>OX326966.1:10217622-20217622 GCA_946800305.1 Medicago arabica | reverse complement strand
CATTCATTTGGAGTAACGGCTAGCTTCAAAGTCAACTTGAGCGTGGGATGCTCAACGACAAAGAATGCAGAATAGGACAGAGTACTTGTGTACGAACTCTGTTTCCACTATGTTGGAACAAGGGTGTTCAGCAATACCACGTTTTGAGTTTTGATGATAACAAGGTATTAAAAATTGTCAATTGGATATGCTAATATTTGTTTAAGTATGCAGGATATTAATCAAGATTTTAATTTTAGAAAGTATTCTGTTTGAACATTTTAAGAGCAAGACCAAGAGAAGCTTGTTGCTTGTGATTCTGAAGATCTGAAGAGTCTGAAGAATCATCAGAAGCTGTGTCAAGAAGTCCTGAAGACTAAAAGAATTTGAAGTTCATATAAGTCTGAAGATGATCAGAACCTAAAAGTTCAAGAGAGTCTGAAGACTATCAGAACCTGAAGACCAAGAGAGTCTGAAGATCACCAGAAGCTGAAGTGCTACAGTGAGTCTGAAGCCTGCAATCTGAAGATCTGCTTAGAAGGATTTCTAAAGGCATTACGATGCATAAGAAACACTCATTTGGAGTAACGACTAGCTTCAAAGTCAACTTGAGCGTGGGATGCTCAACGACAAAGAACTCTGTTTCCACTACTCCACTACCTCGTACAGTTTGGCAACTGTGTCTGCCGGTATTAAGCTTCAAAAGGAATGGAATTCAAAATATGCATTTGAAGGACTATTACCATATCAAGCAATAGATCAACAGCTATTGATCAAGCTTCCAGAATTCTCTTGATGTGCTGGATTGTCTCAACGTCTCTTTCCAACGCCTATATAAAGGATAGAAGACTTGAAGAATATGTTGGACTCTACAACTGAAAAACTACGCTATCAAGTTATTGTATTCTATCTGAGTCAAACCAGAAACACATCAACAACTTAGCAAATTCTTACAAACTGTGTATTTTAGAATTTCTAAGTTTATTAGAAAAACAGAGTCTGTCTTTGTTTTTGTAATTGGAACATATTTGATTGTTTGTCAAGTGTTTCCAACTCTATTCAATTTTCTGTAAATCGTGTCAGAAGTCTCTTGCTTGTGTGCTTGAGCAAAGAAGTCTCTTAGTTGTGTCTTTGAGCATTGGAAGTCTCTTGCCTACGTGCTTGAGCATTTAGAAGTCTCTTACTGTGTCTTTGAGCAACTTGTAATTGTTATTACATTTTAGTGAAACTCTCCTTGGAAGTGCAAGGGGGACAGGACTACTTCCGGTTTGTGGAAGGAACCTGTATAATTGCTTGTGTTCTCTCTTTCTCTTTATCTCTTGTTTATTTCCACTGCAACAAACTCTGGTTTTCCATCAGGTTCTGAATCCATTCAGACTCTGATCCTGGAAAACAGATTCTTACTCTTCAAGAGTTGCGAAAAAGTTAACACAATTCAACCCCCCTTCTTGTGTTTTTCTCACCTTCAGTTGGAATCAGAGCTCCAGCTCTGTTGTCATAGCACTTAACTGTGTAACAGAAAAGATCTAGAGAAAAACATGTCTTCCAGTGAACATTCTATTTCTGGTGCTACTTCTGGTGTTGTTATACCATATGACTACGTATCCAATAACAACGGTAAGAAAGCTGATTTTGGGAAAATTCCAAAGTTTAATGGTGATCTTGAAGAATTTTCTTGGTGGAAAATCAACTTCTATAGTTATGTCATGGGTCTTGATGAAGAACTCTAGGACATACTTGAAGATGCTATTGGTGACTTACAACTTGATGACGAAGGTGCTACCATTGACCGTAAGCTTCACACTGCTGCTCAGAAGAAGATCTACAAGAAACATCATATCATTAGAGGAGCTCTTGTCACTGTTATTCCTAAGTCTGAATACATGAAGATGAGTGACAAATCTACTGCTAAAGCCATGTTTGCTTCTCTTTGTGCAAACTATGAAGGGAGCAAGAAGGTTAGGGAAGCTAAAACTCTTTTATTGGTTCACCAGTATGAATTATTCAAGATGAAGGAGGATGAAAGCATTGAGCAGATGTACTCAAGGTTTCAAACTATAGTATCCGGACTTCAGATACTGAAGAAAAGTTATATAGCTTTTGACCATGTTAGCAAGATACTAAGGAGTTTACCCTCTAGGTGAAGACCAAAGGTTACTGCAATTGAGGAAGCTAAGGATTTAAACACCTTGAGTGTTGAAGATCTTGTCAGTTCTCTCAAAGTTCATGAGTTAAGTCTCAATGAACATGAATCTGCAAGAAAGTCTAAAACCATTGCTTTAAAGTCAAAGGGAAGATCCTCAAAGGCTCTCAATGTTGAAGAGTCTGAAAATGAATCTTCTGCTTCTGAAAGATCTGAGGAAGATCCTGATGTTGCTAAAGAAATGGCTATGCTTTCAAGCATAATGCAATACCTTGCCAAAAAGAACAAGAAGTTTCTGAATAAGAGCAGTGGTAAGGGTTTCAAGAAGGAAGAACAAAAAGGTTGCTTCAACTTCAAGAAGCTTGGACACTTTATTGCTGATTGTCCAGAGTTGCAGAAAGAGAAATCCAAGTGAAAAAGGCTAACCTTCAAGTCAAGCAAGTTTAAGAAGCAAATCAAGAAAAGTCTAATGGCTACCTGGGAAGATCTTGATAATGAGTCAGGGTCTGAAGAAGATGATGCTGATGGTGAAGCTAATGTAGCTGTTGGATTAATGGCTACAACTGAACCAGTAAAAGAAGAACCTGAGGCAGAATCAGATGCAGACTCTGAAAGTGAGACTAAGGTATTTTCTAAACTCACAAGATCTGAATTGGTTGATTCTATCAAAGAACTTCTTGGTCACTATCAAACTAAATCCACTAAGTTGAAGAAAGTCAAGCAGCAGCTTGATAAGTTGTTAAAAAGGTATAACTCAACTCTGTTTGAGTTAAAAAGTTTAAAAGAAGAAAATGACTCTTTACTGATCAAGAAATGTAGTTGTAAATACTTGAGTGAGCAACATGTTGCTCTACAAGAATTTATTGCTACTGAAATTGATAGATCCAGGGTAGCATCTATGATCTATAGCACATATCAGAACAGAGGACAGGGTCTTGGATTCTTTGGAGGCAGCTCAAATGAAGTGATCCTGAAACCTGGTCCTGATGGCGCCAAAGAAGCATTGAAAAATCACTTTGTAAGTGAGTCTGATGAAGTCAACACAATGACTCATTCAGAACCTAAAGCTTCAAGTTCTAAAGTTATGACTAAGTCAAAACCTCAGAACCCAAAGCCAAAGGTACTGAAAAACTTTGAACCTAAGGCTTCAAGGATTCAGATTCTGAAGAAATCAAAGTCTGGTAAACAGACTCTGAAGAAACTAGAGTCTGAAAAACAAAAGCCTAAGTTTCAAAGAAGAGAAACTGTGAAAGGTAAGTTGGATCCCAAACTAAATGGTTCTGAACCCAAAGTTTGGAGGAAAACAATGCCAAGGACTTCAAGACACACAACACAAAAGGGATTCAATGGTTCAAATACTAACCCTAGAGGACCCATGAAAATATGGGTACCTAAGTCTGAAATTGTTGATGCTGCAGGTATGTCTAAAAGGACAAGAAAGGCAGAAGGCCTGGTACCTGGACAGTGGCTGCTCGCGACACATGACGGGAGAAAAGTATATGTTTCTAACCCTAACCATGAAAGAGGGAGGAACTGTGGGATTTGGAGGAAACCAGACTGACAAAATCATTGGTACTGGAACCATTGGTAACTCTCTAATCTCTATTAGTAATGTGTGGTTTGTTGATGGACTTAGACATAACCTACTGAGCATAAGTCAATTGTGTGACAGTGGTTATGATGTTTTGTTTAATAAGAACAACTGCACTGTAGTCAGCAAGGATGATCAATCCATAGTCTTCAAGGGTAAGAGAAGAAACAATGTCTACAAAATAAAATTCTCTGAACTGACTGATCAGAAGGTAGTTTGCCTTTTGTCAATGGGTGATAAGAAATGGTTGTGGCATAGACGGTTGGGACATGCAAACTGGAGGTTAATCTCTAAGCTTAGCAAGTTGCAACTAGTCAAAGGCTTACGAGACATTGACTATCATTCAGATGCTCTTTGTGGAGCATGTCAGAAAGGGAAAATTGTTAAAAGTTCTTTTAAACCAAAAGAAATTGTTTCTACCTCCAGACCCTTGGAACTAATTCACATTGACTTATTTGGACCAGTTAGTACTGCATCCTTATATGGAAGTAAATGAGGACTAGTCATTGTTGATGATTATAGTAGAAGGAGTTAGGTTAAGTTTCTGAAAACTAAAGATGATTCATATTTTGTGTTTAGTAATTTCTGCATCCAAATTCAATCTGAAAAAGAGTTGAAAATCTTGAAAGTCAGAAGTTCTCTGCTCCTAGAACTCCACAACAAAATGGAGTTGTATAGAGAAAGAACAGAACTTTACAAAAAATGACAAGAACCATGATCCATGAGAACAGTTTGGCTAAACATTTTTGGGCAGAAGCAGTAAACACAACATGTTATGTTCAGAACAGGATCTACATCAGACCCTTGTTGAACAAAACAACATATGAAAATTTTAAAGGCAGGAAACCTAACATATCTTATTTTCATCAGTTTGGATGTACATGTTATATTCTGAACAATAAAGTCTATCTAAAGAAATTTGATGCCAAAGCTCATAAGGGAATCTTTTTAGGTTACTCTGAAAGATCTAAGGCATACAGACTGTATAATTCATAAACACAATGTGTTGAAGAATATATGCATGTCAGATTTGATGACAAAGTGTCTGGAAGTGAAACTCCAGAGCAAGATGAAAGCTTTGCAGGATCTCAAGATTCTGATAACAACTCAGAATCTGATCAGATTCAAGAATCTGAAGATACTCCAGAAGCTGTAGCATCCCCTGAAGTTCCTGATGAAGAAGCTTCTGAAGAAGCTCAAATTGGTTCTCAACAAGCTAGTCAATCCAAACATACGTTCAAATACAAGTCTTGACATCCTGAGGATCAAATCATTGGCAACAAAGATAGTCCCAGAAGAACTAGATAATATTTCAGACAAGAAGAGTCTGCTTTGGGATTATTATCTGTTATTGAACCAACCTCTGTTGAAGAAGCACTTGGAGATGAAGGATGGATTCTAGCAATGCAAGATGAACTTAATCAATTCAAAAGGAATGAAGTGTGAGATCTAGTAGCTAAGCCTGAGCACAAAAACATTATTGGAACTAAATGGGTGTTCAGAAACAAGCTTAGTGAACAAGGAGAAGTAATTAGAAACAAGGCCAGACTTGTTGCACAAGGTTATAGTCAGCAAGAAGACATTGATTACACTGAGACATTTGCTCCAGTTGTAAAATTGGAAGCAATCAGGTTACTTCTTTCCTATGCAGTCAATCACAACATAATCTTGTATCAAATAGATGTTAAGAGTGCTTTTCTTAATGGTGTCATTTCTGAAGAAGTATATGTCTAACAACCTCCTGACTTTGAGGATTTAAAACATCCTGAACATGTTTATAAACTGAAGAAATCACTATATGGCTTGAAACAGGCTCGCAAAGCTTGGTATGAAAGACTAAGTAATTTCTTAATTCAAAATGACTTTGAAAGAGGACAAGTTGACACTACACTATTCAGAAAGACTCTGAAGAAGGACATTCTTATACTTCAAATCTATGTTGATGATATCATTTTTGGTTCAACTAATGGTTCACTTTGCAAAGAGTTCTCTAAGGCAATGCAGGATGAATTTGAAATGAGCATGTTGGGAGAATTGAAGTTCTTTTTGGGAATTCAAATCAACCAATGCAAAGATGGAGTCTACGTTCATTAGTCCAAATATACTAAAGAGCTCTAGAAGAAGTTCAATCTTTAGGACTGCAAGGAAATGAACACTCCAATGCATCCAACCTGCATTCTGAGCAAAGAAGATCAAGGAACCAAAGTTGATCAGAAGCTGTATAGAGGTATGATAAGTTCTTTGTTATACCTAACTGCATCCAGACCAGATATTTTATTTAGCGTATGTCTGTGTGCATGGTTTCAATCAGATCCTAGAGAATCTCACTTAACTGCTGTTAAGAGAATCTTTAGATATCTGAAAGGAACTAATAATCTTGGACTTCTGTATAAGAAATCTTCAGATTATAAGCTAGTTGGATTCTGTGATGCTGACTATGCTGGAGACAGGATTGAAAGAAAATCAACCAGTGGAAATTGTCATTTTTTGGGAGAGAATCTGATATCCTGGGCTAGCAAGAGACAGACAACAATTGCCCTGTCTACAGCAGAAGCAGAATACATCTCAGCTGCTAGTTGCTGTACACAACTACTTTGGATGAAACATCAGCTTGAGGATTATCAAATAACTGAAAAATGTATCCCAATTTATTGTGATAATACAGCTGCTATATGTTTATCTAAGAATCCAATTCTGCATTCAAGAGCAAAGCACATTGAGATTAAACATCATTTTATTAGAGACTATGTTCAAAAAGGAATTCTAGATATTCAATTCATTGATATTGATCATCAATGGGCTGATATATTTACTAAACCTTTGACTGTTGAAAGATTTGATTTTATAAAGAAAAATTTGAACATGTGTTATGTCTCTGTTTAATGTGTGCTTCTGAAGACTGAATTCAGACTCTGAAAGTTACTCAGAAGCTGATTAAGAATCAGACTTTCTCTTAGAGACTCTGATGAATATAAGCTTCTGAAGACACTCAGACTCTGTTAAGGAAACTTAGACTCTTAAGAAGCTCGTATTAGTGGAAGGATGACTGTTGAGTTTAGTAACACCTGCCCCATTATGTTGACCGTTACTTTTTAAGTTCTCAGACGTGGCCTGTCTGTATTGGGTAGAAACTCAAAGGGCATTGATTTTATTCCGTTTAACAAGTAACCCTTGCGTCTTCCCAATAATTTTACGGCTGCATGCTCTTTTGTCTTTAATGCTTATGTTTGTTTGTCCCCTTCTCATTTTCAAACGTTTTAAACTTTCCTTATAAATAGCAATCACACACAACCCACCTAACTTTCCACACTTTGATTTTTCTTTGATTTATACTCTTTCGTTTTAGTCTCTAAAAAACTCATTTTCTCAAAATCAAACCTAGAACCCTAAAATGGCAAGTTAACTCATTCAATCTGGTGTGATCATAAAAACTGGAAAATCCTATGTCATCAAACCCAGGACTATGAACATCATCAAAGAAACTGTGGAAGTTCAAGTTGAATCTCCAGTAGATTTTGGATCCTTGATGAAACATGGTATCGACGTCTCAACTCATTTTCTAGCACAAGGAATGATGAGTTATTTGGTATGTTGAATGGACCAACATATCAAGAACTAGTAAGAGATCTCTGGGTAAGGGCTGAAGTTTTCGACAAGGATGATGCAACTGTTGAGGAAACTGCTGCAATCATGAACAACCCTTCATTTGCTGGCAAAACCAGAAAGCAAATGGGTCTGAGACCTTACACTGGTCTGCCATTCCTGAGTCTCTTGGAGGAGGTCCTCTTAGAGTCAAAGGCAAAAGGACCTAGGAGGTCAATCTAGAAGAGGAGGAAGAGAAGCAAGAACCTCATAAGAAGAAGAAGTCTAAATCAGCATCTCTTCCAGGAGTGACTATTGGTGCCTCTAAAACCATAGCTCATATGCCTCTTTCTGCCGCTCCTGCATCCAAGGAAATTAAGGAAAGGATAAAGAAAACCAAGGATGAGAAGAAAACAAAGAACGAGAAAAAGGCATAGAATGAGAAGAAAGCCAAGAAAGGCAAAGCTGATAGAGATCACAAAAGACTTGTTGAAGAAATTGTTGAGTATCTTGATGCTGATTCTGATGAAGAAGAAAGTCAGATCAAGAAAAGAAAGAAATAAGTTATTCCTGTGGCTAAGGATCTAGCACAGAAGATAGGTACTTCTGTATCTATGGTTGAAGATGAACATGCTGCTGGCAAGGCTATGGCATCAGAAGTTGTGATAGAAGGTCTGAGAGATGAGACTGTGAAGGAAGCTGCTAAGTTTCTTGCAGCAGCTTTGAAACAGAATGGTCATGCTATTCCTGCAGAAGTTGATCAATCAGGAGCTGCTCTGTCTGATGCTTCTAAACAACCAGCTTCTCTAGAAGCTAATGTCTCAGGTAACATTTCATTTGACTCGCCTTTCTCTTCTACGAATCAAGAGTCACCATCCTCATCTGAAACTGAATCAGATAACATACCCCTTAGCAGAGCTCTTCCATCCCTTCGCAATAAAACCACCTCTCCAATCAAACCAATCTTATCCCATGATCCTCTTGACCCAAGAATAGGTGAATATATTGATTCAACTATTGACAGGGTTATTCAAGACACCATCACAGTGTCTCAGAATTTACCACCTGACCATCCTGCTCAACCATCCTTTCTTAAACCACTTCAGGCAATTCAGCCCACTGAAGAACCTGAAGAACCCATCCAATCTTCACAACCATCTCCTCAACAAGAAACAACTCATGTAGGCTCTCTAGATACCCTAGATTCTCTTGAGAAACATCTAGGAGGAGAACTGCCTAAGACCCCTGCAAAATCCAAAACAACCAAGACTACAGAATCTGTATCAAAACCAAACTTTATACCTCAACCTGAACTAGAAAATCAACCCGAAGCTACAAACGAATCTGATGTCACTCCTGACCCAGAACCTGTAACAGAATGCGTAGCAGAGGCTGTGTCTGAAACAATTGTTGAACCTCTTCATCAACCTCAAACCATTGTTTCTGGTTTCCAAACTTTACAAACAGCCTTAACTTCTAAACCTTCAACTTCAGCTGAGCCAAACCAAACTCAAATACTTCCCAACCTCTTTGATTCGTTGAGAATAGATGAGTTTTATGGAATGTCAAGCTCAAAGCTCAAGGAAACTATTAAGTAAAGATTTGTGCCAATCCTCAATGTTAGTTATGAGGATAAATTTGCTGCTTTAAAGAATGAATTTGTGGATTTTATCACTACAATTCAGAAGGCTGAAGTAAAAGAACAAGCTATCGTTCTTGCCAAGCATATGGAAGAAATCAAGAAAGCTGAGGTAGCAAAGGCTAAGAAGAAAGCTCCTGTTCTGGCATTGGCAAATAAACCATTCTTTGATGATGATCAATACAATCCAAGGGAATCAATGGTTTATGATACACTGAAGAAGAAGCTTCACAGGGTTCAAGAAGAAGCTAGAATTGAAAGAGAAGCGCATCTCAGGAGAACAGAAGCTCTTGAAGAAATGGTCAAGAAACAGCAAGAGGATCTGCAGAAATTGATGGATCACATTGCCAAACAAAACCAACCTTAGTTTCACACCTAGTGTTTATTTAGTTTTGTTTTTCTTGTACTTTTATCCGCTGTTTTTTCTATGGCTTCTGAACTTTTATTCCTTTATATTTATTAAGCTTTTGAATCTTTACTTCTGGATAGTTTTCTACTTCTATTTATTTGTGCTCCTGATGTATCTTGATATATTTATCTGAGTACTTTTGAAGTCTAACTATCTTATCTTACTTAAAGCTTTGCCACAATCCAAAGCTCCTAAATGAATGTCCAAAGCTTTGCCACAATCCATCCATGCGGAAATTAAAGAAAGGTCGCCTAGAAAGTACTTGCATCTTGACTGAAATGGATGTTGTGAAAAAACACCGAGAAAATGTGGACTGTATCGGAAGACCGATCATATTCACAAGAATTGTCCTATTGTTAATCATCGGTAGTTAAATAATTTTCTTCGTAATATATTTTATTTCGAATTATCATAATAATAATACTATTATTATTATTATTATTTATTTTATATTTACTTTGTTAAATTGATTGATAGGGGAAGGATGCATTTGTTGCAGTGAAGCAAAAAACAGATGAAAAAAAAACATAAGCCGTTTATAATTTTTTTTATGTAAAACACAAAAAACAAAATAAAGAAATGGCATGCTCGCCATTTTAAATGTAAAACATGAAAAGAAAAAAAATGGCATGTTTGCCCTTTGAAAAAGAGAATAGAAAGAATTGAAAAAATGATAAAATGCATGCTCACCGTTTCACAGTCAGAAAATGCAGAAAGAGTTGAAAAAAATGTCATGTTTGCCAAATCAAATGAAGAACAAAGGCATATGAATCAATTATTTTCAACAGGGGGCACACATATCATTTGTTTCAGGTATGCAGGCATATAGTTTATTAACTTGAACCGGGATAGTAGTAATGGAGGCTTCGCCATCAACACAACACAAAAGCAAATAAAGAGTGCGGCTTAACAGAACTAGAACAAATTATTGATCAAGGACATGCCAGGAAGTATAGTCACATTATTGATCAAGATATAGAAAAACACATGCCAATGCGTCAAAAAGTAATGTATGCCATGCTTTCATACCTTAATTTGTACAAGTTGAATTGGAAGACTAAGCTGCTGCGTCTCCACAGTAGTCATTGATTGGCTTGCTTTAAAAACGTTGTTTGTTTGACAAGGAAGTCAATGAAAGACAGTTCTTAGTTTCTCAACGTAGAATCAGATCACTCAAGGTACTTGTATATCACTGCAACAACAGAAGGAACTATTTCGGTAGTAATAAGGCACTCTAGATTCTTAATATCATTCGGCTCGAATGCAAAATTGAAATTCATAGTATTCTCGATATGGTCAAGGTTACAGATTTAAACCTAATCATCTTCAATAGAAGCAAACACGTTATCTTTCAAAATCACCCAATCCTCATCATCATCAAAAGGAGCAAGGGATACATTATCAACAGGCGGCAATGGATCCATTGTTGGAACAATGGTGTTCAACAATACCATTTTTAGTTTTGATGATAACAAGGTATTAAAATTTGTCAATTGGATATGCTATTGTTTAATTGTGCTGATTTGTCTCAACGTCTCTTTACAACGCCTATATAAAGGGAGTCAAGACTTAGAGAATAGACTACTGACTTTGAACGTTTTATTAAGCTATTAGCTATTCTCCCTGAGTCACAAAAATACATCAACTACTTAGGAAATTCTTACAAACTTTATATCCTAGAATTTCTAAGTTATTCAGAAAACAGATTCTCTTTCTTTTGTAATTGGAACACGTTTGATTGCTTATCAAGTGTTCAAACTCTATTCAATTTTCTATAAATTGTGTTAGAAGTCTCTTGCCTGCGTGCTTGAGCATTTGAAGTCTCTTGGGTGTGTCCTTGAGCAAAGAAGTCTCTTGCTTGTGTGCTTGAGCATTGGAAGTCTCTTACTGTGTGTTTGAGCAACTTGTAATTGTTGATTACATTTTAGTGAACTCTCCTTGAAAGTGCAAGGGGGACAAGACTACTTCCGGTTTGTGGAAGGAACCTATATAATTGCTTGTGTTCTCTCTTTCCTTTAACTCTTTACATTTTCCGCTGCTATAGACTCTGATCCTCCATCAGGTCCTGAACTTGTTCAGACTCTGATCCTGGAAAACAGATTCCTACTCTTTAAGAGTTGCGAAAAAGTTAACACAATTCAACCCCCCTTCTTGTGTTTTTCTCACCTTCAGTTGGTATCAGAGCTCCGGCTCTATTGTCAGAACACTTAATCGTGTAACAGAAAAGATCCAGAGAAAAACATGTCTTCCGGTGAACCTACAACTTCTGGTGCTAGTACTGGTGCTGCTATACCATATGACGATGGATCTAGTAACAGTAGTAAGAAAGCTGATTCTGGAAAAATTCCTAAATTCAATGGTGATCCAGAGGAATTTTCATGGTGGAAAACAAACTTCTACAGTTATGTCATGAGTCTTCATGAAGAACTTTGGGACATACTAAAAGATGGTGTTGGTGACTTAGAACTTGATGATGAAGGTGTTGCTCTTGACACAAAGAAACACACTGCTGCTCAGAAGAAAAGTTACAAGAAACATCACATAATCAGAGGAGCACTTGTCACTGCCATTCCAAAGTCTGAATACATGAAGATGAGTGACAAATCAACTGCTAAAGCTATGTTTGCCTCTCTATGTGCTAACTATGAAGGCAACAAGAAAGTAAGAGAAGCAAAAGCTCTTTTGTTAGTTCATCAGTATGTACTCAAGAAAGTAAGAAAGAGGATGAAAGTATTGAGCAGATGTACTCAAGATTTCAGACTCTAGTATCTGGACTTTAGATACTGAAGAAGAGCTACATAGCCTTTGATCACGTAAGCAAGATTCTGAGAAGTCTTCCCTCAAGATGGAGACCTAAGGTAACTGCCATCGAGGAAGTTAAGGATCTAAACACTCTGAGTGTTGAAGATCTTGTTAGTTCCCTCAAGATTCATGAGTTAAGTCTCAATGAACATGACTCTGTAAGAATCTCAAAAACCATTGCTCTAAAGTCAAAAGGAAGATCCTCTAAGGCTCTCAAAGTTGAAGAGTCTGAAAATGAATCTTCTTCTTCCGAAGGTTCTGAGGAAGATCCTGATGTTGCTAGAGAAATGGCAATGCTTTCAAACAGACTGGAGTACCTGGCCAGGAAGAACAAGAAGTTCTTGAAGAAAGGCAGTGGTAAAGGATTCAAGAAGGAAGAATAAAAAGGTTGCTTCAACTGCAAGAAGCATGGGCACTTTATTGTTGATTGTCCAGAGTTGCAAAAAGAGAAATCCAAGTAAAAGAAGCCAACCTTCAAGTCAAACAAGTTCAAGAAGAAGATAAAAAAGAGCTTGATGGCTACTTGGGAAGATCTAGACAATGAGTCAAGATCTGATGAAGATGATGCTGAGGATGAAGCCAATGTTGCAGTTGGTCTGGTTGCAACAACTGAACCAGAAAAAGAATCATCCAATGCAGAATCTGATACAGATTCTGAAAGTATTGAAACTGAGGTATATTCTAAATTTACTAGATCTGAAATTATTGATTCTCTCAAGGAACTTCTTGGTCATTATGAAACCAAATCCACAGAGTTGAGAAAAGTTAAACAACAACACAATAAGTTGTTGAAACAACATGACTCAACTATGTTGGAAATGGATGCTTTAAAGAAAGAAAATGACAACTTAATGACTAAGAAGTGTAACTGTAAACACTTGAGTGAGCAGGATGCTGCTTTTCAAGAGTTTATTGCTACATGAATTGATAGAACCAAGGTAGCATCTATGATTTATAGCACATATCAGAACAAAGGTAAAGGTCTTGGATTCATAGGAGGTAACTCTAATGAGGTGATCCTGAAACCTGGTTCTGATGGCGCCAAAGAAGCACTTGAAAATCATTTTGTGTTGGAATGTGAAAAAGTCAACACAGTGACTCATTCAGAATCTAAGGCTTCAGGCTCTAAGGCAATGATTATATCAAAGCCAAAGAACCTAAAGTCAAAGGTACTGAACAACTTGGAATCAAAGAAAGGTTCAGATTCTGAAGAAAACAGAGTCTGGCAAATAGATTCTAAAGAAGCCAGAGTCTAGATATCAGAAGCCCAAAACTCAAAGAAGAGAAGCTATGTGTGGTAAGTTGGACCCTAGACTTAAAGTTTCTGAACCTAGAGTTTGGAAGAAAACGAAACCTCAGACTCCCAGATACACAACACAAAAGAGATTCAATGGTTCAAGGACTAACCCCAAAGGACCCATACAGATATGGGTACCTAAATCTGAAATTTGTTGATATTGCAGGTATGTCTAAAAGTACAAGAAAAGTAGAAGTCCTGGTATCTGGATAGTTGCTGCTCGCGACACATGACGGGAGAAAAGTCTATGTTCCTAACCCTGACCATGAAAGAGGGAGGGACTATGAGATTTGGAGGAAACCAGACTGGCAAAATCATTGGTACTTGAACCATTGGTAACTCCTTAATCTCAATTAATAATGTGTGGTTTGAAGATGGACTTATACATAACCTACCGAGCATAAGTTAATTGTGTGACAATTGTTATGATGTTTTGTTTAATAAGAACCACTGCACAGTAGTTAACAAGGATGATCAATCCATAGTTTTCAAGGGAAAGAGAAGAAACAATGTTTACAAAATTAAATTCTTTGAATTGGTTGATCAGAAGATAGTTTGTCTTTTATCAATGAGTGATAAGAAATGAATGTGGCACAGACGGTTGGGACATGCAAATTGGAGGTTAATCTCTAAGCTTAGGAAGTTGCAACTGGTCAAAGGCTTACCAGACATTGACTATCATTCAGATGCTCTCTGTGGAGCATGCCAGAAAGGGAAGATTGTTAAAAGCTCTTTTAAAACAAAAGAAATTGTTTCTACCTCCAGACCCTTGAAACTACTTCACATTGACTTATTTGCACCAATCAGTACTGCATCCTTATATGGAAGTAAATATGGATTAGTCATTGTTGATGATTACAGTAGATGGAGCTGGGTTAAGTTTCCTGAAATCTAAAGATGATTCATATACTGTCTTTAGTAAATTCTGCATCCAAATACAATCTGAAAAAGAATTGAAAATTTTGAAAGTCAGAAGTGATCATGGAGGAGAATTTGAAATGAGCCATTTGAATTTTTGTGTGAAAAACATGGAATTATCCATGAATTCTCTGCTCCTAGAACTCCACAACAAAATGGGGTTGTAGAGAGAAAGAACAGAACTTTAGAAGAAATGGCAAGAACCATGATTCATGAAAACAATCTGGCTAAACATTTTTGGGCAGAAGCAGTAAACACAGCATGTTATGTTTAGAACAGGATCTACATCAGACCCTTGTTGAACAAAACAACCTATGAACTTTTTAAAGGCAAGAAATCTAACATATCTTAGTTTCATCAGTTTGGATGTACATGTTATATTCTGAACAATAAAGTCTATCTAAAGAAATTTGATGCCAAAGCTCAGAAGGGGATCTTTTTAGGTTACTCTGAAAGGTCTAAGGCATACAGACTGTATAATACAGAAACCCAATGTGTTGAAGAATCTATGCATGTCAAATTTGATGACAAAGTGCCTGGAAGTGAAACTCCAGAGTAGGATGAAAGTTTTGCAGGTTCTCAAGAATCTGATGATAACTCAGAACCTGATCAGACTCCAGAGTCTGATGATACTCCAGAAGCTGTAGCATCCCCTGAAGTTCCTGATGAAGTAGCTTATGAAGAAGCTCAAGATGGTTCTCAGTAAGCCAACCAATCCAAACATGCATTCAAATAAAAGTCTTCACATCCTGAGGATCAAATCATTGGCAACAAAGAAAGTCCCAGAAGAACAAGATCACACTTCAGACAAGAAGTATGTGGTGTAGGTTAAATGAACGTGGTTTGTAATCCATTAGAGTCATTTCATTATTTGTTTGCAATTTTCAAACTCACTTGGACTCATGGCAGCCTGAGAAAGACTCAACACTGCAGATAATGAGTTTGATTGTTGACTGCGCATTGGGAGAATTAATGTTTTGGGTGAATTAATTCACCACGCGTCTAGAAGCTAACTAAAAACTTGTTGACCAACACATTGACATAATTACTATTTGGATGATTTAATGTGCGACACGTGGTGGCCAGGGAGGCTGTCTCACGGCTGCAAGTGCCAACACTACATGCCAAAAAAAAAAAACTTTTAAGACTAGGGCATTTTGATTAATAAAATTCAATGTAGGTCAAACATGTCATTTATTTTCTTTTAAGGGGAAGAAAAAAAATCAAAAACTTGTAATTCTTAAAATCACATCAGTAGCTTTATCATTCAGAAAAATATACTCATACAAGTTATTCGTGATGAGTAAGAGAAAAGGGAAAGAAGTCGTGAAACCCAAAGAGGCGGAACAAGATGGAACGTCTGTTCATTCTCTTTGCAAACCACCCCCTTCCTCTGCTTCCTCTCTCAAGGTCAATCTCTCTCTCTCTCTTTCTCTAACTTTCATATTTAATTTCAATTTAAATTTATCTGAATTTGAATTTGATTTATGATCATGGTGATAGGATCTGGACCAGGTTGAATTGGAGCTTCAGCTATTGACAGCTTTTGAATTTTATCCTCCAAATAAGCTTCAAGGTAGTAGATTTTTTATTTTTGTCTTTACCATTCGATTGGTTAACTAAGAGATGCAATTTAGTTTTAGGTCGGTGGTTTAGAGATCAAACCCTGAAAATTAATATAATCATTAATTTACGAATATTTGGTCACGATAAATACATGATAGTCGATTGCTCGACAAAACTTCTCTTATGTGAGCAATTCAATAACTAATATCAATTGAATCATTGGTTGGTATTATATATATACCGACATAACAAATCATGGGAGCATACCGTATCAATCTTTGATTTTCGTAGTTTGATAATTCCTCTCGTTAGAGAAGTTAAATCGAGTTTCTGCATGTATACTTGATATCTTTAGGTTTATCTGTAATTGATAGTCACGCCCTATGGAGAAAATGTATTTAAACTCATTTTCATGCCCCTTACCTTTTTTTTATGTCATCCTTATATTGGTTTAATGTCATATGTATTTGTGCAAAATGTTAGAGACAACTTATGAAAATAACATATGATATGTCTATCTTATTTTTAGCTAATATCGGTACGCTTCTTCAAATAGCAAAGGAAAAATCATACAACTTATAATGACAAAAACTTGATCATATTTCATTTTTGATTATTGTAATATTTCATAAATAAGTTCTTATATATTAAGCATTTATTCATTGAACACTAAATTAAGTTGTTTATTCAAACACACCCTAAGCAAAGTGATATTTAGCTATAATTTGGACATTATGCAACAACAATATGAAATCATCAATTACTTGTCTTTATTAACTGAAAACACATTTGTTCACTTTCACACATGAACCTTTCTAGTGAAGAGTAAGCATTTGTTGATTCTACACTAAAAGAACAATAATGTATAGAGCATCATTGATTGAACTTATTTTCATATATTTTTTCTTAGGTTTTAGATTCATCCATTTTTATGCTTACAATTAATATTCATTTCATGAAGGAGTACATCGTCACTTTATCCTTTATGGTCTGATGGAATATCTAAAGAGGAGGTTTGTTCTTCGTTCCATTTTTAAATATGTTTGATCATAGAGATCAAGATGTTCCTGATATCTATATTCTATTATATGATCTTACAACTATATATATTTCATTCAGTTTTGACAGACACTTCACTGCTGAAGAGATCCTTGAATTGGTGGGACGATTCTACAACATAGAATTTCTGGTATGCTATCAATAAATTTCAATTATTCACATTCATGTAACATGTTAGTTTGTGCTTTATGTTTTAACATGGTACTTTTGATTTGTTTATCATTCGACCTCAGAAATCCGACGACGATGAGATCGTTGAGCTTAATAATGAAGAAGATTTTAGCTTGCCTCTGAGTTTCTTTGCCAAGGACAAACCTTGAGCATCAATTTTTGTAATAATGGTTATGATTATTTTCCGTCATTTTCTTCTCTCCTCATTATGGGTTAGATTATGTTTTGATGGTGGTTCTTTATCGTTTCTGTTAACTTATGGTGGTTCTTATCTCGTACATTTATCATGTTCGCATGGTTGTTCTGATAATTTTGTCCTTAGTATAATAATCTCAATTTGGGATGCTTAATAATGTATTTAACTATAGTGATTTGGATATAATAAAGCATTTAAACTTCAGGGTATATATTATCTGATAAAGAAGAGTTCATCTTAATCTCAGTTTTGAGTTTAGAGTCTTGGAGGAAAATGCATTGAGGGAGTTTGGAGGATTTTGAATAATTTTTTAAATAGATTAGTTTTCTCAAAATAAAAACAAATTAGTCATAAGTATTTTTAATTTCACTCCCTTCATAAACACTATTTAAAAAAGGAGTGAGGAATACCCTATCATTCCTTTTTTCTCCATTCCTCGAAAGTCCTCCCCGTTTTTTCCTCTCAACTCCTGAACAAAACCTTAAGTGACATTTGTTGCAGAGACATGAAGAAATTTTTTTATTTTTGACACTCTCACCAAAACAATTGATATGTCTACCCCTAATTCATACATATTCCCTTGTTCTTCAATGGAAAGCATGCCATTTTATTAATTTTTTGTTATGCTCTCTCTTCCAAACGGCAAACATGCCATTTCTTTTAAATACACAAATCCCCCTACAATAAAAGATTTAAAGTAGTCCACGACAAGAGTTTTTGGCTTCTGCATGAATGTCCAAAGCTTTGCCACAATCCATCCATGCGGAAATTAAAGAAAGGTCGCCTAAAAGTACTTGCATCTTGACTGAAATGGATGTTGTGAAAAAACACCGAGAAAATGTGGACTGTATCGGAAGACCGATCATATTCGCAAGAATTGTCCTATTGTTAATGATCGGTAGTTAAATAATTTTCTTCGTAATATATTTTATTTCGAATTATCATAATAATAATACTATTATTATTATTATTATTATTATTATTATTTATTTTATATTTACTTTGTTAAATCGATTGATAGGGGAAGGGTGCATTTGTTGCAGTGAAGCAAAAAACAGATGAAAAAAAAAACATAAGCCGTTTATAATTTTTTTTATGTAAAACACAAAAAACAAAATAAAGAAACGCTATGCTCGCCATTTTAAATGTAAAACATGAAAAGAAAAAAAATGGCATGTTTGCCCTTTGAAAAAGAGAATAGAAAGAATTGAAAAAATGATAAAATGCATGGTCGCCGTTTCACAGTCAGAACGTGCAGAAAGAGTTGAAAAAAATGTCATGTTTGCCAAATCAAATGAAGAAGAAAGGCATATGAATCAATTATTTTCAACAGGGGGCACACATATCATTTTTTTCAGGTATGCAGGCGTATAGTTTATTGACTTGAACCGGGATAGTAGTAATGGAGGCTTTGCCATCTACACAACACAAAAGCAAATAAAGAGTGCGGCTTAACAGTGTTGGAACAAAGGTGTTCAGCAATACCACGTTTTGAGTTTTGATGATAACAAGGTATTAAAAATTGTCAATTGGATATGCTAATATATGTTTAAGTATGCAGGATATTAATCAAGATTTGTATCTTAGAAAGTAAAGTATTTGAACATTTTGAGAGCAAGACCAAGAGAAGCTTGTTGATTATGATTCTGACGATCTTAAGAGTCTGAAGAATCATCAGAAGCTGTTTCAAAAGAGTCTGAAGACTATCAGAACCTGAAGTTCATGAGAGTCTGAAGATTATCAGAACCTGAAGTTCAAGAGAGTCTGAAGACTATCAGAACCTGAAGACCAAGAGAGTCTGAAGATCATCAGAATCTGAAGAGCTACAGTGAGTCTGAAGCCTGCAATCTGAAGATCTGCTTAGAAGGTTTTCTAAAGGCATTACGATGCACAAGAAACTCTCATTTGGAGTAACGGCTAGCTTCAAAGTCAACTTGAGCGTGGAATGCTCAACGATAAAGAATGCAGTATAGTATCGAGTACGTGTGTACGAACTTTGTTTTCATTACTCCACTACCTCGTACAGTTTGGCAACTGTGTCTACCGGTATTAAACTTCAAAAGGAATGGAATTCAAAATATGCATTTGAAGGACTATTGCCATATCAAGCAACATATCAACAGCTATTGATCAAGCTTCCAGAATTCTCTTGATGTGCTAGATTGTTTCAACGTCTCTCTCCAACGCCTATATAAAGGATAGAAGACTTGAACAATTGTGAGACTCTACAACTGAAAAACTACGCTGCTAAGCTATTGTATTCTTACTGAGTCAAACTAGAAACACTTTAACAACTTAGATTATTCTTACAAATTGTGTATTCTAGAATCTCTAAGTTAAGCAGTAAAACAGAGTCTGTCTTTGTTTAAAACAGAGTCTGTCTGTGTTTAAAACAGAGTATGTCTGTGTTTTGTAATTGGAACACATTTGATTGTTTATCAAGTGTTTCAACTCTATTCAATTTTCTGTAAATTGTGTCAGAAGTCTCTTGGCTGTGTCCCTGAGCAAAGAAGTCTCTTAGTTGTGTCTTTGAGCATTGGAAGTCTCTTGCCTGCGTGCTTGAGCATTGGAAGTCTCTTACTGTGTGTTTGAGCAACTTGTAATAGATATTACATTTTGATTATGGATCCAATAACAGCAGTAAGAAAGCTGATTATGGAAAAATTCCAAAGTTCAATGGTGATCCTGAAGAATTTTCTTGGTGGAAAACCAACTTCTACAGCTATGTCATGGGTCTTGATGAAGAACTCTGGGACATACTTGAAGATGGTGTTGGTGACTTACAACTTGATGACGGAGGTGCTGCCATTGACCGTAAACTCCACACTACTGCTCAAAAGAAGATCTACAAGAATCATCATATCATCAGAGGAGCTCTTGTCACTGTTATTCCTAAATCTGAATACATGAAGATGAGTGACAAATCTACTGCTAGAGCTATGTTTGCTTCTCTTTGTGCAAACTATGAAGGGAGGAAAAAGGTCAGGGAAGCTAAATCTCTTCTATTAGTTCATCAGTATGACATGTTCAAGATGAAAGAGGATGAAAGTATTGAGCAGATGTACTCAAGATTTCAAACTCTAGTATCTGGACTTCAGATACTAAAGAAGAGTTACATAGCTTCTGACCATGTTAGCAAGATCCTAAGGAGCTTACCCTCTAGATGGAGACCAAAGGTTACTGCAATTGACGAAGCTAAGGATTTAAACACTTTAAGTGTTGAAGATCTTGTAAGCTCTCTCAAAGTTCATGAGTTGAGTCTCAATGAACATGAATCTGCAAGAAAATCTAAAACCATTGCTTTAAAGTCAAAGGGAAGATCCTCAAAAGCTCTCAAGGTTGAAGATTCTGAAAATGAATCTGCTGCCTCTAAAAGCTTTGAGGAAGATCCTGATGTTGCTAAAGAAATGGCTATGCTTTCAAGCAGAATGCAATACCTTGCCAAAAAGAACAAGAGGTTTCTGAGCAAGAGCAGTGGGAAGGGTTTCAAAAAGGAGGAACAGAAAGGTTGCTTCAACTGCAAGAAGTCTGGGCACTTTATTGCTGATTTTCCAGAGTTGCAAAAAGAGAAATCCAAGTCAAAAAGGCCAACCTTCAAGTCAAGCAAGTTTAAAAAGCAAGTTTAACAAGGATGATCAATCCATAGTCTTCAAGGGAAAGAGAAGAAACAATGTCTACAAGATAAAGTTCTCTGAACTGACTGATCAGAAGGTAGTTTGCCTTTTGTCAATGGGTGATAAGAAATGGTTGTGGCATAGACGGTTGAGACATGCAAACTGGAGGTTAATCTCTAAGCTTAGCAAGTTGCAACTAGTCAAAGGCTTACCAGACATTGACTATCATTCAGATGCTCTTTGTGGAGCATGTCAGAAAGGGAAAATTGTTAAGAGTTCCTTTAAACCGAAAGAAATTGTTTCTACATCCAGACCATTGGAGTTACTTCACATTGATTTATTTGGACCAGTTAGCACTGCATCCTTATATGGAAGTAAGTATGGACTAGTCATTATTGATGATTACAACAGGTGGAGTTGGGTTAAGTTTCTGAAAACTAAAGATGACTCATATTCTGTGTTTAGCAAATTCTGCATCCAAATTTAATTTGAAAAAGAATTGAAAATTTTGAAAGTCAGAAGTGATCATGGAGGAGAATTTGAAAATGAGTCTTTTGAGGTTTTCTGTGAAAAACATGGAATTATTTATGAATTCTCTACACCTAGAACTCCACAACAAAATGGAGTTGTAGAGAGAAAGAACAGAACCTTACAACAAATGGCTAGAACCATGATCCATGAGAACAGTCTGTCTAAACATTTTTGGGCAGAAGCAGTAATTACAACATGTTATGTTCAGAACAGAATCTATATCAGACCTTTGTTGAACAAAACAGCATATGAACTCTTTAAAGGAAGGAAACCTAACATATCTTATTTTCATCAGTTTGGATGTACATGTTATATTCTGAAAAATAAAGTCTATCTAAAGAAATTTGATACCAAAGCTCAAAAGGGAATCTTTTTAGGTTTCTCTGAACGATCTAAGGCATACAGACTGTATAATTCAGAAACACAATGTGTTGAAGAATCTATGCATGTCAGATTTGATGACAAAGTGCTTGGAAGTGAAATTCCAGAGCAAGATGAAAGTTGTGCAGGATCTCAAGATTCTGATCTCAACTCAGAATCTGATCAGATTCCAGAATCTGAAGATACTTCAAAAGCTGGAGCATCCCCTGAAGTTCCTCATGAAGAAGCTTCTGAAGAAGCTCAAGATGGTTCTCAGCAAGCCAGTCAATCCAAAAATTCATTCAAATACAAGTCTTCACATCCTGAGGAAGAGTCTGCCTTGGGATTATTATCTGTTATTGAACCAACCACTATTGAAGAAGCACTTGGAGATGAAAGATGGATTCTGGCAATGCAAGATGAACTTAATCAATTCAAAAGGAATGAAGTGTGGGATCTAGTAGCTAAGCCTGAACACAAGAACATTATTGGAACTAAATGGGTGTTCAGAAATAAGCTTAGTGAACAAGGAGAAGTAATCAGAAACAAGGCCAGACTTGTTGCGCAGGGCTACAGTCAACAAGCAGGCGTTGATTACACAGAAACATTTGCTCCAGTTGCAAGATTGGAAGCAATCAGGTTACTTCTTTCCTATGCAGTGAATCACAACATAATCTTGTATCAAATGGACGTTAAGAGTGCGTTTCTTAATGGTGTCATTTCTGAAGAAGTCTATGTCAAACAACCTCCTGGATTTGAAGATTTAAAACATCGAGAGCATGTTTATAATTTGAAGAAATCACTATATGGCTTGAAACAGGTTCCCAGAGCTTGGTATGAAAGACTAAGTAATTTCTTAATTCAAAATGATTTTGAAAGAGGACAAGTTGACACTACACTATTCAGAAAGACTCTGAAGAAGGACATTCTTATTGTTCAAATTTATGTTGATGATATCATTTTTGGTTCAACTAGTAGTTCACTTTGCAAAGAGTTTTCTAAGGTAATGCATGATGAATTTGAAATGAGCATGATGGGAGAATTGAAGTTCTTTCTAGGAATTCAAATCAACCAATGCAAAGATGGAGTCTATGTTCATCAGTCTAAATACACGAAAGAGCTCCTGAAGAAGTTCAATCTTGAGGACTGCAAAGAAATGAACACTCCAATGCATCCAACCTGCACTCTGAGCAAAGAAGATCAAGGAACCAAAGTTGATCAGAAGCTGTAAAGAGGTATGATTGGTTCTTTGTTATACCTAACTGCATCCAGACCAGATATTTTATTCAGTGTATGTTTGTGTTCAAGGTTTCAATCAGATCCTAGAGAGTCTCACTTAACAGCTGTTAAGAGAATCTTTAGATATCTGAAAGGAACTACTAATCTTGGACTTATGTACAAGAAATCCTCTAACTATAAGCTAGTTGGATTCTGTGACGCTGACTATGCGGGAGACAGGATTGAAAGAAAATCAACCAGTGGCAATTGTCAATTTTTGGGAGAGAATCTGATATCTTGGGCTAGCAAAAGGCAAACAACTATTGCTTTGTCTACAGCAGAAGCAGAATACATCTCAGCTGCTAGTTGTTGTACACATCTACTCTGGATGAAACATCAGCTTGAGGATTATCAAATAACTTAAAACTGTATCCCAATTTATTGTGATAATACAGCAGCTATATGTTTATCTAAGAATCCAATTCTGCATTCAAGAGCAAAGCACATTGAGATTAAACATCATTTTATAAGAGACTATGTTCAAAAAAGAATTCTATATATTCAATTCATTGATATTGATCATCAATGGGCTGATATATTTACTAAACCTTTGTCTGCTGAAAGATTTGATTTGATAAAGAAAAATTTGAACATGTGTTACATCTCTGGTTAATGTGCGCTTCTGAAAACAGAATTCAGACTCTGAAAGATACTCAGAAGCTAATTGAGTATCAGACTCTCTTTTGGAGACTCTGGTGAACATAAGCTTCTGAAAGACTCTCAGACTCTGTTAAGGAATCTTAGACTCTCAGAAGCTCGTATTAGTGGAAGCATGACTGTTGAGTTTAGTAGCACCTGCCCCACTACGGTGACAGTTACTTTTTTAGTTCTCAGACCTGGCCTGTCTGTATTGGGTAAGAACTCAAAGGGCAATGATTTTATTACGTTTAACAAGTAACCCTCGCGTCTTCCCAACACTTTTACGGCTGCATGCTCACTAGTCTTTATTACTCTTGTTTGTTTGTCCCCTTCTCTTTCCAAACGGTTTTCAACTCTTTCACTATAAATACCAATCACACACAACTCACTTCACTTTTCACACTTTGATTTTTTCTCTGAACATTTCTCTTGTTTTCAGTCTCCGAAAAACTTTTTGTTCTCAAAATTAAAACCTAGAAACCTTCAAATGGCAAGTGATCTTATTCAATCTGGTGTGATTATTAAAACTGGTAAATCATACGTGATTAAACCCAGGACCATGAACCTTATTAAAGAGACTCAGGAAGTTCAAGTTGAATCTCCAGTGGATTTCGGTTCCCTTATAAGACATGGTGTAGATGTCTCTTCTCATTTCTTATCACAAGGAATGATGAGTTATTTTGGTATGTTGAATGGACCAACATATCAAGAGTTGGTGAGAGTGTAACGCCCGTCTCAATTATTTAATTAATTTGTCGAGTTAGAATATATTCATGTGATTTATGTGTTATGTTGTGATTGTATTAGGTGGTCTATTTTATTATTTAATAGAATAAGGGTTGAAAATAAAACAAATATTAAGTTGTGGGGCTGTTTTCGAATTAGTTAGAGTTATGAGGGATTAAGTGAAATAAGATAAAACAAATAGAAGAGGTATAAAAGGTAAAAACCTAGGTTTAGAATTGTACCGTACGTACAATTCAGTTTTTGGGAGAAAAAGGGAGAAAAGTAGGAGAGAAGAACAAGAGAGGCTGCTGCTCAATTTTCTAAGGTAAGGGTGAGCCTAGCATTTGCAAATTCATTAAGCTTATGATTCATGATTATAGTTAACATGTTTAGGAATTTTTCATGAGAATTTAGGAACTAAGAATAAGGTTAAAAAGTGATGAATTGATGGTTAGATGATGAGAAATTGTACCGTTGACGTAGGAAACTGTTTACAGACCATAGAATAGCCCTTGGAAGGTTTAGGATGAAATTTGGGGTTTTGGGTGGAAACCCTCGTAACCCCGTATCTGTTCTGTCGCAGCTCGCCACAGCGAGCAGTCAACTCGCCACGGCGAGTGCTATTCACCAGCTCGCGAGGCGAGCAACCAACTCGCCATAGCGAGTTACCCCTAGCGGGCTCGCGAGGCGAGCAATCCACTCGCCATAGCGAGCAACCTTTGAGAAGGCTCGCGAAGCGAGCAAACCCCACTCGCCATAGCGAGCTACCCGTGATGGCTCGCCAGGCGAGCAACCCCACTCGCCATAGCGAGTAGTACCCCTGAAGCTCGCAAGGCGAGCAACCCAACTCGCCATAGCGAGTTACCCCTGATGGTTCGCGAGGCGAGGGTTCCTACTCGCCATAGCGATAGTCCTGTATCAGACTATCTTTCGATTAATGCGACTCTTGTCGCACAATTGATTATGAGATTAACCCTGGTCTAGATTAAGACTGAGATATTAAGAATAAATGTAGAGCTGTTAACTGATACTTGATCTGTTATTGTGACCTATGCATTAGTATATGTTTTCCTTGAATTATAAGAGATGATGTATGTGAATGCTTGTGATGATTCGTTGCTGCCATGTTGCTATGTTGTTAATAAATAAAAGCTGCATGTGTCGTTAAAGATTTATGATGTTATGGTCCAAACTATTGGAGTTCATTTGAGATGTCTAAGAGTTAAGAAGTTGAGTCCATGCATATGCATCCAGAGACGAGAGCTTATGCTCTAGGAGTATTTTTATGCTCAATAGCGACGAGAGCTTATGCTCTAGGAGTATTTTTATGCTCAATAGCGACGAGAGCTTATGCTCTAGGAGTATTTTTATGCTTAAACAGTGACGAGGGCTTATGCCCTAAGAGTATATTTATACTCAATATGGTACCACATGCATGATTAAGACGTCTAAGTTGCATTGTTGAGTCTAAGTTGCATTGTCGAGTCGAGGTCGCATTACCAAGTCGTATTAAGATTGTTGACTAAGATGTGGATTTATGACGTTGATTATGATTAAGATGTTACTTGACTGTTGTTGTGATATTATGATAATGAAGTTATGTTGTTAAATATAATTGTTGAATTATATGTTTAATGTTTTGTTTTGTGAATCTCACCCCTTCTGTTGGAATTGCCGCCTCGTGGGCAAGTGCAGGTGACCAAGCGTTGGATTGACGATGTGAGAGGTCCTTGTGGAGTCTTAGGAGCTCTGATACGTAACGGGATGGGGATTATCATTTGTTTCTATTCTTTTATGTATCGTTTTTGAATTAATTATGACATTGGTGCGAAGAACTAATCTTTTTAAAGAGTTTGAATTATGATTCCGCTGCTACGTTTTGAATAGAGATGAGGAATAAACTATTATTCATTTTGTTTAAAGATTTTATGAAATGTGACATCCTGAACATTGCGATATACTCTGATTATATAAACGAATTTATAAGTTGGGATTTCGGGGTGTTACAGAGAGACCTCTGGGTTAGAGCAAAAGTTTTCGACAAGGACGACGCTACCATTGAAGAAACTACCGCAATCATGAACAACCCCTCTTTGGTTGGCAAGAATAGAAAGCAAATGGGTTTGAGACCATACAAAGGTCTTGAAATCAGGTCTGTTGTGATGGGGATTCCAATCCTTATCACTGAAGAAGTAGTTGCCAGAGCCTGCAGGGTAGCTAATGAAGGAAAATTCCAATGGAATGTGGATAAGAAGAGTGAATGGATGGGTATCTGCAACAAAATCTTATTTGAAGGAAGACCCTCAAATAAGTTGGTAGACATGCATCCTGAGCATAGGGTGCTTCTGAAGATCATACTGGATATTATGCTTCAAAAAGGTGGAGGAACAGACACTCTGTCTGTTGATCACAAAGTGCTTCTGTACTTTCTGATTAAGAAGCAGAAGGTAAACTTTCCAAGGTACGTGATGTACCATATGTGCTGGGCTATCAGGAAAAGCCAAACTGAATCCAGAAGACAAGTTCCTTTTGGAAGGTTAATCTCTGAGATTCTGTATCAAGGAGGCCTCTTGAAGGTCTTGACATAATCTGGTGTTGTATCAGACACTCACCTTGGAACGGTGACTGGGAGAATCATCAATGGCAAGACTCTCCAATACATGAAGATTATCAAAAGATTCAATCATTCTAATCAAGATATGAAGGAATCTTATGTTCAATCAGACTTGATGATGGACTTCCCTCCTATTTCTAAAGAAGACAATCCTGAAGTCCTAGCAAGATTTGTAGTAGATTACTACAATGAAACTGGTAGAATAATCAACTATTCTGTCATTCCTGAGACTGCTGGAGGAGGACCTCTTAAGGTTAAAGGCAAAAGGACCAAGGAAGTTATTCTAGAGGAAGAGGAAGAGAAGCAAGAGCCTCCCAAGAAGAAGAAAAAGTCTACAGCTCTTCCAAGAGTGACTATTGGTGCCTCTAAGACCATAGCTCCTATGCCTTTGTCTGTCTCTTCTGCATCCAAGGAAATTAAGGAAAGCATAAAGAAACCCAAGGATGAGAAGAAAGCGAAGAAAGACGAGAAGAAGGTAAAGAATGAGAAGAAAGCCAAGAAAGGCAAAGCTGACACAGATTACAAGAAGTTGGCTGAAGAAATTGCTGAATTCCTTGATACTGACTCTGATAGTGAAGAAAGTCAGGTGAAGAAAAGAAAGATGGAAGTGGTTCCTGTGGCTAAGGATGTAGCACAGAAGATAGGTACTTCTGTATCTATGATTGAAGATGAACATGCTGCTGGCAAGGCAATGGCAGCAGAAGTTGTGGCTGAAGGACTTAAGGAAGAAACTGTAAAAGAAGCTGCTAAGTTACTTGTATCAGCCCTGAAACAGAAGAGTCGGGTTGCCCCTGCAGAAGCTGATCTATCAGAAGCTACTCTATCTGATGCTTCAGATCAGCAAGCCTCTCTAGAAGCTGGGATTGGCACCTCAGGTAACATTGCATTTAACAAACCTACCTCTTCTACGAATCAAGAGTCCTCATCTGATACTGAATCAGATAACATACCCTTGAGCCAAGTCCTTCTATCCCTCAGAAATAAAACCCCCTCTCCAATCAAACCTATATCATCTTTTGACCCACTTGACCCAAGAATAGATGATATGTTGATTCAACTATTGACAGAGTTATTCAAGACACCATCATAGTGTCTCTGAACTTACCTTCTGACCACCCTGCTCAACCATCATTTCTCAAACCACTTCAGGCAATTCAACCTACTGAAGAGCCTGAAGTAACCATTCAATCAACACAACTATCCCCCCCAACATGAGCCTATTTGTGTAGACTCTCCAGACACCCTAGATTCTCTTAAAAGACACCTAGGAGGAGAACTACCAAAGACCCCCGCAAAATCCAAAACAACAAAAGCTATAGAATCTGTTTCAAAACCAGACTCTGTACCCTAACCTTCAGAAAATCTTACCCTAGCTTCTATTGAACATACTTCTGAAACTATAGAGGAACCAATCTCTGAGATTCTGGAACAAGCTTCTAGTGTCATACCAGAACGTGTAACAGAATGCATAGCAAAGCCTGTGTCTGAAACAGTTACTGAACCTCTTACACAACCTCAAATTGTTGTAACAGGCTTCCAAACCTTACAAACTATAGTAGCCTCCGAACCTTCAACTTCTGAACCTCATAATCTCTTTAATTCGTTAAAGATAGATGAGTTTTATGGAATGTCAAACTCTAAGCTCAAGGACATTATTGAGCAAAGGTTTGTGCCTATCCTCAATGTAAGCTATGAGGATAAGTTCTCCAATCTGAAGACTGAATTTGTGGATTTTGTCACCAAAATTCAGAAGGCCGTTATAAAAGAACAAGTTGTTGTTCTTGCCAAACATGTGGAAGATGTTAAGAAAGCTAAGGAAGCAAAAGCTAAGAAGAAAGCTCCTATTCTGCGGTTGGAATATAAACCATTCTTTGATGCTGATCAATACAATCCAAGGGAAACAGTGGTTTATGATTCACTAAGGAGGAGACTTCACAGAGTTCAGGAAGAAGCAAGACTTGAGAGAGAAGCTCATCTCAGAAGAACTGAAGCTCTAGAAGAGATTGTCAGGAAACAACAAGAGGATCTCCAGAAATTGATGGATCACATTGCCAAACAAAACCAACCTTAGTTGCACATTTTTAATGTTTTGTTTTGTTTGCTTGTAACTTTGTTCTGCTGTTTTCTATTATCTTCTGAAGTTTCATTCTTGGTTATTCAAGTTTTTGCTTCTGATATTTTTTTTTTGCTCTGAATCTTATATGTTTTCGCTCTGAATCTTGTTTCTCGTTTTCTTTAAAACAAAAATTTTACCCTCACTTAAAGTCATTTAAAAAGGGGGAGAAACTTGTTTCTAAACCTTTTTGTTGATGACAAAAGGGGGAGAAAGATTAGTGACTTTTACATAGATTAGTGACTTTTACATTTAAAAACTGTATGGAGAAAGATCAGTGAGTTCTATGTAAAGTTAAAGGGAAATTTGCGAAAGGTACTTAGTTGATTCTGAGCCCTCATTAAAAAGAATCTTTTCTCAAATTCGTTTATTATTCTGAGATTTGATTCAGCTATTTGCGTAACATGATTTAATTAACTTGGATAGAACTTAGGAGGAGCTTACAAACCTCAACTTAAGAACTATCAGACTCAGGGGGAGTCAGAGCTTACAAACCTCAGACTCTGAGCTTACAAACCTCAGACCCTTTAAGTCAACCTGTTAATTAGATTAACAATAATTGACCTTTTAAATACTGATGTTTGTCATCATCAAAAAGGGGGAGATTGTTGGAACAAAGGTGTTCAGCAATACCACGTTTTGAGTTTTGATGATAACAAGGTATTAAAAATTGTCAATTGGATATGCTAATATTTGTTTAAGTATGCAGGATATTAATCAAGATTTGTATCTTAGAAAGTATTCTGTTTGAACATTTTGAGAGCAAGACCAAGAGAAGCTTGTTGCTTATGATTCTGACGATCTTAAGAGTCTGAAGAATCATCAGAAGCTGTGTCAAAAGAGTCTGAAGACTATCAGAACCTGAAGTTCTAGAGAGTCTGAAGACTATCAGAACCTGAAGTTCAAGAGAGTCTGAAGACTATCAGAACCTGAAGACCAAGAGAGTCTGAAGATCATCAGAAGCTGAAGAGCTACAGTGAGTCTGAAGCCTGCAATCTGAAGATCTGCTTAGAAGGTTTTCTAAAGGAATTACGATGCACAAGAAACTCTCATTTGGAGTAACGGCTAGCTTCAAAGTCAACTTGAGCGTGGGATGCTCAACGACAAAGAATGCAGTATAGTACAGAGTACGTGTGTATGAACTTTGTTTCCACTACTCCAATACCTCGTACAGTTTGGCAACTGTGTCTACCGGTATTAAGCTTCAAAAGGAATGGAATTCAAAATATGCATTTGAAGGACTATTACCATATCAAGCAACAGATCAACAACTATTGATCAAGCTTCCAGAATTCTCTTGATGTGTTGGATTGTCTCATTGTCTCTCTCCAACGCCTATATAAAGGATAGAAGACTTGAAGAATTGTGAGACTCTACAACTGAAAAACTACGCTGCTAAGCTATTGTATTCTTACTGAGTCAAACTAGAAACACATCAACAACTTAGATTATTCTTACAAACTGTGTATTCTAGAATCTCTAAGTTAAGCAGAAAAGCAGAGTCTGTCTTTGTTTAAAACAAAGTCTGTCTGTGTTTTGTAATTGGAACACATTTGATTGTTTATCAAGTGTTTCAACTCTATTCAATTTTCTGTAAATTGTGTCAGAAGTCTCTTGGCTGTGTCCTTGAGCAAAGAAGTCTCTTAGTTGTGTCTTTGAGCATTGGAAGTCTCTTGCCTGCGTGCTTGAGCATTGGAAGTCTCTTACTGTGTGTTTGAGCAACTTGTAATAGATATTACATTTTAGTTGAACTCTCCTTGGAAGTTCAAGGGGGACAGGACTACTTCTAGTTTGTGGAAGGAACCTGTATAATTGCTTGTGTTCTCTTCTTCTCTCTATGTCTTGTTTATTTCCGCTGCAACAGAATCTGATCTCCCATCAGACTCTGAATCCATTCAGACTCTGATCCTTCAGAATCAGATTCTTACTCTTCAAGAGTTGCGAAAAGTTAACATAATTCAACCCCCCCTTCTTGTGTTTTTCTCACCTTCAAACATAACTAGAACAAATTATTGATCAAGGACATGCCAGAAAGTATAGTCACATTATTGATCAAGATCTAGAAAAACACATGCCAATGCCTCAAAAAGTAATGTATGTCATGCTTATCATACCTTAATTTGTACAAGTTGAATTGGAAGACTAAGCTGCTGCGTCTCCACAATAGTCATTGATTGGCTTGCTTTAAAAACATATTTGTTTGACAAGGAAGTCAATGAAAGACAGTTCTTAGTTTCTCAACGTAGAATCAGATCACTCAAGGTACTTGTATATCACTGCAACAACAGAAGGAACTATTTCGGTAGGAATAAGCCACTCAAGATTCTTAATATCATTCGGCTCGAATGCAAAATTGAAATTCATAGTATTCTCGATATGGTCAAGGTTACATATTTAAACCTAATCATCTTCAATATAAGCAAACACGTTATTTCTCAAAATCACCCAATCCTCATCATCATTAAAAGGAGCAAGGGATACATTATCAACAGGCGGCAATGGATCCATTGTTGGAACAAGGGTGTTCAGCAATACCACTTTTAGTTTTGATGATAACAAGGTATTAAAAATTGTCAATTGGATATGCTATTGTTTAATTGTGCTGATTTGTCTCAACGTCTCTTTACAACGCCTATATAAAGGGAGTCAAGACTTAGAGAATTGAATACTGACTTTGAATGTTTTATTAAGCTATTTGCTATTCTCCCCGAGTCACAAAAACACATCAACTACTTAGGAAATTCTTACAAACTTTATATCCTAGAATTTCTAAGTTATTCAGAAAACAGAGTCTCTTTGTTTTGTAATTGGAACACATTTGATTGTTTATCCAGTGTTCAAACTCTATTCAAATTTCTGTAAATTGTGTTAGAAGTCTCTTGCCTGCATGCTTGAGCATTTGAAGTCTCTTGGGTGTGTCCTTGAGCAAAGAAGTCTCTTGCTTGTGTGCTTGAGCATTGGAAGTCTCTTACTTTTTGTTTGAGCAACTTGTAATTGTTGATTACATTTTAGTGAACTCTCCTTGAAAGTGCAAGGGGGACAGGACTACTTCTGGTTTGTGGAAGGAACCTGTATAATTGCGTGTGTTCTCTCTTTCCTTTATCTCTTTACATTTTCCGCTGCTACAGACTCTGATCCTCCAAAGGGACCTGAACTTGTTCAGACTCTGATCCTGGAAAACAGATTCCTACTCTTTAAGAGTTGCGAAAATGTTAACACAATTCAACCCCCCTTCTTGTGTTTTTCTTACCTTCAGTTGGTATCAGAGCTCCGCCTCTGTTGTCAGAACACTTAATCGTGTAACAGAAAAGATCCAGAGAAAAACATGTCTTCTGGTGAACCTACAACTTCTGGTGCTAGTACTGGTGCTGCTATACCATATGACGATGGATCTAGTAACAGTAGTAAGAAAGCTGATTCTGGAAAAATTCCTAAATTCAATGGTGATCCAGATGAATTTTCATGGTGGAAAACAAACTTCTACAGTTATGTCATGAGTCTTGATGAAGAACTTTGGGACATACTAGAAGATGGTGTTGGTGACTTAGAACTTGATGATGAAGGAGCTGCTCTTGACACAAAGAAACACAATGCTGCTCAAAAGAAGAGTTACAAGAAACATCACATATTCAGAGGAGCACTTGTCACTGCCATTCCAAAGTCTAAATACATGAAGATGAGTGACAAATCAACTGCTAAAGCTATGTTTGCCTCTCTATGTGCTAACTATGAAGGTAGCAAGAATGTAAGAGAAGCAAAAGCTCTTTTGTTAGTTCATCAGTATGTACTCAAGAAAGTAAGAGAGAGGATAAAGTATTGAGCAGATGTACTCAAGATTTCAGACTCTAGTATCTGAACTTCAGATACTGAAGGACCTACATAGCCTCTGATCACGTAAGCAAGATTCTGAGAAGTCTTCCCTCAAGATGGAGACCTAAGGTAACTACCATTGAGGAAGCTAAGGATCTAAACACTCTGAGTGTTGAAGATCTTGTTAGTTCCCTAAAGGTTCATGAGTTAAGTCTCAATGAACATGACTATGTAAGAAAGTCAAAAACCATTTCTCTAAAGTCAAAAGAAGATCCTTTAAGGCTCTCAAAGTTGAAGAGTCTGAAAATGAATCTTCTTCTTCCGAAGGTTCTGAGGAAGATCCTGATGTTGCTAAAGAAAATGGCAATGCTTTCAAACAGACTGGAGTACCTGGCCAGGAAGAACAAGAAGTTCTTGAAGAAAGGCAGTGGTAAAGGATTCAAGAAGGAACAACAGAAAGGTTGCTTTAACTGCAAGAAGACTGGGCACTTTATTGTTGATTGTCCAGAGTTGCAGAAGAAGAAATCCAAGTCAAAGAAGCCAACCTTCAAGTCAAACAAGTTCAAGAAGAAGATAAAAAAGAGCTTGATGGCTACTTGGGAAGATCTAGACAATGAGTCAGGATCTGATGAAGATGATGCTGAGGAGGAAGCCAATGTAGGAGTTGGTCTGGTTGCAACAACTGAACCAGAAAAAGAATCATCCAATGCAGAATGTGATACAGATTCTGAAAGTATTGAAACTGAGGTATATTCTAAATTTACTAGATCTGAACTTATTGATTCTCTCAAGGAACTTCTTGGTCATTATGAAACCAAATCCACAGAGTTGAGAAAAGTTAAACAACAACACAATAAGTTGTTGAAACAACATGACTCAACTATGTTGGAAATGGATGCTTTAAAGAAAGAAAATGACAACTTAATGACTAAGAAGTGTAACTGTAAACACTTGAGTGAGCAAGATCTTGCTTTTCAAGAGTTTATTGCTACAAGAATTGATATAACCAAGGTAGCATCTATGATTTATAGCACATATCAGAACAAAGGTAAAGGTCTTGGATTCATAGGAGGTAACTCTAATGAGGTGATCCTGAAACATGGTTCTGATGGCGCCAAAGAAGCACTTGAAAATCATTTTGTGTTGGAATCTGAAAAAGTCAACACAATGACTCATTCAGAATCTAAGGCTTCAGGCTCTAAGGCAATGATTATATCAAAGCCAAAGAACCTAAAGTCATAGGTACTGAACAACTTGGAATCAAAGGCTCCAAAGGTTCAGATTCTGAAGAAAACAGAGTCTGGCAAATAGATTCTGAAGAAGCCAGAGTCTAGATATCAGAAGCCCAAAACTCAAAGAAGAGAAGCTGTGTGTGGTAAGTTGGACCCTAGACTTAAAGGTTCTGAACCTAGAGTTTGGAAGAAAACGAAACCTCAGACTCCCAGATACACAACACAAAAGAGATTCAATGGTTCAAGGACTAACCCCAAAGGACCCATAAAGATATGGGTACCTAAATCTGAAATTGTTGATGTTGCAGGTATGTCTAAAAGTACAAGAAAAGTAGAAGTCCTGGTATCTGGATAGTTGCTGCTCACGACACATGACGGGAGAAAAGTCTATGTTCCTAACCCTGACCATGAAAGAGGGAGGAACTATGAGATTTGGAGGAAACCAGACTGGCAAAATCATTGGTACTGGAACCATTGGTAACTCCTTAATCTCAATTAATAATGTGTGGTTTGTAGATGGACTTAGACATAACCTACTGAGCATAAGTTAATTATGTGACAATAGTTATGATGTTTTGTTTAATAAGAACAACTGCGCAGTAGTTAACAAGGATGATCTGTTGGAACAAAGGTGTTCAGCAATACCACGATTTGAGTTTTGATGATAACAAAGTATTAAAAATTTTCAATTGGATATGCTAATATTTGTTTGAGTATGCAGGATATTAATCAAAATTTATATCTTAGAAAGTATTCTGTTTAAACATCTTAAGTGCAAAAATCTAGAGAAGCTTGTTGCTTATGATTCTGTATCGAAGAAGGGTCTAAAGACTGTATCGAAGAAGAGTCTGAAGACTATATCCAAGAGAGTCTGAAGACTGTATCGAAGAAGAGTCTGAAGACTGTATCGAAGAAGAGTCTGAAGACTGTATCGAAGAAGAGTCTGAAGACTGTATCGAAGAAGAGTCTGAAGACTATCAGAGTCTGAAAACCAAGAGAGTTTGAAGATCATCAGAAGCTAAGTGCTACAGTGAGTCTGAAGCCTGCAATCTGAAGATCTGCTAACATGGATTTCTAAAGGCATTTTAATGTAGAAGAAACTCTCATTTGGAGTAACGGCTAGCTTCGAAGTCAACTTGAGCGTGGGATGCTCACAACAAAGAATGCAGGCCAGTACAGAGTACGTTGTACGAACTCTATTTCCACTACTCCACTACCTCGTACAGGTTGGCAACTATGTCTACCGGTATTAATCCTCAAAAGGAATGGAATTCAAAATATGCAATTGAAGGACTATTACCATATCAAGCAACAGATCAACAGCTATTGATCAAGCTTCAGAAATCATCCTGTTGTGCTGGATGACTCAACGTCTCTTTCTTACGCCAATATAAAGGATAGAAGACTTGAAGAATTGTTGGACTCTACAACTGAAAAAATACGCTGCATTGCTATCGTATTCAAACTGAGTCTTAACAGAAATACATCAACAACTTAGATTATTCTTACAGACTGAGTATTAAGCAGACTGAGTCTTAAGCAGAAAAACAGAGTCTGTCTTTGTTCGTAACAGAGTCTGTCTTTGTTGTAATAGAAACATGTTTGATTGTTTGTCAAGTGTTTCATCTCTATTCAATTTTTCTGTAAAATGTGTCAGAAGTCTCTTGCTTGTGTGCTTGAGCAAAGAAGTCTCTTGGCTGCGTCCTTGATCAAAGAAGTCTCTTAGTTGTGTATTTGAGCATTGGAAGTCTCTTGCCTACGTGCTTGAGCATTGGAAGTCTCTTGCCTGCGTGCTTGAGCATTAGAAGTCTCTTAATGTGTGTTTGAGCAACTTGTAATAGATATTATATTTTAGTGGAACTCTCCTTGGAAGTGCAAGGGGGACAGGACTACTTCCGGTTTGTGGAAGGAATCTGTATAATTGCTTGTGTTCTCTCTTCTCTCTTTCTCTTGATTATTTCCGTTGCATCAGAATCTAATCTTCCATCAGACTCTGATCTCTTTCAGATTCTGATACTAAGGAATTAGATTCTCACTCTTTCAAGAGCTGCGAAAAGCTAACACAATTCAACCCCCCCTTCTTGTGTTTTTTCTCACCTTCAGATGGTATCAGAGCTCCGGCTCTATTGTCATAGCACTTAATCGTGTGACAGAAAAGATCCAGAGAAAAACATGTCTTCCAGTGAACCTTCTTCTTCTGGTTCTACTTCTGGTGCTGCTATACCATATGACTATGGATCCAATAACAGCAGTAAAACGGCTGATTATGGAAAAATTCCTAAGTTCAATGGTGATCCTGAAGAATTTTCTTGGTGGAAAACAAACTTCTACAGCTATGTCATGGGTCTTGATGAAGAACTCTGGGACATACTCGAAGATGGTGTTGGTGACTTACAACTTGATGACGAAGGTGCTACCATTGACCGTAAACTTCACACTGCTGCTTAAAAGAAGATCTACAAGAAACATCATATCATTAGAGGAGCTCTTGTCACTACTATTCCTAAATCGGAATACATGAAGATGAGTGACAAATCTACTGCTAGAGCCATGTTTGCTTCTCTCTGTGCAAACTATGAAGGAAGCAAAAAGGTCAGGGAAGCTAAAGCTCTTCTATTAGTTCATCAGTATGAACTATTCAAGATCAAAGAGGATGAAAGTATTGAGCAGATGTACTCAAGATTTCAAACTCTAGTATCTGGACTTTGGATATTAAAGAATAGTTACATAGCTTCTGACCATGTTAGCAAGATCCTAAGGAGCTTACCCTCTAGATGGAGACCAAAGGTTACTGCAATTGAGGAAGCTAAAGATTTAAACACTTTATGTGTTGAAGATCTTGTAAGCTCTCTCAAAGTTCATGAGTTAAGTCTCAATGAACATGAGTCTGCAAGAAAGTCTAAAACCATTGCTTTAAAATCAAAGAAAGATCCTCAAAAGCTCTCAAGGTTGAAGAGTCTGAAAATGAATCTTCATCCTCTGAAAGCTCAGAGGAAGATCCAGATGTTGCTAAAGAAATGGCTATGCTTTCAAACAGAATGCAATACCTTGCTAAAAAGAACAAGAGCTTTCTGAGCAAGAGCAGTGGGAAGGGTTTCAAAAAGGAGGAACAAAAAGGTTGCTTCAACTGCAAGAAGACTGGGCATTTTATTGTTGATTGTCCAGAGTTGCAGAAAGAGAAATCCAAGTCAAAAAGGCCAACCTTCAAGTCAAGCAAGTTTAAAAAGCAAATCAAGAAAAGTCTGATGGCTACATGGGAAGATCTTGATAATGAGTTAGGGTCTGAAGATGATGATGTTGATGGTGAAGCTAATGTAGCTGTTGGACTAATGGCTACAACTGAATCCGTAAAGGAGACACCTGAGGCAGAATCAGATGCAGACTCTGAAAGTGAAACAGAGGTATTTTCTGAACTCACAAGATCTGAATTAGTAGAATCTGTCAAAGAACTTCTTGGTCACTTTAAAGCTAAAACCACTGACTTGAAGAAAGTCAAACAACAGCTTGATAAGCTGTCAAAAAGACATAATTCAACTCTGTTGGAATTAGAAAGTTTAAAAGAAGAAAATGATACTTTATTGATCAAGAAGTGTAGTTGTAAATACTTGAGTGAGCAAGATATTGCTTTACAAGAATTTATTGCTACTGGAATTGACAGATCAAGGGTTGCATCCATGATCTATAGCACATATCAGAACAGAGGACAGGGTCTTGGATTCATTGGAGTTAGCTCGAATGAAGTGATTCTGAAACCTGGTCCTGATGGCGCCAGAGAAGCGTTGAAAAATAACTTTGTAAGTGAGTCTGATGAAGTCAACACAGTGACTTAATCAGAACCTACAACTTCAAGTTCTAAGGTTTTGACTAAGTCAAAATCTCAGAATGTAAAGTCAAAAGTTCTGAAAAACTTTGAACCTAAAGCTTCAATGATTCAGACTCTAAGACATTCAGAGTCTGATAAACGGACTCTGAAAAAGCCAGAGTCTGAAAAACAAAAGCCTAAATTTCAAAGAAGAGAAACTGTGAAAGGCAACTTGAATCCTAAACTGAACGGTTCTAAACCCAAGGTGTGGAAGAAAACACTGCCAATGACTTCAAGACGCACCTTACGAAAGGAATTCAATGGTTTAAGGACTAACCCAAGAGGACCCATGAGGATATGGGTACCTAAGTCTGAAATTTTTGATGCTGCAGGTATGTCTAAAAGGACTAGAAAAGCAGAAGGCTTGGTACCTGGACAGTGGTTGCTCGTGTCACATGACGGGAGAAAAGTCTATGTTCCTAACCCTAACCATGAAAGAGGGAGGAACTGTGGGATTTGGAGGAAACCAGACTGGCAAAATCATTGGTACTGGAACCATTGGTAACTCTCTTATCTCTATTAGTAATGTGTGGTTCGTTGATGGGCTTAGACATAACCTACTGTGCATAATTCAATTATGTGACAGTGGTTATGATGTTTTGTTTAGTAAGAACAACTACATTGTGGTTAACTAGGATGATCAATCCATAGTCTTCAAGGGAAAGAGAAGAAACAATGTCTACAAGATAAAATTCTCTGAACTGACTGATCAGAAGGTAGTTTGCCTTTTGTCAATGGGTGATAAGAAGTGGTTGTGGCATAGACGGTTGGGACACGCAAACTGGAGGTTAATCTCTAAGCTTAGCAAGTTGCAACTAGTCAAAGGCCTACCAGACATTGACTATTATTCAGATGCTCTTTGCGGAGCATGTCAGAAAGGGAAAATTGTCAAGAGTTCCTTCAAACCGAAATAAATTGTTTCTACCTCCAGACCCTTGGAGTTACTTCATATTGATTTATTTGGACCAGTTAGCACTGCATCCTTATATGGAAGTAAATATGGACTAGTCATTGTTGATGACTACAGCAGATGGAGTTGGGTTAAGTTTCTGAAAACTAAAGATGACTCATATTATGTGTTTAGTAAATTCTGCATCCAAATTCAATCTGAAAAAGAATTGAAAATCTTGAAAGTCAGAAGTGATCATGGAGGAGAATTTGAAAATGAGTCTTTTGAGGTTTTCTGTGAAAAATATGGAATTATTCATGAATTCTCTGCACCTAGAACCCCACAACAAAATGGAGTTGTAGAGAGAAAGAACAGAACCTTACAAGAAATGGCTAGAACCATGATCCATGAGAACAATCTGGCTAAACATTTTTGGGCAGAAACAATAAACACAGCATGTTATGTTCAGAACAGAATCTATATCAGACCTCTGTTGAACGAAACAACATATGAACTCTTTAAAGGAAGGAAACCTAACATATATCTTATTTTCATCAGTTCGGATGTACTTGTTATGTCCTGAACAATAAAGTCTATCTAAATAAATTTGATGCCAAAGCTCAGAAGGGAATCTTCTTAGGTTACTCTGAACGATCTAAGGCATACAGACTGTATGATTCATAAACACAATGTGTTGAAGAATCTATGCATGTCAGGTTTGATGACAAAGTTCCTGGAAGTGAAACTCCAGAGCAAGATGAAAGTTATGCAGGATCTCAAGATTCTGATAGCAACTCAGAATCTGATCAGATTTCAGAATCTGAAGATACTTCAGAAGCTGGAGCATCCCCTGATGTTCCTAATGAAGAAGCTTCTGAAGAAGCTCAAGATGATTCTCAGCAAGCTAGTCAATCCAAACATTCATTCAAATACAAGTCTTCACATCCTGAGGATCAAATAATTGGCAATAAAGACAGTCCCAGAAGAACTAGATCGTATTTCAGAAAAGAAGAGTCTGCTTTGGGATTATTATCTATTATTGAACCAACCTCTATTGAAGAAGCACTTGGAGATGAAGGATGGATTCTGGCAATGCAAGATGAACTTAATCAATTCAAAAGGAATGAAGTGTGGGATCTAGTAGTTAATCCTGAACACAAGAACATTATTGGAACTAAATGGGTGTTCAGAAATAAGCTTAGTGAACAAGGAGAAGTAATCAGAAACAAGGCCAGACTTGTTGCACAGGGCTACAGTCAACAAGAAGGCATTGATTACACAGAAACATTTGCTCTAGTTGCAAGATTGGAAGCAATCAGGTTACTTATTTCCTACGCAGTGAATCACAACATAATCTTGTATCAAATGGACGTTAAGAGTGCCTTTCTTAATGGTGTCATTTCTGAAGAAGTCTATGTCAAACAACCTCCCCGCTTTGAAGATTTAAAACATCCAGAGCATGTTTATAAAATTGAAGAAATCACTATATGGCTTTAAACAGGCTCCCAGAGCTTGGTACGAAAGACTGAGTAATTTCTTAATTCAAAATAACTTTGAACGAGGGTATGTTGACACTACACTATTCCGAAAAACTCTGAAGAAAGACATTCTTATTGTTCAGATTTATGTTGATGATATCATTTTTGGTTCTACAAATAGTTCACTTTGCAAAGAGTTTTCCAAAGTAATGCAGGATGAATTTGAAATGAGCATGATGGGAGAATTGAAGTTCTTTCTAGGAATTCAAATCAACCAATGCAAAAATGGAGTCTATGTTCATCAGTCCAAATACACGAAAGAGCTCCTGAAGAAGTTCAATCTTGAGGACTGCAAAGAAATGAACACTCCAATGCATCCAACCTGCACTCTGAGCAAAGAAGATCAAAGAACCAAAGTTGATCAGAAGCTGTATAGAGGTATGATTGGTTCTTTGTTATACCTAACTGCATCCAGACCAGATATTTTATTCAGTGTATGTCTGTGTGCAAGGTTTTAATCAGATCCTAGAGAGTCTCACTTAACAGCTGTTAAGAGAATCTTTAGATATCTGAAAGGAACTACCAATCTTGGACTTCTATACATGAAATCCTCTAACTATAAGCTAGTTGGATTCTGTGATGCTGACTATGCTGGAGACAGGATTGAAAGAAAATCAACCAGTGGCAATTGTCAATTTTTGGGAGAGAATCTGGTATCCTTGGCTAGCAAGAGGCAAGCAATTATTGCATTGTCTACAGCAGAAGCAGAATACATCTCAGCTGCTAGTTGTTGTACGCAGCTACTCTGGATGAAACATCAGCTTGAGGATTATCAAATAACTGAAAACTGTATCCCAATTTATTGTGATAATACAACAACTATATGTTTATCCAAGAATCCAATTATGCATTCAAGAGCAAAGCACATTGAGATTAAACATCATTTTATAAGAGACTATGTTCAAAAAGGAATTCTAGATATTCAATTCATTGATACTGATCATCAATGGGCTGATATATTTATTAAACCTTTGTCTGTTGAAAGATTTGACTTTATAAAGAAAAATTTGAACATGTGTTATGTCTCTGGTTAATGTGCGCCTCTGAAAACAGAATTCAGATTCTGAAAGATACTCAGAAGCTAATTGAGAATCAGACTCTCTTTCGGAGACTCTGGTGAACATAAGCCTTTGATAGACTTTCAGACTCTGTTAAGGAATCTTAGACTCTCATAAGCTCGTATTATTGGAAGCATGACTGTTGAGTTTAGTAACACCTGCCCCACTGCGGTGACAGTTACTTTTTAGTTTCTCAGACGTGGTCTGTCTGTATTGGGTAAGAACTCAAAGGGAAATGATTTCATTATGTTTAACAAGTTACCTTTGCAACTTCCCAATACTTTTACGGTTGCATGCTTACTGTAGTTATTACTCTTGTTTGTTTGTCCCCTACTCTTTCCAAACGGTTATCAACTCTTTTCTATAAATACCTATCACACACAACTCACTTCTCTTTTCACACTTTGATTTTTCTCTGAACATTCATCTTGTTTTCAATCTCTGTAAAACTTTTCGTTCTCAAAATCAAAACCTAGAAACCTTCAAATGGCAAGTGATCTTATTTAATCTGGTGTGTTAGTCAAAACTGGTAAATCATACGTGATTAAACCCAGAACCATGAACCTCATCAAAGAAACTCTGGAAGTTCAAGTTGAATCTCCAGTAGACTTCGGCTCTCTCATTTGTCACGGTGTAGACGTCTCTTCTCATTTCTTATCACAAGGAATGATGAGCTATTTCGATTTGTTGAATGGACCAACATATCAGGAGCTAGTGAGAGATTTCTGGGTTAGGGCAGAAGTCTTCGACAAGGATGATGCTACCATTGAAGAAACAGCTGCAGTCATGAACAACCCTAAACTGGCTGGCAAGGATAGAAAGGAAATGGGTTTAAGACCGTACAAAGGTCTTGAAATCAGGTCCGCTGTGATGGGGATTCCAATCCTTATCACTGAAGAAGTGGTTGCCAGAGCCTGCAGAGTGGTGAATGAAGGTAAATTCCAGTGGAATGTTCAGAAGAAGAGCGACTGGATGGGTATCTGCAACAAACTCTTATTTGAAGGAAGACCCTCAAATAAGTTGGTTGACATGCATCCTGAGCATAGGGTGCTTCTGAAGATCATACTGGATAGTATGCTTCAGAAAGGTGAAGGAACAAACACTCTGTCTGCTGATCACAAGGTTCTTCTTTACTTTCTGATAAAGAAAAAGAAGATACACTTTCCTAGGTACGTGATGTACCAAATGTGCTGGGCTATAAGGAAAAGCCAATATGAATCCAGAAGGCAAGTTCCTTTTGGAAGGCTAATTTATGAGATTTTGTATCAAGGAGGCCTCTTAAAGGTCTTATCAGAATCTGGTGTAGTATCAGACGCTCATCTTGGAACAGTAACTGGGAGAATCATCAACGGTAAAACTCTTCAATACATGAAGATTGTCAAAAGATTCAATCCTTCTAATCAAGATGTGAGGGAATCTTATGTGCAATCAGACTTGATGATGGACTTCCCTCCTATTTCCAAAGAAGACAATCCTAAAGTCCTTGCAAGATTTGTGGTAAATTACTTCAATGAAACTGGTAGAATAATCAACTATTCTGCCATTCCTGAGACTGCTGGAGGAGGACCTCTTAAGGTTTAAGGGAAAAGGACCAAGGAAGTGATTCCAAAGGAAGAGGTAGAGAAGCAAGAGCCTCCCAAGAAGAAGATAAAATCTACAGCTCTTCCAGGAGTGACTATTGGTGCCTCTGAGACCATAGCTCCCATGCCTTTGTCTGTATCTTCTGCATCCAAGAAAATTCAGGAAAGGATAAAAAAAACCCAAGGATTAGAAGAAAGCTAAGAAAGACGAGAAGAAGGAAAAGAAAGATGAGAAGAAAAGCAAGAAAGGCAAGGCTTACAGAGATTATGAGAAATTAGCTGAAATTGCTGAATTCCTTGATACTAACTCTGATGGTGAAGAAAGTCAGATCAAGAAAAGAAAGATGAAAGTGGTTCCTGTGGCTAAGGATGTAGCACAGAAGATAGGTACTTTTGTATCTATGATTGAGGATGAACATGCTGCTGGCAAGGCAATGGCAGCAGAGGTTGTTGCTGAAGAACTTAAGGAAGAAACTGTTAAAGAAGCTGCCAAGTTGCTTGCATCAGCTCTGAAACAGAAGAGTCAGGTGGCTCCTGCAGAAGCTGATTTATCAGAAGCTACTTTGTCTGATGCTTCTGATCATCATGCATCTCCAGAAGTTGGAATTAGCACCTTTGGTAATGTGGCATTTAACTCACCTTCCTCAACGAATCAAGAGTCTTCCTCTGATACTGAATCAGATAACAAACCCTTGAGCCAAATTCTTCCCTCCCTCATAAATTCATCCCCCTCACCAATCAAATCCTTATCATCCTTTGACCCACTTGACCCCAAAATAGTTGAATATGTTCATTCAACTATGGACAGGGTAATTCAAGACACCATCACAGTGTCTATGAACTTACCTGCTGACCACCCTGCTCAACCATCATTTCTCAAACCGCTTCAGGCAATTCAACCTTTTGAAGAGCCTGAAGTAACCATTCATTCAACTCAACCATCCCCCCAACATGAGCCTATTTGTGTAGACTCTCCATACACCCTAGATTCTCTTGAGAAACACCTAGGAGGAGAACTACCAAAAACCCCTGCTAAATCCAAATCAACAAAAGCTACAGAATCTGTCTCTAAACCAGACTTTGTACCTCAACCTACATAAATTCTTACCATAGCTTATGTTGAACCTTCAGAAACTGTAGAGGAACCAGTCTCTGAGATTCTGGAACAAGCTTCTAGTGTCATACCAGAACCTGTAACAGAATGCATAGCAAAGCCTGTGTCTGAAACAGTTACTGAACCTCTTTTTGAACCTATAACTGTTGTAACTTGTCTTGAAACCTTACAAGCTATAGTAGCCTCTCAACCCTCAACTTCTGAACCTCACAACCTCCTTGATTCGTTAAGGATAAATGAGTTCTATGCTTCGTCAAACTCTAAGCTCAAGGACATTATTGAGCAAAGGTTTGTGCCTATCCTCAATGTAAGCTATGAGGATAAGTTCTCCACTTTGAAGACTGAATTTTTGGACTTTGTCACCAAAATTCAGAAGGCTGCTGTCAAGGAACAAGCTGTTGTTATTGCCAAGCATGTGGAAGAAGTTAAGAGAGCTGAGAAAGCCAAAGCTAAGAAGAAAGCTCCTATTCTGCGGATTGAGTACAAACCATTCTTTGATGAAGATCAATACAATCCCATAGAAACAATGGTTTTTGATTCATTAAGGAGGAGGCTTCATAGAGTTCAAGAAGAAGCAAGACTTGAAAGAGAAGCTCATCTGAGAAGAACTGAAGCTTTGGAAGAGATTGTCAAGAAGCAGCAAGAAGATCTCCAGAAATTGATGGATCACCTTGCCAAACAAAACCAACCTTAGTTGCATTTCTTTTTGTTTTGTTTGTAACTTGATTCTGCTGTTTTCTTTTATCTTCTGTTACTTCGTTTTTAAGATTATTCAAGTTCTTACTTATCTTGTGCCTCTGATATATATAATTTGCTTTGAATCTTCTATGTTTTTCGCTCTGAATCTTGTATTCCTTAAAAAAAATTACCCTTACTTGAAGTCATTTAAAAAGGGGGAGAAACTTGTTTCTAAACCTTTTTGTTGATGACAAAAGGGGGAGAAGGAAAGCTTTGTGAGATTTGTGACTTTTTTCAACCTGTTTGGAGAAAGTATCTGCAAGTTCTATGAAAAGTTAAAGGGAAATTTGCGAAAGGTGCTTAGTTAGATTCTGAGCCCCCGTTTAAAGAATCTGTTCTCTAATTCATCTATTATTCTGAGAATTAATTCAACTTTTTATGAAATTTGAATTTAATTAACTTGGATAGAACTTAGGGGGAGCTTACAAACCTCAACTTAAGAACTATCAGACTCAGGGGGAGTCAGAGCCTACAAACCTCAGACTCTGAGCCTACAAACCTCAGACCCTTTAAGTCAACCTGTTAATTAGATTAACAACAATTGATCTTTTAAATATTGATGTTTGTCATCATCAAAAAGGGGGAGATTGTTGGAACAAAGGTGTTCAACAATACCACGATTTGAGTTTTGATGATAATAAAGTATTAAAAATTGTCAATTGGATATGCTAATATTTGTTTGAGTATGCAGGATATTAATCAAGATTTATATCTTAGAAAGTATTCTGTTTGAACATCTTAAGTGCAAAAATCTAGAGAAGCTTGTTGCTTATGATTCTGTATCGAAGAAGAGTATGAAGACTGTATCAAAGAGAGTCTGAAGACTGTATCGAAGAAGATTCTGAAGACTGTATCGAAGAAAGTGTGAAGATTATCAGAATCTGAAGACCAAGAAAGTCTGAAGATCATCAGAAGCGGAAGTGCTACAGTGAGTCTGAAGCCTGCAATCTGAAGATCTGCTTAGAAGGATTTCTAAAGGCATTACGATGCAGAAGAAACTCTCAATTAGAGTAACGGCTAGCTTCAAAGTCAACTTGAGCGTGGGATGCTCAACGACAAAGAATGCAGGATAGTACAGAGTACGTTGTACGAACTCTGTTTCCACTACTCCACTACCTCGTACAGTTTGGCAACTGTGTCTACCGGTATTAATCTTCAAAAGGAATGGAATTCAAAATATGCAATTGAAGGACTATTACCATATCAAGCAACAAATCAACAGCTATTGATCAAGCTTCAGAAATCATCCTGATGTGCTGGATGACTCAACGTCTCTTTCCAACGCCTATATAAAGGATAAAAGACTTGAAGAATTGTTGGACTCTACAACTGAAAAACTACGCTGCATTGCTATCGTATTCAAACTGAGTCTTAACAGAAACACATCAACAACTTAGATTATTCTTACAAACTGAGTATTCTAGAATTTCTAAGTTAAGCAGAAAAACAGAGTCTGTCTTTGTCTGAAACAGAGTCTGTCTTTGTTGTAATTGGAACACGTTTGATTGTTTGTCAAGTGTTTCAACACTATTCAATCTTCTGTAAATTGTGTCAGAAGTCTCTTGCTTGTGTGCTTGAGCAAAGAAGTCTCTTGGTTGCGTCCTTGAGCAAAGAAGTCTCCTAGTTGTGTCATTGAGCATTGGAAGTCTCTTGCCTGCGTGCTTGAGCATTGGAAGTCTTTTACTGTGTGTTTCAGCAACTTGTAATAGATATTACATTTTAGTGGAACTCTCCTTGGAAGTGCAAGGGGGACAGGACTACTTCCGGTTTGTGGAAGGAACCAGTATAATTGCTTGTGTTCTCTCTTCTCTCTATCTCTTGAATATTTCCGCTGCAACAGAATCTGATCTCCCATCAGATTCTGGTCTCTTTCAAACTCTGATCTTACGGAACTAGATTCTCACTCTTCAAGAGCTGTGAAAAGCTAACACAATTCAACCCCCCCTCTTCTTGTGTTTTTCTCACCTTCAGATGGTATCAGAGCTCCGGCTCTGTTGTCATAGCACTTAACCGTGTGACAGAAAAGATCCAGAGAAAAACATGTTTTCCAGTGAACCTTCTTCTTCTGGTGCTGCTATACCATATGATTATGGATCCAATAACAGCAGTACGAAAGCTGATTATGGAAAAATTCCAAAGTTCATTGGTGATCCTGAAGAATTTTCTTGGTGGAAAACCAACTTCTACAGCTATGTCATGGGTCTTGATGAAGAACTCTGGGACATACTTAAAGATGGTGTTGGTGACTTACATCTTGATGACGAAGGAGCTGCCATTGACCGTAAACTCCACACTGCTGCTCAAAAGAAGATCTACAAGAAACATCATATCATCAGAGGAGCTCTTGTCACTGCTATTCCTAAATCTGAATACATGAAGATGAGTGAAAAATCTACTGCTAGAGCCATGTTTGCTTCTCTTTGTGCAAACTATGAAGGGAGCAAAAAGGTCAGGGAAGCTAAATCTCTTCTATTAGTTCATCAGTGTGAATTGTTCAAGATGAAAGAGGATGAACGTATTGAGCAGATGTACTCAAGATTTCAAACTCTAGTATCTGAACTTCAGATACTAAAGAAGAGTTACATAGCTTCTGACCATGTTAGCAAGATCCTAAGGAGCTTACCCTCTAGATGGAGACCAAAGGTTACTGCAATTGAGGAAGCTAAGGATTTAAACACTTTAAGTGTTGAAGATCTTGTAAGCTCTCTCAAAGTTCATGAGTTGAGTCTCAATGAACATGAATCTGCAAGAAAGTCTAAAACCATTGCTTTAAAGTCAAAGGGAAGATCCTCAAAAGCTCTCAAGGTTGAACAGTCTGAAAATGAATCTTCTGCCTCTGAAAGCTCTGAGGAAGATCCTGATGTTGCTAAAGAAATGGCTATGCTTTCAAGCAGAATGCAATACCTTGCCAAAAAGAACAAGAGGTTTCTGAGAAAGAGCAGTGGGAAGGGTTTCAAAAAGGAGGAACAGAAAGATTGCTTCAACTGCAAGAAGCCTGGGCACTTTATTGCTGATTGTCCAGAGTTGCAAAAAGAGAAATCCAGATCAAAAAGGTAAGTCAAATAAGTTTAAGAAGCAAATCAAGAAAAGTCTGATGGCTACCTGGGAAGATCTTGATAACAATGTCAATGACTTCAAGACACACCTTACGAAAGGAATTCAATGGTTCAAGGACTAACCCAAGAGGACCCATGAGAATATGGGTACCTTGTAACGCCCTATTTTATTATTTATTTATTTTATTGAGTTTAGATATCTTTTTATAATTTAGTCGATTTATTTTGATAAGTGATATTTTGTTATGTTATATGTTGGTATTTATTAGTATAATATATATGTTATTAGGTGTAGAAATATATATATGTTATTTGGTGTAAAAATATATTTGTTATTTGTTATAGAAATATATTTGTTATAGAAATATACATGTTATTTGGTGTAAAAAATATACTTGTTATTTGCTATAGAAATATATTTGATATTTGTTATGGAAGTAATTTATATATATTTTTAAATAGAATATTGAGTTGTGGGGCTGTTTTTGAATTAGTTAGAATTATGAGGGAATAAGTGGAATAAGATAAAACAAATAGAAGAGGTATAAAAGGTAAAACCTAGGTTTAGGAACAGACAGTACGTACAATCAGTTTTGGGAGAAAAAGGGAAAAAACTAGAAGTGGAGAACCAAGAGGCTGCTGCTCCAATTTTATTAAGGTAAGGGTGGGATTTCCTTCAATAATCATAGTATATAATTATGGGTGGGATTTCCTTCAATAATCATAGTATATAATTATGAAATTTGATGAATTGTTGTGTTCTTGAGTTAGGGTTAGAAAGTTTATGTTAATTGATAAAATGATATTAATTGTGTTGTTTGATGCATGTTCCTAAGTTGTTTTGATTTCTATATTGCCTATTTGACCTGTAAACATCATTGTAAATCATTTTGGGTGATTAAGGGATCAAAAATTGGGTTTTTTGAGTGAAAATTGTTCTTTCCCGTAAGCGAATTCGGCCACCGATTTTCTGAAAGCCAAATCTGGAAAATCACTCACTTTTCACCCGTTTCTGTTTTGAATTAGCTTCCGGTGTAAACATAAAAGTTGTAGGTATGGATGTTAGCTTTTTAATTCCGTTCGTTTTACTTATAAATGATTTATAGAACTCGCGTTATGGTTAAATTACTGCACGTAGGTTACAATGAATATTTATGAATTTCAGCACAATCATTTCCGAATTTGAAATGAAAACTGGTATTTATAGGTACAGAATTGATATTAGGTGTAAACACGAAAATTGTAGGTATGGATGTTAGCTTTTAATGTCATTGGTTTGACTTCTAAATGATTTATAGAACTTGAGTTATGGTTAAATTACGGGACGTAGGTCACAGTGAATATTTATGAATTTTAGCACAACTTTTCTCGAATTTGAAATGCAAACTGGTATTGATAAGTACAGAATTGGTCTTAGGTGTAAACACAAAAGTTGTAGGTATGGATGTTAGCTTTTTAATTCCATTGGTCTGACTTCTAAATGATTTATAGAACTTGAGTTATGGTCATATTACTGCACGTAGGTCACAGTGAATATTTATGAATTTCAGCACAACCTTTCCCGAATTTGAAATGAAAACTGATATTGATTGGTACAGAATTGGCCTTTGGTGTAAATATGAAAGTTGTAGATAATTGTATTAGCTATCCGTTGGCTTTGGTTTGAGTTGAAAATGATTTTTGGTGTTTGAGTTATGATGAAAATACTCCAAGGAGACTTTAGTGAATTATTATATGAATGTATATGTTGATGATAATATATGATGTTTTTCCATGATTAATGGATTATTATAAGAATGTGTATGTTGATGAATATGATGTTATATGATGTTGTTCATGGTTGATGAATTATTATATGAATGTGTATGTTGATGAATATGATGTTATATGATGTTGTTCGTGGTTGATGAATTACTATATGAATGTATAAGATGTTACATGATGTTGTTCATGGTTAATGAATTATTATATGAGTGTATATGTTGATGAATATGTTGTTTCATGATGTTGTTCATAATTGATGAATTGTTGTTGTTAATACGATGTTATATGATATTGTTTATGACTGATGAATTATGATATTATGATGCGAAGTCGTTGTCGTTGTCATTGCCACAGTTGTCGTCAATGTCGTTAAAGTTGCAAGTATTGGTCTAAGTTGTCTGAGTTGTAAGTGGTTGTTCCAAAGTATTGGAGTCTTATAAGTTGTTGACGTTGTCTATGTTGTAAGTTGTTGAGTCCATGCATACTCATTTAAGTTGAGGGCTTATGCCCTGTGAGCTTTTGCTCTTAAAGTTGAGGGCTTATGCCCTGGAGCTTTTGCTCAACCACGTTGAGGGCTTGATGCCCTGAAGCTTTTGCTCAACTAAGTTGAGGGCTTGATGCCCTGGAGTGTATTTATGCTCAAAATAAGTTGAGGGCTTGATGCCCTGGATTGGTACCACATGCATGAGTAAGATGATAGAGTTGCATAGTCGAGTTACATTGTCGAGTCAAAGATTGTTAAGTCGAAGTTGTTGATGTTGCATAGTCGAGTCGATGTCGAAGTTGTCGAGTTGTCTAAGTTGTCGAGTTGATAATTATCAATGAATCGTTAATGAAGAGTTATATGTTGTTGTTTATGTTGTTTATGTGAAGTATCGTTAAAGATGATTTGAAGTTGATTGTTGCTTATGTTGTTTATATTGTTTATATAAAGTATCATTAAAGATGATTTGAAGTTGATTGTTGTTTATGTTGTTTATATTGTTATATGAAGTATTATTAAAGATGATCTACATGGTTATTTGTATTACTAATTGATGTTGTTATGATGATTACATAATGTAGCTTATGAGCTGTTAAAGAAGTACTATATGAAGACTTATTATGATTAATTGATGATGTCCATGTTGTTAAATGCATTTGATGAATTATATGCTTATTATTATTGTTTGTGAAATCTCACCCCTTCTGCTTGAAATGTTGTCTTCCCTATGGGTAACTTGCAGGTAACCAAGAATAGTTGCGGTCGTGTGAGGTTTCTCTCGCGTGTGTCTTAGGTGCTCTGATATGTAACGGGATGGGAATTTTGTTGTCATTTTCTATTCCTTACGTATTGTTTATGAACATGTTGATGAACTAAATTTATGAGATTTTGTGTTGAGGCCCTTGTGCCAAAGATTGTTTTGAAAAGTTGAAATATTTCCGCTGCGATGTATTAAAGGATTTTTATTCCATTTATGATTTTATGAAAAGAAGCATGACATTCCGTTTACGTTGAATTACTTTGATATTATGCAAAAAAAATTCAAGTTGGGAAAACGGGGTGTTACATACCTAAGTCTGAAACTGTTGATGCTGCAGGTGTGTCTAAAAGGACAAGAAAAGAAAAAGGCTTGGTACCTGGACAGTGGTTGCTCGCGACACATGACAGGAGAAAAGTCTATGTTCCTTACCCTAACCATGAAAGAGGGAGGAACTGTGGGATTTGGAGGAAACCAGACTGGCAAATTCATTGGTACTGGAACCATTGGTAACTCTCTAATCTCTATTAGTAATGTGTGGTTTGTTGATGGGCTTATATATAACCTACTGAGCATAAGTCAATTATGTGATAATGGTTATGATGTTTTGTTTAATAAGAACAACTGCACTGTAGTTAACAAGGATGATCAATCCATAGTCTTTAAGGGAAAGAGAAGAAACAATGTCTACAAGATAAAATTCTCTGAACTGATTGATTAGAAGGTAGTTTGCCTTTTGTCAATGGGTGATAAGAAATGGCTATGGCATAGACGGTTGGGATATGCAAACTGGAGGTTAATCTCTAAGCTTAGCAAGTTGCAACTAGTCAAAGGCTTACCAGACATTGACTATCATTCAGATGCTCTTTGTGTAGCATGTCAGAAAGGGAAAATTGTTTCTACCTCCAGACCCTTGGAGTTACTTCACATTGACTTATTTGGACCAGTTAGCACTACATCCTTATATGGAAGTAAGTATGGACTAGTCATTGTTGATGATTACAGTAGATGAAGTTGGGTTAAGTTTCTAAAAACTAAAGATGACTCATATTTTGTGTTTAGCAAATTCTGCATCCAAATTCAATCTGAAAAAGAATTGAAAATTTTGACAGTCAGAAGTGATCATGGAGGAGAATTTGAAAATGAGCCTTTTGAGGTTTTCTGTGAAAAAACATGGAATTATTCATGAATTCTCTGCACCTAGAACTCCACAACAAAATGGAGTTGTAGAGAGAAAGAACAGAACCTTACAAGAAATGGCTAGAACCATGATCCATGAGAACAGTCTGGCTAAACATTTTTGGGCAGAAGCAGTAAATACAACATGTTATGTTCAGAACAGGATCTATATCAGACCTCTGTTGAACAAAACAGCATATGAACTCTTTAAAGGAAGGAAACCTAACATATCTTATTTTCATCAGTTTGGATGTACATGTTATATCCTGAACAATAAAGTCTATCTAAAGAAATTTGATGCCAAAGCTCAAAAGGGAATCTTTTTAGGTTACTCTGAACGATCTAAGGCATACAGACTGTATAATTTAGAAACACAATGTGTTGAAGAATCTATGCATGTCAGATTTGATGACAAAGTGCCTGGAAGTGAAACTCCAGAGCAAGATGAAAGTTGTGCAGGATCTCAAGATTCTGATCTTAACTCAGAATCTGATCAGATTCCAGAATCTGAAGATACTTCAGAAGCTGGAGCATCCCCTGAAGTTCCTCATGAAGAAGCTTCTGAAGAAGCTCAAGATGGTTCTCAGCAAGCCAGTCAATCCAAACATTCATTCAAATACAAGTCTTCACATCCTGAGGATCAAATAATTGGCAATAAAGATAGTCCCAGAAGAACTACATCGTATTTCAGACAAGAAGAGTCTGCCTTGGGATTATTATCTGTTATTGAACCAACCACTATTGAAGAAGCACTTGGAGATGAAGGATGGATTCTGGCAATGCAAGAAGAACTTAATCAATTCAAAAGGAATAAAGTGTGGGATCTTGTAGCTAAGCCTGAACACAAGAACATTATTGGAACTAAATGGGTGTCCAGAAATAAGCTTAGTGAACAAGGAGAAGTAATCAGAAACAAGGCCAGACTTGTTGCGCAGGACTACAGTCAAAAAGAAGGCATTGATTACACAGAAACATTTGCTCCAGTTGCAAGATTGGAAGCAATCAGGTTACTTTTTTCCTATGCAGTGAATCACAACATAATCTTGTATCAAATGGACGTTAAGAGTGCGTTTCTTAATGGTGTCATTTCTGAAGAAGTCTATGTTAAACAACCTCCTGGCTTTGAAGATTTAAAACATCCAGAGCATGTTTATAAATTGAAGAAATCACTATATTGCTTGAAACAGGCTCCCAGAGCTTGGTATGAAAGACTAAGTAATTTCTTAATTCAAAATGACTTTGAAAGAGGACAAGTTGACACTACACTATTCAGAAAGACTCTGAAGAAGGACATTCTTATTGTTCAAATTTATGTTGACGATATCATTCTTAATGCAGGATGAATTTGAAATGATCATGATGGGAGAATTGAAGTTCTTTCTAGGAATTCAAATCAACCAATGCAAAGATGGAGTCTATGTTCATCAGTCTAAATACACGAAAGAGCTCCTGAAGAAGTTCAATCTTGAGGACTGCAAAGAAATGAACACTCCAATGCATCCAACCTGCACTCTAAGCAAAGAAGACCAAGGAACCAAAGTTGATCAGAAGCTGTATAGAGGTATGATTGGTTCTTTGTTATACCTAACTGCATCCAGACCAGATATTTTATTTAGTGTATGTCTGTGTGTAAGGTTTCAATCAGATCCTAGAGAGTCTCACTTAACAGCTGTTAAGAGAATCTTTAGATATCTGAAAGGAACTACTAATCTTGGACTTCTGTACAAGAAATCCTCTGACTATAAGCTGGTTGGATTCTGTGACGCTGACTATGCTGGAGACAGGATTGAAAGAAAATCAACCAGTGGCAATTGTCAATTTTTGGGAGAGAATCTGATATCGTGGGCTAGCAAAAGGCAAGCAACTATTGCTTTGTCTACAGCAGAAGCAGAATACATCTAAGCTGCTAGTTGTTGTACACAGCTACTCTGGATGAAACATCAGCTTGAGGATTATCAAATAACTAAAAATTGTATCCCAATTTATTGTGATAATACAGCAGCTATATGTTTATCTAAGAATCCAATTCTGCATTCAAGAGCAAAGCACATTGAGATTAAACATCATTTTATAAGAGACTATGTTCAAAAAGGAATTCTAGATATTCAATTCATTGATACTGATCATACAATGGGCTGATATATTTACTAAACCTTTGTCTGTTGAAAGATTTGATTTGATAAAGAAAAATTTGAACATGTGTTACATCTCTGGTTAATGTGCGCTTCTGAAAACAGAATTCAGACTCTGAAAGATACTCAGAAGCTAATTGAGTATCAGACTCTCATTTGGAGACTCTGGTGAACATAAGCTTCTGAAAGACTCTCAGACTCTGTTAAGGAATCTTAGACTCTCAGAAGCTCGTATTAGTGGAAGCATGACTGTTGAGTTTAGTAACACCTGCCCCACTACGGTGACAGTTACTTTTTTAGTTCTCAGACGTGGCCTGTCTGTATTGGGTAAGAACTCAAAGAGCAATGATTTTATTACGTTTAACAAGTAACCCTCGCGTCTTCCCAACACTTTTACGGCTGCATGCTCACTAGTCTTTATTACTCTTGTTTGTTTGTCCCCTTCTCTTTCCAAACGGTTTTCTACTCTTTCACTATAAATACCAATCAAACACAACTCACTTCACTTTTCACACTTTGATTTTTTCTCTGAACATTTCTCTTGTTTTTAGTCTCTGAAAAACTTTTTGTTCTCAAAATCAAAACCTAGAAACCTTCAAATGGCAAGTGATCTTATTCAATCTAGTGTTATTATTAAAACTGGTAAATCATACGTGATTAAACCCAGGACCATGAACCTTATTAAAGAGACTCTGGAAGTTCAAGTTGAATCACCAGTGGATTTCGGTTCCCTTATAAGACATGGTGTAGATGTCTCTTCTCATTTCTTATCACAAGGAATGATGATTTATTTTGGTATGTTGAATGGACCAACATATCAAGAGTTGGTGAGAGACCTCTGGGTTAGAGCAGAAGTTTTCGACAAGGATGACGCTACCATTGAAGAAACTACCGCAATCATGAACAACCCCTCTTTGGTTGGCAAGAATAGAAAGCAAATGGGTTTGAGACCGTACAAAGGTCTTGAAATCAGGTCTGTTGTGATGGGGATTCCAATCCTTATCACTGAAGAAGTAGTTGCCAGAGCCTGCAGGGTAGCTAATGAAGGAAAATTCCAATGGAACGTGGATAAGAAGAGTGAGTGGATGGGTATCTGCAACAAAATCTTATTTGAAGGAAGACCCTCAAATAAGTTGGAAGACATGCATCCTGAGCATAGGGTGCTTCTGAAGATCATACTGGATAAGAAGCAGAAGATAAACTTTTCAAGGTACGTGATGTACCACATGTGCTGGGCTATCAAGAAAAGCCAAACTGAATCCAGGAGACAAGTTCCTTTTGGAAGGTTAATCTCTGAGATTCTGTATCAAGGAGGCCTCTTAAAGGTTTTGACAGAATCTGGTGTTGTATCAGACGCTCACCTTGGAACAGTGACTAGGAGAATCATCAATGGCAAGACTCTCCAATACATGAAGATTGTCAAAAGATTCAATCCTTCTAATCAAGATATGAAGGAATCTTATGTTCAATCAGACTTGATGATGGACTTCCCTCCTATTTCCAAAGAAGACAATCCTGAAGTCCTAGCAAGATTTGTAGTAGATTACTACAATGAAACTGGTAGAATAATCAACTATTCTATCATTCCTGAGACTGCTGGAGGAGGACCTCTTAAGGTTAAAGGCAAAAGGACCAAGGAAGTTATTCTAGAGGAAGAGGGAGAGAAGCAAGAGCCTCCCAAGAAGAAGAAAAAGTCTACAACTCTTCCAAGAGTGACTATTGGTGCCTCTGAGACCATAGCTCCTATGCCTCTGTCTGTCTCTTCTGCATCCAAGGAAATTAAGGAAAGGATAAAGTAACCCAAGGATGAGAAGAAAGCGAAGAAAGACGAGAAGAAGGCAAAGAATGAAAAGAAAGCCAAGAAAGGCAAAGCTGACACAGATTACAAGAAGTTAGCTGAAGAAATTGCTGAATTCCTTGATACTGACTCTGTTAGTGAAGAAAGTCAGGTGAAGAAAAGAAAGATGGAAGTGGTTCTTGTGGCTAAGAATGTAGCACAGAAGATAGGTACTTATGTATCTATGATTGAAGATGAACATGGTGCTGGCAAGGCAATGGCAGCAGAAGTTGTGGCTGGAGGACTTAAGGAAGAAACTGTAAAAGAAGTTGCTAAGTTACTTGCATCAGCCCTGAAACAGAAGAGTCAGGTTGCCCCTGCAGAAGCTAATCTATCAGAAGCTACTCTATCTGATGCTTCTGATCAGTAAGCCTCTCCAGAAGCTGAGATTGGCACCTCAGGTAACATTGCATTTAACTCACCTACCTCTTCTACGAATCAAGAGTCCTCATCTGATACTGAATCAGATAACATACCCTTGTGCCAAGTCCTTCCAATCAAACCTATATCATCCTTTGACCCACTTGACCCAAGAATAGCTGAATATGTTGATTCAACTATTGACAGGGTTATTCAAGACACCATCACAGTGTCTCTGAACTTACCTTCTGACCACCCTGCTCAACCATCATTTCTCAAACCACTTCAGGCAATTCAACCTACTGAAGAGCCTGAAGTAACCATTCAATCAACACAACCATTCCCCTAACATGAGCCTATTTGTGCAGACTCTTCAGACACCCTAGATTCTCTTGAAAGACAGCTAGGAGGAGAACTACCAAAGACCCCCGCAAAATCCAAAACAACAAAAGCTACAAAATCTGTTTCAAAACCAGACTTTGTACCCCAAACTTCAGAAAATCTTACCCTAGCTTCTATTGAACCTACTTCTGAAACTATAGAGGAACTAGTCTCTGAGATTCTGGAACAAGCTTCTAGTGTCATACCAGAACCTGTAACAGAATGCATAGCAAAGCCTGTGTCTGAAACAGTTACTGAACCTCTTACACAACCTCAAATTGTTGTAACAGGCTTCCAAACCTTACAAACTATAGCAGCCTCTGAACCTTCAACTTCTGAACCTCATAACCTCTTTGATTCGTTGAAGATAGATGAGTTTTATGGAATGTCAAACTCTAAGCTCAAGGACATTATTGAGCAAAGGTTTGTGCCTATCCTCAATGTAAGCTATGAGGATAAGTTCTCCAATCTGAGGACTGAATTTGTGGATTTTGTCACCAAAATTCAGAAGGCCGCTATAAAAGAACAAGCTGTTGTTCTTGCCAAACATGTGGAAGATGTTAAGAAAGCTGAGGAAGCAAAAGCTAAGAAGAAAGCTCCTATTATGCGGTTGGAATATAAACCATTCTTTGATGCTGATCAATACAATCCAAGGGAAACAGTGGTTTATGATTCACTAAGGAGGAGACTTCACAGAGTTCAGGAAGAAGCAAGACTTGAGAGAGAAGCTCATCTCAGAAGAACTGAAGCTCTAGAAGAGATTGTCAGGAAACAACAAGAGGATCTCCAGAAATTGATGGATCACATTGCCAAACAAAACCAACCTTAGTTGCACATTTTTAATGTTTTGTTTTGTTTGCTTGTAACTTTGTTCTGCTGTTTTCTATTATCTTCTGAACTTTCATTCTTGGTTATTCAAGTTTTTGCTTCTGATATTTTTTTTTTTTGCTCTGAATCTTATATGTTTTCGCTCTGAATCTTGTTTCTCGTTTTCTTTAAAAAAAAAAATTTACCCTCACTTAAAGTCATTTAAAAAAGGGGAGAAACTTATTTCTAAACCTTTTTGTTGATGACAAAAGGGGGAGAAAGATTAGTGACTTTTACATAGATTAGTGACTTTTACATTTACAAACTGTATGGAGAAAGATCAGTGAGTTCTATGTAAAGTTAAAGGGAAATTTGCGAAAGGTACTTAGTTAGATTCTGAGCCCTCATTAAAAAGAATCTTTTCTCAAATTCGTTTATTATTCTGAGATTTGATTCAGCTATTTGCGTAACATGAATTTAATTAACTTGGATAGAACTTAGGGGGAGCTTACAAACCTCAACTTAAGAACTATTAGACTCAGGGGGAGTCAGAGCTTACAAACCTCAGACTCTGAGCTTACAAACCTCAGACCCTTTAAGTCAACCTGTTAATTATATTAACAACAATTGACCTTTGAAATACTGATGTTTGTCATCATCAAAAATGGGGAGATTGTTGAAACAAAGGTGTTCAACAATACCACGTTTTGAGTTTTGATGATAACAAGGTATTAAAAATTGTCAATTGGATATGCTAATATTTGTTTAAGTATGCAGGATATTAATCAAGATTTGTATCTTAGAAAGTATTCTGTTTGAACATTTTGAGAGCAAGACCAAGAGAAGCTTGTTGCTTATGATTCTGACGATCTTAAGAGTCTGAAGAATCATCAGAAGCTGTGTCAAAAGAGTCTGAAGACTATCAGAACCTGAAGTTCAAGAGAGTCTGAAGACAATCAGAAGCTGAAGTTCAAGAGAGTCTGAAGACTATCAGAACCTGAAGTTCAAGAGAGTCTGAAGACCAAGAGAGTCTGAAGATCATCAGAAGCTGATGAGCTACAGTGAGTCTGAAGCCTGCAATCTGAAGATCTGCTTAGAAGGTTTTCTAAAGGCATTACGATGCACAAGAAACTCTCATTTGGAGTAACGGCAAGCTTCAAAGTCAACTTAAGCGTGGGATGCTCAACGACAAAGAATACAGTATAGTACAGAGTACGTGTGTACAAACTCTGTTTCCACTACTCCACTACCTCGTACAGTTTGGCAACTGTGTTTACCGGTATTAAGCTTCAAAAGGAATGGAATTCAAAATATGCATTTGAAGGACTATTTCCATATCAAGCAACAAATCAACATCTATTGATCAAGCTTCCAGAATTCTCTTGATGTGCTGGATTGTCTCAACGTCTCTCTCCAACGCCTATATAAAGGATAGAAGACTTGAAAAATTGTGAGACTCTACATCCGAAAAACTACGCTGCTAAGCTATTGTATTCTTACTGAGTCAAACTAGAAACACATCAACAACTTAGATTATTCTTACAAACTGTGTATTCTAAAATCTCTAAGTTAAGCAGAAAAACAGAGTTTGTCTTTGTTTAAAACAGAGTATGTCTGTGTTTTGTAATTGGAACACATTTGATTGTTTATCAACTGTTTCAACTCTATTCAATTTTCTGTAAATTGTGTCAGAAGTTTCTTGGTTGTGTCCTTGAGCAAAGAAGTCTCTTAGTTGTGTCTTTGAGCATTGGAAGTCTCTTGCCTGCGTGCTTGAGCAATGGAAGTCTCTTACTATGTGTTTGAGCAACTTGTAATAGATATTACATTTTAGTGGAAATCTCCTTGGAAGTGCAAGGGGGACAGGACTACTTCCGGTTTGTGGAAGGAACCTGTATAATTGCTTGTGTTCTCTTCTTCTCTCTATCTCTTGTTTATTTCCGCTGCAACAGAATCTGATCTCCCATCAGACTCTGAATCCATTCAGACTCTGATCCTTCAGAATCAGATTCTTACTCTTCAAGAGTTGCGAAAAGTTAACACAATTCAACCCCCCCTTCTTGTGTTTTTCTCACCTTCAAACAGAACTAGAACAAATTATTGATCAAGGACATGCCAGGAAGTATAGTCACATTATTGATCAAGATCTAGAAAAACACATGCCAATGCCTCAAAAAGTAATGTATGTCATGCTTATCATACCTTAATTTGTACAAGTTGAATTGGAAGACTAAGCTGCTGCATCTCCACAATAGTCATTGATTGGCTTGCTTTAAAAACATGTTTGTTTGACAAGGAAGTCAATGAAAGACAGTTCTTAGTTTCTCAACGTAGAATCAGATCACTCAATGTACTTGTATATCACTGCAACAACAGAAGGAACTATTTCGGTAGGAATAAGCCACTCAAGATTCTTAATATCATTCGGCTCAAATGCAAAATTGAAATTCATAGTATTCTCGATATGGTCAAGGTTACAGATTTAAACCTAATCATCTTCAATAGAAGCAAACACGTTATCTCTCAAAATCACCCAATCCTCATCATCATCAAAAGGAGCAAGGGATACATTATCAACAGGCGGCAATGGATCCAGTGTTGGAACAAGGGTGTTCAGCAATACCACTTCTAGTTTTGATGATAAAGGGAGTCAAGACTTATAGAATAGACAACTGTGCTGATTTGTTTCAACGTCTCTTTACAACGCCTATATAAAGGGAGTCAAGACTTAGAGAATAGACAACTGACTTTGAACGTTTTATTAAGCTATTTGCTATTCTCCTCGAGTCACAAAAACACATCAACTACTTAGGAAATTCTAACAAACTTTATATCCTAGAATTTCTAAGTTATTCACAAAATAAAGTCTCTTTATTTTGTAATTGGAACACGTTTGATTGTTTATCAAGTGTTCAAACTCTATTCAATTTTCTGTAAATTGTGTTAGAAGTCTCTTGCCTGCGTGCTTGAGCATTTGAAGTCTCTTGGGTGTGTCCTTGAGAAAAGAAGCCTCTTGCTTGTGTGCTTGAGCATTGGAAGTCTCTTACTGTGTGTTTGAGCAACTTGTAATTGTTGATTACATTTTAGTGAACTCTCCTTGAAAATGCAAGAGGGACAGAACTACTTCCGGTTTGTGGAAGGAACCTGTATAATTGCTTGTGTTCTCTCTTTCCTTTATCTCTTTACATTTTCCGCTGCTACAAAATCTTATCCTCCATCAGGTCCTGAACTTGTTCAGACTATGATCCTGATAAACAGATTCCTACTCTTTAAGAGTTGCGAAAAAGTTAACACAATTGAACCCCGCCTTCTTGTGTTTTTCTCACCTTCAGTTGGTATCAGAGCTCCGGCTCTGTTGTCAGAACACTTAATCGTGTAACAGAAAAGATACAGAGAAAAACATGTCTTCCAGTGAACCTACAACTTCTGGTTCTAAGGAAGATCCTGATGTTGCTAGAGAAATGGCAATACTTTCAAACAGACTGGACTACCTGGCCAGGAAGAACAAGAAGTTCTTGAAGAAAGGCAGTGGTAAAGGATTCAAGAAGGAATAACAGAAAGGTTGCTTCAACTGCAAGAAGCCTGGGCACTTTATTGTTGATTGTCCAGAGTTGCATAAAGAGAAATCAAAGTCAAAGAAGCTAACCTTCAAGTCAAACAAGTTCAAGAAGAAGATCAAAAAGAGCTTGATGGCTACTTGGGAAGATCTAGACAATGAGTCAGGATCTAATGAAGATGATGCTGAGGAGGAAGCCAATGTAGCAGTCGGTCTGGTTGCAACAACTCAACCAGAAAAAGAATCATCCAATGCAGAATCTGATACATATTTTGAATGTATTGAAACTGAGGTATATTCTAAATTTACTAGATCTGAACTTATTGATTCTCTCAAGGAACTTCTTGGTCATTATGAAACCAAATCCACAGAGTTGAGAAAAGTTAAACAACAACACAATAAGTTGTTGAAACAACATGACTCAACTATGTTGGAAATGGATGCTTTAAAGAAAGAAAATGACAACTTAATGACTAAGAAGTGTAACTGTAAACACTTGAGTGAGCAGGATGCTGCTTTTCAAGAGTTTATTGCTACAGGAATTGATAGAACCAAGGTAGCATCTATGATTTATAGCACATATCAGAAGGAAGGTAAAGGTCTTGGATTCATAGGAGGTAACTCTAATGAGGTGATCCTGAAACCTGGTTATGATGGCGCCAAAGAAGCACTTGAAAATCATTTTGTGTTGGAATTTGAAAAAGTCAACACAATGACTCATTCAGAATCTAAGGCTTCAGGCTCTAAGGCAATGATTATATCAAAGCCAAAGAACCTAAAGTCAAAGGTACTGAACAACTTGGAATCAAAGGCTCCAAAGGTTCAAATTCTGAAGAAAACAGAGTCTGGAAAATAGATTCTGAAGAAGCCAGAGTCTCGATATCAGAAGCCCAAAACTCAAAGAAGAGAAGCTGTGTGTGGTAAGTTGGACCCTTGACTTAAAGGTTCTGAACCTAGAGTTTGGAAGAAAACGAAACCTCAGACTCCCAGATACACAACACAAAAGAGATTCAATGGTTCAAGGACTAACCCCAAAGGACCCATAAAGATATGGGTACCTAAATCTGAAATTGTTGATATTGCAGGTATATCTAAAAGTACAAGAAAACTAGAAGTCCTGGTATCTGGATAGTTGCTGCTCGCGACACATGACGGGAGAAAAGTCTATGTTCCTAACCCTGACCATGAAAGAGGGAAGAACAATGGGATTTGGAGGAAACCAGACTGGAAAAATCATTGGTACTGGAACCATTGGTAACTCCTTAATCTCAATTAATAATGTGTGGTTTGTAGATGGACTTAGACATAACCTACTGAGCATAAGTTAATTGTGTGACAATTGTTATGATGTTTTGTTTAATAAGAACAACTGCACAATAGTTAACAAGGATGATCAATCCATAGTTTTCAAGGGAAAGAGAAGAAACAAAGTTTACAAAATTAAATTCTTTGAATTGGTTGATCAGAAGATAGTTTGTCTTCTATCAATGAGTGATAAGAAATGAATGTGGCACAGACGGTTGGAACATGCAAATAGGAGATTAATCTCTAAGCTTAGCAAGTTGCAACTGGTCAAAGGCTTACCAGACATTGACTATCATTCATTTGCTCTCTGTGGAGCATGCCAGAAAGGGAAGATTGTTAAAAGCTCTTTTAAAACAAAAGAAATTGTTTCTACCTCCAGACCCTTGGAACTACTTCACATTGACTTATTTGCACCAATCAATATTGCATCCTTATATGGAAGTAAATATGGATTAGTCATTGTTGATGATTACAGTAGATGAAGCTGGGTTAAGTTTCCTGAAATCTAAAGATGATTCATATACTGTCTTTAGTAAATTCTGCATCCAAATACAATCTGAAAAAGAATTGAAAATTTTGAAAGTCAGAAGTGATCATGGAGGAAAATTTGAAATGAGCCATTTGAATTTTTGTGTGAAAAACATGGAATTATCCATGAATTCTCTGCTCCTAGAACTCCACAACAAAATGGGGTTGTAGAGAGAAAGAACAGAACTTTACAAGAAATGGCAAGAACCATGATTCATGAAAACAATCTGGCTAAACATTTTTGGGCAGAAGCAGTAAACACATCATGTTATGTTTCAAACAGGATCTACATCAAACCCTTGTTGAACAAAACAACATATGAACTTTTTAAAGGCAAGAAACCTAACATATCTTACTTTCATCAGTTTGGATGTACATGTTATATTCTGAACAATAAAGTATATCTAAAGAAATTTGATGCCAAAGCTCAGAAGGGAATCTTTTTAGTTTACTCTGAAAGGTCTAAGGCATACAAACTGTATAATACAGAAACCCAATGTGTTGAAGAATCTATGCATGTCAAATCTGATGACAAAGTGCCTGGAAGTGAAACTCCAGAGCAGGATGAAAGTTTTGTAGGTTCTCAAGAATCTGATGATAACTCAGAACCTGATCAGACTCTAGAGTCTGATGATACTCCAAAAGCTGTAGCATCCCCTGAAGTTCCTGATGAAGTAGCTTCTGAAGAAGCTCAAGATGGTTCTCAGCAAGCCAACCAATCCAAACATGCATTCAAATACAAGTCTTCACATCCTGAGGATCAAATCATTGGCAACAAAGAAAGTCCCAGAAGAACAAGATCACACTTCAGACAAGAAGTATGTGGTGTAGGTTAAATGGACGTGGTTTGTAATCCATTAGAGTCATTTCATTATTTTTTTGCAATTTTCAAACTCACTTGGACACATGGCAGCCTGAGAAAGACTCAACACTGCAGGTAATGAGTTTGATTGTTGACTAGCGCATTGGCAGAATTAATGTTTTGGGTGAATTAATTCACCACGCATCTAGAAGCTAACTAAAAACTTGCTGACCAACACATTGACATAATTACTGTTTGGATGATTTAATGTGCGACACGTGGTGGCCAGGGAGGCTGTCTCACGGCTGCAAGTGCCAACACTACATGCCAAAAAAAAAAACTTTTAAGACTAGGGCACTTTTATTAATAAAATTCAATGTAGGTCAAACATGTCATTTATTTTCTTTTAAGGGGAAGAAAAAAAAATCAAAAACATGTAATTCTTAAAATCACATCAGTAGCTTTATCATTCAGAAAAATATACTCATACAAGTTATTCGTGATGAGTAAGAGAAAAGGGAAAGAAGTCGTGAAACACAAAGAGGCGGAACAAGATGGAACGTCTGTTCATTCTCTTTGCAAACCACCCCCTTCCTCTGCTTCCTCTCTCAAGGTCAATCTTTCTCTCTCTCTTTCTCTAACTTTCATATTTAATTTCAATTTAAATTTATCTGAATTTGAATTTGATTTATGATCATGGTGATAGGATCTGGACCAGGTTGAATTGGAGCTTCAACTATTGATAGCTTTTGAATTTTATCCTCCAAATAAGCTTCAAGGTAGTAGATTTTTTATTTTTGTCTTTACCATTCGATTTGTTAACTAAGAGATGCAATTTAGTTTTAGGTCGGTGGTTTAGAGATCAAACCCTGAAAATTAATATAATCATTAATTTACGAATATTTGGTCACGATAAATACATGATAGTCGATTGCTCGACAAAACTTCTCTTATGTGAGCAATTCAATAAGCAATATCAATTGAATCATTGGTTGGTATTATATATACCGACATAACAAATCATGGGAGCATACCGTATCAATCTTTGATTTTCGTAGTTTGATAATTCCTCTCGTTAGAGAAGTTAAATCGAGTTTCTGCATGTATACTTGATATCTTTAGGTTTATCTGTAATTGATAGTCACGCCCTATGGAGAAAATGTATTTAAAATCATTTTCATGCCCCTTGCCTTTTTTTAATATGTATTTGTGCAAAAAGTTAGAGACAACTTATGAAAATAATATATGATATGTCTATCTTATTTTTAGCTAATATCGGTATGCTTCTTCAAATAGCAAAGGAAAAATCATACAACTTATAATGACAAAAACTTGATCATATTTCATTTTTGATTATTGTAATATTTCATAAATAAGTTCTTATATAAGCATTTATTCATTGAACACTAAATTAAGTTGTTTATTCAAACACACCCTAAGCAAAGTGATATTTAGCTATAATTTGGACATTATGCAATAACAATATGAAATCATCAATTACTTGTCTTTATTAACTGAAAACACATTTGTTCACTTTCACACATGAACCTTTCTAGTGAAGGGTAAGCATTTGTTGATTCTACACTAAAAGAACAATAATGTATAGAGCATCATTGATTGAACTTATTTTCATATATGAACCTGTCATATTTGATCAATGCATGTTTCGTTTTTATTTGATATTGTTTAATTATTTGAGTAGTTGTGCTAAGACAGAGGATCACTTTTTTTCGTGTGAATCTTTTCTTTGTTAGATAGTTTAAGATCCTTCGTGATAACTCATAAGAGATCATGATCCTTCGTATATTTATTTTTTCTTGGGTTTTAGATTCATCCATTTTTATGCTTACAATTAATATTCATTTCATGAAGGAGTACATCGTCACTTTATCCTTTATGGTCTGATGGAATATCTAAAGAGGAGGTTTGTTCTTCGTTCCATTTTTAAATATGTTTGATCATAGAGATCAAGATGTTCCTGATATCTATATTCTATTATATGATCTTACAACTATATATATTTCATTCAGTTTTGACAGACACTTCACTGCTGAAGAGATCCTTGAATTGGTGGGACGATTCTACAACATAGAATTTCTGGTATGCTATCAATAAATTTCAATTATTCACATTCATGTAACATGTTAGTTTGTGCTTTATGTTTTAACATGGTACTTTTGATTTGTTTATCATTCGACCTCAGAAATCCGACGACGATGAGATCGTTGAGCTTAATAATGAAGAAGATTTTAGCTTGCCTCTGAGTTTCTTTGCCAAGGACAAACCTTGAGCTACAATTTTTGTAATAATGGTTATGATTATTTTCCGTCATTGTCTTCTCTCCTCATTATGGGTTAGATTATGTTTTGATGGTGATTCTTTATCGTTTCTGTTAACTTATGGTGGTTCTTATCTCGTACATTTATCATGTTCGCATGGTTTTTGTGATAATTTTGTCCTTAGTATAATAATCTCAATTTGGGATGCTTAATAATGTATTTGACTATAGTGATTTGGATATAATAAAGCATTTAAACTTCAGGGTATATATTATCTGATAAAGAAGAGTTCATCTTAATCTCAGTTTTGAGTTTTGAGTCTTGGAGGAAAATGCATTGAGGGAGTTTGGAGGATTTTGAATAATTTTTTAAATAGATTAGTTTTCTCAAAATAAAAACAAATTAGTCATAAGTATTTTTAATTTCACTCCCTTCATAAACACTATTTAAAAAAGGAGTGAGGAATACCCTATCATTCCTTTTTTCTCCATTCCTCGAAAGTCCTCCCCGTTTTTTCCTCTCAACTCCTGAACAAAACCTTAAGTGACATTTGTTGCAGAGACATGAAGAATTTTTTTGATTTTTGACACTCTCACCAAAACAATTGATATGTCTACCCTTAATTCATACATATGCCCTTGTTCTCCAATGGAAAGAATGCCATTTTATTAATTTTTTGTTATGCTCTCTCTTCCAAACGGCAAACATGCCATTTCTTTTAAATTCACAAATCCCCCTACAATAAAAGATTTAAAGTAGTCCACAACAAGAGTTTTTGGCTCCTCCATGAATGTCCAAAGCTTTGCCACAATCCATCCATGCGGAAATTAAAGAAAGGTCGCCTAAAAAGTACTTGCATCTTGACTGAAATGGATGTTGTGAAAAAACACCGAGAAAATGTGAACTGTATCGGAAGACCGATCATATTCGCAAGAATTGTCCTATTGTTAATCATCGGTAGTTAAATAATTTTCTTCGTAATATATTTTATTTCGAATTATCATAATAATAATAATACTATTATTATTATTATTATTTATTTTATATTTACTTTGTTAAATCGATTGATAAGGGAAGGGTGTATTTGTTGCAGTGAAGTAAAAAAGAGATGAAAAAAAAAACATAAGCCGTTTATAAATTTTTTTATGTAAAACACAAAAAACAAAATAAAGAAACGGCATGCTCGCCAGTTTAAATGTAAAACATGAAAAGAAAAAAAATGGCATGTTTGCCCTTTGAAAAAGAGAATAGAAAGATTTGAAAAAATGATAAAATGCATGCTCGCCGTTTCACAGTCAGAACGTGCAGAAAGAGTTGAAAAAAATGTCATGTTTGCCAAATCAAATGAAGAACAAAGGCATATGAATCAATTATTTTGAACAGGGGGCACACATATCATTTTTTTCAGGTATGCAGGCGTATAGTTTATTGACTTGAACCGGGATAGTAGTAATGGAGGCTTCGCCATCAACACAACACAAAAGCAAATAAAGAGTGCGGCTTAACAGAACTAGAACAAATTATTGATCAAGGACATGCCAGGAAGTATAGTCACATTATTGATCAAGATCTAGAAAAACAGATGCCAATGCCTCAAAAAGTAATGTATGTCATGTTTATCATACCTTAATTTGTACAAGTTGAATTGGAAGACTAAGCTGCTGCGTCTCTGATAGATTTTTGGCAAGTTTACCAACTACTATCGAAGTAGTAAAAATATCGTTCCCACAAGGACTAGTTTTAATCTCAAAAAGTCAAATACGTTATTAAATTAGGATGTAGTAAAAGTTATTTGGTTTTGCCACTAGGCAGTAAATTTGTTTAATAGCATAAACGTAGTAACAGAAAATAAATTGATTGTTTTAAATAAGAGAGAGATGAGTTAGGTCTTCGAATCATCTGAGTTCCTCTAATTGGTCACTGCACCTATTCTTATGAATGATTTTTTTAGTTTCACGATAGTTAACAAAATAGTCCTAATCAATCCCTTGAGTTAGGACACTCTTCTAAGATTACAGCCCCTAATCCCTTAGGTGGTCTAATAATCTTCGAAGGTTTGAAGAACGTTAACCTAATATCACTAATAAAGAATTATCCATTCCTAGACTAATTATAATTATTAGAACAATTCAATTAGGTCAAAGTCGAAAGCTATGGTCAGTAGTTGTTCGTTCTCACCAAATCATATATATATATGTGATCAGAATATATAAAGCATTAAGAACAATTGAATTGAATAAAAACTAAATTGTCATTCACAATAAATAGAGTTTCACAGCAACATATGTCAATTAGGGTTACAAAGAATCATCTCAGACCTAACCTCTAATGGATTTAGCTACTCATAATTGAATTTATAAATAACATAATCATTAGAGGTAACAATACATACATGAACTGGTTACAAGGTGAAGAAATCGTCCCTGCAGCCGTCTTCCAGTGTAAAAATCGCACTTTGCTCTTCTCAAATCGTAACCCTTGTTTTTAGAATAGCCTTCAGCTTAAATAGGCACAGAAATTCGCCTAAAATCGTGTCACGTTTTTGTGGAATCGTGTCACGATTTTCCTTGTATAACAAATTCTAAATTAGGGTTTCTAGAAATCGTGTCACGTTTTGGTCAACGTGACACGTTTTTGCCTTGGCAGAGAGCATGTTTTTGTCTTCTTGAATCGTGCCACGTTTTGTACCAATCGTGACACGATTTGGTCTTTCTTGAATTCTTCAGTTTTTTCTGCTTTTCTTGCTGCTTAAGTTACCTTGTGAACTCTAAATTGTGATAAAAATACATAAAAATTGTGTAATGACAGAGTGTCATCACAACCCCAAACTTGAACTATTCCTTGTCCTCAAGGAATTTACTTATGAAATTGAAATTAGACAGTAAAATAACAAGTACCTGATCAAGCGATAGTACCCAAAAGTTCAACACCTTACTAGCTAAAGATGAGCTAGCTTGACTTGTAAGCATCCACCAACTCACAACTCCACGCAACAATTTGAATAGGGTTCACACATAGTCGACATGCAATCTTCATATTACCATAAGCTTGAAAAGTTTCTAAACGTCAATCAAAATTAATGTCAATGCACACTTTGAGGTCTTTAAGGGTTATAACGGGGCTTAGGTGAAGGTGGGATAATATTTGGATAAGTAGGCTACACAAAATCATGAGTTAGGCACTCCTACAAAAATTAAAGCATGGATTCAATCCCTTAATTCACCTTTGAAACAACAATTTGTAAAGGTACTAGAGAACATTTGTAACTTTTTGGGAAGATCGAGTTTAAAGATACTCGGATTTTCAATGATATGTCCCTTTTTCATTCTTTTTTTTTTTTGATACACCATTTTTGTGTATATTTTTCATTCATCACATTTTTTTTTTATAAGTTGTTCTTTCTTTATTCTCTAGTACCTCCACCCCAAACTTAATTGATTGCAAATTCCAATAGCAACCCCAAACTTAGTATTTAGCAACATTCTACAATGCCTAACTCAGATAAAATAAAGTGGGATAAATCCTAAAAGTCTCTAAGCTTGTAATGTAGTTTGTCACCGAACAAAAAGTTCTAAACCTACCGGCTCAATTAGGCTAAAAAGAGGATATAAATTCAATAAGAATCAGGGTAGGCTTCAAAAAGGCTCACAGGACCAAGCACTTTTGCCTCAGTATGCAATAACAAAAACCAATCAACAGTAGAGAAACAATGCAAGTTCTAGAAATGTAAAAGCATGGAACACTCTTATATAAGTAATTTGAAAAATAAAATTTGGCTATGAACCTTACAGAGTTTAGATTTCTGGGAGTTGTGACTACCTATCATTAACTGCCGTACACTTCGCCTTTGAAACACAAGTCACTCCTCCTTTTGAACTTTTGGAATACCACTTGAACAAACATTTGTTATCAAACTGTGAAATTTCAATTAAACAGGTAAATTCATTAATAAGAAACAAGTTTAAGATCAATCACAAAATAGGGGAGTTACAACTTAATTATAAAAGTAACGCAATAAAATTGTTCAAGTGAAATAAAAAGTACATCATAAAAAGAAAATTTGCTGAAACAAAAGAAAGGAAAGAAAACATCAAAAGAGCTGGACCATCAGTAGTCCACTCAATCCTCCATCTGGTCCTGGTCAATCCACGTGTTCGGGTTTTCCTCCGCATAAGAATCCTCTCCAAAATGATATCTGGAGTTAGCACCTCCAGCAGCAAAATCAGCCCTAATCTCCTGTTCTCGATCCTGAGCTCGTCCTCTGGTCACATCAAAATAATGATCCATAGCTTCCTCGGACCCATCAAAGCGCTCAAAAGACCCAGTCATAGGTCTCCTGTTAAGGGCAACCATCTCTGAGAATTCCTGCCCAAACCTCGGACGGTTCCAGTACTCCTGATCAGAAACTTCATTCATCCAGTTTGAGTGGCCAAACATGTAGTCGAGCACCAAAGGATGGATGGGCGCATGAGTGAACTGCTGACTACTCCCCTATCCATGCACAGATTGTTGTTGAGGTGGAGGTGGTTGTACCGGAGGTTGATCCTGTTGTTGTGCAGCTGCTTCTTCCTCTCTTCCCAACTGTAACAGACGCTCTTGGTAGTCTTTCACAAACCCAGCTAAGTATGTGTCTGTCAGAGGCTTCATCATCGGAGCATCCAGATCATTTGCATACAATTGGCAGTCCGCCTCTTTACATAACCAGTTAATGAGGCTCAAATGCGGTACCGCTTTCTTTGTACCTGTAGCAAAAAGAGCAATGTTGTCGGCAATTAACTCACCAACATTAATCGGGGCATCATCAAGTATTGCTGCCACAGCATGAACCCGTGCTAATGGAATTTCAGATGTGCACGAAGTTCCCTCCAATGTTTGCACCACAAAAGATGCCCAGGCTTTGGGAACCGGCTTGAAGTCAGACTTCAACAGCATCCGTTTCCATCCTTGCCACTTAGCTCCTTCAACACACAGCTGCAACAGAAGCTCTTCCCATGCCTCATCATCCCAACTCCCACAAGTCTCCCTCCTTCGCTTAACATCGCATTGTTCCGGAGGAACAAGCTTCAACAGATCATTGATAGCAGCAGGGGAGAAATCGATTACCTTACCACGAACATACGAACTGTACCTCCTCCCAGAAAATCTAGCGTTGGCATAAAACTCCAAAGCCAAAGTCTTGTTGGCTTGCTCAAAGATCATACCATTCAGCCCATGCCAATCCCTAGCCGTCAGAGTCTGCTCAAATTCCGGATTACCGAAAAGTTTAGGAAGCAAGAAGGCTCGCTCTTGAATCACCCTAAAGTGTTTGATAGCCTTGAAGCGATCACGAGCCTCTTGGTTGAGGAATCTGTCAGTGGAAGGTGGTGGTGGTTGGTTTGAAGGTTTAGGTTTAACGGGTTGTTTTCTTTTGGCGGTGGTTTTGGCCTTTTTGGTTGGTTGAGATTTTTTTCTTGTGTCCACCATGGTTAGGGTTAGGGTTAAGGAAGTAGGGTTTGAGAAATTTGTGGAGATGGTGGATTTGATCGGATAGATGACGATGGTGATTGTTTAGGTTGAAGAAAAGGTGATTAGATGATGAAAAGATGATGAAATTTGGGGAGAAAGGGTAAAAATTTCGCAGGTTAGGGTTCTGGGAGAATTTTGGCAGAGGTTGGCTACTTTTGGAAGTGAATGGATTGAAAATCGTGTTGGGTGTATAAATAGGCTGAGAAAATCGTGTCACGTTTGGCCAAAAACGTGTCACGATTTTCCATTGTAACGGTCAGATTTTTGAAACCACCATAATCGTGTCTCGTTTGGGTAAAAACGTGTCACGATTTTCAATTTTTGAAAAATTTCTTTCCCAGAAATCGTGTCACGATTTGGCCAACGTGACACGATTTGGCTTGGCAGTAAGGAAAACTTTTTTAACTTTGAAAATTTTTTAGACCTTCAGAGGGAGGGAAAATCGTGTCACGTTTTACCCAAAACGTGTCACGATTTTGCCCAGTTTTGGACGTAAATTTTTTTTTTACTTCCTCTGTTGTTTCAGCTAAAATATTTTTGTATTTTTGATTTTTTTTTTAAAAGCAATAATAAAAATAAAGTAGTACCTGAACTTAAAGATGTGGGTTGCCTCCCACCAAGCGCTTCTTTATCGTCACTAGCTTGACTGTCAAGGACCCTTAAAGGTCCGTCAGAACAAGTCCTACCCTCTCTTTGGGTAGGTCGCCACCTAGATATGGCTTAACTCTTTGCCCAGTCACCTTGAAACTTCTGTCACCGTCTGGCGTGGTTAACTCAACAGCTCCATGAGGTGACACATTCTTGACCACAAATGGTCCTGACCATTTTGACTTGAGCTTTCCAGGAAACAGCTTCAACCTGGAATTAAACAACAAAACTAGTTGCCCAGAGTTAATATCCCTAGATACTAAGTTCTTGTCATGATATCTTTTAGTCCTGGCTTTATAAATGAGCGCATTCTCATATGCTCTAAGCCTCATCTCTTCCATCTCATTAAGTTTCAAGAGTCTTTTCTTACCAGCGGCTACTTGATCAAAATTTAAGGCCTTATGGCCCAATACGCTTTATGTTCTAGCTCAACTGGAAGATGACAAGCCTTACCATACACTAACTGATAGGGCGAAAGCCCTATATGAGTTTTGAAGGCTGTCCTATAAGCCCACAGTGCGTCATCTAATTTCTTAGACCAATCCTTCCTATTTGACGCTACTGTCTTTTCAAGAATCTGCTTTAATTGACGGTTAGAAACCTCTACTTGTCCACTAGTTTGTGGGTGATAAGGAGTTGCAACTTTGTGCTTGATGTTATACCTTCTGAGCACATTTTCAAGAAAATTATTGCAAAAGTGCTTCCCCCCATCACTGATCAAGACTCTAGGTGTTCCGAACCTAGTGAAAATATTTTTCTGTAGAAAGTTGACCACCGTCTTAGCATCATTAGCAATACAAGGTATCGCTTCAACCCATTTGGTGACGTAGTCAACACAAACAAGTATATGGAGATAAGAGTGAGAAGAAGGAAAAGGTCCCATGAAATCAATGCCCCAACAATCAAATGGTTCAATTTCAATGATTCCAGTTAGGGGCATCTCATTCCTTTTGGAAATGTTACCTGTCCGTTGACACTTATCACACTGCTTAACAAAGTCCTGGCAATCCTTGAATAAGGTAGGCCACCAGAATCCACTTTGCAGAATCTTTGCAGCAGTTCTTTCCCCACTATGGTGGCCTCCATAAGCGGAGCTATGGCAGTGCCACATAATCTTATTAACTTCCTCACCTGCAACACAACGTCTAATTAAACCGTCAGTGCTTACCTTAAACAGATAAGGGTCATCCCACAGATAATGGTTGGCATCCTTGAAGAACTTCTTCCGTTGAGAATGGGACATCTCATCCGGTATGATGTTACCGGCCTTAAAATTCGCCATATCGGCAAACCATGGCCCAACATTCACAGTGAATAGCTTTTCATCCGGAAATTCAGCCATAATGGCCCTTTCTTTCTTTGTAACCTCATTGTTCTCAAGTCGCGACAGATGATCAGCCACCACATTTTCGACTCCCTTTTTGTCACGAATTTCAAGATCAAACTCTTGCAACAAGAGAATCCATCTCAGTAAGCGAGGTTTTGACTCCCCCTTGGTGAGGAGATATTTAAGAGCTGCATGATCTGTAAAGACAATGACTTTGGAGCCAATTAGATAAGAACGAAATTTTTCCAAAGCAAATATTACCGCAAGCAACTCTTTTTCAGTAGTGGAATAATTCACTTGATTTTCATTCAAAACCTTGCTTGCATAGTAAATAGCATGGAAAAATTTGTTCTTGCGTTGGCCTAGGACTGCACCAACAGCATAATCACTTGCATCACACATAAGTTCAAAAGGTAAATCCCAATCAGGAGCAATGATTATTGGTGCAGTCACCAACTTAGTTTTAATCAAAGAAAAAGCATATAAACATTCAGAATCAAAATTAAACTCATTTTCTTTGACCAAGAGGTTACAAAGGGGCTTGGCAATTTTTGAAAAATCTTTTATAAAACGCCGGTAGAAACCAGCATGCCCCAAAAAGCTCCTCACTCCCTTAATATTAACAGGAGGGGGAAGTTTCTCTATAACCTCTATTTTTGCCTGGTCCACCTCAATGCCCTTAGCACTTATTTTATGTCCCAAAACGATACCTTCAGTTACCATAAAATGACATTTTTCCCAATTTAAAACAAGATTCGTTTCGGTACATCTTTTAAGGACAACATCTAAATGGAATAGGCATTGATCAAAAGACTTACCGAACACGGAGAAATCATCCATAAATACCTCTATGTTCTTCTCTATCATATCAGAGAAGATGGAGAGCATGCACCGTTGAAAGGTTGCTGGTGCTCCACACAGCCCAAAAGGCATCCTTCGATATGCAAACACACCAAAAGGACAAGTGAATGCGGTCTTTTCTTGGTCTTCCGGAGCCACAGCAATTTGATTATACCCCGAGTATCCATCCAAGAAACAGTAAAAAGCTTGGCCAGCCAACCTCTCTATCATTTGATCCATGAATGGTAACGGAAAGTGATCCTTTCTTGTTGCTGTATTCAACCTGCGGTAGTCAATACACATTCTCCAACCAGTGACGGTGCGGGTAGGAATCAATTCATTTTTATCATTAGCCACCACTGTAATACCACCTTTCTTAGGCACAACATGAACCGGACTCACCCATGCACTATCAGAAATAGGGTAAATCATACCAGCATCGAGCAGTTTTAGAACTTCCTTCTTCACCACTTCCTTCATTGTTGGGTTTAGTCTTCTTTGAGGTTGAACCACAGGCTTATATTCGGCCTCCATATGTATCTTGTGCATGCAATAAGCTGGGCTAATACCCTTCAGATCAGAAATGGACCAACCTATGGCTTCCTTGTTCTCTCTCAACACCCTTATTAGCTTTTCTTCCTCCAAAGGTGTTAAAGTACTGCTTATAATTGCTGGTTGAGAAGTATCTTTGCTAAGGAAAACATACTTCAATGTAGGAGGTAAAACCTTCAATTCTGGACTATTCTTCTCCTCCTTGCTCAAGGGTTGAACTCCCTTAGAATCTTCAATATGTAACTCTTCAATTTTTACCGATCCTATCTCTTGCTTATTCCCCTCAAGTTGTGCAACACACTCTTTAATCTCAAGGTCTTCATCAGCTTCACAAGTTTCTATAGAGTTCACAATTGTTCTCTCTATAGGTTGTGTGGTCGGAGGTTCACATGAGTCATCTTCTACTATTTCTTCAATAACATCGATACGCTAACATTGAGGATTGTCACTTCGGTGCTTCATGGCTTCAAAAATATTGAACACAACCTGTTCATCTTGGAATCGTAACATCAGTTCACCTCTTTCAACATCAATCAAAGCGCGACCTGTTGCAAGGAAAGGTCTCCCCAAGAGTAAAGGTATGTCTTCATCTTCAGCAAAATCCAAGATAACGAAATCGGCAGGAAACACCAGGTCATTAACCTTAACCAAAACATCTTCCAATATACCATAAGGATAAGAGATTGACCTATCAGCTAATGTAAGGGTCATTCTTGTAGGTTTAGGTTCCCCACAGCCTAGCTTCTTCATCATTGATAGAGGCATCAAGTTTATACTTGCCCCCAAATCACATAAAGCTCTTCCAACGTCGAAGTTCCCAATGGAGCAAGGAATAGTAAATGCTCCTGGATCTTTCATCTTAGGGGGCAGTTTCTTCTGGAGTATTGCACTACAGTTTTCAGAAAGTGAGATGTTCTCATCATCCTTTGGTTTCCTTCTTCCAATCAATAACTCTTTCATAAACTTAGCATAAACAGGCATCTGATCAAGAGCTTCACCAAAAGGAATATTGACCTGTAGTTGAGAGAAAAGTGCCATGAATTTCTTGAATTGTCCTTCTTCCCTTTTTTTCTTCTTAGCCAAATGAGGGTACGGGAGCTTCACATAAGATGGAATAACTTGATCCTTGCCCCCATCCTTCAGCAATTGGCTTTTACCTTTTCTTAAGATCGAATCAACATGTATTAACTTATCATTTCCTTCTTTCTCAAGAGTTTTTTTCTTCTTTTCATTTTCAACTACGCCATTAGTACTCTCTTTTTCAACTTCGCCATGTTCATCTTCATCCACAGTTATTCCTACCCCAACATTCTTTTCAACTAATTCACCATCATCCTCATCTTCAACAACAGTGCCACCCTTCTTCTGGTTTTGTGGAGCTGGAGGTGTTAACGCCCTCTTTCTCCTCAACTCTATAGCATTACAAGTTTCATTCTTAGGGTTTTCTTTTGTATTACCTGAGAATCCCCCTTTGTTCTGCTCAGCCAGTTGCTTTGCCATCTGCCCTATTTGAGTTTCAAGCAATTTTCTAGAGGCCTCATTGTTCTTTCTTTCAGTTTCTTGACTCTTCTTCATATCTTCAAAGTTTCCTTGAGTCATCTTCATGAAATTGATCATAGTCTCCTCTAGAGCTGAAGGCTTCCTTGGTTGTTGCTGTTGTTGAGGGTTTGGTAACAATGGATTCAAAGTGTTATTGTTGGAGTAACTCAAGTTAGGATGTTTGTTAAACCCCGAATTAAAGTAAGGATTCTGTCTTTGATAGTTTCCCATGTAATTCACCTCTTCACTGCCTCCTTCTGGAACACATTCGCCATTGGCATGTCCCTCTCCACAGAAATCACATTTGACAGCAGCAACTTGTTGAGGTTTGTTGGATATCATATAGCTATGAAATTCTTTAGTAAGAATCTCCAGTTGCTTCTTCATCGCTGCTTGGTTCGCTAGGATAGAAGTTTGATCACTAACAGTAAACACGCCCTTCTTCTTCTTTTCCGCATCAGCACGGTATTCATTTGCAGCCATGTTCTCAATTAAAGCTTGTACTTCATGGTCAATCTTCACCTTCAGGCTTCCTCCAGCTGAAGCATCTAAGAACATTTTGTTGTTAGAAGTTAGCCCCTTGGTAAAGATTTGAAGGTATTGTTTCTCAGAGAACTCGTGATTTGGGCATCTTTTCAGAAGCAAATTGAATCGCTCCCATGCATCATATAGTGACTCATTTTCCCCTTGCCTGAAATTTGAAATTTCCTGCTTCTTGTCCCAATACTTAGACATAGGAAAGTATTTCTCTAAAAACTTCAGCTCAAGTTCCTCCCATGTTTGGATGGTTCCACTAGGTAAAAAGAGTAACCAATCCTTTGCTCTTCCGGTGAGAGTAAAAGCAAACAACCTCAGCTTCTTTTGGTTTTCAGTGACCGTAGCTGGAGGTACACAAAACTCACAGGTTTCATGAAAGTGGCTTAAATGTTCATGAGGACTCATCGAATCAGACCCATCAAATTGTTTCTCCTTTAAACCATTCTGAACAGAGGTCTTGATGTCAAAAGCAACAGGGTTAGCAGGTTGGAAGGTGTGAGTTAGTCGACCACGGTTGTTGGCTAAACCATAATCTCCCAACTTCGGCCTTTGTGGTTGATCTCCCATGGTGATAGAATTAGCAGAGAGGATTGATTCAGGTTCAACTAGTGTTGAATTAGGTAGTTGTTCACGAACACCCGGTGGAACTGACTTTGATTTGGCTAACCGGGCGGTTTTCCGATTAGCTCTTGCAGTTCTTTCGATCTCAGGATCGTACTCTAGGTCGTCTGAACTTCTTCTACCTCGCATAAACAGCAAAATACCTTAGTAGCACTGCACAATGCAAATTAAATAATGAACACTGAATCAATTTAGTATTTTTAAACAGAAAATAAATTGCAGAAATCCTAAATTAAAACGCAATTGCCTTGTTGAAATAAATCAACAGTCCCCGGCAGCGGCGCCAAAAACTTGATAGATTTTTGGCAAGTGTACCAAATACTATCGAAGTAGTAAAAATATCGTTCCCACAAGGACTGGTTTTAATCTCAAAAAGTCAAATACGTTATTAAATTAGGATGTAGTAAAAGTTATTTGGTTTTGCCACTAGGCAGTAAATTTGTTTAATAGCATAAACGTAGTAACAGAAAATAAATTGATTGTTTTAAATAAGAGAGAGATGAGTTAGGTCTTCGAATCATCTGAGTTCCCCTAATTGGTCACTGCACCTATTCTTATGAATGATTTTTTTAGTTTCACGATAGTTAACAAAATAGTCCTAATCAATCCCTTGAGTTAGGACACTCTTCTAAGATTACAGCCCCTAATCCCTTAGGTGATCTAATAATCTTCGAAGGTTTGAAGAACGTTAACCTAATATCACTAATAAAGAATTATCCATTCCTAGACTAATTATAATTATTAGAACAATTCAATTAGGTCAAAGTCGAAAGCTATGGTCAGTAGTCGTTCGTTCTCACCAAATCATATATATATATATATATATGTGATCAGAATATATAAAGCATTAAGAACAATTGAATTGAATAAAAACTAAATTGTCATTTACAATAAATAGAGTTTCACAGCAACATATGTCAATTAGGGTTACAAAGAATCATCTCAGACCTAATCTCTAATGGATTTAGCTACTCATAATTGAATTTATAAATAACATAATCATTAGAGGTAACAATACATACATGAACTGGTTACAAGGTGAAGAAATCGTCCCTGCAGCCGTCTTCAAGTGTAAAAATCGCACTTTGCTCTTCTCAAATCGTAACCCTTGTTTGTAGAATAGCCTTCAGCTTAAATAGGCACAGAAATTCGCCTAAAATCGTGTCACGTTTTTGTGGAATCGTGTCATGATTTTCCTTGTATAACAAATTCTAAATTAGGGTTTCTAGAAATCGTGTCACGTTTTGGTCAACGTGACACGTTTTTGCCTTGGCAGAGAGCATGTTTTTGTCTTCTTGAATCGTGCCACGTTTTGTACCAATCGTGACACGATTTGGTCTTTCTTGAATTCTTCAGTTTTTTCTGCTTTTCTTGCTGCTTAAGTTACCTTGTGAACTCTAAATTGTGATAAAAATACATAAAAATTATGTAATGACAGAGTGTCATCAGTCTCCACAATAGTCATTGATTGGCTTGCTTTAAAAACATGTTTGTTTGACAAGGAAGTCAATGAAAGACAGTTCTTAGTTTCTCAACGTAGAATCAGATCACTCAAGGTACTTGTATATCACTGCAACAACAGAAGGAACTATTTCGGTAGGAATAAGCCACTCAAGATTCTTAATATCATTCCGCTCGAATGCAAAATTGAAATTCATAGTATTCTCGATATTGTCAAGGTTACAGATTTAAACCTAATCATCTTCAATAGAAGCAAACACGTTATCATCAAAAGGAGCAAGGGATACATTATCAACAGGCGGCAATGGATCCATTGTTGGAACAAGGGTGTTAAGCAATACCACTTTTAATTTTGATGATAACAAGGTGTTAAAAATTGTCAAGACTTAGAGAATAGACTACAACGCCTATATAAAGGGAGTCAAGACTTAGAGAATAGACTACTGACTTTGAACGTTTTATTAAGCTATTTGTTATTCTCCCTGAGTCACAAAAACATATCAACTACTTAGGAAATTCTTACAAACTTTATATCCTAGAATTTCTAGGTTATTCAGAAAACAGAGTCTCTTTGTTTCGTAATTGGAACATGTTTGATTGTTTATCAAGTGTTCAAACTCTATTCAATTTTTTGTAAATTGTGTTAGAAGTCTCTTGCCTGCGTGCTTGAGCATTTGAAGTCTCTTGGGTGTGTCCTTGAGCAAAGAAGTCTCTTGCTTGTGTGCTTGAGCATTGGAAGTCTCTTACTGTGTGTTTGAGCATCTTGTAATTGTTGATTACATTTTAGTGAACTCTCCTTGAAAGTGCAAGGGGGACAGGACTACTTCCGGTTTGTGGAAGGAACCTGTATAATTTCTTGTGTTCTCTCTTTCCTTTATCTCTTTACATTTTCCACTGCTACAGACTCTAATCCTCCATCAGGTCCTGAACTTGTTCAGACTCTGATCCTAGAAAACAAATTCCTACTCTTTAAGAGTTGCGAAAAAGTTAACACAATTCAACCCCCCCTTCTTGTGTTTTTGTCACCTTCAGTTGGTATCAGAGCTCCGACTCTGTTGTCAGAACACTTAATCGTGTAACAGAAAAGATCCAGAGAAAAACATGTCTTCCGGTGAACCTACAACTTCTAGTAATAGTAGTAAGAAAGCTGATTCTAGAAAAATTCCTAAATTCAATGGTGATCCAGAGGAATTTTCATGGTGGAAAACAAACTTCTAAATTTATGTCATGAGTCTTGATGAAGAACTTTGGGACATACTAGAAGATGGTGTTGGTGACTTAGAACTTGATGATGAAGGAGCTGCTCTTGACACAAAGAAACACACTACTGCTCAGAAGAAGAGTTACAAGAAACATCACATAATCAGAGGAGCACTTGTCACTGCCATTCCAAAGTCTGAATACATGAAGATGAGTGACAAATCAACTGCTAAAGCTATGTTTGCCTCTCTATGTGCTAACTATGAAGGAAGCAAGAAAGTAAGAGAAGCAAAAGCTCTTTTGTTATTTCATCAGTATGTACTCAAGAAAGTAAGAACGAGGATGAAAGTATTGAGCAGATGTACTCAAGATTTCAGACTCTAGTATCTGGACTTCAGATACTGAAGAAGAGCTACATAGCCTCTGATCACGTAAGCAAGATTCTGAGAAGTCTTCCCTCAAGATGGAGACCTAAGGTAACTGCCATTGAGGAAGCTAAGGATCTAAACACTATGAGTGTTGAAGATCTTGTTAGTTCCCTCAAGATTCATGAGTTAAGTCTCAATGAACATGACTCTGTAAGAAACTCAAAAACCATTGCTCTAAAGTCAAAAGGAAGATCCTCTAAGGCTCTCAAAGTTAAAGAGTCTGAAAATGAATCTTCTTCTTCCGAAGGTTCTGAGAAAGATCCTGATGTTGCTAGAGAAATGGCAATGCTTTCAAACAGACTGGAGTACCTGGCCAGGAAGAACAAGAAGTTCTTGAAGAAAGGCAGTGGTAAAGGATTCAAGAAGGAATAACAGAAAGGTTGCTTCAACTGCAAGAAGCCTGGGCACTTTATTGTTGATTGTCCAGAGTTGCAGAAAGAGAAATCCAAGTCAAAGAAGCCAACCTTCAAGTCAAACAAGTTCAAGAAGAAGATCAAAAAGAGCTTGATGGCTACTTGGGAAGATCTAGACAATGAGTCAGGATCTGATGAAGATGATGTTGAGGATGAAGCCAATGTAGCAGTTGGTCTGGTTGCAACAATTGAACCAGAAAAAGAATCATCCAATGCAGAATCTGATATACATTCTAAAAGTATTGAAACTAAGGTATATTCTAAATTTACTAGATCTGAACTTATTGATTCTCTCAAGGAACTTCTTGGTCATTATGAAACCAAATCCACAGAGTTGAGAAAAGTTAAACAACAACGCAATAAGTTGTTGAAACAACATGACTTAACTATGTTGGAAATGGATGCTTTAAAGAAAGAAAATGACAACTTAATGACTAAGAAGTGTAACTGTAAACACTTGAGTGAGCAGGATGCTGCTTTTCAAGAGTTTATTGCTACAGGAATTGATAGAACCAAGGTAGCATCTATGATTTATAGCACATATCAGAACAAAGATAAAGGTTTTGGATTCATAGGAGGTAACTCTAATGAGGTGATCCTGAAGCCTGGTTCTGATTGCGTCAAAGAAGCACTTGAAAATCATTTTGTATTGGAATCTTAAAAAGTCAACACAGTGACTCATTCAGAATCTAAGGCTTCAGGCTCTAAGGCAATGATTATATCAAAGCCAAAGAACCTAAAGTCAAAGGTACTGAACAACTTGGAATCAAAGAAAGGTTCAAATTCTGAAGAAAACAGAGTCTGGCAAATAGATTCTGAAGAAGCAAGAGTCTAGATATCAGAAGCCCAAAACTCAAAGAAGAGAAGCTGTGTGTGGTAAGTTGGACCCTAGACTTAAAGGTTCGGAACCAAGAGTTTGGAAGAAAACGAAACCTCAGACTCCCAGATACACAACACAAAAGAGATTCAATGGTTCAAGGACTAACCCCAAAGGACCCATACAGATATGGGTACCTAAATCTGAAATTGTTGATATTGCAGGTATGTCTAAAAGTACAAGAAAAGTAGAAGTCCTGGTATCTGAATAGTTGCTGCTCGCGACACATGACGGGAGAAAAGTCTATGTTCCTAACCCTGACCATGAAAGAGGGAGGAACTATATGATTTGGAGGAAACCAGACTGGAAAAATCATTGGTACTGGAACCATTGGTAACTCCTTAATCTCAATTAATAATGTGTGGTTTGAAGATGGACTTAGACATAACCTACTGAGCATAAGTTAATTGTGTGACAATTGTTATGATGTTTTGTTTAATAAGAACAACTGCACAGTAGTTAACAAGGATGATCAATCCATAGTTTTCAAGGGAAAGAGAAGAAACAATGTTTACAAAATTAAATTCTTTGAATTGGTTGATCAGAAGATAGTTTGTCTTCTATCAATGAGTGATAAGAAATGAATGTGGCACAGACGGTTGGGACATGCAAATTGGAGGTTAATCTCTAAGCTTAGCAAGTTGCAACTGGTCAAAGGCTTACCAGACATTGACTATCATTCAGATGCTCTCTGTAGAGCATGCCAGAAAGGGAAGATTGTTAAAAGCTCTTTAAAAACAAAAGAAATTGTTTCTACCTCCAGACCCTTGGAACTACTTCACATTGACTTATTTGCACCAATCAATACTGCATCCTTATATGGAAGTAAATATGGATTAGTCATTGTTGATGATTACAGTAGATGGAGCTGGGTTAAGTTTCCTGAAATCTAAAGATGATTCATATACTGTCTTTAGTAAATTCTGCATCCAAATACAATCTGAAAAAAGAATTGAAAATTTTAAAAGTCAGAAGTGATCATGGAGGAAAATTTGAAATGAGCCATTTGAATTTTTGTGTGAAAAACATGGAATTATCCATGAATTCTCTGCTCCTAGAACTCCACAACAAAATGGGGTTGTAGAGAGAAAGAACAGAACATTACAAGAAATGGCAAGAACCATGATTCATGAAAACAATCTGGCTAAACATTTTTGGGCAGAAGTAGTAAACACAATATGTTATGTTTAGAACAGGATCTACATCAGACCCTTGTTGAACAAAACAACATATGAACTTTTTAAAGGCAAGAAACCGAACATATCTTACTTTCATCAGTTTGGATGTACATGTTATATTCTGAACAATAAAGTCTATCTAAAGAAATTTGATGCCAAAGCTCAGAAGGGGATCTTTTTAGGTTACTCTGAAAGGTCTAAGGCATACAGACTGTATAATACAGAAACCCAATGTGTTGAAGAATCTATGTATGTCAAATTTGATGACAAAGTGCCTGGAAGTGAAACTCTAGAGCAAGATGAAAGTGTTGCAGGTTCTCAAGAATCTGATGATAACTCAGAACCTGATCAGACTCCAGAGTCTGATGATACTCCAGAAGTTGTAGCATCCCCTGAAGTTCCTGATGAAGTAGCTTCTGAAGAAGCTCAAGATGGTTCTCAGCAAGCCAACCAATCCAAACATGCATTCAAATACAAGTCTTCATATCCTGAGGATCAAATCATTGGCAACAAAGAAAGTTCCAGAAGAACAAGATCACACTTCAGACAAGAAGTATATGGTGTAGGTTAAATGAACGTGGTTTGTAATCCATTAGAGTCATTTCATTATTTTTTTGCAATTTTCAAACTCACTTGGACACATGGCAGCCTGAGAAAGACTCAACACTGCAGGTAATGAGTTTGATTGTTGACTAGCGCATTGGCAGAATTAATGTTTTGGGTGAATTAATTCACCACGCGTCTAGAAGCTAACTAAAAACTTGTTGACCAACACATTGACATAATTACTGTTTGGATGATTTAATGTGCGACACGTGGTGGCCAGGGAGGCTGTCTCACGGCTGCAAGTGCCAACACTACATGCCAAAAAAAAAACTTTTAAGACTAGGGCACTTTGATTAATAAAATTCAATGTAGGTCAAACATGTCATTTATTTTCTTTTAAGGGGAAGAAAAAAAATCAAACACTTGTAATTCTTAAAATCACATCAGTAGCTTTATCATTCAGAAAAATATACTCATACAAGTTATTCGTGATTAGTAAGAGAAAAGGGAAAGAAGTCGTGAAACACAAAGAGGCGGAACAAGATGGAACGTCTGTTCATTCTCTTTGCAAACCACCCCCTTCCTCTGCTTCCTCTCTCAAGGTCAATCTTTCTCTCTCTCTCTAACTTTCATATTTAATTTCAATTTAAATTTATCTGAATTTGAATTTGATTTATGATAATGGTGATAGGATCTGGACCAGGTTGAATTGGAGCTTCAACTATTGATAGCTTTTGAATTTTATCCTCCAAATAAGCTTCAAGGTAGTAGATTTTTTATTTTTGTCTTTACCATTCGATTTGTTAACTAAGAGATGCAATTTAGTTTTAGGTCGGTGGTTTAGAGATCAAACCCTGAAAATTAATATAATCATTAATTTACGAATATTTGGTCACGATAAATACATGATAGTCGATTGCTCGACAAAACTTCTCTTATGTGAGCAATTCAATAACTAATATCAATTGAATCATTGGTTGGTATTATATATATACCGACATAACAAATCATGGGAGCATACCGTATCAATCTTTGATTTTCGTAGTTTGATAATTCCTCTCGTTAGAGAAGTTAAATCGAGTTTCTGCATGTATACTTGATATCTTTAGGTTTATCTGTAATTGATAGTCACGTCCTATGGAGAAAATGTATTTAAACTCATTTTCATGCCCCTTGCCTTTTTTTATATGTCATCCTTATATTGGTTTAATGTCATATGTATTTGTGCAAAATGTTAGAGACAACTTATGAAAATAACATATGATATGTCTATCTTATTTTTAGCTAATATCGGTACGCTTCTTCAAATAGCAAAGGAAAAATCATACAACTTATAATGACAAAAACTTGATCATATTTCATTTTTGATTATTGTAATATTTCATAAATAAGTTCTTATATATTAAGCATTTATTCATTGAACACTAAATTAAGTTGTTTATTCAAACACACCCTAAGCAAAGTGATATTTAGCTATAATTTGGACATTATGCAATAACAATATGAAATCATCAATTACTTGTCTTTATTAACTGAAAACACATTTGTTCACTTTCACACATGAACCTTTCTAGTGAAGAGTAAGCATTTGTTGATTCTACACTAAAAGAACAATAATGTATAGAGCATCATTGATTGAACTTATTTTCATATATGAACCTGTCATATTTGATCAATGCTTGTTTCGTTTTTATTTGATATTGTTTAATTATTTGAGTAGTTGTGCTAAGACAGAGGATCACTTTTTTCGTGTGAATCTTTTCTTTGTTAGATAGTTTAAGATCCTTCGTGATAACTCATAAGAGATCATGATCCTTCGTATATTTATTTTTTCTTGGGTTTTAGATTCATCCATTCTTATGCTTACAATTAATATTCATTTCATGAAGGAGTACATCGTCACTTTATCCTTTATGGTCTGATGGAATATCTAAAGAGGAGGTTTGTTCTTCGTTCCATTTTTAAATATGTTTGATCATAGAGATCAAGATGTTTCTGATATCTATATTCTATTATATGATCTTACAACTATATATATTTCATTCAGTTTTTACAGACACTTCACTGCTGAAGAGATCCTCGAATTGGTGGGACGATTCTACAACATAGAATTTCTGGTATGCTATCAATAAATTTCAATTATTCACATTCATGTAACATGTTAGTTTGTGCTTTATGTTTTAACATGGTACTTTTGATTTGTTTATCATTCGACCTCAGAAATCTGACGACGATGAGATCGTTGAGCTTAATAATGAAGAAGATTTTAGCTTGCCTCTGAGTTTCTTTGCCAAGGACAAACCTTGAGCTACAATTTTTGTAATAATGGTTATGATTATTTTCCGTCATTGTCTTCTCTCCTCATTATGGGTTAGATTATGTTTTGATGGTGATTCTTTATCGTTTCTGTTAACTTATGGTGGTTCTTATCTCGTACATTTATCATGTTCGCATGGTGGTTCTGATAATTTTGTCCTTAGTATAATAATCTCAATTTGGGATGCTTAATAATGTATTTGACTATAGTGATTTGGATATAATAAAGCATTTAAACTTCAGGGTATATATTATCTGATAAAGAAGAGTTCATCTTAATCTCAGTTTTGAGTTTAGAGTCTTGGAGGAAAATGCATTGAGGGAGTTTGGAGGATTTCGAATAATTTTTTAAATAGATTAGTTTTCTCAAAATAAAAACAAATTAGTCATAAGTATTTTTTATTTCACTCCCTTCATAAACACTATTTAAAAAAGGAGTGAGGAATACCCTATCATTCCTTTTTTCTCCATTCCTCGAAAGTCCTCCCCGTTTTTTCCTCTCAACTCCTGAACAAAACCTTAAGTGACATTTGTTGCAGAGACATGAAGAAATTTTTTTATTTTTGACACTCTCACCAAAACAATTGATATGTCTACCCCTAATTCATACATATGCCCTTGTTCTCCAATGGAAAGAATGCCATTTTATTAATTTTTTGTTATGCTCTCTCTTCCAAACGGCAAACATGCCATTTCTTTTAAATTCACAAATCCCCCTACAATAAAAGATTTAAAGTAGTCCACAACAAGAGTTTTTGGCTCCTCCATGAATGTCCAAAGCTTTGCCACAATCCATCCATGCGGAAATTAAAGAAAGGTCGCCTAAAAAGTACTTGCATCTTGACTGAAATGGATGTTGTGAAAAAACACCGAGAAAATGTGGACTGTATCGGAAGACCGATCATATTCGCAAGAATTGTCCTATTGTTAATCATCGGTAGTTAAATAATTTTCTTCGTAATATATTTTATTTCGAATTATCATAATAATAATAATACTATTATTATTATTTATTTTATATTTACTTTGTTAAATCGATTGATAGGGGAAGGGTGTATTTGTTGCAGTGAAGTAAAAAAGAGATGAAAAAAAAAACATAAGCCGTTTATAATTTTTTTTATGTAAAACACAAAAAACAAAATAAAGAAACGGCATGCTCGCCATTTTAAATGTAAAACATGAAAAGAAAAAAATGGCATGTTTGCCCTTAGAAAAAGAGAATAGAAAGATTTGAAAAAATGATAAAATGCATGCTCGCCGTTTCACAGTCAGAACGTGCAGAAAGAGTTGAAAAAAATGTCATGTTTGCCAAATCAAATGAAGAACAAAGGCATATGAATCAATTATTTTCAACAGGGGGCACACATATCATTTTTTTCAGGTATGCAGGAGTATAGTTTATTGACTTGAACCGGGATAGTAGTAATGGAGGCTTCGCCATCAACACAACACAAAAGCAAATAAAGAGTGCGGCTTAACAGAACTAGAACAAATTATTGATTAAGGACATGCCAGGAAGTATAGTCACATTATTGATCAAGATCTAGAAAAACAGATGCCAATGCCTCAAAAAGTAATGTATGTCATGCTTATCATACCTTAATTTGTACAAGTTGAATTGGAAGACTAAGCTGCTGCGTCTCCACAATAGTCATTGATTGGCTTGCTTTAAAAACATGTTTGTTTGACAAGGAAGTCAATGAAAGACAGTTCTTAGTTTCTCAACGTAGAATCAGATCACTCAAGGTACTTGTATATCACTGCAACAACAGAAGGAACTATTTCGGTAGGAATAAGCCACTCAAGATTCTTAATATCATTCCGCTCGAATGCAAAATTGAAATTCATAGTATTCTCGATATGGTCAAGGTTACAAATTTAAACCTAATCATCTTCAATAGAAGCAAACACGTTATCTTTCAAAATCATCCAATCCTCATCATCATCAAAAGGAGCAAGGGATACATTATCAACAGGCGGCAATGGATCCATTGTTGGAACAAGGGTGTTAAGCAATACCACTTTTAGTTTTGATGATAACAAGGTATTAATAATTGTCAATTGGATATGCTATTGTTTAATTGTGCTGATTTGTCTCAATGTCTCTTTACAACGCCTATATAAAGGGAGTCAAGACTTAGAGAATAGACTACTGACTTTGAACGTTTTATTAAGCTATTTGCTATTCTCCCTGAGTCACAAAAACATATCAACTACTTAGGAAATTCTTACAAACTTTATATCCTAGAATTTCTAAGTTATTCAGAAAACAGAGTCTCTTTGTTTTGTAATTGGAACACGTTTGATTGTTTATCAAGTGTTCAAACTCTATTCAATTTTTTGTAAATTGTGTTAAAGGTCTCTTGCCTGCGTGCTTGAGCATTTGAAGTCTCTTGGGTGTGTCCTTGAGCAAAGAAGTCTCTTGCTTGTGTGCTTGAACATTGGAAGTCTCTTACTGTGTGTTTGAGCAACTTGTAATTGTTGATTACATTTTAGTGAACTCTCCTTGAAAGTGCAAGGGGGACAGGACTACTTCCGGTTTGTGGAAGGAACCTGTATAATTTCTTGTGTTCTCTCTTTCCTTTATCTCTTTACATTTTCCACTGCTACAGACTCTAATCCTCCATCAGGTCCTGAACTTGTTCAGACTCTGATCCTAGAAAACAAATTCCTACTCTTTAAGAGTTGCGAAAAAGTAATTCAACCCCACCTTCTTGTGTTTTTCTCACCTTCAGTTGGTATCAGCGCTCCGACTCTGTTGTCAGAACACTTAATCGTGTAACAGAAAAGATCCAGAGAAAAACATGTCTTCCGGTGAACCTACAACTTCTGGTGCTAGTACTGGTGCTGCTATACCATATGACGATGGATCTAGTAACAGTTGTAAGAAAGCTGATTCTAGAAAAATTCCTAAATTCAATGGTGATCCAGAGGAATTTTCATGGTGGAAAACAAACTTCTACAGTTATGTCATGAGTCTTGATGAAGAACTTTGGGACATACTAGAAGATGGTGTTGGTGACTTAGAACTTGATGATGAAGGAGCTGCTCTTGACACAAAGAAACACACTACTGCTCAGAAGAAGAGTTACAAGAAACATCACATAATCAGAGGAGCACTTGTCACTGCCATTCCAAAGTCTGAATACATGAAGATGAGTGACAAATCAATTGCTAAAGCTATGTTTGCCTCTCTATGTGCTAACTATGAAGGAAGTAAGAAAGTAAGAGAAGCAAAAGCTCTTTTGTTATTTCATCAGTATGTACTCAAGAAAGTAAGAAAGAGGATGAAAGTATTGAGCAGATGTACTCAAGATTTCAGACTCTAGTATCTGGACTTCAGATACTGAAGAAGAGCTACATAGCCTCTAATCACGTAAGCAAGATTTTGAGAAGTCTTCCCTCAAGATGGAGACCTAAGGTAACTGCCATTGAGGAAGCTAAGGATCTAAACACTATGAGTGTTGAAGATCTTGTTAGTTCCCTCAAGATTCATGAGTTAAGTCTCAATGAACATGACTCTGTAAGAAACTCAAAAATCATTGCTCTAAAGTCAAAAGGAAGATCCTCTAAGGCTCTCAAAGTTAAAGAGTCTGAAAATGAATCTTCTTCTTCCGAAGGTTCTGAGAAAGATCCTGATGTTGCTAGAGAAATGGCAATGCTTTCAAACAGACTGGAGTACCTGGCCAGGAAGAACAAGAAGTTCTTAAAGAAAGGCAGTGGTAAAGGATTCAAGAAGGAATAACAGAAAGGTTGCTTCAACTGCAAGAAGCCTGGGCACTTTATTGTTGATTGTCCAGAGTTGCAGAAAGAGAAATCCAAGTCAAAGAAGCCAACCTTCAAGTCAAACAAGTTCAAGAAGAAGATCAAAAAGAGCTTGATGGCTACTTGGGAAGATCTAGACAATGAGTCAGGATCTGATGAAGATGATGTTGAGGATGAAGCCAATGTAGCAGTTGGTCTGGTTGCAACAACTGAACCAGAAAAAGAATCATCCAATGCAGAATCTGATATAGATTCTAAAAGTATTGAAACTGAGGTATATTCTAAATTTACTAGATCTGAACTTATTGATTCTCTCAAGGAACTTTTTGGTCATTATGAAACCAAATCCACAGAGTTGAGAAAAGTTAAACAACAACACAATAAGTTGTTGAAACAACATGACTTAACTATGTTGGAAATGGATGCTTTAAAGAAAGAAAATGACAACTTAATGACTAAGAAGTGTAACTGTAAACACTTGAGTGAGCAGGATGCTGCTTTTCAAGAGTTTATTGCTACAGGAATTGATAGAACCAAGGTAGCATCTATGATTTATAGCACATATCAGAACAAAGATAAAGGTTTTGGATTCATAAGAGGTAACTCTAATGAGGTGATCCTGAAGCCTGGTTCTGATTGCGTCAAAGAAGCACTTGAAAATCATTTTGTATTGGAATCTGAAAAAGTCAACACAGTGACTCATTCAGAATCTAAGGCTTCAGGCTCTAAGGCAATGATTATATCAAAGCCAAAGAACCTAAAGTCAAAGGTATTGAACAACTTGGAATCAAAGAAAGGTTCAAATTCTAATGAAAACAGAGTCTGGCAAATAGATTCTGAAGAAGCAAGAGTCTAGATATCAGAAGCCCAAAACTCAAAGAAGAGAAGCTGTGTGTGGTAAGTTGGACACTAGACTTAAAGGTTCGGAACCAAGAGTTTGGAAGAAAACGAAACCTCAGACTCCCAGATACACAACACAAAAAAGATTCAATGGTTCAAGGACTAACCCCAAAGGACCCATACAGATATGGGTACCTAAATCTGAAATTGTTGATATTGCAGGTATGTCTAAAAGTACAAGAAAAGTAGAAGTCCTGGTATCTGGATTGTTGCTGCTCGCGACACATGACGGGAGAAAAGTCTATGTTCCTAACCCTGACCATGAAAGAGGGAGGAACTATGGGATTTGGAGGAAACCAGACTGGCAAAATCATTGGTACTGGAACCATTGGTAACTCCTTAATCTCAATTAATAATGTGTGGTTTGAAGATGCTTAGACATAACCTACTGAGCATAAGTTAATTGTGTGACAATTGTTATGATGTTTTGTTTAATAAGAACAACTGCACAGTAGTTAACAAGGATGATCAATCCATAGTTTTCAAGGGAAAGAAAAGAAACAATGTTTACAAAATTAAATTCTTTGAATTGGTTGATCAGAAGATAGTTTGTCTTCTATCAATGAGTGATAAGAAATGAATGTGGCACAGACGGTTGAGACATGCAAATTGGAGGTTAATCTCTAAGCTTAGCAAGTTGCATCTGGTCAAAGGCTTACCAGACATTGACTGTCATTCAGATGCTCTCTGTGGAGCATGCCAGAAAGGGAAGATTGTTAAAAGCTCTTTTAAAACAAAAGAAATTGTTTCTACCTCCAGACCCTTGGAACTACTTCACATTGACTTATTTGCACCAATCAATATTGCATCCTTATATGGAAGTAAATATGGATTAGTCATTGTTGATGATTACAGTAGATGAAGCTGGGTTAAGTTTCCTGAAATCTAAAGATGATTCATATACTGTCTTTAGTAAATTCTGCATCCAAATACAATCTGAAAAAGAATTGAAAATTTTGAAAGTCAGAAGTGATCATGGAGGAAAATTTGAAATGAGCCATTTGAATTTTTGTGTGAAAAACATGGAATTATCCATGAATTCTCTGCTCCTAGAACTCCACAACAAAATGGGGTTGTAGAGAGAAAGAACAGAACATTACAAGAAATGGCAAGAACCATGATTCATGAAAACAATCTGGCTAAACATTTTTGGGCAGAAGTAGTAGACACAGCATGTTATGTTTAGAACAGGATCTACATCAGACCCTTGTTGAACAAAACAACATATGAACTTTTTAAAGGCAAGAAACCGAACATATCTTACTTTCATCAGTTTGGATGTACATGTTATATTCTGAACAATAAAGTATATCTAAAGAAATTTGATGCCAAAGCTCAGAAGGGGATCTTTTTAGGTTACTCTGAAAGGTCTAAGGCATACAGACTGTATAATACAGAAACCCAATGTGTTGAAGAATCTATGTATGTCAAATTTTATGACAAAGTGCCTGGAAGTGAAACTCCAGAGCAGGATGAAAGTTTTGCAGGTTCTCAAGAATCTGATGATAACTCAGAACCTGATCAGACTCCAGAGTCTGATGATACTCCAGAAGTTGTAGCATCCCCTGAAGTTCCTGATGAAGTAGCTTCTGAAGAAGCTCAAGATGGTTCTCAGCAAGCCAACCAATCCAAACATGCATTCAAATACAAGTCTTCACATCCTGAGGATCAAATCATTGGCAACAAAGAAAGTCCCAGAAGAACAAGATCACACTTCAGACAAAAAGTATGTGGTGTAGGTTAAATGAACGTGGTTTGTAATCCATTATAGTCATTTCATTATTTTTTTGAAATTTTCAAACTCACTTGGACACATGGCAGCCTGAGAAAGACTCAACACTGCAGGTAATGAGTTAGATTGTTGACTAGCACATTGGCAGAATTAATGTTTTGGGTGAATTAATTCACCACGCGTCTAGAAGCTAACTAAAAACTTGTTGACCAACACATTGACATAATTACTGTTTGGATGATTTAATGTGCGACACATGGTGGCCAGGGAGGCTGTCTCACGGCTGCAAGTGCCAACACTACATGCCAAAAAAAAAAAACTTTTAAGACTAGGGCACTTTGATTAATAAAATTCAATGTAGGTCAAACATGTCATTTATTTTCTTTTAAGGGGAAGAAAAAAAAATCAAAAACATGTAATTCCTAAAAACACATCAGTAGCTTTATCATTCAGAAAAATATACTCATACAAGTTATTTGTGATGAGTAAGAGAAAAGGGAAAGAAGTCGTGAAACCCAAAGAGGCGGAACAAGATGGAACGTCTATTCATTCTCTTTGCAAACCACCCCCTTCCTCTGCTTCCTCTCTCAAGATCAATCTCTCTCTCTCTCTCTCTCTTTCTCTAACTTTCATATTTAATTTCAATTTAAATTTATCTGAATTTGAATTTGATTTATGATCATGGTGATAGGATCTGGACCAGGTTGAATTGGAGCTTCAGCTATTGATAGCTTTTGAATTTTATCCTCCAAATAAGCTTCAAGGTAGTAGATTTTTTATTTTTGTCTTTACCATTCGATTCGTTAACTAAGAGATGCAATTTAGTTTTAGGTCGGTGGTTTAGAGATCAAACCCTGAAAATTAATATAATCATTAATTTACGAATATTTGGTCACGATAAATACATGATAGTCGATTGCTCGACAAAACTTCTCTTATGTGAGCAATTCAATAACTAATATCAATTGAATCATTGGTTGGTATTATATATACCGACATAACAAATCATGGGAGCATACCGTATCAATCTTTGATTTTTGAAGTTTGATAATTCCTCTCGTTAGAGAAGTTAAATCGAGTTTCTGCATGTATACTTGATATCTTTAGGTTTATCTGTAATTGATAGTCACGCCCTATGGAGAAAATGTATTTAAACTCATTTTCATGCCCCTTGCCTTTTTTTTATGCCATCCTTATATTGGTTTAATGTCATATGTATTTGTGCAAAATGTTAGAGACAACTTATGAAAATAATATATGATATGTCTATCTTATTTTTAGCTAATATCGGTACGCTTCTTCAAATAGCAAAGGAAAAATCATACAACTTATAATGACAAAAACTTGATCATATTTCATTTTTGATTATTGTAATATTTCATAAATAAGTTCTTATATATTAAGCATTTATTCATTGAACACTAAATTAAGTTGTTTATTCAAACACACCCTAAGCAAAGTGATATTTAGCTATAATTTGGACATTATGCAATAACAATATGAAATCATCAATTACTTGTCTTTATTAACTGAAAACACATTTGTTCACTTTCACACATGAACCTTTCTAGTGAAGAGTAAGCATTTGTTGATTCTACACTAAAAGAACAATAATGTATAGAGCATCATTGATTGAACTTATTTTCATATATGAACCTGTCATATTTGATCAATGCTTGTTTCGTTTTTATTTGATATTGTTTAATTATTTGAGTAGTTGTGCTAAAACAGAGGATCACTTTTTTCGTGTGAATCTTTTCTTTGTTAGATAGTTTAAGATCCTTCGTGATAACTCATAAGAGATCATGATCCTTCGTATATTTATTTTTTCTTGGGTTTTAGATTCATCCATTCTTATGCTTACAATTAATATTCATTTCATGAAGGAGTACATCGTCACTTTATCCTTTATGGTCTGATGGAATATCTAAAGAGGAGGTTTGTTCTTCGTTCCATTTTTAAATATGTTTGATCATAGAGATCAAGATGTTCCTGATATCTATATTCTATTATATGATCTTACAACTATATATATTTCATTCAGTTTTGACAGACACTTCACTGCTGAAGAGATCCTCGAATTGGTGGGACGATTCTACAACATAGAATTTCTGGTATGCTATCAATAAATTTCAATTATTCACATTCATGTAACATGTTAGTTTGTGCTTTATGTTTTAACATGGTACTTTTGATTTGTTTATCATTCGACCTCAGAAATCCGACGACGATGAGATCGTTGAGCTTAATAATGAAGAAGATTTTAGCTTGCCTCTGAGTTTCTTTGCCAAGGACAAACCTTGAGCTACAATTTTTGTAATAATGGTTATGATTATTTTCCGTCATTGTCTTCTCTCCTCATTATGGGTTAGATTATGTTTTGATGGTGATTCTTTATCGTTTCTGTTAACTTATGGTGGTTCTTATCTCGTACATTTATCATGTTCGCATGGTTGTTCTGATAATTTTGTCCTTAGTATAATAATCTCAATTTGGGATGCTTAATAATGTATTTGACTATAGTGATTTGGATATAATAAAGCATTTAAACTTCAGGGTATATATTATCTGATAAAGAAGAGTTCATCTTAATCTCAGTTTTGAGTTTTGGAGGAAAATGCATTGAGGGAGTTTGGAGGATTTCGAATAATTTTTTAAATAGATTAGTTTTCTCAAAATAAAAACAAATTAGTCATAAGTATTTTTTATTTCACTCCCTTCATAAACACTATTTAAAAAAGGAGTGAGGAATACCCTATCATTCCTTTTTTCTCCATTCCTCGAAAGTCCTCCCCGTTTTTTCCTCTCAACTCCTGAACAAAACCTTAAGTGACATTTGTTGCAGAGACATGAAGAAATTTTTTTATTTTTGACACTCTCACCAAAACAATTGATATGTCTACCCCTAATTCATACATATGCCCTTGTTCTCCAATGGAAAGAATGCCATTTTATTAATTTTTTGTTATGCTCTCTCTTCCAAACGGCAAACATGCCATTTCTTTTAAATTCACAAATCCCCCTACAATAAAAGATTTAAAGTAGTCCACAACAAGAGTTTTTGGCTCCTCCATGAATGTCCAAAGCTTTGCCACAATCCATCCATGCGGAAATTAAAGAAAGGTCGCCTAAAAAGTACTTGCATCTTGACTGAAATGGATGTTGTGAAAAAACACCGAGAAAATGTGGACTGTATCGGAAGACCGATCATATTCGCAAGAATTGTCCTATTGTTAATCATCGGTAGTTAAATAATTTTCTTCGTAATATATTTTATTTCGAATTATCATAATAATAATAATACTATTATTATTATTATTTATTTTATATTTACTTTGTTAAATCTATTGATAAGGGAAGGGTGTATTTGTTGCAGTGAAGTAAAAAAGAGATGAAAAAAAAAAACATAAGCCGTTTATAATTTTTTTTATGTAAAACACAAAAAACAAAATAAAGAAACGGCATGCTCGCCATTTTAAATGTAAAACATGAAAAGAAAAAAAATGGCATGTTTGCCCTTTGAAAAAGAGAATAGAAAGATTTGAAAAAATGATAAAATGCATGCTCGCCGTTTCACAGTCAGAACGTGCAGAAAGAGTTGAAAAAAATGTCATGTTTGCCAAATCAAATGAAGAACAAAGGCATATGAATCAATTATTTTCAACAGGGGGCACACATATCATTTTTTTCAGGTATGCAGGCGTATAGTTTATTGACTTGAACCGGGATAGTAGTAATGGAGGCTTCGCCATCAACACAACACAAAAGCAAATAAAGAGTGCGGCTTAACAGAACTAGAACAAATTATTGATCAAGGACATGCCAGGAAGTATAGTCACATTATTGATCAAGATCTAGAAAAACAGATGCCAATGCCTCAAAAAGTAATGTATGTCATGTTTATCATACCTTAATTTGTACAAGTTGAATTGGAAGACTAAGCTGCTGCGTCTCTGATAGATTTTTGGCAAGTTTACCAAATACTATCGAAGTAGTAAAAATATCGTTCCCACAAGGACTAGTTTTAATCTCAAAAAGTCAAATACGTTATTAAATTAGGATGTAGTAAAAGTTATTTGGTTTTGCCACTAGGCAGTAAATTTGTTTAATAGCATAAACGTAGTAACAGAAAATAAATTGATTGTTTTAAATAAGAGAGAGATGAGTTAGGTCTTCGAATCATCTGAGTTCCCCTAATTGGTCACTGCACCTATTCTTATGAATGATTTTTTTAGTTTCACGATAGTTAACAAAATAGTCCTAATCAATCCCTTGAGTTAGGACACTCTTCTAAGATTACAGCCCCTAATCCCTTAGGTGGTCTAATAATCTTCGAAGGTTTGAAGAACGTTAACCTAATATCACTAATAAAGAATTATCCATTCCTAGACTAATTATAATTATTAGAACAATTCAATTAGGTCAAAGTCGAAAGCTATGGTCAGTAGTCGTTCGTTCTCACCAAATCATATATATATATATATATATGTGATCAGAATATATAAAGCATTAAGAACAATTGAATTGAATAAAAACTAAATTGTCATTCACAATAAATAGAGTTTCACAGCAACATATGTCAATTAGGGTTACAAAGAATCATCTCAGACCTAACCTCTAATGGATTTAGCTACTCATAATTGAATTTATAAATAACATAATCATTAGAGGTAACAATACATACATGAACTGGTTACAAGGTGAAGAAATCGTCCCTGCAGCCGTCTTCCAGTGTAAAAATCGCACTTTGCTCTTCTCAAATCGTAACCCTTGTTTTTAGAATAGCCTTCAGCTTAAATAGGCACAGAAATTCGCCTAAAATCGTGTCACGTTTTTGTGGAATCGTGTCACGATTTTCCTTGTATAACAAATTCTAAATTAGGGTTTCTAGAAATCGTGTCACGTTTTGGTCAACGTGACACGTTTTTGCCTTGGCAGAGAGCATGTTTTTGTCTTCTTGAATCGTGCCACGTTTTGTACCAATCGTGACACGATTTGGTCTTTCTTGAATTCTTCAGTTTTTTCTGCTTTTCTTGCTGCTTAAGTTACCTTGTGAACTCTAAATTGTGATAAAAATACATAAAAATTATGTAATGACAGAGTGTCATCACAACCCCAAACTTGAACTATTTCTTGTCCTCAAGGAATTTACTTATGAAATTGAAATTAGACAGTAAAATAACAAGTACCTGATCAAGCGATAGTACCCAAAAGTTCAACACCTTACTAGCTAAAGATGAGCTAGCTTGACTTGTAAGCATCCACCAACTCACAACTCCACGCAACAATTTGAATAGGGTTCACACATAGTCGACATGCAATCTTCATATTACCATAAGCTTGAAAAGTTTCTAAACGTCAATCAAAATTAATGTCAATGCACACTTTGAGGTCTTTAAGGGTTATAACGGGGCTTAGGTGAAGGTGGGATAATATTTGGATAAGTAGGCTACACAAAATCATGAGTTAGGCACTCCTACAAAAATTAAAGCATGGATTCAATCCCTTAATTCACCTTTGAAACAACAATTTGTAAAGGTACTAGAGAACATTTGTAACTTTTTGGGAAGATCGAGTTTAAAGATACTTGGATTTTCAATGATATGTCCCTTTTTCATTCTTTTTTTTTTTTTGATACACCATTTTTGTGTATATTTTTCATTCATCACATTTTTTTTTTATAAGTTGTTCTTTCTTTATTCTCTAGTACCTCCACCCCAAACTTAATTGATTGCAAATTCCAATAGCAACCCCAAACTTAATATTTAGCAACATTCTACAATGCCTAACTCAGATAAAACAAAGTGGGATAAATCCTAAAAGTCTCTAAGCTTGTAATGTAGTTTGTCACCGAACAAAAAGTTCTAAACCTACCGGCTCAATTAGGCTAAAAAGAGGATATAAATTCAATAAGAATCAGGGTAGGCTTCAAAAAGGCTCACAGGACCAAGCACTTTTGCCTCAGTATGCAATAACAAAAACCAATCAACAGTAGAGAAACAATGCAAGTTCTAGAAATGTAAAAGCATGGAACACTCTTATATAAGTAATTTGAAAAATAAAATTTGGCTATGAACCTTTTAGAGTTTATATTTCTGGGAGTTGTGACTACCTATCATTAACTGCCGTACACTTCGCCTTTGAAACACAAGTCACTCCTCCTTTTGAACTTTTGGAATACCACTTGAACAAACATTTGTTATCAAACTGTGAAATTTCAATTAAACAGGTAAATTCATTAATAAGAAACAAGTTTAAGATCAATCACAAAATAGGGGAGTTACAACTTAATTATAAAAGTAACGCAATAAAATTGTTCAAGTGAAATAAAAAGTACATCATAAAAAGAAAATTTGCTGAAACAAAAGAAAGGAAAGAAAACATCAAAAGAGCTGGACCATCAGTAGTCCACTCAATCCTCCATCTGGTCCTGGTCAATCCACGTGTTCGGGTTTTCCTCCGCATAAGAATCCTCTCCAAAATGATATCTGGAGTTAGCACCTCCAGCAGCAAAATCAGCCCTAATCTCCTGTTCTCGATCCTGAGCTCGTCCTCTGGTCACATCAAAATAATGATCCATAGCTTCCTCGGACCCATCAAAGCGCTCAAAAGACCCAGTCATAGGTCTCCTGTTAAGGGCAACCATCTCTGAGAATTCCTGCCCAAACCTCGGACGGTTCCAGTACTCCTGATCAGAAACTTCATTCATCCAGTTTGAGTGGCCAAACATGTAGTCGAGCACCAAAGGATGGATGGGCGCATGAGTGAACTGCTGACTACTCCCCTCTCCATGCACAGATTGCTGTTGAGGTGGAGGTGGTTGTACAGGAGGTTGATCCTGTTGTTGTGCAGCTGCTTCTTCCTCTCTTCCCAACTGTAACAGACGCTCTTGGTAGTCTTTCACAAACCCAGCTAAGTATGTGTCTGTCAGAGGCTTCATCATCGGAGCATCCAGATCATTTGCATACAATTGGCAGTCCGCCTCTTCACATAACCAGTTAATAAGGCTCAAATGCGGTACCGCTTTCTTTGTACCTGTAGCAAAAAGAGCAATGTTGTCGGCAATTAACTCACCAACATTAATCGGGGCACCATCAAGTATTGCTTCCACAGCATGAACCCGTGCTAATGGAATTTCAGATGTGCACGAAGTTCCCTCCAATGTTTGCACCACAAAAGATGCCCAGGCTTTGGGAACCGGCTTGAAGTCAGACTTCAACAGCATCCGTTTCCCTCCTTGCCACTTAGCTCCTTCAACACACAGCTGCAACAGAAGATCTTCCCATGCCTCATCATCCCAACTCCCACAAGTCTCCCTCCTTCGCTTAACATCGCATTGTTCCGGAGGAACAAACTTCAACAAATCATTGATAGCAGCAGGGGAGAAATCGATTACCTTACCACGAACATACGAACTGTACCTCCTCCCAGAAAATCTAGCGTTGGCATAAAACTCCAAAGCCAAAGTCTTGTTGGCTTGCTCAAAGATCATACCATTCAGCCCATGCCAATCCCTAGCCGTCAGAGTCTGCTCAAATTCCGGATTACCGAAAAGTTTAGGAAGCAAAAAGGCTCGCTCTTGAATCACCCTAAAGTGTTTGATAGCCTTGAAGCGATCACGAGCCTCTTGGTTGAGGAATCTGTCAGTGGAAGGTGGTGGTGGTTGGTTTGAAGGTTTAGGTTTAACGGGTTGTTTTCTTTTGGCGGTGGTTTTGGCCTTTTTGGTTGGTTGAGATTTTTTTCTTGTGTCCACCATGGTTAGGGTTAGGGTTAAGGAAGTAGGGTTTGAGAAATTTGTGGAGATTGTGGATTTGATCGGATAGATGATGATGGTGATGGTTTAGGTTGAAGAAAAGGTGATTAGATGATGAAAAGATGATGAAATTTGGGGAGAAAGGGTAAAAATTTCGCAGGTTAGGGTTCTGGGAGAATTTTGGCAGAGGTTGGCTACTTTTGGAAGTGAATGGATTGAAAATCGTGTTGGGTGTATAAATAGGCTGAGAAAATCGTGTCACGATTTTCCTTTGTAACAGTCAGATTTTTGAAACCACCATAATCGTGTCACGTTTGGGTAAAAACGTGTCACGATTTTCAATTTTTGAAAAATTTCTTTCCTAGAAATCGTGTCACGATTTGGCCAACGTGACACGATTTGGCATGGCAGTAAGGAAAACTTTTTTAACTTAGAAAATTTTTGAGACCTTCAGAGGGAGGGAAAATCGTGTCACGTTTTACCCAAAACGTGTCACGATTTTGCCCAGTTTTGGACGTGAAATTTTTTTTTACTTCCTCTGTTGTTTCAGCTAAAATATTTTTGTATTTTTGATTATTTTTTTTTAAAAGCAATAATAAAAATAAAGTAGTACCTGAACTTAAAGATGTGGGTTGCCTCCCACCAAGCGCTTCTTTATCGTCACTAGCTTGACTGTCAAGGACCCTTAAAGGTCTGTCAGAACAAGTCCTACCCTCTCTTTGGGTAGGTCGCCACCTAGATATGGCTTAACTCTTTGCCCATTCACCTTGAAACTTCTTTCACCGTCTGGCGTGGTTAACTCAACAGCTCCATGAGGTGACACATTCTTGACCACAAATGGTCTTGACCATTTTGACTTGAGCTTTCCAGGAAACAGCTTCAACCTGGAATTAAACAACAAAACTAGTTGCCCAGAGTTAATATCCCTAGATACTAAGTTCTTGTCATGATATCTTTTAGTCCTGGCTTTATAAATGAGCGCATTCTCATATGCTCTAAGCCTCATCTCTTCCATCTCATTAAGTTTCAAGAGTCTTTTCTTACCAGCGGCTACTTGATCAAAATTTAAGGCCTTAATGGCCCAATACGCTTTATGTTCTAGCTCAACTGGAAGATGACAAGCCTTACCATACACTAACTGATAGGGCGAAAGCCCTATATGAGTTTTGAAGGTTGTCCTATAAGCCCACAGTGCGTCATCTAATTTCTTAGACCAATCCTTCCTATTTGATGCTACTGTCTTTTCAAGAATCTGCTTTAATTGACGGTTAGAAACCTCTACTTGTCCACTAGTTTGTGGGTGATAAGGAGTTGCAACTTTGTGCTTGATGTTATACCTTCTGAGCACATTTTCAAGAAAATTATTGCAAAAGTGCTTCCCCCCATCACTGATCAAGACTCTAGGTGTTCCGAACCTAGTGAAAATATTTTTCTGCAGAAAGTTGACCATCGTCTTAGCATCATTAGCAATACAAGGTATCACTTCAACCCATTTGGTGACATAGTCAACACAAACAAGTATATGGAGATAAGAGTGAGAAGAAGGAAAAGGTCCCATGAAATCAATGCCCCAACAATCAAATGGTTCAATTTCAATGATTCCAGTTAGGGGCATCTCATTCCTTTTGGAAATGTTACCTGTCCGTTGACACTTATCACACTGCTTAACAAAGTCCTGGCAATCCTTGAATAAGGTAGGCCACCAGAATCCACTTTGCAGAATCTTTGCAGCAGTTCTTTCCCCACTATGGTGGCCTCCATAAGCGGAGCTATGGCAGTGCCACATAATCTTATTAGCTTCCTCACCTGCAACACAACGTCTAATTAAACCGTCAGTGCTTACCATAAACAGATAAGGGTCATCCCATAGATAATGGTTGGCATCCTTGAAGAACTTCTTCCGTTGAGAATGGGACATCTCATCCGGTATGATGTTACCGGCCTTAAAATTCGCCATGTCGGCAAACCATGGCCTAACATTCACAGTGAATAGCTTTTCATCCGGAAATTCAGCCATAATGGCCCTTTCTTTCTTTGTAACCTCATTGTTCTCAAGTCGCGACAGATGATCAGCCACCACATTTTCGACTCCCTTTTTGTCACGAATTTCAAGATCAAACTCTTGCAACAAGAGAATCCATCTCAGTAAGCGAGGTTTTGACTCCCCCTTGGTGAGGAGATATTTAAGAGCTGCATGATCTGTAAAGACAATGACTTTGGAGCCAATTAGATAAGAACGAAATTTTTCCAAAGCAAATATTACCGCAAGCAACTCTTTTTCAGTAGTGGAATAATTCACTTGATTTTCATTCAAAACCTTGCTTGCATAGTAAATAGCATGGAAAAATTTGTTCTTGCGTTGGCCTAGGACTGCACCAACAACATAATCACTTGCATCACACATAAGTTCAAAAGGTAAATCCCAATCAGGAGCAATGATTATTGGTGCAGTCACCAACTTAGTTTTAATCAAAGAAAAAGCATCTAAACATTCAGAATCAAAATTAAACTCATTTTCTTTGACCAAGAGGTTACAAAGGGGCTTGGCAATTTTTGAAAAATCTTTTATAAAACGCCGGTAGAAACCAGCATGCCCCAAAAAGCTCCTCACTCCCTTAATATTAACAGGAGGGGGAAGTTTCTCTATAACCTCTATTTTTGCCTGGTCCACCTCAATGCCCTTAGCACTTATTTTATGTCCCAAAACGATACCTTCAGTTACCATAAAATGGCATTTTTCCCAATTTAAAACAAGATTCGTTTCGGTACATCTTTTAAGGACAACATCTAAATGGAATAGGCATTGATCAAAAGACTTACCGAACACGGAGAAATCATCCATAAATACCTCTATGTTCTTCTCTATCATATCAGAGAAGATGGAGAGCATGCACCGTTGAAAGGTTGCTGGTGCTCCACACAGCCCAAAAGGCATCCTTCGATATGCAAACACATCAAAAGGACAAGTGAATGCGGTCTTTTCTTGGTCTTCCGGAGCCACAGCAATTTGATTATACCCCGAGTATCCATCCAAGAAACAGTAAAAAGCTTGGCCAGCCAACCTCTCTATCATTTGATCCATGAATGGTAACGGAAAGTGATCCTTTCTTGTTGCTGTATTCAACCTGCGGTAGTCAATACACATTCTCCAACCAGTGACGGTGCGGGTAGAAATCAATTCATTTTTATCATTAGCCACCACTGTAATACCACCTTTCTTAGGCACAACATGAACCGGACTCACCCATGCACTATCAGAAATAGGGTAAATCATACCAGCATCGAGCAGTTTTAGAACTTCCTTCTTCACCACTTCCTTCATTGTTGGGTTTAGTCTTCTTTGAGGTTGAACCACAGGCTTATATTCGGCCTCCATATGTATCTTGTGCATGTAATAAGCTGGGCTAATACCCTTCAGATCAGAAATGGACCAACCTATGGCTTCCTTGTTCTCTCTCAACACCCTAATTAGCTTTTCTTCCTCCAAAGGTGTTAAAGTACTGCTTATAATTGCTGGTTGAGAAGTATCTTTGCTAAGGAAAACATACTTCAATGTAGGAGGTAAAACCTTCAATTCTGGACTATTCTTCTCCTCCTTGCTCAAGGGTTGAACTCCCTTAGAATCTTCAATATGTAACTCTTCAATTTTTACCGATCCTATCTCTTGCTTATTCGCCTCAAGTTGTGCAACACACTCTTTAATCTCAAGGTCTTCATCAGCTTCACAAGTTTCTATAGAGTTCACAATTGTTCTCTCCATAGGTTATGTGGTCGGAGGTTCACATGAGTCATCTTCTACTATTTCTTTAATAACATCGATACGGTAACATTGAGGATTGTCACTTCGGTGCTTCATGGCTTCAAAAATATTGAACACAACCTGTTCATCTTGGAATCGTAACATCAGTTCACCTCTTTCAACATCAATCAAAGCGCGACCTGTTGCAAGGAAAGGTCTCCCCAAGAGTAAAGGTATGTCTTCATCTTCAGCAAAATCCAAGATAACGAAATCGGCAGGAAACACCAGGTCATCAACCTTAACCAAAACATCTTCCAATATACCATAAGGATAAGAGATTGACCTATCAGCTAATGTGAGGGTCATTCTTGTAGGTTTAGGTTCCCCACAGCCTAGCTTCTTCATCATTGATAGAGGCATCAAGTTTATACTTGCCCCCAAATCACATAAAGCTCTTCCAACGTCGAAGTTCCCAATGGAGCAAGGAATAGTAAATGCTCCTGGATCTTTCATCATAGGGGGCAGTTTCTTCTGGAGTATTGCACTACAGTTTTCAGAAAGTGAGATGTTCTCATCATCCTTCGGTTTCCTTCTTCCAGTCAATAACTCTTTCATAAACTTAGCATAAACAGGCATCTGATCAAGAGCTTCACCAAAAGGAATATTGACCTGTAGTTGAGAGAAAAGTGCCATGAATTTCTTGAATTTTCCTTCTTCCCTTTTGTTCTTCTTAGCCAAATGAGGGTACGGGAGCTTCACATAAGATGGAATAACCTGATCCTTGCCCCCATCCTTCAGCAATTGGCTTTTACCTTTTCTTAAGATCGAATCAACCTCTATTAACTTATCATTTCCTTCTTTCTCAAGAGTTTTTTTCTTCTTTTCATTTTCAACTACGCCATTAGTACTCTCTTTTTCAACTTCGCCATGTTCATCTTCATCCATAGTTATTCCTACCCCAACATTCTTTTCAACTAATTCACCATCATCCTCCTCTTCAACAACTGTGCCACCCTTCTTCTGGTTTTGTGGAGCTGGAGGTGTTAACACCCTCTTGCTCCTCAACTCTATAGCATTACAAGTTTCATTCTTAGGGTTTTCTTTTGTATTACCTGAGAATCCCCCTTTGTTCTGCTCAACCAGTTGCTTTGCCATCTGCCCTATTTGAGTTTCAAGCAATTTTCTAGAGGCCTCATTGTTCTTTCTTTCAGTTTCTTGACTCTTCTTCATATCTTCAAAGTTTCCTTGAGTCATCTTCATGAAATTGATCATAGTCTCCTCTAGAGCTGAAGGCTTCCTTGGTTGTTGCTGTTGTTGAGGGTTTGGTAACAATGGATTCAAAGTGTTATTGTTGGAGTAACTCAAGTTAGGATGTTTGTTAACCCCGAATTAAACTAAGGATTCTGTCTTTGATAGTTTCCCATGTAATTCACCTCTTCACTGCCTCCTTCTGGAACACATTCGCCATTGGCATGTCCCTCTCCACAGAAATCACATTTGACAGCAGCAACTTGTTGAGGTTTGTTGGATATCATATAGCTATGAAATTCTTTAGTAAGAATCTCCAGTTGCTTATTCATCGCTGCTTGGTTGGCTAGGATAGAAGTTTGATCACTAACAGTAAACACGCCCTTCTTCTTCTTTTCCGCATCAGCACGGTATTCATTTGCAGCCATGTTCTCAATTAAAGCTTGTACTTCATGGTCAGTCTTCACCTTCAGGCTTCCTCCAGCTGAAGCATCTAAGAACATTCTGTTGTTAGAAGTTAGCCCCTCGGTAAAGATTTGAAGGTATTGTTTCTCAGAGAACTCGTGATTTGGGCATCTTTTCAGAAGCAAATTGAATCGCTCCCATGCATCATATAGTGACTCATTTTCCCCTTGCCTGAAATTTGAAATTTCCTGCTTCTTGTCCCAATACTTAGACATAGGAAAGTATTTCTCTAAAAACTTCAGCTCAAGTTCCTCCCATGTTTGGATGGTTCCACTAGGTAAAGAGAGTAACCAATCCTTTGCTCTTCCGGTGAGAGTAAAAGCAAACAACCTCAGCTTCTTTTGGTTTTCAGTGACCGTAGCTGGAGGTACACAAAACTCACAGGTTTCATGAAAGTGGCTTAAATGTTCATGAGGACTCATCGAATCAGACCCATCAAATTGTTTCTCCTTTAAGCCATTCTGAACAGAGGTCTTGATGTCAAAAGCAACAGGGTTAACAGGTTGGAAGGTGTGAGTTAGTCGACCACGGTTGTTGGCTAAACCATAATCTCCCAACTTCGGCCTTTGTGGTTGATCTCCCATGGTGATAGAATTAGGAGAGAGGATTGATTCAGGTTCAACTAGTGTTGAATTAGGTAGTTTTTCACGAACACCCGGTGGAACTGACTTTGATTTGGCTAACCGGACGGTTTTCCAATTAGCTCTTGCAGTTCTTTCGATCTCAGGATCGTACTCTAGGTCGTCTGAACTTCTTCTACCTCGCATAAACAGCAAAATACCTTAGTAGCACTGCACAATGCAAATTAAATAATGAACACTGAATCAATTTAGTATTTTTAAACAGAAAATAAATTGCAGAAATCCTAAATTAAAACGCAATTGCCTTGTTGAAATAAATCAACAGTCCCCGGCAGCGGCGCCAAAAACTTGATAGATTTTTGGCAAGTGTACCAAATACTATCGAAGTAGTAAAAATATCGTTCCCACAAGGACTGGTTTTAATCTCAAAAAGTCAAATACATTATTAAATTAGGATGTAGTAAAAGTTATTTGGTTTTGCCACTAGGCAGTAAATTTGTTTAATAGCATAAACGTAGTAACAGAAAATAAATTGATTGTTTTAAATAAGAGAGAGATGAGTTAGGTCTTCGAATCATCTGAGTTCCCCTAATTGGTCACTGCACCTATTCTTATGAATGATTTTTTTAGTTTCACGATAGTTAACAAAATAGTTCTAATCAATCCCTTGAGTTAGGACACTCTTCTAAGATTACAGCCCCTAATCCCTTAGGTGGTCTAATAATCTTCGAAGGTTTGAAGAACGTTAACCTAATATCACTAATAAAGAATTATCCATTCCTAGACTAATTATAATTATTAGAACAATTCAATTAGGTCAAAGTCGAAAGCTATGGTCAGTAGTCGTTCGTTCTCACCAAATCATATATATATATATGTGTGATCAGAATATATAAAGCATTAAGAACAATTGAATTGAATAAAAACTTAATTGTCATTCACAATAAATAGAGTTTCACAGCAACATATGTCAATTAGGGTTACAAAGAATCATCTCAGACCTAACCTCTAATGGATTTAGCTACTCATAATTGAATTTATAAATAACATAATCATTAGAGGTAACAATACATACATGAACTGGTTACAAGGTGAAGAAATCGTCCCTGCAGCCGTCTTCCAGTGTAAAAATCGCACTTTTCTCTTCTCAAATCGTAACCCTTGTTTTTAGAATAGCCTTCAGCTTAAATAGGCACAGAAATTCGCCTAAAATCGTGTCACGTTTTTGTGGAATCGTGTCACGATTTTCCATGTATAACAAATTCTAAATTAGGGTTTCTAGAAATCGTGTCACGTTTTGGTCAACGTGACACGTTTTTGCCTTGGCAGAGAGCATGTTTTTGTCTTCTTGAATCGTGCCACGTTTTGTACCAATCGTGACACGATTTGGTCTTTCTTGAATTCTTCAGTTTTTTCTGCTTTTCTTGCTGCTTAAGTTACCTTGTGAACTCTAAATTGTGATAAAAATACATAAAAATTATGTAATGACAGAGTGTCATCAGTCTCCACAATAGTCATTGATTGGCTTGCTTTAAAAACATGTTTGTTTGACAAGGAAGTCAATGAAAGACAGTTCTTAGTTTCTCAACGTAGAATCAGATCACTCAAGGTACTTGTATATCACTGCAACAACAGAAGGAACTATTTCGGTAGGAATAAGCCACTCAAGATTCTTAATATCATTCCGCTCGAATGCAAAATTGAAATTCATAGTATTCTCGATATTGTCAAGGTTACAGATTTAAACCTAATCATCTTCAATAGAAGCAAACACGTTATCTCTCAAAATCACCCAATCCTCATCATCATCAAAAGGAGCAAGGGATACATTATCAACAGGCGGCAATGGATCCATTGTTGGAACAAGGGTGTTAAGCAATACCACTTTTAGTTTTGATGATAACAAGGTATTAAAAATTGTCAATTGGATATGCTATTGTTTAATTGTGCTGATTTGTCTCAACGTCTCTTTACAACGCCTATATAAAGGGAGTCAAGACTTAGAGAATAGACTACTGACTTTGAACGTTTTATTAAGCTATTTGTTATTCTCCCTGAGTCACAAAAACATATCAACTACTTAGGAAATTCTTACAAACTTTATATCCTAGAATTTCTAAGTTATTCAGAAAACAGAGTCTCTTTGTTTTGTAATTGGAACATGTTTGATTGTTTATCAAGTGTTCAAACTCTATTCAATTTTTTGTAAATTGTGTTAGAAGTCTTTTGCCTGCGTGCTTGAGCATTTGAAGTCTCTTGGGTGTGTCCTTGAGCAAAGAAGTCTCTTGCTTGTGTGCTTGAGCATTGGAAGTCTCTTACTGTGTGTGTTGAGCAACTTGTAATTGTTGATTACATTTTAGTGAACTCTCCTTGAAAGTGCAAGGGGGACAGGACTACTTCCGGTTTGTGGAAGGAACCTGTATAATTTCTTGTGTTCTCTCTTTCCTTTATCTCTTTACATTTTCCACAGCTACAGACTCTAATCCTCCATCAGGTCCTGAACTTGTTCAGACTCTGATCCTGGAAAACAAATTCCTACTCTTTAAGAGTTGCGAAAAAGTTAACACAATTCAACCCCCCCTTCTTGTGTTTTTCTCACCTTCAGTTGGTATCAGAGCTCCGACTCTGTTGTCAGAACACTTAATCGTGTAACAGAAAAGATCCAGAGAAAAACATGTCTTCCGGTGAACCTACAACTTCTAGTGCTAGTACTGGTGCTGCGATACCATATGACGATGGATCTAGTAATAGTAGTAAGAAAGTTGATTCTGGAAAAATTCCTAAATTCAATGGTGATCCAGAGGAATTTTCATGGTGGAAAACAAACTTCTACAATTATGTCATGAGTCTTGATGAAGAACTTTGGGACATACTAGAAGATGGTGTTGGTGACTTAGAACTTGATGATGAAGGAGCTGCTCTTGACACAAAGAAACACACTACTGCTCAGAAGAAGAGTTACAAGAAACATCACATAATCAGAGGAGCACTTGTCACTGCCATTCCAAAGTCTGAATACATGAAGATGAGTGACAAATCAACTGCTAAAGCTATGTTTGCCTCTCTATGTGCTAACTATGAAGGAAGCAAGAAAGTAAGAGAAGCAAAAGCTCTTTTGTTATTTCATCAGTATGTACTCAAGAAAGTAAGAAAGAGGATGAAAGTATTGAGCAGATGTACTCAAGATTTCAGACGCTAGTATCTGGACTTCAGATACTGAAGAAGAGCTACATAGCCTCTGATCACGTAAGCAAGATTCTGAGAAGTCTTCCCTCAAGATGGAGACCTAAGGTAACTGCCATTGAGGAAGCTAAAGATCTAAACACTATGAGTGTTGAAGATCTTGTTAGTTCCCTCAAGATTCATGAGTTAAGTCTCAATGAACATGACTCTGTAAGAAACTCAAAAACCATTGCTCTAAAGTCAAAAGGAAGATCCTCTAAGGCTCTCAAAGTTAAAGAGTCTGAAAATGAATCTTCTTCTTCCGAAGGTTCTGAGGAAGATCTTGATGTTGCTAGAGAAATGGCAATGCTTTCAAACAGACTGGAGTACCTGGCCAGGAAGAACAAGAAGTTCTTGAAGAAAGGCAGTGGTAAAGGATTCAAGAAGGAATAACAGAAAGGTTGCTTCAACTGCAAGAAGCCTGGGCACTTTATTGTTGATTGTCCAGAGTTGCAGAAAGAGAAATCCAAGTCAAAGAAGCCAACCTTCAAGTCAAACAAGTTCAAGAAGAAGATCAAAAAGAGCTTGATGGCTACTTGGGAAGATCTAGACAATGAGTCAGGATCTGATGAAGATGATGTTGAGGATGAAGCCAATGTAGCAGTTGGTCTGGTTGCAACAACTGAACCAGAAAAAGAATCATCCAATGTAGAATCTGATATAGATTCTAAAAGTATTGAAACTGAGGTATATTCTAAATTTACTAGATCTGAACTTATTGATTCTCTCAAGGAACTTCTTGGTCATTATGAAACCAAATCCACAGAGTTGAGAAAAGTTAAACAACAACACAATAAGTTGTTGAAACAACATGACTTAACTATGTTGGAAATGGATGCTTTAAAGAAAGAAAATGACAACTTAATGACTAAGAAGTGTAATTGTAAACACTTGAGTGAGCAGGATGCTGCTTTTCAAGAGTTTATTGCTACAGGAATTGATAGAACCAAGGTAGCATCTATGATTTATAGCACATATCAGAACAAAGATAAAGGTTTTGGATTCATAGGAGGTAACTCTAATGAGGTGATCCTGAAGCCTGGTTCTGATTGCGTCAAAGAAGCACTTGAAAATCATTTTGTATTGGAATCTGAAAAAGTCAACACAGTGACTCATTCAGAATCTAAGGCTTCAGGCTCTAAGGCAATGATTATATCAAAGCCAAAGAACCTAAAGTCAAAGGTACTGAACAACTTGGAATCAAAGAAAGGTTCAAATTCTGAAGAAAACAGAGTCTGGCAAATAGATTCTGAAGAAGCAAGAGTCTAGATATCAGAAGCCCAAAACTTAAAGAAGAGAAGCTGTGTGTGGTAAGTTGGACCCTAGACTTAAAGGTTCGGAACCAAGAGTTTGGAAGAAAACGAAACCTCAGACTCCCAGATACACAACACAAAAGAGATTCAATGGTTCAAGGACTAACCCCAAAGGACCCCCAGAAGCTGTAGCATCCCCTGAAGTTCCTGATGAAGTAGCTTCTGAAGAAGCTCAAGATGGTTCTCAGTAAGCCAACCAATCCAAACATGCATTCAAATACAAGTCTTCACATCCTGAGGATCAAATCATTGGCAACAAAGAAAGTCTCAGAAGAACAAGATCACACTTCAGACAAGAAGTATGTGGTGTAGGTTAAATGAACGTGGTTTGTAATCCATTAGAGTCATTTCATTATTTTTTTGCAATTTTCAAACTCACTTGGACACATGGCAGCCTGAGAAAGACTCAACACTGCAGGTAATGAGTTTGATTGTTGACTAGCGCATTGGCAGAATTAATGTTTTGGGTGAATTAGTTCACCACGCGTCTAGAAGCTAACTAAAAACTTGTTGACCAACACATTGACATAATTACTGTTTGGATGATTTAATGTGCGACACGTGGTGGCCAGGGAGGCTGTCTCACGGCTGCAAGTGCCAACACTACATGCCAAAAAAAAAACTTTTAAGACTAGGGCACTTTGATTAATAAAATTCAATGTAGGTCAAACATGTCATTTATTTTCTTTTAAGGGGAAGAAAAAAAATCAAAAACTTGTAATTCTTAAAATCACATCAGTAGCTTTATCATTGAGAAAAATATACTCATACAAGTTATTCGTGATGAGTAAGAGAAAAGGGAAAGAAGTCGTGAAACACAAGGAGGCGGAACAAGATGGAACGTCTGTTCATTCTCTTTGCAAACCACCCCCTTCCTCTGCTTCCTCTCTCAAGGTCAATCTTTCTCTCTCTCTTTCTCTAACTTTTATATTTAATTTCAATTTAAATTTATCTGAATTTGAATTTGATTTATGATCATGGTGATAGGATCTGGACCAGGTTAAATTGGAGCTTCAACTATTGATAGCTTTTGAATTTTATCCTCCAAATAAGCTTCAAGGTAGTAGATTTTTTATTTTTGTCTTTACCATTCGATTTGTTAACTAAGAGATGCAATTTAGTTTTAGGTCGGTGGTTTAGAGATCAAACCCTGAAAATTAATATAATCATTAATTTACGAATATTTGGTCACGATAAATACATGATAGTCGATTGCTCGACAAAACTTCTCTTATGTGAGCAATTCAATAACTAATATCAATTGAATCATTGGTTGGTATTATATATACCGACATAACAAATCATGGGAGCATACCGTATCAATCTTTGATTTTCGTAGTTTGATAATTCCTCTCGTTAGAGAAGTTAAATCGAGTTTCTGCATGTATACTTGATATCTTTAGGTTTATCTGTAATTGATAGTCACGCCCTATGGAGAAAATGTATTTAAACTCATTTTCATGCCCCTTGCCTTTTTTTTATGCCATCCTTATATTGGTTTAATGTCATATGTATTTGTGCAAAATGTTAGAGACAACTTATGAAAATAATATATGATATGTCTATCTTATTTTTAGCTAATATCGGTACGCTTCTTCAAATAGCAAAGGAAAAATCATACAACTTATAATGACAAAAACTTGATCATATTTCATTTTTGATTATTGTAATATTTCATAAATAAGTTCTTATATATTAAGCATTTATTCATTGAACACTAAATTAAGTTGTTTATTCAAACACACCCTAAGCAAAGTGATATTTAGCTATAATTTGGACATTATGCAATAACAATATGAAATCATCAATTACTTGTCTTTATTAACTGAAAACACATTTGTTCACTTTCACACATGAACCTTTCTAGTGAAGAGTAAGCATTTGTTGATTCTACACTAAAAGAACAATAATGTATAGAGCATCATTGATTGAACTTATTTTCATATATGAACCTGTCATATTTGATCAATGCTTGTTTCGTTTTTATTTGATATTGTTTAATTATTTGAGTAGTTGTGCTAAGACAGAGGATCACTTTTTTCGTGTGAATCTTTTCTTTGTTAGATAGTTTAAGATCCTTCGTGATAACTCATAAGAGATCATGATCCTTCGTATATTTATTTTTTCTTGGGTTTTAGATTCATCCATTCTTATGCTTACAATTAATATTCATTTCATGAAGGAGTACATCGTCACTTTATCCTTTATGGTCTGATGGAATATCTAAAGAGGAGGTTTGTTCTTCGTTCCATTTTTAAATATGTTTGATCATAGAGATCAAGATGTTCCTGATATCTATATTCTATTATATGATCTTACAACTATATATATTTCATTCAGTTTTGACAGACACTTCACTGCTGAAGAGATCCTTGAATTGGTGGGACGATTCTACAACATAGAATTTCTGGTATGCTATCAATAAATTTCAATTATTCACATTCATGTAACATGTTAGTTTGTGCTTTATGTTTTAACATGGTACTTTTGATTTGTTTATCATTCGACCTCAGAAATCCGACGACGATGAGATCGTTGAGCTTAATAATGAAGAAGATTTTAGCTTGCCTCTGAGTTTCTTTGCCAAGGACAAACCTTGAGCTACAATTTTTGTAATAATGGTTATGATTATTTTCCGTCATTGTCTTCTCTCCTCATTATGGGTTAGATTATGTTTTGATGGTGATTCTTTATCGTTTCTGTTAACTTATGGTGGTTCTTATCTCGTACATTTATCATGTTCGCATGGTTGTTCTGATAATTTTGTCCTTTGTATAATAATCTCAATTTGGGATGCTTAATAATGTATTTGACTATAGTGATTTGGATATAATAAAGCATTTAAACTTCAGGGTATATATTATCTGATAAAGAAGAGTTCATCTTAATCTCAGTTTTGAGTTTTGAGTCTTGGAGGAAAATGCATTGAGGGAGTTTGGAGGATTTCGAATAATTTTTTAAATAGATTAGTTTTCTCAAAATAAAAACAAATTAGTCATAAGTATTTTTTATTTCACTCCCTTCATAAACACTATTTAAAAAAGGAGTGAGGAATACCCTATCATTCCTTTTTTCTCCATTCCTCGAAAGTCCTCCCCGTTTTTTCCTCTCAACTCCTGAACAAAACCTTAAGTGACATTTGTTGCAGAGACATTAAGAATTTTTTTTATTTTTGACACTCTCACCAAAACAATTGATATGTCTACCCCTAATTCATACATATGCCCTTGTTCTCCAATGGAAAGCATGCCATTTTATTAATTTTTTGTTATGCTCTCTCTTCCAAACGGCGAACATGCCATTTCTTTTAAATACACAAATCCCCCTACAATAAAAGATTTAAAGTAGTCCACGACAAGAGTTTTTGGCTCCTGCATGAATGTCCAAAGCTTTGCCACAATCCATCCATGCGGAAATTAAAGAAAGGTCGCCTAAAAAGTACTTGCATCTTGACTGAAATGGATGTTGTGAAAAAACACCGAGAAAATGTCGACTGTATCGGAAGACCGATCATATTCGCAAGAATTGTCCTACTGTTAATCATCGGTAGATAAATAATTTTCTTCGTAATATATTTTATTTCGAATTATCTTAATAATAATACTATTATTATTATTATTATTATTATTATTATTTATTTTATATTTACTTTGTTAAATCGATTGATAGGGGAAGGGTGCATTTGTTGCAGTGAAGCAAAAAACAGATGAAAAAAAACATAAGCCGTTTATTTTATTTTTATGTAAAACACAAAAAACAAAATAAAGAAACGGCATGCTCGCCATTTTAAATGTAAAACATGAAAAGAAAAAAAAATGGCATGTTCGCCCTTTGAAAAAGAGAACAGAAAGAATTGAAAAATTGATAAAATGCATGCTCGCCGTTTCACAGTCAGAACGTGCAGAAAGAGTTGAAAAAAATGTCATGTTTGCCAAATCAAATGAAGAACAAAGGCATATGAATCAATTATTTTCAACAGGGGTCACACATATCATTTTTTTCAGGTATGCAGGCGTATAGTTTATTGACTTGATCCGGGATAGTAGTAATGGAGGCTTCGCCATCAACACAACACAAGAAAATAAAGAGTGCGGCTTAACAGAACTAGAACAAATTATTGATCAAGGACATGCTAGGAAGTATAGTCACATTATTGATCAAGATCTAGAAAAACACATGCCAATGCCTCAAAAAGTAATGTATGCCATGCTTATCATACCTTAATTTGTACAAGTTGAATTGGAAGACTAAGCTGTTGCGTCTCCACAATAGTCATTGATTGGCTTGCTTTAAACACATGTTTGTTTGACAAGGAACTCAATGAAAGAAAGTTCTTAGTTTCTTAATGTAGAATCAGATCACTCAAGGTACTTGTATATCATTGCAACAACAGAAGGAACTATTTCGGTAGGAATAAGCCACTCAAGATTCTTAATATCATTCGGCTCAAATGAAAAATTGAAATTCATAGTATTCTCGATATGGTCAAGGTTACAGATTTAAACCTAATCATCTTCAATAGAAGCAAACACATAATCTCTCAAAATCACCCAATCATCATCGTCGTCAAAAGGAGCAAGGGCTACATTATCAACAGGCGGCAATGGATACATCTGTTCATCAAAAACATTCCTCCCATTATGCCACTAAAAAGAAATTTGAGATGTGTGATGTGATATTGAAGATGGTTAACAGTTATATATTATTCTACATGTTTATACTTACATGTCAGAAATTCTCAATATATAATAATTATTTAAAACAAAAGAAAATATTGATTTTGCAGATACGTACAAAGCAACCATCAATTTTGAATGACATGTTATACATTGTATTACAAATAAGGCTTATATATGTTTTTGGCATACAAGTATTATATCCACAAACGCATTATCCTAAAAGACTTAGACTTTAATGTTTCCTCGAACAATTACAGTTTCTCAAGTTTTTCTGTTTTCTTTCTTCATATTTGTTCTTTAAGCTTTTTAAGGTTCTGCATTGCATTATCTGAGTTTGTTTCTTAAATCGATTTTAAGTTTATTTTACTACCTTTTTTTATCATAACTTTTGTTTCAATTGTTGACCATAACGAAAATGCTTGCATGTTGTGTTAGTTTCGAATCGTGCGAAATCACTTTTGGAACTATCATGTGTACCACTTCAAGGGTTATCAAGGCCTACAATTCTATGGAGGCTCTCAGAGGAAGACATAAAAAACACTTGTAATTTAAAGAACAACTGACCGTTTGAGAAACCTAATATTCAATTGACTTAATGTTTACATCTATAAGTTTCTGATAGTTTTCAGTTTTTATCATTCACTTCAAACAATGTTTACAACACTGGTTTCACTTCTTCCTCAAAGACTCATAAGGTTTCTATATCATTGTAGGGCTGTCTAACTCTGTGGCTCCCAACTTACACGTAAATAACTGATTTTTTGTTTTTTACAATCGAAAAAACAGAATCTTAATTAATATCCAATCCAAGGTAGTCTGATTTAATGAATCCCATACTTTAATGAACCCCTGATCCTCAAATTCCCTCCCAATTTCACATGGCTCAAGGAATGTCACACTAATTGTCAGCACATTGCTCAAGGAATGTCACACGGCTCAAAAAATGGAAAAGAAAAATAAAATTTGCAGTGCTCAAATAACTTCTTGTTTAATTGTCAAATTCAAGTTCTTCCTTTTATTCATGTGCTCAATTTTGTTATTCATTTGCAAAGATAAAGCTTTAGCAGAAACAATACAATAGTTATTCATATTTTTCTCCCCTTTTTCATCTTCATATCATCTCCATCAACCTTCAACAACAAGAATCCCAGAAAAATTCCAGAAGAAAACCTAACGTTTTTGAATTAAACTTAACAAAAAGGACCAAAATGTGTAACAGAGAGAAGTTAAGGGACCAAAATAAATCAAATTTTATTTAAGGGACCAAAGCGATACTACCTAAATAGTTAAGGGACCAAAAATGCATTTTAGCCTAATTTATTTGAACCAAAATATCATTCTTCAGAATATGCACTACATGAAGATTGTTCCTTACATATTGCTTGGTTCAACAAAATAAAAAAACATAGTTTCCTACTACTTAACAAGACATAAAGCTTAGAAGTTTAAAACAAGACACAAACAAGAACTATAACATCAGCAGTAGCAGCTATGCTTTCTAGTTTAAACAACCAATTTAATTAAATTCATTTTTCCCCCTTTTTTTATTTAATTTTCAAAAAGAAAGGGGTAGGCAAGATTTGAAAGCAGATCAAGAGATTAAGGCTTTGATGAACCAAGATTGGATGGGAGAGGCACCAAAAGATGCATTAGAAGGGTTGAGACCAAGCCTTGGATAGACTTATGAATTAATCCATTCTCATTTTACGTATTATTTTATACGTTTGTCGTCATATAAAAAAAAACATCCATTCCAACATGAAAATTTGTAGAAAAATAAAACAAACATAATGACAATAAAACAATAATAATTGAATTAAAATAAAAACATAACACTCATAATTTAAGAATATGTGGTCTATAGAAAAATAAAGAAAGCTAATGACTAACTACCAGTATTTCTTTGGCTCTGACAACACATGAAGTAGCTTCAGTGAAGTACTCCTTTGAGCTTCAAATTTGGTTTATTCAACTAAAGGTCCAATATTCTAGGTATGATTTACGACTGAATCAATGTCGCTCAGAATCCAAACTTTTACATAAAGTTGAAAAACATCACCAATTTTCTCTGCTCTTGCATCCCATACTTCAATGGATAATTTCCTTGCAATGACAAGATTGAAGCATGAAAGTTTTGATTATTATACCGTTGTTTCTTCTAAACACCGCTATAACCTCAACTCCAATCATACCAGAGCTATAGGGGTTGGTGGTGATGCAACAAACACAACATAGAGAGAGGAGTTCTCTCTGATGTAGGTGTTGTGAACTATTGCATTGAACTCGAGCAATTTGCAGTCAAGGTAGCCTTTAATCTTAGGTGAACATCCACACCTGATGAATTAGGTGGAGAAGAAGTAGGGTTTAAGAACAGCAGCAGAAACGCGATCAAAAGACGGTATTTTTTGGAAGCCATTATTGATGTGTTGGTTTCCTCGATTAACCAACACATCATCAATGACTTCCAAAAAACTTCATATTTTGGTCAATTGATGTTGCTAATCTTAAACCCTACTTCTAGATGTCGGATGTTGACCTAAGATTAAAGGTTACCCTGGGTGCAAAGAGCTCGAGCTCAATGCAACAATTCACTGCACCTACAACATAGATAACTTCACTTTCTCTATTGTTGTGTTTGTTGCATCCCCACCAACCCCAAAAGGTTGGGATGCGTGGGGAATAAATCCTAAGGGCTCCAAGATGATTTGAGTCGAGGTTATAATGGTGTTCAAGAGTATGTCTGGTATAATAGTGAAGACTTTCAGGTTTCAATCATACACTATTGTCACTGTCGGGAAATTATCCATTGAAGTATGGGATGCAAGAGAAGAAAAAATTGGTGATGTATTTCAACTTTATGCAAAGGTTACGATTCCCAACGACAACTGTTCATTAAATCATACTTGGACATTGGATCTTCAGGGATCTTGTAATGCATTCGTTAGATAAAACAAATTTGTGTAATGCATTCATTACACAAATTTGTCCAGATGACAATGAGAACTATTAAATAAATAGGTATGCATAAACTAAAAGTTTTTGTTTTACTAAAGGTACGTATAAACCAAATGTTGATCAAGAAGATTTGTGCAGCATTCCTACAAAACATATATATAAGATGAGATAAACAAAACATACCTCAAATAAAAATATGGCAATTAGTGACTGCATCTTCAAGCCTTGAATATTCATAACCATGAAAAGATGTAATCAAATACCTAGATTTCCAAAATTTAGAAATGGAAGGTTCATTATTTTATCGCCTCTGTAGCCACTAAAGAAAAACCGTGACAATAAAACAGTTATAATTTTATGCAAATACCCATGTCCTAGCACGACATGAGGTATTTTTTTAAGAGCTACTAATTTGTTCTCGAAATTTCCTTAAACTAATCACCTTTTATGCAAATGAACAATCACAAAATATATCTTTTAATTTAAATTTCCCCAGATTCCACCAGATTCCTGCTCAATTTAAAAATATGAAAAGTACAACTGACGTGATATTATTAACTATGAAATAGTAAAATTTTAATAAAATTTAACTCATATAACGCATACCATATATACAACCACCATACTGGATATGATTTATTGTTAGAAGTCTTGAAAGACCAGCAATATCAATGTTGCAAGAATTTGTATTATTCTAATTCAACAACATATGTTGTATTGTTTACATTAGGTTGCTTAATGGATATTTCCCCAAAGAGGCTTCATTGAAAGACCTGCAATAACAAGGCAGAATCCTTACCATAACTAGCTCCAGTTTCGTTTTCCATTACTGTTACAGAGGCTTTATCGTCGTAATGGTTTGTTTTTTCATTTTTGGTTTGTCATAGGTGTTACAATGGGTACTCTATTGAAAACATCAGGAAAGAAAAATAATGGCTATTGGAATGCCAGTGACACAGAGGAAAATAAAAAAACAAAACTTTTCGGCAATGAAGCCTAAGTTTCCGAAGAGAGGCGATTGCTATCCATAATGAGAAATATTGAGCCATTAATGAAACTGATGAATGCAACAAAAATGGGCAAGTAGAAAAGAGACGATTGCGGTACATCAAGAGAGATATTGAGAAGTGCTGCAAAGGGCTTGAAAATAAGAAGATCACCTCATTTTTTTGTTCTGTAGTCCTGCACTCGGCTATCAAAATAACCCTTGGATTGATCAACAGTTATTTAGTGGCCATCAAGTATACTTTTTGACTCAAAAAATTTCTCTATGAACTGCAATCACTAACAGGGTGTACAAAATCCAACTCTGTCTTACAGCCTGTCCCGACACGAATGTAATGGGATGGTGCTGACATGGTTAAAAGAATACCAATGTCAAAAATATGGAATAGAATATAGACATAACTGAAAGAGCGACCGAGAGTTCAGGTTAACCCTCGTGGTATTTATCTCGACTCAATTTAATTTGATGTCAAAAGGTTTTTTCAATATTATTTTACATATTCTCTCAAACTTGGTCTCTCACACACACGACTTTTTCACTTCCACAATACTTACTTTCTATTTTAAACCTTAACTGGGTTCACTCCACACTCCGCTGCTCCTCATCTCCTATGACTCAGGTCATTGCTTCTCCAACTCAGCTTCACAACGTCAGAAACCGTTGTTTTTTAGTGAAGATTGTACTCTTTAATTTATGCATCATTGGTTGTTGTGTCCTATGAATAAAAAAAATATTCTACTTCTTTTGATTATCTCGTTGTTTCCTATGATTCAAAAATAAATGTTGATTAATTCTTTTCGTTTTTTTAAATGGATGTATTGACGAATTTTCCTTGGACAAACCCGACCGTGTCTTCGTGTTGTGATGTCCTTGTTGGACCAGACCTAACTCGGCTTTTGTACGTCCTTACCTCATACAGTACATAACCGTTTCCTTCTCTCATCATGATTGGGGGATACTATAAAACTTTAGTGTAGAGAACCAAAAGTTCCACTAAGCCAACAACTAAAGAAAAATGTGGTTTTAGTTATAAATTGGTCGATAACTATAATGTAAAACTTAATTGAAAATTATTGAAACATAATAACAAAATTGCACCTATTCAGTCTAGTTAAGAATTCATAAACTTGACCATTTCCATGGAGGAAGGTGAGAGAAAACAGAAACTTGAAGAAGAAGATAAAGAGAAAGAGAGAGAAAATTTGTATTCTTATTGATGAAAAACTATTGAGTTTGTTACAGAGCATCTATATATAGTACAAGGGAATCTAACAAACTCTAACTAATTCATGTCTAGGATATAATCTTCTAGAGAAGGAACACAGTAAAACTCTAGGCCAGCATAGGAAACTTGCACAGCAAGTTTAAAGCAATTAGAAGTTTAACATCCCCCCTCAAGCTTAGCATGGTATAAATCAATCATGTTAAGCTTGGGTAAGAATGAATGAAAGCTCTTAGGTGACAAAGGTTTGGTGAAGAAGTCTGCAAGTTGTGACTGAGATTTGACAGGAAGCAACTTGAAGATATTCTGTTGAAGCTTTTCTCTAACAAAATGACAGTCTATCTCCAAATGTTTGGTTCTTTCATGGAAAACTAGGTTCCCTGCTATATGTATGGCGCTTTGGTTGTCACAGAAAAGAACTGGGAGCTTATTACACTGAACTCCTAAGTCTTGTAACAAGTAGAGAAGCCATTGTAACTCACAACTCGCAAAAGAAAGGGCTCTGTATTCTGCTTCAGATGAACTCCTTGCAACTGTATGTTGTTTCTTTGCTCTCCATGAAATCAAAGAAGAACCAAGAAAAAAACAATAACCTGATGTTGATCTTCTGCTATCTACACAACCTGCCCAATCTGCATCAGTAAATCCAAGCAACTGAAGCTGTGAATCTCTTCTGAATAATAAACCTTGACCAGGTGTCCCTTTGAGATACCTTACCACTCTACAAGCTGTATCATAGTGAGTAGTAGTTGGAGCATTAAGAAACTGACTCAGTTGTTGAACAACAAAAGCAATGTCAGGTCTAGTAGTTGTAAGGTACAACAATTTTCCAATTAATCTCCTGTAACTGAGAATGTCACCATGAGGTGGTGAACTATCTTGATGAAGCTTGATAGAAGGATCAAGTGGAGTTGTGACAGGTTTGGCACCAAGTAAACCAGTGTCTCTTAACAAATCAAGGCAATATTTTCTTTGGCATATGTTAATGCCTGTTTTGGAGTGAGCAACCTCAATACCTAAGAAATATTTCAGCTTTCCAAGATCCTTTATTTTTAAATCAGCATCAAGAGCAGCTTTGATTCTATTTATCTCAGTCATGGAATTTCCAGCCAATATGACATCATCCACATAAACAAGCAAAGCAGTAAAGTGTGTATCACTATGTAAAGTGAATAATGAGTGATCAGATGCAGACTGTTTGTATCCTTGATGTAGAAGAAAACCAGTTAACTTTTCATACCATTTTCTACTAGCCTGCTTCAAACCATATAGAGACTTCAACAACTTACAAACTTGGTTAGGCTTGGGACTATGAACACCTTGAGGAACAGACATGTAAACATCTTCACTTAAATCTCCATGAAGAAAAGCATTATTTACATCCAACTGGTGCAGGTACCATGAATTTATGGATGCTAAGGCAATTAAAGTTCTCACTGTTGTTATCTTAGCTACAGGTGAGAAAGTATCAAAAAAATCAAGCCCTTCAACTTGAGTATAGCCCTTAGCTACCAATCTTGCCTTATATCTGTCTATAGTCCCATCTGACTTGTGCTTAATCTTATAAACCCATTTGCTCCCTATAGGTTTTATATTTGGTGGAGTTTCCACAAAAATCCATGTTTTGTTCTGATTCAAGGCACTAAGTTCAGAATTCATAGCCTTCACCCAACAATCATGCTTACCAGCTTCCTTATAACTATCTGGTTCAGAAGCATCAGTAATAGCCAAAGAAAATTTCTGGTGGGAAGCAGAAATATTGTTGAGGGAATGATAATGCTTAATAGGATAGAGTGTACCTGAAGAAGCCTGATTGGTAGAATTACTTGAAGAATTGCATACATAGTCTGACAAATGGTTAGGTTTTTGTGGGATTCTGGCTGATTTTCTAATGTTCAATGGTTGAAATTCAGGTTCAATTTGTGTTGGAATTTGAACTTGAGTGTTGTTATCTATGTATGTATCAGATTCATAAAGGTTTGAGTCAGGCTTTTTGTTGGTTTCAGGTTGATTTTGTACAGGAAAATCAGACTGTGATGAAGCTTGTTCAGTGACAGGTGAAATGGGGTGGTGATTTGAATGGTATTGCCACTGAAACAGTTGATTAGGAGTGGAATAGGGTAAGATATGTTCATGATAGGTTACATTTCTGGAAGCAAGAATGCTTTTGTGGTTTAAATCATATAGGATAGCACCTTTGATACCTTGTTTGTAACCTAAGAAAACACATTTTTGAGCTCTAGAATCAAATTTTGTTCTATGATTGTGTAAAGTTGAAGCATAGCAAAGGCAGCCAAACACTTTGAAATCATTTAAATCAGGATCATGACCATATCTAAGAAAATAAGGAGACTTGTTTTGCAGCAAAGGAGTTGGAATACGGTTAATGATATAAATGGCATGCAAAATAGAGTATGACCAGAAAATTTTGGGAAGTTTTGATTGGAAAAGTAAAGCTCTAGCAACATTTAGGATATGTTGATGTTTTCGTTCAACTCTCCCATTTTGTTGAGGAGTTTCAACGCAACTGGTTTGATGTTCTATGCCTTTGGAAGAATAAAATTCAGGCATGAGAAATTCAGGACCATTGTCAGTTCTGACAATTTTAACCTTGCAATCAAATTGAGTTTCTATGTTAAGAATGAAATTTTGAACAGATTTTGAAACTTCAGACTTTGTTTTACACAGCATGATCCATGTAAAACGGCTGTAATCATCAAGGGCAGTTTTAAAATACTTATGACCATGAATGGAATGGGTAGAAACAGGACCCCATATATCAAAATGAATTAGTTCATAACAATGACTAGCTTTATTCATACTGAGCTTATAAGGAATTCTTTTATGTCTAGAGTAATGGCAAATATCACACACAGAATTGTTATCAACTTTAATACAAGGAAAATGTTGTTGCATGCTAAGCAACCTAGTATTTGATAAATGCCCTAGCCTAAAATGCCATAGGGATTCTTGAGGTAGGAAAGTGGTGGATAAGTTGGCTTGAGAGGAAGCTATGACAGGCTGATGGTGGGATTGTGAGAAAGCTTGAGAATCAAGGTTGAGAAAATACAATCCTTAAATCAATTCACCCAAACCAGTCATCTTCAAATTGCCCTTGTCCTGTATAAAACATTTATCATTATCAAAAGTAACAATGCAATTATTATCCATGCATAGTTTGGGAACAGATAACAAATTTAGTTTAAATTCTGTAACATATAGCACATTCCTAGCAACAAGTCCTGGTGAAAAGGTCACTGTACCAGAGAACTTTGCTATAGCCATATTTCCATTAGGAAGTTTGATGTGTACAGGTATAATAGATGCATAAGAATCAAAAATCTTGATGGAGGAACAAATATGACCACTAGCACCCGAATCAACTATCCAAGTTCCAAAACTTGAATGATTCATAGTATATGAGAGTCTGGTTATACCTGAAGTCACATGATTTGTGACATGTGATAGATTCACCTTGCTAGAGGTAGCTTGCTGAGACTGAAGGAGAGTAATAAGTTGTTCATATTGCTCCTTGGTGATTCCAAAAGAAGGTTCAATGTTGCTATTTCCTTTGCAACTCTTTGAATCATCCAAATCCTCCTTTTCTTCATTGATTTCAAGAGAAGAATTATTAACCATTGCAGATTTTTTATTTCCATAATTTGGAGGAAAACCATGTTTCCTATAACAATTGTCAACTGTGTGGCCATCTCTGCCACAAAATGAGCAAGAACGTTTCTGACCAGGAATGAATGTAGAATTATGATTGCCATTAAAAGTACCATTACCACGCCCTCTTCCTTGTGATTTACCCACTGAATTAACCAAAATCTTAGAATCATCAACAGGAAGAGAAATCTTGAACTGTCTTTCATGTTGCATAACCATAGAAAAAATCTTATTCATAGGTGGTAAAGGATTCATCAAAAGAATTTGAGAACGATCCAGATCAAACGAATCATTCAATCAAGTAAGAAAACGAATAGAACGCGTAATTTCATGTTGATGTTTGGCATTCATCACACCAGTGATGCACATGCAACGATGAGGACAAGTACAGACAGGAGTTGGAAGATAAGCTTCAAGTTCTTCCCATAACACTTTCAAGGCAGTGAAAAATTCTGTAATTGAACGTGAATCTTGTTTCAAGCTAAAAATCTCACATTGTAATTCAGAGATACGAATGAAATCACCTTGGGAGAAGCGTTCTTTGAGCTCATTCTTGACATCAATAGTGTTTTCCATAAAAACAATGCTTTGTGCAATTGAATCCTCAACAGAATTCATAATCCAAGAATGCACAAGCATGTTACAACGATTCCAAGCTTTGAAATTTGGATCAAAATCCGTTGGAACAGGGATAGAACCATCCACAAAATCAAACTTGTTCTTCCCTCCAAGAGCTCTCCGCATAGAACGCGCCCATGAATGATAATTGGAATGGCTAAGAACCGGTGTGATGGCGACGGAAGAAGGACCATCAGAAGGATGAACGTAATAGACGTTACCAGGTTGCGACGGGTCCAGAGCCGGTGCAACCACTCCACCACCATTAACACCGCCATTTGCTGCAGCATTACCACGAACCATGGTGAAAGAAAAAAAACAGAGAAAAAAAACGAACGGAACAAAGATCAGAGTGACGATGCGCAACAGAGCTCAGAAAAGCTCTGATACCATCATAAACTTGACTATTTCCATGGAGGAAGGTGAGAGAAAACAGAAACTTGAAGAAGAAGATAAAGAGAAAGAGAGAGAAAATATGTATTCTTATTGATGAAAAACTATTGAGTTTGTTACAAAGCATCTATATATAGTACAAGGGAATCTAACAAACTCTAACTAATTCATGTCTAGGATATAATCTTCTAGAGAAGGAACACAGTAAAACTCTAGGCCAGCATAGGAAACTTGCACAGCAAGTTTAAAGCAATTAGAAGTTTAACAAGAATATTATAGTTAAAGTAACCTATACAGATATAAAAGGCATGCTCTTGTAAAGTTCTCTAAACAAAGCACAGTTGTGGACAAAATGTAAAACAAGAAAGAGGTAATTTTCTGTAAAAAGAACAGTAGTGGATAATGAAACAAATTTTTTTTATAAATTTAAAACAAAAATATAATACATTGAAGAAAGTATTGGAGTAACCTCAAAATCCAAGAGAACTTCAAAAGGGTTGCTAACAATATGTCAAAAGGTGTCATAAACTCTTGTAAAACTAATTTTGATTCTTACCTATTAACAAATAAGTGAACTGCTAGGTAAACTTTAATAAAATGATCTTGATGCTATGTAATGCATTAGAAAATATTTTACAACAAATAATTTCTTCTCACACAATTTCCAATGTACCACTCACACTTGTTGTTGTAAAATATTGACATAAAATTATCTCTACATGATAATAACCAACAAAAAATTTCAGGTTCATGTAAATATTATTTGAAAATAAATAAATTAGGGAATAAGTGAAACTTATCAAATTTGCTTTGACACAACCCTATCAACATTCGGATTAAACTTGTTGATAATTCTACGCATTCAAAATCGATTAAGAAGACCTACAAAACAAACAAAGAGTGAAAGTCTAAGACACATTGACCGCGTTGTGCTAAAGGATTTTCCTCCTAATATGTTAACCTCTGATGTTTAAGTGTTTAACAAAGCATTCTCAATGTAGAATCGATCTTACAAGACAAAAAATTTATCGGAGTATTGAAACCAAGAACATCTAGAGTATTTTTTTAGGAAACTTCAAGAGCGTTTAATGTCTTTTTAAATGTTTCCTTTTTATAACCCAAAATGGATGTTAGGGTTGATGAGAAATTAAGCCTTTCGCCAAGCCATATACAAAAACATGTGTAAAAAATAATTAGACCAAGTCAATTAGTGTTATTAAAAATAAAAAAGTGGCATACTAACTTGTGCCCTAAGGGCACATGTTAAAGTTTCCAAAAAAAATAAAGTATTTATTATGGAAAATTAAATTTCAACCTTTTAAGAAATAAATTGGTACAATTTTTAATGTAAAATTTCTCTCTTTAATATCTTAACATGTGCCCTAAGGGTATATGTTAGCAATAAGTGTACTAGCAGTTGTATGGTTATAAAGAGAAATATCTGCAAGGATACAACAGTGTATTAGACCCGAATACGTTGGTCCTTTTGGAATTCTTCAAGCACTATCAGATGGAACAAAACTACTATTCAAAGAGAATCTTATTCCATCTAGGGGAGATACTCGTTCATTCAGTATCGGACCATCCATGTCAATAATATCAATTCTAATAAGTTATTATGTAATTCCCTTTGGCTATAACTTTGTTTTATCTAATTTCAATATCAGTGCTTTTTTATGGATTGCTATTTCTAGTATTGCTTCAATTTGACTTCTTATGTCAAGATATGGGTCAAATAATAAATATTCATTTTTGGGTGGTCTAAGAGCTGGTGCTTATTCGATTAGTTATGAAATATCATTAACTCTATGTGTCTTATCAACATCTCTACATGTGATTCGTTTAAACCCAAAAAGCTATTCGATGATATTGCTATGCTCCTCTCTTTATAGTACTATAGAGGAAAGGAGTCGAATAAATTATATAGAAACCTTCATTATCTTAATTTGATTTTTCGCAATTTAGATTTAAGAACTAAATTAGATAGATATATGAGTGAAATAAAACAACTTATATTGAATAAAACTTCAGAATAGTATGATGATTTTAAATGGTACTAAAAATATTGAGTCTCATTTTCTATGTATAAGAATGAAGTCAAATAAAATCAATTATAAAGAGAAGAAGACATTAACCGAAGATTGGATAATTTTTTCATCCTGTTTTGAAGCGGGCTAAAAGGACCAACCTTATCGAGTTTTAGTTATCATTTGTATGAATTATCATTTGTACAATCATAGATGTATTAAATTAAAATTAATAAGTTGTTAATAAAAAAAAGGAGTGGATGGTTAGAAACAAATATACACAAAGGATTAGTAACACAAATTTTGTAAATTATCCAAAAGACAATTTACGCATAAAAGAAAAAGAATACTAATTGGGGCTTTAAGTTGGTAGAAAAAAATCAAGTAGTAATCCCCATAACTTCGATCGAGAGTAAGCTTTCATCCACTGATTAAATAAATTACTATCAGCAATGAAAGAATCCTTTAAAAAAATTTAAGTCCCTTTTTCATATCACGAAAAAAGAAGAAGAAATCATAAACGAAGAAGCAGATCTCTTTTTTGTTTATGATTTCTTATTTCACTGTTAAGCCGTTGTTACTTATGAACGCTAATATAACCTCGGCTCCAATCATCGTGTAGCCCTTAGGCTTGATTCCCCATGCAACCCAACCTTTTGGCGTTGGCGGGGATGAAACAAACACAACAAAGATAGTTCAGTTATCTCTGTTGAATGTATAAGGAACTATTGCATTGAGATCAAGCTCTTTGCAGTCGGGATAACCTATAATCATAGGAGAACATCCCACGCCTAATGAATTAGGCTGAGAAGATGTATGGTTTAAGATCAGCAACAGCAATGTGATCAAAAGATGGAGTTTTTTAAAGTCATTGACGATATGTTGGTTTCCTTGATCAAACCAACACATCATCAATGACTTCCAAAAAACTACATCTTTTGATCATATTGGTGTTGCTAATCATAAACCATACTTCTTCTCCGTTGATTCATCATATGTGGGGAATCATAGAGAACTCAATACAACATAGAGAACTCCATCTCTCTATTATGTTTGTTGCATCCCTAGCAATGTCGAACGATCAAGTGGGGAATCAATCCAAAGGGCTCTAGGATGATTGGAGCCGAGCATATAGCAGTGTTTAGAAGTATCAAAGGTATAATGAGGTCAGCTGAAAATATGGAACTCTCGGAGCGGTTGAAGACTCATGAAGAGTTGATTCTTGCATCACAGGAGGAGTCAAGTTTGCTTCAAGAGCAGTCACAAGAGGATTCACATTTTCTCTGAGAGCAGTTCCATAAATTCATGGAGTCTTATTCACAAGACCATTCATATCTACCTCCATATCGCCTTCATCCTTCGAGTTAAGATCCACCTCCGTGTCAACCTACTTCATTATTTATCATATTATTTAGAGAATTTAACTATAACTTTTATTTTCAAGTACAATGTTATAATACTATTTAGTAATAATTTCAATATAATTTTATGCAAAAGATAAGTGATTTTTTTCAATATATTTTGAACGCAACCAAACAGGTTTTTTTATCTAATATTAATGTGATTTATACGTATTTTGTTTTATTAAATGTTTTGATATTTGTGGTTCCTCTTGTTTAATATTACAAAAGTATTTTGAGAATGAATTGGGAAATTTCCCAAAATTATTTTTATGCAAAAATAAAAATAAAAATTGGTATTTAAAACAGAATATGAACAATCGTAAATATTTCTCGATCAAATTCCGTTAGAAAATGTCTGCAACGGATTTTAGCATATTTTGTGACGGATTTCGGCAGTCGCTAAAACCAATTTTTCTAGTAGTAGAAAAGATTTACGCAACAAACATATTTGCAACTGTATTCAACGTTAATATTTATGTTTATTTAATGCTTATTATTGCACAAGCTTTTGATATCCCAGGGGTAGAGAAGTATGTGGTGTAGGTTAATTGAACGCGGTTTGTAATCAACTAGACCCTGACCCGTGCGATGCACGGGTTAGTTTCGATTTTCATATATAAGCATTAGTTGGCTATATTATTAGTTGTCGACATGTTTAAATGTATTAGATATAACATTTCAATCAACACTACAATGAGCAAAACACGCCAAAGTTGGAACTCGTCATACAATGAGCTAATTAAATAGTTCAAAATACACATCAAATGAAAAATGTTATTGTATAAAGTTAGTATGAGAAACATATCAAGTAATTCAACCATAGAATCCTATAAGATCACAAAAAGGGTTCGAAACCGTTTGGAAAGAAACGAAGAGGAATCAATTGGTTTTTTGAAAAGGGAGTTTAATATTGGATATCATGTAGTGGAAGTCAAATGATATTACAAAAACAGCGAGTGGCTTGGTGGTTAAAATGTTTTTATATAACCAATATGGCTTGGGTTCGAATCTCGGGAGGGATTTTTTCCATAAATATTTTTCAAAACCCTCAAAAAAGGGCGAGATTAGGGTAATCAGGGGGTTGCTTGCAACACTGTTTAACATTTAGATATATAAAGATCAGAGTCATTCCATTTATTTTTTTCAATTTTCAAACTCACATGGCATCCCGAGAAAGACTCACCACTACAGGTAATTGGTTTGATTGTTGACTAGCGCATTGGAAGAATTAATGCTTTGGGTGAATTAATTCACCACGCATCTAGAAGCCAATAAAAAAACTTGTTGACCAACGCATTGACATAATTACTGTTTGGATAATTTAATGTGCGACACGTGATGGCTAGGGAGGTTGTCTCATGACTGCAAGTGCCAACACTACATGCAAAAAAAAAAAAACTTGTAAGACTAGGGCACTTTGAATAATAAAATTCAATGTAAGTCAAACATGTCATTTATTTTCTTTTAAGGGGAAGAAAAAAAATCAAAAACTTGTAATTCTTAAAATCACATTAGTAGCCTTCTCATTCACAAAAAAATACTCATACAAGTTATTCGTGATGAGTAAGAGAAAAGGGAAAGAAGTCGTGAAACCAAAAGAGGCGGACCAAGGTCACTCCCTTGCAAACCTCCCTCTTCCTCTTCCTTCCTCTCTCAAGGTCACTCCCTTTCTCCCTCCCTCTCTCTCTCTCTCTCTCTCTCTCTCTCTCTCTCTCTCTCTAAATTTCATATTTAATTTCAATTTATATTTATCTGAATTTGAATTTGAATTTGATTTATGATCATGGTGATAGGATCTGGACCAGGTTGAATTGGAGCTTCAACTTTTGATAGCTTTTGAATTTTTTCCTCCAAATAAGCTTCAAGGTGGTAGAATTTTTATTTTTGTCTTTACCATTCAATTGGTTAACTAAGAGATGCCAATTAGTTTTAAGTCAGTGGTTTAGAGATCAAACCCTGAAAATTAATATAATCACTAATTTACGAATATTTGGTCACAAAAAATACATGATAGTCGATTGCTCGATAAAGCATCTCTTAAGTGAGCAATTCAATAAGTAATATCAATTGAATCAATGGTTGGTATTATATTTACCGACATAACAAATCATGGGAGCATACTGTATCAATATTTGATTTTCGTAGTTTGATAATTCCTCTCGTTAGAGGAGTTAAATCGAGTTTTTGCATGTATACTTGATATCTTTAGGTTTATGTGTAATTGATAGTCACGCCCTATGGGTAAAATGTATTTAGACTCATTTACATGCCTCTTGCCTTTTTTTATGTCATCCTTATATTGGTTTAATGTCATCTGTATTTGTGCAAAGTGTTAGAGACAACTTATGAAAATAATATATGATATGTCTATCTTATTTTTAGCTAATATCGGTATGCTTCTTCAAATAGCAAAGAAAAAATCTTACAACTTATAATGACAAATATTTGATCTTATTTCATTTTTGATTATTGTAATATTTCATAAATAAGTTCTTATATATTAAGCATTTATTTATTGAACACTAAATTAAGTTGTTTATTCAAACACACCCTAAGCAAAGTGATATTTAGCTATGATTTGGACATTACATAATAATTGTTAAGAGTCCCACATCGGATAGGTGATGGTCTGACAATGTGTTTATAAGTGGGGGCAATCCTCACCTCACAAGCCGGTTTTGTGGGGTTGTGTTAGGCTCAACCATGATTTCTAAGATTAAGATGGTATCAGAGCCTCACCAAAATCCAATGGGCCACCTTCTATCAGGTTTCCGCTATCGGTCCACCCACCATTTATGTCCACTAACCATGCCCAATAGTGCTAGTCATGAGGGGGGGGGGGGGGGTTAAGAGTCCCACATCGGATAGGTGATGGCCTGCCAATGTCTTTATAAGTGGGGGCAGTCCTCACCTCACAAGCCGGTTCTGTCAACCTCACGTTTCTTCTCTTTACAATAACAATATGAAATTATCTATTACTTGTATTTATTAACCAAAAACACTTTCGTTCACTTCCACATATGAACCTTTCAAGTGAAGAGTAAGCATTTGTTGATTCTACACTACAAGAACAATGATGAATAGAGAATCATTGATTGAACTTATTTTCATATATGAACCTGTCACATTTGATCAATGCTTGTTTCGTTTTTATTTGATATTGTTTAATTATTTGAGTAGTTGTGCTAAGACAGAGGAACACTTTTTTCGTGTGAATCCTTTCTTTGTTAGATAGTATAAGACTAGTAATAACTCATAAGAGATCATGATACTTCGTATATTTATATTTTCATTTTTATGCTTACAATTAATATTCATTTCATGAAGGAGTACATCGTCACTTTATCCTTTATGGTCTGATGGAATATCTAAAGAGGAGGTTTGTTCTTGGTTCAACTTTTAAATATGTTTGATCATAGAGATCAAAATGTTCCTGATATCTATATTCTTATATATGATCTTACAACTATATATACTTCATTCAGTTTTGACACACACTTCACTGCTGAAGAGATCCTTGAATTGGTGGGACGATTCTACAACATAGAAATGCTGGTATGCTATCAATAAATTTCAATTATTCACATTCACGTAACATGTTAGTTTGTGCTTTATGTTTTAACATGGTACTTTTGATTTGTTTATCATTCGACCTCAGAAATCCGACGACGATGATCTTGTTGAGCTTCATAATGAAAAAAAATTTAGCTTGCCTCTGAGTTTCTTTGCCAAGGACGAACCTTAATAATGGCTATGACTATTTTCCGTCATTGTCTTCTCTCTTCATTTTTGGTTGGATGATGCTTTGATGGTGGTTCTTTATCATTTCTGTTAACTTATGGTGGTTCTTATCTCATACATTTATCATGTTCGCATGGTGGTTCTGATAATTTTGTCCTTAGTATAATAACCTTAATTTGCGATGCTTAATAATGTATTTGACTACAGTGATTTGGATAAAATAAAGCATTTAAACTTCAGGATATATATTATCTGATCAAGAAGAGTACATCTTAATCTCAATTTTGAATCTTGCATCTAACATTTAATTTTATTTTCCATGCTACCGCTAAGTCCCAATTTCAATTTATTGGTATGAATTTTTTTCTCACTAAGGCTTGGAGGAAAATGCATTGAGGGAGTTTGGAGGATTTTTAAGGTTTTGCATTGCATTGACTAATTTTGTTTCTAAAATCATTTTCAGTATATATTATTACCTTTTTTTATCATGACTATTGTTTCAATTGTTGACCATAACGAAAATGCTTGCATGTTGTGTTAGTTTCGAATCGTGCAAAATCACTTTCGGAACTATCGTGTGTATTACTCCAAGGGTTATCAAGGCCTCCAATGCTATGGAGGCTCTCTGAGGAAAACATAAAAAACACATGTAATTAAAATCACAACTGATCATTTGTGAAACCTTATATTCAATTGACTTAATGTTTACATCTATAAGTTTCTGATAGTTTTCAGTTTTTATCATTCAATTAAAACAATGTTTACAACACTGGTTTCACTTCTTCCTCAAAGACTCATAAGGCTTCTATATCATTGTAGGGCTGTCTAACTCTGTGGCTCCCAACTTACACGTAAATAACTGATTTTTTGTTTTTTACAATCGAAAAAACAGAATCTTAATTAATATCCAAGGTAGTCTGATTTAATGAATCCCATACTTTAATGAACCCCTGATCCTCAAATTCCCTCCCAATTTCACATGGCTCAAGGAATGTCACACTAATTGTCAGCACATTGCTCAAGGAATGTCACACGGCTCAAGAAATGCAAAAGAAAAATAAAATTTGCAGTGCTCAAGTAACTTCTTGTTTAATTGTCAAATTCAAGTTCTTCCTTTTATTCATGTGCTCAATTTTGTTATTCATTTGCAAAGATAAAGCTTTATCAGAAACAATACAATAGTTACTCATATTTTTCTCCTCTTTTTCATCTTCATATCATCTCCAGCAACCTTCAACAACAAGAATCCCATTAAAATTCCAGAAGAAAATGAAGAAAACCTAACATTTTTTAATTAAAACTAACAGAAAGGACCAAAATGTGTAACGGAGTGAAGTTAAGGGACAAAAATAAATCGAATTTTATTTAAGGGACCAAAGCGATACTACCTAAATAGTTAAGGGACCAAAAATGCATTTTAGTCTAATTTATTTGAACCAAAATATCATTCTTCAGAAAATACACTACATGAAGATTGTTCCTTACATATTGCTTGGTCCAACAAAATAAAAAAACATAGTTTCCTACTACGTAACAAGACATAAAGCTTAGAAGTTTAAAACAAGACACAAACAAGAACGATAACATCAACGGTAGCAGCTATGCTTTCTAGTTTAAAACAAGACATAAAGCTTAGAAGTTTAAAACAAGACACAAACAAGCCTTGGATAGACTTCTGAATTAATCCATTTGTAGTTTACGTGTTATTTTATACGTGTGTCGTCATATTAAAAAAAACATCCAATCCAACATGAAAATTTGTAGAAAAATAAAACAAACATAATGACACTAATACGATAATAATTAAATTAAAACAAAAACATAACACTCATAATTTAAGAATATAAGGTCTATAGAAAAATAAAGAAAGCTAGTGACTAATTACCATTATTGCTCAGGCTCTGACATCACTTGTAGTAGCTTTACTGAAGTACTCCTTTGAGCTTCAAATTTGGTCTATCCAACAAATGCATTACAATATCCCCTTGTTCTGTAACCGAAGACCCAATGTGTATGATTTACTACTGTATCGATGTTGCTGGGAATCCTAACTTTTGCATAAAATTGAAAAACATCACCAATTTTCTCTGCTCTTGCATCCTATACTTCAAAGGATAATTTCCTTGCAATGACAAGATTGCAAGATTGAAGCATGAAAGTGTTCATTATTATACTGTTGTTACTTCTAAACACCGCTATAACCTCAGCTCCAATCATCCCGGAGACATGGGTTGGTGGTGATGCAATAAACACAACATAGAGAGAGGAGTTCTCTCTGATGTAAGTGTAGTGAACTGTTGCATTGAGCTCGAGAAATTTGCAGTCAAGGTAGCCTTTAATCTTAGATGAACATCCCACACTGATGACACTAGGTCATATAGCATATTTGTTATAGTTTTTATGTAATTTTGGTTGAGTTCAGGTGATTATGTATGAGTTAGAAGCTACAAAAATATTGATTTTATATGCTGAAGCTAATAGGAAATTGTAGCCCGATTTGTAGCATCGGAGTCCGATTTATGAAGTTGTTTTATGACATTTGATCTCGAAAAAAATCGTGCTCCGATGGGACAAAATCGGGCTACGATTTAGCAGACACGCCAGTGGTGATCTGAGTTAAGTGAAGCAATCGTGCTCCGATTTACAGCATCGGAGTACGATTTTAGCGTTTCTGGAAATTTTCCTATATAAAGGAAGTTGTTTTCTGAAGTCCGGGTTCAAAATTTTGGAGAAAGAAACTGATTTTTACCAATTTCATGTAATGAACCCTTCTTTTATATTAGTTATTTGTGCTTTAGCCATGAGTAGCTAGATCCATTGTGATTAGGTCAAGAGATGATTTTGTTCTAGCTCATGTTTATGTAACCTGTAACTCTTAATATTTATGAATGTCATTCTAGTTTATTCAGTAAAAATCCTTCTTAATGCTTTTATGATTCTGACCCAATATAACTTATTCTAGAGCTTAGCTGACTGCTGACACCATATTTATACTGTTCAACTTAACGGACAATCTAGGGATGGAACGTTGTTAGGTTATGACTTCTAAATTAACGTGTTTAAACCTTGAATGAATATAGGTTCACCTGAGGAATTAGGGAATTATAATTAGGAAAGACGGCTTAGGAACAAGGTATTGACCTAAGCTATCTTGTTAATTTGTCGTTAACTTTATATCGTTCGTAAACTTAAGAAACAGGTTGCTAATGAGTGATGAACATATGAATCAATTGACCTAGTCATCTCTCCATATTATTTCTCGAACCAATTTTAATTTCATCATTTTAATTACAATCGCACTCAAACCAATTGCCTCAGTGCACCCTCATTTTACAAACATCCTTAATAATAACGACATTCCCGAGTAGAAGTTGAAACAGTCCCTGTGGATACGAATCTTATAAATTTTATTACTTCGATATAAGTTAGTACACTTGCTAAATTTGTATCACACACCTGATGAATTAGGTGGAGAAGAAGTATGGTTTAAGAACAGCAACAATATGCTATCAAAAGACGGTATTTTTTGGAAGCCATTGATGATGTGTTGGTTTCCTGATCAACCAACACATCATCAATGAGTTCCAAAAAACTTCATCTTTTGGTCAATTGATGTTGCTAATCTTAAACTCTACTTCCAGATGTCAGATGTTGACCTAAGATTAAAGATTACCCTGGTGGAAAGAGCTCGAGCTCAATGCAATAATTTACTCTGTTGTTGTGTTTGTTGCATCCACACCAATCCCAAAAGGTTGGGATGCATGGGGAATCAATCCAAAGGGCTCCAAGATGATTTGAGCCGAGGTTATAATGTTGTTCAAGAGTATGTCTGGTATAATAGTGAAGACTTTCAGGTTTCAATCATACACTATTGTCACTGTCGGGAAATTATCCATTGAAGTATGGGATGCAAGAGAAGAAAAAATTGGTGATGTATTTCAACTTTATGCAAAAGTTACGATTCCCAACGACAACTGTTCCTTAAATCATACCTGGACATTGGATATTCAGAGATCTTGTAATGCATTCGTTAGATAGACCAAATTTGATGTTTAAAGGAGTACTAATCTTGTCCTAAGCTTCTACATGTGTTGTCAAAGCCAAAACAATAACGGTTAGTCATTGGATTTCATTCTTTTTCTATATACCTTATGTTCTTAAGTTTAGAGTGTCACTCCACTATTTATCTTCTCTGGCAACACTTTTTTGAGGCAACATGTGAAAATCGTTGCCAGAAGGTAGCTATGGCGACGGTTTACGATTTTTGGCAAAAATATTTTTGCAACTTCTGAGAAGTGTCCCCTAAAATACCTATGGGGACGCCTTTGGAGCGATACTTTTTAACGTTTTAGACAACGATTGTTAAATGTTTCCTTACGTATCTATGGGGACGTTTTTAATGCGATGCTATAATACAACAATTTTAGTTGTTGTATTAGTTCTAACAAAAGGCTACATTTCTACAATGTTGCACATAATATTCAACACACCAATTTTTAGTTGCAATTTTATCTCCGGTGTCTTATAATGTGATTGTACCTGATCAGAAGGTAGTTGTTGGTGCTTCTTTAATGCGAAGGTTGTAAGGTGGTAGAATACTTTCGTTGAACGTTGGAACAAATGGGGGAGTGTACTTGCAGACACTCTGACGCTTAAGTTAGTAAATGTTCAAAATAGGGGGTTTTAGAGTGAAAAATATTATACCTTGGAGGCTCCAAGGAGCCTTCTATTTATAGAGGTTGGTGAATACAGAGTCATTGTAATGGCACACATGTGTCTGGCGGTAACGAAATTGGGGAAAGTGTAACCGCCGGTGAGATATTCGCGAAAACGTGAGAAAGAGACATTGTAGTTCATTTGAACTGGTCTCGATTTGCTCCGAGCACCCCCTTTGCTGAGAAGGGGTCTGTTGCGAATAAATTGCTAAATATATACAACATTTGAACTTGGTTTTATTATTGGGCATAGGTCTTTGACCGGTCCAAATCATAATGTAATTATTTTTTGACAGAGTGTAGAATCTATTTATTAGGAAATTGAAGCAATATGACAATGAGGTAAGCAAATAGTTTCCCCAATATAAAATTGAGTTGATATAGAAAAATTACAAATACCAAATTACACAAATTTGTCCAGATGACACTGAGAACTATTAAAAAAATAGGTATGCATAAACTAAAAGTTTTTGTTTTACTAAAGGTATGTATAAACCAAATGTTGATCAAGAAGATTTGTGCAGTATTCCTACAAAACATATATATAAGATAAGATAAACAAAACATTCCTCAAATAAAAATATGGCAATTAGTGACTGCATCTTCAAGCCTTGAATATTCAAAACCATAAAAAGATGTAATCAAATACCTAGATTTCCAAAATTTAGAAATGAAAGGTTCTTTATTTTATCGCCTCTGTAGCCACTAAAGAAAAACCGTGACATTAAAGCAGTTATAATTTTATGCAAATACACATGACCTACCACAACATGAGGTAGTTTTTCAAGAGCAACTAATTTGTTCTCGAAATTTCCATAAACTAATCACAAAATATTTCTTTTAATTTAAATTTCCCCAGATTCCATCTCATTTTAAAAATAGGAAAAAGTACCGCTGACATGATATTATCACTACACCATTTATCCTTTATAACAACAATCGAAAAATGTTGCCACAACTATGAAAATCGTTGCCTAAAGGTATAGGAGACATTTTCCAGGCGTCTCCTATACGAGTGTCGCCTATAGTCTATGGGGACGTTTTTTTATGTTCTTTGGGCACAGTTTCTGAAAACGTCGCCTAAGCCCTAGGAATAGGGGAGGATTTTTTGGGGATTCCGAGGGGTCGTTTTTAAATGTTCCCATAGGTTGCATGAATTAATAATCGTTGCCTTAAATTTGAATCTTTAAGAAAACATAAAAACGTCCCCATAGCTTACAGGCAACATTTTTAGAGTGTCCTCGTAAAATTTTAGAATTTTCCAATTATTTTAGAAATGTGACTATAGCTTAAAGGCAATATTAAAATTGTCAATTATAGCTCAAACAAGATCGAATTTAGAAGTACAACCACAAAAGATGTAAATATAATAAATTAGTTCAAACATTAATTATAGTAATCAAAATGTCAAACATCAAATGATAAGTTTAATGCTTCGAAATATAAGCCTAGCAAAATAGCAAAACTATAGTTCGGACAAATTTAGTGGTTTAACTACAATCCAAAATAAAACACCATCCAACTCGATCATTCAAGTTTATCTTGTAATTCATCACCCAAATCGTCCACTTCAAATTCATCACTGATGTCATCCTCTTGAATTTCATCATCTAGGTCATCCTCTTGAAATTTATCATCTAGGTCATCCTCCTGAAATTCATCACTTAAGTTGTCCTCAAGAAATTCGTCCTCAAGAAATTCATCATCTACGTCTTGCTCTTGAAATTCCTCATCTATGTCATCCTGTACAACATCTTCATTGATACCTTGCTGCATATAAACAACAAAATATATCAACCATAGATATTGTTGGTTCAAAGGAAAATCAAAGACATCAACAAGTGTCGTACCTTATTCTATCATTACAAGCTCATTTTTAAGACATCAACATAGCCGCAAATAGGAAACTTGTTTTACACATTTCTCTTCCTTATTCTATCATTACAAGCTCATTTTTAAGTTTCTGCAACTTATGCCATGTTATGCAACAAAGAAATAATATCTTAAGCATGTATGAAACATATATAGCAGCAAAGAAGTTAAAAAACTTGAAAATAATACCTGAACACACCAGCAAGAAGCAGGAACGCAGCAACACAGAGAACCAAGAACACAACAACCCCGAAAATGCCGTAAACGTAGAACAATGCTGCAACCATATGTATATGTCATGATTATTAATAAACTTGAGCTATATTATTTGTCAAAAAGGTGCTGCTAGTCGATGGTATTTTGCTCAAAAACATGGACAAATGATAATTAATATGTGTGCTAGATGATATACAAAATCCAAACCAGTGATAAATTCATAGATTTCAAAATTCTCTAAACAAAATCTAAAGGCTATGAACCTGGGTTATTCACAAACACCAAGCTAATTTCATAATTGAATTAAATTTAATTCAATTAGGGAATAAGCTGAACAGGCTAAATTTAACATTGTTTCACCTATGGGTCAAATTAAAAATCACTGCCCCTTTGCATAGAGATAGCACAGTTAGACCATATACTAACTAAGCAATGCATAATCAATGAATAATAGGAACAAAATGCGCGACAGACACACATACATATAGATAATTATTTAGAAATGTAATAATATTCAATTAAAATTACCTAGAGGTTTACGAAATCACTCTTAAAAGATTGAACACCAGCAGAAACACCTGAAAAAATAGTAAAGAAATGATGAAGAAACTGAAGTTAACATAGGAAAAACATTAAAAAAATAAGAGTATCTAAGAAGCTAAAATGACACATTACACATGAAACAGGGAGAAGCCTTGGTCCCATAACACAATCCCATAACACAATTACCCTGTAAAGCACCGACACGATACAACACTAACACGTTGACACCGATGATAATTTGAGAAAACACGTTGACATCCATAATAATTTGAGAAAACGACACAATTGAATGTAATCATTCTGATATTTTGGACATGCAGTATGCTTCTGTACAAACAACTACTAAATATAAATATCAAATTGGTAAAGAAAATGTTGAAGAATCTCACCGTATCTATTGAACTCAACGCACTGACCTTTACTAATGCAGACAAACTCAACAAACATAAGCTAGAATATTTATCAATGAAACTATGATTCAGGGCTATAATAACAGGAATGCTTCAAATCCTTTTCAGAATTTAAAACAATAAAACAAAGTAAAAAAGATAGTTTAGTATGAAAATTGGGTAATTGTTTCATATTGGACCAATTCAATCATAAAACTTCATCTTACATGTTTTGGTAAAAGGATAGTTTAATACGAGATTGTAAATTATATAATTTGGTATGATGATAACTATTAGACACAGATAGCTTGTTGGAAAGAAAATCAACGTTGCCACCTACCTGAGGTTTGAACCAACCAATAAAACAATAAATTAATTTGGAGAAAATGCATATGCACCCACCATGAGATAGCCTCACAGTACATCATCATCATCCCACTAATCAATTAGGTCCATTGTGCTACTATTATATACACTTAGCTAACAAACAAAAAAGTGTTAACATCTTCAAAACAAATCAGATCTAATAAAACTACTGCATAACTATAGTTTACCCACTTCTTAAACAACAAAACGAAATAAATCAAGAAATGAAATACAAAAAATACTACAAATTGTAAGATTATGAAGTTAAGAAGGGGCAATATGACATGAAAATCAACAAGTCAGCATTGCAGTCTTCAAAGAGAGAGGTGTAAATTAATTTTTTTTACCGGTTTCGCTTTACATCAGCAACTGCAATATGACATCATTGTTGTCCCAAATCCAGGTATACAAGGAAGCTTCCACAAGGTCTAGAAGTTTGCAGCCAGCACGAGGGAAATAAAGCTAGGCAGTTCAAAGATGAATACCACAAGATAAACACAATAAATTCAAAATGAAGTCAAAATTAAACAACTAAGACCGTAATTAACTTTAAAATTCATCATTTGAATGTTTAACAAAACTAAAAGTTTTGTTTATCAAACAAACTATAGCAATTCAAATGACTAAGTTAACCATTGTAACTTATTTATTTAACCTTAAACATAGTCCAGATCTAATAGTATTAGAACAGAATTTGTTATTCAAAATTGAGTTAGAATATACTTTTGATATTAAAATAAACAACTAAATATGAAATCAACTAAATTCATTTTCAAAGAATTGAAGGAGTCTAAAGCATACATGTCCAACCTCACGTTTTATGATTTAAGCTCTCAAATGGAGAAAGTGACATTTGTATAAGAAAATGATAACTTAACAATGACAAATGATACTGATCATATATTAGTTAGAACCAAATCAAATTTACTATTTCTCAATATTACACTATAAGGTTTTCTACAAATTGAAAAATATCAAATTCTAAGATGAAAAATGGAGAGAAACTCACCATGTGAAAGAAAAGGGATGAAGTGGCTGCTAACATAAGCTCAGACGCGACAGAGACCTTTCTCGGCGCGGCTACATAAGTTTCCAGCGCGGTGGTTTCCGGTGGAAGTTCTCCGATCAAGGAATAAAGTTAGGGGTTTTGCTGCTCACACCGTGGGGAAGAAGAATGTCAACTTAGTTTCTCCAAATGAGGTTCATGATGGCCGAAAATTGAGAGAGAAGGTGATAAATGGAGATTTTGAAACCTCACTAATCTAAAAATAAATTGGGTGGTTATTGAAGAGGAAGAAGAGAGGAGTTCAATAGTTGTGGTAGTGTTGTCATACGATGCCAGACGGTGGAGTAATGGTGGAACAAATTTTTTGGTGGTGGTGGTTCAATGGAGGAGACTTTTTTATTTCAAGAGAGAGAGAGAGTAAAAATGAAAAAATGGATTAGAAGAAGAGAGAAGGAGTCTTACGAGGGAGAGACAAAGGGAAAAGGGGTTATGTGGGTCCATGTGACCACTATAAGACAAGGTTTATGCCACGGGTGTATCTCTGGCATTACCCTTGGTAAATTTGCCAAGGTTATTGCTCTTGGCATATTTTCTTGGCAAATTGCAGGATTTCTTATAGTGGTTCAATTTCAATTTTGCCAGCCAAACTCGTCTTTCATTACGTTTTTGTGCACAGTGTAACAGTCCGATTTTGCGATTATTTGATTTTAATTGTTTTATGTGTGTTTAATCTTGTCCGTGTGCATTTTCATGAGTTTTCGTAATTGGAGTGTATATTGGTAATTTGGACTTAAGGGCATTTTAGTCTTTTGCGAGGAAGGGTAACTTAGTAACCTTATGGCAATAGTTTTTTTTTTTAGCATTCTAGTTAGAACCATTATTGATTGTAAGAGACTAAGTAGCTGTTACTAATTAATTAGGGCTGATGTTCTAGTTAATTACCGTTAGTGAGTTAGAGTTAGCGGTGTGGTGTGGTGTAAATAGAATTAAACCAATTAGTTGGTATGGTTAGACCCATTATGGGTTTGTGAATATTTGACCCATAACTTTGAGAAAATAGGGTTAGACTTTGTCATTCACACAAAACACAATAGAGTAGAGAAATGGACGCTAGGAAGAGGAGCAAGATAAGAGGGTTGAAGCTAAAGGGGAAATTGAATCTAGGAGCCAAATTGAAGCTTGAGCTAGGATTCTTAGTGTTGGAGGTAAGAGGGATAGTTTTCATGCATAATTTTCAAATTTCTCATTTCTACCCTTTTCTATGATTTTGATTAATTGAAATGATTATATAAATTCGTGTTTGGATGTTGATGTTATGTTTCTAAGCATGAATTATATGATGATGGTTTAATTGTTGTTGAATTAGCATGTCAAAAATGTCTGAAAATGGATATTTGAGTTTATGTGAAAAATTGACGAGAAATGAAGTTGTGATGTTGTAACATGTATGAATTCGTGTTCAGTAGATGTTGTGAATGATATATGAACTACTGATAGTTGAATTGTTGAACTGAAATCACTGTTTGTGAATTGGAGATGAAATTTGTGAATGTTGTTGGTGTTTTGAGAAATTTATGAAATTTGTGAATGTTGTTGGTTTGTTGTTTATGATGCATAATTTGAGTTCCTTTAGGTGTGTTATAACCATTATGACCTATAAACTCTTTCTGGAACATGTTTTTGGGATTTGGGGGTTTGAATTTGGGTTTTTGAGTGAAGAAGGGTCAAGAGCCATGAACATCTGGTCTGCCCAGATGAAGGTTTGCTCAAGCGAGTTCAAGTTCGCTTAAGCGAACAGTCATCGGCTACCCAGTTCGCTTGAGCGAGCTGTAAGCGAGCTCCAAGCGAACGGGCCAATGCTCTCGATGTTCTGCTCGCTTAAGCGAACCAGATTTCGCTTAAGTGAACGGTGCCCTGTTCAGCCCCATTTGAACTTTGATATGTGTACCTTGGAGCCTATCCGAGCAATTCTTAATGTTCCTTTCAACTTATATAAACATTGTATACACACTTAATCTCACTGGAACTTCTCGATGATCGGATTGAATCGAATTTGTGAATGCAAATAAATTGCAAAATAGTCTCTGAATGTATACTCTGTTAGTCAATTTAGTCCTTAAATGCAGACTCCATTAGTCAATTTAGTCCCTGAATGTAAACTCAGTTAGTCACATTAGTCTCTGAAATTGACTAACAAAGTCTACATTCAAGGACTGGATTGCAATTTCTCTCCATTCAAGACTTAAGTGACTACTCTTTTCTCATTCAGGGACTAAAGTGACTAATTCCCCAAAAAATTATTATGTTACTTTTTTTATTTTACAAAATAAAGATATATTATTATTATTATTATTATTATTATTATTATTATTATTATTATTGTGTTACAAAAGAAAAAGCTATATTTTTTTTACGTGATGTACTGTTAGCTATATTTTGTTTTGATTTTTTTATTTTTTTAAGAATGATTGGAGGGAAAATTTGTATTTTGGTGAACAAGTTTAGAGTGAAGATTGCCACAAAAAATTTGATGTTGTTGAAATTTTTATGAAATAATAGAGTAACGCTCCAAAAGTGTCCTCAAAAATATTTAAGGGGACAATTCATGATCGTTTCCAAAGAAATAATAGAGTGACGCTCCAAAAACGTCCCTAGAAGTATCTAAGGAGACGATTTCTAGGGGTTACGAATTTATTTCTAGTGACAATCAAAAAACGTTGCCTTAGGAAGTTTTAGGGGACAATTCTTGCACGTCCCCTAAAAAAGTGTTGCCAGAGACAACAAATGGTGTAGTGTATTAACTATGAAATAGTAAATTTTTTATAAATTTTAACACATATGGCGCATACCTGATATACAACCACCACTACAACATTTAGTATCTAATGCAACGCCACTTTTAAAGGAGTCAAATAAAACTGTTGTACAATTTGACTACAACAACACAATTTTAAATGGTAGTCTTATTTAATCTAAACAATAATAACACAACCGTTATTTCAAAAAAAAATAATAATAACACAACAATTTTAATATTAATAATATTTAATTATTTTACTTTTATTTTTTAATTTCTTTTATTTTTACATATAAGAGAGAAAATCAAAATTTTCATTTCATTCGCTCTCATAAGCTTCACGTTTCTGTCTTTCACTCCCCCTCTCTCTCTCTTCTCTCTTGCCTCTCATAAGCACTTCTCAGAATCACTTCTCAAAATCAATTCAACACAACGCTTACATCTCTCTCATAAGCACTTCACCGAGTCACTTCTCAGAATCACTTCTCCATAATTGCTTCAGATTCGCCGTTCATCGCTTCCTAACAACTGCTTCATAACATCGTTGTTCATCAGAACGCTGTTCATCAGAATCACATCATCTCATCATCTCATCGAATCACTTCCCTCACAAGGTTAATTCTGATTTCATATTTCTAGGTTTTTTATTTTTTTTAGGTTAGTCTCAATTTGAAACTGATTTGATGTTTAGAGTAAGAATGAAAATAAGCTGACATGAAAATTTGATTTGTTGACATGAAAATTAGTATGCTAGAAGTAAGCTGAACTTGAAATATTTGATGAAATAAGCTGATAATACGCTGATTTGAAATGAGAATAAGAATTGTGATTTTTAAGTTTTTTTGGTTAATCTGAATAGGAACGAGAATAAGCTTATTTGTAAGTTAATTTGAATTGCTTTGTTTTTTGTTGAAATATGAATTAGTAGAAAAAGATATGAAAGGATAATATGAAAAGCTTACTCTAAATCTGATTTTGATGTTTAAGTTTATAGAAAATCAACGAAGCTTAGTTGGAAATCTGATAATCAACTAAGCTTATTGAATCTGATTATAGTAAGTTTGGTTGATAATTAAAATCTGCTATGTTTTGCTTATTGAGAATGAGAATTTTAAACTAATTTCAAGTTTTTTTTGTTTCTTTTGGTTTATTTGTGGATGATTTATCTACCGATTCTTCACTGAGCATTTGCGTTCACTTTCCGTATCTCTCGCGATCCAGGTTTGTTCACTTTATCGTGTTTATCAAGTATCCCATGTTGCTGCATTTTGATTAGTTTGGTTACCATAAAAATGTTGTTGAATATTTTAATTTGATTAAATCCATTCACGTGTATCGATTGTGGTACTGAACTATGGGATATATATCTCTGACCTTAGTATATCTTTTGATTAGATTAAACAAAAAATTAACTATGGACCATTGTTTGTAAGTTATTTTTTTCATGAGGAATGACAGAAGTAAAACATGACCAATTCCACTATAAAGGTTACAATGCAATTGTGCTATTAACAGACTTGTGTCCATTTGGAATAGTTTCATAGCTTGAATGTGATCTTTAGTGATATGTCTTGTGAGATGTTCTGATAAATATTTGACGGAGCATAGAAATTCCTTTTAAGTTGTATATAGGCTTGTTATACGAGCTACCGTATTTGACGAAGCATAGGAGGTACAATACTTATCTTGTGTTGGATGGGAAAAAAATCAAATATGTGATTGTTGATAGGTTGAAAATGAAATTTAAGATCCTTAAAAAAAATAAAGATATTATGAATTTTCTGTAGATAAAGCTTTGAATCTGAAATATGAGTAAACAGGGCCATTATTTTCCCATTTGAGTAAACAGGGCCACAGTAATTAGAAGCATATATTGGTGCCCTTGAAAAATAGGGTACATGTCGTCGCACCATCTAAACATGCTCAAGAGTCAAAACCATTACCGGATAGAAGTTACCTTGAAGTTTTAAGTCTTGTTTATTGGGTTATATTAATTTATGATCTATTTATCTTCAGCATTATTTATAATCTTCAAGAATCTCTCACTTTTCTAGGATTGATTGAAAAATTAAAACATGTACACTTCTATAAGTTATAGCTGGTTTTGGCTCTTAGTATCATTTCCTTTTACTTTTTGAAATATGTCCACTTTATTCATGAATAAAATCACCAATGTAGAATGCCTTACATTGTTTAAGCTAAAGTTTTAGCTAAGGTATTATTGTTGTGGATTAATTCAAATACAAAGTAGTTGTTAGTTAAAATAGTTTGTTAGATAAGTTGGTGGTTAGTAACTAACAAGTTGGTTAGTATTTGTTAGTTTACTTGTGATTCAAGTAATTAGAAAATTCTTTAAATACTTGTAATTGTATCCCATGTATTCTTTCATTCAGTTTTCATAATCAATATAATTCATTCATAGTATTTCTTTCTCTCAAATTTAGTCCCTTCATTTAGTTCCTAAGAGTGCAAGAAACACGTCTTGCACTAACAATTTATTCCCTTCGTTTAGTTACTAATATATGAATATTGTATATTTAGAACTTTCAGCTAGGCAAGTAGACAATTAAAGGGGGTAGGCTCTAGAGGTCTTATTATTTTCTGAAATCAATGTTACTAATTTTATTATTTAATTGGCTCTCTGAACTCATTAATCACCATAAATTTACACTTTAAGTTGTACTAATTTTTCTTCATTTATTTTTATACTTGTCATAGTTGAAGACGACATAGCTGTAAGGAAGACCTGCATCCTCATTTTCTACACCAACAACAAACACTCTACTGTATGGTTTCTTTCTTTCCTTATATTTTATCTTCAACAGGACCCTAGAGTAGTTTTCTCATTGTAACTTTTTATTCTCTTTTTACTTGCTAGATGATTAGATATGACACAGAGATGATGATAGTTAGATATTCTTTCTTCTTTCTTCCTTTTACTTGTTAGATAATTAGATATGGCATAAAGATGATGATGATTAGATATCACTTCTTTTTAGTAAACTCAATGGACAAAGAATGGATGAGATTTCCAAGAGAAAGCCCAGAGTACATGAAGGGCGTATTCTTTTTTCTTAATTATGCCTATAACAAAGGAAAACCAGAAGGACTAGAGATTTTGTGCCCTTGCGCTCAATGTCACAATGCTTCTTGGAAAATAGGAGCAGTCGTATTTGATCATTTAATAGGAAATGGATTTGAGAAAGACTACAATGTTTGGGATCGCCATGGTGAGGGGTTAAGTCTCATGGATATTGATGGTGATACAGATTCTGAAGAGGATGAACTAGACAACATTGATGAACTATTGAATGACAAATTTAGAGATGTGATACAAGAAGAGTATGGAGTTAACAATGGTCTTAGTGATGATGCTAAAAAGTTTTATAATCTGATTGAAGAAGCAAGCCATGAGTTGTACCCAGGATGCAAAAATTTCTCTACATTATCATTCACCATTCGTCTGTACTTGTTGAAGTGTCTTCATGGTTGGAGCAATGCATCCTTTACGTCTCTGTTAGAGTTGTTGAAAGAAGCTATGCCTTTATTAAATGTTCCTGATTCATATAATAAAACTAGAGGAATGATAAGAGATTTGGGACTTGATTATAGTAAGATTGACGCCTGTCCTAATGATTGTATGCTATATTGGAAAGATCATAAGAATGACACATCATGCCATGTTTGTGGTGCTTCACGGTGGATTGAAAGTACTACAGAAAGTGGTGGTCAGATTGAGGAAAACAAGAAAGAACACAAAGTCTCTGCAAAAATATTAAGACATTTTCCTTTGATTCCTAGACTCCAAAGGTTGTTTATGTGTTCAGAGACAGCAACTTCAATGGACATCATCCTGAATTTGCTTGTGATTCACGTAGCATACGACTTGGATTGAGTAGTGATGGATTCAATCCATTTAGAGCAATGAATGTGAAATATAGTGCATGGCCTATTATACTGATACCTTATAATTTCCCACCATGGTTGTGTATGAAGGCCGAGTATTCTATGTTATCTTTACTAATACCTGGGCGAGATTCACCTGGAAATAACATTGATGTGTACCTCCAACCATTAATTGAAGAGTTAAAGGTACTGTGGAATTTCGGTGTAGAGACATATGATGCTTCAACAGATCAAACTTTTCAAATGCGAGCAGCTCTCTTATGGACTATTAGTGACTTTCCTGGGTATGCTATGTTGAGTGGATGGAGTACGAAAGGATATATGGCTTGCCCAATTGATAAAGGTTAGTAGATGTTCCAGAAAATTTAGAGTCCAATGCTGAATTGTATCAAAAGTTCAAAGCTTGGTTGGAAAAAAATTCAAAGCAGGGGCAAATTTCAATTCAAGGTCAAAAGAAAAAAAAACCATCGACAAATAGAATTTTGATCCAAGAGGCAAAATCTACTCAAATAGAACCTAAAAAACAGGATCACATGAAACAATCACATGTTCAACAAGGTCTTTTATTAGTTATCTATTTGTGTTAGTATTTAAATTAAAATTCAAAAAGCTAATTATACTCTTGATACTGACTTAAACTAAATATTTATTTGTTTCATGTATCTAAAAGCCAAACTAGTGGACGGCTCTATGATGAATGGATTATGCAAAGAAGTTTCTGCTCAACTCAAAAAGGACATTGTTAATCACGGACCATCCAAGAAGCAAAAGAATACTATGAAGCGTAAGTGCTACATCAAATGCAGTTTATAGGAACTAACAAAACATGCTATGGAAACTAACAAAACATGTGACTATTGTTTACCTGTCTTTTATTTGGCTGATGTGAGTACTTTATTAACTAGTGGACGACTCTACGATGAATGGATTAAGCAACAAAGTTTATGCTCAACTCAAAATGGACCATGTTAGTCACAGACCATCCAAGAAGCAAAAGATTACTCCAAAGTGTAAGTGCTACATCAAATGCACATACTATGGAAACTAACAAAACATGTGACTATTGTTTTCCTAATTTTCTCATATTTAGTTTTATCGAATTCTATGTAAAGTGACAATGTCATAATTCAGTTTTTTGTTTTTACTTGTATTGTACTTGACTGGTGTGAGTATCTTATTAACTAGTGGACCACTCTATGTTCAATGGATTAAGCAACAACTTTTCTTCTCAAGTCCAAAAGGACCTTGTTGATCATGGACCATCCAAGAAGAAAAAGAATACTCGTAAGTGCTACATCAAATGCAGTTTATAGGAACTAACAAAACATGTGATAATTTTTTTCCTAATTTTCTCTCATTTATTTTTGGCGAATTCTATGTTAACTGACAATGTCATGATGTAGTTTTTTTTACCTGTCTTTTATTTGGCTGATGTGAGTACTTTATTAACTAGTGGACGACTCTACGATGAATGGATTAAGCAACAAAGTTTCTGCTCAACTCAAAATGGACAATGTTAGTCACAGACCATCCAAGAAGCAAAAGATTACTCCAAAGTGTAAGTGCTACATCAAATTCACATACTATGGAAACTAACAAAACATGTGACTATTGTTTTCCTAATTTTCTCAGATTTAGTTTTATCGAATTCTATGTAAAGTGACAATGTCATAATTCAGTTTTTTGTTTTTACTTGTATTATACTTGACTGATCTGAGTATCTTATTAACTAGTGGACCACTCTATGTTCAATGGATTAAGCAACAACTTTTCTTCTCAAGTCCAAAAGGACCTTGGGGATGATGGACCATCGAAAAAGCAAAAGAGTACTCCAAAGATTCCGTTAATGTCACTTGATGAGTACTTTAAAAGGAGTAGGGAGCAACTTGAAGCAGAGGAGTCTGAAAATGAAGAACTTGACAGGGAACAAGAAGCTGAGGGTGAGATAAACTATAAAAATGATGATGGTGATAATTCAATAGAAGGTAACATCCTTATTAGTTTGGCTTTCCACTGCTTCTCTTATGCAAAGAGCCTATTTATATAAATATATTTTGTTTCAATAATGTATATGTATATGTTTGTGTGTGTGTGTGTGTGTGTGTATATGTATAACTCTTGTGATTTGGAATATTAACTAGGAGAAGCATCAAAAAAAAGAAAAAGAGGAAGCACATTGTGCTTAAAAATTCATGCTCGGTCATTAGTTGATAGACAAGAAATCACCTTAAATGAAGAAGGAGAGGCCATTGGACCAAGTCAAAAGATAGTTTATGAATTCAGCAATTTTTTGGGATCAGTAGCAAGGATGTCATATTTATGTCCTCTTACTTACACAAATTGGAAGGCTATACCAAAGAAGAAGAAGACTATATGGGCCTATGTCAATGTATCAACTCTTCTATTGTGTGTGTGTGTGTGTGTGTGTGTGTGTGTGTGTTTGAGTACATTGTTCCTTCACTTAATCCTTAATCCAATATATTTATCTATATATGTTCCTTTTCTTTGCAGAAAAGATACATTGTTCCAGAAAAAGGACAGAAGGTTGTATATGCTATTATAAATGATGCTTGGAGGCGGTATAAATGGTTCATTAAGAAAAATCATTTTACTAAGTATAGAAACTTGCATGAGCGGCTGAAAAACCGTCCAGACAGCATACCTGAAGCACACTTTAAGAAATTAATGACTTATTGGAGATATGAAGCTATTCGAGTAAGATAAATTTAATTTTAATTGCTTATTATTCTACATTATTATTTTCATATTTGATCAATTTAGTTCGTCATATGAATACTAGGAAATCAGTCATCAAAATGCTAAGAATATAGATAAACAAAAATGGAGACATCGAGCCGGTCCCATAAGCTTTGTTGTCATAAGGGAGAGAATGCTATATAACTTTTACTAGTATTATCAAATAATAAAATTCTTCTATTAGTGATGATTTTTCTACTATTAGAGCATAATTTTTTTGCTTTGGATAGCGTGCAACCAAGGATGATAGAGAGCCTCCTACTCAAGCTGAAGTTTTTATTGAAACACGACAAAGCAAGAGAGGAAAGCAGCTGGACCAGGTTACAAGTAATGCGATCGTAAGTTTTCTTTATGATTTTACCAAGTTAAATATTGGGAGAAATGCGCAAAAATATAATCATGATTTTACCCTAAAAAATGACTTTACGTAACTGTTGTTGATTTTGCAAGACAAATCTTCAAGATTTGATCACAAATTCTGGTCAGTCTTCGGTTGAAGCTTTTCAAACTGTCTTTGGAAAAGAAAAACCAGGGAGATTGCGCTGCTATGGAAGAGTTACAACAACTTCTCTGTTGAAAAGAAATAAAGTGGCAGATATGGAAAAAAGCATGCTGCTGAGGTGAAAAGTTTAACTAACAAGGTCCAAGAGATGAAGACTAAACATAGCAAGGATATGGCTGCAATGGAAGAAAAATTGCAAGTTCTTCTAAGGGTCATGCTGAATCAAAGCAACACACGCATTGATATGGGGGAATTAGGAGCTTTTTTATCAACCCGAAATGATGACAATAATGTTCGACATTCATCTACATCTACACATGCTCCAAATAATCATGAGGTATGCTCCAAATAACCCGCTTCAGATTATCATTTTATTATTAAGTTCTTGAAGTTGTGTGTCAATCACTTGATAAAATACCTCAACTCCAAAGTGAAAAAGAGAAGTAGAAAAATTTGATTTTTTTAACCCTTAATTTCTCGTTTTTCACTAACCACCGGATACTTCGATTTCTTTGATTCCGGATCAGTCAGTCATGAAGCTCACAGTGAAGACTCTGAAAGGAAGGCATTTCAAAATCAGAGTTCATCCTTCTTATTCTGTATGTTGTACTTCTTTTTTCTCTTTTTTTCTTTCTTTCTATTTTTATTAAAATTCTTTGATTGAAGAATTCCCAATATTCATTCAATTTTGTTAGATAATGGCCGTAAAAAAGAATATTGAAGACATTGAAGGAAAAAATAATTACCCATGCGGACAACAATTGCTGATTCACAATGGAAAAGTTTTGAAAGATGAAACTACTTTAGCTGATAATAAAGTCTCTGAAGATGGCTTTCTTGTTGTTATGCTTAGTAAGGTATGGATCTCAATTACAATCTAAATTACACTTTCAATTATCTTGCCCATTACACTACTCCATATAATATGTCACGGAAGTCTTTTAAGTCCTTAACCTTCAAATGTTTCATGTTAGAATATAATAATCAGGGATGCTCGAAACTTCATGGGTAGAAACTATCTGAATATTTCTCCTCATGTGTGATCTCACCTCGAATAGCTAGTATTTGTTGTTCCTGTTTGATCTGTTTTAGACTAATTTTCTTTTGGTCTTGTTCCAATGTTGTAGAAGGATTCTTTGCAGTAGTAAAAATAAGATGATTGGTGTGGTTTTGCGGATAAGGGGATTAGTTTTTTTGAAATGAACTATCTGCCACATTGCAACATTGAGAGTATAATAGTGAATTTATTTTTATTTTTATCTTGTAGGTAAATAATAGATCTATGGGGGTGAATGCTTCTTTGATAAATCATGTAACGCCCTAGCTGTTATTTATTTAATTTCAGTTGATTTTAATAAGTTTATATGAATTTAAATAATTTATGTTGATTTTGTGGTGTGTTATATTTTATTATATGATTATTTCGATTAGTTAATTAAAATAGGTAAAAATTATAATTATTAGAAGGTTGGGGATTAAAATGAATTATTTAATATTTAATAGGAGTTAATTAGAATTAAGAAGGGATTGAGTGGTATTAATAGGAGTTAGAAGGAAAGAAAAGTCAGAAACAGTTTTCACGTAGAAACAGAGAAAAAGGGAGAAAACCTAGACCAAGAGAGAATAAGCAAGAGAAGAGAAGAACGCAACTTTAATTCAGGAAATAATCTAAGGTAAGGGTGAGGCTAACATTCAGCTTTAGATTCTATAATTCGTTGATTTATGTAGGGTTGTTAGGGTTGGTGAATTGAATTAGGTTAAAGATGAATTGATGCTAATAATTTGATTAATTCATGAAAATTGTTGTTATTATTGCTGTTCTGATGTTAGAATACATAAGAGTGATGAAATTCATCAAAATTGAGCCTTTAGGTGTCAAATTTGGGGTTTAGGGTTGAAAAGTAGAAGTTTGTTCGTACAGTTCGTAGTTCTGTCAATCGCCGCTCGCCACGGCGAGTAAACCCACTCGCCAGGCAAGCAATGCCTGTGTAGCTCGCCACATAGAGCAGATTCCCTCGCCATGGCGAGTTGCTTAATTAAAAAGTCATTAATTGCCTTAAAGAGGTTTTTGGGTCAATTTTTATATCAATTTAAGTGCCTTAATATGTTTAGGGATGAATGGCACCTTTTTACATAATTAAATTTGGGTTTTGGGAACTTAAAAATGAAGATTTTAGGTGAAAAATGTCAAAAATGCCGAGAGCAACCACTTTTGCTCGCCTTGAGCTCGCCCCTAACTCGCCACGGCGAGTAGCTCAAATTCCTAAACTCGCCACAACAAGTAACACTGTACCATGCCTAATTGTTGAATTTTTGTTGTGAGGCTTTGTTGTGCCCTTTTGTTGTGTCCTATTGAATAAGTTGGAGTCTTATGTCATAGTTGAGTATGCATATTATAGTTGTCGTTGTTGTTGTTGAGTTGTATGTAGATATACACTATTGAGTCCATTTCATACTCATACCTTGTTGAGGGCTTATGCCCTGGAGTGTTTTCACTCAATCGTTGAGGGCTTATGCCCTGGAGTGTTTATCACTCAATGGTTGAGGGCTTATGCCCTGGAATGTTATTTCATTCAAATGTTGGGGGCTTATGCCCCGGAATGCTTAGCATTCACCGCGCGTAAAATGGTACCACATGCATTTGCATTAGTCGCATTGTTGTCGTAGTTGTTGTCGTTGTTGTTGTAGTAGTTGTCGTTGTTGTCGTTGTTGCCGTTGTAGTTGTTGTCGTTGTTGATAATGCTGTTGAATTGTTTAAATTATAAACGATAGTTGATTATTCATTATACTGTTGTTGCTGAATTTAATTGATGAATTATATTATCTATTGTTGTTTGTGAATCTCACCCCTTCTGCTGGAATTGCCGCCTTGTGGGCAAGTGCAGATAACGAAGATTAGTAGAGATGTCGGCTCAAAGTGTCTTAGGGCTCTGATACGTAACGGGACGGGAATTGTTACTTGTTTTCTCTTTCCTTATGTATTATTTATGAATTATGAGAATTTGATGAGGCCTGTGTGCCAAAGACTTATTTCGCTGTTTTAAATTAATTTCGCTGCGAAGTTTTGAAGGTTAATTTTTATTGACTATTTTTATGAAGAATAATTATTCATCTATTCATTTGGAAATTTTATTTGAACGAAAATGTAGCATTCCGTTTTTGGTGAAAAACTCTGATTTAATTTGTTAATTATTAATGTTGGGAGAACGGGGTGTTACAATTGGTATCAGAGCAGGTCGGTCCGTCCGGCCAAGTAGTAGAGTCGAGTCGAGCCTAGTAGAGTCGTATGACAATTTTGTATTGTCTTTGATGTCCTGGTTGTTCTTGTAGTGTAGATTTTTCGCAATGGCTGGAAGGAACGATGTTGCACTTGCTGCTGCTTTGCAAGTGATGGCTCAAGCTGTGGGTCAATAGAATAATGCTAGTGGTAACGACGGTGTTCGCATGCTGGAAACCTTCTAGAGGAACCATCCACCAACTTTCAAGGGCAGGTATGACCCTGATGGAGCGCAGACATGGTTGAAGGAGGTTGAAAGAATCTTCAGAGTGATGCAATGCACTGATGTTCAAATGGTGCGTTTTGGCACACATATGCTGGCTGAGGAGGCTGATGATTGGTGGGTGAGTGTGCAACCAATGCTAGGGAATGGAGGAGCCGTGATCACTTGGGCTGTGTTCAGAAGAGAGTTTCTGAATAGGTATTTTCCGGAAGATGTCCGAGGTAAGAAGGAAATTGAATTTCTGGAACTGAAGCAAGGTGATATGTTAGTAACAGAATATGCTGCCAAGCTTGTTGAGTTGGCAAAGTTTTATCCGCACTACACTCCTGAGACTGCTGAGTTCTCTAAGTGTATCAAGTTTGAGAATGGTCTGCGTGCTGAGATTAAGCGGGCCATTGGTTATCAGAAGATCCGCAACTTTTCTGATTTGGTGAGTAGCTGCAGAATTTACGAAGAGGATACGAAAACTCACTACAAGGTGATTAATGAAAGGAAGAGTAAGAGTCAGCAGAACCGTCCTAAGCCGTACAGTGCCCCTGCTGATAAGGGTAAACAACGGGTGAATGATGAGAGGAGACCCAGGAAGAATGAGACTCCTGCTGAGGTTGTCTGCTACAAGTGTGGTGAGAAAGGTTACAAGAGTAATGCTTGCCACCGTGATGAGAAGAAATGCTTCCAGTGTGGGAAGAAGGGACATACAATAGCCGAATGCAAACGTGGTGATATTGTCTGTTTCAATTGTGATGAAGAGGGTCATCTTAGTTCTCAGTGCAAGAAGCCTAAGAAGGCTCAGCTTGGAGGGAAGGTGTTTGCATTGTTTGGTACACAAACGGACAATGAGGATCGACTTATCAGAGGTACTTGTTATTTCGATAATAATCCTTTAATTGCTATTATTGATACTGGTGCTACGCATTGTTTTATTGTTGTTAGCTGTGCTGCTAAATTGGGGCTTACTATGTCTAATATGGGTGGAGAAATAATTGTTGAAACTCCAGCTAAGGGTTCAGTGACTACCTCTCTTGTTTGTTTAAGATGTCCACTGTCTGTGTTTGGTAGAGATTTTGAAGTTGATCTTGTATGTTTACCGTTGACGGGTATGGATGTAATCCTTGGGATGAACTGGTTAGAGTATAACCATGTCCTCATCAATTGTTTTAGTAAGATAGTACGTTTCTCTTCCACTGAAGAGGAGAGTGAATTTCTTGAGTACTAAGCAGCTGAAGCAGATAGAGCGCGACGGAATTCTGATGTTTTCCTTGATAGCGTATTTGTCGGTGGAGAATCAAGCAGTGATTGATAACCTACCATTCGTGAATGAATTTCCAGTAGTTTTTCCTAATGAGATTCTCGATGTGCCGCCAGAGAGGGAAGTTGAATTCTCTATTGATCTTGTTCCGGGTACGAAGCCTGTGTCGATGGCTCCTTACCGTATGTCAGCAGCTGAGTTGGCAGAATTGAAGAAATAGTTGGAGGACCTACTTGATAAGAAGTTTGTAAGACCAAGTGTTTCACCTTGGGGAGCGCCGGTACTATTGGTTAAGAAGAAAGATGGTAGCATGAGGTTGTGTATAGATTACCGCCAGTTGAATAAAGTGACGATTAAGAATAGGTATCCACTTCCGAGAATTGATGACTTGATGGATCAGCTAGTGGGTGCACATGTGTTTAGTAAAATTGATTTGAGGTCAGGTTACCATCAGATCAAGGTGAAGGATGAAGATATGCAGAAGACGGCGTTCAGGACGCGATATGGTCACTATGAGTATAAAGTGATGCCTTTCGGTGTTACTAATGCACCTGGTGTATTTATGGAGTATATGAACAGAATTTTCCATGACTTTCTGGACAGATTTGTTGTTGTTTTTATTGATGATATCCTGATTTATTCTAAAACTGAAGAAGAGCATGCAGAGCATTTGAAGATTGTTTTGCAAGTGTTAAAAGAAAAGAAGTTGTATGCCAAGTTGTCAAAATGTGAGTTCTGGTTAAGTGAAGTAAGTTTTCTTGGCTATATTATTTCTGGTAGTGGTATTGCGGTTGACCCGTCAAAAGTTGAAGCGGTATCGCAATGGGAGACTCCGAGGTCAGTTACAGAGATTAGAAGTTTTCTGGGTTTAGCAGGCTATTACCGCAGATTTATCAAAGGATTTTCAAAGTTGGCACTTCCTCTGACTCAGTTGACCTGTAAGGGTAAAGCTTTTGTGTGGGATGCTAAGTGTGAGAATAGTTTCAATGAGTTGAAGCAACGGTTGACGACCGCTCCGATTTTAATTTTACCGAAGTCAGATGAACCTTTTGTTGTTTATTGTGATGCGTCTAAGTTGGGCTTAGGTGGTGTACTTATGCAAGATGGTAAGGTGGTGGCTTATGCTTCGAAACAATTGAGGATACATGAGAAGAACTATCCTACACATGATTTAGAGTTGGCTGTTGTGGTTTTTGTGTTAAAAATTTGGAGGCATTATTTGTACGGTTCCAGATTTGAGGTGTTTAGTGATCATAAAAGTTTGAAATATTTGTTTGATCAAAAGGAGTTGAATATGAGGCAGAGAAGATGGCTCGAGTTGTTGAAGGACTATGATTTTAGTTTGAATTACCACCCGGGTAAAGCCAATGTGGTTGCAGATGCCTTGAGCAGAAAGACGTTGCATATGTCTGCTATGATGATGAAGGAGTTCGAGTTGCTTGAGCAATTTAGAGATTTGAGCCTAGTTTGTGAATTGGCACCTCGGAGCGTGCAGTTGGGTATGTTGAAGATCAATAATGAATTCTTGAACAGTATCAAGGAAGCGCAGGAAGCTGACGTTAAGTTTGTAGACTTGATGGTTACTAGTAATGAAGCGGAAGATAGTGATTTCCAGGTTGATGATCAGGGTGTGTTGAGATTCCGAGGCAGAATTTGTATTCCTGATAATGATGAGTTGAAAAAGTTGATTTTAGAAGAAAGTCACCGGAGTAGCTTAAGTATTCATCCGGGAGCTACAAAGATGTATCACGACTTAAAGAAATTGTTTTGGTGGTCAAGATTGAAGCGTGATGTCGCGCAATTTGTTTACGCTTGTTTGACTTGTCAGAAATCTAAAGTTGAACATCAGAAACCTGCAGGGTTGTTGACACCATTAGATGTGCCAGAATGGAAGTGGGATAGCATATCCATGGATTTTGTAACGAACTTACCGAATACTCCGAAGGGGCATGATGCCATTTGGGTAGTTGTTGACATGTTGACAAAGTCAGCGCATTTTATTCCGATCAATATCAATTATCTAGGAGCTCAGTTGGCAGAGATTTACATTCATAATATTGTGAAGTTGCATGGTGTTCCATCAAGTATTGTGTCAGATAGAGATCTGAGGTTTACTTCAAGGTTTTGGAAGAGTTTGCAGGAGGCTTTGGGTTCTAAGTTGAAGTTGAGTTCGGCTTATCATCCTCAAACAGATGGTCAGTCGGAAAGGACGATTCAGACGTTGGAAGATTTGCTAAGAGTGCGTGTACTTGAACAAGGTGGAGCTTGGGATAGTCATCTACCGTTGATTGAGTTCACGTACAACAACAGTTACCATTCGAGTATTGGTATGACACCATTTGAAGCTTTGTATGGTCGAAGGTGTAGAACTCTGTTGTGTTGGTTTGAATCGGGAGAAAGTATAGTGTTGGGACCGGAATTAGTCCAGTAGACTACAGAGAAAGTTAAGTTGATAAGAGAGCAGATGAAAGCGTCGCAGAGTCGGCAGAAGAGTTACCATGACAAGCGTAGAAAGGAACTTGAATTTCAAGAGGGTGATCATGTATTCTTGAGAGTCACTCCCATGACAGGTGTAGGTCGTGCGTTGAAGTCTAAGAAGTTGACTCCGAAGTTTATTGGTCCTTATCAGATATCGGAGAGAATTGGGCCAGTGGCATATCGAATAGGTTTGCCACCACATCTTTCGAATTTGCATGATGTGTTTCATGTGTCGCAGTTGCGGAAGTACGTAGCGGATCCTTCACATGTTATACCAAGAGATGACGTGCAAGTTATAGACAACCTTACGGTGGAGACTTTACCGTTGAGAATTGATTATCGTAAGGTGAAGAAGTTGAGAGGCAAGGAGATACCTCTGGTGAGAGTTGTTTGGGGTGGAGTAACTGGTGAAAGTTTGACTTGGGAGCTGGAAAGTAAGATGATAAAGTCTTATCCTGAGTTGTTTGCTTGAGGTAATATTTCGAGGACGAAATTCTTTAAGTGGGGGAGAGTTGTAACGCCCTAGCTGTTATTTATTTAATTTCAGTTGATTTTAATAAGTTTATATGATTTTAAATAATTTATGTTGATTTTGTGGTGTGTTATATTTTATTATATGATTATTTCGATTAGTTAATTAAAATAGGTGAGAATTATAATTATTAGAAGGTTGGGGATTAAAATGAATTATTTAATATTTAATAGGAGTTAATTAGAATTAAGAAGGAATTGAGTGGTATTAATAGGAGTTATAAGGAAAGAAAAGTCAGAAACAGTTTTCACGTAGAAACAGAGAAAAAGGGAGAAAACCTAGACCAAGAGAGAAGCAGCAAGAGGAGAGAAGAACGCAGCTTTAATTCAGGAAATAATCTAAGGTAAGGGTGAGGCTAACATTCAGCTTTAGATTCTATAATTCGTTGATTTATGTAGGGTTGTTAGGGTTGGTGAATTGAATTAGGTTAAAGATGAATTGATGCTAATAATTTGATTAATTCATGAGAATTGTTGTTATTATTGCTGTTCTGATGTTAGAATACATAAGAGTGATGAAATTCATCAAAATTGAGCCTTTAGGTGTCAAATTTGGGGTTTAGGGTTGAAAAGTAGAAGTCTGTTCGTACAGTTCGTAGTTCTGTCAATCGCCGCTCGCCACGGCGAGTAAACCCACTCGCCAGGCGAGCAATGCCTGTGTAGCTCGCCACAGCGAGCAGACCCACTCGCCAGGCGAGCAGTGAAACCCCTTAGCTCGCCAAAGCGAGTAGATTCACTCGCCATGGCGAGTTGCTTAATTAAAAAGTCATTAATTGCCTTAAAGAGGTTTTTGTGTCAATTTTTATATCAATTTGAGTGCCTTAATATGTTTAGGGATGAATGGCACCTTTTTACATAATTAAATTTGGGTTTTGAGAACTTAAAAATGAAGATTTTAGGTGAAAAATGTCAAAAATGCCGAGAGCAACCACTTTTGCTCGCCTTGAGCTCGCCCCTAACTCGCCACGGCGAATAGCTCAAATTCCTGAACTCGCCACGGCGAGTAACACTGTACCATGCCTAATTGTTGAATTTTTGTTGTGAGGCTTTGTTGTGCCCTTTTGTTGTGTCCTATTGAATAAGTTGGAGTCTTATGTCATAGTTGAGTATGCATATTATAGTTGTCGTTGCTGTTGTTGAGTTGTATGTAGATATACACTATTGAGTCCATTTCATACTCATACCTTGTTGAGGGCTTATGCCCTGGAGTGTTTTCACTCAATTGTTGAGGGCTTATGCCCTGGAGTGTTTATCACTCAATGGTTGAGGGCTTATGCCCTGGAATGTTATTTCATTCAAATGTTGGGGGCTTATGCCCCGGAATGCTTAGCATTCACCGCGCGTAAAATGGTACCACATGCATTTGCATTAGTCGCATTGTTGTCGTAGTTGTTGTCGTTGTTGTTGTAGTAGTTGTCGTTGTTGTCGTTGTAGTTGTTGTCGTTGTTGATAACGCTGTTGAATTGTTTAAATTATAAATGATAGTTGATTATTCATTATACTGTTGTTGCTGAATTTAATTGATGAATTATATTATCTATTGTTGTTTGTGAATCTCACCCCTTCTGCTGGAATTGCCGCCTTGTGGGCAAGTGCAGGTAACGAAGATTAGTAGAGATGTCGGCTCAAAGTGTCTTAGGGCTCTGATACGTAACGGGACGAGAATTGTTACTTGTTTTCTCTTTCCTTACGTATTATTTATGAATTATGAGAATTTGATGAGGTCTGTGTGCCAAAGACTTATTTCGCCGTTTTAAATTAATTCCGCTGCGAAGTTTTGAAGGTTAATTTTTATTGACTATTTTTATGAAGAATAATTATTCATCTATTCATTTGGAAATTTTATTTGAACGAAAATGTAGCATTCCGTTTTTAGTGAAAAACTCTGATTTAATTTGTTAATTATTAATGTTGGGAGAACGAGGTGATACAACTCCGAAGAAGAGGATGAAGAACACTTGTTTGATGAAGCGGAAGAAGGGAATGAAGAACAATTCTTTGATGACTTGGACGGAGATGAGGATGAAGAATAATTGGCTCAATAATTCTTGTTTATTTTCATTATTTGATGTAATAAATTTCACATTGAAGGATAAATTGTCGATATTCATGACAAAATTGATTGACTTTGGTTAGACATTTATTTTAATGTAATAAATTTCACATTGAAGTTAAATTGTTGATATTCATTACAAATTGATTAACTTTGGTTAGACATTTATTTTGATTCATACTAGGATTCTAGTGTTTATTTGGTTTTTGGTTCAGATTAAAGTTTTTATCATCTATAATCAAGTTCTCTAGAATTTAATGCTTGTTGTCACCATTTAAGTTCATGAAAAGTTGATATGTGGATTGTTCACATTTTAAAACTTAAATGGTTGATCAGTGAATAAGCAGGTTAGAGATATAATAATGAAAAATTATTGTTTTCCCACTAAAATCAGTGACAACGGTTAACTCCTTTTTTTTATGTAATTATAGACAACGGTTTTTATGTGTTGCGTTTTCCTGTATGCAACAAATCCGTTGTCAAATGAAAAGCCAACGCCTTAGACTACCAAGGAAAGAAAAGCATTGCCCAAAGGTAAAACAACAGTTTTATCAACTATGGCTACGATTTGCAACCGTAGTTTTAGACCAAAAATGTTGTAGTGCACCATACTGGATATGATTTATTGTTATAAGTCTTGAAAGACCTGCAATAACAATGTTGCAAGCATTGGTATTATTCCAATTCAACAACACATGTTGTATTGTTTACATTAGGTTGCTTAATGGATATTTCCCGAAAGAACCATAATTCCTCATTTTCTTTCTCAATAATTTCCATAGAATCATCCATGCTAAACAAAGATAGTTGCTCAAAAGATTTTGAAAACATAAGTTCAGCAAAGTGAACTAACTTACAATGCAATCATAATTACTCCATATTTCCAAAATATCTACAACATGAAATACACAGTAAAAACAGGGTTTTTACTAGATTACCCTTCACAAATTTGTGGGTAATTACCCTCTGCTGATGTGGACCAATTAAAATAAATAATATGAACAACATTAATTAAAGTCAAACATATAGTTACATTTTACATATTTTGAATATATTTTTGTTATTTACATGCTCACCCCCACATTCAATTAATGTGTCTTTACGTTTTAAGTCAATAAATCTAATAAAATCTTTTGTTGCCTCATTTCAATTGTTTAGGCATATTTTATTCTTTTTTCTTTAATGATTTTTGTTTCATCTCTTCTTTTTTCTGCAAATGTTTTTACACCATGTCTTGGTGTTTTTTCAACCTTGGTTTTTCTTCTCTCACAAATTCATAAAATCTATTATTTTTCTACCATAAAAGATCTTTAAAAAAATAGTATAAACGTTATTTTCTTTTACAATAGTTAGATTATATATTCCCTTGTACCCAAGAAAGAATATATATTCTAATGTGTTTATATATCAATACTAGTTTAAACGTTAGTTTTTTGAATTCATGACTAAACATTATTTTTTTCCAAAAGAAATATATATTAGTCTAAAAATTATTTCTTTGATCTATACTATATATAAAGAAAACAACCCCTTTTAGCACACTTTTGGGTTGGATTTTTTCTTTCCAAAAATACCCTTAATTTTTAATTTTAATTTTAAATACAAATAACACATGTAACAAATAGATAAGAATAAATTTAATTTAAGGAGACCTACCTATAACTAATTTTTGTGAGAATCACTTCTAAGACCTACCTATCATTCTAAATGCATTGAAAAGTTATAGTAATGTCTCTTTAAGTTGGACTTTTGTTATTTAATAGAGCAGCGTGCATATGTGTAACTCAGATGTGTGTACAATTATATTCAATCAAAGAATACCCTTTAATAGAAAAATATCATACAAAGATTATCAAAGAAAAAACCAAAAGAAAGAGTCGTATTTAGATTAAATTTTGAACTTCAACATTATGCAAACATTTAAATATTTGGCTAAATCCCAATCTCATGAAAATGGTCAAAGATTCTAAACTCAGTGGATTAACTTAATGCAAATCACAAACATTCAAATTAACTTTGTTAGGCCTATAAATACTCATGAGTTTCATATAACCAAATTCATATTTGATGGTCTTAATGAGTGAGTTACACATACATGTAAGGTCAGAACATGGGAGGTAAATTGTTAATTTTTTTAGGCTTATAGGAATAGTACAAATGAAGGAAAAATTACGTTTCCAAAAATGGCTTCGCAATGGAGTGTATGATTGCTAACAAAGACTAATCAGATCAGATGCTTACTTTATTATATTCAGGTTTGAACAAAGGAATATGTTTCTGATTGTACTTTTGGTTTGTTGAGCCTATATAAAATGTAGGCTCCAAAAAAGTTTTGTTTAACGATAAATTTTAAGTCATGATTATACCTTCAGTTTGATTGCCTCTCCAACGTATTTTATCTGAACTCTTTTAAAATTTATGCATAAAACCTATCACCAAACAAAACCAGAGATTAAAAATTGAATAAAACATGTCATCATATAATTAGTCAAAATAACATGCCTTACATATTCGGACATAAAGTAATTGGAACAAAATAATAAACAACATCTTTATCTCTAAAAAAAAAAAACATCTTTAGAAACTAAGAATGTTTCCTTCAAAAAGAAACTAAGAAATTTGATTTAAAGCTCAAATTAACAAGAGAAAGAATAAGAGAACAACATGGGTTGAAGGGAACTAATAGTTTAAAACCAAATCAAGATATAGTTTCCAAAAGGAAAAAATCAGTCTTCCATCCCTCTGCTTAGTGGAATAGAACCATAAAATGGTGAATATCACCTCCATCTAAGGTACTATGACCGAGCAAATATCACCTCCATTCATAAGATTTATACATGCATTCTACTTACACAACATTAAAAAGGGATCTTTATTAAACAATCCTTATTAACTCATCAGCATCTACTTTAGACCATTGCACATTACAATTTGGAAAGCGAAGGAAAGGCCTATATTATAATCCAGGAAATTAGTTTCACAAAGTATTCCAATTCATGTCGTGAAATCTTTCTTACCTAAAAAAAGATTTCAAACAAGTGATCATAAAAGATAAAAAAAATAAAAAATTAAACTCTCAAACCAATATGAAGCTACTACATTAACAAATCATTTACGACTTCTCTAACTTCAGTTGACTTATGGAGCAAAAGAAATAAATTAAACCAAATATAGTTTATGTCAACGCATTCATAAGTTAAAAGATGATGAAATAAAATACCAACTCTTATTTGTAATTTTAATGTGTATGCAGTATACCAAATAGTAAGAAATTGCCAAATAGGTAGACAAAATGGAAGTGCAGCCAATGAATTAGTGTAGATTAAAGTAAGAAGTTGCCATATAGAGTAAGAAATTTCGAATCTCTATGAAAATATAAGCCTAATCAATTTTCCAAGGGATTATAAAAAAAAACTATTCATCATGTAATCCTTTCCAAATGTATTTTGTCTAATGATAATATGACAAATTTACCAATTGGGGCTAATTCAAAAAATTTATGCCTCATCAACTAAAGTAGATTCTTTAGGACCATGTAAAACTAATAATATCATCCATTTTCTTATTGAGACATTTTCTCAAACACTTTGTGAATGCTCATTTTCGTTACAAAAGAATCAAATACAACAGTTTTTATTACTCTAAACACAAAAAGACCCTTCCCACTATTTATGAAAAGCGCCTGTGCTTCACAGATTCAAAGATATTGCTATTTGTTGGATTTTCTAATATGCAATGATTCAACTATCATTTTGGGAAAAATATTGCCAAATTTGATAAGAATCACAATGGACCAACTGCTGAAGGGCATGTGTAATGCTAGAGATGAGATGCTATTTGTCGGAAAGGTGGAAGTATAGTTTTGAACTCACTTATACTTCCACCTTTCCGACAAAACCTGCTCAGTGATGTTGAGACTCATTGTAAAATGGAAGGCTTCAAACCTGCTCAGTGCAGTTCCCAAAATGCCAAGTTATCAGTTGTTGAAGTTAACAGTCAGGTTAGAGCTATTATTAATTCTGTTTCATTCCCAACATTTCCACACAACAAGGGCCCTGAGGTGTTCAAGGGTAAGGTTTTGCATACCATTGAGTATTGTAAACTTGACAACGAAGCTACTAGTGACATTCTTAAAGGAAAAAAAAAAGTTGTGGTGATTGGTTTCAAAAACATTTGTATGCTTCCTATTATCTCCAATGGTAAACAAATATACTCTTAATCAATTGGATCATTTGTTAAATGCATATGCTTTTCACAGATAGAAAATAAATTAGATTAACAACAAAAATATAGAGATTGAACCAATATGGATTGGTCTGGTGGTGTAGGTTTGATACCATGGAGTATACTTCTCTCAGTGTCTCATATTCAAATTCTCTAAGCCAATTTATGTGAGTTAGTCCATACAAAGTTTGCTCTAACTTTAGTCGACGGTGAGATTAATCCTCTTAATTAGTCGGTCCTCTAAACTATACCCTAGATATATTACACTTCCACGATTCTATCATTGATTTAGTGACAAATAAATTTGTGATGTTCTAACATAACATAGTATTGAGAGAATTGATAACACGACAGTTCTACATAAAAATAACCTTAATTAGTTAGACTGAAATCAACCATTTAAGAGGCAATACAAGGATGCAAATGACCTAGACTGTGGAAATACCTTAGGATGCTAGCTACCATGGGTCAAAGACCTTAATTAGAATGGCTAAGAAAAAAATAGTGATGTTTAATTTTATTTTTTAATTGTTTTTTATGAATTTTAGAAAGAAAGAAAATATTAGCAATTGATAATTTTTCTAGTAATTAGAAAAACAATTATAGAAATTTCTTTATTGTTGAATTAATGACAGCAAACAGAGGCGTGTGATTTCAAAGTTCATAGAGTCTTACTTGCTTTGGAAACTTCCATTAGAGAAATATGGATTGAAGCCAGAACACCCATTTGAGGAAGATTATGCATCTTGTCAAGTAGCTGTACTACCAGAAAGTTTTTACAATGAGGCTGATAAAGGGAAAATAATGTTCAAAAGAGCATCAAAGTGGTGGTTTTGGAGTGGTGGTATTGAATTTGATGACAACACTAAAATGGATGCCGACGTTGCTCTACTTGCAACCGGTTATGATGGCCAAAAGAAGCTCACAACACAATTGACATGTTTTTTAATCTCCCAAGCTTACTAAGGGGACCTTGATTGCTTACGGTCATTGACTGCAACGCAATCAAAAAGTCAGAGAGATTATGATGGTCTGATGATCTCAAGCAATTTTTTAAAAAATTAAATTACTTTACTTGAGATGTGACCGACAGCATCTGTCTGACTGTCTGCAATCGGTGACCGCATACAATCAAAGCTCCTTTCTAATAGAAAAAGAAGATGAGCGACTGTGAGGGTTTGAGAGAGAGGCGATGACGGCGGGTGGTTCAGGCCTACCGGTGTTCGTCGACTGAGAGATCACATAGGGGGGAAGGGGTTCAGGCAGGGAGCCACCAAAAGGGGGGGATGGGGAGGAATGGCTTGTTGTGAGTCAGAGGAGAGGAAAAGTGCGGCGACAGGAGGATCGAGGCAAGGAATGGCACAAGGAGCATGGACGGTTCAGAGAGGAGATTTCTGCTGGCTTTCGGCATTCTAGGTTTCCGGATCCATCTGAGGATCGCGACTGGGGCTGCGCGAATTACTACCAGAATAGGAAAGCTTGCCGGTACGTGAGGGATTTGAGAACGGACTGGGGTCGGTGTGAATAGAGATTTCGCGGTGGAGGTGTGACCTATGGAGACGGCTGGCTGCGCAAGAGCGGCGAGCGGGCGGGTTCAGCCTTGGTTGATTCGGGTCTAGGCGCTCTGCAGGATGCGGGTTTGGTGGTAGTGGTTTACGAGTGGTTGAGGGAGGGAGGAGGTACGCGTCGGTGGTGAGTAGGAATCCGGTTACGGTGGAATAGGGAAGGGGAAGGTTCAGGATTGGCAGTGGTGAACCGGCTGCGGTACGGGAAGTCAGTCAAGCGGGAGTAGGAGGTACATCTGCGCTGAGTGTCTGGGAGAGAGAGAATGGCACTAATGTCGCGGGTTCGGCTGCTATTTCTCGTAAGTATGTTACTTTCTATTTCACTAATTTCCCGCCTCTTTTATCGAATTTTTATTTACGAAAAGGGTTAGAGGTTTGCGGGATGTTAGAAGAGGTGGTAGTTCCGGCTAGGCATAACGTGGAAGGGGAAGTTTATTGTTTTGTAAGACACTCGAACGTTCGGGATGTTTGCAAGCTTTTGAAAGCGGTTAACTTTGTCTAGTTTGGGAATTAAAAATTAGTTGCGAGGGTCTCTAGGTTTGATAAAGAGGCGGCGAGAGAGGTGGTTAAAGAGGGTGAAAGTGGAGGAAAACTCGTAGAGATGAGGGTCGAGGAGGCGACGGTCGGTGTTTCTAGGTTTGTATCTGAAGGAACTCTGGTTGACGACGTCGGGAGTGGGTTGGGTAGAGTCAAAGGAGCTAGTATTGGAAATGTTGGTGTTAATGTGGGTACAGAGAAAAAGGGAGCGTTGACTAACGAAGCTAATTCTGGGGAAATGGTAGAAGGTGTTAGGATCGGCGATGTTCTGGTTAGTGTCAGCAAGAATAGGCTTTACCCGAAGGAGCTCGGGAACGGAAGGAAAGAACCCTTAAAGGGTGCTGGTGGCTTTTTGCCTGTCGGTAGAGGGCAACCTTCAATCCAAAAATTAGTTCTGAAGTATACGTCTTGTGAGGAGGACTCTTTGTGGGCGAGTCACGGGGTGGTGGCGTCTGTGGTTAATGGTGAATCTATACCGGACGTCCAGAATAGATTAACGGATGCGGGTTTTGCGGATATAGTTATTACGCCTATGGGAGCGAATAGAGTGTTGATTCATAGTTCGTCAGATGTTGATGTTAGCAGTATTATCAATGACGCCAAGGAGTTCTTTGATCATTTTTTCTTGAACTGCGCCCGATGGGAAAAGAAAATTTGGCCGTTTCAGCGAGGCGCTTGGTTAAGGATTTATGGGATCCCGCTTCACGCGTGGAATGTTAGCTTCTTTAAATTGTGTATTTTAGATTGCAGACGCTTGCTGCGGATTGACGATGAAACTGTGGATAAAGAAAGATTTGACTACGCCCGAGTTTTAGTAGCTACCAAATCGTATGAAATTATTAATTGTTGTGAAGAGGTTTTGGTTGATGGGGAACTGGTTAGGGTGAAGATTATTGAGGAATGGGGTTTTAATCTCGGAGATGATGCATGTCTTTACGAAGATGAGGAAGACGCCCAAGACGTTCAGTCCGAGCACGAAGGTGAGCAGGTGGATCACGGTTTGGATTCCGAGGCGAACATTTTGGTTGATAAGATTTTGCATGATTTGGCGGGCGTTGAGGGGCATGGAATTTTGAGTCAAGAGGCGGGGATTGTTGTAGGATCGGACGCGGAGGCTGGCGTGGGTGATGTCAATCGATCGAAGTTAAACAATAGAGGCGAGGCTGGCTTGGGGAGTTCGGTTCTCTTGGAGCCAGTGGTTTCTGGCACGGGCGAAAGTGCATCGTCGTTCGCAGCGGATGGGGCGAAGGTTGTGGTTGAGGACAATGAGGGTTTGGTGCAGTGCGTGATGCATCTGTTGTATCTCTGAATAGGAGCCTTCGGCTTTCAGGAGCGGTGTCATGTCCCCCTAGAGTTGATCATTCAGGTATTCAGGGGTCGTGGAGCTTGGATTGGCTGGGTGACCATAGTCACAGTGAAGCAGGGGGTGTTTGCTCCTCTCGGAAGTGTTGTAGAAATAGGAATAGGTCGTTAGAGAGGAAGTCTCAGGTAGATGTATCTTACCGCAATCGTAAGAAAGTGGATGGGGTGTTGCGGAACTCTGTGCATAACTTGAAAAAGGTAGCTAGGCTGCAGGCAAAAGACCGCGCTACGGTTAGGCATATCTTAAAGAAAAGTGCTCGGAAGTTTCAAGGATCATCTAAGTTGAAAAAATCGGTGTCGTTGGTTTCCAAGGAGGTGTCGGATGACTCTACTTCTTCTGTCTCGGGGTCTAATGATTGGAAGAATTGGGTGGTGCTGCATGGGAGTGAGAAAGTGGTGAGGGAGGATGTTAGAGAAATAGGTGAAACTATTGGCATGCATTTAACAGGGCATCATAACAGGTTTGATGTGTTGGCTAAGAGGTGTCGAAGGAAGAAGAATTGTGAAGGTGAAGGGGAGGGAGAATCAAGGGGATCGGTTGAGGATGCAGAGTAGGTGGTGTGTGTGTATGGTTTTGGGAGGAGGGTGTGGGAGATGAAGGTAGTCTCCTAGAATGTTAGAGGGTTAGGTGGCCTTGAGAAGAGAAAGGAAGCCCGTGCGTTGGTGAAGGAGAAGTGTCCGTGGATTGTATGTATTCAAGAGACGAAATTACAAAGATGCGATGACGGCTTGTGCTTGTCGGTGTGGGAAGGTAACTCTGTTGCGTTTTCTTTTCGTCCGTCTGTAGGGGCCTTTGGGGGGGTATTGACGTTATGGGATTCGAATGAGGTCGAGGTGTGGTCTTCTAGTAGCTTTGATCATGTTCTCTATATCCATGGCCGTTTTTATTCTTCTAATGAGGAATTTCATCTGTTTAATGTGTACGCCCCCTGCAATAATAATGATAGACAGGTTCTTTAGGATGAGTTGTCGAGTCGCCTGCATCTTCTGAGGGGTAAGAAGGTGTGCGTCTGTGGTGATTTTTATGAGGTTAGACGTAAGGAAGAAAGACGTTCGGTGTCTGCTGCTGGAGGTTTGATGGATTTCGGCCCCTTTAATCATTTTATTGTTGAGAATGCGTTGTGTGATCTACCGCTTTGCGGCCGTAATTTCACCTGGATCAAAGGGGATGGTAAGTCGATGAGTCAGATTGATCGTTTTCTTTTGTCTGAAGATTGGTGTTTAGTGTGGCCGAATTGTGTTCAAGTCGCTCATTTGAGATGATTATCGGATCATTGCCCGTTGCTTCTTTCGGTTGATGAAGAGAATTGGGGACCGAGGCCTTCTAGGTTCCTTAAATGTTGGGCTGATCTTCCGGGTTATAAGCAGTTTGTGAGGAATAAGTGGAATTCTCTTCAAGTGGATGGGTGGGGAGGTTTCGTGCTAAAGAAAAAGTTTAAATTAATGAAATCGGCGTTGAAGGACTGACATTTGTCCCATTCGTATAATTTACCTGCGCAGATTGGTGCGGTAAAAGAGAGGATGGCGAAGCTGGATGGCATAGGAGAAGGCGTTGAGCTGTCAGAGGAGGATTGTAACGAGCTGCATGTTGTGTCGGCTAATTTGCATTCTCTCTATAGGCTGCATACTAGCATCTGTTGGCAGCAATCGAGGAACCAGTGGCTCCGTGATGGGGACGCAAATTCTAAAAAATTTCACTCTATCCTGTCTTCGCGGCGTCGTCGGAATGCTATATGTTCGGTGTTGGTTGATGAGGTGCGCATTGAAGGAGTTCATCCGGTTCGAGAAGCGGAGTACAATCATTTTGAACAACACTATAAGGCGCAGGGTGTGGAGAGACCGAGTATCTCTAATCTTCAGTTTCAGACCCTTTCTATGGGGGAGGGAGGGAGTCTTATTAAACCTTTTGCAGAGGTTGAGGTTAAGGAGGCCATCTGGGACTGCGATAGTTTCAAAAGTCTGGAGCCGGATGATGTAAGTTTTGGTTTTTTGAAGGAGTTCTGGCCTAAGCTAAAGGGTGATGTGATGAGGTTTGTTTCCGAGTTTCATAGAAATGGGAAGTTGGCGAAAGGTATCAATGTTACTTTCATTGTGCTAATTCCGAAGGTGGACAATCCTCATAGGTTAAATGATTATCGGCCAATTTCTTTGGTGGGAAGTATGTACAAAATTCTTGCTAAAGTTTTAGCTAACAGATTGAGACTGGTAATGAGTAGTGTGGTGGCTGAAACTCAGTCAGCTTTCGTTAAAAACCGCCAAATTTTAGACGGCATTCTTATTGCCAACGAGGTTGTTGATGAGGCTTCTAAACTCAAGAAGAAGCTTTTGTTATTTAAAGTGGATTTTGAAAAAGCCTATGATTCTGTTGACTGGGGATACTTGGATTCAGTTATGAAGGCGATGGCTTTCCCGGTTCTGTGGAGGAAGTGGATCCGCGAATGTGTGACTACTGCTACTCCTGCGGTTCTTGTTAATGGAAGCCCAACCGATGAGTTTCACTTACAGAGAGGGCTCCGCCAAGGGAACTCTTTTTCCCCCTTTCTGTTTTTGCTTACAGCTGAAGGTCTTAATGTTTTGATAAAAGCGTTGGTTGAGAATAATTTATTTCAATGGTACGCCATGGGTACAGTCAATCAGGTGGTGGTATCCCATCTTCAATTTGCTGATGATACTCTGTTATTAGGTAATAAAAGTTGGGCGAATGTGCAGGCCCTTCGAGCAGCTCTTGCGATTTTTTAATCTATGTCTGGATTGAAAGTTAATTTTAATAAAAGCTTGTTGGTGGGCGTGAATATCTCTGAGTTGTAAAGTAGTTCAAATTCCTTTTATGTATCTAGGTCTTCCTATAGGTGGTAATCCGCGGAGACTTAAGTCTTGGGAACCTATTGTGAATCGTGTTAAATCTAGATTGTCGAGTTGGAATATCAGATTTCTCTCTTTCGGAGGCCGCTTAATTCTCCTCAAATTTGTTTTAACTTCTCTACCTTTCTATGCACTTTTCTTCTTCAAAGCTCCAGTAGGTATAATCTCTTCCATTGAATCTTTATTGAATAATTTCTTTTGGGGTGGGAGTGAGGATAGTAGAAAAATTTCTTGGATTGGTTGGCAGACTTTGTGTTCTAAAAAGGAGCATGGAGGTTTGGGGGTGAGGAGGTTGAAGGAGTTTAATGTTGCTCTTCTAGGTAAATGGTGTTGGAGAATGTTAGTGGATAGAGAATGTTGGCGGTTTAATATTTTAGTCGCCCGATATGGCGAAATAAGTGGGAGGTTAGAGGTGGGGGGCCGGAGTGTGTCTTCTTGGTGGAGGGAGGTTGGCAGGATTCGTGTGGGGACGGGGTTGTAGGTGGAGGGTGGTTCGGTGATAGTGTTAGGCGGAGGGTTGGTGATGGGACCGCGACGTCCTTTTGGTCGCATAGGTGGTTGGGAGGATCCCCGCTTTGCGAGCGTTTTCCTCGCTTATTTGATTTGGCTGAGAACAAAACCATTTTTGTGGCTACTTTGATTGCTAGAGGCATGGAGTCGGATGGAGAGGGTTGGAGTTGGAGGCGGAGGCTGTGGGCTTGGGAGGAGGATTTATTAGAGGAGTGTAGGGCGTTATTGCTTGATGTTTCTCTGGTTCCTAATGTTTCAGATACTTGGGAGTGGCTCCCCGACCTTGCAGAGGGTTACTCCGTGAGGGGAGCCTATGACTTGCTGATTGTTGGTGATGATTCTCCGGTAGGTTTCGGTTTTTGCCTGGAGGCTTCTTCGGGACCGGCTTCCAACGAAAGCTAACTTGGCTTGGCGGGGTGTTATTCTTGCGGATGCGTATTTTTGTGTTTCTGGTTGCGGACACGTGGAGACGGCTGAGCATTTATTCTTATCTTGTTCTACGTCCGTACCTTTATGGCATCTGGTGTGCGGGTGGATCGGTGTTGATGGGGTGGATTCTAATGTGATTGCAGATCATTTTGTTCAGTTTTTTCAGTTGGCAGGAGATGGTAAAGCTAAAAGGTCTTTTATGCAGCTCATCTTGCTCTTGGTTACTTGGGTGTTGTGGAATGAACGTAATAATTGCTTGTTCAACAATATTGTTACGAGTGTACCGAGTCTGTTAGACAAAGTTAAACTGTTAGCTTTAGGCTGGTTGAAAGCCAAAAAGGCTGTGTTTGTTCATGGTACGCAGAGATGGTGGTCAAGCCCTTTTGTTTGTTTGGGTATTGGCTAATTTGTTTTTTTTTCCTCTGCTTGGTTGTAACTGTTATTGTATTTTATTAGTGTGGTCTCCTAGGCACTTCTTATGCTTGGGAACTACTGTTTGAAGTGGTATATATATTTCATTTTGATTTCTTAAAAAAAAAAAAATAGCATGTGTTGGAATTTCCATGCCAAAGATGGAGCAAAGTTCGTTTTCTGATTCCGCAAATCCTAGTTGGATTGTCATGTTTCTTAATCTTATCTTATATCTTGATTTTGGCTTTGCAGGGTATCCAGTTTAGAGCAAATGCTGAGTTGGGAGTTCTAAGTAGTCCCGCTTCCGATGAACAAAATCAGAAGATACTGCTTTTGAAAAGGGATATTATAATGAATATGGAAGAGTTGCCTAAAAGACGTGACCATCGAAATCTTACCAGGGGATTCTTGAGATCTCGACCGACTATTTTTGTGCTTGTCTTGCGGTATGTGTATCCATCTTTCATCATGGGAGGGTTAACGAGTTGGCAGTATCCATTAGAAGGTGTTTGTTCAACCATTGACAAATTTTTCAATTTTTTGTACTTATTGTGTTTGATACATATTTGTTGTAACACTGAATAAATAGATGTCATTAGGAAAACCATGTTTATGAACCCAATTTCATGGGTTGAAGGTATAATTAGCATGCTACAAGGTTATAACAACATAATAATACATTTTGTTCATTTTTGGCTCACGCGGTTGTAAAACTTAGCTATGCTAATTTGTGCAAATGTTTCGATACAAGTTTAAGAAAAAAAAAGACATGAACTTTCAAAGTTTTGTGATTATCTTGATTCACATTCCCTATTTTTCAAAACCTCTGATTTTAGGGGCTGTTTGATGCCAGGATGAGGAATAGAGATGGGATGACTTGTTTTTATTTTTGAAACTAAGTAAACTATAAAATGTTTCTAAAAATGAATGAAGTGGGACTGAATTGATATACAAATTGATCATATACATATTCTTAAAAATGATTTAAAATCTCAAATATGTATTAAAATGTAGACTTAGTCAGCAAAAACATTTCAAAATTTCCATCCAAACGGACCCTTAATTGATCTAGGCTGCATTATGAATGGCATTGTTATGCAATAATGAATGGCATTTTTATGAACCGATAAAATTTCGCAATCTTCCTTCTTATAATCAACAGCAGTGTAAGGAGTGAATGCCTCTTTAATCAAGTTTTTCTTCCTCCAAGTATGCCAACCCATATCTTCACAAATTTCATCATTATGGTTGATACTAAAAGTCGTGATGCAGTTCTTTTTGTAAAACCTTGTAGACTTTTTCATTGTTTCCATGTCCTTCGTTGTTTGTAAAAGCATTTTCTCAGCACTTGGAAGCTTAATTTTGTTATCTATTAGACCAGCTAGCCACATGGAACGTATCTCCGATGTGTAAAGATTTGAAACACTCTTAACATAACCCACAAAGGCCATATTAGGAATTGATGGATGGACAGTTCCCCTGTGACAAATACATAATAACTTACTCCACTTTCTCAACTATGTTTAGAAAGGAGCTTTGATTGTCCGCGGTCACTGATTGCAGACAGTCAGACAGATGCTGATCGACGGTCACATCTCAAGTTCAGTAATTTAATTTTTAAAAAAATTGCTTGAGATCATCAGACCATCATAATCTCTCTGACTTCTTGATTGCGTTGCAGTCAATGACCGTAAGCAATCAAGGTCCCCTTAGTAAGCTAGGGAGATTAAAAAACATGTCAATTGTGTTGTGAGTTTCTTTTGGCCATCATAACCGGTTGCAAGTAGAGCAACGTCGGCATCCATTTTAGTGTTGTCATCAAATTCAATACCACCACTCCAAAACCACCACTTTGATGCTCTTTTGAACATTATTTTCCCTTTATCAGCCTCATTGTAAAAACTTTCTGGTAGTACAGCTACTTGACAAGATGCATAATCTTCCTCACATGGGTGTTCTGGCTTCAATCCATATTTCTCTAATGGAAGTTTCCAAAGCAAGTAAGACTCTATGAACTTTGAAATCACACGCCTCTGTTTGCTGTCATTAATTCAACAATAAAGAAATTTCTATAATTGTTTTTCTAATTACTAGAAAAATTATCAATTGCTAATATTTTCTTTCTTTCTAAAATTCATAAAAAACAATTAAAAAATAAAATTAATAGCCAAAATTAGAGACAACAATTAAACATCGCTACTTTTTTCTTAGCCATTCTAATTAAGATCTTGACCCATGGTAGCTAGCATCCTAAGGTATTTCCACAGTCTAGGTCATTTGCATCCTTGTATTGCCTCTTAAATGGTTGATTTCAGTCTAACTAATTAAGGTTATTTTTATGTAGAACTGTCGTGTTATCAATTCTCTCAATACTATGTTATGTTAGAACATCACAAATTTATTTGTCACTAAATCAATGATAGAATCGTGGAAGTGTAATATATCTAGGGTATAGTTTAGAGGACCGACTAATTAAGAGGATTAATCTCACCGTCGACTAAAGTTAGAGCAAACTTTGTATGGACTAACTCACATAAATTGGCTTAGAGAATTTGAATATGAGACACTGAGAGAAGTATACTCCATGGTATCAAACCTACACCACCAGACCAATCCATATTGGTTCAATCTCTATATTTTTGTTGTTAATCTAATTTATTTTCTATCTGTGAAAAGCATATGCATTTAACAAATGATCCAATTGATTAAGAGTATATTTGTTTACCATTGGAGATAATAGGAAGCATACAAATGTTTTTGAAACCAATCACCACAACTTTTTTTTTTCCTTTAAGAATGTCACTAGTAGCTTCGTTGTCAAGTTTACAATACTCAATGGTATGCAAAACCTTACCCTTGAACACCTCAGGGCCCTTGTTGTGTGGAAATGTTGGCATCAATGGTATATCTCCATATTTTCCACTGCAAACCACTATAAACTCGAAGTGGTACCGCTGTAAGATCAAAAGTAGGCAAAGTAAAATAATAGTTTTCTCTTTAGATGAAAATATTAGTTTTCTCTTTGTCAGAAACGATTGGATCGAAGAGATGGAGATGAAGTTCATAGGAGAAGTAGGCATGAGAGGTTCAAACAAAGGAATAATCCTGGTAATTCATATTGAATTAGATTGAAAAAGATAACAAGAGAGTACAATAGTGAGAGATATTTATAGGGTGAGTTAGTCTAACTAACCGTTAACTACCTAACAAGCTAACTAACTCTAGTTTACCATTATCTAACTATGGTTTATTTACTACCTAACAAACTAACTAACTCTAGTTTACACCAACCCTAACTTCTTCAAACAACTTTTCTAGAAGCACTTTTACAAAACATGCTCTTCCAAACGGCTTATTTGAAATGCATTTTTTTTCCTTAAAAAAATTGAATTAAAAGCACTTCTCAGAAACTCGCTTCTGCAAGGTAGAAGAAAAAGATACGCCGCCAATTCCTAACCACGAAATCGAGACTGGTGATTTCGAACGCAAATCTACCAAAGTGATTATGCGAACGCGATTCCAAATTTGAATGCATCCATAATCGACTTTCGCTCTCAATACCCTGCTCGAATTTTCCTTCTTCTGCCCATTTTCTTGATTGCAGTTGAATCTGAACATAAGGTAGAAAGAATATTTGGAACTAGAAACATGTCACAGGAAAGTCTATGATAACCTTGGAGGAGATTTCCATCAGAGAACTGTTTCTTCCCTCTATCCCATGGAATCCACCATAGTTGATCGATACCAAAGCTTTTGCACATGAAGAACGTAATTGAAAAAGAATTTGACAGAAAAGAGGGCAACAGACCGCAGTGATTTCCACCAGGATCAAAATTGACGATAGATTCATCATGTAACTGAAAGTACTGAAGCTTGTTGTTGATTGTGATTAAAACTTCTTCCTGTTTTCCGTCGAACAAGAAACTTACGCCGTAAACAGGTCCAGAGCCTAAGAGAACGAAATCGGTGACGAGACTCTTCGAGTTCTTGATTGCTACTTCAAAAACGGTAAACTCATATTTTCGATTGTTCAGTTTTTCAGATTCAGCAGAGGCGTGAAACAACAAATCAAGATTATGTGCAACAACACAGAGTTGCAATCAGTGCAACAACATGAATTAGCGAGAAAGCAAGGAATTTCGCCGATCTTGATGGCGAATCCATCAACCGCTAGCTGAAACGAAGCATTCCACGGTGTAGAAACAGAAGCAGAAATTCAATCACCGAAGGTACCGAAAATGAAGCAATCTTGCGAAGTGGAAGAACACGAAGATTCTGATGCAGAAGCTTCAAGATCTTCAGCACCAACCGAATCCTCTTCATCAAGAAACATAGCATCGATGGATAAAGGAGAGAAAAGCTAACAAACTCTTTGTATTGATGGAAATAGAATATTACAAAATGATAAGAGATACCTTCTAATGAGGTGGTTACAACTATATATACTACTACATGACTAATACTATGTTAGGAAACATGGCATCCATGGATGAAGGAGAAAAAAGCTAACAAACTCTTTGTATTGATGGAAATAGAATATTACAAAATGATAAGAGATACCTTCTAATGAGGTGGTTACAACTATATATACTACTACATGACTAATACTATGTTAGGAAACATGGCATCCATGGATGAAGGAGAAAAAAGCTAGCAAACTCTTTGTATTGATGGAAATAGAATATTACAAAATGATAAGAGATACCTTCTAATGAGGTGGTTACAACTATATATACTACTACATGACTAATACTAACTAGTATCTAACATATATCTCTAGTAGTCCCCCTCAAGTTGGAAGGTATTCACAACACTTCCAACTTGGGATGAGAAATACAAAAAGAACATCATACAAAAGAAATTACAAGTAGAGATGCCGGAAACACATCGGCTGAAATCATAGTCATCAAACAAGTGCTTGTCCAACAAGAAGCAACCACAACTCAAGGTTGAACCGCTTGAAAGAAAAAGCTTCAAAGCAACGCTTAACCACCATCCGGAAGAAGCAATCATCAATAAAGCCAATGAAGGCACAACGCTTAACCACCAAGCAAACCTCTTGGCAAAAGCACAAGAAAGAGAGAACAAGGATATCCAAAATCAATGATGATATCCAAAAGAAAAAGAAGTGCAAGGAAGGGCCGAAATCTTCAATGGAAGGAGGTCATATGTTGAATAAACTTCACACCAAAGGTACCTTGAAGCAACAAGACCAAGGTTCCAACAGATATAACAAGAGATGCCCTCTAATGCCGAGCCGAGGCAAAAAAACCAAATGCAACCTTTATACTACAGGGCATGTCAATAACAACAAAAAAACAATGTGCCAATGGAGATGCATAGCCATGTGATGTGTCTTCAAACAATAGAAAACAAACCATGTTGATGCAAGCAAACCATATGCCAAAACCAATGCTTCCAATAATGACGCATAACAATTATCCAAAGAAAATAGCCTTCAATAGTCACCATAATAGACATACCAGAAGCAAACAATAGGCTAAATCTTAAACTGCAGAAATCAAACCACTCCAACCCAAGAAACAAGTAACAAATGCTGAAAACGATCCAGGACAAAAAATACTTGGCAAAAAACTAAAGAAAGAACAAACTGTAGAATGCAATGATATCATCTAAAGCTATTTCGAGAGGTTCTGAAGACTTGGAGAGTCTGAAGAAGCTGTTTCGAAGAAGTACAAGTCAAGAGGTTCTGAAGACTTAGAAAGTCTGAAGAAGTTATCTACAGGATCTAAAAAACAAAGAGAGTCTGAAGGAGCTGAAGAGAGTCTAAAGCTCAACAGAGTCTAAAGTTCTGTAGAGAGTCTGAAGATTGCAAACTCAAGATTTTTTCTTATGAATTCCTGAAGGCATTTCGTTGCAGAAGGATCATTCATATGGAGTAACAGTTATTTTCAAGTCAACTTATGCATGGGATGCTTTATGACAAAAGAGCGCAGGAAAAGGACAGAGTACATGTACGACCCCTGTTTCCACTACTTCACTACTTCTACTATTGGCAGCTGTGTCTACTGGTATTTTCGCTTCAAGAGGAATGGAATTCAAAATTGTTTTGAAGGACGATTACCATATCAAGCAACAAATCAACAGTGGTTGATCAAGCTTCTAGATGACTATGTGATGTGTTGGCTTTTCTCAACGTCTCTCTACAACCTCTATATAAAGGAATGAAGACTTGGAGAATTGGTTACTCACTTGCTAAACTCTTACGCATATATTGTTATTCTCCCTGAGTAAAACAAAACACATCAACAGCTTAGGAAATTCTTACAAACTTCGTTATCCTAGAATTTCTAAGTGTAACAGAAAACAGAGTCTGTCTTTTGTTTTGTATTAGTTAACACCACTGATTATATATCAAGTGTTCAAACTCTTATTCAATTTTCTGTAAATTATGTTAGAAGTTACTTGCTTGTGTGCTTGAGCATTTGAAGTCTCTTGGGTGTGTCCTTGAGCAAAAGAAGTCTCTTGCTTGTGTGCTTGAGCATTGGAAGTCTCTTGCTGTGTGCTTGAGCAACTTGTAATTTGTTATCACATTTTTGTGAACTTTCCCTGGAAATGCAAGGGGGACAGGACTACTTCCGGTTTGTGGAAGGAACCTGTATAATTGCTTGTGTTCTCTCTTTCCCTTATCTCTTTACTTTATTCCGCTGCACAGACTCTGAACTCCTTATCAGAACCTGAACTCTATTAGACTCTGATATCGAAAACAGAATCAACCTCTTAAAGAGACGCGAAAAAGTAAACACAATTCAACCCCCCCCCCCCCCCCCTTTTGTGTTTTTCTCACCTTCAATTATGACCTCTTTTTCAAAAACAACTTATTCAAAATAGCTTATTTAAAAAAAACAACTTATTACGTCCTCTTTATCAAAACAGCTTATTAATGCAAAACTGCTTGTTACGATCTCTTTTTAAAAAACAACTTATTCAAAACAGCTTATTTATCCAAAGTAGCTTATTTATGCAAAACGGCTTGTTACGATCTTTTTTTCAAAATCAACTTATTAAAAACAGCTTATTTATGCATAACAGCTTGTTACGATCTCTTCTCAAAAGCAACTTATTCAAAACAGCTTATTTATGCAAAACTGATTGTCACAATGTCTTTTTAAAATACAACTTAGTCAAAACAATTTATTTATCCAAAACAGCTTATTTATGCAAAACAACTTATTATGACCTCTTTTTCAAAAACAACTTATTCAAAACAACTTATTTATACAAAACAACTTATTACGATCTCTTTTACAAAAAAAACTTATTCAAAACAGCTTATCTATGCAAAACAGCTTGTTATGATCTCTATTTCAAAAACAATTTTTTCAAAACAACTTATTCAAAAATAAGTTGTTTTTGAAAAAGAGATCGTAACAAGCTGTTTTACATAAATAAGCTGTTTTGAATAAGTTGTTTTTGAAAAAGAGATCGCAATAAGCTATTTTGAAAGAATAAACTATTTTTCATAAATAAGCTGTTTTTAATAAGCTGTGTTTGAAAAAGAGATCGTAATAAGCTATTTCGTATAAATAAGTTGTTTTGAATAATCTATTTTAAAAAAAAGGTCGTTATAAGTAGTTTTGTATAAATAAGTTGTTTTGTATAAATAAACTGTTTTTGAATAAGTTGGTTTTTGAAAAGAGGTCGTAATAAGTTGTTTTGTATAAATAAGTTGTTTTTAATTAGTTTTTTTTATTAAAAAGAGATCGTAATAAATTTTTATTTATAAATAAGTTGTTTTTTAAAAATAGATCGTAATAATTTGTTTTTCATAGATAAGCTCTTTTTTAAAAAGAATTCGGAATAAGATATTTTGTATAAATAAGCTGTTTTGAATAAGTTGTTTTAAAAAAAAATCGTAATAAGTTTTTTTTTATTTTATAAATAAGTTGTTTTTTAAAAATAGATCGTAATAATTTGTTATTTATGAGATAAATTGTTTTGAATAAATTTTACGATAAATTACAAAGTATAACACAATGTATTGACTTTAAGAGAAAAAAGGGTAAAATAGTAAAATTATAACATAACCCTCCATCTCATTTCCTTGTTGGTTTCTTTTACTCCCAAACAAGGGAATGGTTTTTCCTCTTTTCTTCTTTCCCTCTTTTCCCTTCCCTTCCCCTCCTTAGTCTTTCCTTTCCTTCCCCTCAAAACTCGCAAACAAAGCCTTAGGGGGAGCTTAAAAACCTCAGACCTTAAAGTCAACTTGTTAATTAGATTAACAACAATTGGTCTTTAATGGGGAGATTGTTGGAACAAAGTGTTTTACAATATCACCTTTGAGTTTAGATGATAACAAAGTATTAAAATTGTCAATTGAATATGTTAATATTTGTTCATGTATGCAGGATCTTAGTCAAAGATTGTAATCTTAGAAAGCATTCTGAAAGGACAAATGATGAGAAAATTTTATAAGAAGCTTGTTGCAAGTGATTGTGAAGACTTAGAGAGCCTGAAGAATCATCTAAAGCTATTTCGAGAGGTTCTGAAGATGATGAACACTATTTGTGAAAATTGTTCATATTTTACTTTTAATTATGAATTGATAAAAATTGCTTGCTGAAAGATTAATTATAGGCACAAAACAAATGAAAATGGACTGAAAATATTGTTAATGAATGATGTGCCTAAAGGAAACGAAAATTATGTATTGGGATTGATTTTGACAATGATTTGAGTTGAAAACGAGAATTTGGGTTTTGGATTGGTGTTTTGGCTGATTTTTGGTTTCAAAATAAGAAATGGAATGGAGAGTTTAGGGACGCCACACTTTCTAATCCTAGAAAATGATAAGTCTTTGGAAATGAAGATCACCACAAGAAAGGATTCTTGATATGATCAATACAAGGTCCAATCCAGAACCTAAAGAGCAATTACTCACTTTTTAACAAAATTCAACTTGAGCCTTTATTCAATTTTCGTGTCCTATATATTAGGTAGGAGGGACACTTGCTGAATTACAAAGGAAAAGACAAATATCTCTTAAGATTCCTTCAGCCAAATTAATCTATCATTATTTCCTATGGCTGAAGTAAATTAACATGAATACAAGAAATGGTTACAAGACAAATCAATGAATAAGGGTGGCTGGTCTTGATGATCATGATGATGGACGTGATTTTGATGATTATGGTGGTTTCATATGCTGAAATGAAGTACCTTCATTGTCTCATTGAAGTCTTGTCTCTTTCCTTTTCAATTCTTGCATTCTTTCCTTCTTCAGATTAAATGCTCTTTAATGCTTTGTTTTCTTTTGTCTTCAGCACTCATTTGCAAGATTAAATGCTCTTTAATGCTTTGTTTTCTTTTGTCTTCAGCACTCATTTGCACGAAATAAACACACAAAACATTCCATTTAAAGCTTTGGAACCTTTAAAATGGATTAAACACACAAAATAACCATACTTAGTGTTTTTGAGCCAAAATTGGTTCCTTACACTTTTTATTTCAACATAACAAAAACAACTAAATAAATTGGGCAGCAAGAGATGCGCCCCAACCCTCCTCCAATGGTTTGATGCACATGACCATTTTACCCTCCATGCTTTCTAGTGCAGGTTTGAACTCCAAGACTTTTTCCACCAATTGAGTTAGGGCCTCCTTAGCTTTCTTGGTCCTTGCCCTTGTCATTGGTCCTCCTAGCCCTTGAATTGAAGCACTTGTCTCATGGACAACTATGCTCTCATCATCCCCTTCCTCTTGAAAGGAATTCGTCCACGAATTGAAATCACCATTACCTACATCAAAAAGAGTCAAGTCAGCAACATTAAAAGTAGCACTTATATCATACTCACCGGGTAACTCAAGCTTGTAAGCATTGTCATTGATCCTTTCTAGCACTTGAAATGGTCCATCACCCCTTGGTTGATGTTTTGACTTCCTTTGTTTAGGAAACCTTTCTTTCCTCATATGCACCCAAACCCAATCACCGGGTTCAAAAATCACCCTCTTCCTTCCTTTGTTTGCATTTTTAGCATACCCTTCATTTTTCTTTTCAATTTGTAATTTCACTTGCTCATGCATTCTCTTTACAAACTCAGCTTTGTCTTTTCCATCCTTATGCTTCAAAAGAGAACTGTTAGGCATAGGTAACAAATCAAGTGGAGTTAGTGGGTTAAAACCATAAACAACTTCAAAAGGTGACATTTTTGTAATACTATGCACCACACGATTGTAAGCAAATTCCACATGGGGTAAACATTCTTCCCACATTCTCAAATTTCTTGTAAGAACACTTCTAAGAAGAGTAGAGAGAGTTCTATTTACTACCTCAGTTTGACCATCTGTTTGAGGGTGACAAGTTGTTGAGAAAAGTAACTTCGTTCCAATCTTACCCCACAAGGTCCTCCAAAAGTGACTTAAAAATTTTGTGTCACGATCTGAATCTATGCTCCTTGGAACTCCATGAATGCGCACAATCTCCTTGAAAAACAAATCAGCCACATGGCTTGCATCATCTACCTTTTTGCACGCAATGAAATGTGCCATCTTGGAAAACCTGTCAACAACAACAAAAATAGAATCTTTCCCATTCTTTGTTCTAGGTAAACCCAAAACAAAATCCATGGAAATGTCAACCCAAGGAAATTCAGGAGCTGGTAACGGTGTATAAAGACCATGAGGCAAAACTTTTGATTTGGCCTTTTTACACACTATGCATCTTTCACACAACTTTTGGACATCAATTTTCATATGAGGCCAATAAAAATGTTCTTGCAGCAACTCTAAAGTTTTAACAACCCCAAAGTGTCCCATTAATCCCCCCTCATGCGCCTCTTTTAAAAGCAAAGTTCTTATGGAACATTTTGGCACACACAATTTTTTTTCTTTAAACAAATAACCATTGTGCCTAAAATATCCATTAATGGCAGCATGTTCACAAGCTAAGAACTTTGATGAAAAATCAATATCACTCTCATATAAACTCTTAATATGCTCAAGTCCAAAAACTTTAGTTTCAAGAGTGGAGAGTAAGGCATACCTTCTTGAAAGTGCATCTGCAACCACATTAGCTTTAACTTTTTTGTGTTTAATCACATATGGAAATTGTTCAAGAAACTCAACCCATTTCACATGTCTCTTGTTCAACTTACCTTGCCCTTTTAAATGTTTCAAAGATTCATGGTCACTATGAATGACAAATTCTTTGGGCAGTAGGTAATGTTGCCAAGTTTGCAATGATCTAAACAGAGCATACAATTCCTTATCATAGGTGGAGTAATTAAGGGAAGCACCCTTTAACTTCTCACTAAAATAAGCAATTGGATGTCCTTCTTGCATCAAAACAGCCCCAATTCCAACATTAGAAGCATCACATTCAATTTCAAAAGATTTGGAAAAATTTGGTAATGCTAAAATTGGCGCTTTGGTGAGTTTTTCTTTAAGTGCAGCAAAAGCTTGCTCTTGTTTCTCACCCCATTTAAAAACAACATTTTTCTTGACAATCTCATTAAGAGGTGCAGCAATGGTGCTAAAATCTTTCACAAACCTCCTATAGAAACTTGCTAAACCATGGAAACTTCTTACCTCACTTACATTTTTGGGTGGTGGCCAATCCTTGATTGCTCTTACCTTTTCTTCATCCACATGGATTCCCTTGGAGCTTACAACAAAACCTAAGAAAATTACATGATCCGTGCAAAAGACACATTTTTCCAAATTTGCAAACAAATGTTCTTTTCTTAAAACTTCTAAAACAGCCCTTAAATGACCACAATGTTCCTCTAAATTTTTGCTATATATCAAGATATCATCAAAATACACAACAACAAATTTTCCCAAAAATTCCCTCAAGACATGGTTCATGAGTCTCATAAAAGTACTTGGTGCATTAGTTAAACCAAACGGCATAACCATCCACTCATACAAACCATATTTTGTTTTAAAAGCGGTTTTCCATTCATCCCCCTCCCTAATTCTTATTTGGTGATAGCCACTTTTCAAATCAATTTTAGAAAATAAACATGCACCAAACAATTCATCAAGTAAGTCATCTAGCCTAGGAATTGGATGTCTATACTTAATGGTAATATTGTTAACAGCCCTACAATCAGTGCACATTCTCCAACTACCATCTTTTTTTGGAACTAAAATAACAGGGACAACACAAGGACTTAAACTTTCTCTTACCCATCCTTTACTTACCAATTCAGCAACATGATTTTGAATTTCTTGAGTTTGTTGGGGATTACTTCGGTAGGCCGGACGATTTGGTAAAGATGCTCCTGGAATGAGGTCAATGTGATGTTCAATACCTCTTAATGGTGGCAACCCATTTGGTATCTCTTTAGGGAACAAAGCCTCAAACTCCTACAAAAGAGATTCAACACAACTTGGAAATTTTTGAGTGTTAGGAGTGTTAGTAAACAAAGCCACCTCTTTGCAAAATAGCAAATATAGGGGCTGTTTGGTAACAATGGCATTCTTTATTTCTTCTTTTTTTGCCATGAAACTTTCTTTCTTTTCTTTTTCTTTTTCTGTTTCTTTTTCTTGCGCATATTTTTCTTTCATTTTCTTTTGATCTTCTCTTACATCATTAGGACTCAATGGTGCAAGAATAATTTTTTTTCCAAAGTGCATAAAAGAATACTTATTACTTCGGCCATCATGTTGCACCCCTCTATCAAATTGCCATGGTCTTCCGAACAACAAATGACACGCCTCCATTGGTACTACATCACAAACAACAACATCTTCATACTTCCCAATTTTAAAAAAAACCTCTACTTGTTTGTCAACAAGCATTTCTAAACTTTCACTAAGCCATTGAAGTTTGTAAGTCCTAGGGTGAGGTCTTGTTTCTAATTCTAATTTACCCACCATGTGTGCACTAGCAACATTAGTACAACTACCTCCATCAATAATTAGAGAACATACCTTTCCTTGCACTAAGCATCTTGTATGGAAAAGGCTTTCCCTTTGATTTGATTCTTCCTCCTTAGCTTGGTTTCCCAACATCCTCCTAATCATGAGAAATTCACCTTTTTCACCATCCTCCTCTTCTTCTCCTCGTTCATCATTCACGACATACTCCTCCTCCTCAAGGTCCTCATTCTCTTCAATTAACATAGTTCTCTTTGTTGGACATTGAGAAGCTATGTGTCCTTTACCTTGGCACTTGAAACATGTAACAATCTTGTTAGTAGAAACATTTTGGGATGAAGTAATGTTTTTACCTTTAGGATCACTCACGGCCTCCTTAGGTGAAGAGGTACTCTCCTTCTTTTGCTTGTCCTTCCAACTTAAAGAATTCAAAGAAGTTGAGTTTCTTCTCAATTGACCCTTCCTTTTGAGTTGTTGTTCAACCTTGATGGCTTGATGGACTAATTCCTCTAAAGACATGTAATGATGCAGCTCCACAATGTCACTAATGTCACGGTTAAGTCCATGAATGAACCTAGCCATGGTTGCTTCGTGATCTTCCACCACATTGGCTCTAATCTTCGCCACCTCCATCTCCTTGGAATAATCTTCAACACTTTTAGAACCTTGAGTGAGTCTTTGTAATTTGTTGTGCAAGTCCCTATGGTAATAGGATGACACAAATCTTCTCCTCATGATTCTCTTCATCTCCTCCCAAGTTGCAATGGGTGGTTCATTATACCTCACCTTCTCTTTGACCATTTGATCCCACCATATTAGAGCATACTCCTTAAATTCAATGGCTCCCACCTGCACTTTTTCAACATCAGAATAATCATGACAACTAAAAATTTGTTCCATCTTGGTTTCCCACTCTAGATATGCCTCCGGATCATTCGCTCCCATAAAGGATGGAACTTTGACCTTAATACCCCTCAACCTATCCTCCCTTGGCCTTTCATCCCTCCTTCTACGCCTCCTTTCATCCTCCTCTTCACCACTTCCATCATTAGTTAAACTAGTTTTTAACTCATTAATTTGTTCTTGAAATTGTTCAGCTTGCTTCCGCAACATGGCTTGAAACCTTGTTGTGAGTGCATCTATTAGTAACTTATTTGGACCTTCCTCAACCATGATTCCCTAAAACTAATCCTCACAAGTGTTTATACTCACTCAAATTGGCTTTTTTTTTTTAATGTATCACTCTTGCCTTTTTCCACTCAATTGCTCTTTTGAGTTCTTTAGAGAAACCAAGTAAATCAAGGTAAGAAAACTTTCAAAATGGTGAAAATCAAAACACAAACTAACACAATTCAAGGAATGAAAGAAAAAAAAACAAAGGTTTGGAAATGATGTGAATAATGAAACTAATTCAAATTCTGAAATGACAAGGTAAATAGAAAACAAGGAAAGTGTGGCAATTAAAACACAAAAACGAAATTGATGAACACAAGCAACAATTCTGATTATTTTATTTTTTTAATATATATATTTTTTTTTATTTTTTTTTGTAAGATGAAAATCAGAATGATGAACAAGAAGAATTTGATACCTTTAAACTTTTGGCCCTTTTAAAAGGAACCTTGCTCTGATTACCACTTGATGAACACTATTTGTGAAAATTGTTCATATTTGACTTTTAATTATGAATTGATAAAAATTGCTTGCTGAAAGATTAATTATAGGCACAAAACAAATGAAAATGGACTGAAAATATTGTTAATGAATGATGTGCCAAAAGGAAACGAAAATTATGTATTGGGATTGATTTTGACAATGATTTGAGTTGAAAACGAGAATTTGGGTTTTGGATTGGTGTTTTGGCTGATTTGTGGTTTCAAAACAAGAAATAGAATGGAGAGTTTAGGGACGCCACACTTTCTAATCCTAGAAAGTGATAAGTCTATGGAAATGAAGATCACCACAAGAAAGGATTCTTGATATGATCAATACAAGGTCCAATCCAGAAACTAAAGAGCAATTACTCACTTTTTAACAAAATTCAACTTGAGCCTTTATTCAATTTTCGTGTCCTATATATTAGGTAGGAGGGACACTTGCTGAATTACAAAGGAAAAGACAAATATCTCTTAAGATTCCTTCAGCCAAATTAATCTATCATTATTTCCTATGGCTGAAGTAAATTAACATGAATACAAGAAATGGTTACAAGACAAATTAATGAATAAGGGTGGCTGGTCTTGATGATCATGATGATGGACGTGATTTTGATGATTATGGTGGTTTCATATGCTGAAATGAAGTACCTTCATTGTCTCATTGAAGTCTTGTCTCTTTCCTTTTCAATTCTTGCATTCTTTCCTTCTTCAGATTAAATGCTCTTTAATGCTTTGTTTTCTTTTGTCTTCAGCACTCATTTGCACGAAATAAACACACAAAACATTCCATTTAAAGCTTTGGAAGCTTTAAAATGGATTAAACACACAAAATAACCATACTTAGTGTTTTTGAGCCAAAATTGGTTCCTTACACTTTTTATTTCAACATAACAAAAACAACTAAATAAATTGGGCAGCAAGAGATGCGCCCCAACCCTCCTCCAATGGTTTGATGCACATGACCATTTTACCCTCCATGCTTTCTAGTGCAGGTTTGAATTACAAGACTTTTTCCACCAATTGAGTTAGGGCCTCCTTAGCTTTCTTGGTCCTTGCCCTTGTCATTGATCCTCCTAGCCCTTGAAGACTCTCATCAGAAGACTTGGAGAGTTTGAAGAAGCTGTTTCGAAGAAGTACAAGTCAAGAGGTTCTGAAGACTTAGAAAGTCGAAAGAAGCTGTCTACAGGATCCAAAAAACGAAGAGAGTCTGAAGGAGCTGAAGAGAGTCTAAAGTTTTGTAGAGAGTCTGAAGATTGCAAACTCAAGATTTTTTCTTATGAATTCCTGAAGGCATTTCGTTGCAGAAGGATCAATTATATGGAGTAACAGTTATTTTCAAGTCAACTTATGCATGGGATGCTTTATGACAAAAGAGCGCAGGAAAAGGACAGAGTACATGTACGACCCCTGTTTCCACTACTTCACTACTTGTACTATTGGCAGCTGTGTCTACTGGTATTTTCGCTTCAAGAGGAATGGAATTCAAAATTGTTTTGAAGGACGATTACCATATCAAGCAACAAATCAACAGTGGTTGATCAAGCTTCTAGATGACTATGTGATGTGCTGGCTTTTCTCAACGTCTCTCTACAACCTCTATATAAAGGAATTAAGACTTGGAGAATTGGTTACTCACTTGCTGAACTCTTACGAATATATTCGTTATCCTAGAATTTCTAAGTGTAACAGAAAACAGAGTCTGTCTTTTGTTTGGTATTTGTTAACACCACTGATTATATATCAAATGTTCAAACTCTTATTCAATTTTCTGTAAATTGTGTTAGAAGTCACTTGCTTGTGTGCTTGAGCATTTGAAGTCTCTTGGGTGTGTCCTTGAGCAAAAGAAGTCTCTTGCTTGTGTGCTTGAGCAATGGAAGTCTCTTGCTGTGTGCTTGAGCAACTTGTACTTTGTTATCACATTTTTGTGAACTTTCCTTGGAAATGTATGGGGGACAGGACTACTTCCGGTTTGTGGAAGGAACCTGTATAATTGCTTGTGTTCTCTCTTTCTCTTATCTCTTTACTTTATTCTGCTGCACAGACTCTGAACTCCTTATGAGAACCTGAACTCTATTAGACTCTGATATCGAAAACAGAATCAACCTCATAAAGAGACGCGAAAAAGTAAACACAATTCCACCCCTCCCCCCCCCCCCCCCCCCTTCTTGTGTTTTTCTCACCTTCAATTATGACCTCCTCTTCAAAAACAACTTATTCAAAATAGCTTATTTATACAAATCAACTTATTACGTCCTCTTTATCAAAACATCTTATTAATGCAAAACTGCTTGTTACGATCTCTTTTTAAAAAACAACTTATTCAAAACACCTTATTTATCCAAAGTAGCTTATTTATGCAAAACGGCTTGTTACGATCTTTTTTTCAAAATCAACTTATTATAAACAGCTTATTTATGCAAAACAGCTTGTTACGATCTCTTCTCAAAATAAACTTATTCAAAACAGCTTATTTATGCAAAACTGATTGTCACAATGTCTTTTTAAAATACAACTTAGTCAAAACAATTTATTTATCCAAAACAGCTTATTATCAAAACAATTTATTTATCCAAAACAGCTTATTATGACCTCTTTTTTAAAAACAACTTATTCAAAACAACTTATTTATACAAAACAACTTATTACGATCTCTTTTACAAAAAAAACTTATTCAAAACAGCTTATCTATGCAAAACAGCTTGTTACGATCTCTATTTCAAAAACAATTTTTTCAAAACAACTTATTCAAAAATAAGTTGTTTTTGAAAAAGAGATCGTAGCAAGCTGTTTTACATAAATAAGCTGTTTTGAATAAGTTGTTTTTGAAAAAGAGATCGCAATAAGCTATTTTGAAAGAATAAACTATTTTTCATAAATAAGCTGTTTTTAATAAGTTGTTTTTGAAAAAGAGATCGTAATAAGCTATTTCGTATAAATAAGTTGTTTTGAATAATCTATTTTAAAAAAAAAAGGTCGTTATATGTAGTTTGTATAAATAAGTTGTTTTGTATAAATAAACTGTTTTTGAATAAGTTGGTTTTTGAAAAGAGGTCGTAATAAGTTGTTTTGTATAAATAAGTTGTTTTTAATTAGTTTTTTTATTAAAAAGAGATCGTAATAAATTTTTATTTATAAATAAGTTGTTTTTTAAAAATAGATCGTAATAATTTGTTTTTCATAGATAAGCTCTTTTTTAAAAAGAATTCGAAATAAGATATTTTGTATAAATAAGCTGTTTTGAATAAGTTGTTTTAAAAAAAAATCGTAATAAGTTTTTTTTTTTTTTTATAAATAAGTTGTTTTTTAAAAATAGATCGTAATAATTTGTTTTTTATGAGATAAATTGTTTTGAATAAATTTTACGATAAATTACAAAGTATAACACAATGTATTGACTTTAAGAGAAAGAAGGGTAAAATAGTAAAATTATAACATAACCCTCCATCTCATTTCCTTGTTGGTTTCTTTTACTCCCAAACAAGGGAATGGTTTTGACTCTTTTCTCCTTTCCCTCTTTTTCCTTCCCTTCCCCTCCTTAGCCTTTCCTTTCCTTCCCCTCAAAACTCGCAAACAAAGCCTTAGGGGGAGCTTAAAAACCTCAGACCTTAAAGTCAACTTGTTAATTAGATTAACAACAGTTGGTCTTTAATGGGGAGATTGTTGGAACAAAGTGTTTTACACTATCACCTTTGAGTTTAGATGATAACAAAGTATTAAAATTATCAATTGAATATGTTAATATTTGTTCATGTATGCAGGATCTTAGTCAAAGATTGTAATCTTAGAAAGCATTCTGAAAGGATTAATGATGAGAAAATTTTATAAGAAGCTTGTTGCAAGTGATTCTGAAGACTTAGAGGGCCTGAAGAATCATCTAAAGCTATTTCGAGAGGTTTTGAAGACTTGGAGAGTCTGAAGAAGCTGTTTCGAAGAAGTACAAGTCAAGAGGTTCTGAAGACTTAGAAAGTCGAAAGAAGCTGTCTACAGGATCCAAAAAACGAAGAGAGTCTGAAGGAGCTGAAGAGAGTCTAAAGTTTTGTAGAGAGTCTGAAGATTGCAAACTCAAGATTTTTTCTTATGAATTCCTGAAGGCATTTCGTTGCAGAAGGATCAATTATATGGAGTAACAGTTATTTTCAAGTCAACTTATGCATGGGATGCTTTATGACAAAAGAGCGCAGGAAAAGGACAGAGTACATGTACGACCCCTGTTTCCACTACTTCACTACTTGTACTATTGGCAGCTGTGTCTACTGGTATTTTCGCTTCAAGAGGAATGGAATTCAAAATTGTTTTGAAGGACGATTACCATATCAAGCAACAAATCAACAGTGGTTGATCAAGCTTCTAGATGACTATGTGATGTGCTGGCTTTTCTCAACGTCTCTCTACAACCTCTATATAAAGGAATTAAGACTTGGAGAATTGGTTACTCACTTGCTGAACTCTTACGAATATATTCGTTATCCTAGAATTTCTAAGTGTAACAGAAAACAGAGTCTGTCTTTTGTTTGGTATTTGTTAACACCACTGATTATATATCAAATGTTCAAACTCTTATTCAATTTTCTGTAAATTGTGTTAGAAGTCACTTGCTTGTGTGCTTGAGCATTTGAAGTCTCTTGGGTGTGTCCTTGAGCAAAAGAAGTCTCTTGCTTGTGTGCTTGAGCAATGGAAGTCTCTTGCTGTGTGCTTGAGCAACTTGTACTTTGTTATCACATTTTTGTGAACTTTCCTTGGAAATGTATGGGGGACAGGACTACTTCCGGTTTGTGGAAGGAACCTGTATAATTGCTTGTGTTCTCTCTTTCTCTTATCTCTTTACTTTATTCTGCTGCACAGACTCTGAACTCCTTATGAGAACCTGAACTCTATTAGACTCTGATATCGAAAACAGAATCAACCTCATAAAGAGACGCGAAAAAGTAAACACAATTCCACCCCTCCCCCCCCCCCCCCCCCCCCTTCTTGTGTTTTTCTCACCTTCAATTATGACCTCCTCTTCAAAAACAACTTATTCAAAATAGCTTATTTATACAAATCAACTTATTACGTCCTCTTTATCAAAACATCTTATTAATGCAAAACTGCTTGTTACGATCTCTTTTTAAAAAACAACTTATTCAAAACACCTTATTTATCCAAAGTAGCTTATTTATGCAAAACGGCTTGTTACGATCTTTTTTTCAAAATCAACTTATTATAAACAGCTTATTTATGCAAAACAGCTTGTTACGATCTCTTCTCAAAATAAACTTATTCAAAACAGCTTATTTATGCAAAACTGATTGTCACAATGTCTTTTTAAAATACAACTTAGTCAAAACAATTTATTTATCCAAAACAGCTTATTATCAAAACAATTTATTTATCCAAAACAGCTTATTATGACCTCTTTTTTAAAAACAACTTATTCAAAACAACTTATTTATACAAAACAACTTATTACGATCTCTTTTACAAAAAAAACTTATTCAAAACAGCTTATCTATGCAAAACAGCTTGTTACGATCTCTATTTCAAAAACAATTTTTTCAAAACAACTTATTCAAAAATAAGTTGTTTTTGAAAAAGAGATCGTAGCAAGCTGTTTTACATAAATAAGCTGTTTTGAATAAGTTGTTTTTGAAAAAGAGATCGCAATAAGCTATTTTGAAAGAATAAACTATTTTTCATAAATAAGCTGTTTTTAATAAGTTGTTTTTGAAAAAGAGATCGTAATAAGCTATTTCGTATAAATAAGTTGTTTTGAATAATCTATTTTAAAAAAAAAAGGTCGTTATATGTAGTTTGTATAAATAAGTTGTTTTGTATAAATAAACTGTTTTTGAATAAGTTGGTTTTTGAAAAGAGGTCGTAATAAGTTGTTTTGTATAAATAAGTTGTTTTTAATTAGTTTTTTTATTAAAAAGAGATCGTAATAAATTTTTATTTATAAATAAGTTGTTTTTTAAAAATAGATCGTAATAATTTGTTTTTCATAGATAAGCTCTTTTTTAAAAAGAATTCGAAATAAGATATTTTGTATAAATAAGCTGTTTTGAATAAGTTGTTTTAAAAAAAAATCGTAATAAGTTTTTTTTTTTTTTTATAAATAAGTTGTTTTTTAAAAATAGATCGTAATAATTTGTTTTTTATGAGATAAATTGTTTTGAATAAATTTTACGATAAATTACAAAGTATAACACAATGTATTGACTTTAAGAGAAAGAAGGGTAAAATAGTAAAATTATAACATAACCCTCCATCTCATTTCCTTGTTGGTTTCTTTTACTCCCAAACAAGGGAATGGTTTTGACTCTTTTCTCCTTTCCCTCTTTTTCCTTCCCTTCCCCTCCTTAGCCTTTCCTTTCCTTCCCCTCAAAACTCGCAAACAAAGCCTTAGGGGGAGCTTAAAAACCTCAGACCTTAAAGTCAACTTGTTAATTAGATTAACAACAGTTGGTCTTTAATGGGGAGATTGTTGGAACAAAGTGTTTTACACTATCACCTTTGAGTTTAGATGATAACAAAGTATTAAAATTATCAATTGAATATGTTAATATTTGTTCATGTATGCAGGATCTTAGTCAAAGATTGTAATCTTAGAAAGCATTCTGAAAGGATTAATGATGAGAAAATTTTATAAGAAGCTTGTTGCAAGTGATTCTGAAGACTTAGAGGGCCTGAAGAATCATCTAAAGCTATTTCGAGAGGTTTTGAAGACTTGGAGAGTCTGAAGAAGCTGTTTCGAAGAAGTACAAGTCAAGAGGTTCTGAAGACTTAGAAAGTCTGAAGAAGCTGTCTACAGGATCTAAAAAACGAAGAGAGTCTGAAGGAGCTGAAGAGAGTCTAAAGCTCAACAGAGTCTAAAGTTCTGTAGAGAGTCTGAAGATTGCAAACGCAAGATTTTTTCTTATGAATTCCTGAAGGCATTTCGTTGCAGAAGGATCATTCATATGGAGTAACGGTTATTTTCAAGTCAACTTATGCATGGGATGCTTTATGACAAAAGAGTGCAGGAAAAGGACAGAGTACATGTACGACCCCTGTTTCCACTACTTCACTACTTGTACTATTGGCAGCTGTGTCTACTGGTATTTTCGCTTCAAGAGGAATGAAATTCAAAATTGTTTTGAAGGACGATTACCATATCAAGCAACAAATCATCAGTTGTTGATCAAGCTTCTAGATGACTATGTGATGTGCTGGCTTTTCTCTACGTCTCTCTACAATCTCTATATAAAGAAATGAAGACTTGGAGAATTGGTTACTCACTTGCTGAACTCTTACGCATATATTGTTATTCTCCCTGAGTAAAACAAAACACATCAACAGCTTAGGAAATTATTACAAACTTCGTTATCCTAGAATTTCTAAGTGTAACAGAAAACAGAGTCTGTCTTTTGTTTGGTATTTGTTAACACCACTGATTATATATCAAGTGTTCAAACTCTTATTCAATTTTCTATAAATTGTGCTAGAAGTCACTTGCTTGTGTGCATGAGCATTTGAAGTCTCTTGGGTGTGTCCTTGAGCAAAAGAAGTCTCTTGCTTGTGTGCTTGAGCATTGGAAGTCTCTTGCTGTGTGCTTGAGCAACTTGTAGTTTGTTATCACATTTTTGTAAACTTTCCTTGGAAATGCAAGGGGGACAGGACTACTTCCGGTTTGTGGAAGGAACCTGTATAATTGCTTGTGTTCTCTCTTTCCCTTATCTACATACTTTATTCTGCTGCACAGACTCTGAACTCCTTATCAGAACCTGAACTCTGTTAGACTCTGATATCGAAAACAGAATCAACCTCTTAAAGAGACGCGAAAAAGTAAACACAATTCCACCCCCCTTCTTGTGTTTTTCTCACCTTCAATTATGACCTCTTTTTCAAAAACAACTTATTCAAAATAGCTTATTTATAGAAAAAACCTTATTACGTCCTCTTTATCAAAACAACTTATTAATGCAAAACTGCTTGTTACGATCTCTTTTTAAAAAACAACTTATTAAAAACAGCTTATTTATGCAAAACAGATTGTTACGATCTCTTCTCAATAGAAACTTATTCAAAACAGCTTATTTATGCAAAACTGATTGTCACAATGTCTTTTTAAAATACAACTTAGTCAAAACAATTTATTTATCCAAAACAGCTTATTTATGCAAAACAGCTTATTATGACCTCTTTTTCTAAAACAACTTATTCAAAACAACTTATTTATACAAAACAACTTATTACGATCTCTTTTACAAAAAAAACTTATTCAAAACAGCTTATCTATGCAAAACAGCTTGTTACGATCTCTATTTCAAAAACAATTTTTTCAAAACAACTTATTCAAAAATAAGTTGTTTTGAATAATCTATTTTAAAAAAAAAGGTCGTTATATGTAGTTTGTATAAATAAGTTGTTTTGTATAAATAAACTGTTTTTGAATAAGTTGGTTTTTGAAAAGAGGTCGTAATAAGTTGTTTTGTATAAATAAGTTGTTTTTAATTAGTTTTTTTATTAAAAAGAGATCGTAATAAATTTTTATTTATAAATAAGTTGTTTTTTAAAAATAGATCGTAATAATTTGTTTTTCATAGATAAGCTCTTTTTTAAAAAGAATTCGAAATAAGATATTTTGTATAAATAAGCTGTTTTGAATAAGTTGTTTTAAAAAAAAATCGTAATAAGTTTTTTTTTTTTTTTATAAATAAGTTGTTTTTTAAAAATAGATCGTAATAATTTGTTTTTTATGAGATAAATTGTTTTGAATAAATTTTACGATAAATTACAAAGTATAACACAATGTATTGACTTTAAGAGAAAGAAGGGTAAAATAGTAAAATTATAACATAACCCTCCATCTCATTTCCTTGTTGGTTTCTTTTACTCCCAAACAAGGGAATGGTTTTGACTCTTTTCTCCTTTCCCTCTTTTTCCTTCCCTTCCCCTCCTTAGCCTTTCCTTTCCTTCCCCTCAAAACTCGCAAACAAAGCCTTAGGGGGAGCTTAAAAACCTCAGACCTTAAAGTCAACTTGTTAATTAGATTAACAACAGTTGGTCTTTAATGGGGAGATTGTTGGAACAAAGTGTTTTACACTATCACCTTTGAGTTTAGATGATAACAAAGTATTAAAATTATCAATTGAATATGTTAATATTTGTTCATGTATGCAGGATCTTAGTCAAAGATTGTAATCTTAGAAAGCATTCTGAAAGGATTAATGATGAGAAAATTTTATAAGAAGCTTGTTGCAAGTGATTCTGAAGACTTAGAGGGCCTGAAGAATCATCTAAAGCTATTTCGAGAGGTTTTGAAGACTTGGAGAGTCTGAAGAAGCTGTTTCGAAGAAGTACAAGTCAAGAGGTTCTGAAGACTTAGAAAGTCTGAAGAAGCTGTCTACAGGATCTAAAAAACGAAGAGAGTCTGAAGGAGCTGAAGAGAGTCTAAAGCTCAACAGAGTCTAAAGTTCTGTAGAGAGTCTGAAGATTGCAAACGCAAGATTTTTTCTTATGAATTCCTGAAGGCATTTCGTTGCAGAAGGATCATTCATATGGAGTAACGGTTATTTTCAAGTCAACTTATGCATGGGATGCTTTATGACAAAAGAGTGCAGGAAAAGGACAGAGTACATGTACGACCCCTGTTTCCACTACTTCACTACTTGTATTATTGGCAGCTGTGTCTACTGGTATTTTCGCTTCAAGAGGAATGAAATTCAAAATTGTTTTGAAGGACGATTACCATATCAAGCAACAAATCATCAGTTGTTGATCAAGCTTCTAGATGACTATGTGATGTGCTGGCTTTTCTCTACGTCTCTCTACAATCTCTATATAAAGAAATGAAGACTTGGAGAATTGGTTACTCACTTGCTGAACTCTTACGCATATATTGTTATTCTCCCTGAGTAAAACAAAACACATCAACAGCTTAGGAAATTATTACAAACTTCGTTATCCTAAAATTTCTAAGTGTAACAGAAAACAGAGTCTGTCTTTTGTTTGGTATTTGTTAACACCACTGATTATATATCAAGTGTTCAAACTCTTATTCAATTTTCTATAAATTGTGCTAGAAGTCACTTGCTTGTGTGCATGAGCATTTGAAGTCTCTTGGGTGTGTCCTTGAGCAAAAGAAGTCTCTTGCTTGTGTGCTTGAGCATTGGAAGTCTCTTGCTGTGTGCTTGAGCAACTTGTAGTTTGTTATCACATTTTTGTAAACTTTCCTTGGAAATGTAAGGGGGACAGGACTACTTCCGGTTTGTGGAAGGAACCTGTATAATTGCTTGTGTTCTCTCTTTCCCTTATCTACATACTTTATTCTGCTGCACAGACTCTGAACTCCTTATCAGAACCTGAACTCTGTTAGACTCTGATATCGAAAACAGAATCAACCTCTTAAAGAGACGCGAAAAAGTAAACACAATTCCACCCCCCTTCTTGTGTTTTTCTCACCTTCAATTATGACCTCTTTTTCAAAAACAACTTATTCAAAATAGCTTATTTATAGAAAAAACCTTATTACGTCCTCTTTATCAAAACAGCTTATTAATGCAAAACTGCTTGTTACGATCTCTTTTTAAAAAACAACTTATTAAAAACAGCTTATTTATGCAAAACAGATTGTTACGATCTCTTCTCAATAGAAACTTATTCAAAACAGCTTATTTATGCAAAACTGATTGTCACAATGTCTTTTTAAAATACAACTTAGTCAAAACAATTTATTTATCCAAAACAGCTTATTTATGCAAAACAGCTTATTATGACCTCTTTTTCTAAAACAACTTATTCAAAACAACTTATTTATACAAAACAACTTATTACGATCTCTTTTACAAAAAAAACTTATTCAAAACAGCTTATCTATGCAAAACAGCTTGTTACGATCTCTATTTCAAAAACAATTTTTTCAAAACAACTTATTCAAAAATAAGTTGTTTTGAATAATCTATTTTAAAAAAAAAGGTCGTTATATGTAGTTTGTATAAATAAGTTGTTTTGTATAAATAAACTGTTTTTGAATAAGTTGGTTTTTGAAAAGAGGTCGTAATAAGTTGTTTTGTATAAATAAGTTGTTTTTAATTAGTTTTTTTATTAAAAAGAGATCGTAATAAATTTTTATTTATAAATAAGTTGTTTTTTAAAAATAGATCGTAATAATTTGTTTTTCATAGATAAGCTCTTTTTTAAAAAGAATTCGAAATAAGATATTTTGTATAAATAAGCTGTTTTGAATAAGTTGTTTTAAAAAAAAATCGTAATAAGTTTTTTTTTTTTTTTATAAATAAGTTGTTTTTTAAAAATAGATCGTAATAATTTGTTTTTTATGAGATAAATTGTTTTGAATAAATTTTACGATAAATTACAAAGTATAACACAATGTATTGACTTTAAGAGAAAGAAGGGTAAAATAGTAAAATTATAACATAACCCTCCATCTCATTTCCTTGTTGGTTTCTTTTACTCCCAAACAAGGGAATGGTTTTGACTCTTTTCTCCTTTCCCTCTTTTTCCTTCCCTTCCCCTCCTTAGCCTTTCCTTTCCTTCCCCTCAAAACTCGCAAACAAAGCCTTAGGGGGAGCTTAAAAACCTCAGACCTTAAAGTCAACTTGTTAATTAGATTAACAACAGTTGGTCTTTAATGGGGAGATTGTTGGAACAAAGTGTTTTACACTATCACCTTTGAGTTTAGATGATAACAAAGTATTAAAATTATCAATTGAATATGTTAATATTTGTTCATGTATGCAGGATCTTAGTCAAAGATTGTAATCTTAGAAAGCATTCTGAAAGGATTAATGATGAGAAAATTTTATAAGAAGCTTGTTGCAAGTGATTCTGAAGACTTAGAGGGCCTGAAGAATCATCTAAAGCTATTTCGAGAGGTTTTGAAGACTTGGAGAGTCTGAAGAAGCTGTTTCGAAGAAGTACAAGTCAAGAGGTTCTGAAGACTTAGAAAGTCTGAAGAAGCTGTCTACAGGATCTAAAAAACGAAGAGAGTCTGAAGGAGCTGAAGAGAGTCTAAAGCTCAACAGAGTCTAAAGTTCTGTAGAGAGTCTGAAGATTGCAAACGCAAGATTTTTTCTTATGAATTCCTGAAGGCATTTCGTTGCAGAAGGATCATTCATATGGAGTAACGGTTATTTTCAAGTCAACTTATGCATGGGATGCTTTATGACAAAAGAGTGCAGGAAAAGGACAGAGTACATGTACGACCCCTGTTTCCACTACTTCACTACTTGTATTATTGGCAGCTGTGTCTACTGGTATTTTCGCTTCAAGAGGAATGAAATTCAAAATTGTTTTGAAGGACGATTACCATATCAAGCAACAAATCATCAGTTGTTGATCAAGCTTCTAGATGACTATGTGATGTGCTGGCTTTTCTCTACGTCTCTCTACAATCTCTATATAAAGAAATGAAGACTTGGAGAATTGGTTACTCACTTGCTGAACTCTTACGCATATATTGTTATTCTCCCTGAGTAAAACAAAACACATCAACAGCTTAGGAAATTATTACAAACTTCGTTATCCTAAAATTTCTAAGTGTAACAGAAAACAGAGTCTGTCTTTTGTTTGGTATTTGTTAACACCACTGATTATATATCAAGTGTTCAAACTCTTATTCAATTTTCTATAAATTGTGCTAGAAGTCACTTGCTTGTGTGCATGAGCATTTGAAGTCTCTTGGGTGTGTCCTTGAGCAAAAGAAGTCTCTTGCTTGTGTGCTTGAGCATTGGAAGTCTCTTGCTGTGTGCTTGAGCAACTTGTAGTTTGTTATCACATTTTTGTAAACTTTCCTTGGAAATGCAAGGGGGACAGGACTACTTCCGGTTTGTGGAAGGAACCTGTATAATTGCTTGTGTTCTCTCTTTCCCTTATCTACATACTTTATTCTGCTGCACAGACTCTGAACTCCTTATCAGAACCTGAACTCTGTTAGACTCTGATATCGAAAACAGAATCAACCTCTTAAAGAGACGCGAAAAAGTAAACACAATTCCACCCCCCTTCTTGTGTTTTTCTCACCTTCAATTATGACCTCTTTTTCAAAAACAACTTATTCAAAATAGCTTATTTATAGAAAAAACCTTATTACGTCCTCTTTATCAAAACAGCTTATTAATGCAAAACTGCTTGTTACGATCTCTTTTTAAAAAACAACTTATTAAAAACAGCTTATTTATGCAAAACAGATTGTTACGATCTCTTCTCAATAGAAACTTATTCAAAACAGCTTATTTATGCAAAACTGATTGTCACAATGTCTTTTTAAAATACAACTTAGTCAAAACAATTTATTTATCCAAAACAGCTTATTTATGCAAAACAGCTTATTATGACCTCTTTTTCTAAAACAACTTATTCAAAACAACTTATTTATACAAAACAACTTATTACGATCTCTTTTACAAAAAAAACTTATTCAAAACAGCTTATCTATGCAAAACAGCTTGTTACGATCTCTATTTCAAAAACAATTTTTTCAAAACAACTTATTCAAAAATAAGTTGTTTTGAATAATCTATTTTAAAAAAAAAGGTCGTTATATGTAGTTTGTATAAATAAGTTGTTTTGTATAAATAAACTGTTTTTGAATAAGTTGGTTTTTGAAAAGAGGTCGTAATAAGTTGTTTTGTATAAATAAGTTGTTTTTAATTAGTTTTTTTATTAAAAAGAGATCGTAATAAATTTTTATTTATAAATAAGTTGTTTTTTAAAAATAGATCGTAATAATTTGTTTTTCATAGATAAGCTCTTTTTTAAAAAGAATTCGAAATAAGATATTTTGTATAAATAAGCTGTTTTGAATAAGTTGTTTTAAAAAAAAATCGTAATAAGTTTTTTTTTTTTTTATAAATAAGTTGTTTTTTAAAAATAGATCGTAATAATTTGTTTTTTATGAGATAAATTGTTTTGAATAAATTTTACGATAAATTACAAAGTATAACACAATGTATTGACTTTAAGAGAAAGAAGGGTAAAATAGTAAAATTATAACATAACCCTCCATCTCATTTCCTTGTTGGTTTCTTTTACTCCCAAACAAGGGAATGGTTTTGACTCTTTTCTCCTTTCCCTCTTTTTCCTTCCCTTCCCCTCCTTAGCCTTTCCTTTCCTTCCCCTCAAAACTCGCAAACAAAGCCTTAGGGGGAGCTTAAAAACCTCAGACCTTAAAGTCAACTTGTTAATTAGATTAACAACAGTTGGTCTTTAATGGGGAGATTGTTGGAACAAAGTGTTTTACACTATCACCTTTGAGTTTAGATGATAACAAAGTATTAAAATTATCAATTGAATATGTTAATATTTGTTCATGTATGCAGGATCTTAGTCAAAGATAGTAATCTTAGAAAGCATTCTGAAAGGATTAATGATGAGAAAATTTTATAAGAAGCTTGTTGCAAGTGATTCTGAAGACTTAGAGGGCCTGAAGAATCATCTAAAGCTATTTCGAGAGGTTTTGAATACTTGGAGAGTCTGAAGAAGCTGTTTCGAAGAAGTACAAGTCAAGAGGTTCTGAAGACTTAGAAAGTCTGAAGAAGCTGTCTACAGGATCTAAAAAACGAAGAGAGTCTGAAGGAGCTGAAGAGAGTCTAAAGCTCAACAGAGTCTAAAGTTCTGTAGAGAGTCTGAAGATTGCAAACGCAAGATTTTTTCTTATGAATTCCTGAAGGCATTTCGTTGCAGAAGGATCATTCATATGGAGTAACGGTTATTTTCAAGTCAACTTATGCATGGGATGCTTTATGACAAAAGAGTGCAGGAAAAGGACAGAGTACATGTACGACCCCTGTTTCCACTACTTCACTACTTGTACTATTGGCAGCTGTGTCTACTGGTATTTTCGCTTCAAGAGGAATGAAATTCAAAATTGTTTTGAAGGACGATTACCATATCAAGCAACAAATCATCAGTTGTTGATCAAGCTTCTAGATGACTATGTGATGTGCTGGCTTTTCTCTACGTCTCTCTACAATCTCTATATAAAGAAATGAAGACTTGGAGAATTGGTTACTCACTTGCTGAACTCTTACGCATATATTGTTATTCTCCCTGAGTAAAACAAAACACATCAACAGCTTAGGAAATTATTACAAACTTCGTTATCCTAGAATTTCTAAGTGTAACAGAAAACAGAGTCTGTCTTTTGTTTGGTATTTGTTAACACCACTGATTATATATCAAGTGTTCAAACTCTTATTCAATTTTCTATAAATTGTGCTAGAAGTCACTTGCTTGTGTGCATGAGCATTTGAAGTCTCTTGGGTGTGTCCTTGAGCAAAAGAAGTCTCTTGCTTGTGTGCTTGAGCATTGGAAGTCTCTTGCTGTGTGCTTGAGCAACTTGTAGTTTGTTATCACATTTTTGTAAACTTTCCTTGGAAATGCAAGGGGGACAGGACTACTTCCGGTTTGTGGAAGGAACCTGTATAATTGCTTGTGTTCTCTCTTTCCCTTATCTACATACTTTATTCTGCTGCACAGACTCTGAACTCCTTATCAGAACCTGAACTCTGTTAGACTCTGATATCGAAAACAGAATCAACCTCTTAAAGAGACGCGAAAAAGTAAACACAATTCCACCCCCCTTCTTGTGTTTTTCTCACCTTCAATTATGACCTCTTTTTCAAAAACAACTTATTCAAAATAGCTTATTTATAGAAAAAACCTTATTACGTCCTCTTTATCAAAACAGCTTATTAATGCAAAACTGCTTGTTACGATCTCTTTTTAAAAAACAACTTATTAAAAACAGCTTATTTATGCAAAACAGATTGTTACGATCTCTTCTCAATAGAAACTTATTCAAAACAGCTTATTTATGCAAAACTGATTGTCACAATGTCTTTTTAAAATACAACTTAGTCAAAACAATTTATTTATCCAAAACAGCTTATTTATGCAAAACAGCTTATTATGACCTCTTTTTCTAAAACAACTTATTCAAAACAACTTATTTATACAAAACAACTTATTACGATCTCTTTTACAAAAAAAACTTATTCAAAACAGCTTATCTATGCAAAACAGCTTGTTACGATCTCTATTTCAAAAACAATTTTTTCAAAACAACTTATTCAAAAATAAGTTGTTTTGAATAATCTATTTTAAAAAAAAAGGTCGTTATATGTAGTTTGTATAAATAAGTTGTTTTGTATAAATAAACTGTTTTTGAATAAGTTGGTTTTTGAAAAGAGGTCGTAATAAGTTGTTTTGTATAAATAAGTTGTTTTTAATTAGTTTTTTTATTAAAAAGAGATCGTAATAAATTTTTATTTATAAATAAGTTGTTTTTTAAAAATAGATCGTAATAATTTGTTTTTCATAGATAAGCTCTTTTTTAAAAAGAATTCGAAATAAGATATTTTGTATAAATAAGCTGTTTTGAATAAGTTGTTTTAAAAAAAAATCGTAATAAGTTTTTTTTTTTTTTTATAAATAAGTTGTTTTTTAAAAATAGATCGTAATAATTTGTTTTTTATGAGATAAATTGTTTTGAATAAATTTTACGATAAATTACAAAGTATAACACAATGTATTGACTTTAAGAGAAAGAAGGGTAAAATAGTAAAATTATAACATAACCCTCCATCTCATTTCCTTGTTGGTTTCTTTTACTCCCAAACAAGGGAATGGTTTTGACTCTTTTCTCCTTTCCCTCTTTTTCCTTCCCTTCCCCTCCTTAGCCTTTCCTTTCCTTCCCCTCAAAACTCGCAAACAAAGCCTTAGGGGGAGCTTAAAAACCTCAGACCTTAAAGTCAACTTGTTAATTAGATTAACAACAGTTGGTCTTTAATGGGGAGATTGTTGGAACAAAGTGTTTTACACTATCACCTTTGAGTTTAGATGATAACAAAGTATTAAAATTATCAATTGAATATGTTAATATTTGTTCATGTATGCAGGATCTTAGTCAAAGATAGTAATCTTAGAAAGCATTCTGAAAGGATTAATGATGAGAAAATTTTATAAGAAGCTTGTTGCAAGTGATTCTGAAGACTTAGAGGGCCTGAAGAATCATCTAAAGCTATTTCGAGAGGTTTTGAATACTTGGAGAGTCTGAAGAAGCTGTTTCGAAGAAGTACAAGTCAAGAGGTTCTGAAGACTTAGAAAGTCTGAAGAAGCTGTCTACAGGATCTAAAAAACGAAGAGAGTCTGAAGGAGCTGAAGAGAGTCTAAAGCTCAACAGAGTCTAAAGTTCTGTAGAGAGTCTGAAGATTGCAAACGCAAGATTTTTTCTTATGAATTCCTGAAGGCATTTCGTTGCAGAAGGATCATTCATATGGAGTAACGGTTATTTTCAAGTCAACTTATGCATGGGATGCTTTATGACAAAAGAGTGCAGGAAAAGGACAGAGTACATGTACGACCCCTGTTTCCACTACTTCACTACTTGTACTATTGGCAGCTGTGTCTACTGGTATTTTCGCTTCAAGAGGAATGAAATTCAAAATTGTTTTGAAGGACGATTACCATATCAAGCAACAAATCATCAGTTGTTGATCAAGCTTCTAGATGACTATGTGATGTGCTGGCTTTTCTCTACGTCTCTCTACAATCTCTATATAAAGAAATGAAGACTTGGAGAATTGGTTACTCACTTGCTGAACTCTTACGCATATATTGTTATTCTCCCTGAGTAAAACAAAACACATCAACAGCTTAGGAAATTATTACAAACTTCGTTATCCTAGAATTTCTAAGTGTAACAGAAAACAGAGTCTGTCTTTTGTTTGGTATTTGTTAACACCACTGATTATATATCAAGTGTTCAAACTCTTATTCAATTTTCTATAAATTGTGCTAGAAGTCACTTGCTTGTGTGCATGAGCATTTGAAGTCTCTTGGGTGTGTCCTTGAGCAAAAGAAGTCTCTTGCTTGTGTGCTTGAGCATTGGAAGTCTCTTGCTGTGTGCTTGAGCAACTTGTAGTTTGTTATCACATTTTTGTAAACTTTCCTTGGAAATGCAAGGGGGACAGGACTACTTCCGGTTTGTGGAAGGAACCTGTATAATTGCTTGTGTTCTCTCTTTCCCTTATCTACATACTTTATTCTGCTGCACAGACTCTGAACTCCTTATCAGAACCTGAACTCTGTTAGACTCTGATATCGAAAACAGAATCAACCTCTTAAAGAGACGCGAAAAAGTAAACACAATTCCACCCCCCTTCTTGTGTTTTTCTCACCTTCAATTATGACCTCTTTTTCAAAAACAACTTATTCAAAATAGCTTATTTATAGAAAAAACCTTATTACGTCCTCTTTATCAAAACAGCTTATTAATGCAAAACTGCTTGTTACGATCTCTTTTTAAAAAACAACTTATTAAAAACAGCTTATTTATGCAAAACAGATTGTTACGATCTCTTCTCAATAGAAACTTATTCAAAACAGCTTATTTATGCAAAACTGATTGTCACAATGTCTTTTTAAAATACAACTTAGTCAAAACAATTTATTTATCCAAAACAGCTTATTTATGCAAAACAGCTTATTATGACCTCTTTTTCTAAAACAACTTATTCAAAACAACTTATTTATACAAAACAACTTATTACGATCTCTTTTACAAAAAAAACTTATTCAAAACAGCTTATCTATGCAAAACAGCTTGTTACGATCTCTATTTCAAAAACAATTTTTTCAAAACAACTTATTCAAAAATAAGTTGTTTTGAATAATCTATTTTAAAAAAAAAGGTCGTTATATGTAGTTTGTATAAATAAGTTGTTTTGTATAAATAAACTGTTTTTGAATAAGTTGGTTTTTGAAAAGAGGTCGTAATAAGTTGTTTTGTATAAATAAGTTGTTTTTAATTAGTTTTTTTTATTAAAAAGAGATCGTAATAAATTTTTATTTATAAATAAGTTGTTTTTTAAAAATAGATCGTAATAATTTGTTTTTCATAGATAAGCTCTTTTTTAAAAAGAATTCGAAATAAGATATTTTGTATAAATAAGCTGTTTTGAATAAGTTGTTTTAAAAAAAAATCGTAATAAGTTTTTTTTTTTTTTTATAAATAAGTTGTTTTTTAAAAATAGATCGTAATAATTTGTTTTTTATGAGATAAATTGTTTTGAATAAATTTTACGATAAATTACAAAGTATAACACAATGTATTGACTTTAAGAGAAAGAAGGGTAAAATAGTAAAATTATAACATAACCCTCCATCTCATTTCCTTGTTGGTTTCTTTTACTCCCAAACAAGGGAATGGTTTTGACTCTTTTCTCCTTTCCCTCTTTTTCCTTCCCTTCCCCTCCTTAGCCTTTCCTTTCCTTCCCCTCAAAACTCGCAAACAAAGCCTTAGGGGGAGCTTAAAAACCTCAGACCTTAAAGTCAACTTGTTAATTAGATTAACAACAGTTGGTCTTTAATGGGGAGATTGTTGGAACAAAGTGTTTTACACTATCACCTTTGAGTTTAGATGATAACAAAGTATTAAAATTATCAATTGAATATGTTAATATTTGTTCATGTATGCAGGATCTTAGTTAAAGATTGTAATCTTAGAAAGCATTCTGAAAGGATTAATGATGAGAAAATTTTATAAGAAGCTTGTTGCAAGTGATTCTGAAGACTTAGAGGGCCTGAAGAATCATCTAAAGCTATTTCGAGAGGTTTTGAAGACTTGGAGAGTCTGAAGAAGCTGTTTCGAAGAAGTACAAGTCAAGAGGTTCTGAAGACTTAGAAAGTCTGAAGAAGCTGTCTACAGGATCTAAAAAACGAAGAGAGTCTGAAGGAGCTGAAGAGAGTCTAAAGCTCAACAGAGTCTAAAGTTCTGTAGAGAGTCTGAAGATTGCAAACGCAAGATTTTTTCTTATGAATTCCTGAAGGCATTTCGTTGCAGAAGGATCATTCATATGGAGTAACGGTTATTTTCAAGTCAACTTATGCATGGGATGCTTTATGACAAAAGAGTGCAGGAAAAGGACAGAGTACATGTACGACCCCTGTTTCCACTACTTCACTACTTGTACTATTGGCAGCTGTGTCTACTGGTATTTTCGCTTCAAGAGGAATGAAATTCAAAATTGTTTTGAAGGACGATTACCATATCAAGCAACAAATCATCAGTTGTTGATCAAGCTTCTAGATGACTATGTGATGTGCTGGCTTTTCTCTACGTCTCTCTACAATCTCTATATAAAGAAATGAAGACTTGGAGAATTGGTTACTCACTTGCTGAACTCTTACGCATATATTGTTATTCTCCCTGAGTAAAACAAAACACATCAACAGCTTAGGAAATTATTACAAACTTCGTTATCCTAGAATTTCTAAGTGTAACAGAAAACAGAGTCTGTCTTTTGTTTCGTATTTGTTAACACCACTGATTATATATCAAGTGTTCAAACTCTTATTCAATTTTCTATAAATTGTGCTAGAAGTCACTTGCTTGTGTGCATGAGCATTTGAAGTCTCTTGGGTGTGTCCTTGAGCAAAAGAAGTCTCTTGCTTGTGTGCTTGAGCATTGGAAGTCTCTTGCTGTGTGCTTGAGCAACTTGTAGTTTGTTATCACATTTTTGTAAACTTTCCTTGGAAATGCAAGGGGGACAGGACTACTTCCGGTTTGTGGAAGGAACCTGTATAATTGCTTGTGTTCTCTCTTTCCCTTATCTACATACTTTATTCTGCTGCACAGACTCTGAACTCCTTATCAGAACCTGAACTCTGTTAGACTCTGATATCGAAAACAGAATCAACCTCTTAAAGAGACGCGAAAAAGTAAACACAATTCCACCCCCCTTCTTGTGTTTTTCTCACCTTCAATTATGACCTCTTTTTCAAAAACAACTTATTCAAAATAGCTTATTTATAGAAAAAACCTTATTACGTCCTCTTTATCAAAACAGCTTATTAATGCAAAACTGCTTGTTACGATCTCTTTTTAAAAAACAACTTATTAAAAACAGCTTATTTATGCAAAACAGATTGTTACGATCTCTTCTCAATAGAAACTTATTCAAAACAGCTTATTTATGCAAAACTGATTGTCACAATGTCTTTTTAAAATACAACTTAGTCAAAACAATTTATTTATCCAAAACAGCTTATTTATGCAAAACAGCTTATTATGACCTCTTTTTCTAAAACAACTTATTCAAAACAACTTATTTATACAAAACAACTTATTACGATCTCTTTTACAAAAAAAACTTATTCAAAACAGCTTATCTATGCAAAACAGCTTGTTACGATCTCTATTTCAAAAACAATTTTTTCAAAACAACTTATTCAAAAATAAGTTGTTTTGAATAATCTATTTTAAAAAAAAAGGTCGTTATATGTAGTTTGTATAAATAAGTTGTTTTGTATAAATAAACTGTTTTTGAATAAGTTGGTTTTTGAAAAGAGGTCGTAATAAGTTGTTTTGTATAAATAAGTTGTTTTTAATTAGTTTTTTTATTAAAAAGAGATCGTAATAAATTTTTATTTATAAATAAGTTGTTTTTTAAAAATAGATCGTAATAATTTGTTTTTCATAGATAAGCTCTTTTTTAAAAAGAATTCGAAATAAGATATTTTGTATAAATAAGCTGTTTTGAATAAGTTGTTTTAAAAAAAAATCGTAATAAGTTTTTTTTTTTTTTTATAAATAAGTTGTTTTTTAAAAATAGATCGTAATAATTTGTTTTTTATGAGATAAATTGTTTTGAATAAATTTTACGATAAATTACAAAGTATAACACAATGTATTGACTTTAAGAGAAAGAAGGGTAAAATAGTAAAATTATAACATAACCCTCCATCTCATTTCCTTGTTGGTTTCTTTTACTCCCAAACAAGGGAATGGTTTTGACTCTTTTCTCCTTTCCCTCTTTTTCCTTCCCTTCCCCTCCTTAGCCTTTCCTTTCCTTCCCCTCAAAACTCGCAAACAAAGCCTTAGGGGGAGCTTAAAAACCTCAGACCTTAAAGTCAACTTGTTAATTAGATTAACAACAGTTGGTCTTTAATGGGGAGATTGTTGGAACAAAGTGTTTTACACTATCACCTTTGAGTTTAGATGATAACAAAGTATTAAAATTATCAATTGAATATGTTAATATTTGTTCATGTATGCAGGATCTTAGTCAAAGATAGTAATCTTAGAAAGCATTCTGAAAGGATTAATGATGAGAAAATTTTATAAGAAGCTTGTTGCAAGTGATTCTGAAGACTTAGAGGGCCTGAAGAATCATCTAAAGCTATTTCGAGAGGTTTTGAATACTTGGAGAGTCTGAAGAAGCTGTTTCGAAGAAGTACAAGTCAAGAGGTTCTGAAGACTTAGAAAGTCTGAAGAAGCTGTCTACAGGATCTAAAAAACGAAGAGAGTCTGAAGGAGCTGAAGAGAGTCTAAAGCTCAACAGAGTCTAAAGTTCTGTAGAGAGTCTGAAGATTGCAAACGCAAGATTTTTTCTTATGAATTCCTGAAGGCATTTCGTTGCAGAAGGATCATTCATATGGAGTAACGGTTATTTTCAAGTCAACTTATGCATGGGATGCTTTATGACAAAAGAGTGCAGGAAAAGGACAGAGTACATGTACGACCCCTGTTTCCACTACTTCACTACTTGTACTATTGGCAGTTGTGTCTACTGGTATTTTCGCTTCAAGAGGAATGAAATTCAAAATTGTTTTGAAGGACGATTAACATATCAAGCAACAAATCATCAGTTGTTGATCAAGCTTCTAGATGACTATGTGATGTGCTGGCTTTTCTCTACGTCTCTCTACAATCTCTATATAAAGAAATGAAGACTTGGAGAATTGGTTACTCACTTGCTGAACTCTTACGCATATATTGTTATTCTCCCTGAGTAAAACAAAACACATCAACAGCTTAGGAAATTATTACAAACTTCGTTATCCTAGAATTTCTAAGTGTAACAGAAAACAGAGTCTGTCTTTTGTTTGGTATTTGTTAACACCACTGATTATATATCAAGTGTTCAAACTCTTATTCAATTTTCTATAAATTGTGCTAGAAGTCACTTGCTTGTGTGCATGAGCATTTGAAGTCTCTTGGGTGTGTCCTTGAGCAAAAGAAGTCTCTTGCTTGTGTGCTTGAGCATTGGAAGTCTCTTGCTGTGTGCTTGAGCAACTTGTAGTTTGTTATCACATTTTTGTAAACTTTCCTTGGAAATGCAAGGGGGACAGGACTACTTCCGGTTTGTGGAAGGAACCTGTATAATTGCTTGTGTTCTCTCTTTCCCTTATCTACATACTTTATTCTGCTGCACAGACTCTGAACTCCTTATCAGAACCTGAACTCTGTTAGACTCTGATATCGAAAACAGAATCAACCTCTTAAAGAGACGCGAAAAAGTAAACACAATTCCACCCCCCTTCTTGTGTTTTTCTCACCTTCAATTATGACCTCTTTTTCAAAAACAACTTATTCAAAATAGCTTATTTATAGAAAAAACCTTATTACGTCCTCTTTATCAAAACAGCTTATTAATGCAAAACTGCTTGTTACGATCTCTTTTTAAAAAACAACTTATTAAAAACAGCTTATTTATGCAAAACAGATTGTTACGATCTCTTCTCAATAGAAACTTATTCAAAACAGCTTATTTATGCAAAACTGATTGTCACAATGTCTTTTTAAAATACAACTTAGTCAAAACAATTTATTTATCCAAAACAGCTTATTTATGCAAAACAGCTTATTATGACCTCTTTTTCTAAAACAACTTATTCAAAACAACTTATTTATACAAAACAACTTATTACGATCTCTTTTACAAAAAAAACTTATTCAAAACAGCTTATCTATGCAAAACAGCTTGTTACGATCTCTATTTCAAAAACAATTTTTTCAAAACAACTTATTCAAAAATAAGTTGTTTTGAATAATCTATTTTAAAAAAAAAGGTCGTTATATGTAGTTTGTATAAATAAGTTGTTTTGTATAAATAAACTGTTTTTGAATAAGTTGGTTTTTGAAAAGAGGTCGTAATAAGTTGTTTTGTATAAATAAGTTGTTTTTAATTAGTTTTTTTATTAAAAAGAGATCGTAATAAATTTTTATTTATAAATAAGTTGTTTTTTAAAAATAGATCGTAATAATTTGTTTTTCATAGATAAGCTCTTTTTTAAAAAGAATTCGAAATAAGATATTTTGTATAAATAAGCTGTTTTGAATAAGTTGTTTTAAAAAAAAATCGTAATAAGTTTTTTTTTTTTTTTATAAATAAGTTGTTTTTTAAAAATAGATCGTAATAATTTGTTTTTTATGAGATAAATTGTTTTGAATAAATTTTACGATAAATTACAAAGTATAACACAATGTATTGACTTTAAGAGAAAGAAGGGTAAAATAGTAAAATTATAACATAACCCTCCATCTCATTTCCTTGTTGGTTTCTTTTACTCCCAAACAAGGGAATGGTTTTGACTCTTTTCTCCTTTCCCTCTTTTTCCTTCCCTTCCCCTCCTTAGCCTTTCCTTTCCTTCCCCTCAAAACTCGCAAACAAAGCCTTAGGGGGAGCTTAAAAACCTCAGACCTTAAAGTCAACTTGTTAATTAGATTAACAACAATTGGTCTTTAATGGGGAGATTGTTGGAACAAAGTGTTTTACACTATCACCTTTGAGTTTAGATGATAACAAAGTATTAAAATTGTCAATTGAATATGTTAATATTTGTTCATGTATGCAGGATCTTAGTCAAAGATTGTAATCTTAGAAAGCATTCTGAAAGGACAAATGATGAGAAAATTTTATAAGAAGCTTGTTGCAAGTGATTCTGAAGACTTAGAGGGCCTGAAGAATCATCTAAAGCTATTTCGAGAGGTTCTGAAGACTTGGAGAGTCTGAAGAAGCTGTTTCGAAGAAGTACAAGTCAAGAGGTTCTGAAGACTTAGAAAGTCTGAAGAAGCTGTCTACAGGATCTAAAAAATGAAGAGAGTCTGAAGGAGCTGAAGAGAGTCTAAAGCTCAACAGAGTCTAAAGTTCTGTAGAGAGTCTGAAGATTGCAAACGCAAGATTTTTTCTTATGAATTCCTGAAGGCATTTCGTTGCAGAAGGATCATTCATATGGAGTAACAGTTATTTTCAAGTCAACTTATGCATGGGATGCTTTATGACAAAAGAGTGCAGGAAAAGGACAGAGTACATGTACGACCCCTATTTCCACTACTTCACTACTTGTACTATTGGCAGCTGTGTCTACTGGTATTTTCGCTTCAAGAGGAATGGAATTCAAAATTGTTTTGAAGGACGATTACCATATCAAGCAACAAATCAACAGTGGTTGATCAAGCTTCTAGATGACTATGTGATGTGCTGGCTTTTCTCAACGTCTCTCTACAATCTCTATATAAAGGAATGAAGACTTGGAGAATTGGTTACTCACTTGCTGAACTCTTACGCATATATTGTTATTCTCCCTGAGTAAAACAAAACACATCAACAGCTTAGGAAATTATTACAAACTTCGTTATCCTAGAATTTCTAAGTGTAACAGAAAACAGAGTCTGTCTTTTGTTTGGTATTTGTTAACACCACTGATTATATATCAAGTGTTCAAACTCTTATTCAATTTTCTGTAAATTGTGTTAGAAGTCACTTGCTTGTGTGCTTGAGCATTTGAAGTCTCTTGGGTGTGTCCTTGAGCAAAAGAAGTCTCTTGCTTGTGTGCTTGAGCATTGGAAGTCTCTTGCTGTGTGCTTGAGCAACTTGTAGTTTGTTATCACATTTTTGTAAACTTTCCTTGGAAATGCAAGGGGGACAGGACTACTTCCGGTTTGTGGAAGGAACCTGTATAATTGCTTGTGTTCTCTCTTTCCCTTATCTACATACTTTATTCTGCTGCACAGACTCTGAACTCCTTATCAGAACCTGAACTCTGTTAGACTCTGATATCGAAAACAGAATCAACCTCTTAAAGAGACGCGAAAAAGTAAACACAATTCCACCCCCCTTCTTGTGTTTTTCTCACCTTCAATTATGACCTCTTTTTCAAAAACAACTTATTCAAAATAGCTTATTTATACAAAAAAACCTTATTACGTCCTCTTTATCAAAACAGCTTATTAATGCAAAACAGCTTGTTACGATCTCTTTTTAAAAAACAACTTATTCAAAACAGCTTATTTATCCAAAGTAGCTTATTTATGCAAAACGGCTTGTTACGATCTTTTTTTCAAAATCAACTTATTAAAAACAGCTTATTTATGCAAAACAGATTGTTACGATCTCTTCTCAAAAGAAACTTATTCAAAACAGCTTATTTATGCAAAAACTGATTGTCACAATGTCTTTTTAAAATACAACTTAGTCAAAACAATTTATTTATCCAAAACAGCTTATTTATGCAAAACAGCTTATTATGACCTCTTTTTCAAAAACAACTTATTCAAAACAACTTATTTATACAAAACAACTTATTACGATCTTTTTTACAAAAAAAAACTTATTCAAAACAGCTTATCTATGCAAAACAGCTTGTTACGATCTCTATTTCAAAAACAATTTTTTCAAAACAACTTATTCAAAAATAAGTTGTTTTTGAAAAAGAGATCGTAACAAGCTGTTTTACATAAATAAGCTGTTTTGAATAAGTTGTTTTTGAAAAAGAGATCGCAATAAGCTATTTTGAAAGAATAAACTATTTTTCATAAATAAGCTGTTTTTGAAAAAGAGATCGTAATAAGCTATTTCGTATAAATAAGTTGTTTTGAATAATCTATTTAAAAAAAAGGTCGTTATAAGTAGTTTTGTATAAATAAGTTGTTTTGTATAAATAAACTGTTTTTGAATAAGTTGGTTTTTGAAAAGAGGTCGTAATAAGTTGTTTTGTATAAATAAGTTGTTTTTAATTAGTTTTTTATTAAAAAGAGATCGTAATAAATTTTTATTTATAAATAAGTTGTTTTTTAAAACTACATCGTAATAATTTGTTTTTCATAGATAAGCTCTTTTTTAAAAAGAATTCGGAATAAGATATTTTGTATAAATAAGCTGTTTTGAATAAGTTGTTTTAAAAAAAAAACGTAATAAGTTTTTATTTTATTTTATAAATAAGTTGTTTTTTAAAAATAGATCGTAATAATTTGTTTTTTATGAGATAAATTGTTTTGAATAAATTTTACGATAAATTACAAAGTATAACACAATGTATTGACTTTAAGAGAAAAAAGGGTAAAATAGTAAAATTATAACATAACCCTCCATCTCATTTCCTTGTTGGTTTCTTTTACTCCCAAACAAGGGAATGGTTTTTCCTCTTTTCTCCTTTCCCTCTTTTTCCTTCCCCTCCCCTCCTTAGCCTTTCCTTTCCTTCCCCTCAAAACTCGCAAACAAAGCCTTAGGGGGAGCTTAAAAACCTCAGACCTTAAAGTCAACTTGTTAATTAGATTAACAACAATTGGTCTTTAATGGGGAGATTGTTGGAACAAAGTGTTTTACACTATCACCTTTGAGTTTAGATGATAACAAAGTATTAAAATTGTCAATTGAATATGTTAATATTTGTTCATGTATGCAGGATCTTAGTCAAAGATTGTAATCTTAGAAAGCATTCTGAAAGGACAAATGATGAGAAAATTTTATAAGAAGCTTGTTGCAAGTGATTCTGAAGACTTAGAGGGCCTGAAGAATCATCTAAAGCTATTTCGAGAGGTTCTGAAGACTTGGAGAGTCTGAAGAAGCTGTTTCGAAGAAGTACAAGTCAAGAGGTTCTGAAGACTTAGAAAGTCTGAAGAAGCTGTCAACAGGATCTAAAAAACGAAGAGAGTCTGAAGGAGCTGAAGAGAGTCTAAAGCTCAACAGACTCTAAAGTTCTGTAGAGAGTCTGAAGATTGCAAACTCAAGATTTTTTCTTATGAATTCCTGAAGGCATTTCGTTGCAGAAGGATCATTCATATGGAGTAACAGTTATTTTCAAGTCAACTTATGCATGGGATGCTTTATGACAAAAGAGCGCAGGAAAAGGACAGAGTACATGTACGACCCCTGTTTCCACTACTTCACTACTTGTACTATTGGCAGCTGTGTCTACTGGTATTTTCGCTTCAAGAGGAATGGAATTCAAAATTGTTTTGAAGAACGATTACCATATCAAGCAACAAATCAACAGTGGTTGATCAAGCTTCTAGATGACTATGTGATGTGCTGGATTTTCTCATCGTCTCTCTACAACCTATATATAAAGGAATGAAGACTTGGAGAATTGGTTACTCACTTGCTGAACTCTTACGCATATATTGTTATTCTCCCTGAGTAAAACAAAACACATCAACAGCTTAGGAAATTCTTACAAACTTCGTTATCCTAGAATTTCTAAGTGTAACAGAAAACAGAGTCTGTCTTTTGTTTGGTATTTGTTAACACCACTGATTATATATCAAGTGTTCAAACTCTTATTCAATTTTCTGTAAATTGTGTTAGAAGTCACATGCTTGTGTGCTTGAGCATTTGAAGTCTCTTGGGTGTGTCCTTGAGCAAAAGAAGTCTCTTGCTTGTGTGCTTGAGCATTGGAAGTCTCTTGCTGTGTGCTTGAGCAACTTGTAGTTTGTTATCACATTTTTGTGAACTTTCCTTGGAAATGCAAGGGAGACAGGACTACTTCCGGTTTGTGGAAGGAACCTGTATAATTGCTTGTGTTCTCTCTTTCCCTTATCTATTTACTTTATTCCGCTGCACAGACTCTGAACTCCTTATCAGAACCTGAACTCTAATAGACTCTGATATCGAAAACAGAATCAACCTCTTAAAGAGACGCGAAAAAGTAAACACAATTCCACCCCTCCCCCCCCCCCCCTTCTTGTGTTTTTCTCACCTTCAATTATGACCTCTTTTTCAAAAACAACTTATTCAAAATAGCTTATTTATACAAAAAAACCTTATTACGTCCTCTTTATCAAAACTGCTTATTAATGCAAAACTGCTTGTTACGATCTTTTTTTAAAAAACAACTTATTCAAAACAGCTTATTTATCCAAAGTAGCTTATTTATGCAAAACGGCTTGTTACGATCTTTTTTTCAAAATCAACTTAATAAAAACGACTTATTTATGCAAAACAGATTGTTACGATCTCTTCTCAAAAGAAACTTATTCAAAACAGCTTATTTATGCAAAACTGATTGTCACAATGTCTTTTTAAAATACAACTTAGTCAAAACAATTTATTTATTCAAAACAACTTATTTATGCAAAACAGCTTATTATGACCTCTTTTTCAAAAACAACTTCTTTATACAAAACAACTTATTACGATATCTTTTACAAAAAAAAACTTATTCAAAACAGCTTATCTATGCAAAACAGCTTGTTACGATCTCTATTTCAAAAACAATTTTTTCAAAACAACTTATTCAATAATAAGTTGTTTTTGAAAAAGAGATCGTAGCAAGCTGTTTTACATAAATAAGCTGTTTTGAATAAGCTGTTTTTGAAAAAGAGATCGCAATAAGCTATTTTGAAAGAATAAACCATTTTTCATAAATAAGTTGTTTTTAATAAGCTGTTTTTGAAAAAGAGATCGTAATAAGCTATTTCGTATAAATAAGTTGTTTTGAATAATCTATTTTAAAAAAAAAGGTCGTTATAAGTAGTTTTGTATAAATAAGTTGTTTTGTATAAATAAACTGTTTTTGAATAAGTTGTTTTTTGAAAAGAGGTCGTAATAAGTTGTTTTGTATAAATAAGTTGTTTTTAATTAGTTTTTTTTTATTAAAAAGAGATCGTAATAAATTTTTATTTATAAATAAGTTGTTTTTTAAAAATAGATCGTAATAATTTGTTTTTCATAGATAAGCTCTTTTTTAAAAAGAATTCGGAATAAGATATTTTGTATAAATAAGCTGTTTTGAATAAATTGTTTTAAAAAAAAATCGTAATAAGTTTTTATTTTATTTTATAAATAAGTTGTTTTTTAAAAATAGATCGTAATAATTTGTTTTTTATGAGATAAATTGTTTTGAATAAATTTTACGATAAATTACAAAGTATAACACAATGTATTGACTTTAAGAGAAACAAGGGTAAAATAGTAAAATTATAACATAACCCTCCATCTCATTTCCTTGTTGGTTTCTTTTACTCCCAAACAAGGGAATGGTTTTTCCTCTTTTCTCCTTTCCCTCTTGTTCCTTCCCTTCCCCTCCTTAGCCTTGGAAGTCTCTTGCTGTGTGCTTGAGCAACTTGTAGTTTGTTATAACATTTTTGTGAACTTTCCTTGGAAATGCAAGGGGGACAGGACTACTTCCGGTTTTTGAAAGGAACCTGTATATTTGCTTGTGTTCTCTCTTTCCCTTATCTATTTACTATATTCCGCTGCACAGACTCTGAACTCCTTATCAGAACCTGAACTCTATTAGACTCTTATATCGAAAACAGAATCAACCTCTTAAAGAGACGCGAAAAAGTAAACACAATTCCACCCCCCCGTCTTGTGTTTTTCTCACCTTCAATTATGACCTCTTTTTTAAAAACAACTTATTCAAAATAGCTTATTTATACAAAACAACTTATTAGGTCCTCTTTATCAAAACAGCTTATTAATGCAAAACTGCTTATTACGATCTCTTTTTAAAAAAAAACTTATTCAAAACAGCTTATTTATCCAAAGTAGCTTATTTATGCAAAACGGCTTGTAACGATCTTTTTTTTAAAATCAACTTATTAAAAACAGCTTATTTATGCAAAACAGCTTGTTACGATCTCTTCTCAAAAGCAACTTATTCAAAACAGCTTATTGATGCAAAACTGATTGTCACAATGTCTTTTTAAAATACAACTTAGTCAAAACAATTTATTTATCCAAAACAGCTTATTTATGCAAAACAGCTTATTATGACCTCTTTTTCAAAAACAACTTATTCAAAACAACTTATTACGATCTCTTTTACAAAAAAAAAACTTATTCAAAACAGCTTATCTATGCAAAACAGCTTGTTACGATCTCTATTTCAAAAACAATTTTTTCAACACAACTTATTCAAAAATAAGTTGTTTTTTAAAAAGAGATCGTAGCAAGCTGTTTTACATAAATAAGCTGTTTTGAATAAGTTGTTTTTGAAAAAGCGATCGCAATAAGCTATTTTGAAAGAATAAACTATTTTTCTCAAATAAGCTGTTTTTAATAAGCTGTTTTTGAAAAAGAGATCTTAATAAGCTATTTCATATAAATAAGTTGTTTTGAATAATCTATTTTTTAAAAAAAGGTCGTTATAAGTAGTTTTGTATAAATAAGTTGTTTTGTATAAATAAACTGTTTTTGAATAAGTTGGTTTTTGAAAAGAGGTCGTAATAAGTTATTTTGTATAAATAAGTTGTTTTTAATTAGTTTTTTTTTATTAAAAAGAGATCATAATAAATTTTTATTTATAAATAAGTTGTTTTTTAAAAATAGATTGCAATAATTTGTTTTTCATAGATAAGCTCTTTTTTAAAAAGAATTCGGAATAAGATATTTTGTATAAATAAGCTGTTTTGAATAAGTTGTTTTAAAAAAAATCGTAATAAGTTTTTATTTTATTTTATAAATAAGTTGTTTTTTAAAAATAGTTCGTAATAATTTGTTTTTTATGAGATAAATTGTTTTGAATAAATTTTACGATAAATTACAAAGTATAACACAATGTATTGACTTTAAGAGAAAAAAGGGTAAAATAGTAAAATTATAACATAACCCTCCATCTCATTTCCTTGTTGGTTTCTTTTACTCCCAAACAAGGGAATGGTTTTTCCTCTTTTCTCCTTTCCCTTTTCTTCCTTCCCTTCCCCTCCTTAGCCTTTCCTTTCCTTCCCCTCAAAACTCGCAAACAAAGCCTTAGGGGGAGCTTAAAAACCACAGACCTTAAAGTCAACTTGTTAATTAGATTAACAACAATTGGTCTTTAATGGGGAGATTGTTGGAACAAAGTGTTTTACACTATCACCTTTGAGTTTAGATGATAACAAAGTATTAAAATTGTCAATTGAATATGTTAATATTTGTTCATGTATGCAGGATCTTAGTCAAAGATTGTAATCTTAGAAAGCATTCTGAAAGGACAAATGATGAGAAAATTTTATAAGAAGCTTGTTGCAAGTGATTCTGAAGACTTAGAGGGCCTGAAGAATCATCTAAAGCTATTTCGAGAGGTTCTGAAGACTTGGAGAGTCTGAAGAAGCTGTTTCGAAGAAGTACAAGTCAAGAGGTTCTGAAGACTTAGAAAGTCTGAAGAAGCTGTCTACAGGCTCTAAAAAACGAAGAGAGTCTGAAGGAGCTTAAGAGAGTCTAAAGCTCAACAGAGTCTAAAGTTCTGTAGAGAGTCTGAAGATTGCAAACTCAAGATATTTTCTTATGAATTCCTGAAGGCATTTCGTTGCAGAAGGATCATTCATATGGAGTAACAGTTATTTTCAAGTCATCTTATGCATGGGATGCTTTATGACAAAAGAGCGCAGGAAAAGGACAGAGTACATGTACGACCCCTGTTTCCACTACTTCACTACTTGTACTATTGGCAGCTGTGTCTACTGGTATTTTCGCTTCAAAAGGAATGGAATTCAAAATTGTTTTGAAGAACGATTACCATATCAAGCAACAAATCAACAGTGGTTGATCAAGCTTCTAGATGACTATGTGATGTGCTGGCTTTTCTCAACGTCTCTCTACAACCTCTATATAAAGGAATGAAGACTTGGAGAATTGGTTACTCACTTGCTGAACTCTTACGCATATATTGTTATTCTCCCTGAGTAAAACAAAACACATCAACAGCTTAGGAAATTCTTACAAACTTCGTTATCCTAGAATTTCTAAGTGTAACAGAAAACAGAGTCTGTCTTTTGTTTGGTATTTGTTAACACCACTGATTATATATCAAGTGTTCAAACTCTTATTCAATTTTCTGTAAATTGTGTTAGAAGTCACATGCTTGTGTGCTTGAGCATTTGAAGTCTCTTGGGTGTGTCCTTGAGCAAAAGAAGTCTCTTGCTTGTGTGCTTGAGCATTGGAAGTCTCTTGCTGTGTGCTTGAGCAACTTGTAGTTTGTTATCACATTTTTGTGAACTTTCCTTGGAAATGCAAGGGGGACAGGACTACTTCCGGTTTGTGGAAGGAACTTGTATAATTGCTTGTGTTCTCTCTTTCCCTTATCTCTTTACTTTATTCCGCTGCACAAACTCTGAACTCCTTATCAGAACCTGAACTCTATTAGACTCTTATATCGAAAACAGAATCAACCTCTTAAAGAGACGCGACAAAGTAAACACAATTCCACCCCCCCCCCCCCCACCCCCCCCCCCCCCCCCCCCCCCCGTCTTGTGTTTTTCTCACCTTCAATTATGACCTCTTTTTTAAAAACAACTTATTCAAAATAGCTTATTTATACAAAACAACTTATTAGGTCCTCTTTATCAAAACAGCTTATTAATGCAAAACTGCTTGTTACGATCTCTTTTTAAAAAACAACTTATTCAAAACAGCTTATTTATCCAAAGTAGCTTATTTATGCAAAACGGCTTGTAACGATCTTTTTTTTAAAATCAACTTATTAAAAACAGCTTATTTATGCAAAACAGCTTGTTACGATCTCTTCTCAAAAGCAACTTATTCAAAACAGCTTATTGATGCAAAACCGATTGTCACAATGTCTTTTTAAAATACAACTTAGTCAAAACAATTTATTTATCCAAAACAGCTTATTTATGCAAAACAACTTATTATGACCTCTTTTTCAAAAACAACTTATTCAAAACAACTTATTTATACAAAACAACTTATTACGATATCTTTTACAAAAAAAAACTTATTCAAAACAGCTTATCTATGCAAAACAACTTGTTACGATCTCTATTTCAAAAACAATTGTTTCAAAACAACTTATTCAATAATAAGTTGTTTTTGAAAAAGAGATCGTAGCAAGCTGTTTTACATAAATAAGCTGTTTTGAATAAGTTGTTTTTGAAAAAGAGATCGCAATAAGCTATTTTATAAGAATAAACTATTTTTCATAAATAAGCTGTTTTTAATAAGCTGTTTTTGAAAAAGAGATCGTAATAAGCTATTTCGTATAAATAAGTTGTTTTGAATAATCTATTTTAAAAAAAAAGGTCGTTATAAGTAGTTTTGTATAAATAAGTTGTTTTGTATAAATAAACTGTTTTTGACTAAGTTGGTTTTTGAAAAGAGGTCGTAATAAGTTGTTTTGTATAAATAAGTTGTTTTTAATTAGTTTTTTATTAAAAAGAGATCGTAATAAATTTTTATTTATAAATAAGTTGTTTTTTAAAAATAGATCGTAATAATTTGTTTTTCATAGATAAGCTCTTTTTTAAAAAGAATTCGGAATAAGATATTTTGTATAAATAAGCTGTTTTGAATAAGTTGTTTTAAAAAAAAATCGTAATAAGATTTTATTTTATTTTATAAATAAGTTGTTTTTTAAAAATAGTTCGTAATAATTTGTTTTTTATGAGATATATTGTTTTGAATAAATTTTACGATAAATTACAAAGTATAACACAATGTATTGACTTTAAGAGAAAAAAAGGGTAAAATAGTAAAATTATAACATAACCCTCCATCTCATTTCCTTGTTGGTTTCTTTTACTCCCAAACAAGGGAATGGTTTTTCCTCTTTTCTCCTTTCCCTCTTCTTCCTTCCCTTCCCCTCCTTAGCCTTTCCTTTCCTTCCCCTCAAAACTCGCAAACAAAGCCTTAGGGGGAGCTTAAAAACCTCAGACCTTAAAGTCAACTTGTTAATTAGATTAACAACAATTGGTCTTTAATGGGGAGATTGTTGGAACAAAGTGTTTTACACTATCACCTTTGAGTTTAGATGATAACAAAGTATTAAAATTGTCAATTGAATATGTTAATATTTGTTCATGTATGCAGGATCTTAGTCAAAGATTGTAATCTTAGAAAGCATTCTGAAAGGACAAATGATGAGAAAATTTTATACGAAGCTTGTTGCAAGTGATTCTGAAGACTTAGAGGGCCTGAAGAATCAGCTAAAGCTATTTCGAGAGGTTCTGAAGACTTGGAGAGTCTGAAGAAGCTGTTTCGAAGAAGTACAAGTCAAGAGGTTCTGAAGACTTAGAAAGTCTGAAGAAGCTGTCTACAAGATCTAAAAAACGAAGAGAGTCTGAAGGAGTTTAAGAGAGTCTAAAGCTCAACAGAGTCTAAAGTTCTGTAGAGAGTCTGAAGATTTCAAACTCAAGATTTTTTCTTATGAATTCCTGAAGGCATTTCGTTGCAGAAGGATCATTCATATGGAGTAACAGTTATTTTCAAGTCATCTTATGCATGGGATGCTTTATGACAAAAGAGCGCAGGAAAAGGACAGAGTACATGTACGACCCCTGTTTCCACTACTTCACTACTTGTACTATTGGCAGCTGTGTCTACTGGTATTTTCGCTTCAAAAGGAATGGAATTCAAAATTGTTTTGAAGAACGATTACCATATCAAGCAACAAATCAACAGTGGTTGATCAAGCTTCTAGATGACTATGTGATGTGCTGGCTTTTCTCAATGTCTCTCTACAACCTCTATATAAAGGAATGAAGACTTGGAGAATTGCTTACTCACTTGCTGAACTCTTACGCATATATTGTTATTCTCGCTGAGTAAAACAAAACACATCAACAGCTTAGGAAATTCTTACAAACTTCGTTATCCTAGAATTTCTAGGTGTAACAGAAAACAGAGTCTGTCTTTTGTTTGGTATTTGTTAACACCACTGATTATATATCAAGTGTTCAAACTCTTATTCAATTTTCTGTAAATTGTGTTAGAAGTCACATGCTTGTGTGCTTGAGCATTTGAAGTCTCTTGGGTGTGTCCTTGAGCAAAAGAAGTCTCTTGCTTGTGTGCTTGAGCATTGGAAGTCTCTTGCTGTGTGCTTGAGCAACTTGTAGTTTGTTATCACATTTTTGTGAACTTTCCTTGGAAATGCAAGGGGGACAGGACTACTTCCGGTTTGTGGAAGGAACCTGTATAATTGCTTGTGTTCTCTCTTTCCCTTATCTCTTTACTTTATTCCGCTGCACAGACTCTGAACTCCTTATCAGAACCTGAACTCTATTAGACTCTTATATCGAAAACAGAATCAACCTCTTAAAGAGACGCGACAAAGTAAACACAATTCCACCCCCCCCGTCTTGTGTTTTTCTCACCTTCAATTATGACCTCTTTTTTAAAAACAACTTATTCAAAATAGCTTATTTATACAAAACAACTTATTAGGTCCTCTTTATCAAAACAGCTTATTAATGCAAAACTGCTTGTTACGATCTCTTTATAAAAAACAACTTATTCAAAACAGCTTATTTATCCAAAGTAGCTTATTTATGCAAAACGGCTTGTAACGATCTTTTTTTTAAAATCAACTTATTAAAAACAGCTTATTTATGCAAAACAGCTTGTTACGATCTCTTCTCAAAAGCAACTTATTCAAAACAGCTTATTGATGCAAAACCGATTGTCACAATGTCTTTTTAAAATACAACTTAGTCAAAACAATTTATTTATCCAAAACAGCTTATTTATGCAAAACAGCTTATTATGACCTCTTTTTCAAAAACAACTTATTCAAAACAACTTATTTATACAAAACAACTTATTACGATATCTTTTACAAAAAAAAACTTATTCAAAACAGCTTATCTATGCAAAACAACTTGTTACGATCTCTATTTCAAAAACAATTGTTTCAAAACAACTTATTCAATAATAAGTTGTTTTTGAAAAAGAGATCGTAGCAAGCTGTTTTACACAAATAAGCTGTTTTGAATAAGTTGTTTTTGAAAAAGAGATCGCAATAAGCTATTTTATAAGAATAAACTATTTTTCATAAATAAGCTGTTTTTAATAAGCTGTTTTTGAAAAAGAGATCGTAATAAGCTATTTCGTATAAATAAGTTGTTTTGAATAATCTATTTTAAAAAAAAAGGTCGTTATAAGTAGTTTTGTATAAATAAGTTGTTTTGTATAAATAAACTGTTTTTGACTAAGTTGGTTTTTGAAAAGAGGTCGTAATAAGTTGTTTTGTATAAATAAGTTGTTTTTAATTAGTTTTTTTATTAAAAAGAGATCGTAATAAATTTTTATTTATAAATAAGTTGTTTTTTAAAAATAGATCGTAATAATTTGTTTTTCATAGATAAGCTCTTTTTTAAAAAGAATTCGGAATAAGATATTTTGTATAAATAAGCTGTTTTGAATAAGTTGTTTTAAAAAAAATCGTAATAAGATTTTATTTTATTTTATAAATAAGTTGTTTTTTAAAAATAGTTCGTAATAATTTGTTTTTTATGAGATAAATTGTTTTGAATAAATTTTACGATAAATTACAAAGTATAACACAATGTATTGACTTTAAGAGAAAAAAAGGGTAAAATAGTAAAATTATAACATAACCCTCCATCTCATTTCCTTGTTGGTTTCTTTTACTCCCAAACAAGGGAATGGTTTTTCCTCTTTTCTCCTTTCCCTCTTCTTCCTTCCCTTCCCCTCCTTAGCCTTTCCTTTCCTTCCCCTCAAAACTCGCAAACAAAGCCTTAGGGGGAGCTTAAAAACCTCAGACCTTAAAGTCAACTTGTTAATTAGATTAACAACAATTGGTCTTTAATGGGGAGATTGTTGGAACAAAGTGTTTTACACTATCACCTTTGAGTTTAGATGATAACAAAGTATTAAAATTGTCAATTGAATATGTTAATATTTGTTCATGTATGCAGGATCTTAGTCAAAGATTGTAATCTTAGAAAGCATTCTGAAAGGACAAATGATGAGAAAATTTTATACGAAGCTTGTTGCAAGTGATTCTGAAGACTTAGAGGGCCTGAAGAATCAGCTAAAGCTATTTCGAGAGGTTCTGAAGACTTGGAGAGTCTGAAGAAGCTGTTTCGAAGAAGTACAAGTCAAGAGGTTCTGAAGACTTAGAAAGTCTGAAGAAGCTGTCTACAAGATCTAAAAAACGAAGAGAGTCTGAAGGAGCTTAAGAGAGTCTAAAGCTCAACAGAGTCTAAAGTTCTGTAGAGAGTCTGAAGATTTCAAACTCAAGATTTTTTCTTATGAATTCCTGAAGAGATTTCGTTGTAGAAGGATCATTCATATGGAGTAACAGTTATTTTCAAGTCAACTTATGCATGGGATGCTTTATGAAAAAAGAGCGCAGGAAAAGGACAGAGTACATGTACGACCCCTGTTTCCACTACTTCACTACTTGTACTATTGGCAGCTGTGTCTACTGGTATTTTCGCTTCAAGAGGAATGGAATTCAAAATTGTTTCGAAGAACGATTACCATATCAAGCAACAAATCAACAGTGGTTGATCAAGCTTCTAGATGACTATGTGATGTGCTGGATTTTCTCAACGTCTCTCTACAACCTCTATATAAAGGAATGAAGACTTGGAGAATTGGTTACTCACTTGCTGAACTCTTACGCATATATTGTTATTCTCCCTGAGTAAAACAAAACACATCAACAGCTTAGAAAATTCTTACAAACTTCGTTATCCTAGAATTTCTAAGTGTAACAGAAAACAGAGTCTGTCTTTTGTTTGGTATTTGTTAACACCACTGATTATATATCAAGTGTTCAAACTCTTATTCAATTTTCTGTAAATTGTGTTAGAAGTCACTTGCTTGTGTGCTTGAGCATTTGAAGTCTCTTGGGTGTGTCCTTGAGCAAAAGAAGTCTCTTGCTTGTGTGCTTGAGCATTGGAAGTCTCTTGCTGTGTGCTTGAGCAACTTGTAGTTTGTTATCACATTTTTGTGAACTTTCCTTGGAAATGCAAGGGGGACAGGACTACTTCCGGTTTGTGGAAGGAACCTGTATAATTGCTTGTGTTCTCTCTTTCCCTTATCTATTTACTTTATTCCGCTGCACAGACTCTGAACTCCTTTCAGAACCTGAACTCTAATAGACTCTGATATCGAAAACAGAATCAACCTCTTAAAGAGACGCGACAAAGTAAACACAATTCCACCCCTCCCCCCCCTTCTTGTGTTTTTCTCACCTTCAATTATGACCTCTTTTTCAAAAACAACTTATTCAAAATAGCTTATTTATACAAAAAAACCTTATTACGTCCTCTTTATCAAAACAGCTTATTAATGCAAAACTGCTTGTTACGATCTTTTTTTAAAAAACAACTTATTCAAAACAGCTTATTTATCCAAAGTAGCTTATTTATGCAAAACGGCTTGTTACGATCTTTTTTTCAAAATCAACTTAATAAAAACAGCTTATTTATGCAAAACAGATTGTTACGATCTCTTCTCAAAAGAAACTTATTCAAAACAGCTTATTTATGCAAAACTGATTGTCACAATGTCTTTTTAAAATACAACTTAGTCAAAACAATTTATTTATCCAAAACAGCTTATTTATGCAAAACAGCTTATTATGACCTCTTTTTCAAAAACAACTTATTCAAAACAACTTATTTATACAAAACAACTTATGACGATCTCTTTTACAAAAAAAAAACTTATTCAAAACAGCTTATCTATGCAAAACAGCTTGTTACGATCTCTATTTCAAAAACAATTTTTTCAAAACAACTTATTCAATAATAAGTTGTTTTTGAAAAAGAGATCGTAGCAAGCTGTTTTACATAAATAAGCTGTTTTGAATAAGTTGTTTTTGAAAAAGAGATCGCAATAAGCTATTTTATAAGAATAAACTATTTTTCATAAATAAGCTGTTTTTAATAAGCTGTTTTTGAAAAAGAGATCGTAATAAGCTATTTCAAATAAATAAGTTGTTTTGAATAATCTATTTTAAAAAAAAAGGTCGTTATAAGTAGTTTTGTATAAATAAGTTGTTTTGTATAAATAAACTGTTTTTGACTAAGTTGGTTTTGGAAAAGAGGTCGTAATAAGTTGTTTTGTATAAATAAGTTGTTTTTAATTAGTTTTTTATTAAAAAGAGATCGTAATAAATTTTTATTTATAAATAAGTTGTTTTTTAAAAATAGATCGTAATAATTTGTTTTTCATAGATAAGCTCTTTTTTAAAAAGAATTCGGAATAAGATATTTTGTATAAATAAGCTGTTTTGAATAAGTTGTTTTAAAAAAAAATCGTAATAAGATTTTATTTTATTTTATAAATAAGTTGTTTTTTAAAAATAGTTCGTAATAATTTGTTTTTTATGAGATAAATTGTTTTGAATAAATTTTACGATAAATTACAAAGTATAACACAATGTATTGACTTTAAGAGAAAAAAAGGGTAAAATAGTAAAATTATAACATAACCCTCCATCTCATTTCCTTGTTGGTTTCTTTTACTCCCAAACAAGGGAATGGTTTTTCCTCTTTTCTCCTTTCCCTCTTCTTCCTTCCCTTCCCCTCCTTAGCCTTTCCTTTCCTTCCCCTCAAAACTCGCAAACAAAGCCTTAGGGGGAGCTTAAAAACCTCAGACCTTAAAGTCAACTTGTTAATTAGATTAACAACAATTGGTCTTTAATGGGGAGATTGTTGGAACAAAGTGTTTTACACTATCACCTTTGAGTTTAGATGATAACAAAGTATTAAAATTGTCAATTGAATATGTTAATATTTGTTCATGTATGCAGGATCTTAGTCAAAGATTGTAATCTTAGAAAGCATTCTGAAAGGACAAATGATGAGAAAATTTTATACGAAGCTTGTTGCAAGTGATTCTGAAGACTTAGAGGGCCTGAAGAATCAGCTAAAGCTATTTCGAGAGGTTCTGAAGACTTGGAGAGTCTGAAGAAGCTGTTTCGAAGAAGTACAAGTCAAGAGGTTCTGAAGACTTAGAAAGTTTGAAGAAGCTGTCTACAAGATCTAAAAAACGAAGAGAGTCTGAAGGAGCTTAAGAGAGTCTAAAGCTCAACAGAGTCTAAAGTTCTGTAGAGAGTCTGAAGATTTCAAACTCAAGATTTTTTCTTATGAATTCCTGAAGAGATTTCGTTGCAGAAGGATCATTCATATGGAGTAACAGTTATTTTCAAGTCAACTTATGCATGGGATGCTTTATGAAAAAAGAGCGCAGGAAAAGGACAGAGTACATGTACGACCCCTGTTTCCACTACTTCACTACTTGTACTATTGGCAGCTGTGTCTACTGGTATTTTCGCTTCAAGAGGAATGGAATTCAAAATTGTTTCGAAGAACGATTACCATATCAAGCAACAAATTAACAGTGGTTGATCAAGCTTCTAGATGACTATGTGATGTGCTGGATTTTCTCAACGTCTCTCTACAACCTCTATATAAAGGAATGAAGACTTGGAGAATTGGTTACTCACTTGCTGAACTCTTACGCATATATTGTTATTCTCCCTGAGTAAAACAAAACACATCAACAGCTTAGGAAATTATTACAAACTTCGTTATCCTAGAATTTCTAAGTGTAACAGAAAACAGAGTCTGTCTTTTGTTTGGTATTTGTTAACACCACTGATTATATATCAAGTGTTCAAACTCTTATTCAATTTTCTGTAAATTGTGTTAGAAGTCACTTGCTTGTGTGCTTGAGCATTTGAAGTCTCTTGGGTGTGTCCTTGAGCAAAAGAAGTCTCTTGCTTGTGTGCTTGAGCATTGGAAGTCTCTTGCTGTGTGCTTGAGCAACTTGCAGTTTGTTATCACATTTTTGTGAACTTTCCTTGGAAATGCAAGGGGGACAGGACTACTTCCGGTTTGTGGAAGGAACCGGTATAATTGCTTGTGTTCTCTCTTTCCCTTATCTATTTACTTTATTCCGCTGCACAGACTCTGAACTCCTTATCAGAACCTGAACTCTAATAGACTCTGATATCGAAAATAGAATCAACCTCTTAAAGAGACGCGAAAAAGTAAACACAATTCCACCCCCCCCTGTCTTGTGTTTTTTTTCTCACCTTCAATTATGACCTCTTTATTTTTAAAAACAACTTATTCAAAATAGCTTATTTATACAAAAAAACCTTATTACGTCCTCTTTATCAAAACAGCTTATTAATGCAAAACTGCTTGTTACGATCTTTTTTTAAAAAACAACTTATTCAAAACAGCTTATTTATCCAAAGTAGCTTATTTATGCAAAACGGCTTGTTACGATCTTTTTTTCAAAATCAACTTAATAAAAACAGCTTATTTATGCAAAACAGATTGTTACGATCTCTTCTCAAAAGAAACTTATTCAAAACAGCTTATTTATGCAAAACTGATTGTCACAATGTCTTTTTAAAATACAACTTAGTCAAAACAATTTATTTATCCAAAACAGCTTATTTATGCAAAACAGCTTATTATGACCTCTTTTTCAAAAACAACTTATTCAAAACAACTTATTTATAAAAAACAACTTATTACGATCTCTTTTACAAAAAAAAAACTTATTCAAAACAGCTTATCTATGCAAAACAGCTTGTTACGATCTCTATTTCAAAAACAATTTTTTCAAAACAACTTATTCAATAATAAGTTGTTTTTGAAAAAGAGATCGCAATAAGCTATTTTATAAGAATAAACTATTTTTCATAAATAAGCTGTTTTTAATAAGCTGTTTTTGAAAAAGAGATCGTAATAAGCTATTTCGTATAAATAAGTTGTTTTGAATAATCTATTTTAAAAAAAAAGGTCGTTATAAGTAGTTTTGTATAAATAAGTTGTTTTGTATAAATAAACTGTTTTTGACTAAGTTGGTTTTTGAAAAGAGGTCGTAATAAGTTGTTTTGTATAAATAAGTTGTTTTTAATTAGTTTTTTATTAAAAAGAGATCGTAATAAATTTTTATTTATAAATAAGTTGTTTTTTAAAAATAGATCGTAATAATTTGTTTTTCATAGATAAGCTCTTTTTTAAAAAGAATTCGGAATAAGATATTTTGTATAAATAAGCTGTTTTGAATAAGTTGTTTTAAAAAAAAAATCGTAATAAGATTTTATTTTATTTTATAAATAAGTTGTTTTTTAAAAATAGTTCGTAATAATTTGTTTTTTATGAGATAAATTGTTTTGAATAAATTTTACGATAAATTACAAAGTATAACACAATGTATTGACTTTAAGAGAAAGAAGGGTAAAATAGTAAAATTATAACATAACCCTCCATCTCATTTCCTTGTTGGTTTCTTTTACTCCCAAACAAGGGAATGGTTTTTCCTCTTTTCTCCTTTCCCTCTTCTTCCTTCCCTTCCCCTCCTTAGCCTTTCCTTTCCTTCCCCTCAAAACTCGCAAACAAAGCCTTAGGGGGAGCTTAAAAACCTCAGACCTTAAAGTCAACTTGTTAATTAGATTAACAACAATTGGTCTTTAATGGGGAGATTGTTGGAACAAAGTGTTTTACACTATCACCTTTGAGTTTAGATGATAACAAAGTATTAAAATTGTCAATTGAATATGTTAATATTTGTTCATGTATGCAGGATCTTAGTCAAAGATTGTAATCTTAGAAAGCATTCTGAAAGGACAAATGATGAGAAAATTTTATAAGATTCTTGTTGCAAGTGATTCTGAAGACTTAGAGGGCCTGAAGAATCATCTAAAGCTATTTCGAGAGGTTCTGAAGACTTGGAGAGTCTGAAGAAGCTGTTTCGAAGAAGTACAAGTCAAGAGGTTCTGAAGACTTAGAAAGTCTGAAGAAGCTGTCTACAGGATCTAAAAAACGAAGAGAGTCTGAAGGAGCTGAAGAGAGTCTAAAGCTCAACAGAGTCTAAAGTTCTGTAGAGAGTCTGAAGATTGCAAACGCAAGATTTTTTCTTATGAATTCCTTAAGGCATTTCGTTGCAGAAGGATCATTCATATGGAGTAACGGTTATTTTCAAGTCAACTTATGCATGGGATGCTTTATGACAAAAGAGTGCAGGAAAAGGACAGAGTACATGTACGACCCCTGTTTCCACTACTTCACTACTTGTACTATTGGCAGCTGTGTCTACTGGTATTTTCGCTTCAAGAGGAATGGAATTCAAAATTGTTTCGAAGAACGATTACCATATCAAGCAACAAATCAACAGTGGTTGATCAAGCTTCTAGATGACTATGTGATGTGCTGGATTTTCTCAACGTCTCTCTACAACCTCTATATAAAGGAATGAAGACTTGGAGAATTGGTTACTCACTTGCTGAACTCTTACGCATATATTGTTATTCTTCCTGAGTAAAACAAAACACATCAACAGCTTAGGAAATTCTTACAAACTTTGTTATCCTAGAATTTCTAAGTGTAACAGAAAACAGAGTCTGTCTTTTGTTTGGTATTTGTTAACACCACTGATTATATATCAAGTGTTCAAACTCTTATTCAATTTTCTGTAAATTGTGTTAGAAGTCACTTGCTTGTGTGCTTGAGCATTTGAAGTCTCTTGGGTGTGTCCTTGAGCAAAAGAAATCTCTTGCTTGTGTGCTTGAGCATTGGAAGTCTCTTGCTGTGTGCTTGAGCAACTTGTAGTTTGTTATCACATTTTTGTTAACTTTCCTTGGAAATGCAAGGGGGACAGGACTACTTCCGGTTTGTGGAAGGAACCTGTATAATTGCTTGTGTTCTCTCTTTCCGTTATCTCTTTACTTTATTCCGCTGCACAGACTCTGAACTCCTTATCAGAACCTGAGCTCTATTAGACTCTGATATCGAAAACAGAATCAACCTCTCAAAGAGACGCGAAAAAGTAAACACAATTCCACCCCCCCCCCCCCCCCCCCCCGTCTTGTGTTTTTCTCACCTTCAATTATGACCTCTTTTTAAAAAACAACTTATTCAAAACAGCTTATTTATCCAAAGTAGCTTATTTATGCAAAACGGCTTGTAACGATCTTTTTTTTAAAATCAACTTATTAAAAACACCTTATTTATGCAAAACAGCTTGTTACGATCTCTTCTCAAAAGCAACTTATTCAAAACAGCTTATTGATGCAAAACTGATTGTCACAATGTCTTTTTAAAATACAACTTAGTCAAAACAATTTATTTATCCAAAACAGCTTATTTATGCAAAACAGCTTATTATGACCTCTTTTTCAAAAACAACTTATTTATACAAAACAACTTATTACGATCTCTTTTACAAAAAAAACTTATTCAAAACAGCTTATCTATGCAAAACAGCTTGTTACGATCTCTATTTCAAAAACAATTTTTTCAAAACAACTTATTCAAAAATAAGTTGTTTTTGAAAAAGAGATCATAGCAAGCTGTTTTACATAAATAAGCTGTTTTGAATAAGTTGTTTTTGAAAAAGAGATCGCAATAAGCTATTTTGAAAGAATAAACTATTTTTCTCAAATAAGCTGTTTTTAATAAGCTGTTTTTGAAAAAGAGATCTTAATAAGCTATTTCGTATAAATAAGTTGTTTTGAATAATCTATTTTTTTAAAAAAGGTCGTTATAAGTAGTTTTGTATAAATAAGTTGTTTTGTATAAATAAACTGTTTTTGAATAAGTTGGTTTTTGAAAAGAGGTCGTAATAAGTTGATTTGTATAAATAAGTTGTTTTTAATTAGTTTTTTTTTATTAAAAAGAGATCGTAATAAATTTTTATTTATAAATAAGTTGTTTTTTAAAAATAGATCGTAATAATTTGTTTTTCATAGATAAGCTCTTTTTAAAAAAGAATTCGGAATAAGATATTTTGTATAAATAAGCTGTTTTGAATAAGTTGTTTTAAAAAAAAATCGTAATAAGTTTTTTTTTTTATTTTATAAATAAGTTGTTTTTTAAAAATAGATCGTAATAATTTGTTTTTTATGAGATGAATTGTTTTGAATAAATTTTACGATAAATTACAAAGTATAACACAATGTATTGACTTTAAGAGAAAAAAGGGTAAAATAGTAAAATTATAACATAACCCTCCATCTCATTTCCTTGTTGGTTTCTTTTACTCCCAAACAAGGGAATGGTTTTTCCTCTTTTCTCCTTTCCCTCTTCTTCCTTCCCTTCCCCTCCTTAGCCTTTCCTTTCCTTCCCCTCAAAACTCGCAAACAAAGCCTTAGGGGGAGCTTAAAAACCTCAGACCTTAAAGTCAACTTGTTAATTAGATTAACAACAATTGGTCTTTAATGGGGAGATTGTTGGAACAAAGTGTTTTACACTATCACCTTTGAGTTTAGATGATAACAAAGTATTAAAATTGTCAATTGAATATGTTAATATTTGTTCATGTATGCAGGATCTTAGTCAAAGATTGTAATCTTAGAAAGCATTCTGAAAGGACAAATGATGAGAAAATTTTATAAGAAGCTTGTTGCAAGTGATTCTGAAGACTTAGAGGGCCTGAAGAATCAGCTAAAGCTATTTCGAGAGGTTCTGAAGACTTGGAGAGTCTGAAGAAGCTGTTTCGAAGAAGTACAAGTCAAGAGGTTCCGAAGACTTAGAAAGTCTGAAGAAGCTGTCTACAGGATCTAAAAAACGAAGAGAGTCTGAAGGAGCTTAAGAGAGTCTAAAGCTCAACAGAGTCTAAAGTTCTGTAGAGAGTCTGAAGATTGCAAACTCAAGATTTTTTCTTATGAATTCCTGAAGGCATTTCGTTGCAGAAGGATCATTCATATGGAGTAACAGTTATTTTCAAGTCAACTTATGCATGGGATGCTTTATGACAAAAGAGCGCAGGAAAAGGACAGAGTACATGTACGACCCCTGTTTCCACTACTTCACTACTTGTACTATTGGCAGCTGTGTCTACTGGTATTTTACTTCAAGAGGAATGGAATTCAAAATTGTTTTGAAGGACAATTACCATATCAAGCAACAAATAAACAGTGGTTGATCGAGATTCTAGATGACTATGTGATGTGCTGGCTTTTCTCAACGTCTCTCTACAACCTCTATATAAAGGAATGAAGACTTGGAGAATTGGTTACTCACTTGCTGAACTCTTACGCATATATTGTTATTCTCCCTGAGTAAAACAAAACACATCAACAGCTTAGAAAATTCTTACAAACTTCGTTATCCTAGAATTTCTAAGTGTAACAGAAAACAGAGTCTGTCTTTTGTTTGGTATTTGTTAACACCACTGATCATATATCAAGTGTTCAAACTCTTATTCAATTTTCTGTAAATTGTGTTAGAAGTCACTTGCTTGTGTGCTTGAGCATTTGAAGTCTCTTGGGTGTGTCCTTGAGCAAAAGAAGTCTCTTGCTTGTGTGCTTGAGCATTGGAAGTCTCTTGCTGTGTGCTTGAGCAACTTGTAGTTTGTTAATACATTTTTGTGAACTTTCCTTGTAAATGCAAGGGGGACAAGACTACTTCCGCTTTGTGGAAGGAACCTGTATAATTGCTTGTGTTCTCTCTTTCCCTTATCTCTTTACTTTATTCCGTTGCACAGACTCTGAACTCCTTATCAGAACCTGAACTCTAATAGACTCTGATATCGAAAACAGAATCAACCTCTTAAAGAGACGCGAAAATGTAAACACAATTCCACCCCCCCCCCCCCCCTTCTTGTGTTTTTCTCACCTTCAATTATGACCTCTTTTTCAAAAACAACTTATTCAAAATAGCTTATTTATACAAAACAGCTTATTATGACCTCTTTTTCAAAAACAACTTATTTATACAAAACAACTTATTACGATCTCTTTTACAAAAAAAACTTATTCAAAACAGCTTATCTATGCAAAACAGCTTGTTACGATCTCTATTTCAAAAACAATTTTTTCAAAACAACTTATTCAAAAATAAGTTGTTTTTGAAAAAGAGATCATAGCAAGCTGTTTTACATAAATAAGCTGTTTTGAATAAGTTGTTTTTGAAAAAGAGATCGCAATAAGCTATTTTGAAAGAATAAACTATTTTTCTCAAATAAGCTGTTTTTAATAAGCTGTTTTTGAAAAAGAGATCTTAATAAGCTATTTCGTATAAATAAGTTGTTTTGAATAATCTATTTTTTTAAAAAAGGTCGTTATAAGTAGTTTTGTATAAATAAGTTGTTTTGTATAAATAAACTGTTTTTGAATAAGTTGGTTTTTGAAAAGAGGTCGTAATAAGTTGATTTGTATAAATAAGTTGTTTTTAATTAGTTTTTTTTTATTAAAAAGAGATCGTAATAAATTTTTATTTATAAATAAGTTGTTTTTTAAAAATAGATCGTAATAATTTGTTTTTCATAGATAAGCTCTTTTTAAAAAAGAATTCGGAATAAGATATTTTGTATAAATAAGCTGTTTTGAATAAGTTGTTTTAAAAAAAAATCGTAATAAGTTTTTTTTTTTATTTTATAAATAAGTTGTTTTTTAAAAATAGATCGTAATAATTTGTTTTTTATGAGATGAATTGTTTTGAATAAATTTTACGATAAATTACAAAGTATAACACAATGTATTGACTTTAAGAGAAAAAAGGGTAAAATAGTAAAATTATAACATAACCCTCCATCTCATTTCCTTGTTGGTTTCTTTTACTCCCAAACAAGGGAATGGTTTTTCCTCTTTTCTCCTTTCCCTCTTCTTCCTTCCCTTCCCCTCCTTAGCCTTTCCTTTCCTTCCCCTCAAAACTCGCAAACAAAGCCTTAGGGGGAGCTTAAAAACCTCAGACCTTAAAGTCAACTTGTTAATTAGATTAACAACAATTGGTCTTTAATGGGGAGATTGTTGGAACAAAGTGTTTTACACTATCACCTTTGAGTTTAGATGATAACAAAGTATTAAAATTGTCAATTGAATATGTTAATATTTGTTCATGTATGCAGGATCTTAGTCAAAGATTGTAATCTTAGAAAGCATTCTGAAAGGACAAATGATGAGAAAATTTTATAAGAAGCTTGTTGCAAGTGATTCTGAAGACTTAGAGGGCCTGAAGAATCAGCTAAAGCTATTTCGAGAGGTTCTGAAGACTTGGAGAGTCTGAAGAAGCTGTTTCGAAGAAGTACAAGTCAAGAGGTTCCGAAGACTTAGAAAGTCTGAAGAAGCTGTCTACAGGATCTAAAAAACGAAGAGAGTCTGAAGGAGCTTAAGAGAGTCTAAAGCTCAACAGAGTCTAAAGTTCTGTAGAGAGTCTGAAGATTGCAAACTCAAGATTTTTTCTTATGAATTCCTGAAGGCATTTCGTTGCAGAAGGATCATTCATATGGAGTAACAGTTATTTTCAAGTCAACTTATGCATGGGATGCTTTATGACAAAAGAGCGCAGGAAAAGGACAGAGTACATGTACGACCCCTGTTTCCACTACTTCACTACTTGTACTATTGGCAGCTGTGTCTACTGGTATTTTACTTCAAGAGGAATGGAATTCAAAATTGTTTTGAAGGACAATTACCATATCAAGCAACAAATAAACAGTGGTTGATCGAGATTCTAGATGACTATGTGATGTGCTGGCTTTTCTCAACGTCTCTCTACAACCTCTATATAAAGGAATGAAGACTTGGAGAATTGGTTACTCACTTGCTGAACTCTTACGCATATATTGTTATTCTCCCTGAGTAAAACAAAACACATCAACAGCTTAGAAAATTCTTACAAACTTCGTTATCCTAGAATTTCTAAGTGTAACAGAAAACAGAGTCTGTCTTTTGTTTGGTATTTGTTAACACCACTGATCATATATCAAGTGTTCAAACTCTTATTCAATTTTCTGTAAATTGTGTTAGAAGTCACTTGCTTGTGTGCTTGAGCATTTGAAGTCTCTTGGGTGTGTCCTTGAGCAAAAGAAGTCTCTTGCTTGTGTGCTTGAGCATTGGAAGTCTCTTGCTGTGTGCTTGAGCAACTTGTAGTTTGTTAATACATTTTTGTGAACTTTCCTTGTAAATGCAAGGGGGACAAGACTACTTCCGCTTTGTGGAAGGAACCTGTATAATTGCTTGTGTTCTCTCTTTCCCTTATCTCTTTACTTTATTCCGTTGCACAGACTCTGAACTCCTTATCAGAACCTGAACTCTAATAGACTCTGATATCGAAAACAGAATCAACCTCTTAAAGAGACGCGAAAATGTAAACACAATTCCACCCCCCCCCCCCCCTTCTTGTGTTTTTCTCACCTTCAATTATGACCTCTTTTTCAAAAACAACTTATTCAAAATAGCTTATTTATACAAAACAACTTATTACGTCCTCTTTATCAAAACATCTTATTAATGCAAAACTGCTTGTTACGATCTCTTTTTAAAAAACAACTTATTCAAAACACCTTATTTATCCAAAGTATCTTATTTATGCAAAACGGCTTGTTACGATCTTTTTTTCAAAATCAACTTATTAAAAACAGCTTATTTATGCAAAACAGCTTGTTACGATCTCTTCTCAAAAGAAACTTATTCAAAACAGCTTATTTATGCAAAACTGATTGTCACAATGTCTTTTTAAAATTCAACTTAGTCAAAACAATTTATTTATCCAAAACAGCTTATTTATGCAAAACAGCTTATTATGACCTCTTTTTCAAAAACAACTTATTCAAAACAACTTATTTATACAAAACAACTTATTACGATCTCTTTTACAAAAAAAACTTATTCAAAACAGCTTATCTATGCAAAACAGCTTGTTACGATCTCTATTTCAAAAACAATTTTTTCAAAACAACTTATTCAAAAATAAGTTGTTTTTGAAAAAGAGATCGTAGCAAGCTGTTTTACATAAATAAGCTGTTTTGAATAAGTTGTTTTTGAAAAAGAGATCGCAATAAGCTATTTTGAAAGAATAAACTATTTTTCATAAATAAGCTGTTTTTAATAAGCTGTTTTTGAAAAAGAGATCGTAATAAGCTATTTCGTATAAATAAGTTGTTTTGAATAATCTATTTTAAAAAAAAGGTCGTTATAAGTAGTTTTGTATAAATAAACTGTTTTTGAATAAGTTGGTTTTTGAAAAGAGGTCGTAATATGTTGTTTTGTATAAATAAGTTGTTTTTAATTAGTTTTTTTTTATTAAAAAGAGATCGTAATAAATTTTTATTTATAAATAAGTTGTTTTTTAAAAATAGATCGTAATAATTTGTTTTTCATAGATAAGCTCTTTTTTATAAAGAATTCGGAATAAGATATTTTGTATAAATAAGCTGTTTTGAATAAGTTGTTTTACAAAAAAAATCGTAATAAGTTTTTATTTTATTTTATAAATAAGTTGTTTTTTAAAAATAGTTCGTAATAATTTGTTTTTTATGAGATAAATTGTTTTGAATAAATTTTACGATAAATTACAAAGTATAACACAATGTATTGACTTTAAGAGAAAAAAGGGTAAAATAGTAAAATTATAACATAACCCTCCATCTCATTTCCTTGTTGGTTTCTTTTACTCCCAAACAAGGGAATGGTTTTTCCTCTTTTCTCCTTTCCCTCTTTTTCCTTCCCCTCCCCTCCTTAGCCTTTCCTTTCCTTCCCCTCAAAACTCGCAAACAAAGCCTTAGGGGGAGCATAAAAACCTCAGACCTTAAAGTCAACTTGTTAATTAGATTAACTACAATTGGTCTTTAATGGGGAGATTGTTGGAACAAAGTGTTTTACACTATCACCTTTGAGTTTAGATGATAACAAAGTATTAAAATTGTCAATTGAATATGTTAATATTTGTTCATGTATGCAGGATCTTAGTCAAAGATTGTAATCTTAGAAAGCATTCTGAAAGGACAAATGATGAGAAAATTTTATAAGATTCTTGTTGCAAGTGATTCTGAAGACTTAGAGGGCCTGAAGAATCATCTAAAGCTATTTCGAGAGGTTCTGAAGACTTGGAGAGTCTGAAGAAGCTGTTTCGAAGAAGTACAAGTCAAGAGGTTCTGAAGACTTAGAAAGTCTGAAGAAGCTGTCTACAGGATCTAAAAAACGAAGAGAGTCTGAAGGAGCTGAAGAGAGTCTAAAGCTCAATAGAGTCTAAAGTTCTGTAGAGAGTCTGAAGATTGCAAACGCAAGATTTTTTCTTATGAATTCCTTAAGGCATTTCGTTGCAGAAGGATCATTCATATGGAGTAACGGTTATTTTCAAGTCAACTTATGCATGGGATGCTTTATGACAAAAGAGTGCAGGAAAAGGACAGAGTACATGTACGACCCCTGTTTCCACTACTTCACTACTTGTACTATTGGCAGCTGTGTCTACTGGTATTTTCGCTTCAAGAGGAATGGAATTCAAAATTGTTTCGAAGAACGATTACCATATCAAGCAACAAATCAACAGTGGTTGATCAAGCTTCTAGATGACTATGTGATGTGCTGGATTTTCTCAACGTCTCTCTACAACCTCTATATAAAGGAATGAAGACTTGGAGAATTGGTTACTCACTTGCTGAACTCTTACGCATATATTGTTATTCTTCCTGAGTAAAACAAAACACATCAACAGCTTAGGAAATTCTTACAAACTTCGTTATCCTAGAATTTCTAAGTGTAACAGAAAACAGAGTCTGTCTTTTGTTTGGTATTTGTTAACACCACTGATTATATATCAAGTGTTCAAACTCTTATTCAATTTTGTGTAAATTGTGTTAGAAGTCACTTGCTTGTGTGCTTGAGCATTTGAAGTCTCTTGGGTGTGTCCTTGAGCAAAAGAAGTCTTTTGCTTGTGTGCTTGAGCATTGGAAGTCTCTTGCTGTGTGCTTGAGCAACTTGTAGTTTGTTATCACATTTTTGTGAACTTTCCTTGGAAATGCAAGGGGGACAGGACTACTTCCGGTTTGTGGAAGGAACCTGTATAATTGCTTGTGTTCTCTCTTTCCCTTATCTCTTTACTTTATTCCGCTGCACAGACTCTGAACTCCTTATCAGAACCTGAACTCTATTAGACTCTGATATCGAAAACAGAATCAACCTCTTAAAGAGACGCGAAAAAGTAAACACAATTCCCCCCCCCCCCCCCCCCCCCCCCCCCGTCTTGTGTTTTTCTCACCTTCAATTATGACCTCTTTTTTTTTAAAAACAACTTATTCAAAATAACTTATTTATACAAAACAACTTATGAGGTCCTCTTTATCAAAACAACTTATTAATGCAAAACTGCTTGTTACGATCTCTTTTTAAAAAACAACTTATTCAAAACAGCTTATTTATCCAAAGTAGCTTATTTATGCAAAACGGCTTGTAACGATCTTTTTTTTAAAATCAACTTATTAAAAACAACTTATTTATGCAAAACAGCTTGTTACGATCTCTTCTCAAAAGCAACTTATTCAAAACAGCTTATTGATGCAAAACTGATTGTCACAATGTCTTTTTAAAATACAACTTAGTCAAAACAATTTATTTATCCAAAACAGCTTATTTATGCAAAACAGCTTATTATGACCTCTTTTTCAAAAACAACTTATTTATACAAAACAACTTATTACGATCTCTTTTACAAAAATAACTTATTCAAAACAGCTTATCTATGCAAAACAGCTTGTTACGATCTCTATTTCAAAAACAATTTTTTCAAAACAACTTATTCAAAAATAAGTTGTTTTTGAAAAAGAGATCGTAGCAAGCTGTTTTACATAAATAAGCTGTTTTGAATAAGTTGTTTTTGAAAAAGAGATCGCAATAAGCTATTTTGAAAGAATAAACTATTTTTCTCAAATAAGCTGTTTTTAATAAGCTGTTTTTGAAAAAGAGATCTTAATAAGCTATTTCGTATAAATAAGTTGTTTTGAATAATCTATTTTTTTAAAAAAGGTCGTTATAAGTAGTTTTGTATAAATAAGTTGTTTTGTATAAATAAACTGTTTTTGAATAAGTTGGTTTTTGAAAAGAGGTCGTAATAAGTTGATTTGTATAAATAAGTTGTTTTTAATTTATTTTTTTTATTAAAAAGAGATCGTAATAAATTTTTATTTATAAATAAGTTGTTTTTTAAAAATAGATCGTAATAATTTGTTTTTCATAGATAAGCTCTTTTTTAAAAAGAATTCGGAATAAGATATTTTGTATAAATAAGCTGTTTTGAATAAGTTGTTTTAAAAAAAAATCGTAATAAGTTTTTTTTTTATTTTATAAATAAGTTGTTTCTTAAAAATAGATCGTAATAATTTGTTTTTTATGAGATGAATTGTTTTGAATAAATTTTACGATAAATTACAAAGTATAACACAATGTATTGACTTTAAGAGAAAAAAGGGTAAAATAGTAAAATTATAACATAACCCTCCATCTCATTTCCTTGTTGGTTTCTTTTACTCACAAACAAGGGAATGGTTTTTCCTCTTTTCTCCTTTCCCTCTTCTTCCTTCCCTTCCCCTCCTTAGCCTTTCCTTTCCTTCCCCTCAAAACTCGCAAACAAAGCCTTAGGGGGAGCTTAAAAACCTCAGACCTTAAAGTCAACTTGTTAATTAGATTAACTACAATTGGTCTTTAATGGGGAGATTGTTGGAACAAAGTGTTTTACACTATCACCTTTGAGTTTAGATGATAACAAAGTATTAAAATTGTCAATTGAATATGTTAATATTTGTTCATGTATGCAGGATCTTAGTCAAAGATTGTAATCTTAGAAAGCATTCTGAAAGGACAAATGATGAGAAAATTTTATAAGAAGCTTGTTGCAAGTGATTCTGAAGACTTAGAGGGCCTGAAGAATCAGCTAAAGCTATTTCGAGAGGTTCTGAAGACTTGGAGAGTCTGAAGAAGCTGTTTCGAAGAAGTACAAGTCAAGAGGTTCTGAAGACTTAGAAAGTCTGAAGAAGCTGTCTACAGGATCTAAAAAACGAAGAGAGTCTGAAGGAGCTTAAGAGAGTCTAAAGCTCAACAGAGTCTAAAGTTCTGTAGAGAGTCTGAAGATTGCAAACTCAAGATTTTTTCTTATGAATTCCTGAAGGCATTTCGTTGCAGAAGGATCATTCATATGGAGTAACAGTTATTTTCAAGTCAACTTATGCATGGGATGCTTTATGACAAAAGAGCGCAGGAAAAGGACAGAGTACATGTACGACCCCTGTTTCCACTACTTCACTACTTGTACTATTGGCAGCTGTGTCTACTGGTATTTTCCTTCAAGAGGAATGGAATTCAAAATTGTTTTGAAGGACGATTACCATATCAAGCAACAAATAAACAGTGGTTGATCGAGATTCTAGATGACTATGTGATGTGCTGGCTTTTCTCAACGTCTCTCTACAACCTCTATATAAAGGAATGAAGACTTGGAGAATTGGTTACTCACTTGCTGAACTCTTACGCATATATTGTTATTCTCCCTGAGTAAAACAAAACACATCAACAGCTTAGAAAATTCTTACAAACTTCGTTATCCTAGAATTTCTAAGTGTAACAGAAAACAGAGTCTGTCTTTTGTTTGGTATTTGTTAACACCACTGATTATATATCAAGTGTTCAAACTCTTATTCAATTTTCTGTAAATTGTGTTAGAAGTCACTTGCTTGTGTGCTTGAGCATTTGAAGTCTCTTGGGTGTGTCCTTGAGCAAAAGAAGTCTCTTGCTTGTGTGCTTGAGCATTGGAAGTCTCTTGCTGTGTGCTTGAGCAACTTGTAGTTTGTTATCACATTTTTCAGAACTTTCCTTGGAAATGCAAGGGGGACAGGACTACTTCCGCTTTGTGGAAGGAACCTGTATAATTGCTTGTGTTCTCTCTTTCCCTTATCTCTTTACTTTATTCCGTTGCACAGACTCTGAACTCCTTATCAGAACCTGAACTCTAATACACTCTGATATCGAAAACAGAATCAACCTCTTAAAGAGACGCGAAAATGTAAACACAATTCCACCCCCCCCCCCCCCCCCCCCCTTCTTGTGTTTTTCTCACCTTCAATTATGACCTCTTTTTCAAAAACAATTATTCAAAATAGCTTATTTATACAAAACAACTTATTACGTCCTCTTTATCAAAACATCTTATTAATGCAAAACTGTTTGTTACGATCTCTTTTTAAAAAACAACTTATTCAAAACACCTTATTTATCCAAAGTAGCTTATTTATGCAAAACGGCTTGTTACGATCTTTTTTTCAAAATCAACTTATTAAAAACAGCTTATTTATGCAAAACAGTTTGTTACGATCTCTTCTCAAAAGAAACTTATTCAAAATAGCTTATTTATGCAAAACTGATTGTCACAATGTCTTTTTAAAATACAACTTAGTCAAAACAATTTATTTATCCAAAACAGCTTATTTATGCAAAACAGCTTATTATGACCTCTTTTTCAAAAACAACTTATTCAAAACAACTTATTTATACAAAACAACTTATTACGATCTCTTTTACAAAAAAAACTTATTCAAAACAACTTATCTATGCAAAACAGCTTGTTACGATCTCTATTTCAAAAACAATTTTTTCAAAACAACTTATTCAAAAATAAGTTGTTTTTGAAAAAGAGATCGTAGCAAGCTGTTTTACATAAATAAGCTGTTTTGAATAAGTTGTTTTTGAAAAAGAGATCGCAATAAGCTATTTTGAAAGAATAAACTATTTTTCATAAATAAGCTGTTTTTAATAAGCTGTTTTTGAAAAAGAGATCGTAATAAGCTATTTCGTATAAATAAGTTGTTTTGAATAATCTATTTTAAAAAAAAGGTCGTTATAAGTAGTTTTGTATAAATAAGTTGTTTTGTATAAATAAACTGTTTTTGAATAAGTTGGTTTTTGAAAAGGGGTCGTAATAAGTTGTTTTGTATAAATAAGTTGTTTTTAATTAGTTTTTTTTATTAAAAAGAGATCCTAATAAATTTTTATTTATAAATAAGTTGTTTTTTAAAAATAGATCGTAATAATTTGTTTTTCATAGATAAGCTCTTTTTTATAAAGAATTCGGAATAAGATATTTTGTATAAATAAGCTGTTTTGAATAAGTTGTTTTACAAAAAAAATCGTAATAAGTTTTTATTTTATTTTATAAATAAGTTGTTTTTTAAAAATAGTTCGTAATAATTTGTTTTTTATGAGATAAATTGTTTTGAATAAATTTTACGATAAATTACAAAGTATAACACAATGTATTGACTTTAAGAGAAAAAAGGGTAAAATAGTAAAATTATAACATAACCCTCCATCTCATTTCCTTGTTGGTTTCTTTTACTCCCAAACAAGGGAATGGTTTTTCCTCTTTTCTCCTTTCCCTCTTTTTCCTTCCCCTCCCCTCCTTAGCCTTTCCTTTCCTTCCCCTCAAAACTCGCAAACAAAGCCTTAGGGGGAGCATAAAAACCTCAGACCTTAAAGTCAACTTGTTAATTAGATTAACTACAATTGGTCTTTAATGGGGAGATTGTTGGAACAAAGTGTTTTACACTATCACCTTTGAGTTTAGATGATAACAAAGTATTAAAATTGTCAATTGAATATGTTAATATTTGTTCATGTATGCAGGATCTTAGTCAAAGATTGTAATCTTAGAAAGCATTCTGAAAGGACAAATGATGAGAAAATTTTATAAGATTCTTGTTGCAAGTGATTCTGAAGACTTAGAGGGCCTGAAGAATCATCTAAAGCTATTTCGAGAGGTTCTGAAGACTTGGAGAGTCTGAAGAAGCTGTTTCGAAGAAGTACAAGTCAAGAGGTTCTGAAGACTTAGAAAGTCTGAAGAAGCTGTCTACAGGATCTAAAAAACGAAGAGAGTCTGAAGGAGCTGAAGAGAGTCTAAAGCTCAATAGAGTCTAAAGTTCTGTAGAGAGTCTGAAGATTGCAAACGCAAGATTTTTTCTTATGAATTCCTTAAGGCATTTCGTTGCAGAAGGATCATTCATATGGAGTAACGGTTATTTTCAAGTCAACTTATGCATGGGATGCTTTATGACAAAAGAGTGCAGGAAAAGGACAGAGTACATGTACGACCCCTGTTTCCACTACTTCACTACTTGTACTATTGGCAGCTGTGTCTACTGGTATTTTCGCTTCAAGAGGAATGGAATTCAAAATTGTTTCGAAGAACGATTACCATATCAAGCAACAAATCAACAGTGGTTGATCAAGCTTCTAGATGACTATGTGATGTGCTGGCTTTTCTCAACGTCTCTCTACAACCTCTATATAAAGGAATGAAGACTTGGAGAATTGGTTACTCACTTGCTGAACTCTTACGCATATATTGTTATTCTCCCTGAGTAAAACAAAACACATCAACAGCTTAGGAAATTCTTACAAACTTCGTTATCCTAGAATTTCTAAGTGTAACAGAAAACACAGTCTGTCTTTTGTTTGGTATTTGTTAACACCACTGATTATATATCATGTGTTCAAACTCTTATTCAATTTTCTGTAAATTGTGTTAGAAGTCACTTGCTTGTGTGCTTCAGCATTTGAAGTCTCTTGGGTGTGTCCTTGAGCAAAAGAAGTCTCTTGCTTGTGTGCTTGAGCATTGGAAGTCTCTTGCTGTGTGCTTGAGCAACTTGTAGTTTGTTATCACATTTTTGTGAACTTTCCTTGGAAACGCAAGGGGGACAGGACTACTTCCGGTTTGTGGAAGGAACCTGTATAATTGCCTGTGTTCTCTCTTTCCCTTATCTCTTTACTTTATTCTGCTGCACAGACTCTAAACTCCTTATCAGAACCTGAACTCTAATAGACTCTGATATCGAAAACAGAATCAACCTCTTAAAGAGACGCGAAAAAGTAAACACAATTCCACCACCCCCCCCCCCCCCCCCCCCTTCTTGTGTTTTTCTCACCTTCAATTATGACCTCTTTTTCAAAAACAACTTATTCAAAATAGCTTATTTATACAAAACAACTTATTACGTCCTCTTTATCAAAACATCTTATTAATGCAAAACTGCTTGTTACGATCTCTTTTTAAAAAACAACTTATTCAAAACACCTTATTTATCCAAAGTAGCTTATTTATGCAAAACGGCTTGTTACGATCTTTTTTTCAAAATCAACTTATTAAAAACAGCTTATTTATGCAAAACAGCTTGTTACGATCTCTTCTCAAAAGAAACTTATTCAAAACAGCTTATTTATGCAAAACTGATTGTCACAATGTCTTTTTAAAATTCAACTTAGTCAAAACAATTTATTTATCCAAAACAGCTTATTTATGCAAAACAGCTTATTATGACCTCTTTTTCAAAAACAACTTATTCAAAACAACTTATTTATACAAAACAACTTATTACGATCTCTTTTACAAAAAAAACTTATTCAAAACAGCTTATCTATGCAAAACAGCTTGTTACGATCTCTATTTCAAAAACAAATTTTTCAAAACAACTTATTGAAAAATAAGTTGTTTATGAAAAAGAGATCGTAGCAAGCTGTTTTACATTAATAAGCTGTTTTGAATAAGTTGTTTTTGAAAAAGAGATCGCAATAAGCTATTTTGAAAGAATAAACTATTTTTCATAAATAAGCTGTTTATAATAAGCTGTTTTTGAAAAAGAGATCGTAATAAGTTATTTCTTATAAATAAGTTGTTTTGAATAATCTATTTTACAAAAAAGGTCGTTATAAGTAGTTTTGTATAAATAAGTTGTTTTGTATAAATAAACTGTTTTTGAATAAGTTGGTTTTTGAAAAGAGGTCGTAATAAGTTGTTTTGTATAAATAAGTTGTTTTTAATTAGTTTTTTTATTAAAAAGAGATCGTAATAAATTTTTATTTATAAATAAGTTGTTTTTTAAAAATAGATCGTAATAATTTGTTTTTCATAGATAAGCTCTTTTTTAAAAAGAATTCGGAATAAGATATTTTGTATAAATAAGCTGTTTTGAATAAGTTGTTTTAAAAAAAAATCGTAATAAGTTTTTATTTTATTTTATAAATAAGTTGTTTTTTAAAAATAGATTGTAATAATTTGTTTTTTATGAGATAAATTGTTTTGAATAAATTTTACGATAAATTACAAAGTATAACACAATGTATTGACTTTAAGAGAAAAAAGGGTAAAATAGTAAAATTATAACATAACCCTCCATCTCATTTCCTTGTTGGTTTCTTTTACTCCCAAACAAGGGAATGGATTTTTCCTCTTTTCTCCTTTCCCTCTTCTTCCTTCCCTTTCCCTCCTTAGCCTTTCCTTTCCTTCCCCTCAAAACTCGCAAACAAAGCCTTAGGGGGAGCTTAAAAACCTCAGACCTTAAAGTCAACTTGTTAATTAGATTAACAACAATTGGTCTTTAATGGGGAGATTGTTAGAACAAAGTGTTTTACACTATCACCTTTGAGTTTAGATGATAACAAAGTATTAAAATTGTCAATTGAATTTGTTAATATTTGTTCATGTATGCAGGATCTTAGTCAAAGATTGTAATCTTAGAAAGCATTCTGAAAGGAAAAATGATGAGAAAATTTTATAAGAAGCTTGTTGCAAGTGATTCTGAAGACTTAGAGGGCCTGAAGAATCAGCTAAAGCTATTTCGAGAGGTTCTGAAGACTTGGAGAGTCTGAAGAAGCTGTTTCGAAGAAGTACAAGTCAAGAGGTTCTGAAGACTTAGAAAGTCTGAAGAAGCTGTCTACAGGATCTAAAAAACGAAGAGAGTCTGAAGGAGCTTAAGAGAGTCTAAAGCTCAACAGAGTCTAAAGTTCTGTAGAGAGTCTGAAGATTGCAAACTCAAGATTTTTTCTTATGAATTCCTGAAGGCAATCTGTTGCAGAAGGATCATTCATATGGAGTAACAGTTATTTTCAAGTCAACTTATGCATGGGATGCTTTATGACAAAAGAGCGCAGGAAAAGGACAGAGTACATGTACGACCCCTGTTTCCACTACTTCACTACTTGTACTATTGGCAGCTGTGTCTACTGGTATTTTCGCTTCAAGAGGAATGGAATTCAAAATTGTTTTGAAGGACGATTACCATATCAAGCAACAAATGAACAGTGGTTGATCAAGATTCTAGATGACTATGTGATGTGCTGGCTTTTCTCAACGTCTCTCTACAACCTCTATATAAAGGAACGAAGACTTGGAGAATTGGTTACTCACTTGCTGAACTCTTACGCATATATTGTTATTCTCCCTGAGTAAAACAAAACACATCAACAGCTTAGAAAATTCTTACAAACTTCGTTATCCTACAATTTCTAAGTGTAACAGAAAACAGAGTCTGTCTTTTGTTTGGTATTTGTTAACACCACTGATTATATATCAAGTGTTCAAACTCTTATTCAATTTTTTGTAAATTGTGTTAGAAGTCACTTGCTTGTGTGCTTGAGCATTTGAAGTCTCTTGGGTGTGTCCTTGAGCAAAAGAAGTCTCTTGCTTGTGTGCTTGAGCATTGGAAGTCTCTTGCTGTGTGCTTGAGCAACTTGTAGTTTGTTATCACATTTTTCAGAACTTTCCTTGGAAATGCAAGGGGGACAGGACTACTTCCGCTTTGTGGAAGGAACCTGTATAATTGTTTGTGTTCTCTCTTTCCTTTATCTCTTTACTTTATTCCGTTGCACAGACTCTGAACTCCTTATCAGAACCTGAACTCTAATAGACTCTGATATCGAAAACAGAATCAACCTCTTAAAGAGACGCGAAAATGTAAACACAATTCCACCCCCCCCCCCCCCCCCTTCTTGTGTTTTTCTCACCTTCAATTATGACCTCTTTTTCAAAAACAACTTATTCAAAATAGCTTATTTATACAAAACAGCTTATTACGTCCTCTTTATCAAAACATCTTATTAATACAAAACTGCTTGTTACGATCTCTTTTTAAAAAACAACTTATTCAAAACACCTTATTTATCCAAAGTAGCTTATTTATGCAAAACGGCTTGTTACGATCTTTTTTTCAAAATCAACTTATTAAAAACAGCTTATTTATGCAAAACAGCTTGTTACGATCTCTTCTCAAAAGAAACTTATTCAAAACAGCTTATTTATGCAAAATTGATTGTCACAATGTCTTTTTAAAATACAACTTAGTCAAAACAATTTATTTATCCAAAACAGCTTATTTATGCAAAACAGCTTATTATGACCTCTTTTTCAAAAACAACTTATTCAAAACAACTTATTTATACAAAACAACTTATTACGATCTCTTTTACAAAAAAAACTTATTCAAAACAGCTTATCTATGCAAAACAGCTTGTTACGATCTCTATTTCAAAAACAAATTTTTCAAAACAACTTATTCAAAAATAAGTTGTTTATGAAAAAGAGATCGTAGCAAGCTGTTTTACATTAATAAGCTGTTTTGAATAAGTTGTTTTTGAAAAAGAGATCGCAATAAGCTATTTTGAAAGAATAAACTATTTTTCATAAATAAGCTGTTTTTAATAAGCTGTTTTTGAAAAAGAGATCGTAATAAGCTATTTCTTATAAATAAGTTGTTTTGAATAATCTATTTTAAAAAAAAAGGTCGTTATAAGTAGTTTTGTATAAATAAGTTGTTTTGTATAAATAAACTGTTTTTGAATAAGTTGGTTTTTGAAAAGAGGTCGTAATAAGTTGTTTTGTATAAATAAGTTGTTTTTAATTAGTTTTTTATTAAAAAGAGATCGTAATAAATTTTTATTTATAAATAAGTTGTTTTTTAAAAATAGATCGTAATAATTTGTTTTTCATAGATAAGCTCTTTTTTATAAAGAATTCGGAATAAGATATTTTGTATAAATAAGCTGTTTTGAATAAGTTGTTTTAAAAAAAAAATTGTAATAAGTTTTTATTTTATTTTATAAATAAGTTGTTTTTTAAAAATAGTTCGTAATAATTTGTTTTTTATGAGATAAATTGTTTTGAATAAATTTTACGATAAATTACAAAGTATAACACAATGTATTGACTTTAAGAGAAAAAAGGGTAAAATAGTAAAATTATAACATAACCCTCCATCTCATTTCCTTGTTGGTTTCTTTTACTCCCAAACAAGGGAATGGTTTTTCCTCTTTTCTCCTTTCCCTCTTTTTCCTTCCCCTCCCCTCCTTAGCCTTTCCTTTCCTTCCCCTCAAAACTCGCAAACAAAGCCTTAGGGGGAGCATAAAAACCTCAGACCTTAAAGTCAACTTGTTAATTAGATTAACTACAATTGGTCTTTAATGGGGAGATTGTTGGAACAAAGTGTTTTACACTATCACCTTTGAGTTTAGATGATAACAAAGTATTAAAATTGTCAATTGAATATGTTAATATTTGTTCATGTATGTAGGATCTTAGTCAAAGATTGTAATCTTAGAAAGCATTCTGAAAGGACAAATGATGAGAAAATTTTATAAGATTCTTGTTGCAAGTGATTCTGAAGACTTAGAGGGCCTGAAGAATCATCTAAAGCTATTTCGAGAGGTTCTGAAGACTTGGAGAGTCTGAAGAAGATGTTTCGAAGAAGTACAAGTCAAGAGGTTTTGAAGACTTAGAAAGTCTGAAGAAGCTGTCTACAGGATCTAAAAAACGAAGAGAGTCTGAAGGAGCTGAAGAGAGTCTAAAGCTCAACAGAGTCTAAAGTTCTGTAGAGAGTCTGAAGATTGCAAACGCAAGATTTTTTCTTATGAATTCCTGAAGGCATTTCGTTGCAGAAGGATCATTCATATGGAGTAACGGTTATTTTCAAGTCAACTTATGCATGGGATGCTTTATGACAAAAGAGTGCAGGAAAAGGACAGAGTACATGTACGACCCCTGTTTCCACTACTTCACTACTTGTACTATTGGCAGCTGTGTCTACTGGTATTTTCGCTTCAAGAGGAATGGAATTCAAAATTGTTTTGAAGGACGATTACCATATCAAGCAACAAATCAACAGTGGTTGATCAAGCTTCTAGATGACTATGTGATGTGCTGGCTTTTCTCAACGTCTCTCTACAACCTCTATATAAAGGAATGAAGACTTGGAGAATTGCTTACTCACTTGCTGAACTCTTACGCATATATTGTTATTCTCGCTGAGTAAAACAAAACACATCAACAGCTTAGGAAATTCTTACAAACTTCGTTATCCTAGAATTTCTAAGTGTAACAGAAAACACAGTCTGTCTTTTGTTTGGTATTTGTTAACACCACTGATTATATATCATGTGTTCAAACTCTTATTCAATTTTCTGTAAATTGTGTTAGAAGTCAATTGCTTGTGTGCTTGAGCATTTGAAGTCTCTTGGGTGTGTCCTTGAGCAAAAGAAGTCTCTTGCTTGTGTGCTTGAGCATTGGAAGTCTCTTGCTGTGTGCTTGAGCAACTTGTAGTTTGTTATCACATTTTTGTGAACTTTCCTTGGAAACGCAAGGGGGACAGGACTACTTCCGGATTGTGGAAGGAACCTGTATAATTGCCTGTGTTCTCTCTTTCCCTTATCTCTTTACTTTATTCCGCTGCACAGACTCTGAACTCCTTATCAGAACCTGAACTCTATTAGACTCTGATATCGAAAACAGAATCAACCTCTTAAAGAGACGCGAAAAAGTAAACACAATTCCACCCCCCCCCCCCCCCCCCCCCCCGCCCCCCGTCTTGTGTTTTTCTCACCTTCAATTATGACCTCTTTTTTTTTAAAAACAACTTATTCAAAATAGCTTATTTATACAAAACAACTTATTAGGTCCTCTTTATCAAAACAACTTATTAATGCAAAACTGCTTGTTACGATCTCTTTTTAAAAACCAACTTATTCAAAACAGCTTATTTATCCAAAGTAGCTTATTTATGCAAAACGGCTTGTAACGATCTTTTTTTTAAAATCAACTTATTAAAAACAGCTTATTTATGCAAAACAGCTTGTTACGATCTCTTCTCAAAAGAAACTTATTCAAAACAGCTTATTTATGCAAAACTGATTGTCACAATGTCTTTTTAAAATTCAACTTAGTCAAAACAATTTATTTATCCAAAACAGCTTATTTATGCAAAACAGCTTATTATGACCTCTTTTTCAAAAACAACTTATTCAAAACAACTTATTTATACAAAACAACTTATTACGATCTCTTTTACAAAAAAAACTTATTCAAAACAGCTTATCTATGCAAAACAGCTTGTTACGATCTCTATTTCAAAAACAAATTTTTCAAAACAACTTATTCAAAAATAAGTTGTTTATGAAAAAGAGATCGTAGCAAGCTGTTTTACATTAATAAGCTGTTTTGAATAAGTTGTTTTTGAAAAAGAGATCGCAATATGCTATTTTGAAAGAATAAACTATTTTTCATAAATAAGCTGTTTTTAATAAGCTGTTTTTGAAAAAGAGATCGTAATAAGCTATTTCTTATAAATAAGTTGTTTTGAATAATCTATTTTAAAAAAAAAGGTCGTTATAAGTAGTTTTGTATAAATAAGTTGTTTTGTATAAATAAACTGTTTTTGAATAAGTTGGTTTTTGAAAAGAGGTCGTAATAAGTTGTTTTTAATTAGTTTTTTATTAAAAAGAGATCGTAATAAATTTTTATTTATAAATAAGTTGTTTTTTAAAAATAGATCGTAATAATTTGTTTTTCATAGATAAGCTCTTTTTTAAAAAGAATTCGGAATAAGATATTTTGTATAAATAAGCTGTTTTGAATAAGTTGTTTTAAAAAAAAATCGTAATAAGTTTTTATTTTATTTTATAAATAAGTTGTTTTTTAAAAATAGATCGTAATAATTTGTTTTTTATGAGATAAATTGTTTTGAATAAATTTTACGATAAATTACAAAGTACAACACAATATATTGACTTTAAGAGAAAAAAGGGTAAAATAGTAAAATTATAACATAACCCTCCATCTCATTTCCTTGTTGGTTTCTTTTACTCCCAAACAAGGGAATGGTTTTTCCTCTTTTCTCCTTTCCCTCTTTTTCCTTCCCTTCCCCTCCTTAGCCTTTCCTTTCCTTCCCCTCAAAACTCGCAAACAAAGCCTTAGGGGGAGCTTAAAAACCTCAGACCTTAAAGTCAACTTGTTAATTAGATTAACAACAATTGGTCTTTAATGGGGAGATTGTTGGAACAAAGTGTTTTACACTATCACCTTTGAGTTTAGATGATAACAAAGTATTAAAATTGTCAATTGAATATGTTAATATTTGTTCATGTATGCAGGATCTTAGTCAAAGATTGTAATCTTAGAAAGCATTCTGAAAGGACAAATGATGAGAAAATTTTATAAGAAGCTAGTTGCAAGTGACTCTGAAGACATAGAGGGCCTAAAGAATCATCTAAAGCTATTTCGAGAGGTTCTGAAGACTTGGAGAGTCTGAAGAAGCTGTTTCGAAGAAGTACAAGTCAAGAGGTTCTGAAGACTTAGAAAGTCTGAAGAAGCTGTCTACAGGATCTAAAAAACGAAGAGAGTCTGAAGGAGCTGAAGAGAGTCTAAAGCTCAACAGAGTCTAAAGTTCTGTAGAGAGTCTGAATATTGCAAACGCAAGATTTTTTCTTATGAATTCCTGAAGGCATTTCGTTGCAGAAGGATCATTCATATGGAGTAATAGTTATTTTCAAGTCAACTTATGCATGGGATGCTTTATGACAAAAGAGCGCAGGAAAAGGACAGAGTACATGTACGACCCCTGTTTCCACTACTTCACTACTTGTACTATTGGCAGCTGTGTCTACTGGTATTTTCGCTTCAAGAGGAATGGAATTCAAAATTGTTTTGAAGGACGATTACCATATCAAGCAACAAATCAACAGTGGTTGATCAAGATTCTAGATGACTATGTGATGTGCTGGCTTTTCTCAACGTCTCTCTACAACCTCTATATAAAGGAATGAAGACTTGGAGAATTGGTTACTCACTTGCTGAACTCTTACGCATATTATGTTATTCTCCCTAAGTAAAACAAAACACATCAACAGCTTAGGAAATTCTTACAAACTTCGTTATCCTAGAATTTCTAAGTGTAACAGAAAACAGAGTCTGTCTTTTGTTTGGTATTTGTTAACACCACTGATTATATATCAAGCGTTCAAACTCTTATTCAATTTTCTGTAAATTGTGTTAGAAGTCAATTGCTTGTGTGCTTGAGCATTTGAAGTCTCTTGGGTGTGTCCTTGAGCAAAAGAAGTCTCTTGCTTGTGTGCTTGAGCATTGGAAGTCTCTTGCTGTGTGCTTGAGCAACTTGTAGTTTGTTATCACATTTTTGTGAACTTTCCTTGGAAACGCAAGGGGGACAGGACTACTTCCGGTTTGTGGAAGGAACCTGTATAATTGCCTGTGTTCTCTCTTTCCCTTATCTCTTTACTTTATTCCGCTGCACAGACTCTGAACTCCTTATTAGAACCTGAACTCTATTAGACTCTGATATCGAAAACAGAATCAACCTCTTAAAGAGACGCGAAAAAGTAAACACAATTCCACCCCCCCCCCCCCGTCTTGTGTTTTTCTCACCTTCAATTATGACCTCTTTTTTTTTAAAAACAACTTATTCAAAATAGCTTATTTATACAAAACAACTTATTAGGTCCTCTTTATCAAAACAACTTATTAATGCAAAACTGCTTGTTACGATCTCTTTTTAAAAACCAACTTATTCAAAACAGCTTATTTATCCAAAGTAGCTTATTTATGCAAAACGGCTTGTAACGATCTTTTTTTTAAAATCAACTTATTAAAAACAGCTTATTTATGCAAAACAGCTTGTTACGATCTCTTCTCAAAAGAAACTTATTCAAAACAGCTTATTTATGCAAAACTGATTGTCACAATGTCTTTTTAAAATTCAACTTAGTCAAAACAATTTATTTATCCAAAACAGCTTATTTATGCAAAACAGCTTATTATGACCTCTTTTTCAAAAACAACTTATTCAAAACAACTTATTTATACAAAACAACTTATTACGATCTCTTTTACAAAAAAAACTTATTCAAAACAGCTTATCTATGCAAAACAGCTTGTTACGATCTCTATTTCAAAAACAATTTTTTCAAAACAACTTATTCAAAAATAAGTTGTTTTTGAAAAAGAGATCGTAGCAAGCTGTTTTACATAAATAAGCTGTTTTGAATAAGTTGTTTTTGAAAAAGAGATCGCAATAAGCTATTTTGAAAGAATAAACTATTTTTCATAAATAAGCTGTTTTTAATAAGCTGTTTTTGAAAAAGAGATCGTAATAAGCTATTTCGTATAAATAAGTTGTTTTGAATAATCTATTTCAAAAAAAAGGTCGTTATAAGTAGTTTTGTATAAATAAGTTGTTTTGTATAAATAAACTGTTTTTGAATAAGTTGGTTTTTGAAAAGAGGTCGTAATAAGTTGTTTTGTATAAATAAATTGTTTTTAATTAGTTTTTTTTATTAAAAAGAGATCGTAATAAATTTTTATTTATAAATAAGTTGTTTTTTAAAAATAGATCGTAATAATTTGTTTTTCATAGATAAGCTCTTTTTTATAAAGAATTCGGAATAAGATATTTTGTATAAATAAGCTGTTTTGAATAAGTTGTTTTAAAAAAAAAATCGTAATAAGTTTTTATTTTATTTTATAAATAAGTTGTTTTTTAAAAATAGTTCGTAATAATTTGTTTTTTATGAGATAAATTGTTTTGAATAAATTTTACGATAAATTACAAAGTATAACACAATGTATTGACTTTAAGAGAAAAAAGGGTAAAATAGTAAAATTATAACATAACCCTCCATCTCATTTCCTTGTTGGTTTCTTTTACTCCCAAACAAGGGAATGGTTTTTCCTCTTTTCTCCTTTCCCTCTTTTTCCTTCCCCTCCCCTCCTTAGCCTTTCCTTTCCTTCCCCTCAAAACTCGCAAACAAAGCCTTAGGGGGAGCATAAAAACCTCAGACCTTAAAGTCAACTTGTTAATTAGATTAACTACAATTGGTCTTTAATGGGGATATTGTTGGAACAAATTGTTTTACACTATCACCTTTGAGTTTAGATGATAACAAAGTATTAAAATTGTCAATTGAATATGTTAATATTTGTTCATGTATGCAGGATCTTAGTCAAAGATTGTAATCTTAGAAAGCATTCTGAAAGGACAAATGATGAGAAAATTTTATAAGATTCTTGTTGCAAGTGATTCTGAAGACTTATAGGGCCTGAAGAATCATCTAAAGCTATTTCGAGAGGTTCTGAAGACTTGGAGAGTCTGAAGAAGCTGTTTCGAAGAAGTACAAGTCAAGAGGTTCTGAAGACTTAGAAAGTCTGAAGAAGCTGTCTACAGGATCTAAAAAACGAAGAGAGTCTGAAGGAGCTGAAGAGAGTCTAAAGCTCAACAGAGTCTAAAGTTCTGTAGAGAGTCTGAAGATTGCAAACGCAAGATTTTTTCTTATGAATTCCTGAAGGCATTTCGTTGCAGAAGGATCATTCATATGGAGTAACGGTTATTTTCAAGTCAACTTATGCATGGGATGCTTTATGACAAAAGAGTGCAGGAAAAGGACAGAGTACATGTACGACCCCTGTTTCCACTACTTCACTACTTGTACTATTGGCAGCTGTGTCTACTGGTATTTTCGCTTCAAGAGGAATGGAATTCAAAATTGTTTTGAAGGACGATTACCATATTAAGCAACAAATCAACAGTGGTTGATCAAGCTTCTAGATGACTATGTGATGTGCTGGCTTTTCTCAACGTCTCTCTACAACCTCTATATAAAGGAATGAAGACTTGGAGAATTGGTTACTCACTTGCTGAACTCTTACGCATATATTGTTATTCTCCCTGAGTAAAACAAAACACATCAACAGCTTAGGAAATTCTTACAAACTTCGTTATCCTAGAATTTCTAAGTGTAACAGAAAACACAGTCTGTCTTATGTTTGGTATTTGTTAACACCACTGATTATATATCATGTGTTCAAACTCTTATTCAATTTTCTGTAAATTATGTTAGAAGTCACTTGCTTGTGTGCTTGAGCATTTGAAGTCTCTTGGGTGTGTCCTTGAGCAAAAGAAGTCTCTTGCTTGTGTGCTTGAGCATTGGAAGTCTCTTGCTGTGTGCTTGAGCAACTTGTAGTTTGTTATCACATTTTTGTGAACTTTCCTTGGAACTGCAAGGGGGACAGGACTACTTCCGGTTTGTAGAAGGAACCTGTATAATTGCTTGTGTTCTCTCTTTCCCTTATCTCTTTACTTTATTCTGCTGCACAGACTCTGAACTCCTTATCAGAACCTGAACTCTAATAGATTCTGATATCAAAAACAGAATCAACCTCTTAAAGAGACGCGAAAAAGTAAACACAATTCCACCCCCCCCCCCCCCTTCTTGTGTTTTTCTCACCTTCAATTATGACCTCTTTTTCAAAAACAACTTATTCAAAATAGCTTATTTATACAAAACAACTTATTACGTCCTCTTTATCAAAACATTTTATTAATGCAAAACTGCTTGTTACGATCTCTTTTTAAAAAACAACTTATTCAAAACACCTTATTTATCCAAAGTAGCTTATTTATGCAAAACGGCTTGTTACGATCTTTTTTTCAAAATCAACTTATTAAAAACAGCTTATTTATGCAAAACTGACTGTCACAATGTCTTTTTAAAATTCAACTTGGTCAAAACAATTTATTTATCCAAAACAGCTTATTTATGCAAAACAGCTTATTATGACCTCTTTTTCAAAAACAACTTATTCAAAACAACTTATTTATACAAAACAACTTATTACGATCTCTTTTACAAAAAAAACTTATTCAAAACAGCTTATCTATGCAAAACAGCTTGTTACGATCTCTATTTCAAAAACAAATTTTTCAAAACAACTTATTCAAAAATAAGCTGTTTTTGAAAAAGAGATCGTAGCAAGCTGTTTTACATTAATAAGCTGTTTTGAATAAGTTGTTTTTGAAAAAGAGATCGCAATAAGCTATTTTGAAAGAATAAACTATTTTTCATAAATAAGCTGTTTTTAATAAGCTGTTTTTAAAAAAGAGATCGTAATAAGCTATTTCTTATAAATAAGTTGTTTTGAATAATCTATTTTAAAAAAAAAGGTCGTTATAAGTAGTTTTGTATAAATAAGTTGTTTTGTATAAATAAACTGTTTTTGAATAAGTTGGTTTTTGAAAAGAGGTCGTAATAAGTTGTTTTGTATAAATAAGTTGTTTTTAATTAGTTTTTTATTAAAAAGAGATCGTAATAAATTTTTGTTTATAAATAAGTTGTTTTTTAAAAATAGATCGTAATAATTTGTTTTTCATAGATAAGCTCTTTTTTAAAAAGAATTCGGAATAAGATATTTTGTATAAATAAGCTGTTTTGAATAAGTTGTTTTAAAAAAAAATCGTAATAAGTTTTTATTTTATTTTATAAATAAGTTGTTTTTTAAAAATAGATCGTAATAATTTGTTTTTTATGAGATAAATTGTTTCGAATAAATTTTACGATAAATTACAAAGTATAACACAATGTATTGACTTTAAGAGAAAAAAGGGTAAAATAGTAAAATTATAACATAACCCTCCATCTCATTTCCTTGTTGGTTTCTTTTACTCCCAAACAAGGGAATGGTTTTTCCTCTTTTCTCCTTTCCCTCTTTTTCCTTCCCTTCCCCTCCTTAGCCTTTCCTTTCCTTCCCATCAAAACTCGCAAACAAAGCCTTAGGGGGAGCTTAAAAACCTCAGACCTTAAAGTCAACTTGTTAATTAGATTAACAACAATTGGTCTTTAATGGGGAGATTGTTGGAACAAAGTGTTTTACACTATCACCTTTGAGTTTAGATGATAACAAAGTATTAAAATTGTCAATTGAATATGTTAATATTTGTTCATGTATGCAGGATCTTAGTCAAAGATTGTAATCTTAGAAAGCATTCTGAAAGGACAAATGATGAGAAAATTTTATAAGAAGCTAGTTGCAAGTGATTCTGAAGACTTAGAGGGCCTAAAGAATCATCTAAAGCTATTTCGAGAGGTTCTGAAGACTTAGAAAGTCTGAAGAAGCTGTCTACAGGATCTAAAAAACGAAGAGAGTCTGAAGGAGCTTAAGAGAGTCTAAAGCTCAACAGAGTCTAAAGTTCTGTAGAGAGTCTGAAGATTGCAAACTCAAGATTTTTTCTTATGAATTCCTGAAGGCATTTCGTTGCAGAAGGATCATTCATATGGAGTAACAGTTATTTTCAAGTCAACTTATGCATGGGATGCTTTATGACAAAAGAGCGCAGGAAAAGGACAGAGTACATGTACGACCCCTGTTTCCACTACTTCACTACTTGTACTATTGGCAGCTGTGTCTACTGGTATTTTCGCTTCAAGAGGAATGGAATTCAAAATTGTTTTGAAGGACGATTACCATATCAAGCAACAAATCAACAGTGGTTGATCAAGATTCTAGATGACTATGTGATGTGCTGGCTTTTCTCAACGTCTCTCTACAACCTCTATATAAAGGAATGAAGACTTGGAGAATTGGTTACTCACTTGCTGAACTCTTACGCATATTATGTTATTCTCCCTAAGTAAAACAAAACACATCAACAACTTAGGAAATTCTTACAAACTTCGTTATCCTAGAATTTCTAAGTGTAACAGAAAACAGAGTCTGTCTTTTGTTTGGTATTTGTTAACACCACTGATTATATATCAAGTGTTCAGACTCTTATTCAATTTTCTGTAAATTGTGTTAGAAGTCACTTGCTTGTGTGCTTGAGCATTTGAAGTCTCTTGGGTGTGTCCTTGAGCAAAAGAAGTCTCTTGCTTGTGTGCTTGAGCATTGGAAGTCTCTTGTTGTGTGCTTGAGCAACTTGTAGTTTGTTATCACATTTTTGTGAACTTTCCTTGGAAACGCAAGGGGGACAGGACTACTTCTGGTTTGTGGAAGGAACCTGTATAATTGCTTGTGTTCTCTCTTTCCCTTATCTCTTTACTTTATTCCGCTGCACAGACTCTGAACTCCTTATCAGAACCTGAACTCTAATAGACTCTGATATCGAAAACAGAATCAACCTCTTAAAGAGACGCGAAAAAGTAAACACAATTCCACCCCCCCCCCCCCCCCGTCTTGTGTTTTTTTCTCACCTTCAATTATGACATCTTTTTTTTTAAAAACAACTTATTCAAAATAGCTTATTTATACAAAACAACTTATTACGTCCTCTTTATCAAAACATTTTATTAATGCAAAACTGCTTGTTACGATCTCTTTTTAAAAAACAACTTATCCTTATTTATCCAAAGTAGCTTATTTATGCAAAACGGCTTGTTACGATCTTTTTTTCAAAATCAACTTATTAAAAACAGCTTATTTATGCAAAACTGACTGTCACAATGTCTTTTTAAAATTCAACTTGGTCAAAACAATTTATTTATCCAAAACAGCTTATTTATGCAAAACAGCTTATTATGACCTCTTTTTCAAAAACAACTTATTCAAAACAACTTATTTATACAAAACAACTTATTACGATCTCTTTTACAAAAAAAACTTATTCAAAACAGCTTATCTATGCAAAACAGCTTGTTACGATCTCTATTTCAAAAACAAATTTTTCAAAACAACTTATTCAAAAATAAGTTGTTTTTGAAAAAGAGATCGTAGCAAGCTGTTTTACATTAATAAGCTGTTTTGAATAAGTTGTTTTTGAAAAAGAGATCGCAATAAGCTATTTTGAAAGAATAAACTATTTTTCATAAATAAGCTGTTTTTAATAAGCTGTTTTTGAAAAAGAGATCGTAATAAGCTATTTCTTATAAATAAGTTGTTTTGAATAATCTATTTTAAAAAAAAAGGTCGTTATAAGTAGTTTTGTATAAATAAGTTGTTTTGTATAAATAAACTGTTTTTGAATAAGTTGGTTTTTGAAAAGAGGTCGTAATAAGTTGTTTTGTATAAATAAGTTGTTTTTAATTAGTTTTTTATTAAAAAGAGATCGTAATAAATTTTTGTTTATAAATAAGTTGTTTTTTAAAAATAGATCGTAATAATTTGTTTTTCATAGATAAGCTCTTTTTTAAAAAGAATTCGGAATAAGATATTTTGTAAAAATAAGCTGTTTTGAATAAGTTGTTTTAAAAAAAAATCGTAATAAGTTTTTATTTTATTTTATAAATAAGTTGTTTTTTAAAAATAGATCGTAATAATTTGTTTTTTATGAGATAAATTGTTTCGAATAAATTTTACGATAAATTACAAAGTATAACACAATGTATTGACTTTAAGAGAAAAAAGGGTAAAATAGTAAAATTATAACATAACCCTCCATCTCATTTCCTTGTTGGTTTCTTTTACTCCCAAACAAGGGAATGGTTTTTCCTCTTTTCTCCTTTCCCTCTTTTTCCTTCCCTTCCCCTCCTTAGCCTTTCCTTTCCTTCCCATCAAAACTCGCAAACAAAGCCTTAGGGGGAGCTTAAAAACCTCAGACCTTAAAGTCAACTTGTTAATTAGATTAACAACAATTGGTCTTTAATGGGGAGATTGTTGGAACAAAGTGTTTTACACTATCACCTTTGAGTTTAGATGATAACAAAGTATTAAAATTGTCAATTGAATATGTTAATATTTGTTCATGTATGCAGGATCTTAGTCAAAGATTGTAATCTTAGAAAGCATTCTGAAAGGACAAATGATGAGAAAATTTTATAAGAAGCTAGTTGCAAGTGATTCTGAAGACTTAGAGGGCCTAAAGAATCATCTAAAGCTATTTCGAGAGGTTCTGAAGACTTAGAAAGTCTGAAGAAGCTGTCTACAGGATCTAAAAAACGAAGAGAGTCTGAAGGAGCTTAAGAGAGTCTAAAGCTCAACAGAGTCTAAAGTTCTGTAGAGAGTCTGAAGATTGCAAACTCAAGATTTTTTCTTATGAATTCCTGAAGGCATTTCGTTGCAGAAGGATCATTCATATGGAGTAACAGTTATTTTCAAGTCAACTTATGCATGGGATGCTTTATGACAAAAGAGCGCAGGAAAAGGACAGAGTACATGTACGACCCCTGTTTCCACTACTTCACTACTTGTACTATTGGCAGCTGTGTCTACTGGTATTTTCGCTTCAAGAGGAATGGAATTCAAAATTGTTTTGAAGGACGATTACCATATCAAGCAACAAATCAACAGTGGTTGATCAAGATTCTAGATGACTATGTGATGTGCTGGCTTTTCTCAACGTCTCTCTACAACCTCTATATAAAGGAATGAAGACTTGGAGAATTGGTTACTCACTTGCTGAACTCTTACGCATATTATGTTATTCTCCCTAAGTAAAACAAAACACATCAACAACTTAGGAAATTCTTACAAACTTCGTTATCCTAGAATTTCTAAGTGTAACAGAAAACAGAGTCTGTCTTTTGTTTGGTATTTGTTAACACCACTGATTATATATCAAGTGTTCAAACTCTTATTCAATTTTCTGTAAATTGTGTTAAAAGTCACTTGCTTGTGTGCTTGAGCATTTGAAGTCTCTTGGGTGTGTCCTTGAGCAAAAGAAGTCTCTTGCTTGTGTGCTTGAGCATTGGAAGTCTCTTGCAGTGTGCTTGAGCAACTTGTAGTTTGTTATCACATTTTTGTGAACTTTCCTTGGAAACGCAAGGGGGACAGGACTACTTCTGGTTTGTGGAAGGAACCTGTATAATTGCTTGTGTTCTCTCTTTCCCTTATCTCTTTACTTTATTCCGCTGCACAGACTCTGAACTCCTTATCAGAACCTGAACTCTAATAGACTCTGATATCGAAAACAGAATCAACCTCTTAAAGAGACGCGAAAAAGTAAACACAATTCCACCCCCCCCCCCCCCCCCCCCCCCCCCCCCGTCTTGTGTTTTTTTCTCACCTTCAATTATGACCTCTTTTTTTTTAAAAACAACTTATTCAAAATAGCTTATTTATACAAAACAACTTATTAGGTCCTCTTTATCAAAACAACTTATTAATGCAAAACTGCTTGTTACGATCTCTTTTTAAAAAACAACTTATTCAAAACAACTTATTTATCCAAAGTAGCTTATTTATGCAAAACGGCTTGTAACGATCTTTTTTTTAAAATCAACTTATTAAAAACAGCTTATTTATGCAAAACAGCTTGTTACGATCTCTTCTCAAAAGCAACTTATTCAAAACAGCTTATTGATGCAAAACTGATTGTCACAATGTCTTTTTAAAATACAACTTAGTCAAAACAATTTATTTATCCAAAACAGCTTATTTATGCAAAACAGCTTATTATGACCTCTTTTTCAAAAACAACTTATTCAAAACAACTTATTTATACAAAACAACTTATTACGATCTCTTTTACAAAAAAAAACTTATTCAAAACAGCTTATCTATGCAAAACAGCTTGTTACGATCTCTATTTCAAAAACAATTTTTTCAAAACAACTTATTCAAAAATAAGTTGTTTTTGAAAAAGAGATCGTAGCAAGCTGTTTTACATAAATAAGCTGTTTTGAATAAGTTGTTTTTGAAAAAGAGATCGCAATAAGCTATTTTGAAAGAATAAACTATTTTTCTCAAATAAGCTGTTTTTAATAAGCTGTTTTTGAAAAAGAGATCTTAATAAGCTATTTCGTATAAATAAGTTGTTTTGAATAATCTATTTTTTAAAAAGAGGTCGTTATAAGTAGTTTTGTATAAATAAGTTGTTTTGTATAAATAAACTGTTTTTGAATAAGTTGGTTTTTGAAAAGAGGTCGTAATAAGTTGTTTTGTATAAATAAGTTGTTTTTAATTAGTTTTTTTTTATTAAAAAGAGATCGTAATAAATTTTTATTTATAAATAAGTTGTTTTTTAAAAATAGATCGTAATAATTTGTTTTTCATAGATAAGCTCTTTTTTAAAAAGAATTCGGAATAAGATATTTTGTATAAATAAGCTGTTTTGAATAAGTTGTTTTAAAAAAAAATCGTAATAAGTTTTTTTTTTTATTTTATAAATAAGTTGTTTTTTAAAAATAGATCGTAATAATTTGTTTTTTATGAGATGAATTATTTTGAATAAATTTTACGATAAATTACAAAGTATAACACAATGTATTGACTTTAAGAGAAAAAAGGGTAAAATAGTAAAATTATAACATAACCCTCCATCTCATTTCCTTGTTGGTTTCTTTTACTCCCAAACAAGGGAATGGTTTTTCCTCTTTTCTCCTTTCCCTCTTTTTCCTTCCCTTCCCCTCCTTAGCCTTTCCTTTCCTTCCCCTCAAAACTCGCAAACAAAGCCTTAGGGGGAGCTTAAAAACCTCAGACCTTAAAGTCAACTTGTTAATTAGATTAACAACAATTGGTGTTTAATGGGGAGATTGTTGGAACAAAGTGTTTTACACTATCACCTTTGAGTTTAGATGATAACAAAGTATTAAAATTGTCAATTGAATATGTTAATATTTGTTCATGTATGCAGGATCTTAGTCAAAGATTGTAATCTTAGAAATGTTGGAACAAAGGTGTTGAGCAATACCACGCTTTGAGTTTTGATGATAACAAGGTATTAAAAAAGTTGTCAATTGGATATTGCTAATATTTGTTTAAGTATGCAGGATATCAATTAAGATTTGTATCTTAGAAAGTATTCTGTTTGAACAATGTTAAAGAGCAAAAAATCCAGAGAAGCTTGTTGCTTGTGATTCTGTTTCGAAGAGAGTCTGAAGACTGCATCGAAGAGAGTCTGAAGACTGTTTCGAAGAGAGTCTGAAGACTGTTTTGAAGAGAGTCTGAAGACTGTGCCGAAGAGAGTCTGAAGACTGTATCAGAGTCTGAAGACCATCAGAATCTGAGAACCAAGAGAGTCTGAAGATTATCAGAAGCATAGTGCTACAGTGAGTCTGAAGCCACAAATTTGATAATCTGCTAACAAGGATTTCTACTGCATTGCTATGCACAAAGAAACTCTCAAATGGGGTAACGGCTAGCTTCAAAGTCAACTTGAGCGTGGGAAGCACAAAGACAAAGATTGCAGGCCAGTACAGAGTACGTTGTACGAACTCTGTTTCCACTACTCGACTACCTCGTACAGTTTGGCAACAGTGTCTACCGGTATTAATCCTCAAAGGGAATGGTGTAACGCCCACTTTATTTATTTAATTATTTTAGTAGAGTATATAGTATATTATTATATATTATATGATTTTAATGATGTTTGCGATGTATGAGATGATGTTGTGGTGTGACGTTTATTTTATTGTTTAATAAAATAAAATAAGTGATGAAAATTAAGATGGGATATAATAACAAATATTTTGAGAGATGGGGTTGTTTTCATAAATAAGATAGAGTTGTGGAGAAAAGTTAGAATAGAAGGAATTATAAAAGGAAATTAGGTTTAGAGAGAAACAGTCAGTACGTTACAGACGTTTGCAAAAAAAAGAGAAAAGTGGCCGGAGAAGAGAGAACCTCAATTCTGCGAACATACCAGGTAAGGGTGAGCCTAGCTTCAATTGTATTTACTGTAATTCATCTATTTGTGATTAACAAAGGAATTGGGAGAGAGTTTGAGAGATTTCATAAGCTAGGGTTTTTGCAGATTTTTGATGAATTGATGTTATAATGATGCAAATTGATGTAGAAACCCGTTACAGAACCTAGATTAATCACTAGGACCATAATTCCGATAGATTAGAAGCATAAAACGAAGAATTGGACGAGTTTTGGCGAGGTTTCGAGCGAACCCGTAACCCCTCTGCGATAGCTCGCCGTGGCGAGCAGACCCGCTCGCCGTGGCGAGCAGACCCGCTCGCCGTGGCGAGCAGTTAGGTATATACTCGCGAGGCGAGCAGCTGAGCTCGCCGTGGCGAGCAACCCTTTAGTGCACGCGAGGCGAGCAACATCACTCGCCGTAGCGAGCAAGTGGCAGAATGCAATTTAAGTAGCTCGCCGTGGCGAGCAGTCCCACTCGCCACAGCGAGCAATGTGGTCTCAGACCACTATAACTTGAGTTTTAGAACTCTGTTTTGAGCGAGGCTTTGAAGGTAGACTTTTGGATAGCATTAGAGATGTTTAAGACTTAAATTAGAACCTGTAATGACGCTGTAAGATGATTTTAAGACGTTGGCGTTAATCTATGACTAAAATGATTATTAAGTGAGGTTTATGAACGAAGTACAAATGATGTTTGTGATGATAACTATGTGCTGTAAATATATATGTTAAGTGTGCTGAGCTGCTGCCATGTATTGTATAATTGCATGTGTCGTTAAAGAGTCGTATTTGATGTTAAGACGTTGTAATATCTTGTTTAAGAATTAAAGAGTCGAGTCCATGCATTTGCATATTTTGAGACGGTGGAGCTTATGCTCAAAGCGACGGTGGAGCATTTGCTCAAAGCGACGGTGAAGCTTATTAAAGCTAAAATATTGGTACCACATGCATGATGTTAAGATGTTAGAGTTGCATTTAGTCGAGTCCAGTGTATGAGATGTTATGAGACGTTTGTTATGTGAAGATGTCCTGAGATGATTTTATTATACGCAGATGTCTGAGATGTTCTTAGTTATATGTGACGATTATTATTGTTGTTGATGTTAAGCATAATTATTTGAGTTATATGTTAATATAATTGTTGTGAATCTCACCCCTTCTGTTGGAATTGCCGCCTTGTGGGCAAGTGCAGGTGACCAAGCTTAGGTTCGTTGATGTGAGAGGTCCTTGTGGAGTCTTAGGAGCTCTGATACGTAACGGGATGGGGATTATTATTATTTCTATTCCTTTTATGTATCATGTTGGTTTATTATGATGTTTGCGACGTAACTTGATTTGAGATGTTTTATGAGGCTTTTGTGCCGAGACTTATTTATTTAAGATTTTGAGAAGTTTATGAATTCCGCTGCTATGTTTGAATATTGTTTAAGAATAAATTATTATTCAATTTGATTTTAAAGATTTAATGAAATGTGACATCCTGATTTCATGTGTTATACTCTGATTACTTGAATGAAATTTTAAAGTCGGGATTTCGGGGTGTTACAATTGGTATCAGAGCAGGTTGGTCCGTCCGGCCAATTAGAGAGTCGAGTGACGGTGTCTTAGAGTTAGAATATTATAGTTATATTATTCTAACTTATGTTTGCTTTGTAGAGGAATAAGATGGCTGGAAGGAATGATGCTGCTCTTGCTGCTGCCTTGCAAGCAATGGCCCAAGCTGTGGGAAATCAGAACAACGCTGGTGGGAACGACGGGACGAGGATGTTGGAAACTTTTCTGAGGAACCACCCGCCTACCTTCAAAGGGCGATATGATCCTGACGGGGCTCAGACGTGGCTCAAGGAAGTTGAGCGGATCTTTAGGGTGATGCAGTGCGAGGATGGTCAGATGGTACGGTTCGGTACCCACATGTTGGCAGAGGAGGCTGATGATTGGTGGGTTGGTATTCGACCTATCCTGGAAGAAGGAGGTGCTATTGTGACTTGGGCTATGTTTAGGAGAGAATTCCTGAACCGTTACTTTCCTGAGGATGTCCGAGGTAAGAAGGAGATCGAGTTTCTTGAGCTGAAGGAAGGGAATATGTCCGTGACTGAGTATGCGTTGAAGTTTGTGGAACTGGCAAAGTTCTACCCCCATTATACAGCTGAGAATGCTGAGTTCTCCAAGTGCATCAAGTTTGAGAATGGCTTGCGTCCTGAGATTAAGAGGGCAATTGGTTACCAGAAGATTCGAAATTTCTCCGAGCTGGTGAGTAGTTGCAGGATTTATGAGGAGGATACCATGGCTCACTACAAGGTAGTGAACGATAGAAAAGCGAAGGGTCAGCAGAGTCGTCCCAAACCTTATGATGCTCCCAGAGATAAGGGTAAGCAAAGAGTGAATGATGAGAGGCGACTACAGAAGAAGGATGCCTCTGCTGAGATTACCTGCTATAATTGCGGGCAGAAAGGCCACAAGAGTAATGCGTGTCCTGTTGATGTGAAGAGGTGTTACCGATGCGGACAGAAAGGGCATATTACCCCAGACTGCAAGTTTGATGATGTTGTGTGTTTCAACTGTGATGAGCAAGGACATATTGGCTCGCAGTGCAAGAAGCCAAAGAAAGTTAGGACTACTGGAAGGGTTTTCGCGTTGACCGGCACTCAGACTGAGAATGAGGATCGCTTGATCAGAGGTACTTGCTATATTAATGATATACCTTTAGTTGCTATTATTGATACTGGCGCTACGCATTGTTTTGTTGCTTATGATTGTGCTGTTAAGTTGGGTCTTGTTATGTCTGATATGAATGGAGAGATGGTTGTCGAAACTCCAGCTAAGGGTTCGGTGACTACTTCTCGTGTGTGTTTAAGTTGTCCGTTGTCTATGTTTGATCGTAATTTTGAGATGGATTTAGTCTGCCTACCTTTGACTGGTATGGATGTAATTCTCGGGATGAATTGGTTATAATACAACCGTGTGCTTATCAACTGTTTTCGCAAGACGGTGTATTTCTTGTCTGAAGAGGAAGAAAGTGGAGCAGAATTTTTATCTACCAAGCAGCTGAAACAATTAGGACGAGATGGAGTTTTGATGTTTTCTCTGATGGCATCCTTATCTATTGAGAATCAAGAGAAGATTGACGAACTGCAAGTGGTGTGCGAGTTTCCTGAAGTATTCCCTGATGAAATTCCTGATGTGCCTCCTGAAAGAGAAGTTGAATTTGCGATTGATCTTGTTCCTGGAACGAAGCCTGTGTCTATGACACCTTACCGTATGTCAGCTTCTGAGTTATCTGAGTTAAAGAAGCAATTGGAGGATCTGCTTGAGAAGAAGTTTATAAGACCAAGTGTTTCACCTTGGGGAGCGCCTGTGCTGTTAGTAAAGAAGAAAGACGGGAGTATGAGGTTGTGTATTGACTACCGTCAGTTGAACAAGGTGACTATAAAGAATAGGTATCCACTTCCGAGGATTGACGATTTGATGGATCAGTTAGTGGGTGCACGTGTGTTTAGCAAGATTGACTTAAGGTCGGGTTATCATCAGATAAAAGTGAAGGATGAAGATATGCAGAAGACGGCCTTTAGAACTCGATATGGCCATTATGAGTATAAAGTGATGCCTTTCGGTGTTACGAACGCGCCGGGAGTATTTATGGAGTATATGAATCGGACCTTCCAAGCATTTTTGGATCGTTTTGTGGTGGTGTTTATTGACGACATTCTGATTTATTCCAAATCCGAAGAAGAACATGATGAACATTTGAAGATTGTCTTGCAAGTATTGAAAGAAAAGAAGTTGTATGCTAAATTGTCTAAGTGTGAGTTCTGGTTGAAGGAAGTTAGTTTTCTTGGTCACATTATTTCTGGTGATGGAATAGCAGTTGACCCGTCTAAAGTTGAAGCAGTGTCGCAATGGGAGACTCCGAGGTCGGTTACGGAGATTAGAAGCTTTTTGGGATTGGCAGATTACTATAGAAGGTTTATAGAAGGGTTTTCTAAGTTGGCACTTCCGTTAACGCAGTTGACGTGTAAAGGTAAATCCTTTGTGTGGGATGCTCAATGTGAGAGTAGCTTCAATGAGTTGAAGAAGCGGTTGACGACAGCTCCAGTTTTAATTTTGCCAAAGCCGGAAGTACCTTTTGTGGTGTATTGTGATGCGTCTAAGTTGGGTTTAGGTGGTGTACTGATGCAAGACGGTATAGTGGTTGCGTATGCATCCAGGCAGTTGAGGATTCATGAACGAAATTATCCTACCCATGATCTTGAGTTGGCTGCAGTGGTGTTTGTGTTGAAAATTTGGAGACACTATTTGTATGGTTCGAGGTTTGAAGTGTTTAGTGATCACAAGAGCTTGAAGTACCTGTTTGATCAGAAGGAATTAAATATGAGACAGAGGAGATGGCTTGAGTTATTGAAAGATTATGATTTTGATTTGAGCTATCATCCGGGTAAGGCTAATGTGGTTGCTGATGCCTTGAGTAGGAAGACGTTGCATATGTCTGCTATGATGGCGGAAGAGTTCGAACTATTGGAACAATTCAGAGATTTGAGTTTGGTTTGTGAAAGATCACATCAAAGTGTAAAGCTAGGAATGTTGAAGATTGACAATGAGTTTCTGAAAAATATTAAAGAAGCGCAGAAAGAAGATGTTAAGTTTGTAGATTTACTTGTTGCGAGTAACCAGACTGCAGATGGTGATTTTAGAGTCGATGATCACGGTGTGTTGAGGTTCCGAGGTAGAATCTGTATTCCGGACAACGATGAGATGAAGAAAGCAATACTTGAAGAGAGCCATAGAAGTAGCTTGAGTATTCACCCAGGAGCTACGAAGATGTATCATGATTTGAAGAAGTTGTTTTGGTGGTCTGGATTAAAACGTGATGTGGCACAGTTTGTGTATTCTTGCCTAGTTTGTCAGAAGTCGAAGATAGAACATCAGAAGCCTGCTGGTATGATGGTACCGTTGGATGTGCCAGAGTGGAAATGGGATAGCATATCCATGGATTTTGTGACGAGTTTGCCAACTACTCCAAGAGGGAACGATGCTATTTGGGTGATTGTTGATAGGTTAACCAAGTCAGTACATTTTCTACCGATCAATATCACTTTTCCTATGGTGCGGTTAGCAGAGATTTACATTCAAGAGATAGTAAGATTGCATGGTGTTCCTTCGAGCATTGTGTCAGATAGAGATCCAAGATTCACTTCTAGATTTTGGAAAAGTTTGCAAGAAGCTTTAGGGTCGCAGTTGAAGTTGAGCTCGGCGTATCATCCACAGACAAATGGTCAATCCGAGAGGACGATTCAATCTTTGGAAGATTTGTTGAGGGTGTGTGTACTTGAACAAGAAGGAGTGTGGGATAGTCATCTTCCGTTGATAGAATTCACTTATAATAACAGTTACCATTCTAGTATTGGAATGGCACCTTTCGAGGCTTTGTATGGAAGAAGATGTAGAACTCCGTTGTGTTGGTTTGAGTCGGGTGAAAGTGTGGTTTTAGGACCAGAGATTGTGCAACAAACCACTGAGAAGGTAAGAATGATCCAAGAGAAGATGAAAGCGTAGCAGAGTCGACAAAAGAGTTATCATGACAAGCGTAGAAAGGACCTTGAGTTCCAAGAAGGAGACCATGTGTTTTTGCGAGTTACTCCAATGACCGGTGTAGGTCGTGCCTTGAAGTCGAAGAAGTTGACTCCAAAGTTTATTGGTCCGTATCAGATATCAGAGAGGATTGGGACGGTGGCTTATCGCGTTGGATTAACACCGCATTTATCGAATTTGCACGATGTTTTTCACGTGTCGCAACTGAGGAAGTACGTTCCGGATCCATCTCATGTGATCCAAAGTGACGATGTACAAGTGAGGGACAACCTTACGGTTGAAACTCTACCCTTGAGGATCGATGATCACAAAGTGAAGTTGTTGAGAGGCAAGGAGATACCTCTGGTGAGAGTTGTTTGGAGTGGAGCGACCGGTGAAAGCTTAACTTGGGAGCTTGAAAGTAAGATGCTGGAGTCATATCCAGAGTTGTTTAATCGAGGTAAGATTTTCGAGGACGAAAATCCTTTAAGTGGGGGAGAGTTGTAACGCCCACTTTATTTATTTAATTATTGTAGTAGAGTATATACTATATTATTATATATTATATGATTTTAATGATGTTTGCGATGTATGAGATGATGTTGTGGTGTGACGTTTATTTTATTGTTTAATAAAATAAAATATGTGATGAAAATTAAGATGGGATATAATAACAAATATTTTGAGAGATGGGGTTGTTTTCATAAATAAGATAGAGTTGTAAAAGGAATTATAAAAGGAATTATAAAAGGAAATTAGGTTTAGAGAGAAACAGTCAGTACGTTACAGACGTTTGCAAAAAAAAGAGAAAAGTGGCCAGAGAAGAGAGAACCTCAATTCTGCAAACATATCAGGTAAGGGTGAGCCTAGCTTCAATTGTATTTACTGTAATTCATCTATTTGTGATTAACAAAGGAATTGGGAGAGAGTTTGAGAGATTTCATAAGCTAGGGTTTTTGCAGATTTTTGATGAATTGATGTTATAATGATGCAAATTGATGTAGAAACCCGTTACAGAACCTAGATTAATCACTAAGACCATAATTCTGATAGATTAGAAGCATAAAACGAAGAATTGGACGAGTTTTGGCGAGGTTTCGAGCAAACCCGTAACCCCTCTGCGATAGCTCGCCGTGGCGAGCAGACCCGCTCGCCGTGGCGAGCAGTTAGGTATATACTCGCGAGGCGAGCAGCTGAGCTCGCCGTGGCGAGCAACCCTTTAGTGCACGCGAGGCGAGCAACATCACTCGCCGTAGCGAGCAAGTGGCAGAATGCAATTTAAGTAGCTCGCCGTGGCGAGCAGTCCCACTCGCCACAGCGAGCAATGTGGTCTCAGACCACTATAACTTGAGTTTTAGAACTCTGTTTTGAGCGAGGCTTTGAAGGTAGACTTTTGGATAGCATTAGAGATGTTTAAGACTTAAATTAGAACCTGTAATGACGCTGTAAGATGATTTTAAGACGTTGGCGTTAATCTATGACTAAAATGATTATTAAGTGAGGTTTATGAACGAAGTACAAATGATGTTTGTGATGATAACTATGTGCTGTAAATATATATGTTAAGTGTGCTGAGCTGCTGCCATGTATTGTATAATTGCATGTGTCGTTAAAGAGTCGTATTTGATGTTAAGACGTTGTAATATCTTGTTTAAGAATTAAAGAGTCGAGTCCATGCATTTGCATATTTTGAGACGGTGGAGCTTATGCTCAAAGCGACGGTGGAGCATTTGCTCAAAGCGACGGTGAAGCTTATTAAAGCTAAAATATTGGTACCACATGCATGATGTTAAGATGTTAGAGTTGCATTTAGTCGAGTCCAGTGTATGAGATGTTATGAGACGTTTGTTATGTGAAGATGTCCTGAGATGATTTTATTATACGCAGATGTCTGAGATGTTCTTAGTTATATGTGACGATTATTATTGTTGTTGATGTTAAGCATAATTATTTGAGTTATATGTTAATATAATTGTTGTGAATCTCACCCCTTCTGTTGGAATTGCCGCCTTGTGGGCAAGTGCAGGTGACCAAGCTTAGGTTCGTCGATGTGAGAGGTCCTTGTGGAGTCTTAGGAGCTCTGATACGTAACGGGATGGGGATTATTATTATTTCTATTCCTTTTATGTATCATGTTGGTTTATTATGATGTTTGCGACGTAACTTGATTTGAGATGTTTTATGAGGCTTTTGTGCCGAGACTTATTTATTTAAGATTTTGAGAAGTTTATGAATTCCGCTGCTATGTTTGAATATTGTTTAAGAATAAATTATTATTCAATTTGATTTTAAAGATTTAATGAAATGTGACATCCTGATTTCATGTGTTATACTCTGATTACTTGAATGAAATTTTAAAGTCGGGATTTCGGGGTGTTACAAATGGAATTCAAATGATGCTATTGAAGGACTATTACCAAATCAAGCAATAGATCAACAGTCATTGATCAAGCTTCAGAAATCATCCTGATGTGCTGGATGACTCAACGTCTCTTTCCTACACCTATATAAAGGATAAAAGACTTGGAGAATACGAGGACTCTACAACTTGAAAAATTACATTGCGCTGCTTTCGTATTCAACTGAGTCTTAACAAAAGCACATCATCAACTTAGATTCTTACAAACTGAGTATTCTAGAATTTCTAAGTTTCACAGAAAAACAGAGTCTGTCTTTTATGTAAAACAGAGTCTGTCTTTGTTGTAATTGAAACACATTTTGATTGTTGTCAAGTGTTTCAACTGTATTCAATTTTCTGTAATTGTGTAAAAGTCTCTTGCTTTTGTGCTTGAGCAAAGGAAGTCTCTTGGCTGCGTCCTTGAGCAAGGAAGTCTCTTAGTTGTGTCTTTGAGCAAGGAAGTCTCTCGCCTGTGTGCTTGAGCAAGGAAGTCTCATACTGTGTGTTTGAGCAACTTGTAATTTGATATTACATTTTAGTGAACTCTCCTTGGAAGTACAAGGGGGACAGGACTACTTCCGGTTTGTGGAAGGAACCTGTATAATTGCTTGTGTTCTCTCTTCTCTCTATCTCTTGATTATTCCACTGCAATCAGAACCTAATCTCCTATCAGACTCTGATCTCATTCAGACTCTGAGTTTAAAGGAATTAGATTTTCACTCCTCAAGAGCTGCGAAAAGCAAACACAATTCAACCCCCCCCCCTTCTTGTGTTTTTCTCACCTTCAGTTGGTATCAGAGCTCCGGCTCTGTTGTCATAGCACTTAACCGTGTAATAGAAAAGATCCAGAGAAAAACATGTCTTCCAGTGAACAGTCTTCTTCTGGTGCTACTGCTGGTGCTGCTATACCATATGACTATGGATCCAATAACAGCAGTAGAAAGGCTGATTATGGAAAAATTCCTAAGTTCAATGGTGATCCTGAAGAATTTTCTTGGTGGAAAACCAACTTCTATAGTTATGTCATGGGTCTTGATGAAGAACTCTGGGACATACTTGAAGATGGTGTTGGTGACTTACAACTTGATGACGAAGGTGCTGCCATTGACCGCAAACTTCACACTGCTGCTCAAAAGAAAATCTATAAGAAACATCATATCATCAGAGGGGCTCTTGTCATTGCTATTCCTAAAACGGAATACATGAAGATGAGTGACAAATCTACTACTAGAGCCATGTTTGCTTCTCTCTGTGCTAACTACGAAGGAAGCAAAAAGGTCAGGGAAGCTAAAGCTCTTCTGTTAGTTCATCAATATGAACTATTCAAGATGAAAGAGGATGAAAGTATTGAGCAGATGTACTCAAGATTTCAAACTCTAGTATCTGGTCTTCAGATACTGAAGAAGAGTTACATAGCTTCTGATCTTGTTAGCAAGATTTTAAGGAGCTTACCCTCTAGATGGAGACCAAAGGTCACTGCAATTGAGGAGGCTAAAGATTTAAACACTTTAAGTGTTGAAGATCTTGTAAGCTCACTCAAGGTTCATGAGTTAAGTCTCAATGAACATGATTCTGCAAGAAAATCCAAAACCATTGCCTTAAAATCAAAAGGAAGGTCTTCAAAGGCTCTCAAGGTTGAAGAGTCTGAAAATGAGTCTTCAGCTTCTGAAAGCTCAGAGGAGGATCCTGATGTTGCAAACGAAATGGCTATGCTTTCAAGCAGAATGCAGTACCTTGCTAAGAAGAACAAGAGATTTCTGAGCAAGAGCAGTGGGAAGGGATTCAAAAAGGAGGATCGGAAAGGTTGCTTCAACTGCAAGAAGACTGGACATTTTATTGCTGAGTGTCCAGAACTGCAGAAGGAGAAATCTAAGTCAAGTAGGCCAACCTTCAAGTCAAGCAAGTTTAAGAAGCAGATCAAGAAAAGTCTGATGGCCACCTGGGAAGATCTTGATAATGAGTCAGGGTCTGAGGATGATGATGCTGATGGTGAAGCCAATGTAGCTGTTGGACTAATGGCTACAACCGAATCTGTTAAAGAGACACCTGAGGCAGAATCAGATGCAGACTCTGAAAATGAAACAGAGGTATATTCCGAACTCACAAGATCTGAACTTATAGAATCTGTCAATGAGCTTCTTGGTCATTTTAAAGCTAAGACCACTGAGTTGAAGAAAGTCAAACAACAGCTTGATAAGCTGTCAAAAAGACATAATTCAACTCTGTTGGAATTAGAAGATTTAAAGGAAGAAAATATCTCTTTATTGATCAAGAAGTGTAGCTGTAAATACTTAAGTGAGCAAGATGTTGCTCTACAAGAATTTATTGCTACTGGAATTGACAGATCAAGGGTTGCATCCATGACCTATAGCACGTATCAGAATAGAGGACAGGGTCTTCGATTCATTGGAGGAAACTCAAATGAAATGACTCTGAAACCTGGTCCTGATGGAGCAAGAGAGGCATTGGAAAATCACTTTGTAAGAGAGTCTGATGAAGTCAACACAGTGACTCATTCAGAACCTACAACTTCTACTTCTAAGATTCTGGCTAAGTCAAAATCTCAGAATGTTAAGTTAAAGGGTCTGAAAAACTTTGAACCCAAAGCTTTAAAGTCTCAGACTCTGAAACATTCAAAGTCTGATAAACAGACTCTGAAAAAGCCAGAGCCTGAAAAACCAAAGCCTAAGTTTCAAAGAAGAGAAACTGTGAAAGGCAAGTTGAAACCTAAACCAAACGGTTCTAAACCCAAGGTATGGGAGAAAACATTGCCAATGACTTCAAGACGTAACTTACGAAAGGAGTTCAATGGTTCTAAGACTAACCAAAAAGGACCCATAAGAATATGGGTACCTAAGTCTGAAATTATTGATGCTGCAGGTATGTCTAAAAGGACTAGAAAAGCACAAGGCTTGGTACCTGGACAGTGGTTGGTTGCGTCACATGACGGGAGAAAGGTCTATGTTCCTAACCCTAACCATGAAAGAGGGAGGAACTGTGGGATTTGGAGGAAACCAGACTAGCAAAATCATTGGTACTGGAACCATTGGTAACTCTCTGATCTCAATCAGTAATGTGTGGTTCGTTGATGGACTTAGACATAACTTACTAAGCATAAGTCAATTATGTGACAGTGGTTATGATGTATTGTTTAATAAGAACAACTGCACAGTGGTTAACAAGGATGATCAGTCCATAGTCTTCAAGGGAAAACGAAGAAACAATGTATACAAGATAAAATTCTCAGAACTGGCTGATCAGAAGGTAATGTGCTTTCTGTCAATGGGTGACAAGAAGTGGCTGTGGCATAGACGTTTGGGACATGCTAACTGGAGATTAATCTCTAAGATTAGCAAGTTACAACTTGTCAAAGGCCTACCAGACATTGACTATCACTCAGATGCTCTTTGCGGAGCATGTCAGAAAGGGAAAATTGTCAAGAGTCCCTTCAAGCCAAAAGAAATTGTTTCAACTTCCAGACCCTTGGAGTTACTTCATATTGACTTATTTGGACCAGTTAACACTGCATCCTTATATGGAAGTAAATATGGACTAGTTATTGTTGATGACTACAGCAGATGGTGTTGGGTTAAATTTCTGAAAATTAAAGATGATTCATATTCTGTGTTCAGTAAATTCTGCATCCAAATTCAATCAGAGAAGGAAATGAAAATCTTGAAAGTCAGAAGTGATCATGGAGGAGAATTTGAAAATGAACCGTTTGAGGTTTTCTGTGAAAAACATGGAATTATTCATGAATTCTCTGCACCTAGAACTCCACAACAAAATGGAGTTGTAGAGAGAAAGAACAGAATCTTACAAGAGATGGCTAGAACCATGCTCCATGAGAAAAATTTGGCTAAGCATTTTTGGGCAGAAGCAGTAAATACAGCTTGTTATGTTCAGAACAGGATCTATATTAGACCTCTGTTGAACAAAACAGCTTATGAACTCTTTAAAGGAAGAAAACCCAACATATCTTATTTTCATCAGTTCGGATATACGTGTTATGTCCTGAACAACAAAGTCTACCTAAAGAAATTTGATGCCAAAGCTCAAAAGGGAATCTTTTTAGGTTACTCTGAACGCTCTAAGGCATACAGGCTGTATAATTCAGAAACACAGTGTGTGGAAGAATCTATGCATGTAAGATTCGATGACAAAATGCCTGGAAGTGAAACTCCAGTGCAAGATGAAAGTCATGCAGAATCTCAAGATTCTGATGATAACTTAGAATCTGATCAGATTCCAGAATCTGAAGATACTTCAGAAGCTGGAACAACCCCTGAAGTTCCTAATGAAGAAGCTTCTGATGAAGCTCAAGATGGTTCTCTGCAAGCTAGTCAATCCAAACAATCTTTCAAATACAAGTCTTCACATCCAGAAGATCAGATAATTGGCAATAAAGAAAGTCCTATGAGAACAAGATCGCATTTCAGACAAGAAGAGTCTGCTTTAGGATTATTATCTGTTATTGAACCAACCTCTGTTGAAGAAGCTCTTGGAGATGAAGGATGGATTCTAGCAATGCAAGAAGAACTGAATCAATTCAAAAGGATTGAAGTATGGGATCTAGTAGCTAAGCCTAATCACAAGAACATCATTGGAACCAAGTGGGTGTTCAGAAATAAGCTTAGTGAACAAGGAGAAGTAATCAGAAACAAGGCCAGACTTATTGCGCAGGGTTACATTCAGCAAGAAGGCATTGATTACACAGAAACGTTTGCTCCAGTTGCAAGATTGGAAGCAATCAGGTTACTTCTTTCCTATGCAGTTAATCACAACATAACTCTGTATCAAATGGACGTTAAGAGTGCATTTCTTAATGGTGTCATTTCTGAAGAAGTATATGTCAAACAACCTCCTGGCTTTGAAGATTTAAAGCATCCAGAGCATGTTTATAAATTAAAGAAATCACTCTATGGCTTGAAACAAGCTCCCAGAGCTTGGTATGAAAGACTGAGTAATTTCTTGATTCAAAACAACTTTGAACGAGGACAAGTTGACACTACTCTACTCAGAAAGACTCTGAAGAAAGACATTCTTGTAGTTCAGATTTATGTTGATGATATTATTTTTGGTTCTACAAATAGTTCACTTTGCAAAGAGTTTTCGAAAGTAATGCAGGATGAATTTGAAATGAGCATGATGGGAGAATTGAAGTTCTTTCTTGGAATTCAAATCAACCAATGCAAAGATGGAGTCTACGTTCATCAGTCCAAGTATACGAAAGAGCTTCTGAAGAAGTTCAATCTTGAGGACTGCAAAGAAATGAATACTCCAATGCATCCAACCTGCACTCTGAGCAAAGAAGATCAAGGAACCAAAGTTGATCAGAAACTGTATAGAGGTATGATTGGTTCTTTGTTATACCTAACTGCATCCAGACCAGATATTTTATACAGTGTATGTTTGTATGCAAGGTTTCAATCAGATCCTAGAGAGTCTCACTTAACTGCTGTTAAGAGAATCTTTAGATATCTGAAAGGAACTACTAATCTTGGACTTCTTTACAAGAAATCCTCTGACTACAAGCTAGTTGGATTCTGTGATGCTGGAGACAGGATTGAAAGGAAATCTACCAGTGGCAATTGTCAATTCTTGGGAGAGAATCTGATATCATGGGCTAGCAAGAGGCAAGCAACCATTGCTTTGTCTACAGCAGAAGCAGAATACATCTCAGCTGCTAGTTGTTGTACACAGCTACTCTGGATGAAACATCAGCTTGAGGACTATCAAATAACTGAAAACCATATCCCAATTTATTGTGATAATACAGCAGCTATATGTTTGTCTAAGAATCCAATTCTGCATTCAAGAGCAAAGCATATTGAGATTAAACATCATTTTATAAGAGACTATGTTCAAAAGGGAATTTTAGATATTAAATTCATTGATACTGATCATCAATGGGCTGATATATTTACTAAACCCTTATCTGTTGAAAGATTTGATTTCATAAAGAAAAATTTGAACATGTGTTATGTCTCTGGGTAATATGCGCCTCTGAAAACAGAATTCAGACTCATAAAATATTCAGAAGCTATTTGGGAATCAGACTCTCTTTTGGAGATTCTGATGAAAGCTTCTGATAAATTATTCAGACTCTGGTGAGGAATCTTTAGACTCTCAGAAGCTCGTATTAGTGGAAGCGTGACTGTTAAGTTCAGCAACACCTGCCCCAGTATGGTGACAGTTACTTTACAGTTTCTCAGACGTGGCCTGTCTGTATTGGGTAAGAACTCAAAGGGCAATGATTTCATTACGTTAAACAAGTTACCTTCGCTTTGTCCCAATACGTTTACGGCTGCATGCTATATGTATTTATTTGTTTGTGTTTGTTTGTCCCCTACTCTTTCCAAACAGTTATCAAACTTTTTCTCTATAAATACATAACACACACAACTCACTTCTCTTTTCACTCTTTGATTTTCTCTCTGAACAAATTTCTTGTTTTTCAATACTTTGCAAAACTTTTTTTGTTCTCAAATCAAACTCTTAGAAAACCCTAATGGCAAGTGATCTCATCCAATCTGGTGTCTTAATCAAGTCCGGAGGATCCTATGTTATCAAACCCAGAACAATGAACATCATCAAGGAGACTCTGGAAATCCAAGTTGAATCTCCAGTTGATTTTGGTTCACTCAGTCGTCATGGAGTTGACGTTGCACCTCATTTCTTATCACAAGGAATGATGAGGTACTTTGGTATGTTGAATGGACCAACATATCAGAAGCTTGTTAGAGATTTTTGGGTTAGGTCAGAAGTCTACGACAAAGCTGAAGCTACTTTGGAAGAAACAGTAGCAATCTCAAACAATCCCAAGCTTGCTGGCAAGAACAAAGACCAAATGGGTTTAAGACCGTACAATGGTCTTGAAATAAGGTCTGCTGTGATGGGAATTCCAATAGTTATCACTGAAGAGGTGGTAGCCAGGGCTTGTCAGATGGAGAGTGCTGGTAAATTTCAGTGGAATGTCAACAAGAAAAGTGAATGGGTTGTTGTCTGCAACAAGTTGTTATTTGAAGGGAGACCCTCAAATAAATTGGTGGATATGCATCCTGAGCATAGGGTGCTTCTGAAGATTATACTGGACAGAATGCTTCAGAAAGGAGGAGGAACAGACACATTGTCTATGGATCACAAAGTTCTTCTTTATTTTCTTATCAACATAATAAAGATCAACTTCCCCAGATATGTGATGCACCACATGTGTTGGGCCATCAAGAAGAGTCAATCAGAAACCAGGAGGCAAGTTCCTTTTGGAAGATTAATATCTGAGATTCTGTATCAAGGAGGCCTCTTGAAGGTCTTATCAGAATCTGGTGTGGTATCAGATATTCATCTAGGAACTGTGACCAGAAGAATCATTAATGGAAAGACTCTGCAGTACATGAAGATTGTCAAGAGATTCAATCCCTCTAAGCATGATATGAGAGAATCCTATGTACAATCTGATTTGATGATGGACTTCCCTCCCATTTCCAAAGAAGATAATTCTGAAGTTCTTGCTAGATTTGTGGTGGATTACTTCAAGGATACTGGTAGAATAATCAACTATTCTGCTATTCCTGAGACTGCTGGAGGAGGACCTCTTAAGGTCAAGGGAAAAAGGACCAAGGAAGTGGTTCCCAAGGAAGAGGAAGAGAAGCAGGAGCCTCTCAAGAAAAAGATCAAAACTTCTGCTCTTCTTGGAGTTTCAATTGGTTCTCCTTCTGCATCTTCTGCACTTCGTGAAATTAAGGATGAAAAGAAAGCCAAGAAAGATGAGAAGAAGGCTAAGAAAGCTGAGAAGAAAGCAATGATAGGCAAAGCTGACAGAGACTATGACAAGATAGCTCAAGATATTGCTGATTTCCTTGATGCTGACTCTGATGGTGAAGAGGATCAGATCAAGAAGAGAAAGGTGGATGTGATTCCTGTGGCTAAGGATGTAGCACAGAAGATAGGTACTTCTGTATCTATGATTGAAGATGAACATACTGCTGGCAAGGTTATGGCAGCAGATTTGATTGCTGAAGAGTTGAAGGAAGAGACTGTCAAGGAAGCTGCTAAGTTACTTGCTTCTGCTCTTAAACAGAAGAATCCTTCAGAAACTGCAGAAGCTGAGTTATCAGAAGCTACTGTGTCTGATCACTATGCCTCTCCAAAAGCTGGCATTGGCACCTCTGGCAACGTGGCATTTAGCTCATCTTCTTCTTTGAATCAAGAGTCAGAATCAGATTCAGAGTCTGACAACAAAACCTTGAGCCAAATTCTTCCATCCCTCAAAAATTCATCTCCCTCACCAATCAAACCCATATCATCCCATAACCCACTTGACCCTGCAGTAGTTGATTATGTTGATTCAACTATGGACAGAGTGATTCAAGACACAATCACAGTGTCTATGAATCTTCCTGCTGACCATCCTGCTCAACCTTCATTTCTCAAACCACTTCAGGTAATTCAACCTTCTGAAAAGCCTGAAGCAACCATTCAATCCAAACAGCCTTCCCCCCAAACTGAAACCATTTGTGTAGACTCTCCAGACACTCTAGATTCTCTTGAAAAACATCTAGGAGGAGAACTACCAAAAACCTCTGCTAAATCCAAATCAACAAAAGCTACTTCATCTGTTTCCAAACCAGACCCTGTACCTGAACCTACAGAGAATCTGACTTTAGCTTCTGTTGAACCTTTAGAACCTGTTGTTGAACCATCTTCTGAAAATCTAGAACAAGCTTCTGATATTGTATCAGAACCTGTAACAGAATGTAGAGCTAAGACCAGAAGAGTTTCCCAACCTCTTTGTGACCCTATAACCTATTTCCCAGGTTTTGAAACTTTTCTAGCTTTGAGAGCTTCTCTACCCTCAACCTCTGAACCTCAAAGTGACTTATTTGATTCGCATAAGATAGATGAGTTCTATGTTTCTTCATGCATTAAGCTCAAAGAAGTGATTGAGCAAAGGTTTATGCCAATACTCAATGTGAGCTATGAGGACAAGTTCTCTACAGTGAAGACTAAGTTTTTGGAATTTATCACCAAAATTCAGAAGGCTGCTGCCAGGGAACAAGCTCTTGTTACTGCCAAGCATGTTGAAGAAGTAAAGCGGGCTGAGAAAGTTGTAGTTCTGGACAATGCTCCCATTCTGAGGATTAGAGATACACCCTTCTTTGATGAAGATCAGTATATTCCTAGAGAATCAGTGGCTTACAATTCTTTGAAGAGGAGATTGTATAGAGTTCAAGAAGAAGCAAGACTGGAAAGAGAAGCACATTTGCAAAGAACTGAGGCTCTGGAAGAGATGGTAAAGAAACAGCAAGAGGATCTCCAGAAACTGATGGATCATCTTGCCAAACAAAACCAACCTTAGTTTAATTTCATTTTGCTTATTTTTTTGTAATTCTTGTTTGCTATCTTCTGAACTTGCTTTATGTTTCAATTTATACAAGTTGTTTTTTGATTCTATTTGCATTCAATTTTTTATGCTCTGAATCTTCTATGTTTTCCCTCTGAATCTCATTCTTCCTTAAAACATGTTTACACCCTTACCTTATATCATTTAAAAAGGGGGAGGAACTTGTTCTGAATTTTTTTTGTTGATGACAAAAGGGGGAGAAGGGAAAGTATTTATGTCAGGGAGAAGAGAAAAATTTCTTTTTTAATTACATTGCATGTATACGTATAAGTTAAAGGGAAATCTGCGAAAGGTGCTTAGTTAGACTCTGAGCCCTGTTTAAGAATCAATTTTCTAAATATTCTGAGAATGAATTTGATTGATTATGAAAGTAAATTTAATTAACCTGGATAGAACTTAAGAGGAGCTTACAAACCTTAACTTAAGAACTATCAGACTCAGGGGGAGTCAGAGCTTACAAACCTCAGAACCCTTTAAGTCAACTTGCTAATTAGATTAACAACAATTGACCTTTTAAATACTAATGTTTGTCATCATCAAAAAGGGGGAGATTGTTGGAACAAAGGTGTTCAGCAATACCACGCTTTGAGTTTTGATGATAACAAGGTATTAAAAAAGTTGTCAATTGGATATTGCTAATATTTGTTTAAGTATGCAGGATATCAATTAAGATTTGTATCTTAGAAAGTATTCTGTTTGAACAATGTTAAAGAGCAAAAAATCCAGAGAAGCATGTTGCTTGTGATTCTGTTTCGAAGAGAGTCTGAAGACTGCATCGAAGAGAGTCTGAAGACTGTTTCGATAAGAGTCTGAAGACTGTTTCGAAGAGAGTCTGAAGACTGTGCCAAATAGAGTCTGAAGACTGTATCAGAGTCTAAAGACCATCAGAATCTGAGAACCAAGAGAGTCTGAAGATTATCAGAAGCATAGTGCTACAGTGAGTCTGAAGCCACAAATTTGATAATCTGCTAACAAGGATTTCTACTGCATTGCTATGCACAAAGAAACTCTCAAATGGAGTAACGGCTAGCTTCAAAGTCAACTTGAGCGTGGGAAGCACAAAGACAAAGATTGCAGGTCAGTACAGAGTACGTTGTACGAACTCTGTTTCCACTACTCGACTACCTCGTACAGTTTGGCAACTGTGTCTACCGGTATTAATCCTCAAAGGGAATGGAATTCAAATGATGCTATTGAAGGACTATTACCAAATCAAGCAACAGATCAACAGTCATTGATCAAGCTTCAGAAATCATCCTGATGTGCTGGATGACTCAACGTCTCTTTCCTACGCCTATATAAAGGATAGAAGACTTGGAGAATGCGAGGACTCTACAACTTGAAAAATTACATTGCGCTGCTTTCGTATTCAACTGAGTCTTAACAAAAGCACATCATCAACTTAGATTCTTACAAACTGAGTATTCTAGAATTTCTAAGTTTCACAGAAAAACAGAGTCTGTCTTTTATGTAAAACAGAGTCTGTCTTTGTTGTAATTGAAACACATTTTGATTGTTGTCAAGTGTTTCAACTGTATTCAATTTTCTGTAATTGTGTCAAAGTCTCTTGCTTTTGTGCTTGAGAAAAGGAAGTCTCTTGGCTGCGTCCTTGAGCAAGGAAGTCTCTTAGTTGTGTCTTTGAGCAAGGAAGTCTCTCGCCTGTGTGCTTGAGCAAGGAAGTCTCATACTGTGTGTTTGAGCAACTTGTAATTTGATATTACATTTTAGTGAACTCTCCTTGGAAGTACAAGGGGGACAGGACTACTTCCGGTTTGTGGAAGGAACCTGTATAATTGCTTGTGTTCTCTCTTCTCTCTATCTCTTGATTATTCCGTTGCAATCAAAACCTAATCTCCTATCAGACTCTGATCTCATTCAGACTCTGAGTTTAAAGGAATTAGATTCTCACTCCTCAAGAGCTGCGAAAAGCAAACACAATTCAACCCCCCCCCCCCTTCTTGTGTTTTTCTCACCTTCAAGAAAGCATTCTGAAAGGACAAATGATGAGAAAATTTTATAAGAAGCTTGTTGCAAGTGATTCTGAAGACTTAGAGGGCCTGAAGAATCATCTAAAGCTATTTCGAGAGGTTCTGAAGACTTGGAGAGTCTGAAGAAGCTGTTTCGAAGAAGTACAAGTCAAGAGGTTCTGAAGACTTAGAAAGTCTGAAGAAGCTGTCTACAGGATCTAAAAAACGAAGAGAGTCTGAAGGAGCTGAAGAGAGTCTAGAGCTCAACAGAGTCTAAAGTTCTGTAGAGAGTCTGAAGATTGCAAACTCAAGATTTTTTCTTATGAATTCCTGAAGGCATTTCGTTGCAGAAGGATCATTCATATGGAGTAACAGTTATTTTCAAGTCAACTTATGCATGGGATGCTTTATTACAAAAGAGCGCAGGAAAAGGACAGAGTACATGTACGACCCCTGTTTCCACTACTTCACTACTTGTAATATTGGCAGCTGTGTCTACTGGTATTTTCGCTTCAAGAGGAATGGACTTCATAATTGTTTTGAAGGACGATTACCATATCAAGCAACAAATCAACAGTGGTTGATCAAGCTTCTAGATGACTATGTGATGTGCTGGCTTTTCTCAACGTCTCTCTACAACCTCTATATAAAGGAATGAAGACTTAGAGAATTGGTTACTCACTTGCTGAACTCTTACGCATATATTGTTATTCTCCCTGAGTAAAACAAAACACATCAACAGCTTAGGAAATTCTAACAAACTTCGTTATCCTAGAATTTCTAAGTGTAACAGAAAACAGAGTCTGTCTTTTGTTTGGTATTTGTTATCCTAGAATTTCTAAGTGTAACAGAAAACAGAGTCTGTCTTTTGTTTGGTGTTTGTTAACACCACTGATTATATATCAAGTGTTTAAACTCTTATTCAATTTTCTGTAAATTGTGTTAGAAGTCACTTGCTTGTGTGCTTGAGCATTTGAAGTCTCTTGGGTGTGTCCTTGAGCAAAAGAAGTCTCTTGCTTGTGTGCTTGAGCATTGGAAGTCTCTTGTTGTGTGCTTGAGCAACTTGTAATTTGTTATCACATTTTTGTGAACTTTCCTTGGAAATGCAAGGGGGACAGGACTACTTTCGGTTTGTGGAAGGAACCTGTATAATTGCTTGTGTTCTCTCTTTCCCTTATCTCTTTACTTTATTCCGCTGCACAGACTCTGAACTCCTTATCAGAACCTGAACTCTATTAGACTCTGATATCGAAAACAGAATCAACCTCTTAAAGAGACGCAAAAAAGTAAACACAATTCCACCCCCCCCCTAGTCTTGTGTTTTTCTCACCTTCAATTATGACCTCTTTTTCAAAAACAACTTATTCAAAATAGCTTATTTATACAAAACAACTTATTACGTCCTCTTTTACAAAAACAACTTATTCAAAACAGCTTATCTATGCAATACAGCTTGTTACGATCTCTATTTCAAAAACAATTTTTTCAAAACAACTTATTCAAAAATAAGTTGTTTTTGAAAAATATATCGTAACAAGCTGTTTTACATAAATAAGCTGTTTTTAATAAGTTGTTTTTGAAAAAGAGATCGCAATAAGCTATTTTGAAAGAATAAACTATTTTGCATAAATAAGCTGTTTTTTAAAAAGAGATCGTAATAAGCTATTTTGTATAAATAAATTGTTTTGAATAATCTATTTTTAAAAAAAAAAAGGTCGTTATAAGTAGTTTTGTATAAATAAGTTGTTTTGTATAAATAAACTGTTTTTGAATAAGTTGGTTTTTGAAATGAGGTCGTAATAAGTTGTTTTGTATAAATAAGTTGTTTTTAATTAGTTTTTTTTATTAAAAAGAGATCGTAATAAATTTTTATTTATAAATAAGTTGTTTTTTAAAAATAGATCGTAATAATTTGTTTTTCATAGATAAGCTCTTTTTTAAAAAGAATTCGGAATAAGATATTTTGTATAAATAAGCTGTTTTGAATAAGTTGTTTTAAAAAAAATCGTAATAAGTTTTTTTTTTATTTTATAAATAAGTTGTTTTTTAAAAATAGATCGTAATAATTTGTTTTTTATGAGATAAATTGTTTTGAATAAATTTTACGATAAATTACAAAGTATAACACAATGTATTGATTTTAAGAGAAAAAAGGGTAAAATAGTAAAATTATAACATAACCCTCCATCTCATTTCCTTGTTGGTTTCTTTTACTCCCAAACAAGGGAATGGTTTTTCCTCTTTTCTCCTTTCCCTCTTTTTCCTTCCCTTCCCCTCCTTATCCTTTCCTTTCCTTCCCCTCAAAACTAGCAAACAAAGCCTTAGGGGGAGCTTAAAAACCTCATACCTTAAAGTCAACTTGTTAATTAGATTAACAACAATTGGTTTTTAATGGGGAGATTGTTGGAACAAAGTGTTTTACACTATCACCTTTGAGTTTAGATGATAACAAAGTATTAAAATTGTCAATTGAATATGTTAATATTTGTTCAAGTGTGCAAGATCATAGACTAAAAGTTATTAGTCTTTACTTTAAGAATAGGTGCTGGAAGAACAAAAGAGAGCAATGAAATTTACAAAAAGGAAGCTTATGTTGCAAGATTCAAGACAGAGTCTGAATTCAAGAGAGTCTAAAGACAAAGAGAGTCTGAAGATCATCAGAAGCTGTCAACCAGAAGTTGGCGTCATCAAAGAGTCTGAATATGATCAGAAGCTGAAGATCATCAGAGTCTGAAGACTGGAAGCTGAAGTTTGTTCAAAGTTGTTAATTTGAATGGATATGATTGCAGAAGGAACGGAAGCCTGAAGAAATGACTATTTCAAAGGAATTAGAAGGCATTGGAGGCTTATCCACTGAAGAACGCAGAAAAAGGTCAATTGTACAACCACTACACGACTACTCCATCTTCATGTCTGCAACAGTACAATAATACAACTACACCTACGCTGGTTATTCTCTATTCAAGGAATGGATTTAAAATTGTTCCTTCATAGGACAATAACAAAATCAAGCAACTTATCATTGGTGACTATCAAGCTTCACAACGTCTCATTCACACCTCTATATAAATGAGTGAAGATTTGAAGATTGTAAGAGACTCACAACAATTTTACAAGTGCCAAAACTCTGCTGAAATTGTTCCACATCAAGTTCACTTAGAATTTATTAACAACTTTCATATCTTAGAAATTCTAGAGTCTTAGAAGTCTTATCTGATTTATATTTGTGAACACCACTGATAGTATATCAAGTGTTCAACTCTCAAACAATTTTTTGTGTAATTCTGTTTGATTAAAAGTCTCTTTCTTATGTGATTGAGCATAGTAAGTCTCTTGAGTTTGTGCTTGAGCATAGGGAACCTCTTACTTTTGTGCTTGAGTAGTTTGAAGTCTCTTGCTTTTGTTCTTGAGGAATTGTAATCAGATATTAATTTTAGTGAACTCTCCTTGGAAGTTCAAGGGGATATGACTACTTGCTCTCTCTCTCTCTCTCTTTCTCTACTTATCCGCTGCATTTAAACTCTGAACATTACATCAGACTCTGAAATCTATCAGACTCTGATTAGTGATTTTAGTTTTAGGAGAAGAAAAAGCTAACATAATGGGATTCTCTCATAGTGGACACCTCCAGGTACACCACAACACAATGGTGTATCTGAAAGAAGAAATCGAACCTTATTAGATATGGTTAGATCTATGATGGGGTTCAATGATATTCCATTAAATTTATGGCGATATGCTTTGGAAGCTGCTGCTTATGTTCTAAATAAAGTGCCTTCAAAATCTGTCACTACAACTCCATATGAGATATGGAAAAGTGTAGGCAAAATCTAAAACATATTATAATTTAGGGTTGTCCTGCTTATGTTAAGAGATTGCAAAAAGATAAACTTGATGCTAGGTCTAATAAGTGTAGGTTCATTGGTTATCCAAAAGAAACAATGGGTTATTATTTCTACCATCTTTCTGATCATAAAGTGTTTGTGGAAAGAAGAGGAACCTTTCTTAAAATGAATTTCTTGCAGAAGGTAGCTATGGTAAAGAAATAGAGCTTGATGAAGATCAAGAAAATGATGAAACTCCAAATGCTCAAGAAAGTATGAATGAGGTTGAACATCCTTGCTTTGATATTTTAAAATTAACACCAAGGATACCAACCTCAACTACTTTAGCTCAAGAACCACTTACAATTCGAGAACGGGTTAATAAACCAATCTTAGAAAATGTTCAAAAATAAATCAATCCAGTGCAAGAGCCTCTTAGAAGATCTAGTCGAGAACATCGTGCACCTGAAAGATTAAATTTAATGGTGCAAGATGACACTTCGAATGACGATTATCATAATGATGATCCTAAGACCTATAAAGAGGCTATTTAAAGCTTGGATTGTGATAAATGGAAAATGCTATGAAATCTGAAATGGAATCGATGAAGATCAACAAAGTTTGGACTTTGGTTGAGGCTTCAAAAGATATTAAATCTATTGGTTGTAAATGTAACGCCTTATTTTTATTAAAGCGATAAAACACGCGAATATAACAAATGTTCAAGAAATAGACGCTATGTCTTTAACATGTTCCCAAAAAACAACATGCATGCTTATATAAAATTATCAACAGTCGCAACATATATAAATCATACATCAAATAATCCAACATATAAATATATAAGTCTCCAAGTCCCGACATATGGGAAATAATCAACAACATGAATCAAACCATAAACATAAATACAACATCCTAATCAGAGCCTAAATCTAGACTCGACGGAAAGAAGAGGAATCATCCGCTATCCTCGGATCCACTCACCAAGCAAGCAACTACTCCTGCACTCCATCTACCCGTCCATACGGAAAGACAGGCGGTCAAAACCACTTGGGGTTAGCTTTACATCAATAATGATCAACATAAACAAATATAGGAATTCAAGGATTCATGCATAACAGATATACATAACCTTCCCTCCTAGAATACTAACATCACATGAATATTGTCTCCCATTCCACATCACAACATGCTATCACAATTCTAACATAGCATAGCAAACATATTTAAACTCTAATCAAGTCATCGACATAAGTTCATCATTTATCAACACATATCAATGAAATGATTACTCACCTTATTTAATTTAGCCTAATCAACTCAACAAATACAATTCATCATTTCAAGTATAAGCAAGAAAATCATCATCACCAAAAGATCATAAAGTCACATTCATATAAATCACACTTCATTATTTTCACCGAAATAAACATCATCAATTAAGATCATCAAATGTACAAGTATCACCATTAACACAAACATCAACAAGTACACATCTTCACGTATTCACCAAATATCACCAAGTGTACAATTCACCAAAGATCACCAAACACATAATCAAATATGAACGACTGAACATAAATTAATCAAATTAGGCTTCAATTTATTAACAAGAGCATTCAACCTCAACATACACATCAACACAACAAGTCCAATTATCACAAGTATGTATGCATCAATCACACTTATCACCAACACAACCATCATCAACACATAAGAAAAATAGGACTCATGCTAATTCATGCTATGCACCTAGACTCACTTCTATATGCATGCGGTACCGTCACCATCAACAAGGCCGTCGCCCCAAGAAACTAGACCACTAAATGATCTCTGCAAGGCCGTAGCCCCATGATGCCAACTACACATCATATGTAAGAGTACACTTCCTCTTACATTAACATCTACGTAAGGGACCTCCCCTTACGTCACATATGAGACTATGATGCATGGACATACAAGCAAAGACTCGACAATGCAAATCACCTCAACAACAACAATGTAAAAGTTCACCTCCATTTACATTGAACAACTTCAGCAACAATTGCATTATCAAGAATTTACATCCATACAATCAACAACTCACAATTCAAATAGAATTCATCACCACCAACAACCAAAATTAATTAACATATATGAATTCACCACCCACAATACCAACATGTATACATTTACCAACAATTCAACATGTATTCATTTATCAGCAATTCAATATGTTCACAACAACTCACCAACAATATCAATATGTACACATTCATCAACCATTCAACATGTATACATTTATCAACAATTCAACATGATGGTTATCTCTGTTGGAACAAGGGTGTTCAGCAATACCACTTTAATTTTTGATGATAACAATGTATTAAAAATTGTAAAATATATATGCTAATATTTGTTTTAGTGTGTAGGATCTTAGTCAATATTTTAATCTTAGAAAGCATTCTGTAAGAACAAATGAAGAGAAAAACTCACTAAGAAGCTTGTTGCTTGTGATTCTGAAGTCCAAGAGAGTCTGAAGAGTCATCAGAAGCTGTTTCGATAGGTTCTGAAGACTCAGAAAATCTGAAGAACAAAGAGAGTCTAAAGGAACTGAAGAAAGTCTGAAGCTCATCAGAGTCTGAAGTTCTAAAGAGAGTCTGAAGCTCATCAGAGTTTGAAGTTCTAAAGAGAGTCTGAAGCTCATCAGAGTCTGAAATTCTGAAGAGAGTCTGAAGTCTACAGAGAGTCTGAAGACTGCAAATTGCAAATTGAAGATTTGCTTAGAAGGTTTTCTGAAGGCATTTCGATGCAGAAGAAACATTCGTTTAGAGTAACGGCTGGCTTCAAAGTCAACTTGAACATGAGATGCTTAACGACAAGATTGCAAGAATATGACAGAGTATTTTGTACGAACTATGTTTCCACTTCTCCACTACCTCGTACAATTGGCAGTTGTGTCTACCGGTAATTCGCCTCAAAAGGAATGGAATTCAAAATCTGTATTGAAGAACTGTTACCATATCAAGCAACAGGTCAACAACATTTGATCAAGCTTCTAGAAGACTCTAAGATGTGCTCGAGTGTCTCAACGTCACTTTACAACGCCTATATAAAGGGAGTGAAGACTTAAAGAATAGTAGATTGGACTATTGACTATGAACATTTTATTAAGCTATTTGCTATTCTCCCTGAGTCACAAAAACACATCAACTACTTAGGAAAGTCTTACAAACTGTATATCCTAGAATTTTTAAGTTTATCAGAAAACAGAGTCTATTGGTTTTGTAATTGGAACATGTTTGATTGTTTATCAAGTGTTCAAACTCTATTCAATTTTCTATAAATTGTGTTAGAAGTCTCTTGCCTGCGTGCTTGAGCATTGGAAGTCTCTTGGGTGTGTCCTTGAGCAAAGAAGTCTCTTGCTTGTGTGCTTGAGCATTGGAAGTCTCTTACTGTGTGTTTGAGCAACTTGTAATTGTTGATTACATTTTAGTGAAACTCTCCTTGGAAGTGCAAGGGGGACAGGACTACTTCCGGTTTATGGAAGGAACCTGTATGTGAAGGTAGCGATGAAGGTAACTATGAAGGTAGCAAGAAAGTTAGAGAAGCAAAAGCTCTCTTGTTAGTTCATCAGTATGAACTATTCAAAATGAAAGAGGATGAAAGTATTGAGCAAATGTACTCAAGATTTCAGACTCTAGTATATGGACTTCAGATACTGAAGAAGAGCTACATAGCCTCTGATCATGTAAGCAAGATTCTGAGAAGTCTTCCCTCAAGATGGAGACCTAAGGTAACTGTCATTGAGGAAGCTAAGGATCTAAACACTCTGAGTGTTGAAGATCTTGTCAGTTCCCTCAAGGTTCATGAGCTAACATTCAATGAACATGACTCTGTAAGAAAGTCAAAAACCATGGCTTTAAAGTCAAAAGGAAGATCCTCAAAGGCTCTCAAAGTTGAAGAGTCTGAAAATGAATCTTCTTCTTCTGAAAGCTCTGAGGAAGATCCTGATGTTGCTAAAGAAATGGCTATGCTTTCAAGCAGAATGCAGTACCTGGTCAAGAAGAACAAGAAGTTTCTGGGTAAGAGCAGTGGTAAGGGTTTCAAGAAGGAAGAACAGAAAGGTTGCTTCAACTGCAAGAAGTCTGGGCACTTTATTGTTGATTGTCCAGAGTTGCAGTAAGAGAAATCCAAGTCAAAGAAGCCAACCTTCAAGTCAAGCAATTTTAAGAAGCAACTTACGAAAAGTGTGATGGCTACTTGGGAGGATTTTGATTATGAGTCAGGGTGTGATGAAGATGATGTTGATGGTGAAGCTAATGTAGCTGTTGGTTTAATGGCTACAACTGAACCAATTGAAGAAGCACCTAATGCAGAATAAGACACAGACTCTGAGAGTGAGACTAAGGTATTTTCTAAACTCACAAGATCTGAATTAATTGATTCTATCAAAGAACTTTTTGGTCACTATGAGACCAAATCCACTGAGTTGAGGAAAGTCAAACAACAACATGATAAGTTGCTGAAAAAGCATGACTCAACTATATTGGAGATGGACAGTTTAAAGAAAGAAAATGATTCCTTACTGATCAAGAAGTGTAACTGTAAATACTTGAGTGAGCAGGATGCTGCTCTACAAGAATTTATTGCTACTGGAATTGATAGAACCAGGGTAGCATCTATGATCTATAGCACATATCAGAACAGAGGACAGGGTCTTGGAATCATAGGAGGCAACTCAAATGAAGCGATCCCGAAACCTGGTCCTGATGGCGCCAGAGAAGCATTGAAAAGTCACTTTTTGAGTGAGTCTGAAGAAGTCAACACAGTGACTCATTCAGGACCTAAAGCTTCAAGTTCTAAGGTAATGATGAAGTCAAAACCACAGAACCTAAAGCCAAAAGTACTAAACAATTTGAACCTAAGGCTTCAAAGATTCAGATTCTGGTAAACAGACTCTAAAGAAACCGGAGTCTGAAAAACAAAAGCCTAAGTTTCAAAGAAGAGAAACTGTGAATGGTAAGTTGAATCCTAAACTGAAAGGTTCTGAACCTAAAATTTGGAAGAAAACAATACCAAGGACCTCAAGACACATAACACAAAGGGGATTCAATGGTTCAAGGACTAACCCTAGAGGACCCATAAAGATATGGGTACCTAAGTATGAAATTGTTGATGTTGCAGGTATGTCTAAAAGGACAAGAAAGACAGAAGGCCTAGTACCTGGACAATAGTTTCTTGCGACACATGACGGGAGAAAAGTCTATGTTCCTAACCCTGACCATGAAAGAGGGAGGAACTGTGGGATTTAGAGGAAACCAAACTGGCAAAATAGTTGGTACTGGAACCATTGGTAATTCTCTAATCTCAATTAATAATGTGTGGTTTGTAGATGGACTTAGACTTAACCTACTGAGCATAAGTCAATTGTGTGACAATGGTTATGATGTTTTGTTTAATAAGAACAACTGCAGAGTAGTCAACAAGGATGATCAATCTATAGTTTTCAAGGGAAAGAGAAGAAACAATGTCTACAAAATAAATTTCTCTGAACTGGCTGATCAGAAGGTAGTTTGCCTTCTATCAATGAGTGATAAGAAATGGTTTTGGCACAGACGGTTGGGACATGCAAACTGGAGGTTAATCTCTAAGCTTAGAAAGTTGCAACTAGTCAAAGGCTTACCAGACATTGACTATCATTCAGATGCTCTCTGTGGAGCATGCCAGAAAGGGAAGATTGTTAAAAGTTCTTTTAAACCAAAAGAAATTGTTTCCACCTCCAGACCCTAGGAACTACTTCACATTGACTTATTTGGACCAGCCAGTACTGCATCCTTATATGGAACTAAATATGGATTAGTCATTGTTGATGATTACAGTAGATGGAGTTGGGTTAAGTTTCTGAAATCTAAAGATGATTCATATACTGTGTTTAGTAAATTCTGCATCCAAATACAATCTGAAAAGAATTGAAAATTTTGAAAGTCAGAAGTGATCATGGTTGAGAATTTGAAAATGAGCCATTTAAACTTTTTTGTGAAAAACATGGAATTATCCATGAATTCTCTGCTCCTTGAACTCCACAACAAAATGGGGTTGTAGAGAGAAAGAACAGAACCTTACAAGAAATGGCGAGAACCATGATTCATGAGAACAATCTGGCTAAACATTTTTGGGCAAAAGCAGTAAACATAGCATGTTATGTTCAGAACAGGATCTACATCAGACCCTTGTTGAACAAAACAACATATGAACTCTTTAAAGGCAGGAAACCTAACATATCTTACTTTCATCAGTTTAGATGTACATGTTATATTCTGAACAACAAAGTCTATCTAAAGAAATTTGATGCCAAAGCTCAGAAGGGAATCTTTTTAGGTTACTCTGAAAGGTCTAAGGCATACAGACTGTAAAATTTAGAAACACAATGTGTTGAAGAATCTATGCATGTCAAATTTGATGACAAAGTGCCTGGAAGTGAAACTCCAGAGCAGGATGAAAGTTTTGCAGGATCTCAAGAATCTGATGATAACTCAGAACCTGATCAGACTCCAAAGTCTGATGATACTCCAGAAGCTGTAGCATCCCCTGAAGTTCCTGATGAAGTAGCTTCTAAAGAAGCTCAAGATGGTTCTCAGCAAGCCAACCAATCCAAACATGCATTCAAATACAAGTCTTTACATCCCGAGGATCAAATTATTGGCAACAAAGAAAGTCCCAGAAGAACAATATCACATTTCAGACAAGAAGAGTCTGCTTTGGGATTATTATCTGTTGTTGAACCTACCTCTATTGAAGAAGCACTTGGAGATGAAGGATGGATTCTGGCTATGCTAGATGAACTTAATCAATTCAAAAGGAATGATGTATGGGATTTAGTGGCTAAGCCTGAGCAGCAGAACATTATTGAAACTAAATGGGTGTTCAGAAACAAGCTTAGTGAACAAGGAGAAGTAATCAGAAACAAGGCCAGAAATGTTGCTCAAGGTTACAGTCAGTAAGAAGGCATTGATTACACTGAAACATTTGCTCCAGATGCAAGGGTGTTCAACAATACCACTTTTAGTTTTGATGATAACAAGGTATTAAAAATTGCCATTGGATATGCTAATATTTGTATTAGTGTGCACGATCTTAGTCAAGATTTTAATCTTAGAAAGCATTTTGTAAGAACAAATGAAGAGCAAAATTCACTAAGAAGCTTGTTGCTTGTGATTCTGAAGTCCAAGAGAGTCTGAAGAATCATCATAAGCTGTTTCGAGAGGTTCTGAAGACTCAGAGAATCTAAAGAACAAAGAGAGTCTCAAGGAGCTGAAGAAAGTCTGAAGCTCATCAGAGTCGGAAGTTCTAAAGAGAGTCTGAAGCTCATCAGAGTCTGAAGTTCTAAAGAGAGTCTCAAGCTCATCAGAGTCTGAAGTTCTGAAGAGAGTCTGAAGCTCATCAGAGGCTGAAGTGCTACAGAGAGTCTGAAGACTGCAAATTGCAAATCGAAGATTTGCTTAGAAGGTTTTCTGAAGGCATTTCGATGCAGAAGAAACGCTCGTTTAGAGTAACGGCTAGCTTCAAAGTCAACTTGAGCAAGGGATGCTTAACGACAAGAATGCAGGAATAGGACAGAGTATTTTGTACGAACTATGTTTCCACTACTCCACTACCTCGTACAATTGGCAGCTGTGTCTACCGGTAATTCGCCTCAAAAGGAATTGAATTCAAAATCTGTATTGAAGAACTATTACCATATCAAGCAACAGATCAACAACATTTAATCAAGCTTCTAGAAGATCTGTGATGTGCTCGAGTGTCTCAACGTCACTTTACAATGCCTATATAAAGGGAGTGAAGACTTAGAGAATAGTAGACTGGACTATTGACTCTGAACATTTTATTAAGCTATTTGATATTCTCCCTGAGTCACAAAAACAAATCAACTACTTAGGAAATTCTAACAAACTGTATATCCTAGAATTTTTAAGTTTATCAGAAAACAGAGTCTATTTGTTTTGTAATTGGAACATGTTTGATTGTTTATCAAGTGTTCAAACTCTATTCAATTTTTTGTAAATTGTGTTAGAAGTCTCTTGCCTGCTTGCTTGAGCATTGGAAGTCTCTTGGGTGTGTCCTTGAGCAAAGAAGTCTCTTGCTTGTGTGCTTGAGCATTGGAAGTCTTTTATTGTGTGTTTGAGCAACTCGTAATTGTTGATTACATTTTAGTGAAACTCTCCTTGAAAGTGCAAGGGGGACAGGACTACTTCTGGTTTATGGAAGGAACCTGTATAATTGTTTGTGTTCTTTCTTTCTCTTATCTCTTTATCATTTCCACTGCTAACAGACTCTAGTCTTCCATCAGAACCTGAACTTGTTCAGACTCTGATCCTGGAAAACAAATTCTTACTCTTTAAGAGTTGCGAAAAAGTTAACATAATTCAACCCCCCCCCCCCACCCCCACCATCTTGTGTTTTTCTCACCTTCAATCTCAACTATCAACAAACATCATCACAACTTCATATAGTTTCTCACAATTAAAGTAAAGGAGAAAATCCACCAATCCATGATAATCATCATATTCAACATCTAGCAATCGTTCACGTATCTTCAAATATTCATACAAAGTCATTTACAAAAGGTTTCCGAGATAATCGGTGTTAAGGATTAAATTTGACAAAGTTCGTCTATGATTAAACAAAATAACCAACATATACTTTTCAAAGTAAAACAACACTAATGCCTCGGCTATGTATGCCCTTAGATCACATATGTGTGCAGTTGAGCATACATATACATTTCATCGGCTAATTACAACAAGATTATCGAAATCACAAAGTTTGTTCCTCATATCATTTTCAAAAGAATCCCATTTTCAAAGCAAGATAAGTTAACTCTGAAGAATTCATTCACAACTGATTTTAGAAAATCATGTACTTAGTATACAACATAATCTTACCCCTTTTCCTTAAGAGAAACAAGTTTCGGAACAATCGATGTTTTTGGCATTTTTAAAGCTTGAGGTACAATTCCCAAACCAAGTCCTATTTCTCATTTGATTGATGTTTACAGAGGTTTAAAACCTCAATTACATTTAACTACATCAAAAGAATCAGTTCGGAATGGTTCAGATCGCCCCAAAAGCCCTAAAAACGACAAAAGAGGGGTGACTGTACCGTGCAACTCGCCATGGCGAGTTAGTCACAGTGCCTGACCCTCTACTTGCCTCCAGCTCGCCATGCACTCTCCATGGCGAGTTGCATCAGTTCCAGAATTTTCTGTACACGGGAAAAACTCCATTTTCACCCCAAAACTCCAATTTTAGTTCCCTCATTGCCCAAATTGGTTTCGAAAGTTTGTATAAACATTTCTAGACATAAAAAGACTTCCAAAATCATATGAACTTGAATCAAAACATCAATTCAACAAAATAATCATTTGACCCATTTTCATGAAAATCTCAAGAACAACACAAAAATCACAACAAGACCCCATGGTTATGAACACCCATAGGTTCAATAAACAACAACAACATCTTACAACAACAACAACAACATCATTTAATCAGGATTTCAGCCATGAATCAACAACAGCACATCAATATTCATCAATTGAGCATAATTCACAATATACCCATTTATACATATCATGAACATGCAATTTCATCAACAACAATTCAGTTATCATCAAATTAATGTACTCAAACATATCATCATAACAAGAACACGAATTTCAACAATTAAATTCAAATAATCACTTATTCAAATAAGCACTTATGAGATGGAGAAGAAGAAGAGACTAGACAATTGATTATGAATGAAGACTAGCCCCATTACCTCTTATGTTCACAAAGCTAAGCCAATTCTTCACTCCCCCTTGCTCCTAGCTTGATTCCTCTTGAATCTTCTCTCTAACCCTTTTCTTTATCTCTAGCCTCTTAGATGAAATGAATGAAAAGTTAACCTAGCCTTTCTAAGTTAAGCTTATATAGTCACCATCTAAATGGATTAGGGTGTAACTCTTGTTAGCAAATAATTATCACCATAACCAAATAATTACTACTAAGTCCTTCTAATCTTAGCAAAATAACTATTCACCTTAAAATACTAAAATAATGATAATTCTAAGTTTACTAAACCTTAATAAATGACCAAAATACCCCTTAGTCTAAAACGACTAAAATACCCTTCTAACATTGAATTTCGATAATCCCAACCAAAATACACACAGAGACAATTAATCACATACATGCACAATTAAACATAATTAAAAGCAATTAAAATAAATCTAGCGAAAATCAGGATGTTACAACAAATGGGTTTACAAGAAAAAGATTGGAGCAGATGGAAAGGTTAAGACCTATAAAGGTTGTTTTGTTGCCAAAGGTTATCGTCAAAAAGAAGGAACAAATTATTAAGAAACCTTTTCCTCTGTGGCAATGATCAAATCGATTTTTATTCTACTCGCCATAGCAACATACTATGATTATGAAATATGGCAAATGGATGTAAAAACAACTTTCCTTAATGGTGAGCTAAAAGAGGAAGTGTATATGACACAACCTGAAGGGTTCACATCCATGTATGATCATAACAAAGTATGAAAGTTGCAAAGATCAATCTATGGATTGAAACAAACATCTAGAAGTTGGAACATTCGTTTTAACAATATAATTGAAAAGTTCAATTTTGTTAAATGGGATAAAGAACATTGTGTTTACAAAAAGGTAAGTGGGAGCACTATCATTTTCTTAGTGTTATATGTCAATGACATATTACTTTTTGGAAATGATATACCAGCAATGCAAAGTACAAATATTTGGTTATCTAAGCAGTTCTCCATGAAAGACTTAGGGGAAGCAGCCTATATCTTAGGAATAAAGATTAATAGAGATAGATCTAAAAGGTTGCCTGGACTCTATCAATCTATGTACATTGATACCATCTGAAGGAAGTATAATATTGAAAATTCGAAAAGGGTATTTACCCGTAGGAATTGGAGGTACTCTTAGTAGGGAGGATTATCTGAAAACTCCTAAAGAGAAAGAACACATGAGTAGAGTACCATATGCTAGCGCAATGGGAGATATCATGTACACCATGACTTGTTCACATCCTGATGTCGCTTATGCACTTAGTGTAACTAGTCGATATCAAGCAAACCCAGGCGAGGAACATTGGAAAGTGGTTAAGACCATTCTTAAGTACTTAGGAAGAACAAAAGACCAATTCCTCATTTATGGAGATTCTGAACTAAAACTAAAAGTTTTCACTTATGCAAGTTTTGCATCTGATAAAGATGATAGTAAATCTATTTCAGGTTATGTCTTCACCTTGAATGGTGGTGCAGTAAGTTGGAAAAGTTCCAAACAAGCTACAATAGCAGATTCGACTAGAGAAGCCGAGTATATAGCAGCAAGTGAGGCTGCTAAAGAGGTTTTTTGGATGAAAAAGTTTATATCTGAACTTGGAGTGGTCACTTCGATAAAAGATTATGTACAGTTTTTGTGTGACAATAATGGAGTGATTGCTCAAGCAAAGGAGTCAAGATCACACCAGAAATCAAAAAAAATTCTTCAAATATATCATTTGATCAGAGAGATTATTGAACGTGGTGACGTCAAGATTGAAAAGGTGGATGGAAAAGAGAATGCAGCAGATCCATTCACCAAGGCATTTGGCATAAATGCCTTTGACAAGCACAAGCGGGGAATAGGATTGAAATACATGACTGATTGGCTCTAGTGCAAGTCGGAGATTGTTGGAGATGCCCAAGATCCAATCAATTGTGTAACCAATTTTAGACTTAATAAATATTTATTATCTTGTTTACTGTTTAGTGAAATAGTTAATTTGATAATTTCCTTGTTTAAAACTATAGACTTGTTATTATGATAGAAATTATGATAATGAGAAACAAGTCTTTTATTATCTTTTAATCTAAATTTTTCTTCATCGTATGATTATTGTGAGAAGGACATCAATAATTTGGCTAGATCAATATATATGTGATGGTCTTTTTTGGTTAAAGATTAATATGTCTCAATTATTAAATTACATATATAGATGATTCATATAGTGTATGATCATTAAACTGACTCAACCGAGAATTTCTAATGGTCGATATTACCTTAAATTGTTAATAAAAAAGTTCTCAAGAAAGAATATAATAATTTTCTTTGACCTGAGATTGTCATAGTAATTAACATGTTGTTTATTGTATTTTGATTCTGAACACCTAATACCTTAGGGTACTAGTTAAAAGGATATTGGATACCATTAAATGCTTGTATAATTAATGACTAATTAAGATGTGATCCGTCACTCTTGGTAATTAGTTTGAAATATGTGATAAAATTAAAACCTTGGCCAGTGAAATTAAATGAAAGAAGAAATGAGTTTCTTAACTCATATATGTTAACTTATTAGAGTTTGACAATCGAACCATGCTCTAGAGTTAACAAGAGTTGTAACGATGGAAGAAAAATATTATGTCTTTCCATCTGGTTCTTGAAAGTAAAGTAATACTTCAAACTACCTAAACGTTAAGGAATGTTACTAGACTCCTACCTTGATTAATATATTAATATGTTTAATCTATTACCATTTTAGTATTGAACCTATAGGGTCACACACAAACGAGTGTTCTAGTTCTTACTTAAAAATTATTTTATTATTTGATGATTAGATTGGAAAATTTAATCAATCAAAATATAAATTTTCTAAGTGGAATATTATTGTATTTTTTTGCTAATATATATAAACAAATTGAGCATATTTATTTTTGAAATAAATAAATTGTAGAAAAAAAGCAATTAGTGAATGTTGTTGCCGTATCCTTAATTGATTATACACATATGTATATATAGAAATCATCAATGGTCAATGGTTGGCATATATAATTAATCATACAACATTTGTTTATAAATAGACCTTAAGTAATTTGATAAAGATACACAATAAAACAACAACAAAATACTAAACACAAATATGCTATAGTTTTTTTTGTTTCACTGCTCAAAAGTTGATAGTAAGAATTGGTCTCTTTGTAGATATACATAGAATCTTCATATCTTTGAAGAATTTTTCATACTTCAAAAATTGATACAAATGTACACTTTTAATATCTCAGTATAATTTTTATAATTTAAACACAAAATAGATCCAAACATTGTTTCGTTACCTATGTTATGATTTCATATTTTACTTCATAGTGTGGATAGTAAATGCCATCCGTTTATTCAGGTGTGTTTAAGGGTTTGTGGACAACATTGCTCTTAATTCAATCACTTCACCAACTCATTTATACCTGCCAATATAATGCATTCATTATGCTAGACCAGGAGAGATCATGCATTTATTATATTAAGACCTATTTTTTCATATGCCTATTTTTTTCATAGTATGGATAGTAAATGCCACCTGCCTGCATGGCGTGTCACCACCTTGGTTTAAAGAAATTGTTGAGTTTTTAACAAAAAAATAAAATAAAAATAGAGGAAACATCCATTAATTTAGGATAACACTTGAATGATATTGAAGTATCAATGTCACGTAACATTGACCAACGACAATATCACACATATACAATCATAAATACATATAATTTTTTTTTGGAGGGAATATAATTTTTTTTTTATTTATTAATGAGGGTGTGGTAGCAAATGCAATCATAAATACGAAATAGATCTTGGAATACAAAATTATTTTTGTCAGTGTTACATCATATTTCCTTTGGTTTTTATTATAAGAAAGTATTGACTTTTAAGGTTCATAGAATATTTAATGTATCTTGTTGTAAATATATAATAGATACATCACTTACACAATGAACCTAAATTTTTTTTTTCTTATAATAAGGACCAGAGGGGATATAAAGTAACATAGCCACTGATGACACCCTGTCATCACTCTTTTCTTAGATGTTTTTAGTTGGTTTTTATGACATATCCATTGAAATCCTGAAGCAAAAAGGGTAAAAAAGTGAAGAAAACAAGAATACCACAAGTTAGCAATTTGGGCCCCGAATTCTCACATTCGGGCGCCGATTTTTGGAAGGAAAAGGAACCATCAGGTTTGAAATAAATCGGGCGCCGATTTCGTGTGTTCTGGGCTTATGCATTTCACATTTTATGAGTTTGGGCACCGATTGTTACACTTCGGGGCCCGATTTTGAGATGGCTATATATAGAAAGGTGCGTTTTTGACCTAGGAGTTCACGAATTTTGGAGATCTAAAGCACATTTTGGAGCAGAAGCTTTGAAGAATTGGTGGGCAACCATCACAACTCATAGTCAATCTTCCATTACATGTATGAATCCTATTTCTTATGTTAGTTAGCTTATACTTTAGCTATGAGTAACTAATTCTCTTGTGGTTTAGACTGAGATGAATCTGATGTAATCCTATGGGAACCCTAATTTGTTGAACTCCTTTGAATATCAATGAATGCCTAGTTTTAATTCATATTACTTTGTGTTTAATGCTTTTTGTATGTTTGTCATCGACTACTAACCCTAGTTTTATGAATATGCAAATCGATCATAAAGATTGAATGACCACTAACCCTGGCTTTTGACTCTTAATTAGGTATTAGGTTTAACCTGAGTAATCAAGCTAGAGATAGATCATTATTAGGTTATGACATAAGGGTTAACGTTCTATTAAAGCCTCTAACGGTTTCGAATCACTTAAGAGATTAAGGGGTTGTCACTTGCGGAGAGAACTCTAGGCCAAGGGATTGGGTAGAGTAAATTTGTTTATCTGTCGTTGAATTAGATAATCATTGATTGAACTAGGAGTGCGAATTATCATAGGAGAGCTTCGGAGGATTCGAAGGTCTTAACCATATCTCTCTCTTATTTTCTAAACCAACTTTAATTGTTTTAGTTAAGTTTATGTTACAAAACAACTCAACTGCCTAGGGCAATCAATATAAATTTATACATCCTTTTTAATAATGAAATTGCTAAGTAGAAATTAAATACAATCCTCGTGGATACGAATTTTTTTTATTACGTCGATTGATTTTGGTACACTTGCCAATTATCCATCAAGTTTTTGGCGCCGCTGTCGGGGACTGTTGAATTATTTCAACAAGGCAATTGCGTTATAAATTAGGATTTCTGCAATTTATTTTCGGTAACAAAAAAATAATAATAAAAAATACTGTATTGTTTCAGTTTTCATTAGTTGTTTTGTGTTGTGCAGTGCTACTAAGGTATTTTGCTGTTTATGCGAGGTAGAACCAGTTATGCTGACCTACAGTACGACCCTGAAATTGAAAAGACTGCAAAAGCTAATCGGAAAGCTGCCCGGTTGTCCAAGTCAGTCCCACCTAGTCCTATAACTCATTGCACACATCTGATACCTACTGAATCCGAAGCAATATCATCTCCTGAATCTAACTCAATGTGAGATATTGATCCACCACCACCCCCACCGAGACCTATGTTAGGAGACTATGGTTTAGTAAATCACCGTGGTCGCTTAACCCATGTTTTTCAACCTGCAAACCCTGTTGTGTTTGACATCAAAACAACCGTTCTAAACGGGTTGAGAGACAAACAATTTGATGGGACAGAGAACATGAGCCCCCATGAACACTTGAGCCGTTTTGCTGAAACTTGTGAGTTCTGTGTACCCCCAGCCAATGTGACAGATGACCAAAAGAAGCTTAGGTTGTTTACCTTTACTTTGACCAGTAGAGCTAAAGATTGGTTGATAAGTTTACCAGCTGGAACCATTCAAACATGGGAAGAGTTGGAGCTAAAATTCTTAGAAAAATATTTCCCGATGCACAAATTCATGGAGAAGCAACAAGAGATTGCAAGCTTTAGGCAAGGGGAAACTGAGTCACTTTATGATGCTTGGGAGCGTTTCAACTTGCTTCTTAAAAGATGTCCTAGCTATGAATATTCTAAAAAACAATGTCTCCAATTCTTCACTCAAGGGTTAACACCTAACAATAGGATGTTTCTAGATGCTTCAGCTGGTGGGAGTCTGAGAGTTAAAACTGATCATGAAGTTTAAGCCTTAATAGAAAACATGGCCCATAATGAATATCGTATTGATTCTGAAAAGAAGAAGAGGGGCGTGTTTGGGGTTAGTGACCACACTGCAATCTTAGCAAACCAAGAAGCAATGAACAAGCAACTGGAGACTTTGACTAAAGAGTTTCATGGATACACTATGGCCAACAAACTGCAACAAGCAGCTGCAATTAGATGTGATTTCTGTGGTGAGGGTCATGCCAATGGTGAGTGTGTACCTGAAGGAGAGAATGAAGAAGTCAACTACATGGGAAACTACCAAAAGCCCAATTCTTATCCCTACAATTCTGGTTTTAACAAACACCCTAATCTGAGCTATTCTAACAACAACACCTTGAACCCCTTACTACCACACCCACAACAACAACAACAGAGGAAGCCTTCTGCGTGGGAAGACGCGATGACTAATTTCATGAAGATGACTCAATCCAACTTTGAAGAGATGAAAAAGAGTCAAGAAGCGGAAAGAAGAAATAATGAGGTATCAAGGAAGTTACTGGAGACTCAGATTGGACAAATGGCAAAAGAACTGGCTGAACACACAAAAGGAGGATTCTCAGGCAACACTCAAGACAATCCTAAAAATGAGAGTTGCAACTCTATTGAGTTAAGAAATAAGAAGGTATTAACACCTTTGGCTCCTAAGGTCAAGAAAACGAATGAAGGAGTAGTTGAGGAGGAAAACGATGAAGGAGTAGTTGAAAATGAAAAGAAGAAAAAAAATTCAGAGGGAGAAAAAAGTGAGAAATTGATTGATGAAGATTCCATGCTGAGAAAGACAAAAAGCCAACTGCTTGAGGAAAATGGGAAGAAACAAGTTATACCTCCTTATGTGAAACTACCTTACCCTCATTTTTCAAAGAAAAAAGAGAAGGATGCGAGTCAATTCAAAAAGTTTATGGAATTATTTACTCAATTGCAGGTGAACATTCCTTTCAGTGAGGCACTTGATCAAATGCCCGTATACGCTAAATTCATGAAAGATCTTTTGACTGGGAGGAGGAAGCCAAGAGATGATGAAAACATCTCTCTATCTGAAAACTGCAGTGCCATTCTTCAAAGGAAATTACCTCCAAAGCGTAAGGATCCAGGGGCATTTACTATACCTTGCACCGTTGGAACAATAAATGTGGGAAGAGCTTTATGTGATTTAGGGGCTAGCATTAATCTTATGCCCTTGTCTATGATGAAGAAGCTAGGTTGTGGTGAACCTAAACCCACCAAAATGACTCTTACTCTTGCCGATCGTTCTATCTCCTATCCTTATGGAATTTTGGAAGATGTTTTAGTTAAAGTGAATGAGCTATTTTTCCCGGCTGATTTTGTTATTCTCGACATGGAAGAAGATGAGGAGATTCCTTTATTACTAGGGAGGCCTTTTCTAGCAACTGGAAGAGCACTTATTGATGTGGAGAGAGGTGAATTGATGCTTCGGTTTCAAGATGAGCAAGTTGTATTCAATATCTTTGAAGCCATGAAGCATAGGAATGAAAATCCACAATGCTACCGAGTTGATGTGATGGATCATATTGTTGAAGAAACTATTTTGGAAGAGTCTCCTACTCCAACCTTAGAAAGGGTGGTTGTGAATTCTATTGAAAGTGGTAATAAAGACATGGGTGAAAAGATTAATGAATGTGTACAACAACTTGCAGCAAGTAAACCAGAAACCCTATGCACTAAAGTGGAGGAATTTTTCCCACAAAGTGAAAAGGGGGCGGTCAAGAACGATAAAAAGAAAGGTGACCTTGCTAAAATTCCCGAGTTGAAAGAACTACCTTCTCACTTGAAATATGTTTTCCTAAGCAAGGATGTCTCAAAACCAGCCATAATCAGTAGTACTTTGACACCCCTTGAAGAAGAAAAATTAATGAGGGTGTTAAGGGAAAATCAAGGAGCTTTGGGTTGGCAAATCTCTGATCTCAAAGGTATAAGTCCAGCTCATTGCATGCACAAGATACACTTGGAAGCTGAATTCAAACCTGTAGTGCAACCACAACGAAGGTTAAATCCAACTATGAAGGAAGTGGTAAAGAAAGAGGTGTTGAAACTCTTAGATGCTGGTATGATTTACCCTATTTCTGATAGCTCATGGGTGAGCCCGGTGCATATTGTCCCTAAAAAGGGAGGTATGACAGTGGTTGCTAATGACAAAAACGAGTTGATCCCTACTAGGACGGTTACTGGGTGGAGAATGTGCATAGACTACCGAAGGCTGAATCAGGCAACAAGGAAGGACCATTTTCCATTACCTTTCATGGACCAAATGCTGGAAAGGTTGGCTAGACAAGCTTTCTACTGTTTCTTGGACGGGTATTCTGGATATAATCAAATATCGGTGGCTCCTGAAGACCAAGAGAAGACTGCTTTCACCTGTCCGTTCGGAGTTTTTGCATATAGGAGAATGCCATTTGGGTTGTGTAATGCGTCGGCTACCTTCCAAAGGTGTATGCTCTCCATCTTCTCTAACATGCTAGAGAAGAGTATTGAGGTATTTATGGATGACTTTTCTGTTTTTGGTAAGTCTTATGATCAGTGTTTGTCTCACCTTGATGCGGCCCTAAAAAGGTGTACCGAAACTAACCTGATTTTAAATTGGGAAAAATGCCATTTTATGGTAACTGATGGGATAGTTTTGGGACACAAAATAAGTGGGAAAGGCATCCAGGTGGACCAAGAAAAGATCGAGGTTATAGAAAAACTACCACCTCCTGTTAATGTGAAAGGGGTGAGAAGTTTCTTGGGGCATGCTGGATTTTACTGGAGATTTATTAAAGATTTTTCAAAAATAGCAAAGCCTCTCTGTAACCTCTTGGTCAAGGAAACTGAGTTTAATTTTGATTCTGAATGTCTTAATGCTTTTACCTTGATCAAAAACAAGTTGGTCACTGCGCCCGTAATCATTGCTCCTGATTGGGATGCTCATTTTGAGCTTATGTGCGATGCAAGCGTTACGCGGTTGGAGCAGTGCTTGGCCAACGTCGTGAGAAATTTTTCCATGCAATCTATTACGCAAGCAAAGTTCTAAATGAAAATCAAGTAAACTATTCCACTACTGAAAAAGAACTACTTGCTGTAATATTTGCTTTGGAAAAATTTCGGTCTTACCTAATTGGCTCCAAAGTTGTTGTTTTTACAGATCATGCTGCTTTAAAGTACCTGTTAACTAAGGGGGATTCAAAACCCCGGTTGTTACGGTGGGTCTTGTTGTTGCAAGAATTTGATCTGGAAATCAGAGACAAGAAAGGAGTTGAGAATGTGGTTGCTGATCACCTCTCGAGGCTTGAAAACAGAGAGGTCACTGAAAAAGAGAAGGCCATAGTGGCTGAGTTCCCAGATGAACAACTGTTCAACGTGCAAGAAAGGCCATGGTTTTCCGACATGGCCAACTTTAAAGCCGGGAACTTGATACCTGATGATCTGAACTCGCAAGCAAAGAAGAAATTCTTCAAGGATTCAAACCACTACTTGTGGGATGATCCGTACTTATTCAACCCACTTTGTTCTATTAGGCATAATTTCTTATTTCCCTTACTCGAAAATGTGGACTGTAAATATTTTTCCTAAGTCCACACCAAAAAAATAATTTTTGATTCGTAAAAAAATCGGGCACCAACTGAAAAAATCGGGGCCCGATTTTCTACTATTTAATTCAAAAAAAAAAAAGGAACCAAAATTCGGCGCCCGAATTTTGGTGGGCGACTTGTCGAAAAAAATCGGGGCCCGAACCACACACATCGGCGCCCGATTTTACGGTTTTCAAAATTAAAAGAGCCGTTATGGCTCAAATCGGCGCCCGAGCTCTACATTCGGGGCCCGATTTTTGGCTCCTCTATAAAAGCCATGGTCCTCCTCTTCATTCTTCACAAGTCCAAACTTAATGTTATGCTGCCCATTTACCTCTTGAAATCGAAAATCACTACCAATCTTCATCTTCTACCTTTCTCAAACACCATAAAACACAAATCTTCATCAAAACATCAACACCCATCATCTCTAACCTTACCCACTCACAAATTTCACCTTAAAATCTTCATCTTCTACCTATTTCTAACAATTTCAACCTCACTTACCCAAATTTCTTTACAAATCTCTAACCCTCATAAATCCATAAAAACCTACCCCTTTCACTAAAACCTTTAACCATTTCAAAAAATCAACCACAAATGGCCCCCAAAAACCCCAACACAAACCAAAGAAAGAGGAAGGGACAAGATGCCGTTGGCTCCTCGACTCATGACCCAATTTACCCAACACCACCACAACCAACAATTCAACCACCACCATACCTAAGATTTGTGTCCAAGGAAGCAGAAGAGAGGTACCATGTGATTAAGAAGTATGAGTTTAACAAGGAAAGGGGGTTCAATTTTGACAAGTTGGAAAAACACCCAATTTTTGTGAATAGGATTCAGGATAGACAATGGGTAGGTCTGGTGAACATGGTGACAGAAGAAAGCAACAAAATCATAGCTTGCGAGTTCTTAGTGAATGCGCTAGCTGAAAAGGATTTTGATAAGCACGCCTATGTTAGAGGTAAGAGAGTTGATTATTCACCGTTTGAAATCAGCAGGGTGCTTGGGTTGAAAGAGGTGGAAAAGTGTGATGTAGAGTATAGGAGAAATCTCACAGGTGTTTATGAAACTCGTGCTCATTGGGATGGTTTAATTGAGGGTTAGATGAGAGAAGGAAAAGGATGGATAGGAACTGTTGCTAGGCCACAGAGAATTAACACTGTTGATTTGTTGCCGGAGTTTAAGGCATGGGCTTCGTTCATTCAAACTGTTATTGAGCAGACTTCCGCAACTGCTGAGATGATCAGGGATAGAATCTTAATTCTTTTGGCTTTGATTTCTGATGAAGATATAGTTGCGGCACAATTGATGTACAAGAGTTTGAAGAAGCTTATTAGGACTGATAAGACTACCTTAGGACATTGTTGCTTGATCAACGCATTATGTAAGGCGGCTCGGGTCCCAGAAGAGCCTTCAGATATCTATGTGAAGTCCTTAAGGTTTATTACCGATTCAGTTATGGCAGGCTTTGAGAGGGAACAAGAAAGGTATGATAGAGATTTTCGGCAAACAGGGTAACAACAAAGACAACCTCATATGATGGAGGAAGATCCTACTCCACGGCCTCAGATGCAGCAGCACGGTATCCCACCTTACTTCACCGAGTACACATATGCTATGGCCAACTGGGCCCAAGATATTTCTTCTCGAGACCGGATGCCACCACCAGCATTTCCACAGCCTTTTTATGAAGCTGCTGAGCTTTACCGTCAGAATCCTATTGCATGGACGAATGCTTTCGAGAGGTTTGCTAGCCCGCATGATATGGAGAACTACTTTGTGGAGGAGCGACAGCGGGGAGCCGATAGAGAGGAGCGTATTAGAGCGGAGTATTACAAGATTCAGAGTGAACAACAAACTCGCACGGGCACAAATCCTCAGTATTACCCGTTCCCACCTTCAGGACCAGGAGGATCATCAGGAGCACATTAGAGATTTGGGAACCTTGTCTAGCCCAAACACCATATATCTTTATTGCTTTAATGTCAAAAATGCCGAGAGCACCCAGTTTTGCTCGCCTTGAGCTCGCCCCCAACTCGCCCTAGCGAGTAGCTCAATTTCCTGAACTCGCCACGGCGAGTAAGGTAGCTCGCCACGGCGAGTAGTACTGTAGCATGCCTAAATTGTTGAGACTTTGTTGTACCCTTTTGTTGTGTCCTGTCGAATTAAGTTAGAGTCTTATGTCATAGTTGATTATGCATATTGTAGTCGTCGTTGCTGTTGTCGAGTTGTATGCAGATATACACTAGTGAGTCCATTCATACTCATCCCTTGTTGAGGGCTCATGCCCTGGAGTGTTTTCACTCAACCGTTGAGGGCTCATGCCCTGGAGTGTTTATCACTCAATCGTTGAGGGCTTATGCCCTAATATGTTATTTCATTCAAACTGTTGGGGGCTTATGCCCCGGAATGCTTAGCATTCAACGCGCGTAAAATGGTACCACATGCATTTGCATTAGTCACATTGTTGTCGTCGTTGTTGTCGTTGTAGTTGTTGTTGTTGTTGTTGGTTGAGTCGTCGGTGTCGTAGTTGATGATGTTGTTGAATTGTTTAAATTATAAACTGACAGTTGATCATCATTATAATGTTGTTGTTGAATTTAATTGATGAATTATAATATCTATTGTTGTTTGTGAATCTCACCCCTTCTATTGGAATTGCCGCCTTGTGGGCAAGTGCAGGTAACGAAGATTAGTAGAGATGTCGGCTCAAAGTGTCTTAGGGCTCTGATACGTAACGGGATGGGGATTTGTTACTTGTTTTCTCTTTCCTTACGTATTACTTATGAATTATGAGATTTTGATGAGGCCTGCGTGCCAAAGACTAATTTTGTTGTTTTGAATTAATTCCGCTGCGAAGTTTGAAGGTTAATTTTTATTGACTACTTTTTTTTATGAAGAATAAATAGTTATTTATTCATTTGGAGATTTTATTGAAAGAAAATGTAGCATTCTGTTATGTGAAAACTCTGATTTTATTTGTTAATTTTTATGTTGGGAAAACGGGGTGTTACAATTGGTATCAGAGCAGGTCGGTCCGTCCGGCCAAATAGATTGAGTCATCCGTGTCGAGTGTTAGTTTAATTCTGTTTAAATTTCTCTAACCCGTTCTCGTTACGTAGTGAACTGAGATGGCTGGAAGGAATGATGTTGCACTTGCTGCTGCTTTGCAAGCGATGGCTCAAGCTGTGGGTCAACAGAATAATGCTGGTGGTAACGACGGTGTTCGCATGCTGGAAACCTTCTTGAGGAACCATCCACCAACTTTCAAAGGCAGGTATGACCCTGACAGAGCGCAGACATGGTTGAAGGAGGTTGAAAGAATCTTCAAAGTTATGCAATGCACTAATGTTCAGATGGTTCGTTTTGGCACACATATGCTGCCTGAGGAGGCTGATGATTGGTGGGTGAGTGTGCAACCAGTGCTAGGGAACGGAGGAGCTGTGATCACTTGAGCTGTGTTCAGAAGGGAGTTTCTGAATAGGTATTTTCCGGAAGATGTCTGAGGCAAGAAGGAAATTGAATTTCTGGAACTGAAGCAAGGTGACATGTCAGTAACAGAGTATGCTGCCAAGTTTGTAAAGTTGGCAGAATTGAAGAAGCAGTTGGAGGACCTACTTGATAAAAAGTTTGTAAGACCAAGTGTTTCACCTTTAGGAGCACCGGTATTATTGGTTAAGAAGAAAGATGGTAGCATGAGGCTGTGTATAGATTACCGTCAGTTGAATAAAGTGACGATAAAGAATAGGTATCCACTTCCGAGAATTGATGACTTAATGGACCAGCTAGTGGGTGCACGTGTATTTAGTAAAATTGATTTGAGATCAGGTTACCATCAGATCAAGGTGAAAGATGAAGATATGCAGAAGACGGCGTTCAGGACGCGATATGGTCACTATGAGTATAAAGTGATGCCTTTCGGTGTTACTAATGCACCTGGTGTATTTATGGAGTATATGAACAGAATTTTCCATGACTTTCTGGACATATTTGTAGTTGTGTTTATTGACGATATTCTGATGTATTCTAAGACTGAAGAAGAGCATGCAGAGCATTTGAAGATTGTTTTGCAAGTGTTGAAAGATAAGAAGTTATATGCCAAGTTGTCAAAATGTGAGTTCTGGTTAAGTGAAGTAAGTTTTCTTGGCCATATTATTTCTGGTAGTGGTATTGCGGTTGACCCGTCGAAAGTTGAAGCGGTATCGCAATGGGAGACTCCGAAGTCAATTACAGAGATTAGAAGTTTTCTAGGTTTAGCAGGCTATTACCGCAGATTTATCGAGGGATTTTTGAAGTTGGCACTTCCTTTGACTCAGTTGACCTGTAAGGGTAAAGCTTTTGTGTGGGATACTAAGTGTGAGAATAGTTTCAATTAGTTGAAGCAACGGTTGACGACTGCTCCAAATTTAATTTTACCAAAGTCAGATGAACCTTTTGTTGTTTATTGTGATGCGTCTAAGTTTGGCTTAGGTGGTGTACTTATGCAAGATGGTAAGGTGGTAGCGTATGCTTCGAGACAATTGAGGGTACATGAGAAGAACTATCCTACACGTGATTTAGAATTAGCTGCTGTAGTTTTTGTGTTAAAAATTTGGAGGCACTATTTGTACGGTTCCAGATTTGAGGTGTTCAGTGATCATAAAAGTCTGAAATATTTGTTTGATCAGAAGGAGTTGAATATGAGGCAGAGAAGATGGCTCGAGTTGTTAAAGGACTACGATTTTAGTTTGAATTACCACCCGGGTAAAGCCAATGTGGTTGCAGATGCCTTGAACAGAAAGACGTTGCACATGTCTGCTATGATGATGAAGGAGTTCGAGTTGCTTGAGCAATTTAGAGATTTGAGCCTAGTCTGTGAATTGGCACCTCAGAGCGTGCAGTTGGGTATGTTGAAGATCAATAATGAATTTTTGAACAATATCAAGGAAGCGCAGGAAGCTGATGTTAAGTTTGTAGACTTGATGGTTGCTAGTAACGAAGCGGAAGATAGTGATTTCCAGGTTGATGATCAGGGTGTGTTAAGATTCCGAGGCAAAATTTGTATTCCTGATAATGATGAGTTGAAAAAGTTGATTTTAGAAGAAAGTCACAGGAGTAGCTTAAGTATTCATCCGGGAGCTACGAAGATGTATCACGACTTGAAGAAATTGTTTTGGTGGTCTGGATTGAAGCGAGATGTCGCGCAATTTGTTTATGCTTGTTTGACTTGTCAGAAATCTAAAGTTGAACATCAGAAGCCTGCAGGGTTGTTGACACCATTAGATGTGCCAGAGTGGAAGTGGGATAGCATATCCATGGACTTTGTAACGAGTTTACCGAATACTCCGAGAGGGCATGATGCCATTTGGGTAGTTGTTGACAGGTTGACAAAGTCAGCGCATTTTATTCCGATCAATATCAATTATCCGGTAGCTCAGTTGGCGGAGATTTACATTCATAGTATTGTAAAGTTGCATGGTGTTCCATCAAGTATTGTGTCGGATAGAGATCTGAGGTTTACTTCAAGGTTTTGGAAGAGTTTGCAGGAGGCTTTGGGTTCAAAGTTGAAGTTGAGTTCGACTTATCATCCTCAAACAGATGGTCAGTCGGAGAGGACGATTCAGTCATTAGAAGATTTGCTGAGAGTGTGTGTACTTGAGCAAGGTGGAGCTTGGGATAGTCATCTACCGTTGATTGAGTTCACGTACAACAACAGTTACCATTCGAGTATTGGTATGGCACTATTTGAAGCTTTGTATGGTCGGAGGTGTAGAACTTCGTTGTGTTGGTTTGAATCGGGAGAAAGTATAGTGTTGGGACCGGAGATAGTCCAGCAGACTACAGAGAAAGTCAAGTTGATAAGAGAGCAGATGAAGGCGTCGCAGAGTCAGCAAAAGAGTTATCATGAAAAGCATAGAAAGGAACTTGAATTTCAAGAGGGCGATCATGTGTTCTTGAGAGTCACTCCTATGACAAGTGTAGGTCGTGCGTTGAAGTCTAAAAAGTTGACTCCAAAGTTTATTTGTCCTTATCAGATATCGGAGAGGATTGGGCCAGTGGCATATCGAATAGGTTTGCCACCACATCTTTCGAATCTGTATGATGTGTTTCATGTGTCGCAGCTGCGGAAGTACGTAGCGGATCCTTCGCATGTTATACCAAGGGATGACGTGCAAGTTAGAGACAACCTTACGGTGGAGACTTTACCGTTGAGAATTGATGATCGTAAGGTGAAGAAGTTGAGAGGCAAGGAGATACCTCTGGTGAGGGTTGTCTGGGGTGGAGTGACTGGTGAAAGTCTAACGTGGGAGCTGGAAAGTAAGATGTGGGAGTCATATCCTGAGTTGTTCGCTTGAGGTAATATTTCGAGGACGAAATTCTTTAAGTTGGGGAGAGTTGTAACGCCCTAGTTGTTATTTATTTAATTTCGGTTGATTTTAATGAAGTTTATATGATTTTAAATAATTTATTTTGATTTTAGGGTGTGATGCATTTTATTATATGATTGTTTTGATTATTTAATTAAAATAGGTGAGAATTATAATTATTAGAAAGTTGGAGATTAAAATGAATTGAATAATAGTTTAATAGGAGTTAATTAGAAATAAGTGGGAATTAATTAGAATTAATAGGAGTTAGAAGGAAAGGAAAGTCAGAAAACAGTTTTCACGTAGAAACAGTGAGAAACAGAGAAAAGGGGAAAAAACCTAGAACAAGAGAGAAGAAGCAAGGGGAGAGAAGAACGAAGCTTTGAATTCAGGAAGATAATCTAAGGTAAGGGTGAGACTAACTCTCAACTTTAGGTCCTATAATTCATTGATTAATGTTGGGTTGTTAGGGTTGGTGAATTGAATTAGGTTAAGGATTTATTGCGGTTCTGATGTTAGTATGCATAGGAGTGATGCAATTCATCAAAATTGGGTTTTTAGGTGTTGAAAATGGGGTTTGGGGTTGAAAAGGAGAAGTCTGTTCGTACAGTTCGTAATTTTGTCCATCGCCGCTCGCCACGGCGAGCAAACCCACTCGCCAGGCGAGCAATGCCTGTGTAGCTCGCCACAGCGAGCAGATCCACTCGCCAGGCGAGTAGTTAACCCCCGTAGCTCGCCCAAATGCACTCGCCACGGCGAGTTGCTTAAATTAAAAATCGTTAATTGTCTTAATGAGGTTTTTGGGCCAATTTTTATATCAACTTGAGTGCCTTAATATATTTAGGGATGAATGACACCTCTTTACAGAATCAATTTTGGGTTTTGGGGACTTTAAAATGAAGATTTTAGGTGAAAAATGTCAAAAATGCCGAGAGCACCCAGTTTTGCTCGCCTTGAGCTCGCCCCCAACTCGCCATAGCGAGTAGCTCAATTTCCTGAACTCACCACGGCGAGTAAGGTAGCTCTCCACGGCGAGTAGTACTGTAGCATGCCTAAATTGTTGAATTTTTCTGTGAGACTTTGTTGTACCCTTTTGTTGTGTCCTGTCGAATTAAGTTGGAGTCTTATGTCATAGTTGATTATGCATAATGTAGTCGTCGTTGCTGTTGTCGAGTTGTATGCAGATATACACTAGTGAGTCCATTCATACTCATACCTTGTTGAGGGCTCATGCCCTGAAGTGTTTTCACTCAACCGTTGAGGGCTCATGCCCTGGAGTGTTTATCACTCAATCGTTGAGGGCTTATGCCCTAGAATGTTATTTCATTCAAACTGTTGGGGGCTTATGCCCCGGAATGCTTAGCATTCAACGCGCGTAAAATGGTACCACATGCATTTGCATTAGTCACATTGTCGTCGTCGTTGTTGTCGTTGTAGTTGTTGTTGTTGTTGTTGTTGGTTGAGTCGTCGGTGTCGTAGTTGATGATGTTGTTGAATTGTTTAAATTATAAACTGACAGTTGATCATCATTATAATGTTGTTGTTGAATTTAATTGATGAATTATAATATCTATTGTTGTTTGTGAATCTCACCCCTTCTGTTGGAATTGCCGCCTTGTGGGCAAGTGCAGGTAACGAAGATTAGTAGAGATGTCGGCTCAAAGTGTCTTAGGGCTCTGATACGTAACGGGATGGGGATTTGTTACTTGTTTTCTCTTTCCTTACGTATTACTTATGAATTATGAGATTTTGATGAGGCCTGCGTGCCAAAGACTAATTTTGTTGTTTTGAATTAATTCCGCTGCGAAGTTTGAAGGTTAATTTTTATTGACTATTTTTTTTATGAATAATAAATAGTTATTTATTCATTTGAAGATTTTATTGAAAGAAAATGTTGCATTCCATTATGTGAAAACTCTGATTTTATTTGTTAATTTTTATGTTGGGAAAACAGGGTGTTACAGATGTGTTACCAAGTAAGTTAGCTTATCATCTGCTAACTAAGGAGATGAACTTTTGATATAACCATTGGTGGGGTAAGTGTTATTTCACTGTTATTTTTCATTTAAAGTTTGTTTCTTGAGGACAAGTAACGATTCAAGTTTGGGGTTGTGATGACACCCTTTCATCACTCTTTTCTTAGATGTTTTTAGTTGGTTTTTATGACATATCCATTGAAATCCTGAAGCAAAAAGGGTAAAAAAGTGAAGAAAACAAGAATACCACAAGTTAGCAATTCGGGCCCCGAATTCTCACATTCGGGCGCCGATTTTTGGAAGGAAAAGGAACCATCAGGTTCGAAATAAATCGGGCGCCGATTTCGCGTGTTCTGGGCTTATGCATTTCACATTTTATGAGTTCGGGCACCGATTTTTACACTTCGGGGCCCGATTTTGAGATGGCTATATATAGAAAGGTGCGTTTTTGACCTAGGAGTTCACGAATTTTGGAGATCTAAAGCACATTTTGGAGCAGAAGCTTTGAAGAATTGGTTGGCAACTTTAATGCTTTTTGTATGTTTATCATCGACTACTAACCCTAGCTTTATGAATATGTAAATCGATCATAAAGATTGAATGACCACTAACCCTGGCTTTTGACTCTTAATTAGGTAATAGGTTTAACTTGAGTAATCAAGCTAGAGATAGATCATTATTAGGTTATGACATAGGGGTTAACGTTCTATTAAAGCCTCTAACGGTTTCGAATCACTTAAGAGATTAAGGGGTTGTCACTTGCGGAGAGAACTCTAGGCCAAGGGATTGGGTAGAGTAAATTTGTTTATCTGTCGTTGAATTAGATAATCATTGATTGAACTAGGAGTGCGAATTATCATAGGAGAGCTTCGGAGGATTCGAAGGTCTTAACCATATCTCTCTCTTATTTTCTAAACCAACTTTAATTGTTTTAGTTAAGTTTATGTTACAAAACAACTCAACTGCCTAGGGCAATCAATATAAATTTATACATCCTTTTTAATAATGAAATTGCTAAGTAGAAATTAAATACAGTCCTCGTGGATACGAATTTTTTTTAGTACGTCGATTGATTTTGGTACACTTGCCAATTATCCATCAGCCACCTATTTAAAAAGGAAACGTAGATCTCACCGTTGTTTTTTTTATAGGAGAGTTTAGACTATTCAAATTCTAAATTAATTCAATCCCTTCACCAACTCTTTTATATTCAGAAGACATTGTAGAGGGAGAAATTATGTTATCATGTTCCAAGACATCTTATATGAAAACAAACAATTAAAAAGACAAAGTAACAAACGTTTCAACACCCAGATTGCACTCAAATGCGTCTGACATGCATTTATGGGCACCTAGTGCATGCTCTACGCATGACGCATGGATTTAGGCGCCTGGAGCTTGAAACCTCTCTCACATGCGCCTAGAGCATGCTCCTGGGCGCCTAGCAAATGTGTCTTGTGGGTCAAGACTGAATTTTGTTACTTTTTGGTGGCAAAAGCCTGGTTTTTTAGCCTAATTTCAGGTGGAAACTCTCCCAATAAATAGCACTTCTCTCATTCATAATTTTCATTCAAAACGAAATGGTTCAAAATGAAGGCAAGCACTATGAGCTTCAAGAGAGGAGTTTCTCTTCTCACTCCAAGTTTTTCTAAGGAATCTTTTATTTCTTTTGTAATTCCTCATTCATTATATTAAGACAGTCCTTTAGTATTCCATTTGTTGCTTTCATTTCTTCATTTAATGAATCATACCCCACCATTTTAACAAAACAACTAGGCATATCAAAAAAGTGGTCTTAATCTCTAGGTATACACCATTGTAGCAAAATGTTATAAGGGAAAGGCAATCATCAAAATATTACCACAAGTATATCTTTTTTTTCATTTTTAGTTGCAAGATATTGTTTCAATTACCTCTTCTCAAAGGATGTGTTTTTGTTTAGAAGAGAAGTTGTGAAGAGAGAAGTAGGTGAGAGAGAATGCGGAATGAAAGAAAGACATGAGATATATTGTAGCTTTAATGGATTGTTTGGAAGAAAGGAAAGATAAGATAAACAAAAATGAAAGAGTGGTATAATTATTTTTTAAGGACAAAATTACCCTTACCTCAAAATTAAGTATTCAATTCATTTTATATTAAAGTTAATTTAGTTTATTTAATTAAGCAATTTGCTAACATAGTAAAATTATTTAAAACTAAATTAATGTATATAATAAAGTAAATTAAATTACTTCAAGTAACAAAGTTATTTAAATTAATTTTATATATAATTATCAAGTAAATATGACGGTGGATTCTAGGGTGAGGGATCAATTAAGTCCATCACCGGTGTACCACTAAATTTGACTATTAGATTAAATACACTCATTAGTCACTACCACATAGGATCTAATCTCATCTCTTTGTAATTCCTTTAATTTCTCTATCTCTCCTCTCAAATGTCATCTGTATCTACGTAAAGAAAATGTCTCCATCACACACTTGTCTAAAACATTATGGTTTGATTTACTCAATTTCTACAACAATTGAATCTTCACTCCATATAACTTTTGTTTGATATTTGTCTGGACAATTTTGTATTCAAAATTAAAAACTGGATTTAGGTATTGACAAATGTTATTTTTTGTACCCATTCTTATGCTTCCCTTCTGTTCTCCACCTCACGTTGTCAACCCCACATGACCGTCATTTATGGGAGCTTGCGGTGTACAGGAGATACCAAAAATGTGTGGCTCCTGCGTGTTTTACTTCTCTCTTTCTTTAATGATCGTCCCTTATGACAAACCAAACGTTCACACGTGAAACGTGCTTCTCAGTTTTAAATTATATGATGCTGTGGATATTTCATATGTATTAAAAAAATATAATCAATTATATTATAGAAAATGGATATTATGAGTTGTTGTAGAAAATTGTTCATAATAAATGGTTAAGGGTATAATAGAAAAATTATCATTAATGTTTTATTAAAATGTTAAAACGATTTATAATTTAGAAACTTTATTTTTTTATAAAATAGCTTATAATAGATAGAGATATACATAAAGTTATGGTATTTTGAAGTGTTAAGATTTGTTAAGATTGAGTTTTGTTAATAAAATAAGGTAACTTATTAATTTAATACTGTATACTCTCCCCGTCCCTTTTTATTGAAGTAATTTATAAAAAAAACTTTGTCCTAAAATATAAGATTATATACAAATATTTAAATGTATCGATTGCTCTTTTTTCAAAAATAATTCTTATTATTACTACCAATTTGTCTAGATATATGAAAAGTTAACATTAAATATATATTTAATATATTAAGGGTAATTTAGAAATAGTCACACATATTTGAATTTGAGACAACTTTATCATTCTAACAATTTTTCTTAATATCTGTTATTTTTGTAAATTACTCATATAAAACGGGACAGAGAAGTAGAACAATTCCATCAGAAAGCATTCAACTTCTTCACTGCTTCATTACTAGCTTGCAAACCCACTTCATGATACTTTGATAATTTGTATCATAACCTTGTTTTCTTAAATCTTCCAATATATTGCCATGCCTTCTCAGAAATCAACACCCTTAGTACTTGAAAAAAAAGAAATTGTTTTTATCAAACCACTTATATCCGTTTCTTCTTGTACTCTTTCTTTGTCCATACTCGATCGTAGAGACGTTAATAATTACCTTTGTCAAACTGTTCATGTTTACCGACGATCTTCATTGGAGAATCATGATTCTGATTTGGGTTCCAACCCTTATGTTATATTCAAAGAAGCACTCTCAAAGGCTTTATGTTACTATTATCCTCTTGCAGGTATATGTTATTCTTGTTTTCTTTTAATGATATATATATATATATATATATATATATATATAAAAACTTCATGTTACACCCGGAATTGACAAAAATGTCCTTAATTTCTTTTCTTGTTTTTGTTTCTTCTCATCCCCTACCTTCTTCCATTTTCTTGTATGAATTGTTAAGCCCTAAAAGAAGCTTTTGGAAATTATGAAAAAAAACATTGCTCATGATTTGCATTTGGTTATAAATATAGAGGCTTGAAGAGGGAAACAACTTTTGGAAAACACATGAAGTATAATGTTGGAAATAAAAAAGGGATTGTCAGTAAGAATGGAAGACTATTGAAAAAGAGAATAAACATGAGAGGTTACTCATTGAGATGAATTTCTCTGGAACTGATTTTACATAGAACGCGTAAAACGATTTCACTATAAATCGGAATGAAAGGTTAACGAGAATTCAATTTATTTAGTTAAAATGAAATGAAGGTTAACTTAAATTTACTTTTTATAATGTTCGTAAAATGAATTCATGCGTGCATATATGTGAATTCAATTCACCTATGATCTGCACACAAGAAAGAAAAAAAAAGCTGAAAATTAATTAAAAGCAAAAAATCACTTAAACACATATAATCATTTAAATGTGAAAATCATTGTAATGGAAAACTTTATGCTTCAATCAAGTTTGATCATATATTCATATTCGTTTGTGAGAAGATGAACATTTACATTAGAGTTAGAGATGGAAAAAGGAGAAAATTAAAATGTAAAAGGGCAATTTAAATATTATGATTAAGTTATGACTAGACTTAAAAAAATCTACCAATTCTGTTGGAATCCTACCTTCAAGTTTCTTTTTCTTTTCTAAAACTACCAATTATCACTATGTCTTGCAGGTAGACTAGAGAAACCTTCCGACAATGAAAACCTCAGAGTTGTGTTCGATGCCAACAATGCAGAATTTGGCGTTCCATTCTTGGAAGCAACTGCTAACTGCAGCCTTGATTCTCTTAATTACTTGGACAATGCAGACACAGAAATGGCGAAGCACTTCGTGTTTGATCCTCCTTCCCCTCACGATAAGCGTTACCCATTGGTGGTAATGGTAACACAATTTATTTGTGGTGGCATAACCATTGGAATGGGGTTGTCACATGCTGTTTCTGATGGATTTGGTGCATCTCAAATTTTCAATGCAGTTGTTGAAATTGCAAAAGGAAGAAATGAGCCTATGGTTAAACCTATATGGGAAAGAGAGATATTTGATCGTTCAGTAGGTACTAAAAAACCAATCCAATCCGTAATGGATAAAGAGTCTGCTACCTTTTCGCCATTACTTCAACTTAAAACAGGCACAAAGCAATATTGCTTTAAGGTCAAGGCTGAGGGGATACAAAGACTCAGAAAGAGGTTGGTGAAGGGAAGTGACAAAGAATCAACACATGTTACAACGTTTGAGTCACTAGGTGCCTACGTATGGAGGGCTAGAGCGAGAGCCTTAAGACTCCACAACAATGGAAAAACAAGGCTAACCTTGTTAGTTGGCATGAGAAGAAACATGATGGAGAATCCATTGCCGAAAGGTTTTTATGGGAACGCCATCGTGGACGGCAATATTATTTTAAATGTAGCCGAACTCATTGATAGTCCACTAGATGAAATTGTTCAACGAATCAAAACGGCGAAAAATTTTGCATTTAACAAAGATTATATAAAAAATTTCATAACGAATGCTCTAGACACAAACCATGAGGATGAGGTAATCATGGAATCTAGTGGTGCAATAACATTTTTGACAGAGTGGAAGCATTTGGGCTTTCAGGGAAGTATTGATTTTGGGGGGTTTGAAGCAGTTAATTTTGTACCAGCACCATGCAACATGTTTCAACTAGTCGGTACATGCATCATCATGTCGCCATGTAAACTTGATGATCAAGATCCATCGATGAAAGGAGGAGCAAGGATTTTCGTACCACTCCCTGTTGATGCCATGCCCAAGTTCAAGGAAGAAATAGAAGCGCTTAACGTTGCCTAATTGAACCTATGTTTTACTGACTTTTATTGAGTATTTTGTTTGATATGTTGTTATGTGGTGATTATATATTTGGTAGAGGAAAGTGCTAGTAGTATAATCCTTTTATTTGGAGTATGCTTTTGTTTTCAAATGTGACTTATGTCCTTAAATGCAAGTGTATTATTTTGTTAACTTGCTCATGATGTTCTTGAAGGTGGATTTGCTTTATTTTGATATAACTATGAATGGTTAGTATAATTGCCAAGTGCTTATCATGCATTTCATAAATTTAGATCAATGTATTTTATGTTGATCCACATCTCATGTTTCTCATGTAGAATATTGATCCATATCCTTTCACTGTTAAACCAAACATGGCTTACCATGTATAGGGGCTTAAGATTTGAATGATTTTTGTCTTGTAATTAAAAGAGATTATCTACATTATGCATTGGATTGGATAGTCCATCATTGTAAATAAAAGAGAGTATAGCCTCAATCTTAACCCTCTGCTTAGTCTTGTTATCACTACCAAATAATTCTAATGCTGGAAAAGTTGTAGTCTACGGTTGCCGGAAATGAGGGGACCAACTTTCATTGGAACTTCCCTTGAAACTATGATCGAAGTAAATGATAAAATGTGTGGATTTCAATCGTACCAAGCTCAACAGTTAGCTCTTTTAGATAAACTGGACCTCCCCTTAAAACAACTCCACTTCCAGAAGAACCTTCTACTATCCAAACACTTAAACCATATTTACAAGCACATAAAACATTCAACATACATTATTAAAGGTGGGCCTCCAGAATTTACATGTACTTCTACAATGGTATTTATTTTATGTTCGCTGTTAAGTTATGTTAGGTTTAGGTTGTGACAGGCCTAATATTGATGCTTATATCTTGATATTTATATCTGTTTATTTTGGAAGTAATTAGTTAAGAAACTAGACGAAAGATATTGAAAGCTTGTAGCCCATAGTAGTAAGTACTTAGGAGGTGACATTACCAATATTGACTAGAATCTGCTGAACCTAGGATGTAACTAGTAACTCTTAACTTAGGAAACACGTAATGCGAGATCTAGACCGAACCTAGTAGAACCATTCTCCTAAGCCCTTGGTCAGGTAGATGTTGATGGGGCAGCCCGTTTGTAGAACTACTAAGATAGATGGAGAGTGTGCAATGAAATAACTAAATTCGTATATGAGAAACCGCTTTAGGAACATTGGCTTTGGAAATTTAAGAATGCCAATATGAAGTCTATGTTACAATTACCATTGAGGGAGTAAGACCTCACACGTAAGGATCATAGGGTGACCAGTATGTGCAACCCAACATTGGAGGGATAAACCTAAATTAAGGACATCATCGTGTGAAAGAGACGTTGTTGATTGCCATCATATCAAAAAGAGTCGTTGTTGAAACTTGATAATCACCAATGATCTGTTGCTTGATTTGGTTATTGTCCTATAAAGGAACAATTTCAAATCCTTTCCTTGTTTGGAGAATTACCAGCGTAGTCACAACTGTTGTTCTTGTACTATTGCAGACACAAATCAGAGTAGTGGAGATAGTGGTTGTACAATTGTCCTTTTCCAATTCTCTTCAAAGAATAAGCATACAATGTCTTCTAATTCCTCTGAAATAGCCGTTGCTCCAAGCTTCTATTCCTTCTGCAATGATAGACATGAAAAATGACAGCATTGTCAATTCTGAAGCTTCCAGTCTTTCAGCTTCTAATGATGACGTCAGCTTCTAATGAGAGTGCTTCTGATGACGTCATCTTCCGATGATCTTCAAAACCTCTTGTCTTCAGAGCTTCCTTTCTTCAGATGCTTTCTTGCAACACAAGCTTCCTTTATGTGTATTCTCTTGCTCTCAATTGTTCTTTCAGAACCTATGCTTTATTTAGAGACGCTTAAATTTTGTCTATGGCCATGCACACTTGAACAATTATTATCATATCCAATTGACAATTTTTAATACCTTGTTATCATCAAAAATCAAAGGATAATGTTAAACACATTTTGTTCTAACATTTTCTATATGGATGCCTCATCAATCTTCATTGCTAGTGTTCATTCGGAAGATCGTAACTTGTCTTGGTTAACAAAGTTAAAGATTCAATCTGATGATCCTATCCTTGAGAAGCTGAAAAGATTTTGTACAAGAGCAGAGGATCAAAAAGCTTGAAAAAGAACTCTTTGAACAGAAGACGATGTATGATAATATCAAGAGGAATATGGCTGCACAGAGAAAAGCATTCAGAGCAAGAGCAAAAACTCAAGATAGAAGATATGATGAAAGACATGATGGAAATGATGAAGAAACAAGCCAAACCTTAACATGTACATCTTTAAACTTGTTTTCTTAGTATGTTTCTTTTGTTTAGCTTCTGATATGTACTTCTTAGCTGCTTTGATACAATTTTATCTTGCTTCTGATTATGCTTATAGAATTATCTCTTGATATGTTTTTATCACTTCTCTTGTTTTCCTTTATTTTAACTTTTTGTTGATGTAAAAAGGTGGAGTACATATAGTATTAAGGCTCTCAGCCCCACTAACTTAATTCTAAAAATTAAATTAGGAGAACCTGCTTCTCATCTCTTAGTCTTTAATTTCTTGTGAAATTATCCTGAGTGTTACTACGTTTTAACTATGAATTTAATTAACTTGAATATAATTTAGAGGGAGCTTACAAACCTCACCTTAACGAGCTATTGGACATAGGGGAAGCTTACAAACCTCAGACCCTAAATGTCAACTTGATAATTAGATTAACAATAATTAAACATTTTAATACTAGTGTTTGTCATCATCAAAAAGGGGGAGATTGTTGGAACAAAATGTGTTTAAAATTACCCTTTGTGTTTTAATGATAACAAGGTATTAAAAATGTCAATTGGATATGCTAATATTTGTTCAAGTGTGCAGGACCATAAACAAAAATTCAAGTGTCTTTAAATTAAGCATAGGTTCTGGAAGAACAAATTGAGAGCAACGGAATCTACAAAAAGGAAGCTTGTGTTGCAAGAAATCATCTGAAGAAAAGTGTGTCTGAATAGAATAGGTTGTGAAGATCATTTGAAGCAGTCTCATCAGAAGCAGTCTTATCTGAAGCAGTCTACCAGAAGCTGAAGATCATCATAAGCTAAAGTCTTGAAGCTGAAGTTTATTTAAAGTTGTCTTTTTAATTGAACTTCATTTCAGAAGGAATAGAAACCTGGAGCAATGACTATTTCAGAGGAATTAGAAGGCATTTGAAGCTTATCCACTAAAGAACTCAAGAAAAATAGTTGTGACTGCGCTGGTAATTCTTTATACAAGGAAAATATTTGAAATTGTTCCCTCCTAGGACAATAACCGAATCAAGCAACAAATCATTGGTGACTATCAAGCTTCAACAACGACTCTATTGATGTGCTGGCAATCTACAACGTCTCTTTCACACCTCTGTATAAAGGAGTGAAGACTTAAAGATTTCTATGAGACTCAAAACAATTTTACAAGAGCCAAACCTCTGTTGAAATTGTTAAACATCAAAGTTCACTTACAATTTCTAAACAACTTTCATATCTTAGAAATTCTAGAGTCTTAAGAGTCTTATCTGATTTGTATTATGAACACAACTGATTGTATATCAAGTGTTCAATCCTCAAACATTTTCTTTGTAATTTTGTTTGAATGGAAGTCTCTTGTAGTTTTCTGATGATTGTGCATCAACACTAGTTTTTAGTTATGTTTATGCCTCGATTATGGCATTTATAGAGTCAACTGCTTGTAATTCATAGTGAAATTAAACCAAAACAGGAATAAGAGCTCAATAGAAGAAACTGTTGAAAATAGAGAAAATTCCTAAGAGTTAAGCAACGTGCCACGATGAGGACAATTCGTGGCTCGATATGTGAACGTGGGACAAAGGATTTGCTACTGGAAATTTCGTGGCACGAAGGATTATGTAACGTGCCATGATGCTAGGTTTTGTTTGCTGCCACGTAGGATTAGTGAAACCATCGTGCCACGATTGGATTAGTGAAACCATCGTGCCACGATTGGATTAGTGAAACCATCGTGCCACGATTGGATCGTAACAAGGTACGATGATAGGCTTTTCTGAAATCCTAAAATTCTTTCTATAAAAGCCAGTTGCGGCCAAAGATTAGGGTATCGATTTATTCTGCGATTTTGAGCATAGGAGACACCAGAAGACCGAAGAACTAGCCCTGAATCTCATACCAAGTAAAAATGCCTAGGAAAAACAAAACGACTTTTACACATCCTAACTAATAATGTACTTGCTAATATTGAGATTAATACAGTCCTTGAGGAACGATATTTATTACTACTTCGATAGGTTTAGTACACTAATATCTATCAATTTTTTGGCGCCACAGCCGGGGACTGTTGATTTATTTCAACAAGGCAATTGCATTATATTTTAGGATTTCTGCAATTTATTTTCTGCTAAAATTTTTAAATTGATTCAAAGTTCATTATTTATTTTGCATTGTGCAGTGCTACTAAGGTAGTTTTTTGTTTATGCGAGGTAGAAGAAGTTCCGACGACCTAGAATACGATCCTGAGATCGAGAGGACTGCAAGAGCCAATCGGAAAGCTGTCCGATTGTCAAAATCAAAATCAGTCCCACCTAGTGCACGTGAACGGCTACCTAATCCAACACTTACTGAACCTGAATCAATCGCTTCTCCTAAATCTTTCACTATGGGAGATGTACCACCAAGGCCGAAGTTGGGAGAATATGGTTTAGCTAACAACCGTGGTTGACTAACTCACACTTTTCAACCTGATAATCCTATTGCTTTTGATATCAAGACTTCTGTTCAGAATGGGTTGAAAGAGAAACAATTTGATGGGACAGATGTTATGGGTCCTCATGAACACTTAAGCCACTTTCATGAAACATGCCAGTTTTGTGTACCTCCAGCCACGGTGACTGAAAGCCAGAAGAAACTGAGATTGTTTGCCTTTACTCTCACCGGAAGAGCGAAGGATTGGTTGCTTTCTTTACCAAGTGGAACCATTAAAACATGGGAGGAGCTAGAGCTGAAGTTCTTAGAGAAGTATTTCCCTATGTCTAAATATTGGGAAAAGAAACAAGAGATTTCAAACTTCAGGCAAGGGGAGAGTGAGTCACTATATGATGTTTGGGAGCGATTTTACTTGCTTCTTAAGAGATGTCCTAACCATGAGTTTTCAGACAAACAATATCTCCAAATCTTTACCGAGGGGTTAACTTCCAACAATAGGATGTTCTTAGATGCCTCAGTTGGAGGGAGTCTGAAAGTAAAAACTGACCATGAAGTCCAAGCCCTAATCGAGAACATGGCTGCAAACGAATATCGTGCTGATGCTGAAAAGAAGAAGAGGGGTATGCTTGGTGTGAGTGATCAAATTTCTATCTTAGACAACCAAGTAGACATGAACAAGCAACTGTAGATTCTTACTAAAGAGTTTCATAGCTACACTATGGCCAACAAACCTCCACAAGTTGCTGCAGTTAAATGTGATTTCTGTGGTGAAGGACATGCAAATGGTGAGTGTGTACCTGAAGGAGGAAGTGAAGAAGTGAACTACACGGGGAACTACCAAAGACAAAACCCTTATTAAAACGTAGGGTTCAACAAACATCCTAACTTGAGCTACTCTAACAACAACACTTTGAACCCTCTGCTACCTAACCCTCAACAACAGCAACCAAGGAAGCCTTCAGGCCTAAAGGAGACTATGATCAATTTCATGAAGATGACTCAGGGAAACTTTGAAGAAATGAAGAAGAGTCAAGAAGCTGAAAGAAAGAACAATGAAGACTCTAGAAAATTGCTTGAAACTCAAATAGGGCAGATGACAAAGCAACTAGCTGAACAAAGCAAGGGGAGATTCTCAAGTAACACTAAAGAAAACCCTAAGAATGAGACTTGTAATGCTATTGAGTTGAGGAGCAAAAAGGTTTTAACACCTTTAGTTCCAAATACTCCTAAGGTAGTTGATGAATAGGTAGTTGAAAAAGGTAACAATGGTGTAGTTGAAAAGAATTTTGAAGAGGAGATAGTTGAAAATGAGATAGAACATGGCGAAGTTGAAAATGAAAAAAAGAAAAAAAATAACGAGGAAGAAAAAAATGAGAAATTAATAGATGTTGATTCAATCTGGAGGAAGTCTAAGAGCCAACTGTTAAAAGATGGAGAAGGAAGAAGGAGGAAGAAGAAGAAGAAGAAGGAAGGTCAATTTAAAAATTTCATGGCACTTTTCTCTCAACTTCAAGTTAATATTCCTTTTAGTGAAGCTCTTGATCAAATGCATGTTTATGCTAAGTTTATAAAGAATTATTGACCGAACAAAGGAAGCCAAAGGATGACGAGAAGATTGCACTTTCAGAAAATTGTAGTGTAATCCTTCAAAAGAAACTCCCACCTAAGTTGAAAGATCCTGGTGCATTTACTATTCCTTGTTCCATTGGGAATTAGATGTCCGAAGAGCTTTATGTGATTTAGGGGAAAGTGTAAACTTGATGCCTCTCTATATGATGTAGAAACTAGGGTGTGGGGAGCCTAAACCTACAAGAATGACCCTCACTTTAGCTGATCGGTCGATTTCGTATTCCTGTGGTATTCTTGAAGATGTGCTGGTTAAAGTTAATGACTTAGTGTTTCCTGCTGATTTTGTTATCTTGGGTTTTGCTGAAGATGAAGATATAGCATTGCTCCTAGGAAGACCATTCCTTGCAACTGGTCGTGCTCTAATTGATGTTGAGAGGGGTAAACATATGTTGAGATTCCAAGATGAGAAAGTGGTGTTTAATATCTTGAAGCTATGAAGCACATAAGTGAAAATGCTCAATGTTACCGAGTTGATGTTATAGATGAGATAATTGAAGACAGTTCCCTTCAGCCTTAACCAACACAACCTATGGAGAAAACACTCGTTAATTCTATAGAGAGTTGTGATCATGATGAAGATGTTGAGGTAAACGAATGTATACAGCAACTTGAGGCAAATAATCAAGCCATGGAACCAATGAAAATTTAAGAGTTACTTGGTAAAAAGCTTATGGGAGAGCAACCTTTGAGCAAGGAAGGAAAGAAAAATCCAGAAATGAAAGAACTTCCTTCCCACTTGAAGTATGTCTTTCTTAGTGAGGATGCTTCCAAACCAACAATCATCAGCAACACTCTGACAACTTTAGAGGAAGAAAAACTCATGAGGGTGTTAAGGGACAATAAAGAGGCAATAGGATGATCCATTCTAATTTGAAGGGTATTAGTCCAGCTTATTGCATGCACAAAATACATATGGAGGCTAAATACAAACCTGTTGTTCAACCTTAAAGAAGACTAAACCCAACAATGAAGGAAGTGGTAAAGAAAGAAGTACTTAAATTACTAGATGTAGGTATGATTTACCCTATTTCTAATAGCTCTTGGGTGAGTCCGGTTCATGTGGTGCCTAATAAAGGTGGTATGACAGTGGTGGCTAATGAAAAAAATGAGTTAATACCCAATCAGACCGTCACTGGTTGGATAATGTGTATAGACTACCAGAGGTTGAATACAACAACATGGAAGGATCACTTCCCGTTACCATTCACGAATCAAATGATAGAAAGATTGGTTGTCCAAGCCTTTTACTGTTTTTTGGATGGGTATTCGGGGTATAACCAGATTGCAGTGGCTCCGGAAGATCAAGAGAAAACTGCCTTCACCTGTCCATTTGGCGTGTTTGCTTATAGGAGAATGCCCTTTGGGCTGTGTAATGCGCCGGCGACCTCTCAAAGGTGTATGCTCTCCATCTTCTCTGATATGATAGAGAAGAACATCGAGGTATTTATGGACAACTTCTCTGTGTTTGATAAGTCTTTTGATCAATGCTTGTTTAATCTAGATGTTGTACTTAAAAGATGCACCGAAACTAACCTTGTTTTAAATTGGGAAAAATGTCATTTCATGGTAACTGAAAGTATAGTTTTGGGGCATAAAATAAGTGCTAAGGGCATAGAGGTGGACCAAGCTAAAATAGAGGTTATATAGAAACTTTCCCCTCCTGTTAATCTTATATGGGTGAGGAGTTTCTTGGGGCATGCTAGTTTCTACAAGCGATTCATAAAAGATTTTTCAAAAATTGCTAAGCCCCTTTGTAACCTCTTAGTCAAAGAAAATGATTTTGATTTTGATTCTAAATGTTTAAATGCCTTTTCTTTGATAAAAACCAAGTTGGTGACTGCACCAATAATCATTGCACCAAATTGGGATTTACCTTTTGAACTCATGTGTGATGCAAGTGATTACATTGTTCGTGCAATTTTAGGCCAACTGAAGAACAAATTTTTCCATGCAATTTACTATCAAGCAAAGTATTAAATGAAAACCAAGTGAACTATTCAACTACTGAAAAAGAATTGCTTGCAGTAATCTTTGCATTGGAAAAGTTTCGTTCTTATCTCATAGGCTCCAAAGTTATCGTTTTTACTGATCATGCAACTCTTAAGTATTTATTAACAAAAGGGGATTCGAAAACTCGACTGTTGAGGTGGGTCCTTTTGTTACAATAATTTGATCTCGAGATTCGTGACAAAAAGGGAGTAGAGAATGTGGTTGCTGACCACCTATCAAGGTTGGATAACAGTGAGCTGACCAAGAAAGAAAAGGCCATCATGGCCGAATTTCCGGATGAAAAGCTGCTTGCTGTTGGTGTAAGACCATGGTTTGCCGACATTGCAAACTTTAAAGCCGGTAACATTGTGCCGGATGACATGGAGTCGCATCAGAGAAGAAAGTTCTTCAAGGATGCAAACCACTATTTGTGGGATGATCTTTATCTGTTTAAGGTAAGCACTGATGGTTTGATTAGGCGTTGTGTTGCAGGTGAGGAGACTAATGGCATCATGTGGCACTGCCATAGCTAAGCTTATGGGGGCCACCACAGTGGAGAAAGAACCACTGCAAAAATCCTGCAAAGTGGTTTCTGGTGGCCTACTATTTTCAAAGATTGTCATGAGTTTGTTAAGCAGTGTGACAATTGCCAAAGAATAGGTAGTATCTCTAAGAGAAACGAAATGCCCCTAAGAGGAATCATCGAAGTTTAACCTTTTGACTATTGGGGCATAGACTTTATGGGACCTTTCCCTCCCTCTCAATCATATCTCCATATACTTTTGTGTGTTGACTATGTCACTAAATGGGTTGAAGCGATACCTTGTGTTGCTAATGATGCCAAAATTGTTGTCAACTTTTTAAAGAAGAATATTTTCACTAGGTTTTGAACCCCTAGAGTTTTGACCAGTGATGGGGGGAAGCAGTTTTGCAACAATTTTCTTGAAACCATGTTTGCCAATTGTAACATCAAGCGTAAAGTTGCAACTCCTTATCACCCTCAAACTAGTGGGCAAGTAGAAGTTTCCAACCGACAGTTGAAACAAATTATGTAGAAAACTGTAGCTTCCTCTAGGAAAGATTTGTCTAGAAAGCTAGATGACACTCTATGAGCTTATAGGACCGTGTTTAAGACGCACCTTGGCTTGTCGCCCTATCAATTAGTTTTTGGAAAGGCTTGTCATCTCCCAGTAGAGTTAGAGCACAAAGCTTATTGGGCTATCAAAGCCCTCAATTTTGATCAAACTCTAGCTGGAAAGAAAAGGCTTTTAAAGCTCAATGAGCTGGAAGAAATGAGATTGAGTGCGTACGAGAACGCCGTAATCTACAAAGAAAGAACCAAGAGGTATCATGATAAAGGTTTGTTGAGGACAGAATTTTATGTTGGACAACTTGTTTTAGTGTTTAATTCCAGGTTAAAACTGTTTCCAGGTAAGTTAAAATCCAAGTGGTCTGGACCATTTGTGGTGAAAAGCATTTCTCCCTATGGAGCGGTGGAGCAAAGCAAGCCTGGAGAACAGGGTACCTTCAAAGTTAAAGCTCAATGAGTAAAATCGTACCTCGGAGGTGAACTCCCCAAAGAAAGAGTGGGAGTGGTCTTGAATGATCTTTAGGGGTCATCATAAGTCAAGCTAGTGACGATAAAGAAGCGCTTTATGGGAGGCAACCCATCGGATCTTAGATCCGCTCAGGTATTGTTTATATTTATTTTTATGCATTTTTACTTATTAAAAATAAAACAAAAAAAATATTTTTGAAAACTGAAAAGAAATTTTTTTCTCTAAGTCACCATCATCGTGTCACGAAAATTCTTCATCGTGGCACGATTTGAAGCAAACGGACAAGAGGAAAGCCAGAGGAAATTTCTTGTCACGTTTGGATTCAAATCGTGGCATGTTTGCTGGAAGAATTAAGATCGTGGCACGTGGGTTATGATCGTGGGATGTTCGTGCCCATAAACTATGATCGTGACACGTTTGTTTACATCGTGGCATGTAAGTAGGAAGTTTTGAATTTTTCTTATTGTTACAAGTGCTTTCGTGGCGCGACTGGACTATATCGTGGCACGATTTGATTGTTCTATATATACAAGGCACGAAAAAAATTTCATTCACTTTTACCAAACCTCTGCCAAAATTTCTCAAGAGCAGTGTTAACCCTACAAATTCGCCCCTAAACATCAAATTTTCATCTCAATCTTCACCACAGCCTTCCTAACTCATCCATTTCATTAATTCATCACTTTTTACAACAAATCCAACAAAACCCTAATCTCTCAAATTTTCAATTTCATTCATAAACATTCACCAATCTAATCCTAACTCCACAAATGGCCTCATCATCACACAAACGTGCAAGAGGAACATGTAGCACACAACCAACCCAACCCACACAACAATCCACTTATGAGAACTTCACTGATCCGGAAAATGCGGCCAGATTCGAGATCATTAAGGGTTTCAAGTTTTCTGGTGAACGGAAGTTTGATTTTATTAACCTGCTACGTTATCCTCATATAGAGACCAAATTCAATGCTTTGGGGTGGAAACACTTCAACAACATGGTTACCAAAAAGAGCAATCAAACTATTGCTCTTGAATTCTTTGCTAATGCTTATGGTAAGGAAAGTGATGAAGTAGTAGTGAGAGGAAAGAAGGTTAACTACAGTGCTGATGCTATCAACAATTTGCTGGGATTGAGGGTACCAAGGGAGTGTCATGTGGACTGGAGAAGAAGTAAAAGTAGAAATAATTCTCCCAATTATGATGAACTGGCTCAAATTCTGACTGAAATAGGTGTTGCAGGGTCATATTATGTGTGTTCTAGGGCCACTGGTTATCCGACTAGGATGAATGTGGTAGATTTGAAGCCAGAGTACAAAGCGTGGGCTTCTTTTATTCATTCTACTTTACAGAGTGTCTCTGCTACTTCTGAATTACCAATGGAAAGGTTGTATATTTTGGAGGCAATTATCTTTGGGCATAGAATTAATGTTGGATGGTTGCTTAATTTGAGTATACAACAGATAGAGGATTGTGGTACTTCTATTACTTTGGGTCATTGCTGCTTGATCAACGCCTTGTGCAAGGCTAAGGGAGTCCCAGAGGAATTGAGGGACATTATGTTGAGTTCTAAGGGTGTTATAGATGACACCGCTATGTCTAAGTTTGAAAGGGAGAGAGGACAGCCAGCAAGGCAAGGACGACGTGAGCCTCAGCAAGCGCAACCTATGCAAGAGGATGCGCCTCAGCATCCTCCACTACACCTGATGATGCATGATTACATTTGTGGTATGGCCAACTGGGCCCAAGACACATCATCACAGTTTTACGTGGACGACCCCTATTTTGGAGCAAAACTTTTTCTTGCTGCTGATCAGCACCGTCAGAGGGTTCTTCAGAGCAATGCTTTTGATCGATTTGGTACCGAAGAGGACATGGAAAGCTATTTCGTTGACCAGAGAGGACAAGCTCAGGTTAGGGAGCAGCGGGTTAGAGCCGACTACACTCATGGAAAGCATGCTAGTGAGCAGCAGGCTAGGGATTTCTATGTCGTATTCATGGGCAATCGGAGGATACTGAGGATGATGAGCAGTGATGTGACTTGGAGTCTACTATTTTATTTTAAGCTTTCTATTTTATGTTACTTTATTTTTGATGTACTTTAAATTGTGCCAAACATTGTGTTGTGGTGTCAGTCGGTTTTTGATTTTTATTCCCCTTTGTGTAATGCTTTCCTTTGTTTATTATTAATGAATCTGTTTGTGTGTGGAAATCTATCAGTCTCATAACAGTGCTATATCAATGATATCTCAAAAAGTCCAAAGGAGGATGATGCCAAATTGTTTTATGAGGGAAGTGTATGGCAAAGGAATTAGGTAGCCACGACTCCCAGATAACTCAACTTGTAAGGTCCATAGCCTAAATTTTATTTTTCCAATTTTACATATATGAGTGTTCCATGCAACTGTTGTTTCTAGAACTTGCAATATTTCTTTATTTGTTGATTGGTCTTGTTTTGTACACACTAAGGCAAAGTGCTTGATAAATAGAGCCTCTTTGAGCCCACCTTGATTTATTTGTTATTTATCCTTTGTGAAGCCAATTTGAGCCATTAAGTATAGACCACTTGTTTGGTGACTAGCCATGTTAGAGACATAGAAAGCCTTAGGAATGAATGTCCCAATTATTTAATTGAAGTTAAGCTATCTAGGTTGTGTAAATGTTCAAGTTTGGGGTGGCTTTTGGAATTAGGAACTCACTATATTTGGGGTGGGGGTACTAGAGAACTAAGATAAGTACGTTAATTTTTATCTCTTGAAAAGCAAGAAAGCGCTTGAAAATGTGCACAAAATGAATGACATAGAAAAAGAACTTTGTTAATGAGACCAATCATGTTTATATGTCTCAAGAAAAGAAAAAGTTTTCTAGTATTCTCTTGTTTCTAATTTGAAAGGAGGAAATTGGTTGATTGTAATTTTATCAAGATATCCAAATAGAATAAGCTTAACTTCATTTTTCTATAACACTACTTCGCAAAATATATCCACCTTTCACCTAAGACCCGTTATAACCCTAAAAGACCTTAAAAGTGTGTACTTAACACTGAGTTTGATTGACAGTTTAGAAATTTTTCAAGCTTATGGCAATACATCAAACCTGCTTGTCGATTGTGTGACCCTATTCAAACTTGTGCGTGGAGTTGTGGATTTGGAGGTTAGAGCTAGGCAGCCGGTACATCAATACACCGGAAAAGGGGTGAACTTTTTGAACATATCATTGATTGGTAACTTGTTATCTTACTGCTGTTTTTCCATTTGCAAATTTGATTCCTTGAGGACAAGGAATAGTTTAAGTTTGGGGTTGTGATGACTGTGCGTCAACACTAGTTTTTAGTTATGTTTATATCTTGATTATGGCATTTATGGAGTTAACTGCTTGTAATTCATGGTGAAATTAGACCAAGACAGGAACGAGAGCTCAAGAGAAGAAACTGATGAAAATAGAGAAAATTCCTAAGAGTTAAGCATCGTGCCACGATGAGGACAATTTGTGGCACAATATGTGAACGTGGGACAAAGGATTTACTACTGGAAATTCCGTGGCACGAAGGATTATGTAACGTGCCATGATTCTAGGTTTTGTCTGCTGCCACGTAGGATTAGTGAAACCATCGTGCCACGATTGTATCGTAATGTAGCACGATGATGGGCTTTTATGAAACCCAAAAATTCTTTCTATAAAAGCCAGATACAGCCAAGAATTAGGGTACCGATTTATTTTGCGATTTTGAGCATAGGAGACACCAGAAGACCGAAGAACTAGCCCTGAATCTCATACCAACACATAGTTGGGATTTATGTATGTTTCTTATTGTTTATGCTTATAATTGTTTAGTTATGAGTAGCTAAGCTCTTAGTTTGATTGAGCCATGATGAACCTATTGTAATATGTGAACAAAGTCGTTGAACTCTCTTATTATTAATGTTATCAAGTCTTTATTCAGAATTACTTGTGTTTATTGCTTTTATTTTAATTGTTTGCATGATTATTAACCCTAGCTTCTTTCAATCATGTTAATTGATCTTAGGAAATGAATGACTACTTACCCTTGCTTTTAATTCTGAAATAACTTAGGAAAGGGTTTTGAGTCAAGAGATTGATCAAAAAAACTTAGTTAATTCGTCGTAAAGAAGGAATAATCATTGCGAGTTAAGAGAGGTAGACGGATCACATAGAGCAATAGAGAATTCATTGGCTTAATCATTTATCTCGTATTCATCTTTCAAACAACTTTTTAATTACTTTTGTTGCATCAAAAATTACTGAGGGCAAACAAAACAACTTTTACACATCCTAACTAATAACGTACTTGCTAATATTGAGATTAATACATTCCTCGAGGAACAATATTTATTACTACTTCGATAGGTTTAGTACATTTTGTAAATATCTATTATTGTCCTTGAGCGTAGGAAGTCTCTTGCAGTTGCGCTTGAGCATATCAAATCTCTTGCAATTTATGCTTGAGTTGTTTGAAGTCTTTTGCAGTTGTGCTTGAGCATTTGTAATCACATATTGATTTTAGTGAACTCTCCTTGTTAGTGCAAGGAGGAGTGGACTACTTCCGGATTATGGACTGCACATTGCATCAGAACCTGAACACTATCAGCTTCTGATCAGTTAATTCAGTGTTAGGAGAATAAAAAGAAAACACAATTCAACCCCTCGTTCTTGTGTTTTTCTCACCTTCACTTTGTTACCCTGTTTTGTGCTAAGACAACAAAATCGGAGCTCTAGTAAAAACCAAAGTTGAGAAAAACACAAGAGGAGGGAGAAAGACACAAAGCAATTATACATGTTCCTTCCACAATCCGGAAGTAGTCATTTCCCCCTAGAACTTCCAAGGAGAGTTCACTGAAATCAATATCTGATTACAACTGCTCAAGCATATAAGAAAGAGACTTCCAAATACTCAAGCACAAAAGCAAGATGATAAGTCAATAATTAGTATTTTCAAGTGGTTATTTTAGTTTACTTTATTTCGATTTTATGTGTTTTTATTCACTTTATAGAGCTTTGTTCCTTCAATTGCTTGTTATTTAATTTCAGGAACAAATATGGTGAAAGATTGAGTCTTGGAGCAAACGAAAGGGATTTGGAGCTGATTGAGGCCAATAATATGAAGATCCTGTGCAAAAGTATCAGGCATGGCCGTGCCTGACAATGGCGTGGTCGTTCCTCTAATGTTGTGAAAAGTGCCAAATTCAAGAAAGGTTGGCACGACACGTGCCTGTAGGTGCACGACCGTGTGCGACCTCCAGCTTCCCTTTTTGCTATTTTGCTGCAAGGCTGGCACCACCCATGCCATGGTTCCAGGCTGCTATTTTGATGTATTTTCAGACCTAAAAGCCCATGGGTTTCTTGCTTGGTAATTCTTATTCCTTTTCTTAGGGCTTAAGCTAACTTTAGGCTATAAATAGAGCAACCACCAGGCCTTATTTCTCATCTTTTTTTCTTGGGAATTTTATGTGACAATTCTTTCTTTGAATAAAAGTTCTTCTTTTATTTCTTTTTATTCCTTTTTATTCTTGATATTTACTTTCATGCTCTTCTTCTTCTTCTCTATGTCTACGATGAACATGAGTGAGTAGACTTCTTTGTCTTGGGATTGTTGGATAATTCTAATGACCTAATCCTATTCAAACCAAGCCTAGAAACCTAATTTTATGTAACCCTATTTTTGTAATCTAATTTCATCGTTCTTTAAACGTAGTAACAACTATTAAACGAAGGACCGAAATGTGAAGTTTAATAGTTGTTATTTCGTCATCTCAAATATCAAACGAAGGATCGAAAGATGAAGTTTAATATTGGAACAAATGAAATTAGACAAATCTTCCTTTGTAAATTCCATTTCTCTTTTTTGTTCTTTTAGAACCAATTCTTGTATTTAAGACTTATAAATTTTTGTCTATGGTTCTGCACACTTGAACAAATATTAGCATATCTAATTGACTTTTTAATACCTTGTTATCATGAAAACATAAGGTGGTAATGTTAAACATATTTTGTTCCAACAACATACATGACACATGTCGCTTGGCCTGGGGTCATGCCTTTTTACTACAGAGGGGGTGAGGTGCCTGTTAGTGCTGTTGAGGATGCTGTTGTTGAAGAGGGATAGGAAGCTAAGGATGATGATGGTAATTCAGATGGAGATGAGGGAATGGATGTGGACAATCCAGATATAGTTCATAGTGCAAATTCATCTCACAATGGATTGGATGATGATGGCTCGGAGTACATGGAGCAGTGAGGAGGAAGAGAAAAGACTTAAAAGCTGACCATTCATTGAGTGACACTTTATAAGCTTTTAGTCAGTTCTTTCCTTATCCTTTATCTCTTATTTATGGTTTAACAATTTTTAATTATCATGAACAATGGTTATTTGCTTCTGTATTTTGTTTCTTATGGCACTTGTGACTTTATGTGTTATGACCTTTTGTGTCGTCTGATGTTTGTTCGTATTGTGAAACAATGTATTGTGATGTTTAAAACAATGTACATATACTTCTTTTTGGATTTTCAATGATTTCAAGTTCTTTTTAATTGTGGAAGTCCACTTTCTTTATTACTCTTGCTTGTATGAAAAAGAAATTTCTCGAAAGCTTCAAATTTCAAAGTGCTCGAAAGATAGCCAAGGAATGAACAAAGTCTCAGATGTATGATAATGATAGATAGTTTGTGACAAAGCGCAAAGCCAAGGTACTTGTTTCTTGTTTTTTCTAGGTGTTTACTTGAATTTGAAATGAGTACTTAGCACAAAGTTCATTTCATTTAGTTCTCCGTGATAACATGTTTGTTTGTAAACCTCAATGTGTGTGTACCATATGCAGGAGACCGGCAATCATTGTTTAACTCGGTTGTTTTATGTTAAATCTAATAAGTTTTTAAATTATATGAAAGCCTAGAAAGGACCAAGGCGCATTTTTTGAAATTGAGTGAAATTACTTGACCACATATAGCATACCCTATGAGAAGAGCGAGTACTTGTTAACCCAATCTGAGCCAAATGGATCAGAATCCTCAACAAAGAACTATCAATATTCATACGCACAACGCTCAATAAATTTGCCCTAAATTTTTCAAAATTCATCTCATCTTTGATTCATAATTGGACTCTAATATTTATTAATCATTTTGAACCCTAAACCATCATGTTTATTGTCCATTTCCTTATGATAGGGAAACATTCAACTAGGGTTATGTTTTGTACAAGTTGGGGAGAAAGGGAGGTGTAACTTATTTGTCAAGTAAATTGGTGAATTTGAATTTTTGATCTAGACAACAATCTTGTGTAATTAGAAAAGAATAACAGAAACAAAATGTACATGAAAAAGAAAAGAAAAAAAAGTCAAAAATAGAATACGTTGTGAAGATTATCTTTTAAAGGGTTTGTATAGAATTTAAGGGGAATCTTGTAAAGTTATCTTATGATTGTAAATAGAAAGAATTTTCTACTAGCGTGGCCATTTTAATTCAATTATCCCAAAAATGACCTTTCTTTTGTAGTTAAGCCAAGTTACAACCCTAAAGACCTTTTGATCCATGCTTTTGTGCTTTTTAAGATGATATTTGGATGGACACATAACTTGATCAGGATGTTAACTTGATTGTTGAATGTGTGTTTCATAACCCTAACTCATTGATTTACTTTGTTTCATACTTACAAAGGAGTATGTTAGGTGTGGTTCATAGATAAGTGTGTTATTGACTTTATGCATAGAACTCATTTCATATTCACAGTAGATGCTTGGTGTAACACCCCGTTTTCACAAACAGGATGTCACATTTCGTTCTTCAAAATATCCTTTATCATAAATAGAGTTAAATTCCACTATTTATTTAAAACAACTGCTTTCAATAATTCAAACAATGTCGCATCGGAAAATATTCAATGTTTAAACAATACTTGGCGCTAAGGCCTCAACATCAATGGCATAAATAAAAACCACCTAAAAGTGGTCCAACATCAAATTATAAGAAGATGCGTAACAATGGAAAATAAAATACATAAGAATTCTCATCCCGTTACGTATCAAAGCATGACTCCTAAGACGACACGAGAACTCAACTCACATCAGCGGTTACTCCTGAATATCTGCACGTTACCCACGTAGAGGAAACATTCAGACAAAAGGAGTGAGATTTCACATTCAGTAATAATAAGCAACAATTCATATAAAAGAATTAATCAACATAAAACATCAACAATTCATCATCAACAATGCTTCATATAATTCCAACTATAATCATCAATTAACTTCGTTCAACAATGCAACAACAACGACTCAACAATGCAACAACAACGACTCAACAAATGCAGTGTAAATATGCATGTGGTACCAACAGAGCTACAGCTCCCTTCGCTAATGCCGTAATTCGGCTTGACAGGCTACAACCCCCTTCTCTTAAGAATCAACAAAGCTACAACTCCCTTCACTAATGCCGTAAATCAGCTTGACAGGCTACAACCCCCTTCGCTTAACAATGCTCATTCAATGACACAACTTAAAATACAACAACAGTAACATCATATAAACATATTAAATCATCCACAAAAGATTTTCACGTCAAACCAAGACCACTAGAGAGATAACACAGTTATCAACAACTTTCATATTTAAACCAAAGACCAACTCAAAACAGAAACATGTGAAAAAGACACAAGAACGCGGAACAAGACAATCTGCCACTGAATAGTTTGCTAGGTGAGCACAGCTACTTGGCGTGGCGAGCTCACAAATTTAGTCACTCGTTGTGGCGAGCAAGGTCACTCGCCGTGGCGAGCTAAAACAGGTAGCTCTCGGGAAAATGAACATTTTTCACCTAAAAATCCCAATTTTAACTTCCCAATGCCCAAATTTGATTCCAAATGTTGTCTAATCGTTTCTAAACAATGAAAGACACACGAATTCATATAAAACTTGACCTAAACATTATTTCTTCAAAAACATCGTTTTACTACTGAACAACTCGCTATGGCGAGGAAAACACTCGCTGTGGCGAGTGACATTTGAGCCACTAGCTAGGCGAAGAGAAACACTCGCTGTGGTGAGTTGACCTCTACTCGCCGTGGCGAGCGACGACAGACCGTTCTACGAACAGCACAGACATACATCAGTTTTCACCAAAAAACCCTAATTTCGACAACCTAAATCCCAAAATTGATAGGAAACATTACCTGCTGTTATTCTACAACCTGGACATCAATTTCTGCACATTAATTCATGGGATTACCTATACTTTCAACAATCTAATTGAATTCAAAACCTAACTTCTATAACATCAAAAATTCAACAAGATTAAAACCCTTTTCAGAATTATATACTTATGATTAAAGAAGGTTAGTCCCACTCCTACCTTAGACTGGTTGAGTTTCCGAATTCTACAAGCTTTCTCTGTTTGTTGTAACCCTTAATTCCTAACATCTTCCTCTATTTATAACCTAACATATTCCCCTTATTCCTAAACTGTAACACCCCGTTTTCCCAACACATAAATAATATAAAATAAATCACAGTTCATTGCAAGTAGGATGTCACATTTCGTTCTTCAAAAATCATTTCATCATAAATAGAGTTAAAATCCACTATTTAATTAAACAACTGCTTTCAATAATTCAAACAATGTCGCAGCGGAAAATATTCAACATTTAATCAATACTTGGCACTAAGGCCTCAACATCAACAAACTTAATAAAATTCCAACTTTAAAAGTGGTCCAACATCAACTTATAAAAAGATACATAACAAGGAAAACAAAACACATAAATATCCTCATTCCGTTAGGTATCAGAGCATGACTCCTATGATGACACAAGAACTCAACTCACATCAATTGTTTCTCTTAGATATCTGCAGGTTACCCACGTAGAGGCAACATTCAAACAGAAGGGGTGAGATTTCACATTCAGTAATAATAAGCAACAATTCATATACATAATGAATCAACATAAAGCAGCAACAATTAACCATCAACAATTAATTCATATAAAGGAATCAATCAACATGAAACAACAACAATTAATCATCAACAATTAATTCATATAAAGGAATCAATCAACATAAAACAGCAACAAATCATATAAGAGAATTAATCAACATAAAACAACAACAATTCATATAGGAAAATCAATCAACATAAAACAACAACAATTAATCATCAACAATGCTCCATATAATTCAATTCATATAAAAGAATCAACCAACATAAAACAACAACAATTAATCATCAATTAACTTTGTTCGACAATGCAACGACAACGACTTAACAAATGCAACAACAACGACTCAACAAATGCAATGTAATTATGCATGTGGTACCAACAGAGCGTCAAGCTCTCTTCGTTAATGTCATAATTCGACTTGACAGGCATCAAGCCCCCTTCGTTACAACTTGACAGGCATACAGCCTCCTACGTTTGACAAATGCTTATACAATGATACGACTCAAAAAAAAATGCAACAACAACGACGACTCAAGAATGCAACAACGACGACTCAACAATGCAACAACAACAACATCAACTTCGCATCACAATTTCACAATTAATCAACATTATTATTCGCAAATAAAAAATAATTTCATTCACACACTTATAATTACGAAATTCAAGCATGCATACCTTAATCGAAAACGCTTCAAAAACAACTCAAGGACATAACAAAATAATTATTAAAATACACCTAAATTCATCATTAAATACAGGAATCACATTCTGAAAACCATTCAAAATCTGGAACATTTTCAGTTTCGAAATTGCGCTAAAATCCAAACTTTCACTTCACCAAAAATCAGAATTTTTAACACAGCTGTTCCATTTTTAGTTATTCCACAACAATATAACTCACATCCTGGGCCAGAGACTATTATTATAAGGTAGTTCATCTCGTTATCTTTCCAACGCTTCGAACGGCGTACGAATCGGACTATCGGAACTCAAGTTACGAATTTTTGAAGTTTCCAAAATTCAACACTAACACAGCTACGGGTTTGATCACTTTTTGACCAAAAACCCCAATTTCGACAACCCAATTCCCAAAATTGATAGGAAATATTACCTACTTTTAATCTACAACCAGAACATCAAATTCTTCACATTAATTCATGAGATTACCTATACTTTCAACAATCTAATTGAATTCTAAACCTAACCTCTATAACAACAAAAATTCAACAACAACAAGATTAAACCCTTTTTCAGAATTATATACTTATGATTAAAGAAGGTTAGTCCCACCCTTACCTTAGATTGGTTGATTTTCAGAACTCTATAAGCTTCCTCTTTTTTTCTCCCAGAATTGTTTTTGTTGTAACCCTAGTTCTCTAATGCTCTCCTCTATTTATAAATGATTTGAGTTTGTTTCTCACTTAATCGTAACATAACAAACAAATTCTCCTTATTCCTAACAAACAAATATTAATCTTAACCTAACAAACAAATTCTCCTTATTCCTAAACTGCCCTTATGCCTCATTAATCTAATTTAATTATATTCTTCACTATTAAAGTCATAACAAACTACTAATAATTACCAAAAATCACATAAAACATCACAAATCGCAATTATTCAAATAAAATATACAAAAAGACACTAAACTTGATAAAATAAATAAATAATAAAATAGGACGTTACATAAACTGCCCCTATGCCTCATTAATCTAATTTAATTATATTCTTCACTATTAATGTCATAACAAACTACTAATAATTACCAACTAATAATTACCAAAAATCACACATCGCAATTATTCAAATAAAATATACAAAAAGACACTAAACTCGATAAAATAAATAAATAATAAAATAGGGTGTTACACTTGGCTTAATGGGAAATTTCATGCTTGCACACGCAGTAACATTGAATCATGCATTTGAACAAATCGTTTTCAAAACCATTGCTCTTTATGTCTTGTGATTAACTTTGTTCTCTTTTGAATCTTTTGTTTGAGGACAAACAAAGAGTTAAGTTAGGGAGAGTTCGATGAGTGCTAGAAAGTAGTAATTATGTTATATTTATTAAGTACTTTTGGTTACTTATGTTACAAGTTATTTAAGGAAAAGCCATGAAAATGTGATAAAATGCATTATTAGGCTCCTTATATTTTACTTGACTCAATTGTGCAGGAAAAGAATGAACAAGACAAGAATCAAAGAAAGAAAACTTAAAAGAAGTGCAAAGGCTAACTAGCCACGTCGTGTATTGTTTCCCTGGGGAGAAGAGTTACAGAATGTCACCATCTAGCTCGAACCAAAGCTCGCCATAGTGAACCAAAAGGCGAGATTTCGCCACAGGGAAGAAAAGGCGAGCAGGAGGGCGAGAAGTAGTTCCAAAGACCATGTTCCAAAATATCATAGTTTTTCATGGCGAAGAAAAGCTTGCCTGGAGAGAAACCTAATGGCAAAGAAAGGTCATCTTGCCATGGCGAGTTCATAAAATTCTGCAGAAGTATAAAAACCTCTTTTCTCATTTCAGAACATATCTTATCATACTTTTAGAGAGAGAGAGAGAATAAGGCGAAAATCACTGTTCTTAATAGAGCATGGGTGCTAGAGTGTGGATTCACTAAGAATCTTTGAGAAATCAAGACTTAGCAATGGATTTTCATCTTTTCTTCCACTTTTGTAATGTTATCATGACAATCATCAACTGAATCTCCTTAGCTGGGATTAGAGGTACTTGATCAAGCTTAGATGTAATCTTTTGATCTTTTAAAAATATAATTCTAGCATTTTATGTGATATTGAGTTTATTCTTGCATTTATTCTTATGTTTGTTTTAAATGTTATTGAAAAAAACTTTTGAATCTAGGTTTAGAATATTCATCTATCAAAACAATGATTCTAGTCATATGATTTGTGTATTGATAATTTCACACAAAGTATCGACACTTAATACTATCAGATCGTTTAATAGATGAAAAATCGTCGATTAAACGATACGATTGATCTCACAATATCATTTAGACATAAATGGTATTGTCGGGTGATACGTGATAACATCAATTAAAATCTAGAATCCGTATATATGATCATTAGGTTATATTCGATGCTTGATTGACGAACTCTAGTCCCAACGCTTTTACGCCTTATTACTCTCTGTTTTATTATCGCATTTTAGTTTGAATAGTTATTATAACAAACAATCAACCAAATCCTAACTTAAAATGATAATCGATGTTGAACAGTTTATGTTATCGCACTAGTCCCTGATGAGACGATATATAAATACTTACTCTTGATTGATAGAAAAATACCACATCGCTTAGCTAAGCATCCAGATGCTCATGGAAGAAGTAAGCACATTAACATAGTAAAACTGGAAGTTATGCTTTTTAAAACTGAAGAACAAGTTGCAGACTTGCTTACAAAGCCATTGAAGACTAGTAGCTTTGAATACTTGAAGAACAAAATTGGAATGGCAATGATTTCTACGAAATGAATCAAGGAGGTGTATTGGAAGTGCAATTCATTTAGTTAGGAATTAGTTTTAATATTTGTTTATGATAGTTTGTTAAATAGCTTGCAAATAAAGTAACAACACTAGCTTACTTGTATAGGAAGAAATAAGTTTGTTAGCATGTTTATTATGGTTACATCACCTATATGTATCTATACTCCATATCAGTTGTAAATAACATAGATTCATTAATTCAATAAAACTCTATGCTATATTGGATTTGATTCCAATATAGTAGCTTCGCATAAATTCAAACTTTACTTTGTTCTGTGAAGGCAATATGTTCAATGTCTGTAATTTGGATCTGTTGTTTTGGCCATTGTAAGAGTTGTGGGTTGTCTCGGTGTTTATGAATTGGTTGCGAAATTTGAGGTTATTTGGGTTGTGGCTCTGAATACCAAACTGGGTGCGAAAATGATGAGTGTTATGTTGTTCATTGTTGCGGTGGTATTTTTTGTTCAATCAGATCTAAAATCTAAAATCGTCAACTATTAAATCTAGAACGTCGTGGTGTGTGCCGTGTTTTTTCATTCCCAATGAACCCCGTTTGTAGTGGCGGAGGTGACCACCGATGTTGTTATGTTTGGTGGTGGTGAAAAGAAGGAGATAGTAGAGGTTGAGAACAAAGTGAGAAATGTATGGTGTAGATTATAATAATAAATCAACGTTGCTCTTTAATTTAATGGTTAAAAATAACTTTCTCAAACTTATTTATGGTACACAAATTTATATAGTGTGCATAATAAATGCCACCTATTCATCCACATGTGTTTAAACGATTATGGATAGCATTGCTCATAACTCAATCATTTCAACGACTCATTTATAGCTGCCAATATAATGCATTATGCTGGACCACAAGGGATAACGCATTCATTATATTAATACCTCTTTTTTCACATGCCTGTTTGTTTCGTTAGGAGGTCTTAATCTCTAGGTATACATAATTGTAGCAAAATGTTATAAGGGAGAAAAATATAAGGACAAAGAAAGAAAAGGGAAAGGCAATCATCAAAATATTACCACAAGTTTTTTTCTTTTTTATTGTGAGATATTGTTTCAAGATAAAGTTAGTACTTTTAGTTTTTTTTATCAAATGCTCTTAGAGTAATGGTTAACATTTTCCTCGTTTCAATTATCTCATCTCAAAGAAAGTGTTTTGGTTTAGAAGAGAAGTTGTGAAAATATGAGTAGGTAACGGTTTAGAAGAGAAGTTGTGAAGATATGAGTAGGTAACAGAGAATGTGGAAAGAAAAAAAGAGATGAAAAATAAAATAGCTTTAATTGATTGTTTGGAAGAAAGGAAAGATAAGAAAAAAAGAAAAAAGAATAGTGTAATTATTTTTCAAGGACAAAAATACCCTTACCCGAAAATTAAGTATTTAATTCATTTTATACCAAAGTTAATTTAGTTTATTTAATTAGGCAGTTTGCTTACTTAGTAAAATTATTTCAAACTATGTATATAATGAATTAAATTATATTACTTCAATTAACAAAGTTATTTAAATTAATTTTATATATAATTATCAAATAAATATGTACCGTATGTAACCAAAAAAATAATATATGAAGCTGTTTAAATATCAAATTATCAGTCCTAAAATCCCTTCACCACCAATGAATATGTCTTAACCCCCTATCCTTCCACGCCATCTATATTCCCTGTTGTTCACACCAAAAATGGTAAGGCTCAAGTTAAATGTTCATACGTGAAACATGTTTCTTCAGTCCCAAATTATGACGTTGTGGACATTTAACATGTATTAAAAAAGATAATGAGTAACATTAATGTTTCATTAAAATGTTAAAACGACTTATAACTTAAGATCATTTTTCTTTTTCAAAGTAGCTTATAATTTAGGACGGAGTGAGTATCAAGTACCTTAATATATAACACTTAAGCTTAAAGTAACCCAGTAGATAAAGATATACATAAAGTTATGGTATTTTGAAGTGTTAAGCTTTATTCAGATTGAGACACTTAAGCTTAAAGTTACCCAGTAGATAAAGATATACATAAAGTTATGGTATTTTGAAGTTTTAAGATTTATTCAGATTGAGTTTTGTTAATAAAATAAGGTAACTTATATTAACACTGTATATTCCCTCCCTCCATTTTTGTAGTAGCAGTTTATAAAAAAAAAACTTTGTCCTTAAATATAAGATTATATATAAATTCTTAAATGTATTGATTACTCTGATTTAAAATATAACTTTTATTAATACTATGAATTTGTCTTGATATATGAAAAGTTAACATTAAATATATATTTAATTCCATCAACAAGCATTCAACTTCTTCACTGCTTCATGAACGCGTAAAATGATCTTACATGAACGCGTAAAATGATTTCACGATAAATCCGAATGAAAGGTTAAGGAGAATTCTATTTACATAGTGAAAATGAAATGAAGGTTAACTTAAATTTAATTTCTATAATGTACATAAAATGAATTCATGTGTGCACATATGTGAATTCAATTCACCTCTGATCTGCATACGAGAAAAAAAAATAAAAAGCTGAAAATTACTTAAACACATAATCATTTAAACGTGAAAATCATTGTAATGGAAAACTTTATGCTTCAATCTAATCTTTCATCAAGTTTGATCACATATTCATGTTTGTTTGTGAGAGAGATGAACATTTACATTAGAGTGAGAGATGGAAAAACAAGAAAATTAAAATGTAAAAGGGCAATTTAAATATTATGATTAAGTTATGAATAGATTTGGGTGTAGAAGGATATGTTTGGGTTGTCACTAGAAAAAAAATATATTATTGTTAAAGTAAGACTTAAAAAAATCTACCAATTCTGTTGGAAAAATCATATCTTCAAATTTCTTTTCTTTTCTAAAACAACCAATTATCACTATGTCTTGCAGGTAGACTTGAGAAACATTCCGACAATAAAAACCGCAAAATCGTGTACAATGCCAACAATGCAGAATTTGGTGTTCCATTCTTGGAAGCAACTGCTAACTGCAGCCTTCATTCTCTTAATTATTTGGACAATGCAGACACAGAAATGGCGAAGCACTTCGTGTTTGATCCTCCTTCCCCTCACGATAAGCGTTACCCATTGGTGGTAATGGTAACACAGTTTATTTGTGGTGGCATAACCATTGGAATAGGGTTGTCACATGCTGTTTGTGATGGATTTGGTGCATCTCAATTTTTCAATGCAATTGTTAAAATTGCAAAAGGAAGAAATGAACCTACGGTTAAACCAATATGGGAAAGAGAGATATTTGATCGTTCAATAGGTACTAAAAAAGCAATCCAATGCCTAATGGATAAAGAGTCTGCTACCTTTTCACCATTACTTCAACCTAAAACAGTCACAAAAGCAATACTGCTTTAAGGTCAAGACGGAGGGGATACAAAGACTCAAAATGAGGTTGGTGAAGGGAAGTGATAAAAAATCAACACATATCACAACGTTTGAGTCACTAGGTGCCTACGTATGGAGGGCTAGAGCGAGAGCCTTAACAATCCACAAGAATGGAAAAACAATGCTAACCTTGTTAGTTGGCATGAGAAGAAACATAATGGAGAATCCCTTGCCGAAAGGTTATTATGGGAACTCCATCGCGGACAGCAATATTATTTTAAATGTAGCCGAACTCATTGAAAGACCAGTCGATGAAATTGTTCAACGAATCAAAATGGCGAAAAATGTTGCGTTCAACAAAGATTATATAAAAAATTCCATAACGAATGCATTGGACACAAACCATGAGGATGAGTTAATCATGGAATCTAGTGGTGCAGTAACATTTTTGACATATTGGAGGCATTTGGGCTTTCAGGGAAGCATTGATTTTGGAGGGTTTGAAGCAACGAATTTTCTAACAGCACCATGCAACATGTTTCAACTTGTCAGTACATGCATCACTACAAGAAAATATGTGATTTGCTACACCCATTATCACAGCTAATTCCTAGCAAACGAGACAAATTTGCTGGGGAAATATTTCTTAGTAAATCCATAGTAAAAAGAAATAAATTCCTAGCAAATATTTAGTTGATCTATAGCAAATAAGTATTGATAATGTATTTTCCATAGCAACATAACTATGACATATCGTAGCAATTTCACAACAAATCCATAGCAAAAAACTATGACTTGTCATAGCAAATTTGCAACAAATCCATAGCAACATAACACTTATAGTAGCAAATCTACAACAACTCTATAGTATGATTTATTTTTGCTGTTTCTATTTTTCTATAGTATAATTTATTACTAAATTAATTTAACTAATTTATTACAATAATAATGTATATACATAGCTAAACATAACAAGCTAAATTTGCAGAAAATGCAAAACTAAAGTATCACTCTGATTTTAAATCTATATTTTTAATATATTAAAAAAATACTAAATCCAAAATTCCTAGTAATAGAAGATCCTCTAGCATCCATGAATGAATTAGGCTCCCAAGGAAGATCATTTTCTACCATACATATGTAGATAGACATGAAAAGAACAAAAAATGGACCTCTTTGCAGACTGTGTTATAAAGATCTTCCAGGGAAAACTCCACCCCTGCATAAGCTGGTTAAACACACCATCACAAGATTTTGAAATTTATGCCATATTCCCTCCTTTACGAACCCTGTGAACACATAATGTTAACAGATTACTATTACCCTACGTAGGCCCTGTTTGGATAAACAGCTTAATTATCCAGAGTGTAAGCACAGAGTGTGTCCTGATTCACGAGAGAGAAACCTGAATCGATCTGAGTCTATACCAATTGGAAACTGACATGCAAGATAAAAGAAATATGTAAGTAGTTCTTATATTAATCTCATCATGTTAATTGCTTACTTCCTAAGATAAGTTTCATTCAAAACATTTTAGTGAAGGAAAATCGATTTCATAAACAGAATAAGCAGCGGATAAAGAAAAATTTCGATTTTCTTTCCTTGGATCATTACGAATTACACATGAATCAATGATTCGATTGTTACCTCGAAGTGTGGAATCTGAAAGCTGGAAACTGGAAACACGATCACGGCAAAGCAAGCAGCAAGCAGCAAAGCCTCTAGCAAGTCCACACGAACAGTGCTCCTCCAAAACTCGGTGCTAGCCAACGAATCAGAAGTTTCAGAGAGTTTAGGGTTTCAAAAACGTGCAACCTCAAACTTCAGCACTAAGCTTCTATTTATAGAACTCTTAGTGTGCTCTGCAAGTTTAGAAGTCACTATTGGGCTTCTGTAAGACCAATAACGAGTTTAGTAATTCTGCCACGGCATTAAACTTACTATTTCAAATTTGAAGGATTTTTATTAAAGTTGATCTCACCTCACCACAACTGATATATCATATATATTCGCACTCCAATCATAACATGCATAACAATTATACAAAGTAAAAGTGACATGATTATGGCCATCCTAACGCTATGATTCTCTCAAGCCAATGAGAGAATCTAAACTAATCCTAGAAACGACCTTGCTTCTCCAAGCTTGACTTCCAGGACTATCCTAACGTCTTGAGTCCTATTACCTCCTTGTATTCTATTTACATTACATATTAAAGAAACTCATTTTACATACGAGGGAGTGGATGAGAAGAGAATGTAGAATAGAGACTTAAGAGAGAGGCACGACACACAGGCCGTATTTCAATATCCAAAAGAAATAAATAAAAGGACTAAGGCCATAATCATTCACATGATAATAATAACAAACACACTCTTATTATTATTATTATTATTAATTATACCTTATAATTAAACAAATTAAATTAAAATTCGACATATGATCACACTACGCAGATTAGCACTGTATTTCGCATCAACACTTGACACGTTTCTGATTACCCTAACCGTTTCGGCAAACCCTAATTCTGTCACAACAATCTGATCTTATTAAACAAGTACTCTGATTGTTTATTCAAGTATCATGATCGAGTCTAGGATGCTTCACCAGAATCGGTTACGAAGCTCCATGCATCAGATCAATTAATATGAACAAATATCATCTGACTTATTTAAACTACAATCAAATCCAGTATATCATATATACTGTTGTTATACAGAATTTACCAATCACACTTATGTCGATATGTATAATCAAAATATTGATGCTTCACCAAAGTATACAGAATCGATTACGAAGCTTCAAACAAATTGATCGTCCATGCACATATGTAACAGCCCGATTTTACGATTATTTGATTTTAATTGTTTTATGTGTGTTTATTCATGTCTGTGTGCATTTTCAGGAGTTTTCGTGTTAGGAGGGTATTTTGATAATTTAGACTTAAGGGTATTTTAGCCTTTTGCGAGGAAGGGTAATTTAGTAACATTATGACAATAGTTATTTTAGCGTTCTAGTTAGAATCGTTATTAATTGTAAGAAGTTAAGTTGTCGATATAATCAATTAAGACTGAGGTTTCTAGTTAATTACCGTTAGTGAGTTAGAGTTAGCGGTGTGGTGTAATTAGATTTGAGCCAATTAGTTGGGATGGGTTAGGCCCATTAGGGTTGTGAATATTTGACCCATAACTTTGAGAAAATAGGGTTAGACTTTGTCATTCACACATAACACAAAGAGTAGAGAAATAGAGGCTAGAGAGACAAAAGCAAGAGAAGAGGGTTGAAGCTAAAGGGGAGGTTGAATCTAGGAGCTAAATTGAAGCTTGAGCTAGGATTCTTGGTGTTAGAGGTAAGAGGGATAGTTTTCACACATAATCTTCAAATTTCTCATTTCTACCCATTTCTATGAATTTGATTGATTGCATTAATTCTGTAAATTCGTGTTTGGATGTTGATGTTATGTTTGTAAACATGAATTATATGATGATAGTGTAATCGTTGTTGAATTAACATGTCAAAAATGTATGAAAATGAATATTTGGGTTTATGTGAAAAATTGATGAAGAATAATGTTGTTGTTGTTGGAATGTTGAGGAATTCATGACTGATAGCTGTTGTTGTTGTTATGAGATGTTGTTGTTGATGATTGATGCCATAGGTGTTCATAATTATGGAATTGTGGAGTGAATTGTGTTGTTGCTGAGAGTTTTGTGAAGAATAAATGAATTGTTGAATTGTGTTGAAATGATGTTTTGATTTCAAATTCTATATGGTTTTGAGTGTCTTTTATGTACATAATAATATAAACAACCTTTGGAAACACATTTGGGCATTGGGAGATCAAAATTGGGAATTTTGGGTGAAAAAGAGTTGAAAACCGTAGTGTTTATAACCACTTCAGAAGTCCTTCAGAAGCTACTTCAGAAGCTCCTTCAGAAGCTCCTTCAGAAGCTACTTCAGAAGCTACTTCAGAAGTATGTTCAGAAGCAGTTTTAGCAGTCTCTGTTTTGCGCTCTTGCGTCTTTTTCGCCCATTTCTGTTTTGAATTGGCCTTTGGTGTAAACATAAATTTTTTAGATAATTGAGTTAGCTTTCCAATGGCTTTGGTTTCACTTGAAAATGTTTTGTGGATTTTGAGTTATGATAGAAACACTCCAAGTGGGTCTTGAAAGACTTTTACGAAAAATTCAGCATAACCGTTTCTAACTCAACCCAAAACTTTTAGTTTGCTTCCAAACATCAAATATGAGTATTATGAGTTTAATTATGATTTTTAATAGCATCTAATCTATGCCTTCTTGAATCAAACTTAGTTTTCTTCTCTTAATGAATTGGTTTTGCAATATGACAAAGTGAGACGAACTTTGTCATTTTTGTGAATTAGTCATGATTGGCCGATGAAAGGCTTATGTAATCTCTCTGCACACATTTGTGACCTAAGAGTATACATGGCTTAGGCGATTAACCTTGTTTGGTTGGTTTTGATTCATTACTTTAATATTTCCAAAGTTGTGAATTATAAGTAAAACTTGTGAAAACTTAACTTAAAGACCAATGGTGTGGCAACCTTTTGTGACTGATCTTATATGATTAAGTGGAGACTCGTGAATGAATAATATACGTTGATTGTATGTCGGTGTGTGCATACTTGTTGAATGATGGTGATGATTGCATAATTGTATATGCATTGTTTTGGTGATGATTGCATGATGATATATGCATGTTTATTGTTGAGGTGACCATGGTATGAACATATGCATTGAGTCGAGTCATATGTTCATGCATTCATTGTTTGGTGGCGAACTTATGTTCATTGTAAGGCGGGGTGTGAAACCTTACAAACGATGTTTTTGTTGCATCGAAGGTGACGACCTTGAGGTGATTTGGTACCACATGCATCTAGATGAGTCTAGAACATTGCATACATTGTTTGGTGAATTGCATTGAGTCGTGAAGTGTGATTGATGCATTTGGTTCATGCGAACTGGATTAGTGAATTGAATTGATATTGGATTTTTGTGTGAATATATATGTATGAGGATGTTTGTATTATTTAGTAATCTTTATACATTATATTCTTGATTATTGATTGTGAATTATGTTGATGTAATTCTAACCCTCAGTGGTTTACCACCTACCTTTCCGTGCGGACGGGTAGATGGAGTGCAGGATAAGTAGCTTGTTCGATTGATGTTGTTGAGGAGTAGGAATCCTCCTTATCTTTTGCGCCCGTCTAGATTAGGGGCTCTGATCTAGGATAGCGTTTTATTGTTAAACTTATTTAATCATATGTTGATTTGAGGAGTTATGTTATGATTATTCTATATCCTATGTCTTGAGGATGTTTTATGTATTTATTATCCTGAGACTTGGAGATGTTGTCTATAGATTTGATATATTCCACTGCTATATTTTATGAATCATGATAATATATACTTGCGAATTATGAAATTGTTTGTTGTTGTAGTATCTGTTTCTAGAATATATTGTATGTTCGCGCGTTTTACCGCTTAATAGAAATAGGGTGTTACAACATACACGTGATTGATATTTATTATTTGCGTTTTATGATCGATCAATCATGTTTCTGTCGATATGTATATTTGAAACGTCAATGTTTCACCATAAACGGTTTATGAAACATCGAATCAAATCGAAGAGCCATGCACAGAAAACATAATATGATATGATGCCAATTTTAATTCTCTTTATTATTTAATTTCATTCAATATGTTTAATCAAATTAAAGCATAAAGCAGTAACAAAGCAATCCGATTCAAGGTTTCGTAATTGGCTCCAATACCACTGAAGGAAAATAGATTTCATAAACAGAATAAGCAGCGGATAAAAAAAAAATTCGATTTTCTTTCCTTGGATCATTACGAATTACACATGAATCAGTGATTCGATTGTTACCTCGAAGTGTGGAATCTGAAAACTGGAAACTGGAAACACGATCACAGCAAAGCAAGCAGCAAGCAGCAAAGCAAGCAGCAAAGCCTCTAGCAAGTCCACACGAACAGTGCTCCTCCAAAACTCGGTGCTAGCCAACGAATTAGAAGTTTCAGAGAGTTTATGGTTTCAAAAACGTGCAACCTCAAACTTCAGCACTAGGCTTCTGTTTATAGAACTCTTATTGTGCTCTGCAAGTTTAGAAGTCACTATTGGGCTTATGTACCACCAATAACGAGTTTAGTAATTCTGCCAACTAATTAGCGTTATTTACTAAACGCACCCCTTATATAAGTCATACTTATATATTTCTCTTTTGACTGTTCTTTGTGTGTGACCCTATAGGTTCTAGTCACGTTGGCAATAATATTAAATCTAATATTTAATACTATAAACAATGAGCGGTACAAGTGACAAGAATGTCAAGTGATCTGACGAAACCTTTTTCCATGATAATACTTATGTATACGATTACTACTTTGTCCTAATATCTTTATTGATCTCAATGCATAGATTTTGTCACCATTGTGTAGATCAATATTTATATTTCTTGATTCCAAAATATACTGAATAACGAATAAGTCCGATATCCTATATCGACTTAGTTCGGCATGGCCATGCAGTTTTACAGTCATATTTCATCAAGAGGCCTATAGATATATCTCCTGTTTATGAGGAGGGACAAATCCCATCTAGGACACTCATGTCCCTCAACATGATTCATCAAGTACCCATCAACCAACGTTATGGTTATCCTTTTACAGACAACGTTAGAATGGCAACAAAGCACTTGAGTCTACATCTAGGGATCATAGTGGTTTCAGGTCAAAGAGCGATGTACACTATTATCATTGTGAGAATATCTTATGACAATCTCATAACTTACTATGTAGTATTCTCACGACGGGTCTATCCAGTATAAATATTACTCCTAACATTTATACCTATGTATAGACTTGATATCTCATATCTATGACCCATGAGATGCGGTCATCAGTCTTCATACATAATAGTCTCGAAGCTTTATTATTATCCTAATTCATATTAAATCTTGACTATGGATACATTTAAGAATAGCGTTCTTTATGATAATGTAATCTCATGATTAAGTCACACTTAATATATTATTACATGAACTATCTATTCTAAGGACTTTATTAACATTACTATAAATATATAATAAAGAGTGCCATATATTATTTAATAATAAAAGTCATGATACATAAGATAAGTTTCACATAAACTATTGGTCTCTAGGGCTTATACCAACAATCTCCCACTAGCACTAGAGTCAATCAGGCATAAACCTAATACCCATAGATCTAGTATGACCATCATGCTTCTGCTGGGCAAGAGCTTTAGTAAGTGGATCAGCAACATTGTCTAATGTTGGTACTTTGCATATTTTAACATCTCCTCTTTCGATAATCTCTCGAATAAGATGATAGCGCCTTTGTATGTGTTTGGATTTCTGGTGAGATCTAGGTTCTTTGGCTTGTGCGATTGCTCCATTGTTATCACATAGTAATTCAATGGGATCGGCAATACTTGTAACTATTCCAAGATCAGAAATGAATTTCTTAATCCAAACAGCTTCCTTTGCGGCATTAGATGCAGCAATGTACTCGGCTTCTGTTGTAGAATCAGCGATTGTTTCTTGCTTTGAACTCTTCCAGCTCACAGCACCGCCATTTAAGCAAAACACATATCTAGATTGCGATTTGAAATCATCATTATATGTCTGAAAACTAGCATCAATGTAACCAATTACAGAGAGCTCTTCTTGACCTCCATAGATCAAGAAAGTATCCTTAGTTCTTCTCAAGTATTTAAGGATATTCTTGACAGCAATCCAATGATCGTTGCCAGGATTAGACTGGTATCTGCTCGTAGCACTTAAAGCATACGAGACATCTGGTCGAGTACATATCATAGCATACATGATAGACCCAATTGCCGAAGCATATGGAATATCACGCATTCGATCCCTTTCTTCATTAGTCGAAGGGGATTGAGTCTTTGATAGATTTATTCCTGACGACATAGGGATGAATCCTTTCTTGGAATCATGCATATTGAAACGTCTCAGGACTTTATCTATATATGTACCCTGACTTAAGCCAAGCAATCTTTGTGATCTATCTCTATAGATCCTGATTCCTAATATATAGGAGGCTTCACCTAAGTCTTTCATAGAAAAGCATTTCCCTAAGCAAGTTTTTATTTCTTGTAATGTAGGGATGTCATTTCCGATTAATAATATGTCATCCACATATAAAACCAGAAATGAGACTATGCTCCCACTAACCTTCTTGTAAACACAAGGCTCATCTTCATTTTTAATGAATCCATATTGTTGTACAGTTTCATCAAAACGAAGATTCCAACTTCTAGAAGCTTGCTTCAATCCATAGATTGATCGCTGTAATTTGCATACTTTCTTGGTTGCTTTAGGATCGCCAAATCCTTCAGGTTGTGTCATGTACACATCCTCAAGAAGATTTCCATTAAGGAAAGCAGTTTTGACATCCATTTGCCAGATTTCATAATCATGGTATGCAGCGATAGCAAGTAAGATCCGAATGGATTTAATCATTGGAACTGGTGAAAAGGTTTCATCATAATCCACACCATGAATTTGTTTGAAGCCTTTAGCAACCAGCCGCGCTTTGTCGGTATTAACCTTTTCGTCCATGTCAATTTTCTTTTTGAAAACCCATTTGCATCCTATAGGATTAATTCCTTTAGGTGCTTCAATCAAGTTCCAAACTCGATTTGTGTACATGGAATCCATTTCAGATTTCATGGCTTCAAGCCACTTCTCAGAATCAGGGCCAGTAATGGCCTCCAAGTAAGTCACAGGCTCATCGTGGTCCATGAGCAATACATCAACCTCTTGTGATATGAGATACCCATATCTCTCGGGTTCTTGACGTATCCTGCTAGACCTACGTGGTTCTTGTGTTACTGGAATAGGATTTTCTATCATAATAGTTTGTGTATCTTGTTCCTGGTATTTCATTACTTTGTGGGTCTTGAACTTCTTCAAGATCTACTTTGCTCCCACTGATTCTTTTGGTGACAAAATCCTTTTCAAGGAAGACTCCATTTCTGGCAACAACAATTGTGCCCTCAGAAGGTTTGTAAAAGTAGTATCCTCTAGTTTCTTTAGGATATCCCACAAAGAAACCTTTATCAGATCTTTGTTCAAGCTTAGTAGACATAAGTCGTTTTATATAAGCTTCACAACCCCAAATCTTTAAATGTCCCACATTGGGTTTTCGACCGTTCCATAACTCATATGGTGTCTTTTCTACCGCTTTGGATGGAACTCGGTTAAGCGTATAAGCTGCAGTTAATAAGGCGTATCCCCATAAGGAATTTGGAAGTTCAGCATGACTCATCATTGATCGGACCATGTCTAATAAGGTTCGATTTCTCCTTTCAGAAACACCATTCCATTGTGGCGTTCCAGGAGGTGTGAGTTGGGACAAGATCCCGCATTCTTTTAGATGATTGTCAAACTCTAAGCTCAAACACTCTCCACCTCGATCAGATCAAAGCATTTTGATTTTCTTGCCTTGTTGGTTTTCTACTTCATTTTGAAATTCTTTGAATAAAGTAAATGATTCAAATTTATGTTTCATTAGATACACATATCCAAATCTACTAAAGTCATCAGTGAATGTATGAGTCCTAAGAGATCACTAGCCCTTTCACCTTGACCGGAAAAAGGGGCCTTTGTTATCTTTCCTAATAAACAAGATCGACATGTCTCATATGATTCAAAATCAAAAGAGTCCAAAAGTCCATCTTTATGGAGTTTGGAAATGCGATTTTCATTTATATGGCCTAAACGACAATGCCAAAGGTAAGTCGGATTCAACTCATTAGGTTTGATCCTTTTAGCATTAATGTTATAGATAGGCATATCAAGATCTAGGATATAAAGTCCATTAATCAAAATTGCATTAGCATATAGAATATTATCCAAATAAACGGAACAACATTTGTTCTTAATGGTAAAATAAAAACCAGCCTTGTCCAAACAAGAAATTGAAATAATATTCCTGCTAATGGCAGGTACATAATAGCAGTTTTCTAAATTCAATAAAAGACCACTAGGTAAGGTCAATACATAAGTTCCAATAGCTAAAGCAGCAACCTTTGCTCCATTGCCAACTCTAAGATCGACCTCGCCTTTTGCCAATGCTCTACTCGTTCTCAGCCCCTACACATCAGTACAAATATGAGAACCACATCCAGTATCTAATACCCATGATGTAGAAGTAGACATATTAATTTCTATAACAAAAATACCTGTAGAAGTAGTAGGAACATTTCCATTCTTCTTATCTTCCAGATACTTTGGGCAGTTTCGCCTCCAGTGCCCCTTATTGTTGCAATAGAAGCACTTGCCCTCCTTAGCCATGCCTCCAGTAGGCTTCAAAGCTTTGGTTGATGGCTTGGCAACAACTTTTCCTTTGCCATTTCCCTTAGACTTATTAGGCTTCTTATTGTGCTTTTTGAACTTGCCATTATTAACCATCAAAATGGCCTTTCCCTTTCCTTTCATGTTTTTCTCAGCAGTTCTCAACATAGCTGCAAGCTGTGGAAGTGTTTTGTCCATATCATTCATTAGGAAATTCTGGACAAAACTGCTGAAGCTTTCAGGCAACGATTGCAAGACAAGATCAACAACCAGTTCCTGCTCAAGGACAAATCCCAATCGAGCTAGGTTCTCAGAATACCCAATCATTTTGAGTACATGAGGTCCTACAGGACTTCCTTCTGACAGCTTGGTAGAGAAAAGGGCTTTAGAGACATCAAACCACTCATGCCTTGCCTGCTCTTCATAAAGAGTCTTAAGATGTCCGATCATATCGAACGCGGTCATCCCTTTATGTTGTTTTTGCAGCTCGGGAGTCATGGTTGGTAGCATGATGCATGAGACTTCCACGGAATCATTAAGATGCTTGGTATGATCATTTCTCAGAGCCGCAGAAGCTCCAACAGGTGGTGCCTTAGGAATGGGTTCATCCAGCACATACAACTTTTTTTCGTGGGTGAGGACAATCCTCATGTTACGGAACCAGTCCAAAAAATTAGTTTCAGTCAATTTTTCCTTTTCAATGAGAGATCACAAAATGTTGGTTGATGTGTTATTGGCCATCTACAATTTTAAAATATACAAAATAAGTATCATGAAATAACATATTTAATTTGGCCTTTAATTAAATACGCTCCCACTATTTTACTCAAATCAAATGACCTTCAAACACTTGACTCGGAAAATCCCGTTGGAAGATTTTCTAGTGGATTGAAATCCTTATTTCACTTTGCTTTAAGTCAACTGGGGCTGTACTTAAAACTTAGTTATTTAGGTAGGAACATTTCCAATTGTATCTTATACAACTTTCAAATCAATTAGGTGAATAACTCTTACTCAAGTCTATCATATAGACATTACCTAATTATTGCTTCTAAATTTATTCTAATCTTATTAAAATTAATTTAGTTAAGTTAAACCCAAAAGAATAACACTTGGGTAAATTGGATTACCGCACCGCAACTTACTAGTATAAAATATGCGCTTCACGGAGGAAAAACCCACATATTCGATATTAGTCTTGAAGGGTGTTAAACTTTTGGAAAGCATTAAACTTAATATTTCAAATTTGAAGGATTTTTATTAAGGTTGATCTCACCTCACCACGGCTTATATATCATATATATTCGCACTCCAATCATAACATGCATAACAATTATACAAAGTAAAAGTGACATGATTATGGCCATCCTAACGCTATGATTCTCTCAAGCCAATGAGAGAATCTAAACTAATCCTAGAAACGACCTTGCTTCTCCAAGCTTGACTTCCAGGACTATCCTAACGTCTTGAGTCCTATTACCTTCTTTGTGCTCTCGATTTTCGGGTATCAAAATCATTAATCGGATTTGAACCTTTAATCTTTGAACTCTCAACTTTTATTCGCGGGAAGGGAAAAAGTGAGTAAAAACCCCTATAAGACCTTGGATCCGGGGGTTGGTTTCGATTGGGGAAGGTGTTAGGCACCCGAACCGACTATGGTATCCCATAGGAACCTTCTACCTATTCTTAATATTGCGCTAAATTAATTTTACTTATTAAAAAAAATATTTTAGAGTTTAAGTGAAAGAAAGGAGGAAGATGAAGCATGTTTTTGGTTATTTTTATTGATTTGGAAGGGCCAAAGCCCTTTGCCTACTTACCCAAATAAATCGGGGTCAAAATCAAGTAGTTCGGCTAAAGAACTTCTTTGATGGGTTGAATTGATTTTAACATTTTGGAAAAAAAGATTTTAAGAAAAGATGAGAGGCCTCAAGGCATAAGAAAAAAAATACAGTGAAGTTGGTTAATTTTAATTGCAAGAAATCCATGTATAATGTGGATATTAAATTGATTACCATTTGATTAAGGAAAATAAAAGGAAAAACACTTGGGTTACAAGCCAAGGTTTACTTTAAAGAAATTTGAATTTTGACTTTTTGATAAAATATTTTTCTAAACTATCGGTGAATTAGCGTAACGGCGAAAAAATAAATGAGCATAAAGCGGTAAATAAAGTGGTGAAGTGTCGGTGCGTGTGTCAGTGCGTGTGTCGATTACATATTGCATACCTTAAATACATTCTATGGTCTCAAAAGAAAATAAGATGACGAGAAATAAAAATGCGCAAAAATAAATTACATCATTTCCCTAATTATACAAACTAAACCAATGACAATAATAAAATAAATGACGAAAAATTAAATATGCATGCAATACTTCTACGAAACCTATTATACACACTAAAAATGCAATTTAAACAAATTAAAATAACAAAGCAATAAAATGCAAACACATGAAATAAACACAAATGCTAGGTAAGCAAGATTAAAAGAAACAAATATCCATGAAAAGATTTTTTTAAATGCCTAAATAAACTAAAACTATATGAGATAGAAACTTAGCTATTAAATGAACTAAAAAAAATGCATGATGTGAAGATTAAAACACTAATTAAAAATGCATGGAACATAGTTCAAATATTATATGAAGTAAAAAAATAAATGCATGAAATAATAAAAAAGTTACTACAAAAAAATATATGCAGGGGGTGAAGGTGAGAAAAACACAAGAAGGGGGGGTTGAATTGTGTTTTTTTTTCGCAACTCTTGAAGAGTGAGAATCTAATTCCTTTAAACTCAGAGTCTGAATGAGATCAGAGTCTGATAGGAGATTAGGTTCTGATTGCAGCGGAATAATCAAGAGATAAAGAGAGAAGAGAGAACACAAGCAATTATACAGGTTCCTTCCACAAACCGGAAGTAGTCCTGTCCTCCTTGTACTTCCAAGGAGAGTTCACTAAAATGTAATATCAAATTACAAGTTGCTCAAACACACAGTATGAGACTTCCTTGCTCAAGCACACAGGCGAGATACTTCATTGCTCAAAGACACAACTAAGAGACTTCCTTTGCTCAAGGACGCAGCCAAGAGACTTCCTTTGCTCAAGCACAAAAACAAGAGACTTTTACACAATTACAGAAAATTGAATACAGTTGAAACACTTGACAACAATCAAAATGTGTTTCAATTACAACAAAGACAGACTCTGTTTAACACAAAAGACAGACTCTGTTTTTCTATGAAACTTAGAAATTCTAGAATACTCAGTTTGTAAGAATCTAAGTTGATGATATGCTTTTGTTAAGACTCAGTTGAATACGAAAGCAGCGCAATGCAATTTTTCAAGTTGTAGAGTCCAACAATTCTTCAAGTCTTCTATCCTTTATGTAGGCGTAGGAAAGAGACGTTGAGTCATCCAGCGCATCAGGATGATTTGTGAAGCTTGATCAATGACTGTTGATCTGTTGCTTGATTTGGTAATAGTCCTTCAATAACATCATTTGAATTCCATTCCCTTTGAGGATTAATACCGGTAGACACAGTTGCCAAACTGTACGAGGTAGTGGAGTAGTGGAAACAGAGTTCGTACAACGTACTCTGTACTGGCCTGCAATCTTTGTCTTTGTGCTTCCCAGCTCAAGTTGACTTAGAAGCTAGCCGTTACTCCATTAGAGTTTCTTTGTGCATAGCAATGCAGTAGAGATCACTGTTAGCAGATCATCAAATTTGTGGCTTCAGACTCACTATAGCACTATGCTTCTGATAATCTTCAGACTCTCTTGGTTCTCAGATTCTGATGGTCTTCAGACTCTGATACAGTCTTCAGACTCTCTTCGGTACAGTCTTCAGACTCTCTTCGATACAGAATCAGACTCTCTTCAATACAGAATCACAAGCAACAAGCTTCTCTGGATTTATTGCTCTTTAACATTGTTCAAACAGAATACTTTCTAAGATACAAATCTTAATTGATATCCTGCATACTTAAACAAATATTAGCAATATCCAATTGACAACTTTTTAATACCTTGTTATCATCAAAACTCAAAACGTGGTATTGCTGAACACCTTTGTTCCAACAATCTCCCCCTTTTTGATGATGACAAACATTAGTATTTAAAAGGTCAATTGTTGTTAATCTAATTAACAAGTTGACTTAAAGGGTTCTGAGGTTTGTAAGCTCAGAGTCCGAGGTTTGTAAGCTCTGACTCCCCTTGAGTCTGATAGTTCTTAAGTTGAGGTTTGTAAGCTCATCTTGAGTTGATCCAGGTTAATTAAATTCACTTTCATAATCAATCAAATTCATTCTCAGAATATTCAGAAAATTGATTCTAAAACAGGGCTCAGAGTCTAACTAAGCACCTTTCGCAGATTTCCCTTTAACTTATACGTATACATGCAATGTAATTAAAGAAAAATTTTCTCTCCTCCCTGACATAAATACTTTCCCTTCTCCCTGACTGAAGGTAAGGGTGTAAACATGTTTTAAGGAAGAATGAGAAAACATAGAAGATTCAGAGCATAAAAAAAATTGAATGCAAATAGAATCAAAAACAACTTGTATAAATTGAAACATAAAGTAAGTTCAGAAGATAGTAAACAAGAATTACAAAAAAAATGAAATTAAACTAAGGTTGGTTTTGTTTGGCAAGATGATCCATCGGTTTCTGGAGATCCTCTTGCTGTTTCTTAACCATCTCTTCCAGAGCCTCAGTTCTTTGCAAATGTGCTTCTCTTTCCAGTCTAGCTTCTTCTTGAATTCTATACAATTTCCTCTTCAAGGAATTGTAAGCCACTGATTCTCTAGGAATATACTGATCTTCATCAAAGAAGGGTGTATCTCTTATCCTTAGAATAGGAGCTTTTTCCAGAACTGCAACTTTCTCAGCCCGCTTTACTTCTTCAACATGCTTGGCAGTAACAAGAGCTTGTTCCCTGGCAGCAGCCTTTTGAATTTTGGTGATAAAATCCAAAAATTCAGTCTTCACTGTAGAGAACTTGTCCTCATAGCTCACATTAAGTATTGGTATAAGCCTTTGCTCAATCACTTCTTTGAGCTTATTGCATGAAGAAGCATAGAACTCATCTATCTTACTTGAATCAAATAAGTCAGTTTGAGGTTCAGAGGTTGAGGGTTGAGAAGCTCTTAAAGCTAGAAAAGTTTCAAAACCTGGGAAATAGGTTATAGGATCACAAAGAGGTTGGGAAACTCTTCTGGTCTTAGCTCTACATTCTGTTACAGTTTCTGATACAATATCAGAAGCTTGTTCCAGATTTTCAGAAGCTGGTTCAACAACAGGTTCTGAAGGTTCAGCAGAGGCTAAAGTCAGATTCTCTGTAGGTTTAGGTACAGGGTCTGGTTTGGAAATAGATGAAGTAGCTTTTGTTGATTTGGATTTTGCAGGGGTTTTTGGTAGTTCTCTTCCTAGATGTTTTTCAAGAGAATCTAGAGTGTCTGGAGAGTCTACACAAATGGTTTCAGTTTGGGGGGGGTGGCTGTTTGGATTGAATGGTTGCTTCAGGCTTTTCAGAAGGTTGAATTACCTAACGTGGTTTGAGAAATGAAGGTTGAGCAGGATGGTCAACAGGAAGATTCATAGACACTGTGATTGTGTCTTGAATCACTCTGTCCATAGTTGAATCAACATAATCAACTACTGCAGGGTCAAGCGGGTTATGGGATGATATGGGTTTGATTGGTGAGGGAGATGAATTTTTGAGAGATGGAAGAATTTGGCTCAAGGGTTTGTTGTCAGATTCTGAATCTGATTCTGACTCATGATTCAAAGAAGAAGATGAGCTAAATGCCACGTTGCCAGAGGTGCCAATGCCAGCTTCTGGAGAGGCATAGTGATCAGATACAGTAGCTTCTGATAACTCAGCTTCTGCAATTTCTGAAGGGTTCTTCTGTTTAAGAGCAGAAGCAAGCAACTTAGCAGCTTCCTTGACAGTCTCTTCCTTCAACTCTTCAGCAATCAAATCTGCTGCCATAACCTTGCCAGCAGTGTGTTCATCCTCAATCATAGATACAGAAGTACCTATCTTATGTGCTACATCCTTAGCCACAGGAATCACATCCACCTTTCTCTTCTTGATCTGACTCTCTTCACCTCCAGAGTCAGCATCAAGGAAATCAGCAATATCTTGAGCTATCTTGTCATAGTCTCTGTCAGCTTTGCCTATTATTGCTTTCTTCTCAGCTTTCTTAGCCTTCTTCTCATCTTTCTTTGCTTTCTTTCCATCCTTAATTTCACGAAGTGCAGAAGATGCAGAAGGAGAAACAATTGAAACTCCAGGAAGAGCAGAAGATTTGATCTTTTTCTTGAGAGGCTCCTGCTTCTCTTCCTCTTCCTTTGAGAACCACTTCCAGATTCTGATAAGACCTTCAAGAGGCCTCCTTGATACAGAATCTCAGATATTAATCTTCCAAAAGGAACTTGCCTCCTAGTTTCTGATTGACTCTTCTTGATGGCCCAACACATGTGGTGCATCACATATCTGGGGAAGTTGATCTTTATTTTGTTGATAAGAAAATAAAGAAGAACTTTGTGATCCACAGACAATGTATATGTTCCTCCTCCTTTCTGAAGCATATTGTCCAGTATAATCTTCAGAAGCACCCTATGCTCAGGATGCATATCCACCAATTTATTTGAGGGTCTCCCTTCAAATAACAACTTGTTGCAGACAACGACCCATTCACTTTTCTTGTTGACATTCCACTGAAATTTACCAGCGCTCTCCATCTGACAAGCCCTGGCTACCACCTCTTCTGTGATAACTATTGGAATTCCCATCACAGCAAACCTTATTTCAAGACCATTGTACGGTCTTAAACCCATTTGGTCTCTGTTCTTGCCAGCAAGATTGGGGTTGTTTGAGATTGCTACTGTTTCTTCCAAAGTAGCTTCAGCTTTGTCGTAGACTTCTGACCTAACCCAAAAATCTCTAACGAGCTTCTGATATGTTGGTCCATTCAACATACCAAAGTACCTCATCATTCCTTGTGATAAGAAATGAGGTGCAACGTCAACTCCATGACGACTGAGTGAACCAAAATCTACTGGAGATTCAACTTGAATTTCCAGAGTCTCCTTGATGATGTTCATTGTTCTGGGTTTGATAACATAGGATCCTCCGGACTTGATTATGACACCAGATTGGATGAGATCACTTGCCATTAGGGTTTTCTAAGAGTTTGATTTGAGAACAAAAAAAAAAAATTTTTTTGCAAAGTAATGAAAAATAAGAAATTTGTTCAGAGAGAAAATCAAAGAGTGAAAAGAGAAGTGAGTTGTGTGTGTTATGTATTTATAGAGAAAAAGTTTGATAACTGTTTGGAAAGAGTAGGGGACAAACAAACACAAACAATAAATACATATAGCATGCAGCCGTAAACGTATTGGGACAAAGCGAAGGTAACTTGTTTAACATAATGAAATCATTGCCCTTTGAGTTCTTACCCAATACAGACAGACCACGTCTGAGAAACTGTAAAGTAACTGTCACCATAGTGGGGCAGGTGTTACTGAACTTAACAGTCACGCTTCCACTAATACGAGCTTCTGAGAGTCTAAAGATTCCTCACCAGAGTCTGAATAATTTATCAGAAGCTTTCATCAGAGTCTCAAAAGAGAATCTGATTCCCAAATAGCTTCTGAATATTTTCAGAGTCTGAATTCTGTTTTCAGAGGCGCATATTACCCAGAGACATAGCACATGTTCAAATTTTTCTTTATGAAATCAAATCTTTCAACAGATAAGGGTTTAGTAAATATATCAGCCCATTGATGATCAGTATCAATGAATTGAATATCTAAAATTCCCTTTTGAACATAGTCTCTTATAAAATGATGTTTAATCTCAATATGCTTTGCTCTTGACTGCAGAATTGGATTCTTAGACAAACATATAGCTGCTGTATTATCACAATAAATTGGGATATGGTTTTCAGTTATTTGATAGTCCTCAAGCTGATGTTTCATCCAGAGTAGCTGTGTACAACAACTAGCAGCTGAGATGTATTCTGCTTCTGATGTAGACAGAGCAATGGTTGCTTGCCTCTTGCTAGCCCAGGATATCAGATTCTCTCCCAAGAATTGACAATTGCCACTGGTAGATTTTCTTTCAATCCTGTCTCCAGCATAATCAGCATCACAGAATCCAACTAGCTTGTAGTCAGAGGATTTCTTGTAAAGAAGTCCAAGATTATTAGTTCCTTTCAGATATCTAAAGATTCTCTTAACAACAGTTAAGTGAGACTCTCTAGGATCTGATTGAAACCTTGCACACAAACATACACTGTATAAAATATCTGGTCTGGATGCAGTTAGGTATAATAAAGAACCAATCATACCTCTATACAGCTTCTGATCAACTTTGGTTCCTTGATCTTCTTTGCTCAGAGTATTCATTTCTTTGCAGTCCTCAAGATTGAACTTCTTCAGAAGCTCTTTCGTATACTTGGAATGATGAACGTAGACTCCATCTTTGCATTGGTTGATTTGAATTCCAAGAAAGAACTTCAATTCTCCCATCATGCTCATTTCAAATTCATCCTGCATTACTTTTGAAAACTCTTTGCAAAGTGAACTATTTGTAGAACCAAAAATAATATCATCAACATAAATCTGAACTACAAGAATGTCTTTCTTCAGAGTCTTTCTGAATAGAGTAGTGTCAACTTGTCCTCGTTCAAAGTTGTTTTGAATTAAGAAATTACTCAGTCTTTCATACCAAGCTCTGCGAGCTTGTTTCAAGCCATAGAGTGATTTCTTTAATTTATAAACATGCTCTGGATGCTTTAAATCTTCAAAGCCAGGAGGTTGTTTGACATATACTTCTTCAGAAATGACACCATTAAGAAATGCACTCTTAACGTCCATTTGATACAAAGTTATGTTGTGATTAACTGCATAGGAAAGAAGTAACCTGATTGCTTCCAATCTTGCAACTGGAGCAAAAGTTTCTGTGTAATCAATACCTTCTTGCTGATTGTAGCCCTGCGCAACAAGTCTGGCCTTGTTTCTGATTACTTCTCCTTGTTCACTAAGCTTATTTCTGAACACCCACTTGGTTCCAATGATGTTCTTGTGATTAGGCTTAGCTACTAGATCCCATACTTCATTCCTTTTGAATTGATTCAGTTCTTCTTGCATTGCTAGAATCCATCCTTCATCTCCAAGAGCTTCTTTAACAGAAGTTGGTTCAATAACAGATAATAATCCTAAAGCAGACTCTTCTTGTCTGAAATGCGATCTTGTTCTCATAGGACTTTCTTTATTGCCAATTATCTGATCTTCTGGATGTGAAGACTTGTATTTGAAAGATTGTTTGGATTGACTAGCTTGCAGAGAACCATCTTGAGCTTCATCAGAAGCTTCTTCATTAGGAACTTTAGGGGTTGTTCCAGCTTCTGAAGTATCTTCATATTCTGGAATCTGATCAGATTCTGAGTTATCATCAGACTCTTGAGATTCTTCATGACTTTCATCTTGCACTGGAGTTTCACTTCCAGGCTCTTTGTCATCGAATCTTACATGCATAGATTCTTCCACACATTGTGTTTTTGAATTATACAGCCTGTATGCCTTAGAGCGTTCAGAGTAACCTAAAAAGATTCCCTTTTGAGCTTTGACATCAAATTTATTTAGGTAGACTTTGTTGTTCAGGACATAACACGTACATCCGAACTGATGAAAATAAGATATGTTGGGTTTTCTTCCTTTAAAGAGTTCATAAGCTGTTTTGTTCAACAGAGGTCTAATATAGATTCTGTTCTGAACATAACAAGCTGTGTTTACTGCTTCTGCCCAAAAATGCTTAGCCAGATTGTTCTCATGGATCATGGTTCTAGCCATCTCTTGTAAGGTTCTGTTCTTTCTTTCTACAACTCCATTTTGTTGTGGAGTTCTAGGTGCAGAGAATTCATGAATAATTCCATGTTTTTCATAGAAAACCTCAAACGGTTCATTTTCAAATTCTCCTCCATGATCACTTCTAACTTTCAAGATTTTCATTTCCTTCTCTGATTGAATTTGGATGCAGAATTTACTAAACACAGAATATGAATCATCTTTAGTTTTCAGAAATTTAACCCAACACCATCTTCTGTAGTCATCAACAATAACTAGTCCATATTTACTTCCATATAAGGATGCAGTGTTAACTGGTCCAAATAAGTCAATATGAAGTAACTCCAAGGGTCTGGAAGTTGAAACAATTTCTTTCGGCTTGAAGGGACTCTTGACAATTTTCCCTTTCTGACATGCTCCGCAAAGAGCATCTGAGTGATAGTCAATGTCTGGTAGGCCTTTGACAAGTTGTAACTTGCTAATCTTAGAGATTAATCTCCAGTTAGCATGTCCCAAACGTCTATGCCACATCCACTTCTTATCACCCATTGACAGAAGGCACATTACCTTCTGATCAGTCAATTCTGAGAATTTTATCTTGTATACATTGTTTATTCGTTTTCCCTTGAAGACTATGGACTGATCATCCTTGTTAACCACTGTGCAGTTGTTCTTATTAAACAATACATCATAACCACTGTCACATAATTGACTTATGCTTAGTAAGTTATGTCTAAGTCCATCAACGAACCACACATTACTGATTGAGATCAGAGAGTTACCAATGGTTCCAGTACCAATGATTTTGCCAGTCTGGTTTCCTCCAAATCCCACAGTTCCTCCCTCTTTCATGGTTAGGGTTAGGAACATAGACCTTTCTCCCGTCATGTGACGCGAGCAACCACTATCAAGGTACCAAGCCTTGTGCTTTTCTAGTCCTTTTAGACATACCTGCAACATTAATAATTTCAGACTTAGGTACCCATATTCTTATGGGTCCTTTTTGGTTAGTCTTAGAACCATTTAACTCCTTTTGTAAGTTACGTCTTGAAGTCATTGGCAATGTTTTCTCCCATACCTTGGGTTTAGAACCGTTTGGTTTAGGTTTCAACTTACCTTTCACAATTTCTCTTCTTTGAAACTTAGGCTTTGGTTTTTCAGACTCTGGCTTTTTCAGAGTCTGTTTATCAGACTTTGAATGTTTCAGAGTCTGAGATTTTAAAGCTTTGGGTTCAAAGTTTTTCAGACCCTTTACCTTAACATTCTGAGATTTTGACTTAGTCAGAACCTTAGAAGTAGAGGTTGTAGGTTCTGAATGAGTCACTGTGTTGAATTCATCAGACTCTCTTACAAAGTGCATTTCCAATGCCTTTCTGGCTCTATCAGGACCAGGTTTCAGAGTCATTTCATTTGAGTTTCCTCCAATGAATCCAAGACCCTGTCCTCTGTTCTGATGCGTGCTATAGATCATTGATGCAACCCTTGATCTGTCAATTCCAGTAGCAATAAATTCTTGCAGAGCAACATCTTGCTCACTTAAGTATTTACAACTACACTTCTTGATCAATAAAGAGATATTTTCTTCCTTTAAATCTTCTAATTCCAACAGAGTTGAATTATGTCTTTTTGACAGCTTATCAAGCTGTTGTTTGACTTTCTTCAACTCAGTGGTCTTAGCTTTAAAATGACCAAGAAGCTCATTGACAGATTCTATAAGTTCAGATCTTGTGAGTTCGGAATATACCTCTATTTCATTCTCAGAGTCTGCATCTGATTCTGCCTCAGGTGTCTCTTTAACAGATTCGGTTGTAGCCATTAGTCCAACAGCTACATTTGCTTCACCATCAGCATCATCATCCTCAGACCCTGACTCATTATCAAGATCTTCCCAGGTGGCCATCAGACTTTTCTTGATCTGCTTCTTAAACTTGCTTGACTTGAAGGTTGACCTCTTTGACTTGGGTTTCTCCTTCTGCAGTTCTGGACACTCAGCAATAAAATGTCCAGTTTTCTTGCAGTTGAAGCAACCTTTCTGATCCTCCTTTTTGAACCCCTTCCCACTGCTCTTGCTCAGAAATCTCTTGTTCTTCTTAGCAAGGTACTGCATTCTGCTTGAAAGCATAGCCATTTCCTTTGCAACATCAGGATCCTCCTCTGAGCTTTCAGAAGTTGAAGACTCATTTTCAGACTCTTCAACCTTGAGAGCCTTTGAAGACCTTCCTTTTGATTTTAAGGCAATGGTTTTGGATTTTCTTGTAGAATCATGTTCATTGAGACTTAACTCATGAACCTTGAGTGAGCTTACAAGATCTTCAACACTTAAAGTGTTTAAATCTTTAGCCTCCTCAATTGCAGTGACCTTTGGTCTCCATCTAGAGGGTAAGCTCCTTAAAATCTTGCTAACATGATCAGAAGCTATGTAACTCTTCTTCAGTATCTGAAGACCAGATACTAGAGTTTGAAATCTTGAGTACATCTGCTCAATACTTTCATCCTCTTTCATCTTAAATAGTTCATATTGATGAACTAATAGAAGAGCTTTAGCTTCCCTGACCTTTTTGCTTCCTTCGTAGTTAGCACAGAGAGAAGCAAACATGGCTCTAGCAGTAGATTTGTCACTCATCTTCATGTATTCCGTTTTAGGAATAACAGTGACAAGAGCCCCTCTGATGATATGATGTTTCTTATAGATTTTCTTTTGAGCAGCAGTGTGAAGTTTGCGGTCAATGGCAGCACCTTCGTCATCAAGTTGTAAGTCACCAACACCATCTTCAAGTATGTCCCAGAGTTCTTCATCAAGACCGATGACATAACTATAGAAGTTGGTTTTCCACCAAGAAAATTCTTCAGGATCACCATTGAACTTAGGAATTTTTCCATAATCAGCCTTTCTACTGCTGTTATTGGATCCATAGTCATATGGAATAGCAGTACCAGCAGTAGCACCAGAAGAAGACTGTTCACTGGAAGACATGTTTTTCTCTGGATCTTTTCTGTTACACGGTTAAGTGCTATGACAACAGAGCCTAAGCTCTGATACCAACTGAAGGTGAGAAAAACACAAGAAGGGGGGGTTGAATTGTGTTTTCTTTTCGCAACTCTTGAAGAGTGAGAATCTAATTCCTTTAAACTCAGAGTCTGAATGAGATCAGAGTCTGATAGGAGATTAGGTTCTGATTGCAGCGGAATAATCAAGAGATAAAGAGAGAAGAGAGAACACAAGCAATTATACAGGTTCCTTCCACAAACCGGAAGTAGTCCTGTCCTCCTTGTACTTCCAAGGAGAGTTCACTAAAATGTAATATCAAATTACAAGTTGCTCAAACACACAGTATGAGACTTCCTTGCTCAAGCACACAGGCGAGAGACTTCCTTGCTCAAAGACACAACTAAGAGACTTCATTTGCTCAAGGACGCAGCCAAGAGCCTTCTTTTGCTCAAGCACAAAAGCAAGAGACTTTTACACAATTACAGAAAATTGAATACAGTTGAAACACTTGACAACAATCAAAATGTGTTTCAATTACAACAAAGACAGACTCTGTTTAACACAAAATACAGACTCTGTTTTTCTGTGAAATTTAGAAATTCTAGAATACTCAGTTTGTAAGAATCTAAGTTGATGATGTGCTTTTGTTAAGACTCAGTTGAATACGAAAGCAGTGCAATGCAATTTTTCAAGTTGTAGAGTCCAACAATTCTTCAAGTCTTCTATCCTTTATATAGGCGTAGGAAAGAGACGTTGAGTCATCCAGCGCATCAGGATGATTTCTGAAGCTTGATCAATGATTGTTGATCTGTTGCTTGATTTGGTAATAGTCCTTCAATAGCATCATTTGAATTCCATTCCCTTTGAGGATTAATACCGGTAGACACAGTTGCCAAACTGTACGAGGTAGTGGAGTAGTGGAAACAGAGTTCGTACAACGTACTCTGTACTGGCTTGCAATCTTTGTCTTTGTGCTTCCCACGCTCAAGTTGACTTAGAAGCTAGCCGTTACTCCATTAGAGTTTCTTTGTGCATAGCAATGCAGTAGAGATCACTGTTAGCAGATCATCAAATTTGTGGCTTCAGACTCTTTGTAGCACTATGCTTCTGATAATCTTCAGACTCTCTTGGTTCTCAGATTCTGGTGGTCTTCAGACTCTGATACAGTCTTCAGACTCTCTTCGGTACAGTCTTCAGACTCTCTTCGATACAAAATCAGACTCTCTTCGATACAGAATCACAAGCAACAAGCTTCTCTGGATTTATTGCTCTTTAACATTGTTCAAACAGAATATTTTCTAAGATACAAATCTTAATTGATATCCTGCATACTTAAACAAATATTAGCAATATCCAATTGACAACTTTTTAATACCTTGTTATCATCAAAACTCAAAACGTGGTATTAGAGCGCGAACTCAAAATGCGATCACAATACGAATAAAAAACAGATATCACGGGAATTAGAGCGCGAACGAAAAGCTAAAAAAAAATACGAACGACATACGAAAATAAACAAATTAAATTGGTCAAAATTTGGGGTATGACAGATGCCCCTATTTAAGTTTCTCCGTCACGAGGATTTAAAAAGATGAAAATTTTAAATCAACGGGTCGGAGAGACTTAAATATTAAGTACACCAATTTTTGACCAACTCAGAAATCAAGAAAGTAAAGCTCTATGAATGTAATGATATGAATTGTCTGTTATGCAAGAACGACGAAAATACTAACTCAAGAACCGAATAATAAGTGTCCTTGGGGAGGAAAGGATGTCTGTTACCGTTACTACGATAAAGACGAACAAAACGAAATGAAATACAGTCCATTACCTTTACTGGGGTAACGACGAACATACAAAATGAAATACTGTCTATTACCTTTACTGAGGTAATGACGATCATACGAAAGGAAATACTGTCTATTACCTTTACTGGGGTACAGACGAACAAAACGAAATGAAAATACTGTCTATTACCTTTACTCGGGTAACGACGAAGATACGAAGGGTAAAACTGTCTATTACCTTTACTGGGGTAAAGACGAACATACGAAAGGTAAAACTGTCTATTACCTTTACTGGGGTAAAGACGAACATACGAAGGGTAAAACTGTCTATTACCTTTACTGGGGTAAAGACGAACATACGAAGGGTAAAACTGTCTAATACCTTTACTGGGGTAAAGACGAACATACAAAGGGTAAAACTGTCTATTACCTTTACTGGGGTAAAGACGAACATACGAAATAAAATACTGGTGATGCGTTACTATACAAGGTACAAATAAATACTCTTGGTACGAATGTAGCTTAAACAATGTACTGGGGAAAATTGAAAGGTAAGAAATGAACTGCAAGGTGGGACCTGCCACTTGAAGTAAACTTGATAAGTAAGCAAACCGAATTGAACACATTGGTGATGACATATTTTACTAGATACATTTGGAGTAAGACACATGGGTAAAATGTAAACACATATGAATGATATAAGTATGCATGATATGTATGCATGAATGAATGAACATGTATGAAAATATACTGGTGAGACTGATGAGACAAGATTGGGCAGATCGTAAGGGTAGCGGCCCGGTATTACAGTGCCAACACTTAGCATTCTTCACTGGGGATGATATCACTGGAGATGAATCAAATCATTATCGGGGTACCACCCGTTAACCAAACCAATGCTGGGTAAGGAACACATAACACAAAAACCTGGCTGAGGTCGCCATTTCTGAACTGAACCAAAGTACCTTCTCAAATTCGTGCTTCAAATAGTCATTGCTTTTTTTTTTGTATTCTTTTTCTCCTTTTTTTTATTGAAATCCCTAACTTTTGCCTGGACCGCCCTTTCGGGTTTTCAATCCACCGGGAATATTTTTTTTTTGTATGTCCCTAATTTTTGCCTGGACCGCCCTTTCGGGTTTTCGATCCACCGGGACGCTCATTCTTGGCTTAAGCCGCCCTTTCGGGTTTTCGACTTAGCGAGCTTTTCTTTTTTTTTGCTTCTTTTTTTTTTGCAAGACTATGATCCTCTCTGTTGAATTCACCTGTGTTTGAACGGGTGTTGACACATCCTCCCATGATACATGAATCTACAGATAATATGATTGTCATCATTTTTTTTGTGTTTTTTCAAAAGAAAACATAAAAAGTATTTAAAAGAATTTTCAAAGTTTTTACTTCAAGTATTAACGTTAAAAATGGAAGAAGAAAATTTGCACAGAGAATAAACAAGAATTCCAAAAAGATGCACCAGCTCAAATTAATTTTAATAGGGTGGTAACCGGCCAAAGGCATGGCTCCACGGATTACAAAAATTTTGAAAATGGTAATTATATGGGGAAGGTACATTGAACACAATAAACACTACATTCCCTAACAAATTTGAACCACTGTTTAGATGCTTTAGTATCTTAGAACTTCTGACAGCTAAGGTGCCCCAAATGGGTGATGCTTGATCTGATGCAGTTACTTTGTCATAATCCTTAACTTTTGCATAGGTCGCCCTTTCGGGTTTTCGATCTATCAGGATAAACTCTTTTTTTTTAATTCTTTTTTCTCTTTTTTTTTGTGTCTCTAATTTTTGCCTAAGCCGCCCTTTCGGGTTTTCGACTTACCGAGACGCTCTCTTTTGGTTTAGGCCGCCTTTTTGGGTTTTCGACCTACCGAGCTGTTCTTTCATATATCTTTAGACAAAGTATTTCTTGACTGCATCAGAATTCACAGGACGAGGTAAATCTTCACCATCCATAGTTGTAAGGATTAAAGCACCACCAGAGAAAGCTCTCTTGACCACATAAGGACCTTCATAATTAGGAGTCCACTTGCCCCTTGGGTCTGGTTGAAAATATTTGATACACTTGATCACAAGGTCTCCTTCTTTGAATTCACGGGGGTGAACCTTTTTGTCAAACGCTTGTTTCATCCTTGACTGATATAGTTGTCCGTGACACAAAGCAGTCATGCATTTCTCTTCAATCAAATTCAATTGATCAAACCTATTCTGGCACCATTCAGCTTCGGTTAATTCAGCTTCCATCAAGACTCTCAATGATGGGATTTCCACCTCCACAGGGAGCACTGCTTCCATACCATATACTAAAGAGAACGGGGTTGCCCCTGTTGAAGTACGCACTGAGGTACGATATCCATGTAAGGCATAGGGTAACATCTCATGTCAATCCTTGTAGGTAACCACCATCTTTTGCACGATCTTCTTGATATTCTTATTTGCAGCCTCAACTGCACCATTCATCTGAGGCCTGTATGGAGAAGAGTTATGATGTTCAATCTTGAAGTCATCGCACAATTCTTTCATCATGTTGTTGTTCAAATTTGTACTATTATCCGTGATGATCTTGTTAGGAATACCGTAACGGCAGATGATATTATTCTTGATGAACCGAACCACTACTTGCTTGGTCACATTGGCGAAAGATGTCGCTTCAACCCACTTGGTAAAGTAATCAATAGCCACTTGTATGAAACGATGTCCATTAGAAGCTTTTGGTTCAATCCGACCAATCATATCAATACTCCACATGAAGAAAGGCCACGGAGAAGAAATAACGTTGAGCATAGATGGTGGTACATGGATTTTATCTGCATAAATCTGACATTTGTGGCATTTCTTGGCATGGTTATAACAATCAGCTTGCATCGTTATCCAGTAATAGCCTGCCCTCAATGCTTTCTTAGCCATTGCATATCCATTGGAATGAGTGCCAAATGAACCTTCATGTATCTCATGCATCAATAAATCTGCTTCACGTTCATCCACACATCTGAGCAACACTGCATCAAAGTTTATTTTGAACAATACATCTTCATTCAGGAAGAAACTACCAGACAGTCTTCTTAAAGTCTTCTTATCTTTGCGAGATGCTCCAAGCGGATACTTTTGAGTTTGGAGGAAAACCTTAATATCATGAAACCATGGCTTACTATCAGCAAATACTTCGACTGCAAATACATAAGCGGGCCTTTCGAGGAACTGGACACTGATTAATGGCACATCATTGTGATGATTTACTTTGATCATCGAAGACAAAGTAGCCAAAGCATCTGCCATCTGATTCTCATCACGGGGAATGTAACGCAACTCCACTTTGTTAAAGAAGGTTAACAACCGTCTTGCATAATCTCTGTAAGGGATTAAACCACTATGGTGAGTTTCCCACTTTCCTTTGATCTGATTGATCACCAAAGCTGAATCTCCACATATTCTGCAATATTGTTTGTACAATCAAATCGTAGCCTTGCAGTAAAAGGGATGTGAGTACCCTCAGGTGTGATAAGGATTGCCCCGACTCCATTACCATATGCATTAACGACCCCATCAAATATCAAACCCCACTTAGATTCAGGATCTGGACCTTCACCAAACAACGGTTCATCACAATCTTTCATCTTCAAGTACATGACCTCTTCATCAGGGAAATCAAACTTAACAGGTTGGTAATCTTCAACTGGTTGATGGGCCAAGTGATCCGCAAGGATACTTCCTTTGATTGCTTTCTGAGTGCGGTATTCAATATCAAACTCGGCCAATAACATCTGCCAACGAGCAATTCTTCCTGATATCGAAGACTTCTCCAGGAGATACTTGATTGGATCCATTTTGGATATCAACCAAGTGGTATGATTGATCATATAGTGTCGAAGACGTTTAGTAGCCCAGGCTAAAGCACAACAAGTCTTCTCAAGTGCCGAGTATCGGGATTCACAATATGTGAACTTCTTGCTTAAGTAGTAAATTGCATGTTCTTTTCTACCAGTTTCATCTTGTTGTCTGAGTACACAACCCATGGAATCTTCTAACACAGTCAAATACATGATCAACGGTCTTCCTTCAACTGGAGGATAAGAATTGGAGGTTCTAACAAATACTCCTTGATGCTGTCAAAGGCTTTTTGGCAATCTTCCGTCCAAACGATCCCTTCATCTTTTCGGAGTAGCTTGAATATCAGCCCACAAGTAGCAGTCATATTAGAGATAAATCTGGAGATATAATTCAGTCTTCCGAGAAAACCTCTGACTTGTTTCTCGGTTTTTGGAACGGGCATATCCCGGATGGCTCTGACTTTGTCGGGATCTACTTCAATGCCCTTCTGACTAACAATGAAACCCAAAAGTTTCCCTGATCTGACACCGAAAGTACATTTATTAGGATTCAAACGGAGTTTGTACTTTCTTAACCGTTGGAACATCTTCAACAGATACTCAACATGTTCTTCTTCAGTACCAGACTTGACAATCATATCATCCACGTAAACTTTTATCTCTTTGTGCATCATATCATGGAATATCTTGGCCATACCCCTCTGATAAGTGGCACCAGCGTTTATCAAACCAAATGGCATTACTACATAGCAGAAAGCGCCCCACGGCGTGATGAAATATGTCTTTTCTCTATCTTCAGGAGCCATTTTGATATGATTGTAACCGTAGAATCCGTCCATGAAGGAGAAAAGTTTACATTTAGCAGTAATATCAACCAATATATCAATATGAGGTAGAGGGAAATCATCCTTCGGACTTGCCTTGTTCAAGTCTCGGTAATCAACACACATTCTGACTTTACCATCTTTCTTTGGAACAGGAACAATGTTGGCCAACCACTGAGGATACTCGGATGTAACTAGAAAGCCTGCATCAATCTGCTTCCGCACTTCTTCTTTGATCTTGAGGGCTATATCAGGATGAGATCTTCTTAGCTTCTGTTTGACTGGAGGATACTCAGGTTTCAAAGGCAAGCGATGTTCTACCACCTCAGGATCTAATCCTGGCATGTCTTTGTATGACCAAGCAAATATGTCAGCGTACTCTCTGAGAAGTTCAATTACCTTTTCTTTAACGGTAATCTCCAACGACGCTCCAATCTTGATATCTTTTTTATCCCCCTCAGTACCCAGATTGACCAATTCTAACTCTTCCTCGTGAGGCTGAATGATCTTTCTCTCTTGCTCTAACATCCATCTGATCTCATCAGGAATTTACTCATCCTCCTCTACCATAGCCTCGTAAACAGGGGATTCAAAATTGGGCAGAAGCATAGGGTCATTGTATTCAATGGGCTTATGTATGTTCAGTCTGCACATGATTTATGATTGATTTTAGTAAATGAGTAAATGCAGACTTTTGAAGTTGATTGATTTTTTTTTTAAAGAAAAAGAGAAAGAGTTTTTTTTTTTTTTTATGATTTTTCTATTACCATTTTTCCAGAAAAAGCAGTAAATAAAAACAAAACAATAACAGTCGTGATAGAGACGACATTTTTCATTAATAATGAAAATACTTGAAGATGAAACAAAAGCCCTACATGATTTCATTTTCGTCTGGGGCAGGACGAAAAGAGTTTTCTTTTTTTTAAAAAATGAAAAAAGTAGACAAACATATTACTTAGACAAAGGCAACACAGAAGGAACATCAACAGCGATCCAATTACAGCAGGCTCCTCCGGGTGTCACAAAGACAGACGCCACTTCCTCAGACTGATCCTCAAGGATAGCATTGGTTTCTGGCGGAGCATGAATAAACCCAGCGCTATGAAAGATGCCCTCAGCTGGCTTGAAAGTTGCACTCGACTTACTGGTAGAGAAGCCGAGACCTTCTTTCCGCTTATTCTCAGGCAGCTGCACCAACTGACCCCAGCCTTCTATTTTACCATTTTGTACAACTTTTTGGGCGTCTTTCAAGGAGGCCATACAAGTCTCACTCTTCTTAGCAGCTCCTTCTTCCGCAGAAAACCCTTGAAATGAAGTTCCTTCCACATCATCAGCACCAATATAGGAAAAAGCGGACAAATGACTAACCAACAAAGCTGATTCACCAATTACCGTTATCAACTTCCCACAACTTACAAATTTTAGCTTCTGATGGAGAGTGGAGGTCACAGCTCCAACTTCGTGAATCCACGGTCTTCCAAGTAAACAGCTATATGAAGCTTGAATGTCCATGACTTGGAACGTGACCTTGAAAGTATGAGGGCCTACCATAATAGGCAAATCTATATCTCCAATTACAGACTTCCTAGATCCGTCAAATGCCTTCACCATTACTGCACTTGGCCGTAACTGAGCGCCACGGTATGCCAGCTTATCCAAGGTAGTCTTCGCCATCACATTGAGGGCGGAACCAGTATCTATCAACACATTTGACAGCGAGTCTGACTCTCAAAGGACAAAGATGTGCAAAGCCAGATTATGGTTTCTTCCCTCCGCCGGGAGGTCCTCATCACTAAAACCCAGGTTATTACATGCAGTTACGTTTCCAACTATGCTCCCAAATTTCCCCAGAGTAACATCGGGATCCACATACGCTTGGGCCAAAATCTTCATCAAAGTGTGTCTATGAGCTTCAGAATTCATTAGTAAAGACATTATGGAAATTTTGGATGGGGTTTGTAACAGCTGATCAATTATCTTGTACTCACTCCTTTTGATCAGTTTCAGGATTTCATCACTATCTTCATAAACGATCCCCTCAGGTCGACTGACACCTTTACCCTTATCAAGATTCTGTACTGGCACATTTGGAGCATTATTCTCGTTGCGTACAACGGTGGGGAGAATACGTCCGCTTCTCATTACTTTGCCCAATCCTGCTATATTCACGACAGCGTCTGCAGAGTGTAAAGGTATTTCTCTACCATTTTCCACGATGGTTGCCTCGTACCTGTAGGGTATGGCTTTCTGAGAAGTGTAGGGAAGAGGTCCTGGTAAGCGGATCACTAGGGGAGTGACGTCTGGCTTCACATTATCACGGGTTACCTCAAGGTGTTTAGGATTCTTGAACACAGGGGTAATGACACAAATATTCCTGGCTTCCCTCGTGACAACCAACTCTCATCTATCAATCAGTCCTTGTACATCCTCCTGGACTTGCCCACACTCTCGAAGATCCACAGAACACACTTTACAAGAGTCGTGATCGTGGCTAAACATATTTGCTTCGCACATCCTAGCATGGATCGGGACCAATGGAGTTTTGACATCCTGAGCCCTGAGAATTAGACCCAAACCCTGATCCTCTTGAATCATGTTAACAGCAGGTCCATGAGGTGGTAGAGGATTGTGTTGGAACAAAGGTGTTCAGCAATACCACGTTTTGAGTTTTGATGATAACAAGGTATTAAAAAGTTGTCAATTGGATATTGCTAATAATTGTTTAAGTATGCAGGATATCAATTAAGATTTGTATCTTAGAAAGCATTATGTTTGAACAATGTTAAAGAGCAATAAATCCATTGAAGCGTGTTGCTTGTGATTCTGGTTCGAAGAGAGTCTGAAGACTGTGCTGAAGAGAGTCTGAAGACTGTACCAAAGAGAGTCTGAAGACTGTATCAGAGTCTGAAGACCATCATAATCTGAGAACCAAGAGAGTCTGAAGATTATCAGAAGCTTAGTACTACAGTGAGTCTGAAGCCACAAATTTGATGATCTGCTAACAGTGATCTCTACTTCATTGCTATGCACAAAGAAATTCTCTAATGGAGTAACGGCTAGCTTCTAAGTCAACTTGAGCGTGGGAAGCACAAAGACAAAGATTGCAGGCCAGTACAGAGTACGTTGTACGAACTCTGTTTCCACTACTCCACTACCACGTACAGTTTGGCAACTGTGTCTACCGGTATTAATCCTCAAAGGGAATGGAATTCAAATGATGCTATTGAAGGACTATTACCAAATCAAGCAACAGATCAACAATCATTGATCAAGCTTCAGAAATCATCCTGATGTGCTGGATGACTCAACGCCTCTTTCCTACGCTTATATAAAGGATAGAAGACTTGAAGAAGTGTTGGACTCTACAACTTAGAAAAACTACATTGCGCTGCTTTCGTATTCAACTGAGTCTTAACAAAAGCACATCATTAACTTAGATTCTTACAAACTGAGTATTCTAGAATCTCTAAGTTTCACAGAAAAACAGAGTCTGTCTTTTGTGTAAAACAGAGTCTGTCTTTGTTGTAATTGAAACACATTTTGATTGTTGTCAAGTGTTTCAACTCTATTCAATTTTCTGTAATTGTGTAAAAGTCTCTTGCTTTTGTGCTTGAGCAAAGGAAGTCTCTTGGCTGCGTCCTTGAGCAAGGAAGTCTCTTAGTTGTGTCTTTGAGCAAGGAAGTCTCTCGCCTGTGTGCTTGAGCAAGGAAGTCTCATACTGTGTGTTTGAGCAACTTGTAATTTGATATTACATTTTAGTGAACTCTCCTTGGAAGTACAAGGGGGACAGGACTACTTCCGGTTTGTGGAAGGAACCTGTATAATTGCTTGTGTTCTCTGTTCTCTCTTTATCTCTTGATTATTCCGCTGCAATCAGAACCTAATCTCCTATCAGACTCTGATCTCATTCAGACTCTGAGTATAAAGGAATTAGATTCTCACTCTTCAAGAGTTGCGAAAAGAAAACACAATTCAACCCCCCCTCTTCAAGAGTTGCTTCATACCATATGAATATGGATCCAATAACAACAGTAGAAAGGCTGATTATGGAAAAATTCCTAAGTTCAATGGTGATCCTGAAGAATTTTCTTGGTGGAAAACCAACTTCTATAGTTATGTCATGGGTCTTGATGAAGAACTCTGGGACATACTTGAAGATGGTGTTGGTGACTTACAACTTGATGACGAAGGTGCTGCCATTGACCGCAAACTTCACACTGCTGCTCAAAAGAAAATCTATAAGAAACATCATATCATCAGAGGGGCTCTTGTCACTGCTATTCCTAAAACGGAATACATGAAGATGAGTGACAAATCTACTGCTAGAGCCATGTTTGCTTCTCTCTGTGCTAACTACGAAGGAAGCAAAAAGGTCAGGGAAGCTAAAGCTCTTCTATTAGTTCATTAATATGAACTATTTAAGATGAAAGAGGATGAAAGTATTGAGCAGATGTACTCAAGATTTCAAACTCTAGTATCTGGTCTTCAGATACTGAAGAAGAGTTACATAGCTTCTGATCATGTTAGCAAGATTTTAAGGAGCTTACCCTCTAGATGGAGACCAAAGGTCACTGCAATTGAGGAGGCTAAAGATTTAAACACTTTAAGTGTTGAAGATCTTGTAAGCTCACTCAAGGTTCATGAGTTAAGTCTCAATGAACATGATTCTGCAAGAAAATCCAAAACCATTGCTTTAAAATCAAAAGGAAGGTCTTCAAAGGCTCTCAAGGTTGAAGAATCTGAAAATGAGTCTTCAGCTTCTGAAAGCTCAGAAGAGGATCCTGATGTAGCAAAGGAAATGGCTATGCTTTCAAGCAGAATGCAGTACCTTGCTAAGAAGAACAAGAGATTTCTGAGCAAGAGCAGTGGGAAGGGGTTCAAAAAGGAGGATCAGAAAGGTTGCTTCAACTGCAAGAAAACTGGACATTTTATTGCTGAGTGTCCAGAACTGCAGAAGGAGAAACCCAAGTCAAAAAGGCCAACCTTCAAGTCAAGCAAGTTTAAGAAGCAGATCAAGAAAAGTCTGATGGCCACCTGGGAAGATCTTGATAATGAGTCAGGATCTGAAGATGATGATGCTGATGGTGAAGCCAATGTAGCTGTTGGACTAATGGCTACAACCGAATCTGTTAAAGAGACACCTGAGGCAGAATCAGATACAGACTCTGAAAATGAAACAGAGGTATATTATGAACTCACAAGATCTGAACTTATAGAATCTGTCAATGAGCTTCTTGGTCATTTTAAAAATAAGACCACTGAGTTGAAGAAAGTCAAACAACAGCTTGATAAGCTGTCAAAAAGACATAATTCAACTCTGTTGGAATTAGAAGATTTAAAAGAAGAAAATATTTCTTTATTGATCAAAAAGTGTAGCTGTAAATACTTAAGTGAGCAAGATGTTGCTCTGCAAGAATTTATTGCTACTGGAATTGATAGATCAAGGGTTGCATCCATGATCTATAGCACGTATCAGAACAGAGGACAGGGTCTTGGATTCATTGGAGGAAACTCAAATGAAATGACTCTGAAATCTGGTCCTGATGGAGCCAGAGAGGCGTTGAAAAATCATTTTGTAAAAAAGTCTGATGAAGTCAACATAGAGACTCATTCAGAACCTACAACTTCTACTTCTAAGATTCTGACTAAGTCAGAACTTCAGAATGTTAAGTTAAAGGGTCTGAAAAACTTTGAACCCAAAGCTTTAAAGTCTCAGACTCTGAAACATTCAAAGTCTGATAAACAGACTCTGAAAAAGCCAGAGTCTGAAAAACCAAAGTCTAAGTTTCAAAGGAGAGAAACTGTGAAAGGCAAGTTAAAACCTAAACCAAACGGGTGCAACCCTAAGGTATAGGAGAAAACATTGCCAAGGATTTCAAGACATAACTTGCGAAAAGAGTTCAATGGTTCTAAGACTAACCAAAAAGGACCCATAAGAATATGGGTACCTAAGTCTGATATTATTGATGCTGCAGGTATGTCTAAAAGGACTAAGAATGCACAAGGCTTGGTACCTAGACAGTGGGTGCTCGCGTCACATGACGGGAGAAAGGTCTATGTTCTTAACCCTAACCATGAAAGAGGGAGGAACTGTGGGATTTGGAGGAAACCAGACTGGCAAAATCATTGGTACTGGAACCATTGGTAACTCTCTGATCTCAATCAGTAATGTGTGGTTCGTTGATGGACTTAGACATAACTTACTAAGCATAAGTCAATTATGTGACAGTGGTTATGATGTATTGTTTAATAAGAACAACTGCACAGTGGTTAACAAGGATGATCAGTCCGTAGTCTTCAAGGGAAAACGAAGAAACAATGTATACAAGATAAAATTCTCAGAACTGACTGATTAGAAGGTTATGTGCCTTCTGTCAATGAGTGATAAGAAGTGGATGTGGCATAGACGTTTGGGACATGCTAACTGGAGATTAATCTCTAAAATTAGCAAGTTACAACTTGTTAAAGGCCTACCAAACATTGACTATCACTCAGATGCTCTTTACGGAGCATGTCAGAAAGGGAAAATTGTCAAGAGTCCCTTCAAGCCGAAATAAATTGTTTCAACTTCCAGACCCTTGGAGTTACTTCACATTGACTTATTTGGACCAGTTAACACTGCATCCTTATATGGAAGTAAATATGGACTAGTTATTGTTGATGACTACAGCAGATGGTGTTGGGTTAAATTTCTGAAAACTAAAGATGATTCATATTCTGTGTTTAGTAAATTCTGCATCCAAATTCAATCAGAGAAGGAAATGAAAATCTTGAAAGTCAGAAGTGATCATGGAGGAGAATTTGAAAATGAACCGTTTGAGGTTTTCTGTGAAAAACATGGAATTATTCATGAATTCTCTGCACCTAGAACTCCACAACAAAATGGAGTTGTAGAGAGAAAGATTAGAACCTTACAAGAGATGGCTAGAACCATGATCCATGAGAACAATCTGGCTATGCATTTTTGGGCAGAAGCAGTAAACACAGCTTGTTATGTTCAGAACAGAATCTATATTAGACCTCTGTTGAACAAAACAGCTTATGAACTCTTTAAAGGAAGAAAACCCAACATATCTTATTTTCATCAGTTCGGATGTACATGTTATGTCCTGAACAACAAAGTCTACCTAAAGAAATTTGATGCCAAAGCTCAAAAGGGAATCTTTTTAGGTTACTCTGAACGCTCTAAGGCATACAGGCTGTATAATTCAGAAACACAATGTGTGGAAGAATCTATGCATGTAAGATTCGATGAAAGTCATGAAAAATCTCAAGATTCTGATGATAACTCAGAATCTGATCAGATTCCAGAATCTGAAGATACTTCAGAAGCTGGAACAACCCCTGAAGTTCCTAATGAAGAAGCTTCTGATGAAGCTCAAGATGGTTCTCTGCAAGCTAGGCAATCCAAACAATCTTTCAAATACAAGTCTTCACATCCAGAAGATCAGATAATTGGCAATAAAGAAAGTCCTATGAGAACAAGATCGCATTTCAGACAAGAAGAGTCTGCTTTAGGATTATTATCTGTTATTGAACCAACTTCTGTTGAAGAAGCTCTTGGAGATGAAGGATGGATTCTAGCAATGCAAGAAGAACTGAATCAATTCAAAAGGAATGAAGTATGGGATCTAGTAGCTAAGCCTAATCACAAGAACATCATTGGAACCAAGTGGGTGTTCAGAAATAAGCTTAGTGAACAAGGAGAAGTAATCAGAAACAAGGCCAGACTTGTTGCACAAGGCTATAGTCAGCAAGAAGGCATTGATTACACAGAAACTTTTGCTCCAGTTGCAAGATTGGAAGCAATCAGGTTACTTCTTTCCTATGCAGTTAATCACAACATAACTTTGTATCAAATGGACGTTAAGAGTGCATTCCTTAATGGTGTCATTTCTGAAGAAGTATATGTCAAACAACCTCCTGGCTTTGAAGATTTAAAGCATCCAGAGCATGTTTATGAATTAAAGAAATCACTCTATGGCTTGAAACAAGCTCCCAGAGCTTGGTATGAAAGACTGAGTAATTTCTTCATTCAAAACAACTTTGAACGAGGACAAGTTGACACTACTCTATTCAGAAAGACTCTAAAGAAAGACATTCTTGTAGTTCAGATTTATGTTGATGATATTATCTTTGGTTCTACAAATAGTTCACTTTGCAAAGAGTTTTCAAAAGTAATGCAGGATGAATTTGAATTGAGCATGATGGGAGAATTGAAGTTCTTTCTTTGAATTCAAATCAACCAATGCAAAGATGGAGTCTACGTTCATCAGTCCAAGTATACGAAAGAGCTTCTGAAGAAGTTCAATCTTGAGGACTGCAAAGAAATGAATACTCCAATGCATCCAACCTGCACTCTGAGCAAAGAAGGTCAAGGAACCAAAGTTGACCAGAAGCTGTATAGAGGTATGATTGGTTCTTTGTTATACCTAACTGCATCCAGACCAGATATTTTGTACAGTGTATGTTTGTGTGCAAGGTTTCAATCAGATCCTAGAGAGTCTCACTTAACTGCTGTTAAGAGAATCTTTAGATATCTGAAAGGAACTACTAATCTTGGACTTCTTTACAAGAAATCCTCTGACTACAAGCTAGTTGGATTCTGTGATGCTGATTATGCTGGAGACAGGATTGAAAGAAAATCTACCAGTGGCAATTGTCAATTCTTGGGAGAGAATCTGATATCCTTGGCTAGCAAGAGGCAAGCAACCATTGCTCTGTCTACAGCAGAAGCAGAATACATCTCAGCTGCTAGTTGTTGTACACAGCTACTCTGGATGAAACATCAGCTTGAGGACTATCAAATAACTGAAAACCATATCCCAATTTATTGTGATAATACAACAGCTATATGTTTGTCTAAAAATCCAATTCTGCAGCTATATGTTTATAAGAGACTATGTTCAAAAAGGAATTTTAGATATCCAATTCATTGATACTGATCATCAATGGGCTGATATATTTACTAAACCCTTATCTGTTGAAAGATTTGATTTCATAAAGAAAAATTTGAACATGTGCTATGTCTCTGGGTAATATGCGCCTCTGAAAACAGAATTCAGACTCTGAAAACATTCAGAAGCTATCTGGGAATCAGACTCTCTTTTGGAGATTCTGATGAAAGCTTCTGGTAAAATATTCAGACTCTGGTATGGAATCTTTAGACTCTCAGAAGCTCGTATTAGTGGAAGCGTGACTGTTAAGTTCAGTAACACCTGCCCCACTATGGTGACAGTTACTTTACGGTTTCTCAGACGTGGCCTGTCTGTATTGGGTAAGAACTCAAAGGGCAATGATTTCATTATGTTAAACAAGTTACCTTCGCTTTGTCCCAATACGTTTACGGCTGCATGCTATATGTATTTATTGTTTGTGTTTGTTTGTCCCCTACTCTTTCGAAACAGTTTTCAAACATTTTCTCTATAAATACATAACACACACAACTCACTTCTCTTTTCACTCTTTGATTTTCTCTCTGAACAAATTTCTTGTTTTTCAATACTTTGCAAAACTTTTTGTTCTCAAATCAAACTCTTAGAAAACCCTAATGGCAAGTGATCTCATCCAATCTGGTGTCATAATCAAGTCCGGAGGTTCTTATGTTATCAAACCCAGAACAATGAACATCATCAAGGAGACTCTGGAAATTCAAGTTGAATCTCCAGTAGATTTTGCTTCACTCAGTCGTCATGGAGTTGACGTTGCACCTCATTTCTTATCACAAGGAATGATGAGATACTTTGGTATGTTGAATGGACCAACATATCAGGAGCTTGTTAGAGATTTTTTGGGTTAGGTCAGAAGTCTAAGACAAAGCTGAAGCTACTTTGGAAGAAACAGTAGCAATCTCAAACAACCCCAGTCTTGCTGGCAAAACAGAGACCAAATGGGTTTGAGACCGTACAATGGTCTTGAAATTAGGTCTGCTGTGATGGGAATTCCTATAGTTATCACTGAAGAGGTGGTAGCCAGGGTTTGTCAGATGGAGAACGCTGGTAAATTTCAGTGGAATGTCAACAAGAAAAGTGAATGGGCTGTTGTCTGCAACAAGTTGTTATTTGAAGGGAGACCCTCAAATAAATTGGTGGATATGCATCTTATGCATAGGGTGCTTCTGAAGATTATACTGGACAGTATGCTTCAGAAAGGAGGAGGAACAAATACATTATCTGTGGATCACAAAGTTCTTCTTTATTTTCTTATCAACAAAATAAAGATCAACTTCCCCAGATATGTGATGCACCACATGTGTTGGGCCATCAAGAAGAGTCAATCAGAAACCAGGAGGCAAGTTCCTTTTGGAAGATTAATATCTGAGATTCTGTATCAAGGAGGTCTTTTGAAGGTCTTATCAGAATCTGGTGTGGTATCAGATATTCATCTAGGAACTGTGACCGGTAGAATCATCAATGGCAAGACTCTACAATACATGAAGATTGTCAAGAGATTCAATCCCTCTAAGCATGATATGAGAGAATCCTATGTTCAATCTGATTTGATGATGGACTTCCCTCCCATATCCAAAGAAGATAATCCTGAAGTTCTTGCTAGATTTGTAGTGGATTACTTCAAGGAGACTGGTAGAATAATCAACTATTCTGCTATTCCTGAGACTGCTGGAGGAGGCCCTCTTAAGGTCAAAGGAAAAAGGACCAAGGAAGTGGTTCTCAAGGAAGAGGAAGAGAAGCAGGAGCCTCTCAAGAAAAAGATCAAATCTTCTGCTCTTCCTGGAGTTTCAATTGGTTCTCCTTCTGCTCCTTCTGCACCTTCTGCATCTTCTGCACTTCGTGAAATTAAGGATGGGAAGAAGGCTAAGAAAGATGAGAAGAAGGCTAAGAAAGCTGAGAAGAAGGCAATAGGCAAAGCTGACAGAGACTATGACAAGTTAGCTCAAGAGATTGCTGATTTCATTGATTCTGACTCTGAAGGTGAAGAGAGTCAGATCAAGAAGAGAAAGGTGGATGTGATTCCTGTGGCTAAGGATGTAGCACAGAAGATAGGTACTTCTGTATCAATGATTGAGGATGAACACACTGCTGGCAAGGTTATGGCAGCAGATTTGATTGCTGAAGAGTTGAAGGAAGAGACTGTCAAGGAAGCTGCTAAGTTACTTGCTTCTGCTCTTAAACAGAAGAGTACTTCAGAACCTGCAGAAGCTGAGTTATAAGAAGCTACTGTGTCTGATCATTTTGCCTCTCCAGAAGCTGGCATTGGCACCTCTGGCAACGTGGCATATAGCTCATCTTCTTCTTTGAATCATGAGTCAGAATCAGATTCAGAATCTGACAACAAACCCTTGAGCCCAATTCTTCCATCTCTCAAAAATTCATCTCCCTCACCAATCAAACCCATATCATCCCATAACCCACTTGACCAGGCAGTAGTTGATTATGTTGATTCAACTATGGACAGAGTGATTCAAGACACAATCACATTGTCTATGAATCTTCCTGCTCAACCTTCATTTCTCAAACCACTTCAGGTAATTAAACCTTCTGAAAAACCTGAAGCAACCATTCAATCCAAACAGCCACCCCTCCAAACTGAAACCATTTGTGTAGACTCTCCAGACACTCTAGATTCTCTTGAAAAACATCTAGGGGGAGAACTACCAAAAACCCCTGCAAAATCCAAAACAAAAAAAGCTACTTCATCCGTTTCCAAACCAGACCCTGTACCTGAACCTTCAGAGAATCTGACCTTAGCTTCTGTCGAATCTTCAGAACCTGTTGTTGAACCAGCTTCTGAAAATCCAGAACAAGCCTCTGATATTGTATCAGGAACTGTAACAGCATGTAAAGCTAAGACCAGAAGAGTTTCTCAACCACTTTGTGACCCTATAACCTTTTTCCCCTTTGAAACTTTTCTAGCTTTGAGAGCTTCTCTACCCTCAACCTCTGAACCTCAAACTGACTTATTTGATTCAAATAAGATTGATGAGTTTTATGCTTCTTCATGCAACAAGCTCAAAGAAGTCATTGAGCAAAGGTCTATGCCAATACTTAATGTGAGCTATGAGGACAAGTTCTCTACAGTGAAGACTGAATTTTTGGATTTTATCACCAAAATTCAAAAAGCTGCTGCCAGGGAACAAGCTCTTGTCACTGCCAAGCATGTTGAAGAAGTAAAGCGGGCTGAGAAAGTTGTAGCTCTGGAAAATGCTCCTATTCTGAGGATAAGACATACACCCTTCTTTGATGAGGATCAGTATATTCCTAGAGAATCAGTGGCTTACAATTCTTTGAAGAGGAAGATGTATAGAATTCAAGAAAAAGCTAGACTGGAAAGAGAAGAACATTTGCGAAGAACTGAGGCTCTGGAAGAGATGGTAAAGAAACAGCAAGAGGATCTCCAGAAACTGATGGATCATCTTGCCAAACAAAACCAACCTTAGTTTAATTTCGTTTTGTTTTATTTTGTAATTCTTGATTGCTTACTTCTGAACTTGTTTTTGCTTCTATTTATACAAGTTGTTTTTTGATTCTATTTGCATTTCAATTCTTTTTATGCTCTGAATCTTCTATGTTTTCCCTCTGAATCTCATTCTTCCTTAACACACGTTTACACCCTTACCTTAAGTCATTTAGAAAGGGGGAGGAACTTGTTCTGAACTTTTTTTTGTTGATGACAAAAGGGGGAGAAGGGAAAGTATTTATGTCAGGGAGAAGGGAACCTTCTTTTAATTACATTGCATGTATATGTAAAAGTTAAAGGGAAATTTGTGAAAGGTGCTTAGTTAGACTCTGAGCCCCTGTTTAAGAATCAATTTACTAAATTGAGTTATTATTCTGTGTATGAATTTGATTGCTTTTGAAAAACAATTTAATTAACCTGGATAGAACTCAAGATGAGCTTACAAACCTCAACTTAAGAACTATCAGACTCAGGGGGAGTGATGAGCTTACAAACCTCAGACTCTGAGCTTACAAACCTCAGAACCCTTTAAGTCAACTTGTTAATTAGATTATTAACAACAATTGACCTTTTAAATACTAATGTTTGTCATCATCAAAAAGGGGGAGATTGTTGGAACAAAGGTGTTCAGTAATACCACGTTTTGAGTTTTGATGATAACAAGGTATTAAAAAGTTGTCAATTGGATATTGCTAATAATTGTTTAAGTATGCAGGATATCAATTAAGATTTGTATCTTAGAAAGCATTATGTTTGAACAATGTTAAAGAGCAATAAATCCATTGAAGCGTGTTGCTTGTGATTCTGGTTCGAAGAGAGTCTGAAGACTGTGCTGAAGAGAGTCTGAAGACTGTACCAAAGAGAGTCTGAAGACTGTATCAGAGTCTGAAGACCATCAGAATCTGAGAACCAAGAGAGTCTGAAGATTATCAGAAGCTTAGTACTACAGTGAGTCTGAAGCCACAAATTTGATGATCTGCTAACAGTGATCTCTACTGCATTGCTATGCACAAAGAAATTCTCTAATGGAGTAACGGCTAGCTTCTAAGTCAACTTGAGCGTGGGAAGCACAAAGACAAAGATTGCAGGCCAGTACAGAGTACGTTGTACGAACTCTGTTTCCACTACTCCACTACCACGTACAGTTTGGCAACTGTGTCTACCGGTATTAATCCTCAAAGGGAATGGAATTCAAATGATGCTGTTGAAGGACTATTACCAAATCAAGTAACAGATCAACAGTCATTGATCAAGCTTCAGAAATCATCCTGATGTGGTGGATGACTCAACGTCTCTTTCCTACGCCTATATAAAGGATAGAAGACTTGAAGAAGTGTTGGACTCTACAACTTAGAAAAACTACATTGCGCTGCTTTCGTATTCAACTGAGTCTTAACAAAAGCACATCATTAACTTAGATTCTTACAAACTGAGTATTCTAGAATCTCTAAGTTTCACAGAAAAACAGAGTCTGTCTTTTGTGTAAAACAGAGTCTGTCTTTGTTGTAATTGAAACACATTTTGATTGTTGTCAAGTGTTTCAACTCTATTCAATTTTCTGTAATTGTGTAAAAGTCTCTTGCTTTTGTGCTTGAGCAAAGGAAGTCTCTTGGCTGCGTCCTTGAGCAAGGAAGTCTCTTAGTTGTGTCTTTGAGCAAGGAAGTCTCTCGCCTGTGTGCTTGAGCAAGGAAGTCTCATACTGTGTGTTTGAGCAACTTGTAATTTGATATTACATTTTAGTGAACTCTCCTTGGAAGTACAAGGGGGACAGGACTACTTCCGGTTTGTGGAAGGAACCTGTATAATTGCTTGTGTTCTCTGTTCTCTCTTTATCTCTTGATTATTCATCTGCAATCAGAACCTAATCTCCTATCAGACTCTGATCTCATTCAGACTCTGAGTATAAAGGAATTAGATTCTCACTCTTCAAGAGTTGCGAAAAGAAAACACAATTCAACCCCCCCCCCCTTCTTGTGTTTTTCTCACCTTCAGATTGTTCTGAACGTTGGGGTTTGTGTCCTCGAAGGACAACTCTTTGCTTTGAATTAACCTCTGAACCTCTTCCTTGAGCGGGTAACAATGTTCAATGTCATGTCCTGGTGCCCCTTGGTGAAAGGCACAAGTAAGGTCAGCACGATGCCACAGAGGTAATGGATTCTGTAAGCGAGGAGGCTGTCTGGTCTGCACAAGATTTCTTGCTAATAAAGAGGGTAGCCAATCTGCATACAACATGGGTATGGGAGGAAATTCTTTCCCTGGAAGACGATTTTGTTGTTGAGGAGTTCGATTGCGAGGTTGTTGTTGCTGAGGTGGTGGTGGGTAGTATGGCTGTTGGTAAAAGGGTTGCGGATATGGCTGTTGGTATAATGGTGGATAAAATGGTGGAGGCCTTTGGGGCGTTTGTGGGTGATAATTTTGGTTTTGTGGAGCTGGAAAGGGTGGTGGGATATTGGCAATAAAGGGGTAATTTGGGTAGATTGGTTGAGATCCACCCTGGGCTATCATGCTGACCTCCTGGGTATTCTTTTTCGGATAACCATTTCCAAACCTCTTGGATCCATTAGATGACCCACCTGACGAAACACTCGACGAACCACCTGACACACTACCTTTTTTGGCCAAAATTCCCTTACGGACCAGATCTTCAAAACGAACCCCGGCGTCGACCATCTCAGTAAACTTCTGTGACGCACAACCAATCATCTTCTCAGAGTAGTAAGGACTCAAAGTCTCAAAGAATAAATCAGCCATTTCCCTTTCTTCCAGAGCTGGGCGAATTTGGGCAGATTTCTGAATAAAACGGAGAGCATAGTCCTTGAAAGATTTTTTGTCCTTTTGTGCCATGACTTGCAATTCTCTTCGAGTAGGTCCCAGGTATATATTGTACCGGTATTGCTGTATGAAAGCACTAGCCAATTCTTCAAAGGTAGTGAAACCCTTCAGATTCACGTACCACACTTGTGCAGGACCAGTTAAACTGTCTTGGAAGCAATGGATGAGCAAAGGTTCATTGTCTCTATAAGCTGTCATTTTCCTCACATACATGACTAGATGACTTTGTGGGCAAGTATTTCCCTCATACTTTACGAAGTCCGGTGTTTTGAATTTAGGAGGCATTACAACATCCGGGACCAAACAGAGATCATGCACATTCTGACCGTATATATCTTTACCACGGAGGGCCTTCAATTCCTTCTGCACTACATCATACTTTTATTCCAAATTTCCCATCCTGTCATCTCCTGCTACACTACCAGAGTGATAGATTGGTCCTTCCTCTTGCTAGGGCAGTATGAACAATAGGTGCTGTATGATTCATAGCAGCTTGAGGGAATGATTGACCAGGATGGAAAAGTGGTGTTGACTGTTGTCCGTAAGGGATCAGCATTTCTGGGACGGCAAAACGAACACCTTCATTAGCTGCGAGAGGCATGCCCCAAGGGTACTCTCTGGACATGTAATTATGAGGAGGATAAGTAAATCCAGGAGGACGAAAACTTTCATTAAACATGTTTGACGCGTCCCCAAAAGAAAATCCGGCCGGGATAGGCTGTGTAGTACCCGCAGATGTAGCAGAAACCACAGCAGTAGGGATCGGTTGTGTAGAACCAGTAGGGGCAGCCGAAACAACCACAGGAGAAGTAGGTGCAGCAGAAACAACAACAGGAATTGGCTGAACTGGAATAGCATCAAGAATTGGTTGAACTGGAATAACATTTGCGGGTTGAGCAGCTGCCGCTTGTGCCTGAGTGGCCATTATAGCCTCCATCATAACTGTTAACCTTTCCATCCCTTCTCTGAGTGTAATAACATGTTCCTTGAGATCACTGTTCTCTTGTTCAATTAAATCCATCTTCTTCTTAACGAATGCCCGAGTGTTGTGGATGCGAGAAGGCTTGTACTGAATACGCCGGACCACTTTCCTTGACTGAGGCAGAAAGGAGAGAATTATGAGACTCAGTTTTGACATTTTATGAATGCAGTATGATGCATGATATGCTAAATGCAAAGAAGTGCAAATTTTTTTAATCCATCGAAGAACTTATAAAGACAATTTTTGTAAACATAACAACTTTAAACATTCATTACAAAATAAAAACAAATACAAGATAATTCCCTTTTTAACAAACTGAGCCAAGGGATAGACTCCAAAGTACATAACAGAAAACTAAAAAAGTACATAAAAAGAAACAAATGTGAAGCTCTTGAGGTAGACTACTCTTCCAAATCTGAATGCGGGCCAACAAAGAAATCCATTCGTTTCTTCTTACTCCTGGGAACCTGTTCGAGTATGGCGTCCTTCACCCTGATACGCTCTTTTAGCTCAGCAATCTCCTGATCTTTCTTGTGATTTTTCCAATTCTCTTCTTCTAATAGGCCCATGAGAGTGTCGTTCTCACGCTTAGCTGCATGATATTTCTCTTTCCAATCAGCACTTTCGCGCTCTGACTCAGCTAAACGCGCATGGTACTCCTCCATGGTCTTAGGGGATAAAGGCACTGGTATAGTTGGAATAGCTGCAGTTAAAGACCTTAGCAGGGGGTAAGGTGTAACGCCCCCCTTTTTATTTAATTATTTTTAGTTAATATTTGAATACTTTTACATGATTTTATATTTGATAAGTGATAATATGTTTGTTATTTTGTTTAGAAATATATTTGTTATAAATATGTTTGTTATTTTGTTTAGAAATATATTTGTTATAAATATGTTTTTTATTTGTTATAGATATATTTGTTATTTTATGTGGAAATATATATTATCTAGTATAGAAATATATTTGTTATTTTGTGTGGACATATATATGTTATCTAGTATAGAAATATATTTTGTGTAGAGATATATTTGTTATTTAGTTTATTATTATTATTAAGTGGGGGAGAGATATATTTAATTTAGAAATAAATAAGATTACGAGGAAAAAAGTAGTTTTGGGGTGTAAGAGAAATTATGGTTATTATAAAAAGGAGAGTTAGAGTTAGAAAATAATATGACGTGCAAACTGTTTTGGAGAAAGAGGAGAAACCCTAGAGTAAGAGAAGAGTCAGAGAAGAGAAGTCTGTAGAATCTTTGCAATCAATCAATCTAAGGTAAGGGTGGGACTAACCTTCTTTAATCATAAGCATATAATTCTAAAAAAAGGGTTTAATCTTGTTGTTGTTAATTTTGTTATTGTTGTAGAAGTTAGATTTTGAATTGAATTAGGTTGTTAAGAGTATAGATAATCTCATAAATTTATATGAAAAGTTGTTTATATGATATTTATATGATATTTATATGAAAAGTTGTTTACATGTTATTTATATGATATTTATATGAAGATTGTATATATGATATTTATATGAAAGTTGTTTACATAATATTTATATGATATTTATATGAAAGTTGTATATAATTGCATGTGTCGGTCAAAGAGTCGTAAATGATGTTTAAGATGTTGTATTAACTTGTTTAAGTATATGAGTTGAGTTCATGCATTTGCATAATTTGAGACGGTGGAGCTTATGCTCAAAGCGACGGTGGAGCATTTTGCTCAAAGCGACGGTGAAGCTTATTTAAGCTTAAATATTGGTACCACATGCATGATGTTTAAGATGTTGTTAGAGTTGCATAGTCGAGTTGCATTTGTCGAGTCAAGTGGTTAAGTAAATCTTGAAGTTATGAAGTTGATTAAGATGATGATGATGTTACCTAATACTTGAAATTAATTGATGATTTATATCTGTAATTATATGAAGTACTTGTTGATGTTGATTTGTTGTTGTTTTATGCTGATTGATTCTCTTATATGATTTGTTGCTCTTTTATGTTGATTGATTCTCTTATATGATTTGTTGCTTATTTATGTCGATTGATTCTCTTATATGATTTGTTGCTTATTTATGTCGATTGATTCTCTTATATGATTTGTTGCTTATTTATGTCGATTGATTCTCTTATATGATTTGTTGTTGTTTTATGTCGATTGATTCTTTTACATGAATTGTTGCTTATTATTATAGAATGTGAAATCTCACCCCTTCTGTTGGAATTGCCGCCTTGTGGGCAAGTGTAGGTGACCAAGTATAGGTTCGACGTGTGAGGATTTTCCTGTGTGATTTCATAGGAGCTCTGATACGTAACGGGATGGGGATTTATTATTTGTTTCTATTCCTTTATGTGTCGTTTTGAATTAATTATGACATTTATGCTAATAATTAATTATTTTAAGGATTTTGAAAATATGATTCCGCTGCTACGTTTTGAATAAAGATGAGGAATAAATTATTATTCATTTTGTTTAAAAATTTTATGAAATGTGACATCCTGAATATTGCGATATACTCTGATTATATAAATGAATTTTTAAGTTGGGATTTTCGGGGTGTTACATAAGGCATCCCTATCTGAGCAGCTCTATCGATGACCCATTCGATGTAAGATTCATGAGTTACACTTGACTTGTACCTCAACTGGCTCTTGTTTAACCTGATAATGGATCGCCAAGCTTGCACAAACTGCATTCTCTTATCATTAACATCCTCCTTGTAAAAGAAAAACTCGCTGGATAAGAAGAGGTAAGCAGGTCTCATCCTCATAGGGTATCCGAACTGACGTATGACAAGAAGTGGGTTATAACTGATGCCCCCGTGTATACCAAGAAGAGGCACATTGGAGAAATCCCCACAATGGTCAATGATCACTCCAGTATCATAAGCCGAGTTGTACCACACTATATCATCTAGGGTAAGAGCCATGAGCTTCTCCGACCATGGAATGAACTCAGATCGAATTTTAGGGCGAGGTAAATGTGAGGTAAACCAAGTGTAGAGCAAGGGTGTACAACAAATGATAACTCTACGCCCTTTAGCCGTACGGTCATGGATTGACAAGTAGGTATCAGCAAGCAAGGTAGGGACAGGGTTCTGGGTAATGAAAATCTGAATAGCATTCATGTCAATGAAATTGTTAACATTAGGGAAAAGCACAATACCATAGATAAGTAAAGCAAGGATGGCCTCAAAGGCGTCGGCATTGGATCTCTCGGAGAAAGTGGTGGCTTTTTGGTATAGGAAATTGAAGGGTAGGCATTGGAGACCTCCTTTAAGGGTAAAATTGGCTTTTATCTCTGAGGCTTCAAGATGAAGAACAGCCGCGATAGTTGAATGCTTGGGTGCGGGTTCAAGACCATGGAAAGGTACTTTGTCGAGTATGGGTAAACCGATCCAATAAGAGTACTCTTCAAGTGTGGGCATAAGCTGATAATCTGGGAAAGTAAAATAGTGATAAAGTGGGTCATAGAACTGGACCAAGGTATTGAGGAGTCCTTCGTCGACATCCGTCTTGAGAATACTAAGCAAATAACCATACCGCTCACGAAAGTGGTCCGGGCTAGCTTCCTTAAATTCTCCAAATCTGGTTTCTTGAAATCATACTTCTTAGTCCTCTTCACAATTTTCTTCACAACACCCTCCATATCTAATATGTTTACAAAAAGAGATTACATAAGTCCTTCGATGTTTTAGTGGATGCAAAAAGTATCTATGTATGAGTGCATGTATGCATGGTTATGCTAAAGAACATAGAAAACATGGTGAGGTTAAGTACACAAAGTTGGAGCTGAGGGTAAACACGCCATTTGGTAAGGACTAAAGTTTCAGATGCACCTGTAACTAGGGTTCTAACAAAGTTCCCAAATTACAACCCCCTCCGAATTTTATTGGATGCCCGGGACAACACCCGGTCCAACAGCATCCGTAGGAGAGTCTAGTTTGAGCGTAGCATCGCGTGTCGACTAAGACGATTACAACACTTGGTTAGCCACCGCACTACATCCTAATGGCCAAGATGGGTTAAAGGTAATTATGGTCCTTAGCTTCGACGGAAACTTAAAAGCAATAATGTCTAAGCGCGACAACACACGCCGACGTATATCACTTCAAGATCCTCGGCTAAGTGTGGTTATATCTTATGATCCACCACACGAGAATACTCTCGGCATGTCACTATGATTCTACCACTCCTATCTTATATTTCACTCAAGCCCGGGTATAGGACTTATCTCGCCGCTCACGTAAGAAAGTAAACAATTAGGCAAGTATTTACAAGGTATAAGCAAATAATAAAGCGCAAAAGTAAAGAAAGATAAGTTAGGCTTAACCCTCTAAAAGGTCCCCAGTGAAGTCGCCATTTCTGTGCTCACGATTTTCGGGTATCAAAATCATTAATCGGATTTGAACCTTTAATCTTTGAACTCTCAACTTTTATTCACGGGAAGGGAAAAAGTGAGTAAAAATCCCTATAAGACCTTGGATCCGGGGGTTGGTTTCGATTGGGAAAGGTGTTAGGCACCCGAACCGACTATGGTATCCCATAGGAACCTTCTACCTATTCTTAATCTTGCGCTAAATTAATTTTACATATTAAAAAAAATATTTAAGAGTTTAAGTGAAAGAAAGGAGGAAGATGAAGCATGTTTTTGGTTATTTTTATTGATTTGGAAGGGCCAAAGCCCTTTGCCTACTTACCCAAATAAATCGGGATCAAAATCAAGTAGTTCGGCTAAAAAACTTCTTTGATGGGTTGAATTGATTTTAACATTTTTGAAAAAAAGATTTTAAGAAAAGATGAGAGGCCTCAAGGCATAAGAAAAAAAATACACTGAAATTGGTTAATTTTAATTGCAAGAAATCCATGTCTAATGTGGATATTAAATTGATTACCATTTGATTAAGGAAAATAAAAGGAAAAACACTTGGGTTACAAGTCAAGGTTTACTTTAAAGAAATTTGAATTTTGACTTTTAGATTTTTGATAAAATATTTTTCTAAACTAACGGTGAATTAGCGTAACGGCGAAAAAATAAATGAGCGTAAAGAGGTAAATAAAGTGGTGAAGTGTCGGTGCGTGTGTCAGTGCGTGTGTCGATTACATATTACATACCCTAAATATATTCTATGGTCTCAAAAGAAAATAAGATGACGAGAAATAAAAATGCGCAAAAATAAATTACATCATTTCCCTAATTATACAAACTAAACCAATGGCAATAATAAAATAAATGACGAAAAATTAAATATGCATGCAATACTTCTACGAAACCTATTATACACACTAAAAATGCAATTTAAACAAATTAAATTAACAAAGCAATAAAATGCAAACACATGAAATAAACACAAATGCTAGGTAAGCAAGATTAAAAGAAACAAATATCCATGAAAAGATTTTTTTAAATGCCTAAATAAACTAAAACTATATGAGATAGAAACTTAGCTATTAAATGAACTAAAAAAAATGCATGATGTGAAGATTAAAACACTAATTAAAAATGCATGGAACATAGTTCAAATATTATATGAAGTAAAAAAATAAATGCATGAAATAATAAAAAAGTTACTACAAAAAAATATATGCAGGGGGGGTGCAGGCAGCAAGCTGGGAGGTGCAAATAGCAACAGAATCAGAAAAATGGGCCAAAGGGGAGCAAAGCAATGGGCTGGGGAAGGAGGGAACCGGTTCGGTTCAGCCTGGATCGGTTCAGGCGAACCGAACCGGTTTATGAGAGGACATATATATATGTTTTTCATGTTCTTCCTTCATTTCTTCTAAGCCTTTCTCTCTCTAAAAAAAACACAAAAGAGAGTTTTCCCCTCTCTCTAACAAAGCCGCCGGAAAATGTATGAATGTGGTGGCTGAAAGCAAGGCTCGCTCCGGCGCGATGGCTGGCCACCCTAGGGTGGTGGCGCCACCGCCGGAAAACCTCTCCTCCACTTTTTATCAAAAATTTTCTTACTCATTCTCATCCTTTTTTCATCCTAAACACGAATCTGAACTTAGATTTTTCAAAAGACAAACATACAAGCCTAGATCTAACATTCAAAATTCAAAAGAAAACCAAAAAAAACATGAAAAAACTACCTTGTTTTCCTCTTTTCTTCTTCTTTTCCGCGTTTGATTCACGTTTCTTCTTCTTCTTTGCGTTTTGGTTCTTTCTTTGTTGCGTTTGGTTCGTTCCTTTTTCTTTGCGTTTTGGTTCTTTCTTGCGTTTTGGATCCTTCTTTGTTGCGTTTGGTTCGGTTAGGCCTTGTGTTTGGTTGCGTTTTTTTGGTTGGTGATGGCGATGATTCACAGTTGTTTGAATGTTGTTGTGATTTTGAGGATTCGAGTTTGTTATGATGATTTTTGGTTCAAAAGTAAGCTTTGAATGTTGCTGGAAAATTGTTAAATGTTTTTGGTGTTCATGAAAATTTTGTGAGTTTTGATGGTTTTGATTTGAAATTTTGGAAAGAGAAAGTGGATTGGTGTTTGTGGATGATTTGATAGGTGACTGACTTTTCTGACTGTGATTAGGACGTTTTTGACGCGTGAACAGTACTTTAAATAGTACAAGTCTCTGATACATTGGAATGACAAAATTACCCCTGCTGAAACTTGGAGGAAAAGTTGGACCAGGACCAATAACAAACTGACATGTGGACTAAATGACTTAAAATGATAAAATCAGATAAATAAATAAATAGCAACAAATAAATAAATAAAAAAAAAGAAATAACTAAATAAATAAATAAAAAATAAAATGAAAATTAAGATAAAATAAAAAAGAAATAATAAACATGACTAAAAAATGTCCCGTTGGAACCAAAAAAATGAGGTATTTTAAAATACCTCTCTGCCGAAATTTCGTCTGAGACGACAGAAATACGTGACTTTTTAAACGCTAATAAAATAGTAAATCAACGACGTGAACAAAATGAATTTTAACAACGTAAACTTTACGATAAATAAAATACGCATAAAACGCGGATAAAATTAAGAAATTAATACGCGAGTGACATTAATATATAAACAAAGTAAAAAATAAAATGCGATCACAATACGAATAAAAAACAGATATCAAGGGAATTAGAGCGCGAACGAAAAGCTAAAAAAAATACGAACGACATACGAAAATAAACAAATTAAATTGGTCAAAATTTGGGGTATGACATCCTTGTATTCTATTTACATTACATATTAATGAAACTATTTTTACATACGAGGGAGTGGATGAGAAGAGAATGTAGAATATAGACTTAAGAGAGAGGCACGACACGCAGGCCGTATTTCAATATCCAAAAGAAATAAATAAAAGGACTAAGGCCATAATCATTCACATGATAATAATAACAAACACACTCTAATTATTATTAATTATACCTTATAATTAAACAAATTAAATTAAAATTCGACATATGATCACACTACGCAGATTAGCACTGTATTTCACATCAACACTTGACACGTTTCTGATGACCCTAACCGTTTTGGCAAACCCTAATTCTGTCACAACAATCTGATCTTATTAAACAAGTACTCTGATTGTTTATTCAAGTATCATGATCGAGTCTAGGATGCTTCACCAGAATCGGTTACGATGCTCCATACATCAGATCAATTAATATGAACAAATATCATCTGACTTATTTAAACTACAATCAAATCCAGTATATCATATATACTGTTGTTATACAGAATTTACCAATCACACTTATGTCGATATGTATAATCAAAATATTGATGCTTCACTAGAGTACCCAGAATCGGTTACGAAGCTTCAAACAAATTGATCGTCCATGCACATACACGTGATTGATATTTATTATTTGCGTTTTATGATTGATCAATCATGTTTCTGTCGATATGTATATTTGAAACGTCGATGTTTCACCAGAAACGGTTTCTGAAACATCGAATCAAATCGAAGAGCCATGCACAGAAAACATAATATGATATGATGCCAATTTTAATTTTCTTTATTATTTAATTTCATTCAATATGTTTAATCAAATTAAAGCATAAAGCAGTAACAAAGCAATCTGATTCAAGGTTTCGTAATTGGCTCTGATACCACTGAAGGAAAATCGATTTCATAAACAGAATAAGCAGCGGATAAAAAAAAAAATCAATTTTCTTTCCTTGGATCATTACGAATTACACATGAATCAGTGATTCGATTGTTACCTCGAAGTGTGGAATCTGAAAGCTGGAAACTAGAAACACGATCACAGCAAAGCAAGCAGCAAGCAGCAAAGCCTCTACCAAGTCCACACGAACAGTGCTCCTCCAAAACTCGGTGCTAGCCAACGAATCAGAAGTTTCAGAGAGTTTAGGGTTTCAAAAACGTGCAACCTCAAACTTCAGCACTAGGCTTCTATTTATAGAACTCTTAGTGTGCTTTGCAAGTTTAGAAGTCACTATTGGGCTTCTGTAAGACCAATAACGAGTTTAGTAATTCTGCCAACTAATTAGCGTTATTTACTAAACGCACCCCTTATATAAGTCATACTTATATATTTCTCTTTTGACTGTTCTTTGTGTGTGACCCTATAGGTTCTAGTCACGTTGGCAATAATATTAAATCTAATATTTAATACTATGAACAATGAGCGGTATCTAGCAACACATCATTGCTACCCAAGTGACAAGAATGTCAAGTGATCTAACGAAACCTTTTTCCATGATAATACTTATGTATACGATTACTCCTTTGTCCTAATATCTTTATTGATCTCAATGCATAGATTTTGTCACCATTGTGTAGATCAATATTTATATTTCTTGATTCCAAAATATACTGAATAACGAATAAGTCCAATATCTTATATCGACTTAGTTCGGCATGGCCATGCAGTTTTACAGTCATATTTCATCAAGAGGCCTATAGATATATCTCCTATTTATAAGGAGGGACAAATCCCATCTAGGACACTCATGTCCCTTAGCATGATTCATCAAGTACCCATCAACCAACGTTATGGTTATCCTTTTACAGACAACGTTAGAATGGCAACAAAGCACTTGAGTCCACATCTAGTGATCATAGTGGTTTCAGGTCAAAGAGCGATGTACACTATTATCATTGTGAGAATATCTTATGAAAATCTCATAACTTACTATGTAGTATTCTCACGACGGGTCTATCCAGTATAAATATTACTCCTAACATTTATACCTATGTATAGACTTGATATCTCATATCTATGACCCATGAGATGCGGTCATCAGTCTTCATAGATAATAGTCTCGACGCTTTATTATTATCCTAATTCATATTAAAGCTTGACTATGGATACATTTAAGAATAGCATTCTTTATGATAATGTAATCTCATGATTAAGTCACACTTAATATATTATTACATGAACTATCTATTCTAAGGACTTTATTAACATTACTATAAATATATAATAAAGAGTGCCAAATATTATTTAATAATAAAAGTCATGATACATAAGATAAGTTTCACATAAACTCTTGGCCTCTAGGGCTTATACCAACATTTAGACAGTGTTTATTTTCAAAAACTTTGAAAGTATCGATCATAAAGAAAAAATTTGCGACGACATACCGCAGCAACTCGAGTCAGTTTCCCTTGATCCTCAACCCCTTCTGGTGTGGCCTCAAGTCCAAGAATGCAAGTACACGCACTAACAAAGTGTCGTGCATAATCATTTGTGTGGAAACTGTTCAAAAAACAAAAATACATTGATCTAAGTCAGAAGAAATGGCAATGAGAGAAAGTGAATAAACTATTCAAGACAAGATATATAGGAAATCACAACACTGAACTAGTGGTTTATGGCTTGATTCAACCTTGAATCCATTCGTTATAAGAAATTCACCGATTGACAAATAAGAATACCCTCAAGATTAAGAATGCACAATTTCCCTTCCCCAAATCATCAGGGGGTAACAGTCAGCATTACAATATTAAACAATAAACATATACCCCCAATGTAACTGCTTCAAAATTCTTCACACCTTTACATAAGAATGCAGCCCAATTAGAAAACTCTATGTAACCTAGGGGCCAAATCATGGTTCTAAAGTACAGTTGCGATCACAGTTGCAGTTATTGCTACAAAATGTAGACTAATGTGGTCACAATTGCAATGCCATTGCAAAGACCTTTAAAACCTTGCAATGAAAACCCCATGAAAAGAAACAGAGGAATTGAAATGAAGTATTTATATAGACTAAAAATTAAAGTACAAAAAACAATAAATAAAAATCTTGACATGAATTGTTTTGCATGAAGCTTATAACATAACATTATCGAAAAAAGCAAATGATAACTTATTGTTGCTAGCCCAACTGAGATCAGCAATGAAGGTATCCTCATTCTTTAACTAATGGTTCAGCCATGTTTGATTCCCAAAAGTACAATAGGCAAGTGGGAGCAAAGTGTTGTTCCTCTTCTGCTTAATCTATTTGATTGTGGTTTTTGAGAATGAAGTAGCTTATCTCATGCATTGGTTATAGTTCACAAAACTAAATTATAAAGAGTTAAATTTAATTAGTTGTTCGGTGAAATAGTTGTTCGGTAAATTAGTTGTTCGGTGAAATAGTTGAGTGGTGGAATCTTGCAATTAATTGTGAATGAATTGATGCCAATATGGATCAGCTACCAGGGCTAGGTAAACCCTAGCGGAGCCATTCCTTTGAACACTATTTCCCTGGTTTCTTCTTGGTGTGCAGTTGTGATGCATATAGGGTATGCTAAAAGGAGACCCTTAATTCTAAGTAAGTTTTCAAAGATAACATTTACTAACATCACAAAAGATAGAGAATTAAAAAGAAAAACACTTGGGTTTTGTTTGGAAGTTTGAAGGGGTGGGGAAGAAAAAACTTTCGGAGGTGGAAAACACCATGGAAAAAGGATAAATCTTTCAAAAAATTTAAAAGAGCAGTTTTTTAGAGAATGATAAATAATGCTTATGATTATTATGCTTTTAAGTTTAAGAATATTATAACAGCATAGATTAAATTTGAAGAATTCATACAAACCTTCCAAAACTCCATAAAACTCTTCTTTAACACCATTTTTGAGTTCCCTAAATGAGAAGAGTTTTGTATTATGTAGAAAAGTTAACGCCCCAAAGCGATCTCCTTCCATTTTTGTCTATTTTTTCCACTTGCTCATTCCTTTTTTCTCAAGTATTTCCTTTATTTCCCTCAAATTTCATAAACACGGCCTTAGAGATAGAGACTAGTATTAAAAGACCTATGGATGTAGAGAATAAACAACTTTTTTTGGGGGGTTTGCAAGTTAGGATTTTCCATGTTGGAATGTAGGCAGAGGTGCAGGAGACGAATGTAGGCAAACTAGCGGTGCGTATCGAAGATGAAGCGGCGCACAAGAAATGTTCACTCGGAATAGTGCAGATTTGACATCCGGTGTCGGAATGACTTGAATTATACCTTTTAAAAAAATTCAGGACCTCACGAGCAAACCATATATCTACACCATGATGTAGGAGTGAATTTAATCATTCGAGGTCGTCTGAAGGCCCAAAACTGCATTGTAACGTCCACACTAAATGTATCTAGAAAGTTTAGCACGTGCATTATCTTTAGTACTGGATGCATTAAAATTTACAATATAAATTCTTCGAATGAACATCATATACAATAGTTCACGTTCGTACATTTTAGAATACAACACAAACTATCCAATATATATAAATACACCCCTAAATCCATATGAACATCCTGCAGCGGGAAGGAACGAGTCCTTGCTGATATCCATTCGGCCACAAGCTTGCTACATCCTGCTAAACCAACCTACTGATCTAAAAAAATAAGGATTGAGATGAGACATAATGTCTCAGTTAGTTCTACCTAATCCTAGGCTATAGGTAACCTCAGGGAAGACCTAGGGTCACCACGTGTCTACAATACATCCTGCCGGTTGATTATAGGTGTGTGGAATATGCTTACCTAGACGGTTGTGCACACTAGGCCATCACAAGGTACATCTCATCATAGACTATAGGTCTTGTCTTATACTCTACATGTCATGGCGATAACGGGAACCTAAGACCGCTACGTCGAGATACGATAAACGCATCAAGACCTAAATCCAAAACATTCATGACATGTTCCTGAACTGGGCGATCAGGGAGATATTAAGATCGTCAACAATATAACTTCATAACTTATTCTATGTCATAGGCTTGTACATGTCTAATAACATATCATGCTCGTATTCATTCATTATGTTAGAAGTTAGCGTGTAACAAACAACATTATCTTGGTTCATTTTACGGATCGTATCGAGTGGAGCAACCCCTTGTACAATCCCTTACTTTACCAATGAAAACCTAGCTAAGGTACATCGGACTCCCTCAGTGACATGCGGGCCTACCTTGCGGAGAGACACGACACCTACATCTTGCTTATAATCTTGAACATACATGATAACTTAACTTAGAATTTGCTATTATCTACCACGGGTCCGTGATCTATCCGATTAGCGGTAAGATACTTACATAATCATTCTTGTTCATGTGTGAAAATGTTATACATATCAATTCACGGCTTAATCATACTTAGGGTTCTTGCTAACATCTAGTTCTCGACGGTCTACATCAATGTTCTATGACTTTCCCCATTCTTAGTTTGTTGCTACCTGAATAACATGCTTAAACTTTCTTATGCCATTCTTGCTATACATATTAAGATTGCCATGATTTTCATTTCAAGAATCGATACATGTAATGTGCAATGATTTGGTGATGTTTAGGGGTTTTTAACATTGAAAAACATTGCGATAAAAAGTATCGGGTACTAAAATTATCATTTTCCATGGCAATTTCAACATATAAACATCAAGATTGGCATTGGGTACTAAAATTCTACATTCATGAACTAACCATAATTTCACTTTACATTATCATATACACAAACTCAAGGGTGGATTGTTCTATCTAGAGAACTAACCAGTGATTCCTGAAGCATGCATAACTTAAGCACCAACTCAATTTAATCCAAAACCCTAGCTCCTTGAGTCTCTTGCATCAATATTGTTCCTAGAAGCTCCAATTGTAACACTAAATCAAACCATCTCTTGATTCTTGCTCATGAGTTAACCATGCATCATGTTTGATTATTAAGGAACAAAGCTTGGAAATATTTGGTGGGTTAGAGAGGAAGAGGAGGGCGATGGTGTAGAGAGAAGGAGGAGAAACTCTTGTTCTTGAAGGTTTAGAGAGAGAATGCTTAAAGAAAAATGAAGAAATTGGCACTAACACTCCTTATATAACCTTTTGGTGCTATTACCATAATACCCTTTGTCTTGATCATGTCTATCCTGACACTGATAATACGACCCGTGCTTAACTGATATTATCTGATAAACATTCTCCATCGTACCAGATCTCCATGAATATTGTTCTCTGACATGTTTGGCTGGTAATATGCCAATAACTGACGAGTGGGATATTACACTCTACCCTCGTTAAAGAAATTTCGTCCTCGAAATTTAGAGATTACTTAATAGTGACAACAGCTAATACTGGACATCTTTGGTTCTAGCTGCATGGTGTCTGATCATATACGATCAAAAAGGTCGAAGTATATTTACTTAATGGAAAAAATGTAACACATTCAGAAACAATCCACATATCACCGAACATGATCCCTTGTAGTTCTCGATTTTTCCTCAAAATTAGGAGTATCTTAACACTGTGATCGAAGCTTGTCTTGGCTGCGTGCTGGATTAGTTACTTTGGTTCCGTAGCCTACCCTCTTAACAGTAACTAATCGCACAAGTAATTTATCATTAACTAGAGCACTCAGAATTTGCCTTTCTATTGGGGTCCTAATGGAAACCAGGTTTGCTCTGCAGTGCTTACTTGCGTCTGAGGCATCTTTTTATCCATACACATACTTGAAGCCTAGAAAAGGTTTTTGATGATGTTCTTTGTAATGGTTTTTGTTTTCAATTAGATAGGTACTTAGTTTGTATAATATCACCCTATAAAATGAAGCACTCTTGGTCATTGTGGTTCCATTTATTTTCACTTTTAAACAATGCACATCATGTATCTTAGAAAAGCCAAAATTTCTCTCTTACTTGTGATGAATCGTATCAAACCATGTTTTAATCAATTCATCTATCCTTCTGTCTTTGCATTAATTGTATCACTCATATAGTGAATCGATTCATTTGTGAATCATATCAATTCTTTCCTGAATCAACTCAACAAACTCTCTGTCTTAACCTGAATCGATTCAAGCTTGTTTTGAATCGATTCAAACACCTTCTTGGCTACTTTGAATTGACTCAATTATCACTTGACATGGTTCATTCTTCATCATAATTTTGCCTTGTCTTTTATGGTATGAATTGATTCAAATAGTAAGTGAATCGATTCACTCAGTTCATTTTGTGCGAAAATTTGGCCTTTCCTCCTACTCCTATATATTGTACTCTCCTCACAACTCCAAGATTATAGAATCATTTGCATCTATTCTCTCTAGGTCTCAAAAACTCTTTGCTCATACATTCTTCATGATTAAACACTTTTTCTTAGAATCACTTTGTCTTTGAGTGTGTAGATTCTCTTGGGTGCTAGTAGGGATTGTAAGTTGGTTCTCTCAAGAAGATTGATTGGGCTTAATCAAGGCTTCAAAGAAAGTGAATAATCCCATTCCACCTCCAAAGGGCTTGGGGGTCTTTCTAACTGTTCTTGAAGTCGAAGGGGGTTCGTTTACCGGACGTAGCATTGAAGACTTGAGTGAAGAGTTTGAAGGAGTGCAATGGTAACTCTAGGATCCGAAGATTCAAGAAGCACCAAATTCAAGGGGTACTTGAATTTTAGGGGAGTGTTTTACATAGGAGTTGAAGAATTAGGGCTTTAATTTGAAGGAACTCTTGTAAACATTGTAATCAACTTTTGTTTCATAGTGAATGACCTTGGTGAACGTGCACTTCATCAAGTAGAGTATATGTAGCCCTTAGCGAGGACGAAAAAGGAAGAACTACTATAAACACCGGTGTTATCTCTCTTTCCCTATCCTTTTTGCTTGTGCTTAAATTGAATAATTGATAGGTTAAGTGCTAGTATTGATTTAAGTAGCTTTTCATTGAAAATCAACCTAATTCATTGAAATAGGTTTCACATTATTCTCTTAGATAAATTGATTACAAAGTCTAGTCAATTAATCGAATTACACTTGCATTGTGTTTTGTTTTGTTTGCATAGTAATTTTATTCATTTTGGTTTGGTTTGAAATTGTATATTGTTTTGTGCTTTGTTCAAGGTATATTAATATTTGATTGTATAATAAGATTTGCATCCTGGATCTCTCAATTCTAAGATTAAATCTTATAGCACATATATTTGCTTTTTAATGAATCATTGATTGTGATAGTTCAAGCAAGTTTCAATAGTCGAATTCATAAAATCAATTTTTATCAAATCTCCAAAAAGTTTTTGAAAAGCTATTCACCCCACTATAGCTTGGTAACTAACTAGCCATATAGACCAACAAGTGGTATCATAGAGCTTGGTCTCTTCTTATAGCTAATTACCGGAAGAGTTGATCCATATGGCTAGTAAGAAGCCCAAGGGGGCGTATAATATAACACATATTTTTTATGGAGAAAATTATGACTATTGGAAGGAATGCATGAGCGTTCACATCCAGTCAGTGGATATGGACGTTTGGGACGCCGTGGCCAATATTCTCATCTCCTCTCTTGGGGTTAATGAGTATCATTCCTTATCTCATTGTAAGACCTCAAAAGATATGTGGGATGCATTGGAAACCCTTCACGAAGGTACCAATGAAGTCAAGCAATCAAAAATAAATACCCTTGTGCAACAATATGAGCTTTTTTGTATGAAAGATGGTGAAACCATCTCTTCAATGCAAATGAGATTTATATTGTAAACAAGTTGCAAAACCATGGTAAAAGAATTTCAAACCAAGATTGCACTAATAAGATTTTGAGATGTATGACAAGGGAATGGAAGCCCAAAGTTACCGCTATGAAGGAGTCACAAAATCTCGATGCTCTTAGTATGATCACACTCTTTGGAAAGCTAAAGGAACACGAGCATAAGATAAATCGCTTCAAGTCAAGTGAGGATGAATCTAAAAAGAAGGAAAGAAAGTCAATTGCTTTAAACACCACCTCGTATGTCTCTACCTTTTCGGCTCTAAATGATGATGAATCCGATGATGATCGTATAAATGAAGAGGAAATGAGCTTGTTTGTTAGGCGGTACAACCGCTACATAAAAAGGAATGGATTAAAGCATAACGACAAGAATCTAGTGAACTTTAGGAAGGCCTCAATAATAGGAAGAGAATCGGATAACGATGAGAAAGTGGTTAGTTGCTATGGTTGCAGCAAAGTAGGTCACTACAAGAACAAATGTTCGAAACTTGCCAAATAAAGAGGAAGATCCGGAGCCAATCGAAACTCAAGAGGAAGAAAAGCCTACATTGCTTGGGAAGAAAATGAAGCTACCTCCAATACTAGTGATGCCGAAAACAAAGATGACGACGATGTATGCTTCATAGGTCAAATAAACAAAGGAAAATATGAGGTAATCTTCTCGGACTCCGATTCCGACATTTACTCCGATTTTAAGCCTACTTATAAGGATCTACAAGATTCCATTGAAGAAATGCATGCCGAGTCTCTAAATGCTTTTGATAAACTAATTGCTTAGAAGAAAACTATTTTAAAACTAGAAAAGGACATCATGAGAAAAAGTATGATGAAGAAGTATTCAAGGACATTAAATTCTTAACCTCTCCATTGTCTTATCATGTTGGTTGATCACGAGTGACCTATCAAACATCATTATCATTGAAGCACTCTAGAAAAGGAGTAAGTATGTTGATAGTAGGTAACGTTTTCTAAGAGAGTTTCAAATGCATTTGAACCCCTCCTTAAAATTCTTCTCTTACCTCTCTCGTATTAGTTATTCTTGTTTATATGAATAAGTGTGTTTATCCTATGAGTAATTGTTTGTTGCTCATCTCTTCATCCTTGCATGCTATTCTTGTTTAGGATGTTCTCAGATGATTCTATGTGATTGCTCTACATGTTTTTTTTGTGCATTCATGAATTTTTTTATCATGAATCGATTCACTTTTTTCAAAATTTTAAATGAATCGATTCATTAAAATGATTGAATCGATTCATATGCGTAAAATCAGATAACTCCTCTACATCCTAACCATTCATTACAAACACAACTTTCCCTCTTCCAACTTCTCTGAAACCGAACCCAAACATTAACCCTAACCCTTAACTGCTCAACTGCTCAAAACATCTCAATTTCTCCAATAAATCCATTTCTCTTAACATCCAAATGGGTCCAAAAGCGGGTACATCAACAGGATGAGGCAGAGGTCGAAGGGGTGGTGGTGCTCGAATTGGGTCTGACATGGCTGGTATTCTCGTGGAAGAGCTCCTTCTGCCGGAAGAATATGGCAGGTATATTACTGAATTTCACAACTCTAGGGTAACCGCTAGCGAATTCTACTGTGATATTGATGCTTTAGATAGATTAGGTTTTGGCTTAAAGGATCTCTTAGAATTTCCAGGTTTAGGGACTTTCCTTGGCTTGTTCTTCATTATTAAATTGTTTTGATTATATATGTTAGAGGAAGCTTCTTTGTGCTCTGTACATTTGGTCGTAAACCATATTGGCTATGATTGAAAGGTTGTTCTTCTCTATATATCAAGGGACTAAATTGATGGTTGTTGTATTATTGTTCATCTCTATGTTTGTTATGTATCACAGTGTTGTATCATCTAAAGATAACCAGGTTTTGGGGAAAGCTTGTGGAGATGATTTTAGACCTCTGTTTATAGCATAAGATAAAATAAGTCAACCTTTTAGTGATTGTGTTTTCATTTTTACATAGCAGTTAAGCGACTTAGAGAAAGTGTAATGACAAAGAAGAGCCTTCGTATCCGGGGTGCAGAGCTTCTCAAGGTTGGATGCGGTGTTGAGATTGTTCAACTTGATGGCAAGAAATGGAGTTTTGTATGAGAACATAAGATTTATGCTCCACGATTCTACGAATATGGGTAATGTAAGTAAATTTTCTCCCCTGTTTATGCCTCTATTTGTGCTTTAAAATAGCTAGGTCATGATAGGAAAATTGGCTTTCCCATTCATATTATTGAAAATAAAGTAGATTTTTTTAAAAAGTTTACAATATGCTTTGATTCATTAGTTAGAAAATATTCTTTCCCGTTCATGAATTGATTCAAAATTTGATAATCACGACAATTTTAATGTATAAGGTTCAAGTTGTAAATGGTGTTCCACTAACAAGGGACTATTCTTTTGCCGAATATAAAAGGGTAAATGTTGGTACAATCTTTACCTTTGCGCCTGCTCACATGATTTAAGTTGTAAATGCTGGTTCAAGTTGTAAATGGTGTTCCACCAACAAGGGACTATTCTCTTGTATATATCTTCTAATCACATGATTTAATGTTTGTTTATACGCTTTGATGCAGTCTATTGACATAACATGATACACATGCGAGGAGTATGAGAAATCTTTGGAAAATCTTGTAGGTATCATGCCTAGATTGTATTCACTTTTAGGTATATTGCATTCACTTTTTTTTAATGTGCATACACTACCTAGGATTTGAATCTGTCACAGGTTAAGATTATGATTATATTTTTTCAAAGTTTTTATTCAAGCCACTACCTAATCTTCTCAAATATGCAATCTATGACTGGCTTTGGAAGTGAATTAAGCATAACTTAATGTTGATGAGCAACCATTTATCAGATGATTGAAACTGATCATTAGCAATAGCATTCTTATAACTTAAACATACTTTAATTGCCACCACTGCTGCTAACAACTAGCATAACATTTTTCTTGTACAAATGAGTAAAAAAACACCTTAAATATTTGCATTGTGGATGGTCTTTGTATTGTTCGGGACAAATTCGTGATCCACGTTTTCGCTATATTCAGCATTACTCATTTTCTAATATTAAATATTGCTACTTGCAGGTGAGAAATGATGCTATTGGTGTAAGATTTCAAGCAGGACTCCAAGCCGAGGTTTGATGCCTTGTCTTATTAGTTTTTTTTATGCCAAAGACGAGACTAGAGATGCTATAGAAATAATCAAGTAACGTTCTACAAGTAATATTTAGCTATATTTGTTATTTTGCTTATGCATGAACAATTGTGATTAAAGAATTTCAGAGGTACAAGACTTTCTTAGTTTTTGAGCCTATGCTCTTCACTCACTCGTTCTCTAATGCTAGATCAATGAAACATTATCTCAGTTTCTATTATGCTTTTTTAAGAACTAAGCTATGACTATGTAACTTGCCAATCTAACCCAAATAACTAACAAACCTGCCCAACAAATTATCGTATCATATAGCTACACTAACTGATGATCCACGCAAGCTCTACATAGACATAACATGATTTGTATATGTATATGAGTAAAATTAGACTAGTTTAAATATTTCATTATGAAGCTGAATAACAAGCACACAAAAAAACTAATAAATCGGTTAGACAGTCTAGACTCTGCAATAAAATGTATCTATTTAAATTATGAAGCTGACTTACTTGCTTGTTACTTACAGAACCAAACTGACTATTTTTCTAGTTCTGGCTACAAATAACCTACGAATATGTTTAATGGTTGATATGATAACATTTTAGTGGTTGGAGTTGAGGTATAAAAAGTTATTCATTGCGGCTAATTTGTTATAAGGGGAAATTTGATTCCATGTAGCTTGGAGTAATAATACAATTAAGAAGATCAAGTATATGACTGATGAGGTAACCAAGTTAAAACTGTCTTGTCTTAGGTCAACTTTAACCTTAGCTGCTCATTAGTTTGATCAATTGTTATGGCGTAACTTAATGGTTCAGAAGAAGAAACCTTGTTATGGTGTGACTTAATGGTTTATAAGAAGAATCCTTGTTGATGTATCTCACAATGTTTTGTTTCAACTATAAGTCCGCTTGAGTTTTTTGGATGTTGGATGCCTTTCATGTTGTTTCCTTTTGCGAATTTTTTCTGCTTAATTTAGTTTTCTGGTTGTCTGTACAGTTGCAATTTTGTTTTGCAAGGTCATCAGTTCATGTTCGCTTCTCCAATCATTGTTGAGGATGTTTTGTGCATTTTGTGATCCTGCTGCAGTTTCATTTGGCATTGGTTTTTTAGTTGACAACATCTTTTTGTTTTTAGTTGTTAGCATGTTTTTGTTTTTGGAGTTGAATTAAATATGTTGGATTTGATTTTGTACGTAGTTTAAACTATGTAATATATCTATTGTTTTGATTGTTACTCTTGAATGAATTATATGACTGAGATTTAGATATTTTTAGTTATATATTTATGTATTTTAAGTATTTATTAATTTATTTATATAAATTGTCAACAAAAATTGCCCCATTCAAGTTTTTTTTATAAAATAACTAAACATTTGCGATTGTTGTTAGGGGTCGCAAGTCCATTTAATTTAAATTAAACCACGTACTTTGCGACAGTGCTGAAGGGTTGCAAATATAATATTGCGACTGGTTGGTGCAGTTGTTCTATGAAGGGTCGCAAAAGACAGTTGTGACCCCAACATTAGCGCCTGTTGGGAAAGGGTCGCAAATGTACATTTGCAACCCTTCTAACGGTCGCAATCAGCCATTTAAAAAGTCGCAAAATGCAGTTTTTCTTGTAGTGACTGGGTATGACACTTTTTAGAAAATAAAATTTGCAAGCTATCCGCTTGGCTTATGACGAGTGCCATCTTGTGATCCGACATAGCGGGGATGACACTTTTGGAAAAATAAAAAAATTGCAAGCTACTCTCTTGGCTTATGAAATTTGCAAGCTAATCGCTTGGCTTATGAAATTTGCAAGCATCCGCTTGGCTTATGAGATTTGCAAGCATCCGCTTTTCTTATAAGATTTGCAAGCATCCGCTTGGCTTATGAGACTTGCAAGCATCTACTTGCCTTATGGTATTTGCAAGCATGTGTGCTTGGCTTATGAAATTTGCAAGCATCCGCTTGGCTTAGGGTATTTGCAAGCTATTCGATTGGCTTAGGGTATTGGCAAGCATTCACGTCGCACAGGGTATTCGTAGGCTATTCCCCTGGCACAAAGGTATTTGAAGGCTATTCACCTCGCACAAAGGTATTTGCAGGCTATTCGCCTGACACAAAAGTATTTGCAGGCTATTCGCCTGACACAAAGGTATTTTCAGGCTATCCTCCTGGCACACAGGTATTTTCAGGCTATCCTCCTGGAACAAAGGTATTTGCAGGCTATTCGCATGGCACAAAGGGTATTTGCAAGCTATTCGTCTGGCTATTCGCCTGGCACAAAGGTATTTGCAGGCTATTCGCCTGGCACATGATGAGTGACATCTCGTGATCAGACATATTGGGGATGACACTTTTGAGAAAGTAAAAAATGTATTAACAAATTGTTTCTACAAAGAAACTGCCACTCGTTGTTTGAGTCAGGAACAAACTAAAGAGATATGGCCAAACAAGACTCTGGGTGATATTTTGACATTGGAAAATGCAATTTGTAACACCCTATTCCTATTAAGCGGTAAAACGCGCGAATATACAAACATATTCTAGAAATAGATGTTACGTCGACAACAAACTTCAAAATTCACAATTATAAATTATCATGATTCATAAACATAGCAGCGGAACATATCAAGCATATAAACAATATCTCCAATCTCATGATAATAAATACATAATCTCATCCTCAACATCGGATAAAAATCAATCATGTCATAACTCCTCGGATCAACATATGATAAACAAAATTCAACATATAAACGCTATCTTAGATCAGAGCCCTAATCTAGACGTGCGTAAAAAGAAATAGAGGACTCCTGCTCCTCAGCAACATCAAGCAAACAAGCTACTAATCCTGCACTCCATCTACCCGCCCATACAGAAAGGTAGGTGGTAAACCACTGAGGGTTAACATTACATCAACATAATCCGCAAAGCAAATAATCAGGAATATCATGTATAATGAATACTAGACAGTATAAACATCCTCATATATACAATCACACAATATTCCAATATCATTCCAATTCATCAATTCAAGTTCACATGAACCAAGTGCATTAACCACATATCACAACTCAATTCAATTCAGCAAACAAATGCATGCAATGTTCTAGACTCATCTAGATGCATGTGGTACCAAGTCTCCTCAAGGTCGTCACCTTCGATGCAACAAAAACATCGTATGTAAGGTTTCACGCCCCTCCTTACATTGGACATAAGTCCGTCACCAAACAATGAATGCATGAACATATGACTCAACTCAACGCATATGTTCATACAACGGTCACCTCATCAATCAACATGCATATAACATTATGCAATCATCACCAAAACAATGCATATACAATTATGAGATCATAACGATCATTCAACAAGTATGCACACACCGACATACAATCAACATATATGTATTCACCATCATTTAAATATTCAAACAACATATATGCATTCAACAATTTCATCTTATTTGCATACTTCATCATAAACATACATGTCTTTCACAAATTCAGATAACGGAGACACATATACCATAACAAGATATATACCATTATCAACATCTATCATTCATTCACAAGTCTCCATTTAATCATATAAAATCAGTCACAAAAGGTTTGCCAAACAATTGGTCTTTAAGCTAAGTTTTCACAAAGTTCTACTCACAATACACAACTTTGAAAATAATTGAAGTAATGAATCAAAACCAACCAAACAAGGTTAATTGCCTAAGTCATGTATGCTCTTAAGTCACAATTGTGTGCAGTAGAGGTTACATAAGCATTTCATCGGCCAATCACGACAAATTCACAAAAATCACGAAGTTCGTCTCACTTTGCACTTTTCCAAAATTCCAAGTTTTCAAAACAAAACAAGACATAAACCAATGGAACCAATTGAAATCATTTTTAGAATACATATATAAACAAGGTACAAGCCTAATCCCACTTTGTTTCTTTGAAAAAGATCCAGCTCGGAAAAATTCATGTTCTTGAGCATTATTCAAAATCAAGTTCGATTTCACAAAAACTCAATTCAATTCGATCATGGAGAAGTTCCAGTGAGATTAAGTATGTAAACAGTGTTTATATGAGTTGAAAGGAACATTATGGAATGCTCGGTTAGGTCCCAAAGTACACAAATCAAAAATCAAATAAAGCTGAACAGGGCACTGTTCGCTTAAGCGAAGTCAGGTTCGCTTAAGCGACCAACTTCCAGAGAGCAAATGTCCTGCTCGCCTGGAGCTCGCTTACAGTTCGCTCAAGCGAGCTAGCATCCCAAAATCTGGGTAGCTCATATGAATGTTCGCTTAAGAGAACCGGAGCTCGCTTGAGCGAACAGTCATCTGGGCAGACCATATGCTCTCGGGTTCTTAACCCTTCTTCACTCAAAAACCCAATTTTGAACCTCCAATTTCCAAAAACGTGTTCCAGAAAGTGTTTATAGGTCACAATAATTATAAGACACCTAAAGGAACTCAAATCATGCATCATAAACAACAATTCAGCTCATTTCATCAATTTTTCATAATTTTCTCAAAACACCAACAACAACCACAAATTTCATCCTCAATCCACAAAAAGTGATTCCAGTTCAACAAATCAACTACCAACAATTCACAAATCGTTCATAACATCAATTGAACATGAATCCATACATAATTCAACATCACAACTTCATTTCTCACCAATTTTTCACATAAACTCAAAATATTCATACTCATACATTTTGACATGTTAATTCAACAACAACTACACAATTATCATGTAATTCATGCTCACAAACATATCATCAACATCTAAGAACGAATTTACAGAATCAAATTCAATTAATCAAATCATGAAAATGGGTAGAAATGAAAAATTGAAGAATCATGTGTGAAGACTATCCCTCTTACCTCTAGCACAAAGAATTCCTAACCCAAGCTTCACTTTAGCTCATAGGATCAATCTCCCTTTAGCATCCAACCTCTTCTCTTATTCTCCTCTCTAGCCTCTTTGCCTCTATTTTCTTGTGTTGTGTTAATGACAAAGTTTCTAACCCTATTTGCTCTAAGTCATGGGTTATATGCTCACACCCCTTAATGGGCCTAAACCACACAAACTAGTTGGGCTCAATTCTAATTACACTAAACCGCTAATTCTAACTTACTAACGGTAATTAATTAGAAACCTCGGCTCTAATTAAATTATATCGACAACTTGGCATCTTACAAATAATAACGGCTCTAACTTGAAACGCTAATAAAAAGAAAACTACTGACACAAAGTTACTAAATTACCCTTCCTCGTAAAAGACTAAAATACCCTTCTAATACGAAAACTCATGAAAATGCACACAGACATAAATAAACACACATAAAACAATTAAAATAAAATAAACGCAAAATCGGGCTATTACACAATCATGTATGAATGATGATGTATATATGTTGTGTACGCATGAACATATGATTGTATAACTGTATGATTGCAAGAATGTAAGGATATATGGTTGTATATGACAGATGAACTTTGATGAAAAAGACAGGGCAAGTAAGGTGGGAGGTGGACTGACATCGCAATAGAAACACTCCACAAACTTCATCCGAGACAAGATAGAAACTGATGGGGAAGTAGATACCTCTTGGGGAGAAAACCCATTGTTAACAAATAAATCTGGAAGAAGTCGCCATTTGTAACTCGGCACAGAGTGTTCTTCCCTTAGCATGCTTTTAGTAGTCATACTTTTTCTTTTGAAAATCCCTTACTTTTGACTAGACTGCCCTTTCGGGTTTTCAGTCCACTAGGAGTATATTTCTTTTTTGTGGCCCTAATTTTTGCCTGGACCGCCTTTTCGGGTTTTCGGTCCATCTGGGCGCTCTCTATTGCCTAAACTTCCCTTTCACGTTTCCGACTTAGCGAGCTTTTCTTTTATACTTTTTTTTGTATCTTTTTTTTGTAGAAGTTTTCGCAATGTTTAGCCATGTTTGCTTTTCAGGTCTTAACCATTCTCAAGGCGGATGTTGACGTCCGCTTCATCTACTCACGAGTTCAAAGAGAGTATGTTTTTCGTTTACACTAAAAGATGCGAAAAAGTATATTTATTTTTTTTTGAAAAATTTTGCTTTAAGTATTAACACCAAAAATAGAAGAAATTTTGCAAACAGATTAAATGAAAATTCCAAATAGATAGGCACATGCTCAAATTTGATTAATTGAGTGGTAGCCTGCCAATGGCGTGACTCCATGGATCTTTGCAAAATTTTGAAAAATGGTAAATATATGGGAAATGTACATTCAACACAATAACCGCTATTTTCCCTAACAACTTTGAATTCCACTCTTCCGAGTCTTCAAAACTGAGATCTTTTGACAGCTAAGATGCCCCAAGTGAATCTTGTCCGATCTGATGCCGTTACTTTGTCATAATCCTTAAATTTTGTATAGATTGCCTTTTCAGGTTTTCAACCTATTAGGATAATCATTGTTGTTCATGTCACTAATTTTTTCCTGAACTTCCCTATCGGGTTTTCATTCCACCGAGATGCTCTTTTTTGCCTAAGCCTCCTATTCAGCTTAGCGACTTACCGATTTGTTCTTATATTTTTAGACAAAGTATTTCTTGACAACATCAGCCTTCACAAGACATGCGAGTTCATCACCCTCCATAGTCGCAAGAGTCATTGCATACGAACCTTCATAGTTAGACGTCCACTTGCCCCTGGAGTCTGGTTGAAAATATATGTTTTTTTGCACAAGGTCTACTTCACGGAGACGAACTTTCTTGTCAAAAGCTTGTTTCATCCTCTTTTTATAAAACTGTCCATGACATAAGGCAATCATGCGATTAAATTCAATCAAGCCTGGCTTTCACCAAAAGTCTCATTGGCGGAAAACATGACCTCCATGTCCTAGATTAAGAAAAAAAGGGTTGCCCCTATTGAAGTGCGTTATGAAGTACGAGACCCGTGCAAGGCAAACGGTAGCCTCTCATGCCAGTCTTCATAAGTAAATGTCATCTTCTGGACAATCTTCTTGATATTTTTGTTTGCAGCTTCGACAGCTAAGATGCCCCAGTAGGCGAGAGATCTCATTGGGAATCTCTTCATCATTCCCTTCTTAAGCTTTAGACATAGGGATCTCAAAGATGGGAGAGAGTACAGGGTTAAGGTGTTCAATGGGTTTATCAATGTTTAATCTGCATATATGATTTTTGTTTGATTTTAGCAAGTGAATGATTGTATGCAGACATTTGGAAAAGATTATTTTATTTTATTTTTATGGTTTTTTGTATTACCATTTTTTCCATAAAAAGTACAAAATAAGAACAAAGTCGGGATCAAACTACTTTTTTTATTAGTGATGGAAATACATGAAGCAAAAAGCCCTACACAAGTTCACTTTCGTCTCAGGCGGGACGAAAGGATTTTTTTAAAAAAAATATAAAACAACAAACAAACACATTATTTGATTAAATGAGTGGCAGAAGGAACATCAACAACGACCCAATTGTGGCTGATCACTCCACGTCTCAACACTAGGTACCATGATCCTGTAGCGGATTAGCTTTGCACATCTGGATCCGAAAATTCAAAGAACAAGATGTTTACTCGGATCAACTTCTGGATTTCAGTTTTCAGAGCGTAACAGTGCTCAATGTCATGTCCTGGTGCCTCTTGATGGAAGGCACAAGAGAGGTAAGATCTATACCAAACCGGAAATTTCTTAGGCACACGAGGAGGCGCCCTAGTCTGGACCAGTTTTCCTCAATCAAGGCAGGAAGCAGCTCCGCATACGCCATAGGGATCATATCAAATTGTGGTGTCCTCTGAACATGATTATGCGGAGTGGACTGCTGAGGCGCATGTTGTTGAGGCTGTTGTTGATGTATGTGTTGGGGCATTTGCTAAAAATACGACTGACTCTGCGAAACCGCCAGCAAAGCTACCAAGGTACTCAACTTTTCTATCTCGGCACGAAGTGTCATCACCTCTTCACGAAGCTCGTGGACCTGTTGCTCGATCTTATCCATTTCCTTTTTAGTATTTTCCAGAGTGTTGTAAATGCGAGTTGGCTTTGAACAAGGACGTCGAGCCACTTTCGAGGTAGATTGACCTTACGTATGAAAGAGCAACGTGTGAGACTTGTACCTTTGAGACTATGAATGCAGAATGATGCATGACGCTTATGCAAAAATGGACAGTTTTTATTTTTTGAAGGACTTTTAAAGAATTTGTAAACATCACGAAGAACTTTGTTTTTATTTAATAATTTTAAAATATTACAATCAGTTCCCTTTTTTTTCTAAAAGGAAAGAACAAAGCCAAGGGAGAAGGCCTTAACAAAAGCTAAAGTTTTAGTTAAGACTTTTGAAGAATACTCTTACTGGATCGGTTTACCCGTGTTGGACAAAGTACCTTTCCATGGTCTTGAACCCGTGCCCAAAATCCCCACCATTGCAGCTGCTCTTCATCTTGAGGCAGCCGAGATAAAAGCCTGTCTTACCCTCAAAGGAGGTCTCCAATGCCTACCCTTCAATTTCCTTTACCAAAAAGCTACCATTTTCTTGGAAAGATCCAATGCAGATGCTTTCGAATCTATCCTCGCCTTACTTATCTATGGCATCGTGCTTTTCCCGAACGTTGACAACTTTGTTGACATGAACGCAATCCAGATCTTCTTAACCCAAAACCCTGTCCCTACTTTACTTGCCGATACTTACCTCTCAATCCATGACCATACCAATAAGAAGCGTGGACTTATCATCTGTTGCACACCTTTACTTTACACTTGGTTCACCTCCCACTTACCCCGTCCTAAGATTCGATCAGAGTTTGTCCCATGGTCCGAGAAAATTATGGCCCTCACCCCGGATGACATAGTGTGGTGTAACTTAGCTGATGACACCGGAGTAATTATTGATCATTGTGGAGATTTCGCTAATGTACCTCTTCTGGGCATACATGGGGGAATCAGCTATAGCCCGATGCTTGCTAAACGCCAGTTCGGATACCCTATGAGGATGAGACCTGCCTACCTCTTCCTCGAGAGTGAATTCTTCCTTTACAAAGAGGATGTTCAGAACAAGAGAAAACAATTTGTACAGGCGTGGCACTCCATTGTTAGGATGGACAGAAACCAGTTGAGAAGTAAGTCAAGGATAGCCCACGAATCCTACGTCCAATGGGTAAGTGACAGGGCTGCACAGATAGGGATGCCTTATCCCCTGCTAAGGTCTTTAACCTTAACCATTCCGGAAGCACCTCCACCTTTACCCCGCAAGAATATGGAAGAATACCAGGCACGTTTGTTTGAGTTGGGACGCGAGAAAGCTGACTGGGAAGGAAAGTACCATGCAAAGGTTCGGGAGTGCGATGTCTTAATGGACCTGTTAGAGCAAGAAAATTGGAAAAACCACAAGAAAGACCAAGAAATTGCTGATTTAAAAGACCGTATCAGGGAGAAAGACGCCATACTTGACCAGGTTCCTGGGAGTAAGAAGAGGCGCATGGACTTCCTCGCCGGCACTCATCCAGATATTGAGGAATAGACCATCTCAGGAGTTGAAGAGTTTCACAGTCTATTTATCATTTATGTCATTTTCTAACTTTTTGTAATGTACTTTGGAGTCCATCCCTTGGCTCAGTTTGTTAGAAAGGGAATTATCTTGTGATGTTTTAAATTATTATGAAACTTTCAAGTATGATGTTTACAGAAATGCTTTTATAAATCCTTCGATAAAAATGTGTCTTTTTGCATAAACATATCATGCATCATTCTGCATTCATAGTTTCAAATCCCAAGTCTCACACAAATTCTTTATTCTTAAAGGTCAGCCCGTTTGAAAAGTGGCCCGGCGCATTCTCCACAAATCTACTCGCACTCACTACACTCGGGAAACTGTAAAGAAAAGAATGGACTTTCTCGAACAAGAAAACCGAGTACTCCGAGAAGCAAATGAGGCCATGCAGGCCAAGATGGACGAACTGACTGAATTGGTAAAGACATTAACGGCCGCGCAAGATCAGCTGCCACCACCACCTCCTCCCCCTGGCAGTACTCAGGCTGAGGCAGGTCCCTCTTTTGTTACCTCACAGCAAGTGACATCAGAAGGTCGTCCTTGGAGCATGCCTTTTAGCTTTGGTGAAGTACTCCGTCCTCATGGCTCAGAAACTCTAGTGTCTACCGTTCACAGTGCATTTTCCACTCCGACGGTAACCTACTCAATACCTCTGGTTCATACTATGCCACAAAGAGAAGACCCTATCATTCCCTCAAGAAGTACAGGGGCCCATGACAAAGTGATCGACTTACAGGAGAAGTTTGAGATGATGAATCGGGAAATGCAAGCACTTCGTGGAAGGGAAATATTCGGGAAAGATGCTTATGATCTCTGCTTGGTACCAAATGTCCAGATACCCCACAAGTTCAAGCTCCCAGACTTTGAGAAATACAAGGGGACGTCCTGTCCTAAAGAGCATCTACGGATGTACATGAGAAAGATGTCCACGTATGTACGTGACGACCAGGTCCTCATTCATTACTTTCAAGACAGTTTAGCTGGTGCCGCACTGAAGTGGTACATAAATCTGGACCGTACAGAGGTCCGAACTTTCAATAGTCTGTGTGAAGCTTTTGTGCAGCAGTACAAGTTCAATGTAGACATGGCTCCAGACCGAAGTGATCTCCAAGCCATGACTCAGAAAGACAGAGAAACATTCAAAGAGTATGCCCAGCGATGGAGGGATGTTGCTGCCCAGGTTAGCCCAGGTATAGAAGAAAAGGAGATGACCAAACTGTTCTTGAAAACTCTAGGTCAGTTCTATTAGGAGATGACCAAACTGTTCTTGAAAACTCTAGGTCAACATGGGGGTGCAGTTGGAAGAAGGGGTCCGAGAAGGACGGTTAGTGAAAGAAAATACATCTGCCGGCAGTACAAGAAGGTTCGGAAGTAGCTTTTCAAAGAAGAAGGAACAAGAGATCAACATGGTGGCCCACCAACCAAATTATCCAGCCTATAACCATATTGCTGCCATCACACCTACCACCAACACTACTCAACCACTAAATTATCAACTTCCCCAATTTCCTCAACAATATCTTCCCCAATATCCTCGGCAATATCCTCAACAATATCCCCAACAACCATATCAACAACGCCCATACCAGCAACAACCACACCAACAATATCCCCAACAACCATACCAACAGTATCCCCAACAACCATATCGACAACAACAACCACGACCACAAACTCAAAGATTACAAATTGACCCAATTCCCATTACCTATGCAGAACTGCTTCCAGGGTTACTCAAACAAAATATGATCCAAACTAGACCACCTCCTCCAGTGCCAGAAAAACCATCACCAGGGTACAGACCAGACCAGACTTGTGCTTTTCACCAAGGGGCCCCAAGCCACAACATTAAGAATTGCTATTGTTTGAAGAATGCAGTCCAGAGACTAATCAATGAAAAGAGAATAACCTTCACAGATTCAAACCCAAATACTCAAACCAACCCGTTACCAAATCATGGTGCTCCGGCCGTCAACATGGTCGAAGACTGCCAAGAGACTCGCCTTGTTCTTAAAGTGCAACATATCCGAACACCATTGGTTCCATTACACGCTAGGTTATGCGAAGCATCTTTTTTCAAGCATGACCACGCCGCCTGTGAGGTGTGCCGTCTAGATCTGTGGGGTTGCCAGGAAGTAAAGGATGATATCCAGGGATTACTGAACCGGGGAGAATTAATTGTTGAAAGAAAATGTGACGATGTATGTGTCATGACTCCTGAGCCTTTGGAGATATTCTTTGACAGTCGAAAGTCGGCTACTCCTTTAGTAATTTGCTTACCAGGGCCAATGCCTTATGTCTCTGAAAAAGCCATACCATACAAGTACAATGCCACTATGATAGAAGGAGGTCACGAGGTTCCTATACCACCTTTGCCGTCTGTGGGTAATATTGCTGAAGATAGTAGAGTACTGAGGAACGGACGTGTTATCCCGGCAGTGTTTCCAAAGAGGGTTAGTGCCCCGTTAATTGAAGAGGTTCAAGCTAAGGATTCTAATACATCCCAAGATGCAGGCCAGTCTAGTGGGGCCGGCACGAGTTCTGATTTCGACGAGGTGCTCAAGCTAATCAAGAAGAGCGACTATAAGATAATTGATCAATTGATGCAGACTCCGTCAAAAATATCGATAATGTCCTTACTGCTGAATTCAGAAGCTCATAGGGGAGCTTTAATGAGCATATTAGAGCAAGCATTTGTACACCATGATGTGACTGTTGGTCAGTTTGGCGGAATAGTGGGGAATATCACTGCATGCAACAACTTGAGTTTCAGTGATGAAGAACTCCCAGAAGAAGGAAGGAACCATAACCGGGCGTTACACATATCAGTAAATTGCAAGACAGATGCTTTGTCGAATGTGTTGTTAGACACCGGGTCAGCTCTAAATGTGATGGCTAAAACAACTTACAACCAACTTTCCTACCAAGGCACGCCGTTAAGACGAAGTGGAGTAATGGTGAAGGCTTTTGATGGTTCGAGGAAGACTGTTCTCGGAGAGGTGGACTTGCCCATTACAATCGGGCCACATGTTTTCCAAGTTACTTTTCAAGTAATGGATATACAAGCATCATACAGTTGTCTATTGGGCCGACCTTGGATTCATGGAGCTGGGGCAGTGACGTCAACCTTACATCAGAAAGTGAAGTTTGTGAAGAATGGGAAACTGGTAACTGTGAATAGAGAAGAGGCTTTGTTAGTAAGCCACTTGTCGGCTTTCTCCTTCATTGGTGCCGACAATACCGAGGGATCTTTATTTCAAGGACTTTCTTTAGAAGAAGAGAATTCGAAGAAGAGTGGGGCATCTATTTCATCTTTCAAGGACGCTCAGAGGGTAGTCCAAGATGGTGTGTCTACAGGCTGGGGGCAAGTGTTAATTTTACCAGAGAACAAGCATCGAGAAGGTCTCGGTTTCTCTTCATCAGCTGGAATCCCCGAGGCAGGGTTCGTCATTGAGCCACAGAGAGGAATTTTCCGCAGTGCTGGATTCATTCATTCTCCGCCAGAAACCAACGCAGTCATTGAAGACGACTCCGAAGGAATTCCATGCAACTTTGTGACACAAGGAGGGTCTAACCACAATTGGGTTGCTGTCGACGTTCCTTTTGTTGCTCATTTGTCCAAGTAATGCATTTGTTTGTCTTTATGTTTTAAAAAAAAAAATCCTTTCGTCCTACCCCAAGCGAAAGTGAATTTATCTAGGGCTTTTTGCTTCAAAAATTACAATCATCAATAAAATGTCGTTTTGTTTCCGACTTTTGTTTTATTTTGTGCTTTTAAAGAAAAATGGTAATACAAAAAACCAAAAAGAACATGATCACTTCCAAAATGTCTGCATTTACACATTTCTTCTAAAATCAATCATTAAACATATGTGCAGATTAATTACCAATAAACCTGTTGAACAACGTGACTCTATGATCTCTCCCAACTTTGAGTTCCCTGTATACGAAGCAGAAGAAGAAGAGGTTGAAGAGATTCCCGATGAGATTTCTCGTTTACTTGAAAAAGAAAGAAGAGCTATTCAGCCTTATGGGGAAGCATTAGAAGTAATCAATCTAGGCTCTGAAGAAGACAAGAAAGAGATAAGGATCGGGGCGTCACTTGAAGCAAATGTCAAGAAACAAGTGATAGAACTTCTCAAAGAATATGTCGATGTGTTTGCTTGGTCGTATAAAGATATGCCGGGGCTGGATACTGATATTGTGGTACACCGTTTGCCTCTGAAGCCCGAATGTTCACCGGTCAAACAGAAATTGAGAAGAACTCACCCTGATATGGCTCTCAAAATCAAAGAGGAAGTACAAAAACAGATTGATGCAGGATTCCTCGTTACGTCAGAATACCCTCAATGGTTAGCCAACATAGTGCCCGTTCCGAAGAAAGATGGTAAGGTCAGAATGTGTGTTAACTATCGTGACTTGAACAAAGCTAGTCCCAAAGATGACTTCCCACTGCCTCATATTGATGTGTTAGTTGACAGTACTGCAAAATCCAAAGTTTTCTCCTTCATGGACGGTTTCTCCGGTTACAATCAAATTAAGATGGCGCCCGAAGATAGAGAAAAAAATCCTTCATCACCCCTTGGGGCACTTTCTGTTACAAAGTAATGCCGTTTGGTTTGATAAACGCAGGAGCTACTTATCAGAGAGGTATGACTACCCTTTTTCATGACATGATGCACAAAGAAATTGAGGTTTATGTGGATGACATGATCGTCAAATCAAGCACTGAAGAAGAACATGTCGAATACTTGCTAAAGATGTTCCAACGACTGAGAAAATACCAACTCCGTCTGAACCCCAATAAGTGCACTTTTGGTGTCAGATCTGGGAAGCTTCTGGGTTTCATTTTAGTCAGAAAGGTATCGAAGTAGATCCGGACAAAGTCAAAGCCATCAGAGAAATGCCTGCTCCAAAAACAGAAAAACAAGTAAGAGGATTCCTCGGGCGTTTAAATTACATCTCCAGATTCATTTCTCATATGACTGCGACATGTGGACCGATATTCAAGTTACTCCGCAAGGATCAAGGGATTGTATGGACAGAAGATTGCCAGAAAGCCTTCGACAGCATCAAAGAGTACTTACTAGAACCGCACATTCTTATCCCTCCAGTTGAAGGAAGACCGTTGATTATGTACCTAACTGTATTAGATGCTTCTATGGGTTGTGTGCTCGGGCAACAAGATGAGACCGGGAAAAAGGAGCACGCTATTTATTATCTAAGCAAGAAGTTTACTGATTGTGAGTCTCGTTATTCCATGCTCGAGAAGACTTGTTGTGCTTTAGCCTAGGCCGCCAAACGCCTCCGTCATTACATGGTTAATCATACCACTTGGTTGATATCTAAAATGGATCCGATCAAGTACATCTTCGAGAAGCCAGCTTTAACAGGAAGAATCGCCCGGTGGCAGATGTTGTTATCCGAGTATGATATTGAGTACCGTTCACAGAAAGCAATCAAAGGTAGTATCCTTGCTGATCACCTGGCTCACCAACCGATCGAAGATTATCAGCCTATAAAGTTCGATTTCCCTGACGAAGAGATTATGTATTTAAAAATGAAAGATTGTGACGAACCTTTATTCGGGGAAGGTCCAGACCCCGAATCAAGATGGGGTTTGATATTCGACGGAGCTGTTAATGTTTATGGCAGCGGCATTGGGGCAGTCATTATTACTCCTAAAGGTACTCATGTCCCTTTCTCCGCCAGACTAACTTTTGACTGCACAAACAACATGGCAGAATACGAAGCATGCATTATGGGTATCGAAGAAGCCATCGATCTAAGAATCAAGAACCTCGACATCTATGGTGATTCAGCCCTCGTAATCAATCAGATCAAAGGAGAATGGGAAACTCTCCACCCCGTCTTGATTCCATACAAAGACTACGCGAGACGGTTACTGACTTTCTTCAACAAGGTCGAATTGCACCACATCCCCCGTGATGAGAACCAAATGGCAGATGCTCTAGCTACCTTATCTTCAATGTACCAAGTAAATCGTCGAAATGAAGTACCATTAATCAGTATCAGGTGTCTTGAAAGGCCTGCTCATGTGTTTGCAACTGAAGAAGTGGTTGACGACAAACCATGGTACCATGACATCAAGTGTTTCCTTCAGAGTCAAGAGTATCCACCCGGAGCATGCAACAAAGACAAGAAAACTTTAAGAAGACTATCTGGCAACTTCTTCCTGAACGGAAACATTTTGTATAAAAGGAACTTTGACATGGTGTTGCTTAGATGTGTGGACGCCCGCGAAGCGGATTTATTGATGCATGAAATACACGAAGGATCTTTCGATACTCACTCAAGTGGGCATGCAATGACTAAGAAGATATTAAGGGCAGGGTATTACTGGATGACGATGGAAGCGGATTGTTACAAGCATGCCAGGAGGTGTCATAAGTGCCAAATCTATGCTGATAAGATTCATGTTCCGCCAACCGCACTCAACGTTCTCTCTTCCCCGTGGCCATTCTCCATGTGGGGCATCGACATGATTGGTAGGATCGAACCCAAAGCTTCAAACGGGCACCGTTTCATCCTAGTGGCCATTGACTATTTCACCAAGTGGGTTGAAGCCGCATCTTATGCTAATGTGACCAAGCAAGTGGTGGTCAAGTTCATCAAGAATCAAATCATCTGCCGCTATGGCGTCCCTAGCAGAATCATTACAGACAATGGGACGAACCTGAACAACAATATGATGAAAGAACTGTGTGATGATTTCAAGATCGAGCATCATAACTCCTCTCCTTACAGGCCTCAGATGAATGGTGCTGTCGAAGCCGCAAACAAGAATATAAAGAAGATTGTCTAGAAAATGGTGGTAACTTACAAAGACTGGCATGAGATGCTTCCATTCGCATTACATGGATATCGTACTTCCGTACGCACATCAACAGGGGCAACCCCTTTCTCTTTGGTATATGGTATGGAGGCAGTGCTTCCCGTAGAAGTTGAGGTCCCTTCAATGAGGGTTTTAATGGAAGCCGAGTTATCAGAAGCTGAATGGGCCCAAAGTAGATATGATCAGTTGAATCTAATCAAGGAGAAACGCATGGCTGCTCTATGTCATGGATAACTATATCAAAGAAGGATGAAGCAGGCTTTCGACAAGAAAGTTCGTCCCCGCGAATTCAAAGAGGGTGATCTCGTGCTAAAAAAGATTTTGTCCTTCCAGCCCGACTCCAGGGGCAAGTGGACTCCTAACTATGAGGGCCCATACGTCGTCAAAAGAGTCTTCTCCGGTGGTGCCATGACTCTTCAAACTATGGATGGCGCAGAACTTCCGCGTACTGTAAACACGGATGCAGTCAAGAAATATTTTGTCTAAAAATTATAAGAACAGCTCGGTAAGTCGAAAACCCGAAAGGGCGGCTTAGGCAAAAATGAGCGTCTCGGTGGACTGAAAACCCGACAGGGCGGTCCAGGCAAAAATTAGAGACATTAAACAGAGATTATCCTGATAGGCCGAAAACCACTGATTGTATATCAAGTGTTCAACCTCAAACAATTTCTTCGTATTTCTGTTTGAATATAAGTCTCTTGCAGTTGTGCTTGAGCATTGGAAGTATCTTGATTGTGTTCAGGAGCATAGGAAATCTCTTGTAGTTGTGCTTGAGTAGTTTGAAGTCTCTTGCTAGTTTTAGCAGTGAGCATTTGTAATCAGATATTACATTTTAGTGAACTCTCCATGGAAGTACAAGTGGGACAGGACTACTTCCGGTTTATGGAAGAGACCTGTATAATTGCTTTGTATCTTTCCTCTCTCTCTCTCTCTCTCTCTCTCTCTCTGTTTTTATCCGCTGCATTTAGAATCTTAACATCACTTCAGAAGCTGTAATCTAACTGCTTCTGATCAGTGACTTCAGTATCATAAAACGAAGAAAAAGCCAACACAATTCAATTCCCCTTTGTTGTGTTTTTCTCAACTTCAATTGGTATCTAGAGCCTTGGTTCTGTTGAGAACACCTAACAGTGTAACAATCCAAGATCTGAGAAAAACATGTCTGCTTGTGTCTCTGGTGGTAATCATAATAATGTTCCTTATGATTATAGTTATAAGAAAGCTGATTCAGGAAAAGCTCCTAAGTTTATTGAAGATCCTGAAAAGTTCTCCTGGTGGAAAACCAATTTCTACAGTTATATCATGGGCTTAGATGAAGAGTTATGGGATATTCTGGAAGATGGAGTTGGTGACTTGGACCTTGATGAAGAAGGAGTTGTTGTTGATAGAAAGAAACACACTCCTGCTCAGAAGAAAATGTACAAGAAACATCACAAGATTAGAGGATCACTTGTTCTTGCTATACCTCGTACAGAGTATATGAAGATGAGTGACAAATCAACTGCAAAGGAAATGTTTGCTTCTCTATGTGCAAACTATGAAGGAAGTAAGAAGGTTAAAGAAGCAAAAGCACTTATGCTTGTTCATCAGCATTGAGGTATACTCTAAAATTCCCAGAGAAGAACTTATTGAGTCTCTTAAACAGCTCCTTACACATTTTGAACTTAGAACCAATGAGTTGAAAGATTTAAAGATTGTGTCAGAAGCTACAAGAAAAGTGTAATGGAAAACCTTTAAGTAAACATGAAATTGCTCTTGAAGATTTTATTATGTCTGGTATTGACAGAAGCAGAGTTGCTTCTATGATTTACAACATTTACAGAAACAATGGCAAAGGGATTAGATTTTCAGAAGGGAAACCTAATGAAATCAATCTTAAAGCATGTTGTGAATTCATCAAGGAAGGGTTGAAAACCATCTTTGTACCTAAAGGTGCTAAATTTGAAACTGTGGTTCAGTCAGAACCTGAAGCTTCTAGCTCTAAGGATAAGATTAATTCAAAGCCAAAAAACTCTAAGTCTAAGGCAATGATAAATTCTGACTCTAAGACCTCAAAGATCAAGATTCTGAAGAAATCAGAACCTGTTTCTCAGAGTCTGTTGAAGCCATAATCTAGTATCTTAAAGTCTAAGTCTCAGAAGAACATTGCAGTTGTGGCTTCATGTGAATCAGAACCAAAAGGTGCTAAACCTAAAATACTTATTAGTTAGAAGCTATCAATCACACCTCAAGGCACAAGAAGTGAGGAGTAAAACTTCCAACACTAACCTCAAAGGACCCATAAAACAATGGGTAACTAAATCTGAAATTGTCAATACTACAGAAATGCCTAAGAGCAAAGGAAAAGCAAAAATCATGGTACCTAGACAGCGATTGCTCAAGAGATATGACTAGAGAGAAGTCTATGTTCCTCACTCTCACAATGAAAGGAGGAGGAAATGTGAAGTTTGGAGGCAACCAGTCTGGCAAGATCATTGGTACAGGAACTATTGGTAACTCCTCTATCTCTATTGATAATGTGTGGTTGGTAGATGGTCTTGAACATAACCTTTTGAGTATTAGTCAGTTTTGTGACAGTGATTATGATGTGATGTTTGAAAAGATCAATTGCACAGTAATCAACAAGGATGACAATTCCATAGTGTTCAAAGGAAGGAGAGTAGAGAATGTCTATAAAATCAACTTCTCTGAACTAGTTAATCAGAAGGTAATTTGTCTTATATCAGTGAATGATAAGAAATGGGTATGGCACAGAAGGTTGGGGCATGCTAACTGGAGATTAATCTCTAAGCTTAGTAAGTTACAACTGGTCAAAGGCCTGCCTGACATAGACTATCATTCAGATGCACTCTGCGGTGCATGCTAGAAAAGGAAGATTGTGAAATCATCTTTTAAAACAAAAGACATTGTCTCAACCTCCAGACCCATAGAATTACTTCATATTGATTTATTTGGACCTATTAACACTACATCCTTATATGGAAGTAAATATGGACTAGTCATTGTTGATGATTACAGCAGATGGACTTGGGTAAAATTTTTGAGAAGTAAGTTTAATGCTTATGATGTATTAATAACTTCTGCACTCAAATACAGTCTGAAAAAGAAATGAAAATTTTAAAAGTCAGAAGTGATCATGGTGGAGAATTTGAAAATGAGCCATTTGAAGCTTTTTGTGAAAAACATGGAATTATCCATGAATTCTCTTCTCCTAGAACTCCACAGCAAAATGAAGTTGTAGAAAGAAAGAATAGAACTTTACAAGAAATGGCAAGAACCATGATTCATGAAAATAATTTGGCTAAACATTTCTAGGCAGAAGTAGTGAATACAACATGTTGTGTTCAAAATAGTATCTATATCAGACCTATCTTGGAAAAAACAACATATGAACTATTTAAGGTAAGAAGACCCAATATCTCTTACTTTCATCAATTTGGATGTACCTGCTACATCCTAAATAACAAGCTCTACCTAAAGAAATTTGATGCCAAGGCCCAAAGAGGAATCTTTTTAGGTTACTCTGAAAGTTCAAAGGCATACAAAGTGTATAATTCAGAGACACTCTGTGTTGAAGAATCAATGCACGTTAAATTTGATGACAAAGAGCCTCGAAGTGAAACTCCAGAGCAAGATGAAAGTTTTGCAGATATACAGGTTACTGAAAGCACTTCAGAACCTGATCAGACTACTGAATCTGAAGATAGTCCAGAAGCTGAACCAACCTCAGAAGCTCAAGATGAAGTAGCTTCTGATGAAGCTCAAGATGGCTCTCAACAAGCTAATCAATCCAAGAATACATTCAAAAACAAGTCTTCACATCCTAAGGATCAAATCATTGGAAACAAAGATAGTCCTAGAAGAACAAGACCATATTTCAGACAAGAAGAGTCTATGATAGGATTGTTATCAGTGATTGAACCTGCTACAGTTGATGAAGCACTTTCAGATGATGGATGGATACTAGCTATGCAAGAAGAACTCAATCAGTTTCAAAGAAATGATGTGTGGGACCTGGTACCCAAACCTCAGCAGAAGAACATTATTGGAACAAAATGGGTATTCAGAAAAAGCTCAATGAACAAGGTGAAGTAATCAGAAACAAAGCTAGACTTGTTGCACAAGGTTACAGTCAACAAGAAGGCATTGATTACACTAAAACATTTGCTCCAGTTGCAAGATTGGAAGCAATCAGGTTACTTCTATCCTATGCAGTTAATCATGACATAATATTATATCAAATGGATGTCAAAAGTGCATTTCTCAATGGTGTCATAGAAGAAGAAGTGTTTGTCAAGCAACCTCTTGGTTTTGAGGATCTTAAGCATCCTAACCATGTTTATAAACTTAAGAAATCACTATATGGCTTGAAACAAGCTCCCAGAGCTTGGTATGATAGACTAAGTAATTTCTTGATTAAAAATGATTTTAAAAGAGGTCAAGTTGACACAACACTCTTCAGAAGAACTCTTGAGAAAGACATTCTTGTTGTGCAGATATATATTGATGATATAATATTTGGTTCTACTAATGCATCTCTTTGCAAGGAATTTTCTAAGTTAATCCAGGATGAATTTGAAATGAGCATGATGGGAGAATTGAAGTTATATCTTGGAATTCAAATTAATCAATGCAAAGATGGAGTGTATGTTCATTAAACAAAGTACACCGAGGAGCTTTTGAAGAAGTTCAAGCTAGAAGACTATAAAGGGATGAACACTCCAATGCACCCAACCTGCACCTTAGGCAAGGAAGATACTGGATCAAAGGTAGATCAGAAGCTGTATAAAGGTATGATTGGTTCTTTGTTATACCTCACTGCATCTAGGCCAGATATTTTGTTCAGTGTATGCTTGTGTGCAAGATTCCAGTCAGATCCTAGAGAATCTCATTTAACAGCTGTTAAGAGAATCTTCAGATATCTGAAAGGAACAACAAATCTTGGACTCCTCTAATAGGAAATCCTTAGATTATAAGTTGGTTGGATTCTGTAATGCTGACTATGCTGGTGACAGGATTGAAAGAAAATCAACTAGTGGTAATTGCCAGTTCCTGGAGAGAATCTGATATCCTGGGCTAGCAAAAGACAAACAGCTATTACTATGTCTACATTAGAAGCAAAATACATCTCAGCTGCAAGTTGTTGTATACAACTACTTTGGATGAAACATCAGTTGGAAGATTATCAGATTAATGCTAACAGTATTCCCATCTTTTGTGATAATACTGCTGCTATTTGTTTGTCAAAGAATCTAATTCTACTTTCAAGAGCCAAGCATATTGAAATCAAACACCACTTTATTGAAATTTGAACATGCATTTTTTGTCTGATTAAATTTGCTTGCTCCTGAACAAGAAGTTAGGTCCTGAAGTTAGTTCAGAAGCTATGGTTCATTAGAAGCTCTTAACTGAGACTCTGAGGAAAATGTGCTTCTGAAGATGACGTCAGCATCGTAACCCTAAAAGCTGGACTATTTGCTCCTGAATAGAAGAGTTAGTGGAAACGTTGGAAGTTACTTTTTGGTAACACCTGTCCCACTAACTTAGAAATTTCTCTGAAAAACTTCTAACGTGGCTTGTTTGTATTGGTTTATAGCATAAGAGGGCAATGATGAATTTAAGCTTTGAATGTACTATCCCGCGCCCCCTTTGTCATTAATGCTGTGTTTGTTTGTCCCCTTCTGAATTGCAAACGTTTTACACAAAACACTTAGACAAAAACACACATGTCATACCCCAATTTTTGACCTAAAATCGTACATTCATACACTGACACGTGTCGTTTGTTTCTACACTCGTACGCCATTCGATCATGATCAGTCACTGTTTTTTCAGTGAAAATTTCGGCAGAGAGGTATTTTAAAATACCTCATTTTTGGTTCCGAGTCGGGCCCTCATTCTTTATCCGTTTATTATTCTTTTTTTAATCTTTTACTTTGATCTTCTCTTATTATTATCTCTTATTATTAATTAGCCATTTTTTATTTTATTTACTCTCATGTTTATTTTGTTTTGCTTTATTTAATTGTCTAAAATATCCGAAAATGAGTCAAAAGAATCGGTCCTGATCAAAACAGTTCAAGCATCAAACACAGCTGTTCACATCCAAATTTCCAGTCCATTTCAATCCAAACCGCAGACATTTCTGCTGATCAGTAACAAACCCTAAAAAAAAACAAAACCTATGACTATAAAACAGAAGCCAGTAACACAAGAGAGGGGGATTTTTCCAGAACACAGAGACGGCCAAATAAACCTATAACCAAAAACCTGCAAATCAAAAAAACGATTTTTCCAGCAATAACACTCATATACACAAACAACCAATTTCTAGTGTGGAAACCTACAATCAAAATCAATACAACAGAGGCAATTTCACGCAGCCTCGCGAAACACGCAACAACACACACAAACCTACAAGATCAAACCGTCGTCATCACGTCAGAACGATAAACTCGTTCAAAAATCCAAACCAACACATACAACTGTCACGTGAGGGACTGTCACGTGAGGGACTGTCACGTGAGGGACCGATTCAAACACAACAGGTATAATTTTCTTTTCTTTCATTCTCGTAGATCTAGAAAGGTAGATTTGTTTTTGTTAAATAAAATTCAGACTAAAAGAAACAGGAAGAAGAAAGGAGGTATGAGTAGGAAAGAACCAAAAGGATAATATTTTTAATTTGTTTAAAACTTTAGATCTAGGGTTTTAGGGGTTTTGTTTGGGAATTTGGAGGTCAAAAATGGGTAGGAGAGAAGAAAAGAAGAAGAAAGAGCAAAAAAAATAGAAAAACAGACTGTTTTACCCCCATGGGGCGGTGGCGCCGTCACGCCGGACGGCTAACCACCGCGCCGGAATTCTTTCCGGCCACCCGCTCCTCCATCGGAGAAGAAGAAGAAAAGATGAGAGAGAAGAGAGAATATGGGAGTGAGGAAGAGAAGAGAGAGAAAAGAGCTGAGAAAATGAGAAAAAACAAAGGCTACAGCCTCTATATAAATCGCCCCGCTCCAGTGCGCGCAGGCCTACGCGCTACGGTACACCCGCACTGCCCATTCGTTCGATTCTGATCTTGTGGCTCTGGATGCCTCACTGGAAATCAGATCTAGGCTGTCTGATCTTGATCAGACGGCCCTGATCCAACCCCTTAAGCCCAGCGCCTTCAGCCTGTCCCTTAGGCCCAATTTCACTTTTTACACCCCTTTTTTTATTGCTTATACCTCCCAGCATCTTATTTTTTTATTTTTACTATTTTCATGCATTTTGAATTCCCCTTTGCGTGCATTCATATATTTATTTCTACGTTATTTATTTTTGCAAGACATTAGAACGCAATTTAAGCCATTATGTAAGTTTATTTACTTTCATGTTATTTATTTTTATCGCAGACCGTAGAATGTATATTTAGGTTTGGATGTATTTTTATTTATTATATCGCAGACCGTAGAATGTATTATTAGGCTTTTTGCAATAGCTTAGGTGCATGTGTGCGTGTGTGGGTGCATGATTTATCTTTATCATTCTTAGTTTTAGGTTAAAGGTTTTCGTGGTGATCTAACGTCATCACAAAAACCTACGTTTTACTTTCTTGCTCCGTTAGATTTAATTCTTGTTTAATTATTCAAAAAAAACAACAAACAAAAACTTGCAAATAATCACAAAAATCACAAAAAAATATTTTCATAATAAACCTTGATCCAAGATCAAGTGATCCTCTTTTTATTTTTGTTAGTCAAATGTCTAAACGATTTAACCTTATTTCAAGTAGTTTCTTTTTAATATCAAAAAACACAAACAAATTTATTTTTTGCCACTTGGCTTTTTATTTTAAAATATTTCGAAAACTAAAATAATACAAAACCAATCAAACGGAATTTTTTACCCCGAACTACGAGGTTTTGATCCCTCACGGGTACGTAGGCAAAGGACTTCGTCCTCTCAAATCAATAAAAAATGTAGATATTTAGGTCTCTTTTTAACTATTATTTTCCTCTTTTCTTCATATTAAGTAAGTTATAGCACAATACTTTGAATAAAACCAAGAGGTTCTCGTAGAGTACTACGAACATAAAGGGTGCTAATACCTTCCCTTTATGTAACCAACCTCTGAACCCTAAATCTCTTTAAATGCGGGGTCTTTGAACTTTTTTCCCTATTTTCTTTTCAAAAAAATTAAATGTTCGGTCGTGAATTAATTAGTGAGTCAAGCGCTAATCAAATAGCCTTGATCTCCGAAAAATGACGCGACAACACACTACTTACTCCACAACTCACACTTTCAATTTTTAGACTGATTCTCTGAAAGAAAAAAAAACTCATCTTTTCAAAAATAAAAAACCTTAAAATCCTAAAAACTTCATCTTCATCTATGGCTTCTTCAAGTTCAGTTCCAGAATCGTCCATGCAAGAATCATCTTCATATGAAATCAGGGGAATAACTATGTCGTTAGAAGAATTCGATCTTAATGTTCAAGTTGAAAATCCAGTGGATTTCATCTCCCTAGCGCATCATGGTTGCAACATCAGAAGTTACTATGAAACTCAAGGACTCATGGATTACTTTAACATGTTGAATGGTCCAACCTACATGAACCTGGTAAGGCACTTCTAGGTTAGAGCACAAGTCTACGATCGTAAAGCTGCTCAGTTGGAAATGGATCAGAAAGTTCTAATTGACCCCAGTTTAGAGGGTAAAACAAGAGAAGAAATGGGTTTGGAACCCTTCACTTGCACAGAAACTCGATCAAGCATCATCGGTATTCCAGTGTTTATCTCTGAAGCAGTAATTTCTTGGGTGATAAGAAGAGAATCTGAAGGAAGATTTATAAGTGGCTTGGACAACAACAAAACAAGTCCATGGAATGATACAGTGAACATGTCAATATTCAACAGTACTAAGAAGCGAAAGTATTGTGACTTGAGTATGGAAAAGAAGCTGCTCCTGAAGATCCAAAACGAAAATCTTCTACCAAAAGGTGGTGGTGGAGATCAACCTTCACTTGATCACAGAGTGTTCCTGCATTTCTTCATGACTAAGGAGAAAGCAAATGTGCCTAAGTACATCTTCAGACACATGATTAAGACAAAAGGGAAAGCCAAACAATCAAGAGATTCTGGATTCCCTATGGAAGACTTATTTCAGAAATTCTTCATCAAGGAGGGATTCTGAACACTCTCAAGGAAGTCAACATCTTTACCGATGCACAACTAGGCACAATAACAGGCAAAGTAATCAATGGTAGTACTCTGAAGGACATGAAGTTAATCAAGAAAGAGGACTACACTGAATTTAGCACAGACCTGAAGGAATCTGCAGTTATATCCAACATGATGGATGATTTTCCTCCAATATGCAAGGAAGATCATCTAAATGTCAGAGTTAACTTCATCCTGGATCACTATGAGAGAACTCGTCAGACAATCAAGCTTAGTGATATTCCAGACATTATGTATGGTGGTACTCTGCCCATTTCTAAGAGCAGAAAGTCAAAGAAGAGAGCAACCTCAGAAGCTGAGTATGTTGAGGAAGCTTCAGAACCTCTTCCAAAGAAAGCTAAGAAGGAAAAAGCCCCCATCCAAGTGAATGTAGTTGGTTCTGATGTGCCATCTATCCAAGAAGAAGTTCAGGACCTAGATCCTGCTAAGGTTCTGAACAAGAGAACAAGAAGTGGAAAATCAGCTGAAACTTCACAACCTATACCTTCTCAACCCTCTATTTCTAAGAAGAAAAGGAAGCATGTTGTCAGGAAGCTGAAGGTTTCTTCTTATGTTATGGAAGAAGAAAAGGAAGTGGAAGATGCATCTGAGCTTGTCTCAAGAGATGTTAAAAAAAAGAAAGCTGCTGATGTTGTTGCTTTGGAGAAAGCACTTGAAATTGCTAAGGAAATTGAAGTTCCTGCAAGCATGACAAGTGAAGATGCTGGTGAAAGAGCACAACAAGTGATTAAAGTTGCTGAAGAAGTACAAAAGTTGGTGACCACTGAAGCAAGGAGTTTGTTGATTTCAGCTGGTGTTAATCTAGATGATGCTGAAGAAGTTCAGAAGGAAGCTGGTTGTTCAGAAGCTGGTGCTTCAAATGCTACTCAAGGTAATACTGATTCTCTTCACACTGCTAATGTTATAGAAGTAGAATCTAGTTCAACCTCACCTTCACACTCTACCTCAGTATCAACCTCCTCTGACATGGATGATGTCCCTTTAAGCTAAATCTATACAACTATACATAAAGGCCTTTCACCATCCACCAAACTCCAAACAAAGCCAAGTGTTAAGACATTTGAGCCTCAATACCCTGCTATTCTTAAAAGCATAGGTGAGATGTCTCAAAGAAGGATTGATATTTGTGTTAAACTCCCTGCTGATCATCCTTTTCAACCACCCATGATTGAACTTCTTCCGTTCTCTTCTGCTGATGCAGAGTTTGTAGATGGACCAGCAGCACATGAGTCTGCAAATCTTACTGAGTCATCACATCCCAAACCAACTACCCAAACATCTGAACCTTTTGTGTTGGATGATCTGGTTAATCACTATTCAGGTGAATTACCAGGTTATGAGCCTAACCAAGAAAAAGCCTCTGAAGTAGCTTATGATGAAATTACTTTAGAAAGCCCCCAACAACAAGCACCAAACTTAGCTAAGAGAAAACAATATGTTCCTGAACAAGCTGTTCCTGAACAAGCTATTCCTGAACAACTTGTGTCTTAACAAGTTTATGCTGATCAACATGAGTCTCTTACCTCTTCTGAACAAATAACTGAACCTAACCAACCTTCATCTTTAAACCTAGCCATTTAAACTTGTGCTCCTACCAGAACCACAAATGTACCTTCTCCACCCACCTTGTTTCTATATTCTACTATATTAGCAGATGTGTGTGAGAACATATTTCAGCAGCTGAACAAGTTGGTTGGAGCAAGAAACAACTTGGTTCATGAAGAAAGCTATGAGAAGCAGTGGAGGAGATTAAGATTAAAAGTTGAGTTTGTTTTGTCTGATGAAGCTCAAGATGGCTCTCAGCAAGCTAATCAATCCAAGAACACATTCAAAAACAAGTCTTCACATCCTGAGGATCAAATCATTGGAAACAAAGATAGTCCTAGAAGAACAAGACCATATTTCAGACAAGAAGAGTCTATGATAGGATTGTTATCGGTGATTGAACCTGCAACAGTTGATGAAGCACTTTCAGATGATGGATGGATACTAGCTATGCAAGAAGAACTCAATCAGTTTCAAAGAAATGATGTGTGGGACCTGGTACCCAAACCTCAGCAGAAGAACATTATTGGAACAAAATGGGTATTCAGAAAAAGCTGAATGAACAAGGTGAAGTAATCAGAAACAAAGCTAGACTTGTTGCACAAGGTTACAGTCAACAAGAAGGCATTGATTACACTAAAACATTTGCTCCAGTTGCAAGATTGGAAGCAATCAGGTTACTTCTATCCTATGCAGTTAATCATGACATAATATTATATCAAATGGATGTCAAAAGTGCATTTCTCAATGGTGTCATAGAAGAAGAAGTGTTTGTCAAGCAACCTCTTGGTTTTGAGGATCTTAAGCATCCTAACCATGTTTATAAACTTAAGAAATCACTATATGGCTTGAAACAAGCTCCCAGAGCTTGGTATGATAGACTAAGTAATTTCTTGATTAAAAATGATTTTAAAAGAGGTCAAGTTGACACAACACTCTTCAGAAGAACTCTTGAGAAAGACATTCTTGTTGTGCAGATATATATTGATGATATAATATTTGGTTCTACTAATGCATCTCTTTGCAAGGAATTTTCTAAGTTAATCCAGGATGAATTTGAAATGAGCATGATGGGAGAATTGAAGTTCTATCTTGGAATTCAAATTAATCAATGCAAAGATGGAGTGTATGTTCATTAAACAAAGTACACTGAGGAGCTTTTGAAGAAGTTCAAGCTAGAAGACTATAAAGGGATGAACACTCCAATGCACCCAACCTGCACCTTAGGCAAGGAAGATACTGGATCAAAGGTAGATCAGAAGCTGTATAAAGGTATGATTGGTTCTTTGTTATACCTCACTGCATCTAGGCCAGATATTTTGTTCAGTGTATGCTTGTGTGCAAGATTCCAGTCAGATCCTAGAGAATCTCATTTAACAGCTGTTAAGAGAATCTTCAGATATTTGAAAGGAACAACAAATCTTGGACTCCTCTAATAGGAAATCCTTCGATTATAAGTTGGTTGGATTCTGTAATGTTGACTATGCTGGTGACAGGATTGAAAGAAAATCAACTAGTGGTAATTGCCAGTTCCTGGAGAGAATCTGATATCCTGGGCTAGCAAAAGACAAAAAACTATTACTATGTCTACAGAAGAAGCAGAATACATCTCAGCTGCAAGTTGTTGTACACAACTACTTTGGATGAAACATCAGTTGGAAGATTATCAGATTAATGCTAACAGTATTCCCATCTTTTGTGATTATACTGCTGCTATTTGTTTGTCAAAGAATCCAATTCTACATTCAAGAGCCAAGCATATTGAAATCAAACACCACTTTATTGAAATTTGAACATGCATTTTTTGTCTGATTAAATTTGCTTGCTCCTGAACAAGAAGTTAGGTCCTGAAGTTATTTCAGAAGCTATGGTTCATCAGAAGCTCTTAACTGAGACTCTGAGGAAAATGTGCTTCTGAAGATGACGTCAGCATCGTAACCCTAAAAGCTGGACTATTTGCTCCTGAATAGCAGAGTTAGTGGAAACGTTGGAAGTTACTTTTTGGTAACACCTGTCCCACTAACTTAGAAATTTCTCTGAAAAACTTCTAACGTGGCTTGTTTGTATTGGTTTATAGCATAAGAGGGCAATGATGAATTTAAGCTTTGAATGTACTATCTCGCGCCCCCTTTGTCATTAATGCTGTGTTTGTTTGTCCCCTTCTGATTTGCAAACGTTTTACACAAAACACTTAGACAAAAACACACACTACTCACTCCACAACTCACACTTTCAATTTTTAGACTGATTCTCTGAAAGAAAAAAAAACTCATCTTTTCAAAAATAAAAAACCTTAAAATCCTAAAAACTTCATCTTCATCTATGGCTTCTTCAAGTTCAGTTCCATAATCGTCCATGCAAGAATCATCTTCATATGAAATCAGGGGAATAACTATGTCGTTAGAAGAATGGGATCTTAATGTTCAAGTTGAAAATCCAGTGGATTTCATCTCCCTAGCGCATCATGGTTGCAACATCAGAAGTTACTATGAAACTCAAGGACTCATGGATTACTTTAACATGTTGAATGGTCCAACCTACATGAACCTGGTGATGCACTTCTAGGTTAGAGCACAAGTCTACGATCGTAAAGCTGCTCAGTTGGAAATGGATCAGAAAGTTCTAATTGACCCCAGTTTAGAGGGTAAAACAAGAGAAGAAATGGGTTTGGAACCCTTCACTTGCACAGAAACTCGATCAAGCATCATCGGTATTCCAGTGTTTATCTCTGAAGCAGTAATTTCTTGGGTGATAAGAAGAGAATCTGAAGGAAGATTTATAAGTGGCTTGGACAACAACTGTAACACCCCGTTTTCCCAAATTCAAAATTTCTCAAATAAATCAGAGTATCATATAAAACGGAATGCTACATTTACTTAAATTCTCAAAAAGGGAATAAATAAACATTTATTCTGGTCAAAATAGTTCTAACATCGCAGCGGAATAAGTTCAATGTTAAATAAATCGTTTTGGCACGCAGGCCTCATAAATAAGTCTCGACAAAAATTAACTGAAATCTTAAATTATAATCAGTACGTAAGGAATAAAAAGTAAACATAAAGGTTCCCATCCCGCTACGTATCAGAGCTCCTAAAGGACACGGTGAGGATAGCCACTCACAACGGCTACAGCAACAAAAGCTTAATCACCTGCACTTGCCCACAAGGCGGCAATTCCAGCAGAAGGGGTGAGATTCTCATAACAATAGCATTAAACATATAAAATATAATTACAATTAACAGCATAACTTCATCATCATATATCATAATAACAATCATGTGGCATCTTAAACAACATCATAAATCAACTTAATAGTTTGACTTGACAATGCAACATCGACTCAACTTATGCAACTTAGACCTCTTAATCATGCATGTGGTACCATATTGAGTATAAATATACTCCTAGGGCATAAGCCCTCGTCGCTATTGAGCATAAAAATACTCCTAGAGCATAAGCTCTCGTCGCTGTTGAGCAAAAGCTCCTAGGGCATGAGCCCTCGTCTCTGGATGAATATGCATGGACTCAAACTCTTAAGCTTAGACATCTCAAATAAACTCCAATAATTTGGATTACAACATCATGAATCTTCTAACAACGCATGCAGCTTTTAATTAATAAAACATGGCAGCATGGCAGCAATCAACATCTCAAACAATAGCAAGATCGTAAACGTTCACATACGTCGTCACTTAAGATTCAGAAAAGCATATACAAGTGTATAGGTCACAATAACAAATCAATTATCAGCTAACAACTCTACATTTCTTCTTAATACCTTAGTACTTAATTCCCAAACCAGGGGTCATCTCATAACTAATCGTGCGACAAGAGTCGCATTATTCTAAAAGGTAGTCTGATACAGGACTACTCCCTAGGCGAGTGGGATCTCTCGCCTCGCGAACCATTACAGGGGTTACTCGCTACGGCGAGCTGGGTTGCTCGCCTCGCGAGCATCAGGGGTACTACTCGCTATGGCGAGTTGGGTTACTCGCCTGGCGAGCTCCTGGGTGTTGCTCGCTACGGCGAGTAGTGTGGTCGCCTCGCGAACCCTCTGGGGGTTGCTCGCTATGGCGAGCTGTTCTACTTGCCTCGCGAGCTGATGAGTACTCGCCGTGGCGAGCTGGCTGCTCGCTGTGGCGAGCGGCGACATAACAGTTACGGGGTTACGAGGGTTTTCACCCAAAACCCCAAATTTCATCCTAATTCTTCAGATTTTCGACTATAATGATGTCTAAGAGTTATTCTAATGTCTGTAAACAGTTTACTACGTCAACGGTACAGTTTTTCATCATCTAATCATCAATTTACCACTTTTTGACCTAACTCTTAATTCCTAATTCTCATGAATTAAACCTAGAATTTGCTAACTATAATCATGAATTACATGTTCTAATGATATTGTAATGGAAGGCTCACCCTTACCTTAAGAAATTCGAGCAGCAGCCTCTCCGGTTCCTCTCTTCCGTTTTCTCCCTTTTTCCTCCCAAAGCTCTGAATTGTACGTTCTGTACAATTCTAACCTAACTCCCCCCTTTTAAACCTCTTTTTGTTTGTTTTATTTTATCTTATTTCCCCCACAACTATATCTAATTATAAAACAAACCCACAACTTATTATTTGTTTTATTTTTCTAATCTTATTTTATTAAACAATAAAATAAGTCACAACACATCACATAAGTCGCATAAATCACATAATATCTCGAATATCACTTAATTCACACAAAATCATATAAATATACTCTATACTATATAAAATAATTTAAATAATTAAAACGGGCGTTACAACTCTCCCCAACTTATAAGATTTTCGTCCTCGAAAATTTACCTTAAGTAAACAACTCGGGATAAGACTCCAGCATCTTACTCTCGAGCTCCCAAGTCAAGCTTTCACCAGTCGCTCCGTCCCAAACGACTTTCACAAGAGGTATCTCCTTGCCTCTCAACCTCTTCACTTCACGACCTTCGATCCTCACTGGTAAGGTCTCAACCGTCAGGTTGTCTCTAACTTGCACGTCATCCCTTTGAATCACATGGGATGGATCTGGAACATACTTCCGAAGTTGCGACACGTGAAACACATCATGCAAATTTGACAGGTGCGGCGGTAAACCTACTCGATACGCCACTGTCCCAATTCTTTCCGATATCTGATACGGACCAATAAACTTCGGGGTTAACTTCTTCGACTTCATTGCACGACCCACACCGGTCATGGGAGTAACTCTTAGGAATACATGATCTCCCTCTTGGAACTCAAGGTCCTTCCTACGCTTATCATGATAACTCTTTTGCCGACTCTGCGACGCTTTCATCTTTTCTTGAATCATTCTTACCTTCTCAGTAGTTTGTTGAACAATTTCTGGTCCTAAAACCACATTCTCACCTGACTCAAACCAACACAACGGAGTTCTACATCTCCGACCATATAAAGCCTCGAAAGGTGCCATTCCGATACTGGAATGATAACTGTTATTTTACGTGAATTCTATCAACGGAAGATGACTATCCCAAATTCCTCCTTGCTCAAGTACACAAACTCTCAACAGATCTTCCAACGACTGAATCGTTCTTTCCGACTGACCATCTGTCTGCGGATGATATGCCGAACTCAACTTCAACTTAGAACCTAGAGCCTCTTGCAAACTCTTCCAGAATCTAGAGGTAAACCTCGGGTCTCTGTCTGATAGGATGCTCGAAGGAACACCATGCAGCTTCACTATTTCACGAATATAAATCTCTGCCAACTGAGCTATAGGAAAACTGATGTTAATCGGAATAAAATGAGCCGACTTCGTCAGTCTATCAACAATTACCCAAATGGCGTCATTTCCTTTAGGCGTATTCGGCAAACTCGTCACAAAATCCATGGATATACTATCCCACTTCCACTCTGGCACATCTAAAGGTATCATCATCCCAGCCGGTTTCTGATGTTCCACTTTCGACTTCTGACAAACCAAACACGAATACACAAAGTGTGCCACATCACGTTTCAATCCAGACCACCAAAACAACTTCTTCAAATCGTGATACATCTTCGTAGCTCCCGGGTGAATACTCAAGCTACTTCTATGACTCTCTTCAAGAATTATTTTCTTCATCTCATCATCATCTGGAATGCAAATTCTACCTCGGAACCTCAACACACCATGATCATCGACCTTAAAGTCACCGTCTTCGGTCTGATTGCGAGCAACTAACAAGTCCACAAACTTAACATCCAATTTCTGCGCCTCTCTAATACTTTTCAAGAATTCATTATCGATCTTCAGCATTCCCAACTTCACACTTTGGGGTGACCATTCGCATACTAAACTCAAATCTCTAAACTGTTCCAGCAACTCAAACTCTTTAGCCATCAAAGCGGACATATGCAAAGTCTTCCTACTTAGGGCATCTGCAACAACGTTAGCTTTACCCGGATGATAATTCAGACCAAAGTCATAATCCTTCAACAACTCAAGCCACCTTCGCTGTCTCATATTCAATTCCTTCTGATCAAATAAATATTTCAAGCTCTTGTGGTCACTGAACACTTCAAACCTCGAACCATACAGGTAATGTCTCCAAATCTTAAGCACAAATACCACTGCAGCTAATTCAAGATCGTGGGTAGGGTAATTTCGTTCATGGATTCTCAACTGTCTCGATGCATAAGCAACCACCTTACCATCTTGCATAAGCACACCACCTAAACCCAACTTGGACGCATCACAATACACAACAAAAGGTTCATCGAACTTAGGCAAAATCAAAACTGGAGCCGTCGTCAGACGCTTCTTCAATTCATTAAAACTATTCTCGCAATGGACATCCCACACAAATGCTTTACCTTTGCAGGTCAATTGCGTTAGCGCAAGTGCCAACTTCGAAAATCCTTCTATAAATCTTTTGTAGTACCCAGCTAATCCCAAAAAGCTTCTAATCTCTGTAACCGACTTAGGAGTCTCCCATTGCGACACCGCTTCAACTTTAGACGGATCAACTGCAATGTCATTATCAGAAATAACATGGCCAAGAAAACTCACTTCGTTCAACCAGAATTCGCACTTCGTTAATTTAGCGTAAAGCTTCTTCTCTTTCAACACTTGCAAGACGATCTTCAAATGTTCCTCATGTTCTTCTTCGAACTTAGAGTAAATCAAGATATCATCGATGAACACAACCACGAATCGATCCAAGAATGCATGGAATATGCGATTCATATATTCCATAAACACACCAGGTGCATTCGTAACACCGAAAGGCATCACCTTGTATTCATAATGTCCATAACGCGTCCTGAAAGCTGTCTTCTGCATATCTTCATCTTTCACTTTAATCTGGCGATAACCCGACCTCAAATCAATCTTGCTAAATACTCGTGCACCCACAAATTGATCCATTAAATCGTCAATCCTCGGAAGTGGATACCTATTCTTTATAGTTACCTTGTTCAGCTGTCGGTAATCAATACATAACCTCATACTACCGTCTTTCTTCTTTACTAGTAATACTGGCGCTCCCCAAGGAGAAACACTTGGTCTAACAAACTTCTTGTCAAGTAAATCTTCTAACTGTTTCTTCAACTCAGCCAACTCGGAAGCTGACATGCGATAAGGTGTCATAGACACAGGCTTCGTTCCCGGAATAAGGTCAATCGAAAATTCAACTTCTCTTTCTGGAGGCACATCAGGAATTTCATCGGGAAAAACTTCTGGAAAATCGCATACCACTTTCTGCTTATCAATTAACGTTTGGTTCTCAATAGATAAAGATGCCATCAAAGAAAACATCAACATTCCTTCACGTTCTAACTGCTTCAGCTGTTTAGTAGATAAAAACTCTGCCCCACTCTCTTCTTCATCAGAGGAAAAATACACTAACTTGCGAAAACAATTAATATGTACATGATTGTACTATAACCAATTCATACCCAGAATCACATCCATACCACTCAAGGGTAGACAAACTAAATCAATTTCAAAATCACGATCATACATCGACAAAGGACATCTTAAACACACAAGAGAAGTGGTCACCGAACCCTTAGCTGGAGTTTCGACAACCATTTCCCCATTCATATTAGACATAGAAAGACCCAACTTAGTAGCACAATCAATGGCAATAAAACAATGTGTAGCACCAGTGTCAATAATAGCAATTAAAGGAGTACTATTAAAATAACAAGTACCTCTGATCAAACGATCCTCATTCTCTGTCTGTGTGCTAGTCAAAGCAAACACTCTACCAGTAGTCTGAGCCTTCTTAGGCTTCTTGCATTGTGAACCAATATGACCCTCTTCGTTACAATTAAAGCACACAACATCATCATACTTGCATGCCGAAGTAGCATGTCCCTTCTTACCACAGCGGTAACACCGCTTCACATCTCCAGTACAAGCATTACTCTTGTGGCCTTTCTCACCACAATTATAGCAGACAATCTCAGCAGGAGCATCCTTCTTCTGAGGGGTCCTCTCATCATTAACTCTTTGCTTGCCCTTATCAGCAGAGGCACTATAAGGCTTCGGGCGACTCTGCTGTCCTTTACTCTTTCTTTCATTCACTACCTTGTAGTGAGCTTTAGTGTCCTCCTCATAAATCCTGCAGCTGCTCACTAGCTCGGAAAAATTACGGATCTTCTGGTAACCAATTGCCCTCTTGATATCAGCATTCAAGCCATTCTCGAACTTGATGCACTTAGAAAACTCAGCTGTCTCAGCAGTATAGTGTGGATAAAACTTAGCCAATTCCACAAACTTGGCAGCATACTCAGTCACCGACATGTTCCCTTGTTTCAGCTCAAGGAACTCAATCTCCTTCTTCCCGCGAACATCTTCCAGAAAGTAACGGTTCAGGAACTCCCTCCTGAACACAGCCCAAGTAACAGCAGCACCTCCATTCTCTAAGACCGGTTGGACACTCACTCACCAGTCGTCAGCTTCTTCTGCCAGCATGTGCGTACCAAAGCGCACCATCTGAACGTCCGTACACTGCATCACTCTGAAAATCCTTTCGACCTCCTTGAGCCATGTCTAAGCTCCATCGGGGTTGTATCTTCCCTTAAACGTAGGTGGATGATTCCTTAAAAATGTCTCCAACATCCTCACACCATCATTTCCACCAGCATTCTGTTGTTGGCCCACAGCTTGAGCCATTGCTTGTAATGCAGCAGCAAGAGCAGCATCATTTCTTCCAGCCATCTTAGTTCACTACATAACGAGAACGGGTTAGAGAAATTCAAACAGAATTAAACTAACACTCGACACTAACGACTCGATCTACTTGGCTGGACGGACCGACCTGCTCTGATACCAATTGTAACACCCCGTTTTCCCAAATTCAAAATTTCTCAAATAAATCAGAGTATCATATAAAACGGAATGCTACATTTACTTAAATTCTCAAAAAGGGAATAAATAAACATTTATTCCGGTCAAAATAGTTCTAACATCGCAGCGGAATAAGTTCAATGTTAAATAAATCGTTTTGGCACGCAGGCCTCATAAATAAGTCTCGACATAAATTAACTGAAATCTTAAATTATAATCAATACGTAAGGAATAGAAAGTAAACATAAAGGTTCTCATCCCGTTACGTATCAGAGCTCCTAAAGGACACGGTGAGGATAGCCACTCACAACGGCTACAGCAACAAAAGCTTAATCACCTGCACTTGCCCACAAGGCGGCAATTCCAGCAGAAGGGGTGAGATTCTCATAACAATAGCATTAAACATATAAAATATAATTACAATTAACAGCATAACTTCATCATCATATATCATAATAACAATCAAGTGGCATCTTAAACAACATCATAAATCAACTTAATAGTTTGACTTGACAATGCAACATCGACTCAACTTATGCAACTTAGACCTCTTAATCATGCATGTGGTACCATATTGAGTATAAATATACTCCTAGGGCATAAGCCCTCGTCGCTATTGAGCATAAAAATACTCCTAGAGCATAAGCTATTGTCGCTGTTGAGCAAAAGCTCCTAGGGCATGAGCCCTCGTCTCTGGATGAATATGCATGGACTCAAACTCTTAAGCTTAGACATCTCAAATAAACTCCAATAATTTGGATTACAACATCATGAATCTTATAACAACGCATGCAGCTTTTAATTAATAAAACATGGCAGCATGGCAGCAATCAACATCTCAAACAATAGCAAGATCGTAAACGTTCACATACGTCGTCACTTAAGATTCAGAAAAGCATATACAAGAGTATAGGTCACAATAACAAATCAATTATCAGCTAACAGCTCTACATTTCTTCTTAATACCTCAGTACATAATTCCCAAACCAGGGGTTACTCGCTACGGCGAGCTGGGTTGCTCGCCTCGCGAGCATCAGGGGTACTACTCGTTATGGCGAGTTGGGTTACTCGCCTGGCGAGCTCCTGGGTGTTGCTCGCTACGGCGAGTAGTGTGGTCGCCTCGCGAACCCTCTGGGGGTTGCTCGCTATGGCGAGCTGTTCTACTCGCCTCGCGAGCTGATGAGTACTCGTCGTGGCGAGCTGGCTGCTCGCTATGGCGAGCGGCGACAGAACAGTTACGGGGTTACGAGGGTTTTCACCCAAAACCCCAAATTTCATCCTAATTCTTCAGATTTTCGACTATAATGATGTCTAAGAGTTATTCTAATGTCTGTAAACAGTTTACTACGTCAACGGTACAGTTTTTCATCATCTAATCATCAATTTACCACTTTTTGACCTAACTCTTAATTCCTAATTCTCATGAATTAAACCTAGAATTTGCTAACTATAATCATGAATTACATGTTCTAATGATATTGTAATGGAAGGCTCACCCTTACCTTAAGAAAATCGAGCAGCAGCCTATCCGGTTCCTCTCTTCTGTTTTCTCCCTTTTTCCTCCCAAAGCTCTGAATTGTACGTTCTGTACAATTCTAACCTAACTCCCCCCTTTTAAACCTCTTTTTGTTTGTTTTATTTTATCTTATTTCCCCCACAACTATATCTAATTATAAAACAAACCCACAACTTATTATTTGTTTTATTTTTCTAATCTTATTTTATTAAACAATAAAATAAGTCACAACACATCACATAAGTCGCATAAATCACATAATATCTCGAATATCACTTAATTCACACAAAATCATATAAATATACTCTATACTATATAAAATAATTTAAATAATTAAAACGGGCATTACAACAACAAAACAAGTCCATGGAATGATACAGTGAACATGTCAATATTCAACAGTACTAAGAAGCGAAAGTATTGTGACTTGAGTATGGAAAAGAAGCTACTCCTGAAGATCCAAAACGAAAATCTTCTACCAAAAGGTGGTGGTGGAGATCAACCTTCACTTGATCACAGAGTGTTCCTGCATTTCTTCATGACTAAGGAGAAAGCAAATGTGCCTAATTACATCTTCAGACACATGATTAAGACAAAAGGGAAAGCCAAACAATCAAGAGATTCTGGATTCCCTATGGAAGACTTATTTCAGAAATTCTTCATCAAGGAGGGATTCTGAACACTCTCAAGGAAGTCAACATCTTTACCGATGCACAACTAGGCACAATAACAGGCAAAGTAATCAATGGTAGTACTCTGAAGGACATGAAGTTAATCAAGAAAGAGGACTACACTGAATTTAGCACAGACCTGAAGGGATCTGCAGTTATATCCAACCTGATGGATGATTTTCCTCCAATATGCAAGGAAGATCATCTAAATGTCAGAGTTAACTTCATCCTGGATCACTATGAGAGAACTCGTCAGACAATCAAGCTTAGTGATATTCCAGATACTATGTATGGTGGTACTCTGCCCATTTCTAAGAGCAGAAAGTCAAAGAAGAGAGCAATGTAACGCTCGTCTCGATTATTTAATTAATTTGCCAAGTTAGAATATATTTACTTGATTTATGTGAGTTATGTGTTATGTTGTGATTGCATTAGGTGGTCTATTTTATTATTTAATAGAGTAAGGATTGTTTTGCAAATTTAGAGAGTTTTGTGGAATTAAGAGAAATAAATAAGTTAAGGGGGAAAGAGTAAGTTTTGGTGTGAGAAGAGAAATTAGGTTAAGATATAAAAAGAAAAACTAGGTTAGAATTGTACAGTACGTACAATTCAGTTTTTGGAGAAAAAGGGAGAAAACAGGAGAGAAGAACAAGAGAGGCTGCTGCTTAATTTTCTAAGGTAAGGGTGAGCCTAGCATTGCAATTCATTAAGCTTATGATTCATGATTATAGTTAACATGTTTAAGAATTGTTCATGAGAATTTAAGAACTAAGAATTAGGTTTAAAAGTGATGAATTGATGATTAGATGATGAGAAATTGTACCGTTGACGTAGGAAACTGTTTACAGACCATAGAATAGCCCTTGTACATCATCATAGTCGAAATTTGGAAGGTTTAGGATGAAATTTGGGGTTTTGGGTGAAAACCCTCGTAACCCCGTATCTGTTCTGTCGCAGCTCGCCACAGCGAGCAGTCAACTCGCCACGACGAGTGCTCTTCACCATCTCGCGAGGCGAGCAACCCACTCGCCATAGCGAGTTACCCCTAGCGGGCTCGCGAGGCGAGCAATCCACTCGCCATCGCGAGCAACCCCACTCGCCATAGCGAGCAACCCGTGACGGCTCGCCAAGCGAGCAACCCTACTCGCCATAGCGAGTAGTACCCCTGAAGCTCGCGAGGCGAGCAACCCAACTCGCCACAGCGAGTTACCCTGATGGTTCGCGAGGCGAGGGTTCCCACTCGCCATAGCGAGTAGTCCTGTATCAGACTACCTTTTTTGAATAATGCGACTCTTGTCGCACAATTGATTATGAGATTAACCCTGGTCTAGATTAAGACTGAGATATTAAAAATAAATGTAGAGCTGTTAACTGATACTTGATCTGTTATTGTGACCTATGCATTAGTATATGTTTTCTTTGAATTATTAGAGATGATGTATGTGAATGTTTGTGATGATTCGTTACTGCCATGTTGCTATGTTGTTAATAAATAAAAGCTGCATGTGTCGTTAAAGATTTATGATGTTATGGTCCAAACTATTGGAGTTCATTTGAGATGTCTAAGAGTTAAGAAGTTGAGTCCATGCATATGCATCCAGAGACGAGGGCTCATGCCCTAGGAGCTTTTGCTCAATAGCGACGAGAGCTTATGCTCTAGGAGTATTTTTATGCTCAAATAATGACGAGGGCTTATGCCCTAGGAGTATATTTATACTCAATATGGTACCACATGCATGATTAAGATGTCTAAGTTGCATTGTTGAGTCTAAGTTGCATTGTCGAGTCAAGGTCGCATTACCGAGTCGTACTAAGATGTTGAACATGATGTTGATTATGATTATGATGTGGATTTATGACGTTGATTATGATTAAGTTGTTACTTGACTGTTGTTGTGATATTATGATAATGAAGTTATGTTGTTAAATATAATTGTGGAATTATATGTTTAATGTTTTGTTTTGTGAATCTCACCCCTTCTGTTGGAATTGCCGCCTTGTGGGCAAGTGCAGGTGATCAAGCGTAGGATTGACGATGTGAGAGGTCCTTGTGGAGTCTTAGGAGCTCTGATACGTAACGGGATGGGGATTATCATTTGTTTCTATTCCTTTATGTATCGTTTTTTTAATTAATTATGACATTGGTGCAAAGAACTAATCTTTTTAAAGAGTTTGAATTATGATTCCGCTGCTACGTTTTGAATAAAGATGAGGAATAAACTATTATTCTTTTTGTTTAAAGATTTTATGAAATGTGACATCCTGAATATTGCGATATACTCTGATTATATAAATGAATTTTTAAGTTGGGATTTCGGGGTGTTACAATTGGTATCAGAGCAGGTCGGTCCGTCCGGTCAATTAGAGAGTCGAGTGGCGATGTCTTAGAGTTAGAATATTATAGTTATGTTATTCTAACTTATGTTTGCTTGTAGAGGAATAAGATGTCTGGAAGAAACGATGTTGCCCTCGCTGCTGCGTTGCAAGCAATGGCTCAAGCTGTTGGGCAACAACCTAACGCTGGTGGTAACAATGGAGTTCGAATGTTGGAGACGTTTCTGAGGAACCGTCCACCTACCTTCAGAGGCAGATATGATCCCGATGGAGCTCAGACTTGGCTCAAAGAGATTGAAAGAATTTTCCGAGTAATGGAGTGCACTGCACCTCAAATGGTTCGTTTTGGTACGCATTGTTTGGCCGAGGAAGCTGATGACTGGTGGGTTAGTGTTCGTCCGAACCTAGGGAACGAGGGTGAAGTTACTTGGGCTGTGTTCAGAAGGGAATTCCTGAATAGATACTTTCCAGAGGATGTTCGCGGAAAGAAGGAGATTGAGTTTCTGGAGCTGAAGCAAGGCGACATGTCAGTCACGGAGTATGCTGCTAAGTTCGTTGAGCTGGCTAAGTTTTATCCGCACTACACTGCTGAGACTGCTGAATTCTCCAGGTGTATCAAGTTCGAGAATGGCTTACGTGCTGAGGTTAAGCGAGCAATTGGGTATCAGAAGATCCGTCAGTTCTCCGAGTTGGTAAGTAGCTGCAGAATTTATGAGGAGGACACCAAAGCTCATTATAAGGTTCTGAAGGAGCGGAAGGGTAAGCGTCAACAAGGTCGTGACAAGCCTTACAGCGCCCCGGCTGATAAGGGTAAACAGAAGGTAAATGATGAGAGGAGACCTCAGAAGGAAGATGCTCCCGCAGAGGTCGTCTGCTATAACTGTGGTGAAAAAGGCCACAAGAGTAATGCTTGTAAGGGGGATGTGAAGCGGTGTTACCGTTGTGGTAAGAAGGGACATGCTACTTCGGCATGCAAACATGATGATATCGTGTGCTTTAACTGTAATGAAGAAGGTCATATTGGTTCGCAATGCAAGAAGCCGAAGAAGGCTCAGACTACTGGGAGAGTTTTCGCTTTGACTGGTACTCAGACATGAATGAGGTAAATTTTCGAGGGCGAAAATTCTATAAGTTGGGGAGAGTTGTAACGCCCGTCTCGATTATTTAATTAATTTGCCAAGTTAGAATATATTTACTTGATTTATGTGAGTTATGTGTTATGTTGTGATTGCATTAGGTGGTCTATTTTATTATTTAATAGAGTAAGGATTGTTTTGCAAATTTAGAGAGTTTTGTAGAATTAAGAGAAATAAATAAGTTAAGGGGGAAAGAGTAAGTTTTGGTGTGAGAAGAGAAATTAGGTTAAGATATAAAAAGAAAAACTAGGTTAGAATTGTACAGTACGTACAATTCAGTTTTTGGAGAAAAAGGGAGAAAACAGGAGAGAAGAACAAGAGAGGCTGCTGCTTAATTTTCTAAGGTAAGGGTGAGCCTAGCATTTCAATTCATTAAGCTTATGATTCATGATTATAGTTAACATGTTTAGGAATTGTTCATGAGAATTTAAGAACTAAGAATTAGGTTTAAAAGTGATGAATTGATGATTAGATGATGAGAAATTGTACCGTTGACGTAGGAAACTGTTTACAGACCATAGAATAGCCCTTGTACATCATCATAGTCGAAATTTGGAAGGTTTAGGATGAAATTTGGGGTTTTGGGTGAAAACCCTCGTAACCCCGTATCTGTTCTGTCGCAGCTCGCCACAGCGAGCAGTCAACTCGCCACGGCGAGTGCTCTTCACCATCTCGCGAGGCGAGCAACCCACTCGCCATAGCGAGTTACCCCTAGCGGGCTCGCGAGGCGAGCAATCCACTCGCCATCGCGAGCAACCCCACTCGCCATAACGAGCAACCCATGACGGCTCGCCAAGCGAGCAACCCTACTCGCCATAGCGAGTAGTACCCCTGAAGCTCGCGAGGCGAGCAACCCAACTCGCCATAGCGAGTTACCCTGATGGTTCGCGAGGCGAGGGTTCCCACTCGCCATAGCGAGTAGTCCTGTATCAGACTACCTTTTTTGAATAATGCGACTCTTGTCGCACAATTGATTATGAGATTAACCCTGGTCTAGATTAAGACTGAGATATTAAAAATAAATGTAGAGCTGTTAACTGATACTTGATCTGTTATTGTGACCTATGCATTAGTATATGTTTTCTTTGAATTATTAGAGATGATGTATGTGAATGTTTGTGATGATTCGTTACTGCCATGTTGCTATGTTGTTAATAAATAAAAGCTGCATGTGTCGTTAAAGATTTATGATGTTATGGTCCAAACTATTGGAGTTCATTTGAGATGTCTAAGAGTTAAGAAGTTGAGTCCATGCATATGCATCCAGAGACGAGGGCTCATGCCCTAGGAGCTTTTGCTCAATAGCGACGAGAGCTTATGCTCTAGGAGTATTTTTATGCTCAAATAATGACGAGGGCTTATGCCCTAGGAGTATATTTATACTCAATATGGTACCACATGCATGATTAAGATGTCTAAGTTGCATTGTTGAGTCTAAGTTGCATTGTCGAGTCAAGGTCGCATTACCGAGTCGTACTAAGATGTTGAACATGATGTTGATTATGATTATGATGTGGATTTATGACGTTGATTATGATTAAGTTGTTACTTGACTGTTGTTGTGATATTATGATAATGAAGTTATGTTGTTAAATATAATTGTGGAATTATATGTTTAATGTTTTGTTTTGTGAATCTCACCCCTTCTGTTGGAATTGCCGCCTTGTGGGCAAGTGCAGGTGATCAAGCGTAGGATTGACGATGTGAGAGGTCCTTGTGGAGTCTTAGGAGCTCTGATACGTAACGGGATGGGGATTATCATTTGTTTCTATTCCTTTATGTATCGTTTTTTTAATTAATTATGACATTGGTGCAAAGAACTAATCTTTTTAAAGAGTTTGAATTATGATTCCGCTGCTACGTTTTGAATAAAGATGAGGAATAAACTATTATTCTTTTTGTTTAAAGATTTTATGAAATGTGACATCCTGAATATTGCGATATACTCTGATTATATAAATGAATTTTTAAGTTGGGATTTCGGGGTGTTACAAGCAACCTCAGAAGCTGAGTATGTTGAGGAAGCTTCAGAACCTCTTCCAAAGAAAGCTAAGAAGGAAACAGCCCCCATCCAAGTGAATGTAGTTGGTTCTGATGTGCCATCTATCCAAGAAGAAGTTCATGACCTAGATCCTGCTAAGGTTCTGAACAAGAGAACAAGAAGTGGAAAATCAGCTGAAACTTCACAACCTATACCTTCTCAACCCTCTATTTCTAAGAAGAAAAGGAAGCATGTTGTCAGGAAGCTGAAGGTTTCTTCTTATGTTATGGAAGAAAAAAAGGAAGTGGAAGATGCATATGAGCTTGTCTCAAGAGATGTTAAAAAAAAGAAAGCTGATGATGTTGTTGCTTTGGAGAAAGCACTTGAAATTGCTAAGGAAATTGAAGTTCCTGCAAGCATGACAAGTGAAGATGCTGGTGAAAGAGCACAACAAGTGATTAAAGTTGCTGAAGAAGTACAAAAGTTGGTGACCACTGAAGCAAGGAGTTTGTTGATTTCAGCTGGTGTTAATCTAGATGATGCTGAAGAAATTCAGAAGGAAGCTGGTTGTTCAGAAGCTGGTGCTTCAAATGCTACTCAAGGTAATACTGATTCTCTTCACACTGCTAATGTTATAGAAGTAGAATCTAGTTCAACCTCACCTTCACACTGTACCTCAGTATCAACCTCCTCTGACATGGATGATGTCCCTTTAAGCTAAATCTATACAACTATACATAAAGGCCTTTCACCATCCACCAAACTCCAAACAAAGCCAAGTGTTAAGACATTTGAGCCTCAATACCCTGCTATTCTTAAAAGCATAGGTGAGATGTCTCAAAGAAGGATTGATATTTGTGTTAAACTCCCAGCTGATCATCCTTTTCAACCACCCATGATTGAACTTCTTCGGTTCTCTTCTGCTGATGCAGAGTTTGTAGATGGACCAGCAGCACATGAGTCTGCAAATCTTACTGAGTCATCACATCCCAAACCAACTACCCAAACATCTGAACCTTTTGTGTTGGATGATCTGGTTAATCACTATTCAGGTGAATTACCAGGTTATGAGCCTAACCAAGAAAAAGCCTCTGAAGTAGCTTATGATGAAATTACTTTAGAAAGCCCCCAACAACAAGCACCAAACTTAGCTAAGAGAAAACAATATGTTCCTGAACAATCTATTCCTGAACAAGCTGTTCCTGAACAAGCTATTCCTGAACAACTTGTGTCTTAACAAGTTTATGCTGATCAACATGAGTCTCTTACCTCTTCTGAACAAATAACTGAACCTAACAAACCTTCACCTTTAAACCCAGCCATTTAAACTTGTGCTCCTACCAGAACCACAAATGTACCTTCTCCACCCACCCTGTTTCTATATTCTACTATATTAGCAGATGTGTGTGAGAACATATTTCAGGAGCTGAACAAGTTGGTTGGAGCAAGAAACAACTTGGTTCATGAAGAAAGCTAGGAGAAGCAGTGGAGGAGATTAAGATTAAAAGTTGAGTTTGTTTTTGTCTGAACTTCAAAGATTATCTCTTCATGCTCAAGACATTGCTCAGAACAACCTCAAGACTTGGTTGAAAGGGGTTGTCAACAATTTACAGGAAGTAAAAGTCGACAGAAATCAAGTTAAGACACAACTGTGTATATCAGAAAGATATGTTTCTGATGTTATTCCTGCATGTGTTCATCCTAAGGAGCTGAATCTAACTTGGTTAAACAAGATAAACTTCTAGTCAGCCTCTACAAAATTGGAATTGGTGCAAAGGAACACAGTACTGGAGAGAGAAAACAAGTTGTTAAGGAAAGAACTTCTAGATCGGAAACTAATATTGCTCGAGTATAAATCTATTACAAAAGTTAAGCTGGAAGAAGCAAGAATTAGAGAAGAGAATCTACTCAGAAGCAATGAGGATTTCAAGAAAGAAATCAAGCAACAAAAAGAAGAGACAAACAAGATGCTCAAACAAATGATGGAAATGTTCCAGAATCAAGCCAATCCTTAGTTGCACACCTTATTTTTTTTTCTCTTTTGAGTTTTTGTGTTTGTTTGCTTGTGATCTAATATTATGCTTCTGAACAGATTTTATGTGCTACTGAACTAATTTGCTTCTGAACTTAATTTTAATTATTCTCACAAAATTTCTCACTACGTTTTTCTCATCTCTTACTTTTTGTCTTTACTTTATACTTTTTGTCGATGACAAAAGGGGGAGTAGATGTATAGTATTTATAAGCTCTGAGCCCCATTAATTTAATTATAAACAAGTTAAATTAATAGAACCTTCTTCTATCTTTTAGTCTATTTTGAGATTAATTCTGAGCGTTATTTCGTTTTTAAGGATGAATTTAATTAACATGGATAGAACTCATGGGGAACTTACAAACCTACCCTAAAAGTACTATTGAACTCAGGGGGAGCTTACAAACCTCAGACCCTTAAAGTCAACTTGTTAATTAGATTAACAACAATTGAACATTTTAAATACTAATGTTTGTCATCATAAAAAAGGGGGAGATTGTTGGAACAAAATGTGTTTAACAATACCTCTTTAGAGTTTTGATGATAACAAGGTATTAAAAAAATTCAATTGGATATGCTAATATTTATTCAAGTGTGCAGAACCATAGAAAAATATTTAGTGTCTATTTAAAGTATAGGTTCTGGAAGAACATATGAGAGCAATGGAATCAACAAAGTAAAGGAAGCTTGAAGCATCTGAAGAAACTGCTCCTGAAGTTTAGTGCTCCTGAAGTGATGACGTCATCAGAAGCAAGTTCGTTAGAAGCACCTCACCAGAAGCTGAAGATCATCAGAAAATAAAATAATCAAAGCTTCAAAGGATGTTCAAAAGTTTTATTCACGCCTAGCATTGCAGAAGACCAGAAAAATAAAGCAACGGCTAACTCAAATGAATTTGAAGGAATTGGATGCTTATTCTCTGAAGAGCGTTGACAAAGTACAATTGTACGAAGTGTACAAACACTACCTCCACTACTCAGTTTGTGTCTCTGCTACAGGACAAGAATAACAACTATGCCTGCAACAATGTTCCTTCATTCTTGGAATGGATTTGAAATTGATCCTTCATAGGACAATAACGAAATCAAGCAAAAGATCATTGGTGATTTGATCAAAGCTTCAAACGACTCTTTTTGATGTGCTGGCAATTTACAACGTCTCTTTCACACCTCTATATAAAGGAGTGAAAACTTAGAGAATAAGTAGGAGTCAACAACATTTTGAAAGCGTCAAAACTCTGCCAAAATTGTTCTGCATCAAAAGTTCACTTAGAATTTCTTATCAAAGTTCATATCTTAGAAATTCTAAAGTCTTAAGAATCTGTATCTGATTTGTGAACACCAGTGATTGTATATCAAGTGTTCAACCTCAAACAATTTCTTTGTATTTCTGTTTGAATAGAAGTCTCTTGTAGTTGTGCTTGAGCATTGGAAGTCTCTTGATTGTGTTCAAGAGCATAGGAAATCTCTTGCAGTTGTGCTTGAGTAGTTTGAAGTCTCTTGCTAGTTTTAGCAGTGAGCACTTGTAATCAGATATTACATTTTTAGTGAACTCTCCTTGGAAGTGCAAGGGGGACGGGACTACTTCCGGTTTGTGGAAGGAACCTGTATAATTGATTTGTGTCTTTCTTCTCTCTCTCTCTCTCTGTATGTTTTTATCCGCTGCATTTAGAATCTGAACATCACTTCAGAAGTTGTAATCTAACTGCTTCTGATCAGTGACTTCAGTAAGAGAAAACGAAGAAAAAGCCAACACAATTCAACCCCCCCTTATGTTTTTCTCACCTTCAAAATTCTGGTGGATTCCGAATGAGAAGAATTTTGTATTACATAGAAAAGTTATTTGTGTGTTTTCTTTTTTGGTGATTTTCTAGTAACTAATTGGAAACCGGAATTGTCTATGTTAGCTTGTACTTCATTGTTGATTTGTTGATTAATGTCCGCTTCAGCCACTATAGATTGATTAAACGCTTCTTACTGCAACCTAACTTGCTCCTCATCAACATCTACAAGGTTTGCCCAAGAATCATTAGGGAATCTCATGTCTTTTTGAACTCTATCTGGTGTAGGCAAATTGTTGTCAATGCTGTCAATTTTGAGCCTTTCTTATAATAAAATAAGTAAATATCCTTATATATCTTATCTTATCTTATTACTTAAAGTTGTTACCTTATTGAAGGAACTTTTACTGCCCACCTAAGATTCCTCATTAATAACTTTTTTTTATTTTTTATTTTTCAATTCATCTTCTTTAGTTCACCGTATCCACTTCATTCACATCATAAAACATATCCGAATTATGTATGAATCATGGGCACCGATGAATACCCATGGATACCTCAAAACCCACGGGTACCCGTATAGTAGGTACCTACGAGGGTACGGGGCGGATACGGGTATCATATTTATCCAACGGGACGGGGATGAGTATCATTCTATCCGTACCTATGGGTACCCATGGACATCCCTACTAGGTATACACCATTGTAGCAAAATGTTATACTTATAAGGGATAAAAATATAAGACACATAAAGAAATGGGGAAGGCAATCATGAAAATATTACGACTGAGTTTTTTTCTTTTTTAGTTGTGAGATATTGTTTCAAATATCTCATCTTAAAGGAAGAGTTTGGTTTAAAAGAGATATCTCATCTTAAAGGAAGAGTTTGGTTTAAAAGAGAAGTTGTGAAGAGAGGAGTAGGTGACAGAGAATGTGGAAAGAAATAAAGAGATGAGAAATAGAGTAGCTTTAATGGATTGTTTGAAAGAAAGGAAAGATAAAAAAAACAAAAAGAAAGAGTAGTGTAATTATTTTTTAAGGACAAAAATACCCTTACCACAAAATTAAGTATTCAATTCATTTTATACCAAGTTAATTTAGTTTATTTATTTAAGCAGTTTGCTTACTTAGTAAAATTATTTAAAACTAAATTAATGTCTATAGTAAAGTAAATTATATTACTTCAATTAACAAAGTTATAATAATAAAATAACCAATGCCCTTCAATTAACAAAGTTACTTCAATTAATGTCTATAGAAATTGTCTTGAAAATATATGATGTTATTTTTTATCAAGTAATGATTACACAACTTTTTAACTAAACTTTCTTGTTTTTGGATACTTAACCAATGCCCTTAGAGAACTAGTTACCATTCTCTTTTTTTTAATGATATATGATATATATTAGATTTGTTATAGTTACACCTCATAAACTTCATGTTACACTCCAAATTGACAAAATGTCCTTAATTTCTTTTTAAGTTTTCAATCATTACCCTTTTCTAATTTTTGTTTCTTCTCATTCCCTAATATTTTCCACTTTCTTGTATGAATTTTTAAGCCCTAAAACAAGGTTTGGGCACAAAATTGTAGGTGAAACTATCAAAATCAACATCGATGATGATTTTCATTTCGGATAATAAATATAGAGGCTTGAAGAGGGAAACAACTTTTGGAAAACACATGAACCATAATGTTGGAAATAAAAAAGGGATTGTGAGTAAGAATGGAAGACCATTTTTTCAAAAAGAATGGAAGACCATTAAAAAAGGTTACTCGTTGAGATGAACTTCTCTGGAACTGATCTTACATAAAAGGGTAAAATGATTTCACAATAAATCGGAATGAAAGGTTAATGAGAATTCTATTTATATAGTTAAAATGAAATGAAGGTTAACTTAAATTTAATTTTTATAATGTACGTAAGATGAATTCATGTGTGCACATATGTGAATTCAATTCACCTCTGATCTGCACACGTGAAAAAAAAAGCTGAAAATTACTTAAAAGCAAAAACTCACTTAAACACATAATCATTTAAACGTGAAAATCATTGTAATGGAAAACTTTATGCTTCAATCTAATCTTTCATCAAGTTTGATCTTTTACATTAGAGTGAGAGATGGAAAAAGGAGAAAATTAAAACGTAAATGGGAAATTTAAATATTATGATTAAACTAGAAATAGAATTGGTTTAACTGGATATATTTGGGATGTCACTAGAAAAAAAAAATATTATTGTTAAAGTAAGACTTAAAAATATCTACCTTCAAGTTTCTTTTTCTTTTCTAAAACAACCAATTATCACTATGTCTTGCAGGTAGATTAGAGAAACCTTCCAACGATGAAAACCGCAGAGTCGTGTTCAATGCCAACAATGCAGAATTTGGTGTTCCATTCTTGGAAGCAACTGGTAACTGCAGCCTTGATTCTCTTAATTACTTGGACAATGCAGACACAAAAATGGCGAAGTACTTGGTGTTTGATCCTCCTTCCCCTCAAGATAAACGTTACCCGTTGGTGGTAATGGTAACACAATTTATTTGTGGTGGCATAACAATTGGAATGGGTTTGTCACATGCAGTTTGTGATGGATTTGGTGCATCTCAATTTTTCAATGCAATTGTTGAAATTGCAAAAGGAAGAAATGAGCCTACCGTTAAACCTATATGGGAAAGAGATATATTTGATCGTTCAGTAGGTACGAAAAAACCAATCCAATGCCTAATGGATAAAGAGTCTGCTACCTTTTCACCATTACTTCAACCTAAAACAGTCATAAAGCAATACTGCTTTAAGGTCAAGGCTGAGGGGATTCAAAGACTCAAAATGAGGTTGGTGAAGGGAAATGATAAAGAATCGACACATATTATAACGTTTGAGTCACTAGCTGCCTATGTATGGAGGGCTAGAGCAAGAGCCTTAAGACTCCACAACGATGGAAAAACAATGCTAACCTTGTTGGTTGGCATGAGAAGAAACATGGTGGAGAATCCCTTGCCGAAAGGTTATTATGGGAACTCCATCGTGGACAGCAATATTATTTTAAATGTAGCTGAACTCATTGAAAATCCACTCGACGAAATTGTTCAACGAATCAAAATGGCAAAAAATGCTGCGTTAACCAAAGATTATATATAAACATACATAATGAATGCTTTTGACACAAACCATGAGGACGAGTTCATCATGGAATCTAGTGGTGCAGTAACAGTTTTGACAGAGTGGAAGCATTTGGGCTTTCAGGGAAGCATTGATTTTGGAGGGTTTGAAGCAGTTAATTTTGTAATAGCACCATGCAACATGTTTCAACTTGTCAGTACATGCATCTTCATGTCTCCATGTAAACTTGATGATCAAGATCCATCGATGAAAGGAGGAGAAAGGATTTTCGTAACACTCCCAGTTGATGCCATGCCCAAGTTCAAAGAAGAAATGGAAGCGCTTAATGTTGCTTAATTGAACCTCTGTTATAAGGACTTTGATCAGTATGCTTTTGGCCTTAGCTTTTTGAACATTCAGTTTTCATTTTAAATTTTAATTGGAGTGTGCTTTTGTTTTCAAGTGTGACTTATGTCCTTAAATTGATGTGTATTATTTTGTTAACTTGTTCTTAATGCTCTTGAAGGCTGTTTTGCTTTATTTTTATATAACTATGAATGGTTAGTATGATTGCCAAGTGTTTACCATGCATTTCATAAATTCAGATCAAAGTATTTTTTGTTGATCCACATCTCTTCTCTTATGTTTCTCATGTAGAATATTGATCCATATCCTTTCACTGTTAAACCAAACATAGCATGGTAATTCCTGGTCGCAAAACTTAAGTTATAATATTGGTATATGGGCTTAAGATGTAAATGATTTTTGTCTTGTAATTATCAGAGATTATATTCATTATTGATTGTCCATCATGGTATTTGGACATAATGAAGTTTTATATCCTAAATTTTAACCCTCTACTTAGTCTCGTTAGCACTAGCAAATGGTTCTAATGCTACAAAAACTGTAATCTACGGTGGTCGGAAATGAGGGGATTGACTTCCATTGGACCTCCCTTGAAACTATGATCAAAGTAAATGATAAAATGTTTGGATTTCCATCATATGAAGCTCAACAGTTATCTCTTTTAGATGAAATGGACCTTCCCACAGAACAACTCCATTTCTAGAAGAGCCTTCTACTTTCCAAATCGTCATTGTTTTTTCCACATTTTCCGGGAGAGGGAACAATTTTTTAGCATTAGAGAAGTAATCTAAAACACAAATACCCATCAGGGGCAGGCATGGATGGCTCAAATGAAGATACATCAAGATGCAGAAGGATCACATGCAATTTTCAGTTCATACCCATTTTAGCAACCAAGCTGTAAAGCACCAATGCCCTTTCGAACAAGCCACATATTTTGTGGTGTAAGCCATCTCTACACATCTTGCGTTACAATGCAAAAAGATAGAAGACTAAAGATGGCTTCCTACAGTCAAAGAAGAATGAAAACTTACAATAAAATAAAATCAGTGATTTCCTTCAGTGCAAATGGAAGCTAATTTGTAGTTAATATCCAGCAAAACATGTTTAGCTACCATGTATTTGTGAATTACCTATCATCCTAGTCGTAGCCTGGATAGTAAAATATTTCCTTGTTAATTTGCAACTAATATAATTTAAATCCTTTCTACTTACCTATTAATACGTAGCAATGTAACGTTTATTATTTTATGTTTCCTAACGATTTCGCTAGGATATTGCCAAAATGTTCCTAGCGATTTCGTAGCTAATTCCAAGCCTTTCAAATCAAAATAGTTTTTTTTTTCATTTTTTTATTTTAACTCTATCAATATTGGCTACGAAATTCAATAGAAATCACTGACAGTTATCAATATCAAATTAGTGGAGAAAATTAAAATTATAAGATATAAGCTAACCTTTGTAATAAATAATATGTTTTCACCATTCAATATATCAAGATACATATATACATTAAAAATCATGCCATGATTAAGATATAACATGCAATCCCAATATTACAAATTTACCATTAAGGCTACAAATCTCGATAATAGAGACAAAATATTCATCGTACAAACACTACTAGAAAATAAAAGATTTTCTAACATGATTGTGTTAGGAAATGTAATGGTAGTAAATATCATAATAATTTACTATCATTTGACTGAAATTAGTTTTTTATTTTATATTTTGAAGGGAGTGAAAATTATTTTTATCTTTATTTTTATGTTTAAATAAATTTCTCAACCACATTCTCTACAAAAAAAAAAACACGTTTCTCTAAAAACACACTTGTGGAACTCTCTCACTTCCGATCTCACCCTCTCCCTCGCCGTCGCCCCCTCCCTCGCTTATGCCTTCGCCGTCGCACGCACTGATCTATGCCGCCTTTCTTTGAATTGCATTGCAAGCGTATTTGTGTAAATGAAATATTCACTGAAATCCATGAATAATCACGTTTGGTTCTAGTTCAATTCATTCCTATGGACCCTAAAACCTTGTCCGGGTATTTATTCAATGTTGAAATCCCCTTTGGAGCATGTGTGAGTTGTTGTTATGCTGCGTCAAAACTTTAGAGAACTACTTAGTCACCGTCCGTTTGGATATAAGTAGCTTATTTACAGCTTACAGCACAAACACTTCTCATGATAAGCGCTTATGTATAAGGTTACATAAGGTAGTTTTATAGGAAATGATAAAAAAAGATCAATTCTTTTTTTTTTATATGCTATAAATGATTTTCAGAGGTTATCTTAGGGAACTTATGAAAATAAGCCGAAAAAAGCATATGAGAACTGACATAAGTTGTTTCCATAAGTTCTCCCAAACATTCATATAAAACTTATGCAAGTAAATAAGCTCAAATAAGATAATCAAAACAGGCCCAATTAGAAAAGGTTGAACTGACATAAGTGAGTTTATATGTGTCACTAAACTTAGAAAAGGTTGAAAACCTTTAAAGATTAAATACCAGCGAGTTAATCCTTGCATATCTAAAGTTAATCCTTGCATATCCAAATTCAGTTGTATCTTCAAAAGTACTGGATGTCAAGATCATTAGAATAAGGAAATGCAGAAACATGAAAAAGTAGAACGATGAAACATAATGCAAAAATGTGGAGAAACGGGTAGAAACAGAACTACGGAACAAAACAAATTGTTTAATGAATACATGTAAATGGAACTAACCTTTTAACAATACTATTGTAATATTATTCAGATTTCATGCATTTGTGATGATATAGGTATCTTGAAAAATTAAAGACCTGAGACTAATACATAATAAATAATGCACTATGCTAACCAAATTTTGAAGTATTTCCAACAACTAAACAATACCCTGTAAGAAAATATAACCTTTTATATAAATGATTATTCCAAAAATTATGCCGAAAGATATGAAGCATTGCATTAGGCAAACTTCTTCATGTCTATTATTGCATACCTGATGACAACATAATCAACATATCAAGAACTAGAAAAAAGGCAGAAAAGAAATATAGCCGCAACCGGAGAAAAAGAGCTACAAAAAATTATGCTTACCTCTCCTGCATCTACCTAAGCCTGCGACCGCCACATTTATTTTAAGGATTAGAATCAGGCACCAGAAGTGGTTTAGGTTGATTAGCAGGAGGGGGCACATGCCACCTCTCCTTCAATTTTTTTTGTGGATCTGATCCTTGAGAGATCTTCCAGTTTTCCCAAATGGGTCACCACCACATATTTAGACTACTCATGCCGCAAGTGTAGACTTTGCAGCAAGGACTTGGCATACTCCCATCCTTAAAGGAGGTGGAGTAGTCTGAATTCTGAAATATTTCTGTTTGTTCGACGTAACCTACGTGAAGTCAAGCCATAATATTTTTTTCCAAACTACATAAAAATAAGTTAAATCACACTTTGCATTGAATATGAAGTTAAAAGACTACTTCACCTAATAATGCCTTAATGTATCTCTTAGCCAAATAAATCCCTTAAGTATATATATATATATATATATAGTATTTTTTAGTTTTCTTAATTATATACATGAAATGGCTCTCACACAATCAGGAACATAAAAACACAACAGTACCACCTATATGGGTTCATCACACAACCAGCCATAATAATAAAAACCACAACTCATCGACAAATCTAACAAATTATAACATGACCTAATAAGACATGTCCGACACCAACGCATGTAAATAAATCAAATTAACTATCTCCGTGAGCTTAGCTCAGTTGGTAGGGATATTGCATTTTATATGCAGGGGCCGGGGTTCGAACCCCGGACGCCCCACTTCTTCACAATTTAATTGTGTGAGCTCTAGCCACTAAGCTACTTGACCAAATAAAATAAAATAAATCAAATTAACTCATTTCAAATTATTCCCGGCGACGATGACTGAGCAAGCTAACACGACTAATTAGTCACCAAAACTCATTTTACAATACCTAAGAGCATTATTTTAGGACAAAGTACACTTTAGAGATTAAAAAATAACTTAATTTCTTTAAACTCATCCCAATTCAAACATGTAATGTATGTTCGGACTCAAAGTTTGTTTGACAAAACCATAGTGCTCACCATGATTTTGCAAAAGCAAAAGCAACATTGTATAACTTTTACAAAATCACATTGGCAAACTCACCGTGATTTTGCAAATGCCACTATGATTCTGAGAAACTCTCTGTTTATACCAAACAAAAACCACTATGTATCTGGTTGTGATACCAAACTCATTGTGAAACAACCATTAAAACTCATTTTACAACAACTAAGTGTATGCACGTTTAGACTACTAGTGAGTTCGACAGAATCACATTATACCAGCTGAAATTACTACAATTTTAGGAAAAGTACAATTTAGAGTATAAATAATCACTTAATTTCTTCAAACCCACCCCAATTCACACATATAAAGTATGTTTGGATTCAGAGTAAGTAAATAAGTTCAAGACTTAGTGAAAATAAAAGTAAAGGACGTCTGTTATGAATCAAAGGATTCCATGGTTCAAGGTCAAATGCAATGGAAAGATAAATTGTGTAATTCTCTCTAGGAGTCATTACTAACAAACAATTGTATAAAAGATAGTGAAATAGTACATAGGTGTAGCTTATTTATAGTGACTTAGAGTAACTAACTCCCTACTATAGTTACCACTAAGTAACTCTAGTTAATTCTCACTGTATTCTAATAGTCCCCCTCAAACTCAAAATGGGAAAATTCACCAATTTGAGTTTGAAATACAATGAAATTACAATGATTATTCATACTGAAGTAACTAAGTAAAAAGGGGGGTAAAACAAGTAAATGACAAAAATGAAAGGAAAGTAGAGACGGCCCAGTTTGAGGCCCAGTAAGGTTCTGATGAAGCTCTTGTTTAATGAAGAGAAAAGAGATTGCCAAAGCAAACAGGATTCTGAACTGATACAACTTATACCAAACACGTCGTTCCTGTAAACTCTGTTCAACAAAAAGTAATTTTCTCCAAACGCGCTTCTTCAATTTATCCAAACGCGCTTCTTCAATCAAAACAACTTTCTGCAAACACGCTTCAAAACTGCTTTTCCCAAACAGACTTTTGAAAGCACTCTTCTGCAAGAGAATTTGCTTCGTATGCTGCCAATTCTTGATCGATCTCAATCGAATCTGCAAGTGCTTCATGAGTAGAAACCGCAAAATCAAATTGAAATTGCAAAACCTTAAAAATTGGGGAAAATTGCAATGACAAAGGATTTCTAACAAGAAATCAAAACTGTTTTCAGAAATCGAAACTGATTGTGTTGAAATTGTGTGTTCCACTGAGATTCAAGGTAGAGATGTAGTTTGCAATCAGATAGTGAAGAAAATATTTCATTGAAATCAGATTATGCCTCTCTCGATCCCAAGGTATCCTTCATAAATGGAATTGGATTTTTCGGAGAATTACAAAAACGGAGAACAGCAAGAACGGGCCAATTCTTCCGTCGGGATCGAAATCGACGATGTGTTCGTCATGTAGATCGAAGCATTGAAAATTGTTCTTGACGGTGATTACGGCTTGGTCCTGTTTTGCGACGAAGACAGAAGCGTCGTAAACAGATCCAGAGCATGAGAAAACTGTATTGATGATGAGATGCTTCGAGTTCTTGGTTGCGGCTTCAAAAACGTTGAACTCAGATTTGCGATGGTTCGAATTCGTTGATTTGGCAGAAACGATCAACTCTGAATCAAGAATCTTAGTTTTCCATTTTTCTTCCGAAGCATCAATGGCAAAGTTGCGATTGCTGCAACGTGAATTAACCAGAGAACATGGAACTGCACCGATCTTGATGGTGAATCCATCAATGGTTATAAATCTTCATCATCACCATCAATGGTTATAAATCTTCATCTTCACCATCAATGGTTATAAATCCCTGAAACTGCCGAAAACGATCGAAACTTGCGAAGCGGGAGAACAAGAATTTTCTGATGCGGAAACTGCAAGATCTTCTTCTTCATCACCATTGGAATCATCTTCATCATCAGAAACTGGAACAAAATCGCTATCTCCATAGCGCTTTGATACCATGTTATAAATCAAAGGATTCCATGGTTCTAGGTCAAATGCACTGGAAAGATAGATTGTGTTATTCTCTCTAGGAGTCATTACTAACAAACAATTGTATAAAAGATAGTGAAATAGTACATAGTTGTAGCTTATTTATAGTGAGTTGGAGTAACTAACTCCCTGAATAACTTTCTACAATAGTTACCACTATATTCTAATAACATCCCTATCATCTTCAAAGTACTTGCAGGAATGAAATTTACAAGACTTACTAAAAGTATATCACAATTCACTTGAAGTTATTTACAGAAATAAGCACTTATGAGACCATATGCAACGTCGGCAAGTTACTGTACGTGTTTGTCTTGGTGCTTACATATGAATGAAGTATTTTTTAGGATTGTTCAAACCTACATGTTAAAAATGAAACTAAAGTGCATTGCAGGGTAGTAAATCTTTATATCAAATCCTCGACTTCATGGCATATCTTGAAAAGCAAACATTATTTCTAGTAATAGGTATGCAAAATAGTTGGTTATCTTTTTTCTAACTCGGCAACTCCTATTTGATATTGCAGCGATGGCATGCAAATTTGACTATAAAGGAAAAGGTAACAGTTCTAGGAATAATGTATGCTGTGATTCTAACTTCTGTTCTTTCACTACTTCCTGGCTTCAAAAGCGGTTGTTAGGATCACACAATTTCTGTTTTTTGTTCAATATCATCACTCCATTGAATTCTGTTTAAATTATTGTGTCGAAATGTTTTTGCTTTTTTTGCTTTTTGTAGCTCCGTTGAATTCGGCATACTTCATAATTTAATTGAGGTCATAATTTAAAAGTTATTAGGCATTTCAATGGATTTCTAGTCGCTATTTCCTAATTGTTTTATGCATAATACTTGAAAATATAATTTATGTTAAACTATAACTTTCTGTAGTCAAATTACTTACTGTGCCTTCAACTATGATACCTCTGTTTCCATATAGTGTTGAACAAATGCTTGAAAGTGTATATTACCTTATCAATGATACATTCTTGATATCTTTGTTTTCTTGATGAAACTAAATATTTTCCTAGTCTTTTAATTGGACTATAAAGATAAGTCTCAAGACAGTATACTTTTATAATACACTGCATTTTTATATCTCTAACCTTTAATTTTGAAAAATGTAGTGTCCTTAATACTGAAACAATCATTGATAGTAAAAATTCAACTATAACAATTATTCTGAGACAATAATATTTGCAAATGTGACAATTATAATGGAATAGAGAGAGCATTAATCTTAACAAGTTTCGTCAAAATGTGAAACGTATTATCCTTTTTTGAATACGTCACATTTTGTTCGAGAGTTAACTTTGATATTACTATAAGTTTGTTTCAATTAATTTAAATTAACTTACAAAGGAAAGGATGAATTATAGTGAAGTATCTAGTAGACAAGTCAAATTAAAATTCTCAAATGAATTAAAACTTTCAAAATGTGAAAATATGAACTATAGTCTTTCAAAATGTGAAATGATGAATGATAGTGAAGTGTGCAGTACAAGGGTCAATTACTTTCAATTACTTTAAATTAGTTTGTTTCAGACCTTTGCTCAATAATGTCCTCATAGCTTATCCTCATAGCTTACATTGGGGATAGGCACAAACCTTTGCTCAATAATGTCCTCGAGCTTAGAGTTTGACGAAGCATATAACTCATCTATCCTTAACGAATCAAAGAGGTTGTGAGGTTCAGAAGTTGAGGTTTGAGAGGCTATAATTGCTCGTAATGTTTCAAGACCAGTTACAACATTTATAGGTTCAGGAACAGTTTCAGACACAGGCTCTACTATGCATTCTGTTACAGGTTCTGGTATGATATCAGAAGCTTGTTCCAGAATCTCAGAGACTGATTCCTCTACAGTTTCTGAAGGTTCAACAGAAGTTATGGTAAGAATTTCTGTAGGTTGGGGTACAGAGTCTGGTTTAGAAACAGATTTTGTAGCTTTTGTTGATTTGGATTTAGCAGGGGTTTTTGGTAGTTCTCCTCCTAGGTGTTTCTCAAAAGAATCTAGGGTGTCTGGAGAGTCTACACAAATAGGCTCATGTTGGGGGGATGGTTGAGTTGAATGAATGGTTACTTCAGGCTCTTCAGAAGGTTGAATTGCCTGAAGCGGTTTGAGAAATGATGGTTGAGCAGGGTGGTCAGCAGGTAATTTCATAGACACTGTGATGGTGTCTTGAATAACCCTGTTCATAGTTGAATCAATATATTCAACTACTTTGGGGTCAAGTGGGTCAAGGGATGATAAGGGTTTGATTGGTGAGGGGGATGAATTTCTGAGGGAGGGAAGAATTTGGCTCAAGGGTTTGTCATATGATTCAGTATCAGATGAAGACTCTTGATTCGTAGAGGAAGGTGAGTTAAATGCCACATTACCTGAGGTGCCAATTCCAGCTTCTGGAGATGCGTGATAATCAGAAGCATTTGACAAAGTAGCTTCTGATAGATCAGCTTCTGCAGGAGCTACCTGACTCTTCTGTTTCAGAGCTGATGCAAGCAACTTAGCAGCTTCTTTAACAGTTTCTTCCTTGAGTTCTTCAGCAACCACTTCTGCTGCCATTGCCTTGCCAGCAGCATGTTCATCCTCAATCATAGATACAGAAGTACCTATCTTCTGTGCTACATCATTAGCCACAGGAACCACTTCCATCTTTCTTTTCTTGATCTGACTTTCTTCACCACCAGAGTCAGTATCAAGGAATTCAGCAATCTCATCAGCTAATTTCTCATAATCTCTGTCAGTCTTGCCTTTCTTGGTTTTCTTCTCATCTTTCTTCGCTTTCTTCTCATCCTTGGGTTTCTTAACCCTCTCCTTAATTTCCTTGGATGCAGAAGATACAGACAAAGGCATGGGAGCTATGGTCTTAGGGGCACCAATAGTTACTCCTGGAAGAGCTGTAGATTTCATCTTCTTCTTGAGAGGCTCTTGCTTCTCTTCCTCTAGAATCACTTCCTTGGTCCTTTTCCCTTTAACCTTAAGAGGTCCTCCTCCAGCAGTCTCAGGAATGGCAGAATAGTTGATTATTCTACCAGTTTCATTGAAGTAATCCACCACAAATCTTGCAAGAAGTTCAGGATTGTCTTCTTTGGAAATAGGAGGGAAGTCCATCATCAAATCTGATTGCACATAAGATTCCCTCATATCTTGTTTAGAAGGATTGAATCTTTTGACAATCTTCATGTATTGAAGAGTTTTACCGTTGATGATTCTCCCAGTTACTGTTCCGAGATGAGCGTCTGATACTACGCCAGATTCTGATAATACCTTCAAGAGGCCTCCTTGATACAGAATCTCAGAAATTAGCCTTCCAAAAGGAACTTGTCTTCTGGATTCAGATTGGATTTTCCTTATAGCCCAGCACATGTGGTACATCACGTACCTAGGAAAGTTTATCTTCATTTTATTTATCAGAAAATAAAGAAGAACCTTGTGATAAACAGACAGAGTGTCTGTTCCTCCACCTTTCTGAAGCATACTATCCAGTATGATCTTCAGGAGCACCCTATGCTCAGGATGCATGTCAACCAACTTATTTGAGGGTCTTCCTCCAAATAAGAGTTTGTTGCAGATATCCATCTAGTCACTCTTCTTCTGGACATTCCACTGGAATTTTCCTTCATTCACCACTCTACAGGCTCTGGCAACCACTTCTTCAGTGATAAGGATTGGAATCCCCATCATAGCGGACCTGATTTCAAGACCTTTGTACGGTCTTAAACCCATTTCCGTTCTATCCTTGCCAACCAGTTTAGGATTGTTCATGATTGCAGCTGTTTCTTCAATGGTAGCATCATCCTTGTCGAAGACTTCTGCCCTAACCCAGAAATCTCTCACTAGCTCCTGATATGTTGGTCCATTCAACATACCGAAATAACTCATCATTCCTTGTGAAAAGAAATGAGAATAGACGTCTACACCGTGACGAATGAGAGAACCGAAGTCTACTGGAGATTCAACTTGAACTTCCAGAGTCTCTTTGATGAGGTTCATGGTTCTGGGTTTAATCACGTATGATTTACCAGTTTTGACTAACACACCAGATTGAATAAGATCACTTGCCATTTGAAGGTTTCTAGGTTTTGATTTTGAGAACAAAAAGTTTTACAGAGATTGAAAACAAGATGAATGTTCAGAGAAAAATCAAAGTGTGAAAAGAGAAGTGAGTTGTGTGTGATAGGTATTTATAGAAAAGAGTTGATAACCGTTTGAAAGAGTAGGGGACAAACAAACAAGAGTAATAACTACAGTAAGCATGCAGCCGTAAAAGTATTGGGAAGTTGTTAAACGTAATGAAATCATTGCCCTTTGAGTTCTTACCCAATACAGACAGGCCACGTCTGAGAAACTAAAAAGTAACTGTCACCGTAGTGGGGCAGGTGTTACTGAACTCAACAGTCATGCTTCCACTAATACGAGCTTCTGAGAGTCTAAGATTCCTTAACAGAGTCTGATGGTCTATCAGAAGCTTATGTTCACCAGAGTCTCCAAAAGAGAGTCTGATTATCAATTTGCTTCTGAGTATCTTTCAGAGTCTGAATTCTGTTTTCAGAGGCGCACATTAACCAGAGACATAACACATGTTCAAAATTTTCTTTATAAAATCAAATCTTTCAACAGATAAAGGTTTAGTAAATATATCAGCACATTGATGATCAGTATCAATGAATTGAATATCTATAATTCCTTTTTGAACATAGTCTCTTATAAAATGATGTTTAATCTCAATGTGCTTTGCTCTTGAATGCAGAATTGGATTCTTAGATAAACATATAGCTGCTGTATTATCACAATAAATTGGGATACAGTTTTCAGTTATTTGATAATCCTCAAGCTGATGTTTCATCCAGATTAGTTGTGTACAACAACTAGCAGCTGAGATGTATTCTGCTTCTGCTGTTGACAAAGCAATAGTTGCTTGCCTCTTGCTAGCCCAGGATATCAGATTTTCTCCCAAAAATTGACAATTGCCACTGGTTGATTTTCTTTCAATCCTGTCTCCAGCATAGTCAGCATCACAGAATCCAACTAGCTTATAGTCAGAGGATTTCTTATATAGAAGTCCAAGATTGGTAGTTCCTTTCAGATATCTAAAGATTCTCTTAACAGCTGTTAAGTGAGACTCTCTAGGATCCGATTGAAACCTTGCACACACACATACACTGAATAAAATATATGGTCTGGATGCAGTTAGGTATAACAAAGAACCAATCATACCTCTATACAGCTTCTGATCAACTTTGGTTCCTTGATCTTCTTTGCTTAGAGTGCAGGTTTGATGCATTGGAGTGTTCATTTCTTTGCAGTCCTCAAGTTTGAACTTCTTCAGGAGCTCTTTCGTATATTTGGACTGATGAACATAGACTCCATCTTTGCATTGGTTGATTTGAATTCCTAGAAAGAACTTCAATTCTCCCATCATGCTCATTTCAAATTCATCCTGCATTACTTTGGAAAACTCTTTGCAAAGGGAACTATTTGTAGAACCAAAAATGATATCATCAACATAAATCTGAACAATAAGAATGTCTTTCTTCAGAGTCTTTCTGAATAGTGTAGTATCAACTTGCCCTCGTTCAAAGTTATTTTAAATTAAGAAATTACTCAGTCTTTCATACCAAGCTCTGGGAGCCTGTTTCAAGCCATAGAATGATTTTTTTCAATTTATAAACATGCTCTGGATGTTTTAAATCTTCAAAGCCAGGAGGTTGTTTAACATAGACTTCTTCAGAAATGACACCATTAAGAAATGCACTCTTAACGTCCATTTGATACAGGGTTATGTTGTGATTTACTGCATAGGAAAGAAGTAACCTAATTGCTTCCAATCTTGCAACTGGAGCAAATGTTTCTGTGTAATCAATGTCTTCTTGTTGACTGTAGCCTTGCGCAACAAGTCTGGCCTTGTTTCTGATTACTGCTCCTTGTTCACTAAGCTTATTTCTGAACACCCATTTAGTTCCAATGATGTTCTTGTGTTCAGGCTTAGCTACTAGATCCCACACTTCATTCCTTTTGAATTGATTAAGTTCGTCATGCATTGCCAGAATCCATCCTTCATCTCCAAGTGCTTCTTCAATAGAGGTTGGTTCAATAACAGATAATAATCCCAAAGCAGACTCTTCTTGTCTGAAATACGATCTAGTTCTTCTGGGACTTTCTTTATTGCCAATAATCTGATTCTCAGGATGTGAAGACTTGTATTTGAATGAATGTTTGGATTGACTAGCTTGCTGAGAACCATCTTGAGGTTCTTCAGAAGCTTCTTCATTAGGAACTTCAGGGGATGCTCCAGCTTCTGAAGTATCTTCAGATTCTGGAATCTGATTAGATTTTGAGTTGTCATCAGAATCTTGAGATCCTGCATAACTTTCATCTTGCTCTGGAGTTTTACTTCCAGGCACTTTGTCATCAAATCTGACATGCATAGATTCTTCAACACATTGTGTTTCTGAATTATACAGTCTGTATGCCGTAGATCGTTCAGAGTAACCTAAGAAGATTCTCTTTTGTGCTTTGGCATCAAATTTCTTTAGATAGACTTTATTGTTCAGGACATAACAAGTACATTTGAACTGATGAAAATAAGATATGTTAGGTTTCGTTCCTTTAAAGAGTTCATATGCTGTTTTGTTCAACAGAGGTCTGATATAGATTCTGTTCTGAACATAACATGTTGTGTTTACTGCTTCTGCCCAAAAATGTTTAGCCAGATTGTTCTCATGGATCATGGTTCTAGCCATTTCTTGTAAGGTTTTGTTCTTTCTCTCTACAACTCCATTTTGTTGTGGAGTTCTAGGTGCAGAGAATTCATGAATAATTCCATGTTTTTCACAGAAAACCTCAAAAGGCTCATTTTCAAATTCTCCTCCATGATCACTTCTGACTTTCAAGATTTTCAATTCTTTTTCAGATTGAATTTGGATGCAGAATTTACTAAACACAGAATATGAGTCATCTTTAGTTTTCAGAAACTTGACCCAACTCCATCTGTTGTAGTCATCAACAATGACTAGTCCATATTTACTTCCATATAAGGATGCAGTGTTAACTGTTCCAAATAAATCAATATGAAGTAACTCCAAGGGTCTGGAAGTAGAAACAATTTCTTTCGGTTTGAAGGAACTCTTGACAATTTTCCCTTTCTGACATGCTCCGCAAAGAACATCTGAGTGATAGTCAATGTCTGGTAGGCCTTTGACTAGTTGCAACTTGCTAAGCTTAGAGATTAACCTTCAGTTTGCGTGTCCCAACCGTCTATGCCACAGCCACTTCTTATCACCCATTGACAAAAGGCAAACTATCTTCTGATCAGTCAGTTCAGAGAATTTTATCTTGTAGACATTGTTTCTTCTCTTTCCCTTGAAGACTATGGATTGATCATCCTTGTTAACCACAGTGCAGTTGTTCTTATTAAACAAAACATCATAACCACTGTCACATAATTGACTTATGCTCAGTAGGTTATGTCTAAGTCCATCAACGAACCACACATTACTAATAGAGATAAGAGAGTTACCAATGGTTCCAGTACCAATGATTTTGCCAGTATGGTTTCCTCCAAATCCCACAGTTCCTCCCTCTTTCATGGTTAGGGTTAGGAACATAGACTTTTCTCCTGTCATGTGACGCGAGCAACCACTGTCCAGGTACCCATATTCTAGTCCTTTTAGACACACCTGCAGCATCAACAATTTCAGACTTAGGTACCCATATTCTCATGAGTCCTCTTGGGTTAGTCCTTGAACCATTGAATTCATTTCGTAAGGTGCGCGTCTTGAAGTTATTGGCAGTTTTTTCTTCCACACCTTGGGTTTAGAACCGTTTGGTTTAAGATTCAACTTGCCTTTCACAGTTTCTCTTCTTTGAAATTTAGGCTTTCGTTTTTCAGACTCTGGATTTTTCAGAGTCCGGTTATCAGACTCTGAATTTTTTAGAGTCTGAATCATTGAAGCTTTAGGTTCAAAGTTTTTCAGAACTTTTGACTTTACATTCTGAGATTTTGACTTAGTCAAAACCTTAGAACTTGAAGTTGTAGGTTCTGAATGAGTCACTGTGTTGACTTCATCAGACTCACTTACAAAGTGATTTTTCAACGCTTCTTTGGCGCCATCAGGACCAGGTTTCAGAATCACTTCATTCGAGCTTCCTCCAATGAATCCAAGACCATGTCCTCTGTTCTGATATGTGTTATAGATCATGGATGCAACCCTTGATCTGTCAATTCCAGTAGCAATAAATTCTTGTAAAGCAATATCTTGCTCACTCAAGTATTTACAACTACACTTCTTGATCAATAAAGTATCATTTTCTTCTTTTAAACTTTCTAATTCCAACAGAGTTGAATTATGTCTTTTTGACAGCTTATCAAGCTGTTGTTTGACTTTCTTCAACTCAGTGGTTTTAGCTTTAAAATGACCAAGAAGTTCTTTGACAGATTCTACTAATTCAGATCTTGTGAGTTCATAGAATACCTTTGTTTCACTTTCAGAGTCTGCATATGATTCTGCCTCAGGTGTCTTTTTTACAGATTCAGTTGTAGCCATTAGTCCAACAGCTACATTGGCTTCACCATCAGCATCATCATCTTCAGACCCTGACTCATTATCAAGATCTTCCCAGGTAGCCATCAGACTTTTCTTGAATTGCTTCTTAAACTTGCTTGACTTGAAGGTTGGCCTTTTTGACTTGGATTTCTCTTTCTGCAGCTCTGGACACTCAGCAATAAAATGCCCAGTTTTCTTGCAGTTGAAGCAACCTTTCTATTCCTCCTTTTTGAAACCCTTCCCACTGCTCTTGCTCAGAAATCTCTTGTTCTTTTTAGCAAGGTATTGCATTCTGCTTGAAAGCATTGCCATTTCTATAGCAACATCAGGATCTTCCTCTGAGCTTTCAGAGGCTGAAGATTCATTTTCAGACTCTTCAACCTTGAGAGCTTTTGAGGATCTTCCCTTTGATTTTAAAGCAATGGTTTTAGACTTTCTTGCAGACTCATGTTCATTGAGACTTAACTCATGAACATTGAGAGAGCTTACAAGATCTTCAACACTTAAAGTGTTTAAATCTTTAGCTTCCTCAATTGCAGTAACCTTTGGTCTCCATCTAAAGGGTAAGCTCCTTAGGATCTTGCTAACATGGTCAGAAGCTATGTAACTCTTCTTTAATATCTGAAGTCCAGATACTAGAGTTTGAAATCTTGAGTACATCTGCTCAATACTTTCATCCTCTTTCATCTTGAATAGTTCATACTGATGAACTAATAGAAGAGCTTTAGCTTCCCTGACCTTTTTGCTTCCTTCATAGTTTGCACAGAGAGAAGCAAACATGGCTCTAGCAGTAGATTTGTCACTCATCTTCATGTATTCCGATTTAGGAATAGCAGTGACAAGAGCTCCTCTAATGATATGATGTTTCTTGTAGATCTTCTTTTGAGCAGCAGTGTGAAGTTTACGGTCAATGGCAGCACCTTCGTCATCAAGTTGTAAGTCACCAACACCATCTTCAAGTATGTCCCAGAGTTCTTCATCAAGACCCATGACATAACTGTAGAAGTTGGTTTTCCACCAAGAAAATTCTTCAGGATCACCATTGAACTTAGGAATTTTTCCATAATCAGCCTTTTTACTGCTGTTATTGGATCCATAGTCATATGGTATAGCAGCACCAGAAGAAGAAGGTTCACTAGAAGACATGTTTTTCTCTGGATCTTTTCTGTCACACGGTTAAGTGCTATGACAACAAAGTCGGAGCTCTGATACCAACTGAAGGTAAGAAAAACACAAGAAGGGGGGGTTGAATTGTGTTAGCTTTTCGCAGCTCTTGAAGAGTGAGAATCTAATTCCTTAGTATCAGAGTCTGAAAGAGATCAGAGTCTGATTTGAGATCAGGTTCTATTGCAGCGGAAATAATCAAGAGATAGAGAGAAGAGAGAACACAAGCAATTATACAGGTTCCTTCCACAAACTGGAAGTAGTCCTGTCCCCCTTGCACTTCCAAGGAGAGTTCCACTAAAATGTAATATCTATTACAAGTTTCTCAAACACACAGTAAGAGACTTCCAATGCTCAAGCACGCAGGCAAGAGACTTCCAATGCTCAAAACACAACTAAGAGACTTCTTTGCTCAAGCACACAAGCAAGAGACTTCTTTGCTCAAGGACGCAGCCAAGAGACTTCTTTGCTCAAGCTCACAAGTAAGAGACTTCTGACACAATTTATAGAAAATTGAATAGTGTTGAAACACTTGACAAACAATCAAATGTGTTCCATTTACAACAAAGACAGACTCTGTTTCAAACAAAGACAGACTCTGTTTTTCTGCTTAACTTAGAGATTCTAGAATACTCAGTTTGTAAGAATAATCTAAGTTGTTGATGTGTTTCTGTTAAGACTCAGTTTTGAATATGATAGAAATGCAGCGTAGTTTTTCAGTTCTAGAGTCTCACAATTCTTCAAGTCTTCTATCCTTCATATAGGCGTTGGAAAGAGACGTTGAGTCATCCAGCACATAAGGATGATTTCTAAAGCTTGATCAATAGTTGTTGATCTGTTGCTTGATATGGTAATAGTCCTTCAATTTCATATTTTGAATTTCATTCCTTTTGAAGATTAATACCGACAGACACAGTTGCCAAACTGTACGAGATAGTGGAGTAATGGAGACAGAGTTCGTACAGCGTACTCTATACTATCCTGCATTCTTTGTCGTTGAGCATCCCACACTCCAGTTGACTTTGAAGCTAGCTGTTACTCCAATTGAGTGTTTCTTTTGCATCGTAATGCCTTTAGAAATCCTTCTAAGCAGATCTTCAGATTGCAGGCTTCAGACTCACTGTAGCACTTCAGCTTCTGATGATCTTCAGACTCTCTTGGTTTTCAGATTCTGATAGTCTTCAGACTCTCTTCGATACAGTCTTCAGACTCTCTTCGATACAGAATCACAAGCAACAAGCTTCTCTAGATCTTTGCTCTTAAAATGTTCAAACAAAATACTTTCAAAGATATAAATCTTGATTAATATCCTGCATACTCAAACAAATATTAGCATATCCAATTGACAAGTTTTAATACCTTGTTATCATCAAAACTCAAAACGTGGTATTGTTGAACACCTTTGTTCCAACAGACACAACCTGAAGGGTTCACATCCATGTATGATCATAACAACTCTATATGAGATATGGAAAAGTGTAAACAAAATCTAAAACATATTATAATTTGGGGTTGTCCTGCTTATGTTAAGAGATTGCAAAAAGATAAACTTGATGCGAGGTCTAATAAGTGTAGGTTCATTGGGTATCCAAAAGGAACAATGTGTTATTATTTCTACCATCTTTCTGATCATAAAGTGTTTGTGGAAAGAAGAGGAACCTTTCTTGAAAGGAATTTCTTGCATAAGGTAGCCATGGTAAAGAAATAAAGCTTGATGAAGATCAAGAAAATGATGAAACTCCAAATGCTCAAGAAAGTATGAATGAGGTTGAACATCCTTGCTTTGATATTTTAAAATTAACACCAAGGATATCGACCTGAACTACTTTAGCTCAAGAACCACTTACAATTCAAGAACAGGTTAATGAACCAATCTTAGAAAATGTTCAACAATAAATCAATCCAGTGCAAGAGCCTCTTAGAAGATCTAGTCGAGAACATCGTGCACCTGAAAGATTAAATTTAATGGTGCAAGATGACACTTCGAATGAGGATTATCATAATGATGATCCTAAGACCTATAAAGAGGCTACTTAAAGCTTGGATCGTGATAAATGGAAAAGTGCTATGGAATCTGAAATGGAATCGATGAAGATCAACAAAGTTTGGACTATGGTTGAGGCTTGAAAGGATATTAAATCTATTGGTTGTAAATGGGTTTACAAGAAAAAGATTGGAGCAGATGGAAAGGTTGAGACCTATAAAGGTCGTCTTGTTGCCAAAGGTTATCGTCAAAAAGAAGGAATAGATTATTACGAAACCTTTTCCCCAGTGGCAATGATCAAATCGATTTTTATTCTACTCGCCATAGCAACACACTATGATTATGAAATATGGCAAATGGATGTAAAAACAACTTTCCTTAATGGTGAGCTAAAAGAGGAAGTGTATATGACACAACCTGAAGGGTTCACATCCATGTATGATCATAACAAAGTATGCAAGTTGCAAAGATCAATCTATGGATTGAAACAAGCATCTAGAAGTTGGAACATTCGTTTTAACGATACAATTGAAAAGTTCAATTTTGTTAAATGCGATAAAGAATATTGTGTTTACAAAAAGGTAAGTGGGAGCACTATCATTTTCTTAGTGTTATTTGTCGATGACATATTACTTTTTGGAAATGATATACCAGCAATGCAAAGTACAAATATTTGGTTATCTGAGCAGTTCTCCATGAAAGACTTAGGGGAAGCAGCCTATATCTTAGGAATAAAGATTTATAGAGATAGATCTAAAAGGTTGCTTGGACTCTATCAATCTATGTACATTGATACCATATTAAGGAGGTATAATATTGAAAATTCCAAAAGGGTATTTACCCGTAGGAATTGGAGGTACTCTTAGTAGGGAGGATTATCTGAAAACTCCAAAAGAGAGAGAACACATGAGTAGAGTACCATATGCTAACACAGTGGGAAATATCATGTACACCATGACTTGTTAACGTCCTGATGTCGCTTATGTACTTGGTATAACTAGTCGATATCAAGCAAACCCAGGCGAGGAACATTGGAAAGTGGTTAAGACCATTCTTAAGTACTTAGGAAGAACAAAAGACCAATTCCTCATTTATGGAGATTCTGAACTAAAACTAAAAGTTTTCACTAATGCAAGTTTTGCATCTGATAAAGATGATAGTAAATCTATTTCAGGTTATGTCTTCACTTTGAATGGCGGTCCAGTAAGTTGGAAAAGTTCCAAACAAGCTACAATAGCATATTCGACTAGAGAAGCCGAGTATATAGCAGCAAGTGAGGCTGCTAAAGAGGTTTTTTGGATGAAAAAGTTTATATCTGAACTTGGAGTGGGAACTTCGATAAAATATTATGTACAATTTTTGTGTGACAATAATGGAGTGATTGCTCAAGCAAAGGAGTCAAGATCACACCAGAAATCTAAACATGTTCTTCGAATATATCATTTGATCAGAGATATTATTGAACGTGGTGACGTCAAGATTGAAAAGGTGGATGGAAAAGAGAATGCAGCAGATCCATTCACCAAGGCATTTGGCATAAATGTCTTTGACAAGCACAAGCGGGGAATAGGATTGAAATACATGACTGATTGGCTCTAGTGCAAGTGGGAGATTGTTGGAGATTCCCAAGATCCAATCAATTGTGTAACCAATTTTAGATTTAATAAATATTTATTATCCTGTTTACTGTTTAGTGAAATAGTTAATTTGATAATTTCCTTGATTAAAACTATAGACTTGTTATTATGATAGAGATTATGATAATGAGAAACAAGTCTTTTATTATCTTTTAATCTAAATTGTTCTTCATCGTACGATTATTGTGAGAAGGATATCAATAATTTGGCTAGATCAATATATATGTGATAGTCTTTTTTGGTTAAAGATTAATATGTCTCATTTATTAAATTACATATATAGATGATTCATATAGTGTATGATCATTGAACTGACTCAACTGAGAATTTCTAATGGTCGATATTACCTTAAATTGTTAATAAAAAATTCTCAAGAAAGAATATAATAATTTTGTTGACCTGAGATTGTCATAGTAATTAACATGTTGTTTATTGTATTTTGATTCCGAGCACCTAATACCTTAGGGTGCTAGTTAAAAGGAAATTGGATACGATTAAATGCTTGTATAATTAATGACTAATCAAGATGAGATTCGTCAACTCTTGGTAATTAGTTTGAAATATGTGATAAAATTAAAACCTTGGCCAGTGAAATTAAATGAAAGAAGTGTCGCGTCATTTTTCGGAGATCAAGGCTATTTGATTAGCTTTTGACTCACTATTTTATTTCACGACTGAACATTTAATTTTTTCAAAGAAAGTGGAAAAAAGTTCAAATACCACATTTTAAAGATTTAGGGTTCAGGGGATGGTTACACAAAGGGAAGGTATTAGCACCCTTTATGTTCGTAGTACTCTACGAGAACCTCTTGGTTTTATTTAACTTTTGTGCTATAACTTACTTGCTTTTTTGAAAATGGATTTAAAGGTGATTAAAAGAAAAAGAAAAAGAGAAGTCTATTATCTACACTTTTTATTGATTTGGAAGGACAAGTGTCTTTTGCCAACGTACCCGTGAGGGATCAAAACATCGTAGTTCGGGGTAAAAATTGACGTTTGATTTGTTTTGTGTTTTTTATTATATTTTGAAAAGGATTTGAGGAAAAAGCCAAGTGGCAAATTGGAATTGATTTGTGTTTTTTATAGTAAGAGAAAATAACTCAAAGTAAAATTAAGTTGATTGAAATTTGATTAAGAAAATAAAAATAAAAAGGGATCACTTGATTTTGGATCAAGCTTTATTATGAAAAATGTTTTTTTTGTGATTTTGAATGTTTTTGTGGTTTTGTGAAAGATTGAACTAGAATATAAACTAACGGAGCAGAAAAATAAAGCGTCGGTACCGTATTGTGGCGTTGGACCACCACGAGGACCTTTAACCTAAACTACCAACATAAAAAAGACACGCACACGCACACACACTTTTTATTATGATTTACATTGACCTAGGATACATTCTAAAGTCTGCGTAATGGAATAGACGACGAAAAATAAATATGCATGTTTTACATTAAACCTAAATATACAGTCTAAAATCTGCACAATAAAATAAACGATGTAAATAAATATGCATGAATATCTACATCAAGCCTTGCCTGGCATCATTTTGGTCCGATTCAAACACCTAACATGTTATTTAGATGGAAACATTGAATAAAAAGAATAGATATGATCAGAAGCAATTCAAAGAGACTTGAAATTGAGAACACCACAGCCACGCAACATAAATTTATATATATATGTATATATATAGAGCACCGCTATCAACAATAACAATAACAATCACAATTGAAACAGGCGCAGTCAGTTGAAATAAAGGGAATAGTAACAATGGTGATGGAATGATATAATATAATAGCAGCAAGAATATATGAGAACAAATTAAATTGAAAGAACTAGCGTGAATAAAAAAAGAAATAAAGGATAATTGAAATTTCAAAAATCTGGAAATAAGGTTTCTCAAATTTGTATAATCATACGGCTGGTAATTGTAATCAAATCAATTGGAATCTAGAACAGTAGCGATACAAATAAAATAAAAATAAACAATTTTGAGCGTGAAGTTGAAATAAATTGTAAAGAAAATATTATGCAGAACTGTTATCAAAATACGGCAGCTAGGGTTCTTTGGAAATAAAACTGAAACTGAAAAAACTAGGGTTCTGAAATTCTAAAAGTGGATGGTGGCCAGGGTTTATGTTTGCAGGTTTTTGAAATGTTTATGCGTGTAAATTGTGTTGTTAAGAATTGCCCCCCTCTTTTGACTGTGTTCTACAGGTTCTTTTATAGTGAAGAGATCAGGTTTAGGGTTTGTTGAAAGAGCCACAAAAAATGTGGTTTTGGATTGGGATGGATTGAAGCCTGTGAATCTGAAAATTTGTTACAGATGAGGTGTGAAGCTGTTTTTTGGATCAATACTCTTTTTGGATTTATCTTTTAATAATATAAATAAAAATAAATAAAAGGTGATAAATACGAATAAACTAAAAATTAAAAAGGTGAAATGAAATAAAGTAACGAATAATGAATACAAAAATAATAAAAAATGGAAATGAAAAAATAAAAATTAAAAAAGGTTAATAATAATAATAAAAAGTGTGAAGAGGACCCGAATCGGAACCAAAATGAGGTATTTTAAAATACCTCTCTGCCGAATTTTTCACTGAAAAGTCAACGACCGATTAGGGTCAAATGACACGTGTCGGTGTGATCTTGGGTCAAAAATTGGGGTATGACAGATGCCCCTATTTAAGTTTCTTCGTTCGGAGATTTGAAGATGGAATCTTTGATTTGACGGGCCGAAGAGACTTAAATACAAAGTACACCTATTTTTGACCCTAAGATACTGTGTGAATGCATGTGACGCAATTATGAATGCAAGACGGCATAGACGACTCGATTGGGATGGATAACAACGACGGGATGCCCGAATTTATTGAAGAACGGGATCTGACTCTGCTAGGGGAATGTAGTTTTACTGGGGAAAATGATCGTCTAATACTGTGTTGGTTTGGAACGATGGCTTAAACGAAGACAAAGTTTTTTTTTTTAGTGACACTTCTTGAACAGCTATGCTGAGGGTGACACTATTACAATTGAAATTGATTAGTGGCACCGCTGGAACAGCTATGCTGGGGATGACACTATTGAAATTGAAATCGACTAGTGGCATTGCTGGAACAGCTATGCTGGAGATGACACTATTGAAATAGAAATTGACTAGTGGCATCGCTGGAACAGCTACGCTGGGGATGACACCATTGAAATTGAAATTGACTAGTGGCACCGCTGGAACAGCTACGCTGGGGATAACACTATTGATATGAGAAAAAATTTCCAAGTCATCCGCTCGATTTGTGAAGGTTTGTCGAAATCCACCGGACCTTGGAAAGGATTTCCGGAATCTATCGGGCTTTATAGAAGTTTGCGAGAATACACTTGGCTTTGATAAACGGTTTGTGAGAATCCACTCGGCATTTGATAAAATGTTTGCGAGAATCCACTCGGCATTTGATAAAATGTATGCGAGAATCCACTCGGCATTTGATAAAATGTTTGCGAGAATCCACTCGGCATTTGATTAAATGTATGCGAGAATCCACTCGGCATTTGATAAGTTGTATGCAAGAATCCACTCGGCATTTGATAAAATGTATTCGAGAATCCACTCGGCATTTGATAAAATGTTTGCGAGAATCCACTGGCATTTGATAAAAATGTTTGCGAGAATCCACTCGGCATTTGATAAAAATGTTTGCGAGAATCCACTCGGCATTTGATAAAATGTATGCGAGAATCCACTCGGCATTTGATAAAATGTTTGTGAGAATCCACTCGGCATTTGATAAAATGTATGCGAGAATCCACTCGGCATTTGATAAGATGTATGCAAGAATCCACTCGGCATTTGATAAAATGTATGCGAGAATCCACTCGGCATTTGATAAAATGTTTGCGAGAATCCACTCGGCATTTGATAAAAATGTTTGCGAGAATCCACTCGGCATTTGATAAAATGTTTGCGAGAATCGACTCGGCATTTGATAAAATGTTTGCGAGAATCCACTGGGCATTTGATAAAAATGTTTGCGAGAATCCACTCGGCATTTGATAAAATGTTTGCGAGAATCCACTCGGCATTTGATAAAATGTTTGCGAGAATCCACTCGGCATTTGACAAAAATGTTTGCGAGAATCCACTCGGCATTTGATAAAATGTTTGCGAGAATCCACTCGGCATTTGATAAAATGTTTAAAGATGGATGCAAGTTGGTTGTTTGTTGGAAGTTTCCATTTGACTAATGATTGATGAGGATCGACTGAAAGACATAACCAAACAAGACTCTGGATGACCAACGCAGTCATGTATGAATGATAATGTGTATATGTTGTGTAGGCATGAACGTATGAATACAAGAAAGTAATAATGTATGAATGTATGAATGTAACTTGTACGGCTGTGTAAACTAGATATGCCAGGTGACTCGATGAAGCGAGACAAGACAGTTAAGATGGGAAGTGGACCGACATCACAGTACCGACACTCGGCAATCTTCCTTGGATATGATATCATTGTGAACAAAATTGAGCCATTGACAGGATGAAGCCCGACATAAGGTAACAACTGATGCCTCCTGGGGATAAAGTCCATTGTTGACCAGAAGTCTGGTAGAAGTCGCCATTTGTGTAGAGTGTCAATCCATTGGTATGCCCCAGCAGTCACGCTCCTTTTTGTTTTTTGTCTTTTTGTTTTTTTCTTGAAATCCCTAACTTTTGCCTGGACCGCCCTTTCGGGTTTTCAGTCCACCGGGAGTATATTCCTTTTTTGCGCCCCTAATTTTTGCCTGGACCGCCATTTCGGGTTTTCAGTCCACCGGGGCGCTCTCTATTGCCTAAGTCGCCTTTTCAGGTTTTCAACTTAGCGAGCTTTCATTTTCTTTTTGTATTTTTGGATTGTGACTGCATCTTGCTCAAAGCAGAGGTCCTCTTCATAGTGCTTAGACATGTTTCCCTTCCAGAGTGTAACCGTTCTCGAGGCGGCCGCTGGTGTATACTTCACCTACTCACAAGCTCAAAGAAAGTGTGTTTGTTGTTCACATTTTTCAAAAGATGTAAAAAAAAGTTTTGTATTTTGAAAATTTTTGCTTCAAGTATTGCCATAAAAATAGAAGAAATTTTGTAAATTGATTAAATAAGAGTTCCAAATAAATGGGTACGGGCTCAAACTTGATTAATTGAGTGGTGGCCTGCCAATGGCATGGCTCCACGGATCTTTGAAATTTTTTGGAAAATGGTAAATGTAGTGGGAAGGGTACATTGAACACAATAATCATTATCCTCCCTAACAACTTTTGAATGCCCCTGTTCTGAGTCTTTGATTTGCAGATGCTTCGAATCAGAGATCTTTTGATAGTGGATGGACAGTGCTTGATTTGATGCAGTTACTTTATCATGATCCTTAACTTTTGCATAGATCGCCCTTTCGGGTTTTCAATCTATCAGGATATTCATTTTTGCTAATGTCTCTAATTTTTGCCTGGACCGCCCTTTCGGGTTTTCAGTCCACCGAGATGCTCATTTTTGCCTAAGTCCCATTTTCAGGTTTGCGACTCATCGAGCTTTTATTTTTTGACAAAGTATTTCTTGACTGCACCGGCATTCATAGGGCGTGCGAGTTCGTCACCATCCATAGTTGTGAGAGTTATTGCACACGAGCTCTCATAGTTAGGCGTCCACTTGTTTCTGGAGTCTGGTTGGAGATATAATGTTTTTTGCACAAAGTCTTCTTCTTGAGTTTTACAGGGACGAACCTTCTTGTTAGAAGTTTGTTTCAACCTCTTTTGATGTAGTTGTACAGGATCGTCATGCATTGTAAGTTCAATCAAAACTTGAGATTTTAGCAGAACTCCTGTTGACGGGATTTTGATCTCCATGAGAAGTCCGGCCTTCATGTCGTATACTAAGGGAAGGAGGGGGGTTGCCCCTGTTGAAATGTTTATTGAAACACGATGCCCATGTGAGGCAACAGTGCCATCTCATGCTGGTCTTTATAAGTGACTGTCATCCTCTGGGCGATCTTATTGATGTTTTGTTTGCAGCTTTGATGGCTAAGAAGCCCAAGCATGTGAGAGATGTTTTCGGGAATCACTTCATTCTTCTTTTCTTCATCTTCGGATACAGGGAATTCAAAGTCAAGAAAGAGTATAAGGATTAATGTGTTCAACGGGCTTATTTATGTTTAATCTGCATTTATGTTTGATTTTAGAAAGTGAATGATTATATGCAGATATTTGGAAATGATTAAAGAAAAAGAATTTTTTTGGTTTTTTGTGTTACCAATTTTCCAGAACAAGCACGAAATAAAAACAAAGTCGGGATCAAAACGACCTTTTTGTTAATGATAGAAAAATACATGAAGCAAAAAGCCCTACATAAGTTCACTTTCGTCTCGAGCGGGACGAAATGATTTTTTTGGAAAAAAAACGACAAACAAACACATTCTTTGAACATATAAGTAGTAGAAAGAACTTCAACAACGACCAAACTGCAGTCAAACAATCCATTTGTCGATATTAGGCACGACGATCCGGTAGTAAGTTAACTTGTATGTCCGAGATTAGTCTGGGAAAGGTAAGATATTGTTTCGGGTCAACTTCTGAACTATTTTCTTCAAAGCAAAGCAGTGCTCAATATCGTGACCCGGTGCCCCTTGATGGAAAGCACAAGAAAGGTTGGCTCTATACCCCGCTGGCTCTATACCCCGCAAGCAACATTGGAAGCAATTTTGCGTACTTCATAGGAATCAGATCAATTTGTGTTCTTGGAGCATGTTGTCGAGGTTGTTGTTGATATTGTTGCTGGGGCCTTCGCTGGACAAGTAGCTGACCCTCGGGGGATAAGACATTGGTTCGGATCAAGTCTCGGACTGCATTCTTCAAGGCATAACATTGCTCGGTGTCGTGACCTGGTGCCCCTTGATGGAAGGCACATGAAAGATCTGCTTTAAACCATGCTGGCGATTTTTCCGATGGATCGACCTTACTGATGGATCGACCTGGTGTGAGTTGAAGTTGAACGAAGACATCAAACCACTTTACTGATGGATCGACCTTTTATTGAAAAGACACAGTGTGAGACTCGGACTTGAAACTATGAATGCAGAATGATGCATGGTATGTTTATGCAAAAATAGACATTTTTTTTTAATTTATCGAAGGACATGTCAAAGTAATTGTAAACATTGTAAGGACCATGGTTTTATATGTAAAGATATTGCCAATGGTTTCCTTTTCAAAAGCAAGAATGAAACCACGGAAGAAGCCCTTTAGCAAAAGCAAAAGCTTAGTTTAGATTTTTTTTGAAGTTTTATTTCTTGATATTCTTTCTTGCAAGGTCCATACCTTTGATGTTTACAAGAACTTATCTTGTCCTTCGATATTTAATGAGAAAAAGTTTATGAATGAATGCATGTATGCATGAACATGCTAAAAGAACGGAGAAAACATGATGAGGTTTTAGGTCCATAATGATGGAGTCAAAGGTGAGTACGCCATTTTGGTAGGGACTATGGTTTTATTTTTACCTGTATCACGGGTTCTACCAAGTTCCCAAAATCACTGACCACTTCCGAACATTATCGATCAGCGAGAGTACTCCCGGTCCAATAACATTTGTAGTAATGTCTCATTTTAGTGTAGCATCGTGTATCAACCAATTCAAGAGTACTCCTGATTAGCCATCGCACTACGTCCTAAAAGGCCAAGATGGGTTAAAGGTGACTAAAGGTTCTCAACTTCGACGGTCACTTGAAAATAACATGTCAAACATGAGTACTCACGTTGACAACGTATGCATCCAAGATCCCTCCGTTGAGTAGGGTTGTATCACATGTGTCAAAAACGAAGAGTACTCTTGGCCTGAGACTATGATTATACCACCGTCCTATCTTATGTTTCTCTCAAGTCCGAGTGTGGGACTTATCTCACCACACACGTTAAGAAAGGAGAAAGAAGAACATATATACACGCATTTCCATCTTTTATAGCACAAAGAATTAAGTAAAGTCAAGTTAGGATCAACCCTCTTAGAGGTGTCCCCAGTGAAGTCGCCATTTCTGTCGCGTCATTTTTCGGAGATCAAGGCTATTTGATTAGCTTTTGACTCACTATTTTATTTCACGACTGAACATTTAATTTTTTGAAAGAAAGTGGAATAAAGTTCAAATACCACATTTGAAAGATTTAGGGTTCGGGGGTTGGTTACACAAAGGGAATGTATTAGCACCCTTTATGTTCGTAGTACTCTACGAGAACCTCTTGGTTTTATTTAACTTTTGTGCTATAACTTACTTGCTTTTTTGAAAATGGATTTAAAGGTGATTAAAAGAAAAAGAAAAAGAGAAGTCTATTATCTACACTTTTTATTGATTTGGAAGGACAAGTGTCTTTTGCCAACGTACCCGTGAGGGATCAAAACATCGTAGTTCGGGGTAAAAATTGACGTTTGATTTGTTTTGTGTTTTTTATTATATTTTGAAAAGGATTTGAGGAAAAAGCCAAGTGGCAAATTGGAATTGATTTGTGTTTTTTATAGTAAGAGAAAATAACTCAAAGTAAAATTAAGTTGATTGAAATTTGATTAAGAAAATAAAAATAAAAAGGGATCACTTGATTTTGGATCAAGCTTTATTATGAAAAATGTTTTTTTTGTGATTTTGAATGTTTTTGTGGTTTTGTGAAAGATTGAACTAGAATATAAACTAACGGAGCAGAAAAATAAAGTGTCGGTGCCGTATGGTGGCGTTGGACCACCACGAGGACCTTTAACCTAAACTACCAACATAAAAAAGACACGCACACGCACACGCACTTTTTATTATGATTTACATTGACCTATGATACATTCTAAAGTCTGTGTAATGGAATAGACGACGAAAAATAAATATGCATGTTTTACATTAAACTTAAATATACAGTCTAAAATCTGCACAATAAAATAAACAATGAAAATAAATATGCATGAATATCTACATCAAGCCTTGCCTGGCATCATTTTGGTCCGATTCAAACACCTAACCTGTTATTTAGATGGAAACATTGAATAAAAAGAATAGATATGATCAGAAGCAATTCAAAGAGACTTGAAATTGAGAACACCACAGCCACGCAACATAAATTTATATATATATATATATATATATATATATATATATATATATATATATATATATATATATATATATATATATATATATATAGAGCACGGCTATCAACAATAACAATAACAATCACAATTGAAACAGGCGCAGTCACTTGAAATAAAGGGAAGAGTAACAATGGTGATGGAATAATATAATATAATAGCAGCAAGAATATATGAGAACAACAAATTAAATTGAAAGAACTAGCGTGAATAGAAAAAGAAATAAAGGATAATTGAAACTTCAAAAATCTAGAAATAAGGTTTCTCAAATTTGTATAATCATACGGCTGGTAATTGTAATCAAATCAATTGGAATCTAGAACAGTAGCGATACAAATAAAATAAAAATAAACAATTTTGAGCGTGAAGTTGAAATAAATTGTAAAAAAAATATTATGCAGAACTGTTATCAAAATACGGCAGCTAGGGTTCTTTGGAAATAAAACTGAAACCGAAAAAACTAGGGTTCTGAAATTCTAAAAGTGGATGGTGGCCAGGGTTTTGGTTTGCAGGTTTTTGAAATGTTTATGCATGCAAATTGTGTTGTTAAGAATTGGCCCCCCTTTTGACTGTGTTCTACAGATTCTTTTATAGTGAAGAGATCAGGTTTAGGGTTTGTTGAAAGAGCCACAAAAAATGTGGTTTTGGATTGGGATGGATTGAAGCCTGTGAATCTGAAAATTTGTTACAGATGAGGTGTGAAGCTGTTTTTTGGATCAATACTCTTTTTGGATTTAACTTTTAATAATATAAATAAAAATAAATAAAAGGTGATAAATACGAATAAACTAAAAATTAAAAAGGTGAAATGAAATAAAGTAACGAATAATGAATACAAAAATAATAAAAAATGGAAATGAAAAAATAAAAATTAAAAAAGGTTAATAATAATAATAAAAAGTGTGAAGAGGACCCGAATCGGAACCAAAATGAGGTATTTTAAAATACCTCTCTGCCGAATTTTTCACTGAAAAGTCAACAACCGATTAGGGTCAAATGACACGTGTCGGTGTGATCTTGGGTCAAAAATTGGGGTATGACAATAAGAAATGAGTTTCTTAAGTCATATATGTTAACTTATTAGAGTTTGACAATCGAACCATGCTCTAGAGTTAACAAGAGTTGCAACGATGGAAGCAAAATATTATGTCTTTCTATCTAGTTCTTGAAAGTAAAGTAATACTTCATACTACCTAAACGTTAAGGAATGTTACTAGACGCCTACCTTGATTAATATATTAATCTGTTTAATTTATTACTAGTTTAGTATTGAACCTACAGGGTCACACACAAACGAGTGTTCTAGTTCTTACTAAAAAATTATTTTATTATTTGATGATTAGATTGGAAAATTTAATTAATCAAAATATAAATTTTCTAAGTGAAATATTATTGTATTTTTTTGCTAATATATATAAACAAATTGAGCATATTTATTTTTGAAATAAATAAATTGTAGAAAAAAAAGCAATTAGTGAATGTTGTTGCCGTATCCTTAATTGATTATACACATATGTATATATAGAAATCATCAATGGTCAATGGTTGGCCTATATAATTAATTATAAATAGACCTTAAGTAATTTGATAAAGATACACAACAAAACAACAACAAAATACTAAACACAAATATGATATAGTTTTTTGTTTCCCTGCTGAAAAATTGATAGTAAGAATTGATCTCTGTGTATGTACACATAGAATCTTCATATTTTTGAAGAATTTTTCATACTTCAAAAATTAATACAAAGGTACACTTTTAATATCTTAGTATAATTTTTATAAGGCTTAATTGATTAACCGGTCCCTTAACTTAATTCTTTATTTCAAAGTAGTCCTATAACTATAAGATGTCTTAATTTGGTCCCTTATCTCTACTTCCGTCACTCAAATTAATCCTCTCCGTTAGTTTTTTGCAAATTAAATTCCGTTAACTCATTTCCATGTGTTATTTAGGATTGGTGATCAATGGTTGGATTTGAAAAGTTCATATGATATACAGTGGACTGACAACATATGATAACTTCTTATTGTCTTTCCATAATTTTTTTTTTAATTTCCTAAATATAAAACTTAAAAATTACTGTACAACAATCTAAGATTTTGCAAAAGACAAAAATCAAAACATTCGATCTGCATAAAAAAAAAATCAAAACAAATACTCTGCTTCATCTTCATCCTTGAATCTGGCCTTGAATCTAAAATTGTCAATCTTCATCCTCCTCCCTCTTGATCTCCCTACTTCATACCTAGAAAAAAAAATCAAAACAAAATCCAGCAACAACACATACCCTGCTTCATCTTCTTCTCAAGTATATTTTCTTCTCATTCGCTCACTCCCTCTTCTTCAATGGTCATCCAATTCATGCAAAAACTCCCTCAAACGTTCAATCTGCAGCTTCTTTGGCTCAATTCCTTCTTCGGTATCTTCCCTTTCCAACCTCAATATCTTCTTTGGGATCTGTCATAGTTTATTTTTTTTTCTTTCTTGCGCCTGATTTGTTTTGAGGTTGCGTGAGTTAATAGGTGTTTGTAGTTTTGGTGTTGTGATTTTATCAAGTTGCAGAAAAATTTAATAAAAACGTTTAATTTTGGTTTTTTACTTATCGGTTTTCAACCTTCTTTTATTTATGGGTTTTCAACTTTTAATTTTGGTTTTTTATTTTTGAGATAGATGAATATAGATGTGTGAAGAAGAGAGCGATAGACAAAGACCTCCTGTTGCATGCATTTATTATATTAAGACCTATTTTTCACATGCCTATTTTTTCCGAGTGTGGATCGTAAATGCCAACTGTTTATTTAGGTGTACTTTTATTTTCCCATTTTATAATTTCCGCAAGCACTGTGCCTGCATGACGTGTGACCACAATTGGTTTAAAGAAATTGTTGAGATTTTAACAAAAATAAAAATAAAAATAGAGGAAACCTCCGTTAATTTAGGATAACACTTGGATGATATTGGAGTATCAATGTCACTTGACATTGATCAACTATAATGTCACACATTTAGAAATAGTACATATAATTTTTTTCTTATTAATGAGGGTGTGGTAGAAAATGCAATCATAAATACGAAATAGATACTAGAGTACAAAATTATTTTTGTCAAGGTTACATCATATTTCCTCCGTTCTTTATTATAAGAAAGTTCATAAAATATTTAATGTATCTTGTTGTAAATATATAATAGATACATCACTTGCACAATGAATCTAAAAAATTATTTTTTTCTTATAATAAAAACCGGAGAGTATAAAGTAACATAGCCACATATTTAAAAAGGAAACCTAGATCTAACCTTTGTTTTTTTATAGGAGAGTTTAGACTATTCAAATTCTAAATTAATTCAATCACTTCACCGACTCTTTTATATTCAGAAGACATTACAGAGGGAGAAATTATGTTCTCATGTTTCAAGATATCTTATATGAAAACAAACAATTAAAAAGACAAAGTAACAAACGTTTCAACACCCAGATTGCACGCAAATGCGCACCTAGTGCATTCTCTACACCTGGCGCATGGTTTTAGGCGCCTGGAGCTTGAAACCTCTCTCACATGCGCCTAGAGCATGCTCCTGGGTGCCTAGCACATGTGTCGTGTGGGCCAAGGCTGAATTTTGTTACTTTTTGGTGGCAAAGCCTGATTTTTTAGCCTAATTTCAGGTGGAAACTCTCCCAATAAATAGCACTCCACTCATTCAAAACGAAATGGTTCAAAATGAAGGCAAGCACTATGAGCTTCAAGAGAGGAGTTTCTCTCCTCGCTCCAAGTTTTTCTAAGGTATCTTTTATTTCTTTTGTAATTTCTCATTCATTATATTAAGACAGTCCTTTAATACTCCATTTATTGCTTTCATTTCTTCATTTAATGAATCATACCCCACCATTTTAACAAAACAACTAGGCATATAAGAAAAGAGGTCTTAATCTCTAGGTATACACCATTGTAGCTAAATGTTATAAGGGAAAGGCAATCCTCAAAATATTACCACAAGTTTATTTATTTTTTTCATTTTTATTTGTGAGATATTGTTTCAATAACCTCAGCTCAAAGGATGTGTTTGATTTAGAAGAGAAGTTGTGAAGAGAGAAGTAGGTGAGAGAGATTGCAGAATGAAAGAAAGACATGAGAAATATTGTAGCTTTAATGGATTGTTCGGAAGAAAAGAAAGATAAGAAAAACAAAAAAGAAAGAGTAGTAGAATTATTTTTTAAGGACAAAAATACCCTTACCTCAAAATTAAGTATTCAATTCATTTTATATTAAAGTTAATTTAGTTTATTTAATTAAGCAATTTGCTAACATAGTAAAATTATTTAAAACTAAATTAATGTATATAATAAAGTAAATTAAATTACTTCAAGTAACAAAGTTATTTAAATTAATTTTATATATAATTATCAAGTAAATATGACCGTATGTAACCAAAAAAATAATATATGAAGCTGTTTAAATATCAAATTTCTTCTTAAAAAAATAAATAAATCAAATTATCAGTCCTAAAATCCTTTCACCTCCAATGATTGTGTCTTACCCCCCTATGCTTCCCTTCTGTTCTCCACCTCACGTTGTCAACCCCACATGACCGTCATTTATGGGAGCTTGCGGTGTACAGGAGATACCAAAAATGTGTGGCTCCTGCGTGTTTTACTTCTCTCTTTCTTTAATGATCGTCCCTTATGACAAACCAAACGTTCACACGTGAAACATGAGAAGATATTTCAAATATACTATATATAAAGAAAAATATCTTTAATATTAAATATAAATAACAAATGTATAAGAATAAATTTAAATATTAAAACAAATGTAAGAAACACGATATGAATATATGTATATCTGTTTTTTTTTTCTTTTTCTTTTTCTTTTATCATTAAAAAAATATAACAAACTGGATGAGTAAATTTATACTTACTTTTTCATTATTTCAATTATACACTTAACCAATTTTATTTTTTTCTATAATAAAGATTGTTGTTGGTGTCATTCAAAAAAAACAACAACATTTATATTTTTACTTTTAATCAAAACCAAAATTTCATAAAAAAATACCGTTCATATTTTTCAAACTTTAGCGCAATAAAAAGAGTGGAAAGACGGACACGGAGTGCGTGCCCGTCTTTTTGCTAGTATGTATTAAAAAATGAAATCAATTATTTTATAGAAAATGGATATTATGAGTTGTTGTACAAAATTGTCCATAATAAATGGTTAAGGGTATAATAGAAAAAAGAACATTAATGTTTTATTAAAATGTTAAAACGACTTATAATTTAGGAACATTTTTTTTAAAATAGCTTATAATTTAGGACGGAGAGAGTATCAGTACTATAATATATACTCCCACCGTCCCTTTATCCAAGCACCAATTTGATTTTATTTTTGTCCCTAAATGTAAACCCCTTTTCAAATAACTAGATGCATTTATTATTTTTTTTCCTTAACATACCCCTAATTAATACTACTATCTTCTTGAAATACAAAAAGTCAAATTTAATACACATACAAAACAAAGGACAATTTCGTAATATTAACACACAAAACAGACACATTAATTACACTGACAACTTTTCTTAAGAAATATGAAAAATGCAATTAGTGCCTATATTAAGGGACGAAAGAGAGTAACAGTTAAACTTAAAGTTACGCAATAGATAAAGCTATACATAAAGTTATGGTATTTTGAAGTGTTAAGATTTATTAAGATTGACTTTTGTTAATAAAATAAGGTAACTTATTAACTTAATACCGTATACTTTCTCCGTTAGTTTATAAAAAAAACTTTGTCCTAAAATATAAGATTATATACAAATACTTAAATGTATTGATTGCTCTTTTTTTAAAATAATTCCTATTATTACTACCAATTTGTCTAAATATATGAAAAGTTAACATTAAATAGTCACACACATTTGAGACAAGTTATCATTCTAACAATTTTTCTTAATATCTGTCATTTTTGTAAATTACTCATATAAAAAGGGACGGAGGAGTAGAACAATTCCATCATAAAGCATTCAACTTCTTCACTGCTTCATTACTACCTTGCAAACCCACTTCAAGATACTTTGATAATTTGTATCATAACCTTGTTTTCTTAAATCTTCCAATATATTGCCATGCCTTCTCAGAAATCAACACCCTTAGTACTTGAAAAAAAAGAAATTGTTTTTATCAAACCATTGATCTCCATTTCTCCTTGTACTCTCTCTTTGTCCATATTGGATCGTAAAGACATTAATAATAACCTTTGTCAAACTGTTCATGTTTACCGTCGATCCTCGTTGGAGAATCATGATTCTGATTCGGGTTCCAACCCTTATGTTATATTCAAAGAAGCACTCTCAAAGGCTTTATGTTACTATTATCCTCTTGCAGGTATATGTTATTTTTGTTTTCTTTAAATGATATATATATATATATATATATATATATATATACACACACACACTTCATGTTACACCCGGAATTGACAAAAATGTCCTTAATTTCTTTTCTAATTTTTGTTTCTTCTCATCCCCTAACTTCTTCCATTTTCTTGTATGAATTGTTAATCCCTAAAAGAAGCTTTTGGAAATTATGAAAAAAAAAACATTGCTCATGATATGCATTTGGTTATAAATATAGAGGCTTGAAGCGGGAAACAACTTTTGGAAAACACATGAAGTATAATGTTGGAAATAAAAAAGGGATTGTCAGTAAGAATGGAAGACTATTGAAAAAGAGAATAAACATGAGAGGTTACTCATTGAGATGAATTTCTCTGGAACTGATTTTACATGAACGCGTAAAACGATTTCACTATAAAATCGGAATGAAAGGTTAACGAGAATTCAATTTATTTAGTTAAAATGAAATGAAGGTTAACTTAAATTTACTTTTTATAATGTACGTAAAATGAATTCATGCGTGCATATATGTGAATTCAATTCACCTCTGATCTGCACACAAGAAAGAAAAAAAAGCTGAAAATTAATTAAAAGCAAAAAATCACTCAAACACATATAATCATTTAAACGTGAAAATCATTGTAATGGAAAACTTTATGCTTCAATCTAATCTTTCATCAAGTTTGATCATTTACATTAGAGTGAGAGATGGAAAAAGGAGAAAATTAAAATGTAAATGGGAAATTTATATATTATGATTAAATTATGAATAGAATTGGTTTAACTGGATATGTTTGGGATGTCAATAGAAAAACAAATATTATTGTTAAAGTAAGACTTAAAAAAATATACCTTCAAGTTTCTTTTTCTTTTCTAAAACAACCAATTATCACTATGTCTTGCAGGTAGATTAGAGAAACCTTCCGACAATGAAAACCGCAGAGTCGTGTTCAATGCCAACAATGCAGAATTTGGCGTTCCATTCTTGGAAGCAACTGCTAACTGCGGCCTTGATTCTCTTAATTACTTGGACAATGCAGACACAGAAATCGTGAAGTACTTGGTGTTTGATCCTCCTTCCCCTCAAGATAAGCGTTACCCGTTGGTGGTAATGGTAACACAATTTATTTGCGGTGGCATAACAATTGGAATGGGTTTGTCACACGCAGTTTGTGATGGATTTGGTGCATCTCAATTTTTCAATGCAATTGTTGAAATTGCAAAAGGAAGAAATGAGCCAACCGTTAAACCTATATGGGAAAGAGAGATATTTGATCGTTTAGTAGGTACTAAAAAACCATTCCAATATTGTCTAATGGATAAAGAGTCTGCTACCTTTTCACCATTACTTCAACCTAAAACAATCATAAAGCAATACTGCTTTAAGGTCAAGGCTGAGGGGATTCAAAGACTCAAAATGAGGTTGGTGAAGGGAAATGATAAAGAATCAACACATATTACAACGTTTGAGTCACTAGCTGCCTATGTATGGAGGGCTAGAGCGAGAGCCTTGAGACTCCACAACGATGGAAAAACAATGCTAACCTTGTTGGTTGGCATGAGAAGAAACATGTTGGAGAATCCCTTGCCGAAAGGTTATTATGGAAACTCCATCGTGGACGGCAATATTATTTTAAATGTAGCTGAACTCATTGAAAATCCACTCGACGAAATTGTTCAACGAATCAAAATGGCGAAAAATGCTGCGTTCACCAAAGATTATATAAAAACATACATAATGAATGCTTTGGACACAAACCATGAGGACGAGTTCATCATGGAATCTAGTGGTGCAGTAGTAGTTTTGACAGAGTGGAAGCATTTGGGCTTTCAGGGAAGCATTGATTTTGGAGGGTTTGAAGCAGTTAATTTTGTAATAGCACCATGCAACATGTTTCAACTTGTCGGTACATGCATCTTCATGTCTCCATGTAAACTTGATGATCAAGATCCATCGATGAAAGGAGGAGCAAGGATTTTCGTAACACTCCCTGTTGATGCCATGCCTAAGTTCAAGGAAGAAATGGAAGCGCTTAATGTTGCTTAATTGAACCTCTGTTATACTGACTTTGATCAATATGCTTTTGGCCTTAGCTTTTTTAACATTCAGTTTTCATTTTAAATTTTAATTGGAGTGTGATTTTTTTTCAAGTGTGACTTATGTCCGTAAATTGATGTGTATTATTTTAATTGAACCTCTTAATGCTCTTGAAGGCTGTTTTGCTTTGATTTTATATAACTATGAATGGTTAGTATGATTGCCAAGTGTTTACCATGCATTTCATAAATTCAGATCAAAGTATTTTTTGTTGATCCACATCTCTTATCTTTCTCATGTAGAATATTGATCCATATCCTTTCACTGTTAAACCAAACATAGCATGGTAATTCCTGGTCACAAAACTTAAGTTATAATATTGGTATACGGGCTTAAGATGTAAATGATTTTTGTCTTGTCCATCAAGGTATTTGAACATAATGAAGTTTTATATCCTCAATTTTAACCCTCTGCTTAGTCTCGTTAGCACTAGCGAATGGTTCTAATGCTACAAAAACTGTAATCTACCGTGGCCAGAAATGAGGGGACTGACTTCCATTGGACCTCCCTTGAAACTATGATCAAAGTAAACGATAAAATGTTTGGATTTCCATCATATGAAGCTCAACAATTATCTCTTTTAGATGAACTGGACCTCCCCACATAACAACTCCATTTCTAGAAGAGCCTTCTACTTTCCAAATCGTCATTGTTTTTTTCCACATTTTCCGGGAGAGGGAACAATTTTTTAGCATTAGAGAAGTAATCTAAAACACAAATACTCACCAGGGGAAGGCAAGGATGGCACAAATGAAGATACATCAAGATGCAGAAGGATCACATGCAATTTTCAGTTCATACCCATTTTAGCAACGAAACAGTACAACTAAGCTGTAAAGCACCAATGCCCTTTCGAACAAGCCACATATTTTGTGGTGTAAGCCATCTCTACACATCTCGCGTTACAATGCAAAAAGATAGAAGACTAAAGATGGCTTCCTAGAGTCAAAGAAGAATATAAACATATAATAAAAGAAAATCAGTGATTTGCTTCGGTGCAAATGGAAGCTAATTCGAAGTAAATTTCTAGCAAAACATGATTAGCTACCATGTATTTGTGAATTACCTATCATCCTAGTCGTAGCCTGGATGTAAAATATTTACTTGCTAATTTGCAACTAATATACTTTAAATCCTTGCTACTTACCTATTAATACGTAGCAATGTAACGTTTATTATTTTATATTTCCTAACTATTTCGCTAGGATATTGCACAAATGTTCCTAGCGATTTCCTAACGTTTATTAATTAAAAATTGGTTTTTTTTTTTCATTTTTTATTTTAACTCTATCAATATTGGCTACGAAATTCAATAGAAATCACTGACAGTTATCAATATCAAATTAGTGGAGGAAATTAAAATTATAAGATATAAGCAAACCTTTGTAATAAATAACATGTTTTCACCATTCAATATATCAAGATACATATATACATTAAAAATCATGCCATGATTAAGATATAACATGCAATCCCAATATTACAAATTTACCATTAAGGCTACAAATCTCGATAATATAGAGACAAAATATTCACCTTAGAAACACTACTAGAAAATATTTTCTAACATGATTGTGTTAGGAAATGTAATTGTAGTAAATATCATAATAATTAACTATCATTTGATTGAAATTAGTTTTTTATTTTATATTTTGAAGGGAGTGAAAAAAAATTTTATCTTTATTTTTATGTTTAAATAAATTTCTCAACCACATTCTCTAAAAATAACAAACATGTTTCTCTGAAAACACACTTGTAGAACTCTCTCACTTCCGATCTCACCCTCTCCCTCGCCATCGCCCCCTCCCTCGCTGTCGCCTTCGCCGTCGTATGCACTGATCTATGCCGCCTTTCTTTGAATTGCATTGAAAGTGTGTTTGTGTAAATGAAATATTCACTGAAATCCATGAATAATCACGTTTGGTTCTAGTTCAATTCATTCCTATGGTCCCTAAAACCTTGTCCTGCTATTTATTCAATGTTGAAATCCCTTTGGAGCATCTGTGAGTTGTTGTTATGCTGCGTCAAACTTTAGAGAACTACTTAGTCAGGGTCTGTTTGCATATAAGCAGCTTATTTGCAGCTTACATCACAAACACTTCTCATGATAAGCGCTTATGTATAGGGTTACATAAGGTAGTTTTATAGGAAATGATAAAATAAAGTTCAATTCTTTTTTTTTATATGCTATAAATGATTTTCAGAGGTTATCTTTGGGAACTTAGGAAAATAAGCGGAAAAAAGCATATGAGAACTGACATACGTTGTGTACATAAGTTCTCCTAAACATTCATATAAAACTTATGCAAGTAAATAAGCTCAAATAAGATAATCAAAACAAGCCCTTAATCAGTTTCCTGTAATTGCAGTTGTAAAGGCCTATAAAATATTTATATTGCGGCTTTGGGTTGCATAAAAAACTCAAGTCATAGTCTTGCTCTTGAAATTCCTCTATTTTTAGATTTCTCACTGAATTGTTATGTTTAATTTTCTTGTGAAAGTGTTGGACTGGGGTGAGGATGGAGTTGCCACTGCTCTTACGAGCGTCATTTCGGCAGGAGGTTACTGTGTAGCCAAAACATGATCATTCAAATGTCACAAAAGTACAAACTTAATATCCTTCACACTCTCCTTTAATTAAATTCATGATTACTACTTAGAAACTTTTGTATTTTTTTATTTTTCTCCTTTCCTTTACGAGGTGGAACTACAGGATTTTATATTTTTAAAGCGTAGTTTTATAATTGTTCATATCATTCCTCCAACAGTTTATTGGAGCTTCAATGGAAACTTCAAATCATAAGATTCCTTCAGATGTTGGTGGTCAAAATCCCCTTCCTTCCAAGGCGTGCTGCGTAATTGTTGAGTTTGTTCATGGTGGGACATTAAAACAATTCTTAATGAAAAATAGGTGGTCGAAAATTTCATACAAGGTTGTGATTCAGTACTGGAACCGCTGGGTATAGGGCACCAGAGGTATTAATTCTGCTTTGAAATTTGCTCTAGATATTATGTGGTTCAATGCAATGGCTGATTATGGAAGTGTTATATTTTATGATTATCACTCACATGACTAAGAAATTGGAACTCTATTTCAATAATTTGCTTTAAACTTGGGGTTAAAATATGCGTAGGTTATAAGCCCATTTACAATGGTTTTTTCTTTCAACACCTACTTTTTCAATTTCCAACACTCCACATCATTTTCTCTCTCTTAATTCAACATTCATTCAATTTTATCCACTCCAATGGTTTTTTCATTCAACACTCTACCCAACCACTTTTTATTTCATATTCTTATTTATTTTTATATTTTTGTTTTTTTATTACATAAAATTACAATTATCGATTATAATTAAATTAAAATAATACACTTAATAATTTATTTTTTAGTTTTCTTGGAAAAACAAAATATTGTAAAATAATTTATTTTTATTTTCTTAACTTAAAATTCAGTACAATAAACTAAGCACGCGACTTACAAATAACTTAAAATACAAGACAACAAACTTCAAAATACAGACAAATATTTGATTGAAATTAATTTTCAAACAGCTCTTGGCTCATTTCACTAAAAAGAAGATTAAAACATAAAAAAAATTAATAGAAAGATAATAATAATATTAAGATAGTGAAAAATTTGGTTTTTTTTCTGTGTCCAAATCAAATGAATCAAGTCTCTATTTATAGACAAAAAAAATCATGAATTTTGTTATAATTTTTTTTTTTAAAAAAAATTGATATACAATGGAATAATTGAGTTCAAATTATTAAGATGAAATAAATCCAAACAGCCAATCAGGTTCAGCCACGTGTCAAAGATGATTCACTCAGCCATTCTCTCTCCGCGTCCTGCTGTTGTCACTCGCCTCTGTCGGCGCGTGTAGCGCACGCGCCAGTTTTGACCAACAAAATTTCGCCACGTGTCGCTCCCGGTCTGGCAATTTGCAAACTTCAACATGTTGAATTGTTTCATCACCTCTTTCCTCCACCTCATCTCTCAACCAACTTCAAAACACCCTTTACAATGGTTCAACATGTTGAAAGTGCCTTTCAACATACCATTGCACTTGGTCTTATATGATTCTAAGCTTTGCTTATGCGTCAGCTGCCACTACAAGAAAATCTAAAATATGCTACCATGAGTGTGCTATGGAATTTAATGGTAGTAAATATCAACATAATTAACTACCATTTGACTTATTTTTATTTTTATTTTGTTTTTGAGGGACTAGTTTTATTTTGAAACGCATTCTCTCTCTCTCTGTTTCCAAACAAAGAAACACATTCTCTCTCTACAAAAACGCATTATCTCTCTAAAAAACGCATTCTCTCCGAAACAAACCGCAGCACACTCTCTCACTCCCGATCTTGCTCTCACCACCGTCACCGCCGTCAATCTCGCCGTCGTATGCACTGATCTCCACCGCCGTCGACGTCGCTCAATCTGGCGAGCTTGCCGGAACCTTATTCACGCAATATAATTTCTCTCTCTCTAATACCAGCGATTTTCACATCTGTGTTTCATCTGTAAGAACCCTAATTTTGGTACTTTTTCCCCAATTTCATATTCTAGGTTACTTTCTTCGAATCCTTATGTGTTTCTTCGAAATTTTTGTACTTTTGCCTGAAATTGATTTGAATTAGGATCAACTTCTTTGAATTGGAGTGAAAGTGTGTTGGTGTAAATGAAATATTCACTTCAATTCGTGAATTATCACTTTTGTCTCTAGTTCAATTCGTTCCTATGAAACCTAGAAACTTGTCTTGGTGTTACTCAATGTTGAAATTCCCTTTGGAGTATAGAGAACTATTGAGTTTGGGTCTGTTTGGATAAGTAGCTTAATTTGAGCTTATAGCACAAACATTTCTCATGATAAGCACTTATGTACAAGGTTTACATATGGTAGTTTTATAGCAAATGATAAAATAAATTTAAGCGCTTAAGTGATTTCAGAAGTTATCTTAGTGAACTTATAAAAATAAGCTAAAAAATGGTTATGAGAACTGTCATAAGCTGTTAGATATCATATGCTTGATGGCATGCATGTGAAGTACCTAGGTGGTATAAGTTTTACTGTTGTAACTTTATGATTTCATTCTTTCACATATTAGATATGTCATAATCCGTAATTGTATTTTCAAGTCTCTAACATGCCTCACATATTGGATATTTTTGTACTTAACATGTAGTTTCAATCTTTAACTCGTGTATGAATTGTTGTATTTAACATGTAGCTTCAATCTTAACATGTGACTTTTTTGGACATATTATTAAAACAACTTATGTCATGTTCATAGTCCGTTTTTGCTTTTGTTTAAGCTTTCAAGGATACCTTATGAAAACAGCTTATATGTAAACAATTTGACTTTGTTTTATGTTTTGTTAATATGATAAATGTTGGGTTAAGTTGTTTATCCAAACAGGGCCTTCTGCATATTCTAGGCTTACTTGGTGGAGGTTACTGATGGTGATTTCTGTATGACTGTGATACTCTTGTGTGAACTAATCTGATTTTTTTTTATTTCTCTGTTAATTAATTTGAATCCGTTCTGCTGACTGTCATTGCATTTTAATGGGAATACTTTGAATTTCGCCATTATATGGGTGTTCCTTTGTTGTATTTGCTGCCTATTCAATTTAATCCTCTTTCTGCCACTATCCCGAATCTGGACACTGTCAAGTATTTTGATTTTATTTAAAACGATGCGTGATGCCTTAAAATGTAAAAGAGTATAATTTCTTTTAGTTGATTGTGCATCATCAGTTTCACTGTATTTGTGTTGCCCAGCTGAAGCTTTTTATGTTAGTCACGTATGGAACTTTGTTGTGTATCAACTGCAATAGCTAAGGCTTTCAATAGTTTCTACATTTTTGGTCATATACCTATTCTGAATGTATCTAATATTTTGTCATGTTGTTTGATGCATAATAGAAGTTGATGTTGCTGGAGGTAGAGGTTTCTATCTCAAAGGAGATGATGTTTTTCTTAACAAATATCTAATCATGTTTGGGCTTGATTTTTTTGAATTAAAGGGGATATACTGCATTACACACTCCATTCTTCATCAAGAAAGATATAATGTCGAAGTGTGCTCAACTAGCCCAATTTGATGAAGAGCTTTACAAGGTAAAATTATCAAGCTTATTTTCCCTCTTTTTTATTTTTTATTTTCTTCTCTTATGCAATTGCATTTTATTTATTGTAGCTGAACATTCTCTATCAAAGCTAAGAAGTATGATCTAGAAGCATGGTTTCCAGCTTCTAAAACATACAGGGAGTTGGTGTCCTGTTCAAATTGTACAGACTACCAAGCCAGAAAATTAGAAATTCGATACAGACAGAAAAAGGTCAGTCTCCCTAAGTTCATCATATTGATGGCTTTATTATTTAGTATTATTCGCTTAGTGTTGGGTCAAGAAGTTATTCTAAAGAGAGGAAGGTCAATATGCCTAAGTTCTTCATATATGTTAGAATCTCGTAATATCAATTTATATAACCCATTCTTCCGGAAATTTCTAAACTCTTTCTTTTTCTGCTGACTGGTCTTTTATTGAAATTTACTTTGCAGAATAGTAAAAAAATTGAAGATTAAATATGTGGTATGATTCAGTAGTTATGCTGCATCTTGGGATGGCTTGCCATTGCAGTCTCAAAGGTTATTGTTTCTATGACTCCATTTCCCTATTTAATCAGTTCATGTACGTTAGGACCTATAGCAATAATAAATGGAAGATTGTAAATCAGTTCTTTATTCTAGTTTGAATTAATCCTCTGCTTCTTCATGTCTGTCCTGTTTTAGGAATTCTTTCTTATACCAAAGTAGTTGTTATTTGATGGTTTAGTTGGTTTTTGTTTGAAGGTTGCTTGGTGGCTTTATGTTGGAAAACTATTATTAGGATGTGGAATGGGCATTCTATCATATGTGGTACCAATTTATATAGCTGAAATAACACGCATGGATCTTCGAGGGCGATTCATTGCAGTTCATTAGGTAAATCAATCGTGTTAAATTGCGGTTGCGGTTAGAACCTTCATATTGATGTGGTCCGAATTGCGGTTATTATGTTGTTGCAGATACATATTACTCTTATTTTGTTTTACGTAATATATAATACATATAGGCTTACATTAAATCCTTATTTGGTATGATCTTGACAGATAATGATTTGTTTTGGTGCATCATTTACAAAATTAAATTAAAAAGTCTTTGCATTAACTCAGATTTTTATTTCTTTATTTCAGGAACTATTCCATGTCTTGCACAGCTTTTTATTTCTTTAAATTAAAAAAGTCTTTATTTCATTCTTCTTTAAACTCCTAAACCTGCATCTTCCTTTCTCATGCAGGATCTGTAGACCCTGTTTGTGTGCTTGAACAAATAGAGCTTCAAATTTCCCAAGTCAAAGAGCAAGCTTTCGGATTTCCGCGCCGAATTCCCTTATTTCTGAATCGATCTCACATCTGAATCGCTGCAGTTTCTGATCCAAAGGTATTGATATGCATCTAAAACTATCACTTCATGATTTTATCCATGATTTAATTACATAGTATGATATGATGATAGTAATTGATGTCTACTTTGTTGAATAAGATATGATGATTAAATTGCATTATATGATATGATGATTTTGTTTATTTTGTGATTAATCATCTTAATTCCTTTTTTGAATTTTTCAATTTAACATATGTAGCATTCAAAAGCTTATTTACTTATTTACGAGGTTGTGTTTGATTTTGGTGCTATTACTGAGTTTTTTATTTGTGTTTTTTATCTTTTACTTTCGAAAGCGTGTTCCTATAATTGATTTTCAGTTGATGCATGAGAACGATTTATTGTTGTAGTCATATGTTTGAATCGGGGACGTACAAAAACGGGTTAAATTGGGCCAATTTTCATACACGAACCCGACCCTATATTAAAAAGAATAGAAATAACCTTAGTGATCAATAGCTTAAAAGAACATAACTGTCAAGTACTAGTGTCATTGTTAGTGTATTTCATTAGTGGAGCCTTAATGTGACCTTTTAAAACCACAACTGACAATTGGGAGTCGCAATTTTGGGCTAGATTGAAGATAGGTTGTGTAATATGTACGTGACCTTTAAATTCTTTTGCAGAGTCCCAATTTGATGCTAGCCGTCACCGTCATTCGTAGAGTTTTTTGTCAAACTTATCATGGATTCAAACATGAACTCAGCGTTCAATCTGAAGATGAGAAGTTGAAGTGCGTGTCACTAGAATGGTTTAATAGAATCAACTTATAAGAAAATGGTTTAATAGGAGAAAACTTAGTTATACTCACCCCCTGGAACTTATGAATGCATTTGAACATGAATCCCTCTGTTTTAGTAACAATGGATACTTGATGGTTTCGTGCAATGGAGGATTGAATCAAATGAGAGCTGCAGTGAGTGGTTTGCGCAATGTGTTTTTTTTTAGTGATTGAATTACGATTTTAGTCTCGAAATGTAGGATTGAATCACGATTTTATATTGAGTAGCAGCCTTCTTTCTTGTTTACAATTACAGGTAGTAGAACTACTTGACGAACTTTCGAATTCGGGAAGACACATGTAGTGAGGCCTAAAGGAAAACATCAAGCTACTATAGTTTGGTTGCATGGACTTGGCGATAATGGTTTGAGGTACAAATGTTATCTATTTCTAACAATGCTATATGTCATGCAAGCATCATCATAAGTCATAACCATTAGTTATTCATTCTCCTACTTGTTATATTTTGTACTTTTCCTTTCTTTCCACAACCTCTCTTTTTCCTTTTCTCTTTTACTCTTCTCTTTCCAATATTTCTGTTTGTTTATTTTTTGTGTGTGTGTGTTTTGTTTCATTCTTTTGTTCAAGTACACAATCTGTATATGAAAGATGAAACCTTTATGGGAAAGAATATGAACTATATTAGTTGTATTCCTGATGAGAAAGATAGAAAGTCATTGGACACTAACCCTGTTTGAGTATTATTTGCAGTTTATGATTGTGATATCAATGTGTTACTTCTCGGGGATCCAGCTACAACAAAGTCACAGGTTATTTGTTTGCATTTTTCCTTTAGAATGGTTCTTTATTTACTGTGTGTGATGATAGATATTTGGCAAGTGTACCAAAAACTATCAAAGTAGTAAAAATATCGTTCCACAAGGACTGTGTTAACTCCAATTATAGCAAGTACGTTATTAATTAGGATGTGTAAAAGTTATTTTAGTTACCCTAGGCAGTAATTTGAGATTGACAGAAGTGAAAACAAGTTTGATTTAAAAGATGATTGGAGATGAATGATCAAACCGATGAATCCGCTATCGCCCTATATGAGTAGTTTACCTCTCTTTATTCTTAATTACTATTCAATCTTTACGACAAATTAACTAAGTGGTTTTGATCAATCTCTTGACTCAAAACCCTTTCCTAAGTTATAACCTTTTAATCTCTTAAATCGATTGAATAACCGCGGAAGCAATGTAAGAACGTTAATTCATATGTCATAATTCTCAATTTCCTATCTCTAGGTTCCTATGTTGAATTAAATAAAATTACTATTTCAGGATTAAAAGCTAGGGTTAATAGTCATTCAATTCCTATGATCAATTTATTGATTTACCAAAAGCTATGGTTAATAGTCATAAAGGCAAATCATAGAAACAACAATAAATGCAAGTGATTCTGAATAAAGACTGAATAGATTAATAATAAGAGAGAATATCAACTACTGATACATATATTACAATAAATTCATCATGGCTCAATCAAACAAAGAGTTTAGCTACTCATAACTAACAATTATAAGCATAAACAATAATGAACATACATAAATCCGGACCAACTATGAGTTGGTGTGAGATTCAGGGTTTGTTCGTCGGTCTCCAGGTGTCTTCTATACTCAAAATCGCAGTCAAAAATCGGTACCCTAATCCTTGGCCGCAGCTGGCTTTTTATAGAAAGATTGTTAGGGTTTCAGAAAAGCCCACCATCGTGCCACGTTACGATCCAATCGTGGCACGATGACTTCATTAATCCTACGTGGCAGCAGACAAAATTTCACATCGTGGCACGTTCCATCTTTCTTCGTGCCACGAAATTTCCAGTGTTGAACCTTTGTCCCTTGCTCATCAAATGTGCCACATTTTGCTTCCATCGTGGCACGTTGCTTCACTCTCAGGAATTTTTTCTCTTTTTCTCAGTTTTTTCTCTTTGTGCTTTGTTCCTGTTTTCGTCTGATTTCACCCTGATTTACAAGTAGTTGTCTCTCTAAAAGCGATAAAAACGTCATAAAATTGACTAAAAACTAATGTTGATGCACAATCATCATGTGACAGTTGAGTTCTTTAGTTACTTCTCGGGGTATTGTTATTTGTAGTTTCTGTTCTTCATGATGAACGTTGTTATTAATGAAAATGTTGGTATTGTAGGTTTACTCGAAGAAGAAAGGTGAATGTTCCTGGAGAAGATGATACAGAGATCACTGTTTATGATTATTGTCAACCGCAGAAAAATTTCTCTGTAGTACTCAGCTGATCTGCCATGTATTAATGTCGGAAAGCCAAAGCGACCTACATTTGTCCCAGTTGAGGTAGATTAGTTGCTTTATATTAATTTAGTACTAACCTAATAATGTGTATTAGCTAATAATTTACTGAAATCTCACCTAGTTTCTCAAGCACTCAACTATTATGTATTATTTAGGTAGTAGAGATTTTTAAATAGCTCAAAGCTTTACTGTTAAGATTAACCAGGTGAATTCACAAACTAATGTTCCTATTTAATGTAGATAAGGTGCTTGGTAATTCGTTTTCTTTGGAACCAATGAATGAATTAACAAACTTTTAGCTTTCTTTTCTTTCTGAAATTCTCATGATGGTAGGATCCATAAAAGAAAATTTTGTAAAATTTCTGTTGTAGATTTGCTATGGAATTGCTATGACAAGTCTTACTTATGTTGCTATAGATTTGTTGCGAAATTGCTATGATAAGTCATGGTTATTTTGCCGTGGAAAACTTCTTTTTGAATTCTTTTTTGCTACAGAATTACTAAGTAATTGCTAGGATTTTTGTTTTTCTAGCTACGGATTTATTGAGAACTAATTCCCTAGCAAATTTGTCTCTCAATCCATGCTACGGCCGAATCAATAGGTAATCCCTAGCATATCTCTAGTTAAACTCGTTTGCTAGGAATTAGCTGCGAATTAGCTACCGAAATTGACGCAGCAAATCACATATTTTCTTGTAGTGTGCGGTTGCTAATAAGGTCAGTTTATACAATGAACCATGAACTCTTTCTTTCTACCCTCATATTATTTTCATATGAGCATTTTGAATTTTTCATTAGCTTGTCTCAACTTGGTATGATTTATTGCGTGTTTGGAGTGGCGTTTGATATGAATTTCGTAAGTTTTAAAGCCAGTCCAACGTGAAAGAACATACGCCATGAATTGTTGCTTGTTAGGAAAAGGAAGAATGAATAACATTTGTGTTTAGACTTTGAGGCTTGTTAGGCTCCAAAGTGGGCTATGAAACCTGTTCTGGATTTTCTTGTGATTGTTGAACACACTAAATATGTGGTGTGTTGCGTTTGCAAACAATGCTGAAACCACAATAATACTGTTGCTTCATAATTCCTGTCCATACAAAATTGTGTTAGACTATCAAATTTAACCCCTATATGGCATATTAGTCTCTTGTTTACTGCAATTATTGTCTAAGACCTTATTTGAAGGGCACCTTGAAATCATAGCTTTTAAGCCAAAAAACGAAGTAGAAGCCTTTACTATATCCTTGCATATCTAAAGTCAATTTCTATCCCAATTTCTCTTGAACCTCAGTCTCATATCAAATATTACCAGAAAAATGAAATCAAACATGCGAGTCATCAAAAGTGTCTAAATATACAAGATATAACCAAAAAGGTTCTTGACTCGAGTAAATTTAGCATATAAGCATATATTAGAAACAGATACTTACAGTAGTTCCGTCAGTCGGATCCACCCAATGCCCATCCACATACCCGCATTTGCAAAAAATACCCGTACCCGTGCCCGTACCTTCGTGGGCAACAACTTTAGTGCCTTTCCCCATACCCTATGAGTACCTAAGTACCCATACCTGCATCCATTACCCTCACTTTAACTATGAAAATGCAATAAAAACATCACAATTGAAATAAAACTATGGTCCATTTTTTTTTTTATAAATTAACTCATAAAATAGTATGAATCGTAGTTTTTAGTCAAATGAAAAACATCCAAAATATCCTTACAAAATTGTACACCCGCAAAATAAAGTTGTTATTGTATTAAGTAATTTTTTTTATTTAGGTTTGGGTTTAGGCTTATATAGCTAAATAAATTAATTAATTATACACCAAAAATAAATAATTATTTATAATATTATATAAATATGTATATGCGGGGTTGCGGGGCTGGGTAGTATAGTACCCTTACCTGTGCCCATACCCTTTAAAATTTATGGGTATTACCCGGACCCGTGCTCATACCCATGAAAGCAGGGTTTTACCTACCCATTGTGGCTATTTTTTGTGGGTATCCATTGGGTCTGGATCCAATTGTCATCCCTCCTACATGAGAGCGCAATTACTACTCCTATGTGATATCAGCCTTCATGAACACACATACATTGTATAAGAATGTGATAGAATCCAACCCTTAGCAATGAATCCAAATCCAGTTGTACCTTCAAAAGTACTGGATGTCAAGATCATTAGAATAAGGAAATGCAGAAACATGAAAAAGTAGAACAATGAAACATAATGCAAAAATATGGAGAAACGGGTAGAAACAGAACTACGGAACAAAACAAATTGTTTAATGAATACATGTAAAAGGAACTAACCTTTTAACAATACTATTGTAATATTATTCAGATTTCATGCATTTGTGATGATATAGGTAACTTGAAAAATTAAAGACCTGAGACTAATACATAATAAATAATGCACTATGCTAACCAAATTTTGAAGTATTTCCAACAACTAAACAATACCCTGTCAGAAAATATAACCTTTTATATAAATGATAATTCCAAAAGATATGCCGAAAGATATGAAGCATTGCATTAGGCAAACTTCTTCATGTCTATTATTGCATACCTGATGACAACATAATCAACATATCAAGAATTAGAAAAAAGGCAGAAAAGAAATATAGCCGCAACCTGAGAAAAAGAGCTACAAAAAATTATGCTTACCTCTCCTTCATCTACCTAAGCCTGCGACCGCCTCTTTTATTTTAAGGATCTCTTAACTATTGTGTTTAGAACTGTTGCCACGTTTGCAGAGTTCATTTTACTTATGTTTTGAATATTTTAAATATGTTTCCTAGTTTCTTGTTCAGATTTTGTTTTCCTCCTAGTTTTCAGCAAACAGTTTCTAGTATTCTATCGTGGCCTAACTTATAGGAACATGATATTAGTGGGCAGTTATTTTCTATTTTGTACTTTTCTATTTGTACATTTGAATTGAATAAAAATCATACTCTTCTTCCACTTGTTCTAGCAACTACCTTTAATCTTTTCTTCTGCAACATTACAAAATAACAACAAATTGGTATCTAGAGCTCTCTTCTTGAGGGACCTGTGAAATGGAGGATGAGTCAGTTTTTTCAAAAGTTGCCCCTCCTCTCTTTGATGGGAACAACTATGACATTTGGGCTGTCAAAATGGAGGCCTACCTAAAAGCTTTAGACGTTTGGGAAGCCATAGAAGAGGATTATGAAGTTCCTCCGCTGCCAAATAATCCAATTATTGCTCAGTTGAAGTTTCACAAGGAGAAAAAAACAAAGAAGGCAAAGGCAAAATCATGTCTTTTTGCTGGTGTTTCAGAAACAATTTTCACTAGAATTATGACCCTCAAAACACTAGAAGCAATATGGGACTATTTGAAGGAAGAATATGCAGGGGATGAGAGAATTCGAAGCATGCAAGTGTTGAATCTGATGAGAGAGTTTGAGTTGCAGAAAATGAAGGAGTCAGAGACAATAAAAGAATATTCTGACAAATTGCTTTCAATTGCAAACAAGGTTAAACTACTCGGCACTGAATTTGCTGATTCTAGAATTGTAGAAAAAATCTTGGTTACGGTGCCTGAAAGGTATGAGGCATCTCTAGCCTCTTTGGAGAACACAAGGGATCTTTGTAAGATCACTTTGGCAGAAGTCATTCATGCCCTGCAAGCACAAGAGCAACGAAGGGCCATGAGGCAAGAGGGAGTTGTTGAAGGAGAACTTTCAATGAAGTATCAAGACAGAGAGAAAATGTGGAAGAAAAAGAACAAGAAGAATTTTAGTGCAAGTGGTGATGCTACAACGAGCAACAATAAGAACAAGTTCGTGAGTTTGAAGGGTAATTATCCTCCATGCCAACACTGTAGCAAAATGGGTCATGAAGCTGTAATTTGCAGAACTGAGATAAAGGAGCGAGAAGCAGATGCTCAAGTTGCTGATCAAGAGGAGGAGGATGAGGAGGATCGACTATTTGTTGCTACTTGTTTTTCAGGCAGTGACTCAAGTGACAGTTGATTAATTGATAGCGGCTGCACTAACCATATGACATATGACAAGGAGCTGTTCAAGGAATTAAGGATTTCAGAGACCTTAAAAGTCAGAATTGGCAATGGACAAAATATAGATGTAAAGGGAAAAGGCACCATTGCAATTGTAAGTTGTTCGGGTACAAAACTTATCTGTGATGTTCTCTATGTTCCAAAAATTGCCCAAAATTTGTCAAGTGTTGGTCAATTATTAGAGAAAGGCTTCAAGAGATGTTCAAGGTCAAGATGAGGGGAAAAAGCTTCACACTTAATCCATTAGAGGAGAAGCAAACTGCATTTACTGTCAAAGAAAGTGTCACAGAGATATGGCACAAGAGGCTTGGTCATTATCACCATCAAGGATTACTGCTGCTTCAAACAAAGAAATTAGTGAGGGAGTTACCTATGTTAGAAGATACTCTTCCTCACTGCCAAGCATGTCAATATGGAAAGCAACACAGACAATCATTTCCAAAATCAGCTTGGAGAGCAACACAAAAGCTTCAGTTAATTCATACTGATTTATGTGGATCACAAAGAACACCGTCTCTCAACGGTAGCCTTTACTATATTGTCTTCATTGATGATTTTACAAGATTTTGCTGAATTTGTTTCTTAAAATTCAACTCAGAAGTTGCTGGAGTGTTTTTGAAGTTCAAGAAACTGGTGGAAAATGAAAATGGCTGCAACATTCAAGTTCTAAGGTCTGATAATGGAAAAGAATACACATCTGGAGAATTTAATTCATTTTGCGAAGAAGCAGGTATAAAACACCAACTTACCGCTCCCTACACTCCACAGCAAAATGGAGTTAGTGAAAGAAGAAATAGATACATAATGGAGATGACTAGATGCATGTTGCATGAGAAGAACTTACCAAAAAAGTTATGGGCTGAAGCGGCAAATACATCAGTTTTTTCTTCAAAACAGGCTTCCCACAACAGCAGTGAAGAATCAGACACCATTTGAAGCTTGGTATGGATACAAACCTTCTTTAAACTTTCTTAAAGTATTTGGTTGTTTGTACTTCACCTGTGTTCCTCAAGTTAAGCGTGATAAGCTTGACAAGAAGGCGGTACAAGGCATCTTCATTGGTTATAGCACAATATCCAAAGCTTACAAAGTTTTTCAACCATAAACGGGAAATATTGTCATAAGTAAAGACGTACACTTTGTGGAAAATGAAGAATGAGTCTGGGATACTTTAAAAGTGTCAAATCAAGCTTCAAATCAGATTAAAAATGTTGAGAGGCAGACTAGTGAAGAAGATTGGAAAAATGAGACGGTGGATGACATTCCAATCAGAGGAACTAGATTACTTTCTGATGTTTATCAAAGATGCAACATTGCTATTTGTGAGCCTGCTGATTTTAATGAAGCAAAACTTGATCAAAAATGGATGGTTGCAATGAAGGAGGAGCTGCACATGATAGAGAAAAACAATACATGGAAACTTGTTGATAGACCTCAAGACAGAAAAATCATTGGTGTAAAGTGGGTGTTTCGAACCAAGCTAAATGTTGATGGCTCCATCAATAAGCACAAGGCGAGGCTGGTGGTTAAAGGCTACGCTCAGATTTTTGGAGTAGACTACTCAGACACATTTGCACCAATTGCTAGGCTAGATACTATCAGGTTGTTGCTTGCTGTTGCAGTACAAATGGGTTGGAAAGTGTACCAATTAGATGTTAAATCAGCATTTCTAAATGGTTTCTTGCAAGAAGAAATCTATGTTGCACAACCCGAAGGCTTCATGAAGAAAGGAGAAGAAGACAAGGTTTATCTCCTCAAGAAAGCTCTATATGGATTGAAGCAAGCTCCAAGAGCCTGGTACAACAGAGTAGATAATCATTTGTTGAGTTTAGGCTTTGTTAAAAGTTTATCAGAATCCACTCTTTACATTAAGCAATGTGAGGTTGATATTCTTGTTATCTCTCTTTATGTTGATGATCTTTTTGTCACTGGAAATAATGCAACCTTGATTGATGAATTCAAGATGGAAATGACAAAAGTATTTGAGATGACAGATCTTGGGCTCATGACTTTTTTTCTTGCAATGGAGATTAAGCAAAGTCAAGATGAAGTTTTCATTTGTCAAAAGAAATATGCAAGGGAAATTCTGAAAAAATTTCATATGGAAGATTGCAAGTCAGTAAGCACTCCTATGAATGAAAAGGAGAAGTTGAGTAAAGAAGATGAAACTGAAAAAGTGGACGAGGCATACTTTAGAAGTTTGATTGGGTGCCTTATGTATCTTACAGCAACAAGACCAGACATCTTGAATGCTGTGAGTATCTTATCTCGGTTCATGCACTGTGCAAGCAAAATTCATATGAAGGATGCTATGAGGGTGGTTAGATACATCAAAGGCACAACCAACTTTGGCATCAAGTTCAAGAAAAGCAAGGAATTTAAGTTGTTTGGGTTCTCTGACAGTGACTAGGCAGGATCCATCGATGATATGAAAAGTACCTCGGGGGTACTGTTTTAGCTTTGGATCAGGAGTTTTTTCATGGAGTTCAAAAAAACAAGAAACAATGGCTCAATCAACTGCTGAAGCGGAATTTGTTGCTGCTACTGCTGCTGTAAATCAAGCTCTATGGCTGAGGAAGATATTGAGTGATCTTCATCTTGATCAGAAAGAAGACACTAAGATCTTTGTTGATAATCAAGTTGCAATAGCTATTTCCCATAATCCAGTTTTTCATGGAAAAACTAAACATTTCAACATCAAGCTGTTTTTTGTGAGCGAGGTGCAGAAGGATAATGTTGTAGCTCTTGTTTACTGCAAAACTGAAGAGCAGATAGCATACATTTTTACTAAACCTCTACCAACTAGCAAGTTTGAAGACCTGAGAACTAAACATGGTGTCTGCAGTATCTAAAGCAAGGAGGAGTGTTAACTATTGTGTTTAGAACTGCTGCCACGTTTGCAGAGTTCATTTTACTTATGTTTTGAATATTTTAACTATGTTTCCTAGTTTCTAGTTCAGTTTTTGTTTTCCTCCCGGTTTTCAGCAAACAGTTTCTAGTATTCTATCGTGGCCTAGCTTATAGGAACATGATATTAGTGGGCAGTTATTATCTATTATGTACGTTTGAATTGAATGAAAATCATACTCTTCTTTCACTTGTTCTAGCAACTACCTTTAATCTTTTCCTCTGCAATTTTACAAAATAACAACAGGATCAGAATCACGCACCATAAGTGGTTTAGGTTGCTTAGCAGGAGGGGGCACATGCCACCTCTCCTTCAATTTTTTTTGTGGATCTGATCCTTGAAAGATCTTCCAGTTTTCCCAAATGGGTCACCACCACATATTTAGACTACTCATGCCGCAAGTGTAGACTTTGCAGCAAGGACTTGGCATACTCCCATCCTTAAAGGTGGTGGAGTAGTAAATATTTCTGTTTGTTCGACGAAACCTACGTGAAGTCAAGCCATAATATTTTTTTCCAAACTACATAAAAATAAGTCAAATCACACTTTACATTGAATATGAAGTTAAAAGACTACTTCATCTAACAAGGTATGTGATCTACAATATAAAGTTAAAAACATTTTAAAGTATGCAATGCATTGAATATGAAGTTAAAAGACTACTTCACCTAATAATGCCTTAATATATCTCTTAGCCAAATAAATCCCATAAGTATATATATATATATATATATATTATACTAGTATTTTCTAGTTTTCTTAATTATATACATGAAATGGCTCTCACACAATCAGGAACATAAACAACACAACGGTACCACCTATATGGGTTCAACACACAACCAGCCATAATAATAAAAACCACAACTCATCAACAAATCTAACAAATTATAACATGACCTAATAAGACAAGTCTGACACCGACGCATGTAAATAAATCAAATTAACTCATTTCAAATTATTCCTGGCGACGATGACTGAGCAAGCTAACACGACTAATTAGTCACCAAAACTCATTTTACAATACCTAAGAGCATTATTTTAAGACAAAGTACACTTTAGAGATTAAAAAATAACTTAATTTCTTTAAACTCATCCCAATTCAAACATGTAATGTATGTTCGGACTCAAAGTTTGTTTGACAAAACCATAGTGCTCACCATGATTTTATAAAAGCAAAAGCAACATAGTATAACTTTTACAAAATCACATTGGCAAACTCACCGTGATTTTGCAAATGCCAATATGATTCTGAGAAACTCTCTGTTTATACCAAACAAAAACCACTATGTATCTGGCTGTGATACCAAACTCATTGTGAAACAATCATCAAAACCCATTTTACAACAACTAAGTGTATGCATGTTTATACTACTAGTGAGTTCGACATAATCACATTATAGGAAAAGTACAATTTAGAGAATAAAATAATCACTTAATTTCTTCAAATCCACCCCCAATTCAAACATATAAAGTATGTTTGGATTCAGAGTAAGTAAATAAGTTCAAGACTTAGTAAAAGTAAAAGTAATGGACATCTGTTATGAATCAAAGAATTCCATGGTTCAAGGTCAAATGCAATGGAAAGATAAATTGTGTAATTCTCTCTAGGAGTCATTACTAACAAACAATTGTATAAAAGATATTGAAATAGTACATAGGTGTAGCTTATTTATAGTGACTTAGAGTAACTAACTCCTTAACTAACTTTCTACTATAGTTACCACTAAGTAACTCTAGTTAATTCTCACTATATTCTAACAGTCCCCCTCAAACTCAAAATGAAAAAAATTCACCAATTTGAGTTTGAAATACAATGAAATTACAATGATTATTCATACTGAAGTAACTAGGTAAAAAGGGGGGTAAAACAAGTAAATGACAAAAATGAAAGGAAAGTAGAGACGGCCCAGTTTAAGGTCCAGTAAGGTTCTGATGAAGCTCTTGTTCAATGGAGAGAAAAGAGATTGCCAAAGAAAACAAGATTCTAAACTGATACAACTTATACCAAACGCGTCGTTCCTGTAAACTCTGCACAACAAAAAGTAATTTTCTCCAAACGCGCTTCTTCAATCAAAACTGCTTTTCCCAACGAACTTTTGAAAGCACTCTTCTGCAAGAGAATTTGCTTCGTATGCTGCCAATTCTTGATCGATCTTAATCGAATCTGCAAGTGCTTCATGAGTAGAAACCGCAAAATCAAATTGAAATCGCAAAACCTTAAAAATGTGGGAAAATTGCAATGACAGAGGATTTTGAACAAGAAATCAAAACTGTATTCAGAAATCAAAACTGATTGTGTTGAAATTGTGCGTTCTACTGAGATTCAAGGTAGAGATGTAGTTTGGAATCAGATAGTGAAGAGAATATTTCACTGAAATCAGATTATGCCTCCCTCGATCCCAAGGTATCCTTCATAAACGGAATTGGATTTGTTGAAGAACTGCAAAAACAGAGAACAACAAGAACGGACCAATTCATCTGCCAGGATCGAAATCGACGATGTGTTCGTCATGTAGATCGAAGCACTGAAAATTGTTCTTGATGGTGATTACGGCTTGGTCCTGTTTTGCGACGAAGCTAGAAGCGTCATAAACAGATTCAGAGCATGAGAAAACCGTATTGATGATGAGATGCTTCGAGTTCTTGGTTGCGGCTTCAGAAACGTTGAACTCAGATTTGCGATGGTTCGAATTCGTTGATTTGGCAGAAACGATCAACTCTGAATCATTAATCTTAGTTTTATGTTTTTCTTCCGAAGCATCAATGTCAAAGTTACGATTGCTGCAACGTGAATCAACCAGAGAACATGGAACTACACCGATTTTGATGGTGAATCCATCAATGGTTGGAGCAATCCACGGTGAAGGAGGAGTAGTAGAAACTGAATCCCCGAAACTGCCGAAAACGATCGAAAGTTGCGAAGCGGAAGAACAAGAATTTTCTGATGCGGAAACTGCAAGATCTTCTTCTTCATCACCATTGGAATCATCTTCATCATCAGAAACTGGATCAAAATCGCTATCACCATAGCGCTCTGATACCATGTTATGAATCAAAGGATTCCATGGTTCTAGGTCAAATGCAATGGAAAGATAGATTGTGTAATTCTCTGTAGGAGTCATTACTAACAAACAATTGTATAAAAGATAGTAAAATAGTACATAGTGTAGATTATTTATAGTGACTTGGAGTAACTAACTCCCTAAATAACTTTCTACTATAGTTTCCACTAAGTAACTCTAGTTAATTCTCACTATATTCTTATAACATCCCTATTATCTTCAAAGTACTTGCAGCAATGAAATTTACAAGATTTAGTAAAAGTATATCACAATTCACTTGAAGTTATTTACAGAAATAAGCACTTATGAGACCGTATGCAACCTCGGCAAGTTAGTGTACGTGTTTGTCTTGGTGCTTCATACATATGAATGAAGTATTTTTTAGGATTGTTCAAACCTACATGTTAATAATCAAACTAAAGTGCATTGCAGGGTAGTAAATCTTTATATCAAATCCTCGACTTCATGGCATATCTTATATGTGTTTTTTTAATTGAAGGTGCAATGCTCTGAATTTTAGGCTCTAAAGTGTAAGTGATGGTTTTTTCATGAAACTTGGGATAGAACTATGTGGATCCAAGGATGAAGGATAAGCTGTTGTATTTTATCCATCCAAACCACTGCAACAAACCCTCTCATTCTAACTCTCTTCCCTGTCTTCTAAATTTTTGCACATGTGCCTCTCTGTATGTAACCACGCGCACAATAAGAAGGAAAAAAATAGGATTGGGGAAAAATAAACCTATTCATGTATAAAAAAGATAAAATAAATGAAGGGACTTTTTTACATACTATCTGTCAGGGGCGGATCTGGACCGACAATATTAGTGTGGCAATTTTTTTTTCCTTTAAAATATTTAAATAATACTAAGTTTAATAAAAAGTTAAATAAAAAATAGTTGTAGGAACCAAAATTACAAAGAAAATAGTCTAATTTTCGTTTGTTGAAAATGAACTAAAATTATATCATTATTAATTATTCTTAGAACATTTCTTTCTATATAGGTTACAAGAGATGAATCAAATATTCTAGCTTGAAGAGGTCCGCCCCTGTTGAGACCCGTCATTTAAAAAGTTAACATCATCTTTGTTTTTGTTTTTTAAAACATTTTGCCATATTTTTAGTTTATAGCTTTATAATATTTAGTTATGACTATTCTAATGTTTGTAATTAGTTAAATTGAGTTTTTTTATGTATATTTTGAATTATGATAATAAGAGTAATATTTTGTAAATGATACATATTTATTATTTATAAATTTATATATAAAAAATTAAAAGATATTCTTTTTAAGGATTTTTAAATGATATATAAAAAACACGGGACACATTAACGTAATCTTTATCATTAACGAGATCTCTATTATTTGTAATATTTTGACTTATATTAAATCCAACACTTTATAATATTTAACGACAACTATTTTAATGTTTTTATCTTTAACTTTAGCTTCATCATTACTTTTCTTCTTCTTATTTCTAAATGCAAATCACATTACAAATACATTTTACATTTTAACATTACAAATACATTTTAATGTTGCTCATGCTTTTTCTTTTAAGAATCGTATGATGTAATGAGCATTGATTAAATGATGTTTGGAGGTTTTAAAGTTAGAAAACATTGCGAGAAAAAGCCTCGGATGGCACCACGGAACCTCCATGATGAGCCAACAACCCATGAAGAGTTGGGGAACTAGCCCCCAACTCACCATAGGCGAGTAGCTCCTAGAGGAAAATCATTATAAGCAAGTTTTTCTTTAAAGGCGAGTTTCTTTAGGTTCTGAAGTGCAGAAAATGAGTTTTCACCCCAAAAACTTCAATTTTAGGTCATGCAATGTACATTATATCTCCAGAACATCCAAAAACATTAGAAATCATCATGCATGACATTATTAACACAATTACAACAAAATCAATGGCAAGGGGTACCAATTTCATATAGTCATAAAAACCTACATTTTCATTTATCTCACACAATCATGCTTCTAACCCCAAGGGTATGAACAATCTATTGAACTCACCTCTTAAAATCTGATTTGCTAACTTCAATTCCAACTTCTAATCCAAAACCCTATTGCATGCAAAGCTTCAAGCTAAAGGATCCAAGCTTAAGAAGGTTGAGCTAGTTCATCTTTTGAAATCTTCATATACAAGCTACCACTAGATCATGATCTTTGCAAGAATTGGGGCTTAGATGAATTGAGTGTAGAGAGGGAGCATAGATCGAATTCTAGAGGGAGAGGGAGAGAAATTATGATTTTGTAAGTTTAGAGACAGAAGTAACATGAAACAAATGAAAGTTTTGGCTTTAACTTTCTTAAATACCCCTTACATGAAAGTACTAAAACACCCTTCCTTCTTAAATGCACATAAGATAAGTTAACAGGCAATTCATCGTGGAACTAATAAGCGGGATATTACAATTTTGTTTATAAATCAATATATCAATAATTTCCATAATATTTTCAAATTAATTTTTTTTAATTATAATTATACAAACAAACATAATAAAATAAGCACATGCGTTAACGCAGTAGAAAGAGTGGACAGACACACGTCTTTCTGCTACTGAAAGATAATGAGTTGAATGCAGAGAGTTGATAAAACGTATGTCTTTTAATGCATAAATAATGAGTTTTTATTATTATTGAAAATGGGAATATGGGTTAATTAGAGGATTAGGGATGGATTAAGTTAGAATAAGGGTTGTATACTTTGGGCGTGATTAGGTTAGAATTAGGGTTGCAAATTTTATAGGATGGTGAAAGCACGATGGAAATGGGAGATAATGAGTTTAATGCAGAGAGTTGACAAAACACTTGTCATATTATGGACAATGAGGTTGTATTAATATTGAAAAGGGGATTATGGGTTAAGTTGAGTATTAGGGCGGGATTAAGTAAGAACGAGGGTTGCAGACTTTGGGTGGGATTAGGTTAGAATTAGGGTTGCAAACTTTATAGGAATTATATATAACTAGACCTACACTCATGCGTCGCACGAGTTTGGTCGTGTAATATCTAATACTATGTCATGATTCACTATTTATGAAAATATTAATGTTGTTGTTTATATTGAATTTATAGTCGGTGAGAAACAGAAACAACAAAAAAACATTTAAAATCTAAACTAAAACACATTTGATCTAACAATATCTTCTTCACCATCTTCATTGGTTATGAATATCTTCAAATCTTTTCTTGAGGTTACTCTTGAAATTGCTACATATAATTGACCATATGAGAATATTGGTGTTGGAAGATATACTCCGACATGTTTAAGTGATTGTCTTTGACTTTTATTAATGGTCATTGTGACCTTGAATCATATTGAAAACTCTACCTTGACATCTCAGTATTGTCTCTCTCTCTTCCATTGTCTCACTCTCTTCCACATATCACTTTATCCCGATTCAGTTAATTATTATATTTCTTAGAAAGATGACTATAAAAAACACCGAAAACATGATAAATGAGTCTCTAAATAATATTATTGTACAATTCATACACGGGACTCATAACGACATCTTTATCAATAATGAAATCTTTACTGTTTTAAATATTTCGACATATTTTAGTTTACCATTTCATAATATTTAATAACAACTATTTCAATTCTTTTATCATGGGAAAATTACACTAACCTCTCTTAAGGTCTTCTTAAATAACACAAACACCCGCTCTATTTTTTAACCAAACACTAATCTCCCATTTTTATTTATCAAATTGATAAGCACTTCTCTTATAATATAACACTATACATCTCTTATAATATAACACGATTTAAACTTTGATAATTCCATTTATTTTGAGCAATTAACTTCTTCATACGAATATGAACTCATTTAATTTTTGACCATTTTTTCTTTCCATTTTTCATTTACGTGATTTTTCTCAACTCATTCTTACTCAGTCAAGGTGGTTTCATTTTTAAACTCTAATGTAATAAAACTAATATATCGAAGATTATATCTTTTTAAGTGATCAACCACAATGTCCATCTACCAAAATACTTCTCCTTTATATATTCTCTTTTGATCTATTTTGAGTCAAAAAATCTCATTTAACTTAATTGTGAAAAAAAATAGATACATAAATGACTAAAATTAAATTGTATATTTAGAAAGTTATTGAAATGGATAAAATGAGGGGAGATTGATGTGTTTGAAAAATTAGAAGGGGTGTTTGTGTTATTTAAGAAAAAACTCAAGGAAAATCAAAGTAATTTTCCCTTTATCATTAATGTCGGCTTTATCATTAGTTTTTTTTTCTTATTTTCTCAATTCATATAGCATTGCAATGCACTAGTTTATGGATAATAACCCCCACTTCGAATTATCCCGTGCGGAGCAGGAGCCGTGTTTAGCACGGGTTTGTTGCTAGTTTGTGGATAATAACCAATGATTTGTTGCCAAAGTAATAGAAAGTCAATTTTTTTTAATATCCTAATGAATATCCAAATTAATTTATTAAGTCAATTTTTTTTTTTTTATAAATGTAATCATAGAAAACAAATATTTCTAGTAAAATATACGAGTATTTTCACTCATATTTATTATTTTTTGGGTTTTATAGATACTTTGTGCCTCATTTTAGCTAGTGTTGTCTAATCACTACCAAAAAAAAGTTTTTTAACGGATCTGTCCGGTGAGAACAGATGAGTGGCAACAGTGGCTGATAATGCTCCAGTGTGACGTTAATCGCTTCCGGCGCGGCGATGTTGAGTCTTTGCGTTGGAACGAAAGGTGTTTGCAGGCACATTAGCACTCTAGCGCTCAAGTCAGTAATGAAACTGGGGAAGAGTGTGTGGAAAGTATTGTGAAAAGTGAATCGTACCTTGAGGGTAAAGCAAGTCCACCCTTATAGGCGCGCGTTGGTCATAATTGTCTACGGGTTATACAGCGTGTGACTAGGGAAGGAGGAGGACACGTGTAGGGTGATCCTCATGCGGGGATGTGCTTCTGTGTGGCACGGTGAACTTAAATTGGCGTGCTCCTTCAAACGCGGAGAGTTGTGGCGGTGTAAGCTATTCCACATGTTATTGTGCGATTGGTCCTCCGACCGGTCCAAAACACTAACACTACCAAAAAAAGATACTATTGTCTAATAAAATATACAAGTGATTACTTTTTTTTAAAAAAAATTGTCAGGTACTTGATTGTATTTTTTAATTATGTTTAGGGTTTTAATATCCCTTTTATATTATTGTTAGACTTAAGTGTCCATTTTAAACATAGAAAATTATTAAGTTGACTTTATAATACACAACAATTATAGATAGGTAATATTTTACACATTGTGTCCAAGTATTTTTGTCGATATTTGTGGTCTAATATTATTTCACAGATTATTTTAACAACCAATATGTATAAAAATAATCAATAACAATCCAAGACATTTCAATTACTCATACTTTGTTTTGAACTTAAATTTAAAATTAGAGATCCATATTTAATATCTAAAGAAGAAAAAATATTCAGAAATTCAAAATGTTACTATTTTAAAATTATAAAAAGAAAAAATAAACAAAAACGCAGCAACATCCGCAAGAAAATATTTAGGTAAATCCGCTGGGAAATCTGCAGGAATTCCTGCTGAATTTCCCAAGGATTCATGTAAGAAAACAAAAAAAGAAAATAAAAACACTTTTGCAGGAGAAACCCCAGCAACTGTATTCGTTGCCTGCGGATTTTCATGCAATGATAGCAACCGCAGGAAACTTGTCTTGAGCAGTAAGAACCGCAGCAAAATCCTTAGGTATTCCTGCGGAATAGTTTCCGCAGGTACTGCGAGAGTTTCTAGTAGTGAGATCTCAAGCCAAACCCTAATCAACAATAATAGTAAAAATTAAACCACAACCATATCATAAATCAAATTTATAAAAAAATAATCTGGAAAAAGAACACGAATAGGAATCAGAGGAAAGAGATTCAAATTTAAAAGACTAATACCTCTATTCAGAAAATGAAGGAAGCAACGAAGTTGAAGGAGAAATCCGGGAGTGGCGAAAAACATGAGAAAATGAACCTTATAAATCAAAGGAGAGACGTGCACTCGGTGTCCGTCTCTCCGCTCTTTTTATTGTGATAACGTTTGAAGATTATGAATGATGTTTTTTTTTTTTTTGTGAAATTTTGATTTTGATTAAAACTAAAAAAAAAATATAAATGATTGTTGCTTTGAAGTTATAAAAATTAAACTTTATCAAGTTATGAACATAGATATTTGAGTGCAAAGAGCAAAAATTTATCTAGATTTCTTGTCATAGGAAAGAGGCTCAACCTCTCCGTAGATAAAGAACTATTGATAACATAACTGAATAATATTGCATGGTATGTATTGTGAATTCCTCAAAAGTTAATTCGACATTTATTTGAATAACACGATTTACAATACAATTCTAAAGCGAATGCCTATGTTTCCTTTTTATCTTGTCATAATGATCGACTAATATTCCCTAACTCTATTTGTGATTGGGATTTTTTCTATTTACTTTTCTATATAATAATTTGAGACAAAATCTTAACTGAAAAAAACTTTGTAGTTGTACCACAACAGGCCTGCTTAATCCAAATTTGTGATATTAATATTTATTACACTTTGTAAATTCTCTATCAATTATTCAATTATTTGGTTTAAAAATTTAAACAGGGATTCATGCTGCTTTTGTTTCATTGGGAATTGAATATTATTCATAGAACATCATCACTCATGATTGACCAACCTTTATTTGGTTCATGTCCATCACTTTTAGCGTTGCAGAAGCAACAAAGCGATCCAGTAAATTATGTCGATTAATGGACCTATAAGGTGGAAGCATCATGGTCTTATTAGAAATATTTATGAAATGATTGTTATTCGTCTATACTTAATTCATAGTAGTATTGAGGATCAAATTCATGAGCTACATCCATTGCAAATGGCGGTGGCATGCTGACATTTGCTTGCATTGTGGCTGCAATAGTCTTACTTAAGTTTGTTTGATTTTTGTTTTTATCTATGGGAAATCCATGAATGTGATTGAATTTATATGTGGCCATTACCTATTTATGATTTTGTGCATCTTTTTCCATTTGTTTCCTTCATTATGATTGTTTTCGGAAGAAAATAAAACATGGATTTTACCCATAGATGGAAGAAGGACTTACAATGATGGTGGATCAATGGAAAGAATGCTTAGTGAACGGAGGTAGATGCCAAAATCTGAGTTGGAGTGATGGCAATGAAGGGGATGTACCTTCTAATACTCCGATGCCTAAGTATGTTTAAACTCTAGGTCAAGACTAGGTTAGAATGAGGCAAACCTTGTAAGCCCTAACAAAAATATTCCTCATTCTAACCAAGACTCCACCTTAGGTTTATAATGACTTGGATGTCAGGTATTAGAAGGAACATACCCTCTATTTCCGTCATATCCACCTCAGATATTCTGACGTCTACCTTCCCTCCATTCACATTGAATTCCTTCCACTAACCCACTACCATTGTGAGTCCTTCTTCTTACTATAATAAAAATTTGAGTTTTTGATAATGAGCAAAAATGTTGGTTATTAATTTGCATTTATATCTCATTATATGTGATCCTTAAGTACATGCAAATCCTACTTTATACTTAATTTAGCTTAATTACTCTTTTATGGTTAAGAACCTTTATTTCAGTTATTAATGTTTATTTAAGTTTTATGAAGCTTAATTACTAGTGTTGGTTTGAATGACAGGTCCTGTGAAGATGTTCAAAGATATATCATTGGGAAGCATGCTATCGATGTAAGAAGATGTAGCTTTGGAAAGAATTTTGGAGCTACATCGTGAAGAACTCGCAGTATGCATTTTACAAGAACATGACCTTGGGTCCCTTATTTTCATGTCTTGGGGAGTAAGTTTACAAGAGTATACTCCAATGATTGTAGTAAAAGGAAGAGGGAATGTGTTAATTACCAAGAGATGACTGACAACTAGAGCAGAAAAGACCAAATGACATAACCTGGCGATGTAGAAAGCTACAATTTTACGACGCATCAGATTTGATCTCGGATATGCATTAATGTGGTCCCAGAACATCTAATGTTTGGATAGAAAGATAAAGGAGTCTCAAATAGTACAAAAAAGGATAATAATACATTATTAAAGAACAATAAGCCTTCATTTGCAAGGTGTGCTAGTGGTTAAGGAATGATCATATAATAATTATGTTTGTTACAACCTCTGAAGGTTCTTTTAATGTTAATTTTTGAAGTAAAACTCAACTGCTTTTATCCTTATTGTCAAATTCTTTGAGATTGAAAGGATATGAGAATGGAACTATTTGTTTAATACGAGTTACATCTATGAGTACCAAGAGCAGATGGGAACTTAATAGACCGCTTGATATGAACATAGATATTTGAACGCAAAGATCAAAGATTTATCTTGATTTCTTGTCATAAGCAAAAGGCTCATCCTCTCGATAAATAAAGAAGTACCGATGACCTTACCGAGTAATATTTCATGTTCAGTATTGTGAGTCAACCATGAACAGTGTGTTGTCCCATGCTTAACATGATAGTTGAGGTTAAAAACCCCTAAGGACACCAACTTCCTAGGAAGCAGTGCGAAGCTACAACTTTATACATTGTTCTAAAGAGTTGTAGATTTACGTAACTAAAAGTTTATATGCTTTATTTACTTCTGCATTTTAGTTTAGTGTCTTAGAACCTTAAAATATCATTTTTGTTATTTGTCATTTTAGATTTTGAATAACTAAACTTAGAATTTGAAAAGACACTAATTGCGTATGATTTACATAAGAAGGAAGAATAATGAATTCACCTTTTCTCAAGTGAGAGGAGTGTGGTTGTTAATAATATAATTTACGTAAGACGATAGTTGGTTCTTTAACCGAATACAATTTGTCGAACCAGGTACCACGTGCTTCCGATTCACAACTCTTATCACAAGAGTATTGATGTTTTTGATGACATGTGATTGCTTCAATGTTATGTATTCAACACAAATCTTGGGTCCTATTTCTTTCAATCTCACAATCCCTAAATCATTTCTCACCATCATGCAATCGAACCTAATAACCATAACCCTACCCTTTTTAGCGGGCCTAATTAATTTTTATGAATAAAAAAATTCTGCAAGGAATTGAATCAGGTAGCACATGAAAATTCATTCTTTTTTAAAAGTCATTAACACCATTGTAGTTCCTTTGTTTTTTTTTTATAGCAGTTCATTTTCATTATTATTTTTTCTTTGAATTACCACATAACGGTTCCTTTTTTTATTATTTTTCTTTCGATTACCACATAGCAGTTCCTTTTCAATATTATTATTTTTTCTTTCAATTACCACATATTTTCCCTTTCATTTTTATAGTTTTTACAACATTTGCGGTTAGGACAAAAAAATTTGTGCAGACTTTTGTATATATATTTTCTTTTGATTTCTCTCTTTTATTGCCATCCATCTTTTATTTTTGTTGCTTTTTGAGTTAGTTTGATAACATAATCATGAATATAACTATAAAAGTAATAATATAGTCAATTTCATGGTTATATATGAAGCTCTGCAAAACCCGTGCAGGCAGATATTAATTTCTTTTCAATATCTATTCCACTTCCAATCAATTTAACATTCAATTCATTTAGTCTTCTAATTTCAATGGACAAGAATTTTAGTAGATATTATTTTTTGCTATAAAAAATGACTTAATTTTACTATGGGCATATGATATTAACACATAGTGAGATCAATTATCCCACTCATGCATATATCCAATTATCCCACTAACAAAATATTTTATAGATCATAATGTTCCTCTAATTTGCAAGTAGAAATTGAAATGTGAAGAAAAAGGTGGAGGAATAACAAACCAATAAAATAAAAAAAATTATCCTCAAATCCTAACTCTCTAAGAACAAATATTTGGAGATGTATAGAAATGAAAAATAATGGATAAAGAGTGAGAGAAAAGCAAATGATCAAGAAATGGAATGGAGAAAGAAAGATGAGAAAGAGGCAAATAAAAAGGGAAGAAAAATAAATCAGTGAAAAAAACTGAATAGGGATAAAGTGATATGTGGAAGAGAGGGAGTTCTCACATTTACGAGTTGATTTTTGACGTTATGTTATTTTCAACTTGAAAACAATAATACAATGACTTGAAACTTTAGTGTCGCGTCAATAAATAAAGACCTCTTAACATAAACTTTTGAGAAAATTGTGAGGGGGAACACCTAGTTACCGAAGAAAAAATAAATAAGGACAATAAAACCAAAATGATACTTGACGGCCAAAAGTTGAATTAAGACCAAAATTTACATTCTAAAATTTTTCATTTTAAAAAAGGACAATAAAACTTTTAGAACTTCTTCATTTCTAACATAGAGAGTGGCTAGAGGATATTTTACATGAAATAAGATAACCAATAAATAATGTAAAAAGAAAAAAGATTACTCAATAAAGGGGAACAATTCCAAGAAAATAAAAAGTACATATCTATTAAACATTAAGTTAAAACTCTATAAACATCTTGATAAACATTAACATGGAAATATTAGCAAACTTTTGCGCGTAGAAGTTTTCTTCACAATACACATGGATCACTTAGTTTTCCATTGAAATTGAAACATCTGATAGATATTTTTGACAAGCTTAAATTTCATTGCATTCACATCTCGAGTAATGTTAATGCTCACACTAATCTCAAAATACTTGAAACTCTTATTTCTGACAAAATGCAATCCTTTAATAACTTCCCACAATTTAGCTATGGGATTGCCAATTTTCTTTGAAAATCCATTTAACCATTCATTGTCAACACCCCATATCAGTCCTCCACAACTAACAATGCATTAATAATGAGAGGCTCCTGACAAATTCTACGAAAAATGACGCAAGAATGAACTAAATTCACATAAGAATGAGAAGGATCCCAAAGTTTTTTAAGTACGTATAAGACTCATGACTTAATGCTGACTTATATGAATTGATTGACACCAATTATCCAGGACCGACAAGCTACTTCATAACACACACTTTGATCCTTGATCTCATGCTTTTATCATTAATGCTTCAATATATGATCCAAGGAACCCTAACTAATTGAGTTATACGTCTCAAATGTACCATGCTATTAGTGGAGTGTGGTTTATCAATTGTTATTTAATGGAACTATTTGCTCTTATGGTAATGCATATATAATATATTGCATGTACACGTAAAATGGTTTCGTTGTTTGATGTGAAGAATGCGTTTGATGAAGCTATTTAATCACACATAATCTTGATTTGATCTTTAATTATGGTAAGCGTGCATGTAATAACAAAAATAGTAAGAATTTAAAACTAGAAACCAAATCACATATATAACCAAATACAAACTTATTATGATGCACACAGGAGATAGGTTTTGCACTACGCACAAGTTTATTTTTACTATTGAACTATTAAATCTCACCGTTGAATTAAATGAGATTTATTGATTAAATTAAATAGTGGAAAATAAACTTGTCCGTCCATAGTACAAAACCAATGTACTGGTACACATTAAACATAACCAAATACAAGAAACCAACATAAGCAAAGTATATAATAGTTTGAATCCTATTAGTGGGACCCACATTATTGCCAAAAGTAAATAAAAACTTCATATCATTCCTCGCTACCGGTGGGGTTTGGGTCTCTGTGAGCAGAGTTGTTCGCTGCGGTATCCTCCATGCCTACATGATTAAAATACTCAGATGTATAAAAATACAAAGGGATATAAGAATATAAAATGTAAAGAAAATGGTAAAATAGATTATGCATAATCAATTATGAGAGCATCAAACATTACTTATAAATCATCTCCCAAACAAACATGTGACCACAAGTTTTAGTCATATTTACAATAATGAAATAAAAAATCTAGAATGATAAAAAAAGAAGTTTATTTCTCAAATAATTATATTGTATGCTTTTTTTCACGCATGTGTACAAATTGTGTCAAAAATCGTGTTACTAATCAAATATTTTCCTTGATCAATGGTATATGTATTTCGTATCGCTTTTCAATTTCCATTATAAACAAACATCCATTTTGATCCAACATAGGTGATCAATTAGTACGCAGTATATTTGAGTATTTTAAATGTATTTTGATCAAGTTTGATTTCTACTCATAAAAAATAGAACAATAAACAAAAATTAAATCATTTACTAGATATAAGCCATAACATATATAACTAATACCAGATCCCTTACCATGTGAAACAATCTCTCCTCTTGTGATTAAGTTTTCATCTGTCAGTATCTTTAGGAGTTTCAATAGGAATGCTTCGAATTTTTTAGTTTCGCCGTGGCTGAGTTCTTCAATGTTGACACTATCAATCTTCATCTTCAGTTCTTCCATTTTGAGACTATCAATCTTCATCTTGAAAATCTCAACCTTTTGTATTTCACGTTCTATCTCACAGAGTATGTCATTTGCTGCAGAAATATTATTCTCATTCAAATCTCCCTTTTGATATTCTCTTGCCATCTCAATAATCCTCTAATGAAGATAGTATAAAGAGAAGAGACTGGAAGTAGCTATGCAGTGATGTTTGTATGGCTTGCAAAGTTAATATATATACAACAAAAAATTATAGTTTAATTCTATAATTCATAAATTAATTCAAATTTTGTTTTCTTTTTCTTTCTACCGTTCAACAATATTTAATGAAAATGTATAAAGTTAATTTCAAATTTCTATATAAATAATCACATTAATTACTACAGATTCACTTAACATATATATTGTAACATTCTTTTTGGAAAAAATTGTAAAAAAATAAGCTTTTGAATAAGCATAAATAAATAAACTTTTATTAAAATGAGACGTTGCTTTTAGTATATTTTTTGTTCAAAATATCTGATTTTATTTAATGTGGTTGACGAGAGACAACTTAAAAAAATAATTTTACTATTATTGAAAAACATAAATCAACTTTTTTTAGGAAATCGTTCAAATCACATGAGACAATTGTAAAATGTTCGTTAGTAACTCTATAATGATAACAATAATAATAATGATAATTATAAATCCTTTTTTGTCATTCTCTTTTATTTAAATAAGTAATTTTCACATCTACTTACCTTTTTCTTTTGTGATTTTGTCGTTGTATTGCGACATTGGTTTGTTTTCTCGATTTTGTGCGGTGTTGTTTTGCTTTTCCGTCTATTTACGATGTTTGTTCACTTCAGATTGTCAGATCAACTTCGATCCAATGCAGATCCAATCAATGAATATGGTGTTCTCAAAATTATAAATCTCGAGGCATATGTATTCTAGACACTTAATTATTGTCGTACTTGTACACTTAAGTACTTTGACATTTTATGATATTCACATGTTGTGAATTTGTTTGCAGATCCATCCTTTTTATTTTTAGTGAATATGTATTGTATCAATGCACTCTATCAATTTGAATGATTGAATCGAATACAATTTATTTTTAGTCATACATAATCTTAATTTGATGTTTACGGTAAGCATGTAATAACAAAAATAGTAAAAACTTAAAACTAGAAACCAAATTACTTAATATAACCAAATACAAATTTATTTTATGGTGCACAAGTGAGATAAGTTTTGCATTATATACAAGTTTATTTTTACTATCGAATCAATAAATCTCATTGGATTAAATTAAATATTGAAAAACAAATTTTTTCATCCGTAGGATAAAACCAACTTACTTGTACATACAAGACATTATCAAAATACATGAAACAAACATAAGTAATTGTTTGAATCCCATAATTGTTTAAACTAACAAACAATCAATATCAATGCAATCCATTTCACTTTATTTCTCTCATCCACTACTCAGCAAATTCCATAGCTTCAAAAGCCTTCATTATTTCATCAATGTTGTTGCATTTGGTACATCCTTAGTTATTTCTTCCGTCCACCTTAGTCACATCCATGACAGAATTAACATCAATCATTGGTGTCACCCCTGGAACAAGTTCATCGTCCCAAATGAACAACTCACATGTATACTTACCGTGTAAAAATTACCCAGAGAAGAAGATTACACTATATCCAATAAAGAATGTAAGAAAGATAATACTATGCATAAACTATTTAGCTATCCTTATCATTCCAATTTCTGCATTTCCAAAATTTGCGCCCTTGATTCTCACAGGTGTTTGCTATGTAAACCTTCATAGGTAGGTTACAACCATAAACGGGTGCATAGTAGGAATATTGTTACGAACATAGCTGCGACTTCCACCATTTATGGAAATCGAAAACGAGTTAGAACCTTTTTTATACGAACATCGTTTACTGCTTGACATCATGACGTGGTTAACGGTCCGTCTATTATGTGAAATATGATACATGTGGCAATGTTGTTTCTTTGTAGTGATGTATACTAGACAGCTGTGTACGATTGATAGTTATGAACATGTGGACTTAAATGCTTGATGATGATTATGTAGAGTTGACTTATTACTTGATAAAATGTTGATGTGTGGATGTATTGTTTGATAATGCAAATGTGGAGATATGTAGAGAATATGTAGAGTAAATTATTGTTATGCATTATCAAGTCAATACTTGGCATCCATGCATTCATAAGTCCATATGAAGAGATATGTAGAGGGATCAATCGGTAATATTACCTCCAAGATCCATTGGTACCACATGCATGTAGAGTCGTGTCTAGAGAATTACATACACATGAGTTATGTGAATTATGTGCCTTGGTAAAATTATATGTTGGTGAATTTGATGTAACTTATGAAGTTGTGTACTTGAACTTGAATGAATGAAGGTGCTTGTACACTTGAATATTGTAAATGACGTGATAATTCGATTATGCTAATTATTCACTTGTTGATAGCTTGAAGGAATTATATGACTTTTTATGATTATGTGTATCTCGATATCCTTTAATGCTATTCATTTTGGTTATACTTTAATGTTGAAATGTGAACTAACCCCTATTGGTCGTTTGGTTGACCGCCTACCTTATTCGTATGGATGGGTAGACGGCGTGCATGAGTAGTTGCTTTTCTTGGTGAGTATGCCGGAGGCTAGCTTTGGTGCTACCTCCTCTTTTGCTTTCAGAGTCTTAGTGTGTCGGCTCTGATTAAGGTGTTTGTCTGTTTGTGTTTATGACTTGATGAGATATTTATCACTTAGTATGTTGAGATGAGATTTTATATTCGATGATGTATTGAGAATTATATGACATGATTACTTGGAGATTTTTATTTACTGCCGATGAATTGTATGATATTATATTCCGCTACGATGTTTTTGAAAAAATTATTTATGCATGTTTGGAACTTAATGAAGAAGTAGCATCTAAATCCTTTGCATGATTTGTATTATGGCGTGATACATCACTTTAAGCGTATAGGAAGTTACATTAGATATGTGAAGAATCACAATCAGCTTGGTTGGATATGGCAGAAAGATGAACGTCGTTATGTTTTGGCTAAAAGTCACTGCTTTTGTGATGAAAGTGCAAAGGGCAGAGAAATTTAACAGAATCATCAAAAACTAACATTGGAGCTTTTAACAGAATCATCTCACATGATTAACTATCAATGGAATTTCATCTCTGCAAGTTCTAACATGACACTTTAAGATTACTTTTGTGTATTATGGCTGAGGAATTTACAAAATCGTAATGCATATTCCATCAATCTTGTTTGGAGAATTTATTTTCTAATTCCAACTTTGGGTTATGGGCAACATACACTCGATTACATGCCACACCATGGTTCAAATTCAAAAGTTTCATTGCAAAATTCCCTAGTGTCAATGTATATCAATTGTGAATATTTGAACTGGTCTTTGACAACATTTAACAAACTTGGTTCACTTACTTCTAAAGTTCCTGACAACATTAAGTATCCATCCATGAATCTTGCCTTTGTTGCTAGCATACGCTTCCGACTGCATATTGACACTGATTTTGATTCTCCTTGTTGGAACGGAACAATGACTCTAAGTTTAATTCAGTCACAAACTTGTTACAGAAAATAATTAATAACATCAAAACAACCTTTACTTATCGGCGTAACGAGCCGAAAAGTGATTCTAACACTGCCAAGGAGACTCAATTCGTATGTGGAATGGGAACCAGTTAGAGAAGCCGCGCATGTGAAGTTAAAAACGAGATATGGAAATTTTCTTAGAGCTAATGGTGGGTTACTACCTTGGAGAAATTCTGTTACGCATGATATTCCTCATAGGAGTGCTACTCAGGATTCGATTATTTGGGATGTTGATGTTCTTGAGATTCATGTTGGAAATCCTCCTCCATTATTTTCACAGTTGGCATCTATATCTTCTTCTTTGCATTTCATTCAGTGGGATCCGGGAGGGTGGTCTCTTGTTCATTGGAATAGTCAACATGCATGGAAGCTCTTTATCAAAATAGGAACTCAGGGTCAAGTTCTTAGAGGTGAAGGAGACTAATGTAGGAGGGTTTATTTAGTATTATATTATTTCAACCTAATTTTATTATTTTCCTGTTTAATCCTAACAGTTGTAGCCTAAGAGGAAACGTTTATTCATATTCAATGATATTTTAAGGAGTTTTCTAAATTACTTCAAATTCGACTAATTCACCTGCCATTACTTCATCAAGACCATAAATACGAGCAATGCCGTCTCCTACTTGAAGTACAGTACCCGTATTTACAATTTTTACTTCGGTATTATATTGCTCAATACGTTCACGGATAATTTTACTAATTTCATCTACACGAAGGGTTACCATGAATATTTCTTAGGATTCTGGAATCCTATTTTCATAAGTGTGTCGTTTGCAAACTTGTTCTTTTTCTATCTACGTTTAGCGTTTGCTAGCCATGCTTCTGTACTGCATCAGAAAGGCATTATATTAAGTGATACACTACTAAAAAAGGTCTTTTTTGGACGTAATTTCGAACGGTTTTGGGACGGAATTTACGGAAAATTCCCACGGATTTCAGACGGAAATGTGTTTTCGGACGGAATTCGGACAGATAAGGCGTTGTCCGGAAAAGCCGCGTCGCGAATTGTATTTTTGTCCCAAATTCCGTCCAAAATATATTCCAGACGGATTTCGTACAGTTTTCGCACAAACACAGTTATGGGATATTGGACTAAACTTCAAACGGATTTCGGACGAAATTTAATTTAATTTCCTACGGTTTTCAGACGGAGTTGAATTTAATTTCCTACGATTTTCAGACGGTATTGAGTTAAAATTTCCTACGGTTTTCAGACGGATTTAAGATAAATTTTCCAACGATTTTCGAATGGATTTAAATTCCTTTGAAATATTTTCCACGCTTTTTGGTCGTGGTTATAATTTTTTTTATTTTACAGAATGTCTATAATTCATATATTTTTACGAGTTTGGGATAAATTCTAATATGTAAAATTTATATTAAATAATACATACTAAATCAAATAAAAATAAATAATAATTCAAGAGTAAACAAATGCTCATTGTATGAAACAAAATTATATAAACTAGATTCATATAAGTGCTTAATGTTCTAACACAATATATCACAAACTAACATGACTAAATTGTTCATTAGTCAATACTCAACAATTAAAGTAACACAATAAAGTGCACTAGCAGGGATAGGCCAGGGAGAAAACAACTGCCCTCAAAAAGTAAATAGCCAAAAAAACAAGGTAAACAGGTTTGAAAACATAACTCCAACCAAAAGGAACTCCAATGACAAAGCCAAATACAAGACAACAACAGTCAAACACATAATTCATCAAAAAAAGAGAAACTGGCAGCAACAACCACAAAATAGTAGAACAACAAAAAACTAGTTGAGCTAAACTTATCAATCAAATCCAAAATTTTCATCATTGTTTCCCTTCGAGGCTTCACCAACATCATTTGGTTCATCTTCCATAGGTGTCGCACAAGCAAAGTTTGGAGGCAATGGCATATTCAACTTTTCAAATAAAGCTGCAAGCATGCTTTCATTTGACTTAATTCTTTTATGTTGCTGCTCTAATTTTTGTTTTAGCTCTTGGTTTATACGTTCTTGCTCTTTTGCCTTTTCTTTCCATTTTAAGAGCTCTTGTTCCATGTTTTTTTTCCTTAAAGGCATTTGAGCATGAACCAATAGTATAGTTCGAAGCATTTGTTCCTATAGAACCTAAACCATATAATTTTCCTTTTTTACCTTTGGGAGCTACTTCCTTCCAAATAGTCAAGTCATCTGGAATATTATGATGGCTTTCAGAAGACAACCCTTCTTCCTCTTGATTTTGAGACATAGATATTTCCAAAAGCTCTGCTTTTCTCTTCTTAAAAGCTTCCTGCAATTTTGAATTATGTTAGTTATTTAACTAACAACCAATTAAAATCTGTAATTTTAATAATATCATAGATAAATTAAAATCATAGTAAAGGTGTTGTCGTGGAGGTGGATGATGGACCATGTTAAAATTCCTGTCAGTTTTTTTTATGAGTGGAGGTGGAATCCTAGAGAATGTCTTAAGAGGTATTCGAGAAGTTCGTTATCGAAGGGGGAGGAGTGGCTGTTTTTGTTAGCAGGTCTGTTTGTTGGCTGGTTTTGAGTGGTGGTGGTTGTTTTGGTTCGGCTAGATGCCGTGACAGGCTGCTGAAATGAATGGCAGCGGTTACCTGTGATGGCAGGTTTGTTCTTGGCTGGTGAAATGAATGTTATTTGCTTTTGTTTAAAAGAGAAAAAAAAATAGTGGTGGGGCCATTAATTTTTCTCGTCGGAACCAGTATATACACACTACACTATACCCTTACTTTATTTTTCATTTTATACGATAACCATTAAAAACTCAATACAAAACCTCTTCTCTCTTTTCTCTCTCCCATAACCCATTCTCCCTTCTCTCCAAATTTCTCTGTACTCATTTCCATCCGCTTTTCCACCTTTCTTTTCCATTTTCGTCACCCTCATTCCTTTAATTGTCATCAAATATACTTCAACTAGTGTGAAATTCATGTTTAAGTGAGAAGCTGAAATACCCAATCATGGAGGGGTTGAGTTTTGGTGTTCCTTAAGGTAAAATTTTATGATTAATAGAATGTATAAGTGATATCTAGCTTTGATTAGTAATAGGAACTAGTATATGTAGTATTACTTTAGATTTTCATAGCTACCTTTTAAACCCTAAGTGTAGAAAATTGGAGGTTTTTACTAAATTACCTTGTGGCATGTTTTTATAAGTTACAATTTTGTTTTATGGGAGAAACAAATAAAAAAAATTAAAAAGAGAATCTCATTTTTCTTCAAAAATAAGGTTTCACTATTTTGTTCATTCAATAGCAAGGACGTGACTTTGATGATTATAAAATTTGATGTTAATTGGTAGTTATTGCAAGATTGAGGTAAGAATGTGAATAATTTATCATATGGTAACACTTTTACGAGGGTTTTGATCCTATGAATTAATTTTGGTGATAAAAACTATTCTTAAACTTTGTTTAATGTTCTAATGAGAATTCTATATCCGTTTGCTACAACGAAGAGATAATGTAGCCTATGAGGTACAGCTCATAGTAACAAATGTAAAATCTCCGTTTGCTACAACGAAGAGATAATTTAGCCTATGAGGTACGGCTCATAGTAACAAATGCAAAATCTCCGTTTGCTACAACGAAGAGATAATGTAGCCTATGAGGTACGGCTCATAGTAACCAATGAAACTTTATGTCTTAATGAAAATCTCAAATCTTAAAAAGAATTTAACATGAAACCATAACAAATTTATAAAGTTAGTTTATTTCGTATAATTTTCTTATACTCTTTATTTTTTGTGTTCGTGCGAATTCTTGTTTCTCTTTCATGTCTACTTGGTATTTTACGTTCATTTCCATCTGCTTTTCCACCTTTCTTTTCCATTTTCGTCACCCTCATTCCTTTAATTGTCATCAACTATACTTCAACTAGTGTGAAATTCATGTTTAAGTGAGAAGTGGAAATACCCAATCATGGAGGGGTTGAGTTTTGGTGTTCCTTAAGGTAAAATTTTATGATTAATAGAATGTATAAGTGATATCTAGCTTTGATTAGTAATAGGAACTAGTATATGTAGTATTACTTTAGATTTTCATAGCTACCTTTTAAACCCTAAGTGTAGAAAATTGGAGGTTTTTGCTGAATCTGTTATTTATTGTTAGTTTCGCCTCAAATAAGTTTTCTCAAGAGTTATAATGATTGTATAATGTTCAGATTCGGTTGATATTGCTTCGGTGGCCGTTCCGGAGGCATTGCTAGGAACAGACTTGAATCTTCATAGTTGTGAGTAGCTAAATTACCTTGTGGCATGTTTTTATAAGTTACAATTTTGTTTTATGGGAGAAACAAATAAAAAAAAATTAAAAAGAGAATCTCATTTTTCTACAAAAATAAGGTTTCACTATTTTGTTCATTCAATAGCAAGGACGTGAGTTTGATGATTATAAAATTTGATGTTAATTTTGGTGATAAAATTTGATGTTATCATATGGTAACACTTTTACGAGGGTTTTGATCCTATGAATTAATTTTGGTGATAAAAACTATTCTTAAACTTTGTTTAATGTTCTAATGAGAATTCTATATCCGTTTGCTACAACGAAGAGATAATGTAGCCTATGAGGTACAACTCATAGTAACAAATGTAAAATCTCCGATTGCTACAACGAAGAGATAATTTAGCCTATGAGATACGGCTCATAGTAACAAATGCAAAATCTCCGTTTGCTACAACAAAGAGATAATGTAGCCTATGAGGTACGGTTCATAGTAACCAATGAAACTTTAAGTCTTAATAAAAATCTCAAAGCTTAAAAAGAATTTAACATGAAACCATAACAAATTTATAAAGTTAGTTTATTTCGTATAATTTTCTTATACTCTTTATTTTTTGTGTTCGTGCGAATTCTTGTTTCTCCTTCCTGTCTACTTGGTATTTTACGCTCTCACTGAGTCTATTTTACTCACCCCCCCCCCCCCCCCCCCCTTCTTTATTTTTTTCATATTCACAAGTTGCTGGATAAGTCCCTCTTGTTATCTGTAGATATTTCAAGCTCTTGCTCCTTTGGTAGGCCTCTATCTTTAGTAATGGCCATTATGTAGTGACTTCAGTATGGTGCAGCTATGCTAGTTAGAATTCGTCAATATTTTGGGCTCTAGATAGTGTTACGTGAAGTATCCCTTTTGTGTAGTTACCATCTTTTTGAACATATGAAAAATATTGGATTATGAGTAATGTAAATATTTTTGGATGATATTTTGATGTGAATATGAAACAGGGATATGTAAATATTTTTGAAATGTTGGAATAACAAAGGAAACTCTGCCGAATTTTTAGTTAATCATGCATTAGTAAATGTATGTATGTTTTATGTTAGGCTTGCCAGACTTGTTTAATTGTTTAGTGAATGTTAGTCTGTGCGCCGGTCATGGCCATAGTTAGGGTCGTGACAAAGTTGGTATCAGAGCCCGGTTAGTAAGTCTTATAGCTGCATTGTGTTGGATTTGTTGTAGAATCTTGATTGTAAATTGTGTACCTGGGCACAACTTACAACCAAGAAGCTATGACAGTCCATTACCATATTGAAGTCATTTATTTAGGGCCTTGTAATCATGTTTTGTTTCTAAATTATATTTTGCCTCAGAAATAGATGTTACGTCGACAACAAACTTCAAAATTCCCAATTATAAATTATCATGATTCATAAACATAGCAGCGGAACATATCAAGCATATAAACAATATCTCCAATCTCATGATGATAAATACATAATCTCATCCTCAACATCGGATATAAATCAATCATGTCATAACTCCTCGGATCAACATATGATAAACAAAATCCAACATATAAACGCTATCCTAGATCAGAGCCCTAATCTTGATGCACGTAAAAGAAATAGAGGACTCCTGCTCCTCAGCAACATGAAGCAAACAAGCTACTAATCATGCACTCCATCTACCCGTCCATACAGAAAGGTAGGTGGTAAACCACTGAGGGTTAGCATTACATCAACATAATCCGCAAGGCAAATAATCAGGAATATCATGTATAATAAATACTAAACAGTATAAACATCCTCATATATACAATCACACAATATTACAATATCATTCCAATTCATCAATTCAAGTTCACATGAACCAAGTGCATTAACCACATATCACAACTCAATTCAATTCACCAAACAAATGCATGCAATGTTCTAGACTCATCTAGATGCATGTGGTACCAAGTCTCCTCAAGGTCGTCACCTTTGATGCAACAAAAACATCGTATGTAAGGTTTCACGCCCCGTCTTACATTTGACATAAGTCCGTCACCAAACAATGAATGCATGAACATATGACTTGTGCTCGTGATTTTCGGGTATCAAAATCATTGATTGGATTTGAACCTTGAATCATTGAACTCTCAACTTTTATTCGCGGGAAGGGAAAAAGTGAGTAAAAAAAACCCTTATGAGACCTTGGATTCGGAGGTTGGTTTCGATTGGGGAAGGTGTTAAGCACCCGAACCGACTATGGTATCCCATAGGAACCTTCTACCTATTCTCTAATCTTGCGCTAAATTAATTTTACTTATTAAAAAAGTTTAAGAGTTAAAGTGAAAGAAAGGAGAAAGATGAAGCATGTTTTTGGTTATTTTTATTGATTTGGAAGGGTCGAAACCCTTTGCCTACTTACCCAAATAAATCGGGATCAAAATCAAGTAGTTCGGCTAAAGAACTTATTTGATGAGTTGAATTGATTTTAACATTTTTTTTTGAAAAGATTTTAAGAAGAGATGAGAGGCCTCAAGGCATGAGAAGAAAATACGATGAAGTTGGTTAATTTTAATTGCACGAAATCCATGTCTAATGTGGATATTAAATTAATTAACATTTGATTAAGGAAAATAAAAGGAAAAACACTTGAGTTACAAGCCAAGGTTTACTTAAAAGAAATTTGAATTTGATTTTTTTTTGATTTTTTGAAGAAAATATTTTTTTCTAAACTAACGATGAAATCGCGTAACGGCGGAAAAATAAATAAGCGTAAAGCGATAAATAAAGTGAAGTGTCGGTGCGCGTGTCAGTGCGTGTGCCGGTTACATATTACATACCCTAAATACATTCTATGGTCTCAAAAGAAAAAAAGAAAAAATAATGCGCGAAAATAAATTACATCAATTCCCTAATTACACACTAAGTATGATAAATAAATACATAACAAAAAATTAAAAGATGCATGAGATTATACTAGAGATGATGCAAAACGAAATATACCGAAACATTAAGCATAAAAAGAACATCACATGCTAGAATAACTACCAAATAAAATGCACTATGTCTACTAAAATAGACTTAAGGCTATTTTAGTCTTTTATGAGGAAGGGTAATTTAGTAATCTTATGACAATAGTTATTTTTAGCGTTCTAGTTAGAACCGTTATTAATTGTAAGAGGTTAAGTTGTCGATATAATTAATTAGGACCGAGGTTTCTAGTTAATTACCGTTAGTGAGTTAGAGTTAGCGGTGTGGAGTAATTAGATTGAACCAATTAGTTAGTATGGGTTAGGCCCATTAATGGTTTGTGAATATTTGACCCATAACCTTGAGAAATTAGGGTTAGACTTTATAATTCACACAAAACACTAAGAGTAGAGAACTAGAGGCTTGGAAGAGGAGCAAGAGAAGAAGGTTGGGGCTAAAGGGGAGATTGAAGCTTGAGCTAGGGTTCTTGGTGTTAGAGGTAAGGGGGCTAGTCTTCATTCATAATCAATTGTTTAATCTCTTCTTCTTCTCCATCTCATAAGTGCTTATGAAATAAGTGATTATTTGAACTTAATTTATTAAATTCGTGCTCCTATTTGATGTTAATTTTGGGTATGTGAAATTGATGCTAAACATGTTATTGTTGTTGATTTTACATGCTTTAATTGTGGTTATATGATACCTTGTTGATTTTTGTTCAAATTGTTATGAACTAGAGTTGTTGTTGTTGATTGTGATGAAATCATGTTTAAGTAAGGTTGTTGTTGAATAAGATGTTGTTGTTGTTGACTGAACCTATGGGTGTTCATAACCATGGAGTCTTGTTATGAATTTGTGTTGTTCTTAAGATTTTCATAAATATGGGTCAAGTGATTATTTTGTGGATATGATGTTGTGATTCAAGCTTTATATGAATTTGAATCTCTATTTATGCCTAGAAATGTTTATACAAACTTTGGAAACCAATTTGGGCTATGGGGAACTAAAATTGAGAATTTTTGGGTGAAAAATGGAGTTTTCCCGTGTACTGAACTGTCACAACTCGCAACGGCGAGTTGGGGGTCACTCCCTGTGACCCACTCGCCATGGCGAGTGGATTTACTCACCATGGCGAGTTGCACAGTGACAGCACTCCCTGTTTCGTGTTCTTGCGTCTTTTTCGCATATTTCTGTTTTGAACTGGCATTTGGTGTAAACATGAAAGTTTTAGATAATTGAGTTATCTTTCCAATGGCTTTGGTTTCACTTGAAAATGTTTTGTGGATTTTGAGTTATGATAGAAACACTCCAAGTGGGTCTTGGAAGACTTTTACAAAAATTCAGCATAACCGTTTCTAACCCAACCCGAAACTTTTGGTTTGCTTCCAAACATCAAATGTGAGTATTATGAGTTTAATTTCGATGTTTAATAGTATCTAATCTATGTCTTGTTGAATCAAACTTAGTTTTCTTCTCTTAATGAATTGGTTTTACAATATGATAATATGAGACGAACTTCGTGATTTTTGTGAATTAGTCGTGATTGGCCGATGAAAAGCTTATGTAATCTCTACTGCACACAAATGTGACTTAAGAGTATACATGGCTTAGGCATTTGACCTTGTTTGGTTGGTTTTGGTTCATTACTTCGATATTTTCAAAGTTGTGAATTATGAGTAGAACTTCATGAAAACTTAGCTTAAAGACCAATTGTTTGGAAAACCTTTTGTGACTGATTTTATATGATTAAATGGAGACTTGTGAATGAATGATAGATGTTGATAATGGTATATATCTTGTTATGGTATACGTGTCTCCGTTATCCGAATTTGTGAAAGACATGTATGTTTATAACGAAGTATGCAAAGGAGATGAAATTGTTGAATGCATATATGTTGATTGTATGTTGGTGTGTGCATACTTGTTGAATGATGGTGATGATTGCATAGTTGTATATGCATTGTTTGGTGATGATTGCATAGTTGTATATGCATTGTTTGGTGATGATTGCATAAGGTTATATGCACGTTGATTGATGAGGTGATCTTTGTGTGAACATATGCATTGAGTCGAGTCATATGTTCATGCATTCATTGTTTGGTGACGGACTTATGTCCAAATGTAAGGCGGGGTGTGAAACCTTACATACGATGTTTTTGTTGCATCGAAGGTGACGACCTTGAGGTGATTTGGTACCACATGTATCTAGATGAGTCTAGAACATTGCATACATTGTTTGATGAATTGCATTGAGTCGTGATGTGTGATTGATGCATTTGGTTCATGTGAACTTGATTGGTGAATTGAATTGATATTGGATTATTGTGTGGATATATATGTATAAGGATGTTTATATTATTTGGTAATCTTTATACATGATATTCTTGAATACTTGATTGTGGATTATGTTGATGTAATGCTAACCCTCAGTGGTTTGCCACCTACCTTTCCGTGCGGACGGGTAGATGGAGTGCAGGATAAGTAGCTTGTTCGATTGATGTTGCTGAGGAGTAGGAATCCTCCTTATCTTTTGCGCGCGTCTAGATTAGGGGCTCTGATCTAGGATAGCGTTTTATTGTTAAACTTATTTAATCATATGTTGATTTGAGGAGTTATGTTATGATGATTCTATATCCTGTGTTTGAGGATGTTTTATGTATTTATTATCATGAGACTTGGAGATGTTGTCTATAAATTTGATATATTCCGCTGCTATATGTTTATGAACCATGATAATTTACACTTGTGGACTTGAATTTGTTGTTGGCGTAGCATCTATTTCTAGAATATATTTGTATGTTCGCGCGTTTTACCGCTTAATAGGAATAGGGTGTTACAAGTTGGTATTAGAGCCATGGTCAGTCTTGTCCGGACTAGTATTCGTTGAATTCCCTGTTTGTATGCGACACGTACGGAAGTACTGTCGGTACTTGTTGTTTTGTTCCGTTCTTTTAGTTGGGTTTTAGCGTAGTGGGGGAGTAGCAGGTTGTTTCTAGTATGTTAGTCTGGCAAGGGAGGTATCTTTGGCTGCAGATGCCTAGTTGGTTGTGGTTTGTGTTAAGGTTCTTGTTGCTTTCAAGTTGGATCTTGTGTGTCTTCCGTTGAAGCATATGGATGTGATTTTTGCTATGGATTGGATGTTAGCGTTTGGTGTTAGCATCAATTGTTTAACCAAGAGTGTAACTTTTTTGAAGCCGGTAGCTGAGGTAAGTGGAAGTTTGTTAACCGCGGAGCAAGTGAAGAAGTCCTTGGATGGTGAAGCTAGTGTGTTCATGTTGTTTGCTTCCTTGAAGGAAAGTAAAGAGAAGAGAAGTGGTGATCTGCCGGTAGTACAAGAGTTTCCAGGAGTCTTTTCGGATGATATTACTGAGTTGCCACCGGAGAGAGAAGTCGAGTTTGCAATTGATTTGGTGCCTGGAACGAGTCCTATCTCGATTGCACCGTATCGGATGTCTGCATCTGAGTTGGGTGAATTGAAGAAGCAGTTGGAAGAGTTGCTTGAGAAGCAGTTCATTAGACCGAGTGTTTCGCCGTGGGGTGCACCTGTGTTGTTAGTTAAGAAGAAGGATGGAAGCATGAGGTTGTGTGTGGATTATCGACAGTTGAACAAGGTGACGATTAAGAATCGGTATCTGCTTCCGAGGATTGATGATTTGATGGATCAATTGGTTGGTGCGGAGGTGTTTAGTAAGATTGATTTGAGGTCAGGATATCATCAAATTAGAGTGAAGGCGGAAGATATATCCAAAACCGCGTTCCGAACGAGGTATGGACACTATGAGTATTCCGTGATGCCGTTTGGAGTGTCTAATGCCCCAGGTGTCTTCATGGAGTATATGAATAGGAAATTTCATCCTTATTTGGACCGTTTTGTTGTGGTGTTTATAGATGATATTTTAGTGTATTCGAAGTCTGAGGAGGAGCATGCTGAGCATCTGAGGATTGTGTTAAATGTCTTGAAGGAAAGCAAGTTGTATGCTAAGATGTCGAAGTGTGAGTTTTGGTTGCGGGAAGTGAGTTTCCTTGGTCACGTGATTTCTAAGGGAGGTATTGCCGTAGATCCGGCGAAGGTTGGTGCAGTGTTGCAGTGGGAATCACCTAAGTCTGTTTTTGAGATTAGAAGCTTTCTTGGATTGGCAGGTTATTATCGGAGATTCATCAAGGGGTTCTCTAAGTTAGCGTTGCCATTGACGCAGTTGACTCGGAAAGGACAAGCTTTTGTTTGGGATGCTAAATGTGAGAAGAGTTTCCAAGAGTTGAAGAAGAGGTTGACTCCAGCTCCAGTGTTGATTTTACCGAATCCGACGGAGTCGTTTGTTGTGTATTGTGATGCTTCTAAGATGGGTCATGGTGGCGTGCTTATGCAGAATCGTCAAGTTGTGGCTTATGCTTCGAGGCAATTGAAAGTGCATGAGAAGAATTATCCGACTCATGATTTGGAATTGGCGGCAGTTGTGTATGCTTTGAAGATTTGGAGGGATTATCTTTATGGTTCTAAGTTTGAAGTGTTTAGTGATCACAAGAGTTTGAAGTATTTGTTTGATCAGAGAGAGTTGAATATGAGGCAGAGGAGATGGATGGAGTATCTTAAGGATTTTGATTTTCAGTTGAGTTATCATCCTGGGAAGGCTAATGTGGTAGCAGATGCTTTGAGTAGGAAGACTCTGCATATGTCTGCTTTGATGGTTAAAGAATTGGAATTGATTGAACAGTTTCGAGATTTGAGTCTGGTTAGTGAGTTAACGCCGAATGGTGTGAGGCTGGGTATGTTGAAGCTGACAAGCAACATTTTGAAAGAGATTAAGAGTGGTTAGAAGGAAGATTTGACACTCGTGGATAAAATGGTATTGGTTAATCAGGGTAAAGGTGTGGACTTTAGATTGGATGAGAACGGTGTCTTGATGTTTCGTGATCGAGTGTGTGTACCAGAGGTATCTGATCTAAAGAGAAAGATTTTGGAAGAAGGTCACAGGAGTAGTTTGAGTATTCATCCAGGAGCGACTAAGATGTATCAGAATTTGAGGAAGTTGTTTTGGTGGCCTGGAATGAAGAAAGAGATCGCCGAGTTTGTTTATGCTTGTTTGGTTTGTCAGAAGTCAAAGATTGAACATCAGAGGCCGTCAGGTTTGATGCAACCGTTGTTTGTGCCTGAGTGGAAGTGGGATAGTATCTCTATGGATTTTGTTGGAGCTTTACCGAAGACCGCTAAGGGTTTTGATTTAATTTGGGTAGTCGTTGATCGTTTGACGAAGTCGTCACATTTCATTCCTATTAAGACCGGTATGTCTGTGGCAAAGTTGGCTGAGATCTACATTGAGCAGGTTGTGAAGCTGCATGGAATTCCTTCTAGTATTGTGTCGGATCGGGATCCGAGGTTTACTTCTAAGTTTTGGGAGAGTTTGCAAGCTTCTCTGAGAACCAAGTTGAGGTTGAGTTCGGCTTATCATCCCCAGACTGATGGGCAAACGGAGAGGACTATTCAGAGTTTAGAGGATCTGTCGAGGGCTTGTGTTTTGGAGCAAGGTGTCAGTTGGATTGAATGTTTACCGTTGATTGAGTTTACTTACAACAATAGTTTTCATTCTAGTATCGGGATGGCTCCGTTTGAGGCTTTGTATGGAAGGAGGTGTAGGACACCGTTGTGTTGGTATGAGTCTGGCGAGAGTTCTTTGTTAGGACCGGAATTGGTGCAAGAGACTACGGAAAAGGTTAGAATGATACAAGAGAAGATGAAAGCGTTTCAGAGTAGGCAGAAGAGTTATCATGATAAGAGGAGGAAGGATATTGAGTTTCAGGTTGGTGATCATGTGTTTTTGCGAGTGAATCCTGTAACTGGTGTTGGTAGAGCTTTGAAGTGTAGGAAGTTGACTCCTCGTTTTGTTGGACCGTTTGAGATTGTAGAGAAAGTTGGGGTTGTAGCGTATCGGATTGCGTTACCACCATCGTTATCGAATCTTCATGATGTGTTTCAAGTGTCTCAGTTACGGAAGTACGTGTATGATGAGTCCCACGTGATTCAAGTGGATGATTTGGAAGTGAGAGACAATTTAACCGTTGAGACGTGGCCGGTTAGGATCGAAGACCGTGAGGTGAAGCGCTTGCGTGGCAAAGACATTGTTTTGGTTAAAGTGATTTGGGTTGGACCGACCGGTGAAAGTGCCACTTGGGAGTCGAAGAGTCAGATGAGGGTTTTGTTTCCAGAGTTGTTTCCGTCAGGTAATTTTCGAGGGCGAAAATTCTTTTTAGGGGGGGAGAGTTGTAACAGCCCGATTTTTTTTGCGATTGTTTGATTTTAATTGTTTTATGTGTATTCATTCATGTCAGTGTGCATTTCCATGGGTTTACGTATTAGGAGGGTATTTTGGTCATTTAGACTTAAGGCTATTTTAGTCTTTTATGAGGAAGGGTAATTTAGTAATCTTATGACAATAGTTATTTTTAGCGTTCTAGTTAGAACCGTTATTAATTGTAAGAGGTTAAGTTGTCGATATAATTAATTAGGACCGAGGTTTCTAGTTAATTACCGTTAGTGAGTTAGAGTTAGCGGTGTGGTGTAATTAGATTGAACCAATTAGTTAGTATGGGTTAGGCCCATTAATGATTTGTGAATATTTGACCCATAACCTTGAGAAACTAGGGTTAGACTTTATAATTCACACAAAACACTAAGAGTAGAGAACTAGAGGCTAGGAAGAGGAGCAAGAGAAGAAGGTTGGGGCTAAAGGGGAGATTGAAGCTTGAGCTAGGGTTCTTGGTGTTAGAGGTAAGGGGGCTAGTCTTCATTCATAATCAATTGTTTAATCTCTTCTTCTTCTCCATCTCATAAGTGCTTATGAAATAAGTGATTATTTGAACTTAATTGATTAAATTCGTGCTCCTATTTGATGTTAATTTTGGGTATGTGAAATTGATGCTAAACATGTTATTGTTGTTGATTTTACATGCTTTAATTGTGGTTATATGATACCTTGTTGATTTTTGTTCAAATTGTTATGAACTAGAGTTGTTGTTGATTGTGATGAAATCATGTTTAAGTAAGGTTGTTGTTGAATAAGATGTTGTTGTTGTTGACTGAACCTATGGGTGTTCATAACCATGGAGTCTTGTTATGAATTTGTGTTGTTCTTAAGATTTTCATAAATATGGGTCAAGTGATTATTTTGTGGATATGATGTTGTGATTCAAGCTTTATATGAATTTGAATCTCTGTTTATGCCTAGAAATGTTTATACAAACTTTGGAAACCAATTTGGGCTATGGGGAACTAAAATTGAGAGTTTTTGGGTGAAAAATGGAATTTTCCCGTGTACTGAACTGTCACAACTCGCAACGGCGAGTTGGGGGCGAGCTGGAGGCGAGTTGGGGGTCACTCCCTGTGACCCACTCGCCATGGCGAGTGGATTTACTCGCCATGGCGAGTTGCACAGTGACAGCACTCCCTGTTTCGTGTTCTTGCGTCTTTTTCGCATATTTCGGTTTTGAACTGGCATTTGGTGTAAACATGAAAGTTTTAGATAATTGAGTTATCTTTCCAATGGCTTTGGTTTCACTTGAAAATGTTTTGTGGATTTTGAGTTATGATAGAAACACTCCAAGTGGGTCTTGGAAGACTTTTACAAAAATTCAGCATAACCGTTTCTAACCCAACCCGAAACTTTTGGTTTGCTTTCAAACATCAAATGTGAGTATGATGAGTTTAATTTCGATGTTTAATAGTATCTAATCTATGTCTTGTTGAATCAAACTTAGTTTTCTTCTCTTAATGAATTGGTTTTACAATATGATAATATGAGACGAACTTCGTGATTTTTGTGAATTAGTCGTGATTGGCCGATGAAAAGCTTATGTAATCTCTACTGCACACAAATGTGACTTAAGAGTATACATGGCTTAGGCATTTGACCTTGTTTGGTTGGTTTTGGTTCATTACTTCGATATTTTCAAAGTTGTGAATTATGAGTAGAACTTCATGAAAACTTAGCTTAAAGTCCAATTGTTTGGCAAACCTTTTGTGACTGATTTTATATGATTAAATGGAGACTTTTGAATGAATGATAGATGTTGATAATGGTATATATCTTGTTATGGTATACGTGTCTCCGTTATCCGAATTTGTGAAAGACATGTATGTTTATAACGAAGTATGCAAAGGAGATGAAATTGTTGGATGCTATATGTTGATTGTATGTTGGTGTGTGCATACTTGTTGAATGATGGTGATGATTGCATAGTTGTATATGCATTGTTTGGTGATGATTGCATAGTTGTATATGCATTGTTTGGTGATGATTGCATAAGGTTATATGCACGTTGATTGATGAGGTGATCTTTGTGTGAACATATGCATTGAGTCGAGTCATATGTTCATGCATTCATTGTTTGGTGACGGACTTATGTCCAAATGTAAGGCGGGGTGTGAAACCTTACATACGATGTTTTTGTTGCATCGAAGGTGACGACCTTGAGGTGATTTGGTACCACATGCATCTAGATGAGTCTAGAACATTGCATACATTGTTTGGTGAATTGCATTGAGTCGTGATGTGTGATTGATGCATTTGGTTCATGTGAACTTGATTGGTGAATTGAATTGATATTGGATTATTGTGTGGATATATATGTATAAGGATGTTTATATTATTTGGTAATCTTTATACATGATATTCTTGAATACTTGATTGTGGATTATGTTGATGTAATGCTAACCCTCAGTGGTTTGCCACCTACCTTTCCGTGCGGACGGGTAGATGGAGTGCAGGATAAGTAGCTTGTTCGATTGATGTTGCTGAGGAGTAGGAATCCTCCTTATCTTTTGCGCGCGTCTAGATTAGGGGCTCTGATCTAGGATAGCGTTTTATTGTTAAACTTATTTAATCATATGTTGATTTGAGGAGTTATGTTATGATGATTCTATATCCTGTGTTTGAGGATGTTTTATGTATTTATTATCATGAGACTTGGAGATGTTGTCTATAAATTTGATATATTCCGCTGCTATATGTTTATGAACCATGATAATTTACACTTGTGGACTTGAATTTGTTGTTGGCGTAGCATCTATTTCTAGAATATATTTGTATGTTCGCGCGTTTTACCGCTTAATAGGAATAGGGTGTTACAAGTTGGTATTAGAGCCATGGTCAGTCTTGTCCGGACTAGTATTCGTTGAATTCCCTGTTTGTATGCGACACGTACGGAAGTACTGTCGGTACTTGTTGTTTTGTTCCGTTCTTTTAGTTGGGTTTTAGCGTAGTGGGGGAGTAGCAGGTTGTTTCTAGTATGTTAGTCTGGCAAGGGAGGTATCTTTGGCTGCAGAGGCCTAGTTGGTTGTGGTTTGTGTTAAGGTTCTTGTTGCTTTCAAGTTGGATCTTGTGTGTCTTCCGTTGAAGCATATGGATGTGATTTTTGCTATGGATTGGATGTTAGCGTTTGGTGTTAGCATCAATTGTTTAACCAAGAGTGTAACTTTTTTGAAGCCGGTAGCTGAGGTAAGTGGAAGTTTGTTAACCGCGGAGCAAGTGAAGAAGTCCTTGGATGGTGAAGCTAGTGTGTTCATGTTGTTTGCTTCCTTGAAGGAAAGTAAAGAGAAGAGAAGTGGTGATCTGCCGGTAGTACAAGAGTTTCCAGGAGTCTTTCCGGATGATATTACTGAGTTGCCACCGGAGAGAGAAGTCGAGTTTGCAATTGATTTGGTGCCTGGAACGAGTCCTATCTCGATTGCACCGTATCGGATGTCTGCATCTGAGTTGGGTGAATTGAAGAAGCAGTTGGAAGAGTTGCTTGAGAAGCAGTTCATTAGACCGAGTGTTTCGCCGTGGGGTGCACCTGTGTTGTTAGTTAAGAAGAAGGATGGAAGCATGAGGTTGTGTGTGGATTATCGACAGTTGAACAAGGTGACGATTAAGAATCGGTATCTGCTTCCGAGGATTGATGATTTGATGGATCAATTGGTTGGTGCGGAGGTGTTTAGTAAGATTGATTTGAGGTCAGGATATCATCAAATTAGAGTGAAGGCGGAAGATATATCCAAAACCGCGTTCCGAACGAGGTATGGACACTATGAGTATTCCGTGATGCCGTTTGGAGTGTCTAATGCCCCAGGTGTCTTCATGGAGTATATGAATAGGAAATTTCATCCTTATTTGGACCGTTTTGTTGTGGTGTTTATAGATGATATTTTAGTGTATTCGAAGTCTGAGGAGGAGCATGCTGAGCATCTGAGGATTGTGTTAAATGTCTTGAAGGAAAGCAAGTTGTATGCTAAGATGTCGAAGTGTGAGTTTTGGTTGCGGGAAGTGAGTTTCCTTGGCCACGTGATTTCTAAGGGAGGTATTGCCGTAGATCCGGCGAAGGTTGGTGCAGTGTTGCAGTGGGAATCACCTAAGTCTGTTTTTGAGATTAGAAGCTTTCTTGGATTGGCAGGTTATTATCGGAGATTCATCAAGGGGTTCTCTAAGTTAGCGTTGCAATTGACGCAGTTGACTCGGAAAGGACAAGCTTTTGTTTGGGATGCTAAATGTGAGAAGAGTTTCCAAGAGTTGAAGAAGAGGTTGACTCCAGCTCCAGTGTTGATTTTACCGAATCCGACGGAGTCGTTTGTTGTGTATTGTGATGCTTCTAAGATGGGTCATGGTGGCGTGCTTATGCAGAATCGTCAAGTTGTGGCTTATGCTTCGAGGCAATTGAAAGTGCATGAGAAGAATTATCCGACTCATGATTTGGAATTGGCGGCAGTTGTGTATGCTTTGAAGATTTGGAGGGATTATCTTTATGGTTCTATGTTTGAAGTGTTTAGTGATCACAAGAGTTTGAAGTATTTGTTTGATCAGAGAGAGTTGAATATGAGGCAGAGGAGATGGATGGAGTATCTTAAGGATTTTGATTTTCAGTTGAGTTATCATCCTGGGAAGGCTAATGTGGTAGCAGATGCTTTGAGTAGGAAGACTCTGCATATGTCTGCTTTGATGGTTAAAGAATTGGAATTGATTGAACAATTTCGAGATTTGAGTCTGGTTAGTGAGTTAACGCCGAATGGTGTGAGGCTGGGTATGTTGAAGCTGACAAGCAACATTTTGAAAGAGATTAAGAGTGGTCAGAAGGAAGATTTGACACTCGTGGATAAAATGGTATTGGTTAATCAGGGTAAAGGTGTGGACTTTAGATTGGATGAGAACGGTGTCTTGATGTTTCGTGATCGAGTGTGTGTACCAGAGGTATCTGATCTAAAGAGAAAGATTTTGGAAGAAGGTCACAGGAGTAGTTTGAGTATTCATCCAGGAGCGACTAAGATGTATCAGGATTTGAGGAAGTTGTTTTGGTGGCCTGGAATGAAGAAAGAGATCGCCAAGTTTGTTTATGCTTGTTTGGTTTGTACGAAGTCGAAGATTGAACATCAGAGGCCGTCAGGTTTGATGCAACCGTTGTTTGTGCCTGAGTGGAAGTGGGATAGTATCTCTATGGATTTTGTTGGAGCTTTACCGAAGACCGCTAAGGGTTTTGATTTAATTTGGGTAGTCGTTGATCGTTTGACGAAGTCGTCACATTTCATTCCTATTAAGACCGGTATGTCTGTGGCAAAGTTGGCTGAGATCTACATTGAGCAGGTTGTGATGCTGCATGGAATTCCTTCTAGTATTGTGTCGGATCGGGATCCGAGGTTTACTTCTAAGTTTTGGGAGAGTTTGCAAGCTTCTCTGGGAACCAAGTTGAGGTTGAGTTCGGCTTATCATCCCCAGACTGATGGGCAAACGGAGAGGACTATTCAGAGTTTAGAGGATCTGTTGAGGGCTTGTGTTTTGGAGCAAGGTGTCAGTTGGATTGAATGTTTACCGTTGATTGAGTTTACTTACAACAATAGTTTTCATTCTAGTATCGGGATGGCTCCGTTTGAGGCTTTGTATGGAAGGAGGTGTAGGACACCGTTGTGTTGGTATGAGTCTGGCGAGAGTTCTTTGTTAGGACCGGAATTGGTGCAAGAGACTACGGAAAAGGTTAGAATGATACAAGAGAAGATGAAAGCGTTTCAGAGTAGGCAGAAGAGTTATCATGATAAGAGGAGGAAGGATATTGAGTTTCAGGTTGGTGATCATGTGTTTTTGCGAGTGAATCCTGTAACTGGTGTTGGTAGAGCTTTGAAGTGTAGGAAGTTGACTCCTCGTTTTGTTGGACCGTTTGAGATTGTAGAGAAAGTTGGGGTTGTAGCGTATCGGATTGCGTTACCACCATCGTTATCGAATCTTCATGATGTGTTTCAAGTGTCTCAGTTACGGAAGTACGTGTACGATGAGTCCCACGTGATTCAAGTGTATGATTTGGAAGTGAGAGACAATTTGACCGTTGAGACGTGGCCGGTTAGGATCGAAGACCGTGAGGTGAAGCGCTTGCGTGGCAAAGAGATTGTTTTGGTTAAAGTGATTTGGGTTGGACCGACCGGTGAAAGTGCCACTTGGGAGTCGAAGAGTTAGATGAGGGTTTCGTATTTAGAGTTGTTTCCGTCAGGTAATTTTCGAGGGCGAAAATTCTTTTTAGGGGGGGAGAGTTGTAACAGCCCGATTTTTTTTGCGATTGTTTGATTTTAATTGTTTTATGTGTATTCATTCATGTCAGTGTGCATTTCCATGGGTTTACGTATTAGGAGGGTATTTTGGTCATTTAGACTTAAGGCTATTTTAGTCTTTTATGAGGAAGGGTAATTTAGTAATCTTATGACAATAGTTATTTTTAGCGTTCTAGTTAGAACCGTGATGTAGTCTTTTTGCATCAAACAAGATAAGTATTTATAAATCGTCTCCTCAGGGACTAGTGCGATATCATGGACTGTTCGACACGAAATATCATTCTAAGTTAAAAGATTGATTGTTTGTTTGTTTAACTACATAAACTAAAGCGTAAAAGTAAATGTTGAGCGTAACAAGGCGAAGAAACATTGGAATTAGGGTTCCCTGATTAAGCGTCAAACATAACCTAATAATCACGTATAATGACTCTAGCGTTTTACCGATATTATCATGTATCGCTCAACAAGATTATTCGTGTCCAAATAATCTCTTGAAACCAATTGTATTCTTCACTAGTTGATTTCCCAAACTATTGAAGAATCTAATTGTCAATCGTATCGTTTAATCGACGATTTCTCAATCTATTCAACGATTCGAAAGTTTTACATTCCGATACTTTGTGTGATTATCAAAACATCAATCCTATGTCTAGAATTGTTGTATTGATAGATGAATATTCTAAACATAGATTCAAAGGTACTTTTCAATAACAATTAAATCAAAGATAGGAATTGGATTGCAAGAATAACTTCAATATCAAATAAATTGCTAGAATCATGTTATACAAGATCTAAGGATTACATTTTAGGCTCAATCAAGTACCTCTAATTCCAACTAAGAAGAATTAGCTCATCATTGTCATGTGAGCTTTACAAAAGTGGAAGAAAAGTTGTGAATCCATGCCAAGACTTTGATTTCTCCAAGGATCTTGATGAATTCTCACTCAATCACTCTTGCTCTATGACAACCAAAGATTTTTGCCCTGTTCTCTCTCTAAAAAATGTGATTCCTTCTTTTTGAAATGAAAGAGGAGGCTTTTATAGAGTTTCTGATCTGCATGTACTCGCCTCGCGAGCAGAATCACTCGCCATGGCGAGTTGCGCTTTCTTCGCCTATGGGTTTTTGCCACGTCACCTCTGAAGAGTTTTGGCCGCCCTAACTCGCCTCGCGAGTAAAATCATGCGCCATTGCGAGCTCTGCTCGCCTCTAGTTCGCCATGGCGAGTTGAAGGCGAAGGGAGAAAAACTCTCTGCCATGTGCTCGCCTTGGTTTCGCCGTTGCGAGTTGGTGGCGAGCTGCTCGCCTTTCCTTGCTCGCCGTTGCGAGTTGATGGCGAGTTGCCATGATTTTTGCCTCTTTTTTCTTGGTTCTTTTCCTTCCTTGCTTGGTGTCTTGAGCTCAATTCCTGCAAAAAAGGGATAGAGTAAGAGAAATAAAGCGTAATAGGACAATTATCATTTATCTCTCGGCTTTTCCTTAGATTACTTGTAAGATAAGTAATAAAAATGCCTTAATTCAAAGATGATTTTAACTACTTCAAGGCACTTATCAAACTCTCCCCAACTTAACTCTTTGTTTGTCCTCAAACAAAAGATTGAAAAACAAAAGATTGAAAACAAAGAAGTTCAATACAAGACACCAGTCAAAAGGTTTTAAAAACTTTTTCAGATGAATGATTCAAAGTGACTGCGCCTGCAGGTCTGAAGTTTCCGACTAACCTGGAAATCTACTGCAAATGTGAAATGAGTCCTAAGCACAAAGTTTATATCACACAGTTCAAGTCAATAACATACTTATTTACGAACCACACCTAACACTCTTCTCTGTAAGTAGATAAAACAAAGTAATTTAATGAGTGAGGGTTATGAACACACATCCGACAATCAAGTTAACATCCAGATCAAGTTATGTGTCCATCCAAATATCATTTCAAAAAGCATAAAAGCATGGATCAAAAGGTCTTTGTGGGTTGTAACTTGGCTTGGCTACAAAAGAAAGGACATTTGTGGGTCATTGAATTCAAATGGCCAAGTATAAGGGAACATTCTTTCTATTTACATTCCAAAATACAAATTTACAATAATCCCTTAATCACACCCTAGGTGTTTAAATATAATACACCTTGATCTTGACAACTTATTCTATTCATTTCTTTTGGATCTTTCTATCTTTTTCTTCTTCTTCTTTTTCTTCTTATCATATACAACTTTTTCTTTCCTTTTCTTTTTGCATTTATAAACAATGTTGTCTTGATCACAAAATAAGATTACACCACTTTTCTTGACACTTGATTCACATATACCTTTTCTCCCCAACTTGAGTAAAACATACCCTATTTGAATGTTCCCCTATTCTATGGCAAAAGGGACAATTAAACAATGAAGGTTTTAGGGTTCAACAATTAAAAACATCTCAGAGTCCTGAATTGCGTCAAAAATGAACTGGATTTTTAAAAAAATTTCTAAGGACAAATTCATCCAGCATTGTGCTTATGATTTGACAGTTCATAATTGAGGACTCTGATTCATTTGGCTCAAGTGGGTTAGCAAATACTCTCTCTTCTCACAAGGTAGGCTATTTGTGGCCAAATGTGTTTCACTCATTACAAAAATGTGCCTTGATCATTTCCATGCCTTCATACGATTCGAACCAATTATTGGATTTAACATAAAACGACCGAGTTAAACAATGAATGCCGGTCTCCTTGCATATAGTACAACACATTGAGGTTTCCTCACATTTAGGCTAGAACTAAGTGGTTCACAAACAATTACATTATTGCGGAGCACTAAATGAAATGAAATTTGTGCAAAGTACTCGTTTCAGATTCAAGTAAACATCTAGAAAAACTGGAAACTTATACCTTGGTTTGGCGCTTTTCTCACAACATTTATCATTATCACTCATCTGAGATGCTCAATCTTTTTGGCTATCTTCCAAGCACTTTTGAAATTTGAAGCTTTTGAGCATTTTCTTTGAAATTCGAGTAAGAGTGATACACAATATTTCGAACTCCCACATTTTCACAATTAACACAAAATAAAGTACTTGATTATAACTACAGAACTAACAAACTTTTCAAACCACAATACGAGTACTAAACAAGTACTAAACAAAATACCAATTAAACAGAGTTAAGAATCAAAGTGCCCAAAATAATAACAGAAGCAAAAATTGTTTAAGAGTAACATCAAAATAGTGGCCAGATAAAGATAAAGAAGACGAAAAGAATTGACTGAAAGCTTTTAAAATGTCACTCATTAAAAGGTGAGCTTTCAAGTCTTTTTCTTCTCATCCTTGCATATCATCCGATCCATCGTCATCGCCTCTTGTGGAGGTTGCACTGTGAACTTGCTCTTCATCATCCTGCTCCAAATCTTCATCACCCGCATCATGTCCCGCTTCAGCAAAATATTCACCCCCACCAAAGGCATTTGGCGTGTCCGCAGGCCAATTCACATAAGCCTGAAAAGCGGGGGGAGTCATGAACTGCTCCATAATCTCTGGGGGATACCCTGCCTGCTGCTGCATTAAGTACTGGGACTGCTGGAAGTAAGTGTTGGCCCGATTTGTAGCGGATAGCATGTTCCAGGTATGCATGTTGCAGGTATGCTGCCACTGAGCGTAGCTAGCAAAGTCGAAGGCAGCAGTGGGTGGGACAGGCATTGGGTCATTTCGGGGCTCAGGTTGAGGTGGAGGTGCATGGGATGAAGAAGCTTGCTTGCCTTTATCTTTCTTCTTGTCATTCATGATGAATCGTTTAACAAACTCATCATCAATGGGGTTCTTTATCTTCTCATGAATTTGAGTTGGCATTCTCATTTTGGAATCTTTGATCAAACCCATGATTAGTCCAGGAAAGGAAAGGCGGGTTTTCTTCTCGCTCTTTGCTTGAAGGGTGACAAGTTTTAATTCCCAAGCAATGGTGCGGGCTATGTCAACCTTCCTGCCCGTCATGATGTAGTGGATTAGAGGGCAAACATCAACAGTGCAGTCAGACAGATGACTATTGGGTTTGACATTATGGAGGATGAATTTGAAGATGAATTTGGCAGTATTATTCAATACTGCATATCTGGCTCTGAACTCTCTCCCTGCTTCACTCACATCATAGTTCTCCCCCTCAAGCAAAATGGTTCTTTTAATCTCATCCTTCACAGAAACGATTTCAAACACTCCCTTATTCTGGTTCTCATGAAAGGTATCGATTTCATCCGGATACCGCAATTGGAACGGGTTGCCCAAGTATTTGTTAATCGCTTCACGATTGAAGCGTATGGTTCTACCTCTCACAAAGGTTTCAAAAGTGAAGGGGTCGGTGTGAGGGTTTTCTGGAAGAGCATTGGCGTAGAACTCACGCACCAGCTCGGCATTCAAATTGGTTGTGGGCTGGAGTAGTCTTTCCCACCCTTGATTTGTTAGAAGTCTCAACAACTCTTTATAAGGTCCCTCAGGGTTTATGCTGAAGACTTTCTCAGGCCACATTGTTTGTTTAAGTAACTCTACATAGCAGTCCTGGTGGAGGCGAGATTTAAATCTCTCTCTTTCGAAGGGTAGGTCACTTGTGGGTTGGGATGAGGACGGTTCACCTTTCTTTCGTTTTCCAGTTTGTGTGTTCTTAGGGGCCATATCTGCAAAACAATCAGAAAATCCATACAACACCATAAAACAATTAAATACAATATGGAAAACTGATAAACAAATTTAGCCAACAAAGAAAATTTAAGCATCTGAATTCTAAAACAACTCGCCTCGCGAGTAAGTTTACTCGCAATGGCGAGTTATGAACAAAATTCTGGGTTTCCTATGAATACTCGCCATTGCGAGTGATGAAACTCGCCATGGCGAGTTGACCCATAATTTTGATTTTCTTCGTTTTTTCACCAGAAATCAGCAATTAAAAGGACCCTAACCCTAAATCTATCAATTCCGACCCCTATAAGGTCTATGAGATAAACTAAATCATGCATTTCGTTGACAAATCGAATTTGTCCCATACAACCCATTTTATTGAAAACTTTGTATACAAAAGGGTTTAACAAAAAACGTGGATTGGCATGATTAGCATGTGAAATCTTGCATGATTTTGGTATATCTCATACATATACTATCCATTATATAACTTATTCCCAAGTTATATACTAACCTAGGGTTTGTTCATATGATTTTCAATGAAAAATTAGAATGCAAACAAACCTGATTTTATGTTATGCAAGTGCAAAGATGTTGTTGGATTTGGAAGCTTGACTTTATTGGACTTGATGAGGATTTGGGTGATTTGTTTTGGGAAATTTTCTTAAGGTTTGGAAACTTTCTTAGGGTTTGGGTGCTGTTATGAGGGAAGAGAGAGAGATGAAACCGAAAATGAAGTGGGTAATGAGTGGTTGGTGAGAAGTTATTGAGGGTTAGTGGCTTTGGAAAATGTAACTGCCAATTCTGCGGTTACTCGCAACGGCGAGTGATTTACTCGCAATGGCGAGTGATTTGGTAGTCAACGCAGTCAATGAACATTTTACTCGCCATGGCGAGTGGTATTACTCGCCTCGCGAGTTGTAGCAGTTCAGGTTTTGTGTTTTCTTTGTGCTTCTGCTTGCCTTGTTATGCACTACTATTCCTACTCCTAATATGCATGCAAAACAATGAAAAACTTACAAAATTGGGTTGCCTCCCAACAAGCGCTTGTTTAACGTCTTTTAGCTCGACGCCTTTTTCTTTTGAGTTCACGGATTGCCTAGTGAAATTGTCGATGTGAGCCGATCAACTTCACCACCAAAATAGGGCTTTAACCTCTGGCCATTCACTGTCTAGCTAGCTTTTGTAGCTGGATCTTCGAGCTCCACTGCACCATATGGTTTAACTTCTTTAACCATGAAAGGACCGGACCATTTAGACTTCAATTTGCCCGGAAAAAGCCTTAGCCTTGAATTAAACAGCAATACCATTTGTCCAGGCCTGAATGACTTTTGAATGACCTTCTTATCATGGTACTTCTTAACTTTCTCCTTGTAAAGCTTTGAAGATTCATAGGTTTGGTTTCTCATTTCTTCAAGTTGGTGCATTTGAATTTTTCTCTTTTCACCGGCCTTTTCTTGATCAAAGTTCAAAAATTTAAGAGCCCAAAATGCTTTGTGCTCGAGCTCGACCGGTAGGTGACAAGACTTGCCGTAGACCATTTGAAAGGGGGTGAGTCCTATAGGAGACTTGTAGGCTGTCCTATAGGCCCACAATGCTTCATCAAGCTTTGCCGACCAATCTTTTCGAGATGCCGAGACTGTTTTTTCAAGGATTCTCTTTACTTCTCGGTTGGAAACCTCGGCTTGCCCGTTTGTTTGCGGATGATAAGGTGACGCCACCTTATGTTTCACCCCATAATGATCTAGGGCCTTGGCTAGTTGTGCATTGCAAAAATGTGAACCTCCATCACTTATCAAGACTCTTGGAGTGCCGAAGCGGGTGAAAATATTTCTCTTTAAAAACTTCACCACCGTCTTACTATCCGCTTTTGGCGATGCGATGGCTTCTACCCACTTTGAGACATAGTCCACGGCTACCAAGATATATTCATTAGAGTAGGATGAAGGAAGAGGGCCAACAAAGTCGATACCCCAACAATCGAACACTTCTACTTCAAGAATGCTTTGTAGAGGCATTTCACTCCGCTTTGACATTGATCCGGTTCTCTGGCATTCATCACAAAACTTGCAATGAGTGTAGGCATCTTTGAAAAGTGTCGACCAATAGAAACCGGATTGGAGTACTTTTGGGCGGTTCTCTCCCCATTGAAGTGACCTCCATAGGGGGAGTTGTGACATTGCCACAATATTTTCTTTGCCTCTTCATTATCAACACATCTACGCAAGAGGTTATCCGCTCCAATCTTGAACAAGTAAGGCTCATCCCATACATAGTGGTTAGCTTCATGGAGGAATTTCTTGCGTTGTTGCCAAGTAAAGTCTTCGGGAATGAATTCAGTTGCTTTGTAGTTTGCCATGTCGGCAAACCATGGTCTTTCCTTGATTGCAAGCAACTTTTCATCCGGAAATTCTTCAAGAACCTCCGGTTCTTTCTTGGTTACCTCGGTGTTCATTAACCTAGAGAGATGATCCGCTACAAGATTCTCCGTTCCTTTCTTGTCTTTAATCTCTAAGTCAAACTCTTGTAATAGCAACATCCACCGGATGAGCCTTGGTTTTGAGTCGGACTTGGTGAGGAGATACTTGATAGCTGCATGGTCAGTGTAAACAACAATTTTGGAACCTACGAGGTAAGAACGAAATTTTTCCAATGCATATACAATTGCAAGCAACTCTTTTTCAGTGGTAGCATAATTTATTTGTGCATCATTCAAAACCTTGCTTGCATAATGTATAGCATGGAAAATTTTGTTCTTTCGTTGACCCAGCACGGCACCAACAGCATAATCACTAGCATCACACATTAATTCAAAGTTTAAATTCCAATTTGGAGCTGTGATTATTGGTGCGGAGGTCAACCTCTCTTTTAAAGTTTCAAATGCAATAAGACATTCATTATCAAAGAGAAAAGACTTATCTTTGTTGAGCAAATTGCTCAATGGCTTTGCAATCTTTGAGAAGTCTTTGATGAATCGCCGGTAAAACCCGGCATGACCAAGAAAGCTACGGACCCCTTTGACATTTATCGGTGGTGGGAGCTTTTCGATAACCTCAATCTTCGCCTTGTCAACTTCAATGCCTCTTGATGAGATCTTGTGACCAAGAACAATGCCCTCGATCACCATGAAATGGCATTTTTCCCAATTAAGCACAAGATTGGTTTCTTTACACCGTTTAAGGACGGTGTCTAAGTTGTTCAAGCAAACATCATAAGATGAACCAAACACCGAGAAATCATCCATAAATACCTCGATACTCTTCTCAATCAAGTTGGAGAATATCGCTTGCATACACCTTTGGAATGTAGCCGGTGCATTGCATAAACCGAACGGCATTCTTCTATAAGCAAAGACTCCAAAAGGACAAGTGAATGCCGTCTTCTCATGGTCCTCCGGATTGACGGTGATTTGGTTGTAGCCCGAGTAGCCATCAAGAAAACAATAATAAGCTTGCCCGGCCAATCGCTCAAGCATTTGGTCCATGAAAGGCAATGGGAAATGATCTTTTCTTGTAGCTTGGTTAAGTCTTCGGTAATCAATGCACATCCGCCACCCGGTGACGGTTCTTGTTGGTATGAGCTCATTCTTTTCATTGGTGATCACCGTCATGCCACCTTTCTTTGGCACTACTTGCACCGGACTAACCCACGCACTATCCGAGATTGGATATATCATTCCGGCTTCAAGTAACTTAACCACTTCCTTACGGACTACCTCTTTCATTGTTGGATTCAACCGGCGTTGTGGTTGGGCCACCGGTTTGAAGTTCTCTTCCATGTTGATCTTGTGCATACAATAGGAGGGGCTTATGCCTTTAAGCTCCGACAATTTCCATCCTATCGCTTCTTTGTTTTCTTTAAGAACTTCCACCAACTTCTGTTCTTCATTGCTTGATAAAGAGTTGCTTATAATTACCGGTTTGGTGCCGTCTTCTTCAAGGAACACATATTTAAGATGAGACGGCAAGACTTTCAATTCAATTTTGGATTCTTCAACCTTTTCTTTTTCTTTCAATTCCTCCATTTTTGCTTTCTTTGGAGGAATTTCTTTCAAGGTCTCCAACTCTTTCAAGCATTCTTCTATCTCTTTCTCTTCTTCCGCACTAAGAACACTTAATGCGTCGGTGAGCACTCTTTCAAGAGCAGTAGGCTTATGCAATTGTTTTCTTGTGTCCATGATGACTTCATCCATTGCATCCACCTTGAAACATGCTCCCTTGTCTTTGGGGTGCTTCATTGCACTATAAAGATTGAAATTGATCTCTTCATTATCAAGCCGCACCTTCATCAATCCATCATCATAGTCTATCATCATTCGTGCGGCACGCATGAATGCTCTACCAAGAATTAGCGGTACATCATCATCTTCCTCGATGTCCATGACCACAAAGTCAACGAGAAACACAAATTTATCCACTTTAACCAAGACATCTTCGGCGATTCCCATTGGTCTTGCCACGGACTTGTCGGCTAGTTGTAGAGTCATCCGAGTCAACTTCATATCTAGGCCTCCAACTCGTTTGACAACCGAGTATGGAATAAGATTAATACTTGAGCCTAAATCAATTAAAGCTTCACCGACATTGACGTTTCCAATTGCTACCGACAATGTTACTCTTCCGGGATCTTTTTCTTTCTTTGGCAAACGTCGTTGGATGATTGCGCTACAATTTGCATCAAGTTGAATTATTTCATCGTCTTTGTAGCGACGCTTCTTGGACAAGAGATCTTTCATGAACTTGGCATAAGTTGGCATTTGTTCAAGAGCTTCGGAAAAGGGGATATTGATCTCTAACCTTTTGAAAATATCAAGGAACCTCTTGAAATGCTTTTCCAAATCTTTCTTTGATTGTGCTTTGGGATATGGAAGCTTGTGAGCCGGCACATCCTTCCCGGCTTCTTTCTTCTTGCTCTTCCCCACATCCTTCTCAATTACTTCTTCATTTTTTTGATTTTTTTCTTCTATTTCATTTTTTTGTTCTTTTTCGACTACACCTCTACTATTTACATCTTCACTATCACTATATACATCCACCTCTTCCTTCTCACTCACTTCTTCATCCACCTCTTCTTCATTTTCAATGACTTGTTGCTCCACTTCCAAGTTATCCCCAATCCCTCGCCCAATCACTTTTCCGCTCCTTGTTGTGATGGCTTTGCATTGTTCATTCTTGCCATTGTTGGGATTGTTTTGTGTGTTTGCTGTGAAGGTTCCTCCTTGTTGGTTGGCCAAAATTTGAGAGATTTGGCTCAAGTGTTGAGCTTGTTGCCCCATTTGTGTCTCAAGGTTCTTTATGGACGCGGTGTTGTTTTGTTGGTTGGCCATTGTAAGTTGCATGAATTGGTTGAGGGTGTCTTCAAGCTTTTGTGTTCTATCTTGTTGTGGAGGATATTGTTGAAAGTTGTTGTTGAATGATTGTTGGTTTGAAGGCCCGGCATTTGATCTCCACGGTTGTCCGAAGTTGTTACCTCTTTGAAAATTGTTGTTATTCGGATACCGTTGTTGATTACCATTGCCTGGAAATTGATTTTGAAATTGTGCCGGCCTTTGTTGGTTGCCCACATAATTGACTTCTTCTTCAAGTTGAGGTGGGCAATAACCCGTTGGATGATCACCGGAGCACATCTCACAAAAGTGAACTTGTTGATGCCGTTGCTCTCTTTGCAATTGTTCTTTGATGAGTTTCGGCATCTCTTTCATTTGGTTCTTCATATCTTCGAGTTGTTGAGTCAAAATTTTGTTTTGTGCCAGATTTGCATCGCTTGACCCCAACTCAAGAATTCCGGGCTTCCGGAGTGCCCCACTTCGATTATGTTTAGCTGCTCTATCATTGAGTGACATCTTGTTAATGATATCGACGGCTTCTCTAGGACTCAGAGCCATCAATGAACCATGCGCAGCCGCATCAAGAATGAGTTTTGGCTCCGGTTGCAATCCTCCTCGGAACATATGGATCTGAGTTGTATCGTCAAATCCATGCTTAGGACACTTTCTTAGTAATGATTTGAAGCGCTCCCATGCTTCACATAATGATTCGTCAGCTCCTTGTGCGAACATGGCTATTGCGGTTTTGGTGTCCATGTGTCTATGATCCGGGAAGAATCTCTCTTGAAACGCTTTCTCCAATGCATTCCAATCTTTAAGAATATCCGGTGGTTGATCGAGATACCACTCCCGAGCTTTGCCGATGAGTGAATGCTGAAACAACCTCAAGAACCCCGCTTCTTCTTCAGCCTCGGATGCCCCAAGACTATTTGCTAAAGCATAGAACACTGAGAGATGTTGATACGGGTCTTCATGGTCTAACCCGGCAAAGGGATGATTAGAAACAAGTTGTATGGTGCCGGACTTTAGTTCCACTTGCTTTTCCTTTTCCTTTCCAAGGTGTGCGAGCCTTCTTGGACTAGTCCAACACGGCATCACACTTTGATTAGCTTCGGGTTGAGCCATTGGTTCTTCTATGATTGTAGGTAGAGAAGGAGTGAAAGTTGAAGTTCCTTCTTGCTGTACTTGCTTGGCTAGTATCTTCTTCCTTCTTGTTTTGCTATTGTTTCTGCGAGCCGTTCTTTCAATCTCAGGATCGTATTCTAGGTCTCGTGGAGGAACTGTACCTCGCATACAAAAATTCAAAGATCCATCCAAACGAGATTAGTAACAAAAAGGTTAATGAATGAATCTATTCACAAAAATGAATAAGTGCAAAATTGTCTTAAAACGATAAACTAGTCGTACTATCTATGATATCTAAACGCCAGTCCCCGGCAGCGGCGCCATTTTGATGTAGTCTTTTTGCATCAAACAAGATAAGTATTTATAAATCGTCTCCTCAGGGACTAGTGCGATATCATGGACTGTTCGACACGAAATATCATTCTAAGTTAAAAGATTGATTGTTTGTTTGTTTAACTACATAAACTAAAGCGTAAAAGTAAATGTTGAGAGTAACAAGGCGAAGAAACATTGGAATTAGGGTTCCCTGATTAAGCGTCAAACATAACCTAATAATCACGTATAATGACTCTAGCGTTTTACCGATATTATCACGTATCGCTCAACAAGATTATTCGTGTCCAAATAATCTCTTGAAACCAATTGTATTCTTCACTAGTTGATTTCCCAAACTATTGAAGAATCTAATTGTCAATCGTATCGTTTAATCGACGATTTCTCAATCTATTCAACGATTCGAAAGTTTTACATTCCGATACTTTGTGTGATTATCAAAACATCAATCCTATGTCTAGAATTGTTGTATTGATAGATGAATATTCTAAACATAGATTCAAAGGTACTTTTCAATAACAATTAAATCAAAGATAGGAATTGGATTGCAAGAATAACTTCAATATCAAATAAATTGCTAGAATCATGTTATACAAGATCTAAGGATTACATTTTAGGCTCAATCAAGTACCTCTAATTCCAACTAAGAAGAATTAGCTCATCATTGTCATGTGAGCTTTACAAAAGTGGAAGAAAAGTTGTGAATCCATGCCAAGACTTTGATTTCTCCAAGGATCTTGATGAATTCTCACTCAATCACTCTTGCTCTATGACAACCAAAGATTTTCGCCCTGTTCTCTCTCTAAAAAATGTGATTCCTTCTTTCTGAAATGAAAGAGGAGGCTTTTATAGAGTTTCTGATCTGCATGTACTCGCCTCGCGAGCAGAATCACTCGCCATGGCGAGTTGCGCTTTCTTCGCCTATGGGTTTTTGCCACGTCACCTCTGAAGAGTTTTGGCCGCCCTAACTCGCCTCGCGAGTAAAATCATGCGCCATTGCGAGCTCTGCTCGCCTCTAGTTCGCCATGGCGAGTTGAAGGTGAAGGGAGAAAAACTCTCTGCCTTGTGCTCGCCTTGGTTTCGCCGTTGCGAGTTGGTGGCGAGCTGCTCGCCTTTCCTTGCTCGCCGTTGCGAGTTGATGGCGAGTTGCCATGATTTTTGCCTCTTTTTTCTTGGTTCTTTTCCTTCCTTGCTTGGTGTCTTGAGCTCAATTCCTGCAAAAAAGGGATAGAGTAAGAGAAATAAAGCGTAATAGGACAATTATCATTTATCTCTCGGCTTTTCCTTAGATTACTTTTAAGATAAGTGATAAAAATGCCTTAATTCAAAGATAATTTTAACTACTTCAAGGCACTTATCAAACCGTTATTAATTGTAAGAGGTTAAGTTGTCGATATAATTAATTAGGACCGAGGTTTCTAGTTAATTACCGTTAGTGAGTTAGAGTTAGCGGTGTGGTGTAATTAGATTGAACCAATTAGTTAGTATGGGTTAGGCCCATTAATGGTTTGTGAATATTTGACCCATAACCTTGAGAAACTAGGGTTAGACTTTATAATTCACACAAAACACTAAGAGTAGAGAACTAGAGGCTAGGAAGAGGAGCAAGAGAAGAAGGTTGGGGCTAAAGGGGAGATTGAAGCTTGAGCTAGGGTTCTTGGTGTTAGAGGTAAGGGGCTAGTCTTCATTCATAATCAATTGTTTAATCTCTTCTTCTTCTCCATCTCATAAGTGCTTATGAAATAAGTGATTATTTGAACTTAATTGATTAAATTCGTGCTCCTATTTGATGTTAATTTTGGGTATGTGAAGTTGATGCTAAACATGTTATTGTTGTTGATTTTACATGCTTTAATTGTGGTTATATGATACCTTGTTGATTTTTGTTCAAATTGTTATGAACTAGAGTTGTTGTTGTTGATTGTGATGAAATCATGTTTAAGTAAGGTTGTTGTTGAATAAGATGTTGTTGTTGTTGACTGAACCTATGGGTGTTCATAACCATGGAGTCTTGTTATGAATTTGTGTTGTTCTTAAGATTTTCATAAATATGGGTCAAGTGATTATTTTGTGGATATGATGTTGTGATTCAAGCTTTATATGAATTTGAATCTCTGTTTATGCCTAGAAATGTTTATACAAACTTTGGAAACCAATTTGGGCTATGGGGAACTAAAATTGAGAGTTTTTGGGTGAAAAATGGAGTTTTCCTGTGTACTGAACTGTCACAACTCGCAACGGCGAGTTCGGGGCGAGCTGGAGGCGAGTTGGGGGTCACTCCCTGTGACCCACTCGCCATGGCGAGTGGATTTACTCGCCATGGCGAGTTGCACAGTGACAGCACTCCCGAATTTGTGAAAGACATGTATGTTTATAACGAAGTATGCAAAGGAGATGAAATTGTTGAATGCATATATGTTGATTGTATGTTGGTGTGTGCATACTTGTTGAATGATGGTGATGATTGCATAGTTGTATATGCATTGTTTGGTGATGATTGCATAGTTCTATATGCATTGTTTGGTGATGATTGCATAGTTGTATATGCATTGTTTGGTGATGATTGCATAAGGTTATATGCACGTTGATTGATGAGGTGATCTTTGTGTGAACATATGCATTGAGTCGAGTCATATGTTCATGCATTCATTGTTTGGTGACGGACTTATGTCCAAATGTAAGGCGGGGTGTGAAACCTTACATACGATGTTTTTGTTGCATCGAAGGTGACGACCTTGAGGTGATTTGGTACCACATGAATCTAGATGAGTCTAGAACATTGCATACATTGTTTGGTGAATTGCATTGAGTCGTGATGTGTGATTGATGCATTTGGTTCATGTGAACTTGATTGGTGAATTGAATTGATATTGGATTATTGTGTGGATATATATGTATAAGGATGTTTATATTATTTGGTAATCTTTATACATGATATTCTTGAATACTTGATTGTGGATTATGTTGATGTAATGCTAACCCTCAGTGGTTTGCCACCTACCTTTCCGTGCGGACGGGTAGATGGAGTGCAGGATAAGTAGCTTGTTCGATTGATGTTGCTGAGGAGTAGGAATCCTCCTTATCTTTTGCGCGCGTCTAGATTAGGGGCTCTGATCTAGGATAACGTTTTATTGTTAAACTTATTTAATCATATGTTGATTTGAGGAGTTATGTTATGATGATTCTATATCCTGTGTTTGAGGATGTTTTATGTATTTATTATCATGAGACTTGGAGATGTTGTCTATAAATTTGATATATTCCGCTGCTATATGTTTATGAACCATGATAATTTACACTTGTGGACTTGAATTTGTTGTTGGCGTAGCATCTATTTCTAGAATATATTTGTATGTTCGCGCGTTTTACCGCTTAATAGGAATAGGGTGTTACAAGTTGGTATCAGAGCCATGGTCAGTCTTGTCCGGACTAGTATTCGTTGAATTCCCTGTTTGTATGCGACACGTACGGAAGTACTGTCGGTACTTGTTGTTTTGTTCCGTTCTTTTAGTTGGGTTTTAGCGTAGTGGGGGAGTAGCAGGTTGTTTCTAGTATGTTAGTCTGGCAAGGGAGGTATCTTTGGCTGCAGAGGCCTAGTTGGTTGTGGTTTGTGTTAAGGTTCTTGTTGCTTTCAAGTTGGATCTTGTGTGTCTTCCGTTGAAGCATATGGATGTGATTTTTGCTATGGATTGGATGATAGCGTTTGGTGTTAGCATCAATTGTTTAACCAAGAGTGTAACTTTTTTGAAGCCGGTAGCTGAGATAAGTGGAAGTTTGTTAACCGCGGAGCAAGTGAAGAAGTCCTTGGATGGTGAAGCTAGTGTGTTCATGTTGTTTGCTTCCTTGAAGGAAAGTAAAGAGAAGAGAAGTGGTGATCTGTCGGTAGTACAAGAGTTTCCAGGAGTCTTTCCGGATGATATTACTGAGTTGCCACCAGAGAGAGAAATCGAGTTTGCAATTGATTTGGTGCCTGGAACGAGTCCTATCTCGATTGCACCGTATCGGATGTCTGCATCTGAGTTGGGTGAATTGAAGAAGCAGTTGGAAGATTTGCTTGAGAAGCAGTTCATTAGACCGAGTGTTTCGCCGTGGGGCGCACCTGTGTTGTTAGTTAAGAAGAAGGATGGAAGCATGAGGTTGTGTGTGGATTATCGACAGTTGAACAAGGTGACGATTAAGAATCGGTATCTGCTTCCGAGGATTGATGATTTGATGGATCAATTGGTTGGTGCGGAGGTGTTTAGTAAGATTGATTTGAGGTCAGGATATCATCAAATTAGAGTGAAGGCGGAAGATATATCCAAAACCGCGTTCCGAACTAGGTATGGACACTATGAGTATTCCGTGATGCCGTTTGGAGTGTCTAATGCCCCAGGTGTCTTCATGGAGTATATGAATAGGAAATTTCATCCTTATTTGGACCGTTTTGTTGTGGTGTTTATAGATGATATTTTAGTGTATTCGAAGTCTGAGGAGGAGCATGCTGAGCATCTGAGGATTGTGTTAAATGTCTTGAAGGAAAGCAAGTTGTATGCTAAGATGTCGAAGTGTGAGTTTTGGTTGCGGGAAGTGAGTTTCCTTGGTCACGTGATTTCTAAGGGAGGTATTGCCGTAGATCCGGTGAAGGTTGGTGCAGTGTTGCAGTGGGAATCACCTAAGTCTGTTTTTGAGATTAGAAGCTTTCTTGGATTGGCAGGTTATTATCGGAGATTCATCAAGGGGTTCTCTAAGTTAGCGTTGCCATTGACGCAGTTGACTCGGAAAGGACAAGCTTTTGTTTGGGATGCTAAATGTGAGAAGAGTTTCCAAGAGTTGAAGAAGAGGTTGACTCCAGCTCCAGTGTTGATTTTACCGAATCCGACGGAGTCGTTTGTTGTGTATTGTGATGCTTCTAAGATGGGTCATGGTGGCGTGCTTATGCAGAATCGTCAAGTTGTGGCTTATGCTTCGAGGCAATTGAAAGTGCATGAGAAGAATTATCCGACTCATGATTTGGAATTGGCGGCAGTTGTGTATGCTTTGAAGATTTGGAGGGATTATCTTTATGGTTCTAAGTTTGAAGTGTTTAGTGATCACAAGAGTTTGAAGTATTTGTTTGATCAGAGAGAGTTGAATATGAGGCAGAGGAGATGGATGGAGTATCTTAAGGATTTTGATTTTCAGTTGAGTTATCATCCTGGGAAGGCTAATGTGGTAGCAGATGCTTTGAGTAGGAAGACTCTGCATATGTCTGCTTTGATGGTTAAAGAATTGGAATTGATTGAACAGTTTCGAGATTTGAGTCTGGTTAGTGAGTTAACGCCGAATGGTGTGAGGCTGGGTATGTTGAAGCTGACAAGCAACATTTTGAAAAAGATTAAGAGTGGTCAGAATGAAGATTTGACACTCGTGGATAAAATGGTATTGGTTAATCAGGGTAAAGGTGTGGACTTTAGATTGGATGAGAACGGTGTCTTGATGTTTCGTGATCGAGTGTGTGTACCAGAGGTATCTGATCTAAAGAGAAAGATTTTGGAAGAAGGTCACAGGAGTAGTTTGAGTATTCATCCAGGAGCGACTAAGATGTATCAGGATTTGAGGAAGTTGTTTTGGTGGCCTGGAATGAAGAAAGAGATCGCCGAGTTTGTTTATGCTTGTTTGGTTTGTCAGAAGTCGAAGATTGAACATCAGAGGCCGTCAGGTTTGATGCAACCGTTGTTTGTGCCTGAGTGGAAGTGGGATAGTATCTCTATGGATTTGGTTGGAGCTTTACCGAAGACCGCTAAGGGTTTTGATTTAATTTGGGTAGTCGTTGATCGTTTGACGAAGTCGTCACATTTCATTCCTATTAAGACAGGTATGTCTGTGGCAAAGTTGGCTGAGATCTACATTGAGCAGGTTGTGAAGCTGCATGGAATTCCTTCTAGTATTGTGTCGGATCGGGATCCGAGGTTTACTTCTAAGTTTTGGGAGAGTTTGCAAGCTTCTCTGGGAACCAAGTTGAGGTTGAGTTCGGCTTATCATCCCCAGACTGATGGGCAAACGGAGAGGACTATTCAGAGTTTAGAGGATCTGTTGAGGGCTTGTGTTTTGGAGCAAGGTGTCAGTTGGATTGAATGTTTATCGTTGATTGAGTTTACTTACAACAATAGTTTTCATTCTAGTATCGGGATGGCTCCGTTTGAGGCTTTGTATGGAAGGAGGTGTAGGACACCGTTGTGTTGGTATGAGTTTGGCGAGAGTTCTTTGTTAGGACCGGAATTGGTGCAAGAGACTACGGAAAAGGTTAGAATGATACAAGAGAAGATGAAAGCGTTTCAGAGTAGGCAGAAGAGTTATCATGATAAGAGGAGGAAGGATATTGAGTTTCAGGTTGGTGATCATGTGTTTTTGTGAGTGAATCCTGTAACTGGTGTTGGTAGAGCTTTGAAGTGTAGGAAGTTGACTCCTCGTTTTGTTGGACCGTTTGAGATTGTAGAGAAAGTTGGGGATGTAGCGTATCAGATTGCGTTACCACCATCGTTATCGAATCTTCATGATGTGTTTCAAGTGTCTCAGTTACGGAAGTACGTGTACGATGAGTCCCACGTGATTCAAGTGGATGATTTGGAAGTGAGAGACAATTTGACCGTTGAGACGTGGCCGGTTAGGATCGAAGACCGTGAGGTGAAGCGCTTGCGTGGCAAAGAGATTGTTTTGGTTAAAGTGATTTGGGTTGGACCGACCGGTGAAAGTGCCACATGGGAGTCGAAGAGTCAGATGAGGGTTTCGTTTCCAGAATTGTTTCCGTCAGGTAATTTTCGAGGGGGAAAATTCTTTTTTGGGGGGGAGAGTTGTAACAGCCCGATTTTTTTTGCGATTGTTTGATTTTAATTGTTTTATGTGTATTCATTCATGTCAGTGTGCATTTCCATGGGTTTACGTATTAGGAGGGTATTTTGGTCATTTAGACTTAAGGCTATTTTAGTCTTTTATGAGGAAGGGTAATTTAGTAATCTTATGACAATAGTTATTTTTAGCGTTCTAGTTAGAACCGTTATTAATTGTAAGAGGTTAAGTTGTCGATATAATTAATTAGGACCGAGGTTTCTAGTTAATTACCGTTAGTGAGTTAGAGTTAGCGGTGTGGTGTAATTAGATTGAACCAATTAGTTAGTATGGGTTAGGCCCATTAATGGTTTGTGAATATTTGACCCATAACCTTGAGAAACTAGGGTTAGACTTTATAATTCACACAAAACACTAAGAGTAGAGAACTAGAGGCTAGGAAGAGGAGCAAGAGAAGAAGGTTGGGGCTAAAGGGGAGATTGAAGCATGAGCTAGGGTTCTTGGTGTTAGAGGTAAGGGGGCTAGTCTTCATTCATAATCAATTGTTTAATCTCTTCTTCTTCTCCATCTCATAAGTGCTTAAGAAATAAGTGATTATTTGAACTTAATTGATTAAATTCGTGCTCCTATTTGATGTTAATTTTGGGTATGTGAAATTGATGCTAAACATGTTATTGTTGTTGATTTTACATGCTTTAATTGTGGTTATATGATACCTTGTTGATTTTTGTTCAAATTGTTATGAACTAGAGTTGTTGTTGTTGATTGTGATGAAATCATGTTTAAGTAAGGTTGTTGTTGAATAAGATGTTGTTGTTGTTGACTGAACCTATGGGTGTTCATAACCATGGAGTCTTGTTATGAATTTGTGTTGTTCTTAAGATTTTCATAAATATGGGTCAAGTGATTATTTTGTGGATATGATGTTGTGATTCAAGCTTTATATGAATTTGAATCTCTGTTTATGCCTAGAAATGTTTATACAAACTTTGGAAACCAATTTGGGCTATGGGGAACTAAAATTGAGAGTTTTTGGGTGAAAAATGGAATTTTCCCGTGTACTGAACTGTCACAACTCGCAACGGCGAGTTGGGGGCGAGCTGGAGGCGAGTTGGGGGTCACTCCCTGTGACCCACTCGCCATGGCGAGTGGATTTACTCGCCATGGCGAGTTGCACAGTGACAGCACTCCCTGTTTCGTGTTCTTGCGTCTTTTTCGCATATTTCGGTTTTGAACTGGCATTTGGTGTAAACATGAAAGTTTTAGATAATTGAGTTATCTTTCCAATGGCGTTGGTTTCACTTGAAAATGTTTTGTGGATTTTGAGTTATGATAGAAACACTCCAAGTGGGTCTTGGAAGACTTTTACAAAAATTCAGCATAACCGTTTCTAACCCAACCCGAAACTTTTGGTTTGCTTTCAAACATCAAATGTGAGTATGATGAGTTTAATTTCGATGTTTAATAGTATCTAATCTATGTCTTGTTGAATCAAACTTAGTTTTCTTCTCTTAATGAATTGGTTTTACAATATGATAATATGAGACGAACTTCGTGATTTTTGTGAATTAGTCGTGATTGGCCGATGAAAAGCTTATGTAATCTCTACTGCACACAAATGTGACTTAAGAGTATACATGGCTTAGGCATTTGACCTTGTTTGGTTGGTTTTGGTTCATTACTTCGATATTTTCAAAGTTGTGAATTATGAGTAGAACTTCATGAAAACTTAGCTTAAAGACCAATTGTTTGGCAAACCTTTTGTGACTGGTTTTATATGATTAAATGGAGACTTGTGAATGAATGATAGATGTTGATAATGGTATATATCTTGTTATGGTATACGTGTCTCCGTTATCCGAATTTGTGAAAGACATGTATGTTTATAACGAAGTATGCAAAGGAGATGAAATTGTTGAATGCATATATGTTGATTGTATGTTGGTGTGTGCATACTTGTTGAATGATGGTGATGATTGCATAGTTGTATATGCATTGTTTGGTGATGATTGCATAGTTGTATATGCATTGTTTGGTGATGATTGCATAGTTGTATATGCATTGTTTGGTGATGATTGCATAAGGTTATATGCACGTTGATTGATGAGGTGATCTTTGTGTGAACATATGCATTGAGTCGAGTCATATGTTCATGCATTCATTGTTTGGTGACGGACTTATGTCCAAATGTAAGGCGGGGTGTGAAACCTTACATACGATGTTTTTGTTGCATCGAAGGTGACGACCTTGAGGTGATTTGGTACCACATGCATCTAGATGAGTCTAGAACATTGCATACATTGTTTGGTGAATTGCATTGAGTCGTGATGTGTGATTGATGCATTTGGTTCATGTGAACTTGATTGGTGAATTGAATTGATATTGGATTATTGTGTGGATATATATGTATAAGGATGTTTATATTATTTGGTAATCTTTATACATGATATTCTTGAATACTTGATTGTGGATTATGTTGATGTAATGCTAACCCTCAGTGGTTTGCCACCTACCTTTCCGTGCGGACGGGTAGATGGAGTGCAGGATAAGTAGCTTGTTCGATTGATGTTGCTGAGGAGTAGGAATCCTCCTTATCTTTTGCGCGCGTCTAGATTAGGGGCTTTGATCTAGGATAGCGTTTTATTGTTAAACTTATTTAATCATATGTTGATTTGAGGAGTTATGTTATGATGATTCTATATCCTGTGTTTGAGGATGTTTTATGTATTTATTATCATGAGACTTGGAGATGTTGTCTATAAATTTGATATATTCCGCTGCTATATGTTTATGAACCATGATAATTTACACTTGTGGACTTGAATTTGTTGTTGGCGTAGCATCTATTTCTAGAATATATTTGTATGTTCGCGCGTTTTACCGCTTAATAGGAATAGGGTGTTACAAGTTGGTATCAGAGCCATGGTCAGTCTTGTCCGGACTAGTATTCGTTGAATTCCCTGTTTGTATGCGACACGTACGGAAGTACTGTCGGTACTTGTTGTTTTGTTCCGTTCTTTTAGTTGGGTTTTAGCGTAGTGGGGGAGTAGCAGGTTGTTTCTAGTATGTTAGTCTGGCAAGGGAGGTATCTTTGGCTGCAGAGGCCTAGTTGGTTGTGGTTTGTGTTAAGGTTCTTGTTGCTTTCAAGTTGGATCTTGTGTGTCTTCCGTTGAAGCATATGGATGTGATTTTTGCTATGGATTGGATGTTAGCGTTTGGTGTTAGCATCAATTGTTTAACCAAGAGTGTAACTTTTTTGAAGCCGGTAGCTGAGGTAAGTGGAAGTTTGTTAACCGCGGAGCAAGTGAAGAAGTCCTTGGATGGTGAAGCTAGTGTGTTCATGTTGTTTGCTTCCTTGAAGGAAAGTAAAGAGAAGAGAAGTGGTGATCTGTCGGTAGTACAAGAGTTTCCAGGAGTCTTTCCGGATGATATTACTGAGTTGCCACCGGAGAGAGAAGTCGAGTTTGTAATTGATTTGGTGCCTGGAACGAGTCCTATCTCGATTGCACCGTATCGGATGTCTGCATCTGAGTTGGGTGAATTGAAGAAGCAGTTGGAAGATTTGCTTGAGAAGCAGTTCATTAGACCGAGTGTTTCGCCGTGGGGTGCACCTGTGTTGTTAGTTAAGAAGAAGGATGGAAGCATGAGGTTGTGTGTGGATTATCGACAGTTGAACAAGGTGACGATTAAGAATCGGTATCTGCTTCCGAGGATTGATGATTTGATGGATCAATTGGTTGGTGCGGAGGTGTTTAGTAAGATTGATTTGAGGTCAGGATATCATCAAATTAGAGTGAAGGCGGAAGATATATCCAAAACCGCGTTCCGAACGAGGTATGGACACTATGAGTATTCCGTGATGCCGTTTGGAGTGTCTAATGCCCCAGATGTCTTCATGGAGTATATGAATAGGAAATTTCATCCTTATTTGGACCGTTTTGTTGTGGTGTTTATAGATGATATTTTAGTGTATTCGAAGTCTGAGGAGGAGCATGCTGAGCATCTGAGGATTGTGTTAAATGTCTTGAAGGAAAGCAAGTTGTATGCTAAGATGTCGAAGTGTGAGTTTTGGTTGCGGGAAGTGAGTTTCCTTGGTCACGTGATTTCTAAGGGAGGTATTGCCGTAGATCCGGTGAAGGTTGGTGCAGTGTTGCAGTGGGAATCACCTAAGTCTGTTTTTGAGATTAGAAGCTTTCTTGGATTGGCAGGTTATTATCGGAGATTCATCAAGGGGTTCTCTAAGTTAGCGTTGCCATTGACGCAGTTGACTCGGAAAGGACAAGCTTTTGTTTGGGATGCTAAATGTGAGAAGAGTTTCCAAGAGTTGAAGAAGAGGTTGACTCCAGCTCCAGTGTTGATTTTACCGAATCTGACGGAGTCGTTTGTTGTGTATTGTGATGCTTCTAAGATGGGTCATGGTGGCGTGCTTATGCAGAATCGTCAAGTTGTGGCTTATGCTTCGAGGCAATTGAAAGTGCATGAGAAGAATTATCCGACTCATGATTTGGAATTGGCGGCAGTTGTGTATGCTTTGAAGATTTGGAGGGATTATCTTTATGGTTCTAAGTTTGAAGTGTTTAGTGATCACAAGAGTTTGAAGTATTTGTTTGATCAGAGAGAGTTGAATATGAGGCAGAGGAGATGGATGGAGTATCTTAAGGATTTTGATTTTCAGTTGAGTTATCATCCTGGGAAGGCTAATGTGGTAGCAGATGCTTTGAGTAGGAAGAATCTGCATATGTCTGCTTTGATGGTTAAAGAATTGGAATTGATTGAACAGTTTCGAGATTTGAGTCTGGTTAGTGAGTTAACGCCGAATGGTGTGAGGCTGGGTATGTTGAAGCTGACAAGCAACATTTTGAAAGAGATTAAGAGTGGTCAGAATGAAGATTTGACACTCGTGGATAAAATGGTATTGGTTAATCAGGGTAAAGGTGTGGACTTTAGATTGGATGAGAATGGTGTCTTGATGTTTCGTGATCGAGTGTGTGTACCAGAGGTATCTGATCTAAAGAGAAAGATTTTGGAAGAAGGTCACAGGAGTAGTTTGAGTATTCATCCAGGAGCGACTAAGATGTATCAGGATTTGAGGAAGTTGTTTTGGTGGCCTGGAATGAAGAAAGAGATCGCCGAGTTTGTTTATGCTTGTTTGGTTTGTCAGAAGTCGAAGATTGAACATCAGAGGCCGTCAGGTTTGATGCAACCGTTGTTTGTGCCTGAGTGGAAGTGGGATAGTATCTCTATGGATTTGGTTGGAGCTTTACCGAAGACCGCTAAGGGTTTTGATTTAATTTGGGTAGTCGTTGATCGTTTGACGAAGTCGTCACATTTCATTCCTATTAAGACAGGTATGTCTGTGGCAAAGTTGGCTGAGATCTACATTGAGCAGGTTGTGAAGCTGCATGGAATTCCTTCTAGTATTGTGTCGGATCGGGATCCGAGGTTTACTTCTAAGTTTTGGGAGAGTTTGCAAGCTTCTCTGGGAACCAAGTTGAGGTTGAGTTCGGCTTATCATCCCCAGACTGATGGGCAAACGGAGAGGACTATTCAGAGTTTAGAGGATCTGTTGAGGGCTTGTGTTTTGGAGCAAGGTGTCAGTTGGATTGAATGTTTATCGTTGATTGAGTTTACTTACAACAATAGTTTTCATTCTAGTATCGGGATGGCTCCGTTTGAGGCTTTGTATGGAAGGAGGTGTAGGACACCGTTGTGTTGGTATGAGTCTGGCGAGAGTTCTTTGTTAGGACCGGAATTGGTGCAAGAGACTACGGAAAAGGTTAGAATGATACAAGAGAAGATGAAAGCGTTTCAGAGTAGGCAGAAGAGTTATCATGATAAGAGGAGGAAGGATATTGAGTTTCAGGTTGGTGATCATGTGTTTTTGTGAGTGAATCCTGTAACTGGTGTTGGTAGAGCTTTGAAGTGTAGGAAGTTGACTCCTCGTTTTGTTGGACCGTTTGAGATTGTAGAGAAAGTTGGGGTTGTAGCGTATCAGATTGCGTTACCACCATCGTTATCGAATCTTCATGATGTGTTTCAAGTGTCTCAGTTACGGAAGTACGTGTACGATGAGTCCCACGTGATTCAAGTGGATGATTTGGAAGTGAGAGACAATTTGACCGTTGAGACGTGGCCGGTTAGGATCGAAGACCGTGAGGTGAAGCGCTTGCGTGGCAAAGAGATTGTTTTGGTTAAAGTGATTTGGGTTGGACCGACCGGTGAAAGTGCCACATGGGAGTCGAAGAGTCAGATGAGGGTTTCGTTTCCAGAGTTGTTTCCGTCAGGTAATTTTCGAGGGGGAAAATTCTTTTTTGGGGGGGAGAGTTGTAACAGCCCGATTTTTTTTGCGATTGTTTGATTTTAATTGTTTTATGTGTATTCATTCATGTCAGTGTGCATTTCCATGAGTTTACGTATTAGGAGGGTATTTTGGTCATTTAGACTTAAGGCTATTTTAGTCTTTTATGAGGAAGGGTAATTTAGTAATCTTATGACAATAGTTATTTTTAGCGTTCTAGTTAGAACCGTTATTAATTGTAAGAGGTTAAGTTGTCGATATAATTAATTAGGACCGAGGTTTCTAGTTAATTACCGTTAGTGAGTTAGAGTTAGCGGTGTGGTGTAATTAGATTGAACCAATTAGTTAGTATGGGTTAGGCCCATTAATGGTTTGTGAATATTTGACCCATAACCTTGAGAAACTAGGGTTAGACTTTATAATTCACACAAAACACTAAGAGTAGAGAACTAGAGGCTAGGAAGAGGAGCAAGAGAAGAAGGTTGGGGCTAAAGGGGAGATTGAAGCATGAGCTAGGGTTCTTGGTGTTAGAGGTAAGGGGGCTAGTCTTCATTCATAATCAATTGTTTAATCTCTTCTTCTTCTCCATCTCATAAGTGCTTAAGAAATAAGTGATTATTTGAACTTAATTGATTAAATTCGTGCTCCTATTTGATGTTAATTTTGGGTATGTGAAATTGATGCTAAACATGTTATTGTTGTTGATTTTACATGCTTTAATTGTGGTTATATGATACCTTGTTGATTTTTGTTCAAATTGTTATGAACTAGAGTTGTTGTTGTTGATTGTGATGAAATCATGTTTAAGTAAGGTTGTTGTTGAATAAGATGTTGTTGTTGTTGACTGAACCTATGGGTGTTCATAACCATGGAGTCTTGTTATGAATTTGTGTTGTTCTTAAGATTTTCATAAATATGGGTCAAGTGATTATTTTGTGGATATGATGTTGTGATTCAAGCTTTATATGAATTTGAATCTCTGTTTATGCCTAGAAATGTTTATACAAACTTTGGAAACCAATTTGGGCTATGGGGAACTAAAATTGAGAGTTTTTGGGTGAAAAATGGAATTTTCCCGTGTACTGAACTGTCACAACTCGCAACGGCGAGTTGGGGGCGAGCTGGAGGCGAGTTGGGGGTCACTCCCTGTGACCCACTCGCCATGGCGAGTGGATTTACTCGCCATGGCGAGTTGCACAGTGACAGCACTCCCTGTTTCGTGTTCTTGCGTCTTTTTCGCATATTTCGGTTTTGAACTGGCATTTGGTGTAAACATGAAAGTTTTAGATAATTGAGTTATCTTTCCAATGGCTTTGGTTTCACTTGAAAATGTTTTGTGGATTTTGAGTTATGATAGAAACACTCCAAGTGGGTCTTGGAAGACTTTTACAAAAATTCAGCATAACCGTTTCTAACCCAACCCGAAACTTTTGGTTTGCTTTCAAACATCAAATGTGAGTATGATGAGTTTAATTTCGATGTTTAATAGTATCTAATCTATGTCTTGTTGAATCAAACTTAGTTTTCTTCTCTTAATGAATTGGTTTTACAATATGATAATATGAGACGAACTTCGTGATTTTTGTGAATTAGTCGTGATTGGCCGATGAAAAGCTTATGTAATCTCTACTGCACACAAATGTGACTTAAGAGTATACATGGCTTAGGCATTTGACCTTGTTTGGTTGGTTTTGGTTCATTACTTCGATATTTTCAAAGTTGTGAATTATGAGTAGAACTTCATGAAAACTTAGCTTAAAGACCAATTGTTTGGCAAACCTTTTGTGACTGGTTTTATATGATTAAATGGAGACTTGTGAATGAATGATAGATGTTGATAATGGTATATATCTTGTTATGGTATACGTGTCTCCGTTATCCGAATTTGTGAAAGACATGTATGTTTATAACGAAGTATGCAAAGGAGATGAAATTGTTGAATGCATATATGTTGATTGTATGTTGGTGTGTGCATACTTGTTGAATGACGGTGATGATTGCATAGTTGTATATGCATTGTTTGGTGATGATTGCATAGTTCTATATGCATTGTTTGGTGATGATTGCATAGTTGTATATGCATTGTTTGGTGATGATTGCATAAGGTTATATGCACGTTGATTGATGAGGTGATCTTTGTGTGAACATATGCATTGAGTCGAGTCATATGTTCATGCATTCATTGTTTGGTGACGGACTTATGTCCAAATGTAAGGCGGGGTGTGAAACCTTACATACGATGTTTTTGTTGCATCGAAGGTGACGACCTTGAGGTGATTTGGTACCACATGCATCTAGATGAGTCTAGAACATTGCATACATTGTTTGGTGAATTGCATTGAGTCGTGATGTGTGATTGATGCATTTGGTTCATGTGAACTTGATTGGTGAATTGAATTGATTTTGGATTATTGTGTGGATATATATGTATAAGGATGTTTATATTATTTGGTAATCTTTATACATGATATTCTTGAATACTTGATTGTGGATTATGTTGATGTAATGCTAACCCTCAGTGGTTTGCCACCTACCTTTCCGTGCGGACGGGTAGATGGAGTGCAGGATAAGTAGCTTGTTCGATTGATGTTGCTGAGGAGTAGGAATCCTCCTTATCTTTTGCGCGCGTCTAGATTAGGGGCTTTGATCTAGGATAGCGTTTTATTGTTAAACTTATTTAATCATATGTTGATTTGAGGAGTTATGTTATGATGATTCTATATCCTGTGTTTGAGGATGTTTTATGTATTTATTATCATGAGACTTGGAGATGTTGTCTATAAATTTGATATATTCCGCTGCTATATGTTTATGAACCATGATAATTTACACTTGTGGACTTGAATTTGTTGTTGGCGTAGCATCTATTTCTAGAATATATTTGTATGTTCGCGCGTTTTACTGCTTAATAGGAATAGGGTGTTACAAGTTGGTATCAGAGCCATGGTCAGTCTTGTCCGGACTAGTATTCGTTGAATTCCCTGTTTGTATGCGACACGTACGGAAGTACTGTCGGTACTTGTTGTTTTGTTCCGTTCTTTTAGTTGGGTTTTAGCGTAGTGGGGGAGTAGCAGGTTGTTTCTAGTATGTTAGTCTGGCAAGGGAGGTATCTTTGGCTGCAGAGGCCTAGTTGGTTGTGGTTTGTGTTAAGGTTCTTGTTGCTTTCAAGTTGGATCTTGTGTGTCTTCCGTTGAAGCATATGGATGTGATTTTTGCTATGGATTGGATGTTAGCGTTTGGTGTTAGCATCAATTGTTTAACCAAGAGTGTAACTTTTTTGAAGCCGGTAGCTGAGGCAAGTGGAAGTTTGTTAACCGCGGAGCAAGTGAAGAAGTCCTTGGATGGTGAAGCTAGTGTGTTCATGTTGTTTGCTTCCTTGAAGGAAAGTAAAGAGAAGAGAAGTGGTGATCTGTCGGTAGTACAAGAGTTTCCAGGAGTCTTTCCGGATGATATTACTGAGTTGCCACCGGAGAGAGAAGTCGAGTTTGCAATTGATTTGGTGCCTGGAACGAGTCCTATCTCGATTGCACCGTATCGGATGTCTGCATCTGAGTTGGGTGAATTGAAGAAGCAGTTGGAAGATTTGCTTGAGAAGCAGTTCATTAGACCGAGTGTTTCGCCGTGGGGTGCACCTGTGTTGTTAGTTAAGAAGAAGGATGGAAGCATGAGGTTGTGTGTGGATTATCGACAGTTGAACAAGGTGACGATTAAGAATCGGTATCTGCTTCCGAGGATTGATGATTTGATGGATCAATTGGTTGGTGCGGAGGTGTTTAGTAAGATTGATTTGAGGTCAGGATATCATCAAATTAGAGTGAAGGCGGAAGATATATCCAAAACCGCGTTCCGAACGAGGTATGGACACTATGAGTATTCCGTGATGCCGTTTGGAGTGTCTAATGCCCCAGGTGTCTTCATGGAGTATATGAATAGGAAATTTCATCCTTATTTGGACCGTTTTGTTGTGGTGTTTATAGATGATATTTTAGTGTATTCGAAGTCTGAGGAGGAGCATGCTGAGCATCTGAGGATTGTGTTAAATGTCTTGAAGGAAAGCAAGTTGTATGCTAAGATGTCGAAGTGTGAGTTTTTGTTGCGGGAAGTGAGTTTCCTTGGTCACGTGATTTCTAAGGGAGGTATTGCCGTAGATCCGGTGAAGGTTGGTGCAGTGTTGCAGTGGGAATCACCTAAGTCTGTTTTTGAGATTAGAAGCTTTCTTGGATTGGCAGGTTATTATCGGAGATTCATCAAGGGGTTCTCTAAGTTAGCGTTGCCATTGACGCAGTTGACTCGGAAAGGACAAGCTTTTGTTTGGGATGCTAAATGTGAGAAGAGTTTCCAAGAGTTGAAGAAGAGGTTGACTCCAGCTCCAGTGTTGATTTTACCGAATCTGACGGAGTCGTTTGTTGTGTATTGTGATGCTTCTAAGATGGGTCATGGTGGCGTGCTTATGCAGAATCGTCAAGTTGTGGCTTATGCTTCGAGGCAATTGAAAGTGCATGAGAAGAATTATCCGACTCATGATTTGGAATTGGCGGCAGTTGTGTATGCTTTGAAGATTTGGAGGGATTATCTTTATGGTTCTAAGTTTGAAGTGTTTAGTGATCACAAGAGTTTGAAGTATTTGTTTGATCAGAGAGAGTTGAATATGAGGCAGAGGAGATGGATGGAGTATCTTAAGGATTTTGATTTTCAGTTGAGTTATCATCCTGGGAAGGCTAATGTGGTAGCAGATGCTTTGAGTAGGAAGACTCTGCATATGTCTGCTTTGATGGTTAAAGAATTGGAATTGATTGAACAGTTTCGAGATTTGAGTCTGGTTAGTGAGTTAACGCCGAATGGTGTGAGGCTGGGTATGTTGAAGCTGACAAGCAACATTTTGAAAGAGATTAAGAGTGGTCAGAATGAAGATTTGACACTCGTGGATAAAATGGTATTGGTTAATCAGGGTAAAGGTGTGGACTTTAGATTGGATGAGAACGGTGTCTTGATGTTTCGTGATCGAGTGTGTGTACCAGAGGTATCTGATCTAAAGAGAAAGATTTTGGAAGAAGGTCACAGGAGTAGTTTGAGTATTCATCCAGGAGCGACTAAGATGTATCAGGATTTGAGGAAGTTGTTTTGGTGGCCTGAAATGAAGAAAGAGATCGCCGAGTTTGTTTATGCTTGTTTGGTTTGTCAGAAGTCGAAGATTGAACATCAGAGGCCGTCAGGTTTGATGCAACCGTTGTTTGTGCCTGAGTGGAAGTGGGATAGTATCTCTATGGATTTGGTTGGAGCTTTACCGAAGACCGCTAAGGGTTTTGATTTAATTTGGGTAGTCGTTGATCGTTTGACGAAGTCGTCACATTTCATTCCTATTAAGAACGGTATGTCTGTGGCAAAGTTGGCTGAGATCTACATTGAGCAGGTTGTGAAGCTGCATGGAATTCCTTCTAGTATTGTGTCGGATCGGGATCCGAGGTTTACTTCTAAGTTTTGGGAGAGTTTGCAAGCTTCTCTGGGAACCAAGTTGAGGTTGAGTTCGGCTTATCATCCCCAGACTGATGGGCAAACGGAGAGGACTATTCAGAGTTTAGAGGATCTGTTGAGGGCTTGTGTTTTGGAGCAAGGTGTCAGTTGGATTGAATGTTTATCGTTGATTGAGTTTACTTACAACAATAGTTTTCATTCTAGTATCGGGATGGCTCCGTTTGAGGCTTTGTATGGAAGGAGGTGTAGGACACCGTTGTGTTGGTATGAGTCTGGCGAGAGTTCTTTGTTAGGACCGGAATTGGTGCAAGAGACTACGGAAAAGGTTAGAATGATACAAGAGAAGATGAAAGCGTTTCAGAGTAGGCAGAAGAGTTATCATGATAAGAGGAGGAAGGATATTGAGTTTCAGGTTGGTGATCATGTGTTTTTGTGAGTGAATCCTGTAACTGGTGTTGGTAGAGCTTTGAAGTGTAGGAAGTTGACTCCTCGTTTTGTTGGACCGTTTGAGATTGTAGAGAAAGTTGGGGTTGTAGCGTATCAGATTGCGTTACCACCATCGTTATCGAATCTTCATGATGTGTTTCAAGTGTCTCAGTTACGGAAGTACGTGTACGATGAGTCCCACGTGATTCAAGTGGATGATTTGGAAGTGAGAGACAATTTGACCGTTGAGACGTGGCCGGTTAGGATCGAAGACCGTGAGGTGAAGCGCTTGCGTGGCAAAGAGATTGTTTTGGTTAAAGTGATTTGGGTTGGACCGACCGGTGAAAGTGCCACATGGGAGTCGAAGAGTCAGATGAGGGTTTCGTTTCCAGAGTTGTTTCCGTCAGGTAATTTTCGAGGGGGAAAATTCTTTTTTGGGGGGGAGAGTTGTAACAGCCCGATTTTTTTTGCGATTGTTTGATTTTAATTGTTTTATGTGTATTCATTCATGTCAGTGTGCATTTCCATGAGTTTACGTATTAGGAGGGTATTTTGGTCATTTAGACTTAAGGCTATTTTAGTCTTTTATGAGGAAGGGTAATTTAGTAATCTTATGACAATAGTTATTTTTAGCGTTCTAGTTAGAACCGTTATTAATTGTAAGAGGTTAAGTTGTCGATATAATTAATTAGGACCGAGGTTTCTAGTTAATTACCGTTAGTGAGTTAGAGTTAGCGGTGTGGTGTAATTAGATTGAACCAATTAGTTAGTATGGGTTAGGCCCATTAATGGTTTGTGAATATTTGACCCATAACCTTGAGAAACTAGGGTTAGACTTTATAATTCACACAAAACACTAAGAGTAGAGAACTAGAGGCTAGGAAGAGGAGCAAGAGAAGAAGGTTGGGGCTAAAGGGGAGATTGAAGCATGAGCTAGGGTTCTTGGTGTTAGAGGTAAGGGGGCTAGTCTTCATTCATAATCAATTGTTTAATCTCTTCTTCTTCTCCATCTCATAAGTGCTTAAGAAATAAGTGATTATTTGAACTTAATTGATTAAATTCGTGCTCCTATTTGATGTTAATTTTGGGTATGTGAAATTGATGCTAAACATGTTATTGTTGTTGATTTTACATGCTTTAATTGTGGTTATATGATACCTTGTTGATTTTTGTTCAAATTGTTATGAACTAGAGTTGTTGTTGTTGATTGTGATGAAATCATGTTTAAGTAAGGTTGTTGTTGAATAAGATGTTGTTGTTGTTGACTGAACCTATGGGTGTTCATAACCATGGAGTCTTGTTATGAATTTGTGTTGTTCTTAAGATTTTCATAAATATGGGTCAAGTGATTATTTTGTGGATATGATGTTGTGATTCAAGCTTTATATGAATTTGAATCTCTGTTTATGCCTAGAAATGTTTATACAAACTTTGGAAACCAATTTGGGCTATGGGGAACTAAAATTGAGAGTTTTTGGGTGAAAAATGGAATTTTCCCGTGTACTGAACTGTCACAACTCGCAACGGCGAGTTGGGGGCGAGCTGGAGGCGAGTTGGGGGTCACTCCCTGTGACCCACTCGCCATGGCGAGTGGATTTACTCGCCATGGCGAGTTGCACAGTGACAGCACTCCCTGTTTCGTGTTCTTGCGTCTTTTTCGCATATTTCGGTTTTGAACTGGCATTTGGTGTAAACATGAAAGTTTTAGATAATTGAGTTATCTTTCCAATGGCGTTGGTTTCACTTGAAAATGTTTTGTGGATTTTGAGTTATGATAGAAACACTCCAAGTGGGTCTTGGAAGACTTTTACAAAAATTCAGCATAACCGTTTCTAACCCAACCCGAAACTTTTGGTTTGCTTTCAAACATCAAATGTGAGTATGATGAGTTTAATTTCGATGTTTAATAGTATCTAATCTATGTCTTGTTGAATCAAACTTAGTTTTCTTCTCTTAATGAATTGGTTTTACAATATGATAATATGAGACGAACTTCGTGATTTTTGTGAATTAGTCGTGATTGGCCGATGAAAAGCTTATGTAATCTCTACTGCACACAAATGTGACTTAAGAGTATACATGGCTTAGGCATTTGACCTTGTTTGGTTGGTTTTGGTTCATTACTTCGATATTTTCAAAGTTGTGAATTATGAGTAGAACTTCATGAAAACTTAGCTTAAAGACCAATTGTTTGGCAAACCTTTTGTGACTGGTTTTATATGATTAAATGGAGACTTGTGAATGAATGATAGATGTTGATAATGGTATATATCTTGTTATGCTATACGTGTCTCCGTTATCCGAATTTGTGAAAGACATGTATGTTTATAACGAAGTATGCAAAGGAGATGAAATTGTTGAATGCATATATGTTGATTGTATGTTGGTGTGTGCATACTTGTTGAATGATGGTGATGATTGCATAGTTGTATATGCATTGTTTGGTGATGATTGCATAGTTGTATATGCATTGTTTGGTGATGATTGCATAAGGTTATATGCACGTTGATTGATGAGGTGATCTTTGTGTGAACATATGCATTGAGTCGAGTCATATGTTCATGCATTCATTGTTTGGTGACGGACTTATGTCCAAATGTAAGGCGGGGTGTGAAACCTTACATACGATGTTTTTGTTGCATCGAAGGTGACGACCTTGAGGTGATTTGGTACCACATGCATCTAGATGAGTCTAGAACATTGCATACATTGTTTGGTGAATTGCATTGAGTCGTGATGTGTGATTGATGCATTTGGTTCATGTGAACTTGATTGGTGAATTGAATTGATATTGGATTATTGTGTGGATATATATGTATAAGGATGTTTATATTATTTGGTAATCTTTATACATGATATTCTTGAATACTTGATTGTGGATTATGTTGATGTAATGCTAACCCTCAGTGGTTTGCCACCTACCTTTCCGTGCGGACGGGTAGATGGAGTGCAGGATAAGTAGCTTGTTCGATTGATGTTGCTGAGGAGTAGGAATCCTCCTTATCTTTTGCGCGCGTCTAGATTAGGGGCTCTGATCTAGGATAGCGTTTTATTGTTAAACTTATTTAATCATATGTTGATTTGAGGAGTTATGTTATGATGATTCTATATCCTATGTTTGAGGATGTTTTATGTATTTATTATCATGAGACTTGGAGATGTTGTCTATAAATATGATATATTCCGCTGCTATATGTTTATGAACCATGATAATTTACACTTGTGGACTTGAATTTGTTGTTGGCGTAGCATCTATTTCTAGAATATATTTGTATGTTCGCGCGTTTTACCGCTTAATAGGAATAGGGTGTTACAAGTTGGTATCAGAGCCATGGTCAGTCTTGTCCGGACTAGTATTCGTTGAATTCCCTGTTTGTATGCGACACGTACGGAAGTTATAACACCCCGTTCTCCCAACAATATTAATTAATCAAATTAAATCAGAGTTTTTCACCAAAAACGGAATGCTACATTTTTCGTTCAAATAAAATCTCCAAAAATACCGAATGAATAATTATTCTCCAATAAATCAGTCAATAAAAATCAACCTTCAAACTTCGCAGCGGAATTAATTTAAAACAGCTAAATAATCTTTGGCACGCAGGCCTCATCAAAAGTTTCATAAATCAAAATTAATACGTAAGGAAAGAGAAAACAAGCAACAAATTCCCGTCCCGTTACGTATCAGAGCCCTAAGACACTTGAGCCGACATCTCTACTAATCTTCGTTACCTGCACTTGCCCACGAGGCGGCAATTCTAGCAGAAGGGGTGAGATTCACAAGCAACAATAGATAACATAATTCATCAATTAAATTCAACAACAGCAATAAAGCAATAAACAACTGTCAGTTTATATTTTAAACAATCCAACAACATCATTAACTACGACACCGACGACTCAACCAACGACGACAACAACAACAACAACGACGACGACGACAACAATGCGACTAATGCAAATGCATGTGGTACCATTTTACGCGCGTTGAATGCTAAGCATTCCGGGGCATGAGCCCCCAACGGTTGAATGAAATAACATTCCAGGGCATAAGCCCTCAACAATTGAGTGATAAACACTCCAGGGCATAAGCCCTCAACGATTGAGTGTAAACACTCCAAGGCATAAGCCCTCAACAATGGTATGAGTATGAAATGGACTCGATGGTGTATATCTACATACAACCCAACGACAGCAACAACAACTACTATATGCATAATCAGCTATGGCATAAGACTCCAATTCAATTGATAGGACACAACAAAGGGCACAACAAAGCCACACAACAAAAATCCAACAATTAGGTAACCTACAACATTACTCGCCGTGGCGAGCTACCTTACTCGCCGTGGCGAGTTCACAAAATTGAGCTCCTCGCCGTGGCGAGTTGGGGGCGAGCTCAAGGCGAGCAAAAGTGGTTGCTCTCGGCATTTTTGACATTTTTCACCTAAAATCTTCATTTTTAAGTTCCCAAAACCCAAATTTAATTCTGTAAAAAGGTGTCATTCATCCCTAAACATATTAAGGCACTCAAATTGATATAAAAATCTGCCCCAAAACCTCATTAAGACAATTAACAACTTTTTAATTAAGCAACTCGCCATGGCGAGTGCATCTGCTCGCTGTGGCGAGCTACGGGTGTTTCACTACTCGCCTCGCGAGTGGGACTGCTCGCTGTGGCGAGCTACACAGGCACTGCTCGCCTGGAGAGCGGGTTTACTCGCCGTTGCGAATGGCGATAGGCAGAACTACGAACTGTACGAACAGACTTCTACTTTTCAACCCTAAACCCCAAATTTAACACCTAAAGGCTCAATTTTGATGAATTTCATCATCCTTATGCATTCTAACATCAAAACAACATTAAACAACAACAATTACATGAATTAATCAAGTTATTAACATCAATTCATCATTAACCTAATTCAATTCATTAACCCTAACAACTCTACATTCATCAACGAATTAAGAACCTAAAGTTGAGAGTTAGTCTCACCCTTACCTTAGATTATCTTCCTGAATTAAAAGCAGCGTTCTTCTCTCCTCTTGCTTCTTCTCTCTTCTTCTAGGTTTTTCCCCCTTTTCTTGTTTTCTCACTTTTTCTACGTGAAAATGGTTCTGACTCTTTCTTCCCTTATTAATACCTATTAACTTCTCCTTAATTCTAATTAACTCCTATTAAATTATTAAATAATTCATTTTAATCCCCAACCTTCTAATAATTATAATTCTTGCCTATTTTAATTAAATAATCAAAATAACTATATAATATAACACACCATAAAATAAACATAAATTATTTAAAATCACATAAACTTACTAAAATCAATTGAAATAAAATAATCGACAACTAGGGCGTTACAACTCTCCCCCACTTAAAGAATTTCGTCCTCGAAATATTACCTTAAGCAAACAACTCAGGATAGGACTCTAGCATCTTACTCTCCAGCTCCCAAGTCAAACTTTCACTAGTTACTCCACCCCAAACAACTCTCACCAGAGGTATCTCCTTGCCTCTCAACTTCTTCACCTTACGATCATCAATCCTCAATGGTAAAGTCTCTACCGTAAGGTTGTCTCTAACTTGCACGTCATCCCTTGGTATAACATGCGAAGGATCCGCTACGTACTTCCGCAACTGCGACACATGGAACACATCATGCAGATTTGAAAGATGTGGTGGCAAACCTATTCGATATGCCACTGGCCCAATCCTCTCCGATATCTGATAAGGACCAATAAACTTCGGAGTCAACTTCTTCGACTTCAACGCACGACCTACACCTGTCATGGGAGTGACTCTCAAGAACACATGATCACCCTCTTGAAACTCAAGTTCCTTTCTACGCTTGTCATGGTAACTCTTTTGCCGACTCTGTGACGCTTTCATCTGTTCTCTTATCAGCTTAACTTTCTCTGTAGTCTGCTGGACTAATTCTGGTCCCAAAACTATACTTTCTCCCGATTCAAACCAACACAACAGAGTTCTACACCTCCGACCATACAAAGCTTCAAATGGTGCCATACCAATACTCGAATGGTAACTGTTGTTGTACGTGAACTCAATCAACGGTAGATGACTATCCCAAGCTCCACCTTGCTCAAGTACACATACTCTTAGCAAATCTTCCAACGACTGAATCGTCCTCTCCGACTGACCATCTGTTTGAGGATGATAAGCCGAACTCAACTTCAACTTAGAACCCAAAGCCTCCTGCAAACTCTTCCAAAACCTCGAAGTAAACCTTGGATCTCTATCCGACACAATGCTTGATGGAACACCATGCAACTTCACAATATTATGAATATAAATCTCTGCCAACTGAGCTACTGGATAATTGATATTGATCGGAATAAAATGTGCTGACTTGGTTAACCTGTCAACAACTACCCAAATGGCATCATGCCCCTTCGGAGTATTCGGTAAGCTCGTTACAAAATCCATGGATATGCTATCCCACTTCCACTCTGGTACATCTAGTGGTGTCAACAATCCTGCAGGCTTCTGATGTTCAACTTTAGATTTCTGACAAGTTAAACATGCATAAACAAATTGCGCGACATCTCGCTTCAACCCAGACCACCAAAATAACTTCTTCAAGTCGTGGTACATCTTTGTAGCTCCCGGATGAATACTTAAGCTACTCCTGTGACTTTCTTCCAAAATCATCTTTTTCAACTCGTCATTATCAAGAATACAAATTCTGCCTCGGAATCTTAACACACCCTGATCATCAACCTGAAAATCACTATCTCCCGCTTCATTACTAGCAACCATCAAGTCTACAAACTTAACATCAGCTTCTTGCGCTTCCTTGATACTGTTCAAGAATTCATTATTGATCTTCAACATACCCAACTGCACGCTCTGAGGTGCCAATTCACATACTAAGCTCAAGTCTCTAAATTGCTCAAGTAACTCGAACTCTTTTATCATCATAGCAGACATGTGCAACGTCTTTCTGCTCAAGGCATCTGCAACAACATTGGCTTTACCCGGATGGTAATTCAAACTAAAATCATAGTCCTTTAACAATTTGAGCCATCTTCTCTGCCTCATATTCAACTCTTTCTGATCAAACAAATATTTCAAACTCTTATGATCACTGAACACCTCAAATCTGGAACCGTACAAATAATGCCTCCAAATTTTTAACACAAAAACTACAGCAGCCAACTCTAAATCATGTGTAGGATAGTTCTTCTCATGTATCCTCAATTGTCTCGAAGCATAAGCTACCACCTTACCATCCTGCATAAGTACACCACCTAAGCCCAACTTGGACGCATCACAATAAACAACAAAAGGTTCGTCTGGCTTCGGTAAAATCAAAATCGGAGCAGTCGTCAACCGTTGCTTCAGCTCATTGAAACTATTCTCACACTTAGCATCCCACACAAAAACTTTACCCTTACAGGTCAACTGTGTCAAAGGAAGTGCCAACTTCGAAAATCCTTCGATAAATCTTCGATAATAACCTGCTAAGCCCAGAAAACTTCTAATCTCTGTAACGGACCTCGGAGTCTCCCATTGCGATACCGCTTCAACTTTCAACGGGTCAACCGCAATACCACTACCAGAAATAATGTGGCCAAGAAAACTTACTTCACTTAACCAGAACTCACATTTGGATAACTTGGCATACAACTTCTTTTCTCTCAACACTTGCAAAACAATCTTCAAATGCTCTGCATGCTCTTCTTCAGTCTTAGAATAAATCAGAATATCATCAATAAAAACAACAACAAATCTGTCCAGAAAGTCATGGAAAATTCTGTTCATATACTCCATAAATACACCAGGTGCATTAGTAACACCGAACGACATCACCTTATACTCATAGTGACCATAACGCGTTCTGAACGCCGTCTTCTGCATATCTTCATCCTTCACCTTGATCTGATGGTAACCTGACCTCAAATCGATTTTACTAAACACACGGGCACCCACTAGCTGATCCATCAAGTCATCAATTCTCGGAAGTGGATACCTATTCTTTATCGTCACTTTATTCAGCTGACGGTAATCTATACACAGCCTCATGCTACCATCTTTCTTCTTAACCAATAACACTGGCGCTCCCCAAGGTGAAACACTTGGTCTTACAAACTTCTTATCAAGCAGGTCTTCCAACTGCTTCTTCAACTCTGCCAACTCAGCTGCTGACATACGGTAAGGAGCCATCGACACAGGCTTCGTACCCGGAACAAGATCAATTGAAAATTCAACTTCCCTTTCTGGCGGCACATCGGAAATCTCATCAGGAAAAACTTCTGGAAATTCATTCACGACTGGTAGGCAATCAATCACTGCTTGATTCTCTACTGACAAATATGCTAACAAGGAAAACATCATAATTCCGTCACGCTCAATCTGCTTCAACTGCTTAGTACTCAAGAAATCAACTTCACTCTCTTCTTCAGCGGAAGAGAAACGTACTGTCTTACTAAAACAATTTATGAGGACATGGTTATACTCTAACCAGTTCATCCCAAGGATTACATCCATACCCGTCAACGGTAAACATACGAGATCAACTTCAAAATTTCTACCAAATACAGACAGTGGACAACTTAAACAAACAAGAGAAGTAGTCACTGAACCCTTAGCTGGAGTTTCAACAATCATTTCTCCATCCATATTAGACATGGTAAGTCCCAACTTAGAAGCACAACTAACAGCAATAAAACAATGCGTAGCACCAGTATCTATAATAGCAATTAAAGGAGTATCATCAAAATAACAAGTACCTCGAATTAGTCGATCCTCATTGTCCGTCTGTGTACCAGACAATGCAAACACTTTCCCTCCAAGCTGAGCCTTCTTAGGCTTCTTGCACTGAGAACTAAGATGACCCTCTTCATCACAATTAAAACAGACAATATCACCACGTTTGCATTCAGCTATTGTATGTCCCTTCTTCCCACATCGGAAGCATTTCTTCTCATCACGGTGGCAAGCATTACTCTTGTGGCCTTTCTCACCACACTTGTAGCAGACAACTTCAGCAGGAGTCTCATTCTTCCTGGGTCTCCTCTCATCATTCACCCGTTGTTTCCCCTTATCAGCAGGAGCACTATAAGGCTTAGGACGGTTCTGCTGATTCTTACTCTTCCTTTCATTAAGCACTTTATAGTGAGCTTTCGTATCCTCTTCGTAAATCCTGCAGCTACTCACCAAATCAGAAAAATTGCGGATCTTCTGATAACCAATGGCCCGCTTAATCTCAGCACGCAGACCATTCTCAAACTTGATACACTTAGAGAACTCAGTAGTCTCAGGAGTGTAATGCGGGTAAAACTTTGCCAACTCAACAAACTTGGCAGCATACTCTGTTACTGACATATCACCTTGCTTCAGTTCCAGAAATTCAATCTCCTTCTTACCTCGGACATCTTCCGGAAAATACCTATTCAGAAACTCTCTTCTGAACACAGCCCACATGATCACAGCTCCTCCATTCTCTAGCACTGGTTGCACACTCACCCACCAATCATCAGCCTCCTCAGCCAGCATATGTGTGCCAAAACGCACCATCTGAACATCAGTGCATTGCATCACTCTGAAGATTCTTTCAACCTCTTTCAACCATGTCTACGCTCCATCAGGGTCATACCTGCCCTTGAAAGTTGGTGGATGGTTCCTCAAGAAGGTTTCCAACATGCGTACACCGTCGTTACCACCAGCATTATTCTGTTGACCCACAGCTTGAGCCATCGCTTGTAGAGCAGCAGCAAGTGCGACATCATTCCTTCCAGCCATCGCGAAAATCTACACTACAACAACAACCAGGACATCAAAGACAATACAAAATTGTCACACGACTCTACTAGGCTCGACTCGACTCTACTACTTGGCCGGACGGACCGACCTGCTCTGATACCAATTATAACACCCCGTTCTCCCAACAATATTAATTAATCAAATTAAATCAGAGTTTTTCACCAAAAACGGAATGCTACATTTTTCGTTCAAATAAAATCTCCAAAAATACCGAATGAATAATTATTCTCCAATAAATCAGTCAATAAAAATCAACCTTCAAACTTCGCAGCGGAATTAATTTCAAACAGCTAAATAATCTTTGGCACGCAGGCCTCATCAAAAGTTTCATAAATCAAAATTAATACGTAAGGAAAGAGAAAACAAGCAACAAATTCCCGTCCCGTTACGTATCAGAGCCCTAAGACACTTGAGCCGACATCTCTACTAATCTTCGTTACCTGCACTTGCCCACGAGGCGGCAATTCCAGCAGAAGGGGTGAGATTCACAAGCAACAATAGATAACATAATTCATCAATTAAATTCAACAACAGCAATAAAGCAATAAACAACTGTCAGTTTATATTTTAAACAATCCAACAACATCATTAACTACGACACCGACGACTCAACCAACGACGACAACAACAACAACAACGACGACGACGACAACAACAATGCGACTAATGCAAATGCATGTGGTACCATTTTACGCGCGTTGAATGCTAAGCATTCCGGGGCATGAGCCCCCAACGGTTGAATGAAATAACATTCCAGGGCATAAGCCCTCAACAATTGAGTGATAAACACTCCAGGGCATAAGCCCTCAACGATTGAGTGTAAACACTCCAGGGCATAAGCCCTCAACAATGGTATGAGTATGAAATGGACTCGATGGTGTATATCTACATACAACCCAACAACAGCAACAACAACTACTATATGCATAATCAGCTATGGCATAAGACTCCAATTCAATTGATAGGACACAACAAAGGGCACAACAAAGCCACACAACAAAAATCCAACAATTAGGTAACCTACAGCATTACTCGCCGTGGCGAGTTCACAAAATTGAGCTCCTCGCCGTGGCGAGTTGGGGGCGAGCTCAAGGCGAGCAAAAGTGGTTGCTCTCGGCATTTTTGACATTTTTCACCTAAAATCTTCATTTTTAAGTTCCCAAAACCCAAATTTAATTCTGTAAAAAGGTGTCATTCATCCCTAAACATATTAAGGCACTCAAATTGATATAAAAATCTGCCCAAAAACCTCATTAAGACAATTAACAACTTTTTAATTAAGCAACTCGCCATGGCGAGTGCATCTGCTCGCTGTGGCGAGCTACGGGTGTTTCACTACTCGCCTCGCGAGTAGGACTGCTCGCTGTGGTGAGCTACACAGGCACTGCTCGCCTGGCGAGCGGGTTTACTCGCCGTTGCGAACGGCGATAGGCAGAACTACGAACTGTACGAACAGACTTCTACTTTTCAACCCTAAACCCCAAATTTAACACCTAAAGGCTCAATTTTGATGAATTTCATCATCCCTATGCATTCTAACATCAGAACAGCATTAAACAACAACAATTACATGAATTAATCAAGTTATTAACATCAATTCATCATTAACCTAATTCAATTCATTAACCCTAACAACTCTACATTCATCAACGAATTAAGAACCTAAAGTTGAGAGTTAGTCTCACCCTTACCTTAGATTATCTTCCTGAATTAAAAGCAGCGTTCTTCTCTCCTCTTGCTTCTTCTCTCTTCTTCTAGGTTTTTCCCCCTTTTCTTGTTTTCTCACTGTTTCTACGTGAAAATGGTTCTGACTCTTTCTTCCCTTATTAATACCTATTAACTTCTCCTTAATTCTAATTAACTCCTTTTAAATTATTAAATAATTCATTTTAATCCCCAACCTTCTAATAATTATAATTCTTGCCTATTTTAATTAAATAATCAAAATAACTATATAATATAACACACCATAAAATAAACATAAATTATTTAAAATCACGTAAACTTACTAAAATCAATGGAAATAAAATAATCGACAACAAGGGCGTTACAGAAGTACTGTCGGTACTTGTTGTTTTGTTCCGTTCTTTTAGTTGGGTTTTAGCGTAGTGGGGGAGTAGCAGGTTGTTTCTAGTATGTTAGTCTGGCAAGGGAGGTATCTTTGGCTGCAGAGGCCTAGTTGGTTGTGGTTTGTGTTAAGGTTCTTGTTGCTTTCAAGTTGGATCTTGTGTGTCTTCCGTTGAAGCATATGGATGTGATTTTTGCTATGGATTGGATGTTAGTGTTTAGTGTTAGCATCAATTGTTTAACCAAGAGTGTAAATTTTTTGAAGCCGGTAGCTGAGGTAAGTGGAAGCTTGTTAACCGCGGAGCAAGTGAAGAAGTCCTTGGATGGTGAAGCTAGTGTGTTCATGTTGTTTGCTTCCTTGAAGGAAAGTAAAGAGAAGAGAAGTGGTGATCTGCCGGTAGTACAAGAGTTTCCAGGAGTCTTTCCGGATGATATTACTGAGTTGCCACCGGAGAGAGAAGTCGAGTTTGCAATTGATTTGGTGCCTGGAACGAGTCCTATCTCGATTGCACCGTATCGGATGTCTGCATCTGAGTTGGGTGAATTGAAGAAGCAGTTGGAAGAGTTGCTTGAGAAGCAGTTCATTAGACCGAGTGTTTCGCCGTGGGGTGCACCTGTGTTGTTAGTTAAGAAGAAGGATGGAAGCATGAGGTTGTGTGTGGATTATCGACAGTTGAACAAGGTGACAATTAAGAATCGGTATCTGCTTCCGAGGATTGATGATTTGATGGATCAATTGGTTGGTGCGGAGGTGTTTAGTAAGATTGATTTGAGGTCAGGATATCATCAAATTAGAGTGAAGGCGGAAGATATATCCAAAACCGCGTTCCGAACGAGGTATGGACACTATGAGTATTCCGTGATGCCGTTTGGAGTGTCTAATGCCCCAGGTGTCTTCATGGAGTATATGAATAGGAAATTTCATCCTTATTTGGACCGTTTTGTTGTGGTGTTTATAGACAAATGAAAAAAAAAACATGATATGAAGATTAAGACACTAATAAAAATGCATGAAATATAATCTAAATCTTATGTGAATTAATTAAAAAGATAAATGCATGAAATTGGAAAAAAACAAAATTTACTACAAAAATGCAGGGGGTGCAGTAGCAGATAGGGGGTACAAACAACAAAATAGTAGTAACAAAGGGCTGGGTCATGGGTTACAAGAGTTGGGGCGGGTACTGGGTCAACCCATGGGTGACCCGCCCCAACTCATTAATGAGTATAAGAGGGTTTTCTTAATGGTTTTCTCTCATTTCCCTCTTCCCCTTCTCTCTCTAAAAGTTAAAATGAAAAACTTGCTTTCCCCTCTCTCTAAACCTTTGCCTCGCCGGAGAAGAAGGAGGGTGGCGGCCGGAAAAAACTCCGGCGCGGTGGTTGGCCGGAGGGCCACCGCGCCGGAGGTAGGAACTTATTTTTTTTTGAAAATTTTTGTGCCAATCTCTTCTTCTCCTTCTCCTCTATACAAATCTACTCTCAAAATTCCCAAATCAACTTTCAAACACCCTAGATCTACAAAAGAAAAACACTAACAAAAACACACAAAAGTTTAAGAATATTACCTCTTATTTCTTCTTCATCTTGGTTCGGTTTTGGTGTTCCTTTCTTCTTCCTTTGTTTTCGTTTTTTTGTGTTCCTTTCCTTACGTTGTTTACGTTTTCGGACCTTGCCTAGCCTTTTGGTGTTCGAAATCGTAGTGTTTGAATTCGGTTTTGGTTGTTGTTTTTTTTCGTTTTCGGATTTGTGTTGGTTGATGGATGTATTTTCGGATTTGTGTTGGTTGATGGATGTGTTTTCGGATTTGGGTTGTATGTGTTGTTTGATGGTTTTCGAAAATGGTTATGTGTTGGTGCTTGATGATCTTTCGAAAATGGGTTGTATATTGGTGTTTTGGTGATTTTTGGTTCAATGGTGAGTTGAGAAAGTTGCTGGATTTTTTGTGTTCTTGGTGTTCATCATGATGTTCATATGATGTTCATCATGTTCTTGAGGATTTTTATGGGTTTGATCTTGAATTTCGGAGAGAGAAAATGTTTTTGTGTTTTTTGATGATTTATGACTTTTCTGACTTGATTATGACTGATCTGACTCTTAGGGGGACCATTCTGACGCGTGAACAGTACTTTTATAGTACTGTTCACTGATACACTGATAATGACAAAAATACCCCTGCAGTTTCTTGGAGAAAAAGTTGGACAGGACCAATGACAAAATGACAAGTGTACAATGACTTAAAAAATAATAAAACTGATAAATAAATAAAAACAGATTAAATAAATGGAAAAATAAATAACTAAATAAATAATTAAAAATAAAAAACGAAAATTAAATAAAAAATAAAAAAAATGTCCCGTCGGAACCAAAAAAAATGAGGTATTTTAAAATACCTCTCTGCCGAAATTTCGTCTGATACGACTGAGATACGTGGCTTTTTTACGCTAATTAAAACAATAAAACGACGACGTGAATAAAATGAATTTTACGAACGCAAACGTTACGCTACACTAAAATACGCACAAGACGCGAGTAAAAAATTACGAAATTAATACGCGAGCGACATTAAAAAATAAACGACGAAAGAAAAATAAACGCGACCACAAATACGAATAAAAACAGATATTACGGGAATTAGCGCGCAATCAAACGACTGAAAAACGATCAACGTACGAATAAAACTAAAATAATAAAAAAATAAATTGGTCAAAAATTAGAGTACGACAGATGCCCCTATTTAAGTTTCTCCGTCGCGAGGATTTAAAAAGACGAAGATTTTTGAAACAACGGGTCGGAGAGACTTAAATATCAAGTACACCAATTTTTGACCAACTCAGAAATCGAGAAAACTCTATGCATGTAATGATATGAGTTGTCTGTTATGCAAGTACGAATGCAATGACGACGAAAATACTAACTCGAGAACCAAATAAAGTGTTACTGGGGAGAAAAAGATGTCAATTACCTTTACTGAGGTAATGACGAACATATGAAGGGTAAAACTGTCAATTACCTTTACTGGGGTAACGACGAACATACGAAAAGGGTAAAACTGTCAATTACCTTTACTGAGGTAAGGACGAACATACGAAAGGGGTAAAACTGTCAATTACCTTTACTGAGGTAACGACGAACATACAAAAGGGTAAAACTGTCAATTACCTTTACTGGGGTAACGACGAACATACGAAGGGTAAAACTGTCAATTACCTTTACTGAGTTAACGACGAACATACGAAAGGGTAAAACTGTCAATAACCTTTACTGGGGTAACGACGAACATACGAAGGGTAAAACTGTCAATTACCTTTACTGAGGTAACGACGAACATACGAAAGGGTAAAACTGTCAATTACCTTTACTGGGGGTAATGACAAACATACGAAGAGTAAAACTGTCAATTACCTTTACTGGGGTAACGACGAACATACGAAGAGTAAAACTGTCAATTACCTTTACTAGGGTAACGACGAACGTACGAAATGAAAACTGGTGATGCATTACTATTACTGAGGCAATTTTGCTAAACAAATACAGGGTACAAACGAATACTCTTCGTACGAAATGCAGCTTAAACAAGATACTGGGGAAAATTGAAAGGTGGAACCTGCCACTTGTAGTAAACTTGATTGGTAAGCAAACTGGAATAAACACATTGATAATGACAAATTTTACTGGATACACATGGAGTAAGACACACAGGTAAAATGCATATGAATGATATCAGTATGCATGATATGTATGCATGAATGAATGAAACATGTATGAAAATATACTGGTGCGACTGACAAGATAAGATTGGGCAGGTCGTAAGGATAGTGACCCGGTATTACAGTGCCAACACTTAGCATTCTTCACTGGGGATAATATCATTGGAGATGAATCAAAACACAAACGGAGTGCCATCCGTTAACCAAACCAATGCTAGGTAAAGAACACATAACACAAAAAACCTGGCTGAGGTCGCCATTTCTGAACTGAACCAAAGTACCTTCTCAAAATCGTGCTTCACATAGTCATTGCTTTTTTTTTGTATTCTTTCCTCTTTTTTTTTGAAATCCCTAACTTTTGCCTGGATCGCCCTTTCGGGTTTTCAATCCACCGGGAATATATTCTTTTTTGTATGTCCCTAATTTTTGCCTGGACCGCCCTTTCGGGTTTTCGATCCACCGGGACACTCATTTTTGGCTTAAGCCGCCCTTTCGGGTTTTCGACTTAGCGAGCTTTTCTTTTCTTTTTCTCTTTTTGCTTTTTCTTTTCTTCTTTTTTTTTTGCAAGACTATGATCCCCTCTGTTGAATTCACCTGTGTTTGAATGGATGTTTGACATATGTTTCCATGATACATGAATCTACAGATAATACGTTTGTCAATTTTTTTTGTTTTTTTTTTTTTCAAAAGAAAACATAAAAGTAAAAGAAATTTTCAAAGTTTTTACTTCAAGTATTGACATTAAAAATGGAAGAAGAAAAATTTGCATATAGAATAAACAAGTATTCCAAAAGAGTGCACCGGCTCTAATTAATGTAATAGGGTGGTAACCGGCCAAAGGCATGGCTCCACGGATTACAAAAGTTGGAAAATGGTAATTACATGGGAAGGTACATTGAACACAATAACCACTACATTCCCTAACAACTTCGAACCACTGTTTATATGCTTTATTGTCGGAGGACTTCTGACAGCTAAGGTGCCCCAAACGGGTGATGCTTGATCTGATGCAATTACTTTGTCATAGTCCTTAACTTTTGCATAGGCCGCCCTTTCGGGTTTTCAACCTATCGGGATAAACTCTTTTTTTTCAATTCTTTTTTTCTCTTTTTTTTTTGTGTCTCTAATTTTTGCCTAAGCCGCCCTTTCGGGTTTTCGACTTACCGAGACGCTCTTTTTTGGTTTAGGCCGCCCTTTCGGGTTTTCGACCTACCGAGCTGTTCTTTTCATATATCTTTAGACAAAGTATTTCTTGACTGCATCAGAATTCACTGGACGAGGTAAATCTTCTCCATCCATATTTGTAAGGATTAAAGCACCACCAGAGAACGCTCTCTTGACCACATAAGGACCTTCATAATTGGGAGACCACTTGCCCCTTTGGTCCGGTTGAAAAGATTTGATACACTTGATCACAAGGTCTCCTTCTTTGAATTCATGGGGATGAACCTTTTTGTCAAACGCCTGTTTCATCCTTGACTGATATAGTTGTCCGTGACACAAAGCGGTCATGCGTTTCTCTTCAATCAAATTCAATTGATCATACCTACTCTTGCACCACTCAGCTTCAGTTAATTCAGCTTCCATCAAGACTCTCAAAGATGGGATTTCCACCTCCACAGGGAGCACTGCTTCCATACCATATACCAAGGAGAACGGGGTTGCCCCTATTGAAGTACGCACTGAGGTACGATATCCATGTAAAGCATAGGGTAACATCTCATGCCAATCTTTGTAGGTAACCACCATCTTTTGCACAATCTTCTTGATATTCTTATTTGCAGCCTCGACCGCACCATTCATCTGAGGCCTGTATGGAGAAGAGTTGTGATGTTCAATCTTGAAGTCATCGCACAGTTCTTTCATCATGTTGTTGTTCAAATTTGTACCATTATCCGTGATGATCTTGTTAGGAATACCATAACGGCAGATGATATTATTCTTGATGAACCGAACCACTACTTGCTTGGTCACATTGGCGAAAGATGCCGCTTCAACCCACTTGGTAAAGTAATCAATAGCCACTAGTATGAAACGATGTCCATTAGAAGCTTTTGGTTCAATCCGACCGATCATATCAATGCCTCACATGGAGAAAGGCCACGAAGAAGAGATAACATTGAGCATAGATGGTGGTACATGGCTCTTATCTGCATATATCTGACATTTGTGGCACTTCTTGGCATGATTATAACAATCAGCTTGCATCGTTATCCAGTAGTAACCTGCCCTCAATGCTTTCTTAGCCGTTGCATGTCCACTGGAATGAGTGCCAAATGGACCTTCATGTATCTCATGCATCAATAAATCTGCTTCACGTTCATCCACACACCTGAGCAACATTGCATCAAAGTTCCTTTTGTACAATACATCTTCATTCAGGAAGAAATTACCAGACAGTCTTCTCAAAGTCCTCTTATCTTTGTGAGATGCCCCAAGCGGATACTCTTGAGTTTGAAGGAAAACCTTGATATCATGAAACCATGGCTTACCATCAGCAAGTACTTCAACTGCAAACACATAAGCGGGCCTCTCAAGGAACTGGACACTGATCAATGGCACATCATTGTGACGATTTACTTTGATCATTGAAGACAAAGTAGCCAAAGCATCTGCCATCTGATTCTCATCACGGGGAATGTGACGCAACTCCGCTTTGTTAAAGAAAGTTAACAACCGTCTTGCATAATCTCTGTAAGGAATCAAACCAGCATGGTGAGTTTCCCACTTCCCTTTGATCTGATTAATCACCAAAGCTGAATCTCCACATATATCAATATTCTTAATCCTCATGTTGATTGCTTCTTCAATGCCCATGATGCAAGCTTCATATTCTGCCATATTGTTTGTACAATCAAATCGTAGCCTTGCAGTAAAAGGGATGTGAGTACCCTCAGGTGTGACAAGGACTGCCCCGACTCCATTGCCATAAGCATTAACGGCCCCATCGAATATCAAACCCCATTTAGACTCAGGATCTGGACCTTCACCAAACAACGGTTCATCACAATCTTTCATCTTCAAATACATGACCTCTTCATCAGGGAAATCAAACTTAACAGGTTGATAATCTTCAACCGGTTGGTGAGCCAAGTGATCTGCAAGGATACTCCCTTTGATTGCTTTCTGAGTATGGTATTCAATATCAAACTCGGCCAATAACATCTGCCAACGAGCAATTCTTCTTGATATTGAAGACTTCTCCAGGAGATACTTGATTGGATCCATTTTGGATATCAACCAAGTGGTATGATTGATCATATAGTGCCGGAGACGTTTGGTAGCTCAGGCTAAAGCACAACAAGTCTTCTCAAGAGCCGAGTATCGGGATTCACAATCTGTGAATTTCTTGCTTAAGTAGTAAATTGCATGCTCTTTCCTACCAGTTTCATCTTGCTGTCCGAGTACACAACCCATGGAATCTTCTAACACAGTCAAGTACATGATCAACGGTCTTCCTTCAACTGGAGGGACAAGAATTGGAGGTTCTAACAAATACTCCTTGATACTGTCGAAGGCTTTCTGACAATCTTCCGTCCAAACAATCCTTTGATCTTTGCGGAGTAACTTGAATATCGGCCCACAAGTAGTAGTCATATTAGAGATAAACCTGGAGATATAATTCACTCTTCCGAGAAAACCTCTGACTTGTTTCTCTGTTTTTGGAACGGGCATATCCCGGATGGCTCTGACTTTGTCGGGATCTACTTCAATGCCCTTCTGACTAACAATGAAGCCCAAAAGTTTCCCAGATCGGACACCGAAAGTACATTTATTAGGATTCAAACGGAGCTTGTACTTTCTCAACCGTTGGAACATCTTCAACAGATACTCAACATGTTCTTCTTCAGTACCAGACTTGACAATCATATCATCCACATAAACTTCTATCTCTTTGTGCATCATATCATGGAATATCTTGGTCATACCCCTCTGATAAGTGGCACCAGCATTTATCAAACCAAATGGCATTACTATATAGCAGAAAGCACCCCACGGCGTGATGAAATATGTCTTTTCTCTGTCTTCTGGAGCCATCTTGATCTGGTTGTAACCAGAGAACCCGTCCATGAAGGAGAAAACTTTGCATTGAGCAGTACTATCAACCAATACATCAATATGAGGTAGAGGGAAATCATCCTTCGGACTTGCCTTGTTCAAATCTCGGTAATCAACACACATTCGGACCTTACCATCTTTCTTTGGAACATGCACGATGTTGGCCAACCACTGAGGATACTCGGATGTAACTAGGAAACCTGCATCAATCTGCTTCCGCACTTCTTCTTTGATCTTGAGGGCCATATCAGGATGTGACCTTCTGAGCTTCTGTTTGACCGGAGGACACTCAGGTTTCAAAGGCAAGCGATGTTCTACAACTTCATGATCGAATCTTGGCATGTCTTTGTATGACCAAGCAAATATGTCAGCGTACTCTCTGAGAAGTTCAATTACCTTTTCTTTGACGGTAATCTGCAACGACGCTCCAATCTGGATCTCTTTTCTATCCTCCTCAGTACCCAGATTGATCAATTCTAACTCTTCTTCGTGAGGCTGAATGATCTTTTTCTCTTGCTCTAACATCCATCTGATCTCATCATGAATCTCATCATCCTCCTCTACGATAGCCTCGTAAACAGGGGATTCAAAGTTGGGCAGAAGCATAAGGTCACTGTGTTCAACAGGCTTATGTATGTTCAGTCTGCACATGATTTATGATTGACTTTAGTAAATGAGTAAATGCAGACTTTTGAATTTTGATTGATTTTAAAAGAAAAAAGAGAAAGATTTTTTTTGGATTTTTCTATTACCATTTTTCCAGAAAAAGTAGTAAATAAAATAGTCATGATAGAAACGAAGTTTTTTCATTAATAAAGACAATACTTGAAGATAAAACAAAAAGCCCTACATGATTTCATTTTCGCCTGGGGCAGGACGAAAAGAGTTTTCTTAAAAAAAACGAAAAAAGGTAGACAAACATATTACTCAGACAAATGCATCACAGAAGGAATATCCACAGCGATCCAATTACAGCAGGCTCCTCCGGGTGTCACAAAGACAGGTGCAACCTCTTCCGACTGATCTTCAAGGATAGCATTGGTTTCCGGTGGAGCATGAATAAACCCAGCGCTATGAAAAATGCCCTCAACTGGCTTGAAAATTGCGCTCGACTGACTGGTAGAGAAACCAAGACCTTCTTTCCGCTTGTTCTCAGGCAGCTGTACCAACTGACCCCAGCCTCCTGCTTTACCACCTTGTACAAGCTTTCGGGCATCCTTCAAGGAGGCCATACAAGTCTCACCCTTCTTAGCAGCTCCTTCTTCCGTAGAGAACCCCTGAAAAGAAGTTCCTTCTACATCATGAGCACCAATATAGGAGAAAGCAGACAAATGACTAACCAACAAGGCTGATTCACCAATTACTGTTATCAGCTTTCCACAACTTACAAACTTTAGCCTCTGATGAAGAGTGGAGGTCACTGCTCCAGCCTCATGGAACCACGGTCTTCCAAGTAAGCAACTGTATGAAGCTTGGATGTCCATGACTTGGAATGTGACCTTGAAGGTATGAGGGCCCACCGTGATAGGCAAGTCTATGTCCCCAATCACCGACTTCCTAGATCCATCAAATGCTTTTACCATTACTGCACTTGGCCTCAACTGGGCGCCACGGTATGCCAGCCTTTCCAAAGTAGTCTTTGCCATCACATTGAGGGCAGATCCGGTGTCTATCAACACACTCGACAGCGAGTATGACTTACAAATGACAGAAATATGCAAAGCCCAGTTATGGTTTCTTCCCTCCGCCGGGAGGTCTTCATCACTAAAGCTCAGGTTATTACACGCAGTTACATTCCCAACTATGCTCCCGAATTGCCCCAGGGTAACATCGGGATCCACATATGCTTGAGCCAAAATCTTCATCAGAGTGTCCCTATGAGCTCCAGAGTTCATAAGTAAAGACATTATGGAAATTTTGGACGGGGTTTGCAACAGCTGATCGATTATCTTGTATTCACTCTTTTTGATCAGCTTTAAGATCTCATCACTACCTTCCTGAATGATCCCCTCAGGTTGGCTGGCACCTTTTCCTTTATCAAGATTCTGCACTGGCACATTCGGAGCAATATTCTCGTTGCGCACAACAGTAGGGAGAATACGCCCGCTTCTCATTACTTTGCCCACACCTGCTATATTTATGACAGCATCTGCAGAGTGCAGAGGGATCTCTTTACCATTCTCCACAATAGTTGCCTCATACCTGTAGGGTATGGCCTTCTGAGAAGTATAGGGAACAGGTCCTGGCAAGCGGATCACTAGAGGAGTGACGTCTGACTTCACACTATCACGGGCTACCTCAAGATTCTTAAACACCGGGGTAATAACACAAACATTCCTGGATTCCTTCTTGACAATAAGCTCTTTTCTGTCAATCAATCCTTGTATATCCTCCTGGACTTTCTCACACCCTCGGAGATCCACCGAACACACTTTACAAGCATCGTGATCGTGGTTAAACATGTTGGCTTCGCACATCCTGGCGTGAATCGGGACCAAAGGAGTTCTGACATCTTGAGCCCTGAGAATTAGACTCAAATCTTGATCCTCTTGAATCATATTAACAGCCGGTCCATGAGGTGGCAAAGGATTATTCTGAGTGTTGGGATTGGTGTCCTCGAAGGACAACTCTTTGATTTGAATCAACCTCTGAACTTCTTCTTTGAGCGGGTAGCAGTGCTCAATATCATGCCCAGGTGCCCCTTGGTGAAAGGCACAGGTAAGGTCAGCACGGTGCCACGGAGGTAACGGGTTCTGTAGGCGGGGAGGCTGCCTAGTCTGCACAAGATTCCTTGCTAATAAAGAGGGTAGCAAGTCTTCATACAACATGGGTATGGGGGGAAACTCTTTTCTGGGAAGGCGATTTGGCTGTTGTGGGGCTCGATTACGAGGTTGTTGTTGTTGAGGTGGTGGTGGGTAATATGGTTGTTGGTAGAAAGGTTGCGGATACGGTTGTTGGTATAGTGGTGGGTAGAATGGTGGAGGCCTTTGGGGTGTTTGAGGGTGGTAAAGTTGATTTTGTGGAGCTGGAAAAGGTGGTGGAATATTGGCAATGAAGGGGTAGTTTGGATATATTGGCTGGGATCCACCCTGGGCTACCATACTGACTTCCTGAGCACTCTTCTTTGGATAACTATTTCCAAATTTCTTGGATCCATTAGACGACCCACCTGACGAAGCACTTGACACACTACCTTCTTTGGCCAAAATTCCTTTACGGACCAAATCTTCAATGCGAACCCCCGCGTCAACCATCTTAGTAAACTTCTGCGATGCGCAACCAATCATTTTCTCCGAGTAGTAGGGACTCAAAGTTTCAAAGAACAAATCAGCCATTTCTCTTTCTTCCAGAGCTGGGCGAACTTGGGCCGATTTTTGAATAAAGCGGAGAGCATACTCCTTGAAAGACTCTTTATCCTGTTGAGCCATAGCTTGCAGTTCCCTTCGGGTGGGCCCCAGATGTATGTTATACCGGTACTGCTGTATGAAAGCCCTGGCCAGTTCTTCGAAGGTGGTGATGCCTTTCAGATTCATGTACCATATTTGTGCGGGACCAGTCAAACTGTCTTGGAAACAATGAATGAGCAAAGGTTCATTGTCTTTGTAGGCTGTCATCTTCCTTACATACATAACCAGATGACTCTGTGGGCAAGTATTCCCTTCATATTTGACGAAATCCGGAGTCTTGAACTTGGGAGGCAGTACCACATTTGGGACCAAACAAAGATCGTGCACATTTTGACCATATATGTCCTTACCACGAAGGGCCCTCAGTTCTTTCTGCACTACTTCGTACTTCTCTTCCAGACTTACCATTTTGTCATCTCCTACTACACTACCCGAATGATAGATTGGTCCTTCCTCTTGCTGGGCAGTATGGACAATGGGTGCCGTATGATTCATGACAGCTTGAGGGAATAATTGTCCATGATGGAAAAGTGGCGTTGCCTGTTGTCCATAAGGAGTTGGCATTTCTGGGCCAGCAAAGCGTACACCTTCATTAGCTGTAAGAGGCATACCCCAAGGATACTCTTTAGACATGTAGTTCTGAGGGTGATAAGCAAAACCAGGAGGACGAAGACCTTCATTGTACATATTTGATGCATCTTCAAAAGAAAAACCAGCGGGGGTGGGCTGTGCAGTGCCAGCAGCCATAACAGTAAGGATCGGTTGTGTAGGACCAGTCTGGGCAGACGAAACAACCACAGGAGAATTATGTGCAGCAGACACAACAACAGGAATCGGCTGAGCATCAAGAACTGGTTGGACTGGGATAACATCAAGAACTGATTGGGTAGCTGCCGCTTGTGCTTGATTGGCCATTATAGCTTCCATCAAAACTGTTAACTTATCCATCCCTTCTCTGAGTGTAATAACCTGTTCTTTGAGATACCTGTTCTCTTGTTCCATCAAATCCATCTTCTTTTTAACAATTGCCCGAGTGTTGTGGATGCGAGAAGGCTTGTACTGAATACGCCGGGCCACTTTCTTTGACTGAGGCAGAAAGGAGAGAATTATGAGACTCGGTTTCGACATCTTATGGATGCAGTATGATGCATGATATGCTAAATGCAAAAACAATGAAATTTTTTTTTTAAAAATCATCGAAGAACTTATAATGACAATTTTTGTAAACATAACAACCTTAACATTCATTACAAAATAAAAAGCAAATACAAGATAATTCCCTTTTAAAAAAACTGAGCCAAGGGATAGACTCCAAAGTACATAACAGAAAACTAGAAAAATACATAAAGGGAAACAAAAGTGAAAATCTCAAGCTCTTGAAGTAGACTACTCCTCCAAATCTGAATGCGGGCCAGCGAAGAAATCCATGCGTTTCTTCTTACTCCTGGGAACCTGTTCAAGTATAGCATCCTTCACCCTGATACGCTCTTTCAGCTCAGCAATCTCTTGATCTTTCTTATGATTTTTCCAATTCTCTTCTTCTAAAAGACCCATGAGAGTGTCATTCTCACGCTTAGCTGCATGATATTTCTCTTTCCAATCAGCACTTTCACGCTCTGACTCAACAAAACGTGCCTGATACTCCTCCATGGTCTTAGGAGGTAAGGGCACTGGTATTGTTGGAATAGTTGCAGTTAAAAACCTTAGCAGGGGGTAAGGCATCCCTATCTGAGCAGCTCTATCACTGACCCAATCGATATAAGATTCATGAGTTACACTTGACTTATACTTCAACTGGCTCTTGTTCAACCTGATAATGGATCGCTAAGCTTGTACAAACTGCATTCTCTTATCATTAACATCCTCCTTGTACAAGAAAAACTCGCTGGATAAGAAGAAGTAAGCAGGTCTCATCCTCATAGGGTACCCGAACTGACGTCTGGCAAGAAGCGGGTTATAACTGATGCCCCCGTGTATACCAAGAAGAGGCACATTGGAAAACTCCCCACAATGGTCAATGATCACTCCAGTATCATAAGCCGAGTTGTACCACACTATATCATCTGGGGTGAGAGCCATGAGTTTCTCCGACCATGGAATGAATTCAGATCGAATTTTAGGGCGAGGTAAATGTGAGGTAAACCAGGTGTAGAGTAAGGGTGTACAACAAAAGATAACTCCACGTCCTTTAGATGTACGGTCATGGATGGACAAGTAGGTATCAGCAAGTAAGGTAGGGACAGGGTTCTGGGTAATGAAAATCTGGATAGCATTCATGTCAACGAAATTGTCAACATTTGGGAAAAGCACAATACCATAGATAAGTAAAGCAAGGATGGCCTCAAAGGCATCGGCATTGGATCTCTCAGAGAAAGTAGTGGCTTTTTGGTATAGGAAATTGAAGGGTAGGCATTGGAGACCTCCTTTAATGATGAGATTGGCTTTTATCTCGGAGATTTCAAGATGAAGAGCAGCCGCGATGGTTGAATACTTGGGTGCGGGTTCAAGACCATGGAAAGGTACTTTGTCGAGTATGGGTAAACCGATCCAATAAGAGTACTCCTCAAGTGTGGGCATAAGCTGATAATCCGGGAAAGTAAAACAGTGATAAAGTGGGTCATAGAACTGGACCAATGTATTGAGGAGTGCTTAAGAAAGTGGTCCGGGCTAGTCAACCTCCTTGCTAGCTTCCTTAAATTCTCCAAATCCGGTTTCTTGAAATCATACTTCTTAGTTCTCTTCACAATTTTCTTCACAACACCCTCCATATCTAATATGTTTACAAAAAAAAGATTACATAAGTCCTTCGATGTTTTAATGGATGCAAAAAAAGTATCTATGTATGAATGCATGTATGCATGATTATGCTAAAGAACATAGAAAACATGGTGAGGTTAAGTACACAAAGTTGGAGCTAAAGGGTAAACACGCCATTTGGTAAGGACTAAGGTTTCAGATGCACTTGTAACCAGGGTTCTAACACAATTCCCAAATTACAACCCCCTCCGAACTTTATTGGATTCCCGGGACGACACCCGGTCCAACAACATCCGTAGGTGAGTCTAGTTTGAGTGTAGCATTGCGTGTCGACTAAGACCAAGACAACACTTGGTTAGCCACCGCACTACATCCTAATGGCCCGGGTGTAGGACTTATCTCGCCACTCACGAAAAAAAGTAAACAATTAGGCACGTATTTACAAAAGCATAAGCAAATAAAGCGCAAAAGTAAAGAAAGATAAAATAGGCTTAACCCTCAAAAAGGTCCCCAGTGAAGTCGCCATTTCTGTGCTCGTGATTTTCGGGTATCAAAATCATTGATTGGATTTGAACCTTGAATCATTGAACTCTCAACTTTTATTCGCGGGAAGGGAAAAAGTGAGTAAAAAAAACCCTTATGAGACTTTGGATTCGGAGGTTGGTTTCGATTGGGGAAGGTGTTAAGCACCCGAACCGACTATGGTATCCCATAGGAACCTTCTACCTATTCTCTAATCTTGCGCTAAATTAATTTTACTTATTAAAAAAGTTTAAGAGTTAAAGTGAAAGAAAGGAGAAAGATGAAACATGTTTTTGGTTATTTTTATTGATTTGGAAGGGTCGAAACCCTTTGCCTACTTACCCAAATAAATCGGGATCAAAATCAAGTAGTTCGGCTAAAGAACTTATTTGATGAGTTGAATTGATTTTAACATTTTTTTTGAAAAGATTTTAAGAAGAGATGAGAGGCCTCAAGGCATGAGAAGAAAATACGATGAAGTTGGTTAATTTTAATTGCACGAAATCCATGTCTAATGTGGATATTAAATTAATTAACATTTGATTAAGGAAAATAAAAGGAAAAACACTTGGGTTACAAGCCAAGGTTTACTTAAAAGAAATTTGAATTTGATTTTTTTTTGATTTTTTGAAGAAAATATTTTTTTCTAAACTAACGATGAAATCGCGTAACGGCGGAAAAATAAATAAGCGTAAAGCGATAAATAAACTGAAGTGTCGGTGCGCGTGTCAGTGCGTGTGCCGGTTACATATTACATACCCTAAATACATTCTATGGTCTCAAAAGAAAAAAAGAAAAAATAATGCGCGAAAATAAATTACATCAATTCCCTAATTACACACTAAGTATGATAAATAAATACATAACAAAAAATTAAAAGATGCATGAGATTATACTAGAGATGATGCAAAACGAAATATACCGAAACATTAAGCATAAAAAGAACATCACATGCTAGAATAACTACCAAATAAAATGCACGACATTAAGCATATTTAAAAAAATATGAAACGCAAATTTTCGAAAAAAAAAAACGAAATATTAGTTAGGAAAATGCATGAGTTTGAAATTAAATTAATAGGTAATCTATGCAATGCATGATACTTGAAATGCTAATTAAACAAAATGCATACGATAGGAATTAAACCATAATCAAATAATAAATGCATAATAATTAAAACATTAGACCAAAGTAGAAAAAATATGAAATGTTACTTCATGGCCTAAAATGAACTAAAACATAAGAGATAAAATTTAAATAGACAAATGAAAAAAAAGCATGATATGAAGATTAAAACACTAATAAAAATGCATGAAATATAATCTAAATCTTATGTGAATTAATTAAAAAGATAAATGCATGAAATTGGAAAAAAACAAAAATTACTACAAAAATGCAGGGGGTGCAGTAGCAGATAGGGGGTACAAACAGCAAAATAGTAGTAACAAAGGGCTGGGTCATGGTTTACAAGAGTTGGGGCGGGTACTGGGTCAACCCATGGGTGACCCGCCCCAACTCATTAATGAGTATAAGAGGGTTTTCTTAATGGTTTTCTCTCATTTCCCTCTTCCCCTTCTCTCTCTAAAAGTTAAACTGAAAAACTTGCTCTCCCCTCTCTCTAAACCTTTGCCTCGCCGGAGAAGAAGGAGGGTGGCGGCCGGAAAAGACTTCGGCACGGTGGTTGGCCGGAGGGCCACCGCGCCGGAGGTAGGAACTTATTTTTTTTTGAAAATTTTTGTGCCAATCTCTTCTTCTCCTTCTCCTCTATACAAATCTACTCTCAAAATTCCCAAATCAACTTTCAAACACCCTAGATCTACAAAAGAAAAACACTAACAAAAACACACAAAAGTTTAAGAATATTACCTCTTATTTCTTCTTCTTCTTGGTTCGGTTTTGGTGTTCCTTTATTCTTCCTTTGTTTTCGTTTTTTTGTGTTCCTTGCCTTGCGTTGTTTACGTTTTCGGACCTTGCCTAGCCTTTTGGTGTTCGAAATCGTAGTGTTTGAATTCGGTTTTGGTTGTTGTTTTTTTTCGTTTTCGGATTTGTGTTGGTTGATGGATGTATTTTCGGATTTGTGTTGGTTGATGGATGTGTTTTCGGATTTGGGTTGTATGTGTTGTTTGATGGTTTTCGAAAATGGTTATGTGTTGGTGCTTGATGATCTTTCGAAAATGGGTTGTATATTGGTGTTTTGGTGATTTTTGGTTCAATGGTGAGTTGAGAAAGTTGCTGGATTTTTTGTGTTCTTGGTATTCATCATGATGTTCATGTGATGTTCATCATGTTCTTGAGGATTTTTATGGGTTTGATCTTGAATTTCGGAGAGAGAAAATGTTTTTGTGTTTTTTGATGATTTATGACTTTTCTGACTTGATTATGACTGATCTGACTCTTGGGGGACCATTCTGACGCGTGAACAGTACTTTTATAGTACTGTTCACTGATACACTGATAATGACAAAAATACCCCTGCAGTTTCTTGGAGAAAAAGTTGGACAGGACCAATGACAAAATGACAAGTGTACAATGACTTAAAAAATAATAAAACTGATAAATAAATAAAAACAGATTAAATAAATGGAAAAATAAATAACTAAATAAATAATTAAAAATAAAAAACGAAAATTAAATAAAAAATAAAAAAAATGTCCCGTCGGAACCAAAAAAAATGAGGTATTTTAAAATACCTCTCTGCCGAAATTTCGTCTGATACGACTGAGATACGCGGCTTTTTTACGCTAATTAAAACAATAAAACGACGACGTGAATAAAATGAACTTTACGAACGCAAACGTTACGCTACACTAAAATACGCACAAGACGCGAGTAAAAAATTACGAAATTAATACGCGAGCGACATTAAAAAATAAACGACGAAAGAAAAATAAACGCGACCACAAATACGAATAAAAACAGATATTACGGGAATTAGCGCGCAATCAAACGACTGAAAAACGATCAACGTACGAATAAAACTAAAATAATAAAAAAATAAATTGGTCAAAAATTAGGGTACGACATGACTCAACTCAATGCATATGTTCATACAACGGTCACCTCATCAATCAACATGCATATAACATTATGCAATCATCACCAAAACAATGCATATACACTTATCCGATCATCACCATCATTCAACAAGTATACACACACCGACATACAAACAACATATATGTATTCACCATCATTTGAATATTCAAACAACATATATGCATTCAACAATTTCATCTTATTTGCATACCTCATCATAAACATACATGTTTTTCACAAATTCGGATAACAGAGACACATATACCATAACAAGATATATACCATTATGAACATCTATCATTCATTCACAAGTCTTCATTTAATCATATAAAATCAGTCACAAAAGGTTTGCTAAACAATTGGTCTTTAAGCTAAGTTTTCACAAAGTTCTACTCACAATTCACAACTTTGAAAATAATTGAAGTAATGAATCAAAACCAACCAAACAAGGTTAATTGCCTAAACCATGTATACTCTTAAGTCACAATTGTGTGCAGTAGAGGTTACATAAGCATTTCATCGGCCAATCACGACGAATTCACAAAAAATCACGAAGTTCGTCTCACTTTGTCACTTTTCCAAAATTCCAAGTTTTGAAAACAAAACAAGATGTAAACCAATGGAACCAATTGAAATCATTTTTAGAATACATATAAACAAGGTACAAGCCTAATCCCACTTTGTTTCTTTGAAAAAGATCCAGCTCGGAAAAATTCATGTTCTTGAGCATTATTCAAAATCAAGTTCGATTTCACAAAAAATCAATTCAATTCGGTCATGGTGAAGTTCCAGTGAGATTAAGTATGTAAAAAATGTTTATATGAGTTGAAAGGAACATTATGGAATGCTCGGTTATGTCCCAAAGTACACAAATCAAAAATCAAATGGGGCTGAACAGGGCACTGTTCGCTTAAGCGAAGTCTGGTTCGCTTAAGCGACCAGCTTCCAAAGAACAGATGTCCTGCTCGCTTGGAGCTCGCTTACAGCTCGCTCAAGAGAGCTAGCATCCCAAAATCAGGGTAACTCATATGAATGTTCGCTTAAGCGAACAGGAGCTTGCTTGAGCGAACAGTCATCTGGGCAGACCAGATGCTCTCAGGTTCTTGAGCCTTCACTCAAAAACCCAATTATAAACCCCTAATTCCCAAAAACGTGTTCCAGAAAGTGTTTATAGGTCACAATCATTATAAGACACCTAAAGGAATTTAAATCATGCATCATAAACAACAATTCAGCTCATTTCATCAATTTTTCATAATTTTCTCAAAACACCAACAACAACCACAAATTTCATCCTCAATCCACAAACAGTGATTCTAGTTCAACAAATCAATTACCAATAATTCACAAATCGTTCATAACATCAATTGAACATGAATCCACACATAATTCAACATCACAACTTCATTTCTCATCAATTTTTCACATAAACTCAAAATATTCATATTTATACATTTTGACATATTAATTCAACAACAACTACACAATTATCATGTAATTCATGCTCACAAACATATCATCAACATCTAAGCACAAATTTACAGAATCAAATTCAATTAATCAAATCATGAAAATGGGTAGAAATGAAAAATTGAAGAATTATGTGTGAAGACTATCCCTCTTACCTCTAGCACAAAGAATTCCTAACCCAAGCTTCACTTTAGCTCCTAGGATCAATCTCCCTTTAGCCTCTAACCCTCTTCTCTTGTTCTCCTCTATAGCCTCTTTACCTCTATTCTCTTGTGTTGTGTTAATGACAAGGTTTCTAACCCTATTTGCTCTAAGTCATGGGTTATATGCTCACACCCTTAATGGGCCTAAACCACACAAACTAATTGGGCTCAATTCTAATTACACTAAACCGCTAATTCTAACTTACTAACGGTAATTAATTAGAAACCTCGGCTCTAATTAAACTATATCGACAACTTAGTATCTTACAAATAATAATGGCTCTAGCTTGAAACGCTAAAAAAAATAACTACTGTCACAAAGTTACTAAATTACCCTTCCTCGTAAAAGACTAAAATACCCTTAAGTCTTAAATGACCAAAATACTCTTCTAATATGAAAACTAATGAAAATGCACACAGACATAAATAAACACACATAAAACAATTAAAATAAAATAATCGCAAAATCGGGTTGTTACACATGCTAACAGGAACAAGCTTTATCTTTCAGATACACCTATCTACTTGGATGCTTGAAGTATCATCACTTCTTGTGTACATTCTGAGAATCCTGACTTCACTTGGTTAACAAAGCTGAAGATTGAAGCTGATGCTCCAATTCTTTAGAAATTGAAGCATGATTCTGAACTGGAAAAGAGTAACAAACAACTGAAGAAAGAGCTTTATGAGCAGAGGATGATGTTTGCTGAACTTCAGAGGATGATGATTGCTCAGCAAGAAGAAGCACTTGTCAAGAACTATAGTGATCTGAAGGAATCTATGGATAAGCAATCAGAGAAGTCAAATAGTATGATGTAGGAATTGATGGAAATGATGAAGAAACAAGACAAGCCCTAGAATGCACACATTTTTATTTGCTTGTTTACTTTATCTTCTTGTTCATGCTTCTGAATATTATTGTTTATACTGCTTCTGTCATACTTGCTTCTGAACACTTTTTGTTCTGATAATACTAAAAATTACTGTTTTCCTCACATGTTTTTTTTTAGTACTTTCTCTTTTTTGTCTCTTTTTAATCTTTTTAATGATGACAAAAGGGGGAGTAGATGTAGTATTTACAGGCTCTAAGCCCCACTAATTCTAAAATTAATTTTATTCTAAATTAATTGAATCAAGAGAGCCTTTTTTTCTTCTCTTAGTCTATTCATTTAATGTGAGATTATTCTGAGTGTTATTACGTTTTAAAGATGAATAATTAACTTGTATAGAACTTAAAGGGAGCTTACAAACCTCACCATAAAGGACTATTAGACTTAGGGGGAGCTTTCAAACCTCATACCCTAAAATTCAACTTGTTAATTCGATTAACAACAATTGAACACTTTTAAATACAGTGTTTGTCATCATCAAAAAGGGGGAGATTGTTGGAACAAAATGTGTTTAACATTACCCTTCGAGTTTTGATGATAATAAGGTATTAAAAAATGTCAATTGGATATGCTAATATTTGTTCAAGTGCGCAGGACCATAGACAAAAATTTAGTGTCTTTAAATTCAAGCATAGGTTCTGAAGAACAAATGAGAGCATTGAAATTTACAAAAAGGAAGCTTATGTTGCAAGAAAGCATCTGAAGAAAAGAGGTTCTGAAGACAAGAGGATTTGTAGACAAGAGGTTCTGAAGATGACGTCATCAGAAGCATTTTCATCAGATGTGGCCTACCTGAAGTTATCTTCATAAGGAGATAGAAGACTTGAAGCTTCAAATGGATGTCAAATGTTGATTTAATCTCGCCTATCATCGCAGAAGAATAGAAGCATGGAGTAACGGCTAATTCATAAAATTTGAAGGCATTGGATGCTTATTTCTTGAAGAACGTTGGAAAAGGACAATAGTACAATTGTACAACCACCTTCTCAACTACTCTGTTATGTGTCTGCAATAGCACAAGAACAACAACTATGACTATGCTGGTTATTCCCCTATACATGGAATGGATTTGAAATTGTTCCATCATAGGACAATAACCAAATCAGGCAACGGATCATTGATGATTTGATCAAGCTTCAAACAACTCTTTTTAATGTGATGACAATCAACAACGTCTCTTCCACACCTCTATATAAAGTAGTGAAGACTTGAAGAATTGCAAGACTCTTACAATAATTTTACTACTGCCAAACCTCTGCTGAAATTGTTCCATATCAAAGTTCACTTAGAATTTCTTAACAACTTCCATATCTTAGAAATTATAGAGTCTTAAGAGTCTGTATCTCAATTATATTGTGAACACCACTGATTGTATATTAAGTGTTCAATCTCCAACAAATTTCTTTGTAATTTTGTTTGAATAGAAGTCTCTTGTAGTTGTGCTTGAGCATAGGAAGTCTCTTACAGTTTTGCTTGAGCATATGAAATCTTTTGCAGTTGTTCTTGAGTAGTTTGAAGTCTCTTTCTTTAGTGTTTGAGCAAGTGTAATCAGATATTGATTTTAGTGAACCCTCCTTGGAAGTGCAAGGGGAACAGGACAACTTTCGATTTATGGAAGGAACATGTATAATTGCTTTGTGTTTTCTCTCTCTCTCTCTCTCTCTCTCTCTCTCTCTCTCTCTCTCTCTCTCTGTTTTTTTCTGCTGCATTTAGATTCTGAATATCACTTCCGAAGCTAAACTCTATCAATTTCTGAACAGTGATTTCAGTTTAAGAGAAAACAAAGAAAAATCTAACACAATTCAACCCCCCCTTCTTGTGTTTTTCTCACCTTCAAAGAGGGTTTGTAAAAGGAAGAAATATTAGAGATTGTATAGCTTTGACTTATGAATTTATTAATGTTTTGGATAAGAAGTCCTTTGGGGGAAACTTAGCTTTAAAAAATGATGTTTCAAAAGCATTTGATACCTTAAATTGGGAATTTTTTCTAAATGTTCTGAGTCAATTTGGTTTTCATTATCAATTCATTGCTTGGATAAAATCAATTATTTTCTCTGCAAAGATGTCAATCTCAATCAATGGTGCTCAGAAGGGGTACTTTAATTATGGTAAAGGAGTGAGGCAACGAGACCCTTTGTCCCCTCTTTTGTTTTGTATTGTTGACGAAGTTTTTAGAAGGAGCATCAGTAAACTTGTTGAGGAGGGTAAGGTGAAACAATTTGCATCAGTAAGCTTGTTGAGGAGGGTAAGCTTGTTGAGCATCAGTAACTTTCTTGGTTTCACTGTGGGAACATTACCTTTCAACTATTTAGGGGCTCCAATCTGCAAAGTTAAACCCAAAGCTTCTCACTTTCAATCCATTGCTGACAAGATAAAAATAAAACTAGCTGCTTGAAAGGCTTTTTTACTTTCAATAGCCGGAAGAGTCCAACTTGTCAAGTTTGTGGTGCAATCCATGTTGAAACATACTATGACTGTATATTCTTGGCCAACTAATCTTTTCGGAGAAATAAAGAAATGGATCAAAAATTTCATATTGAGCGGTGATATTAGTAAGAGAAAATTGGTTACGGTAGCTTGGAAAAAAAATTGTGTTGACTATGATGAGGGAGAGTTAGGCATCAGATCTCTTATTAGTTTAAATGAAGCAACAAATTTGAAGATGTGCTGGGATCTCTTGCAATCCAAAGATCAATGGGAAACTATGCTTAGAAGTAGTGTTTTAAGAAACACTACTTGTATTAATCATCACATATTCTCCTCAATCTGTGATGGTGAACATATCAACTTCTGGTTGGATAGGTGGTGTGGAGAGCCTCTCATTCAGTCTTTGAACCTTAATCCATCTCAAATATTTTCATTTCCCCCTATGCTATCTCATTATATTCATGACTACCATTGGAACTTTTCCGGCAGAAGTGATTCAGAACTTCCCTACTTTGAGATTTCTTGTGTCGAAGCTTGTTATTCCCACTCAACCTCAAGATGATTTGTTGACATGGAATACCAGTACTTCTGGCGAGCTCTCTTTAAAGGAAGCATATTATTTTAAGAAACATCATTCCCAAAGGTCAAATGGGCCAAAACTATTTGGTCTAAGGATTTTGCTCCTTCAAGATCCTTGCTTGTTTTGGAGATTAATGCTTGATAAACTTCCCATTGATGAAAATCTCTCAGCAAGTGGGTGTTCCTTCCCCTCCATGTGCTCATTATGCAATAATCATGAAGAAACATCATTTCATCTTTTCTTTATGTGTATATGCCGTTAATATTTGGTGATGAATCTAAAACAAGGCATTCCCAACCTATTCCTAATGTACTCCCCCCTAAGAAAGGTAGGAACATCATAAAACCAATACAAATCCAAAGATGATAAAGTTAGACCAAAATGTGCAAGACCGTTAGCAGATGCATTTCCTTCTTTGTAGATATGGGACACAAAAAATATCATTCTGTTAATGATAGTCAAACAATTCCACCACCTGTTTTTAAGCACCAGGGGACAATTGAATGGGATTTGAAAGCTTGAATGGCTATCTGAGAGTTACATTCTAACCAAACACTAGCATAGCCTTTATCAGCAACAATTTCAATAGCAGACATGACATCACAAATTTCAGTAAAAATAGCATTTCCAACACCTAAAAATTGAGCAAAACAACCTAGACATTTTCCTTCTTCATTCCTAATAATTCCACCAGCAGAGGCTTTAATTGGATTTTTTATTGATGCTCCGTCAGTTTTAATTTTGATCCAATGACTAGATGGGAGGGGGGGGAACCAAATAACTTTCTTTATAATTGGAGCTCTAGGAGGCTTAATATTGACTTTGCAGGCTTTCATAATAGAGAATTCATGCATTGAAAATAAAAAAGAGGTCTTCTATGTATTGTTGCCAACAATAGAGGAACTGACAACTATCATATTGACGGCAGTCCTCCAATGAACAACTCTGTAATGGAATCTAATTTGGTTTCTGCAATACCAAATCACATTGATGATGTTAAAAACACAAGACTTGATCACCACTTTGCACTGTGGAGACCAATTCCTATCAATGAGAGACCAGATATCATCCATAGAAGAAATCATGATATTAATGTTAGTGATAGAAGTAAGCAAGGACCACAGTTTGACAGAAAAATTACATTCAAAAAATAAGTGTATTGAGGATTCAGAAGTTGAATTACAGGATGAACACATGGAAGGAATGGAGCAGCCTGTGTTGATTAATTTATCGTTAGTAGGTACTTTGTTTTGCATTATTTTTCAAACAAGGAAAGACTTTGAAGGAGGATTATCAGGTCCCTAAAGGTTTTTATCCCATTGAAGGTTTTGCCCAACACCTGCTTTAAAAACATATGCATCTTTGAAAAACAGAGCACTTGAATTTGTAGATTTCCAAAGCATTTGATCATCTCTATTATCAGTTGGAAGGGTAACTTGCAGCGCAAGTTGTCTAATATTTGGAAAAGTTGCATCTACTGTATTAGGGAAACTCTATTGGAAGTTGGTGATGAAATCACTAACTCTTGCAGATAGATTAGGATGAAGATGATCAGGGAGGTTAAGAATAGATGATACTGAGTTATCTAACCAGAGGTCAAGCCAGAAGTTTATGTTCTCACCTGAACCAATCAACCACCTGTAGTTCTCATCAATGATACAATTTTCCTTCTTCACACTGTTCCATAAAGAAGAAAAAATGTGATAATATTAATATCCTTTCTTCCCCTAAAAACCTTGCATCTGAGAAGAATTGCCCATGACTAATTAGATGTTTTGAGTTCCCAACACAATTTTAGATTTGCAACCTTATTTAAATATGTGAGTGATCTCAAACCTAAACCTCCTTGTGAGAGAGGTTACAAGATTTTTTCCAAGAAACTGTAACTAATTTCCTTACATCAATATTTCCACTCCAGATAAAGTTCCTACACCAAGATTCAATCTCTTTGAGAAGAGAAGCTAGCCAAGAATAAACTGTCAAAGAGTGTATTAGCATCCCCTGAATCACAGTTTTAACTAAAATAATTCTTCCAGCAAAAGTTAAAAGAGAGGCTTTCCAGGCACTGAATTTAGATTTAATGTTGTCTGCAATTGCTTGTAAATGAATTTTTTTAGACTTCCCTTTGAAAATGGGAACACCTAAGTATGTGAAGGGCAAAGATCCTTTGTTGAAACCTATCAAGCCTGATAATGGTCAATTCTTGCATTTGATATGGATCACAGTTTTAACTAAAAGAGTGTATTAGCATCCCCTGAATCACAGTTTTAACTAAAAGAATTCTTCCAGCAAAATTTAAAAGAGAGGCTTTCCAGGCACTGAATTTAGATTTAATGTTGTCTGCAATTGCTTGTAAATGAATTTTTTTAGACTTCCCTTTGAAAATGGGAACACCTAAGTATGTGAAGGGCAAAGATCCTTTGTTGAAACCTATCAAGCCTGATAATGGTCAATTCTTGCATTTGATATGGATCCATAATAAACTGTAGACTTTGAAGGGTTTATGATTTGACCAGAAGCAAGAGCATAAGATTGGAATAACTGCATGAGGGCTTGTATGAAGGATATTTTTCCTTTGCAGAAAATCATAAAGTCATCAGCGTACAAGGAATGAGATGGTACCTGAACATATCTAGTTCCTCTAATTAAATCTAACTTGCCCTGATCAACAAGCTTTGTAATATTTCTACTCAAAGCATCCTCAGCAATGCAAAAGAGTAAGAGAGACAGGGGGTCTCCTTGCCTGACCCCCCTCTTGCAATTAAAATAACCATTCAACTTTCCACTGACAGAGATAGATAAGGTAGAAGAATGGAGGATTGTTTTTATCCATGAACAAAACTTTCTATTAAAACCAAACTTGTTAAGAACTTTGATCAGAAATCCCCATTCAAGAGTATCAAACGCTTTTGCTATATTCACTTTAAAAGCAAGATTTCCTGTGAAAGCTTTATTATGGAGTTGATTGATTGCCTCAGAAGTGATGCAGATAGAGTCTTTTATGTTCCTGCCTTGAATAAAGCCTCTTTATTTAGATGAAATGATGTTCTTCATATAGGTGCCAATCTATCTGCTAAAATTTTAGAAATAATTTTTAATTTAAAATTAGCTAAGGCTATTGGTATGTATTGGCCATTTGTTATTGCATCAGGAACCTTTGGAATTAGAACTATGGAGTTACAATTAAAATTGGGCAACAACCAATCTTTGGTGAAGAATTCTAACCTAACATTAATCACATCCTTCTTCACTATGTCCCAATAGGTTTGATAGAAAATACCTCCAAATATATCTGGTCCAAGAGCGCCATTCTTGTTCATTGCCATCACTGCTCTATAGATTTCAGATAGGGAAGGAAGCATAGTGAGCATGTTGTTAATCTCCTCATTAATCAGATTAGGAATCACCTCTTCAGTCAAGTTGTCCACTTGCAAATCCTGCACAACAGAGTTAGTAGAAAAAAGATTTTGAAAAAGATTTGTAATTTGATTTGATATTTGCTACGGCACAGATAGCATGTTCTCCTCATCTTTGATGGAGGTTATAAGCTTGGATGTATGTTTGATATTAGATAATCTATGAATGTATTTTGTATTTCTATCTCCCTTAACATGCCAAGTAATACTTGCTTTTTCTCTCCAAAATTCCTCCTCGTTATCAAGATCATTTTCACGTTGGATTTGGGCTAGTTTTTGCTGTTCCATGATATCATCATTGTTACCATTATTATCTATTTCATTCTGAGTAGCAATCAATTTCAATTCAGCCTCCTTTACCAGTAAATGAACATTACCAAAAACAGTTTCGTTCCATACTTCCAGCCTTTGCTTCAGGTTTTTCAGTTTATGACTCAAAATAAACATAGGGCATCCCACCACATTCATATTCCAGGTATCTTGATTCACTTGTCTACAATCTTCATGTAAAGTCCACATACTCAAGAACTTAAATTGCGAAATGAAGCTTGTGTGAGAGGTTTCAAATTCTAACAAGATGGAAAATTGATCTGATTTAAGCTTGATCAAGAATGACGCATTCAATGAGGTACACATGTCGATCCAGTTCTAATTGCAGATGAATCTATCTAGTCGTCTCTCAGTGAATCTAGATCCTCCTCTACCATTTGCCCATGTATATTGAATTCCTCTAGTAGGTAAATGAAACAAGTTGTTATTATCAGATTAATTAGAAAAATCATTCATAGGACCTCTGGCGGGGGGGGGTGGGGGGGGGGCGCCCATATGCTCATGAGATCCAAGTATGGTATTAAAGTCTCCTATTGTACACCAAGTTAAGTTTGATTGGTTTTCAAGTGTTTGCCATAAATTTCTTCTGTGAATGTAATTGATAGAAGCATAAACAACTGAAATGCAAAAGTTGACATTGTTGTCTGAAATGGAAAAGGTTACCTGTTGGTCATCTACGAATAAAATGTTAGGGTTTAGTTGGTTGTTACATAAGCACCAAAGGTTAGTTCTATGGTTCGTTGAAAAATTCTTAAAGTTTAGTATATGAAACCAGTTTCTTGGGAAATTTTCAAACAACATCCATGGTTCAGAAATGAGTAATATTTGAGGTTTGTTGGATAAAAGTATATTCTTAAGAGATAATCTAGAGGGGGAATTTGCTAGACCCCTAATATTCCAGAACATGCACTTCCTCTAAAATGATGATGGGGAATCTTTGACCTAGTCATGTATGAATTGCTTACTTTAGAAGTTGAGGTACCTTGTTTTTTCTTTTTAGAAGCCTTGCTAGTGACCATCTGAAAAGCAGCAACATCAATGTTTGCTTGAATCTCCTATTGAATCTGCATATCAACCTTTGCTTCCCTAGCCAGTCTATTTGTCAAAGCTTCCTCTTGTAGTCTGATTAAAACTTCATCAGCATCTGCTAAGTTTGCCAAAGAGTCATTCAAAAATTACAAGTCATTTTGAACTATGGATGTTGATGCTTGATTTTGACTTAAGCCTTGTTCCTCCACTTCATTGTTAGTTACTTTGTTATCCACAAATTCAGAATCTTTAGATTTTCCACTCCCCATACTTTTATTTTTATCAATACCTGGTGAGCATATTTGTTGTTGGTTTACTTCTGTTTCTCCTACCACACCATTTTGCGGTATGGTGCAGTCCGGTACTCTGTCAGCATCATCTATGTCTTGCACAATAAGTTCTGTGGAGAATGCCTTCTTGATGTTCTCCTCAAGTTTTACATTTTTGGTAGGTTGAACAATTACATTAGAGGAACTTCCCTTCAAATCAACAATGGTTTTAGCAACCCATGCATGTTTTGTTCTGCTCCTAATTTCCTTCACCATTCTTTCTGTTATTTTCTTTGTTCTTTCCTTGTTTATCCTCATTCCCATCATTTCCTTCATCAACTTTCTTTGCTTTCTTGCAGACCTGTAAATTGTGTCCCACCATTTTACAAAAACTACAGAATTCAGGTAAGTTTTCGTATTCAAACTCCACAAAGAAGGCTAAGCCTTTCCTTTAAACCAATACCTCGTATTTCAATTCTTTTGTCAAATCAATATCAACTAGCACCCTGACAAAGTGACCGAAAGTCCTCTCAATGGCTGGCTTGCTAGTAACCGTATCAACACATATTGGAGTTCCCACACTACCTGTGATAGAAAAAACAATTCTCTTCCTCCAGTATTCTTGCAACAGACCGTGTATTTTCATCCAAACCTATGCTGAGTTGTTTTTTTAAAGGTCAGGTTTAAAGTCTTTGGTCCAGGCAAACAACTTTAACAAACCAGGATTTAAAAGCCACGATCCCACCAATCTCACTCTTCTAGCATCCTCTATTGAGGAAAACACAAACTCGTAGAAGCCTTTCCCAACAGAGGTAATTCCCCAAGGGCCTAAATGTTTCCAAACTGGTTTTAACTTCTCCCTTAAAGCAACAACAGTCAAGGGTGTGGAACCCTTAGGCCAAATGATCCTAGCGTGCAAATTGTTCTTGCAAGCTTCCAATGCTAACTCATACTCATCATCAGGAATCTCAATTGAAAACTTATCACCCTTTAAGGTGGGTATCGACAGTTGACTTGACGGAATATCACATACGTTCGTCAAAACATGTGCGAAGGTCTTTTGTGCTTTTGGTGTGGTATGAGGTTTGGTTTTGGGACAGTTGGGGGTGAATCATCATCGATCAAACATTTCCAAGGGACGATGGTTGTGTTTAGTGGTTGGATGGGATGGCTTGGGTTGGGCAATGGAAGGGTTTGGTGAAGCCATCAAAGATGTTGACGAATAGTGCTAAAATCATCAGAGCCTTGTATGTCGGTTTCTCTCCCTTCACAATATACATGGCACATGAGTAAAAAAAAGTATGCAAATATAGAATACCAATAAAGTATATAAAGCTTTTTGAATTTCTACCTCTTAACAACTACTAATTTCGATATCATTGATGTTGTAGAAGAAAGTCTAATAAACTTGGAAGTAGAAAGAAAGTTTGATTATATTGGAATAATTGTTCACTTTCTGTGAAATAGATTTTTTACTTGTTATTTTATCTTGTTGCCCATACATTTTGTACAGGAAATGTATCATATAGACTTATATATTCATTAGCACCTCTGGCCATTCATTTGCCAATAGGTATGCACTTCCATTTGCGTTTGGTCTTCAAATAAAGGGTGGTGACGCTATTGGGAAACATCCATGTCCTAAACCGATTTTTAAGGATGAGTTAGGCCCCCAATTTGACTATGGTATCAAAGCTGAACCGAATTTTAAGGATGAGTTAGGCCCCCAATTTCATTATACGCTGCTCTTGGATTATTAAAAGGTTCACTTCATAAACCTTTTTATACGAAGCTCCAACTATGGTAAGAGACTAAATTTTAAGTATTATAATCTAGAAATCAATAACTATCTGAGATAATAAGTATTAATGGCATGTTTATTGTATTTGGAATGATGAATAAGGTTTGTTGATTTTTAATTCAATTTAGAGAGTGTCAGTTTCATACAACACATGGATAATTATTTATCCTGAATGCATTGTATCACTCCAATGGGTATAGTCATTGTAGGTGACAAGTAACAACTATTAAGTATTTGGTTTGTGTTCGTTTGTTACTTCAATTGATTCGGAGTTTTAAGTAATGGATTTAAAGTAAAATGTTAGTTGGTTATCCGTTTACTGGTATATATATTGTGAGGGAAAACAAAAAATAAATAATGAGACTTTTTAAGTTGGTTAAAGATGTAACCGATGTCATTGAGTTAGCATCAATATCTATTGAATGCTAATTAGCATTTGTTTTAACATCTGTTTAAGTTAGCGTCTGCATTTGTATACACTTTTAATACAAATTTAGCTTCAATCTTAGCGTCCACTTTTGTAGATGTTAACCAACATTAGTAGGAAGCTTTTAGTATGCAAGCTTTTATCGTCTTCAATTTTTTGGACTCTATACTAACCCTAAAAGGCTGATAACGTCAACAATTTTCATGTTAGCATCTATTTTTTTGTTGACTATATTTTTAGTGTTATAGCTAATGAGGTGGTCGATGAAGTGCATAAAGCTAATAAAGATTTGATTCTATTTATAGTTTATTTTGAAAATGCGTATGATTATATAGACTTGAAATATCTAGAATTTGTAATGGTGAAAATTAACTCCATTGATTGCGGCAGAATGTTTGAATGTCATGTTGAACACGACTGTGTCGGTAGAATTATTTACTCACTACTACATCGTGGGTGGTGATACATAATTAACTTGATCTTTTTACGTACTACTATAACCAATAATTACAATTAAGGAAGCAAACTAATAATTTATTACGTGCACACTTATTTGTCAAATACAACATAGGTGTAATTATTTACGACATGACAGAGCATTAAATGAGACTTACAACAACAAAGTGACATGTGTACTCTTCAAAAAAATAAACGCAAATGTTTATATTAGAGATTAGAGATTAGAGATAGAGATTATATATAGATAACAAGCAGCACACCACATGACATTTATAGCTTTGGAAGCTTTCAAACGGTTTACACACAAAAATTAAAACTTCAAGTTAAAACGGTTTACTCTTTTATTACATCGCAATTAAAATAAAAAACATTAAAATTAGGCAGCAAGCCCATGTAGCCTACAATCACCATCATTTTTGTTCCTTCATTTCCCATGCTTGGTGGTAAGCAAGGTGTTTGGCAACTTCCTTTCCTTCATTTCTTTTTCTCTTATGTTATCATCATCAATGTAGCCTACAATCAATAGTAAATGGAATATTTTAGTTATATATATTCTCCGAATTTGAATAATTATTGTAAATTTCTTATTACTTTTAATCAGACACTTCTCATTGTAAGATCTACTTAATCCCATCCATAAAATCTCCCCGTCTAAGACAATATATAAAATTGGGTTTTCCTACTCTTGGCATAAGAAATCATTAATCAATGTGAAACTAATTTAAAAAAAAAATTGTGAGTAATAAACAATTACCCAGAGGAATATATACCTGAAGAGTCATGCCTATATTTCATAATTTGTAAACACTCCCCGTTCGGCAAGTGAAGATTTTTTAAGAAAGCAGTTCACTAGCCTTCTAAATTTCTCCCTTTCATATGATGTATTTGAAAGATTCACATTCAATTTCAATGAATTCAATCTAGCAAAGCAAGGAAATTGACTTATAATTGAATCAGAAGTTTGCAAAAGTAGAACCTGCACAAAAATTATATTGAACATATTTTAAAAAGTTACTTGAACAAATAGATTTAGCATTCGCAAGATATTAGAAACAATGTTGAGCAATATGAAAATAGCAAAAAAATGAAGAGAGAAATGCAAAAGAGCGTACCTTTAGGGTAGTTGAAGAGAGAGCCAATATCTTAACATAATCAGCAAGCACATGCAGCCATTTAATTAAGCTTGAATAGAGATATCCAATATCTCGAACATCAATGTCTACTTGTTCAAGTAAAGAAAGATTGCATGTAGAGACTTGGTCGATGAGTCCATGCAGAGAGTAACAGAACTAAGGTTTGGAGTAGAAAGCACAACTTTGGGAGCTCCTAGAATTATGCCTATGGTCAAACTAGAAAACTTAGAACTAGATATGCATAGCAATTTTGTATTGTAGGTTAGTGTACACCAGCCAAGGACCAAAGTGGTCAACATGTGACAATTAGAAAATGGATCAGCAACACCATCTTCATTTGCAGCAAAAGTGACATGTTCAAGATGCAAGCTTTTCAATACAGAAAAATGTAGGGAACTTGGAAGTTCTATCATCCGAGGGACAGACAAAATGCAAATTTTAAGATGTGTTAATGACGAGCACGAAAATATGCAAGGGTTCAAAGTGTGTTCGTCGCTAAAATTGAATTGAATTAAATCAATATCAACTTCTAACTTCTTAACATTGTGTGACACAGCATATGTCATAACCCTGTCTAAGAGTTCATGTTGAATGCAACCAGCATGCCTTAAATCAATATCAGGTAAATCAATTGAGTTGTCACGATGAGAACAGAACCGAAGACACAAACTGGCTAAATTGAGGAAGGTTGTTGGAAAAGTAAGAGAAATTTGTTGCAAGACAAGGGAGACATCGCCAAAGGTCCTTCCATCTAGTAGACAATATGCACGTTTGAACAACATGTTTTGTGTCCATTAACTTCATTATCTCCAGTAAAATAGAGTCAGGAAAATCACTGAGTGTCCTCCGTTCTTCTTTTCTATTTCTTTTACACTCCATCCTTCACTTCAACAAAAGATAACAAGAGCTATAAGTAATGTAATCTAATGAAAGAAGGACCTTTCACACAGATTTAAATAACATTTGAATTGACGATAAATTTAATGAAATTTAACGAAATTACAATAGGGCAACTTGATTTTTGTAAAAATTACACATTGAAGATCTAAACTCAATGTGCCAGTAGTCTATGGCTCAACCAAACACATGTTAGTATCCCTATTTTTTTTGAAATAATAAAATACAAAATTTAAGGGTTGGGTTTATTTGTAGAAATTACGTACCTTGTGAGGGTTGGGTTTCAATCGTTCATTCAAATGATCGAGTTGCAGCAACCTTGTACAAGCTATGGCATCTTATAGTGAAATGTAAAATAATTTATAATTTAATATTTCATCACTGGAATGATAGGTGCAACGTATTTAAATTCTCGGTATATAGTAAGTCAAACGTACAATAATATATAATTAATATTTCTCAAATTAAAACGAAAAATACAAGGTATTCGAATATTCTGTAAAAAAATTATTTTTATATAAAGTAAGTCAATTGTAAAATAATTTATGATTTACAATGTAAATCAGTAAGTCAATTGTAAAATAATTTATGATTTACAAATGTAAATTAATTATAAGATTATATTTCATAATATTTGGATACTAAAAAAGAGAATATAAAACATTTCAACTAGGGTTATAGTTCTTGTAGACACTAATCCTTTGTTAGTGCATATATATATTACTTTCTTTTTTACAAGAGTGCTTATATATTAATAAAAAAGGCAGAAAAAAAGTACATGAAAATTGGGGGACATAAATCCTACCATGTAAATACACACAAAAGTGTAGGTCAACGTAAACAAATACGCAAATTAGAGTTCTGCAATACAACGAATGGATCAGACGATAACATGAAACAGTTCTAATAACCAGAGACTCCCTACAACAACAACAAATTACGTCATTGTATAAAGTAACCTCATTATAAAATAATTATGATAAAATATTTCACAAATTGAAATAAAAGATACACGGAATTTGGATGTTTTGTATAAAGTAATCTAATCGCAAAAAAAATATTATTCAATATTTAACAAATCGAAATGAAATATACACGATATTTAAATTCTTTGTATAAAGTTAAGTAATTGTAAAATAATTTATGATTCAATGTTTTAAAAATTAAAACAAAAGATACGCGGTATTGAATTGTTTGTATAATGTAAGCTAATTATAAAATGATAGTCCCTACCAAAAAAATGCACCTGTAGTCTCTGTAAAAAAAATTGTCATCATTTTTGAATGATAGGTATTTGTAAAATAATTTATGATTCAATGTTTCGAAAATTAAAACAAAAGATACACGGTATTTGAATGTTTTGTATAATGTAAGATAATTATAAAATGATGGTTTAATTAATTAAATGATCTCTATAAATATCCAAATTTTGTTTTTAGTACTTGCCAACAAATTTCATTTGTAGTCTCTGTAAAAAAAATTGTCATCATTTTTAGTCCTTATCAAATTTTTTATCTAAAGTTTTAGTCCATATAAATTTTCCGGTCAACGCTTTTTCCCTAACAATTCTAAACACAAATGTTACAAAGACTAAACAGTGTGATTTTAATTTGCAGGGATTAAAAACGAAATTCAAAAATTTAATAGGGATCATTACATAATTAACCCTAAAATAATTTATGATTCAATATTTTACACATTGAAGTATTTCATTAAAGATGTTGGAGAACATTGCTAAAACCACCAGAGCCTTGTATGTCGGTTTCTCTCCCTTCACAATATACATGGCACATGAGTAAAAAAAAAGTATGAAAATATAGATTACCAATAAAGTATATAAAGCTTGTTGAATTCCTACCTCTTAACACCTACTAATTTCGATATCATTGATGTTGTAGAAGAAAGTCTAAAAAACTTGGAAGTAGAAAGAAAGTTTCATTATATTGGAATAATTCTTCTCTTTCTTGTGGAATTGATTTTTTACTTGTTATTCTATCTTGTTGCCCATACATTTTGTACAGGAAATGTATCATATAGACTTATATATTCACTAGCATCTCTAGTCATCCGTTTGCCAATATGTATGCACTTCCATTTGAGTTTGGTCTTCAAATAAAGGGTGGTGACGCTATTGGGAAAAATCCATGTCTTGAACCGGTTTTCAAGGATGAGTTAAGCCCCCAATTTTATTATGGTATCAGAGCTGAATCGGTTTTTAAGGATGAGTTAGGCCCCCAATTTCATTAGATGCTGCTCTTGGATTATTAAAAGGTTCACTTCATAAACCTTTTTATACGAAGGTCCAATATGGTATGAGTCTAAATTGTAAGTATTATACTCTAGAAATCAATAAGTATCTGAGATAATAAGTATTAATGGCATGTTTACTATATTTGGAATGATGAATAAGGTTTGTTGATTTTTAATTCAATTTAGGGAGTGTCAGTTTCATACAACACATGGATAATTATTTATCCTGAAAGCATTGTATCACTCCAATGGGTATAGTCATTGTAGGTGACAAGTAACAACTATTAAGTAATTGGTTTGTGTTCGTTTGTTACTTCAATTGATTCGGAGTTTTAAGTAATGGATTTATAGTAAAATGTTAGTTGGTTGTCCGTTTACTGGTATATATATTGTGAGGGAAAACAAAAAATAAATAATGAGACTTTTTAAGTCGGATAAAGATGTAACCGAGGTCATTGAGTTAGCATCCATATCTATTGAATGCTAATTAGCATTTGTTTTAACATCTGTTTAAGTTAGCATCTGCATCTATATACACTTTTAATACAGTCTTAGCTTCAATCTTAGCGTCCACTTTTATAGATGTCAACCAACATTAGTATGCAAGCTTTAATCATCTTAATTTTTTTGGACTCTATACAAACCCTAAAAGGCTGATAGCGTCAACAATTTTCATGTTAGCATCTATTTTTTTTGTTGACTATATTTTTAGTGTTATAGCTAATGAGGTGGTCGATGAAGTGTATAAATCTAATAAATATTTTCTTCTATTTATAGTTGATTTTGAAAATGCGTATGACTATATAGACTTGAAATATGTAGAATTTGTAATAGTGAAAATTAAATCCATTGATTGTGGCAGAATGTTTGAATGTCATGTTGAACACGGCAATGTCGGCAGAATTATTTACTCACTACAGCATCGTGGGTGGTGATACATAATTAACTGGATTACGTGTACACTTATTTGTCACATACAACATAGGTGTAATTTTTTACGACATGACAGAGTATTAAATGAGACTTACAACAGCAAAGTGACATGTGCACTCTTCAACAAAAATTAAGGCAAATGTTTATATTAAAGATTAGAGATAGAGATTATATGTAGATAACAAGCAGCACACCACGTGACATTTAAAGCTTTGAAAGCTTTCAAACGGTTTACACACAAAAATTCAAACTTCAAGTTAAAACGGTTTACTCTTTTATTACATCACAATTAAAATAAAAAACATTAAAATTTGGTATAAAGAAAGGCAAGGTCTTTGGCAACTTCCTTTCCTTCATTTCCGTTCCTCTTATGTTGTCATCATCAATGTAGCCTACAATCAATAGTAAATGGAAGATTTTAATTATCTATATTCTCCGAATTTGAATAATTATTGTTAATTTCTTATTACTTTTAATCAGACATTTATCATTGTAAGATCTACTTAATCCCATCCATTAAATCTCCACGTCTAAGACAATATATAAAATTGGGTTTTCCTACTCTTGGCATAAGCAAAACACGAAGGAACTACTTTTGTTCTATTTTGAAAACATTCATTAATTAATGTGAAAACGCTCCCCATTCATAATTTGTAAACGCTCCCCGTTCAAATGACGATTTTTTAAGAAAGCAGTTCACTAGCCTACGAAATTTCTCCCTTTCATATGATGTATTTGACAGATTCACATTCAATTTCAAAGAACTCAATCGAGTAAAGCAAGGAAGATGACTTATGATAGAATCAGAAGTTTGCAGAAGTAGAACCTGCACAAACATTATATTGGACATATTTTAAAAAGTAACTTGAAATTAATTAAATCAATATCAACTACTAATATCTTAACATTGTGTCACACAACATATGTCATAACCCTGTCTAAGAGTTCAGGTTGAATGCAACCAGCGTGCTTTAAATCAATATCAGGTAAATCAATTGAGTCGTCACGATGAGACAAAACCGAAGACACAAACTGGCTAAATTGAGGAAGGTTGTTGGAAAAGTCAGAGAAATTTGTTGCAAGACTAGGGAGACATCTCCAAAGGTCCTTCCATCTAGTACACAATATGCAAGTTTGAACAGCATGTTTTGTGTCCATTAACTTCATTATCTCCAGTAAAATAGAGTCAGGAAAATCAGTGAGTGTCCTATGTTCTTCTTTTCTATTTCTTTTATGCTCCATCCTTCACTTCAACAAAAGATAACAAGAGCTATAAGTAATGTAATCTAATGAAAGAAGGACCTTTCACACAGATTTAAATAACATTTGAATTGACGATAAATTTAACGAAATTACAATAGGGCACCATGCTTTTTGTAAAAATTACACATTGAAGATCTAAACTCAATGTGCCAGTAGTCTATGGCTCAACCAAACACATGTTTGTATCCCGATTTTTTTGAAATAATAAAATACAAAATTTAAGGTTTGAATATTTCCTTCAAACGACCTCGTGTTTATCAAGTATATAGGATACATATCATGAATAACTACATATGCATGATAGGTTTATTCGTAGAAATTATGTACCTTGTGAGGGTTGGGTTTCAATCGTTCATTCAAATGATCAAGTTGCAACAACCTTGTACAAGCTATGGTATCTTATAGTGAAATGTAATATAATTTATAATTTAATATTTAATTACTGAAATGATAGGTGCAACGTATTTAAATTCTCGGTATATAGTAAGTCAATCGTACAATAATTTATAATTAATATTTCTCAAATTGAAACGAAAAATACAAGGTATTCGAATGTTCTGTAAAGAAATTATTTTTGTATAAAGTAAGTCAATTGTAAAATAATTTATGATTTACAAAGTAAATCAGTAAGTCAATTGTAAAATAATTTATGATTTACAAAAGTAAATTAATTATAAGATTATATTTCATAATATTTGGATACTAAAAAAGAGAATATAAAACATTTCAACTAGGGTTATAGTTCTTGTAGACACTAATCCTTTGTTAGTGCTTATATATATTACTTTCTTTTTTGCAAGAGTGCTTATATATATTAATAAAAAAGGAAGAAAAAAATACATGAAAATTGGGGGACATAAATTCTACCTTGTAAATACACACAAAAGTGTAAATCAACCTAAACAGATACGAAAATTAGAGGTCTACAATACTACGAATGGACTAGACGATAACAGGAAACGATTCTAATAACCAACGACTCCCTGCAACAACAACAAATTACCTCATTGTATAAAGTAACCTCATTATAAAATAATTATGATAAAATATTTCACAAATTGAAATAAAAGATACACGGTATTTGGATGTTTTGTATAAAGTAATCTAATCTCAAAAAAATTATTATTCAATAATTAACAAATCGAAATGAAATATACACAATATTTAGATTCTTTGTATAAAGTTAAGTAACTGTAAAATAATTTATGATTCAATGTTTCAAAAATTAAAAAAAAAGATACACGGTATTTGAATTGTTTGTATAATGTAAGGTAATTATAAAATGATAGCCCCTGCCAAAAAATGCACCTGTAGTCTCTGTAAAAAAAATTGTCATCATTTTTAATCCTCGTCAAATTTTTTATCTAAAATTTTAGTCCATATAAATTTTTCGGTCAACGTATTTTCCCTAACAATTCTAAACACAAATGTTACAAAGACTAAACAGTATGATTTTTTATTTGCAGGTATTAAAAACGAAATTCAGAAATTTAATAGGGATCATTACATAATTAACCCTAAAATAATTTATGATTCAGTAGTTTACACATTGAAGTACAAATACACAAAATTTGGATGCTTTAAAATCTTAATTATTTATTTGTGGATAAGACCTTATAATGATGATTACTTTTTTAAATTAATTAAAATTATTTTTCATACTATATGTGTAATGGTACGAGTCTAGAAGCTCCAACCAAATCATTATATGGGTCGACCAAACAGAAAAACGATCAATAAAATATTTGATAGACTCAAGATCATCTAAGGGTCGAATTTAGACAAGTGTACCAAATTGTTTATCAATTAATGAAGTGTTGAGAATTGACTCAAAATTGAGGATTCAAAATCTGTCAATATTGGGCCACGATTTGGAGAAATCTAGCCACAACTTTGGGTGTTTTTTTGTGAATTTTACCTCGTAAATTTTTTGGGCACGATGGTCAAAATTCAGGACGCGATTTTGCATTGAAGGAGAAAAATAGAAAAGTATTTTCAGTGTATTTTTTGTTCCTAATTTTAAGGGATGTATTTCGCTGTAAATTTAGATCATGTATTAGATGAAAAGCGAGTAGAAAAAACAAGGATTAGAAGCCTACAATAAAACTAGGTCTCTTGACAACAAACACTAGGATTGGGATTGAATCATCATTGATTCACCTTGAACAAACACTATTTGGATTGAGTCTCTTGGTCACAGGAAGAGATTCGGGACTTTGGGTAGAATTAGGTTTGAACACTAATTGTTGAAACCCTTTGTAAAGGTACTCATGAATTATAGTGGAATAGAAAGATGATCTATTCCCCATAGGAAGTCAGTATTGGACCGAACTGGGTAAACAGTTTTCTTGTGTTTTTTTCTCTCCTCTTGCTGTTTTAACTTTTTCTTGTTTTTTATAATTGTCACCCACATTTATATTGGTTGCATGGTTAATTTGCTCCACACATCAAGTATTTCATTGTGTGATTTAAAAAAAAATCTCAACAATTGGCGCCCACCGTGGGGCAAGGATCAAATCGATAATCAGGTATGGGTTCGAAATGGATTGCAAAGTTCACCGTAGAAACGATTTTGGATTATGAAAAGTGAAGATGCAAGCGATGTGAATACAACAAAATTGTGAGAATGTTTTGAAATGTGAAGGTGCGTTATCGGTCACCATGTTATCAGCAGGGAAGACCGAGATGGTGGACAAGGCTAGGAGTGCCATTATCTTGTGCCTCACGGACAAATTTTTGTTGGATGTCACGAAGGAACCTACCGCGGCATCAATGTGGTCAAAGTTGGAGTCTTTGTATATGAAAAATTCTTTGGCTCATAGGCAATTCCTAAAGCAACAACTCTACACATTTAAAATGGTGGAGTCAAAGACTGTAATTGAGCAACTAACAGAGTTCAACAAAATCCTTGATGATTTAGAGAATATTGATGTGCATCTTGAGAATGAAAACTAAGTTATACTCTTGTTGTGTGCTCTACTGAGATTATTTGAATCCTTCAAAGATATCATGCTCTATGACAAAGAAGACACTCTCACCTTGGATGAAGTTCAAGTGGCTTTGAGAACTAAGGCATATGATTGGGATACCTCAATGTTCATTGATATCACGAGAAAGGAACGAGGATTTGTCTCCTTTGGTGAGAACAATCAGGGTAAGATTCCAGGTAAGGGTGTTGTGGGAAATCCATCCACAACCACCATAAAAGATGTTATGCTAGTTGATGGGATTAAACATAACCATCTTAGCATTAGTAAGTTTTGCGACAAAGAGTTCACTATTACTTTCAATACCCAATGTTGCATAATTAAACACAATGATGACAAGGATGTTATGTGTAAGGGATTACGTGTTGATAATGTATATGTTCTTGATTTAGATGATGTATCATCAAGTGGTGCTAAGTGTCTCATAGCCAAAAATGAAGATTATTGGTTATGGCATAGACGTCTTAGTCATGTCCACTTTGATTTGCTAAACAAAATTGTGTCCAAAGATCTAGTTGTCAGTTTACCTAAAATAAAATTTGAAAAGGACAAATTATGTGATGCTTGTCAAAAGGGGAAGCAAACTAGAGTGCCTTTTAAACCAAAGAATATTGTTTCTACCTCAAAACCTCTAGAGCTTCTCCACCTTGATCTTTTTGGGCCCTCAAGGACAATAAGCCTTGGTGGCAACTATTACGGATTTGTTATCGTTGATGACTTCTATAGATTTACTTGGACATTATTTTTGTCTAGCTAGGATGATACCTTTGATGCCTTCGTTAAATTTTCCAATGTGATTCAAAATCAACTCTCTTTAAAAATTATCTCTCTTAGAAGTGATCATGGTGGTGAATTTGTTAATGATCGCTTTGAAAAAATTTGTGACAATTTTGGCATTTCACATAATTTCTCATGTTCTAGAACTCCTCAACAAAATGGTGTGGTTGAAAGGAAAAACAGAGTTCTAGAGGAATTATCTAGGACTATGATAAATGAAATGAACCTTCCTAAGTATTTTTGGGCGGATGCTATCAACACCGCATGCCATGTCTTAAATAGGGTCATCATTAGACCGATCCTATATAAGACACCCTATGAACTACTTAAAGGAAGGAAGCCAAACTTGTCACATCTAAGAGTCTTTGGTTGCAAATGCTTTGTTTTGAACAATGGAAAAGAGAAACTTGGCAAGTTTGATGCTAAGGCATATAATGGTATTTTCTTAGGATACTCATCTAAAACCATTAAGGAAACAATAATTGATGAATCCTAGACACTTGAAATGCAAGATGAGCTAAATAAATTTAAAAGAAATGAGGTTTGGGACCTTGTCCTTTGCCCAAAAGGAAAGTCAATTATTGGGACCAAATGGGTGTTTAGAAACAATCTGGACGAAAATGGTATCATCAAAAGAAACTTATGCTCTTGTAGCTCGACTTGAAGCTATACAACTACTTTTAGCATTCGCATCTTTCCTTGATTTCAAATGGACGTTAAGTCCGCCTTTTTAAATGGTTTACTAAATGAAGAAGTCTACGTTTCCCAACCTCCCATATTTGAGGATATTAGCTATCCGGATCATGTTTATAAATTGAAAAGAGCTCTATACGAACTCAAACAAGCTCCTATGGCTTGGTATTAACGTTTGAGCAAGTTTTTGTTAGAAAAATGATTCTCTCGTGGAAACGTAGAGAACACTTTGTTTAGTAAACGTAAAGGTAAAGATATTTTACTTGTTCAAGTCAATATTGATGATATTATTTTTGAGATGTCTCTTATAGAAGAGCTCACCTTTTTCCTTGGTCTTCAAATAAAGAAAACCCGTGACGGCATCTTCCTAAGCCAAACAAAATATCCACTAGAACTTCTCAAAAATTTTGATATGCAAGATTGCAAGTCCATCTCTACTCCTATGGCATCCACACTATCCATTGACAAAGATGAAACCGGAATTGAGGTAAATGGTAAGAGGTACCGAGGTATGATTGGCTTTTTGCTTTATTTAACCGCAAGTAGACCCGATATCATGTTTAATGTTTGTATGTGCTCTAGATATCAAGCCTTCCCTAAGGAGCCACACTTAAAAATAGTAAAAATCATTTTTCGATATATAAGTGGAACCACTAATTATGGATTATGGTATCCAAAGGGAAGTTCTTCTTGTCTAGTTGGGTTTTTGTATTTCGACTTTGCTGGTTGCAAATCAGATCGGAAAAACACTAGTGGTACATGTCATTTGTTTGGAAATTGTTTAATCTCGTGGCATAGTAAAAAGCAACATAGCGTTGCTCTTTCTACCGCTAAGGCTGAATATGTGGCATCTAGAAGTTAATGTTCTCAAATTTTGTGAATCAAACAACAACTCCTAGACTATGATTTAAAACAAGGCTATGTTCCAATCAAATGTGATAACACTAGTGCCATTAATCTTACCAAAAACCTAGTCTTACATTCAAGGGCTAAACATATTGAGATTCGACACCACTTTCCCAAGGATCATGTTGAATAGAAGGATGTAACTTTTGAATATGTTGACACTAAAGATTAGCTTGTTGATATTTTTACAAAACCTCTACCATCCGAGCCTTTTCTCAAGATCCGTAGGGAACTGGGTATCTTGGATACCTCTTGCTTTAAATAATCAAGAGCCTTTTTGTGTACATATCCTTCACATGCGCATTTTTTTTCTTTTGTGCTTTCCTATTTGCATGTTGCACTTTGAAGGTGAGAAAAACACAAGAAGGGGGGGTTGAATTGTGTTTTCTTTTTCACACTCTTTTTTAAGGATAGATTTGGTTCTCCAAATCAGAGTCTGAAGTAGTTCAGGTTCTGATAGAAGTTCATATTCTTGTGCAGCGGAATAAAGTAAAGAGATAAGGGAAAAGAAAGAACACGAGCAATTATACAGGTTCCTTCCACAAACCGGAAGTAGTCCTGTCCCCCTTGCACTTCCAAGGAGAGTTCACTAAAATGTAATTTCAGATTACAAGTTGCTCAAGCACACAACAGGAGACTTCCAATGCTCAAGCAAAACTGCGAGAGACTTCTATTGCTCAAGGACACACCCAAGAAACTTCAATTGCTCAAGCACTACAACAAGAGACTTCTAACACAATTTATAGAAAATTGAATAAGAGTTTGAACACTTGATATACAATTAGTGGTGTTCACAAATACAAACAAATAAGAGACTCTGTTTTCAGTTACACTTAGAAATTCTAGGATATTGATGTTTGTAAGAATTTCCTAAGTAGTTGATGTGTTTGGCTTGACAATACGACTTGGCTCAAGGAGTATTTCAAAACATATGGGTAATCGTTGTATTGTTTAGTTTTCAATTCTTCATTCCTTTATATAGAGGTTTGAGAAAGACATTGAGAGATGCCAGCACATCACAGAGTCATCTAGAAGCTTGATCAAACACTATTGATCTGTTGCTTGATATGGTAATCGTCCTTAAGAGACAATTTTGAATTCCATTCCTCTTGGAGCGAAAATACCAGTAGACACAGCTGCCAATGGTACAAGTAGTGGAGTAGTGGAGAACGTGGTCGTACAAGTACTCTGTCCTTTTCTGCGTTATTTATCAAAAAGCATCCCATGCTTAAGTTGACTTGAAATAGCCATTACTCCATATGAATATTCCTTCTGCAACGAAATGCCTCTAGAAATTCATCAAATCAAAATCTTGAGTTTGCAATCTTCAGACTCTCTTTAGAACTTCAGATTCTGTTGAGCTTCAGACTCTCTTCATCTCCTTCAGACTCTCTTCGTTCTTCATAACTTGTAGATATGCGCTTCTCGAGACAGCTTCTTTACTAGCAACAAGCTTCTTATAGATTATGCTCTTAATTTGTTCTTTCAGAATGCCTTTTAAAATCTTTGACTAAGATCCTGTGTAACGCCCTATTTAATTATTTGATTATTTTATTGGATTTAGAGTCTATTTATGTGATTTATAAAATTCAAATGATTTATACGATTATGAGATGTGTTGTTGTTTTATTAAGTGACTTATTTTATTATTTAATAGAATAAGATTTGAAAATAAAATAAATATTGGGTTGTGGGGCTGTTTCAGAATTAGATAGACTTATGAGGGAATAAGTGAAATAAGATAAAGAGGGTTGAGGAATAAATAGGAGAAAAATAGGTCAGAATAGTTTTTACGTGGAACAACTGGTTTTTGGAGAAAAAGGGAGAAGACAAGAGAAGAAGGGAACCTAAGAAGAGAGGCTGTTGTCCGATAATTTAAGGTAAGGGTGAGCCTAGCATACAATTTTATTAAGTATGTGATTCATCTAATTGCATTTAACAAGATGTAGGATTAGTTTTGAGAATTTGGGAATTAAGTTAAAAAGTGGTGAATTGATGATTAATTGATGAAAAATTGTTAGATTGATGTAGAAACTGTTTACAGACCTTAGATAATCCATAGGATGATTTCAAGAATCAATGTTAGACCTTAAACCATGAGATTAGCCGGATTTTCGAGAAAATCTACGTTCTTCCCGAGCCTGACGTTCATCGCTCGCCACGACGAGTGACCCTATTCTTGAAACTTACCCAGAAATTCATAGCTCAATACGGCGAGTGACTGCTCGCCAGGGCGAGTAGGAGTTTTAGTTCGCCGCGTCGAGTGAGAGATTAGTTTGCCACGACGAGAGACTGTTCGCCACGGCGAGTTAGAGTTTTAGTCCGCCACGGCGAGTGAATGCTCGCCTGACGAAGAAACCCAGGTTTTGAGCTCCCCATGGCGAGTTATACCCTGCCTGGCGAGAAACACATTAGCAGTGCCTTTGTTTCGTGACCTCGTGCCCTTCTTATCGAGTTGTTGCGAATTGATCCCTGGAATAGAAATAGAGTTGTTTATAACATTAAAGATGAACTATGAATTTGTTATAGGATATATTACATGTTGTTATAAATGATATACAAATATATATATATATATATATATGCATTATGTGAATTATAATGATGCTTCGAGACGATGTTTAAATGTTGATATTGTTATATCTTGAGACTAATAATGTGCTGCCATGTTGTTGTTTACATTTGTTTAAAGTTGCATGTGTCGGTCTAAGTTGTGAGTTATTGATCCAAATTATTGGAGTCATACAAGATGGTTATGTTGTAAGATGTCGAGTCCATGCATATTCATTGGAAGACGAGGGCTCATGCCCTAGGAGCTTTTGCTCAACAGAGACGAGGGTTTATGCCCTATGAGTATTTTTATGCTCAAATAGCGACAAGGGCTTATGCCCTAGGAGTATATTTATGCTCAATAACGACAAGGGCTTATGCCCTAGATTGGTACCACATGCATGAGTAAGATGATTAAGTTGTATAGTCAAGTTAAAGTTGCATTGTTGAGTCAAGTCGTCAAGTGAATTTGAAGTTGAATAAGAAGTTGATTAAGATGATGATGATATTACCTGATACTTGTGATAATTTGTTCATATTATGTTCTTAAATATAATTGTTGAATTATATGCTTGATATTATTGTTTTGTGAATCTCACCCCTTCTGCTTGGAAATGTTGCTCTTCATATGAGTAACTTGCAGGTAATCAAGATTAGGTGAAGTCGTTTGAGGATTTCTCTCGTTGTGTCCTAGGTGCTCTGATACGTAACGGGATGGGATCTTTGTTATTGCTTTTCTATTCCTTACGTATTATTTAGGAAGATTTATGTTAATGATGTCGACTTTATTTTATGAGACGTTTATGATGAGGCTTTTGTGCCAGAGACTGATTTTAGAAGTTTAAATAAATTTCGCTGCGATACGTTAAAGATTTTGTTAATGAAATTGAAGGATAAATAGTTATTTAATCCATTTATAATTTTATGAAAGAAATGTGACATTCTGTTATGTGAATACTCTGATTTATTTACGAAATTTTTATGTTGGGAAAACGGGGTGTTAAATCCTACACACTTGAACAAATATTAGCATATCCAATTGAAAATTTTTAATACCTTGTTATCATCAAAACTAAAAGTGGTATTGTTAAACACCCTTTGTTCCAACACACTTGTGTTCAATTGTGATTGTCACTTGTGTTGTTCTTCTTGTTTTGTTCCACTTGTGTTGAAATACCAACCCTTTTTGACGGTGTCAAAGGGGGAGAAGTTTGACTGATGTTTTTGTTTTTGTGCTATATCTCGGGGGGGGGGGGGGGGCATCATCAATTATTTGACATCATCAAAAAGGGGGAGATTGAAGCCTACACTATTTACTTTATATGTTTTTTATGATGTTCCTTAGCTTAGTTTATCTTTTGATGTTTGTCTTATGGTTAGCATGTCAAAACACCTAGTAATCTATGCGTCTCATGAATAAAAGTGTCTTAGTTCACCTTTTTGAAGTCTTGAATCGATTCACTAAACACTGAATCGATTCATCCAAGTCTCTAACTTATGGTGAATCGACTTACATTCTTCTGACATTATACATCACTGCATTGATTCTTTTTCTGTTTGAATCGTTTCTCAAAAGTCTCTAACATACACTAAATCGATTTATAAAAGTATGTGTATCGATTCATTCTCTTTTTGGGTTCACTTGAAAGGATTCAAATATACACTGAATCATTTCATTCTTCATGCCTTGCTAGGCTTTTTTCTTGCTGTCTGAATCGATTCAACCATTTAGTGAATCGATTCAGCTATTTTATTTGTCTGAAAATTGTGTCTTCTCACCCCTCACTATATATACTCTTCACCTCATAACTCCAAATGGATGGAATCATTTGCATCTATTCTCTCTAGGTCTCAAAAACTCTTAGAACATAAATTCTTCAAGATTAAACACTTTCTCTTAGAATCACTTTGCCCTTTGAGATACATTGATTTTCTATGGTGCTAAAGGGATTGTAGTTTGATTCTCTCAAGAAGATTGATTGGGTTTAATCAAGGCTTTGAAGTGAAGTGAAGTATCTCATTCCACCTCCAAAGGTCTTAGGGGTCTTTCTAACCGTTCTTCAAGTCGAAGGGGGTTTGTATGTTGGACGTAGCACTGAAGACTCGAGTGAAAAGTTCAAAGGAGTGCACGAGTAATCTAGGATCCGAAGATTCTAGGAACACCAAGTTCAAGGGGTACTTGAAGTTTGGGGAAGTGTTTGCATTAGGGTTGAAGAACTAGGTTTAATTTCAAGGAACTCTTGTAAACACATTGTATTCAACTGTTGTTACATAGTGGATGACCTTGGTGAAAGCGTACTTCATCAAGTAAAGTAGATGTAGCCTTTAGCAAGGACGAAAAAGGGTGAACTACAATAGACATCGGTGTTCTCTCTTCTCTTTACTCTTTACTTTTCATTATAGCACTTGATTAATTGAATAATTGATAAGATAATTGCTAGTGTTGATATAAGTTGTGTTTTCTCAAAAGATTAATCTAAATTCATTTGATTTAGGTTAAAACAATTTCACTTGGATCAGTTAATTGCAATTCCAATTCAATTATTCAATTTCATGTGCATTGTGTTTTTGATTGATAATTAGATTTATTGTCATATAGGTTTGGTTTGAAATTATTTATAGTTTTGTTAATTGTTCAAGGTTATTGGATTTTGATTGTATATAAGATTTGAACCGTGAATTTCTCAATTCTAAGACTGAAATCTTAATTCACATTGCTTTAGCTCTTTGTCTATTATTGTGATTTCTTGCGCACGAATTCAATAGTCAATTTTATTAAACGTTATTTTAATAAACTCCGAAAATTTTCAAAAAAGCTATTCACCCCCCCCCCCCCCCTCTAGCTTAGCAACTTAATAGCCATATAGATTAAGACGGATGTTTACGTTTGGCGGAGGTTTTGGCTTTCTTTTGTTTGTTGTGTGTGTCAACCATTGTTAGGGTTTGAAAAAGGAAAAGTTATGGTTAGGATTATAAAGATTGGTTATTTGTGGTGAATTGGTATAGGTTTAGTGAGTTGGATCTGTGGTTTAGGGTTCTGGAAAAATTTGGGCAGAGTTTGGCTACTTTTGCAAGTAAATGGAATGGAAATCGTGTTGGATGTATATATAGACTGGGAAAATCGTGACACATTTGGCACAAAACGTGACACGATTGCCTTTGTAACGGTCAGAATTTTGAAAAACTACCAAAATCGTGTCACGTTTGGGTAAAAACATTTCACGTTCCATCAAGATACCATTTTTGAAAAATTTTCTTTCTAAGAAAATATTTCACGATTTGGAAATGTCGAGAAGACACAATTTTCAGAGAGGCAAAATTGTAACGCCCGTCTCAATTATTTAATTAATTTGTCGAGTTAGAATATATTTAAGTGATTTGTGTGTTTTGTTGTGATTATATTAGGTGGTCTATTTTATTATTTAATAGAATAAGGGTTGGAAATAAAATAAATATTAAGTTGTGGGGCTGTTTTCGAATTAGTTAGAGTTTTGAGGGATTAAGAGAAATAAATAAGTTAAGGGGAAAGAGTAAGTTTTGGTGTGAGAAGAGAAATTAGGTTAAGATATAAAAAGGAAAACTAGGTTAGAATTGTACAGTACGTACAATTCAGTTTTTGGAGAAAAAGGGAGAAAACAGGAGAGAAGAACAAGAGAGGCTGCTGCTCAATTTTCTAAGGTAAGGGTGAGCCTAGCATTTCAATTCATTAAGCTTATGATTCATGATTGTAGTTAACATGTTTAGGGATTGTTCATGAGAATTTAAGAACTAAGAATTAGGTTAAAAAGTGACGAATTGATGATTAGATGATGAGAAATTGTATCGATGACGTAGGGAACTGTTTACAGACCTTAGAATAACCCCTGTACATCATTATAGTCGAAATTTGGAAGGTTTAGGATGAAATTTGGGGTTTTGGGTGAAAACCCTCGTAACCCCGAAACTGTTGTGTCGCAGCTCGCCACAACGAGCAATCAACTCGCCACGGCGAGTGCTCTACATGAGCTCGCGAGGCGAGCAACCCACTCGCCATAGCGAGTTAGCCCTAGTAGGCTCGCGAGGCGAGCAATCCTCTCGCCATAGCGAGCAACCTTGAGAAGGCTCGCGAGGCGAGCAACCTCACTCGCCATAGCGAGCTACCCGTGAGGGCTCGCGAGGCGAGCAACCCTACTCGCCATAGCGAGTAGTACCCCTAAAGCTCGCAAGGCGAGCAACCCAACTCGCCATAGCGAGTTACCCCTGATGGTTCGCGAGGCGAGGATCCCACTCGCCATAGCGAGTAGTTCTGTACCAGACTACCTTTAGAATAATGCGACTCTTGTCGCACAATTGATTATGAGATTAACCCTGGATTAGATTAAATACTGAGATATTAAGAAGAAATGTAGAGCTGTTAACTGATATTTGATTTGTTATTGTGACCTATGCATTTGTATATGCTTTCCTGAATTACAAGAGATGATGTATGTGAATGTTTACGATTTTGCTATGTTTGAGATGTTGATTGCTGCCATGCTGCCATGTTTTATTAATTAAAAGCTGCATGTGTCGTTATAAGGTTTATGATGTTGTAATCCAAATTATTGGAATTTATTTTGAGATGTCTAAGAGTTAAGAAGTCAAGTCCATGCATATTCATCCAGAGACGAGGGCTCATGCCCTAGGAGCTTTTGCTCAACAGCGACGAGAGCTTATGCTCTAGGAGTATTGTTATGCTCAATAGCGACGAGAGCTTATGCTCTAGGAGTATTTTTATGCTCAATAGCGACGAGGGCTTATGCCCTAGGAGTATATTTATACTCAATATGGTACCACATGCATGATTAAGAGTCTAAGTTGCATTGTCGAGTTGAGGTCGCATTGTCGAGTCGAACTAAGATTGTTGATTAAGACGTTGATTTATGATGATGATTTATGATGTTGATTATGATTATGACGTTGATTATGATTAAGATGTTACTTGACTGTTGTTGTGATATTAAGATGATGAAGTTATGCAGTTAAATATAATTGTTGGATTATATGTTTAATGTTTTTGTTTTGTGAATCTCACCCCTTCTGTTGAAATTGTCGCCTCGTGGGCAAGTGCAGGTATTTACGCTTTAGTTGTTGTTGTTGTTGTGAGTGACTACCCTCACTGTGTCCTTAGGTGCTCTGATACGTAACGGGATGGAGACTTTTTATGTATTTTCTATTCCTTACGTATTACCTTGAACTGACATGAATAAGAGTAGTTTTGAATTATGTTAGATTTTTGATTAGGCCTGCGAGCCAGAACCATTATGTTAATTTGAATTTTATCCGCTGCGAAGTTTAAATAATTTTGATCAGAATAAATTATTATTTATTCCGTTGTTTTTGATATATTAAGAAATGTAGCATTCCGTTCATGCGATACTCTGATTTAATCAAGAAATTTTAATGTTGGGAAAACGGGGTGTTACAATTGGTATCAGAGCAGGTCGGTCCGTCCGGCCAAGTAGATCGAGTTGTCCGTGTCGAGTGGTAGTTTCATTCTATTTGAATTTCTCTAACCCGTTCTCGTTATATAGTGAACTAAGATGGCTGGAAGAAATGATGCTGCTCTTGCTGCTGCATTACAAGCGATTGCTCAAGCTGTTGGGCAACAACCTAACGCTGGTGGTAACAATGGAGTTTGAATGTTGGAGACGTTTCTGAGAAACCATCCACCTACCTTCAGAGGCAGATATGATCCCGATGGAGCTCAGACTTGGCTCAAGGAGATTGAAAGGATTTTCCGAGTCATGGAGTGCACTGCACCTCAGATGGTTCGTTTTGGTACGCATTGTTTGGCCGAGAAAGCTGATGACTGGTGGGTTAGTGTTCGTCCGAATCTGGAGAACGAGGGTGAAGTTACTTGGGCTGTGTTCAAGAGGGAATTCCTGAATAGATACTTTCCAGAGGATGTTCGCGGAAAGAAGGAGATTGAGTTTCTGGAGCTGAAGCAAGGCGACATGTCAGTCACGGAGTATGCTGCTAAGTTCGTTGAGTTGGCTAAGTTTTATCCGCACTACACTGCTGAGACTGCTGAATTCTCCAAGTGTATCAAGTTCGAGAATGGCTTGCGTGCTGAAGTGAAGCGAGCAATTGGGTATCAGAAGATCCGTCAGTTCTCTGAATTGGTAAGTAGCTACAGAATTTATGAGGAGGACACCAAAGCTCATTATAAGGTTCTGAAGGAGCGGAAGGGTAAGCGCCAACAAGGTCGTGATAAGCCGTACAGCGCCCCGGTTGATAAGGGTAAACAGAAGGTAAATGATGAGAGGAGACCTCAGAAGGAAGATGCTCCCGCAGAGGTCGTCTGCTATAACTGTGGAGAAAAAGGCCACAAGAGTAATGCTTGTACGGGAGATGTGAAGCGGTGTTACCGTTGTGGTAAGAAGGGACATGCTACTACGGCATGCAAACATGATGACATCGTGTGCTTTAACTGTAATGAAGAAGGTCATATTGGTTCGCAATGCAAGAAGCCGAAGAAGGCTCAGACTACTGGGAGAGTTTTCGCTTTGGCTGGTACTCAGACCTGAACGAGGTAAATTTTCAAGGACGAAAATTCTATAAGTTGGGGAGAGTTGTAACGCCCGTCTAAATTATTTAATTAATTTGTCGAGTTAGAATATATTTAAGTGATTTGTGTGTTTTGTTGTGATTATATTAGGTGGTCTATTTTATTATTTAATAGAATAAGGGTTGGAAATAAAATAAATATTAAGTTGTGGGGCTGTTTTCGAATTAGTTAGAGTTTTGAGGGATTAAGAGAAATAAATAAGTTAAGGGGAAATAGTAAGTTTTGGTGTGAGAAGAGAAATTAGGTTAAGATATAAAAAGGAAAACTAGGTTAGAACTGTACAGTACGTACAATTCAGTTTTTGGAGAAAAAGGGAGAAAACAGGAGAGAAGAAACAGAGAGGCTGCTGCTCAATTTTCTAAGGTAAGGGTGAGCCTAGCATTTCAATTCATTAAGCTTATGATTCATGATTGTAGTTAACATGTTTAGGGATTGTTCATGAGAATTTAAGAACTAAGAATTAGGTTAAAAAGTGACGAATTGATGATTAGATGATGAGAAATTGTATCGATGACGTAGGGAACTGTTTACAGACCTTAGAATAACCCCTGTACATCATTATAGTCGAAATTTGGAAGGTTTAGGATGAAATTTGGGGTTTTGGGTGAAAACCCTCGTAACCCCGTAATTGTTCTGTCGCAGCTCGCCATAACGAGCAATCAACTCGCCACGGCGAGTGCTCTACATGAGCTTGCGAGGCGAGCAGCCCACTCGCCATAGCGAGTTAGCCCTAGTAGGCTCGCGAGGCGAGCAACCTTGAGAAGGCTCGCAAGGCGAGCAACCTTGAGAAGGCTCGCGAGGCGAGCAACCTCACTCGCCATAGCGAGCTACCCGTGAGGGCTCGCGAGGCGAGCAACCCTACTCGCCATAGCGAGTAGTACCCCTGAAGCTCGCAAGGCGAGCAACCCAACTCGCCATAGCGAGTTACCCCTGATGGTTCGCGAGGCGAGGATTCCACTCGCCATAGCGAGTAGTTCTGTACCAGACTACCTTTAGAATAATGCGACTCTTGTCGCACAATTGATTATGAGATTAACCCTGGATTAGATTAAATACTGAGATATTAAGAAGAAATGTAGAGCTGTTAACTGATATTTGATTTGTTATTGTGACCTATGCATTTGTATATGCTTTCCTGAATTACAAGAGATGATGTATGTGAATGTTTACGATTTTGCTATGTTTGAGATGTTGATTGCTGCCATGCTGCCATGTTTTATTAATTAAAAGTTGCATGTGTCGTTATAAGGTTTATGATGTTGTAATCCAAATTATTGGAATTTATTTTGAGATGTCTAAGAGTTAAGAAGTCAAGTCCATGCATATTCATCCAGAGACGAGGGCTCATGCCCTAGGAGCTTTTGCTCAACAGCGACGAGAGCTTATGCTCTAGGAGTATTGTTATGCTCAATAGCGACGAGAGCTTATGCTCTAGGAGTATTTTTGTGCTCAATAGCGACGAGGGCTTATGCCCTAGGAGTATATTTATACTCAATATGGTACCACATGCATGATTAAGAGTCTAAGTTGCATTGTCGAGTCGAGGTCGCATTGTCGAGTCGAACTAAGATTGTTGATTAAGACGTTGATTTATGATGATGATTTATGATGTTGATTATGATTATGACGTTGATTATGATTAAGATGTTACTTGACTGTTGTTGTGATATTAAGATGATGAAGTTATGCAGTTAAATATAATTGTTGGATTATATGTTTAATGTTTTTGTTTTGTGAATCTCACCCCTTCTGTTGAAATTGTCGCCTCGTGGGCAAGTGCAGGTATTTACGCTTTAGTTGTTGTTGTTGTTGTGAGTGACTACCCTCACTGTGTCCTTAGGTGCTCTGATACGTAACGGGATGGGGACTTTTTATGTATTTTCTATTCCTTACGTATTACCTTGAACTGACATGAATAAGAGTAGTTTTGAATTATGTTAGATTTTTGATTAGGCCTGCGAGCCAGAACCATTATGTTAATTTGAATTTTATCCGCTGCGAAGTTTAAATAATTTTGATCAGAATAAATTATTATTTATTCCGTTGTTTTTGATATATTAAGAAATGTAGCATTCCGTTCATGCGATACTCTGATTTAATCAAGAAATTTTAATGTTGGGAAAACGGGGTGTTACAAAAATCGTGTCAAGTTTTATCCAAAACGTGTCACGATTTTGTCCAGTTTTGGACAATAACTTTTTTTTACTTCTTTTTCTTGTTTCAGCTAATTTTTTTTTTTTTTGAGTTTTTGAAAGCAATAAAAATTTAAATACTACCTGAGAATTAAAAATGGTGGGTTGCCTCACACCTAGCGCTTCTTTACCGTCACTAGTTTGACTGCCAAGGACCCTTAGAGGTCCGTGAGAACAAGTCCTACCTTTTCTTTTCGTACGTCGCCACCCAGATATGGCTTAACTTTGTGCCCCTTAACTTTGAAACTTCTGCCACCTTCTGGTGTCATTAACTCGACAACTCCATGAGGTGACACATCTTTCACCAAAAAGGTTCCAGACCACTTTGACTTGACCTTTCCAGGAAACAGCTTCAACCTAAAATTATACCACAAAACTAGTTGCCTAGAGTTAATATCCGTAGATACTAAGTTTTTATCATGATACCTTTCAGTCCTGGCCATATAGATGAGCGCATTTTCATACGCTCTCAGCCACATCTCCTCAAGTTCATTCAGTTTCAAAAGCCTTTTCTTACCAACATCTACTTGATCAAAATTTAAGGCCTTGATAGCCCAATATGCTTTATGTTCTAGCTCAACTGGAAGATGACATGCCTTCCAAAAGAATAATTGACAGGGTGAAAGCCCTATATGAGTCATGAAGGCTGTCATATAGGCCCACAGTGCGTCATATAATTTCTTAGACGAGTTCTTCCAATTTGACGCAATTGTCTTCTCTAAGATTTGTTTCAATTGACGTTTGAAACCTCTGCTTGACCACTAGTTTGAGGGTGATAGGGAGTTGCAACTTTATGCTTGATGTTATACTTTTTAAGCACATTTTCAAGAAAATTATTGCAGAAGTACTTCCCGCATCACTGATCAAGACTCTAGGGGTTCCAAACCTAGTGAAAATATTCTTCTGTAAGAAGGTGACAACGGTATTAGCATCATTAGCAATACAAGGTATAGCTTCTACTCATTTGGTGACATAGTCTACACACACAAGTATATGGAGAAAATACTAAGAGGAAGGGAATGGTCCCATATAATCAATGCCCCAACAATCAAAAGGTTAAACCTCCACGATTCCAGTTAGGGCATCTCATTCCTCTTAGAAATGTTACCTGTCATTTTGCATTTATCACACCGCCTAACAAACTCTTGGCAATCCTTGAAAAGGGTGGGCCACCAGAAACCACTTTGCAAGATTTTTGCAGCGGTTCTTTCTCCACTATGGTGGCCCACATAAGCTGAGCTATGGCAGTGCCACATGCTGCTATTAACTTCCTCACCTGCAACACAACGTCTAATCAAACCATCACTGCTTACCTTAAACATATAAGGATCATCCCACAGATAGTGGTTTCCATCCTTGAAGAACTTCCTCTTCTGATGATACTCCAAGTCATCCGGAATTATATTACCGGCCTTAAAGTTCGCCAAGTCGGAAAACCACGACCTTACTTCTATTGCAAACAACTTTTCATCTAGAAACTCGGCCACAATGGCCTTCTCTTTCTTGGTCACCTCATTGTTCTCCAGCCTTGGGAGGTGATCAGCCAACACGTTCTCAACTCCCTTCTTGTCACGAATCTCAAGATCAAACTCTTGCAACAAGAGGATCCACCTCAACAGTTGAGGTTTTGAGTCTCCTTTTGTCAAGAGATACTTGAGAGTTGCATGATATGTAAAAACAATGACTTTGGAGCCTATTAGATAAGAACAAAAAAATTTCAATGCAAAGAATACTGCAAGCAATTCCTTTTCAGTTGTGGAATAGTAAATTTCTTGGAATAACTTCTTCTTTCGTTGGCCTATGACTGCACCAACAACATAATCACTTGCATCACACATAAGTTCAAAAGGTAAATCCCAATTGGGTGCAATGATTATTGGTGCAGTCACTAACTTGTTTTAAATCACAAAAAAAACATTTAAACATTCAGCATCAAAATTAAACTCATTTTCCTTGACTAAGAGGTTACAAAGGGGCTTTGCTATTTTTGATAAATCTTTTATGAAACACCGGTAAAAACCAGCTTGTCCCAAGAAACTCCTTACACCTTTAACATTAACAGGAGGGGGAAGTTTCTCTATAACCTCTTTCTTTGCTTAATCCACCTGTATGCCTTTCCTACTTATTTTGTACCCCAAAACTATACCTTCAGTTACCATAAAATGACATTTTTCCCAATTAAGAATAAGGTTAGTTTCGGTGCACCTTTTAAGGACAACATCTAGATGAAACAAGCATTGATCAAAAGACTTACCAAACATAGAGAAGTCATCCATAAATACCTCAATGTTCTTCACTATCATGTCCGAGAAGAATGAGAGCATACACCATTGAAAGGTCGGCGATGCATTACACAGCCCAAAGGGCATTCTCCTATAAGCAAACACACCAAATGGACAAGTGAAAGAAGTCTTCTCTTGATCCTCCAGAGATACCGCAATCTGATTATACCTCGAATACCCATCCAAAAAGCAATAAAAGGCTTGGTCAGCCAACCTCTCAATCATTTGATCCATGAATGGTAACGGGGGGTGATCCTTCCTTGTTGCTTGGTTCAACCTATAGTAATATATACACATTCTCCAACCGGTGACGGTACGGGTGGGTATCAATTCATTTTTTTCATTAGTCACCACCGCCATTCCACCTTTCTTTAGTACGACATGAACATGACTCACCCAAGAGCTATCAGAGATAGGGTAAATCATACTCACCCAAGAGCTGGTATGTTTGGATGGCAGAGTTGGAAGGCAAGTCTCACATAAAGCAGCAACAATGTATCCAATAAAAATTGAAAATTACGTTTTTTTAATTTAGTCTCTATGTAAAAATGCGTTTTTGGTTTTAGTCCCTATACCTACTCCAATCATCAATTGATGCCAAGTCACCAAGTGCCACATAAGCCTCGGTTAGCTAGCTCAGCGTTTTATTTCACGGAATTGGACGGCAGGGACGAATGTCAAAACGCTTGGTAAATACAAGGGTCGTTTTAGAACAAAAAAACATATAAGGACGAAAACCAAAAATGCGCTAAATTGCAGGGACCTTTTACATATTTAAGCCTATTTTTAATGTTATAAAAATACATGGTTTTGATTGGGCCAACATAATATGGACAGTGTTACCCTCCTTTTATTGATGGGTAAACAAGAATTTCCTTTAAAATTATTAGTTATTAAACAAATCATGATTTCTTAATATTTAAATCATTTTCTTTTTCAAAATAAAAATAAATTTATTTAAAAAGAAATTAATGATGGTAGACCCATTTAAGGGTATGACACACTATCCATTTAACTTTTAAAAAATTATACACCAACAGAAAGAATCGGTTATGTCTTAAGTAGTTTTTAGATTTAGATTTAAGTTTAAAGAAATGTTAGGAACATACCTACTAACATAATTATTTAACACACAACAATCATAACTAAACACATCATTCACTTGTTTTATCTTTTTTTTACTAATAACCGGGAATATAAGTTGCTAAACAATTATCATTATTTTATTTTTTTTCAATAATTTGACTGTAACTTGTCTTCTCCAACTCCAACGTGTCAAAACAAAGAAAAACAACAAGCTTCATGGGCAATTCTCCTTCTCATCTCCCTTTGGCTCCTTCTCCTTCTGATTCAGATTCAGTCTATCACTCTTTCCGATTTGCATCACACAAACTATGTTGTACTTTTCATCTCATATGTTTCATTTTGTTAACTATAACGTCCGGATTTTCATCCAAGACATTAATTTAAAATATTCACTTCTTTTAAAATATAAGTCTTTAAAAAAATAATATATCTTTGTTTAACTCTAATTCTTAATGGAATAAATATCAACTCTATGGTACATTTCAAAATATTTAAATTACATTTACAACTAAATAGAAAACTAGTCTTTTTTTCATTGAAAAACCCAATTTGCCCCGTAAGCGTTTCATCAGATATCAAGCTTCATATTTCATCTTTAGTACCTACAACATTATATTAATTGTAAGGGTCAATTTCCTTATCTAAATTGGTTCATAAAACATATAGTATAAAAACTTCTCGATAAAAAAGAAATAAAAATACACTCAAGCCATATTTTATCAAAATAACTCAAATGCAACTATGCATGAGATGCATGCTCTTAATCACTACATGATCCGGATATAAACAAGCCACAAAGGCTAAAACGAGCCACAAAGGCTATGCAAATGTCATGATATTGAAACAAGCCACAAAGGCTATGCAAATGCTAGGAAATGCAAAATAAACCCAACCATTAAGGCAACCACTCAGTAAGAATTTCTACCACTATTTTATAACACTGTCCTAGCACCCAGAGGGATATGACATCTCAACCATGGGTTTGAAGTGATGTACACCTCATATAATAACGAGAGTCTCCACTCTATCATATATCCATGCGTCCTAAAGCTTATCCTCATTGATATTAATGTCACATTTTGTGGCTGAAAATAAGTGATGATTCGCTGCAAGTGTGCAATAATTTCTACTTAATGAGACATCTCTGACTTGGTATTCAATAACTTCTTCTTCTTCTTCTGTGCAATTTCATATTCACGAATCACTTTCACCTAATTTTCATAAAATCTATCCATGTCTCCCTCCTCAAAACAACGCGGCAAACGTAAATTCACGAGTAATCCAAAGAGGAAGAGGTACGATGTGTACTTCAGTTTCTGCGACCAAAATTTGCATCCATTTGTTTTGGATATATATAAGGGTCTTACTTTAAATCGTCTAGTTGTTTTCTGGGACGATCAATGGTTTGGAAGTGAAGATAGTAAATCAAAACAACCCTCTGATTCAACTCTGAATGTCATAGAAGATTGCAAAATGGCCGTAATCGTATTTTCAAAAAAATATACTAAATCAATATGGTCTCTTCGAGAATTGGAGAAAATAACCCAGTGTTGCCAAAGAACCACAGATCCTCTCATTGTTTTACCTGTGTTATGTTCTACACCGGGTTTTCGGGGTCTACGTGGTTTTCCTGATTTTGTGGACAGAATTCCGACTGAGGAAGAAACCTCTTCCAAAGATGAAACCAAGTTCAAGTATGAGTGGGCTAGAACCATTAGTGAAACTTCCTCTAAAGATGAAGACAATATAAAATATGATGGAGAGGCTTTTCATCATTTTCTGGATAGAATCTCAATGGCAAAGGAAACCTCTTCTGAAGATGAAGATAAGTTCATGACTTGGGTAGCAGCAATCACCAACGAGGCTTCCAAATATGATCATATTTCTCCAACATACATTTGGTAAGGAAATCTGCTTGATTTGGAATTCCATTAATCCATATTTATGGAATTTTTAATACTGAATGTTTTGATTTGTTTGATTATCATGTGATTAGCAAATTTTCTTTTTTTTACGTATGCACATGGTATACATATAACATCACCTCTCGTTCATATATTAATTATTATTATGCAGGTATGGAAGGGATGATGATATTCAGAATGTAGTCGAATGTGTTACGAGTGTGCTAAACAAGAAGAGATACTCGTTCGAAGAGAGCATGTATTCTGCTACCCAAGATCTGATTCAACTTATGAAACAATCAAAATCTCCTCTCCTTCTTGGGATATGGGGGATGCCAGGCGTTGGTAAAACAGCCATTGCAGAAAGAATTTTCAAACATATTGGTCCCTTTTTTAAACACATGTGCTTTCTAAAGAACGTTAGGGGAGTTTGGGAACAAAATAATGTTCATGTTTCTTTACAGCATGAACTTCTCTCTGATATCAATGAAGCAATTGAAGTAAAAAAAGCAAGACCTGAATTATTTTCTTTACAGAATGATTTTTTCTTTGATATACCAACAATTAAATCAGGGAGTGTTATTTTAAAAGAAAAACTTCAACATAAAAGGGTACTTCTTATCCTCGATGATGTTAATAAATTGGAGCAGCTGCAGGCTTTGTGCGGAAATCAGGATTGGTTTGGTCCAGGCAGCAAAGTAATCATCACAACAAGCAATAGACATTTGCTCAAGGAGCATGGAATTGACCGTATAGTTAGAGTGAAAGAACTAGATGAAAGTCAATCGCTTGAGCTTTTTAACTTGCATACCTCAAAGAAATCAACTTCTACCTCAGTTTTTGTTAAACTTTCCAAACAAATAGTTGGTTATTATTGTGGAGGATTGCCTCTTGCTCTTAAAGTCCTTGGCAGGTATTTGCGCGGAAAGAATCTACTGCAGTGGAAAAGTGTGTTGAGGAGTCTGGAAAGTTATTCCATTCCAGCTCCACCACTACTAGAAGCTCTAGAAAAGAGTTTTAGTAATTTGAGCAATGAAGAGAAACAAATATTCCTTGATATAGCATGTTATTTTATCGGGATGAACCGAAATGATGTACTTCAAACATTAAATAGGTCAACGCAGTGTGCAGCTCTTCAAATAAATCGCCTTGAAGACAAAAGCTTTGTTACCATTGATGAGAATAACAATCTAGAAATGCATGTTCTGCTACATGCAATGGCAAGAGATATCATCAAGAGAGAATCAAGTAATAAGAGTAACCAGGTTAGTGTCGTAATACATATATATGATTTTAGCCTAGCTCGGCTTGTGGTATGATCAATGAATATAGTGTTGACTCCAAAATATATCTCTACTATGTATAAAGAAAACTACCTTTTTCAATATTTTTGGGTATTTTGTTTCCAAAATTGTCTCAATTTTTCAATACAAACAAATAGATAAGAATAAATTTAAATATTAAAAAAATGTAACAAAATCGATATCAATTTAAACAACTTTTCTATAACAAAGAAAGATCGTTGTTGTTGTTACAACTAGAAAGCAACAAACACTTATATATTTTAATTTTAATCAAAATCAAAATTTCAAATTTCATAAAAAACACATGGTTCATAATTTTCAAAGAAAGTCTTTTCGCTAGTTACAATAAAGTAAATGAACGTCATAGGATTATTTTAAGATTGTGAATTGAAAATTAGTAACAAAATAAATTGTGGTTTAACCTCATTAGTTTATAATGTATTAATGGCAGCAATTTTAGCTACGGTATCAAAGCTGTGATTTTAATTTTTACTTTCTTTTGATGTTTTAGTCAAAGAGGTATGACTTGTTCTTGAGTTTTAGAGGGGAAGATTGTCGTGCAAAGTTCATCTCACATATTTATTCCTCTTTTCAAAATGCGGGAATTAATGTATTCAAAGATGATAACGAGATTCAAAGAGGTGATGAAATCTCAATCTCACTGTTGCAAGCAATCGAACGATCTAGAATTTCTATTGTTGTTTTGTCTACAACATATGCCAATTCAAGATGGTGTATGTTGGAATTGGAGAAGATAATGGAAATCGGCAGAACTAAGAATCGGGTGGTTGTTCCAGTGTTCTACGAGGTCGATCCCTCCGAAGTACGTAACCAAAATGGTCAGTTTGGAAAATCTTTTGAAGATCTTATATCAACAATCTCAATGGATGAGTCTAAAAAGAGTAAATGGAGAAGAGACCTTGTTGACATTGCTGGCAAAGCAGGGTTTGTACTAATTGATTCCAGGTTATTTGAATTTTCTCTTAGAATATTGTTTGTGATATTTAAAATTGTTAAGCCTGGTGGTCTAATAATGTGTGTCCATATAAAAAATAAATTTATTTTTAAAGTTATTGTTTTTAATATTTTTAATAGCTTGTTTAAGTTTTTGAAAATAATTACAAATCTAATATTTGATTGCAATCAAAATCTAGTTTCGAATTAATTGAAATAGAAATAATATGAATCTAGTAAGTTTGGGAAATGAGAAAACGGCCACACTAGCAATTGCTAACAAATTAACTTTTAATTTACATACGGGCGCTTCTATGGTGAAATCAGAAAACTGACTTTTTTGAAAAAGCCATTTTGTTCTTTATGTCTCTCCTTTGTCAAAACATCCAAAATCATTGAACCATTTATCAAATTAATAAGGTTGTCTTTACCGCACGTAGAGCAATTCCCATCAGGAGCAGAAAACACTATGGACATTCCACTAAACATAAACAAATTCCTTAAACTAGCTTATCAAGGTCTTAAAGACGATGTTATTGAGATTCTCAAAACGTCAAAACCTGATTGGGTTTTCTACGATTATGATATTGTTTAGTTAGCACCGATAGTTAAAAGTCTCAACATAGCTTATGTTCATTACAACATAACACCAACTTAGAACATATGACATGCAAAATTACAACATAATGAATTTTGGAGATGATGAATTTTGGAGAGAAAGAGATTTGATTAAGCAGATGAATTTTGGAGAGAAACGGTTTTAGGGTTCGAGAATGTAAATTTTGGAAAAGATGAATTTTAATTAAGCAAGATAGTATGCTCAATAATTGGTCGTAGGGTTAACTTCACCAAAGAAGACATTCTTATGACTTCACTATAGAATTTTCCTGTACATAAACATATGTATAAAATAACTGAATGGTTAATGAGCTTTAGTTAAAGATAAATCGGCCGAGACAATCCACTTGGCTTGAATAATCATTGGCGAGATTTTGCTTATCTCTCGTCTGAACTCAGGATTACTAGAGGAAAGAGAATATAAAAAATAGTATCAATTTTCCATATTTTGAAAAAATAATTTTTTTAATCTAATATCTATTATTTTCCTTATGATCAATCTCGTTGCCGGATCAGTAGGTGATCCTTAATCTTCCATTGAACATTTCTGATATAGCTTTTGTGATGAGTTATTTTTGAAGCAATGACTCGTCACCTTTCAATTACTCTTTTATTCTTCACTTTGCTTTAGGTTATATTTGGAAGTTGAATTTAGAAGGGGAAACTTTGCAAGAGCATGCATGAAAGAAAAAGAAATCGAAAGAACAACATAATAAATAGTCATGTAATACTTAATAACAATGAATTCATTATCACAAGTATTTTTGTAAAAAAATTATTAAAAGTATTTTGATGTCTTCATTTTTAAAAAGAAGTAAGCTCTCTCCCTCTAAAACCTTTCGTCTTAACATAGCTTTATTGTAAGGAATTGCAGACCAATTGTGATGATATTGGTGGCATTTTAGATGTGGAATTTTAATTGAATAACTCACAAAGTGACAAAACTACGATGAAGAAGAGCATTTGAGGCTTAATATTATATTCCTCCATTATATTACAACTAATTAAAACATGCACAAGATTTTCTAGACTTACTATTGACTCTTAAATTACTCTAAAGTGATTCTAAAAACGATAACAGATTACTGGTTCACTAAAGAATGTGTTTCTATTAAATCCTATTGCAATAGACTTTTTTGTTTTAAAAATATGTACATATGTATACTTGATAAAAGTATATGTTGGAGAACGGATATGCTTATATATATATATATACAATTTATTGTACGCCTTATCAATGGTTCATATTTTATAGGAATGAAAGTTCAGCTATCAAGCAAATTGTTGAACGCGTCACCGGTTTGCTAGATAGGACAGAGTTATTTGTTGCCGAACATCCGGTGGGTATAGAAACTCGTGTGGAAGCTGCAACTAAGCTATTAAACATAAAAAATTCAGATGATGTTTTATTTCTAGGCATATGGGGAATGGGGGGTACGGGCAAGACAACCATTGCCAAGGCCATTTACAATCAAATTGGGAGCAAATTTGAAGGAAGGAGCTTCCTTCTGAATATAAGGGAATCATGGAAGGCAGGTACTAATCAAGTTTCTCTACAACAACATGTACTTTCTGAAGTTTACAAAACAACGGCATTCAAGATAAGCAACATAGAATCAGGGAAAAATATATTGAAGGAAAAACTTGCCCAAATTAGGGTACTTTTTGTGCTTGATGATGTGAATGAAGAGGACCAACTAAAGGTTTTGTGTGGAAGCCGTGAATGGTTTGGTTCCGGGAGTAGGATAATCATCACTACAAGAGATATGCATCTTCTTAATTTGTGTAAAGTTAATGATGTGTATACAATACAAGAAATGGACAAAAGTGAATCTCTTGAGCTTTTCAGTTGGCATGCATTCAAGAAACCAATTCCAACTGAAGATTTTGCTGCACTTTCAGAAGAAGTGATTGCTTATTCTGGGGGACTGCCGCTAGCACTTGAAGTTCTTGGGTCCTATTTGTGTGACTGTAAAATAAAAGAGTGGCGTAATGTTTTGGAGAAAATCAAATGGATTCCCAATGATCAAGTACAGAAGAAGCTGCAAGTAAGCTATGATGGTTTAAAATATGTTACAGAGAAAGAAATATTCCTTGATATAGCTTGCTTCTTTATTGGGATGGACCAAAATGATGTAATACAAATATTAAATGGGTGTGGATTTTTTGCTGATGATGGAATTAAAGTCCTTATTCAGAGAGCCCTTGTAACTGTTGACAATAGGAACAAGCTTAGAATGCATGATTTGTTAAGAGACATGGGAAGACAAATTGTCAATGAGGAATGGCCATCAGATCCAGAGAAGCGCAGTCGGTTGTGGCGCAATGAAGAAGTGTATGATATATTAGCAAATCGTAAGGTAATTACTAATTAATGAACTTCTTGTATGGTTTATATATCTTATTGAAAAATACAACAGCAAAGTAAGATTGATAAAAATTAGTTTCATTCATTATATTTAGGTTTTGGCTTTTTGCTAGTTTTATAAGTTTCAAATTTCAAAGTTAAGCTATTTGTTTTCTGTTTCTCTGATTTTTTAACTTTTAATTTATTTATTTTGTAAATTCAGGGAACAGAAGCTATCAAGGGATTGGCTTTGGAGTTTCCAATAAAAGATTGTCTGGAAATCAATGCATTTATGAAGATGAACAAACTCAGATTGTTTCGACTCGCTGGCGGGGTGAAGCTTAAAGGAGATTTTAAATACATTTCAGGAGAACTTAGGTGGCTGTCCTGGAATAGTTTTCCAGAAACCTATGTCCCAGCTGAATTTCAGCAACAAAATCTAGTTGCCGTTGAATTAAAACATAGTAAGCTGAAACAAATATGGAAAAAGAGCCAGGTACAAATTTTGTTTAATATCGTCTCATCTAGGCCCTTAATTTTTGTGAACTTTTACGGAGAATTTAGGCGATCCTTTTAAATGACAAATTGGTGGGTTACTCTAAGGGTGTTAAGATTTTAAGATTCCTTTATTGCTGTGACTTTGGGCTGCCAATCTTAAGTCATCCATCTAAACATTTGTTAGTGAAATTTTGGTTTGAGATGTTTTTTCCTAAGTTTTTTAATTTGTTAACGATATGTGTGAACCACGTTAAGGAGATGGATTAACCATCCTTCATGTGAAAGAATTCATGCTGTTGAATGAGAGTATTGGAGAGTTTCCAAAGAGTTCCACATCGCCTTTTATAATGTGAAACCGAGTGATACTCATTCACTCCAAGAGAGGAAATAAGTATGTTTCTCGCTTTCAAATCATATTGAACCTTCCTTTTGTCATCGTCGTCCCATTCTACTTTTTGTCGTTGGCCCATTCGACTTTTGGTTTGTTATGTGCGACACCCTTAGCAACAACTTGTGGTTCGTACAGCCCCTTGGTCACGGCGTCCCACACATCCATATCAACCGATCGGATATGAACATACATGCATTCTTTCCAATAGTCATAGTTTTCACCGTAAAAAATTGGTGCCCTATTGTATGCCCCTTTGGCCTCTTTACTTGCCATATCGACTCTTCCGGTATTTAATCGTTAGTGAAAAGACAATGCTCTTGATGCCACTTGTTGGTCTATATGGAAAGCAAGAGTATGCGTTAGAGGGGAAGGTGAGTACAATAGCATTTTAAAATATTGGCTTAAATAGGTCTTTCATCCTTGAAGTTACTAATCCTTCCATATTGCCATTGCAAATATTATTCATTTGAAAATGGTCCTAATTACATCTGATTAGTAACTTCAAAAACGAAAATTCAAATGACATATATTTGCAAGGACGAAAAACCTATTTAAGCTAACCACTTTCCCCAATCATCACTTTCCACATGGGGACCACGTCGCTAATGGCAGCCCACCTCAGCAAAAATACCTAATTAGGACCAAAAGTCAAATGATTAAATTTTGCAGTGGCAGATTGGAAGGGTTAATAACTTCAGAGACGAAAATTCAAATGGCCTATATTTGCAAGGACGAAAGACATATTTAAGCCTAAAATATTTTACGAGTATAGCAAAAGCATTATTAGAAAACAATTTGACTTATTGGTTTTGTGCACGATAGCGATAATAAAAATACAAAGGCAATGATAATAAACTAAGATTTATTATTGAATTTTGAGATTAAATGGCCAAATCCAAATCAATGGTTTTGCCCATGAATGTCGTGTTTACGATGATTGATTTTGCCATCTAAAAAGACCTAGCGGCTCAGCTTGTTGTTTGTTTTCCTTTTAGTTATGTGTAATTAATCGTGTCTATATATATATATATTATTAATATTAGATGGTAAATTTAATATTCATTAACAAAAGTGCTTCATACATCCAAGTGCCAAGGGTTGGTGGAAAATAGCCATTCCAATCTATTTTTTTCTAATCTTCTCTTACTAATACTAGTGTGATTTTTTTTTTTTTTGCAGATGCTAGGAAATTTAATAATTCTTAATCTTAGTCATTCTCTGGATTTGACTGAAACCCCAGACTTTTCCTACTTACCTAATCTTGAAAAGCTGGTGCTCAAAAACTGTCCAAGTTTGTCTACGGTGTCCCATAGCATTGGATCTCTACATAAAATTCTTCTGATAAATTTGAGAGATTGCAAAGGTCTTCGGAAACTTCCAAGAAGCATCTATAAATTGAAATCGCTAGAAACTTTGATCCTTTCAGGATGTTCCATGATTGACAAATTGGAGGAGGATTTGGAACAGATGGAATCGTTGATTACTTTGATTGCGGATAAGACTGCTATAAAAAATGTGCCATTTTCAGTAGTACGATTGAAAAACATTGGATATATTTCTTTTAGTGACTTTAAAGGATTTGCACAAGATGTATTTCCTTCTCTAATTCAGCATTGGATGTCGCCATCAAATAATGTGATATCTTTTGTTGGAACATCTATGTCCATGTCATCAGTTGGTTCTTTCAAGGACTTTCAAAAACTTCGAATTCTTTGTGTGAAGTATGATTCAGATCTACAACTAATTCAAGATAAATCAATGTTTTTGGATGTATTTAAATCCACAAGTAGTCAGAAATTGGAAGCAAGTGCAAGTTCAAATGCATCAGAGATTTCTGAAGTGCAAATTTTCACTTCAGGGTCAACGAATCACTTGAAATCTCTCTTAATTAAAATGGGAACAAAATGCCAAGTCTCAAATATTGCTGTAGACAATGTTTTACAGGTTTGAATATCTCTTCTGCCTATTTAGTTTTTTAAAAAACTACTAGGATTTTAATTGCTGTCTTAAAATATATTTTTCTTTGATTCTTGAAGTTCTTAAACTCATTAACATCAGTAGTTTGCAAAATGGATATTGCAAGTCAAGAACTAAATTACAAGGAATTACATATAGTTAATAAATTTTCCTTGAATCCTCTAAATTTTTAATTCTAGGCATTTAAACATTTGGTCATTGTATAGACTGCAGATGCATCTAGGGATTCGTTTGTGCTCTCCTTGGACAATAATTCCGATTGGCATACCTTCCGTTTCAAAGGTTGTTCCAAAATATTTGATATCCCAACAATAAAGGGGCGAAACCTGAAGAGTATGAAATTGTTCGTTGTCTATTACTCTTCCTCGGAAAACATAACATCAGAAGGTTTCCAAGGTGTATTAATCATAAATTACACAAAGACAACCGTTAACGCATATAAAAGAGATACACTAACTTCATTTGAGGATGAGGATTGGCAGAGCATAACATCGAATCTAGAACCTGGTAACAAAGTGGAGGTTATGGTTGTATTTGGGGAGGGTTTCATTGTTGAGGAGACTAGAATATATCTTTTATATGATGAACCAGTCAACAAAGAAATGGAATGCTGTTCTGTAGTAGACGTGGATGATGTTATTGTTTCTGGAAATAACGACAATAATGTTGGTGTTTCTGGTGGTGATAATGAAGTCATCAATCAGTTTGGAGAGGAAATGGTGAACCATTCACAGATCACTAGTCCCAAAGATGGATGGTATGCCGATGTCGTGGGACCGGTACAACTAGTACCACATGACCTTGACCTGCTTGCGAATGCAGTAGCTGAGGAGATTCGTGCAGCTGAAGCACATCGTGATCAGGAGCACCAAGTTCCTTCACCAGAGGGTGTGCCTGAGAAGCAAGCAACTGTAGCACCTGAGGCCATAGAACCGACTCTAGGAGCTCAGATTTTGGACGCCATCAGAGACCTCAGGGCTGATTTTGTTAGACAAGAGCTGAGGTTGAATGCAGTAGATGTGAGATTAGAGAAGCTTGAGGATGGCATTGCTCAGATACTGCGTCGGTCCAGTTTTGAGTCCACTGGATTCTAATCTTTGGTTTCATTTGATGATGTTATCCTTTTTTTTGTTTTGTTGTAATGTTTCTCGATAATGACTATGGTATTAGAGTTGTACACTCGAAGTCCTTTTAGTTGTACTTGAACCTTTGATTATGATATCATTTGTTTATATTCGTACCAGTTTCGGTGTTCTATTGTTATCTAAATTAATATTTGTTGTAAGAAGTGTGGGAATTGAGAGTTAAGACTAAATACAATGTCCTACATTCAGTACAACTAATTTAGTGTGAACTGTGAATTGAAAAAGGTTTAAATTTTACATCAGATACATTGATAGTGTTTATATAGTGGGAGGTATATGTATTTTATAATTTGAAAATGTTAAATATCTTTCAAGATTGCGAAACAAGACACGCTGTCATGTCGTACCTACATGTCAAGACATATAGTCCAACATATTGCTAGAACACTTTTTTTAACAAAATCCGACCAATCACAATATAAAAACCTAACAATCTCCCCCTTTGATTTTGTTTTCCTTTCTAAAACAACCTTTGCATAACTCATCTTTGAAAGAAAGCAAAAACAAGCGGGATACAAAAACATATCTTCTTTCATTTTAACTTAAAAACTCATCTTTGAATGAAAGTAAAACCAATTCCAATATTACTTCAAAAGAAATAATCGCAATAAAACATGAAACATCACCAAAAACATCAGAGGTATACGCAACAAAAATTAGATAGAACCCATCCTCACAGAAAAAATAGCTTCAGAGAGAAATAAACTCTCACAATACACTACAAGAAACATTACAATTTGCCAGGGATTTTGACAGGGGTTTGAAACCCCTGGCAAATTTGTCAGGGAATATACCAGGGAGAACCCGTGGCATAAATCACAGGGGCAAGCCGTCGGATAGGCCGTCGCATATTTCTTGGCGCCACTTTAAAATTTCAAAAGCTGATGAAATTTATGGCGTGTCAGACATATCTGAGGGAATAAACCAGGGACTGTCCCTGGCATGACCAAAAGTCAAAAGATTCCCTGCTTTATGTCCCTCAGCTGACCACTTTTCCCCATTGAAGAGACAAGGGCCTGCAAAAGCTGGCCGTTGCAGGCATGCCAGGGGCGCAACCCCACGCAAAGTCCCTCGCAAATGGCAGCTTTTCTGACCCTATGCCTGCGCCTAGCTATGCTAGGATTTGACCAGACTAGTGAGGGCTATGTCCCTCGCATAGTCCCTGGTTTTTTCCCCCTCCCTATATAAGTGTGTGCACCGGTCCTTGAATTGTTACACAACTTAGAAAAAAAATTTCACTTAAACCACAACACTTTCCCACAACACATTCTTCACACTTAATTTTTTTGGTAAGAAATTATTCATTTGTTATATGTTTCATCATAATATTGATATTTACTACATATTAATGTTATTTGCAGTTGCTGCCTCATGTTGTTAGCTATTGCTCCAACCCTTGCAGATCTTCTATTGTAAAGCTTCAACAAGTTAGTGATTTTTTTACTTATAACATTATAATTGATATACATGTAGATGGTATGCTTTAAAATATGCTGACTGTTTGGTAAAAAAAATTTTGTCCGAAAATCTGTAAAAAAATATTATCATGATACTTTATTTTTGTTTTTTCATATTATTATTCATGAATGTTGATTTATTTATTCGAATTTGCAAAATATATGCATGTTTTAATTTTTGTGATAAATATATGCATGCATGCATGTTTTATTTTTTGTGCAAAATATATGCATGTTGACTGTTTGGTAAATATGCTTGCTGTTTTCTTTTTGGTGATAAAATGAAAATATATGCATGTTGTTATTTTATTTTGTGATAAAATGGAACATATGCATGTTGTTTTTATTGTGAGAAATTGAAATATATGCATGTTGTAGTAGAATAATGTTTAAAAAAAATGTCAAAAACTAAGCTTTATTGTATATTAAACTGTAATTTTTTTAAAGAAATATAGGAGCAATTTCATAAGAAAAATAGGACATGTACGTACTGTTTGTTAAAAAAGAAAAAATTAATTTCGGGCCATAACATTTTGGGGACTGTTTTTATATTTAAAAATATGTTTAATAAATTTAAATTAAAACTATGTTATAATTATTATTTTTTAAACTGAAATATGTTATAATTTATTAAAAACAGTTTATAAATTAAAACTAATCAACTTCATAAAAATCTGTTTTTTTTAATTAAAACTTTGTTAAAATCTGTTTTTTAAATAAATAAAATCTGTTATTATCTTTTATCAAATTATAAATTAAAACAATATAATATGACATTGCCTGTTGTTTAAAAATAGTATAGTAGAAGAAAGTTGTTTATTTAAATTAAAACTATGTTACAAATTACCCTAAAAAAACTATGTTGTAATTTTTTTTTGTTAAATTAAAATCTGTCTTCTCATAAACTAAATTTTTTAATTAAAACTAATAATAAAAAAGCGATAAACTAATAAGCCCTTTTATTGGAAATATTTATTATATGTTTACACATATATTGGTTATTTGTTGTCTGCGCGTAATGTTAAATGTTTGCGCGTAAAATTTGTTATTTGTTGATTGCGCATAAAATAAATAATTATGTTTTAGGCGTAAAATTTATTTTATTGTTTGTGCGTAAAGTTTATTTTTGTTCGCGCGTAAAGTCAGTTTTCTCGGTTGAGTAATCATTCTTTTTGACGTGGAATATGTCAATGAAGTTGGTGAACACGCAGAAGATGGACTATTATCAATATTTTCGGAGTTGGATGTATGATAGGACGTTTCCTGGAAGAACGGGACTAAAACCGCAATTTATGGAAGGAGTTGACGGTTTCATTTCATGGGCATGGGCGCAAGAAATTTGTAGAGATGAGGGAGGAATTAGATGTCCGTGTCTAAAATGTAGGTGCAGACACATAATTACCGATCCTGGAGATGTGAAGAAACACTTGAGAAGAGTTGGTTTTATGCCTAATTATTGGCTTTGGACATATAATGGTGAAATTTTTCAGAATTTTGGAGCAGGGGTCAATGCACAAGCTTCTACTAGCCATGGTAGAACAAATGTGGAAACAAATGTGGAATACAATGAAGATGTCAACATAGAACAATTCAACATGATGGATGATATGGTTGCAGACGCTTTAGGGGTGGAATTGTCTTACGGTGATGATGTTCAAGATGATGAAGAGGAACAACCCCCAAATGAGAAGGCGCGGAGATTTTACCGATTGTTGAGTGAAATGAATACACCTTTGTATGAAGGGTCTTCGCACTCTAAGCTATCTATTTGTGTGTGGCTTTTAGCTCATAAGTCGAATTATCTTAATCCTGATGATGGTTTGGATGATATTACGAAGATGTTGAAGGTCGTAACTCCGCTCAAAGATAATCTGCCAACTTCTTATTATGATGCCAAGAGGTTGGTGATGAAGTTGGGATTATCAGTTAAAAAGATTGATTGTTGTAGAAATGGATGCATGCTGTTTTATGACAACGAGTTTGGGATAAATGATGGAGCATTGGAGGAATGTAAATTTTGTCAAAGCCCGAGGTACAGGTCTAGCACGCAGAAACGAGTGGCGGTTAAGTCGATGTTTTACTTGCCAATAATACCAAGATTACAAAGACTGTTTGCATCGATGAAAACTGCTGACAAACTGACGTGGCATCATTCAAATGGCATTCCCGGAGTTATGCGTCATCCTTCTGACGGTGAAGCGTGGAAACACTTTGATCGAGTTCATCCTGATTTCGCAGCAGATCCACAAAATGTGAGACTTGGATTATGCTCTGACGGTTTCCAGCCATATGTCCAATCTTCTGCAAAACCATATTCTTGTTGGCCAATCATTGTAACCCTGTATAATCTCCCTCCCGAGATGTGCATGACAAAACCCTACTTGTTTTTGAGTTGTATTGTACCAGGACCAAATAACCCAAAAGCAGGCATAGATGTGTTTCTACAACCGCTAATTGATGATTTGAAGAGGTTGTGGGTTGGAGAATTAACGTACGATATTTCTAGAAAACAAAATTTCAAGTTGAGAGCAGCTTTGATGTGGACCATTAATGATTTTCCCGCTTATGGCATGTTGTCTGGTTGGAGTACTCATGGTAGATTTGCATGTCCACATTGTATGGAAAATACAAAGGCATTTACTTTGGATAATGGAGGGAAGAGTTCTTGGTTTGACTGTCATCGTCCATTCTTGCCTCTTAATCACCCGTTTAGAAGACTTAAGAATGGCTTCAGGAAGGATAATAGAGTATTTGATGGCCCTCCACCTAAGATTACATCAGAAGAAGTGTGGACAAGAGTTTGTGATTATCCAAAAGTCACTGATTATGGCCGAGCTGTCCCAATACCAGGATATGGAGTTGACCACCACTAGACTAAAAGGAGTATATTTTGGGACCTCCCTTATTGGAAAGATAACTTGCTCAGACACAATCTTGATGTAATGCACATTGAGAAGAATGTTTTTGACAACATATTTAACACAGTGATGGATGTCAAAGGCAAAACAAAAGACAACGAGAAAGCAAGAAAATACATAGAAGTATATTGCAAAAGAAAGGATTTGGAGTTGAAACCTCAACCGAATGGGAAGTTGTTGAAACCGAAAGCCAACTACACCCTATCTGCCCAAGAAGCGAAATTAGTGTGTCAATGGTTGAAGGATTTGAGAATGCCTGACGGATATTCTTCTAACTTAGGCAGGTGTGCCGATGTCAACACGGGAAGGTTGCATGGGATGAAAAGTCATGACTCTCACATTTTCATGGAGAACTTAATCCCAACTGCATTTAGTTCACTGCCCAAACATGTGCTAAATCCACTTATTGAGATTAGTCAGTTTTTTAAAAATTTGTGCGCTTCAACTTTGAGAGTTGATGAACTTGAGAAAATGGAGAAGAATATGCCAATCATTATATGTCAGTTGGAGCAAATTTTTCCATTAGGTTTCTTTGACTCTATGGAACATCTTCCTGTGCATCTGGCATATGAAGCTATACTTGGTGGTCCTGTTCAATATAGGTGGATGTACCCTTTTGAAAGATTCATGGGTGACTCAAAGAAAGCTATTAAAAATCTGGCCAGAGTGGAAGGATCAATTGTTGCTATTTACACTTCGAAGGAAACCACACACTTTTTCAGTTACTATTTCGTTGATCGTCTACTTACTCCATCAAATACAAGAAATGAAGTTGAGGTTAATGGTGAAAGGGATCCGTCGACCTTATCCGTATTCAATCTTCCTGGTCGACATGCGGGCAAGGTGCTTCAATATTGGATGGTAGATGAAAGAGAGTATCGGTCTGCTCATGTTCATGTTTTGATTAATTGTGCGGAAGTTAAACCATACCTTGAGTAAGTAAATCAAACAATTTTATTGAATTTTGATTAATAAGTTGTAAATCATCTAACAACTTTGTATTGAATTTTGGAATAGGGAATTTAATTCTTTTTACGCGGAGTTTGGTGAAGGTTCGGCAGTTGGTTCGGTACACGAATATTTTCCAGCTTGGTTCAAACAAAGAGTGTACAATTCCGAACCAACTAATGAAGTCATTCGTTTACGGTATTTATCTCAGGGTCCTTTACAAGGTGTCAGTGAATTTCACACCTACTTCGTGAATGGTTATAAATTTCATACCCACTCTTGGACGGAAGGCAAAAAGACTATTAATAGTGGTGTTTATGTAAAAGAAGTTACAGATGGAGGTGAAGATGATTTCTATGGAGTGATCAAACACATTTATGAGCTGTCATATAATGAGAATAAAGTGGTGTTGTTTTATTGTGACTGGTTTGATCCCACTCCTAGATGGACAAAAATTAATAAATCATGCAACACTGTTGACATTCGAGTCGACAAAAAGTATAAAGAGTATGACCCGTTTATCTTGGCACAAAATGTTAGGCAAGTGTACTATGTTCCTTATCCCCCAACTCTGCCTCGCAAACGAGGGTGGTCTGTTGCAATCAAAACAAAACCGAGGGGCCGCATCGAGACTGAGGAACCAAATGAAGAAGTTGCTTACCAAGCCGATGATATGACACATGTTAATGAGATAATCGAAGTAGATCAAGTTACAGGTTGGCGTGACTCTCAAGTTGAAGGGGACCAGGTTGATCCTTCCATATTGGAGATGGCTAATGAAGTTGAAGATGAGAATGAGGAAGTTGTTGATGAGAATGATGAAGGAGACCAACAAGACACGCAAGTTGATGATGGTGATGTCGATGAATATGACTATGTGTTTGATAATAACACTTGAAGGTTATGGTTATCCACACTTGTAATGGATGAATTTGTTGTAATCTTGAATACATATGAGTTTGAATGATGATATCACTTGTTAATTATTTTCCTTTTAGTTATTGATCTTTTTTTTTTATAAACCAGATTCGCAATGCCTCCGAAGGAAAAGGGGAAAGGAAAGAGCAAGGACAACAGGAGGCGGTACCGTACGCATGTTGCAGATGCAGCGACGCTTGCAAACCTTACTCCTTTCCCCAATCTGACCACTTCTTCTAGCCAAGGATCGAATGGGGCATCCCAGACTAGTGTTGCTGCACCCGCTGGAGTGTCCCCTCCTAATTATGGATCATCTACTCATGGTTTTATCCTCCCTACAGGTTTTCAGTTTTCTTCTTCACCACCATTTCCCTATGGGCCGACTGGCTTTATGATCCCCCAACAACAACAACCCCCACTCCAACAACAACCACCCCCACTCCAAGTTCAACATCCCCCACTCCAACAACAACAACCCCCACCTCAACCACAACAACCCCCTCCCCAACCCCAACAGAGTGCTAAAGATGAAGACGAGGAGATGCAGGATTATCCGCAAGATGAAATGGATCGCTATATCATTGAGCCTAGCGGCAACTCGTAAGTAATTGTTGTATTTGTTTTCAATATGTATTTTGTTATAAATTTATGTAATGCTATGAGCTTTTTATTGTTTGTAGTTTCATGCCCTGCAAGCCAGCCGCCAGTGCCATTAGAGACATCATCTAGGGAAGGTATCATGGATTTTGGAGGACATATGGTGATGTCCCCGATGATGAGAAGGATGCCTGGTTCGACCTTTTTAAGGTTACATTAATATTTACCATAATATGTATTTTAATTTACATATACATATGTTATAATATATTAATTTTCTAAAATATGTTAACAAAAATGCAGACTAAGTGTACCTAGAACCCCAGGTACTATGATCAGGTAAGAAGGAACTTTCACATTAGAGCTGCTGCACGCCTCTCGGACCTGCTGCGACATGCCCGACTTCGTCATGAAGCTGCTGGAAAGATTCCATATTGGATCGGTCCGGTACTGATGAAGAAGCTGGTGGACTACTGGGGGACTCCAGAGTTTAAGCAGAAATCAGATAAGCCAAAGAAGAACAGAGCATCAGAGAAAGGAGGATGCATTCACACCGGAGGCTGCATAAGCGCAGCAGAGCATGCCCGCCGACTGGTAAAAATAATAACTATTAATTAATTCTAGAATGTATGTTTTTAAATTATGTGGTTAAATATTTTAATGTTTTACTAACTAATTAATAATTGTGTTTCGTTTTTCAATTAGGCAAAGAAGTTGGGTAGAGATCCATACATAAATGAGCTTCACAAGAAGACCCACACTTATAAATCAGGCCAGTATGTTGACGATCGCTCCAGGATATGTCAGGTAATTGTTAAATAAGTATATTTTAATTAATTTTATTTGTTTTATAATTTTTTGTTAATTTTTAATTTGTCTTTTAACTTTTTTGTTATTATTTATATTAGGAGGAGTACGATCGACAGCTAGCAGAGTCGCTCTCCCGTGGATGCTCAGTTGACGAAGCTCTGACACTCCGCACTTGGACAAAAGTTGCTGGCAAGAAGACAAAGGGGCGGTTATACGGTGCAGGAAACTTAGCTGGAAACTACAGGAAGGGTATTGCTGCCACACTAAAGCTTACCCTTAATTCTGGAGATGGGTCTTCTCGGCAACCTGAGCTTACTCCCGAGATGCGGGAAATGATCGCTAGGTTGACTCAAGAGCAACTTGCTGCGCAAATGAAAACCCAAGAGGAGCTTATCCGGGATGTGGTTAGGAAACAGCGGGAATTCTTTGATGCTCAGTTGGCCGCATTTAGGCAAGAGCAAGGCTGGCCTACGGATGAGCAGAGTGTTGGGCAGCAGAGTGTTGGGCAGCAGCGTGGAAGCCAGCAAAATGTGAGAATTGATCCAGTGCCTGATGATGATGTGGACGACCCCTATGAAGTGTATGGTGAAGGCGATGGCGACGACGATGATGATCTTGGGCTCGATGAGGATGATTAATATGGTTGTTATTGCGTGTTTCTATAATTATTGTTTTACTATGGTTTGTATGACTATGGGAGGTTTTCTATGCTTCCCGGCACAATTTTTATTTTCCTGCACGGTTTGTATAATTATTAAGTACATTTTATTTTTCATGACTGTTAATTAATGACTTAATATTATTATGTGTGATAAAATTAATTTTAAATTTTGTTTAAAATATATTTTATTAATTAAAATGATTTTTGAAAGATTTAATGTATTTAAAAAATCGAATTTTTAATTAATTTAAATATAATTTATTAATTAAAAATATATTTAAAATATTTAATTAATAATAGAAATATTCGGTTTATTAAATAAAAGATTTTTTTAAAAAAAAATAATTTGCAATTTGCCAGGGGTAAAACCCCTCACATGTCCCTGGTATTCTGGAATCAGAATTATCATCATTGCGTCCATCAATCAGTCAGTGTGTCAGTGCGTCAGGCGGTGACAGAAAAAAGTGACGGATTTTGCCAGGGGTTATGCCAGGGAAATATGCCAAGACATTTCCCAGGGGTTGCGTCCCTCGCATTCATCCCAGGGGTGAAACCCCTGGCAAAGTGTTTGCGACGAGCGCTTTTGCCACTGCTTCCGCCCCTGGGAAAATCCCTCACAAACGTCCATTTTGCCAGGGATTCTGTCCTTTTGACAAGGGTTTTGCCCCTGGCAAAATGCAATGTTTCTTGTAGTGATAGCACAATCTAGGGAGCAATAAATTCCCGCAAAATAGACCTTCTTCAGAGAGAAATAAACTCTAATAAATACTTCATCAGAGAAAAATAAATTCTCACAGTAAGGATGTCTAAACATCTGGGATGACATCAACATATCAGAAACACAACATACTCACATGCATCCATACATCAAGCACATAAACTCATAAATTATCATGGAATCATCATGCTAGTAAAAACTCATGCTCCCCCTAAATTGAAGATCAGAAAAAATATATATTACTCCCCCTGAGGTGGTACTCCTCTGAATAAGCATATATTAAAAACACATAACTACTCCCCTTTTTCGCCATAGGTTTGACAAAACATTCTTCATGCATTCATCACGAGCAGAAAACCGAAAACATCAGTAGCAGAACATTAAGAGTATTGGGCTATTACAGAGCATAAGCACATAAGTGCACAAATATCAATAGCTTAAAGCTCACAAATCCTATCAAAAGTCCTGAGAGCTAGCACACAGTCATAAAATATCCAGCACAAAACATTCATCACATCTTTCTCATTGTGCACATATTTGCTACAACCAAAGATAACACCCGTATAAGACATACCACATCAGCAGTTAGGAGAACATACCATATTCAGAAGAACAAACAACAGAGTAGTTACTCATAACACATACATCTCCCACTTATTTGCAGAATATGACAAGGCATAAGAAACCATTGTTCTTGGAAACAACAAATACAAACTAGCAGAGATCACAATGTCTGAAACATGTGGTCCGACAAACATCCAATAGTCAAAAGTCAAAGACATTCCCTTTTTTCTTTGGAGTTCATCTGACCTCACAATTCCAGGGTGTTGACTTAGACTACTCTCAGTAATTACATCCAGAAAAGCTATTAGAAGCTTCACAACATAAGTCCAAACTTGCTTCATTTTTTTTTTTAAAAAATATACTAACCGTAGCGTCATTTTTTGGAGATCATAGCTATTTAATTAGCATTGACTCACTAATTTTATTTCACGAATGAACTTTTAATTTTTCAAAAGAAAGGGAAAAAAGTTCTAAATTACCACATTTTAAAAGATTTAGGGTTCGGGGGTTAGTTACATTTAAGGAAGGTATTACACCTTAAACGTTCGTAGTATTCTACGAGAATCTCTTGATTTTATTTATTTTCTTGGCTATTACTTTCTTACTTAAAGAAATAGAATTAAATGGTGAATAAAGAAGAAAAGGAAAATTGGTTTTTTACATTTTTTGATTTGGAAGGACAAGGTCCTTTGCCTACGTACCCGTGAGGGATCAAAACCTCGTAGTTTGAGGTAAAAATACTGATTTTTTTTTTGTATTTGTTATTAGTTTTAAAAAAGTTTAAAGTAAAAAGACAAATGGCAGAATTTGTTTGTGTTTTTTAATTTAAATGAAAAGACTTGAATATGATTAAAGTAAATTGAAACTTTTATTATGAAAATGAAAATGGAGAACGACATTTGATTGTAAATCAAGGTTTATTATGAAAAGAATTTTTGGTAATTTTTGGTTATTTAGATGTTTTTGTTCTTTTGAATATTAATTAAAACCTAAAATAAACTAACGTGACAATAAAATAAAAATGTGAGGATTCCGTAGTGACGTTGGATCACGACGAAGCCCCTTAACCTAATTTAATATTTTGTATAAGGTAATCGAAAACCAAAGCAAACACACACGCCTGTTTTGGTTCCCCAACATCGCTTCCATTGTCCTCAGGTTGGTTGGCCTTTATGTGTGTCCCGTACTTCTTTGGAAGGGAAACCCTAGTTAGTGTTTATGGTGAAAGGAAGTTGGATCGAATTTGAATTTTTTTTTTGACCCCATCATTTCAGTTGGGCTTAAAGATGTTGATATATTGGGCTTATTTGTATTTCATTAATGGACTAAAATTGATCAAATTTTCTTGTGTGTATTATCATGTAGACATTTAGGTTGAGTGATGTATATTTGATGATACTCATAATGTAAGATTTTGAAAAAAATGCATTAGTAATAAACAAGTCATTGTCACGTATGGTTATTTAAGATAAAGTATAAAATATATGTTAAAATAATATATGTTTTTATAACACACAATGCATAAACATGAAAATACCTTAACACACTTATTAAAAAAGGAATCATATAAAATGTGTAGTGATAATAATTATGTAAAGGTTAAGCGAATCTTTAAACAAAATTATTATGTTAGAAGTTTGTAATGAAACATTTATGTTGTAGCAATAGAATAGTTGATAATTAGTTTCCATTAGACTTGTTGTTATTTGCATTGTTAAATAGATTATTGTAGTATAAGATGGTAAAAAATAATAAAATGGAAAAATGATTCATAATACGAGTTGATTTTGAAATAGAACAATTGCAAAGTACATCCATAACAAAAGCTGATTTAAAACATCATGAAGCTGATACATAGTGAAATTTGATAATAGAAGATGATGAATGAACATTACATAGAATGCAACCTAATGATTGTTTCTAAACACATGAACATAAGGAGTGTTTTTTCCATCAAAAAACTTGAAACGAATAATGTCTTCAACTTGGAATCCATTGATTGTACATAATTCCTCCCAACCATTCTCCAGCTTAGTATTAAGTGAGTTAGAGCTTTGGTATTTAATATCAGTCTCGACAATCGCTCCATAACCATTGCAGAGACAAAGATGATCAAAATCACCATTCCACAAGAATTCATTGAAATCTTCTGGGAGGACATGCGTTCATAGGATCACTTAGTAAATGAAATACACCAAAGTCACATGAAAAAGAAAAATGATAAAGTGATAGGACCTGCATTTATAGAACCTGCGTTTCAGATCTTATTGCCATTTACAAATTTGTCAAAGTGATATCAAAGAAAAATGATTTGCGGTTTGGTAGTTTAGTGCTTCTGCTATGGAATGGAGGTATTTCATTAGTGTTTTCAAATGTACTTCCAATTGTGAGCAAAAAACGACTCCGACCAACATATGTGATCAATAATGGAATAGTTTGTGAATTGTTGAAGGAAACATCATGAGATTGCCTTCTGTATCAATCAATTTCCAGACAGGTTTCAAATTTGGAAATTCCTCAATGAACTTGGGGTTGATTTCTCCGAAATCCTATATAATCAAGTAGAAATGATATAAGATTAGACTGTGATTGTAATTAACTAAGTGCGAAATGTAGTCGTATGAAGAGGAATATAATCATTAATTGTAGTAGTTTGTACAAAAGTGTATAATATTCTAACTTAAATTGACTGAATGTTATTTTTTTGCAAATCTAATTAGCAAATCTGGGAGCATAAATTATATTGACAAAGAATGAAATACCTGGCCCGGGAGATGTACAGTCTCAAAACCTCCCATGACTCTTCTCTTGAGGACAACATGGTATGCAGCCATGATAGTTAACAATATTGAGTTATAAGATGAATTATAATGTGAGCAAATGGTATATGGGAATGTGTATTTTATAGATAATTTGAGTTGTGGTAATTAATAGTTGGTTTGCATGTTTTCAAAATAATTAAAGTTGGAACAGAGGGGTTGTATAGTAAGGCAGTGAAATGTCCATCACATTTAGTGTTTGGTCAAATTCAATTGTTGAATCAATGTATATCTTATAAGATGTTCTACCATTAAAGTATGAAATGATGTATTTGTTGAAACCGAAATTTTATAAAGATATATGGCAGTGGAATATGTTTGCTTGTGGTTGAAAGTGTAGCATAGGTGACCTATTAGTTCTTGTGGGTGATTCATACCACTGAAAGGGTTGTCATATCTAAAGTTGTTTTTTTTTAGAATCCATTTAATTATGAACCAAGATATGTATATTATCCATTTAGAGTTTGAAAAAGTAGGTTAGAATTCAAAAAGAAGATGATAGTTGATTGGCTAATTTGGAAACTTGTATAAATATACCTGTTTTGTTTAATTAAAGTCCATAATAGATATAACAGAAGAAAAAAAAGGAATTAAGAAAGATGGTTGCAAAATGAAACTGATGGTGAGATTTAAAAAAAAGACATATTATAAAAATATTTAAAGAGTCCAAACAGGAACTATTAATAATAATTAAAGCTTAAATAAACAAACTTAGCTTAATGAAAGGCATGTCTCTGTTTATGGAAGATTTTTATTAAAGATTTGGCATTCAATATTAAACTTTTGAATAAACTTTATAGACATGACATCTGCATAAAGAATTTAATATTGTGAATTTGAACCAAATGATATCTCCTCAGTTGAAATTGTTGGAGATTGAAAAAGTTTTCCAGCTCATTGGAGATGTAAGTTGAGTCTTTATTCCATATTCCTTGTATTTGGTAATAATATCAAAGAGTGTTATACAATCGTTGTCACTGCATAATGTAATCATCTGATGAGGGGAAACTTGAATAAGATAGTTGGCTAAATCTGTTGGAACAAGGGTGTTCAGCAATACCACGTTTTGAGTTTTGATGATAACAAGGTATTAAAAATTGTCAATTGGATATGCTAATATTTGTTTAAGTATCCAGGATATTAATAAAGATTTGTATCTTAGAAAGTATTTTGTTTGAACATTTTGAGAGCAAGATCAAGAGAAGCTTGTTGCTTGTGATTCTGACGATCTGAAGAGTCTGAAGAATCATCAGAAGCTGTTTCAAAAGAGAGTCTGAAGATTATCAGAACCTGAAGTTCAAGAGAGTCTGAAGATTATCAGAACCTGAAGTTCAAGAGAGTCTGAAGACTATCAGAACCTGAAGACCAAGAGAGTCTGAAGATCATCAGAAGCAAAAATGCTACAGTGAGTCTGAAGCCTGCAATCTGAAGATATGCTATGAAGGTTTTCTAAAGGCATTACGATGCACAAGGAACTCTCATTTGGAGTAACGGCTAGCTTCAAAGTCAACTTGAGCGTGGGATGCTCAACGACAAGAATGCAGTATAGTACAGAATACGTGTGTACGAACTCTGTTTCCACTACTCCACTACCTCGTACAGTTTGGCAATTGTGTCTACCGATATTAAGCTTCAAAAGGATGGAATTCAAAATATGCATTTGAAGGACTATTACCATATCAAGCAACAGATGAACAACTATTGATCAAGCTTCCAGAATTCACTTGATGTGCTGGATTGACTCAACGTCTCTTTCCAACGCCTATATAAAGGATAGAAGACTTGAAGAATTGTGTGACTCTATAACTGAAAAAGCTACGCTGCTAAGCTATCGTATTCTCACTGAGTCAAACCAGAAACACATCATCAACTTAGATTATTCTTACAAACTGTATATTCTAGAATCTCTAAGTTAAGCAGAAAAACAGAGTTTGTATTTGTTTAAAACAGAGTCTGTCTGAAACACATTTCATTGTTTATCAAGTGTTTCAACTCTATTCAATTTTCTGTAAATTGTGTCAGAAGTCTCTTGCTTGTGTGCTTGAGCAAAGAAGTCTCTTAGTTGTGTCTTTGAGCATTGGAAGTCTCTTGCCTGCGTGCTTGAGCATTGGAAGTCTCTTACTGTGTGTTTGAGCAACTTGTAATTGATATTACATTTTAGTGGAACTCTCCTTGAAAGTGCAAGGGGGACAGGACTACTTCCGGTTTGTGGAAGGAACCTGTATAATTGCTTGTGTTCTCTCTTTCTCTCTATCTCTTGTTTATATCCGCTGCAACAGAATCTGATCTCCCATCAAACTCTGAATCCATTCAGACTCTGATCCTGACGAATCAGATTCTCACTCTTCAAGACTTGCGAAAAGTAAACACAATTCAACCCCCCCTCTTCTTGTGTTTTTCTCACCTTCAGTTGGTATCAGAGCCCCGGCTCTATTGTCATAGCACTTAACCGTGTGACAGAAAAGATCCAGAGAAAAACATGTCTTCCAGTGAACCTTCTTCTTCTGGTGCTAATTCTGGTGCTGCTATACCATATGACTATGGATCCAATAACAGCAGTAAGAAAGCTGATTATGGAAAAATTCCAAAGTTCAATGGTGATCCTGAAGAATTTTCTTGGTGGAAAACCAACTTCTACATCTATGTCATGGGTCTTGATGAAGAACTCTGGGACATACTTGAAGATGGTGTTGGTGGCGTACAACTTAATGACGAAGGTGCTGCCATTGACCGTAAACTTCACACTGCTACTCAAAAGAAGATCTACAAGAAACATCATATCATCAGAGGAGCTCTTGTCACTGCTATTCCTAAATCGGAATACATGAAGATGAGTGACAAATCTACTGCTAGAGCCATGTTTGCTTCTCTTTGTGAAAACTATGAAGGAAGCAAAAATGTCAGGGAAGTTAAAGTTCTTCTATTAGTTCATCAGTATGAATTGTTCAAGATGAAAGAGGATGAAAGTATTGAGCAGATGTACTCAAGATTTCAAACTCTGGTATCTGGACTTCAGATACTAAAGAAGAGTTACATAGCTTCTGACCATGTTAGCAAGATCCTAAGGAGCTTACCCTCTAGATGGAGACCAAAGGTTACTCCAATTGAGGAAGCTAAGGATTTAAACACTTTAAGTGTTGCAGATCTTGTAAGCTTTCTCAAAGTTCATGAGTTGAGCCTCAATGAACATGAATCTGCAAGAAAGTCTAAAACCATTGCTTTAAAATCAAAGGGAAGATCCTCAAAAGCTCTCAAGGTTAAAGAGTCTGAAAATGAATCTTCTGCCTCTGAAAGCTCTGAGGAAGATCCTGATGTGGCTAAAGAAATGGCTATGCTTTCAAGCAGAATGCAATACCTTGCTAAAAAGAATAAAAGGTTTTTGAGCAAGAGCAAAGGGAAGGGTTTCAAAAAGGAGGAACAGAAAGGTTGCTTCAACTGCAAGAAGCCTGGGCACTTTATTGTTGATTGTCCCGAGTTGCAGAAAGAGAAATCTAAGTCAAAAAGGCCAACCTTTAAGTCAAGCAAGTTTAAGAAGCAAATCAAGAAAAGTCTGATGGCTACCTGGGAAGATCTTGATAATGAGTCAGGGTCTGAAGATGATGATGCTGATGGTGAAGCTAATGTAGCTGTTGGATTAATGGCTACAACTGAATCTGTAAAGGAGACACCTGAGGCAGAATCAGATGCAGACTCTGAAAGTGAAACAGAGGTATTTTCTGAACTCACAAGATCTGAATTAGTAGATTCTATCAAAGAACTTCTTGGTCATTTTAAAGCGAAAACCACTGAGTTGAAGAAAGTCAAACAGCAGCTTGATAAGCTGTCAAAAAGGCATAATTCAACTCTGTTGGAATTAGAAAGTTTAAAGAAGAAAATGATTCCTTGTTGATCAACAAGTGTAGTTGTAAATACTTGAGTGAACAAGATATTGCTTTACAAGAATTTATTGCTACTGGAATTGATAGATCTAGAGTTGCATCCATGATCTATAGCACATATCAGAATAGAGGACAGGGTCTTGGATTCATTGGAGGTAGCTCGAATGAACTGATTCTGAAACCTGGTCCTGATGGCGCCAGAGAAGCATTGAAAAATCACTTTGTAAGTGAGTCTGATGAAGTCAACACAGTGACTCATTCAGAACCTATAACTTCAAGTTCTAAAGTTTTGACTAAGTCAAAATCTCAGAATGCAAAGTCAAAGGTTCTGAAAAACTTTGAACCTAAGGCTTCAATAAGTCAGATTCTAAAACATTCAGAGTCTGATAAACAGACTCTGAAGAAGTCAGAGTCTGAAAAACAAAAGCCTAAGTTTCAAAGAAGAGAAACTGTGAAAGGCAAGTTTAATCCTAAGCTGAACGGTTCTAAACCCAAAGTGTGGAAGAAAACAATACCAATGACTTTAAAACACACCTTACGAAAGGAATTCAATGGTTCAAGGACTAACCCAAGACGACCCATGAGAATATGGGTACCTAAGTCTGAAATCATTGATGCTGCAGGTATGTCTAAAAGGACAAGAAAAGCAGAAGGCTTGGTACCTGGACAGTGGTTTCTCGCGACACATGACATGAGAAAAGTCTATGTTCCTAACCCTAACCATGAAAGAGGGAGGAACTGTGGGATTTGGAGGAAACCAGACTGGCAAAATCATTGGTACTGGAACCATTGATAACTCTCTAATCTCTATTAGTAATGTGTGGTTTGTTGATGGGCTTAGACATAACCTACTGAGCATAAGTCAATTATGTGACAGTGGTTATGATGTTTTGTTTAATAAGAACAACTGCACTGTAGTTAACAAGGATGATCAATCCATAGTCTTCAAGGGAAATAGAAGAAACAATGTCTACAAGATAAAGTTCTATGAACTGACTGATCAGAAGGTAATTTTCCTTTTGTCAATGGGTGATAAGAAGTGGCTGTGGCATAGACGGTTGAGACATGCAAACTGGAGGTTAATCTCTAAGCTTAGCAAGTTGCAACTAGTCATTGACTATCATTTAGATGCTCTGTGTGGAGCATGTCAGAAAGGGAAAATTGTTAAGAGCTCTTTCAAACCGAAAGAAATTGTTTCTACAACCAGACCCTTGGAGTTACTTCACATTGATTTATTTGGACCAGTTTGCACTGCATCCTTATATGGAAGTAAGTATGGACTAGTCATTGTTGATGATTACAGCAGATGGAGTTGGGTTAAGTTTCTGAAAACTAAAGATGACTCATATTCTGTGTTTAGCAAATTCTGCATCCATATTCAATCTGAAAAAGAATTGAAAATTTTGAAAGTCAGAAGTGATCATGGAGGAGAATTTGAAAATGAGCCTTTTGAGGTTTTATGTGAAAAACATGGAATTATTCATGAATTCTCTGCACCTAGAACTCCACAACAAAATGGAGTTATTGAGAGAAAGAACAGAACCTTACAAGAAATGGCTAGAACCATGATCCATGAGAACAGTCTGGCTAAACATTTTTGGGCAGAAGCAGTAAATACAGCATGTTATGTTTAGAACAAGATCTATATCAGACCTCTGTTGAACAAAATAGCATATGAACTCTTTAAAGGAAGGAAACCTAACATCTCTTATTTTCATTAGTTCGGATGTACATGTTATATCCTGAACAATAAAGTCTATCTAAAGAAATTTGATGCCAAAGCTCAGAAGGGAATCTTTTTAGGTTACTCTGAACGATCTAAGGCATACAGACTGTATAATTCAGAAAAACAATGTGTTGAAGAATCTATGCATGTCAGATTTGATGACAAAGTGCCTGGAAGTGAAACTCCAGAGCAAGATGAAAGTTGTGCAGGATCTCAAGATTCTGATATCAACTCAGAATCTGAAGATACTTCAAAAGCTGGAGCATCCCCTGAAGTTCCTAATGAAGAAGCTTCTGAAGAAGCTCAAGATGGTTCTCAGCAAGCTAGTCACTCCAAACATTCATTCAAATACAAGTCTTCACATCCTGAGGATCAGATAATTGACAATAAAGATAGTCCCATAAGAACTAGATCGTATTTCAGACAAGAAGAGTCTGCTTTGGGATTATTATCTGTTATTGAACAAACCACTATTGAAGAAGCACTTGGAGATGAAGGATGGATTTTGGCAATGCAAGATGAACTTAATCAATTCAAAAGGAATGAGGTGTGGGATCTAGTAGCTAAGCCTGAACACAAAAACATTATTGGAACTAAATGGGTGTTCAGAAATAAGCTTAGTGAACAAGGAGAAGTAATCAGAAACAAGGCCAGACTTGTTGCGCAGGGCTACAGTCAACAAGAAGGCATTGATTACACAGAAACATTTGCTTCAGTTGCAAGATTGGAAGCAATCAGGTTACTTCTTTCCTATGTAGTGAATCACAACATAATTTTGTATTAAATGGACGTTAAGAGTGCGTTTCTTAATGGTGTCATTTCTGAAGAATTCTATGTTAAACAACCTCCTGGCTTTGAAGATTTAAAACATCCAGAGCATGCCTATAAATTGAAGAAATCACTATATGGCTTGAAACAGGCTCCCGGAGCTTGGTATGAAAGACTAAGTAATTTCTTAATTCAAAATGACTTTGAAAGAGGACAAGTTGACACCACTCTATTCAGAAAGACTCTGAAGAAGGACATTCTTATTGTTCAAATTTATGTTGATGATATCATTTTTGGTTCAACTAATAGTTCACTTTGCGAAGAGTTTTCTAAGGTAATGCAGGATGAATTTGAAATGAGCATAATGGGAGAATTGAAGTTCTTTCTAGGAATTCAAATCAACCAATGCAAAGATGGAGTCTATGTTCATCAGTCCAAATACACGAAAGAGCTTCTGAAGAAGTTCAATCTTTAGGACTGCAAAGAAATGAACACTCCAATGCATCCAACCAGCACTATGAGCAAAGAAGATCAAGGAACCAAAGTTGATCAGAAGCTGTATAGAGGTATGACAGGTTCTTTGTTATACCTAACTGCATCCAGACCAGATATTTTATTCAGTGTTTGTCTGTGTGCAAGGTTTCAATCAGATCCTAGAGAGTCTCACTTAATAGCTGTTAAGAGAATCTTTAGATATCTGAAAGGAACTACTAATCTTGGAATTTTGTACAAGAAATCCTCTGACTATAGGCTAGTTGGATTCTGTGACGTTGACTATGCTGGAGACAGGATTGAAAGAAAATCAACCAGTGGCAATTGTCAATTTTTGGGAGAGAATCTGATATCCTAGGCTAGCAAAAGGCAAGCAACTATTGCTTTGTCTACTGCAGAAGCAGAATACATCTCAGCTGCTAGTTGTTGTACACAGCTACTCTGGATGAAACATCAGCCTGAGGATTATCAAATAACTGAAAACTGTATCCCAATTTATTGTGATAATACAACAACTATATGTTTATCTAAGAATCCAATTCTGCATTCAAGAGCAAAGCACATTGAGATTAAACATCATTTTATAAGAGACTATGTTCAAAAAGGAATTCTAGATATTCAATTCATTGATACTGATATATTTACTAAACCTTTGTCTGTTGAAAGATTTGATTTGATAAAGAAAAATTTGAACATGTGTTATGTCTCTGGTTAATGTGCGCTTCTGAAAACAGAATTCAAACTCTGAAAGATACTCAGAAGCTAATTGAGAATCAGACTCTCTTTTGGAGACTCTGGTAAACATAAGCTTCTGAAAGACTCTCAGACTCTGTTAAGGAATCTTAGAATCTCAGAAGCTCGTATTAGTGGAAGCATGACTGTTGAGTTTAGTAACACCTGCCCCACTACGGTGACGATTACTTTTTTAGTTCTTAGACGTGGCCTGTCTGTATTGGGTAAGAACTCAAAGGACAATGATTTTATTACGTTAAACAAGTAACCCTCGCGTCTTCCCAACACTTTTACGGCTGCATGCTCACTAGTCTTTATTAATCTTGTTTGTTTGTCCTCTACTCTTTCCAAACAGTTTTCTACTCTTTCACTATAAATACCAATCACACACAACTCACTTCACTTTTCACACTTTGATTTTTTCTCTGAACATTTCTCTTGTTTTCAGTCTTTGAAAAACTTTTTTGTTCTCATAATCAAAACCTAGAAACCTTCAAATGGCAAGTGATCTTAGTCAATATGGTGTGATAATCAAAGCTGGTAAATCATACGTGATTAAACCCAGGACCATGAATCATATCAAAGAAACTCTGGAAGTTCAAGTTGAATCTCAAGTAGATTTCGGTTCCCTCATCCGACATGGTGTAGATGTCTCTTCTCATTTCTTATCACAAGAAATGATGAGCTATTTCGGTATGTTGAATGGACCAACATATCAGGAGTTGGTAAGAGACCTCTGGGTCAGAGCAGAAGTGTTCGACAAAGACGATGCTACCATTGAAGAAACTACCGCAATCATGAACAATCTTTCCTTGGTTGGCAAAAATAGAAAGCAAATGGGTTTGAGACCGTACAAAGGTCTTGAAATCAGGTCTGCTGTGATGGGGATTCCAATCCTTATCATTGAAGAAGTAGTTGCCAGAGCCTGCAGGGTAACTAATGAAGGAAAATTTCAATGGAATGTGGATAAGAAGAGTGACTGGATGGGAATCTGCAACAAAGTCTTATTTGAAGGAAGACCCTCAAATAAGTTGGTTGACATGCATCCTGAGCATAGGGTGCTTCTGAAGATCATACTGGATAGTATGCTTCAAAAAGGTGGAGGAATAGACACTCTATCTGTTGATCACAAGGTGTTTTTGTACTTTCTGATTAAGAAGCACAAGATAAACTTTCCAAGGTACGTAATGTACCACATGTGCTGGGCTATCAAGAAAAGCCAAACTGAATCCAGAAGACAAGTTCCTTTTGAAAGGTTAATCTCTGAGATTCTGTATCAAGGAGGCCTCTTGAAGGTCTTGACAGAATCTAGTGTTGTATCAGATGCTCACCTTGGAACAGTGACTGGGAGAATCATCAATGGCAAGACTCTCCAATACATGAAGATTGTCAAAAGATTCAATCCTTCTAATCAAGATATGAAGGAATCTTATGTTCAATCAGACTTGATGATGGACTTCCCTCTTATTTCCAAAGAAGACAATCCTGAAGTCCTAGCAAGATTTGTAGTAGATTACTACAATGAAACTGGTAGAATAATCAACTATTCTGCCATTCCTGAGACTGCTGGAGGAGGACCTCTTAAGGTTAAAGGGAAAAGGACCAAGGAAGTTAATCTAGAGGAAGAGGAAGAGAAGCAAGAGCCTCCCAAGAAGAAGAAAAAGTCTACAGCTCTTTCAGAAGTGACTATTGGTGCCTTTGAGACCATATCTCTTATGTCTCTGTCTGTTTCTTCTGCATAAAAGGAAATTAAGGAAAGGATAAAGAAATCCAAGGATGAGAAGAAAGCGAAGAAAGACGAGAAGAAGGGAAAGAATGAGAAGAAAGCTAAGAAAGGCAAAGCTGACAGAGATTACAAGAAGTTTGCTGAAGAAATTGCTGAATACCTTGATACTGACTCTGATGGTGAAGAAAGTCAAATCAAGAAAAGAAAGATGGAAGTGGTTCCTGTGGCTAAGGATGTAGCACAGAAGATAGGTACTTTTGTATCTATGGTTGAAGATGAACATGCTGCTGGCAAGGCAATGGCTGCAGAAGTAGTGGCTGAAGAACTTAAGGAAGAAACTGTGCAAGAAGCTGCCAAGTCACTTGCATCAGCTCTGAAACAGAAGCTACTCTGTCTGATGCTTTTGATCGGCAAGCCTCTCCAGAAGCTGGGATTGGCACCTCAGGTAACATTACATTTAACTCACCTACATCTTCTACGAATCAAGAGTCCTCATCTGATACTGAATCAGATAACATACCCTTGAGCCAAGTTTTTCCTTCCGTCAGAAATAAAACCCCCTCTCCAATCAAACCTATATCATCCTTTGACCAACTTGATCCCAGAATAGTTGAATATGTTGATTCAACTATTGACAGGGTTATTCAAGACACCATCACAGTGTCTCTGAACTTACCTTCTGACCACCCTGCTCAACCATCATTTCTCAAAGCACTTCAGGCAATTCAACCTACTGAAGAGCCTGAAGTAACCATTCAATCAACCCAAACATCCCCCCAACATGAGCCTATTTGTGTAGACTCTCCAGACACCCTAGATTCTCTTGAAAGACACCTAGGAGGAGAACTACCAAAGACACCCGCAAAATCCAAAACAACAAAGGCTGCAGAATCTGTTTCAAAACCAGACTCTGTACCCCAACCTTCAGTAAATCTAACCCTAGCTTCAACTGAACCAAACTCTGAAACTGTAGAGGAACCTGTCTCTGAGATTCTGGAACAAGCTTCTAGTGTCATACTAGAACCTGTAACAGAATGCATAATAGAGCTTGTGTCTGAAACAATTACAGAACCTCTTACTGAAACTCGGACTGTTGTAACAGGCCTCCGAACCTTACAAGCAATAGTAGCCTCTGCACCTTCAACTTCTGAACCTCACAACCTCTTTGATTCGTTAAAGATAGATGAGTTTTATGGAATGTCAAACTCTAAGCTCAAGGACATTATTGAGCAAAGGTTTGGGCCTATCCTCAATGTAAGCTATGAGGATAAGTTCTCCAATCTGAAGACTGAATTTGTGGAATTTGTCACCAAAATTCAGAAGGCTGCTGTAAAAGAACAAGCTGTTGTTCTTGCCAAACATGTGGAAGATGTTAAGAAAGCTGAGGAAGCAAAATCTAAGAAGAAAGCTCCTATTCTACGGTTGGAATATAAACCATTCTTTGATGTTGATCAATACAATCCAAGGGAAACAATGGTTTATGATTCACTAAGGAGAAGACTTCACAGAGTTCAGGAAGAAGCAAAACTTGAGAGAGAAGCTCATCTCAGAAGAACTGAAGCTCTAGAAGAGATGGTTAGGAAACAACAAGAGGATCTCCAGAAACTGATGGATCACATTGCCAAACAAAACCAACCTTAGTTGCACATTTTTTTTAATGTTTTGTTTTATTTTGCTTGCAACTTTATTTTGCTGTCTTCTATCATCTTCTGATATTTTTTTCTCTCTGAATCTTATATGTTTTCGCTTTGAATCTTGTTTCTTATTTTACTTAAATTGTTTTACCCTCACTTGAAGTCATTTAAAAAGGGGGAGAAACTTGATTCTAAACCTTTTTGTTGATGACAAAAGGGGGAGAAAGATTAGTGACTTTTACAAACTATATGGAGAAAGATCAGTGAGTTCTATGTAAAAGTTAAAGGGAAATTTGCGAAAGGTACTTAGTTATTATTCTGAGATTTGATTCAGCTATTTGTGTAACTTGAATTTAATTAACTTGGATAGAACTTAAGGGGAGCTTACAAACCTCAACTTAAGAACTATCAGACTCAGGGGGAGTTGGAGCTTACAAACCTCAGACTCTGAGCTTACAAACCTCAGACCCTTTAAGTCAACCTATTAATTAGATTAACAACAATTGACCTTTTAAATACTGATGTTTGTCATCATCAAAAAGGGGGAGATTGTTGGAACAAAGGTGTTCAGCAATACCATGTTTTGAGTTTTGATGATAACAAGGTATTAAAAATTGTCAATTGGATATGCTAATATTTGTTTAAGTATATAGGATATTAATCAAGATTTGTATCTTAGAAAGTATTCTGTTTGAACATTTTGAGAGCAAGATCAAGAGAAGCTTGTTGCTTGTGATTCTGACGATCTGAAGAGTCTGAAGAATCATCAAAAGATGTTTCAAAAGAGAGTCTGAAGATTATCAGAACCTGAAGTTCAAGAGAGTCTGAAGATTATCAGAACCTGAAGTTCAAGAGAGTCTGAAGACTATCAGAACCTGAAGACCAAGAGAGTCTGAAGATCATCAGAAGCAAAAATGCTACAGTGAGTCTGAAGCCTGCAATCTGAAGATCTGCTTAGAAGGTTTTCTAAAGGCATTACGATGCACAAGGAACTCTCATTTGGAGTAACGGCTAGCTTCAAAGTCAACTTGAGCGTGGGATGCTCAACGACAAGAATACAGTATAGTACAGAGTACGTGTGTACGAACTCTGTTTCCACTACTCCACTACCTCGTACAGTTTGGCAACTGTGTCTACCGGTATTAAGCTTCAAAAGGAATGGAATTTAAAATCTGCATTTAAAGGACTATTACCATATCAAGCAACAGATCAACAGCTATTGATCAAGCTTCCAGAATTCACTTGATGTGCTGGATTGACTCAACGTCTCTTTCCAACGCCTATATAAAGGATAGAAAACTTGAAGAATTGTGTGACTCTATAACTGAAAAAGCTACGCTGCTAAGCTATCGTATTCTCACTGAGTCAAACCAGAAACACATCATCAACTTAGATTATTCTTACAAACTGTATATTCTAGAATCTATAAGTTAAGCAGAAAAACAGAGTCTGTATTTGTTTAAAACAGAGTCTGTCTGAAACACATTTGATTGTTTATCAAGTGTTTCAACTCTATTCAATTTTCTGTAAATTGTGTCAGAAGTCTCTTGCTTGTGTGCTTGAGCAAAGAAGTCTCTTAGTTATGTCTTTGAGCATTGGAAGTCTCTTGCCTGCGTGCTTGAGCATTGGAAGTCTCTTACTGTGTGTTTGAGCAACTTGTAATTGATATTACATTTTAGTGGAACTCTTCTTGGAAGTTCAAGGGGGACAGGACTACTTCCGGTTTGTGGAACAAACCTATATAATTGCTTGTGTTCTCTTTTTCTCTCTATCTCTTGTTTATATCCGCTGCAACAGAATCTGATCTCCCATCGGACTCTGAATCCATTCAGACTCTGATCCTGACGAATCAGATTCTCACTCTTCAAGAGTTGCGAAAAGTAAACACAATTCAACCCCCCCTTCTTGTATTTTTCTCACCTTCAAAATCTGCTGGTATAGTCTGTAAAAAGTATAATTTTAGTTATGAGTTTTGCTAGAAAATACCTTTTATGAAGGTGTCTTTTAACAAGTTATTTTATGAGCATTTTTTAAAAGACACTAACTAATTTTTATGAAGGTGTCTTTTAGCAAAGTTATAACTAAAAAGTGGAAATCACACCTTGAGGTGTGGATTGCTAAGGTGTGGATTGCTAAAACAAACCTTCATGGGTGGCTTCTAGCAAAACCCTTTAGTTATATATAGGAGATATAAGTAAAAAAGAGAGAAGAGATAACCATACATGTTATTAATGACATTTTTACCGCTGTAGTTGGATTCAGAGTGATGTCAAAGTAAATTGCTACTCCAGGATCTAGATTTATACTATGAAAATCTGGAATTGGTGATGAGTAGGTTATTGATATGAAAGATTTTATTGCAAAAAAGCTACTTCCATAGTAAGCTAACACAACATTGACATTTTCTGGAAATTCATAGTATAATTAAATTTTGTTCCATCCTTTTTGTTAACAGAGGATAGTGGTAGTTTTTGTTGAATCTGACAGTATGAAATTCTTCATCGTTCCATACATACTACTTACTTCCCAACCGAGGAAAATATTTTTGTATAAAATCTGGATCAATCTCAGCACGCCTCTAGTAAAGGTGTTTGTTGGAACAAAATGTGTTTAACATTACCCTTTGAGTTTTGATGATAACAAAGTATTAAAAATTGTCAATTGGATATGCTAATATTTATTCAAGTGTGCAGGACCATAGACAAAAATTTAAGTGTCTCTATCAAAAGCATAGGTTATGGAAGAACAAATGAGAGCAATGAATTCTACAAAAAGGAAGCTTTTGTTGCAAGGAAGCATCTGATGAAATGAGAATCTGAAGACAAGAGGTTCTGAAGATCATCAGAAGCTGACGTCAGCAGAAGCACTCTCATCAGAAGCTGTTCACCAGAAGTTAACGTCATCACTAGAAGCTGAAAGTATGGAAGCTTCAGAATTGGTTAAGCTTTCATTTTTCATGTCTATCATTGCAGAAGGAATAGAAGCCTAAAGCAACGGCTATTTTAGAGGAATTTGAAGGCATTGGATGCTTATTCTTTGAAGAGGTTAGGAAAGGACAATAGTACAATTGTACAACAACCTTTTCCACTACTCTGTTTTGTGTCTGCAATAGTACAAGAACAATAGTTGTGACTACGCTGGTGAAGAAGTTTTACAAGAAACATCACAAGATCAGACGAATCCTCTTTGCTTCTATACCTCGCACAGAGTACATGAAGATGAGTTACAAATCTACTGCAAAGGCAATGTTTGCTTCACTTTGTGCAAACTATGAAGGTAGTAAGAAGGTTAGAGAAGCAAAGACTACTATGCTTGTTCATCAATATGAGTTGTTTAAGATGAAAAAAGACGAAAGTATTGAGGCTATATTCTCAAGATTTCAGACTCTAGTATTTGGACTTCAAATATTGAAGAAAAGTTATGTAGCTTCTGATCATGTGAGCAATATACTCAGAAGCTTACCTTCTAGATGGAGACCTAAAGTTACTGCTATTGAGGAAGCTAAATATTTAAACACTTTAAGTGTTGAAGATCTTATGAGCTCTATCAAGGTTCATGAGATTAGTCTTAATGAGCATGAATCTGCCAAAAAGACAAAATCTATTGCTCTCCCATCGAAAGGAATGTCATCAAAAGCTCTTAAAGTTATTGAGTCTGAAGATGAATCCCCTGATGGAGATTATGATGAAGACCCTGCTGAGAAGATGACTATGCTTTCCAACAAGCTTCAGTATCTGGCTAAAAAGAACAAGAACTTTTTGAGCAGAAGAGGCAGCTACAAAGACTTCAAGAAGAAAGATTAGAATGGCTGCTTCAATTGTAAGAAGCCTGGAAACTTCATTGCTGACTTTCTTGATCTTTGTAACAGCCCGATATTCGGTATATTTATTTTAATTGAATTTAATTGTGTTTATTTGTGCTCGGATGTTATTAAATTCCTTTTTGTACGTTTTCGTAGAATTCGGTGTTAGAAGGGTATTTTGGTTATTTAGCGAGGAAGGGTAATTTCACGGTAAGAGTTATTTTTAGTGTTACGAGTGAGAATAATTAATTATGCTAAATTATTACGTATGTTGAAGTAATTAGCTAGAACCGTTGTTTAGTCATTATATTTTACCGCGAGTAAATTAGAAGTCTTGAGTTAATGAATTACAAACTTTGGTGAATTAGGCCCATTAGAAGAATAAGATTTATAAACTCATGATGAGAGAAAATTAGGGTTACTCCATTCATTTTAAAGTTTTAGAAAGAGAGGAAGAGAGAGAAGTTCAAGAGGAGCTAGAGAGAGGGTTTTGAAGAGAAGAGGCTTTGGGAGCAAAAGAGGGTTAGAGGCTCAAGGATTGGGGATAAAGTGAGGCACTAGCTTAAGATTATGAAGAATTAAGATAAGGGGGTTAGATTTCAATAATAATCTCTTAGCTTATTTTCTTCTCTAATTCTATGCATAAGTGCTTATTTGAATAAGTGATTTTCATGAACTTAATTATTGAATTTCTTGTTCACACTACTACAAAATTGAGAAAATATAGCGCTCAATTAATAGCGCTTTTAACACTAAAGCGCTATAAATCAAAACACGGAGGCTTTAGCTAGCACTTTTTAAAAAAAGCGCTATTTATACTTCTAACTCTATATAGCGCTTTTTTTCAAAAGCGTCATTATAGGTTCAAGAAATTTAATAAATATTTAAATAATAAACATGATTAATCGTATATGGCGCTTTTCATGAAAAGCGCTATAAATAAATCAACCTTAAATAGCGCTTATATGTTAGAATAAAGCGCTACAATACGCTTCAGAAATATAGCGCTTATATTCTAAAAAAAGCGCCATTTTATTAAATGATATAAAGTAGCTGAGTGGTAAAGGATTAACGTTATCAGCATCAAGTCCCTTGTTCGATTCCCTGCATTTGTAGATTTTTTTTTAGTTTATAGCATCAAGTCCCCTGTTCGATCCCTTATATAGCATATTTCGATTTTTTTTTAATTTTTATGAAAAATAGATTGCAGTAACAATCCATATCCCACTAATCCCACTAAATCCATATCCCCTCACAGCTCTCTCTCCCTCACGAATCTGAAACAACAAAACAAAACTCGCCGGCCGGAAAACGTACGAAGTGGGTTGAAGCGTTAAACTCTGTCACCGGAGTTAGTTATCGGCTACCGGAGTTAGCTTTCTCTCTCTTTTTCCTATAATTTCTTCTTCAGGTATATCTTTTTCTCTTGTTTTCAATTTGTGTTTGTGATGTTGCCGTTAGAACATTTTAATGCCGTTTAGGAGGGAACAACAAGTTACTGGTGATTTACCCAAAGTTAAATTCAACAACCCATTTAGGACATTGGCACATACACCAAGCTTGATTAGGCACAATAATCCTAATAACAGTATTAATTTTCAATTGTTGATTTGTATAGATGATTTAGAGGTAATGGGGGTTTATATAGTGTTGATGGTGTTTTGTTGGAACGCCAAGTGGGGTGAGTTGAGTAGGAACTAACCCTAAACACAAATAGGCATATTAAAAAAATTAATTGGGGTTGAGATAAGTTAAGCTTATGATGCAATCATGTTAGAAAGAAAGAAAAAAAACATGAGCTTTAGATGGCAGTATATATAGTATATACCCTTATAATAATAGGTTTTGGATAGTTGTGTGTTGATGTGCACATTATAATCAAAGTGTCTATAATAAACGTTTTGAAATATATTCACTTCTCACACACATATATAATCTAAATGTACAATCAAAAACACATATACAATCTAACTTAAGGATAAATAGGTTATTTTATTGAGAGATAAATACACATCATGGTTTGCCACAGAAAAGATACAATCTTTTTATCTTTTTTTATTTGATATAGAAAATGACAAGTGATAAAGAAAAAAAATTCAGTCCCTTTCAAGAATCAGCCTTACTCCTGCAATTTTAGGATCTCAGGGATGTACAAGCTGAAGTTAATTAATTTTTCTCGATTATAAACCTTATCTTCATGTAACATAGTCAAATAGAGTTGTCCGGGGTTGTGTGTTTCATATTTCAATTTTTAAGTTGAAGATACAATAACGTTGGCTTCACTGAATCACCACCATTGGTTAGAAAACCTACCACTTTGGAATATTCTCTTTTTTTTCTTTCTCACATTTGTGTTTTTGAGTCTTTTGACAAATGCCACTATATCCTTTATTTTTTGGAATATTAAACTTGTATATTTTGATTCAGTTTTGGACTTAGCTACTATGATTAGTACCTGGCTTACATTCTCATATTCATACATACCCAAAAATCTTTTCTCTCAATCTATTTATAATGTGGACATATAAATAACACATCTTTGTGATGATTTTTCTTTTTTGAATTAGTTATGTTCGATGATTTTACTCCTTACCCATCGATCATAAGGTGTAGTGCTATCTACTTGAAACAAACTTATTTCTCCTATTTATTTCTCCTAGCAGGTTTCAAAAAGAATTTTAGTTAGTAACTAGTCTCATTTATAGTTTGTACTGATAAGTATAGGATTGATCTTTCAAGAGAAACAATAGTTTGTGATTCTTATGAAAGAGATTCTCATTTCAAAACTAAATGAGATTCCAAAGCTGGTATGTTATTTTTATATTAAAGTATAATATTTGTATATAATTAAGTTTATTAAGTAACATGGTTATTTTTTGTTATAATATATGCAGTACATTGATGGTTTCAAGTGTGTGACATACTCAAAAGATAAACTAAGAGAAATCCAAAAAGAATGGTGTCAGTTCATGATCAGCCTTTTGGTTATATGATATTATTATGATAAGGTGAGCTTCATATGTTTCTAAATATATTTTCTAGAAGTGGTAGTGTTTTTAATTTATAATCTTGCTTTAATTTGTACTATGATCAGTAGTACTTTGAATTTGTCTATAGTTACCTATTGCTTATGTTGTTTTCTGCTATATATATGCAAGTGGTGGAGAGTGAACGAAATTTGGAAATGAATAATGATTTGTCTGCTTGTTTTGGATAAAAATGTTGAGACGACCAAGAAGATAGATGAAGACTGCATGCTACCATAGAATATTTTGATCTTTATGTTAACTAATTAGTAGTAACTTAGAGATATCCATGTTACCATATTAGTGGCTATATATACATTTCTGACTTTTATGCTATATATACATACATTTTTGATGATATGTTTACGTTTTATTTGATAATTTTAATGTGCCAAAAATATATATACTTCCCTTAGAAATTATATATATATATATATATATATATATATTCTACTTTAAATTAATAAAAAACGCTATCTGTAAAAAAAAATCTGACAAAAAAAAAATTAAAGCCTTTTCTAGCGCTTTTTTCAGGCATAAAGCGCTATCTAAACCTAGTGTTACATAGCGTTTTAAAACAAAAACGCTATTTTTTAGTACTGCTTGCGTTATCTTAAACGCCTTTTAGATGGCGTTTATTATTGAAAGCGCTATCTAAGGAGAATCTTTGCTAGCGCTTTTTGACAAAAAGCGCTATATAAACAGTGCTTTAGATAGCGCTTTTTACAGAAAAAAAGCGCTATATAAACACTGCTTTAGATAGCGCTTTTTTCAGAAAAGCGCTATATTACTTTTACCAGCGCCATTTACAGTAGCGCTTTCAAAGCGCTAGCTAAAGCCAAAAAAAAGCGCTATAGAAGCCCATTTTTGTAGTAGTGTCATATGATCTAGATTTGTTTTGGTATATGAATTAGTTGTTGATTAAGTTGTTAACATAAAAATTGAATGATATAGTGATATGATGTTGGTTACTTTGTGAATTGTGTCCAATTGATGAATATTGATATGTTGTTGTTGATTTAAGGTTGAATCTATGATTAAATGTTGTTGTTGTTGTGAGATGTTGTTGTTGTTCATTGAAGCTACGGGTATCCATAATCATTGAGTTTGCTATGAATTTGTGTTGTTCTTGAAGGTTTTCATGAAAAGTGGGTCAAACGGTGATTTGAGTGTCTTTTCATGTTTAGAAACATTTAGACAAATTTAAGATCAAATTTGGGCATTGGGAAGTCAAAATTGGGGTTTTGGGGTGAAAAATGGAGTTTTTCCCAAGAGCTGGACTGTCCAAGCTCGCCATGGCGATTAAATTGGTGGCCATGGCGAGTTGGTGAGTCTGTCAGCTCGCCATGGCGAGTAGCTCTCTAACAGCATTGCCTGTTTCACGTTCTTGCGTCTTTTTCACACATTTCTGTTTTGAATTTGTACTTGCAAAAAGTACGAGTAGTGAATACTAGGGTTTACTCTGTCTATTAGGGTTTAGACTGATTATTGGATGCCCTGAGAATGCTCTCAAGGGTTGTATTTATAGCCTGCTGTGGGTTTGGGCTTCGGTGGCTTGGTCTCCAAGCCATGGGGGTATTTTAGCATATTTGGCGGGTTCTAGACGTTTCTAGAAACCACTTGAGGCGGCGCCCTGGAAAGGATGCGCCATGGGCCTTAGAACTCTTCTGGAGGGCGTTAAGGCCTCTTGGAGAGTCTACAGGCCCTTCTGAGGGTCTTTAAGACTCCTAGGAATATTATGACGGTCCATAGACCAATAAGCACGAGTCTTGGGACAAGGCGAAGTGATTTATATCTTGGCAAGCGTAGGAGTCCTTTAGGAAGGACCCTTCTAGCTAATTAGGAAATTATTATAACGGTCCATAGCCCAACAAGCACGAGTCTTGGGACAAGGCGAAGTGGTTTATGTTATCTTGATATTCCCTCGTGATATTTCTGATATGTTTGATAACTTTGAAGGTATATGTATTACCCCTAAGTCGTAGATCCCTTCCGTATTGAAAAAAGTTTTCTTCATATGGGACTGTCCGCCTAGTTTCTTCAGTATATGTTTCTTAAGATACGATACGGCGTGATATCTCTCGCCTCGTTCTTTTGAGGGGCGAGACGGACCTTCCTTTAAATATTGGCGAGGATTCCACATCTGCGAAGTAGATCGGACGGTATAGATTTCTTGACCCTTCAGTAGTCGTGAAATTTGTATTTAGCATTATGGGCTTTTTTCCTTTTAAAACTTCGCAACTTGGCGAAATACAGTTATCCTCCGTGGGTCGTCTGAATTGCGCTACAAGGCATCTTACTGGATTGCGCTACAAGGCGTCTTACAGGATTGCGCTACGTGGCGTCTTACAGGATTGCGCTACGTGGCGCTACGTGGCGTCTTACAGAATTGCGCTACATGGCGTCTTACAGGATTGCGCTACGTGGCGTCTTACAGGATTGCGCTACGTGGCGTCTTACAGGATTGCACTACGTGGCGTCTTACAGGATTGCGCTACGTGGCGTCTTAACAGGATTGCGCTACGTGGCGTCTTAACAGGATTGCGCTACCTGGCGTCTTACAGGATTGCGCTACGTGGCGTCTTACAGGATTGCGCTACTTGGCGTCTTACGGCTTCTATCTCAGAGCCCTCTTGGGGTTGAGTTTTCACTGCCCAGTTGAGTCTTACGGCTTCTATCTCAGAGCCCTCTTGGGGTTGAGTTTTCACTGCCCAGTTGGGTCTTACGGCTTCTAGTCGATTTGTAGATTCCTGTGGATATTGTAGTAGTAGCACCTAAACAAAACAACAAACAGTAAAAGCAAAATATTTGTAGACATTAATTTGCCTCGTTAAAATCTTGCAAAACAAATCTCGAAGGTTGAGAAAGGTTTAGAATAACTTCGTGTTTCATCTTTAAAAAATTTAATGGCGGGACCGTTGCTTCCACGCATCTTGAATTAATTATGGCGTGCTGTTTGGCTCCTTTTGTAAATCTCGCCCTTGGCGGAATTGTCAGTATCCCAACCTTGATTTATCTGAAATATAACAATTCTTCCACACTTCCAAAGTAATCAGTATCATGAATAAAGGAGTCTTTAATCATACGCAATTATATTCAGCGGGAACTAACTGCTCTTTGTCTTCCTTATTTAGCTCGCTTATACTCTGTACTCCTCTTAAATATCTCGCCCATTAACTTATCGTTCTCCTATTAAATCTGAACTAACTAGCTCATTGCATTATTTTCTATGTCTTCATCTTCTCCTATGTATTAGGACTGAGTTTGCTACTCAACTTTATTCTTTTACATGGCTCTATTAATCCATTATTTACATTTACTAAGCAGTTAGTTCAGGCACTTAGTTCAGTTTGCAAAGTAAATGGTTGCATGAAAGGGGTTCCCAGGAAAGAGAGGTGGGTCACCTGGACCACTTAAATACCAAGGCTTTCCTTGACAGAATCCCTTCTATGTGACCCTTTATCAATACTACACTTCACTTGTGCCACTGGGTACCTATAGTAGTCTTTCTCTTATGAACTTGGTCCTTCCTCAAATAACTTACTCATCCTTCTATTTTTCTTCTTCATTACGTTCTAACTAAATGTACTAATAAATAGTGCACTTTAAACGATTCTTTCAATCTCGACAATGATACAAATTAAGTTAAAGCTAATTTGTCTATAAGATTTATTGTCCACATATGATGTATATGCACCAATAAATAATTGCAAAATAAACAAAATATATTTTCTCAAAATATATTGGGCAAGAAATTTGCTTTGAATCCAAAAGTGGGAATATATTGTCTCCAAATATATTGAACATAAAATTTTCTTCAAATCTAAATATATTTTCTCAAAATATATTGATCATAAAATTTTCTTCAAAACTAAATATATTTTCTCAAAATATATTGAACGTAAAATTTTCTTCAAAACTAAATATATTTTCTCAAAAAGTATATTTGACAATAAATTATCTCCAAATCAAGTAATATATATTCTCAAAATATATTCAGCATTACAACCTCGTCAAACCAAACAGTATATTTTCTCAAAATATGTTCTTCAAATCAAATAATATAATTTTCTCAAAGTATATTCTACAATAAAATCTCTTCAAGTAGTCTTTCTCTTATTAACTTGGTCCTATCTCAAGTGTTTTTACTCATCACTCTTTCTTCGAATATATTGGGCAAGAATTTTTCTTCGAATCACAGAGTAAAAATATATTGTCTCAAAATATATTGATCAAATCAAGTAATATATATTGTCTTTAAAATATACTTATCATAAAATTTCTTCAAATCCAAAAGTGTAAATATTTTCTAGTATCTCAAAATATTTTCTAGTAATTTGGTTTCATCTAAAATTCACTGATCATGCTCTGCCTTCCTATAATTTCTCATTGCTTTGTGCCATTACTTGACTAATTAATTTAATTTGATGTGAGAACTAAAAAATGATAACTTCAGCCTATACAATAGTAGTTTTCAGTTTTGGCGTCTAACTTGGAAACAACTAATCTAAACAATTGCTTAGCACAGAGATAATGTTCTTATCTGACATTGATGTGATGAGTATTTCTTGCCGAGTCAATTGCTCATCAAACCTCACGCCGCTATCTCAGTTTTCGTTTCGCTGATTAGATTGATTATCACCACCTGGAACCATAAAACACTTCGACGAAAATATGTGGTTTAAACAATTCAACAAAAACAGATTTAATCAGGAGCTAAAAATAACATCAGAATCTTATGAGCGATCAAAAGGATATATGAGTCAGTATTTGAATTTCAATAATGGAATTTTGCAAGAAGGCATAACACTTCTTATATCAAATACAACTTCAAAAAATATCTCCACGAGAAAGCTCAATCAATTTGAAAAGTGCTTGGAAACTATATCAAGAGCTACCATTACCTTTTGTTATATATATCACAAAAAATCTTATTTTTAATTTATAAATATAGAAGTCGTGTGGTATTCATGGTATATGAGATTTTTCAAAGCCAAAATATTAACCTAATTCATGGAAAAACATAACGCGAAGCATAATGATTACAGGAAAGATAAAGGAACTCTACCACCTGGATTTCTTCTTATGAGGATAACTATCAGAGCATGACAATAAATACAGATGCAAAAATCATGATAGGAGAACACTGGAATCTATCGTCTCATTCTCCATGTGCGCAGGTTATTAGCAACAACAAAGACTACATCAACATGATAACACCATCGTTCTGCCCATCAATCGGCGATCTGATAACGAGCCCTCGCCTTTGTTGGAGGGGTTAAAGAGGTGTGGCCCGGGTTAGTTTTACCGGTTCCCACAGAAGGCGCCAACTGTACTTGCAAAAAGTACGAGTAGTGAATACTAGGGTTCCCTGTCTATTAGGGTTTAGACTGATTATTGGATGCCTTGAGAATTCTCTCAAGGGTTGTATTTATAGCCTGTTGTGGGTTTGGGCTTCGGTGGCTTGGTCTCCAAGCCATGGGGGTATTTTAGCATATTTGGCGGGTTCTAGACGTTTCTAGAAACCACTTGAGGCGGCGCCCTGGAAAGGATGCGCCCTGGGCCTTAGAACTCTTCTGGAGGGCGCTAAGGCCTCTTGGAGAGTCTACAGACCCTTCTGAGGGTCTTTAAGACTCCTAGGAATATTATGACGGTCCATAGCCCAACAAGCACGAGTCTTGGGACAAGGTGAAGTGATTTATATCTTGGCAAGCGTAGGAGTCCTTTAGGAAGGACCCTCCTAGCTAATTTGGAAATTATTATGACGGTCCAGAATTGGCCTTTGGTATAAACATGAAAGTTTTAGATAATTGAGTTAGATTTCCAATGGCTTTGATTTGAGTTACAAATATTTTGTGGATTTTTAGTTATATAGCATAGCTGTTTCTAAATCACCCCGAAACTCTTGGTTTGCTTCCAAAATCAAATCTGAGTATTTAATCTATGTATTGTTGGATCAAACTTAGTTTTCTTTTGTTAATGAATTGGTTTTGCAATATGATAAATTGAGACGAACTTTGTGCTTTTGATGATTTCGTTGTAATTGGCTGGTGAAACGCACACGTATACTCTACTGCACTCATATGTGGTCTAGGTGTATACATAGTTGAGGCATTGAACCTTGTTTAGTTGGTTTTGATTTATTTATCTCAATTATTTTTAAACTGGTAAAATGATGGACGAACTTTGTCGAAAATAATCTTTAAGACCAAATACTTGGAAAATCTTTCCTGGATATTTTGATATGATTATATGAAGATACGTGAATGATTTCTAAGTGTTGATTATGATGATTATCATGGTTCGGTTTATCTTCTCCTTACTTGAATTATGAAAAATTGTATGGAGTTATTGTATTATAACAATGTTGAATTGTTAATGAATGTATACATGTTGAATAGTTGGTGGATGCATATGTTAAATAATGTTGATGTTGTTGGTGAGTTGTTGTGAACATGTTGAATTGTTGGTGAATGCATACGTTAAATAATGTTGATGTTATTGGTGAGTTGTTGTGAATATGTTGAATTGTTGGCGAATGCATATGTTAAATAATGTTGATATTGTTGGTGAGTTGTTATGAACATGTTGAAATTGTTTGGTGATGACTCTTAGTTGAATTGTAACTTATTGATTGTGTGGACGTAAATTCTTGATAATGCAATTGTTGTTGAAGTTGATCAATAAATGGACGTGATCTCTTACATTGTTGTTGTTGAATATATGAGGTGATTTGCATTGTCGAGTCTTTGCTTGTATGTCCATGCATCATAGTCTCATATATGTTGTAAAAGGGTGTGAACTTTTACTTCGTTGTAAATGTAAGATGGGTGTGAAATCTTACATATGATGTATCAATTGGCATCATAGGGCGACAACCTAGAAGTTGTTGGTGACCTGTATAATTGCTTTTAGTTTTGATGATAACAAGGTATTAAAAATTGTCAATTGGATATGCTAATATTTGTTTAAGTGTGCAGGATCTTAGTCAATGTTTTTATTCATAGAAAGAATCTTGAAAGAACAAATGAAAAGCAAAATCCTAAAGAAGTCTGAAGACAAAGAGAGTCTGAAGAAGTCGCCTCGAAGAAGTACAAGACTTAGAGAGTCTGAAGAAGTTGTTTCGAAGAAGTGAAAAACAAGATGTTTTGAAGACTCAGAGCGTCTGAAGAACAAAGAGAGTCTTAAGGAGCTGAAGAGAGTCTGAATCTCAACATAATCTAAAAGGTTTACGGAGAGTCTGAAGATTCCAAATCAAGGATTTGATTATATGAATCTCTGAAGGCATTTCGACTACAAAGAAACGTTCACATGGAGTAACGGCTATGTTCTAGGTCAACTTAAGCATGGTATGCTTTGCGACAAAGAATGCAGGAAAAGGACAGAGTACAGTGTACGAACTCTGTTTCCACTACTCCACTACCTTGTACTACTGGCAGCTGTGTCTACTGGTATTATCATTTGAAATGGAATGGAATTCAAAATATGTATTGAAGGACGATTACCATATCAAGCAACAGATCAAGAGTATTTGATCAAGCTTCTAGATGACTCTGTAATGTGTTGGATTGTCTCAACGTCTATATAAAGGAATGAAGACTTGGAGAATAGACTACTGACTCTGAATGAACTATTAAGCTATTACGCTATTTTGTTATTCTCCCTGAGTCAAACAAACACATCAACAACTTAGAAAATTCTTACAGACTTGTTTATCCTAGAATTTCTAAGTGTTACAGAAAATAGAGTCTTATTGTTTTGTAATTGGAACACCACTGATTGTATATCAAGTGTTCAAACTCTTATTCAATTTTCTATAAATTGTGTCAGAAGTCTCTTTCTTATGTTCTTGAGCATTAAAAGTGTCTTTTTGTGTCTTTGAGCATTTGTAAGTCTCTTGCCTGCGTTCTTGAGCATTTGGAAGTCTCTTGCTGTATGCTTGAGCAACTTGTAATTGTTTATTACATTTTAGTGAACTCTCCTTGAAGTTCAAGGGGGACATAACTACTTCCGGTTTGTCGAAGTAACCTGTATAATTGCTTGTGTTCTCTCTTTCCCTTATCTTTTTACATTTTCCGCTGCAACAGACTCTGAGTTTCCATCAGGTCTTGAACTTCTTCAGACTCTGATCCTGGAAAACAAAATCATTCTTTTTAAGAGACGCGAAAAAGAAAGCATAATTCAACCCCCCCTTTTTGTGTTTTTCTCACCTTCAAATGGTATCAGAGGTCCGGCTCTGTTGTCATAACACTTAACCGTGTGACAAAAAAAATTCAGAGAAAAACATGTCTTCCGGTGAACCTACAGTTTCTGGTGCTAGTGCTGGTGTTGTTATACCATATGACTAAGGATCCAGTAACAACAACAAGAAAGCTGATTCTAGAAAGATTCCTAAATTCAACGGTGATCCTGAGGAGTTTTCATGGTGGAAAACCAACTTCTACAGTTATGTCATGGGTCTTGATGAAGAACTTTAGGACATACTAGAAGATGGTGTTGGTGACTTAGAACTTGATGATAAAGGAGCTGGTCTTGACAGAAAGAAACACACTGCTGCTGAGAAGAAAAGTTACAAGAAACATCGCATAATCAGAGGAGCACTTGTCCAGGAAGAAAAGTCTGAAGATGAATCTTCTTCTGAAGGTTCTGAGGAAGATCCTGATGTTGCAAGAGAAATGGTTATGCTTTCCAATAGACTGGAGTACCTGGCCAGGAGGAACAAGAAGTTCTCGAGGAAAGGCAGTGGTAAAGGATTCAAGAAGGAAGAACAGAAAGGTTGCTTTAATTACAAGAAGCCTGGGCATTTCATTGCTGATTGTCCAGAATTGCAAAAAGAGAAATCCAAGTCAAAGAAGCCAATCTTCAAGTCCAACAAGTTCGAGAAGCAGATTAAAAAGAGTCTAATGGCTACTGGGGAAAATCTAGACAATAACTCAGGGTCTAATGAAAATGATGCTGATGATGAAGCTAATGTAACTGTGAGATTTGGAGGAAACCAAACTGGCAAAATTATTGGTACTGAAATCATTGGTAACTCTCTAATCTCAATCAGTAATGTGTGGTTTGTAGATGGATTTAGACATAACCTACTGAGGATAAGTCAATTGTGTGACAGTGGTTATGATGTTTTGTTTAATAAGAACAACTGCACAGTAGTCAACAAAGATGATCAATCCGTTATATTCAAGGGAAAGAGAAGAAACAATGTTTACAAAATAAAATTATCTGAATTGGCTGATCAGAAGGTAGTTTGCCTTCTATCAATGAGTGATAAGAAATGGTTGTGGCACAGATGGTTGGGACATGCTAACTGGAGGTTAATCTCCAAGCTTAGTAAGTTGCAACTGATCAGAGGCTTACCAGACATTGATTATCATTCAGACGATCTCTATGGAGCGTGTTAAAAAGGAAAAATAGTTAAATATTCTTTTAAACCAAAAGAAAATGTTTCTACCTCCAGACCCTTGGAACTACTTCATATTGATTTATTTGGACCAGGTAGTACTGCATCCTTATATGGAAGTAAATATGGATTAGTCATTGTTGATGATTACAGTAGATGGAGTTGGGTTAAGTTTCTGAAATCTAAAGATGATTCATATATTGTGTTTAGTAAATTCTGCATCCAAGTACAATCTGAAAAAGAATTGAAAATTTTGAAAGTCAGAAGTGATCATGGAGGAGAATTTGAAAATGAGTCATTTGAAATATTTTTTGAAAAACATGGAATCATCCATGAATTCTCTTCTCCTAGAACTCCACAACAAAATGGGGTTGTAGAGTGAAAGAATAGAACTTTACAAGAAATGGCAAGAACCATGATTCATGAAAACAATCTAGCTAAACATTTTTGGGCAGAAGCAATAAACACAACATGTTATGTTCAGAACAGGATATATATAAGACCGCTGTTGAACAAAACAGTTTGGATGTACATGTTATATTCTAAGCAATAAAGTATATCTAAAGAAATTTGATGCCAAAGCGCAGAAGTGAATCTTTTTAGGTTACTCTGAAAGATCTAAGGCATACAGACTGTATAATTCAGAAACACAATGTGTTGAAGAATCTATGCATGTCAGATTTGATGACAAAGTGCCTGGAAGTGAAACTCCAGAGCAAGATGAAAGTTTTGCAGGTTCTCCAGAGTCTGATGATAACTCGTAACCTGATCATACTCTAGAGTCTGATGATACACTAGAAGTTGTAGCATCCCTTGAAGTTCCTGAAGAAGTAGCTTCTGAAGAAGCTCAAGATGGTTCTCAAAAGCAAGTCAATCCAAACATGCATTCAAATACAAGTCTTCACATCATGAGGATCAAATTATTGGCAACAAAGGAAGTCCCAGAAGAACAAGATCACATTTCAGACAAAAAGAGTCTACCCTGGGATTGTTATCAATAATTGAACCTGCCTCAATTAAAGAAGCACTTGCAGATGAAGGATGGATTTTAGCTATGCAAGATGAACTAAACCAATTCAGAAGGAATGATGTATGGGATTTAATAGCTAAGCCAAAACACAAGAACATTATTGGAACTAAATGGGTGTTCAAAAACAAGCTTAGTGAGCAAGGAGAAGTGATCAGAAACAAGGCCAGACTTGTTGCTCAAGGCTAAAGTCAACAAGAAGGCATTGATTACACTGAAACGTTTGCTCCAGTTGCAAGATTGGAAGAAATCAGGTTACTTCTTTCCTACGCAGTGAATCACAACATAATTCTGTACCAAATGGATGTTAAGAGTGCTTTTCTTAATGGTGTCATTACTGAAGAAGTGTATGTCAAAAAACCTCCTGGTTTTGAGGAATTTAAACATCCTGACTATGTTTATAAATTGAAGAAATCACTATATGGCTTGAAACAAGCTCCCATAACTTGGTATGAAAGACTAAGTAATTTCTTAATTCAAAATGATTTTGAAAGAGGTCAAGTTGACACTACACTATTCAGGAAGACTCGTAAGAAAGATATTCTAATTATTCAAATTTATGTTGATGATATTATTTTTGGTTCAACTAATAGTTCTCTTTGCAAGGAATTTTTAAGTCAATGCAGGATGAATTTGAAATGAGCATGATGAGAGAATTAAAATTCTTTCTGGAAATTCAAATCAACCAATGCAAGGATGGAGTGTATGTTCATCAGTATAAGTACACTAAAGAACTCCTGAAGAAGTTTAATCTTGAAGAATGTAAAGAAATGAATACTCCAATGCATCCAACTTGTACTTTGAGCAAAGAAGATCAAGGAACAAAAGTTGACCAGAAGCTGTATAGAGGTATGATAGGTTCTCTGTTATATCTTACTGCATCCAGACCAGATATTTTATTCAGTGTATGTCTGTGTGCAAGGTTTCGATCAGATCCTAGAGAGTCTAACTTAACTGCTGTTAAGAGAATATTTAGATATTTGAAAGGAACCACTAATCTCGAACTTCTGTATAAGAAATCCTCATATTATAAGCTAGTTGGATTCTGTGATGCTGAATTTGCTGGAGACAGGATTGAAAGACAATCAACCAGTGGCAATTGTCAATTTCTGGGAGAGAATCTGATATCCAAGGCTAGCAAGAGACAAGCAACTATTTCTTTGTCAACAGCAGAAGCAGAATACATCTCAGCTGCTAGTTGTTGTACACAATTACTTTGGATGAAACATCAGTTAGAGGACTATCAAATAACTGAAAACTGTATCCCAATTTATTGTGATAACACAGCTGCTATATGTTTGTCCAAGAATCCAATTCTACATTCAAGGGCCGAGCACATTGAAATTAAACATCATTTTATCAGAGACTATGTTCAAAAAGGAATTTTAGATATACAATTCATTGATACTGATTATCAATGGGCAGATATATTTACTAAGCCTTTAATTATCGAAAGATTTGATTTTATAAAGAAAAATTTGAACATGTGTTTTGTCTCTGTTTGATGCTTGCTCCTGAAGATAGAATTCAGACTCTTAAATTTATTCAGACGCTACTTGAGTATCAGACTCTCTTTTGGAGACTCTGAGAAAAACAACCTTTGAAGACACTCAGACTCTGTTAAGGAGACTCAGACTCTGACGCAACATGCATTAGTGGTAAGGTGGCAGTTATTACTAACAACACCTGTCCCACTACAGTAACAGTAACTTTAGTAGTTCTCAAGCGTGGTTTGTCTGTATTGGGTAATAACTCAAAAGGCAATGATAGTATTCGTTTAACATTAATCCTTGCGCTATCCCCTTTGCTTTATGACGGCATGCTTATTTGTCTTAAATGCTATTGTCTGTTTGTCCCCTGTGTATTCCAATCGTTTTTTCAAAAATACACTAAGTCACAAACACACACTACTTCACTCTCACTTCCTACACTTTCGTTTTCTAAACTCTTCTTCTCTCTCGTACTCTGAAACTTTTTGAAAATTCAAAAACCCTAGAAAACTCTCAAATGGCAACTTCATCCAATACTCATATTCTGAATGTCAATCCTGGGCAATCATATGTTATTAAGTCAAGGACCATGAACATTATTAAAGAGCAACTGGAAGTTCAAGTTGAATCTCCAGTGGACTTTGGATCACTTCACAGGCATGGTATTGACATTCATACAAACATCCTCTGTCAAGGGATGAATGAATACTTTGGTATGTTGAATGGACCAACATATCAGGAGCTGATCATAGATCTATTGGTTAAAGAAGAAGTTTATGACAAGGATTCTGCTAAGTATGAAGAAGTTCTAGCAGTGAACGCAAATCCGTCTTTGGTGGGAAAGACAAAAGAAGAAATGAGATTGAAACCATACAATGGTATGGAGGTTAGATCAGCAGTGATGGGGATTGTAACGCCCTAGTTATCGATTATTTTATTTCAATTGATTTTAGTAAGTTTATGTGATTTTAAATAATTTATGTTTATTTTATGGTGTGTTATATTTTATTATATGATTGTTTTGAATTATTTAATTAATGTAGGTGATAATTATAATTATTAGAAGGTTGGGGATTAAAATGAATTATTTAATAATTTAATAGGAGTTAATTAGAATTAAGGAGAAGTTAATAGGTATTAATAGGAAATAGAAGGAAAGAAAGGTCAGAACCAGTTTTACGTAGAAACAGTGAGAAAACAAGAAAAAGGGGAAAAACCTAGAAGAAGAGAGAAGAAGCAAGAGGAGAGAAGAACGCTGCTTTTAATTCAGGAAGATAATCTAAGGTAAGGGTGAGACTAACTCTCAACTTTAGGTTCTATAATTCGTCGATGAATGTAGGGTTGTTAGGGTTGATGAATTGAATTAGGTTAATGATGAATTGATGTTAATAACTTGATTAATTCGTGTAATTGTTGTTGTTTAATGCTGTTCTGATGTTAGAATGCATAGGGATGATGAGATTCATCAAAATTGAGTCTTTGGGTGTTGAATTTGGGGTTTAGGGTTGAAAAGTAGAAGTCTGTTCGTACAGTTCGTAGTTCTGTCAATCGCCACTCGCAATGGCGAGTAAACCCACTCGCCAGGCGAGCAGTACCTGTGTAACTCGCAACGGCGAGTAAACCCACTCGCCAGGCGAGCAGTGCCTGTGTAACTCGCCACAGCGAGCAGATGCACTCGCCACGGCGAGTTGCTTAATTAAAAAGTGGTTAATTGTCTTAATGAGGTTTTTGGGTGAATTTTTATATCAATTTGAGTGCCTTAATATGTTTAGGGATGAATGACACCTTTTTACAGAATTAAATTTGGGTTTTGGGAACTTAAAAATGAATATTTTAGGTGAAAAATGTCAAAAACGCCGAGAGCAACCACTTTTGCTCGCATTAAGCTCGCCCCCAACTCGCCACGGCGAGGAGCTCAATTTTGTGAACTCGCCACGGCGAGTAAGGTAGCTCGCCAAGGCGAGTAATGCTGTAGGTTACCTAGGTTGTTGAATTTTGTTGTGTGGCTTTGTTGTGCCCTTTGTTGTGTTCTATCAATTGAGTTGGAGTCTTATGCCGTAGCTGATTATGCATATAGTAGTTGTTGTTGCTGTCGTTGGGTTGTATGTAGATATACACCATTGAGTCCATTTCATACTCATACCACTGTTGAGGGCTTATGCCCTGGAGTGTTTACACTCAATCGTTGAGGGCTTATGCCCTGGAGTGTGTATCACTCAACTGTTGAGGGCTTATGCCCTGGAATGTTATTTCATTCAACCGTTGGGGGCTCATGCCCCGGAATGCTTAGCATTCAACGCGCGTAAAATGGTACCACATGCATTTGCATTAGTCGCATTGTTGTCGTTGTAGTTGTTGTTGGTTGAGTTGTCGGTGTCGTTGTTGACCATGTCGTTGAATTGTTCAAATTATAATTGATAATTGATTATTCATTATACTGTTGTTGTTGAATTAATTGATGAATTATGTTATCTATTGTTGATTGTGAATCTCACCCCTTCTGCTGGAATTGCCGCCTTGTGGGCAAGTGCAGGTAACGAAGATTAGTAGAGATGTCGGCTCAAGTGTCTTAGGGCTCTGATACGTAACGGGACAGGAATTTGTTGTTTGTTTTCTCTCTCCTTACGTATTAATTTTGATTTACGAAACTTTTGATGAGGCCTGCGTGCCAAAGCTTATTTAGTTGCTTTAAATTAATTTCGCTGCGAAGTTTTGAAGTTAATTATTATTGACTATTTTATTGGAGAATATTTATTCATCCGTTAATTTGGAGATTTTATTTGAAGGAAAATGTAGCATTCCGTTTTGGGTGAAAAACTCTGATTTAATTTGTTAATTAATAACTGTTGGGCGAACGGGGTGTTACAATTGGTATCAGAGCAGGTCGGTCCGTCCGGCCAAGTAGTAGAGTCGAGTCGAGCCTAGTAGAGTCGTGTGACAATTTTGTATTGTCTTTGATGTCCTGGTTGTTGTTGTAGTGTAGATTTTCGCGATGGCTGGAAGGAATGATGTTGCACTTGCTGCTGCTTTGCAAGCGATGGCTCAAGCTGTGGGTCAGCAGAATAATGCTGGTGGTAACGACGGTGTTCGCATGCTGGAGACCTTCTTGAGGAACCATCCACCAACTTTCAAGGGCAGATATGACACTGATGGAGCGCAGACATGGTTGAAAGAGGTTGAGAGAATCTTCAGAGTAATGCAGTGCACTGATGTTCAGATGGTGCGTTTTGGCACACATATGCTGGCTGAGGAGGCCGATGATTGGTGGGTGAGTGTGCAACCAGTGCTAGGGAATGGAGGAGCTGTGATCACGTGGGCTGTGTTCAGAAGAGAGTTTCTGAATAGGTATTTTCCGGAAGATGTCCGAGGCAAGAAGGAAATTGAATTTCTGGAACTAAAGCAAGGTGATATGTCAGTAACAGAGTATGCTGCCAAGTTTGTTGAGTTGGCAAAGTTTTACCCGCATTACACTCCTGAGACTGTTGAGTTCTCTAAGTGTATCAAGTTTGAGAATGGTCTGCGTGCTGAGATTAAGCGGGCCATTGGTTATCAGAAGATCCGCAATTTTTCTAAATTAGTGAGTAGCTGCAGGATTTACGAAGAGGATACGAAAGCTCACTATAAAGTGCTTAATGAAAGGAAGAGTAAGAATCAGCAGAACCGTCCTAAGCCTTACAGTGCTCCTGCTGATAAGGGGAAACAACGGGTAAATGATGAGAGGAGGCCCAGGAAGAATGAGACTCCTGCTGAAGTTGTCTGCTACAAGTGTGGCGAGAAAGGCCACAAGAGTAATGCTTGCCACCGTGATGAGAAGAAATGCTTCCGATGTGGGAAGAAAGGACGTACAATAGCTGAATGCAAACATGGTGATATTGTCTGTTTTAATTGGAGGGAAAGTGTTTGCATTGTCTGGTACACAGACGGACAATGAGGATCGACTTATTCGAGGTACTTGTTATTTTGATGATACTCCTTTAATTGCTATTATAGATACTGGTGCTACGCATTGTTTTATTGTTGTTAGTTGTGCTTCTAAGTTGGGACTTACTATGTCTAATATGGATGGAGAATGATTGTTGAAACTTCAGCTAAGGGTTCAGTGACTACTTCTCTTGTTTGTTTAAGTTGTCCACTGTCTGTATTTGGTAGAAATTTTGAAGTTGATCTCGTATGTTTACCGTTGACGGGTATGGATGTAATCCTTGGGATAAACTGGTTAGAGTATAACCATGTCCTCATCAATTGTTTTAGTAAGACAGTACGTTTCTCTTCCGCTGAAGAAGAGAGTGAAGTTGATTTCTTGAGTACTAAGCAGTTGAAGCAGATAGAGCGCGATGGAATTATGATGTTTTCCTTGTTAGCATATTTGTCAGTGGAGAATCAAGCAGTGATTGATAGCCTACCAGTCGTGAATGAATTTCCAGAAGTTTTTCCTGATGAGATTCCCGATGTGCCGCCAGAAAGGGAAGTTGAATTTTCAATTGATCTTGTTCCGGGTACGAAGCCTGTGTCGATGGCTCCTTACCGTATGTCAGCAGCTGAGTTGGCAGAGTTGAAGAAGCAGTTGGAAGACCTACTTGATAAGAAGTTTGTAAGACCGAGTGTTTCACCTTGGGGAGCGCCGGTGTTGCTGGTTAAGAAGAAAGATGGTAGCATGAGGCTGTGTATAGATTACCGTCAGCTGAATAAAGTTACGATAAAGAATAGGTATCCACTTCCGAGAATTGATGACTTGATGGATCAGCTAGTGGGTGCCCGTGTGTTTAGTAAAATCGATTTGAGGTCAGGTTACCATCAGATCAAGGTGAAGGATGAAGATATGCAGAAGACGGCGTTCAGAATGCGATATGGTCACTATGAGTATAAGGTGATGCCGTTCGGTGTTACTAATGCACCTGGTGTATTTATGGAGTATATGAACAGAATTTTCCATGACTTTCTGGACAGATTTGTTGTTGTTTTTATTGATGATATTCTGATTTATTCTAAAACTGAAGAAGAAGATGCAGAGCATTTGAAGATTGTTTTGCAGGTGTTGAAAGAAAAGAAGTTGTATGCCAAGTTATCCAAATGTGAGTTCTGGTTAAGTGAAGTAAGTTTTCTTGGCCACATTATTTCTGGTAGTGGTATTGCGGTTGACCCGTCGAAAGTTGAAGCGGTATCGCAATGGGAGACTCCGAGGTCCGTTACAGAGATTAGAAGTTTTCTGGGCTTAGCAGGTTATTATCGAAGATTTATCGAAGGATTTTCGAAGTTGGCACTTCCTTTCACACAGTTGACCTGTAAGGGTAAAGCTTTTGTGTGGGATACTAAGTGTGAGAATAGTTTCAATGAGTTGAAGCAACGGTTGACGACTGCTCCGATTTTGATTTTACCGAAGCCAGATGAACCTTTTGTTGTTTATTGTGATGCGTCCAAGTTGGGCTTAGGTGGTGTACTTATGCAGGATGGTAAGGTGGTAGCTTATGCTTCGAGACAATTGAGGATACATGAGAAGAACTATCCTACACATGATTTAGAGTTGGCTGCTGTAGTTTTTGTGTTAAAAATTTGGAGGCATTATTTGTACGGTTCCAGATTTGAGGTGTTCAGTGATCATAAAAGTTTGAAATATTTGTTTGATCAGAAGGAGTTGAATATGAGGCAGAGAAGATGGCTCGAATTGTTAAAGGACTATGATTTTAGTTTGAATTACCATCCGGGTAAAGCCAATGTGGTTGCAGATGCCTTGAGCAGAAAGACGTTGCATATGTCTGCTATGATGATGAAAGAGTTCGAGTTACTTGAGCAATTTAGAGACTTGAGTTTAGTTTGCGAATTGGCACCTCAGAGCGTGCAGTTAGGTATGTTGAAGATCAATAATGAATTCTTGAACAGTATCAAGGAAGCGCAAGAAGCTGATGTTAAGTTTGTAGACTTGATGGTTGCTAGTAATGAAGCGGAAGATAGTGATTTCCAGGTTGATGATCAGGGTGTGTTAAGATTCCGAGGCAGAATTTGTATTCCTGATAACGACGAGTTGAAAAAGATGATTTTGGAAGAAAGTCACAGGAGTAGCTTAAGTATTCATCCGGGAGCTACAAAGATGTACCACGACTTGAAGAAGTTATTTTGGTGGTCTGGATTGAAGCGAGATGTCGCGCAATTTGTTTATGCATGTTTGACTTGTCAGAAATCTAAAGTTGAACATCAAAAGCCTGCAGGGTTGTTGACACCATTAGATGTACCAGAGTGGAAGTGGGATAGCATATCCATGGATTTTGTAACGAGCTTACCGAATACTCCGAAGGGGCATGATGCCATTTGGGTAGTTGTTGACAGGTTAACAAAGTCAGCACATTTTATTCCGATCAATATCAATTATCCAGTAGCTCAGTTGGCAGAGATTTACATTCATAATATTGTGAAGTTGCATGGTGTTCCATCAAGCATTGTGTTGGATAGAGATCCGAGGTTTACTTCAAGGTTTTGGAAGAGTTTGCAGGAGGCTTTGGGTTCTAAGTTGAAGTTGAGTTCGGCTTATCTTCCTCAAACACATGGTCAGTCGGAGAGGACGATTCAGTCGTTGGAAGATTTATTAAGAGTGTGTGTACTTGAGCAAGGTGGAGCTTGGGATAGTCATCTACCGTTGATTGAGTTCACGTACAACAACAGTTACCATTCGAGTATTGGTATGGCACCATTTGAAGCTTTGTATGGTCGGAGGTGTAGAACTCCGTTGTGTTGGTTTGAATCGGGAGAAAGTATAGTGTTGGGACCGGAATTAGTCCAGCAGACTACAGAGAAGGTCAAGTTGATAAGAGAGCAGATGAAAGCGTCGCAGAGTCGGCATAAGAGTTACCATGACAAGCGTAGAAAGGAACTTGAATTTAAGGAGGGTGATCATGTGTTCTTGAGAGTCACTCCCATGACAGGTGTAGGTCGTGCGTTGAAGTCTAAGAAGTTGACTCCGAAGTTTATTGGTCCTTATCAGATATCGGAGAGGATTGGGCCAGTGGCATATCGAATAGGTTTGCCACCACATCTTTCAAATCTGCATGATGTGTTTCATGTGTCGCAGTTGCGGAAGTACGTAGCGGATCCTTCGCATGTTATACCAAGGGATGACGTGCAGGTTAGAGACAACCTTACGGTGGAGACTTTACCGTTGAAGATTGATGATCGTAAGGTGAAGAAGTTGAGAGGCAAGGAGATACCTCTGGTGAGAGTTGTCTGGGGTGGAGTAACTGGTGAAAGCTTGACTTGGGAGCTGGAGAGTAAGATGCTAGAGTCTTATCCTGAGTTGTTTGCTTGAGGTAATATTTCGAGGACGAAATTCTTTAAGTGGGGGAGAGTTGTAACGCCCTAGTTATCGATTATTTTATTTCAATTGATTTTAGTAAGTTTATGTGATTTTAAATAATTTATGTTTATTTTATGGTGTGTTATATTTTATTATATGATTGTTTTGAATTATTTAATTAATGTAGGTAATAATTATAATTATTAGAAGGTTGGGGATTAAAATGAATTATTTAATCTTTACAAGAAGATTTTAGGTATAATCTGGATTCACCCTCTTACTCTTCTCAAACTGAATCTGACTCAGACAATATGCCTCTGAGTAAAGTTGTCTTAACCTTACGCAAAAAGACCCCCTCACCAATCAAACCATTTTCACCTCAACCAATATCCTCTAATGACCCCCTGGACCCAAAATTAACTGAGTATGCTGATACAACCATTGAAAGAACTATTCCAGATGCTATCACCATCTCTCAAATTTTACCATCTGACCATCCAGCTCAACCATAATTCTTAAACCACTTCAGGTGATTCAGCCTGTTGGAACAAGGGTGTTCAACAATACCACGTTTTGAGTTTTGATGATAACAAGGTATTAAAAATTGTCAATTGGATATGCTAATATTTGTTTAAGTATGCAGGATATTAATCAAGATTTTAATCTTAGAAAGTATTATGTTTGAACATTTTGAGAGCAAGACCAAGAGAAGCTTGTTGCTTGTGATTCTGAAGATCTGGAGAGTCTAAAGAATCATCAGAAGCTGTGTCAAGAAGTCCTGAAGACTAAAAGAATCTGAAGTTCATATGAGTCTGAAGATTATCAGAACCTAAAAGTTCAAGAGAGTCTGAAGACTATCAGAACCTAAAGACCAAGAGAGTCTGAAGATCATTAGAAGTTGAAGTGCTACAGTGAGTCCGAAGCCTACAATCTGAAGATCTGCTTAGAAGGATTTATAAAGGCATTACGATGCATAAGAAACACTCAATTGGAGTAACGGCTAGCTTCAAAGTCAAGTTGAGCGTGGGATGCTCAACGACAAAGAATGCAGAATAGTACAGAGTACGTGTGTACGAACTCTGTTTCCACTACTCCACTACCTCGTACAGTTTGGCAACTGTGTCTACCGGTATTAAGCTTCAAAAGGAATGGAATTCAAAATATGCATTTGAAGGACTATTACCATATCAAGCAACATATCAACATCTATTGATCAAGCTTCCAGAATTCTCTTGATTTGCTGGATTGTCTCAACGTCTCTTTCCAACGCCTATATAAAGGATAGAAGACTTGAAGAATTGTGTTGGACTCTACAACTGAAAAATTACGCTGCTAAGCTATTGTATTCTCATTGAGTCAAACCAGAAACACATCAACAACTTAGATTATTCTTACAAACTCTGTATTTTAGAATCTCTAAGTTTATTAGAAAAACAGAGTCTGTCTTTGTTTAAGTTATTGGAACACATTTGATTGTTTATCAAGTGTCTCCAACTCTATTCAATTTTCTGTAAATTGTATCAGAAGACTCTTGCCTGCGTGCTTGAGCAATTGGAAGTCTCTTACTGTGTGTTTGAGCAACTTCTAATTGAAATTACATTTTAGTGAAACTCTCCTTGGAAGTGCAAGGGGGACAAGACTACTTCCGGTTTGTGGAAGGAACCTGTATAATTGCTTGTGTTCTCTCTTTCTCTCTATCTCTTGTTATTTTCCGCTGCAACAGAATCTAGTCTCCTATTAGACTCTGAATCCATTCAGACTCTGATCCTGTAGAAACAGATTCTTACTCTTCAAGAGTTTCGAAAAAGAAAACACAATTCAACCCCACCTTCTTGTCTTTTTCTCACCTTCAGTTGGTATCAGAGCTCCGACTCTGTTGTCATTGTTGGAACAAAGGTGTTCAGCAATACCATGTTTTGATTTTTGATGATAACAAGGTATTAAAAAGTTGTCAATTGGATATTGCTAATATTTGTTTAAGTATGCAGGATATCAATTAAGATTTATATCTTAGAAAGTATTCTGTTTAAACAAAGTTAAAGAGGCAAAAAAAAATCCAGAGAAGCTTGTTGCTTGTGATTCTGTTTCGAAGAGAGTCTGAAGACTGTGCCGAAGAGAGTCTGAAGACTACATCAAAGAGAGTCTGAAGATTGTGCCGAAGAGAGTCTGAAGACTGTATCAGAGTTTGAAGACCATCAGAATCTGAGAACCAAGAGAGTCTAAAGATTATCAGAAGCATAGTGCTACAGTGAGTCTGAAACCACAAATTTGATAATCTGCTAACAAGGATTTCTACTGCATTGCGATGCACAAAGAAACTCTCAAATGGAGTAACGGCTTGCTTCAAAGTCAACTTGAGCGTGGGAAGCACAAAGACAAAGATTGCAGGCCAGTACAGAGTACGTTGTACGAACTCTGTTTCCACTACTCCACTACCTCGTACAGTTTGGCAACTGTGTCTACCGGTATTAATCCTCAAAGGGAATGGAATTCAAATGATGCTATTGAACGACTATTACCAAATCAAGCAACATATCAATAGTCATTGATCAAGCTTCAGAAATCATCCTGATGTGCTGGATGACTCAACGTCTCTTTCCTACGCCTATATAAAGGATAGAAGACCTGGAGAATGAAGGACTCTAGAACTTGAGAAATTACATTGCGCTGCTTTCATATTCAACTGAGTCTTAACAAAAAGCACATCATCAACTTAGATTCTTACAAACTGAGTATTCTAGAATTTCTAAGTTTCACAGAAAAACAGAGTCTGTCTTTTGTGTAAAACAGAGTCTGTCTTTGTTGTAATTGAAACACTATTTGATTGTTGTCAAAGTGTTTCAACTCTATTCAATTTTCTGTAATTGTGTAAAAGTCTCTTGCTTTTGTGCTTGAGCAAGGGAAGTCTCTTGGCTGCGTCCATTGAGCAAAGGAAGTCTCTTAGTTGTGTCTTTGAGCAAGGAAGTCTCTCGCCTGTGTGCTTGAGCAAGGAAGTCTCATACTGTGTGTTTGAGCAACTTGTAATTTGGTATTACATTTTAGTGAACTCTCCTTGGAAGTACAAGGGGGACAGGACTACTTCCGGTTTGTGGAAGGAACCTGTATAATTGCTTGTGTTCCCTCTTCTCTCTATCTCTTGTTTATTCCGCTGCAATCAGAACCTAATCTCCTATCAGACTCTGATCTCATTCAGACTCTGGGTTTAAAAGAATTAGATTCTCACTCCTCAAGAGCTACGAAAAGAAAACACAATTCAACCCCCCCTTCCTGTGTTTTTCTCACCTTCAGTTGGTATCAGAGCTCCGGTTCTGTTGTCATAGCACTTATCCGTGTAACAGAAAAGATCCAGAGAAAAACATGTCTTCGAGTGAACCGTCTTCTTCTGGTGCCACTTCTGGTGCTGCTATACCATATGACTATGGATCCAATAACAGCAGTAAAAAGGCTGATTATGGAAAAATTCCTAAGTTCAATGGTGATCATGAAGAATTTTCTTGGTGGAAAACCAACTTCTATAGTTATGTCATGGGTCTTGATGAAGAACTCTGGGACATACTTGAAGATGGTGTTGGTGACTTACAACTTGATGACGAAGGTGCTGCCATTGACCGCAAACTTCACACTGCTGCTCAAAAGAAAATCTATAAGAAACATCATATCATCAGAGGGGCTCTTGTCACTGCTATTCCTAAAACGGAATACATGAAGATGAGTGACAAATCTACTGCTAGAGCCATGTTTTCTTCTCTCTGTGCTAACTACGAAGGAAGTAGAAAGGTTAGGGAAGCTAAAGATCTTCTGTTAGTTCATCAATATGAACTATTTAAAATGAAAGAGGATGAAAGTATTGAGCAGATGTACTCAAGATTTCAAACTCTAGTATCTGGTCTTCAGATACTGAAGAAGAGTTACAAAGCTTCTAATCATGTTAGCAAGATTTTAAGGAGCTTACCCTCTAGATGGAAACCAAAGGTCACTGCAATTGAGGAGGCTAAAGATTTAAACACTTTAAGTGTTGAAGATCTTGTAAGCTCACTCAAGGTTCATGAGTTAAGTCTCAATGAACATGATTCTGCAAGAAAATCCAAAACCGTTGCCTTAAAATCAAAAGGAAGGTCTTCAAAGGCTCTCAAGGTTGAAGTGTCTGAAAATGAGTCTTCAGCTTTTGAAAGCTCAGAGGAGGATCCTGATGTTGCAAAGGAAATGGCTATGCTTTCAAGCAGAATGCAGTACCTTGCTAAGAAGAACAAGAGATTTCTGAGCAAGAGCAGTGGGAAGGGGTTCAAAAAGGAGGATCAGAAAGGTTGCTTCAACTGCAAGAAAACTGGACATTTTATTGTTGAGTGTCCAGAACTGCAGAAGGAGAAACCCAAGTCAAAGAGGCCAACCTTCAAGTCAAGCAAGTTCAAGAAGCAGATCAAGAAAAGTCTGATGGCCACCTGGGAAGATCTTGATAATGAGTCAGGATCTGAGGATGATGATGCTGATGGTGAAGCCAATGTAGCTGTTGGACTAATGGCTACAACCGAATCTGTTAAAGAGACACCTGAGGCAGAATCAGATGCAGACTCTGAAAATGAAACAGAGGTATATTCTGAACTCACATTATCTGAACTTGTAGAATCTGTCAAAGAGCTTCTTGGTCATTTTAAAGCTCAGACCCCTGAGTTGAAGAAAGTCAAACAACAGCTTGATAAGCTGTCAAAAAGACATAATTCAACTCTGTTGGAATTAGAAGATTTAAAAGAAGAAAATATCTCTTTATTGATCAAGAAGTGTAGCTGTAAATACTTAAGTGAGCAAGATGTTGCTCTGCAAGAATTTATTGCTACTGGAATTGACAGATCAAGGGTTGCACCCATGATCTATAGCACGTATCAGAACAGAAGACAGGGTCTTAGATTCATTGGAGGAAACTCAAATGAAATGACTCTGAAACCTGGTCCTGATGGAGCCAGAGAGGCGTTGAAAAATCATTTTGTAAAAGAGTCCGATGAAGTCAACACACTGACTCATTCAGAACCTACAATTTCTACTTCTAAGATTCTGACTAAGTCAAAATCTCAGAATGTTAAGTTAAAGGGTCTGAAAAACTTTGAACCCAAAGCTTTAAAGTCTCAGACTTTGAAACATTCAAAGTCTGATAAACAGACTCTGAAAAAGCCAGAGTCTGAAAAACCAAAGCCTAAGTTTCAAAGAAGAGAAACTGTGAAAGGCAAGTTGAAACCTAAACCAAACAGTTCCAAACCCAAGGTATGGGAGAAAACATTGCCAATGACTTCAAGACGTAACTTACGAAAGGTGTTCAATGGTTCTAAGACTAACCAAAAAGGACCCATGAGAATATGGGTACCTAAGTCTGAAATTATTGATGCTGCAGGTATGTCTAAAAGGACTAGAAAAGCACAAGGCTTGGTACCTGGACAGTGGTTGCTCGCGTCACATGACGGGAGAAAAGTCTATGTTCCTAACCCTAACCATGAAAGAGGGAGGAACTGTGGGATTTGGAGGAAACCAAACTGGCAAAATCATTGGTACTGGAACCATTGGTAACTCTCTGATCTCAATCAGTAATGTGTGGTTCGTTGATGGACTTAGACATAACTTACTAAGCATAAGTCAATTATGTGACAGTGGTTATGATGTATTGTTTAATAAGAACAACTGCACAGTGGTTAACAAGGATGATCAGTCCATAGTCTTCAAGGGAAAACGAAGAAACAATGTATACAAGATAAAATTCTCAGAACTGACTGATCAGAAGGTAATGTGCCTTTTGTCAATGGGTGATAAGAAGTGGCTGTGGCATAGACGTTTGGGACATGCTAACTGGAGATTAATCTCTAAGCTTAGCAAGTTGCAGCTTGTCAAAGGCCTACCAGACATTGACTATCACTCAGATGCTCTTTGCGGAGCATGTCAGAAAGGGAAAATTGTCAAGAGTCCCTTCAAGCCGAAAGAAATTGTTTCAACTTACAGACCCTTGGAGTTACTTCATATTGACTTATTTGGACCAGTTAGCACTGCATCCTTATATGGAAGTAAATATGGACGAGTTATTGTTGATGACTACAGCAAATGGTGTTGGGTTAAATTTCTAAAAACTAAAGATGATTCATATTCTGTGTTTAGTAAATTCTGCATCCAAATTCAAACAGAGAAGGAAATGAAAATCTTGAAAGTCAGAAGTGATCATGGAGGAGAATTTGAAAATGAACCATTTGAGGTTTTCTGTGAAAAACATGGAATTATTCATGAATTCTCTGCACCTAGAACCCCACAACAAAATGGAGTTGTAGAGAGAAAGAACAGAACCTTACAAGAGATGGCTAGAACCATGATCCATGAGAACAATCTGGCTAAGCATTTTTGGGCAGAAGCAGTAAACACAACTTGTTATGTTCAGAACAGAATCTATATTAGACCTCTGTTGAACAAAACATCTTATGAACTCTTTAAAGGAAGAAAACCCAACATATCTTATTTTCATCAGTTCGGATGTACATGTTATGTCCTGAACAACAAAGTCTACCTAAAGAAATTTGATGCCAAAGCTCAAAAGGGAATCTTTTTAGGTTACTCTGAACGCTCTAAGGCATACAGGCTGTATAATTCAGAAACACAATGTGTGGAAGAATTTATGCATGTCAGATTCGATGACAAAATGCCTGGAAGTGAAACTCCAGTGCAAGATGAAAGTCATGCAGAATCTCAAGATTCTGATGATAACTCAGAATCTGATCAGATTCCAGAATCTGAAGATACTTCAGAAGTTGGAACAACCCCTGAAGTTCCTAATGAAGAAGCTTCTGATGAAGCTCAAGATGGTTCTTTGCAAGCTAGTCAATCCAAACAATCTTTCAAATACAAGTCTTCACATCCAGAAGATCAGATAATTGACAATAAAGAAAGTCCTATAAGAACAAGATCACATTTCAGACAAGAAGAGTCTGCTTTAGGATTATTATCTGTTATTGAACCAACTTCTGTTGAAGAAGCTCTTGGAGATGAAGGATGGATTCTGGCAATGCAAGAAGAACTGAATCAATTCAAAAGGAATGAAGTATGGGATCTAGTAGCTAAGCCTGATCACAAGAACATCATTGGAACCAAGTGGGTGTTCAGAAATAAGCTTAGTGAACAAGGAGAAGTAATCAGAAACAAGGCCAGACTTGTTGCGCAGGGCTACAGTCAGCAAGAGGGCATTGATTACACAGAAACATTTGCTCCAGATGCAAGATTGGAAGCAATCTGGTTACTTCTTTCCTATGTAGTTAATCACAACATAATTCTGTATCAAATGGACGTTAAGAGTGCATTTCTTAATGGTGTCATTTCTGAAGAAGTATATGTCAAACAACCTCCTGGCTTTGAAGATTTAAGGCATCCAGAGCATGTTTATAAATTAAAGAAATCACTCTATGGCTTGAAACAAGCTCCCAGAGCTTGGTATGAAAGACTAAGTAATTTCTTAATTCAAAACAACTTTGAACGAGGACAAGTTGACACTACTCTATTCAGAAAGACTCTGAAGAAAGACATTCTTATAGTTCAGATTTATGTTGACCATGTCATTTTTGGTTCTACAAATAGTTCTCTTTGCAAAGAGTTTTCAAAAGTAATGCAGGATGAGTTTGAAATGAGCATGATGGGAGAATTGAAGTTCTTTCTTGGAATTCAAATTAACCAATGCAAAGATGGAGTCTATGTTCATCACTCCAAGTATACGAAAGAGCTTCTGAAGAAGTTTAATCTTGAGGACTACAACGAAATGAATACTCCAATGCATTCAACCTGCACTCTGAGCAAAGAAGATCAAGGGACCAAAGTTGATCAGAAGCTGTATAGAGGTATGATTGGTTCTTTGTTATAACTAACTGCATCCAGACCAGATATTTTGTACAGTGTATGTTTGTGTGCAAGGTTTCAATCAGATCCTAGAGAATCTCACTTAACTGATGTTAAGAGAATCTTTAGATATCTGAAAGGAACTACTAATCTTGGACTTCTTTACAAGAAATCCTCTGACTATGCTGGAGACAGGATTGAAAGAAAATCTACCAGTGGCAATTGTCAATTCTTGGGAGAGAATCTGATATCCTGGGCTAGCAAAAGGCAAGCAACCATTGCTTTGTCTACAGCAGAAGCAGAATACATCTCAGCCGCTAGTTGTTGTACACAGCTACTCTGGATGAAACATCAGCTTGAGGACTATCAAATAACTGAAAACCATATCCCAATTTATTGTGATAATACAGCAGCTATATGTTTGTCTAAGAATCCAATTCTGCATTCAAGAGCAAAGCATATTGAGATTAAACATCATTTTATAAGAGACTATGTTCAAAAGGGAATTTTAGATATTCAATTCATTGATACTGATCATCAATGGGCTGATATATTTACTAAACCCTTATCTGTTGAAAGATTTGATTTCATAAAGAAAAATTTGAACATGTGCTATGTCTCTGGGTAATATGCGCCTCTGAAAAACAGAATTCAGGCTCTGAACATATTCAGAAGCTATTTGGGAATCAGACTCTCTTTTGGAGACTCTGATGAAAGCTTCTGATAAATTATTCAGACTCTGGTGAGGAATCTTTAGACTCTCAGAAGCTCGTATTAGTGGAAGCGTGACTGTTAAGTTCAGTAACACCTGCCCCACTATGGTGACAGTTACTTTACAGTTTCTCAGACGTGGCCTGTCTGTATTGGGTAAGAACTCAAAGGGCAATGATTTCATTACGTTAAACAAGTTACCTTCGCTTTGTCCCAATATGTTTACGGCTGCATGCTATATGTATTTATTGTTTGTGTTTGTTTGTCCCCTACTCTTTCCAAACAGGTTTCAAACTTTTTCTCTATAAATATATAACACACACAACTCACTTCTTTTTTCACTCTTTGATTTTCTCTCTGAACAAACTTCTTGTTTTCTAGTCTTTGCAAAACTTTTTGTTCTTAAATCAAACATTTAGAAACCCCTATTATGGCAAGTGATCTCATCCAATCTGGTGTTATAATCAAGTCTGGAGGGTCCTATGTTATCAAACCCAGAACAATGAACATCATCAAGGAGACTCTGGAAATCCAAGTTGAATCTCCAGTTGATTTTGGTTCACTCAGTCGTCATGGAGTTGACGTTGCACCTCATTTCTTATCACAAGGAATGATGAGGTACTTTGGTATGTTGAATGGACCAACATATCAGGAGCTTGTTAGAGATTTTTGGGTTAGGTCAGAAGTCTACGACAAAGCTGAAGCTACTTTGGAAGAAACAGTAGCAATCTCAAACAACCCCAGTCTTGTTGGCAAGAATAGAGAACAAATGGGTTTAAGACCGTACAATGGTCTTGAAATAAGGTCTGCTGTGATGGGAATACCAATAGTTATCACTGAAGAGGTGGTAGCCAGGGCTTGTCAGATGGAGAGCGCTGGTAAATTTCAGTGGAATGTCAACAAAAAGAGTGAATGGGCTGTTGTCTGCAACAAGTTGTTATTTAAAGGGAGACCCTCAAATAAATTGGTGGATATGCATCCTGAGCATAGGGTGCTTCTGAATATTATACTGGACAGTATGCTTCAAAAAGGAGGAGGAACAGACACATTGTCTGTGGATCACAAAGTTCTTCTTTATTTTCTTATCAACAAAATAAAGATCAACTTCCCCAAATATGTGATGCACCACAGGTGTTGGGCCATCAAGAAGAGTCAATCAGAAACCAGAAGGCAAGTTCCTTTTGGAAGATTAATATCTGAGATTCTGTATCAAGGAGGCCTCTTGAAGGTCTTATCAGAATCTGGTGTGGTATCAGATATTCATCTAGGAACTGTGACCGGAAGAATCATTAATGGCAAGACTCTGCAGTACATGAAGATTGTCAAGAGATTCAACCCCTCTAAGCATGATATGAGAGAATCCTATGTACAATCTGACTTAATGATGGACTTCCTTCCCATATCCAAAGAAGATAATCCTGAAGTTCTTGCAAGATTTGTGGTGGATTACTTCAAGGAGACTGGTAGAATAATCAACTATTCTGCCATTCCTGAGACTGCTAGAGGAGGACCTCTTAAGGTCAAAGGTAAAAGGACCAAGGAAGTGGTTCTCAAGGAAGAGGAAGAGAAGCATGAGCCTCTCAAGAAAAAGATCAAATCTACTGCTCTTCCTGGAGTGAAAATTGGTTCCCCCAAGACTTCAACTCTTATGCCTTCATCAACATCCTCTGCACTTCGTGAAATTAAGGATAGGATTAAAGAAACCAAGGATGAAAAGAAGGCTAAGAAAGATGAGAAGAAAGCGAAGAAAGGCAAGGCTGACAGAGATTTTGACAGAATGGCTGAAGATATTGCTGACTACCTTGATGCTGACTCTGAAGGTGAAGAGAGTCAGATCAAGAAGAGAAAGGTGGATGTGATTCCTGTGGCTAGGGATGTAGCACAGAAGATAGGTACTTCTGTATCTATGATTGAGGATGAACATGCTGCTGGCAAGGCAATGGCAGCAGAAGTAGTGACTGAAGAATTAAAGGAAGAAACTGTCAAAGAAGCTGCTAAGTTGCTTGCTTCTGCTCTTAAACAGAAGAATCCTTCAGCAACTGCAGAAGCTGAGTTATCAGAAGCTACTGTGTCTGATCACTATGCCTCTCCAGAAGCTGGCATTGGCACCTCTGGCAACGTGGCATATAACTCATCTTGATCTTTGAATCAAGAGTCAGAATCAGATTCAGAATCTGACAACAAACCTTTAAGCCAAATTCTTCCATCCCTCAAAAATTCATCTCCCTCACCAATCAAACCCATATCATCCCATAACCCACTTGACCCGTCAGTAGTTGATTATGTTGATTCAACTATGGACAGAGTAATTCAAGACACAATCATAGTGTCTATGAATCTTCCTGCTGACCATCCTGCTCAACATTCATTTCTCAAACCACTTCAGGTAATTCAACCCTCTGAAAAGCCTGAAGCAACCATTCAATCCAAACAGCCATCCCTCCAAACTGAATCCATTTGTGTAAACTCTCCAAACACTCTAGATTCTCTTGAAAAACATCTAGGAGGAGAACTACCAAAAACCCCTGCAAAATCCAAATCAACAAAAGCTACTTCATCCGTTTCCAAACCAGACCCTGTACCTGAACCTACAGAGAATTTGACTTTAGCTTCTGTTGAACCTTCAGAACCTGTTGTTGAACCAGCTTCTGAAAATCTGGAACAAGCTTCTGATATTGTATCAGAAACTGTAACAGAATGTAGAGCTAAGACCAGAAGAGTTTCCCAACCTCTTTGTGACCCCATAACCAATTTCCCAGGTTTTGAAACTTTTCTAGCTTTGAGAGCTTCTCTACCCTCAACCTCTGAACCTCAAATTGACTTATTTGATTCAAGTAAGATAGATGAGTTCTATGCTTCTTCATGCAATAAGCTCAAAGAAGTTATTGAGCAAAGGTTTGTGCCATACTTAATGTGAGCTATGAGGACAAGTTCTCTTCAGTGAAGACTGAGTTTTTGGATTTTATCACCAAAATTCAGAAGACTGCTGCCAGGGAACAAGCACTTGTTACTGCCAAGCATGTTGAAGAAATCAAGCGGGCTGAGAAAGCTGTTATCTTGGAAAAAGCTCTCATTCTGAGGATTAGAGATACACCCTTCTTTGATGAGGATCAGTATATTCCTAGAGAATCAGTGGCTTACAATTCTTTGAAGAGGAAATTGTATAAAGTTCAAGAAGAAGCTAGACAAGAAAGAGAAGCGCATTTGCGAAGAACTGAGGCTCTGGAAGAGATGGTAAAGAAACAGCAAGAGGATCTCCAGAAACTGATGGATCATCTTGCCAAACAAAACCAACCTTAGTTTAATTTCGTTTTGTTTATTTTTTTGTATTTCTTGTTTGCTATCTTCTGAACTTGTTTGTGCTTACAATTTATACAAGTTGTTTTTGATTCTATTTGCATTCTATTTTTTTATGCTCTGAATCTTCTATGTTTTCCCTCTGAATCTCATTCTTCCTTAACACATGTTTACACCCTTACCTTAAGTCACTTAAAAAGGGGGAGGAACTTTTTCTAAACTTTTTTTGTTGATGACAAAAGGGGGAGAATGGAAAGTATTTATGTCAAAGTCAGGGAGAAGGGAAAATTTTCTTTTAATTACATTGCATGTATACGTAAAAGTTAAAGGGAAATCTGCGAAAGGTGCTTAGTTAGACTCTGAGCCCTGTTTAAGAATCATTTTTCAAAATATTCTGAGAATGAATTTGATTGACTATGAAAGTGAATTTAATTAACCTGGATAGAACTCAAGATGAGCTTACAAACCTCAACTTAAGAACTACCAGACTCAGGGGGAGTCAGAGCTTACAAACCTCAGACTCTGAGCTTACAAACCTCAGAACCCTTTAAATCAACTTGTTAATTAGATTAACAACAATTGACCTTTTAAATACTAATGTTTGTCATCATCAAAAAGGGGGAGATTGTTGGAACAAAGGTGTTCAGCAATACCACGTTTTGAGTTTTGATGATAACAAGGTATTAAAAAGTTGTCAATTGGATATTGCTAATATTTGTTTAAGTATGCAGGATATCAATTAAGATTTATATCTTAGAAAGTATTCTGTTTAAACAAAGTTAAAGAGCAAAAAAAAATCCAGAGAAGCTTGTTGCTTGTGATTCTGTTTCGAAGAGAGTCTGAAGACTGTGCCGAAGAGAGTCTGAAGACTGCATCGAAGAGAGTCTGAAGACTGTGCCGAAGAGAGTCTGAAGACTGTATCAGAGTCTGAAGACCATCAGAATCTGAGAACCAAGAGAGTCTGAAGATTATCAGAAGCATAGTGCTACAGTGAGTCTGAAGCCACAAATTTGATAATCTGCTAACAAGGATTTCTACTGCATTGCGATGCACAAAGGAACTCTCAAATGGAGTAACGGCTAGCTTCAAAGTCAACTTGAGCGTGGGAAGCACAAAGATAAAGATTGCAGGCCAGTACAGAGTACGTTGTACGAACTCTGTTTCCACTACTCCACTACCTCGTACAGTTTGGCAACTGTGTCTACCGGTATTAATCCTCAAAGGGAATGGAATTCAAATGATGCTATTGAAGGACTATTACCAAATCAAGCAACAGATCAACAGTCATTGATCAAGCTTCAGAAATCATCCTGATGTGCTAGATGACTCAACGTCTCTTTCCTACGTCTATATAAAGGATAGAAGACCTGGAGAATGAAGGACTCTAGAACTTGAGAAATTACATTGCGCTGCTTTCGTATTCAACTTAGTCTTAACAAAAAGCACATCGTCAACTTAGATTCTTACAAACTGAGTATTCTAGAATTTCTAAGTTTCACAGAAAAACATAGTCTGTCTTTTGTGTAAAACAGAGTCTGTCTTTGTTGTAATTGAAACACTATTTGATTGTTGTCAAAGTGTTTCAACTCTATTCAATTTTCTGTAATTGTGTAAAAGTCTCTTGCTTTTGTGCTTGAGCAAAGGAAGTCTCTTGGCTGCGTCCATTGAGCAAAGGAAGTCTCTTAGTTGTGTCTTTGAGCAAGGAAGTCTCTCGCCTGTGTGCTTGAGCAAGGAAGTCTCATACTGTGTGTTTGAGCAACTTGTAATTTGGTATTACATTTTAGTGAACTCTCCTTGGAAGTACAAGGGGGACAGGACTACTTCCGGTTTGTGGAAGGAACCTGTATAATTGTTTGTGTTCCCTCTTCTCTCTATCTCTTGTTTATTCCGCTGCAATCAGAACCTAATCTCCTATCAGACTCTGATCTCATTCAGACTCTGAGTTTAAAAGAATTAGATTCTCACTCCTCAAGAGCTGCAAAAAGAAAACACAATTCAACCCCCCCCCTTCTTGTGTTTTTCTCACCTTCAGTCATAGCACTTAACCGTGTAACATAAAAGATCCAGAGAAAAACATGTCTTCTAGTGAACCTTCTTCTTCTGGTGCTAATTCTGGTGTTGCTATGCCATACGACTATGGATAAAATAACAGAAGTGAGAAAGCTGATTATGGGAAAATTCCAAAGTTCAATGGTGATCCTGAAGAATTTTCTTGGTGGAAAACCAACTTCTATAGCTATGTCATGGGTCTTGATGAAGAACTCTGGGACATACTTGAAGATGGTGTTGGTGACTTACAACTTGATGACGAAGGTGTTGCCATTGACCGTAAACTTCACACTGCTGCTCAGAAGAAGATCTTCAAAAATCATCATATCATCATAGGAGCTCTTGTCACTGCTATTCCTAAATCTGAATACATGAAAATGAGTGACAAATCTACTGTTAAAGCCATGTTTGCTTCTCTTTGTGCAAACTATGAAGGGAGCAAGAAGGTCAGGGAAGCTAAAGCCCTTCTATTAGTTCATCAGTATGAATTATTCAAGATGAAAGAGGATGAAAGTATTGAGCAGATGTACCCAAGATTTCAAACTCTAGTATCTGGACTTCAGATACTAAAGAAGAGTTACATAGCCTTTGACCATGTTAGAAAGATTCTAAGGAGCTTACCCTCTAGGTGGAGACCAAAGGTTACTGCAATTGAGGAAGCTTAGGATTTAAACACTTTGAGTGTTGAAGATCTTGTCAGCTCTCTCAAAGTTCATGAGTTAAGTCTCAATGAACATGAATCTGCAAGAAAGTCTAAATCCATTGCTTTAAAGTCAAAGGGAAGATCCTCAAAAGCTCTCATGGTTGAAGAGTCTGAAAATGAATCTTCTGCTTCTGAAAGCTCTGAGGAAGATCCTGATGTTGCTAAAGAAATGGCTATGCTTTCAAGCAGAATGCAATACCTTGCTAAAAAGAACAAGAAGTTTCTGAGCAAGAGCAGTGGTAAGAGTTTCAAAAAGGAAGAACAAAAAGGTTGCTTCAACTGCAAGAAGCCTGGGCACTTTATTGCTAATTGTCCAGAGTTGCAGAAAGAGAAATCCAAATAAAAAAGGCCAACCTTTAAGTCAAGCAAGTTTAAGAAGCAAATCAAGAAAAGTCTGATGGCTACCTGGGAAGATCTTGATAATGAATCAGGGTCTGAAGATGATGATGCTGATGGTGAAGCTAATGTAGCTGTTGGATTAATGGCTACAACTGAATCAGTAAAGGAGGCATCTGAGGCAGAATCAGATGCAGACTCTGAAAGTGAGACTGATGTATTTTCTGAACTCACAAGATCTGAATTAGTAGATTGTATCAAAGAACTTCTAGGTCACTATAAAAGACAAAAATGATGCTTTATTGATCAAGAAGTGTAGTTTTAAATACTTGAGTGAGCAAGATGTTGCCCTACAACAATTTATTTCTACTGGAATTGATAGATCTAGGGTAGCATCCATGATCTATAACACATATGAGAACAGAGGACGGGGTCTTGGAATCATTGGAGGTAGCTCAAATGAAGTGATTCTGAAACCTGGTCTTGATGGCGCCAGAGAAGCATTGAAAAATCACTTTGTAAGTGAGTCTGATGAAGTCAACACAGTGACTCATTCAGAACCTATAACTTCAAGTTCTAAAGTTTTGACTAAATCAAAATCTCAGAATGCAAAGTCAAAGGTTCTGAAAAACTTTGAACCTAAGGCTTCAATGATTTCAGACTCTGAAGAAGCCAGAGTCTGAAAAACAAAAGCCTAAGTTTCAAAGAAGAGAAACTTTGAAAGGTAAGTTGGATCCTAAACTGAACAGTTCTAAACCCAAAGTGTGGAGGAAAACAATGCCAATGACTTCAAGACACACCTTACAAAAAGAATTCAATGGTTCAAGGACTAACCCAAGAGGACCCATGAGAATATGGGTACCTAAGTCTGAAATTGTTGATGTTGCAGGTATGTCTAAAAGGACAAGAAAAGCAGAAGGCTTGGTACCTGGACAGTGGCTGCTCGCGACACATGACAGGAGAAAAGTCTAAGTTCCTTACCCTAACCATGAAAGAGGGAGGATTTGTGGGATTTGGAGGAAACCAGACTGGCAAAATCATTGGTACTGGAACCATTGGTAACTCTCTAATCTCTATTAGTAATGTGTGGTTTGTTGATGGGCTTATACATAACCTACTGAGCATAAGTCAATTGTGTGATAGTGGTTATGATGTTTTGTTTAATAAGAACAACTGCACTGTAGTTAACAAGGATGATCAATCCATAGTCTTCAAGGGAAAGAGACAAAACAATGTCTACAAAATAAAGTTCTCTGAACTGACTGATCAGAAGGTAGTTTGCCTTTTGTCAATGGGTGATAAGAAATGGCTGTGAGATAGACGGTTGGGACATGCAAACTGGAGGTTAATCTCTAAGTTTAGCAAGTTGCAACTAGTCAAAGGCTTACCAGACATTGACTATCATTCAGATGCTCTTTGTGGAGCATGTCAAAAAGGGAAAATTGTTAAGAGTTCCTTTAAACCTAAAGAAATTGTTTCTACCTCCAGACCCTTGGAGTTACTTCACATTGACTTATTTGGACCAGTTAGCACTGCATCCATATATGGAATTAAGTATGGACTAGTCATTGTTGATGATTACAGCGGATGGAGTTGGGTTAAGTTTCTGAAACTAAAGATGACTCATATTCTGTGTTTAGAAAATTCTACATTCAAATTCAATCTGAAAAAGAATTGAAAATTTTGAAAGTCAGATGTGATCATGGAGGAGAATTTGAAAATTAGCCTTTTGAGCTTTTCTGTGAAAAACATGGAATTATTCATGAATTCTCTGCACCTAGAACTCCACAACAAAATGGAGTAATAGAGAGAAATAACAGAACCTTACAAGAAATGGCTAGAACCATGATCCATGAGAATAGTCTGGCTAAACATTTTTGGGCAGAAGCAGTAAATACAGCATGTTATGTTGAGAACAGGATCTATATCAGACCTCTGTTGAACAAAACAACATATGAACTCTTTAAAGGAAGGAAACCTAACATATCTTATTTTCATCAGTTTGGATGTACATGTTATATCCTAAACAACAAAGTCTATCTAAATAAATTTGATGCCAAAGCTCAGAACGGAATCTTTTTAGGTTACTCTGAACGATCTAAGGCATACAGACTGTATAATTCAGAAACACAATGCGTTGAAGAATCTATGCATGTCAGATTTGATGACAAAGTGCCTGGAAGTGAAACTCCAGAGCAAGATGAAAGCTGTGCAGGATCTCAAGATTCTGATATCAACTCAGAATCTGATCAGATTCCAGAATCTGAAGATACTCAAGAAGCTGGAGCATCCCCTGAAGTTCCTAATGAAGAAGATTTTGAAAAAGCTCAACATGGTTCTCTGCAAGCTAGTCAATCCAAACATTCGTTCAAATACAAGTCTTCACATCCTGAGGATCAAATAATTGCCAATAAAGATAGTCCCAGAAGAACTAGATCATATTTCAGACAAGAAGAGTCTGCCTTGGAATTATTATCTGTTATTGAACCAACAACTGTGAAAGAATCACTTGGAGATGAAGGATGGATTCTGGCAATGCAAGATGAACTTAATCAATTCAAACGGAATGAAGTGTGGGATCTAGTAGCTAAGCCTGAACACAAGAACATTATTGGAACTAAATGGGTGTTCAGAAATAAGCTTAGTGAACAAGGAGAAGTAATCAGAAACAAAGCTAGACTTGTTGCACAAGGCCACAGTCAACAAGAAGGCAATGATTACACTGAAACATTTTATCCAGTTGCAAGATTGGAAGCAATCAGGTTACTTCTTACTTATGCAGTCAATCACAACATAATCTTGTATCAAATGGAGGTTAAGAGTGCGTTTCTTAATGGTGTCATTTCTGAAGAAGTCTATGTCAAACAACCTCCTGGCTTTGAAGATTTAAAACATCCAGAGCATGTTTATAAATTGAAGAAATCACTATATGGCTTGAAACAGGCTCCCAGAGCTTGGTATGAAAGACTAAGTAATTTCTTAATTCAAAATGATTTTGAAATAGGTCAAGTTGACACTACACTATTTAGAAAGACTCTGAAGAAGGACATTCTTATAGTTCAAATCTATGTGGATGATATCATTTTTGGTTCAACTAATGGTTCACTTTGCAAAGAGTTTTCTAAGGTAATGCAGGATGAATTCGACATGAGCATGATGGGAGAATTGAAGTTCTTTCTAGGAATTCAAATCAACCAATGCAAAGATGGAGTCTATGTTCATCAGTCCAAATACACTAAAGAGCTCCTGAAGAAGTTCAATCTTGAGGACTGCAAAGAGATGAACACTCCAATGCATCCAACCTGCCATCTAAGCAAAGAAGATCAAGGAACCAAAGTTGATCAGAAGCTGTGTATAGGTATGATAGGTTCTTTGTTATACCTAACTGCATCCAGATCAGATATTTTATTCAGCGTATGTCTGTGTGCAAGGTTTCAATCAAATCCTAGAGAGTCTCATTTAACAGCTGTTAAGAGAATCTTTAGATATCTGAAAGGAACTAATAATCTTGGACTTCTGTATAAGAAATCTTCTGATTATAAGCTAGTTGGATTCTGTGTCGCTGACTATGCTGGAGACGGGATTGAAAGAAAATCAACTAGTGGCAATTGTCAATTTTTGGGAGAGAATCTGATATCCTGGGCTAGCAAGAGGCAAGCTATTATTGCTTTGTCTACAGCAGAAGCAGAATACATCTCAGCTGCTAGTTGTTGTACCAACTACTCTGGATGAAACATCAGCTTGAGGAATATCAAATAACTGAAAATTGTATCCTAATTTATTGTGATAATATAGCTGCTATATGTTTATCTAAGAATCCAATTCTGCATTCAAGAGCAAAGGACATTGAGATTAAACATCATTTTATAAGAGACTATGTTCAAAAAGGAATTCTAGATATTCAATTCATTGATACGGATCATCAATGGGCTGATATATTTACTAAACCTTTGTCTGTTGAAAGATTTGATTTTATAAAGAAAAATTTGAACATGTGTTATGTCTCTGGTTAATGTGCGCTTCTGAAAACAGAATTCAGACTCTGAAAGATACTCAGAAGCTTCTGAAGACACTCAGACTCTGTTAAGGAAACTTAGAGACTCAAGAAGCTCGTATTAGTGGAAGGATGACTGTTGAGTTCAGTAACACCTGCCCCACTACGGTGACAGTTACTTTTTTAGTTCTCAGACGTGGCCTGTCTGTATTGGGTAAGAACTCAAAGGGCAATGATTTTATTACGTTTAACAAGTAACCCTCGCATCTTCCCAACACTTTTACGGCTGCATGGTCACTAGTCTTTATTGCTTATGTTTGTTTGTCCCCTTCTCCTTTCCAAACGGTTTTCCATTTTTCATTATAAATAGCAATCACACATAACCCACTTCACTTTTTACACTTTGATTTTTTCTCTGTACATCTAATTCGTTTTTAGTCTCTGAAATTTTTTGTTCTCTAAAGCAAAACCTAGAACCTTACAAATGGCAAGTGATCTCGTTCAATCTGGTGTGATCATCAAATCTGGAAAATCCTATGTGATTAAAGCCAGAACTATGAATATCATCAAAGAGACTATGGAAGTTCATGTTGAATCTCTTGTTGATTTCGGTTCCCTGATAAGGCATAGTATCGACGTCTCTTCTCATTTCTTATCACAAGGAATGATGAGTTACTTTGGTATGTTGAATGGACCAACATATCAAGAGTTGGTTAGAGACCTCTGGGTAAGGGCAGAAGTTTTTGACAAGGACGACGCAACCATAGAAGAAACTGCTGCAATCATGAACAACCCCTCCTTGGCTGGCAAGAGTAGAAAGCAAATAGGTCTGAGACCGTACAAAGGTCTAGAGATAAGGTCTGCTATGATGGGGATTCCAATCCTTATCAATGAAGAAATAGTTGCCAGGGCATGCAGGGTAACTAATGAAGGAAAATTTCAGTGGAATGTGGACAAGAAGAGTGAGTGGATGGGTATCTGCAAAAAACTCTTATTTGAAGGAAGACCCTCAAATAAGTTGGTAGACATGCATCCTGAACATAGGATGCTTCTGAAGATCACACTGAATAGTATGCTTCAGAAAGGTGGAGGAACAGACACTCTGTCTGTTGATCATAAAGTGCTTCTGTACTTTTTGATTAAAAAGAAGAAAATCATCTTTCTAAGATACGTGATGCACCACATATGCTGGGCCATCAGGGAAAGCCAAACCAAATCTAGAAGACAAGTTCCTTTTGGAAGATTGATTTCTGAGATTCTGTATCAAGGAGGCCTCTTGAAGATCTTGACAGAATCTGGTGTTGTATCAGACGCTCAGCTTGGAACAGTAACAGGGAGAATCATCAATGGCAAGACTCTTCAATACATGAAGATTGTCAGGAAGTTCAACCCTTCTAATCTAGATATGAAGGAATCTTCTGTACAATCAGATCTGATGATGTACTTCCCCCCTATTTCCAAAGAAGACAATCCTGAAGTCCTTGCAAGATTTGTAATAGACTACTACAATGAAACTGGGAGAATAATCAACTATTCTGCCATTCCTGAGACTGCTGGAGGAGGACCTCTTAAGGTCAAAGGCAAAAGGACCAAGGAAGTGAATCTAGAGGAAGAGGAAGAGAAGCAAGAACCTCCTAAGAAGAAGAAAAAGTCTACAGCTCTTCCAGGAGTGACTATTGGTGCCTCTGAAACCACAGCTCATATGCCTCTGTCTATCTCTTCTGCATCCAAGGAAAATAAGAAAAGGATAAAGAAAGCCAAGGATGAGAAGAAAACAAAGGACGAGAAGAACGCAAGGGATGAGAAGAAAGCTAAGAAAGGTAAAGCTGACAGAGATCACAAAAGGTTGGTTGAAGAAATTGCTGAATTTCTTGATACTGATTCTGATGAAGAAGAAAGTCAGGTCAAGAAAAGGAAGATAGAAGTTGTTCATGTGGCTAAGGATGTAGCACAAAAGATAGGTACTTGTGTATCTATGATTGAAGAGGAACATGCTGTTGGCAAGGCAATGGCAGCTGAAGTTGTGACAGAAGGACTTAAAGATGAGACTGTGAAGGAAGCTGCTAAGTTGCTTGAAGCAGATTTGAAACAGAAGAGTCAGGTTGCCCCTGCAAAAGCTGATCAATCAGAAGCTACTCTGTCTGATGCTTCTGACCAACAAGCTTCTCCAGAAACTGGCATTGGCACATCAGGAAACATTTCATTTGAATCACCTCTCTCTTCTACGAATCAAGAGTTTTCATCCTCATCTGAAACTGAATCAGATGACATACCTCTGAGCAAAGTCCTTCCATCCCTTCGAAATAAAACCCCCTCTCCAATCAAACCTATCTCATCATTTGATCCACTTGACCCAAGAATAGGTGAATATGTTGATTCAACTATTGACAAGGTTATTTAAGACACCATCATAGTGTCTCTGAACTTACCCTCTAACCATCCTGCTCAACCATCATTTCTTAAACCACTTCAGGCAATTCAGCCTACTGAAGAACCTGAAGAACCCATTCAATCTGCTCAACCATCCCCTCAACATGAAACTATCTTTGTAGACTCTCCAGACACCCTAGATTCTCTTGAAAGACACCTAGGAGGAGAACTACCAAAGACCCCCGCAAAATCCAAAACAACAAACACTACAAAATCTGTTTCAAAACCAGACTCTGTACCCCAACCTAAACCAGAAATTCAAACCTTAGCTTCATTTGAACCAGTTACTATAACTGTAGAGGAACCAGTCTCTGAGACTCTGGAACAAGTTTCTAGTGTCATACCTGACCCAGAACCTGTAACAGAATGCATAGTAGAGCCTGTGTCTGAAACAGTTATTGAACTCCTAAACCAAACTGTGGAAATTGGCCTTGAAACCTCACAAGCTATCGTAACTTCTGAACCTTCAACTTCATCTGAGCCAAATTAAACTCTTATTCCTCACAACCTCTTTGATTCGTTGAGAATAGATGAGTTTTATGGAGTGTCCAACTCAAAGCTCAAGGATATTATTGAGCAAAGATTTGTTTCAATCCTCAATTTAAGCTATGAGGATAAATTTTCTACTCTGAAGAATGAATTTGTGGATTTTGTCACCAAAATTCAGAAGGCTGTTGTAAAAGAACAAGCTAGTGTTCTTGCCAAACATTTGGAAGAAATTAAGAAAGCTGAGATAGCAAAGGCTAAGAAGAAAGCTCCTACTCTGCTGTTGGAATATAAACCATTCTTTGATGCTGATCAATAAAATCCAAGGGAAACAGTGGTTTATGATTCGCTGAAGAAGAGGCTTCACAGAGTTCAAGAAGAAGCTAGACTTGAAAGAGAAGCTCATCTCAGAAGAACATAAGCTCTCGAAGAAATTGTCAAGAAACAGCAAGAGGATCTCTAGAAATTGATGGATCACATTGCCAAACAAAACCAACCTTAGTTGCACACCTAGTGTTTAATCTGTTTTGTTTTGCTTGTACTCTTATGTTGCTGATTTCTATTATCTTATGAACTTTTACTTTATGATTATTCGATGTTTTACTTCAACTATATGTGCTTATGATATATCTTTCTTTATTTATCTTAGTGCATCTGAAGTCTAACTACCGAATTCTACTTAGAATCTGTCCTGTTTCATAATCTAATTTGTTTGTGCTCTGAATTTTCTGTTCTCATGTTAAAAAAAAAATTAAAAATTTCCTCACTTGAAGTCATATAAAAAGGGGGAGAAACTTGTTTTTTAAACCTTTTTGTTGATGACAAAAGGGGGAGAAAGACCAATGAGTACTATGTAAAGTTAAAGGGAAGTTTGCGAAAGGTACATCGTTAAATTCTGAGCCCCATTAAAAAGAATCTTCTCTCAAATTCATTTATTATTCTGAGATTTGATTCAGCTACTTATGCTTAACATGAATTTAATTAACTTGGATAGAACTTAAGGGGAGCTTACAAACCTCAACTTAAGGACTATCAGACTCAGGGGGAGTCAGAGCTTACAAACCTCAGACTCTGAGCTTACAAACCTCAGACCCTTTAAGTCAACCTGTTAATTAGATTAACAACAATTGACCTTTTAAATAATGATGTTTGTCATCATCAAAAAGGGGGAGATTGTTGGAACAAGGGTGTTCAGCAATACCACGTTTTGAATTTTGATGATAACAAGGTATTAAAAATTGTCAATTGGATATGCTAATATTTTTTTAAGTATGCAGGATATTAATCAAGATTTTAATCTTAGAAAGTATTCTGTTTGAAAATTTAGAGAGCAAGACCAAGAGAAGCTTGTTGCTTGTGATTCTGAAGATCTGGAGAGTCTGAAGAATCATCAGAAGCTGTGTCAAGAAGTCCTGAAGACTAACAGAATCTGAAGTTCATTTGAGTCTGAAGATGATCAAAACCTAAAAGTTCAATAGAGTCTGAAGACTATCAGAACCTGAAGACCAAGAGAGTCTGAAGATCATCAGAAGCTGAAGTGCTACAGTGAGTCTGAAGCCTACAATCTGAAGATCTGCTTAGAAGGATTTCTAAAGGCATTACGATGCATAAGAAACACTCAATTGGAGTAACGGCTAGCTTCAAAGTCAACTTGAGCGTGGGATGCTCAACGACAAAGAATGCAAAATAGTACAGAGTACGTGTGTACAAAATCTATTTCCACTACTCCACTACCTTGTACAGTTTGGCAACTGTGTCTACCGGTATTAAGCTTCAAAAGGAATGGAATTCAAAATATGCATTTGAAGGACTATTACCATATAAAGCAACAGATCAACAGCTATTGATCAAGCTTCCAAAATTCTCTTGATGTGCTGGATTGTCTCAACGTCTCTTTCCAACGCCTATATAAAGGATAGAAGACTTGAAGAATATGTTGGACTCTACAACTTGAAAAACTACGCTGCTAAGCTATTGTATTCTCACTGAGTCAAACCAGAAACACATCAACAACTTAGATTATTCTTACAAACTGTGTATTTTAGAATCTCTAAGTTTATCAGAAAAATAGAGTCTGTCTTTGTTTAAGTTATTGGAACACATTTGATTGTTTATCAAGTGTTTCAACTCTATTCAATTTTCTATAAATTGTGTCAGAAGTCTCTTGCTTGTGTGCTTGAGCAAAGAAGTCTCTTAGTTGTGTCTTTGAGCATTGGAAGACTCTTGCTTGCGTGCTTGAGCAATTGGAAGTCTCTTACTGTGTGTTTGAGCAACTTGTAATTGAAATTACATTTTAGTGAAACTCTCCTTGGAAGTGCAAGGGGGACAGGACTACTTCAGGTTTGTGGAAGGAACCTGTATAATTGCTTGTGTTCTCTCTTTCTCTCAATCTCTTGTTATTTTCCGTTGCAACAGAATCTGGTCTCCTATCAGACTCTGAATCCATTCAAGAGTTTCGAAAAAGAAAACACAATTCAACCCCCCCTTCTTGTGTTTTTCTCACCTTCACAGCCTACTCAAGAACCTGAAGAACCCATCAAGTCTTCAACCAACCAAGAAACTTCAACCATCCTAGAACCTTCAAACATAGGTTCTTCTGAAACCCTAGACTCTCTTGACAAATATCTAGGAGGAGAATTACCTATCACCCCCATCAAATCCAAAGCTTAGACTCAAGGTTCTTCAGAACCTGAGATCGTAGAGTCAGAACCTGCTGTCACTGTTGACACAGTTTCTGAGCCTGAGCACCAAACGTAAACTGAACAACAAACATCAACCCATCAAAATGAAACAAAAACTCAACACACTGAGACTGTTCAATCAGAAACCAATCTTACCCTCACCGCTCAAAAAGACCAACCCTCTTCATCTAAACCAATCCAATCTCAACATCATCCTGAACTCTTGAATCCAGGATACATAGAGGATTTCTTTGTAAAGAGGTGCAGGAAGATCAATGAGCTTGTCAAGCTGAAGAGCAATCCAGTTTTGATTGTGAGCTATGAAGACCAGTTTTCAGCTGTTATGAAGGAAATAGAGAAAGCTGAAGTACTTGCCAATCATCTTGAGGAACTTAGAAGAAAAGAAGAACAATCTCAAGGGGAGATTCTAATGCTTTCTAACGAGCCTTTCTTCTCTGAAGCTGAGTACAAGTCAAGAGAATTTCATGTCATTAAGAATTTGAAGCAGAAGATTCTGACTGTACAAGAGGAAGCCAGATTAAAAGAAGAAGCTCCCCTTAAGAGGACAGAAGCTCTTCGGGAGATTGTTAAGAAGCACGCAAAGGATATGAAGAAACTGATGGATATGATTGCCGACCAAAATAAGCCTTAGTTGCACACATTTTTTTTTTTGGTTGTATTTTTAAGTCTTTGCATAGCCTCTGAATTTTTTTGTTTGCTTCTAATACAATATTAGCTCCTGAATTTATATAATGGTTTTGATATCTTTTGATTCTGATTAATTGCTTCTGTTTTTTGTATCAACTCTTGCGTTTTTAAAATATCTAAGCTTTTATCAGACTTTGTTTACGTTTTTAACTCTGAATCTACTCATCTCTTCTCGTTTACTTTGAAAATTGTTTTTAAACTCTGATACCTTTTTGTTAATGACAAAAGAGGGAGTAATTGAAGTATTTTAAGTCTAAGGGTAAGTTAGCAATAGATAACGTTAGATTCTGAGCCCTCAATTAAATTCTTTGCAATTTAATTTAAGAGACTCTCTTCTCGTCTCTAGTCTTTTAAGTTTTTATGAGATTTGATTCTGAAGTTTTGATTTAAAATGAATTTAATTAATCTGGATAAGACTTAGGGGAATCTTACAAACCTCACCTTAAAGACTATCAGACTCAGGGGGAGTCAGAGCTTACAAACCTCAGACTCTGAGCTTACAAACCTCAAACCCTTAAGTCAACTTGTTAATTAGATTAACAACAATTGATCTTTTAAATACTGGTGTTTGTCATCATCAAAAAGGGGGAGATTGTTGGAACAAATGGGTTTAACAATACCACTTTTAGTTTTGATGATAACAAGGTATTAAAAATTGTCTATTTGATATGCTAATATTTGTTTAAGTGTGCAGGATCTTAGTCAAAGTTTTTATTCATAGAAAGAATCCTGTAAGAACAAATGAACAGCAAAATCCTAAAGAAGCTTGTTGCAAGTGATTCTGGAGAGCGTGAAGAATCATCAGAAGCTGTTTCGAGAGGTTCTAAAGACGAAGAAAGTATGAAAAAGTCGCCTCAAAGAAGTACAAGACTTAGAGAGTCTGAAGAAGCTGTTTCGAAGAAGTGCAAAACAAGAGGTTCTAAAGACTCAGAGCGTCTGAAGAACAAAGAGAGTCTTAAGGAGCTGAAGAGAGTCTGAAGCTCAAAGGATTCTAAAAGTTCTACAGAGAGTCTGAAGATTGCAAATCAAGGATTTGATTATATGAATCTCTGAAGGAATTTCGACTACAAAGAAACGTTCACATGGAGTAACGGCTATCTTCTAGGTCAACTAAAGCATGGGATGCTTTGCGACAAAGAATGCAAGAAAAGGACAGAGTATTGTGTATGAACTCTGTTTCCACTACTCCACTACCTTCTACTACTGGCAGCTGTGTCTACTGGTATTATCACTTCAAATGGAATTAAATTCAAAATATGTATTGAAGGACGACTACCATATCAAGCAACAGATCAACAATATTTGATCAAGCTTCTAGATGACTCTGTCATATGTTGGATTGTCTCAACGTCTCTTTACAACGTCTATATAAAGGAATGAAGACTTGGAGAATAGACTACTGACTCTGAATGAACTATTAAGCTATTACGCTATTTTGTTATTCTCCCTGAGTCAAACAAACACATCAACAACTTAGAAAATTCTTACAGACTTGTTTATCCTAGAATTTCTAAGTGTTACAGAAAATAGAGTCTTATTGTTTTGTAATTGGAACACCACTGATTGTATATCAAGTGTTCAAACTCTTATTCAATTTTCTTTAAATTGTGTCAGAAGTCTCTTGCTTGTGTGCTTAAGCATTAGAAGTCTCTTAGTTGTGTCTTTAAGCATTTGGAAGTTTCTTGTCTGCGTGCTTGAGCATTTGGAAGTCTCTAGCTGTGTGCTTGAGCAACTTGTAATTGTTTAGTAGATTTTAGTGAACTCTCCTTGAAAGTGTAAGGGGAACAGGACTACTTCCGGTTTGTGGAAGGAACCTGTATAATTGCTTGTGTTCTCTATTTCCCTAATCTCTTTACATTTTCCGCTGCAACAGACTCTGAGTTTCCATTAGGTCCTGAACTTGTTCAGAATCTGATCCTGGAAAACATAATCATTCTTTTTAAGCGACGCAAAAAAGAAAACACAATTCAACCCCCCCTCCCCCTTCTTGTGTTTTTCTCACCTTCACCATATTCACGTGATGTTAGTATTCTAGGAGGGGTGGTTTATGTATGTGTGTTATGCATGAATCCTTGAATACTTATATTTGTTTAATATTGATTATGATTTATGTGAAGCTAACTCACAGTGGTATGTGGGGGACCGCCTACCTATTTGTATGGACGGGTAGACAACGTGCATGATTAGTGAGATTGCTAGCTTGGTGAGTCGTTTGAGGATAGCGGAAGCTTCCTCTATTTTTCTATTAGAGTCTAGATTACGCTCTGATTAGGACGTCGTTATTTTACTTATTTGAGATTATGTATGTTGTTGAAAATTTTCCCATGAGTCGGGATTTGGAGACTTATATGTTGACATGTATACTTATGTGATGTATGGTTTATATCCGCTGAGACCGTTGAGAATTTTTATATATGCATGTTTGAAATCTGTTGAAGACGTAGCGTCTATTTCTTGAATAATTAGTATATTCGCGTGTTTTATTGCTTTAATAAAAATAAGGCGTTACAAGTTGGTATCAGCGCCATGGTTAGTCTTGTCCGGACTAGAATTTGGTGAATTCCCTGTTTGTATGCGACGTGTACGGAAGTATTGTGGGTACTTGTTGTGTTGTTTTGTTATTTTAGGTGGGTTTGAGCATAGCTGGGGAATAACAAGTTGCTTCTAGTGTGTTTGTCTGGCAAAGGAGGTATCTTTGGCTGCAGAGGCTCAGTTAGTTGTGGTTGGTGTTAAGGTTCCTATTGATTTTGAGTTGGATCTTGTATGTCTTCTGTCGAAGCATATGGACGTGATTTTTGGTATGGACTGAATGTTGTCTTTTGGTTTTAGCATTAATTGTTTAACCAAGAGTGTGACGATTTTGAAGCCAGTAGTTGAGGTAGGTGGAATGTTCTTAACCGCGGAACAAGTGAAGAAGTCCTTGGATGGTGAAGCTAGTGTGTTCATGATGTTTGCATCGTTGAAGGAAACTAGTGAGAAAGGAATTGGTGATTTGCTGGTGGAGCAAGAGTTTCCAGATGTTTTTCTGGACGACATTACCGAATTGCCACCTGAGAAAGAGGTGGAGTTTGCAATTGATCTAGCACCAGGAACGAGTCTTATTTCTATTGCGCTGTATCCCATGTCTGCATCTGAGTTGGGTGAGTTGAAGAAGCAGTTGGAAGAGTTGCTTGAGAAATAGTTCATTAGGACGAGCCGTGGGGTGCTCTAGTGTTATTGGTTAAGAAGAAGGATGACAGCATGAGGTTGTGTGTGGATTATCGGTAGTTGAAAAAGGTGACGATTAAGAATCGGTATCCGTTTCCGAGGATTGATGATTTGATGGATCAATTGGTTGGTGTGGAAGTGTTTAGTAAGATTGATTTGAGGTTAGGATATCATTAGATTAGAGTGAAGGCGGAATATATATCTAAAACCGCATTCCGAATGAGGTATGGACACTATGAGTATTCTGTGATGCCATTTGGAGTGTGTAATGCCCTAGGTTTCTTCATGGAATATATGAATAGAATATTTCATCCTTTTCTAGACCGTTTTATGGTAGTGTTTATTGATGACATTTTGGTGTATTCTAAGTCGGAAGAGGAGCATGCCGAACATCTGAAGATGGTGTTGCATTTCTTGAAGGAGAGTAAGTTGTGTGCCAAGTTGTTGAAGTGTGAGTTTTGGTTGCGGGAAGTGAGTTTCCTTGGTCATGTGATTTCTAAGGGTGGCATTGCGGTAGATCCGTCGAAGGTTAATGCGGTATTGCAGTGGGAGTCACCGAAGTCGGTTTTTGAGATTAGAAGTTTTCTTGGGTTGGCAGGTTATTATCAGAGGTTTATCAATGGATTCTCTAAGTTAGCGTTGCCATTGTCGCAGTTGACTCGGAAAGGATAAGTTTATGTTCGGGATGCTAAGTGTGAGGAGAGTTTCCAAGAGTTGAAGAAGAGGTTGACTTCAGCGCCAGTGTTGATTTTGCCAAATCCGAAGGAATCGTTTGTTGTGTATTGTGATGCTTCTAAGATAGGTCTTGGTGGTGTGTTAATGCAAAACCGTCAGGTTATAGCTTATGCATCGAGGTAGTTGAAAGTACATCCGAAAAATTATCCAACTCATGATTTGGAATTGGCTGCAGTTGTTTATGTGTTGAAGATTTGGAGGCATTACTTGTATGGTTCTAAGTTTGAAGTGTTCAGGGATCACAAGAGTTTGAAGTAGTTATTTGATTAGAAAGAGTTAAATATGAGGCAGAGGAGATGGTTGGAATATCTTAAGGATTTCAATTTTGAGTTGAGCTATCATCCTGGAAAGGCGAATGTGGTGGTAGATGCCTTGAGTAGGAAGACTTTGCATATGTCTACTTTGATGGTTAAAGAGTTGGATTTGATTGAGCAGTTTCGAGATTTGAGTTTGGTGAGTGAATTATCGCCGGATGGTGTGAGGTTGGGTATGTTGAAGCTGACGAGTAATATTTTGGAAGAGATTAAGAATGGTCAAAAGGAAAATTGGGAACTTGTTGATCGAGTGGTGTTCGTTAATCAAGGCAAGGGTGGGGACTTCAAGTTGGCTGAGATCTACATTGAGCATATTGTTAGGTTGCATGGTATTCCTTCTAGCATTGTGTCGGATCGGGATTCGAGGTTTACTTCTAAGTTTTGGGAGAGTCTGCAAGCTTCTTTGGGAACTAAGTTAAGGTTGAGTTCTACTTATCATCCGCAAACTGAAGGGCAAACTGGGTGGACTATTCAGAGTTTGGAGGATTTGTTGAGAGCTTGTGTTATGGAGCAAGGTGTCAGTTGGTGATAGATATGTGGAAAGTGTACCAAAAGATATCAAAGTAATAAAATAAGTTCGTATCCACGAGGACTATGTTAATCTCAATTTAGAAATAAAGTAAATATTTAGGATGTATAAATTATTTTGTTTGCCCTAGGCAGTAGATTTGATTTGATTGCATAAAATTAAATAACAGAAAATAAAGATTTCGTTAGAAAATATAGATTCGGTCAGAAAATATAGATTCGGTTAGAAAATATAGATTCAATTAGAAAATATGAAGAGAGATGAGACTAGGTCTTTCGAATCCTCTATTTCTCCTAATTTTTATACTGCACCTATTTCTCATGAATGATTCTCTAGTTTCATGATGATTAACAAAATAGCCCTAATCAATCCCTTGACTTATGACCCTCTTCTCAGATTGCAACCCCTAATTCCTTAGGTGGTCTAATAATCTTTGAAGGTTTTAAGAACGTTAACCTATTATCACTAATAAATGATTATCCATTCCTAGACTAACCCTGTTTATTAGAGCAATTCAATTAGGTCTAAGTTTAAAGCTATGGTCAGTAGTCATTCATTCTCACTAAATCATGTTTATAGGGTGTCAATATATAAAAAGCATTAAGAACAATTGAATTGAATAAAAACTAGATTGTCATTCACAATAGATAGAGTTTCAGAACAACATGTTACAATTAGGGTTACACAGAATCATCTCAGACATAATCTCTAAGAGATTTAGCTACTCATAATTGAGTTTACAAATAGCATAATCAATGGAAGAATTAAAACATACATGAACGAGTTACAAGGTGATGAAATCGCCCTTGCAGCCGTCTTCAGGTCTCAAAATCTCACTTTCTCCCACCAGGATTCTTTGTAACAGCCCGATTTTCGTTAGTATTATTTTAATTTCTTTTTTGTATGCTTTCGTAGATTTGGTGTAGAGTGGTATTTTAGTCATTTTAGATTAAGGGGTATTTTGATCATTTATTAAGGTTTAGTAAACTTAGAATTATGATTATTTTAGTATTTTGAGGTGAGTTGGAGGGGTACTCCCTGTGACTAACTCGCCATTGCGAGTGAAGTTACTCGCCATGGCGAGTTGCACAGTGCAGTCACCCCTATTTTGTCGTTTTTAGGGCTTTGGGTCGATCCGAACCATTCCGAACTGATTCTTTTGATGTAGTTAAATGTAATTGAGCTTTTAAACCTCTGTAAACATCAAGCAAATGAGAAGTTGGACTTGGTTTGGTGGTTGTACCTCAAGCTTTGAAAACGTCAAAAACATCGATTGTTCCGAAACTTGTTTCTCTTAAGATAAAGGGGTGAGATTATGTTGCATACTAGGTATATGATTTTCTGAAAAATAGTTGTGAATGAATTCAATAGAGTCTAACTTATTTTGCTTTAAAAATAGAATTCTTTTGGAAAAATGATAAGAGAAACAAACTTTGTGATTTCGATGATTTCGTTGTAATTAGCCGGTGAGACATGCATGCATACATAGTCGAGGAATTGATGTTGTTTTACTTTGAAAAGTATATGTTAGTTGTTTTGCTTAACCATAGACGAACTTCGTCAAATTTAATCCTTAAGACCGATTATCTCGGAAACCTTTTGCAAATGGTTTTGTGTGAATATTTGAGGATACGTGAATGATTGCTAGGTGATGAATATGATGATTATCTTGGATTGGTGAATTTTCTCCTTTACTTTAATTGTGAGAAACTATATGAAGTTGTGATGATGTTTGTTGATAGTTGAGATAACAATTATGTTGAATGATGATGTGGTGATGAATTCTATTTGAATTGTGAATTGTTGATTGAATGGATGTATATTCTTGATAATGCAATTGTTGTTGAAGTTGTTCAATGTAAATGGAGGTGAACTTTTACATTGTTGTTGTTGAGGTAATTTGCATTGTCGATTCTTTGCTTGTATGTCCATGCATCATAGTCTCATATGCAGCGTAAGGGGAGGACCCTTACGTAGGTGTTAATGTAAGAGGAGGTGTACTCTTACATATGATGTGCAGTTGGCATCATGGGGCGACGACCTTTGTTGTTGGTGACGATACCGCATGCATTTAGGATCATGTCTAGGTGCATAAAAGATGTAGCATGAGTCTTTATGATTGTTATGCTTGTTGATTGGTGAACTTGGTGATTAACATACTTGGTGCCTTATAAGTGTTGTTGCGTAATTGTGACTAAAGGTGAGAAAAAACACAAGAAAGGGGGGTTGAATTGTGTTGACTTTTTCACGTCTCTTAAAAAGTATGATTCTGTTTTCCAGGATCAGAGTCTGAACAAGTTCAGGTCCTGATGGAAACTCAGAGTCTGTTGTAGCGGAAAATGTAAAGAGATAAGGGATAGAGAGAACACAAGAAATTATACAAGTTCCTTCCACAAATAGGAAGTAGTCGTGTCCCCCTCGCACTTCCATGGAGAGTTCACTAAAATGTAATAACCAATTACAAGTTGCTCAAGCACACAACAAGAGACTTCTAAATGCTCAAGCACGCAGGCAAGAGACTTCAAATTCTCAAAGACACACCTAAGAGACTTCTAATGCTCAAGCACACAAGCAAGAGACTTCGGACACAATTTACAGAAAATTGAATAAGAGTTTGAACACTTGATATACAATCAGTGGTGTTCCAATTACAAAACAATAAGACTCTGTTTTCTGTGACACTTAGAAATTCTAGGATAAACAAGTTTGTAAGAATTTCCTAAGTTGTTGATGTGTTTGTTTGACTCAGGGAGAATAGCAAATAACGTAATAGCTCAGTTTTTCAGTAATAAAGTCTAACACTTTCTTCAAGTCTTCTATCCTTTATGTAGGCATTGTAGAGAGACGTTGAGAAAATCCAGCACATCACATAGTCATCTAGAAGCTTGATAAAATAATGTTGATCTGTTGCTTGATATGGTAATCGTCCTTCAATTAAAGATTTTGAATTTCATACCTCTTGAGACGAAAATACCAGTAGACACAGCTGCCAGTAGTACAAGTAGTGGAGTATAGGAAACAGGCTTCAACAATTTACTCTGTCCTTTTTCTGAATTATTTGTCGCAAAGCATCTCATGCTTAAGTTGACTTGAAATTAGCCGTTAATCCATACGAACGTCTCTTTGTAGTCGAATTGCCTTCAGAGATTCACTTAATTAAATTCTTGAATTGCAATCTTCAAATTCTCTGTAGAACTCTGGACTAGAGCTGTCAAAACGGGCGCCCGACCCGTTTAGTCCCGGCCCTAACGGGCTTCGGGCTTTATCAGGCCGGGCCAAAAAGCCCGGTTGAAAAACGGGCTTGAAAATATACTACCCGAGCCTGGCCCTCCACGGGCCGCGGGCTAACGGGCCGGCCTGTTTTAAAAATTACATTTTTTTTTATAAAAAAATACTATAAAACACTCCTATAATTTTTTTATAAATAATATTTTTAATATATTTAAATAATGTGTAGCACAAAAATAAATTTGAAACATTTTCATACACATGTCGTAAACTAAAACGGCAAGGAAAACAATTTTGAATAAATTATATACGTTATGATTATAAATATTTATATATATTCGATCTTTAAAATTATAAATAACGAAACGAGTAAATATAATTTTATTTTACATTTATATTTGTGTTAATTCATTGAATTTTCACTTTTATTTTTTACTTTGACAATCAACTAAGTAAATAATTATTTGAAAAATATATATAATTTATAGGATTTTTTTTGTTATGCGGGCTAACGGGCTACCCGCGGCCCGTTCGGGTTAGCCCTAACGGGTACCGGGCTTTTTAGGGCCGGGCTAAAAAGCCCTAAAAAATCCGTGCTCAATATTTAAGGCCCAAGCCCTATAGTTAATCGGGCTAAACGGGCCGGCCCGTACGGCCCGGCCCATTTTGACAGCTCTACTCTGGACTCTGTTTGAGCTTCAGACTCTCTTAAGCTCCTTCAGACTCTCTTTGTTCTTCAGACGCTTTGAGTCTTCAGAACCTCTTGTTTAGCATTTCTTCGAAACAACTTCGTCAGATTCTCCGAGTCTTGTACTTCTTCGAAACGGCTTCTTCAGACTCTCTTCGTCTTCAGAATCTCTCGAAACAGCTTCTGATGATTCTTCAGGCTCTCGAAACAGCTTCTGATGATTCTTCATTTGTTCTTACAGAATACTTTCTAAGATTAAAATCTTTGACTAAGATCCTGCACACTTAAACAAATATTTAGCATATCCAATTGACAATTTTTAATACCTTGTTATCAATAAAACTAAATGTGGTATTGTTAAACACCCTTTGTTCCTACAATCTCCCCCTTTTTGATGATGAAAAACATAAGTATTTAAAAGGTCAATTGTTGTTAATCTAATTAACAAGTTGACTTAAGGGTTTGAGGTTTTTAAGCTCAGAGTCTGAGGTTTGAAAGCTCTAACTCCCCCTGAGTCATATAGTCTTTAAGGTGATGTTTGTAAGCTCCCCCTAACTCCTATCTAGGTTAATTAAATTCATTTTTAAACACAACTTCATAATCAAATCTCACAAGAACTTAAAAGACTAGAGATGAGAAGAGATTCTCTTAAATTAAATTGTGAAAAATTTAATTTATTTGAGGGCTCAGAATCTAACGTTATTATCCATAGCTAACTTCCCTTTACTTAGAATTAAAATATTTCAAATCTCTTTTGTCATTAACAAAAAGGTATCAGAGTTAATTTTTTTTTTACAGTAAACAAGAAGAGATAAGAAGATTCAGTGTTAAAAACGTATACAGAGTCTGGTTAAAAAAAAACTTAGTTTTAAATACACAAGAGTTAATAAAACAATAGAAATCAGAGTCAAATAACCAGAATCATAAGATATATATAAAAGACTGAAAGTGTGAGTAGTGAGAGTGAAAGTAGTGTGTGTTTGTGACTTAGTGTATTTTTGATAAAACGTTTGGAATACACTGAGGACAAATAGACATAAACATTAAAGACAAACACGCAAGCAGTCATAAAGCAAAGTGAAGGCGCGAGGATAAATGTTAAGCGGATATTATCATTGCCCTTTGAGTTATTACCCAATACAGACATACCACGCTTGAGAACCTCAAAAGTAACTGTTATTGTAGTGGGGTAGGTGTCATTAGTCATAACTGCCACCTTACCACTAATACATGCAGCTTCTGAGTCCGAGTCTCCTTAACAGAGTCTGAGTGTCTTGAGAGGCTTATTTTCTCATAATCTCCAAAAGAGAGTCTGATACTCAAGTAGCGTCTGAATAACTTTAAGAGTCTGAATTCTATCTTCAGGAGCAAGCATTACACAGAGACAAAACACATGTTCAAATTTTTCTTTATAAATTCAAATCTCTGAACACTTAAAGGCTTAGTAAATATATCAGCCCATTAATGATCAGTATCAATGAATTGAATATCTAAAATTCCTTTTTGAACATAGTCTCTAATAAAATGATGTTTAATTTCAATGTGCTTAGCTCTTGAATGTAGAATTGGATTCTTGGACAAACATATAGCAGCTGTATTATCACAATAAATTGGGATAAGATGTATTCTGCTTTTGCTATTGACAAAGCAATAGTTGCTTGTCTTTTGCTAACCCATGATATCATATTCTCTCCCAGAAATTGACAATTGCCACTGGTTGATTTTCTTTCAATCCTGTCACTAGCATAGTCAGCATCGCAGAATCCAACTAGCTTATAATCTAAAGATTTCTTATACAGAAGTCCAAGATTAGTGGTTCCTTTCAAATATCTAAAGATTCTCTTAACAGTAGTTAAGTGAGACTCTCTAGGATCTGATTGAAACATTGCACACACATATACACTGAATAAATATTTGGTCTGGATGTAGTGAGATATAACAAAGAACTTATCATACCTCTATACAACTTCTGGTCAACTTTTGTTCTTTGATCTTCTTTGCTCAATGTACATGTTGGATGCATTGGAGTGTTCATTTCCTTACAATTTTCAAGATAGATTTTCTTCAGGAGCTCTTTAGTGTACTTGGATTGATGAAAATAGACTCCATCTTTGCATTGGTTGATTTGAGTTCCTAGAAAGAATTTCAATTCTCCGATCATGTTCATTTCAAATTCATCCTGCATTGACTTAGAAAATTCCTTGCAAAGAGAACTATTAGTTGAACCAAAAATAATATCATCAACATAAATTTGAACAATTAGAATATCTTTCTTAAGAGTTTTCCTCAATAGTGTAGTGTCAACTTGACCTCTTTCAAAATCATTTTTAATTAAGAAATTACTCAGCCTTTCAAACCAAGCTCTGGGAGCTTGTTTCAGACCATATAGTGATTTCTTCAGTTTATAAACATGTTCAGGATGATTTAAGTCCTCAAAACCAGGAGGTTGTTGGACATACACTTCTTCAGTAATGACACCATTAAGAAAGGCACTTTTAACATCCATTTGATACAGAATTATGTTGTGATTTACTACGTAGGAAAGTAGTAACCTGATTGCTTCCAATCTTGCAACTGGAGCAAGTGTTTCAGTGTAATCAATGCCTTCTTGTTGACTGTAGCTTTGAGCAACAAGTATGGCCTTGTTTCTGATTACTTCTCCTTGCTCACTAAGGTTGTTTCTGAACACCCATTTAGTTCCAATAATGTTCTTGTGCTCAGGCTTAGCATCTAGATCCATCATTCCATCTGAATTGGTTAAGTTCATCTTGCATAGATAAAATTCATCCTTCATCTGCAAGCGCTTCTTCCATAGTGGCAGGTTCAATTATTGATAACAATCCCAACACAGACTCTTCTTGTCTAAAATGTGATCTAGTTCTTCTGGGACTTTCTTTGTTGCCAATAATTTGATCCTCAGGAGGTGAAGACTTGTATTTGAACGAATTTTTGTATTGATTTGCTTGTTGAGAACCATCTGAAGCTTCTTCAGAAGCTACTTCATCAAGAACTTCAGGGGATGCTACAACTTCTGGAGTGTCATCAGACTCTAGGGTCTGATCAGGTTGTGAGTTATCATCAGACTCTGGAGAACCTGCGAAACTTTCATCCTGCTCTTGAGTTTCACTTCCAGGCACTTTGTCATCAAATTTGACGTGCATAGATTCTTCAACACATTTTGTTTCTGAATTAAACAGTCTGTATGCCTTAGACCTTTCAAAGTAACCTAAAATGATTCCCTTCTGAGCTTTGGCATCAAATTTCTTCAGATAGACTTTATTGTTTAGAATGTAACATGTACATCCAAACTGATGAAAGTAAGATATGTTAGGTTTCCTGCCTTTAAAGAGTTCATATGCTGTTTTGTTCAACAAGGGTCTGATATAGATCCTGTTCTGAACATAACATGATGTGTTTACTGCTTCTGCCCAATAATGTTTAGCCAGATTGTTTTCATGAATCATGGTTCTTGCCATTTCTTGTAAAGTTCTATTCTTTCTCTCTACAACCCCATTTTGTTGTGGAGTTCTAGGAGAAGAGAATTCATGGATAATTCCATCTTTTTCACAAAATATTTCAAATGGCTCCTTTTCAAATTCTCCTCCATGATTACTTCTGACTTTCAAATTTTTCAATTCTTTTTCAGATTGTACATGGATGCAGAATTTACTAAACACAATATATGAATCATCTTTAGATTTCAGAAACTTAACGCAACTCCATCTACTGTAATTATCAACAATAACTAATCCATATTTACTTCCATATAAGAATGCTATATTGATTGGTCCAAATAAATCAATATGAAGTAGCTCTAAGGGTCTGGAGGTAGAAACAATTTATTTTGGTTTAAAAGAAGATTTAACAATTTTTCCTTTCTGGAACGCTCCACAGAGAGCGTCTGAATGATAATCAATGTTTGGTAAACCTTTGACCAGTTGCAACTTGCTAAGCTTAGAGATTAACCTCTAGTTAGAATGTCCCAACCTTCTGTGCCACATCCATTTCTTATCACTTATTGATAGAAGACAAACTACCTTCTGATCAGCCAGTTCAGAAAATTTTATTTTGTAAACATTGTTTCTTCTCTTTCCCTTTAATATAACGAATTGATCATTTTTGTTTACTACTGTGCAGTTTTTCTTATTAAACAAAACTTCATAACCAATGTCACACAATTGACTTATGCTGAGTAGGTTATGTCTAAGTCCATCTACAAAAAACACATTACTGACTGAGATTAGAGAACATAGACCTTTCTCCCGTCATGTGTCGCGAGCAGCCACTGTCTAGATACCAGGACTTCTGCTTTTCTTGTCCTTTTAGACATACCTGCAACACCAACAATTTCAGATTTAGGTACCCAAATCTTTACGGGTCTTTTGGGGTTAGTCCTTGAACCATTGAATCTCTTTTGTGTTGTGTATCTGGAAGTCTGAGGCTTTGTTTTCTTCTAGACTTTAGGTACAGAACCTTTTAGTCTAGAATCCAACTTACCACGCACAACTTCTCTTCCTTGAGTCTTGAGCTTCATATTTTCAGACTCTGGTTTCTTCAGAATCTGAACTTTTTGAGCCTTTGATTCAAAGTTGTTCAGTACCTTAGGCGTTTCGATCTTTGGCTTTGATTTAGTCATTGCCTTAGAACTTGAAGCTTTAGGTTCTGAATGAGTCACTGTGTTGACTTTTTCAGACTCTAACACAAAATGATTTTCAAATGCTTCTTTGGCGCCATCAGAACCAGGTTTCAAGATCACTTCATAAGAGTTACCTACTATGAATCCAAGACCTTTACCTCTATTCTGATATGTGCTATAAATCATGGATGCCATTTTGGTTCTATCAATTCATGTAGCAATAAACTCTTGTAGAGCAGCATCCTGCTCACTCAAGTGTTTACAGTTACACTTCTTAGTCATTAAGTTTTCATTTTCTTTCTTTAAAACGTCCATCTCCAACATAGTTGAGTCATGTTATTTCAACAACTTATTGTGTTGTTGTCTAACTTTCCTCAACTCCGTGGATTTGGTTTCATAATGACCAAGAAGCTCCTTGAGAGAATCAATCAATTCAGATCTAGTGAATTTAGAATATACCTTAGAGAGCGTCTGAATGATAATCAATGTCTGGTAAACCTTTGACCAGTTGCAACTTGTTAAGCTTAGAGATTAACCTCTAGTTAGAATGTCCCAACCTTCTGTGCCACATCCATTTCTTATCACTTATTGATAGAAGACAAACTACCTTCTGATCAGCCAGTTCAGAAAATTTTATTTTGTAAACATTGTTTCTTCTCTTTCCCTTTAATATAACGAATTGATCATTTTTGTTTACTACTGTGCAGTTTTTCTTATTAAACAAAACTTCATAACCAATGTCACACAATTGACTTATGCTAAGTAGGTTATGTCTAAGTCCATCTACAAAAAACACATTACTGACTGAGATTAGAGAATATAGACCTTTCTCCCGTCATGTGTCGCGAGCAGCCACTGTCTAGATACCAGGACTTCTGCTTTTCTTGTCCTTTTAGACATACCTGCAACACCAACAATTTCAGATTTAGGTACCCAAATCTTTACGGGTCTTTTGGGGTTAGTCCTTGAACCATTGAATCTCTTTTGTGTTGTGTATCTGGAAGTCTGAGGCTTTGTTTTCTTCTAGACTTTAGGTACAGAACCTTTTAGTCTAGAATCCAACTTACCACGCACAACTTCTCTTCCTTGAGTCTTGAGCTTCATATTTTCAGACTCTGGTTTCTTCAGAATCTGAACTTTTTGAGCCTTTGATTCAAAGTTGTTCAGTACCTTAGGCGTTTCGATCTTTGGCTTTGATTTAGTCATTGCCTTAGAACTTGAAGCTTTAGGTTCTGAATGAGTCACTGTGTTGACTTTTTCAGACTCTAACACAAAATGATTTTCAAATGCTTCTTTGGCGCCATCAGAACCAGGTTTCAAGATCACTTCATAAGAGTTACCTACTATGAATCCAAGACCTTTACCTCTATTCTGATATGTGCTATAAATCATGGATGCCATTTTGGTTCTATCAATTCATGTAGCAATAAACTCTTGTAGAGCAGCATCCTGCTCACTCAAGTGTTTACAGTTACACTTCTTAGTCATTAAGTTTTCATTTTCTTTCTTTAAAACGTCCATCTCCAACATAGTTGAGTCATGTTATTTCAACAACTTATTGTGTTGTTGTATAACTTTCCTCAACTCCGTGGATTTGGTTTCATAATGACCAAGAAGCTCCTTGAGAGAATCAATCAATTCAGATCTAGTGAATTTAGAATATACCTCAGAGAGCGTCTGAATGATAATCAATGTCTGGTAAACCTTTGACCAGTTGCAACTTGTTAAGCTTAGAGATTAACCTCTAGTTAGAATGTCCCAACCTTCTGTGCCACATCCATTTCTTATCACTTATTGATAGAAGACAAACTACCTTCTGATCAGCCAGTTCAGAAAATTTTATTTTGTAAACATTGTTTCTTCTCTTTCCCTTTAATATAACGAATTGATCATTTTTGTTTACTACTGTGCAGTTTTTCTTATTAAACAAAACTTCATAACCAATGTCACACAATTGACTTATGCTGAGTAGGTTATGTCTAAGTCCATCTACAAAAAACACATTACTGACTGAGATTAGAGAACATAGACCTTTCTCCCGTCATGTGTCGCGAGCAGCCACTGTCTAGATACCAGGACTTCTGCTTTTCTTGTCCTTTTAGACATACCTGCAACACCAACAATTTCAGATTTAGGTACCCAAATCTTTACGGGTCTTTTGGGGTTAGTCCTTGAACCATTGAATCTCTTTTGTGTTGTGTATCTGGAAGTCTGAGGCTTTGTTTTCTTCTAGACTTTAGGTACAGAACCTTTTAGTCTAGAATCCAACTTACCACGCACAACTTCTCTTCCTTGAGTCTTGAGCTTCATATTTTCAGACTCTGGTTTCTTCAGAATCTGAACTTTTTGAGCCTTTGATTCAAAGTTGTTCAGTACCTTAGGCGTTTCGATCTTTGGCTTTGATTTAGTCATTGCCTTAGAACTTGAAGCTTTAGGTTCTGAATGAGTCACTGTGTTGACTTTTTCAGACTCTAACACAAAATGATTTTCAAATGCTTCTTTGGCGCCATCAGAACCAGGTTTCAAGATCACTTCATAAGAGTTACCTCCTATGAATCCAAGACCTTTACCTCTATTCTGATATGTGCTATAAATCATGGATGCCATTTTGGTTCTATCAATTCATGTAGCAATAAACTCTTGTAGAGCAGCATCCTGCTCACTCAAGTGTTTACAGTTACACTTCTTAGTCATTAAGTTTTCATTTTCTTTCTTTAAAACGTCCATCTCCAACATAGTTGAGTCATGTTATTTCAACAACTTATTGTGTTGTTGTATAACTTTCCTCAACTCCGTGGATTTGGTTTCATAATGACCAAGAAGCTCCTTGAGAGAATCAATCAATTCAGATCTAGTGAATTTAGAATATACCTCAGAGAGCGTCTGAATGATAATCAATGTCTGGTAAACCTTTGACCAGTTGCAACTTGTTAAGCTTAGAGATTAACCTCTAGTTAGAATGTCCCAACCTTCTGTGCCACATCCATTTCTTATCACTTATTGATAGAAGACAAACTACCTTCTGATCAGCCAGTTCAGAAAATTTTATTTTGTAAACATTGTTTCTTCTCTTTCCCTTTAATATAACGAATTGATCATTTTTGTTTACTACTGTGCAGTTTTTCTTATTAAACAAAACTTCATAACCAATGTCACACAATTGACTTATGCTGAGTAGGTTATGTCTAAGTCCATCTACAAAAAACACATTACTGACTGAGATTAGAGAACATAGACCTTTCTCCCGTCATGTGTCGCGAGCAGCCACTGTCTAGATACCAGGACTTCTGCTTTTCTTGTCCTTTTAGACATACCTGCAACACCAACAATTTCAGATTTAGGTACCCAAATCTTTACGGGTCTTTTGGGGTTAGTCCTTGAACCATTGAATCTCTTTTGTGTTGTGTATCTGGAAGTCTGAGGCTTTGTTTTCTTCTAGACTTTAGGTACAGAACCTTTTAGTCTAGAATCCAACTTACCACGCACAACTTCTCTTCCTTGAGTCTTGAGCTTCATATTTTCAGACTCTGGTTTCTTCAGAATCTGAACTTTTTGAGCCTTTGATTCAAAGTTGTTCAGTACCTTAGGCGTTTCGATCTTTGGCTTTGATTTAGTCATTGCCTTAGAACTTGAAGCTTTAGGTTCTGAATGAGTCACTGTGTTGACTTTTTCAGACTCTAACACAAAATGATTTTCAAATGCTTCTTTGGCGCCATCAGAACCAGGTTTCAAGATCACTTCATAAGAGTTACCTCCTATGAATCCAAGACCTTTACCTCTATTCTGATATGTGCTATAAATCATGGATGCCATTTTGGTTCTATCAATTCATGTAGCAATAAACTCTTGTAGAGCAGCATCCTGCTCACTCAAGTGTTTACAGTTACACTTCTTAGTCATTAAGTTTTCATTTTCTTTCTTTAAAACGTCCATCTCCAACATAGTTGAGTCATGTTATTTCAACAACTAATTGTGTTGTTGTCTAACTTTCCTCAACTCCGTGGATTTGGTTTCATAATGACCAAGAAGCTCCTTGAGAGAATCAATCAATTCAGATCTAGTGAATTTAGAATATACCTCAGAGAGCGTCTGAATGATAATCAATGTCTGGTAAACCTTTAACCAGTTGCAACTTGCTGAGCTTAGAGATTAACCTCTAGTTAGAATGTCCCAACCTTCTGTTCCACATCCATTTCTTATCACTTATTGATAGAAGACAAACTACCTTCTGATCAGCCATATCAGAAAATTTTATTTTCTAAACATTGTTTCTTCTCTTTCCCTTTAATATAACGAATTGATCATTTTTGTTTACTACTGTGCAGTTTTTCTTATTAAACAAAACTTCATAACCAATGTCACACAATTGACTTATGCTGAGTAGGTTATGTCTAAGTCCATCTACAAAAAACACATTACTGACTGAGATTAGAGAACATGGACCTTTATCCCGTCATGTGTCGCGAGCAGCCACTGTCTAGATACCAGGACTTCTGCTTTTCTTGTCCTTTTAGACATACCTGCAACACCAACAATTTCAGATTTAGGTACCCAAATCTTTACGGGTCTTTTGGGGTTAGTCCTTGAACCATTGAATCTCTTTTGTGTTGTGTATCTGGAAGTCTGAGGCTTTGTTTTCTTCAAGACTTTAGGTACAGAACCTTTTAGTCTAGAATCCAACTTACCACGCACAACTTCTCTTCCTTGAGTCTTGAGCTTCATATTTTCAGACTCTGGTTTCTTCAGAATCTGAACTTTTTGAGCCTTTGATTCAAAGTTGTTCAGTACCTTAGGCGTTTCAATCTTTGGCTTTGATTTAGTCATTGCCTTAGAACTTGAAGCTTTAGGTTCTGAATGAGTCACTGTGTTGACTTTTTCAGACTCTAACACAAAATGATTTTCAAATGCTTCTTTGGCGCCATCAGAACCAGGTTTCAAGATCACTTCATAAGAGTTACCTCCTATGAATCCAAGACCTTTACCTCTATTCTGATATGTGCTATAAATCATGGATGCCATTTTGGTTCTATCAATTCATGTAGCAATAAACTCTTGTAGAGCAGCATCCTGCTCACTCAAGTGTTTACAGTTACACTTCTTAGTCATTAAGTTTTCATTTTCTTTCTTTAAAACGTCCATCTCCAACATAGTTGAGTCATGTTATTTCAACAACTAATTGTGTTGTTGTCTAACTTTCCTCAACTCCGTGGATTTGGTTTCATAATGACCAAGAAGCTCCTTGAGAGAATCAATCAATTCAGATCTAGTGAATTTAAAATATACCTCAGAGAGCGTATGAATGATAATCAATGTCTGGTAAACCTTTAACCAGTTGCAACTTGCTGAGCTTAGAGATTAACCTCTAGTTAGAATGTCCCAACCTTCTGTTCCACATCCATTTCTTATCACTTATTGATAGAAGACAAACTACCTTCTGATCAGCCATATCAGAAAATTTTATTTTCTAAACATTGTTTCTTCTCTTTCCCTTTAATATAACGAATTGATCATTTTTGTTTACTACTGTGCAGTTTTTCTTATTAAACAAAACTTCATAACCAATGTCACACAATTGACTTATGCTGAGTAGGTTATGTCTAAGTCCATCTACAAAAAACACATTACTGACTGAGATTAGAGAACATGGACCTTTATCCCGTCATGTGTCGCGAGCAGCCACTGTCTAGATACCAGGACTTCTGCTTTTCTTGTCCTTTTAGACATACCTGCAACACCAACAATTTCAGATTTAGGTACCCAAATCTTTATGGGTCCTTTGGGGTTAGTCCTTGAACCATTGAATCTCTTTTGTGTTGTGTATCTGGAAGTCTGAGGCTTTGTTTTCTTCTAGACTTTAGGTACAGAACCTTTTAGTCTAGAATCCAACTTACCACGCACAACTTCTCTTCCTTGAGTCTTGAGCTTCATATTTTCAGACTCTGGTTTCTTCAGAATCTGAACTTTTTGAGCCTTTGATTCAAAGTTGTTCAGTACCTTAGGCGTTTCGATCTTTGGCTTTGATTTAGTCATTGCCTTAGAACTTGAAGCTTTAGGTTCTGAATGAGTCACTGTGTTGACTTTTTCAGACTCTAACACAAAATGATTTTCAAATGCTTCTTTGGCGCCATCAGAACCAGGTTTCAAGATCACTTCATAAGAGTTACCTCCTATGAATCCAAGACCTTTACCTCTATTCTGATATGTGCTATAAATCATGGATGCCATTTTGGTTCTATCAATTCATGTAGCAATAAACTCTTGTAGAGCAGCATCCTGCTCACTCAAGTGTTTACAGTTACACTTCTTAGTCATTAAGTTTTCATTTTCTTTCTTTAAAACGTCCATCTCCAACATAGTTGAGTCATGTTATTTCAACAACTAATTGTGTTGTTGTCTAACTTTCCTCAACTCCGTGGATTTGGTTTCATAATGACCAAGAAGCTCCTTGAGAGAATCAATCAATTCAGATCTAGTGAATTTAAAATATACCTCAGAGAGCGTATGAATGATAATCAATGTCTGGTAAACCTTTAACCAGTTGCAACTTGCTGAGCTTAGAGATTAACCTCTAGTTAGAATGTCCCAACCTTCTGTTCCACATCCATTTCTTATCACTTATTGATAGAAGACAAACTACCTTCTGATCAGCCATATCAGAAAATTTTATTTTCTAAACATTGTTTCTTCTCTTTCCCTTTAATATAACGAATTGATCATTTTTGTTTACTACTGTGCAGTTTTTCTTATTAAACAAAACTTCATAACCAATGTCACACAATTGACTTATGCTGAGTAGGTTATGTCTAAGTCCATCTACAAAAAACACATTACTGACTGAGATTAGAGAACATGGACCTTTATCCCGTCATGTGTCGCGAGCAGCCACTGTCTAGATACCAGGACTTCTGCTTTTCTTGTCCTTTTAGACATACCTGCAACACCAACAATTTCAGATTTAGGTACCCAAATCTTTATGGGTCCTTTGGGGTTAGTCCTTGAACCATTGAATCTCTTTTGTGTTGTGTATCTGGAAGTCTAAGGCTTTGTTTTCTTCTAGACTTTAGGTACAGAACCTTTTAGTCTAGAATCCAACTTACCACGCACAACTTCTCTTCCTTGAGTCTTGAGCTTCATATTTTCAGACTCTGGTTTCTTCAGAATCTGAACTTTTTGAGCCTTTGATTCAAAGTTGTTCAGTACCTTAGGCGTTTCGATCTTTGGCTTTGATTTAGTCATTGCCTTAGAACTTGAAGCTTTAGGTTCTGAATGAGTCACTGTGTTGACTTTTTCAGACTCTAACACAAAATGATTTTCAAATGCTTCTTTGGCGCCATCAGAACCAGGTTTCAAGATCACTTCATAAGAGTTACCTCCTATGAATCCAAGACCTTTACCTCTATTCTGATATGTGCTATAAATCATGGATGCCATTTTGGTTCTATCAATTCATGTAGCAATAAACTCTTGTAGAGCAGCATCCTGCTCACTCAAGTGTTTACAGTTACACTTCTTAGTCATTAAGTTTTCATTTTCTTTCTTTAAAACGTCCATCTCCAACATAGTTGAGTCATGTTATTTCAACAACTTATTATGTTGTTGTCTAACTTTCCTCAACTCCGTGGATTTGGTTTCATAATGACCAAGAAGCTCCTTGAGAGAATCAATCAATTCAGATCTAGTGAATTTAGAATATACCTCAGTTTTACTTTCAGAGTCTGTATCAGATTCTGCATTGGATGATTCCTTTTTTGGTTCAGTTGTTGCTACCAAACCCACAACTACATTAGCTTCATCCTCAGCACCATCTTCATCAGACCCTGACTCATTGTCTAGATCTTCCCAAGTAGCCATCAGACTCTTTTTGATCTGCTTCTGGAACTTATTGGACTTGAAGGTTGGCTTCTTTGACTTGGATTTCTCTTTTTGCAGATCTGGACAATCAACAATGAAATACCCAGGCTTCTTACAATTAAAGCAACCTTTCTGTTCTTTCTTCTTGAATCCCTTACCACTGCCTTTCCATGAGAACTTCTTGTTCTTCCTGGCCAGGTACTCCAGTCTGTTGGAAAACATAGCCATTTTTGTAGCAACGTCAGGATCTTCCTCAGAACCTTCAAAAGTAGATTCATTTTCAGACTCTTCAACTTTGAGAGCCTTTGAGGATCATCCTTTTGACTTTAGAGCAATGGTTTTAGACTTTCTAATAGAGTCATGTTCATTGAGACTTAACTCATGAACCTTGAGGGAACTAACAAGATCTTCAACACTTAGAGTGTTTAGATCCTTAGCTTCCTCAATGGCAGTTACCTTAGGTTTCCATCTTGAGGGTAGACTTCTCAGAATCTTGCTCACATGATCAGAGGCTATGTGGCTCTTCTTCAGGATCTGAAGTCCAGAAACTAGAGTCTAAAATCTTGAGTACATCTGCTCAATACTTTCATCCTCTTTCATTTTAAACAGTTCATATTGATGAAATAACATAATGGCTTTTGCTTCTCTTACTTTCTTGCTACCTTCATAGTTAGCACAGAGAGAGGCAAACATAGCTTTTGTAGTAGACTTGTCACTCATCTTCATGTATTAAGATTTGGGAATGGTTATAACAAGCGCTCCTCTAATTATGTGATATTTCTTGTAACTTTTCTTTTGAGCAGCAGTGTGTTTCTTTCTGTCAAGAGCAACTCCTTCATCACCAAGTTCTAAGTCACCAACACCATCTTCTAGTATGTCCCAAAGTTCTTCATCAAGACCCATGACATAACTGTAGAAGTTGCTTTTCCACCATGAAAATTCCTCAGGATTACCGTTGAATTTAGGAATTTTTCCAGAATCAGCTTTCTTGTTGTTGTTACTGGATCCATAGTCATATGGTATAGCAGCACCAACACTAGCACCAGAAGCTGTAGGTTCACCGGAAGACATGTTTTTCTCTGGATATTTTATGTCACACGGTTAAGTGTTATGACAAAAGAGCTGAAGCTCTGATACCAACTGAAGGTGACAAAAACACAAGAAGGGGGGTTGATTTGTGTTGGCTTTTTCACGTCTCTTAAAAAGTATGATTCTGTTTTTCAGGATCAGAGTCTGAACATGTTCAGGTCCTGATGGAAACTCAGAGTCTGTTGCAGCAGAAAATGTAAAGAGATAAGGGAAAGAGATAACACAAGCAATTATACAGGTTCCTTCCACAAACCGGAAGTAGTTATGTCCCCCTTGCACTTCCAAGGAGAGTTCACTAAAATGTAATAACCAATTACAAGTTGCTCAAGCACACAGCAAGAGACTTCCAAATGCTCAAGCACGCAGTCAAGAGACTTCAAATGCTCAAAGACACACCTAAGAGACTTCTAATGCTCAAGCACACAAGCAAGAGACTTCAGATACAATTTACAAAAAATTGAATAAGAGTTCGAACACTTGATATACAATCAGTGGTGTTCCAATTACAAAACAATAAGACTCTGTTTTCTGTGACACTTAGAAATTCTAGGATAAACAAGTTTGTAAGAATTTCCTAAGTTGTTGATGTGTTTGTTTAACTCAGGGAGAATAACAAATAGCGTAATAGCTCAGTTTTTCAGTAATAGAGTATAACACTTTCTTCAAGTCTTCTATCCTTTATATAAGCGTTGTAGAGAGACATTGAGAAAATCCAGCACATCACAGTGTCATTTAGAAGCTTGATCAAATATTGTTGATCTGTTTCTTGATATGGTAATCGTCCTTCAATTACAGATTTTGAATATCATTCCTCTTGAGGCGAAAATACCAGTAGACACAGCTTCCAGTAGTAGAAGTAGTGGAGTAGTGGAAACAGGCTTCTCACAACGTACTTTGTCCTTTTTCTTCATTCTTTGTCGCAAAGCATCCCATGCTTAAGTTGACTTGAAATTAGTCGTTACTCCATACAAACGTTTCTTTGTATTCGAAATGCCTTCAGAGATTCACTTAATTAAATTCTTGAATTGCAATCTTCAGATTCTCTGTAGAACTCTGGACTCTGTTTGAGCTTCAGACTTTCTTCAGCTGCTTCAGACTCTCTTTGTTCTTCAGACGCCCTGAGTCTTCAGAATCTTTTGTTTAGTATTTCTTCAAAACAACTTCTTCAGATTCTCCGAGTCTTGTACTTCTTCGAAACGGCTTCTTCAGACTCTCTTCGTCTTCAAAATCTCTCGAAACAACTTCTAATGATTCTTCAGGATCTCTAAGTCTTCAGAATCACTTGCAACAAGCTTCTTTAGGATTTTGCTCTTCATTTAATTTTACAAAATACTTTCTAAGATTAAAATCTTTGACTAAGATCATGCACACTTAAAAAAATATTTAGCATATCCAATTGACAATTTTTAATACCTTGTTATCATCAAAACATAAAGTGATATTGTTAAACATCCTTTGTTCCAACAGTGACGTGATGAATTGTTGATGTTCTTGGACCATGGTTGAATGAACCTGTAACTTGAAATGAACTACTAAAGTTAATTCATTGTTTATGTCCTTCTACATATGTTGATTATTATTGATGTAAAGCTAACTGAAGGTGAGAAAAACACAAGAAGGGGGTGTTGAATTGTGTTAACTTTTTCGCAACTCTTGATGAGTGAAAATCTATTTTCCAGGATCAGAGTATGAATGGATTCAGAACCTGATGGAAAACCAAAGTATGTAGCAGCGGAAATAAACAAGAAATCCTTCTAAACAAATCTTCAGTTTGTAGTCTTCAGACTCAATGTAGCACTTCAGCTTCTGATGATCTTCAGACTCTCTTCTGGACATCAGATTCTGATGATCTTTAGACTCTCTTCAGAACTTCAGATTCTCTGAGTCTTCAGGACCTCTCGAAACAGCTTCTGATGATTCTTCAGACTCTCTAGAACTTCAGAATCACAAGCAACAAGCTTCTCTGGATTCTTGCTCTTAATTTGTTCTAACATAATACTTTCTAAGATTGAAATCTTGATTAAGATCCTGCACACTTATGTTGGAACAAAGGTGTTCAGCAATACCACGTTTTGAGTTTTGATGATAACAAGGTATTAAAAATTGTCAATTGGATATGCTAATATTTGTTTAAGTATGCAGGATATTAATCAAGATTTGTATCTTAGAAAGTATTCTGTTTGAACATTTTGAGAGCAAGACCAAGAGAAGCTTGTTGCTTGTGATTCTGACGATCTGAAGAGTCTGAAGAATCATTAGAAGCTGTTTCAAGAGAGTCTGAAGATTATTAGAACCTGAAGTTCAAGAGTGTCTGAAGACTATCAGAACCTAAAGACCAAAAGACCAAGAGAGTCTGAAGATCATCAGAAGCTGAAGTGCTACAGTGAGTCTAAAGCCGTCAATCTGAAGATCTGCTTAGAAGGTTTTCTAAAGGCATTACGATGCACAAGAAACTCTCATTTGGAGTAACGGCTAGCTTCAAAGTCAACTTGAGCATCAGATGCTCAACGACAAAGAATGCAGTATAGTACAGAGTACGTGTGTACGAACTCTGTTTCCACTATTCCACTACCTCGTACAGATTGGCAACTGTGTCTACCGGTATTAAGCTTCAAAAGGAATGGAATTCAAAATATGCATTTGAAGGACTATTACCATATCAAGCAACAGATCAACAGCTATTGATCAAGCTTCCAGAATTCTCTTGATGTGCTGGATTGTCTCAACGTCTCTTTGCAACGCCTATATAAAGGATAGAAGACTTGAAGAATTGTTAGACTCTACAACTGAAAAACTACGCTGCTAAGCTATTGTATTCTCACTGAGTCAAACCTGATACACAACAACAACTTAGATTATTCTTAGAAACTGTGTAATCTAGAATCTCTAAGTTAAGCAGAAAAACAGAGTCTGTCTTTGTTTAAAACAAAGTCTGTTTGTGTTTTGTGTTTTGTAATTGGAACACATTTGATTGTTTATCAAGTGTTTCAACTCAATTCAATTTTCTGTAAATTGTGTCAGAAGTCTCTTGGTTGTGTCCTTGAGCAAAGAAGTCTCTTAGTTGTGTCTTTGAGCATTGAAAGTCTTTTGCCTGCGTGCTTGAGCATTGGAAGTCTCTTGCCTGCGTGCTTGAGCATTGGAAGTCTCTTACTGTGTTTGAGCAACTTGTAATTGATATTACATTTTAGTGGAACTCTCCTTGGAAGTGCAAGGGGGACAGGACTACTTCCGGTTTGTGGAAGGAACCTGTATAATTGCTTGTGTTCTCTTCTTCTCTCTATCTCTTGTTTATTTCTACTACAACAGAATCTGATCTCCCATCAGGCTCTGATCCTACAGAATCAGATTCTTACTCTTCATGAGTTGCGAAAAGTTAACACAATTCAACCCCCCCCCCCTTCTTGTGTTTTTCTCACCTTCAGTTGGTATCAGAGCTCCGGCTCTGTTGTCATAGCACTTAACTGTGTGACAGAAAAGATCCAGAGAAAAACATGTCTTCCAGTGAACCTTCTTCTTCTGGTGCTGCTATATCATATGACTATGGATCCAATAACAGCAGTAAGAAAGCTGATTACATGAAGATGAGTGACAAATCTATTGCTAGAGCCATGTTTACTTCTCTTTGTGCAAACTATGAAGGGAGCAAAAAGGTCAGGGAAGCTAAAGCTCTTCTATTAGTTCATCAGTATGAATTATTCAAGATGAAAGAGGATGAAAGTATTGAGCAGATGTACTCAAGATTTCAAACTCTAGTATCTGGACTTCAGATACTAAAGAAGAGTTACATAGCTTCTGACCATGTTAGCAAGATCCTAAGGAGCTTACCCTCTAGATGGAGACCAAAGGTTACTACAACTGAGGAAGCTAAGGATTTAAACACTTTAAGTGTTGAAGATCTTGTAAGCTCTCTCAAAGTTCATGAGTTGAGTCTCAATGAACATGAATCTGCAAGAAAGTATAAAACCATTGCTTTAAAGTCAAAGGGAAGATCCTCAAAATCTCGCAAGGTTGAAGAGTCTGAAAATGAATCTTCTGCTTCTGAAAGCTCTGAGGAAGATCCTGATGTTGCTAATGAAATGGCTATGCTTTCAAGCCATATGCAATACCTTCCTAAAAAGAACAAGAGGTTTATGAGCAAGAGCTGTGGGAAGGGTTTCAAAAAGGAGGAACAGAAAGGTTGCTTTAACTGCAAGAAGCCTGGGCACTTTATTGCTGATTGTCCAGAGTTGCAGAAAAAGAAATCCAAGTCAAAAAGGTCAACCTTCAAGTCAAGCAAGTTTAAGAAGCAAATCAAGAAAAGTCTGATGGCTACCTGGGAAGATCTTGATAATGAGTCGGGGTCTGAAGATGATGATGCTGATGGTGAAGCTAATGTAGCTGATGGATTAATGGCTACAACTGAATCTGTAAAGGAGACACCTGAGGCAGAATCAGATGCAGACTCTGAAAGTGAAACAGAGGTATTTTCTGAACTCACAAGATCTGAATTAGTAGATTCTATCAAAGAACTTCTTGGCCATTTTAAAGCTAAAACCACTGAGTTGAAGAAAGTCAAACAGCAGCTTGATAAGCTGTCAAAAAGGCATAATTCAACTCTGTTGCAGTTAGAAAGTTTAAAAGAGGAAAATGATTCTTTATTGATCAAGAAGTGTAGTTGTAAATACTTGAGTGAGCAAGATATTGCTTTACAAGAATTTATTGCTACTGGAATTGATAGATCTAGGGTTGCATCCATGATCTATAGCACATATCAGAACAGAGGACATGGTTTTGGATTCATTGGAGGTAGCTCAAATGAAGTGATTCTGAAACCTGGTCCTGATGGCGCCAGAGAAGCATTGAAAAATCACTTCGTAAGTGAGTCTGATGAAGTCAACACAATGACTCATTCAGAACCTATAACTTCAAGTTCTAAAGTTTTGACTAAGTCAAAATCTCTGAATTCAAAGTCAAAAGTTCTGAAAAACTTTGAACCTAAGGCTTATATGATTCAAATTCTAAAATATTCAGAGTCTGATAAACAGACTCTGAAGAAGCCAGAGTCTGAAAAACAAAAGCCTAAGTTTCAAAGAACTGCAGGTATGTCTAAAAGGACAAGAAAAGCAGAAGGCTTGGCACCTGGACAGTGGTTGCACGCGACACATGACAGGAGAAAAGTTTATGTTCCTAACCATAACCACGAAAGAGGGATGAACTGTGGGATTTGGAGGAAACCAGACTGGCAAAATCATTGGTACTGGAACCATTGGTAACTCTCTAATCTCTATTAGTAATGTGTGGTTTGTTGATGGGCTTAGACATAACCTACTAAGCATAAGTCAATTATGTGACAGTGGTTATGATGTTTTGTTTAATAAGAACAACTGCACTGTAGTTAACAAGGATGATCAATCCATAGTCTTCAAGGGAAAGAGAAGAAATATTGTCTACAACATAAAGTTCTCTGAACTGACTGATTAGAAGGTAGTTTGCTTTTTCTCAATGGGTGATAAGAAATGGTTGTGGCATAGACGGTTGGGACATGCAAACTGGAGGTTAATCTCTAAGCTTAGAAAGTTGCAACTAGTCAAAGGCTTACCAGACATTGACTATCATTCAGATGCTCTTTGTGGAGCATGTCAGAAAGGGAAAATTTTTAAGAGTTCCTTTAAACCAAAAGAAATTGTTTCTACATCCAGACCCTTGGAGTTACTTCACATTGATTTATTTAGACCAGTTAGCACTGCATCCTTATATGGAAGTAAGTATGAACTAGTCATTGTTGATGATTACAGCAAATGGAGTTGGGTTAAGTTTCTGAAAACTAAAGATGACTCATATTCTGTGTTTAGCAAATTCTGCATCCAAATTCAATCTGAAAAAGAATTGAAAATTTTGAAAGTCAGAAGTGATCATGGAGGAGAATTTGAAAATGAGCCTTTTGAGGTTTTCTGTGAAAAACATGGAATTATTCATGAATTCTCTGCACCCAGAACTCCACAACAAAATGTAGTTGTAGAGAGAAAGAACAGAACCTTACAAGAAATGGCTAGAACCATGATCCATGAGAACAGTCTAGCTAAACATTTTTGGGCAGAAGCAGTAAATACAACATGTTATGTTCAGAACAGAATCTATATCAGACCTCTGTTGAACAAAACAACATATGAACTCTTTAAAGGAAGGAAACCTAACATATCTTATTTTCATCAGTTTGGATGTAAATGTTATATCCTGCACAATAAAGTCTATCTAAAGAAATTTGATGCCAAAGCTCAAAAGGGAATCTTTTTAGGTTACTCTGAACGATCTAAGGCATACATACTGTATAATTCAGAAACACAATGTGTTGAAGAATCTATGTATGTCAGATTTGATGACAAAGTGCCTGGAAGTGAAACTCCAGAGCAAGATGAAAGTTGTGCAGGATCTCAAGATTCTGATATCAACTCAGAATCTGATCAGATTCCAGAATCTGAAGATACTTCAGAAGCTGAAGCATCCCCTGAAGTTCCTAATGAAGAAGCTTCTGAAGAAGCTCAAGATGGTTCTTAGCAAGCTAGTCAATCCAAACATTCATTCAAATACAAGTCTTCACATTCTGAGGATCAAATAATTGCCAATAAAGATAGTCCCAGAAGAACTAGATCGTATTTCAGACAAGAAGAGTCTGCCTTGGGATTATTATCTATTATTGAACCAACCACTATTGAAGAAGCACTTGGCGATGAAGGATGGATTCTGGCAATGCAAGATGAACTTAATCAATTCAAAAGGAATGAAGTATGGGATCTAGTAGCTAAGCCTGAACACAAAAACATTATTGGAACTAAATGGGTGTTCAGAAATAAGCTTAGTGAACAAGGAGAAGTAATCAGAAACAAGGCCAGACTTGTTGCGCAGGGCTACAGTCAACAAGAAGGCATTGATTACACAGAAACATTTGCTCCAGTTGCAAGATTGGAAGCAATCAGGTTACTTCTTTCCTATGCAGTGAATCACAACATAATCTTGTATCAAATGGACGTTAAGAGTGTGTTTCTTAATGGTGTCATTTCTGAAGAAGTCTATGTCAAACAACCTCCTGGCTTTGATGATTTAAAACATCCAGAGCATGTTTATAAATTGAAGAAATCACTATATGGCTTGAAACAGGCTCCCAGAGCTTGGTATGAAAGACTAAGTAATTTCTTAATTCAAAATGACTTTGAAAGAGGACAAGTTGACATTACACTATTCAGAAAGATTCCGAAGAAGGACATTCTTATTGTTCAAATTTATGTTGATGATATCATTTTTGGTTCAACTAATAGTTCACTTTGCAAAGAGTTTTCTAAGGTAATGCAGGATGAATTTGAAATGAGCATGATGGGAGAATTGAAGTTCTTTCTAGGAATTCAAATCAACCAAGACAAAGATGAAGTCTATGTTCATCAGTCCAAATACAAGAAAGAGCTCCTGAAGAAGTTCAATCTTGAGGACTGCAAAGAGATGAACACTCCAATGCATCCAACCTGCACTCTGAGCAAAGAAGATCAAGGAACCAAAGTTGATAAGAAGCTGTATAGAGGTATGATAGGTTCTTTGTTATACCTAACTGCATCCAGACGAGATATTTTATTCAGCGTGTGTCTATGTGCAAGGTTACAATCAGATCCTAGAGAGTCTCATTTAATAGCTGTTAAGAGAATCTTTAGATGTCTGAAAGGAACTACTAATCACACACAACTCACTATAAATACCAATCACACACAACTCACTTCACTTTTCACACTTTGATTTTTTCTCTGAACATTTATCTTGTTTTCAGTCTCTGAAAAACTTTTTGTTCTCAAAATCAAAACCTAGAAACCTTCAAATGGGAAGTGATCTTATTCAATCTGGTGTGATTATCAAAACTGTTAAATCATACGTGATTAAACCCAGGACCATGAACCTTATTAAAGAGACTCTGGAAGTTCAAGTTGAATCTCCAGTGGATTTTGGCTCCCTTATAAGACATGGTGTAGATGTCTCTTCTCATTTCTTATCACAAGGAATGATGAGTTATTTTGGTATGTTGAATGGACCAACATATCAAGAGTTGGTGAGAGACCTCTGGGTTAGAGCAGAAGTTTTCGACAAGGACGACGCTACCATTGAAGAAACTGCCGCAATCATGAACAACCCCTCTTTGGCTGGCAAGAATAGAAAGCAAATGGGTTTGAGACCGTACAAAGGTCTTGAAATCAGGTCTGCTGTGACGGGGATTCCAATCCTTATTACTGAAGAAGTAGTTGCCAGAGCTTGCAAGGTAACTAATGAAGGAAAATCCTAATGGAATGTGGACAAGAAGAGTGAGTGGATGGGTATCTGCAACAAAATCTTATTTGAAGGAAGACCCTCAAATAAGTTGGTAGACATGCATCCTGAGCATAGGGTGCTTCTGAAGATCATACTGGATAGTATGCTTCAGAAAGGTGGAGGAACAGACACTTTGTCTGTTGATCACAAAGTCCTTCTGTACTTTCTGATTAAGAAGCACAAAATAAACTTTCCAAGGTACGTGATGTACCACATGTGCTGGGCTATCAGGAAAAGCCAAACTGAATCCAGAAGACAAGTTCCTTTTGGAAGATTAATCTTTGAGATTCTGTATCAAGGAGGCCTCATGAAGGTCTTGACAGAATCTGGTGTTATATCAGACGCTCACCTTGGAACGGTGACTGGGAGAATCATCAATGGCAAGACTCTCCAATACATGAAGATTGTCAAAAGATTCAATCCTTCTAATCAAGATATGAAGGAATCTTATGTTCAATCAGACTTGATGATCGACTTCCCTCGTATTTCCAAAGAAGACAATCCTGAAGTCCTAGCAAGATTAGTAGTAGATTACTACAATGAAACTGGTAGAATAATCAACTATTCTGCCATTCCTGAGACTGCTGGAGGAGAACCTCTTAAGGTTAAAGGCAAAAGGACAAAGGAAGTTATTCTAGAGTAAAAGGAAGAGAAGCAAGAGCCTCTCAAGAAGAAGAAAAAGTCTACAGCTCTTCCAGGAGTGACTATTGGTGCCTCTGAGACCATAGCTCCTATGCCTCTGTCTGTCTCTTCTGCATCCAAGGAAATTAAGGTAAGGATAAATAAACCCAAGGATGAGAAGAAAGCTAAGGACGAGAAGAAGGCAAAGAATAAGAAAAAAGCCAAGAAAGGCAAAGGTGACAGAGATTACAAGAAGTTGGCTGAAGAAATTGCTGAATTCTTTGATACTGACTCTGATGGTGAAGAAAGTCAGGTCAAGAAAAGAAAGATGGAAGTGGTTCCTGTGGCTAAGGATGTAGCACAGAAGATAGGTACTTCTGTATCTATGATTGAAGATGAACATGATTCTAGCAAGGCAATGGCAGCAGAAGTTGTGGCTGAAGGACTTAAGGAAGAAACTGTGAAAGAAGCTGCTAAGTTACTTGCATCAGCTCTGAAACAGAAGAGTCAAGTTGCCCCTACAGAAGCCGATCTATCAGAAGCTACTATGTCTGATGCTTCTGATCAGCAAGCCTCTCTAGAAGCTGGGATTGGCACCTCAGGTAACATTGCATTTAACTCACCTACCTCTTCTATGAATCAAGAATCCTCATCTGATACTGAATCAGATAACATACCCTTGAGCCAAGTCCTTCCATCCCTCAGAAATAAAACCCCTTCTCCAATCAAACCTATATCATCCTTTGACCCACTTGACCCAAGAATAGCTGAATATGTTGATTCAACTATTGACAGGGTTATTCAAGACACCATCATAGTGTCTCTAAACTTACCCTCTGACCACCCTACTCAACCATCATTTCTCAAACCACTTCAGGCAATTCAACCTACTGAAGAACCTGAAATAACAATTCAATCAACTCAACCATCCCCCCAACATGAAACTATTTGTGTAGACTCTCCAGACACCCTAGATTCTCTTGAAAGACACCTAGGAGGAGAACTACCAAAGACCCCCGCAAAATCCAAAACAACAAAAGCTACAGAATCTGTTTCAAAACCAGACTCTGTACCTCAACCTTCAGAAAATCTAACCCTAGCTTCTATTGAACCTACTTCTGAAACTGTAGAGGAACCGGTCTCTGAGATTCTGGAACAAGTTTCTAGTGTCATACCAGAACCTGTAACAGAACGCATAGTAGAGCCTGTGTCTGAAACAGTTACTAAACCTCTTACCCAACCTCAAATTGTTGTAACAGGCTTCCAAACCTTACAAACAATAATAGCCTCTCAGCCTTCAACTTTTGAACCTCACAACCTTTTTGATTCGTTGAAGATAGATGAGTTTTATGGAATGTCAAACTCTAAGCTCAAGGATATTATTGAGCAAAGGTTTGTGCCTATCCTCAATGTAAGCTATGAGAATAAGTTCTCCTCTCTGAAGACTGAATTTGTGGATTTTGTCACCAAAATTCAGAAGGCCACTGTAAAAGAACAAGTTGTTGTTCTTGCCAAACATGTGGAAGATGTTAAGAAAGCTGAGGAAGCAAAAGCTAAGAAGAAAGCTCATATTCTGCAGTTAGAAGCAAGACTTGAGAGAGAAGCTCATCTCAGAAGAACTGAAGCTCTAGAAGAGATTGTCAAGAAACAGCAAGAGGATCTCTAGAAATTGATGGATCACATTGCCAAACAAAACCAACCTTACTTGCACTTTTTTAATGTTTTGTTTTGTTTTGCTTGTAACTTTATTCTGTTGTTTTCTATTATCTTCTGAACTTTCATTCTATGGTTATTCAAGTTTTTGCTTCTGATATTTTTTTTTTCTCTTAATCTTATATGTTTTCGCTCTGAATCTTGTTTCTCATTTTCTTTAAAAAAAAAATTTACCCTCACTTGAAGTCATTTAAAAAGGGGGAGAAACTTGTTTCTAAACCTTTTTGTTGATGACAAAAGGGGGAGAAAGATTAGTGACTTTTACAAACTGTATGAAGAAAGATCAGTGAGTTCTATGTAAAGTTAAAGGGAAATTTACGAAAGGTATTAGTTAGATTCTGAGCCCCCATTAAAAAGAATCTTTTCTCAAATTCGTTTATTATTCTGAGATTTGATTCAGCTATTTGCGTAACATGAATTTAATTAATTTGGATAGAACTTAGGGGGAGCTTACAAACCTCAACTTAAGAACTATCAGACTCAGGGGGAGTCAGAGCTTACAAACCTCAGACTCTGAGCTTTCAAACCTCAGACCCTTTAAGTCAACCTGTTAATTAGATTAAAAACAATTGACCTTTTAAATACTGATGTTTGTCATCATCAAAAAGGGGGATATTGTTGGAACAAAGGTGTTCAGCAATACCACATTTTGAGTTTTGATGATAACAAGGTATTAAAAATTGTCAATTGGATATGCTAATATTTGTTTAAGTATGCAGGATATTAATCAAGATTTGTATCTTAGAAAGTATTCTGTTTGAACATTTTGAGAGCAAGACCAAGAGAAGCTTGTTGCTTGTGATTCTGACGATCTAAAGAGTGTGAAGAATCATCAGAAGCTGTTTCAAGTAAGTCTGAAGATTATCAGAACCTGAAGTTCAAGAGAGTCTGAAGACTATCAGAACCTGAAGACCAAAAGACCAAGAGAGTCTAAAGATCATCAGAAGCTGAAGTGCTACAGTGAGTCTGAACCCTGCAATCTGAAGATCTGCTTAGAAGGTTTTCTAAAGGCATTACGATGCACAAGAAACTCTCATTACGTGTGTACGAACTCTGTTTCCACTACTCCACTACCTCGTACAGTTTGGCAACTGTGTCTACCGGTATTAAGCTTCAAAAGGAATGGAATTCAAAATATGCATTTGAAGGACTATTACCATATCAAGCAACAAATCAACAGTTATTGATCAAGCTTCCAGAATTCACTTGATGTGATGGATTGTCTCAACGTCTCTTTCCAACGCCTATATAAAGTATAGAAGACTTGAAGAATTGTTAGACTCTACAACTGAAAAACTACGCTGCTAAGCTATTGTATTCTCACTGAGTCAAACCTGAAACACATCAACAACTTAGATTATTCTTACAAACTGTGTATTCTAGAAGGCATTGATTACACAGGGCTATAGTCAACAAGAAGGAATTGATTACACAGAAACATTTGCTCCAGTTGCAAGATTGGAAGCAATCAGGTTACTTATTTCCTATGCAGTGAATCACAACATAATCTTGTATCAAATAGACGTTAAGAGTGCGTTTCTTAATGGTGTCATTTCAGAAGAAGTCTATGTCAAACAACCTCCTGGCTTTGAAGATTTAAAACATCTAGAGCTTGTTTATAAATTGAAGAAATCACTATATGGCTTGAAACAGGCTCCCAGAGCTTAGTATGAAAGACTAAGTAATTTCTTAATTCAAAATGACTTTGAAACAGGACAAGTTGACACTACACTATTCAGAAAGATTCTGAAGAAGGACATTCTTATTGTTCAAATTTATGTTGATGATATCATTTTTGGTTCAACTAATAGTTCACTTTGCAAAGAGTTTTCTAAGGTAATGCAGGATGAATTTCAAATGAGCATGATGGGAGAATTGAAGTTCTTTCTAGGAATTCAAATCAACCAATGCAAAGATGGAGTCTATGTTCATCAGTCCAAATACACGAAAGAGCTCCTGAAGAAGTTCAATCTTGAGGAGTGCAAAGAAATGAACACTCCAATGTATCCAACCTGCACTCTGAGCAAAGAAGATCAAGGAACCAAAGTTGATAAGAAGCTGTATAGAGGTATGATTGGTTCTTTGTTATCTCTAAGTGCATCCAGACCAAATATTTTATTCAGTGTATGTTTGTGTGCAAGGTTTGAACCAGATCCTAGAGAATCTCACTTAACAGCTGTTAAGAGAATCTTTAGATATCTGAAAGGAACTACTAATCTTGGACTTCTGTATAAGAAATCCTCTGACTATAAGCTAGTTGAATTCTGTGACGCTGACTATGCTGGAGACAGGATTGAAAGAAAATCAACCAGTGGCAATTGTCAATTTTTGGGAGAGAATATGATATCTTGGGCTAGTAAAAGGCAAGCAACTATTGCTTTGTCTACAGCAGAAGTAGAATACATCTCAGCTGTTAGTTGTTGTACACAGCTACTCTGGATGAAACATCAGCTTGAGGATTATCAAATAACTGAAAACTGTATCCCAATTTATTGTGATAATACAGCAGCTATATGTTTTTCTAAGAATCCAATTCTGCATTCAAGAGCAAGGCACATTGAGATTAAACATCATTTTATAAGAGACTATGTTCAAAAAGGAATTCTAGATATTCAATTCATTGATACTGATAATCAATGGGCTGATATATTTACTAAACCTTTGTCTGTTGAAAGATTTGATTTTATAAAGAAAAATTTGAACATGTGTTATGTCTCTGGTTAATGTGCGCTTATGAAAACAGAATTCAGACTCTGAAAGATACTCAGAAGCTAAATGAGTATCAGACTCTCTTTTGGAGACTCTGGTGAACATAAGCTTCTGAAAGACACTCAGACTCTGTTAAGGAATCTTAGACTCTCAGAAGCTCGTATTAAGGGAAGCATGACTGTTGAGTTTAGTAACACCTGCCCCACTACGGTGACAGTTACTTTTTTAGTTCTCAGACGTGGCCTGTCTGTATTGGGTAAGAACTCAAAGGGCAATGATTTCATTACGTTTAACAAGTAACCCTCGCGTCTTCCCAACACTTTTACGGCTGCATGCTCACTAGTCTTTATTAATCTTGTTTGTTCGTCCCCTTCTCTTTCCAAACGGTTTTCTACTCTTTCACTATAAATTCCAATCACACACAACTCACTTCACTTTTCACACTTTGATTTTTTCTCTGAACATTTATCTTGTTTTCAGTCTCTGAAAAACTTTTTGTTCTCAAAATCAAAACCTAGAAACCTTCAAATGGGAAGTGATCTTATTCAATCTGGTGTGATTATCAAAACTGTTAAATCATACGTGATTAAACCCAGGACCATGAACCTTATTAAAGAGACTCTGGAAGTTCAAGTTGAATCTCCAGTGGATTTTGGCTCCCTTATAAGACATGGTGTAGATGTCTCTTCTCATTTCTTATCACAAGGAATGATGAGTTATTTTGGTATGTTGAATGGACCAACATATCAAGAGTTGGTGAGAGACCTCTGGGTTAGAGCAGAAGTTTTCGACAAGGACGACACTACCATTGAAGAAACTGCCGCAATCATGAACAACCCCTCTTTGGCTGGCAAGAATAGAAAGCAAATGGGTTTGAGACCGTACAAAGGTCTTGAAATCAGGTCTGCTGTGACGGGGATTCCAATCCTTATTACTGAAGAAGTAGTTGCCAGAGCTTGCAAGGTAACTAATGAAGGAAAATCCTAATGGAATGTGGACAAGAAGAGTGAGTGGATGGGTATCTGCAACAAAATCTTATTTGAAGGAAGACCCTCAAATAAGTTGGTAGACATGCATCCTGAGCATAGGGTGCTTCTGAAGATCATACTGGATAGTATGCTTCAGAAAGGTGGAGGAACAGACACTTTGTCTGTTGATCACAAAGTCCTTCTGTACTTTCTGATTAAGAAGCACAAAATAAAATTTCCAAGGTACGTGATGTACCACATGTGCTGGGCTATTAGGAAAAGCCAAACTGAATCCAGAAGACAAGTTCCTTTTGGAAGATTAATCTTTGAGATTCTGTATCAAGGAGGCCTCATGAAGGTCTTGACAGAATCTGGTGTTATATCAGACGCTCACCTTGGAACGGTGACTGGGAGAATCATCAATGGCAAGACTCTCCAATACATGAAGATTGTCAAAAGATTCAATCCTTCTAATCAAGATATGAAGGAATCTTATGTTCAATCAGACTTGATGATGGACTTCCCTCCTATTTCCAAAGAAGACAATCCTGAAGTCCTAGTAAGATTTGTAGTAGATTACTACAATGAAACTGGTAGAATAATCAACTATTCTTCCATTCCTGAGACTGCTCGAGGAGGACCTCTTAAGGTTAAAGGCAAAAGGACCAAGGAAGTTAATCTAGAGGAAGAGGAAGAGAAGCAAGAGCCTCCCAAGAAGAAGAAAAAGTCTACAGCTCTTCCAGGAGTGACTATTGGTGAATTCTGTCTGGAACATTTTCGCTAATAGCCAGAAATTCGCTATTGGCGAAATTGCACAGTGACAACATTCCATGTTTCGCGTTCTTGCATCTTTTTCGCACATTTCTGTTTTGAAATGGTCTTTGGTTTAAACATGAAAGTTTTAGATAATTGAGTTAGATTCCCAATGGATTTGGTTTCACTTGAAAATGTTTTGTAGATTTTGAGTTATGATGGAAACACTCCAAGTGGGTCTTGGACGACTCTTACGAAAAATTCAGCATAACTGTTTCTAACTCAACCCGAAACTTTTGGTTTGCTTCCAAACATCAAATATGAGTATTATGAGTTTAAATATGATGTTTAATAGCATCTAATCTATGCCTTGTTGAATCAAACTTAGTTTTCTTCTCTTAATGAATTGGTTTTGCAATATGACAAAGTGAGACGAACTTTGTGATTTTTGTGAATTAGTCATGATTGGCCGATGAAAGGCTTATGTAATCTCTACTGCACACATTTGTGACCTAAGAGTATACATGGCTTAGGCTATTAACCTTGTTTGGTTGGTTTTGATTCATTACTTCAATATTTCCAAAGTTGTGAATTATAAGTAAAACTTGTGAAAACTTAACTTAAAGACCAATCGTGCGGCAACCTTTTGTGACTGATCTTATATGATTAAGTGGAGAATCGTGAATTAATAATATACGTTGATTGTATGTCGGTGTGTGCATACTTGTTGAATGATGGTGATGATTGCATAATTGTATATGCATTGTTTTGGTGATGATTGCATGATGATATATGCATGTTGATTGTTGAGGTGACCATGGTATGAACATATGCATTGAGTCGAGTCATATGTTCATGCATTCATTGTTTGGTGACGAACTTATGTTCATTGTAAGGCGGGGTGTGAAACCTTACAAATGATGTTTTTGTTGCATCGAAGGTGATGACCTTGAGGTGATTTGGTACCACATGCATCTAGATGAGTCTAGAACATTGCATACATTGTTTGGTGAATTGCATTGAGTCGTGATGTGTGATTGATGCATTGGGTTCATGTGAACTTGATTGGTGAATTGAATTGATATTGGATTATTGTATGGATATATATGTATAAGGATGTTTATATTATTTGGTAATCTTTATACATGATATTCTTGAATACTTGATTGTGGATTATGTTGATGTAATTCTAACCCTCAGTGGTTTACCACCTACCTTTCCGTGCGGACGGGTAGATGGAGTGCAGGATAAGTAGCTTGTTCGAATGATGTTGCTGAGGAGTAGGAATCCTCCTTATCTTTTGCGCGCGTCTAGATTAGGGGCTCTGATCTAGGATAGCGTTTTATTGTTAAACTTATTTAATCATATGTTGATTTAAGGAGTTATGTTATGATTATTTTATATCCTATGTCTTGAGGATGTTTTATGTATTTATTATCATGAGACTTGGAGATGTTGTCTATAGATTTGATATATTCCGCTGCTATATTTATGAACCATGATAACATATACTTGCGAATTATGAAATTGTTTGTTGTCGTAGCATCTGTTTCTAGAATATATTGTATGTTCGCGCGTTTTACCACTTAATAGAAATAGGGTGTTACAATTACCATATCAAGCAATAGATCAACAATTATTGATCAAGCTTCCAGAATTCACTTGATGTGCTGGATTGTCTCAACGTCTCTTTCCAACGCCTATATAAAGGATAGAAGACTTGAAGAATTGTTAGACTCTACAACTGAAAAACTACGTTGCTAAGCTATTGTATTCTCACTGAGTCAAACTAGAAACACATCAACAACTTAGATTATTCTTACAAACTGTGTATTCTAGAATCTCTAAGTTAAGCAGAAAAACAGAGTCTGTCTTTGTTTAAAATAGAGTCTGTCTGTGTTTTGTAATTGGAACACATTTGATTGTTTATCAAGTGTTCCAACTCTATTCAATTTTCTGTAAATTGTGTCAGAAGTCTCTTGGCTGTGTCCTTGAGCAAAGAAGTCTCTTAGTTGTGTCTTTGAGCATTGGAAGTCTCTTGCCTGCGTGCTTGAGCATTGGAAGTTTTTTGCCTGCGTGTTTGAGCATTGGAAGTCTCTTACTGTGTGTTTGAGCAACTTGTAATTGATATTACATTTTAGTGGAACTCTCCTTGGAAGTGCAAGGGGGACAGCACTACTTCCGGTTTGTGGAAGGAACCTGTATAATTGCTTGTGTTCTCTTCTTCTCTCTATCTCTTGTTTATTTCCGCTGCAACAAAATCTGATTTCCCATCAAACTCTGAGAATTTTATATATGCATGCATGTTGTTTTTGGAAACTTGTTGGAGACGTAGCGTCTATTTCTTGAATATTTATTATATTCACGTGTTTTATCGCTTTAATAGAAATAGGGCGTTACATTCTTCACCCTTGGTTATGAAGACAATTAAGCTTAAATAGGCAACAACTGCTCCTGAAATCGTGCTATAATTTAAGTAAACTATGACACATTTCTGCCTTGTGTAACAAACCACCCAAATTAGGGTTTCCATAATCGTGTCATGTTTTTGCCATCGTGACACGTTTTCACCAATGTCGAATGCATGTTTCTTGAGAGCTCTAAATCGTGACACGTTTTGCAATAATTGTGACACGATTCCCTTTCTTTAGTTTCTTCAGTTTTTCTTGCTTTTCTTGCTGCTTAAGCTTGCTTGTGAACTCAAAATATCATGAAATTAACAAAAAAAATAGCGAATGACTGACTGTCATTATAATCCCAAACTTGAACTATTCCTTGTTCTTAAAGGAATTTACTTGCAAAATTGACAATCGACAGTAAAATAACAATTACCTGATCAAGCGATAGTACCCAAAAGTTCAAGTCCTTACAAGCTAAAGATGAGCCAATTTGACTTGTTAGCATCCACCAACTCACAACTCCATGCAACAAATTGAATATGGTTCACACACATTCGACATGCAATCTACATATTACCATAAGGTTGAAATGTTTCTAAACGTTAATCAAAATCAATGTCAATGCATACTTTGAGGTCTTCAAGGGTTATAACGGGGCTTAGGTGAAGGTGAGATAATATTTGGATATGTAGGCTACACAAAATCATGAGTTAGGAACTCCTACAGAAATTAAAGCACATATTCAACCTATCATTCACCTTTGGAACATCAATTTCTTGTAAGAGTACTAGAAAATACTTGTAACATTTGGGAAAATCAATATAAACAGGGTAGGCTTCAAAAAGGCTCACAGGACCAAGCACTTTTGCCTCAGTATGCAATAACAAAAATCAATCGATAGTAGATAAACAACGCAAGTTCTAGAAATGTAAAAGCATGGAACAGTCTTATATAAGTAAATTGAAAAAATAAAATTTGGCCATGAACCTTACAGTGTTTAGATTTTTGGGAGTTGTGACTACCTATCTTTAACTGTCGTAGACTTCGCCTTTGAATCACAAGTCAATCCTCCTTTTGAACTTTTGGAGTATCACTTGAACAAACATTTGTTACTAAACTGAAAAAAGTCAATTAAACAAGCAAATTCATCAATAATAAACAAGTTCAGATTCAATTACATAACAGGGGGATACAACTGAGTTAATCCAAAATGAAAATTAAAGACAAATTGTTTGACTCAAAAATAGAAATAAAATATTGAAAACAAAAACATATGAAAAGGATGGGTTGCCTCCCATCAAGCACTTCTTTTTACGTCATCAAGCTTGACACGCCAACTCCCAAATCAAGGTGGATATTTCCACTTTAATTCAACAAGCATTCTTTTGTCATTTTTATTTTTTTCTTCTTGCTCATTTTCAACTTCATCTTCAATATCCGCTTCATCAACCTTTCTGTTGGTACTCTTAAGACTCACCGGCTTGAGCACTTTTCTGGTTCTCAATTCAATGATTTTGCAATGTTTATTCTTTGGACATTTAATAGTCTCCTTATTTTTACTGAAATGAGGATAAGGCAACTTCACATAATATATAATCACTTGAGGCTTATCACCATCCTTGAGGATCTGACTTTTAGACTTTCTCAAAATGGAGCTTGCATCTATGAGTTTCTCTATTTTATCTCCCTCCTTCTTGGGTTCACACTCAACTCTCTTTTTCTTACTCTTATCGACTCCCATAAGGATAGCTACTCTCCCATTACTCACTTCAATCATATTACATGCGTCATTCTTTTGATTGTTGGAAGTATTGCCACCAAAACCTCCCTTTGATTGTGCTGCCATTAGTTTTGTCAACTGCTCAATTTGAGTTTCAAGGTTCTTAATGGAAACTTCATTGTTCCTTTTCACACTTTCTTGATTTGACTTGATCTCTTGGAAGTTGGTTTGGGTTAATTTGTTGAAACAAGTTAAGGCTTCTTCAAGTTCGGTTGGATTTGTTTGTGGTTGTTGTTAGGATGGGTAGGTAATTAGGTTTAAGGTGTTGTTGTTTGAATATTTGAGGTTAGGATTTTGTGTCCACCGCATATTATATGTGTTTGAGTAAGGGTTCTCTTTTTGTTAATTTCTATATAACTGGCTTCCTCACTCACTCCATCGGGTACACACTCACCATTAGCATGTCCTTCACCGTTGAAACTGTTGAACTTTAACTTGTCTTATACTTATGGCTTCTACCTGTTTGGAAAGTGCTTCCATTTGTTTACTCATCAAAGTCTCACTAGCCAGGATACTATTCTCATTCACTCCAAGTACTCCTATCTCACCTTGCTCAATCTCAACACAATACTCATTCTAAGCCATGATCTCAATTTGGTTTTGAACCTCAAGGTCTATTTTCACTCTTATACTACCCCCAACTGAGGCATCAAGGAGCATCATAGTTTGAACATTCATCCCTTGTGTAAATATTTGCATCTGATCCATTATATCAAAACCATGTGGTGGACACCTCTTCAATAACAGTCTGAACCTCTCCCAAGCATCATAGAGAGATTCTGTATCACCTTGTTTGAAACCACTAATTTCTGCTCTCTTCTTCAACAACTTCGATAATGGAAAGAACCGCTTCAAAAACTTTTCTTCTAACTCATCCCATTTTTGAATTGTACCATTAGGCAGAGCATGCAACCAATCTTTTGCTCTTCCAGTTAATGTTAAAGAGAACAACTGATACTTCTTTTGATCTTCAGTCACTCCATCTGGGCAGCAGAACAAACAAGATTCATAAAATATACTCAAGTGTTCCTATGGGTCTTGAAGCGATCCACCATCATATTTATCTTCTCTAAGACCCACAAGAATTGAATTTTTTATGTTGAAGGCAACTGGGTTCGCCGATTGAAACCCATGAGTGATAAGACATCAGTGTGTTCCTATACCATAGTCCCCCATGGTGTGTCTAGACAGAATCTCTCCCATCTTAAATCAAAGAGTATTTTACTTCACCTCACAGAAACAACAAAAAGAAAAAGATACCGTCATAGCACCGCACAACATAAAATAAAAGCAACAAGTTTTTTTTTTCATAATATATAAACAAAAATATAAATGGTAGAAATCCTAAATGATAACGAAATTACCAAATTGAAATGATTCAACAGTCCCCGGTAGCGGCGCCAAAAACTTGATAGATATTTGGAAAGTGTACCAAAAGCTACCGAAGTAATAAAATAAGTTTGTATCCACGAGGACTGTGTTAATCTCAATTTAGAAATAAAGTAAATATTTAGGATATATAAATTATTTTGTTTGCCCTAGGCAGTATATTGTATTTGATTGCATAAAATTAAATAACAGAAAATAAAGATTTCGTTAGAAAATATAGATTCGGTTAGAAAATAGGAAGAGAGATGAGACTAGGTCTTTCGAATCCTCTGTTTTTCCTAATTGATATACTGCACCTATTTCTCATGAATGATTCTCTAGTTTCACGATGATTAACAAAATAGCCTTAATCAATCGCTTGACTTAGGACCCTCTTCTCAGATTACAGCCCTTAATTCCTTAGGTGGTCTAATAATCTTTGAAGGTTTTAAGAACGTTAACCTATTATCACTAATAAACGATTATCCATTCCTAAACTAACCTTGTTTATTAGAACAATTCAATTAGGTCTAAGTTGAAATCTTTGGTCAATGTCATTCATTCTCACTAAATCATGTTTATATGGTGTCAATATATAAAAAGCATTAAGAACAAATGAATTGAATGAAACTAGATTGTCATTCACAGAATCATCTCAGACCTAATCTCTAAGAGATTTAGGTACTCATAATCGAGTTTACAAATAACATAATCAATGGAAGAATTAAAACATACATGAACGAGTTACAATGTGATGAAATCGCCCCTGCAGCCGTCTTTAGTTCTTAAAACCGCACTTTCTCTCTTCAGGATTCTTCACCCTTGTTTATGAAAACAATTAAGCTTAAATAGGCAACAACTGCTCCTAATATCGTGGCACAATTTAAGTAAATCGTGACACATTTCTGCCTTGTGTTTCCAACCACCCAAATTAGGGTTTCCATAATCGTGTCACGTTTTTGCCATCAAGACACGTTTTCACCAATGTCGAATGCATGTTTCTTGAGAGCTCTAAATCGTGACATGTTTTGCAGTAATCGTGACACAATTACCTTTCTTTTGTTTTTCAGTTTTTCTTGCTTTTCTTGCTTCTTCAGCTTGTTTGTGAACTCAAAATATCATGAAAATAACACTAATTGAGTATACTTACAACAACAATTTTCATTCTAATACCGGTATTACACCGTTTGAGGCTTTGTATGGTAGGAGGTGTAGAACTACGTTGTGTTGGTATGAGTCAGGTGAAAGTGCTTTGTTAGGACCGAAAGTTGTGCTAGAGACTACGGAAAAGGTTAAGATGATTCAGGAGAAGATGAAAGCGTCTCATAATAGGCAGAAGAGTTATCATGATAAGAGGAGGAAGGATATTGAGTTTCAGATTGGTGATCATGTGTTCTTGAGAGTGAATCTTGTAACTAGTGTTGGACATGCTTTGAAGTGTAGGAAGTTGACTCCTCGTTTTGTTGGACCATTTGAGATTGTTGAGAAGGTTGGGGTTGTATCGTATCGGATTGCGTTACAACCATCTTTGTCGAATCTTCATGATGTGTTTCATGTGTCTCAGTTGCAGAAGTATGTGTATGACGCGTCTCATGTGATTCAAGTGGATGATTTGGAAGTAAGGGATAATTTGACCGTTAAAACTAGGCCAGTTAGGATTGAGGATCGTGAGGTAAAGCGTTTGCGAGACAATGAGATCATTTTGGTGAAGGTGATTTGGGTTGGACCAACTGGTGAGAGTGCTACTTGGGAATCAGAGAGTAGGATGAAGGTTTCGTATCAGCAGTTGTATCCTTCAGGTAATTTTCGAGGGCGAAAATTCTTTTGAGGGGGGGAGAGTTGTAACAGCCCGATTTTCAGTAGATTTATTTTAATTGATTTTATTTGTGTTTATTTGTGCTCGTATGTGATTAAATGCCTTTTTGTATGTTTTCGTAGAATTCGGCGTTAGAAGGGTATTTTGGTCATTTAGCGAGGAAGGGTAATTTAGTAATTTTACGGTAAGAGTTATTTTTAGTGTTTCGAGTGAGAATCATTAATTATACTAAATTACTACATATAATGAAGTAATTAGTTAGAACCGTTGTTTAATCGTTATATTTTACCGCAAGTAAATTAGAAGTCTTGAGTTAATGAATTAGAAACTTTGGAGAATTAGGCCCATTAGGAGAATAGGCTTTATAAACCCATGATGAGAGAAATTTAGGGTTATTCCATTCATTTCAAAGTTTTAGAAAGAGAGGAAGAAAGAGAAGTTCAAGAGGAGCTAGAGAGAGGGTTTTGAGGAGAAGAGGCTTTGGGAGCAAGAGAGGGTTAGAGGCTCAAGGATTGGAGCTAAAGTGAGGCACTAGCTTAAGATTGTGAAGAATTAAGGTAAGGGGGTTAGATTTCAATAATAATCTCTTAGCTTATTATTTTCTCTAATTCTATGCATAAGTGCTTATTTGAATAAGTGATTTTCATGAACTTAATTGTTGAATTTCTTGTTCATATGATCTAGATATGTTTGGGTATATGAATTAGTTTTCGATTAAGTTGTTAACATGAAAATTGAATGATATAGTGATATGATGTTGGTTACTTTGTGAATTGTTTCCAATTTATGAATATTGATATGATGTTGTTGATTTATGGTTGAATCTATGATTAAATGTTGTTGTGAGATGTTGTTGTTGTTGTTGATCGAAGCTATGGTATCCATAATCATTGAGTTTGCTATGAATTTGTGTTGTTCTTGAAGGTTTTCATGAAAGGTGGGTCAAATGGTGATTTTTGTCGAAATGATATTTGGTTCAAGTTTTATATGGATTTGAGTGTCTTTTCATGTTTAGAAACGTTTAGACAAACTTTGAGATCAAATTTGGGCATTGGGAAGTCAAAATTGGGGTTTTGGGGTGAAAAATGGAGTTTTTCCTGAGAGCTGGACTATCCAAGCTCGCCATGGCGAGTAATTTGGTGGCCATGGCGAGTTGGTGAGTCTGTCAGCTCGCCATGGCGAGTTGGAGGCGAGTAGCTCTCTGACAGCATTACATGTTTCACGTTCTCGCGTCTTTTTCACACATTTATGCTTTGAATTGGCCTTTGGTATAAACATGAAAGTTTTAGATAATTGAGATAGCTTTCCAATGACTTTGATTTGAGTTGCAAATATTTTGTGGATTTTGAATTATGATAGAAACACTCCAAGTGGGTCTTGGTAGACATTTACGAAAATATAGCATAACCATTTCTAAATCAACCCGAAACTTTTGATTTGCTTCCAAACATCAAATTTGAGTATTATGAGTTTAATTAGGATGTTTAAGAGTATTTAATTTATGTATTTTTGAATCAAACTTAGTTTTCTTTTGTTAATGAATTGGTTTTGCAATATGATAAAGTGAGACGAACTTTGTGATTTTGATGATTTCGTTGTAATTGGCCGGTGAAACAAACACGTAAACTCTACTGCACTTATTTGTGGTCTAGTTGTATGCATAGATGAGGCATTGGACCTTGTTTAGTTGGCTTTGATTTATTTATCTCAATTATTTTTAAAGTGGTAAAATGATGGACAAACTTTGTCGAAAATAATCTTTAAGACTAAATACTTGGCAAATATTTCGTGGATAGTTTGATATGTTAATATGAAGATACATGAATGATTTATAGGTGTTGAATATGATGATTATCATGGTTCGGTGTATCTTCTCCTTACTTGAATTATGAGAAATTGTAAGGAATTACCGTTTTATAACGATGTTGAATTGTTAATGAATGTATACATGTTGAATTGTTGGTGAATGCATATGTTAAATAATGATGATGTTGTTGGTGAGTTGTTGTGAACATGTTGAATTGTTGGTGAATGCATACGTTAAATAATGTTGATGTTATTGGTGAGTTGTTGTGAACATGTTGAATTGTTGGTGAATGCATATGTTAAATAATGTTGATATTGTTGGTGAGTTGTTGTGAACATGTTGAAATTGTTTGGTGATGACTCTTAGTTGAATTGTGACTTATTGATTGTGTGAACGTAAATTCTTGATAATGCAATTGTTGTTGAAGTTGATCAATGTAAATGGAGGCGATCTCTTACATTGTTGTTGTTGAATATATGAGGTGATTTGCATTGTCGAGTCTTTGCTTGTATGTCCATGCATCAAAGTCTCATATGTGTTGTAAAAGGGTGTGAACTTTTACTTCTTTGTAAATGTAAGACGGGTGTGAAATCTTACATATGATGTATCAATTGGCATCTAGGGTAGACGGCCTATAAGTTGTTGGTGACCGTACTGCCTGCATTTAGAATCGTGTCTAGGCGCATTACATACATTTGATGAATTTGTTAAATGCGTCATAATTGATCATGTGTTTGGTGAACTTTGGTGATTTATGTACATTGGTGAATTTGGTGAATTGTACCCTAGGTGATATTTGATGACCATGTGAAGATGTGTACTTGTTGATGTTTGTTGTTAATGGTGATACTTGTATATTTGATGATCCTAATTGATGATGTTTATTTCGGCGAAAATAATGAAGTGAAATTTATATGAATGTGATTTCATGATCTTTTGGTGATGATGACTTTCTTGCTTATACTTGAAATGATGATTTGTATTTGTTGAGTTTGAAGGTGAGAAAAACACAAAAAGGGGGGGTTGAATTGTGTTAGCTTTTCGCAGCTCTTGAAGAGTGAGAATCTAATTCCTTAGTATCAGAGTCTGAAAGAGATAAGAGTCTGATAGGAGATTAGGTTCTGTTGCAGCGGAAATAATCAAGAGAAAGAGAGAAGAGAGAACACAAGCAATTATACAGGTTCCTTCCACAAACCGGAAGTAGTCCTGTCCCCCTTGCACTTCCAAGGAGAGTTTCACTAAAATGTAATATCTATTACAAGTTGCTCAAACACACAGTAAGAGACTTCCAATGCTCAAGCACGCAGGCAAGAGACTTCCAATGCTCAAAGACACAACTAAGAGACTTCTTTGCTCAAGGACGCAGCCAAGAGACTTCTTTGCTCAAGCACACAAGCAAGAGACTTCTGACACAATTTACAGAAAATTGAATAGAGTTGAAACACTTGACAAACAATCAAACGTGTTTCAATTACAAGACAGACTCTGTTTCAAACAAAGACAGACTCTGTTTTTCTGCTTAACTTAGAAATTCTAGAATACTCAGTTTGTAAGAATAATCTAAGTTGATGATGTGTTTCTGTTAAGACTCAGTTGAATACGATAGCAATGCAGCGTAGTTTTTCAGTTGTAGAGTCCACAAATTCTTCAAGTCTTCTATCCTTTATATAGGCGTAGGAAAGAGACGTTGAGTCATCCATCACATCAAGATGATTTCTGAAGCTTGATCAATAGCTGTTGATCTGTTGCTTGATATGGTAATAGTCCTTCAATTGCATATTTTGAATTCCATTCCTTTTGAAGATTAATACCGGTAGGCACAGTTGCCAAACTGTACGAGGTAGTGGAGTAGTGGAAACAGAGTCTGTACAACGTACTCTGTATTGACCTGCATTCTTTGTCGTTGAGCATCATACGCTCAAGTTGACTTTGAAGCTAGTCGTTACTCCAAATGAGAGTTTCTTTTGCATCGTAATGCCTTTAGAAATCCTTGTAAGCAGATCTTCAGATTGCAGGCTTCAGGCTCACTGTAGCACTTCAGCTTCTGATGATCTTCAGACTCTCTTGGTCTTCAGATTCTGATAGTCTTCAGACTCTCTTGGTCTTCAGATTCTCTTCGATACAATCTTCAGACTCTCCTTCAATACAGAATCACAAGCAACAAGCTTCTCTAGATTTTTTTTTTTGCTCTTAAAATGTTCAAACAGAATACTTTCTAAGATATAAATCTTGATTAATATCCTGCATACTTAAACAAATATTAGCATATCCAATTGACAATTTTTAATACCTTGTTATCATCAAAACTCAAAACGTGGTATTGCTGAACACCTTTGTTCCAACAGAGTTGATTAAACTAAATGAGATAAGGTGAGTAATACTTTCATTGATTGATGTTGATAAATGATGAGCTATTGTCGATGACTTGATTAGAGTGTGATAGCTTGTTATGTATGGAATGAGGGACAATATTAATGTGATATTAGTATTCTACGATGGATGGTTATGTATATTTGTTATGCATGAATCCTTAAATGCTTATATTTGTTTATTATTGATTATGATTGATGTGAAGCTAACTCACAGTGGTCTGTGGTGGACCGCCTATCTATCTGTATGGACGGGTAGACAGCGTGCAGGATTAGTTTGATTGCTTGCTTGGTGAGTCGCTTAAGGATAGCATAAGTTTCCTCTTTTTTTCTGTTAGAGTCTAGATTAGGCTCTGATTAGGATGTCGTTATTTTACTTATTTGAGATTATGTATGTTGTTGAGAATTTGTCCATGTGTCGGGATTTGGAGACTTATATGTTGACATGTATACTAATGTGATGTATGGTTTATATCCGCTGCGATTGTTGAGAAGTTTTATTGATGCATGTTGATTGAAATATGTTGAAGACGTAGCGTCTATTTCTTGAATATTTAGTATATTCGTGTGTTTTATCGCTTTAATGGAAATAGGGCGTTACAATCTTCAGAAAGAGAAATCAAAGGAGAAGTCCAAGAAACCAAACTTTAAATCAAGCAAGTTCAGGAGCAGATTAAGCAGAGTTTACTGACCACCTGGGAAGATTTAGACAGTGAATCTGGGTCTGTTAAAGATGGAGTCAATGCTGGTGTTGGGTTAGTAGCCACAATGACTTCAGAAGCTTAACCAGAATCAGATTCTGAGGATGAAAATGAGGTATATCCTAAAATTGCCATAGAAGAACTTATTGTGTCTCTTAAAGAACTTCCCACACATTTTGAACATTGATGACAGTTTGTCATTCCATATTTTCATAGTCTTTTTAGTTAAGATTTTAGTCTATTTTATTAGTTTAATATTTAATTTAGATTCATTTTAAATAAATTATCATTTTCTTATTTATTGAGTCAATTAGTATATTAGTGCCTGTTATTACTATGATGAATGGCTAGTTGAGATAAAACAAAGGGTTGCCTACTTTGAAGTGTTGAACATGAAGATACAATGACATTATACGGCTTAATATCATATGGTAAACGTATAGCATGTGCCAGGGAATTATAAAATAAAAATGGGCTTTTGACCCAAGCTTCTTTTGGTTGACCCGAGAGAAATAAAGAAGATTTTACAATTATAAAAAGGAGCTGCACACACACATTGGAGGCATTAACGTTTTGGAAAAGAAAGTCAGGCATCACGTTTTTGGCAGAAAACAAAAAGGCCACACGTTTTGAAGGGGTTCGGGAGAAAGAAAACGGCGGGCATGAGCATGGAATTGGAAAACAACATCAGCACCTATTGAAAAGAAATTACGGAGCAAAGCCGACAACGACGTAACTCTATCTCTATCAATTTATTTTCTTTACTATGTTGTTTATATATTTAACCATGTCTAGCTAATTTTCTTTGATTAGGTTTGAGATGAATCCTATGTAATTATGTTTGATCCATGTTGTTGTGAAACTCTATTTTAAGTGAATATTAATCTAATTTTATTCAATTCAATTGTTCTTAATACTTTTCATATCCTACCAAATATAAACATGATTTAGTGAAAATGAATGAGTACTGATCATAACTTTTATTTTAGACCTAATTGAATTGTTCAAATAAACATGGTTAGTCTAGGAATGGATAATCGATTATTTGTGATATTAGGTTAACGTTCTTAAAACCTTCAAAGAATATTAGATCACCTAAGAAATTAGGGACTGTAATTTGAGAAGAGGGTCCTAAGTCAAGGGATTGATTAAGGCTATTTTAGTTAACCATCGTGACACTAAAATAATATTTATGAGAAATAGGTGCAGTATACCAAATAGGGGAACTGGAAGGATTCGAAAGACCTAATCTCATCTCTCTATATATTTTCTAACCGAATCTTTATTTTCTGTTATTTAATACACTTGCTAAAACATCCTAGATATTAACTTTATTGCTAAATTGAGATTAACACAGTTCTCGTGGATACGAACTTATTTTTATTACTTCGATACTTTTTAGTACACATACTAAAATATCTATCAAATTTTTGGCGCCGCTGCCGGGGAATGTTGAATCATTTCAACTTTGTAATTTCGTTATTATTTAGGATTTCTGTTATTTATATTTTTGTTTATATATTGAAAAAAAAAACTATGATTTGTGCTCTTCATTTCTATTTCTTTGTGTTTTGCTACTGAAAGGTTTCTTTGAATTTTGTAGCAATGTGGGGTAGTCGATTACTGGTTGATTCTGAAGAGATCAATATCCTTTGTTATGAAAAATTGATGATCTCTCTACATATAAAGGATTTGGAAACAAGATTGAGTATGTGTTGTGAATTTTGTGGAGGTTATCATGGTGGTTTATTTTGTGAGGAGCAATACATAGTTAAAGAAAAAGAGCAGGAAGTGGTCAACTTAGATTATCATTCTCAACTTCAAAATATTTTAGATGATTTCTTGATGTCAAATCAAGTTTCATTTGAGAAGTTTGATGTTCGGTGTGGTAATATTGTTGAGAAAGCAGATGAGTGTGAAAAGAAATGGGTTGATATTGAGATGAAGCGACATACCATCATGGTGCAAGCTGAACATTTGAAAAATAAAAGTAGCAACATAGAAAAAAAGTCACAAGTGAGGCGTGTCGATTTGTACCTTCAAATGGAGACTCGATCAATGAAGATGGAAGAAAACATTCATTTGTAAAAAGAGACTCATTCTTCTCTAAGGTGGGAGGTCACAATGGCAAGAAGTTTATTGGTGGGAGCATGGGATCATCTACTTCTTTGTACGAAAGTCATGAAATTTCTACCAAACAAGAGGAAGAAGAAAGATGATATATTTTTTCTATCATTTTTGCAACCCATCCTTTTTTTATTTTATTTTGCAGGTATTTTTATTCAATAAAAAAAATATATGAAAAAAAATAGCAAACAAAAAGAAAGTGAAAAGATGGGAAAAAAACAGAGAAAAAAATTCTGAGTCCACGTTTGTTCTTATTTTTTCAATAACTTGTCTTTGTCAGATGTCAGTCGTGTCAGTTTCATTCTATTTTTCAAAAACTTTTATCGCTGCTTGTTTATTATTAATAAATTTTCTTGTTTCTTGACTTTTTCCAATTTCATAACAATTGTTTGTTCAAATGGTATTCCAAAAAGTTCAAAAGGATTAGTGACTTGTATTTCAAAAGCGAAGTGTATGACATGTGTGATAGTTAGTCACAACTCCCAGAAATCTAACACTGTAAGGTTCATAGCCGAAATTTATTTTTTTCAATTAACTTATATAGAATCTTCCGTGCAATTATATTTTTAGAACTTGTCTTCTTTCTTTACTGCTGATTGATCTTTGTCATATACACACTAAGGAAAAAATGTTTGGTCTTGTGAGCCTTTTCAAGCCTACCCTGATTTTGATTGAATTTATCCTTTTTGAAAGCCAATTTGAGCCGATAGGTTTACATCTTTTTGTTCGGTGACAAACTACATATTGAGTTTAGGGACTTTTAGGATTTGACCCAATAATGTTATATTTGAGTTATACTATGTAGGGTATTGCTAAACAATAACTTTGGGGTTGCTATTGGAATTTGCAACCAACTAAATTTGAGGTGGAGGTACTAGAGAACAAAAAACAAATCATGAAAAATATACACTCAAAATCAAAATGGTGTATAAAAAAAAAGAATGAAAAGCAATGGACAAACAATGAAAAATATGAGTAATTTTAAACTCAATTGTCCCAACAAATTATAAATATTCTCTAGTACCTTTACAATTGTTGTTTCAAAGGGTGAATGATAGATTAAATCTATATTTTAATTTTCAAAGGAGTGCCTAATTCAAATTTTGTGTGGTCTACTTATCCAAAGATTATCCCACTTTTTCCTAAGCCCCGTTATAACCCTAAAAAGACCTCAAATTGTGTAGTGACATTGATTTTGATTGACGTTTAGAAACTTGTCAAGTGTATGGTAATATGTAGACTCAACGTTGATTGAGTGTGAACCCTTATCATATTGTTGCGTGGAGTTGTGAATGGTGGATGCATGAAAGTCAAACTAGCTCTTCATTGGCTAGAGGGAGATGGATTTTTGGGTTCTACTACTTGGTTAGATAATTGTTATTATACTGTCGATTGTCAATTTAATAAGTTTGTTCCTTGAGGACAATTAACAGTTCAAGTTTGGGGTTGTGATGACAGTCCTTCATTCCATATTTTCAGAGTCTTTTTAGTTAAGTTTTTAGTCTATTTTATTAGTTTAATATTTAATTTAAAATCACTTTAAATAAATTGTCAGTTTCTTATTTATTGAGTCAATTAGTATATTAGTGCCTGTTATTACTATGATGAATGGCTACATGAGATAAAACAAAGGTGTTGCCTACTTTGAAGTGTTGAACATGAAGATAAAATGACATTATATGGCTTAATTATCATATGGTAAACGTATAGCATGTGCCAGGGAATTATAAAATAAAAATGGGTCTTTGACCCAAGCTTCTTTTGGTTGACCCGAGAGAAAAAAAGAAGATTTTGCAATTATAAAAAGGAGCTGCACACACACATTGGAGGCATTAACGTTTTGGAAAAGAAAGTCAGGCATCACGTTTTTGGCAGAAAACGAAAAGGCCATACGTTTGAAGGGGTTCGGGAGAAAGAAAACGGCAGACATGAGCATGGAATTGGAAAACAACATCAGCACCTATTGAAAAGAAATTATGGAGCAAAGCTGGCAACGACGAAACTCTATCGGTTTATTTTTTTACTGTGTTGTTTATATATTTAACCATGTCTAGCTAATATCCTTTGATTAGGTTTGAGATGAATCTGATGTAATTCTGTTTGAACCATGTTGCTGTAAAACTCTATTTTAAGCGAATATTAATATAATTTTATTCAATTCAATTGTTCTTAATGTTTTTTATATCTGATCAAATATAAATATCATTTAGCGAGAATAAATGAATATTGATCATAGCTTTCATTTTAAACCTAATTTAATTGTTTAAATAAGCAGGGTTAGTCTAGGAATGAATAATGGTTTAATTGTGATATTAGGTTATCGTTCTTAAAACCTTCAAAGAATATTAGATCACCGAAGAAATTATGGACTGTAATCTGAGAAGAGGGTCCTAAGTCAAGGGATTGATTATGGCTATTTTAGTTAACCATCGCGACACTAGAGTAATATTTATGACAAATAGATGTAGTGTACCAAACAGGGGAACTTGAAGGATTCGAAAGACCTAATCTCATCTCTCTGTATATTTTTTAACTGAATCTTTATTTTCTGTTATTTAATTTTATGCAATCAAATCTACTGTCATGGGCACTTCTAAAATTTACACATCCTAGATATTAACTTTATTGCTAAATTGAGATTAACACAGTCCTCGTAGATACGAACTTATTTTTATTACTTCGATACTTTTTAGTACACTTGCTAAAATATCTATCAAGTTTCTGGCGCTGCTGCCGAGGACTGTTGAATCATTTCAACATGGTAATTTCGTTATTATTTAGGATTTCTGTCATTTATATTTTTGTTTATATATTGAAAAAAAAATGAAAAAAAAACTATGATTTGTGCTCTTCATTTCTATTTCTTTGTGCTTTGCTACTGAAAGGTTTCTTTGAGTTTTGTAGCAATGTGGGGTAGTCGATTATTGGTTGATTCTGAAGAGATCAATATCCTTTATTATGAAAATTGATGATCTCTCAACATATAAAGGATTTGGAAACAAGATTGAGTATGTGTTGCGAATTTTGTGGAGGTTATCATGGTGGTTTATTATTTTGTGAGGAGCAATACATAGTTAAAGAAAAAGAGTAGGAATTGGTCAACATAGATTATCACTCTCAACTTCAAAATATTTTAGATGATTTCTTGATGTCAAATCAAGTTTCATTTGAGAAATTTGATGTTCAATGTGGTAATATTGTTGAGAAAGCATATGAGTGCGAAACGTAATCGGTTGATATTGAGATGAAGCGACATGCCATCATAGTGCAAGCTGAACATTTGAAAAATAAAATAGTAGCAACATAGAAAAAAAGTCACAGGTGAGGCGTGTCGATTTGTACCTTTAAATGAAGACTCGATCAATGAAGATGGACGAAAACATTCATTTGCAAAAAGAGACTCATTCTTCTCTAAGGTGGGAGGTCACAATGGCAAGATGTTTATTGGTGGGAGCATGAGATCATCTACTTCTTTGTATGAAATTCATGGAATTTATACCAAACAAGAGGAAGAAGAAAGATGATATATTTTTTCTATCATTTTTGCTATTCTAACAGTGGTTGAAGCGTCAAACTCAATGATGTAAAAGAAAGCGCTTGATGGGAGACAACTCATCCTTTTTTTTTTTAATTTTGTTTATTTTGCAGGTATTTTTTATTCAGTAAAAAAAATGAAGAAAAGAGCAAACAAAAAAAAAAGTGAAAAATGGAAAATAAAACAGAGAAAAAAAATCAGAGTCCACATCAGTTATTATTTTTTCAATAACTTGTCTTTGTCAGATGTGAGTCGTGTCAGTTTGATTCTATTTTTCTAAAGCTTTTACTGCTTGCTTTTTTATTATTAAAGAATTTTCTTGTTTCTTGACTTTTTGCAATTTAGTAACAATTGCTTGTTCAAGTGGTATTCCAAAAAGTTCATAAGGAGGAGTGACTTGTATTTCAAAGATGAATTGTGTACGGCATGTGTGATAGTTATTCACAACTCCCAGAAATTTAACACTGTAAGGTTCATAGCCAAAATTTATTTTTTTCAATTAACTTATATAGAGTCTTCCGTGCAACTATATTTCTAAAACTTGCCTTGTTTCTTTACTGCTGACTGATCTTTGTCATATACACACTGAGGAAAAAGTGCTTGATCCTGTGAGCCTTTTCAAGCCTACCCTGATTTTGATTGAATTTATCCTTTTTGAAAGTCAATTTGAGCCGGTAGGTTTATATTGTTTTGTTCGGTGACAAACAACATATTGAGCCTAGGACATTTAGGATTTGACCCAAAAATGTTATATTTGAGTTAGGTTATGTAGGGTATTGCTAAACAATAAGTTTGGGGTTGTTATTGAAATTTGCAACCAACTAAATTTGAGGTGGAGGTACTAGAGAACAAAGAACAAATCATGAAAAATATACACTCAAAATTAAAATGGTGTATAAAAAAAAAGAATGAAAGGCAAGGGACAAACAATGAAAAATCTGAGTAATTTTAAACTCGATTGTCCCAACAAGTTATAAATATTCTCTAGTACCTTTACAGTTGTTGTTTCAAAGGGTGAATGGGGGATTGAATCTTTATTTTAATATTCGTAGGATAACCTAATTCAAATTTTATGTAGCCTACTTATCCAAATATTATCCCACCTTGACCTAAGCCCCTTATAACCTTAAAAAAACCTCAAAGTGTGTAATGACATTGATTTTGATTGACGTTTAGAAGCTTTTCAAGCGTATGGTAATATGTAGACTGCACGTTGATTGAGTGTGAATCCATATCATATTGTTGCGTGGAGTTGTGAATGGTGGATGCATGAAAGTCAAACTAGCTCTTCATTGGCTAGAGGGAGATGGATTTTTGGGTTCTACTACTTGGTTAGATAATTGTTATTATACTGTCGATTGTCAATTTAACAAGTTTGTTCCTTGAAGACAACTAACAGTTCAAGTTTGGGGTTATGATGACCGTCCGTCATCCTATATTTTCAGAGTCTCTTTAGTTAAGTTTTTAGTCTATTTTGTTAGTTTAATATTTAATTTAAAGTCATTTTAAATAAATTGTCATTTTCTTATTTATCGAGTCAATTAGTATATTAGTGTCTGTTATTACTATGATGCATGGCTAGATGAGATAAAACAAGGTGTTGCCTACTTTGAAGTGTTGAACATGAAGATAAAATGACATTATATGGCTTAATTATCATATGGTAAACGTATAGCATGTGCCAGGGAATTATAAAATAAAAATGGGGCTTTGACCCAAGCTTCTTTTGGTTGACCCGAGAGAAAAAAAGAAGATTTTGCAATTATAAAAATGACATCCTACGAATATGAACTCATTTAATCTTTGACCATTTTTTCTTTCCATTTTTCATTTAGGTGATTTTTCTAAACTCATTCTTACTCAGTCAAGCTGGTTTAATTTTTAAACTCTAATGTAATAAAACTAATATATCGAAAATTATATCTTTTTAAGTGATCAACCACAATGTCCATCTACCAAACTTCTTATCCTTTATATATTCTCTTTTGATCTATTGTAAGAAAAAAAATCTCACAATAGACTTCTGTATGGCATGGTGAACACGTGTAGGGTGATCCTCATGCGGGGACGTGCTTCTGTGTGGCATGGTGAACTTAAATTGGCGTGATCCTTCAAACGCAGAGCGTTGTGGCTGTCTAAGCTATGCCACGTGTTATGGTGCGATTGATCCTCCTACCGGTCCAAAACACTAACACTACCAAAAAAAGATACTATTGTCTAATAAAATATACAAATGATTACTTTTTCTTAAAAAAAATTGTCAGGTACTTGATTGTATTTTTCAATTATGTTTAGGGTCTTAATATCCCTTTTATATTATTGTTAGACTTAAGTGTCCATTTTAAACATAGAAAATTATTAAGTTGACTATACAATACACAACAATTATGGATAAGTAATATTTTACACATTGTGTCCAAGTATTTTTGTCGATATTTTGTGGTCTAATATTATTTCTCAAAATATTTTAACAACCAATATGTATAAAAATAATCAATAACAATCCACAAAAATAGTTTGACATTTCAATTACTCATACTTTGTTTTGAACTTAAATTTAAAATTAGAGATCCATATTTAATATCTAAAGAAGAAAAAAAATTAAGAAATTCAAAATGTTACTATTTTAAAATTATAAAAAGAAAAAAATAAACAAAAACGCAGCAACATCCGCAAGAAAAAATATGCGGATTCTGGGAAATCTGCAGGAATTCCTGTGGAATTTCCTAAGGATTCATGTAAGAAAACAAAAAAGGAAAATAAAAACACTTTCGCAGGAGAAACCCCACCAAATGTATTCGTTGCCTGCGGATTTTCATGCAATGATAGCAACCGCAGGAAACTTGTCTTGAGCAATAAGAACCATAGCAAAATCCTTAGGTATTCTTGTGGAATAGTTTCCGCAGGTACTGCGAGAGTTTCTAGTAGTGAGATCTCAATTCAAACCCTAACAATAAAAACAACCAAAATAAATAAATAATTAAAAAAGCCCTTATCAATCTAATCAACAATAATAGTAAAAATTAAACCACAACCATATCATAAATCAAATTTATAAAAAAATAATCTAGAAAAAGAACACGAACAGGGATAAGAGGAAAGAGATTCAAATTTGAAAGACTAATACCTCTATTCAGAAAATGAAGGAAGCAACGACACGATGAAGTTGAAGGAGAAATACGGGAGTGGCGAAAAACATGAGAAAATGAACCTTATAAATCAAAGGAGAGAGACGCGCACTCGGTGCCCGTCTCTCCGCTCTTTTTATTGTGATAACGTTTGAAGATTATGAATGGTGTTTTTTTTTGTGAAATTTTGATTTTGATTAAAACTAAAAAAATATAAATGATTGTTGCTTTCAAGTTATAAAAAATAAACTAACAATGATTATCAAGTTATGAACATAGATATTTGAGCGCAAAGAACAGAAAATTATCTAGATTTCTTGTCATAGGAATGAGGCTCAACCTCTCCGTAGATAAAGAACTATTGATAACATAACTGAATAATATTGCATGGTATGTATTGTGAATGAGCCTCAAAAGTTAATTCGACATTTATTTGAATAACACGATTTACAATACAATTCTAAAGCGAATGCCTATGTTTCCTTTTTTTCTTGTCATAATGATCGACTAATATTCCCTAACTCTATTTGTGATTGGGATTTTTTCTATTTACTTTCCTATATAATAATTTGAGACAAAATCTTAACTGAAAAAAACCTTGTAGTTGTACCACAACAGGCCTGCTTAATCCAAATTTGTGATATTAATATTTATTACACTTTGTAAATTCTCTACCAATTATTCAATTATTTGGTTTAAAAATTTAAACAGGGATTCATGCTGCTTTTGTTTCATTGGGGAATTGAATATTATTCATAGAACATCATCACTCATGATTGACCAATCTTTATTTGTTTCATGTCAATCACTTTGAGCGTTGCAGAAGCAATAAAGCGATCCAGTAAATTATGTCGATTAATGGACCTATAAGGTGGAAGCATCATGGTATTATTAGAAATATTTATGAAATGATTGTTATTCGTCTATACTTAATTCATAGTAGTATTGAGGATCAAATTCATGAGCTACATCCATTGCAAAAGGCGGTGGCATGCTGACATTTGCTTGCATTGTGGCTGCAATAGTCTTACTTAAGTTTGTTTGATTTTTGTTTTTATCTATGGGAAATCCATGAATGTGATTGAATTTATATGTGGCCATTATCTATTTATGATTTTGTGCATCGTTTTCCATTTGTTTCCTTCATTATGATTGTTTTCGGAAGAAAATAAAACATGGATTTTACCCATAGATGGAAGAAGGACTTACAATGATGGTAGATCAATGGAAAGAATGCTTAGTGAACGAAGGTAGATGCCAAAATCCGAGTTGGAGTGATGGCAATGAAGGGGATGTACCTTCTAATAGTCCCATGGCCAAGTATGTTAAACTCTAGGTCAAGACTAGGTTAGAATGAGGCAAACCTTGTAAGCCCTAACAAAATATTCCTCATTCTAACCAAGACTCCACCTTAGGTTTATAATACTTGGATGTCAGGTATTAGAAAGAACATACCCTCTATTGCCGTCATATCCACCTCAGATATTCTGACGTCTACCTTCCCTCCATTCACATTGAATTCCTTCCACTAACCCACTACCATTGTGAGTCCTTCTTACTATAATAAAAATTTGAGTTTTTGATAACGAGCAAAAATGTTGGTTATTAACTTGCATTTATATCTCATTATATGTGGTCCTTAAGTACATGCAAATCCTACTTTGTACTTAATTTAGCTTAATTACTCTTTTATGGTTAAGAACCTTTATTTCAGTGATTAATGTTTATTTAAGTTTTATGAACTTGCTAGTGTTGGTTTGAATGATAGGTCATGTGAAGATGTTCAAAGATATATCATTGGGAAGCATGCTATCGATGTAAGAAGATGTAGCTTTGGAAAGAATTTTGGAGCTACATCGTGAAGAACTCGCAGCATGCATTTTACAAGAACATGACCTTGGGTCCCTTATTTTCATGTCTTGGGGAGTAAGTTTACATGAGTATACTCCAATGATTGTAGTACAAGGAAGAGGGAATATGTTAATTACCAAGAGATGACTGACAACTAGAGCAGAAAAGACCGAATGACATAACCTGGTGATGTAGAAAGCTACAATTTTACGACGTATCAGATTTGATCTAGGATATGCATTAATGTGGTCCCAGAACATCTAATGTTTGGATAGAATGATAAAGAGTCTCAAATAGTACAAAAAAAGGATAATAAATATTCATATAGCTGCTGGTTAAGAAAAAAATACCATTTCATGACAAAAGACTAAAAGGGAACTAATGGATAAGAAAAGACTTACACTATTAAAGAACAATAAGCCTTCATTTGCAAGGTGTGCTAGTGGTGTGTTGGGCTCTGTTGAATTGAATAAAGATTTGAGGTAGCAGCCTTCAATCAAGCATAGCCACCGTCTTTGATATTCAAATCACTTTTCTTTATATCATACAATTATCCATTTCATATTGGAAGCACAATAGTTAGATCTTAGAATTTTAGAGTCTAAATAGTAAATAGTTAAGTGAGTACTTCAAAGAACTAATTTCCGTCCTCAAAGGATTGTAATTTCTTTTTTGTAATTTCTATTTTAATTATTTATGCAATTATGTCTTTATCGATTATCTTTCCCATTGATATTTTTATGTTTAAGTTCATTATGAGTTAAACCACATTTGTGGTTAAGGAATGATCATATAATAATTATGTTTGTTACAACCTCTGAAGGTTCTTTTAATGATAATTTTTAAAGTAAAACTCAACTGCTTTTATCCTCATTGTCAAATTCTTTGAGATTGAAAGGATACGAGAATGGAACTATTTGTTTAATATGAGTTACATCTATGAGTACCAAGAGCAGATGGAAACTTAATAGACCGCTTGATATGAACATAAATATTTGAGCGCAAAGAGCAAATATTTATCTAATTTTTTGTCATAAGCAAAAGGCTCATCCTCTCCATAAATAAAGAAGTACCGATGACCTTACCGAGTAATATTTCATGTTAAGTATTGTGAGTCAACCATGAACAGTGTGTCGTCCCAGGCTTAGCATGATAGTTGAGGTTAAAAACCCCTAAGGACACCAAGTTCCTAGGAAGCAGTGCGAAGCTACAACTTTATACATTGTTCTAAAGAGTTGTAGATTCACGTAACTCAAAGTTTATATGTTTTATTTACTTCTGCATTTTAGTTTAGTGTCTTAGAACCTTAAAATATTATCATTGTTATTTGTCATTTTAGATCTTGAATAACTAAACTTAGAATTTGAAAAGACTAATTTCGTATGATTTACATAAGAAGGAAGAATAATGAATTCAACCTTTTCTCAAATGAGAGGAGTGTGGTTGTTAATAATATAATTTGCGTAAGACGATAGTTGGTTCTCTAACCGAATACTTAGTCGAACCAGGTACCACGTGCTTCCGATTCACAACTCTTATCACCAGAGTATTGATGTTTTTGATGACATGTGATTGCTTCAATGTTATGTATTCAACACAAGTCTTGGGTCCTATTTCTTTCAATCTCACAATCCCTAAATCATTTCTCACCATCATGCAATCGAACCTAATAACCATAACCCTGCCCTTTTTAGCGGGCCTAATTAATTTTTATGAATAAAAAAAGTCTGCAAGGAATTGAATCAGGTAGCACATGAAAAATTCATTCTTTTTTAAAAGTCATTAACGCCATTTTAATTCTTTTTTTTTTATAGCAGTTCATTTTAATTATTATTTTTTCTTTGAATTACCACATAACGGTTCCTTTTTTTATTATTTATTCTTTCGATTACCACATAGCAGTTCCTTTTCAATATTATTATTTTTTCTTTCGATTACCACATATTTTCCCTTTCATTTTTATAGTTTTAACAACATTTGCGGTTAGGACAAAAAAATTTGTGCAAACTTTTGTATATATTGTTTCCTTTGATTTCTCTTTTTTATTGCAATACATCTTTTATTTTTGTTGCTTTTTGAGTTAGTTTGATAACATAATACTGAATATAACTATAAAAGTAATAATATAGTCAATTTCATGGTTATATATGAAGCTCTGCAAAACCCGTGCAGGCAGATATTAATTTCTTTTCAATATCTATTTCACTTCCAATCAATTTAACTTTACTCTTCTAATTTCAATGGACAAGAATTTTAGTAGATATTATTTTTTGCTATAAAAAATGACTTAATTTTACTATGGGCATATGATATTAACACATAGTGAGCTCAATTATCCCACTCATGCATATATTCAATTATCCCACTAACAAAATATTTTATAGATCATAATGTGCCTCTAATTTGCAAGTAGAAACTGAAATGTGAAGAAAAAGATGGAGGAGAAACAAACCAATGAAATAAAAAAAATTATCCTCAAATCCCTAAGAACAAATATTTGGAGATGTATAGAAATGGAAAATAATGGATAAAGAGTGAAAGAAAAGCAAATGATCAAGAAATGGAATGGAGAAAGAAAGATGAGAAAGAGGCAAATAAAAAGGGAAGAAAAATAAATCAGTGAAAAAAACTGAATAGGGATAAAGTGATATGTGGAAGAGAGGGAGTTCTCGCATTTACGAGTTGATTTTTGACGTTATGTTATTTTCAACTTGAAAACAATAATACAATGACTTGAAACTTTAGTGTCACGTCAATAAATAAAGACACCTTAACATAAACTTTTGAGAAAATTGTGAGGAGGAACACCTAGTTTCTGAAGAAAAAATAAATAAGGGGGATATATCAATAAAAAAAAGTGGTTAAAAATTACACAATCACGATACTTGGCGGCCAAAAGTTCAATTAAGACCAAAATTTACATTCTAAATTTTTTCATTTTAAAAAAGGACAATAAAACTTTTAGAACTTCTTCATCTCTAACATAGAGAGTGGCTAGAGGATATTTTACATGAACTAAGATAACCAATAAATAATGTAAAAAGAAAAAAGATTACTCAATAAAGGGGAACAATTCCAAGAAAATAAAAAGTACATATCAATTAAACATGAAGTTAAAACTCTATAAACATCTTGATAAACATTAACATGGAAATTGAAACAACTGATATATTTTTGACATCTCGAGTAATGTTAATGCTCACACTAATCTCAAAATACTTGGAACTCTTATTTCTAACAAAATGCAATCCTTCAATAACTTCCCACAATTTAGCTATGGGATTGCCAATTTTTTTTGAAAATCCATTTAACCATTCATTGTCAACACCCCATATCAGTCCTCCACAACTAACAATGCATTAACAATGAGAGGCTCCTGACAAATTCTACGAAAAATGACGCAAGAATGAACCAAATTAACATTAGAATGAGAAGGATCCCAAAGTTTTTTAAATACGTATAAGACTCATGACTGAATGATGACTTATATGAATTGATTGACACCAATTATCCAGGACCGACAAGCTACTTCATAACACACACTTTGATCCTTGATCTCATGCTTTTATCATTAATGCTTCAATATATGATCCAAGAAACCCTAACTAATTGAGTTATACGTCTCAAATGTACCATGCTATTAGTGGAGTGTGGTTTATCAATTGTTATTTAATGGAACTATTTGCTCTTATGGTAATGCATATATAATTTATTGCATGTACACGTAAAATGGTTTCGTTGTTTGATGTGAAGAATGTGTTTGATGAAGCTATTTAATCACACATAATCTTGATTTGATCTTTAATTATGGTAAGCATGCATGTAATAACAATAATAGTAAGAATTTAAAACTAGAAACCAAATCACATATATAACCAAATACAAACTTATTATGATGCACACAGGAGATAGGTTTTGCACTACGCACAAGTTTATTTTTACTATTGAACCATTAAATCTCACCTTTGAATTAAATGAGATTTATTGATTAAATTAAATAGTGGAAAATAAACTTGTCCGTCCATAGTACAAAACCAATGTACTGGTACACATTAAACATAACCAAATGCAAGAAACCAACATAAGCAAAGTATATAATAGTTTGAATCCCATCAGTGGGACCCACATTATTGCCAAAAAAAAAAAAAAAACTTCATATCATTCCTCGCTACCGGTGGGGTTTGGGTCTCTGTGAGCAGAGTTGTTCGCTGCGGTATCCTCCATGGCTACATGATTAAAATACTCATATGTATAAAAAAACAAAGGGATATAAGAATATAAAATGTAAAGAAAATGGTAAAATAGATTATGCATAATCAATTATGAGAGCATCAAACATTACTTATAAATCATCTCCCAAACAAACATGTGACCACAAGTTTTAGTCATACATACAATAATGAAATAAAAAAGCTAGAATGATAAAAAAAAAGTTTATTTCTCAAATAATTATATTGTATGCTTTTTCACGCATGTGTACAAATTGTGTCAAAAATCGTGTTACTAATCAAATATTTTCCTTGATCAATGGTATGTATTTCGTATCGCTTTTCAACTTCCATTACAAACAAACATCCATTTCAATCCAACATAGGTGATCAATTAGTACGCAATATATTTGAGTATTATAAATGTATTTTGATCAAGTTTGATTTCTACTCATAAAAAATAGAACAATAAACAAAAATTAAATCATTTACTAGATATAAGCCATAACATATATAACTAATACCAGATCCCTTACCATGTGAAACAATCTCTCCTCTTGTGATTAAGTTTTCATCTGTCAATATCTTTAGGAGTTTCAATAGGAATGCTTCGAATTTTTTAGTTTCGCCGTGGCTGAGTTCTTCAATGTTGACACTATCAATCTTCATCTTCAGTTCTTCCATTTTGAGACTATCAATCTTCATCTTGAAAATCTCAACCTTTTGTATTTCACGTTCTATCTCACAAAGTATGTCATTTGCTGCAGAAATATTATTCACATTCAAATCTCCCTTTTGATATTCTCTTGCCATCTCAATAATCCTCTAATGAAGATAGTATAAAGAGAAGAGACTGGAAGTAGCTATGCAGTGATGTTTGTATGGCTTGCAAAGTTAATATATATACAACACAAAAATTATAGTTTAATTCTATAATTCATAAATTAATTCAAATTTTGTTTTCTTTTTCATTCTACCGTTCAACAATATTTAATGAAAATGTATAAAGTTAATTTCAAATTTCTATATAAATAATCACATTAATTACTACAGATTCACTTAACATATATATTATAACATTCTTTTTGGAAAAAAATAAGCTTTTGAATAAGCATAAATAAATAAACTTTTAATAAAATGAGACGTTGCTTTTAGTATATTTTTTGTTCAAAATATCTGATTTTATTTATTGTGGTTGACGAGAGACAACTTAAAAAAATAATTTTACAATTATTACAAAACACAAATAAACTTTTTTTAGGAATTAGTTCAAATCACATAAGACAATTGTAAAATGTTCGTTAGTAACTCTGATAATGATAACAATAATAATAATGATAATTATAAATCCTTTTTTGTCATTCTCTTTTATTTAAATAAGTAATTTTCACATCTACTTACCTTTTCTTTGGTGATTTTGTCGTTGTATTGCGACATTGGTTTGTTTCCCCGTTTTTGTGCGGTGTTGTTTTGCTTTTCCGTCTATTTACGATGTTTGTTCACTTCAGATTGTTAGATCAACTTCGATCCAATGTAGATCCAATCAATGAATATGGTATTCTCAACATTATAAATCTGGAGGCATATGTATTCTAGACACTTAATTATTGTCGTACTTGTACACTTAAGTACTTTGAGATTTTATGATATTCACATGGATGTTGTGACATTGTTTGCAGATCCATCCTTTTTATTTTTAGTGAATATTTATTGTATCAATGCACTCTATCAATTTGAATGATTGAATCGAATACCATTTATTTTTAATCTTAATTTGATGTTTACGGTAAGCATGTAATAACAAAAATAGTAAAAACTTAAAACTAGAAACCAAATTACTTAATATAACCAAATACAAATTTATTATATGGTGCACATGTGAGATAAGTTTTGCATTATACACAAGTTTATTTATACTATTGAATCAATAAATGTCAATGGATTAAATTAAATAGTGAAAAACAAATTTTTTCATCCGTAGGATAAAACCAACTTACTTGTACACACAAGACATTATCAAAATACATGAAACGAACATAAGTAATTGTTTGAATCCCATAATTGTTTAAACTAACAAACAATCAATATCAATGCAATCCATTTCACTTAATTTCTCTCATCATCTACTCAGCAAATTCCCTAGCTTCAAAAGCCTTCATTATTTCATCAATGTTGTTGCATTTGGTACATCCTTCGTTATTTCTTCCGTCCACCTTAGTCACATCCATGGCAGAATTAACATCAATCATTGGTGTCACCCTTGGAACAAGTTCATCGTCCCAAATGAACAACTCACATGTATACTTACCGTGTAAAAATTACCCAGAGAAGAAGATTACACTATATCCAATAAACAACATAAGAAAGATAATACTATGCATAAACGATTTAGCTATCCTTATCATTCCAATTTCTGCATTTCCAAAATTTGCGCCCTTGATTCTCACAGGTGTTTGCTATGTAAACCTTCATAGGTAGGTTACAACCATAAACGGGTAACATAGTAGGAATATTGTTACGACCATAGCTGCGACTTCCACCATTTATGGAAATCGAAAACGAGTGAGAACCTTTTTTATACGAACACCGTTTACTGCTTGACATCATGACATGGTTAACGGTCCGTCTATTATGTGAAATATGATACATGTGGCAATGTTGTTTCTTTGTAGTGATGTATACTAGACAACTGTGTACGATTGATAGTTATGAACATGTGGAGTTAAATGCTTGATGATTATGTAAAGATGACTTATTACTTGATAAAATATTGATGTGTGGATGTATTGTTTGATAATGCAAATGTGGAGATATGTAGAGAATATGTAGAGTAAATTATTATTATGCATTATCAAGTCAATACTTGGCATCCATGGATTCATAAGTTCATATGAAGAGATATGTAGAGGGATCAATCGGTAATATTACCTCCAAGATCCATTGGTACCACATGCATATAGAGTCGTGTCTAGAGAATTACATACACATGAGTTATGTGAATTATGTGCTGGTGAAATTATATGTTGGTGAATTTGATGTAACTTGTGAAGTTGTGTACTTGAACTTGAATGAATGAAGGTGCTTGTACACTTGAATATTGTAAATGACGTGATGATTTGATTATGCTAATTATTCACTTGTTGATAGCTTGAAGGAATGATATGACTTTTTATGATTATGTGTATCTCGATATCCTTTAATGCTATTCATTTTGGTTATACTTTAATTGTGAAATGTGAACTAACCCTATTGGTTGTTTGGTTGACCTCCTACCTTATTCGTATGGATGGGTAGACGGCGTGCATGAGTAGTTGATTTGCTTGGTGAGTATGTCAGAGGCTAGCTTTGGTGCTACCTCGTTTTTTGCTTTCGGAGTCTTAGTGTGTGGGCTCTAATTAAGGTGTCTGTCTGTTTGTGTTTATGACTTGATGAGATATTTATCACTTAGTATGTTAAGATGAGATTTTATATTCGGTGATGTATTGAAAATTATATGACATGATTACTTGGAGATTTTTATTAACTGCCGATGAATTGTATGATATTATATTCCGCTGCGATGTTTTTGAAAAAATTATTTATGCATGTTTGGAACTTAATGAAGAAGTAGCATCTAAATCCTTTGCATGATTTGTAGTATTGCGTGATACATCACTTTAAGCGTATAGGGAGTTACATTAGATATGTGAAGAATCACAATCAGCTTGGTTGGATATGGCAGAGAGATGAATGTCGTTATGTTTTGGCTAAAAGTCGCTGCTTTTGTGATGAAAGTGCAGAGGGAAGAGAAATTTATTTTGTTTCTGAGGTTGGTGGTAATGTAATTGGCTTGGTATGTTTTGACAGAATCATCTCACATGATTAACTATCAATGGAATTTCATCTCTGCAAGTTCTAACATGACACTTGAAAATTAATTTTGTGTATTATGGCTGAGGAATTTACAAAATTGTAATTCATATTCCATCAATCTTGTTTGGAGAATTTATTTTCCAATTCCAACTTTAGGTTATAGGCAACATACACTCGATTACATGCCACACCATGGTTCAAATTCAAAAGTTTCATTGTAAAATTCCCTAGTGTCAGTGTATATCAACTTCTGGTCAAGAGATTCATGTCCCCATGTAGGACAAAACCAATCAAATTTGCTCTTAATGGATTTCGTCAAGAAACGAATAGCAGTTTGATGAGTCATTATTTAGTGGTTTTTTATATAATATTTAAGTCTGTTTTATTTAGATTTGATTTGATTTTATTTAATATTATTCTTTTTAGATTTATTTTACTTCAATTGCAAGATATTTAATTTCAGGAACAAATATTCTAAAGATTCAGTCTTGGAGTGAAAGAAAGAGGATTCAGAGCTGATTCGGTCAAGAAAATACGATGATTCGGCACAAAAATATATATACCAAGTTAGAAGCTTGGCACGGCCCGTGCCACCAGCCACACGGCCGTGCCAACCCTCAGGATGTTCTTTTGTTGCTTTTGCTTCATGGACAAGCTACCTATTAGTTTATTTTCTGACCTAAAAGCCCGTGGTTTCTTGTGAAACATTCTAGTGATATATTTTCTTAGGGCTTAAGTCATTGTAAACTATAAATAGAGTAGCTAGCTATCACTATCAATAGTGACAATTGTTTTTCTTAATAAAAGTTCTTTCTTTTATTTTCTTATTATTTTTATGTTCTTCTTCTTCTCCCCCATGTCTGCTCCAACCATGAGTGAGTAGACTCTTCTTTGTCTTGGGATTGTTGGATAAGTGTTAATGACATAATCCTAACAAACCAAACCATAAACCCTAATTTTATATAAATCTACTTTCTCTCCTAATTTCACCGGTTTAACAGTGAATTAACAGTTACCAACTCATAAAGCGAACGCGGAGGGTTAGTAATCGTTAATTCATCATATTAAATATCAATTCATAAAGTGAACGCGGAGTTTTGATATTGGAACAAGTGGAATTAAACAAGGAATAGTGAATTAACAATTACCAACTCATAAAGCGAACACGGAGGGTTAGTAATCGTTAATTCATCATCTTAAATATCAATTCATAAAGCGAACGCGGAGTTTTGATATTGGAACAAGTGAAATTAGATCCAGTATAAAATTAACGGTTTAGGGTTTGTTTGTGAAGGACTTGTTATTAAGATGGACCAATAAATCCCAAGGCGCTTTTTATTATTATTTTTATTCATTAAAAACCAAACCTTTCTACTAAACTTTCTTCTATTTCTCTTCCAAAAAGTTAATTAAATTAAAACAACTCCCTGCCGGAACGATACTCTATTTTTACTACTTCGGTAGAACCGTGCACTTGCGGTTTTACTAATCAAGTTTTTGGTGCCGCTGCCGGGGAGTTAACTAATTTGATTAACTTTTTCTTAGTGATTAGAATTTTTCTTTTTCTTTTTCTTTTACTATTTTCTTTTTTTTCTCTTACTACTAACCTCTTGTGTCCTTTCTCTTTTATGCGAAGAACTAAAAGCCTAGGTGGATTTGTTCCCGAGATCGAAAGATATTTGCGTAAAAGAAAGAAAAACGCACAAAAAGATTTTACTATGGCTGAACGATCCCTCAAGGATTATGCAACACCATCTACGGATGAACCACAAGCCATTTTTGTGTACCCAACAGTTGAGGGTAACAACTTTGAGATTAAACCTGCACTACTCAACTTGGTGCAACAAAATCAGTTTTCTGGATCACCCGCTGAAGATTGCAATTTCCATATCTCAACATTTTTAAGACTCAGCGGAACCCTAAAAGCTAACCAAGAAGCTGTTAGGCTACACCTCTTCCCTTTCTCCTTAAGAGATAGAGCTAGTGCCTGGTTCCACTCATTAGAGGTTGGTTCCATTACCTCATGGGATCAAATGAGGCAAGCATTCCTTGCCCGATTCTTTCCTCCCTCTAAAACTGCTAAGCTTAGAGACCAAATCACACGGTTCAACCAAAAGGATGGGGAATCCCTTTATGATGCTTGGGAGCATTTCAAAGAAATGCTCAGACTTTGTGACCACCACGGCTTATAAAAATGGCTTATTGTTCATACTTTTTATAATGGTTTATCATACACCAAAAAAATGACTGTTGATGTAGCTGTAGGTGGAGCTCTAATGAAGAAGAAATATACAGAGGCATACGCTTTGATTGAAGACGTGGCCCAAAACCACTACCAATGGACTAATGAAAGGGTCATCACCGCTCCTGCACCCTCTAAAAAAGAGGCAGTTATGTATGAAGTCTCTAACATTGATCATCTTGCTACAAAGGTTGATGCATTAACCCAAAAATTTGAAAAACTAAATGTTAATACTATCACACCTGCTTCTGTATCCCCTCCTTGTGAAATTTGAGGTGTGTTTGGTCATATTGGTGTTGATTTCCAGCTAGGTAGTGCTATTAACGATGTTGAGCAATTAAACTATGCTCAATATAACCAAGGGATGATGCAAAATCAAAACTTTTATAAAAATCCTCAAAATTCCTATGCACAAGTAGCACCACTTGGCTATGCAAACAACCAGAGAATCACTCAGAGATCGAGTTTTGAAATTTTAATGGAAGGTTATGTCATGAACCAATCTAAACAGCTCCTAGAGCTCAAAAACCAAACTGGAATTCTGAACGATTCTCTTTCCAAACTCAATACTTAAGTAGACTCTATCGCTGTTCATACTAAAATGCTTGAAACTCAAATCTCCCAAGCGGCCCAACAAGTGGCTACATCTTCTCAAACACCGGGAATTTTTCCTGGTCAAACCGAAACAAACCCCAAGGCCCATATTAATGCTATTTCTTTTGGGGGTAGTAAGTTAGAAGATACTAGTACTAAGGCTAAAGACACTAAGGGAGAAAGTGTTAAGATTTTAGGTGAGAAAACTACGATAGCAAATGAGAAACTGCTTGATAAAAACAAAACTCCTTCCCATTTGAGGCTTGCTAAGCCTAACTTGGAGGCACAATGTCAATCTCAATCAATGGTGCCCAGAAGGGGTACTTTAGTTGTGGTAAAGGAGTGAGGCAAGGGGATCCTTTGTCCCCTCTTTTGTTTTGTATTGCTGAGGAAGTTCTTAGAAGGAGCATCAATAAGCTTGTTGAGGAGGGTAAGGTGAAACAATTTGCAGCAGCTAGGAATGTTCTTGTTTCTTCACATTGCTTTTATGCGGACGACCTTATGGTGTTTTTTAGAAGGAACTTTTCTAACCTTGAATCTCTAAAGGAGTTATTCACAAGATAAGCCTCTTGTTCTGGTCAAATCATCAATACTAGAAAATCATCAATTCATGCTGGGGGTATTTCAAATGGAAGGCTCAACAACATTGTTAATTTTCTTGGTTTCACTGTGGGAACATTACCTTTCAACTATTTAGGGGCTCCAATCTTCAAAGTTAAACCCAAAGCTTCTCACTTTCAATCCATTGCTGACAAGATAAAAATAAAACTAGCTGCTTGAAAGGCTTCTTTACTTTCAATAGCCAGCAGAGTCCAACTTGTCAAGTCTGTGGTGCAATCCATGTTGATACATACTATGACTGTATATGCTTGGCCAACTAATCTTCGCGGAGAAATAGAGAAATGGATCAAAAACTTCTTATGGAGCGGTGATCTTAGTAAGAGAAAATTGGTTACGGTAGCTTGGACAAAAAATTGCGTTGACTATGATGAGGGAGGGTTAGGCATCAAATCTCTTATTAGTTTAATTGCAGCAACAAATTTGAAGATGTGCTGGGATCTCTTGCAATCCAAAGAGCAATAGGAAACTATGCTTAGAAGTAGAGTTTTAAGCAACACTTCTTGTATTAATCATCACATATTCTTCTCAATTGGTGATGGTGAACATATCAACTTCTGGTTGGATAGTTGCTGTGGAGAGCCTCTCATTCAGTCTTTGAACCTTAATCCATCTCAAATAGTTTCATTTCCCCCTATGCTATCTCATTATATTCATGACTACCATTGGAACTTTTCCGGCAGAAGCACTACTACAAAATTGAGAAAATATAGCGCCCCATAAATAGCGCTTTTAACACTAAAGTGCTATAAATCAAAACACAGAGGCTTTAGCCAGCACTTTTTTGAAAAAGCGCTATCTATGCTTCTAAGTCTATATAGCGCTTTGTTTTGAAAGCGTCACTATAGGTTCAATAAAAATAATAAATATTAAAAAAAAAACAGGAATAATCGTATATGGCGCTTTTGAAGGAAAGTGCTATAAATAAATCAACCTTAAATAGCGCTTAATAAACGCTAGCGTATGCTTGAGAAATATAGCGCTTATAAGTGAAAAAAAAGCGCTATTTTATAAAGTAAGCATTAACACTTTGACATTCAAATCCCTTGTTCGATTCCCTATGTTGATATTTTGTTTTTTTTTTCTTTTTTTCATAAAAAAAGGTTTGAACTAACCGGTCCCCTACAAAACACATATTTCTTCATTTTTTTTTTCAAAACACACATTTTTTTAATTTTTTTTCTTCATATATATCAATTAAAATATTACTTTTGCCAATTTTTTCCAAAAAACATTTGAGTCCTCGTAGATATCACTCTCCCTCCAAAGAATTGGATTCTCCTTCCCTCTAAATCCCTAAATCCTCCAATTTCCGTCCAAGACTCCAAGTCCTCGTAGATATCACTCTCTCTGCAATCCTCTCTCTCTCACGGCTCTCTCCCTCACACGGCTCTCTCCCTCATAGACAAATTCGATCTCAACTCATGGCTCTTTCTAGGTTCTCGTCAGTTCTTCGTGAAACCAGTCGAAGTTCTTCGTCGTCCACCGGAAACTAACTCCGTCCAGGTGTCTCTCCCTCACTCGCCGCCACCATCGTTGAAGGTTCCATCGGTAACAACTCTCTCTCTCTCTCTCTCGTTTTTTCTCTGTAAACAAACCGAGGTTTCATATTTGTCTCAAGAAGAAAAGCGAGGTTTCAATTTGACTAGAGTAGTTATCGTTTTTCATGAATACTGGAATTGGGGTTGAATTTGTTTTTTGATTGTCAAAGTCAGCATTCACAAGGTGTTTGACGAAATGTCTCAATAAGCAACAATTCTTAACGACAACATACTAGCATTTGTTTTGCATGATAATTTATTCTCTTTAAGGTTTGTAGTCAATGTGTTTGATGAAAACCCCCAATATTGTTTTGAGAAAAATGCTACTTGGTGCGAATGAAAATTCGTGAAAAACCCACGAATGGCTTGCAGCAACCATTTCTTAATGCTTTGGTCATTCTAGACACACTCATTTGTTTCAAAGCTTCACCTCTATCTCATACACATATTCAGTGACAAATTTTGAATGAATATATTCGCATATAAAAAGATGCAATTAGCTACTCATATAGTACAAAAATACATGAAAATATAACATTGTAATATTAGCGAAAAGACATTTGCTTTTTTTGTTAATGTGATGCTTTGATGGGTTAATGCTCATATGATTGTCTCATAATATAAAATCATGGGATGACAGTTGTCTTTCAACACAATGGTGCTATGTAAAGGTATATATAGATGCGTCATTTGATGATTGTACATTGGCTAGTTATTGCATCACTGTTGAAGCGGTACATAACATGGATGATAAGTGATGAGGGTTGTAGTATAGTGTTAGGGTACATAACAAGGATTAAAACTGTGAGAGAGAAAGAGTTAGATGCCATTCGTGAATTTTCGTGAAATTATGGTTCGTAACATATAGCAGTTTTCTTGTTTTGATGATGGTTTCTGTTGCAAAGTTACCTATCCATATTTGAGTTTCAAAATTAATTTGAAAGCAGCTCCTGATATTAAATTGACAGAGGAATGTTGCATAGTGCATACATACTTGCTTAATGAGATGACTTTTGGGTATTTACTAGACTTACAATTAGTTCAGATTTTTTAAATTATGCTTTCATGTGTTAGTGCTACACATGGCTTTGGTTCTAAAATGTGGATGAATAGTGTAGCAACACAATTTGTTTTATCAGCTGGTGTATTAATGGAATGAAGTTTGCTTGTTAGAAACTAAAATGTTTTGGTGCATTAATCACTTGAAATATGCTTTGCTGCATAATTCTTTATTAGTAGTTGAAACTCAATTTGTGAGAATTTTCTCTAGCACAATATCAGTCACAATTTTTAATGTGCATATTAGCATATACCGGAAAAGTTGAACAATCTTTAAAAATGTGAATATAGTGTCCGAAAAAATGGTATTTTGTGCTTTTAGTGAATATGTGAATATAGTCTAAAAAAAAAGTATTTTGTACTATTATTTATTTGAAATTTTAGCTCCACATGCACCTAAAGTCTGGATCTGCTCCTATGCATTAGTGTCTGCTTTTGGGTCACCTTGTATTGCTTATACGCTGAGGTGTTTTATATCATTTTTTACGCACCTTTAAGTGAATTGTTTTTCAAATTAAATAAAAGAACTAATCGAATGTCTTCTTTAAAGATTTTGAATTCAAAGTGGTGCTTTGACATTGTCAATATAATAGCTTTTGTCATTTTTTATTTACATCCTACAAAATTTACACCTTTACAAAAAGGGGGTGGAAAATCATTTAGTAAGAGAATCAGGCAAGAGCAAAGGATCTTTACACCTTATAAAATTAACACATATGTTTCTCCATAGATCAATGCAAGAGCAAAGGATCTTTACACCTTATAAAATTAACTCATCTGTTTACCACCTTTTTTCTCTTAGTTTTGTGATTATTTGCATACATTGTATATGGTTTTAGTATTATGCTTTGATTATTTTAGTTAATTACATGAATTGTGACAACATGTAGAATATATTCATGTGTTGTTATATATGACAGAAGATGTTGATATTGTAGGTGTAATAGTTTTGTAACAATTTTGTAGATTGAAAAATCAATTGTTTCTTAAATTAACTTTAAGAAACAATGGATAAAAAATGGATGTTTGCCATCTGATTTTCAAAGGAATATGAAAGTGGAGTAGATGAGTTTGTTAAGTTTGCCGTGAAACATGCAACAGACCGCAATTGAATCATCTGTCCTTGCTTAGATTGTTGTTATGGAAAAAGGGGTAATGGGGGTGTGTTGCAAAATCATTTACTAGGGAACGGAATTGATCGAAGCTACACATGTTGGACAATGCATGGTGAGATGAGTAACAATAATGTTGATTTGGGGAATAATGAGACATCTGAATCAAATGAATTTGACACAAATAAATTTGACTATGATCGAGTTGACGAAATGGTAGATGTAGTTGAAGAAGATCTTCGGGATTGTCCTGAAATGTTTTTGATTATTTTTTCCTCACTTTTCACCATCGTTTATAGAAGATTTTCTAATTAACTTTGACATTTGTGTAGTGGACATTGGGTGTTGTTTGTCATTGATCCTATATCAGAAATCATATATTATTTAGATCCATTACTCAATGACTATATGAATTACCCAAAAATGAAGAGTATGTTTGACACGTAAGACTGTATATATATTTTGTAGAGTTCTAAAGGTATTTCGCTCTGCAAGGGACGCTCAAGTATCAAAGAATAAATTTAACAACATATCATGGGTCCGAGTACAGGTTTAATAATACAACATAAAAACCTTAAACAATTAGTGTATGAATATAATATAAATAATTTTATTTAAACAAACTTATTTTATTTTTTGTAGTGTCCTCGCCAAGAAAATGGTATAGATTGCGGATACTTTGTGATGAGGTTTATGAAAGAGATTCTCATTTCAAAACTAAATGAGATTCCAAAGCTGGTATGTTATTTTGATATTAAAGTATACTATTTGTATATAATTAAGTTTATTAAGTAACATGGTTATTTTTTGTTATAATATATGCAGTACATTGATGGTTTCAAGTGTGTGACATACTCAAAAGATAAACTAAGAGAAATCCAAGAAGAATGGTGTCAGTTCATGATCAGCCTTTTGGTTATATGATATTATTATGATAAGGTGAGTTTCATATGTTTCTAAATATATTTTCTAGAAGTGGTAGAGTTTTTAATTTATAATCTTGCTTTAATTTGTACTATGATCAGTAGTACTTTGAATTTGTCTAGTAGTACTTTGAATTTGTCTATAGTTACTTATTGCTTAATGGTGTTATCTGCTATATATATGCAGGTGCTGGAGAGTGAATAAAATTTGGAAATGAATAATGATTTGTCTACTTGTTTTGGATAAAAATATTGAGACGACCAAGAAGATAGATGAAGACTGCATGCTACCTGTCGTACCCTAATTTTTGACCGATTCATTTTATTTTATTCATACGTTGATCGTTTTTTTCAGTTGTCCGTTCGCGCGCGAATTCCCGTAATATCTGCGTTTGGTTCGTATTTTGCGGTCGCGATTATTTTTCGTTCGTCGTTTATGTTTTAATGTCGCTCGCGTTTTAATTTCGTAATTTCGTAATTGTCAAGTCTGGTACTGAAGAAGAACATGTTGAGTATCTGTTGAAGATGTTCCAACGGTTGAGAAAGTACAAGCTCCGTTTAAATCCTAATAAATGTACTTTCGGTGTCCGATCAGGGAAACTTTTGGGTTTCATTGTTAGCCAGAAGGGTATTGAAGTAGATCCCGACAAAGTTAGAGCCATCCGGGATATGCCCGCTCCAAAAACAGAGAAACAAGTCAGAGGTTTTCTCGGAAGACTGAATTATATCTCCAGGTTTATCTCTAATATGACTGCTACTTGTGGGCCGATATTCAAGTTACTCCGCAAAGATCAAAGGATTGTTTGGACGGAAGATTGTCAGAAAGCCTTTGACAGTATCAAGGAGTATTTGCTAGAACGACCAATTCTTGTCCCTCCAGTTGAAGGAAGACCGTTGATCATGTACTTGACTGTGTTAGAAGATTCCATGGGTTGTGTACTCGGACAGCAAGATGAAACTGGTAGAAAAGAGCATGCAATCTATTATTTAAGCAAGAAATTCACAGATTGTGAATCTCGATACTCGGCACTTGAGAAGACTTGTTGTGCTTTAGCCTGGACTACCAAACGTCTCCGGCACTATATGATCAATCATACCACTTGGTTGATATCCAAAATGGACCCAATCAAGTACCTCCTGGAGAAGTCTTCGATATCAGGAAGAATTGCTCGTTGGCAGATGTTATTGGCCGAGTTTGATATTGAATACCATACTCAGAAAGCAATCAAAAGGAGTATCCTTGCAGATCACTTGGCTCATCAACCGGTTGAAGATTATCAACCTGTTAAGTTTGATTTCCCTGATGAAGAGGTCATGTATTTGAAGATGAAAGATTGTGATGAACCGTTGTTTGGTGAAGGTCTAGATCCTGAGTCTGAATGGGGTTTGATATTTGATGGGGCCGTTAATGCTTATGGCAATGGAGTTGGGGCAGTCCTTGTCACACCTGAGGGTACTCACATCCCTTTTACTGCAAGGTTACGATTTGACTGTACAAACAATATGGCAGAATATGAAGCTTGCATCATGGGCATTGAAGAAGCAATCAATATGAGGATTAAGAATATTGATATATGTGGAGATTCAGCCTTGGTGATTAATCAGATCAAAGGGAAGTGGGAAACTCACCATGCTGGTTTGATTCCTTACAGAGATTATGCAAGACGGTTGTTAACTTTCTTTGACAAAGTGGAGTTGCGTCACATTCCCCGTGATGAGAATCAGATGGCAGACGCTTTGGCCACCTTGTCTTCGATGATCAAAGTAAATCGTCACAATGATGTGCCATTAATCAGTGTGCAGTTCCTTGAAAGGCCCGCTTATGTGTTTGCAGTTGAAGTTCTGGCTGATGGTAAGCCATGGTTTCATGACATCAAGGTTTTTCTTCAAACTCAAGAGTATCCGCCTGGGGCATCTCACAAAGATAAAAGGACTTTGAGAAGACTGTCTGGTAACTTCTTCCTGAATGAAGATGTATTGTACAAAAGGAACTTTGATGCAATGTTGCTCAGGTGTGTGGATGAACGTGAAGCAGATTTATTGATGCATGAGATACATGAAGGTCCCTTTGGTACTCATTCCAGTGGACATGCAATGGCTAAGAAAGCATTGAGAGCAGGTTATTACTGGATAACGATGCAAAATGATTGTTATAATTATGCCAAGAAGTGCCACAAATGTCAGATATACGCAGATAAGAGCCATGTGCCACCATCTATGCTCAATATTATCTCTTCTCCGTGGCCTTTCTCCATGTGGGGCATTGATATGATTGGTCGGATTGAACCAAAAGCTTCTAATGGACATCGCTTCATACTAGTGGCTATTGATTACTTTACCAAGTGGGTTGAAGCGGCATCTTTCGCCAATGTGACCAAGCAAGTAGTGGTTCGGTTCATCAAGAATAACATCATCTGCCGTTATGGTATTCCTAACAAGATCATTACGGATAATGGTACAAATTTGAACAACAACATGATGAAAGATTTGTGCGATGACTTCAAGATTGAACATCACAACTCTTCTCCATACAGACCTCAGATGAATGGTGCGGTTGAGGCTGCAAATAAGAACATCAAGAAGATTGTGCAGAAAATGGTGGTTACCTACAAAGATTGGCATGAGATGTTACCCTATGCCTTACATGGATATCGTACCTCAGTGCGTACTTCAACAGGGGCAACCCCGTTCTCTTTGGTATATGGTATGGAAGCAGTGCTCCCTGTGGAGGTGGAAATCCCATCTTTGAGAGTCTTGATGGAGGCTGAATTAACTGAAGCTGAGTGGTGCCAGGGTAGGTATGATCAATTGAATTTGATTGAAGAGAAACACATGACCGCTTTGTGTCACGGACAACTTTATCAGTCAAGGATGAAACAGGCGTTTGACAAAAAGGTTCATCCCCGTGAGTTCAAAGAAGGAGACCTTGTGATCAAGTGTATCAAATCTTTCCAACCGGATCCCAGGGGCAAGTGGTCTCCGAATTATGAAGGTCCTTATGTGGTCAAGAGAGCGTTCTCTGGTGGTGCTTTAATCCTTACAAATATGGATGGAGAAGATTTACCTCGTCCTGTGAATTCTGATGCAGTCAAGAAATACTTTGTCTAAAGATATATGAAAAGAACAGCTCGGTAGGTCGAAAAACCGAAAGGGCGGCCTAAACCAAAAAAGAGCGTCTCGGTAAGTCGAAAACCCGAAAGGGCGGCTTAGGCAAAAATTAGAGACACAAAAAAAAAAAAGAGGAAAAAGAATTGAAAAAAGTTTATCCTGATAGGTCGAAAACCCGAAAGGGCGGTCTATGCAAAAGTTAAGGACTATGACAAAGTAACTGCATCAGATCAAGCATCACCCATTTGGGGCACCTTAGCTGTCAGAAATCCTCCGATATTAAAGCATCTAAACAGTGGTTCAAAGTTGTTAAGGAATGTAGTGGTTATTGTGTTCAATGTATCTTCCCATGTAATTACCATTTTCCAACTTTTGTAATCCGTGGAGCCATGCCTTTGGCCGGTTACCACCCTTTTACATTAAATTGAGCCGGTGCCCTCTTTTGGAATTCTTGTTTATTCTATATGCAAAATTTTCTTCTTCCATTTTTAATGTCAATACTTGAAGTAAAAACTTTGAAAATTTCTTGTACTTTTATGTTTTCTTTTGAAAAAAAACAAAAAAATGACAAACATATTATCTGTAGGTTCATATATTATGGAAACATATGTCAAGCATCCATCCAAACACAGGTGAATTCAACAGAGTGGATCATAGTCTTGCAAAAAAAAAAAGAGAAAGAGTAGCAAAAAAAAAAAGAAAAGCTCGCTAAGTCGAAAACCCGAGGGGGCGGCTTAAGCCAAAAATGAGCGTCCCGGTGGATTGAAAACCCGAAAGGGTGGTCCAGGCAAAAATTAGGGACATACAAAAAAAGGAATTTATTCCCGGTGGATTGAAAACCCGAAAGGGCGATCCAGGCAAAAGTTAGGGATTTCAAAAAAAAAAGAGAAAAAAGAATACAAAAAAAAAGCAACGACTATGTGAAGCAGCGATTTTGAGAAAGTATTTTGGGTTCAGTTCAGAAATGGCGACCTCAGCCAGGTTTGTGTGTTATGTGTTTTTTACCCAGCTTTGGTTCGGTTAATGGGTGGTACCCCGATTGTGTTTTGATTCATCTCCATGTGATTTCATCCCCAGTGAAGAATGCTAAGTGTTGGCCCTGTAATACCGGGTCACTATCCTTACGACCTACCCAATCTTGTTTCGTCAGTTTCACCAATATATTTTCATACATGTTCATTCATTCATGCATACATATCATGCATACTGAATATCATTCATATGCATTTTACCTGTGTGTCGTACTCCATGTGTATCCAGTAAAATTTGTCAGCACCAATGTGTTCATTTCGGTCTGTTTACCAATTAAGTTTCTTTCAAGTGGCAGGTCCCACCTTTTCAATTTTCCCCAGTATCTTGTTTAAGCTACATTCGTACGAAGAGTATTTGTTTGTAATCTGTTTTTTGTTTGGCTAAGTTGCCTCAGTAATAGTAACTCATCACCAGTATTTCAGTTCGTATGTTCGTCATTACCTCAGTAAAGGTAATTGACAGTTTTACCCTTCGTATGTTCGTCATTACCCCAGTAAAGGTAATTGACAATTTTACCCTTTCGTATGTTCGTCATTACCTCAGTAAAGGTAATTGACCGTTTTACCCTTTCGTATGTTCGTCATTACCTCAGTAAAGGTAATTGACAATTTTACCCTTTCGTATGTTCGTCATTACCTCAGTAAAGGTAATTGACAGTTTTACCCTTCGTATGTTCATCATTACCCCTGTAAAGGTAATTGACAGTTTTACCCTTCGTATGTTCGTCGTTACCCCAGTAAAGGTAATTGACAGTTTTACCCTTCGTATGTTCGTCGTTACCTCAGTAAAGGTAATTGACAGTTTTACCCTTTCGTATGTTTGTCGTTACCCCAGTAAAGGTAATGACCTGTATTTCTTTTCGTATGTCCGTCTTTACCCCTGTAAAGGTAATAGACATTTTTTTCTCCCCAGTAACATTTTATTTGGTCCTTGAGTTAGTGTTTTAGTCGTCATTGCATTCGTACTTGCATAACAGACAACTCATATCATTACATCCATAGAGTTTTCTCGATTTACAAGTCGGTCAAAAATTGGTGTACTTGATATTTAAGTCTCTCCGACCCGTCGTTTCAAAAATCTTCGTCTTTTTAAACCCTCGTGACGGAGAAACTTAAATAGGGGCATCTGTCGTACCCTAATTTTTGACCGATTCATTTTATTTTATTCATACGTTGATCGTTTTTTTCAGTTGTCCGTTCGCGCGCGAATTCCCGTAATATCTGCGTTTGATTCGTATTTTGCGGTCGCGATTATTTTTCGTTCGTCGTTTATGTTTTAATGTCGCTCGCGTTTTAATTTCGTAATTTTTACTCGCGTTTTGTGCGTTTTTTTTAGCGTAGCGTTTTGTTTGCGTTCGTAAAGTTTATTTTATTCACGTCGTCGATTTATCGTTTTAATTAGCGTAAAAAGCCGCGTAATCTCAGTCGTATCAGACGAAATTTCGGCAGAGAGGTATTTTAAAATACCTCATTTTTTTTTTATTTTTTTTTGGTTCCGACGGGACATTTTTTTTATTTATTATGTTAATTTTCGTTTTTTTATTTAATTATTTATTTTTCTACTTATTTAATCTGTTTTTTTTTATTTATTCATTTTATCAGTTTTTATTATTTATTTATTTTAAGTCATTGTCCACATGTCAATCCATCATTGGTCCAATCCAACTTTTCCTTCAAGAAAGAGCAAGGGCATTTTGGTCTATTCCAGGCATCAGGTACATAGTGTGTCAGAATCAACCAATCAATCAGTCACACTTTCCAATACACAAACAGATTTCAAAAATCACAATCAGAAAAAAGAGATCAAAACTTTTTTTTTCACCAAGAACACACCAAGAACAATTTTTTTTTTAAATGATTCTCAGGGATTCATCAAAGAATCATCATCATTGAACCATTTCCTCTGCAATTCAAGTGCGAGTTCATCACCATTCGGTGACAAACTCAAACACCGATCACAGAGGATCAGTGAGAAAGAAGAAAAAAATCAAACCCTAGCCATAAAAAAAAATCAGATTCGGCCAACCACCAACACCCACACAAATATCATTTTCAGCCAACAACATGAACATAGCAAGGCCAAGCCAAAACCAACAATAACCATCAAAACCGAAATCATCCACAAACAACAACAATAACCATCAAAACCGAAATCATCCATAACCAATCCAACAACAACAGTACCAAGATCCAAATCCAAATCCGAAAATACATAACATCAAATCCGAATCAACAAAACCATACAACACAAAATCCGAACCCAAACCACAAGGCACAACCGAATCCGAACCGAACATAAACGGAGCAAAAAACGAAAAAAGAAGCAAGGCCGAAAAGGAAGGTGAAGAAGGAGCAGCCGAAACCGAAAAGGAATTTGAAGAAGGCCAAACCCAAAACCGAAACAACAAGATCAAAGAAGAGGTACAAGGTAAACTTCATAACTTTTCTTTATGTTTTTTTGTGAAATTTCATTTGTAGATCTAGGACTTTTGGGTTTTGTTTTTAAAAAAATAAGAGTGGATCCATGAAGAGGAGAAGGAGAGGAGTAGATTGATGTAAAAAATTCGAAAAAACATGGGTTTGACTGCTCCGGCGCGGCGGCCCTCCGGCCGACCACCGCGCCGGAGCTCCTCCTCCGCCCCTACCCTCTTCAGCTCCGGCCAGCTCTATTCTAGAGAGAAGTTGGAGCTTCTCTCTCTATGTTGAGGGAGGAGAGTTGTTTTTTTTATGAGTTATGTTTTTTTGTTTTAGTTTTTGCTTTTATACCACTTTTATTCATGTGCTCCCATGCCTGCAAGCCTGAATTGTTATTGTGTTCCCTTGTGATCAAGGCCATCAGATGTGGACATTTCCAAAATCTGATGGTTAGAATTTGTTCTGCGTTTTAATCATATGCATGCTGCTGCCTGGTTGTTTATGGTGTCCCTGTATCTTACTTGCCTTCTGATTTTGAGCTTGTGTTTATTATGAAATGATAATATGATGGAATCTGGATTTTTTGATTCATCAAATGGTCCAGATTCATCCAGCTTTTTTTTTATTATTGTTTTTTTACTACTATTTTTTCTAGTAAATCTCTCATTTCCTCTTAATTTTCTTTTTTTTCTTCTTCTCTTTTTCTTTAAATTATTTTCTAATTTGTCCTCTTTTAAATTGTTTAGTGTCCTCTCATTATATGTTTCATGATTGTTTATTAAATATTTAACATCTCATGCATTTTTAAATTTCGTTTATTTTGCATTTATATTTATTTCCTATGTTTAGCACCACATTTTATAGTCTCATTGTCTTAATTTGGTTAAAATTGCATTTTAATTCATAGAAATAATTCTCATTATAAATATGGCATGCATATTTAAATTTCTTGTCATTTGTTTTATTTTTATTTCTTATTTTTTTGGTTTAGTGTGTATAATTAGGGATTTGGTGTAATTTATTTTCGCGCATTTTTTCTTTTGAGACCATAGAATGTATTTAGGGTATGTAATATGTAACCGGCACACGCACTGACACGCGCACCGACACACCACTTTATTTATCGCTTTACGCTCTTTTATTTTTATTCCGCCGTTACGCGATTTCATCGTTTAGTTTAGAAAAATATTTTCTTCAAAAAAAATCAATTAAGTCAAATTCAAATTTCTTTCAAGTAAACCTTGGTATGTAATCCAAGTGATTTTCTTTGTATTTTCTTTAATCAAATGTTAATTAATTTAATATCCACATTAGACATGGATTTCGTACAATTAAAATTAACCAACTTCATCGTATTTTCTTCTCATGTCTTGAGGCCTCTCATCTCTTCTTAAAACTTTTCTTTCAAAAACGTTAAAATCAATTCAACTCATCAAATAAGTTCTTTAGCCGAACTACTTGATTTTGATCCCGATTTATTTGGGTAAGTAGGCAAAGGGTTTTGGCCCTTCCAAATCAATAAAAATAACCAAAAACATGCTTCTTCTTTCTCCCTTCTTTCACTTTAACTCTTAACTTTTTAATATAAGTAAAATTAATTTAGCGCAAGATTAGAGAATAGGTAGAAGGTTCCTATGGGATACCATAGTCGGTTCGGGTGCTTAACACCTTCCCCAATCGAAACCAACCTCCGAATCCAAGGTCTATAAGGGTTTTTACTCACTTTTTTCCCTTCCCGCGAATAAAAGTTGAGAGTTCAATGATTCAAGGTTCGAATCTAATCAATGATTTTGATACCCGAAAATCTCGAGCACAGAAATGGCGACTTCACTGGGGACCTTTTTGAGGGTTAAGCCTATTTTATCTTTCTTTACTTTTGCGCTTTATTATTTGCTTATACCTTTGTAAATACGTGCCTAATTGTTTACTTTTTTTCGTGAGTGGCGAGATAAGTCCTATACCCGGGCTTGAGTGAAATATAAGATAGGAGAGGTAGAATCATAGTGACATGCCGAGAGTATTCTCGTGTGGTGGAACATGTGATATAACCACACTTAGCGGAGGATCTTGAAGTGATATACGTCGGCGTGTGTTGTCGCGTTTAGACATTATTGCTTTTAAGTTTCCGTCGAAGCTAAGGACCTTAGTTACCTTTAACCCATCTTGGCCATTAGGATGTAGTGCGGTGGCTAACCAAGTGTTGTCTTGGTCTTAGTCGATACGCGATGCTACACTCAAACTAGACTCTCCTACGGACGCTGTTGGACCGGGTGTCGTCCCGGGAATCCAATAAGGTTCGGAGGGGGTTGTAATTTGGGAACTGTGTTAGAACCCTGGTTACAAATGCATATGAAACCTTAGTCCTTACCAAATGGCGTGTTTACCCTCAGCTCCAACTTTGTGTACTTAACCTCACCATGTTTTCTATGTTCTTTAGCATAATCATACATACATGCATTCATACATAGATATTTTTTTGCATCCATTAAAACATCGAAGGACTTATGTAATCTTTTTTTGTAAACATATTAGATATGGAGGGTGTTGTGAAGAAAATTGTGAAGAGGACAAAGAAGTATGATTTCAAGAAACCGGATTTGGAGAATTTAAGGAAGCTAGCAAGGAGGTTGACTAGCCCAGACCACTTTCGTGAACGGTATGGTTATTTGCTTAGTATTCTCAAGACGGATGTCGACGAAGGGCTTCTCCATACTTTGGTCCAGTTCTATGATCCACTTTACCACTGTTTTACTTTCCCGGATTATCAGCTTATGCCCACACTTGAGGAGTACTCTTATTGGATCGGTTTACCCATACTCGACAAGGTACCTTTTCATGGTCTTGAACCCGCACCCAAGTTTTCAACCATCGCGGCTGCTCTTCATCTTGAAATCTCCGAGATAAAAGCCAATCTTACCCTTAAAGGAGGTCTCCAATGCCTACCCTTCAATTTCCTATATCAAAAAGCCACCACTTTCTCCGAGAGATCCAATGTCGATGCCTTTGAAGCCAGCCTTGCTCTACTTATCTATGGTATTGTGCTTTTCCCGAATGTTGACAACTTCGTTGACATGAATGCTATCCAGATTTTCATTACCCAGAACCCTGTCCCTACCTTGCTTGCTGACACCTACTTGTCCATCCATGACCGTACATCTAAAGGACGTGGAGTTATCATTTGTTGTACACCCTTACTCTACACCTGGTTTACCTCACATTTACCTCGCCCTAAAATTCGATCTGAATTCATTCCATGGTCGGAGAAACTCATGGCTCTTACCCCAGATGATATAGTGTGGTACAACTCGGCTTATGATACTGGAGTGATCATTGACCATTGTGGGGAGTTCTCCAATGTGCCTCTTCTTGGTATACACGGGGGCATCAGTTATAACCCGCTTCTTGCCAGACGTCAGTTTGGGTACCCTATGAGGATGAGACCTGCTTACCTCTTCTTATCCAGTGAGTTTTTCTTGTACAAGGAGGATGTTAATGATAAGAGAATGCAGTTTGTGCAAGCTTGGCGATCCATTATCAGGTTGAACAAGAGCCAGTTGAAGTATAAGTCAAATGTAACTCATGAATCTTACGTCGATTGGGTCATTGATAGAGCTGCTCAGATAGGGATGCCTTACCCCCTGCTAAGGTCTTTAACTGATACTATTCCAACAATACCAGCGCCTTTACCTCCTAAGACCATGGAGGAGTATCAGGCGCGTTTGGTGGAGTCAGAGCGCGAAAGTGCCGATTGGAAAGAGAAATATCATGCAGCTAAGCGTGAGAATGACACTCTCATGGGTCTTTTAGAAGAAGAGAATTGGAAAAATCATAAGAAAGATCAAGAGATTGCTGAGCTGAGAGAGCGTATCAGGGTGAAGGATGCTATACTTGAACAGGTTCCCGGGAGTAAGAAGAAACGCATGGATTTCTTCGCTGGTCCGCACTCAGATTCGGAGGAGTAGTCTGCTTCAAGAGCTTGAGATCTTCATCTTTTGTTTTCTTTTATTGTATTTTCTTAGTTTTCTATTATGTACTTTGAAGTCTATCCCTTGGCTCAGTTTGTTTAAAAGGGAATTATCTTGTTTTTGCTTTTTATTTTTGTAATGAATGTTTAGGGTTGTTATGTTTACAAAAGATTGTTTCTATAAGTTCTTCGATGAATCAAAAAAATTGTACTATTTTTGCATTTAGCATATCATGCATCATACTGCATCCATAAACTGTCAAAACCGAGTCTCATAATTCTCTCATTTCTGCCTCAGTCAAGGAAAGTGGCCCGGCGTATTCAGTACAAGCCTTCTCGCATCCACAACACTCGGGCAATTGTTAAAAAGAAGATGGATTTGATAGAACAAGAGAACAGGGATCTCAAAGAGCAGGTTATTACACTCAGGGAGGGGATGGATAAGTTAACGGTTATGATGGAAGCTATAATGGCCAATCAGGCACAAGCGGCAGCTACCCAGCCGATTCTTGATGTTATCCCGGTCCAACCAGTTCTTGATGCTCAGCCAATTCCTGTTGTTGTGTCTGCTGCACAGAATTCTCCTGTGGTTGTTTCGTCCGCCCAGACTGGTCCTACGCAACCGATCCTTACTGCTACGGCTGCTGGCACTGCACAGCCCACCCCGGCTGGTTTTTCTTTTGGAGATGCATCGAATATGTACAATGAAGGTCTTCGTCCTCCTGGTTTTGCTTATCACCCTCAGAACTACATGTCCAAAGAGTATCCTTGGAGTATGCCTCTTACAGCTAATGAAGGTGTACGCTTTGCTGGCCCGGAAATGCCAACTCCTTATGGACAACAAGCAACGCCACTTTTTCATCATGGACAGTTATTCCCTCAAGCTGTCATGAATCACACGGCACCCATTGTGCACACTGCCCAGCAAGATGAAGGACCAATCTATCATTCGGGTAGTGTAGTAGGAGATGACAGAATGGTAAGTCTGGAAGAGAAGTACGACGTAGTGCAGAAAGAACTGAGAGCTCTTCGTGGTAAAGACATCTATGGTCAGAATGTGCACGATCTTTGTTTGGTCCCAAATGTGGTACTGCCTCCCAAGTTCAAGACTCCAGATTTCGTCAAATATGAAGGGAACACTTGTCCACAGAGTCACCTGGTTATGTATGTAAGGAAGATGACAGCCTACAAAGACAATGAACCTTTGCTCATTCATTGTTTTGCACAAATATGGTATATGAATCTGAAGGGTATCACCACCTTCGAAGAACTGGCCAGGGCTTTCATACAGCAGTACAGGTATAACATACATCTAGGACCCACCCGAAGGGAACTGCAAGCTATGACTCAAAAGGATAAAGAGTCTTTTAAGGAGTATGCTCTCCGCTTTATTCAAAAATCGGCCCAAGTCCGCCCTGCTCTGGAGGAAAGAGAAATGGCTGATCTATTCTTTGAAACCTTGAGTCCCTACTACTCGGAGAAAATGATTGGTTGCGCATCGCAGAAGTTTACTGAGATGGTTGATGCGGGGGTTCGCATTGAAGATTTGGTCCGTAAAGGAATTTTGGCCAAAGAAGGTAGTGTATCAAGTGCTTCGTCAGGTGGGTCGTCTAATGGACCCAAGAAATTTGGAAACAATTATCCAAAGAAGAGTGCTCAGGAAGTCAGTATGGTAGCCCAGGGGGGATCCCAACCAATATATCCAAACTATCCCTTCATTGCCAATATTCCACCACCTTTTCCAGCTCCACAAAATCAACATTACCACCCACAAACGCCCCAGAGGCCTCCACCATTCTATCCACCACTATATCAACAACCGTATCCGCAACCTTTCTACCAACAACCATATTACCCACCACCACCTCAACAACAACAACCTCGTAATCGAGCCCCACAACAGCCAAATCGCCTTCCCAGAAAAGAGTTTCCCCTCATACCCATGTTGTATACAGACTTGCTACCCTCTTTATTAGCAAGGAATCTTGTGCAGACTAGGCAGCCTCCTCGCCTACAGAACCCATTACCTCCATGGCACCGTGCTGACCTTACCTGCGCCTTTCACCAAGGGGCACCGGGGCATGATGTTGAGCATTGCTACCCGCTCAAAGAAGAAGTTCAGAGGTTGATTCAAAGCAAAGAGTTATCCTTCGAGGACACCAATTCCAATACTCAGAATAATCCTTTGCCATCTCATGGACCGGCTGTTAATATGATTCAAGAGGACCAAGATTTGAGTCTAATTCTCAGGGCTCAAGATATCAGAACTCCTTTGGTCCCGATTCACGTCAAGATGTGCGAAGCCAACATGTTTAACCACGATCACGATGCTTGTGAAGTGTGTTCTGTGGATCCCCGAGGGTGTGAGAAAGTCCAGGAGGATATACAAGGATTAATTAACAGAAAAGAGCTGATTGTCAAGAAGGAATCCAGGAATGTTTGTGTTATTACTCCGGTGTTTAAGAATCTTGAGGTAGTCCGTGATGGTGCGAGGTCAGATGTCACTCCTCTGGTGATCCGTTTGCCAGGACCTGTTCCCTATACTTCTCAGAAGGCCATACCCTACCGGTATGAGGCAACTATTGTGGAAAATGGTAAAGAGATCCCTCTGCACTCTGCAGACGCTGTCATAAATATAGCAGGTGTGGGCAAAGTAATGAGAAGTGGGCATATTCTCCCTACTGTTGTGCGCAACGAGAATACTGCTCCGAATGTGCCAGTGCAGAATTTTGATAAGGGTAAAGGTGCCAGCCAACCTGAGGGGATCATTCAGGAAGGTAGTGATGAGATCTTGAAGCTGATCAAAAAGAGTGAATACAAGATAATCGATCAGTTATTGCAAACCCCGTCCAAAATTTCTATAATGTCTTTATTAATGAACTCTGGAGCTCATAGGGACACTCTGATGAAGATTTTGGCTCAAGCATATGTGGATCCCGATGTTACCCTGGGGCAATTCGGGAGTATAGTGGGGAATGTAACTGCGTGTAATTGTAACGCCCTAGTTGTCGATTATTTTATTTCAATTGATTTTAGTAAGTTTATGTGATTTTAAATAATTTATGTTTATTTTATGGTGTGTTATATTATATAGTTATTTTGAATTATTTAATTAAAATAGGTGAGAATTATAATTATTAGAAGGTTGGGGGTTAAAATGAATTATTTAATAATTTAATAGGAGTTAATTAGAATTAAGGAGAAGTTAATAGGTATTAATAAGGGAAGAAAGAGTCAGAATCAGTTTTCACGTAGAAACAGTGAGAAAACAAGAAAAAGGGGGAAAAACCTAGAAGAAGAGAGAAGAAGCAAGAGGAGAGAAGAACGCTGCTTTTAATTCAGGAAGATAATCTAAGGTAAGGGTGAGACTAACTCTCAACTTTAGGTTCTTAATTCGTTGATGAATGTAGAGTTGTTAGGGTTAATGAATTGAATTAGGTTAATGATGAATTGATGTTAATAACTTGATTAATTCATGTAATTGTTGTTGTTTAATGCTGTTCTGATGTTAGAATGCATAGGGATGATGAAATTCATCAAAATTGAGCCTTTAGGTGTTAAATTTGGGGTTTAGGGTTGAAAAGTAGAAGTCTGTTCGTACAGTTCGTAGTTCTGCCTATCGCCGCTCGCAACGGCGAGTAAACCCGCTCGCCAGGCGAGCAGTGCCTGTGTAGCTTGCCACAGCGAGCAGTCCCACTCGCGAGGCGAGCAGTGAAACACCCGTAGCTCGCCACAGCGAGCAGATGCACTCGCCATGGCGAGTTGCTTAATTAAAAAGTTGTTAATTGTCTTAATGAGGTTTTTGGGCAGATTTTTATATCAATTTGAGTGCCTTAATATGTTTAGGGATGAATGACACCTTTTTACAGAATTAAATTTGGGTTTTGGGAACTTAAAAATGAAGATTTTAGGTGAAAAATGTCAAAAATGCCGAGAACAACCACTTTTGCTCGCCTTGAGCTCGCCCCCAACTCGCCACGGCGAGGAGCTCAATTTTCTGAACTCGCCACGGCGAGTAAAGTAGCTCGCCACGGCGAGTAATGCTGTATGTTACTTCGGTTGTTGAATTTTGTTGTGTGGCTTTGTTGTGACCTTGTTGTGTCTTGTCAAATTAAGATGGAGTCTTATGCCATAGCTGATTATGCATATAGTAGTTGTTGTTGCTGTCGTTGGGTTGTATGTAGATATACACCATTGAGTCCATTTCATACTCATACCATTGTTGAGGGCTTATGCCCTGGAGTGTTTACACTCAATCGTTGAGGGCTTATGCCCTGGAGTGTTTATCACTCAATTGTTGAGGGCTTATGCCCTGGAATGTTATTTCATTCGACCGTTGGGGGCTTATACCCCGGAATGCTTAGCATTCAACGCGCGTAAAATGGTACCACATGCATTTGCATTAGTCGCATTGTTGTCGCTGTAGCTGTTGTCGTCGTTGTTGTTGTTGGTTGAGTTGTCGGTGTCGTTGTTGACCATGTCGTTGAATTGTTCAAATTATAAATGATAATTGATTATTCATTAAACTGTTGTTGTTGAATTAATTGATGAATTATGTTATCTATTGTTGATTGTGAATCTCACCCCTTCTGCTGGAATTGCCGCCTTGTGGGCAAGTGCAGGTATTGAAGATTAGTAGGGATGTCGGCTCAAGTGTCTTAGGGCTCTGATACGTAACGGGACGGGAATTTGTTGCTTGTTTTCTCTTTCCTTACGTATTAATTTTGATTTATGAAACTTTTGTTGAGGCCTGTGTGCCAAAGACTTGTTTAGTTGTTTTAAACTAATTCCGCTGCGAAGTTTTGGAGTTAATTATTATTGACTATTTTATTGGAGAATATTTATTCATCCGTTAATTTGGAGATTTTATTTGAATGAAAATGTAGCATTCCGTTTTTGGTGAAAAACTCTGATTTAATTTGTTAATTAATAATTGTTGGGCGAACGGGGTGTTACAATTGGTATCAGAGCGGGTCGGTCCGTCCGGCCAAGTAGTAGAGTCGAGTCGAGCCTAGTAGAGTTGTGTGACAATTTTGTATTGTCTTTGATGTCCTGGTTGTTGTTGTAGTGTAGATTTTCGCGATGGCTGGAAGGAATGATGTCGCACTTGCTGCTGCTCTACAAGCGATGGCTCAAGCTGTGGGTCAACAGAATAATGTTGGTGGTAACGACGGTGTTCGCATGTTGGAAACCTTCCTGAGGAACCATCCACCAACTTTCAAGGGCAGGTATGACCCTGATGGAGCGCAGACATGGTTGAAAGAGGTTGAAAGAATCTTCAGAGTGATGCAATGCACTGATGTTCAGATGGTGCGTTTTGGCACACATATGCTGGCTGAGGAGGCTGATGATTGGTGGGTGAGTGTGCAACCAGTGCTAGAGAATGGAGGAGCTGTGATCACGTGGGCTGTGTTCAGAAGAGAGTTTCTGAATAGGTATTTTCCGGAAGATGTCCGAGGTAAGAAGGAGATTGAATTTCTGGACTGCTGAGTTCTCTAAGTGTATCAAGTTTGAGAATGGTCTGCGTGCTGAGATTAAGCGGGCCATTGGTTATCAGAAGATCCGCAATTTTTCTGATTTGGTGAGTAGCTGCAGGATTTACGAAGAGGATACGAAAGCTCACTATAAAGTGCTTAATGAAAGGAAGAGTAAGAATCAGCAGAACCGTCCTAAGCCTTACAGTGCTCCTGCTGATAAAGGGAAACAACGGGTGAATGATGAGAGGAGACCCAGGAAGAATGAGACTCCTGCTGAAGTTGTCTGCTACAAGTGTGGTGAGAAAGGCCACAAGAGTAATGCTTGCCACCGTGATGAAAAGAAATGCTTCCGATGTGGGAAGAAGGGACATACAATAGCTGAATGCAAACGTTGTGATATTGTCTGTTTTAATTGTGATGAAGAGGGTCATCTTAGTTCTCAGTGCAAGAAGCCTAAGAAGGCTCAGCTTGGAGGGAAAGTGTTTGCATTGTCTGGTACACAGACGGACAATGAGGATCGACTAATTCGAGGTACTTGTTATTTTGATGATACTCCTTTAATTGCTATTATAGATACTGGTGCTACGCATTGTTTTATTGCTGTTAGTTGTGCTTCTAAGTTGGGACTTACCATGTCTAATATGGATGGAGAAATGATTGTTGAAACTCCAGCTAAGGGTTCAGTGACTACTTCTCTTGTTTGTTTAAGTTGTCCACTGTCTGTATTTGGTAGAAATTTTGAAGTTGATCTCGTATGTTTACTGTTGACGGGTATGGATGTAATCCTTGGGATGAACTGGTTAGAGTATAACCATGTCCTCATAAATTGTTTTAGTAAGACAGTACGTTTCTCTTCCGCTGAAGAAGAGAGTGAAGTTGATTTCTTGAGTACTAAGCAGTTGAAGCAGATTGAGCGTGACGGAATTATGATGTTTTCCTTGTTAGCATATTTGTCAGTAGAGAATCAGGCAGTGATTGATTGCCTACCAGTCGTGAATGAATTTCCAGAAGTTTTTCCTGATGAGATTCCCGATGTGCCGCCAGAAAGGGAAGTTGAATTTTCAATTGATCTTGTTCCGGGTACGAAGCCTGTGTCGATGGCTCCTTACCGTATGTCAGCAGCTGAGTTGGCAGAGTTGAAGAAGCAGTTGGAAGACCTGCTTGATAAGAAGTTTGTAAGACCAAGTGTTTCACTTTGGGGAGCGCCAGTGTTATTGGTTAAGAAGAAAGATGGTAGCATGAGGTTGTGTATAGATTACCGTCAGCTGAATAAAGTGACGATAAAGAATAGGTATCCACTTCCGAGAATTGATGACTTGATGGATCAGCTAGTGGGTGCCCGTGTGTTTAGTAAAATCGATTTGAGGTCAGGTTACCATCAGATCAAGGTGAAGGATGAAGATATGCAGAAGACGGCGTTCAGAACGCGTTATGGTCACTATGAGTATAAGGTGATGCCGTTCGGTGTTACTAATGCACCTGGTGTATTTATGGAGTATATGAACAGAATTTTCCATGACTTTCTGGATAGATTTGTTGTTGTTTTTATTGATGATATTCTGATTTATTCTAAGACTGAAGAAGAGCATGCAGAGCATTTGAAGATTGTTTTGCAAGTGTTGAGAGAAAAGAAGTTGTATGCCAAGTTATCCAAATGTGAGTTCTGGTTAAGTGAAGTAAGTTTTCTTGGCCACATTATTTCTGGTAGTGGTATTGCGGTTGACCCGTCGAAAGTTGAAGCGGTATCGCAATGGGAGACTCCGAGGTCCGTTACAGAGATTAGAAGTTTTCTGGGCTTAGCAGGTTACTATCGAAGATTTATCGAAGGATTTTCGAAGTTGGCACTTCCTTTGACACAGTTGACCTGTAAGGGTAAAGCTTTTGTGTGGGATACTAAGTGTGAGAATAGTTTCAATGAGTTAAAGCAACGGTTGACGACTGCTCCGATTTTGATTTTACCGAAGCCAGATGAACCTTTTGTTGTTTATTGTGATGCGTCCAAGTTGGGCTTAGGTGGTGTACTTATGCAGGATGGTAAGGTGGTAGCTTATGCTTCGAGACAATTGAGGATACATGAGAAGAACTATCCTACACATGATTTAGAGTTGGCTGCTGTAGTTTTTGTGTTAAAAATTTGGAGGCATTATTTGTACGGTTCCAGATTTGAGGTGTTTAGTGATCATAAGAGTTTGAAATATTTGTTTGATCAGAAAGAGTTGAATATGAGGCAGAGAAGATGGCTCGAATTGTTAAAGGACTATGATTTTGGTTTGAATTACCATCCGGGTAAAGCCAATGTTGTTGCAGATGCCTTGAGCAGAAAGACGTTGCACATGTCTGCTATGATGATAAAAGAGTTCGAGTTACTTGAGCAATTTAGAGACTTGAGCTTAGTATGTGAATTGGCACCTCAGAGCGTGCAGTTAGGTATGTTGAGGATCAATAATGAATTCTTGAACAGTATCAAGGAAGCGCAAGAAGCTGATGTTAAGTTTGTAGACTTGATGGTTGCTAGTAATGAAGCGGGAGATAGTGATTTCCAGGTTGATGATCAGGGTGTGTTAAGATTCCGAGGCAGAATTTGTATTCCTGATAATGACGAGTTGAAAAAGATGATTTTGGAAGAAAGTCACAGGAGTAGCTTAAGTATTCATCCGGGAGCTACAAAGATGTACCACGACTTGAAGAAGTTATTTTGGTGGTCTGGGTTGAAGCGAGATGTCGCGCAATTTGTTTATGCATGTTTAACTTGTCAGAAATCTAAAGTTGAACATCAGAAGCCTGCGGGATTGTTGACACCACTAGATGTACCAGAGTGGAAGTGGGATAGCATATCCATGGATTTTGTAACGAGCTTACCGAATACTCCGAAGGGGCATGATGCCATTTGGGTAGTTGTTGACAGGTTAACCAAGTCAGCACATTTTATTCCGATCAATATCAATTATCCAGTAGCTCAGTTGGCAGAGATTTATATTCATAATATTGTGAAGTTGCATGGTGTTCCATCAAGCATTGTGTCGGATAGAGATCCGAGGTTTACTTCAAGGTTTTGGAAGAGTTTGCAGGAGGCTTTGGGTTCTAAGTTGAAGTTGAGTTCAGCTTATCATCCTCAAACAGATGGTCAGTCGGAGAGGACGATACAGTCGTTGGAAGATTTGCTAAGAGTATGTGTACTTGAGCAAGGTGGAGCTTGGGATAGTCATCTACCGTTGATTGAGTTCACGTACAACAACAGTTACCATTCGAGTATTGGTATGGCACCATTTGAAGCTTTGTATGGTCGGAGGTGTAGAACTCCGTTGTGTTGGTTTGAAACGGGAGAAAGTATAGTGTTGGGACCAGAATTAGTCCAGCAGACTACAGAGAAAGTTAAGCTGATAAGAGAACAGATGAAAGCGTCGCAGAGTCGGCAAAAGAGTTACCATGACAAGCGTAGAAAGGAACTTGAGTTTCAAGAGGGTGATCATGTGTTCTTGAGAGTCACTCCCATGACAGGTGTAGGTCGTGCGTTGAAGTCTAAGAAGTTGACTCCGAAGTTTATTGGTCCTTATCAGATATCGGAGAGGATTGGGCCAGTGGCATATCGAATAGGTTTGCCACCACATCTTTCAAATCTGCATGATGTGTTTCATGTGTCGCAGTTGCGGAAGTATGTAGCGGATCCTTCGCATGTTATACCAAGGGATGACGTGCAGGTTAGAGACAACCTTACGGTGGAGACTTTACCGTTGAGGATTGATGATCGTAAGGTGAAGAAGTTGAGAGGCAAGGAGATACCTCTGGTGAGAGTTGTTTGGGGTGGAGTAACTGGTGAAAGCTTGACTTGGGAGCTAGAGAGTAAGATGCTAGAGTCTTATCCTGAGTTGTTTGCTTGAGGTAATATTTCGAGGACGAAATTCTTTAAGTGGGGGAGAGTTGTAACGCCCTAGTTGTCGATTATTTTATTTCAATTGATTTTAGTAAGTTTATGTGATTTTAAATAATTTATGTTTATTTTATGGTGCTTTATATTATATAGTTATTTTGAATTATTTAATTAAAATAGGTGAGAATTATAATTATTAGAAGGTTGGGGGTTAAAATGAATTATTTAATAATTTAATAGGAGTTAATTAGAATTAAGGAGAAGTTAATAGGTATTAATAAGGGAAGAAAGAGTCAGAATCAGTTTTCACGTAGAAACAGTGAGAAAACAAGAAAAAGGGGGAAAAACCTAGAAGAAGAGAGAAGAAGCAAGAGGAGAGAAGAACGCTGCTTTTAATTCAGGAAGATAATCTAAGGTAAGGGTGAGACTAACTCTCAACTTTAGGTTCTTAATTCGTTGATGAATGTAGAGTTGTTAGGGTTAATGAATTGAATTAGGTTAATGATGAATTGATGTTAATAACTTGATTAATTCATGTAATTGTTGTTGTTTAATGCTGTTCTGATGTTAGAATGCATAGGGATGATGAAATTCATCAAAATTGAGCCTTTAGGTGTTAAATTTGGGGTCTAGGGTTGAAAAGTAGAAGTCTATTCGTACAGTTCGTAGTTCTGCCTATCGCCGCTCGCAACGGCGAGTAAACCCGCTCGCCAGGCGAGCAGTGCCTGTGTAGCTCGCCACAGCGAGCAGTCCCACTCGCGTGGCGAGCAGTGAAACACCCGTAGCTTGCCACAGCGAGCAGATGCACTCGCCATGGCGAGTTGCTTAATTAAAAAGTTGTTAATTGTCTTAATGAGGTTTTTGGGCAGATTTTTATATCAATTTGAGTGCCTTAATATGTTTAGGGATGAATGGCACCTTTTTACAGAATTAAATTTGGGTTTTGGGAACTTAAAAATGAAGATTTTAGGTGAAAAATGTCAAAAATGCCGAGAGGAACCACTTTTGCTCGCCTTGAGCTCGCCCCCAACTCGCCACGGCGAGGAGCTCAATTTTCTGAACTCGCCACGGCGAGTAAAGTAGCTCGCCACGGCGAGTAATGCTGTATGTTACTTCGGTTGTTGAATTTTGTTGTGTGGCTTTGTTGTGACCTTGTTGTGTCTTGTCAAATTAAGATGGAGTCTTATGCCATAGCTGATTATGCATATAGTAGTTGTTGTTGCTGTCGTTGGGTTGTATGTAGATATACACCATTGAGTCCATTTCATACTCATACCATTGTTGAGGGCTTATGCCCTGGAGTGTTTACACTCAATCATTGAGGGCTTATGCCCTGGAGTGTTTATCACTCAATTGTTGAGGGCTTATGCCCTGGAATGTTATTTCATTCGACCGTTGGGGGCTTATGCCCCGGAATGCTTAGCATTCAACGCGCGTAAAATGGTACCACATGCATTTGCATTAGTCGCATTGTTGTCGCTGTAGCTGTTGTCGTCGTTGTTGTTGTTGGTTGAGTTGTCGGTGTCGTTGTTGACCATGTCGTTGAATTGTTCAAATTATAAATGATAATTGATTATTCATTAAACTGTTGTTGTTGAATTAATTGATGAATTATGTTATCTATTGTTGATTGTGAATCTCACCCCTTCTGCTGGAATTGCCGCCTTGTGGGCAAGTGCAGGTATTGAAGATTAGTAGGGATGTCGGCTCAAGTGTCTTAGGGCTCTGATACGTAACGAGACGGGAATTTGTTGCTTGTTTTCTCTTTCCTTACGTATTAATTTTGATTTATGAAACTTTTGTTGAGGCCTGTGTGCCAAAGACTTGTTTAGTTGTTTTAAACTAATTCCGCTGCGAAGTTTTGGAGTTAATTATTATTGACTATTTTATTGGAGAATATTTATTCATCCGTTAATTTGGAGATTTTATTTGAATGAAAATGTAGCATTCCGTTTTTGGTGAAAAACTCTGATTTAATTTGTTAATTAATAATTGTTGGGCGAACGGGGTGTTACAGTAATAACCTGAGCTTTAGTGATGAAGACCTCCCGGCGGAGGGAAGAAACCACAACTGGGCTTTGCATATTTCCGTCCTTTGTAAGTCAGACTCAATGTCGAATGTGTTGATAGACACCGGTTCCGCCCTCAATGTGATGGCAAAAACTACTTTGGAAAGGTTGGCATACCGTGGCGCCCAATTGAGGCCAAGTGCAGTAATGGTAAAAGCATTCGATGGATCTAGGAAGTCGGTGATTGGGGACATAGACTTGCCTATCACGGTGGGCCCTCATACATTCAAGGTTACATTCCAAGTCATGGACATTCAAGCTTCGTACAGTTGCTTACTTGGACGACCGTGGATTCATGAGGCTGGAGTGGTGACCTCCACTCTTCATCAGAGGCTGAAGTTTGTAAGTTGTGGAAAGCTGATAACGGTAATTGGTGAATCAGCCTTGTTGGTTAGTCATTTGTCTGCTTTCTCCTATATTGGTGCTGATGATGTAGAAGGGACTTCTTTTCAGGGGTTCTCTGCGGAAGAAGGAGCTGCTAAGAAAGGTGAGACTTGTATGGCCTCTTTGAAGGATGCCCGGAAGCTTGTACAAAACAGGAGGCTGGGGTCAATTAGTACAGCTGCCTGAGAACAAGCGGAAAGAAGGTCTCGGTTTTTCTACCAGTCAATCGAGTGCAATTTTCAAGCCAGCGGAGGGCATTTTTCACAGTGCTGGGTTTATTCATGCTCCACCGGAAACCAATGCTATTCTGGAAGATCAGTCAGAAGAGGTTGCACCTGTCTTTGTCACACCTGGAGGAGCCCGTTGCAATTGGATCGCTGTGGATATTCCTTCTGTGATGCATGTGTCTAAGTAATATGTTTGTCTACTTTTTCGTTTTTTTAAGAAAACTCTTTTCGTCCTGCCCCAGACGAAAATGAACTCTTGTAGGGCTTTTGGTTTTATCTTCAAGTATTGTCGTTATTAATGAAAAAACGTCGTTTCTATCATGACTGTTTTATTTTTATTTGCTGCTTTTTCTGGAAAAAAAATGGTAATAGAAAAATCCAAATTTTTTATATGCTCTTTTTCTTTTTTCAATCAAATTCAAAAGTCTGCATTTACTCATTTACTAAAATCAATCATAAATCATGTGCAGACTGAACATACATAAGCCCGTTGAACACAGTGACCCTATGCTTCTGCCCAACTTTGAATCCCCTGTTTACGAGGCTATGGTAGAGGAGGATGATGAGATTCCTGATGAGATCAGATGGATGTTAGAGCAAGAGAAGAAGATCATTCAGCCTCATGAAGAAGAGTTAGAATTGATCAATCTGGGTACTGAGGAGGATAGAAAAGAGATCAAGATTGGAGCGTCATTGGAAGTTACCGTCAAAGAAAAGGTAATTGAACTTCTCAGAGAGTACGCTGACATTTTTGCTTGGTCATACAAAGACATGCCAGGATTAGATCATGAAGTTGTAGAACATCGCTTGCCTTTGAAACTTGAGTGTCCTCCAGTTAAACAGAAGCTCAGAAGGTCTCATCCTGATATGGCCCTCAAGATCAAAGAAGAAGTGCGGAAGCAGATTGATGCAGGTTTTCTAGTTACATCCGAGTATCCTCAGTGGTTGGCCAACATTGTGCCTGTTCCGAAGAAAGATGGTAAGGTCCGAATGTGTGTTGATTACCGAGATCTGAATAAGGCAAGTCCGAAGGATGATTTCCCTCTACCTCATATTGATGTATTGGTTGATAGTACTGCTCAATGCAAAGTTTTCTCCTTCATGGATGGGTTCTCTGGTTACAATCAGATCAGGATGGCTCCTGAAGATAGAGAAAAGACGTCTTTCATCACGCCGTGGGGCGCTTTCTGCTATGTAGTAATGCCATTTGGTTTGATAAATGCTGGTGCCACTTATCAGAGGGGTATGACCAAGATATTCCATGATATGATGCACAAAGAGATAGAAGTTTATGTGGATGATATGATTGTCAAGTCTGGTACTGAAGAAGAACATGTTGAGTATCTGTTGAAGATGTTCCAACGGTTGAGAAAGTACAAGCTCCGTTTAAATCCTAATAAATGTACTTTCGGTGTCCGATCAGGGAAACTTTTGGGTTTCATTGTTAGCCAGAAGGGTATTGAAGTAGATCCCGACAAAGTTAGAGCCATCCGGGATATGCCCGCTCCAAAAACAGAGAAACAAGTCAGAGGTTTTCTCGGAAGACTGAATTATATCTCCAGGTTTATCTCTAATATGACTGCTACTTGTGGGCCGATATTCAAGTTACTCCGCAAAGATCAAAGGATTGTTTGGACGGAAGATTGTCAGAAAGCCTTTGACAGTATCAAGGAGTATTTGCTAGAACCGCCAATTCTTGTCCCTCTAGTTGAAGGAAGACCGTTGATCATGTACTTGACTGTGTTAGAAGATTCCATGGGTTGTGTACTCGGACAGCAAGATGGAACTGGTAGAAAAGAGCATGCAATCTATTATTTAAGCAAGAAATTCACAGATTGTGAATCTCGATACTCGGCACTTGAGAAGACTTGTTGTGCTTTAGCCTGGGCTACCAAACGTCTCCGGCACTATATGATCAATCATACCACTTGGTTGATATCCAAAATGGACCCAATCAAGTACCTCCTGGAGAAGTCTTCGATATCAGGAAGAATTGCTCGTTGGCAGATGTTATTGGCCGAGTTTGATATTGAATACCATACTCAGAAAGCAATCAAAGGGAGTATCCTTGCAGATCACTTGGCTCATCAACCGGTTGAAGATTATCAACCTGTTAAGTTTGATTTCCCTGATGAAGAGGTCATGTATTTGAAGATGAAAGATTGTGATGAACCGTTGTTTGGTGAAGGTCTAGATCCTGAGTCTGAATGGGGTTTGATATTTGATGGGGCCGTTAATGCTTATGGCAATGGAGTTGGGGCAGTCCTTGTCACACCTGAGGGTACTCACATCCCTTTTACTGCAAGGTTACGATTTGACTGTACAAACAATATGGCAGAATATGAAGCTTGCATCATGGGCATTGAAGAAGCAATCAATATGAGGATTAAGAATATTGATATATGTGGAGATTCAGCCTTGGTGATTAATCAGATCAAAGGGAAGTGGGAAACTCACCATGCTGGTTTGATTCCTTACAGAGATTATGCAAGACGGTTGTTAACTTTCTTTGACAAAGTGGAGTTGCGTCACATTCCCCGTGATGAGAATCAGATGGCAGACGCTTTGGCCACCTTGTCTTCGATGATCAAAGTAAATCGTCACAATGATGTGCCATTAATCAGTGTGCAGTTCCTTGAAAGGCCCGCTTATGTGTTTGCAGTTGAAGTTCTGGCTGATGGTAAGCCATGGTTTCATGACATCAAGGTTTTTCTTCAAACTCAAGAGTATCCGCCTGGGGCATCTCACAAAGATAAAAGGACTTTGAGAAGACTGTCTGGTAACTTCTTCCTGAATGAAGATGTATTGTACAAAAGGAACTTTGATGCAATGTTGCTCAGGTGTGTGGATGAACGTGAAGCAGATTTATTGATGCATGAGATACATGAAGGTCCCTTTGGTACTCATTCCAGTGGACATGCAATGGCTAAGAAAGCATTGAGAGCAGGTTATTACTGGATAACGATGCAAAATGATTGTTATAATTATGCCAAGAAGTGCCACAAATGTCAGATATACGCAGATAAGAGCCATGTGCCACCATCTATGCTCAATATTATCTCTTCTCCGTGGCCTTTCTCCATGTGGGGCATTGATATGATTGGTCGGATTAAACCAAAAGCTTCTAATGGACATCGCTTCATACTAGTGGCTATTGATTACTTTACCAAGTGGGTTGAAGCGGCATCTTTCGCCAATGTGACCAAGCAAGTAGTGGTTCGGTTCATCAAGAATAACATTGTCGTACCCTAATTTTTGACCGATTCATTTTATTTTTTTTCGTACGTCGATCGTTTTTTCCAGTCGTCCGTTCGCGTGCGAATTCTCGTAATATCTGTGTTTGATTCGTATTTTGCGGTCGCGATTATTTTTCGTTCGTCGTTTATGTTTTGATATCGCGCGCGTATCGTTTCTGTAATTTTTTACTCGCGTTTTGTGCGTTTTTTAGCGTAGCGTAGCGCTTGCGTTCGTAAAATTTATTTTATTCACGTCGTTGATTTATCGTTTTAATTAGCGTAAAAAGCCCCGTAATCTCAGTCGTATCAGACGAAATTTCGGCAGAGAGGTATTTTAAAATACCTCATTTTTTTTGGTTCCGACGGGACATTTTTTATTTTATTATTTGAATTTTCGTTTTAATTATTATTTATTTATTTAGTCATTTATTTTTCCATTTATTTAATGTGTTGTTATTTATTTATCTGTCTTTTTATTTTATTTATTTATTTTTAGTCCTTGTCCACATGTCCATCCATCATTGGTCCAATCCAACTTTTCCTCCAAGAAACTGCAGGGGTACTTTGGTCTTTGTTATTGTATCAGTGAACAGTACTATAAAAGTACTGTTCACGCGTCAGTTTGGTCCCCCAAGGTCAGAATCAGTTAGAGAGGTCACAATCAGCCAAAAATCAACCACAAACACATTTTCTCATTCCTTTTCCAAAAACTCAAATCAAACCACAAAAAACTCATGAATTTGTTCATGAACATCAAGAACTCATGAGTCTCTTTTTTTTCCAAATTCATAACAACAACAAAACAAAACCTCAAATCCATATCTCATGACCTCAAATCCATAACTCATAATCACCATAACATCATTTTCGGCCAAAAAAACCACACAATACCAAAAATCGAAAATCAACCAAGAACAACCTCAAAAATCCGAAAATCCATACATACCCCATAACATCATTTTCGGCCAAGGCCAAACAAAAGCAAGGCATCCACACTAAATCGAACAACAAGGAGGAGAAGGGAAGAAACCGAATCCGAAAAAGAAGGGAAGAAACCGAATCCGAAAAAGGAAGGACAAGGAACAAACCAAACCGAAAAGAAATAGAGGTAATTTTTTCATGAACTTTGTGTTTTTTGGTGAACCTAAGTTGTTAGATCTAGGCTTTTTGTGCTTTCTTTTGGAAAAACCATGTATGGATTTGAGTAGAGGAGAAGGAGTAGAGTGGTTTAGTGTAAAAATTTTAAAAAAAAAAAACAAAAAAATTTTCCGGCGCGGTGGCTCTCCGGCCGACCACCGCGCCGAAGGAGCTCCGGTCATCACTTCCGGCCACTCCATCTCCTTCGCCGGCCAGCATGTTTTAGAGAGAGGGGAGAGCTCCTCTTTCTTTATTTTTTTTAGAGAGAGAAGGGGAAGGGGGAAATGAAGAAAAAGGGATGAAAATTCCTTTTATATTCATTAAATAGGAGCTGGGCGGGTCACCCATGGGTCGACCCAGTACCCATACCCAGCCCCATTCCCATGACCAGCCCACTTGTGTTTCTGTGCTGCTTCCTGCACCCCCACCTTTTACTTCCAGTTTTTCTTTGTGTAGTAACTTTGTCATTATGTAGCTTCATGCATTTTTTTCTTTTATTTTTTTTCTCTCTTCCCTTCATATGATATTTGAATATATGTCCCATGCATTATTAATTAGTGTTTTAGTTTTTCTATCATGTTTTTTTTAGTTCATGTGATAATTAATTTTCTATTTCATGTAGCGTTAGTTAAACATGTTAAAATCTATTTCCTCTTTATTTTAAAACTATTTCTATATTTATGTAGTTTGTTTGTTTATGTTTTGTATTTAATTGTTGTTTTTTGTGATAGCATTTCTATTACTCATCATCTTATGCATAGTTTTTTTATTTTGTTCCTCATCATTTATTTCATCGTCATTATCTCATGCATCTTTATTTCTTCTAATTTTTATTCATCTTGCATTTATATTTATTTCCTATGTTTGCATATTATTGTCACATTGTACTAACTTGTTTAAATTACATTTTTTAGTTTATAGAATTAATTCTCATTAGAAATATTATAGGTTTGCCTAAACTTCTGGTCATTTATTTTATTTTTGGATTAGTGTGTAATTAGGGATCTGATGTAATTTATTTTCGCGTTTTTTTCCCTTTTAAGACCATAGAATGTACTTAGGGTATGTAATATGTAACCGGCACACGCACTGACACGCGCACCGACACACCACTTTATTTATCGCTTTACGCTCTTTGAGTTTTATTCCGCCGTTACGCGATTTCATCGTTTAGTTTAGAAAAATATTTTCTTCAAAAATCAATCAAGTCAAATTCAAATTTCTTTTAAGTAAACCTTGGTATGTAATCCAAGTGTTTTTCCTTTTATTTTCCTTAATCAAATGTTAATTAATTTAATATCCACATTAGACATGGATTTCGTACAATTAAAATTAACCAACTTCATCGTATTTTCTTCTCATGCCTTGAGGCCTCTCATCTCTTCTTAAAATCTTTTTTCAAAAAAATGTTAAAATCAATTCAACTCATCAAATAAGTTCTTTAGCCGAACTACTTGATTTTGATCCCGATTTATTTGGGTAAGTAGGCAAAGGGTTTCGACCCTTCCAAATCAATAAAAATAACCAAAAACTTGCTTCTTCTTTCTCCCTTCTTTCACTTTAACTCTTAACTTTTTAATATAAGTAAAATCAATTTAGCGCAAGATTAGAGAATAGGTAGAAGGTTCCTATGGGATACCATAGTCGGTTAGGGTGCTTAACACCTTCCCCAATCGAAACCAACCTCCGAATCCAAGGTCTTAAGGGTTTTTACTCACTTTTTCCCTTCCCGCGAATAAAAGTTGAGAGTTCAATGATTCAAGGTTCGAATCTAATCAATGCTTTTGACACCCGAAAATCACGAGCACAGAAATGGCGACTTCACTGGGGACCTTTTTGAGGGTTAAGCCTATTTTATCTTTCTTTACTTTTGCGCTTTATCTTTTGTAAATACGTGCCTAATTGTTTACTTTTTTTCGTGAGTGGCGAGATAAGTCCCCCTACCCGGACTTGAGAGGAAATTAGGATAGGACGATGGTATAATCATAGTACCTTACCAAGAGTGATTTTTGGTTGTGGTACATGTGATAACCCCACTCAACTAAGGAATCTTGGAAGTATAATTTGTTAACATGAGTATTCATGTTTGGCATGCTATTTTCAAGTGACCGTCGAAGTTGAGAACCTAGAGTTACATTTAACCCATCTCAGCCTTTTAGGATGTAGTGCGGTGGCTAAAATCATGAGTCAGTCTTGGTTTAGTCGTTACGCGATACTACGCTCAAACTAGACTTCCTTATGAATGTTATGGGACTAGGAGTATTCTTAGGCCCCAATATATTCGAAAGGGGGTTGTAATTTGAGAACTTGGTAGAACCCGTGATACAGGTACATTTGAAACCATAGTCCTTACCTATTGACGTGTTTTACCCTCAGCTCCAACTTTGTGGACGTAACCCCACCATGTTTTCTATGTTCTTTAGCATAATCATGCATACATGCATTCATCCATAAATATATTTTTGCATCCGATGAAATATCGAAGGACTTATTTAAGCTTTTCTTGTAAACATCTTTAGATATGGATAAAGTAAGGAGGTGCACCAGGAAGTATGTTTTCCACAAGCCGGATGTTTTAAAGCTAAAAGATTTGGCAAAGAAGGTAACTAGTCAGGAAGCTTTTCACGAGCGTCATGGGAGATTGTTAGGTATCCTCAAAACAGATGTTGAAAAAGGAATCTTAGAAACTTTGATCCAGTTCTACGATCCACTCTACCACTGCTTTACTTTCCCGGATTACCAATTGGTTCCCACCCTTGAAGAGTATTCCTACTTAGTTGGTCTGCCAGTGCTTGATGAAATACCGTTCAGTGGCCTTGAACCCGTTCCTAACTATTGCCGCAGCTCTCCACCTTGGAACCTCTGTCATCAAAACCCACCTCACTACCAAAGGAGGTCTCCTAGGCCTGTCTACTGATTTTCTTTACCAACAAGCTTCCACCTTTGCCGACGCAGCCAGTAACGAGGCATTCCATTCCGTTTTAGCCTTACTCATATACGGCATTGTGCTTTTCCCAAACCTCGACAACTTTGTCGACATCCATGCTATCCAAATTTTTCTCACCAAAAACCCTGTCCCTACTTTGTTAGCCAATACATACCATTCTATCCATGACCGAACCCTCGCGAGACGTGGGACTGTCTTTTGTTGTGCGCCTTTACTATACAAATGGTTTACCTCCCATCTACCTCAAACCCATTCATTTCAAGCCAATCAAGAGGGTCATCCGTGGTCCCGAAGAATCATGTCTCTAACTCCATCCGATATAGTCTGGTACCGTGCAACTAATGATGTGGAAGCTATCATTGTCAGTTGTGGTGAATACTCCAGTGTACCCCTTCTCGGTATACACGGGGGAATTAACTACAACCCCATTCTAGCCAGACGTCAGTTTGGATATCCGTTGAGAACTAAGCCAGATAATATTTATCTAGAGAATGAATTCTATCTCAATAACAAAGATCACCGGAACCAGAGAGGGTTGTTTGTGCAAGCTTGGCGTGGCATCCATAAACTTAGTAAGGGTCAATTAGGAAGAAGAGAAGGCTTTGTGCACGAATCCTATACCCAATGGGTCATTGACAGGGCTGCAGACTTTGGAATGCCTTATGTTTTACCGAGGTTCCTATCTTCAACTGTACCAGCACCGATCTTGCCTTTACCTCCTCAGACTGCGGAAGAGTATCAGTTACGTTTGGCTAAGTTAGAGTGTGAAAAGGCTGAGTGGGAAGGAAAGTATCAAGTAGCTAAGCGTGAGAATGACACCCTCATGAATTTGCTAGAAGAAGAGAATTGGAAAAATCATAAGAAAGATCAGGAGATTGCTGAGCTGAAAGAGCGAATCAGGGTGAAGGATGCTATACTTGAACAGGTTCCCAGGAGTAAGAAGAAACGCATGGATTTCTTCGCTGGTCCGCATTCAGATTTGGAGGAGTAGTCTGCTTCAAGAGCTTGAGATCTTCATCTTTTGTTCCCTTTTATCGTATTTTCTTAGTTTTCTGTTATGTAATTCGAAGTCTATCCCTTGGCTCAGTTTGTTAAAAGGGAATTATCTTGTTTTTGTTTTTATTTTTGTAATGAATGTTTAGGATTGTTATGTTTACAAAAGATTGTTTCTATAAGTTCTTCGATGAATCAAAAATTGCATTATTTTTGCATTTAGCATATCATGCATCATACTGCATCCATAAACTGTCAAAACCGAGTCTCATAATTCTCTCATTTCTGCCTCAGTCAAGGAAAGTGGCCCGGCGTATTCAGTACAAGCCTTCTCGCATCCACAACACTCGGGCAATTGTTAAAAAGAAGATGGATTTGATAGAACAAGAGAACAGGGACCTCAAAGAACAGGTTATTACACTCAGAGAGGGGATGGATAAGTTGACGGTTATGATGGAGGCTATAATGGCCAATCAGGCACAAGCGGCAGCTACCCAGCCGATTCTTGATGTTATCCCGGTTCAACTAGTTCTTGATGCTCAGCCAATTCCTGTTGTTACGTCTGCTGCACACAATTCTACTGTGATTGTTTCGTCTGCCCAGACTGGTCCTACGCAACCAATCCTTACTGCCACGGCTGCTGGCACTGCACAGCCCACCCCGGCTGGTTTTTCTTTTGGAGATGCATCAAATATGTACAATGAAGGTCTTCGTCCTTCTGGTTTTGCTTATCACCCTCAGAACTACATGTCCAAAGAGTATCCTTGGAGTATGCCTCTCACAGCTAATGAAGGTGTACGCTTTGCTGGCCCAGAAATGCCAACTCCTTATGGACAACAAGCAACGCCACTTTTTCATCATGGACAGTTATTCCCTCAAGCTGTCATGAATCACACGGCACCCATTGTGCATACTGCTCAGCATGAGGAAGGACCAATTTATCATTCGGGTAGTGTGGTGGGAGGTGACAGAATGGTAAGTCTGGAAGAGAAGTACGATGTAGTGCAGAAAGAACTGAGAGCTCTTCGTGGTAAAGACATCTATGGTCAGAATGTGCACGATCTTTGTTTGGTCCCAAATGTGGTACTGCCTCCCAAGTTCAAGACTCCGGATTTTGTCAAATATGAAGGGAACACTTGTCCACAGAGTCATCTGGTTATGTATGTAAGGAAGATGACAGCCTACAAAGACAATGAACCTTTGCTCATTCATTGTTTCCAAGACAGTTTGACTGGTCCCGCACAAATATGGTATATGAATCTGAAGGGTATCACCACCTTCGAAGAACTGGCCAGGGCTTTCATACAGCAGTACAGGTATAACATACATCTGGGGCCCACCCGAAGGGAACTGCAAGCTATGACTCAAAAGGATAAAGAGTCTTTCAAGGAGTATGCTCTCCGCTTTATCCAAAAATCAGCCCAAGTTCGCCCTGCTCTGGAGGAAAGAGAAATGGCTGATCTATTCTTCGAAACTTTGAGTCCCTACTACTCGGAGAAAATGATTGGTTGCGCGTCGCAGAAGTTTACTGAGATGGTTGACGCGGGGGTTCGCATTGAAGATTTGGTCCGAAAAGGAATTTTGGCCAAAGAAGGTAGTGTATCAAGTGCTTCGTCAGGTGGGTCGTCTAATGGACCCAAGAAATTTGGAAACAGTTATCCAAAGAAGAGTGCTCAGGAAGTCAGTATGGTAGCCCAGGGTGGATCCCAGCCAATATATCCAAACTACCCCTTCATTGCCAATATTCCACCACCTTTTCCAGCTCCACAAAATCAACATTACCACCCACAAACGCCCCAGAGGCCTCCACCATTCTACCCACCTTTATATCAACAACCGTATCCAACCTTTCTACCAACAACCATATTACCCACCACCACCTCAACAACAACAACCTCGTAATCGACCTCCACAACAGCCAAATCGCCTTCCCAGAAAAGATTTTCCCCCCATACCCATGTTGTATGCAGACTTGCTACCCTCTTTATTAGCAAGGAATCTTGTGCAGACTAGGCAGCCTCCTCGTCCACAGAACCCACTACCTCCATGGCACCGTGCTGATCTTACCTGTGCCTTTCACCAAGGGGCACCTGGGCATGATGTTGAGCACTGTTATCCGCTCAAAGAAGAAGTTCAGAGGTTGATTCAAAGCAAAGAGTTGTCCTTCGAAGACACCAATTCCAATACTCAGAATAACCCTTTGCCATCTCATGGGCCGGCTGTTAATATGATTCAAGAGGATCAAGATTTGAGTCTAATTCTCAGGGCTCAAGATATCAGAACTCCTTTGGTCCCGATTCACGCCAAGATGTGCGAAGTAAACATGTTTGACCACGATCACGATGCTTGTGAAGTGTGTTCGGTGGATCCTCGAGGGTGTGAGAAAGTCCAGGAGGATATACAAGGATTGATTGACAGAAAAGAGCTGATTGTCAAGAAGGAATCCAGGAATGTTTGTGTTATTACTCCGGTGTTTAAGAATCTTGAGGTGGCCCGTGATGGTGCGAAGTCAGATGTTACTCCTCTGGTGATCCGTTTGCCAGGACCTGTTCCCTATACTTCTCAGAAGGCCATACCTTACCGGTATGAGGCAACTATTGTGGAGAATGGCAAAGAGATCCCTCTGCACTCTGCAGATGCTGTCATAAATATAGCAGGTGTGGGCAAAGTAATGAGAAGCGGGCGTATTCTCCCCACTGTTGTGCGCAACGAGAATGCTACTCCGAATGTGCCAGTGCAGAATCTTGACAAGGGTAAAGGTGCCAGCCAACCTGAGGGGATCATTCAGGAAAGTAGTGATGAGATTTTGAAGCTGATCAAAAAGAGTGAATACAAGATAATTGATCAGTTGTTGCAAACCCCGTCCAAAATTTCCATAATGTCTTTACTTATGAACTCTGGAGCTCATAGGGACACTCTGATGAAGATTTTGGCTCAAGCATATGTGGATCCCGATGTTACCCTGGGGCAATTCGGGAGTATAGTGGGGAATGTAACTGCGTGTAATAACCTGAGCTTTAGTGATGAAGACCTCCCGGCGGAGGGAAGAAACCACAACTGGGCTTTGCACATTTCCGTCCTTTGTAAGTCAGACTCGATGTCGAATGTGTTGATAGACACCGGTTCCTCCCTCAATGTGATGGCAAAAACTACTTTGGAAAGGTTGGCATACCGTGGCGCCCAGCTGAGGCCAAGTGCAGTAATGGTAAAAGCATTCGATGGATCTAGGAAGTCGGTGATTGGGGACATAGACTTGCCTATCACGGTGGGCCCTCATACCTTCAAGGTTACATTCCAAGTCATGGATATTCAGGCTTCATACAGTTGCTTACTTGGACGACCGTGGATCCATGAGGCTGGGGCAGTGACCTCCACTCTTCATCAAAGGCTGAAGTTTGTAAGTTGTGGAAAGCTGATAACGGTAATTGGAGAATCAGCCTTGTTGGTTAGTCATTTGTCTGCTTTCTCCTATATTGGTGCTGATGATGTAGAAGGAACTTCTTTTCAGGGGTTCTCTGCGGAAGGAGGAGTTGCTAAGAAGGGTGAGACTTGTATGGCCTCCTTGAAGGATGCCCGGAAGCTTGTACAAGATGGTAAAACAGGAGGCTGGGGTCAGTTGGTACAGCTGCCTGAGAACAAGCGGAAAGAAGGTCTCGGTTTCTCTACCAGTCAGTCGAGCGCCAGTTTCAAGCCAGTTGAGGGTATTTTTCACAGTGCTGGGTTTATTCATGCTCCACCTGAAACTAATGCCATTCTTGAAGATCAGTCAGAGGAGGTTGCACCTGTCTTTGTGACACCTGGAGGAGCCTGTTGCAATTGGATCGCTGTGGATATTCCTTCTGTGATGCATGTGTCTAAGTAATATGTTTGTCTACTTTTTCGTTTTTTTTAAGAAAACTCTTTTCGTCTTGCCCCAGACGAAAATGAAATCTTGTAGGGCTTTTGGTTTTATCTTCAAGTATTGTCGTTATTAATGAAAAACGTCGTTTCTATCATGACTGTTTTGTTTTTATTTACTGCTTTTTCTGGAAAAATGGTAATAGAAAAATCCCAATTTTTTTTTTTTTCTCTTTTTTCTTTTTAAATCAATCAAATTCAAAAGTCTGCATTTACACATTTACTAAATCATAAATCATGTGCAGACTGAACATACATAAGCCCGTTGAACACAGTGACCCTATGCTTCTGCCCAACTTTGAATCCCCTGTTTATGAGGCTATGGTAGAGGAGGATGTTGAGATTCCTGATGAGATCAGATGGATGTTAGAGCAAGAGAAAAAGATCATTCAGCCTCATGAGGACGATTTAGAATTGATCAATCTGGGTACCGAGGAGGATAGAAAAGAGATCAAGATTGGAGCGTCATTGGAAGTTACTGTCAAAGGAAAGGTAATTGAACTTCTCAGAGAGTACGCTGACATTTTTGCTTGGTCATACAAAGACATGCCAGGTTTAGATCATGAAGTTGTGGAACACCGCTTGCCTTTGAAACCTGAGTGTCCTCCAGTCAAACAGAAGCTCAGGAGGTCTCATCCTGATATGGCTCTTAAGATCAAAGAAGAAGTACGAAATCAGATTGATGCAGGCTTTCTAGTTACATCCGAGTATCCTCAGTGGTTGGCTAACATTGTGCCCGTTCCAAAGAAAGATGGTAAGGTCCGAATGTGTGTTGATTACCGAGATTTGAACAAGGCAAGTCCGAAGGATGATTTCCCTCTACCTCATATTGATGTATTGGTTGATAGTACTGCTCAATGCAAAGTTTTCTCCTTCATGGATGGTTTCTCTGGTTACAATCAGATCAAGATGGCTCCTGAAGATAAAGAAAAGACATCTTTCATCACGCCGTGGGGTGCTTTCTGCTATGTAGTAATGCCATTTGGTTTGATAAATGCTGGTGCCACTTATCAGAGGGGTATGACCAAGATATTCCATGATATGATGCACAAAGAGATAGAAGTTTATGTGGATGATATGATTGTCAAGTCTGGTACTGAAGAAGAACATGTTGAGTATCTGTTGAAGATGTTCCAGCGGTTGAGAAAGTACAAGCTCCGTTTGAATCCTAATAAATGTACTTTCGGTGTCCGATCAGGGAAACTTTTGGGCTTCATTGTTAGCCAGAAGGGTATTGAAGTAGATCCCGACAAAGTCAGAGCCATCCGGGACATGCCCGTTCCAAAAACAGAGAAACAAGTCAGAGGTTTTCTCGGAAGACTGAATTATATCTCCAGGTTTATCTCTAATATGACTGCTACTTGTGGGCCGATATTCAAGTTACTCCGCAAAGATCAAAGGATTGTTTGGACGGAAGATTGTCAGAAAGCCTTCGACAGTATCAAAGAGTATTTGTTAGAACCTCCAATTCTTGTCCCTCCAGTTGAAGGGAGACCGTTGATCATGTACTTGACTGTGTTAGAAGATTCCATGGGTTGTGTACTCGGACAGCAGGATGAAACTGGTAGAAAAGAGCATGCAATCTATTACTTAAGCAAGAAGTTCACAGATTGTGAATCCCGGTACTCGGCACTCGAGAAGACTTGTTGTGCTTTAGCCTGGGCTACCAAACGTCTTCGGCACTATATGATCAATAATACCACTTGGTTGATATCCAAAATGGATCCAATCAAGTATCTCCTGGAGAAGTCGTCGATATCAGGAAGAATTGCTCGTTGGCAGATGTTATTGGCTGAGTTTGATATTGAATACCATACTCAGAAAGCTATCAAAGGGAGTATCCTTGCAGATCACTTGGCTCATCAACCGGTTGAAGATTATCAACCTGTTAAGTTTGATTTCCCTGATGAAGAGGTCATGTATTTGAAGATGAAAGATTGTGATGAACCGTTGTTTGGTGAAGGTCCAGATCCTGAGTCTGAATGGGGTTTGATTTTTGATGGGGCCGTTAATGCTTATGGCAATGGAGTTGGGGCAGTCCTTGTCACACCTGAGGGTACTCACATCCCTTTTACTGCAAGGCTACGATTTGATTGTACAAACAATATGGCAGAATATGAAGCTTGCATCATGGGCATTGAAGAAGCAATCAATATGAGGATTAAGAATATTGACATATGTGGAGATTCAGCCTTAGTGATTAATCAGATCAAAGGGAAATGGGAAACTCACCATGCTGGTTTGATTCCTTACAGAGATTATGCAAGACGGTTGTTAACTTTCTTCAACAAAGTGAAGTTGCGTCACATTCCCCGTGATGAGAATCAGATGGCAGATGCTTTGGCCACCTTGTCTTCGATGATCAAGGTGAATCGTCACAATGATGTGCCATTGATCAGTGTCCAGTTCCTTGAAAGGCCCGCTTATGTGTTTGCAGTTGAAGTACTTGCTGATGGTAAGCCATGGTTTCATGATATCAAGGTTTTCCTTCAAACTCAAGAGTATCCACTTGGGGCATCTCACAAAGATAAGAGGACTTTGAGAAGACTGTCTGGTAATTTCTTCCTGAATGAAGATGTATTGTACAAAAGGAACTTTGATGCAATGTTACTCAGGTGTGTGGATGAACGCGAAGCAGATTTATTGATGCATGAGATACATGAAGGTCCCTTTGGCACTCATTCCAGTGGACATGCAATGGCTAAGAAAGCATTGAGGGCAGGTTATTACTGGATAACGATGCAAAATGATTGTTATAATCATGCCAAGAAGTGCCACAAATGTCAGATATATGCAGATAAGAGCCATGTACCACCATCTATGCTCAATGTTATCTCTTCTCCGTGGCCTTTCTCCATGTGGGGCATTGATATGATTGGTCGGATTGAGCCAAAAGCTTCTAATGGACATCGTTTCATACTAGTGGCTATTGATTACTTTACCAAGTGGGTTGAAGCGGCATCCTTCACCAATGTGACCAAGCAAGTAGTGGTTCGGTTCATCAAGAATAACATCATTTGCCGTTATGGTATTCCCAACAAGATCATCACGGATAATGGTACAAATTTGAACAACAACATGATGAAAGAATTGTGCGATGATTTCAAGATTGAACATCACAACTCTTCACCATACAGGCCTCAGATGAATGGTGCGGTTGAGGCTGCAAATAAGAATATCAAGAAGATTGTGCAAAAGATGGTGGTTACCTACAAAGATTGGCATGAGATGTTACCCTATGCTTTACATGGATATCGTACCTCAGTGCGTACTTCAACAGGGGCAACCCCGTTCTCTTTGGTATATGGTATGGAAGCAGTGCTCCCTGTGGAGGTAGAAATCCCATCTTTGAGAGTCTTGATGGAGGCTGAATTAACTAAAGCTGAGTGGTGCCAGAGTAGGTATGATCAATTGAATTTGATTGAAGAGAAACGCATGACCGCTTTGTGTCACGGACAACTGTATCAATCAAGGATGAAACAAGCGTTTGATAAGAAGGTTCATCCCCGTGAATTCAAAGAAGGAGACCTTGTGATCAAGTGTATCAAATCTTTCCAACCGGATCCCAGGGGCAAGTGGTCTCCGAATTACGAAGGTCCTTATGTGGTCAAGAGAGCGTTCTCTGGTGGTGCTTTAATCCTTACAAATATGGATGGAGAAGATTTACCTCGTCCAGTGAATTCTGATGCAGTCAAGAAATACTTTGTCTAAAGATATATGAAAAGAACAGCTCGGTAGGTCGAAAACCCGAAAGGGCGGCCTAAACCAAAAAAGAGCGTCTCGGTAAGTCGAAAACCCGAAAGGGCGGCTTAGGCAAAAATTAGAGACACAAAAAAAAAAAGAGAGAAAAAAGAGTTAAAAAAGAGTTTATCCTGATAGGTCGAAAACCCGAAAGGGCGGCCTATGCAAAAGTTAAGGACTATGACAAAGTAACTGCATCAGATCAAGCATCACCCGTTTGGGGCACCTTAGCTGTCAGAAGTCCTCCAACACTAAAGCATCTAAACAGTGGTTCAAAGTTGTTAAAAAATGTAGTGGTTATTGTGTTCAATGTACCTTCCCATGTAATTACCATTTTCCAACTTTTGTAATCCGTGGAGCCATGCCTTTGGCCGGTTACCACCCTATTACATTAATTTGAACCGGTGCTCTCTTTTGGAATTCTTGTTTATTCTATTTGCAAAATTTTCTTCTTCCATTTTTAATGTCAATACTTGAAGTAAAAACTTTGAAAATTTCTTGTACTTTTTATGTTTTCTTTTGTAAAAAACAAAAAAATGACAAACATATTATCTGTAGGTTCATATATCATGGAAACATATGTCAACATCCATTCAAACACAGGTGAATTCAACAGAGTGGATCATAGTCTCACAAAAAAAAAAAGAGATAAAAAAAAGAGAAAAGCTCGCTAAGTCGAAAACCCGAAAGGGCGGCTTAAGCCAAAAATGAGCGTCCCGGTGGATCGAAAACCCGAAAGGGCGATCCAGGCAAAAATTAGGGACCTACAAAAAAAAGAATATATTCCCGGTGGATTGAAAACCCGAAAGGGCGATCCAGGCAAAAGTTAGGGATTTCAAAAAGAAAGAGAAGAATACAAAAAGCAATGACTATGTGAAGCGCGATTTTGAGAAGGTACTTTGGTTCAGTTCAGAAATGGCGACCTCAGCCAGGTTTGTGTTATGTGGTCCTTACCCAGTTTCAGTTTGGTTAACGGGTGGTACCCTGGTTGTGGTTTGATTCATCTCCAGTGATTTTATCCCCAGTGAAGAATGCTAAGTGTTGGCACTGTAATACCGGGTCACTATCCTTACGACCTGCCCAATCTTGTCTCGTCAGTTTCACCAATATATTTTCATACATGTTCATTCATTCATGCATACATATCATGCATACTGATATCATTCATATGCATTTTACCTGTGTGTCGCATTCTGTGTATCGAGTAAAATTTGTCATCACCAATGCGTCCATTTCAGTCTGTTTACCATTTAAGTTTCTTTCAAGTGGCCGGTCCCACCTTTTCAATTTTCCCCAGTATCTTGTTTAAGCTACATTCGTACGAAAGGTATTCGTTTGTAACCTGTATTTTGTTCAACAAAATTGCCTCAGTAGTAGTAACGCATCATCAGTATTTCAGTTCGTATGTTTGTCATTACCCCAGTAAAGGTAATTGACAGTTTTACCCTTCGTATGTTCGTCATTACCCCAGTAAAGGTAATTGACAGTTTTACCCTTCGTATGTTCGTCGTTACCCCAGTAAAGGTAATTGACAGTTTTACCCTTCGTATGTTCGTCTTTACCCCAGTAAAGGTAATTGACAGTTTTACCCTTCGTATGTTCGTCATTACCCCAGTAAAGGTAATTGACAGTTTTACCCTTCGTATGTTCGTCGTTACCCCAGTAAAGGTAATTGACAGTTTTACCCTTTCGTATGTTCGTCATTACCCCAGTAAAGGTAATTGACAGTTTTACCCTTCGTATGTTCGTCATTACCCCAGTAAAGGTAATTGACAGTTTTACCCTTTCGTATGTTCGTCATTACCCCAGTAAAGGTAATTGACAGTTTTACCCTTCGTATGTTCGTCGTTACCCCAGTAAAGGTAATTGACAGTTTTACCCTTCGTATGTTCGTCGTTACCCCAGTAAAGGTAATTGACAGTTTTACTCTTCGTATGTTCGTCATTACCCCAGTAAAGGTAGCAGACATCGTTTCCTCCCCAGTAACATTTATCTGATTCTCGAGTTAGTGTTTTAGTTGTCATTGCATTCGTACTTGCATAACAGACAACTCATATCATTACATCCATAGAGCTTTCTCGATTTCTGAGTTGGTCAAAAATTGGTGTACTTGATATTTAAGTCTCTCCGACCCGTCATTTCAAAAATATTCGTCTTTTTAAACCCTCGTGACGGAGAAACTTAAATAGGGGCATCTGTCGTACCCTAATTTTTGACCGATTCATTTTATTTTTTTTCGTACGTCGATCGTTTTTTCCAGTCGTCCGTTCGCGTGCGAATTATCGTAATATCTGTGTTTGATTCGTATTTTGCGGTCGCGATTATTTTTCCTTCGTCGTTTATGTTTTGATATCGCGCGCGTATCGTTTCTGTAATTTTTTACTCGCGTTTTGTGCGTTTTTTAGCGTAGCGTAGCGCTTGCGTTCGTAAAATTTATTTTATTCACGTCGTTGATTTATCGTTTTAATTAGCGTAAAAAGCCGCGTAATCTCAGTCGTATCAGACGAAATTTCGGCAGAGAGGTATTTTAAAATACCTCATTTTTTTTGGTTCCGACGGGACATTTTTTATTTTATTATTTGAATTTTCGTTTTAATTATTATTTATTTATTTAGTCATTTATTTTTCCATTTATTTAATGTGTTGTTATTTATTTATCTGTCTTTTTATTTTATTTATTTATTTTTAGTCCTTGTCCACATGTCCATCCATCATTGGTCCAATCCAACTTTTCCTCCAAGAAACTGCAGGGGTACTTTGGTCTTTGTTATTGTATCAGTGAACAGTACTATAAAAGTACTGTTCACGCGTCAGTTTGGTCCCCCAAGGTCAGAATCAGTCAGAGAGGTCACAATCAGCCAAAAATCAACCACAAACACATTTTCTCATTCCTTTTCCAAAAACTCAAATCAAACCACAAAAAACTCATGAATTTGTTCATGAACATCAAGAACTCATGAGTCTCTTTTTTTTCCAAATTCATAACAACAACAAAACAAAACCTCAAATCCATAACTCATAATCACCATAACATCATTTTCGGCCAAAAAAACCACACAATACCAAAAATCGAAAATCAACCAAGAACAACCTCAAAAATCCGAAAATCCATACATACCCCATAACATCATTTTCGGCCAAGGCCAAACAAAAGCAAGGCATCCACACTAAATCGAACAACAAGGAGGAGAAGGGAAGAAACCGAATCCGAAAAAGAAGGGAAGAAACCGAATCCGAAAAAGGAAGGACAAGGAACAAACCAAACCGAAAAGAAATAGAGGTAATTTTTTCATGAACTTTGTGTTTTTTGGTGAACCTAAGTTGTTAGATCTAGGCTTTTTGTGCTTTCTTTTGGAAAAACCATGTATGGATTTGAGTAGAGGAGAAGGAGTAGAGTGGTTTAGTGTAAAAAATTTTTAAAAAAAAAACAAAAAAAATTTCCGGCGCGGTGGCTCTCCGGCCGACCACCGCGCCGGAGGAGCTCCGGTCATCACTTCCGGCCACTCCATCTCCTTCGCCGGCCAGCATGTTTTAGAGAGAGGGGAGAGCTCCTCTTTCTTTATTTTTTTTAGAGAGAGAAGGGGAAGGGGGAAATGAAGAAAAAGGGATGAAAATTCCTTTTTTATTCATTTAATAGGAGCTGGGCGGGTCACCCATGGGTCGACCCAGTACCCATACCCAGCCCCATTCCCATGACCAGCCCACTTTTGTTTCTGTGCTGCTTCCTGCACCCCCACCTTTTACTTCCAGTTTTTCTTTGTGTAGTAACTTTGTCATTATGTAGCTTCATGCATTTTTTTCTTTTATTTTTTTTCTCTCTTCCCTTCATATGATATTTGAATATATGTCCCATGCATTATTAATTAGTGTTTTAGCTTTTCTATCATGTTTTTTTTAGTTCATGTGATAATTAATTTTCTATTTCATGTAGCGTTAGTTAAACATGTTAAAATCTATTTCCTCTTTATTTTAAAACTATTTCTATATTTATGTAGTTTGTTTGTTTATGTTTTGTATTTAATTGTTGTTTTTTGTGATAGCATTTCTATTACTCATCATCTTATGCATAGTTTTTTTGTTTTGTTCCTCATCATTTATTTCATCGTCATTATCTCATGCATCTTTATTTCTTCTAATTTTTATTCATCTTGCATTTATATTTATTTCCTATGTTTGCATATTATTGTCACATTGTACTAACTTGTTTAAATTACATTTTTTAGTTTATAGAATTAATTCTCATTAGAAATATTATAGGTTTGCCTAAACTTCTGGTCATTTATTTTATTTTTGGATTAGTGTGTAATTAGGGATCTGATGTAATTTATTTTCGCGTTTTTTTCCCTTTTAAGACCATAGAATGTACTTAGGGTATGTAATATGTAACCGGCACACGCACTGACACGCGCACCGACACACCACTTTATTTATCGCTTTACGCTCTTGGAGTTTTATTCCGCCGTTACGCGATTTCATCGTTTAGTTTAGAAAAATATTTTCTTCAAAAATCAATCAAGTCAAATTCAAATTTCTTTTAAGTAAACCTTGGTATGTAATCCAAGTGTTTTTCCTTTTATTTTCCTTAATCAAATGTTAATTAATTTAATATCCACATTAGACATGGATTTCGTACAATTAAAATTAACCAACTTCATCGTATTTTCTTCTCATGCCTTGAGGCCTCTCATCTCTTCTTAAAATCTTTTTTTAAAAAAATGTTAAAATCAATTCAACTCATCAAATAAGTTCTTTAGCCGAACTACTTGATTTTGATCCCGATTTATTTGGGTAAGTAGGCAAAGGGTTTCGACCCTTCCAAATCAATAAAAATAACCAAAAACTTGCTTCTTCTTTCTCCCTTCTTTCACTTTAACTCTTAACTTTTTAATATAAGTAAAATCAATTTAGCGCAAGATTAGAGAATAGGTAGAAGGTTCCTATGGGATACCATAGTCGGTTAGGGTGCTTAACACCTTCCTCAATCGAAACCAACCTCCGAATCCAAGGTCTTAAGGGTTTTTACTCACTTTTTCCCTTCCCGCGAATAAAAGTTGAGAGTTCAATGATTCAAGGTTCGAATCTAATCAATGATTTTGACACCCGAAAATCACGAGCACAAACATCATCTGCCGTTATGGTATTCCTAACAAGATCATTACGGATAATGGTACAAATTTGAACAACAACATGATGAAAGATTTGTGCGATGACTTCAAGATTGAACATCACAACTCTTCTCCATACAGACCTCAGATGAATGGTGCGGTTGAGGCTGCAAATAAGAACATCAAGAAGATTGTGCAGAAAATGGTGGTTACCTACAAAGATTGGCATGAGATGTTACCCTATGCCTTACATGGATATCGTACCTCAGTGCGTACTTCAACAGGGGCAACCCCGTTCTCTTTGGTATATGGTATGGAAGCAGTGCTCCCTGTGGAGGTGGAAATCCCATCTTTGAGAGTCTTGATGGAGGCTGAATTAACTGAAGCTGAGTGGTGCCAGGGTAGGTATGATCAATTGAATTTGATTGAAGAGAAACGCATGACCGCTTTGTGTCACGGACAACTTTATCAGTCAAGGATGAAACAGGCGTTTGACAAAAAGGTTCATCCCCGTGAGTTCAAAGAAGGAGACCTTGTGATCAAGTGTATCAAATCTTTCCAACCGGATCCCAGGGGCAAGTGGTCTCCGAATTATGAAGGTCCTTATGTGGTCAAGAGAGCGTTCTCTGGTGGTGCTTTAATCCTTACAAATATGGATGGAGAAGATTTACCTCGTCCTGTGAATTCTGATGCAGTCAAGAAATACTTTGTCTAAAGATATATGAAAAGAACAGCTCGGTAGGTCGAAAACCCGAAAGGGCGGCCTAAACCAAAAAAGAGCGTCTCGGTAAGTCGAAAACCCGAAAGGGCAGCTTAGGCAAAAATTAGAGACACAAAAAAAAAAAGAGGAAAAAGAATTGAAAAAAGTTTATCCTGATAGGTCGAAAACCCGAAAGGGCGGCCTATGCAAAATTTAAGGACTATGACAAAGTAACTGCATCAGATCAAGCATCACCCATTTGGGGCACCTTAGCTGTCAGAAATCCTCCGATATTAAAGCATCTAAACAGTGGTTCAAAGTTGTTAAGGAATGTAGTGGTTATTGTGTTCAATGTATCTTCCCATGTAATTACCATTTTCCAACTTTTGTAATCCGTGGAGCCATGCCTTTGGCCGGTTACCACCCTTTTACATTAAATTGAGCCGGTGCCCTCTTTTGGAATTCTTGTTTATTCTATATGCAAAATTTTCTTCTTCCATTTTTAATGTCAATACTTGAAGTAAAAACTTTGAAAATTTCTTGTACTTTTATGTTTTCTTTTGAAAAAAAACAAAAAAATGACAAACATATTATCTGTAGGTTCATATATTATGGAAACATATGTCAAGCATCCATCCAAACACAGGTGAATTCAACAGAGTGGATCATAGTCTTGCAAAAAAAAAAAGAGAAAGAGTAGCAAAAAAAAAAAGAAAAGCTCGCTAAGTCGAAAACCCGAGAGGGCGGCTTAAGCCAAAAATGAGCGTCCCGGTGGATTGAAAACCCGAAAGGGTGGTCCAGGCAAAAATTAGGGACATACAAAAAAAGGAATTTATTCCCGGTGGATTGAAAACCCGAAAGGGCGATCCAGGCAAAAGTTAGGGATTTCAAAAAAAAAAGAGAAAAAAGAATACAAAAAAAAAGCAATGACTATGTGAAGCAGCGATTTTGAGAAAGTATTTTGGGTTCAGTTCAGAAATGGCGACCTCAGTCAGGTTTGTGTGTTATGTGTTTTTTACCCAGCTTTGGTTCGGTTAATGGGTGGTACCCCGATTGTGTTTTGATTCATCTCCATGTGATTTCATCCCCAGTGAAGAATGCTAAGTGTTGGCACTGTAATACCGGGTCACTATCCTTACGACCTGCCCAATCTTGTTTCGTCAGTTTCACCAATATATTTTCATACATGTTCATTCATTCATGCATACATATCATGCATACTGAATATCATTCATATGCATTTTACCTGTGTGTCGTACTCCATGTGTATCCAGTAAAATTTGTCAGCACCAATGTGTTCATTTCGGTCTGTTTACCAATTAAGTTTCTTTCAAGTGGCAGGTCCCACCTTTTCAATTTTCCCCAGTATCTTGTTTAAACTACATTCGTACGAAGAGTATTTGTTTGTAATCTGTTTTTTGTTTGGCTAAGTTGCCTCAGTAATAGTAACTCATCACCAGTATTTCAGTTCGTATGTTCGTCATTACCTCAGTAAAGGTAATTGACAGTTTTACCCTTCGTATGTTCGTCATTACCCCAGTAAAGGTAATTGACACTTTTACCCTTTCGTATGTTCGTCATTACCTCAGTAAAGGTAATTGACAATTTTACCCTTTCGTATGTTCGTCATTACCTCAGTAAAGGTAATTGACAGTTTTACCCTTCGTATGTTCATCATTACCCCTGTAAAGGTAATTGACAGTTTTACCCTTCGTATGTTCGTCGTTACCCCAGTAAAGGTAATTGACAGTTTTACCCTTCGTATGTTCGTCGTTACCTCAGTAAAGGTAATTGACAGTTTTACCCTTTCGTATGTTTGTCGTTACCCCAGTAAAGGTAATGACCTGTATTTCTTTTCGTATGTCCGTCTTTACCCCTGTAAAGGTAATAGACATTTTTTTCTCCCCAGTAACATTTTATTTGGTCCTTGAGTTAGTGTTTTAGTCGTCATTGCATTCGTACTTGCATAACAGACAACTCATATCATTACATCCATAGAGTTTTCTCGATTTACAAGTCGGTCAAAAATTGGTGTACTTGATATTTAAGTCTCTCCGACCCGTCGTTTCAAAAATCTTCGTCTTTTTAAACCCTCGTGACGGAGAAACTTAAATAGGGGCATCTGTCGTACCCTAATTTTTGACCGATTCATTTTATTTTATTCATACGTTGATCGTTTTTTTCAGTTGTCCGTTCGCGCGCGAATTCCCGTAATATCTGCGTTTGATTCGTATTTTGCGGTCGCGATTATTTTTCGTTCGTCGTTTATGTTTTAATGTCGCTCGCTTTTTAATTTCATAATTTTTACTTGTGTTTTGTGCGTTTTTTTTAGCGTAGCGTTTTGTTTGCGTTCGTAAAGTTTATTTTATTCACGTCGTCGATTTATCGTTTTAATTAGCGTAAAAAGCCGCGTAATCTCAGTCGTATCAGACGAAATTTCGGCAGAGAGGTATTTTAAAATACTTCATTTTTTTTTTTTTTTTTTTTGGTTCCGACGGGACATTTTTTTTATTTATTATGTTAATTTTCGTTTTTTTATTTAATTATTTATTTTTCTATTTATTTAATCTGTTTTTTTTTTATTTATTCATTTTATCAGTTTTTATTATTTATTTATTTTAAGTCATTGTCCACATGTCAATCCATCATTGGTCCAATCCAACTTTTCCTTCAAGAAAGAGCAAGGGCATTTTGGTCTATTCCAGGCATCAGGTACATAGTGTGTCAGAATCAACCAATCAATCAGTCACACTTTCCAATACACAAACAGATTTCAAAAATCACAATCAGAAAAAAGAGATCAAAACTTTTTTTTTCACCAAGAACACACCAAGAACAAATTTTTTTTTTAAATGATTCTCAGGGATTCATCAAAGAATCATCATCATTGAACCATTTCCTCTGCAATTCAAGTGCGAGTTCATCACCATTCGGTGACAAACTCAAACACCGATCACAGAGGATCAGTGAGAAAGAAGAAAAAAATCAAACCCTAGCCATCAAAAAAAATCAGATTCGGCCAACCACCAACACCCACACAAATATCATTTTCAGCCAACAACATGAACATAGCAAGGCCAAGCCAAAACCAACAATAACCATCAAAACCGAAATCATCCACAAACAACAACAATAACCATCAAAACCGAAATCATCCATAACCAATCCAACAACAACAGTACCAAGATCCAAATCCAAATCCGAAAATACATAACATCAAATCCGAATCAACAAAACCATACAACACAAAATCCGAACCCAAACCACAAGGCACAACCGAATCCGAACCGAATATAAACGGAGCAAAAAACGAAAAAAGAAGCAAGGCCGAAAAGGAAGGTGAAGAAGGAGCAGCCGAAACCGAAAAGGAATTTGAAGAAGGCCAAACCCAAAACCGAAACAACAAGATCAAAGAAGAGGTACAAGGTAAACTTCATAACTTTTCTTTATGTTTTTTTGTGAAATTTCATTTGTAGATCTAGGACTTTTGGGTTTTGTTTTTAAAAAAATAAGAGTGGATCCATGAAGAGGAGAAGGAGAGGAGTAGATTGATGTAAAAAATTCGAAAAAACATGGGTTTGACTGCTCCGGCGCGGCGACCCTCCGGCCGACCACCGCGCCGGAGCTCCTCCTCCGCCCCTACCCTCTTCAGCTCCGGCCAGCTCTATTCTAGAGAGAAGTTGGAGCTTCTCTCTCTATGTTGAGGGAGGAGAGTTGTTTTTTTTATGAGTTATGTTTTTTTGTTTTAGTTTTTGCTTTTATACCACTTTTATTCATGTGCTCCCATGCCTGCAAGCCTGAATTGTTATTGTGTTCCCTTGTGATCAAGGCCATCAGATGTGGACATTTCCAAAATCTGATTGTTAGAATTTGTTCTGCGTTTTAATCATATGCATGCTGCTGCCTGGTTGTTTATGGTGTCCCTGTATCTTACTTGCCTTTTGATTTTGAGCTTGTGTTTATGATTAAATGATAATATGATGGAATCTGGATTTTTTGATTCATCAAATGGTCCAGATTCATCCAGCTTTTTTTTTATTATTGTTTTTTTACTACTATTTTTTCTAGTAAATCTCTCATTTCCTCTTAATTTTCTTTTTTTTCTTCTTCTCTTTTTCTTTAAATTATTTTCTAATTTGTCCTCTTTTAAATTGTTTAGTGTCCTCTCATTATATGTTTCATGATTGTTTATTAAATATTTAACATCTCATGCATTTTTAAATTTCGTTTATTTTGCATTTATATTTATTTCCTATGTTTAGCACCGCATTTTATAGTCTCATTGTCTTAATTTGGTTAAAATTGCATTTTAATTCATAGAAATAATTCTCATTATAAATATGGCATGCATATTTAAATTTCTTGTCATTTGTTTTATTTTTATTTCTTATTTTTTTGGTTTAGTGTGTATAATTAGGGATTTGATGTAATTTATTTTCGCGCATTTTTTCTTTTGAGACCATAGAATGTATTTAGGGTATGTAATATGTAACCGGCACACGCACTGACACGCGCACCGACACACCACTTTATTTATCGCTTTACGCTCTTTTATTTTTATTCCGCCGTTACGCGATTTCATCGTTTAGTTTAGAAAAATATTTTCTTCAAAAAAAATCAATTAAGTCAAATTCAAATTTCTTTCAAGTAAACCTTGGTATGTAATCCAAGTGATTTTCTTTGTATTTTCTTTAATCAAATGTTAATTAATTTAATATCCACATTAGACATGGATTTCGTACAATTAAAATTAACCAACTTCATCGTATTTTCTTCTCATGCCTTGAGGCCTCTCATCTCTTCTTAAAACTTTTCTTTCAAAAACGTTAAAATCAATTCAACTCATCAAATAAGTTCTTTAGCCGAACTACTTGATTTTGATCCCGATTTATTTGGGTAAGTAGGCAAAGGGTTTTGGCCCTTCCAAATCAATAAAAATAACCAAAAACATGCTTCTTCTTTCTCCCTTCTTTCACTTTAACTCTTAACTTTTTAATATAAGTAAAATTAATTTAGCGCAAGATTAGAGAATAGGTAGAAGGTTCCTATGGGATACCATAGTCGGTTCGGGTGCTTAACACCTTCCCCAATCGAAACCAACCTCCGAATCCAAGGTCTATAAGGGTTTTTACTCACTTTTTTCCCTTCCCGCGAATAAAAGTTGAGAGTTCAATGATTCAAGGTTCGAATCTAATCAATGATTTTGATACCCGAAAATCACGAGCACACTACCATAGAAGATTTTGATCTTTATGTTAACTAATTAGTAGTAACTTAGAGATATCCATGTTACCATATTAGTGGCTATATATACATTTCTGACTTTTATGCTATATATACATACATTTTTGATGATATGTTTAAGTTTTATTTGATAATTTTAATGTGCCAAAAATATATATACTTCCCTTAGAAAAATTATATATATATTCTACTTTAAATTAATAAAAAACGTTATATGTAAAAAAAAAATTGACAAAAAAAAAATTAAAGCCTTTTTTAGCGCTTTTTTCATGCATAAAGCGCTATCTAAACCTAATGTTACATAGCGTTTTAAAACTAAAACGCTATTTTTTAGCAGTGCTTGCGTTATTTTAAACGCCTTTTAGATGGCGTTTATTATTGAAAGCGCTATCTAAGGAGAATCTTTGCTAGTGCTTTTTGACAAAGCTCTTTTTGACAAAAAGCGCTAATATCAACACTGCTTTAGATAGCGCTTTTTACAGAAAAAAAGCGCTATATTACTTTTACCAGCGCCATTTACAGTAGCGCTTTCAAAGCGCTATATAAGCCCATTTTTGTAGTAGTGAAGTGATTCAGAACTTCCCTACTTTGAGATTTCTTGTGTCGAAAGTTGTTATTCCCACTCAACCTCAAGATGATTTGTTGATATGGAATACCAGTACTTCTGGCGAGCTCTCTTTAACGGGAAGCATATTATTTTAAGAAACATCACTTCCTCCTTCAAGTGGGTGTTCCTTCCCCTCCATGTGCTCATTATGCAATAATCATGAAGCACTACTACAAAATTGAGAAAATATAGCGCTCAATTAATAGCGCTTTTAACACTAAAGCGCTATAAATCAAAACACGGAGGCTTTAGCTAGCACTTTTTAAAAAAAGCGCTATTTATACTTCTAACTCTATATAGCGCTTTTTTTCAAAAGCGTCATTATAGGTTCAAGAAATTTAATAAATATTTAAATAATAAACATGATTAATCGTATATGGCGCTTTTCATGAAAAGCGCTATAAATAAATCAACCTTAAATAGCGCTTATATGTTAGAATAAAGCGCTACAATACGCTTCAGAAATATAGCGCTTATATTCTAAAAAAAGCGCCATTTTATTAAATGATATAAAGTAGCTGAGTGGTAAAGGATTAACGTTATCAGCATCAAGTCCCTTGTTCGATTCCCTGCATTTGTAGATTTTTTTTTAGTTTATAGCATCAAGTCCCCTGTTCGATCCCTTATATAGCATATTTCGATTTTTTTTTAATTTTTATGAAAAATAGATTGCAGTAACAATCCATATCCCACTAATCCCACTAAATCCATATCCCCTCACAGCTCTCTCTCCCTCACGAATCTGAAACAACAAAACAAAACTCGCCGGCCGGAAAACGTACGAAGTGGGTTGAAGCGTTAAACTCTGTCACCGGAGTTAGTTATCGGCTACCGGAGTTAGCTTTCTCTCTCTTTTTCCTATAATTTCTTCTTCAGGTATATCTTTTTCTCTTGTTTTCAATTTGTGTTTGTGATGTTGCCGTTAGAACATTTTAATGCCGTTTAGGAGGGAACAACAAGTTACTGGTGATTTACCCAAAGTTAAATTCAACAACCCATTTAGGACATTGGCACATACACCAAGCTTGATTAGGCACAATAATCCTAATAACAGTATTAATTTTCAATTGTTGATTTGTATAGATGATTTAGAGGTAATGGGGGTTTATATAGTGTTGATGGTGTTTTGTTGGAACGCCAAGTGGGGTGAGTTGAGTAGGAACTAACCCTAAACACAAATAGGCATATTAAAAAAATTAATTGGGGTTGAGATAAGTTAAGCTTATGATGCAATCATGTTAGAAAGAAAGAAAAAAAACATGAGCTTTAGATGGCAGTATATATAGTATATACCCTTATAATAATAGGTTTTGGATAGTTGTGTGTTGATGTGCACATTATAATCAAAGTGTCTATAATAAACGTTTTGAAATATATTCACTTCTCACACACATATATAATCTAAATGTACAATCAAAAACACATATACAATCTAACTTAAGGATAAATAGGTTATTTTATTGAGAGATAAATACACATCATGGTTTGCCACAGAAAAGATACAATCTTTTTATCTTTTTTTATTTGATATAGAAAATGACAAGTGATAAAGAAAAAAAATTCAGTCCCTTTCAAGAATCAGCCTTACTCCTGCAATTTTAGGATCTCAGGGATGTACAAGCTGAAGTTAATTAATTTTTCTCGTTTATAAACCTTATCTTCATGTAACATAGTCAAATAGAGTTGTCAGGGGTTGTGTGTTTCATATTTCAATTTTTAAGTTGAAGATACAATAACGTTGGCTTCACTGAATCACCACCATTGGTTAGAAAACCTACCACTTTGGAATATTCTCTTTTTTTTCTTTCTCACATTTGTGTTTTTGAGTCTTTTGACAAATGCCACTATATCCTTTCTTTTTTGGAATATTAAACTTGTATATTTTGATTCAGTTTTGGACTTAGCTACTATGATTAGTACCTGGCTTACATTCTCATATTCATACATACCCAAAAATCTTTTCTCTCAATCTATTTATAATGTGGACATATAAATAACACATCTTTGTGATGATTTTTCTTTTTTGAATTAGTTATGTTCGATGATTTTACTCCTTGCCCATCGATCATAAGGTGTAGTGCTATCTACTTGAAACAAACTTATTTCTCCTATTTATTTCTCCTAGCAGGTTTCAAAAAGAATTTTAGTTAGTAACTAGTCTCATTTATAGTTTGTACTGATAAGTATAGGATTGATCTTTCAAGAGAAACAATAGTTTGTGATTCTTATGAAAGAGATTCTCATTTCAAAACTAAATGAGATTCCAAAGCTGGTATGTTATTTTTATATTAAAGTATAATATTTGTATATAATTAAGTTTATTAAGTAACATGGTTATTTTTTGTTATAATATATGCAGTACATTGATGGTTTCAAGTGTGTGACATACTCAAAAGATAAACTAAGAGAAATCCAAAAAGAATGGTGTCAGTTCATGATCAGCCTTTTGGTTATATGATATTATTATGATAAGGTGAGCTTCATATGTTTCTAAATATATTTTCTAGAAGTGGTAGTGTTTTTAATTTATAATCTTGCTTTAATTTGTACTATGATCAGTAGTACTTTGAATTTGTCTATAGTTACCTATTGCTTATGTTGTTTTCTGCTATATATATGCAAGTGGTGGAGAGTGAACGAAATTTGGAAATGAATAATGATTTGTCTGCTTGTTTTGGATAAAAATGTTGAGACGACCAAGAAGATAGATGAAGACTGCATGCTACCATAGAATATTTTGATCTTTATGTTAACTAATTAGTAGTAACTTAGAGATATCCATGTTACCATATTAGTGGCTATATATACATTTCTGACTTTTATGCTATATATACATACATTTTTGATGATATGTTTACGTTTTATTTGATAATTTTAATGTGCCAAAAATATATATACTTCCCTTAGAAATTATATATATATATATATATATATATATATTCTACTTTAAATTAATAAAAAACGCTATCTGTAAAAAAAAATCTGACAAAAAAAAAATTAAAGCCTTTTCTAGCGCTTTTTTCAGGCATAAAGCGCTATCTAAACCTAGTGTTACATAGCGTTTTAAAACAAAAACGCTATTTTTTAGTACTGCTTGCGTTATCTTAAACGCCTTTTAGATGGCGTTTATTATTGAAAGCGCTATCTAAGGAGAATCTTTGCTAGCGCTTTTTGACAAAAAGCGCTATATAAACAGTGCTTTAGATAGCGCTTTTTACAGAAAAAAAGCGCTATATAAACACTGCTTTAGATAACGCTTTTTTCAGAAAAGCGCTATATTACTTTTACCAGCGCCATTTACAGTAGCGCTTTCAAAGCGCTAGCTAAAGCCAAAAAAAAGCGCTATAGAAGCCCATTTTTGTAGTAGTGAAGAAACATCATTTCATCTTTTCTTTATGTGTATATGCCGTTAATATTTGGTGATGAATCTAAAACAAGGCATTCCCAATCTATTCCTTATGTTCTCCCCCCCTAAGAAAGGTAGGAACATCAGAAAACCAATACAAATCCAAAGATGATAAAGTTAGACCGAAATTTGCCTGACCATCAGCAGATGCATTTCCTTCTTTGTAGATATGGGACACAAAAAATATCATTTTGTTAATGATAGTCAAACAATTCCACCACCTGTTTTTAAGCACCAGGGGACAATTGAATGGGATTTGAAAGCTTGAATGGCTAGCTGAGAGTTACATTCTAACCAAACACTAGCATAGCCTTTTTCAGCAGCAATTTCAATAGCAGACATGACATCACAAAGTTCAGCAAAAATAGCATTTCTAGCACCTAAAAATTGAGCAAAACAACCTAGGCATTCTCCCTCTTTATTCTTGATAATTCCACCAGCAGAGGCTTTAAATGGATTTTTTATTGATGCTTTGTCAGTTTTAATTTTGATCCAATGACTAGATGGGGGGACCAAATAACTTTCTTTATAATTGGAGCTCTAGGAGGCTTAATATTGACTTTGCAAGCTTTCATAATAGAGATTTCATGCATTGAAATAAAAAAGAGGTCTTCTTTGTATTGTTGCCAGCAATAGAGGAGCTGACATTTATCATATTGACGGCAGTCCTCCAATAAACAACTCTATTATGGAATCTAATTTAGTTTCTGCAATACCAAATCACATTGATGATGTTAAAAACACAAGACTTGATCACCACTTTGCACTGAGAAGACCAATTCCTATCAATGAGAGACCAGATATCATCCATAGAAGAAATCATGATATTAATGTTAGTGATAGAAGTAAGCCAGAACCACAGTTTGACAGAAAAATTACATTCAAAAAATAAGTGTATTGAGGATTCAGAAGTTGAATTGCAAGATGAACACATGGAAGGAATGGAGCAACCTCTATTGATTAATTTATCGTTAGTAGGTACTTTGTTTTGCATTATTCTCCAAACAAGGAAGGACTTTGAAGGAGGAATATCAGGTCCCCATAGGTTTTTAGCCCATTGAAGGTTTTTCCCAGCACCTGCTTTAAAAACATATGCATCTTTGAAAGACAGAGCACCTGAATTTGTAGATTCCCAAAGCATTTGATCATCTCTATTATCAGTTGGAAGGGTAACTTGCAGTGCAAGCTATCAAATATTTGGAAAATCTGCATCTACTGTATTAGGGAAACTCCACTGGAAGTTGGTGGTGAAATCACTAACTCTTGCAGATAGATAAGGATGAAGATGATCATGGAGGTTAAGAATAGATGATACTGAGTTATCTAACTAGGGGGTCAAGCCATAAGTTTATGTTCTCACCTGAACCAATCAAACACCTGTAGTTCTCATCAATGGTACAATTTTCCTTCTTCACACTGCTCCATAAAGAAGAAAAAATGTGATAATTAATAGCCTTTCTTCCCCTAAAAACCTTGCTTCTGAGAAGAACTACCCATGACTGATTAGATGTTTTGAGTTCCCAACACAATTTTAGATTTGCAACCTCATTTAAATATGTGAGTGATCTCAAACCTAAACCTCCTTGTGAGAGAGGCCTACAAGATTTTCTCCAAGAAACTGTAACTAATTTTCTTACATCAATCTTTCCACTCCAGATAAAGTTCCTACACCAAGATTCAATCTCTTTGAGAAGAGCAGCTGGCCAAGAATAAACTGTCAAAGAGTGTATTAGCATCCCTTGAATCACAGCTTTAACTAAAAGAATTCTTCTAGTAAAATTTAAAAGAGAGGCTTTTTAGGCACTAAATTTAGATTTAATGTTGTCTGCAATTTCTTGTAAATGAATTTTTTTTAGGCTTCCCTTTGAAAATTGGAACACCTAAGTATGTGAAGGGAAAAGATCCTTTGTTGAAACCTATCAAGCCTTATATATGGTTAATTATTGCATTTGATATGGATCCATAATAAACTGTAGACTTTGAAGGGTTTACGATTTGACCAGAAGCAAGAGCATAAGATTGGAATAACTGCATGAGGGCTTGTATGGAGGATATTTTTCCTTTGCAGAAAACCATAAAGTCATCAGCATACAAGTAATGAGATGGTACCTGGACATATCTAGTTCCTCTAATTAAATCTAACTTGTCCTGATCAACAAGCTTTGTAATATTTATAATCAAAACATCCTCAGCAATGCAATAGAGTAAGGGAGACATGGGGTCTCCTTGCCTGACCCCCCTCTTGCAATTAAAATAACCATTCAACTTTCCATTGACAGAGATAGATAAGGTAGAAGAATGGAGGATTGTTTTTATCCATGAACAAAACTTGCTATTAAAACCAAACCTGTTAAGAACTTTGATCAGAAATCCCCATTCAAGAGTATCAAACGCTTTTTCTATATCCACTTTAAAAGCAAGATTGCCTATGAAAGCTTTATTGCAGAGTTGATTGATTGCCTCAGAAGTGATGCAGATAGAGTCTTTTATGTCCCTACCTTGGATAAAGCCTCTTTAGATGAAATGATGTTCTTCATATAGGTGCCAATCTATCTGCAAAAATTTTAGAAATAATTTTGAATTTAAAATTAGCTAAGGCTATTGGTATTTATTGGCCATTTGTTATTGCATCAGGAACCTTTGGAATTAAAACTATGGAGTTACAATTAAAATTAGGCAACAACCAATCTTTGGTGAAGAATTCTAACACAACATTAATCACATCCTTCTTCACTGTGTCCCAATAGGTTTGATAGAAAATACCTCCAAATATATCTGGTCCAGGAGCGCCGTTCTTGTTCATTGCCATCACTGCTCTATAGATTTCAAATGGGGAAGGAAGCATATTGATCATGTTGTTAATCTCCTCATTAATCATATTAGGAATCACCTCTTCAGTCAAGTTGTCCACTTGCAAATCCCACACAACAGAGTTAGTAGAAAAAAGATTTTGAAAATGATTTGTAATTTGATTCGATATTTGCTCAGGCTCAGATAGCACGTTCTCCTCATCTTTGATGGAGGTTATAAGCTTGGATGTATGTTTGATTTTGGATAATCTATGAATGTATTTTGTATTTCTATATCCCTCAACATGCCAAGTAATACTTGCTTTTTCTCTCCAAAATTCCTCCTCTTTATCGAGAGCATTCCTCTACCATTTGCCCATGTATATTGAATTCCTCTAGTAGGTAAATGAAACAAGTTGTTATTATTAGACCAATTAGAAAAATCTTTCATAGGACCTCTGGCGGGGGGGTGGGGGGCCCTATGCTCATGAGATCCAAGTATGGTATTAAAGTCTCCTATTGTACACCAAGGTAAGTCTGATTGGTTTTGTTGGTTTTCAAGTGTTTACCATAAATTTCTTCTATGAATGTAATTGGTAGAAGCATAAACAGCTGAAATGCAAAAGTTGACATTGCTGTCTAAAATGGAAAAGGTTACCTGTTGGTCATCTACAGATAAAATGTTAGGATTTAGTTTGTTGTTACATAAGCACCAAAGGTTAGGTATATGGTTAGTTCTATAGTTGGTTGAAAAAATCTTAAAGTTTAGTCTATGAAACCAGTTTCTTGGGAAATTTCCAAACAACATCCATGGTTCAGCAATGAGTAATATTTGAGGTTTGTTGGATAAAAGTATATTTTAAATAGCTAATCTAGAGGGGGAATTTGCTAGACCCCTAATATTCCAGAATAGGCACTTCATCTAAAATGATGATGGGGAATATGTGACCTAGTCATGTATGAACTACTTACTTTAGAAGTTGACGTACCTTGTTTTTTCTTTTTAGAAGCCTTGCTAGTGACCCTCTGAAAACCAGCAGCATCAATGTTTTCTTGAATCTCCTATTGAATCTGCATATTAACCTTTGCTTCCCTAGCCAGTCTATTTTTCAAAGCTTCCTCTTGTAGTCTGAATAAAACATCATCAGCATCTGCTAAGTTTCCCAAAGAGTCATACAAAAATTGTATGTCATTTTGAATTATGGATGATGTTGCTTATTTTGACTTGATCCTTGTTCCTCCACTTCATTGTTAGTTACTGTGTTATCCACAAATTCAGAATCTTTAGATTTTCCACTCCCCATACTTTTATTTTTATCAGTACCTGGTGAGCATATTTGTTGTCGGTTTACTTCTATTTCTCCTACCACACCATTTTGCAGTATGGTGCAATCCTGTACTCTGTCAGCATCATCTATGTCTTGCACAATAAGTTCTGTGCAGGATGCCTTCTTGATGTTCTCCTCAGGTTTTACATTTTAGGTAGGTTGAACAATTACATTAGAGGAACTTCCCTCCAAATCAACAATGGTTTTAGCAACCCATGCATGTTTTGTTCTGCTCCTGGTTTCCTTCACTATTCTTTCTGTTATTTTCTTTGTTCTTTCCTTGTTTAACCTCCTTCCCATCATTTCCTTCATAAACTTTCTTTGCATTTTTGCAGACCTGTAAATTGTGTCCCACCATTTTACAAAAACTACAGAATTCAGGCAAGTTTTCGTATTCAAACTCCACAAAGAAGGCTAAGCCTATCCTTTCAACCAATACCTCGTATTTCAAGTCTTTTGTCAAATCAATATCAACTAGCACCTAACAAAGTGACCGAAAGTCCTCTTAATGGCTGGCTTGCTGGTAACCGTATCAACACATATTGGAGTTTCCACACTACTTGTGATAGCAAAAACAATTATCTTCCTCCAGTATTCTTGCGACAGACCGTGTATTTTCATCCAAACTTACGCTGAGTTGTTTTCTTGAAGGTCATGCTTAAAGTCTTTGTTCTAGGCAAACAACTTTAACAAACCAGGATTTAAAAGCCACGATCCCACCGATCTCACTCTTCTAGCATCCTCTATTGAGGAAAACACAAACTCGTAGAAACCTTTCCCAATAGAGGTTACTCCCCAAGGGCTCAAATGTTTCCAAACTGGTTTCAACTTCTCCCTTAACGCAACAACAATCAAGGGTGTGGAACCCTTAGGCCAAATGATCCTAGCTTGCAAATTGTTCTTGCAAGTTTCCAATGCTAACTCATACTCATCATCAGGAATCTCAATTGAAAATTTATCACCCTTTAAGGTGGGTATCAGCAGTTGACTGGACGTAATATCGCATACGTTCGTCAAAACCTGTGTGAAGGTCTTTTGTGCTTTTGTTGTGGTATAAGGTTTGGTTTTGGGGACGATTGGGAGTGAATCATCATCGTTCAAAAAATTCCAAGGGATGATGGTTGTGTTTGGTGGTTAGATCGGGTGGTTTGGGTTGGGCGGTGGAAGGGTTTGGTGAAGCCATCAAAGATGTTAACGAACAGTGCTAAAATCACCAGAGCCTTGTATGTCGGTTTCTCTCCCTTCACAATATACATGGCACATGAGTAAAAAAAAATTATGCAAATATAGATTACCAATAAAGTATATATAGCTTGTTGAATTCCTACCTCTTAACACCTACTAATTTCGATATCATTAATGTTGTAGAAGAAAGTCTAATAAACTTGGAAGTAGAAAGAATGTTGGATTATATTGGAATAATTGTTCACTTTCTTGTGGAATAGATTATTTACTTGTTATTTTATCTTGTTGCCTATACATTTTGTACAGGAAATGTATCATATAGACTTATATATTCACTAGCACCTCTGGTCATCCATTTTCCAATAGGTATGCACTTCCATTTGAGTTTGGTCTTTAAATAAAGGGTGGTGACGCTATTGGGAAAAATCCATGTCCTGAACTGGTTTTTAAGGATGAGTTAGGCCCCCAATTTGATTATGGTATCAGAGCTGAACCGATTTTTAAGGACAAGTTAGGTCCCCAATTTCATTACACGCTACTCTTGGATTATTAAAAGGTGAAGGTGAGAAAAACACAAGAAGGGGGGGGGGGGGAGGTTGAATTGTGTTAACTTTTCGCAACTCTTGAAGAGTAGAATCTGATTCTGCAGGATCAGAGTCTGAATGGATTCAAAGTCTGATGGGAGATCAGATTCTGTTGCAGCGGAAATAAACAAGAGATAGAGAGAAAGAGAGAACACAAGCAATTATACAGGTTCCTTCCACAAACCGGAAGTAGTCCTGTCCCCCTTGCACTTCCAAGGAGAGTTTCACTAAAATGTAATATCAATTACAAGTTGCTCAAACACACAGTAAGAGACTTCCAATTGCTCAAGCACGCAGACAAGAGTCTTCCAATGCTCAAAGACACAACTAAGAGACTTCTTTGCTCAAGCACATAAGCAAGAGACTTCCAATGCTCAAAGACACAACTAAGAGACTTCTTTGCTCAAGCACACAAGCAAGAGACTTCTGACACAATTTACAGAAAATTGAATAGAGTTGGAGACACTTGATAAACAATCAAATGTGTTCCAATAACTTAAACAAAGAAAGACTCTGTTTTAAACAAAGACAGACTCTGTTTTTCTGATAAACTTAGAAATTCTAGAATACACAGTTTGTAAGAATAATCTAAGTTGTTGATGTGTTACTGGTTTGACTCTGTGAGAATACAATAGCTTAGCAGCGTAGTTTTTCAGTTGTAGAGTCCAACATATTATTCAAGTCTTCTATCCTTTATATAGGCGTTGGAAAGAGACGTTGAGACAATCCAACACATCAAGAGAATTCTGGAAGCTTGATCAATAGCTGTTGATCTGTTGCTTGATATGGTAATAGTCCTTCAAGTGCATATTTTGAATTCCATTCCTTTTGAAGCTTAATATCGGTAGACACAGTTGGCAAACTGTACGAGGTAGTGGAGTAGTGGAAACAGAGTTCGTACACACGTACTCTGTACTATACTGCATTCTTTGTAGTTGAGCATCCCACGCTCAAGTTGACTTTGAAGCTAGCTGTTACTCCAAATGAGAGTTTCTTGTGCATCGTAATGCCTTTAGAAAACCTTCTAAGCAGATCTTCAGATTGCAGGCTTCAGACTCACTGTAGCACTTCAGGTTCTGATGATCTTCAGACTCTCTTGGTCTTCAGGTTCTGATAGTCTTCAGACTCTTTTGATCTTCAGGTTCTGATAGTCTTCAGACTCTCTTGACACAGCTTCTGATGATTCTTCAGACTCTTCAGATCGTTAGAATCACAAGCAACAAGCTTCTCTTGGTCTTGCTCTCAAAATGTTCAAACAGAATACTTTCTAAGATACAAATCTTGATTAATATCCTACATACTTAAACAAATATTAGCATATCCAATTGACAATTTTTAATACCTTGTTATCATCAAAACTCAAAACGTGGTATTGATGAACACCCTTGTTCCAACAATCTCCCCCTTTTTGATGATGACAAATATCAGTATGTAAAAGGTCAATTGTTTTTAATCTAATTAACAGGTTGACTTAAACGGTCTGAGGTTTGTAGGCTCAACTGAATCAAATCTCAGAATAATAAACGAATATGAGAAAAGATTCTTTTTAATCAGGGCTCATAATCTAACTAAGTACCTTTCGCAAATTTCCCTTTAACTTGACATAGAACTCACTGATATTTCTCCCCCTTTTGTCATCAACAAAAAGGTTTAGAAACAAGTTTCTCCCCCTTTTTAAATGACTTCAAGCGAGGGTAAAAATTTTTTTTTTTAAAGAAAATGAGAAACAAGATTCAGAGCGAAAACATATAGGAGTCGGAAACATAACAGATTCTAAGTAGAATTACTTCAGATGCACTAAGATAAATAAAGCAAAAAATATATCTGAAGCACATATAGATGAAGTAAAACTTGAATAAACATAGAATGAAAGTTAAGAGGATAATAGAAATCAGCAGAATAAAAAAATACAAGCAAAACAAAACATTTAAATCACTAGTTGTGCAACTAAGGTTGGTTTTGTTTGGCAATGTGATCCATCAATTTCTGGAGATCCTCTTGCTGTTTCTTGACAATCTCTTCTAGAGCTTCAGTTCTTCTGAGATGAGCTTCTCTCTCAAGTCTAGCTTCTTCCTGAACTCTATGAAGCTTCTTCTTTAGTGAATCATAAACCATTGTTTCCCTTGGATTGTATTGATCATCATGAAGGAATTGTTTATACTCCAACCGCAGAATATGAGCATTCTTCTTAGCCTTTGCTGTCTCAGCTTTCTTAACTTCTTCCACATGTTTGGCAAGAACAACAGCTTGTTTTTTTACAGCAGCCTTCTGAATTTTGGTGACAAAATCCACAGATTAAGTCTTCAGAGTGGATAACTTATCCTCATAGCTTACATTGAGGATTGGCACAAATCTTTGCTCAATAATATCCTTGAGCTTTGAGTTTGACATTCCATAAAACTCATATATCTTCAATGAATAAAAGAGGTTAAAAGTTTGGTTTGGCTCAGATGAAGCTGAAGGTTCAGAAGCTACTATTGTTTGTAAGGTTTGGAAGCCAGTTACAACAATTTGAGGTTGGGAAAGAGATTCAGTAATTGTTTCAGACACAGGCTCTGCTATGCATTCTGTTACAGGTTCCGGTATGACACTAGAAACTTGTTCCAGAATCTTAGAGACTGGTTCCTTTACAGTTTCAGAAATTGGTTCAATTGAAGCTAGGGTTAGAATTTCTGTTTCAGGTTGGGGTACAAAGTCTGGTTTTAAAACAGATTCTGTAGTATTTGTTGTTTTGGATTTTGCAGGAGTCTTTGGTAGTTCTCCTTCTAGGGGTCTTTCAAGAGAATCTAGGGTGTCTGGAGAGTCTACACAAATAGTTTCTCTGCTTCCATTGCCTTGCCAGCAGCATGTTCATCTTCAATCATAGATACAGAAGTACCTATCTTCTGTGCTACATCCTTAGCCACAGGAACAACTTCCATCTTCCTTTTCTCGACCTGACTTTCTTCTCCATCAGAATCAGTATCAAGAAATTCAACAACTTCTTCAACCAGCCTCTTGTAATCTCTGTCAGCTTTGCCTTTCTTGGCTTTCTTCTCATTCTTTGCCTTCTTCTCGTCCTTAGTTTTCTTCTCATCCTTGGGTTTCTTTATCCTTTCCTTAATTTCCTTGGATGCAGAAGAGACAGATAGAGGCATATGAGCTATGGTTTCAGAGGCACCAATAGTCACTCCTGGAAGAGCTGTAGACTTTTTCTTCTTCTTGGGAGGCTCTTGCTTCTCTTCCTCTAGATTAACTTCCTTGGTCCTTTTGCCTTTAACCTTAAGAGGTCCTCCTCCAGCAGTCTCAAGAATGATAGAATAGTTGATTTTTCTACCAGTTTCATTGTAGTAATCTACTACAAATCTTCCTAGGACTTCAGGATTGTCTTCTTTGGAAATAGGAGGGAAGTCCATCATCAAATCTGATTGAACAGAAGATTCCTTCATATCTTGATTAGAAGGGTTGAACTTCCAGACAATCTTCATGTATTGAAGAGTCTTGCCATTGATGATTCTCCCTGTCACTGTTCCAAGCTGAGCGTCTGATACAACACCAGATTCTGTCAAGAACTTCAAGAGGCCTCCTTGATACAGAATCCCAGAGATTAATCTTCCAAAAGGAACTTGTCTTCTGGATTCTGTTTGGCTTTTCCTGATAGCCCAGCACATGTGGTGCATCACATATCTTTGAAAGTTTATTTTCTTCTTTTTAAGCAAAAAGTACAGAAGCACTTTATGATCAACAGACAGAGTGTCTGTTCCTCCACTTTATGTCTACCAACTTATTTGAGGGTCTTCCTTCATATAAGAGTTTGTTGCAGATACCCATCCACTCACTCTTCTTGTCCACATTCCATTGAAATTTTCCTTTATTAGTTACCCTGCAAGCTCTGGCAACTATTTCTTCAGTAATAAGGATTGGAATCCCCATCACAGCAGACCTTATTTCTAGACCTTTGTACGGTCTCAAGTCCATTTGCTTTCTCGTCTTGCCAGCCAAAGAGGGGTTGTTCATGATTGCAACAGTTTCTTCGATGGTAGCGTCGTCCTTGTCATAAAATTCTACTCTAACCCAGAGGTCTCTAACCAACTCTTGATATGTTGGTCCATTCAACATACCAAAATAACTCATCATTCCTTGTGATAAGAAATGAGAAGAGACATTTATACCATGCCTAATCAAGGAACCGAAATCCACTGGAGATTCAACTTGAACTTCCAGAGTCTCTTTGATAAAGTTCATGGTCCTGGGTTTAATCACGTAAGACTTTCCGGTTTTGATTATCACACCAGATTGAATAAGATCACTTGCCATTTGTAAGATTTCTAGGTTTTGATTTAGAGAACAAAAAATATTCAGAGACTGAAAACGAGAGAGATGTTCAGAGAAAAAATCAAAGTGTGAAAAGTGAAGTGAGTTGTGTGTGATTGTTATTTATAGTGAAAGAATAGAAAACCGTTTGGAAAGAAAAAGGGACAAACAAACAAGAGTAATAAATACTAGTGAGCATGCAGCCGTAAAAGTGTTGGGAAGACGCGAGGGTTACTTGTTAAACGTAATAAAATCATTGCCCTTTGAGTTCTTACCCAATATAGACAGGCCACGTCTGAGAACTAAAAAAGTAACTGTCACCGTAGTGGGGTAGGTGTTACTGAACTCAACAGTCATGCTTCCACTAATACGAGCTTTTTGAGAGTCTAAGATTCCTTAACAGAGTCTGAGTGTCTTCAGAAGCTTATGTTCACCAGAGTCTCCAAAAGAGATTCTGATTCTCAATTAGCTTCTGAGTATCTTTCAGAGTCTGAATTCTGTTTTCAAAAGCGCACATTAACCAGAGACATAACACATGTTCAAATTTTTCTTTGTAAAATCAAATCTTTCAACAGACAAAGGTTTGGTAAATATATCAGCCCATTGATGATCAGTATCAATGAATTGAATATCTAGAATTCCTTTTTGAACATAGTCTCTTATAAAATGATGTTTAATCTCAATGTGCTTTGCTCTTGAATGCATAATTGGATTCTTTGATAAACATATAGCTACTGTATTATCACAATAAATTGGGATACAGTTTTCAGTTATTTGATAATCATTAAGCTGATGTTTCATCCAGAGTAGCTGTGTACAACAACTAGCAACTGAGATGTATTCTGCTTCTGCTGTAGACAAAGCAATAATTGCTTGCCTTTTGCTAGCCCAAGATATCACATTCTCTCCCAAAAATTGACAATTGCCACTGGTTGATTTTCTTTCAATCTTGTCTCCAGCATAGTCAGCGTCACAGAATCCAACTAGCTTATAGGTAGAGGATTTCTTGTACAGAAGTCCAAGATTAGTAGTTCCTTTCAGATATCTAAAGATTCTCTTAACAGCTGTTAAGTGAGACTCTCTAGGATCTGATTGAAACCTTGCACACAGACATACACTGAATAAAATATCTGGTCTCAATGCAGTTAGGTATAACAAAGAACCTATCATACCTCTATACAACTTCTGATCAACTTTGGTTCCTTGATCTTCTTTGCTCAGAGTTCAGGTTGGATGCATTGGAGTGTTCATTTCTTTGCAGTCCTCAAGATTGAACTTCTTCAGGAGCTCTTTAATGTATTTGGACTGATGAACATACATTCCATCTTTGCATTGGTTGATTTGAATTCCTATAAAGAACTTCAATTCTCCCATCATGCTCATTTCAAATTTATCCTGCATTACCTTAGAAAACTCTTTGCAAAGTGAACTATTAGTTGAACCAAAAATGATATCATCAACATAAATTTGAACTATAAGAATGTCCTCTTTCAAAATCATTTTCAATTAAGAAATTACTTAGTCTTTCATACCAAGCTATGGGAGCCTGTTTCAAGCCATATAGTGATTTCTTCAATTTATAAACATGCTTTGGATGTTTTAAATCTTCAAAGTCAGGAGGTTGTTTGACATAGACTTCTTCAGAAATGACACCATTAAGAAACGCACTCTTAACGTCCATTTGATACAAGATTATGTTGTGATTGATTGCATAGGAAATAAGTAACCTGATTGCTTCCAATCTTGCAACTGGAGCAAATGTTCTGTGTAATCAATGCCTTCTTGTTGACTGTAGCCCTGCGCAACAAGTCTGGCCTTGTTCTGATTACTTCTCCTTGTTCACTAAGCTTATTTCTGAACACCCATTTAGTTCCAATAATGTTCTTGTGTTCAGGCTTAGCTACTAGATCCCACACTTCATTCATTTTGAATTAATTAAGTTCATCTTGCATTGCCAAAATCCATCCTTCATCTCCAAGTGCTTCTTCAATAGTGGTTGGTTCAATAACAGATAATAATCCCAAGGCAGACTCTTCTTATCTGAAATACGATCTAGTTCTTCTGGGATTATCTTTATTGCCAATTATTTGATCCTCGGGATGTGAAGACTTGTATTTGAATGAATGTTTGGATTGACTAGCTTGCAGAGAACCATCTTGAGCTTCTTCAGAAGCTTCTTCATTAGGAACTTCAGGGGATGCTCCAGCTTCTGAAGTATCTTCAGATTCTGGAATCTGATCAGATTCTGAGTTGATATCAGAATCTTGAGATCCTGCACAACTTTCATCTTGCTCTGGAGTTTCACTTCCTGGCACTTTGTCATCAAATCTGACATGCATAGATTTGGTCAACACATTGTGTTTATGAATTATACAGTTTGTATGCCTTAGATCGTTCAGAGTAACCTAAAAAGATTCCCTTCTGAGCTTTGACATCAAATTTCTTTAGATAGACTTTATTGTTCAGGATATAACATGTACATCCAAACTGATGAAAATAAGATATGTTAGGTTTCCTTCCTTTAAAGAGTTCATATGCTGTTTTGTTCAACAGAGGTCTGATATAGATCCTGTTCTGAACATAACATGCTGTATTTACTACTTCTGCCCAAAAATGTTTAGCCAGACTGTTCTCATGGATCATGGTTCTAGCCATTTCTTGTAAGGTTCTGTTCTTTCTCTCTACAACTCCATTTTATTGTGGAGTTCTAGGTGCAGAGAATTCATGAATAATTCCATGTTTTTCACAGAAAACCTCAAAAGGCTCATTTTCAAATTCTCCTCCATGATCACTTCTGACTTTCAAAATTTTCAATTCTTTTTCAGATTGAATTTGGATGCAGAATTTGCTAAACACAGAATATGAGTCATCTTTAGTTTTCAGAAACTTAACCCAACTCCATCTGCTGTAATCATCAACAATGACTAGTCCATACTTACTTCCATATAAGGATGCAGTGCTAACTGGTCCAAATAAATCAGTGTGAAGTAACTCCAAGGGTCTGGATGTAGAAACGATTTCTTTAGGTTTAAAGGAACTCTTAACAATTTTGCCTTTCTGACATGCTCCCCAAAGAGCATCTGAATGATAGTCAATGTCTGGTAAGCCTTTGACTAGTTGCAGCTTGCTGAGCTTAGAGATTAACCTCCAGTTTGCATGTCCCAACCGTCTATGCCACAACCATTTCTTATCACCCATTGACAAAAGGCAAACTACCTTCTGATCAGTCAGTTCAGAGAACTTTATTTTGTAGACATTGTTCCTTCTCTTTCCCTTGAAGACTATGGATTGATCATCCTTGTTAACTACAGTGCAGTTGTTCTTATTAAACAAAACATCATAACCACTGTCACACAATTGACTTATGCTCAGTAGATTATGTCTAAGTCCATCAAAAAACCACACATTACTAATAGAGATTAGAGAGTTACCAATGGTTCCAGTACCAATGATTTTGCCAGTCTGGTTTCCTCCAAATCCCACAGTTCCTCCCTCTTTCATGGTTAGGGTTAGGAACATAGACTTTTCTCCTGTCATGTGTCGCGAGCAACCACTGTCTAGGTACCAAGCCTTCTGCTTTTCTTGTCCTTTTAGACATACCTACAACATCAACAATTTCAGACTTAGGTACCCATATTCTCATGGGTCCTCTTGGGTTAGTCCTTGAACCATTGAATTCCTTTCGTAAGGTGTGTCTTGAAGTCATTGGCATTATTTTCCTCCACACTTTGGGTTTAGAACTGTTCAGTTTAGGATCCAACTTGCCTTTCACAGTTTCTCTTCTTTGAAACTTAGGCTTTTGTTTTTCAGACTCTGGCTTCTTTAGAGTCGGTTTATCAGACTCTGAAATTTTTAGAATCTGAATTATCGAAGCCTTAGGTTCAAAGTTTTTCAGAACTTTTGACTTTGCATTCTGAGATTTTGACTTAGTCAAAACTTTAGAACTTGAAGTTATAGGTTCTGAATGAGTCACTGTGTTGACTTCATCAGACTCACTTACAAAGTGATTTTTCAATGCTTCTCTGGCGCCATCAGGACCAGGTTTCAGAATCACTTCATTTGAGCTACCTCCAATGAATCCAAGACCCTGTCCTCTGTTCTGATATGTGTTATAGATCATGGATGCTACCCTAGATCTATCAATTCCAGTAGCAATAAATTCTTGTAAAGCAATATCTTGCTCACTCAAGTATTTACAACTACACTTCTTGATCAATAAAGAATCATTTTCTTCTTTAAAACTTTCTAACTCCAACAGAGTTGAATTATGCCTTTTTGACAGCTTATCAAGCTGCTGTTTGACTTTCTTCAACTCAGTGGTTTTAGCTTTAAAATGGCCAAGAAGTTCTTTGATAGAATCTACTAATTCAGATCTTGTGAGTTTAGAAAATACCTCTATTTCACTTTCAGAGTCTGCATCTGATTCCGCCTCAGGTGCCTCCTTTACTGATTTAGTTGTAGCTATTAATCCAACAGCTACATTAGCTTTACCATCAGTATCATCATCTTCAGACCCTTACTCATTATCAAGATCTTCCCAGTTAGCCATCAGACTTTTCTTGATTTGCTTCTTGAACTTGTTTGACTTAAAGGTTGGCCTTTTTGACTTCGATTTTTCTTTCTGCAACTCTGGACAATAAGTAATAAAATGCCCAGGCTTCTTGCAGTTGAAGCAACCTTTTTGTTCCTCCTTTTTGAAACCCTTACCACTGCTCTTGCTCATAAACTTCTTGTTCTTTTTAGCAAGGTATTGCATTCTTCTTGAAAGCATAGCCATTTCTTTAGCAACATTAGGATCTTCCTCAGAGCTTTCAGAAGCAGAAGATTCATTTTCAGACTCTTCAACCTTGAGAGCTTTTGAGGATCTTCCCTTTGACTTTAAAGCAATGGTTTTAGACTTTCTTGCAGATTCATGTTCATTGAGACTCAACTCATGAACTTTGAGAGAGCTTACAAGATCTTCAACACTTAAAGTGTTTAAATCCTTAGCTTCCTCAATTGCAGTAACCTTTGGTCTCCATTTAGAGGGTAAGCTCCTTAAGATCTTGCTAACATGGTCAGAAGCTATGTAACTCTTCTTTAGTATCTGAAGTTTAGATACTAAAGTTTGAAATCTTGAGTACATCTGCTCAATACTTTCATCCTCTTTCATCTTGAATAATTCATACTGATGAACTAAAAGAAGAGCTTTAGCTTCCCTGACCTTTTTGCTCCCTTCATAGTTTGCACAAAGAGAAGCAAACATGGCTCTAGCAGTAGATTTGTGACTCATCTTCATGTATTCAGATTTAGGAATAGCAGTGACAAGAGCTCCTCTGATGATATGATGTTTCTTGTAGATCTTCTTTTGAGCAGCAGTGTGAAGTTTACGGTCAATGGCAGCACCTTCGTCATCAAGTTGTAAGTCACCAACACCATCTTCAAGTATGTCCCAGAGTTCTTAATCAAGACCCATGACATAGCTGTAGAAGTTGGTTTTCCACCAAGAAAATTCTTCAGGATCACCATTGAACTTTGGAAATTTCCCACAATCAGCTTTCTTACTGCTGTTATCGGATCCATAGTCGTATGGTATAGCAGCACCAGAAGTAGCACCAGAAGAAGAAGGTTCACTTGAAGACATGTTTTTCTCTGGATCTTTTCTGTCACACGGTTAAGTGCTATGACAACAGAGCCGGAGCTCTGATACCAACTGAAGGTGAGAAAAACATAAGAAGGGGGGTTGAATTGTGTTAACTTTTCGCAACTCTTGAAGAGTACGAATCTGATTCTGCAGGATCAGAGTCTGATGGGAGATCAGATTCTGTTGCAGCGGAAATAAACAAGAGATAGAGAGAAAGAGAGAACACAAGCAATTATACAGGTTCCTTCCACAAACCGGAAGTAGTCCTGTCCCCCTTGCACTTCCAAGGAGAGTTTCACTAAAATGTAATATCAATAACAAGTTGCTCAAACACAAAGTAAGAGACTTCCAATTGCTCAAGCACGCAGGCAAGAGTCTTCCAATGCTCAAAGACACAACTAAGAGACTTCTTTGCTCAAGCACACAAGCAAGAGACTTCCAATGCTCAAAGACACAACTAAGAGACTTCTTTGCTCAAGCAAACAAGCAAGAGACTTCTGACACAATTTATAGAAAATTAAATAGAGTTGGAGACACTTGATAAACAATCAAATGTGTTCCAATAACTTAAACAAAGACAGACTCTGTTTTAAACAAAGACAGACTCTGTTTTTCTGATAAACTTAGAGATTCTAGAATACACAGTTTGTAAGAATAATCTAAGTTGTTAATGTGTTACTGGTTTAACTCAATGAGAATACAATAGCTTAGCAGCGTAGTTTTTCAGTTGTAGAGTCCAACATATTCTTCAAGTCTTCTATCCTTTATATAGGCGTTGGAAAGAGACGTTGAGACAATCCAACACATCAAGAGAATTATGGAAGCTTGATCAATAGCTGTTGACCTGTTGCTTGATATGGTAATAGTCCTTCAAATGCATATTTTGAATTCCATTCCTTTTGAAGCTTAATACCGGTAGACACAGTTGCCAAACTGTACGAGGTAGTGGAGTAGTGGAAACAGAGTTCGTACACACGTACTCTATACTATACTGCATTCTTTGTCGTTGAGCATCCCACGCTCAAGTTGACTTTGAAGCTAGCCGTTACTCCAAATGATAGTTTCTTGTGCATCATAATGCCTTTAGAAAACCTTCTAAGCAGATCTTCAGATTGCAGGCTTCAGACTCACTGTAGCACTTCAGTTTTCTGATGATCTTCAGACTCTCTTGGTCTTCAGGTTCTGATAGTCTTCAGACTCTCTTGAACTTCAGGTTCTAATAGTCTTCAGACTCTCTTGAACTTAGTCTGTAGACTCTCTTGAACTTCAGGTTCTGATAGTCTTCAGACTCTCTTGACACAACTTCTTATGATTCTTCAGACTCTTCAGATCGTCAGAATCACAAGCAACAAGCTTCTCTTGGTCTTGCTCTCAAAATGTTCAAACAGAATACTTTCTAAGATACAAATCTTGATTAATATCCTGCATACTTAAACAAATATTAGCATATTCAATTCACAATTTTTAATACCTTGTTATCATCAAAACTCAAAACGTGGTATTGCTGAATGTTGGAACAAAGGTGTTCAGCAATACCACGTTTTGAGTTTTGATGATAACAAGGTATTAAAAAGTTGTCAATTGGATATTGCTAATATTTGTTTAAGTATGCAGGATATCAATCAAGAATTATATCTTAGAAAGTATTCTGTTTGAACAATGTTAAAGAGCAAAAATCCAGAGAAGCTTGTTGCTTGTGATTCTGTATCAAAGAGAGTCTGAAGACTGTATCGAAGAGAGTCTGAAGACTGTATCGAAGAGAGTCTGAAGTATGTACCGAAGAGAGTCTGAAAGACTGTATCAGAGTCTGAAGACTATCAGAGTCTGAAGACTATCAGAATCTGGAAAACCAAGAGAGTCTGAAGATTATCAGAAGCTTAGTGCTACAGTGAGTTTGAAGCCCAAAATCTGAAAATCTGCTAACAAGGATTTCTACAAGCATTGCGATGCAAAAGAAACTCTCAAATGGAGTAACGGCTAGCTTCAAAGTCAACTTGAGCGTGGGAATCACAAAGACAAGAATGCAGGCCAGTACAGAGTACGTTGTACGAACTCTGTTTCCACTACTCCACTACCTCGTACAGTTTGGCAACTGTGTCTACCGGTATTAATCTTCAAAAGGAATGGAATTCAAATTATGCAATTGAAGGACTATTACCAAATCAAGCAACAGATCAACAGCCATTGATCAAGCTTCAGAAATCATCCTGATGTGCTGGATGACTCAACGTCTCTTTCCTACGCCTATATAAAGGATAGAAGACTTGAAGAATTGTTGGACTCTACAACTAGAAAAATTACACTGCGTTGCTTTCGTATTCAACTGAGTCTTAACAAAAACACATCAACAACTTAGATTCTTACAAACTAAGTATTCTAGAATTTCTAAGTTCCACAGAAAAACAGAGTCTGTCTTTTGTTTGAAACAGAGTCTGTCTTTGTTGTAATTGAAACACATTTGATTGTTGTCAAGTGTTTCAACTCTATTCAATTTTCTGTAATTGTGTAGGAAGTCTCTTGCTTGTGTGCTTGAGCAAAGAAGTCTCTTGGCTGCGTCCTTGAGCAAGGAAGTCTCTTAGTTGTGTCTTTGAGGATTGAAAGTCTCTTGCCTGCGTGCTTGAGCATTGGAAGTCTCTTACTGTGTGTTTGAGCAACTTGTAATTGATATTACATTTTAGTGAACTCTCCTTGGAAGTACAAGGGGGACAGGACTACTTCCGGTTTGTGGAAGGAACCTGTATAATTGCTTGTGTTCTCTATTCTCTCTATCTCTTGATTATTCTGCTGCATCAGAACCTAATCTCCCATCAGACTCTGATCCCATTCAGACTCTGAGTTTAAAAGAATTAGATTCTCACTCTTCAAGAGCTGTGAAAAGCTAACACAATTCAACCCCCCCTTCTTGTGTTTTTCTCACCTTCAGTTGGTATCAGAGCTCCGGCTCTGTTGTCATAGCACTTAACCGTGTGACAGAAAAGATCCAGAGAAAAACATGTCTTCTAGTGAACCGTCTTCTTCTGGTGCTACTTCTGGTGCTGCTATACCATATGACTATGGATCCAATAACAGCAGTAAAAAGGCTGATTATGGAAAACCAACTTCTATAGTTATGTCATGGGTCTTGATGAAGAACTCTGGGACATACTTGAAGATGGTGTTGGTGACTTACAACTTGATGACGAAGGTGCTGCCATTGACCGCAAACTTCACACTGCTGCTCAAAAGAAAATCTACAAGAAACATCATATCATCAGAGGGTGTAACGCCCGTTTCGATTATTTAATTAATTTGCCGAGTTTAGAATATATTTATGTGATTTATGTGTTATGTTGTGGTTTTATTAGGCGGGTTATTTTATTATTTAATAGAATAAGGTTGAAAATAAAAATAGATACTAAAGTTGTGGGGCTGTTTTAGAATTAGATAGAGTTGTGGGGATTAATGAGATTAGAAAGAGGTATAAAAGGAAATTAGGTTTAGAGAGGAACAGTCAGTACGTTACAGACTTTTGCAAAAAGGAGAGGAAAGTGGCCGGAGAAGAGAGAACCTCAATTCTGCGAACATATCAGGTAAGGGTGAGCCTAGCTTCAATTATGTTATACTGTAATTCATCTGTTTATGTTTAACCAAGGATTAGAGAGAGTTATGAGAGAGTTCTAAGTTAGGGTTTGTAGATTTTGTGATGAATTGATGAGAGAATGATGTGAATTGAGGTAGAAACGTGTTACAGAACCTAGATTAATCACTAGGATCATAATTCTGAATGATTAGAGCCATAGTATGAGAGATTGGACGAGTTTTGGCGAGGTTTTGAGCGAACCCGCAGCCTGTTCTGCGACAGCTCGCCGTGGCGAGCAGAACAGCTTAACTCGCGAGGCGAGCAGACTTACTCGCCGTAGCGAGCAACAGAACGTTTTAACTCGCGAGGCGAGCAACCTTACTCGCCGTGGCGAGCGACCCCTTGGGTGCGCGCGAGGCGAGCAACAACACTCGCCATATCGAGCAACTGACAGAATGTAATTTAAGCAGCTCGCCGTGGCGAGCAGAACCACTCGCCATAGCGAGCAATGTGGTCTCAGACCACTATAACTTGAGTTTCATAACTCTGTTTTGAGCGAGGCTTTGAGGGTAGACCTTTGGATAGTATTAGAGATGTTTAAGACCCAAATTACAACCTGTAATGATGCTGTAAGATGATTCTTAACTGTTGACCTTAATCTATGATTTATATGCTTGTTTAAGTGAGTTGTATGAATGACGTTGAATGATATTGCAATGATGATTCTGTGCTGTGAATGTGTTAAATGTGCTGAACTGCTGCCATGTAAATGCGTTATAATTGCATGTGCCAGTCAAGAGTCGTAAATGATGTTAAGATGTTGTGTGTAACTTGTTTAAGTATAAAGAGTCGAGTTCATGCATTTGCATAATTTGAGACGGTGGAGCTTATGCTCAAAGCGATGGTGGAGCTTATGCTCAAAGCGACGGTGGAGCAATTGCTCAAAGCGACAGTGAAGCTTATTTAAGCTTAAAATGGTACCACATGCATGATGTCTAAGATGTTAGAGTTGCATAGTCGAGTTGCATTTGTCGAGTCTTGTATTTAAGATGTTAAGAGACGATTTGTTATGTGAAGAATGTTTTAAGATGATTTGTATATGTGGATGTTTGAGACGTTTCTGTTCTATGTGATGAATATCGTTGTTGTTGTTAAGCATAGATATTTGAGTTATATGTTAATATAGTTGATGTGAATCTCACCCCTTCTGTTGGAATTGCCGCCTCGTGGGCAAGTGCAGGTGACCAAGCGTAGGATTGACGATGTGAGAGGTCTTTGTGGAGTCTTAGGAGCTCTGATACGTAACAGGATGGGGATTATCTTTTGTTTCTATTCCTTTATGTATCGTTTTTGAAATAATTATGACATTGGTGCGAAGAACTAATCTTTTAAAGAGTTTCAATTATGTTTCCGCTGCTACTTTACGAATAAAGATGAGGAATAAATTATTATTCATTTTGTTTAAAGTTGTTTTGAAATGTGACATCCTGATTATGTGTTATACTCTGATTATTTAAATGAAATTTTAAAGCTGGGATTTCGGGGTGTTACAATTGGTATCAGAGCAGGTTGGTCCGTCCGGCCAATTAGAGAGTCGAGTGGCGATGTCTTAGAGTTAGAATACTATAGTTGTATTATTCTAACTTATGTTTGCTTTGTAGAGGAATAAGATGGCTGGAAGAAACGATGCTGCCCTCGCTGCTGCTTTGCAAGCTATGGCTCAAGCTGTTGGGCAACAACCTAACGCTGGTGGTAATAATGGAGTTCGAATCTTGGAGATGTTTCTGAGGAACCATCCACCTACCTTCAGAGGCAGATATGATCCCGATGGAGCTCAGACTTGGCTCAAGGAGATTGAAAGGATTTTCCGAGTAATGGAGTGCACAGCACCTCAAATGGTTCGTTTTGGTACGCATTGTTTGGCCGAAGAAGCTGATGACTGGTGGGTTAGTATTCGTCCGAATCTGGAGAACGAGGGTGAAGTTACTTGGGCTGTGTTCAGGAGGGAATTCCTGAATAGATACTTTCCAGAGGATGTTCGCGGAAAGAAGGAGATTGAGTTTCTGGAGCTGAAGCAGGGCGACATGTCAGTCACGGAGTATGCTACTAAGTTCGTTGAGCTAGCTAAGTTTTATCCGCACTACACTGCTGAGACTGCTGAATTCTCCAAGTGTATCAAGTTCGAGAATGGCTTGCGTGCTGAGGTGAAGCGAGCAATTGGGCATCAGAAGATCCGTCAGTTCTCCGAATTGGTAAGTAGCTGCAGAATTTATGAGGAGGACACCAAAGCTCATTATAAGGTTTTGAAGGAGCGGAAGGGTAAGCGCCAACAAGATCGTGATAAGCCTTACAGCGCCCCGGCTGATAAGGGTAAGTAGAAGGTGAATGATGAGAGGAGACCTCAGAAGGAAGATGCTCCTGCTGGGATTGTCTGCTATAGCTGTGGTGAAAAGGGCCACAAGAGTAATGCTTGTACGGGAGATGTGAAGAGGTGTTACGGATGCGGACAGAAGGGGCATATTACCCTAGACTGCAAGTTTGATGACGTTGTGTGCTTTAACTGTAATGAAGAAGGTCACATTGGTTCGCAATGCAAGAAGCCGAAGAAGGCTCAGACTACTGGGAGAGTTTTCGCTTTGGCTGGTACTCAGACCTGAATAAGGTAAGATTTTCGAGGACGAAAATTCTATAAGTTGGGGAGAGTTGTAACGCCCGTTTCGATTATTTAATTAATTTGCCGAGTTTAGAATATATTTATGTGATTTATGTGTTATGTTGTTGTTTTATTAGGCGGGTTATTTTATTATTTAATAGAATAAGGTTGAAAATAAAAATAGATACTAAAGTTGTGGGGCTGTTTTAGAATTAGATAGAGTTGTGGGGATTAATGAGATTAGAAAGAGGTATAAAAGGAAATTAGGTTTAGAGAGGAACAGTCAGTACGTTACAGACTTTTGCAAAAAGGAGAGGAAAGTGGCCGGAGAAGAGAGAACCTCAATTCTGCGAACATATCAGGTAAGGGTGAGCCTAGCTTCAATTATGTTATACTGTAATTCATCTGTTTATGTTTAACCAAGGATTTGAGAGAGTTTTGAGAGAGTTCTAAGTTAGGGTTTGTAGATTTTGTGATGAATTGATGAGAGAATGATGTGAATTGAGGTAGAAACGTGTTACAGAACCTAGATTAATCACTAGGATCATAATTCTGAATGATTAGAGCCATAGTATGAGAGATTGGACGAGTTTTGGCGAGTGTGCTCGTGATTTTCGGGTATCAAAATCATTGATTGGATTTGAACCTTTAATCTTTGAACTCTCAACTTTTATTCGCGGGAAGGGAAAAAGTGAGTAAAAACCCTTATGAGACCTTGGATTCAGAGGTTGGTTTCGATTGGGGAAGGTGTTAAGCACCCGAACCGACTATGGTATCCCATAGGAACCTTCTACCTATTCTCTAATCTTGCGCTAAATTGATTTTACTTATTAAAAAAGTTTAAGAGTTAAGGTGAAAGAAGAGAGAAAGATGAAACATGTTTTTAGTTATTTTTATTGATTTGGAAGGGTCGAAACCCTTTGCCTACTTACCCAAATAAATCGGGATCAAAATCAAGTAGTTCGGCTAAAGAACTTATTTGATGAGCTGAATCGATTTTAACATTTTTTAAAAAAAGATTTTAAGAAGAGATGAGAGGCCTCAAGGCATGAGAAGAAAATACGATGAAGTCGGTTAATTTTAATTGTACGAAATCCATGTCTAATGTGGATATTAAATTAATTAACATTTGATTAAGGAAAATAAAAAGAAAATCACTTGGATTACAAACCAAGGTTTACTTAAAAGAAATTTGAATTTGATTTTTTTGAGGAAAATATTTTTTCTAAACTAACGATGAAATCGCGTAACAGCGGCAAAATAAATAAGTGTAAAGCGATAAATAAAGTGGAGTGTCGGTGCGTGTGTCAGTGCGTGTGCCGGTTACATATTACATATCCTAAATACATTCTATGGTCTCAAAAGAAAAGAAAAAAAAATACGTAAAATAAATTACATCATTTCCCTAATTACAAACTAAACAAAAATAAAATAAATGACGGAAAATTAAATAAATATGCAATAATTATAACAAATTCTATTATACTTACTATAACAAATAATGATAAGAAAAAAAATGCATGAGATGGTAATCAAGGATAATGCAAAAATTAAACAAATAATAAAAGAACATTAGACAAATAAAATAAACAAAGTAGAAATAGTTTTTTTAAAGATTTTTAAAGGAGAAAGGGGGTGTTAATAACAAAACAGTAGAGAAAAAAAAGAAAATAATAAAAAACAAAAAACTTAGGCTGAATGAATCTGGACCGTTTGATGAATCAAGAGGTCCAGATTCAATCATAGCATTTTTCCTCACATCCACCAGATCAAGATCAAAGGGTTTTGATTAAAACATAGATAATTAAAGGGAGTAAATACAAAATTTAAACAGAAAACATCACAGGCCAAACGATGAAGATCAAGGAGTTAAAAAAAGGAAGGAGCATGGTATGAACCAAAGCACACAATCATAATGAAAACATGGTATAAATAGGACATTAAAAAAAACAAAGAAACAACAAACATTTCCCCTTTGTTTTCGGTTTTAGAGAGAGAGAGAGAGAGCAACCTCTCTCTAAAACCCCAACCGTCTTCTCCGTTCATCCCATCAGCTCCGGCGCGGTGGTGGCCGGTCCAACAGGGCGGCGCCACCGTGCCGGAGAGTTTACAACCATCATTTTTAAAAATAAAATCATCTATTCTACTTCTCTTTTCACAATAAACACAGATCCAAGCTTAGAAACTCGAAAACAAACCTAAAACTACCTAGATCTACAAAACAAAACAAACCACAAAAACTCTTTACCTCTCACTTTCGGTTCTGTTCGTTCCTTTTCTTGTTGCGTTTCGGTTCCTCTTTGTTCTTTCGCGTTTTCTTCTTTCTTCCGTTCGGTTCTGTGTGGTTTGGTTCGTATTCGGATTTGTGTTGGTGGATTTGTGGTATTTGGTTCGGATCTATGGTTGTGGTGTTTGTTGATATGGATTTTGATTATGAGTTATGGATTGTGTTCATGTGTGATTCGGACTTGTTGTTATTTTCGGATTTTGCTTTGTGAAAGTTTGGATTGTGGTTATGTGTTGATGTGATGATTTGTGTTGTGTATTATGCTTTGGCCGAAATTTGTGCTATAGTTGCTGGAAAAAATTTCGTTCATGAATATTCATGGATGTTCTTCATGTTCATGAAGATTTTTGATGGTTTGATCTTGTGAAGTGGAGAGAGAATGAGGAAATGTGTTTGTGGTTGATTTTGAATTTTCTGACTGACTCTGACACTTGGGGGACCATTCTGACGCGTGAACAGTACTCTTATAGTACTGTTCACTGATACACTGACAATGACGAAAATACCCCTGCAGTTTCTTGGAGAAAAAGTTGGACAGGACCAATGACAAAATGACAAGTGTACAATGACTTAAAAAATAATAAAATAGATAAATAAATAATAACAGTTTAAATAAATGGAAAAAGAAATAACTAAATAAATAATTAAATAAATAAAAAACGAAAATTAAATAATAAATAAAAAAAATGTCCCGTCGGAACCAAAAAAATGAGGTATTTTAAAATATCTCTGTGCCGAAATTTCGTCTGATACGACTGAGATACGCGGCTATTTTACGCTAAATAAAACAACAAAACGACGACGTGAATAAAATGAACTTTAAAACGCAAACGTTACGCTACACTAAAAATACGCACGAAACGCGAGTAAAAATTACGAAATTAATACGCGAGCGACATTAAAAATAAACGACGAACGAAAAATAAATGCGACCACAAATATGAACAAAAGCAGATATTACGGGAATTAGCGCGCGAACGGACGACTGAAAAACGTTCAACGTACGAATAAATAAAAAATATATTGGTCAAAAATTAGGGTACGACAGCGAGGTTTTGAGCGAACCCGCAGCCTGTTCTGCGACAGCTCGCCGTGGCGAGCAGACCTACTCGCCGTGGCGAGCAGGACAGCTTAACTCGCGAGGCGAGTAGACTTACTCGCCGTAGCGAGCAACAGAACGTTTTCACTCGCGAGGCGAGCAACCTTACTCGCCGTGGCAAGCGACCCCTTGGGTGCGCGCGAGCCGAGCAACAACACTCGCCGTAGCGAGCAACTGGCAGAATGTAATTTAAGCAACTCGCCGTGGCGAGCAGAACCACTCGCCATAGCGAGCAATGTGGTCTCAGACCACTATAACTTGAGTTTTATAACTCTGTTTTGAGCGAGGCTTTGAGGGTAGACCTTTGGATAGTATTAGAGATGTTTAAGACCCAAATTACAACCTGTAATGATGCTGTAAGATGATTCTTAACTATTGACCTTAATCTATGATTTATATGCTTGTTTAAGTGAGTTGTATGAATGACGTTGAATGATATTGCAATGATGATTCTGTGCTGTGAATGTGTTAAATGTGCTGAACTGCTGCCATGTAAATGCGTTATAATTGCATGTGTCAGTCAAGAGTCGTAAATGATGTTAAGATGTTGTGTGTAACTTGTTTAAGTATAAAGAGTCGAGTTCATGCATTTGCATAATTTGAGACGGTGGAGCTTATGCTCAAAGCGACGGTGGAGCTTATGCTGAAAGCGACGGTGGAGCAATTGCTCAAAGCGACGGTGAAGCTTATTTAAGCTTAAAATGGTACCGCATGCATGATGTCTAAGATGTTAGAGTTGCATAGTCGAGTTGCATTTGTCGAGTCTTGTATTTAAGACGTTAAGAGACGATTTGTTATGTGAAGAATGTTTTAAGATGATTTGTATATGTGGATGTTTGAGACGTTTCTGTTCTATGTGATGAATATCGTTGTTGTTGTTAAGCATAGATATTTGAGTTATATGTTAATATAGTTGATGTGAATCTCACCCCTTCTGTTGGAATTGCCGCCTCGTGGGCAAGTGCAGGTGACCAAGCGTAGGATTGACGATGTGAGAGGTCTTTGTGGAGTCTTAGGAGCTCTGATACGTAACGGGATGGGGATTATCTTTTGTTTCTATTCCTTTATGTATCGTTTTTGAAATAATTATGACATTGGTGCGAAGAACTAATCTTTTAAAGAGTTTCAATTATGTTTCCGCTGCTACTTTACGAATAAAGATGAGGAATAAATTATTATTCATTTTGTTTAAAGTTGTTTTGAAATGTGACATCCTGATTATGTGTTATACTCTGATTATTTAAATGAAATTTTAAAGCTGGATTTCGGGGTGTTACAATTGGTATCAGAGCAGGTTGGTCCGTCCGGCCAATTAGAGAGTCGAGTGGCGATGTCTTAGAGTTAGAATACTATAGTTGTATTATTCTAACTTATGTTTGCTTTGTAGAGGAATAAGATGACTGGAAGAAACGATGCTGCCCTTGCTGCTGCTTTGCAAGATATGGCTCAAGCTGTTGGGCAACAACCTAACGCTGGTGGTAACAATGGAGTTCGAATGTTGGAGATGTTTCTGAGGAACCATCCACCTACCTTCAGAGGCAGATATGATCCCGATGGAGCTCAGACTTGGCTCAAGGAGATTGACAGGATTTTCCGAGTAATGGAGTGCACTGCACCTCAAATGGTTCGTTTTGGTACGCATTGTTTGGCCGAAGAAGCTGATGACTGGTGGGTTAGTATTCGTCCGAATCTGGAGAACGAGGGTGAAGTTACTAGGGCTGTGTTCAGGAGGGAATTCCTAGATAGATACTTTCTAGAGGATGTTCGCGGAAAGAAGGAGATTGAGTTTCTGGAGCTGAAGCAGGGCGACATGTCAGTCACGGAGTATACTGCTAAGTTCGTTGAGCTAGCTAAGTTTTATCCGCACTACACTGCTGAGACTGCTGAATTCTCCAAGTGTATCAAGTTCGAGAATGGCTTGCGTGCTGAGGTGAAGCGAGCAATTGGGTATCAGAAGATCCGTCAGTTCTCCGAATTGGTAAGTAGCTGCAGAATTTATGAGGAGGACACCAAAGCTCATTATAAGGTTTTGAAGGAGCGGAAGGGTAAGCGCCAACAAGGTTTTGTTTCTATTCCTTTATGTATCGTTTTTTAAATAATTATGACATTGGTGCGAAGAACTAATCTTTTAAAGAGTTTCAATTATGTTTCCGCTGCTACTTTACGAATAAAGATGAGGAATAAATTATTATTCATTTTGTTTAAAGTTGTTTTGAAATGTGACATCCTGATTATGTGTTATACTCTGATTATTTAAATGAAATTTTAAAGCTGGATTTCGGGGTGTTACAATTGGTATCAGAGCAGGTTGGTCCGTCCGGCCAATTAGAGAGTCGAGTGGCGATGTCTTAGAGTTAGAATACTATAGTTGTATTATTCTAACTTATGTTTGCTTTGTAGAGGAATAAGATGACTGGAAGAAACGATGCTGCCCTTGCTGCTGCTTTGCAAGATATGGCTCAAGCTGTTGGGCAACAACCTAACGCTGGTGGTAACAATGGAGTTCGAATGTTGGAGATGTTTCTGAGGAACCATCCACCTACCTTCAGAGGCAGATATGATCCCGATGGAGCTCAGACTTGGCTCAAGGAGATTGACAGGATTTTCCGAGTAATGGAGTGCACTGCACCTCAAATGGTTCGTTTTGGTACGCATTGTTTGGCCGAAGAAGCTGATGACTGGTGGGTTAGTATTCGTCCGAATCTGGAGAACGAGGGTGAAGTTACTAGGGCTGTGTTCAGGAGGGAATTCCTGGATAGATACTTTCTAGAGGATGTTCGCGGAAAGAAGGAGATTGAGTTTCTGGAGCTGAAGCAGGGCGACATGTCAGTCACGGAGTATACTGCTAAGTTCGTTGAGCTAGCTAAGTTTTATCCGCACTACACTGCTGAGACTGCTGAATTCTCCAAGTGTATCAAGTTCGAGAATGGCTTGCGTGCTGAGGTGAAGCGAGCAATTGGGTATCAGAAGATCCGTCAGTTCTCCGAATTGGTAAGTAGCTGCAGAATTTATGAGGAGGACACCAAAGCTCATTATAAGGTTTTGAAGGAGCGGAAGGGTAAGCGCCAACAAGGTTTTGTTTCTATTCCTTTATGTATCGTTTTTTAAATAATTATGACATTGGTGCGAAGAACTAATCTTTTAAAGAGTTTCAATTATGTTTCCGCTGCTACTTTACGAATAAAGATGAGGAATAAATTATTATTCATTTTGTTTAAAGTTGTTTTGAAATGTGACATCCTGATTATGTGTTATACTCTGATTATTTAAATGAAATTTTAAAGCTGGGATTTTGGGGTGTTACAGAGGGGCTCTTGTCACTGCTATTCCTAAAACGGAATACATGAAGATGAGTGACAAATCTACTGCTAGAGCCATGTTTGCTTCTCTCTGTGCTAACTATGAAGGAAGAAAAAAGGTCAGGGAAGCTAAAGCTCTTATGTTAGTTCATCAGTATGAACTATTCAAGATGAAAGAGGATGAAAGTATTGAGCAGATGTACTCAAGATTTCAAACTCTAGTATCTGGTCTTCAGATACTGAAGAAGAGTTATATAGCTTCTGATCATGTTAGCAAGATTTTAAGGAGCTTACCCTCTAGATGGAGACCAAAGGTCACTGCAATTGAGGAGGCTAAAGATTTAAATACTTTAAGTGTTGAAGATCTTGTAAGCTCACTCAAGGTTCATGAGTTAAGTCTCAATGAACATGATTCTGCAAGAAAGTCCAAAACCATTGCTTTAAAATCAAAAGGAAGGTCTTCAAAGGCTCTTAAGGTTGAAGAGTCTGAAAATGAATCTTCAGCTTCTGAAAGCTCAGAGGAGGATCCTGATATTGCAAAGGAAATGGCTATGCTTTCAAGCAGAATGCAGTACCTTGCTAAGAAGAACAAAAGATTTCTGAGCAAGAGCAGTGGGGAGGGGTTCAAAAAGGAGGATCAGAAAGGTTGCTTCAACTGCAAGAAGACTGGACATTTTATTGCTGAGTGTCCAGAGCTGCAGAAGGAGAAATCCAAGTCAAAGAGGCCAACCTTCAAGTCAAGCAAGTTTAAGAAGCAGATCAATAAAAGTCTGATGGCCACCTGGGAAGATCTTGATAATGAGTCAGGGTCTGAGGATGATGATGCTGATGGTGAAGCCAATGTAGCTGTTGGACTAATGGCTACAACCGAATCTGTTAAAGAAACACCTGAGGCAGAATCAGATGCAGACTCTGAAAGTGAAACAGAGGTATATTTTGAACTCACAAGATCTGAACTTGTAGAATCTGTCAAAGAACTTCTTGGTCATTTTAAAGCTAAAACCACTGAGTTGAAGAAAGTCAAACAACAGCTTGATAAGCTGTCAAAAAGACATAATTCAACTCTGTTGGAATTAGAAAATTTAAAAGAAGAAAATATCTCTTTATTGATCAAGAAGTGTAGCTGTAAATACTTAAGTGAGCAAGATGTTGCTCTGCAAGAATTTATTGTTACTGGAATTGACAGATCAAGGGTTGCGTCCATGATCTATAGCACGTATCAGAACAGAGGACAGGGTCTTGGATTCATTGAAGGAAACTCAAATGAAGTGACTCTGAAACCTGGTCCTGATGGAGCCAGAGAAGCGCTGAAAAATCACTTTGTAAGTGAGTCTGATGAAGTCAACATGGTGACTCATTCAGAACCTACAACTTCTATTTATAAGGTTCTGACTAAGTCAAAAGCTCAGAATGTTAAGTTAAAGGTTCTGAAAAACTTTGAACCCAAAGCTTTAAAGACTCAGACTCTGAAACATTCAAAGTCTGATAAACAGACTCTGAAAAAGCCAGAGTCTGAAGAACAAAAGCCTAAGTTTCAAAGAAGAGAAACTGTGAAAGGCAAGTTGAAACCTAAACCAAACGGTTCCAAACCCAAGGTATGGGAGAAAACATTGCCAATGACTTCAAGACATAACTTACGAAAGGAGTTCAATGGTTCTAAGACTAACCAAAAAGGACCCATGAGAATATGGGTACCTAAGTCTAAAATTATTGATGCTGCAGGTATGTCTAAAAGGACTAGAAAAGCAGAAGGCTTGGTACCTGGACAGTGGTTGCTCGTGTCACATGACGGGAGAAAGGTCTATGTTCCTAACCCTAACCATGAAAGAGGGAGGAACTGTGGGATTTGGAGGAAACCAGACTGGCAAAATCATTGGTACTGGAACCATTGGTAACTCTCTGATCTCAATCAGTAATGTGTGGTTCGTTGATGGACTTAGACATAACTTACTAAGCATAAGTAAATTATGTGACAGTGGTTATGATGTATTGTTTAATAAGAACAACTGCACAGTGGTCAACAAGGATGATCAGTCCATAGTCTTCAAGGGAAAACGAAGAAACAATGTCTACAAGATAAAATTCTCTGAACTGACTGATCAGAAGGTAGTGTGCCTTTTGTCAATGGGTGATAAGAAGTGGCTGTGGCATAGACGTTTGGGACATGCTAACTGGAGATTAATCTCTAAGCTTAGCAAGTTGCAACTTGTCAAAGGCCTACCAGACATTGACTATCACTCAGATGCTCTTTGCGGATTATGTCAGAAAGGGAAAATTGTCAAGAGTCCCTTCAAGCCTAAAGAAATTGTTTGAACTTCCAAACCCTTGGAGTTACTTCATATTGACTTATTTGGACCAGTTAGCACTGCATCCTTATATGGAAGTAAATATGGACTAGTCATTGTTGATGACTACAACAGATGGTGTTGGGTTAAGTTTCTGAAAACTAAAGATGATTCATATTCTGTGTTTGGTAAATTCTGCATCCAAATTCAATCAGAAAAGGAATTGAAAATCCTGAAAGTCAGAAGTGATCATGGAGGAGAATTTGAAAATGAACTGTTTGAGGTTTTCTGTGAAAAACATGGAATTGTTCATGAATTCTCTGCACCTAGAACTCCACAACAAAATGGAGTTGTAGAGAGAAAGAACAGAACCTTACAAGAGATGGCTAGAACCATGATCCATGAGAACAATCTGGCTAAGCATTTTTGGGCAGAAGCTGTAAACACGGCTTGTTATGTTCAGAACAGAATCTATTAGACCTCTGTTGAACAAAACAGCTTATGAACTCTTTAAAGGAAGGAAACCCAACATATCTTTTTTTCATCAGTTCGGATGTACGTGTTATGTCCTGAACAACAAAGTCTACCTAAAGAAATTTGATGCCAAAGCTCAAAAGGGAATCTTTTTAGGTTACTCTGAACGCTCTAAGGCATACAGGCTGTATAATTCAGAAACACAATGTGTTGAAGAATCTATGCATGTCAGATTCGATGACAAAGTGCCTGGAAGTGAAACTCCAGTGCAAGATGAAAGTTGTGCAGAATCTTAAGATTCTGATGATAACTCAGAATCTGAAGATACTTCAGAAGCTGGAACATCCCCTGAAGTTCCTAATGAAGAAGATTCTGATGAAGCTCAAGATGGTTCTTTGCAAGCTAGTCAATCCAAACAATCTTTCAAATACAAGTCTTCACATCCAGAGGATCAGATAATTGGCAATAAAGAAAGTCCCAGAAGAACAAGATCGCATTTCAGACAAGAAGAGTCTGCCTTGGGTTTATTATCTGTTATTGAACCAACCTCTGTTGAAGAAGCTCTTGGAGATGAAGGATGGATTCTGGCAATGCAAGAAGAATTGAATCAATTTAAAAGGAATGAAGTATGGGATCTAGTAGCTAAGCCTGATCACAAGAACATCATTGGAACCAAGTGGGTGTTCAGAAATAAGCTTAGTGAACAAGGATAAGTAATCAGAAACAAGGCCAGACTTGTTGCGCAGGGCTACAGTCAACAAGAAGGCATTGATTACACAGAAACGTTTGCTCTAGTTGCAAGATTGGAAGCAATCAGGTTACTTCTTTCCTATGCAGTTAATCACAACATAACCCTGTATCAAATGGACGTTAAGAGTGCATTTCTTAATGGTGTCATTTCTGAAGAAGTGTATGTCAAACAGCCTCCTGGCTTTGAAGATTTAAAACATCCAGAGCATGTTTATAAATTGAAGAAATCACTCTATGGCTTGAAACAAGCTCCCAGAGCTTGGTATGAAAGACTAAGTAATTTCTTAATTCAAAATAACTTTGAACGAGGGCAAGTTGACACTACATTATTCAGAAAGACTCTGAAGAAACACATTCTTATAGTTCAGATTTATGTTGATGATATCATTTTTGGTTCTACAAATAGTTCCCTTTGCAAAGAGTTTTCCAAAGTAATGCAGGATGAGTTTGAAATGAGCATGATGGGAGAATTGAAGTTCTTTTTCGAATTTAAATCAACCAATGCAAAGATGGAGTCTATGTTCATCAGTCCAAATACACGAAAGAGCTTCTGAAGAAGTTCAATCTTGAGGATTGCAAAGAAATGAGTACTTCAATGCATCCAACCTGCACTCTAAGCAAAAAAGATCAAGGAACCAAAGTTGATCAGAAGCTGTATAGAGGTATGATTGGTTCTTTGTTATACCTAACTGCATCCAGACCAGATATTTTATTCAGTGTATGTCTGTGTGCAAGGTTTCAATCAGATCCTAGAGAGTCTCACTTAACAGTTGTTAAAAGAATCTTTAGATATCTGAAAGGAACTACCAATCTTGGACTTCTTTACAAGAAATCCTCTGACTACAAGCTAGTTGGATTCTGTGATGCTGACTATGCTGGAGACAGGATTGAAAGAAAATCTACCAGTGGCAATTGTCAATTCTTGGGAGAGAATCTGATATCCTGGGCTAGCAAGAGGCAAGCAACCATTGCTTTGTCTACAGCAGAAGCATAATACATCTCAGCTGCTAGTTGTTGTACACAGTTACTCTAGATGAAACATCAGCTTGAGGACTATCAAATAACTGAAAACTGTATCCCAATTTATTGTGATAATACGGCAGCTATATGTTTGTCTAAGAATCCAATTCTGCATTCAAGAGCAAAGCACATTGAGATTAAACATCATTTTATAAGAGACTATGTTCAAAAAGGAATTTTAGATATTCAATTCATTGATACTGATCATCAATGGGCTGATATATTTACTAAACCCTTATCTGTTGAAAGATTTGATTTCATAAAGAAAAATTTGAACATGTGTTATGTCTCTGGGTAATGTGCGCCTCTGAAAACAGAATTCAAACTCTGATAAATAGTCAGAAGCTATTTGGGAATCAGACCCTCTTTTGGAGACTCTGATAAAAGCTTCTGATAAACTATTCAGACTCTGGCAAGGAATCTTTAGACTCTCAGAATCTCGTATTAAGGGAAGCATGACTGTTGAGTTTAGTAACACCTGCCCCACTACGGTGACAGTTATGTTATAGTTTCTCAGACGTGGCCTGTCTGTATTGGGTAAGAACTCAAAGGGCAATGATTTCATTACGTTGAACAAGTTACCTTCGCATTGTCCCAATACTTTTACGGCTGCATGCTATATGTATTTATTGTTTGTGTTTGTTTGTCCCCTATTCTTTCCAAACGGTTATCAAACTCTTTTCTATAAATACATAACACACACAACTCACTTCTCTTTTCACTCTTTGATTTTCTCTCTGAACAAATTTCTTATTTTCAATACTTTGCAAACTTTTTGTTCTCAAATCAAACTCTTAGAAACCTCTAAAATGGCAAGTGATCTCATCCAATCTGGTGTCATAATCAAGTCTGGAAAGTCCTATGTTATCAAACCCAGAACGATGAACATTATCAAGGAGAATCTGAAAATTCAAGTTGAATCTCCAGTAGATTTTGGTTCTCTTAGTCGTCACGGAGTTGACGTTTCTTCTCATTTCTTATCACAAGGAATGATGAACTACTTTGGTATGTTGAATGGACCAACATATCAGGAGATGGTAAGAGATTTTTGGGTTAGGTCAGAAGTCTACGACAAGGATGAAGCTACTCTTGAAGAAACAGTTGCAATCTCAAACAACCCCAAGCTGGCTGGCAAGAACAGAGATCAAATGGGTTTAAGACCGTACAATGGTCTTGAAGTAAGGTCTGCTGTGATGGGAATACCAATAGTTATCACTGAAGAGGTGGTAGCCAGGGCTTGTCAAATGGAGAACTCTGGTAAATTTCAGTGGAATGTCCACAAGAAGAGTGAATGGGCTGCTATCTGCAACAAACTACTATTTGAAGGGAGACCCTTAAATAAACTGGTGGATATGCATCCTGAGCATAGGGTGCTTCTGAAGATTATACTAGACAGTATGCTTCAGAAAGGAGGAGGAACAGACACATTGTCTGTTGATCACAAAGTTCTTCTTTATTTTCTCATCAATAAAATAAAGATCAACTTTCCAAGATATGTGATGCACCACATGTGCTGGGCAATCAAGAAAAGCCAATCAGAAACCAGAAGGCAAATTCCTTTTGGAAGATTAATATCTGAGATTCTGTATCAAGGAGGCCTCTTGAAGGTCTTATCAGAATCTGGTGTGGTATCAGATAATCATCTTGGAACTGTGACTGAGAGAATCATCAATGGCAAGACTCTGCAGTACATGAAGATTGTCAAGAGATTCAATCCCTCTAAGCATGATATGAGGGAATCTTATGTGCAATCTGACTTGATGATGGATTTCCCTCCCATATCCAAAGAAGATAATCCTGAAGTTCTTGCAAGATTTGTGTTGGATTACTTCAAGGATACTGGTAGAATAATCAACTATTCTGCCATTCTTGAGACTGCTGGAGGAGGACCTCTTAAGGTCAAAGGAAAAAGGACTAAGGAAGTGGTTCACAAGGAAGAGGAAGAGAAGCAGGAGCCTCTCAAAAAGAAGATCAAATTTACAGCTCTTCGAGGAGTGACAATTGGTTCCCCTAAGACCATAGCTCCTATGCCTTCATCAGTATCTTCAGCATCCAAGGAAATCAAGGATAGGATAAAAGAAACCAAGGATGAGAAGAAAGCCAAGAAAGACGAGAAGAAGGCAAAGAAAGATGAGAAGAAAGCGAAGCTAGGCAAGGGTGACAGAGATTATGAAAAACTAGCTGAGGAAATTGCTGATATCCTTCATGCTGACTCTGATGGTGAAGAAAGTCAGATCAAGAAGAGAAAGGTGGATGTGGTCCCTGTGGCTAAGGATATAGCACAGAAGATAGGTACTTCGGTATCTATGATTGAAGATGAACATGCTGCTGGCAAGGCAATGGCAGCAGAAGTGGTTGCTGAAGAATTAAAGGAAGAGACTATCAAAGAAGCTGCTAAGTTGCTTGCTTCTGCTCTTAAACAGAAGGATCCTGTAGCTACTGCAGAAACTGAGTTATCAGAAGCTACTGTGTCTGATCATTATGCTTCTCCAGAAGCTGGCATTGGCACCTCTGGCAACGTAGCATATAGCTCATCTTCCTCATTGAATAAAGAGTCAGAATCAGATTCAGAATCAGATAACAAACCCTTGAGCCAAATTCTTCCATCCCTCAAAAATTCATCCCCCTCACCAATCAAACCCATATCATCCCATAACCCATTGGACCCTGCAATAGTTGAATATGTTGATTCAACAATGGACAGAGTCATTCAAGACACAATCACAGTGTCTATGAATCTTCCTGCTGACCATCCTGCTCAACCATCATTTCTCAAACCACTTCAGGCAATTCAACCTTCTGAAAAGCCTGAAGTAACCATTCAAACTATTCAGCCACCCCCCCAACCTGAAACCATTTGTGTAGACTCTCCAGACACTCTAGATTCTCTTGAGAAACATCTAGGAGGAGAACTACCAAAGACTCCTGCAAAATCCAAACAAACAAAAGCTACTAAATCTATTTCCAAACCAGACCCTGTACCTAAACCTACAGACAGTCTTACCTTAGCTTCTGTTGAACTTTCAGAACCTGTTGTTGAACCAGCTTCTGAAAATCTGGAACAAGCTTCTGATATCATATCAGAATACGAACAGAATGCAGAGCAGAAACTAGAAGAGTTCCCCAACCTCTTTGTGATCCAGTAACAATCTTACCAGATTTTGAAACTTTTCTAGCTTTAAGAGCCTCTCTACCCTCAACCTCTGAACCTCATGACCTATTTGATTCAAACAGGATAGATGAGTTCTATGCTTCTTCAAACAATAAGCTCAAAGACATTATTGAGCAAAGGTTTGTGCCCATCCTCAATGTAAGCTAATGAGGACAAGTTCTCTACATTGAAGACTGAGTTCTTGGAATTTATCACCAAATTTCAGAAGGCTGCTTGTCATACCCCAATTTTTGACCCAAGATCCCACCGACACGTGTCATCTGTCATACCTCTTCTCACTTTTTTTTTAGTCTTTTTAATTTTAATTTTTAATTCATTTCCATCTTTTATTTTCTATTTCACTTTTTAATTTAATTTTAGTTTAAACACATTTATCTTTTATTTATTTTTATTCATAGATGATAGGTCCAATTATTTTATCTATTCTTTTTCTATTTTTAATGTCCGATAAGTCCAAGAATTACAGCTGTTCACGGCTCATCCAAATCCAGAAAAAGGTCTTGTAACAAACTTCTTTTCATCCAAATCCAGAAAAAGGTCTTGTAACAAACTCCCTTTCATCCCAATCTAAATCATCCCAATCCAAAGCCACAATTTTCGGCAGTTTTCAACAAACCCTAGGTCTAATCCTTCACTATAAATACAACCTGCAAAACACACATTAGGAGGCCAAAAAAAAAAATTAATTCACAACCTGCAAAGAGGCTCACTCTCGTTCATAACCCGCATCAACATCACAAGTACCAATTTTTTCATAAAACAGCCAACCAAACACCAATTTTTGCATAAAACAGCCAACCAAACACCAATTTTCGCACAAACAGCAAACCAAACACCAATTTTCGCACAAACAGCAAACCAAACAGAAGTTTCTTCACACAGACAGCAAACCAAACAGAAGTTTTTTCGCACAGACAGCATACCAAACATAAGTTTTTTCTGACAGCAGCAAACCAAACAGAAGGTTCTTCTCACAGGCAGCAAACCAAACAGAAGTTTCTTCGCACAGACAGCAAACCAAACAGAAAGGTAGTACTTTTCTCTTTTCCCTTTTAAAAAAAAATTAGATTTAGACTGCATATTTATCATCCACTTATTTATTGCGTATTTATTTTACAGCAAAGATTTTAGAATGTAAATAGGTGTTCATGTAATTTATTTATCTATTTTCCGCATACCTTAGAATGTATTAATAGGTTTAATGTAATAGTTGTAGGTGCATGTGTGCGTGTGTGGGTGTATGCTTTATTTTCCCGCTTCTAGTTTAGGTTAGAGGTCCTCGTGGTGGTCCAACGCCACCACGTGGTACCTGCGCTTTTATTTTTATGCTCCGTTAGTTTAGTTTTCAGTTTTAACTATCATTCAAAAACAACAAAAACATGCAAATAACAAAACACAAAAAAAAACATTTTTAAAACAAACCTTGATCTTAAATCAAGTGATTCTTCTTTTATTTTCTTAATCAAATTCCAATCAATTTAACTTTATTTTAAGATCACTTTCTTTACTATTAAAAAACACAAACAAATACTCATTTGCCACTTCGGCTTTCTTTCATTTTAAAACATTTTTCAAAAACCATCAAAAAACACTCAACCAATCAAACACAATTTCTACCCCGAACTACGAGGTTTTGATCCCTCACGGGTACGTAGGCAAAGGACACTCGTCCTCTCAAATCAATAAAAATGTAGATAATTAGGTCTTTTAATCATTTTTAATTCCCTCTTTTTCATATTAAGTAAGTTATAGCACGGTAAATTAAATAAAACCAAGAGGTTCCCGTAGAGTACTACGGGCATGAAGGGTGCTAATACCTTCCCTTCATGTAACTAACCCCCGAACCCTAAATCTCTTTAAATACGGGGTCTTTGAACTTTTTTCCCTTATTTTCTTTCAAAAATTAAATGTTCGGTCGTGAAATAATTAGTGAGTCAAACGCTAATCAAATAGCCTTGATCTCCAGAAAATGACGCGACAGAAATGGCGACTTCACTGGGGATACCCTAAGAGGGTTGAGCCTAACTTGGCTTTATTTAAAATTTTGTGCTATAATTTGCTTAAAAACAAAAAAACAAAATGGAAATACGTGTATATATGCTTTTCCTTCTTCTTTCTCCTTTCTTAACGTGTGTGGTGAGATAAGTCCCCCACCCGGACTTGAGGGAAACATAAGATAGGACGGTGGTATAATCATAGTGCTTTGCCAAGAGTGATTTTTGGTTGTGGTACATGTGATAACCCCACTCAACGGAGGAATCTTGGAAGTATACAATGTTGACATGAGTATTCGTGTTTGACATACTATTTTCGAGTGACCGTCGAAGTTGAGAACCTTTAGTTACCTATAACCCATCTTATCCTTTTAGGGCGTAGTGCGGTGGCTATTCAGGAGTAAATCTTGATCTGGTTGATACGCGATACTACACTCGAGCGAGACTCTCGTACGAACATTTTTTTGGACCGGAAGTAAATTCCGCTGTGCAATAATCTTCGGAAGAGGGTTGTAGACCTTGAAAACTTGGTAGAACCCGTGATACAGGTACAAATAAAACCATAGTCCCTACCAAATGGCACGCTCACCCTTGACTCCAACATCATGGACTTTAACCTCATCATGTTTTCTCTATTCTTTAGCATAATCATGCATACATGCATTCATTCATAAACCTTTTTTCATCAAACAATCGAAGGACTTATATAAATTTTTTGTAAAACATCATAGATGGAGATTGCAAGAAGAAACACTAAGAAATACACTTTCCAGAGACCGGATTTACTGAAATTAAGGGAGCTAGGGAAGAAGGTAGCTAGTCCAGAAGATTTTCATGCTCGCCATGGGAGATTGCTTGGTATCCTTAAAACGGATGTCGCGAAGGGAGTCTTGGAAACTTTAGTCCAATTCTATGATCCTCTTTACCACTGCTTCACGTTCCCTGATTATCAACTTGTCCCCACCCTCGAAGAGTACTCTTATTTGGTTGGTCTACCAGTGCTTGACAAAATACCATTCAGCGGCCTTGAACCCGTCCCTAAACTCTCAACCATTGCGAACGCCCTCCATCTGGGAGCCTCTGTCATAAAATCAAACCTCATTGTTAAAGGAGGTCTCCAGGGCCTTACGGCAAAGTTCCTCTATCAACAAGCCTCTTTTCTGACTGATGTAGCCAGTAACGAGGCCTTTTACTCCATTCTAGCCCTACTCATATACGGCCTTGTACTTTTCCCAAATATTGATAACTTCGTGGACATCCGCGCCATTCAAATCTTCCTCACCAAAAATCCCGTCCCCACCCTGTTAGCCAACACATACTATTCCATCCATGATCGGACTTTAGCAGATCGTGGAGCTATCCTCTGTTGTGCACCTTTACTCTACAAATGGCTTACCTCACATCTACCTCAAACCCATTCCTTCCAAGCCAATCCCGAAAGTCATTCATGGTCCCAAAAAATCATGTCTCTGACCCCATCTGATATAGTCTGGTACCATGCAGCTTGGGACAACGGAACCATCATCGCCAGTTGCGGTGAATATCCCAACGTGCCTCTTCTCGGTATGTATGGAGGAATAAGTTACAACCCTATCCTTGCCCGACGACAATTCGGGTACCCAATGAGAACCCAACCGGATAACCTCCCTTTAACCGGAGAATTCTACTACAACGACAAAGATTACTCGAACAAGAGAGATAAGTTTGTGCAAGCTTGGAGTGGCATCCGTAAACTTAATAGAAGCCAGTTGGGGAAGAAGGGAGACTTTGTGCATGGATCTTATACTCGATGGGTTATTGACAGAGCTACAAGCTTTGGGATTCCTTACACCCTACCGAGGTACTTATCCTCGACTACCCCATCACCATCTCTACCCATACCCATCAGGACTAAGGAGGAGTATCAGGAGCGATTGACTGAGTCGACCCTTGAAAGTGTCACTTGGAAAAGAAGATACGATGAAGCTATGCGCGAGATGGAAACAATGAGTGGATAAATAGAACAACACAAGCATAAACTCCTCAAACAAAGTCGAACAATTGTTGCACAGAATATTGACATCCAAGTGAAGAACAAGCTTCTCAAACGACATATTAACAAGAAAGAGCATATGGATTTCTTTGCTGGCACTTATCCAGATTTCGAGGAGTAGTTCACCTCAGGAATTGGGGAACTTCGCAATTATTTTTATCATCTATGTCATTTTCTAGCCTCTCTGTGGTATATTTTGGAGTCTATCCGTTGGCTCAGTTGGTTAAGAAGAGGGAATTATCTTGTGGTGATTTAAATTATTATTTAATGAAATTTTCAACTACGATGTTTACGTAAATGCTTTTATAAGTCCTTCAATGAAAATGTCTATTTTTGCATAAACATATCATGCATCATTCTGCATTCATAGTTTCAAATCTGAGTCTCACACTATGTCTTTTCAATAAAAGGTCGATCCATCATTAAGTGGTCCGATGTCTCCGTTCAACTTCAACTCACACATGCAAACACTCGTGCAAACACAAAAGATGGATCAGCTTGAACAAGAGGTCGACGAGCTTCGTGAAGAGGTGACAACGCTTCGGGCCGAAGTAGAGAAGTTAACTAACCTGGTATCTTCGTTGATGGTCACGAAGGATCAGCCACAATTCCAACAGTATCCTCAGCAACAGTATCCTCAGCAACAATATCCTCAGCAACAGTATCCCCATCAACAGTATTCTCAGCAACATTGCCAGCAAATCTCAAGAAAACAATTTATCCCAATCCCTGTGAAATACGGAGATTTGCTTTCACAGTTGCTAGAAAAGAATCTGGTTCATACTAAAGTGCCTCCCCCAGTACCAACAAGATTGCCAGCATGGTATAGACCTGACCTTTTCTGTACTTTCCATCAAGGGGCACCAGGACATGACGTCGAACATTGTAACGCACTGAAGAAGGCAGTCCAGAACTTGATTAGGACCAACCGCCTGACATTTTAAGACCCTCCGAACGCGCAAGTCAATCCGCTACCGGATCATAATACATAGTGCTTGTGACACATGGGACGGCTAGTCGCAATCTGGTCTTTGCTGATGTTTTCTTCCGCTACTCATCAGTTCAAATAATGTTTGTTTGTTGCTTTCCTTTTTTCAAAAATATCCTTTTGTTCCGCCCGAGACAAAAGTGAACTTGTGTAGGGCTTTTTGCTTTAAGTATCGTCATCATTAATAAAAATGTCGTCTTGATCACGACTTTGTTTTTATTTTGTGCTTTTTCTGGAAAATGGTAACACAAAAAAACCAAAAATATTCTTCTTTAATCATCTCCAAATGTCTGCATACAATTATTCATTCTCTAAAAACAAACATAAATGCAGATTAAACATAAATAAGCCCGTTGAACACATTAACCCTATACTCTTTTTTGACTTTGAATTCCCTGTGTCCAAAGATGAAGAAGAATGAAGTGATTCCCGACAAAACCTCTCACATACTGGGGCATCTTAGCCGTCAAAGCTACAAACAAAATCAAGACGATCGCCAAGAGAATGGCAGTCACTTACAAAGACCAGCATGAGATGGCACCGTTGCCTCACATGGGATTCATATTTCAATAAACATTTCAACAGGGGCAACCCCCCTCCTTCCATCAGTATACGAAATGAAGGGCGAACTTCTCAAGGAGATCAAAGTCCCGCCAATAGGGTTTCGGCTGAAATCTCAAGCTTTGATTGAAGTTACAATGCATGACGACCTGGTACAATTATATCGAAAGAAGTTGAAGCAAACTCCCAACAAGAAGGTTCGTCCCCGTGAATTTCAAGAAAGAGACTTTGTGCTCAAAAAGTTACTCTTTCCAACCTTACTCCAGGGGCAACTGGACGCCTAACTATGAAGACTCATGTGCAATGACTTCTTACAACTACGAATGGTGACAAACTCACACGTCCTACGAATACCGGTGCAGTCAAGAAATACTCTGTCAAAAATAAAAGCTCGATAAGTCGCAAACCTGAAAAGGGGACTTAGGCAAAAATGAGCGTCTCGGTGGACTGAAAACCCGAAAGGGCGGTCTAGGCAAAAATTAGAGACATAAACAAAATGATTATCCTGATAGATTGAAAACCTGAAAGGGCGATCTATGCAAAAGATAAGGATCATGACAAAGTAACTGCATCAAATCAAGTACAGTCTACTTGGGGCACTCAGCTATCAAAAGATCTCCGATTCAAAGCACCTGCAAATCAAAGACTCGGAACGGGGGCATTCAAAGTTGTTAGGGAGAATAACAGTTATTGTGTTCAATGTACCCTTCCCATTACATTTACCATTTTCCAAAATATTTCAAAGATCCGTGGAGCGATGTCATTGGCAGGCCACCACTCAATTAATCAAGTTTGAGCCTGTACCCATTTATTTGGAACTCTCATTCATTCAATTTACAAAATTTCTTCTTCTATTTTTTATGGCCATACTTGAAGCAAAAAATTTCAAAATACAAAACTCTTTTTTACATCTTTTGAACAGTACGAACAACAAACACACTCTCTTCGAACTCGTGAGCAGGAGAAGCGCACATCAACATCCGCCTCGAGAACGGCTACACTCCGGAAGGGAAATATGTCTAAACACTATGGACAGGACTTCTGCTTTGAGCAAGATGCAGTCACAATCCAAAAATACAAAAAGAAAAAATGAAAGCTCGCTAAGTTGAAAACCTGAAAAGGCGACTTAGGCAATAGAGAGCGTCCCGGTGGACTGAAAACCCGAAAGGGCGGTCCAGGCAAAAATTAGGGGCACAAAAAAGGAATATACTCCCGGTGGACTGAAAACTCGAAAGGGCGGTCCAGGCAAAAGTTAGGGATTTAAAACAAAAAAAACACAACAAAAAGAAGTGTGACTGCTGGGGCATACCAATGGATTGACACTCTATGCAAATGGCGACTTCCAGACTTTTCGTCAACAGTGACATTTATCAAAACACTCTACGCTGGTTCACAAATGGCGACTTCTTCCCAACTTTTCAGTCAACAATGAGCTCTTCCCCCAGGAAGCATCAGTTGCTATCTTGTGCCAGGTTTCACCCTGTAAATTGCTCGATTAGTTCACAATAATATCATCTTCAAGGAAGTTTGCCGAGTGTTTGTACTGCGATGTCAGTCTGTCTCCCATCTTACCTGACTTGTCTCGCTTCGTCGAGTTTACCTATCATAACTCTGTCTACACACTCATACATTCATTCACACATTCATGCATTATTACTTTCACTCACACACATCATATACACAACATCATTCAAGCCGACAGTCCTAGACAACGGACCGCTTACACTTTATCTGCTTTCAAGCCGACAGTCCTACACAACGGACCGCTTACACTTTATCCGCTTTCAAGCCGACAGTCCTACACAACGGACCGCTTACACTTTATCCGCTTTCAAGCCGAAAACCCTACACAACGGACCGCTTACACTTTATCTGCTTTCAAGCCGACAGTCCCCGACAACGGACCGCTTACATTTTTACTGCTTTCAAGCCGACAGTCCTAACAACGGACCGCTTACACTTTATCTGCTTTCAAGCCGACAGTCCTACACAACGGACCGCTTACATTTTTACTACTTTCAAGCCGATAGTCCCAGACAACGGACTGCTTACATTTTTACATCTTTCAAGCCGACAGTCCTAAACAACGGACCGCTTACACTTTATCTGCTTTCAAGCCGACAGTCCTACACAACGGACCGCTTACACCTTTATCTGCTTTCAAGCCGACAGTCCTACAAAACGGACCATTTACATTTACCTTTTGCCTTGTTCCAAGCTTTTAGTCCTAAACAATGGACACTCCGCGTCTATCCGTCATTCCCTTGAGTGTCATCCCCAGTGCGTCTGGCCCAGAGATGTCATCAAAAGTTTTGTCTCCGTTAAACCATTGTTCCAAATTAATACAATAATAGACAATCATTTTCCCAGTGAAACTACATTCCTCCCACAGAGTCAGATCCCTTTTTATAAAGAAATCGTGCATCCCGTCGTTACTACTCAATCAAGTCATTTACATCGTCTTGCATTCATAATGGTGTCACATGCATTCACACAGTATCTTAGGGTCAAAAATAGGTGTACTTTGTATTTAAGTCTCTTCGGCCCGTCAAATTAAAGATTTCATCTTCAAATCTCCGGACAAAGAAACTTAAATAGGGGCATCTGTCATACCCCAATTTTTGACCCAAGATCCCACCGACACGTGTCATCTGTCATACCTCTTCTCACTTTTTTTTTCGTCTTTTTAATTTTAATTTTTAATTCATTTCCATCTTTTATTTTCTATTTCACTTTTTAATTTAATTTTAGTTTAAACACATTTATCTTTTATTTATTTTTATTCATAGATGATAGGTCCAATTATTTTATCTATTCTTTTTCTATTTTTAATGTCCGATAAGTCCAAGAATTACAGCTGTTCACGGCTCATCGAAATCCAGAAAAAGGTCTTGTAACAAACTTCTTTTCATCCAAATCCAGTAAAAGGTCTTGTAACAAACTCCCTTTCATCCCAATCCAAATCATCCCAATCCAAAGCCACAATTTTCGGCAGTTTTCAACAAACCCTAGGTCTAATCCTTCACTATAAAAACAACCTGCAAAACACACATTAGGAGGCCAAAAAAAAAATTAATTCACAACCTGCAAAGAAACCATTCTCAGAGGCTCACTCTCGTTCATAACCCGCATCAACATCACAAGTACCAATTTTTTCATAAAACAGCCAACCAAACACCAATTTTTGCATAAAACAGCCAACCAAACACCAATTTCGCACAAACAGCAAACCAAACACCAATTTTCGCACAAACAGCAAACCAAACAGAAGTTTCTTCACACAGACAGCAAACCAAACAGAAGTTTCTTCGCACAGACAGCATACCAAACATAAGTTTTTTCTCACAGCAGCAAACCAAACAGAAGGTTCTTCTCACAGGCAGCAAACCAAACAGAAGTTTCTTCGCACAGACAGCAAACCAAACAGAAAGGTAGTACTTTTTTCTTTTCCCTTTTAAAAAAAAATTAGATTTACACTGCATATTTATCATCCACTTATTTATTGCGTATTTATTTTACAGCAAAGATTTTAGAATGTAAATAGGTGTTCATGTAATTTATTTATCTATTTTCCGCATACCTTAGAATGTATTAATAGGTTTAATGTAATAGTTGTAGGTGCATGTGTGCGTGTGTGGGTGTATGCTTTATTTTCCCGCTTCTAGTTTAGGTCAGAGGTCCTCGTGGTGGTCCAACGCCACCACGTGGTACCTGCGCTTTTATTTTTATGCTCCGTAGTTTAGTTTTCAGTTTTAACTATCATTCAAAAACAACAAAAACATGCAAATAACAAAACACAAAAAAAAACATTTTTAAAACAAACCTTGATCTTAAATCAAGTGATTCTTCTTTTATTTTCTTAATCAAGACCATTGTACGGTTTTAAACCCATTTGGTCTCTGATTTTGCCAGCAAGACTGGGGTTGTTTGAGATTGCTACTGTTTCTTCCAAAGTAGCTTCAGCTTTGTCGTAGACTTCTGACCTAACCCAAAAATCTCTAACAAGCTCCTGATATGTTGGTCCATTCAACATACCAAAGTATCTCATCATTCCTTGTGATAAGAAATGAGGTGCAACGTCAACTCCATGACGACTGAGTGAACCAAAATCTACTGGAGATTCAACTTGAATTTCCAGAGTCTCCTTGATGATGTTCATTGTTCTGGGTTTGATAACATAGGAACCTCCGGTCTTGATTATAACACCAGATTGGATGAGATCACTTGCCATTAGGGTTTTCTAAGAGTTTGATTTGAGAACAAAAGAAAAGGTTTTGCAAAGTATTGAAAAACAAGAAATTTGTTCAGAGAGAAAATCAAAGAGTGAAAAGAGAAGTGAGTTGTGTGTGTTATGTATTTATAGAGAAAATGTTTGAAAATTGTTTGGAAAGAGTAGGGGACAAACAAACACAAACAATAAATACATATAGCATGCAGCCGTAAACGTATTGGGACAAAGCGAAGGTAACTTGTTTAATATAATGAAATCATTGCCCTTTGAGTTCTTACCCAATACAGACAGGCCACGTCTGAGAAACTGTAAAGTAACTGTCACCATAGTGGGGCAGGTGTTACTGAACTTAACAGTCACGCTTCCACTAATACGAGCTTCTGAGAGTCTAAAGATTCCTTACCAGAGTCTGAATATTTTACCAGAAGCTTTCATCAGAATCTCCAAAAGAGAGTCTGATTCCCAGATAGCTTTTGAATATTTTCAGAGTCTGAATTCTGTTTTCAGAGGCGCATATTACGCAGAGACATAGCACATGTTCAAATTTTTCTTTATGAAATCAAATCTTTCAATAGATAAGGGTTTAGTAAATATATCAGCCCATTGATGATCAGTATCAATGAATTGGATATCTAAAATTCCTTTTTGAACATAGTCTCTTATAAAATGATGTTTAATCTCAATATGCTTTGCTCTTGAATGCAGAATTGGATTTTTAGACAAACATATAGCTGCTGTATTATCACAATAAATTGGGATATGGTTTTCAGTTATTTGATAGTCCTCAAGCTGATGTTTCATCCAGAGTAGCTGTGTACAACAACTAGCAGCTGAGATGTATTCTGCTTCTGCTGTAGGCAGAGCAATGGTTGCTTGCCTCTTGCTAGCCCAGGATATCAGATTCTCTCCCAAGAATTGACAATTGCCACTGGTAGATTTTCTTTCAATCCTGTCTCCAGCATAATCAGCATCACAGAATCCAACTAGCTTGTAGTCAGAGGATTTCTTGTAAAGAAGTCCAAGATTAGTAGTTCCTTTCAGATATCTAAAGATTCTCTTAACAGCAGTTAAGTGAGACTCTCTAGGATCTGATTGAAACCTTGCACACAAACATACACTGTACAAAATATCTGGTCTGGATGCAGTTAGGTATAACAAAGAACCAATCATACCTCTATACAGCTTCTGGTCAACTTTGGTTCCTTGATCTTCTTTGCTCAGAGTGCAGGTTGGATGCATTGGAGTATTCATTTCTTTGCAGTCCTCAAGATTGAACTTCTTCAGAAGCTCTTTCGTATACTTGGATTGATGAACGTAGACTCCATCTTTGCATTGGTTGATTTGAATTCCAAGAAAGAACTTCAATTCTCCCATCATGCTCATTTCAAATTCATACTGCATTACTTTTGAAAACTCTTTGCAAAGTGAACTATTTGTAGAACCAAAGATAATATCATCAACATAAATCTGAACTACAAGAATGTCTTTCTTTAGAGTCTTTCTGAATAGAGTAGTGTTAACTTGTCCTCGTTCAAAGTTGTTTTGAATCAAGAAATTACTCAGTCTTTCATACCAAGCTCTGGGAGCTTGTTTCAAGCCATAGAGTGATTTCTTTAATTTATAAACATGCTTTGGATGCTTTAAATCTTCAAAGCCAGGAGGTTGTTTGACATATACTTCTTCAGAAATGACACCATTAAGAAATGCACTCTTAACGTCCATTTGATACAAAGTTATGTTGTGATTAACTGCATAGGAAAGAAGTAACCTGATTGCTTCCAATCTTGCAACTGGAGCAAAAGTTTCTGTGTAATCAATGCCTTCTTGCTGACTGAAGCCTTGTGCAACAAGTCTGGCCTTGTTTCTGATTACTGCTCCTTGTTCACTAAGCTTATTTCTGAACACCCACTTGGTTCCAATGATGTTCTTGTGATTAGGCTTAGCTACTAGATCCCATACTTCATTCCTTTCGAATTGATTCAGTTCTTCTTGCATTGCTAGAATCCATCCTTCATCTCCAAGAGCTTCTTCAACAGAAGTTGGTTCAATAACAGATAATAATCCTAAAGCAGACTCTTCTTGTCTGAAATGCGATCTTGTTCTCATAGGACTTTCTTTATTGCCAATTATCTGATCTTCTGGATGTGAAGACTTGTATTTGAAAGATTGTTTGGATTGACTAGCTTGCAGAGAACCATCTTGAGCTTCATCAGAAGCTTCTTCATTAGGAACTTCAGGGGTTGTTCCAGCTTCTGAAGTATCTTCAGATTCTGGAATCTGATCAGATTCTGAGTTATCATCAGAATCTTGAGATTTTTCATGACTTTCATCTTGCACTGGAGTTTCACTTCCAGGCTCTTTGTCATCGAATCTTACATGCATAGATTCTTCCACACATTGTGTTTCTGAATTATACAGCCTGTATGCCTTAGAGCGTTCAGAGTAACCTAAAAAGATTCCCTTTTGAGCTTTGGCATCAAATTTCTTTAGGTAGACTTTGTTGTTTAGGGCATAACATGTACATCCGAACTGATGAAAATAAGATGTGTTGGGTTTTCTTCCTTTAAAGAGTTCATAAGCTGTTTTTTTTCAACAGAGGTCTAATATAGATTCTGTTCTGAACATAACAAGCTGTGTTTACTGCTTCTGCCCAAAAATGCTTAGCCAGATTGTTCTCATGGATCATGGTTCTAGCCATCTCTTGTAAGGTTCTGTTCTTTCTCTCTACAACTCCATTTTGTTGTGGAGTTCTAGGTGCAGAGAATTCATGAATAATTCCATGTTTTTCACAGAAAACCTCAAACGGTTCATTTTCAAATTCTCCTCCATGATCACTTCTGACTTTCAAGATTTTCATTTCCTTCTCTGATTGAATTTGGATGCAGAATTTACTAAACACAGAATATGAATCATCTTTAGTTTTTAGAAATTTAACCCAACACCATCTGTTGTAGTCATCAACAATAACTAGTCCATATTTACTTCCATATAAGGATGCAGTGTTAACTGGTCCAAATAAGTCAATATGAAGTAACTCCAAGGGTCTGGAAGTTGAAACAATTTCTTTCGGCTTGAAGGGACTCTTGACAATTTTCCCTTTCTGACATGCTCCGCAAAGAGCATCTGAGTGATAGTCAATGTTTGGTAGGCCTTTGACAAGTTGTAACTTGCTAATTTTAGAGATTAATCTCCAGTTAGCATGTCCCAAACGTCTATGCCACATCCACTTCTTATCACCCATTGACAGAAGGCACATTACCTTCTGATCAGTCAGTTCTGAGAATTTTATCTTGTATACATTGTTTCTTCGTTTTCCCTTGAAGACTATGGACCGATCATCCTTGTTAACCACTGTGCAGTTGTTCTTATTAAACAATACATCATAACCACTGTCATATAATTGACTTATGCTTAGTAAGTTATGTTTAAGTCCATCAACGAACCACACATTACTGATTGAGATCAGAGAGTTACCAATGGTTCCAGTACCAATGATTTTGCCAGTCTGGTTTCCTCCAAATCCCACAGTTCCTCCCTCTTTCAGGGTTAGGGTTATGAACATAGACCTTTCTCCCGTCATGTGACGCGAGCACCCACTGTCTAGGTACCAAGCCTTGTGCTTTCTTAGTCCTTTTAGACATACCTGCAGCATCAATAATATCAGACTTAGGTACCCATATTCTTATGGGTCCTTTTTGGTTAGTCTTAGAACCATTGAACTCTTTTTGCAAGTTATGTCTTGAAATCCTTGGCAATGTTTTCTCCCATACCTTAGGGTTGGAACCGTTTGGTTTAGGTTTCAACTTGCCTTTCACAGTTTCTCTCCTTTGAAACTTAGACTTTGGTTTTTCAGACTCTGGCTTTTTCAGAGTCTGAGACTTTAAAGCTTTGGGTTCAAAGTTTTTCAGACCCTTTAACTTAACATTCTGAAGTTTTGACTTAGTCAGAATCTTAGAAGTAGAAGTTGTAGGTTCTGAATGAGTCTCTGTGTTGACTTCATCAGACTCTTTTACAAAATGATTTTTCAACGCCTCTCTGGCTCCATCAGGACCAGATTTCAGAGTCATTTCATTTGAGTTTCCTTCAATGAATCCAAGACCCTGTCCTCTGTTCTGATACGTGCTATAGATCATGGATGCAACCCTTGATCTGTCAATTCCAGTAGCAATAAATTCTTGCAGAGCAACATCTTGCTCACTTAAGTATTTACAGCTACACTTCTTGATCAATAAAGAGATATTTTCTTCTTTTAAATCTTCTAATTCCAACAGAGTTGAATTATGTCTTTTTGACAGCTTATCAAGCTGTTGTTTGACTTTCTTCAACTCAGTGGTCTTAGTTTAAAAATGACCAAGAAGCTCATTGACAGATTCTATAAGTTCAGATCTTGTGAGTTCAGAATATACCTCTGTTTCATTTTCAGAGTCTGTATCTGATTCTGCCTCAGGTGTCTCTTTAACAGATTCGGTTGTAGCCATTAGTCCAACAGCTACATTGGCTTCACCATCAGCATCATCATCTTCAGATCCTGACTCATTATCAAGATCTTCCCAGGTGGCCATCAGACTTTTCTTGATCTGCTTCTTAAACTTGCTTGACTTGAAGGTTGGCCTTTTTGACTTGGGTTTCTCCTTCTGCAGTTCTGGACACTCAGCAATAAAATGTCCAGTTTTCTTGCAGTTGAAGCAACCTTTCTGATCCTCCTTTTTGAACCCCTTCCCACTGCTCTTGCTCAGAAATCTCTTGTTCTTCTTAGCAAGGTACTGCATTCTGCTTGAAAGCATAGCCATTTCCTTTGCTACATCAGGATCCTCCTCTGAGCTTTCAGAAGCTGAAGACTCATTTTTAGATTCTTCAACCTTGAGAGCCTTTGAAGACCTTCCTTTTGATTTTAAAGCAATGGTTTTGGATTTTCTTGCAGAATCATGTTCATTGAGACTTAACTCATGAACCTTGAGTGAGCTTACAAGATCTTCAACACTTAAAGTGTTTAAATCTTTAGCCTCCTCAATTGCAGTGACCTTTGGTCTCCATCTAGAGGGTAAGCTCCTTAAAATCTTGCTAACATGATTAGAAGCTATGTAACTCTTCTTCAGTATCTGAAGACCAGATACTAGAGTTTGAAATCTTGAGTACATCTGCTCAATACTTTCATCCTCTTTCATCTTAAATAGTTCATATTGATGAACTAATAGAAGAGCTTTAGCTTCCCTGACCTTTTTGCTTCCTTCGTAGTTAGCACAGAGAGAAGCAAACATGGCTCTAGCAGTAGATTTGTCACTCATCTTCATGTATTCCGTTTTAGGAATAGCAGTGACAAGAGCCCCTCTGATGATATGATGTTTCTTATAGATTTTCTTTTGAGCAGCAGTGTGAAGTTTGCGGTCAATGGCAGCACCTTCGTCATCAAGTTGTAAGTCACCAACACCATCTTCAAGTATGTCCCAGAGTTCTTCATCAAGACCCATGACATAACTATAGAAGTTGGTTTTCCACCAAGAAAATTCTTCAGGATCACCATTGAACTTAGGAATTTTTCCATAATCAGCCTTTCTACTGCTGTTATTGGATCCATATTCATATGGTATAGCAGCACCAGAAGTGGCACCAGAAGAAGACGGTTCACTGGAAGACATGTTTTTCTCTGGATCTTTTCTGTTACACGGTTAAGTGCTAAGACAACAGAGTCGGAGCTCTGATACCAACTGAAGGTGAGAAAAACACAAGAAGGGGGGGGTTGAATTGTGTTTCCTTTTCGCAACTCTTGAAGAGTGAGAATCTAATTCCTTTAAACTCAGAGTCTGAATGAGATCAGAGTCTGATAGGAGATTAGGTTCTGATTGCAGCGGAATAATCAAGAGATAAAGAGAGAACAGAGAACACAAGCAATTATACAGGTTCCTTCCACAAACCGGAAGTAGTCCTGTCCCCCTTGTACTTCCAAGGAGAGTTCACTAAAATGTAATATCAAATTACAAGTTGCTCAAACACACAGTATGAGACTTCCTTGCTCAAGCACACAGGCGAGAGACTTCCTTGCTCAAAGACACAACTAAGAGACTTCCTATGCTCAAGGACGCAGCCAAGAGACTTCCTTTGCTCAAGGACGCAGCCAAGAGACTTCCTCTGCTCAAGCACAAAAGCAAGAGACTTTTACACAATTACAGAAAATTGAATACAATTGAAACACTTGATAACAATCAAAATGTGTTTCAATTACAACAAAGACAGACTCTGTTTTACACATAAGACAGACTCTGTTTTTCTGTGAAACTTAGAGATTCTAGAATACTCAGTTTGTAAGAATCTAAGTTAATGATGTGCTTTTGTTAAGACTCAGTTGAATACGAAAGCAGCGCAATGCAGTTTTTCTAAGTTGTAGAGTCCAACACTTCTTCAAGTCTTCTATCCATAGGCGTAGGAAAGAGACGATGAGTCATCCAGCGCATCAGGATGATTTCTGAAGCTTGATCAATGACTGTTGATCTGTTGCTTGATTTGGTAATAGTCCTTCAATAGCATCATTTGAATTCCATTCCCTTTGAGGATTAATACCGGTAGACACAGTTGCCAAACTGTACGTGGTAGTGGAGTAGTGGAAACAGAGTTCGTACAACGTACTCTGTACTGGCCTGCAATCTTTGTCTTTGTGCTTCCCACGCTCAATTTGACTTAGAAGCTAGCCGTTACTCCATTAGAGTTTCTTTGTGCATAGCAATGCAGTAGAGATCACTGTTAGCAGATTATCAAATTTGTGGCTTCAGACTCACTGTAGTACTAAGCTTCTGATAATCTTCAGACTCTCTTGGTTCTCAGATTCTGATGGTCTTCAGACTCTGATACAGTCTTCAGACTCTCTTTGGTACAGTCTTCAGACTCTCTTCGATACAGTCTTCAGACTCTCTTCGATACAGTCTTCAGACTCTCTTCAGCACAGTCTTCAGACTCTCTTCGAAACAGAATCACAAGCAACAAGCTTCTATGGATTTATTGCTCTTTAACATTGTTCAAACAGAATGCTTTCTAAGATACAAATCTTAATTGATATCCTGCATACTTAAACAAATATTAGCAATATCCAATTGACAACTTTTTAATACCTTGTTATCATCAAAACTCAAAACGTGGTATTGCTGAACACCTTTGTTCCAACATACCTGCATACAACTCGACAACAACAACAACATCTAGCATGCATAATCAACTATGACATACCGTACGACTACAACCGAATAGGACTCGACCAAGCCCTTGCAACAAGGTTCGCCAAATAGTGCATAATTTCACTTAAATCATTCATTTTCAAGCAACAAGAAGTTTCTATAAGGTTTAGTACTTAATCAGGGGTTATACAGCTCAACCTAAGCATTTTGGAGTGCCCGGACAGGCCTCCTTAAGTTTGAACTAAGGTCACAATGCGGCTGTTAAAAGCCTTCTTCGCTTAAGCGAAGGCCTCTTCGCTTAAGCGAGCAAAACGCTGAGAGGAAAGGTGACTTCGCTTACGAGTTCGCTCAAGGCTCGCTCAAGCGAACAGCCTCAACTAAGTTCTGGGCAACTACTTTGAATGGTCGCTGAAGCGACGGGAAGTTTGCTTAAGCGAACGGTTGTCTGGGCAGGGTAAATCCTCGAATTCTCTAACCCTAAATCATCGAAAAACCCAATTTTGATCCCTAATTACCCAAAACGTGTAAGCACAGATGTTTATGGATTCAGTATACAACATAGGCAACAAAACAACACTGAAATAGGCAATCAACAACACAATTCATCCATTTTAGAATTTACACAAAACTTCTAAAACCTAGAAAACCAAGAACACCAAAATTCACAATTTTCAGAATTATATACATTATTAGTGAAAGGAATCCCACCCTTACCTTAATTCAGCAAGATTGAAAGCCTACAGCAAATTTTGATCCCTTCCTAGCTCTTCTCCTAGCTTCTTGGTTTTTCTCCTCTTTCTCTCAAAACTCTCTTTTTCTCTACTGTACGTTAAAATGTTTGTCTGACCTTTCTTTCTTTTTACTAAAAACATAACCTCTCCTATTTCATTAAACCCCCTTTTATTACTATTAATTCTCATTAACCCACTTAATTCTAAATAAATAATAATTCTATATTATTTCTAATTTAAAAAAAATCATACTATCTTTTTAACCTCCAAAACTTCAAATAATATTATTTCTCACCTATTCAATTAAATTATCAAATAATCATGTAATAAAATATACAACACCATAAAATCAACATAATCATTTAAATCATATAAACTTATTAAAAATCAACCGAAAATAAATAAATAACAACTAGGGCGTTACAACTCTCCCCAACTTAAAGAATTTCGTCCTCGAAATATTACCTCAAGCAAACAACTCAGGATATGCCTCATGCATTTTAATTTCCAACTCCCAAGTCAAGCTTTCACCAGTTACTCCACCCCAGACTACTCTCACCAGAGGTATCTCCTTGCCTCTCAACTCCTTCACCTTACGATCATCAATCCTCAACGGTAAAGTCTCCACCGTAAGGTTGTCTCTAACTTGCACGTCATCTCTTGGTATAACATGCGAAGGATCCGCTACGTACTTCCGCAACTGCGACACATGAAACACATCATGCAGATTTGAAAGATGTGGTGGCAAACCTATTCGATATGCCACTGGCCCAATCCTCTCCGATATCTGATAAGGACCAATAAACTTCGGAGTCAACTTCTTCGACTTCAACGCACGACCTATACCTGTCATAGGAGTGACTCTCATGAACACATGATCACCCTCCTGAAATTCAAGTTCCTTTCTACGCTTATCATGGTAACTTTTCTGCCGACTCTGCGACGCTTTCATCTGTTCTCTTATCAACTTAACTTTCTCTGTAGTCTGCTGGACTAATTCCGGTCCCAACACTATACTTTCTCCCGATTCAAACCAACACAACGGAGTTCTACACCTCCGACCATACAAAGCCTCAAATGGTGCCATACCAATACCCGAGTGATGACTGTTGTTGTACGTGAACTCAATCAATGGTAGATGACTATCCCAAGCTCCACCTTGCTCAAGTACACATACTCTTAGCAAATCTTCCAGCGACTGAATCGTCCTCTCCGACTGACCATCTGTTTGAGGATGATAAGCCGAACTCAACTTCAACTTAGAACCCAAAGCCTCTTGCAAGCTCTTCCAAAACCTCGAAGTGAACCTCAGATCTCTATCCGACACAATGCTTGACGGAACACCATGCAACTTCACAATATTATGAATGTAAATCTCTGCCAACTGAGCTACTGGATAATTGATATTGATCGGAATAAAATGTGCTGACTTGGTTAACCTGTCAACAACTACCCAAATGGCATCATGCCCCTTCGGAGTATTCGGTAAGCTCGTTACAAAATCCATGGATATGCTATCCCACTTCCATTCTGGCACATCTAATGGTGTCAACAATCCTGCAGGCTTCTGATGTTCAACTTTAGATTTCTGACAAGTTAAACATGCATAAACAAATTGCGCGACATCTCGCTTCAATCCAGACCACCAAAACATCTTCTTCAAGTCGTGATACATCTTCGTAGCTCCCGGATGAATACTTAAGCTACTCCTGTGACTTTCTTCCAAAATCATCTTTTTCAACTCGTCATTATCAGGAATACAAATTCTGCCTCAGAATCTTAACACACCTTTATCATCAACCTGGAAATCACTACCTTCCGCTTCATTACTAGCAACCATCAAGTCTACAAACTTAACATCAGCTTCCTGCGCTTCCTTGATACTATTCAAGAATTCATTATTGATCTTCAACATACCCAACTGCACGCTCTGAGGTGCCAATTCGCAAACTAAGCTCAAGTCTCTAAATTGCTCAAGTAACTCGAACTCTTTTATCATCATAGCAGACATGTGCAACGTCTTTCTGCTCAAGGCATCTGCAACCACATTGGCTTTACCCGGATGGTAATTCAAACTAAAATCATAGTCCTTCAACAACTCGAGCCATCTTCTCTGCCTCATATTCAACTCCTTCTGATCAAACAAGTATTTCAAACTCTTATGATCACTGAACACCTCAAATCTGGAACCGTACAAATAATGCCTCCAAATTTTTAACACAAAAACTACAGCAGCCAATTCTAAATCATGTGTATGATAGTTCTTCTCATGTATCCTTAACTACCTCGAAGCATAAGCTACCACTTTACCATCTTGCATAAGTACACCACCTAAGCCTAACTTGGACGCATCACAATAAACAACAAAAGGTTCTTCCGGCTTCGGTAAAATCAAAATCGGAGCTGTCGTCAATCTTTGCTTCAACTCATTGAAACTATTCTCACACTGAATATCCCACACAAAAGCTTTACCCTTACAGGTCAACTGCGTCAAAGGAAGTGCCAACTTCGAGAATCCTTCAATAAATCTACGGTAATAACCTGCTAAGCCCAGAAAACTTCTAATCTCTGTAACGGACCTCGGAGTCTCCCATTGCGATACCGCTTCAACTTTCGACGGGTCAACCGCAATACCACTACCAGAAATAATGTGGCCAAGAAAACTTACTTCACTTAACCAGAACTCACATTTGGATAACTTGGCATACAACTTCTTTTCTTTCAACACTTGCAAAACAATCTTCAAATGCTCTGCATCCTCTTCTTCAGTCTTAGAATAAATCAAAATATCATCAATAAAAACGAAAACAAATCTATCCAGGAAGCCGTGGAAAATTCTGTTCATATACTCCATAAATACACCAGGTGCATTAGTAACACCGAAAGGCATCACCTTATACTCATAGTGACCATATCGCGTCCTGAACGCCGTCTTCTGCATATCTTCATCCCTCACCTTGATCTGATGGTAACCTGATCTCAAATCAATCTTACTAAACACACGGGCACCCACTAGCTGATCCATCAAGTCATCAATTCTCGGAAGTGGATACCTATTCTTTATCGTCACTTTATTCAATTGACGGTAATCTATACACAGCCTCATGCTACCATCTTTCTTCTTAACCAATAACACCGGCGCTCCCCAAGGTGAAACACTTGGTCTTACAAACTTCTTATCAAGTAGATCCTCCAACTGTTTCTTCAACTCTGCCAACTCAGCTGCCGACATATGGTAAGGAGCCATCGACACAGGCTTCGTACCCGGAACAAGATCAATTGAAAATTCAACTTCTCTTTCTGGCGGCACATTGGGAATCTCATCAGGAAAAACTTCTGGGAATTCATTCACGACAGGTAGGCTATCAATCACTGCTTGATTCTCCATTGACAAATATGCTAACAAGGAAAACATCATAATTCCGTCGCGCTCAATCTGCTTCAACTGCTTAGTACTCAAGAAATCAACTTCACTCTCTTCTTCAGCGGAAGAGAAACGTACTGTCTTACTAAAACAATTGATGAGGACATGGTTATACTCTAACCAGTTCATCCCAAGGATTACATCCATACCCGTCAACGGTAAACATACAAGGTCAACTTCAAAATCTCTACCAAACACAGACAGTGGACAGCTTAAACAAACAAGAGAAGTAGTCACTGAACCCTTAGCTGGAGTTTCAACAATCATTTCTCCATCCATTTTAGACATAGTAAGTCCCAACTTAGAAGCACAACTAACATCAATAAAACAATGCGTAGCACCAGTATCTATAATAGCAATTAAAGGAGTATCATCAAAATAACAAGTACCTCGAATAAGTCGATCCTCATTGTCCGTCTGTGTACCAGACAATGCAAACACTTTCCCTCCAAACTAAGCCTTCTTAGGCTTCTTGCATTGTGAACTAAGATGACCCTTTTCATCACAATTGAAACAGACAATATCACCACGTTTGCATTCAGCTATTGTATGTCCTTTCTTCCCACATCGGAAGCATTTCTTCTCATCACGGTGGCAAGCATTACTCTTGTGGCCTTTCTCACCACACTTGTAGCAGACAACTTCAGCAGGAGTCTCATTCTTCCTGGGCCTCCTCTCATCATTTACCCGTTGTTTCCCCTAATCAGCAGGAGCACTGTAAGGCTTAGGACGGTTCTGCTGGCTCTTGCTCTTCCTTTCATTAAGCACTTTATAGTGAGCTTTCGTATCCTCTTCGTAAATCCTGCAGCTACTCACCAAATCAGAAAAATTGCGGATCTTCTGATAACCAATGGCCCGCTTAATCTCAGCACGCAGACCATTCTCAAACTTGATACATTTAGAGAACTCAGCAGTCTCAGGAGTGTAATGCGGGTAAAACTTTGCCAACTCAACAAACTTGGCAGCGTACTCTGTTACTGACATATCACCTTGCTTCAGTTCCAGAAATTCAATCTCCTTCTTACCTCAGACATCTTCCGGAAAATACCTATTCAGAAACTCTCTTCTGAACACAGCCCAAGTGATCACAGCTCCTTCATTCCCTAGCACTGGTTGCACACTCACCCACCAATCATCAGCCTCCTCAGCCAGCATATGTGTGCCAAATCGTACCATCTGAACATCAGTGCATTGCATCACTCTGAAGATCCTTTCAATCTCCTTCAACCATGTCTGCGACCCATCAGGGTCATACCTACCCTTGAACGTTGGTGGATGGTTCCTCAGGAAGGTTTCCAACATGCAAACACCGTCGTTACCACCAGCATTATTCTGTTGACCCACAGCTTGAGCCATCGCTTGCAAGGCAGCAGCAAGTGCAACATCATTCCTTCCAGCCATCGCGAAAATCTACACTACAACAACAACCACGACATCAAAGACAATACAAAATTGTCACACGACTCTACTAGGCTCGACTCGACTCTACTACTTGGCCGGACAGACCGACTTGCTCTGATACCAATTGTAACACCCTGTTCTCCCAACATTAATAATTAACAAATTAAATCAGAGTTTTTCACCAAAAACGGAGTGCTACATTTTCGTTCAAATAAATTCTCCAAAATTAACGGATGAATAAATATTCTCCAATAAAATAGTCAATAATAATTAACTTCAAAACTTCGCAGCGGAATTAATTTTAAACAACTGAATAAATCCTTGGCACGCAGGCCTCATCAAAGGTTTCATTAAATCAAAATTATTACGTAAGGAAAGAGAAAACAAGAAATATAATCCCATCCCGTTACGTATCAGAGCCCTAAGACACTTGAGCCAACATCTCTACTAATCTTCGTTACCTGCACTTGCCCACAAGGCGGCAATTCCAGCAGAAGGGGTGAGATACACGATCAATAATAAATATATATAATCCATCAAATCAATGAAACAACAACATCTTACAACAGGCATTATTCAATTCGTATATAATGTGAATAAATATACACACATGTAATAGCAACATAATTATCTTCAGCAACATTAAACAACAACAACAACAATGTCATTCCAGGGCATAAGCCCCCAACGATTGAGTGATAAACACTCCAGGGCATAAGCCCTCAACGGTTGAGTGAAAACACTCCAGGGCATGAGCCCTCAACAAGGTATGAGTATGAAATGGACTCAATAGCGTATACCTGCATACAACTCGACAACAACAACAACATCTAGCATGCATAATCAACTATGACATACCGTACGACTACAACCGAATAGGACTCGACCAAGTCCTTGCAACAAGGTTCACCAAATAGTGCACAATTTCACTTAAATCATTCATTTTCAAGCAACAAGAAGTTTCTATAAGGTTTAGTACTTAATCAGGGGTTATACAGCTCAACCTAAGCATTTTGGAGTGCCCGGACAGGCCTCCTTAAGTTTAAACTAAGGTCACAATGCGGCTGTTAAAAGCCTTCTTCGCTTAAGCGAAGGCCTCTTCGCTTAAGCGAGCAAAACGCCGAGAGGAAAGGTGACTTCGCTTACGAGTTCGCTCAAGGCTCGCTCAAGCGAACAGCCTCAACTAAGTTCTGGGCAACTACTTTGAATGGTCGCTCAAGCGACGGGAAGTTTGCTTAAGCGAACGGTTGTCTGGGCAGGGTAAATCCTCGAATTCTCTAACTCTAAATCATCCAAAAACCCAATTTTGATCCCTAATTACCCAAAACGTGTAAGCACAGATGTTTATGGATTCAGTATACAACATAGGCAACAAAACAACACTGAAATAGGCAATCAACAACACAATTCATCCATTTTAGAATTTACACAAAACTTCTAAAACCTAGAAAACCAAGAACACCAAAATTCACAATTTTCATAATTATATACATTATTAGTGAAAGGAATCCCACCCTCACCTTAATTCAGCAAGATTGAAAGCCTACAGCAAATTTTGATCCCTTCCTAGCTCTTCTCCTAGCTTCTTGGTTTTTCTCCTCTTTCTCTCAAAACTCTCTTTTTCTCTACTGTACGTTAAAATGTTTGTCTGACCTTTCTTTCTTTTTACTAAAATCATAACCTCTCCTATTTCATTAAACCCCCTTTTATTACTATTAATTCTCATTAACCCACTTAATTCTAAATAAATAATAATTCTATATTATTTCTAATTTAAAAAAAATCATACTATCTTTTTAACCTCCAAAACTTCAAATAATATTATTTCTCACCTATTCAATTAAATTATCAAATAATCATGTAATAAAATATACAACACCATAAAATCAACATAATCATTTAAATCATATAAACTTATTCAAAATCAACCGAAAATAAATAAATAACAACTAGGGCGTTACAGGAAGCGCATTTAAGAAGAACTGAGGCTCTGGAAGAGATGGTAAAGAAACGGCAAGAGGATCTCCAGAAATTGATGGATCATCTTGCCAAACAAAACCAACCTTAGTTCAATTTCGTTTTATTCTGTTTGTAATTCTTGTTTGCTGTCTTCTGAACTGTTTTTGTTTCTTGCAAATTTATACAAGTTTTTATTTGATTCCACTTGCATTTAATTTATTTTGTGCTCTGAATCTTCTATGTTTTTCCCTCTGAATCTCATTTTCCTTACCTTAAGTCATTTAAAAAGGGGGAGGAACTTGTTCTAAACCTTTTTGTTGATGACAAAAGGGGGAGAAGAGAAAGTATTTGTGTTTTCTCAACAGGGAGAAGGGAAAAATATGAGATTTGTGTTTCCTTCTAAATACATTGCAAGTTCTATGTAAAAGTTAAAGGGAAATCTGCGAAAGGTGCTTAGTTAGACTCTGAGCCCCTGTTTAAGAATCTGTTCTCTAAATTCGTTTATTATTCTGAGAATGAATTCGATTGCTTATGAAAATGAATTTAATTAACCTGGATAGAACTTAGGGGGAGCTTACAAACCTCAACTTAAGAACTATCAGACTCAAGGGGAGTCAGAGCTTACAAACCTCAGACTCTGAGCTTACAAACCTCAAACCCCTTAAGTCAACTTGTTAATTAGATTAACAACAATTGACCTTTTAAATACTAATGTTTGTCATCATCAAAAAGGGGGAGATTGTTGGAACAAAGGTGTTTAGCAATACCATGTTTTGAGTTTTGATGATAACAAGGTATTAAAAAGTTGTCAATTGGATATTGCTAATATTTGTTTAAGTATGCAGGATATCAATCAAGATTTATATCTTAGAAAGTATTATGTTTGAACAATGTTAAAGAGCAAAATTCCAGAGAAGCTTGTTGCTTGTGATTCTGTATCAAAGAGAGTCTGAAGACTGTATCGAAGAGAGTCTGAAGACTGTATCGAAGAGAGTCTGAAGTATGTGCCGAAGAGAGTCTGAAAGACTGTATCAGAGTCTGAAGACTATCAGAGTCTGAAGACTATCAGAATCTGTAAAACCAAGAGAGTCTGAAGATTATCAGAAGCTTAGTGCTACAGTGAGTCTGAAGCCCAAAATCTGAAAATCTGCTAACAAGGATTTCTACAAGCATTGCGATGCAAAAGAAACTCTCAAATGGAGTAACGGCTAGCTTCAAAGTCAACTTGAGCGTGGGAAGCACAAAGACAAGAATGCAGGCCAGTACAGAGTACGTTGTACGAACTCTGTTTCCACTACTCCACTACCTCGTACAGTTTGGCAACTGTGTCTACCGGTATTAATCTTCAAAGGGAATGGAATTCAAATTATGCAATTGAAGGACTATTACCAAATCAAGCAACAGATCAACAGCCATTGATCAAGCTTCAGAAATCATCCTGATGTGCTGGATGACTCAACGTCTCTTTCCTACGCCTATATAAAGGATAGAAGACTTGAAGAATTGTTGGACTCTACAACTAGAAAAATTACACTGCGTTGCTTTCGTATTCAACTGAGTCTTAACAAAAACACATCAACAACTTAGATTCTTACAAAGTGAGTATTCTAGAATTTCTAAGTTCCATAGAAAAACAGAGTCTGTCTTTGTTGTAATTGAAACACATTTGATTGTTGTCAAGTGTTTCAACTCTATTCAATTTTCTGTAATTGTGTAAGAAGTCTCTTGCTTGTGTGCTTGAGCAAAGAAGTCTCTTGGCTGCGTCCTTGAGCAAGGAAGTCTCTTAGTTGTGTCTTTGAGCATTGGAAGTCTCTTGCCTGCGTGCTTGAGCATTGGAAGTCTCTTACTGTGTGTTTGAGCAACTTGTAATTGATATTACATTTTAGTGAACTCTCCTTGGAAGTACAAGGGGGACAGGACTACTTCCGGTTTGTGGAAGGAACCTGTATAATTGCTTGTGTTCTCTCTTCTCTCTATCTCTTGATTATTCCGCTGCATCAGAACCTAATCTCCCATCAGACTCTGATCCCATTCAGACTCTGAGTTTAAAGGAATTAGATTCTCACTCTTCAAGAGCTGCGAAAAGCTAACACAATTCAACCCCCCCCCCCCCTTCTTGTGTTTTTCTCACCTTCACTAAACACCCTTGTACCAACAAAAGGTTCACTTCATAAACCTTTTTATACGAAGCTCCAACTATGGTAAGAGTCTAAATTTTAAGTATTATAATCTAGACATCAATACCTATCTGAGATAATAACTATTAATGGCATGTTTACTGTATTTGGAATGATGAATAAGGTTTGTTGATTTTTAATTCAATTTAGGGAGTATCAGTTTCATACAACACATGGATAATTATTTATCCTAAATGCATTTTATCACTCCAATGGGTATAGTCATTGTAGATGACAAGTAGCAACTATTAAACAATTGGTTCGGAGTTTTTAGTAATGGATTTATAATAAAATGTTAGTTGGTTATCCGTTTACTGGTATATATATTGTGAGTGAAAACAAAAAATAAATAATGAGACTTTTTAAGTCGGTTAAAGATGTAACCGATGTCATTGAGTTAGCATCCATATCTATTGAATGCTAATTAGCATTTTTTTAACATCTGTTTAAGTTAGCGTCTGCATTTATATACACTTTTAATACAAATTTAGCTTCAATCAATGCGTCCACTTTTGTAGATGTTAACCAACATTAGTAGGAAGCTTTTAGTATGCAAGCTTTTATCGTCTTCAATTTTTTGGACTCTAAACTAACCCTAAAAGGCTGATAGCGTCAACAATTTTCATCTTAGCATCTATTTTTCTGTTGACTATATTTTTAGTGTTATAGCTAACGAGGTGGTGGATGAAGTGCATAAATCTAATAATGATTTGATTCTTTTTATAGTTGATTTTGAAAATGTGTATGATTATATAGACTTGAAATATCTAGAATTTGTAATGGTGAAAATTAACTCCATTGATTGCGGCATAATGTTTGAATGTTATGTTGAACACGACAGTGTCGGCAGAATTATTTACTCACTACTACAACCAATAATTACTACTATAACCAATAATTACAATTAAGGAAGAAAACTAATAATTGATTACGTGTACACTTATTTGTCACATACAACGTAGGTGTAATTTTTTACGACATGACAGAGCATTAAATGAGACATACAACAACAAAGTGACATGTGTACTCTTCAAAAAAATTAAGGCACATGTTTATATTAGAGATAAGAGAATAGAGATCAGAGATTAGAGACTAGAGACAGAGATTATATATAGATAACAAGCAGCACACCACATGACATTTAAAGCTTTGGAAGCTTTCAAACAGTTTACACACAAAACTTAAAACTCTTTTATTACATCGCAATTAAAATAAAAAAACATTAAAATTAGGCAGCAAGCCCATGTAGCACGCCTATTTCCCATGCTTGGTGGTAAGCAAGGTCTTTGGCAACTTCCTTTCTTTCATTTCTGTTCCTCTTATGTTACCATCATCAATGTAGCCTACAATCGATAGTAAATGGAATATCTTAGTTATCTATATTCTCCGAATTTGAACAATTATTGTTAATTTCTTATTATTTTTAATCAGACACTTCTCATTGTAAGATCTACTTAATCCCATCCATCAAATCTCCCCGTCTAAGACAATATATAAAATTGGGTTTTCCTACTCTTGGCATAAGCAAAACATGAAGGAAATACTTTTGCTCTATTTTGAAAACAATCATTAATCAATGTGAAACTAATTTAAAAAAAAAATTGTGAGTTATAAACAATTACCCTGAGGAATATATACCTGAAGAGTCATGCCTATATTTCATAATTTGTAAACACTCCCCGTTCGGCAAGAGAAGATTTTTTAAGAAAGAAGTTCACTAGCCTTTTAAATTTCTCCCTTTCATATGATGTATTTGACAGATTCACATTCAATTTCAATGAATTCAATCTAGCAAAGCAAGGAAATTGACTTATGATTGAATCAGAAGTTTGCAAAAGTAGAACCTGCACAAAAAATATATTGAACATATTTTAAAACGTTACTTGAACAAATAGATTTAGCATTGGCAAGATATTAGAAACAATTTTGAGCAATATGAAAATAACAATTTTGAGCGTACCTTTAGGGTAGTTGAAGAGAGAGCCAATATCTTAACATAATCAGCAAGCACATGCAGCCATTTAATTAAGCTTGAATAGAGATATCCAATATCTTGAACATCAATGTTTACTTGTTCAAGTAAAGAAAGATTGCATGTAGAGACTTGGGCGATGAGTCCACGACAGAGAGTAAGAGAACTAAGGTTTGGAGTAGAAAGCACAACTTTAGGAGCTCCTAGAATTATGCCTATGGTCAAACTAGAAAGCTTAGAATTAGATATGCTTAGCAATTTTGTATTGTGGGTCAGTGTACACCAGCCAAGGACCAAAGTGGTCAACATGTGACAATTAGAAAATGGATCAGCAACACCATCTTCATTTGCAGCAAAAGTGACATGTTCAAGATGCAAGCTTTTCAATGCAGAAAAATGAAAGGAACTTGGAAGTTCTATCATCCAAGGGACAGACAAAATGCCAATTTTAAGATGTGTTAATGACGAACATGAAAATATACAAGGGTTCAAAGTGTGTTCGTCGCTAAAATTGAATTGAATTAAATCAATATCAACTGCTAACTTCTTAACATTGTGTGACACAGCATATGTCATAATCCTGTCTAAGAGTTCAGGTTGAATGCAACCAGCATGCCTTAAATCAATATCAGGTAAATCAATTGAGTTGTCACGACGAGACAGAACCGAAGACACAAACTGGCTAAATTGAGGAAGGTTGTTGGAAAAGTCAGAGAAATCTGTTGCAAGACTAGGGAGACATCGCCAAAGGTCCTTCCATCTAGTAGACAATATGCACGTTTGAACAGCGTGTTTTGTGTCCATTAACTTCATTATCTCCAGTAAAATAGAGTCAGGAAAATCACTGAGTGTCCTCCGTTCTTCTTTTCTATTTCTTTTACGCTCCATCCTTCACTTCAACAAAAGATAACAAGAGCTATAAGTAATGTAATCTAATGAAAGAAGGACCTTTTACACAGATTTAAATAACATTTGAATTGACGATAAATTTAACGAAATTTAACGAAATTACAATAGGGCACCTTGCTTTTTGTAAAAATTACACATTGAAGATCTAAACTCAAAGTGCCAGTAGTCTATGGCTCAACCAAACACATGTTAGTATCCCTATTTTATTTGAAATAATAAAATACAAAATTTAAGGTTTGAATTTTTCCTTCAAACGACCTCGTGTTTATCAAGTATATAGGATACATATCGTGAATAACTACATATGCATGATTGGTTTATTCGTAGAAATTACGTACCTTGTGAGGGTTGGGTTTCAATCGTTCATTCAAATGATCGAGTTGCAGCAACCTTGTACAAGCTATGGCATCTTATAGTGAAATGTAAAATAATTTATAATTTAATATTTCATCACTGGAATGATAGGTGCAACGTATTTAAATTCTCGGTATATAGTAAGTCAAACGTACAATAATATATAATTAATATTTCTCAAATTAAAACGAAAAATACAAGGTATTCAAATGTTCTGTAAAAAAATTATTTTTATATAAAGTAAGTCAATTGTAAAATAATTTATGATTTACAAATGTAAATTAATTATAAGATTATATTTCATAATATTTGGATACTAAAAAAGAGAATATAAAACATTTCAACTAGGGTTATAGTTCTTGTAGACACTAATCCTTTGTTAGTGCTTATATATATTACTTTCTTTTTTACAAGAGTGCTTATATATTAATAAAAAAGGCAGAAAAAAAAGACATGAAAATTGGGGGACATAAATCCTACCATGTAAATACACACAAAAGTGTAGGTCAACGTAAACAGATACACAAATTAGAGTTCTGCAATAACCAGAGACTCCCTGCAACAACAACAAATTACGTCATTGTATAAGTAACCTCATTATAAAATAATTATGATAAAATATTTCACAAATTGAAATAAAAGATACACGGAATTTGGATGTTTTGTATAAAGTAATCTAATCGCAAAAAAAAATATTATTCAATATTTAACAAATCGATATGAAATATACACGATATTTAAATTCTTTGTATAAAGTTAAGTAATTGTAAAATAATTTATGATTCAATGTTTTAAAAATTAAAACAAAATATACGCGGTATTTGAATTGTTTGTATAATGTAAGCTAATTATAAAATGATAGTCCCTACCAAAAAATGCACCTGTAGTCTCTGTAAAAAAAAAATTGTCATCATTTTTGAATGTTAGGTATTTGTAAAATAATTTATGATTCAATGTTTCGAAAATTAAAACAAAAGATACACGGAATTTGAATGTTTTGTATAATGTAAGATAATTATAAAATAATGGTTTAATTAATTAAATGATCTCTATAAATATCCAAATTTTGTTTTTAGTACTTGCCAACAAATTGCATTTGTAGTCTCTGTAAAAAAATTTGTCATCATTTTTAGTCCTTATCAAATTTTTTATCTAAAGTTTTAGTCCATATAAATTTTTCGGTCAACGCTTTTTCCCTAACAATTCTAAACACAAATGTTACAAAGATTAAACAGTGTGATTTTAATTTGCAGGGATTAAAAACGAAATTCAGAAATTTAATAGGGATCATTACATAATTAACCCTAAAATAATTTATGATTCAATATTTTACACATTGAAGTACACATACACGAAATTTGGATGCTTTAAAATCTTAATTATTTATTTGTGGATAAGACCTTATAATGATGATTACTTTTTTCAATTAATTAATATTATTTTTCATACTATATGAGTAATGGTACGAGTCTAGAAGCTCCAACTAAATCATTATACGGGTCGTCCAAACAAAAAGAAGATCATTAAAATATTAGATAGACTCAAGATCATCTAAGGGTTGAATTTAGACAAGTGTACCAAATTGTTTACTAATTAATGAAGTGTTGAGAATTGACTCAAAATTGAGGATTCAAAATATGTCAATATTGGGCCATGATTTGGAGAAATCTAGCCACAATTTTGGGTGCAATTTTGGAAATTTTGCCTCGTGAATTTTTTGGGCACGATGGTCAAAATTTAGGATGCGATTTTGCGTTGATGGAGAAAAATAGAAATGTATTTTCAGTGTATTTTCTGTTCCTAATTTTGAGGGATGTATTTCGCTGTAAATTTAGATCATGTATTAGATGAAAAGCGAGTAGAAAAAACAAGGATTAGAAGCCTACAATAAAACTAGGTCTCTTGACAACAAACACTAGGATTGTGATTGAATCATCATTGATTCACCTTGAACAAACACTATTTGGATTGAGTCTCTTGGTCATAGGAAGAGATTCGGGACTTAGGGTAGAATTAGGTTTGAACACTAATTGTTGTAACCCTTTGTAAAGTTACTCATCAATTATAGTGAAATAGAAAGATGATTTGTTCCCCATAGTAGGTCAATATTTGACCGAATTTGGTAAACAGTTTTCTTGTGTTTTTTTCTCTCTTCTCTTGTTGTTTAAAATTTTTCTTGTATTTTATAATTGTCACCCACATTTATATTGGTTGCCTGGTTTATTTGCTCCACACATCAAGTATTTCATTTGTGAGTTTTAAAAAATTTCTCAACAATTGGCGCCCACCGTGGGACAAGGATCAAATCGATAATCAGGTATGGGTTCAAAATGGATTGCAAAGTTCATCGGCAGTAACGATTTTGGGTATGAAAAGTGAAGACGCAAGTGATGTTAATACAACAAAATTGTGAGAAAGATTTGAAAGGTGAATGCGTGTTACCGGTCACCATGTCATCAGCAGGGAAGATCGAGATGGTGGAAAAGGCTAGAAGTACCAATATCTTGTGCATCACGGACAAATTTTTGTTGGATGTCACGAAGGAACCTACCGCGGAATCAATGTAGTCAAAGTTGGAGTCTTTGTATATGACAAATTCTTTGGCTCATAGGAAATTCTTAAAGCAACAACTTTACCCATTTAAGATGGTGGAGTCAATGACTGTAATTGAGCAACTAACAAAGTTCAACAAAATCCTTGATGATTTAGAGAACATTGAGGTGCATCTTGAGGATGAAGACTAAGCTATACTTTTGTCATGTCCTCTACCGAGATCATTTTAATCCTTCAAAGATATCAAACTTTATGACAAAGAAGGTACTCTCAGCTTGGAAGAAGTTCAAGTGGCTTTGAGAACCAGGGAGATGACCAAGTCCAAGGACTTATGAGATGATGAGCGTAGTGAAAACCACGGAAGCTCAAAGAGTGGTAATATGTCAAGTATAAGTAGTTTAATTGTCAGAAAAATAAGAGGCAATGTGAGGAATAGTCATGATCAACCTTTGAGGTGGAGTTGCAAGGTGAAAGTCATTGTGGTAGTACCCATTTACAAGTTCAGGTAGAGAAATTTCAGCTTGAGGTGGAGTTGACGACACCAAAAATGGAACGACTAAGGAGACCTTGGATGATAGGCTCAAGTTGTTAGCAAAGGGATTCTTCAAGAGGGCAGAAAGCATTATGGGGTTTGAAGAATGTATGGCATGGATTGTATGATTACCTAAAAGACCAAGGGTGATTGGATTTGAGAAGATCTTTAAGGAAGCGGGAAACAATATCTGGTTTAAGATGGTTTGGTGCATACTTGTATAACTACTTAAAATCCTAGCGTAGTTGGATGCAGGGATTTTCAAGAGGGTAGCATTCATTCTGAGGGTTAAACAAGGTGACGATTAAGAATCGGTATCCACTCCCGAGGATCGATGATTTGATGGATCAGTTGGTTGGTGCGGAAGTGTTTAGTAAGATTGATTTGAGGTCGGGATATGATCATATTAAAGTGAAGGCGGGAGATATATCCAAAACCGCGTTTCGAACAAGGTATGGTCACTATGAGTATTCTGTGATGCCATTTGGAGTGACTAATGCGCCAGGTGTCTTTATGGAATATATTAGTAGAATATTTCTTCCTTTTCTGGACCATTTTCTCCCTTAAAGCAACAACTGTCAAGGGTGTGGAACCCTTAAGCCAAATGATCTTGGCGTGCAAATTGTTTTTGCAAGCTTCCAATCCTAACTCATACTCATCATCAGGAATCTCAATTGAAAACTTATCATCCTTTAAGGTGGGTATCGGTAGTTGACTGGATGGAATATCGCATACGTTCGACAAAACAAGTGCGAAGGTCTTTTGTGCTTTTGGTGCGGTATGAGGTTTGGTTTTGGGGACGGTTGGGGGTGAATCATCATAGATCAAACATTTCCAAGGGATGTTGGTTGTTTTGGTGGTTGGATCGTGTGGCTTGGGTTGGGCGGTGGAAGGGGTTGGTGAAGCCATTAAAGATGTTGCAGAACAATGCTAAAACCACCAGAGCCTTGTATGTCGGTTTCTCTCCCTTCAAAATATACATGACACATGTGTAAAAAAAAGTATGAAAATATAGATTACCAATAAAGTATATAAAGCTTGTTGAATTCCTACCTCTTAACACCTACTAATTTCGATATCATTGATGTTGTAGAAGATAGTCTGATAAACTTGGAAGTAGAAAGAAAGTTTCATTATATTGGAATAATTGTTCACTTTCTTGTGGAATTGATTTTTTACTTGTTATTTTATCTTGTTGCCCATACATTTTGTACAGGAAATGTATCATATAGACTTATATATTCACTAGCATCTTTAGCCATCCGTTTGCCAATATGTATGCACTTCCATTTGAGTTTGGTCTTCAAATAAAGGGTGGTGAAGCTATTGGGAAAAATCCATGTCCTGAACCGGTTTTTAAGGATGAGTTAAGTCCCCAATTTTATTATGGTATCAGAGCTGAATCGGTTTTTAAGGATGAGTTAGGCCCCCAATTTCATTAGACGCTGCTTTTGGATTATTAAAAGGTTCACTTCATAAACCTTTTTATACGAAGGACCAACTATGGTATGAGTCTAAATTGTAAGTATTATACTCTAGAAATCAATAAGTATCTGAGGTAATAAGTATTAATGGCATGTTTACTATATTTGGAATGATGAATAAGGTTTGTTGATTTTTAGTTCAATTTAGGGAGTGTCAGTTTCATACAACACATGGATAATTATTTATCCTGAAAGCATTGTATCACTCCAATGGGTATAGTCATTGTAGGTGACAAGTAACAACTATTAAGTAGTTGGTTTGTGTTCGTTTGTTATTTCAATTGATTCAGAATTTTAAGTAATGGATTTATAGTAAAATGTTAGTTGGTTGTCCGTTTACTGGTATATATATTGTGAGGGAAAACAAAAAATAAATAATGAGACTTTTTAAGTTGGATAAAGATGTAACCGATGTCATTGAGTTAGCATCCATATCTATTGAATGCTAATTATCATTTGTTTTAACATCTGTTTAAGTTAGCGTCTGCATTTATATACACTTTTAATACAGTCTTAGCTTAAATCTTAGCGTCCATTTTTGTAGATGTTAACCAACATTAGTATGCAAGCTTTAATCATCTTAATTTTTTTGGACTCTATACAAACCCTAAAAGGCTGATAGAGTCAACAATTTTCATGTTAGCATCTATTTTTTTTGTTGACTATATTTTTAGTGTTATAGCTAATGAGGTGGTCGATGAAGTGTATAAATCTAATAAAGATTTGCCTCTATTTATAGTTGATTTTGAAAATGCGTATGACTATATAGATTTGAAATATGCAGAATTTGTAATAGTGAAAATTAAATCCATTGATTGCGGCAGAATGTTTGAATGTCATGTTGAACACGGCAATGTCGGCAGAATTATTTACTTACTACAACATTGTGGGTGGTGATACATAATTAACTTGATTACGTGTACACTTAAAACAACAAAGTGACATGTGTACTCTTAAAAAAAATTAAGACAAATGTTTATATTAAAGATTAGAGATAGAGATTATATGTAGATAACAAGCAGCACACCACGTGACATTTAAAGCTTTGAAAGCTTTCAAAAGGTTTACACACAAAAATTCAAACTTCAAGTTAAAACGGTTTACTCTTTTATTACATTGCAATTAAAATAAAAAACATTAAAATTAGGCATAAAGCAAGGCAAGGTCTTTGGCAACTTCCTTTCCTTCATTTCCGTTCCTCGTAGGTTGGCATCATCAATGTAGCCTACAATCAATAGTAAATGGAAGATTTTAGTTATCTATATTCTCCGAATTTGAATAATTATTGTTAATTTCTTATTACTTTTAATCAGACACTTCTCATTATAAGATCTACTTAATCCCATCCAATAAATCTCCACGTTTAAGATAATATATAAAATTGGGTTTTCCTACACTTGATGTAATATCCCGCTCGTCAGTTATCGGAATATTACTAGTCGAACGCGTCGAAGGACAATGTTCGTAGAAGTCAAGTACGACAGAGAATGTTTTATCATGTAAAGTCAGTTAAGCAAGAGTTTATTTATCAGTGTCAGAATGCACGCAAGTTCAGTTATCCGTGTCAAGTTTTAAGACGAGTTAGAAGAAGGGCATAATGGTACTTTCACACAAGGAGTATATAAGGACTTTAGGACACAAGCAACTCATTTTTCATTGATGTTTCTCTCACTAAAATTCAGATTTCTTCCCTTCTCTCTAGCCTCCCAATCGCCCTCCCTCTTCTCTCACTCCAATCCATCCAAGTTCACAATTTCTTCACCAAAATCAACATGCAATCATCCTTTCATAATCCTCATGTGATTTAGCATACATTCCAAGCATTAGTTTTCCTCCTCTTTCTCCATTCACTCACCTTGAGCTTTTGCATGTGGTTTTTGAGAACTCAAAAAGGATTTTTGTTGCTGTATTATGGAGTGTTGATGTTGGATTGATTGATTGTTAAGCTGGGTATGGTTGAATTTTATGAAATGGATGTTAAAATTCGTACGGACATGCAAATGGTTTTTGGTCCGTATATTTTGATGTGTAGCCCTGATTGGAGTGATTGTTATAGTTTTGGATTCCTCATTCAATTCCCTTCAGTTTGGACTCAAACTTTGTATGAATCGGATTTGAAACGAGTTCGGAAAACGCGTTCGAAGTTGGTAAAATTCTGCAGAAAACTGCTTACGGGTTTGGCATGGTTTTTTGAGAAATGAGTTGTTTTGGGAAGCTAAAGGCGGGAGTGATTACGGGGAGATAAGCCGGAGCATCAAGAAGGATTATGAACTGCTATTTTGTACAAGTGAGTTCTTTAGATAGAATTAACCACCCTTGGGTTTATATTATTGATTGTGTGAGATGATGATCTATTAGTATGTATGAACTTATAATTTTAACCCCTTAGTTGCTATTGATTGTTGAAATTGTGTAATTGTTGCCATGTACATGTTCCATAATGTTTTTCATGAATTCTGAGTGTATGATGAACATTAGGGACTTAATTTTGAGGTATTTTAGTCAGAAATACGATTTTCTGCATTTCTGGACTGATAAACTTCGCTTGGAGCGAACCCAGTTCGCTTAAGCGAGCCAAACGTCGAGAGGATAAATTAGTTCGCTCACGGGTTCGCTTAAGCAAGCTGGTAAGCGAACCGTTCGCTTGGGAGTTCGCTTAAGCGAACAACATTTCTACAGCACATATGAAAATTCTTCTTGTGGTCCAGAATTGCTGTCCGATGCTTTTCCTTGCAAACTTTTATAACTTTAACGAAGCCTCAATATCAATAACTAATGTGCATTATATATGAATGCAATATAAACGAAACACATGAGTAACATTAACAAGTTCAACGATTATGGCATACAAGTGAGACATAAATTATGCGGGTAAAGATTATGTTTAGAAAAGGGTGAACCCTAGAGCCTTGACCTAGTAGTCGAGAATTAGATAGACAGCTTGAAGTAAGATATAAGTTTAAGATTAAGTTCGATTATTACCATAAATGAGTAAATCACTGACTCGTGGTGATAGTCATTATCAGTTAAGTTATCAGTTGATTTATCAGTTAAGTTATATGACCTTAATAAGAAAGATTGTAGGTATCGTGGCTCTTGCTATCCGCGTCAGGTGGATACAAGGGGTTCACACAGGTGAACGGGACACACTCCGTAAAATGAACTCCGATAATTTTTTGTTCAACGCTAACATAATCTAACTCAATGAATTATCCAGCAAGTTTATCAGTTAAGCTACTTTATCAGACGAGTCAGTTTATGCAGTTTACAGTCTTAGAGATACGATACGTTTATAGCGTATTGTTGTGCATGAGTAAGTCATCCAGCAATCAGAGTAGAGCAAGAGTATACCGTTGACGAGTTAGGCCCCCCTTACCGTCTGGTTTAGAGTCGTGTCATGATTGAGTTGTTTAAGCTATGACGCGGTCTTTGTATCATAGTGTAGCGGTAATAGGTTCCCTTGTAACCGCCATGACACGTATAAGTTGAGAAGCCTATAACTTAGGTTAGAGTAATCTATGACGGTCTCTAGTGTGCACAGCCGTCTAGATGAATATGACCACACACGTATAGTCAACCGGCAGGTTGCAGTATAGACACGTTGTGATTCTAGGTTTTCCCCGAGGTCACCACATAGCTTAGGATTAGGTTGAACTCACTGAGACATTATGTCTCATCCCAATCCTTATTTGTTTCAGATCAGCTAGTGGTTTATCAGAGACTAGCAAGCTTGAAGTCGGATGGATATTCAGCAAATGATCGTTCGTACCCGCTGCAGGAGATCGTAGACTCGAGGATGTTTATATTTTTGGACAGTTGTATTGTATTCACTGATGTACGAACCTGAAATTGTTGTAAATCATATTTATTCGTTGTAATAAAGTTGTTAATTTTAATGCATCCAGTATCAGTTCTAATGCGCATACTAGACTTTCTAGATACGTCTAGTGTGGGTGTTACACTTGGCATAAGCAAAACATGAAGGAACTACTTTTGCTCTATTTTGAAAACATTCATTAATTAATGTGAAACTATATTAAAAACAATTACGCCGAGGAATATATACCTGAAGAATCATGCTTATATTTCATAATTTGTAAACACTCCCCGTTCGGCAAGTGACGATTTTTTAAGAAAGCAGTTCACTAGCCTTCTAAATTTCTCCCTTTCATATGATGTATTTGACAGATTCACATTCAATTTCAATGAACTCAATCTAGCAAAGCAAGGAAATTGACTTATGATAGAATCAGAAGTTTGCAGAAGTAGAACCTGCACAAACATTATATTGGACATATTTTAAAAAGTAACTTGAACAAAGATTTAGCATTGGCAAGAAATTAGAAACAATTTTAAGCAATATGAAAAGAAAAAAAAGAAGAAGACATATTTTAAAAAGTAACTTGAACAAAGATTTAGCATTGGCAAGAAATTAGAAACAATTTTAAGCAATATGAAAAGAAAAAAAAAAGAAGAGAGAAATGCAAAAGAGCTTACCTTTAGGTATTTGAAGAGAGAGCCAATATCTTAACATAATCAACAAGCACATGCAGCCATTTAATTAAGCTTGAATAGAGATATCCAATATCTTGAACATGAATGTTTACTTGTAGCAAAAGTGACATGTTCAAGATACAAGCTTTTCAATGCAGAAAAATGTATGGAACTTGGAAGTTCTATCATCCGAGGGACAGACAAAAAGAAAATTTTAAGATGTGTTAATGACGAGCATGAAAATATGCAAGGGTTCAAAGTGTGTTCGTCGCTAAAATTGAATTGAATTAAATCAATATCAACTACTAACTTCTTAACATTGTGTGACACATCATATGTCATAACCCTGTCTAAGAGTTCAGGTTGAATGCAACCAGCATGCCTTAAATCAATATCAGGTAAATCAATTGAGTTGTCATGATGAGACAGAACCGAAGACACAAACTGGCTAAATTGAGGAAGGTTGATGGAAAAGTCAGAGAAATCTGTTGCAAGACTAGGGAGACATCGCCAAAGGTCCTTCCATCTAATAGAGAATATACAAGTTTGAACAGCATGATTTGTTGTGTATCATGAATAATTACATATGCATGATTGGTTTATTCGTAGAAATTATGTACCTTGTGAGGGTTGGGTTTCAATCGTTCATTTAAATGATCGAGTTGCAGCAACCTTGTCCAAGCTATGGCATTTTATAGTGAAATGTAAAATAATTTATAATTTAATATTTCATTACTGCAATGATAGGTGCAACGTATTTAAATTCTCGGTATATAGTAAGTCAATCGTACAATAATATATAATTAATATTTCTCAAATTGAAACTAAAAATACTAGGTATTTGAATGTTCTATAAAAAAATTATTTTTGTATAAAGTAAGTCAATTGTAAAATAATTTATGATTTACAAAGTAAATCAGTAAGTCAATTGTAAAATAATTTATAATTTACAAATGTAAATTAATTATAAGATTATATTTTATAATATTTGGATACTAAAAAAGGGAATATAAGGAGGGTGTATTGGATTAGGATTTTAAAGGACAATTTTTGTTTAAAAAAGTCTTGAGGATTTTAAAAGACTTTGCAGGATTTTGATGACTTTGATGATTTTAAAAGACTTTTAAGGATTTCAATGGATTTAATTCATAAGATTTTAAAGGATTTGAAATGATTTTATGGATTTCAAGAGATTTTAACAAATTTTATGAATTTTAAGAAACAATTGAAAGAAAATGATCATAACACATTCTCATTCACAAAATCTCAATAAATACTCTTTTATTTATTTTACTTTATTTTTTACGGAGGAAAGCTAGAGAGAGAGTGAGAGAGAAAGAGAAGGAAGGAGAGAGAGAGAGAGAGAGAGAGAGAGAGAGAGAGAGAGAGAGAGAGAGGGGAAGAGAGAATAGAGAGAGAGAGGAAGAGAGGAAAAGAGAGAGAGGGAAGAGGAAAAGAGAGTAAGAGAGAATGGAGAAGAGAGAGATAGAGATAGAGATAGTAAAATCTTTTGAAAAAAACAATCCTAACAAAAACAATCCTGCAATAGCAAAGCCAAAAGTACCTTTCCCAACTTCTTGGGGAGGTGTAGGTGTATCATCAAAAGCAAAATGAATGAACTCTTCAACTGTTAGAGTTCGTTTGTTAAAAACTCTATATGCCTTGCTATTAGATGAGTATCCTAAGAAAATACCGCCAATTGTTGAGAATTTTTTTAAATCACACCAATGAAATACTTGATGCGTGGAACAAATAAACCAGGCAACCAATATAAATGTAAGTGACAATTATAAAATACAAGAAAAAGTTAAAACAACAAGAGAGGAGAGAAAAAAACACAAGAAAACTGTTTAATTACCCAGTTCGGTCCAATACTGACCTCCTATGGAAAATAGATCATCTTTCTATTCCACTATAATTGATGAGTAACTTTACAAAGGGTTACAAGAATCAGTATTCAAACCTAATTCTACCCAGAGTCCCGAATCTCTTCCTGTGACCAGGAGACTCAATCCAAATAGTGTTTGTTCAAGGTGAATCATTGATGATTCAATCCCAATCCTAGTGTTTGTTGTCAAGAGACCTAGTTTTATTGTTGGCTTCTAATCCTTGTTTTTTTTCCTACTCGCCTTTCATCTAATACATGATCTAAATTTACAGATAAATACATCCCTCAAAATTAGGAACAGAAAATACACTGAAAATACTTTTCTATTTTTCTCCTTCAACGCAAAATTGTGTCCTGAATTTTGACCATCGTGCCCAAAATTTTTGACCATTGTGTCCTTAATTAATTGAAAAAAGTAATCATCGTTATAAGGTCTTATCCACAAATAAATAATTAAGATTTTAAAGCATCCAAATTTGCTTGTATTTGTACTTCAATGTGTAAAATATTGAACCATAAATTATTTTAGGGTTAATTATGTAATGATCCCTATTAAATTTCTGAATTTCGTTATTAATCCCTGCAAATAAAAAATCATACTGTTTAGTCTTTGTAACATTTGTGTTGAGAATTGTTAGGGAAAAAAACGTTGACCGGAAAATTTATATGGACTAAAATTTTAGATAAAAAATTTGACGAGGACTAAAAATGATGACAATTTTTTTTACTGAGACTACAAGTGCATTTATAATTAGCTTACATTATACAAAACATTCAAATGCCGTGTATCTTTTTTTAAAATTTTCGAAACATTGAATATTAAATTATTTTACAGTTACTTAACTTTATACCAAGAATCTAAATATCATGTATATTTTATTTCGATTTGTTAATTATTGAATTATATTTTTTTTTTGCGATTAGATTACTTTATACAAAACATCCAAATACCGTGTATCTTTCATTTTAATTTGTGAAATATTTTATCATAATTATTTTATAATGAGGTTCCTTTATACAATGAGGTAATTTGTTGGTGTTGCAGGGAGTCGTTGGTTATTAGAACTGTTTCCTGTTATCGTCTGGTCCATTTGTTGTATTGTAGACCTCTAATTGTCGTATCTGTTTAGGTTGACCTACACTTTTGTGTGTATTTACAGGGTAGAAAGTAATATATATATAAGCACTCTTGAAAAAAAGAAAGTAATATATATAAGCACTAAAAAAGAAAGAAATATAATATTATAATTAATTTACTTTTGTAAATCATAAATTATTTTACAATTGACTTACTGATTTACTTTGTAAATCATAAATTATTTTACAAATGATTTACTTTATACAAAAATAATTTTTTTACAGAACATTCGAATACGTTGTATTTTTCGTTTCAATTTGAGAAATATTAATTATAATTATTTTACGTTTGACTTACTATATACCGAGAATTTAAATACGTTGCACCTATCATTTCAATAATGAAATATTAAATTATAAATTATTTTACATTTCACTATAATATGCCATAGCTTGTACAAGGTTGCTGCAACTCGATCATTTGAATGAACGATTGAAACCCAACCCTCACAATGTACGTAATTTCTACGAATAAACCAATCATGCATATGCAGTCATTCATGATATGTATCCTATATACTTGATAAACACGAAGTCGTTTGAAGGAAAAATTCAAACCATAAATTTTGGATTTTATTATTTTATATAAAATAGGGATACTAACATGTGTTTGGTTGAGCCATAGGCTACTGGCACATTGAGATTAGATCTTCAATGTATAATTTTTACAAAAAAGTATGGTGCCCCATTGTATTTCGTTAAATTTATTGTCAATTCTAATGTTGTTTAAATCTGTGTGAAAGCTCCTTCTTTCATTAGATTTCATTATTTATATAGTTCTTGTTATCTATTGTTAAAGTGAAGGATGGAGCGTAAAAGAAATAGAAAAGAAGAACGGAGGACACTCAGTGATTTTCCTGACTCTATTTTACTGGAGATAATGAAGTTAATGGACACAAAACATGTTGTTCAAACTTGCATATTGTCTACTAGATGGAAGGACCTTTGGCGATGTCTCCCTAGTCTTGCAACAAATTTCTCTGACTTTTCCAACAACCTTCCTCAATTTAGCCATTTGTGTCTTCAGTTATGCTTCATCGTGACAACTCAATTGATTTACCTGATATTGATTTAAGGCATGCTAGTTGCATTCAACCTGAACTCTTCGACAGGGTTATGACATATGATATGTCACACAATGTTAAGAAGTTAGCAGTTGATATTGATTTAATTAATTTCAATTTTAGCGACGATCACACTTTGAACCCTTGCATATTTTCATGCTCGTCATTAACACATCTTAAAATTTGCATTTTGTCTGTCCCTCGGATGATAGAACTTCCAAGTTCCTTACATTTTTCTGCATTGAAAAGCTTGCATCTTGAACATGTCACTTTTGCTGCAAATGAAGATGGTGTTGCTGATCCATTTTCTAATTGTCACATGTTGACCACTTTGGTCCTTGGCTGGTGTACACTAACCCACAATACAAAATTGCTATGCATATCTAATTCTAAGCTTTCTAGTTTGACCATAGGCATAATTCTAGGAGCTCCCAAAGTTGTGCTTTCTACTCCAAACCTAAGTTCTCTTACTCTCTGTCGTAGACTCATCAACCAAGTCTCTACGTGCAATCTCTCTTTACTTGAACAAGTAAACATTGATGTTCAAGATATTGGATATCTCTATTTAAGCTTAATTAAATGGCTGATTATGTTAAGATATTGGCTCTCTCTTCAACTACCCTAAAGGTAAGCTCTTTTGCATTTCTCTCTGTTTTTTTTTATTCTTTTCATATTGCTCAAAATTGTTTCTAATTTCTTGCCAATGCTAAATCTTTGTTCAAGTTACTTTTTAAAATATGTCCAATATAATGTTTCTGTAGGTTCTACTTCTGCAAACTTCTGATTCTATCATAAGTCAATTTCCTTGCTTTGCTAGATTGAGTTCATTGAAATTGAAAGTGAATCTGTCAAATATATCATATGAAAGGGAGAAGTTTAGAAGGCAAGTGAACTGCTTTCTTAAAAAATCGTCACTTGCCGAACAGGGAGTGTTTACAAATTATGAAATTTAAGCTTCATTCTTCAGGTATATATTCCACGGCGTAATTGTTTTTAATATAGTTTCACATTAACTAATGAATGTTTTCAAAATAGAGCAAAAGTAGTTCCGTCATGTTTTGCTTATGCCAAGAGTAGGAAAACCCAATTTTATATATTGTCTTAGACGTGGAGATTTAATGAATGGGATTAAGTAGATCTTACAATGAGAAGTGTCTGATTAAAAGTAATAAGAAATTAACAATAATTATTCAAATTCGGAGAATATAGATAACTAAAATCTTCCATTTACTATTAATTGTAGGATACATTGATGATAACAAAATACGAGGAACGGAAATGAAAGAAAGGAAATTGCCAAAGACCTTGCCTTGCTTGCTGCCTAATTTTAATGTTTTTTATTTTAATTGCGATGTAATAAAAGAGTAAACCGTTATAACTTGAAGTTTGAATTTTTGTGTGTAAACCGTTTGAAAGCTTTCAAAGCTTTAAATTTCATTTGGTGTGCTGCTTGTTATCTACATATAATCTCTATCTCTAATCTCTAATCTCTAATCTCTAATATAAACATTTGCCTTAATTTTTTTGAGTACACATGTCACTTTGCTGTTGTAAGTCACATTTAATGCTCTGTCATGTCGTAAAATATTGCACCTATGTTGTATGTGACAAATAAGTGTACAAGTAATCAAGTTAATTATGTATCACCACCCACGATGCTGTAGTGAGTAAATAATTATGCCGACATTGTCGTGTTCAACATGACATTCAAACATTCTGCCGCAATCAATGGAGTTAATTTTCACCATTACAAATTCTAGATATTTCAAGTCTATATAGTCATACGCTTTTTCAAAATCAACTATAAATATAAGCAAATCTTTATTAGATTTATGCACTTCATCGACCACCTCATTAGCTATAACACTAAAAATATAGTCAACAAAAAAAATAGATGCTAACATGAAAATTGTTGAAGCTATCAGCCTTTTAGGGTTAGTATAGAGTCCAAAAAAATTAAGACGATAAAAGCTTGCATACTAAAAGCTTCCTACTAAATGCAGACGCTAATTTAAACAGTTTGAAGCTAAATCGGAACACGGTTTTGGATATATCTCCCGCCTTCACTCTAATATGATGATATCCCAACCTCAAATCAATCTTACTAAACACTTCCGCACCAACCAACTGATCCATCAAATCATCGATCCTCGGGAGCGGATACCGATTCTTAATCGTCACCTTGTTCAACCCTCAGAATGCATGATGGCCTCTTGAAAATCCCTGCATCCAACTACACTAGGATTTTAAGTAGTTATACAAGTATACACCAAACCATCTTCAACCAGATATTGTCTCCCGCTTCCTTGACGATCTTCTTGCATCCAATCACCCTTGGTCTTTTAGGTAATCATACAATCCATGCCATACATTCTTCAAAACCCAGAATGATTTATGCCCTCATGAAGAATCCCTTTGCTAACAACTAGAGCCTATCATCCAAGGTCTCCTTAGTCGTTCCATTTTTGGTCTCATCAACTCCACCTCAAGTTGAAATTTCTCTACCTCAACTTGCAAATGAGTACTACCACAATGACTTTCACCTTGCAACTCCACCTCAAAGGTTGATCATGACTATTCCTCCAATTGCCTCTTATTTTCTGACAATTAAACTACTTATACATGACATATTACCACTCTTTAAGCTTCTGTGGTTTTCACTACGCTCATCATCTCACAAGTCTTTTGACTTGGTAATCTCCCTGGTTCTCAAAGCCACTTGAACTTCTTCCATGGTGAGAGTGCCTTCTGTAATGCCCTATTTTATTTAATTAATTATTTTATCAAGTTTGGAGTCTTTTATTAATCTTTTTAATTAATTATGGTATGTGATGTTGTGTGATGATTTTTGATAATTATTATTAAGTTGTTTGGTGATATTTGGTGAAGAATTATAATAAGATTTAATTAGAAAATTAATTAAATGAGGATAGTTCGGTAATTAGAGGAGTTTGTTAGGTAAGATTAGGAGAGGCTATAAATAGAAGAGAGTAATAGAAAATTAGGGTTATAAACCAGAAATAGAAAAAACAGAGAGAACGTGAAAATACAGCTTTTGGGAGAAACTTGAAGAGTTCTAAAAAATCAACCATTCTAAGGTAAGGGTGGGACTACCCTTCTTTAAACCTAAGCATATGAATTCTGAAATAGATTTGATCATGTTGTTGTTAATTGTGATGTTGTATAAATTAGGGTTGAATCAAATTAGGTTGCTAAAAACCTAGGTAATCCATTGAGCCAATGTAAAAAGTTGTTGTTTAGGTTGTAGTTAATCAGTAGGTGATGTTTCCTATTAATTTTGGGAGTTGGGATGTCAAAATTGGGTATTTGGGGAAAATTCTGAGTTGTTGTTCGTACTGTTCGTCATCCTGTTCGTCGTCGCTCGCCACAGCGAGCGATCATCCTCACCTGGCAAGTTGTAGAAAACTCGCCATGGCGAGCACCTTTGGTCGCTTGGCGAGTGACCTCAGTTGTCACTCGCCATAGCGAGCGCATTGCTCGCAATGACGAATTCTTGGCAGGGAGTTAGTCCTTCCTCGCCACGGAGAGTAACCCAACTCACCAGGCGAGTTGGCCAGTAAGCGTCGCATCTTGTGTCTTTTCACATATTTCTGTTTCGAGTTGGACTTAGGTTTGAATATTAACTTTTGTGATGATTATGTCGTGTTTTTCCAGTAGCTGCAGTCGACATGTAAATCTTTCGTCGATGTTTTGATTATGTGTATTATGTGCTACCGTCGTTGCATTTAAAGTTGTCTTCTCGCATAACCATTTGTCTAAAGTTGGGGGCTTGATGCCCTGTTAAGTTGTAAAGTTGGGAGCTTGATGCCCTGTTTAGTCGAATTACGACATCATGTTGAGAGCTTGACGCTCTGTTGGTACCACATGCATGATTATATTGCATATTGTTAAGTTGTTGTTGTTGTTGTTGCATTGTCGAGTCATCGTTGTTCCATTGTTGCTGTTGTTGTTGCATTGTCGAGTCGTCGTTGTTGCATTGTTGTTGTTGTTGCATTGTCGAGTCATCGTTGTTGCATTGTTAAATGGTTGTTGCAGTTCATTGATAATCGGTAACTGAATTTATATGAAGTATTTGTTGGTAAGTAAATGTTGTAGTTGTATGTTGATTAAATTCTGATTTTGAATTTGTTGCTTATTATTAATGAATGTGAAATCTCACCCTTTCTGTTTATAATGTTGCCTCTACGTGGGTAATGTGCAGATAACCAGGAGTAGTCGCCGATATGAGTCGATCCTCGTGTCGTCATTGGAGTCTTGCTCTGATATGTAACGGGATGAGGATATCTATTTATGTTTTGTTTTTCTTTATTAAGTAATTTTTATAAGAAGTTGTTGGACCATTTTAATTTGGTATTTTTATTAAGTTGGTGATGATGAGGCCTAGTGCCAAGTTTTGGATTAATAGTTGAATAATTTTCCGCTGCGACTTTATTTTAAATATTATAAGCAGGTATTTTATTTTAAAGCGAAATGTTAACTTGTGCCCTTGAGGCACAAGTTTAGAAACTAAATATAGAAACTTCTTCTTGGAAATTGTGCATTCAATACATTAAAAGTTGTGAATTGTCTTTTCAATACAAAAGTTACTTTTTAATTCCATTTTTAGTTTCTTAACTTGTGCCCTAAGGGCACAAGTTAACATGACCCTATTTTAAATAGTGGGTTTTAACTCCACTCACGTTGAATTGATTTTGGAATAAATGTAATGTGACATCCTGTTAATGTTGAACTCTGATAAATTTAAGTATTATATATATGTTGGGAAAACAGGGTGTTACAATTGGTATCAGAGCAGGTCGGTCCGTCCGGCCAAGTAGATTAAGTCGTTGTGTCGTGTGACGGTTAATACTGTCTTTGAGTTTCCTAACCTTTATCCGTTGTGTATTGAATTGAAATGGCTGGAAGAAACGATGCTGCTATTGTTGCTGCTTTATAAGTTGTGGGGCAACAACCTAATGCTGGTGGTAATAATGAAGTTCGGATGCTGGAGACTTTTTTGAGGAACCATCCACCTACTTTCAAAGGCAGATATGACCCTGATGGAGCTCAGACTTGGCTCAAAGAGATTGAAAGAATTTTCCGAGTCATGGAATGCACTGCGCCTCAAATGGTGCTTTTTGGTACGCATTGTTTAGCTAAAGAGGTTGATGAATGGTGAGTAAGTGTTCGTCCGAACCTGGAGAACGGAGGTGAAGAGGTCACTTGGGCTGTTTTTAGGAGAGAATTCTTGAATAGGTACTTTCCGGAAGATGTTCGCGGGAAGAATGAGATTGAGTTCCTGGAGCTGAAGCAAGGTGACATGTCAGTCACGGAGTATGCTGCTAATTTTGTTGAATTGGCCAAGTTTTATCCGCACTACACCACCGAGACTGCTGAATTCTCCAAGTGTATCAAGTTCGAGAATGGTTTGCGCGCTGAGATTAAGCGAGCAATTGGGTATCAGAAGATTCGTCAGTTTTCCGAGTTGGTAAGAAGCTGCAAAATTTATGAAGAGGACACAAAGGCTCATTATAAGGTTCAGAATGAACGAAAAGGGAAGCAGCAACAAAGTCGTGGTAAGCCTTATAGTGCTCCTGCTGATAAGGGCAAGCAGAGAATGAAGGATGAGAAGAGAGTGAATGATGAGAAGAAACCTGGAAGAAGTTAAATGCCAAGTTATCAAAGTGCGAATTCTGGCTGAACGAGGTGAGTTTTCTTGGTTATATTATTTCTGGTAGTGGTATTGTTGTGGATCCGTCTAGGGATGATGCGGTATCGCAATGGGAGACTCTGAAGTCGGTTACCGAAGTTAGAAGCTTTTTGTGTTTAGCAGGATATTACCAAAGATTTATTGAAGGATTTTCCAAGTTAGCACCTCCGTTAACTCAGTCAACTTGTAAGGGTAGAGCTTTTGTATGTGATGTTCAGTGTGAGAACAATTTTAATGAATTAAAGAAGTGTTTGACGACAGCTCCGATTTTAATATTACCAAAGTCTAATGAACAATTTGTTGTGTACTGCGATGCGTCTAAGTTAGGTCTAGGTGGTGTGCTTATGCAGGATAATAAAGTAGTAGCTTACGCATCAAGGCAGTTGAAGATTCATGAACGTAATTATCCTACTCATGATCTGGAGTTGACTGCAGTGGTTTTTGTGCTTAAGATTTGGAGACATTATCTGTATGGTTCTAGATTTGAGGTGTTCAACGATCATAAGAGTTTGAAGTATTTATTTGACCAGAAGGAATTAAATATGTGACAGCAAAGATGACTTGAATTGCTAAAGGATTATGATTTTGGATTGAATTACCATCTGGGTAAAGCTAATGTTGTTGCAAATGCTCTAAGTAGGAAAACATTACATATGCCTGCCGTGATGGTCAAAGAGTTGGAATTGCTGGAACAATTCAGAGATTTGAGTTTGGTTTGTGAAGTGTCGTCACAGAGTGTGAAACTGAGAATGTTGAAGATCACCAACAAATTTTTGGATAGTATCAGAGAAGCTCAAAAAGAAGATGTGAAGTTGGTAGACTTAATAGTTGGAAGCAATCAGACTGATGATGGTGACTTTAAGGTTGATGATCAAGGAGTATTGCGTTTTTGAAATAGGATTTGTATTCCTGACGATGCTGAGATGAGAAAGATGATTCTGGAAGAAAGTCACAGAAGTAATTTGAGTATTCATCCAGGAGCTACAAAAATGTATCATGATTTAATAAAATTGTTTTGGTGGTTCGGGTTGAAGCGTGATGTGGCATAATTTGTTTATGCATGTCTAACCTATTAGAAGTCAAAAGTTGAACATCAGAAGCCTGCTAGATTGTTGACACCTTTAGATGTTCCAGAATGGAAGTGGGATAGCATATCCATGGATTTTGTGACTAGTTTACTGAATACTCCAAGAGAAATGATGCAATTTGGGTAATTGTGGATAGACTGATGAAGTCAGCTCATTTAATTCCGATAAACATTAGTTTTCCTATACCTCAGTTAGCAGAAATCTATATCCGTGAGATTGTGAAGCTGCATGGTATTCCAACAAGTATTGTATCAGATAGAGATCCAAGATTTACTTCTAGATTTTGGAAGAGCTTGCAGGAAGTGTTGGGTTCTAAGCTGAATTTGAGTTTGGCGTATCATCCGCAGGCAAATGGACAGACTGAGAGGACGATTCAGTCGCTGGAGGACTTGTTAAGAGTTTGTGTGCTTAAGCATGGAGGAACTTGGGATAGTCATCTGTCATTGATCGAGTTCACTTACAATAACAGTTACCATTCTAGCATTGGAATGGCACCGTTCGAAGCGTTGTACGGCCGGAGATGCAGAACTCCGCTGTGTTGGTACGAGTCCGGTGAGAGTGTGGTACTAGGACCTGGGATTGTCCAACAGACCACCGAGAAGGTTAAGTTAATTAAGGAAAAGATGAAAGCGTCGCAGAGTAGGCAGAAGAGTTATCATGTTAAGCGTAGGAAAGATCTTGAGTTTCAAGAAGGAGATCATGTGTTTTTGAGAGTCACTCTTGTGACCGGTGTTGGACGGGCACTGAAATCGAAGAAGTTGACTCCAAGGTTTATTGGCCCGTATCAGATTTTGGAAAGAGTTTGGAAGGTTGCGTATAGAGTGGGTGTACCACCGCATCTATCGAATTTACATAATGTATTTCACGTGTCACAACTTCGGAAGTATGTTTCAGATCCATCTCATATGATTCCAAGAGATGATGTGCAAGTGAGAGACAACCTCACGATCGAGACCTTACCAGTGAGGATTGAAGGCCGTGAAGTGAAGAAGCTAAGAGGCAAGCATATACCCCTTGTGAAAGTTGTTTGGGAAGGAGCGGCTAGTGAAAGTTTGACGTGGGAGTTGGAAAGTAAGATGTTAGAGTCGTATCCAGAGTTGTTTGAGAAAGGTAAATTTTCGAGGACGAAAATATTCTAAGTGAGGGAGAGTTGTAACGCCCTATTTTATTTAATTAATTATTTTATCAAGTTTGGGGTCTTTTATTAATATATTTAATTAATTGTGGTATGTGATGTTGTGTGATGATTTTTGATAATTATTATTAAGTTGTTTGGTGATATTTGGTGAAGAAATATAATAAGATTTGATTGGAAAATTAATTAAATAAGGATAGTTTAGTAATTAGAGGAGTTTGTTAGGTAAGATTAGGAGAGGCTATAAATAGAATAGAGTAATAGAAAATTAGGGTTAGAAACCAGAAACAGAAAAAACAGAGAGAACGTGAAAATACAGCTTTTGGGAGAAACTTGTAGAGTTCTGAAAAATCAACCAATCTAAGGTAAGGGTGGGACTAACCTTCTTTAATCCTAAGCATATGAATTCTGAAATAGATTTGATCATGTTGTTGTTAATTGTGATGTTGAAGAAATTAGGGTTGAATCAAATTGGGTTGCTAAAAACCTAGGTAATCCGTTGAACTAATGTAAAAAGTTGTTGTTTAGGTTGTAGTTAATCAGTAGGTGATGTTTCCTATTAATTTTCGGAGTTGGGATGTCAAAATTGGGTTTTTGGGGCAAATTCTGAGTTGCTGTTCGTACTGTTCGTCGTCGCTCGCCACATCGAGCGATCATCCTCGCCTGGCGAGTTGTAGAAAACTCGCCATGGCGAGCACCTTTAGTCGCCTGGAGAGTGACCCCAGTTGTCACTCGCCATAGCGAGCGTATTGCTCGCAACTGCGAATTCTTGGCAGGGAGTTAGTCCTTCCTCGCCACGGCGAGTAACCCCACTCGCCAGGCGAGTTGGCCAGTAAGCATCGCATCTTGTGCCTTTTCACATATTTTTGTTTCGAGTGGGACTTAGGTTTGAATATGAACTTTGTTGATGATTATGTCGTGTTTTTCCAGTAGCTGCAGTTAACATGTAAATCTTTCGTGGATGTTTTGATTATGTGGATTATGTGCTACCGTCGTTGCATTTAAAGTTGTCTTGTCACATAACCATTTGTCTAAAGTTGGGGGCTTGATGCCCTGCTAAGTTGTAAAGTTGGGGGCTTGATGCCCTGTTTAGTCGAATTACGACATCATGTTGAGAGCTTGACGCTCTGTTGGTACCACATGCATGATTCTATTGCATATTGTTTAGTTGTTGTTGTTGTTGTTGTTGTTGTTGCATTGTCGAGTCATCGTTGTTCCATTGTTGCTGTTGTTGTTGCATTGTCGAGTCATCGTCGATTTGATCCTTGCCCCACGGTGGGGGCCAATTGTTGAGAATTTAATTAAAACACATAAATTAAATACTTGATGTGTGGAGCAAATAAACAAGGCAACCAATATAAACGTGGGTGACAATTATAAAATACAAGAAAAATTTAAAACAACAAGAAAAGAGAGAAAAAAACACAAGAAAATTGTTTACCAAATTCAGTCAAATACTGACCTACTATGGGGAATAAATCATCTTTCTATTCCACTATAATTGATGAGTAATTTTACAAAGGGTTACAACAATTAGTGTTCAAACCTAATTCTACACAAAGTCCCGAATCTCTTCCTTTGACCAAGAGACACAATCCAAATAGTGTTTGTTCAAGGTGAATCAATGATGATTCAATCACAATCCTAGTGTTTGTTGTCAAGAGACCTAGTTTTATTGTAGGCTTCTAATCCTTGTTTTTTATTCTCGCTTTTCATCTAATACATGATCTAAATTTAAAGAGAAATGCATCCCTCAAAAGTAGGAAGAAAAAATACACTGAAAATACATTTCTATTTTTCTCCATCAACACAAAATCGCGTCCTAAATTTTGACCATCGTGCCCAAAAAATTTACGAGGCAAAATAACATCATTTCATATGATATGAATATTTATAGATAATTGTTAATTTAAATTTGTACTAATGTGATTTTGATTATTATTGTACAAATGGAATTGTATTCCAGTGATTACCATTTGTATGTCTGTGAGCTCAATCCAAACAATGTAAGTATTAGATATATTGAATATGTTTCCTATTGATTTCATAATAATCAAATTGTTTAAGTGTAAGATATACACATTTTCATTATTTGTTAATTTGTAGTCTTATATCACTTCTATGATGTCCTGCCTAACAAAGTTGTGAATTGTTTGTTTTAGGTACACTTTTTCTTTGGTGTATTTATTCTAAACATCCCTCTCTCTTTGATATTGTAATTGAGGCACTCAAGTTCAAGTGAGACACATCAACATTGGGTTGAATGCGTTCATGTCAAGTTTAGAGACTTATGAGGTTCTTCAAAACTTTTTGTTCTTTAAGGGCATGCCATTTGTTCACCCATTTTTGGCAATGGGATGGGATTGAACTATGAGGTTGTGGCTGCCATGGTACATGATGTATCAGTTGTAGGTACTCCCTCTCTGCAACCACCTTATATTTTTGAAACATTCTGTTTTTAACTCAATTGAATTATGGATTCCTCTTCTATTAGGTCATAATTTTGGGTTTCAATGGTTCTATAGGATTGGATTCCAAATCTGAGCTTTTCTTTGGCAAGAAATGCTATTACTTGGTGAAGAATAAAAATATAGCAATTGGATTTTCAAGGTAGTGGAGTTAATAAATTTGATATTATAAGTTAATGAAACAGTACCTGCTGCCATAGCCTCCAAATTTATGGAATGATATATGGATGTCAGTTGTAATTGAATACCAATTCTAGATGAAAATAGAATTGAAATAGCTCCTGTTAGAGGGAATCATTGTGACAGTAATTTAAAAACAATATGGATGTCTGTAAGCTTCAACTTTTGATAGTGTTTGAAATCCATTTCGCATAGAGGGAATCATTGTTTTTTCCTGCACATTCGACTCACAACAGGTCCTCATCTCATGTGTTACTGGCGAGCTGAAGTGGAATTTTCACGAGAGAAGATAAAAAGCGGCAAGACCTCTGTGAGGTTTGAGTTCTGAGTTCTTATTTAGTTAAGAATCTTAAGACTTATTTTCATTTTGTTGGGCATCCATTTTTCTTTTTTTATTCTATTGAGACTTACCTTTCATGTTCTTTTTGGGTTACAAATGTTGTTTTAGAATTAGGCTTTAAAATTGTCTCCACTCCTTTTACATTCTTCAATGAATTCTTTTATTTTCTCGGTGATTTAGGCATTGAATTAATATACGGATTGCAGCAGAAGCTGTCATAGAGTGATTGACTGTTACAAGGATGTTCTTCTTTTGCGGCAGAAATTCACGTTTCTGTTTATTCTTCTTTTGTTCCATTTCTAGCAGCAGTAAAGGAAAAGAAACTGGCAGAGGAGGGATACATAACATAGTAGTAAAATTGCTTTTGCCATTAAATTCTCTAACACATGTAGCATGTAGCTGTATTGAAATTTGACAACTTTCAACCAGATCTTTCAGAAGATTTCAAGTTACATATATTTCACACAAAATAGTATAGTTTAACAACTCGGAGATAGTCCATAGAAAGCAGGAATGATCTATTGTTGTTAGACACTTTAATGGCAAAATAAGTTAGTTCCTCTCAATAATTAGTTTTATTCCCACTGTTTAAAAAGTATAGCTTTCTTAGTTTTCTAAATTTGATATCAAGTGATGTTAAAGTACCTAAAATCATAGTGTTATAGTTGCTAGGATTTTTTAAAGACAACACTCTTCCTACGATCATCTAACCTTTGTAGCAAGGATATTATGTTTGTGTTTAGAAAGGGATTGGAAAGGTTATAGATAGTATTTGGATTATATTTTCAATATTTTTGGAATTATGTTTGATTATTGTTTGGTATAGCTGAAAAGTTGGCATTTTTTTTTCAACATTTATTAGCATGTTGAATTATATCATCTACTATGTTTTAATCCACACTATAAATGCCCGTGTGTCAGCACGGGTAGGGGATCTAGTTGATGAGTAACTTTACAAAGGGTTACAACAATTAGTGTTCAAACCTAATTCTACCCAAAGTCTGGAATCTCTTCCTATGACAAAGAGTCAATCCAAATAGTGTTTGTTCAAGGTGAATCAATGATAATTCAATCACAATCCTAGTGTTTGTTGTCAAGAGACCTAGTTTTATTGTAGGCTTCTAATCCTTGTTTTTTCTACTCGTTTTTCATCTAATACATGATCTAAATTTACAGAGAAATACATCCCTCAAAATTAGGAATAAAAAATACACTGAAAATACATTTCTATTTTTCTCCTTCAACCAAAATCGCGTCCTAAATTTTGACCATCGTGCCCAAAAAATTTACGAGGCAAAATTTCCAAAACTGCACACAAAATTGTGGCTAGATTTCTCCAAATCGTGGCCCAATATTGACAGATTTTGAATCCTCAATTTTAGTCAATTCTCAAAACTTCATTGATTAGTAAACAATTTGGTACACTTGTCTAAATTCAACCCTTAGATGATCTTGAGTCTATCTAATATTTTAATGATCGTCTTTTTGTTTGGACGACCCGTATAATGATTTGGTTGGAGCTTCTAGACTCGTACCATTACACATATAGTATGAAAAATAATATTAATTGAAAAAAGTAATCATCATTAAAAGGTCTTATCCACAAACAAATAATTAAAATTTTAAAGCATCCAAATTTCGTGTATGTGTACTTCAATGTGTAAAATATTGAATCATAAATTATTTTAGGGTTAATTATGTAATGATCCCTATTAAATTTCTGAATTTCGTTTTTAATTATAACATTTGTGTTTAGAATTGTTAGGGAAAAAACGTTGACCGGAAAATTTATATGGACTAAAATTTTAGATAATAAATTTGATAAGGACTAAAAATGATGAATTTTTTTTTACAGAGACTACAAATGCAATTTTTTGGCAAGTACTAAAAACAAAATTTAGATATTTATAGAGATCATTTAATTAATTAAACCATCATTTTATAATTATCTTACATTATACAAAACATTAAAATACCGTGTATCTTTTGTTTTAATTTTCGAAACATTGAATCATAAATTATTTTACAAATATCTAACTTTATACAAAGAATCTAAATATCGTGTATATTTCATTTCGATTTGTTAATTATTGAATACTAATTTTTTTTGCGATTAGATTACTTTATACAAAACATCCAAATTCCGTGTATCTTTTATTTCAATTTGTGAAATATTTTATCATACTTATTTTATAATGAGGTTACTTTATACAATGACGTAATTTGTTGTTGTTGCAGTTATTAGAACTGTTTCCTGTTATCGTCTGGTTCATTCGTTGTATTGTAGAACTCTAATTTGTGTATCTGTTTAGGTTGACCTACACTTTTGTGTGTATTTAAAGGGTAGTATTTATGTCCCCCAATTTTAATGTATTTTTTTCTTCCTTTTTTATTAATATATATATGCACTCTTGTAAAAAAGAAAGTAATTTATATAAGCACTAACAAAGCATTAGTTTCTACAAGAACTATAACCCAGGTCGAAATGTTTTAGGTGGGTGTATTGGATCATGATTCTAAGAGATTTTAAAAGATTTTTTAATCATCAAAAAGTCTTGTGGTATTCAATCAAGACTCTTCCCAATTTAAAAAAAGTCTTGTGTTATTCAATCAAGAATCTTTGTCATTTAAAAAAAGTCTTGTGGTATTCAATCAAGACTCTTAATCACTTAAAAAAAGTCTAGTGGTATTCAAAATCATTCAAATTTCGAAGGATTGTTTAATAAATCAGATTTTGATGGATTTTGTGGGATTTTCTAGTGAAATTTTATCATGAAAAAGTCTGAGGAGATTGTCAAGGATGGTGTCCAACAAGAAACTCCTCCGAAAACTGAGGACAGCATGGATAAGAAATTTGAGGTAGATTTACAAGAGGGCAAAAAACAAGAAACCTCACCATCGTCTCCTCATGATTGGATCACCACGAGAGATCATCCCTTGGAAAATGTTCTAAGTGATATTAGTAAAGGTGTAAGTACAAGGTCTCAAGTAAGTAACTTTTGTGGTTTTACCACTTTCGTCTCTCAAATTGAGCCTAAAACCATTAAGGAAGCAATAATTGACGAATCCTGAACACTTGAAATGCAAGATGAGCTAAATCAATTTAAAAGAAATGAGGTTTGGGACCTTGTCCCTTGTCCAAAAGGAAAGTCAATTATTGGGACCGAGTGGGTGTTTAGAAACAAGCTGGACGAAAATGGGATCATCACAAGAAATAAAGAAATGTTAGTTGCTAAAGGGTATAACCAAGAGGAAGGGATTGACTTTGAGGAAACTTATGCTCTTGTAGCCCGACTCAAAGCTATACGACTACTTTTACCATTCGTGTCTTGCCTTGATTTCAAATGGACGTTAAGTCCGCCTTTTTAAATGGTTTACTAAATGAAGAAGTATATGTTTTCCAACCTCTCGGATTTTAGGATATTAGCTATCCGGATCATGTTTATAAATTGAAAAGAGCTCTATACGAACTCAAAAAAGCTCCTAGGGCTTGGTATGAACGTTTGAGCAATTTTTTGTTAGTAAAAGGATTCTCTCGTGGAAACGTAGACAACACTTTGTTTAGTAAACGTAAAGGTAAAGATATTCTACTTGTTCAAGTCTATGTCGATGATATTATTTTTGGTTCTACTAATGACACCATGTGTCAAGAATTCTATAATTTGATGCAGGAGGAATTTGAGATGTCTCTTATAGGAGAGCTCACCTTTTTCCTTGGTATTCAAATAAAGAAAACCCGTGACGGCATCTTCCTAAGCCAAACAAAATATCCACTAGAACTTCTCAAAAAGTTTGATATGCAAGATTGCAAGTCCATCTCAACTCTTATGGCATCCGCACTATCCATTGACAAAGATGAAACCGGAATTGAGGTAGATGGTAAGAGGTACTGAGGTATGATCGGATCTTTGCTTTATTTAACCGCAAGTAGACCCGATATCATGTTTAGTGTTTGTATGTGCTCTAGATATCAAGCCTTCCCTAAGGAGTCACAATTAAAAATAGAAAAAGAATTTTTCGATATAAAAGTGGAACCACTAATTATGGATTGTGGTATCCAAAGGGAAGTTCTTCTTGTCTAGTGGGGTTTTTGTATTCCGACTTTGCTGGTTGCAAATCGGATCGAAAAAGAACTAGTGGTACATGTCACTTCTCTTTTATCTTAATTTTTTTTTTCTTACCTTCAATTGGAATCTCTTTAAATTGATTAAACCTTTTTTGTTGATGACAAAAGGGGGAGTGTTTGAAGTATTGTACGTTTAAATTAAGGGGAAGTAGCATAAATATAATGTTAAATTCTGAGCCCTAAAATAAATTAAATTTTTACAATTTAATTTAAGAGAATCTTTTCTCATCTCTAGTCTTTAAATTTCATGTGAGATTTGATTATGAGTGTTACGTTTTAAAACTGAATTTAATTAACTTGGATAGGACTTAGGGAGAGTTTACAAACCTCACCTTAAAGACTATCAGACTCAGGGGGAGTCAGAATTTACAAACCTCAGACTTTGAGCTTACAAACCTCATACCCCTAAGTATACTCGTTAATTAGATTAACAACAATTGACCTTTTAAATACTTATGTTTGTCATCATCAAAAAGGGGGAGATTGTTGAATCAAAGGGTGTTTAACAATACCACTTTTAGTTTTGATGATAACAAGGTATTAAAAATTGTAAATTGGATATGCTAATATTTGTTCAAGTGTGCAGGATCTTAGTCAAAGATTTAAATCTTAGAAGGCATTCTGAAAGAACAAATGAAGAGCAAAGTCTTTAAGAAGCTTGTTGCAAGTTAAGACATGAGGTTCTGAAGACTTAGAGAGTCTGTAGAATCATCAGAAGCTGTTTTGAGAGGTTCTGAAAACTTAGAGAGTCTAGAGAAGTTGTTTCGAAGAAATGCAAATCAAGAGGTTCTGAAGACTTAAAGAGTCTGAAGAAGCTGTCTCGAGAAGCGCATATCTACAGGTTTTGAAGAACGAAGTGAGTCTGAAGGAGCTGAAGAGAATCTGAAGCTCAACAGAGTCTGAAGTTCTAAAGAGAGTCTGAAGACTGCAAACTCAAGATTTTGATTTGATGAATTTCTAGAGGCATTTCGTTGCAGAAGGAATATTCATATGGAGTAACGTCTATTTTAAATCAACTTAAGCATGGAACGCTTTTTGATAAAGAGCGCAGAAAAGGACAGAGTACTTGTACGACCACCTTCTCCACTACTCCACTACTTGTACTATTAGCAGTTGTGTCTACTGGTATTTTCGCTCCAAGAGGAATGAAATTCAAAATTGTTTCTTAAGGACGATTACCATATCAACGAACATATTAAAAGTGTTTGTTCAAGCTTCTAGATGACTCTATGATGTGCTGGCATCTCTCAACGTCTTTCTCAAACCTCTATATAAAGAAATGAAGACTTGAAGAATTGGTGACAATACATACACGACGAACCCTTACGCACATTTTAAAATACTCCTTGAGCCAAGTTGTATTGTCAAGCCAAACACATCAACAGCTTAGGAAATTCTTACAAACTTCAATATCCTAGAATTTCCAAGTGTAACAAAAAACAGAGTCTCTTATTTGTTTGTATTTGTGAACACCACTAATTGTATATCAAGTGTTCAAACTCTCATTCAATTTTCTGTAAATTGTGTTAGAATTCTCTTGCAGTAGTGCTTGAGCAATAAAAGTCTCTTGGTTGTGTCCTTGAGCAATAGAAGTCTCTTGCAGTTGTGCTTGAGAATTGGTAATCTCTTGCTTGTGTGCTTGAGCAACTTGTAATCTGAAATTACATTTTAGTGAACTCTCCTTGGAAGTACAAGGGGGACAGGACTACTTCTGGTTTGTGGAAGGAACCTGTATAATTGCTTGTGTTCTTTCTTTTCCCTTATCTCTTTACTTTATTCCGCTGCACAAGACTCTGAACTCCTATCAGAACCTGAACTTCTTCCGACTCTGATTTGGAAAACAGAATCCATCATTAACACGAGAGAAAAAGAAAACACAATTCAACCCCCCCCCCCCCCCTTCTTGTGTTTTTCTCACCTTCAATTGGTACCAGAGCTCCGGTTCTGTTGTCATAACACTTAACAGTGTGATAGAAAAGATCCTGAGAAAAATATGTCTTCCGGTGAACCTTCAACTAATGGTGGTGGTGCTGCTATACCTTATGATTATGGATCCAGTAACAAGAAAGCTGACTTTGGAAAAATTCCTAAGTTCAACGGAGACCCTGAGGAATTCTCATGGTGGAAAACCAACTTCTACAGTTATGTCATGGGTTTAGATGAAGAAATATGAGACATACTAGAAGATGTTGTTGGTAACTTAGAACATGATGATGAAGGAGCTGCTATTGACAGAAAGAAACACACTGCTGCTAAAAAAAAAAGCTACACGAAACATCACATAATCAGAGGAGCACTTGTCACATCAATACCCAAATCAGAATATATGAAGATGAGTGACAAGTCTACTGCAAAAGCTATGTTTGCTTCTCTCTATGCAAACTATGAAGGTAGCAAGAAAGTCAGAGAAGGAAAAGCCTTTTTGCTTGTCCATCAGTATGAACTTTTCAAGATGAAAGATGATGAAAGTATTGAGCAAATGTACTAAAGATTTCAGACTCTAGTCTCTGGACTCCAAATACTGAAGAAGAGTTACATAGCTTCTTATCATGTGACCAAGATTCTGAGAAGCTTACCCTCAAGATGGAGACCTAAGGTAACTGCTATTGAGGAAGCTAAAGATTTAAACACTCTAAGTGTTGAAGATCTTGTCACTTCCCTCAAGGTTCATGAGTTAAGTCTCAATGAACATGACTCTGTTTGAAAGTCAAAAACCATTGCAGTAAAGTCAAAAGGAAAATCCTCAAAAGCTCTCAAAGTTGAAGAATCTGAAAATGAATCTCCTTCTGATGACTCTGAGGAAGATCCTGATGTTGCTCGAGAAATGGCTATGCTTTAGAAAGAACAAGAAGTTCTTGGGAAAAAGCAGTGGAAAACGACTTAAGAAAGAAGATCAGAAAGGTTGCTTCAACTGCAAGAAGGAGGGACATTTCATTGCTGATTGTCCAGATTTTTAAAAAGAAAAATCCAAATCAAAGAAGCCAACCTTCAAGTCCAACAAGTTCAAGAAGCAGATCAAAAAGAGTCTTATGGCAACTTGGTAAGATCTAGACAATGAGTTAGGGTCTGATGAGGATGATGCTGAGGATGAAGCTAATGTAGATGTGGGTTTGGTAGCAACAACTGAACCTGAAAAGGAATCATCTGATGTAGAATCTGATACAGACTCTGAAAGTGAAACAGAGGTATATTCTAAACTCACTAGATCTGAACTGATTGATTATCTCAAAGAGCTTCTTGGTCATTATGAAACCAAATCCACGGAGTTGAGGAAAGTTAAACAACGGTACAGTAAGTTGTTGAAACTTCATGAATCAACTATGATGGAGATGGATGCTTTAAAGAAAGAAAATGAAAACTTAATGACTAAGAAGTGTGACAGTAAACACTTGAGTGAGCAGGATGCTGCTCTACAAGAGTTTATTGCCACAGGAATTGATAGAACCAAAGTGACATCCATAATTTATAGCATTTATTAGAACAAAGGAAAAGGTCTTGGATTCACAGAAGGTAACTCTCATGAAGTGATTCTGAAACCATGTTTTGATGGCGCCAAAAAAGCATTTAAAAATCAATTTGTGTCAGATTTTGAAAAAGTCAACATAGTGACTCATTCAGAACCTAAAACTTCAAGCTCTAAGGCAATGACTAAGTCAAAGCCAAAGAACCTAAAGACAAAGGTAATGAACAACTTTGAATCAAAGGCTCCAAAAGTTCAGATTTTGAAGAAACCAGAATTTAGTAAATAGATTCTGAAGAAAACAGAGTCTGAAAATCAGAAGCCTAAGACTTAAAGAAGAGAAGCTATGTGTGCTAAGTTGGACTCTAGATTAAGAGGTTCTGAACCTAAAGTCTGGAAGAAAACAATGCCTTAGACTTTCAGATACAAGACACAAAAGAGATTCAATGTTTCAAGGACTAACCCCAAAGGACCCATAAAGATATGGGTACCTAAATCTGAAATTGTTGATGATGCAGGTATGTCTAAAAGGACAAGAAAAGCAGAAGTCCTGGTATCTAGACAGTGGCTGCTCGCGACATATGACGGGAGAAAAGTCTATGTTCCTAACCCTGACCATGAAAGAGGGAGGAACTATGGGATTTGGAGGAAACCAAACCAGCAAAATCATTGGTACTAGAACCATTGGTAACTCCTTAATCTCAATCAATAATGTGTGGTTTGTAGATGGACTAAGACATATCCTACTTAGCATAAGTCAATTGTGTGATGGTGGTTATGAAGTTTTGTTTAATAAGAACAACTGCACAGTAGTCAACAAAGATGATCAATCCATTGTATTCAAGGGAAAGACAAGAAACAATGTTTACAAAATTAAATTTTCTGAACTAGCTGATCAGAAGGTAGTTTGGCTTCTATCAATGAGTGATAAGAAATGGTTGTGGCACAGAAGGTTGGGACATGCTAACTGGAGGTTAATCTCTAAGCTTAGCAAGTTACAACTGGTCAGAGGCTTACCATGAAGGTGAGAAAAACACAAGAAGGGGGGGTTGAATTGTGTTTTCTTTTTTGCGTCTCTTAAAAAGATTAATTCTGTTTTCCAGGATTAGAGTCTGAACAAGTTCAGGTTCTGATGGAAGTTCAGAGTCTGTTGCAGCGGAATAAAGTAAAGAGATAAGGGAAAGAGAGAACACAAGCAATTATACAGGTTTGTTCCACAAATCGAAAGTAGTCCTGTCCCCCTTGCACTTCCAAGGAGAGTTCACTAAAATGTAATAACCAATTACAAGTTGCTCAAGCAGACAACAAGAGACTTCCAATGCTCAAGCACACAAGCAAGAGACTTCTATTGCTCAAGGACACACCCAAGAGACTTCAAATGCTCAAGCACGCAAGCAAGATACTTCTAACACAATTTACAGAAAATTGAATAAGAGTTTGAACACTTGATATACAATCAGTGGTGTTCCAAATACAAAATAAAAGACATACTCTATTTTGTGTTACACTCAAAAATTCTAGGATATGAAGTTTGTAAGAATTTCCTAAGTTGTTGATGTGTTTGTTTGACTCAGGGAGTATTTAAAAATAGCACAATAGCTCAGTTTTTCAGTAGTAGAGTCTAACACATTCTTCAAGTCTTCTATCCTTTATATAGAGGTTGTAGAGAGACGTTGAGAAAATCCAGCACATCACAGAGTCATTTAGAAGCTTGATCAAATATTGTTGATCTGTTGATTGATATGGAAGTCGTCCTTCAAAACAGATTTTGAATTCCATTCCACTTGAAGCGAAAATACCAGTAGACACAGCTGCCAATATTAAAAGTAGTGGAGTAGTGGAAACAGGGTTCGTACAATGTACTCTGTCCTTTTCCTACGTTCTTTGTCGCAAAGCATCATATGCTTAAGTTGACTTCAAGATAGCCGTTACTCCATATGAACGTTTCTTCTGCAACGAAATGCCTTCAGAGATTCATTCAAACAAATTCTTGAGTTTTAATCTTCAGACTCTCTGTAGAACTTTTAGACTCTGTTGGGCTTCAAACTCTCTTCAGCTGCTTCAGACTCTCTTTGTTCTTCAGATTCTATGAGTCTTCAGAACCTCTTATTTTGCACTTCTTCGAAACAGCTTCTTCAGACTCTCCAAGTCTTCAGAACCTCTTGCAACAAGCTTCTTTAGGATTTTTCTCTTCATTTGTTTTTACAGAATACTTTCTAAGATTAAAATCTTTGACTAAGAACCTGCACACTTAAACAAATATTATCATATCCAATTGAAATTTTTTAATACCTTGTTATCATCAAAAGTGGTATTGTTAAACACTCTTTGTTCCAACATACCAGACATTGATTATCATTCAGATGCTCTCTGTGGAGCATGCCATAAAGGTAAAATTGTTAAATCTACTTTTAAACCAAAAGAAATTGTATCTACCTCCAGACCCTTGGAGCTACTCCATATTGATTTGTTTGGACCTGTCAATACTGCATCCTTATATGGAAGTAAATATGGATTAGTCATAGTTGATGACTACAATAGATGGAGTTGGGGTAAGTTTATGAAGTCTAAAGATGATTCATATACTGTGTTTAGTAAATTCTGCATCCAAGTACAATCTGAAAAAGAGATGAAAATCTTAAAAGTCAGAAGTGATCATGGAGGAGATTTTGAAAATGAGCCATTTGAAATATTTTGCGAAAAACATGGAATCATCCATGAATTCTCTTATCCTATAACTCCACAGCAAAATGGGGTTGTAGAGAGAAAGAATGGAACTTTACAAGAAATGGCAAGAACCATGATTCATGAAAACAATTTGGCTAAACATTTTTGGGCAGAAGCAGTAAACACAGCATGTTATGTTCAAAACAGGATCTATATCAGACCCTTATTAAATAAAACAGCATATGAACTTTTAAAGATAGGAAACCTAACATATCTTACTTTTATCAGTTTGGATGTAAATGTTATATTCTAAACAACAAAGTCTATCTAAAGAAATTTGATGTCAAAGCCCAAAAGGGAATCTTTTTAGGTTACTCTAAAAGGTCTAAGGCATACAAACTGTATAATTCAGAAACACTATGTGTTGAAGAATCTATGCACGTCAAATTTGATGACAAAGTGCCTAGAAGTGAAACTCCAGAGCAGGATGAAAGTTTTGCAGGTTCTCAAGAGACTGATGATAACTCAGAACCTGATCAGACTCCAGAGTCTAATGATACTCCAGAAGTTGTAGCATCCCCTGAAGTTCCTGATGAAGTGGCTTCTGATGTAGCTCAAGATGATTCTCAGCAAGCTAATCAATCTAAAAACGCGTTCAAATACAAGTCTTCACATCCTGAGGATCAAAATATTGGCAACAAAGAGAGTCCCAGAAGAACTAGATCACATTTCAGACAAGAAGAGTCTGCTTTGGGATTGTTATCAATAAAGAACCTACATCAGTTGATGAAGCACTTGCAGATGAAGGATGGATATTAGCAATGCAAGATGAACTCAATTAATTTAGAAGGAATGATGTATGGGATCTAGTAGCTAAGCCTGAGCACAAGAACATTATTGGAACTAAATGGGTGTTCAGAAACAAGCTTAATGAGCAGGGAGAAGTAATCAGGAACAAAGCCAGACTTGTTGCTCAAGGCTACAGTCAACAAGAAGGTATTGATTACACTGAAACATTTGCTCCAGTTGCAAGATTGAAATCAATCAGGTTACTTCTTTCCTACGCAGTAAATCACAACATAATTTTGTATCAAATGGATGTTAAGAGTGCATTTCTTAATGGTGTCATTACTGAAGAAGTGAATGTCAAACAACCTCCTGGGCAAGTCATACAAAACAAAAGAAAAGGAAGCAAGTTCCTTATGGCAGATTATTGTCTGAAATCTTCTGTCAAGGAAGATTGCTGGAGATCCTGAGAGGCACTGGAGTTATGTCTGATAAACATCTGGGAACAGTGTCTGGAAGAATAATCAACGGCAAGACACTTCAGTATATGAAGATTGTCAAGAAATGCGAACCACATGAGGAGGACCTGAAGGAATCATCAGTTCAATCTGACCTGATGATAGACTTCCCACCAATCTCAAAGGAGGGCAACCCAGAGGTCCTGGCAAGATTTGTGTTGGACCATTTTGAGGAGACTGGAGAAATCATCAACTATAGCTCAATTCCAGATACTATAGCAGGTGCCCCATTGAAAGTGAAAGGGAAAAGGAGAAAGCCAACTGCTGAAGAGGATGATGAACCGGAACCACAACCCAAGAAATCCAAAACTACTAAGTCAGAAGCATCTGCTCTGACTCTGAATGTTCCTAAAAACCCTAAAAGGAAGAAGGGAAAAGGATAAAGGAACATGAAGCAACTCACGAAAGCTGTTGGTAAAAGCTTTGAGTTTGTGGATGAAAAGGATAAAGAGGAAGAAGAGAGTCTGGTCAAAACAAAAAGAAATGTTGTTTCAGTTGCTAAAGATTTAGCAATGAAGTTGGATACTTCAGTGTGTATGGTGTCTGATCAACATGCTTCTGGGAAAGCATTGGCTGCTGAAGTGATTACAGCAGAAGTAAAGGAACAAGTAGTGAAGGAAGCTACTGCTATGCTGGTGAAAGCTCTTAAGCAGAAGGAACAAGTAGAATCTGCAGAAGCTGGAGCCTTAGGATTAATGGCTGCAGAAGCTCCTACACAAGGTAACATTCATTCTGAATCTGACATGTATCTGAATTTAGATTCCCCTTCCTCCTCTCAAACTGAAACAGACTCTAACAACATACCCCTTAGCAAAGTTGTCCCCACTCTACTCAAAAAGCCTACCCCTTCACCATCCAAACAATATTCATCGTATGACCCACTTGACCCAAAAATCTATAAGTATGTTGATACTACAATGGACAATCTTGATCCTGAAACACAATCAACATATTCCAACAATTACCCTCAGACTATCCCCTACAACCAGCCTATTTGAAACCACTTCAGGTTATTTAGAAAGCTGAAGATCCTGAAGAACCCTCAATCAATCAACAATCAATCAACAACCAACAAACATATAATCACCTGAAGCTATAGACTCTTTAGAGAGACACTTAGGTGGAGAACTTCCTATAACCGCACAAAAAGCCAACACTCAAACTTTAGGCTGTTCAGAACCTGAAACCTTAGAAACAGACAATGTAATCAATCTTGATCCTTAAGCCAACACTCTCTCACTTGCCTCCATTCAACCAGACTTACCTTCTTCATCTCAACCCTCATCTATTCAACAACAACATCCAGACCTTCTAAATTCAATATTCATAGAAGAATTCTTTGTGAATATGTGCAGGAAAATTAAAGAATTGGTTCAACTTAGAAAAGTTCCAATTCTCTTTGTAAGCTATGAAGACAAAGGGACTTCTACTGAGAAGGAAGCTTCTGATTTCCTTTCTTCTCTGCGCATTGCAAGCCTGATAGAGCAAGTAGAGACACTGGCACTACACTTGGAAGAGCTACGCAAAGCTGAAGAGAAAGCTAAGGACAAGGTTATGTACTTTCCCAATGCTCCTTTCTACTGTGAAAGAGCTAAAGAGAGTCTGAAGCTCAACATAGTCTAAAGTTCTAAAGAGAGTCTGAAGACTGCAAACTCAAGATTTTGATTTGATGAATTTTTGGAGGCATTTCGTTGCAGAAGGAATATTCATATGGAGTAATGGCTATTTTAAATCAACTTAAGCATGGGACGTTTTTTTGATAAAGAGCGCAGAAAAGGACAGAGTACATGTACGACCACCTTCTCCACTACTCCACTACTTGTACTATTGGCAGCTGTATCTACTGGTATTTTCGCTCCAAGAGGAATGGAATTCAAAATTGTTTCTTAAGGACGATTACCATATCAAGCAACAGATCAACAATGTTTGATCAAGCTTATAGATGACTCTGTGATGTGTTGGCATCTCTCAACGTGTTTCTCAAAACTCTATATAAAGGAATGAAGACTTGAAGAATTGGTGACAATACATACACGACGAACCCTTACGCACATTTTGAAATACTCCTTGAGCCAAGACGTATTGTCAAGCCAAACAACAACTTAGGAAATTCTTACAAACTTCAATATCCTAGAATTTCAAAGTGTAACAGAAAACAGAGTCTCTTATTTGTTTGTATTTGTGAACACCACTGATTGTATATCAAGTGTTCAAACTCTTATTCAATTTTCTGTAAATTGTGTTAGAAGTCTCTTGCAGTAGTGCTTGAGAAATAGAAGTTTCTTGGTTGTGTCCTTGAGCAATAGAAGTCTCTTGCAGTTGTGCTTGAGCATTAGAAGTCTCTTGCTTGTGTGCTTGATCAACTTGTAATCTGAAATTACATTTTAGTGAACTCTCCTTGGAAGTACAAGGGGGACAGGACTACTTCCGGTTTGTGGAAGGAACCTATATAATTGTTTGTGTTCTTTCTTTTCCCTTATCTCTTTACTTTATTCAACTGCACAAGACTCTGAACTCCTATCAGAACCTGAACTTCTTCCGACTCTGATTTGGAAAACAGAATCCATCATTAACACGAGAGAAAAAGAAAACATAATTCAACCCCCCCCCCTCCTTCTTGTGTTTTTCTCACCTTCACCTCTACCATCCGAGCCTTTTCTCAAGATCCGTAGGGAACTAGGTATCTTGGATACCTCTTGCTTTAAATAAGCAAGAGCCTTTATGTGTACATATCCTTCACATGCACATTTTTTTCTTTTGTGCTTTCCTATTTGCATGTTGCACTTGTGTTCAATTGCGATTGTCATTTGTGTTGTTCTTCTTGTTTTGTTCCACTTGTGTTGAAATACCAACCCTTTTTGACGGTGTCAAAACAGGAGACGTTTGACTGATGTTGTTGTTTTTATGCTATATCTCGGGGGGAGCCATCATCAATTATTTGACATCATCAAAAAAAGGGAGATTGAAGCCTACATTATTTACTTTATATGTTTTTGATGATGTTCCTTAGCTTAGTTTATCTTTTGATGCTTGTCTTATGGTTAGCATGTCAAAACACCTAGTAATCTATAAGTCTCATGAATAAAAGTGTCTTAGTTCACCTTTTTCATGTCTTGAATCGATTCACTAAACACTGAATCGATTCATCCAAGTCTCTGACTTATGGTGAATCGATTCACATCCTTCTGACATTATACATCACTACATCGATTCTTTTTTTATTTGAATCGTCACACAAAAGTCCTAAAATACACTGAATCGATTCATAAAAGTATGCGTATCGATTCATTCTCTTTCTGGGTTCACTTGAAACAATTCAAATATACACTGAATCGTTTCATTCTTCATGCCTTGCTTGGCTGTTTTCTTGCTGTCTGAATTGATTCAACCATTTAGTGAATTGATTCAGTCTGTTCTTTTTGTGCGAAAGTTTTGTCTTCTCACCCCTCACTATATATACTCTTCACCTCATAACTCCAAAAGTATGGAATCATTTGCATCTATTCTCTCTAGGTCTTAAAAACTCTTAACATAAATTCTTCAAGATTAAACACTTTTTCTTAGAATCACTTTGCTCTTTGAGATACATTGATTTGCTATGGTGCTATAGAGATTGTAGTTTGGTTCTCTTAAGAAGATTGATTGGGTTTAATCAAGGCTTTAAAGTGAAGTGAAGGATCTCATTCCACCTCCAAAGGTGTTAGGGGTCTTTCTAACCGTTCTTGAAGTTGAAGGGGTTTCGTTTTCCGGATGTAGCATTGAAGACTCGAGTGAAGAGTTCAAAGGAGTGCATGGGTAATCTAGGATCCGAAGTTTATAGGAGCACCAAATTCAAGGGGTACTTGAAGTTTGGGTTAGTGTTTGCATTAGGGTTGAAGAATTAGGTTTAATTTCAAGGAACTCCTGTAAATACATTGTATTCAACTGTTGTAACATAGTGGATGACCTTGATGAAAGCGTACTTCATCAAGTAGAGTAGACCTAGCCCTTAGTGAGGACGAAAAAGGGTGAACTACTATAGACACTGGTGTTCTCTCTTCCCTTTACTATTTACTTTTCATTATAGCACTTGATTAATTGAATCATTGATAAGATAATTGCTATTATTGATATAAGTTGTGTTTTCTCAAAAGATTAATCTAAATTCATTTGATTTAGGTTAAAACAATTTCACTTGGATCAATTAATTGCAATTCCAATTAAATTATTCAATTTCATGTGCATTGTGTTTTTGATTGATAATTAGGTTTATTGTCGTATAGGTTTGGTTTGAAATTGTCTCTAGTTTTGTTAATTGTTCAAGGTTATTGGATTTTGATTGTATATAAGATTTGAATCCTAAATCTCTCAATTCTAAGATTGAAATCTTAATTCACATTGCTTTAGCTCTTTGTCTATTATTGTGATTGCTTGCGCACGAATTCAATAGTCAATTTTATTAAACGTTATTTTCATAAACTCCGAAATATTTTCAAAAAAGCTATTCACCCCTCCCCCTCTAGCTTAGAAACTTAATAGCCATATAGACTAAGACGGTTGTTTGCGTTTGGCGGCGGTTTTGGCTTTCTTTTGTTTGTTGCATGTGTCAACCATTGTTAGGGTTTGAAAAAGGAAAATTTAGGGTTAGGATTATGAAGATTGGTTGTTTGTGGTGAATTGGTATAGGTTTAGTGTGTTGGATTTGTGGTTAGAAGGTGAAAAGATGAAGAATTTTGATGAGAAAACGTAGGATGTTCTTGGTTAAGGGTTCTGGAAAAATTGGGCACAGTTTGGCTACTTTTGCAAGTGAATGGAATGGAAATCGTGTTGGATGTATATATAGGCTGGGAAAAACGTGACACATTTGGCCAAAAATGTGACACGATTGGCTTTGTAACGGTCAAAATTTTGAAAAACCGCCAAAATCGTGTCACGTTTAGGTAAAAACGTGTCGCGATTCATCAAGATACCATTTTTGAAAAAATTTCTTGCCTAGAAAATGTGTCACGATTTGGTCAACGTGACATGATTTGGCAATGTCGAGAGGACACAATTTTTAGAGGATAGGCAAAATCGTGTCATGTTTTATCCAAAAAGTGTCACGATTTTTTCAAGTTTTGGACAATAAATCTTTTTTTCTTCCTCTTCCTGTTTCAGCTGATTTTTTTTTTTTTGACTTTTTGAAAGCAATAAAAATGTAAATACTACCTGAGAAATAAAAATGGTGGGTTGCCTACCACCTAGCTCTTCTTTACCGTCACTAGCTTGACTGTCAAGGATCCTCAAAGGTCCGTGATAACAAGTCCTACCTTTTCTTTTGGTATGTCGCCACCCAGATATGACTTAACTCTCTGCCCCTTAACTTTGAAACTTCTGTCACCTTCTGGTGTCATTAACTTAACAACTCCATGAGGTGACACATCTTTGACCAAGAACTTTCCAGACCACTTTGACTTGAGCTTTCTAGGAAACAGCTTCAACCTGGAATTATACAACAAAACTAGTTGCCTAGAGTTAATATCCGTAGATACTAAGTTTTTATCATGATACCATTAAGTCATAGCCTTATAGATGAGCACATTTTAATACCCTCTCAGCCTCATATCCTCATGTTCATTCAGTTTCAAAAGCCTTTTCTTACCAACATCTACTTGATCAAAATTTAAGGCCTTGATAGCCCAATATGCTTTATGTTCGAGCTCAAGTGGAAGATCACATGCCTTCTCATAGACTAATTGATAGGGCGAAAGTCCTATATGAGTCATGAAGGCAGTCTTATAGGCCCACATTGCGTCATCTAATTTCTTAGACCAGTCCTTCCTATTTGACGCAACTGTCTTCTCTAAGATTTATTTCAATTGATGGTTTGAAACCTCTGCTTGACCACTAGTTTAAGGATGATAGGGAGTTGCAACTTTATGCTTGATGTTATACTTTTTAAGAACATTTTCAAGAAATATGTTGCAGAAGTGCTTCCCCCATCACTGATCAAGACTCTAAGGGTTCCAAATCTAGTGAAAATATTCTTCTGTAAGAAGGTGACAACAGTTTTAGCATCATTATCAACACAAGGTATAGCTTCAACTCATTTGGTGACATAGTCCACACACACAAGCATGTGGAGAAAAAAGTAAGAGGAAGGGAATGGTCCCATATAATCAATGCCCCAACAATCAAAAGGTTCAACCTCCACGATTCCAGTTAGGGGCATCTCATTCCTCTTAGAAATGTTACCTGTCATTTGGCATTTATCACACCGCCTTACAAACTCCTAGCAATCCTTGAAAAGGGTGGGCCACCAGAAGCCACTTTGCAAGATTTTTGCAGCGCTTATTTCTCGACTATGGTGGCCCCCATAAGCTGAGTTATGGCAGTGCTACATGATGCTATTAGCTTCCTCATCTACAACACAACGTCTAATCAAACCATCAATGCTTACCTTAAACACATAGGGATCATCCTACAAATAATGGTTTGCATCCTTGAAGAACTTCCTCTTCTAAAGATACTCCAAGTCATCCAGAATTATATTACCAGCCTTAAATTTCGCCATGTCTGCAAACCACAACCTTACTCCTATTGCAAACAGCTTTTCATCTGGAAACTTAACCATGTTGGCCTTCTCTTTCTTGGTCACGTCACTGTTCTCCAACCTTGAGAGGTGATCAGCCACCACGTTCTCAACTCCCTTCTTGTCACGAATCTCAAGATCAAACTCTTGCAACAAGAGGATCCACCTCAACAGTCGAGGTTTTGAGTCTCCTTTTGTCAAGAGATACTTGAGAGATGCATGATCTGTTAAAACAATGACTTTGGAGCCTATTATCTAGGAACGAAATTTTTCCAATGCAAAGATTAATGCAAGCAATTCCTTTTCAGTTGTGGAATAGTAAATTGCATGGAAAAACATGTTCTTTCATTGGCCTAGGACTGCACCAACAGCATAATCACTTGCATCACACATAAGTTCAAAAGGTAAATCTCAATTAGGTGCAAAGATTATTGGTGCAATCACCAACTTGCTTTTAATCAAAGAAAAAGCATTTAAACATTCAACATCAAAATTAAACTCATTTTTCTTGACTAAAAAGTTACAAAGGGGCTTTGCTATTTTTGATAAATCTTTTATGAAATGCCAGTAGAAACCAGCATTCCCCAAGAAACTCCTTACACCTTTAACATTAACAGGAGGGGGAAGTTTCTCTATAACCTCTATTTTTCCTTGATCCACCTGTATCCCTTTCCTAATTATTTTGTGCCCCAAAACTATACCTTCAGTTACCATAAAATGACATTTTTCCCAATTAAGAATAAGGTTAGTTTTGGTGCACCTTTTAAGGACAACATCTATATGAAACAAGCATTGATCAAAAGACTTACCGAACATAGAGAAGTCGTGCATAAATACCTTAATGTTCTTATATATCATGTCCGAGAAGAATGAGAGCATACACCATTGAAAGGTCACCGGCGCATTACACAGCCCAAAGGGCATTCTCCTATAAGCAAACACACCAAATGGACAAGTGAAAGAAGTCTTCTCTTGATCCTCCAGAGATACCGCAATCTGATTATTCTCCGAATACCCATCCAAAAAGCAATAAAAGGCTTGGCCAGCCAACCTCTCAATCATTTGATCCATGATTGGTAACAGGAAGTGATCCTTCCTTGTTTCTTGGTTCAACCTCCGATAATATATACACATTCTCCAACTGGTGACGGTACGGGTAGGTATCAATTCATTTTTTTCATTAGCCACCACCGCCATTCCACCTTTCTTTGGTACCACATGAACATGACTCACCCAAAAGCTATCAGAGATAGGGTAAATCATACCTGCTTCTAGTAACTTTAGAACCTCTTTTTTGCTCACTTCCTTCATTGTTGGGTTGAGTCTCCATATGAATTTTGTGCATGCAATAAGCTAGACTAATACCCTTTAAATCATAAATAGTCCACCCCAAGGCTCCTTGATTGTCCCTTAACACCTTTATTAGTTTCTCTTCTTCTAAAGGTGTCAAGGTACTGTTGATGATTGCTGGTTTGGAGGCATCCTTGCTAAGGAAAACATAGTTCAAGCGATAAGGAAGTTCTTTCAATTCTGGAATTTTCTCTCCCTCCTTACTCAAAGGTTTTCGCCCGCATGGTCTGCTCACCAAGCAAGTCTTCAATTGTTAGCGGTTCAACCTCTTGTGTTAGTTGAGGCTCACGGGAATCATCTTCAACTATTTCATTAACAACATCTATCCGGTACCATTGATGATTTTTAGTTTGGTGCTTCATAGCTTCAAAGATATTAAACACTACCTGCTCATTTTGAAACCTCAACATCAGCTCTCCTAGCTCCACATCAATCAAAGCACGGCCTGTTGCTAGGAAAGGTCTTCCTAAAAGCAATGGCATATCCTCATCTTCAGCCATATCGAAGATCACAAAATCAACAGAAAACATTAATTCATTAACTTGAACAAGCACATCTTCTAGCACACCATAAGGATAAGAGATTGACCGATCAGCTAAAGTGAGGGTCATTCTTGTTTGTTTAGGTTCCCCACACCCTAGTTTATTCATCATGGATAAAGGCATCAAATTGATACTTGCCCCTAAATCACATAAGGCTCTTCCGACATCTACTTTCCCAATGGTACAAGGAATAGTAAATGCTCCTGGATCTTTCAACTTAGGTGGGAGTTTCTTATGGAGGATTAAATTACAATTTTCTGAAAGCGCAATGTATTCATCATATTTCGGCCTTTTTCTTCCGGTCAACAACTCTTTCATGAATTTAGCATAGACCAGAATTGGATTAAGAGTTTCTCTAAAGGGAATGTTAACTTGCAGCTGAGAGAAAAGTTCCATGAACTTCTTGAATTCTCCTTCCTCTCTCTTCTTCTTCTTAGACAAATGAGGATAAGGTAGCTTCACATATGATGGAACCACTTGTGGTTTGTCTCCATCTTTCAACAATTGGCTCTTAGACTTCCTCAATATTGAATCAACATCTATCAATGGATCACTTTTATTCTCCCTCGTCATTTTTTCCTTCCTTTCATTTTCAAATACACCATGATTACTCTATTTTTCAACTACACCTTGTTCAATTTCTTTTTTCAACTACATCCTCAAAATTGTTTTCAACTACACCATTATTAACTTCCACCACCACCACTTCATCACCCTTCTTGGTAGTTTTTGGAACTAAGGGTGTTAGAACCTTTTTGCTCCTCAACTCAATAGCATTACAAGTTTCATTCTTAGGGTTTTCTTTAGCGTTACCTGTGAATCCACCTTTAGTTTGATCAGCCGGCTATTTTGTTATCTGCCCAATTTGGGTTTCAAACATCTTTCTTGAAGCCTCATTGTTCTTCCTTTTAGTTTCTTGACTCTTCTTAATTTCTTCAAAGTTGGATTGAGTCATCTTCATGAAATTAGTCATTGCTTCTTCAAGAGCTGAAGGCTTTCTTTGCTGTTGTTGTTGTTGTTGAGGGTTAGGTAGCAGAGGGTTTAAGGTGTTGGTGTTGGTGTAGTTTAGGTTAGGATGATTTGCCCAACCTGGATTTTAGGTGTTAGAATAAGGGTTTCCCTTTTGATAATTTCCCAAGTAATTGGCATCCTCACTCACTCCTTCTAGTACACACTCACCGTTGGCATGTCCCTCACCACGGAAATCGCACTTGACTGCAGCCACTTGTTGCTTTTGTTGGGCTAAAGTTAACCCATATACATGCTTAGTTAAAGCTTCTAACTATTTGTTCATGGCTGCTTGGTTACCTAAGATGGTAGTCTTGTCACTAACCCCAAAAACGCCCCTTTTCTTTTTCTCCGCATCAACTCAATATTCATTTTGGGCCATGTTTTCTATTAGGGTCTAATTGGTTCGAGAATTAGGAAGGGAGGGAAGGGGAGAGGAGGGGAGGAATTTTAAAGGAGGGAAGGGAAAGGGTAGATATTTTTAATTAAAAACGTGTTTGGTTCGCAAGGGGAGGGGAGGGATTTTAAGATTATTTTACTGTTTTACCCTAAAACTTAATTAAATAAAAGAAACTGCTGGTTGTTACGATTTCAGAAACCGACGAAAGAGTATCGCATATCTAAACTGTTTATTTTATCTCAAACTGGCTCACGTATTTTGCTCCATGCATCACATATATATATATATATATATATATATATATATATATATAAGAGCAATTCTTTGTAATCCTTGCATTTTTTGCCAATTACTTTCGTAAAAAAATAACACATCTCTTAATATATAATCAAAGTTGTTATAAGGAAAATATAACAAAATAATAAAATTTGTTACAAGAATAAGATAACCTAATAATAATATGATTGTTACAAAATAATATAATCTAATAATAATAATAATAATAATAATAATAATAAAAGTTGTTACAAGGTTAATATTGAGATTTGAAATTAATTTAAGGATAATTATGGAAATGCAATAAAATTTTAAAGAGATTTGCTCCCCTCCCTTTCCCTCCCATCCCCTTCTATAAATTGAACCAAACACCTCAAATTAAAAATCTCCCCTTCGCTCCCCTCTCATCCCCTCCAGAACTCTCGAACCAAACAGACCCTTAAGGATTGGACTTCATGGTCAGTTTTTACTCTCATACTACCATCAGCTGAAGCATCTCGAAACATCCTATTGTTTTGTGTTATCCCCTCGGTGAAGATTTGGAGGTATTGTTTTTCAGATAACTCGTGGCCAGAACACCTTTTAAGCAACAAGTTAAATCGCTCCCCAACAGCGGCGCCAAAAACTTTATAGACGTAAGATTCAAGAGACCTCGGAAGACATTACAAAGGGGGGAATTATATTCCCATGTCCCAAGATATCTTATATGAAAGGAAACACCCAAAGGACGAAGAAACAAGTGATTACGTGCAAGAGGAAAGAAAGTACTAGGAGCTTCAAGGGAGCAGTCTCTCATCACTAAGTCTCTAGGGTATGTTTTATTTCTTTTGTAATTTATTTATCTACCATAAGTAAATCAACCCTATTGTTTCGTATGATTTCTTTGATCCATTTATATTTAGAGACTCGATAACAAACCTTACCAACCTTTAGATCAATTTTTGGCAAATTATATGTATGAAGAATAACATATAATATTGGGTCGAAGAGTGAGAGATTGAGTTAATTAGCTTGGTTGATTGAGTATTGGGTTGATTTGAGTTTGGACTGAGTTAGGATTGACTGAGTCTTTTATATTGCGGTTTGATATGGTTCAGTTGGTGAAATAAAAATCGTAAATCAAACCACGCATTTGAGTAAAAAAAATCAAACTCATTCAAACGAAATGCAGTTATTTTGCGATTTCAATTGGAGTTGGTTTGGTTATGCAGTTTTCTATTGAGTTGGGTTGACTTTGAAAAATTTATATAGTGAGTCTAGTCCAACTCTCCTAAACTTTTTTTTAATAAAAACTAAAAATAGAACGATGGTTTTAGTGTTCAGTTAGTTTCTTTTTGGGTAAATTTTTATTAATTATTATTTTAATTGTATTAAAAGAATGAGGAGGGAAAAATATTGACTTATGATGACGAAATGATATATGGTACGCTTCAACTTGAACATGTGTACTAAGGGTTAACATAGGTACAAGTAGACCTAGGAACCCAGTCACCCAAACCGAACCAAATCGAAACTTACCTAAACCTAAACAGTTAGGGGTCCAACCCAACCCAACCCAACCCGTGAAACCCATGAGATTTGGTTTGGATATCGGATTTTAGTTTATGTGTACACATATATCCAACCCATGTACCTGTGAGATTTGTTTCATACCATTGCTATTTTTATAATATCAGCCTAACCCAATTTCTCAATCTAAGCTCAACCTAATTGCTCAAACTTGGAAACATTCAGATTTATGTACCATATTCAGTTATCTGATCTCTCATCTCTCTATTTTCAACATGGGCTATAATGAATTTGGGTAAATTTGGTACTATTTTGAATGAAATATTTAATGAGACAAGGAAATGAAATTTGGTAATATATATATATATATATATATATATATATATATATATATATATATATATATATATATGTATGTAACCGGTGGCAATATGCTTAAATTTTTTTATCTATTTTTGTATAACTAAAATTGGGTATTCATGAACCCAACCCAAACCAACCCATTTACAATGGATTGATTTGGTTTGGTTTTCTCTATGTAAACACGGGTTCTATCTTGAACGTAACTCAGAATATGTTCAACGGATTGGGTAAAAGGTTAGGCCAAAGTACGCCCAACCCATGTTCACTCCTACTAAAATTACAGTCTCACAGTCTCTCTCTTTCTCTCTGAAAGAATGAGCAGCGGTGGTAGTGGTGGCTGTAAGGAGTTCTACAACCATAATGGTAGCCCTGCCGATGGACCTAATGGTAGACTTGCCGGTGGCCCTTATGTGTTAACCCATACTGATCGGAAAGTCATTCGTGCAGTCAGAGAAAAGACAAGATCACAATGTGACGAGCATGAATTAATTTTGGTTATTTAGATATGAATGTTGATAAAGCCGCCAAATTTATAGGTTTACCATCTTTTCTTGGTTCATTGATTTAAAATAAAGTGGTTATTTGAATCTTTAATTCACTGTTATTTATAACTAGTGATTTTTATCTTATTAATTTCGCTTAATTTAACTTTAATTTTGACTTTTCTTGATTGAAGAGTTTATTTGGATAGATTATGAAAAGAGATTAAAACTTATATAAAAGTATTTGAATTTTATTTTCATATCTTCTCCAAGAAAGCTTGGGAAAAGAGCTTATAGCTTACATGAAAAGAATTGAACTTTATTATTCCCATAGAAATAACTTATACATAATTGCTTATCATTATAAGTGATTATGACATAAAATGAAAATAAAATGTTTCTCCGAACAATATAAGTAGTGTATATAAATTGTTTTTGTATAAGCCATAAGCTGATTGCATAAGCTATCTTGAGAATTTGCGAAAATAAGCTGAAAACAGCTCTAAACAGTTTTATAAGCTATTTTCACAAGTTCTCTCATACAATATGACAAAATTGTTAGTAAACTGACTCAAATAAGCTAATCCAAACAACCCTTAGTAGTCTTTGTAGAGTCAAACTATATACAACTTAAGTTCAACTCATTTATTCAACAAACTTAATTTTCAGCTTAAATTCAGCTTATTTGGTTCATGAACCAAGTTCAACGAGTTAATTGTCGAATCTAATTCCGAATTATTGTCGCCAGCCCTAGGTCGTGGCAATGTCTAATACTAAGAGAAGAGAGATACAATCTATATAATTTTATTTCCTGCCTTATTTAAATGCGCTATCATTTTCGAGTACAAAGTGATGATTATAACGTTCTTTAAATTAGAAAGAGAATAAATTTAATGGGTGAAAGCACAATTACTATATAGTAGCTCATTGAATATTGTAGTTTCGTTTTGTCCTGACACCAATTATAAAATCATGTGTACACCAATTGAATGCATCTGCAACTCCCCCGGCCTATACACTTTGCTGTCAAAGGGAACGCACACATATATGGTGAACAATCACTGTCGCTTTTACATTTTACGGCAGCTGTGATGAAAAGAAAGAGTTCAAGACGATGGTGTATATTGGTAAAAGTTAAATGGTGTTAGATAGTAATTATTGTAATATAAAAAGATAAAAACAAAATAAACTTACCGTAGATATTTGTTGCAAAACTAAATATGGAAAAAAAGATAATCATAAGATAAACAAACTTGACAATGTTAGCCATATTTAAACCTCTTTGCATGTACAAAATTATCTTATAACTGTATAATTTATAATGCTCACACCTGCCTTACATGATAAAATAGTTTTTAGCCCTTATGAGATGTAAAAAATCATTTGTAATATTCTAATCATTGTTAAATGCCTTTTAAGCAATTCAATATGTTGTATTTGTCTCTTTAGAACACATAATATGGTTGTTCAATAAAAAATTTGTTCTTTTCGACTCAAAGGTGATGCTTCAAAATCTGCTAAAATTGGGTCCCCATTTTCGGACCGGTTTTGAGACTGTGCAAAAATCGGGCCCCGATTTTACGCTGAAAAAGAAAAATAAAAACGTATTTTCAGCGTGTGATTTGTTCCAAATTTTGAGGATTTTATTTCTCTAATAAATATAGATCATGTATCAGATGAAATAATGTAGAGAGTAGAAAAAAATAGGATTAGAAGCCAACACTAAAATTAGGGTTCGTAGAGAATTCTCTTGGCAACAAACACTAGGTTTGAGATTGAATCACCATTGATTCATCTTGGAGAAACACTGTTAGGATTGAATCTCTTTTTCACGGAAAGAGATTCGGGAATTTGGCTAGAATTAGGTATGAAGACTGATTCTTGTAACCCTTTGGAATCTTCATAGTCTAATGCAGCGGATAAAGTAAAGATATATATATATATATATATATATATATATATATAGAGAGAGAGAGAGAGAGAGAGAGACAAAGCAAGTATCCTAGTTCCTTCCACAATACATAAGTAGTCCAGTCCTCCTTGCACTTTCAAGGAGATTCACTATAATCCAATCTGATTACAAACGCTCAAGTACACAAGCAAGACACTTCAAATACTCAAGCACACAAGCAAAATATTTCCTATGCTCAAGCACAAAAGCAAGAGACTTCTATACAAACAAATTACAAAGAAATAAGTTTGGTTTGAACACTTGATATACAATCAGTGGTGTTCACAATACAAAATAAATTAGACTCTTAAGACTCTAGAATTTCTAAGATATGAAAGTTTTGGCCTAATTTCAGCAGAGTTTTTGCCCAATTTAAATATTGTTGAGTCTCTACTGATCTTCAATTCTTTATTCCTTTATATAGAGGTATGAAAGAGACGTTGTAGAGGTGACAACACATCAAAGAGTCGTTACTAAAGCTTGATCAATCATCAATAATATGTTGCTTCATTTGGTTATTGTCCTAGGAGGGGATAATTTGAAAATCATTCCTTGTATGGAGAATTAACCAGCAAAGACACAACTGTAGCTTGTACTATGCGCAGGAAATGTTGGAGTAGTAGAGTAGTGGTTGTGCAATAGTACTATTGTCCTTTCTATATCCTTCTTCAGTGGATAAACATCCAATGTTTTCTAATTCCTCTAAAATAGTCGTTCCACCAGATTTCTATTCTTTCTACACACTTGTGTCTTCAAATAACCAATTCAACTGACTTCAAGTTCTTCACTTTAGACTCTGAATATCTTCATACTCTGGTAACTTCAAATTCTGACAGTCAGCTTCTGATGGTCTTCAAACACAGACTTGCAACAAAGCTTCTCTTGTAGATTCTTTTGCTCTCAATTGTTATTTCAGAACCAATACCTTGTTTTAAGACTTATAAATTTTAGTCTATGGTCCTGCACACTTGAAAAAATATTAGCATATCCAATTGAATTTATAATACTTTGTTATCATCAAAACTTAAGATGGCAATGTTAAACACATTTTGTTCCAACACACTTGTGTCTTCAAATATCCATTTAACTAACTACAGGTTCTTCACTTCAGACTCTAAAGGTCTTCAGACTCTGGTGACTTCAGACTATGACAGTTAGCTTCTGATGAACTTCAAACTCTGATTTCTTTGGACTCTGACTTGCAAGTATGCTTCTCTTGAAAATTCTTTTGCTCTCAAATGTTCTTCTAGAACAAATACCTTGTTTTAAGACTTATAAATTTTAGTCTATGGTCATGCACACTAGAACAAATATTAACATATCCAATTGAACTTTTAATAAATTGGTATCATCAAAACTTAAAGAGGCAATGTTAAACACGTTTTGTTCCAACATGACATACCATAAAATTTCAAGTGAACAAGCGTTTAATTTTTCACTTGAGTACCTCAGATTTAATTCCAAAGTTATATGTAAATAATTCTAAAAGAAAAATTGTGATTTCTACAGTCAAGTTAAAATTAAGCATGGCAACAAAACTCATACCCGTGGTTACCCGCGCGAACCAAACGCATTTTGACGGATTTTCCCGGTTTTGACTAGGTTTGGGTATGGGTTTGGGTTTTCCCCGATTTCAAAACACGGGTATGGGATGGGTAAGGGGTATATAGGTACCAACCCGAACCCATACCCAAACCCGTCTTGAATACAGAAAATTACTTTATGTTGATATGCCATGTTATTTTGTTTTATAATTGTTGTGTTATAAAAACTACCATTGATATTTAAAGGAGTAACTAAATCAATCGGTCTAGCAAATATTAAAGTGAGCATATTTTTGGACAATGCATTACAACATTTCTCTAGGGGGATGCGGAAAAACTTAAAAAAAATTATTCAATGTGAGGACGGGAATGGGGCGGGGATGCCCGAACCCATCGGGGACGGGGATGAGGTTCAGTTTATCATCCCCGTTGGGTATGGGTAAGTAACATGTAAGTATGTGAGAATCGAGTATGAGGACGGGGAATGTAAAATCCGTCTCCACCCCTTCCCCATTGACATGCCTCGTTAAAAGAACATTAACTAGAAATGATAAAATCCTTGTATATGTGAGAATCGGGTATGAGGACGGAGAATGAATCAATGTTAAGAGATTTCAAACCTCTAAACTTAATAAATCCTTGTATATGTGAGCTTGAAGGAACATTAACTAGAAATGATAAAAGATATTTTATGATAATAATGACTGCAGTTTCGAAAAAAATAATTATAATTGATACATTTGATATGTTCAATTTTGGTAACAAAAATTGAAATTTATGTTAAATAAAGTACTCAAGTCTAAGAATAAAATTTTTACTTATGAACTTGGGGTTGTTTCGTCTATGTTTGGATTCCGGACCCCATGAGAGTGAAACTCATTATGAATCTGTATGCATTGGGTAAGCTATAAATAGCAAAGACTTTTAGTTTCATGATTTAAATGCTAAAGTGGTCATAGAATCAAACGATGCTGACTTATATGAAAATAAATATCCCTTTAAATTAATGAATAGTGGGGACACTGGTTGGGGTGCTAGTGCAAGCACTACACCTTATCACATTCCAGTAATCAGAAATGGTGATGAAAACATGAAACAATATGTTATCAAACCTCAAAGTGGTAAGAGAGCAAAAGTTTCTAAAGAGTGTGGGCTCAATTATATTGTTTATACATTCGAAGAATATTCATTAAGCCTTAAAGAGGCTATATCCTAATTGGATGTTGTATTATGGCAAAAAGTTATGAATGATGAAATTGATTCCCTAGAATCTGACAACACATGACACTTGGTAGATTTGCCTTCTGGTTGCAAATCAATCAGTTGTATATGGATTATGTAAAAAGAAACTAAAACTTGATGGTTTGGTTGATGAATAAAAAACTCTCACTGTAGTCAAAGATTTTAGAGAAAAAGAGAAATAATAGATTTCTTTGACACTCATTCACCAGTCACAAGAATCATATCCACAAGGGTACTAATTCCTTTAGTCAGTATTCATACTTGTTCAGTATGATTACAACCAAAAAAATTGTCACAGATTCTCATAGGCTTACTCACAAAAAGGACAGTGACTCGGACAATTAACTAATAGGTCCGCAAGTGCACGGAAATATCGGTTTTAGTATAAAAGATGTCGAATCTCACATAGACCAATGTCAAGTACCGTTATCTATCGTCACGTTGTTTATCTAAGGCGATGCTAATTAGTTTGGTTGCAAAATTGGGAAAAGTACTTGTTTTTAATTAGTTTAAATGACGAGAGCCCAGAATATAATTTATGCCGACCGTTGATGCTTGCTAAATTGTATTTTATTATTGTAACAGGAAAATATTCTCGCGCGTTAAAAGGATTAAATTAAAGGGGTCGCCAGCTTTCACGTGTACGACACCGAATTTTGACTTTGTAATCTATTCAACCACTTTCGCGCGTACGCCTTACAACTTCAAAACTCCGTTTGAAAAATAATCAATTTACGTTTGAAAAGTTATTTTTAGTAGAAATTTTAATTTAAAAGTCCTGGTAGCTTTCGCGTAACCGGTACCGTATTTTAAACTCATAGACGCCAGCTTTCGCGTGTACGGCCACAAGTTTAAAATAGCATTTTTGAAAATTAGAAATTTCTAAATTAATTAAAGAAAACGCTTTCGCTGAATTTTAAAATCAATTCCTGAGTATTCTACAGACAGATGCAAGTTTCACTCATTCGATATGAAACCGGTATCTCTTTATTTCAGCTTTCGCTGTAAATATTTAACGTAAAAAAAACAGAATTTTCAGACTTAAAAATAATTCCTGTTACAGTTACTAATCATACAATTTAACAGAGTATCCTCACATTCCGGACTCTATAAAAATCTACTCGGACATAATAATGATAGTAAATAAACAATTGTTCATGTTTTGCATCATAATTGAAACAGAGAAACAAAAGAATAAATTGAATAATTAGAAACAAATAGACAGAACCTGCAATTTGATGGAGACTTTAAATCAAAAGAAATAGCAGCTTATGCAAATGGGTGATTAAATGGAATGGAATAGCATTCACGTACAGCAGCAGGGGATGAATTCGAAACCGGCAGCGGCGAAACAGTAACAATTATCAATTGGAATTGAACAAATGAATGAAGCCTTTGTTAATCACGGCAACATGACCAACAATGCAGCAAGTGAGAACAAATGAGTAACAGCAACAGGAAATTGGAAGTAATATAAACCGCAGCAACACAAGTGTATATCAGCCGTAATAAAGTAATCAATTGGAATTAAAGTAGCAACAACAAATAATAACGAGAGTAGAACTTGGCTGAATGGAATAAAACAAAGGTACTAAATGTATTAATATTCTAAGGTAGCGTAAATGTTTGGGAATGAAAAGAAAAGCAACTGAAAATTGTAATCTGCAAATCGCAAATCAGCACTTAAAACTCTGAATATTAACTATTTCTTATTCACTAATTTCTCTCTAAAAAAGCTTGGTCTGGAACTAATTCTTCAAGGTCTCTTTTATAGCTAAAGGTTTATCAAGGAGTGCTTCTGATCATGTTCATGGTAGTGGAGAAAATGGAGGAAGTGGGCAAATGCTTCTGAAACGTGGGGAAAGAATTGGTATGGCTTTTATTTCCCACTGACTTCTGACTTTTTAACCTTTTATTTTCCTTTTTTACCCTTTCTTTCCTTTTTTCGCCGAATTTCATCATTTTGACGCGCGGAGACCTTTAACAGATAAATACTTGAAATAGACACACAATACCAGCGTAACATGGCAAAAAATTATAAAATCAAAATCAAAAAATGTGTAAGTCGAGTCAAAATAATAGTGCATTTTACGTGTTATCATTAACATGCCTGTTTTTCAGATTTGTTTGCACAGGTAAACTTCCTCTAGCTTAATCGCACTCGGACAGTTTACTCAATAATTTGAATGGATTATGCTTTGTCCAGAAATGTACAAAACATAACCCATTCAAATTATCAAGCATACAAGTCATAAAATGAAAAATAATTAACTTATAAGAAATACATTAATCAAGTGAGGCTAAGTTTAAGATGCAACACAAATTTCTAGTATTTAAAACCTTCCGCAACTCATTTTAGAAATTCAATGCAAAATATATACACATATATGCATATAAGCTTAGTTCCTCACCATCATCTTATCAATAATAATGAGAAAATGTCTCACATCGGATAATATGAAGAAATATGCAAAATCTATGTCATATAAATAAAAGTCTTGTGTGTTAGTATTTCTTGCACCAATAGTTAATGGGTTTTGCTATAGCTAGTGTTACCTTTACCATTCAGTATCTATAATTATCAATTGCATTACGCAATTCCTCTCTTTCTATTTCAATATGGTATCAGACTGAAACGGTTCATCCCCCTCCCTCTAAATCAGGACGTCGTTTCTAACCCCAGCTGACACCCTCGCCACCATGGCCATCGATAGCTATACCTCAATCACCAACCAATATGAACCATCCAAACCACTTACCTGCATCACCCTTGGCAGTGTAACTAAACTTCTTCCCACCAATTACCTTAATTGGCAACTCCATGTTGAGTAACAAAGACCTCTCATGGTCTTTGGTCCCTCCTGAATAACACCTATGCCAAGGCTTCTCGCAGCCATCTCAAGCAACTAAAGGAGTGCCTTTGAACATCATCAAAAGCCACTCAATCCATCATCACCTATATGTACTCCCTGAAGCAAACAGGTGATCTCCTTTCCTTGTTTGGATCACCTGTCTCCATTGAAGACATGACTGATTATATACTACATGGCCTCGACGACAGCTATCGCGTTGTCATAGACGGAGTAAATGCAAGGGATAACTCAATTACCTTTGATAATCATCATGAAAAGCTTCTCATCCAAGAACTATCAATCACCACTATTCAGCAACAGACCCCTGCCCCACTCATCGCCTTAAATGCTCATGCGAGACCCAACTACAACAACAACAAATCGCGCCCTGCCCAGCTCCCTGCACAATCAAATCAACGCCTTGGAAATCGCAAACTCTTCCTAGGCAAATGTCAGTGGCGTAATTTCAAAGGATATCCCAGTACCACACCTTCAGATAGAAACATCTTGTCCACCTCCTTGTGACTCGCCCCAGGTCAACACTGCAACTATTGGTCCCCTGAAAACTGATTTTTTGGTTGATAGTGGAGCAACACATCACATAACAAATGACATTGAAAATATGGCAATCCATCATCCCTGCACGAGTCCTGACTCGCTGTTAATGGGCAACAGTTAAGGTTTAAACATCTCTCACTCTGGAAGACTTTTAATTAATAATTTATCCTTGTCTAATGTTTTGTGTTTTCCCTCCATGAAACAACAAATTATTTCGGTCTCCCACCTTACCAAACAAACCAACTCTGCTATTCTTTTTCTGCCACATTCTTTTTATGTGAAAGACTTACAGACTGGCCAAACAACTCATAAAGGCTCATTTGTCGATGGACTTTATCGATGGCCTGCCCACGCATCATTTGTTCACACCGTTCGCAAGGACTCACCCACATCATGGCACCATAAGCTTGGATACCCATCATCCTCTATTTTCAAATTAATTTCTCATCATTTTTCTTTAGGCACAAATAAATTCTTGCAATCTGATTGTAATTCATGCCAAATTATTAAAAGTGTGAAACTTCCTTTCCATGAATTCACACTCTTATTGCAGATGTATGGACTTCGCCTATCTTATCTATTGATGGTTATTATTGCATGTTTGTTGAATACTTCACTCGTTATATTTGGTTTTATCCAATGAAACTTAAAAATATGATGTACAAGTCATATTTCCCAAATTTAAATTCCTTATTGAAAATTTCCATAATCAACAAATAAAAATACAATACACAGATAATGGTGGTGAATACATTGGTCTTCGCCCTTTTCTAAGCAATCATGGTATAAGTCATCACACCACTCCACCCCACACATATAAACATAATGTAATTTCAGAACGCCAGAATCGTCACATTATCGAGACTGGTCTCTCCCTTCTCCATCACTCAGGCCTACCCCTCGCCTATTGGCCTCATGCAATAACTACTGCAGTCTACCTTATAAATCGCCTCCCCACTCCCATTCTTGGGTACCAATCACCCTATTTCAAGTTGCACAACATTATCCCAGATTATCATAAATTAAAATGTTGATGTTTTCCCTGGATTAAGCCATATGATAACCATAAACTTGCACCAAAGTCTGCTATGTGTGTTTTTGTAGGTTACTCGGCTGATCAACATGCATACTTGTGTCTCGATCCCACAACGGGCAAGATTTACACCTCTCGCCATGTAAAGTTTGTTGAATCGGAATTTCCATTAAGCTCCCTTGCTACTCAAACACGGGCACTAGCCCCAGATTCGACGCTCGCTTCGCCAAACCAAAACAAGCTCACTCAAATCATTCAAAATCCCGCAACTCCAATCCCAAATGAACTTGCTCAGATCACTCACCCGTCTGCGAGCTCATCACCAATGCCAAATGACCAAGCCCACACCACTCAACATCAATCGCCCTCCTCACAAACTTTCAGTGAGCTCGACCAACCCACTCAAACATCTTCACCAAACTCCAATGAGGTCGCCCAAAACTTTCAAATGTCCACACCCACGTCCCTAACATCCAATGAATTGGCCCACATCACTACATTGCCAACGCCTCCACCACCGCCCCACCCACTGCTCACCCATACAAAAACCAGTCATCCAACTTTGGTGAGATAATCACTTGTTCTCATAACAACATTGTTAAACCCATCAAAAAGCTTAACCTTCTTCTTCGCCCTTTATGTTCGATCGAACCCAGTAATATCACTCAAGCCCTTCGTGACCCTAATTAGCGCTTGGCTATGCAAGTTGAATTTTATGCCTGACACAACAATAACAACTGGAATCTTGTTAGTCGGTTCTCTGCTCATAATTTGGTTGCGTGTAAATGGGTTTTTCGTATTAAACGAAATCCAGATGGCTCCATTGATCGTTACTAGGCATGACTAGTCGCCAAAGGATTTCATCAACGCCCTGGTTGTGATTACACAGAAACAATCAGTCCAGTTGTAAAACCGATGACTATTCGAATTGTCCTTACAATTGCAGTTCGTCAAGGATGGTCCCTTCATTCGATTGATGTCAACAATCCGTTCCTCCAAAGTATGCTCAAGAAGGAAGTATTCATGTTACAACCAGCTGGATTTGTCAACAAAAACTTCCTTGATCATATTTGTCGCCTCAAAAGGCACTTTACGGGTTAAAGCAAGCACCTCATGCCTGGTATGCGGAGCTTTGGGTATTCCTATTATCCCTTGGCTTCGTCAACTCCACTATTGATGCCTCTTTATTTATCCACCACAAAACAGGTGTTAAACTATACTTATTAGTATATGTTAATGATATCATTGTCACAGGAGTTCTCCTGCAGAGGTCTCCACACTCATAGTCTTAGTTATTTATTGGGGGTCGAATTGATTCCCTCTAATGCGGGTATATTCCTTTCCCAAAGTAAATATATCACTGATCTACTACATAAATCAGGCATCCCAGCTACGAAACCAACATCCACTCCATTGTCTGCCATAGATAAGTTACTCAAGGATTTCGGCAATCTCCTACCGTCCTTAACCGAGTATCGAGCACTTGTTGGAAGCTTCCAATACTTGAGCCTTACTCGCCCAGACATTACCTTCAGCACAAACAAACTCGCCCAATTCATGCAGGAGCCCAGAACAACGCATTGGACTGCACTCAAAAAAGTGCTCAGATACTTGGCGGGTTCCCGTGACATAGGTGTCTTCATCTCGACGACCGCCCCACTAAATCTCCACGTGTAATCAGATGCGGACTGGGCAGGCGACAAAGATGATTATATCTCCACCACTGGCTATATGTTATATCTTGGTAGCACGCTCATCTCTTGGAGCTCTCGAAAACAACGTCATCTTGCTCGATTTTTCACATAAGCAGAATATAAAGCCTTGGCTGACACGGTGAGTGAGTTGTTTTGGGTCATTTCCCTATTCACTGAACTTGGTCACACTCCAACAGTCAATCCAGTCATCTATTGTGACAACCTCGGTGCTACCCACCTTAGTGCTAATCCTGTATTTCACTCTCGGATGAAACATTTAGCCTTAACCTAATGATGAGTCAATAATTAGTGTTTTTAATATATTATTTGAGTCTATTTTATTTAGATTTTATATGTTTTTATATAATTTCCAGAGCTATTTTACTTCAATTGCAAGTTATTTAATTTCAGGAACAAATATCTGAATGATTGAGTCTTGGAGCAAAAGAAAGGAGATTTGGAGCTGATTCTGGTAAAAAAATATGGAGATCTTGTGCGAAAATATCAATTCCCCTTTTTTCTGTTTTGCTTCAAAGACTTAGCACTTGGAAAGATTTGGTGCTGATTTATGAGCTGATTTAGCACAAATTTATGAGCAGATTTAGTGCAATTTTATGTTCTGATTTGGTGCATTTTGTTGGAACAAAATGTGTTTGACATTACCCTTCGAGTTTTAATGATAACAAGGTATTAAAAAGTGTCAATTGGATATGTTAATATTTGTTCAAGTGTGCAGGACCATAGACAAAATTTAAGTGTCTCTAACAAAAGCATATGTTCTGATAGAATAAATGAGAGCAAATGGAATCTACTACAAGGAAGCATCTGAAGACAAGAGGTACTAAAGGCAATAGGATCTGAAGACAAGAAGTTCTGAAGATGACGTCATCAGAAGCACTCTCATCAGAAGCTGCCTATCAGAAGCTGACGTCATCAGAGGTTCTGAACATCATCAGAAGTTGAAGATCATCAGAAGCTAGAAGACTGAAAGCTTCAAGATTGTCAAATGTTGGTTTTGATCACATCTATCATTGCAGAAGAATAAAAGCTTGAAGCAACGACTAATTTAGAGAAATTTGAAGGCATTGGATGCTTATCCTTTGAAGAACGTTGGAAAAGGACATTAGTACAATTGTACAACCACCTTCTCCACTACTTTGTTTTGTGTCTGCAATAGTACAAGAGCAACAACTGTGACTACACCGGTGATCAACCAAACAAGGAAAGGATTTGAAATTGTTCCTTCATAGGACAATAACCAAATCAGACAACAGATCATTGGTGATTTGATCAAGCCTCAAACGACTCTTTTTGATGTGCTGGCAATCAACAACGTCTCTTTCACACCTCTATATAAAGGAGTGAAGACATGAAGAATTGCACGACTCTCACTACAATTATACAAGAGTCAAACCTCTGCAGAAATTATTCCACATCAAAGTTCACTTAGAATTTCTTAACAACTTTCATATCTAAGAAATTCTAGAGTCTTAAGAGTCTGTATCTGAATTGTATTGTGAACACCGCTGATTGTATATCAAGTGTTCAACCTCAAACAAATTTCTTTGTAATTCTGTTTGAATAGAAGTCTCTTGCAGTTGTGCTTGAGCATAGGAAGTCTCTTGCAGTTGTGCTTGAGCATAGGAAATCTCTTGCAGTTGTGCTTGAGTAGTTTGAGGTCTCTTACTTTAGTGTTTGATCAAGTGTAATCAGATATTGATTTTAGTGAACTCTCCTTGGAAGTGCAAGGAAGACAGGACTACTTCTGGTTTGTGGAAGAAACCTGTATAATTGCTTTGTGTCTTTCTTCTCTCTCTCTCTCTCTCTCTCTCTCTCTCTCTCTCTCTCTCTCTCTCTCTCTCTCTCTCTCTGTTTTTATCCGCTGCATTTAGATTTTGAACATCACCTCAGAAGCTAAACTCTATCAGGTTTTGAACAGTGACTTAAGTTTAGGAGAAAACGAAGAAATAACAAACATAATTCAACCCCTTCCCCTTCTTGTGTTTTTCTCACCTTCACATTTTTTATGTACCAATTTAGTACAAATTTATATTCCGATTTAGTGCAAATTTATGCTGCTCCTTAGACTATAAATAGAGGAGCTTTCAGACTTGTAGAATCATCTTTTGTTCTTGGAAATAATAAGTGACAATTGTTTCTTTTAATAAAAGTTCTTTCTTTTTATTTATTTATTTTATGTTCTTCTTCTTCTTCTTCTCTTCTATGCCTACAATGACCATGAGTGAGTAGACTCTTCTTGTCTTGGGATTGTTGGATGAGTCTAATGACCTAATCCCTATCAAACCAAGCCTTGAACCCTAATTTTATGTAAATCTATTTTCTAATATAATTTCACCGTTTTTATAATGAATTAACAAGTATCAAATTCATAAAGCGACAACGTAGGGTTAGTACTTGTTAATTCGTAATCACAAATATCAAAGTGAAGCATCGAAAGAAGAAGCTTTGATATTGAAACAAGTGAAACTAGACAAGGATTGCGAAACATGAGAATAGTCTAGCAAACCTTGAGACAATAAAGTTTCGTTCTTCAAGGATTTCAATAGCAATCAACCATGAGAATAAGTGTGGTTGCTAGAGAAACACACTCACTGACACCGAAAGGAGATGTGATAGGCTAAAGAGAAAATTGTCTTTAGAAAATAGATCCAACATAAAGTTTTAGGTTTAAGGTTTGATTTGTGAAGGATTTGTCACCATGACAAACCAATAATCCCAATGCGCTTTTTATTATTATTTTAAATCAAACAAAATCCCAACTTTCCAACTATTAAATTCTCTTCTAATCATTCATAATAGTTAATTGAATTCATAACTCTCTGTCGGAACGATACTCTTATTTACTACTTCGGTAAACCGTCACTTGCAGATTTACCCCATCACCTATCATTTTGTCTAAGAAAATGTTCAACATGGCAAGTTTCGAGTATCCTTTATTTCTACCGATGATCAACTTGCTGATATTCTAACCAAACCCCTGCTTCGTCCTAGGTTCGATTACTTACGGTCCAAGTTGCATCTCTCTTTCAGACCATACAACTTACGAGAGCATATCAATAATAATGAGAAAATGTCCCACATAGGATAATATGAAGAAATATGCAAAGGCTTGGTCATATAAATAAAAATCTTGTGTGTTAGTATTTCTTTCACCAATAGTTAGTGGGTTTTGCTATAGCTAGCGTTACCTCTACTATTCAGTATCTGTAATTATCAATTACATTATACAATTCCTTTCTTTTATTTATCCACTGAAAAGCTAATGAAAGTTTGTAACTCCAATGTAAAAACCATTGAGAACTCATAAGATAAAATTACAAGCAAATTATATGTATTAAAACTTAATAAATCTTACACAGTTAGCTTTTAGTTTCAAGCAAATTAGTGTAGGAATATAAAATTACAAAAGATAAAATCTAAGTTCCAAAAGACTTAAATGAAAAAACAATCAATTCTAAAAGTCTATAAGGCATCTTAAGACATCGCATCATGTCCCTTGCTCATCTGCTTATTGCTCACCTGCTAAAACAAAATTTAAAAGGGTAAGATTACATTTTAGTTACTCACTTAAGACTGAACCATAATCAGACTCAGCATCTATACAACATTGCTGAAGATGTTATCCAACAATAGTAACAAATTAAACAAATAGTATACTTAATTTGAAAAGGAAACTTGGCTATCATAAAGTGAATCCTCAAATTCTAAGTTTGAAAAGTGCAAGATTGTTCATTTTAAAAAATACTCACATGAATAGAAAACATTAGATAATAAACATAACCAAATAGTCGGTCTAGGACCGGATACTATGATTTAAAAAAAGTAAATATATATTACAGTAACAAAGGTATCGAGTAATAAAGTTTGAACCAATTCTTGGATATTTTCCTCATCCACCCGTAAAATCTCCAAAAATTAAAGAAAATAGCAATTGCTTTTTCCTACTTTTAACAGAAGCCAATCAAGAAAGATTTTATGATAATTAAAAAAGTATAAAGATGTTGTAATTTTCACCTGTCGTTCATTAATTAAGTGATATAAAAAACCATCTATGAATGTGAAAATCAACAAGTGATAGAAATAAACAATCAAAATATATCAATCTAAACATGTAGAAAAATAGGGAAACACGAAATGAAGCAAAAACTAAAATAATTGTAAAATTGTCTACCTCAGGTGTAATGCACGCATATCACTCAGCAAACAATCATATCAACTGTGGCCTGTGGAGATTTTCGAAGTAAGATCACTGTTATCTTGCTTAGTTCCTCATCCTTAATTGATATATTAATTACACCATGAGCTTGCTCCAACAAATGAGGAAGAAACACCTGTTACTTGTAGTAGAAGTAATCATAGTGTAGTACATTCCACTGATACTCGCAGTACAAGTAATTGTGATGCAGTACAACATTATTAGATTGGTAGTACAATTCAACTTGTATATATACTCTCTTGTACTCCATTATTCAATCTAATGAAAATATCTTTAGTTTTCCTAGTTTCATAATATGGTATCAGTAGCTTTCTCTTTGAGAAAGTTTGTTACGATTCAGTGACAAGCTTCTGCCATTGTTGTGCGAGCTTGAAGCTTCCGCCATTGTTGAGCGTTCTTGAAGCTTCCTTCTTCGCACTTTCTCACCTCATTTTCCCTGATTTCACGTTGAATTCATGGGAATTCTTTGTTATTCTCCTTTTCTTTCGTTCTTCATTTCTGGTTTTCTCCAGTTTTCCAGATTTTTTTCATTCTTCTACGCCTTTGTTGATTCATCATGGTTCGTCAACAACCTCAGGTTAACACTGATTCCATTTTTTAGGTTCATCCTAGTGAAAATCCCAACGCAGTGACAGTTACGCCTCTTCTCACTGGTTCCAATTACCTGGCTTGGAGCAGATCCATGCAACGAGCAATTGGCGCCAAAAACAAGCTTGCATTCATTGATGGATCCACTCCTGAACCTGATGATGAAGATTTGACTCGAATCGCGTGGGAAAGATGCAATCATCTAATTCATTCTTGGATTATCAATTTTGTTTCTCTACAAATTGCACAAACTATCATCTTTCATGTGCGTGCTCTTGATGTTTCGGAAGAACTCAAGGATAGATTCTCCACTGCTGATCGAATTCGTATTTCTATGTTACGTTCTGCTATCAACAATCTCAAACAAGGTTCAAAATCAGTCATTGATTACTTCACAGAGATGAAAACTCTATGGGAAGAGCTCAATTCTCATAGACCTATGCCTCTCTGCACTTGCATTCATCAATGCAGATGTGAAGCCATGCGTTCTGCACGCTATTTTCGTTTGGAGGATCAAGTTATATAGTTTTTAACTGGCTTGAATGAACAATTTTCAGTTGTAAAAACTCAAGTGTTATTGATGGATCCTCTTCTTTCCATAAATAAAGTGTATTCACTTGTTGTTCAAGAAGAAAGTAACAATATGGAAATTTCTTCTCCTACTCCTATTGATGATTCTAACATATTGGTGAATGCCACTGATGCTAACAGAAGCTATGGGTGTAACGCCCTATTTTATTTAATTAATTATTTTATTAAGTTTGGAGTCTTTTATTAGTTATTTAATTAATTATGATGTTTGTTGATATGTGATGTTGTGTGTTGATGTTGATAATGGTTGTTAAGTTGTTTTCTTATATTTGGTGAAGAAATATAATAAATTTTGTTTAAGAAAAATAAAATAATTTAAGTAAGGATGATTTGGTAATTAGATGAGTTTGTTAGGAAAGATTAGGAGAGGCTATAAATAGGAGGGAGTGGTAGAAGATTAGGTTAGAAACCAGAAACAGAGAAACAGAGAGAACGTGAAAGTGCAGCTTTTGGGAGAAAACTGTAGAGTTCTGTAAAATCAACAAAAAATCCAAGGTAAGGGTGAGACTAACTCTCATTAATCATAGCATGAATTCAGAATTGTCGTTGTTGTTGTTGTTGTTGATTTGTGTTGTTTAAGAAATTAGGATTGAATCAATTAGATTGCCAAAAGCTTAGATAATCCGTTGAATTAATGTAAAACTGTTGGATAGGTTGTAGTTAATCAATAGGTGATGTTTCTTACCAATTTTGGGAAGTTTAGATGTCAAAAATTGGGGTTTTGGGGGCAAATTTTGGGTTGTTGTTTGTATTGTCCGTCCCCTTGTTCGTCGTCGCTCGCCATAGCGAGCGATCATCCCCGCCTCGCGAGTTGTAGATCACTCGCCATGGCGAGCACCTTAGGTTGCCTCGCGAGTGACCCCAGTTGTCACTCGCCACAACGAGTACTTTGCTCGCAACGGCGAGCACATGGCAGAGAATCACTATCTCTTCGCCACGGCGAGTAACCCCACTCGCCACGGCGAGTTAGGCAGTAGGTGTCTCGACCTTGTGTCGTTGAACATGTTTCTATTTCGAGTTGGACTTAGGTTTTAATTATGAAGTAGTTGTTGATTAAGTAGTGTTTTCCAGTACTGTAGTTGACATGAAAAATCTTTCGTTGGAAGTTTGATTTATGTGCATTATGTGCTATTGTCGTTGCATTGTTCTAAGTTGTCGTGTCGCATAACCATTGGTCTAAGTTGAGGGCTTGATGCCCTGTTAAGTTGTTAAGTTGGGGGCTTGATGCCCTGTTTAGTCGAATTACGACGCCATGTTGAGAGCTTGATGCTCTGTTGGTACCACATGCATAAATATATTGCATATTTTTGAATGGTTGTTGAGTTGTTGTTGTTGTTGATGCATTGTCGAGTCATCATTGTTGCATCGTTGAATGGTTGTTGTTGCGTCGTTGTATTGTTGAGTTGTTGTTGTTGATACATTGTCGAGTCATCATTGTTGCATTGTTGAATGATTGTTGTTGTAATTCATTAATAATTGTTAACTGAATTTACATGAAGTTCTTGTCTAAATAATAAATGTTGTAGTTGTATGTTGATAAATTCTGATTTTGGATTTATTGCTTATTATTAATGAATGTGAAATTTCACCCCTTCTGCTTGAAAATGTTGCTCTTCGTATGAGTAACTTGCAGGTGATCAAGAATAGTGCAGATGTGAGTTGATTCACGTGTCGTCATAGGAGTGTTTGCTCTGATATGTAACGGGATGGGGATACCTTCTATGTTTTGTTGTTTTCCCTTAATACGTAACTTTTAAGATGTTGTTGGACCATTTTAATTGGTATTTTAATTATGTTGATGATGTTGAGGCCTAGTGCCAAGTTTTGGATTTTAAGTTGAATAATTTTCCGCTGCGACTTTATTTTAAATATTATAAGCAGGTGTTTTATTTTAATAGTGGGTTTTAACTCCACTCACGTTGAAATGGTTTTTGGAATAAAAAGTAGTGTGACATCCTGTTTTATGTTGAACTCTGATAAAATTAAGTATTATTTATATGTTGGGAAAACGGGGTGTTACAATGGGCGTGGCAAGAACACTTTTGGTGGTAAAGGTTTTATGTATTGCTCCTTCTGCCACCATACCAATCACACTGTGGAAACCTACTATCAGAAGCATGGATTTTCCCCTTTCATCAAGCCTAAACCTTCTGTTAATGCTTCTTCTCATAAAGTTTCTGATGTTAAGCCTATGAATATTGTTGATGAGGCTTCTTCATCTTCTTCAAGTGCTGGTATAACTTAAGAGCAATACACTCATCTTGTGTTCTTACTCTAGCAATCACATTTAACTGCCTCAGCATCTCCTCCTGTTAGTTCCAACCATATCACTTCTCAACCTAATGCTTCATCAGGTATAAATACCATTTCTTCTAACTTTCTTCATGTCTCTAACCCCATTTGGCTTATTAACTCTGGTGCTAATGAACACATTTGTTCATCTATTGAATTTTTTTGTACCATTTATGATATTTCACTTATGCATGTTAATCTTCCCAATGGTCAAACTGTTAGTGTCAATCAAGCTGGTATTGTTTAGTTTTCTCCACATTTTCACATTTCACATGTTTTGTTTTCTCAATAATTCAAAGTTAATCTCATTTCTGTTTCTCAACTCCTTAACTCATTATCTTGTATTGTTCAATTTCACAAAAATGGATGTGTTATACAGGATTTGACATCCTAGAAGATGATTGGTTTGGGTGAACCTCATGATGGCCTTTACAAATTGCAGCTATCAACCACTTTAGATTCTCAATTTCCTCTTTGTAATAAATCCATAAATAAAGTCTTTGTCTCTATTTTAGATTCTAGCTCATCCATTCCTTTGTCTGCTTTATGGCACTTTAAACTTGGCCATTTATCTCATCAGAGATTGCATCATATGCACAAGTTGTGTCTTGATATCATTGTTGATGATAAAGCAGTTTGTGACATTTGCCACTTTGCTAAACATAAGAAATTGCCCTTTTCCAATAGTTTATTTCATGCTTCTGCTAAATTTGAATTACTTCATCTTGATATTTGGGGTCCCCTTGCTATTCCTTCTCTTCATGGACATAACTATTTTTTAACAATTATGGATGACTATATCATATATGTTTGGATAGTCTTACTTAAATCTAAAGCTGATGTCTCTTTACATGTTCAGAACTTTATTACCCTTATTGAAACCCAACATCATATTACCCCTAAAACCATTAGAACTGACAATGGCCCTGAATTCAATCTTCCTGCATTTTATGCTTCTAAAGGCATTCTCCACCAGAAATCATGTGTGGAAACCCAACAACAAAATGCTCGAGTGGAAAGAAAATTTATTGGTCATATGTTGTCCTACATGCTGTTTTCCTTATCAATAGAGTCACCACACCTCTTTTGAAAAACAAATCTCCATTCCAAATGCTATATAATGATATACCTGACTCTAATGTCTTCAAAGTTTTTGGCAGTTTATGCTTTGCTTCCACTTTACAATCTCATAGAACCAAATTGCAACCTAAAGCAAGAAAATCTGTTTTCTTGGGTTACAAGTCAAGATATAAAGGCTATGTTTTACTTGATTTACATGACCACACCATTTTAATTTCAAGAAATGTTACTTTTCATGAACATATTCTCCCCTACACACCTGTTATTGCTTCTCCTTCATCATGGAACTATTTTCCTTCCATTCCCACACCTATCATTTCTTCTTTTGATTAGCCTCCTGTCAATCCTTCATCTAACATAGATGACTCTTCTGCATCAACTTCTTTTGACATCCATCAATAACTGGCATATGCATCAACTTGATGTCAATAATGCATTTTTGCATGGAGAACTTCAGGAAGATGTCTATATGCTCATTCCACCTGGTCTTTCTCACTCTCACCCTAATCAGGTCTGCAAGCTTCACAAATCCCTTTATGGCCTCGAGCAAGCTAGCAGGAAATGGTATGAGAAACTCACTTCCATTTTGCTTCATAACAACTATGTTCAAACTTCATCTGATCACTCTTTGTTCACCAGCCACCACTTTCACAATCATTCTTGTTTATGTTGATAATATTATTTTAGCTGGCAACTGTATTACTGAATTCACCACTATCAAATCCATACTTCATGATAAATTCAAAATTAAGGATTTGGGTCAGCTTAAATACTTCTTAGGCCTGAAGTTGATCATTCTTCAAAGGGACTTTCCCTCTGCCAAAGCAAATACTGCCTTGATCTCATTGATGACTTAGGCTTGATAGGTGCTAAACCTGTTTCCACACCATCTGATCCAACTGTCAAATTACACCATGATTCTAGTCCTCCTTATCTTGATATTCCATCATATAGGAGACTTATAGGCAGATTGCTATATCTGAATACCACTAGACCTGACATAACCTTTATCACACAACAACTCAGCCAATTCCTTACCAATCCTTCACAAACTCATTACAATGCTGGCATGAGAGTTCTCAAGTATCTAAAGGGTTGTCCAAGCTCTGGTATATTCTTCCCTAGAGATTCATATTTACACATTCAAGGGTTTTCAGATGTTGACTGGGCAGGGTGTAAAGAAACCAAAAGATCCATATCTGGCCAGTGCTTTTTCATAGGCAAATCTCTTGTTTCATGGAGAACTAAGAAGCAACTTACAGTTTCAAGGTCTTCTTCAGAAGCTGAATACAGAGCTCTAGCTTCAGCTTCTTGTGAAATGCAATGGTTGTTGTACTTGTTACAAGACTTGAAGATTCATTGTACTAAGAAGCCATTGATACATTGTGATAATCTTAGTGCTATTCAGATAGCAGCTAACCCTGTGTTTCATGAGCGCGCCAAGCATTTGGAGATTGACTGCCACATAGTTAGAGACAAGGTTCTAGCAGGTGTCTTCAAACTGCTACATGTTTCATCCAAAGATCAAGCTGCAAACTTCTTTACTAAATCCCTTCTTCCTCAACCTTTCAACAATCTTATGTCCGAGTTGGGGATGATCAATATATATCAACCTCCAACTTATGGGGGGATATTACACCATGAGCTTGCTCCAAACAAACGAGGAAGAGAAACTTGTTACTTGTAGTAGAAGTAACCATAGTGTAGTACATTCCACTGATACTTGCAGCACAAGTAATTGTGATGCAGTACAACATTATTAGATTGGTAGTACAATTCAACTTGTATATATACTCTCTTGTACACCATTATTCAATCTAATGAAAATATCTTTAGTTTTCCTAGTTTCATAATAATATTTGAAGACCATTTCATGTTCAATTTCAATGACTTCAATTTTACAAAGCAGGGAAACTGACTTATCATCGAACTATTGGCTAAGAGAACCTACACAACAAGAGTGAATTATACATATTTTGAAAAATAATCTGAATGGTGTAATTGAGTATTTGCAAGAGTTTATATAACAAAAGATAAAAAAGTTGCATACCTTTATTAGTATCATAAGTGTACCTGAAGAGAGTGTCATTATCCGTATATTATTAGCAATCACTTGCAGCAAGCTAAATATGGTTGCATATTTCTTCTGGTAATTTGTATATAAATAGGCTTTGATGTCAAAATTCACTTCTGCAATATAAGGTAGATCATATGCAGAGACCTCATTAATGAGATCACCCATGATAGTGAGAGAACGAAGGTTTGGAGTAGAAAGCACAACTTTGTAAGATGGTTGTAGAATGGTACTGCCAATGGTTAAAGAAGAAATCTTGGAGTTGGATATTGTGAAGTATTTTGCATCGCGGTGTAGATTACAATACTTAAGGACTAAAGTGTTCAAAATGTGACAATTCGAAAAGGGCTCGGCAACACCATTATTGTTTGGAGTAAAAGTGACATCCTCGAGATGCAAGCTTTTTAACACCGGAAACTGGAGGGAAGTTGGTAGTTCTCTCATTGTCGGGTAGGTCGAGACTATCATTGATGGGTCAACTTAAGATATGTCAAAGTTTGACATGAAAAGATGCAAGTGTGCAACTTGAGTTCGTGTTTGTATTTCGAATAAACTTTAATTGAACACCTGGAGAGATTATGTAACCCGGCGTATTTCATGACCTTATCCAGAAGTTCTGGTTCAGAGCAATATTCCCACCATAATTCAAAATCATTCAAAGAAACAGATTCGTCTCGGTGTGATATAACCAACCACACAAACTTGCCGAAATCGTTAAGGTTGTCAAGTTATAAGAATCCAATGCAAGTTTAGTGACACATTTCCAAAGTTCCTCCACCTTTTAGACAAGATACAAGTTTGCACAGCATGTCTTGTGTTCATAAACATCATTATATAGAGCAAAATAAAGTCAGGTAAGTCACTAAGCCGGTCTGTTTTATCATATTCAACTCTTTCATTCTGCATCCTTTCGAATTCCGCCAATCTTCCTTTTCCTTCAGTCATATCAAACCTAAGAAATTACATAAAATTATTCTAAACTTGCTTTTTATATTAATAAAATAGGGACATTATTAGAATAGTTAGTAACTGTTGAGATTAACTTCAGACACCCTATTCTCACCCCCTAAGTGAAACCAAAGGAACACTTCTGAAATTTAGATTTTGTCATTTGCAAAAGCTTATATATTGATCAAACCAAAAGTGACTTTCTCGTAACCAATACTAATATATTTCAAAAGAATTGAAAAGTTAAACAAAAAATAAATAAATATGATTAATGATTGTAAAAAATATGTGTTGAAAAGTTAAACAAAAATCAATAAATATTATTAATGGTTGTGAAAAAAAATTTAATGAGTGTGTTGAAGGCGTGATCCAAATAAGGAACAGAAAGAAAAATAAATATGTTGGGGGATTCTGGGGAATAAACGTATAAGACTCACTAAGAGAGAGACACCACACACTCTTACCCAAAACCTTAAGGTAATGGGTTTATGGATCTCATCTCTTATATATCCAACATTTGTTTTATTTCTATTCGATGTGGGACTACACTTAGATTTCCAACAAAATAAGACAAATACTAATATGTAACATGTGCCCAAAAGAGATGTGTTAATAAACAAAATTAAGAAATTATGTATTGTGCCAATCAATTTCTCAAGGTTAACATTAATTTTCTTTAACAAATATTTGTTATTTATGAAATCCTTAACATGTGCTCTACATAGGGGTATATATGCCTTGGGTCAATCTAGAAACCCCAGTCAAACTCAGCCAAAAATTACCTAAAAAAGAAGGTTGGACCGGTAACTAGGTGAATATGGTTTCAAAAAGATGAAATACCCATAAAAATAATTCGGTTTCGGGTAAATTGAGAACTAGACCCTATAAACCAACTAATCCAATAATGTAAGAAAATCGATATGTGTTGGGCATGTCTCTTCCTCCATCGATTGGAGATTTGATTTAGCTTGAATCAATTTTCGTGGGCATTGAAAGATTGAGGTTGTTTCAATTCAGATCTACTGAAGCATTGGATTTGGGTTGCATTTGATTCAGATTTGTGATTAAACCCAGCAACCTTGATTTGGGTTGCTAAAGCATTGGATGAACAGGCTACTTCTCCAACAGTCAAACAGGATCGGGGTTGATTGTTCAAAACCATTATGGATCTGTGTTATTTGTTGAAATGAAATGTGAGGATATTGAAGTTCCCCCATTAGTAATGGATGCTGCTTGCTGCGATGGTGCTTTTCACTTTGCTGTGATATTGAAATGAAATGTTATTGCAATATCCTCAAGAAGAACAACAACTCAAGAACTTAATCATAGAAATGGATGTTGAAACAGTAGTTAGGTGTGTGTATGGTGCTGCAAGATCCGGTTGCAATTGATGAGTTCATCGTAGAAATTATTGCAAGGCTAGAGAATATTATTAATGAAATTTTCTACATTCATTTTTTCTGTTAATGAAATTCCTTTACTGACAAAAAAAAATGTTGTTGTTGATTAATTGATTTGTTGATGTTGTTGTTGTTATAAGAATCGTTGATGGTGAACATTATATGAATTTTGGAGATTAGATCATGTGTTGTTGTTGATAGTTGTTGTTTCTGAAATTTTTCTGGATTTTTCTCATGAATGTTGATGAATGAGTTGAAGATGATGAAGATTAGTAAGATAGAAGATGAAAGAAAGAAAGAAAAAAATTAGGTGTTGTTGGTACATCGTAAGTTACAATAAACACATAATTCAATGGTGATCTTTTTAGCAAAAAGATCAAACGGTTATAATTTAAAAAACTAATGAAGTATATGGTAGACCACTCTTAAGATTGATCTATCATAGACATTTGAAGTTAAACTTAACGTCAGAGATTTATTTGGCAAACGGAGCAAAAAGTGAGGGACTAAAACACCATTTTTATCAATTGTGGGACAAAAATGAAAGCATGAAATTATTTAAGGACTAAACGATCTAATAAGTCTTCAAACAATAAGCTGCTTGAATTATCTTAAAAAAAAAATTAGAAACTTGTAAAATAAAATGATGAGAAAGTTACGATTATCAAACAAATATATTTTTTATCAAATGAGCTTATATGACATAAACTTTAAGCAATAAGCATTAAAATAGTCTTTGATTCAAAAGAAAAAAGCACTAAAATAGTCTTACCAAACAAAACCATATCACACATAACAACCACCGTGCGCGCGTGTATATATCATTTAACACCTTAACAGAAACATCATTTGTCTATTCTATTTAACAAACACGATCAGCACAAATATGTTAGTATTTCCCCCTTTAAAAAAAAAATGGTATTATTTCCTTTTTTAATTACTCCTCTACATCACTAATAAGTAAGTATTCACAAATAAACACACATCATAAAAATTCACAATCACAAGACTTGGAACAGTCTTAAATATCTACCTATGCAGTTAGCATTCCCTTAATTCAGATTTTGAGGATTGCTAGCGTCATCAACATCACATGCACAAAATTCTTTCTAGAAATTTAACATCTAGAAATTCAATGCCAAACAAATTTACATATATGCATATAAGCTTAGTTTCACATCAACCTCTCTGGTAGAAATTCGGATGGGCCACATCAAAGGTTGTCTATATGGTGGAAGAACTTTTTAGGTCTTGAGGAGGGGTTTGGATACTATTGTTTTGAAGAAGGGGTGTCAATAAGGGTTGGTAATGGTAATAAAACAAGTTTTTGGCTAGATAAGTGGGTTGGTAATTCTCCTCTTTCGGAGAGTTTTCCACCGTTATATTCATTATCGACTAAAAAAGAAGGGAAGGTGAGGAGTGGGATTTAGGGTGGCGGAGGTCACCGTTTATTTGGGGGTGGAAAATCTTATTCACGAGTTGGTTGGCTTTCTACAAAGCTTTAGACGGTCGGAGGAGGAGGATGTATGGTGGTAGAACCCGGAGGAAGGAGGGTTGTTTTTGGTTCGCTCATCATATAAGGTGATCGAGGAGAGGTTGCTTTTGGTGGATAGGCTGAGTGTTATGGAGGAAGGGGTTTCTGATTAATTGTGGAAGAGCCAAGCGCCTTTAAAAGTTATCGCATTTTTGTCGATGCTTCTACTTGATAGAATTCCCACTTGTGGGAATCTTATGATCTGTAGCGCCTTGCCTTCGGATGGGAGGATGTCTTGTGTGTTTTGTAATAACAGATCGGAACCGTCTATACATCTTCTCTTACATTGTGACGTGGTGAATGTGGCGTGGGGAAATATTGGTTTGTGGCTTGAGTTGAATTTTATTACTCGAAATATTTTCTTCATCCCCTTGGAGTGTTGGTTGTAACGCCCTATTTTATTTATTTATTTATTTTATCGAGTTTAGAGTCTTTTTATTAATTTATTTGAATAATTGTGATATATGATGCTATGTGGTGATTTTTAGTATTTATTAGTAGGTTGTTATGACATAAAAAGTGAAGGAATCTAATTAGATTAGATTTAATGAGGCATAATGGTAGTTTGGTAAATGAAGGGGTTTGTTAGGTTAAGAATAGGAGAGGTTATAAATTGAGGAGAACATTAGAGAATTAGGGTTAGAACAAGAAAACAATTTTGGGAGAATACAGAGAAAAAGATAGTGGAGGCAAAAGGAGAGAACTAGGGTTAAGAGGAAAGGAGGCATAGAGAGGAAGCTTGTAGAATTCAAGAGATTCAATCTAAGGTAAGGGCAGGACTAACCTTCTTTAATCATAAGTATATAATTCTGAAAAGGTTAATATCTTGTTGCTGAATTTTTGTTGTTGTCAAAGTTAGGTTTGAATTGAATTAAATTGTTAAAAACATAGGTAATCACGTGAATTAATGTAAAAGTTGTTGTCTAGGTTGTAGATTATCAGTAGGTAATGTTTCCTATTAATTTTGGGAGTTAGGATGTCGAAAATTGGGTTTTTGGGACAATTTCTGAAATTTTGTTCGTCCGTTCGTAGTCTTGTTCATCGTCGCTCGCTACAGCGAGTGATTATTGTAACACCCCGTTTTCCCAACTTTAAAATAACATAGATTAATCAGAGTTTTTCAACTTAAAAACAGAGTGTCACATTCAACTTTACAAAAATCCAACAAATATAAATATAGCTAAATTGCTATTTATTAAAACTTCTGCTTTTATAAAAATTTAACAAACATGCAGCGGAAATAATTTCAACATCTTAAATAGTCTTTGGCTCTAAAAGGCCACATCATCAACATCTTAAATAAATTCTCATAAAAATAGTTCAACATTGTTTAAAAGGAAATACGTAACAAGGAAACATGCAACAAAACAATCCCCATCCCGTTACGTATCAGAGCATCCTAGACGACACGGTGGAGATTACTCTCAACTGCACTATTCTTGGTCACCTGCAAATTACTCATACGAAGAGAAACATTTCCAAGCAGAAGGGGTGAGATTTCACATTCTATAATAATAAGCAACAATTCGTAAATAAGAATTAATCAACATGAAACAGCGACAATAATCATCAACAAGTACTTCATGTAATTTCAGATACAATTATCAATTAACTTCATTTATCAACGCAACGACAAGGATTTAACAACGTAACAACAACAACAACTCAACAACGTAACAACAACAACTTAGCAACGTAATAACAACAACTTAGCAATGTAACAACAACAACTCAAAAACGTGGCAACAACAACTCAACAACGTAACAACAACAACAACTTAACAACAACTCAACAACGTAACAACGACAACTCAACAACGTAACAACGACAACTTAACAACAACAACTCCACAACATAACAACAACAACTCAGCAACGTAACAACAACAACTCAGCAACGTAACAACAACAACTCAGCAACGTAACAACAACAACTCAACAATGTAACAACAACAACTCAACAACGTGGCAACAACAACGTAACAACAACAACTCAACAACGTGCATGTGGTACCAACAGAGCGTCAAGCTCTCAACATAATGTCATAATTTTACTAAACAGAGCATCAAGCTCTCAACTTTAACAAGACATCAAGCCTTCAACTTTAATGTCGTATTCGACTAAACAGGGCATCAAGCCCTCAACTTTAACAAGGCATCAAGCCTTTAACTTTAATGTCGTAATTCGACTAAACAAGGCATCAAGCCCTCAACTTTAACAAGGCATCAAGCCTTCAACTTTAATGTCGTAATTCGACTAAACAGGGCATCAAGCCCTCAACTTTAACAATCATTTATACAAGGACACAACTTCAAATACAACAACAATAACATCTTTCTATCATATAAACAACCTTCATATAAACAACATATAACTTCCATATAAACATCACATAGACAACTTTCATATAATCATCATATAATCATAGATTCAACCATAAATCAACAACAACATATCAATATGATTCACCAATTCATTATCAAAAGAAAACTAAGTTTGATTCAACGAGACATAGATTAGATACTCTTAAACATCCTAATTAAACTCATAATACTTATGATTTGAAGTTTAGAAACAAACCAAAAGTTTTGGGTTGATTTAGAAGCGGTTATGCTAAATTTTCTTAAAAGTCTTTCAAGACCTACTTGGAGTGTTTCTATCATAATTCAAAATCCACAAAACATTTTCAAGTCAAACCAGAGCCATTGAAAAGCTAACTTAATTATCTAAAACTTTCATGTTTACACCGAAGGCCAATTCAAAACAGAAACGTGTTAAAAAGACGCAAGAACACAAAACAGGAAAAGCTGTCAGAAGACATTTCGCTTAAGCGAGACAAATCTCGCTTAAGCGAGATTCACGCCGAGAGAAACTTCAATTTCGCTTGTGAGTTCGCTTGGGGCTCGCTCAAGCGAACTGGGTCCCGTTTTTTGACGATTTCTCACCATTTTTCACCCAAAATTGATAGGAAACATTGCATACTGATAATCTACAACCTAAACATCAACTTTCACATTAATTCATGTGATTACCTATGTTTTTTTTAACAATTCTAGTTCAACTCAAAAACCTAATTTCACAACAACAACAAGAGATTAATCTTTTCAGAATCATATGCTTATGATTAAAGAAGGTTAGTCCCACCTTTACCTTAGATTTACTCCTGAATTAGCAGCAGCGTTCTTCTCTCCTAAGGTCTTCTCCATTTTTCTCCAAAACTATTGTACGTGTTTCTATTTTCTAACTTTTCTATTCTCTACCTAATATAATAACCCTAATTTCTCTTACACCCCAAAACTACTCTTCTCCTCATAATCTTATTTATTTCTAAATTAAATATCTCTCTCCCCCACTTAATAATAATACACCAAATAACAAATATATCTCTACACAAAATAACAAATATATTTCTATACTAGATAACATATATATTTCCACACAAAATAAAAAATATATTTCTACACTAGATGACATATATATTATACAAATAAATACCAACATATAACATAACAAAATATCACTTCATCAAAATAAATCGACTAAATTATAAAAAGACATCTAATCTCAATAAAATAATAAATAATAAAAGTAGGGCGTTACAATTATCCTCGCCACGCGAGTAGTAGTTAATTCGTCATGGCGAGTCTTTAACTCGCCACAACGAATACCTTACAGAGAGTTATTGTTAGCTCGCCATGGCGAGCAGCCTTACTCGCCACAACGAATTGCTTAGTGGCAGAAGGCCATGTTTCACGTTCTTGTGTCTTTTTTCACACGTTTCTGTTTTGAGTTAGTCTTTGGTTTGAATATGAAAGTTGTTGATGATTAAGTTATGTTTCCAGTAGCGTTGGTTTGACATGAAAATCTTTTGTGAATATTTTAATATGTGAATTACAATGTTAATGTTGTTGCACCTTGAGTCGTATCATTGCATAAGCATTTGTTAATCGAAGGGGGCTTGATGCCTGTCAAGTTGTAGCGTAGGGGGTTGTATGCCTGTCAAGTCGAATTACGACATTAGCGAAGGGAGTTTGATGCTCTGTTGGTACCACATGCATAATTATATTGCATTCGTTGAGTCGTTGTTGTTGCACTGTTGAGTCGTTGTTGTTGCATTTATGAACACAGTTAACTGATGATTTGTATCTGAAACTATATGAAGTACTTGTTGATGATTATTTGTGGTTGTTTTATATTGATTAATTCTTCTTTATGAATTGTTGTTTATTATTAATGAATGTGAAATCTCACCCCTTCTGTTTGAATGTTGCCTCTACGTGGGTAACGTGTAGATAACCAGGAGTAACCGCTAATGTGAGTTAATCCTCGTGTCGTCATAGGAGTCTTGCTCTGATACGTAACGGAATGGGGATATTTATATGTTTTGTTTTTCCTTAGTTACGTATCTCTTTATAAGATGTTGTTGAACCATTTTTAATTGGAGTTTTTATTATGTTGATGACGTTGAGGCCTAGTGCCAAGTTTTGATTTAAACATTGAAAATTTTCCACTACGATATTGTTTTAATTATCGAAAGCATGTGTTTAATTAAATAGTGGATTTTAACCCTATTTATGATGAAATGATTTTTGAAAACCGTTATGTGACATCCTGTCTATGATAAACTCTGATATATTTTATATTTATTTATATGTTGGGAAAACTGGGTGTTACAATTGGTATCAGAGCAGGTCCGTCCGTCCGGCCAAGTAGTTGAGTCGTTTGCGTCGTGTGACGGTTTAACACTGTCTTTGAGTTTCCTAACCTATCTCTATTGTGTAGTGAACTGTAATGGCTGGAAGAAACGATGCTGCTATTGCTGCTGCTTTGCAAGTTATGTTTTAAGTTGTGGGCCAACAACCTAATGCTGGTGCTGGTGGTAACAATGGAGTTCGGATGTTGGAGACTTTCCTGAGGAACCATCCACCTACCTTCAAATGCAGATATGATCCTGATGGAGCTCAGACATGGCTCAAGGAGGTCGAGAGGATTTTTCGAGTCATGGAATGCACTGCGCCTTAGATGGTGCGCTTTGGTACACATTTACTGGCTGAAGAGGCTGATGATTGGTGGGTAAGTGTTTGTCCGAATCTGGAGAACGGAGGTGAAGAAGTCACTTGGGCTGTTTTTAGGAGAGAATTCCTGAATAGATACTTTCTAGTTCGCGGGAAGAAGGAGATTTAGTTCCTGGAGCTGAAGCAAGGTGACATGTCAGTCATGGAGTTTGCTGCTAAGTTTGTTGAGTTGGCCAAGTTTTATCCGCACTACACCGCTGAGACTGCTGAATTCTCCAAGTGTATCTAGTTCGAGAATGGTTTGCGTGCTGAGATTAAACGAGCAATTGGGTATCAGAAGATCCGTCAGTTTTTCGAGTTGGTAATCAGCTGCAGAATTTATGAAGAGGACACCAAAGCTCATTATAAGGTTCTTAATGAACGAAAAGGGAAGCACCAACAAAGCCGTGGTAAGCCTTACAGTGCTCCTACTGATAAGGGAAAACAGAAAGTGAAGGATGAGAAGAGAGTGAATGATGAGAAGAGACCTGGGAGAAGAGATGCTCCTGCTGAAGTTGTCAGTTTCTGATGTGGAGAAAAAGGTCATAAGAGTAACGCTTGTACTGGCGATGTGAAACAGTGTTTCCGTTGTGGCAGGAAAGGGCATGCAATTGCAGATTGCAAGCATGATGATATGGTTTGCTTTAACTGTGGTGATGAAGAACATATTAGCCCTCAGTGTCCGAATCCTAAGAAGACGCAGGCTAATGGGAAGGTGTTTGCTTTAGCTGGTACTCAGACAATGAATGAGGATCTTCTGATCAGAGGTACATGTTTCATTAATAGTACTCCCTTAATTACTATTATAGATACTGGTGCTACGCATTGTTTTATTGCTGCTGATTGTGTTTCGAAATTGGGTCTTGATATGTCGTTTATGAATGGGGAAATGGTTGTCGAAACCCCAGCCAAGGGTTCAGTGACTACTTCTCTAGTATGCTTGAAGTGTCCTTTGTCGATGTTTGGTAGAGACTTTGCAATAGATTTAGTATGTTTGCCGTTAAGTGGGATGGATGTGATTCTAGGTATGAACTGGTTGGAGTACAACTATGTTCATATTAATTGTTTTAGGAAGACGGTACGTTTTTCTTCTGCCGAAGAAGAAGGAGAGACTAAGCTCTTGACTACTAAGCAGTTAAAGCAGTTGATGCGTGATGGAATCCAGATGTTTTCTTTAATGGCGTCCCTATCTATTGAGAATCAAGCGGTGATTGATAAGTTGCAAGTGGTATGCGAGTTTCCAGAAGTTTTCCCTGATGAAATTCCTGATGTGCCGCTAGAAAGGGAAGTATAATTTTCTATTGATCTTATTCCGGGTACGAAGCCTGTTTCTATGGCATCTTACCGTATGTCAGCTTCTGAATTAGCTGAGTTGAAGAAGTAGTTAGAAGACTTGCTTAATAAAAAGTTTGTAAGACCGAGTGTTTTACCTTGGGGAGCGCCGGTGTTATTGGTTAAGAAGAAAGATGGCAGCATGAGGCTATGCATAGATTATTGGCAGTTAAATAAAGTGATAATAAAGAATAAGTATCCACTTCTGAGGATCGACGATTTGATGGATCAGTTAGTATGTGCCCGTGTGTTCAGTAAAATTGACTTAAGGTCGGGCTATCACCAGATCAAAGTGAAAGATGATGATATACAGAAGACAACCTTTAGGACACGTTACGGACACTACGAATATTGTGTGATGCCTTTTGGTGTAACTAATGTGCCAGGAGTGGTTATGGAATATATGAACTGTATTTTTCATGCTTATCCGGATCGTTTTGTCGTAATGTTTATAGATGATATTCTGATATACTCCAAGTCCGAGAAAGAACATGCTGAGGATTTGAGGATTGTTTTGCAAGTGCTGAAAGAGAAGAAGTTATATGCTAAGTTATCAAAGTGTGAATTCTGGTTGAACAAAGTAAGTTTTCTTCGTCATATTATTTCTGGTAGTGGTATTGATGTGGATCCTGTAACACCCTATTCCTAATAAGCGGTAAAACGCGCGAACATACAAATATATTCTAGAAATAGATGTTACGTCAACAACAATCATTCAAAATTCATAAATATAAATTATCATGATTCATAATCATAGCAGCGGAATATATCAAACATATAAGCAATATCTCCAAATCTCATGATAATAAGTATATAATCTCATCCTCAAACATCGGATATAAAATAATCATGACATAACTCCTCGGATCAACATAAAATAAATAAAATCCAACATACAAACGATATCCTAGATCAGAGCCCTAATCTAGACACGCGCAAACGAAATAGAGGAATCCTGCTCCGCAGCAACATCAACCAACAAGCTACTAATCCTGTACTCCATCTACCCGTCCGCACGGAAAGGTAGGTGGTAAACCACTGAGGGTTAGCATTACATCAACATAATCCGTAAAACAAACAATCAAGAATATCATGTATAATGAATACTAAATAGTATAAACATCTTTATATGTACAATCACACAATATTCCAATATCATTCCAATTCGTCAATTCAAGCTCACATGAACAAAGTGCATTAATCACATATCACAACTCAATTCAATTCACCAAACAAATGTATGCAATGTTCTAGACTCGTCTAGATGCATGTGGTACAAAGTCTCCTCAAGGTCGTCACCTTCGATGCAACAAAAACATTGTATGTAAGATTTCACGCCCCGCTTTACATTGGACATAAGTCCGTCACCAAACAGTGTATGCATGAACATATGACCCGACTCAATGCATATGTTCATACAACGGTCACCTCATCAATCAACATGCATATAACATTATGCAATCATCACCAAAACAATGCATATACATTTATGCAATCATCGCCATCATTCAACAAGTATGCACACACCAACATACAATCAACATATATCATTCATTCACAAGTCTCCATTTAACCATATAAGATCATTCACAAAAGGTTTGCCAAATAATTGGTTTTTAAGCTAAGTCTTCACAAAATTCTACTCACAATTCACAACTTTGAAAATATTTGAAGTAATGAATCAAAATCAATCAAACAAGGTTAATTGCCTAAGCCATGTATACTCTTAAGTCACAATTGTGTGAAGTAGAGGTTACATAAGCCTTTCATCGGCCAATCACGATGAATTCACAAAAATCACGAAGTTCGTCCCACTTTGTCACTTTTCCAAAATTCCAGGTTTTCAAGACAAAACAAGACATAAACCAATGGAACCAATTGAAATCATTTTTAGAATGCATATAAACAAGGTACAAGCATAATCCCACTTTATTTCTTTGAAAAAGATCCATCTCGGAAAAATTCATGTTCTTGAGCATTATCCAAAATCAAGTTCGATTTCATAAAATTCAATTCAATTCGATCATGGAGAAGTTATAGTGAGATTAAGTATGTAAACAGTGTTTATATGAGTTGAAAGGAACATTAAGGAATGTTCGGTTAGGTCCCAAGGTTCAAAAATCAAAAATCAAATGGGGCTGAACAGGGCATGGTTCGCTTAAGCGAAGTCTGGTTCACTTAAGCGACCAGCACGCCGAGAGCTATGTCTTGTTCGCTTAGAGCTCGCTTACAGCTCGCTCAAGAGAACTAGCATCCAAAAATTATGAGTAGCTCATATGAATGTTCGCTGAAGCGAACAGTCATCTGGGCAGACCATATACTCACGGGTTCTTGACCCTTCTTCACTCAAAAACCCAATTTTAAACCCCCAATTCCCAAAAACGTGTTCCAGAAAGTGTTTATAGGTCACAATCATTATAAGACACCTAAAGAAACTAAAAACATGCATCATAAACAACAATCTAACTCATTTCATCAATTTTCATAATCTTTTCAAAACACCAACAACAATCACAAATTTCACCCTCAATCCACTAACAGTGATTCCAGTTCAATAAATCAACTACCAATGGTTCACAAATCGTTCATAACATCAATTAAACATGAATTCATACATAACTCAACATCACAACTTCATTTCTCATCAATTTTTCACATAAACTCAAAATATACATATTCATACATTTTGACATGTTAATTCAATAACAACTACACAATTATCATGTAATTCATGCTCACAAGCATATCATCAACATCTAAGCACGAATTTATAGAATCAAATCATGAAAATGGGTAGAAATGAAAAATTGAAGATTATGTGTGAAAACTATCCCTGTTACCTCTAACACCAAAAATTCCTAACCAAAGCTTCACTTTAGCTCCTAGGATCAATCCCCCTATAGCCTCCAACCCTCTTCTCTTGTTCTTCTCTCTAGCCTCTTGCCTCTATTATCTTTCGTTGTGTTATCACAAAGTTTCTAACCCTACTAGTTCTAAGTCGTGGGTCAAATGTTCACAAACCTTAATGGGCCTAATCTACACAACTAATTGGGCTCAATTCTAATTACATTAAACCATTAACTCTAACTTACTAACGGTAATTAATTAGAAACCTCGGCTCTAATTAAATTATATCGACAACTTAGTATCTTACGAATAATAACGGTTCTAACTAGAAACGCTAAAAGAAAATAACTACTACCACAAGTTACCAAATTACCCTTCCTCGTAAAAGACTAAAATACCCTTAAGTCTAAAAAGACCAAAATATCTTTTTAATACGAAAACTCATGAAAATGTACACAGACATAAATAAACACACCTAAAATAAATAAAATAAAATAATCGCAAAATCGGGCTGTTACAAATCCTTCTAAGGTTGATGATGTATCGCAATGGGAGACTCCGAGGACGGCTACCAAAGTTAGGAACTTTTTCGGTTTAGCAGGTTATTACCGAAGGATTATTGAAGGATTTTCCAAGTTATCAGTTCCGTTAACTCAGTTAACTTGTAAAGGTAGGACTTTCGTGTGGGATGTTCAGTGCGAAAACAATTTTAATGAACTAAAGAAACGTTTGACGACAACTCCGATTTTAATACTAACAAAACCTGATGAACAATTTGTTGTATACTGTGATGCGTCTAAGTTGGGTTTAGGTGGTGTGCTTATGCAGGACAATAAAGTAGTAGCTTATGCATCAAGGCAGTTGAGGATTCATGAACGTAATTATCCTACTCATGATCTTGAGTTGGCTGCAGTAGTTTTTGTACTTAAAATTTGGAAACATTATCTGTATGGTTCTAGATTTGAAGTGTTCAGCGATCATAAAAGTTTTATGTACTTATTTGACCAGAAAGAATTAAATATGAGACAGCGAATATGGCTTGAATTGCTAAAGGATTATGATTTCGGGTTGAATTACCATCCGGGTAAAGCTAATGTTGTTGCAGATGCTTTAAGTAGGAAAACATTACATATGTCTGCTATAATGGTTAAAGAGTTGGAATTGCTAGAACAATTCAGAGAATTGAGTTTGGTTTGTGAAGTGTCGCCACAGAGTGTGAAACTGGGAATGTTGAAGATCAACAACGAATTTTTGGATAGTATCAGTGAGGCTCAGAAAGTAGATGTGAAGTTGGTGGACTTAATGGTTGGAAGTAATCAGACTGAAGATAGTGACTTTAAAGTTGATGATCAAGGAGTATTGGGATTTCGAAATAGGATTTGTATTCCTGATAATGCAGAAATGAAGAAGATGATTCTGGAAGAAAGTCACAGAAGTAATTTGAGTATTCATCCGTGGGCTACAAAAATGTATCATGATTTGAAGAAGTTTTTTTGGTGGTCCGGGTTGAAGCGTGATGTGGCACAATTTGTGTATGCGTGTTTAATTTGTCAGAAGTCAAAAGTTGAACATCAGAAACCTGCTGGATTGTTAACACCTTTAGATGTTCCTGAGTGGAAGTGGGATAACATATCCATGGATTTTGTGACTAGTTTACCGAATACTCCGAAAGGAAATGATGCAATTTGGGTAATTGTGGATAGGCTGACGAAGTCGGCTCATTTTATTCCGATAAACATCAGTTTTCCTGTATCTCAGTTGGCGGAAATTTATATCTGTGAGATTGTGAAGCTACATGGTGTCCCATCGAGTATTGTATCAGACAGAGATCCAAGATTTACTTATAGATTTTGGAAGAGTTTGCAGGAGGCGTTGGGTTCTAAGTTGAGTTTGAGTTCGGCGTATCATTTGCAGGAGGGGTTGGGTTCTAAAATGACCAAAATACCCTTCTAATACGAAAACTCATGAAAATGTACACAAACATAAATAAACACACCTATCCCAATTAAAATAAAATAATCGCAAAATCGGGCTGTTACAACTCTTCCCCCTAAAAAGAATTTTCGCCCTCGAAAATTCCCTGAAGGAAACAACTTTGGAAACGCAACCTTCATCATACTCTCCGACTCCCAAGTGGCACTTTCAGCAGTCGGTCCAACCCAAATCACTTTAACCAAAACAATCTCCTTGCCACGCAAGCGCTTCACCTCACGATCTTCGATTCTAACCGGCCGAGTCTCAACGGTTAAATTTGTCTCTTACCTCCAAATCGTCCACTCGAATTACATGAGACTCATCATACACATACTTCCACAACTGAGACACATGAAACACATCATGAAGATTCGACAAAGACGGTGGTAACGCAATCCGATACGCAACAACCCCAACTTTCTCTACAATCTCAAATGGGCCAACAAAACGAGGAGTCAACTTCCTACACTTCAAAGCTCTACCAACACCAGTTACAGGATTCCCTTGCAAAAACACATGATCACCAATCTGAAACTCAATATCCTTCCTCCTCTTATCATGATAGCTCTTTTGCCTACTCTGAGACGCTTTCATCTTCTCTTGAATCATTCTAACCTTTTCCGTAGTCTCTTGCACTAACTCCGGTCCTAACAAAGAACTCTCGCCTAACTCATACCAACACAACAGCGTCCTACACCTCCTACCATACAAAGCCTCAAACGACGCCATTCTGATACTAGAATGAAAACTGTTGTTGTAAGTAAACTCAATCAACGGTAAACATTCCGATACTAGAATGAAAAATGTTGTTGTAACTGACACCTTGTTCCAAAACACAAGCCCTCAACAGATCTTCTAAACTCTGAATAGTCCTCTCCGTTTGCCCATCAGTCTGGGGATGATAAGCAGAACTCAACCTCAACTTGGTTCCCAAAGAAGCTTGCAAACTCTCCCAAAACTTAGAAGTAAACCTCGGATCCCGATCCGACACAATACTAGAAGGGATTCCATGCAGTCTCATAACCTGCTCAATGTAGATCTCAGCCAACTTTGCCACAGACATATCGGTCTTGATAGGAATGAAATGTGACAACTTCGTCAAACGATCTACGATTACCCTAATCGAATCAAAACCCTTAACGGTCTTTGTAACACCCGTCTCAATTATTTAATTAATTTGTCGAGTTAGAATATATTTATGTGATTTATGTGATATGTTGTGATTGTATTAGGTGGTCTATTTTATTATTTAATAGAATAAGGGTTGAAAATAAAACAAATATTAAGTTGTGGGGCTGTTTTCGAATTAAGTAGAATTATGAGGGATTTAGTGAAATAAGATAAAATAAAATAGAAGTGGTTTAAAAAGGAAAATTAGGGTTAGAATTGGACAATACGTACAATTCAGTTTTTGGGAGAAAAAGGGAGAAAGCAGGAGATAAGAACAAGAGAGGCTGCTGCTCAATTTTCTAAGGTAAGGGTGAGCCTAGCATTGCAATTCATTAAGCTTATGATTCATGATTATAGTTAACATGTTCAGGAATTGTTCATGAGAATTTTAAGAACTAAGAATTAGGTTAAAAAGTGATGAATTGGTGATTAGATGATGAGAAACTGTACCGATGACGTAGAAAACTGTTTACAGACCTTAGAATAACCCTTGTACATCATTATAGTCGAAATTTGGAAGGTTTAGGATGAAATTTGGGGTTTTGGGTGAAAACCCTCGTAACCCCGTAACTGTTCTGTCGCAGCTCGCCACAGCGAGCAATCAACTCGCCACGGCGAGTGCTCTTCATGAGCTCACGAGGCGAGCAACCCACTCGCCATAGCGAGTTACCCCTAGTAGGCTCGCGAGGCGAGCAATCCACTCGCCATAGCGAGCAACCTTGAGAAGGCTCGCGAGGTGAGCAACCCCCACTCGCCATGGCGAGCAACCCGTGATGGCTCGCCAGGCGAGCAACCCTACTCGCCATAGCGAGTAGTACCCTTGGAGCTCGCAAGGCGAGCAACCCAACTCGCCATAGCGAGTTACCCCTGATGGTTCGCGAGGCGAGGACTCCCACTCGCCATAGCGAGTAGTTATGTACTAGACTACCTTTAGAATAATGCGACTTTTGTCGCACAATTGATTATGAGACTAACCCTGGAATAGATTAAATACTGAGATATTAGGAAGAAATGTAGAGCTGTTAACTGATATTTGATTTGTTATTGTGACCTATGCATTGTATATGCTTTCTTTGAATTATAAGAGGTGATGTATGTGAATGCTTGTGATGATTCGTTGCTGCCATGTTGCTATGTTGTTAATAAATAAAAGCTGCATGTGTCGTCAAAGATTTATGATGTTATGGTCCAAACTATTGGAGTTCATTTGAGATGTCTAAGAGTTAAGAAGTTGAGTCCATGCATATGCATCCAGAGACGAGGGCTCATGCCCTAGGAGCTTTTGCTCAATAGCGACGAGGGCTTATGCCCTAGGAGTATTTTTATGCTCAATAGCGACGAGAGCTTATGCTCTAGGAGTATCTTTATGCTCAATGGCGACGAGGGCTTATGCCCTAGGAGTATATTTATACTCAATATGGTACCACATGCATGATTAAGATGTCTAAGTTGCATTGTCGAGTTGAGGTTGCATTGTTGCTTATGATTAAGATGTCTAAGTTGCATTGTTGAGTCTAAGTTGCATTGTCGAGTCGAGGTTGCCTTACCGAGTCGTACTAAGATTGTTGATTAAGATGTTGAACATGATGTTGATTATGATTATGATGTGGACTTATGACGTTGATTATGATTAAGATGTTACTTGACTGATGTTGTGATATTATGATAATGAAGTCATGTTGTTAAATATAATTGTTGAATTATATGTTTAATGTTTTGTTTTGTGAATCTCACCCCTTCTGTTGGAATTGCCGCCTCGTGGGCAAGTGCAGGTAACCAAGCGTAGGATTGACGATGTGAGAGGTTCTTGTGGAGTCTTAGGAGCTCTGATACGTAACGGGATGGGGATTATCATTTGTTTTTATTCCTTTATGTATCGGTTTTGAATTAATTATGACATTGGTGCAAATAACTAAACTTTTTAAAGAGTTTGAATTATGATTCCGCTGCTATGTTTTGAATAAAGATGAGGAATAAACTATTATTCATTTTGTTTAAAGATTTTATGAAATGTGACATCCTGGATATTGCGATATACTCTGATTATATAAATGAATTTTTAAGTTGGGATTTCGGGGTGTTACAGTCTTCGGCAAAGCTCCAACAAAATCCATAGAGATATTATCCCACTTCCACTCAAGCACAAACAACGGTTGCATCAAACCTGACGGCCTCTGATGTTCAATCTTCGACTTCCGACAAACCAAACAAGCATAAACAAACTCGGCGATCTCTCTCTTCATCCTAGGCCACTAAAACAACTTCCTCAAATCCTGATACATCTTAGTCGCTCCTGGGTGAATATTCAGACTAATCATGTGACCTTCTTCTAAAATCCTCTTCTTAAGATCAGGTACATCCGGTACACAAACTCGATCACGAAACATCAAAACACTGTTCTCATCCAATTTAAAGTCCACACCTTTACCTTGATTAACCAACACCACTTTATCCACCAGTTCCAAATCTTCCTTCTGACCACTCTTAATCTCTTCCAAGATATTGCTTGTCAGTTTCAACATACCCAGCCTCACACCATCCGGCGTCAACTCACTAACCAAACTCAAATCCCGAAACTGCTCAATCAACTCCAACTCATTAACCATCAAAGCAGACATATGCAAAGTCTTCCTACTCAAACCATTTTCTACCACATTGGCCTTTCCAGGATGATAACTCAACTGAAAATCAAAATCCTTAAGATATTCCAACCATCTCCTCTGCCTCATATTCAACTCTTTCTGATCAAACAAATACTTCAAACTCTTGTGATCACTGAACACTTCAAACTTAGAACCGTAAAGATAATGCCTCCAAATCTTCAAAGCATACACAACTGCTGCGAATTCCAAATCATGAATCGGATAATTCTTCTCATGCACTTTCAATTGCCTCGAAGCATAAGCCATAACTTGACGATTCTACATAAGCACACCACCAAGACCCATCTTAGAAGCATCACAAAAGACAATAAACGATTCCTTCAGATTCGGCAAAATCAACACTGGAGCTGAAGTCAACCTCTTCTTCAACTCTTAGAAACTCTTCTCACACTTAGCATCCCAAACATAAGCTTGTCCTTTCCGAGTCAACTGCGTCAATGGCACGCCAACTTAGAGAATCCCTCAATAAACCTCCGATAATAACCTGCCAATCCAAGAAAGCTTCTAATCTCAAAAACGGACTTAGGTGATTCCCACTGCAACACCGCATCAACCTTCGCCGGATCCACGACAATACCTCCCTTAGAAATCACATGACCAAGGAAACTCACTTCCTGCAACCAAAACTTACACTTCGACAACTTAGCATACAACTTGCTCTCTTTCAAGACACGTAGCACAATCCTCAAATGCTCAGCAAGCTCCTCCTCAGACTTAGAATACACCAAATTATCATCAATGAACACCACCACAAAACGGTCCAGATAAGGATGAAATTTCCTATTCATATACTCCATAAAGACACTTGGGGCATTAGACACTCCAAATGGCATCACAGAATACTCATAGTGTCCATACCTCGTTCGGAACGCGGTTTTGGATATATCTTCCGCCTTCACTCTAATATGATGATATCCTGACCTCAAATCAATCTTACTAAACACTTTCGCACCAACCAATTATTCCATCAAATCATCAATCCTCGGAAGCGGATACCGATTCTTAATCGTCACTTTATTCAACTGCCGATAATCCACACACAACCTCATGCTTCCATCCTTCTTCTTAACCAACAACACTGGAGCACCCCACGGCGAAACACTCGGCCTAATGAACTGTTTCTCAAGCAAATCCTCCAACTGCTTCTTCAACTTACCCAACTCAGATGCAGACATCCGATACGGTGCAATCGAGATAGGACTTGTTCCTGGCACCAAGTCAATTGCAAACTCCACCTCACGCTCCGGTGGCAACTCAGTAATGTCCTCCGGAAAAACTTCTGGAAACTCCTGCACTACCGGCAATTCACCAATTTCTTTCTCCTTACTTTCCTTCAATGATGCAAACATCATGAACACACTAGCTTCACCATTCAAGGACTTCTTTACTTGCTCCGCGGTTAGGAAACCTCCACTTACCTCAGCTACCGACTTCAAAAACGTTACACTCTTGGTTAAACAATTAATGCTAACACCAAAAGCTAACATCCAATCCATACCAAAAATCACATCAATATGCTTCAACGGAAGACACACAAGATCCAACTTGAAATCAACATTACCAAAATTAACGGGACACTTAGCACACAACAAAGAAGTAGTCACCGAGCCATTGGCTGGGGTGTCGATTACCATTCCACGCGACAACAGAGATACAACTAAGCCCAAGCGCTCAACACATCTAACCAAAATAAAAGAATGAGTAGCATTAGTATCAATAATTGCATTCAAAGGAGTACTATTGATAAAACACATACCTCGGATAAGATTATCCGACTGCTCCACCTCTTCCGCATTCAAAGCAAAGACCTTTCCTGCCGCCTTCTTCAGCTTGGTACACTTGGTACTGATATGACCCTTCTCACCACAATTGTAACAAGTAATCTCCTTCTTGCACTCAAAAGACTTGTGACCCTCTTGTCCACACTTGTAGCAACTCTCATTCTTCTTAAAATCATTGGAGTAGTAACCCAAAGTTCCACACTTGAAACACTTGACATCCGCTAAATTCTGCTTGGAGCCTCCACAATTCACTTTCTTCTTTCCCTTGTCCTTGTTGTACGGTTTTCCGAAACCATGACCCTTTCCTCTCTTCTCATTCATCGCCTTGTAATGATTCGCCTTGGCCTTACCAGCATCATCAAACATCCGAAACTTGTGCACCAAAGTATCGAAATCTCTAATCTCTTGAACACACATATACTGATAGATGTCAGGCCTTAAACCGCTTTCAAACTTCACACACTTAGAAACCATGGCATCCTCTGCATTGATGTACGGGCAAAACCTAGAAAGCTCTTCAAACTTCGCAGCATACTCAGCCACAGATGAGCTCCCTTGCTTCAAGTTCAAGAATTCCACTTCCTTCTTAGTCCTCAAATCTTCCGGAAAGTACTTCCTTAAGAACTCGCTCTTGAACCTAGCCCAAGTCACGACCTCTTCACCAATCTCAAGTCTTCCCTTAGCATGCAGTCACCAAAACTCGGCCTCTTCGGCAAGCATGTGCGTAGCCAACCGCACATTCTGATCATCACTAGTCACCATAGCACGGAAGATCCTCTCAATGCCTTGCACCCATGTCTGAGCTCCCTCCAGGTCAAACCTTCCCTTGAACGTTGGCGGATTGTTCCTCAAGAAACGATCGAGCCTCCGCTCCTCAGCTTCTCCCTCATTTCGATGACCAACTGCCGCCTGCTCATTGGCTTGAGCCAACACCTGTGCCATTGCAGCCAAAGCTTCTTCAATCGCCGCATCATCTCTACCACCAGCCATCTCACTTCTACACTAAACCGAACCAACAGATAAGAACAACCGCACAACAACACAAGTACCAAAGGTAACTCAATACCATTCGTGTACAAACAGGAAATTCAACGAATACTAGTCCGAACAAGACTGACCACGGCTCTGATACCAACTTGTAACACCCTGTTACTAATAAGCTGTAAAACGCGCGAACATACAAATATATTCTAGAAATAGATGTTACGTCAACAACAATCATTCAAAATTCATAAATATAAATTATCATGATTCATAATCATAGCAGCGGAATATATCAAACATATAAGAAATATCTCCAAATCTCATGATAATAAGTACATAATCTCATCCTCAAACATCGGATATAAAATAATCATGACATAACTCCTCGGGTCAACATAAAATAAATAAAATCCAACATGCAAACGATATCCTAGATCAGAGCCCTAATCTAGACGCGTGCAAAAGAAATAGAGGAATCCTGCTCCTCAGCAACATCAAGCAACAAGCTACTACTCCTACACTCCATCTACCCGTCCGCACGGAAAGGTAGGTGGTAAACCACTGAGGGTTAGCATTACATCAACATAATCCGTAAAACAAACAATCAAGAATATCATGTATAATGAATACTTAATAGTATAAACATCTTCATATATACAATCACACAATATTCCAATATCATTCCAATTCGTCAATTCAAGCTCACATGAACAAAGTGCATTAATCACATATCACAACTCAATTCAATTCACCAAACAAATGTATGCAATGTTCTAGACTCATCTAGATGCATGTGGTACCAAGTCTCCTCAAGGTCGTCACCTTCGATGCAACAAAAACATTGTATGTAAGGTTTCACGCCCCGCCTTACATTGGACATAAGTTCGTCACCAAACAGTGTATGCATGAACATATGAATCGACTCAATGCATATGTTCATACAACGGTCACCTCATCAATCAACATGCATATAACATTATGCAATCATCACCAAAACAATGCATATATATTTATGCAATCATCACCATCATTCAACAAGTATGCACACACCAACATACAATCAACATATATCATTCATTCACAAGTCTCCATTTAACAATATAAGATCAGTCACAAAAGGTTTGAAGGTGAGAGAAACACAAGAAGGGGGGGTTGAATTGTGTTTTCTTTTTCGAAACTCTTGAAGAGTAAGAATCTGTTTCTGTAGGATCAGAGTCTAAATGGATTCAGAGTCTGATGGAAGACCAGATTCTGTTGCAGCGGAAATTAACAAGAGATAGAGAGAAAGAGAGAACACAAGCAATTATACATGTTCCTTCCACAAACCGGAAGTAGTCCTGTCCCCCTTGCACTTCCAAGGAGAGTTTCACTAAAATGTAATATCAATTACAAGTTGCTCAAACACACAGTAAGAGACTTCCAATTGCTCAAGCACGCAGGCAAGAGTCTTCCAATGCTCAAAGACACAACTAAGAGACTTCTTTGATCAAGCACACAAGCAAGAGACTTCTGACATAATTTACAGAAAATTGAATAGAGTTGGAGACACTTCATAAACAATCAATTGTGTTCCAATAACTTAAACAAAGACAAACTCTGTTTTTCTGATAAACTTAGAGATTCTAGAATACACAGTTTGTAAGAATAATCTAAGTTGTTGATGTGTTTCTGGTTTGACTCAGTGAGAATACAATAGCTTAGCAACGTAGTTTTTCAGTTGTAGAGTCCAACATATTCTTCAAGTCTTCTATCCTTTATATAGGCGTTGGAAAGAGACGTTGAGACAATCCAGCACATCAAGATAACTCTGGAAGCTTGATCAATAGAGAAGCTTGTGATTTTCAGTTGAGCTCCCTTGCTCAACATCAAGCAACATCAAGCAACAAGCTACTAATCCTGCACTCCATCTACCCGTCCGCACGGAAAGGTAGGTGGTAAACCGCTGAGGGTTAGCATTACATCAACATAATTCGTAAAACAAACAATCAAGAATATCATGTATAATGAATACTAAATAGTATAAACATCTTCATATATACAATCACACAATATTTCAATATCATTCTAATTCGTCAATTCAAGCTCACATGAACAAAGTGCATTAATCGCATATCACAACTCAATTCAATTCACCAAAAAAATGTATGCAATGTTCTAGACTCATCTAGATGCATGTGGTACCAAGTCTCCTCAAGGTCGTCACCTTCGATGCAACAAAAACATTGTATGTAAGGTTTCACGCCCCGCCTTACATTGGACATAAGTTCGTCACCAAACAGTGTATGCATGAACATATGACTCGACTCAATGCATATGTTCATACAACGGTCACCTCATCAATCAACATGCATATAACATTATGCAATCATCACCAAAACAATGCATATATATTTATGCAATCATCACCATCATTCAACAAGTATGCACACACCAACATACAATCAACATATATCATTCATTCACAAGTCTCCATTTAACCATATAAGATCAGTCACAAAAGGTTTGCCAAACAATTGGTCTTTAAGCTAAGTCTTCACAAAATTCTACTCACAAATCACAACTTTGAAAATATTTGAAGTAATGAATCAAAATCAACCAAACAAGGTTAATTGCCTAAGCCATGTATACTCTTAAGTCACAATTGTGTGCAATAGAGTTTACATAAGCCTTTCATCGGCCAATCACAATGAATTCACAAAAATCACGAAGTTCGTCCCACTTTGTCACTTTTCCAAAATTCCAAGTTTTCAAGACAAAACAAGACATAAACCAATGGAACCAATTGAAATCATTTTTAGAATGCATATAAACAAGGTACAAGCCTAATCCCACTTTATTTCTTTGAAAAAGATCCATCTCAGAATAATTCATGTTCTTGAGCATTATCCAAAATCAAGTTCGATTTCATAAAATTCAATTCAATTCAATCATGGAGAAGTTCTAGTGAGATTAAGTATGTAAACAATGTTTATATGAGTTGATAGGAACATTAAGGAATGCTCGGTTAGGTCCCAAGGTTCACAAATCAAAAATCAAATGGGGCTGAACAGGGCATGGTTCGCATAAGCGAAGTCTGGTTCGCTTAAGCGACCAGCACGCCGAGAGTTATGTCTTGTTCACTTGGAGCTCGCTTACAGCTCGCTCAAGCGAACTAGCATCCAAAAATTATGGGTAGCTCATATGAATGTTCGCTGAAGCGAACAGTCATCTGGGCAGACCAGATACTCACGGGTTCTTGACCCTTCTTCACTCAAAAACCCAATTTTAAACCCCCAATTCCCAAAAACGTGTTCCAGAAAGTGTTTATAGGTCACAATCATTATAAGACATCTAAAGAAACTCAAAACATGCATCATAATCAACAATCTAACTCATTTCATCAATTTTCATAATCTTTTCAAAACACTAACAACAATCACAAATTTCACCCTCAATCCACAAACATTGATTCCAGTTCAACAAATCAACTACCAATAGTTCACAAATCATTCATAACATCAATTAAACATGAATCCATACATAACTTAACATCACAACTTCATTTCTCATCAATTTTTCACATAAACTCAAAATATTCATATTCATACATTTTGACATGTTAATTCAACAACAACTACACAATTATCATGTAATTCATACTCACAAGCATATCATCAACATCTAAGCACAAATTTATAGAATCAAATCATGAAAATGGGTAGAAATGAAAAATTGAAGATTATGTGTGAAAACTATCCCTCTTACCTCTAACACCAAGAATTCCTAACCAAAGCTTCACTTTAGCTCCTAGGATCAGTCCCCCTTTAGCCTCCAACCCTCTTCTCTTGTTCTTCTTTCTAGCTTCTTGCCTCTATTCTATTGCGTTGTGTTATCACAAAGTTTCTAACCCTACTAGTTCTAAGTCATGGGTCAAATGTTCACAACCCTTAATGGGCCTAATCTACACAACTAATTAGGATCAATTCTAATTACACTAAACCGCTAACTCTAACTTACTAACGGTAATTAATTAGAAACCTCGGCTCTAATTAAATTATATCGACAACTTAGTATCTTAAGAATAATAACGGTTATAACTAGAAACGCTAAAAGAAAATAACTACTACCACAAGTTACCAAATTACCCTTCCTCGTAAAAGACCAAAATACCCTTAAGTCTAAAATGACCAAAATATCCTTCTAATACGAAAACTCATGAAAATGTACACAAACATAAATAAACACACCTAAAACAATTAAAATAAAATAATGGCAAAATCGGATTGTTACAAATCCATCTAAGGTTGATGATGTATCGCAATGGGAGACTCTGAGGACGGTTACCGAAGTTAGGAGCTATTTGGGTTTAGCAGGTTATTACCGAAGGATTATTGAAGGATTTTCCAAGTTATCACTTCTGTTAACTCAGTTAACTTGTAAAGGTATGACTTTCGTGTGGGATGTTCAGTGCGAAAACAGTTTTAATGAACTAAAGAAATATTTGACGACAACTCCGATTTTAATACTACCAAAACCTGATGAACAATTTGTTGTATACTGTGATGCGTCTAAGTTAGGTTTAGGTGGTGTGCTTATGCAGGACAATAAAGTAGTAGCTTATGCATCAAGGCAGTTGAGGATTCATGAACGTAATTATCCTACTCATGATCTTGAGTTGGCTGTACTTAAAATTTGGAAACATTATCTGTATGGTTCTAGATTTTAAGTGTTCAGCAATCATAAAAGTTTGAAGTACTTATTTGACCAGAAAGAATTAAATATGAGACAGCGAAGATGGCTTGAATTGCTAAAGGATTATGATTTCGTGTTAAATTACCATCCGGGTAAAGCTAATGTTGTTGCAGATGCTTTAAGTAGGAAAACATTACATATGTCTGCTATGATGGTTAAAGAGTTGGAATTGCTAGAACAGTTCAGAGATTTGAGTTTGGTTTGTGAAGTGTCGCCACAGAGTGTGAAACTGGGAATGTTGAAGATCAACAACGAATTTTTGGATAGTATCAGAGAGGCTCAGAAAGTAGATGTGAAATTGGTAGACTTATGGTTGGAAGTAATCAGACTGAAGATAGTGACTTTAAAGTTGATGATCAAGGAGTATTGCGATTTCGGAATAGGATTTGTATTCCTGATAATGCAGAAATGAAGAAGATGATTCTGGAAGAAAGTCACAGAAGTAATTTGAGTATTCATCCGTGAGCTACACAAATGTATCATGATTTGAAGAAGTTGTTTTGGTTGTCCGGGTTGAAGCGGGGTGTTGCACAATTTGTGTATGCGTGTTTAATTTGTCAGAAGTCAAAAGTTGAACATCAGAAACCTGCTGGATTGTTAACACCTTTAGATGTTCCTGAGTGGAAGTGGGATAACATATTCATGGATTTTGTGACTATTTTACCGAATACTCCGAAAAGAAATGATGCAATTTGGGTAATTGTGGATAGGCTGACGAAGTTGGCTCATTTTATTCCGATAAACATCAGTTTTCATGTAGCTCAGTTGGCGGAAATTTATATCCGTGAGATTGTGAAGCTACATGGTGTCCCATCGAGTATTGTATCAGACAGAGATCCAAAATTTACTTATAGATTTTGGAAGAGTTTGCAGGAGGCGTTGGGTTCTAAGTTGAGATTGAGTTCGGCGTATCATCCGCAGACAGATGGGCAGACGGAGAGGACAATTCAGTCGCTGGAGAAATTGTTGAGAGTTTGTGTGCTTGAACAAGGAGGAACTTGGGGTAGTCATCTTTCATTAATCGAGTTCACTTACAATAACAGTTACCATTCTAGCAAAAACAAGAAAAAACAACTAATTACTTGTTCTGCCGATTGAGAAACATGTCCATGAAGTGATCATTTGCAAATAAGAGAGACCATGATTTACTACTGCAAGCAAAATGACACACAGATTTTGGAGGCAACTTTGAGAGAATGGGGAAGGCAATATCATCATGTATATAGGTGGTGCTCACCTTATCATTCCATTGTCCGTTACAATCATATACTAGTATCACATACAAAGCGGATATTTAATTCATTTGCGATCAGGTAAACAATGGAGTGCATGAATAGAGAGTGAAATATTTAATTCAAAAAAGTTATAAGGACCTGATAAGATCATGGAGGCTAGAATAATGAATCTTCTAGTTTATTCTAGAAGAGTGATATTTTATCCTATTAGTTTGTTTGGTAGTATTGTTATTTTATGGTTGATGTACTTATCTTACCATGTCTATGCATCAACATTGTATTGTCCCATTAAAAAGGAACGAAGAAAAATGAATGAAAAAGTTATTTTACCTCTCTTAGATAGTGTTTATCTTCTTCTGTTTTAGCTTAGAACCCTAGTTTATCATAGATTCTCATAGAATTTTGTTAGAGATATGTTTTACTATCCTATCATGACCATTTACCACGATTAAGTAATAAGTCTAATAATTGAATCACTTGCTAAAGAAAATAATAAGAACAAAATAAAAACAGAAATAGTAAAATAAGAAGAAACCACTCAAAAATAGTAGTAATATTCAGATTCTTACCAAAAAGTAACCAAAGTCAAACTATCTATTGCAACAATCAGAATCTTAAGTCATAATCTCCTATAAACGAACTACAAAGTAAAGGAACCAAACCACATTATAGAAAATGAGAATGCAGAAGCTGAAGTCGTTATCATTTGACCAATTTAGGCTTCATTATTGTCAAAATCCTGACTCATATCATAAAATTTGCAACTTTTCTCACCTATAGCAAAATTCTAAAACAAACAAAAATGTTAATTTTTTAGTCATTTATGTATAAGTATTTTGTGGACTTTAAACTAAGTCATTTATGACTATATACAATTTATAACCTAAATTTAGCATTATTTTTATTTGGTAGAATTCATCGATTTTGATTGGGATTTTACCATATCTTATATCGATTCTACAAAAACAGTTGACTAAATCCTTCGATTTTGATTGCGATTTTACGATTAATAATTTTGCTCTTTCCATTCGACCTGAAGCAAAATCACGATTTTAACAACATTGGTACACATAAACAAATTCTCCTATTACCATACCATATGCCCCTACAACTAATCCTGCAAAATCCGTAACTAACATTGTTGTGCTATTTGTTTTAACAGCTCGTACACCCATCGTTAATGAAGCAACATATACATCTCGGCCTTCTACCTTATACGATGCGCGAATCCATTGAGCCCTTTGACAATAATCGATGTCCTTTTATTATTTTTGGTGATTTAGGTTTGTTTTTCATATATTTCCTTTGTAGGATTTGGAATTGTGACTACATGGTTTAGTCACTCATGATCACATATTGCACCAAAAATCATTGGTAATCTATATCTATACTATATATAAATAAAACAACCCCTTTCAAAAAAGTTTGGGTTGGTTTTTGCTTTTTCTAAAAATACCTTAAATTTTCAATACAAATAATACATGTAACAAATAGATAAGAATAAATTAAAAAAAAATGTAACAAACACGATATAAATATTATATATATATATATATATATGCTGGTGGATAGAGAGGGGTTGTGGTACCGTGTTTTAGCCGCCCGTTATGGCGATTTAGGTGGGAGGTTGGAGGTTGGGGGCCGGAGTTGTTCTACGTGGTGGAGGGAGGTGGGGAGGTTGCGTGAGGGAGGGGGAGATGTAGGGGGTGATTGGTTTGGTGGCAGTGTGTTTAGGCAGGTGGGTGATGGTGTTGGTACTTTGTTCTGGTTACATAGGTGGTGTGGCGATGTTCCCTTCCGAGAGAGGTTTCATCGGTTGTTTGATCTAGCTGTTAATCAAGCTATTTCGGTGGCGGAGCTGTTCTCTCGAGGTGTGGAGGAGGGAGGGGAGGGTTGGGTTTGGAGGCGTAGGTTGTGGGCGTGGGAGGAGGAGCTTTTAGCGGAGCATAGGACTTTATTGCTTGATGTTTCTTTGTTGCCTGATGTTTCAGATAGATGGGTGTGGCTTCCTGATCCAGTAGGAGGTTACACTGTCCGTGGTGCTTATGATCTTATAGCGGAGGGTAGCAGTCCTCCCGTGGATGAAGCTTCTGAGTTAGTTTGGCATCCTCAGGTTCCTCTGAAGGTCTCTATCTTTGCTTAGCGTCTTCTTAGAAATCGTCTTCCTTCAAAGACAAACTTGGCAGTTCGGCGGGCTCTTTCTCCAGATGTGACTTTATATGATTTAGGATGTGGCCTTGAGGAAACATCCGACCATTTGTTTTTGACTTGTCCGAATTTTGTATTGTTGTGGCAGCATGTGCGTAACTGGATAGGTTGCATGGGAATGGACTCCACTCATTTGTCCGACCACTTGTTGCAGTTCACTTTTTTGATTGGTGCGGGAAAAGCGAAGCGCTCCTTTTTGCAGTTGATTTGGCTTCTGTGCACGTGGGTCTTGTGGTTAGAACGCAACAATAGAATTTTTAATAATGTTGTATCTGATGTACCCAGATTGTTAGATAAGGTTAAATTGTTATCCTTAGGTTGGCTCAAAGTTAAGAAGCCGTTGTTTATTTTTGGCTCTCAGATGTGGTGGTCAAGTCTTTTGGCTTGTCTAGGTATTGGCTAAACCACAGTTTTTGTTATTACCTTGTGGTTGACTATTCTGTACTTTTGATAGTAGTTGTAGGCACACCTTGTGCTTGCAAGTGCTATGGTTTAATAATATAATCTCATTTTGATTTCTTCAAAAAAAAAAATATTCTATATATATATATATATATATATATATATATATATATATGTCAGATTGTTTTCCTTTATTATAGTATATTTATACTTACTTTCTCATTATCCCAATTAACCCATAAGCAACTTTTTATATTATAAAGATTGTTGATGGTGTCATTAAAAAAAGAATTTAGATTTTTTTTTATGTTGTTGGTCTCTTTGAAATAGATAATAATGATTAGTTTGGTTTGTTATAACTTGAAACCAACAAACATTTATATTTTTAGTTTTAATCAAAATCAAAATTTTATTAAAAAAAACATCGTTAATAACATTCTCTAAGCAAGTGGACGAGGTAGGTGGGAAATTCTTGACCGCGGTGCAAGTGAAGAAGTCTTTGGATGGTAAAGCTAATGTGTTTATGATGTTTGCTTCGTTGAAGGAAAATGATGAGAAAAGAGTAGGCTTGAATTAATAATGATTTTTACATTTTGAGTTATGGTGAAAATACTACAAGTAGGTCTTGGTGCAATTTTACGAAAATTTAGCATAACTATATTTGAGTGAAACCAAAAGTTATGGTTAGGTCCCAAACCCCAAAGCTTGATTACTATGAGTTTAATTAGGATGTGTAAGAGTAATTAACCTATGATTTGATGGATCAATTTGGTTTGTTTTGAAAATTAATTGGTTTTGCAAAATGTAGGAAAATGAGACGAACTTTGTGAAATTTTAGAACTAATCGAAATTTGCCTATGATACATATACGTATATGCTACTGCACTCATATGTTAATTGTGTATGTACTCGGTTGAGGCATTTGAACTTGATCACTTTGATTTTGGTGGGACAATCCGAAAATGCTAGTTTTTATAAAAATAGACGAACTTTGTCAAATTGATACTTTATGCTCGGATAACTTGCTAGTAGCTTATTATTCATGATGATATGGTAGGATAAGAATCAATCCAAGAAAAATTGGAGAATTAATATGGTGAATGTTTTGATGTGGATAGTCATCCGTCTTTTATGTGTAGAAGGTGACTTTGGAACTTATTGTTTCCTGAATGTGTTGTTGTTGATGATTATGATAATGTTTGATGTTTGTATGATGATGACTCTTGATTGAATTATGACTTGTTAATTGAGTGGACGTAAATACTTGATAATGCAATTGGTGGTGAATTAATCGATGTAAATGGAGGTGTACCTTTACATTATTTTGGTAAATACATATGTTATGTGATTATGCATTGTAGAGTTTTTGCTTATATATCCATGCATCATAGTCTTATTGAGTTATATGAGAATTGTAACAAGAGGTGTACTTTTACATAGGTGGAATACAAAGGAGGAAGTGTACTCTTACGTGGGTGTGGGTTCAAACGGTAAAATTATCTCCAGAACTCAATTGGTACCACATGCATATTATGTTGAAACAAAATGCGTTTAACACCCTTTGAGAGTTTTGATGATAACAAGGTATTAAAAATTGTCAATTGGATATGCTAATATTTGTTCAAGTGTACAGAACCATAGACAAAAATTTGACATCTTAAATAGGTTCTGAAAGAACAAAAGAGAGCTAAGGAATCAACAAAAAAGAAGCTTGAAGCATCAGAAGAGAAGTGCTCCTGAAGTTTAGTGCTCCTGAAGTGATGACGTCATCAGAAGCAAGTTCGTCAGAAGCATCTCATCAGAAGCTGAAGATCACTAGAAGCTCGAGTTCATCAGAAGATGCAAGACTTAAAACTTCAAAGGTTGTTCAATGGATTTAATCTCGTCTAAGCATTGCAGAAGACCAGAAGATTGAAGCAACGACTATTTTGAAAGGATTTGAAGGCATTAGATGCTTGTTCTTTAAAGAGCGTTGACAAAGTATAATTGTACGAAGTGTACAACCACTACTCTGTTTTTGTCTCTGCTATAAGACAAGAAAAACAGCTCTGCCTGCAACGATGTTCCTTCACAATTGTAATGGATTTGAAATTCATCCTTTATAGGACAATAACCATATCAGGCAAAAGATCATTGGTGATTGATCAAAGCTTCAAACGTCTCTATTTTGAAGTGCTGGCAATTCACAACGTCTCTTTCACACCTCTATATAAAGGAGTGAAGACATAGAGAATGGCAATGACTCAACAACAAATTACAAGTGTCAAAACTCTGCTGAAATTGTTCTGCATTCAAAGGTTCGCTTAGAATTTCTTAACAACCTTCATATCTTAGAAATTCTAGAGTCCTAAAGAGTCTGTATCTGATTTGTATTGTGAGTACCACTGATTGTATATCAAGTGTTCAACCTCAAACATTTTTCTTTGTAATTCTGTTTGAATAGAAGTCTCTTGCAGTTGTACTAGAGCATAGGAAGTCTCTTGATTGTGTTCAGGAGCATAGAAAATCTCTTGCAGTTGTGCTTGAGTAGTTTGAAGTCTCTTGCTAATTTTAGCAGTGAGCAGTTGTAATCAGATATTACATTTTTAGTGAACTCTCCTTGGAAGTGCAAGGGGGACATGACTACTTCTGGTTTGTGGAAGGAACATGTATAATTGCTTTGTGTCTTTCTTCTCTTTCTCTCTCTCTCTCTCTGTTTTTATTCGCTGCGTATAGTCCTGAACATCACTTCAGAAGCAGAACTCTATCTGCTTCTGATCAGTGTTTTTCAGCTTAGGAGAAAACGAAGAAAAAGCAAACACAATTCAACTCCCCCTTCTTGTGTTTTTCTCACCTTCATATTAGAGTAATGTTTAGGCGCATTGCATAACTTGACAGGCCTCATACTTGCTAATGTGTGTTTGGTGAATTATTGCATTGTTGAAATGTATACTAGATGAAATTTAGTGAACATGTGTTAATGTGAAGGTGTACTTGAGAAATGATTATACTTGGATACTTGATGATTACTACTGTTGTTGAGTTGCTTAATAATTTGAATTTAATTATGATGTTTATTTCCACTTGATTATATTTAATTATAGATTGCAAACTAACCCCCGGTTGTCATTTAGTTGACCGTCTACCTTATATGTATGGATTGATAGACGGCGTGCATGAGTAGTTTTTCTTTATCTTGGTGAGTTGTTGAAGGTCAACCTTGGAGCTACCTCATTTTACTTTTAGAGTCTTAGAGTGTCAGCTCTAATTTGGGGGTGTCTGTTTGTTTAGTTTCATTATTACATGTGGAGATTTTATTTACTCAGTATGTTGAGTTGAGATTTTATATTTAGTGATGTAGTATGATTATGTGAGATGGCTAATTTAGAGATGTTTATTTAGTTGTGGATGTGGTGATATTATTATTCTGTTGCGATGTCTAAGAAAATTATTTATGCATGATTGAAATTATAGAAGAAGTAGCATCTAAATCCTTGCATGATTTGTATTATTTGTGTAAATCATCGCTTAAAGGGTTTATGGTGTTACACACAGTACAAAACCACATGTTTTGGGTGTTCTGAGTACTTGTGGGTCGATTTGGACTTTCCGAAAATGATTTTTTTGATGTATTTAACTGTTGTCATATTTTCTAAATCTTTGTAATCATTAAATGAATTGGATTGAACTTGGTTTTGTGAATCAAATCAAACTTTTTGAAAAATGTTCAAGAACACATAATTTTTCGAAACTCGTCTTTGTTAAGGGAAAAGGGTGGGGTTAAGGTTGTTTACTGAAACAATAATTTTTAAAAATGATTATGGATGATTTATTAATGATGGTGAGTTACCAAAAATAATTTTACTCGAGCTTTAACTTGGTTTACTTTGAAAAATGGAATTCTTTTGGAAAATGGTAAAGTTAGACGAACTTAGTGAAACTTTGGAATTGATCGGAATTGGCTTATAATATTGATGATTTATTAATGATGGTGAGTTCTTACATGCAAAAATGATGGTGAAATGTTGGTGATTGCATGTATAAAGGTGTCGGTGTTTATGTTGGTGATTTGTTGTATGAATGTATGCATTATTGAGTCATATGTTCATGCATTCATAAGTGTCCAGAGGCGATGTTTGTGATAGAGTTTCGTATCCAGAGGCGATGTTTATGATACAGTTGTATCTTGAGGCAACGACCTTGACGATGATTGGTACCACATGCATATAAAGTCGTGTCTAGGCGCATAGCATAATTTGACGGGTGTCATACTTGTTTATGTGTTTGGTGTATACTTGAATTGGTGAAACTTGGTGAATTATATACTTGGTGAATTTGGTGAATAGGTGAATATGTGGAATTATACTTCTGTAATATCGTACTTGTATGCTTGATGATTATTAACGATATTGAGTTGTTTTAATTGTTATTTAATCATTTGAAATTAATTATGCTATTACTTTCATTTGATTATACTTAAATTATGCAATGTATTTCAAACCCTCGGTGATCGTTTGGTTGTCCGCCTACCTTATTCGTATGGATGGGTAGACAGTGTGTAGAATTAGTTGCTTAGCTTTGCTTGGTGAGTATGATGGAGGCTAGCTTTGGAGCTACCTCGTCATGTGTTTTTGGAGTCTTAGAGTTGGGCTCTGATTAATGGTGTATGTCTGTCATTTATATTTTATGACTTGTTGAGATTTGAAGATCTATTTTTGTGATGTAGTATGATTATGTGACATTGATACTTTGGATAATTTTTTATCTGTTGATGAGTTGTATGATTTTATTTCCGCTGCGATGTTTTAAAAAAAATTATGCATGTTTGGACTTACAGAAGAAGCAGCATTTAAATCCTTTGCATGATTTGCGTGATTTATTGCTTTAAGGAATTTGGGTGTTACACACTATAGTAAAACTAAATAGCGAACAGAGAATAACTGATTGTACTCTAGCATAGAGGTTAATCTTTGAACTCTAGCATAAAAAGATTTAGTTACTCATTGTAACTAAAGATAAATTATAAAAGAAATAAAACATAACCTAGAAAAACCTAAAGTGAGGAAAGAACTCCTCCCTAGAAGCTCATAGTGCTGGCCTTCCTCTTGAACCGCTTCGTTATGAATGAAAAATTGTGAATGAGGAATATGGTAATTATAGGGAGAGCTTCCACCTGAACTTGGCCAAAATTCGCGGGCTTTCATAACTAAAAAGTCACAAGATAGCGCTTTGTGCCGCAAGGCACCTAGTACCATGTGCCAAGCACATGAGAGACATGTTTGAGGCGTCAGACACATGTGAGACAGGTTTGAGGAGCCAAGCATCTACTTTTCATGCGACATATGCATCCATGCAAATTCTTGGACGCCTGGCGCCCCCTTCTGTGCGCCCGGCGCATGTGAGTGCAATAGGTGCTGAAAATGTCTGTTTCTTCGCATTTTTAGGTGTTTACTTATGTGTAAGATGTCATGGAACTTGGGAATATATTTCCTCCCTCTGTAACTTCTTATGAGGCCTCTTGAATCTTCGTTCTTTATCTTCCCTAGGACTTCATAACTATTCAGATGTCTTGCTTTGCCGATATACATGATTTCTTCGTGAATTACAACAAAACATTCTAAAATTACTATGTTTCGGGAAGAAAAAAATTACATACTCAAATATAAAAAACATTACAATTGTCTCAAAATCATTAGCAATTGTTCTAATACTCCTCTCTTATGCTTGTAAAACCTACTGAAATTGACTTAAAAACATGGTAATAGAAACGTAAAATAACCTGTCATCAATGACCATTCTTGGGCCAAATGACCGAATTGAGAAATGAGTTTCTCGATGAACCTTTGCTGGTATGTAGGGCCATTTTAGATATTAATCCAATTTTTAAAGTTTAACTTTGATTATATGATATTTTTAGTTAATTGTGTGTTCCTCATTGATGAATTATTTGTACACCAATTTGTTTTTTATTATGCAACCCAATAATTTCTCTTTTTGAACTTCCCATGTCTATCACGAAAGGATAAAATAGAAAGAAACAATATTAATAATGAAATATTAGTATTGACCAATACAACCTAAAGATACCCCAAAGAGACACATAAAATCTTTTATTATTTGAAGAATGAAAGTTTTACATTATAAAATGATCAAACAAATTTCTATTTCATGCAGTAACAAGATAAAATATGGCTGAAAATATCAAGTTTTACACTATTTTTCTTTTCATTTTTGTCATTGTAACCGACGGTGGTAAGTCCTTATTATGTTCTTCTTTTTTCCTTTCAAATTTTCTTTTTCATCTTATACACATTGTTTCATTCCTATTATTAACATTAATTTTTCCTTAGTTTATATAGCACCAAGGGATGGCTGCACCACTTTTAGAGATTGTGCTCATATTGCTTATACATGCGTGCGTCCTTCTGTTCCAGTGTGCATAATTTCAAAATGTTATTGTGGATTTACGTAATAACTAAGTTCAAAAATTATTCCATGATACTTCTAAATAACTGTATGTGCAATTGTATTGTACTCTTATGATTTCTCTTGCTCGACGATCTTTGTTCGTCGTCCATATAAATTTATTGTAAAATGGTCTTTAGTGCCACCATTATTAATAATAATTTTCCTTCTCTAAATTTGATTTAAAAAAATGAATCGTAAGAACTTTAAATGTATTTAATCGACTTATCTTTTTTTTCGTTCAATGAATCAAGAGCAAGGAAGACATCCGAAGATAGCTAAGACATCTAAACTAGGTTGACACTCCTTAACAACCCTCATCCTATCGCATTAAGCAAGAGTTCTTACATTCATATCCTCGTAGAAGTTATCAAAAACCGTCTAAATAAATATATGGAAACATATAAATAGACACACAATTCAAAATAATAGACGAATATAATAAATATTGATTTTAGGGTTTAGGATCACTAGATATGACTAAAAAATATTCTCCTTTTGTTTTAAAATAAGCGTCGTTTTAGTATATAAAGTTGTTTTAAAATGAGTGTCATTTTTAATTTTCCATGAACAACTGGTACTTGGACCCGTACGATGTACGGGAAGTTGATTATGTCATTGACTAATAAATGTGATAGTTGAGCATGAAATATTATAATAATTGTTGTTGAACATGAGTTAATGCTCCCAAAAGACAACAACACAACAACAACAACAACAACAACAACAACAACAACCAAGTATTATTTTATTAAGTGGGGTCGACTACATGGATCGAAATACGTCATATTTTTCTATAATAAACCATATTTAGATCCAACTTGTTAATCTATAAATATTTCCTAATAGTTTCTCTTGTAATTTTTCTAGGTCCTCCTATACCTTTTGTAATCTTTTTATCCTTTATTTGATCTACTCTTCTTAGTACATAATCTCTAAGTCTTATCTCTACATGTCAAAACCATCTAAGCCTGTTTTCCACAATATTTTATGCTATAGGTGCTACCCCAACCATCTCTATAATGATGTAATTTCTAATCTTATCTCATCTTGTCTTACTACACATCCAACGCAACATCCTCATCCCCGCTACACTTACTTTATTATCGTGTTGGTTCTTAACCGTCTAACACTCTGTTCCATAAAACATCGTTGGTATGATATTTTTTCCCTTCAACTTGAACGGTACTTTTGTATCACATAAAACACTTGAGGCTTTTCTCAATTTCAACCAACCTACTTGAATACGATGATTTACATATGTTGTTATTTCTTCGTCATTTTGTATTGTGGAACCAAGATAATTAAATTGTGTAACTTGTATGATATGACATCCACTTTTCATATCTAAGGTAGAATTACTTCGCATTTTGCAGAAATTACATTACATATAATTTGTCCTGCTTCTACTAAGGCGAAAGCCATACGTTTCGAAGGCTTATCTCCAAGTCTCCGACATCTCATTCAATTCCCCCCTTAACGCTTCTAGGGCTTATCACATCATATATATTGTTGATGAGAAAAAACAAATGGAAGAAGAACATCTCTTCTCTTAGGGCTTATCACATCATATATATTGTTGATGAGGAAAAACAAATGGAAGAAGAACATCTCTTCTCTTACTAAATTCAATATAATTTTCTAAAGTTTTTCTCTACTCTTTCTAAGTTGGAACTTTATCATGGGCACAAGCCACAGTGAAATTTATGTCAACACCAGCTTTACTTTCTCCAGCACCAAATCAATTGGATTTGTACCCTCCATCTCTAAGTCATCATTGATAGCAACTCGAATGACACTTTCATTAAAATAAAGATGCATTGACACTTTCATTAAAAGTAAATTACACTCTTTTTGGTGGATGAATTGACACTTTCATTAAAAGTAAATTACACTCTTTTTGATGGATAAAGACGTTTAATATTTCTATTCGGCCTAATTTTCATATGTGGTGGTCAAACTTTTTTGTTTGTTTGGGCATTGGCTAACCCATATTATTTCTTTTCTCTTTGACCTTGTAACTGTGTACTTCTGAGCGTTCTCTAGGCACATCTTGTGCTTGAAAATTCTCTTGCGTTTCTATTATATTTCATTTTTTATTGTTAAAAAAATGTGAAGATTATGTTGGACTAACAATGAATTTTTTGTTGAAGATTAATGATGGAGACAGAAGACAAAGAAGAGAGAAGAAGAGATATGATAGGAGACGTGAGAGAAGAAAAATAATATTTTTTTAGTGTAGTTTTTTATTTTTTTAATTAAAGCATTACACACGTGTTCTACTCATTTAAGTCAGATACTATATATGTGTTGACTTGGTCAAAATTGGTTTGTGGGGCTAAAACTGCAAAATGGGTTAAACTTAGGGGGCTGTGTTGTAATTGTATTTTTCAAAGGGTTAAAATCGCAAATTCGTGATATTTAGGGGGTCAAAACTGCTATTAAATCAAAAATTAATTCATATAAAATATTTTTTTTTAAATTAACACGATTTTCAATGCAAAATTTCTATGTTTAGCATGTTAATCTTAAGAACATATATCAGCATTTCCCTTAAAAATATTATTATGTAGTCAATGAATTTGAGAGTAATTTACCTACACAAACTAATTCCTTGTGTTTTTTGAGAGGAAACTAATTCCTTGTTTAGTTTCCATAGATCTTTCAAAAGAAAATTTGTTTATAAAAATAAATGCTTAAATAGGTCTTTCATCCTTGCAAATATAGATCATTTGAATTTTCGTCCCTGAAGTTACTAATCCTTCTAATCTGCCACTGTAAAATTTAATCATTTGACTTTTGGTCCTAATTAGGTTTTTTTGCTGAGGTGGGATGCCATTAGTGACGTGGTGCCCATGTGGCAAGTGATGATTGGGCGAGGTGGTTGACTTAAATAGGTGTTTCGTCCTTGCAAATATAGACCATTTGAATTTTCGTCTATGAAACTACTAATTAGATGTAATTAGGACCATTTTTCAAATGATTAATATTTGCAATGGCAAAATGGAAGGATTAGTAACTTCAGAGACGAAAATTCAAATGACCTATATTTGCAGGGACGGACGAAAGACATAAGCCAAAAATAAATGAACTTTGGTAATATGGATAAACAAAAGGGGTAGTATTGGAAACAGAAACATTAAACGAACAAGAATTTTCGATTCATACAAAACACGCTTTTGCAACTATTTGACTTATGCAGAATCAACTTTAACACCAGAATCCATTTTCCGTTTCAATTTACATTTCAAGGTACAACAACAACTCCTTCATTTTCTCATTCCTTTTTCTCTTATAAATTTTTCCCGAGAAAATTGATTTTCATTTTCCTTTAGGGTTTGTTTGCTACGAATTCGTTTGTTTGTTCTTTTTCTCTTATTGTTATATTCTGCGGTGAATTTAATTGTTTTTTTCTTCTCTTCATTTAACAAATGTATTTAATTGTTATTGTTATGGTTTTGAATTTTGTGTTTTGTGTTGTAATTGGAATTGGAATTGGAATTAGGGTTATTGGATATATACATATACTTGAACAATTGAAATTTAAGGTGTTTTGGTTTTTTCTGTACCCTAGTATTCTGTATGATGAATAATGAACTTGCTTTATATTGATTTATGATAGTATTTTTTCTTCTATGTGAAATTTATTGAGCACATATACTCCTCGGGTTAGGTGTGTTCTGTCGTGTTTGTGTCTGGGTCGGTGCTTCATAATATATGTAGGCTTGGTTTGAGTGGATTGTATTATCTAATTTATTAACAAGGTTTAGGTTCGAGTTTGACTGTTTTTTCTTATTGGCAAAAACCTTTAGGAATTTAAATAAAAAATAAAACCTTTAGGAATTTATCAACAAAGTAGTTTGATTGTTAAATGCATCAGTCAGTTGTTAAATTTTTGGGTCGAGTCGATTAATTTGGTATTTGGACACTCCGGGGTCGACCTGGTGCTGCCAGGTTCGATTCACAGCATTATCCAAAAATATTTGGCGGTGTAGCTACATACTGCGACGGTGATTAGTCCTTGGTTGAAAGATTTGGGATACAGTGGATCTTGGATAGTAAGAGTACTTAGAAAGTAGAAACATATGTTAGGGTTTGATGTTTAGAATTTGTGATGTCTTTAGTGGCAGAATATTATTTCTTAACGATAATCTTGAGTTTCTAGTTGATGTTGATGCTGCACAGTTTTATGCTCATAAAATTTGTTGAATTGTCCACAGAAGCATATTCCTTTAATTTTTATGGACGTGAGTGTAAGAGTATAAAAACCATTGCAAGTTGAAAACAAAGACATGGTATTACATGCCTGTGATAAACTGTAGGGTTTGGAACAGATGCCTCATGACCCCATTAACTTCCTGTTTTGGAGCTCATTTTCCTTTAGAGTTTAGGTATAACAATACGACATTCTAATTTTCTTCTATTATTCTGTTGAAAATCTTAGCTGGTGGTACGTTTATATGTGATCTTTTTGTTATGTTTGTACTCAACCAACTTTGTTTCTCCTTAATAAGTATGAACTTTAGTTAAGAAGACATGCTATTTCATTTAGATTCTTATTTTGCATGTGTTAATGAGTTGGAGAAAGACATGGTTTTTGATAGAACACTATGGTGTCGTTTGATTCATGTAGCCGACCCCGCTTAGTGGGATAAGGCTTGGTTGTTGTTGTTGTTATTTTGCATGTGTTTTCCCTTTGCTTCTTTCATCAAATACTTTTTTATTTCACATTCTCAATTTATTATATGTTCCTTGTTGCTCTGGCGTTCTCTAAATTGTGTCAGTGATTTTTACAACTTTACTCTGTTTCTATATTGTTTTCTATTTATCCTTTGCGTTCTTGGATCTTAAGAACTTACTGCAAAAACTTATGGTTTTCTCAGGTTGATCAAGCCACTTGAGGATTTCTTTGCTTACTTTTGGTGTTTGAAGAGCTAATCTGTCGACCAAAATGAAGTAATGCATACAAACTTCTTTTGTTTATTTGTTTGCTTATTTTCTTATAAACTAGGAGAGTGAAAGTTGAATGACCAGCTCATTAAATATTGTGTATATAATGAGGGAATCTTAGGAATCTGTATGATTTGCATAAGAAACAAATTAGCGTGAACATGGATGAAAAAACAGCTCAAAATTTATCACTATCCTTGTACACCATAATATAGAACCTCTACTACATTTTTTACTGAAGCATTTCTGAGTTGGATCGATACAACATTCTGAGTTCGGCGGTTAAACTTTTGCATGTCCCATGTTATTTTTCTATGTAGTTCAAGGTAGCCCAATACTGAAAGTAATAGTATTAGTCCTAGCACTTCTATGACACAGAGTACTGCATAAACACTACTAAACCGTGAACTTGATGCTGGAAGCCAGTTTTCACACACGCCACAATTCACTATGCTTCATTTCTTCTTGAGTTTAAATATTAAGCACAAACACTTTTAGAGAACCTAGTTCTCACATTGAATTTCATAATAGGCAATTGGTTCTTTGTAGAAATTGGATAATCGATTAATATAAAGGTTTAGACAAGAATTTAGAGCATTTAAAGTTCAAATACTAATTCGAAATACTAGGAAGAGTAAGTGGATTCAAATTATTTAGGAAGTAAATGCAAGTCAAAGGAGCAATGGGAAAAAAAACTCTTGACAACTTGATTATAGAGGCTAGGATACTATGTTACGGACCAACTCTACTAAAGGCTTAAGCAATCTAGTGGAGACTTATATTTGGTTATATATATCCGAGAAATTGGTACCAACAGCGTGATCTTATATTGAGAGCCTCTGAATGGATAACTAATAAATGCTGCCAAAAAATACATGTGGTTGTCGTCACCAACGATGTTACATCTGACCAGAGTAGATAAGAGAAAGTAAATCCTGCGAGAGTTAGTAAGCATATCTAGATCACCCTCTTTCCTGTTTTCTGCCCTCCAAAGAGCACTAAACTAACTAACCAAATAACTCCATTTTAGTCCAAATAGAAACCCATGATAACTACCTTGTAGATTATTACTTGCTCAACAAGAAGCCTATACGAAGGAAATACGTAAAGGGGTGTTTACACTGAAATTTGGTAAACAATCGCTGGTTTAAAATTAATTACTTGCAAGATCAACTAGTAAATCTTAAGGACATATTTGTGTTTCAGTTTATATGTATTTCTAGACTTTGTGATTGTTCTTCAAGAACATAAAGAAAAAACTTAAAAGCAAACTTATCGAATTTAACCCAGTTAAATCCGTCGAAGTCACCTTCAAACGAAATGAATGAAATGAGTAAATTGCAAAGACGCTTAAAGAAATAAACTTAAATTGCATTGATTGAATGTAAATTGGTACACAGATTCATACATTGCAACTTGTGGCTCGTTTTTCTCTTCCATGCGGATAATTTGAGTGTAAGTTTTGTATGCTGGATTGTGACCTGTTTTCCTTATGAAAAACGACTATTTATACTAATAGAAGTAACTACCTAATTTGAATTCAAAACTATAACTGCTATAAACGAACAACTCTTATCCGATCTAAACTGTCTCTTTCTGATTGTCTTTATCCAAAACAAACTACCTTTCGATGGATAACTGTGGATAACTGTCCTTCGATGAAGAAGTTACTGTTTGATAAAGAAATAACTTAAATTGAACCACAAGCATGGGTGGACATTTTAATGGTCTGTCTTTTATCTCACTCATGACAAAGTCAAACTTACTTTGACTACCTTCGATATAACCAGGATAAAATACAGGCTAACAAGGGGATGGTAACATTTGTATTGAACTGACATCAAATTAAAGAAAAAATAGTGGTGTCTGTTTAATGAAAGCACATAATGATTGAAAGATGAAAATGGAGAATGATCAATGGAACTTCTGCTCTTTTTCTGCAATTGGACCATTTACTATAGAAACATTAATGTTTTTTGTTTGAGAAATCTGGGCAACCATACCTGTGAGGCAGAATTTTTCCGAGCCCGAGAGTCCATAGTCCATATCATTCTATAATTATGTAAAAAAGATTGTTTAAACTTCATGTTTTCATTGATTATGCATGTTTGGATACATATTTTAGAAGCATGTATGTGATCTTCTCATTTTGTTACTGTCTTGCTTAACTCTCGTCAGTTTGTTTTTAATAAAATGAATCTCACATTTGGTATCACATTGTAGGGGACGTGTAAGGTGGGATGAGGCTAACATTGGAGAAATTGAGGCAAACAAACCTGTGAGGCAGAAAATTACTGAGCCTAAGACTCCATATCATCCTATGATTGATGACGACTGTATGTAAAGAACATAACGTAAACTTCATGTTTCCATTACTTTATATTCATGCATGAGTATGGCTCTATATACAAATAATAGTATGATATTACTTAGACGGGGAAGGTTTATTTTACTTTTTAAATTTTAAATACTAAATAATTATAATAGTGCTCTTATTCTTGTGCTAGAATTTAGTTTGTCTTTGACATGTTTGGTTTAGAAATGTGAGAACATATTGTGTGGAGATGCACACTTGAGGTTTTATTCTCAGACATGCTCGTTTACTGTAGTTTATAGACACTGTATGTGCCTAAACTTTTGTTCTGAAATAATATTTTCGTCTGGATTACCCTGAATTTTTAGGTTCTCTATCCCCTGTACGAGGAAGTTTTGATGCAAGTATTGATGATGATAAGCGGGCATCACAAGTTGAAGCAATATGGACTGCTCTGAGTGATGTAGGCTCTAGTAGCAAAAGAGGCAGTGGACAATCTTTTGGTTGGACATCATCTGAGGATGAGCTAGAATCAATGGAACAAGATGGTGGTGGTATGATACTATGATTTAATCTTCATTTCATATTTCTGACTATTGGGAAAAACTCAAGTCCCACATAGGATAAAGATAAGGCTTGGGACGAGTTTATAAAGATGACACCTCTCACCTTACAAGCCGGTTTTGTAAGGATGAGTTAGGTCCAATATAAAAGCCTAATATTGACTAAGATTGTTACTCTTGATGGCTATTTCTGCTTTTCCTTCATGAGAATTTTGGTTATAATAACTGATTTGTGCTTTAAGTAGTTGAAACATCTGAGTAGTAATACTAGACTATTACCTTAATAAACCTAGTGGACATCAACAGTTAAAAATTATAATATGGTGAAATCAGGTTTTCACATTTGATCTGACATGTCATTATCGGATGATGGATTATAACATGGCATTTATGCATAGGTAATTATGGATCATGAATTCTGTGATATACTTATATTACAAAACTCACTTTTAGTTTGAAAATTTATATTATTGATAAATATTGTATAAAACTTATACATTACAAAACTTGTGTATTGTAATTTCAGGATTTAATTTGGATTAATAAGTTTATTTGCTGTTTTATTGATAAACTACTTGTTCTCCTTATCTTACTTGAACTTTCTTGGTCTGGTTGGATTGTTAAGATTCTGAAACAGATCGGAGCAAAAAATTTAGAAAGCACAGAAAGGCCCACTATGATGAATATCTTAAAGTGAAAGAGCATCGACAAAAGAGTCCTAAAGTTGAGGATGAGAGTGACGAGGATGATAATCCTGAAACCGGCAAAGGGGAGAAGAAATGTGAACCATGTTCCCTAAGTGATAGTGTAAAAGAAATGGACATTGAGGGGAAAAAGTCTTCCACACCTCCGGCTAATGGTTCGTAAACGATCAACAAAGAAAACTTGCTTACATTTCTTGTATTCTGCCGGTTGGAAAACAACTAACTGATTCACTGTAATTTTGTATTATATGAGGATACTGTTTTTTTCTTTCTCCACTATATCTGTTCATGCAAACACTTCCATAATCCGATTTCGCACTTATACTCTGGCAAAGAGACTCTTTAGAATAATATTCTATTACATTTGTTATGATTTTTATTTCATCTGTGCTGAAGGTTTATGCCCCAATTTGGAAGTCCATTAGGTTTGGATCAATCAAAAATGTTAACGAATGTTGTAGCAATCAATTGATAATGTTGATGAATGTGGTAGTGGATGTCTATTAATTTCTGCAAAGTTATATAACATAGTTGTTCTATACTTGAATTGCTATCAAGGGTTATTCAAAACAAATGGAATGTGGGGTTCTTCCATTTGAAGTATTGTTGAGGACAGCTGTTCCAATTGAATGAAATTAGAAGAGTCTTGTCTTATTTCAAGCTTTACGTAAAATCTTACTTCACTGCAACAACCAAATATTAATTAATAAAAAAGTGTGATTGAATTTTTAATTTTTCATCAAAGAGTGATGCTATATCAAGTGAAAAAAAAAATGTTCATAAGATTCCACAAAGGGGGTATTGCAATTAAACATATCTCAAAGGCAACAGAATTTTGCTCACATTTTAATTCCAGTTTTTTTGTGTGTGTAGCAATTATGTAGGCAGTGGTGCATGTGCATTTAAATAACATTTCTCTTGTCCTCGTGAACTTAACTCAATTAGTAGGAATAATGCATAATATATTAAGTCTGGGGATTTAAACCCCGGCCATTATAAAAAATAATAACACTATACATAGCACTTTTATTCATTCAATTTGTGAAAGAGATGAAGATTTAGGGGTGGGTGGTAAAAAAAAAAGTCTTTGAAGAATTTATATAAATATAATTTTAATATTATGATAAATTTTAAAAGATTTAGATGTAATCGAATATTTTTGAGGTGGTGTTAGAAAAAGATACTTAAAAAAAGAATCATGCTCTCCCCCTGCACAATACACTTCCGCCCTGTTAACTAACGCACGTGTAAAATTGTGAGTTAGTTAACATGCGCTGCGTGAGTTAACTAGTGCAGCGCTAGTTAACTCACGCAGCAATCTGTCTTATACAAGACATAACACCTCATTCATCACCTAAATCTCAAAAATTCTCCAAAATCTCTAAAATCACCAAATCCAAAATTCCTTCAAGTTCAAATCAAACAACACTTCAATAACAACTAAGTTTTCATAATCAAACACAATCAACCTTTATGTTAGATTTTTTCTCTTAAATTGTAAATTTTTAAGATTTAGGGTTTGTTTAAATTTTTGTTTTTTTGTCAAGAAATCATACAATGTTTACATGAAAATGACCTGTGTTGCTTAAATGTTTAGATGTTTGCATGTTTATGTTGTAGGTTTTGAGTTTTAGAGAATTTTTTTAGATTTAGGGTTTGTTTTAGAGAATTTTCATTGATTATTTTTAATTTCTTTTCGTGTAGATTTGAAACAATGGCCGGGTGGATCGACGTTCGTGCACAATTCAACGGCGGAGAACCTCAGAGGTTGAAGGTTCGGTGTCTTGGTACAACGCTAAGAGGTCTAAAGGATTAGCTGGATGAATTCAACAAAGGAATCAACCCCTGAGACACAAGGAAGGTGGAATATGTTCGGTATGCCCAACGCTCGACGATGGAAGAGTATCATTCACTTGGGTAGAATTAACGAACGACGAAAACGTGACGACCATGTTTTGGGAGCACAACATGTTCCAGTGGATCGATATGCGAGCAACGTTGGTGAGATCAACTGAAGATATCATCAAAAGTCTGATTCCGCCAAGAGATCGTGATTAGGTGACGATCGTGATTAGGTAGGGAATGCACCTTCCAACTACAACAATTGTGTTACTCTGAATGGGACAATTCAAACTTGTTAAACGACAGGACTCCATCATTCGTCCGGAAGTGCTTTTGTTCCATTCAAAATGTTAAATTTTTGTTAGCTTCGTTTAAATGATGGTATTGAAGTGTCAAGGTATGGACCTCATTCCGTTGGCACTTGGATACTATCATTTAAAACCAAGACCAACGAGAATTTAACATTTTGAATGGAACAGAAGCACTTTCTGGACGGATGGTGGAGTTCTGCTGCTTAGCAACTTTGATTTTGCACCATTTAGAGGTAACACCATTATTGTAGTTGAAAGGTGCAATTCAGAATGTAATGTCATGTAACGATATACCATATTTAGGAACTTTATGTAATGTAATTTAAATATAACTTTTATTCGAATTTATTCAATACGCAACTTTATTTGATTCCACGCTGAGTTTAATTAGACTTTTTATTCGAATTTATTCAATATGCAACATTATTCGATTCCACGCTGAGTTTAATTAGACTTTTTATTCGAATTTATTCAATACGCAACTTTATTCGATTTTATTTATTACAATTCTTTATTCAATTCCACGCTGAGTTTAATTAGACTTTTTATTCGAATTGATTTATTCGATATGCAAATAAATACAAAATTAGAAAATAAATTCGATATAAATAAATTCGATATAAATAAATTCGATACAAATAAATTCGATACCATTAAATAGAATATTTTTTTATTCAATACATAATCATAAACATAAAATAAATGCAAAAATAAATACAAATTAAAAACAAAATTAATAAATATAACTCTGATTTTATTAATATCTTTCAAACATTACAAGAATTAATACATATATTTTACACTCTTGGGGTAAAAAGTTATTTTTACCCTCTTCGGTATGGGGTAAAAAGTTATTTTCACCCTCTTTGGTATATACCAATAGCTTCTGGGGAAAATAGTGATCCGTCTTGTTGGAGAAAAAGACATCAAGATCCCTTGAGGTAAATTTAAATTTGGTTTCTTTTATACCCCATGATGATTCTTTTTACCCACGGTAAAATAAATTTGGGAGTAAAAGGAAGCAAACCTAATTTTACCTCAAGGGATGATGCCCTTTTCCCCTACCCGGCGGACCACTACTTCCCCCAAAAACTACTGGTATATACCTAAAGGGGTGTAAAGAGCCTAGATACTATAGAAGCAAAAAAGAAGAAGAGAAAGAGAGGGAGAGAGTGAGGAGGGAGAGAAAGTGAGATGGTGTGAGGGAATAAAGAAGTATGGAGGGGTATTTATAGGTGAGAATGGTAGTATAAGTTATAAAAAACATAAATGTGGTAAAAAAAACGTGTAAATGATGTAAAAAACGTGTAGATTGAATGTTGAACAACTGACCACCGTCCAAAAAACGTTTGTTCTTCAGTTCTGACCACCGGCCAACGTGCGTGAGTTAACTTGCGCACGTGCCAGTGGTGCGTGAGTTAACTTGCGCAGGGCGCAAAACGTGCGCAAGTTAAGTCACGCAACGTAACTTAACTTACACAGGGGCATTTTGGTCAGTTTGGCTGGGCGGTAGTGTATTTTGCTGGGTGAAGAACAAGATTAAAAAAAAATAAGGTGGTTCTATCTATAAAGTGGGTCATACACATTACATTGACAAGTACCCATATGGCTGAGAAACTATATTTTAGATTCTTCGAGCAGCAATAATGGAGTAGAGAAAACCATGACCAAAAAACATGTGAAAATCATGTGAAACATACGTATATATTTTTCATAATACTTTCAAAAACAAACACAAGATAGCTCGATTAATGAGTTATTTGACACCGAATAAATCAAAGTAGGTCTAAGATTTATGTTCACTTTGTTATAGTTTAACTATGGTTTCTTTTTTCTGAAAGATAGATTAACTATAGTTGAAACTTAAAATCTAGACGACTTTTTTCTTTTATTAGACGACTTGTCACACATTTAATTATTTATCAAATTAAATTTCAATGGTAACTGTATAGATATTCCTCTCCAAAAAATAGTGTTTAGATATTCTACCGTAAATAATTTTGTAAGAATTAACTCAATTCAAGGGTACCGATAATATCATCAATTTTTTAAACAATTTTTTTTGTTTAAAAAAATTAAATACAACTATATAAGAATTGAAATGAAGGGACGTAGAATGTTTGAATTTACTTATTTGAGTTCATCTATGTGCCTATATGTTAAATTTCTACATCAGATGATACCAAGATATTCAATATTCTAATCATCCCTTATAAAAAACAATTAATGTTTTGTAAAAAAAAATAAAAAAAATAATGTACTCCATTGCATTTGCCAATATATTGTTCCCACTCATGCTAAAAAACCTAATACTTGTGACAAGCATAGAATCCTAGATAATCATTATTGAATATCCACAATGTTGCCTTTTCTACATGGAACCTACTCATTCTTGTTCCTAATATCTATCCTTGCACTTATCATCATCTTACTATATTCACTACCCAAATGGAATTCAAACTCTTCAATCAACAAAAACTCACCACCTTCTCCTCCTAAACTTCCAATACTAGGAAATCTCCATCAACTAGCCACTTTCACTCACCACAAACTCCAATCCTTAGCACAAATCTATGGTCCTTTAATGTTACTTCACTTTGGAAATGTTCCAATACTTGTTGTCTCAAATTCTAAAGCTGCATGTGAAATCCTCAAAACACATGACCTTGTTTTTTGCAATAGACCACATATAGAAAGATGTTTGATATCTTTTGGTATGGTTCAAGAGATATAGCCTCAGCTCCTTATGGTCACTATTGGAGACAAATTAGGAGTATATGTGTTTTACATCTTCTTAGTGCCAAAAAGGTTCAATCTTTTAGTGTAGTAAGAGAAAAGGAAAGTGTGATAATGATTGAAAAGATTAGAAAGTGGTGTTCTAATTCTTTGTTGCATCCAATGAACTTAACTAATTTGTTATGTGAAACAACTAATGATATTGTGTGTAGGGCAACACTTGGAAAGAGATATAGTGATGAAGGTGAGGGAAAACTTAGGGAAGCAGTGGCTGAGTTGGAGGTATTGTTAGGTGCTTGTGTTTTGGGGGATTATGTACCTTGGCTTGATTGGTTAGGAAGAGTTAATGGTTTGTATAGTAGAGCTAAAAGAGTGGCTAAGGTGTTTGATGAGTTTTTGGATGAAGTTGTTGAAGAACATGTTAGTAGTTGGTTGGAGAGAAGTAAAAAGGGACTTGGTGATTTTGATCATGAAGGACAAAATGATTTTGTGGATGTTTTGCTTTGGATCCAAAGGACAAATGCCACAGGATTTGAGATTGATAGAACAATCATCAAGGCTTTAATCATGGTAAGAATTTATACGTCTTCTTGATCTTAGGATTTAAATAAACGCTTGTTTTAGCATTCATTAAGGCATAATTTACGTTGTATATGTGATAATGACTTGTTTCATTATGCCTCAATAAATGCTAAAACAAGCCATTAGATCCATCTCCCACCGTAATGCTAATGAATGCCTTTATAATTTATATTCAGTAAACTCGAAGTCCCACATTGGTCAAGTTTTGAAGTCGGGGTCTTTGGCTTTCTATAAATAAACAGAAAAGATAAAAAAAAAAAAAAAAAGACATTGTACTTCATTTTACACTTAAGATTTTGCTACAAAACTAACCTGAGATATTTTTGAGGAATAAAAGGATATATTATGGGGAAAAAGTTGTAAATTTTTAGATAAAAGGAATTTTTTTGAGAAATAAGTAATACTTTGATCTGAGCTATCGAACTGAACTAGAACTGAGTTGTTAGTAAGTTTGAATCGAATTGAGTTTAAAATGAATAAAAGTTTGTGACGAACTTAAATCTTGTTTCGTGCCTACCAATTTTTATCGAGCCGAGCTGAACTGAGTTTGACTCATTTCAACCCTAGTCACAACTATCAATGGCCCATTAGCCCATCTAATTGACGCTGATAATATTTGTAAAACATAGCAAACATGTAAATATTAGTGTTAATACAAGACAGGATTTTGTTTGAATGGTACATTAGGTTTTGCATTGACTTTATTGAAGATATATAATTCATCATAAATTATTCTTTTTTCTAAAACAGCTACATAAATATCTACATTGTAAAATATGTGACATGTAATTTTTTTTAAAACTCCAACTAATGTTGAATTTTTGTTCTTTAGGACATGTTTGGTGCAGGTACAGATACTACACTTGCAGTTTTAGAATGGGCAATGACAGAACTCTTAAAACACCCAAATGTGATGCAAAAACTACAACATGAAGTGAGAAATGTGGTTAACCAAAAATCACACATAACTGAGCAAGATTTAAACAAAATGGATTACTTAAAAGCAGTAATCAAAGAAACTCTTAGATTACACCCACCATCACCTTTATTAATTCCAAGGGAATCAATGCAAGACACAAAAATTATGGGCTATGACATTTCAGCTGGAACACAAGTTATAGTTAATGGATATGCAATTTCAACTGATCCTTGTTATTGGGATCAACCATTAGAATTTCAACCAGAGAGATTCTTGAAATGTGAAATTGATATTAAGGGACATGATTTTGAATTGATCCCTTTTGCTATGGTTGTTAATGAGTTGGTTTTAGCTAATCTTGTTCATCAATTTGATTGGTCATTGCCTAGTGGAGTGGAGAGGGATCAAAGTTTGGATATGGCTGAAACTATTGGGTTAACTATTCATAGAAAGTTTCATCTTTTGGCTGTTGCATTCCCATATATATAAGAAGTTATAGACTAGGAATATTGTTGTTGTTTGAAGTGTTTCGGGCTATGAAGCACATGCACTCGTCGGATTAGATGTGTCCTGGTGTCGGATACGCGACACATAATTACACTGAATTATGTCATTTTCACAAATTATTAGTGGTGTCAGCATGTCAGTGTTTGTGTCGTGTCTAGTATTGTATCATGGGTTTCTATACAATCAGTCAATCCTCCAAAAATGCAATTACAAATTCAAAATCGCACGAAATCATTATCGAATTTTATGAGAGAGGCTTTCTCTCATTGAAGCAACAAAATGAAGACAACATCAAAGGTTACAAACTTAAGAATTAGGTGTTAATCCTTCTCTCATTATGTTGGAACTATCAACCTTGCATATTATGGATAGTAGTAGGGTTCATTTTCCTTTACATGCTTTCTTTATTCTGTGTTAATCACGATACTTATACAAGTAGTTAGCTGCATTCATTTCTAGAAAGGTAAAACTGATATTCATAAATTGACGAACTCACTAATATTCTGATGAATTCCTTGTAAAATGAACCCCAAATAAAATAAAAATGCAAAATTTCATAAAAGAGCAAACTTATATTTATACTATAATAATATCCACAAAAAAAGAAAATAGTCATCATTGTAACTAACAAAAAAATATCCACATAAAAATTTCTTATTGTGCTTAGTCACTTTTGCAGCGATGAAGTTGAAGCACAATGTTGAAGTTGAACCATTAGTAATGAGAAAATACAAAAATTGGAGGTATTTTGGATTTTGAGATGTTTGTAAGCAATTATTAGGTGCCTAAAGAGCAATTCTCAACAAAAGATTGAGTGAGGGTCATTGAGTCTACACATAATAAAAATTATTTTTCGACGCTTCAATATTTTGGAGGCATAGCTCTGTATAGATGGTTGCAACCCCAAAGGACGGCCATGCTCCTTGTGCATGCTACTCAACTGGTTCATCATCATGCCCCAACAACTTTCTCCTTAGTCTCAACCTGCATCTTGAAACAATTGGGAGCTTTAGTTATTTTAAGGTACTAGTTTATTGATGGCTTTAGGACTTGGCAAGACGAAGACATTGGATTTGGCATGGAATGCCATAAAAGGAATAAAAAAATTCTTATAAATGCAGTCATCAACTTACAACATCAAAGCAAGAACTTTTTGAGCTTATTTTTGAGTTTATGCAAAACAGCTTATGCAAATATATAAGCTTTTAAGTATTATTCATACACTTGTCAAGGTAATTTATGAAAAAACAACTTATGAAGATACAATTTTCGTCAGTGAAAACTTATGAATCAACATAAAAGCTTATTTATTTGCATAAACAAATTTTCATAAGCTAAAAAATAAGTTAATCCAAATGGGCCCTATAGTTCTTTTCAGCATTTTAAATATGAGAAAGATAATAATGTCTCACCTCATATTGAGCTTCCACTCCTCCATTTTCATCGATATCACCTTCCTTGGAAGAACACTGTAAACAAAACAATCAAAGCAGAGTTAACAGGTCTATTTCGAGTTTTTCTATTTCACCTGAAAAGGGTAAAATAAAAAAAGACTTTTAAACATCTAACCTCAGCAATACTCCGATCAACCCCTTTTGAATGCTCCTCAACGGGATCCTCAACATGCTCCTCGACGGGATCCTCAACATGCTCCAAAGACACAGCTATATCTTCTGCTCTGCAGGCATTTTCCTTAGGCTCACCCTGCAATGTTTCAAATTCATTTATTACTCAAACATGTTGTATTACTTTTGTCGCCAAGAGTATACGTTCCAACTCCCAATTTACTAACTCCCTTTGGAGACTAATTTCTATATGAAATTGGCTCTTGTATAGTGAAAGAGCATCTTAGGGCATAATGCAAGAGGCTAAAAGTTGACAGAAAAATCAATGGTTGAGTGTGATAAAATATATGAACACAAACATTTTATTTTTATTTTTATCCAGGCATATATATAATCCACAATTTATCCTCACTCGAGACAAATATGAAGAGGAATTTCTGAATATGAACAGAATGATACTTATAAAAACTAAAAAGGATGGATACAATTTACCAGACGAGAAACCAAAAACAAGCATTATTTCCTAAGACACGAGTTATCTAGGAAAACAGTCAGTCATATGGTACAATATATTCTAATGCTAGAAGGAAAATTGAACAGTAATTATTTTTTAAGCTAACTTGTGCCCTCAAGTTCGAATGCAGTAATCACAAGCATCCATCGTGTAACAGATATCAGAAATCCTTGGTCCCCAAAGAACTCTGGCAAAAAAATCCATTAAATGATATTTTAAATTGCAAAGGATGTATTGCATATCTTTAGAAGTAATTTTCTCACAAATAAAATGACAATCAAACTTTATATGCTTGGTTCAATCGCGAAAGACTAGATTAGATGCTATAGAGAAAGTCACCTGATTATCACAGATTAATCTCACAGTCTTAACCTCAAATTTTAACCCTTAATTGCATTGTTTCAGCCTTATGAGTTCGCATGTAGCGAGAGCCATAGCCTAATATTATGTTCATCATTGGACCTTACAACCAAATATAGTTTCTTACCTATCCATGAACAAGGACTTCCTCCATAGAAGACAACATTCTGAGGTGGATCCTCTATCACAAGAAGATACTGCCAAATTTACATCAAAATAGGGAACAAAATCCTTGTGCCTAAATTTCTCAAACACCAATCTTACTCTTGGTTATCCTTTGATAAATTTTAAAATTTTGACAATGGCAATCAAATGATAAAAGCTAGTAGAACTAGACCCACCATACTAACAAAAGAAATGTCCGGTGTAGTTAAAGTTAGATTATCGAGTTTTCTATTAATCTCTCGTATCAGCTTGAATACGAAAAATAATTCTCCTTGGCAAGGAAGAAGTTTAACATCTTAATCCATTGGATTATCTACAAGTTCTAAGTTTTCCAAGTTCAAAATCATAATCCAATATGACCACTTCTTTCTGTGAGAATAATCATCTACATAAACTACAAGTTAGATACATAAATTAGAAGAATCTTTAATAAAATACTAATTGATCCGCTTCATTCTTAATCAATCCAAAAAGGGGTGTTCATGGGTTAGGGTCTTGCCCAATCACCCTGCAAATCCAACCCAAACCAAAATAATTGGTTCAATATATTTTGTGGTTCAAATCCAACCCCAAACCATACTGTGCAAACCCGCACACTCATTTGGTGCAGTGAACATATTTTCATTTTCAAACCTGTCAAATTGTGAACTTAACCCATCTAATAAGTTCCCTGTATTTCATTAACACGCGTGCATGAGCAGACCCTGGACCAAATTGCCCAATTTACAGTTTAATTTTCCTTTCCACCACCCTCCAACTATTAGTCTTCTTGTACTGACAACTCTATTGTCCACTGGCCACAACCGCTTCAAATTAGATTGGGGCACGTAGCACCGAAACTTTATATCGAAGGTATGTCAACTTGTCAAGTGTCTGACATGTGTTGGTGCCGAGCACAAACACGACACTGACATACGGCGTTACATTCAACCATTTCCATTTTCTTAAATTATTCCTAGTGTCAGTGCTAGTATCATGTCTAGTGTTTGTGCGCTCCATAGGGACACACAATGAATGATGGAGAGTAACAACCACTTCACATTCTTTTTAGTGATTTTACTTTCTAATTTGTTTTACCATCTATGTTTCTAAGATTCAAATCATGCATGATGACCTCAAAGTGTCTGTGTTCCACTTCCAAAAAATTTAGTGATGTTTGTTTTTAATAACCTTATTATGGATTTGGTTGAGGATTGCTCAAAATCTTGAATGATGCAAACATGTTATTTGTTTCCCACATGAGGGTTATTATAGGTATAATTTTATTTTATTTTTTGAGTCAGTAAAGCGTTACTAAATCTTAGTCGGTACAAGACACACAGAACTAGCAACAACAGGAAAACAATACAAAAATGGCGCAGTATATAAGCGAACACCGAGAAAACCTCATGACCACTATACTGCCGCAACAAAGCCGCTTAACACTAGACAGCCACCCCCAAAAACAAAGCCAACAGCCACTGCAAACACGCAGCTGCAGGGAAAACAGACAGAAAGTCTGCAACCCAGGTCCTGCACCCCCAAAAACTGGAACAGCGAACGAGCTGCAGCAGCCACCCTAGCGATCTGAATCACCAAAGCCAAAATTATGGAAATGCAATCCAGCCAAAATCAACCGAAATGCATATACATAGCTTTGAATAACCTGCGCAAAAGCCAGCAAAAGGAACAAGACAAAAGCGCCGCCCTTACACGTAACACCCCGGAAAAACACCAACAAACAGCAGCCAAATACAAATGACCTTAACAGGACAGAAAAGCAAAAATACTGCAAAACTAATCCCCTGCTACCCCGCACCCAGAAACACCAATGACAGCAAACATAAACCAGAGTTAACCACAAACCTTTTTTCCAATAAAAGGAACGCAGAGTTAACTGTGAAATCGCCACTCCCCCCCGGACGCCACACCCACTAATCCAACTCTTCCCTCCAAACAAATGAATCAAAGAGCACCAGGAATTGATCAGAAATGTTCTCCTCCCAAACAAAAAACCTTCTCCTCCAAGACCAATTCCACATCCACAAATCACCTTCTCTCACCTGCATATCCGACACCTTTGCCTCCTCATCGTTAAAGAGAATAAGCAAGGAAACTGCTCACACAAAGGGGAATTTCCTAACCAACAACCCTTCCTAAAACGAGCTCATCCACTATTTCCCACCAACAAATGAATTTCCGAACCATCTCCCTTCCAAAAACCAGGGACTACTAATGTTGTTGACAGAAAATATTGACACACATTTTATCCACTCTAATATGTACCAAACACTACATTTATCTCATTTCATATCTATAAGCTACTTCAACAGCTAATATTACCAAATACTACAAATTTAATAAGTTAGCTTATAAGTCATCCGCTGTAAGCTAACTTATCAACTATCAACTATTTTTTACCAGACAAAGCCTTTATCTACTCTAATATTCAAAATCTTGCTAATAAGATGAAACAAAACAAAAAAATAAAAAATAAACACATTGGAATTGCAATGAAAATGATGATTACCTACCAGTGACTGAACTAGGCCCAGAGGTTCCGCGTTGATGACAATCGTCGGAAAACGATGAACATCCCAACCCAAAACCTTACACACTACCTCCCCAAAAGCCCTATGAGCCACTTTATTCGCCGTCCTCAAAATCAATTTGGAATGTTGAACAAGACCCATACAATCCTTATACTTCTTCTTCTTACTATTCTTCTTATCAGAAGCACAAACCAAACATAAAAACTCTCCATTCTCAAAACACCTCTGGTAATACCATCTTAGTTCATTATCTTCCATGAAAACTTTCATGAAAAAATTCTCAAACTGTTTAAACCTACTACCATCACTGTCTTCGTTGTCGTCTTCATCTTCGTCTTCATAATCCTCTTCATCTTCATCAGAATCAATAAGCAGAGAGTCTTTGAAAGCTTTACAGGCTTTGTTCTGCAAATGTAATGCAGAGAGTCTCTCAATTTCTTGAGGTTGAGGAGGGAGAGGGTCTGATTTAGGGTTTGGTGTGGGCCAGCCTGTTTGAGGAGAGTTTCGGGAGACGGGGACCGGGACCGGCCAACCCGGTGAACCGGGTTTTGTAACGTTGTTATTTTCTGTGTTAACCCTTCGATTCTCAGAGGAAATGGGTCCGGGGTTTGTAACTTTCTTTTTCTTGTTATTTCTTTTCTTGAAAGTGGTGGAATTGACAGGAGGGAGGGATCTAGTGTGGGGAGGTGGAAAAGGATCATGATGGAGACGCCAATGAGGAAGAATAGGGTTTGATTGAGGAGGAGGATGAGGAGGAGGGCCTTGTTGCCAAAGATAATGAAGATAGATTACTTCATCTCTTAGCTTCTGTTCATCGTAAGAATTCTTCATTCTTGCTACGTTTTCTTCATTCGTTGCTCTAATTGCACTTTCTCAATTCATCAAAACCATATGCAACAAAAATAAAGGAAGAAAATTTCTAATATCAAGTCGGTTATACCTATAATGTACTGACCTCACTATAACAGCCAATGGAATGGAATTGGATCTTACGCCGTAACTGCGTTAACGCAATAACAACCATTGATCGTCTGATCAGAAATTTTTTTGTGATCGAGATTGTGTACTGCGCGTGTGTAGCAGTTACAACAGACAATCGAGGTCCCAATGGAAACAAGGATTTTAATTTTCATTTAAGAACTCGAAAATGTCGCCACTACTCTACTTGTGGTGAGATTATTACACTAACATATTTAATTTTGGATAATAGTCGATTTATTCTTTAAATGTGTAACAAATAAACACGATATTTTTTTATGTAACGAAATTTTAAAATAATTTTTAATTATACATTATGTTAGTCAATATACGTGTATGTCGTATCGATTCTTATAAATTTTTACTTACTTTCATATCAATCTTTATATGAAAAGTGTTATCAACAATGAATGATTGTTTTAACGTTAGAGACTATTTTGAGTAACAAAAATACACAATCAAATGCTATTTTAGATTTTATATATATATATATTAAAGAGTAGTGTGGCTACTCTTTACATATTCAAGGAGCAAAATGACTATTAACACATTAATTAAAGAGAATATAAAAACATACATTTTAACACACTTTTTATTTGATTGGTTAATATTTACATGTTTTATTAAATCATGGAGTCCCAGATATATTTGGCAGGTCCCATGTAAGTTTTAGCAAATAAAAAAGAGTGTGTCCTAATATGTGTGGTTGACCTTTTTTCATTTGATAAAATTTCCTTTATTTAATTAACATTTTTTTCTTTTTCGTTCATTTGATTTTTTTGACAAAAACAAAACGATATTTATTCATTCAAATTGAAAGTACATCAGATACTATAACATGTTCAACATCGCTAAAAACGTAAAGGGTGAATCTGCGAACAAACTCACAACACCCAAGTTAATAGCTTACAACGGTAAAATGCCTACAAATAAATGATAAATTCTAAGTCACTGAAATTCCAATGCTTCCGGATTTGCAACGCCGACGCTCAAATCATTGATTGAATCTGTAATTGAGTGAAATTGATATTTCAATATGAACTAAACGAACACCGCAATAAGACACGAAATCAAACCAAACACAAGACAAACAACACAACGGTCCATTCAGACGACGAACTCACAAAAAACATAAAATGAAAAACTTGATATGTGTGAAACCTCTTATTTAAATTGAAAGAAAGGGGGAAAAGATACGGATGGGTGATTCTAGATATAAAAAAAAAAACTAAAAACCAATCATCCTCAATGAATAAAGAAAAAAGAAAACTTAAAGAGAAGATGAAGTTTCTCTTATGTTTACATTTTTTTCCGTTCATTTGATAAAAAGGTGTGTTGTTAACTTTTTTTTTATTTTGATAAAACTTAAATGTTTTACCAAATCATTGAGTCTCATATTTATTTAATTAACCTTTTTTATCAATTAAATTAAATATTTGGCTTAAGTGTACTTTGGCCCTCTAACTTTATCGATGTTGCGATTTTGGTCCGCTATCAAAAAAATGACAAATTTAGTCCCCTATATATTAGCTCACTAGCAATTGTAATCATTTTCTTCAATTTTGACTGAGTCAACATATATGTGGCGATTTACTAGGCTGAGTCAGACGCCACATATGTAATTTTTTAATTTTAAAATAAAAAATATTCCACCTCACCAATTAATATTAAATAGACAAATGAAAACTACAAAAAAAATCAGCAATATTCAACCCACACAAATCAAGTTCAAAAAAATCAATTATCTTCGACACACAAACTCGTCAAAAGATGCCATCACCCTTCAAATATTCAAGATACATCATGCCTCTCTCTCTCTCTCTCTCTCTCTCTCTCTCTCTCTCTCTCTCTCTCTCTCTCTCTCTCTCTCTCTCTCTCTCTCTCTCTCTCTCTCTCTCTCTCTCTCTCTCTCTCTCTCTCTCTCTCTCTCTCTCTCTCTCTCTCTCTCTCTCTCTCCCTCCCTCCCTCCCCAACCAACAACAAAAACAAAAGCACACTCACTTTCTACAAAAGCACACTCACTTTCTTTATATGCTTCTTATTTAACAACCTTGTCGTCTGTAACACCCCGTTTTCCCAACATATAAATAATACATAAAATATATTAGAGTGCATCGTAAAACAGGATGTCACATCTACGTTTTCAAAATCATTTCATCATAAATAGGGTTAAAATCCACTATTTATTAAAACAACTGCTTTCAATAATTTAAACAATGCCGCAGCGGAAAATATTCAACGTTTTAATTCAAAACTTGGCACTAGGCCTCAATGTCATCAACATAATAAAAACTCCAATTAAAAATGGTTCAACAACATCTTATAAAGAGATACGTAACAAAGGAAAAACAAAACATATAAATATCCCCATCCCGTTACGTATCAGAGCATGATGTTGGAACAAGGGTGTTCAGCAATACCACTTTTAGTTTTGATGATAACAAGGTATTAAAAATTGTCAATTGGATATGCTAATATTTGTTTAAGTGTGCAGGATCTTAGTCAAAGATTTTAATCTTAGAAAGCATTTTGTAAGAACAAATGAAGAGCAAAATTATCTAAGAAGCTTGTTGCTTGTGGTTCTGAAGTCCTAGAGAGTCTGAAGAATTATCAAAAGTTGTTTCGAGAAGTTCTGAAGTCTTGGAGAGTCTGAAGAATCATCAGAAGCTATTTCGAGAGGTTCTGAAGACTCAGAGAATCTGAAGAACAAAGAGAGTCTGAAGGAGCTGAAGAAAGTCTGAAGCTCATTAGAGTCTGAAGTACTACAGAGAGTCTGAAGACGCAAATTGGAGATTTGCTTAGAAGTTTTTCTGAAGGCATTTCGATGCAGAAGAAACGTTCGTTTGGAGTAACGGCTAGCTTCAAAGTCAACTTGAGCATGAGATGCTTAACGACAAGAATGCAGGAATAGGACGAAGTACGTTGTACGAACTCTGTTTCCACTACTCCACTACTTCGTACAATTGGCATCTGTGTCTGAAGGTGAGAAAAACACAAGAAGGGGGGGTTGAATCGTGTTAACTTTTCGCAACTCTTGAAGAGTAAGAATCTGATTCTGCAGGATCAGAGTCTGAATGGATTCAGAGTGTGATGGGAGATCAGATTCTCTTGCAGCGGAAATAAACAAGAGATAGAGAGAAAGAGAGAACACAAGCAATTATACAGGTTCCTTCCACAAACCGGAAGTAGTCCTGTCCCCCTTGCACTTCCAAGGAGAGTTTCACTAAAATGTAATATCAATTACAATTTGCTCAAACACACAGTAAGAGACTTCCAATTGCTCAAGCACGCAGGCAAGAGTCTTCCAATGCTCAAAGACACAACTAAGAGACTTCCAATTGCTCAAGCACGCAGGCAAGAGTCTTCCAATGCTCAAAGACACAACTAAGAGACTTCTTTGCTCAAGCACACAAGCAAGAGACTTCTGACACAATTTACAGAAAATTGAATAGAGTTGAAGACACTTGATAAACAATCAAATGCGTTCCAATAACTTAAACAAAGACAAACTCTGTTTTAAACAAAGACAGACTTTGTTTTTCTGATAAACTTAGAGATTCTAGAATACACAGTTTGTAAGAATAATCTAAGTTGATGATGTGTTACTGGGTTGACTCAGTGAGAATACAATAACTTAGCAGCGTAGTTTTTCAGTTGTAGAGTCCAACATATTCTTCAAGTCTTCTATCCTTTATATAGGCGTTGGAAAGAGACGTTGAGACAATCCAGCACATCAAGAGAATTCTGGAAGTTTGTTCAATAGTTGTTGATCTGTTGCTTGATATGATAATAGTCCTTCAAATGCATATTTTGAATTCCATTCCTTTTGAAGCTTAATACCGGTAGACACAGTTGCCAAACTGTACGAGGTAGTGGAGTAGTGGAAACAGAGTTCATACACACGTACTATGTACTATACTGCATTCTTTGTCATTGAGCATCGTAATGCCTTTAGAAAACCTTCTAAGCAGATCTTCAGATTGTAGGCTTCAGACTCACTGTAGCACTTCAGCTTCTGATGATCTTCAGACTCTCTTGGTCTTCAGGTTCTGATAGTCTTCAGACTCTCTTGAACTTCAGGTTCTGATAGTCTTCATACTCTCTTGACACATCTTCTGATGATTCTTCAGACTCTTCAGATCGTCAGAATCACAAGCAACAAGTTTCTCTTGGTCTTGCTCTCAAAATGTTCAAACAAAATACTTTCTAAGATACAAATCTTGATTAATATCCTGCATACTTAAACAAATATTAGCATATCCAATTGACAATTTTTAATACCTTGTTATCATCAAAACTCAAAACGTGGTATTGCTGAACACCCTTGTTCCAACAATCTCCCCCTTTTTGATGATGACAAACATCAGTATTTAAAAGGTCAATTGGTGTTATTCTAATTAACAGGTTGACTTAAAGGGTCTGAGGTTTGTAAGCTCAGAGTCTAAGGTTTGTAAGCTCTGACTCCCCCTGAGTCTGATAGTTCTTAAGTTGAGGTTTGTAAGCTCCCCCTAAGTTCTATCCAAGTTAATTAAATTCATGTTACGCAAGTAGCTGAATCAAATCTCAGAATAATAAATGAATATGAGAAAAGATTCTTTTTAATGGGGGCTCAGAATCTAACTAAGTACCTTTCGCAAATTTCCCTTTAACTTTACATAGAACTCACTGATATTTCTCCCCCTTTTGTCATCAGCAAAAAGGTTTAGAAATAAGTTTCTCCCCCTTTTTAAATGACTTCAAGTGAGGGTAATTTTTTTTTTTATAAATAAAATGAGAAACAAGATTCAGAGCGTAAACATATAAGAATCGGAAACATAACAGATTCTAAGTAGAATTACTTCAGATGCACTAAGATAAATAAAGAAAAAAAATATCAGAAGCACATATAGATGAAGTAAAACTTGAATAAACATAGAATGAAAGTTCAGAGGATAATAGAAATCAGCAGAATAAAAAAATACAAGCAAAACAAAACATTTAAATCACTAGTTATGCAACTAAGGTTGGTTTTGTTTGGCAATGTGATCCATCAATTTCTGGAGATCCTCTTGCTGTTTCTTAACAATCTCTTCTAGAGCTTCAGTTCTTCTGAGATGAGTTTCTCTCTCAAGTCTGGCTTCTTCCTGAACTCTGTGAAGCTTCTTCTTCAGTGAATCATAAACCATTGTTTCCCTTGGATTGTATTGATCATCATCAAAGAATGGTTTATATTCCAACCGCAGAATAGGAGCTTTCTTCTTAGCCTTTGCTGTCCCAGCTTTTTTAACTTCTTCCACATGTTTGGCAAGAACAACAACTTGTTCTTTTATAGCAGCCTTCTGAATTTTGGTGACAAAATCCACAAATTCAGTCTTCAGAGTGGAGAACTTATCTTCATAGCTTACATTGAGGATTGACACAAATCTTTGCTCAATAATATCCTTGAGCTTTGAGTTTGACATTCCATAAAACTCATCTATCTTCAACGAATTAAAGAGGTTGTGAGTTTGGTTTGGCTCAGATGAAGTTGAAGGTTTAGAAGCTACTATTGTTTGTAAGGTTTGGAAGCCAGTTACAACAATTTGAGGTTGGGAAAGAGGTTCAGTAACTGTTTCAGACACAGGCTCAGCTATGCATTCTATTACAGGTTCTGGTATGACACTAGAAACTTGTTCTAGAATCTCAGAGACTGGTTCCTCTACAGTTTCAGAAATTGGTTCAATTGAAGCTAGGGTTAGAATTTCTGTTTCAGGTTGGGGTACAGAGTCTGGTTTTGAAACAGATTCTGTAGTATTTGTTGTTTTGGATTTTGCTGGGGTCTTTGGTAGTTCTCCTCCTAGGTGTCTTTCAAGAGAGTCTAGGGTGTCTGGAGAGTCTACACAAATAGTTTCATGTTGGGGGGATGGTTGAGTTGATTGAATGGTTTCTTCAGGTTCTTCAGTGGGTTGAATTGCCTGAAGTGGTTTAAGAAATTATGGTTGAGCAGGGTGGTCAGAGGGTAAGTTCAGAGACACTGTGATGGTGTCTTGAATAACCCTGTCAATAGTTGAATCAACATATTCAACTATTCTGGGATCAAGTGGGTCAAAAGATGATATAGGTTTGATTGGAGAGGGGGTTTTATTTCGAAGGGATGGAAGGACTAGGCTCAAAGGTATGTTATCTGATTCAGTTTCAGATGAGGACTCTTGATTCGTAGAAGAGGTAGGTGAGTTAAATGAAATGTTACCTGAGGTGCCAATGCCAGCTACTGGAGAAGCTTGTTGATCAGAAGCATCAGACAGAGTAGCTTCTGATAGATCAGCTTCTGCATGGGCAACATGACTCTTCTGTTTCAAAGCTGATGCAAGTAACTTAGCAGCTTCCTTCACAGTCTCATCCTTAAGTCCTTCTGCCACAACTTCTGCTGCCATTGCCTTGCCAGCAGCATGTTCATCTTCAATCATAGATACAGAAGTACCTATCTTCTGTGCTACATCCTTAGCCACATGAACAACTTCCATCTTCCTTTTCTTGACCTGACTTTCTTCTTCATCAGAATCAGTATCAAGAAATTCAGCAACTTCTTCAACCAGCCTCTTGTAATCTCTGTCAGCTTTGCCTTTCTTGGCTTTCTTCTCATTCTTTGCCTTCTTCTCGTCCTTAGCTTTCTTCTCATCCTTGGGTTTCTTTATCCTTTCCTTAATTTCCTTGGATGCAGAAGAGACAGACAGAGGCATAGGAGCTATGGTTTCAGAGGCACCAATAGTCACTCCTGGAAGAGCTGTAGACTTTTTCTTCTTCTTAGGGGGCTCTTGCTTCTCTTCCTCTTCCTCTAGATTAACTTCCTTGGTCCTTTTGCCTTTAACCTTAAGAGGTCCTCCTCCAGCAGTCTCAGGAATGGCAGAATAGTTGATTATTCTACCAGTTTCATTGTAGTAATCTACTACAAATCTTGCTAGGACTTCAGGATTGTCTTCTTTGGAAATAGGAGGGAAGTCCATCATCAAATCTGATTGAACAGAAGATTCCTTCATATCTTGATTAGATGGGTTGAACCTCCTGACAATCTTCATGTATTGAAGAGTCTTGCCATTGATGATTCTCCCTGTCACTGTTCCAAGCTGAGCGTCTGATAGAACACCAGATTCTGTCAAGACCTTCAAGAGGCCTCCTTGATACAGAATCTCAGAGATAAATCTTCCAAAAGGAACTTGTCTTCTGGATTCTGTTTGGCTTTTCCTGATAGCCCAGCACATGTGGTGCATCACGTTTCTTGGAAAGTTTATTTTCTGCTTTTTAATCAGAAAGTACAGAAGCACTTTATGATCAACAGACAGAGTGTCTGTTCCTCCACCTTTCTGAAGCATACTATCCAGTATGATCTTCAGAATCATCCTATGCTCAGGATGCATGTCTACCAACTTATTTGAGGGTCTTCCTTCAAATAAAAGTTTGTTGCAGATACCCATCCACTCACTCTTCTTGTCCACATTCCATTGAAATTTTCCTTCATTAGTTACCCTGCAAGCTCTGGCAACTATATCTTCAGTAATAAGGATTGGAATCCCCATTACAGCAAACCTTATTTCTAGACCTTTGTACGGTCTCAAACCCATTTGCTTTCTCGTCTTTCCAGCCAAAGAGGGGTTGTTTATGATTGCAGCAGTTTCTTCGATGGTAGCGTCGTCCTTGTCAAAAACTTCTGCTCTAACCCAAAGGTCTCTAACCAACTCTTGATATGTTGGTCCATTCAACATACCAAAATAACTCATCGTTCATTGTGATAAGAAATGAGAAGAGACATCTATACCATGCCTAATCAGGGAACCGAAATCCACTGGAGATTCCACTTGAACTTCCAGAGTCTCTTTGATGATGTTCATGGTTCTGGGTTTAATCACGTAAGACTTTCCGGTTTTGATTATCACACCAGATTGAATAAGATCACTTTCCATTTGTAAGGTTTCTAGGTTTTGATTTAGAGAACAAAAAAATATTTTTCAGAGACTGAAAACGAGAGAGATGTTCAGAGAAAAAATCAAAGTGTAAAAAGTGAAGTGAGTTGTGTGTGATTGTTATTTATAGTGAAAGAATAGAAAACTGTTTGGAAAGAAAAGGGGACAAACAAACAAGAGTAATAAAGACTAGTGAGCATGCAGCCGTAAAAGTGTTGGGAAGATGCGAGGGTTACTTGTTAAACGTAATAAAATCATTTCCCTTTGAGTTCTTACCCAATACAGACAGGCCACGTCTGAGAACTAAAAAAGTAACTGTCACCGTAGTGGGGCAGGTGTTACTGAACTCAACAGTCATGCTTCCACTAATACGAGCTTCTTGAGAGTCTAAGATTCCTTAACATAGTCTGAGTGTCTTCAGAAGCTTATGTTCACCAGAGTCTCCAAAAGAGAGTCTGATTCTCAATTAGCTTCTGTGTATCTTTCAGAGTCTAAATTCTGTTTTTCAGAAGCGCACATTAACCAGAGACATAACACATGTTCAAATTTTTCTTTATAAAATCAAATCTTTCAACAGACAAAGGGTTAGTAAATATATCAACCCATTGATGATCAGTATCAATGAATTGAATATCTAGAATTCCTTTTTGAACATAGTCTCTTATAAAATGATGTTTAATCTCAATGTGCTTTGCTCTTGAATGCAGAATTGGATTCTTAGATAACCATATAGCTGCTGTATTATCACAATAAATTGGGATACAGTTTTCAGTTATTTGATAATCCTCAAGCTGATGTTTCATCCAGAGTAGCTGTGTACAACAACTAGCAGCTGAGATGTATTCTGATTCTGTTGTAGACAAAGCAATAGTTGCTTGCCTTTTGCTAGCCCAGGATATCATATTCTCTCCCAAAAATTGACAATTGCCACTGGTTGATTTTCTTTCAATCCTGTCTCTAGCATAGTCAGTGTCACAGAATCCAACTAGTTTATAGTCAGAGGATTTCTTGTACAGAAGTCCAAGATTAGTAGTTCCTTTCAGATATCTAAAGATTCTCTTAACAACTGTTAAGTGAGACTCTTTGGGATTTGATTGAAACCTTGCACACAGACATACACTGAATAAAATATCTGTTCTGGATGCAGTTAGGTATAACAAAGAACCTATCATACCTCTATACAACTTCTGATCAACTTTGATTCCTTGATCTTCTTTGCTCAGAGTGCAGGTTGGATGCATTGGAGTGTTCATTTCTTTGCAGTCCTCAAGATTAAACTTCTTCAGGAGCTCTTTAGTGTATTTGGACTGATGAACATAGACTCCATCTTTGCATTAGTTGATTTGAATTCCTAGAAAGAACTTCAATTCTCCCATCATGCTCATTTCGAATTCATCCTACATTACCTTAGAAAACTCTTTGCAAAGTGAACTATTAGTTGAACCAAAAATGATATCATCAACATAAATTTGAACTATAAGAATGTCCTTCTTCAGAGTCTTTTTGAATAGTGTAGTGTCAACTTGTCCTCTTTCAAAATCATTTTGAATTAAGAAATTACTTAGTCTTTCATACCAAGCTCTGGGAGCCTGTTTCAAGCCATATAGTGATTTCTTCAATTTATAAACATGCTCTGGATGTTTTAAATCTTCAAAGCCAGGAGGTTGTTTGACATAGACTTCTTCAGAAATGACACCATTAAGAATGCACTCTTAACATCCATTTGATACAAGATTATGTTGTGATTGACTGCATAGGAAAGAAGTAACCTGATTGCTTCCAATCTTGCAACTGGAGCAAATGTTTCTGTGTAATCAATGCCTTCTTGTTGACTGTAGCCCTGCGCAACAAGTCTGGCCTTGTTACTGATTACTTCTCCTTGTTTACTAAGCTTATTTCTGAACACCCATTTAGTTCCAATAATGTTCTTGTGTTTAGGCTTAGCTACTAGATCCAACACTTCATTCCTTTTGAATTGATTAAGTTCATCTTGCATTGCTAGAATCCATCCTTCATCTCCAAGTTCCTCTTCAATAGTGGTTGGTTCCATAACAAATAATAATCCCAAGGCAGACTCTTCTTGTCTAAAATACGATCTAGTTCTTCTGGGACTATCTTTATTGCCAATTATTTGATCCTCAGGATGTGAAGACTTGTATTTGAATGAATGTTTGGATTGACTAGCTTGCTGAGAACCATCTTGAGCTTCTTCAGAAGCTTCTTCATTAGGAACTTCAAGGGATGCTCCAGCTTCTGAAGTACCTTCAGATTCTGGAATCTGATAAGATTCTGAGTTGATATCAGAATCTTGAGATCCTGCACAACTTTCATCTTGCTCTGGAGTTTCACTTCCAGGCACTTTGTCATCAAATCTGACATGCATAGATTCTTCAACACATTGTGTTTCTGAATTATACAGTCTGTATGCCTTAGAGCGTTCAGAGTAACCTAAGAAGATTCCCTTTTAAGCTTTGGCATCAAATTTCTTTAGATAGACTTTATTGTTCAGGACATAGCAAGTACATCCGAACTGATGAAAATAAGATATGTTAGGTTTCCTTCCTTTAAAGAGTTCATAAGCTGTTTTGTTCAACAGAGGTCTAATATAGATTCTGTTCTGAACATAACATGTTGTATTTACTGCTTCTGCCCAAAAATGTTTAGCCAGACTGTTCTCATGGATCATGGTTCTAGCCATTTCTTGTAAGGTTATGTTCTTTCTCTCTACAACTCCATTTTGTTGTGGAGTTCTAGGTGCAGAGAATTCATGAATAATTCCATGTTTTTCACATAAAACCTCAAAAGGCTCATTTTCAAATTCTCCTCCATGATCACTTCTGACTTTCAAAATTTTCAATTCTTTTTCAGATTGAATTTGGATGCAGAATTTGCTAAACCTAGAATATGAGTCATCTTTAGTTTTCAGAAACTTAACCCAACTCCATCTGTTGTAATCATCAACAATGACTAGTCCATACTTACTTCCATATAAGGATGCAGTGCTAACTGGTCCAAATAAGTCAATGTGAAGTAACTCCAAGGGTCTGGATGTAGAAACAATTTCTTTAGGTTTAAAGGAACTCTTAACAATTTTCCCTTTCTGACATGCTCCACAAAGAGCATCTGAATGATAGTCAATGTCTAGTAAGCCTTGACTAGTTGCAGCTTGCTAAGCTTAGAGATTAACCTCCAGTTTGCATGTCCCAACCGTCTATGCCACAACCATTTCTTATCACCCATCGACAAAAGGCAAAATACCTTCTGATCAGTCAGTTCAGAGAACTTTATTTTGTAGACATTGTTTCTTCTCTTTCCCTTGAAGACTATGGATTGATCATCCTTGTTAACTACAGTGCAGTTGTTCTTATTAAACAAAACATCATAACCACTGTCACACAATTGACTTATGCTCAGTAGATTATGTCTAAGCCCATCAACAAACCACACATTACTAATAGAGATTAGAGAGTTACCAATGGTTCCAGTACCAATGATTTTGCCAGTCTGGTTTCCTCCAAATCCCACAGTTCCTCCCTCTTTCATGGTTAGGGTTAGGAACATAGACTTTTCTCTTGTCATGTGTCGCGAGCAACCACTGTCCAGGTACCAAGCCTTCTGCTTTTCTTGTCCTTTTAGACATATCTGCAGCATCAACAATTTCAGACTTAGGTACCCATATTCTCATGGGTCCTCTTTGGTTAGTCCTTGAACCATTGAATTCCTTTCGTAAGGTGTGTCTTGAAGTCATTAGCATTGATTTCCTCCACACTTTGGGTTTAGAACCGTTCAGTTTAGGATCCAACTTACCTTTCACAGTTTCTCTTCTTTGAAACTTAGGCTTTTGTTTTTCAGACTCTGGCTTCTTCAGAGTCTGTTCTGAATTTTTTAGAATCTGAATCATTGAAGCCTTAGGTTCAAAGTTTTTCAGAACTTTTGACTTTGCATTCTGAGATTTTGACTTAGTCAAAACTTTAGAACATGAAGTTATAGGTTCTGAATGAGTCACTGTGTTGACTTCATCAGACTCACTTACAAAGTGATTTTTCAATGCTTCTCTGGCGCCATCGGGACCAGGTTTCAGAATCACTTCATTTGAGCTATCTCCAATGAATCCAAGACCCGCTCCTCTGTTCTGATATGTGCTATAGATCATGGATGCTACCCTAGATCTATCAATTCCAGTAGCAATAAATTCTTGTAAAGCAATATCTTGCTCACTCAAGTATTTACAACTACACTTCTTGATCAATAAAGAATCATTTTCTTCTTTTAAACTTTCTAACTCCAACAGAGTTGAATTATGCCTTTTTGACAGCTTATCAAGCTGCTGTTTGAATTTCTTCAACTCAGTGGTTTTAGCTTTAAAATGGCCAAGAAGTTCTTTGATAGAATCTACTAATTCAGATCTTGTGAGTTCAGAAAATACCTCTGTTTCACTTTCAGAGTCTGCATCTGATTCCGCCTCAGGTGCCTCCTTTACTGATTCAGTTGTAGCCATTAATCCAACAGCTATATTAGCTTCACCATCAGCATCATCATCTTCAGACCCTGACTCATTATCAAGATCTTCCCAGGTAGCCATTAGACTTTTCTTGATTTGCTTCTTAAACTTGCTTGACTTAAAGGTTGGCCTATTTGACTTGGATTTTTCTTTCTGCAACTCTGGACAATCAGCAATAAAATGCCCAAGCTTCTTGCAGTTGAAGCAACCTTTTTGTTCCTCCTTTTTTGAAACCCTTACCATTGCTCTTGCTCAGAAACTACTTGTTCTTTTTAGCAAGGTATTGCATTCTGCTTGAAAGCATAGCCATTTCTTTAGCAACATCAGGATCTTCCTCAGAGCTTTCAGAAGCAGAAGATTCATTTTTCAGACTCTTCAACCTTAAGAGCTTTTGAGGATTTTCCCTTTGACTTTAAAGCAATGGTTTTAGACTTTCTTGCAGATTCATGTTCATTGAGACTCAACTCATGAACTTTGAGAGAGCTTACAAGATCTTCAACACTTAAAGTGTTTAAATCCTTAGCTTCCTCAATTGCAGTAACTTTTGGTCTCCATCTAGAGGGTAAGCTCCTTAGGATCTTGCTAACATGGTCAGAAGCTATGTAACTCTTCTTTAGTATCTGAAGTCCAGATACTAGAGTTTGAAATCTTGAGTACATCTACTCAATACTTTCATCCTCTTTCATCTTGAATAATTCATACTGATGAACTAATAGAAGAGCTTTAGCTTCCCTGACCTTTTTGCTCCCTTCATAGTTTGCACAAAGAGAAGCAAACATGGCTCTAGCAGTAGATTTGTCACTCATCTTCATGTATTCAGATTTGGGAATAGCAGTGACAAGAGCTCCTCTGATGATATGATGTTTCTTGTAGATCTTCTTTTGAGCAGTAGTGTGAAGTTTACGGTCAATGGCAACACCTTCGTCATCAAGTTGTAAGTCACAACCACCATCTTCAAGTATGTCCCAGAGTTCTTCATCAAGACCCATGACATAGCTGTAGAAGTTGGTTTTCCACCAAGAAAATTATTCAGGATCACCATTGAACTTTGGAATTTTTCCATAATCAGCTTTCTTACTGCTGTTATTGGATCCATAGTCGTATGGTATAGAAGCACCAGAAGTAGCACCAGAAGAAGAAGGTTCACTGGAAGACGTGTTTTTCTCTGGATCTTTTCTGTCACACGGTTAAGTGCTATGACAACAGAGCCGAAGCTCTAATACCAACTGAAGGTGAGAAAAACACAAGAAGGGGGGGTTGAATTGTGTTAACTTTTCGCAACTCTTGAAGAGTAAGAATCTGATTCTGCAGGATCAGAGTCTGAATGGATTCAGAGTCTGATGGGAGATCAGATTCTGTTGCAGCGGAAATAAACAAGAGATAGAGAGAAAGAGAGAACACAAGCAATTATACAGGTTCCTTCCACAAACTGGAAGTAGTCCTGTCCCCCTTGCACTTCCAAGGAGAGTTTCACTAAAATGTAATATCAATTACAAGTTGCTCAAACACACAGTAAGAGACTTCCAATTGCTCAAGCACACAGGCAAGAGTCTTCCAATGCTCAAAGACACAACTAAGAGACTTCCAATTGCTCAAGCACGCAGGCAAGAGTCTTCCAATGCTCAAAGACACAACTAAGAGACTTCTTTGCTCAAGCACACAAGCAAGAGACTTCTGACACAATTTACAGAAAATTGAATAGAGTTGAAGACACTAAACAATCAAATGTGTTCCAATAACTTAAACAAAGACAAACTCTGTTTTAAACAAAGACAGACTCTGTTTTTCTGATAAACTTAGAGATTCTAGAATACACAGTTTGTAAGAATAATCTAAGTTGATGATGTGTTACTGGTTTGACTCAGTGAGAATACAATAGCTTAGCAGCGTAGTTTTTCAGTTGTAGAGTCCAACATATTCTTCAAGTCTTCTATCCTTTATATAGGCGTTGGAAAGAGACGTTGAGACAATCCAGCACATCAAGAGAATTCTAAAAGCTTGATCAATAGCTGTTGATCTGTTGCTTGATATGGTAATAGTCCTTCAAATGCATATTTTTAATTCCATTCCTTTTGAAGCTTAATACCGGTAGACACAGTTGCCAAACTGTACGAGGTAGTGGAGTAGTGGAAACAGAGTTCGTACACACGTACTCTGTACTATACTGCATTCTTTGTCGTTGAGCATCCCACGCTCAAGTTGACTTTGAAGCTAGCCGTTACTCCAAATGAGAGTTTCATGTGCATCGTAATGCCTTTAGAAAACCTTCTAAGCAGATCTTCAGATTGCACGCTTCAGACTCACTGTAGCACTTCAGCTTCTGATGATCTTCAGACTCTCTTGGTCGTCAGGTTCTGATAGTCTTCAGACTCTCTTGAACTTCAGGTTCTGATAGTCTTCAGACTCTCTTGACACAGCTTCTGATGATTCTTCAGACTCTTCAGATCGTCAGAATCACAAGCAACAAGCTTCTCTTGGTCTTGCTCTCAAAATGTTCAAACAGAATACTTTCTAAGATACAAATCTTGATTAATATCCTGCATACTTAAACAAATATTAGCATATCCAATTGACAATTTTTAATACCTTGTTATCATCAAAACTCAAAACGTGGTATTGCTGAACACCCTTGTTCCAACAGTGTCTACCGGTATTTCGCCTCAAAAGGAATGAAATTCAAAATCTGTATTGAAGGACGATTACCATATCAAGCAACAGATCAACAACATTTGATCAAGCTTCTAGATGACTCTGTGATGTGCTGGATTGTCTCAACGCCTATATAAAGGGAGTGAAGACTTAGAGAATAGAGTACTGACTCTGAACGTTTTATCAAGCTATTTGCTATTCTCCCCGAGTCACAAAAACACATCAACTACTTAGAAAATTCTTACCAACTTTATATCCTAGAATTTCTAAGTTATTTAGAAAATAAAGTCTCTTTGTTTTGTAATTGGAACACGTTTGATTGTTTATCAAGTGCTCAAACACTATTTTGTTAGTTCATCAGTATGAACTATTCAAAATGAAAGAGGATGAAAGTATTAAGTAGATGTACTCAAGATTTCAGACTCTAGTATCTGGACTTCAGATACTGAAGAAGAGCTACATAGCCTCTGATCACGTAAGCAATATTCTGAGAAGTCTACCCTTAAGATGGAGACCTAAGGTAACTGCCATTGAGGAAGCTAAGGATCTAAACACTCTGAGTGTTGAAGATCTTTTCAGTTCCCTCAAGGTTCATGAGTTAAGTCTCAATGAACATGACTCTGTAAGAAAGTCAAAAATCATTGCTCTAAGGTCAAAAGGAAGATCCTCTAAGGCTCTCAAAGTTGAAGAGTCTGAAAATGAATCTTCTTCTTCTGAAGGTTCTGAGGAAGATCTTGATGTTGCTAGAGAAATGGCAATGCTTTCAAACAGACTGGAGTACCTGGCCAGGAAGAACAAGAAGTTCTTGAAGAAAGACAGTGGTAAAGGATTGAAGAAGGAAGAACAGAAAGGTTGTTTCAACTGCAAGAAGCTTGTGCACTTTATTACTGATTGTCCAAAGTTGCAGAAAGAGAAATTCAAGTCAAAGAAGCCAACCTTCAAGTCAAACAAGTTCAAGAAGCAGATCAAAAAGAGCTTAATGGCTACTTGGGAAGATCTAGACAATGAGTTAGGATCTGATGAAGATGATGCTGAGGATGAAGCCAATGCAGCTGTTGGACTGGTTGCAACAACTGAACTAGAAAAAGAATCATCCAATGCAGAAACTGATACAGATTCTGAAAGTGAAACTGAGGTATATTCTAAATTTACTTGTTCTGAACTTATTGATTCTCTCAAGGAACTTCTTGGTCATTATGAAACCAAATCCACAGAGTTGAGAAAAGTTAAACAACAACACAATAAGTTTTTGAAACAACATGACTCAACTATGTTGGAAATGGATGCTTTAAAGAAAGAAAATGACAACTTAATGACTAAGAAGTGTAACTGTAAACACTTGAGTGAGCAAGATGCTGCTTTTCAAGAGTTTATTGCTACAGGAATTGATAGAACCAAGGTAGCATCTATGATTTATAGCACATATCAGAACAGAGATAAAGGTCTTGGATTCATAGGAGGTAACTCTAATGAGGTGATCCTGAAACCTGGTTCTGATGGCGCCAGAGAAGCACTTGAAAATCATTTTGAGTTGGAATCTGAAAAAGTCAATGTAACGCCCTAATTATTTAATTATTTATTTTATTGAGTTAGAGTCTTTTATATATATATATATATATATATTTATTTATTTATTTAAAGTTGTGTTATATGATTTTTGGTGTTTAATTGTTGGTTATAATGATATTAAGTGGTATGACTTTTTATTAATGAATGGTATTTAATTAAAATGAATAAAGGAAGGGTAGTTTGGGAAATAAGGAGAATAGGAAGTTAAGAATAGGAAAGGTTGAGGGAGAATTAGTCAGACACATTCAAAACTGAGAAAAGAGAGAAAACAGAGAAAAAGGGAGAAATCAGATAAGTGAAGAGGAATAGAGAAGAGAGTTGCTAACCTTTTGAATTCAATAATCTAAGGTTAGGGTGAGACTAACTCTCATTAATCATAAACACGAATTCTGAATTATTGTTGTTGTTGAATTGAAGATTGTAGAGAATTAGGTTAAATTGAATGAAGTGGTTGAAACAATGATTAATCATATGAATTGTGTTTACAATTGTTGTTCTGATGATATAATGTTAATAGGTAATGTTTTTCATCAAAATTGAGTTTTGGGATGTTAAATTAGGGGGTTGGGGTTGAAAAACTGATGTTTGTTCGTGCTGTTCGTAGTGGTGCCTGTCGCCGCTCGCAACGGCGAGCAAACCCATTCGCCATAGAGAGTAACACAGTTATCGCTCGCAACGGCGAGCAAACCCACTCGCCATAGCGAGTGACACAGTTATCGCTCGCAACATCGAGCAACTGCGCTTGCCATAGCGAGCAGCCTTAATTAAAAAGCTTTAATTGCCTTAATGATGTTTTTGGGTCAAGTTTTATATGAAAACGAATGCCTTAAAATGTTTAGGAATGATTAGACCATTTTGCAGAATCAAATTTGGGCATAGGAAAGTTAAAAATGGGATTTTTGGGTGAAAATTGATCAAAAAGCCGAGAGCAACAGTTTTTGCTTGCCACTGGCGAGTAGCTGAACTCGCCACAGCGAGTGCCAAAAAAATTGAAGTCGCCACAACGAGTAGATGTACTCGCCACGACGAGTTGTTTAGAGGCAGACTGCCACATTTCGAAATCTTGCGTCGTTTTTAGTTATTTCTATTTGGAGTTGGCCTTAGGCTTAAATATAAAAATTATTGATGTATATGACCTATACCCAGTAGCTTTGAAATGATGTGAAAATATTGTATGGAAGAATTGATATGATTTAATTGAAGTTGTTGTTTAATTGTGAACTTGTCGAAAATATTATGTTGATTAATTACCAAGTTGCAGTTGCTGTTGTTGCATAATAATCATTATGTCATTGCATAAATGTTGTCAAGCGAAGGGGGTTGTAGCCTGTCACGTTGTAGCGAAGGGGGCTTGATGCCCTGTTAGTCGAATTACGACATCATGTTGAGAGCTTGATGCTCTGTTGGTACCACATGCATATTTACGTTGTGTTGTTGAGTCGATGTTGATACGTTGTTTATATGAAGTTGTCTATAATGATTGTTGCTGTTATATGATAATTAATTCTTTCATAAGAATGCTTGTTATTACATGTTAATTGATGTTTGAGAATTATTGTTTATTATTGATCAATGTGAAATCTCACCCCTTCTGCTTGAAAATGTTGCTCTTCGTATGAGTAACTTGCAGGTGATCAGGAGTAGTTGTTGTTGTGAGTTGACTCTCTAACGCGTCGTCTTAGGGTCGCTCTGATACGTAACGGGATGGAAATTTATTCATATGATATGTTGTCTTGTTACGTGTCTTTTCCATTTTGCTGTTGGACCACCTATAAGTGGATTTAATTATTGTTGTTGGAGTTGATGCCTTAGTGTCAAATTTTGTTGAAAACATTGATTACTTTTCCGCTGCAATGTTGTTGAAATAATTATAGACTTTTAGTGGATTTTTAAATGACGATTTGATTTAATGAAGTGTGACATCTCCTTGATGTTAAGAACTCTGATTTTATTTATGAATTTTTTTTTATGTTGGGAAAATGGGGTGTTACAATTGGTATCAGAGCAGGTTGGTCCGTCCAACCAAGTAGATCGAGTTGTTGTGTCTTTTTACAGTAAAATATTGTCGTAGAGTTTTCTTTCCTGATTGTTGTCCGTTGTGTAGTGAACCGAGATGGCGGGAAGAAATGATGCTGCTATTGCTGCAGCGTTGCAAGCTATGGCCCAAGCTGTAGGGCAACAACCAAATGTTGGTGCTGGTGGTAATGATGGTGTTCGCATGCTGGAGACCTTTTTGAGGAACCATCCACCTACCTTCAAAGGCAGGTGTGACCCTGATGGAGCTCAGACTTGGCTGAAGGAAGTGGAGAGAATTTTCCGAGTTATGGAGTGTACTGCGCCTCAGATGGTACGTTTTGGTACACATATGTTAGCTGAAGAGGCAGATGACTGGTGGGTAAGTACCCGTCCGATTTTAGAGCACGGAGGTGAGGAAGTTACATGGGCTGTGTTCAGGAGAGAGTTTCTGAACAGATACTTTCCGGAGGATGTTCGCGGAAAGAAAGAAATAGAGTTTCTTGAATTGAAGCAAAGTGATATGTCGTTGACTGAATATGCTGCTAAGTTTGTGGAGCTGGCTAAATTTTATCCACACTATATTGCAGAGACGGCTGAGTTCTCTAAGTGCATAATATTTGAGAATGGCTTACGTGTAGAGATCAAACGAGCCATTGGATACCAGAAGATTCGTATTTTCTCTGATTTGATGAGTAGTTGCAGAATTTATGAGGAAGATACGAAAGCTCATTATAAGATTCTGAATGACCGGAAGAACAAGAACCAACAAAGTCGTGGTAAGCCTTACAGCACTCCGGCTGATAAGGGTAAGCAGAGGATGAATGTTGAGAATAGAGTGAATGATGAGAGGCGACCCGGAAAGAAGGGTACTCCTGCTGAGATTGTTTGCTTCCGATGTGGAGACAAAGGTCACAAGAGTAATGCTTGCAATGCGGGTAAGTGAAACGGTGTTTCCGTTGTGGCAGGAAAGGGCATACAATTGCAGATTGTAAGCATGATGATGTGGTGTGTTTTAACTGTGGAGAAGAAGGACACATTAACCCTCAATGTCCAAATCCTAAGAAGACCCAGGCTAGTGGAAAAGTGTTTGCTTTAGCTGGTACTCAGACACAAAATGAGGACCGTCTGATCAGAGGCACATGTTTCATCAATGGTACTCCTTTAATTATTATTATAGATACTGGTGCAACGCATTATTTTATTGCTGCTGATTGTGCTTTAAGATTGAATCTCGTTGTGTCGTCTATGAATGGGGAGATGGTTGTCAAAACCCCAGCTAAGGGTTCAGTGACAACTTCTCCTGTGTGCTTAAAGTGTCCTTTGTCAATGTATGATAGAGATTTTGCTGTGGATTTAGTCTGTTTGCCGTTAACTGGGATGGATGTAATATTAGGGATGAACTGGTTGGAATTTAACCATGTTTATATTTATTGTTTTAGAAAGACGATGCGTTTTTCTTCTGCCAAAGAAGAAGGAGAAACTGAGTTTTTGACTACTAAACAGTTGAAACAATTAATGATTGATGAAGTTCAAATGTTTCTTTATTGGCGTCCTTGTCTATTGAAAATCAAGCGGTGATTGATAAGTTGCCAGTGGTGTGTGAGTTTTCCGATGTTTTCCCTCATGAAATTCCGGATGTACCGCTAGAGAGAGAAGTAGAATTTTCTACTGATCTTTGTCATACCCCAAATTTTGACCAATTTAATTTTTTATTTTCGTACGTTGTTCGTTTTTTTAGCTTTTCGTTCGCGCTCTAATTCCTGTAATATCTGTTTTTATTCGTATTGTGATCATATTTTTATTTTTTTTACGTCGCTTATATTTTAATGTCACTCGCGTATTAATTTCGTATTTTTATCCGCGTTTTATGCGTATTTTATTTATCGTAAAGTTTACGTTGTTAAAATTCTTTTTTGTTCACGTCGTTGATTTATTATTTTATTAGCGTAGAAAAAGCCGCGTACTTCAGTCGTCTCAGACGAAATTTCGGCAGAGAGGTATTTTAAAATACCTCATTTTTGGTTCCGACGGGACATTTTTTTTCTTTTTATTATTAATTTTCGTTTTTCATTCATTTATTTATTTAATTATTTCTTTTTTTATTTTATTTAGTTGTTGTTATTTAGTTATTTATCTGATTTTATCATTTTTTTTAAGTCATTCAGTCCACATTTCAGTTTGTTATTGGTCCTGGTCCAACTTTTTCTCCAAGTTTCAGCAGGGGTATTTTCGTCATTTTAATGTATCAGAGACTTTGTACTATTTAAAGTACTGTTCACGCGTCAGAAACGTCCTAATCACAGTCAGAAAAATCAGAAAGTATCAAATCACCAAAAAAACACATTTCCACTTTCTCTTTCCAAAATTTTAGATCAAAACCACAAAAAAACTCATGAATATCTCAAGAACACCAAGAACACTCAACAATTTTTCAGCAACATAAACCACCATTTTAACCACAAATTTTCGGCCTCAACATAAACAACAACAACAAATCCATTTTCGGCCAACATCAACATAACCATACAAAAATTTCGAACCAAAACGTGAGAAGAAGAAGGCACGGCAGAAAACGAAAAAGAAGAAGAACGCGAAAAGAAGAAGAAAAACGCGGAAAAGAAGAAGAAAAGAAGAAACAAGGTAGTTTTCATGATTTTTTTTTGTGTGTTTTTGTGTGAACTTTGAATGCTAGATCTAGGCTTGTGTGATTCTTTTCTCTGAAAACCGGGTTTGGATTTGTGTTTAGAAGGGAAATAGCTACCTAAGATTGTAAAAAAAAAATTGAAAAGCAAAAAAAAAGTTTTTTCCGGCGGCGGCGCACCCACCCTAGGGTGGCTGGCCACCGCGCCGGAGCGGGAAAGCCCGCCGGAGAAGATGATCTTCATCTTCTTTCTTTTTTCAGAATTCTAGAGAGAGGGGAGAGGGTTTTGAGTGTAGAGAGAGAAGTGGATGGGAGAAATGAGAGAAAAAAGACATGAAAGCCTTATATGTGCACCCATTCAAACTGGTTCGGGTCAAACCGAACAGGTTACCCATTACCCATTACCCATAACCCAGCCCAGTTTTTTTTTTGTTCCTGCTTGCTTTTTGAACCCCCAGGTTGCTGCCTGTACCCCCTCTGCTTGTTTTGTAGTAACTTTTTTTTTAATTTCATGCATTTATTTTTTTTACTTCATATGATATTTGAACTATGTTCCATGCATTTTTTATTAGTGTTTTAATTTTTACATCATGCATTTTTTTAGTTTATTTAATAGTTAAATTTCTATCTCATGTAGTTTTAGTGTAGTTAGGCATTTAAAAAAAATCTTCTCATGCATTTTTACTTCTTTTAATCTTATTTACCTAGCATTTGTGTTTATTTCAATGTGCTTGCATTTTATTGCTTTGTTATTTTAATTGCTTTCTTAGTGGGTATAATATGTTTCATAAAATTATTGCATGCTTATTCAATTTTTCGTCATTTATTTTATTTTTGTTTTAGTTTGTAATTAGGGAAATGATGTAATTTATTTTTGCGCATTTTTATTTCTCGTCATCTTATTTTTCTTTTGAGACCATAGAATGTATTTAGGGTATGTAATATGTAATCGACACACGCACTGACACGCGCACCGACACTTCACTATTTTATTTACCCCTTTACGCTCTTTTATTTTTTCGTTATTACTCTAGTTCACCGTTAGTTTAGAAAAAATATTTTTACCAAAAAATCAAAAAAGTCAAAAATCAAAGTTCTTTAAAGTAAACCTTGGCTTGTAATCCAAGTGTTTTTCCTTTTATTTTCCTTAATCAAATGTTAATCAATTTAATATCCACATTAGACATGCATTTCTTGCAATTAAAATTAACCAACTTCATCGTATTTTCTTCTCATGCCTTGAGGCCTCTCATCTCGTCCTAAAATCTTTTTCTTCAAAAATGTTAAAATCAATTCAACCCATCAAAAAAGTTCTTTAGCCGAACTACTTGATTTTGATCCCGATTTATTTGGGTAAGTAGGCAAAGGGTTTTGGCCCTTCCAAATCAATAAAAATAACCAAAAAACATGCTTCATCTTCCTCTTTTCTTTCACTTAAACTCTTAAACTTTTTTTTAATAAGTAAAATTAATTTAGCGCAAGATTAAGAATAGGTAGAAGGTTCCTATGGGATACCATAGTCGGTTCGGGTGCCTAACACCTTCCCCAATCGAAACCAACCCCCGGATCAAAGGTCTTATAAGGGTTTTTACTCACCTTTTCCCTTCCCGCGAATAAAAGTTGAGAGTTCAAAGATTAAAGGTTCAAATCCGATTAATGATTTTGATACCCGAAAATCGAGAGCACAAAAATGGCGACTCACTGGGGACCTTTTAGAGGGTTAAGCCTATTTTATCTTTCCTTATTTTTGCATTTTATTATTTGCTTATACCTTTGTAAATACGTGCCTAATTGTTTATTTTCTTATGTGAGTGGCGAGATAAGTCCTACACCTGGGCTTGAGTGAAATATAAGATAGGACGGAGTACAATTATAGTGCCATGCCGGGAGCGGTCCCGTGTTATGTGTGCATGTAATATAACTCCACTCGACGTAGGCCTCTCGGAAGTAATATAACGTCGCCATGAGCAATCGTGATCGGCACTATTATTTTCGAAGTCCGCCAAACGTCGAGAACCTTTAGATCACCCTTAACCCATCTTGGCCTTTTTTAGGACGTAGCGCGGTGGCTAACCAAGAACAGTCTTGACTTAGTCGATACGCAATGCTACACTCAAACTAGACTACCTTGTGAATGTTATTGGACTAGGAACAGTCCTTTACACCGATAATATTCAAAAGGGGGTTGGAATTTGAGAACTTTGGTAGAACCCGTGATACAGGTACATTTGAAACCATAGTCCTTACCAAATGGCGTTGTTACCCTCAGCTCCAACATTGTGGACTTAACCTCCCATGTTTTATAGGTTCTTTAGCATAATCATGCATACATGCATTCATTCATAAACCTTTTTCTCATCAAAAAATCGAAGGACTTAAACAAGTTTTTGTAAATATCACAAAGGTATGGACCTTGTAAGAATGAACACCAAGAAATACAACTTCAGAAATCTTAACTAAGCTTTTGCTTTTATTATGAACTTCTCCCTTGGTTACACTCTTACCTTTTGAAAAGGAACTGATTGCAATATCTTTACGAGTTTTCAACTGAAACCATGTTCCTCTGCGATGTTTACAATTCACTTTGATAAATCCTTCGATAACAAAAATTGTATATTTTTGCATAAGCATATCATGCATCATTTGGCATTCATAGTTTCTAGTTTGTGTCTCACTTGGTGTCTTCTCAATAAAAGGTCAATCCATCAGTCTACTCGCATCTACAACACTCGGGCAAATCAGAATGGATCACCTTGAACAAGAGAACCACAAGCTTCGTGAAGAGATGACAACCCTCCGGGCCGAAAATGAGATTTTGAGGAACTTAGTATCTTTGATGACGGTTGCACAAAGTCACCCATTATCTCATCCTATTGCTAACACTCAAGCTCAGCCGGTTGCTTCCACTACCCCGATTTCAACGGTGTTCGTTAGTACTCCTCAAAATGCTATGCTGCAAGGTTATCTCTGGAGCACACCTTTAAGTTCTGATGAAGTATTCCATCCTGTTGTCTCTGAGGTTCAAGCTCCTTTTGTGCAAATGACAACGCCTATCCCTCAATCGGGCCCTTTGTTCCCTCAAGCTGCTATGACCTACTCATCTCCTTTGGTCAACACTATTAAGAAAAACCTCGAACCCATTCATCACTCAGAAGGTGTGGCTGCATGTAACCGGATAGATGAACTGGAAGAAAAGTTTGATAAAATACAGCTGAAATTGAAAGCTCTCCGGGGGAAAGAACTGTTTGGCCAGGATGCTTATGACCTTTGCTTGGTTCCCAATGTTGTGATACCACCCAAATTCAAGATCCCCGATTTTGAGAAGTACAAAGGGAACACTTGCCCTAAGGATCATCTTGTGATGTACGTGAGAAAGATGTCTGCTCATATCAAGGATGATGAACTCCTTATCCATTGTTTCCAAGATAGTTTGACTGGTGCCGCACTGATATGGTATATAGGTCTGCACAGGGATGACATCAAAACTTTCAATGATTTGTGTGAAGCTTTCGTCCAGCGATACAGCTACAACTTGAACTCGGCCCCAAAAAGAGGTGAATTGCAGGCCATGACCAAAGATGATAATGAGTCCTTCAAAGCTTATGCCCAACGTTGGAGAGATTTCGCCGCACAAGTCCGTCCATCTCTGGAAGAGAAAGAGTTGCCCGAGATTTTCCTTGATACTCTGGATCAGTTCTATTATGAGCGTATGTTGACAAGTGCATCCGGCAGCTTCGCAGAGATGATAACCGTGGGTATGCGCATTGAAGATTTGGTCCGGAAAGGACGTTTGGTCAAAGGAAGTATTCCCACTGATGGATCAGAGAATGAAGAGCAGGAAGCGAGTATGGTGGAAGGTTGGCCTCAACAACAGTATTTGGCTTATCACCCTGTCGCTTATATTATGCCAATCACAAACGTTGTTTCAAATCCAGTGTGTCAACCCCAGTTTCAACAACAGCCCCGACAACAGGCTCCAAGAACACAGATTGATCCTATTCCTATGAAATATGCAGATTTGTTTCCAATATTGCTTGAAAGGAATTTGGTCTACACCAAGGCACCTCTTCCGTTGCCAGCAAAATTGCCAGCCCGGTACAGGCCCGATCGCTTTTGTGCCTTCCATCAAGGGGCACCAGGTCACGATATTGAAGACTGCTTTGCTTTGAAGAAAATAGTTCAGAAGCTGGTCCAAAAGAACCTATGGTCATTCTAAAGTTTGAACTCTGACATGGAAGTTAACTGGATCATGATATTTGATGACACGTGGAATGTTAGTTGCACTTGGGTCGTTGCTAATGTTTCTTTCTACTACTCATTTGTTCAATTAAAATGTTTGTTTGTTGTCTTATGTTTTTCAAAAACAAAAAAAAAATCCTTTCGTCCCCCCCGAGGCGAAAGTGAACTGGTTTAGGGCTTTTTTTGCTTTATGTATTTTCATCATTAATTAAAAGGTCGCTTTGATCCCGACTTTGTTTCATTTTGTACTTTTTCTAGAAAAAATGGTAATACAAAAAACCAAAAAAATTTCTTTTTCTTTAATCATATTCGCATAATCATAATTTTCACTTATCTGTCAAAATCAATAATCAAAGCATGCATTAATAAACCGTTGAACACTTCAACCCTGTACTCTCTCTCAACTTTGAGTTCCCTGTGTCCGAAATGGAAGAAAAGGAGGACAAATTCCTAATAAGAACTCTTGCCTGCTGGGGCATCTTAGCCATTGCAGCTACAAAGAAATATCAAGAAAGACTGTCCAGAAGTTGGCATTCAATTACAAAAGTTGGCAATGAGATGTTAGCATTTGCCTTGTATAAGAATTGTACTCCAGTACACACTTCAACAGGGGCAATCCCTCCCACCATCCCTCAGTATACAACATGAAGTTCAGAGTCCCGTCAATGGAAGTTCTGATGAAGGTTAAGCTTGTTGCACTTAAATGCATTGTGGTCTTATGTCATGGACGGTTATATCAAAAGGATGAAGCAAGTTTCGACAAAGAAGGCTCGTCGCCATGAATGTCAAAAAGTGGCCTTGTGCTCAAACATATGTTATCTGATTTTTACCAGACTCCAGGGGCAAAAGAATGCCTAATTGTAAAGAATGGTGATGAACTTGTACGTCCTATGAATACCGATGCAGTCAAGAAATACTTTGTTAAAGTGAAAAAGCTCGATAAGTCGCAAACCTGAAAGGGCGGCTTAGGCAAAAAAGAGCGTCTCGGTGGACTGAAAACCCGAAAGGGCGGTCCACGCAAAAGTTAGAGACATGTAAAAAAGAGGATGATGAAAAAATGAAAAATGTATATCCTGATAGGTTGAAACCCGCAAGGGCGATCTATGCAAAAGTTAAGGATTGTGACAAAGTAACTGCATCTGTTTGGACATGAATCACTTGGGGCATTTCAGCCGTCAAAAGACCTTCGCCTTGTGGCAAAGCAACTGCATCAAATCAGATATGGTTCACTTGGGGCATCATAACTGTCAGAAGACCTTCGATATGGAGCGTCCACAAATCAAAACTTGGAACAGTGGAATTCAAAATTGTTAGGGAGAACCGTGGTTATTGTGTTTAATGTACCTTTCCCATATAATTACCATTTTCCAAAATTTTCAAAATCTATGGAGCCACGCTTTCGGCGGGCCACCACTCCATTTACATTAATTTGAGCCTGTGCCAATTTATTTGAAATTCTCATTTATTCTTTATTTGCGAAATTTTCTTCCATTTTTGATGTTAATATTTAAAGCAAAAAAATTCAAAAAAATATAGTTTTTTCCATGTCTTTTGAAATGCATAAACAACAGGTACAACTTCTTTGAACTTATGAGTAGTTGAAGCATACATCAACATTCGTCTCAAGGATAGTTAAACTCTGCAAGTTAAGTGTGACCAAAGGCTATGAGATGACCTCTGTCAAAAAAAGAAAAAGTGAAAAAAAAGAAAAGCTCGCTAAGTTGAAAACCCGAAAGGGCGGCTTAAGAAAAAAATGAGCGTCCCGGTGGACTGAAAACCCAAAAGGGCGGTCCAGGCAAAAATTAGGGACATACAAAAAAGAATATATTCCCGGTGGATTGAAAACCCGAAAAGGGCGGTCCAGGCAAAAGTTAGGGATTCAAAAGAAGAACAATACAAAAAAAATGATGATGATGAAAAGAAAACAAAGACAGAGACATCACAATTCAAGTGGGCCAAATGCACTTTGTGCTCGTGATTTTCGGGTGTCAAAATCATTGATCGGATTTGAACCTTTAATCTTTGAACTCTCAACTTTTATTCGCGGGAAGGGAAAAAGTGAGTAAAAACCCTTATAAGACCTTGGATTCGGAGGTTTGTTTCGATTGGGGAAGGTGTTAGGCACCCGAACCGACTATGGTATCCCATAGGAACCTTCTACCTATTCTCTAATCTTGCGCTAAATTAATTTTACTTGTTAAAAAAAAGTTTAAGAGTTAAAGTGAAAGAAAGGAGAAAGATGAAACATGTTTTTGGTTATTTTTATTGATTTGAAAGGGTCGAAACCCTTTGCCTACTTACCCAAATAAATCGGGATCAAAATCAAGTAGTTCGGCTAAAGAACTTTTTTGATGGGTTGAATTAATTTTAACATTTTTGAAAAAAAAATTAAGAAGAGATGAGAGGCCTCAAGGCATGAGAAGAAAATACGATAAAGTTGGTTAATTTTAATTGCACGAAATCCATGTCTAATGTGGATATTAAATTGATTAACATTTGATTAAGGAAAATAAAAGGAAAAATCACTTGGGTTACAAGCCAAGGTTTACTTTAAAGAAATTTGAATTTGATTTTTTCGATTTTTTTTGAGATAAAATATTTTTCTAAACTAACGGTGAATTCGCGTAACGGCGGAAAAATAAAAATAGCGTAAAGCGATAAATAAAGTGGTGTGTCGGTGCGCGTGTCAGTGCGTGTGCCGGTTACATATTACATACCCTAAATACATTCTATGGTCTCAAAAGAAAAAAAATGCGTAAAAATAAATTACATCATTTCCCTAATTACAAACTAAACCAAAAATAAAATAAATGACGAAAATAAAACACATGCAATATTTACACAAGTTCTAAGTACACACTAATATCACGAAATTTAAATAAATCAAACAATAAAGCAATAACAATATTAAAGAGCAAACACATAAAAGAAACACATATACTAAATAGAGCAAAACCAAAAGAAACTAAATATGCATGTGATGATTTTTTTTTTAAAAAAAAAACTATAATAAACTATAAAGCATATGATGAAAATTAAGTTAATAAACAAACCATATAATAACGCGAATGCACGATATGAAAAATAATTTGGATTAAGATGCATGAAAGTGTAACTAATATTAAACATAATTATGTGTTAAAACAATTTTTGAATTATAATGCATGAAAATATAACTACAAGAATATGCCAAGAAACAGGGGGTATGGTAAGCAGAAAAGGGGTGCATGCAGCAAAGGGGAAAATAAACATACAGGAATGGGCCGCAGCAAACTGGGTAAAGGATTAGTGAACCGAACCAGGTCGGTTAGTGGTAGGGATGGGTCAAATAAAACCCGACCGGTTGGGTTAGGTATAAATGTAGTGCAAACCTCATTCTTGACCTAAAACCCTCTCTATAAAAAATATAAAAATCTACTCCCTCTCTCTCTAGAACAAACAGCGCCGCCGCTGTAGTTATCTTCTCCGGCGAGAACAAAGCTCCGGCGCGGTGGCCGGTGGTGGCACCACCGTGCCGGAGTTCCAAAACAACTCCAAACTAATTTTTTTTTACACATTCAAGTACCCTTCCTCATCCTAAACACAAATCCAGCCCCAAAATTCGAAGGAAATCAACGGATAAGCGTAGATCTACAAAAAAAAACTATGAACAAAAACCACACAAAATCTTACTTTTAAAATACGGTTCAGTTCAGTCCTCTTGTTTGAAACGGTTTGCCTATGCGTTTCTTCTTCTTTCCAACTGTTCCTTTCTTTTCGTTTTTTCGCAGTTCCGTTTGGGTTCTACTTCTGTTGTTCTTGTTCGGTTCTGCCTTTCTTTTACATTCCTTCACGATATGGTTCTGGATTGTAGTGCCAATCTTCGTGTCTTTGAGGGTGAGTTCCGAAATCGGACAAGTTGTAACCGGACTTCGTTTGCTGTGAATTCAATCGATCTGGAGAAATCAGTTGGTGAGAGTTTTCTTTGTAAGGATGAAATTCGAAAATGTGGTTTATTAGTGAAGGTGATGATGGATGTTGTAACGGTTAATTGCAAGATTCATAGTGAAAGCTCAAAAAAATAAGTTCCTGAAAATATTGTTCACGCTGTTCTTGATGTGTTCATATGATTTTTATTGGTTTTTAGTGAGTTTGATCCGAAATAGGGAGAGAGATGGAGGAATTAGGGTTTTCTGATGAATTGATTGGGCTGATAATTTTTGTGTCGGTCTTGGAATGTGTGTCAGCCCCTTTTCTGAGCCAATCAATGTTGTTTAAATAGTGACAAAAAAGATTGGACAAAAACGCCCCTGGCTTGGGCAGCACCCTAAAGACCTGGAAAAAAAAAGACTAAAAGGCCAAGTAGACAAAAAAACTAAAATAAAATATTAGATAAAAGATAAAAACGAAAATTGCTTAAAAAAGAAGAAAATTAATTGAGATAAAATAGAAATATTAAAAGTGAAAATAAGAAACAAGATAAAGGTAATAACACTTGAAAAATGTCCCTTCGGAACCAAAAAAAAAGAGGTATTTCAAAATACCTCTCTGCCGAAATTTCGTCTGAGACGACAATGCTTCTCGGGTTTTTAAAACGAGTAAAATTTTCAAAAGTGGTCAAAAAATGGGGTATGACACACTTCATGCTGGTTTACAAATGGCGACTTCTGCCGAATTGTTGTTTGGTGGACTTAGTTCCTAGTGAATGGCGACTTCTGCCGAATTGTTGTTTGATGGACTTGGTTCCTAGTGAATGGCGACTTCTGCCAATTTGTTGATTGATGGACTTTGTTCCCAGTGAATGGCGACTTCTGCCTGTGGTTTGATTATTGGTTACTTCTGCCAGAATGATTAGTTAATGGGTTGTCACCCTTCAATGGTTTGATTAACAGGTTGTTACCTTTTAGTGGTTTGATTATTGGGTTTTTCCCTATCAATGGTTTGATTATGGAGCTTTACCCCATCAGTGGTTCGGTTAGCGGGCTGTACCCCGATAGTGTTTTGATTCGTCCCCAGTAATGATATCCCCATTGAAGATTCCCGAGTGTTTGTACTGCGATGTCGATCCACTTCTTATCTTACTTGTCCAGTCTTGTTTCATCAAGTTATATACAGTCATATGGTCATACAAGTTTCCCGCATATATTCATACCTTCATTCATAGACATATTCATGCATATAAACATTCATGCACGTAACATGCACAATATCATTTATACATTATTGCATTGACCATCTTGTGTCTTATTTCAAATGTATCGCATAAAAGTGTCATCCCTAATGTGTCTGATCAGTGATGTCACCCTTAGTCTTGATTGGTCGTATCCCTTCAATTTGGTCCTCTATCACCATTGTGTGTCAAGCTAATAGCTTGCAAACCTTTTTTGTTACCGTGTGTGTCAAGCGAATAGCTTGCAAACCATCTTTTTTGTTACGTGTGTGTCAAGCGAATAGCTTGCAAACCATCTTTTTGTTACCTGTGCGTCAAGCGAGTAGCTTGCAAACCTCTTTTGTTCCATGTGCGTCAAGCGAATAGCTTGCAAACACCTTTTGTTACGTGTGTGTCAAGCGAATAGCTTGCAACCTTTTTTTTTGTTCCATGTACGTCAAGCGAATAGCTTGCAAACACCTTTTGTTCCATGTGCGTCAAGCGAATATCTTGCAAACATATTTTGTTACCGTTATGTCAAGCGAATAGCTTGCAACCTTTTTTGTTCCACGTGTGTCAAGCGAATAGCTTGCAAACCTCTTTTGTTACCGTGTGTTAAGCGAATAGCTTGCAAACATCTGTTGTTACATGTGTGTCAAGCAAATACCTTGCAATACCTTTGGAGTCGGGTTGGATATCCTGCCTAATGCCTTTGAATCAGGTTAATACCCTGCAAATGCTTTGAATCAGGATAATAGCTCGCAATTACTTGTGTGTCAAACAACCATTTTACCAATGTCTTTTCAATCTCCCCGAGTGACTATTCCAAGAGGGTCCTTTGTTAAATCCTATCCTATTCGTCTTTACCCCAGTAAAGGTATTAGACAGTTTTACCCTTCGTATGTTTGTCGTTACCCCAGTAAAGGTAATAGACAGTTTTACCCTTCGTATGTTTGTCGTTACCCCAGTAAAGGTAATAGACAGTTTTACCCTTCGTATGTTCGTCTTTACCCCAGTAAAGGTAATAGACATTTTTACCCTTCATGTTCGTCGTTACCTAAGTAAAGGTAATGGACTGTATTTCATTTCGTATGTTCGTCTTTACCCCAGTAAAGGTAATAGACATTATTTTCCTCCCCAGTAACACTTTATTTGGTTCTCAAGTTAGTATTTTCGTCGTCCTTGCATTCGTACCTCCATAACAGACAACTCATATCATTACATTCATAGAGCTTTACTTTCTTGATTCTTGAATTGGTCAAAAATTGTTGTACTTAATATTTAAGTCTCTCTGCCCCGTTGATTTAAAATTTTCATCTTTTTAAATCCTTGTGACGGAGAAACTTAAATAGGGGCATCTGTCATACCCCAAATTTTGACTAATTTAATTTTTTATTTTCGTACGTTGTTCATTTTTTTAGCTTTTCGTTCGCGCTCTAATTCCCGTAATATCTGTTTTTATTCGTATTGTGATCATATTTTTATTTTTTTTACGTCGCTTATATTTTAATGTCACTCGCGTATTAATTTCGTATTTTTATCCGCGTTTTATGCGTATTTTATTTATCGTAAAGTTTACGTTGTTAAAATTCTTTTTTGTTCACGTCGTTGATTTATTATTTTATTAGCGTAGAAAAAGCCGCGTACTTCAGTCGTCTCAGACGAAATTTCGGCAGAGAGGTATTTTAAAATACCTCATTTTTTGGTTCCGACGGGACATTTTTTTTCTTTTTATTATTAATTTTCGTTTTTCATTTATTTATTTATTTAATTATTTCTTTTTTTATTTTATTTAGTTGTTGTTATTTAGTTATTTATCTGATTTTATCATTTTTTTTAAGTCATTCAGTCCACATGTCAGTTTGTTATTGGTCCTGGTCCAACTTTTTCTCCAAGTTTCAGCAGGGGTATTTTCGTCATTTTAATGTATCAGAGACTTTGTACTATTTAAAGTACTGTTCAGGCGTCAGAAACGTCCTAATCACAGTCAGAAAAATCAGAAAGTATCAAATCACAAAAAAAACACATTTCCACTTTCTCTTTCCAAAATTTTAGATCAAAACCACAAAAAAACTCATGAATATCTCAAGAACACAAAGAACACTCAACAATTTTTCAGCAACATAAACCACCATTTTAACCACAAATTTTCGGCCTCAACATAAACAACAACAACAAATCCATTTTCGGCCAACATCAACATAACCATACAAAAATTTCGAACCAAAACGTGAGAAGAAGAAGGCACGGCAGAAAACGAAAAAGAAGAAGAACGCGAAAAGAAGAAGAAAAACGCGGAAAAGAAGAAGAAAAGAAGAAACAAGGTAGTTTTCATGATTTTTTTTTGTGTGTTTTTGTGTGAACTTTGAATGCTAGATCTAGGCTTGTGTGATTCTTTTCTCTGAAAACCGGGTTTTGATTTGTGTTTAGAAGGGAAATAGCTACCTAAGAGTGCAAAAAAAGTTTTTCCGGCAGCGGCGCAACCACCCTAGGGTGGCCGGCCACCGCGCCGGAGCGGGAAAGCCCGCCGGAGAAGATGATCTTCATCTTCTTTCTTTTTTCAGAATTCTAGAGAGAGGGGAGAGGGTTTTGAGTGTAGAGAGAGAAGTGGATGGGAGAAATGAGAGAAAAAAGACATGAAAGCCTTATATGTGCACCCATTCAAACCGGTTCGGGTCAAACCGAACCGGTTACCCATTACTGTAACACCCCGTTTTCCCAAAGTAAAAATTTCTTAAATAAAATCAGAGTATCACATAAACGGAATGCTACATTTCTTAAAATCTCAAAAACAGAATAAATAATAATTTATTCTAGTCAAAATTATTTAAACTTCGCAGCGGATAAAAATTCAAGTTAACAAAATAGTTTTGGCACGCAGGCCTCATAAAAACTTCTCAACATAAATTCAACTAAAAACTTAAATCATAATCAATACGTAAGAAATAGAAAATGGTTATAAAGTTTCCCATCCCGTTACGTATCAGAGCACCTAAGGACACAGTGAGGGTAGCCACTCACAACAGCAACAACAACTAAAGCTTAATTACCTGCACTTTCCCACAAGGCGGCGGCAATTTCAACAGAAGGGGTGAGATTTCACATTGAGCACCTAAGGACACAGTGAGGGTAGCCACTCACAACAGCAACAACAACTAAAGCTTAATTACCTGCACTTGCCCACAAGGCGGCGGCAATTCCAACAGAAGGGGTGAGATTTCACATTCTATAATGATAAGCAACAATTCATGTAAAAGAATTAATCAACATAAAATAGCAACAAATCATATAAGAGAATCAATCCACATAAAACAGCAACAAATCATATAAGAGAATCAATTGACATAAAACAACAACAAATCATATAAGAGAATCAATCCACATAAAACAGCAACAAATCATATAAGAGATTCAATTGACATAAAACAACAACAAATCATATAAGAGAATCAATCAACATAAAACAACAACAAATCATCATCAACAAGTACTTCATATAATTACAGATATAAATCATCAATTAATTTCAGGTATCAGGTAACATCATCATCATCTTAATCAACTTCATAACTTCAAAAATTTACTTAACCACTTGACTCGACAATGCAACTCTAACTTGACTATGCAACTTAATAATCTTACTCATGCATGTGGTACCATATTGAGTATAAATATACTCCTAGGGCATAAGCCCTCGTCGCTATTGAGTATAAAAATACTCCTAGAGCATAAGCTCTCGTTGCTATTGAGTATAAAAATACTCCTAGAGCATAAGCTCTCGTCGCTATTGAGCAAAAGCTCCTAGGGCATGAGCCCTTGTCTCTTGATGCATATGCATGGACTCAACTTCTTAACTCTTAGACATCTCAAATGAACTCCAATAGTTTGGACCATAACATCAAATAAATATCATATAAATAAATAACATATAAACAACTTTCAATATAAATATCATATAAATAACATACATAATAAGAATTTTCATATAAATATCATAAATACAATCTTCATATAAATAATTTTCATATAAATTCATGAATTATCTATACTCTTAACAACCTAATTCAATTAAAAATCTAACTTCTACAACAATAACAAAATTAACAACAACAAGATTAAACCCTTTTTTTTTAGAATTATATGCTTATGATTAAAGAAGGTTAGTCCCACCCTTACCTTAGATTGATTGATTGCAAAGATTCTACACTTCTCTTCTCTTCTCTCTTCTCTCTGACTCTTCTCTTACTCTAGGTTTCTCCACTTTCTCCAAAACATTCTCTTACTCTAGGTTTCTCCACTTTCTCCAAAACAGTTTGCACGTCATATTATTTTCTAACTCTAACTCTCCTTTTTATAATAACCATAATTTCTCTTACACCCCAAAACTACTTTTTTCCTCGTAATCTTATTTATTTCTAAATTAAATATATCTCTCCCCCACTTAATAATAATAATAAACTAAATAACAAATATATCTCTACACAAAATATATTTCTATACTAGATAACATATATATGTCCACACAAAATAACAAATATATTTTTATACTAGATAATATATATTTCCACATAAAATAACAAATATATCTATAACAAATAAAAAACATATTTATAACAAATATATTTCTAAACAAAATAACAAACATATTTATAACAAATATATTTCTAAACAAAATAACAAACATATTATCACTTATCAAATATAAAATCATGTAAAAGTATTCAAATATTAACTAAAAATAATTAAATAAAAAGGGGGGCGTTACAATTACCCATAACCCAATACCCATAACCCAGCCCAGTTGTTTTTTTGTTCCTGCTTGCTTTTTGAACCCCCAGGTTGTTGCCTGTACCCCCTCTGCTTGTTTTGTAGTAACTTTTTTTTAATTTCATGTATTTATTTATTTTACTTCATATGATATTTGAACTATGTTCCATGCATTTTTTATTAGTGTTTTAATTTTTACATCATGCATTTTTTTAGTTTATTTAATAGTTAAATTTCTATCTCATGTAGTTTTAGTGTAGTTAGGCATTTAAAAAAAATCTTCTCATGCATTTTTACTTCTTTTAATCTTATTTACCTAGCATTTGTGTTTATTTCAATGTGCTTGCATTTTATTGCTTTGTTATTTTAATTGCTTTCTTAGTGGGTATAATATGTTTCATAAAATTATTGCATGCTTATTCAATTTTTCATCATTTATTTTATTTTTGTTTTAGTTTGTAATTAGGGAAATGATGTAATTTATTTTTGCGCATTTTTATTTCTCGTCATCTTATTTTTCTTTTGAGACCATAGAATGTATTTAGGGTATGTAATATGTAATCGACACACGCACTGACACGCGCACCGACACTTCACTATTTTATTTACCGCTTTACGCTCTTTTATTTTTTCGTTATTACGCTAGTTCACCGTTAGTTTAGAAAAAATATTTTTATCAAAAAATCAAAAAAGTCAAAATTCAAAATTCTTTAAAGTAAACCTTGGCTTGTAATCCAAGTGTTTTTCCTTTTATTTTCCTTAATCAAATGTTAATCAATTTAATATCCACATTAGACATGGATTTCTTGCAATTAAAATTAACCAACTTCATCGTATTTTCTTCTCATGCCTTGAGGCCTCTCATCTCTTCTTAAAATCTTTTTCTTCAAAAATGTTAAAATCAATTCAACCCATCAAAAAAGTTCTTTAGCCGAACTACTTGATTTTGATGCCGATTTATTTGGGTAAGTAGGCAAAGGGTTTTGGCCCTTCCAAATCAATAAAAATAACCAAAAAACATGCTTCATCTTCCTCTTTTCTTTCACTTAAACTCTTAAACTTTTTTTTAATAAGTAAAATTAATTTAGCGCAAGATTAAGAATATGTAGAAGGTTCCTATGGGATACCATAGTCGGTTCGGGTGCCTAACACCTTCCCCAATCGAAACCAACCCCCGGATCCAAGGTCTTATAATGGTTTTTACTCACTTTTTCCCTTCCCGCGAATAAAAGTTGAGAGTTCAAAGATTAAAGGTTCAAATCCGATTAATGATTTTGATACCCGAAAATCGAGAGCACAATCTTATTCCAGGAACGAAGCCTGTGTCTATGGCACCTTACCGTATGTCGGCGTCCGAATTAGCTGAATTGAAAAAGCAGTTGGAAGATTTACTTGATAAGAAGTTTGTAAGACCAAGTGTGTCACCTTGGGGAGCGCCAATGCTATTAGTTAAGAAGAAGGATGGTAGTATAGGTTATGTATTAATTATCAGCAGTTAAATAAAGTGACGATAAAGAATAGGTATCCACTTCCAAGAATCGATGATTTGATGGACCAGTTAGTGGGTGCACGTATGTTTAGCAAGATTGATTTGAGGTCGGGCTATCATCAGATTAAGGTGAAATATGAGGATATGCAGAAGACGACTTTTAGAACACGTTATGGACATTACGAGTATACGGTGATGCCTTTCGGTGTTACTAATGCACCTGGTGTATTTATGGAGTACATGAACTGTATTTTTCATGCTTGTTTAGATCGCTTCGTGGTTGTATTCATCGATGATATTTTGATATACTCTAAGTCTGAAGAGGAACATGTTGAGCATTTGAAAATTGTGTTGCAAGTGCTGAAAGAGAAGAAGTTGTATGCTAAGTTGTCAAAGTGTGAATTTTGGTTGAATGAGGTGAGTTTTCTTGGCCACATTATTTCTAGTGATGGTATTGCTATAGAGCCGTCTAAAGTTGATGCGGTATCACAATGGGAGACTCCTAAGTCGGTTACCGAGATTAGAAGCTTTTTGGGCTTGGCAGGATATTACCGCAGGTTTATAGAAGGATTTTCAAAGTTAGCACTTCCGTTAACTCAGTTGACCTAGAAAGGTAAAGCTTTTGTGTGGGATGTTTAGTGTGAGAACAACTTTAATGAATTGAAGCAACGGTTGACGACGGCTCCAGTTTTGATTCTACCCAAGCTAGAGGAACCTTTCATTGTGTATTGCGATGCGTCCAAATTGGGTTTAGGCGGTGTGCTTATGCAAGATAACAAGGTAGTGGCTTATGCATCAAGGCAGTTGAGGATTCATGAAAGAAATTACCATACTCATGATTTAGAGTTAGCCGCGGTAGTTTTTGTGCTTAAGATATGGAGGCATTATTTGTATGGTTCTAGATTTGAATTGTTCAGCGATCATAAGAGCTTAAAGTATTTGTTTGATCAAAAAGAATTGAATATGAGGCTGCAAAGGTGGCTCGAATTGTTAAAAGATTATGATTTTGGGTTGAATTATCATCCAGGAAAAGCTAATGTTGTCGCAGATGCCTTAAGTAGGAAAACCTTGCATATGTCTACTATGATGGTCAAGGAGTTGGAGCTGCTAGAACAGTTTAGAGACTTGAGTTTGGTTTGTGAACTTTCATCACAGAGTATAAAGTTGGGAATGTTGAAAATTAATAGTGAATTTTTGAACAATATTAAAGAAGCACAAAAAGAGGATGTGAAGTTTGTGAATTTGCTGATTGATAGTAACCAGACGAGTGATAGTGACTTCCAGGTTGATGACCAAGGAGTGTTGAGATTTAGAGGTAGAATTTGTATCCCTGATAATGATGAGATGAAGAAGATGATTCTTGAAGAAAGCCATAGGAGTAGCTTAAGTATTCATCCGGGAGCTACGAAAATGTATCATGATTTGAAGAAATTGTTTTGGTGGTCTGGTTTGAAACGCGATATGGCACAATTTGTGTATGCATGTTTGACTTGTCAGAAGTCAAAAGTTGAGCATCAGAAACCTACTGGGTTGATGACACCGTTAGATGTGCCAGAGTGGAAGTGGGATAGTATATCCATGGATTTTGTAACGAGTTTGCCGAACACTCCAAGAGGGCATGACGCTATATGGGTAATTGTGGACAGATTGACGAAGTCAGCTCATTTCATTCCAATTAACATCAGTTTTCATGTGTCTCAGTTGGCGGAGATTTATATTCGCGAGGTTGTGAAGCTACATGGTGTTCCATCGAGCATTGTGTAGGATAGAGATCCAAGGTTTACTTCTAGATTTTGGAAGAGTTTGCAAGAGGCTTTGGGTTCTAGATTGAGGTTGAATTTGGCGTATCATTCGCAAACAGATGGTCAGTCAGAAAGAACGATTCAGACGTTGGAAGACTTGTTGAGGGTCTATGTACTTGAGCAAGGAGGAACTTGGGATAGTCATCTTCCGTTGATAGAATTCACGTACAATAACAGTTATCATTCCAGCATTGGAATGGCACCATTCGAAGCTTTGTATGGTCGGAGGTGCGGAACTCCGTTATGCTGGTTCGAGTCAGGTGAAAGTATAGTTTTGGGACCAGATATTGTTCAGCAAACGACTGAGAAGGTTAGGTTGATCCAAGAGAAGATGAAAGCGTCACAGAGTCGACAAAAAAGTTATCATGATAAGCGTAGAAAGGACCTTGAGTTTCAAGAAGGAGATCATGTGTTTTTTAGAGTCACTCCGGTGACAGGTGTTGGACGTGCATTAAAGTCAAAGAAGTTGACTCCGAGGTTTATTGGTCCGTATCAAATTTTAGAAAGGATTGGAACGGTTGCTTATAGGGTGGGTTTACCACCACATCTTTCGAATTTACATGATGTGTTTCATGTGTTGCAGCTTCGGAAGTATGTTTCAGATCCATCTCATGTGATTCCAAGAGACGATGTGCAAGTGAGAGATAATCTTACGATCGAGACTTTACCAGTAAGGGTTGAAGGTCGCGAAGTAAAGAAGCTGAGAAGCAAGGATATACCTCTTGTGAAAGTTGTTTGGGAAGGAGCGGCTGGTGAAAGTTTGACTTGAGAATTGGAGAGCAAGATGTTGGAGTCATATCCAGAGTTATTCGTTTGAGGTAAATTTTCGAGGATGAAAATATTCTAAGTGGGCGAGAGTTGTAACACCCTAATTATTTAATTATTTATTTTATTGAGTTAGAGTCTTTTATATATATATTTATTTATTTAAAGTTGTGTTATATGATTTTTGGTGTTTAATTGTTGGTTATAATGATATTAAGTGGTATGACTTTTTTATTAATGAATGGTATTTAATTAAAATGAATAAAGGAAGGATAGTTTGGGAAATAAGTGTTGGAACAAGGGTGTTCAACATTACCACTTTTGAGTTTTGATAATAACAAGGTATTAAAAATTGTCAATTGGATATGCTAATATTTGTTTAAGAGTGAAAGATCTTAATCAAGATTTCAATCTTAGAAAGTATTATGTTAGAACAAATTAAGAGCAAGAATCTAGAGAAGCTTGTTGCTTGTGATTATGAAGTTCCAGAAAATCTGAAGCATCATCAGAAGCTGTTTCGAGAGGTCCTGAAGACTCAGAGAATCTGAAGTTCTGAAGAGAGTCTGAAGATCATCAGAAGCTGAAGTGCTACAGTGAGTCTGAAGACTACAAACTAAAGATTTGTTTAGAAGGATTTCTGAAGGCATTTCGATGCATAAGAAACATTCATTTGGAGTAACGACTAGCTTCAAAGTCAACTTGAGCATGAGATGCTCAACGACAAAGAATGCAGAATAGGACAAAATACTTTTGTACGAACTCTGTTTCCACTACTCCACTACCTCGTACAGTTTGGCAACTATGTCTACCGGTATTTCGCTTCAAAAGGAATGGGATTCAAATATGCATTTGAAGGACTATTACGATATCAAGCAACAGATCAACAACTATTGATCAAGCTTCCAAATACTCTGTGATGTGCTGGATTGTCTCAACGTCTCTTTCCAACGCCTATATAAAGGATAGAAGACTTGAAGAATATGTTGGACTCTACAACTGAAAAACTACGCTATCAAGCTATTGTATTCTCTTTGAGTCAAACCAGAAACTCATCAACAACTTAGCAAATTCTTACAAACTGTGTATCCTAGAATTTCTAAGTTTATCAGAAAAACAAAATTTGTCTTTGTTTTGTAATTGGAACACATTTGATTGTTTATCAAGTGTTCCAACTCTATTCAATTTTCTGTAAATTGTGTCAGAAGTCTCTTGGCTGTGTCCTTGAGCAAAGAAGTCTCTTAGTTGTGTCTTTGAGCATTGGAAGTCTCTTGCCTGCGTGCTTGAGCATTGGAAGTCTCTTACTGTGTGTTTAAGCAAGTTGTAATTGTTAATTACATTTTAGTGGAACTCTCCTTGGAAGTGCAAGGGGGACATGACTACTTCCGGTTTGTGGAAGGAACCTGTATAATTGCTTGTGTTTTCTCTTTCTCTTTATCTCTTGTTTATTTCCGCTGCAACAGACTCTGGTCTTCCATCAGGTTTTGAATCCATTCAGACTCTGATCCTGGAAAACAGATTCTCACTCTTCAAGAGGTGCGAAAAAGTTAACACAATTCAACCCCCCCTTCTTGTGTTTTTCTCACCTTCATTTGGTATCAGAGCTCCAGCTCTGTTGTCATAGAAGTTAACCGTGTAACAGAAAAGATCCAGAGAAAAACATGTCTTCCAGTGAACCTTCTACATTTGGTGCTAATTCTGGTGCTGCTATACCATATGACTATGGATCCAATAACAGCAGTAAGAAAGCTGATTATGGGAAAATTCCAAAGTTGAACGGTGATCCTGAAGAATTTTCTTGGTGTAAAACCAATTTCTATAGCTATGTCATGGGTCTTGATGAAGAACTTTGGGACATACTAGAAGATGGTGTTGGTGACTTACAACTTGATGACGAAGGTTCTGCCATTGACCGTAAGCTTCACACTGCTGCTCAGAAGAAGAGCTACAAGAAACATCATATCATCAACGAAGCTCCTGTCACTGCTATTCCTAAGTCTGAATACATGAAGATGAGTGACAAATCTACTGCTAAAGCCATGTTTGCTTCTCTTTGTGCAAACTATGAAGGGAGCAAGAAGGTCAGGGAAACTAGAGGTTTTTTATTGGTTCATCAGTATGAGTTATTCAAGATGATGGAGGATGAAAGCATTGAGCAGATGTACTTAAGGTTTCAAACTCTAGTATCTGGACTTCAGATACTTAAAAAAAGTTATATAGCTTCTGACCATGTTAGCAAGATACTGAGGAGCTTACCCTCTAGATGGAGACCAAAGGTTACTGCAATTGAGGAAGCTAAGGATTTAAACACCTTGAGTTAAGTCTCAATGAACATGAATCTGCAAGAAAGTCTAAAACCATTGCTTTAAAGTCAAAGGGAAGATCCTCAAAGGCTCTTAAAGTTGAAGAGTCTGAGAATGAATCTTCTTCTTTTGAAAGCTCTGAGAAAGATCCTGATGTTGCTAAAGAAATGGCTATGCTTTCAAGCAGAATGCAGTACCTGGCCAAGAAGAACAAGAAGTTTCTGAGTAAGAGCAGTGGTTAGGGTTTCAAGAAGGAAGAACAAAAAGGTTGCTTCAACTGCAAGAATCCTGGGTATTTTATTGCTGATTGTCCAGAGTTGCAGAAAGAGAAATCCAAGTCAAAAAGGCCAACCTTCAAGTCAAGCAAGTTTAAGAAGCAAATCAAGAAAAGTCTGATGGCTACCTAGGAAGATCTTGATAATGAGTCAGGGTCTGAAGAAGATAATGCTGATGGTGAAGCTAATGTAGCTGTTGGATTAATGGCTACAACTGAACCAGTGGAAGAAGCACCTGAGGCAGAATCAAACACAGACTCTGAGAGTGAGACTGAGGTGTTTTCTAAACTCACAAGATCTGAATTAGTTGATTCTATCAAAGAACTTCTTGGTCAGTACGAGACTAAATCCACTGAGTTGAAGAAAGTTAAACAACAGCTTGATAAGTTGTTGAAAAAGCATGACTCAACTCTGTTGGAGTTAGACAGTTAAAGGAAGAAAATGACTCTTTACTGATCAAGAAGTGTAGCTGTAAATACTTGAGCGAGCAGGATGTTGCTCTACAAGAATTTATTGCTACTGGAATTGATAGATCCATGGTAGAATCTATGATCTATAGCACATATCAGAACAGAGGACAGGGTCTTGGATTCATTGGAGGCAGCTCAAATGAAGTAATCCTGAAACCTGGTCCTGATGGCGCCAGAGAAGCATTGAAAAATCACTGTGAGTGAGTCTGAAGAAGTCAACACAGTAACTCATTCAAGACCTAAAGCTTCAAGTTCTAAAGTAATGACTAAGTCAAAACCTCAGAACCCAAAGCCAAAGGTACTGAAAAACTTTGAACCTAAGGCTTCAAGGATTCAGATTCTGAAGAAATCAGAGTCTGAAAAACAAAAGCCTAAGTTTCAAAGAAGAGAAACTGTGAAAGGTAAGTTGGATCCTAAACTAAATGGTTATGAACCTAAAGTTTGGAGGAAAACAATACCAAGGACCTCAAGACACACAACACAAAGGGGATTCAATGGTTCAAGGACTAACCCCAGAGGACCCATGAAAATATGGGTACCTAAGTCTGAAATTGTTGATATTGCAGGTATGTCTAAAAGGACAAGAAAGGTAGAAGGCCTGGTACCTGGACAGTGGCTGCTCGCGACACATAACGGGAGAAAAGTCTATGTTCCTAACCCTAACCATGAAAGAGGGAGGAACTGTGGGATTTGGAGGAAACCAGACTGACAAAATCATTGGTACTAGAACCATTGGTAACTCTCTAATCTCAATTAGTAATGTGTGGTTTATACATGGACTTAGACATAACCTACTGAGCATAAGTCAATTGTGTGACAGTGGTTATGATGTTTTGTTTAATAAGAACAACTGCACAGTAGTCAACAAGGATGATCAATCTATAGTCTTCAAGGGAAAGAGAAGAAACAATGTCTACAAAATAAAATTCTCTGAACTGACTGATCAGAAGGTAGTTTGCCTTCTATCAATGAGTGATAAGAAATGGATGTGGCACAGACGGTTGGGACATGCAAACTGGAGGTTAATCTCTAAGCTTAGTAAGTTGCAACTGGTCAAAGGCTTACCAGACATTCACTATCATTCAGATGCTCTTCGTGGAGCATGCCAGAAATGGAAGATTGTTAAAATCTCTTTTAAACCAAAAGAAATTGTTTCCACCTCCAGACCCTTGGAACTACTTCACATTGACTTATTTGGACCAGTCAGTACTGCATCCTTATGTGGAAGTAAATATGGATTAGTCATTGTTGATGATTACAGTAGATGGAGTTGGGTTAAGTTTTTGAAATCTAAAGATGATTCATATATTGTGTTTAGTAAATTTTGCATCCAAGTACAATCTGCAAAAAAATTGAAAATTTTGAAAGTCAGAAGTGATCATGGAGGAGAATTTGAAAATGAGCCATTTGAACTTTTTTGTGAAAACATGGAATTATCCATGAATTCTCTACTCCTAGAACTCCACAATAAAATGGGGTTGTAGAGAGAAAGAACAGAACTTTACTAGAAATGGCAAGAACCATGATTCATGAAAACAATCTGGCTAAACATTTTTGGGCAGAAGCAGTAAACACAACATGTGTTCAGAAAAGGATCTACATCAGACACTTGTTGAACAAAACAACATATGAACTCTTTAAAGGCAGGAAACCGAACATATCTTACTTTCATCAGTTTGGATGTACATGTTATATTCTGAACAATAAAGTATATCTAAAGAAATTTGATGCCAAAGCTCATAAGGGAATCTTTTTAGGTTACTCTGAAAGCTCTAACGCATACAGACTGTATAATTCCGAAACCCAATGTGTTGAAGAATCTATGCATGTCAGATTTGATGACAAAGTGCTTGGAAGTGAAACTCCAGAGCAAGATGAAAGTTGTGCAGGATCTCAAGAATCTGATGATAACTCAGAACCTGATCAGAGTCGAGAGTCTGATGATACTCCAGAAGCTGTAGCATCCCCCGAAGTTCCTGATGAAGTAGCTTCTGAAGAAGCTCAAGATGGTTCTCAGCAAGCCAACCAATCCAAACACGGATTCAAATTATTGGCAACAAAGAAAGTCCCAGAAGAACAAGATCCCACTTCAGACAAGAAGAGTCTGTGTTGGTATTGTTATCAATAATTTAATCTGCCTCAATTGAAGAAGCACTTGCAGATGAAGGATGGATTCTAGCTATGCAAGACGAACTCAACCAATTCAAAAGGAATGATGTATGGGATCTAGTAGCTAAGCCTGAGCACAAGAACATTATTGGAATTAAATGGGTGTTCAGAAACAAGCTTAGTGAACAAGGAGAAGTAATCAGAAACAAGGCCAGATTAGTTGCTCAAGGCTACAGTCAACAAGAGGGCATTGATTACACTGAAACATTTGCTCCAGTTGCAAGATTGGAAGCAATCAGGTTACTTCTTTCCTACGCAGTAAATCACAACATAATTCTGTATCAAATGGATGTTAAGAGTGCCTTTCTTAATGGTGTCATTACTGAAGAAGTGTATGTCAAACAAACTCCTGGTTTTGAGGATCTAAAACATCATGAACATGTTTATAAATTGAAGGAATCACTATATGGCTTGAAACAAGCTCCCCGAGCTTGGTATGAAAGACTAAGTTATTTCTTAATTCAAAATGATTTTGAAAGAGGACATGTTGACACTACACTATTCAGGAAGACTCTGAAGAAAGACATTCTAATTGTTCAAATTTATGTTGATGATATTATTTTTTGTTCAACTAATAGTTCTCTTTGCAAGGAATTTTTTAAGACAATGCAGGATGAATTCTCTGTTATATCTCACTGCATCCAGACCAGATATTTTATTCAGTGTATGTCTGTGTGCAAGGTTTCAATCAGATCCTCCAGAGTCTCACTTAACTTTTGTTAAGAGAATCTTCAGATATTTGAAAGGAACCACTAATCTTGGACTTCTATATAAGAAATCTTCAGATTATAAGCTAGTTGGATTCTGTGATGCTGACTATGCTGGAGACAGGATTGAAAGAAAATCAACCAGTGGCAATTGTTAATTTCTGGGAGAGAATCTGATATCATGGGCTAGCAAGAGGCAAGCAACTATTGCATTGTCAACAGCAGAAGCAGAATACATCTCAGCTGCTAGTTGTTGTACACAACTACTCTAGATGAAACATCAGCTTGAGGATTATCAAATAACTGAAAACTATATCCCAATTTATTGTGATAATACAGCTGCTATATCTTTATCTAAGAATCCAATTCTGCATTCAAGAGCAAAGCACATTGAAATTAAACATCATTTTATTAGAGACTATTTTCAAAAAGGAATTTTAGATATTCAATTCATTTATACTGATCATCAATGAGCTGATATATTTACTAAACCTTTAACTGTTGAGAGATTTGATTTTATAAAGAAAAATTTGAACATGTGTTATGTCTCTGTGTAATGTGTGCTCCTGAAGACAGAATTCAGATTCTGAAAGTTACTCAGAAGCTACTTGAGTATCAGACTCTCTTTTGGAGACTCTGAGAAATATAAGCTTCTGAACACACTCAGACTCTGTTAAGGAAACTTAGACTCTAAAGAAGCTCGTATTAGTGGTAAGGTGTCTGTTGTGATTAATAACAACTGTCCCACTACGTTGACAGTTACTTTTGAGGTTCTCAGTCGTGGTCTGTTTGTATTGGGTAGAAACTCAAAGGGCAATGATTTTATTCCTTTAACAATAAACCTCGCGTCTTCCCAATACCTTTTCGGCTGCATGCTTATTTGTCTTAAATGCTTGTGTTTGTTTGTCCCCTTTGCATTTCAAACGTTTCTTCAAAATCACTTAAATAGCAAACACACACAACTCACTCACCCTTCCATACAGTTTACAGTTTTTCTGAACCCTTCTCTCTCATTCTCTTCGAAAAACTTTTTCATATACTCAAACCTAGAAACCTTCTAATGGCAAGTTCATCAGCTCCTTCTGGTGTTGTAATCAAATCTGGACAGTTGTACGTCATCAAGTCCATAACTATGAACATTATCAAGGAAACCCTGGAAGTTCAAGTTGAATCTCCGGTGGACTTTGAGTCTCTTCTAAAACATGAGATTGATGTCTCTACTCACATTCTCGCACAAGAATTGATGAGCTACTTTGGTATGTTGAATGAACCAACATATCAGGAACTGATAAGAGATATTTGGGTTAGAGCAGAGGTCTACGACAAGGATGAAGCTATGCTTGAAGAAGTTGCTGCTATCAAGAACAATCCATCATTTGTTGGTAAGACAAGGAAACAAATGGGTTTGAAACCGTTCAATGGTTTAGAAGTTAGATCAGCTGTGATGGGGATTCCAATCATCATCACTGAAGAAATTATTGCTAGGGCATGTAGGGTGTCCAATACAGGAAAATTTGAGTGGAACGTCACCAAGAAAAGTGACTGGGTTGAAATTTGCAACAAGTTTCTGTTTGTAGGAATACCTTCAAACAAGTTGGTGGATATGCACCAGGATCATAGGGTGCTTCTGAAGATTATAACTGACTGCCTTCTTCAGAAAGGAGGAGGATCTGATACTCTCTCTTTGGACCAAAAGGTGGTTCTGTATTTCCTGATCAACATGGAGAAGATTAACTTTCCAAGATACGTGATGCACCATCTGTGTTGGGCCATCAAGGAAAGCCATAATAAATCCAAAAGACAAGTTCCTTATGGGAGGTTGCTTTCTGAGATCCCGTATCAGGGAGGACTCTTGAAGATCCTAACAGAATCTGGGGTAGTGTCTGACGCTCAGCTTGGGACTGTAACAGGGAGGATTATCAACGACAAAACCCTTCAATACATGAAGATTGTTAAGAAGTATGTACCTTCTGATGAGGACATGAAGGAATCTTTTGTCCAATCTAACCTAATGATAGACTTCCCTCCCATATCCAAAGAAGATAATCCTGAAGTCCTTGCTAGATTTGTGCTGGATCACTATGATGAAACAGGCAGAATAATCAACTATTCTGCTATTCTTGAGTCTTTAGGAGGAGGTCCTCTAAAGGTTAAAGGCAAAAGGACGAAGGATATTGTCCAAGAAGAGGAGGAAGAGAAGCAAGAACCTCCTAAGAAGAAAAAGTCCAAGTCAGTAGCTCTACCAGGAGTAACTATTGGTGCTCCTAAGGCCATAGCTCATGTGCCTCAAGCTGCTGCTGCCCCTGCATCCAAGGAAATCAAGGAAACAATAAAGAAAACCAAGGATGAGAAGAAAGCCAAGATCAAGAGAGGCAAAGGTGATAGAAATTTGAAGAGACTGGAAAAGGAAGTCAAGCAGTATCTTGATGTTGAAATAGAAGAAGAAGAAAGTGAGATCAAGAAAAGGAAAAAGGAAGCTATTCCTGTAGCTGAGAATTTGGCATAGAAGATAGGTACTTCAGTATCTATGGTGGAGGATAAACATGATGCTGGCAAGTTTATGGCAGCAGAGGTGGTGACTGAGGAACTGAGAAATGATACTGTAAAGGACGCAGCTAAATTGCTTGCAGAGGCTCTGAAGCACAAAGGGCCAACTGAGTATGAAGAAGCTGATCAACCAGGACCTGCACTGATAACTGCTCTGAAGGTGAGAAAAACACAAGAAGGGGGGTTGAATTGTGTTAGCTTTTCGTAGCTCTTGAAGAGTGAGAATCTAATTCCTTAATATCAGAGTCTGAATGAGATCAGAGTTTGATGGGAGATTAGGTTCTGATGCAGCGGAAATAATCAAAAGATAGAGAGCAGAGAGAACACAAGCAATTATACAGGTTCCTTCCACAAACCGGAAGTAGTCCTGTCGCCCTTGTACTTCCACGGAGAGTTTCACTAAAATGTAATATCTATTACAAGTTGCTCAAACACACAGTAAGAAACTTCCAATGCTCAAGCACACAGGCAAGAGACTTCCAATGCTCAAAGACACAACTAAGAGACTTCTTTGCTCAAGGACGCAGCCAAGAGACTTCTTTGCTCAAGCACACAAGCAAGAGACTTCTGACACAATTTACAGAGAATTGAATAGAGTTGAAACACTTGACAAACAATCAAACGTGTTTCTATTACAATAAAGACAGACTCTGTTTCAAACAAAGATAGACTCTGTTTTTCTATTTAACTTAGAAATTCTAGAATACTCAGTTTGTAAGAATAATCTTAGTTGATGATGTGTTTTTGTTAAGACTCAGTTGAATACGAAAGCAATGCAGCGTACTTTTTCAGTTGTAAAGTCCAACAATTCTTCAAAGTCTTCTATCCTTTATATAGGCGTAGGAAAGAGACGTTGAGTCATCCAGCACATCAGGATGATTTCTGAAGCTTGATCAATGGTTGTTGATCTGTTACTTGATATTGGTAATAGTCCTTCAATTGCATAATTTGAATTCCATTCCCTTTGAAGATTAATACCGGTAGACACAGTTGCCAAACTGTACGAGGTAGTGGCGTAGTGGAAACAGAGTTCGTACAACGTACTCTGTACTGGCCTACATTCTTTGTCGTTGAGCATCCCACACTCAAGTTGACTTTGAAGCTAGCCGTTACTCCAAATGAGAGTTTCTTTTGCATTGAAATGCCTTTAGAAATCCATGTTAGCAGACCTTCAGATTTCAGGCTTCACACTCACTGTAGCACTTAGCTTCTGATGATCTTCAGACTCTCTTGGTTTTCAGATTCTGATAGTCTTCAGACTCTGATAGTCTTCAGACTCTCTTCGATACAGTCTTTAGACTCTCTTCGATACAGCCTTGAGACTCTCTTCGATACAGTCTTCAGACTCTCTTCGATACAGTATCACAAGCAACAAGCTTCTCTAGATCTTTGCTCTTTAACATTGTTCAAACAGAATACTTTCTAAGATATAAATCTTGATTGATATCCTGCATACTTAAACAAATATTAGCAATATCCAATTGACAACTTTTAATACCTTGTTATCATCAAAACTCAAAACGTGGTATTGCTGAACACCTTTGTTCCAACAATCTCCCCCTTTTTGAACATAGTCTCTTATAAAATGATGTTTAATCTCAATGTGCTTTGCTCTTGAATGCAGAATTGGATTCTTAGATAAACATATAGCTGCCGTATTATCACAATAAATTGGGATACAATTTTCAGTTATTTGATAATCCTCAAGCTGATGTTTCATCCAGAGTAGCTGTGTACAACAACTAGCAGCTGAGATGTATTCTGCTTCTGCTGTAGACAAAGCAATGGTTGCTTGCCTCTTGCTAGCCCAGGATATCAGATTCTCTCTCAAGAATTGACAATTGCCACTAGTAGATTTTCTTTCAATCCTGTCTCCAGCATAGTCAGCATCACAGAATCCAACTAGCTTGTAGTCAGAGGATTTCTTGTATAGAAGTCCAAGATTGGTAGTTCCTTTCAGATATCTAAAGATTCTCTTAACAACTGTTAAGTGAGACTCTCTAGGATCTGATTGAAACCTTGCACACAAATATACACTGAATAAAATATCTGGTCTAGATGCAGTTAGGTATAACAAAGAACCAATCATACCTCTATACAACTTCTGATCAACTTTGGTTCCTTGATCTTCTTTGCTCAGAGTGCAGGTTGGATGCATTGGAGTATTCATTTCTTTGCAATCATCAAGATTGAACTTCTTCAGAAGCTCTTTCGTGTATTTGGACTGATGAACATAGACTCTATCTTTGCATTGGTTGATTTGAATTCCAAGAAAGAACTTCAATTCTCCCATCATGCTCATTTCAAACTCATCCTGCATTACTTTGGAAAACTCTTTTCAAAGTGAACTATTTGTAGAACCAAAAATGATATCATCAACATAAATCTGAACTATAAGAATGTCTTTCTTCAGAGTCTTTCTGAATAGTGTAGTGTCAACTTGCCCTTGTTCAAAGTTATTTTGAATTAAAAAATTACTCAGTCTTTCATACCAAGCTTTGGTAGCCTGTTTTAAGCCATATAGTGATTTCTTCAATTTATAAACATGCTCTGGATGTTTTAAATCTTCAAAGCCAGGAGGTTGTTTGACATATACTTCTTCAGAAATGGTTAGGGTTAGGAACATAGACTTTTCTCCCGTCATGTGACGCGAGCAACCATTGTCCAGGTACCAAGCCTTCTGCTTTTCTAGTCCTTTTAGACATACCTGCAACATCAATAATTTTAGACTTAGGTACCCATATTCTCATGGGTCCTCTTGGGTTAGTCTTTGAACCATTGAACTCCTTTTGTAAGTTGCGTCTTGAAGTCATTGGCAGTGTTTTCTCCCATACCTTGGGTTTAGAACCGTTTTGTTTAGGTTTCAACTTGCCTTTCACAGTTTCTCTTCTTTGAAACTTAGGCTTTTGTTTTTCAGACTCTGGCTTTTTCAGAGTCTGTTTATCAGACTTTGAATGTTTTAGAATCTGAATCATTGAAGCTTTAGGTTCAAAGTATTTCAGAACTTTTAACTTTACATTCTGAGATTTTGACTTAGTCAGAACCTTAGAATTTGAAGTTGTAGGTTCTGAATGAGTCACTGTGTTGACTTCATCAGACTCACTTAAAAAGTGATTTTTCAACGCTTCTCTGGCTCCATCAGGACCAGGTTTCAGAGTCACTTCATTCGAGCTTCCTCCAATGAAACCAAGACCCTGTCCTCTATTCTGATATGTGCTATAGATCATGGATGTAACCCTTGATCTGTCAATTCCAGTAGCAATAAATTCTTGCAAAGCAACATCTTGCTCACTCAAGTATTTACAGCTACACTTCTTGATCAATAAAGTGTCATTTTCTTCTTTTAAACTTTCTAACTCCAACAGAGTTGAATTATGTCTTTTTGACAGCTTATCAAGCTGTTGTTTGATTTTCTTCAACTCAGTGGTTTTAACTTTAAAATGACCAAGAAGTTCTTTGACAGAATCTACTAATTCAAATCATGTGAGTTCAGAATATACCTCTGTTTCACTTTCAGAGTCTGCATCTGATTCTGCCTCAGGTGTTTCTTTAACAGATTCGGTTGTAGACATTAGTCCAACAGCTACATTGGCTTCACCATCAGCATCATCATCCTCAGACCCTGACTCATTATCAAGATCTTCCCAGGTGGCCATCAGACTTTTCTTGATCTGCTTCTTAAACTTGCTTGACTTGAAGGTTGGCCTTTTTGACTTTGATTTCTCCTTCTGCAGCTCTGGACAGTCAGCAATAAAATGTCCAGTCTTCTTGCAGTTGAAGCAACCTTTCTGTTCCTCCTTTTTGAAACTCTTCCCACTGCTCTTGCTCAGAAATCTCTTGTTCTTCTTAGCAAGGTACTGCATTCTGCTTGAGAGCATAGCCATTTCCTTTGAAATATCAGGATTTTCCTCTGAGCTTTCAGAAGCTGAAGATTCATTTTCAGACTCTTCAACCTTGATAGCCTTTGAGGACCTTCCCTTTGATTTTAAAGCAATGGTTTTGGACTTTCTTGCAGACTCGTGTTCATTGAGACTTAACTCATGAACCTTGAGAGAGCTTACAAGATCTTCAACACTTAAAGTGTTTAAATCTTTAGCCTCCTCAATTGCAGTGACCTTAGTTCTCCATCTAGAGAGTAAGCTCCTTAGAATCTTGCTAACATGATCAGAAGCTATATAACTCTTCTTTAGTATCTGAAGACCAGATAATAGAGTTTGAAATCTTGAGTACATCTGCTCAATACTTTCATCCTCTTTCATCTTGAATAGTTCATACTGATGAACTAATAGAAGAGCTTTAGCTTCCCTGACCTTTTTGCTTCCTTCATAGTTAGCACAGAGAGAAGCAAACATGGCTCTAGCAGTAGATATGTCACTCATCTTCATGTATTCCGATTTAGGAATAGCAGTGACAAGAGATCCTCTGATGATATGATGTTTCTTGTAGATTTTCTTTTGAGCAGCAGTGTGAAGTTTACGGTCAATGGCAGCACCTTCGTCATCAAGTTGTAAGTCACCAACACCATCTTCAAGTATGTCCCAGAGTTCTTCATCAAGACCCATGACATAACTGTAGAAGTTGGTTTTCCACCAAGAAAATTCTTCAGGATCACCATTGAACTTAGGAATTTTTCCATAATCAGCCTTTTTACTGCTGTTATTGGATCCATAGTCATATGGTATAGCAGCACCAGAAGAAGAAGGTTCACTGGAAGACATGTTTTTCTCTGGATCTTTTCTGTCACACGGTTAAGTGCTATGACAACAGAGCCGGAGCTCTGATACCAACTGAAGGTGAGAAAAACACAAGAAGGGGGGGTTGAATTGTGTTAGCTTTTCGCAGCTCTTGAAGAGTGAGAATCTAATTCCTTAATATCAGAGTCTGAATGAGATCAGAGTCTGATGGGAGATGAGGTTCAGATGCAGCGGAAATAATCAAGAGATAGAGAGAAGAGATAACACAAGCAATTATACAGGTTCCTTCCACAAACCGGAAGTAGTCATGTCCCCCTTGTACTTCCAAGGAGAGTTTCACTAAAATGTAATATCTATTACAAGTTGCTCAAACACACAGTAAGAGAATTCCAATGCTCAAGCACACAGGCAAGAGACTTCCAATACTCAAAGACACAACTAAGAGACTTCTTTGCTCAAGGACGCATCCAAGAGACTTTTTTGCTCAAGCACACAATAAAGAGACTTCTGACACAATTTACAGAAAATTGAATAGAGTTGAAATACTTGACAAACAATCAAACGTGTTTCTATTACAATAAAGACAGACTCTGTTTCAAACAAAGACAGACCCTGTTTTTCTATTTAACTTAGAAATTCTAGAATACTCAGTTTGTAAGAATAATCTTAGTTGATGATGTGTTTTTGTTAAGACTCAGTTGAATACGAAAGCAATGCAGCGTAGTTTTTCAGTTGTAGAGTCCAACAATTCTTCAAGTCTTCTATCCTTTATATAGGCGTAGGAAAGAGACGTTGAGTCATCCAGCACGTCAGGATGATTTCTGAAGCTTGATTAATGGCTGTTGATTTGTTGCTTGATATGGTAATAGTCCTTCAATTGCATAATTTGAATTTCATTCCCTTTGAAGATTAATACCGGTAGACATAGTTGCCAAACTGTACGAGGTAGTGGAGTAGTGGAAACAGAGTTCGTACAACATACTCTGTACTGGCCTGCATTCTTTGTCGTTGAGCATCCCACGCTCAAGTTGACTTTGAAGCTAGCCATTACTCCAAATGAGAGTTTCTTTTGCATTGAAATGCCTTTAGAAATCCATGTTAGCAGACCTTCAGATTTCAGGCTTCAGACTCACTGTAGCACTTATCTTCTGATGATCTTCAGACTCTCTTGGTTTTCAGATTCTGATAGTCTTCAGACTCTCTTCGATACAGTCTTCAGACTCTCTTCGATACAGTATCACAAGCAACAAGCTTCTCTGGATCTTTGCTCTTTAACATTGTTCAAACAGAATACTTTCTAAGATATAAATCTTGATTGATATCCTGCATACTTAAACAAATATTAGCAATATCCAATTGACAACTTTTAATACCTTGTTATCATCAAAACTCAAAACGTGGTATTGCTGAACACCTTTGTTCCAACATGCTCCTGAACATCCAGCTTCTCCAGAAGATATCATTTCAGGTAACATTTCTAATGACTCACCCTTCTCATCAACGAATCAAGAGTAACCCTCATCCTCTGAAATAGAAACGGATGAAAATATTACTCCTCTGAGTAAAGTCATCCCATCCTTACGCAAAAAGACCCCCTCACCAATCCAACCAACTTCATCATATGACCCACTTGACCCAAGAATAACCAAGTATGTTGATACAACCATTGACAGAGTTATTCAAGACACCATCACAATGTCTCAACTCTTTCCATCTGACCATCCATCTCAACATGAATTTCTTAAACCACTTCAGGTAATTCAACCAAATGAAGAACCTGAATAACCCACTCAATCTCAACAACCCTCATTCCAACCAGAATTATCAAACATAGGTTCTCCTTAAACCCTAGAGTCTCTTAAAAAACATCTAGGAGGAGAATTACCTATAACCCCAGCAAAAGCCAAAACAACAAAGACTGCAGAATCTGTATCGCAACCAGAATATGTACCCCAACCAGAACCAGGATCTGAGAAAGAACCAGTGTCTGAGACTCTGGAGCAGGTCTCTGCTGTCATTCTTGACACAGAACTTGTAACAGAATCTGTTATAGAGGTTGCTTCCGAATCAACTATTGAACCCCTTCAACAACCAACAACCATACCCTTTGAACCTTTACAAACAACCATTTCATCTGAACCATCCACTTCAATTGAGCCAACCCAAACTCACATAATCCACAACCCTTTTGATTCGTTGAGAATAGATGAGTTCTTTAGAATGTCTAGTTCAAAGCTCAAAGACATTATTGAGCTAAGACATGTTCCAGTCCTCACTGTTAGCTATGAGGATCAGTATTCAGCTCTGAAGAATGAGTTCCTGGATTTCGTCACTAAGATTCAAAATGTGGTAGTAAAGGAACAAGCTAAAGTTCTTGCTAGGCATATGGAAGAAATCAGAAGAGCTGAAGTAGAAAAGGCCAAGAAGAAGGCTCCAGTCCTGGCTTTGACCAATGAACCTTGGTTTGGATCAGAAGAATATAATCATAAGGATTCAATGGTTTTTGAGACTTTGAAGAAGAAGCTGCATAGAGTTCAAGAGGAAGCTAAGCTTAAGGAAGAAACTCATCTTAAGAGAACAAAAGCTCTTGAGGAAATTGTAAAGAAGCAAGTTGAGGATTTGAAGAAACTGATGGATCTTCTCTTTTCATTTCTCTTAAAAAAAATTTTCCTCAATTGGAGTCTTGTAAAAAGGGGGAGAAACTTGTCTTTAAACCTTTTTGTTAATGACAAAAGGGGGAGAAAGAACTATAAGTATTTTGGTACTTTAATCATGTTAAGTCTGAGAAAAGGGAAGTAGCAATAGGTATTTCGTTAGATTCTGAGCTCTCATAAATTAAATTTTTCGCAATTTAATTTAAGAGAATCTTCTCTCATCTCTTGTCTTTTATTCATTGTGAGATTTGATTCTGATAATTTTGTTAAAAATGAATTTAATTAACCTGAATAGGACTTAGGGGGAGCTTACCAACCTCACCTTAATGACTATCAGACTCAGGGGGAGTCAGATCTTTCAAAACTCAGACTCTGAGCTTACAAACCTCAGACCCTTAAGTCAACTTGTTAATTAGATTAACAACAATTGACCTTTTAAATACTTATGTTTGTCATCATCAAAAAGGGGGAGATTGTTGGAACAAGGGTGTTCAGCAATACCACTTTTAGTTTTGCTGATAACAAAATATTAAAAATTGTTAATTAGATATGCTAATATTTGTGTAAGTGTGCAGGATCTTAGTCAAAGATTTTAATCTTAGAAAGCATTATGTGAGAACAAATGAAGAGCAAAATTCTCTAAGAAGCTTGTTGCTTGTGATTTTGAAGTCCTAGAGAGTCTAAAGAATTATCAGAAGCTGTTTCGAGAAGTTCTGAAGTCCTAGAGAGTCTGAAGAATCATCAGAAGCTGTTTCGAGAGGTCTGAAGACTCAGAGAATCTGAAGAACAAAGAGAGTCTGAAGGAGCTGAAGAGAGTTTGAAGCTCATCAGAGTCTGAAGTACTACAGAGAGTCTGAAGACCGCAAATTGAAGATTTGCTTAGAAGTTTTTCTGAAGGCATTTCGATGCAGAAGAAACGTTCGTTTGGAGTAACGGCTAGCTTCAAAGTCAACTTGAGCATGGGATGCTTAACGACAAGAATGCAGGAATAGGACAGAGTACGTTGTATGAATTGTGTTTCCACTACTCCACTACCTCGTACAATTGGCAGCTGTGTCTACCAGTATTTCGCCTCAAAAGGAATGGAATTCAAAATCTGTATTGAAGGATGATTACCATATCAAGCAACATATCAACAACATTTGATCAAGCTTCTAGATGACTCTGTGATGTGCTAGATTGTATCAACGTCTCTTTACAACGCCTATATAAAGGGAGTGAAGGCTTAGAGAATAGACTACTGACTCTGACGTTTTATCAAGCTATTTGCTATTCTCCCTGAGTCACAAAAACACATCAACTACTTAGGAAATTCTTACAAACTTTATATCCTAGAATTTCTAAGTTATTCAGAAAACAGAGTCTCTTTGTTTTGTAATTGGAACACGTTTGATTGTTTATCAAGTGTTCAAACTCTATTCAATTTTCTGTAAATTGTTTTAGAAGTCTCTTGCCTGCGTGTTTGAGCATTTGAAGTCTCTTGGATGTGTCCTTGTTTTAGAAGTCTCATTCCAAAACTGCCCTTATGCCTCATTAATCTAATTAATTCTACTCCTTCACTATTAAAGTCATAACAACTTACTAATAAATACTAAAAATCATCGCATAGCAAATATTCAAATAAAATATACAAAAAGACTCTAAACTCGATAGAATAAATAAATAATAAAAATGGGGCGTTACATCGTCGTTCGAAACTCAACGCGACCTTTTTTTCTCTCTCTTTCTTTTCGATATTCCAAGGATGTGATGATCCAAGTTTCAGATCAGACATTTTGAGATAGAAGCAATTTGATATTGGTTGCAATAACATGTTGGTGAAGTGGAAAACTATTCCAAATCTAGACATAATCCCTCCCAGATTCTTGAATTGAGATTGTAAAAGTAGATCCGCTTGTTGCGGCATGTTCTAGAAACTCTTGAAGAAGATAAAATGTTTGTTGTAATAAGCTAATTTTTTAAAAAGGCTTATTTAAACCTTTAGTCCCTGCTAATAGGGCTCATTTGAAGTTTGATCCCTGAATTTACTAATCTTTTCAAACAACCGCTGCAATTACTAATCACTTAACTTAAAATAGGTCCCTCGGCCCAGTTAATGACTGCCACATCACTAATCTGATAAGGCGGCACTGCTGATTGATTAAGTGGCATTCTGAGTTAGCAAAAGTTGGTGTGAAGAGACAAAAATACCTCTGCTTCTCAGACATACGTGAAAGGACGAAACGAATCGGGGAACTGGGGATTAGGATTAGGGTTCCAAAGAGGTGAAGACATAGTGAAATTGAAATTCAAAACCTACTTCAAATCTTGTTCAAATCAAAATGAATCAAAACATATAGTAATGAGCATTGAAGATTGAAGTGCTTAGAAGGCAAAGGGTTATGGGAATTAGAAACGCTGAGATTAAAGAACTTAGAGGGAAGAACACATCACCTGGAGAAGGGAATCGAAACGAAATCGAAGTATGTTATTTAGAATCTTTTTTGCTATATATGACTGTATTTTGTTGTTTTTGAGTAGTAGTTTTTTTTCTCCATTTTTTCGCAAAATCGTGGCATGAACATATTTAATGAACTTAGTTTTTTTCTTCATTTTTTCGTTGTTTCTAGTTATGGGGTTTTCTGTTAATTTTCATCATGGATGTAGCTTTGTCGGGGATTAACTTATTACTTATAAAGGGGGGAAGGAAACATTGAAGGAAGGTTTAAATTAAGATAGGTGGAGTTACTTTGAGATAACAGGTATAGTAGAAAATGATTTGAATGTGAAAAAATCTTATAGGTTGTGGTGGATGTTAGATGAATAGGTTAGTTTTAGGGTGATTAAAGTAGATGTTGATGCTGGTGAGATTAAAGATTATGCTTTGAAAAAACTATATGCTATTAATAGTTTTATTGAGCATAATGTGGAGGAAACTAGTGGATTAGTTGATGTTCCTAACTATATTGTTGTTGATCAAGTGGGTGAGAGTTCCCATGTAGTTAACATTGTGAAAGGCGAGAGTTCTCAAGTAGTTAACACTGACAAAGGAAACGGATTATTAATGTATAGTGGAAATGAACAGGAGAAGGAAGGTGGTGTAAGTAGAAATGAAGAAGATGCAAACAATGTTCCCTTTGATGATAGTGAAGATTAGAGAGAACTGGAGTTGGAGATGGGTTTGAGGAAGAATAAAATTAATTTTTGAATGTTGACATTGGTGCACTAAAGTCTTATAAGGGTAAAAGTTGAAAATAGTAACTAGATATGATGTTGTTGACCCTGATTTTGAGAATGAGTATAAGAGTGAAGAATTAAATTTTGATGATCCTAGTGTATTTGATGATGAGATAACACTTATTTATAATGTGTTTAAGATGAGCTAGCTAACCAACAACTATGTTTTCAAAGTTGGTATGGATTTTAAGTCTCTAACAGATTTTAAGGATGCAATAAGCGAGTGGTCTGTATTAAATGGGACTGAGATTAAGTTTGTAAAAATTATAAAGAAAGGTGTAGGATAGTGTGCAAAAAAGTGGTTTCCTGGCCCACTGCAGCAAAGTGGCTTACAACCATACATTTAAACTAAATACATGGTATATGGACCTTAAGTGTAGGATGGTAATGCAAATTCCAAGTTTGTTTACAAATATTCCCTTGATAAAATCTGAACATCTGAGATGAAAGTAACTGAAATCATGATAAATCAGAGAAAAACATACTCGGTAGGAGTATCATTTCATACAACTTGGATGACCAAAAAAAAGGCTAAGGAACTCTCAGAAAAGGATGCCAAGAAACAGTATACCTTACTTTAGAGGTATGCAACTGAGCATAGAAGGGTGTCAACTAGAAACACTTTTAAGATTAATGTTGAAAGAACCTCACTAATTGCTCAACCAAGATTTAGCAGATTTTACTTTTGTTTTGATGGATGCAAGAAGGCATTTTTATCAAGATATAGACCATTCATATTGGTATATGGTTGTCATCTAAAAACCCAACATGTAGGAATTTTATTGATTGCGAAGGTGAGAAAAACACAATAAGGGGAGGGGGTTGAATTGTGTTTGCTTTTTGACAAGTTCTTTTTCTTTATTGTTGATAAAATGCATGGCCAAAATCTGATGCTGCATATTCTAACTCAGAGTCTGAATGCAACGGAAAATAGATAACAAATTTAAAGAGTATGAGAGATAGAAAGCAGACATAAAGTAATTTTATACTGGTACGTCCCACAACACAGGAGTAGTCTAGTACCCTTGCACTTTCAAGGGATTTCATAATAATCACTTTGGATTACAAGTTACTCGAGGATACTTCCAAGAGACTTCTCAATGCTCAAGCACAACTGCAATAGACTTTAATGCTTAAGCACAATTAAGACTTCTGCTCTAAGACACCACCTAAAGACTTCTGCTAAAGGACAACTCCAAGAGACTTCTCTTTGCTTAAGCACACATTCTTAAGACTTTACCCTTGCTAAATCACAACTAAGTGAGACTTCCTAGTTGCTTAAGGTTTCACCAAGACACTTATCTTCTCAAGCAAGCAGGCAAGAGACTTTCTAAAAGTTTACATAACTTTAAACAAGTTAATTTGTTCTTACACTTGATCTAATAATGGTAGTGTAAACTGGACAAATAAACAAACTCCTTAGGATTTCTAAGATAAAAACTTCATAGTTAAAATCATAAGTGTTTCACGTTATTTGATTTGACAGAGTATTGGCACGGAAAAATAGCATAGTCTTGTTACTTCTTCTTCAGATCTTCAACTCCTTATATATGCAGTGAAATGAGAGATGTTTGAGAAGAGTATCAGCGCAAATAAAGTCGTTGAGAAGCTTTAATCAATAACATTGACCCTGTGCTTGATATGGATAATTCCGGTGGAAAGTCCTTTGAATTTTCTTTGCCGAAAAAAGAATTATCTGTTGCATTCTCTTTGTTCTTAAGGTCCTTTGTCTGGTTGCACACATAGATAGAAGAAGACAAAAGAACTGCTCTATCATATATTATGATAGAGACAGAAGCTTACGTTGATTCTGGGTTCCTCAGATCCAAGTATGTCAGTCAGCTTCTGTGTTTGATGTCCTACACAAAATTTGTTGAGATCACTCTGCAGCTTCTGTGAGGTATCTTTTTCCAAGGACATTGACTTCTGTTTGACCTTCCTTTAGATCTTTTACCAAAGTAATTTCTTCATATGCTCTTCATATGTTCTTTCTTCATGATGGATTACATACTACATACTTGAACATATATTAGTATTCCAATTATTCTTCAATATTTTGTTATCATCAAAACCCTGGAGAACTTGTACGAACCATTCATGTTCTAACATATTGTTGTTGGTAGAGATGCAAATGACCAATACATCCCTATGGAATTTGGAGTTGTAGAGATTGAAACCAAAAATTCATGGAGGTGGTTACTTACCTTACTACTTGAAGACACTTTAACTGATATGAGATAGGTCTTTATATCTGACCAACAAAAGGTATGTTTTTTTTTTGTTTATCAGATATGATGTTATTAAATATACATTATTGCAAACTAGCTTATCTAAATTTTCCTTTGTACCAGGGAATCATACTAGTTCTTGATAAAAAATACTCCCAGAGTAGCTTTTGTTGCTGAGTCTAAATCGGATTCTGATGATGGAGATAAGGAACTTCTTAAATTCACTTATTAAGAGTTAGTTGGTGATGTCAAAGAACTTGCTAGAAGGTGCTTAAACAAATCAAAAAAAAATTAAAAATTAAAGAAAAAGTTTGATTTGTTGAAAGCCGGCAGTAGTTTTATGGGGAAGCAGTATGAACACCTTCTGGTCAGAAATAACATCCTAGAGAATGGTGGTCATAATGATCCTCGTATTGCAGATCAAGCCCTACATATTAAGAGAATATAAATGTGAACTTGAAAACAAAATCAAGGTTTTGGAAGAAGCTTTCGAGAACAATGTCATCAAGGCTTTCGAGAATAAATATGTATATGCGGGTTGCGGGGATGGGTAGTATAGTACCCTTACCCGCACCCATACCCATCAAAATTTGCGGGTAATTACCCGGACCCGATTTAATTCAGTTATGCTTCTCTTGTGTCCGATTTAATTCATTATTGCATGTGCTTAATGCTTTTTCAATTGAAAATTTGTATCGGTAATCTTGAAAATGAACCGTATAGATTAGTAGGATTGACAACCCGATATTCTTCTTATGTTCATGGCAGTTCTAGTTGCTTTTTTCTTAATTCTAGTTAATGAAATTAAGCATGAAACCTCATGTTTTCTAATTCTTCCTTCTAGGAACGCTGTAAATTTAACTAAGTTATCTTACCGCACATGTTGTCGTTAAAGTTAATAAGAGCTCTAAAATTGGTTTCTTATATCATATGTCGACACCACATAACTAATATTCTACTAAATTAATTCCAACAAAGACTAAGGGGGGATTCGAGGATTCCCTAATCTCTGTTGCATATGTGAATCACAAATCTAATGTCGCATTGGGCAGGGCAATCAAACCAAACAACCTTTTTCTAATCTCTTTTCTATTTACTCTTTAAATAAGTTTTGCTGATTGCTAAGTTGAACGACAATCCTTGTGGAGACGATAAATCCTCTTTACTACTTTGCACTTGCCAATTTTGTCCATCACTATACCACAAGGAGTCATCAATCCAAAGCCAAATCAAGTATGAAAGCTATTGAAATCTCTATATTGTTTAAATCAAGTAAGCTGAAATTAGTACGAGAAGTTGAATGGATTTCTGGTTTCTCAATGCTACAATCTATCTAATGTAGATCATTCTCTCTTCACTCTTCATACAAGAACCAGGTTCACTGCTCTATTAGTTTATGTAGATGATGTAATTCTAGGAGGAAATTCCATGACTGAGAATGATAGAGTCAAAACTACTTTAGATGTTGAGTTCAAAATCAAGAATCTTGGAAAGCTCAAATATTTTTTGGGCATAGAGATGGAACATTCTAAAACTGGAATCAACATTTGTCAGAGGAAATATTGTTTAGACTTGCTGAATGATATTGAGCTACTTGCTTCAAAACCAAAGTACACCTTTTAACCCATCTGTCAAGTTACATCAATACACCACAAAGCCTTTTGCAGATATCCTTAGTTATAGAAGATTAGTAGGGAACTTATTATATCTTACAACAAAAAGACCTTCCATAGCGTTTGTCACACAACAATTCAGTCAGTTTCTACAAGCTACTACCACATTTCATTATAAGATAATTTGTAGGGTTGTTAAATATCTCAAAAGTTCACCGAGAAGAGGGTTATTGATCCAAAGATATTTCAATTTACAATTACGTAGGTTCACTGATGCAGATTGGGCAGGCTGCATAGACACTAGAAAATCAACCTCAAAGTATTTTCTTTCGCGGTTCTTCACTGATATCATGGAGATCGAAGAAGCAACATACGGTCTCCAGAACCTCATCATAAGCTTAGTATCAAGCATTATCTTTTGCTAGTTGCGAACTGCAGTGGTTACTCTACTTCATGCAAGATTTGGGAATCAAATGCAATAAGCCACATGTCCTCTAATGTGATAATCAAAAGGCCATATATATTGTTTCATGAGAGGGCAAAACATTTGAAAATTGATTGCCATTTTGTCAGAGAAAAATTACAACAAGACACTTTCAAGCTTCTCCCTATCAAATCACTACCCAACTTGCAAATTCTTTTACTAAGCCACTGCCACCTAAAAGTTTTACTTCTTTTATATCCAAGCTTAACATGTTTTATTTGTACCATGCTAAGCTTCAGGGAGGGTGTTAAACTTCTAATTCATTAGCACTATAACAGTTAAATTGCTATAAAAGATAACTTGTACTTCAAGCTCCTTACTTTATGTATCCACACCATAACACAATGTATCACACATAGGGTAGCAAAACTTCATTGAAGATAGTTAGAGACAGCTGTTAAGTTTGTTAGATGCTCTAAGAGTTGGTTAGTTTAATAGCTCCTATATATAGATGAATTGTAACAAATTCTCATATCTTCAATAACAAAGTTCAGTTTTTATATCTTTTATCTCTTTCTTCTTTATCAAGTTTCTGTTTCTATTGTGGTATTAAAAATTTGAAGGAATCAAAAATTTGTTAATATAATAGAGGATATGCAATTACACATATATGGGTTTGTTGGTAGATTTGATAGACTTTTCTATAAGCATTAGCCTTACATATTTAAATTAATGAGAACTTTTTAAAAATTATGAATGTAACCTATTTGGTAAAAGAGCTTAGCGGGAGCGAACTTTAAGTAGACCGAACCATATGTACTTGATGAGAGGCCTAACTCATTCTCACCCTTAATTATGTACATCAAAATTGGTATTTGTTTATACATTTAAGACAAACATTAAATCGAAATTGATATTTATACAATTAAGAGCGACGAAAAATCGAATAGACGAACATATTAGTGCTGGTATATTTATGGGTTACGAATAAAATAAGGGTCATACTAGTTTCTGCCTTTTGAGTATACGTTAATTACTCCACTAATTAGCTGAATTTTTAATATGTGTAAAAAAAATACAAAGTGCATGATGATATTGTGGTAGGCATATAAAATACAGGTGTCAACCTCATAAAGCAAGTTCCTTCAAAAAGATCTAATAAAGCAACTACTACAATTTCATCATACTTTCCTCCGACCTCTCTAAGATATTTATTTCATCAACATCACACATGAAACCAAACCTTTAACAACCTTAGTTAAAAATCTCTTATAAAACAAAATAAAAACAACCATTGTTAAAATCACTACCTCTTCTCCATAAAAAAAAACAAACATAAAAATCACAACCTCTTCTAAATTCCAACATATTTTTATTTTATTCCTTGAAATCTCTTTTAACACAAACCCATTCATTCTTCCACAGCTATGGATTCTTCTATGGTGCAAGTACCAGAAAGTAAAACCACGTCGTTTTGGACAGATGAAAAACACGTAAACTACCTCAATACTATGGAAGCTTCTTTCGTTCGTACAATGTTCCAAAACAAAGGTTGTCGTTCTTCTTCTTCTCATCACAGCCGTCAAATTCTTCGACTCGATCGACAACTTCCCGATAGCTCTGAATCAACCCTTGATTTGAAACCTCACCATGGAAGCCGCACCAGAAAACACCATAAAACTTCAGGTATATGATCGTCTTTCATCTCATTTTCTTATCTTTGTTCCAAATTGTAGGTTCGCCTTAGGTAACCAAATTCTCAGAAACGGCGATTCCAAACACCATATCTCAAATAGATAGTTTAGTTATTTTTTATTAGAGTTTTAGATAATGACTTAATAACATCGATAAATGATCTCTTCCAACTTAACTAGAGGTTTGTGTCTGAATTCGGTAGTGTTAAGTTAAATATCTTAAGAGATAATTTGTCTTTGTAGGTGAGACCTAAGATATAAGGTTAAAAAAATCATATTAGTATGTTGTTAAGGTATAATTAGGTTGCACATTATTTAATTTCATTTAATTTTTGTTATGGAAAGTGTTGAAAGGATTATTACTGGCGGTAGTTGGAGTGCTACCTAAACCAAACAGCACGTAAATACAATGACAAATATATAATAATGATAAAAATAGATATTTATATTTTTTAAGAGGGTAGATATTTATAATATTGAGATTTGTGATCTCGTCTTGAAATTCAACGTGAACATGAAGGGTTGTGTTTGTGATTTCATTATTAAAAGTTTATTGGGTTTCACTTGTGTATTATTTAAGTCGTAGAATCAAAAGATATTTTGTGACAGAATAAAAGAATATATAAATTATGGCAGGGAGAGTGTGAGACCACTAACATAATATCTTCGTAATAAATAACATGTGAGAGAATATAAATCGTTTGAAAAAAATATTATATTTGTATATAATTATATTTTTTGGTAGAAATATGAAAAAATCTTTTGTAGTTTTAAATTATAATAATATATAGTATTTATCAATAAATAATTTGATATAATGGCAAACATAAAAAGGAACTTTAGACAGTAATAAAATCATACTCTATTAGGTTTCATTTTAAATTATTTATTTTAGGGAGATGTTAGTAAAAATAGTGTTATGTTAATTTATGTTAGTAAAAATAGGATAATTCATAATATATGCAAAAGTGATGTTCAAATTTCGGACACCATTCTTCTTCACATTTAGAATGTGTGAACTCCGACCACTAAACTACTTGACCAAAAAAATTATGTTATCAACCAAACTATCTATGTGGAACATTTTACACCACATTTTTAAAAAAAATATGAGTTTCATTTATATACATTGTCAATGTATAAAAGTTTTATACTTGTATCGAATGATATGTGGTCATATATATGATAAATCAAGTGTTTACGACACATTAAATGATAGAACAATACTAATTGAACTCATGTATATTAGAACTTTTATACATTGTTTTGTCAAAAAAAAAAATCATACACTGTCAATAAAATAAATTAAATTCAAATTACATTTATATTTTGATATATAAGTAAATGGTTCTGGTAGAAAAAAATTGGTGTAGTTTTGTAGTGTAGTATAATTTTGGGCGAAAAAAATTAATGGATAGCATTTAGAAGACATAACATTTGGTAATATTGATAAACCATAATATTATAAATGATTTTTTTTTTCTCTTTTTTATAAGAATTATAATATCGTGGTTGGTCAATGTCATCAGATGTTACCTAAAATGAATGTAGAAAAATTGTATGGAAGCAATGAACCATGAGAAATGAGAAAGAGGGTGACTTTCATGTGTTTAAAATATAATAAAATACAGCACTTTGAAAATATCTGAGCCTTTTTAAATGTCAATTTAGTGGGGGAAAATATCTAACATGTCTTGTCTTTACTTAGGGCCAACTATGCTTTATTTTTCGAGATGGTTCACTTTATTGACCACCGTATTTTTTGTGCTTTTCCTTGCAACAGATTCGATGGGTCCAACATTTAGAAGAACACGAAGGAGGTCATCTCAGCCGTTCAATTCAAATGATCAGGTAGCTTTGTGTGTTGGCATGTTTTAAGCCTTTCTTCTTCTTCTTCTTCTGATAATTTTATTGTTTATATACCATTTTAAAAAGGGTATATAAACAACATAAATTACGTTGGATGATGATTTTAACGTTATAACAACATAAATTTGTGTTCATATACCTTCTTTAAAATCATCATCCAACGTAATTTTTAAGTTCTCCCAACGGAATAAAATTATGTATTATGTATAAAAGTGAACACTTTAAAACCCTCATCTCACAATATTTTTTATTTTTTTCACTTACTCTTTTTTTTTCCTTTTCAAAATCCTCCTCGCTCTTCCTTCAAACTCACAAACAAAACATTCAGATGAATAAGTAGGTTGAGGTTTAAACTATGACCCTTACATATAAAATATAATGTCTCTTTTAATTTAATTGAGCTACATTTTCTAAAATAAATGTGTCAGATATTTTAACATAAGACTATATATTCACATTTTAGGAAGTACATATTTTAGATACATTTATGGATTTAATTGGTCTATATTGCATGTGTAAATATTTTTTACAATCAATCAATTAAACTATTACAACATAAAATGTTTGGCTTTGATTATTATAATACTTTATAAGTTATTTATGTATAAAAGGTATGATTTGTGATTCATCGATGCTGAAATATCTTATCTTATTTGTTGGTTATTAAATAAAATAAAAATAACGTCGTGAGTGTAACTCATTTACAGAGTATGTGAGAGTCAATATTATATTCATGCTTTGGAGTTCATATTTATTTGTAAATATAAATTCTAATCATTAAACTACCTTAAAAAAAAAAACAAGCCATGTTTTCACATTTTTGGCGTGGTGTGCATCCATCAAACTAAAAACATTGAACATGAACAAACAAATCCAAACTTAGAGGATATTTTTGGTGCTTTTCTTTTTTGTGATAGGATATTTTTTGTGTTTGTAGAGGAGATAAATATGCTAGTCAGAAAAGTGACTAATTGGGTGATTTATATGTGTAGGTGGTCCCACAAGTAGAAAATGAAAGCAAAGGTGTGGCGCCCTATAATGGCGACTTTGACAAAGGAGCAGAAGAAAATTAATGTTTAGTGTACCTCTTCAACCCACAATCAAGTATCAACAAAAGATCTTCCACATTCAATTTTATTTTACCTTTGTCTATTTTTCAACCACAATTTATCTTCTTTTTTTTCACTTGGTGGTTTATTTTAGTTAATCTATCTCCTTTGTATTTAACTTCTTTCCAAAGTTTATACTTCTATTTATTATTATTTAAAAAAAAACGCCAAAATGATATATTAAAAAACACAGTTAGACGCTTTAGCACAAAAAGTGTCAAAATACCTAGATATAATCAAAGTTCATACACACCGTACAAAACGCCACAAAGGCAAATTGAAGAAAAAGAAAGTAAAAGAAGAACATGCTAATACACAATTATTAAGCAAACTAAAGGACTCAGCCGCCACAATTGATAATCAAAATAAAAAACAACGTATTTCGACTTCAACAACCACAAAGACTGAAGCTTCACCCTTTCGCAAATCGAATGCAACTTGTCATCTTTCGTTTGAAAAACTCAGTTATTACGCTCTTTTCATATTGTCCAGACAACTGACATCTAAATAATGTGCATAGATTCATTTGATTTTTTTCGAAAAGCCACGAAAAGTTGTTGAGAAGCCGAGTCAGCCCATAATGTGCTGCCATATACCACAAAAAAAAACCGCAATTTAGAAATAAAAGATCTCTATCCTCATTAAAACAACAATTTGCTACACAACTCTATTCGGAAATTACGCGCCCTTGCAACAAAACCCTATTTATTTATATTGAATCTTTCACTTACTTAAATTTTCTTTGTATATTGCAATATGAATTTAAGTTAACTAATTGTTATTTTTGACGATGATGCTATTTCCTATAGGTTTCACTTGACGAGTTAGAATTCTCCGTAGTTCTTAAGAAATAGAGTTTCATGAATAATATTGGTGTATTAAGAATTTGATAAATATCGATATTATATTGTCAAAAAGGTTTATTTCTCTTCAAGGAAAAAATTGTTTATTTTCTCAAGAACACACAAAAAAAGGTGTTTTTGTTGAACAAATTAAAATGGAATATAATATTAACCAAAAGTGATTCATCCCACACAAGACGCACTAAAAGTGAAATATTTATAACATAATACAATGTCACAAATTACACATAGCAAAGATGTGCAAGAGAATTATATGTATAAACAATTACAATGAAACTGAAACTGTCATACAAATAAATGAGTGATGACACCGATCATGATGATAAAAAAACAAAAGATGACTGATTTGTTTTCAGCCACAATAATGATCTTATACTTAAAAATTATACTAAAATGGATGCTAAATTTACTTTTAAAAATGGATAATATCTTACTCTAAATTTGAAAGTGTGTTTGTGAAATGTGTGTTTGCTAACTTACTTCATTTATAGCCCCTACTCATACTTAAGGAGTAATTTAGCAACTCTACTCCATTTATTTATTTTTTTAAACTAATTTTTACCATTTAAACTAATTTTAGGGAAATTTTGTAACATTAAACCATTAAGTTGTAGACGATATCTCGTGGCCTTGGTGGTTTACTTTTTCAGGGCTGATTTTTCTCCCTCACTCTTTCTAGAAACAAATGGAAGATATTTTATAGTTTACATGAAACCATACCAACGTACAATACTATATACTTTAGTCAAAAAGAAAATACTATCATGTATAGGAAAATGATATATTCCTATTAAGTAACATGTGTAGAGTTATCACTATGATACGAATATATCAAGATAGTGACAAGATAGGAGTTTCTAACCTTATCCAGATGAATATGAATATGATTGAGGTCATGTAGGTTGTTTGGTAAATGTATTCAAAATTCGAAATTTCGTGATCTACAATGTGTGTTCTTTTCTTCGTTTAGAAAAGTTCTATCTTATCGCCAAATTTAACTTTTTCTTTTCTTTACTTATGAGGAAATCTTTGTGGTTAGATTAGTTCTAACGATAGAGTTTCTTTTTAACAAGTTGAAATGGAATAGCATTAACTTGAATCTTTCTGGCATAAGATGTGTTAGAAAGATTATAAAAAGATAAAATCAGTCAAGGTAGGTATTGTTACAACAACAAAACGAAAAGTAAAAGAACTAAACATTGATGAGATACAACCTTTAAAATTGGTACTCAAAATCACCAACAAAAAATTTAAAGATTGATCTTCTCAATGAAAGTTTAAATATTCTCTTCCTTTTTCCTTAAAACTACGACTATTGCGCTTTTTATAAATTGTCCAAACTGTAGAAGTTCACACAACAACATTCAACATTATACAATCCCTTTCTAAATTGTCCAAACCGTAGAAGTTCACACAACAACATTCAACATTATACAATCCCTTTTGAAAAAACCATCTAAAGCGCCAAATTGCAACCGGTACTCTTCAATATTGATGAGATAAATCCGCAAGTGCACAGTTTACCGAAGTAGTAAAAAGAGAGTATCATTCGTTCCGATAGGGAGTTGGTTAATTTAATTAACTTTAAGAATGATTAGAAGAAAAAGTTCAGTTGAAAAGGTGGTATTTTTGATTTAAGAAAATAATAATAAAAAGCGCCTTGGGATTATTGGTTCATCATATGACAAACCCTTCACAAATCAAACCCTAAACCTAAACTTTATTTTCTAAAGACAAGTTTCTCTTAAACCTATCACATCTCCTCTCGGTCTCAGTGAGTGTGTTTCTCTAACAATCACACCTATTCTCATGGGTGATTGTTGTTGAAATCCTTGAATGGTCGAAACTTTCTATGTCTCAAGGTTTGCTAGACTATTCTCATGTTTCGCAATCCTTGTCTAAATTCACTTGTTCCAATATTAAAACTTCATCTCTCGATCCATCGCCTAATATTTGTTATTGATTACAAGAACGGTGAATTTAGATTAGAAAAAAATAGGTTTACATAAGGTTAGAGGTTTGGTTTGACTGGGACTTAGTCATTAGACTCATCCAACAATCCCAAGACAAGAAGAAGTCTACTCACTCATGTTCATTGTAGGCGGCATAGAGAAGAAGAACATAAAATAAAAAGAAGAACTTTTATTAAAAGAACAATAGTCACTTCTTATTTTCAAGAACAAAACATGATTATACAAGTCTAGTAGCTGCTCTATTTATAGTCTAACAATGACTTAAGCCCTAAGAAATAAATCACTAAAGTGTTGCACAAGAAACCATGCGTTCTTGGTCAGAAATAAACTAAAATATGCCGCTTGTTGAAGAAGCAAAAGCAGCAAAAGGTATTATGGGGCGCAAGGCATATATATTCTGATGAAGGATCTTCAAACTTCTTTGCACAATATATTTTCTTGTACAAGATCTTCATATTTTTAGCACAAATTAGCTCTAAGGATATTTTTGCATGAGATCTTCATAACTTAGCTCCAAATCTCCTTTCTTTTGCTCCAAGACTCAATCTTTTGAATATTTGTTCCTGAAATATAAAAACTTGCAATTGAAGTAAAATAGTTCTAAAAAGGAAATAAAAACAAATAGAATTTAAATAAAACAAACTCAAATATTATATAAAAAAACACTAATTATTGACTCATTAAACTCCCCCATACTTGAATCTTTGTTTGTCCTCAAGCAAAAGGCATCAACATTAACAGCATAAACAAGATTTAGCATATGACAATCATAATTAAAAACACTTATGTCTCCTCCAAGACTTTATTTCAAGTGTACACTAATCACAACTTCAAGCATTTCTCATGTAACCTATTCAACCCAACAACAAGTCTCAAGTGAGTGTGTGTGTGTGTGTAGTCTGTAACGCCCTAATTTATTATTTAGTTGTTTTATCGAGTTTAGTGTCATTTTAAATAATTTATTTGAATAATTACGATGTGTGATGTTTTGTGTTATTAGTTGGTAATTATTAGTAGTTTATTACGACATTAATAGTGAATGAATATAATTAAATTAGAATAATGAGGCATAACAGCAACTTAGGAATAAAGGAAATTTGTTAGGTTAAGAATAGGAGAGGTTAGAAATAGAAAGTCAGAACACATAAAACAGTTTTGGGAAAAAGCTTGTAGAAACGGTTTTTGGGAGAAAAAGAGGAAGATTGTAAAATTCAGAAAATCAACCAATCTAAGGTAAGGTGGGACTAACCTTCTTTAATCATAAGTATATAATTCTGAAAAAAATAAAGGGGTTTAATTTTATTGTTGTTGAATTTTTTATGTTATAGAAGTTAGGTTTTGAATTCAATTAGATTGTTGAAAGTATAGGTAATCCCATGAATTAATGTGAAGAAATTGATGTTCAGGTTGTAGAATAACAGTTTGTAATGTTTCCTATCAATTTTGGGATTTGGGTTGTCGAAATTGGGGTTTTTGGGTGAAAACTGATGTCTGTACGTAGAGCTGTCTGTCATCGCTATCAATGACGAGTAATCTTACTCGCCTAGCGAGTAGAGGTCAACTCGCCACAGCGAGTGTTTTTCTTCGCTTAGCGAGTGGCTCAGATGTCAACTCGCCACAACGAGTGTTGTCCTCGCCATAGCGAGCGGTTTAGTAGTAAAATGATGTTTTTGTATAAATGATGTTTTGGGTCAAGTTTTATATGAATTCGAGTGCCTTTCATGTTTAGAAACGATTAGACAACTTTTAGAATCAAATTTGGGCATTGAGAAGTTAAAATTGGGATTTTTGGGTGAAAAATGTTTAGTTTCTTGAGAGCTACCTGTTTTAGCTCGCCACAGCGAGTAACCGTGCTCGCCATAACGAGTGATTTAGATGTGAGTGCGCCACGACGAGTAGCTGTGCTCGCCTCGCGAATTGTTTAGTAGCAGATTTCCTTGTTTCGTGTTCTTATGTCTTTTTCACACGTTTTTGATTTGATTTGGTCTTTGGTTTAAATATGAAAGTTGTTGATAATTGTGTTATCTCTTCAGTGGTCTTGGTTTGACGTAAAAACCTTTTGTGGATGATTTAACATGTTTTTATGATGTTACTGTTGTTGCAATTTTAAGTTGTGTCATTGCTTAAGCATTGTTACGCGAAGGGGGTTGTAGCTTGTCAAGCCGATTTACGGCATTCGCGAAGGGAGTTGTAGCTCTGTTGATTCTTAAGCGAAGGGGGATGTAGCATGTCAAGCCGAATTACGGCATTAGCGAAGGGAGTTGTAGCTCTATTGGTACCACATGCATAATTACATTGCATTTGTTGAGTCGTTGTTGTTGCATTGTTGAGTCGTTGTTGTTGCATTGTTGGACGAAGTTAATTGACAATTGTAGTTGGAATTATATGAAGCATTGTTGATGATGAATAGTTGTTGTTTTATGTTGATTAATTTTTTATATGAATTGTTGCTTATTATTACTGAATGTGAAATCTCACCCCTTCTGTTTGACTGTTGCCTCTATGTGGATAACGTGCAGATATCCAGGAGTAACCGCTGATGTGAGTTGATCCCTCGTGTCGTCATAAAAGTCATGCTCTGATACGTAACTTTTTATAAGTTGATGTTGAGTTTTTTTTCGAAGTATTGAGTTTTTTCTCTCATTAAACCATGGGCTTATGGCAATTATTGTTGGGCTTGTTAGTCTATAGATTTTAGAAATGACAATTACTTTTCCCACCCACCATTGTTTGGAAGATCAACATACCTATTTAAAATCTGGACATCCACATGTCACCTATTTGAACTTTCCATCTTCATCCATATTGCAAGTTCCGATTTTCATCATCATTGCACCTTTCTTCACAAGATTTCCAAGATTTTATGTCTCCCAAGACAATTAATTATCCACTATCTCAAGGCAATTATTGCTTCTTTGCTTCTTTCCAAGATAGTTGCTTCTCTCCACTATCTCAAGTCACATTCACCATTATAAAATGCCTTGTTACCTTCTTGCTCTCCACCAAATCCTGAATTTCTTTCCTTTACATCTTCCCTTCTTACTTCTCTTCACGCCATGGAAATGCTTCCACCTGAACTTTAACTCGTCATTTCCAAGAAGGTCACCGCTTCGAGCAGTAGAGCGTTGCTAACCTTCCGTGCATCCGCAAAACTACATCAAAGACTTTCTGAAAACGAAGTGGTGCTCATAGCGGTGTTGGAAGATTGTTTGTTCCTTCTTGTCCTCCCTTCGCCTAACGCCAGACAAAGGAAGTTCATGTAGCAACTTACTCTCAGTGGCCATGCACTATACTGCGTTGTAAGAGCGATTCAAATGCTTCAACAACCTCACCCTAACCTGCCAAGGATTCAATCTGTTCTCGGCAATGCTCAACGTGAAGAGTCAGAGGAAGCCACGTACTTCTTGATCATGTTGAAAGTGTTGGCAAGCAAAGGTTTTGTCAGAGATAAGGTTTTTCCCATCTTTCATGACCTTTTCACTCGACATCGTCTTGCTCACTGTAGAAGCGTCATCAGTGCCGACTGTCTTCTATTCGATTGGGTTTAACTCGAACTACATTTTATGCCCCCAAGTTTGGACTACAAGTTCACTTGTCTTTACGACGGGGCATGTGCGATGAGCAACAGGATCCGAAATTCTCACTTGCCGTCTCCAAGTGCAGAAGAGGATTATGATATGATCAACATTTGCATTTCTTTCCGTCTCGACACCGAACTTCGTTGGTTTCTGGGGCACTTCTGCTTCTTCGACCTTGATTTCCTGTTATAAAGGCCTTTTTTTTTTGTAATATGACATAAACATTCAGATTACATAATCCGAAAATATTAGGAGGTGTCCGGACTATGTAATCCAGACTGTGTCAAGATGTTTTAGATGATGGTCTACACCACAAGAATCACGTTTTCAAAGGTTTTCAAAGATTATGTAATCCGTATTATTTTTGTTCGTATATTTGTGTTTTTATTTGCATTTATTTTATGAATTTAATATCTAAATAATATAAAATAAAGCAAAGTGTGTAAAACTGGTAAAAGAGGTTTCCAAATTATATAATCCAAAAATTTCTGGGAAATTATTTATCCGGATTACATAATTCGAAGGGCATGTTTGTCATTTTTCTAGGGTGCATGAGTCTGGCATAGGGTGGGAAAAGTAACAGTCTTTAGATATTATTACAAATTTGAGCTTTCGGTTAAGGAATAAACCAAAGGTATGATGATATTTTTTTTTTAAAGATTCATATGTAAATTTGATATTGAATAATAATTATGCATGGCATCTAAAAAAATTTAAATATTCAATAATAATTTGATATTTTAAATAACAAATTTTTTTGGATTTGTCTAACATGTGCAACATTGCACTTGCACTTGTTAAAACAACTAATAGTAGTAACTTTTTCTTGGAAAACAACAATTATTTTTTCAAAAGTTTTATATTTAATATTAAATGTACAAGTTCCAATACAAAATTTCTATTTTAAACTTCTTAACATGTGCAAATTTGCACATGATAGAAAAACCATATATATATATATATATATATATATATATATATATATATATATATTTATAACAAGTTGCAACAGAGGAAAAGGGAACTTTCCCATGGTGGTAAAGAACTCTCCATTTCCCGGCTAAATTCCACCATAAGTTTATCTCTAAGTTCTTTAATTTGTTCGGAAGGATCAGTTGCCTAATCAAATTAGAGTAGACTTTTTAAGAAATAGATTAGGTTTACTTTATTTTAATTTTTGTTAATCTTTTTGAGGGTTTTGGTATTTTGTCCCTCCTTTTTTTTTTTTTTTGTATCTTTTTACTTTTTATATATAATTATCGGGGCTTGCTTCTATGATAAGTATCAGCTTAACTTAAGTAATGATATTTAGTTCTAACCATAGTTAGCTAAATTTTGAGTAGATATAACCATAGTTATTTGAACTATTTCTCTGTTAACAGTTGTACATTGTTTTAGCTCAATGTGTGTGTATAACTAATTCACATATCAATGAATTACACTTTTTGCCATAGCTCAATGTGTGTGTATAAACAATTCACATATCAATGAATTACACTTTTTGCCAGTTATTATTGTAATATGGTATTAGAGGAAAATTTTCCGCAAATTCTCTCTGATTCTCACCTAACCGCTTCAACATTTCCATCTTCTTTCTTTCTCATTTTCAGCGCGTTCTTCTTTCTTCGTTGTTGATTGCGTTTCTTGGTTGCGATTCATTTTGATTCACCATTCTATGATTGTGATTCACGTTCCGTGATTTGTAACACCCCAAAAATTTCATGTAATGATTTAACGAATGTTAATTAAAAGTATTCTTGAATTTATGATTATAATGATGTTATGATGCGAGAATATCATGTTCGCTATGAAGAGATAGATTTATGATGATTAATGACGTGCTAGGAGGATTATTATGATGAAGGGAAAAAGTAAATAAAATATTATAGAGATAGAATGTGTAGAATATAAGTTTTAATTAAGTGTGGGAGGTAGAAGTAAAATAGAAAATATATTGGAAGGAATATTAGTATAAGGTTAGCCCAAATATAAATAGAGAATTAACAATCAGAGTTGTCACTTTTGCTGAAACGAGAAACAAAAAAAGAAGAGAGAAGTAGTGGAGAAAACCCTAATTCACGAGGAGAGAGCCAAAAAGTTGTGACTTCGGAGGTTTTAGGTAAGGGGAGAATCATTTCACTCTAGGGTAAGTTAAACTAAGACAGGGGGAATGTTTATATTTAAGAATGTTGTTATGATGTAATTTATGATGAGAATGTGATGAAGAACAGGTGTAATATGAATTGTGATGATGTAGAAAGATTAGAATTGAAAGGAACAAAACTAGGATGAATAAATTGGGATTTTAACCGCAATAGGGGTGGATAATTAGGAAATTATGTGAGGAAGTAGTGTTTGGATGATGGGGTAACCCTAGGTAATGTTTCATATCAGTTTGGGATCATAAGGGCTCCGAAAGTGGATATTTAGGGCAACTTATAAGCATTCCCGTAGCTCAAAAATCTATAATTTGGAGTATCGGAGTATCGCAGCGCAGCGCTGCAGTAAGGGCGCTATAGCATTCCCGTAACTCAAAAATCTATAATTAACTCAAAAATCTATAATTTGGAAGTATCGCAGTGCAGCGCTGCAGTAAGGGCGCATAGCACCCACAACCCGAGAGTTGGCGCCTCAGGTGCTTGTTCCTGGTGCCTAGCGCTCACTTATGGGTGTTTTTCACTCTATTTTGATCTGGTTCTTGGTGTAAACATGAAAGGTGTAGGCATCGATGTTAGATTTCTAATGGATTTAGTTTGACTTCAAAATGATGTTTTGAACTAGAGTTATGACCAAAATACTACACATGGGTCAACACAGTCGTGCACCCTGTCTAGGCTTAGGAAAAATCAACTTTTCCACAACCCAAGTAATGATCAAAACACTCCACATAGGTCATGCTGCATTTTTCCTGAAAATTCAGGACAATGATGAGTCAATATTTAGTGATTTTAATATAATATTTAAGTCTGTTTTATTTAGATTTGATTTCGTTTTATTTAATATTATTTCCTTTTAGAATTATTTTACTTCAATTGCAAGCTTTTATATTTCAGAAACAAATATTCAAAAGATTGAGTCTCGGAGCAAAAGAAAGGAGATTTGGAGCCAAAATATGAAGATCTTATGCAAAAATATCCTTGGAACAAATTTGGAGCTAAAATATGAAGATCTCATGCAAAAATATCCTTGGAGCTAATTTGTTCTCAAAATATGAAGATCTTGTACAAGAAAATATATTGTGCAAAGAAGTTTGAAGATCCTTCACTATAATATACAATTGGCACCCCATAATACCCTTTTGCTGCTTTTGCTTCTCCGACAAGCTGCCTATTTTAGTATTTGTGACCTAGAGCCCATGGTTTCTTGTGCAACACTTTAGTTATCTATTCTTGGGGCTTAAGTCAATGTTAGACTATAAATAGAGTAGTCATCTAGTTTGTAAAAAATCATCTTTTGTTCTTGGAATAAAAGTTCACCTTTATTTTATTTACTTTTATGTTCTTCTTTTTCTTCTTCTCTTCTTCTCTTCTATGTCTACAATAAACGTGAGTGAGTAGACTCTTCTTGTCTTGGGATTGTTGGATAAGTCTTAATGACATAATCCTAACAAACCAAACCTTAAACCCTAATTTTATATAAATCTACTTTCTAATCTAATCTAATTTCACCGTTTTTATAATGAATTAACAATTAGCAACTCATAAAGCGAACGCAAAGGGTTAGTAATTGTTAATTCATCATCTCAAATATCAATTCATAAAGCGAACACGGAGCTTTGATATTGAATTAAACAAGGATTGCGAAACATGAGAATAGCCTAGCAAACCTTGAGACATATAAAGTTTCGTTCTTCAAGGATTCTAATAACAACCAACCATGAGAATAGGCTTGGTTGTTAGAGGAACACATTGAATGAATTCGAGAGAAGCTTTGATACGCTTAAGAGAAACTTGTCTTTAGAAAGTAGATCCAATGTAAAATTAACGGTTTAGGGTTTGTTTGTGAAGGACTTGTTATTAAGATGGACCAATAAATCCCAAGGCGCTTATTATTATTATTTTTATTTATTAAAAATCAAACCTTTTTCCAAGTGAACTTTCTTCTAATTCTATTCTAAAAAGTTAATTAAATTGAACAACTCCCTGTCGGAACGATACTCTCTTTTTACTACTTCGGTAGAACCGTGCACTTGCGGTTTTACTCATCAGACAACCCTCCCAATGGACTCTAAAACATCTATGAGAGCATTAACGAGTTTAAGCAAGCTTTTAGTGTGTAAAGTAAAAGTAAGATTACTTTAGCTATATATATATATATATATATATATATATATATATATATATATATATATGCATGTGGAATTGTGTTGAGTCATAAATAGAAGTGATATCCTCAAGTTATTACTGAGTCTAGAACATGAATCATTCATGAAACTACATATGAAGATAGGATCTTAAACTTAATGAGCCTAAAATAATAGACGGAAAACATTATGAGGAATGAATAATGGAGTGATAAAGATCTTAAGACTGAGAACGAAGAGTAAGACATGTCTCTAGCGCAAAAGACGTAGGAAATGAGGGATAAAACTAATGATGGGGGTGGGTTCTAAACATGATGTTGATTTGACAAAGATGTAAACTATAATATGAAGATATGATGTTAACCGAAGAATGAGATTTTGGTCTATATGGCTATTAAGTTGCTAAGCTAGAGGGGGTGAATAGCTTTTTAAAAATATTTCGGAGTTTATTAAAATCACGTTTAATAAAATTGACTATTGAATTCTGTTGGAACAAAGGTGTTCAGCAATACCACGTTTTGAGTTTTGATGATAACAAGGTATTAAAAGTTGTCAATTGGATATTGCTAATATTTGTTTAAAGTATGCAGGATATCAATCAAGATTTATATCTTAGAAAGTATTCTGTTTGAACAATGTTAAAAAGCAAAGATCCAGAGAAGCTTGTTGCTTGTGATACTGTATCGAAGAGAGTCTGAAGACTGTATCGAAGAGAGTCTGAAGACTGTATCGAAGAGAGTCTGAAGACTATCAGAGTCTGAAGACTATCAGAATCTGAAAACCAAGAGAGTCTGAAGATCATCAGAAGCTAAGTGCTACAGTGAGTCTGAAGCCTGAAATCTGAAGATCTGCTAACAAGGATTTCTACAAGAATTACGATGCAAAAGAAACTCTCATTTGGAGTAACGGCTAGCTTCAAAGTCAACTTGAGCGTGGGAAGCACAACGACAAAGAATGCAGGCCAGTACAGAGTACGTTGTACGAACTCTGTTTCCACTACTCCACTACCTCGTACAGTTTGGCAACTGTGTCTACCGGTATTAATCTTCAAAGGGAATGAAATTCAAATTATGCAATTGAAGGACTATTACCATATCAAGCAACAGATCAACAACCATTGATCAAGCTTCAGAAATCATCCTGATGTGCTGGATGACTCAACGTCTCTTTCCTACGCCTATATAAAGGATATAAGACTTGAAGAATTGTTGGACTCTACAACTAGAAAAACTACGCTGCATTGCTTTCGTATTCAACTGAGTCTTAACAAACACACATCATCAACTTAGATCATTCTTACAAACTGAGTATTCTAGAATTTCTAAGTTAAACAGAAAAACAGAGTCTGTCTTTTGTTTGAAACAGAGTCTGTCTTTGTTGCAATAGAAACACGTCTGATTGTTTGTCAAGTGTTTCAACTCTATTCAATTTTCTGTAATTGTGTCAGAAGTCTCTTGCTTGTGTGCTTGAGCAAAGAAGTCTCTTGGCTGCGTCCTTGAGCAAAGAAGTCTCTTAGTTGTGTCTTTGAGCATTAGAAGTCTCTTGCCTGCGTGCTTGAGCATTGGAAGTCTCTTACTGTGTGTTTGAGCAACTTGTAATAGATATTACATTTTAGTGAACTCTCCTTGGAAGTACAAGGGGGACAGGACTACTTCCGGTTTGTGGAAGGAACCTGTATAATTGCTTGTGTTCTCTCTTCTCTCTATCTCTTGATTATTTCCGCTGCATCAGAACCTAATCTCCTATCAGACTCTGATCTCCTTCAGACTCTGATATTAAGGAATTAGATTCTCACTCTTCAAGAGCTGAGATAAGCTAACACAATTCAACCCCCCTTCTTGTGTTTTTCTCACCTTCAAATTCGTGCGCGAACAATCACAATAATAGACAAATAGCTAAAGCAATGTGAAATTAGATTTTAATCTTAGAATTGAGAGGTTCGTGATTCAAATCTTGTATACAATCAAAATTCAATCACCTTGAACAATTAACAAACCTAGAGACAATTTCAAACCAAACCTATATAAAAATAAAGCTAATTATCAATTGAAAACACAATACAAGTGAACTTGAATAATTGAATTGGTATTGCAATTAATTGATCCAAGTAAAATTGTTTTAACCTAAATCAAGTGAGTTTAGATTATTCTTTTGAGAAAACACAACTTTGATCAATACTAGCAATTCTCTAATCAATTATTCAATTAATCAAGTGCAATATTGAAAAGTAAAGAGTAAAGAGATAGAGAGAACAATGGTGTTTATAGTAGTTCACCCTTTTTCGTCCTCGCTAAGGGCTACGTCTATACTACTTGATGAAGTACACCTTCACCAAGGTCATCCACTATGTAACAAATGTTGAATACAATGTGTTTACAAGAGTTCCTTGAAATTAAACCAAATTCTTCAACCATAATGAAAGCACTCCCCCAAACTTCAAGTCCCCCTTGAATTCGGTGCTCCTTGAATCTTCGGATTCTTGATAACTTGTGCTCTCCTTTGAACTCTTCACTCGAGTCTTCAATGCTACGTCTAGCAAATGAACCCCCTTCAACTTCAAGAACGGTTAGAAAGACCCCCAAGTCCTTTGACGGTGGAATAAGATCCTTCACTTCACCTCAAAGCCTTGATTAAAACCAATCAATCTTCTTGAGAGAACCAAACTACAATCCCTACTAGCACCCTAGAGAATCTATGACTCACAGAACAAAGTGATTCTAAGAAAAAGTGTTTAATCTTAAAGAATGTACAAACAATAAGTTTTTGAGACCTAGAGATAATAGATGTAAATGATTCAATGCTTTTAGAGTTATGAGGAGAAGACAATATATAGAAGAAGGTAGAAAGGCTAAATTTTTGCACAAAAACGACTGCGTGAATCGATTCACTTACTAGTTGAATCGATTCAAACCATATAAGACAAAATGAACAAATGTGAAAATATGATGAAGAATGATATGGTGATAATTGAAACGACTCAAATAGCCTAGAAGGAGATTGATACGATTCAAAACTAGTTTGAATCGATTCAAACATTGTCAGAGAGTTTGATGAATCGTTTCAAACAAAAAATGATACGATTCATAAATGAATCAAATCAACTGATTGATGATACGATTCAAAAGAAGTCAAAGACAAGCAAGCTTAATTAAGATGCCAGTGAATCGATTCAGACTACTAGTGATACGATTCTTGAAACACAGAGACCTCAGTGTGAATTTTGAAAATTTGTTAACACCATTTGTGAGACACATGATGCAACCATATTTGTTCAAGAAATCTAGACTCACTAGGGTGCTTTATACATTCTAAAAACTAGCTAACTAGAAATAGAATCAACAACATGAAACTATGAATTTTAAAGACTAAAAGCACGAAACATCATCAAAACCTAGAGGCTTCATTAGATGTTAACGTTATAAGATGATGAGGTATGATGATAGTATAAATGTCGTATGACGATGATGAACGACGAAATAAAAGATGCTTATGAAATACTTAAGGGGAAAATAGAGCGAGTTGTAACAGGGTTATTCAGGAACTAATAAAGATGAAAATGATAGTAAATTATAGAAAGGAATAAATGCAGCGACAAAACTATATGAAGAGTGTGAAATGGTAAAGATAAAGACACGATGATGCGTAGGTGAACGAGGATTAGAGAGGAGTAGGTTCAATAAAGGGGATGCGGTGAAAGATGTCAGTTGCGGTGAGGATGAATATTGAGTTACTTATGATTAATGATACAAGACCATAACGATACAAATAACGAGGACGGATTTAGAGATCTGATTACGATGTTGGGATCGTTAGGACAAAATGTAAACATAGATAGGATGTTGTGTATAAAGTAAATGAACGACATGAGGGATAGTAAAGCGGTGAGTTAGGATATGAATCTAGTAGAAGAGAGTAAGATGAATGTGAAGAAAGATAAGGGATAAGAAAAGAAAAGAGGATTGTTTTAGGAATAGTTCATAAACAAGGGATAAAGATAATAGAAGAAACTTAGAATAAAGATTGATTCTAATGATTAAAACTATATTTTAAAGGTACAAACTACGATGTTAGAAAACTAAGGTAATAGATGATAATAATGATGCAATTAATAACTGACAACAAGGTGGGTGCAGAGAATGTAAAGGAAACCAATGATGAATGTAAGTCCTAAACATGATGTGAGTTTTAACAAGAAAATGAGTTAGATATAATTAGACGAACATGTGGTGTTACTTAATGATGATGTAAAACGACGTTATGATTGTTAAAATGACGAAAGACAAAAAATGACGAATGATGAAAAATGACGAATGACTATGATGTAAAGAGGATGTGTTGTTTATGTGTCTTTCTAAATGATGTTCGGTGAGTCTTCATACATCTTATCATACTGCATAATGACAAATAACGAATGACGAAATGTATGTTTCAGTAACACATCTCTGAACTACACTATTATGACGATAAGATTTGGTAACGGCATGCATGTAGGTCTAGGAATGAAGTATGTTGCATATAGGTCATGTTAGGTGAACTGTGATATCTAATAATGATGTGAATATGATATGTGTGTTAAAGGTGTGCATAAGATGTATGTGTTAATGAAGTTTATGAAATAAATTATATGAATATCATGATGAATGATTAATGATGATATGATGAAGGATTGATGATGATGATGTGATGAAGAACCGACGAGGATAGGACAATGAGCTTTAGCTTTGCGGAACGCTTAGAAGGTGGCAACGGGGATATACTCATGTATCTATTATTTGTGGTATTAAGTAGTCGAAGTAAATATGTGCTCTGATCTGTAATACTGAGGTTGGGGCAAACATTGAATGTCCTTGAATTATGTAGTTTAAACACTATGTTGTTTTATGCTATCTTTCGTAAATGATGTTAAAGACAAGATATTTTATAATTATGAAGTATCTTCCGATGTTGATCCCTTAACTTAATTCTTTTTCTCAGTATAGTCCCCTAACTAAAAAACGTCTCAAATTGGTCCCTTATATCTTATTTCGTTACCTCTTTTGGTCTCTCTGTTAGTTTTTAACATTAAATGTCTAAGGTGAACCATATTTAAAAGTGGTCCACCATATGCCTTATTAAATTTTTTAATTTTAACCATTTGATTTTTTTTTAAAGAAGACCGTTAAATCATGAGGGTCTATTGTACTTTACTATTAACCACTCACACCTAATCATCTTCATGTTCTCTCTTCATCTTCTTTATCCCTTTGTTCTTTCACCTTCATCATCTTCATAATACCTTCAACAAAAACCTAGAAGAAAAAAAAAATAACATAATAATAATTCAAACATCTTTAAAATTGTTTTTCAACATGTTCATAATTATAATCTATTTTTTATTTTGAGAAATTATATATCCCTCTCTTTTTCTATAAAAATAAATAGAATTAAAAAAAGTATGGATTTCTCTTAAAATGGCAAGCTGTTACAATCAAGCAATCACCCTTGTATACTCATAAAACGCAACAGCAAAACGGTGACAGCAGGAAAATTAAAAGCCCGTCATACAGGAGAAAAACAAAAAAGCAGCTATGCACAGACCACCCCATAACACCGAACTGCAAGAACAAAAAACCTGCTACATAACAGCTGAAGGACGGTAAAGACAAATCCCCAAGCAGATTCAAAAAACAACGTCGTTCATAAAAAACCGAAAGACAAATCTCAGTGATGCTTTTTAACGTTGCTTCATAAAAACCATCACTTTAGCCAATGGATTCTCCAATTTTAATGTCATGGTTCACTCTCACTTTAACCCTTTTCTCAATTTTCAATTTTCTTGTTCCATAACTGTTAAACTTGTTTTATTTCTTATGAATTTCGCCGAAAAATGAGAGGAACCGGAGATGATGAATCGGAGAAAAACGAAATCCGGTGAGAGAGAAAGGAGAAGAAGAAGTGAATAGTTAAGGTTTGATTGAGATATGAGAAGAGTGAATTTTGGATTTGATTGGAAGATAGTTACTGTTATAGTGAATTTTGGATTGAGATTGTATATTGGAGATTTTGTGTAGTGGGAGAGAAGAGAAAGAGGAAAACGTTGTTGTTTTTGTTGGTTGAATGTTGATTTTTGTCTGGATAATTTTTTTTTGTTAGTACTGTATGAAATTCCTATGAATATGAAGAAGATGAAGAAACGGAAAAAATTAGGTGTTGGTGGCTCATTGATGTATACAATAGACATGCAATCGAATGGTTGAAATCATATCAAAAATATTAGTCATTCAAAAACTAACGGAGAGGACCAAAAGAGTTAACGGAAGAAGACATAAGGGACCAACTTGAGACGTTTTTTAGTTAGGGGACCATACTGAGAAAAAGAATTAAGTTAAGGGACCAAAGGATGTATTAAGCCTTTGTTTTTTTGTGAAAGATGAATGAATGTGTGCGACATCCTTTATCGTTAAATACATGATCATTATTATGTAAAATTACCGTCGGGAATTAGGGTGTTACATTGTGATTCACAATTCTTCTTTTTTAGTTTAATTTGATCTATGTTTCTGTTAAATTGTGATCTTGAGATTTATTGAAACCCTAGCGCAATGTTTGAGTCTTCTTCTGCATCCAATTCCAAATCTTGATTCTCTGAAATTGCAACTTCGGGATCCTTTGGATGTTTACTACATTCATCCAAACCAGAACGCATCTCTTGTTCTTATTTCTCCTCCCTTGGACACTTCCAATTACCATGGTTGGACGAGAGCCATGTCCAATGCATTAAAAATGAAGAATAAATATGATTTTGTTGATGGTTTGATTTTGAAACCATCAATTGATGATCCTCGCTTCAACGCATGGAAGCAGTGTAACGCTCTAGTCTTGTCATGGCTTCATCACTCGATGAACTATGAAATTGCTTCAAGCATTATTTAGCTTGACACTGCATATCAAGTCTGGAGGGAAATTCGAAATCGGTTCTCACAAGGTGACTTTGTTCGCATTTCGCAATTACATTCTGAATTGTATTCTCTCAAACAAGGGGAGTTATCAGTTACTGCTTATTTTACAAAGATGAAGATTATTTGGGATGAACTTTGTAATTTTCGCCCTATCTCCAATTGTCTATCATCGGCTTCTGGTTGTTGCAATGAGGTAAATCAAATGAACCAGTATCATGACAATGATTTGGTGTTGTCCTTTTTGCAAGGACTCGATGATACTTTTTATGGAGTTAAATCACAGATATTGTTGCCTTAACCTCTTCCTCATGTGTCCAAGGTTTACTCTATGGTGATACAACAAGAGCGTCAGTTTCAACAATCTCTCTCCTTCCAACGCCTACTGTAATGGCATTTTCATCAAACCCTGGTTCTGGTAACAATATTGTTTCTGGCACAAATGCTTCACAACAAGGAAAGGCACGTCCTAATTTTAGGACTTTTAATTAGAAGCAACAAAGGCAATGCACGTATTGTGGTCGCCTTAATCACACAATTGAGACATGCTTCCAAAAGAATGGTTTATATGTTCATCATTTTTCTTTCAACCTTATCTCAGTCACCAAGCTTACTAATCATTCACCCTGTTTTATTTCCTTTTATGATGATCATTGTCCTGCGCAGGAAATGAATACCTTGAAGATGATTGGCAAAGCTAGAGTGGCTCATGGACTATATGAAGTTGATCTTCCTCATTCTAATCCGGTTCCATTTCCTTTTAAACATTTTGCAAATAATACTTGTACAAACATTCCTCATTCCAATATATGGCATTATAGATTAGGCCATCCATCTCTGGAATGTTACACTCTTATTCAAAAGAATGATAATTATGTTTCTTCTTTGAATCACCTTGTATGTGATACTTGTCATTTTGCGAAACAAAAGAAACTATATTTTCCTGTTAGTTCTTCAGTTTCACAAAATGCTTTTGATCTCATTCATGTGGATATTTGGGGTCCATTCGAGACTCATTCTATAGTTAGTAATCAATTTTTTCTTATAATTGTTGACGACAAGACACGTTTTACTTGGATTAGACTAATGAAGTCTAAGTCAGAAACTAAACCATGTTTAATTCAATTTGTAAATTTTGTAGAGACTCAATTTTCTTCAAAAATAAAAACAATAAGATCTGACAATGGTCAAGAATTTATGTTTGAGTCTTTTTACAAAAGCAAGGGCATTTTGCATCAACTTTCTTGTGTTGAAACACCCCAACAAAATGGCGTGGTTTAAAGGAAACATCAACATATTCTAAATGTGTCAAGGGCCTTAATGTTTCAATCTCATATTCCTATCTCATTTTGTTCTTATGCTATTTCACGTGTTGTTCACCTCATTAATTTTTTACCATCTTCAAAATTGAAAAATGAAAACACATTTCCTTTTACTTCGTGTGCACCCTCCAATTCATCTGCTCATACATTCCCTATATGTTTGCCTCATTGCAAAAATTCTACTGATATATCAGTTACTCCTCTTTTAACCAATGATCTCACCCCCTCTCATACATCTCCTTCTCTCTCTGTAGAAAATTTTGTTTCTGCATCTGCAGATAGTTATGTTTTTTCAATTCTTCCACCTACCCTTAGGGTATCAACCCAAACCAAACACCCTCCTAAATACCTTAGGAATTATCATTGCAATATAGTTCACACTCAGCAAGCATCAAGCCAATCATCATGTATTTCTTATCCTCTTTCTGATTATATGACTTTTGATCTTTTGTCTCCCACTTATAAATCATTTTGTCTTGTTGTCTCTCATATTACTGAGCCTAGAACCTATAATCAGGGTGCAAAACATGCTTGTTGGCAGCAAGCCATGGACCAAGAAATTTTTATCTCTAGAGCAAAATCACACTTGGAAGCTTGTTGAATTACCACTTGGCAAACATCTTATTGGATGTAAGTGGATTTATAAAGTTAGATACAAATCTAATGGTAGCATTGAGAGGTATAAAGCCTGCCTTATTGCTAAGGGTTTTACACAACAAGAAGGCCTTGATTACTTTGATACTTTTTCTATGGTTGTTAAAATGACAACTGTGAGACTTGTACTTGCTTTAGCTACTGCCAAAGGATGGCATCTCCATCAATTAGATGTAAACAATCCGTTTTTACATGGAGATTTACATGAAGAGGTATGACTTTACCCCCTGTTTCAAATCTTCTCAACCCAACCAAGTCTGCAAATTACTCAAGTCCCTTTATGGACTCAAGCAAGCAAGTCGCCAATGGAATTTCAAACTTACTTCTGCACTTTTGAAGCTTGACTATTCGCAATCAAAATCTGACGACTCTCTTTTTGTCAAACATCTTGATTCCAAGATCACTGCATTATTTGTATACGTTGATGACATTGTCCTTGAGGAAATGGTATTGCTGAGATTGGTTTGGTTAAATCTCAACTCCATAATCAGTTTCGGATTAAGGATCTTGGTTCCCTAAAGTTTTTCTTATGTCTTGAGGTTGCAAGATCTACCAAGGGAATTTCTCTTTGCCAAAGAAAATATGCATTAGAACTTTTGGATGATGCATGTCTTCTAGCATGTAAACCGGCTTCAACACCAATGGTTCCAAACCTCAAACATTCTGCTACTGATAGCATTCCTTATTCTGACCCAGCTGCATATAGAAGATTCATTGGTCGGATGATTTACCTCACAAACACTCGCCCTGATTTAGCCTTTGCATTAATTAGGCTTAGTCATGTTGTTTCAGCCCCTACCGAGGCACATCATGCAGCAGCCATACATGTTTTGCAGTACATTAAAAATCTCCTGGAAAGGGTTTATGTTTTGCTGCATCTTCTGATCTCAGACGCTCCGCCTTCAGTGATTCAGATTGGGCTTCTTGCCCTGATTCTAAACGATCAGTCACGAGTTATTTTATCTTTATTAGACCATCTTTGATATCTTGGAAATCAAAGAAGCAACCAACAATTTCATGCTCTAGTTCTGAAGCAAACTACCGGGCATTGGCCTTTACAACCCGTGAAGTTCAGTGGCTCATTTATATCCTCCAAGATTTGAAATATGAAAATGTTGGCCCTGTCTCGATATACTGTGATAGCAAATCTGCCATTGCAATTGCTCAAAACCCAACCTTTCATGAGAGAACGAAGCACATCGAGATTTATTCCCACCTAGTTTGAGAAAAATTGCAAACTGGTGCCATTCAATTAGTTATGGTCTCCTCTGCCAACAACATTGCTGATGTTCAGACAAAGTCTATACACCCTTCAGTTTTTCATTCATTACTATCCAAACTGAACCTCATTGATATATATGGTTCAGTTTGTGGGGGGCTATCAGCTTAACATAAGTAATGGTATTTAGTTCTAACCATAGTTAGCTAATGTTGAGTAGATATAACCATAGTTAGTTGAACTATTTCTCTATTAACGGTTGTACATTGTTTAAGCTCAATGTGTGTATAAACAAATCACATATCAATAAAATACACTTTTTGCCATTTATTCTTGTACTAACAAACTTCCTTGGGTTAAAAAATAATATTATTTGAATAACTATTTTTGGAACAACTTATAAGACAACAAAAAATATATAAAGAAATATATATATTAACATGAAAATCAAAGCAATAGATTGACTAAAATTACAATAAGATTATGAAAGAAAATTATTATAAAATAGTTGTAAAATATCATTTTTCTTAGATAGAGTGTGCTTTGTGTAACAATCCGATTTTTTCGTTAGATTTAATTTAATTGATTTTAATTGTGTTTATTTGTGCTCGTATGTGATTAAATGCCTTTTTGTATGTTTTCGTAGAATTCGGTGTTAGAAGGGTATTTTTGGTCATTTTGGATTTAGGGGTATTTTGGTCATTTAGCGAGGAAGAGTAATTTAGTAATTTCACAGAAGAGTTATTTTTAGTGTTTCGAGTGAGAATCATTAATTATGCTAAGTTACTACGTTCGTGGAGATAATTAATTAGAACCGTTGTTTAGTCATTATAATTTACCGCGAGTAAATTAGAAGTCTTGAGTTAATGAATTAAAACCTTTGATGAATTAGGCACATTAAGAGAATAGTCTTTATGAACCCATGAGGAGAGAAAATTAGTGTTATTCCATTCATTTCAAAGTTTTAGACAGAGAAGCTTGAGAGAGAAGTTCAAAATGAGTTAGAGAGAGGGTTTTCAAGAGAAGAGGCTTGGGAGCAATAGAAGGGTTAGAGACTCAAGGATTGGAGCTAAAGTGAGGCAATAGCTTAGGATTTTGAAGAATTAATGTAAGGGGGTTAGATTTCAATAATGATCTCTTAGCTTATTTTTTTCTTTCTCTAATTTTATGCATAAGTGCTTATTTGAATAAGTGATTTTCATGAACTTAATTTGTTGAATTTGTTGGGTATTTGTATTGGTTGAATTGTTGCTAAAACAAATATCCTTGTTCTGTAAGTTGGAACCAAAGTTCCAACATGTATTTAGGCATCTCCGTAAGATATTGATCACGATGTTCCAACATCCTGACACGGTTCAATGTGTTTGGGTTCATGCCTACCTGTACGCACGCGCTTTATTGTTTAAGGAAACAATATTTCCTTACCTTGTGGACCAAGTAATGCACATATCTTTACAAGATCAGTTGTTGAATATTCCTGAAGTAGTTATTATATTTTTAGGAAATATTTGTTATTGATTTGGACGATCCTAAAGATGTTCCGACATTTTAGGACTTTCCAGATTTGTTACTGATTTTGTTTTGCAGATTAGCTGAACCGATTTGCTTTGTTCTGAAGCCCATCTAAGTATTTAGCCCAAGCTGCTTCAGTATATAAACAAGACTCCAAGACCTAATTGTTCATTCAAGCCGTCATACTAAAAAGTTTAGATTTTTAGGGTTTGAGTCTTTTTGTGTTCTACTCTTGTATCTGTCGATGCAAGTTTAGTTCTGTATATTTGTGAGTCATTCTTGTATCGTTTGTGATACATGTTAAGGACCTAGATCGAGTTATATACTCATTATGTACTACACTGAAGTTGTGAAACAAGGTGCTAGTTGTTTGTGTTTGAAGGTAACTTCAATCTTGAGTTTGTTTAGGTCTGATAGGTCATAGGGGCTGTGACTGACCATAGGATAGTGAGATGAGATCTCAGATCTACGAGTTCCTAGGTTGAAGTCTGTACGGGTAGGTCCTAGGTCTTTAGTATAAATGAGGAGCTTGTTGCGAGCTATAGATAAGGACTACACTAGTGGATTTCCTTCCTGGCTTGGTAGCCTCCAGAGTAGGTGTGTTTGTCACCGAACTCGGTCAACAAACTCACTGTGTTCTTTACTTTCTTGTCTTTTATTTTTCTTGTTTTTATTTCTAATTATCATACGATGTTGAAACATTAAACGAAACATCACAACCGTTAAAAACATCGCACAGAACATAAAACAAGTACGCTAAAATTTCAATTGGCATCAGAGCAGACACCCTGCCTGTTTTAGGGTGAGCTCCAGGGAAGTTTCATTCTAGCGCTATGGACAAGGAAGGTGCTTTTGTAAACAGACCTCCTCTATTGGATGGTTCAAACTATGATTATTGGAAGTCATGCATGAGTGTTTTCCTCAAATCCATTGACAGCAAAACCTGGAAGGCAGTTCTGAAAGGTTGGGAACATCCTGTGGCACTTGATGAAGATGGTAACAGAACAGATGTTTTGAAACCAGAAGAAGAATGGACTGCTGCCGAAGATGAACCGGATCTTGGAAATTCCAAGGCATTGAATGCTATGTTCAATGGTGTAAACAAGAACATGTTCAGACTGATCAAGCAGTGCACTGTGGCTAAGGATGCTTGGGAGATTCTCAAAACTGCACATGAAGGCACTACCAAGGTAAAAAGTGCTAAAATCCAACTTCTTACTACTAAATTTGAGAATATGCAAATGTTGGAAGATGAGAGCATTCAAGACTATCACTTGAATATTATTGATATTGCAAACTCCTTTGAGTCTCTTGGAGAGAAAATTTCTGATGAAAAGCTTGTTAGAAAAATTCTCAGATCTCTACCTAAGAGGTTTGACATGAAAGTTACTGCCATAGAGGAGGCTTAAGATATTTCTAGCTTGAAGGTTGATGAATTAATAGGGTCTTTGCAAAATTTTGAAATAACTGTCGACATTAAGACTGATAATAAGGGCAAGGGTGTTGCCTTTATATCTAGTATGGATTCTGATGAGACACAAGGAAATCATGAAGATGATGAAGACATGTCAGAGTCACTAGCACTTCTTGGGAGACAGTTCAAAAAGATTTTCATACAGATTGACAGAAGGTCCAAGCCAAATGGTCAGAACATCATACTCAACATTTATAATCAATCGGGCAAAGAGAAGATGGCAAGATCTGATGAAAAGAACTCTCAATACAAAGGTGTCCAATGTAATGAATGTGAAGGATATGGTTATATCATAACTGAATGTGCTACTTTTCTAAAGAAACAGAAGAAAAGTTTAGATGTGTCTTGGTCAGACGGAGATGACTCTGATGATGAGGTGAAAGATGATCTGCTAATCATGTCTCTGCCTTAACAGGTATAATTATGTCAGACATTGAGTCTTGTGACGAGGAGATGTCTTATGAAGAGCTTGCTATGCCATATTATGACCTGACTGCTAAAAATGCTAAATTGACCCAAAAGGTTGAAGAACAGGTGAAAGAGATTGCTCAGCTGCATGATGAAAGATTTGATAATCTATCTCATATCTCATAACTCAATGATGAGTTATCAAATTGAATTCTCAACTTGAGTATATGAAGGAACATATTGATATGATGATTGCAGATTCAACAAGGAGCAAGCAAATGCTTAAACCTTCGAAGGAACATCAGACCAAGAAGAAATCAGATTCATGGGTGTGTGATCACTGTAAAAGGAAGGGACATATTAGACCTTACTTCTTCAAGATGTATGGTGAGTTAAAGCAATCTCAACAGAAACCCTTCAAGAAAAGATGGACCCTCAGAAGTATCAATACAAGATTAATTGCTCACACATCTTTAAGAGCATCATCTAAAGAGGATTGATACTTTTATAGTGGTTTTTCAAGACATATGACTGGGGTAGATAAATATCTAGAAGATGTGAGACCTTATGCTACCAACTATGTTACTTTTGGTGATGGAGCTAAAGGAAAAATTATGGGAATTGGTAACCTGACCAAACAGGGTTTGCCAAGACTTGATGATGTGTTGCTAGTTAAAGGGTTAACTGCCAATTTAATTAGCATAAGTCAGTTGTGTGACCTAGGACTACAAGTAAACTTCAACAAACCTGAATGTCAAATTTCAGATGATAAAGGAGAAGTACTAATGAGAGGCACAAGATCCAAGGACAATTGCTATCTCTGGGTATCTTAGGAAGAGGCATTTATCTTAACTTATCTTTTAAGCAAAGAAGACGAGATACAATTGTGGCATCAAAGGTTGGGTCATCTACATCTGAAAGGAATGAAGAAGTCCTTATCATCATAAGCTATCACAGGACTATCTGACCTAAAGATTGTTGAAGGCATCATATGTGGTGAATGTCAGATTGACAAACAAACAAGGATGTCCCATCCAAGGTTGGAACATCAAGCAACCTCCAAAGTCCTTGTACTTTTGCACATGGATCTGATATGGGACCTATGCAACTTGAGAGTATTGGTGGAAAAAGGTGTGTTCTTGTTGTGGTTGATGATTTCTCAAGATTCACATGGGTGAACTTTATTAGAGAAAAATCAGACATTTTTGATGTGTTTAGAGAACTGTGCATCTAATTTCAAGGAGAAAAAGGCTTTGGCATTGTAAGAATTAGGAGTGACCATGGTACTGAATTTGAAAATGCTAAATTTGATGAATATTGTTTAGATGAGGGATTCAAAATGGTGTTGTAGAAAGAAAGAATAGGACTCTCCAAGAATCTGCTAGTGTCATGCTTCATGCTAAACACTTACCCTATCGTTTTTGTGCTGAAGCTATAAACACATCATGCCACATTCACAACAGAGTTACTCTAAGATTTGGAACCACTATAGCTCTTTATGAGTTATGGAAGGGAAGAAATCTTACTGTCAAGTATTTCCATTTGTTTGGTAGCAAGTGTTATATTTTGTCTGATGAAAACTACAGAAGGAAGATGGATCCTAAGAGTGATGTAGGAATTTTTCTGAGTTACTCCACGAACAGTAGAGCATATAGAGTGTACAATTCCAAAACTGAAACTGTGATGGAATCTATTAATGTGGTGATAGATGATGTGCCTAAAGAAAGGGTTCCTGATGTTGAAACATCTGATCAGGAAACAAATGCACCTATTCAGATGAATGAATCTGAAGCTGAGAAAGAAGAACCCAAAGAAGGTAAGAAAGATCAGATGTCCACTACTAAAGGTCCATCTATAAGAGTTCAGAAGAATCATCCCCAAGATCTAATCATTGGGAATCCTGATCAAGGAATCACAACTAGAAGGTCAGTTGGTGTTATTGCCAACTCCTGCTTTGTGTCCAAAATTGAGCCAAAAAATGTCAAAGAAGCCCTGACTCATGAGTTTTGGATTGAAGCAATGCAAAAAGAACTGAATCAATTCAAAAGGAGTGAAGTGTGGGATTTGGTTCCAAGACCAGAAGATTTGAATGTAATAGGTACAAAGTGGATCTATAAGAACAAGTCTGATAAAAATGGTATTGTAACCAAAAACAAAACAAGACTAGTAGCTCAAGGGTACACTCAGATGGAAGATCTGGACTTTGATGAGACTTTTGCACCTGTTGCTAGGTTGGAATTTATAAGATTGTTGTTAGGTGTATCATGCATTCTTAAATTAAAGCTGTTCCAAATGGATGTAAAGAGTGCCTTTCTGAATGGGTACTTGAATGAAGAAGTCTATGTTGAGCAACCTAAAGGATTTGTTGATTCTAGCTTTTCCAATCATGGTTACAGATTGAAGAAAGCTATGTATGGCTTAAGGCAGACACCTAGGGCTTGGTATGACAGACTCACTCAGTTTCTGGTTGATCAAAGGTATAAGAAAAAAGGTACATACAAGACCCTGTTTGTAAAAGATGATAATGGAAGACTGATAATTGCCTAGATTTATGTTGATGACATTGTTTTTGGAGGTATGTCGAATAAGATGGTTAAACATTTCATTTAGCAAACGCAGTCTGAGTTTGAGATTAGCCTAGTTGGTGAGTTGACCTACTTTCTTGGGCTTCAAGTTAAACAAATGGAGGGTATTATCTTCATTTCTCATAATAAATATGCCAAGAACATTGTGAAGAAATTTGGCTTAGATAATGGTGGACACAAGAGAACTCCAACTGCCACTCACCTGAAGCTGACAAAGGATGAAAGTGGTATATCTGTTGATAAAAGCATGTACAGAAGCATGATTGAGAATTTATTATATCTTACTGCAAGCAGGCCAAATATTACTTTTGTTGTAGGAGTATGTGCAAGGTATCAAGTTCAACCAAAGATGAGTCATCTTACTCGAGTGAAGAGAATACTGAAGTACATCAATAACACTAGTGATTATGGGATCTTATACTCACACAGTGGAAACTCTAAGTTGATGGACTACTGTGATGCTGAATGGGCAAGAAGTGCTGATGACAGAAAAATCACCTCTGGTGGATGTTTCTTTCCAGGAAATAATCTAATCTCCTGGTTTAGTAAGAAATAGAATTTTGTGTCTCTATCCACTGCTGAAGCTGAATATATAGCAGCTGGAAGTAGTTGCTCTCAACTTGTTTAGATGAAGCAGATGCTGAAGGAGTATAATGTTGAACAAGATGTCTTAACCTTATACTGTGACAACCTAAATGCTATCAATATTTCAAAAAATCTCATTCAACATAGCAGAACTAAGCACATTGATATTCGACATCATTTCATCAGAGATCTTGTTGAAGAATTGGTTGTGACACTAGAGCATGTTGACACAAAGGAGCAACTGATAGACATTTTCACCAAGGACTTAGATGCTAAACACTTTGATAAACTTAGGGGCATGTTGGGAATTTTCCTGCATGAGGAGGCCTGATCATCTAAGTTACGAGACGTGCTATCAATTTTCTCTTTTTTGCATGTCTTTGATTTATGGGGTATTCATGCGATGAAATACTCTTGAGATTCTCTTCTTTTCGACTTTGGCATATTTTGTGGCTAAAAAGGGGGAGAAAAATGGTATGTTTATACTCCCTATGTCTGCATTTATTTTGTAGCTTTTGAGATTCTCTTGAGATTCTCTTCTTTTCGACTCTGGAGTTTATATATTATTATCTTATATATGCATGTATTTAGGGGGAGTAATGGAATACTCCTGTAAGTAGTCACTCATAGGTTCTTACATTCAGGAGGAGTGATAATTCTACGTGTGCTTGTACTGGTGCAAGCTGGTTGACAGGATGTTAAGTCAGATGTGTAGACATCCATGTCTGTCGCCTGTAAGCATGGGAATTTATTTTTCCCAGGCTTCTATAGTTGGTTGGTGACCATACTCTGTTGACACCCAAGTTTGTTACTTGTAAGTATGGGAATTTATTTTTCCCTAACTTCTTTGGCTGGTTAGTGACAGTACTCTGTAGATTGGGAATTTATTGTTCCTTGCCTCTATGTGTGGAAAGTATTCCTGTCTGATGTGCTAAAGGGTGTTGAAACATCCTAATGTTTATGGGAATTCATTTTTCCCTATGTGTAGCATAGGAATTTGATTTTCCTCTGCTCTTATGTGGTGAAGGATATTGTGACATCCAAAGTATGGGGGACTTATGTTTCCCTTCTGTAGCTTAGGAATTTATTTTTCCTTTGCTCTTGTGAGACTATGCTTTTTATCTGATCCGCTGCTGCATGTGTCTGAAAAGTGTAATACCTCTACAGCTGAAGCTGTGATTGAAGATTTTGTGAGGTATTCTTGTATGCGCACTTCAGTACTTCTTTAGTGATACTGCCTGCTACTTCTTCTTCTAGAATATGTGTTCGTGATGACTTGAGGAAGTGTATCTAAGGTATCTCTTTAGATTCTACGTGCTAGGTGTTTCTTTTTACATATGTGTTCATGCTCTTGAAGAAATGGTATTTTGTATCCCTCTGTTTTATAAGTATTGGCCTTAACTTGTTTTAGCCAAAAATTTGCCAAAGGGGGAGATTGTTGGGTATTTGTATTGACTACGTTGTTGCTAAAACAAATATCCTTGTTCTATAAGTTGGAACCAAAGTTTCAACATGTGTTTAGGCATCTCTGTAAGATGTTGGTCATGATGTTCCAACATCCTAGCACGGTTCAATGTGTCTGGGTTCATGTCGATCTATGCTCGCGCGCTTTATTGTTTAAGGAAACAATATTTCCTTACCTTGTGGACCAAGTAACGTGCATATCTTTACAAGATTAGCTGTGGAATATTCCTGAAGTAGTTATTATATTTTTAGGAAATATTTGTTATTGATTTGGACGATCCTAAAGATGTTCCGACATTTTAGGACTTTCCAGATTTGTTACTGATTTTGTTTTGCAGATTAGGTGAACCGATCTACTTTGTTCTGAAGCTCATCTATGTATTTATCCCAAGCTGCTTCAGTATATAAACAAGACTCCAAGACCTAATTGTTCATTCAAGCCGTCATACTAAAAAGCTTAGATTTTTAGGGTTTGAGTCTTTTTGTGTTCTACTCTTGTATTTGTCGATGCAAGTTTAATTATGTATATTTGTGAGCCTTTCTTGTATCGTTTGCAATACATGTTAAGGACCTAGATCGAGTTGTATACTCATTGTGTACTACACCGAAGTTGTGAAACAAGGTGCTAGTTGTTTGAGTTTGAAGGTAACTTTAATCTTGAGTTTGTTTAGGTCTGATAGGTCACATGGATTGTGACTGACCATAGGATAGTGAGATGGGATCTCAGATCTAGGAGTTCCTAGGTTGATGTCTATACGGGTAGGTCATAGGTCTTTAGTGTAAACGAGGAGTTTGCTGAGAGTTATAGAATAAGGACTACACTAGTGGATTTCCTTCCTGGCTTGGTAGCCTCTATAGTAGGTATGTTTGTCACCGAACTGGGTCAACAAACTCATTGTGTTCTTTACTTTCTTGTCGTTTATTTTTCTTGTTTTTATTTCTGATTATCATACGATGTTGCAACATTAAACGAAACATCGCAAACGTTCAAAACATCACACAAAACAAATTAAAACAAGTACGCTAGTATTTCAGAATTCTTGTTCATATGATCTAGATATGTTTGAGTATATGAATTTAGTTGTTGATTAAGTTGTTAACATGAAAATTGAATGCTCTATGATATGATGTTGCTTATTTGTGAAATTGGATGAATTTGGTGAATTATGATGTTGTTGTGGATGGATTGTTGATAAATTCATGGTTTAATGATGTTGTTGTTGTTATGAGATGTTGTTGTTGTCTTATGCTATGGGTGTTCCATTTCATGAAGTTGTTGTTTTCAGAGTTTTAATGAAAATGAGTCATTCATGGCGAATTGTGATTCTTGATAAATTAAGGTGAAATGTTGGTGTTGTTGTGTTGATATAAGTTTAATGAACTTCTGTTTTTGGTAGGAAACTTAGGTTTTTGCATGAAGAACTAGTTAAGTGGTTTTGAAAAATAAGTTGATTTCTGCATAATCTGATGTTGTCAAAATCATGAAGCAATTTCACGAATCATGAGGCGATTCTGACAGCAACAACAATTCTTTGCACAGTCTGATGTTGCCACAATCATGAATCGATTTTACGAATCATGAGGCGATTTTGACAGCAACAACAAATTTCTGTATAGTCTGATGCTGCCAAAATCATGAGGCGACTTTATAAATCATGGAGCGATTTTGATAGCCCATAAACCTTAAAAATACATTTTCTTCAATCCAATTGTTTCCAAACTTATTCCTAAGTGTAGGGTTAGAGTTGTTTATTCAATACATGACTTTTAAAAATAGTTGTGGATGATTTCAATGAGGTTTAACTTGTTTTGCTTTGAAAATGAAATTCTTTTTGAAATATGATAAGAAAGAAGAACCTTGTGATTTTGATGATTTTGTCGTAATTGGCCGGTGAAACGCACATGTATACTCAACTGCACTCATGTGATCTAAGAGTATACATAGTTGAGGCATTAATGTTGTTTTACTTGATTTCGCCTCATTTGTCTCAATTGTTTTTAAGTTGTAAAATGATAGACGAACTTGGATTTTATCATGCGGACTTAGGCTAATTTTTGAACTAATGCTTGATAGTTCGTAAGTGGTCTATGTTCATGCTTATATGATTATTTAAAATCGATTTGTAGGTTTTCAAACTTGAATGGATTACTTTACTTTGAAAAGGTATATGTTGGATGTTTTGGCTTAACTATAAACGAACTTTGTCAAATTTAATCCTTAAGACCGATTATCTCGAAAATCTTTTGTAAATGGCTTTGTATGAATATTTGAGGATACGTGAATGATTGCTAGGTGTAAAATATGACGATTATCATAGATTGGTGAATTTTCTCCTTTACTTTAATTGTGAGAAATTGTATGAAGTTGTGGTGATGTTTGTTGATAGTTGTGATAACGATTATGATAAATGATGATGTGGTGATGATTCTGATTTGAATTGTGATTTGTTGATTGTGTGGATGTAAATTCTTGATAATGCAATTTTTGTTGAAGTTGATCAATGTAAGTGGAGGTGATATCTTACATTGTTGTTGTTGAATATATGAGGTGATTTTGCATTGTTGAGTCTTTGATTGTATGTCCATGCATCATAGTCTCATATGTTTGGTAAAAGGGTATGAACTTTTACTTCGGTGATAATGTAAGACGGGTGTGAAATCTTACATATGATGTGTAGTTGGCATCATGGGGCGACGGCCTAGTTGTTGTTGGTGACAGTACTGCATGCATTTAGAATCATATCTAGGTGCATAAAAGTTGTAGCATGAGTTTCTATGATTGATGTGCTTGTTGATTGGTGTGTTTGGTGATTGACATATTTGGTGATTTATAAGTGACGTTTGCGTAATTGTGACGTGATGAATAGTTGATGTTCTTGTATCATGGTTGAATGGACTTGCAACTTGATTGCAATTATTAAAGTTAATTCAATGTTTATATTCTTTTGTATTTGAATTGATTATTATTGATGTGAAGCTAACCCCCAGTGGTTTTGATCGCATACCTGTTTGTATGAATGGGTAGCCGGAGTGCAAGAGTAGTTTGGTTGCTTGATGAGTTGCTTGAGGATAGCGGATGCTTCCTCTATTTTGCTGTCGAGTCTAGATTAGGCTCTGCTTATGAAGTCGTCATCTTACTTATCTGTCATGATTTATGTTGTTGAGTATTTGCCCATATATCGGAATTTGAAGATTTACATGTTGACATGTTGAATTATGTGGTGTATGGTTATATCTGCTGCGACTGGTGAGAACTTATATATATGCATGTATGTTATTTTAAAATCTGTTGAAGACGTAACGTCAATTTTTTAAATATTTATTATATTCGCGTGTTTTATCGCTTTAATAGAAATAAGACGTTACACTTTATACAATGTTATCTTAAATATTTTAAAGATCATATTCTAATTTTGGGTTCGTGTAATATTTTTTTATACCGTAAAATATAATTTGATATCGCAATCAATATGCAAAACTTGCCAATGTTTAAGCTTATTATAAAACAAATCAATATAAGCATATGAAATAACATGACATTGATTGATTAGATACGGATCACTCACCAACAATACATTATCATGAAGTTTTCCTCACCCTTGTTTTTTTTTTTCTTTTGCAAAAAAATAGAGTTAATACATGTTTACTCTTCTAATATAAGCCAATTTTAGTTGACTCTATGTAAAAAAATTGCGTCGATTCTAACCCTATAATACGAATATTCTTTGGTTTTTAGATCTTCATTGCATCAAATTACAAAATTTAAGGTATTTTTCCTCTCTGTAATTTGAGAAATTTTCGATTTACCCCTTTATCATATCATTGATTTTGTATACTCAAAATTCATAATTGTTCAAAATCAAATAATCTTCAAAGAGTTGGAATCTAAACAAATTTTTTACCGGCTAAAAATCGTTAATATTACAAGAAGTAAACATCTATTAACCCAAAAAAAAATGACAACTCAGCTTTATTTTATTGTTTAATTTTTTATATAAAAAACAACACTAGAACCATCCTTTGTTGTTTTCTTTCCTAATAAAAAGTGTAGAAGTTTCTTAGATTGCGAAGAGCCGTGCAAGTAGTATCTATCTATCACCCTATCTTTACATTCACGGTGTTAACACATTTCCATTCCATCCGCATCATCATCAAATCAAATTCTATTAACAAACATTAATTAATAATAATAATCAAACCCCACAATTGAAAATTCTCATTCACACGGAACTTTCTCAACATTTTACCTAACTAACTAGTACCTTCTCGTTCCTTCCTTTCTTTTTCTTTCTTCTCTCTTTCTCTCTCTCTTCCTCATCCTTTAATTCTCACCGAACCTTCTAGAACCACTACAATAACTCCACAAAAATTCTCGCTTTCTCTTCCTCATGGCTCCGTCGTCAGCTCCGGTAGAAAACAACGGCGAAACAACCACAGCTACCGTTGCAACAACCACCCTTGAGTCTCAGAGATCTATTCCTACACCGTTTCTGACAAAAACATATAACCTCGTCGATGATAAATCTATCGACGAGGTTATTTCGTGGAACGAAGATGGATCCACGTTTATTGTTTGGAACCCTACTGTTTTTGCTAGTAATTTGCTTCCTAAATACTTCAAACACAATAATTTCTCCAGCTTTGTTCGTCAACTCAATACTTACGTAATTCTATTCAACTTTTCTGTTGTTATTTTCTTCTTTTATGCTTGTTTTTGTGTGAATTTGTTTTAAACTAATCGAAGCGACTATGGCTGAATCTCAACGTTTTATTGTTATTTGCAGGGATTTAGAAAAGTAGTACCTGACAGGTGGGAATTCTTAAACGAGTATTTTCGAAGAGGAGAAAAACGGCTGCTATGCGAAATTCAACGGAGGAAGATCTGTTCTCCAACACCTTCACCGTCGTCTGTGTCTGTTTCTGCTGCTGTTACAGCAGCAGCCGAAACTACAACAGCGACGGTTGTAGTTTCATCACCGATGCCGTTGACGGTGATACCAACAGCGAGGCCTATGATATCACCGTCAAACTCCGGTGAAGAACAGGTGATATCATCGAGTTCTTCACCGGCACGAGCACCAGCGGAGCTTCTCGACGAAAACGAGAGATTGAGGAAAGAGAATTCTCTATTGAATAAAGAGCTTGCTGAGATGAGGTTGCTTTGTAACAATATATACTCTTTAATGTCAAATTTTGCAAACAATAACAGTCAAACAGACGGTGGTGCTCAAGGAAGTAGAGAATCCGGTATGACGGTGGTGAATACGAAACCACCACTTGATTTGATGCCGGTGGTGGCAAAACGGAGCTCCGGCGAGGAAATGAATCCGAAGTTATTCGGTGTAGCGATTGGAGCAAAACGAGTAAGAGAAAACGGTTGTGAAAATGGTGAAAGAGAGGATGATACGCTATTGCGGCTACATCAACCTGGTTCTACGGACGTTAAATCTGAACCGTTGGATTGTTCAGATCGTGATGATTGGTTAAATCAGAGTCGTAGAAAGAATCAGAGTTTGTGTAAATGACACGTGGCGGATTTGTAATCAGATTTAGGTTAGATAGAGATAATGAGGGTGTAGGGAATCTGAGACCGTGTGCACGCGGAGATGCACGTGATAATGTTGTAGTCACGTGTGTCGTTTAACCGTATGGGACCAATTCCCAGAAGTTTCTTATGTGAAGTCAGAGGAAAACGATACTGTTTTGTGTTGTCCCTTTTCTTTGTATTTTCAATTTTTTGTTGTTTTATTTTTTGGGTACTTTTTTTTGGAATTAAATTAGATGTGGACCGTAGATGTAACTTTGTTGTATTGTTTAGAATCTTAATAATCCTATAATTAATAATTAATTTTAAATTTTACTTTACATCAAGATTCATAGTTATGTGAACTTTCAAAAAAATTATGATAATGCTACTATTTTGAACAATGGATAGTAGTGCATTGTTACCTCAAAATAAAAATTGATAGTGCATTGTTCTTTTTTTTATTTAAAAAGAAAAGTTCTGTTCTTTTATCGTTATTATTGTTTTTAAAGTCTTGATTAATTTATTTTTCTGAAACAAAAGTCTCGACTAATTTTAAAATTCAGCAGGTCACTATATAACAATACATGCACTTCCATAAAAATAAAAATAAAACAGTACGCACTTTCTTTATGTGAAAAAAATATATATATAGATATGCTTTTGGCTTGTGTCTTTTGATTAATTTTAGGTATAATTGTGGAAATATATTTTCTTAGCAATGAAAAATTATTTATGTCATTGTGAATTTAACTTAGTTGGTACGTTACAAGTATGATCGAGGTTTGAACTCCGACCATCATCAAAAAAAAAATTATTCCTCAAAAAAAATTCAATGAAAATTTAACATTTTGTCCATAAAATATTAAAACTTTTTAATGCGACGGTTTCTCACATGAGTATATCATTAAGAAGACTTAATTTTCAACCAAGTGACTCAATGAAATCGGTAAAAACACATCTATATTATAAAAAATATGTAATTAGATTGACTTTCTTCTTTTTTTCAATTTTATTCTTAGGTGGATTCTAAAGTAAGGGAGCAATTAAGTCCCTCACCGGTATACCATCTATAATATATTTTTAGATCTTTTTAAAAATTAGGCTAAAATAATTTTTTGTCCCTTAACAACATTTTTAGTATCGCTTTAATCCCATAAGTAATAAAAACTCTGTTTAGATCACGTAACTTTATTTAAAGTATCAGTTGGTCCTTTCTGTTAATTTAATTCAAAAAAACGTTAAATTTTGGTCCCTTAACTTATTTAATTAGTATTAGTTTGGTCCTTTAGCTTATTTAATTAGTATTAGTTTGATCCCTAAATTTAACGTTTTTTTGAATTAAAAGAACAGAAATGACTAAACTGATACTTTAAATCAAGTCAAAGGACCTAAGCGGAGTTTTTATTACTTATGGGACCAAAACGATACTAAAAATGTTGTTAAGGGATCAAAAGAACATTTTAGCCTAAAAATTAAGGGTTCAGATTTATCGATAACAAAAGAGTAACATCTATACTTTGTCCCACTCATCCTTTGCTCTTTTCGTTTTCATAACAAAACCTTCCATGTTCATCGATGTTGTTTGGGAGAGAATATGAACCTAGCAAGATTTGGCGAAAATGAAGCTTGGAAGCGGTTTTTGTGAAAGGAAAACTATGGAAAACAATTACATCCATGACATGGAATGGACCATTCATTCATTAGGTTATAAGTAGATGACTTGGATGTTGGAACACTTGTCTTTCCTCTCTCCACTGTATATCAAAATCTGTTTTGGGATAATTATCTTTGCTTTTTTTATTTTTATTTTTATATTCCATGAAATCAGAGATTTTAACTTTTAGAGGTTTAGATTAAGACTCTAAAAACTATTTTACAACATCAAAATAATTGTTGGGGATTTTTTTATTATCAATCCTTAACACTTGATTGGAAATAAATAGAGAAAAAAAATATAGCAAGGAGCAAAAAGATTGTGGGAAAAGGATTAGATCTTTCCTCCATGGATGAATATATGAGAACAATTAAGGTTTTGTTGGGAAGAAGGGAACCAAATTGTCGACGAACGTCTTGGCAAATAGATTATGAAAGGTTAAAGGCAGTGTCATATATGATACTTAGTCTGCTTTTATCAAAGAAAATAGATTTTTTAATTGGATCCTAATTGAAAATGAAGTGGTGGATGAAGTGAGCAAGACAAATAAGAAATTACTATTATTTAAAGTTGACTTTAAAAAGGCATTTTATTGAGGGAACTTGATTTATTTAAATGTTGTATCACGGAAGATGAACTTTCAAGTTTTAGGGGAAAATGAATCATGGAATGTGTAGGCATTACATCCGCATCTATGCTTGTCAAAAGCATCATACTGATGAATTTAACTTGAAAAGAGGCATGTGATAAGGTATCCATTCTCTCATTTTCTCTTTCTGGTTGCCGCTGAAGGGTTCAATGTTATGTTAAATGCTACCAACAGAGATGATTTATTTACTGGCTATAAAATTGGTCAATTGAAAGAGGTTTACATTTCTCACTTACAATTTAATGATGATGCATTGATTTTGGGCGAGAAGAGTTGGGAAAATATTAGAGCTCTAAAAGCCAAACTTATCCTTTTAAGGTAATCTCATGTCTCAAGGTGAATTTCCACAAAAGTTTGTTGATGCGGGGAAATGTGGCAACTTTTTGGTTGGTTGAGGAGGCTATGGGGGTTTACTTTAAGCTAGTTTGTATTCCTTTCATTTATCTTGGAATACCAATTGAACATGACGCTCATCGAATAAACTTCAAGTATTCATTGCTAAAGCATATTAAAAAACGGCTATCAGGGTGGAAAAGCATGAAACATCCATTGGGTGGTCACTTGGTTCTTCTAAAGTCTGTATGATCCTCACTACCGATCTATCCTCCTTCCTTCTTCAAGGATCCTGCACGAATCATCTCCTCTATAGAATATATTTTAGATGCTTTTTCTTTTGGAGATGTGATAATATTAGAAAAATAAACAAGATTAAATGAGATACTATTTGTTTTTTTTTCTTGCTTTTTGGGAGGGGAGAGAAGGCTGCACTGCACCGCATATACTATTTGTTTAGATCAAGAGAGTGGTGGTTTATGGTGTGGAAAATTTAAGAATTTAATTGAACTCTTTTAGAAAAATGGTGTTGGAGATTGCATGTGAAACATGGTACTCTACAGTTTAGGGTCTTAGTGGCTCAATATGGTATGGATGATGTCATATTAACAGTAGAGGGAGGTTAATATTGTAACATCCTTAATAAAACATGCAATTAAATAAATCAATCAACAAAATTTTAAATGTCACGTCTTCGTTTTCTCAAAACATGCATAACAATGATTTTCATAAAGCTCGCAACGAAAAAAGTCATCATATAAAATATCTCAACATCATATAATAATCCTCAAATACATGAATACAAAATCTCAACACCATGTCATAGGTCTCATATACATAGCCATAATCTCAACATAATCCATCAACAGAATAAAAGACATAAAAGAGACAAAGTCTCGACCCTCCTGAGAAGAATTATCCAACTCATGATTTGGAATTAGCGGCAGTTGTGTATGTGTTGAAGATTTGGAGGCATTATTTGTATGGTTCTTGTGCTCTCGATTTTCAGGTACCAAACCATTAATTGGATTTGAACCTTTAATCTTTGAACTCTCAACTTTTATTCGTGGGAAGGGAAAAAGTGAGTAAAAACCCTTATAAGACCTGGATCCGGGGGTTGGTTTTGATTGGGGAAGGTGTTAAGCACCCGAATCGACTATGGTATCCCATAGGAACCTTTTACCTATTCTTAAACTTGCGCTAAATTATTTTTACTTATTCGAAAATTATTGTTTAAGAGTCTAAATGAAAGAATGGGGGAAGATGAAGCATGTTTTTGGTTATTTTTATTTGATTTGGAAGGATAAAAAATCCTTTGCCTACATACCCTTAAAGGAAAGGGATCAAAACCAATGTAGTTCCCCTAAAGAACTTTTTTTTGGTAGGTTGGATTGATTTTAATATTTTGGAAAAAAAGATTTTAAGAAGAGATAAGAGGCATCAAGGCATGAGAGAAAAATATGACGAAGTTTGTTAATTTTAATTGCGAGAAATCCATGTCTAATGTGGATATTAAATTGATTAAACATTTGATTAAGAAAATAAAAGGAAAACGTTTGGGTTACGAACCAAGGTTTATTAGGAAAATACTTTGAAGTTTGACATACTTGATTTTTTTGAGAAAAGAGATTTTTCTAAGTTAAAGAAAGCAAACTAAATTAAATGCAACGACGTAATTTAAAAAAAAAGGGAGAAGTTTACAAGGGATGTTGGATCCCAAATAAACTCTCGAGTAAGTGAACCTAAAATTACTAGTAGTTTGATTTTAAGAAAATAGTTTGAAGTCCAATAATTATCCTAAAGTGTCACTAAATTCATTTTGGTCATTGATCGCGGTCGCGACATACATAAAGCGGTAAAAATTAAATGTGATAGTGTCGGTGCATGTGTTATTTACATATTACATACCCTAAAATACATTCTAAGGTCTTGCGGAAAATAAAATGCATGCATTAAGTTACAACAATTCCTATTATACACACTAAGGAGGATAAAAATAAATTACATTAAAAGATGCATGAGATTATGCTAGAGGTGATGCAAAACGAAATATACCGAAATATTAGATCATGAATCAAGAAAGTTTAAAAAAGAACATCACATACGAAAATTGTTACCAAATAAAATGCATGACATTAAGTATGTTTAAAAAATGTATGAAACGCAAGTTTTTGAAAACAAACATTAAAGCAAAATTAACTAGAAGACTAGAAGATGCATGAGGACTAAGACATTTAAGAATGCCTGACACATAGTTAAAAAGAAAATATTAGTTAAAAAAATAAATGAGTTTGAAATTAGATCATTAAGTAAACTATAAAATGCATGAGATAGGAATTAAACTATTAAATACACTAAAAGATAATAAATGCATGATAATTAAAACATTAAACAAAATAGAAATGCATGAAATATTATTTCTAAGCCTAAAATGAACTAAAATATAAGAGATAAAATTTAAATAAACCAAATAAAAATGCATGATATGAACATGAAAACACTAACATCAAGATGCATTATACGATGGGATGCAGTAGCAGGCAGGGGGGGTGTACAAGTAGCAAGCAGAAAAGAGAAAAAAAACAGTTGGGCTTAGTTAAAAAACGAACCGAATCGGTTCAAGTTTGTGGGTCGGTTTAAAAAAGGGTTTGGGTTAAGGTTTAGTATAAAAGGGTTCTAATGATTTTTTTTTTACCATTTTTTCAAAACATCTTCTCTCTAAAACCAAAAACTCCTCCTTCTCTCTAAAAAATATCATCAAGAACAAGATGACCGGAGAAGATGAAGACTCATCTTCTCCGGCGCGGTGGCCGGGCACCCTAGGGTGGTGGCGCCGCCGCCGGAATTATTTTTTGCTCCGTTTCGAAATTTTTTTTCACTTTTCTAATATCCTTTTTTATCCTCTTTTCAAATATCAACTTGGTTTTCACAGAAAAACAACAATACATCCTAGATCTAACATCAAAGTTACGAAAATTTTAGGAATGAAAAAGTGAACAAGAACAACAACGAACAAGATCATTACCTCTTTGGATCTGTTAAGATCTAGAGACGTTGTTATGAACCAAGGAAAACTTCTAGTACTCTCTTGCTTTGTGTTTAATTCGGATCTTCCCTTCTTTTTCTTTGATTTTCGGATTTGCTTTATGTTGTTATGTTTGGGTCCAAAAAAAAAGAGATTAGATTTGTGTGGTTGTTCTTGGGTGATGATGATTCCGAAAATTTATGTGTTATAGTGATGGAATCCAAAAATTTGTGTGTTGTTCTTGGTGTTCATGATGTTCATATTTTTTTGTTGATTTTGTGTGGTTTGATGCAATATTTGATGAGAGAGAATGAATTTTTGTGTTTGTGGGTTTTGGTTGGTGAAAAATCTGACTGATGGGACCTCTGGCACAACAATCAATGCTGGCCTTAAATAGTAAAAAAAACTAGGGTTTCTCTGGTACGAAGAAAAGACTAAAATACCCCTGTTGGGTCAGACTTGATAGAAAGACATACATGACCAACAGCAGACTGACACATGGACTGGACCAAATTTAGACTAAAAGACTTTTAAATAATAAAACCAAATAAATAAATAAATAAATAACGAAAATTAAAAACAAATAATAAAAAATAACAAACATGACTAAATAAAAAGTCCCTTCGGAACCAAAAAATGAGGTATTTTAAAATACATCTCTGCGGAAATTTCGTCTGGGACGACAGAATTACACGGTTTTTAAAACGCTAATAAAATGGTAAATCAAAGATGTGAACAAAATGGGTTTTAACAATGCAATTTATATAATAAGTAAAACACTGATAAAACTGAGAAATTAAAATGCGAGTGACATTAAAATGTGAATGAAGTGAAAATTAAAATATGAATAAGATACGACCAAAATGCGAATAAAATACAGATATCATGAGAATTAGAATGTGAATGAAATGTTATTAAAATACGAATGATATGCGAAGTAAAAGTTTTAACTAGTCAAAATTTGGGGTATGACAGATGCCCCTATTTAAATTTCTCCGTCACGAGGATTTGAAAAGATGAAAATTTTAAATCAACGGGTCGGAGAGACTTAAATATTAAGTACGCCAATTTTTGACCAAATGGGAAGTCGAGAAAGTAATGCTCTATGAATATAATGATATGAGTTGTCTATAATGCAATTACGAATGCAAAGACGACGAAAATACCGACTGTAGGACCAATTAATAAGTGTCACTGGGGAGAAAAGAATGTTTGTTACCGTTACTGCGGTAAATACAATCAATACGAAAGCAAAAACTGTCTATTACCTTTACTGGGGTAACGACGAACATACGAAAGGAATACACTGTCTGTTACCTTTACTGGGGTAACGACGAACATACGAAATGAATATACTGTATGTTACCTTTACTGGGGTAATGACGAACATACGAAATGAATATATTGTCCATTACCTTTACTGGGGTAACGACGAACATACGAAATGAAATACTGGCCATTACTTTTACTGGGGTAACGACGAACATACGAAATGAAATACTGTCCATTACCTTTACTGGGGTAACGACGAACATACGGAATGAAATACTGGTTATTACCTTTACTGGGGTAATGAAGAACATACGAAATGAAATACTGGTCATTACCTTTACTGGGGTAACGACGAACATACGAAATGAAATACTGTCCATTACCTTTACTTACTGGGGTAATGACGAACATACGAAATGAAATACTGTCCATTACCTTTACTGCGGTAACGACGAACATACGAAATGAAAATACTGTCCATTACCCTTACTGGGGTAACGACGAACATACGAAATGAAAATACTGTCTATTACCTTTACTGGGGTAACGACGAACATGGTAGCATTTAACAAAAGACACTATTGGAATAGTCATTCGGGGAGATTGAAAAGACATTGGTAAAATGGTTGTTTGACACACAAGTAATTGCGAGCTATTATCCTGATTCAAAGCATTTGCAGGGTATTAACCTGATTCAAAGGCATTAGGCAGGATATCAAACCCGACTCCAAAGGTATTGCAAGCTATTCGCTTGACACACATGTAACAACAGATGGTTGCAAGCTATTCGCATGCACACGGTAACAAATGAGGTTTGCAAGCTATTCGCTTGACACACACGTAACAAAAGTGATCTGCAAGCTATTCGCTTGACACACACGTAACAAAAGATGCTTGCAAGCTATTCGCTTGACACACAGGTAACAAAAGATGTTTGCAAGCTATTCGCTTGACACACATGGAACAAAAGGTGTTTGCAAGCTATTCGCTTGACACACATGGAACAAAAAAAGGTTGCAAGCTATTCGCTTGACACACAGGTAACAAAATGTGTTTGCAAGCTATTACCTTGACACACAAATAACAAGAGGTGTTTGCAAGCTATTCGCTTGACACACAGGTAACAAAAGATGGTTTGCAAGCTATTCGCTTGACACACAATGATGAAAGAGGACCAAACTGAAGGGATATGACTAATCAAGACTAAGCTATTCAATTTTTGGTGTTTTTTATTCTTGAATGCAAAGAACCTTAAGTATTAGATAATTCGTTCCTGAGATTAAAAGGTTCTTCCATGAAAGAAGTTGAAATACACATAATAACAACGGTATGGCTGAGGATCGCACTCTCAAAGAGTATGCAATTCCATCTTCAGATGATCCATACGCTATTATTTTGTACCCAACAGTTGAGGACAATTTTGAAATAAAACCTGCACTTATTTACTTAGTGCAGCAAAATCAATATTTCGGATCACCCACTGAGGATCCGAATCTTCATATTTCAACTTTTTTAAGACTCAATGGAACCTTGAAGGCAAACCAAGAGGCCGTAAGGCTGCACCTCTTTCCTTTTTCCTTAAGGGATATAGCTAGTGCTTGATTTTATTCATTGGAAGTTGGTTCTATCACAAAGGGATTTTGAGGCCATAAGGAAAAAGGTTGGGTATAGGGTAGAGAAACCTTCTAACCGTCAAGCTAATGACTTTAAACGAGCGCTTCGTGGAAGACAACCTACGAGTTTAATTGCTTTTATTTTGTTTGTTTTGTGTTATTTTAATTTGTTTTGTAGGTATTTGTCCAAATATGATGCGAAAAAGCGAAACAAATTGGAGCCCATTGACCATCAAGGTTGGCACGGCCCGTGTCCAGTACCCAAAAAACAGCAAAATGTCAAGATAAAGGCACGGCCCGTGCCTATGGTGGCACGGCTGTGCGCAGCCCCCAAGGTCCCAAAACCAATTTTTCCTTCTTCTTCCCTCATTCAAACAACACAACCTCTTTCATCCTTCAACCTCTCTTTCTAAACCTCCATAACCTCAACCTTCAAACCTCCATAACCCTCTCCAAACTCTACCAAATCACACAATTTCTAAACCAACTCAACTTTAAACTTCATCCCAAACTCAATCCATCCATCAAAAATACCAATCATCCATTACTACCCATTAATCACCAAATTCGTGTAACCCTTAACCTTAACCCAGAAAACCTTAATTTCTTCATCAATCCTCACCACAACACTCAAAATTCTTACTAAAAACCCAAACCCATCACTAAAACCACATTTCCCACACAAAATCTTACCAAAACCAAACCTTCATCCAAACCAACCCAATTCGAACTAGGTCAATGACTTCAAAGAGAAAAGGTGAAAAATTTGTTTTATGTTGGTACTAACCCACAGGTACAAGAAGATGATGGTGATGATGAAGAGGAGGAAGGTGCTCCTTTGCACCATGAACAAGAAGTGGGAGAGCTAAATTATGATGAACGGTGGGCATGGATCCAAACCGAGGTTCAAAGAATAAGCACCGAGCAACAAAGACAAGGTGTTGAAATCTCCGGGCTGCGGAATGATGTCCAAAGGGGCAATCATATGCATGAAGAAAACAACCGCATGCTCTTAAGGATGATGCAACACCTTAACCTCCAAGGTCTTCCTCAAGGACCCCAATAAATTGTGAGCTTTCCACTTCCTTTTGTTGGAACAAAGGTGTTTAGCAATACCACGTTTTGAGTTTTGATGATAACAAGGTATTAAAAAGTTGTCAATTGGATATTGCTAATATTTGTTTAAGTATGCAGGATATCAATCAAGATTTATATCTTAGAAAGTATTCTGTTTGAACAATGTTAAAGAGCAAAAATCCAGAGAAGCTTGTTGCTTGTGATTCTGTCTGAAGACTGCATCGAAGAGAGTCTGAAGACTGCATCGAAGAGAGTCTGAAGACTGTACCGAAGAGAGTCTGAAAGACTGTATCAGAGTCTGAAGACTATCAGAATCTGAAAACCAAGAGAGTCTGAAGATTACCAGAAGCTTAGTGCTACAGTGAGTCTGAAGCCCAAAATCTGATAATCTGCTAACAAGGATTTCTACAGCATTGCGATGCAAAAGAAACTCTCAAATGGAGTAACGGCTAGCTTCAAAGTCAACTTGAGCGTTGGGAGCACAAAGACAAGAATGCAGGCCAGTACAGAGTACGTTGTACAAACTCTGTTTCCACTACTCCACTACCTCGTACAGTTTGGCAACTGTGTCTACCGGTATTAATCTTCAAAGGGAATGGAATTCAAATTATGCAATTGAAGGACTATTACCAAATCAAGCAACAGATCAACATCCATTGATCAAATTATGGAATTCATTGAGCCATGTTTGCTTCTCTCTGTACTAACTATGAAGGAAGCAAAAAGGTCAGGGAAGCTAAAGCTCTTCTGTTAGTTCATCAGTATGAACTATTCAAGATGAAAGAGGATGAAAGTATTGAGCAGATGTACTCAAGATTTCAAACTCTAGTATCTGGTCTTCAGATACTAAAGAAGAGTTATATAGCTTCTGATCATGTTAGCAAGATTTTAAGGAGCCTACCTTCTAGATGGAGACCAAAGGTCACTGCAATTGAGGAGGCTAAAGATTTAAACACTTTAAGTGTTGAAGATCTTGTAAGCTCACTCAAGGTTCATGAGTTAAGTCTCAATGAACATGATTCTGCAAGAAAGTCCAAAACCATTGCCTTGAAATCAAAAGGAAGGTCTTCAAAGGCTCTCAAGGTTGAAGAGTCTGAAAATGAATCTTCAGCTTCTGAAAGCTCAGAGGAGGATCCTGATATTGCAAAGGAAATGGCTATGCTTTCAAGCAGAATGCAGTACCTTGCTAAGAAGAACAAGAGATTTCTGAGCAAAAGCAGTGGGAAGGGGTTCAAAAAGGAGGAACAGAAAGGTTGCTTCAACTGCAAGAAGACTGGACATTTTATTGTTGAGTGTCCAGAACTGCAGAAGGAGAAATCCAAGTCAAAGAGGCCAACCTTCAAGTCAAGCAAGTTTAAGAAGCAGATCAAGAAAAGTCTGATGGCCACCTGGGAAGATCTTGATAATGAGTCAGGGTCTGAGGATGATGATGCTGATGGTGAAGCAAATGTAGCTGTTGGACTAATGGCTACAACCGAATCTGTTAAAGAGACACCTGAGGCAGAATCAGATACAGACTCTGAAAATGAAACAGATGTATATTCTGAACTCACAAGATCTGAACTTATAGAATCTGTCAATGAGCTTCTTGGTCATTTTAAAGCTAAGACCACTGAGTTGAAGAAAGTCAAACAACAGCTTGATAAGCTGTCAAAAAGACATAATTCAACTCTGTTGGATTTAGAAGATTTAAAAGAAGAAAATATTTCTTTATTGATCAAGAAGTGTAACTGTAAATACTTAAGTGAGCAAGATGTTGCTCTGCAAGAATTTATTGCTACTGGAATTGACAGATCAAGGGTTGCGTCCATGATCAATAACACGTATTAGAACAGAGGACAGGGTCTTGGATTCATTGGAGGAAACTCAAATGAAGTGACTCTGAAACCTGGTCCTGATGGAGCCAGAGAGGCGTTGAAAAATCACTTTGTAAGTAAGTCTGATGAAGTCAACACAGTGACTCATTCAGAACCTACAACTTCTACTTCTAAGGTTCTGACTAAGTCAAAATCTCAGAATGTTAAGTCAAAGGGTCTGAAAAACTTTGAACCCAAAGCTTTAAAGACTCAGACTCTGAAACATTCAAAGTCTGATAAACAGACTCTGAAAAAGCCAGAGTCTGAAAAACTAAAGCCTAAGTTTCAAAGAAGAGAAACTGTGAAAGGCAAGTTGAAACCTAAACCAAACGGTTCCAAACCCAAGGTATGGGAGAAAACATTGCCAATGACTTCAAGACATAACTTACGAAAGGAGTTCAATGGTTCTAAGACTAACCAAAAAGGACCCATGAGAATATGGGTACCTAAGTCTGATATTATTGATGCTGCAGGTATGTCTAAAAGGACTAGAAAAGCAGAAGGCTTGGTACCTGGACAGTGGTTGCTCGCGTCACATGACGGGAGAAAGGTCTATGTTCCTAACCCTAACCATGAAAGAGGGAGGAACTGTGGGATTTGGAGGAAACCAGACTGGCAAAATCATTGGTACTGGATCCATTGGTAACTCTCTGATCTCAATCAGTAATGTGTGGTTCGTTGATGGACTTAGACATAACTTACTAAGAATAAGTCAATTATATGACAGTGGTTATGATGTATTGTTTAATAAGAACAACTGCACAGTAGTTAACAAGGATGATCAGTCCATAGTCTTCAAGGGAAAACGAAGAAACAATGTCTACAAGATAAAATTCTCTGAACTGACTGTTCAGAAGGTAGTGTGCCTTTTGTCAATTGGTGATAAGAAGTGGCTGTGGCATAGACGTTTGGGACATGCTAACTGGAGATTAATCTCTAAGCTTAGCAAGTTGCAACTTGTCAAAGGCCTACCAGACATTGACTATCACTCAGATGCTCTTTGCGGAGCATGTCAGAAAGGGAAAATTGTCAAGAGTCCCTTCAAGCCTAAAGAAATTATTTCTACTTCCAGACCCTTGGAATTACTTCATATTGACTTATTTGGACCAGTTAGCACTGCATCCTTATATGGAAGTAAATATGGACTAGTCATTGTTGATGACTACAGCAGATGGTGTTGGGTTAAATTTCTGAAAACTAAAGATGATTCATATTCTGTGTTTAGTAAATTCTTCATCCAAATTCAATCAGAGAAGGAATTGAAAATCTTGAAAGTTAGAAGTGATCATGGAGGAGAATTTGAAAATGAACCGTTTGAGGTTTTCTGTGAAAAACATGGAATTATTCATGAATTCTCTGCACCTAGAACTCCACAACAAAATGGAGTCGTAGAGAGAAAGAACGGAACCTTACAAGAGATGGCTAGAACCATGATGCATGAGAACAATCTGGCTAAGCATTTTTGGGCAGAAGCAGTAAACACAGCTTGTTATGTTCAGAATAGAATCTATATCAGACCTCTGTTGAACAAAACAGCTTATGAACTCTTTAAAGGAAGGAAACCCAACATATCTTATTTTCATCAGTTCGGATGTACGTGTTATGTCCTGAACAACAAAGTCTACCTAAAGAAATTTGATGCCAAAGCTCAAAAGGGAATCTTTTTAGGAATGAAGTATGGGATCTAGTAGCTAAGCCTGATCACAAGAACATCATTGGAATCAAGTGGGTGTTCAGAAATAAGCTTAGTGAACAAGGAGAAGTAATTAGAAACAAGGCCAGACTTGTTGCGCAGGGCTACAGTCAACAAGAAGGCATTGATTACACAGAAACGTTTGCTCCAGTTGCAAGATTGGAAGCAATCAGGTTACTTCTTTCCTATGCAGTTAATCACAACATAACCCTGTATCAAATGGACGTTAAGAGTGCATTTCTTAATGGTGTCATTTCTGAAGAAGTATATGTCAAACAACCTCCTGGCTTTGAAGATTTAAAACATCCAGAGCATGTTTATAAATTGAAGAAATCACTCTAATGCTTGAAACAAGCTCCCAGAGCTTGGTATGAAAGACTAATTAATTTCTTAATTCAAAACAACTTTGAACGAGGGCAAGTTGACACTACTCTATTCAGAAAGACTATGAAGAAAGACATTCTTATAGTTCAGATTTATGTTGATGATATCATTTTTGGTTGTACAAATAGTTCACTTTGCAAAGAGTTTTCCAAAGTAATGCAGGATGAGTTTGAAATGAGCATGATGGGAGAATTGAAGTTCTTTCTTGGAATTCAAATCAACCAATGCAAAGATGGAGTTTATGTTCATCAGTCCAAATACACGAAAGAGCTTCTGAAGAAGTTCAATCTTGAGGATTGCAAAGAAATGAATACTCCAATGCATCCAACCTGCACTCTGAGCAAAGAAGATCAAGGAACCAAAGTTGATCAGAAGCTGTATAGAGGTATGATTGGTTCTTTGTTATACCTAACGGCATCCAGACCAGATATTTTATTCAGTGTATGTCTGTGTGCAAGGTTTCAATCAGATCCTAGAGAGTCTCACTTAACAGCTGTTAAGAGAATCTTTAGATATCTGAAAGAAACTACCAATCTTGGACTTCTTTACAAGAAATCCTCTGACTACAAGTTAGTTGGATTCTGTGATGCTGACTATGCTGGAGACAGGATTGAAAGAAAATCTACCAGTGGCAATTGTCAATTCTTGGGAGAGAATCTGATATCCTGGGCTAGCAAGAGGCAAGCAACCATTGCTTTGTCTACAGTAGAAGCAGAATACATCTCAGCTGCTAGTTGTTGTACACAGCTACTCTGGATGAAACATCAGCTTGAGGACTATCAAATAACTGAAAACTGTATCCCAATTTATTGTGATAATACGGCAGCTATATGTCTGTCTAAGAATCCAATTCTGCATTTAAGAGCAAAGCACATTGAGATTAAACATCATTTCATAAGAGACTATGTTCAAAAAGGAATTTTAGATATTCAATTCATTGATACTGATCATCAATGGGCTGATATATTTACCAAACCCTTATTTGTAGAAAGATTTGATTTCATAAAGAAAAATTTGAACATGTGTTATGTCTCTGGGTAATGTGCGCCTCTGAAAACAGAATTCAGACTCTGAAAATATTCAGAAGCTATTTGGGAATCAGACCCTCTTTTAGAGACTCTGATAAAAGCTTCTGATAAACTATTCAGACTCTGGTAAGGAATCTTTAGACTCTCAGAAGCTCGTATTAGTGGAAGCATGACTGTTGAGTTTAGTAACACCTGCCCCACTACGGTGACAGTTACATTATAGTTTCTCAGACGTGGCCTGTCTGTATTGGGTAAGAACTCAAAGGGCAATGATTTCATTACGTTGAACAAGTTACCTTCGCATTGTCCCAATACTTTTACGGTTGCATGCTATATGTATTTATTGTTTGTGTTTGTTTGTCCCCTATTCTTTCCAAACAGTTATCAAACTTTTTTCTATAAATACATAACACACACAACTCACTTCTCTTTTCACTCTTTGATTTTCTCTCTGAACAAATTTCTTGCTTTCAATACTTTGCAAAACTTTTTGTTCTCAAATCAAACATTTAGAAACCCCTAATGGCAAGTGATCTCATCCAATCTGGTGTCATTAATCAAGTCTAGAAAATCCTACGTTATCAAACCCAGAACAATGAACATCATCAAGGAGACTCTGGAAATTCAAGTTGAATCTCCAGTAGATTTTGGTTCTCTTAGTCGTCACGAAGTTGACGTTTCTTCTCATTTCTTATCACAAGGAATGATGAACTACTTTGGTATGTTGAATGGACCAACATATCAGGAGCTTGTTAGAGATTTTTGGGTTAGGTCAGAAGTCTACGACATAGCTGAAGCTACTTTGGAAGAAACAGTTGCAATCTCAAACAACCCCAATCTGGCTGGCAAGAACAGAGACCAAATGGGTTTAAGACCGTACAATGGTCTTGAAATAAGGTCTGCTGTGATGGGAATACCAATAGTTATCACTGAAGAAGTGGTAGCCATGGCTTGTCAAATGGAGAGCGCTGGTAAATTTCAGTGGAATGTCAACAAGAAGAGTGAATGGGCTGTTATCTGCAACAATCTATTATTTGAAGGGAGACCCTCAAATAAACTGGTGGATATGCATCCTGAGCATAGGGTGCTTCTGAAGATTATACTGGACAGTATGCTTCAGAAAGGAGGAGGAACAGACACATTGTCTGTTGATCACAAAGTTCTTCTTTATTTTCTCATCAACAAAATAAAGATCAACTTCCCCAGATATGTGATGCAGCACATGTGCTGGGCCATCAAGAAGAGTCAATCAGAAACCAGAAGGCAAGTTCCTTTTGGAAGATTAATATCTGAGATTCTGTATCATGGAGGCCTCTTGAAGGTCTTATCATAATCTGGTGTGGTATCAGATATTCATCTAGGAACTGTGACCGGGAGAATCATAAATGGCAAGACTCTGCAGTACATGAAGATTGTCAAGAGATTCAACCCCTCTAAGCATGATATGAGGGAATCCTATGTGAAATCTGACTTGATGATGGACTTCCCTCCCATATCCAAAGAAGATAATCCTGAAGTTCTTGCAAGATTTGTGGTGGATTACTTCAAGGATACTGGTAGAATAATCAACTATTCTGCCATTCCTGAAACTGCTGGAGGAGGACCTCTTAAGGTCAAAGGAAAAAGAACCAAGGAAGTGGTTCTCAAGGAAGAGGAAGAGAAGCAGGAGCCTCTCAAGAAGAAGATCAAATCTACTGCTCTTCCAGGAGTGACAATTGGTTCCCCTAAGACCATAGCTCCTATGCCTTCATCAGTATCTTCTGCATCCAAGGAAATCAAGTATAGGATAAAAGAAACCAAGGATGAGAAGAAAGCTAAGAAAGACGAGAAGAAGGCAAAGAAAGATGAGAAGAAAGCGAAGAAAGGCAAGGGTGACAGAGATTATGTCAAACTGGCTGAAGAAATTGCTGAATACTTTGATGCTGACTCTGATGTTGGAGAAAGTCAGGTCAAGAAGAGAAAGGTGGATGTGGTCCTTGTGGCTAAGGAGATAGCACAAAAGATAGGTACTTCTGTATCTATGATTGAAGATGAACATGCTGCTGGCAAGGCAATGGCAACAGAAGTGGTTGCTGAAGAATTAAAGGAAGAGACTGTCAAAGAAGCTGCTAAGTTGCTTGCTTCTGCTCTTAAACAGAAGGATCCTGTAGCTACTGCAGAAGCTGAGTTATCAGAAGCTACTGTGTCTGATCACTATGCTTCTCCAGAAGCTGGCATTGGCACCTCTGGCAACGTAGCATATAGCTCATCTTCCTCTTTGAATCAAGAGTCAGAATCTGATTCAGAATCAGATAACAAACCCTTGAGCCAAATTCTTCCATCCCTAAAAAATTCATCCCCCTCACCAATCAAACCCATATCATCCCATAACCCTCTGGACCCTGCAATAGTTGAATATGTTGATTCAACTATGGACAGAGTAATTCAAGACACAATCACAGTGTCTATGAATCTTCCTGCTGACCATCCTGCTCAACCTTCATTTCTCAAACCACTTCAGGCAATTCAACCTTCTGAAAAGCCTGAAGTAACCATTCAATCTAAACAGCCATCCCCCCAACCTGAAACCATTTGTGTAGACTCTCCAGACACTCTAGATTCACTTGAAAAACATCTAGGAGGAGAACTACCAAAGACCCCTGCAAAAACCAAATCAACAAAAGCTACAGAATCCGTTTCCAAACCAGACCTTGTACCTGAACCTACAGAAAGTCTTACCTTAGCTTCTGTTGAACTTTCAGAACCTGTTGTTGAACCAGCCTCTGAAAATCTGGAACAAGCTTCTGATATCATATCAGAATCTGTAACAGAATGTAGAGCAGAAACTAGAAGAGTTCCCCAACCTCTTTGTGATCCTATAACTATCTTCCCAGAGTTTGAAGCCTTTCTAGCCTTAAGAGCCACTCTACCCTCAACCTCTGAACCTCATATTGACTTATTTGATTCAAACAAGATAGATGAGTTCTATGCTTCTTCAAGCAATAAGCTCAAAGACATTATTGAGCAAAGGTTTGTGCCCATCCTCAATGTGAGCTATGAGGATAAGTTCTCCACAGTGAAGACTGAGTTCTTGGAATTTATCACCAAAATTCAGAAGGCTGCTGCCAGGGAACAAGCACTTGTCACTGCCAAGCATGTTGAAGAAGTCAAGCAGGCTAAGAAAGCTATTATCTTGGAAAGAGCTCCTATTCTGAGGATTAGAGATACACCATTCTTTGATGAAGATCAGTATAATCCAAGGGAATCAATAGTTTATAACTCTTTGAAGAGGAGACTGTACAGAGTTCAAGAAGAAGCCAGACTAGAAAGAGAAGCGCATTTAAGAAGAACTGAGGCTCTGGAAGAGATGGTAAAGAAACATCAAGAGGATCTCCAGAAATTTATGGATCATCTTGCCAAACAAAACCAACCTTAGTTTATTTTTTTGTTTTGTTTTGCTTTGTAATTCTTGTTTGCTATCTTCTGAACTGTTTTTGCTTAAAATTTATACAAGTTTTATTTGATTCTATTTGCATTCAATTTTGTTTATGCTCTGAATCTTCTATGTTTTCCCCTCTGAATCTCATTCTTCCTTAAAATATGTTTATACCCTTACCTTAAGTCATTTAAAAAGGGGGAGGAACTTGTTCTAAACCTTTTTTTTGTTGATGACAAAAGGGGGAGAAGGGAAAGTATTTGTTTGTATTTTCTCAACAGGGAGAAGGGAAAATTATGAGATTTGTATTTCTTTTAAATACATTGCATGTTCTATGTAAAAGTTAAAGGGAAATCTGCGAAAGGTGCTTAGTTAGACTCTGAGCCCCTGTTTAAGAATCAGTTCTCTAAATTCGTTTATTATTCTGAGAATGAATTCGATTGCTTATGAAAATGAATTTAATTAACCTGGATAGAACTTAAGAGGAGCTTACAAACCTCAACTTAAGAACTATCAAACTCAGGGGGAGTCAGAGCTTACAAACCTCAGACTCTGAGCTTACAAACCTCAGATCCCTTAAGTCAACTTGTTAATTAGATTAACAACAATTGACCTTTTAAATACTAATGTTTGTCATCATCAAAAAGGGGGAGATTGTTGGAACAAAGGTGTTCAGCAATACCATGTTTTGAGTTTTGATGATAACAAGGTATTAAAAAGTTGTCAATTGGATATTGCTAATATTTGTTTAAGTATGCAGGATATCAATCAAGATTTATATCTTAGAAAGTATTCTGTTTGAACAATGTTAAAGAGCAAAAATCCAGAGAAGCTTGTTGCTTATGATTCTGTCTGAAGACTGCATCGAAGAGAGTCTGAAGACTGCATCGAAGAGAGTCTGAAGACTGTACCGAAGAGAGTCTGAAAGACTGTATCAGAGTCTGAAGACTATCAGAATCTGAAAACCAAGAGAGTCTGAAGATTACCAGAAGCTTAGTGCTACAGTGAGTCTGAAGCCCAAAATCTGATAATCTGCTAACAAGGATTTCTACAGCATTGCGATGCAAAAGAAACTCTCAAATGGAGTAACGACTAGCTTCAAAGTCAACTTGAGCGTGGGGAGCACAAAGACAAGAATGCAGGCCAGTACAGAGTACGTTGTACGAACTCTGTTTCCACTACTCCACTACCTCGTACAGTTTGGCAACTGTGTCTACCGGTATTAATCTTCAAAGGGAATGGAGTTCAAATTATGCAATTGAAGGACTATTACCAAATCAAGCAACAGATCAACAGCCATTGATCAAGCTTCAGAAATCATCCTGATGTGCTGGATGACTCAACGTCTCTTTCCTACACCTATATAAAGGATAGAAGACTTGAAGAATTGTTGGACTCTACAACTAGAAAAATTACACTGCACTGCTTTCGTATTCAACTGAGTCTTAACAAAAACACATCATCAACTTAGATTCTTACAAACTGAGTATTCTAGAATTTCTAAGTTCCACAGAAAAACAGAGTCTGTCTTTTGTGTAAAACAGAGTCTGTCTTTGTTGTAATTGAAACACATTTGATTGTTGTCAAGTGTTTCAACTCTATTCAATTTTCTGTAATTGAGTAAGAAGTCTCTTGCTTGTGTGCTTGAGCAAAGAAGTCTCTTGGCTGCGTCCTTGAGCAAGGAAGTCTCTTAGTTGTGTCTTTGAGCAAGGAAGTCTCTTGCCTGCGTGCTTGAGCATTGGAAGTCTCTTACTGTGTGTTTGAGCAACTTGTAATTGATATTACATTTTAGTGAACTCTCCTTGGAAGTATAAGGGGGACAGGACTACTTCCGGTTTGTGGAAGGAACTTGTATAATTGCTTGTGTTCTCTCTTCTCTCTATCTCTTGATTATTCTGCTGCATCAGAACCTAATCTCCTATCAGACTCTGATCCCATTCAGACTCTGAGTTTAAAGGAATTAGATTCTCACTCTTCAAGAGCTGCGAAAAGCTAACACAATTCAACCCCCCCTTCTTGTGTTTTTCTCACCTTCACCTTTCTCTTCTCTTCTCTTTTCTTTTCTTTTTCAAATCATTGAGGACAATGCTTCTCCCAAGTGTTGGTATAAGCCCTAGAGGCCAATAGTTTATGTGAAACTTATCTTATGTATCATGACTTTTATTATTAAATAATATATGGCACTCTTTATTATATATTTATAGTAATGTTAATAAAGTCCTTAGAATAGATAGTTCATGTAATAATATATTAAGTGTGACTTAATCATGAGATTACATTATCATAAAGAACGATATTCTTAAATGTATCCGTAGTCAAGTTTTAATATGAATTAGGATAATAATAAAGCGTCGAGACTATTATGTATGAAGATTGATGACCGCATCTCATGGGTCATAGATATGAGATATCAAGTCTATACATAAGTATAAATGTTAGGAGTAATATTTATACTAGATAGACCCACCGTGAGAATACTACATAGTAAGTTATGAGATTGTCACAAGATATTCTCAAAATGATAATAGTGTACATCACTCTTTGACCTGAAACCACTATGATCCCTAGATGTGGACTCAAGTGCTTTGTTGCCATTCTAACGTTGTCTGTAAAAGGATAACCATAACATTGGTTGATGGGTACTTGTTGAATCATGCTGAGGGACATGAGTGTCCTAGATGAGATTTGTCCCTCCTCATAAACATGATATATATCTATAAGCCTCTTGATGAAATATGACTGTAAAACTGCATGGCCATGCCGAACTAAGTCGATATAGGATATTGGACTTATTCGTTATTCAATATATTTCGGAATCAAGAAATATAAATATTGATCTACACAATGGTGACAAAATCTATGCCTTGAGATCAATAAAGATATTAGGACAAAGGAGTAACCATATACATAAGTATTATCATGGAAAACGTTTCGTCAAATCACTTGACATTCTTGTCACTTGGTTAGCAATGATGTGTTGCTAGATACCGCTCATTGTTTATATTATTAAATATTAGATTTAATATTATTGCCAACGTGACTAGAACATATAGGGTCACACACAAAGAACAGTCAAAAAAGAAATATATAAGTATGACTTATATAAGGGGTGCATTTAGTAAATAACGCTAATTAGTTAGCAGAATTACTAAACTCGTTATTGGACTTACAGAAGCCCAATAATGACTTCTAAACTTGTAGAGCACACTAAGAGTTCTATAAATAGAAGCCTAGTGCTGAAGTTTGAGGTTACACGTTTTTTTTGGAGAAACCCTAGCTCTCTGAAACTTCTGATTCCTTGGCTAGCACCGAGTTTTGGAGGAGCACTGTTCGTGTGGACTTGATAGAGGCTTTGCTGCTTGCTTTGCTGTGATCGTGATTCCAGTTCTTCCAGCTTTCAGTTTCAGACTCCACACTTTCGAGGTAACAATCGAATCACTGATTCATGTTAAATTCGTAATGATCCAATGAACGAAAATCGAAAAATTTATCCGCTGCTTAGTCTGTTTTAAAATCGATTTTCCTTCACCAAGTATGGGGGGAGCCAAATAAAGTGTCGTAGTGTTTTCAAACTCTCTTGAATTTTAATTTTTGATTTATTTTGTGGCGAAAGGCAAGAAAGGCAGCTTGTTTTTATTGTAAAATTATGACATAAATTTTTTGTTAAAGTCTCTTCAAAATGGTTGTTTCTTGTACATGAAAGTGACTTCTTGTGTTTTAAGTGCTCTTGCTATACCCACATCATGTTTTATTGTGAAAATTCTCTTTGAGAAAAGCACAAAGTTGCAGTCTTTGAGTAAGTGTATGAGCATGTATTTTAAGGAGCATGTTCTAACTCTAATGGTAAATTAACCCTTGAAAGTTTTCAGAGTAAAAGTAGTATAACTTAGTGTGGGGGAATAAAGATCAAATCAAAGAGGAGCAGAAGCAAATATATCTATAAGGGAACATCATTAACTCTAAGGGGCAGGAGTAGGCCTCACTTACCTCCCACATGAAGGTGGTGTTTCTCTAACAACTAAAAGTAGCTTCCGTTAATTGATTCATAAAGAGCACCACTAACTCAAAAAGGAGATAAAACTAATTGATTCATAAAGAGCATCACTAACTCTAGGGGACAGGAGCTGCCCTACCCGACTTCCTACGTGAAGGTGGTGTCTCTAAACTTAAATTTTTCAGCTCTACATAAGGGGCATCACTAACTCTAGGGGGCATGAGTTATCCTACCTGACTTCCTACGTGAAGGTGGTGTCTTTTAACTTTAAATTCTGCAGTTCCCCCGAGGTGTTTAATTGTCAAATGATCTAAATGATTCCCATCTCTCTTATATGAAATGAAGAAAGAAATTTTCTCGGTTAATTTAGTATTAAGGTTAGAACCTGTTTCCTCATAATATCTCTTATACAGGAGCAAGAAAAAGGCTGGACTACACACACTCACTCACTTGAGACTTGTTGTTGGGTTGAATAGGTTCCATAAAAAAATGCTTGAAGTTGTGATTAGTGTACACTTGAAATAAAACCTTGGAGGAGACATAAGTTTTTAATTGTGTTGTCATATGTTAAATTTTGTTTATGTTGTTAATGTTTATGCCTTTTTCTTGAGGACAAGCAAAGATTCAAGTATGGGGGAGTTTGATGAGTCAATAATTAGTGTTTTTTATATAATATTTGAGTTTATTTTATTTTGATTTTATTTATTTCTATTTCATTTTATTTCCTTTGTAGAACTATTTTACTTCAATTGCAAGTTTTTATATTTCAGGACGAATATTCAAAAGATTGAGTCTTAGAGCAAAAGAAAGGAGATTTGGAGCTTATTTGTGCTGAAAATATAAAGATCTTATACAAAAATATCTTTGGAGCTAATTTGTGCTGAAAATATGAAGATCTCACACAAAAATATCTTGAGCAAGAAGTTTGAAGATCCTTCATAAAAATATATACAACTTGCGCCCCATAATACCCTTTTAGTGCTTTTGCTTCTTCAACAAGCTGCCTATTTTAGTTTATTTCTGACCAAGTGCCCATGGTTTCTTGTGCAACACTTTAGTGATTTATTTCTTAGGGCTTAAGTTATTGTTAGACTATAAATAGAGCAGCCACCAGACTTGTATAATCATCTTTTGTTCTTGTAAATAATAAGTGACGATTGTTTCCTTGAATAAAAGTTCACCTTTATTTATTTTTATATTCTTCTTCTTCTTCTTATCTTCTATGTCTACAATGAACGTGAGTGAGTAGACTTTTCTTGTCTTGGGATTGTTGGATAAGTCTAATGACTAAATCCTAATCAAACTAAACCTCTAACCTTTACTTTATGTAAACATATTTTCTAATCTAAATTCACCGTTCTTATAATCAATAACAAATATTAAACGATGGATCGAGAGATGAAGTTTTCATATTGCACCAAGTGAATTTAGACAAGGATTACGAAACATGAGAATAGTCTAGCAAACCTTGAGACATATAAAGTCTCGTTCATTCAAGGATTTCAATAGAAATCACCCATGAGAATATGTGTGATTGCTAGAGAAACACACTCACCGAGACCGAGAGGAGATGTGATGAGCTTAAGAGAAACTTGTCTTTAGAAAATAAGTCCAACATAAAGTCTAGGTTTAGGGTTTGATTTGTGAAGGGTTTGTCAACATGATGAACCAATAATCTTAAGGCGCCTTTTTATTTTATTTTAAAAACAAAATACAAAACCTTTCAACTTTAAAACTCTTTTCTAATCATTGTTAAAAGTTAATTGAATTCATAACTCCCTGTCGGAACGATACTCTTTTTACTACTTCGGTAAAACGGTGCACTTGCGGATTTTACACATCAGGTTGTAGCATATCGGATTGCGTTACCACTATCTTTGTTGAATCTTCATGATGTGTTTCATGTGTCTCAGTTGTGGAAGTACGTGTATGATGCGTCTCATGTAACGCCCGTTTCGATTATTTAATTAATTTGTCGAGTTTAGAATATATTTACATGATTTACGTGATTTATGTGATATGTCGTGATTTTATTAGGTGGCCTATTTTATTATTTAATAGAATAAGGTTTGAAAATAAAATAAATATTAAGTTGTGGGGCTGCTTTTGAATTAGATAGAATTATGAGGGAATAAGTGGAATAAGGTAAAATAGATAGAAGAGGTATAAAAGGGAAAACCTAGGTTTAGAAACAGACAGTACGTACAATCAGTTTTGGGAGAAAAAGGGAGAAAACTAGAAGTGAAGAACCAAGAGGCTGCTGCTCCAATTTTCTTAAGGTAAGGGTGAGACTAACATTCAATCTTATTAAGTCTGTAATTCTGATGGTTATGTTTAACAAGAGTAGGAAGAGTTTTGGAGGATTTGAGAATTAGGTTAAAATTTGGTGAATTGAGGATTAGATGATGAGAAGCTGTTAGATTAATGTAGAAAACTGTTTACAGACCATAGGGTAACTCTTAAACATCATTGTAGTCGAAATTGGGAAGGAACATGATGAAAATTGATATTTTTGATGAAAATTGCCGTAACCCCGTAACTGTTCTGTCATCGCTCGCCACAGCGAGCAACCAGCTCGCCACGGCGAGTATTCTTCATCAGCTCGCGAGGCGAGCTATCCCACTCGCCATAGCGAGTAATGCCTTAGATGTCCGCGAGGCGAGCAATCCCACTCGCCATAACGAGTAACACCCTAGTTAGCTCGCAAGGTGAGCAGCCTAACTCGCCATAGCGAGCGACCCTAGTTGGCTCGCAAGGCAAGCGGCCTAACTCGCGATAGCGAGCGACCCTAGTTGGCTCGCAAGGCGAGCAGCCCAACTCGCCATAACGAGTAACCCCGAGGCAGACTACCTTATAAGACTTTTAAGTGACTTTTGTCGCACGATTAGATGTGAGATGATCCTTAGAGTAATGAATTAGTTTAGGCTACTGTTGTAGTTCTGAGAATATAAATTAAGGAGATGAGAACGTTCTTACTAATGAGATATAATTGTATACGCTTCGTGTGAAATACATATAAAGTCTAAAATGAAGTTGTTGCTGATTGTCATTTGATTACTGTCATGATTAAGCTGCTGAATTCTGTTGTTGATTGATTCTATTATCATTAAGTTGCATGAGTCGGTCTATGAAATAAGAAGTTGATCCAAATTGTTGGAATCCTAAGATGTCGATGTTTTGTAAGTTGTATGATGTCCAGTCCATGCATACCCATTTCAGTTGGGGGCTTGATGCCCTGTGAGTTTTTACTCTACATGTTGGGGGCTTGATGCCCTGGAGCTTTAGCTCACTTGCGATGAGGGCTTGACGCCCTGGAAGTATATTAATACTTATTACGTTGAGGGCTTGACGCCCTGGGTTGGTACCACATGCATGAGTGAGGTTGTCTAAGTTGCGTAGTCGAGTTGAGTTGCATATGTCGAGTTCAAGTTGTAGAAGTCGCATTGTCATTGTCGTTAAGTTGTCAGATGTCAATGAGTTGTTGATAAAGAACTAAGTGAAGTATTAACATTTATAAATCGTGGTTGTCTAGGTTATATGATGATGATTCTGATTTGATTATTATGTGCTATGTGATGATGTATATAATGCGATGAACATGAAGTTAATAATGATTAGAAGTTGAATGAGTTATTAATGAAATATTATAAGAAGATTTAATGTTATTAATTTATGAAGTTAAGCTGTTAAATGCTCTTGATGAATTAAATGCTTAATATCGTTGTTTTGTGAAATCTCACCCCTTCTGCTTGAAAATGTTGCCTTCCCTATGGGTAACTTGCAGGTGATCCAGAGTAGTGCAGATGTGAGTAGATCCTCGTGTCGTCATAGGAGTGTCGCTCTGATATGTAACGGGATGGGGAATATCATTTATTATGTTTATCCTTATTGATTATGTAACTTTTGAAGTTGTTGCTGAACTATTTTAACTGGTATTTGAATTATGTTGATGACGTTGAGGCCTAGTGCCAAGCTCGAATTTTATAAGCTAATTAAGATTAAGTTTTCCTGCTGCAATATTATTTAATTGTTTGAAAGCAGATGTTTATTTGAATAACGGATTTTAAACCCTATTATGTTGAAAGGATTTTTGAAGTATGAAAATGTGACATCCTGTTTTTACGTTGAACTCTGATAAATTATGTATTATTTTTATGTTGGGGAAAACGGGATACAATTGGTATCAGAGCAGGTCGGTCCGTCCGGCCAAGTAGATTGAGTCGTTTGTGTCGAGTGATAGTTTTACTGTCACTGTTTTCTTAACCTGTTCCCGTTGTGTAGTGAACTGAGATTGAACTGAGATGGCTGGAAGGAACGATGCTGCCCTCGCTGCTGCTTTGCAAGCTATGGCTCAAGCTGTTGGGCAACAACCTAACGCTGGTGGTAACAATGGAGTTCGAATGTTGGAGACGTTTCTGAGGAACCATCCACCTACCTTCAGAGGCAGATATGATCCTGATGGAGCTCAGACTTGGCTCAAAGAGATTGAAAGAATTTTCCGGGTCATGGAATGCACTGCACCTTAAATGGTTCGTTTTGGTACGCATTGTTTGGCTGAGGAAGCTGATGACTGGTGGGTTAGTGTTCGTCCGAATCTGGAGAACGATGGTGAAGTTACTTGGGCTGTGTTCAGGAGGGAATTCCTAAGTAGATACTTTCCAGAGGATGTTCGCGGAAAGAAGGAGATTGAGTTTCTAGAGCTGAAGCAGGGCGACATGTCAGTCACTGAGTATGCTGCTAAGTTCGTTGAGCTGGCTAAGTTTTATCCGCACTACACTGCTGAGACTGTTGAATTCTCCAAGTGTATCAAGTTCGAGAATGGCTTGCCTGCTGAGATTAAGCGAGCAATTGGGTATCAGAAGATCCGTCAATTCTCCGAGTTGGTAAGTAGCTGCAGAATTTATGAGGAGGACACCAAAGTCCATTATAAGGTTCTAAGGGAGCGGAAGGGTAAGCACCAACAAGGTCGTGATAAGCCTTACAGCGCTCCGGCTGATAAGGGTAAACAGAAGGTGAATGATGAGAAGAGGGTGAAGGATGAAGAGAAACCTAGGAAAAGAGATGCTCCTACCAAAGTTGTTTGTTTCCGATGTGGAGAGAAAAGTCACAAGAGTAATGCTTGCAGTGTGGGTGAAGTGAAACGGTGTTTCCGTTGTGGCAGGAAAGGGCATACAATTGCGGATTGCAAGCATGATGATGTGGTTTGTTTTAACTGTGGTGAAGACGGACATATTAGCCCTCAGTGTCAGCAACCTAAGAAAGCTCAGGCTAATGGAAAGGTGTTTGCTCTAGTTGGTACTCAGACATGAATGAGGTAATATTTTCGAGGACGAAAATTCTATAACTTGGGGAGAGTTGTAACGCCCGTTTCGATTATTTAATTAATTTGTCGAGTTTAGAATATATTTACATGATTTACGTGATTTATGTGATATGTCGTGATTTTATTAGGTGGCCTATTTTATTATTTAATAGAATAAGGTTTGAAAATAAAATAAATATTAAGTTGTGGGGCTGCTTTTGAATTAGATAGAATTATGAGGGAATAAGTGGAATAAGGTAAAATAGATAGAAGAGGTATAAAAGGGAAAACCTAGGTTTAGAAACAGAAAGTACGTACAATCAGTTTTGGGAGAAAAAGGGAGAAAACTAGAAGTGAAGAACCAAGAGGCTGCTGCTCCAATTTTCTTAAGGTAAGGGTGAGACTAACATTCAATCTTATTAAGTCTGTAATTCTGATGGTTATGTTTAGCAAGAGTAGGAAGAGTTTTGGAGGATTTAAGAATTAGGTTAAAATTTGGTGAATTGAGAATTAGATGATGAGAAGCTGTTAGATTAATGTAGAAAACTGTTTACAGACCATAGGGTAACTCTTAAACATCATTGTAGTCGAAATTGGGAAGGAACATGATGAAAATTGAGATTTTTGATGAAAATTGTCGTAACCCCGTAACTGTTCTATCATCGCTCGCCACAGCGAGCAACCAGCTCGCCATAGCGAGCGACCCTAGTTGGCTCGCAAGGCGAGCAGCCCAACTCTCCATAGCGAGTAACCCCGAGGCAGACTACCTTATAAGACTTTTAAGTGACTTTTGTCGCACGATTAGATGTGAGATGATCCTTAGAGTAATGAATTAGTTTAGGCTACTGTTGTAGTTCTGAGAATATAAATTAAGGAGATGAGAACGTTCTTACTAATGAGATATAATTGTATACGCTTCGTGTGAAATACATATAAAGTCTAAAATGAAGTTGTTGCTGATTGTCATTTGATTACTGTCATGATTAAGCTGCTGAATTCTGTTGTTGATTGATTCTATTATCGTTAAGTTGCATGAGTCGGTCTATGAAATAAGAAGTTGATCCAAATTGTTGGAATCCTAAGATGTCGATGTTTTGTAAGTTGTATGATGTCCAGTCCATGCATACCCATTTCAGTTGGGGGCTTGATGCCCTGTGAGTTTTTACTCTACATGTTGGGGGCTTGATTCCCTGGAGCTTTAGCTCACTTGCGATGAGGGCTTGACGCCCTGGAAGTATATTAATACTTATTACGTTGAGGGCTTGACGCCCTGGGTTGGTACCACATGCATGAGTGAGGTTGTCTAAGTTGCGTAGTCGAGTTGAGTTGCATATGTCGAGTTCAAGTTGTAGAAGTCGCATTGTCATTGTCGTTAAGTTGTCAGATGTCAATGAGTTGTTGATAAAGAACTAAGTGAAGTATTAACATTTATAAATCGTGGTTGTCTAGGTTATATGATGATGATTCTGATTTGATTATTATGTGCTATGTGATGATGTATATAATGCGATGAACATGAAGTTAATAATGATTAGAAGTTGAATGAGTTATTAATGAAATATTATAAGAAGATTTAATGTTATTAATTTATGAAGTTAAGCTGTTAAATGCTCTTGATGAATTAAATGCTTAATATCGTTGTTTTGTGAAATCTCACCCCTTCTGCTTGAAAATGTTGCCTTCCCTATGGGTAACTTGCAGGTGATCCAGAGTAGTGCAGATGTGAGTAGATCCTCGTGTCGTCATAGGAGTGTCGCTCTGATATGTAACGGGATGGGGAATATCATTTATTATGTTTATCCTTATTGATTATGTAACTTTTGAAGTTGTTGCTGAACTATTTTAACTGGTATTTGAATTATGTTGATGACGTTGAGGCCTAGTGCCAAGCTCAAATTTTATAAGCTAATTAAGATTAAGTTTTCTGCTGCAATATTATTTAATTGTTTGAAAGCAGGTGTTTATTTGAATAACGAATTTTAAACCCTATTATGTTGAAATTTGAAGTATGAAAATGTGACATCCTGTTTTTACGTTGAACTCTGATAAATTATGTATTATTTTTATGTTGGGAAAAACGGGGTGTTACATCTCATGTGATTCAAGTGGATGATTTGGAAGTAAGAGATAATTTGACTGTTGAGACTTGGCCAGTTAGGATTGAGGATCGCAAGGTGAAATTTTTGCGAGGCAAAGAGATCGTTTTGGTGAAAGTGATTTGGGTTTGACCAACTCGTGAGAGAACAACAGTGCATATACCATGCAATAGGTAGGCATTCATGAGATAAAGTCATGTGTTGAAGATGTTATGGTGAATACTTGTGAAACTACCTAAATTCCTTGCGTAGTTTGACTACAAGGACTCTTCGAGAAGGCGGAAGACGTTCCGATGGCTGAAAAGGTTGAGGTAAATGCTTGTGGAACTACCTAAAATTCATAGCGTAGTTGGACTTCAAGGACCTTCGAGAAGGCGGAAGACATTCCGATGGCGGAAGGGGTTAAGGTGTGTACTTGTGGAACTACCTAAAATTCCTTGAGTAGGTTGGACACAAGGATCTTCAAAAGCGCGGAAGGCATTCTGATGGTTGAAGAGGTTAGGGTGTAAACTTGTGGAGCTACATGGTGTAGTGGGAAGCAAGGGAAAGAGCAGCATGGTGGTTGATGTTAAATTTACATCATCACTAATTTAGAGTCAAGGTGGAGATTGTTGTAGAAGTGACTCAAAATTGGAGTTTGGAGTGAAAATTGATGTTTGCTAGAAGACTAAAATCGGCACCCGATTTTGGCTGTCTTTGGGAGCAGTTTGTTGTGTGAAAAATCGGCGCCCGAATGGTGAAAATCGGGGCCCGATTTTGCGTAACAATATTTTTCAGAAACATATTTTTGGGCCATATTTGTTACAATTTTATGGGGGTTACTTTTACTATAAATATATGCTTTGTATCAGAGCAAACCTGAAGATAGTGGGGGTTGAAACAAGGGTTTATAAATATAAGCTTTGGGAAAAAACACTAGGGTTTAAGGGTTGATTCACCTTGGGAAACACTATTAGGATTGAGTCTCTTGGTTACGGGAAGAGATTGGGACTTTGGGTAGAATTAGGCGGGAGACTTATTCTTGTAACCCATTGATATCTCTTTTGTAAAGTTACTCATCATTATGTTATATATCTTGTTTGTTGGGAAGAGGCTGCTGCACTTGAAACCTGAAATGTTTAATGATTATGCATGTAAAACTCAAAGCGTAAGGGGTTGCCACACTAACCTTTAGGTTCGATTCGCCCCCACCAGTAACTGTGTATTAGATGCAATAAGGAATGACCAGCGAATCCCCTTCAGGATACTATGAGTTCATTGACGTGTATTGCACAACCACACCAAGCGTATCTCCTAACAGTATTTTACAGATTTATGGTTCCAACAATTCACTCATGCATTAAAGAATTGATGGATGATTTAGAGTAAGAGAATGATGAAGAATTATGTTGTTAATGTAACAAAATTCTATCCAAAGTTGTGTGTTGCAATATATCGAACTAATGCCCAAATATCAAGTATTTATAGTGCATTATATGACCCTTCACATGAAAGAAGACACCCCTTTGACTTGAATCAATGTTATGGTTCATTAAAAACCCTTTTGCCAAAGGTTATGACCATACACACTTGAATCAATGTCAAGGTTCATTAAGCACCTTTTTACCAAAGGTTATAATGTATATGAAAGGTTCTCATGAAGATTTACAACTTTTGATCTAAAGTGATTCCATGATTTTGGAAATCACCAACAATACCCCACCATTTTCAAAATACTAAATCTCATAAATCCGGAAATTCCATGCCTTCAGATAATGGTATCTCACGATTTGAACCATTACTTAGTAAGTTAAGTTTTCGCTCATTCCCAAATAGTATGGTAGGCAAGCTTTGAACCAACTATTCATTAGAACAAGTGTGCATAACTTACACATAGAATCTCGGTACCGTTGATAAAGAGACTTGTAAAATGACACATTAAGAAGGCCTTGTGTCATATATCCCTTTTCATGAGAATTTAAGAGTCAAGCCCTTGAACTCCGTGAAGCGGCCAAACTTCATTCTCACATAGGTAGACTATATCGGGAATGCCCCATAAGTATGCATTCCAGCAAATATATGCTATATGTCCCGTTAAGAGGAAAACATCATCCTACCTTTTTCTTCTTCTTATGGTCCAAGTACTTTTACCCTTGGGATGTATCTATTGTCAAGTACTACAATTACTCTAATAGTGTACTTTCACCATTGAACCCAAGACTTGATGCTACTTAAGTGTGGGTTGAGTTTCCACTATTGGTAATCAGTGAGATATGGGCTTGAGTCCCATCCCTAATGATGTCTTCAACACCATATCCTTTGTCAGACCTTTCGTCAAAGGATCTGCAAGATTCTTCTCTGTTCTTATGAACATGATGGAAATTGTTGGAACAAAGGTGTTCAGCAATACCACGTTTTGAGTTTTGATGATAACAAGGTATTAAAAATTGTCAATTGGATATGCTAATATTTGTTTAAGTATGGAGGATATTAATCAAGATTTATATCTTAGAAAGTATTATGTTTGAACATTTTGAGAGCAAAGATCTAGATAAGCTTGTTGCTTGTGATTCTGAAGACTGTATCGAAGAAGAGTCTGAAGACTGTATCGAAGAAGAGTCTGAAGACTATATCTAAGAGAGTCTGAAGATTATCAGAATCTGATGACCAAGAGAGTCTGAAGATCATCAGAAGCTGAAATGCTATAGTGAATCTGAAGCCTGCAATCTGAAGATCTGCTTAGAAGAATTTCTAAAGGCATTACGATGCAGAAGAAACTCTCAATTGGACTAACGGCTAGCTTCAAAGTCAACTTGAGCATGGGATTCTCAACGACAAAGAATGCAGGATAGTACAGAGTACGTTGTACGAACTCTGTTTCCACTACTCCTCTACCTCGTACAGTTTGGCAACTGTGTCTACCGGTATTAATCTTCAAAAGGAATGGAATTCAAAATATGCATTTGAAGGACTATTACCATATCAAGCAACAAATCAACAGCTATTGATCAAGCTTCAGAAATCATCTTGATGTGCTGGATGACTCAACGTCTCTTTCCAACGCCTATATAAAGGATTGAAGATTTGAAGAATTGTTGGACTCTACAACTGAAAATCTACGTTGCATAGCTATCGTATTCAAACTGAGTCTTAACAGAAACACATCAACAACTTAGATTATTCTTACAAACTGAGTATTCTAGAATTTCTAAGTTAAGCAGAAAAACAGAGTCTGTCTTTGTTTAAAACAGTCTGTCTTTGTTTGTAATTGGAACACGTTTGATTGTTTGTCAAGTGTTTCAACTCTATTCAATTTTCTGTAAATTGTGTCAGAAGTCTCTTGCTTGTGTGCTTGAGCAAAGAAGTCTCTTGGCTGCGTCCTTGAGCAAAGAAGTCTCTTAGTTGTGTCTTTGAGCATTGGAAGTCTCTTGCCTGCGTACTTGAGCATTGGAAGTCTCTTACTGTGTGTTTGAGCAACTTGTAATAGATATTACATTTCAGTGGAACTCTCCTTGGAAGTGCAAGGGGGACATGACTACTTCCGGTTTGTGGAAGGAACCTGTATAATTGCATGTGTTCTCTCTTCTCTCTATCTCTTGATTATTTCCGCTGCAACAGAATCTGATCTCCCATCAGACTCTGATCTCTTTCAGACTCTGATCCTATGGAATTAGATTCTCACTCTTCAAGAGCTGCGAAAAGCTAACACAATTCAACCCCCCTTCTTGTGTTTTTCTCACCTTCAGTTGGTATCAGAGCTCCGGCTCTGTTGTCATAACACTTAACCGTGTGACAGAAAAGATCCAGAGAAAAACATGTCTTCAAGTGAACCTTCTTCTTCTGGTGCTGCTTTTGGTACTGCTATACCATATGACTATGGATCCAATAACAGCAGTAAAAAGGCTGATTATGGAAAAATTCCTAAGTTCAATGGTGATCCTGAAGAATTTTCTTGGTGGAAAACCAACTTCTACAGCTATGTCATGGGTCTTGATGAAGAACTCTGGGACATACTTGAAGATGGTGTTGGTGACTTACAACTTGATGAAGAAGGTGCTGCCATTGACCGTAAACTTCACACTGCTGCTCAAAAGAAGATCTACAAGAAACATCATATCATTAGAGGAGCTCTTGTCACTGCAATTCCTTAATCGGAATACATGAAGATGAGTGACAAATCTACTTCTAGAGCCATGTTCGCTTCTCTTTGTGCAAACTATGAAGGAAGCAAAAAGGTCAGGGAAGCTAAAGCTCTTCAATTAGTTCATCAGTATGAACTGTTCAAGATGAAAGAGGATGAAAGTATTGAGCAGATGTACTCAAGATTTCAAACTCTAGTATCTGGACTTCAGATACTAAAGAAGAGTTACATAGCTTCTGACCATGTTAGCAAGGTCCTAAGGAGTTTACCCTCTAGATGGAGACCAAAGGTTACTGCAATTGAGGAAGCTAAAGATTTAAACACTTTAAGTGTTGAAGATCTTGTAAGCTCTCTCAAAGTTCATGAGTTAAGTCTCAATGAACATGAGTCTGCAAGAAAGTCTAAAACCATTGCTTTAAAATCAAAGGGAAGATCCTCAAAAGCTCTCAAGGTTGAAGAGTCTGAAAATGAATCTTTAGCTTCTGAAAGCTCAGAGGAAGATCCTGATGTTGCTAAAGAAATGGCTATGCTTTCAAGCAGAATGCAATACCTTGCTAAAAAGAACAAGAGATTTCTGAGCAAGAGCAGTGGGAATGGTTTCAAAAAGGAGGAACAGAAAGGTTGCTTCAACTACAAGAAGACTGGACACTTTATTGCTGATTGTCCAGAGTTGCAGAAAGAGAAATCCAAGTCAAAAAGGCCAACCTTCAAGTCAAGCAAGTTTAAGAAGCAAATCAAGAAAAGTCATATGGCTACCTGGGAAAATCTTGATAATGAGTCAGGGTCTGAAGATGATGATGCTGATGGTGAAGCTAATATAGCTGTTGGACTAATGGCTACAACTGAATCTGTAAAGGAGACACCTGAGGCAGAATCAGATGCAGACTCTGAAAGTGAAACAGAGGTATTTTTTGAACTCATAAGATCTGAATTAGTAGATTCTGTCAAAGAACTTTTTGGTCATTTTAAAGCTAAAACCACTGAGTTGAAGAAAGTCAAACAACAGCTTGATAAGCTATCAAAAAGACATAATTCAAATTTGTTGGAATTAGAAAGTTTAAAAGAAGAAAATGATGCTTTATTGATCAAGAAGTGTAGCTGTAAATACTTGAGTGAGCAAGATATTGCTTTACAAGAATTTATTGCTACTGGAATTGACAGATCAAGGGTTGCATCCATGATCTATAGCACATATCAGAACAGAGGACAGGGTCTTGGATTCATTGGAGGTAGCTCGAATGAAGTGATTCTGAAACCTGGTCCTGATGGCGCCAGAGAAGCATTGAAAAATCACTTTGTAAGTGAGTCTGATGAAGTCAACACAGTGACTCATTCAGAACCTATAACTTCGAGTTCTAAAGTTTTGACTAAGTCAAAATCTCAGAATGCAAAGTCAAAAGTTCTGAAAAACTTTGAACCTAAGGCTTCTATGATTCAGACTGTAAAACATTCAGAGTCTGATAAACGGACTCTGAAAAAGCCAGAGTCTGAAAAACAAAAGCCTAAATTTCAAAGAAGAGAAACTGTGAAAGGCAAGTTGAATCCTAAACTGAACGTTTCTAAACCCAAGGTGTGGAAGAAAACACTGCCAATGACTTCAAGACGCACCTTACGAAAGGAATTCAATGGTTCAAGGACTAACCCAAGAGGACCCATAAGAATATGGGTACCTAAGTCTGAAATTGTTGATGCTGCAGGTATGTCTAAAAGGACTAGAAAAGCAGAAGGCTTGGTACCTGGACAGTGGTTGCTTGCGTCACATGACGGGAGAAAAGTTTATGTTCCTAACCCTAACCATGAAAGAGGGAGGAACTGTGGGATTTGGAGGAAACCAGACTGGCAAAATCATTGGTACTGGAACCATTGGTAACTCTCTTATCTCTATTAGTAATGTGTGGTTTGTTGATGAGATTAGACATAACCTACTGAGTATAAGTCAATTATGTGACAGTGGTTATGATGTTTTGTTTAATAAGAACAACTGCACTGTGGTTAACAAGGATGATCAATCCATAGTCTTCAAAGGAAAGAGAAGAAACAGTGTCTACAAGATAAAATTCTCTAAACTGACTGATCAGAAGGTAGTTTGCCTTTTGCCAATGGGTGATAAGAAATGGTTGTGGCATAGACGGTTGGGACACGCAAACTGGAGGTTAATCTCTAAGCTTAGCAAGTTGCAACTAGTCAAAGGCTTACCAGACATTGACTATCATTCAGATGCTCTTTGCGGAGCATGTCAGAAAGAGAAAATTGTCAAGAGTTCCTTTAATACTCTTTTCACAGCGTGCCAGTGTTCTTTACTTGGATTGCTAGTATACCGACTTAACCTTCCAACAACATATGCTATATCAGGTCTAGTACAAGTCATAGCATACATCAAGCATCCAATTACTTTAGAATATTCAAGTTGTGCCACAGGACAACCTTTGTTTGGTTGCAAACTGACAGTTTGGTCAAATGGGGTAGAGATTGGTTTACAATCTAAGTGATTGAATTTCTGAAGCACCTTTTCTATGTAATGAGATTGGGATAAACCAATATGGTTACCATCTCTTATGATTTTAGTTCCTAAAATCACATCAGCTTCTCCTAAATCTTTCATATCAAATTTTTTGGATAAGAAAGCTTTAATTTCTTCTACCTCATTTATACTTGTACCAAAGATCAACATGTCATCTACATATAAGCAAATCATGACACCTTTTCCATTTTGGAATTTACTGTAAGTACACTTGTCAGATTCATTTATGATGTATCCGTTGGCTAACACAACTTGGTCAAACTTTTGGTGCCATTGTCTGGGTGCTTGTTTCAACCCATATAAAGACTTAGTTAATTTACACACTTTATCTTCTTGACCTTTGATCACAAACCCTTCCGGTTGTTTCATATATACCTGTTCATCCAACTCTCCATTTAGGAAAGCAGTTTTAACATCCATTTGATGGATTACAAACTTATGGATGGATGCCAGTGCAATTAGTATTCTGATTGATGCAATTCTTGCAACAGGTGCATATGTATCAAAATAATCAATGCCTTCTTTTTGTGTAAACCCTTTAGCAACTAGTCTAGCCTTAAATTTATCAATGGTACCATCCACTTTCATTTTCCTTTTAAAGATCCATTTACAACCTATCGGTTTGGATCCGGGTGGGAGATCTACCACTTTCCAAGTTTTATTACCCATAATTGAATCCATTTCTTCTTGAATAGCTTCTTTCCAAAAGGCTGAATCTTGAGATTTTATAGCCTCTTCATATGTTACCGGATCACTCTCAAGGTTAAAGCAAATTGGTCCATAACTATTTATGGATTTACCTGTTCCTTCTACAAGAAACATGAAGAAATCAGATCCAAAATCTTTCTCTTTCCGGATCCTCTTACTTCTTCTAAGTTCTGAACCATCCAATGTACCTACATTAGATTCATTGTTTTCTAAATTTTGTACATTAGAATGAACAATATCCTTGGAATAAGAAATTGAGTTAAATCTATCTTCTTGAAAAATTGCATCTCTTGACTCAATTACTGTATTAATAGAATATGAGTCATTCGATTCAATAGTCAAGAATCTGTATGCTTTGCTATTTTCTGCATAGCCTAAAAATACACATTCAATTCCTCTTTCACCCAATTTCTTTCTTTTTGGTTCAGGCACTTTCACAATTGCTCTACAACCCCAAACTTTTAAATAATTAAGAGTCGGTTTCCTTTGTTTCCAAAGTTCATATGGGGTTATTTTGTTCCTTTTGTTTGGAACTCTATTGAGGATGTAACATGCTGTTAGCATTGTTTCACCCTAATATCCTTTAGATAATCCAGAATAGGAGAACATGGCATTAACCATTTCTACCAAAGTCATATTCTTCCTTTCTGCTATTCCATTTTGTTGTGGGGTGTATGGTGCAGTTACTTAATGCACAATACCAGTGGATTCAAAATAACTCGGATGATAGAACTCTCCTCCCCTATCACTTCTAAAGCATTTAATGAAAGTTTCATGTTGAAGTTCTACTTGTGCTTTGAATATTTTGAATTTATCTAAGACTTCATCTTTTGAATGCATTAAATAAACATAACAAAATCGAGTGTAATCATCTATGAAACTAACAAAATACTTTTTACCACCAATGGTGGGCTAACCATGTAAATCACATACATCTGAATGAATTAAATCTAGCACCCTAGAACTTCTTTTAACACTTTTAAAAGGTTGTCTTGTAATTTTAGTCAACATGCAAGTAGTACATGAATCAAGGTTTTTATCAAAATTAGGAATTAGATTTGATTTCATCATATCCTCCAATTTTCTAAAATTAACATGTCCTAATCGCATATGCCATAAATCACAAGACTCAACAATATAAGCAGAAATCATATTATTATTATTAATATTTGCAACATTACATTTGAACATATTTTCACACAAATATCCCTTTCCTACAAACACACCCCCCTTTGAGAGGATAGATTTATCTCCCTCAAATACAGATTTGAACCCATTCTTATTAAGTAATAGTACAGAAATCAAGTTCTTCCTAACTTCAGGAACATAAAATACATCTTTAAGAGTGAGTGTTTTTCCAGAAGTAAATTCAATCTCTATGGTCCCTTTTCCTTGGACTTGCACAGTTGAAGCATTTCTCATGTACAAAACACTCCCATCTTCATTTATAGTCTTGAACATTTTCTTGTTTTTGCACACATGGCGAGTAGCACCAGAGTCTATCCACCAAGAATCAACATCTTCAATCATGTTGATTTCAGAAATGACCACAACAAAATCATCATTTGTTGCCCTTGAATTCTTTTCTTTGTTCTTCTTTTTAAAGAACCTGCACTCATTCTTGAAGTGTCATTCTTTCCCACAAAAGTAACATTCACCTTTCCTTTTCTTTTTGATGTTATTACCGTTGTGGTTTTGATGAGACCTATCATTTTCATGATTTCTCTTTTTGGAAGATTTACTTGAATTTCCTTCTTCCATAACATGAACATTCTCTTGAGTAACATGATTCTTAATACCTTCTTGTTTTCGGTATTCTTCTTCTAAACGAAGGTGATTGCCAAGTTTCTCAAGAGAAATGTCTTCCTTCTTATGCTTCATGGTTCGTTTGAAATCTTTCCATGAAGGAGGAAGTTTGTCAATTATGGATGATACAATAATTGTTTCATCCATATTCATGTTATGTTGTTTGTAGTTGTTAAGAATACGTTCAATCTCATATAATTGTTCCATAACAGATTTATTATCTACCATTTTGTAATTATTAAAATGAGAGACAAGGAATTTCTTACTTGTTGCGTCTTCACGCATGTATCTGGTTTCCATTTTGTCCCACAAGTCTTTTGCAGAAGGGCTGCTCTGGTAGATATCGAACACAGAGTCAGACATACCATTCAGGATATGTCCTAAGTAGATGTAGTCATCGTTGTCCCATTTCTGTCTGTCTTTTGTCTCAGCAACGGTTTCATCATCCTTCTCCTCAGGCTTTGCCATATTCAGAACGTATGCAACTTTCAATGTTGTAAGAAGAAACTTCATCTTCTTCTGCCAGCGGATGAAATTTCCCCCATCAAACTTTTCCAACTTAACAAAGTCAGATGTCATTTCTTTCAACGAAGCAGCCATAAGTAATCGAACCTAAAGATTGTTATATATCTTGTTTGTTGGGAAGAGGCTGCTGCACTTGAAACCTGAAATGTTTAATGCTTATGCATGTAAAACTCAAAGCGTATGGGGTTGCCACACTAACCTTTAGGTTCGATTCGCCCCCACCAATAACTGTGTATTAGATGCAATAAGGAATGACCGGCGAATCCCCTTCAGGATACTATGAGTTCCTTGACGTGTATTGCACAACCACACCAAGTGTATCTCCTAACAGTATTTTACAGATTTATGGTTCCAGCAATTCACTCATGCATTAGAGAATTGATGGATGATTTAGAGTAAGAGAATGATGAAGAATTATGTTGTTAATGTAACAAAATTCTATCCAAAGTTGTGTGTTGCAATATATCGAACTAATGCCCAAATATCAAGTATTTATAGTGCATTATATGACCCTTCACATGAAAGAAGACACCCCTTTGACTTGAATCAATGTTATGGTTCATTAAACACTCTTTTGCCAAAGGTTATGACCATACACACTTGAATCAATGTCAAGGTTCATTAAGCACCTTTTTACCAAAGGTTATAATGTATATGAAAGGTTCTCATGAAGAGTTACAACTTTTGATCTAAAGTGATTCCATAATTTTGGAAATCACCAACACATTATAGTGCAACGGAGGGCAGCTCTCTCCCCCAGATTAGGTCAATTTGTGACTGAACTAGGTAAACAAATTCTTTTGTGTTCTCTCTTCTTTTCTCTCGATGTTTTCTACTTTTGCTTGTGATTATAACTGTTATCCACTTTTTTTGGTTGCTTGATTATTCCTTGCTCCACACATCAAGTATTTATTGGTGTGATTTTTCATCGAATTCACAATAAATAAAAATCACACAAGTAACAAAACAAGCACAATCTCAAACCATACCTATAAGAAATTAATCAATTATACTAATTAACACATCTGTGTATGTGTTTGATAAATTGTCAATGAATCAAAACCAAGTGTGATCTTATAGTAATGTGAGACAAATCAAAATCAGTTTTAAATTATTAAACTTAGATCACACTTAATTTCTACACTATCAATTTATCAAGTTTCAAATGCACAGTTAATCAAATTTAAAGAGGATAGAGAATGGAGAAGACATCGAGATTTGTAGTGGTTCGCTCTTTCGTCCTCGTTTCGAGCTACCTCCACTCTTCTTGATCGAAAACATCTCCAGGACTTCCAATAGAATATTAAATGTTTGATTACAATGTGATTACAAGAATTTCTTGAAACTAGCCTAGTTCTTCAATTCCTAAGTAATCATTCCCTCAATCTTCAAATACCCTTTAAAATTTGTGCTTCTTGATGTCTTCGAATCTTCTATCACCCGTGCAACCCTTGAAGCTGGATGACACTTTGTCATCTCTCTTTTATTATCTATGTTATTGTATTTTTCTCTTTAATTCATTGTAATTCTGGGAGCTTAAAGGCCAACAAGAACATAAAGCTGGAAATTTGAGGAACAACAATTCAGACGCCAATTTGTGACAATCAGGCGCAAATTTTAAAGAAGCTGGAACCATTTAGGTCCGACATTTATCGGCCACCAATTTCTATAAATCGGGAGCCGATTTCATCAAGAGCATGACACATTTTTTTGAGTTAATGAGACTTCGGACGTCGATTTCCTACCGTCGTTGGCCGATTTTGACAGTGCCTATATAAGGCAAACACGTTTTCAGAAAGGGGGTTCGCGATTTTAGAGACTGGAGGCATATTTTGGAGCTAAAGCTTTTCAAATCTGGCGGGCAACCATCAAAACTCAGAGTTAGTCATCCAATACATGTATGAATCCTTATTCTTATGTTAGTTAGCTTGTACTTTAGCTATAAGTAACTAATCTCCTTGTGGTTGAGACCTAGATGAATCTGATGTAACTTTATGAACCCGAATTTGTATGAACTCCCTTGAATATCAATGAAAGTCTAGTTTAATTCATACTACTTTGCGTTTAATGCTTTTTGTATGTTTATTATTGACTACTAGCCCTAGCTTTATGAATATGCAAATTGATCTTAGAGATTAAACGATCACTAGCCCTGGCTTTTGACTCTAATCTAGGTAATAAGTTTGACCTAAGTAATCAAGCTAGAGATAGATCAGTATTAGGTTATGACTAATGGATTAACGTTCTGTTAAAACCTCTAATAGTCCCGAATTCACTAAAGAGATTAAGGGATTGTCCTTTGCGGAGAGAATTCTAGGTCAAAAGATTGAGTAGAATTATCGTGTTAGTTTGTCATTAAATTAGATGAACATTGCTTGAATTGGGAGTGCAAATTACCGCAGAGGAACATTAGAGGATTCAAAGGTCTTAATCATATTTCTCTCATAAATTCCTAAAACCAAATTTTATTGTTTTTATTACGTTTATGTTACAAAAACAACCTCAACTGCCTAGGGCATCCTTGAATTTAATACATCCTTTTAAGAATGAAATTGCTAAGTAGAAGTTAACAACAATCCTCGTGGATACGAATTTTATTACTTCGATTGAATTTGGTACACTTGTCAAATATCTATCAAAGTTCTTCACTCGAACTCTTCGATGCTCTGTCCGACAATTAGATCCCCTTGAACACAAGAACTTTAGAAAGAACCCCTAAGACCTTTGGAGGTGGAATGAGATTATCCACTTTGTTTTAGAACCTTGATTTACCTAATCAATTTTCTTGAATGAACTAACTTACAATCCCTATATCACTCTAGCAATCTTATGACTCAAAGAACAAAGTGATTCTAAGAAAAAGTGTTTAATCTTGAAGAATGTATGAACAATGAGGTTTATAGACTCTAGAGAGAATAAATGCAACTGATTCAATAATTTTGGTGTTATGAGGAAGTGAGTATATATAGGAAAGGGTGGCAAGTGCAATATTTTGGCCAAAAACAACATATTGAATCGATTCACTTAATGTGTATCAGAGAAGTTTTGAATCGATTCAAATATTTCCGGATGAAGATTGATACGATTCAATATAATTTAAATCGATTCAAATATTCCCGAATGAAGATTGATATGATTCAATATAATTTGAATCGATTCAGACATGGAAAAATGATAATTTGATGCCGTCAAAATTTAACTCGATTCAAATTTTTGCAGATGAAGATTGGTACGGATAAGAACATATTTGAAAAGATTCAGAAGACTCATGATGAAGGTTGAATCGATTCAAAATTTTATGACTCGATTCAACACAAGTTAAAGAGTTTTTATGAAAAGATTCAAACTGTTTTGAATCTATTCAGAGTGATACGATTCAAGATAATTTGACTTGATTCAAATACCTAGAAAAAGGGATTTGACACACAACATGAGGATTCCTATGCACAACAATACACAAGACACTAGGAATCACATGACACAATGAGACAAAGATTTTGACACACAAACATGAGGATTCCTATGCACAAGAACACACAAGACACTAGGAATCACATGACACAACGAGGCAAAGATTACTAGGTGCTTTAACAAGTTTCTAAGCTATAACTAATCAACATAAAAACATCATCAAATAAACCTAGCTAATGGACATCATCAAAACACAAACATATGACTAAAAGCAACTTCACCTTTATGACTAACAACAACTTTCTGGAGGGGTTACTTTTTTATGATTGAAACTGAACACGAGGGGCACCTCATGAAGTTCATCATAAAGATGATAAAAGATGAAGAAAATGTAGAAACTCAAAGAGAAAAGAAGATAAAACTGAACAAAGAAGCTTGTGTATTGAATGTTTAATGGAAATGTTACAAGCATTCTATTTATAGGAGATGAGAATCCAACTAACTCTTAGCTTGTGCCAATCACCTAACAACGGTCAATAACTAACTCCCATAAGAGATGCTCCTTTATTATTCATACACCATAGTAATCATGTTGCTAAATGTGTATGAAACTAGTATCAAATTTTTTACTCGCTGAACAAGTAAACTAATATTGAACTTGATTTCTCAAGTTTAACACCTTCCCTATAAGCTTAACATGGTATATGTTGAATATGTTAAGCTTGGAAATGAATGAAAAATAGCTCTTATGAGGCAGTGGTTTAGTAAAGAAGTTTGTAAGTTAAGACTTTGATTCGACACGGAGAAGTTTGAAAACTCCTTGTTGCAGATTTTCTCTGACAAAGTGGCAATCAATTTCTAAATGTTTCGTCATTTCTTGTAATACAAGATTTGGCGCAATGTGCTTTGATTATAATATCAAGACATTAAAGGCATGTTGCAGTGAACTCCGAAATCCTTCAACAAGTAAAATAGCCATGGGAGTTCACAAATAGCCAAAGAGAGAGTCATGTACTCAACTTCATAAGATTAAAGAAGAACAAAGGAAGAAGCAATATAATAAAGTTGACCTCCTAGTATCAATACACCCTACCCAATCTACATCTATAAAACCAAAAAGTTGTAGATATTTCACAACCCTGCAGGCTGTCTCATAAGGAATCATACTTGGTGAAGTGAGAAATTGACTTAATTGTTGTGTTACAAAAGCAATACCTAGTCTGGTTATTATGAGGTACAATAATTTTCCGACAAGTCTTCTATAACTAGGGATGTATTCAAATGGCTTTGATGAATCCCAATTCACTTTAAAAGGATCAAGAGGTGTTTTGGCAAGCTTAGAACCAACAAAACCAACATCATTGAATACGTCTAAGAAGTATTTTAGTGATTCCAACTTTAGAGTGTGCAACCTCTATGCCTAAGAAATATTTTAGTCTCCCAAGATCCTTAATTCTGATTTCAGTATCATAAGTACTCTTGATCATGTTAGTTTCATCCACTGAGGTCCCTTCTAGGATTACATAATCTGCATATACTGGTAAAGAGTAAATGATTTAAACTTGATTGCATGTAGACTTGATCAATTAAGAAACTGATGGCATATCATCTTACATTAGTCTTAGAATATTTTTCAGTCATTTTATTAAGTTTTGGTCCAATTAAGAGGAATTTTAGAACAATTACATATGGTTTTTAAGATATTTTGTAATGTTTTCATTTCGAGTCATGTAATTCTAATTTTCCCGAAACCAAGTAGCTCTTGGGTGTTTTTGACGTAATTAAATGCAAAATCATGCAAATCGGCAGAGCAAAGCATATCGTGAGGATTTGGGAAGACAATGGACGATGATTCAAAAGGCCCCTAAAGACATTACAACCTAAAGAAATTTTATTCCAAGTTCCAAGACAAGTTTCAAAGAAGGAAATACTCAAAAAAACCAACAAAAAGGCGAAAACGCACTCGAGGACAGCACTAGTGTACCCTGGGTGTGCTGCCACGCACCCCGGGTGTGCAAACCAATGCTGAAAAAGCACTAGCGCACGAAGCGCACCTTCAAGAGAAACACAACTTTTTTCTATTTTTCTCTGCCGGTTTGAGAGAGAAGCCCAATTTTACAATCCAAATCCATCTGGAAATCAGCCAATAAATACAACTCCTTTCATTCACAATTTTTCATTCAGAACGAAGCGGTTCAAGAGGTAGAAAAGCACGAAGAGCTTCAATGAAGGAGTCTCTCTCCTCATCCTTAGTGTCTATGTTATTTTTTATTTTTGTTTTGTAATTTTGTCTTTAGTTACCATGAGTAACTAAACCCTAATTGGGTAGAATTCTAAGATGAACCTCTATTTTATTGTTGGATCTTTTTAATTCAATTCTTTTATTCAATTATTTTATAATTTCTATTTGATTTTCTTATGCAAAAGTCTTAATTCTCTTACGGAACTAGGGGATGTGACATAACTAGGGCTTATGAACGAACATAGAAATAGAGCAAATACTCTTCTCCAAACGTTGCATATTAATTTTATTCTTTCCCTCCTTTGATAAGGTAGATTAGATATAGCTACATGTTTGTAGAACTACTAAGGTAAGAAAGAGTATGTTATGAACTTCTAAGATTCATAGACGTAGTTTGAGCCTTTAGTTGACAATTTAGGAATCTCACTTCTTTTACGTTTCAATTACCTCTGAGAGAGTAATACCCCGCTCTAATCTTTTGTACATGTATCTACTAACCTCTATGGGATTGACTACCCTACACCCTTTAATGTTTTGTATACTCTAAGAGTGATTAGTAGTTGAAACTTTACAGTCGAAGGGACATACTGCCCCACAAACTCATAACTTACATAGAACCCTTGTCGTATAACTAAATGATGATTTGTCTTTTAAATCCAACAAGTAAATAGAGAGGATTTAAAAAATCCTAACCATTGATAACATTCTGCAATCAAACCAAGTTACTAACTCATTACTGTTTTGTGCAATTAAATCAAACTTTCAAAAATCCATCAATTTACTCGCTTTATTTAATTTAACTGTTTTTTGTTTCTGTTCTAATAAGTAACGCTAGGTTGTCAAGTTGAAATGGCAATCCCTATGAAGATGGTCATACTTATCACTTTATTACTTGTAAACAATTTGGTATACTTGCCGAAATTGTCCATCCAGTTTTAGACTCCTTTACCAGAGATTGTTGATAATATAAATGAGATAACTTGTTTTACTTGTAAGGTCAAATACCTCCCCAGATCCTTTAAGTTTCACGTTTGTACCGGTAGGTCCTTTAAGTTTCTAAAGTTTTAGATTGGTTCTTTAAGTTATTAAAAGCTTACGCCATTACCCTTTCAGTCAACCTCCGTTACAATAAAGCCGATATATCCGTTAAGTATGTAATGTGGCATAAAACGTTGTGTTTTGTCAGTACTAATATCATACATTGTGACTTGTGTGCAGTTTGATTGAGAAAATAATGTGAATAAACATTGTTATTTATGAAGCAGAATTTATTTGCATTGAGAAAATGAGGAATAAGAAGAGAGATACAATCTGTCGATATTGATATCATAGATGTTATGTTATTATAATGTACTTGAATCCTTTAATTACATGTTGGCTGTGATACATTCTGAAGATTAACGGCGTAACATAGGTTTATTGTAACGGAGGTTGACTGAAAGGTAACGGCGTAAGCTTTTAGTAACATAAAGGATCAATCTTAAATTTTAGAAACTTAAAGGATCTATCTGATATAAACGTAAAACTTAATGGACATGTGGAGGTATTTGGCCTACTTGTAATTATAGTCATTAACTTAGTTTTTCTTTTATTAGATGCTACCAACGGTAGATTAGAGTTTTCATATTTTTAGTAGTTTCTTTTATTTTTCTTTCTTTCTTCTTTTCAGGGCTAACTTTTTTCTTTAATATTCTTATTTTTTTTTCGATTCTATTTAGAACATTAGGAGTAGTGATAATTGATAGAGTAATATTAATTTTTAGAATTAAATTAATTAGGATTAGAATTAAATTAAAATTTGTCTCATTAAGTAAAATAATTAGTAGTAACTCTAAAATTAATTTAAAACTTATAGATTAGGATTAGCATTTAATAATAGTATTTGGTTTCTAGTATTCTTTTAGATTAGAGAATTTTAACTTTTAGAATACATTTATTTTCAAATAGAATAGTTTAGAGAATACATTTATTTTCAAATAGAATAGTTTAGGTTAGTACGAAAAAATAAATAGTTTAGGTTAAATTTTTGCAAGGTTCTTAACTTATTTCAAAAACAACCAAAAAGATTTAGTTTGACAATTTAGCTTAGGAAGATTATTAAACTTTTAGGATAGGAAGATTTAGGACTCTTAGTATTATCTTATTGAAAATACTTAGTTCTTTTCGTATATGAACAATTTCAATTACCGTAAGAACTTTAGAAAAGCAAGTAAAAGAATGAGAATACTAAAGACAGTTAGGATCAGAGGTACATGGATGCCACATCAGGTAGAAACTTTCAAATCGTTTTGTAGGTAAGTAGTCTTGTGGAATACTAAAACTGTATGCAAAAGTAGTCTTGTGGAAATTTGGGATCACACCAGATGGTAGAAGACTGATTCAAGGAGAATCTAGGACATCAGAGCTAAAGAATATAACATGCTTCGAAGATGTTTAAGGGACAACGTAGACACAACCGTTAGGATTGAGACGTAAAACACGCATTGAACAGGAGGCAGCTTATTAGTTTACTTTCTCTAAAATTTTCCTTTCCAATAAGTTTAAGATTTCATGTCAGAAAGAATGATTTTCTTTAGTTGTTGTTACTCCTCATTATTATTTTAAATTTTACCTTTGTCATAATCTATATAATCTTCTACTTCAAGCTTTAAATTGTTTTAGTCTTAGAAAGTTATTTCAGAATATTTACAACAGGCTAGCTTACCCTCGGAGTTCAAGAGCATGATAACTATTGAAGTAAGTTATTTCAGCTTATTTACAACAGGCTAGCTTACCCTCGGAGTTCAAGAGCATGATAACTATTGAAGTTTGTTGTGGAAGATATTCATCGTAATAACCCCCTCTTTTCAGTATTGCATAGCCGGTGAAACTTTGAGTCAAATATTTATTTAATTTTTCTACTATAATTCTTTCTATATTGAGTGTTTCATGTAAATGTTATTTTTGCTCAAATTCTATGACCGTTCTTTATGAAACATCGGTCATATTATATCACACACGAAGCAATTTTCTTGGGTACCTTCAGCCTTTTCAAGTCATCGTTATTATTTATATTATCCTTTGCTAATCCCTTTGAACCGTCATGCATGCAATAATTTCAAGAGACGAATCATATCACAAGTTTATTTATTTGTATATGTTGTTTTGCATAAGCTCAGAAACAAGTCAATCCAACCGAGCTTGGTAATGCAAATTTATGACCAAAGTAGCGTTATTAAGATGTTGGAAGGTCGTGTGCAAAGTCAAAAGTCAAACCAAACGAACCCTAAATATAGTTCACTTCACTTGATGACTTAAGCATAATATATTATAGGCTAAATTGCATTTTTGATCCCTAAACTATTTAGGTAGTATCGCTTTGGTCCCTTAATTAAAATTCGATTTATTTTAGTCCCTTAACTTCTCTCTGTTACACATTTTGGTCTTTTCCATTAGTTTTAATTCAAAAACATTAGGTTTTCTTCATCTTCTTCTCCTCTCTTTCATCTTCATATCATCTCCATCAACCTTCAACAACAAGAATCCTAGAAAAATTTCAGAAGAAAATGAAGAAAACCTAACGTTTTTGAATTAAAACTAACGGAAAAGACCAAAATATGTAACGGATAGAAGTTAAGGGACCAAACTAAATCGAATTTTAATTAAAGGATCAAAACGATACTACCTAAATAGTTAAGGAACCAAAAATGCAATTTAGCCTATATTATACTAATATTAGCTTTTGCTGATAAACCTAACCATCACAAGTATTAAGCACACTAGGTATACAAGTGATTACAAGTCATACAATTATTCCACATTATATCATCAAGTTGTGCCGGATAGAACAAATTACATAACATTTCCTACAGTTGAAGTACAAAGAACTGAAGATCACAACATCTTACTAAGCAACTTAAAGAGTTACATTCCTAGCTAGATCCAATCTCTCAGATACATTACCGTGGAACATCGGTTTCCTCAGACCTGTAAATTGAACGGTAGGCAAAATCGTTAGCCTAAAGAAACTAAAATAAAGCAGAAATATCATACTCCATACGATCATTATTATAAGCAAATGTTCACTTTTTAGATTGATTGAATAACTAATTTATCTGGTCTATAATACATGTCATACACACCTCAATTATTCAATAAATTTGAAAAGTGAATTTTTAATTATAATAGTAATCGGAGGGAGTATATGATTATCAATGTATTTGACCAGCAAAGTGAGCAAGGTATACTCAATAACTGCAAGTATCACAAATCGATAACCTCTCGCCTTAAGTTTGCAATCACTAACCTTGCTTTCTCCAACTTTTCTACCACATCAAGCATTGCATGTACAATCATTTTCTTCACCTGTAAGTTACCAAAGAAGCAGCAACCAGAAAAACATTACACAAATTACCAATAAGAATCTATAGACATGACATGATGGTATGATATAGTAAAAAATACAGAAATACATACACTAGATAGAAAAATATAAAAAGTAAAACCAATACTTTTTTTCAAAGAGAAATTTGATTAAAAGTATAAATTGTCTACTAAATTTATTTTTCCTATTCCCATCAAATTTTCAGTAATTGACGTTGCAATACAGTTACTAGAACGGACCAAATAGCACCTTGCAGAATCTAGATGGTAAAATATGTTTAATTCCAGGAAATGTGAACAATATGCTTGAACCATTTCAACCGATAAATGTGCTACGATTTCGACAAATCCAGCATGACAATGCCAACAATAGGTGAAGTATACTGAAATCCCCCAATCAAGCCCAACTGTTTTGGTAGGTCAAGCCGAGATTTTGAAACTGCTATGAAGCTATAATCAAATTATAGTAGAGAGGAGCTAATAACAAAATAAAAGATGCAATATCTCAAATTAATTGATAAGAGTATACGTGTCAGAATCAAATCCAGAAAAGTAGTCTAGAATACCTCCAATTTGTCCTCTGTTGAACAGTGGTTTACTGGAAGTTTACGGATTTCCTCTGTCAAACGCAAGCACTCGCCAACATTTTCAGGAGAGACAAAATCAAGTGCAACCTTGGTGCATGACTGCAGCAAACATATCATTGACATTCATGCAAACTTTTCAAGCATTATTTAGAAAGAAAAGCACTCGAGACATAAAAGTGATGACTAGTGGTAAATGGCTAGGGCAATTTGTAAGCAATTGTAGGTTCAAATCGGCACGCTGTCTCCAAAAAGATCCAAGATGCACTGAAAATATTAACTTAAAAGATTCATTGTTTTTGAGTTATGACCAACCCAAATACTAAGATATCAGAACCTATCCTATATCCATTCGGCTACCAATTATCACGCTACTCTAGTCACGGTCTAGATGTCAAAATGATAAGGCTTGAAGTTAGGCTCAGTCCAAATTCTACGTCCAAGTATACAAGTATACAACTATTCGGACTGTCTCAAAAAATTTAAGAACTTGGCAGCATAATAGTTAGTTTTTAATACTTAGTTATCAAGTAATTTATCATTCATATTTAACCGTAGTTATATTTATTCTCTCTTTTTCTTTAATCTGAAATCCATTACTTCAACAAATACACTTCCTTAAGGAAAATTTACACCTTTATTAAAGATAAACAAATCCACCGTATAGGTAAATTTACACCTTCAGATTCCTGACTTGATGGGGACAACCAGCTGGAATGAAAACAGCATCTCCTAGCTTCTGAACAAAACTCCAAGGCTCAACTCCTACAAGACAATGTTGAATTGTTAACAAAATGGTATAGAAGTTCATGGATCAAGACTCCATAAACCAAACAACGTACGAAAAATTATAAACACTACTAACCATGCTCCTCCTTAAGCCTCTTCTTATGATTGTTAGTGAGATAGAAGGTCTGATCATGGATAGGGTGAATAACCTACATTACCAAAATATATGTCATTCAAGAAGATACATATACATACATAACTAGCGAACCTACCATATTTTAGGTATCAACTATGAAGCACGAACACCCCTCAGATTAGGTGTCCCGCTGTCGGACACGACGACACCGACACATAATTCCACATAATTATGTGATTTTCTCACATTATGGGCAGTGTCAGCGTGTCGGTGTCCATATTGTGTCTGGTGTCCGTGTACGTATCCATGCTTCATAAGTTATCAATAGCTGAGAAAACAAGAGAAAATGAAGGCAAATGTAAACATATAATTGAGATCTCTTATTCGCAGATTGACTTTACCTGCTTTAAAGGAGAGCAATAGATATGCCTGAACTCTCTGAAATGCTTCTTCAGATATTCTTTCAATTTAGGTACATCCTCTCTCCGAAAAATATCCCAGAGAGCACCATCTAAACCATTTTCTTGATGAACTGAATCAACAACCTTCGCATCACATAATCCACTTTCATTTTCCATGGCTCGAACACTATTTTGCTCATCTGAAGCAATTACGGAAGAAGGCGGATTATCAAGCCTGTCAACATTGGTCACTCCATCCTGATTATCACCAATTAGTAGCTCCCTCTTGTCTTGCTCAAGGTGCTTTTGTTTCAATTTCTTAATTGCAGTAATACTCACAGCTTCGAGTTCCACTTTAGCGATATGAGTCAACACATTTACCTAAAAAGCCAAATTATAAAGGACCAAACAACATTTCATTCTCCACATAATAGAGTATGCATTCAAGACACAAATCAAAAACTATAAAGCTCAAACAAAGAATTAATCAGGAAAGACAATTCGTCTGATGGAAAACAATATAAGCAATAAGTATGTACTTGGAACTTCATAATTATTGGCTCATAATGCAAAGACATTGTACACATCCTATAAACTCTGCACCTTTCAGTATCTTACTCAAATAAAAATAGCAATATAAGCCTTAAAAGAATTATGAGATATTCTACAAAACACAGTCCAGGACAGACAGAATTGAAACATACTACATCGGACATATCAAAGTGGAGCTTAGTCACAGAATCACCCCGCCCAAGCTCCTCGGCAAATCCATAAGCAATATATGTTTTTAGTCCCATATCAACATTATCATCAGGCAGCTTCAAAGCAAGATTAAGAGCGGCTTTGAAAGGATCAGTATATTCTTTATACGGCAGGAAAGATATGAGCTCGGTACAATGGCGTGGCAAACTTTTCTCAAACAAATTAGGAGGCTGATCTTTCAGTTTCAATAGCTGAGGCCAGTCGAGCTTATCCTTGAGACCATTTGTGTACCCGGTAAAGAAATCGTTCACATTAATATATCCCTGCATTTAATCAACAACTCAAATAAAAATTCAGAAATTATCAGCAAGAAATGGACATGACAAGTATAGTAAGATCAAACTAGTAAAAGTAATCAGTCATTTGAGAAGCTCGGGATTAAGAAATGATACAAACCTGGCACCAATTTAAGCAATCAATTGCCTTCACATCCGAAACCGAATTGTGATTGGTATCACTTATCTGATGAAATGCATGCCACATAACAAGCGGTTCCCAGCTTATACCAGATGTATGTGATTCAAGTACGTTGCTTACAATTATAGGCTCCCCTTTTTTCCAGTGCCATTGAAAATGTCTTAAATCCTTCTCATGACTTTGTAGATCTATAGCCCTAGGACAGTATAAAAAGTTTTCACCGGAATCTTCATGAAAAGTCACCTTCCCTGGATCATTCGGTATATCATCTTCCTTTTTAACAGGCTTCAAACAAGAGCAACCATTATCAAGATTCTTCTCTTTATCTTCAAGTTCAACGGTTTCTTTAAGTTGTTCTGCTTTACACACCAACTCAGAGATGCAATTTGGCGGAAACATTCTTCTCAACTCAAGTAAACCATGATCACATTCATTATTGGATTTTGGACAGCGAATGCTACCATCGCTGCCTGCATGCCACGCAGATGTTGACCATTCATGAATCTCGGGCTGGGCGGCAGCATGAGATTCAATGTCTATGGTTATTGTTATCTCTTCATTTACACCATGCAGATAATCTTGCCCTTGGTTGATAAACTCAAACTCAACTGGATCTGCACCACCTAGAAGCTCCCCACGACGAAGCTCAGAGCAACAGCGGAGACAAAGGTCAAAAGAGCATTTTGTACAGCTTCTGTGGTAGTCAAATATTAAGGTTTGGCAGTTGTCACTACAAAAAGAATTGTTAAGTTAACAACAGCATTGAAATAGAATAATAACTAAGAATACAAAAAATATGCCAAATTATAAGTCCCTACCAGTACGCACACTCGTCTTTAGAGCAATCTGCTACATCTATTTTTAGCTCATCAGAGAGTGAGAGCCCTGTAATGTTCATCCCAAAAGCATGCACGAGATGAATTACAAACTTAATCAAAAAGAGCATGCAATAAAAGTAGTGAAAGCATGATATCATGTAATCCAAAAGAAAGAAGAAAAAAATGTATATATAATTAATTCTAAAATAACGAGTCAACTACTATGAAGCACCGATACAGACACCGGACATGACATCACTGCCACGCCGACACCGCGAATAATTTAAGAAAATTTGTAAACATATGTGTCGGTGTCATGTCAGTGTCGAACATGGACACCGAGACACGCATAATCCGAGGCTATGAAGCACGGAAACTCCTCGAATTAGGTGTGTCCCGGTGTCGGACATGTGTCGTGTCCACCGACACTTGTAATTACACGGGATTATGTGATTTTTTTTCAAATTATTAGTTGTGCCGGCGTGTCAGTGTCCGTGTCTGGTGTTCGTATTTGTATCCGTTCTTCATAGATCCGAGGAATGTCTATGCTTCATAGGTCAACTATAAAGCATAGGCAGAGAAAAAGATGCAAGAAGAGAGACTCTTGGAGGAAAAATTACCTTGTATCTTGGCTTCTATCTCCTTCTCAGCCATTTGTTCTAGATCTAATTCTCTTAAATATGGAAGAAGGTATTTCAACATATACTTGGAGAACTCAATGTCTTGATCATTGTTGGTTTCTATCTTGTTCTTAGTCTCCTGTAGTGAATAAGATGATGAATCGCATTTCAAATCAAATGTAGAATACAGAAAACAAAGGACATGCATGCAAACAATATTTCATGAAGTTGATCACATGAATGCAAACAAGCTTTGTTATTTCATTTGCCACAACACAAAGGACATGCATGCAAACAAGTTTCATAGCAATAACATCTTTGAGGGTACCTTATTAATAACATGCATAACAATAACTTGAAAGAGCAAAGAGATCAAGTGATGTCACCTTATGCATGCAATCAAGTTTCATTTTTCCAGCATATTCTTCTCCTTTTTCTTCTCTTTGGTCTTTCTTCTCCTTCTTCACCTTTTTCTTCTCTTTGGCACAATGTTTTTCATCAGAAACTATCTTCCTTTTCCTACCTTGATTTTCCTTCTTCTTCACTACCTCTTCCTTCTTCAGTTTTTTCTTTGTACCATGTTTTTTTCTTGGATCAGCAGAAGAAGAACCTTTACCAGTTTCTTCATCATTCTCTAAAGCCTCCTTCTTCTCTGCATTACTCTCTCTTCCACGTTTCTTCTTCTTTGTCGCTAGGGCAACTTCAACATCTCTAGATACTGAACCTCTACCATCCTTCAACAACGCCATGGACATTCAAGGTAACTGGGACATAGAAACATGCAATGAAGAGGGAGGGAGGTTTAAGTAGTGATTCTTCTAAAAGACTATCATAGAAACATGCAATGCGATTAAACTTGACACTTCACACTTGTGTTTTCGAGGTAGGGAGGTTTTCAAATCTAACCCAAAGATTTGTGTTTGATGCTGGAATGCATCTTTTTTTCTGACCGATTGATAGTTGATGGAAAGCTATCTAATCAAATCTATAAAAGAGTATATTAGATTACTCTTTCATAAGAAAAGTTTGAATTACACTCTTATCTTTTCTCCTGGTAAAATATATATTCTTTCTTTTTTAAAATAAAATTTATTCTCCACTTTCTCAACGTTTGAATTACAACAACTCTATGTAGTGCACTTTAATCGATTTTAATATAAATAAATATTTTTCTTATATATACTAACTTCGAATCACTATTTAAAAAAAATAAATTCGGCTTCTTTATGATTTAAATGACAATAATAATTAAATTTAAATATTTTATTATTAATTTCATAATTTATGGTATAAAATTCACTTTTAAATAATCATACTTTATCAAGTTTAGTAATTTTTTCTGTATTTTTATTTTATTTTCAGTTGTTTCATATTTTTTAATAGGGTTTAAAATTATATGTTAATGAAATTGTGAATTAAAAAATAGTGAAAAAATATGCATTCGAAATTTTCCAAAAAATAATAATTTATTTACGTTATATACTAATTATGGTTAATTAAGTTTTTGATCCCTATAATATCTGCAGTTTTGTTTTTAGTCCCTATAAAATAAAATCACACTTTTTAGTCCCTGTGACATTTTCCTTTAGCATTTTAGGGACCAAAAATGCTGACGTAAAATTTTTACATGGACTAAAAAAGTTGATGGAAAATTTTATAGGGACTAAAAATGCTGACGGAAAATTTTACAGGGACTAAAAAGTGTGATTTTATTTTATAAGGACTAAAAACGAAACTGCAGATATTTATAGGGACCCAAAACTTAATTAACCCTACTAATTATTATAAAAATAAAGGAAAACCACCGCACCAATCTTCATTTCTCCCTCTTCCTTCTCAATCCAAACCTTTCAATAGCCATGTAGTCTTTCAGCTGGTGGTGCACACACTGTTTCTCAGCGCAGCACCACCCACCCTCTTCGTTGGGGTACTCAAGCAGTCCCCATTTAACCATAGCCGTCACAGACTGTTCGGTTCTTGTTCTATTCTTCAAATCTTGATTTGAAGTTGTTTTGTTTCGTTTGAATGAATCTCATATCAGCGGTTGTTCTCGATTTAAGATTTGTTTGGTGCCATGAATATTAGTTCATGTTTAGGTCAATCTCAATCTGTTCGGATCTGTGTTCTGTTATGTTGTTTGAATCTATCGGGGTTGTTCTCCGGCAGACTAGACTGAATAGATACGGGTTCGTGTCTTTGTTTATTGGATCTCTGATTATCTTCCAAATTTATTGAAATCTGCAAGTTTCAATGGCTCACATTCCGCACTGGTGCCACTGATTGGTTTCATATCCCCAACATTAAGTTTGATGATGGATCATAGGTCTCGAAAGAGTCATCATGCTTGTTGTCATTGGCTGCAGGGACTTGTTGGTACTTGGATTCTTTCCGTATTGAAGGTCAGTTTGTACACCACTTTTGGACCAATGGTTAAACTTGAAATGTGTGTGTGTATATAATGTTACTAGAGGAAATAATCTTGTTATGTTTCCCCGTGAATGGTCATCGGTTTATCGTTGTGATTTGAAAATTTGTTTAACTCAACCATAAATTTGCCCAAATAATGTCTAACCGCAATATATTGGACTTACATTCCTTTGAAGCAAGTATACAAGTTTAGCACTATTTCGTCTACCACATTGAAAATTAGCTATATAGTCTTGTAATAATACCCTTTATGGTTCAACTTCCATGTTGGTAGGAAATTCTTCAACTACTGACATAATCTCACAACAAACCTTACTTATATATAATATTGTAAATTATTGTAATAAGAATAATATATATATATATATATATATATATATATATATATATATAAGGCAGGATCAGTTGTACTTAAACTGACAGCTAATACTATCTCGACTAAATAGATATAGGTGATGCAACACAGACAATAGAAAAAACGAGTATGTTCCTCGTCATCAACAAAACATTGCTTGCTTACGTTATTCCCTTTCCGCTCCGAGGACAAACATAGCCTTAATTTGATTCCTTAGTTCTTTTCTTTTCTTTTGTAAGGGATATTGACAAATATCCCCAATTTTTTATCATCAAATAAATAGCCATGTTTATGTGCAGAACTCATGGAAATAAAAAAAAAAACAAGGGTTTCTTTTTCTCATATTCTCCTTCAATTGATTAATTCCAGAAACATATAATCAATTATTAAACATCAAGGTTGTCAATTTATCACGGAAAACAAAAATTGATGCTTTAAAATCTTGCAAACAAAGGAGAGAATTTTCCCTTCGTTGGTGTTCAGTCCTCGCAACGTACACAATCAATTTGATGGTAATATAAAATAATCATGCTAATCTTTTAGAGTGTGTTTGGTTGTGAGAAGAAAGTAAGAAAAGAGAAATAGGTGAGAGAGAGCGTGGGAAGAGAGAAAGATGTGAGAAATAGAGTAGATTTGACGTATTGTTTGGCATAAAAGAAAGAAGAGAAAGAAGTGTGTCTGATTTATGAAATGACAAAAATATCCTTTTACTATATATATACACACATATATGTGTCATTTTTATTTTATTTTTATTAAATTAAGGTCAAATAAATTCACATTCCACTAATAATTTTTTTTTTACATTCCACTATATAAAAAAGAAAATAATTTATTCCACCAAAAAAAAAGAATTACGTCGATTAACAATTGCAAAGTAATAATATTAACAACTAAAGTGAAATACTATAATGTAATATATTATTTTTTATCCAAAAATATATTAGATGAGATGAGAAAATAAAAAATCTTGCAAACCATCACTGTAACGCCCTAGTTGCTATTATTTTAATTTCGATTGATTTTAATAAGTTTATATGATTTTAAATAATTTATGTTGATTTTGTGGTGTGATATATTTTATTATATGATTATTTTAATTATTTAATTAAAATAGGTGAGAATTATGATTATTAGAAAGTTGGGGATTAAAATGAATTGAATAATATGTTAATAGGAGTTAATCAGAAATAAGTGGGAATTAATTAGAATAAATAGGAGTTAGAAAAAAATAAAGTCAGAAAACAGTTTTCACGTAGAAACAGTGAGAAACAGAGAAAAGGGGGAAAAACCTAGAACAAGAGAGAAGAAGCAAGGGGAGAGAAGAACGCAGCTTTGAATTCAGGAAGATAATCTAAGGTAAGGGTGAGACTAACTCTCAATTTTAGGTCCTATAATTCACTGATTAATGTTGGGTTGTTAGGGTTGGTGAATTGTATTAGGTTAAGGATTAATTGATGTTAATAACTTGATGAATTCATGTAATTGTTGTTGTTTATTGCTGTTCTGATGTTAGTATGCATAGAAGTGATGTAATTCATCAAAATTGAGTCTTTAGGTGTTGACAATGGGGTTTGGGGTTGAAAAGGAGAAGTCTGTTCGTACAGTTCGTAATTTTGTACGTCGCCGCTCGCCACGGCGAGCAAACCCACTCGCCACGGCGAGCAAACCCACTCGCCAGGCGAGTAGTTAACCCCGTGGCTCGCCACAGCGAGCAGATGCACTCGCCACGGCGAGTCGCTTAATTTAAAAATCGTTAATTGTCTTAATGAGGTTTTTGGGCCAATTTTTATATCAACTTGAGTGCCTTAACATATATAGGGATGAATGGCACCTTTTTACAGAATCAAATTTGGGTTTTGGGGATTTAAAAATGAAGATTTTAGGTGAAAAATGTCAAAATGCCGAGAGCACCCAGTTTTGCTCGCCTTGAGCTCGCCCCCAACTCGCCATAGCGAGTAGCTCAATTTCCTGAACTCGCCACGGCGAGTAGTACAGTAGTTGCCTAATTTGTTGAATTTTGTTGTGAGGCTTTGTTGTACCATTTGGTTGTGTCCTGTCGGTCAAGTTGGAGTTCATGTCATAGTTGATTATGCATCTTGTAGTTGCCGTTGCTGTTGTCAAGTTGTATGCAGATATACACTATTGAGTCCATTTCATACTCATACATTGTTGAGGGCTCATGCCCTGAAGTCTTTTCACTCAACCGTTGAGGGTTTATGCCCTGGAGTGTTTTCACTCAACCGTTGAGGGCTCATGCCCTGGAATGTTATTTCATTCAACCGTTGGGGGCTCATGCCCCGGAATGCTTAGCATTCAATGCGCGTAAAATGGTACCACATGCATTTGCATTAGTCACATTGTTGTTGTCGTTGTTGTCGCTGTTGTCGTTGTCGTTGTTGTTGTTGTTGTTGGTTGAGTTGTCGCTGTTGTCGTTGTCATTGTTGTTGTTGTTGTTGGTTGAGTTGTCGGTGTCGTAGTTGATGATGTTGTTAAATTGTTTAAATTATAAACTGACAGTTGATTATCATTATATTGTCGTTGTTGAATTTAAATGATGAATTATAATATCTATTGTTGTTTGTGAATCTCACCCCTTCTGTTGGAATTGCCGCCTTGTGGGCAAGTGCAGGTAACGAAGATTAGTAGAGATGTCGGCTCAAAGTGTCTTAGGTCTCTGATACGTAACGGGATGGGAATATTAATACTTGTTTCTCTTTCCTTACGTATTGTTTTGAATTATGAAACCTCCATGAGGCCTGCGTGCCAAAGTTTAATTTTGTTGATTGAAAAGAATTCTGTTGCGAAGTTTATTGTTAATTGTCATTGACTACTTTTATGAAGGATAAATGGTTATTTATTCATTTGGAGTTTTTGTTTTAAGAAAATGTAGCATTCCGTTTTGTGAAAACTCTGATTTTATTTGTTAAATTTTTATGTCGGGAAAACAGGGTGTTACAATCACAGGTTCATTAGGCAATGTTGGAACAACAACGGTTTGGTTGTTGGCAACCACAACGTGTAAAAAATAAATTAAAAACCACAACTTGTAAAAAAAGAAAAAAAAACAAGTTCATAAAACAATGCATGGGTATTACTGAGATTTGAACCAGCATCCCTCATGTTACATACAAGCAAGCAATTGTACCATCACACCAGTTTACAATATTTTGTAGTTTTTGAAAATTTTTCATATATATATTCCACAAATATTTGGCACCTCCGAAAAATAAACTCAAGATCCGCCACTATATTATATATATATATATATATATATATATATATAAGTAAAATTATTCTTGTACAATAATATTCATAATCTAACTTCTCTCTAAGTAAAATTATGAATCTAACTTCTCTCTAATTAAAAAAAAGGTTTCTTTCCAAAAAAATATTCATAATCTAAGGCTTTATTCAATCAACAATTTTCTCATCCCAAGAACAATTAAAAGAAACACAAGGAACATGTGCGTTGATTGACATTTATATCAGGTTTGTTGTGAGATTTAATTTGTGGTTGAAATTTTTTCGACCATCCAAATGAAAGTTGCACCATTTAGGATATTATTACAAGAATATAGAACTACTAAACTTATCTACTTGCTTCAAAGAAATGTATGTCCAGCATATTGTTGTTAGACATTATATGGGCAAATTTACCCGCCATAAATTGGAGAAGATACCTACTCAATGCTCTAAGAATGGCACCTTGAGTGAAATATTGGATAAAATGAAGGATATTGTTTATCTACAACTTTCAAATGTGGTAAAAATTACTGAAGCCACGATTATTTCTTTGAATGAAGAAATCGACAATGCATATCCAGCTTTTGCAGGTAAAAGAAAGAGAATTGAACACTGATGAAGGAAAAAGTTAATGCTGCATAACTTTATTTTGTATGTATATTACAAGTTAGAGACTTAGTGCTTGACTTGGAAGTTGTGCCTAACTATTTGAACTTGCTTTTCTATGGATTTTTGCTGCTTTAAGCTTAACTTGATATCTTGAAATTGTTATTGGTTCTAATGTTCATCTCATTTTTGTTGTTGCACGCTCCTAATTATACATAACAATTAGGCTATAGTCTTTTGACCTCTAGAATATATGTTCCTCTCATTGTTCTTTCGTCAATTCCTTTTGATTTGTTTATTTACGCAGTGCATAGAGTTTCTTGCGCCATGATTCATGGCGAAGCAAAAGCTATGTTTTCTAGCTTCTAAAGGTGTCGAGCTACTTGCCTCCCTAACATGCACTTTGACTTTCTCCACCATCACACTTCCATCATTAGTACTTTTTCTTTGTGTGGTAGCACGTCTCTCATGCATCCTCGTCTATCTAATATTGATTCTTCTGTTTCAATGTTGATATTTTGTCATGGTTGATTTCGTGCTTCTATTGTTGGCTCGCTACAAAAAAACACGCCTAATTGCGGCGCTTTTATGCATAGTTTGCGGCGGTTTTTAACCTCCGCGAGTCATTTTGCGGGATTTTTCAAAACCCCCGCTTATACTAATCCCACAAATTATCTGCGGGGGTTTTTCACGACCGCTGGTATTCATATAAAAAAACCTCCGCAATATAAGTGTTTTATTTGCGGGAGTTTTTAACCTTCTTAGATACATTGTTTTTAATTTATTTTTTTATTTCTTTTTTGTTTGTTTTGTGGGAGTTTTTAACCTCCTCTAATACAGTGATGATATTTTTTTTTTTCTTTTTATCATTTTTTCTGTATTTAATCTAAGTTATTTTTAATTGCAATTTAAAGGTATTGTAAGATTTAATTTTTTGATTTTATCAACACACTCAATTCAAAAATAAATATCATCAATAACTTAAATATTGTAGTCCAAAATACCCATATATAATCTAATATCAATTGTGGCAATACAAAACATAAATAATAATAGCATAAAATATGTCTTCCACTAAAATGGGTATATATCATCATAACAAAACATAGAGTCATTATCTCTTGTTCTACCATTATATATAATAAAATATGTCTTCCTCTAAAAGGAATATATATCATCATAATAAAACATAGAGTCAGTATCTCTTCTTCTACCATTATATATAATCTAAAAAACATCAGATGTTGCTTCCACCACATGATCCTCTTGAGTTCAAAGGCGAATTAGGCTCACTTGGAAAATCTGTCGACTAAAATTAAAAAAGAAAATACTTCGTTAGTTAAAATATTTGACGAAGCTTCCACAAAATTACGGAAAAAAAATTAAAACAAACACCACAATAAACTGATCATGCTCTAAACCAAACTAAGAAAAACACTAAGCTAGCATAACAATCGTTATTGGCCTACAATTGCATCAGCACTTCATAACAAGCAAAACTTTAATGATTTATTTAAACTTAAAATGCTATTTTCATCTATCATTTTTGACAGTAACTTATTAACTATCTGCTCTAGAATTATCATAAATTAAAAAATAAAATAACAAGAGTTTCTTCAACACATCATTGTACAATACAACAGCCAGTTCCATTTATACCATTAAAATTAAACAATCATCTAAAAGAAGCTAGCTACTTCATCAAGAATCCTTCAATCAGTTCACATTATGTATTATTTAGTCAAACAAAGGAAAAAAATCCTTCAATCAGTTCACATGATGTATTATTTAGTCAAAGAAAGGAAAAAAGAAGGATCGTAACAGAACTTACATTTGGACCAAAGAAGCTAGCTACTTCATCAGGAATCCTTCCTTCTTTCATTATAATGTAAGCTTCAAATGCTGATTCCAAGCTTGTAAACTTTGCTTTCCAATCGGTATCAGATGATGTAGAAGCAGCAGCTGAAATATTACTCAATTTTGAAAGTCGAACCCCTTTTGTTCTAAATGTATTAGAAGGAACTGCTCCCATACCCATGGACCGCACTCTTCCAGAGTGCTCAAGCTCAAACACTCGTCCAATAACATCATCCGGAGAAATTTCAGATTCATCAACACTGCGTTGAGTCAAACCCGTTTGAATTTGTTCCTTTTAGTATGCAAGTGATCACCAAGTCAAAAATATGCATAAACCAGATATACAACCATGCATAAACCAATAGCTCATTTCAATTTAACTTACAATTGTAGCCATTGCTGCATCATTTGCAGATGACTCTTTATCTGGTGGATGGGTTTCAAGGTACACTTCTCCACGAGTTGGTTGTCGTCCCATTTCCGACAACTAGAATAGAAAGATGTCAGAATAAATAGTAAATTGTATTAAATAGAAAAACATATGAAGTTAATTACTAAAACTACCATCTCATGTCTTTTTCTCGAAAGAGCTTTAGAACCACCCGTATGAGCAATCACTTGCTTGCATCGATTTTCTTCATTTTTTTCACAACGTGCCTATTAAAAAACAAATACAAATACATTTATTAATCATATAATTAACAACAATAAATGTGTCAAAGTGATCCAATTTTACCTGTGTTTCTAGTTTCAAATGATAGTTCACAAAATGAGCCCATTGAATTCGGTCTACACTATCAGGAACGCTGCTTAAAAGTTCAGCCCTGGTTTTGGATCGATTATATATTTCTTTCCACATAGTTTGTCTATGCGCAGCCCATTTCTTTGAAATGTTAAGATTGCAATATCGCTTTGCTAGGTCTTCAGTGGTCATAAATTGGAATCGAGGCTTCAAAAAAGATATAACAATCACATTTTAAGCATTTGAATGATTATTTTAAATTAATATATAAATGAAAATCTATAAATGTATAATAATACCTTTAAGTCCGTTGCAAAGAAATTATCCTTGTATGCTTTCGCATGCCCGTTTCTCCATTCCACCTTTCAAAATTAATCGGAAATAATTGGTGATTTGTTGCTAAAATTCCACAATATCCTGCAAGCAAGGCTTATGCTTCACCATATGGAGAATTTTGTTCATCAAATGGGACAATCACACGTTCTCCAATAGGTAAGTTAACGACATCCCAAATCTTGAGTTTTATCCTTTTAGTAGCTCCTTGTGGGTCTTTTGCAATAAATACAAACACAAAAAGCTTCAACAAAGTTACAACAGACACATACACAACAAAAACACCAAGAACAACACAACATCATTCATCAATTTACATTTTGAAATTTGCATTCCAGAGGCTAGAAAGTGTAGCTAAATTTTTAAATTTTGTAGTCCTGCGTTGCACAACACAGTAGGAATAGCACAACACAAAAACATAAAAACAGAAAACTAACAATAGAGGTATATTATTAATAAAATACAATGCATATACCTATTGCATCAACATTCCAATGTGACGAAGACTCGTGCCCAACATGTTGCCTAGGTCTTTAAGATTGTTGTGGAATTTCATCATTTGAGGACGAATCTATCGGTGATGAAACATTCGTTGTAGCATAAGATGAGCCTTCAATTGGTGAAGAGTTAATTGGAGCTTGAGGTAAAGAATTGGATGAACTTGGAGCTTGAGTTAAAGAGTTGGTTGGAGTTGTATTTTGAGGTAATGAATGGGCTACACTTGGAGCTTGAGTTAAAGAATTTGCTGAAGTTGGATCTTGAGGTAAAGGGTTGTTTGAAGTTGGAGCTTGAGATGTTGATTCTGTTGGAATTGTGAAACGCTTTCTCTTTGCCATGTCTGCATATTCATAAAAAAGAGAAAACATATAGGTGAAATACAAAATGAACTATATTATGGCAAAATCATCAACCACATCATTATTCTAAATCATCAAAATAAACTTATGAAAACAAAAAACAAAAAACAAAAAATTATGAAAGAATTATCTACTATTATATGTGGGTATATTATTCTAAATCATCAACCACATCATCCATGGCCAATTCTACATACTCATCATCAATGTTATTGAAATGCTCAAGTACTTGCGCTTGATTTGGGATATTTTCATAAACTTCCTCGTCTATTTCTTCCCCCATTTCAAACAAATCCCTTGGCTTTAAATGCACAGCAACACTCCATCCTTCATTAACCACATCTTCTACATAATATACCATTTGTGCTTGAGATGCCTCAATGTAGGGATCATGTTCTTCACGATCTCCAATATGAATCAATCTATTAAAATTTACACAGTTAAATTTCCAATTATCCTTTTTATAGCCTCTATCTCGTGTCGTATCTGCCCATTTGCATTTGAAAAGAGTAACCTTGAAATGACCATAGAAGTTAATCTCAATGATGTCTTCCAACTTTCCATAATAAGGCAAATCTGCTTGTCTTAAGTTCCCATCAACGCTACTTGAAACACAAGATGTGTTGGATGTCAAAAAAACTCCATTGTTCTGTGTTTTCAATCCCTCTTCTTGAGCTAAAGTTCGAAATTTGAACCCATTAATGATGTAACCAGTAAATCTCTTTGCTTTGTCCATAGGGTCACGTGCTAAAAATTGTAGATCACAAGACATTGTAGCGAGTGTTTCTGAATTCAAAATCTAGATTAAACCAATTGTATCAGTCAACAAAAATAATTTGAAGTCCATGATATGATCACAGTCAAACATGAAATATAGTAATATAAATATCCATTCATCACTTACCAATCTTTGAAACCAATCAACAAACTCTTTGGATACTCTTTTTTCTATCTCTGTAGCTGAAGGTCTTCTTGACCTTGAACTTCGCTTGATAAATTGTCTAAATTCACTACATCAGTTAAGGACATTGTAATCAATACATGTGACTTGTATATTTAAAATAGTCCAACATAAACTTCATTTAAGTTACTCACTCAACATGCGGTGTCACTATTGCACAATTTAGAAGAACATATCGATGGACTTATTGTTTTTGCATTTGAGTTAATGTGAACATTGAGGAAGCTCATACTGGTTTACCAAGTTGAGGGAAGATGGAGGATGCAAATGAAGGCTCATTCTCATTTGACTCATCACAAACACGTCTAGGTCTATTGAATCGTGTCTCTATATCATCGTCCATGTATCTCGAACAAAACGTGAGAGCCTCTTCTACAAAGTAGCCTTCAGCAATAGAACCTTCTGGTTGGGCCTTGTTACGTACAAAGTGTTTAAAAGGACCTAATTCCCTATAAATATTGTAGAGAATTAGCTTCTACAAGATTGATACATAAAACTTGATACTTGAAATTGAAAATGCACTGGACCACCAAGTTTTGCCTCTTCTATTAAATGAACGGTTAGATGAACCATAACTGTGAAGAATGATGGAGGAAACAAAATTTCCAAGTGACAGAGTGTAATGACAACACGATTTTGGAGATTTTGAAGGTCTGAAAGATTCAAAGTTTTCCCGCAAAGTTCTTAAAAAACAAACAAAACTCCACCAAGACTGTTGTAACATGGTTTGGTAATAAATTGTGAATGGCTATAGGAAGAAATTGTTCCATAATAACATGATTATCATGACTTTTCAAACCAAATATCTTCTGTTGGTTCTCATCAACACATCTAGAAATGTTACTCGAGTAGCCATCTGGAACTTTAACATTTTTCAAAGTGTTGAGAAACAACCGTTTGGTATGACGTGTTAGTGAAAACACAGCAAGGCGGTATTTCCCCTTCTCGTCAGGCCAAAGATCGCATCTTATACCCATTTTTTGCAAATCTTTTCGAGCATTGAGATTGTCTTTTGATTTAGACTTGTCATGGAGCAAAGTACAAGACATTGTCACATACATTCTTTTCAATATGCATAAAATCTAGACTATGATCAACAAATTAGTCTCCCAATACGGAAGTTCAAAGAATATACTTCTTTTATTCCATTACTTAGGAGGCACTTTTTTAGATCTCTTTCTTTTGCCATTCACCATTTCTGCACTCCCAGATGTATCAAATTTCTCTGCTATTTGAATTAAAATGTCAGATCCAGATTTTGTTGATGGTGGATCACGTTCCTCTGTGTTTCCATCAAAGTGAGCACGATTCAGTCTAAATCTATGATTCCTTGGTAGAAAACAACGATGACCCATAAAACAAAACTTGCTACTATCATGGAGACGACAAGATTTCACATCTAAGTTACAAGTTGGGCAAGCCAACCCTGTATGTGTGTTCCAACCAGACAAATTACCTAGACTAGGAAAGTCGCTAATTGTCCACGTAAGAGCTGCCCGCATTCTAAAACTTTCATTTGCTGATGCATCAAATGTTTTCACACCATCAGTCCATAATTCCTTTAATTCATTCACAAGGGGTTGTAAGTAAACATCATTTTTATTTCCAGTCGCCGTCAGACCAAGAATGATCATAGATAAGATAAAGGAAGTGTGTTTCATACACATCCAAGGAGGAAGATTATATGGAACCAAAAACACTGGCCAGACGGTATATTTACTACTCATGGTCCCAAAAGGGTTAAAACCATCACTAGAGAGGCCCAACCGAACATTTCGATGATCAGAGGCAAATTCAGGATGCATCCCTCAGATGCCTCAATAGCCCATCCTTGTTAGTGTCTGAAGCATGCCATCTCATATGCTCTGCAGTTTTACAACCCATGAACAATCTCTGCAGTCTTGGCTTTAGTGGAAAGTAACGTAGCACCTTTGCAGCTTGCTTCTTCCTCTTCTTCTCGGGATTCCAACGAGATGTTCCACAATACTTGCATTCTTGCAAATTCTTGGCATCGTCTCCCAAATATAACATTTAGTCCTTTGGACATGCATCTATCTTGGTATAAGTAAGACCGAGTTTTTTGATGGTTTTCTTTGCCTCATAAAATGAATGAGGTAACTTCGCTTGTTGAAATGCGTCACTCAACAAATCTAATATCATAGTCATTTCTTTGTCACTTAATCGACACAAGACCTTTATATGATATAATTTGACTATGAATTCAAATTTTGTGAAATTGCTTCCTTCTTGCAATATCTGATTTCCATCATTGAGAAACTCACGAAAATCACTACAATGACCCCTCGTCCCTTCATTTAATATTTCATCTGTGGCTACCGGATCTGGTTCATCTAAACTAGCAGCATCTTGCCTATAGTTACCAAACGCATCATTGAGCATTGTTTCCATCGGATTTTCCGGATGAAATGTCTCTCGCACAAAGTCTTCATTTCTCGATGACTCTGGAACTTTTCTCTCCCCATGAAGGGTCCATATGACATAGTTTTTAGGGAATGGTTTGCATAGTAAGTGATCTCTAACTACATCTCTAATTTGCAGTTTCGTAAACCTGCAGTTGGGGCAGGGACGTTGTATTCTATTTCCAACAGCCACATTCGTAAAAGCAAAATCTAGGAATTTTTCTAATCCAACTTTGTATTCAAGTGTATTATGTAGCTTAGCAATCCAAGATTTATCAATAGTCATGATACCTAAACATGTTTGCAATGATAATTCATAAAATCAAACTTCATACATTCAAATACAAGTAACGTGGGTAAAACAAATCTTTATTTAAACCATATACAGTATATCCCCAAAAAATATATATAGTATATCTCAAATATAATCCTATTTTCTCTACAAAGTAATCCATAAATTAAGTAAAAGTAGTGATAGAGATATGATCATGATCTGGTACTAAATGAACAAAATATAGTCTCCACTTATGATGACAAATTAAAAGTATATAACAAATTATATAGAAAAATAAATGAACAAACAGCTAGTAGTACACACTATAAATTAGACTAGTTACTAACTGATTTTTTTTTTTGAAACCTAGTAGATTGTAATATACTAAACTGAATCTTTATTTACATTCAACCTCAACATAAAAACTAGGCCAAAATCCAAAATTGGTATGGTTTCCATCCTATGTCATTGCTGCTAGCATTATCAATTCACCATTAAGCAACAAACAATGTAACCTATGTAAATAATTTTTCTATATATATGTAAACTAATAACTAACTAAGCAAATCAAATCAAACTAGGCAATTAGCACAAACGTAAAGAACTACTGCAGCGACGGTAATCAAGTGATGTACATGACAACATGAGTGTACTATGTCTAAAAGCCTAGGCATCAGTACAGAGGTCAAAGTGATCAAAAGTGGAGTAGGCTGAAAGAGGAAAATTCAGTTAAAAAAACAAACATCATAATACAAAAGAACTTATGTCTAATTAGTTCTGACTTAAAAAGATTGTAATATATGCTACGCATAATCATAATTCAATACCCATCAATTCTAAACTTAAAAAAAAAGAAACATCTTAATCCAATCATAGTTCTGACTTAAAAAAAAACATCTTAATACAATCATAGTTTTGACTATTTACTCCTGACATTGAAATTTTCATGAAAACCTAATTTCTCAATCATAATTCAATACCCATCAATTTTGAACTTCAAACACTACAAGAGTTGGATTAGTTTATGAGCTGAGGTTTAACTTCTAAAGTTCTAATAAAGGAGAAAATATAACATACCCAATAACTACACATTTACACATCAAAACAAAAATTCCACAATGAGACACAATCCATTTTCATTACATTATATCATGATCATAGTACATCAACAGCAAGATTGTGCCTCTTTAGGGTACAAGTACAAGTACAACTTAGTGCATAATTGTAGCTAAGTTCAATTCTATAGCCTTGACTACAAAAGCTACAAACATGACATACATTGCAAACGACATATTTAGAATGATTTTGTTTCATTCTTTTCACAATTTCGAATGACTCGATTCATATTTTCTAGTTGACATTCATATATTTCAAAATATAGTAAATCAATGGTTAAACTAAAGACACTATCTATGAAGAAGACAATATAGTAAATCAATTGCTAAGGTAAATCAATTATTAAACTAAATAGACGGTAAATAAAAAATGAATAAAAAGAAATTAAATTAAACAAATAAATATGTTTAAAGGGAAAAAATAGAAAACACAAAACCTGGTGCAGTTGACTAGTTGCCGAGAGTTAGAAACGACTTTACAAGAGTAGAAATTGGAATTAGCTACTAGCAATTGCAATTCGGTGCTCGCATTTTTAATTCCAGAGTTAGAATACAGCCAGAGGATCTACAACCAACAACCAAACAAAAAAAAAATTCTGAATATAAATATTTTGAAATCACACACACACAACAAATATGAAATCGCAGCCACAAACCACTAGCAGAGTTCACGAATCACAAACACAAACGGCAAATCGCAATTCTAAAATAATTCTCAATCCCCAATTTTAAAACCCTAAAATATTCTAAAACCCTAAAATAAATTCCCAATTCTAAACCCTAAAACAAGCAATTGGAGAATGAATGAGAAATTAGAGAATCAGTTGGCTTACCTTGGCTTAAGGTGAGTAAGAACTGAGAGGGATGCTGGGTTTGAAGAAGATAGTTGAAGATTCAGTGAATTGGGAAAGAAAGTCAGCGATTGGGTTTGTTTGTTGTTGTGAGAAAAGCTTGCGGCGGCGAACTGAGTGAGAATCAGCGGCGGCTAACTGAGAGAGAATGAATCAGTGGCGGTTTGTTTGTGTGATAAGGAGAGAACGAAAATTGGAAAGTAAAAGGAAATAATGAATCAGCGGTGGCTAACTCAGCTTGGAAAGGAGAGAACGAAAATTGGAAGAAGATGAAAATGGCGGCCAACTGGGTTCTTTTAGTTCACTCAGCTTGGAAAGGAGAGAACGAAAATTGGAAAGGAAAAGGAAATAATGAAATACTGAAAACAAATCGCGGGATAGTTAAATTAGAAAAAGGGACTTTAATTTGTGGGGGTTATTGAACTTAATTTGTGGGGGATATTAAATTGTCATAGAACAAGAACCATATGCTGCCTCATATTCCCTTTTTTACTAATTTGCGGGGGTTTTTTATAACCTCCCTTAAATAACCGCCGCAATTGAGCGCGGTTTTTATAGTGTCGTCAAATGATCTTATTGAGAATATCATATTCCTTCGCAATGCAAATATGTTGAAAAAATATACCCAAATCAGTGATTCTTGAAAATTGGGGAAAAGCAAATGTGATTCTTGAAACACAACACGGCCAATACCAATTGCAAAATAACCTTAATTCAATATCACTTAAAACAAGGAATCACAAGACTACAAAATATAGTAAATAAAACTTTAAAATAAGCAATACAACATTGTTTTTGTTGCACATGAGAAATAAAAATAATGAAAAGTGTAAACAAGGTAAGTCTTTCTATTTTCAAACCTATTACTGCATAGAATGATATGCAAAGAAATAAAGAAAAGGCAATTAGTTTAACATGTCTCAAGGTCTTCCGAAGTGTCCTTTAAAAGGCTAAAAACTTTTGATGTCTTATAATAACTCAAAACTCAAGCATAGTTTGGTATTCATAATTATTTTTTTGAACAGAAATAATAATAACGTTTCAAATATTTCAAGATCTCAACATTATAATTCAATCTTATAATGCATCAAATAAAACTACACAATCATAACATAAATCTATCGGACAATATAACAAAATAAACTCTCGGCCAAAGTCCTAATCAGAGCCTAGACTAGACTCCAAAAGCAACAAGAAAATGAGGAAATCATCAAGCTAATCTTCGATACTCACGTCATCACAAGCGTCATCAATCTTGCACGTCTACACCACCCTTAAAGGAACGACATAGCCGCAAACCTAGAAAAGGGAGGTGGGATAATATCCAACATAAATAATATATAAGCACAAGCGTAATATTATAGGATTTCAATTAACACTTAGTGCACAGTCCATAATTCAACATCATAAGACATGCAAGAATTCTCAAAATCAATTTAAACACCAAGAGGTTCTTACATCAGGTGGCATTTACGGTGGGAGAACTTTTTAATTTTCCCATGATGGGAAAAGCTTTAATTCCCCATTGATATATTCTTAAAATATTTGATGGCTACGATTGAAGATTGGGTACCTTTTGTACCAAACACTATGCTTATTTATACTTATTTATAAATGTGTCTCTACAACTTAGACAATTTTGTTTTGTGTCATATATGTTTATGAAGAAATGCCTAGCATGACAACATATGTATATCTCCATTACATCAATTCTCTAGAGAACAGGTATGGGATTTGGGTTGAAGATTAATCCCTTGAGGAATATGCCCAGTATACTCATTTATGAAATTTTCCGTTTTATAAACAAACAAGAAAAATGCTTAGAATTTTGTCAACAAAAAAAAATGCCTAGAATATAATTGGATGTTTTCAAATACACATTTGTCCTTATTTATTCTAGACCAATAACAAATTAGTTTTATCGATCTAAATGTAATAAAGAGAGTGTTAGCTTTAATAACAAATTAGTTTTATCGAAATAAATTAAATGGAGTGTTAGTAAACAATTGAGTAAAGAAATTGTTATTAGATAATCCTAAAAAAAAATTGTTAGTAGATTAATATCACATAACACTACATCTAAAAATTTCAATATGTAGTGATAAATTGATTTGTAATATTTTCTTCTCATAGATTCTTTCAATGTTCGGTAATTCTCCAAGTTAATTTATAAAGATTTTTTTTGTTATAATAAAGATTAATAAAATTAAGGTTTATGTAAGAAATATAATAAAGACAATAATTTGGTAATTCTATCATCTTTAATTTTGTGGAGAGTGAAAATTGTAAAAATGAAAAAACTGGTTGTACTGGCTTTAACCAGTCACTTCGGCTGCTCCCATCATGGGAAAATTAATGAGTCTTCCCACCATAATTTGCACCCTTACATCATTCTCAATTCATCTCAATCATCACAAGTGTACATATATCACAATTGAACAAATATAAACATGTACACGTTTCCACATATGTTCACAACATTCGCTTAATTTACATCATTCACATAACCATGTATGAGGTATTTCAAATTGACTCAATGCATGAATATATGACTCATCAAACACATACGTTCATACAAGACTTCATCATCATAAACATCGTCATTTCGAATACTAAAATATCTTATCATCACTCCACATACATATGTTCATCATCATTTTATACCCATGTTCATCACCAAAAATCGTCATCATTATCATTATCATTATCAATAATCATCATCAAACATTTACCACATGTCAAAGAAACAATATCTCAACATTTAGCAAATTTGGCATTCTAGACAATCAATTATTTTGAGTTAGTTAATCGATACATCATATGCATATCAATCACTAATTCAATCTTTATTCATCATACTAACACTAACATATAATTATTTACAAGTCATCATACCTCATTTCATCATTTCACCAAAGTCCGTCTATTTTTCCAAAATTCGTCTATTTTCCCTTATATAATCATATATTCCCTTATATATCTTACATGCTTCTTCTTTGTCTTTATCATAGTAATACAAACATAACAACACCATTTCAATTGGGAAAAACTTACCTCATTTTAAGCCATAATTATATTCCAACTCTTGGTCAAAGTTTGTCTCAAAATCCATAATTATATTCCAACTCTTGGTCAAAGTTTGTCTCAAAATCCATAATTCATTCCATTTCAAGCAAGCAAGGTCACATAATCTTAATTCATCAAAACAACATGATTTCTTTATCATAAGATCGCATTGGAACCAAGCAAACCCTCCTCCAAGCACCCAAAAAAAAATGCAAGATGAATCTTGCACTGTCAAGGGCACCTGTCGCCAAGTATGGTGGGTCAAGTGACAACTTAAGCACTGGTTCTCGGGAAGTGGGCGCCTAGCGCCCCAACCCAAGCGCCAGCACTGCGAAAAGGGCATTTTTGAGTGTTTTAGTCTCGGATTGTCGTTAAAAATCCCCATAAGTGCTTACTTAGATTTTCTTTTCACCTAAAATCCTTAAAGTCATTTTCCAAAGCTCAAACACATGAAAAAAGAATTTTCACAACACTCAAAACAACTAATGCAACAATTCACTTATTTCATCAAAATTCCAACAACATCAACTTAATTCAAGCAAACACAACTTAAAGCATCATCAACAACTTAACTTAATCACTTTCATATACTCAAGAACTTAACAAGAACATAAATCATGAATTTCTCATCAATCAACAACAACAATCATGTTTTCCATCAAATTAATCTAAAAACACACAGCTATCAACTTAATATAAGCAAACCTTGAATTTCGTGGAAAAACAACAAGTTTCTACCACTTTTCATATACCTAAAATTAGAAACTTAATTGGAGCATGAAAATTGGTTTAAAGCAACAACAATTGCATAATTTCACAAAGAAAAACATGAGCCAAATATTATAACAGCGATTAAAATTCAAGATGTAAATATAATCTCTCCATCCTTACCTCTAAATCCCAAAAGCTAAGCTAAAAGCTCCAAATCTACTTTCCATGTTGAGTTTCTTCAAGCTAGATCTTCTTCTCCCTTTAAATTCTTCTTTCTTCCTCATTCTCTCTAATTTCCTTTTTTCTCTCACCTTGGCTCTTTTCTCTCAATTGTAACAAATGAGCTATTAACCTAATTTTTACAAAGACTACTTCTCTTTTATACTCTTGGTCTTAGTAACACTTATTAATGGGTTTAGTAACTTTCTATTACTCATAAAATATTACTACACAATTACTCCACTTAAACCCACACTATTACACATACTCCACTATTCTACTAATTACCTTATGTTACTACTAACTTCGCTAAATAATCTTACGCGTCCAAATATTTGAAATACCGACCACTCAAAAATTACCAAAATACCCTTACTCCTCAAATTAGTGAAATACCATTATCGCCTAAAAACTACTTATCCCAAATCAACACATCACATAAACATTTAAATAAATATAATAAATAATTAAATAATACTAGCGAAAATTAGGGTGTTACACACACTCCAAATTATACAAAACAATTGAGCTATGGTCTTTTGACCTTTAAAATTATGTTCCTCTCATTACTCTTTCGTCAACTACTTTTGACTTATTTATTTACGTGGTGCAAAGAGTTTCTTGCGTTGTGAGGCATGGCAAAGTAAAAGCTCTGTTTTATAAGTTCTTAAGTTGTTGGTGAGCCACTCGCCTTCGTAACATGCACTGTGACTTTCTCCAACCTCATTAGTACCTTTTCCTTGTATGGTAGCATGCCTCTCATGCATCCTCATCAATCAAACATAGGGATGGCAATGGGTACCCTATGGGTAGGGTACAACGGTACCCTTTCCCATACCCGCATTTGTAAAAAATAACAGTATCCGAGCCCATACCCTCGTGGGCAACAACTTTAGTACCTTTCTTCATACCCTATGAGTACCTTGGTTCTCATACCCACACCCATTACCCACACTTTAACTACGAAAATAGAATAAAAATAAATTCAAATAAAACTATGATTGAAATTTTTTCAAATCAATTCATAAAATAGTACAAACCTTAGTATTTAACAAAATTAAAAACATCCAAAACATCATTTAAACATTGTATACGAGCAAGAGGGATCAGTTATTGTATTAAATAGTTTTTAAGTTTAGACTTAGACTTAAATAACTAAATATATTAATTAATTATACACCAAAAATAAATATATTATTTATCATATTATATAAATATGTATATGCGAGTTGCGGGCTGGGTTGGGTAGTATATTACCCTTAACCGTACCATACCCATTTGAATTTACGGGTAATACCCGGACCCAAGCTCAGACCCATGAAAGCGAGTTTTACCCTACCTATTATGGGTATTTTTTGCAGGTACCCATCGGGCCTGAGTCCAATTCATCCCTAATCCAACATTGATTCTTCTGTTTAAATGTTGATAGTTTTATCCTCAACAACATTGTTTTTGAATTGATAGTTTTATCTTTTACAACATTGTTCTTGAAATATCCTACAACCATTGCCTTGTCATGTTTGATTTCATGCTTCTATTGTTAGCTCGTCAAATGATATTGTTGAGAATACCATATTCTTTCACAATGCAAATATGTTGAAACAAATATACCTGAATCAATGATTCTTGAAAATTGGGGAAAAGCAAATGTGATTCTTGAAACACAACACAACTCATACTAGTTGCAAAATAGACTTAAATTCAACAACACTTAAAACTAGGCATCATAAGACTACAAAATATAGTAACTAAAACTTTAAAATAAGCAATACAACATTGTTTTTGTTTCACATGATAAATCAAAATAATGAACATTGTAAACAAGGAAAGTCTTTCAATGTTGTTAATGCAAGTAAGATATGCAAAGAAATCAGAAAAGGCAATTAGTTTAACATGTCTCAAGGTCTTACAAAGTGTCCTTCAAAAGACTATAAACTTTTGATGTCTCAAGGTCTTAGGAGGTTTATTTTTCCAAGTTTTTGAGTAAAATTTAATATGCTACTACTACAATTTAATAAGGTACATTTGGAAAGCTAAGGGGAAAAAAACCAAAACAAAAAAAAACTTATTAAAAAGAGCTTAATGAAGAAACTATATTAAAAAAACTATTTCTTAAGCTACTGATATAAGTTGTTTATATCAAAAAAACAGCTTATTAGTAAAAGTTTGGTGAAAAAAATAGCTTATTGAAAAATAGGTTAATAAGCTACAGCTATAAGTTGTTTTAATATTCTCTCCCAAACAGTTTAATAAATTCTTATGAAGAAACTCAACTAAAAAAAATCAAAACATGCCTTTGATAAATAAACACCACCATAATCAAAAAGCTCAATAGAGTCTAACAAACTAATTAGAAAAAAATATAAATTTAGTATATGACTAACTTATATTAACTAACTTAATTTAATATGTGACCATCATAATTATCATTATTGTGAATTTAAATTTTTATTTTTTATCTTATATCATAGTTTTGTTGCCTATAACTTCCTTTTTTTTTTTCCTTTCTATTACACCTTTAAGTGATCATTAGCGAAAAATATTCAACTTCCAATGCCTTTGTCATCGAAACTCTAATATCATGTTATGAACAAACTACTATTTCAAAAGTTCAAGCAATTTGGTGGAGATTTACAAATGGTTTTAAAAAAAACTTGCTTAGATAATATTTATTAATTTGAATGTGGTTGCTTCATGCAAATGCAATAGTCAAAATTTGTTTTTGGTCTTATTTAATTACTTTTGTAGCATATGATCTTGAGGATATTTACAAGTTACAAGACAACGATAATATTGTATATGTTATTTTCTTGGGCATTTAGTTGAATTGATGTATTTAACCATATACCTTTTGATATTGTAATATGAAAAACAAAATGGTGCCTTGAGTGAAGTATGTTTGAATTTCTAGCTTACTTGTTTTAAGATGTTTTAGGTCATGTTTCAACGTCAGATACACAACACGCAAATGTTCCGTCTAATGTTCCAACATCATACGAATAAACAAATAAAAGCAAGAAAATAAATGACAAGAAAGTAAATGGCACAGTGAGTTTGTTGACCCAAGTCGGTGACAAACACACCTAATTTGGGGGCTACTAAGCCAGGAAGGAAATCCACTAGTGTACTCCTTATTCAAAAGCTCTCAGCAAACTCCTCGTTTACACTTATGACCTAGGACCTACTCGTCTCGACGTCAACCTAGGAAGTCCTAGATCTGAGATCCCATCTCACTATCCTACAATCAATCACAACCCCTGTGACTATCAGATTCAAACACAAAATGGTGAAGTTACCTTCAAACATAAACTACAACTTTGCTTAAAAGCTTTGGTGTAGCACAACGAGTTTACAACTCAATAAACAATCCTTAACATGTATCAAGGTGATACAAGAAAGGCTCACAACAAACAAACAGTACTAAACTTGCATCAGCACGATACAAGAGTAGACACATAAAGAAAACGACTCAAAACCCAAAAAAACTAAACTTTTAGAATGACGGCTTGAATACCTAATTAGGTATTGTATTCTTCCTTATATACTGAAGCAATATGGGCTTGTTAACCTTGCTGGGCTTCAGAACAAATTGCAGATCGTTCAGCCGATCTACAACCCATAATCAGAGACAAATATGGAAAAAGTCCTAAAATGTAGGAACATCTTTAGGAACGTCCAAAACAACTTCAAATATTCCCTCAAATATTCTTCCTCTTTTGGAAATAAAAACAGGACTGGTTCTGAACAGATATGCACGTTGCTTGGTCAGCAAGATATGAGGACGTGGATTCCTAAATAAGATAAAGTGTGCATACACATATGCATAAATCTAGGCACACTTAACCGTGCCAGGATGTTGGAACATCGTATCCAACATCTTAAAGAAATGCCTAAACTAGTGTTTTTAAAACCGGACCGGACCGGCCGGTTCAACCGGTTCGGCCGTGAACCGGATTAAATACTGGTCCGGATGGTCACACAGACCCAGAAGCATGCAAAACCGGACAAAAAACCTGGAAAACCGCTTTGAACCGGCAAAAACCGGGAAAACCGTTGAACCGGTGCGGTTTTTGTTTGACCATCCGGTTCACATGACACGCTTGTTTCAAAACAAAAATTCACTGTTTTCGTTATCGCGCTACAGTGCCAGAGTTCTCTTCTCAAAACTGAAAACCTTTTTCGCCACTTTCCCTTGTTTCTGCCGTCGTAGCTCCGCCACCGTCGATCAGCCACCTCTTTTATCTCTTGCACCGCCGCTGCTAACAGGTACAGCTTCTCCCTCTTCTACCTATCCTTCTATTGTTTTGTTTGAATTGTTCTATGATTTCTTTTTTACTTTTTAGGTTCTGATTGTTTATATTTTCAATCTTTCTTCTTTTCTATGATTTAGTTTCTGATTTATTCTATGATTTAGTTTTGATTTAGGTTTATTTTCTGATTTCTTGATTGAGGGTTATTTTCTGATTTCTTGAAGGTTATTTTCTGATTTTTTGTTTTAATTTAGGTTTCAATTTTTGCCTAACTTACCTTGTGATTAAGCCATTAAGATTATGAGTTTTGTTTTAACTTAGTTTTTAAATTTTGTTATACTTAGGTTCTGATTAATATTTCAACTTGGGTTCTTATTAAGTTCTGAATCTTCTGATAGATTGAAATTACCTTGTGATTAGGCCATTGAGGTTATGACTTTTGTCTTAACTTAGTTTTTAAATTTTGTTCTACTCATGTTCTGATTAATATTTCAACTTAGGGTTCTTGTTAAGTTATGATATTCATTAGATTGGATCTTTGGTTCTTATTTTCTATTTCAGAAAATCATGTCAACATCAGCTAATGTTGGTCAATCTTCACAAGCAGCTCCTCCAACACAGTCCCCACAATCGACTACAGTGGAAGCATCATCACAATCATCTCGACAAAAGTTAGATCCTTCTTGGGACCATTGCACATTGGTTGTTGAAGGAAAGAAGAAAATATTTACATGTATGCACTGCTTTAGCACTTTTCATGGTGGAGGAATTCATAGAATAAAGCTACATCTTGCTTGAGTAGTCGGTGAAGTAAAATCATGCAAGAAAGTAGATGCAGATACTAGATTTAGAATGCAAGAGAATTTAAATGAAATTTCATCAAAGAAGAAGAGAGGTGCAGATACATTTGATGATGTGCATCCTTTTGGTCCCAATGTTGTGGAGTTGGGTGAAGATGACCCTAATGACATACCACGTTCGATAGATCTGTCCTCCTCACGGCCTACAAAAAGGAGAGCAGTGGCATGTCAAGGGATGACAAAATGTTTCTTTGCTCCAAGAACTACCCCTGGAGCACAACCAACAATTAAGAGTGTGCTTGCAGGTAAAGAAGTTATTCATAAAGTTGATATTGCTATTGCCACTTTTTTCTATGAAAATTGCATACCTATGAATGCTTTGAATTCAAGTTCTTATCAACGAATGATTGATGCAATTGCCTCTGTTGGGCCTGGTTATAAAGGGCCGAGGTATCATGCCATGAGAACTACATTATCATCTGATATGAAAAAAGAGGTTCAGTTGTTGGTTGATAGTTTTTGTAGTCTTTGGGCCGAAACAGGATGTACTATCATGGCGGATAGGTGGCAAGATCAAAAAAACAGACAATTGATTAACTTTCTTGTCTATTGTCCTAAAGGAATTAGTTTTATACGATCCGTTGACGCTTCAGATGTTGTTAAAGATGTACCTACTCTTTGTAGTTTATTTGCTGAATTGGTTGAATATGTTGGTCCCAAAAATGTTGTGCATCTTGTCACAGATAATGCAGCTAATTACAAAGCTGCAGGTAGAATGCTAAATGATAAGTATCCTAGTGTCTTTTGGTCGCCATGTGCTGCACATTGTCTAAATTTGGTTTTAGGTGACATAGGAAAGATGGAACTTGTTGCAAGTCTAGCAAAGCGAGCATTATTAGTTACAAAGTTTGTCTACAATCATGGGTTTTTGTTAGCTTGGTTAAGGAAGAGAGAAGGGTGGATAGAAGTGATATGTCCGGGTCCAACTCGTTTTGCCACAACTTTTATTGCATTGGGGAGTATTCACCAACACAAACATGACCTTCAAGCTTTGGTAACTAACAAAACTTTTGTTGATTCTAGATACTATAGAGACCCAAAGGCCAGGGGTTTCATTGCTGTTGTCCTTGATTCTAGATTTTGGAATGATGTTGAGGTTGTTGTCAGACTTGTTCAACCACTCATAACTTTGTTGAGGATTGTTGATGGTGATGATAGGCCGTCACTTCCTTATGTCTATGATGGCATGTTTAGAGCAAAAAGAGCTATTAAGAGCATATTTATAAACAAGAAATCTTTGTACAAACCTTACACAAGGATCATCAAGCAAAGGTGGGATAAACACCTCCGTCAAAAACTACATGTTGCTGCCTATGTTTTAAACCCAGCATTCTCTTATGATCAGAATAACATGTCTCAGAATCCGGAGGTTATGGCTGGATTTCTTCATGTGTTGACTTCACAAGTTGAGGGTAACCAAACTGAATTCTTGAGTGCTACTGAACGTTATCGTGAAAAGGATGGTGAATTTAGTACACCATTGGCACTGCAGTCCATTAAGACTATGCGTCCTGGTAAGTGTAATTTATATAACGTGTTTTAGATTGTGCATCTTTACTTTATCATATTGATTATGATTTTAAATATATTATGATTTTGTTAGATATGTGGTGGAAAACTTTTGGGCATAGTGTGCCAAAGGTGAAAGCTTGGGCAATTAAAATTCTAAGTCAAACTGCTTCATCATCTGGTTGTGAAAGGAATTGGAGTGTCTTTAAGAGAATTCATACTAAAAAGAGGAATAGATTGGAGCATCAAAGGTTGAATGATCTTGTGTTTGTGCATTACAACTTGCGTTTAAAAAATAGGTATGTAATTATTTTAAATATTTTATCTTCAATCCTCTACATTTCATTATATATTATCATTTGAATACCACTTCTCAATTGATATATTTCTCATTTGTTAGAGCATTCAACAAAAAAGGAGCATATGATCCAATTGACTATGAGAGGATAGAAGACATTGAATTTTGGATCACTGATGAAACAGATTCTATCCCTATTCTTGATTCCAATGAGATAGAAGCTTTTCTTTACAATGAGGAATCAATTCCCATAGTTGGTTTAGACAATGAGGAAGGTGAGAATGAGGTATTACTTAAGTGCATTTTTTATTATGGTAGGTTAGTTTATTAATATGCTAAACTTAATGATTTGTTTACTATTGTTTAGGTGCACAGCTACCTACCAATGGAGTTGAAGAGGAAGGATTTGATTTGGATTCATTTCCACAGGAAGATGTGAATAGTTATAGTTATAGTGATGCTAATGGATCAACAGACATCCATGTTTGAATTAGAATTTAGAAGTTTTAACTTTGAAACTTGAGTTTCTTTGTATTAAGAAGACTTGTTGTTTATTCAATCTATTTGTCATGGATGCTTGTGTAATTTTGTATAGATTTATGCATTTATGCGTTATTAGTTACGACTTAAAATGAATTATTTATAAAAACTAGCACTATATGTGTTATTTACTTATTTGTTTATTTACAACCGGTTCAACCGATTTTGTAACGGTTGAACCGGTTGAACCAATTGAACCAAGAACCAAAGGTCGCAACGGTTCGATCTCCGGTCCGGTTTTAAAAACATTGGCCTAAACCATATTGGAACATGGCATCCAACAACATAACCATGGATATTTGTTTTAGCAACAATGCAGCCAATACAAATACCCAACAATCCCCTTTTAGCAAATTTTTGGCTAAAACAAATTAAAGCCATTATAGATAAAGTAGAGGGGTAATGATATCCATTTCTTCAAGCAGTATAAACATACACAATGAAGAAACAATCAGCACAATATAGTCTAATGAAAAACGAACATGTGCACAAACCAAAGGAATGCCTTACACAGTCTTCTGTCACAACTTGAACCAGACAGACATGAAGTAAAATAAATGGACCGTCATTGAATTTCCTAAACAGCTAGGAGGATCCTTCCTAATGATCCCTACGCTTGTCCAGATAACATAAACCACTTCGCCTTGTCCCAAGATTCGTGCTTGTTGGGCTATGGACCGTCATAATATTCCTAGGAGTCTTAAGGACCTCAGAAAGGGCCTGTAGACGCCCCAGGAGGCCTTAGCGCCCTCTAGAAGAGTTCTAAGGCCCAAGGCGCGTCCTTTCCAGGAGGCCGCCTTAAGTAGCTAATAGAAACATCTAGAACCCGCCTAAAATACTCAAATACCCCTATGGTTTGGAGACCAAGCCACCGAAGCCCAAGCCCATAGCAGGCTATAAATACAACCCTTGAGAGCATTCTCAAGGCATCTAATAATCAGTCCAAACCCTAATAGACAGAGACAAACCCTAGTATTCACTACTCGTACTTTTTGCAAGTACAATAAAGTATACTCTTATCTGAGTCTTCATCATAGTAGTTAAGAGAGAAAAAGGTATTTCTTACATCAGAGACATGCAGCATCAGAGACATGCAACAACGGATTTGAAATTAGCAGTGTCTCACATTTTCAATTCAAGCAATGGAAAAATAAATTCCTATGTTACAATTTCCAAAACATGAAAAATAAATTCCCACACTGGATAGGATGTTTCAACATCCTATACCACATCAGACATGAGTACTTATAACATATGGGCAGAGGAAAAACTAAATTCATATGGCTATGAGTCCTGACAAAAGGATGTGTAAACATCCTACTCCACATTCTGTAAAACAGCTCGATTAATTACAAGCACACAAAACAAAGTATCACTCCCCCTCAAAATAACACCCTATGAGTGACTACTTACAAAGATATTTCACTTCTCCCCCTGAATACATGCATATTAAAAACTTCAGAGCAAACATACCAGCTAATTCTTTAGGAAATATCCAACAAACAGACTATATAGTCACACAGACATGTTCCAACATTCTACAAAACATTAGCAGGGAACATGCACACATAGATATAAATAATGAGATTTTAAAAACTATGAGAACAGTCAAGATGTTGCAACATTAGTGACAACATCAACAACAACATGCCAGAATATTTGCAAAATAAAGAGAGTATAAGCATATACACATATAAGGAGAATATAAGCATACCATTTACTCCCCTTTTTTAGTCAGAAAATATGCCAACAACCAAAGACGACATCAAGAGCATGTCATTACAGAGTATACCCCACAAATCAAAGACGTGCAATGAATAAAGAAGATATCACGCCTTACAGGAACAAATCATTACACCTCCTCATGCAGGCAAATTCCCAATTTGCCCCTTAGATTTTCAAACTGCTTAGCATCCAAGGCCTTGGTGAAGATGTCTTCCAGTTGTTCCTCTTTGTCAACATGCTCAAGTGTCACAACCGTCTCCTCAACAAGATCTCTAATTAAGTGATGTCGTATGTCAATGTGCTTTGTCCAACTATGTTGGATAGGATTTTTGAAAATATTGATTCACTCAAATTGTCACAGAACAATGTTAGAACATCTTGTTCAACATTGTACTCCTTCAGCATCTGCTTCATCCATACAAGTTGTGAACAACTGCTGCCAGCTGTTATGTACTCGGCTTCAGAATTAGATAGGGACACACAATTTTGTTTCTTACTAAACCATGAAATTAGATTATTTCCTAGGAAAAAAAAATCCACCAGAGGTACTTTTCCTGTCATCTGCACTTCATGCCCAGTCAGTATCATAATAGCCAATTAACATAGAATTCTCACTGTGTGAGTATAACATCCCATAATCACTGGTGCTATTGTTGTACTTCAGTATTCTCTTCACTTGAGTAAGATGGCGCATTTATGGTTCATCTTGATACCTTGCACATACAGCTACTGCAAAAGTAATATCAAGTCTGCTTGTAGTGAGGGACAACATACTTCCAATCATGCTTTTGTACATGCTTTGGTCTACAACAACACCTTTTTCATCTTTTGTCAGCTTCAAATGAGTAGCAACTGGAGTTCTTTTGTGGCCACCATTATCCATACCAAATTTCTTCACAATATTCTTGGCATATTTGCTCTAAGAGATGAAGATGGTGTCTTCCATTTGCTTGACTTGAAGACCAAGAAAATAAGTCAGCTCACCTACTACACTCATTTCAAATCTAGACTGTATTTAGGGAATGAAATGTTGAACCATATTGTCTGACATTCCACCAAATACAATGTCATCAACATATATATATCTGCAATCATTAGCCTTCCATTATCATCTTTCACAAACAAGATTTCGTCTATTCTTCCTTTCCTGTACACGTGGTTTATAAGAAACTGTGTGAGTCTCTCATACCATGCTCTAGGTTCCTTCTTCAAACCATACAAAGCTTTCTTCAATCTATAAACATGATTGGGAAAGCTAGGATCAATAAATCCATTTGGTTGCTCATTGTAGACTTTTTCATTTACGTAACCATCTAAAAAGGCACTCTTTACATCCATCTGGAACATCTTGAATTTAAGTATACAAGATACCCCTAACAATAATCTTATAGATTCCAACCTAGCAACATGAACAAAAGTTTCATCAAAGTTCATTCGTTCTACTTGATTATAGCCTTGAGCAACTAACCTTGCCTTGTTTCTGGTCACAATTCCATTCTTATATGACTTGTTCTTATAAATCCACTTGGTACCAATAACATTCATGCCTTCAGGTCTTGGGACCATATCCCATACTTCACTTCTCTTGAACTGATTTAATTCTTCTTGCATTGCTTCAATCCAGAATTCATCAGTGAGAGCTTCTTTGATATTCTTTGGTTCAACCTTGGACACAAAACAAGAGTTGGAAATAATTCCATTTGATCTTCTGGTTATGATCCCTTGATCAGGATTCCCAATAATGAGGTCTAGAGGATGATTCTTCTGAACTCTTATGGAGGGACCTTTACTAGTGGATACTTGATCTTGCTCAGCTTCTTCAGTTTCTTCTTTCTCAAGTTCAGAATCATTCACCTGGATAGGTACATTTGTTTCCTGAACGGATGTTCCAACATTAAAGTCAACATCCTGAACTTTATCTACAACCACATCATCTATCACCACATTAATAAATTCTATGACAACTTTGGTTCTAAAATTGAAAACTCTAAGTTGTTTGTAAAGTATCCAGGAAAAATCCATTCATCACTTTTTGGGATCCATTTTTCTTCTGTAATCTCTATCTGTCAGTATATAGCACTTGCTCCCAAAGACATGGAAATACTTGACAGTGGGTTTTCTTCCATTCCATATCTCATACAAGGTTGTAGTGGTGCCAGTCCTCAAAGTAACCTTGTTGTGAATATGACATGATGTGTTCATGGCTTCAGCCCATAAATGATAAGGCATATGTTTTGCATGAAGCATAACTCTTGTTGACTCTTCTAAGGTTTTGTTCCTCCTTTTCACAACACCATTTTGCTGAGGTGTTATAGAAGATGAAAATTCATGTTTGATTCCCTCGCCAGAGCAGTATTCACTAAATTTAGTATTTTTAAACTCAGTTCCATGATCACTTCTGATTCTCATAATGCCACAGTCTTTTTCTCTTTCCAGTTGTGTGCACAGATCTTTAAACACATCAAAAGTGTCTGATTTTTCTCTAATAAAGTTCACCCATGTAAATCTTGAGAAGTCATCAACAACTACAAAAGCATATCTTTTACCACCAATGCTTTCAACTTGCATGGGTCTCATCAAATCATGTGCAGAAGTTCAAGAACTTTAGAAGTTACCTGATGTTCCAACCTTGGATGAGACATTCTAGTCTACTTACCAATCTGACATTCACCACATATGCTTCCTTCAACAATCTTGAGATCAGGAAGACCTCTGATAGCTTCTGAAGATAGAGCTTTCTTCATTCCTTTTAAATGTAAGTGTCCCAGTTTTTTATGCCATAGTTTTACCTCTTCTTCTTTACTCATAAGACATGTGGTAAGGTGCGCTTCTTCTTGAGATACCCACAAGTAACAGTTATCTATAGAACTGGTTCCTTTCATAAGAACTTCACCTTTCTTATCAGTAATGTGACATTCAGGCTTGATGAAATTCACTTTGAGTCCTTGATCACATAGTTGACTTATGCTAATCAAGTTGGCAGTTAATCCCTTCACTCGAAGCACATTATCAAGTCATGGCATACCTTGTTTGATCAAGTTACCAATACCCAGGATTCTTCCTTTAGCTCCATTCCCAAAAGTAACATAGCTTCTCGCATAAGGTCTCACATCTTCAAGATACCTATCTACACCGATCATGTGTCTGGAACAACCACTGTCAAAGTACCAGTCCTCCTTGGATGATGCTCTTAGTGAGGTATGAGCAATTAACACAATATTAACACATATGAGAATCCACTTCTTCTTGGGTGGTTTCTGTAGAGATTGCTCATATTTCCCATGCAACTTGAAATAGTATGGTCTAATATGACCCCTCCCCTTACAGTGATGACAGATCCAAGAACTAGATTTCTTTTTGATTCTTGAAATCAGGTGTTCCTTAGGATGTTTCAACATCGGTTTACTTCCTGTTAAGTCATCAGATCCTGCATCAGCTGCTGATTTTTGGTCAAGCTGTTGCTTTCTTACTATTCCATAATCTTCCAAAGCATAGGCAGAGTATTTGTTTCGTTGTTTCTTGTTTAGATCTTTATAGTCAAAGGTTATACCTTTATGCTTCACTTTGTCCTTAACTTCAAGGATTTCATCCAGCACATTGGTTCCTGTAGTTATCATTCTGACCTGCTTCTTTGCATGCTCCAGTTAAGAATTCAGTTGAGTTACCTCATCATTGAGTTTTGAGATTTTGATTAGATTCTCAATCCTTTTAGTCTGCAATTGATTGATGATATCTTCTTGTTTTTCAAGCATCTGGTTCATGTATGTATTTCTGGAAATCAACTCATTGTAAGAGATACCTAACTCATCATAACTCATCTCTTCCTCATAGGATTCTCTGTCTGACATAACCCTTCCAACAAAGTCAGAGACATGTTTGGCAGATTCATTTTCCACTTCATCATCTGAATCATCTCCATCTGAAAATGAGACCGCCAAGCTCTTCTTTTGTCTTTTAAGAAAGGTAGCACACTTTGTTCTGATGTGTCCATACCCTTCACATTCATGATATTGAACACACTTGTATTGAGTATTCTTCTGATTAGTTTTTGCCATTTTCTCTTTATTAGGTTGGTTGTCAATGTTGGACCTGATGTTCTAACCATTGTTCTGACCATTAAATCTAGATCTTCTGTCAGCTTGTTTGAAGAACTTTTTGAACTGTCTCCCAAGTAGCACAAGAGACTCATCAGTTTATACATTGGACACAAAAGCAATGCCCTTGCCTTTCTTATCAGTCTTATTATTGATGGTTATTTCAAAGTTTTGCAGATACCCTATCAATTCATCAACCTTCACACTTGAGATGTCATGAGCTTACTCAATGGCAGTCACTTTCATGTCAAACCTCTTAGGCAGATATCTGAGAATTTTCCTAACAAGATTTTGAAGGTGAGAAAAACACAAGAAGGGGGGGTTGAATTGTGTTTACTTTTTCGAAACTCTTGAAGAGTAAGAATCTGTTTCTACAGGATCAGAGTCTGAATGGATTCAGAGTCTGATGAGAGACCAGATTCTGTTGCAGCGAAAAATAACAAGAGATGGAGAGAAAGAGAGAACACAAGCAATTATACAGGTTCCTTCCACAAACCGGAAGTAGTCCTGTCCCCCTTGCACTTCCAAGGAGAGTTTCACTAAAATGTAATTTCAATTACAAGTTGCTCAAACACACAGTAAGAGACTTCCAATTGCTCAAGCACGCAGGCAAGAGTCTTCCAATTGCTCAAGCACGCAGGCAAGAGTCTTCCAATTGCTCAAGCACGCAGGCAAGAGTCTTCCAAAGCTCAAAGACATAACTAAGAGACTTCTTTGCTCAAGCACACAAGCAAGAGACTTCTGACAAAATTTACAGAAAATTGAATAGAGTTGGAGACACTTGATAAACAATCAAATGTGTTCTAATAACTTAAACAAAGACAGACTCTGTTTTTCAGATGAACTTAGAGATTCTAGAATACACGGTTTGTAAGAATAATCTAAGTTATTGATGTGTTTGTGGTTTGCCTCAGTGAGAATAGAATAGCTTGACAGCGTAGTTTTTCAGTTGTAGAGTCCAACATATTCTTCAAGTCTTCTATCCTTTATATAGGCGTTGGAAAGAGACGTTGAGACAATCCAGCACATCAAGAGAATTCTGGAAGCTTGATCAATAGTTGTTGATCTGTTGCTTGATATGGTAATAGTCCTTCAAATGCATATTTTGAATTCCATTCCTTTTGAAGCTTAATACCGGTAGACACAGTTGCCAAACTGTACGAGGTAGTGGAGTAGTAGAAACAGAGTTCGTACACACGTACTCTGTACTATTCTGCATTCTTTGTCGTTGAGCATCTCACGCTCAAGTTGACTTTGATGCTAGCCGTTACTCCAAGTGAGTGTTTCTTATGCATCGAAATGCCTTTAGAAATCCTTCTATGCAGATCTTTAGATTGTAGGCTTCAGACTCACTGTAGCACTTCAGCTTCTGATGATCTTCAGACTCTCTTGGTCTTCAGGTTCTGATAGTCTTCAGACTCTCTTGAATTTTTAGGTTCTGATCATCTTCAGACTTATATGAACTTCAGATTCTTTTAGTCTTCAGGACTTCTTGACACAGCTTCTGATGATTCTTCAGACTCTCTAGATCTTCAGAATCACAAGCAACAAGCTTCTCTTGGTCTTGCTCTCAAAATGTTCAAACAGAATACTTTCTAAGATTAAAATCTTGATTAAGATCCTGCATAGTTAAACAAATATTAGCATATCCAATTGACAATTTTTAATACCTTGTTATCATCAAAACTCAAAACGTGGTATTGCTGAACACCCTTGTTCCAACAATCTCCCCCTTTTTGATGATGACAAACATCAGTATTTAAAAGGTCAATTGTTGTTAATCTAATTAACAGGTTGACTTAAAGAGTCTGAGGTTTGTAAGCTCAGAGTCTGAGGTTTGTAAGCTCTGACTCCCCCTGAGTCTGATAGTCCTTAAGTTGAGGTTTGTAAGCTCCCCCTAAGTTCTATCCAAGTTAATTAAATTCACGTTTAGCATAAGTAGCTGAATCAAATCTCAGAATAATAAACGAATATGAGAGAAGATTCTTTTTAAATTAAATTGGAGAATTTAATTTAATGGGGCTCAGAATCTAACGAAGTACCTATCGCAAACTTCCCTTTTCATCAGACTTAAAAAAAATACTCACTGATCTTTCTCCCCCTTTTTTCATCAACAAAAAGGTTTAAAAAACAAGTTTCTCCCCCTTTTTATATGACTTCAAGTTAGGGAAAAAAATCATTTTAAAGAAAATGAGAAATGAAGATTTAGAGCAAAAACATATTAGAGTCTGGAACAGGACAGATTCTAAGTAGAATTTGGTAGTTAGATTTCAGATGCACTAAGATAAATAAAGCAAGATATATCAGAAGCACAGATAGTTGAAGTAAAACAGAATTGAATAACATGAAGTAAAAGTTCAGAAAATAATAGAAATCAGCAAATAAGAGTACAAGCAAAACAAAACAAATTAAACACTAGGTGTGCAACTAAGGTTGGTTTTATTTGGCAATGTGATCCATCAATTTCTGGAGATCCTCTTGCTGTTTCTTGACAATTTCTTCAAGAGCTTATGTTCTCCTGAGATGAGCTTCTCTTTCAAGTCTAGCTTCTTCTTGAACTATGTGAAGCTTCTTCTTAAGCGAATCATAAACCACTGTTTCCCTTGGATTGTATTAATCAGCATCAAAGAATGGTTTATTTTCCAACTGCATAATAGGAGCCTTCTTCTTAGCCTTTGTTGTCTCAGCTTTCTTAATTTCTTCCAAATGTTTGGCAAAAACAACAGCTTGTTCTTTTACAGCAGCCTTCTGAATTTTGGTGACAAAATCCACAAATTCATTCTTAAGAGTAGAAAATTTATCCTCATAGCTTACATTGAGGATTGGCACAAATCTTTGCTCAATAATATCCTTGAGCTTTGAGTTGGACACTCCATAAAACTCATCTATCTTCAACGAATCAAAGAGATTGTGAGGAATAAGAGTTTGGTTTGGCTCAGATGAAGTTAAAGGTTCAGAAGCTACGATAGCTTGTAAGGTTTCAAGGCCAATTACAATAGTTCGATTTAGGAGTTCAGTAACTGTTTCAGACACAGGCTCTGCTATGCATTCTGTTACAGGTTCTGGGTCAGGTATGACATTAGAAACTTGTTCAAGAGTCTCAGAGATTGGTTCCTCTACAGTTACAGTAACTGGTTCAAATGAAGCTAATGTTTGAATTTCTGGTTCAGGTTGGGGTACAGAGTCTGGTTTTGAAACAAATTCTGTAGTGTTTGTTGTTTTGGATTTTGCAGGGGTCTTTGATAGTTCTCCTCTTAGGTGTCTTTCAAGAGAATCTAGGGTGTCTGGAGAGTCTACAAAGATTGTTTCATGTTGAGGAGATGGTTGAGCAGATTGAATGGGTTCTTCAGTAGGCTGAATTGCCTGAAGTGGTGTAAAAAATGATGGTTGAGCAGGATGGTCAGAGGGTAAGTTCAAAGATACTGTGATGGTGTCTTGAATAACCCTGTCAATAGTTGAATCAACATATTCACCTATTCTTGGGTCAAGTGGATCAAATGATGAGATAGATTTGATTGGAGAGGGGGTTTTATTTCGAATGGATGGAAGGACTTTGCTCAGGGGTATGTTATCTGATTCAGTTTCAGATGAGGGTGAAGACTCTTGATTCGTAGAAGAGAAAGGTGAGTCAAATGAAATGTTACCTGATGTGCCAATGCTAGCTTCTGGAGAAGCTTGTTGGTCAGAAGCATCAGACAGAGTAGCTTCTGATTGATCAGCTTCTGCAGGGGCAACCTGACTCTTCTGTTTCAAAGCTGCTGCAAGCAACTTAGCAGCTTCCTTCACAGTCTCATCTTTAAGTCCTTCTGTCACAACTTCTGCTGCCATTGCCTTGCTAGCAGCATGATCATCTTCAATCGTAGATACAGAAGTACCTATCTTTTGTGCTACATCCTTAGCCACAGGAACAACTTCTATCTTCCTTTTCTTGACCTGACTTTCTTCTTCATCAGAATCAGTATCAAGAAATTCATCAATTTCTTCAACCAGCCTCTTGTGATCTTTGTCAGCTTTACCTTTCTTAGCTTTCTTCTCATCCCTTGCCTTCTTCTCGTCCTTTGTTTTCTTCTCATCCTTGGGTTTCTTTATCCTTTCCTTAATTTCCTTGGATGCAGGAGAGACAGACAGAGGCATAGAAGCTATGGTTTCAGAGGCACCAATAGTCACTCCTGAAAGAGCTGTAAACTTTTTCTTCTTCTTAGGAGGTTTTTGCTTCTCTTCCTCTTCCTCTAGATTGACTTCCTTGGTCCTTTTGCCTTTGACCTTAAGAGGTCCTCCTCCAGCAGTCTCAGGAATGGCAGAATAGTTGATTATTCTACCAGTTTCATTGTAGTAGTCTACTACAAATCTTGCAAGGACTTCAGGATTGTCTTCTTTGGAAATAGGGGGAAAGTCCATCATCAGATCTGATTGTACAGAAGATTCCTTCATATCTAAATTAGAAAGGTTGAACTTCCTGACAATCTTCATGTATTGAAGAGTTTTGCTATTGATGATTCTCCCTGTTACTGTTCCAAGCTGAGCGTCTAATACAACACCAGATTCTGTCAAGAACTTCAAGAGGCCTCCTTAATACAGAGTCTCAGAAATCAATCTTCCAAAAGGAATTTGTCTTCTGGATTTGATTTGACCTTCCCTGATGGCCCAGCACATGTGATTCATCACATATCTTGGAAAGTTGATTTTCTTCTTTTTAATCAAAAAGTATAGAAGCACTTTATGATCTACAGACAGAGTGTTTGTTCCTCCACCTTTCTGAAGAATACTGTCCAGAATGATATTCAGAAGCATCCTATGTTCAGGATGCATGTCTACCAACTTATTTGAGGGTCTTCCTTCAAATAAGAGTTTGTTTCATATGCCCATCCATTCACTCTTCTTGTCCACATTCCACTGAAATTTTCCTTCATTTGTTACCCTGCATGCCCTGGCAACTATTTCTTCATTGATAAGGATTGGAATCCCCATCACAGCAGACCTTATCTCTAGACCTTTGTACGGTCTCAGACCCATTTGCTTTCTATTCTTGCCAACTTGAACTTCCAGAGTTTCTTTGATGATATTCATAATTCTGGGTTTAATCACATAGGATTTTTCAGTTTTGATGATCACACCAGATTGAACGAGATCACTTGCCATTTGTAAGGTTCTAGGTTTGATTTAGAGAACAAAAAAAATTTCAGAGACTTAAAACGAATAAGATGTTCAGAGAAAAAATCAAAGTGTAAAATGTGAAGTGGGTTGTGTGTGATTGCTATTTATAGTGAAAAAATGGAAAACCGTTTGGAAAAGAGAAGGGGACAAACAAACATAAGCAATAAAGATTGGTGAGCATTCAGCCGTAAAAGTGTTGGGAAGACGCGAGGGTTACTTGTTAAACGTAATAAAATCATTGCCCTTTGAGTTCTTACCCAATACAGACAGGCCACGTCTGAGAACTTAAAAAGTAACTGTCACCGTAGTGGGGCAGGTGTTACTGAACTCAACAGTCATCCTTCCACTAATACGAGCTTCTTGAGAGTCTAAGTTTCCTTAACAGAGTTTAAGTGTCTTCAGAAACTTATGTTCATCAGAGTCTCCAAGAGAGAGTCTGATTCTCAATTAGCTTCTGAGTATCTTTCAGAGTCTGAATTCTGTTTTCAGAAGCGCACATTAACCAGAGACATAACACATGTTCAAATTTTTCTTTATAAAATCAAATCTTTCAACAGTCAAAGGTTTAGTAAATATATCAGCCCATTGATGATCAGTATCAATGAATTGAATATCTAGAATTCCTTTTTGAACATAGTCTCTTATAAAATGATGTTTAATCTCAATGTGTTTTGCTCTTGAATGCAGAATTGGATTCTTAGATAAACATATAGTTGTTGTATTATCACAATAAATTGGGATACAGTTTTCAGTTATTTGATAATCCTCAAGCTGATGTTTCATCCAGAGTAGCTGTGTACAACAACTAGCAGCTGAGATGTATTCTGCTTCTGCTGTAGACAAAGCAATAGTTGCTTGCCTTTTCCTAGCCCATGATATCAGATTCTCTCCCAAAAATTGACAATTGCCACTGGTTGATTTTCTTTCAATCCTGTCTCCAGCCTAGTCAGTGTTACAGAATCCAACTAGCTTATAATCAGAAGATTTCTTATACAGAAGTCCGAGATTAGTAGTTCCTTTCAGATATCTAAAGATTCTTTTAACAACTGTTAAATGAGACTCTCTAGGATCTGATTGAAACCTTGCACACAGACATACGCTGAATAAAATATTTGGTCTGGATGCAGTTAGGTATAACAAAGAACCTATCATACCTCTTTACAGCTTCTGATCAACTTTGGTTCCTTGATCTTCTTTGCTCAGAGTGCAGGTTGGATGCATTGGAGTGTTCATTTCTTTGCAGTCCTCAAGATTGAACTTCTTCAGGAGCTCTTTAGTGTATTTGGACTGATGAACATAGACTCCATCTTTGCATTGGTTGATTTGAATTCCTAGAAAGAACTTCAATTCTCCCATCATGCTTATTTCGAATTCATCCTGCATTACCTTAGAAAACTCTTTGCAAAGTGAACCATTAGTTGAACCAAAAATGATATCATCAACATAGATTTGAACTATAAGAATGTCCTTCTTCAGAGTTTTTCTGAATAGTGTAGTGTTAACTTGTCCTCTTTCAAAATCATTTTGAATTAAGAAATTACTTAGTCTTTCATACCAAGCTCTGGGAGCCTGTTTCAAGCCATATAGTGATTTCTTCAATTTATAAACATGCTCTGGATGTTTTAAATCTTCAAAGCCAGGAGGTTGTTTGACATAAACTTCTTCAGAAATGACACCATTAAGAAAAGCACTCTTAACATCCATTTGATACAAGATTATGTTGTGATTGACTGCATAGGAAAGAAGTAACATGATTGCTTCCAATCTTGCAACTGAAGCAAATGTTTCAGTGTAATCAATGCCTTCTTGTTGACTGTAGTCTTGTGCATTAAGTCTGGCTTTGTTTCTGATTACTTCTCCTTGTTCACTAAGCTTATTTCTGAACACCCATTTAGTTCCAATAATGTTCTTATGTTCAGGCTTAGCTACTAGATCCCACACTTCATTCCGTTTGAATTGATTAAGTTCATCTTGCATTGCCAGAATCCATCCTTCATCTCCAAGTGCTTCTTCAACAGTGGTTGGTTCAATAATAGATAATAATCCCAAGGCAGACTCTTCTTGTCTGAAATATGATCTAGTTCTTCTGGGATTATCTTTATTGCCAATTATTTGATCCTCAGGATATGAAGACTTATATTTGAACGAATGTTTGGATTGACTAGCTTGCTGAGAACCATCTTGAGCTTCTTCAGAAACTTCTTCATTTGGAACTTCAGGGGATGCTACAGCTTCTGGAGTATCTTCAGATTCTGGAATCTGATCAGATTCTGAGTTGATATCACAATCTTGAGATCCTGCATAGCTTTCATCTTGCTCTGGAGTTTCACTTCCAGGCACTTTGTCATCGAATTTGACATGCATAGATTCTTCAACACATTGTGTTTCTGAATTATACAGTCTGTATGCCTTAGATCATTCAGAGTAACCTAAAAAGATTCCCTTCGGAGCTTTGGCATCAAATTTCTTTAGATAGACTTTATTGTTCAGGATATAACATGTACATCGAAACTGATGAAAATAAGATATGTTAGGTTTCCTCCCTTTAAAGAGTTCATATGCTGTTTTGTTCAACAGAGGTCTGATATAGATCTTGTTCTGAATATAACATGTTGTGTTTACTGCTTCTGCCCAAAAATGTTTAGCCAGACTGTTCTCATGGATCATGGTTCTAGCCATTTCTTGTAAGGTTTTGTTCTTTCTCTCTACAACTCCATTTTGTTGTGGAGTTCTAGGTGCAGAGAATTCATGAATAATTCCATGTTTTTCACAGAAAAGCTCAAAAGGCTCATTATCAAATTCTCCTCCATGATCACTTCTGACTTTCAAAATTTTCAATTCTTTTTCAGATTGAATTTGGATGCAGAATTTGCTAAACACAGAATATGAATCATCTTTAGTTTTCAGAAACTTAACCCAACTCCATCTGCTGTAATCATCAACAATGACTAGTCCATACTTACTTCCATATAAGGATGCAGTGTTAACTAGTCCAAATAAGTCAATGTGAAGTAACTCCAAGGGTGTAGAGGTAGAAACAATTTCTTTAGGTTTAAAAGAACTCTTAACAATTTTCCCTTTTTGACATGCTCCACAAAGAGCATCTGAATGATAGTCAATGTCTGGTAAGCCTTTTACTAGTTGCAACTTGCTAAGCTTAGAGATTAACCTCCAGTTTGCATGTCCCAACCATCTATGCCACAGCCATTTCTTATCACCCATTGACAAAAGGAAAACTACCTTATGATCAGTCAGTTCAGAGAACTTTATTTTGTAGACATTGTTTCTTCTCTTTCCTTTGAAGACTATGGATTGATCATCCTTGTTAACTACAGTGCAGTTGTCCTTATTAAACAAAACATCATAACCACTATCACACAATTGACTTATGCTCAGTAGGTTATGTCTAAGCCCATCAACAAACCACACATTACTAATAGAGATTAGAGAGTTACCAATGGTTCCAGTACCAATGATTTTGTCAATCTGGTTTCCTCCAAATCCCACAGTTCCTCCCTCTTTCATGGTTAGGGTTAGGAACATAGACTTTTCTCCTGTCATGTGTCGCGAGCAGCCACTATCCAGGTACCAAGCCTTCTGCTTTTCTTGTCCTTTTAGACATACCTGCAGCATCAACAATTTCAGACTTAGGTACCCATATTCTCATGGGTCCTCTTGGGTTAATCCTTGAACCATTGAATTCCTTTTGTATTGTGTGTCTTGAAGTCATTGACATTGTTTTCCTCCACACTTTGGGTTTAGAACCGATCAGTTTAGGATCCAACTTACCTTTCACAGTTTCTCTTCTTTGAAACTTAGGTTTTTGTTTTTCAGACTTTGGCTTCTTCAGAGTCTGTTTATCAGACTTTGAAATTTTTAGAATCTGAATCATTGAAGCCTTAGGTTCAAAGTTTTTCAGAACCTTTGACTTTGCATTCTGAGATTTTGACTTAGTCAAAACTTTAGAACTTGAAGCTATAGGTTCTGAATGAGTCACTGTGTTGACTTCATCAGACTCACTTACAAAGTGATTTTTCAATGCTTCTCTAGCGCCATCAGGATCAGGTTTCAGAATCACTTCATTTGAGCTACCTCCAATGAATCCAAGACCCTGTCCTATGTTCTGATATGTGCTATAGATCATAGATGCTACCCTAGATCTATCAATTCCAGTAGCAATAAATTCTTGTAGAGCAACATCTTGCTCACTCAAGTATTTACAGCTACACTTCTTGATCAATAAAGAATCATTTTCTTCTTTTAAACTTTCTAACTCCAACAGAGTTGAATTATGCCTTTTTGACAGCTTATCAAGCTGCTGTTTGACTTTCTTCAACTCAGTGAATTTAACTTTATAGTGACCAAGAAGTTCTTTGATAGAATCTACTAATTCAGATCTTGTGAGTTCAGAAAATACACCTCAGTCTCACTTTCAGAGTTTGCATCTGATTCTGCCTAAGGTACCTCCTTTACTGATTCAGTTGTAGCCATTAATCCAACAGCTACATTAGCTTCACCATCAGCATCATCATCTTCAGACCCTGACTCATTATCAAGATCTTCCTAGGTAACCATCAGACTTTTCTTGATTTGCTTCTTAAACTTTCTTGACTTAAAGGTTGGCCTTTTTGATTTGGATTTCTCTTTCTGCAACTCTGGACAATCAGCAATAAAGTGTCCAGGCTTCTTGCATTTAAAGCAACCTTTTTGTTTTTCCTTTTTGAAACCCTTACCACTGCTCTTACTCAGAAACTTCTTGTTCTTTTTAGCAAGGTATTGCATTCTACTTGAAAGCATAGCCATTTCTTTAGCAACATCAGGATCTTCCTCAAAGCTATCAGAAGCAGAAGATTCATTTTCAGACTCTTCAACCTTGAGAGCTTTTGAGGATCTTCCCTTTGACTTTAAAGCAATGGTTTTAGACTTTCTTGCAGATTCATGTTCATTGAGACTTAACTCATGAACTTAAAGGTGAGAAAAACACAAGAAGGGGGGGTTGAATTGTGTTAACTTTTCGCAACTCTTGAAGAGTGAGAATCTGATTCTGTAGGATCAGAGTCAGAATGGATTCAGAGTCTGATGGGAGATCAGATTCTATTGCAGCGGACATATAAGAGATAGAGAGAAGAGAGAACACAAGCAATTATACAGGTTCCTTCCACAAACCGGAAGTAGTCATGTCCCCCTTGCACTTCCAAGGAGAGTTCCACTAAAATGTAATATCTATTACAAGTTGCTCAAACACACAGTAAGAGACTTCCAATGCTCAAGCACGCAGGCAAGAGACTTCCAATGCTCAAAGACACAACTAAGAGACTTCTTTGCTCAAGGACACATCCAAGAGACTTCTGACACAATTTACAGAAAATTGAATAGAGTTGAAACACTTGATAAACAATCAAACGTGTTCCAATTACAAAACAAAGACAGACTCTGTTTTTCTGCTTAACTTAAAGATTCTAGAATACTCAGTTTGTAAGAATAATCTAAGTTGTTGATATGTTTCTGGTAAGACTCAGTTTGAATACAATAGCTTAGCAGCGTAGTTTTTCAGTTGTAGAGTTCAACAATTCATCAAGTCTTCTATCCTTTATATAGGCGTTGGAAAGAGACGTTGAGTCAATCCAGCACATCAAGATGATTCTGGAAGCTTGATCAATAGTTGTTGATCTGTTGCTTGATATGGTAATAGTCCTTCAAATGCATATTTTGAATTCCATTCCTTTTGAAGCTTAATACCGGTAGACACAGTTGCCAAACTGTACGAGGTAGTGGAGTAGTAGAAACAGAGTTCGTACACACGTACTCTGTACTATTCTGCATTCTTTGTCGTTGAGCATCTCACGCTCAAGTTGACTTTGATGCTAGCCGTTACTCCAAGTGAGTGTTTCTTGTGCATCGTAATGCCTTTAGAAATCCTTCTAAGCAGATCTTCAGATTGCAGGCTTCAGACTTACTGTAGCATTTCAGCTTCTGATGATCTTCAGACTCTCTTGGTCTTCAGGTTCTGATAGTCTTCAGACTCTCTTCGACACAGTCTTCAGACTCTCTTCGACGCAGCTTCTGATGATTCTTCAGACTCTTTAGATCGTCAGAATCACAAGCAACAAGCTTCTCTAGGTCTTGCTCTCAAAATGTTCAAGGAGAATACTTTCTAAGATATAAATCTTGATTAATATTCTGCATACTTAAACAAATATTAGCATATCCAATTGACAATTTTTAATACCTTGTTATCATCAAAACTCAAAACGTGGTATTGTTGAACACCTTTGTTCCAACAATCTCCCCCTTTTTGATGATGACAAACATCAGTATTTAAAAGGTCAATTGTTGTTAATCTAATTAACAGGTTGACTTAAAGGGTCTGAGGTTTGTAAGCTCAGAGTCTGAGGTTTGTAAGCTCTGACTCCCCCTGAGTCTGATAGTTCTTAAGTTGAGGTTTGTAAGCTCCCCCTAAGTTTTATCCAAGTTAATTAAATTCAAGTTACGCAAACAGCTGAATCAAATCTCAGAATAATAAACGAATTTGAGAACAGATTATTTTTAATGGGGGCTCAGAATCTAACTAAGTACCTTTCGCAAATTTCCCTTTAACTTTACATAGAACTCACTGATCTTTCTCCATACAGTTTGTAAAAGTCACTAATCTTTCTCCCCCTTTTGTCATCAACAAAAAGGTTTAGAACAAGTTTCTCCCCCTTTTTAAATGACTTCAAGTTAGGGTAAAAAAATTTTAAGGAAAATGAAAAACAAGATTTAAAGCGAAAACATATAATATTCAGAGCAAAAAAACTATATCAGAGGCACATAGATGAAGTAAAAACTTGAATAATCTTAGAAAGAAGGTTAAGAAGATAATAGAAAACAGCAGAATAAAGTTACAAGCAAAACAAAACATTAAGAAGTGCAACTAAGGTTGGTTTTGTTTGGCAATGTGATCCATCAATTTCTGGAGATCCTCTTGTTGTTTCTTGACAATCTCTTCTAGAGCTTCAGTTCTTCTCAGATGAGCTTATCTCTCAAGTCTTGCTTCTTCCTGAACTCTGTGAAGCATTTTCCTCAATGAATCAAAAACCATTGTTTCTTTGGGATTGTATTGATCTTCATCAAAAAATGGTTTATACTCCAACCACAGAATAGGAGTTTTCTTCTTAGTTTTTGCTTCTTCAGCTCTCTTAACTTCTTCCACATGTTTGGCAAGAACAACAACTTGTTCTTTTACAGCAGCCTTCTGAATTTTGGTGACAAGTCCAAAAATTCAGTCTTCAAAGTGGAGAACTTATCCTCAAAGCTTACATTGAGGACAAGCACAAATCTTTGCTCAATAATGTCATTGAGCTTAGAGTTTGACATTCCATATAACTCATCTATCTTTAACGAATCAAAGAGGTTGTGAGGTTCAGAAGTTGAAGGTTCAGAGGCTACTATTGCTTGTAAGGTTTGGAAGCCAGTTACAACAACTTGAGGTTGGGTAAGAGGTTCAGTAACTGTTTCAGACACAGGCTCTGCTATGCATTCTGTTACTGGTTCTGGTATGATACTAGAAGCTTGTTCCAGAATCTCAGAGACTGGTTCCTCTACAGTTTCAGAAGTTTGTTCAACAGAGGCTAGGGTTAGATTTTCTGAAGGTTGGGGTACAAAGTCTGGTTTTGAAATAGATTCTGTAGCTTTTGTTGATTTGGATTTTGCGGGGGTTTTTGGTAGTTCTCCTTCTAGGTGTTTCTCAAGAGAGTCTAGGGTGTCTGGAGAGTCTACACAAATAGCCTCATGTTAAGGGGGATGGTTGTGCTGATTGAATGGTTACTTCAGGCTCTTCAGTAGGTTGAATTGCCTGAAGTGGTTTGAGAAAAGATGGTTGAGCAGGGTGGTCAGAAGGTAAGTTCATAGACACTGTGATGGTGTCTTGAATAACCCTGTCCATAGTTGAATCAACATATTCAACTATTCTGGGTTCAAGTGGGTCAAAGGATAATAAAGGTTTGATTGGAGAGAGGGTTTTATTTCTGAGGGAGGGAAGAACTTGGCTCAAGGGTAGTTTATCTGATTCAGTATCAGATGAGGACTCTTGATTCGTAGAAGAGGTAGGTGAGTTAAATGCAATGTTACCTGAGGTGCCAATCCCAGCTTCTAGAGAGGCATGATGATCAGAAGCATCAGACAGAGTAGCTTCTGATAGATCAGCTTCTGCAGGAGCCACCTGACTCCTCTGTTTCAGAGCTGATGCAAGTAACTTAGCACCTTCTTTAACAGTTTCTTCCTTAAGTCCTTCAGCCACAACCTCTGCTGCAATTGCCTTGCCAGCAGCATGTTCATCCTCAATCATAGATACAGAAGTACCTATCTTCTGTGCTACATCCTTAGCCACAAGAACCACTTCCATCTTTCTTTTCTTGACCTGACTTTCTTCACTATCAGAGTCAGTATCAAGGAATTCAGCAATCTCTTCAGCCAACTTCTTGTTATCTCTGTCAGCTTTGCCTTTCTTGGCTTTCTTCTCATTTTTTTCCTTCTTCTCGTCTTTCTTAGCTTTCTTCTCATCCTTGGGTTTCTTTATCCTTTCCTTAATTTCCTTGGATGTAGAAGAGACAGACAGAGGCATAGGAGCTATAGTCTCAGAGGCACCAATAGTCACTCCTGGAAGAGCTGTAGACTTCTTCTTCTTCTTGGGAGGCTTTTGCTTCTCTTCCTCTTCCTCTAGACAAACTTCCTTGGTCCTTTTGCCTTTAACCTTAAGAGGTCCTCCTCCAGCAGTCTCAGGAATGGCATAATAGTTGATTATTCTACCAGTTTCATTGTAGTAATCTACTACAAATCTTGCTAGGACTTCAGGATTGTCTTCTTTGGAAATAGGAGGGAATTCCATCATCAAGTCTGATTGAACATAAGATTCCTTCATATCTTGATTAGAAGGATTGAATCTTATGACAATCTTCATGTATTGGAGAGTCTTGCCATTGATGATTCTCCCAATCACTGTTCCAAGGTGAGCGTCTGATACAACACCAGATTCTGTCAAGACCTTCAAGATGCCTCCTTGATACAGAATCTCAGAGATTAACCTTCCAAAAGGAACTTGTCTTCTGGATTCAGATTGGCTTTTCCTAATAGCCCAGCACATGTGGTACATCACGTACCTAGGAAAGTTTATCTTCTGTTTCTTTATCAGAAAGTACAGAAGCACTTTGTGATCAATAGATAGAGTGTTTGTTCCTCCACCTTTCTGAAGCATACTATCCAGTATGATCTTCAGAAGCACCCTATGCTCAGGATGCATGTCCACCAACTTATTTGAGGGTCTTCCTTCAAATAAGAGTTTGTTGCAGATACCCATCCACTCACTCTTCTTATCCACATTCCATTGGAATTTTCCTTCATTAGCTACCCTGCAGGCTCTGGCAACTACTTCTTCAGTGATAAGAATTGGAATCCCCATCACAGCAGACCTGATTTCAAGACCTTTGTACGGTCTTAAACCCATTTTCTTTCTATTCTTGCCAGCCAAAGTAGGGTTGTTCATGATTGCAGCAGTTTCTTCAATGGTAGCGTCGTCCTTGTCGGAAACTTCTGCTCTTACCCAGAGGTCTCTCACTAACTCCTGATATGTTGGTCCATTCAACATACCAAAATAACTCATCATTCCTTGTGATAACAAATGAGAAGAGACATCTACACCATGTCGTATAAGGGAACCGAAATCCACTGGAGATTCAACTTGAACTTCCAGAGTCTCTTTAATAAGGTTCATGGTCCTGGGTTTTATCACGTATGATTTACCGGTTTTGATTATCACACCAGATTGAATAAGATCACTTGCCATTTGAAGGTTTCTAGGTTTTGATTTTGAGAACAAAAAGTTTTTCACAGACTGAAAACAAGAGCAATGTTCAAAGAAAAATCAAAGTGTGAAAAGTGAAGTGAGTTGTGTGTTATTGGTATTTATAGTGAAAGAATAGAAAACCGTTTAGAAAGAATAGGGGACAAACAAACAAGAGTAATAAAGACAGAGAGCATGCAGCCGTAAAAGTGTTGGGAAGACGCGAGGGTTACTTGTTAAACGTAATAAAATCATTGCCCTTTGAGTTCTTACCCAATATAGACAGGCCACGTCTGAGAACTAAAAAAGTAATTGTCACCGTAGTGGGGCAGGTGTTACTAAACTCAACAGTCATGCTTCCACTAATACGAGCTTCTGAGAGTCTAAGATTCCTTAACAGAGTCTGAAAGTCTATCAGAGGCTTATGTTCACCAGAATCTCCAAAAGAGAGTCTGATACTCAATTAGCTTCCGAGTATCATTCAGAGTCTGAATTCTGTTTTCAGAGGCGCATATTAACCAGAGACATAACACATGTTCAAATTTTTCTTTATAAAATCAAATCTTTCAACAGACAAAGGTTTAGTAAATATATCAGCCCATTGATGATCAGTATCAATGAATTGAATATCTAGAATTCCTTTTTGAACATAGTCTCTTATAAAATGATGTTTAATCTCAATGTGCTTTGCTCTTGAATGCAGAATTGGATTCTTAGATAAACATATAGTTGTTGTATTATCACAATAAATTGGGATACAGTTTTCAGTTATTTGATAATCCTCAAGCTGATGTTTCATCCAGAGTAGCTGTGTACAACAACTAGCAGCTGAGATGTATTCTGCTTCTGCTGTAGACAAAGCAATAGTTGCTTGCCTCTTGCTAGCCCAGGATATCAGATTCTCTCCCAAAAATTGACAATTGTCATTGGTTGATTTTCTTTCAATCCTGTCTCCAGCATAGTCAGCGTCACAGAATCCAACTAGCTTATAGTCAAAGGATTTCTTGTACAGAAGTCCAAGATTAGTACTTCCTTTCAGATATCTAAAGATTCTCTTAACAGCTGTTAAGTGAGACTCTCTAGGATCTGATTGAAACCTTGCACACAGATATAAACTGAATAAAATATTTGGTCTAGATGCAGTTAGGTATAACAAAGAACCAATCATACCTCTATACAGCTTCTGATCAACTTTGGTTCCTTGATCTTCTTTGCTCAGAGTGCAGGTTGGATGCATTGGAGTGTTCATTTCTTTGCAGTCCTCAAGATTGAACTTCTTCAGGAGCTCTTTCGTGTATTTGGACTGATGAACATCGACTCCATCTTTGCATTGGTTGATTTGAATTCCTAGAAAGAACTTCAATTCTCCCATCATGCTCATTTCAAATTCATCTTGCATTACCTTGGAAAACTCTTTGCAAAGTGAACTATTAGTTGAACCAAAAATGATATCATCAACATAAATCTGAACAATAAGAATGTCTTTCTTCATAGTCTTTCTGAATAGTGTAGTGTCAACTTGTCCTCGTTCAAAGTCATTTTGAATTAAGAAATTACTCAGTCTTTCATACCAAGCTTTGGGAGCCTGTTTCAAGCCATATAGTGATTTCTTCAATTTATAAACATGCTCAGGATGTTTTAAATCTTCAAAGCCAGGAGGTTGTTTGACATAGATTTCTTCAGAAATGACACCATTAAGAAACGCACTCTTAACGTCCATTTGATACAAGATTATGTTGTGATTCGATGCATAGAAAAGAAGTAACCTGATTGCTTCCAATCTTGCAACTGGAGCAAATGTTTCTGTGTAATCTATGCCTTCTTGTTGACTGTAGCCCTGCGCAACAAGTCTGGCCTTGTTTCTGATTACTTCTCCTTGTTCACTAAGCTTATTTCTGAACACCCATTTTGTAACGCCCTAGTTCTTATTTATTTAATTTCGGTTGATTTTAATAAGTTTATATGATTTTAAATAATTTATGTTGATTTTATAGTGTGATGTATTTTATTATATGATTGTTTTGATTATTTAATTAAAATAGGTGAGAATTATAATTATTAGAAAGTTGGGGATTAAAATGAATTGAATAATATTTTAATAGAAGTTAATTAGAAATAAGTGGCAATTAATTAGAATTAATAAGAGTTAGAAGGGAGAATTAAGTTGGGGATTAAAACAGTTTCACGCAGAAACAGAGAGAAACAGAGAAAAGGGAGAAAAACCTAGAACAAGAGAGAAGAAGCAAGAGGAGAGAAGAACGCAGCTTTGAATTCAGGAAGATAATCTAAGGTAAGGGTGAGACTAACTCTCAACTTTAGGTCTTATGATTCGTTGATTGATGTTGGATTGTTAGGGTTGATGAATTGAATTAGGTTAAAGGTGAATTGATGTTAATAACTTGATTAATTCATGAAATTGTTGTTGTTTATTGCTGTTCTGATGTTAGTATGCATAGAAGTAATGCAATTCATCAAAATTGAGTTTTTAGGTGTTGAAAATGGGGTTTGGGGTTGAAAAGGAGAAGTCTGTTCGTATAGTTCGTAGTTCTGTCAGTCGCCACTCGCCACGGCGAGCAAACCCGCTCGCCAGGCGAGCAATGGTTGTGTAGCTCGCCACAGCGAGCAGACCCACTCGCTAGGCGAGCAGTGAACCCCCATAGCTAGCCACAGCGAGCAAATGCACTCGCCAAGGCGAGTTGCTTAAATTAAAAGTCGTTAATTGTCTTAATGAGGTTTTTGGGCCAATTTTTATATCAACTTGAGTGCCTTAATATATTTAGGGATGAATGGCACCTTTTTACAGAATCAAATTTGGGTTTTGGAGACTTAAAAATGAAGATTTTAGGTGAAAAATGTCAAAAATGCCGAGAGCACCCAGTTTTGCTTGCCTTGAGCTCGCCCCCAACTCGCCATAGCGAGTAGTTCATTTTCCTGAACTCGCCACGGCGAGTAAAGTAGCTCGCCACGGCGAGTAGTACTGTAGTTTGCCTAAATTGTTGAATTTTGTTGTGAGACTTTGTTGTACCCTTTTGTTGTGTCCTGTCGAATTAAGTTGGAGTCTTATGTCATAGTTGATTATGCATATTGTAGTTGTCGTTGCTGTTGTCGAGTTGTATGCAGATATACACTAGTGAGTCCATTCATACTCATACAATCGTTGAGGGTTCATGCCCTGGAGTGTTTTCACTCAACCGTTGAGGGCTTATGCCCTGGAGTGTTTATCACTCAATCGTTGAGGGCTTATGCCCTGGAATGTTATTTCATTCAAACTGTTGGGGGCTTATGCCCCGGAATGCTTAGCATTCAACGCGCGTAAAATGGTACCACATGCATTGCATTAGTCGCATTGTTGTCGTTGTTTGGGAGTTATGATTAGGAGAGTATATATAGTAAAAGAGGGAAAGTGTAAAGTTTTGAGCAAAAACAACAACATGAATCGATTCAACAAATGAGTGAATCAATTCAAACCACTACAAGACAAACTGGGAAGATCAAGAATGCTATGAAGTTTGATGTGCATCAGAATAGATTTGAATCGATTGAAACTGCCCAAGATGAAGAATGATGCCATTTAAAATATTATGAATCGATTCAAGGCAGGACAGAGACATTTTGTGATACAACTCACTAAATTTTGAGACGACTCAAAGTGAATCGATTCTGACATACATGAATTGATTCAGACTAAGTCAGAAACGTTTTTGAGTCGATTCAAGCATATTTGAATCGATTCATGCAGAAGAAACAAAAGTTTTGACATATGATACGTAATGAAATGCAATTTTCTTGAGACACACGTAAGCTTAGGTGCTTTAACAATTTCTAAGATACATTTATCAAATAATCAAGCTAGACTAAATATAAAAACAAACATCATCAAAATAACTAGCTAAAGGCTTCAAAGTATTGGATAAAATGAAGGATATTGTTAATCTACGGCTGTTAAATGTGGCAAAAACTACTTAAGCCGCGATTATTTCCTTTAATAAAGAAATCTACGGTGTGTATTCAACTTCTGCATGTAAAAGAAAGAGAATTGAACGCTGATGAAGGAAAAAGTTAATACTCTATAACTTTATTTTGTATCATATTACAAACTAGCAAGGTTCATAAATGTGAGATCTAACATCCAAGATCGTACGACCTTGCAATTCAACAAGCCACCACCTATCTGGAGCATGTTGAAGATTGGAAACTACGGTGGATCATACGTGCGCCGAGGAAAAGCGGTGGATCGTCGAATCAGTGCTTTTCTGTGAATCTGGGAAGGTTTTCGGCCCGGTTTAGAAACTGATGGCCCGACCCAACCCGTTTTGACCCGGCCTCCTAAAATCTTTTTTCCTTTTCGGTTTCATAATAAAAACTCATTTATTAGTTACAAAAACAAATAAAAGCTGATTTATAATTTTGTTGACCCATAAGGATGTTGAAATGTCACACAATGAATGTGCATGGTAATTGCTTGCTATTCATAAAAAATAAAATAAAAAATCATTTTTTAATGCTTTTTTTATAGGACTTTTTATTTTTTAACTCTAATTTGCTAAGTGTACTCTCTATTTTAAATTATTTGATTCTTTTTAGCCTTAATAAATCTTATATTTAATATATTAATTCATCTATATTTTAGTAGTTATTTTTCAGACAATTTATTTTAGTAGTTAATGCTATGGTTATTTATTTAACATAATATAATACTATATACTGAGTAATATTGGTTATTTTTCTTAATTATAATATAATCTTGTTTTTGGTGGGATCTTGTAATCTTTGTTACGACTTACGATTTTTCAATACCAAAACGATCTTAGGTGAGATCCCAATTTTGACAACCATGCAAACTAGAGACATAGTGTTTGGCCTATTAGGGGGATAGATAAAAAAAAATATTTTACAGGGGGCTAAGTCAAAAAAATATAAAATTACAGAATGTAAAACCGGAAATGACATATATTACAGGGGGTAAAGACCTATTAACCCTAGATGGGTTAATGGATTTTACAATGAATAGTTTACTGTACTTTTTTTCGAATTGAACTCGTGACATGAGTTGTGTTGCACTTTTTGATTATTTTAATGTTAATGCAATTTTATGTATGCAACTTTATTTTGTTGTAAGTATTTTATGACGGAGTTTATTATTTAATATTATCATTTATTTGCTTACTTGCTAAAAAATACTGAAAATAAGTTACTCAATTTTTTTAAGAAAATAAAAAGTAGAGTAATTTTTATGAAAAATTACGAGGACTCGTCATTTACTCATTTAATATATTAATAAAGAAAAACAAAAAATAATTTGTGTAACACACTACCTAATCCAACCCAACCCAAAAAATAGTTGGTTTATCCAAACCGGCTCAATGGTATAACGAGTGGTTATTTTACCTCATTCTAACCAAAATACCTACCTATTATGGTTTGAGCTTTAAGTTTGACCCAAAACGACCCACGTGCACCCCCTACATTCCTTTTAAATTTTATTAGGCAAACAATCATTCTGCTTCCTTGATGAGCACATCACTGTCAGACGTCAGACTGCACCCCGACTTGGTAAAAAACCACACGCAAAAAACCCTAACACTAAAAATTGTTAGCCACTTTTTTTTGGTAGATAGATGAAATGGCAAACTCATTATAAACTCACACACACAAGTTGAGGTAATGGGGTTCGAACCCCGGTCATGACGTCCGGCATAAACTCACACACAAAAGTGGAAGTGGAGGTATCGGAAACCCCGGTCATAGCGTCCGACCTAACAATTTCGACATTTTACCAGATGAGCTTGGACTTGTGGACAACCACTTTAATACACTACCAACGTTATATTTGGCCATTATACCTACAAAAACGTTGAATTACCGATTTTTCTTTTTAAATTCCTATAATCTCAATTTTGAATATCAATTAATCAATTTCAAATCCCTAACCCTACTCTTTTTTTCCCTCTTGACTCCGTCCAATATCAAGCCTCTGACGTACGGTGTTGTTTATGGCTGTGGAGTTGTTTATGGTGCTGTGTTGTTTTAGTAAAGAGGCATCGATCTTCGTTTAAGATTTATGCTTATTCGAATTGGGGTGATTTGGCAAGTCTCATGGAATATTCATTTTATAGTTGGTTATCTGAATTCTATATCCAAGGGGGGCATGGTGATAGATATATCATTAATGGTGATTATAACATTTGTTCCATCGAAAAGCTATAGTTTTTTTTTTTAACAAATCAAAATAGAATATATTACTCAAAATAAAAGTGATTCACCCCGCACAAGATGTGCTTAGGAATAAAACTGCCAAATGTTACATCCATGTCATCAGTTCTAATGAAGTTCGATGGACGATGTGTGTTAATAGAGAAATATTGCTATTATGTTAGTCCTAAATCATGTGATAGCAGGGACGAATCTTGGAGGAAATTATTAGCGTGGCTAATTATTTTAGCTAAATAAATTAGACTAAAAATTACTACCAAAAAAATAGATAAAAAAATAAGACTAAAAATAATAAATATGTTTATAAATTAGTGGAATTTAACTTTTTTAATTGTAACATAAGTAGCATTATAAAAAAGATTAAATATTTAAATGAATGGTAAATTCGAAGTAAAAAATCTGCCCAATGATTGATGAGTTATGCTTTAAAGTTTATATTACGGGTTCAATTCCGACGTGCTGTTTTTACATTTATGTCATATTAATTAATTCTTTGGTAGAAAAACAAAAGAGATGACATAAACAATAGTCACTCAAGACTCAAACCCATAACTATGAGCTAGGAAAACACACACTTGACTAGGGATGGAATAGGCCAGGCTTTGATAGGCCTGAGCCTGACCTACGAAATTTTTAGCAAGTTTAAGCCTGACCTACGGCCTTTCATAGGCCTATTTTTTTGGCCTTGCCTGGCCTGTGAGCCTATTTACAGGCATATTTCATATTAAAGTCATTAAATATTAAATTTTGTCTATTTCTAAATAGGTCAAATAGGCCTTATAGCCTATTTCATCGTAAGGTTTGTCTATTGCTATAAGGCCTTAAAAGCCTATTTGAATATAAGGCTTCAAAACCTATTTAAAAAGTCTATTATTTGAGTTTTTTTCTTGATTTTTATTCTAATATAAATTATAATTTAATATAAATAAAAAATAAATTTTAATATTATGCATAAATAGGTCGGCCTATCAGGCTTCGTAGGCTTTTTTTATAGCCTAAGCCTGGCCTATTTACTTATATAGGCTTTTTCAAAAGCCTAAGCCTGACCTATTTACATAAACAGGTCAGGCCAGACCAGACTTAAACAGGCCAGGCCGTAGGCCCTGTAGGTCGGCCTGGCCTATTCCGAACCCTACACTTGACTACTAAATCACTAGCCAAATGCATTATTTCTGATTGTATTTTCAAATTAAAGATAAATAATATAAAATTTTGGTTTGAATTTAAAAAAGTAATGTTTGGGCTGGGCTGGTGTGGTAATAGACACACCATGTATTGAGCTATCAAATGTATTGAATGGAAGATTAGATGGAATTAGGAGGATGAAGAAGGACTAGGATTAGAGATTTGAAATTTATCAAGGGAGATTTGAAATTTAGATTCTAGGGATTTAAAAAGAACTCCAATATTTATTCCAAAAAAATGTAAGCTCAACATTTTTATAGTGTTAACTGTCAAATTTAACATTAGAGACCAAAATGACTAACAAATTTTAGAGTCAAAGGATTTTTTGTGTTTTTCTTTTTCGTAGTCAGGAGACTAGTGTGACAACGAGGTAAACAACTAAGGACTAAAATGTGGATTTGCTAAAAAAAATTATAATCATTTGAGATCTAAATCAAATGTTTGAGCCTCCTTATGTTTAGGTCGTCCCGACAACTCATCTAATCTTTAAACTAACAAAAACAAAAACAATAGTATTTTTGACGAGATGAAATTAAAACTAAGTAAAATTTACATATTTATGTATTTTTAAGTTATGATTTATTTTGGATCATGCATTTTAAAAATGTACCAAATGTTTTTTAACAATTAACATAAGGTATTGTGAATGAATAAATGAGCATAACATATTTAAAATTGATGTTCACACATGTGTTTAAGCTCAAACACAGTATTAAAAGACGAAAATACCCTTGGGCAGTTAACTGCCGTCGGTTTTACTATTCCTCGGAAGTTAACTGCCGAAATTCCTCGGCAGTTAACTATCGTTGGTTCCATCGACAGTTAACTGCTAAGGAAAGCAATTATGCAGACAGTGGGTTCCGCATAATTGAACCAAGCCATTTTTCGGCAAGTTTTTAACTGTAATTCAACGAGAGCATTTCCAGAGGCAATACTACTCGTACAACATTTATACCCGGTCATAAACAAGATAAATACATTATCTTTTACAGTTGTCCATAGTTAAATCAATCCGACATTTCGTTAAAATTACACGAATATTTGAAATTCATCAAAATATTAAGGAGTGTTCATGATTAAACAACACATTACATATCATTAAATTAAATCTCTACTGGCATTCTACGCAGTTGCAGATGGAACGAACATACATATATAATATATTATCTTCCACCATATTCCTAAACATAAATCTGACATCATTATCGTCACTAATAAGCCAATGAAAATAGCTCGCCGTTTTCCACGCATGTTCATCTCTATCTTCTTTCAGGTCTATGCAAGGCATTTGAGCAAATAAGTGACGTGTATATTGATTTTCACCAAGATGTTCAAAATAAGTGTTAAGTTGTGTCTTCAAATCATTAAGAGAGTCGACTGACGTTATCATAACATTAATTGTCTTTTTAAAACCAGAGTACCGAACACGACCTTCAATTTTTGCAACATCAGACATGTTTTACTTCACAAAAGCTTTATGAAAAAAATCATACATTAGAATGAAATTAAATGAAACGTAATAACCTATAAAGAAGAACGAATAAATCAAATGCGTAAACATTAATAACGAATAAGGAAGTATTGCACTAGTTTCACCACATAAGAGTCTATTTTCATATATTTATATAAATTACATAATGTTAGTTATATATTGGCCACAAAAAAATTGGCGTTACAATATTGATCCCAAAAAATATGTCGGTGTAATTTCTACAAAAGAAAAAAAGGATTAACACCGAAAAAAAATCACTCATTAATCACCAAGTGATTGGGAAAGATCAAGTGAAATAGAATCTTCTTCATCTTCCCAAATAACTTATTTGATCAATTCCAACGTAACCATTAACATCTACTTCCATCAACATTAAATTGTCATTCTCTTTCCAATGCTTATAAAAGCACACTCAATAGATGTATGGATTACCGAAGGTTACAACATTTCCACAACTTATTCACAAAGCATTTGCATTAATTAGTTGGTAAGCTCTTTATCTCTCTCCATTTCTCATATCATCTTCATCTTTGTTAATAAGCTCTTTAGTGCTCTCTCTCATCATCGCAAACCACAAAAAAGAAAAAAAATGATATCGAGTTCTCGATATCATGCTCTAAGCGTCTTTTGAAGTCTGTCTTCGCTATAGATTTGGAATATGTCTAACTGTATCTTTTTCTTTTTTTTGCTTTTGAACAGAGAAAAATGGGCTTTCCAAATTGATTTTTTCACTTTTCTGCAGAAATCATCTTCACCTTCTCAATTGATTCTTCGAATCAGACATCAAAATCGTTTATGAGAGAGAAACAATGAGATTTACTCCAAACTTTTTATACAGTTGAGTTTATTTTGAGATTTTAGTGTTTCTAACTTCTCTAAATATATTCGGAAAAAAACTTCTCTAAATATATTACAGACATGTAATCATTTGCTTTATTTTTTCCTGCCAAGTTTTTGCAGAATAGTGAGTCACTGCATTAGTTGTTATCAGTAAGGCACTGCTACTTTTTCATTCTGCATGAAGAGCAGCTAAAGTCCATTTTTAGTCTTGATCCACTTAAAGACTGGATTGGTGGAATTAAATCAACAAGTAAATGAAAACTTTGCACAAACATAACATGCTTAAAAAATTTACGTCAATGTCTTTGCATCTGAGGATTTTACTTGGAGTAATTTTTATGTATATTTGGTTTATGTTCTTCCTATATTGATTACCGTTTTTAGAAGGGAAAAAAACATATGTTAAATGGATGTAATATACTCCACACGTTGTAATTATAAAAAATAAAAAAAAATTGTGTTCCTACATATAGGTTCCTATGAGAGTTTTTTTGTTTTTGTTTTCGGGGATAGATAAATGTGAGTTATATTTATTATTTATATGTTAAATAGATGTAATATGCTCCACATTTTGTAACTATAAGTTCCCTTTGAATCCCTAAAAAAAAGTTCCCTTTTTAAAAAATGTATTCATAAACCTTATTAAGCATAAATTTTAGATTAACATTTTTGTAAACAACCAATTTTATCATATTAATAGTTAGAATCTGAAAATCACATTTTTAATCGACTCTTTAAATCTCCCTATTTTTTTACAAAACACGAGATGTATTTTAATTTCAATTATCTCTAATATTTTATCTCCATCAACTATTCGTGTTTATGGGTCTAGTTTATTGTAAACAATGAATGTGTTTATATGCGTCTTAGGCCGGATTGGATGCACAATTCGCCATATTGTAGAATTAAAACCCTTTTCTTCTTTATTTGTTAAATGAAAACCTTTTTCTTTTTTTTCTTTCAAGAAAACACTTTTCTGCTATTCATATATTTTATACATATATGAGTGAATAATATTATCAAAAAATACCAAGTGAATGAATATTAACTGGTTTTTGGCACAGATCAATTATACTAGTTTCGTTAAAACAAAATTATATAATTTTAAAATCATGCAGCCAATATACATATAAAATCCTATATTTATCAAAAGAACTTCATCTACTATTTTTTTTCAACAAGTGTTTAATTAACTCGTTCTGTTAAGGAATCTATCATAGAATGAATGATGCATGAAACTATCTAATGATTGAACTTAATAAAATTCTTTAACATCAATATGCTATTTTGATTGGATTGTGCCACCTCTTTCAAGCTTAACCGGCCACCTCTCAAACATCAATCTGGGAAACATTAATTGATTCTAAACAAGCAATAACGATCGTATCAATCCATCAAATATGATGGCATAATTTATATCAAAACAAACAAGTCCTTTCAGCACAAGTTGAGCTAGAAACAAGCTTATAGAAAGTTTATAATGCTATAGTACAAAAATGAAAAGAAAAAAAAAACAAATGGAAAATAAGACAAGAAACAAGCTAACAAATTGTAGTCAAATACTGAAGAGAATTAAGCTACCAACCGTGATAGTCGAAAATGAAAGTTGCTTAACTCACTTTTAACCCGCTGACTGAAGCTTGATTTTGTCATATAAAGTCGACAAACTTTCCTCCTTCTGTTAAAATATACGTGATAGGTCCGCAAGTGCACGGAAATATCGGTTTTAGTATAAAAGATGTCGAATCCACAGAGACCAATGTCAAATACCGTTATCTATCGTCACGTTGTTTATCTAAGACGATGCTAATTAGATTAGTTGCAAAATTGGAAAATAGCTTTGTTTTTAATTAATTTTAATAACAAGAGACCGAAATATAATTCGCGTCGACCGTTGATGCTCGCTAAATTGTATTTTATTATTGTAACAGGAAAATATTCTTGCGCGTTAAAAGGATTAAATTAAAGGGGTCGCAAGCTTTCGCGTGTACGACACCGAGTTTTGACTTTGTAATCTATTCGAGCGCTTTCGCGCGTACACCTTACAACTTCAAAACTCTCTTTGAAAAGAATAATCAATTTACGTTTGAAAAGTTATTTTTAGTAGAAATTTTAATTTAAAGGTACCGTCGGCTTTCGCTCGTCCGTTACCGTATTTTAAACTCACAGACGCCAGCTTTCGCGTGTACGGCCACAAGTTTAAAATAGCATTTTTGAAAATTAGAAATTTCTAAATTAATTAAAGAAAACGCTTTCGCTAGATTTTAAAATCAATTCCTAAAAATTCTACAGACGGATACAAGTTTCACTCTTTCGATGTGAAACCGGTATCGCGTTATTCCAGTTTTCACTGTAAATGTTCATCGTTAAAAATCAGAATTTTCAGGCTTAAAAATAATTCCTGATACAATTACTTAATCATATAATTTAACAGAGTACCATTGGTACGGCATTCATCACATTCCGGACCCTATGTAAATCTACTCAGACATGGTAAGTATAACGAGCATACTTTTCTTCATGCTACTAAACATTTTCTAAACAGTGAACAATATAAGAAAAAAAAAATGTGAATAGGAGCAGAACCTGAAAATGTTGATACTTTAAATTAGAAATACAGCCATGGCAGCAAGCAAGCAATATGCGATGAATGGAACTGTCACTTTGAAAACGCAGCAACAGGAAAGTGAAGTAACAACCGTAATCCAAACACAGCAGCCGCAAAGCAACTTAATTAAAATCGAATAACAGCAACACGGTAGCAGCAATTGGAATCAATAAGAATAATCTCCACTGAATTATTAGAAATAAGGGTGCGTAGCAGCAATTTAGAAACAAATGGATTTTGGATGAATGATAATAATAATAATAAAATAAAAGGGACAGTGATAAATCGAAACACAACAGCACCAAGGAAACTCAATTGAAATGGAAGTGGCAATTGAAATAAATGAGACTGTAGCAATACTATTGTATCAGCAGACTTTTATTAAAAAAGAAGACTACAATAATGTGAAAAATAATAAGTTTCTAAATCACTAGATTACTCTCTCAAAAGTTTTGTGTCTACAACTGAGTTCTTCAGGTCTATTTATAGGCAAAAATCTCTTCTGAAATGCTTCTGATCATGCTCCAAGTAGTGGAGAAAATGGAGGAAGTGGGCAAACTGCTTCTGAAAAGTGGGGAAAGAATTGGTCTGGCCTTTACTTCTCACTAACTTCAGACTTTTAAACCTTTTATTTTCCCTTTTTACCCTTTTTTTCCTTTTTTTGCCGAATTTCATCATTTTGACGCGCGGAGACCTTTAACAGATAAATACCTAAAATAGACACATAATACCAGCGTAACATGGCAAAAATTTATAAAATCAAAATAAAAAAATGTGTAAGTCGAGTCAAAATAATAGTGCATTTTACGTGTTATCAATACGCTAGCTCTTTCTTTCAAAAATAGAGTTAAATAATGTTCACAGTCGAACATGCTTGCTTTGAAAAACCACCTAAACAAACAAAATGCAACAGTTGATCCGAAAGGTCTCCTGAGTTTACCGTAACAAATCCGAGCCAATCTAAAATCAAGGACCAGATTCTGTCAAAACAAAATCACATACGATGAACAAGTGATCCATATCTTCATTCATGCCGCAACCTCCTAGACGTTGGTGGTCATTAATTTGAATCACACTCATTATGAGAAAATTATCTTTGGTGGTAATACAATTGAAAAGTAGATGTCAAACCAAGAGATTAACTTTGAGAGGAACCATTTTAAGTCATAGGATGTTTGAGTTTATTATTGGAGTGTTATGATTCACCGAGGCCAAGAATTGATAAGCACTGCTAATAGAGTAGCATTTGAACGGATGTAGCTATCAAACTCATATATCTTCCGTACAAAACTGCAAAATAATAGAATTTAACAGTTAACTACACTCCATCATTTGATCTTTCACTCAAGCCATCAACCTTCTTATCCATCTCCACCTCTTCGTCCACTCCCCAACCTAAGGAGTTTATCTCCGTTACAGACCTCCTTCCAGCCAAGGATCCTACCAAAATAGCGTGAAGGAACCATCCCCCACTTCACGCCCTATGTTATCGTCAAATCAACTCTCCATTCACAAACTAGCTCCCTCTCGAATCATGTTAAAGTTCTTCACCAGACTGAACCTACCCCGCCACCATAACATAATCTCCCCCTTCATCTTCATAACGAGAAACTAGCACCCTACACCATCAACAATCACTTTCAACCCCCGATATTACCTCAAATAGAATAAGAATAATTTTCAAGGCTCTAACATTTTCCCAACTGTTGTCTCCACCAAAAAGGTATCGTCTACAAACTTCAAGTGTGAGATCGAAATAGCTTCTGATGCGCCAATCTTATAACCAGTAAACAAACTTGTTTCCACTATGGAGTTCATCATAAAATTCATCCCTTCAAATGCTATTAAAAATAGAAAAAGAGACAAAGGATCTCCTTAGCGTAAATATCTTTCCAACTTAAACTCTTCAATCGAACTACCAATAAATATAACTAATGTCATTGCCTTATTTACACATTCTAAAACCCAGTTACACCGCAGTGTTGAAAAGTTCATTTGAACTATAGTATCATCAAGATACTTCCAATCCATAGAATCAAAAGATTTTTTAAAATTCACTTTAAATAATAATAAATCTTTTTTTAGACGGCGTGCATCATCCATCACCTCATTAGCTATAAGAATCCAATCAAGAATTTGCCTGCCTTTGATGAATGTTGACTCAGAATATGAAATAACACTCTGAACGACACTTCTCACTCTATTATCCAATATCTTATACAAGCATCCAACCAGAGAAATCAAACGAAAATCAACCATCTGTTAAGCCCTTTTGTCAATTTGCCATTTCAACGAAACTAAGCAAAATAATCGCATCAAAACATCTTTTAAACCCACCCTAAATTCCTTGATGAACCCAGGATTTATCCCATCCGGACTAGGACTCTTGAAACTGTCACAGTTCCAAATTGTCTGCTTCACCTCCTCAAGAGATATATGTTTGAGTAATTCCCATCTACTCATCTGAAAGACTTAAAATTGAAGTTTTCTACCCTAGGACGATTGATATTACCAGACTGAAAATGAGACTCCAAATGGTAAAATACAACACTTTTAACATTTCCCACCCCCTTCCACCTAAGTATTGTTTACATTGATCAAAATAATAGCATTTGAATGAAGCCTAGATGACATTATTCATGGAAAAATTTAGAATTTGTGCCACCTTCGTTCAACCAATTTAATCATGATTTCTGCCATGCATACTAGAATTAAAATGGGACAAAGAAAATCAATTTGTTGATAAAGATTGTAACTCCTCCACCCCCATCCACTTCTAAGTCTTGCCCTCCTCCTTAACAACAAGGGGAGAAATTTGATATTTCGTCATATTGATTATGCCTTTCAGATCCTGAGTATGATTCTGATGCCAGATTTTCAAACTTCCTTTAATCAATTTTAATTTTTCTTTCAGCACATAACCACCCCACCCTTGCCACACCTGGAAAGAATGCCATTAATCCCTATAAAATAACAATTTAAGTTTGTACAACATTTCAATATCCACTACGGACGGCCCCCAGTTTTCCTCATCAATAGTTAACAATACCAAACAATGATCACATAAACTACGAGCTAGAGCCACATGTATAAAATTAGACCATATCAAACATCACTCTTCAAACAATAAGAATCTATTTGAAACGACTCATTGATAGACTATTCCCACAATACCAAAGCTTCAGACAATAAGATGGTGTTCCTAGTACTCCTCATGTTATTGGATGTCGTATAGTAACTTCGTCACCATGTCTTGGTCAAAGAAACTTCGTCACCATGTGAAATAAGGGTGGAAATAGTAATTTTAATTTCTTAAGTGCAACAAGAAAATATTAACGCTCATGTATTGGTGGCATTAATGGTGGTTATCTAAGTCTTCGGCTATTTTATTAATTTTCTTTCTAATTGCATATCGACTATCGTTATCAATGAAATATAAGTTTGCCTTTGTTAAGAGAAAAGGTGGGAATAGTGTAAAAATTGTGAAAATATAATTATCCACTCATAGTGATCGTAACTGATCAGAAGGTGATTGTTGGTGCGTTAAATGCGGTGGTTGGAACGATTGTAGAATGCGTCAAGAATGCTTCTTGGAACGGCCGGGGGTGTGTACCTCGCAGGCGCTCCGACGCTCAAGTCAGTAGAGATCAGAGAGTGAGAGTTTAGAGGAAGAGATAGATTCTACCTTGGGGACTGTTAAGAATCCCCTATATATAGAGGTGGAGAGCTACAAGTCCGTTGTGATGACACACCTGGTTCTGGCGGTTACGAAATTGTGGGAAGTGTAACCGCCAGAGAGTTTATTGCGGGAACGTGCAGAGAGCCGTTGTGGTTCGTTTTGAACCGATCTTGCTCGCTTCGTGCACCCCTCATGGGGAAGGGGTGTGCTGCAAGTAATATTGTCAAACGTGATATTGTATTTGAGCTTTGAACTGTATTGGGCCTAAGTAAATGGGCCAAAGGTCCCTTTGGCCGGTCCAGAACACATAGTTTTTTCATTCAAATTTTAAAGTATAAGGTCGAGAATTATTTTATTGGTAGGATAGCAAGTTAATTAGGTACGATAACTTGATCATATGTGCTTTGTGCTTAATAAGGGACTTTTAGGTGATTTTATGCCTCTCATTTTTTTTACTTTGTTTTCTTTTAGTACGTTTTGGAGAAGAGGAGCACCAAATTAAGAACATCAAATTACTTATTCCGGCAATGCGTTTGTTTAATTAGAAATTAATTATTTCTTATTCCAATACAAATTTATCCCAAATTAACGAAGCTTTTGTTTCTCCATGATCAATTTTTTAAAGCCCAATTTGCTATGTTTTTCTATTTCATTGATATGACAAATCATGTGCATGAAATTTAGCACCTTATCATAAAGTTGAATTCACATTTGCAAAAGATATATTATTTAATAGTGAAGCAAAATTCTTCATTCTCACCTATCCAATAGCAATACGACAAAGACAAGTTGAAGATTCTTCCATTAAAATCATACATAAAAATTGATATGTTATAAACATCAAGCATTCTATTTCCAATATAGTATCTAACGTGTTCCCCTTAACAATGTTGAATAATACAAATTTGATACTTTAAATGGACATCCTTTCCCAAAATAGGAAAAACATGTATGGAATCTTTCTTTATGCTTCTAAAACCAAGCCAAGTTCACTATCCCTTACTAAATATTCTTATGTTGTTTGTGCTTATAAATTACTTCAAAAACTCACTTCACAAATATACATTTTAGAGCAATATCATTTTTCTTATCTTTGCATCTCATTGTGGTTTATAATGTCTAGGCCATTGGAACCACTTTCTGTGGGAAGAGTGATAGGAGAAGTTGTTGACATTTTCAATCCAAGTGTAAGAATGAATGTGACATATTCAACCAAGCAAGTTGCAAATGGTCATGAGTTAATGCCTTCCATTGTTATGAACAAACCAAGGGTTGATATTGGTGGTGATGACATGAGATCTGCTTATACTTTGGTAAGTTACTCACTCTCATTCATATGTTTGAAAATATAAGGTTTCAATTATTTTGTTTACCATATGTTACATTAGCGAAGTATCAATCGGCTTTGACGATGTGGAAAACCTAACTAACTACCTTTATTAGTATGTTTATTTCCAAATCACATTTTTTATCTACAAAACACTGTTTTTAAAATTAAATCGGAGATCAAACTGATGAGTTATGGTTCAATAAGATCAACTACGGTTGGGCCGAGGTTGGACCGAATGATAAATAAATAAATTAAATAGTTAACAAGTAAAAAAATATATACAAAAGGTAAAGAATGAGAACTGGTTGAACCAACTACAATTTAACCGGGTTAAATCCAGTTCAACCAGAATAAGTATAATCGTAATTGTAATCAAATTAAACCGATGAACTTGTCGCTTCCCGCTTAATTGTTTGAACTGATTGGTTCGGTCCGATTTCTAAAACATTTGTTATAGTGGCTAGAACCTGAGAAATGAATGTATACATATATATGTTTTTATATATTGATAGTAACATAGGATTAATATACCAAATGATGGAACTTGTAGATCATGACAGACCCAGATGCTCCTAGTCCTAGTGATCCACATTTAAGGGAACATCTCCACTGGTTTGTATAATAAAATTTCTTTCTCATCTCTTTATTTATTTATTTTTTTGTATCATTTATTCCCCCTTATCAACTTGGTGTTATCAATTTGCCAGGATGGTTACAGATATTCCAGGTACCACAGATGTCTCTTTTGGTTAGTCCCTCTCTCTTATCCTAGGATCAATATAATCTTAATTAATTATTCTCTAATCTCTATATTTGTTAATCTAATGATTATTACTTTTAGATATACTTTTACCACTAAGAACTTGACGTTTTAAACAACTTGAGTTCAATTGGGAAATCAACTATGAGTTTTTTAACATTTTCATAATTTATTATATGTGCATGGATATGAAATTACAGTCTCAAGCTCATAGAAAACCAATCAATGGTAGAATTTCACTCTTTTTCCTTCAATGGACACTACTAAAAAATTGTCATTTTCGGACATAATTACGAGCGTTATATGGAATAGAATTTGGACATTTTTTTCACGAAGTTCGGACAGAAAATAGTTTCATACATCATATTAAGACGAATAGTGTATCGTCTAAAAAAGCCATGTCGCAAATAAATTGTTCATCCTAATTTTCAGACAAATTTCAAACGGTTTTTTATACGAAAACTGAAATCTAAAATTGTGTGATACGTCGACTAAATTTTGTCCGGACATCTTTTATTGAGTGAGAATTCTATCTATCTCTCAAAAGAAATTAAAAACTTGATTACTATATAGTTCAGGGTGTATAATGACACATTTTAAAATAATGTGACATAATTAAGTCATTAATTTATATAATATAATAAAAATCCTAGTAATAGAATTGTCTATTTCTTAAACCTTCTTACAACCACATCTCAATTGTAAATTATGCAGGAAAGGAGATTGTGGAGTATGAGAATCCAAAGCCAGTGATAGGAATCCATAGATATGTCTTCATCTTGTTCAAGCAGAGAGGGAGACAAACAGTGAGATCCCCATCTTGTAGAGACAATTTCAACACAAGGAGATTCTCACAGGAGAATAACCTTGGTTTACCTGTTGCTGCAGTTTACTTCAATGCTCAAAGAGAAACCGCGGCAAGAAGAAGGTGATCGATGGTAAAAAGAGGACATGCACTGTCAGTGTAAACTAGTTACACCGACATCCAATGAGAATCCAATATTTTGCGGTTATTTTTAAATTACGGATACAAAGTGGACTTACATGGAAATGGAAATAATGTGAGTTTTCATTGGATGTCGGTGTGAAACTATATTTTACACCAACGGTGCATCTCTATTAAACTCGTTATCAATTTATGAAGCTGAAAGGATGCGGTGAATAAAACTTGTTTCAGCCTAATATCTTTTCTTAGGGTTTGTCATTGTTGAAATAAGGATGTAGATTTTTGTTAAAATCTATATTCCACTTCATTTTTTTTCCTCATGTCTATTTATTTGTGCGAAATGGATTTTGAAACGGTTTGAGGTTACGATCGGGACTGCAGCATCAAAGTTTATGATGTTTCTGCATTGTGGCCGAAACTATAATCGCGAATTTATATTCGACGATAAGTTAACTATACGTAATATTAAGAATTGTGATGTGGTTGCGATCGCGATTGTTCACAAGGAACCTTAGAGCTAGCTGGTGTTTAAAAGGTGGCACATATTCTTGATGTACTTTGTAGTTTGTACTGCTTGTAAGTTGATGAATTTGTGGACCAAACAATACCTTAATTTGTTTATTTATGAAGATTAGCTGTTATAACAAATCTTCTTGGAAAAGAAACATCAGAATTATTCTATTTTTGTTGCAGATGTTGAAAGCTGGACTTATTTTGTAATGTTTGCTTTTAAATAAGAATAAGAAAAAGTTAATACAAGAGATATTCTAACTTATATACGGAAAAAAAAAACTTATAAGTTTTGGTACACTAATCTAAGAAATAGTATCACACCTATATTTCCACCTCTACATTCAAATCATTCGCATCAAACTATTTTAATCTTAGCAACCAAGTCTTCACAATCATGTGATAAGTTTTATTGCAACCATGTCGAACCGTCACTCCACATTCGCCTGTGACCAATACCACAACCCTACTCCATCGCGACAAGGTTGCGAAATTACAAAACCTTGAACAATCTTTGTGGGTGGCGGATGAACGAAGATAAGATCTAGGATTCTCCTTTCGCTCAAAATGACTTAGAGAAAGGTGAGTTAATGACGATTTTAAAAAGGGTAAGGTATGGCGGCGAATGTCCACTTTTCATTCAATGAGACCGTTAAATATGGTGGCAAAAGTCGTGTCACCGTGTGTTGTATGTCACTTATACTGGTGTCGCACGGTAGAGAATGTCTCAATTTTTTAGCCAAATTCATACTATTAAGTATCAACTAAAATTTTACAACTGACATAAAAAACAATCTGATTGTTGCATAACATGCGATACATTTAAGGGACCGCCTATCAAGATTGAGATAAGAAAATTGCTCTTCCCCCATCAAGTTTCGCTCATTCCCAACTGAACTACCCAAAATACACCCGCTTGAGTTAACCCACGTAGGTGTAAATCACTCTCGCTACCTGACTTAAGTCAGCGTTAGTCAACTCACGTAGGTTATAACCCAGCATGAGTTAACTCATGTAGGTTATAACCCAGCGTGAGTTAACTCACGCAAGTTATACTTTAGCTTACCGAGCGCGAGTTAACTCACACGGAGGATATTTTGGTCAGTTTGTATGGGAGTGAGCGTTTTTTGTTGGGAGAAGAGCAATTTTCTTCAAATAAAAGATCGAGGGGGCCTTCATTATGGTCCATACCATTGTTGGGTTTAAAGTGTGATTAATTTTATCCCACATTGCATGTGGAACATATAACAATGGTGACTCATTAACCTGATGTCTTAAGATTTTGGATTGAGATATATGTCTCCATCTCTTGTGGTATAGAAGCATTGTGTCTGTTTCTCTCGTCGCATGCAGACTCGCCAAGAACTCAAATAGTGCATCTTGCAATGAAGGAAGTCTCTATCATTCTGGAGACAGCGTGCCCCATTAATATACATCTAATATATTCTTCCATTCACAGCTACATAAGCAAACCAACAAGAGATTTAAAACTATGGTTAATAACGCTCAAAATCGTGGTTAATTACCTTGAGTAGATGGTTAAAGAGTTGTGACATTTTGTTATATCCATTAATCATTTGTTGAATATAATTATTTGTTGTCAAATTTTAGGGTGTGTTTGGATTGAGGGTTTAGGAGGAAAGGGAGGGGAGGGTTTAATTTTTCGTTTTTAAATTACGGACTATATAACATGTTTTTCTAAAACAAATTAAGTGTTTATGATCGTTTATCATGTTAATATGTTAACTTCTTATAAAACATTTCATAGTGTTCGTAATTTAAAAATGAAAAGTAAATCCTCCCCTCCCTTCCCTCCTAAACCCTCCATCCAAACACACCCTTAATGTCAAATTTGTGCGTCAAAACAACACAACTTTATCAAATAAAATGGAACAATCGTTCGTCCTGGTTAAGGAGAATTCCAGATGAATAAAAAAGTGTATTCCTATATAAATGGAAATGAAGCACATGTATATGATTGCTGAATTATATTCTGTCTTGTGTGTCTTCAAAAAGTGTGACTTATTAGATGTGAATATATTCTGTACAAAATCATAGAAAAAAACAAAAGCTAAGGAAGGGACATAACACAAGCAAAATACCAAATAATGCCCTTAAAGGAAAGGTACGTGTCTCCATTTCAATGGATACAGATAACAAACGTGACAACATATAATTAGGTGAATTTGATTGCTAGTAATTTGTGAGAACAAAGAATTCTTCCAATACCTGAGAAATTGGATTCTTATAAAACTCATCATTGGTTTCCAATGTCAATTAGGTGGGGACAATATTGATTGTAAGGCTAAGTAACATGTGGGGTAGTAGCCAACTAGCATACATGATTCAGCATAATATAGTTTTCCATGGCATAAACATGAACATGCACTCTGATTGATCATAGAAAAAAGTTAGGTAATTTTTTGTTTGGTAGTAGAAAAAAAATGAAATTTCTCTTATTTTACTTGGTGTTTGTTTGGCATAGCGTTTGCAAAACGGTGTTTGGTAAAAGAAATCACCGCAAAAACCCACGTTAGCAAAGAAGCTAGTATTTGGAGCTTCTGAAAATCACAGCAAAAACGCATCGGGAAGCATGCAAACGTGCTTTTATGTGTTGCAAACATGAAATAATCACACTTAGCACCTATTTGGATGTACGTCCGATATCTCCAATTATCGCATCCAGAGGCAGTTTTCACCGCAATTTCAAGAAGCTATACATTCAAGCTTCTTGCCTAACGTGCGGCCACGTCCAACCAAACACGTACTTATTAGTCTAAAAAGCCATGGACACACACACTCGAAGAGTTTTCATTACAAACAACTACAATTGCCTCAAATGATTAGACCTTCAAATCACACACAAGAAAATAGAGAGAAACTTAACTCATTATAACATTAGGATTTCTCCATTTCCTCTCTCCATTTATCCTCTCCATTGCTATAGTTGTTAGATGTTTTTGGGTGTATAAAAAAATTTGGACTCATTTAATGTCCAACACCGACACGACACCGACACATATAATTACACTGAAATATGCGATTTTCTCAAATTATTAGCGGTGTCGGCAATGTCAGTATCCATGTCGTGTCCGATGTCCGTGTCCGTATTTGTGCTTCATAGCATGCAGACTATTCTAAACTAGTAAGTGTTAAACTATAAGCATAAGTTATCGAAGAAACAAGCAAAACAAATAAAAAAAATATGTACTACAAAGCTAAAAAATTGTATAGAAAAACGCATAAACACAACAATTTAGTCCTCAAATTTGTTCTTTATAAACCTATAAAAATTCATGATAAACAAAATATACAGAACCTCCTACTAAACAGAAAGGTACTTTGGTTTTTGCACTCACCCAGTCACCACCTAAAAACTATCTTTTATATTGCAAAATGAAATCCAATTCCAATAGCAACTAATTTTACAAACTCTCTCTAAATATCATAACTGATAAATAAAAAAGAGGAATGCTGAAACGCAAGAATATTATCTTTCACCAAGTATGCAGACTTTGCAGTAAAACAGAAGCAAAGAAGCTTGATTTCTTCTTGGTATATGCATCCACTAGATTTCACTATTTGAGGTTGCATAATAAGACAACTGTGGACTTCACTGTTGATCTAAGATGGTAAACTGCATCCACACATGATGAGAAGAGTTAAATATGTTTGAAGTCCCTATAAAATTCAATATTTTTCAAGTTTAGTCTCTAAATAAAGTATGTTCAATATTAATTCTTATTTTGCTTTTATATGGACTAAAAGCACTCATTTTTCATAAAAAATGAATATTTATGTTAGTCCTCGACAAAAACTGCGAGACCCGGCCATGAGAAAATAAAAACAATTTTTAGGCCGTGAGAAAAATAAAACAGGACAACTTAGCCTCTACGTTTTTCAGAGGTGAGAACTAAGTTGTTCATGTAGGAACTAAATCGTCTCAGTTTATTTTTCACAAGAACTAAGTTGTTTTTATTTTTCTAAGAGACAAAATTTGGGTCTCAGTTTTTCTAAAGGACTAAAATGGTCTTCTCACTTAATAAAATTAATAAGAATAAACTTTATGTAGGGAATAAACTTAAAAAAAAATCAACTTAAAAAGTCATAATTTTTTAAGTGCCTTAAAACATATTTAACCATAAGAGAACGACCACATACTTGCCTATTGAATCAATCATGCATTTATTTCTGAATTACATTGGTTCTCCCTGCTGCAACTTCTTCTACCCCAAAACATATTTGAACATGTTGTTTTCACCAGTTTTGGTCCTTCCATTTTATCCTGATCTGTTGTCGAAGCTTGTGAGTTACGAGGTGATTCATCTTGTGTTTCATCTTCACCGGGCTCAAATGGCGGACAAGGACCATCGTTGCAAGTACATAGAGGAATCGCTACAGATGGAAATGGTGTACAGGTGACAGGGCAAAGCATCTCGGAAGAAACAGAAGCAACCCGGTTTTTTCGAATTTCCGATGTATTATGAGAAAGAGAGGATTGATCTATGTCACGTGGATGCTGTATGCATGGTGTACACATGCTGAGAGACGCGTGCAATTTATTTTCTTTTGGTTGGAAACTTGGTAACTTGACGAAAGAGATAATTCCCTGTCGACAAAGGGGACAAGGGACAGAACCAGGAGGGCCATGCATTTCAGAAGAAACATTGGCTGTAGAGCAAAGATAGAGTGCACATCTTACACAAAGCTCATGCATGCATCCTGCATGGAAAAAGTCTTGAGATCAGCTACACTGAGCATTATGTTTAAACGTAAGACAAATGACTGTTAGCATTTAGGTAGATAAGTCAGATCATGACATAAAAAATATGAATTTAGGTCTATGTTTGGTGCATATTAAAAGTAGAACATATAATAGGATATAAGCTTTATAAAAAATAAAAAATAAAACTAAGGGGGAACAAATAAAAACTAATATATAACATGGTCTCCCATTCCGTTAGGTCCATGCGTAAAATGTTAGCTTAGCATCTCATAAACTACGTTTTCCGTTTAATAATTCTTAAAATTTGGATTGGACCTAACTCAATCTCTCCTTATTATAAACCGGCTTGTAAGGTGAGGAACGTCTTCTCAAGAGTGCTATCTATCCGATGTGGGACCAAATCCACCCCCTCAAAGCCAACAATGAAGGTGTTGGAGGCTGCAATGAAGGCTAACCAAAGGTCACAATTTAGGCGACTAGGGGCAGACCGCAATTAAGGCAGAATTTCCAACAAATACACTCCCTCACATCAAAGACTAGACATCTAGAGTGTAACCTTATAGCGGATGACTATACATCTAGAGTGGATAGGCTTTGATATCATCTTAAAATTTAAACTAGGCCTAACCCGTCCTTACAAAACCAGCTTTACCTTGTTTTCATAAGCTCATTTTTAGAAGTCATTCACTAACAAACTCGGTTTTAAGGTCATATCTGATCTAATGTGAGACACTTTAACAATAATATCATAAAATCGGCTTCCCGTTCTCAAAGAGAATGAGAACCCTCCTATCTCTCTCTCAAAACATGGGATTATAACTTTATGGGATGATATATCTGACAAACACATTTTACTCATTTTAAGAGAACTGCAGTCCATTGAATATTTTCATGTAGATACGCAAGCAAATATACAGATCAAAAGTTTAGAATCCAGTACCTTCTGCTGCCACTGTACATGGCCTCTCCAGGCAGACAGCACAGAAGTCGATCTCATTAGATGAGGTTGTAGGAGAATGCAATCCACATTCCCTGCAGTAATCCAAATCAACCTTATTTCCATTTGCATCAGGAGAAGATAACAGAAATATTTTAACCCTTAATTTTAGCTTGGTGCATCAGAGGATCAGACAACATAAATAGGAAAAATCATTGTGCTTCAAGAATCATATAATAGGATCACACAATTCTACGCTTTTCCGGAAGTCTAGACATTCCCGATCATATTTCTGGAACGCAGTCTGACCAGATCGCATATCCTAAATGATATTTTTAACACTTCTAGCCCTATCTCAGCATTTTTTCCTAACCAAAAACAACTCCCTCATCATTTCTGTTGTGTGACTATTTCACATGTTCTCATCTTCATCATTGTTCCCTGGTGCAGTGCAGCGGAGGTGCTTTCTCTTGGTTAAATGTTATATAACATCTAAAGGCTAGTTTGAAACTAATGACTAGTAGATACCAGTTTTAGGAGGTTTTTTAACCAAAAAAATCAGATTTCAGAAACAGGACGCGAAACCCTGGCTATGAACTACAGTTGCTATGTGCGCAAAGTGGGAGTTTAAAATCACACATATTTTACTGTATGGAATGGCAAAGCGATTCTGCACAGGTACACATTCGGTCATAACCACTAAGATCACAAAATTGTACGATCCTACATGCTGGATCCCGATTTTGACTATCATGATGCACATCTATTTTTCATATTATCTGAAAACTATTTCGTTGTTTCTTTTTAATGATAATTACGTTCACAGTATTTTGCAGTATTATTACGACAGCTATTCCCGTTGTTTGTAATTTATGGATTATAAAAATACCTGGCTATGTTGAGCACACTCATGAGGGGCAACGACAAATAATTTGAAGTAGGGAATGATGATACGATGGTATCAGAACTGGGTGCCAGCACTGGTTCAAGCCAGTGACGCCCCCACATCCTAGCAACATCAAGTGGAAGCCACCTGAGGGGAAAAACTAAATTCTATCAATTATGTTATAGAGTAAGAAAACAATCTACATCAATTTCCATTCACAATATCTTACCCATTGCAGTTCAAAGCCATCCGAGTTGCACCTTTTGAAAGCAGGATCTGAGAAAATAAGAGCATCGTTAAAAGATTTGGGGCCTGTTTGGATTGGCTTATTTGAGCTTTATCTACTAATATAAACACTTGTGAAACTATTTGGGAAAACTAATGGAAACAGTTTATGACATGTCTATTAGCAGTTTTCAGCCAATTTCCACAAGCTCTTTAGGATAGCTTATGAAACATCATATAACTTATATGATTCAGTTTGACATTATTTTATCTTTTGCTATAGGAATAGTTTATGCGTAAGCTCTTATGCTTTAAGTGCTTAATTAGGCTAATATCAGAGGACAACGTTAAAGAAATTCTTACCTGACAGCATTTTAAATTTCCGCCACAAGCAGCATAATGCAATGGAGTGCTTCCAGCCCCTGTATTAATGCATAGCAAATCGGTAATTTTCTGGCAGGAGGGAAGAAAAAAAAACACATACTTATCATCATCTTCAACAAAAGATTTACCTATTAAATCCATCGATGTTCCATAATGATATGTTGCAGCTGATGCATTAGCATTAAGATCGAGTAGCAGTTGTACACAATCGAAATACCCGTTCAACGCAGCCATATGAAGTGCAGTAATACCTGCATCTGCTGTCTTGTTTACAAACTTGGACAACTCACTGCACCGGCATGAAGTAAATCAATAGCAAGAATATAATATACAGAAATTATTGAAACACTATTTTATAGTCAACATGGTTTTAAATTGTTGTCCGTAACCGCAATAGTGACTGAAGTATAAAATATTTTGAGAACTCTAACTGCAATTTTAACTGCATCAGTCATATTTCTTCGTATTTCACTAAAACATAAAAGTTCACAGTGTAATCGCAACCACAATTTAAAACCATGATAGTAGGGCTTTAAATCATTAATATAAACTAAATCTAAAAGAAGATCAATGTAATGAAGACTCTCGAAGAAAAATTAAGCATGGCTTTTGCAAATAGTATTTTTATCAAATAATTGTTACTTGTTACTGTAGTAACTAAATGTGTGAATGCATATGTATAAAAATGTAGAAAGAAAAAACATGAATGTACTAGATGTTAAGTTTATTGAAATGAATATAAAGAGCATTTTATGATAAGCATGTTATAAACAGCGAAAGTATATTAGTCATACAACACTATCAGCTAAACATAAAATATAGGATGAAATTTACTAGAATGATAATCTATTGAGAATTACACTATGAAGAGGAATGGCAGACCTTTGTTCGTTTTTTCTTTTTGTATTTGATCCATCACCAACATCAGCATCCACACGAACATGTAGAGTTTCATAAGGAGCACTTGGGACCAAGTCAGCCACAACAAGTCTAATGCATCTTACATGCCCACTGACAGCTGCAAAGTGAAGAGATGTCCTCCCACTTAGATAATCTGCTTTCATAACCTGCAATTTAATCTAGTTATTCTTCACACATGGTTATCACAATACGACCTATTACTCAATCAAAATTGAACCCAATCGATACGAATTTTTAATGAATCGCTACAAAAACTTGGTGTGGCCAGCCTTTTATTTGTCAGCTTTGTATATACAGTCACTTTTCTTTTGTCCTTTACTTTATGACTTGAACCGTGAATAATCTTGAGGTTTGTAGATGAAATCAGCTTATAATTTTTCTCTGTCAAGTAGTTTTACTTAATAATATAATTTTATTGGTAATTTATCTTACGATTCACAAGAAGATTCAATTCATGATTCAGAAAATAGGTAATCCAATAGTTCACAATTTGAATCTTGATTTGATAACCGCGATTCTCAGAATGAAACTAGGACCATGTAAATATACAAATATACTTTAACACGAAAGTCCAATTCCCACCCCACACATGGTTTCAACCATCAACCCTGCAACTTGTGTCGTTCCAATTTTATCAGATATTATAACCGAAAGACTGAGAAAGGGAGAAAGTGGACGATAATACTCACATTACATCTGTACAGCATAAGGGTTTGTACAACTTCCCAATGACCATGTCTACAAGCTTGCATCAAAGCTGTCTATAAATAAAGGATCAAATTAAACCAAAATTAAAATCTCATATAGCAAATCATATTCTTAGGCAATCATATATATATATATATATATATATATATATGCATCAAAAAGGAGACCGAGAAACATCGAAAGAATTTTTTTGAAATCTTCACATTATCATGCTGACATCTTTTGAACAAGAATCAGATCCACTGATCTGTCAAGAATCATAATGCACACCAATGTAGGAAAAAATTCTCTTAATATTGTAACTGGCCAATTTTAGGACCAAGACAATGGATAGTTGAACAATAATCACAATTGATCGCACATTATCCCTTTAATTGCAAGAAATAGGGATAAGAAATGGTGTGGCGTTATTCCATTTTTCAACACTGAAATTCACCAAACCAGTATTCATCATATCCAGGTTAAAATAAAGGTCTCCGACCGCGATTTATGCCACGATATAATGGTTTTTTACATTGCTAAGACTGCAATGCAATCAGGATTAGGGCCGCATCAGCCGCACTAAACTACAATTCTCCGCAATATCAAAGATCGTGACGACCAGCTTTCAAACCGTTATCATATCATGAAAATTAGTCAAATCAAACTCGATCACCATAAAACTTAAATCAATCAAACCACCATACATAAACGAAAACCGAGATATAATGGAAATTAGGCCACAATATAATCGTTTTAATGTTGCCAAAACCGCAATGCAACCAGGATTGGAGCGGCATCGGCCGAATTTGCCTACAACTCTTCTCAATAACAAATATCGTGACGAGTGACGACCAACTTGAAACCACAATCATATCATGAAAATTAATCAAATCAAACACAATAACCAAAAAACTTCAACCAATCAAACAAAAAGTGCCAAAAAAAATTAAAATTTTACCTGACCACAATAGTTCCTTGAATTCACATCAGCTCCTTTTTCAAGCAACAATGCCACAATCTAACAAACACACCAAAACTTTAGAGAATCAAAAAGGGTGTTAATATCAAAATGGTAAAATTAAAAACATAAACTTTAAGACATTAAAAGACAAAGAAATCAAAAGGGTATATTCAAAAAACCTCGTTGTGACCCTTAGAAGCTGCAAAATGAAGAGGTGAATTAAGACCACCAAAAGTTGAGTATTTTGCAAGACAAGGATTGAATTCCAAAAGCATCTTTGCTTCAACCAAATCACCATCTCTTGCTGCAGATACCAACCTCTCACCAGAAGCTGAACAACCAAAAGAATTTCCCATCTTTCTGATGAAAAATTCTTCTAATTCTAAGCAAAACAATAGGGTCAATAAATAACCAAAAAAAATTAATGGGGTGTTTTTAATTTCAATAAAAATTAAAACTTTATAAGCAAAAAGAAGTTAATGGGGTGTTTTTGATTTGAATAAAAATGAAAACTTTATTAATGGGGTGTTTTTGATTTGATGAAAAATGAAAAGTTTGATGTGTGAGAGTGATGTGGCAACACAGAAAGAAACAGAGACAGTTGTGTCTTTTTCTGATGGAAACAAAAAATGAAGGTGAAACTGAAAGGTTGGAAATTGGAATGTGAGTTATGGTTTGTTAATGGTGTTTTTTGTGTGAAGGAAAAAAACAAAGAGGAAAAAAGAATGAAGGTTCACTTTACCTTCTTTTCTTCTGTGTTTGTGTTCCTTTGACTTTGTTTTATTGTGTTTTTTCTTCTCTCTTTGGTTTTTAAATGGGATTTTGCAATTTGAGGATGAAATTTGACTTCTGTTAGTCGATTTTTGAGTCGGATATCAATTTTTAAACAAAAGTGTGTGTTTTCTTTGTTTTAAAATGGAATTTGATTGATTATATGTATTATTTATGTAGCATGTATTGATCGTATTTTTTTTATTAATGTGTAAAGATAAATAGTAATATATAAAATGTTCATGTGTTAGTTTTTTTTATTTTTTTTGGCTAATGTATAGCTACTTGATTATGTGTGTACTCTCTCCATTTTAAAATGACTTATATTGTTTGACTATAAATATTATTGTTTTAATATATTTTGGGGATATTTTGTATTAATATATAAAGATAAATGGTAGAACATAATATGTTAGATTAGTCTTGATGAATATTGTCAAAATATCAACTTCTTATAATTTTTTCTATAAATAATTAAAGATATTAAAGGTTAAAATTAGGTATTAGCGTATGTAAAAGAGTCAACAAGATCGATCGTTTTGGAACAGAGAAAGTATTTGGTTGGATTTTGTTTTAGGTCACACTAACACGTGTTTTAAATACACAGGTTAATGAAATTAAAAGTAAAGTTTTTTTATTGGAAATATCGTTTTTGAAAATATCACTTTATTGGAATTATCACTATTTTAACTTTAAAAAGATCGAATACACATTTTCCAATATTATATTATTACTTCTCTTCCGTTGTCAATTATAAACAAATTTTGGCTTTTTAGGTTTATTAAATTAATTATGTATATAATCTTTTTTTTTAAAAAGCCAAAATGATATATATATATAAATCACCGCTAAACACTTTAGCACAAGGAGTGCCAAAATGTCTAGACACAAACAAAGTTCAAACAATCTGGTACAACGCCATTAAGGCGCAAAAAAAACAAAACAAGAAGAAAGAAACACACAATAAAAACAAGCTAAAAAACTGAGTTCAAGCAGGTTAAAGGACTCCGCTGCCACACTTGATAATCAAAATCAAAATTAGCGTATTTCGATTTCAACCACTAAAATGACTGAAGCTTTGCCCTTTCACCTAACACAAGCAAGTTGTCTCTTTTCTTTGAAAAATTCTATTATTTCGTTCTTTCCATATTGTCCAGACAACTGACGGCCAAATAATGTGCATGGACTCCGTCGTCTTCTTGGAAAAACCCCGCATGCCGCCAAACTGATGCAAATGCTCGAAAATTGACAATGAAAAATTGTTGAGAGACCAAGCCAACTGACGACAAGCTTCCACAAATCACCAAAGAAACTGCACGTAATAAATAAATGATCCTTGTCCTCATTGGAACCGCAATTAGCAACACATCCTTATCAGATATTAGTAAGACCCTCTGTTGGAAGAGTTTATCTCTAGTAGAAATCTGGTCAAGAAAGAGACGCCAAGCAAAAATCAACACTTTTATCGTGCTCCAATTTTGTTAAAAAATAATAAGCAGAACTAACAGTGTAACAATTAGTAGCATGTAACTTCCAAATCCATTTATCAACACGGTCAACCTGAAAAGAGAAGTTAGATAGGCGAACAATACACTCCCCCAACAACTCATCCTCCCACGCAAATAACCTGGCGCCACTTCCAAGCCTCACCATTAACACCCCACCCTCTCGCAAACATAGCAGCCATCGTATCTAATTTATTTTCCGCTAACTCAAACAATCTCACATACAACCCGCACAACGGTTTCCCCTCAATCCAAGACAAAGTGGACTCACCATCCCCCACCTAACGCATAATATTATCAGTCAACCACATTGTATCAACATCCCCCACTCCATCCCTAATATTTAAAATATTCTGCCACCACACCGACCCTCCCCCCTCCAAGAGCAACAAAGTCGCCCCTCCTCTCCATAACGGGCACATAGCACCCGATACCAAAGACTCTCCTGCTCCTGCAAAATCCTCCACCACCACTTACCCAAAAGAGTAAGATTAAACTCCATCAACCTCCGCACACCCAAATCTTCGTCCTCCTTTTGCAAACAAACAGTCTCCCATTTTATCCAAGTAATTTTCCTAATATCCTCACCCCCCCCCCCCCCCAATGCATTAAAAATAGATGCAAGGGTAGAGATTATACCTGATGGGCTTTGAAGAAGGAAACAAAGTAGACCGGGATTGAGGATAAGACATGACAGACTTAAGTAATATCAAATGACCACTCATAGATAGGTTACAACTCTTCCAACCAACTAATCTTTTTTAATGCGCTCAACTAGAGGGTACTAAAAAACAATCTTCTTCGGACCACCGCCAATAGGCATCCCCAAATATAAAAAAGAAAGCCTTCCATGTTTATAGTGCATCACCGAAGTCGTCTCGTACAATCAATAATCAGAAACATTGACCCCATAAAGCATACTCTTATGGAAGTTAACTTTTAAGCCAGAAGTAAATTCAAACAACATCAACACAGATTTTAAAATCCTAATATTCCCCTAACTTTTTGCCCCCGTCAAAAGGGTGTCATTGGCGAACTGCAAATGGGAAATGGCAACATCACCATGCGCCCCTACCTTGTAAGGTTCAAACATGTCCTGCTCCACTACTGAATTCATCATACAATGCAAGCCTTCAGCAGCAATAAGAAAAAGGAATGGAAAAAAAGGATCACCCTGATGAAGGGCCCTCTCCAACTTAAACTTTTCAGTAGGGCTACCATTCACCAAAGCAGACACCGACGGTGTCGAGATGCATTCCATCATCCACTTACGCCACACAATAGGGAAATTTATCCTTCGCAACACAGTATCAAGATAATTCCAGTCCACCGAGTCATAAGCTTTTTCAAAGTCAACCTTGAACCATAAAAGATCCTTCTTTCGTTTACGGGCTTCATCCACCAACTCATTATCTATCAAAAGACCATCTAGAATTTGACGGCTGGGCACAAACGCTGACTGCGACGAAGAGATAACCCCACCAACAACACTACGTAACCGGTTAGCTAGGACCTTCGATAAAACCTTGTATAAGCAATTTACCAATGATATGGGACGAAAATCCGACAAACATTGAGGGCTCTCAACCTTCGGAATCAACGCAATAAAAGTACAATTAATTCCTTTCGTCAATCTGCCATGTCTATGAAAATCAATGAAAAATCAGAGCAAATCCTCCTTGAGCAACTCCCAAAAATCCTTTATAAAACCAAGATTAATGCCATCAGGACCCCGACTTTTAAACTATCACAACTCCAAACTGCCTGTTTAATCTCGTCCTCTGAAAATTGGCCTATCAAGAATGCCCTTTCCTCCGCAGACAATGAGTTAAACATCAAATCATCAACACTACGACTCCTTAAATTAAGAGATTAAAAATAATTTCGAAAATGATTCAAAACCACCCCACACACCTTCGACCCCTTCAACTCGGACCCCATCAACATTAATAAAAAGAAGAGCATTTGCCCTCCGTTTTGCAAACGTGATACCATGAAAGAATTTGGAGTTGGCGTCGCCTTCACGGAGCCAATTTAATCTAGACTTTTGTCATTGAATACTCGCATGAAGTTTTGATAAAGAAAGAACTTCAGCTGACAACAAATGTATCTCCCCCAACTCCTCCTCTTCTAAATCATGATCTTCCGCCTTCACATCCAACCAAGAAATACGTTCCTTTGCGGACTGAATTTTACCTTCCAAATTCTGGGTATGAGACTGATGCCACAATTTCAAACAACCTTTGATTAATTTTAATTTCTCCTTTAGGACATAGCCGCCCCACCTATCTATCTTGAATGACTGCCATTTCTCCGTTACAAGCTTCTTATAACCAGGTAAATCGGACCAACATTTTAACAAACGATTCGGTCTTGGTCCCCAATTAGCTTCATCCACCGTCAATAAAATCGGACAATGGTCAGATACAGATCTAGGAAGCGCAACCTAAATACAATTGGGCCACGAAAAAATCTACTCTTCAGATAATAGAAACCGGTCCAGACAGCTCATTGACAAACCATCTCCACGGTACCAAGTGAAACTTCTCCCACACAACGGTAAATCAACCAGCACAACATTATCTATAAAATTATTAAAAAATGAGATGTCTGCAGAACTACCACCAATTACCCTGCTTTTCCTCTCGGATTTCGATCGAATGGCGTTAAAATCACCAACAACACACCATGTATGCCCCAAATCATTTTGAATCTGAGCGGCAATCCTCTCCCATAAACACTCACGCCCCCCACTATCACAAGGCACATACACATTAGCAATCATAAAGTCGACACCGCTATTTAGGAAACGGCCTTTAATTATCAAAACATTTTCAAAGCTCATAGTCACAGACACATCTACCTCATTCGAATTCCAAAGAGTAATAATACCCCCTGACGCCCCAATAGATGGACGATATGAATAACCAACTATCCAGATCCCCACAAAGAACGACACACAAAATCATCAAACTGTTGTAACTTGGTCTCTTGGATACAAAAAACTAAATGATTCTTCTCCTTCACCAACCTTTGAATCTCCCAACGCTTCTCCCACCCTCCTAAACCCCTCAAATTATAAGATATAAGCTTCATCGATACCCCCCACTCCCACACCCTCACCGACTCACACCCATCACAAACCTTCCTCCACTCCCTCCTCCCCCAACTTCGGCCCCTAGGCCCCTTCCTCAACCTTCAAATTTTTTACTCCCTCACCCTTCCCCCTCGCCAATACATCAAACATATTACCACAGTCCACATCAATCTTGACCCCAATAGCTCTCCCTACATCATAGACATCCGCCACTACCTTCTTAGGCTTCCTATGCAAAATCATCCAATTATTCCAATCAGTAGAAGACCCTGAAGATTTAGAACCATGAGACAAAGAAACACCACCTTTTAACTCTGAAGAGGGACATATCACTTTGGTTGCAGTCTGCTTTATGTTTAACTTTTTTATTGCTCGAATTAACTTGTACCTGTCCTTAACCGTAAGCTTAGCAATGCGTTTCAAATTCAACAAAGAAGGGTCGCACTTGATACCTTTTGATTTTTTATTTCCTTCCTGGGAAGCCTTCTTTCTAGTCCCCTCCTTGATGGATAAATTTGGCACCGCCGTTTCACCCACAACTAACCCCTTCTTTTTGCAAACATTATAACTCCACGGTCCCTAACTCATTATTTCATGCCACCCCGGAGGACTACCATGCCAATTTGGTGCACCCTCAACCTCAAAATCAACCGAACCATCTTTGTTTCTAACATGTCCCCCGGCAGCCTCATAAGTTTCCCCTAATTTTTTCACCGCATTCTTAACATTATATTGACTTTTAACAGACTCAGACTTACTTTCTTTGGACCACTCTACTTGAAGTTGATCCACTAAAGTGTCCACCAACGGTACATTATCTTGCATACAAGCAGGTTCCGAGCAATGAGAAGCATTCTCCGCCTCATATTCCACAAGACAAGCATCTTCAGCCAAACCAAACTTAAGATCTTCCACCAAACGAATCGAAAATGGCGCCCCATCAACATAGAATTGTTCAACCCCATTTATTTCAGAAAATTGTGACGTAGTAATAAATAAACGGGCATAATCCAATCTAACTTTTTTCACTGTGCAGTCATCCACCTTCAACAATCTTCCATACAAAGACGCAATAATAGCAAAAAAATTGATATTCCATGCATGTAATGGAATGCCATAACACCTGACCCACACACCTCTTCCTGATTCCCCACATGCAAGAACACATGATATTCTATGTTGATGTTCCATGCACTTGAAAGTCATCCAAACCAATGTCAATAATGAGTTGTTGCAGCTCCGGAAGGGTGATCCCATTTCAGATTTGTGCCATTAAACCACTACTCGCCCATGCTACATCCTCCGACACAGCACAATAACTCCTTCCCTCGCCTTCCCCCTCACAAGCCCCCCCCCCCCCCCCCCTTCAATAGCAACATTAACCTTCCCCTTCCCCACCTCCTTCAACGCCCCCACCACCGCCTTACCCTTCTTTGACAGTATCGGCACAGCCACCCCACCTACCTTCACCTTACTCGTAACCCCTTCGTTCTCTCTCACTTTTTTTTCTCCCTCTCCACTTCCGTACAGACAGCCTCAGCCTTCACCTTCTCTAACTCCTCCTTCCTACGTAACACTGCCACCTTCTCTACTCCCTCACTCACCTTTTTACTTTTTTCTCCCTCACCACCATCACCCTTTCCTCTCTCACCATCCCCTCCGACCTTGTTATCATTCTTTGCAAACATATCAAATCTTGCAACATTCACAAACATCTGCAAATCTCCAAAATATACATTATTAAGGGCCTTTGACAATTTCTCAATATTCCGAACATTTGTAAAACGCACAAAACCATAATTCTGACCTCTGACATGGCGATAACGAGAAATATAAACGTCTGATTGAATACCACATACTTCCAATCCCTTACGCAGTTCAACAAATGATAAATCAGAAGGAATATTAGCAAAGTAAAAAGGTACCATATCAGCTGAAGTTACACTCTTTCGGTTTGCCTTCGTAGAAAATGGAATGAGCTCGTTGATATGAGCATGCACGTTAGGGTTGCTAAGCTTCTGATGTGCGATCTCACGTTCTTCTTCATCATAAACGCGAGCCTGATAAGTGTTGTTCCTGAACCTGTGTCTGTCAAACCCGCGATCATCATCTTCAAAATCACAATCCCAATCATTGAAAACCCTAGTATCACGACTTGCAGACCTCTCCCTGGAAGAATACCTTGAGCGATAACCCTCTGCCCTAACCCTAAACATGCGCTCATATTGTCATTCCTTTGAACCTCGGCTACCATACCTATGTAGCCTCATTGCCGTATGAATTCCTCAAATATGTCATATCCGTAAATTCCCGATCGCATCGCTTTCCGACGTCTTGACCTAACCTCAAACCAGTCTCCCTCATCCCACCCCATTTGTGCCTCCCTGGCTGAAAATGTAACGTCATACTTCTATTAAAGTGATAAAACATGCGAATAACCCAAATATTCAAGAAATAAGTGTCACACTACAAAGATCACACACATGCATATTTAAATTTCTCAAGAGTCGCAGCGGATAAATATATATATATATATATATAACACGCATCTCCAAAATAGTCAGGTCATCAACTCATAAGTACATCATCAAGCATAATATCTAAACCCGACACGTGGGTAAATCTCAACAACAAAAACAAATCCAGAATAACATCAACGATAATATCCTAGATCAGAGCATATCTAAGACGCTGCAGATAAACAACAGAGGTAGCTCTCGCTATCCTCGAGCACTCACCAAGCAAGCTATCAAACTAATCATGCACGCCATCTACCCATTCATACAAATAGGTAGGAGGTCCACCACAGACCACTGGGGGTTAGCTTGACATCAATCATAATCAAATATAATAATTGAAACGATAACATTGAATTAATACTTCAATTAATTAAACAAGGATGGTTCGACTACAACATCATTCATCAATACCAGCAAGTTCACAACATCTCAATAACACAATTCACACATTGCATTACAATCACAATCATCATCAAACACATAGGCAATTAGGACTCATGCAAGAACATACTATACGCCTAGACACGACTCCTATATGGACACGGTACCATCAACAACAACAACAGGTCGTCACCTCATGATGCAACAAACACATCATAGTCATTGAATACAAAGTATTCAAATCACACCACTGGATATAAATATCCTAAACCATTGAATACAAAGTATTCAAATCACACCACTGGATGTAAACATCCTAAGACTCATGCATAAACATATGACACACCATACATATATTTAACAACATGTTCACCAACAACAACCCATCATTTAACATATATACACTCACCAACATATCACCATCATTATCATACATGAATTAATCAACATCAACAACATCATCACAAATCAACAACTTCATACAATTTCTCACAATTAAAGCAAAGGAGAAAATTACACCACATCATGATAAACATCATATTCAACACCTATCAAGAATTCATACATCTACATGTAATCATGTCAAACTATACATGTAACACCCCGAAAATCCCGACTTTAAAATTTCATTTAAATAATCAGAGTATATCACAATAATTCAGGATGTCACATTTCATAAAATCTTTAAACAAAATGAATAATAATTTATTCCTCGTCTCTATTCAAAATGTAGCAGCGGAAACATAATTCAAACTCTTTAAAAGATTAGTTCTTCGCACCAATGTCATAATTAATTTAAAAACGATACATAAAGGAATAGAAACAAAAGATAATCCCCATCCCGTTACGTATCAGAGCTCATAAGACTTCACAAGGACCTCTCACATCGTCAATCCTACACTTGGTCACCTGCACTTGCCCACGAGGCGGCAATTCCAACAGAAGGGGTGAGATTCACATCAATTATATTAACATATAACTCAAATATCTATGCTTAACAACAACAACAATATTCATCACATAGAACAGGAACGTCTCAAACATCCAAATATACAAATCATCTTAAAACATCTTCACATAACAAATCATCTCATAACGTCTTAAATACAAGACTCGACAATGCAACTCGACTATGCAACTCTAACATCTTAGACATCATGCATGTGGTACCATATTGAGTATAAATATACTCCTAGGGCATAAGCCCTCGTCGCTATTGAGTATAAAAATACTCCTAGAGCATAAGCTCTCGTCGCTATTGAGCATAAAAATACTCCTAGAGCATAAGCTCTCGTCGCTATTGAGCAAAGGCTCCTAGGGCATGAGCCCTCGTCTCTGGATGCATATGCATGGACTCAACTTCTTAACTCTTAGACATCTCAAATGAACTCCAATAGTTTGGACCATAACATCATAAATCTTTAACGACACATGCAGCTTTTATTTATTAACAACATAGCAACATGGCAACAATGAATCATCACAAGCATTCACATACATAATCATCGTCACAAATATCATTTAAACATCATTCATATAACTCACTTAATAAGCATATAAGTCATAGATTAAGGTCAACAGTTAAGAATAATCTTACAGCATCATCACAGGTTATAATTTAAGTCTTAAACATCTCTAATGATAACCAAAAGTCTACCCTCAAAGCCTCGCTCAAAACAGAGTTATAAAACTCAAGCTATAGTGGTCTGAGACCACATTGCTCGCTGTGGCGAGTGGGACTGCTCGCCACGGCGAGCTACTTAAATTGCGTTCTGCCACTTGCTCGCTACGGCGAGTGATGTTGCTCGCCTCGCGAGCACTAAAGGGTTGCTCGCCACGGCGAGTGGTGTTGCTCGCCTCGCGAGTTAAACTGTTCTGCTCGCCACAACAAGTAGGTCTGCTCGCCACGGCGAGCGGTCGCAGAACAGGCTGCGGGTTCGCTCAAATACTCGCTAAAACTTGTCCAATCTCTCATACTAAGGTTCTAATCATTCAGAATTAAGGTCCTAGTGATTAATCTAGGTTCTGTAACAGGTTTCTACATCAATTCACATCATTCCCTCATCAATTCATCACAAAATCTACCAAAACCCTAACTTAGAACTCTCTCAAAACTCTCTCTAATCCTTGGTTAAACACAAACAGATGAATTACAGTATAACATAATTGAAGCTAGGCTCACCCTTACCTGAATAAAATCCTGAATCAAAGCTGCGTTCTTCTCTCTTGTTCTTGCCTCTTCTAGGTTTCTCCTCTTTCTCTCCAAAAACTCTGACAACGCTTACTATCTTTTTCTTAACCTAATTCTCTCTTTATATAACTTTTCTCCACTTGTCTTATTTTTCCACTAAATCCTCAACTTCTCTAAAATTACATAACAACTCCTCCAAATAAAATATCCTATTTTATTTTACTTCACTAAACTCTCTTATAATAATATTACTACGTACCTCTCTTAAATATATATACACACGCAACTAAGCCAAATAATACATATGCTAAAAATAATAAATCAAATAAATATCAAATATATTCTTAAACAAAATAACAAATATTTCTATAACAAATAACAAACATATTTATAACAAATATATTTCTAAACAAAATAACAAATATTTCTATAACAAATAACAAACATATTTATAACAAATATATTATCACTTATCAAATATAAAATCATGCAAAAGTATTCAAATATTAACTAAAAATAATTAAATAAAAAGGGGGCGTTACAATACACAAAAGAATTCCAAGGTATTCGGCCTTAAAGACCATTTTCGACAAAGTTTGTCTATCATTTCACAACTTCAAAATAATTGTGACAATTGAATCAAAATTAAGTAAACAAACTCTAATGCCTCAACTATGTATACATTTAGATCACATATGAGTGCGATTGAGTATACATGTGCGTTTCACCGACCAAATACGACGAAATCATGAAAATCACAAAGTTCGTTTCTCTTTATCATTTTTCAAAAAGAATTCCATTTTCAAAGCAAAACAAGTTAAACCTTATTGAAACCATCCACAACCATTTTTAGAAATCATGTATACAGTATACGCCCTTAACCCAACCCCTTTTTCTAAAGAAAAATGAGTTTCAGAAAAATCGTCGATCTTGGACATTTTTCAAAAGTTTAGTTCAAATTCATAAAATCAAGCTCAATCCAAATCATATGATGTTCCAGTAGGTTAAAGAGTGAAAAAAAACAGTAAACATGTTGAAAGAAGTATTTAAGAAAGCTCGAAACGGCCCCCGAACGTTCGGAACGCAAAACAAATGGTGCTGCAATAAGGCTCGCTCGCTTAAGCGACCGACTTCCAGCCAACAACAACAATATCACATTTCATCAATTTTGAGCAAAACAAAAAATATTCATATATATATATATATATATATATATATATATATATATACATCTTAAGCATGTAAATTCATCATCAACAACTTAATTATTATCAAATTCACATACCCATACATTACATCAAACTAAGAGCACAAATTTCCCCAATTAAATTCTTAATAATCACTTTTCATAATTAAGCATTTATGAGTAGAAAAGAGATTATACTAAAAGATTATGAGAGAAAACTATCCCCCTTACCTCAAAGGAACTCAACCCTAGCCTTAGCCTCAATTTAGTTTCTTGAATCTCTAACACCTTCTTGATCTTCAAGCCTTTCTCTTCTAACCCCTTTCTTCTCTTCCTCTAGTGCTTTCTCTCTCTACCTCTTTCTAAAATTTTGTGAATGAGTGTTAAAACCCTAATTCCTTATGACATGGGTTTATAAAGACTTACCATTAATGGGTCTAACCCTCAAATGTTCTAATTAATTAATCCACAAAGTTTCTACTCACTTACGGTAAAAAGATAACGAATAGTTACCAGCTCATAACTAATTACCACAACCCACTAGTAAATTAGTAAAGATAATGGTTCCCACTTGAAATACTAAAAAATACCCTCACAGTGAAATTACTAATTTACCCTTGCTCGCTAAATGATCAAAACACCCCTAAGTCCAAAATGACTAAAATACTCTTCTAACACCGAATTTCAATAATCCCAACCAAAATACACACAGAGGCAATTAATAACATACAAGCACATATAAATACATATTAAAATAAATCTAACGAAAATCAGGCTGTTACAAGAAACCCATCCTCCGCGTTGCGCCTCACCTCTAGTGCATAAGGATACTAGTACGGTGACCGCCAGTCGTAACCGTAGCCACCACGTCTCTCTCTCTCTCTCAAACGCTCTCTATCTCTCATTCTGTTTCAAAAAACAATTGAATTAAATTAATATGTTATACAATAATGGCATTATGTATGTAGTCTATAATATAGATTACTTACATCATTAATTAAATGAACCTAAAAAGTTAAAATTTGCTTATAAATTAATAATGGAGGGAGTATTGGTTTTTTTAGATACAATATTGCATTTCTTTTCGATCATTTAGTATTTTCATTTTGATCTATATGAAAAAGTTTTTTAGGTAATACTCCCTCTGTCCCTATATATAAGTTCTCAATGACTTTTTTTATATTTCTTATGAAAAGTTATTAGTGCTATTAATGTGTCTATTTTGTGTGTTAATATTACCAAATTGTCATTTGTTTGTATATGTATTTAATTTTACTTTTCATAATTCAAGACAAGTTAGTAGTATTAATCAGGGGTATGCTTAGGAAAATAATAATAAATGCATCTAGTAATATGTAAAGGGTTTTTATATTTAAGGATACATTTTTAGTCAAATAGGTGTTTATATATAGGGACGGAGGGTGTAGTACTTTCCGGACATTCATTAGCACTTTTATTTTTATATAACAAACCGATCCAAAATAGGGACGGAGGGTATAGTACTTTACGATTAGGGACGTTCAAATCCAAACCGATCTAAAATAAAACCGTAAACCGATCCAAAAAAATTGAAAACCGCAAAAAACCGAATATATTTGGATGCGTTTGGATGTTATTTTTTAAAATCCGCTAAGATCGGATCGGAATTCGGGTCACTCTTTCAAACTCGAACCAAACCTAACCACAAAAATAAATATTATTATTTATTTATTCTTTTATTAGTATTATATATTGCATTATTATGTTCATTGTTAAATATTAATCTTATATATTGCACTAATTTAATCTATATTATTATTACTTCATATGTTTCAAGAATATTCGATAATTTTCATTATGGGGATGATTGTTTCAAGTTTAAAAATTAGATTTCTGGGAATACATGGCTAGGAAATGATTATACTAATGTTTGTTATATGGTTGAGGAAAAAATATTCCTGGGTAAAAAAGTTCATGTTATTCCAATGAATTTATTCCCTTGTGAGAATACGGGAATGTGCATTCCCATGAAATCATACTTAGATCTTTTTAAAAAAACATGTAATTTCGAATTTTCTTAGGAATGTCAACTTATTTGCCAAACATTTTTTTTATAAAATACCTAGGAATCAAATTTTCATATTTTTATACCTGAATAAGTTATTCCTAGGTATAATTTTAATTTTTTAATATATTTTGCATCAAACCTATTATTTTACCATGTTTGTGTAATAGGGAACCTAATCGCACAGAGGCGCCGCTCTCTCTCTTCCAATTCTTTGCGCTGCCCTCTTCCTTACAATTCCTCAATGCAGCGACGGTCGTGTGTGGTGCGACGGCTGGCGCTAGCCTCCCGCACCATCTCTGTTCCAGATCCGCCGGAGCTAAAGTTGTCGGGCGGTGGTCTCTGGTGGTTTGAAGATTGTGGTTATGTCATGGAGCCTCAATCTGGTTTTCGTTTCTGTTGCTAAATGGTTGTCGTCGTCGCCGATGGCTAGCTTCTTGCTCACTACAGCTCTCTCAAAACCTTTCGGGTAGGATGTATCATATTCTCTTTTATGGATTGTTCATGATTCACTACCGGATCTCGTCGCCAGAGCGGTGTATCACTGTATTGATCTTTGTCTTCCTGTTACTGTTCGGATTTGTTGAAATCTGCAGGGTTTAAAGCTTCCGGTTATGTGAAAATTGTGCTGGAGAATTTGGGGTGATGTTTATCCGCTTGAATTGGGATTAAATGGCTCGAAATGACCGTGTATTCGTTGTTTGTCACAATGAATTGTTGGCATATAAAATTGTTACCGTGTTGGCGGACAAGGTTATTCGCCATTATCATGAAGAATCCAAATCCAATGTGATATTCACTTTGGTCAACTTGGACTGTTTTGTTTGAAAAGGTTTTGGACATGGCATATTAGATGTTTTCCTCTTCGACGATCAAGCTTCAGTTCGGATTCCCAACCTACCGTCGTCGTCATCCTTATGGTTGTCGTCGTTCTTCAAGTTCTGATAAGGGACGCACTGTTGTGTTGATCCATATGTTTCTGGATTGTGGTTGTGATTCTGGGTTCCATTATTCATCTCCGCATCGGAAGGAGGATCTTATTTGATCTGTGTCCATTCACCGCGGTCTAGACCTCTACTTAAGAGGCTGATTTAATCTATTAGTGTTGTTTTTTATTTTCATACCACATGTTTGGGTATACTTCCATTTTATGGATAAACTGGTTAGGTTTATGTCCTTCAGTTTTTTTTTTTATGTATTTTTTCCACTTTTTTTAATAAAATATTTATGTGCATCTGACAAAAGATTAGAGTTGGGGACCAATTTAATTGGGAGCCACTATTTTTTATGTCATTTGTTCTTGCCTTATAAAAAAATATTAATAAAAAAAATATTAACTTCAAAAAAGAGTAAATAAAAAAATATATTATGCATTTTGGATATTCAAAAACCGATTGAAATTAAACCGCGTATATTTAGATCGGTTCGGATATTTTTAGAATACTCGTCCAAACCGAACCAAACCGCATGTGATTTTTTTTACATCGGTTGACATTTTATTTTAAAACCGATCCAAACCGTATCACGAACACCCCTATTTACGAAATTGTTTAACGAGTCAAAATAATAAACTTTTTCATAAAAAACTTGTATATTTATATATGTGGGAATGCTTAACTTGTATTTATAAGAGAAAATATCCTTTTATGAATTCTTTAAACAAATCTCTTAAATCGCTTTTTAGCTGATCATGAGGATAACATGATAGTGTTTCAAGATAAAGCTTCAATGGTATTTGCTAGACTCGAAGTCCAAAACATGTATTTTTAGCACTAACTAGATCAAATACTTAGAGTTGTTTTTGATTGCTTTTTTAAACTAAAAAAAATATTCATTCAAATATACAACATAAATTAATACAAATTCAACATCGCTAAAAATGAAAAAGCATAACTTTATGAATATACTCACAACAAGATAAAAACACAAAACAACACAATGCTCACAAATAATGTGATAACGTCAAAGTTACAAATAACCTTACTTAAACAAGATATGTTTTAACATGAAAGTGCTTACAAAACACATGTCTTTCAATAGGGAATTTTGACATTGAAGTTATTGATTGAAATTTCAATTGATTGAGATTAATTTGTTAATCTAAACCAAACAAACATTGCAGATGGAAATCTAGCAACTCCCCACGAAAATGACGACCAACATAATGTCGTACTCAGACGACAAAATCACGAGAGAAGAAAAAACAAAATAAATAAATTGATATATGTGAAATTAGTTACTTAGATTAAAATAATAGAAAAATAAACATGTAAAAGAGTTAATTTCAGATCGAAATAAGACCTCGAAAGAGAGGCAGATAGGTGTACTAAAAGATTTGTATTTGAAAAATACTTTAGGTACAAGCTCACCGGTAAAAACCTAGTCATGTAACATCATGGTATCGAGTTTAGAATTTCTTAACGGCAGTTGTAAAATGGTTATTAGTGTCACTTTATTTAAAAATATTAATTCTTTATTTTTTTTTAAGAACAATACTTATATAAACTTGAAATAAACAAAAATTTGATTTTAACAAAAACATGGTTAAATAAAAAAAATTAAATCTCAAATTAAATTGAATGATAAACCTTTTTTTTTCCTTTTTTCAAACTATTAAAACGAAACTAATTTAAAATTTCATTTCAACGTACAACATGATCTTATGATCTTTGAAGCATACCAAACCATGCTCAAAAGTTTAGATATCAAATTTGTGGAAAGAATTTGACATTGTGATTTCAAATAACAGATTTAAAATCTTCCTAGTGACTATTATAAAATGGGCAATAGAATCCTTTAATTAATAATGATTTCTCTTTTTCACCAAATTTAAAATTTAAAAATAACAATATTCAAATATATTCAAATCAAATATGTTAAAATAAAGCTTATGTTATCACAATTATGTTTTTGTCAACTGAATCTAAAAATGAAATTATAATTAACCATCCAAAAATGAAATTATGATTAACCAAATACGTTCAAATTTTACAAAACAGTTAAAATAGTTATATTCAAATATATTGAAATCAAATATGTTAAAATAATATAATTATATTTTTCCAACTGAATCCAAAAATGAAATTAATATTACTCATTTTTGTCTTTTACAAAATATAGCAATTTTCACAAAACTTGAACACATTAATTATGTTATTCAAGAGGTAATTTCAACAAATATTTTCTATTGATTGAAATATAACACTTTTTTTTGGTTTGAAAACAATAGAGAAAGTAAGAACATGATAAAAGTATGAAAGATGGTTATTTATAAGTTATCACAAAATAGCATAAATATCATTTTACCTTTTTTGTTATTTTTTATTATCTTTTTGGTACAAAAGAATGATCATGTTGTTGTTCTTAATTATATTTTAAGTGGGATCATTCGTTAGCAAAAAAGAAAAACAAGATTCAATCATTCTGTTTAAATATTTTGCATTCACAAATCACATGGATGATAGACCATCAGTATCATGAATCATGCTCACCTTTTTTTTCCTACCTCAATACTATAATATATGGAGTATTACTTTAATTTTCTTCACAAAGATATAATTGGCTTCGATTTTACACCCCAAATAAAAAATTCATATACGTCCAAACATATTGTACGTGGTGGCCTTTATTAAATTAATATAGATTCGATTGCTTTCGTTTTTTTTACAAATAAAAATAGATTTGATTTCTAATTAACATGGTTGAAACCTATTTGGAGTTATTTAGTGATTCGTTTGAGATTTTGAAGTGTGTTCCACCTAAAGTTTCAGATTCGATTCTTTCGTGTTAATTTAATTTTAGTGGGTTAAGTCTTCTAGATTTAAATGAGGGCCCTACAAGTAGATCGTAAGATTGATCATTTCATATTAATCGGTTCTTAGATCAGATACCTAGTTTTAAAAGACAAAATTAACATGGTTGGAAGCTAGTCAATCATACTAAGTTTTTCAAAGGACATTATTTTCCTCAAGCTTCATCTTAAAGCCATAATGGTTCAAATTTCACAAGCATGGGAAAGCAACCTAACTATAGAAAGAGGAAGGTCCTTAATTAAGATTCGTTAGAGATCGAGACAAGTGGAAGCCACCAAATATTTTATGATGAATAGCCTCATAGCTTGTTTTTAACACAAGTTGCATAGTGTAAAAGTCAAACTGCATGTGATAATTTTATATTCGTTATATATTTTTGCGATGTCACTAAGTCAAGCCCTAATTAAAAAAATGGTTTGGATAAGTCACTAATCTGCCAAAAACTTCCTTATACTATTATAGTATCAAGCTATATATTCAATTAGTACTGCAATTTTTTCAACTACTCGATCTTCATTGCAAGTTATTTGTGTAGTTGCTAAGAGCATTATTAATAGTGGAGCTTTGCCAAATAATTTTGACCAAGTGATGTTTGTACTTGGTTGCTTCATAACTTGACTAATTCGAGTCGAGGTGATGATTTGGATTGGAGTTTAAAGCTTAATGTTGTCGAACTTGAAAATTAGCTAATTGATCGACTAATATATAATATATAGTTTCTTCCTGTTAAAACATTATTCTCCAATAACAAAAAAATATTAATACATTTGTATGGATATTTACGAAAAGGGATATTTTAATAAGTTTATTAATTTACTTGTTTCAAAAAATAATAATTATATTAATTTACTAACATGTATAGATATTTACGGATATAAATATTAGGCTAAAATATGGTTTTGGTCCATGCAAATATGCCTAGTTTTGGTTTTAGTCCCTGTAAAAAAAAAATTGTTTTTGGTCCCTGCAAATATGTCTCGTTTTGGTTTTGGTCTCTGACCCCACTTTTGTGATGATTTACACACGTGGCACATGATGACTGAACCCATTTATTAGATAAATAGTCCCTGCAATCCCTGCAAAAAAAAATTTTACAGGGACTAAAACCAAAACTAGACATATTTGCAGAGACTAAAACCATATTTTAGTCTAATTATTATCATTTATTGTATCCTCGAATATCCGTTGAACTACTTCATTGGATTCAACACGGATTTAGTTATGCGGATACAAATTATTTATGATCCCTTGCCATACTATATTAAAATATAATGAAAAGATTCAATTTTTGTTTATACAAATAGGTCCGATTTTGTTATGTTTTGTTACACACATACTAAATAGTTTGTTTATCTTAATAAAAGTTTTTAGATCCGTTTTTTCAAAAGTGGACATCTTTAAAATGAAATATGAGTAACATCAATCATTGATAAATCAAAGGTAAATAAATATTATAAATACGTCGTAATAAAGGAGTTTAAGGTGCCATAGCTAACCAGTTTTAATGAATTTAAATTATGTTTACTTAATCTATATCAAATATTAATTAATTAGAAAACAATGTTTGGTTGACCTAGCTAACCACCGTGTCAAGGATAAGGATGAATTCCAAAACATGCATTATTTAAAGGAGAACACATTGGTGTTTTGTTTGATATGTCCTAATTGTTAAATTATATAATGACATGTCATATTTTTATATTAATTTAAGGTTTAAGGTTCAGGGTTTAAGGTTTGATTTGTGAAGGATTTGTCACCATGATAAACCAATAATTCCAAGGCGTTTTTTACTATTTTTTTAAATCAAACAAAATCCCAACTTTTCAACTATTAAATTCTCTTCTAATCATTCATAATAGTTAATTGAATTCATAACTCCCTGTCGGAACGATACTCTTATTTACTACTTTGGTAAACCGTGCACTTGCGGATTTACTACATCAAGTTTTTGGCGCCGCTGCCGGGGAGTTAGGCAATTTGATTAACTTTTTAGTAGTGATTAGAATTTTTCTTTTTTCTTTTTCTTCTTCTTTCTTTCTTTTTCTATTTCTTTCTTTTTACCGTTAACTTCTTGGATTCTTTTTCTTTTATGCAAAGAAGCAAAATTCTTGGTGAATTCGTTCCTGAGATCGAAAGGTTCTTGCATAAAAGAAAGAGATAAGCACGAAATAATAACGCTATGGCTGAGGAACACACTCTCAAAGAGTATGCAATCCCTTCTACGGAAGAGCCACATGCTATTATTATGTATCCAACGGTTGAGGGTAACAATTTGAAATTAAACCTGCACTCCTTAACTTAGTGCAGTGATGACACTAGGTCATACACTACTTTTATCTCAGTTTTTATGTAATTCTAGTTGAGTTAAGGTGTTTTTTGGCATAAGTTAGAAGCTACAAAAGAACAATTCTGGCACTTGAAGGAAGCAAAAATCGTGCTCCGATTCTGCATATCGTAGCCCGATTTTTACTCAAGTTTTGAAGCCTTCGCTTCGTAAAAAATCAGGCTACGATGGAACTCCATCGTGCTCCGATTTGAGGAGCGTCAGACCACGTTTATTATAAAAGGGAATTGGTTTTCTGAAGCAAGGGTTAAAAAATTTGGAGAGAAAAACATACTTTTGGAGCTATATCACTGAGCAGAAGGTGGGAGACCATCAAAAAACTCACAGTTGGTTCCTAATTACATGTAATGAATTCTTCTTTATCATTAGTTATTTATGCATTAGCCATGAGTAGCTAAATCTTTTGTGATTAGGTCAAGAGATGATTCTGTAACAGCTTATGTGATGTAACTTGAAACTCTTAGTTTATGAATGTCAATCTAGTTTATTCAGTTTATATTGTTCTTAATGCTTTTATGATTCTGACCAAATATAATTGATCTAGAAATTATACGACTACTGACACTAGTGTGTAACTCGGAAACATGTATGCTGTTCAACTTAACGGACAATCTAGGGATGGAAAGTTGTTAGGTTGTGATAATTGAATTAACGAACTGACAAACCTGTGATAATTATAGGTTCACCTAAGGAATTAGGGAATTATGATTAGATAAGAGAACTTAGGATCAAGGGATTGACCTAAGTTAATGTTTTAATTCGTCGTTGGCTTTGTGACATTCGTAGCTTAAGAAACAGGTTGCATAATTAGTGATGTGCAGATGAATCAAATGACCTAGTCATCTCTCTCTAATTATTTCAAAAACCAAACTCTTTGTTACTAATTTATTTACAATTGCACTCAAATCCAATTGCCTAAGGCACCCCCCCCCCCCCCAATTTAATTATATCTTAAGGTTAACGTTCTTGTTAAGTAGAGATTGAAACAGTCCCTGAGGAAACGAATTATTATATTACGCGATTTAAATTAGTACACTTGCTAATTTTCTATCATGCAGCAAAACCAATTTTCTGGATCACCCGCTGAGGATCTGAATCTGCATATTTCAACATTTTTAAGACTCAGTGGAACCTTGAAGGCAAACCAAGAGGCCGTAAGGCTGCACCTCTTTCCTTTTTCTTTAAGGGATAGAGCTAGTGCTTGGTTTCATTCATTTGAAGTTGGTTCTATTACTTCATGGGACCAAATGAGGCAAGCATTCCTTGCTTGATTATTTCCCCCTTCTAAAACTACTAAACTGAGAGATCAAATCACATGATTCACTCAGAAAGATGGGGAATCTCTTTAAGGTGCGTGGGAGCGTTTTAAAGAAATGTTTAGACTTTATCCCCATCATGGTCTAGAGAAGTGGCTCATTGTCCACACCTTTTATAATGACTTATCATATACCACAAAAGTGATTGTTGATGCAGCTGCAGGTGGAGCTTTAATGAACAAGAACTATACAACAACATATGCCTTGATCGATGACATGGCCCAAAACCACTACCGGTGGACTAATGAGAGAGCCATCACTGCTTCTTCACCCTCTAAAAAAGAGGCAGGTATGTATGAAATTTCCACCCTTGATCATCTAGCTACTAAGGTTGACGCACTCACACAAAAATTTGACAAAATGAATACTAGTCTTGTCACACCTGCTCTTGTTTCACCTCCATGTGAAGTCTGTGGTGTTTTTGGTCATATTGACGTTGATTGCCAACTAGGTAGTGCTATTGAAGGTGTTGAACAATTAAATTATGCTCAATACAACCAAGGAATGAGGCAAAATCAAAACTTTTACAAAATTCCTATGGAAAAACAGCACCACCTGGTTATGCAAACAACCAGAGAGTCCCTCAGAAATCTAGCTTGGAAACTTTAATGGAAGGTTATGTCATGAATCACAATCCAAACAACTTCAAGAGCTAAAAAATCAAACTGGATTTCTGAATGACTCTCTAAGCAAACTCAATTCTAAGGTAGAGTTCATTGCTACTCATACTAAGATGCTTGAAACCCAAATCTCCCAAGTGGCCCAACAAGTGGCTTCTTCCTCTCAAACACCAGGAGTCTTTCCAGGTCAAACTGAAGCCAAACCCAAGGCCCATATAAATGCTATTACTTTAGAGGGTGGTAAACAATTAGAGGATGCCGTTGTAAAAGCTAGAAACATTGAGGGAGAGAGTGTTAAGCCTCAAGGTGAGGAAGCCATATGAGAAAATGAAAAATCACCTAATTCATCATCTCATGAAACCAAAGTTCCTTTTTCACTAAGGCTTGCTAAGTCTAACTTGGAGGCACAATTTAATAAGTTTGTTGATATGCTGAAAAAAGATATGCATTAATATTCCCTTTGCGGAAGCTTTGTCTCAGATGCCTTTATATGCCAAATTTTTAAAAGATATTTTTTCAAAGAAAAGAAAGATAGAGCATAATGAGACAATATCTTTGACTAGGGAAAGTAGTGCCGTCATAAAAAAGTTGCCTCCAAAGCTTAGAGATCCAGGTAGTTTTGCCATTACTAGGGTTTGTGTTGTCTATTAGGGTTTAGACTGATTATTGGATGCCTTGAGAATGCTCTCAAGGGTTGTATTTAAAGCCTGTTGTGGGCTTGGGTTTCGGTGGCTTGGTCTCCAAGCCACAGGGGTATTTCAATATTTTAGGCGAGTACTGGACGTTTCTAGAAGCCACTTGAGGCGACGCCCTGGAAAGGACGCGCCTTAGGCCTTAGAACTCCTCTGGAGGGCACTAAGGCTTCTTGAAGGTCTACAGGCCCTTCTGGGGGTCTTTAAGACTCCTAGGAATATTATGACGGTCCATAGCCCAACAAGCACGAGTCTTGGGACAAGGCGAAGTGGTTTATATCTTGACAAGCGTAGGAGTCCTTAGGAAGGATCCTCCTAGCTGATTAGGAAATTCAATGACGGTCCATAGCCCAACAAGCACGAGTCTTGGGACAAGGCAAAGTGGTTTATATCTTGACAAGCATAGGAGTCCTTAGGAAGGATCCTCCTAGCTGATTAGGAAATTCAATGACGGTCCATAGCCCAACAAGCACGAGTCTTGGGACAAGGCGAAGTGGCTTATGTTATCTTGATATTCCCTCATGATATTTCTGATTTGTTTGATAGCTTTTGAGGGTATATGTATTACCCTTAAGTCGTAGATCCCTTCTGTATTGAAAGAAGTTTGCTTCATATGGGACTGACCGCCTAGTTTCTTCAGTATAGGTTTCTTAAGATACGGCGTGATACCTCTCGCCTCGTCCTCTGAGGGGCGAGACAGACATTCCTTTAAATATTGGCGAGGACTCCGCATCTGCGAAATAGATCGAACGGTGTAGATTCCTTGACCCTTCAGTAGTCGTGACGTGTTGTCATCCCAGCCTGCTACGCACATGTCTCCGCTTATTGATGGAAAAAGTGCGTTTTTCGAGGCGACTTTAACTCTTCTGTTCCTATAAATTTGCGCTTCATTTCTTCTTCTAACCCTCATTTCATCTTTCGTTCTTTCTACTTCCTCTGCTTTTTCTTCCTCTGGTTTTCACGCAGCCATTTCCTCTGGTTTTCTATCTTCCAAATCTTCGACTCTTTCCAGGTAAACCCTAATCCTCTCACCTTTACTGTTTTTGAACTAGTTGTTTTAGGTTCTTTAGCGATGGTAGTTATTAAGGAATGTGATGAGCAAGGCAGGGAGATCGTTCCCTCTGATCCTAGGGAGCTTAACAAGTTAAGGATGGCCTGTTTAAATCATGTGACCCGTCCTAATAGGCTCATAGATTGGGATGCCTACTTTCATAGTCTTCCGAGCGAAACAACAACATATGATTCGTCTGCATTGCTTTCTTCTTCCTTGATGTAACAGTCAGCCCTAGCGATGATTTCTTCCATGGAATCGGCAGGATTTTGTGCCAAAGATTCATTGAATTGTCCCGCCCTTAAACCATTCTGAAAAGCTCCCACAAATACATCTTGGTTAGGGTTGATTACCTTGATGGTAGTGTCGTTGAATCTGGCCAAGTAGTCTCGTAGTGATTCAGCGTGTCCTTGACAAACGTTGAAAAGGCTGGTGGCGGAGACCTTTCGGTGGCGACTTACTGCGAATTGCTGAGTGAGCTTCCTGGTCATGTCTGGGTAACTCATGATAGAGAAACGAGGAAGGTTCATATACCAACGCAAAGCTTCATCGGCTAGGGTTCCTGCGAAGAGTTTGCACTTGAGCGAGTCAGACGCGCCCACAACGGCCATACGAGTGTTGAACGTCGTTATGTGCTCCATCGGGTCGCTCTTCCCATCAAAGGATGAAAGATGGGGAGGCTTGAAGTTTTCTGGTACTGGAGCGTTCCATATCTCCACTGAAAGGGACTGTGGCTCTGGGTTCTCCATCTCGCCATGTTGGGACTCGTCTCGCTCCTCTTGTTGTTTCTGCTGAACGGTTTCCACCGAGGCGTGCAGAGCCTCGTTCTGCTCTCGTAGGAGGGCCATGTCGGTTCTTAGGGTCTCGAAATCCTCCGGGGTGGCCACGAGGAAGACGGCGGCTGCTTCTGGACCTGAGAAGCTTTTGAGTGCTGGATTTTCTGAACCACGGAAGTATTCTGTGATTCGGAAAGCTGATGAGGGTTCCTGAACCACGACTGCGATTCAAGAAGGTGGTCTTTGTTAGTTTTACCTTTTCCCACAGACGGCGCCAACTGTACTTGCAAAAGTACGAGTAGTGAATACTAGGGTTTGTGTTGTCTATTAGGGTTTAGACTGATTATTGGATGCCTTGAGAATGCTCTCAAGGGTTGTATTTATAACCTGCTGTGGGCTTGGGTTTCGGTGGCTTGGTCTCCAAGCCACAAGGGTATTTCAGTATTTTAGGCGAGTTCTGGACGTTTCTAGAAGCCACTTGAGGCGGCGCCCTGGAAAGGACGCGCCTTGGGCCTTAGAACTCCTCTGGAGGGCGCTAAGGCCTCTTGGAAGGTCTACAAGCCCTTCTGGGGGTCTTTAAGACTCCTAGGAATATTATGACGGTCAAGGAAAGTAGTGCCGTCATAAAAAAGTTGCTTCCAAAGCTTAGAGATCCAGGTAGTTTTGCCATTTCTTGTGTGGTTGGGAGTGAAACCACTGATAAAGCCATGTGCGATCTAGGAGCTAGTGTTAGCCTATTGCCTTTGTCCCTCTTTAAGAGGATATGTATAGGTGAGTTGAAACCTACCAAGACGACTTTGAAGTTAGCTGATCGCTCTACCATCCACCCGGTTGGATTTGTTGAAGACATCCCCGTTAAAATAGAAGGGATATATATCTTGGCTGACTTTATGGTTGTTGACATTGAAGAGGACCCTGACGTCCAAATCTTTCTAGGAAGACCCTTCCTCGCTACTGCGGGAGCTATAATTGATGTTAAAAATGGTAGGATAATTTTTCAAGTGAGTGATGAGATGGTAGGCTTGAGTTAGAGAATGTTATGAAGAGTCCTGCTATTTATTCTTGTTGCATGATTGATGATCATATGTGAAAGAACGCTTTATAGCGTCATCTGCACAACATGATCTCTTTGATCCTTTTTAAGGACGCTTTTTAACTGTCAAGCTAATGACTTTAAACAAGCGCTTCATGGGAGGCAACCCATGAGTTTTATTGCTTTATTTTGTAGGTATTCGTCTGCATATGGTTCGAAAAAATGAAAAAAATTGACGTCGTTGACCAAAAATGAATAAAGATATGTATGTTGCTTTGTAACCAAGTTAAGGAAAAGTTATTTCCTTTTAAAGATAAAGCGCGTACAAATAGACATGTACTTAGGCACACTGAACTGTACCAGGATGTTGGAACATTCTGTTCAGCATCTCAAATGGATGCCTAAACCATGTTGAAACAAAATATCCAACTACACATTAAATGGATATTTATTTTAGCAACAATGCAGCCAATATAAATACGCAACAAAACATGAGTAACATCAATCATTAATTGATAAATCAAAGGTAAATAAATATTATAAATACGTCGCAATAAATATAACTTTGTTAAAATACCATCTCTTAAGTTTCTTAGTTTTGATTGTCCTCACTTTTAAGGCTGACCTAATATATATATATATATATATATATATATATATATATATATATATAATGTAGGCTAGACCATAATATACTTTGGCCATGGTTCAATATTTTTCCACAGATTAATCTTAATCTTAATAATTTAATTACTGAATCCTAGGTGTCCTCCAAGCATGCAATGCAACCAGTTTTAATGAATTTAAATTATGCTTACTTAATCTATATCAAGTATTTATTAATTAGAAAACAATGTTTGTTTGACCTAGCTAACCACCGTGTCAAGGATAAGGATGAATTCTAAAACATACATTATTTAAAGGAGAACACATTGGTGTTTTGTTTGATATGTCCTAATTATTCAATTATATAACGACATGTCATATTTTTATATTAATTTATTTATAAAAATAAAAACTAAATTTTATGTGAGTTTTGTCTACGAAGTAATGGTATTCAACCAAACTTCACAATACCTACGAACTTACCTTATTTAAAATGCAAGTGAGAAATTGAGTTTTATACCGTCAAATGAAAAGAAACAATAGTCGTAAATTAAAAAAGCAATGAAATAATTGTTTCCTTATATGGGCCTGCCAATGGGTTGGAACTCGCGCAAGATGAATTTTCTGTATCTCTTGAATGATCGTATTAAAAGTATATTGTCGAGTTAGAAGAGTCGAAATCCTTTTTTAAGGGGTCGTTTAGTTCTACAATGGTCTTTCATGTCCTCTCTACAAGTCTACTTTCTTTTCTTCTTCAAGGCTCTCATAAGTATCATTTCCTCTATTGAATCTATTTTTAATTGTTTTTTTTGGGAAGAGCAATGGCAATTTTATGAAAATTTGATGGATTAAATGGGACACAATTTGCTTGAATAATGACAATGGTGGGTTGAGGGTTAGAAGGATAAGGGAGTTTATGGTAAATGGTCTAGTTGTCAGCTATGTTATGGTGGGGGAGTAGGTTCAATTTGGTGGAAAATTTTAAGTTGGTTCGTGAAGGAGCTTGTTTGCCAGTGGGGAATCGGTTTGAAGATCATATACAGCAAGATGTGGATAAAGGGTCATCAACGTTGTTTTGGCGGGATCCTTGGTTGGAAGTAGGTCCGTTAAATTTTAGGTTCAGAAGGTTGTATGATTTATTTTAAACAAATAGGTGACTGTAAAGGAGATGAATTCTTTAGGTTGGAGGTGGACGGTAAGGCGTCAAAGTAGAGAAAGAGGTTGTTAAACTATATTGTTTTCAGGTTGGTATGGAAGATATATGGGTTTGAGAGTTACATTCATCCAAATGTTACTATGTTAGTAATGCTTATCCATTCTTGGTCTCGATGAATTATAATACTCAAATAGCAACTCAATCATCCTAGTATTAAATTGGTCCTCTCAATGTCTATCTCTTCACTTGGAGTCTACTTCTCAATAGTATCTCTACCAAAGATAATTTTTTTTAAAAGGGACGTGATTCAAAATAATGATCAATTGCGTACAAGTGGTTGTGGGAAGAATGAAGATGTGGATCACCTGTTCGTCAAGTGTGATTTTTTCCCGTAGAATTTGATCATTGATTTCAGATTGGCTCGGATTTGTTACGGCGAGTTCGGACTCCCTTTCAGATCAGCTATTGCACTTCGTGTGTTTGGATGGTTTTTCAAAGCAAGTTGTTTGCCTCTCTCGCATTTGAGTTATTTGGAAGGAACGACGCATGCATATTTTTCAGCGCAAGAAGGAAAATTTATCAACTTTATTTGGCAAAATTCTATTGTTTTCAAGTTGGTATGGATGATAGATTCATCATATGTATTAAAGAGGTCCTCTCAATGTAAATCTCTTAACTTGAAGTCTACTTCTCAATCGTATCTCTTCCAGAGATAATTTGCTCAGAAGGGACGTGATTCAGAATAATGATCAACAGTGCACAAGAGATTGTGGGAAGAATAAAGATGTGGATCATATGTTCGTCAAGCTCGATTTTTTTGGCAGAATTTGATCATTAATTTCATATTGGCTCGGATTTATTATGGTGAATTTGGGCTTCCTTTTGGATCAATTGTTGCACTTCGTCTAGTTGGGTGATTTTTCAAAGCAAGCTTGTTTGGCTCCGAGCATTATTTGACTCTCTTGCATTTAAATTATTTGAAAGGAAAGACACATGCATATTTTTCAGCACAAGAAGGAAAATTTATCAACTTTATTTGGCAAAATCAAGCTTTAGTCTTTCTAGCGGTTGAAAGCAAGATATTTAACTTTTGTTTTCGACTATCACTATTAGTGGCTTAATCTCTTTAGTGTCTGACTACACTATCTTAGCTTGTTTCTTTTCATGATTTACATTTGTATTTTTGTTCTTATACTATAACATTGTAGACTTTATTTAAGTATGTTTTTGGCATAACTTGTGCTTGAATGACTTGATCGACTCGGTTGATATATATTCTATTTTGGTTTTTTAAAAAAAAAATATATATATATGTTTCCTCTGATAAGTAAATTAAAATTAACCACGATGTAAACCTGTCAAAGATTATTCCACCCTTTGAAAAAAAAATAAAAAAAATCATATGTATGTCTTGCTAATGAATCGAGTCCAAGAAGTCATTTTAATGATGTTCATAAACTTCTTTTTTCCTGAAATATGAAATCATATTTTTGGCTTTTAAGTTAATTTTTGGTTTCGTTTTAGTGTCTTGATTTATTTATTTTTTAATTTCATTTTAAGTACTTTAAATTACAAAAGTTAGACAATTTGGTTTTTAAGTTTTTTTTTTCTCGTTTCATGTTCCCTTAAGTTACCAACATTAAATACTTTGATCTTTAAGTTATAAACTTTAGATTTTAGTTTTTTTTTTCAAGCAGTCTAGTGGCTAGATTCACACACATTATGTGTGGGAGCAGTGGAAAATCCGAAGTTCGAACCTCGGCTCCAACACAAATTATCTCTGGTAAGCTACACCTACGAAACAAATTTTAGTTCTTTCTATCAAGAACTAAAATGTCTTGGTATTGTTACATTAATGGACAAAGTGTCCGACATTCATAATTGAGATCAAAATGAAACGAATTTTTTTTCAAGGGACCAAAATGTATAATCATTATAACTTAAATGACCAAAATAAAACCAAAAAGTAGATTAAGAGACAAAAAATATAATTTAATCTTTAAAACATGTGCATCCACATTTACTTCACCATGAACATCAATCCCAAATGACCCAAAAATATGTTTCCAAAGACCAAATTGGTATAGCATTGAAATAAAAGAACAAATGCTCACATGTCTCATCCTCTCTAAAACCAAATACATAAGAGTGTCTCCTCTCTTAGCCTATGTTTGGTTCCAGAAGTAGTCAGAATATATTTTGACAGTGTTAAATTGATTTTAACATATTTGGTTATTTTCTAATAAAATTGATTTTGTCTTTAAAATTGATTATAATTTGAAATTAAGAAGTTAAGATTTTTAGCTCTTTTTTTTTGGTTACAAGGATTTTTAGCTTTGAGTCTAAACCTGATTTGATTTTTACTAATTTATTATTCAAGTCACTAATATATTTAAATATAAAACATTTTACATTCAATTCACTTTTGATTAAAATCACTTTTGATTAAAATCAATTTTACAAAATAAGATCATTTGAAATCAATTTTTATCATTGTAGAACCAAACATGCACAAAATAAGATCATTTGTCTCCGGCATTGCCCCACCACTTCCAACACTCTTTGCGTTGGTTTTTGCCACCACGACACCACCACTAGTAGTTTCTTTTGGAATGGTTTATATACTTTTTGCACAGTTCTTCAATTCTTCAAGGTCTGATATCAAACCTTCACAAACCTCAAAACTTAAAATAATAATATTTTTTCTTATATTCCCATCTATTTCCTTTATACCTTCAAAAGTATTTTTAAAAATAATAAGCAAAATGTTTTCATTTAAAATACAGGTTTTAATTGTATTTAATAAGAGAAAAATTAATATTTTCAAGTTGATTTAGCACTATTTATCCATGGTAACCGTTTTTCAAACAGATGTTATAAAGTACTAGTATCTATTCCTCTTTTTTGTTTTGTTGAAACATGGTAGTATATATTCCTATGCATTATGAACTCTTGATTTCAAAATTAGGTATTCAAATACCAGTCTTTGTTCTGTTGTTTTTATGGATCTTCTGATGTTTTTCTTTGGCAGGTTTTACATTATATTGGAACAACTCTAAAATATAAGCCACATTCGTCGACTCCATGTTGGTAACTGGGTTTCTAAGTTAAATGAATCAATATTTGATCAATTCTCCATTCAGTTGTTGGATTGGTCGCTTTAATTTGATTTTCACAAGCATGTAAAACATGTTACATGTTTGGTATCAAGGTGAGTGTGTCAGAATCACGACAATTCATCATGATATTTCAAAAACTACACTTGTAGCTTCTGCAAAGTCACAATAGGTCGTCGTGTTTCAGACACACCCATCGTAATACCAAACATATATACTTGGAACTTAGAAGAACTATTTCTGTACTTTGTAATTGAAGATGTAGTTCATGGAGCCCCTAATATAATCCCTATCTAATAATAAAGCAACAAGTACAGAATACCTGCAACAATGGATCGAATTTGTAATATTTATCAGTTAGTACAGAAAATGTGGGGGAGAAACTTTCCAATGCCCGGAAATTTTAAGATCTTTTCTACATCCAAAAAATGTATATACCATCTTTCTCTCTGCAACTGAACCCATTCTCAGTACCATAATACCAACGAAAAACAAACACGAGAACAAAGAAATAATACAAAGAATAAGAACAATAAGAAAATGCAGAAATGATAAAAAGGACAGAAAGCATATTCAATGGACGTGTGTCATCTCCATCGATCACACACAGGCCACAGCTACAACAGCGCCACCACCACAAGTGTTATCACATGCCCAGTATATTAGTTGGGACACCGAATGATTATACGTAGAAGGTTTATGGTTCCGTTCCTGCAACTAACATTCACGTCCCTGTAACAAACTAACTACTAACATTCACCATACAAGTTAAAATTTTTTGGATATTTTGACATGAGAAATTCCAAACTAAGGATCAAAATTCAGCCATTCAAGAATTTGGTGACAAACACACGCAGAAAATTAGAGGATTTTGTTTTGGGTACTGAATTAATATTAAAAATCCAGCAAAAAATATATACAGTGCATACGTCATAGGGTATCCAATACCAGTTTCTTGAAGGAAAATTTCCGCCTGTAGTAAAAATTAGTAACAAAATTAAATAATACAGTGATTTAACGAAGTGACTGATACGTAAGAAAATCCAGATGAGTTGTCTTACTTGATTAGAGTTGAATATCCTTCCTAGTGTGAGGCCCTTTGATTTTCTAACAGTGTTAGCGCTTCAAGAATAAAGATATTATTTGTTTACACGGTGTTTTCTTCTACAAAAAATGGTTCCGGTATGTTCAGATAAAGCGATGGAGGCAAAAGAGTTCATGACTGAGTTAAAACCTTCACTTCTCAAGTTACTACTTTACTCTGGAAATAATAAGGTAACAAAACGTTTCTATTCTATGTTGAAAATCTAAGTTCACATCAGATATCATCCTCGATATAATCTTCAAGAAAAACCACTCACATTTTTTCAGAGTTAACCTTGCAGTGTACTCCGCAAATCCACATTCCACACAACGGACAATCAATCGCATGAAAAATCACACTTCGGCTAAGTTGCAGTAGAAACAAGAACCTGCAGCATTCAAAGTCGATTCCCGTTGCAAAAATTCCCATGGAGAGAATCGATTCCCTTCAAGAGATTTCTCATCAGCAAAATTGGAAAAACTCCTAGATCCAAAATATTCCCGTAATACTCTCACTCAAGAGATTTCCTTTTCATTTGACACGCTATCATCAAAATCATCATCTTCATTTGCAGAATCAACATCAGAACCAATATCTGATGACAAACCATCTTCTTCATCCTCACTTTGCTCTACACGATCTCCACCCTTAAAATCTTCGCAAGCATCCTCAACATAAGCTCTTGTTACTTGCCCCATTTCATCATCTAACTTGCTCCTCCTATACCCAACCAATTCCCTATCAACCCTAGCTTTCCGAGGACTCAACAACACAAGCTCAGCAAGCTTCCTTCGCGCCAAATACAAATCATTAGGGTCAACCAACTCACCTTTCCTATAAGCCTCCCTAAGAAAAACAGTATGAAGCTTCCCATGATTCCCTCTGGTAGAAACATAAAAAATCCCCTGATGCTGAAGCAAAAACTCCTTCAACTTCTTCGGCAAGTTCATCGCCATCCGAAAATGCGCAATCCTCTCCAACGTAATCTTCTTCTCAACAGTCAATGATAACAATTCATGAATCGTGGCAATAGCCCTTTTCTCCATTCTCTTCTGCGCCTCGATCGACCTCAAATCATACCCCGAAACATCCTCATAAGGTGACCAATAAGGTAACCTCTGCCACTTCCACATTGCAATCCTAAAATACTTACTAATCTTAAAACCCGGTGGAAAATCAATCAAAAACGAAAACCTAATATCTTCAGCTTCACTACCTCTCTCTCTATAAACTCTCTCCCTAGCATCTTCAATTGCACATGTAGCTAACTTAGGATCAAATTCAACAAGCTCAATATACTTATTCCTAGTTTCTTTAGCATCAACTAATCGAAAAAACTCCGGATACCTCAAAACAACCGAATACTCAAAATCATCCGGTAAACCCAACGCAGAACGCGCAATCCTCACATGCTCAAGGCGTAATCTATGCTCATTCGACATCATGATCATCTTCCGGAGACACGTGACAGCGCGTTCAACCTGATCAGCAAGCGCCAGCCGCTCCTGTTCAATCTGGAGAATAGCTTTTCGGGTTAACCTGCAAAAAAGTATCCGCTGAACCGGGTGCTCGAAGATTTCAAAAACATGCGGGAATTTGAGTATAAACGCGCTGGCTTCATGGCGCGTGAAGCCAATTCGATGAGCCTGGGTTTCGAGACGAGGAATTGGGATTGATTGGTTTGGTTCAGAAAGGATCAAATTCTGAAATTTGAGAACTTTTCGGGTTTTCTTCTCGATTTCCATATAATTATCGTAACCATGGTCACGAATTCGTTGTTGTTTTTTGGGGATTGAGGTGGATTGTGAAAATTCTCTAATTGAATTGAAATTGAAATTGAAATTGAAATTGGGATTGGGATTGTGTTGATGGTGATGAATCAATTGAGGATTTTGTTTGAAGAAATTTGAGATTCGAAATTTGAAGATTCGCATTTTTAGGGTTTTGGGGATTTAGGGTTTATGTGAAGATTTCGGCTATGGAAGATGTGAAAGTGAGGTTGGAGAGTAGTTAGAACGGGAAGGGGTGTTTATTGAAATTGTTAGAAGTAAAAGGGGTTTAATGTAAATATTTTAAGTTTAAGGGGAGATTTGTAAATAATCTAGATATGAAAATAATGGGATTTTTAAATCAAATACTTATTTTCGTCCTTTAAGTTTGACACAACTATAAGTTAGTTTTTTAAATTTTTTAAGTTTTAAATATGTTATTTAACTTATTAATTTAATGCATCTATTTGAGATTTTTTAAGTTTTTAATTGGTTCTGAAAATGGTAACGGTGCATTAAATTAACAACTTAAAAGACCTATTTTAAACTTAAAAATTTAGAAGACTAATATGATATTTTTGTCAAATTTAAAGGACAAAAATATTCTAGGTTTTTTATGATCGTCTGTTTCAAATTTTAGAAGTTTAAGCATAACAAAACAAATTTTAGGGTTAATATTGATTATGGTCTCTCTAATATAAGTGAATTTTGATTTTAGTGTCTATTTAAAAAATATTGAAAATTTTGTTTTGTCATTTTAGATTCTTTCACTTTTGATCCTTAATCAAGCATTATCAGCTGAATATACACATGTAACACGTTGACTGTATAATTTTTTGCTTTTATAATTTAATTAGTTTCCACAATGCATTTTTACAATTTATATTTATTAAAAAAATACCTAATAAAACACTATTAGAAAGGATTAATAGGTTACATATAATTCTTCTTTTTTTTAAGGTAGGTTACATATGATTCAAATTTTAAAAAATAAATAAAAACATAAAACAACAAATTATCTTCATCTTTATCGGAAAAAAAACCTTCATCATTTTTTTTTTCATAGTGCATCCTGTTCTTCTTTACAAACAACCCAAACTATTATTGTTTCAACTCAAATCCTCTTCATCTCTCCATCTATTGATAAAAATGCTTCATGTGTTCTTGATTCAACTCAACTCATTCCAAGCTCTCTATTTCTTATTCTTCTTCAATCAATCTAAAATTAGATTTGATTTTTTTTTTAAACAAATCAAATGTAAAATTGAAACTGAGCTATATAGAAATTAATCAGATATAAAATATATGAAGGGATGATGAACCATAAAAATATAACTGTTTTTTTTTTCAATGGATAGAAGAATCCCAGATCCGAAACTGTTTTTCCCCTCCCTTTATAATTCTAAATTTCAAATGGATTAACAAAATATTAAAATTACACATGCCACATATACATATTCATATTCGATTGACAAGGTTAAATGAAATAATCTAAAATGATAAGGACAAAATCTAAATTTTTTTTAATAGGACTAAAATCAAAATTCGCTCATATTACAAGGACCAAAAGCGGTATTAACCCCAAATTTTAATTTAACAAGGACTAAAACTGTGTGATGCAAAATTTTACAAGGACCAAAACATTCTAATTTTTTTTATCAGGACTAAAAACAAAATTTGCTATATTTATAGGGATAAAAAACTTATTTAACCCTTACTTAAAGTTGGAAAAAATCAAAATAATCCAATTGCACAATAATCATAACCTTAATTAAATTTCCTTTCTCATCATTAGAAAGTCGAATAATGTTTTCAATGAAAATTGATCGTACCTGGTCAGAAGGTGATTGTTGGCGTTGAGTTGAATGTGGTGGTTCACGGTGGTTGTTTATACTTTCAGTGAGTGTTTGACCGAATGGGGGGTGTGTACCTGCATACACTCTGACGCTCAAGTCAGTAGAGTTTAGAATTGGGGGGGGGGGGTTTGAGAGTGTGCAAGAATTACCTTAGAGGCTGCGAGGAGCCTCCTAATTATAGAGGTGGGTGAATGCAGAGCCCTTGTAAGGCACGCGTATGGCCGGCCGTTACGAAATTAGTAGAAGTGTAACTGCCGGTGAGAAATTCGCGGGAACGTGGACAAAGAAACGTTACTGTTCATTTGAACAGGTCTCATATGTTCCGAGCACCCCCCTCGCGGGGAAGGGGTATGTTGCGAATAATTTGCCAAACGTAGTATTTGGACTTGATTTGCTATTGGGCTTGATTTGCTATTGAAGAGGATATCTGCTCTGGTGTTTTGTTTGCGGGGAACATGTACTACCTCTACAGAGTCAAATTCCTTTATCTTAGCTTGCACTTGTAGGACGTATTCTTGCAGATGCTCTTCGCGGACTTGGAATTCGCCAGAAACTTGGGAGGCTACGAGTTGTGAATCTGTGTAGATCTTGACTCTTTTGGCTCCCATATCTTTGGCAGCTCGTAATCCGGCTAGGAAAGCTTCGTACTATGCAGTGTTGTTTCTCATTGCAAAGGATAGTCTTAGGGACAGTTCGATTATAATTCCATTGTTGTTTTCTATGATTATGCCCGCTTCACTTCCTTTGGAATTGGATGATCCACCGACGAAGATAGTCCAAATTCCCTCCTCGCTATCTTCGTTCGGGGAGGTCATCTCGTCTATGAAGTCGGCGAAGACTTGTTCCTTTAGTGCCTTCCGTGATTCAGTGTATGTCGAATTCCAATAATTCGAGCGACCATTTCATCATTCTTCCGACCACGTCAGGCGACCCAAGATTTGCCTTATGGGTTGATCGGTCTGACGACAATAGTGTGTGCCAATAAGTATTGTTGTAGCCTTCAGGCAGCAGTTACTAGGGCGAGAGCTACCTTTTCTATCTTTTGGTACCTCATTTCAGGTCCTAGTAATGCTTTGCTGGTGAAATATGTAGGCTTTTGTCCTTCTTGTGTTTCTCTGATGAGAACGGCGCTGACCGCTTCGGAGGAAACAAAGAGATAAAGATACAATGTTTCACCCTCGTCGGGCCTAGACAACACCGATGGTTGAGAGAGTGAGTCTTTCAGGTGCTTGAGCGCTTGCTCGCATTCATTCGTCCAATCGAATGTGGTTTCTTTCCTCAAGAGTTTAAAGAAAGGCAACGCATGTTGAGCAGATTTGGCGACGAAGCGAGAGAGTGAGGTTAACATCCCGTTGAGAGTTTGGATGCACTTTTTTGTTTTGGGAGAAGGCGATTCCGTGAATGCTCGACATTTATATGGATTAGCCTCAATTCCTCGTTCTGTTAAGTATAAACCAAGGAATTTACCCGCCTGAACTCCAAATGTGCATTCTCATGATTTAATCTCATGTTGTATTTTCTGGTTTGTTCGAATACTCTTCTGAGATGAGCGGCATGATCGATTTCTTTTTTGGATTTCACGATCATGTCGTCCATGTATACCACAAGAATATCGCCCATAAGTTCTTTGTTGTACACCTTAATCATCATGCGTTGATAAGTGGCCCCTGCGTTTCTCAATCCGAAGGGCATTACACGGTAGTAATAGTTCCCAGATTCGGTCATGAAAGCAATTTTTTCTTCGTCATCTTTAGCCATGGGTATCTGATTGTACCCAGAATAGGCGTCCATGAATGACAAGAGTTTATGGCCAGATGAATTATCAACCAGTTTATCTATGTTAGGAAGAGGATATGCATCTTTAGGGCAAGCTCTATTAAGATCGATATAATCAACACACATGCGCCATTTTCCATTAGATTTCTTGACAAGTACAACATTTGAGAGCCAAGTTGTATACTTGGCCTCAAAAATGAAATTCTCCTCTTGGAGGTCTTTTACAGCTTTTTCAGTAGCCTCCACTTTTTCTGGAGATTGCTTCCTACGTCGCTAAGCTACAACGCTAGCACTAGGACTAACAGTAAGCTGGTGGCAGGCGACGCTAGGGTCTATGTCGGGCATGTCGGTTGCACTCCATGCGAAGTGGTCGGCGTTCTCCTTTAAGAAGGCGATGAGCTGGGCATGAATGTGCTCTGGGATTCCATTGCCAAGCTTGAAACACTTTGTTGGGTCGTCCCCAAAGGGAATCAACTCGAAGTCTCCATCGGGAATTGGGCGAAGGATTTCTACGTTGAGAGGATCCTTTGTTTCCTTCTTTAGCTTTTTCCGCTCTGATCAAGTTGGAGTCCAGAATACTCGCAACAGTTTTCCTCTCGTCCGCGGGGGACTGCTCAGAGAGGGAATTGGGCAGATTCCCTTTGGGGACTGCTTAGAGACGGAAACCAAGTTCTGGGTTTTATTCGCCTGCATGAAGCATCTTCGGGCAGCTTCGATGTCGCCGTGCAGTGTAACGCCCACTTTATTTATTTAATTATTTTATTAGAGTATATAGTATATTATTATATATTATATGATTTTAAATGATGTTTGTGACGTATGAGGTGATGTTGAGGTGTGATGTTTATTTTATTGTTTAATAAAATAAAATATGTGATGAAAATTAAGATGGGATATAATAACAAATATTTTGAGAGATGAGGTTGTTTTCATAAATAAGATAGAGTTGTGGGGATAAGTGAGAATAGAAAGAATTATAAAAGGAAGTTAGGTTTAGAAAGGAACAGTCAGTACGTTACAGACTTTTGCAAAAAGGGAAAAAGTGGCTAGAGAAGAGGGAACCCCAATTCTGCAATATTACCAGGTAAGAGTGAGCCTAACTTCAATTGTATTTGCTGTAATTCATCTAGTTGTGATTAACATAGGAATTGAAAGAGAGATTGAGAGGTTTCATAGGTTAGGGTTTTGTAGATTTTATGATGAATTGATGAGAGAATGATGTGAATTGATGTAGAAACTTGTTACAGAACCTAGATTAATCACTAGGACTATAATTCTGATAGATTAGAAGCATAAAACGAAGAATTGGACGAGTTTTGGCGAGGAGTTAGGTATTTACTCGCGAGGCGAGCAGCTGAGCTCGCCGTGGCGAGCGACCCCTTCAGTGCGCGCGAGGCGAGCAACATCACTCGCCGTAGCGAGCAAGTGGCAGAATGCAATTTAAGTGGCTCGCCATGGCGCGCAGAACCACTCGCCATAGCGAACAATGTGGTCTCAAACCACTATAACTTGAGTTTTAGAACTCTGTTTTGAGCGAGACTTTGAGGGTAGACCTTTGGATAGTATTAGAGATGTTTAAGACCTAATTAGAACCTGTAATGACGCTGTAAGATGATATTTAATTGTTGGCGTTAAGCTTTGATTAAATGCTTATTAAGTGAAGTTTATGAATGAAGTATAAATGATGATTGTGATGATAACTATGTGCTGTAAATATATATAAGTGTGCTGAGCTGCTGCCATGTATTGTATAATTGCATGTGTCGATAAAGAGTCGTATTTGATGTTGAGACGTTGGGATAACTTGTTTAAGAATAAAGAGTCGAGTCCATGCATTTGCATATTTTGAGACGGTGGAGCTTATGCTCAAAGCGACGGTGGAGCATTTGCTCAAAGCGACGGTGAAGCTTATTAAAGCTAAAATATTGGTACCACATGCATGATGTTAAGATGTTAGAGTTGCATTTGTCGAGTCATGTGTCTGAGATGTTTTGAGACGGTTGTTTATGAAGATGTTCTAAGATGATTTGTATATGTGGATGTTTGAGACGTTTCTGTTCTATGTGATGAATAATGTTGTTATTGTTAAGCATAATTATTTGAATTATATGTTAATATAATTGTTGTGAATCTCACCCCTTCTGTTGGAATTGCCGCCTTGTGGGCAAGTGCAGGTGACCAAGCTTAGGTTCGTCGATGTGAGAGGTTCTTGTGGAGTCTTAGGAGCTCTGATACGTAACGGGATGGGGATTATTATTATTTCTATTCCTTTTATGTATTATGTTGATTAATTATGATGTTTGCGACGTAACTTGATTTGAGATGTTTTATGAGGCCTTTGTGCCGAGACTTATTTATTTAAGATTTTGAGAAGTTTATGAATTCCGCTGCTATGTTTGAATATTGTTTAAGAATAAATTATTATTCAATTTGATTTTAAAGGTTTTATGAAATGTGACATCCTGATTTATGTGTTATACTCTGATTATTTGAATGAAATTTTAAAGCTGGGATTTCGGGGTGTTACAATTGGTATCAGAGCAGGTCGGTCCGTCTGGCCAATTAGAGAGTCGAGTGACGATGTCTTAGAGTTAGAATATTATAGTTATATTATTCTAACTTATGTTTGCTTTGTAGAGGAATAAGATGGCTGGAAGAAATGATGCTGCTCTTGCTGCTGCTTTGCAAGCAATGGCCCAAGCTGTGGGTAATCAGAATAATGCTGGTGGAAACGATGGGACGAGGATGTTGGAAACTTTTCTGAGGAACCACCCGCCTACCTTCAAAGGGCGATATGATCCTGACGGGGCTCAGACGTGGCTCAAGGAAGTTGAGCGGATCTTTAGGGTGATGCAGTGCGAAGATGGTCAGATGGTACGGTTCGGTACCCATATGTTGGCAGAGGAGGCTGATGACTGGTGGGTTGGTATTCGACCTATCCTTGAAGAAGGAGGTGCTGCTGTGACTTGGGCGGTGTTTAGGAGGGAATTCCTGAACCGTTACTTTCCTGAGGATGTCCGGGGAAAGAAGGAGATCGAGTTCCTTGAGTTGAAGCAAGGAAATATGTCCGTGACTGAGTATGGTTCGAAGTTTGTGGAACTGGCAAAGTTCTACCCCCATTATACAGCTGAGAATGCTGAGTTTTCCAAGTGCATCAAATTTGAGAATGGCTTGCGTCCTGAGATTAAAAGGGCGATTGGTTATCAGAAGATCCGAAATTTCTCCGAGCTGGTGAGTAGTTGCAGGATTTATGAGAAGGATACCAAGGCTCACTACAAGGTAGTGAATGATAGAAAAGCTAAGGGTCAGCAGAGTCGTCCCAAACCTTATGATGCTCCCAGAGATAAGGGTAAGCAAAGAGTGAATGATGAGAGGCGACCACAGAAGAAGGATGTTTCTGCGGAGATTACCTGTTATAATTGCGGGCAAAAAGGCCACAAGAGTAATGCGTGTCCTGTTGATGTGAAGAGATGTTACCGATGCGGACAAAAAGAGCATATTACCCCAGACTGCAAGTTTGATGATGTTGTGTGTTTCAACTGTGATGAGCAAGGACATATTGGCTCGCAGTGCAAGAAGCCAAAGAAAGTTAGGACCACTGGAAGGGTTTTCGCGTTGACCGGCACTCAGACTGAGAACGAGGATCGCTTGATCAGAGGTACTTTCTATATTAATGATATACCTTTAGTTGCTATTATTGATACTGGCGCTACGCAGTGTTTTGTTGCTTTTGATTGTGCTGTTAAGTTGGGTCTTGTTATGTCTGATATGAATGGAGAGATGGTTGTCGAAACTCTAGCTAAGGGTTCAGTGACTACTTCTCGTGTGTGTTTAAGTTGTCTGTTGTCTATGTTTGATCGTAATTTTGAGATGGATTTAGTCTGCCTACCTTTGACTGGTATGGATGTAATTCTCGGGATGAATTGGTTAGAGTACAACCGTGTGCTTATCAACTGTTTTCGCAAGACGGTGTATTTCTTGTCTAAAAAGGAAGAAAGTGGAGCAGAATTTTTATCTACCAAGCAGCTGAAACAATTAGAACGAGATGGAATTTTGATGTTTTCTCTGATGGCATCCTTATCTATTGAGAATCAAGAGAAGATTCACGAATTGCAAGTGGTGTGCGAGTTTCCTGAAGTATTTCCTGATGAGATTCCTGATGTGCCTCCTGAAAGAGAAGTTGAATTTGAGATTGATCTTGTTCCTGGAACGAAGCCTGTGTCTATGACACCTTACCGTATGTCAGCTTCTGAGTTAGCTGAATTAAAGAAGCAATTGGAAGATTTGTTGAGGGTGTGTGTACTTGAACAAGGGGGAGCTTGGGATAATCATCTCCCGTTGATAGAATTCACTTACAATAACAGTTACCATTCTAGTATTGGAATGACACCTTTCGAGGCTTTGTATGGAAGAAGATGTAGAACTCCGTTGTGTTGGTTTGAGTCGGGTGAAAGTGTGGTTTTAGGACCAGAGATTGTGCAACAAACCACTGAGAAGGTAAGAATAATCCAAGAGAAGATGAAAGCGTCGCAGAGTCGACAAAAGAGTTACATGACAAGCGTAGAAAGGACCTTGAGTTCCAAGAAGGAGATCATGTGTTTTTGCGAGTTACTCCAATGACCGGTGTAGGTCGTGCCTTGAAGTCGAAGAAGTTGACTCCAAAGTTTGTTGGTCCGTATCAGATATCAGAGAGGATTGGGACGGTGGCTTATCGTGTTGGATTACCACGGCATTTATCGAATTTGCACGACGTTTTCCATGTGTCGCAACTGAGGAAGTACGTTCCGGATCCATCTCATGTGATCCAAAGTGACGATGTGCAAGTAAGAGACAACCTTACGGTTGAAACTCTACCCTTGAGGATCGATGATCACAAGGTGAAGTTGTTGAGAGGCAAAGAGATACCTCTAGTGAGAGTGGTTTGGAGTGGAGCGACTGGTGAAAGCTTAACTTGGGAGCTTGAAAGTAAGATGCTGGAGTCATATCCAGAGTTGTTTAATCGAGGTAAGATTTTCGAGGACGAAAATCCTTTAAGTGGGGGAGAGTTGTAACGCCCACTTTATTTATTTAATTATTTTATTAGAGTATATAGTATATTATTATATATTATATGATTTTAAATGATGTTTGTGACGTATGAGGTGATGTTGAGGTGTGATGTTTATTTTATTGTTTAATAAAATAAAATATGTGATGAAAATTAAGATGGGATATAATAACAAATATTTTGAGAGATGAGGTTGTTTTCATAAATAAGATAGAGTTGTGGGGATAAGTGAGAATAGAAAGAATTATAAAAGGAAGTTAGGTTTAGAAAGGAACAGTCAATACGTTACAGACTTTTGCAAAAAGGGAAAAAGTGGCTAGAGAAGAGGGAACCCCAATTCTGCAATATTACCAGGTAAGGGTGAGCCTAACTTCAATTGTATTTGCTGTAATTCATCTAGTTGTGATTAACATAGGAATTGAAAGAGAGATTGAGAGGTTTCATAGGTTAGGGTTTTGTAGATTTTATGATGAATTGATGAGAGAATGATGTGAATTGATGTAGAAACTTGTTACAGAACCTAGATTAATCACTAGGACTATAATTCTGATAGATTAGAAGCATAAAACGAAGAATTGGACGAGTTTTGGCGAGGTTTCGAGCGAACCCGTAACCCCTCTGCGATAGCTCGCTGTGGCGAGCAGTTAGGTATTTACTCGCGAGGCGAGCAGCTGAGCTCGCCGTGGCGAGCGACCCCTTTAGTGCGCGCGAGGCGAGCAACATCACTCGCCGTAGCGAGCAAGTGGCAGAATGCAATTTAAGTGGCTCGCCATGGCGAGCAGAACCACTCGCCATAGCAAGCAATGTGGTCTCAGACCACTATAACTTGAGTTTTAGAACTCTGTTTTGAGCGAGACTTTGAGGGTAGACTTTTGGATAATATTAGAGATGTTTAAGACCTAATTAGAACCTGTAATGACGCTGTAAGATGATATTTAATTGTTGGCGTTAATCTTTGATTAAATGCTTATTAAGTGAAGTTTATGAATGAAGTATAAATGATGATTGTGATGATAACTATGTGCTGTAAATATATATATAAGTGTGCTGAGCTGCTGCCATGTATTGTATAATTGCATGTGTCGATAAAGAGTCGTATTTGATGTTGAGACGTTGGGATAACTTGTTTAAGAATAAAGAGTCGAGTCCATGCATTTGCATATTTTGAGACGGTGGAGCTTATGCTCAAAGCGACGGTGGAGCATTTGCTCAAAAAGCGACGGTGAAGCTTATTAAAGCTAAAATATTGGTACCACATGCATGATGTTAAGATGTTAGAGTTGCATTTGTCGAGTCATGTGTCTGAGATGTTTTGAGACGGTTGTTTATGAAGATGTTCTAAGATGATTTGTATATGTGGATGTTTGAGACGTTTCTGTTCTATGTGATGAATAATGTTGTTATTGTTAAGCATAATTATTTGAATTATATGTTAATATAATTGTTGTGAATCTCACCCCTTCTGTTGGAATTGCCGCCTTGTGGGCAAGTGCAGGTGACCAAGCTTAGGTTCGTCGATGTGAGAGGTTCTTGTGGAGTCTTAGGAGCTCTGATACGTAACGGGATGGGGATTATTATTATTTCTATTCCTTTTATGTATCATGTTGATTAATTATGATGTTTGCGACGTAACTTGATTTGAGATGTTTTATGAGGCCTTTGTGCCGAGACTTATTTATTTAAGATTTTGAGAAGTTTATGAATTCCGCTGCTATGTTTGAATATTGTTTAAGAATAAATTATTATTCAATTTGATTTTAAAGATTTTATGAAATGTGACATCCTGATTTATGTGTTATACTCTGATTATTTGAATGAAATTTTAAAGCTGGGATTTCGGGGTGTTACATGCAGGGTTGTTATTTTGTTGTTGCCCGCATGATATTTCAGTTTCAAGTGGGCAGTTGAGCATGCGGCCCCAAGCTGCTCCAGTCCAGTTCTCCCAATGATGCAGTTGTAGAGGGAGGTGCAGTCGATCACCAAAAATGGGATCCTGCCCATTCGTCATCTCCGAAGGTTACGAGGAGTTCCACGTAGCCCACAGCTTGGTTGAAGAGCCGCTGAAGTCGTAGAGCTCGGTCCCAACATAGGGGGAAAGGTTGCTCTCTGTAAGCTGGAGAGTTTTGAACAGCTCGGTGTACATGATGTCACAAGAGGCCCCTGTGTCTATCAAGACTCTCCTAACATCGAAGTTAGCCATCCCAGCTTGGACAAGTAATGGGATGGTTGTGTTTGATGCTCCTCTAGGCAGTTTTTGGTCATAAAAGGCCAATGATGGTCGCCCCTCTGATTTAGGTTGAACCATGTGGTTGACGCTCAGCAGCTCTTCAAATTTCCTCTTAATGTTTTCAACGGAAAGGGTGGAGGTTCCACCGATGATGACGTTGGCAGTAGGAAAGTTTTCCCATGAGCATGTATATGGAGTTATATCCATTTGCTCGGGGAACATGTTGAGTTGTTCGACCGACATGGCGACGGCCAAATTTTTCTCCTTGCCGTCGGCTATGAGTTGGACGACCTATCTCTCCGGCTCAGAGTTCTTGGTGAACTTCTTGAGCCATCCTCGTTGTATGAGCATTTCCATTGCATATTTCAGGTGGATGCAATCGTCGGTCATGTGGCCGTGACATTTGTGGAACCGACAATATTTTGTTGTGTCGACTTCTTTCTTTTCGTGTGAAGGAGTCTTTGGGATCCAGACCCCAACGTCCTTCCACTCCAAAATGGAGATTTCAGCAAGAATCTTCTCCCTGGACAATGATAAGGGAGTGTATTTCGTGAAACGGCCTCCTAGCCCTTTGCCTTCCTTCTTTTTCTCATGGAAGGGCTATTTAGAGGATTCAGCAACAGGTTCCTTCTTCCTGGCTTTGTTGAGGATATCAGCGTATACCTCTTCCTCGTAGCGAATGTAAATCTTTACAATCGCGAGGTGTTGATTATAGGTTTCTGGGCGGTCGAGGCGAACAACCTTCTTGATGTTAGTGTTTTCACGCAGACCCCTAGTGATGAAATACTGCTTCATGTTTTCGTCAGCACCTCGTACCCGAACCGCTTCCTTGTTGAACCTTTCGATGTAGTCTCGAAGAGGTTCACTTCTTCCTTGGACAATGGCTTCAAGGGACGCCACTGTTTTGGGTTGGGTCCTTGAAGCTGTAAAGTGAGTGGTAAAATCGTGGCAGAGGTCACCCCATGTGTCTATGGAGTTTCTCCTTAAGTTTTTGAACCACGTTATGGCCCCTCGTCTTAGGGAGGTGACGAAGAGTTTGCATTTGACTGCTCCTCGTACCGATCAGTATGCGAGGACAACCTCAATGTTCTCGATGTGCTCATCAGGGTCTGACATCCCATCGTATAAGTCCATATGGGGTGGCTTCTCCAATTCATGAGGAATTGGAGTATCTCAGATGCGCCGAGAGAAAGGTCCGTATATATATCGGCCTCCTCGGGCATCGTGTTCATCGTTAGAGCTGGAGGAGGAGGGTGACCAAGAGCGTCTGTTTTGCCTTTGAGGAGATCTTCTTGGAGGAGAGCACCTCAGAAACCTTCTCCTTAGTGACCGCCGTCCATGACTAGGAGATCTAACGCTGATGGAGCGTCTGGGAGACCTAGATCTGGAATGGCAGGGGCTCCTTCCTCTTTTGATACGGGGTGGGGAAGGAGTGTCGCGGACGTGGATCAACTACTTCTTTGATTTCTCGAGCTCGACAATTCACTTGCTTTGCTCATTTGATCTGGGAATCCGTGGTACTGTCAACAATCCCTTCGGGCCGCGGGGGGCCAAAGATGGGTCGTTCTTGAAGTGGGATCTCTGCATGAGCACTCGTTGGAGTTGTTCCTCTTCGAGGGCTTGGTGCAGGAGATGGAGAAGTTGTTCGTTCGTCCTGGTATGGACGTTGGACGACGCTTTGGAGGCATGGTGCAACAATGTTGACATCCATGGTTTATATGTGAAAGCTTTGGTTTTTTGTATGTAAAAAACGAGTAGATCTTGTAATTTCCCACAGACGGCGCCACTGATCGTACCTGATCAGAAGGTGGTTGTCGAAGCTGAGTTGAATGCGGTTGTTCACGGTGGTTGTTTATAATTCTAGTGAGCGGTGGACTGAATGGGGGGTGTGTACCTGCATACACTCCGACACTCAAGTCGGTAAAGTTCAAAATGGGGGGTTTGAGAGTGTGTAAGAATCTACCTTGGAGGTTGCGAGAAGCCTCCTATTTATAGAGGTGGGTGAATGCAGAGCCGTTGTAAGGCACACGTGGGGCCGGCGGTTACGAAATTAGTAGAAGTGTAACCGCCGGAAAGGGGTATGTTGCTAGTAATTTGCCAAACGTAGTATTTAGGCTTGATATGCTATTGGGCCTAAGTGACCAAGCCCAGGTCTTTGACCGGTCCAGAACAAAAACTACTATACTTCGAACTATACAAAGCAAAAAGTTTAAGAAGATGCAAATTAATAGTATATGTTTGATTGGAAAACAATTTGTATATTTCTTTGGGTTTTTAATTATGTCGTATTCTTTTTTTTTTAGACCAAATCAAAATTAATTATTATCATTAATCAACCAATGCACAATACAAGACGGATAAGAATAAAAAATACGGTGACTAGCTCAAGAACAGGCCGCCCTAGATAAAGTATGAGCAACCATGTTTGCTTGTCTCCTAACAAACTTCACCTCGAAGTTGGGATGGAAAGATAACTGATAAATAATACTAGAAACAATAACACAGAATTCTGAATCACCATGGCCCAGAGACGATAGAGTTTGCACTAGAGTAGCTGAGTCAGACTCAAAAACAACCTGATCCCATCTATTCATATCAACAAAGTGAATGGCATCGAGTAAGGCTATCGCCTCCCCCTCCAAAACTGTCATATTTTCCCGCTACCATTTTGTTTGAGCTCGAATAAATTGTCCACGAGAGTTTCTAACACACCACGCAAAAGATGTAATATGGTTATAGTCATGAAACGCGGCATCCACATTGCAGTCTATTTTGTGTGTGTTGCACAACCATTGGTGAGGGTTGTTTATGAACCTTTTGCCATTGTTGCCATGCATCTAGTGTTGTCCTTCCAATGCTTGATGAAATATGATGCGCGTCATTTCAACTAACATCATTACTTGCAGTCCAAATTTGCCAAAGAAGTAAAGCCACCCGACCATCAATGTCTCGACTTTCTGAACAACAAATATCAAAAAAAAAATCTGCCAAACTACCATGAGTTCCAACTCGTAGTTGCAGCACAGTAGAAATCCCTTCCCAATACCAACTCTCACACACCACCGTTGTTAGCCTGTATTTTTGACAGGCTATGATAAATGTGGTCAACGAAATTTGACCCAAAATACTTGAAGAGAATGAAGCAAGCTCAACTCTCAAGGTTCGACTGTCGAAGAGAAGTCCAGAAGATATGCTGATCGAGAGGATGGTTGGACAGAGTAAAGAAGATGTCGAAGGAAGGTTGGCATCGAAAAGGGAATATGAGCAGCAGTTTCTCGTCGAAGAGGCATTGTTTGGATAGCAGTTAACGACAATTATTGTATCAAACATGTTTATAGGAAGTTACTTAGTATAAGTAGCATTTTCCTCTATGGATAACAGGTCACAATTCAACCATACTGAAAGCTTACACGCTCAAACTATCTGTAACAGCCCGATTTGGCGATTGTTTGATTTTAATTGTTTTATGTGTGTTTATTCATGTCTGTGTGCATTTTCATGAGTTTTCGTATTAGAAGGGTATTTTGGTAATTTTGACGTAAGAGTATTTTAGTCTTTTACGAGTAAGGGTAATTTAGTAATTTGTAGTAGTAGTTATTTTCTTTTAGCGTTCTAGTTAGAACCGTTATTATTAAGAGATTAAGTTGTCGATATAAATTAGTTAGAGCCGAGGTTCCTAATTAATTACCGTTAGTAAGTTAGAGTTAGCGTTTAGTGTAATTAGATTTGAGTCCAATTAGTTGGTGTGGTTTAGGCCCATTAAGAGTTGTGAATATTTGACCCATAACTTTGAGCAAATAGGGTTAGAACTTTGTCATTCACACAAACACTAAAGAATAGAGGAAAGAGGCTAGAGAGAAGAACAAGAGGAGAGGGTTGAAGCTAAAGGGGAGATTGATCCTAGGAGCTAAAGTGAGGCTTGAGCTAGGATTCTTGGTGTTAGAGGTAAGAGGGATAGTTTTCATACATAATCTTCAATTCTTCATTTCTACCCATTTCTATGATTTTGATTAATTGAATTGATTCTGTAAATTCGTGTTTGGATGCTGATGTTATGTTGTAAGCATGAGTTATATGATGATTGTGTAGTTGTTGTTGAATTAACATGTCAAAAATGTATGAATATGGATATTTTGAGTTTATGTGAAAAATTGATGAGGAATGAAGTTGTTGTTGATTTGGATATGTTGTTGTTGTTGATTTGTACCATGGGTATTCCATTTTGTGAAGTTGTTGTTTGAATTGGTGAAGTTTGTATTGAGTTGTTCATGTGGAGGACCAAACTGAACTTTTGATATATAAGGTTTTTGACTGAATTTTCGATGTTGTTGGATGAGTTAGATCGAGTAGAATTTCTGTTTTCACGTGGTGATTGTGTTAGTCGAGTCGTTTGGGAGAAAACGGGATTTTCGTGTGAAAAGTCGGTGTTTAAGCGTTTTTGCAAATAACCGATTATGTGAGGTTTTGGAAAATGATTTTGGGATGGTTGAAACTTGAATTTTGTATAGATTATGATAGAGTTAAGTGTCAGGAGCGCGTAGGCGAAAATGGCATTGGAAACGGGTTAACGGTTTGAATTTTACGCGCGAAATGGTGAAAATCGCACTGTTTGAAAAGCTGAGTCTGGACCTGATACTGTCAAAATCGTGCCACGATTTTGTAAGCAGAATGTTCAGCGGTTTTGGGCATGAAAAATGTGCCACAATTTCTAAAATCGTGACACGATTTTTGTGAACCAGATCCTTCATATTTCACTATTTTTCACCCCTTTCCGCTCTGAAGTGGGTCTTGGAAAACTTTTACGAAAAAATTCAGCATAACCGTTTCTAACTCAACCCGAAACTTTTGGTTTGCTTCCAAACATCAAATATGAGTATTATGGGTTTAATTATGATGCTTAATAGTATCTAATCTATGTGTTGTTGAATCAACTTAGTTTTCTTTTCTTAATGAATTGGTTTTGCAATATGATAAAGTGAGACGAACTTTGTGATTTTTGTGAATTAGTTGTGATTGGCCGATGAAATGCTTATGTAACCTCTACTGCACACAATTGTGACTTAAGAGTATACATGGCTTAGGCAATTAACCTTGTTTGATTGGTTTTGATTTATTACTTCAATTATTTTCAAAGTTATGAATTGTGAGTAGAACTTGTGAATGAATGATATATGTTGATTGTATGTCGGTGTGTGCATATTTGTCGAATGATGGTGATGATTGCATAATTGTATATACATTGTTTTGGTGATGATTTTATAATTGTATATGCATTGTTTTGGTGATGATTGCATAATTGTATATGCATTGTTTTGGTGATGATTGCATAATGTTATATGCATATTGATTGATGAGGTGACTGTTGTATGAACATATGCATTGAGTCGAGTCATATGTTCATGCATTCATTGTTTGGTGACGGACTTATGTCCAACGTAAGGCGGGGCGTGAAACCTTACATATGATGTTTTTGTTGCATCAAAGGTGACGACCTTGAGGAGACTTGGTACCACATGCATCTAGATGAGTCTAGAACATTGCATACATTGTTTGGTGAATTGCATTGAGTCGTGATGTGTGATTAATGCATTTAGTTCATGTGAACTTGAATTGATGGATTGGATTGATGTTGGAATATGGAATGATTGTATATTTATATACGAGAAGGCTTATACTTTTTAGTAATCATTATATATAATATTTCTGATTATTTGCCTTGTGAATTATGTTGATGTAATGCTAACCTTCAGTGGTTTACCACCTATCTTTCCGTGCGGACGGGTAGATGGCGTGCAGGACTAGTAGCTTGTTGTTGATGTTTCCGAGGAGCAAGAGTCCTCTTTTTCTTTTGCGCGCGTCTAGATTAGGGCTCTGATCTAGGATATCGTTTAAATGTTGAAATTTGTTTATTATTTGTTGATTCTGAGGAGTTATGACATGATTTATTTATATCCAATGTTGAGGATGAGATTATGTATTTATTATCATGAGATTGGAGATATTGTCCATATGTTTGATATATTTCGCTGCTATGTTTATGAACCATGATAATTTATACTTGCGAACTTTGAAATTTGTTGTTGGCGTAACATCTATTTCTAGAATATACTTGTATGTTCGCGTGTTTTACCGCTTAATAGGAATAGGGTGTTACACTATCCGCCCGCACAAGGAGAAACGAGCAAACAAGTCCTAATGTATGAATCTGTGTACCACTTTTACATTCTTCTAATGCAATTCTAGTTTAGCTTTTAGACTCTTTTTTCCCTTTTTTAGTTCAATCTTTGCTCTTAAAGCATTTGCATCGATCCCTTGAAGATAATCTCGATAGGTCTCACCCTGTGTCTGGGTTTCGACGGTTATATTCATAGTTCGCCACTCGACACACGAGCACCCGTATTTTCCTGGAAAACAATCAAGCACAAAATGCCTTGAGATTTGCTGGTTGATCTCGCTCGCCTTCGTTTTCAAAATCAATTTGGTATTTTACAAAAATTCAGGGTAAACAAATTGGCACACCCAGTGGGACAGTTTGTGCTTTTGTCTGAATTTTCTTGGAAAATTTGTTACGTTTTCGAAACTTGTGATTTTTGTTGTGTATGTTCTTGAGGAGTAAAAAGAAATTTCCATAAATGGTACATTCTACTCGCAGTAATGATCCACCATCAAGTCCAACAAGGGCGTCGAGGGGTAATACATCATTAAACGTAGTTTCACAACAAAATCCACAAACAACGCCATCTCATGGCGCAAATGGTGATGAAATGGTAAGGACGACGATTCCTACCCATATATCATCAACTGTTCCCGTTACAATTTCGACGGTTGCAGCGGTTACACAGTCTAACGTGAATTTTAATAATCAGTTAGTGCAAAATCCATGGTCCTTTGATCCATCAAATCTTAGGAACCAACCATATGGAATGCCTACATCCTGTATGGTAGGCCTCCATAGTTACCCATCCAGTGTTTCAAAGAATTTGAATGTGGTTCACCCTCAGTTTTATTATCCTGGGCCAAGTGTTCCTAGTTTAGATCCTCAACAATCACTAACTCGCTTCCTTGGCTGCTTTAAGCCAGCAAATGGAGGATTGTAACCATGAAATGGTCAATATGTTAACTCAACAGATTGGAATAGTGTTTAACCCTTTAATTAGGGATACTCATAATAGTTATTTAGCGTTATCAGACCAGATGGGATGAATCGCTGATTTCTTTGGCGCCCCTCCTAGGCGAAATGTGCAAATACCTCAAGTTCAAAATCCAAGACCTGTTGAAGTGCACGTAAATAGGCCTAATGATGGAAATCTTGTCAATCTTGTGCCTCAACCTGCGGTCGAACCATAAGTGCCAAGAGTGCATGAAAGAGTTCAAATTTTGGTTCAAAGGAACCAATATCCTGATCAAGTGATTAGGCAGGCCCAACAAGTTAATTTGGAGGGTCAAAATAATATTACCAATATAGTTGAAACCCTTTTGACTCAAAATGGTTTCAATTTAGGCCTACATAGACCTAATTTTGTGCCACCATTGTCTGAATATGCTACAATGGAGGAATTACCCAGAGGATGGAAAATCCCCAAATTCATTAAATTTGGTGGAAAAACTAATGAATCCACTATCGAACATATAGCTCGTTACTTGACAGAGGCAAGTGACATAGCAAATAATGAGAACATGAGAATGAAATATTTCCCAAAGTTCATTGACAAAGAATGCCTTTAGTTGGTATACAACATTGCCTCCAAGGTTTATTTTCGCTTGGAGTCGATTAGAAAAGGCTTTCCATGAACAATTCTACATGGGACAATCTAAGATTAGTCTCAAAGAATTGGCAAGCGTTCGACGTAAGACGACAGAATCTATCGATGATTATTTGAATAAGTTCAGACTTCTCAAAGCTAGATGTTTTAGCCAAGTCCTGAACATGAATTAGTCGAAATGGCTGCTGGCGGCCTAGACTATTCTATTCAAAAGAAATTAGATACGAAGTATCTAAGAGATATGGCACAATTAGCAGATAGACTCCGAGAAGTCGAAATACTTAAAGCTGAAAAAGCAAGGGCTAGCAAATTTGGTAAAAAAATATAAGGTTGCTTACGTCGATACCAATGACAACAACCAAGATTTCGACATGGGTTTGTGCCCTGGCGAAGAAAGTGAAGTTAATATCGCTGAACTGTAACCAGTACCTCCATTTGTGTGTAAATTGCTGAAACCGTCAAATGGAAAAATTCTTGAAGAACCTAAAAATGACAGATTTATGTCTAAAACCTACACATTTGATGTTACCAAATGTGATGAGATCTTTGATCTTTTGGTTAATGAAGGCATAATGATAGTGCCGAAAGGTTTAAAATTACCTCCTCTTGAGCAAAGGCAAAAAAGAGGGTATTGTAAATTCCACGGTAATTTTAACCATAATACATCTTGTTGTGTGGTTTTCAGGGATTTAGTGCAAAAAGCACTAGATGAAGGCAGGCTGAAGTTTGGAGACAAACCAAAGCAACCAATGCAAGTTGATGTTGATCCTTTGAAGAAAGAAGATTCCATGTACCTAGATATAGAAGACATGAAGATGGTGGAAATATCCGAGATCGATCCTATAGTGGCTACTGATGGCCCAAAGGTTGATGTCGAAATGGTTACTGATGGCCATAAATGTATTGATACAGTGATTACTGAAGACCAGTATCAAGAAAGAATACAAGTGGTATTCCCCAAGGCTGAAGAAGATCTTATTGATTTTCTTAATAGATGCAAAATTTCTGGTTCTTCATTCATGTTATGTCCTAGATGTTGCACTGTTTTCGACAAGAAATCTGTGAAGAATGTTGAAGGCTTTCGACCTCAGTCAAAGCGGAAAGGAAAATAGGCTGACAAAAGGCCTAAGTTCAGTTTCGACAAAGCAAACATTCCTTTCAAGGACACATCCTCAACTGCAAACCAGAAGAAGAAGGGACCATTAAAAACCTTCACTCCTCCTTCCAAATTTCCGGATAATCAATGGGTATTTTCTGGGGGTAAGAAGCCCAATCATAAGTCTCCACCTAAAAAATGGGTTGAGAAAGCCAACAGAAAATCTCCAACTGAGCAGTGGGTATTTTCTGGTGGGAAGAAAAATACTGGGAATAACAATCAGAATGAGATATTTGATCAGAAAAGAGAAGAAACATTTGATTCGAAGAGGTTCGTTCAGAACGTCAACTACAAGGGGAGAAGTCCTATGACAAAAACCCAATGGCGTAGATTCCAGCGTCAGAAAAAGGTTGATGTTTTGAAAGATGTTTCAAACATTAGAAGAAATGTTGACGAAGGACAGAATATAGAACCGTCTACCTTTGATATGCTTAGAAAGCCTGCCGCTGAGAGGATTTTTCCCCCCTTTCAGTTGTGAAGAAAGGAATTTTTGTCGAAGATGAAGAATTAACTTCAAACTTCACTGATTCTGAAGCTAGCCTAAATATAATTATGGTCGTATCAATGCTTCCAATTGAGTATGACGTTATATCAGAAGTTACGGAAGATGAAGAGGATTTCAGTGATGGATAATGGTTGTGTCGAAGGCCAACAGGCTATGTTTGAAAGACCAGATTATCACATGCAACATCATCTCAAACCTTTGTTCATCCAAGCTAATATCAATGATGTTGGGATAAACAAGGTACTGGTAGATGAAGGTGCAGCAGCGAATCTATTGCCACACTTTCTCTTGAAAAAGATTGGCTAATCAGAATCTGACTTGAAACCACATAATGTAGTTCTTTGCAATTATGAAGGGAAATCTGGAAGTTATCGTGGTGCTGTTGAAGTTGACCTGGTAGTAGGAACTGTTTAACGGCCAACTTTATTATTGGCCGTTGAGACACAGGCTAACTACAATTTTCTACTTGATAGAGAATGGATACATGGTGTTGGAGCCGTTCCTTTAACGATGCATCAAAGACTTTCTCTCTAGAAGGACAATGGTGTGCTAGAAAATATTGAAGCAGACCAAAGCTACTTTGTGGCTGAAGTTGCCAATATCACAAAGAAAACTTTCGAGAAACAATTGGAAAGAATTGGGCCATGCCCTATTTCTGAAGTTGGTTGTGAGAACCATGGAAATTTCCTCTGGTCAATGAAATTACATCGAAGAGATGGTTTCATTTGGAAGAAGGAGTTTGTTGAAGACAACACAATGAAGGCTAGAGCTTCTGCATATGCAAGAACCCCAACCTGGGGGCATCCTAAAATTGGAGTCTCGCCATCCGGTTGGGAAGATATCAGCGTCGATGATGATTGAACCCAATGTTTGGGAAAAGATCACGGCCTATGTGGCTGAGAATAGGGAAAAAGCGGCTTTGGAAGCCGAAATCGAACAAGAAGAATCAATCAGGGATGATATTGATGATTTTCAATTCAGTTCAATTGAAAGCCAAAGGTTGGATTGCATTTACGATAATGAACCTTCGGGTTTCGAAAAAGATCCAATGGGATCAGCCGAGAAAGTGAAGACTCATGACCCTTTGGAAGAAGTTGATCAGGGTGATGGTTCAATGAAGAGACCAACTTACATTAGCACCAAAATTAACCAAGACTTCAAGGTTCAAATTGTTGAATTGTTGAAGAAATACAAACACTGTTTCGCTTGGGACTACAATGAAACAGACGTCGAGAAGATTTGGACCACAAATCTCGTCGAAGATCAAAGAAGAGATCGAAAGATTGTTGAAATGCGGCTTCATCAGAACTTCAAGGTAGATTGGATAGCTAATATTGTTCCTGTTGTTAAGAAAAATGGGGCTCTTAGAGTCTGCATAGATTTTAGGGATTTAAATTTAGCTACCCCAAAAGATGAATACCCTATGCTAGTGGCATAAATGCTTGTTGACTCAGTAGTAGGTTTTGAATATATGAGCATGCTAGATGGTTATTCAAGGTATAATCAAATATACATTGTTGAAAAAGATGTATCTAAAACTACTTTTAGATGTCCAGGGGCTTTAGGCTGTTACGAATGGATAGTGATGCCTTTTGGTCTAAAAAATGTCGGTGCATGTTATCAAAGAGAAATGAATTCTATGTTACATGATTTCATAGGAAAGTTTATGCAAATCTACATAGATGGCATTGTTGTCAAATCATGTGTTGAGAAGAATCACTTAGACCACCTTCAGAGATCGTTCGAAAGAATGAGGAAATATGGATTAAAAATGAATCCATTGAAATGTGCTTTTGGTGTACGTGCAGGTGATTTCTTAGGTTTTCTTGTGCTTGAAAAGGGCATTGAAATCAACCAAAACAAAACAAAGGCAATTTTAATGACAAAACCGCCTTCAACAAAAAAAGAGCTTCAATCTTTGTTGGGAATAATCAACTTTCTCAGAAGGTTCATTTCGAATCTAAGTGGCAGAACCGAGGTTTTCTCGCCATTGCTTCGACTGAAGAAAGAAGATGTGTTCAAATGGGAACCAGAAAATCAGAAAGCATTCGATGACATCAAGGTTTTGCTTGATGAACCCTCCTATTTTGTTACCTCCTCTTAGGGATAAAGTAATGAAATTGTATATAGCTGCTTCAGATAATACTATAGGAAGTATGCTAGCACAAGTAGATGAAAATGGCGTAGAAAGGGCCATTTATTATCTTAGTAGGGTTTTAAACGATGCTGAAACGAGGTATCATCCGAGTGAAAAATTGTGCCTTTGTTTGTACTTTTCATGTATTAAACTTAAGCAATATATAAAGCCGGGTTGATGTTTATATTTATTCCCACTTTGACATAATCAAGCATATGTTGTCGAAGCCAATATTACATAGAAGAATTGGCAAATGGGCTTTGGCACTTACATAGTATTCATTGACCTATCAGTCTTTAAAATCTGTGAAAGGTCAAATTATCGCTGATTTCATTGTTGATTATTCTGTGATTGAAGAATCGTTAAATCTTATGGATGTTCAACCTTGGAAACTCTATTTCGATGGTTCCAGCCATAAAAATCGCACTGGAGTTGGAGTTTTAATCATTTCACCTGAAAATACTCCAACCAAACTTAAGTTTCGACTTAATAAGCTTTGCTATAACAATGAGGCTAAATATGAAGCCCTAATAGCAGGACTTGAGATTTTTCTTGAACTGGGGGAAAAAATGTCGAAATTAAAGGCGATTATGAGTTAGTCATAAAGCAATTAACAAAAGAGTATAAATGTGTTAAATAAAATTTGATTATTTACTTTGCCGCTGTTATTGCTTTATTAAAACGATTCGATCGGGCAAACATCCAACATGTGCCTAGGATTGAAAACCAAGAAGCTAATGACTTAGCGCAGATTGCTTCAGGGTACAGAATCACTGAGTTAAAGTTTGAATAACTCATCAAAATAAGAGAGAAACTTGCCTCAAATGTATCTGGTTCAGATAAATTATCAACGCCAAAACTTGGGGGGCAAGAGATAATGGTGAAATTTTTGCAAATTTTGCTGAAATTTTTGCCATTGACAATTTGTCAAACAATGATTGGCGAGCACCAATTGTCGAGTACTTATAGAATCATGCGGGGAATGCTAATAGAAAGACTAAGTACAGAGCACTAAGCTATGTGATCATTGGAAATGCCTTAGTGAAACTGAAGCATATTTAGCAATTTACGATACTCATAGTGGTGCATGTGGATCTCATCAAGCAGAACATAAGATGAGATGGCTTTTGTTTTGACAAGGTGTATATTGGCCAGCTATGTCAAAAGATTGCATATAGTTTGCAAAAAGTTGTCAAGAATGTCAACTACATGGAGGAATCCAACATGTGCCTGCTAGTGAATTACATTCGATTGTAAAGCCTTGGCCATTTAGGAGATGGGATCTGGACGTCATTGGTGAAATTAAGTCAGGCTCATCAGCGAGACACAAATACATATTAGTCGGAATAGATTACTTCATCAAATGGGTAGAAGCCATCCCATTAAGAGAAGTCACTCAAGATGTGATTATTAGTTTCATTTGAAATCATATTTTGCATAGATTTGGAATTCCAGAAATTATAACCATTGATCAAGGATCAGTTTTTACGGGCCAATAAATGGTGCAATTTGCTGACCAAACAGGTTTCAAATTGTTAACTTCGACACCATATTATGCTCAAGCAAATGGTCAAGTCGAAGCAGCCAAGAGGTTGGCATATAGCCCTTGATCAAGCTCTATAGGCTTACAGAACTTCCCCTAGAGAGTCAACTAAAACTACTCCTTTTAGGCTTACATTTGGACATGATGTTGTGTTACCTGCAAAAATTTGTCTTCAATCGACCAGAGTTCAAAGACAACATGAAATTTCTGTTGACCATTATTGGAACATGGTTTTGGACGAATTGGTTGATTTAGATGAAGAGAGGTTAAAAGCATTAGACGTCCTCATGAGGCGGAAGGAGAGGTTGACCGAGTTTTATAACAAAAAAGCCAAGTCAAAAACTTTTCGTGTAAATGACTTGGTTTGGAAAGTTATCCTACCTATGGATTAAAAAAACACAACATTAGGTAAATGGGCACCTGGTTTTGGAATGACCATGGAAAATCCTAAGGGTCTTTTCAAATAATGCATATGAAGTCGAAGAGTTAAATGGCGACAATCAAATCATACGCATAAATGGAAAATATTTGAAGAAATATAAACCATTACTACAAGAAGTCAAAATAACCATAGACTAATTTAGAAATAAAATAAAAGATGGCATTAATAAACTATAGCCACTATTGGGCGATAAAGGACCGAAATTGAACATCCTCTTGAACCCATGAAGCTCCGAGTCAAACCTGCAGAGAATGCAGACGTCTATTTGAGAATATTCATCATCTTTCCCAGAAGGAGGCAGATCAAAATCAGGAAGTCTCTCGTCTCCTTTACAGGTATCTTTTGAAGGACATAATAGCCTAATGATCAAACCCTTTAGCATTGGTCGATTCAACTGGAAAGGAGAAGAACGCATCCAGAAAGGAACCCTCCATAGATATAGGCACAACCGAAGTTCGCGTAACTTCTTCGTCTTAAAAAACATGGTGAAGGTGGAAAGTGCCTCCTTAATCTTCTCGCCTGTTTCAGCAAAAGCGTCGAGCAACATCAAAAAGTAATCTGCAACTTCGGCATTCGCGTCACTTGCAATCTTCAAAATGCGTCGGATTTCCACTATGTCAGGGTCAAGCTTGTATAGGAAACTAACACCATACATCACACAGTAATGTGCATGTCCACTTTCTATCATCATGTTGAGGAAAGCCTGTTGTTGACAAGTGATGTTCTTTTTGTTAAATAGATAGACATAGTCTTTGAGATTATGGCATGAGTTTTTGAAATTCGCATGAAACTCATGAGGTGCAGTGTACATTGGGCGATTTCTTGGGCAATGATGGTGAGTTCATCGTCACTCAACTTTCCATATTTTTGTTGAAAATTTTGGTTTCGGAAAGGAAGGAAAGCCCGAAAATGAAAATCGAGTGAAAGAACAGGAAGTTAATTTATATAGCCTCAGAGTTCCTAAGGCTTCGGAATGAGGGGCGATAGAGTTTCATAATAGAGGTGAGAAGTTCCGATGAACTAGAGAGAGGGAGAAGGAAAGGAGTACACCTTTTAAACTTCAAAATTTTCAATGGACGTCATGGACGATTATTGGAAGTGGAGTAAGGAGTTGGTTTCCAAGATTTGGAAGGTGTGCCATTATGCGAGATTAGATGACAAAATCAAAAGTTTTTTCTTAACTACCTTTAAATTTTTACGAAGAATGAGGTCACCTATTTTGACGGAAAACACGTTCGATGAAGTTCAAAAAAGTTTCTTTCTTTTCTTATATGAGGATACGAGCGAAAAAGACATTTTTGGGGGGCAATTTGTTAGCCTGTATTTTTGACAGGCTATGATAAATGTGGTCAACGAAGTTTGACCCCAAAAACTTGAAGAGAATGAAGAAAGCTCAACTCTCAAGGTTCGAATGTCGAAGGGAAGTCCAAATGATATGCTGATCGAGAGGATGGTTCGACAGAGTAAAGAAGATGTCAAAGGAAGGTTGGCGTCGAAAAGGGAAGCTGAGAAGCGGTTTCTCGTCAAAGAGGCATTGTTTGGATAGAAGTTTCATCATTTATTGTATCAAACGTGTCTGTAGGCAGTTACTTAGTATAAGTACCGTTTTCCTGTATGGAAAACGTGTCACAATTCAACCATACTGAAAGCTTACACGCTCACACTATCCACCCGCACAAGGAGAAACGAGCAAATAAGTCTTAATGTATGAATCTGTGTACCACTTTTACATTCATCTAATGCAATTCTAGTTTAGCTTTTAGACTCTTTTTTCCCTTTTTTAGTTCAATCTTTGCTCTTAAAGCATTCACATCGATCCCTTGAAGATAATCTCGACAGATCTCACCCTGTGTCTGGATTTCAAAGGTTTTATTCATAGTTCGCCACTCAACACATGAGCACCCGTATGTTCCTGGAAAACAATCAAGCACAAAATGTCTTGAGATTTGCTGGTTGATCTCGCTCGCCTGCGTTATCAAAATCAGTTCGGTAGTTTACCAAAATCCAGGGTAAACAACCGTACAACCCACAAAAGTATGTCAATCATCCTCAACAACCATATCACACCAGGGGAAAAACACTCCACATGGTACATGCCGTGATTGTAGTCGGAGGCGTGTCGGAACACACCCTCTGCAAATCCTCCATAACAAATTATATGCTTTATGAGGGGAATTCACCTTCCAGATTTTATGCCACTCTCCTTCAACATGGAACCGATCATTGTTTAACAACTCCATCATAGTCAATTTATAACCAGTTTTAACATTATACGTCCTGTTTCGTTCCATCATCCATGTTATTCTATTATTCTAAACTTCTGCAAATAGTGGTGTGTCATATTCTTAGTTTTACAATATAAGTGACTTCAACAAATAACACATGAATTAAAAAAAAAATATAGTTAATTTTGTATAAAAAGCATAAGTTACTCTTTAAAAGTATCTTTTCTAATGATATGAACAAAAAACTAAAAAGAAACATGACAAGAGTTAGAAACGGTTAAAAGTATAATGCAAAAAAGCAAAGTCAGTATTTCATTGGTTTAATATTGCGTTTGGTCCTTGCAATATTAGCGAATTCTGATTTTGGTCCTTACAAAAAAAAGTTTAGATTATGTCTCTTTTATTTCAGATTTTTCCACTTTAAGTTTCTTATTTAAACATGTCACTAGAACATGTTTGTGTCACGCTAACTGTGTAATTCCTTAATTTTTATTTTATTTTTATCTACTTGGCTTGCACTTGACTTTTGATGAATTTTAATTTAAAAACAAACTAAAAATAAATTAAAAAGTCATGAATGGTCATCTCTCTTCCATCGTTCCTCAACAAGTTAAAACCCATAAAATGAATTTTAGCAACAAATCTTGTTCCCCCTTTTTTTTATCTATATTGTTCTTCAATGAAATGAATTTAAGAAATAGAACAACATAAACAACAAACCCATAAAATCTTGCTCACTTTCTTCTTCTTCTTCACACCCTGAATCTAAAAAATCAGAGAAATAACAACAAATTCAAAAAATATTCATTGTTGTTCTCCTTTTTTTCATTTTCTTAGCCTCCAAACCTTGGAAAATAACAAACCCATAACAAGGGTTGACTGAAACTTGGAGTAAATCGAATCTAGTTCAAGGATTTCGCTAATAACACAAAATAAATCAAAACAAAAATAGTATTACAAAAACCCTTGTTTCACCTATGGTCCCTTCAAATTCTATCTTCTTCCCTTCCAATTTGTTCTTGCTCTAAACCTCTAAACCAAGAAACACAAATCAGAGAAGAAGGAAACACAACTGCTTGAACTCGATTGAAGAACGAAAACCAAGACTCAGGTTTGCGATTTTGGCTTAAGAATCAACAGTCAGGATTTGTTCGATTTACTTTTAGAGTAAATCGAATATGCAATTAACCATAAATCACAAACAGAAACGAGATGAGATGAATGAAACGAAACAAAAATTGAATTCAAGTTAGGAAACAAATTCGATTTGAACAAGTTTAAATTTAAATAGAAGAGGAAGAAGAAGAAGAACAAGAACAAGAACGTATGAAGAAGAAGAATGATAGAAGAAGTAGTTGGAAAACAAATACATCTGATTTTTATGGGTTTTTTAATTGTAATTTTAATTTGTTTAGATTTAATTTTTACATAAAAAATAACTTAATTTTTGTTGCATCTGATTCCATTTAAAAAAAATGAAAAAATAAAATAATTACACCGTCATCTTGACATGTCAGCAATTTCTGCAGACAAGTTTAAGTGAGGGACCCAAAGTGGAAGAATATGAAATTATAGGGACAAAATCTTTTTTTTTACAAGGACTAAAACCAGAATTCACTAATATCACATGGACCAAAAGCGGTATTAACCCTATTTCATTGATATAGTAAAACAACATATAAAATGGATCAAAGTTTAACTAGGTTGACTAGTATTATGAGACAAATTAATGTAGTATAAATAAACTCTCAATTTGATCAATCATAGTATTATCATATTTTATTATTGAATTAATCTTTCAAAAATTAAGTTGTTATTTTTATATTATCATATTAAATCGTGCTGATAAAAACTATTTTGGGTATTTATTTTTTGTTAGGGGTCAATTTGAATGTTTACTTCAAAGACAAACTTGGTAAACAATTCTCGTAAGACACAAAAAATTACGCACACTATTATTTCTAAACAATTCTCATGTGTGTTGTGTTAGCATAAAAGACAAAGCTATCTCAAGACAAAATTATAAGTTCAAAAACGTCAAAATATAAATATAATACTCCATGTTTCATAGAGGATGTCACTAACAAAACTCCCTAAGAGCATGTCAGATTATTTAGGAAAAGTCTCAATAAAGATGTCTATCACAATTTTCACATTTTAAAACCATAGGGTATATACACCCAAATAAATACTCTCCAACGATGTATTAAAGTTTTCACAAGAAACAACAGAACATCCTAAACTAATGGGGCTCCACCAGTTTGGTGCAACATGGCGTCGATCTCATCAGCATCCTCCATTTCTAGCTGAAAAAGTTATGCACAAAAATATTAGTGCTATAATTTTGATTTGTTACGTATATTTATAACGTAAAAAAATAGTCAAGTAGATAGAAATACCTCATCAGGAGTTTGTTCAGCCCTGATTCTGCGACTGTCAAATAGAAAAACAATTAAGTTTATGTCCATAGATACTCGATGACAATAAGCACTCATCAACTTTTTCAGTTGGTCCTTCTTATTTATCTTAAAGAACATTTCTTTTCCATCCTACAATCATATAAAAATTACTCTTATACCATTGATCACTCTGGTGTAACCAAATATGATAGTCCGTACAAAATATAACATTAAATAAGTCATATAACTATCATATTACATTTAAAATCATCATATCAAGAAAATGACACAATGCTTTATATTAGAGAAACAATATTAGAATGTTGAACTGTTGTTCTTTTGAGACTTTAAGCATACATATTGCCAACCAATGTTACTGAAAAAATGTTAAAAGTGCAAAAGATGTAAAGTGACATAACAATGATATTAAATAAATATGATTTTTACAAACCAGGGGTTGGGGTGGTGAAGGGCACAAAAGTACAACAAGAGAGATGATATAAACAACTACTTTTTTGTTGCAATAACTTGAATCGCAAATTGTCATACAAAAACAAATAATTTAAATTTACATATACAAAATATTGTTACTACGATTAGAATAAAGTAGATAAAGTTTTAACAAAAGCATGTCTATTAATACAGTAAAGATAATAAAATTATATATCATTAAAGTCATTCAACCTGGTGAAAAACATTTAAAGTTGTCAAATTAGAAATATATAATCAAGGCCAGATCTCCCTAAAATTATAAATGAAAGAACTTTCTCAAAGTTTAACCTATGTTTGTGTGACTAATTACAAAATAGAGTCATATTATGATAACTATCTAAGTAGTGACTAACAAAAAATTAATAACAAGTTTTGCATTTAAATCATAAAAATAGCTATTTTATAATAAATATATGAATGTTTATTTCTGAGACACATGAAATCACTATCACCTAGTTCAAAATTCTTTGGGTAAATAGCACGCATACACAACTTGTCAAGAATTCAATATGTGAAGGTGATAATACATAGTTAGATTGCTATAATATGTTACCAACATAAAAATATCAATACAACAGTTATAATTATAAATTACTATTAACATATATGTTGCTAAATTTAAAACAAAATTATAATTTTTTTATAAACACTCAGTCGAATTAGTTCCTTGTAAATACACTTCACTATTAATTGACCAAAACTATCATCTTCTTTATTTTTTTTCCCACTCTTGTTTAGTAAATTGGTAATGTTATTGTTACCAATGACTGTCCATGTGGTTGTAGAGTTTGTGCTACGGTACATAATATCATACTAGACCATCGACCTGTGCTCCGCACGGGTCCGACCAGCTAAAACATATGCAAATAATGTAATTTACACATTATATAGTACGTTTATACGAATAGGTCCATTTCTTACAATTTAAACAACTTGAAAAGTGATATACCATATTAAAAGATTGTTCTAAAATAAGTCAAGAATTTTCACACGAAAATATTCTCGAAGAAGTTTCTCTAAAAGAAGTTTTTTTTTTATACTGAAGGTTCTCTAGAGTGTATATCAAACAAAACTCGAAGAAGTTTCTCTAAAAGTAGTTTTTTTCAACTAAAGATTCTCTAGAGTGTATATCAAACAAAAATATTCTCCAAAAAGTTTCACACGCAGACAAATATCGACAATCACATTACTATTGCATGGCAATAGATAACATTAAATGAACATTAGAAGTTGTCAAACACTAAGGTTATCATTGGAGAATGCACATTGCACGTTTATCAAGTCAACCCTTTATATATTATAGCCTAATCTTTTTGATCCACACTCCTTACTACAACCAAAACATATAACATTAGCCACATTTAAATAAATGTGACCGTCAAATTATTGTGCATAAATACTCATGTTTGCCCTATTGTATTTAATTTTGCAGCTACCAATAAGCTAAGTGTTTAGCCTCTACTATGCAGGCTAAACAATGCTAATATGATATGTCAATATTGAAGGTGAGAAAAACACAAGAAGGGGGGAGAGGTTGAATTGTGTTTTCTTTTTCGCGTCTCTTAAAAAGAATGATTTTGTTTTCAGGATCAGAGTCTGAACAAGTTCAGGACCTGATGGAAACTCAGAGTTTGATGCAGCCGAAAATGTAAAGAGATAAGGGAAAGAGAGAACACAAGCAATTATACAAGTTTCTTCCACAAACCGGAAGTAGTCCTGTCCCCTTCTACTTCCAAGGAGAGTTCACTAAAATGTAATAAACAATTACAAGTTGCTAAAGCACACAACAAGAGACTTCCAAATGCTTAAGCACGCAGGCAAGAGACTTCAAATGCTCAAAGACACAACTACGAGACTTCTAATGCTCAAGCAGACAAGCAAGAGACTTCTGCCAAAATTTACAGAAAATTGAATAAGAGTTTGAACACTTGATATACAATCAGTGGTGTTCCAATTACAAAATAATAAGACTCTGTTTTCTGTAACACTTAGAAATTCTAGGATAAACAAGTTTGTAAGAATTCTCTAAGTTGTTGATGTGTTTGTTTGACTCAGGGAGAATAGCAAAATAACGTAATAGCTCAATAGTTCATTCAGAGTCAGTAGTAGTTTATTCTCCAAGTCTTCATTCCTTTATATAGACGTTGTAAAGAGACGTTGAGACAATCCAACACATTATAGAGTCATCTAGAAGCTTTATCAAATAATGTTGATCTGTTGCTTGATATGGTAATCGTCCTTCAATACATATTTTAAATTCCATTCCTTTTGAAGCGATAATACCAGAAGACACAGCTGCCAGTAGTACAAGGTAGTGGAGTATTGGAAACAGAGTTCATACACAGTACTCTGTCCTTTTCCTGCATTCTTTGTCGCAAAGCATCTCATGCTTAAGTTGACTTAGAAGATAGCCGTTACTCCATGTGAACGTTTCTTTGCAGTCGAAATGCCTTCAGAGATCCATATAACCAAATCCTTGATTTGCAATCTTCAGACTCTCTGTAGAACTTTTAGATTCTGTTGAGCTTCAGCCTCTCTTCAACTCCTTCAGACTCTCTTTGTTCTTCAGACGCTCTGAGTCTTCAGAACCTCTTGTTTTGCACTTCTTCGAAACAGCTTCTTCAGACTCTCTAAGTCTTGTACTTCTTCGAGGCGACTTCTTCAGACTCTCTTTGTCTTCAGAACCTCTCAAAACAGCTTCTGATGATTCTTCAGGCTCTCCAGAATCACTTGCACTAAGCTTCTTTAGGATTTTGATCTTCATTTGTTCTTACAGAATTCTTTCTATAAATAAAAACTTTGACTAAGATCCTACACGCTTAAACAAATATTAGCCTATCCAATTGACAATTTTTTAATACCTTGTTATCATCAAAACTCAAAGTGGTATTGTTAAACCCATTTGTTCCAACAAATATAGCGTGAAAAAGAAGAGCTAAAAATTAACTTTATGTTTGGATGGTTATAATCCATTGTCGAAGAAATATTGCTCAATATACTTATAGGGATACGATTGACAAACAAAAGATTTTTTTTTAATTGTTAATGAAACTTAACTAACAACAATACACAAAGTTTTTCTTTATTTTTCATTCACAAAGACAAAGAAATGCCACCATTAGCCATAAGTAGATAGTGAACAATTTTTTAAGAAGATATTATTCCTAGCACTATTGAATATGCACAACTCTATCAGAATACTAACCCAAATAATGAATCATTATAGAGTCAGATGAATTTTGTTTTTAAATTACATAGACCAGGAATCTACAACCTATCGGTGTGCTCAACAACACCTGATTTCCTCTCACGACAGCTACCTCATTACTGTCTCTATTCTTGCCTAAAAACTATCAATATTTACAATTATTACTTTCCCTTGATTTATGCATAATGGTTCCTTCTAATTCTTAACACAACACAAACAACATCTGAAGTAAGGCAAAATGTTCCTCCAAACAAATACCTAAAGTAGCAATGATAATACACTAAAAAAATTATACCATACAACATCTAAAATAAATATGTGATACCCATCTACTACCACTGCACATCACACAAAAGAAGTTTAAACGTTACAACCAATTTGATCATATTACACCACAACAACAACTTATAGATCTATCCCTCAAAAATATGTCATGCCAGAACAGGAAAAAAAATCAGGAAAGGCACCTCTGGAATCAGCAGAAGAGGCAGCAACAATCTCTTCAAAGATTCCAATCAAATTCCATTCACCGATGCCACAAATTGCCTTCACCATCGAGTTTATATTAAAAATGGCATAACACACCACATACACCATAACCAGGAAGAACAAAAAACAAAAAAAAAGTAAAAATCTAAATTAGAAATGGTGAAAGGAATAACAAATCAAGCATATAAAAATTACCATATGAGAAAGTATGATAATGTTCAATCTGGAGGTGACACCGTCAAAGAGGCATTCAATTTTGCTTCAAAATGGATCTAAAACCAGAAAACAGTGAAGTGAAGGGATGAAGAGATGGTAGGAAGGGTGTTGTTGAATTTGCGGAGGGGGAAGAAGTGATTCGCGGACAGAGAAGTGAGGGGATGAAAAGATGGAAAGAGATTCTTTGAAAATAAGGACGTTTTATTGCACATAGATAGAGAATGACATTTGATAAATGCAATGGGAGGAAAAAAACCTTGGGATATGAAAGGTCGAATTTATTGCTTATAGGTGGGTAGGAAGTGGCTTCTTAAACACGCTTTTAATGATGGCTTGGAGGGAAAATCTCTAGGGATTAGGGTTAAGCAATTGTATAACCTAACAAGCTTTTAAAGTAAGTATATATTGTGGGTCCAAATTTTCAATTCTTTTTTAACCCATCATGATATTTAACACAACCAAACCCTCGTCCCCTTGCATATTCTCCAGAAAGAGAGAAAACAAAAATGAACGCATCTGATGAGAGGTGTGACAACCTTGAAGATATGGACGCAACTTCAAAGTATGAATAAAATATGAACAACCGCAAGTATGTATCTATTTGAGGCTTTGTGTATTATAAATGAACATGTTTTTTTACCTATCTTTGTGTTAGTCTTGTGTTAGTGAATTTGTAGATTAAATAGAATGTTTGTTTTGGACAATGGACATTATTGAGTCATGTGACCTTTTCATGAAATTATTTATGTTGCGCTTTTGAAATAAAGTCTTGTATATCTCATCTCAATGGCTGTCAATGTAGTTAAACTAAGTAAGGAGATCAAATTCTAGGTTACATGTAAGACAATATAATAAGAATAAAATCGGGAAATTGAAACTATAGGGAGCACTTCTTAGGATAAAGTGTTGGAGTGGATAAAGTTGATGGATCAATAGTTAAGATTTTATGAGATTTCTTGACAATTACTAGATTTGATTTGATAATTGTTTTCAATATGTTCGCTTATATATTTGTATACTCAATACTTAATCAACCAATTGCAAATTAAATATTTAAACTGTATGTTTTAAGAATTCTTTAAATTTAACGGATTTGAGTTTATTTTTATTTTTATATTTATTTTAGAATGACTTATGTTTCAATACTTTAAACTTCAGAAACATAATTCAAATGAGACACCCCCGACCCTAGTGTTACAGATCAGAGCACGTGTTCGACTACATAATTAATACTAATACGGATGAAGACTCCTGTCGCCACCTTCTAAGCGTCCCGCAGCTAGAGCTCCTCATCATGAGTGTATGTATCCTACGAGTACAGATACCACAAACATACAACAACAAGAACGGTGAGAATACAATTCATTGGATATAATAGGGCACATAAATAACATTAAAATAGTAATCATCTTACAGTCATCACCATTTGCACATCATCATTTACATACCATTATTCACACATCATCATTTACATAACTCATCAATTTCAAAACATTAAAGAAATCCATATAACATTCACGACAACATTAGGGTCAACACATCCCTAGGACCTATATGCATGTTGATACCGGTTTCTAATCAACAATTGTATGTCAGAGTTGTGTTATTGAACATACATACATCCCAATCAACATTTGTATGTCAGAGTTATGTTACTGAACATACATACATCATTCATCATTCAACCTGGTCTTAAATATGGTATGATGCATGAGGGAAGACTCTTTAAATACTACATATTAGCACATCATCTATAACAGACAAATACAACATAATTCATCTATTAGATTCATCATTTACGTCATCATTAATCAACATTATACAACATCAAAATTTCATCATTATTCAACATCATCACTTACGTTTATTCATCTCATTAAAACCACATTACAACCTATTACTTTGAAAACCCAATGACACTTTATTTCGTCTCAGTATTAATAAACTCATCAATCTACTTTGTGGGTCTATTTTGTATTTATTCAAATCGGGCGCTACTAATCCATTATTTAGGTTCTAACGTTAATTTGGTTTGTAAAGCAAATTGTACATGGTAGGGGTTCACATGAAAGGGTAGTGGGCCACTTGAACTTCTTAAATACCAAGGATTTCCTCGCCATAATCCATCCTAGACGGTCTTTTTAACAATACCACGCCTTACTTCTTCCACAGGGTCTCTAAAATAATTTAAAAGGGGGTGCTAACTATTTCTGCTAATATATATATAAAAAGATGCTAGATAAATATTACCTGATTTTTGTAATTGAAACTATTCAATAATTAGAGGTATTTGTATCGACTACTGCCAGTATATATCCACAAAGGGCTCATATATATAAGTTGATCGCGTGCAACTATAGTCATGGAGTATTAACTCAAAATTTGATTATGAAGAGCCTACACAATGACCGGTCTACGATAATTTTTCTTATGTTTTAGGAAGACATGTCACCAATTAGTTATATAAATGGGCTTCATGAGTTAGTGTTTGATTCGGGAGGCACTTCAGTGCCTTTAAGGATGGAAAGGCATGTGGCTTTGAAACCAGTAAAAACTCGACACATGGCACTGCTTTGTTTTAAAAAAATAAAAAAGGGAACAAAAACATAAATGACAAAAAATTTATCACAGAAAAGGAAGAAAACGCAAGAAGGAACAGCCATCAACAAGTGAACCGCAGTTGCCAATCTCCGGCACCGTCCTCCGCTGCACCTCCACCGTCTTTCTCCGGCACCGTCCTCCGCTGCATCGTTGTCGGCTCTCTCCAGCACCGTTTGATTGAAGTGAATTTGTTGTTACAATAACCGGTTTTAGCAGAGCAGTTGCACATGATGTGTATTGAACCAAATAAACCTCATCTAGTTGAAGAAAATTTTGAATTTGAGTTTATGTTATTGTTTTTTATATCTTCTGCCAAAATCCATTGGAGAGTTTGTAACATGTGAGCTATTGTCGTTTTTGTGAGAGGAAGATGTAGTGTTGAATGTTTGAAATGTAATTGGGGTGAGCTAAAGCTTAATTGACATGTTGTAGTGTTGATTAGTATGAATTAGAAAAGCAGTAAGTTCAGAGTATCCCTGCTGCTTATATGCCCATGAATGTTCGTTTATGATGAATTGAAGTGGTTTGATTCTTGTCCAACAGCTAACTTTTCTAGTGTTTTTAGGTTATTGTTGCAAGGCAGTTTCAGCTTTAGCTTCACTTTGAAGTGGTTTGATTCTTGGTTTGATTCTCTAAAGTGATTATGTTTATTTTTTTTCCCTTCACTTTGTATAGTATGAAAGACAAAAAGAGTATTGGTGGGATATTCACACTAAACTAGTGACAATATTGTTCATGAAAAAAAAGTGAAATTGTAACCCTGTGCATTTCTCTCATTCTGTGAAGAAAAAGAAAATAATATAGTCTGTTTGTAATATAGTGACAAAGAGGAACCTACTTGTTTTGTAATTGTTAAAAAAAATACAGTTACAATTAGGAACAAAGTAATGAGGTTTTCATTGCATTCACTGAAGCAAAATATGCTTGTTCATTGCATTCAAATTGTGACATAATATGCTTGTTCATTGCATTCAACGAGGCTTTCACCAAAAAGTATTGTGAGCAAAAACACAAATTCTATGTTACAAAAATCCATAGACATCAAATCTGCTTGAGGAGAGCAATAGCAGATAATTACAAAAATTAGTCTCCAAAACATGTATATTGTCAACATGAAATTACAACAACAAAAAAATCAGCTCCATTTCTTTCGATGTAGATCAGAGGTCAATCAAAGTAATGCTCCAAAATGTGTATCATTAAAGGGTGCCTTCATTAATAACAAAAAATAATTAGTATGGTGGTTTTTGTAAATACAATGATAGTTCTTTATGAAAAAAGATATGAAATTACCATCAACATGGTTGTGTAACTGAATTTATCCTCACGTGCTAGCAGGGACTCGTAAGTTGGAGGCACGGAACAAGAAACTCCATCCACCATATCCAAAACTGATTATGTAAAATTTAAATAAGAAAAATTACATTTAAAATTAAGACAAATAATCTACACATCGACTTATATACCTGTGAACTTCTTCCTTGAGGTGGAGCGCGTTAAGGTGCATGAGTTTTTTCTTAGATTGCTGCTTAAGACAACTTTTATGTCGCTTAGTTCTCCTCTTTGAGCTGGGTCATGCCCTGAATCCCTTTGGTTGCATAACATCAGAACTCACAACTGTCAAATGATCATTGTTATCACCGCCATTTTTTATAGCTTGTCCACGATCCTCCATTACTTTCTTGAACAAGATATCTACACCACTATCAAGAGACTTAAGGGATTCCTCACTATATGATGCTTCAGTTGCAGTTGTAATGAACTTAGAGACAACTTGTCTAAACAATCGATTTCTAGCCAACTTAGGATCACCTTCAACCTCTTTTCCTCTAAAATCTTGCACAATACCACAATGGGCATCTCTTGTCCACCTTCCTAAAATATACTTCTCATGAATCACATTGACATCATTAAATTCAAACACTTTTAATGCATATGAACAAATTATACCAAATGTATCAAACTTCCTACAAATACAAGCAATGGAAGTGGAAGCACGATTAAATGACACTTTCCAAGATCTTTCATGGTTTTCATCAGCGACGACATATTCACAAAGAGTGTCAGATTCATGTTTATATGGTAAAGATAAAGCTAAGAATGACTTAAACTCATATTGAAACAACTCAAATATTGTGGGTGTATACTTTTCCCATTTGAATTAGTATTGGTGAAGTTTCATACGTTAACCTTGGTAGCTTAGGTGAGAATGCATACACACAACTCAACTCATTTGCTCGCTTCTCCTCAACAACACTTTCGAAATGCTTAAAGAATTGTAGAATATCCACATTCGGTTGCATACTAGATTTGAAGTGAGAATTCAAACTTTCACTAAGTTGTGTACTTCGCATGCCAAGTGTTAACACTTCCTTCATATAACATGCTGCCCATTTTTTCTTAATGGCATAAGTTGAAATGATCCAAGTATTATCATGAAGATTATAAGCATTGACCAAGTCGAACCATTTTTTCTCAATATCATACATGCACTCTTTGAAATCTCTTAGCAAAAAACTTCCTCCCTTCATTGTAACACCCCGTTCTCCCAACAGCGTAATAATAAATATAATTATATCAGAGTAATTCAACAACGAAGTATTACACTACTTTTCAAAATCTCATAAATAGAAATTATACTATTTATTAATCCACATTGAAAATCTCATTAAACTGCAGCGGAAAATTTCATTTAAAAACATATTTCAACCTCAACAATTATCTTGGCACAAAGGCCCCAGCAAAAATCATCATTTTTCAACAACATGAAAATTCAACAACATAATCGAAGTTTGATACATAAAGGAATGAAAGAAAAACATCACAACGATCCCCCATCCCGTTACGTATCAGAGCCCTAGACACAGAGCCATACATCCTACTAATCTTCATTACCTGCAAGTTACCCATACGAAAGACAACATTTTCAAGCAGAAGGGGTGAGATACACGATCAATAATAATGATATATAATTCATCAAAATCAATGAAACAACAACATCTCACAGCAAGACATTATTCAATTCATATGTAATGTGTGTGTGTGTGTGTGTATATATATATATATATACACACACACACATATATAACAGCAGCATAATTATCTCCAACAACATTAAACAATAACGACAGCAATTTCATTATCAGCAATGAACACCAACAACATGACCGCCAACAACGACTGCGACAATGCAACATCGACAACGACAAATGCATTATGCATGTGGTACCATTTTACGCGCGTTGAATGCTAAGCATTCTAGGGCATAAGCCCCCAACAGTTGGATGGTTAAAGCATCCCAGGGCATAAGCCCCCAACAGGTGAATGATAAACATTCCAGGGCATAAGCCCCCAACGGTGTGAATGCTAAGCATTCCAGGGCATAAGCCCCCAACAATTATGAGTATGCAAATGGACTCGACTTATGTATATCAACATACAACTAAAACAACAGCAACATCAACATCTAGCATGCATAATCAACTATGACATGCCTTACGACCAAATCAAATAGGACACGACCAAATTCTTACAACAAAGTTCACCGATAGGTGCACAAAATCATGTAAATCATTCAAGTCCAACTAATAAGAAGTTTCTATAAGGTTTAGTGCCTATACAGAGGTTAAACAAATTAAAATAAGCATTTTAGGGTACACGGACGGATCTCCTAATGTATGAACAAAGGTCAAAATGTGGCTGATAAAAGCCTTCTTCGCTTAAGCGAAGGCCTCCTCGCTTAAGCGAGCAAAACGTCGAGAGGTAGGGGGACTTCGCTTACGGGCTCGCTCAGGGCTCGCTCAAGCGAACGGTCTCGACCAAATTCTGGGCAACTACATTGAATGGTCGCTTAAGCGACGGGTAGTTCGCTTAAGCGAGCTATCATCTGGGCAGTGTAAAATTCTCAAATTTTTTAACCCTAAATCATCCAAAAACCCATTTTTGATCCCCTGATTACCCAAAACGTATATGCATAGATGTTTATAGGTTCGGCATACAACATGGTAATCAAAACAACAATGAAACATGCAATAAACAACACAATTCATCACATTATAGCAATTAACATAAACTTCTAAACCTAGAAAACAAGAACATGAATTCTCACAGCAGCCAACTCTAAATCATGCGTAGGATAATTCCGCTCATGAATTCTCAACTGTCTCGAAGCATAAGCTACCACCTTACCATCTTGCATAAGTACACTACCTAAGCCTAACTTGGACGCATCACAATAAACAACAAAAGATTCTTCCGGCTTCGGTAAAATCAAAATCGAAGCTGTCGTCAACTATTGCTTCAACTCATTGAAACTATTCTCACACTGAGTATCCCACACAAAAGCTTTACCCTTACAGGTCAACTGAGTCAAAGGAAGTGCCAACTTCGAAAATCCTTCTATCAATCTGCGATAATAACCAGCCAAACCCAGGAAACTTCTAATTTCTGTAACTGACTTCGGAGTCTCCCACTGTGATACCGCATCAACCTTGGACGGATCAACAGTAATACCACTACCAGAAATAATATGGCCAAGAAAACTTACTTCACTTAACCAGAACTCACATTTCGACAACTTGGCATACAGCTTCTTTTCCTTCAACACCTGCAAAACAATCATTAAATATTATGCATGCTCCTCTTCAGACTTAGAATAAATTAGAATATCATCAATAAACACAACAACTAATTTATCCAGGGAAGCATGAAAAATTCTGTTCATATACTCCATGAACACACCAGGTGCATTAGTGACACCGAAAGGCATCACTTTATATTCATAGTGACCATATCGCGTCCTAAACGCCGTCTTCTGCATATCTTCATCCTTCACCTTAATCTGATGGTAACCTGATCTCAAATCAATTTTACTGAACACACGAGCACCCACTAACTGATCCATCAAGTCATCAATTCTCGGAAGTGGATACTTATTCTTTATCGTCACTTTATTCAGCTGACGGTAATCTATACACAACCTCATGCTACCATCCTTCTTCTTAACCAATAATACCGGCGCTCCCCAAGGTGAAACACTCGGTCTTACAAACTTCTTATCAAGTAGATCCTCTAATTGTTTCTTCAACTCTGCCAACTCAGCTGCTGACATACGGTAAGGAGCCATCGACACAGGCTTTGTACCCGGAACAAGATCGATTGAAAATTCTACCTCCCTTTCTGGCGGCACATCAGGAATCTCGTTAGGAAAAACCTCTGGAAATTCATTTACAACTGGCAGCCTATCAATTACCGCTTGATTCTCCACGGACAAATATGCCAACAAGGAAAACATCAAGTTTCCATCACATCCTAACTGCTTCAGCTGCTTAGTAGATAAAAATTCTGCTCCACTCTCTTCTTCAGCAGAGGAAAAGTATATTGTCTTTCTAAAACAATTAATATGGACATGGTTATATTCTAACCAGTTCATACCAAGGATTACATCCATACCAGTCAACGGCAAACATACAAGATCAACTTCAAAATCTCTACCAAACATAGACAGCAGACAACTTAAGCAACAAGAGAAGTAGTTACTAAACCCTTAGCAGGAGTTTCAACAACAATCTCCCCATTCATATTAGACATAACAAGACCCAACTTATTTGCACACTTAAAAACAATGAAACAATGTGTAGCTCCAGTATCAATAATAGCAATTAAAGGAATACTATTAAAGAAATAAGTACCTATGATAAGTCGATCTTCATTAACCGTCTGAGTACCGGTCAATGCAAACACCTTCCCCCTTGCCTGAGTCTTCTTAGGCTTCTTGCACTGAGAACTAAGATGACCTTCTTCGTCACAATTGAAGCAAACAATATCACCACGCTTGCACTCAGCCACTGTGTGACCCTTCTTTCCACAACGGAAACACTTTTTCTCATCATGACATGCATTACTCTTGTGGCCTTTTCCACCACACTTGTAGCAAATCACCTCAGCAGGAACATCTCTACCTCTGGGTCTCCTCTCTTCATTCATCATTTGTTTACCCTTGTCAGCAGGGGCACTGTAAGGCTTCGGACAACTCTGTTGTCCTTTACCTCTACGCTCACTCATCACTTTATAATGAGCTTTCATATCCTCCTCATAAATTCTACAGCTGCTCACCAACTCAGAGAAGTTTCTTATCTTCTGATAACCAATGGCCCGCTTAATATCAGCACGCAGACCATTCTCAAACTTAATGCACTTAGAAAATTCTGCATTCTCAGCCGTGTAATGTGGTAGAACTTAGCAAGTTCCACAAACTTCGCAGCGTACTCGGTTACGGACATGTCACCTTGCTTCAGCTCTAGGAACTCAATCTCCTTCTTACCTCGGACATCTTCCGGGAAATACCTGCTCAGAAACTCTCTCCTGAACACAGTCCAAGTGATCGCAGCTCCTCCATGTCCTAAAACAGGTTGCACACTCACCCACCAGTCATCAGCTTCCTCAGCCAACATATGCGTGCCAAAACGCACCATCTGAACGTCCGTACATTGCATGACTCTGAATATTCTTTCCACTTCCTTCAGCCAAGTCTGAGCCCCATCAGGGTCGTACCTGCCTTTGAAAGTAGGTGGATGGTTTCTCAAGAAGGTCTCCAACATGCGCACACCATCATTCTAGTGGATGGTTTCACCCCTTCTGCTTGAAAATGTTGCCTTTCGTATGGGTAACTTGCAGGTAATGAAGATTAGTAGGATGTATGGCTCTGTGTCTAGGGCTCTGATACGTAACGGGATAGGGGATCGTTGTGATGTTTTTCTTTCATTCCTTTATGTATCAAACTTCGATTATGTTGTTGAATTTTCATGTTGTTGAAAAATGATGATTTTTACTGGGGCCTTTGTGCCAAGATAATTGTTGAGGTTGAAATATGTTTTTAAATGAAATTTTCCGCTACAGTTTAATGAGATTTTCAATGTGGATTAATAAATAGTATAATTTCTATTTATGAGATTTTGAAAAGTAGTGTAATACTCCGTTGTTGAATTACTCTGATATAATTATATTTATTATTACGCTGTTGGGAGAACGGGGTGTTACATTCATCAAGCTCCTAAGATGTTTAACTCCATTCTGCAACAAGTGCCACGTGCATAAACCATGATGAGTCTCAAGCATCACATCTTCAAGTGTCGTGGCCATTGCTTGAGCTTGGTCAGTGAAGATAGTCTTTGGTTTTTTGTTGTTGTGTGCTTGTAAGAATGTATCAAACAACCATCTAAATGACTCACTTGTCTCGTCAAACATTAGTGTGGCACCAAAAATGATTGCACCTCTATAATGGTTAAAACCATAAAATAGAGCAAGTGGTCTATTAGCATGATTGGTACAATATGTGGTGTCCAATGAAACAACATCACCAAAATACCCGTAATCCAAAACCATATTTGCATCACACCAAAACACATTTGTAGTTTGTTCTTCTATATCCATATGATATGCATGAAAGAAGGATGGATTCTCCAATGACTGTTGTTGAAAATATTTTGAAAGACATCCAACATCAGTGTCACCATACTTCTTTGTGTTTTTGCAGTGATGTAGTTTCTTACATCCACCTGCGTAAATCCAACATTCGCTCTATGCCTTGCTTGTGTACTCATAAGTTGAAATGTAGCCTTCTGCCTTAATCCAGCGTCACCGGCCAGATCAATCTCATATCCTTGTACTTCAGTTATCTTTCTATGTGACCCAAGCATGTGTGTTGTCTCTTTTATTAGTAGATCATGATTATGTTCTTCTACAAACTCATGGATGACCAAATTTCCATTTTTCAGTGAAAGTGAAATTCTTGCTTTGCAATTCATTCTAGTCTCGGCTCTATGAATTTTTCCTTGATATGCATCTTTTTTCTCTTTATTTTGTAGCCCTTCCTTACAACAAACTAACCTACATGACGATATACTACAATCTTTCTTCTTGTTTGCATTACATATTCTAACTTCAAAGCCCGCACATAAACTATAAGCAAGATAAAATTAATAAGCCTTATCCATATTGTCAAATTCCATTCCAAGTCTTGGCTTCCAATCAACATTGTAAAAAAGGGAAAAATTGGGCTTGCAAGAGTGAAAGGGCGTGTGGGCTTGTTTGATTGGATCTAGGCCATCTGATTGAAATCAAGTGGCATAGATTAAATCACAGACTAGGGCAGCAGGGGCCTTTGGATCCTGATCAAAGGCTCAAGGAGATGAGGGTGCCCGCCAAGACGGTGCACCCATGCGCATGTGATACGTGTGGCCTATAAATAGGCAGTGAGACAATTTCTCATTCATTTCCTAATTCTTTTCTCTCTCTTCCTCAAATCTTCCTCTTGTTCTCTCTTCTCTCACCACCAAGAACATCAACAGATTCTTCATGAGTCCCCAGACTTCGACGGTAGGTAAGGGTGGCCGGAACGATTCCGGCGCGGTGGTGTCGCCGCCGCGCCGGAGCTAAAAGCTTCCTTTTTTTAAAAAATTTCGGTTTCTATCTCTCCTTCCTACCCTCTTTCCGAACCTAACCTTGAAACTCCTAAATAACCTACCAATATACCTAGATCTAAAGAAGAAAACAACACATAAAAACTAACCCTTTTGATACCGGTTCGGTTTGGTGTATGATTGGTTCGTTCGGACCGGTTGTGTGTGTGGTTTGTTGTGTTCAGATAGGCGTGGTTCCTCGAAGTTTCTTACGGTTCGGTTGTTGAGGTTGCAGTCTGTTGTTTGAGACTGGTTTCGTTGAACAGTGTTGTATCCGGATTGATGTATGGTTCGCAAATGATTGAGTGGGTTTAGGTTACTATTGGTTGAGATCTATGTGTGTTGTGTTTCTCTTGATGTTGAGCTCGTGACTGGAAGAAAACTTGAGTTTGTGAGATTGTGATTTAGGTGTTTGTTTGGATTGTATTGATTTGTGTCGTTTGTGTTGTCTGTGGTGTTGATGGGTTAAAAAAAATGTGAATGGGTTTTGAATTGTTTAGTGATGCTTGGTTTGTAACAGATTTTGGTGCGTGATTGTGGCGCAGGTTCTTGTGTTGTAAAATAATGGTTATGCGTGTTGTGATGTTTTTGCAGGTTGATGGTTTGTGAAATTGTGTGTTGGATTTTGGCCCCCTTGATTTCTTGTGCAGGTGCTCCTTTTATAGTTTGATGATTAGGGTTTTAAAAGAATCTAAGAGCCTTGGCTTGGGGAGAAAGAGAAGCAATATGTTCCTGATTTTGGGACTGACTGAGGCGTGTGAACTGACTGACTGTATTTTTTTAGATTTATCAAATAATAAAAATAAATAAAAGAGATAACTATGCAGACTTGGACATTTGGACCTTTTTAGACTTATCTTGACATCTTGGACAAAACAAAAAAAAGTAATTAAATAAATAAAGACTAATCAGAATTAAAATTAAATTAAATTAATTGATTAAAAAAAGAATAAAAGATGGAAATGAAAAATAAAATAAAAAAATTAAAAGGACTAATAATAATAAAAAGCTTATTCAATCAGCCGGTCTCTTAACTTAATTGATTGTTTTAGTTTGGTCCCTTAATTATAATTTGTACCAATTTGGTCTCCTATGTTTTGTTCTATTACTAGTTTTAGTCCTTTCTGTTAGTTTCTCTCAAAAAAACGTTAACAGATAGGACTAAAACTAGTAACGGAGCAAAATAGAGGGGGCCAAATTGGTACATAAGTTAACGTTTTTTTGAGAGAAACTAACAGAAATGACTAAAACTAGTAACTGAACAAAACATAGGGGACCAAATTGGTACAAATTATAGTTAGGGGACCAAATTGAAACAATTAATTAAGTTAATGGACCGGGTGATTGAATAAGCCTAATTAAAAATGAGAGAAGAGGACCCGACTCGGAACCAAAAATGAGGTATTTTAAAATACCTCTCTGCCGAATTTTTCATTGAAAAGTCAAAAATTATTCAGGATCAAACGACGTATGAATGTAGGATCTTGGGTCAAAAATTGGGGTATGACAATATGGATTGGAAAATAAATTTATTGAATACATTAGCATAAACAGAACTGATACAACACTATTTTTTTATTTATTTTTTTGACAATACCGATACAACAGTATATGTTACATATTAGAAGAAAACACCATACATACCACATCAAAAACAGATGCATATGTATTGTCATTATAAAAAACACAGCAGCATATGTAAACCGTGGAAGGGTTCTTACTTCAATTCTTAAAAAAAAAACCCTAAATTTCCTAAAATATGATCTAATGAATTAAAATTGATTGACATGATTTGCTTTCTATTCCTATTGAAGTGTAATGATTCTCTATTTTAATCTTGATTTTGGTTTGTTCACATTACCATAACCATTTCAAAAGAATAAAGATGAGGCATAGAGACAGAAAAAAAACACATGCCTTTGTCGATGGAGGTTTTGACGGCGGCGATGGAGGTTTAGGTGATAGGCAGAGGAAAGGAGAAAGTGGTGGAGAAGCTTTGGTGATAAGCAGAAGAAGGCTGATGTGATACGCCTTTTTCCCTTTGTCGTTTCTATTTTTGTTCCCTTTTTTTATTTTTTGAAAACAAAGCAGTGCCACGCGTCGAGTTTTTACTGGTTCAAAGGCACATGCCTTTCCTTCCTTAAAGGCACCGAAGTGCCTCCCATTTGATTCCCTTACTTTGATTACATTTGAAATAACACACTATAGCAAATTCAACTAATGGTTAGTAAAAACTATATGGCCACATCATTATCATTGATGCCTAGAGCATTGAATATAACTATATCTTAACCACTGGTCAAAATTCAAACTTAAGAGAGAAAAGATTGAAAGTCAAAGTCAAAATTGAATTTCCTATAATCTGCATATAAATTGATTAAAACTCCAAGGCTTTACTCCTATCTTTCTATTCCCTAACTTACCAAGCCTTTTCTATAACACAACTCTAGCTTTCTCCTATTTTCATGACATCTCCACTTGCCTAATCAGCAGTAATAATTGATGGAGATGTTATACTAGAGGACAGAATATTATTTTATTAATATTGATAGGGGATAATGCTTATTATTAAGAAGGAAAAAATTGAAAGGCATGAATTAATCTGACCTATAGGTTTCAGCATGATAAACGCATGCTTTCCATCAATTAAAGAGAAAATACATTTTTCTACCCAAAAAAATAAAAAATACATTTCAGTTTATCTAAAATAGGACGTCCATAAATTCTTTGCTATTTGTGAGACCATTCTCATAAGATTTAGCATTGGCCAATCGATTAATATACGGTGTTCTGACATTTTATGAACAAATGAAAATTATATGCACATAATTCATCGTGTAACACAATTCTATAGTGATTAAATTTTCTAATCAAATACTTGACCGTTTATCTCACAATTTTAAACCCTACTCACAATCTCAGCCACGCCAATTATTTTTCATCAGAATACTCCATCACGTTACACTTCATAATTTCTATGATAACAACACTAATTCTTAGAATCATAACAACCCTAAATTTTGGAAATGAGAACACAACATGAGGGTTTTGAAACCCTTTTTACAATTAACAAGCAAATATCAAAGGATTCTCCTCTTTAGCTCGAATTCTCCTTTCGGCTTGGTTTCTCCTTAGGTAGGGTTAGACTCCTATTCTCTATAATTCTCATGTGCAACAAAAATGTTTATTCTGATTTCTATTTCTCTATTTATACTAAGGAATTGAGCTATTATTATTTTTCTCTCATCCACTTATCCTAATTTTTACTCCCTCCTCCACCACTTATTTTATCACTTTTATTTCACACCTCCCTCTTCTATTATTTTATTTAATTCCTTTCTCTATTATATTAATCCTCTTGACATGTCAAACATCATAAAAACCCTATATAATAATTAAGCAAAATGCTTCACCATCATAATAATAATCAAGACTCCACCTATTTAATTTATTAAATTAGTTAAATATAAATTTGGGGTGTTACATATATAGCTTCCATGATCTAGGGAGTTAGCAAGAACAAAATGAAAGGCATTGGATGCACAAAGGATGAACATGTTCCAAAAGTTCATAATCTAGATGTATCAGAATCTTTCATCTGTTTCTATTGTTTAAGGAAAGGGCGTGACAACAAGTCTTGCTTACTGTTTAAAACATCTAAGTTGAAAACATTGAGTAACAATAAGCCTTTTAGATCTAACTCAAAAGAAACCAAAAAAAAATTGGGTGCCTAAAAATTTAAATAATCTATGTTGTAGATATGCTTAGCAACATCATTGAAACACCAGCCGTGGTACACGGACAGTGGATGTTCTCGACGCATGACACGAGAAAATCATATGTTTCAAAGCTTGACTCTAAAGAAGGAAAACTCATTGGGATTTGGAGGAAACCATAAAGGGGTGATCATTAGTTCTAGTACAATTGGTAGCTCCTTTTTTTCCTTCTATTCACATTGTACTTTTTGTTTAAGGAATTAAACATAACATACTTAGGATAACTCAATTATCTAACAATGTCTAAAGGTTGAAGACGTACGTCGGAGTTCAAGTTCCAACCGCGAGAGTTTCATTGGTGGTGACTGACCTTTAGGGTGTGTTTGGATTGAGGGTTTAGGAGGAAGAGAGATGATGGTTTACATTTCTTTTTTAAATTACGGACTATATAACAAGTTTTTTTAAAATAAATTTAGTGTGATTGAAGTATTATATGATTGTTTATCATGTTATTTTAATTTTTAAAAAACATTTCATAGTATCCGTAATTTCAAAACGACAAGTAAGCCCTCCCTCCCTTCCCCTCATAAACCCTCTATCCAAACACACTCTTAAGGTTGGCAAGGGTTAAATTAATGATGTTAAAGAAGAGCTTCATGGAAGGAAACAAATATTATCAACTATCTTTTTGCATTGTGGTGTTAGCTTGTTGTTATGTCTTTCATAAAAACTTGTTCGTTATCTTGTTTTGCTTTATTAAGTTTTAATTTAGTAACACTCTTGTTTGAATAATGGGAACCTGAAAATACAAAGTTCTATAAATTTCTATACATTGAAATGGAATTGCTCAAGTGCTAATTAAGGATGAGGAAAGGGGAATATTTCAAGTGCTAATTAACAAACACAACCTTTACATAAATCATTGTTGGTGAGAACTTGAGCCTAAAATTTACCCAATGTATAGTGTTTTCTTTCTCATGTGAGTACCCATATACATGCATTCATTTTATAGAACTTGCATTCATTCTCTATAGCTAATGGGATTTTACATTTACATGCACTGAGGCACCTTTTATTTGTACTCAATGTATTTTTAAGTCACCTTGTATACACTTATCTTTTGCGGAAAATACTTACTTGGGCACAATCATTTGAGCACTAAATTTAGACACACATACACAATTGAGAAAAGGTAGAAAGAGAAAATATTTAAATAATATTTATTTTTCAAATAATGAAATAAAATATATTTTTATGTGTGTGTGCCTAAGTGGTGTGTCCAAAAGCTTGTGATCATGCAAGACTTTCTCTATCTTTTGCTAAACCCCTCTGAGCCTAAAATCTTATCCCCTTCCTTTCCGTGACAAATTGTATTATAATTTATAAACCTTTTTGACCTAGAAAATTAAAACTATTTACCCTCCTTGAAGTAGAAGCTTTGTTTTCCTTGTGATGACATTGTCTTAAGTTTGGGGGTTACTTCTTGAATAAGAAATACTCTAGGGTAGGGGTACTAAAGAACAAAACTTGTTCATAAAAAGAGACACGTGATTAGTATCTTCATAAAAAAATCAAGAGCCATTAATCTCAAGAAGCTAGGGTTTCGTAGAAAAAGAAATTAAAATAAAAGAAAGTAAGTAGTTTTCTCTGTCCCATGTTAGAATTGCATGATGCTTGGTGATTCTGGTCACTTAGACAAGAAAAAGTTGTTGATATTTGAAGCAGGGACACCTCTAAGTTTAGGTGTGTCGTGGTGTCCGACACTCCTATGACACTCGTACGGTACGTGTCGAACCGGTGTCCTAAGTAAATATATTTTTTTACTTGAACACTCCTATGATTGATGTCTGACACCTATATAACACTCATACGAGCCGTGTCGGACATCTAAGACAAATATATAAAAAGAATAAATTATCTCTTGCTTCCACATACCATAGATACAAGAGTTACATATGTTTTGAGAGATGTTGATCAATTAAGGGTAATAGACATTACAGTTGATTATATCATTTTTAACTTTTTTGATACTAGATAAATAAATAAAGGTCAAATACTATGGTATCTTGTTGTAGAACTTTTTCAAATTAAATAAATTTCTCAATTTAGATGTTTATATGTATTATAATTTTTATTTTAGACCGTCTTTAAATAAATTAACATGTATATAACGGTGTCGGTGTCCTATATTTTTTACATTATCGATGTTAGTGTATTCGTATCAGTGTCGTGTCACGTGTGCGTGGTGGAGTCCATACTTCGTAAATATCCAATTTAGCATACTTTCTAATAAATATCCCACGTTTATCCAAGCCAAATTATAACCTATAAAGTTATCTTAGGTGTGTGTTTTTGTACAAAATTTAATCAGCTGTTTAGAATGTTTCCAAGCCTATTGTAAAATTGCATGTGCATATTGATTGAGTGTTATCATTATCTAAATTTGAGATAATTAGTGCGCTTGAGGGAATAAGTTGAGCTTAGTTAGCATCTCTGTTGTGATTTTATTGGAATGATCTTGATTGAAGTTTTGAGAAAGGAGTGAAACTGGTGGTTCCATTGCCGAATGAGATAAAGATTTTTGAGGTTGATATCATTCAAGGAGATTAGAAAAATTCTACGATGAAGTCATGATAATTATTTTTTTGGTGAAGTTAAATTTACTATATCATGTATATAATACAGCAATACTGTATTTGTGAAAGAAAAAAAAATACTAATATACAAATTTTGCAACAATTAACCACCAAACCTAACACTATAAGTACCTTAATTTTCTTAAGTAACTCATAGTGTGTCATCCTTGGCATGCAATGGTCTGTGATGACTAAATTTACTTTGGATCCCTACAAAAACCACAAATAGTCACTTGTTAGCAAGTGAGAAATGACTTGTACGAAAAGAAGGAAAAAATAAAGTAGGGAAAAGGAAATGAGGTGCATTAAAAAAAGACAGCCAGAAGATGATGTTGAGGCTATTCCAATAATTTACTCTAAACTCTAAATTATTTTCTTAATCTTAGATGAATCAAATTTAATTGAGACTTTATGATAAAGTTTAGTCTTAGAGTGGTCCACCAACAGAACACGAGCTGAAATGACATCAACCATTATATTATTGGCTATACAAAATAGCTAAACAAAATAACTTTTCTAAAAAAGTCAGTTTCGTGACTGCACCGTAGAAGTGTCTGGTTAATTTACTACAAATACTTATTTTCCAAGCATGTTCCTTGAGGACTAGCAAGAGTTTAAGTTTGGGGTTGTGATCCTGTCATAATATTTTAGTGTCTTTTTTGAGTTATTTCACAGCCGTTTGAGTCAAAATTAGCATGTTTAAGTTAAGTTTTGTAATGATTTGAAGAAACTAGCGTGACAATAGAGGACCGCATTGAAGACCTTAGAACCATATTGAATTCATCCTAATTAGACAACTCTGTAGTAGTACTATACTTTTTAAAAGTTGTATCAAGTCATCTATTGGGGTATGAAGAAATTTATGATACCATATGTTGGAAGTTGTGTGTCGTGTACAAAAAGCGTGTACATCGCACAGTGTCTTCAACTGAGCTCCGAAGGAAGAATTCTAAAGGATCCAAACAAAAGATTCACCTTGGAAACAAGATTGAAGCTTCTTGTTCGTCATCTCACTCTGTTCACGTGTAACTCTTCAAAACTTCTTAGTTATATTTAATTTTACCATGAGTAGCTAGTTTTCTTAGATTAGGTCAATTAGATAAACTTCTTTTATAGCTACTTAAACCATGTAATCATTATGTACACTTTTATGCAATTGCAAGCTTAGTTTAATTTAGTTATTCTTGGTTTTTAATTCTTTTTGTGTATTTACGTCTGATTCAAGCCTCAAATGTCTATTAACCCTAAGTTTTGAAACTCAGCCTAAGTTAATTTCAATGATCACGAACTTGCTTAACACATTAGAGAGTTGCGATAAAAAAGGAGTTATGAGTCAAGACATTGGTCTTAACCATTCTGTAAAATCATCTTAATTCTAAACGAACAATTGTAGTAACTTGACACTATTACCGAGCAACGAAGAGGAATGACTTCAAAATGACCTAATCATCTCTTAATTCTTGATTTGATCAAAGATCCATGTGGACACAAACTTAGAATGTTATTACTTGAACGTCAGCTTAATAGAGTTGCTAAAATATTCATCAACCACTCATAAAAAGAAAGCCATGAACACCTCTTTATGCACTACCTGATAATTAAAATGATGTGGTTTATCTCTCTATGCATACATGTTCCACAACAAATGAGTCTACACAAATGTTTAGAACAATGGCTTACAAACCCCAAAGGAAGAAATGAGGTGGTGTTCAATAAATGTAAATTCTTCCCATAGACATTGCCAAAATTGTATATGATTTTGCAGCACAAGAAAAGAGAACACAAAACATTAAGCAAATGCTGCTGAAGCTGCAGACCTAAGATGGTGCATTCAATGGCTTAATGAACAACAAATGAGCAATGTGGTAATTAAAATGGATTCTAAGCTTTTTAGCTTGCTTAATGTAAGTGTTTCTGCTGTCCAAAGATGTAAATCATAATCCAAAACATTTGTTTATGTGAATTATATACTTAACATCATACAAGAGTAAAATTCATTGTCATTCACATTTGACAAAATTTTATTGAAAGGAGAAAAAAAAATCTGTAAAAATAGGGAAAAATCACCATCTAGATATTTAAAAAATAACTTCTTATACGAAAAAGGATTATTTAAACAGTTTTAAGTTAAAAATAAAAAACAGATGCATCTAGAATGGAGTCAACAAAAAGTCAGAATACAAGAACACATAAAACGAATAAATAAAACAAAAACAACAAAATCGCAATGTTGACATTCCATGACTAACCAAGGGATTAAGCCACCAAGAGTTCAACTCAAATTAATTTACAAATTTAAAATCACAAAAATTGATTTCTAATTTGTAAGGATATTTTAAAAATAAATTTAAAGCATTGGTTTCGTTTAAATAATGTTAAATAATCACTTTTGAAGTATTAACAATGCCTTAGATAAAAAAAATATATAAAAGATAACTTTATATCTCACTCTAAAATCATATTTTTGGTAACAGAACATCTAGTAAAACTGAAACTTTCTTCCATCAAAATCAATTTTAACTACAGAAACAACAGTGTGATGATAAAAATCACTTATTTTTTAAAAAATTATCTATGAAAAATGACTTTCAATAGAAGCTACTCAAAACAACTTCATTTTAATAAATTTTTAAAATAATTATAACAAACAGAAGATTTATAAAAAATGGATTGAAAAAAACTGTAATAAACTACTAACCCATAAATTCATAATCTTGCATTCAATAAAGAACTAGCAACAATTTCATGCAATATTCACTTTAGCTATAAGCAAAGTAAGCATGAATAACAACATAATATTCTTTAGGACAAATTTAATCAAAAAAGGCCGAGACAAATCTAAGTCAATACCCGAACCAACCGAACAAAAAGCAAAACCAATTAATTGCTCTTTCATGGTTCGTTCTTGACTTAATTATGTCTCAGTCTTTTCCAACTATAATCTAAAATCCTCTATAGTACATCCAAATTGTATAAAAGAAAATAAAATTTAAATGAAACTAAATTGTCATGAATAAAATAAAAATAAAAAAGGGTTTATTATTGTATATCAATCACTTCCTCATCATGCAACAACTCCAAGTGCATCTTTGATTCTCTGAATGGTCACTGAGATTTGTGCATTCACAGACTCAACTGACTCCATTGTGAGCTTGCTTGTTTGAGTGTTGTTCAGCAGCATTTGTAATCCAAATGTCAACAAGCAACCACCATTGTCTCCGCCATCACCACTGCCGCCGCTACCGTCACTTGAAGTTCCAACGATATTGTTGTTGCTTGAATTTCCATCCGGAAGAATTGAAAAGCCGGAAGGCAAAAGAGGAACCAATGAAGACTCTCCACCATTGATCACGATGTCCAAGGATTGTGAATCGATTGGTGAGTACACGACCATTGAGCCAGAGCTATCGGTCCATGAGTCTTGCAGGTATAGACTGCTTCCCTCGGTTCCATTCGGATTCACAGCCTAAACGGAAAAAGAAAAAAAAAAAAGTTAAATGTAAAGCAACGATTTTTGTTTAATTCACATATAAAATAAGCATCCAAAAACTAACTTGCATCATGTTAAAAAGGTTTATATAGAATCATTCTTCTATCTTCATCGAATAAGATATTGAGGAAAAAGTGCATGTAAGCCTCGGCATGTGAGTCCCAAGTGTCGAGACATTTTGGACAAAATAACACTCAGAGTCTTAAACACAATAACGATATAAATAACTCATGTTTGAAGTGTAAATAATCTAAACAAACAGAAAGAATTTCAGATGGTTGATTTATGAAGAAAATAATATTGGAAAAGAGCACTTACATTATTGGCACTAAGAATAGAAATGGAATTTCCTAGTGCTTGTCCTTTAGCAATGTGGACCACCTCCTGCATTGGTCCACCATTGGACAAAGCATCCCATTCGCCTCTCATCTGTGCCTCACGGAGAAAATCAAACACCCTTTGCCGAGGCAAAGGTATCCAAACAGAAGTTGCAGCACTTAGCACGATGCTCGAATTCGCATCTGGATGTTGCCGATACATGATTTTCATGTCACTGTTGCCCATGTCACTAATGGGAAGGATATCCCACTTGCACGCAGTCGAAGGACAGATTCCCGACCAGAAGTAATCGGACATCCGCTGTGCGAGCTTCAGCATGCTCTTCTTACCATGTGGAGTCATGGCTGGCAAAATAAAAACATGTCAATCAAAATTGTAATCGATTTCACCAGATTTGTGAGTGAAAAAGTGTTAAGCTATGCAGTATCGACAATTCATATTGAATATGTGTCTAGTATCCGACACCGGCACATGTGGTCACATTCAATTATTTCATTTTCACAAATAATTACTAGAGTTGACATGTCAGTGCTTCATACCTGTGGGGTCATCAGATTGTGACATGAGGACAGCAAGGGAATCACACTTCCTCTGGAGAGTTGCAACCCATCTATGAGCACCAAATGCAGTGCCGGAATTAACCAGTGGACGATAAGCTTGGTGGACAACAGTTTCATCATATTGGGAATGATCAACCCAAGTAATCTGCAACATTGTAATTTCCATCAGTCAATTTTGTTTATCACATAAATTACGCAGCCATAGTTCATACTTGAAAATAAAAGAAATGTTAAAATAAACATTATAAATTATGGAAAATGCAGGACATAGCGAAAAATATTTTCATGACATGAGGTGGCAATATATGATCGGCTTATTATCACCTACATTAACCATGATTTCCATGCAAGTCAAAGATTAAAACAGTTCTAGAAATTTTGGTATGACCATAATGTGTTCGTGTTCGTGTTCGTGATGCATATCATGAATGAGAATTTCGCTCAATATAGCAATGCTCGTAAATTAATATCCCAAATAAGAACTCTATTTAAAGGATTTAAGTGGAAAATAAAAAATGAAACAAATTTCAAAAGAATACACATGGTAACAGCAAAGGATCTATTCAATTAAATTAAATTAAACGGCATAAACTAACAAATTAGTACTAAACTATGTAAGACTCGATTCACTAGTTTTGCAGAGTAGATAGTAGTAAAACAAAAATGTAAATGTTTGAACTCGATGTTTAAAATACACAAGGATTAAACGATGCAGTAAAGAAAAAACAAAGCTTAAAATGTTTTAGATAATTAAGCACTTACCTTGCAAAGACCATTGGGCAAATCCTCCAAAATACAGCCAGAAGGAAGCTTCTTACAGCTCATGTAAGGGTTTCCATTAGCAGCATTACGGCCGGCGTTGACCGAAACATCAACCACAACCCAAATACCTCCTACATGCTGCTTTGCAAACCTCAGGAAACTATATTGCCGAACCGGAACTAATGGCGAAGGCAATTGAACCTCAGCTTGCATCTGAAAACCATAATCAAAATCGTGATTATTTCCATCTAAATATATATAGCGAAATTGAGCGAATTAACACAATGCAAACATATATATACCACTTGCAAAGATCCACTCCTGGTTCCATTCATTCCACTAGATATTACATCCAAGGTTGAAGCTCCAGCAATCATACATGGAAACATCTCAGCCCACTGATCCTATTGACAAAAATAATAAATAAAAAAAATTATTTATTGAACTTTCTCGCATTAAAACACTAATAAGTTACTTATACTTCATCTAAGATTAAGAAAGTTGAAGGACATACCGCATCCAACATCGTTTCCACAAGACCTGCACTGTTGATTAATAACAGTCCAGTTTGTCTTGTAGCTTCAGTTACAAAACCATTTGGTTTCGGATCGTTAAAAGGAGAATTGATCCTTGCGTACTCTTCATAGTTCAGCACTTCGTTCACACCATCCAAACTCTTAATCCAGAGAGGAGAATCTGGCTGAGACATGCTGATTAGTTCATCCATAGCAGCTGCTGCAATATCAATAAGCATAGCTCTCTCCTGCTGAGCACTGTTTCCGATCATTCCCATCGGTGAGCGCAATCCAGATTGTAGCGCTGGAGCTCCCATAACTCCGTCTCCCATATCAAATCCCATCGGTGGCAGCGACATGTTGAAATTGCTTGGACCAACAACACCATTCCTTCCCATACCAAGTTCGAAGCCAGAATTTGGATTTCCCATAGTCAGGGAGGCCATTGCCGAGAGTGGTCGGCCAAGGAACTTGTTGGACAAGGTACACACTCGGCCCAATTCCTCTTTCAGTCTGGCATTTTCAACCTTGAGCTGGTGGTCCTCAGGAGAAAATTGTCCAGGAATTGCTGGGCCACCGCAGTTGCTGCATGTCGGATTTGACATAGCATCTTTCAGCAAACTGTTCTCAGCTCGGAGCCTCTCATTTTCCTGCCTCAGAATCATATTCTCATGGCGCTCCAGTTGCGTCTAATTCAAAAAATGCAATTCATTTAGTACAGTATATATAAATTGGCGATGGATTCATAAATCGTAAGATATAAAAGTAAAACTTATAAGTAAATTCTAGTAGGGTAACCAAATATATATTAGATAAAAGAGATTAGTTTTGATGCTCAGTCAATGTAAAATTGCTAACACAGTTCAACCAATTACACGACTTTTGAAGTATATACGATTAAAGACAACAAAAAAAAAAATTATGTTCCAACGATTATGATTGATTGACAATGATAATTGAAAAAAGCTTTACATTGTCACTGCATATCAATTGATCCGTCCCTAACAATGTCTAAGTCGTAGATCCGCCCCTAATATCAACCGCATCAACAAACTACATACACGAGCATGAATGTATTCAAATTTTACCTTCATTTGAGTTCGACGATTCTGAAACCAGAACTTGACTTGCTTGTTTGCCAAGCCAAGCTTCCTGCTGAGGTCAGTTCTTTGCTTCTCATCAGGATGTGGACACTCCTTGAAGAAACTAAAACATTCAATAACAAAAATTATTATTAATAACTCAATCATAATTATAAAAATTACTCATACCTAATTACAAATCATGTAAAAATCTAGGGAGGGTTCTCAATTAAAACTTTTTAGTTCAAGTATTTAATTCATCAATCCAATTACAAACATTATTAGTTCATAAACCTATTTAAAAATCACCAATTAAACCATAGATAATCAATCACATTTAGTTAAAAAAAAAATGACATAATTTCATATAGTCGTACGTTTCGAGTTCGTGAATTTGTTGAGGAGTATGCCTATGATATTTCTTCTTTTTCTTGCTCTTTGGCTGATCATCAGCAGCATCAAGTTCATCAGCAGAAACATCATCAAAATTCTCACTTCCAGGACTGCTTTCATAGTCATCATCCCTCAACCTTCCAAGCAAACCAGAATCAAAGTTTTCTCCGATAAGTCCCATTCCACCATTTCCTTCCATTTTCCTGTTCTGCAAAAATAAAAATTCCATAAAATACATCAACATAACAATGAACAACAATAAGATACACAAAATACAAATCATATTCATAATCTTGAGAAACTAAATTAGCCCAACTCAAATTAACACCGATGAGAATCGAACATGAAATCTTGAGGAGGAACAAACTCTCAATTCTCAAGTCAATATCACCAGACATAATCATTAAAACAACAAAATATAAAACATAATACACATAAAGAGAGACAAAAATCAATGAAGGGTTGAATCATACAGTGATCAAAGACAAGTTAGAGACCATTTTTCATAGAATGGAAAAATGGCCAATGAAATGGTGCTATGAAGAACAATCAACCAAAAAAAAACAAGCTCTCAAAGTCAAACACAAAAATTTATTTCAAAAACAAAAGCAAACAAAAAAACAAAAAGTTCATGCAACCTTTGTGTGACTCACTTTAGTTCTCAAGGTTCTTTTCAGAACATGTCACTGTCACAGTTTCCCGATGCACTTTTAAACAATTTTGGATTCTTTTGCTCAAGTTTTGACCTTTTGAAAAAGATTGTATAAAATAAAAACAATATATTAAATATATTTTTTGGATTCTTTTGCTTAAGTTTTGACCTTTTAAACAAGATTGTATAAAATAAAGACAATATATTAAAAATTGTTTTTGGATTCTTTTGCTTAAGTTTTGACCTTTTAAACAAGATTATATAAAATATAGACAATATATTAAATATTTTATATTTTATTTTGACTGAAACAATATATTAAATATTATTACATCATAATTAAAATAATTATAATTATAATATTATAATAAAAACAAAACTTTTTTTCTTAGTCAACCCCTCATGCATGAATCTTATCTTTTTCTAGAAAATTGAAATTATATTTTTTTTTTCAGATGCAAATGTAAGGATAGGTACAAGACAAAAAAAAAACTTTTTTCAGATATAAAGTACACAGACACACATGTTTCTCTATTGAACAGTGACAAATAAGAGGAAAATAGATTATCCCTTTTTTCCTTATTTTGAAAAAAAACCAAGACCTGACCAATTTGTCAGCGTTGAAAATATTTCAATGAAGAAAACCTAAAAAGGGTCCCAACAAAATCCATTGCATCAGAAATCAGATACCAACACAAAACAATAATAAAAAAAATCAGATTGGTCTTCTTTTTTTATTCATAAAAAAATAAAAGACTAAACAAAAACAAAATTCACACTATTCATATACATTGTACCAAATCAAATCAATAAAAATATACCTAATCAAATCGGTACAAATAAAATTGAGTTACGGTATTGGTACAACCATTTTACGAAAAAAATTTAAATGAACTTCTTCTCTTTTGTTCTGATCAAGAACAATAGAGAGAAAATAAAAGCATAATCAAAAGAGAGTTGTTTCATAAATTATCCTCAATTTCAAAATTTGAAAGAAAAGAAAAAAGAAAAAAAAAAAAAAAAAAAAACCTTTTACACTATTCAAATGCATTGTACCAAATCAAAACAATACAAATAAAAATGTTACGATATTTGTACGACCATTTTACGAAAAGAATTTAAACAACTTCTTCTCTTCTTTTATTGATCAAGAACAATAATAGAGAGAAAATAAAATCACACTAAAAAAAGAGAGAGTTGTCTCATAAATTATCCTGAAATGATCATAACAAATATCATTTCACAATTAGAGAAAAATAATCATAAACATTGAAAAAAGGGTATTTTTTTAAGACATGGAAAATGAAAACAACATAAGTACGATGAGAAAATGATACCTAGTACTTTGAATGTGTAACAAAAAACAATAGTTTTCGGATCCTTCTTCACAAGTAACACTGTTCCACTGGGATCTGTAGAAGAGAAAAAGACAGAAAAAACATATAAAAATCAATCATTTTAATATATAAATTAATCAAGAAAAAACAGTGATGATTGAATAAAATAAGAACGTAGCTGACTTACAAAGACTTAAGATATTCTCTAAAAGTCAAAACCTTTCAACAAATGATTATACAAATTCTCAAAAACACAAGAAATGTTTGTGTATATAAGATAGAGAAAAAATGAACCCTTTGAATTAAATCCCAAAACCCACTCCGAAAAATTCGATTTTTCTCTCAATCACTGACTACACACAATAGCATGCAGTTTCTCTCTCTATATCTTCTATAGAGAACAAGTACTTGTACTTTTTTCTCTCACTAGATATTCTAACACTTGATTTGATTTTTGTGAGATTTGGTGAAATATATAGCATGGAAAAAGAGTGAAACAGGGGTGTGGGGCCCACTGACAAAGACAATGGTTTGTGATGTCTGTTCCTTTTCACGGCGCGTGATTCACGCGCCTAGGTTTTTTTTTATGGTAATGATTTGGTGTGTGTTGGACCATGATCATATCAATGATATCATGTCATATGATAAACAATTAAATAATAAAAAATCTATGTTTGTGGTGAGTTTGGATAATTAGTCAAATGAGAAAATTAAGGGTTATTTTCTTTGAATTTTAACAAATGTATGATTTATTATGTTGGTGTAAATTTTTTGTTAAATTAATTTTAATATTTTTGAAGTATAAATTTTTAAATATAAATTGTTTAAGATCGGATAGATGAGACGTGTGCGACAAGATTGTGTCCGCATACATTCGATCAGATAGATGAGACGTGTGCGACAAGGCGCTGACCGTATACGATCAAATCATGTGTGCGACAAGACGCTGACCGTATACGATCAAATCATTAAAATTATTAGTAAATCTGGAAAATACACGTGCAGAATCTGAATATTTAATTGTAAGATTTTTTATTGTTTCTCATTTTCTTTATTTTTTCCTTTATTTTCTTTAGGGTAAATTTGTAAAAAGAAATAAAAAAAAAACTTTTTGAACAAATGAAAATAGGAAACAAAATTGACAGTGTGAACGGTGTGAATTTGAAAAGAGAATAGTCTTTTTGAAGTTGAAAAGGAAACAAAATCAGCAATATATCCTTGTGTTATTTATTTATTTTATTATTTTATTATTATTCTTTCAAAAAAATTATTTATTTTATTATTATTATTGTTATTTGTTTTTTAATTTTCAAAAGAGTTTAATTTATATACACTTTTATTACAATTTTTTTTTTTTTTTACATATGCATCTAATGATATGTTGTTACATCATATATCATCTAATGAGATAGGTAAAAAAAAATAATTTATCTTGCACAAAAAAAAAACAAATAATTTATTGTAGCTCATCAATCATTGTGGCAATACATCATTGAATTCATAAAATACATTTTTTTTTATTACGAATTCATAGAATACATGTATAGTATAAAACTTGTGTGCATTGGCGACTGTGTATATAAATTAAACTCTTATTCAAAACTTTTGCTTTTTTTTTTTTAACAAACTTTTTCTTAATGGCAAGAAAAACGTACGTAAATATCAACTACATATTTTATTTTATTTTGGGTTTTCATCAACCATGTGTTAAACGGTAAGAATAAAGGATAATATATTGACATGGAAAATTTCATAAACTTTTTATAAATGGTAAGAAACAGGAAAAAAGTTGAAAAAAAAGGAAATAAATTTTTTTGAATAAAATGATAAGAAGTAATTTTTTTCCACGCAAAAAAGAAATATTTCTTTTTTGACAAGAGAAATAATTCTTAAGCAACGGTCATTTGTTTTTCATTAGATAGACTAAACATTCGTAAACAAATACTCCACACACTCTTTTTTAATTGTTGAATTAAAGTTAATTGCACATACTAAAGTAATTAATAAATTTAGTTACTTTCAATCGAATTATTTGTCTTTTTATGTGTGAACATTTATGCAACTACAAAGACTAATTTATCGATTTAAATAGAACTGCAATACAATGGATGAAGAATTTATGAAATTATTTGTCTTCTTTCTATAAATATATTTAATTTAATCATTTTCTACCTCGTTCCCACAATAATCAATATATTTTTTTGGGTGGTGACAATAATCAATATATGCGACTATTTAACATGAATTAAGAATTAAGAAAAACTTAAAGATAAAAGAGTTTGAATAAAAAAAATAAACTTAATTATTTATAGAGTTAGTTGTCTATTTTACGTATAAGTGAAAGAGACAATAAAAAAACAAATATATTTAGTTACAATGGATTTGTTTGGATGATTTTTTTATGATATACCTATAATATTTAACAATACTTTTCTTCTTTACGTATAAATTTATTGATTAGTATAATGATAATTCATATTTTTTTGAAAAAAAATTTATGGTTAATATTATTCACTTTATACTTTCTAAAGTTCATTATTCACTTTCAAGAGTCGGAATTCATTTAAGATGGATTCTATGGGTGTAGTGTAACCACAACCTTGTTGGTCGTCCGGTCTAATTGAATGATCCAACTTTTTTATCATATCGATTTTCAAATCTAAATCGTTTACTATCTGATGGGTGAGACGTGTGCGCGACAAACTATTGGATGAGATGAGACGTGTGCGACAAGGTTGTGACTGTACACAATTTTGATATCGTTTAAAATATAAGTGTATCTGGAATATACATGTGCAAAACCGAAATCTTTAATTATTCCATTTTTTTACCGTTTCCCTTTTTTTTTTCCTTTTTTTTTTTTTCTTTCTAGCATATTTATAAAAAGAAAGAAAAATCCTTTTAGAAAAATGGAAATAGGAAACAAATTTGACAGTGTGAATTTGAAAAAAGAATAGCCTTTTTGAAACTGAAAAGGAAACAAAGTCAGAAATATATCTTTGTGCTTTTTATTTATCTTATTATTTTTGTTTTTAATATTCAAAACTTTTCGTAGATGGCAAAGAAAAAACTTACTTAAATCATTTGTAAATATCAACCATATGATAAGAATAAAGGATTTATATTTATTGATATGGAAGATATAGTATACTTTATATAAATGTTTGAGAAAAAGGAAAAAATAATTCAAAAAGATAAAATTATAAAGAAGATGAAAGAAAAAAAAATTAATAAAAAAATAAAAATTCTTAAGTCAACAGTCAATTGTTTTTTATTAGAAAAACTAAACATTCATAAACAAATACTCCATATACACTCATTTTCAATTCTTGGTTTAAAGTTAGGCTTAAATATGTCTATAGTCTTTGCAAATAGGGCTCGTTTGAATTTTAATCCATATACTTACTAATCCTTCCAAACCTTCCCTACAATTACTAATCATTTGAGTTTTGGTCATAATCTCATTTGATTACTTATATGGCACATAATTAGCGACGTGGCGATGATGTGGCATATTATGACTGGAGAAGACATGGATGACTCATAAAATTCCATGTGAAATGACTATTTTGCCCTTAATGAAACTAGACAAAGGTGAAATGACCATTCTACCCCCTTTCTTCTTCTTCTTCCCATTTTTCACTCCAAAACCCAGAAGAACTATCTTCATCATATCTCTCATCATCTTCATCATCTCTCTTGGTCAGGATATATACCTTTGAAAAAAACTATTTTATCAAATTATTCAATTGAAAATGATACTCATAATACATTAAGAGATTCATCCATGTACATGCTTATAATCTGATCCACCTTGCTATCATATTTGAAGCCATCAACAACAACATAAGCACTTTGCTCCTCCGCTCCATCCACACCCTCACCGCTGCAGTCAACTCCATCTGTCGTGTCAGCCTCACTCTCACCGCCGCCATTTTCTCCTCTTTTCAGAATTAAAATCATCTCATTTCAAAATCAATTCAAACATCAAAACAAGCAAACAGAATCCAGGTCTCAACAATTTCAAACGAATAAATTAAATAAAAGAGAAGAAAATGGCGGATTTAAACGACCAAGTATAAACGAGACGTTGAACTGAGATGTTCCTTAAAACAAAACCCTCGTTTGCCGTCGTAACCCCTTCACTATACTTTCATCCATTTAGATCCATTTCCCTCAACACAATAAACCCTTACCCTTTTCTTCCATTCTCATTCCTCCACAATCAAACTAATTTCAAAACCATCATGAACGTCCGATTAATGAAAATGAGGGAGGCTCATACCTAAAAAGGCGACCGTGCTTTTTTTTGCTCGGTCGTATGGGACCAAAAAGCTGAACATCTCATATGAATTAAATCTGAAAAGAGAAGAAAGCTGAACCAAGAACAATACGCAATACGCGAAAATGATATGTAAATTTTTAAACAAATCTGAAGAACAATAATAGAAAAAAATGAAATCGGATGAAAGAAACAAGACATGATTTATAGTAGAGAAGAAATAAATAAGACGTGATTTGATCTCTTCATCACCACTGTTGATTAGAACTAAGAGAAAACTAAAGAAATTCAACCAGAAGAAGTGAAGGAGAAAAGACTAGAAGAAGTGAAGGAGAAAGGAGGGGGTATATTGAACTTTTCCTCATGGTCTACAGTTAGTAAGGACAAAATGGTAATTTCGCATACAAATTGCTGAGTCATCAAAGTCTTGTCCTAGCCATCCTGAGCCACATCATCGCCACGTCAGTAATCATGTGCCACATAACCATTCAGATGTAATTAGGACCAAAACTTAAATGATTAGTAATTGCAAGAAAGGTTTGGAAGGATTAGTAAGTACATGACGAAAATTCAAACGATCCCTATTTGCAGAGACTATAGACATATTTAAGCCTTAAAGTTATTTACACATACCTCCTAAAAAATATATTTTTTCCCGCTAAACTAGGAGAAAGGACAGACATCAAGGGGAAGCAATGACATTCCAACTAGGTTGGCACCCTGATGAACCCTCATCCTCTACCACCAATCTCAAAATATTATTAAAAAAAGGGGGAAAAGATACAAGGGGGGACTAGGCCAAAATCCTTAAAGAAAAAAACAGGAAAAACAAAAAAAAATGAAATAAATAACAACAACCGCTTACGGAAACCTAAACTGTGACAATGCATAGATGACTACACATGTGAGAACAAAGTAATAAGACATAAGATCATTTTATTGAGGAGAATAAGTATGAAAGAATTAATGACAATGGTGAGGAAGAACCTAGTTATATAGGGAGGGGAAATTGTATGTAATGATAATGAATAAGAAAACATCTTGAGACTAGAATGAGGAATAGGATATGATATCAAGGATAAAGTTTATAGAGAGCCTAGAATAGAGGGGAGAATAGAGTATGCCCCTAAAATGAATAATAAAATAAAAGGCTAAATTGCATTTTTGGTCCCTTAACTATTTAGGTAGTATCGCTTTGGTCTCTTAATTAAAATTCGATTTATTTTGGTCCCTTAACTTCTCTCCGTTACACATTTTGGTCCTTTCCATTAGTTTTAAATCAAAAATGTTAGATTTTCTTCATCTTCTTCTCCTCTTTTTCATCTTCATATCATTTCCGTCAACCTTCAACAACAAGAATCCCAGAAAAATTCCAGAAGAAAATGAAGAAAACCCAATGTTTTTGAATTAAAACTAACGAAAAGGACCAAAATGTGTAACGGAGAGAAGTTAAGGAACCAAAATAAATCGAATTTTAATTAAGGGACCAAAGTGATATTATCTAAATAGTTAGGGGACCAAAAATGCAATTTAGCCTAAAAGAAAATAGAGGGATGTTGATGTAGAAATGAGTCACACGTAAGGGATGGATTAATGAAGAGATAAAGGGGTGATAAGAAGTTGGTGGACTTGGAGTTAGGGATGTTTCTTTGGTTAACTTAAGCCTTCTCGCGAAGTGGAAATGACAGTTATTGCAAGGGACAATGCTCTTTGGATGGAAGTTCTAGTGGAGAGATATGGGCACGAGGTTGGTGATATTTTGGAGGGAGAGGTGGGTGAGTGGCCGGAAAATGCATCTAGGTGGTGGAAATATTTGGTCTCTTTAACAAAGACTAATGAGATAGATTGGTTTTATGAGGAGCTGGTTAGAAGAGTTGGTAATGAGGCTACACCGAGCTTTTTGAAGGTGGCGTGGAGAGGAGGTGAGCCTTTTATGCGTAAATTTCATAGACTTTTCTCTATTGCGACAAACCAAGAAGCAACGATTGGAACTTAAGTCGTGGGAGGTGGGGCTTTAGTTGGAGGAGACAATTCTTTGTTTGGGAAAATAATCTGCTTGATGAGTTATTGGGGGTTTTGGACGGTTTTATGTTGAGTGATGTGGAGGATAGATGGAGGAGGAAGCTTGAGGAAAATGATACTTTCTCGGTGAAATCTATGTATCTCAAATTGGAGGGGAGAGTGTTGGGGGAGGTAGTTCGTCCGGAGGGGGAGAGGAGGGTGTTTTGCCAAATTTGGAAGGCCGGGGCACCTTCAAAGGTGAGGACCTTTGTTTGGAAGTCTCTTCTTGACCGTATTCTAACTCGTATTAATTTGGAAAAATAGAGTTGTGTTATCTCTCAGTGTTGGTAGTAATTATGTTCGGTGCACGGCAGTACTGAAGTCTTCATCCCACCTTTTTCTTCATTGTGACTTGGCGAGGGATATTTGGTTGAGTTTGTTGTCTTGGTTGGACTTGCATTTTATAATGCCTCCCAACTTATTTATCCATTGGGAGTGTTGGAGTGGGGGACCTCTAAACAAGAAAGTCCGGAATAGTTTGCACATGATTTGGGAGGCCGTGATTTGGATAATTTGGTAGGCGAGAAGGTGTTTAAGTAAATTTAAGTTAAGACTATTTAAGGGGCAAAATCTTCTTTTCCGCTCATTTTTTCATTTCTTCCTCTCTCATCACAAACTTCTCCCTCTTCCTTCTAACTCTCTCTTGGCCCTCTCCCTCTCCATTGCCCAAATCGTTCAATTCTCAACCAAACTCCATGGTAATAAAACATGAAAACTCATTTTTAAAACCCTCATGATTAATTCACTAATAATCAAGCTTCAAATCTTTTTTTCCTCTTCCTTTTCTATAATAGCTGCATGAAGTTCTAGATGATTGTGGTGTGTTGGTTTGGTGTTCAGAAACACAATTTAAAGAATAGGGAAGGAGCTGAGCTACGGGGCAAAATAGCTTTGGATTTGGAAGCTTATAAAGAATCTAGAAATCAATGTGAGTTACTTTTAGAATTAGTACTCACGTTGGGTTTAAAATGTGAAATTGTGTGATATATTTATGTCATAGTGTCCCCTTCATTGTTAATGTGCGTGCTCATATGTAGAAACAAATATTAGATGATATGTCTTAAGGCAAAACAATTTTGTTATGCAGGTTGCTAGTTTCATAAGCTTTGGAAAATTGAAAACTTAAATTATGTAGGTTGCTAGTTTTTCTTTAAAACTAATTACTTATCATGTAAAATTGGCTGCAATGACATGAATACCATGTGAAATTGGCTACTATGTGGCTAGAAACTTAAAATACTTGTTTTCTAATTATGCAACAAAAATGCTATATATTATCCTTCAACATAGGTACTAGCGTATGAATGCTACATTCACATTAGAAATATATTGAGAATGATTTATTTATGAATAAGAATTGTTTCGGTAGGTTACTAACCCGGAAAATAATTTATGCAAAGACGGGATCACTAAAGACGGGATCACTGCGTCTTTAAAATAAGTAGGTATAGGTATAATTATGTAAGTCGTGTCTTTTGTTGTCCATGCTAGTGGGACACAAAAGGTTCACGTTAGTGGGACGAGATACTATTCGTAAGGATGGCCCGCACAATAATAAGAGAACTCCGGTGTTAGCCTGATACGATATGAATTTTCACCGGTTATGTATGGGAATGTATTCAAGGTTACTCCACTCGGATTTATTCCGTAAAATAAACCCAGATAATCATGTTTGTTACACCCTAACACAATAATTATGAATTATGATTTACAACAAGATATGATATGACATATAGTTTCCAAACCGTGACTCTAGGTTCTCCTGAATCACTATTCTTAAGATAGGTGGAGCTCACTGTGACTTTATATCTCACCCCAGTCCTCTTATTTTTTCTAGATTCACAGGTTGCTCGAGATAAAGGTAAGAAGAAGGTTTCTGACTGATGTGGCGTTTCATATGTGTGTTATGATTATGTTTTATGTGACTGTTATCAGGATTAGACTATATTTTGTATCATGTATCCGTTTAGTAGTGTATTTGTTCTCACACATATGTTGCATATTATGGATTTCAGTTTGTACCTCTATGATTATCTATGAGACATTTTGTGCTACTTATCTTTCAGACAAAGTTTGTATTGTAATTTAATGTATCTGGTACGAAATTTTAACGATCGAGTAAGAATTCTAGATAAACTTATTATGGGAGTTACAAGTTGACAGTCAAAATTCCACCTAATGATTACACCCTTATAAGCAAAAATTCAATTTTTAGGTTGATGTATGTAGCCTATTATGTACACCACATACATCATTTATTAAATGAATTTAAAAAATAAATTTTTACTTATAATAATGACCGAAAGATGTATGTTAATAACTCCATTTTCAGATCTTAACGTTCGATGTTTACATGTCAACCTCGTTTGTCTACCACTCCGTAAGTTATATTTCATTGTTGGTATAAATTGTTTCTCTTTCAACCATGTCAACAAAAATTATCTTGATATGAGTATTGAGTTCATGGAACAATATGAGACTTCATTGGTGAAACTTCTGAGGTCCTAGAAGTATTGATACCCAATATAATGGTAGGATTGAAGGAAGTAAAATCCGCATTCGGTTGTAGAAGTAAGAGTCATGTAAACTACTTTATTCTCTCATGCATGAATAGGTAGGAAAGGTAAACCCACCTAATTAGATACTATCTTTGATTTGAAGAGGTGTAGATGAAAGTGGTGGTGTTGAAAGTTCCTTCTTTTTCCTCATTCTCCTCTCATTTCTTCTTCCCCTTTTTCTGAAGAACTCTTCCCTCGCTCTTTTAGGTTTGGTTTATTTCCTTGCTTTAACTTCTATATCTTTTTTTTTTTTATCGGGGTTCAAGTTCTGGATCGTGCATATATTATGCATTGTTTCTACCAACTGAGCTAAGCTCACGAGGACATCTTCCTTATTTTCTTAATTGCAGAAAGTAATTTCAATGTTATTAGTTTTTTTTAGGGAGTAAAACATAAAAAACAAGGATCAAAACTAAAATGTGGTATATTTGCAAGGACTAAAAATAAAAAACATAATTTACGGAGATTAAAAGCAAATGAGAGTATATTTGTGAAGACCACGTGTTCATTTAAACCAAAAATGTAAGTTTCAATAAACATATTTGTCAAAAAATAAAATAAAAAAATCTTCTCATCTAAAGCAATTTTTTTTAAACTAAATTAGTTCTCTGAAATTAGCGCCCTAGAAAATTAAGTATTAGAACTTGAGACGAGTACACAGTAAAGTTTCAAACTAAGAGTAACAAACTAACCAAAGTGAGTTAAAAATAGAATTACCGAACACATTTATTTTATTTACTTTTAAAAAGATATTTTTCAAATTAATTTGTTAGTAGTTCTAAAAAGCAAAAGCCAATCAAATAAGACCAAGGGCAATGGTGGTGTTGAAATTGGCTTTCAACATGTGGTACACTTACAATGGTGAGTTGAGATATGTTGAGAGATGATGTGGAGGAACGAGATGTTGAATGCATTCAACACATTGAAGCTGCAAAAAGGATTGGACCGAGGGGCCATGCGGTGTGTTCCTGTTGGACACAACGGGCGCGCGTGATGCACGCATCGACAGACGCATCATGACGTAGAGAGAGAAGATGTGAGAGGATAAGTGGGTGACACGTGAGAGTTCCTGATTCGCTGTCTGAATTTATCTCATCTTAATAATTTAAACTCAATTATTTCTTTACAAATTAATTTTTTTAATTTTTTTTTTACCAAAATTCATAATTTTTTTATCTATAAATAGAGACTTGGTTCATTTGATTTGGACACATAAAAAAAACTTTGTTTTTCACTATCTTAATATTATTATTATTATCTTTCTATTAGCTTTTCTTTTGAAGTTTTAATCTTCTTTTTAGTGAAATGGATCCCAATAATAATCAATTCAACACCAAAATTCTTCTAATTACCCATTTAGCTACCAAAATCCCAACAATTATAAAATCCAAATCAATTTTCCAACCAACGTCCTCAAAACATACCTAATTTTGGTTTTGCACCAAAATTTAACCAGTCATTCTCTGTTCCAAACTTTAATCCATATTATGGAACTATGATGGGATATCCATCTCAAACACCCCCATTTAATGGTTATATGCCAATGGGAAATGAAAATTTTCCGAGTATTGGTGCACCTGAATTTTCCGAATTTTCAACATAAATAACTCTTGGTGGCATGACAGTTGCTAATGAAGTCACTCTAAATCTAGATGATTCAACTCCTAATCGCAAGAAAAATCAGCAACCAACATAGAACACTGAACAAAATTTGGTGCTAATTAGTGGGTGGATTCAATATGGAACAAACAGTGTTGTCGGGAGAAACCAGAAAGGTGAAACATATTGGGGTAAACTTGCTGAGTATTGTAATGAGCATTGCTCATTCGATCCTCTGTGCGATGGAGTTGTATGCCGAAACTGTTTTAATTATATGAACAAAATACTGAGTAAATGGATTGGCGCTTATGATGGCGCTAATCGTTTGCAAGGAAGCGGTTGGTCGAAGAATGATAATTTGGCAAAAGTGCATAAATTATAGGCAAGTGAGAAGAATGTTCAATTTACTTTATGGGCAAATGTTTATCACGAATTGCAAGCAGATCTAGTGAAGCACATATGGGCAAAGTTTGGAATGTTTCGTGTTTAAAGATGATTTGTATCGTACTAGTTAAGTTACTTGTGTGTTGTGTGCTTAGTTTGTTGTCTTGCATTTTAAGTTATTTGTGTGCCCCGTGCTTAGTTTATTGTATTGCATTTTAAGTTAAGAAAATAAAAATAAATTATTTAAATAAATTTTGTTTTTACAAAAACTAAAAAATAAATTGTTAAGTGTTAATTCCCTCCGTTTCAAAATACATGTCCAATTTTTATAATGTGCACTATTCACTTGACTTACTTTTACCATATTTTTTAACTAATCTATAAATACAAATATTAACATGTAAGATGTTATTTGATTTGTCTCGACAAATATTTTTAAAATATTAAATATTTTTATAATTTTTTACTTTAGATAATTAAAGATATTAACAGTCGAAATTGTGCATTGGTATGTGAGAAGTGATTGTCTTGGACATGTATTTTGAAACGAAGAGAGTATTTTTTTAATTTAATTATAATCGATAATTGTAATTTTATGTAATCATAAAAACAAAAATATAAAATTAAATAAGAATATGAAATAAAAAAATGACGAAGTAGAGTGTTGAATGAAAAACGATTGAAGATGATAAAAGTGGAGTGAGTGTTTAATTATTAGGTGGAAGATAGAGAAAATGACGTGGAAGGTCAATAATTGAAAAAATGGGTGTTTAGTTTTTATTTTTTGCCATTGTTTAAGTCCTTACCATGGATTAATTTTTTATTTATTCCTGCTTTCCTCATTGTTGATGTGTGAACAATATTGATCCTTCAATTTAGCAAGACGTGAATGCATTGTGTGGATTTAGTAAGACGTGAATGCATTGTGTGGATCGACATGGCCAATACAGCGATTCCAAGGCACTAACTCCAACAACATGACTTTTCCTAGAAGGGAAGCATTCGGTCGCAAATCACAATCTCGTAATTTTTTATCCAGTCGTTACACTCCTTCCGTTTTTAAATATAAACAAAAAACAAAAATTACTTTTTAGATTTTTATTCATTTAAATGATGTATATGAATCACATACATACATCATATTAAAATGATGAATTTAAAAAGTAAATTTTGTTTATATTTTGAAACGGAGAGTATTTGTTAATATTTATAGATAAACCTTCTTATTTTATTAAAAAATGATAAAAGGATTATTTCATAATTTTTTTCCAAACTTCATTGTATGTATTTTTTTCAAATGAAAGAAATAAAAAAATAAATAAATTGAGATGATCTTAAGTGATGTAATCTTATTCTAAGACTTATCAACAGTACCTCAATCATCAGTTGAGATTTAAATCTGAATTAGTTATATTATAAGCGTTTGACTTGTTATGCTAGACCCAACATTGTTAGTAATTCATATATTTTCTTTATTTTTTAATTTTATATTATTCATCTTGTCAAAAAAAAAATTATTCAATTAATTTTAGTAAAAAAGATAATTCAACTTTTTTTCTATTTAGCTATAAACTACTCATTCATTTCAAAATATACGTCGCGATCAAACATCTCAATACACAACTTTAACCTTTAATATATTTAATTATTATTTTAAGTAAACAACTATAAAATTTGAATATTTTCAAAAATATTTTTCGAAACAAATCGAACATTTTACATGCTAACATTTGTATTTATACATTAGTTAAAGAATTTGATCAAAATAAATCATATAAATATACACATAAAGAAATACAACATATATTTTGAAACGTAGAAAGTAATAACTTATAACTTAACTTTTTTTCCTTAATCTTTTCGGTCTAGTAGAATAATAACTAAAAATTCATGTGAACAAATAGAGTGTTTTGAGTTCGAACTCGATATGCAATATTTTGTTTTGTGGTGGCCAGAATTCGAACTTTAAACCTTGCATATACATTATCCATACCAATTGACCTAACCTCATGAGGACCTCATATACAATATCTTTATCAACCGAACCAAACTCACGAATTTTTTTTATTTTTTTACTTGAAGTCTTGAACCATTAATGAAAATTTGTTTTATTATTGATTTATAGAACTTACCATCTACTCCAAGCTAGTAATGAAAATGAAATTGACAGTTACATACATTCTACAAACAAAAAACATGTCTTGTTCCACTACCTGCTGATCTTGTCGTTTTTTCACTTCTTCTATAATCTTCTCTTTCTTTTCTTCACCGTTTCAGATTCAACAATCCCTCTCTCACCAAACCCACTTCCCATCTTCTCTCTATCACACTCTTCTTCCATAAATTTCCAAACTTTCCTTCTTTTCTATTGGTTCAAGAGAGAGAGAGAGAAAAAACCATGTCTGGGAGAGATCTAGAGAGAGATGGCGGGAACAAGAACAATAATAATCATGCATATGCTGTTCCACCAAGTTCACACGGTTATGATCCAGAAACTAGTTGGACATCATGGCTTGTACCTATGTTTGTTGTGGCTAATCTTGTTGTTTTTGTTGTAGCTATGTATATTAATAATTGTCCTAGTAAAAATCTTGGTTTTGATGGTGATTGTGTTTTGAAGTTTCTTGGGAGATTCTCTTTTCAGCCTTTGAAAGAGAATCCTTTGCTTGGTCCTTCATCTGAAACGTAAGGGTTTAATTTTTCTGTTTTTTGATGTTTTTTGTTTTAATTTGTTCTTATTATGTTTAAGTTGTTAAGTATTATTCATAATGTTAAGGTAGTTTATGAAAAAACAGCTTATGAAATTACAATTTTTGTTAGTGAGAACTTATGATTTAACATTAAAGCTTATTTATTTGCATAATTCATAAGCTAAAAAATAAGCCAATCCAAACGGGCCCTTAGATGATTTTGGTATTGCTTTCAGGCCCTGTTTGGATAAACAGCTAATTTGTAGCTTAAGGCACAAGGGCTTATTATAATAAGTACTTATGTATAAGCTTACATAAGCTAATTCTATAGCAAAAGATAAAATAAATTTAAATTGTTTTTGTATATGCTATAAGTTGGGTTCCTAAGTTATCATGGAGAACTTATGAAAATAAGCTCAAAAAAGTTTTTGAAAAATGTCATAAGCTGTTTCTATAAATTCTCTAATAAAATAAGCTGTTTTTAGAGTAGACAGGCTCAAATAGGAAAATTCTATCAGGCTGGTTGGAAACCATCATAGCTGCGTCGTGATTATTGATATTGTTGAGAATTGCAGTTAAATGTGTATATGTAGCTTTAATTGCAATCGTGGTCTGGGCTCTGGTAGTTACGACATAAAATACAATTATGTTATGGTCCAGCTGGTGGTCGCAAACCTTTGATTTTGTTTTAGCTTAGGGGTGGTTCCATGAAAATTTGTTTGGTTTAATGAATTGGATTTGGGGGCCTGTTTTTTCCTGGTTCAACCTTGATCTGGTTTTTATGTTAATGTTACAGTCCTTGGACTTGGTTGCTTCTAAGAGATGAATTTCATTGATTAATGTGTCTTTGTAAATACTGTGTGAACTTAATGAAGTGAAATTTTCATTTTTGGTTCTTCTTTGATGTAAGTTAAATGATTGATTTTTCTTCGATACCCATGTTTTGTTTTTCATGTTTTTTGTTTTAATGTGCTCTTATTGATTGTTGATTTAGCTGATTTTTGTACTTCTTTTAGTTGAAAACTGCCATAGCTGCGGAGAACTGCAGTTAAATATGGTTGATGTGGCTTTAATTATAGACGCACTTTGGTAGCAGGAATGTAAAAAACTATTATGTAGTGGCCCAGATTGCGGTCGCTAACCTTTATTTAAACCCTCTTTCGTAGATAATCATGCACCTAGTAGAAGTGTGTTTGATTTTGTTTTAGATTAGTGGTAGTTACATGATAATTTGTTTTGTTTAGTGAATTATATTTGGGGGTTTTTTCTGATCCTACCTTTTCTTAATGTCAATGACTTAGCTCCTGTTTGGATAAACAGATTAAGTGCTTATCATACGTACTTATGTATAAACTATTTCTATTACAAAAAATAAAATAATGTCATAATATTTTCATATAAGCTATATTGGAGAACTTATGGATGGAAATAAACTGAAAACAAGTTATGGACGTATCATAAACCACTCAAGTAATCACTCACTTAGTAGAAGTGCCTTTGATTTTGATTTTGATTTTGTTTTAGCTTAGGGGTGGGTTCGTGAAAATCTGTTTTGGTTTAGTGAATTGGATTTGGGGGTCTCTCTTTTCTGATCTTACCTTGATCTGTTTTTTATGTTGGTGTTATATTACTTGGACTTTGTTGATTCTAAGAGACAAATTTCATTGCTTAATGTGTGAACTTAGTGAAGTGAAATTTTTTATTATTTTTTTGTTTCTCAAATAGATTTGTTGATTTTTGTTTCTCAATCCATTTTTTTGTTGTTTCGCTTAATTTCATCCATGGGGCATGCTAGAACAAGTAAATAATTAATCATATAAATAAGGGAAATTTTTGTTTTTCATGTCTGATTTTTCTAGTTTTGAGTTAAGAGTTTTTTTTGCCTGAATTCTTGTGTAGTACGGTATCATAGATTTAGGAGAAATTTTCATGTACTCATCAATTTTTGTTAATTTTTGAAGACTAACGAAGATGGGAGCCCTCAAGTGGGATGCTGTTGTGAATCATCACCAAGGATGGAGACTTGTCTCATGCATTTGGTTACATGCTGGAATCATTCATTTGGCAGCAAACATGATCAGTCTGGTCTTCATTGGAATTCGCCTTGAACAACAATTTGGGTTCGGTATGTTTCTATTTTTATCATCTGTTCATTGAAGCTGTTCCTTTTAGTGTTATCAATTGCGGATTGTGGAAAATAGCGGCTTGTTCCAATTCCGCTACACTATAGTGCCACTATAGATGTTATTTGACATCATTTTGTATTATATAGCGTATTGCGGAACAATAGAGACATGTTCGAATTCCGCTTCACTATAGCCTCACTATTTGACAACATTGGTTCCATTTAGTGAATTTTACACAAACCTAGGAACGGAGAATATTAAACTTTAACAGTTTTATACCTGTCTGCAAGCCTATTTACCTGATGAATCTATGTGTTCAAGTTCTGCATTATAGTGTTATGACCAAAAAATTTGTTGGAAATTTGCAGTGAGGATAGGAATCGTTTACCTAGTATCTGGATTCGGTGGGAGTATACTATCTGCTCTATTCATTAGAAAAAGCATCTCCGTTGGTGCTTCCGGTGCTCTTTTTGGACTTCTTGGAGCAATGCTCTCAGAACTTATCACAAACTGGAGTATTTACACCAATAAAGTGAGTGTAGTTAATCATTGATGACTTGATCGATGTCTAATTATTGCTCTCTGTATGTTTTTTGTTTCTATAGTTTGAAAAGCATTTTTGAATGTTTATCAATATCTTATGATATGTGCGAGTCTTGAGTCACTGCAAGACTGAACCCAATCGATACGAGTATCTAATGTGCATCATTTTGGATAAGAATCTCTTATATAATCCTAATTCACAATGATGAATCTCGTTTTGTTTTAATGAATCACTATCAAAACTTAGTGTAGCAAAACTATTTTTTTGTCAACTATGTGATACCATCCATTTTCCTTTAGCATTTGATGTATGACTTGAATCTTGAATTATTTTGATGTTCATACGTGACATATCAGTCGATAATTTTGTTATGTCACTTGTATTTTACTTGAAAATTACATTAATTTTCATTGCAATGTATCTTATGATTCGTAATAAGACTCTATTCATGATTCAGAAAGAAAAAAAAATCCGATTCACGATTTGATAGCCATTTCTCTGATATTCAAAGTTGTTTCTTTTCAACTAATTTGATTAAACATATTATATCTTGTTAGTGTTTCTTCCTATATATACTATAGTGGGATTAAATTTCATTTCTAACACCATATTTCTGGATTTTTAGGTAGCTGCTTTGATGACACTTCTGTTTATTATTGTCATCAATCTTGTGATTGGAATGTTACCACATGTCGACAATTTCGCTCATATTGGGGGATTCCTGACAGGATTTCTCCTTGGTTTCATTTTCCTTCCCCGTCCTCAATTTGGTTGGTTAGCACAGCGACACGTTCCTGCTGGTGTTCGCCTCAAATCTAAGTACAAGGTTTACCAATATGTTCTATGGGTTGTATCTCTCGTACTTTTGATTGCTGGGTAAGTTCCTCTCTCTAATCCTCATTAGCAACATAACTATTAGGATCAAGCCTTTTTCGGCAAAGTAGAGGGAATGCATGTTAAACAAATAGCAGATCCAGTAACCCATGTTTTGGACTATTCATGATTCGGTTCAGGAAGGAAAACCAAAGTGAACCATTACAACAGTTTGGTAAAAACTGAACTGTTAATGGTTCATCCTGAACCAAACCGAATTGTATAAAGGTCCGGTGCACTGGTTTTGTGTTTCCTAACCTAACCTGAACTACTTCTACAGCAAACTGAACTATACCTTTTTAAACTTAACTGTCCCAAATTGCTATTATCAAATGATGATATTAGAACTATTAAGAAAACCAAAAAATTAACTGAATATTAGGATTATAAAAAAATTAAAATCAAACAGCACGGAAAAGAACCAAACTGTGAAAGATAGTTCACAAGACGAACAAAACTGAACTCGTGAACTGTAGTCACAGTGAGTTCATTCTTTTCTGTGCAGTTTGGTTTAACAGTTCAGTTTTTGGTTACAACAGTCTAACTCATGTTATAACACGTGTCTTGAGAGAATACGACGTTTTAATTAAACAAAGGAAGTTATGAGATGTGACTGAATGAACAAAACACAATTTTCTTAGTAATAGATAGATAGGTAGATAGATTGCCATATGATGATTATTGCTTAAAATTTAACTGTGATCTTTAGAGGTTTTATCAATTGTCATGATCTATTGTTAGGTTGATTATATGTGGTTGCTTATCATTGAATTATGCATTTCTATTAGTTAACACAAAGTAGATGTTATATCTAATCACTGTATTCATGTGTTGAATGGTAGGTTATGCATTGGTTTAGTGATGCTATTGCGGGGCGAAAGCGGATACAACCACTGCCATTGGTGTCACTACCTGACATGTGTTCCAACATCTAAATGGAAATGCGATGACAGTTAAACGAATAGGCCTGCGCTATTCCTGTTCTTTTATGTATAGCTATGACTTTTACAAATTGTTTCTTTTTTTGGTTAACTCCTTATAAGAATCAGTTATTAGTTTGTCTTTGGATTTATGTGTATTTTGTGTGGCACAAATATATATCATATAGATAAAGGAATTTATTTGTACATGAAGTTTCTGTTTCAATAATATAGTTTATCGGTAGCAGAAGAGTGAAATCTTGCAAATTATGTTTCGATTGTGTTATTGTTCGAGGATAACAATATACTTGCTGGGAATTTATAACTTTTAACCAACAAAAATATGATCGGCTGACTCTATTTATAAGCCTTATATCGATTGAAAGTACTCAAATTTCATTTTTAGTTGAAACAATTTTTACTTATCTCTTTGCGAATTCTAAATTATTATCACTAATTTTTACTTATCAAGATACTTCATAAAGAATTTAAACAAGTAATTCTAGTGGAAGAGGGATTTTGACTGTGCTCATTGGTAGTGCAGTTGGGAGAGGAGACATTCATGGAGTGCAAGTTTGCAGATGACTATTTTTTATCTTGCAGGGTCTATGCAGAGACCTCTGGCCAAGAAATCAATTTATCCAAGTCAGAGGTCTTCTTTACGAGCAACTTGAGCCATGCGGCCCAACACGACTTGTCTCGAATACTAGTAGTTCGTCATGTGTTAGATACATAAAGGTGTTTGGGGTTGCCATATATGTTGCCATATATGATCAGAAGGAGTAAAACAGAAACTTTTGCATGTATTAAATATCGTATGGAAGAAGATTAGCTCTTGGATAGGAAGAGCTTTGTCTAAAGTGGGTAAGGAAGCTTTGTCGAAAGTGGGTAAGGAAGTGATGATAAAATATGTGCTCCAGTCGGGTGTCTTAGAAATCCTGGTTGGGCCTAACACAATGTGAGGATTGCCCCCCTTATAAAGACATTGTCAAGGTTCGTGGACATAAATGGTGGGTGACCCGATAGCGGAAACCTGATAGCAGGTGGCCCAATGGATATTGGAGAGGCTTTGATACCATTTTAGAAATGGTGGTTGGGCCTAACACAACCCCACAAAACCAACTTATGAGGTGAGGATCGCCCCACTTATAAACACATTGACAGACCATAACCTATCCGATGTGGGACTCTTAATAAGGTGGAATGAGATTTCGTAATCTTAAGGCTTTTAATCTGGCTATGATGGCACATCAAGGATGGAATTTTATAGAGAAACTGGATTCATTAGTGGCCAAGATTTTCAAAGCAAGGTACTTCCCGCGTTCGTCTTTCATTGAAGCTAAAATTGGATATAATCCTAGTTTTTCTTGGAGGAGTATATGGAACTCTAGACATGTTCTTTTGCATGGTTGTAGGTGGATGATTGGTGCGGATCTCATGGGTGTGTGATGGGGGATCCATGGTTGCGACGTAGTCAGATAAGTAGGGTTCAATCACCCTAATATCAAGGTGAGTACAATATGTTTGTTGATGAGTTAATGGTTGATGGGAAAAGGAGATGGGATGTTGATAGAGTTTTTAATTTATTTTCAAATGCTGCAGCAAATGATATTTTGGCAACACCTCTATTTGATACGGTTCAAGAGGATAAGGTGATGTAGATTAAGGAGCGGCATGGTAGTTAGTTAGTGAAATCCGGATATAATCTTGTTACGAAGGAATTCATGCATAATGATAAATTCTATGTTGAAGGGGAGTGGAGTAATATCTGGAAAATTAAAGCTTCCCATAAGGCTAGAAATCTGTTGTGCCTCTATAGAGGCTGTTACAATGACATGTTCCGTGTAGTCCAATTTCTCCTTGGTATGAGTCCGACGAGAAGAACGAATGACATGCTTTTGTTGGCTGTCGTGTGGCAAAGGAGTCCTGTAACAATGATATGGCAAAGGAGTCCTGTAACAATGATATGCAGGTCTGAAAATCGTGAAGCAGCTGGCTGGGTAGCTGTGCTTCTTTGGCAGTTATGGTCAGCTCAAAATGACATGGTGTGGAACAATTCAAGAGCGACTCCAAATAGTATCGGTAGGCTAGCATTGACCGCATGGTAGCAGCTGAACAACGCTTCTAGTTTGCGGCTGAGCAACAACGTTAATGACAACATTCCTTCTTTTAGGTATGCTTAAATGTAACATCGATGCCACATTCCATGATGTCAATTGAAGACATTACTTCTTATTAGTTTGCGGCTGAGAAACCAATAAGCAGTATGCTTAAATGTAACATCGACGCCGCATTCCATGATGTTGAAGACATTACTTCTTTTAGGTGTTGTATCTGTAACAACAATGGGTAAGTTATGTTGGCGCAAACAAAGTGGCAGCAAGCTAAGATGACAGTTCTTGAAGGAGAGGTGTAGGAGTATGTAACTTTTCAGACTGATTCTCACAGTTTGGTTGATTTTATTTATTTACCTAGCAGTGGTATTATTTCTTAATTATCTTTAAATTCTAACTTTGACGAAAACTAGTTCTTGATATAACAAGTGCAACATTGAGTTAATACACATATTAATTCAATCTCATTGAAAAACTGAAAGGAAAATAACATAACTACTATATCACCCAAATTTATAACCTAACATAGTAGGTATCGATCAACATCGAGGTCATAGAACAAGAATACAATATCAAATAATGTTAATAGAAAATGTATGTGTGTTGGAATTGAAGATACAAAGACTCAAGTGTTGTGAGAGATATATTTTAACGCATCAAGATCTGGTCAAGTTCATGACCATTGACACCACATCTATACAAGAACAATCGATACATGTCGTATTGTTAGTCTAACATCAATGTGATGGTCATTCAAGGTAAGAACCGATGTATCATATGGTCGTGTAAGGAACCCATGCTCATGCTGCATAGGCTCTGCTCCGTCGCTGATCGTTGCTTCATCTCAACTCGTTAAGCGGCCAAGGGTCGATCTACAGTTGAGGGAGAGGGTATGCGCTTGCACGCCCTGATTTTCAATAAAATATACTTACCATACATAAGTCGAGTTTTTGTTTTTGTTTTTGAAGAAGCTAAACTAATGCACTTAAATTGGCACCGATGAGAATCAAACATGAGACCATGTGGAGGAGCACACTCCAAGGTTACACAAGACCAATTTTTAATTTCCATCTCAACCAAATTTTCTACATACGCAAGAGTCTAAGATCGAACGACTGGATATTTGCTTAAGCGGCCAAAAGTCTTTTACTGCTTGTACTAATTCATTGTTGATACACGTAAGATATTTTTTTTTTTTGAGAGAATACACATAAGATACTTATTAGAGGATACTTATTTCAAAATTTTATAATTGAAATATTTATGCTTTATATACATATATTATACTTATTAAATAAAGATAAATTTTTTTTTTTACCCTTGGCTTAGGGTCTTGGATCCGTGACTGTTGGCAGCAACGATCACACTTGTACATATGTGAAAAGGTCAAGTTTTGTTAGTACCATCACAACTAATTTCATCATTTTTTCCTCTCATTTTAAGCATCGCATTTGAAAAAATAACAACATCAAATTTAGAAAAGGTTATTTATTTTCTTATTTTGAAAAATATGAAATTCCATAAAATTCATTTATTTATTCAAAATTGATGAATTCAAAACATGTTTATGTTCCAGCCAACTTTTTTTTAAAAATAATTAGCTGAATCAATTTCTTTTTGAAAATATAATACCCTGGTTTCGATTTTTTTGAATTCTTTTGCAAGTGATTTTCAATTTTAATTAAAATATTTGAAGGACTATTTTTTTTCTTTTTTGAAGGATTTGAAGGGCTCTTTAGAAAGTAAAATTATGGGGGGTTCGAAATTGATTTTTCTATTTGCTTTGTACATAATTGCCAGAAACCTAACCTAGTCAAACCTCTCAAATATCATGCATAAAGTACGGCACCTTTAATTTCAGCCCTCACAAACCCTAGTTTTTTTTGTCTCCCTTCCCTGCCTACAAAATTCCATCGTTCGTTGCTCAGTGTTCAATCTCTTTCATCGTTTGTATACTCTCTATCCAAAAACTAATTTTAGCCCTCACAAACCCTAATTTTTTGTTTCCATTCACTGCCTACAAATTCTTTGTATCCTCTCTATCCAAACAAACAATCTCTTCCATCGTCATTGCTCAAGTGTTCAATCTCTTCTCTCTCAGGTGAATTTTTGTTAGAGATCCTACAACGCAATGATTTATTATCAATTTTTTCTTTATGAATTACGTCTCAATCACGTGATGACATGAGAGAAAAAAAAAAGGAGAGATTAAATTATAAAGAAAGGAACATTGAGTTTTTTATTGTTGAAATGAAATTGTTCAAATTTTTGTTTTGGGAGAATTCACTATTAATCTACTCACTTGTTAGGTTTTGTCACTTTGAAGCTGAAGGAAGACAGAGCAATTCCAAAATAGCAACCATGTGAGTAAATATAGTTGTTCTAAATTTTTTCAATATCTTGGTGTTTTTTTTTTAAAGAACGTGGTGATGTTTTGTTCACGGTCATGAATTTATTTTGTTTTTCCTTCATGCACTACTATTTTATTTAATTTTTTACTTTTTTTATAGGCAAAATAGGGAGGTTAGACATTAGGGAGAAGTTGAAACATCTCAACTAGGTTGGTACCCAACAACACCTAAGAAAGGAAATGTAAAAACAAAACAGGAAATCAAATCTTCATAGATTATGGAAGAGGACCCTGAGAATGGGTTTGATAACCAACATTGTTCTTATTCAATTTTTTCTTCTGAGATTTAGAAATCACTGGGGAAAAAGTACATCAGTATCAACCGCTTTATTCAATCAATCTTGCATAAAATTCATTTTCTTTTGTAAAGTGGGATCTATAGTTGCACCAGGGGCTGCCGCTATAGAACTAACATCTAAAGGTTGGACAGGCGTTAAAATTGGTCCATGATAAACGATTTTAGTGTGAACTATATCATCTGTAACATTAAAGAGTTGCATATTGTAAGAATTAGCATTAGTGGGGATTACCGTGTCTGCCTCGGAAGGAGGTGTGGTGCCTGCAATCTGGTGCGAATTTTCATCCACAGGGATATTCATATTTATGCTAATGTCATGTTGTGGAGTGGTGTTGTCTTCAACACGAATAATAGACCGATGTTGCGCCTCTGCAATATCTTCCTCAGGAATATTGTTGATGCCAATGTCATGATTCGAGCCTACCAAAGTGACTGTAATATCTTGCATAATGGGAATATCCGTATCTGCCTGTTGCACTGTCTAGATTTGAGGATCTATTAATTTAGGAGTTGGGACTGCCTCCTTTTGTGGACCTGCGAACTTTGCGAACTCCATAGAAGATCCTATGCCTGAAGGATTATCAGCGATTGGAATCAATTGTTGCTTCTTGGTCGGAACCGGCTTCTTACCCTGAGCAACCATTTCTTTAAGCGCATTACTTTCCTGGCGGGGATAAAGCCATCGACATGCGGTAACATCATGACCAATGTTTTGGCAGTGTGTACAGAAATCCGGAAGTCACTCTTATACCACCTCAATATTAAATGCGTATCCTTCCCTCTCAACATTGATTTCATGAAATAATTTCCGTAAAAAGTCCATATCCACTAAAATACGAGCATAGTGTCCGAAAATGCATTTGGTGGTCGCATTATCAATAAGCAGTGATGTGCCTACGACACTAGCAATTTCCTTGAGAGTCCTGTCCATCCAATACTCATGTGGGAGTTCCATCAATCGAATCCACACCTGGGCGTGTGTATTACGTTGTTTTTGCATGTTGAAATCCTTGGTCCGTTCAAACAATCGTAAAACCCTTGGTTTAAGGTTCACTGTTCCCAAAGCCCATACCATGCACATCTCATGTTCTGATGCAAAAGTGAATTCGTAATAACCCCTTCCTAGTGACCTCATGCTCCACTTGGCTTGAATTTTCCATTGGTGTTGGAGCTTCAATTGAATGTCCCTGGTAGTGTAGGGTTTGTCGCCCTTATTCAAGACCAGTCTGCCCATTAGGTTTCGCTTGCAGACTGCTAAACCTTTCTCGTACATATCTTGAGTAATTTTGATGCCAACAGAATCCCCTCGAATCAATGGTTGCGGTACGTTTTCATTAGAGGAGACCGTTGATGATGTCGTTAGTGCCTGAACAAACGAAATTATGCTTGCTGATTTCTGTGGAGGAGGCACAAACGCAACAGATGCTAAAGGGGGAGCAACCAGAGTGGCCAACCGCAGCCCCTAGTTAAATCAATTGTGAATACGGTGATAGAATTATTGAAGCACCTAACATCTATTGAATCCAATAAACCCACCGAAAATAATTGAATTGAAAATGAATTCAATCCAATTTGCAAGTGCAACACCGAATGAATCAAAAACTAAAGGATCAAGGTGTTTTGCTAGTTTGAGGATAATTGAAACACGTTGAATTATGTTGAAAGCTTTTGGCGGTGCAGCAATCCGTGTATCAACATGCACTTTCATGAACTATCAACATGAATCAGTGCAATTGATGATTGATGTGGCGGCGCTTGCTAGTGGTTGTGCCCTAGTAGAGCGTTTTCAGTTTTCTGATCAATTTAATGTTTTACTCAATTTTTTGTGATCATCCACAAAAGATCCACCTCGTTGTTAATGCTAAATATTTAATTTTTGTCTCATATTTCTTTTTCTAAAAATACTGTGAACCACCTTTTCCATTTAGTGTCTCAAAAAGAAAACTTTAGTGTTTTGATACGTGAGTGCACAACTCATAATTATTGTCATTTTGGTGAAGAAAATATTTATATATATTTTTTTATCTTATTTGGTGTTGATTATTAATTATATATTTTTTCCCTCTGGTTTACTACGGCCTTTTAAAATGAAAGGATATGACATACCAAACCACTACAAGAAATGAACAATGATGAAGAAATGAATTTGTTCATATGCATTACCACTTTATTTTTGGTTTCATGCCTTTTATTTTGAAAGAAAATAGAGACTGATGTGTGATCTTGCAATGGTTTAGAATAATGGAGAGGAAACCCAATGAAACAAAATCATGTAAGCGTTGCTAATAATTGATAGTGGTTTCTTATATTGATAAAGGTATGTGGTATTCAATTTCAATTGTCAATGGGGGAGAGCTATTAATGTTAGTTTTGTTCGTGCAAGTCATTTGTTGTTCTTGGCTGATAAAAGAATAAAAGAACAATTTATACAATTGTTAATTCCATAAGTTTTCCTTTTTTAAAATTGATTAAAAGTTTAGTAGACATAGAATGGTCTTATTTATCTTTAGCCATTGGTTGAAAATTATGAAGGTATCATTGTATCCTTTATTTAAATGTTATTAAAATTCTAGCATGTTAGCTTTAAGATGTTATATAGATGTTCCAACACCAGACAAAAAAAGACGAATGTTGAGGTTAATGTTTAAACATCAAGCTAGCAATAAACAAACACAACAAGGAATAATAAAGGACAGAAAAGTAAATGGCACATAAGGATTGTTAATCTAGTTCGGTGACAAACACACCTACTCTGAGGGCTACCAAACTAGGAAGGAAATCAACTAGTCTAGTCCTTATTCTAAGTTCTCAGCAAACTTCAAGTTTACAACTCTAAACCTAGGACCTACCCGTATTGACTTCAACCTAGTAACTCCTAGATTTGAGATCTCATCTCACTTCCACTCAATCAATCACAACCCCTGTGATTATCAGATTACAACTCAATAAGGTGAAGTTACCTTCAAACACAAACTACTTCAAAGCTTAGGAGTAGTACACAACTTACAACTCAATAAAACACAGTCCTTAACATGTATCAAGGTGATACAAGAAAGGCTCACAAATAATGTAACAATTTGATTTTCGTTAGATTTATTTTAATTAATTCATGTGTTAATTTGTGCTCGTATGTGATTAATTGCATTTGTGTGTGATTTCGTAGAATTCGGTGTTAGAAGGGTATTTTAGTCATTTTGGACTTATGAGTATTTTGGTCATTTAGCGAGGAAGGGTAAATTAGTAATTTAACGGCGAGAGTTATTTTTAGTGTTTCGAGTAAGAACCATTAATTTTACTAAGTTACTACGTAGGTTGTGGTAATTAGTTAGAACCGTTATTTATTCGATATATTTTACCGCGAGTAAATTAGAAACCTTGTGATTAATGAATTAGAAAATTTGATGAATTAGGCCCATTAAGAGAATATGCTTTATAGGAAGAGAGAGAAAGTTCAAGAGAAGAGCTAGAGAGAGGGTTTTGAAGAGAGGAGATCTTGGGGAGCAAAAAGAGGATATAAACTCAAGGGATTGAAGCTAAAGTGAGGCACTAGCTTAAGATTGTGAAAAATTAAGGTAAGGGGGTTAGATTTCAACGATAATCTCTAAACTTATTTTCTTCTCTAAATTCTATGCATAAGTGTTTATTTGAATAAGTGATTAATTTGAGCTTAATGGTTGAAATTCGTGCTCTTGTTATAATGACATGTTTGAGCATGTGAATTTGATGATAATTGAATTGTTGTTGATGAGATTGAATGTTCATGATATGTATAAATGGGTATATTGTGAATTGTGTTTATATTGTGGAATTGTGATGTGTGTTGTTGAATTGATGTAGAATCCATGATTATGAGTTGATAATTGTTGTTGTTGATGTCATATGATGGATTTGGTATCAATCTTGTGAAATGGTTGAATTGAATTGTTTAGAAGTTTTATGAAAAATGGGTGAATTATTAGATTGTATTAAAATATTGTTTGATTTCAAGTTTAATGTGTTTTTGGAAGCCTCTTTGTGTACATGAACCTGTAAACAACTTTTGGAAACGAATTTGGATGTTTGGGGATCGAAATTTGGGTTTTGGGGTGAAAAATGATGAAAACCCGTGAAAGCTTCTGGAGTCTGGTCGCTGAAGCGAGAAGGTGCACGCTTGAGCGAGCAGGCCCAGTTGCAGCACCTTTTTGATACGTGTTTCGGGCATCCGAGGACCGTTCCGAGCTTTCTAATACACTTATTTCAACTTGATTAACTACTATTTTCACTCATAAGTCTACTGGAACATCTTGAGACTTGGATTAATGTTTGATTTGAGAAATTGAACTAAACTTTTGAAAAACGTCCAAGATCGTCGATTTTTCCGAAAACCATTTTTCTTTAGAAAAAGGGGTAGGGTTAAGGTTGTATACTGTATATATGATTTCTAAAAATGGTTGTGAATAATTCAATGAGGTTTAATTTATTTTGCTTTGAAAATGGAATTCTTTTTGAAAAACGATAAGACAGACGAACTTTGTGACTTTTATGATTTCGTCATAATTAGCCGGTGAAACGTGCATGTATGCTCAACTGCACAGATATGTGATCTAAGAGTATACATAGTTGAGACATTAATGTTGTTTTACTTTGAAAAGTGTATATTGTTCGTTTTGCTTAACCATAGACGAACTTTGTCGAATTTGGTCTTTAAGGCTGAATATCTCGGAAACCTTTTGTATATAGTTTGGTATGATTATATAAAGATGTATGAATGCTTGATAAGTGTTGAATATGATGGTTATTATGATTTGGTGTATTTTCTCCTTACTTGAATTATGAGAAATTGTATGGAGTTGTCATTTTATAACGACGTTGAATTGTTGATGAATGTTTACATGTTGAATCGTAGAAATGTATACATGTTGAATTGTTGATGAATACATGTTGAAATGTTGATGTTGTTGTGAACATTTGCATAAGTCGTGTCATATGTTCATACATTCATAGTTGTGGATTTTATATCCAGTTGAGGTGATTATGATGTGTTGTTGGCATCATGGGGTGACAGATTAGACGTTGTTGGTTACGGTACCGCATGCATTTAGAAGTCATGTCTAGGTGCATAAATGTTGTGGCATGAGTCTTGATGGTTGATGTGCTTGGATTTTGGTGTGTTTGGTGATTGACATACTTTGTGCTTAATAAGTGATGATTGCGTAATTGTAACGTGATGAATAATTGATGTTCTTGTATCATGTTTGAAGTATATTTGTAACTTGATTGGAATTATTTAAAGTTGATTCAATTGTTTACATTTCTTTAATAATTATTGGTTTTGATTTATGTGAAGCTAACCCCCAGTGGTCATGGTGGACCGCCTACCTATCTGTATGGACGGGTAGACGGCGTGCATGATTAGTGAGATTGCTTGCTTGGTGAGTCGCTTGAGGATAGCGAAAGCTTCTTCCATTTTTCTGTTAGAGTCTAGATTAGGCTTTAGGACGTCGTTATTTTACTTATTTGATATTATGTATGTTGTTGAGAATTTGCCCATGGGTTAGGATTTGGAGATTTATTTGTTGACATGTATACTTATGTGATGTATGGTTTATATCCACTGCGACTGTTGAGAATTTTATATATATATATATATATATATATATGCATGTTGTTTGAAAATCTGTTGAAGACGTAGCGTATATTTCTTGAATATTTAGTATATTCACGTGTTTTATTGCTTTAATAGAAATAAAACGTTACAAATAACAATGACTCAAAACCCTAAAAGGCTATTTCTTCAATGACGGCTTGAATCGGTTAATAAAACTAGGGATAAGTCTTCCTTATATAACATTCAACATCATGTGTTTTTTCGTCATAGGCTAAAAAATTAGCAGATCAAATCATATCTTCAGTCTCCATAATATTCCCATAATATTCTAGAAATATATATTGTATTGTTTCCTTAAATGTTGTAACAACACACTTAAGAAACACGGTAAAACTAAACCGCCTCTGCATCTTCTAGAAACACACGTCTATTAGACCACAAGTCACATGAATAAAATCTTGGCTTAATACATGCTTCGATCCCTTAACTTATTTTTGGATTTTATTTTGGTCCCCTATTTATAAATTGTCTCAGTTTGATCCCTTATGTCTTTTGTCGTTAACTCTTTTGGTCATATCCGTTACAATTTAACCATAAATATCTAAGGTGTAACAACAATGCTGGTGGTCTACCATAGACCTGTTAAATTTTTTAATTTTAACTGTTTGATCTATTTTTCAAATAGAAAACCGTTGGATCATGTAGGTTTATTATAGCCAACGGTGAATGATTAACACCTGATTTTTTTAAGCCAAAAATATATATAAAAAATTCATATTTTTATAAAATCTTTTTCAAAATTAAAATATTTGAAAAATATATTTTTTTTAAAAAAATTCTACAAAATTTTGGAAAATATTTTAATTTTAAAAACTTTGGATAATTTTTTTTTGAAAAATATATCAAATTCAGATTTTTATAAAATCTGAAAGAAAAAAATTATTCCATAATTTTTATAAAATCTTTTTCATAATAATTTTTTTTTAAAAAAAAAAAGATATAATAATTTTTTTTTAAAAATTCTGGAAAATATTTTAATTTTTGAAAATTTAGATACCAATGTTTTCAAAAATATATAAAAAAAATCATATTTTTATAAAATCTGAAAAAAAAAATTATTCCAGATTTTTTATAAAATCTTTTTCAAATTTGAAAAAAAAATATTTTTAAGAAATTTTAAAAAAAAGGTCAGATTTTAAAAAGGTTTTTTAAATATTTTTCTACAAAATTTCGGAAAATATTTTAATTTTTAATATCTGGATACAATTTTTTTTTTAAATTCAGATTTTCATTAATCTGAAAAAAATTATTCCATAATTTTAATAAAATCTTTTTCAAAATCAATTTTTTATTTTTACGAAATTTAAAAAAAAGGTCAGAATTTTTTTCCAAAAAAAAAGGTTTTTTTAAGAAATTTGTATCAAATTCTGGATTTTTTTTTTAAGGAAGAAAATATTTTAATTTTTTAAAAAATATATAAAAAGATCAAGATTGATGGTGATTTCAAATTTTTATTTTTAGGAAAAATAGATATAATCTTATGTTGTGAGCCCATTGTACATTTGTGCACTTTTTAAATATAACCCTTGATCATCAATCTTAAATGACATGTGTACAAGGGTTAGCTTTTTAAAAAAAAACTAACGGAGAGGACCAAAATAGTAAACGGCAGAAGATTTATGGAATCAAATTGAGACACTTTATAGTTAGAGGACCAAAATGAAATCTAAAAATAAGTTAAGGGACTAAAACATGTATTAAACCTAAAATATTCATAGAATCTTCAGTGATCTCACGCAAAAATGGGTGAAAAGAAAGAAACATGTGGAGAGCAGGCTCAAAGGTGTCCAAAACTATCTAGAGAGAGTTGATTCTCTTAGACATACTCTCTTAGAAAAGGAGCTGCAACAAGAATATAGTCATATCCTTTTTCAAGAAGAAATGTTATGGTACCAAAAATCTAGAGAATTGTGGGTTAAGTTTGGAGACAAGAACAATTCATTCTTCCACACCCAAACCATTATCCGGAGAAAGAAAAATAAAATCCACAGTCTTCATCTCCTAAATGGTATCTGGACCACAAATAGTGACATCCTCCAAAATGAAGCTCACAAATTCTTTAATAATTTCTTTACCAGCAACCAACCTCACCATAATCGCATTTTCAACATTGGAGACCACCCCCTCATTGACAATCTAGGATCCAACTCCCTCACCAAACCTGTTACCAAAAATGAAGTCTTAGCCGCCCTTAACACCATGAAACCTTACAAAGCCCCAGGTCCAGATGGCTTCCAATGCATATTTTTTAAACAATATTGGCACATTATTGGTGATGATATTTTTAAGATGGTGCAGTCTGCTTTCCAAACAGGTACCTTTGACCCACAAATCTCAGATACTCTCATTGCTCTCATACCCAAAATTGACCCGCCCAACTCTTACAAAGACTTTAGACCTATCACCCTTTGCAATATTGCGTATAAGATCATCACCGAAGTCTTGGTTCACCGTCTCAGACCACTTCTTAATGCTATTATTGGCCCCTATCAAAGCAGCTTTCTGTCTGGTAGGGGCACCACTGACTATTCAATTGTTTTTGCAGGAAACTGTCCATTACATGAGAAGATCAAAAAAGAAGAAAGGTTATGTGGCTTTTAAGCTGGACTTGGAAAAAGCTTTTGATAATGTCAACTGGGACTTCCTTCATAATTGTCTTAATGATTTCGGCTTCCATGACATTACCATAAAGCTTATCATGCATTGTGTTTCCTCTCCCACTTTCTCTGTTTTATGGAATGGTAACAAGCTCCCGCATTTTAAGCCTACGCACGGTCTTCATCAAGGTGATCCGCTCTCGCCGTATCTCTTCATTTTGTGTATGGAGAAACTCTCTACTGCCATCAACAATGCAGTGACTGATAAGTGTTCGAAAGTACCGTAAATTACGGGTTATTCTAGGAATTTTAGTGACTTGTTTTGCAAGATATCTAAAGATAATTAACCATTTGTTGTAATTTTACTACTTATGCGTTATTGCCTTACTCCATTCAACTTTTGCAGGAAAATGACGAGCAAGGACCAAGAAATGACTTTCCAAGCCAAGCAGAACTCGCTTAAGCGAGATCAATTCGCTTAAGCGAGATTCATGTCGAGAAGAAAGCCTCAGCTCACTTCCCATTTCACTCGAGCGAGATTTGAAGAACAAGCCAACTCGCTTAAGCGAGATCAATTCGCTTAAGCGAGATGTGTGTCGAGCGCAACTTCAATCTCGCTTCCAGCTCGCTTAAGCGAGATTCAGCAATTCCAGAGGATAAGATCCACGTGGCATGGCCTCATTGGAGAGTTTGAGATTCTTTGGCATCTCGCTTAAGCGAGATGTACCTCGCTTAAGCGAGATTTTGCGAATTCAGTCATATAAATTGCATTTTCTCTTCTTTTCAAAGGGACTTCTACTGTTTTATTAGATTTTCTGGTTTTAGAGAGAGAATAGGGCATTTTCTAGAGAGAGAAACACAAAGCAAGGTAGTTAGGAGTAGATTCAAGCCAAGATTTGTTGAGACATCATGGATCTTGTCATAGAATCTTCATCTTTTCTTCATTTCTTGCAAAGCTATCATAGACATATGTAGCTACATCTACCCTTGTGGGTCTTGAGGTATTCAAACAAGCTATTATGTAATTTTTGATCATTTAATATATGGTTCTAGCTTATTTATTCAATATTGTTGTTATTCTTGTGTTTAATGTTTCATTGAGATTCAAAATGATATTGACAAATGCTTTTGGATTTGAGAACTAGAATAACAATCTATCTTAAGTTATCATGCTAGACATAGATGTTAATATTTGATAATCACTTTTAATCTAGAACTTAATGCTTTTGGGTCATTTAATCGGGCCAGAAATCGTCGATTAAACGATCCACATGACTTTGTGATTGTTTAAACGTGCGGGAAATCGACATTTAAACAATCCCTTAAAACTAACGATATCATTTGGACACGAATGATATTGTCGAGTGATTGTGATAATATCGTTTAAAAAGCTAGAATTCGTTATTTGATCGAGAGATTGCAGCTGTTACGCTTGGTTGATATCTCTGACCCCAAGCGAAATAGCCCTATCTCTACTCATTTTACTTTTATGTCAAATAGTGAAAATAGTTTTACACAAACAAACAATTTATACCCAAACACTTAAAATGATATTTGACGTTAAAATGCTTATGAGACACATCAATCCCTGCGAAAACGAATCTATTATACTCACGTGTAAATAGTATATGACATGTAAAAATCTTACATCAAAATGGCGCCGCTGCCGGGGATTGGCAATAGTGTCATAAGTAGTGTAACAATCTTATCATTTTAAGCAATTTTGCACAAAAATTATTTCTTGTACATATATACTCATATATCATTTATTGTTTCTTTTATTGCTAACCACCTGGTATAGTCTTCTGAACTTTGTTTATGCGAGGTACCATTTCCAAAGACCAACTTCGGTTTGATCCTGAAATAAAGAAAACAGCTCGTAGGAACAACAAAACAAAGAAAGAAAAGAGATTGGCTAGGCTGGCTCAGCAAGAAGGAACTTCCGGTTCTCCTCCTTCCACATCTGCATCTCCACAATCTTCTCCAGAGTTATCTCCTCCAACATCTCCTCCAAGAAGCCAAGAAGACATCACAATGAATGCCTTACCACCACCTGAGGGTAATGAAGAAGAAAATGCACTTCCATGTTGGGTTAGTTCAAGAAGACTCGCTCGTCTTGGAAGGCTGAATGCTAGGCAATTTGAGATGAAGATGGGAATGATTCAACTTATGACGTCTCATCCATTTTTTGGGTTAGATCACGAAGATCCATACCAGCATCTCACCACCTTCTATAGTCTAGCCGGTACACTTGGAGCTAGTGAAGCGGATGAAGAGAACGTGTTCACAAGATTATTTCCTATTTCATTGATAGGGAAAGCTAAAGAATGGTTCTTAGATCTACCAACTTCAAGCATGAACGATTGGCCGATATTGGAGAAAGCTTTTTCCGAGAGGTTCTTTTCGGAGGATAGGCACCTAGAAGCTAAAACTGAAGTTACAACATTCAGTCAAGGTGCTAGTGAGTCACTTTGTGATGCATGGGAACGTTACAAATCTTTGTTGAGGAATTGTCCCAAGCATGGTTATGATAGTCAAATGCAAATCTACCTTTTCCGCCAAGGTCTTCAAAGTGAATCCAAGATTTTGTTAGAAGCATCGGCAAATGGTTCTCTAATGTTGAAAACTCCATATGAGGCCGTAAGGATCATTGGGAGAAATGTCATTTCATGGTTACCGAGGGTATTGTCCTTGGTCACAAGATTTCTTCAAAGGGTATCGAGGTAGATCAAGCTAAGGTTGATGTCTTTGGAAAGCTCCCACCGCCCGTAAATGTCAAAGGGGTGAGAAGTTTTCTTGGTCATGCCGGATTCTACCGGCGCTTCATCAAAGATTTTTCAAAGATTGCAAAGCCATTGAGCAATTTGCTCAACAAAGATAAGTCTTTCGAATTTGATCAAGAATGTTTAGATGCTTTTAAAATTTTGAAAGAAAGCTTGACAACCGCACCCATAATCACGACTCCTAATTGGACCCTAAATTTTGAACTCATGTGTGATGCTAGTGATTATGCTGTGGGTGCCGTGTTAGGCCAAAGAAAGAACAAAGTTTTTCATGCTATACACTATGCAAGCAAGGTCTTAAATGATGCTCAAATCAATTATGCAACTACCGAAAAAAGAATTGCTTGCCATTGTATATGCATTAGAGAAATTTCGTTCTTATCTTATTGGTTCAAAAATTATTGTGTTCACTGACCATGCAGCAATTAAGTACTTGATCACCAAGGCCGATTCTAAACCGAGGCTCATTCGGTGGATGCTCTTGCTACAAGAGTTTGATCTGGAGATCAAGGACAAAAAAGGGACCGAGAATTTGGTGGCCGATCACCTTTCAAGGCTTGTAAATATTGAGGTGACCGAGAAGGAACAAGAGGTCCGGGAAGAGTTTCCGGATGAGAAGTTACTCATGGTGCAAGAGAGGCCATGGTTTGCCGATATGGCAAATTACAAAGCAAAGGGTGTCATACCGGAGGATTTCAATTATCAAATGAAGAAGAAGTTTCTACGAGACTCCACTCATTACTTGTGGGACGACCCCTATTTGTTCAAAACCGGAGCGGACAATCTTTTGAGAAGATGCGTTGCTCAAGATGAAGCAAGCAAGATTCTATGGCATTGTCATAATTCACCCTATGGTGGACACTTCAACGGACAAAGAACGGCGGCAAAAGTTCTTCAATCCGGATTTTATTGGCCTTCTCTTTTCAAAGATGCTTATGCACATTGTCAACAATGTGATAAGTGCCAAAGAACCGGTGCGATTTCAAGAAAGAATGAGATGCCGTTACAAAGCCTTCTTGAAGTGGAAGTGTTTGATTGTTGGAGAATTGATTTTGTTGGCCCTTTTCCATCCTCTTTTACCAATGAATACATTTTGGTGGCCGTTGACTATGTCTCCAAGTGGGTGGAAGCTATTGCATCACCAAAAGCCGATAGCAAGACGGTGATCAAATTCCTAAAGATGAACATCTTCACTCGCTTTGGAACTCCGAGGGTGCTTATTAGCGATAGTGGATCTCATTTTTGCAATTCGCAACTAGCCAAAGCTCTTGAGCACTATGGAGTAAAGCATAAAGTTGCCTCACCTTACCATCCACAAACAAATGGCCAAGCCGAGGTGTCCAATCGGGAAATCAAAAAAATCTTGGAAAAGATCGTGTCTTCATCACGGAAGGATTGAGCATTAAAGCTTGATGAAGCGTTGTGGGCCTATAGGACCGCTTTTAAGGCACCTACGAGTTTCACACCATTCCAATTGGTGTATGGGAAGGCATGCCACTTGCCGGTTGAATTGGAGCACAAGGCGTTTTGGGCGCTAAAGTTTTTGAATTTTGACCAAGAGCAAGCGGGGGAGAAAAGAAAAATTCAAATGCATGAACTTGAAGAAATGAGGAATCAAGCTTATGAATCTTCAAAAGTGTACAAGGATAAGGTGAAGAGCTATCATGACAAGCGGATCATGAAAAGAAACTTCGAGCCCGGACATATGGTGTTGCTTTTTAACTCAAGATTGAGATTATTTCCGGGCAAGCTCAAATCCAAGTGGTCCGGTTCGTTCTTAATCAAAGAGGTAAAGCCTTATGGCGCGGTGGTTTTGGAAGATCCAACAACAAAAGCCAATTGGACCGTTAATGGGCAAAGGTTGAAGCCCTACTTTGGTGGTGAAGTTGATCGGCAAACGTCGACAATTTTACTAAATGATCCATGAGTGGCGTGAAACAGGCGTCGAGCTAATGACGTAAAACAAGCGCTTGCTGGAAGACAACCCAGTTTTGTAAGTCATTTTTATGTTGAAATTGCATGTAGTAGTTGCATTAGTCGTGTACAAAGCCAAGACAAAAGCAAACTTTGAAAATTTAAGAAAAACTGGGAAAATCTCGCTTGAGCGAGATACGTCTCGCTTAAGCGAGATTGTTGGAAAATTTGATTTGTGCTCTCGGCACAAATATCGCTTAAGCGAGTATTTGAAAATCTGGTTGGTATTCCCAACACAAATCTTGCTTAAGCGAGACAATCTCGCTTAAGCGAGATGAACGTTTTTCAGAAGAAAAAAAAACGGGTGCCTAGGCCATTACTTTGGCCCAACCAACCCCACTTTTCAACTTCCCTCAAAAAAATTTCTCACACTTTTCTCTTCATCTCCAAAACAACAACTCCAACTTTTCTCTCAAACTCACTTCTCACACACAAACCCTCACAAAATTTTCCACTTCCAAGTTTTCTACTCAAATCAAGCATCCATCACTTTGCATACATCTTGATTTTAACAGGTTCAATTCTCCCTTCCTTTCTCTTGTTTTGAATTAAAAAAATTTCATGCTTTTATCATGTTTAGAGATGGCTAGAGTTAGGTTTAGATTGTGTGATTAGAGACTTTGTTCTTAGGTTGTAATGTTGAAATTGAATCCAAATTCACAACCAAATGCCTTGAATCAGTCCGTTTTTGAAAAATCAAACCTAATTTAGAAAATTTGAAAAATAAGGGTTTTGAATGATTTTTGGAAAATGGTTGTGATTTTGGTTTGTTTTATGAACGATAATGTTGTTGATAGGATTAGGAACAAGTTTGGTGTTCGAAATTGCTGGATTTGATTGTGAAATTGCTGGATTTGGTTGTGAAAAAACTGGATTTTCGCAGGAACTGATGAACTTCGCTTAAGCGAGATTACCTCGCTTAAGCGAGTTTTCATGCGAAACACTTGAAAATTCGCTGTTGATCTCGCTTAAGCGAGTTGCAAGCGAAATTTTCCAATTTTCGCATGAAAACTCGCTGCTGATCTCGCTTAAGCGAATTGCAAGCGAAATTTCCCAGTTTTTGCATGAATTCTCGCTGCTAATCTCGCTTAAGCGAGATTCAAGCGAAAATTCCCAGTTTTATTTCTTTTCTGCCTGAACCATTTTAATTCCATACTGTACTGATGATTGTTATATTTTGTATGTGGTTTTTCTGGTTGTTTTTCAGATGGCACCCAAAAACCCTCCAACCCAAAACAAAAAACGCAAAACCTCAACTGCCTCATCCTCTAGCGTGATTGAACGTCCCCTACCCTTACCCAGGAACATTGACCCTAACCGTTTCACCTCGAATAAAACCTATGCCCGGTTTTTGGACCTTAAGGCAAAGAAAACCTGGCATGACAAAATCTTCCACATTAACCCCGAAGGAGAGTTTGCCGAAATTGCAGCGGTTTTCCGCAACAGAAAATGGGAAAAACTAATGAGCCCTCACCCTAGGATTAACCTTGACATCCTGTGTGAGTTCTATGCCAACTCCCTACCCGACTGTGAACCCTCGAACATGTCAGCCTCCTTCTCTTACACCACCACCGTCAGGGGAACCACAATCTATTTTGATTGGGATGCCATTAACGATTACTTAGGCAACCCACTGACCTTACAGCCTTATGAGGACCCTACTGTACATGTCCTTTGTGAGTATGGGGAGGAAGAAGCTGCACCGACTTGGAACCATAACCAGATTCAGAGGGATATTCTTCTGCCAGGCAGACGATACCGGCTATCCAAAGCTAATAACCCCACAGTGGCTGCCTTTGCTGACATGAAACCAAAATCTAGGATCATTTTTAAATTTCTAGTCCACAATGTGTGGCCTAAGAGTCATGTCACCACCGCTCCAAAGACGGTTAATCCTTTGATTTGGCCTATTGTGCATGAGAGAGAGGTGGATGTGGCTCAGATCATTGCAAGGGAGCTTAAGCATGTCGCTCTAGGTGGGGTGGCAGGAGCGGAGACTCCGTTGGCTTTCCCAGGGTTTATTATGGGCCTAGTCCGACATCATGGGGTACATATTCCGGGACCTTTCACTGAAGAATTGGTTGCGCCTATTGATGATAAATACATCCGGAAATTTGTAGCTAAATCGGCCAGCAGACAACCCTCTTCCTCTTCCAGTGTGCCTTCACTTGAGGATACCCCTCAACAGGATATCCCTCAGCCGACTGCACCTCAGCAGGATATTCCTCAGCCGACTGCACCTCAGCAGGATGTGCCTCAGCAGTCCGGGGCCTTTGATTTTTCTACATTCACTGCCTGGATGACTGAGCTGGACCAGAGGCAAGAGCAGAGAGACCACTTTCTCATGGACCAAAATGCTGCTATCTTTCGGAGTAATCAGGGCATCTATCAGCATCTCTATGATGCTCACTTGGATCCTTCATACCAAATGATGACCCCAGCTCTTTACATGAAGTCTTGTGCATGGCCTGGGGACAGGCCAGTATTCTATGGAGGGGGTGAGGACCATGGTATTGGGGTCGATGAGGACGAGGAGAGGAAGCCTAGCATTCAGGGGGAAAGAGATGAGTATTTTGATAAAGATGATCCCCATCAGTGACCAGTTGATCTTTGTTGTTATTGATGCTTTTGTCTTTACTTTTTATTTTAGCTGATACTTTTATTTCTATGTTGGAACTTACTTTTTATTTTGGGATTTTGTACTTTTAAGCACGGTTTGAAGTGCTAAATATTTTGCTTTCAGTTAGTTTTACTTTCGTTTGAATAACTTAGCTTGTCGTTTGTTTTCACTAATATGCTTTGTATGAACCTTTTGTTAAATCTTGTTTTTGTTTTTCAAAGAAGAAAACTGCTCATGAACATTAACTTTTGAAGTGCTCGAAAGAGCCAAAGTATTGAGCAAACTCAGGTGTGTGATGATGATATAAATTGTGATAAAGCGCAAAACCAAGATATTGGTTTCCTGTTTTTCTAAGCATTCACTAGAATTTGAAATGAGTACTTTGCATAAAATTTATCTCATCTAGTTTTTCTCAGAAACATGTTTATTTGTGAACCACTTAGTACTTAGCCTAAATGTGAGGTAGCTTCAAATTGTATACTATATGCTGGAGACCAATAATCATTGTCTAACTTGTTTTTGTTATGTTAAATCTGATAATTGTTTTGAATGGCATGAAAGCATGGAAAGGATCAAGGCATTTTTGAAATTGAGATGAAACATTTTGACCACATAAAGCCTACCCGTGAGAAAAGTGAGTATCTGACACCCCAATCTGAGCCAAATGAATCAAGTCCTCAAACATGAACTGTCAACTTTCATGAGCACAATGCTCATTGAAATTGCCCAAAAATTTTCTAAATTCAGTTCATGTTTGACTCGTTTTAGGACTTTGATATTTTCACTTTGTTGAACTCTTAACCTTCTTGTACTTTGTCCCTTGCCTTAGGATAGGGGAACATTCAATTAGAGTTTTGTTGTGTTTAAGTTGGGGAGAAAGGGATGTATTCTATGTGAAGAATCATGGTGAATTGTTGAAAGTAACCTGACAACAGTAATTTGTATATATACTAGAAGTATCAAAGTTTGTAAATGTGAAAAAGAAAAGAAAAAAAAAAGAAAAAAAAAGAAATATCAAAAATAGAATAAGTTGTCAAGGCTATTGAATTTATTATTGATCACCAAGGGCGCATTATGTTTGGTAGGGAAATATTGGTTTGAATCGATTGATATAAGGAATGTTCGTCTATGATAGGCTTTTTGATTTCAATTATCCCACATATGACATTTCTTTTGTAGCCCGGCCAAGTTATAACCCTAAGAAAGACCTTTTGATCCATGTTTTTTGTGCTTTTTGAGATGATATTTGGATGGACACATAACTTAATCAGAATGTTAGCTTGATTGTTGGGTGTATGTACATTACCCCTCATCCATTGTTATTACTTTGTTTTATCTACTTACAAAGAAGTGTGTTAGGTGTGGTTCATAGATAATTGTGTTTGTGATTTGAATTGTTTAAGGTAAACTTGATGTTTAGGATTTATTTCACATTTATAATTTATGCTTGGAATAATGGAAAACTTCATGCTTGCCCGCGCATCTGCATTTGAATCACCACCTTATACTCACGTGTAAATAGTATATGACATGTAAAAATCTTACATCACTGACTCAAAGAATTTGGGAGCATATCCAAATCATCAACACATGACCTCAATTTTCTCACCTCCTCTTTGTAGATGATGTCCTTCTTTTTATCAAGGCTAAAAGTTCTCAATTCAGATTCGTATCAGAGTTATTTGATGAGTTCAGCAAGGCATCCGGATTAAGGATAAATCTCTTCAAATCTAGAGCTTTTTTTTTCGTCAGGTACTCCCCAAGCTAAAATCCAAAAAGCTTACCGCCATTTCCGGTATCCGCAGCACATCCTTTCTTGAAAAAATGAAAAATAGGTTGGCATCGTGGAAGAGTAGACTTCTCAACAAAGCAGGTAGACTGACGCTTGCTTCATCAGTTTCATCATCCATTCCAACTTATTATATGCAACTTAATTGGCTTCCTCAAAATATTTGTGATAGCATCGATCAAACCACTCGTAATTTTATTTGGAGGGGCCATAATTGTAGAGGTGTCCATTTAGTGAATTGGAAAAAAGTCGCAAGGCCAAAACAGATGGGGGGTCTAGGAATTAGAGCAGCTAGAGAAGCTAATACATGCCTCCTAGGGAAGCTTGTTTGGAATATGGTGCAAAATACTAACAAACTGTGGGTGAATCTCCTCTCTAGTAATTATTCAAGTGGGTCTCATTTTCTCTTCAATGCAACAGCTCACCGTAACAGTTCGCCAACCTGGTCCTCTATAATCCTAGCAAAAAATGTCCTAAAAAATGGCTACAATTGGAGAGTAGGCTCGGGTAATTCCTTCTTCTGGTACATCAATTGGAGTCCTCTTGGCATTTTAGGCACTCAGGTTCCCTATGTGGACATCCATGATATTCATCTCACAGTTAAAATATAATCACAAATGAGGGAACTCACACTCAAGCTCTCTACACCATCCTTCCAACTACCTTGTCTGAAGCTATCAACAATTACCATTTAAGCTTCAATGACTCAGTTGAAGATGCTTACATTTGGCCTCACAATAAATCGGGTGTTTACTCCTCAAAAAGTGGCTACAATTGATTACTTTCTCATCATGATATTGACAACTTTGTGCACGTTTCTTGGAACTGGATTTGGAATTTGAAGGTCCCTAAAAAATACAAATTACTGATTTGGTTAGCGTGCCATAATGCAGCCCCCACATTAAAATTGTTGAACCACAGGAACATTACTACTACTGCAACCTGTTCAAGATGCGGTGACGATGATGAATCTTTCATCCATTGTGTGCGGGACTGCCGTTTTTCGAGGTGTATTTGGCATAAGGTTGGATTTTCTTTGCAACCTTTCTTCTCCTCCCTCTCAGCGGCTGAATGGATAAAAGAGGGTGTAAACTGCTCCCGTTCGACAACATTTCTTGCTGGCCTTTGGTGGATATGGAGGCACCGCAATCAAATGTGTTTTAATAATGAAGTTCTGTCTACTTTCCGTGTCAGCCTCAATATCTACAACTCTGCTAACACAATCAGTACCTGCTTTTTGAATCATGGCAGCGCCCCCCTCCTGCCAGGCTAATTCGTTGGAATAACAACAATCACGTTGGCACCGTACTGAACGTTGATGGTAGCTGTATCGGAGACCCCATTCGAACTGGATTTGGTGGTGTTCTACGCAATCATTCCGGCAACTACATATCAAGTTTCATAAACAACTGTAATGACATTCTGTTTGCGGAACTCACGGCTCTTCATATAGGTTTAATTTTGGCTACGAGCTTAAGCATTGATGAATTGTTTTGCTATTCTGACTCTCTTCTCACCGTCAATCTCATTAAGGAAGATATTTCTTAATACCATGTTTATGCTGTGCTTATTCATAACATCAAAGACATCATGAGCTCTAGAAATATCTCTGTCGAGCATATGCTTAGAGAAGGCAACCAGTGTGTGGATTATATGGCTAAACTTGGGGCCTCCACTGATGTTGATCTATCAATCCACTCTTCTCCTCCGGAATTGCTGCTGCCACTGTTAAGCACGGATGAGATATGATCTATTTTTATAAGGCGCTAGTGTCTTTTTCTTTTCTTCTTCTGTTCTGTTGTTGCTGTTTTTTTGCTTCTGCTTTCTTTCTTTAATTTGCTTTGTAACAAAAAAAAAACAGAAAAGAACACGGAAAGGAAAAGAAAACAGAATTAGAAGAAAAAAGAACAAACATCTAGCTCCTAACAAAATAAGTGCTTAGCGCATCACCTCTAAGCAGGGGGAGGAGGTCAGCTAGAGGCGATTGGTGGACGATAATATCAACATCTGAATTAGCACCAAATTTAGCAAAGAATTCTGCACATTGATTCCCTTTTCTTAAGGTGTGATGGAGATAAATGTTCCGGTCAGCTAGCAGGTCTTTGATATTCTGAATAAGAACGACGTATATGTGGTATCTAGGAGTGACATTCGTGATTAGATTAACAACTAGAAGGGAATCCGAGTAGCATATTAAATCATTCACGTTCAAATTAATAACCAATTTCAGCCCCTGGTGAATAGTTGTTAGCCCCGCCAGCAAAATGTCCGTCGAGTTTGGGATGAAACCGGAAAATCCTGAGATGTAAAAACCTGCACTATTGCGGAAGACACCACCGTAACCGGTGCGGGAAGAGGTTCCATTGCAGCTACCATCAACATTAAGAATGAAGTTTTGATGATTTCTGTTGTTCCATTTCACAAAACGGTCTGAAATAGTCGGATTATCTTCACTGTCGAAGGCCGAGTTGACCGCATCAGCTGCTGAAATGATATTGTTGCACATCCGAAATAGAGACAAGTTTTTACTATTAAGGCACATTAAGTTTCAGTGTCTCTAAACCCACCAAAGACTGGCTAAAAAGATACTGGAGCGGGAGCCAGAAATGCCGAGCTTGATCCAATTAAAGGTTGTAGCAGCTGTGACGAAATCATTACCTGTAAAACCAATTTTCTGCCATATACTTCTAGAAAAATGATAGTCCCTGACACAATGCAGGAAGGTTTCATCTTCTTCTCCGCAGCAAGTGCAAGTGGGAGAGGGAGCCATGCTTCTGTGGTGAAGCAGTGAAAGAGTGGGAACATCATTTTGACAGGCAAGCCATATATGAAACTTATACTTTTCCGGAACCTTTAATCTCCAAATCCAAGACCAAGAGGGGTGAGGAATGGGTTCAACTGTTGGATCTCTATAGGTTATAAGCCAATTGAAGCCGCTTTTAGTAGAGTATGTGCCATTTTTGTTTTGAGACCAGATTAAAGCATCCTCAATGTTGTCGTTAAACTGGATATGAATGTTGTTAATGTTATTCTCGCAACGGGTGGTAGATTAGTGTAAAGTACCTGTGTGTGATTGCCAGTAGCGGAAAGAACATCTCTAACATATAATTCAAGGTCATGGATATCAATAATAGGAACATAATTATCAATAGGGCCGAGAGAATTTCAATTGCTGAACCAAAATGATGAGGAACCCGAACCAATACGCCAAGTGTATCCATCCTTGGGAATATTTTTAGCACGAATGATTGAAGACCAAGTTAGGGAGCTATTGCTGTTAGCACTAGCGTGAAGGGTGTTGTGGCCGTCTGTGTATTTGTTAGAAAGGAGAGACACCCATAATTTATTAGTAGACTGAACCATGTCCCAAACAAGTTTATCAAGAAGACTAGTATTTGCTTCTCTAGCTGCTCGAATACCTAATCCACCAAGATTTTTGGGAAAAATTAAAATTTGTTTAATTATGCTAAACTTATATATTTTTAATGGTTTTTTACATAATGTTAAAAACATTATAATAAACCTTTTTTTGTAAATAATTATATTTTTTTAACATGTAATGATTAAAATATGAATTTTTCTAAATGCAAAAATTTGCAAGATTAAAGTAATGAAAATGAAAATTTATAACGAAAAATTAAATTGAGTTAATTTTTTACTTGAAGAACTTTGTTTAATGTTTTAAATAAGTGTGAAAAATCATTCAAAAATTTAAATGTTTAAGCATAAATAAACAAATTTTAAATTTGTAAGGAATAAAATATGTGTTGAAAAATTTTATAGGGTCCAAACATGTCATTTTTTTTAGGATCAAAAACAAAATTGATTGTCTTTGTAGGACCAAGAACCTTTTTAACACTTAGAGTGCGTTTGGATGAGGTAATTGAGAAATTTTAAGGAATTTAGAATTTTAGGCAATTCAAATGATTCAATTTAGTTACTTTCATTTCTCAATATTCTTGTTTGGATGGAGTGATAAAAAACTTCATTGTCTTCATTTTTGGGCAACTTTTATAAATTTGAATTTTTTTGGGCCAAATTTGAAAATTGAAATTTGGGGTCAATTGGTAAATTTCAAAAATTTTGAGGGTCAAATTATAATTTTTATGAAATTTGAGGGGTCAATCTGTAATTTTTTTAAAATTTATTGGGGTCAAATTGAAAAATTTGAAAAATTTGAGGACCAAAATGAAAATTTTGAAAAAATATAACAATGAAGAAATTTTAAATTCTTAGCTTTTAGGTGTCATTTGAAATTCTCTAAATTTAACTCGAACAAAATGATTCATAAATTTCCATCATTTTGAAAATTCTTCAAATTATAAACCAAACAATAGAATTCACCTCAAAGTATTTAAATTCCCTCAAAGCATTACTTTCCCTCAAAACATTCCCCCATCCAAACACACTCAAGGTTTTGTCCTTATGGGTTATAACTAATTTTTACTTGACCAATTCTGCTAAATGTTTCAATGATTTGATGAAAACGCCTAAAAAGTGTTTTTGGGCGGTCACCATAGCCATATATGAGTCTGTTTTTTTTAAGCTGCTAAACTAGTCCACCTAAATTGGCACACGAAAGAATCTAACCTGAAGAAGAGCTTAATTACAAGTTAACATCATCAGACTAACCCAAATGAATTATTATCACTATATTAACATTGACTATTCTTTGATAATTGCTTCACATTTTAATTGTTTTTTTAATCTTTGATTTATGGTTATTTTGTATGTAATAGACGGAAGGAAAACAATTTAAATATGAATTTCAGACTAAGACAAACTGGTTGAACATGTATATTGTGAATTAAAATTGAACATGTAAATTATTTGATGCCACAACCTCAACTACTGTTTATACATTTTTGGGTTAATAGGTCTTTACCTTCTGTAATATAGGTCATTTCTAGTTTTACATCCTGTAAAATTATTTTTTTGATTTACCTCCTGTAAAATATTTTTGTTTTGATTTACCCCTTAATAGGCCAAACAAAAACCAATTTTATTTTATTTTCAAGAAATTTTCGTTTTTGTTTGACCTATTAAGGGGGTAAAATCAAAACAAAAATATTTTACAAGAGGTAAATCATAAAAATAATTTTACAGAGTGTAAAACTGAAAATGACATATATTACAGAGGTAAAAATCTATTAACCCTACATTTTTGAATCATTAGTGGCAAAGTTGGTCTTTCGATATGATATTGTTTCCTCTTCGCAATCCTCACAAAACAATGCAACTTCATCGGTAAATTTCACCCGTTCATCTAGATAGTTCCTAAAAGAAAAAAAGGACTTAAAAACATGTGATTGGAACATTATAATTGCAAATTTTAAAAAACAAGCATTGGTCGAAAAATTCAATTTCTAATTGAAGTTGATGGCACTAACTCAATTGTGTTAATACCATTAACTTCAATTTGAATCTAATATTCTTTTCTGCCAATGTCTTTTTTTTATATACAATAAAATTGTATTTATAAAGTTTCAATCAAATGTTTTATAGTCTTTTTTTTTTCTTCTTTCGTTTAGGTACTGTTTAAATGGACCAATGAATTTTACTTATGAAGTTATATGGTTTCGTGAGGATCTTGAAGAGGAATCAAGACCATCTAAAAAAACTAACTTTGTCAGTCATTATTTAATAGCAACAGAGGTTAATGTTGGTTGAAGTACGACCAAAATAGAGGTATGCATTTTGTTTTTTGTCACCGTCTTTTGATAATCAATGAAATTCTATAGTTTAACGGTATAGGCTATGTTTGGTCAGGACGAAAAGTTAGCTTATAGCATTTTGAATTAACTTATAAATTTGTTGGATCAAAACTTGACGTGTTTAGTAACAAGTTTTTCTCATCAGCTTATAGCTTTTTTTGAGAAGTTATTTTAAGTAGCTTTTCTCATTGATGTTTACAGGGAGAATTTGTGTTTTTGTGATAAAACTATCAATTGACTTTTGGCCCATCTGTCACATTTAACTTGCCCCAAATTTGGAAGGAGTTGGATTTTTCTTGAATGTTCTTTTCGTAAAGTTTCGTAGATTACCTTTTTAAATCAGTAGTGTAGCCTGATAGCTTCAATAAAGATGGACCAACCCATAAAAACACTGTTTTCTACATTGTTAAAACAAAAAAAGATTTTTTTATTTAGGGTGAGTTTTCCATTGCACACGGGAATACGTAGGAACGGGATCGTAACATCTCGTCAAACACCCTAAATAAAAAAAAATCTTTTTTTATTTTAATAATGTAGAAATAAGAAACCACAATATAGGCAGATAACCTAAACCTGTGAGAGTAAGCGAACCTTCCTCCTAAATGGTTCCCATTAAGTACAACGGATGTGAGGGGTGCTAACACCATCCTCTCGCATAACCAACTTCCGAACCCATCTCATGGTTCACAGGCCATGTTCATCCAAGGTTTTATCGATATTTACCTTTCCTTCTTTTGGGATAAATAAAGTTCAGTGGCGACTCTGTTATCGTTGCGAGTGTTTACACTCGTAGCCATATTTAATTTTTCGCGCCGCTACAAACACCTTCAGACACAAAATAAGTTTTCAAACCCTCCTTAATGCATTCTCAACATGCGCTAAAACTGGTTTCATCAGGTTTCCTTTCTAAAAATCTAATCCCTTTACCATTGTTCTTATATATGATGTAAATCATAGAAACTACTTTGATTCTATCAATACCAGATATGATAAAGTCTAAAAATCTAATCTCTTGTTTATTTAAAAGTTTCTCCTCACACTTTTCTTTAAGTTTCTGACAAAAATACTTGAGTTTGTTTTCATAAGTTGTAAAAATAAAATCATAGCTATCAAGTACTTTTTTCAGATTCTTTCAGATCCAATAGAGTTTTTTCTTGTTGTTTCAACAAATCAACATATTTTTCTTTTAAATCTTTCAACTCATTGGTTTTGTGATCAAAGTGTGTGAGAAGCTCTTTAAGAGATTCAATAAGTTCATTTCTGTGAATTTTAGAATATACCTAATTTTCATCCTCATAGTCTATGTCAGGTTCAACTTCTGAAGTCACTGTAGCTACAACCCAACACCTACAATTTCTTCATTATCAGCTTCATCCTTATCAGACCCTGATTCACTATCCAAATCTTCCTAGGTGGCCATCAGACTCTACTTGATCTGTTTTCTGAACTTGTTGGATTTGAAAGTTAGTTTCTTTGATTTTTCTTTTGATTTCTCTTTCTGCAGTTCAGGACAATCAACAATGAAGTGTTCAGGTTTCTTGCAGTTGAAGCAGCCTTTTTGATCTTCACTGCACATCCATTTTCTCAACAATAGCAGAATCTTCATCAGAATCTCCAACAGGGGATTCTTCTTCAGACTCATTTGCTTTGAGAGCGTGTGAATGCTTTCCTTTAGACTTTAGTGCAATGGTCTTTGGCTTTCTATCAGATTCTTGCTCATTTAGACTAACCTAATGACATTTCAGAGAGATTATAAGATCTTCAACACATAAAATGTTTAGATCCTTAGCTTCCTCAATAGCCGTCACTTTAGATCTCCATCTTGCAGATAAACTTATTAGAATCTTGTTCACAAGATCATAAGCTACATAGCTTTTCTTCAGAATTTGAAGTCCAAAGACAAGAGTCTGAAACCTTGAGTACATATCCTCAATGTTTTCATCATCTTTCATCCTGAACAACTCATACTCATGAACATGCATAATGACTTTGGGATTTGTCATACATCTCCAAATACTCCTTGTGAGGCAAAGCAACAACAAGAATGCCTCTGATCTTGTGATGTTTCTTGTACAACTTCTTTTGAGCAGGTGTATGCTTCTTTCTGTCAATAGCAGCTCCTTCTTCATCCAATACCAAGTCCCCAACACCTTCTTCAAGAATATCCCAAAGTTCATCATCCAAATCCATAATGTGACTATACATTTTGGATTTCCACCAAGAGAAAGTCTCAAGATCTCCGTTAAACATAGAAGGCTTGTTAGAACTAGATGAACTTTGATGTGAAAACAATTTCAGCAGAGTTTTGACACTTGTAAAATTGTTGTGAGTCTCTTATTCAATCTACAATTATTCACTCCTTTATATAGAGGTTTGAAAGAGACGTTGTTGATTGTCAGCACATCAAAAAGAGTCGTTGTTGAAGCTTGATAATCACCAACGTTCTGTTGCTTGATTTGGTCATTGTCCTAAGAGGGAAAAATTTCAAATTCATTCTTTGAATAAAGAATAACCGTCATAGTCACAACTGTTATCTTGTACTACTGTAGACATGAAGAGTGGAATATTGGAGGTAATGGTTGTACAATTGTATTATGTCCTTTTCCTGCGCTCTTCAGTGGATAAGCATCCAATGCTTTCTAATTCCTCTGAAATAGTCGTTGCTCCAGGCTTCCATTCATTCTGCAATGATAAGACTTCAAAATTACAACTTTAAGCTAACTTCAACTTCCAGTCATCAAACTCTGATGAACTTCAGCTTCTGATGGTTCTTTAGACTCTCTGATGGCGTCAACTTCTGATGGTCTTCAGACACTCTTTGTCTTTAGACTCTGTCTTACAACATAAGCTTCCTTTGTAGTTTCCTTTTCTCTCTTTTGTTTTTTCAGAACTAATACTTGTCTTATAATTTTTTACTATGGTCTGGCACACTTGAACAAGTATTAACAATTTCAATTGATATTTTAATACCTTGTTATCATCAAAACTTAAGGTGGTAGTGTTAAACACACTTTGTTCCAACATAATATAACTATCCCCCTTACCTTAAAGCTTCAGAAACTTCTATCTATGGCTTCACTCTCCTCTTCTAGCTCCCAATCTCTAGGTTTCCACTTCTCCAAGTTCTTCCTCTTCTATCCATCTCTCTACTTTCTCTCTCTAGCCTCTCTAACTTTTGTTATGAGATTAAATGTTTCTAACTCTAATTTTCCTGCATGAGTTAAGTATATATACTACTCTTCAATGGGCTAGGTTTCTAATATTCATAATGGGTAAAAAATTCTTACTAACAAATTCCAAAAATTTACTACTCACTAACTCGCTAAAATATCAAATAATTATCTTCTCGAAATAATTACCTCAACTCGTTAGTAACTTAGTAAAAATAACCATTCTTGCTAAAGCACAAAAAAAAACCTTCCCAATAAAATTATTAATTTACCCTTACTCACCAAATGACCAAAATACCATTTAGCCTTCAAAATGACTTAAATACCCTTACAGGCTAAAAATCCACATACCCAAATCTAATGCACAAACAAGCAAATAAGCACACACAAACACACATAACAAATAATAAAATAATTCTAACTAAAAACAGGCTGTTACACTCGACATCTTTTACTGCGTGCCAGGATTTTAAAAAGGAATTAACCGTTCTTTTCCAATAGAGACACAATTGTAGCTTCATACAGTGCACATGGGAATGTTAGAGGTAGTAGAGTAGTGGTTGTACACTATTGTCCTTCTTGTACCTTCACTGAAAATGACATCCATTGACCTTCTAATAGCTTCAGAACCATTGTGAATGATCTACAGAATAATTTAGGCTTGATCTTCAAGGCTCCAGCTCTCTTGTCTTTTAGCTTGTCCAGATCCTGACTGTTAGAGTCTGGATAACCTTCAGAGTCCGACTCCTTCAGATTCTTACTTGAAACGTAGCTTCTCAAGAAAATCCTTGCTCTTCAATTTGTTCTTCCAGAACCAATACTTTGATTAAGACATACTAAATTTTAGTCTAAGGTCCTGCACACTTGAACAAATATTAGCATATCTAATTGAACTTTTAATATCTTGTTATCATCAAAACTCAAGAGACATTGTTTAAACCTATTTTGTTCCAACATATTGAACCTGTTATAATAGAGGCGGTGTCTAGACTTGGATCAGTCAAAAAGCCACTTTCAAGCTTAAACCTTAGTATATTATATCGCCTTAGTACTATCCAGTTTCACAATTGCAAACAATACAAGATGTTAAATGAGGAAGACCCCAATTTTTATTCGATCTCTTGCACATGTTGCACAAAACCTACATTTCTCATGGTGCTCTTTAACATTAACAAAGATCAAGTTAAAAAAAACTATATTAAACAGTTTGAAAATGTCATTTATTTAATGATTTTACCATCAGATTGAACATCCATCAAGGGGTTAAAACAAAAGAATCCCATAATTAATAATACATTCAAATTTTTCAAAACAACCTTGCAACATGTTTAAACGTAAAGTAAATATTACAACTTAATACATAAGCAATTATTCACTTCACTCAAGTTTCCAAACAAAAAGATAAGCAAGCCAGATAGTATTGATGTTTCAATCTCAATAAAAAGAACATGACATATCATTTTTCTGATCATGATGACCTTGCAATATCATTGATTCCCTCCACCTGATACTAAGGAAACTTGGTTCACCCCAATATTTTCATGCAACTTCATTACCCAATTCCAAGTTGTTTCATCTTCCTGAATATATCAAAACAATATCCAATGTCAAATAATGTAAAAAAAAAAGTGCATTACCTCCTTATAAAGGTAATTGAAATTTCTCAAGAATTGAAATTGAGTATTTGAGGAGTCTAAATTTTTTTAATTACTATATGTTAGATTCTTGCCTAGATCTAATTAGAGTGTGGAAATATTGTAAACTATTTTATGTTCTTAAGTTTGAAGGGTTATGGTCTAAAAGCTTAAACCAATAGACTCAAAATCCTCACCACTTATAAACAATTTAAACCTCATTTACTTTGTGAAAATATTTTTATATAAGTTTATTACAATATGTTTTTGTTTTAATTGTCAACTAAAATAAGTGAGACTCTTGAAATAATGGAGATAACTCTCTTGACAAATGACACACAATTTCTTTCTTCAAAAGTTTCGTATCTCCTTTAAAACAAGAAAAATTAACAAAAATTTTAAAAAATGAAAGTAGAAAATATTTTCATTAAACAAGTCTTAGTGTTTCATGTTCCTGTCGACACTAGGCTTCTTTAATTTCCAATAATTTCCTACGGTTATAAAATGTACATTTGTGTTTGATACACAGATTCAACAGCTATGTTATCTAAATATGTATCATATCACATGTATCAAACAAGTTCTAAATCAATTTTGTATTTAATTATATCACAAGAACTACTTACGCGAAGGTAAGTGATGAAATTGACATTTTCCAGCATGTTTGGAAGACGTCTTTTTAATGCATTGCAAGCCCTGTGTTAATATGAAAGAAATTTTTTCTAAAACTTTGTCAGAAAAAAGGAATATTCAAGAGAATTTAAGATTATGTAACTTCTTAACCAACCTGTGATTTTGAGACAAAAGAGAATAGCATGGAATCAAAAGTTTCAACAAATGATGTGAAGGCTGACTGCCAACACTTTCCAATACCATGTTCAAAACATGAACTACTGCGAAAAAACGTTCTGCTGTTGCACAAACATAAATCAAACCATCATCATTTGACATAATTTTTTGAATTATAAATGTTGCAACCTGCAGAGATAAGAACTTTGATTAGGTGATATAGGTAATATAAGTGAATGACCAAAAAATTAAGAAGAAAATAGCAACCAAGTCAAATTCATATATACAAAAGACTCTGTAAAAATAAATTGGTAAAACAATAAAAATAGAGAGCAACTAACAGTTTTTGATAATTCTTTGCCGATTTCCATATTGCGTAGGCATAGTGGAATTATCTCGCTTCTAAGAAGGAAATCTATACTTTCTTTGGTGTTAACCTGTGACTATCATGTACGACAGAAGGAAATTATTATAATTAACAAAGTACAAATAAATATAGTATATGTGTAATAAAAAATAAAACATAAAATCAATTTATAAGATGCTTTAAAAAATAAATGGTTAGGATTTTTAATTGCCTCAAAATATAGATAAACGGATCTTAAGTTAGATTTGTATGTTCCAAATTCCTAATATGTATTTTTAAGGAACTGAATGTAATTCTCAAAATAAGGAATGCTAGCAACACACACTTTTCAACACACTCTCTTAGATTGGTTGAAACTCACATGAGTCTCATCAAATCATGTGGGACCCATATCAATTTGGTGGGATCCATGTGAATTTTAATCAATCAAAGATCGTGTGTTGGAAAGTGTGTGTCAACAATTAATTATGAAATTTTTACTTTGATAACATATATAAGACACTACCGAATATAGTTTCACATTGTAAGATTTTTTGCACAATATTTTTAATAACTATATTCTTTTTTTCATGGGTATCACCATAAAAATTATTAACACCGGGTCAAGTGCATCAAAATACATGATCAACAAGAATCTAATACCTTCACCAATGCACCGATGACTCCAAGACTAGCAAGCCTTAAATGTTCAAATTGGGCTAAGTCGCTTGTCGTTTGAAGGAATGGATAAAAATATAAAGGCATGTTAGCTGCAGATAATTAAGAAACAGTAAGTGCAGACAAAAGAATAATTTTTTAAATTTTAATCTAATGGTCTACAATTGACTACATCTAACCATCCATAGAGATTATCCAGAGCACTCTTTCACTTTAGTATTACTCATATATGACATGAAAGAAATTTCAATAATTAATTTTGTATACCTCCATAGCACACAAACAATAAAAACAACTATTCAAAATACAACACTTAGTTATATCACTACCAAATGTTGTAAACTTGTTAAGTAATAAAGTAAATAGAAATCCAAAACAATTAAGAGGTAGAAGAAACTTGACATTACCATTAAGGAATGACATTTTTGTATCAGGGTGAGATGCCACACCCTGCAAAGAAATCATGAGAGAAAAGTGATAGAGGAATTAGTTTCATATTTGTTTACATGAAAAAGAAGGTATACTATTAATGGATGTAGTCGTTTTAACATGATTGATTTTTAGGTATTTTATGGGTATAATGAAAGTGTTCATATGCTAAACACAATATTCAACACTCATCATGACAAACTCATCACACCTGAAGTAGTTCCAGAACATTGCAGACTCGAGTAGATTGTGCCTGAGTAAGATTCAGCGGGGAGAGTGTAGGATATATTGAAGTTATTTCCTAGAAAGATTATCATTAAATGATAAGTGTATGACAATCAATAAACACATTTGTAGTTAAAGTACTATTGAACTCAAACAATCAAGAAGAAGAAATTATTGATAAGAGTGACACCTATTGTCATTCACATATTACATACCTTTAAAAATATTGCAATAGTACCGTAAGAATTCCATAATAATGGTGCAAGTTCCTGAAATAATCCGGTCCTTTGGAACTTAAAAATGCAAAATAAAGTATTAATTGCATGAGTTCAAGAAACATTATCGAGAACTAACTAAACTATACTATAAAAGTTCTAAAATTTTGATATCAATTAGTAGTGCAAGTCCATAACAGATAATAAGATAATATTCTCAACCAACTAATAATGATTAACATATAATAAAATGGGAAGAATACTTCAAGCTATATAAATATATGAAAAAAATTATTCAAAAACCAAATGAAAGTTTTCATTTTCCCACTATTATTCTAAATAATGAAGATTCTTTATTCAACTATATGACTATGATCTCATTCTGGTTATCCAAAAAATCATATAAAAACATTAAAATCACAATCCAATGTGATTAAGTCTACTGAAAGGGGATAGTCACACAATGAGACGTATCATAGTTCAAATCTATGTTGAGAAAGGAGTGCATTTAGTTTAGTGCTAGACAATTCCTTAAACAGTTGGATTACATGTGTGTGTTCAGGAAAAGACGTGAAAAATAGAATAAAAAATTAAAAGAATAATTGTAGAAACCTTTAGGAGAACATGTAAAGCATTTTATCGAAGATCAAGATTTTTGATCCTAAAATCTTGTGATATGCATGTGAGATGATAATTTAGATTTATAACAAATGAAATTGATGTTGTTAACATTGATCATTGCAATTAATGACCTCAACCGTTAAAAAAAATCACACCATCAAGTTCTTTATTTGTTGAAGTTAGAACATAAATCACTTGATTTCTATCATGAATGTTAGATTGGCTAAGTTGTGTGAATTCGAGTCCAATTATTCAAGTTATTCTTATATATCATATAACATTTTATGTCTACCGTCTCTTTTAACCTCTTTTATTTCATCCTATTAACTATCAGATTCTTACTTTCACTCTATATATTTCCTTTCTAATTATCTCTTTCTCGCACCTTTCTATGCTTCATAGACTCGCAGGGTCTAACATAAACATTGTCCATGAAATAAAGAATTACACAATAACAATCATCTTTTTTTTTTTTTTTTTACAATTTTGACACCAACTAATGGAATTTTGTAACAAATTAAAAGAGATCAATTCATCTAATTCACAATGAATAACATACGTTAAAATTGAAACAAGTCTTCAAATATATAGAAAAATTATTTATTTAGTTTAAAAAGAATCAAAATTTCCAGTCACGATGCACTAAACAATGAACCCTTTTAACTCAATTATGATTTGAATCTCATCTTGATACCCGAAAAATACCTAAAATTGACAAAATAAAATATTAATAAGTCTACCAAAATTAGTGTGACAGTGTAGTGTATCCAAATCTGAATTAATGTTGACAAAGAATCGCACAAACAATTTAAATAACAGTTTCTGAGTATCACACTCGTCTAAAGATTTGGATTTCTTGCGAATCGCATGAAAGATATTATAAATGGATAAAAAAATTGAAAAGTAGATTGGTAAAAACCTTGGAGAGAACACGAAGAGCATTATCTCTGAGATCAGGATCGCTGAATTCAATAACAAGACGTTCCATTGACGCCATGCTTTGTGCAGTGGTGCCAGATTGGGTAGAAGCACCTCGAGGACTTACAAATGACGCATCGTTCTTCATCAAGATTGATTAAGGAGAAATGTTTTTCATCTATTGAGTTGGGTGATGTTATAGGATAAGCATTCAATTTTATCACTTTAGTTTGGGTTTATCTATCCATTTTTTGCTATGGGAGGTTTTATCTAAGTGATGATGTAATATATATATATATATATATATATATATATATATATATATATATATATCGTTTAATTGTAGTTTGAATATAAAATTATCACATGTTAATCCATATGTACTTAAAGAAATCTGAATTTTTAATATTGAAGATAATTATTTTATTTGTAAATTACAATTATTCATTGACTTTTTACCAATTTATTTGATTACTCTATTAAATTATTAATATTAGGCTTAAATATGCAAATAGGGTTCGTTCAGCTTTTGGTCCTTGTAAAAAGAATTAAAAAAAACCCTTGCAAAATTTCTAACTTTTAAAAACGTCCCTGACCCCACAAAACAACTGATGTGGCATGGTTTTGGCCACGTGGCAGCTATTGACTGTGCAACTTTTGTCACGTGACGTTGACGTGGCACTCCCACATATTAAAAAAATATCTGAGGTGATGTTGAAAATGGGGTTTCCTACTCTTTAGAGAAAATGGATAAAAGAATGCACGGGCACGACCACCGCTTCAGTCTTGGTTAGTGGCAGTGGGGTTTCACGTGTTGATGGAGTCTATGTTGGTTAATAATTTGTTTACTGATTATCGGGTTGGAAACAGTGGTACTACGGTTGTTTCTCATCTCCAATTTGCAAATGATACTTTGATACTGGGTGAGAAATCTTGGGCTAATATCCGGGCAATGAGGGTTGTTCTTCTTCTTTTTCAAGCGTTGTCGGGCTTAAAAGTTAATTTCACTAGGAGTCTTTTGGTTGGATCGAATGTCGCAACGTCTTGGTTAAATGAGGCGGCTATGGTGTTGATTGTAAAGTTGGATCTATTCCTTTTATGTATTTGGGGATGCCTATTGGTGGGAATGGCCGTCGATTGTCGTTTTGGGAACCGCTCCTTAACAGGTTCAAATCTAGACTGTCGGGGTGGAAGTGGAAACATTTATCTTTGGACGGTCGTCTGGTTTTACTGAAGTTTATCCTATCGTCATTGCCTGTTTATGGCCTTTCCTTCTTCAAGGCTTCGTCAGGTATTGTCTCCTCTATTGAATCTATTTTAAATTGTTTTTGTTTTGGGGGGGGGGGGGGGGGGGGGAGTGGAGTGCTGACCACAAGAAAATAACTTGTGTGGATTGGAACACTTTTTTTAGTTGTAAGGAGGTTGGTGGTTTGAGGGTAAGGAGAATTAGGATGTTTAATACTGCTTTGTTAGGTAAATGGTGTTGGAGGATATTCATAGTCTTTGGTATAGGGTGTTGTCAGCTAGGTATGGAGTAGACAGAGGTGGGTTAATGGGGGGAGGCCGTGATGCATCCCTATAGTGGCGTGACATTTATGCGTTGTGTAGGGAGGAGTAGTTTTCTGATTATGTTAGTCGTTCAGTGGGTAATGGTAGGAAAACTCTTTTTTGGGTGGACGGCTGGCTTGGTAAGGTGGCTCTTAGCGTCAGGTTTAGCAGGTTATATGTTTTGTCGTTGGATAAGGAGATTTTAGTGTCATATATGTTTCAGGGTGGGTGGGGTGTTGTTGGTGAGGCGTGGAGATGAAGGCATGTTTGTGTGGGAGGAGGAGATGTTGGGGGATCTTACGTTACTTTTTCAGAATGTGATTTTGCAGGTACACAAGGATGACATATGGCTTTGGACTTTGGAATCATCCCATGTTTTCTCTGTTAGAATTGCTTATAAAGCCCTTACTTCTCAACCTCCGATTGATTTACCGGTAGTTGTTTCCTCTTTGTGGCATAAAGATGTGCCTTTGAAGGTTGTGTCTTTGCTTGGCGGAAGTTCCGTGATAGGTTGCCTACTAAGGACAATCTTCATCGTTGTGGTGTTTTAGATCAAGCCTCCATGTTGCGTTTTTCAGGCTGTGTGTAACACCCCGAAATCCCAAGTTTAAAAATTCTTGTAAAGAATCAGAGTATACACAATATTCAGGATGTCACATTTCATAAAAATCTTTAAAATAAAAAGAATAATAATTCTTCATCATAATTATATTCAAACGTAGCAGCGGAATCATAATCATCTCAAAATCTTTAAAGTAATTAATTCTTGGCCCAAGGGCCTCACAAACATCTCAAAATTCAAAGATACGTCGTAAACATCATCATTAGTTCAACATGATACATAAAGGAATATAATTCAATAAAAACCCCATCCCGTTACATATCAGAGCATTTCCTACGACACCACAAGGACCTCTCACATCGTCGAACCTAAGCTTGGTCACCTGCACTTGCCCACAAGGCGGCAATTCCAACAGTAGGGGTGAGATTCACAACAATTATACTAACGTATAATTCAAACATTTATGCTTAACAACAACAACAATAATCATCACATATAACGGAAACATCTCAAACATCTACGTATAATAAATCATCTTAAAACATCTTCACATAACAATCATCTCATAACGTCTCAGACACAAGACTCGACAATGCAACTCTAACATCTGAAACATCATGCATGTGGTACCAATATTTAAGCTTAAATAAGCTTCACCGTCGCTTTGAGCAAATGATCCACCGTCGCTTTTAGCAAAAGCTCCACCGTCTCTAATTATGCAAATGCATGAACTTGACTCTTTATTCTTAAACAAGTTAATACAACATCTTAGCATCATTTACGACTCTTGACCGACACATGCAATTATGACAGTACATGGCAGAAGCTCAGCACATTTAACATATATTTACAGCACAAAATCATCGTCGCAAACATCATTTAAACATCATTCATATAACTCACTTAATAGGCATGTAATCATAAATTAATGCCAACAGTTAAAATCATCTTACAACATTATCACAGGTTGTAATTTAGGTCATTAAACAACTCTAATACTATCCAAAGGCCTACCCTTAAAGCCTCGCTCAAAACAGAATTACAACGCTCAAGTTATAGTGGTCTGAGACCACATTACTCGCTATGGCGAGTGGTTCTGCTCGCCTCGCGAGTTGCTGTCTATCATTCTGTCACTACTCGCTACGGCGAGTGGGTCTGCTCGCCACGACGAGCTCAGCTGCTTGCCTCGCGAGTGAAGTTGTTCTGCTCGCCACGGCGAACTATCGCAGAACAGAGTACAGGTTCGCTCAATCTCTCGCCAAAACTCGTCCAATCTCTCATGCTATGGCTCTAATCCTTCAGAATTATGATCCTAGTGATTAACCTAGGTTCTGTAACACGTTTCTACATCAAATTGCATCATTCTATTATCAATTCATCAAAATCTACAAAAACCCTAACTTAAGAACTCTCTCTAAACTCTTCCCAATCCCTTAGTTAATCATAAACAGATGAATTACAGTAATATAATTGAAGCTAGGCTCACCCTTACCTGGTATGTGTGCAGAATTGGGGTTCCCTCTTCTCTGGCCACTTTTCTCCCTTTTTTGCAAAAGTCTGTAATACGTACTGACTCCTTCTCTAAACCTAATTCCTTTTATACCTCTTTCTAATCTCACTTATCCCCAAAACTCTATCTTATTATAAAAACAACCCCATCTCTCAAAATTATTGTTATTATAGCACATCTTAATTTTCATGTAAAAATATATATATTAGCATCACATATCTTATTTTATTAAACAATAAAATAAGCATCACATCACAACATAGTCTCATACGTCACAAACATCATCAAAATCATATAATATATAATAATATACTATATACTCTAATAAAATAATTAAATAAATAAAGTGGGCGTTACAACTCTCCCCCACTTAAAGGATTTTCGTCCTCGAAAATCTTACCTCGATTAAACAACTCTGGATATGCCTCCAGCATCTTACTTTCCAGCTCCCAAGTTAAGTTTTCACCGGTCGCTCCACTCCAAACAACTCTCACTAGAGGTATCTCCTTGCCTCTCAACAACTTCACCTTGTGATCATCGATCCTCAAGGGTAGAGTCTCAACCGTAAGGTTGTCTCTCACTTGTACATCGTCACTTTGGATCACATGAGATGGATCCGGAACGTATTTCCTCAGTTGCGACACATGAAAAACATCGTGCAAATTCGATAGATGCGGTGGTAATCCAACACGATATGCCTTCGTCCCAATCCTCTCTGATATTTTATACGGACCAATAAGCTTTGGAGTCAACTTCTTCGACTTCAAGGCACGACCTACACCGGTCATTGGAGTAACTCGCAAAAACACATGATCTCCCTCTTGGAACTCAAGGTCCTTCCTACGCTTGTCATGATAACTCTTTTGTCGACTCTGCGATGCTTTCATCTTCTCTTGGATCATTCTTACCTTCTCAGTGGTTTGTTGCACAATCTCTGGTCCTAAAACCACACTTTCACCCGACTCAAACCAACACAACGGGGTTCTACATCTTCTTCCGTACAAAGCCTCAAAAGGTGCCATTCCAATACTAGAATGGTAATTATTATTGTAAGTGAACTCTATTAACGGAAGATGACTATCCCAAGCTCCTCCTTGTTCAAGTACACACACTCTCAACAAATCTTCCAACGATTGAATCGTCCTTTCGGATTGACCATCTGTCTGTGGATGATACGCCGAGCTCAACTTCAATTGAGACCCTAAAGCTTCTTGCAAACTCTTCCAAAATCTAGAAGTAAATCTTGGATTTCTATCTGACACAATGCTCGAAGGAACACCATGTAATCTTACTATCTCTTGAATGTAAATCTCTGCTAACCAAACCATACGAAAAGTGATATTGATCGGTAGAAAATGAACTGACTTGGTTAACCTATCAACAATCAGCCAAATAGCTAGGTTACCAGTGAAGCTCCCAATCACCCCACTACCCTCTCTCACCTTCAATCTCATCACCGAAATTCTATCTTTGATTTCTGACAAACTAGACAAGAATACACAAACTGTGCCACATCACGTTTCAATCCAGACCACCAAAACAACTTCTTCAAATCATGATACATCTTCGTAGCTCCTGGGTGAATACTTAAGCTACTTCTATGTCTCTCTTCAAGTATTGCCTTCTTCATCTCGTCGTTGTCCGGAATACAGATTCTACCTCGGAACCTCAACACACCGTGATCATCGACTCTAAAGTCGCCATCTACAGTCTGGTTACTCGCAACAAGCAAATCTACAAATTTAACATCTTCTTTCTTCGCTTCTTTAATATCTTTCAGAAAATCATTGTCAATCCTCAACATTCCTAATTTTACACTCTGATGTGATCTTTCACCAACCAAACTCAAATCTCTGAATTGTTCCAATAGTTTGAACTCTTCCGCCATCATAGCAGACATATGTAACGTTTTCCTACTTAGGGCATCAACAACTACATTAGCCTTACCCGGATGGTAACTCAAACCAAAATCATAATCTTTCAGTAACTCAAGCCATCTCCTCTGTCTCATATTTAACTCTTTCTGATCAAACAGGTACTTCAAGCTCTTGTGATCACTAAACACTTCAAACCTCGAACCATACAAATAGTGTCTCCAAATTTTCAACACAAATACCACTACAGCCAACTCAAGATCATGGGTAGGATAATTTCGTTCATGAATCCTCAACTGCCTGGATGCATAAGCAACCACTTTACCGTCTTGCATAAGTACACCGCCTAAACCCAACTTAGACGCATCACAGAACACCACAAAAGGTGCTTCAGGCTTTGGCAAAATTAAAACTGCGGCTGTCGTCAACCGCTTCTTCAACTCATTGAAGCTACTCTCACATTGGGCATCCCACATAAAGGATTTACCTTTACACGTCAATTGCGTTAACGGAAGTGCCAACTTAGAAAACCCTTCTATAAATCTTCTATAATAACCAGCCAATCCCAAAAAGCTTCTAATCTCAGTAACCGACCTCAGAGTTTCCCATTGCGACACTGCTTCAACTTTAGACGGATCAACTGCTATACCATCACCAGAAATAATATGACCAAGGAAACTAACTTCTTTCAACCAGAACTCACACTTAGACAATTTAGCATACAACTTCTTTTCCTTTAATACTTGCAAGACAATCTTCAAATGTTCTTATTCGGATTTGTAATATATCAAAATGTCGTCAATAAACACAACCACAAAACGATCCAAAAATGCCTGAAAGGTCCGATTCATATACTCCATAAATACTCCTGGCGCGTTCGTAACACCGAAAGGCATCACTTTATACTCATAATGACCATATCGAGTTCTAAAGGCCGTCTTCTGCATATCTTCATCTTTCACTTTTATCTGATGATAACCCGACCTTAAATCAATCTTGCTAAACACACGTGCACCCACTAACTGATCCATCAAATCATCAATCCTCGGAAGTGGATACCTATTCTTTATAGTTACTTTGTTCAATTGACGATAGTCGATACACAACCTCATACTCCCATCTTTCTTCTTTACTAACAATACAGGCGCTCCCCTAGGTGAAACACTTGGTCTTATAAACTTCTTCTCAAGCAGATCCTCCAATTGCTTCTTTAACTCAGCTAACTCAGAAGCTGACATACGGTAAGGTGTCATAGACACGGGCTTCGTTCCAGGAACAAGATCAATCGCAAATTCAACTTCTCTTTCAGGAGGCACATCAGAAATCTCATCAGGAAATACTTCAGGAAAATCACGCACCACTTGCAATTCGTCAATCTTCTCTTGGTTCTCAATAGATAAGGATGCCATCAGAGAAAACATCAAAATTCCATCTCGTTCTAATTGTTTCAGCTGCTTGGTAGATAAAAATTATGCTCCACTTTCTTCCTCTTCTGACAAGAAATACACCGTCTTGCAAAAACAGTTGATAAGCACACGGTTGTACTCTAACCAATTCATCCCGAGAATCACATCCATACCCGTCAAAGGTAGACAGACTAAATCCATCTCAAAATTACGATTAAACATAGACAACGGACAACTCAAACACACATGAGAAGTAGTCACCGAACCCTTAGCTGGCGTTTCGACAACCATCTCTCCATTCATATTAGAAATAGCAAGACCCAACTTAACAGCACAATCATAAGCAACAAAACAATGCGTAGCGCCAGTATCAATAATAGCAACTAAAAGTATATCATTAATATATCAAGTACCTCTGATCAAACGATCCTCGTTTTCAGTTCGAGTGCCGGTCAACGCGAAAACCCTTCCAGTAGTCCTAGCTTTCTTTGGCTTCTTGCATTGCGAACCAATATGTCCTTTCTCATCACAGTTGAAACAAACAACATCATCAAACTTGCAGTCTAGGGTAATATGCCCTTTCTGTCCGCATCGGTAACACCTCTTCACATCTACAGGACACAGATTACTCTTGTGGCCTTTCTGCCCGCAATTAAAACAGGTAATCTCAGCAGGGGCGTCCTTCTTCTGGGGTCGCCTCTCATCGTTAAGTCTTTGTTTACCCTTATCTCTCGGAGCATAATACGGTTTGGGACGACTCTGCTGACCCTTAGCCTATCTGTCATTCACTACCTTGTAGTGAGCCTTGGTATCCTCCTCATATATTCTGCAACTACTCACCAGCTCGGAGAAATTTCGGATCTTCTGATAACCAATCGCCCTTTTAATCTTAGGACGCAAGCCATTCTCAAATTTGATACACTTGGAAAACTCAGCATTCTCTGCAGTATAGTGTGGGTAGAACTTTGCCAGTTCCACAAACTTTGAAGCATACTCAGTCACGGACATATTCCCTTGCTTCAGCTCAAGAAACTCGATCTCCTTCTTTCCCCGGACGTCCTCAGGAAAGTAACGGTTCAGGAATTCCTTCCTAAACACCGCCCAAGTCACAGCAGCACCTCCTTCTTCAAGGGTAGGTCGAATACCAACCCATCAGTCATCAGCCTCCTCAGCTAGCACGTGGGTACCGAACCGTACCATCTGACCGTCTTCACACTGCATCACCCTAAAGATCTTCTCAAGTTCCTTGAGCCACGTCTGAGCCCCATCTGGAACATATCGCCCTTTGAAGGTAGGCGGGTGGTTTCTCAGAAAAGTCTCCAACATTCTCGTCCCATCGTTTCCACCAGCGTTGTTCTGATTACCCACAGCTTGGGTCATTGCTTGCAAAGCAGCAGCAAGAGCAGCATCATTTCTTCCAGCCATCTTATTCCTCTACAGAGCAAACATAAGTTAGAATAATATAACTATATTATTCTAACTCTAAGACATCGTCACTCGACTCTCTAATTGGCCGGACGGACCAACCTGCTCTGATACCAATTGTAACACCCCGAAATCTCAAGTTTAAAAATTCTTGTAAATAATTAGAGTATACACAATATTCAGGATGTCACATTTCATAAAAATCTTTAAAATAAAAAGAATAATAATTCTTCATCATAATTATATTCAAACGTAGCAGCGGAATCATAAACATCTCAAAATCTTTAAAGTAATTAATTCTTGGCACAAGGGCCTCACAAACATCTCAAAATTCAAAGATACGTCGTAAACATCATCATTAGTTCAACATGATACATAAAGGAATAGAATTCAATAAAAAACCCATCCCGTTACATATCAGAGCATTTCCTACGACACCACAAGGACCTCTCACATCGTCGAACCTAAGCTTGGTCACCTGCACTTGCCCACAAGGCGGCAATTCCAACAGAAGGGGTGAGATTCACAACAATTATACTAACGTATAATTCAAACATTTATGCTTAACAACAACAACAATAATCATCACATATAACGGAAACATCTCAAACATCTACGTATAATAAATCATCTTAAAACATCTTCACATAACAATCATCTCATAACGTCTCAGACACAAGACTCGACAATGCAACTCTAACATCTTAAACATCATGCATGTGGTACCAATATTTAAGCTTAAATAAGCTTCACCGTCGCTTTGAGCAAATGCTCCACCGTCGCTTTGAGCAAAAGCTCCACCGTCTCTAATTATGCAAATGCATGAACTTGACTCTTTATTCTTAAACAAGTTAATACAACATCTTAGCATCATTTACGACTCTTGACCGACACATGCAATTATGACAGTACATGGCAGCAGCTCAGCACATTTAACATATATTTACAGCACAAAATCATCGTCGCAAACATCATTTAAACATCATTCATATAACTCACTTGAAAGGCATGTAATCATAAATTAATGCCAACAGTTAAAATCATCTTACAACATTATCACAGGTTGTAATTTAGGTCATTAAACAACTCTAATACTATCCAAAGGCCTACCCTCAAAGCCTCGCTCAAAACAGAATTACAACGCTCAAGTTATAGTGGTCTGAGACCACATTACTCGCTATGGCGAGTGGTTCTGCTCGCCTCACGAGTTGCTGTCTATCATTCTGTCACTACTCGCTACGGCAAGTGGGTCTGCTCGCCTCGCGCGCATTACAGGTCGCTCGCCACGGCGAGCTCAGCTGCTCACCTCGCGAGTGAAGTTGTTTTGCTCGCCACGGTGAGCTATCGTAGAACAGAGTACGGGTTCGCTCAATCTCTCGCCAAAACTCGTCCAATCTCTCATGCTATGGCTCTAATCCTTCAGAATTATGATCCTAGTGATTAACCTAGGTTCTGTAACACGTTTCTACATCAAATTGCATCATTCTATTATCAATTCATCAAAATCTACAAAAACCCTAACTTAAGAACTCTCTCTAAACTCTTCCCAATCCCTTAGTTAATCATAAACAGATGAATTACAGTAATATAATTGAAGCTAGGCTCACCCTTACCTGGTATGTGTGCAGAATTGGGGTTCCCTCTTCTCTGGCCACTTTTCTCCCTTTTTTGCAAAAGTTTGTAATACGTACTGACTCCTTCTCTAAACCTAATTCCTTTTATACCTCTTTCTAATCTCACTTATCCCCAAAGCTCTATCTTATTATAAAAACAACCCCATCTCTCAAAATTATTGTTATTATAACACATCTTAATTTTCATGTAAAAATATATATATTAGCATCACATATCTTATTTTATTAAACAATAAAATAAGCATCACATCACAACATAGTCTCATACGTCACAAACATCATCAAAATCATATAATATATAATAATATACTATATACTATAATAAAATAATTAAATAAATAAAGTGGGCGTTACAACTCTCCCCCACTTAAAGGATTTTCGTCCTCAAAAATCTTACCTCGATTAAACAACTCTGGATATGCCTCCAGCATCTTACTTTCCAGCTCCCAAGTTAAGCTTTCACCGGTTGCTCCACTCCAAACAACTCTCACTAGAGGTATCTCCTTGCCTCTCAACAACTTGACCTTGTGATCATCGATCCTCAAGGGTAGAGTCTCAACCGTAAGGTTGTCTCTCACTTGTACATCATCACTTTGGATCACATGAGATGGATCCGGAACGTATTTCCTCAGTTGCGATACATGAAAAACATCGTGCAAATTCGATAGATGCGGTGGTAATCCAACACGATATGCCACCGTCCCAATCCTCTCTGATATCTGATACAGACCAATAAACTTTGGAGTCAACTTCTTCGACTTCAAGGCACGACCTACACCGGTCTTTGGAGTAACTCGCAAAAACATATGATCTCCCTCTTGGAACTCAAGGTCCTTCCTACGCTTGTCATGATAACTCTTTTGTCGACTCTGCGATGCTTTCATCTTCTCTTGGATCATTCTTACCTTCTCAGTGGTTTGTTGCACAATCTCTGGTCCTAAAACCACACTTTCACCCGACTCAAACCAACACAACGGGGTTCTACATTTTCTTCCGTACAAAGCCTCGAAAGGTGTCATTCCAATACTAGAATGGTAACTGTTATTGTAAGTGAACTCTATTAACGGAAGATGACTATCCCAAGCTCCTCCTTGTTCAAGTACACACACTCTCAACAAATCTTCCAACGATTGAATCGTCCTTTCGGATTGACCATCTGTCTGTGGATGATACGCCGAGCTCAACTTCAATTGAGACCCTAAAGCTTCTTGCAAACTCTTCCAAAATCTAGAAGTAAATCTTGGATCTATATCTGACACAATGCTCGAAGGAACACCATGTAATCTTACTATCTCTTGAATGTAAATCTCTGCTAACCAAACCATATGAAAAGTGCGGTAGAAAATGAACTGAATTGGTTAACCTATCAACAATCAGCCAAATAGCTAGGTTACCCGTGAAGCTCCCAATCACCCCACTACCCTCTCTCACCTTCGATCTCATCACCGAAATTCTATCTAGGTTACCAGTGAAGCTGCTCCTTCAACTTCAATGTCTCGGAAAATTCTGGAAATCTCTAATCTCGGATCCCAAATTCGCGAAAAAGCACCTTCAATTATCGCGCCACCACCTCATGGTAAGCTCTACAAACGAGTTACAAGAGTTTCTTTTGTTTGATTCCCCAATTTCATCTGTTTTTTCAACTTCCATGGTTAACCAGACACAACTCAGTTACCCCATTAATCTTGGAAACGATGGATACAGCAGACCGTTAAGTTTGTCCTCTTGCGATGGCATCCTTTGTTTCGCCATCGATCATACATTTGCTGCTTTGTGGAACCCTTCCATTAGAAAATTGAAGATATTGCCTCCTTTTGAAAATCCACGGAGACGAGTTCAATCTTCGTCGTATAGCTTTGGCTATGATCCTTTCAGTGATAATTACAAAGTTATTGGTATTTCATTTTGTACTAACCAAAATGAAGTTAGTGTTAATACTTTGGGTACTGATTATTGGAAAAGGATAGGGGACTTTCCGTATTCTGGTTATATCGTTGGATCCGGGGTATTTGTGAGCGGCACTGTTAATTGGTTGGCATTTGATAGTCCAGATAATGTTGGCATTGTTTCTCTTGATTTAGAGAAGGAATCGTATCAAAACATTTCCCATCCTGGGTTGCATTTTCACAACTTGGGAGTGTTAAAGGATTGTTTGTGCATCTATTCGCGTAGTAATATGTTTTTTGATGTTTGGGTTATGAAGGAATATGGAAATAAAGAGTCGTGGACTAAATTTTACAGTGTTCCTTACATGGAAGATCGGTTTTCCTACACCAAGGCTTTATATATTTCTGAGGATGACGAAATCTTAGTGGATTTTTGTGAGTTGGGAAGTAATGAATTTAAGTTAGTTGTTTACGATTCCAAAAATGGTACTTTAAAGATTCCCGAGATTCAAAACATCAATCGTACAATGGAGCCAATAGTCTACATTGAGAGTTTGATATCACCTTAAGCGTGAGATTCAACTACAAAATCCATATGGTTAGTTTTTGTTTGTGTTATTTATTTTAAGCTTGTTTTGATTATGAAGATATTATAATGTTTTCTCACTGCTCAAACTTCTTAACTTTTGCTTCAAATCTTGCAGAATGAAGTATGGACTAAACTTAATATGTTATATAACACTATTGTGATGTCATTTTTTTTTAAAAAGAATACGCAATAATCAATTTTAGCACGTATGTAGGTTTGAATATTAGTTGTTAATAGATGTTTTAATAATTAGGTGCATTTTGATTATATTAGATGTTTTTATAGTGAATCTACCTCTGTTGCTTGTTGCTTTCAAATTCGACAATGCCATTTACTTTTGTTCATGTTTCTGTTTAATACTTCAAAACACTGTTTGGTTTTTTGTTCTGCAATGGAAGAACATGTAGGACAAATCATAGAAATTTTTTTGTGATGTAAAGATAATCAGGAATTAAAATGACCATTGATGTTATTTATTGCTCAGAATACAATGTTTCAAAACTAAGGTGGTCAAAATATAACTAAGTTGTTAATTCGTTTTTGTGATAAGAAATTATCAGAATGTTGGTGCAGGTGTTTGAAAGATATATAAGTAAATGGCGCTTCTCTACCAATTAGCCTTTTCTTTTTCTTGGTACTAATGATAGTTGTGAAATTATAGTTCTTTGTTTCCTCTTTTTGAAAGATATAAAATCAATTAGTCATATCTTGAAAACTTCAGTTCTCGGATGACAGTTTGGGGTTAACATAATCATTCATTCTCTGTTTGTTATTAAGCTTAATTGACAAAATTGCTTTATACACTAGTCTAGTATCATAGTGTTTTTGATTAATGCAAATAAGTATTAAATATCGAACAGGTGAGTCTAGTATCATACTGCTCATAGTACAAGTGAGTTGCATCTCTACTTACGATAATATCAGTTTGGTTGGGTTTAATTATCGAACAAGACCGACGAGATAGAACTACATTTTCTTAGATTGTAGAATCAGTTTTTTCTCATTGTTTTTACAGTGTTTTCTTTCAGTATTAATTAACCTTATGACATATCTTTCAAACGCCAACATTCAGATGATTTCATACCACTCCTCTTTCAGTAAATGAGGCTTCTTTTTCTGAATGCGAGCATCATATGAATTGCATTACAATCTCACTGTTACTAGATAATTTGACCATCTTTCCTTTGTTGGTTAACTTTAACTTGTTTCATATGATGCTAGTTTTTGGATCACTCCTAAAAACACTTTCATAGAAAGACCTTTACTATGGAATTGGCTTACTCTTGTGCTCCGTAATATTATAGTTCTCGCCTCTTCAATTACCATTAAATCATATACCTCTTCTCTTGTATGTATTTGAAACTCATAGGTTGTTATATCATTGCTCTAAACATATGTATCAATTCAATTCTCCAAACCTTGCAGTTAAAGAATCAGATTCAACACAATTTTTTTTTTGTGAGGATAAGGTTTTTGCACCACTAGGTCTTCTGATTATCATACACTTAACATTTGTGTGAAGAACTCATATATAGCTTTCTGAAACTTACAGTGAGATTGTAATGCAGTTCTATGCCTCATTTTCATTTCTCTGATTTTGAGAATTAGAAGGAATGCGACAAATGTTTGAGTATTTTTCAAGATGATGAAAAAGTGAGGTTGTTAACAGAATGTCAACATATTTATCATATGAGTACTTGGATATGTGGCTTAGTGATCATCCTAGTTGCCCACTTTCTAGAGCTTCCCTCCATACATGTCAGTAATCAATTTTCTAAAGAGTTTAACATGTTATTAATTTCTTGGTAACTTCATTTGTTGTTATAGTTGAATTAATCATATAGTACATTCAATTTTTAGTTTTCAATTAGGGGTTACCATTACCACTCAATTAGTTTTGGTGGTAATTATTATTTGAAACATTTTGGTTTCTGTTTTGACATAAAACTGGCCTTCTAGTTATGTCAACTTTTGTGTTTGGCTGGATTGAAATGTTAACATGATTTATGCCTTGAATTTCTTTCCCTAGCTGCTAAGTATTCACTGTGTGGTGTGCTGATAGAGAGATGTGGGAAAGGGAAGAAACTGAACGAATCGCAACAGGGGAGAGACAGAGCAAAGTGATTTAGAGAAAAATGTCTGCAATGTTGCGTGCGACATAGAGAGATGGAGTGAGAGGCCGCACTTGTGGAACAAAAAAACGATTCATTTTTACGACCCTGGCTGCGATTTCACAATCTAGGCTATGGTTTTCTCAGCAAATGATTTTGTATCGAATCTATTGTGGAGGATCATTAAGATCGCACGATCTTCATTAAGATCGCACGATCTTACGATTTAAATCGTGACATTGATAACCTTGATAGTAGGCACAGATTCAAGTTGACAATGAGCATCTTATGGTTTTTATATTTTAGCTCTTGCTTCTTGATAGTGTTTAATGGATTACAAGATAACTGAGTATTCGTGTTGAATGATTAATGTGTAAATGAAAGTTTTGTATATTTTGGTCTTTTATTTGCAGGGGTTTTAAAGTTGTTTTGCTGCTAAGATATATCATCATCATATTGTTGTGTAAATGATATTATTGAATTCTTACACACACGCAACACAGTGTACAATTCATAACATTGATGAAAATAATGGCCTGAGTATAATTGATATAGTGTCTTAGATTGCAGTGAGGTTGATTTCCATATGTGTTGCCTTATAATGTCTCAATATTTTAATATTTATTGCACCTCAAGCTTCAAAATAGGCTTATAACATCATAGTTGAAATGTCTCTTTTTCAGGTTGATTGTGTTTGTTCGTTTCAATAGAAGGGTTATTCTCTGGCTGGCTGAATTGCTTAGGTTCATTTTGTGTTCTGAAGCGTTGCTGAAGATGGCGGTGAAAAAGGGTAATAGTTTTAGGGTTGTGTAAAACTTAATGAGGTGAAAAAACTATATGTTATGAAAAAACTTGTCTCTGGCTTTATTATTATTATTATATATATATATATAATAATATATATATATATATATATATATATGTTGTTTGTCGGAAAATACAATCTTCAAAGTCGAATATGTTTGGTATGCATGTTTCACAGTGAAATGTTTTACCAGAAAAAACTAAGCTAGTTGACCATTCTCATAAACAATGAAAAGTTAGAGTAAAAAAGTTTTAACTTCAAAGACATTACTGCCACATTCATGGTATAATTTTTTTACAGTTTTTTTATCTTCAATTTAGATAGTAAAACTTCAAATTTTATTTCCCGCATGATTAGGATAGGCTTGAAAATCAAAGTTTAGTCATGTTAGAGGAAAAATTTATCTGGATATTGCATATTTTAGTGGTAGGTATTTTAGTATATTAGTGATATTTCTCCATTCATTTGGCTTTTCTTCTATGTCTTGGGTTATGCCTTATGAGTAAGATAGATTATTGTGATGGGAAACGAGATTGTATGAACACACCTCATTGGTACAAGATGTACCATGAAAAGTTATAGTACATCAGTTGTAACAAACCTGCAGTACTACAATGACTATTCCAATTCAATTACATTGGATGAAACATATCTAAACACACTATACTACACAAAGAAATATCATACAGATTTCAACAAACCACCTGCACTGATACCCCAATTGATGCATATGAATTATTCAGTACATTTTGTGTTTCATTATTTTCATACTCTCTCCGCCGAATACAGTGCCCATACATTTTGTCAAAAAATACACCCAATGCGTATCGAATAATTCTGCACACCCTATTTACATGGTTTGTATTTTGACAACATCTTAAACTGACACACCAGCAGCCTCATACATGATATGATCCAATGCTCCAAATCATTGGAGCACAAAGCATCACCATAAACATTCAGTACGGCTAAGCAGAAAACCAAACATAAATCAGAAAACCAAACCATGTCAAAAGCTAGTGTTTCCCCACAGTCTGTATCATCAAATGGCTTTAGTTAACTCAGTTTATGCCTAAAAGTGTAAAGCTATGTGATAGCTAGTAATCTTTTTTTTTTCTTTTTTCTGTCTAATGTCTATTTGAGGTTGGTTACAACTGTGCATACCTAACTGATATAGTTCGAAATTTTGGCTATATGAGTCTTGGTTTGATGCTAGTTTGATAGCATAACAACTAGTGAGTATTTTTTAGATCATAGAGAGAAAAGCAAATGAGCATTAGAGGGATCTCTAGAGCCATGGAAATTTTGGTGCTATGCATAATTTGATCAAGAAATAGAAAGCTACGATTAGTGAGGACCTAGTACTAGGAGTCAATAGCTCCGAATCTCGATAAATCTTATCTTCCTCCTTTCATTTCTTTTCCTTACAACTACTACTTTTGCAATTTCTGCTGCAACCATTTATCAATATTGGTTTCATTCTTAACATCATATATGCACTTGACTCACTCATTTTGCCAACTGCTTGTGTTTTGATAGCACCAAGAAACTCATACTTTTTTACGCTATATCTTTATGCCAATGGAAGTTAATTCTATTACATAAAGCTTGTATTTCCACTCCTTTAACTATAATTTGTACATCAATTTCTTGTTGCACTTCATTCTGCTTCAATTCTGCCCTGCACCTGCCTATGCTCCATATTCATGCATGAACCTTCAGCATACATATTTGCATATTTAAGAAGCACCATATCAAGGACATATGATTCTTCTTCACTATATTGGTACCTAATTGAACGTATCAAACATATACTGAACCCTTATCCTTGAGGTGCCAATCCTTAATTGCAGTCTCAACTTTTGTCTGTGTTGTTCAATTCAACAAAACTGACATATGGAATGGCATTGACTTTGATTCACACTCTTCTTCAACTCAATGTTTGATGAAATGCACATGGAAGTTGATAACCACACACAACAAACCATCATCATAAACACAATGCATACATACAAGATGCTCATGCTAATACTGCACACTTTATTCTTCTGCTTCATTACCACTTCATCTATACAATATGAAACTTTTAATATTATGCCACCTAATTATTCTGTCCAATCTAATGAGAATTTGGTGTCTCCATCTGGAACTTTTTAAGCTGAATTCTTCAACTTTGTCACCCAGAAAATACAAAAATACCTCCGCCATTCTCTATTATCCCAACGACACTTAAATGCTGTTGAAAAAAAAAATTCCCAACAGCACGTAAGTGCCGTTCATACATGTTGTCGCAGTTATTTATCTTCCTACATACAAATACATATTGATAGATGGAACATGGATTCTACATGTAACATGTTACGCGGCCTTTATTTTACAGCTCTTTGATTCTTGTAATTCCCTTGTACCAAAGAAATTTTGATTCTTGTAAGTCCCTTGTACCAAAGAAATTACTACTATCATGTTTCTATATATTTTAAAGAATTTAGTCGAATTATGCAAACCCTACGACAAAATGTGTTAGCTTTCATATTGTGCATGCTTCATTGTTATAGTTGTGCTGGAAGTACGTTTTTCCCCAACTTAGTGAAACATTGTTACCGGTTGTTGAATATGGATCAAATTCGAGCATAAGACAAAGACAATTATTTTGTTTAGCGCGCGCTCTTTTGAGGAGAAGTAGGATACTTGTGATGGATGAAGCAACCACATCAATTGATAATTCTACGAATCTGATTCTACAAAAAATCATTAGGGCTGAGTTTGCAGTTGTACAGTCATCACAGTAGCACACAGAATATCAATTGTGATGGATTGCAATATAGTTCTTGATATCAGTGATGGTACATATATTTTTTGGGTTTCGCTGTCCCTCACTCCCTCTTTCTCATTTAACAAACACTTACAAACTCGATATCCATTTTTTTATGTTGTTTACAATCATTGCTAATATAATCATTGCTCGATATCGAAACAATAGAATTAATCTGACACAAACCAAATGTAGGTTTGTTGTTGAGCAAAGGATACGGTTGCATTCACCTAGGTATAGTATAAGGTTTCTTTTTAAAGATTTCGACCGTGTATAGCACATAATCAGTTATCTGTTTTCGTCCGTGTATAGCGTATATGAGGCACTTGATCAGTTATATGTTTTCTTCTAATAAAAGAAGCCTTTGACTGTTCTTCCAGGAAAATTGGCGGAGTATGATGAACCCACAATCTTGATGAAGAGAGAAGAATCGTTGTTCAGGAAACTTGTCAAGGGAATACTACTCTTACCGTAAGAGTCTTACGTTCGGTCTGCCAAATCGTATTGATGTCAAAATTTACCAATCTTGTGTCTGTCTTTTGACTGGAATTATATCCATAGTTGCATGAGTTTCAGCACCAGCTTCTGCAATTTCATCTGCAAAGTTGAGGAGCCAAAATATGGTATGATAAATTTTGATGTACTTTGTACATTTAATTGCAAGATTCATCACTATTCGACTTTGCTTATGGATTCTAAATTTACATTAAATAAGCAGATTAAGTTTCAAATTAAACTCTCCGTGCTACTCCTCTGTACATTTATACTTTCAGATGCTTTTCAACTTTCACTACTTAATGTATATACTTTTTCATATTGTTACAAACAAAAAAAAACTTGTTTATTTCCTCAAAAATATGCTTGTATATGATGAAGAATATTACTTTTTCCACCCTATGTTAATATCCGGCACCCTATTTTTTTTTTCCAAAATTACCCCTGGTTTGGATTTAATTTTCCGAACCAGATTGTTAGTAATTTCCGGATTTTAAAAATCCGGAATGCTCTTTTTTTCAGAATTTTTTTTCTTTAGGTTTTCAAATTCGTGAAATAAAAGGGAAATAAGCATAAAAAAAACATAAATAAAAAGAACACAAAGATTGAAGAAAGTCATTTTATTAATATATGAACAATACATTACAAAGATTGAAGCTTTTTAAGCTTATTACATAAGAACCTTTCTTTCAAAAAAAAAAAAGCTTATTACATAAGAACCTAAAACTATTTCTAATCTTATTACATAAGAACCTAAAACTATTTCTAATCTTCTAAGAGCCTAAGAAGAGGGAAGCCATAGGACATACCAGTAGCTTCACTGTTGGAGGGGAGACAGGGGAGGAGAAAAGAGGAGGGCGGGAAGAAGAAACAAATGCCCCTGAGCCTCATTAACCGTTCATACAATCACTGAAAATTTCCAAAGAGACCTGTTTCTATGAAAGGCCAACGATGGAAAACGATGGTTGTAGAAGGTAGAGGAGAAGAGGGTTGTAGAAGGTAGAGGAGGAGAGGGTGGGAGAGAATGGTGTGAGAAATGGTGTGGTTTGGAAGACTATTTATAGGGAAGGAGTGGTTGGATAGAGTGTATCTACACTTAATGCAGTCAAAAAACGTGTAAAAACACGTTTTCTTGACTTGACCAAAGACCAAAACAATTGACAAACGTGTATTGTGTGGTACAAACCATCGGCCAAAAGATTCAGATGCAGCCCGGACTTTATAATCCGAATGACAATGGATTCTAGATTATATAATTCGAAAAAACACGATCTTGGTTGAAACAAACGAAACTTGGTACTTTCTGTAGGGTGAATGGTGGCTCGGATTTTATAATTCGGGCGGCCTCAACATAGGATTCTTTTGTGTGGTCTACAATGCACCGACATTTTATGTGGTCCACAATTCCTAGATACCTCAATAAATAGGAGTCCCCGTTTTCATTACAAGTAAACTACAACAGAAAAAATAATAATGTAATTCCCTAGCTTTGATCCGAACACCAAGCTAGTGGTAGTCTACTACAACGGTGGAACACCACCCCATCTGTTTAGAATTCACAACGATGTCACACTCTCCGGGCTGAAGGATGAGCTGGATCAAATTAACCGTCAACTCAACCACAAAGACACGAGGAGGGTGGTTGGTGTTGAATATCGATGTCCATTGTTCGACTCAGCCGGATCTATTCGGTTCAACCAGATGAAACTCACGAACGACGCCGATGTGAGAACCATGTTCTCTGTCTTTGGTTAGCACAGTACTATAGGAGTGATCGAGTTGGACGCTTCGTTGGTTAGATCTACTGAACAAATTCTGAAAAGTTTAATGCGACCCAGGACCTACGAAGAGATCCGAGCACTTCTGGAACCACCAAACGAAGAAATTAGTTTAGATGATCCGTGATAATGTGCTATGTTTTAATTAATCACATATTTTATGTTGTTTTAATTATGTGTTAGTTATATGTTGTTGAACTATGATTTGAATAATATATGTATTATTTAAACTTTCATTATGTTTTAATTTAAGTCAAAGATGTTCGTTTAAACGCTCTGAATTCAACTAAAAATTTTAGGGTGTAAGTACAATCCGAATTATAAACTCCGGACAGCCTCAACATGAGATTCTTTTGTGAGGACCACATTTCACCCACAATTTTTGTAGTCCACAATATCCATGAACCCCTATAAATAAGTGTTTGCGGTTTTCACACAAACACACCAAAGAAACCATGCAAATTTTTGTCATTAAGCTGAGGATATATCTAATTCGGTCGTAAATAGATATATCTCTATTTGACTGCATTATATAAATCCTCAGCATGCTGTAAAAAATATAAGGATACAAACCTATTGCAGATCTGAATCTGAAAAGGTTTTTATGAGCTCGATCCAGTTGGCATTCCGATAGATATATCTATATATGTCAGTTGGCAGGCCAGCTGGATCGAGTTCAAAAGCACCTCTTCGAATACCATCCTATAATATATTGCTGTTTATGTTTGGTTTATGCTCCTTGATTTTTTATGCATTTATTACTTATTTTTCATGAAATCTCTCAAAAGAAACCCTCCAAAATAGGCCTACTGGTGCAGTTCGGAAGATATAATCCGGAATGTTTTTGTCATTTTCAGATTATATAATTCGGAAGCCATCAGTTTCATTTGGTCGGTGGCGTTTCACCAAAGGTTTGCCTGGTTAATGGAGTTTTAATGCATTTTTGGACGATTTTGAGTGTGGAACACGTTTTATTTGACTGTACTTATGACCTAGGAATGATTTAAGGCTATAAATTGGCTTGCATGTTCAACAAATTGAATCATTCTTTACTTCATCTCTTTTCTTTCATTTTCTTCATTTTTTTTAAGTTTTGTAAGAGTGTTTGTGGTGTCATGGTCATTGTTGACCGTTCATACGACCCCTGCAATTGCATTGCAGCTTATGCGGGGGTTATATAACGGTCAACAGAGACCCTCGACATAAAAAAAAGACACTAAAATTTCATATCGAATGTGTTCGGATGTTAAAATCCGGAAAACACTAACAATCTGGTTCGGATTATAAAATTCGAACCAGAGGTGTTTTTGGCATTTTTGCAGAGGTTGTTAAAATTTGGATCTCACTTCAGGTCCAAAAGGAATAACAAAATCCAAAATCGTAAAATCAAAATCAAAATTGAAGATTTTACTCAACTACTTTTGTAGAATCGAAGTAAGAGAGCAAAATCAAAAATCGTAAAATTGCAATCAAAATAGATGATTTTACTGAAACAAAAACAATGCTAAATATATGTTATAAATGACTCAAAGTTTAATGTCCACGGAATACTCACTCATACATGAATGAATCAACCTAGATCAAATTTTCTTTAGTAGTCATAATAATACTAAACAACCTAGACAAAATTGGGTCTTTTATGTATTTATAGAAGCGGGTCATGGGTACAAACTGGGTCAATTGACGAATCAGGCAAATTGATATGTTCAAAATAATTGCAGAATCCTACAAAATCCTATAAAATCATGCAATTTTGCATGGATTTCACGATTTTTTGTGATTTTACTAGGATTTTACCTGATTTGGGATTCTACAATGAATCTGAATTGTTGAAGGTAAGTAAAGTCGCAAAATCCTAGATTGTAGGATTTAAGTCAGGATTTTGACAACAATGGATACAAGCACCAGACAGGGTGATCTAGAGCCTGAAACAACTAGTAGGTGGATCAAACCAAATGGCGGAAGTTGAAATGTAACGTTGATGCCGCGTTGCCCTTGAATGAAAACAATTTATGAGTTGGTATGTGTACTAACAATGACCACTTAATTCATACGACCCAAGAACAGTGGTCTATCTCGACAATAAAGACTGTGGCACATAACCCATTTGGGTTGGTCCGGTGATATTGACTTGAGATCTAAGAGTGTGCTACTCCTCAAGGTCTCAAGTTCAATTTCCTCTGATGTCAATTTGGATGGTCTAATTTATTTTCTACTTTTTTTTGGTAATATACATTAATTAATCAATGAAACTATTGATCAAGATTTCAAATGTTTGTACCTTCATTTTCTGCAAAGGATAGGTCATATACTTGTTTCTTTTTACAAGCATATGTTACACCTTCAATATGGTTCACCTGTATTTCGCTCAGAGTTTAAAAGGTTGAATAAAACAATGCTACTTAATTAATTTGAATTTAAAAGTTGTCCCGGTTTAATTTTTCTTAAAGACTAAAAGTTAATTTTATTTTTTTCATGGACTAAATCGGATCTTGTAAATTTTCTATGAGAAAAAAATGGGGCTTCACTTTATAAAAAACTCTTTAGATAGGCTTTTTTTTTCCGTTAATTGTAATAAAATATTTATTTGATGTGAAATATAATTATTTTAGTTTATTTTTACAATATCAAGTTTTTACTTAAGGATATTTATGTCATTTTCTTAATACATATATTTACCTTCTAACATAATTTTCTTTCATTTTCACTCACACCAAACTAAATAAAATTCTCTTATGTTCACTTCCTTTTTTCCCTCTATCATTCTTTTATCAATCAAACAAAGTATAAAGAGAGTAGAAACTAATTTGTCATGGTTTCTTTTTTCTAGTGACTAAAATAGACTTTTACTCCTATTATGAGGGATGAAGAAAAAAACTAATTAAAGACACGATAAAAGAACAAAACATGAAATATTTAACTAATTATACATAATCTTATGTCATTATGTATCTCTTGTTTTCACTTTTTTTCCTTCCATCCTCTATCTTTCTTATATATATATTTTTGATAAGGCAAGAAATAAGTTAGGCATTAAGGAGACCGAAAACATCCCAACTAAGTTGGTACCCAACCGGAACTTTCATCCTCTACCGCCTACTCCATGTATATTATTAAAAAAGGGAAAAAGATATATATATATATATATATATATATATATATATATATATATATATATATATATATATATATATATATATATATATACGAGGGGGAGTAGGCCAAAACAATCTCTTGCTCCATCTGTAACAACCGGGCTAAGTGTATCAGTAATTTCATTAGAAACATTTTGTAACGGCATATGGAATGCAGTGTCTGACGGTTGTTGTCGGGAAACAACGAGCTGCCTCTCTGATTGTGTCTCTGTTGTAGATGTTTCCTTAGTGACATTTTCTTGCGTAATGGCTTGCGACTGTGTCACATCTGTATCCTCCACTTCCTCATGCTGAGTTGCGTTCCAGTGACAAGTTGCATCATTTTCAATAACCTTATGAACTAAAGCTTCAACTCCTTGGACATTCTCTTCACCATGGCTTGTCGGAATATCAAACAAACAAAATATAAAGAGAGCATAAACTGATTTTGTCATGGTTTCTCTTACTCTAGTGACTAAAATAGATTATGAAGGATGAAAAAAAAAAAAAGTGACAAGTTGCATCATTTTCAATAACCTTATGAACTAAAGCTTCAACTCCTTGGACATTCTCTTCACCATGGCTTGTCGGAATATCAAACAAACAAAATATAAAGAGAGCATAAACTGATTTTGTCATGGTTTCTCTTACTCTAGTGACTAAAATAGATTATGAAGGATGAAAAAAAAAAAAAAAAGAGTGAGATACTGAAAAGAACACTTTTCCAAATATAATATTTAATTTGAAAATTCGTTTTAAGTATATCATGCTTCAATGCATTAATTTAGCGTTTTGAAATATAAAAACACTATCATACTATTTGTTTTCGTCGATGTGGGACTTTCTTTAGTCTACTTTTATTAGTCAAACATCATCTGCAAGGATTTCCTTAGAATCCATTCTTCAAGTTAAGTCACGGTTCTCTATAGCTATATATAGTCATCTTAATAATGGTAATTTTCGAGGGCGCGGTAGAGGAGACCTTCTAGGGGTAATTTTCTAATGTTGTATGTATGAAATTTAGAGGAGACCTTCTAGGGTTAATTTTCGAGGGCACGGTAGAATCTGTGGCACTGGTTATGGAGGACATGTTCGAGGAAATAGGAGAGAATACAATGACAAAGAGTATAACAACAGAGAATATAATGACGGTAGTGTCATACCTTAATTTTTGACTCAAGATCCCACCGACATGTATCATTTGACCCTACTCAGTCTTCGACTTTTTAGTGAAAAATTCGGTAAAGAGGTATTTTAAAATACCTCATTTTTGGTTCCGAGTCGGGCCCTCTTCTCACTTTTTTTTATTAGTCCTTTTAATTTTTTATTCATTTCCATCTTTTATTTTCTATTTCACTTTTTTTTAATTAATTAATTTAATTTTAGTTTAGATATTTTTATTATTTATTTATTTTATTTTATCATGTTTCTCCTTTTTTAATGTCCATAAAAATCCAAATAATCTGATAATGTCTAGAGAAGTGGTCCTGATCCAAAAAAACTAGCCTGTCACACGTTCCAACCTCAATCCAGTTCGTTTTTGGCTTTCTCATCTCAATCCCAGCCAGTTTTTTTTGTTCTTTTAATAAACCCTAATATCTAAACCCTAGCAGTATAAATAAAACCTTCAGAACACAAAGAAAAGGACCAAAATTCATCAACCATACTTCATCAACAAACCTGCAAAAATAACCCACTTGGGTTGCTCTAGTGGTATTGGCTTGGGACCTGGGAGTGCGCTCCTCCTTGAGATCTCAGGTTCGATTGCCTCTGGTGCCAATTTATGTGGACTAGTTTAGCTTCTTCAAAAAAAAAAAAACCTGCAAAAATCATAAACAAACCCGACGGTCCACACCCATATATAACTGAATCGCAAACTCAAAACACTCAAAAACAGCCACCAGTCACAAAATCCGTACGCACTCAAACCATAACTCTCAAAGCCGATTCAAACACCGTTCACACCGATGATTCACGCCAAGGCAACATCAAACATCATCATCGAACAACTGCAACACGAGATCAAAAGATCTAACGAAAGGTAGTATATTTTCTATCTCTTTTAGATCTAGAAATTTGAGGTGTTAGTTTAGGAATTTTGAGGGTGGAAACGAGAGTAGGGAGAGAAAAGAAATAGAAAGAGCAAAAAAAATTAAGAAAAGGAGTGATTTTTAACTCCGGTGCGGCGGCGCCGCGACAATAACTCGCCGGCCACTGCACCGGAATTCACTCCGGCCACCCACTCCCCATCGGAGAAGAAGAAGTAGAATATAGAGAGAGAAGAGAGAAGATTTTGAGAGGGAGAAGAAGAGAGAGAAACGGAAAACAAAAATGAATAAAAAACCAACACAGCCTATATATATTACTAGGCTGAACCGGTTGAACCTTTGAACCGGTCTGACCCACAAGGCCCATCTGCGCCTATAACCAGCTCTTTAAGCCTTGTTTCAGCTTTTCTTTATTCTGCACACCCCACCTTGTGATTGGACCCCCTGCGTTTCATTTTATTCATTTGCATACGTTCTATTTCACCATTTAACATTTTATTTTTCGTTCTCTCATGCATATTTTAGGATTAGATTTATCATTTTGTTCATATATTTATTTATGTCACTTTTTTACAGCGAGGATTTTAGGATGTAAATAGGCTCCAATGTAATTTACTTATTTTTCTGCAGACTTTAGAATGTATTAATATGTTTAATGTAATAGTTTTAGGTGCATGTGTGCGTGTGTGTATATGCTTTATTTTTATGCTTCTAGTTTAGGTTAAAAGTTTTTGTGGTGATCCAATGTCACCACAAAATACCTTCGTTTTATTTTCTCGCTCCGTTAGTTGTAGATTTAATTTAATGCAAACAACCACAAAAATCATAAAAAAAAACATTTTTCATAATAAACCTTGGTCCAAGATCAAGTGATCCCATTTTATTTTTATTTTCTTAATCAAATTTCAATCAACTTAATTTTACTTTGAGTTATTTTCACTTATTATAAAAAACACAAACAATTTTTTCTTTGCCACTAGGCTTTTTATTTTCAAAACCTTTTCAAAATTGATAAAAAACACAAAAACAAATCAAACGAGATTTCAACCCCCGAACTACGAGGTTTTGATCTCTCACGGGTACGTAGGCAAAAGATCACGTCCTTCCAAATCATAAAAAATGTAGATAATTAGGTTTTTTTTTCTTAATCATTTTAAATTCCATTTTTTTCAAACTAAGCAAGTTATAGCACAAAAATTAAGTCAAACCAAGAGGTTCCCGTAGAATACTACTGACATAAAGGGTGCTAATACCTTCCCTTTATGTAACTAACCCCCGAACCCTAAATCTTTTAAAGTGGTAATTTGAATTTTTTCTCACTTTCTTCAAAAAATAAAATGTTCAGCCGTGAAATAAAATAGTGAGTCAAACACTAATCAAATAGCCTTGATCTCCGAAAAATGACGCGACAGGTAGCAATCAAAATAAGGTGCCTAAGGTTGTTGTGAAAGGGAGAGGGTCACGTAGAGTGAGCCTACTAACAGACAGAATGGTCCAGCTCCTCAAGTGCAAAATGAACAGGAAGTCCATGATGCATTTTGTAGAATTTTCTGGTGACACGATCATAAAGAAATTCCATACCAGCATGGCAGCATCCAATGCAGAATCTGACTCTGTGCCTGCTAAGAAAACTTCTTATGTTTCTTCAAATTTGAACTATGCATCACCACCATTTTACCGGTCGGGCTCTTCTAACAAAAACAGGATGTACAAATTGGCGGCACCAGCAGGAACATTCACCCTGTTATGGATGAGAAAGACGAAATTGATGAGGTACAAAGACTCCTAAATTAAGAAACCATTTTACTAGTCCAACGTAACTATACTCTAACTGCAAAACCAAAACTATATTGTTAAAACTTAAATCTGTTCAAAACTTAGGGAGACAGCCTTAAGAGCCACCTCAATTAAATTGATCTTCATTGATTTGAAAAATAGTAAATAGGTAATGAGGAACCATTTCATACAAGATGGTTAATGTCTTCATGCATAAACTAGGAGTATTTTCAGTCGTAACGCTGATTACAGTTACGGATTACTTTTCTTTTGAAGCTAGTATAATGAAGATAGCATAATAAGAACGAAGATGTAATTCAAGTTTCTTCCTGGGGAGGGGAACAAAGGTGTAAAAGTAGTATGTGAATATATATAGCATGATAATAACGGTTATGGATTACAGTTATAGACGGAAATGTAATTCAAGCTTCTTCCGAGGGAGGGGAGTGAAATGTTGACTAATATGTTTTGCATCATAGGGAGGCGAGTGTATATTTTAATGTAATAACATCTTTTCTTCAAATACTATTTGTATATGTCTAGTGTCATTTTGGGGTTGTGTCGGAGAAATTAGAAGAAACCTTTAGCCTAATACAATTGATTTTTTCACAAGCACGGGTGGTATTGTTGACTACACTGCTTTTATCATTTCAAATAGTGAAAGAAAAGAAATTGATAGTTTGTGAGTGATGTATATTTCATGCATATATAGCAAAACACAAGCAAAACCTGATCAAAATAAACATGAACAGTTAAGAAAAACTAGGAGTATCCTACCAATAAGAATAAGTCAATGAAATATTAGAGGCAGTTAGATTCTGCCAAAAAGTATGGAAACTGAAGAGTATGGGAGAGAAATTCTTAGGTGAAATCTCACCTAAGACATCATTCTTACCAAAGAAATTTCTTAGGTTACATTTTCTGTATTTATGAAATTTCAGCTGTTCTGTTAACTTGTGCACCATTCATACCAAAGAATAATACAATAGCAAGAAAATAACCACAACAGCACTGATACCAATCAAAACTCACTATGTAAAATTAACTTTCTTATATGCAAGGAAGTAGGAATGGGCATGGTTCGGTTTTTAAACAAAACCGAACCGAACCAAACCACCGTAAAGGTTTAAGAGTTGTGCAATGTTGTGATTAATTCACACCGCGACAACCGCAATCCATATCGCAACACCCGTAACAGCCGAAATCGTGAAATCCTATACGCGACCGCAACCTTGACCGTTATTTAAAACCTATCATAGTGATACCGAGGTTGTTTATTGCCTAAAAAAATATGTTTGTTTATAATGTTTCAAACCGCATAATTGGCAGCTGGTCCATAGCGATACAATCACCGGACAGGGTGATACAGCGCCTGAAACGGGTAGCAGGTGGAGCAAACCGATTGCAGTGGAGTTTAAATGTAATGTTGATACTGCAGTGTTCTTGAATTAAAACAGATTTGGAGTTGGTATGTGTGTTCGCAATAACCAATTTCGATTCATACGTGCCAGGAAGGGTGGTGTATCTTGACAATAAAGACCGTGACACATATAAACGCAATCTCATTCGGATCAACCTTTACAATATTATTAATAAGTGACAAAAGCTAACTAATCAGGCTTAATTCAATGAGGCATTATATGAAATGCCTCCCATTATTCACCTGAACAAGTAGTCACACATTTCTGTCCTAAGCACCAAACTCAGCAGAAACCATATTTAGTGCTACCCACCGTACAAATTATTCCACTTTATCAGGTACTGTTATGCTCCATCTAGATTATGTATTTGTTTTCTTCTTTTTTGGTAATTGCATAAGCAAAGTCAAACAGTGATGAATGTACAAAGTACATCAAAATTCATCATACCATAATTTTGGCTCCTCAACTTTGCAGATGATCCGAATAGTCACATGTTCCTGCTACGGTGTTGGCACATGCATTTTTCTCATCTTGTGCTGAAACTCATGCAACTATGGATATAATTCTAGTCAACATACAAACACAAGATTGGTAAAGAAATGAATATACAAAATTCACAAAATTCAGCATTCATCCCCTCCTTCCCTAACTCTTCGCACTACAGCCGATTTGTTTATTTCGTCTTCCATAAACTCACAGACCTTATTCTTGGGCCTAATTTCACTTTACTACAATCTCACATGCAGCAAAATTTATCCTAACAGAACACATTTCGCATCCTATTTGCTTGATTTACTGCTAGTACAAGAGAAAAAGAGAGTGAATGCTGGTAACATGAAAGTGAAGGAGGAAAAAACATTAGTAAGAGAATATTGGTAACATCAAAGTGATTTGGAAGACTGAACGTAAGAGCGGTATTCCTTGACAAGTTTCCTGAACAATGATTCTTCTCTCTTCATCAAGATTGTGGGCTCATCATACTCAGCCAATTTTCCTGAAAACACAGTCAAATGCTTCTTTGATTTGAAGAAAACAGATAACTGATTAAGTGCCTCATATCTTACATGTCATCTTTTATGTGCTATACACGGTCGGAATCATAAAAAATAAACCTTATACTCTAACTAGGTGAATGCAACCATATCCTTTGCTCAACAAGAAACCTACATTTGGTGTGTGTCAGATTAATTCTACTGTTTTGATATCGAGCAATGGTTATAAACAATATAAAAAAGATGGATATCGAGCTTATGATTAGTCTGTAAGTGTTTGTAAAATGAGAATGACGGAGTGAGGGACAGTGAAACTCAAAAAATAAACTTACCATCACTTATAGAAAGAACCATATTGCAATCCATCACAATTGGTATCCTATGTGCTACTGTGATCACTGTACAATCTGCAAACTCAGCCCTAATGATTTTTTGCAGAATCAGATCTGTAGAATTGTCAATTGATGCAGTTGCTTCGTCCAACACAATTATCCTACTTCTCCTCAAAAGAGCGCGTGCTAAACAAAATAACTGTCTTTGTCCCATGCTCCAATTTGATCCACCTTCAACAACTGTTAACAATTTTTCACTAGTCATTACTAACTTGGGAAAAAATGTACTTCCAGCATAACTATAACAATGAATCATGAAAGTGTACCTGAGGAGTTTAAACCCTCTTTTTTCCCTTGGACAACTTCTCGCAACCGACACTTCCCAAGAACCTTCGTATTGATCAAGAATTAGTCAACATTTGCAATGCAAAAAAAACGATAAGTAAAATTAAGCATGTTTTACCTCCCATATCTCTTGATCAGTGTGTTGAGATAAAGGGTCCAAATTATATTTTATAGTCCCATTAAAGAGGGTAGGATCCTGAGGTATAATCCCGAAACGTGACCTCAAATCTTGAAGGCCAATAGATGATATGTCTAGTCCATCAACTATAATTTTTCCTCCTGCTGGTTCCACTAGACGAAATAAAGCACTAATAAGAGTGGATTTCCCACTTCCTGTTCTTCCAACAATACCAATCTTGTGCCCTGCTGTAAACGTGCATGTGATCCCATCAAGTACTAGTGGTCCGTCAGGCCTGTATCGTATCTGGCACGGTATAAACAAACAAATGGTGTAATTCGTTTAAGCTGCGTCTTTTCTGAACATTATGCTTCACAATTTTAAATAAGTACCAATTACCTTCAAGTCATTTATTTCTACTTTGCCTGTAAATGGCCAAATCAGAGGTGGACGATTACCTTCTACAATTTCTTTGGCCTCACTTTGTATATGCATATATTGATTTAGTCTCTCTACTGATATCATGTGATTTGCAAGAGTGCATTGATTTTGAATTGAAAATACTAAGGAATTGTTTAGTGAAAGGCCGTAAGATAAAGCCATGCCAATAATTCCTGAAATAAATGATTTTATTGTTTTAGGAGTAGAAATAAAGGATTTAGCCTACAATGCTCGAACAAACCACTACATTTCCGAGAAAATAATGACCAAATTCTCACCTGAGGTGAATGTTCCAGGTGGGAGCATAACCATGCAAAGTGATCCAGTGGTAAGAACAACTGCACTGGTTATTTCTAACCGTTGGATCAACCACTCTTTTGAGGCAAAACTATGGAAAAAAGCACTAGCATTTATATCAATTAGATCAAGGTTTTTCTCAAAAAAAACAATCTTCCTCCTCAAAAGCCCTTATAGTCGCTGCTCCAGCAACAGTTTCATTTACGTGATTAGATAATGACGACTTTGTTATGCCATTCATCCTCATTACTTCTTTTTCAGAGGCAATGTAGTATCTCTGCTTAAAACACGTAGAATATACCTTACTGTATTTTCTTTTCAACCAAGAATTGCTTAAATCATATAAAAAAAATTATTAAAAATTTACCAAAAAATAGACGAAGAGATCGTTAAAAGTTAAAAACATTACGGAATCGTTTGATCCATACAGTAAAGACGAATGAACACTACTTAAATATGAATCTTTTCCTTACCTGCATGCGAATAACTACATAAACCATTGGTATAGCGACAATTAAGACTTGCCATGTGACAACTGCTAAAACTGCAAGACTAGAATAAAAATTTATAGTGGCTCCCATTGAATAACTGAGGCTAAAGGGCAGGTCAAGATCCATAATGCTTAGATCAGAGGAGACCTACACAATGAAATAACAGTTAGATTTTTTTTTTTTTTTTTGGTATTGCATTTCATAGAAAGGAAAATAATTGTGCACTATTCTCACCCTACAAAGTACCCTTCCCAATGGTGTAGAGTCATAAAATGACATAGGTGCATGAAAGAGGGAGTTCATCAGCTGTGAAAATAAATCTTTTGATGATTTAAGACCCAAAGTAACGATAAGTAGACATCTGATGAACAAAAAAACCGTTGAAAAACCACCGATAAGGAGATGAACTAAAATCAATTGCAACGTGCTGACAAGGGGATTGTCAACATTAGAAGCCATCCACGAGTTTTGCAATATCTGACAAAACACAAAAATAAGGTGACAAAGAAAAGCCATAGAGAATAATATATAGCCTTTCTTCTGATTCAGATATTGTAAGTAAGGCTTCAATCCTGTGTCGCCTTTCTCTCTCTCTTCTTGATGAATCAATTGACTTCTATTTGGTGCTTTATACTGCTTCAACACCGAATCTTGCATACTCTTTGTGGAAGAAAAAGTAGCACTTGCAAGTTGGTCAGAACCAGCCGTCTCTTTGTGAGCATTGACAAGGTCATTGAATTCTTGGCTTGAGGTCATTAGTTGGTGATATGGACCGGATTGTACGATTTCCCCATTAGACATCAACTGTAAATAATGTCAAATTATTGTTCAACCGTAATTTTATTCTAAACCAGCTACATTAATGAAGGTTTCAGAGGAGGTAAAATATCAATTTTAATGCTCTAATTGATGCTTATAAAAGAGTGAAATTTAAATGTTATTAGAGTGTATTTCTGGTGCAGTCTGCACTTGAAACTGTTTTTTATGGTACGAAACCTTTCATACTAAATTTCAGAACATTGCAATTATTATAAGTGGGAAAATAAGTGTATCAGAATAGATGACTACCATATGATCTGAGTAAGGTCGGCAAAAAAGAGTGACGGTTATAGTAGAAAAGTTTCGCTCGATATAACAGAAATATGTTACTACACAACCATAAGAACCAGAAAGCTATGTAAAACTAAATTCAGCGTCTCAGGATAAACATGAATGATCGATATGGAGGGATATATTACAAAGTTTATATGAGTATAACTTCAAATTTAGTAAAACATTATAGTTAAAGGTGACATAGGCAAGAACAACATCAACATGAACAATGACATAACATATTCCCTAAGTTGAATGAACTTACCAGAATAGAATCAAAGACTGGGAGGAAGTCAACTTGATGAGTAACAAGTATGAGTGTTTTCCCTTTGAGTCCTTCCATGATGTATTCCTGCCAAGTTTCAAAGCCATCATTAGCAAAAAAATGACGCTAGACATGTACAAGTAGTATGTGAAGAAAAGATGTCACTACATTAAACAAATTTTTCGCAGTATGTGCATCAACAGCACTAAATGGATCATCTAATAGATATATATCAGCATTCTGATAAAGAGCACGAGCAAGTTGAATTCGCTGCTTTTGACCTCCACTTAAATTAACTCCTCTCTCACCTATTTCAGTGAGGTCACCATAGGGAAGCAACTCAAGGTCCTTTACCAGTGAAGACTTTTGAAGTGTCTCTTGATATCTTTGATCATCCAACTCAGATCCAAACAAAATATTTTCACGTATTGTTCCTGTTTGTATCCATGCTGTTTGAGAAACATACGCAAACTTCCCATGAACGTCAATCTGTAATTCAGCATATATAATCAGACACCGACTAATATTAAAACTGGAATGTAGGACATAAAATTCATAGCTCTAAGTTGAATTAATATGATAGGACATCACTGTATCCATTTATCTGATACCATTTAATTGAGATTACAATTCTCTCTACTTTTCCATTTCCATTTAGTTGTCATTTTAACAAAAATATGAATACCATCCAAGTTATAACGAATTAGAGTATCACATGATTTAGGAGTGTATTGTGGGAGTGAAAAGGGAATAAAACTTTACCGTTCCCTTTGTTTTTGAAACTTCTCCAAGAATTGTTGCAATGAGAGTTGATTTTCCTGAGCCAACTTCTCCACAAATAGCCACCTTTTGCCCATGTCTAACCTCTATATTTATGTTCCTTAGTGTTGGTTTTGATGCATTAACTTCCCATGAAAAGTCAGAACATTTTATTGAAATTGAGCCTTTGAGGTTATTATTGAAGCATTTTTTCTTGAAAATTTCTCTTTGCAGTTCTGGTGCCTCGAGGAAATTAACAATCCGAGAGAAAGCAACTTTTGCCTCAATGATCACTGCAATAACATCTGGGATGCTTGAAATTGGTTCTTGAATGAGGCGCAAAGTTGCCACAATAGTGAAAACATTACTTGCATGCAAAGGAACTTTCAGAAAGTAACATGCTAGAAAAGAAGCAGCAGATACCAACAATGGTGATGTCCAAACGATAAAGACAAAGAACGCCTTTCTTAACTGCACTGCTGATAGCAATTTAAGTTCAACATTTCGCAAGTAATATACAACATTTTTAAAATGTGTTTCCCATGCATATAACTTCAACACTTTCATAGTCACAAAAGCCTCAAAACTAGTCTTTAATCTCTCATCTTGTGCCACCATAAGTTGCCTTTGAAACTTGTGCTCTAACTTGGCAAGGTGAGCATTGCAAAGCATAGTGAGAATTATCATTGCCATTGATGCTAGTATTGCTAGTCCCATTGTGCGGAAAAGAATTACTAATGCAATACACAGTTGAAGGCTTGTTGTCCAAGTCTGGTGAATCCAAACTGGAAATTCTCCAATTCTATAAGCATCCACGATTATATAATTGATTATCTCACCACTAGAGTGAATCAACCTAGCAGAATTGGACAGCCGTAACATTTTTTTATAAATGGATGCATTAAGTAGTGATCTAACTTTCATCCCGACAAGTCTACTCCGGAAATACCATTGTCTTTGTGATAGGGATCCAATGATCTTTATAAAGAAGAGTGATATGGCTAATATATAACCCTGATAATTGAAACTTGTATTGCCTTCAGCAACCGATATAAATTCATTCAGAAATAGAGGACCAGAAGTTAGAGCAAGTACCTTGAGTAAAGCAAAGAGTCCTGTTATTAAAATCTCTCTCTGGTAGCACAAAATTATTGTCCAAAAGACCGACGAATGTAATGATGATTCATGCTGTTTTTGTTTGTTTAACTGTTCTACAAATGACAAATAACAACTTTTTGCTCGATCTAACTCTCTTAACTTTGGGATATCCTCGTCTACAAGTGTTTTCTCATGACCCCTTTTCATCAATGGATTCAACCACCAAAACGAAATCTTACTCAAGAATCCAGCCTTGGAAAATGGGGTTATATTGCTGCTAACAGGACCAACTTCATTGAGCTGACCATTTAATGTACACGCTTTCACCAATTTCTTTATCAACATCTTCACATGTACACGCTTGGTATGTGCATAATAGAAGTAAAGTTTCTCCTGAAAAAGATAGAACATCTAAAGCTGCATTGAAGGAGAGTTCGCTACTACCGATTGCATAAGAAGACATGGATAAAGAACATAATATACCAGAAACAAAGAATATGAAAACAGAAAACATCAACAACCATGCTCTTGTGAGTTGTTTTATCTGAAAACTTACAATTAAACTTACTAACAAGCATGTGAATCCATGAAAGAGATATATCAACCACTCGTTAATTCCTAACGATAAACGCAGCAGCCAAATAGAGATATTGGTTATGGCAGATACTAGTTGCAAGCAAGGTTTTAAATACGGGTCCGTTACCGCGAAAACGGCCGCGACAAAAAGGTATAGGTGGCCACCAATACCGTTTTCATCTGTTTCCAGGGTGAGCTTAAAAATCACATTGAAACACTCGTTACAACCGTGACAAAAAGCCATACAACCGTATAACTCCGTTATGAATGTGACACACCATTACGGAAGCGAAAAACACAACACCGTTCATATGGAAAAATAGATAATGAGAGACCGTAGAGTGTTGTAATGTTGTAATTATTATATTTATTTTAACAATCTTATAATATATAAAATAATATTTCAATTTAAGTTATTACACACTATATGATAGAATAAATGATTAAATAATTTTTGTGCATTGTTGTGATTAATTCACACCTCGACGGCCGTACTCTGTGACGCAACATCCGTAACAGCCGAAATCGCAACAACCTTAAGACGACCGCGACCGTTATTTAAAACCTTAGTTGCAAGTTTGAATATCTTACCAGACTCCAAAAGGGTCTTCTTGAAGAAGTTTTCAGGATCTTGATGATGAATGAGAACATGATTAGCAGGAACACACTAAAGCAAATTATACTCCAAGTATCATCCATCTTCGGTTGAGCTTCTTTTTGCTGTTCAAACTCTATAACAAACAGGGAAACAAAATAATGTCTTTTTTAATAAAATACCTCTTGAATGTGTAATGGGATAATAGAAAAATAATCATTGCATGTTTCACGTGAAACATTGAAGTGCAATGGGATACAGATTGTCTGACATTATGGCGCCAAGTGCACTCTCACTTTCAACTTTTATTGGCCATCAGATCAATCCTATGTTTCATACGGTGCCGAGTTTTAAAAATAAAAATAAAAAACAATCTGAAACGTCAAGAAATAAGAATGGGGTAAAAAGTCATTTTTCTCATTAAATGTGTAACGAGTAAGCACAATAATTCTTTAATAAATAATTGTTGTTTTTCAACAAAAATAGTGGAAGATTTTGATAAGTCTGATATGTCATATCACTAAGATGAGAAACATGATTTCATCATACAAGAATAAATTCCATGAAGTGGCTAGACGCCATGGGATCTTATATAAAATCTATGTGCATAAACCATATATAGATATTGGTCCTATCATTCAAACGAGTAAGACCCATAAGATAAAAGCATGTTTTTTTTATAGAAAACTATCATGGATGGTATTATGAATACCTTAAAGATGTGAATGATTGTAGAAGGTTTCATGCAAACACACGATGCAAATCATGATAGAACCATTACATCATGATAATGCTCAACTTTAACGACTCACTTGCGATTGTTATATAATGTGTTTCAATAGATGGATGACAAGGTTGCATTCCTTAGTTGGAATGATACTATATATGTATTTGACATATATGCAGGGTTTCGTTAGTCTAAAGGATGCTACAAATGTATATAAATTGAAAAAATCACTTATGGATTATGAGAAGATTCATGAAGTTCAATTGTCAATTTTATTAAAGAAGTCTTATGAAAACTTAGATTAATAATGAATGTCGAATTTAGGCAAGTGTACCAAATCGTTTATTAAGTAATAAAATGATAAGTAGAGTATCATATCTACATGCTTACGTTACTTATTTGGGAACAAATAAAAATAAAAGAGACAAAGTGTTTAGAGTTTTGCAACAAAGCAAAGTTTACATGTTTTGATTGTAGAATGTTAGTGGCGGTTAGGATTCATAGAATCCCCTTTATTTAATTGTTGGAATTACATAACAATCAAGTTGTCAAGTTGCACCTACTGATCACACGGCAATAATACATGTGGGGCCTTACTCTCTCAAATATATGTGTTCATTCCCCTCTAGTTGTCGAGTTGCACATGCTGATCACACAGACGTACATATGAGGTCTTTCTCTCAGAGGCAATTGAAACATAAACTTAAGTTAACTTTCATAAATTTTGATCTATGAACCTTGGAAGCACATAACATACTCTCCCTCTCTCGTTAGTTCTATAAACGGGCAACCCTATCAGCGTCTAACTTACCAAGGTGAAAAAAGAGTGGAGTTACTGGGCTGATTTAAGTCGTAAAGTCACCTATTTTCTTAATTACTAACTAGTTACTTCTTGATTCTGACTCATTTTCCTTATCTATTCTCACAATATTTAGGGGAAATTTACGGTTACCATACTCAATCAATATTCATGGTTTGAGTATTCTATGAGCAGTTCTTTTTTCGGTTGGCAAATTTGGTGAAACCATAGAATATTATGGATATATGGTACGAATTAGTATAGTTTTTTTTTTTCGGGAAGGGATGATGAATCAAAAGATGATGCTATCCTATAATTTCGTAAGCTTCTACAAGAAGCTCTTTTGACAATTGCAAACAAGAAAAATATCCAAACATGATTCTAGATCTCAAAAAATAAAAAATTAACATAGTTCTAAACATTTACCTTTTCTCTTAATTTTTTGCAAAAATAAAAATCAAAGCACTACCACACTCTGGTACCATGACGAACAATTGTGATTATTTTTTTTACTAATCATTAATTGTGTTTATGAACATAAATATTGAATGAGTGAAGAAAAGAAAACAATAGATATGGTGAAAATGGTCAACAAAGATGAGATCATATGATAATTTGATAAGATTAAAATTTAGTCCATTAGATCAATATGATATGAATGTTGGAGATGTGGAGTAACTCTTTAAACTTACTCTTAGAGTGCAAATATCCCTCCTCTCTGTGTGTGTGTGTGTGTATATATATATATATATATATATATATATATATATATAAGGTAATGTCACGCCCGTAAATGCCTAAGTTAGTCAGAGTTATTCTTCAGAGGAGACAAATATACGCACAACATAAAAACTAAACAACATAAAGATAAATAATTAAATAAAGACTTTAAATTAAATAAATTCTCCAACAACCAGAATAGAGGTTCATCTTAGAGCCATAGCCTAAAAAGATTTAGTTACACATGGTAATTAAAGACAAATTACAAAAGAAATAAAACATACCCTAAAAGAACTTGGAATCAGGAGAGAAACTCCTCCCTTAAAGCTCCTAGTGCTTGCCTTCCTCTTGAACCTCTTGTTCTGAATGAGAAATAATGAATGAAGAAAACAATATTTATAGGGAGAGTTTCCACCTGAACTTGGGCTAAAATATCGAGCTTTTTCCACCAAAAAGTCACAAAACAACGCCCTGGCCCGCAAGGACCAGGCGTTAGGTAACTAGAACCATGCGCCAGACGTATGTGAGTAGATTTTTTGGCGTTAGGCGCCTAGAATCATGCGCCAGGAGCCTCAACATGTGCCTAGACGCACAGAACTGTGTGCCAGACACATGTGAGTGTTGTATGGGCTCCAGAGCGTCTATTTCTCCGTCTTTATAGGTGTTTGCCTCCATAAAGATGTCTTGGAACTTGAGAATATAATTCCTCCCTCTGTAACGTCTTATGAGGCCTCTTAAATCTTCATTCTTTCATCTTCCCAAGGTTTTCACAAATATCCAGATGCTTTGCTTTGCTGATTTACATGATTTCTTCGTGAATTACATCAAAACACCCAAAAATTGCCATGATTTGGGAATAATAGAATTACTGAATCAAATATAGAAAACATTACAAATATCCCGAAATCATAAACAATTTCTCTAATACTCCTCTATTCTGGATGTAAAGCCTATTGAAAATAACTGAAAAACTTATTAAGAATAGCATAAGATGACATGTCATCAGTAAATGAGAGGATTTATATTAATCTGGTATAATATGAAGATGCAATGTTTATCACTAAAACTGTTTATCTATGAGATATTGATAAAATAATGATCACCAAAATAGTTTATCTGCAAGGGATAATTACTTCTTAATGAAAGTAAGTACCAAATTTATTCTAGTGTTTTACACTAGATCACTGTCAAGAGTACCATGGATGTTTTAATGAACTAAGGATTGCTTCTTAAACACGAATGAAAAAATCATTGTAAAGGAGTTACATAGATGAATACTTTTGTATCCTTGTATAGTATAACTAAATCACAATCTAGCATAAATGGTATATTTGAATATCAACTATGTAAAGTGTAAAAGTACAAACTTCATGTAGTTGTTTCTATTGCAGGGGTCAAATACAATTTACTTAAAAATAATTAGCATGAACATGTAGTAATAAAGTATATAATTTATTTTTAATATACTGTGCATTAGAAGAACAATAATTTTATATACATCTAACCTGATAAACGTCGAGTCAATATATCAGTACTTATAAATAATATAGAGTTATTTTTCAATTTAATTATTTTGCGGTCATTTTCTTCAGCACAAACACATAAAAAACAAACACCATTGGTAGTTACATGTTTGTGGACAATCATTTAGAGATAAGCACCACCCGTCTGCGATATCATAAGAATTAATGACAATAACTAAAAAGAGATGAATGATTATGTATATAAGAAATGATAAAATTTAGAAAGAGAAAGAACGTACTAATGGCTTTGTGGCTGGTCACGAGAACAATTAGAGAAAAAAATATGATCAAAGCATGAACGAATTTAAGAATTTCAGCCATATTTTCGTTCCTTTGCAAGTAATAAATATGAAAGTAGTTGATTTCTTAAAAAAAAAAAAATGAAATTAGTTGATATTTTATAAGTAAAAACCCCAAGCTTTATTAACTTCAATTTTCAGAATAACGACATTTAAGTTAATGGTGGATTCTAGGATGAGGGCTCTATTAAGTCCCTCACCGGTGTACCACTTTATTTCATCGTCAGATTAAATAAGCCTAAGTGATCTAATTATTTATCACCACACTGGATCCCAAATTATTTCTCCCTCCATACTGATCTTGGCATCTCGCTCTCCGGTCTCCATTGCCTACACCTTTTCTTCTCACTTGTTTGTTTCTTCTTCTCACGTTATGTTTATAATTACCCTTCAAATAATCAGTTTACACCCTTGGTTTACATGTTTTCAAAGCTTGTCAATGTCCCTGATTACACATAAGCTCTCAATAAGTTTCACCATTGAAGTACCTTGTGATTAAAAACGATGGCAAGAGAGAAATGGAAAAAGAATCATACGAAGATATTATATAATATTTAAATTGTAAACAAACTAAATAATTAAGTGGACTATAATTATGATAAATAATGGTAGCTTTACCCCTCAAAATTGCAAAAAAAAAAACCCAGGCTTAAGAAACTTGAGTATTAAACCTACACAAAATTGAATCAAAGCACCGGTTGAAATTTATTGTGAATTGAAGGATTGTAAGGTTTTGGGTCTGTTAATTTTTTTGTTTGAGTTATTAATGATTTTGGTATTCATCAACCATGAAGTTGAACGTGAACACAGAGAAGAGAGAACAGGGAGCAAAGATCCGGTGTGGTAATAAGTAATGAAATCCTATAGACATATTTAATCTGACGGTGAAATAAAGTGGTACACCGGCGATGGACTTAATTGATCCCTCATTCTAGAATCCACCTAATTTATTTAATCCCTAAAAAAACTAAATTTATTTAAATAATTCCATATAAGTTATATGTGGTTGCTTCGGTTGGGTCCGGTTATCATGCATAAGTATTACTTATGCACCCTGCATAAGTCCAGTCCATTACCCATTACCCGGTATCCAGAACTAGTTTCCACCAAAATCAAATGAACAGAAAACGAAAACGAAAACTGCAAAATGCATCAAACGAAAACGAAATCGAACCTCATTTCAACCATCCCACGAAATCATCATCAGGGCCGGTCAACAATCCCGATTCTCGCTGTAACGAACCTTCTCCGGTGAATTCTCGTCGTAACCGCTTCTTCATCAACATCAGTGCCGGTCCAAAACCACACGAACAGTAAAAAAGATGAAAACAAGACAGGTTTGAAATTCTCATATATAATTTCTTTTCCAAATATCTTGTGCTTTGAAGTAATTACAATTAGTTTGGAAAGTAATTGCATCTGTTAAACCCTAATTGACAGTTTAATTTCAAATTGGGAAAAATCAACTCAAATAAATAGTTTAGAAATTGTATCTGTGTTCACTGTATGTGTGTGATAATATTTGGTAATTTTTCCTGTTATTTAATAGTTCTCTGTACTTATGCCAAAACAATTTTGTTGTAGAAATGGTTTTATGTGAGTTGGACTACAAAACCACAAATTGCTTAATTAGTACCAATATCATATTTAATGTTGAACTAACAAGAAAAGTACCAGGTAATGGACATGATACAAACACGATTTGGAGCATGATACAACAATCATTATTTAGTTAATCTATCTAAAGCCATTATTCCATCTGTGTATGCAATCATCATAAAGTGAGTGATCTCACATTGACAATGATATCTAGTTCTTTGACTCTCTAATTGATCTGTGTATGAAACCATTTCAAATGATGGTTGAAAAGGCAATGGGATGCTTAGTTTGGCTTACGACAACACCTAACCTTGATCTAGAAGTGTCTGTCTTGAAAACGAATGACTGATTAGAGTTGGGCAGTGTAAGTATGGTTGGAGTTCTATAGCACCAGGGTGCCGCTTTTTTTCCTTAGGCAAAACCATTTTGAACTGATTATTATTCAACATAGGTAGAATATGTTCTTGAACTGGTTTTAGGAACAAAAATTGAAGAACTTTATTGGGGAAATGGTTGTAGAGGCCAATTAACCTCTGCATATTCTGAGTTGTATCTGCCAATTAACCTGAAACTTATGCAGTGTAGCAATTGTATCAAAATCATTATTGTGCATATATGAGTGTGTGATAAGGTGCTCATATTAATTTTTCATTTGCAAAATGTGTCAGCAGTCCTTAGGAATTAGCTGTGGTTATGAATTATTGAAAGTACATGGACTTCCGTTGATGCAAACTTTAGAGTGGAAAAATGTTAGACTTTATTTAAGGTCTAATATGTGGCATGTATTATGAACTCTTGAGTGGCTTCATTTGTAACATGTGCTGAGCTGCTATGTTTTGAAATGTTTATTAGTTTAGTATTTGTCATATTCTTGTCAGAAATATTGACAACTTCGTTTCTTTGTTTGTATGCTTTAATGTTGTTTATGCATATGTAACTGGATTGCATTCTAAATTTATGTTATTTTCACTACTTGAAATTGTTTTATATGGTAAATTAATATTATGAGTTTATGCATGTTGAAGGATAAAGAAGGTTTTGCTCTTTAATTTTTACTTTAGCTCTTGCCATTTCTCCGGTTTCCACAGGAATGATTAAGAAAACTAATTTCAAATTAATGAGCAACTACACAACACATGAATTCATAAAATTTTTAGATTATAAGAAACATTTAAATCACCCCATGATCCTAAATATTGTTGCGATTACAACTTGTGGTGCTTGCGATTAATCAACATTTATTTTTCAATTGTGGTGAAATTCACTAACCAATTTGTTCACAACTCTAATATACTATGTGCTTTGCACATACTTGTGCTCTTGCTAAAGCCTAATGGCAACAAGTAATCTGAAATCAGTTCTTGAATTGGTTTATTTGGGAACTGATTTGAAAAACTGGTATAATAGATGTTAAGGTAAAAAATGTATATTATACTGATAAATTCAGAATGAATTTACTGATTTCACTATTTTACCAATAGAATAGTACAATGATGATGAATGAAAAGTGTTACAGGACTTGAAAAGTGTATGAAATGAATTCCATTTCTTTGAATTATTGATAATACATGAGGGAATAGAGTAAAAGAAGAGGTAATCTGGGCTACAAGAGAGAGAGAGTAGCAATCACCAATTTCAGCCGATCCAATCATAGGTTCCCTTCCCTATTTGATTTGTTAAGATTGGTTTAAGTATTAGACTATATGTAAAATTCAAATCAGAATTAGATCAAATTTTGTTTGATTCAGATTTGAAATTAAGAGTTAACTCAATTATTTGATTAGGCTATATTGTCAATCGTTGCGCGATTGCACGCGATAGAGGCTTTGGTTAGCGGAGTTAGTGTCCACTGTGACACACTCTGCTCTCTGCTGGTGATCTGCATTTGCAGCTGAAAATCACGGTCAGATCGAAGTCTTCTCGCGTTATTAAGGCTGCAATCAGGTCACAGTTTGGTTAGGCATTTAAAAACTCTAAACTAATCCTCGTATTTTAACCTTTGAGCTTCTTTTTTAAGAGTGTTTAGGTAATTTGATTTATTTTAAGTAACCTAACCCTTCTTTTGCAAAACTTTCTTCTTTTCCATTTCTGACGACGAAGATTGGTAAATACAAAGTGGTTAGCTTATGCATTATATGTACTTAATGGTTTTCTTTGATCCAGCAGGCAAAACAAACTAAGGACCTAGAAATGGAGGAGAAGAAAAGGAATGTCAGTGCTTCATCATCAAGAGAGGCTAAGGGTAAAGAAAAGAAGCAGCACAAGATGAGTATTCCTAAGATATATGAGCTTATGCATTCAGAAAACCATTCTAGCTTATTTCCTAAATAAGTGTTTGATAAGCTTTGTGAGTGTTGTTTGCAATCTTAGCTAGAAAATCACCACATTTCACTTTATACTTGCAATTAGTGTGATTTGTCGACAATATAAATGATAACAATTTAATTTCTGAAATGAAGTGTTGATTTGGTTTAGTGCATGTCTATGCTCACTTTGCTGTGTCCTTATTATAGTATGTTTTGTATAAAATTATACCAAAACAATTTTGCTGTGTAAATGGTTTCTGTGATTTGTACTCCAAAACCATTTTGCTGTGGAAATGGTTTCTGTGAGTTGTATTCCTAAACCATTAGATGTACTTAATGGTTTTCTTTGATCCAGCAGGCGAAAAAAACAAAGGACCTAGATCCATTGCCATCATTCAGTATTGGACCGGCACAAATGGAGGAGGAGAAAATAAATGTCACTACTTCATCATCCAGTGGTGATAATGAGCCGAAAACAGGAGAGGCTAAAGGTAAAGAAAAGAAACACAAGATTCTGATGAAGGAGGTTCGGATGATAAAAATGCAAAGCAAAGACTGAGGCACAAGATGAGTATACCTAAGTTATATGAGATTATGCGTTTAGTACATGGCAAAAGAAGAAAAGAGGAGATAGTTGATCTTTTGAATGACAGTGGCTTTGGAGGAATGATGCATATCTGCAACTGGACAAAAGTCCACACTTTCTTTGTGGATTGGGTTGTTAGAAACTTTGACAAAGAGCACATGTATATTAAATTAAGCAAGACCGAGGTACTTCCATTGAAAGAGGATGATGTACATAGGGTGTATAAGCTTGCAATGGCGGGAAAACAGATTAACGTGGATCTCTGCTTTGAGGCAGCAATAATGAGATTGAGGAAAAAATTAAGATTGAATGGAAATTATTCTCCTTTCGTGAAGTCAACAGATTTGGAGAGGATATTGAAGACAACAGAGAAACCAAAAGCGTGGGTGAAGGGTGCAATCTGTTTTATCATTCACAAAATTTTGTGCCCCACTAATAATAGTTTGGTATCTCTCCAATATGCGCACATATTAGATCCAGCTAGGGTATCATCTTATAACTGGTGCTCACATGTTCTTGGATATATGAAAGAAGGCCTGCAAACTCCGGGAGTTGCAAATCCATTAGCGGACTTCCACTTCCTAATGGTGATCATTCTATATATATATATATATATATATATATATATATATATATATTTATATTTGTATTTTTAAAACAACTAAGGGGTGGATTTTTAAATTATTTATGTGCATGTTTTTATTGTGCAAATTAATTACATGGAGAAAATGGGGAAGAGAAGCCCATTTCTGACAGGGAAATACAAGCGGCCATCACTTCGTGATTGGGATGTCAAGACGGAAAACCAAGACCTTCAGAAGGTCCATGACCTTATGGGACTCGAGCATGGATTGACGGCCGGGGTAACCAGACTGTACAGCACCGACGAAGGTCCGCTTGTATTGTGTTTTGATGCAGATACCTGTCCACTCTCTAAGGTGAGAGAAAAATAATGATATAACTATTATTTATGCAATATTATGGTGGAAATCATTAATATAGATTAAATGGTTTCAAGATGTTATACACTAAAACCATTAGTATTGTTAAACCGGATATCTTAATGATTTCTAACATAATATTGTGTTTTTATGGTTTTGAAAATCCTAATAAAACATATACATATGAAAATTGCAGGCAGAGATGCATCTTAATCATTGTAGGTCTTGTATACGGATCTACACTACAACTACGGAAACCTTGGAAAGAAGAATAGCTGAGGGAAATGTTGGAACTTTTGGGAAAAATGATGCAGTTCCAAAAGAAACAAACACAACCAAGGACAATCCAATTGAAATGCACCCTGAAACCAAGGAGAATAAGATTTCAAGTAATGAAAAAGGGATGGAAGTACCTGAAACTGAAGATGATAGAAGTTTGAGTGCCGGAACATATCTACCCCCAAAAAGAAAAGAAAGAAGTTCTAGTGTAGATAATGGACAGACTCAGAATGAATCATCCATACCACAAACAAGCACTCGAGGGGAAGAAAGGTACTACATTCAATTTTAAGTCTTAACATGGTTTAGTGATCACGTAATTGTAAGACTTTGTACACTAATTTTCTGAAATTGTTTGTTCCAATTCTGTAGGTATTTTTGTTCTTGAATGTTACTTTTAACATATTTCACCAATTTGTTGAAAAATTTATAGCCTTGAAACCTTATACTTACAATAATTTTGTTAATCATATTCCATGACACTTCACATCAAAACTGTATCCGATGTTTCATATTATGTTTTGTATTTCACACGTGTGCACGCTTTAATATTTCATATCTGCACAACATCGACACATATATGAAAAAAATTAGAACTACTAACTAAGAAGGCATTAATGGTTTCAGGTTGAAAAATGATGCCAAAAACATTGACGATAATGATGATGAAGAAGATAAGGTTGATGCCAAAAGCCTTGATGATTCAGTGAAGAAAACATGCAATGTGGGTCTTTCCTTTACACATGAAACAATCTTGAAGTGGCCAGAGTTTTTTGATGGGGGAGAAGCTTCGAATGCAGAGTAAAAAAATTAATATATATGATGTGTTTTAATGGTTTCATGATGTGTAAAACTATAATACCTAACTAATGGTTTTATATATATGATGTGTTTTAAACATTGAAAGTGTTTGCCAATAGTTTTGATATTTAATGTCTGAAAACCAAAATGATTTTTAATGGTTTCAGGTTGAATAATAATGATTCAGTGAAGACAAAGTCAGTGAAGAAACCATGCAATAGTGAATAATTAAATTCTGCACTATAACAATATTAATTAAATTCTGCAAACTAACAATTATGTAATTTATTTGACAGTGTAACTCCGTTAAAGTCGGTGTTACCAGATGAAATAATCAACTTGGATAATGTGCAAACAAAGAAAAGAAAGAAGCATGATATGCTTTATTCTGTTGGCACATACCCTGAGCGTAAAAGAGCTGTGAAGAAGTCAAAATACCTTGAATGCCCCTACGATGAAGCTGTCTACGAGTCAAATGCAACTAAGATGCAGAAGGATATATCAACATTTGCATGGAGCATTTCACATGATGAGTAAGTGAAAACCATTTTAAATATCTATTGTCAAATTATATGAATTAGTAAACTTTGCAATATTACTACTAATAATATTTTGAAGAAATTAAACTATTCTAATTAAGAAATTTTCAATTTAGTCAACAAGAAAATTCATATTCCTAGTTGCAATTACTAAATACAAAGTGGCCTTGAGCAGGCAGGTCGGCATGCATGTTCTTTAGTTACTAAGAATAGCTTCTTAGTTAGGCTGTCATGGATCATAGGTGGGACTGCATACATAAATTATAACTTATGTTGAGTCGTTAATGTAAAATTGCATAGTTAACATAAATAGGATTAAGACAAATCAGAAGCTTAGTGTAAGTGGGATTAAGACAAATCAGAAGCAAACATGGTTTTCATAGTAATGTTAATTTTTTTTGCCAAATTGGTTGTTTTATTTGTACTTATGCCAAAACAATTTTGTTGTGGAAATGATTTTTGTGAGTTAGACTCCAAAACCATTGTGCATCACTTATTTGGCTATACTACAGGTTGTAATCTCATATCAAATATAAGTAGTACAAATCCTAAATGCTTGATAATAATGTAGGACATAGATTTTGTACTGCTCGGATAACAAGGCTCATGCTTTCAGTCTACAAAGGAGTGACTGGTGGACACTTCAAAAAGCTGAATGGGTGTCATGCTTCGTGATAAATGCTTGAGTCAATTGCTTGAACTGGAATCAACCAAATGAGAAGATGACAAGACTGGTTACACCATTCATCAATTATGTATGCATTACATTCTCCACATAGTTTCTTTTGCAATTGCTTGAGTCGCTTAATATTGTGGAACAGATTCCAATTCTCAAATCCATAATTTTTACAATCTTGCCATTCTTCCCATGTTTTTTCATTTTGGACCAATCTTTGAAAGATTCTATTTGGGTATTGCCACCCTCCCATTCAGCAAGAAACTTCATGCAAAAGACTCCACAACTGTCTTTATCAGTTTGAGTAGGCACCTTTGGCGTTTCCCACTTAAATGTGCTAAACTGGAAAGGCATTGTGATTTTTCTTTTCTTATAAAATTCTGTCACAAATGCTTCCACCTCCTTCAGCCATACATCAAACATCTTTTTGTACACTATCGGTTCACCATTATTCATGTGCAATCTCTCTCCGATCAAGCTATTCATGAATTGAAATTTTTAGCTCTTGAGATTCATAACGAAGCATACATAATGACTACCCAGATTCCCAATTAGTGTTGGCGTCATGATCTATTTCATCAGTAAAATAATCAACACCATATAATTCAAACAATCAATTTGTAGAAATTTTCAAAACTATATTGAACTGAGTCTTACATATTCTAGACTTGTAGGGTCAATAGCCTTCCAATCCATGTATTTGAACCTTTTCAGTCTCTCGATGAATCTTTTGCATGCACTTGGTTTCGTTATATCTAGGGCATCAGGTATTTCCATGTCAACCTGTTTATATAAAATGATTAAAATCAATTTCAAAAAGACCTAAACAATATGTAAACTTTTAACATTCATGGAATGTAATGCATACATAATTGATAAATGGTGTAACCAGTTTTGTCATTTTCTCATTTGGTTGATTCCAGTTCAAGCTATTGACCCAAACATTTATCACGAAGCATGACACACATTCATCTTTTTGAAGTGTCCACAAGTCACTCCTTTGTAGACTGAAAGCATGAGCCTTGTTATCCGAGCAGTACAAAATCTCCGTCCTACATTATTATCAAGCATTTAGGATTTGTACTACTAGTATTTGATCTGAGATTACAACCTGTAGTATAGCCAAATAAAACAACCAATTTAGCAAAAAAAAAATAACATTACTATGAAAACCATTTTTGCTTCTGATTTGTCTTAATCCCACTTACACTAAGCTTCTGATTTGTCTTAATCCCATTTATGTTAACTATGCAATTTTACATTAATGACTCAACATAAGCTATAGTTTATGTATGCAGTCTCACCTATGATCCATGACAGCCTAACTAAGAAGCTATTCTTAGTAACTAAAGAACATGTAATCATGAAAATACAACCACACTACCTAGTTGGACCAAAAAACAAGAGAAACATGCATGCCGACCTGCCTGCTCAAGACCACTTTGTATTTAGTAATTGCAACTAGGAATATGAATTTTCTTGTTGGCACTTGAAAATTTCTTAATTAGAATAGTTTAATTTCTTCAAAATATTATTAGTAGTAATATTGAAAAGCTTACTAATTCATATAATTTGCCAATAGATATTTAAAATGGTTTTCACTTACTCATCATGTGAAATGCTCCATGCAAATGTTGATATATCCTGCTGCATCTTAGTTGCATTTAACTCGTAGACAGCTTCATTGTAGGGGCTTTTAAGGTATTTTGACTTCTTCACAGCTCTTTTACGCTTAGGGTATGGGCCAACAGAATAAAGCATATCATGCTTCTTTCTTTTCTTTGTTTGCACATTATCCAAGTTGATTATTTCATCTGGTAACACCGACTTTAACGGAGTTACACTGTCAAATAAATTACATAATTGTTAGTTTGCAGAATTTAATTAATATTGTTATAGTGCAGAATTTAATTAATCAATTCTAAAGTAGAATTGTCACATTGGTTGAAGATAATAGGATATGGAAAAAGAGAGTATCTTACTATGAAGTTTTGCTCAAATCACTCTCATCTGATAGATATAGAAATGTTATGGAATTTGGAGAACAAAATGTTTATGATAAACATTAACATATACTATTAACTCTTTATTGTTATCATACATAAGAAGCATATTCAAATTCAAGTAACAAGTATATAAATCAAATTAATTAGCTTTTTTATCAATGTAAAAGTTATATTTGGATCCTCTCATGTAAAAAAAAATCAGAAATCCATTTATTCAAAAAACAAGTTTAGCAAATTCAGCAAAACAATAGATAGCAATATTTTCAATTGGAACTACAAATTCTAGCTCAATTACACTGCCTAGCTCTCCTAAACTGTGTCACAAATGTTTATGAAATTATTTAAACTCAAACAAAATTATGCTGTTGGTTATAACAATGCCCCAAATCGTGTTTGTATCATGTCTATTACCTAGTACTTTTCTTTTTGGTTCAACATTAAATATGATATTGGTACTAATTAGGCAATTTGTGGTTTTGGAGTCCAAGTCACAGAAACTATTTTCACAGCAAAATGGTTTTGGAGTCCAAGTCACAGAAACCATTTCGACAACAAAATTGTTTTGGCATAAGTACAATATATTTGAGGAAGAAATTATATATGAGAATTTCGAACCTGTCTTGTTTTCATCTTTTTGCTGTTTGGGTGCGGTTGCGGTGATGATGATGATGAAACACAATGATGATGATGATGATGAACACAAAGACGGTGATGAATGAAGATTTCGTTGGTTTCGCTGAAAATAGAAATGGTTCATCACAGGAACAGGGAATGGTTCATAAATCACAAAAAATGTACACACACGTTCACAACAAACACGCAACACAAGCAATAATCAAAATAAAATTCATCACAAAACCATAAAAAAAAACTACCTCGCCGCGTGAAATGCAATTTCGCAGAACTCCTCCCTCCTTAAAACTACCTCCAAAACCTTTGCATCCTCAATTCAGTGCTAATTCCATCAAAATTGAAAACCGATCCAACACAGAAAAACATCACAAACGCGAAACATAATTCAGATCTTGAGGAAGAATAGAAACAGATTGAATCAAAATCTGGCCGGATAAATCACGTCGGAGCGGCGAGAAAGGGTGAGAATCACGTCAGAGTGCAACCTCGTCGGTGAATAAGTGTGAGAAAGGGTGAGAATCACGCCGGAGCTGAGCCACCTTGCCGGTGAGAGTGTGAGTTGAGCGAGAAAGGGTGATTTGAGCGAGCGGCGAATGGTGATGAATTCGTTAACGATTGGAAATTAATTCATTTTGTGAAGTTGGTTTTGTTTGGGGGGTGTACGGAGCATTTTTGTTGGGCTGACTGTTAATGGGCTTGGACTTATGCAGGGTGCATAAGGATTCCTTATGCATGATAACCACACCCGCTTCAGCTGTTGTGTAACCACGTTATTATTGATTTAATAACTACCAAATTCTCACTCAAATGGTCATTATGATATAATGGCAATTGGTTTGTTATTTACATATTGCAATTGAAAAATGTTTTTTTCCCGTGAGCATAGCTCAGTTGAACCTTATTTTATGCAGGGTTCGAACCCCGAACATCCCACTTATTGCCATTAGGCTATTTGACCAAAAAAAATTTGTTTTTTTATTTTATTTTTATAGATGAACCTTATTTTAATTCTGTCTTTCGATTACAATTTTACAAATGAACGTTTTTTAATTCTTTGTCTTTCGATTACAATTAAGTTTGGTTTTATTGAAAAGAATTTGTCCGTTGGCTAATGTAAACATTACTACTATGTGTTCCCATTTCATGCACGGGGTAATTTTTAATATTATTTATTTGTTTATTTAAAAGGATTATGTGATATATTTTGCTAATAATCAGATGATGATTGGGAAAATACACCGTAACCCATTTTAGGGGTTGTCCGCTGTGAAGATGAGAAAAACACAAGAAAGGGGGGTTTGAATTGTGCTGATCTCTTCTAATTTTGTTATGATCTCTTTAAAAAGGTAAAAAAACTAAAAGTAAAGAGATAAATGAAGATAGATGACACAAGCAAGCTATCATGGTTCACTCCAAAATCTAGGGATAATCATCTCTCCTCCCACTTCCGAGAGATTTCATTATAACAATCGGATTACAACAATACCACTAAGACCATCTATTCCTATATTTCCTTGCCTCAACCAAAAGGACTTCCTAATCTCAATCAAGAGATATACAACAAGAGATTACAAAAGATTTAAGGTGAGAAAAACACAAGACGGAAGTGGGAGGGGTGTGTTTTGGTCGATATGGTAGGGTAATATGCGCTAGAGGGGGGAGGGGGTGAATAATGTTTTAATTTTTTTTATTGAATTTGTAGGGAAAGCGATTTGAAGAAAAATGATTTACGACTTATTGTATTTATCTAGGTTCAATGGCTATAATAAACTTATTAGGACTATGTGATGACCGGTCATCTTACGTTATTCTTATCATGTTTTTGTTTACACTGATTTTTGGTAAACAACCGCTGATTTAAAATTAATTACTTGCAAGATCAACCAGTAAATCTTAAGGACATATTTGTGTTTTTGTTTCTGTCATTTTTCAGAATTTGTGATTGTTCTTCAAGAACATAAAAAACTTAAGAAGATAACTTATCGAATTTAACCCAGTCAAACTCGTCGAAGTTACTTTCAAATGAAATAAAAGAAATTATATGAATAAAACAAGTAAATTGCAAAGATGCTTAAGAAAATAAACTTAAATTGCATTGATTGAATGTAAATTGATACACATATTCATACATTGCAACTTGTGACTCGTTTCTCTCTTCCATGCGGATAATTTGAGTGTATGTTTTTTGTATGATTGGATTGTGATCCCCTTCTCTTGTTAGAAACTACTATTTATACTAATAGAAATAACTACCTATATTTGAATTTGAAACTATAACTGCTATAAACGAACAATTCCTACCATTCGATTTGAATTTCGAATAAGTGTATCCGTTGCTTGACCTTATTTGAAACAAACTGCTTTTCGATGAAATAAAACTGCCTTTTGATATTTCTCGCTTGTCAAACCGAAACACATGCTTCGAGCATTTCCAGCAAGCCCAACTTTGATTTAAATATATAGGAATAGAAGAACATTATTTATTTCTTCGATGACAAGGTCAATCATGCTTTGACTGCTTTTAATACAGCCTATTAAAATATAGGCTAACAAATTGCCCCCCAAAAACGTTTTTGTTCGACTGATCTTTCTGATAGGGAGAAAAGGAAGTTTTTGATTCTCTGTAAACCATTCCAATCGAAACACTTTCTACAACGTCATCAATATTGGGAAAACAATTCAAAAAATGCTTTATGGTGTCCCCACTATAGTTAGTGTGTCACGTTCCAGTTTATCGGGAACCACCAAAAAACTGTCAACGTAGGATGTTGACACTTGTCCAAATCAAAGGTTATAAATCAAGGGTTTTACCTTTCCCTTTCACCTTCATATTTCTTTTTACCACAATTTTCACTGTTCCTCCTTCTTCTTCATCAAAACCTCAAACAAGAAAAAACTCCATAATCCAGAAAATATTTCTTAAGTCTTTTTTGTTTCTCAATCATTTTCAAAATGACGATTTCAAAGGGAACTTCCTGTTAACCTCCTGTTGGCGATGAACCTATTAATTTCTCTAAAGAAATTTCAACTGGTGGTCTTCAGTTCATCGCAGAACCCGACATTAAAGAAGCTGAGAATCGTATTTGGAAATCTCAGGTAATCATCCCATGCCCTAACTCAACACATGCATATTTAGGACCTATTCCAGATGAAAAAGATTATAACGACGAACTTAACGCCGTTTTCCCTGGCTTTAAAGAAAAACGCCTTTAGTTTTTTCAAAAGGGCCTTATAACTTAGGGTTTATCAAATCTAAATTTAGAACAGAACCTAAGTATGAGAACAATGAAGACTATCTATGTTGGTTAAACAAAGTTGAAAGTAAGAAAGGTCAATTTTGGAAAGACATTGGAATCTTTGACCTTATTCAACTATCTAGGCAAGGTCCTAGATATTAAGGAATCTTTGACCTTGTCTCAATGTCTCTCTACAACCTCTATATAAAGGAATGAAGACTTGGAGAATAGACGACTGACTCTGAACGAATTTTTTGAGCTATTAAGCTATTTTGTTATTCTCCCTGAGTCAAGCAAACACATCAACAACTTAGGAAATTCTTACAAACTTGTTTATCCTAGAATTTTTAAGTGTCACAGAAAACAGAGTCTTATTGTTTTTTAATTGAAACACCACTGATTGTATATCAAGTGTTCAAACACTTATTCAATTTTTTAAAAATTGTGTCAGAAGTCTCTTGCTTGTGAGCTTGAGCAATAGAAGTCTCTTAGTTATGTCTTTGAGCATTTGGAAGTCTCTGCCTGCGTGCTTGAGCATTTGAAAGTCTCTTGCTTTGTGCTTGAGCAACTTGTAATTTGTTAATACATTTTAGTGAACTCTCCTTGGAAGTGCAAGGGGAACAGAACTACTTCCGGTTTATGGAAGGAACCTGTATAATTGTCTGTGTTCTCTCTTTCCCTTATCTCTTTACATTATTCTGCTGCAACAGACTCTGATCTTCCATCAGAACCTGAACTTGTTCAGACTCTGATCCTGGAAAACAGAATCAATCTTTTAAGAGACGTGAAAGTTAACACAATTCAACCTCCCTTCATGTGTTTTTCTCACCTTCAGTTGGTATTAGAGCGCCGACTCTGTTGTCATAGCACTTAACCGTGTAACAGAAAAGATCCAAAGAAAAACATGTCTTCCGGTGAACCTACAACTTCTGGTGCTAGTGCTGGTGCTACTATACCTTATAACTATGGATCCAGTAACAGTAACAAGAAAGCTGATTCTGGAAAAATTCCTAAATTCAACGGTGATCCTGAGGAATTTTCATGGTGGAAAACCAACTTCTATAGTTATGTCACGGGCTTAGATGAAGAACCTTGGGACATACTGTAACACCCTATTTTATTATTTATTTATTTTATTGAGTTTAGATATTTTTTTATAATTTAGTCGATTTATTTTGATAAGTGATATTTTGTTATGTTATATGTTGGTATTTATTAGTATAATATATATGTTATCTGGTGTAGAAATATATATGTTATTTGATATTTGTTATAGAAATATATTTGTTATCTGGTGTAGAAAATATATTTGTTATTTGGTGTAGATATATATATATATATATATATATATATATATATATATGTTATTTGATGTAAAAATATATTTGTTATTTGTTATAGAAATATATTTGTTATAGAAATATACATGTTATTTGGTGTAAAAAATATACTTGTTATTTGCTATAGAAATATATTTGATATTTGTTATGGAAGTAATTTATATATATTTTTAAATAGAATATTGGGTTGAGGGGCTGATTTAAGGATTTAAAAGAGTTTAAGAGAATAAGTGAAATAAGATAAATTAGATAGAAGAGATATAAAAAGGGAAACTAGGTTAGAATTGTAGAGAAGGTACAATTCAGTTTTTGGAGAAAATGGGAGTAAAGTGAGAAGTCAGAGAAAGAGGAGAATCTTGTGAGAAGAGGAGCAATCTCGTAGAGTCCGATAATCTAATCTAAGGTAAGGGTGGGATTTCCTTCAATAATCATAATATAAAATTCTGAAATTTGATAAATTGTTGTGTTCTTGAGTTAGGGTTAGAAAGTTTATGTTAATTGATAAAATGAGATGAATTGTGTTGTTTGATGCATGTTCCTATGTTGTTTTGATTTCTATATTGCCTATTTGACCTGTAAAGATCATTGTAAATCATTTTGGGTGATTAAGGGATCAAAAATTGGGTTTTTGGAGGGAAAACTATTCTTTCCCGTAAGCGAATTCGGCCACCGATTTTCTGAAAGCCAAAACTGGAAAAACACTCACTTTTCACCCATTTATGTTTTGAGTTAGCTTTCGGTGTAAACACAAAAGTTGTAGGTATGAATGTTAGCTTTTTAATGACGTTGGTTTGACTTATAAATGATTTATATAACTTGAGTTATGGTTAAATTACTGCACGTCAGTCACAGTGAATATTTATGAATTTCAGCACAACCATTCCCGAATTTGAAATGAAAACTGGTATTGATAGGTTCAGAATTGGCATTAAGTGTAAACACGAAAAGTGTAGGTATGGATGTTAGATTTTTAATTCTGTTGGTTTGACTTCTAAATGATTTATAGAACTTGAGTTATGGTCAAATTACTGCACGTAGGTCATAGTGAATATTTATGAATTTCAGCACAACCTTTCCCGAATTTGAAATGAAAACTGATATTGATAGGTACAGAATTGGCCATTGGTGTAAACATGAAAGTTGTAGATAATTGTGTTAGCTGTCCGTTGGCTTTGGTTTGACTTGAAAATGATTTTTGCTGTTTGAGTTATGATGAAAATACTCCAAGGAGGATTTAGTGAATTATTATATGAATGTATATGTTGATGATAATATATGATGCTTTTCCTGATTGATGAATTAATATATGAATGTATATGTTGATGAATATGATGTTATATGATGTGTTCATAATTGATGAATTATTATATGAAGGTATAAGTTGATGAATATGATGTTACATGAAGTTGTTAATAATTGTATTGTCTTTCAGTGAGTCTGAATTAATATGAATATTGTTGTTGAATAATTTGAGATACATATATAATTGTATATGCCTTTTGAGAACTATAAGCGATGAACTATGTGATTGTTTATGATATTGTCATATCTTGAAATATTTGATGTGTTGTCATGTTGCTGTTTATTATTGACTAAAAGCCGCATGTGCCAGTCTAAGATTATGAATTATTGATCCATGTTATTGGAGTCATTTATGATGTCCAAGATATAAGATGTTGAGTCCATGCATACTCATTTAAAGACGAGATATAAGATGTTGAGTCCATGCATACTCATTTAAAGACGGGGGCTTATGCCCTGGAGTTTTTTTATGCTCAAATAGCGACGAGGGCTTATGCCCTGGAGTATATTTATGCTCAAATAGCAACGAGGGCTTATGCTCTGGATTGGTACCACATGCATGAGTAAGATGATAGAGTTGCATAGTCGAGTTACATTGTCGAGTCAAAGATTGTTAAGTCGAAGTTGTTGATGTTGCATAGTTGAGTCGATGTCGAAGTTGTCGAGTTGTCTAAGTTGTCGAGTTGATAATTATCAATGAATCGTTAATGAAGAGTTATATGTTGTTGTTTATGTTGTTTATGTGAAGTATCATTAAAGATGATTTGAAGTTGATTGTTGCATATGTTGTTTATATTGTTTATATAAAGTATCATTAAAGATGATTTGAAGTTGATTGTTGTTTATTTTGTTTATATTGTTATATGAAGTATTATTAAAGATGAACTACGTGGTTATTTGTATTACTAATTGATGTTGTTATGATGATTACATGATGGTGCTTATGAGTTGTTAAAGAAGAGCTGTGTAGAATATTAGTATTACTAAGTGATGTTGTTATGATGATTACATGATGTTGCTTATGAGTTGTTAAAGATGTACTATATGAAGAATTATTATTATTAACTGATGATGTCTATGTTGTTAAATGCATTTGATGAATTATATGCTCATTATTATTGTTTGTGAAATCTCACCCCTTCTGCTTGAAAACTGTTGCCCTTCATATGGGTAACTTGCAGGTAACCAAGAATAGTTGCGGTCGTGTGAGGTTTCTCTCGCATGTGTCTTAGGTGCTCTGATACGTAACGGGATGAGAATTTTGTTGTCGTTTTCTATTCCTTACGTATTGAGATTTTGTGTTGAGGCCCTTGTGCCAAAGATTGTTTTGAAAAGTTGAAATATTTCCGCTGCGATGTATTAAATGATTTTTATTCTATTTATGATTTTATGAAAAGAAGTGTGACATTCCGTTTACGTTGAATTACTCTCATATTATGCAAAAAAAATTCAAGTTGTGAAAACGGGGTGTTACACATACTAGAAGATGGTGTTGGTGACTTAGAACTTGATGATGAAAGAGCTGCTCTTGACAGAAAGAAAGACACTGCTGCTCAGAAGAAAAGCTACAAGAAACATCACATAATCAGAGGAGCACTTGTTGTTGGAACAAAGGTGTTCAACAATACCACGTTTTGAGTTTTGATGATAACAAGGTATTAAAAATTGTCAATTGGATATGCTAATATTTGTTTGAGTATGCAGGATATTAATCAAGATTTATGTCTTAGAAAGTATTCTGTTTGAACATCTTGAGAGCAAAGATCTAGAGAAGCTTGTTGCTTGTGATTCTGACTGTATCGAAGAAGAGTCTGAAGACTGTATCGAAGAAGAGTCTGAAGACTGTATCGAAGAGAGTCTGAAGACTATCAGAATCTGAAGACTGTCAGAACCTGAAGACCGAGAAAGTCTGAAGATCATCAGAAGCTAAAATGCTACAGTGAATCTAAAGCCTGCAATCTGAAGATCTGCTTAGAAGGATTTCTAAGGGCATCACGATGCACACGAAACTCTCATTTGGAGTAACGGCTAGCTTCAAAGTTAATTTGAGCATGAGATGCTCAACGAAAAAGAATGCAGAATAGTACAGAGTACGTGTGTACGAACTCTGTTTCCACTACTCCACTACCTCGTACAGTTTGGCAACTGTGTCTACCGGTATTAAGCTTCAAAAGGAATGGAATTCAAAATATGCATTTGAAGGACTATTACCATATCAAGCAACAAATCAACAGCTATTGATCAAGCTTCAGAAATCATCCTGATGTGCTGGATGACTCAACGTCTCTTTCCAACGCCTATATAAATGATAGAAGACTTGAAGAATTGTTGGACTCTACAACTGAAAAACTACGCTGCTAAGCTATCGTATTCAAATTGAGTCTTAACAAAAACACATCAACAACTTAGATTATTCTTACAAACTGAGTATTCTAGAATTGGAACACGTTTGATTGTTTATCAAGTGTTTCAACTCTATTCAATTTTCTGTAAATTGTGTCAGAAGTCTCTTGCTTGTGTGCTTGAGCAAAGAAGTCTCTTGGCTGCGTCCTTGAGCAAAGAAGTATCTTAGTTGTGTCTTTGAGCATTGGAAGTCTCTTGCCTGCGTGCTTGAGCATTGGAAGTCTCTTGCCTGCGTGCTTGAGCATTGGAAGTCTCTTACTGTGTGTTTGAGCAACTTGTAATAGATATTACATTTTAGTGGAACTCTCCTTGGAAGTGCAAGGGGGAAAGGACTACTTCCGGTTTGTGGAAGGAACCTGTATAATTGCTTGTGTTCTCTCTTCTCTCTATCTCTTGATTATTTCCGCTGCAACAGAATCTGATCTCCCATCAGACTCTGATCTTATTCAGACTCTGATCCTACGGAATTAGAGTCTCACTCTTCAAGAGTTGTGAAAAGCTAACACAATTTAACCCCTCCTTCTTGTGTTTTTCTCACCTTCAGTTGGTATCAGAGCTCCGGCTCTGTTGTCATAGCACTTAACCGTGTGACAGAAAAGATCCAGAGAAAAACATGTCTTCTAGTGAACCTTCTTCTTCTGGTGCTGCTTCTGGTGTTGCTATACCATATGACTATGGATCCAATAACAGCTGTAAAAAGGCTAATTATGGAAAAATTCCTAAGTTCAATGGTGATCCTGAAGAATTTTCTTGGTGGAAAACCAACTTCTACATCTATGTCATGGGTCTTGATGAAGAACTCTGGGACATACTTGAAGATGGTGTTGGTGACTTACAACTTGATGATGAAGGAGCTGCCATTGACCGTAAACTTTCACACTACTGCTCAAAAGAAGATCTACAAGAAACATCATATCAGATGAGCTCTTGTCACTGCTATTCCTAAATCGGAATACATGAAGATGAGTGACAAATCTACTGCTAGAGCCATGTTTGCTTCTCTTTGTGCAAACTATGAAGGAAGCAAAAAGGTCAGGGAAGCAAAAGCTCTTCTATTAGTTCATCAGTATGAATTATTCTAGATGAAAGAGGATGAAAGTATTGAGCAAATGTACTCAAGATTTCAAACTCTAGTATCTAGACTTCAGATACTAAAGAAGAGTTACATAGCTTCTGACCATGTTAGCAAAATTCTAAGGAGCTTACCCTCTAGATGGAGACCAAAGGTTACTACAATTGAGGAAGCTAAAGATTTAAACACTTTAAGTGTTAAAGATCTTGTAAGCTCTCTCAAAGTTCATGAGTTAAGTCTCAATGAACATGAATCTGCAAGAAAGTCTAAAATCATTGCGTTAAAATCAAAGGGAAGATCCTCAAAAGCTCTCAAGGTTGAAGAGTCTGAAAATGAATCTTCAGCTTCTGAAAGCTCTGAGGAAGATCCTAATATTGTTAAAGAAATGGCTATGCTTTCAAGCAGAATGCAATACCTTGCTAAAAAGAACAAGATATTTCTGAGCAAGTGCAGTGGGAAGGGTTTCAAAAAGGAGGAACAAAAAGGTTGCTTCAACTGCAAGAAGCCTGAGCACTTTATTGATGATTGTCCATAGTTGCAGAAAGAGAAATCCAAGTCAAAAAGGTCAATCTTCAAGTCAAGCAAGTTTAAGAAGCAAATCAAGAAAAGTCTGATGGCCACCTGGGAAGATCTTGATAATGAGTCAGGGTCTGAAGATGATGATGTTGATGGTGAAGCTAATGTAGCTGTTGGATTAATGGCTACAACTAAATCTGTAAAGGAGACACTTGAGGCAGAATCAGATGCAGACTCTGAAAGTGAAACAGAGGTATTTTCTGAACTCACAAGATCTGAATTAGTAGATTCTATCAAAGAACTTCTTGGTCATTTTAAGGCTAAAACCACTGAGTTGAAGAAAGTCAAACAACAGCTTGATAAGCTGTCAAAAAGGCATAATTCAACTCTGTTGGAGTTAGAAAGTTTAAAAGAAGAAAATGATAGTTTATTGATCAAGAAGTGTAGTTGTAAATACTTGAGTGAGCAAGATATTACTTTACAAGAATTTATTGCTACTGGAATTGACAGATCTAGGGTTGCATCCATGATCTATAGCGCATATCAGAACAGAGGACATGGTCTTGGATTCATTGGAGGTAGCTCAAATGAAGTGATTCTGAAACCTGGTCCTGATAGCGCCAGAGAAGCATTGAAAAATCACTTTGTAAGTGAATCTGATGAAGTCAACACAGTGACTCTTTCAAAACCTATAACTTCAAGTTCTGAAAAACTTTGAACCTAAGGCTTCAATGATTTAGACTCTAAAACATTCAGAGTTTGATAAACGGACTCTGAAGAAACCAGAGTCTGAAAAACAAAAGCCTAAGTTTCGAAGAAGAGAAACTGTGAAAGGCAAGTTGAATCCTAAACTGAACGGTTCTAAACCCAAGGTGTGGAGGAAAACAATGCCAATGACTTCAAGACACACCTTACGAAAGGAATTCAATGGTTCAAGGACTAACCCAAGAGGACCCATGAGAATATGGGTACCTAAGCCAGAAATTGTTGATGCTGCAGGTATGTCTAAAAGGACTAGAAAAGCAGAAGGCTTGGTACCTGGACAGTGGTTGCTCGCGACACATGACGGGAGAAACGTCTATGTTCCTAACCCTAACCATAAAAGAGGGAGGAACTGTGGGATTTGGAGGAAACCAGACTGGCAAAATCATTGGTACTGGAACCATTGGTAACTCTCTTATCTCTATTAGTAATGTGTGGTTTGTTGATGGGCTTAGACATAACCTGCTGAGCATAAGTCAATTATGCGACAGTGGTTATGATGTTTTGTTTAATAAGAACAACTGCACTGTTGTTAACAAGGATGATCAATCCATAGTCTTCAAGGGAAAGAGAAGAAATAATGTCTACAAGATAAAGTTCTCTGAACTGACTGATCAGAAGGTAGTTTGCCATTTGTCAATGGGTGATAAGAAGTGGTTGTGGCATAGACGGTTGGGACACGCAAATTGGAGGTTAATCTCTAAGCTTAGCAAGTTGCAACTAGTCAAAGGCTTACCAGACATTGACTATCATTCAGATGCTCTTTGCGGAGCATGTCAGAAAGGGAAAATTGTCAAGAGTTCCTTTAAACCGAAAGAAATTGTTTCTACATCCAAACCCTTGGAGTTACTTCACATTGATTTATTTGGACCAGTTAGCACTGCATCCTTATATGGAAGTAAGTATGGACTAGTCATTGTTGATGATTACAGCAGATGGAGTTGGGTTAAGTTTCTGAAAACTAAATATCACTCATATTCTGTGTTTAGTAAATTCTGCATCCAAATTCAATCTGAAAAAGAATTGAAAATTTTGAAAGTCAGAAGTGATCATGGAGGAGAATTTGAAAATGACCCTTTTGAGGTTTTTTGTGAAAAACATGGAATTATTCATGAATTCTCTGCACCTAGAAGTCTACAACAAAATGGAGTTGTAGAGAGAAAGAACATAACCTTACAAGAAATGGCTAGAACCATGATCCATGAGAACAATCTAGCTAAACATTTTTGGGCAGAAGCAATAAATACAACATGTTATGTTCAGAACAGAATCTATATCAGATCTCTGTTGAACAAAACAACATATGAACTCTTTAAAGGAAGGAAACCTAACATATCTTATTTTCATCATTTCGGATGTACATGTTATATCCTGAACAATAAAGTCTATCTAAAGAAATTTGATGCCAAAGCTCAGAAGGGAATCTTCTTAGGTTACTCTGAACGATCTAAGGCATACAGACTGTATAATTCAGAAACACAATGTGTTGAAGAATCTATGCATGTCAGATTTGATGACAAAGTGCCTGAAAGTGAAACTCCAGAGCAAGATGAAAGTTATTTAGGATCTCAAGATTCTGATATCAACTCAGAATCTGATCAGATTCCAGAATCTGAAGATACTTTAGAAGCTGGAGCATCCTTTGAAATTCCTAATGAAGAAGCTTCTGAAGAAGCTCAAGATGGTTCTCAACAAGTTAGTCAATCCAAACATTCATTCAAATACAAGTCTTCACATCCTGAGGATCAAATTATTGGCAATAAAGATAGTCCCAGAAGAACTAGATCGTATTTCAGACAAGAAGAGTCTGCTTTGGGATTATTATCTGTTATTGAACCAACCACTATTGAAGAAGCACTTCGAGATGAAGAATGGATTCTGGCAATGCAAGATGAACTTAATCAATTCAAAAGGAATGAAGTGTGGGATCTAGTAGCTAAGCCTGAACACAAAAACATTATTGGAACTAAATGGGTGTTCAGAAATAAGCTTAGTGAACAAGGAGAAGTAATCAGAAACAAGGCCAGACTTATTGCGCAGGGCTACAGTCAACAAGAAGACATTGATTACACAGAAACATTTGCTCCAGTTGCAAGATTGGAAGCACTCAGGTTACTTCTTTCCTATGCAGTGAATCACAACATAATCTTGTATCAAATGGACGTTAAGAGTGCGTTTCTTAATGGTGTCATTTTTGAAGAAGTCTATGTCAAACAACCTCCTGGCTTTGAAGATTTAAAACATCCAGAGCATGTTTATAAATTGAAGAAATCATTATATGGCTTGAAACAGGCTCCCAGAGCTTGGTATGAAAGACTGAGTAATTTCTTAATTCAAAATAACTTTGAACGAGGGCAAGTTGACACTACATTATTCAGAAAGACTTTGAAGAAAGACATTCTCATTGTTCAGATTTATGTTGATGATATCATTTTTGGTTCAACTAATAGTTCACTTTGCAAAGAGTTTTCCAAAGTAATGCAAGATGAATTTGAAATGAGCATGATGGGAGAATTGAAGTTCTTTCTAGGAATTCAAATCAACCAATGCAAAGATGGAGTCTATGTTCATCAGTCCAAATACACTAAAGAGCTCCTGAAGAAGTTCAATCTTGAGGACTACAAAGAAATGAACACTCCAATGCATCCAACCTGCACTCTGAGCAAAGAAGACCAAGGAACCAAAGTTGATCAGAAGTTGTATAGAGGTATGATTGGTTCTTTGTTATACCTAACTGCATCCAGACCAGATATTTTATTCAGTGTATGTCTGTGTGCAAGGTTTCAATCAGATCCTAGAGAGTCTCACTTAACAGCTATTAAGAGAATCTTTAGATATCTGAAAGGAACTACTAATCTTGGACTTCTGTACAAGAAATCCTCTGACTATAAGCTAGTTGGATTCTGTGACGCTGACTATGCTGGAGACAGGATTGAAAGAAAATCAACCAGTGGCAATTGTCAATTTTTGGGAGAGAATCTGATATCCTGGGCTAGCAAGAGGCAGGCAACTATTACTTTGTCTACAACAGAAGCAGAATACATCTCAGCTGCTAGTTGTTGTACACAGCTACTCTGGATGAAACATCAGCTTGAGGATTATCAAATAACTGAAAACTGTATCAAAATTTATTATGATAATACAGCAGCTATATGTTTATCTAAGAATCCAATTATGCATTCAAGAGCAAAGCACATTGAGATTAAACATCATTTTATAAGAGACTATGTTCAAAAAGGAATTCTAGATATTCAATTCATTGATACTGATCATCAATGGGCTGATATATTTACTAAACCTTTGTCGGTTGAAAGATTTGATTTTATAAAGAAAAATTTGAACATGTGTTATGTCTCTGGTTAATGTGCGCCTCTGAAAACAGAATTCAGATTCTGAAAGATACTCAGAAGCTAATTGAGAATCAGACTCTCTTTTGGAGACTCTGGTGAACATAAGCCTCTGATAGACTTTCAGACCCTGTTAAAGAATCTTAGACTCTCAGAAGCTCGTATTAGTGGAAGCATGACTGTTGAGTTTAGTAACACCTGCCCCACTTCGGTGACACTTACTTTTTAGTTTCTCAGACGTGGCCTGTCTGTATTGGGTAAGAACTCAAAAGGCAATGATTTCATTACGTTTAACAAGTTACCTTCGCGTCTTCCCAACACTTTTACGGCTGCATGCTCACTGTCTTTATTACTCTTGTTTGTTTGTCCCCTACTCTTTCCAAACGGTTTTCAACTCTTTCTCTATAAATACCAATCACACACAACTCACTTCTCTTTTCACACTTTGATTTTTTCTCTGAACATTTATCTTGTTTTCAGTCTCTGTAAAACTTTTTGTTCTCAAAATCAAAACCTAGAAACCTTCAAATGGCAAGTGATCTTATTCAATCTGGTGTGATAATCAAAACCGGTAAATCATACGTGATTAAACCTAGAACCATGAACCTCATCAAAGAAACTCTGGAAGTTCAAGTTGAATCTCCAGTGGACTTCGGCTCTCTCATTCGTCATGGTGTAGACGTCTCTTCTCATTTCTTATCACAAGGAATGATGAGTTATTTCGGTATGTTGAATGGACCAACATATCAGGAGCTAGTGAGAGACCTCTGGGTCAGAGTAGAAGTTTTCGACAAGGAAGATGCTACCATTGAAGAAACTGCTGCAATCATGAACAATCCTAAACTGGCTGGCAAGAATAGAAAGGAAATGGGTTTAAGACCGTGCAAAGGTCTTGAAATCAGGTCTGCTGTGATGGGGATTCCAATCCTTATCACTGAAGAAGTGGTTGCCAGAGCCTGCAGAGTTGTGAATGAAGGGAAATTCCAGTGGAATGTTGATAAGAAGAGTGATTGGATGGGTATCTGCAACAAACTCTTATTTGAAGGAAGACCCTCAAATAAGTTGGTTGACATGCATCCTGAGCATAGGGTGCTTCTGAAGATCATACTTGATAGTATGCTTCAGAAAGGTGGAGGAACAGACACTCTGTCTGTTGATCACAAGGTGCTTCTTTACTTTCTGATAAAGAAAAAAAAGATAAACTTTCCCAGGTACGTGATGTACCACATGTGCTGGGCTATTAGGAAAAGCCAATTTGAATCCAGAAGACAAGTTCCTTTTGGAAGGCTAATCTCTGAGATTCTGTATCAAGGAGGCCTCTTGAAGGTCTTATCTGAATCTGGTGTAGTATCAGACGCTCACCTTGGAACAGTGACTGGGAGAATCATCAATGGTAAAACTCTTCAATACATGAAGATTGTCAAAAGATTCAATCCTTCTAATCAAGATATGAGGGAATCTTATGTGCAATCAGACTTGATGATGGACTTCCCTCCCATTTCCAAAGAAGACAATCCTGAAGTCCTAGCAAGATTTGTAGTAGATTACTTCAATGAAACTGGTAGAATAATCAACTATTCTGCCATTCCTGAGACTGCTGGAGGAGGACCTCTTAAGGTTAAAGGGAAAAGGACCAAGGAAGTTATTCTAAAGGAAGAGGAAGAGAAGCAAGAGCCTCCCAAGAAGAAGATGAAATCAACAGCTCTTCTAGGAGTGACTATTGGTGCCTCTGAGACCATAGCTCCCATGCCTTTGTCCGTATCTTCTGCATCCAAGGAAATTAAGGAGACGGTTAAGAAACCCAAGGATGAGAAGAAAACGAAGAAAGACGAGAAGAAGGCAAAGAATGAGAAGAAAGCTAAGAAAGGCAAGGCTAACAGAGATTATGAGAAGTTGGCTGAAGAGATTGCTGAATTCCTTGATACTGACTCTGATGGTGAAGAAAGTCAGATCAAGAAAAGAAAGATGGAAGTGGTTCCTGCGGCTAAGGATGTAGCACAAAAGATAGGTACCTCTGTATCTTTGATTGAGGATGAACATGCTGCTGGCAAGGCAATGGCAGCAGAGGTTGTGGCTGAAGAACTTAAGGAAGAAACTGTTAAAGAAGCTGCTAAATTACTTGCATCAGCTCTGAAACAGAAGAGTCAGGTGGCCCTTGCAGAAGCTGATCTATCAGAAGCTACTCTGTCTGATGCTTCTGATCATCATGCATCTCCAGAAGCTGGGATTGGCACCTCTGGTAACGTGGCATTTAACTCACTTTCCTCTATGAATCAAGAGTCTTCATCTGATACTGAATCAGATAACAAACCCTTGAGCCAAATTCTTCCCTCCCTCAGAAATTTATCCCCCTCACCAATCAAAACTTTATCATCCTTTGACCCACTTGACCCCAGAATAGTTGAATATGTTGATTCAACTATGGACAGAGTTATTCAAGACACCATCACAGTGTCTATGAACTTACCTGCTGACCACCCTGCTCAACCATCATTTCTCAAACCACTTCAGGCAATTCAACCTTCTGAAGAGCCTGATGTAACCATTCATTCAACACAACCATCCCCCCAACATGAGCCTATTTGTGTAGACTCTCCAGACACCCTAGATTCTCTTGAGAAACACCTAGGAGGAGAACTACCAAAAACCCCCGCAAAATCCAAATCAACAAAAGCTACAGAATCTGTTTCTAAACCAGACTCTGTACCCCAACCTTCAGAAAATCTAACCTTAGCCTCTGTTGAACCTTCAGAAACTGTAGAGAAACCAGTCTCTGAGATTCTGGAACAAGCTTATAATATCATACCAGAACCTGTAACAGAATGCATAGGAGAGCCTGTGTCTGAAACGGTTCCTGAACCTCTTACTGAACCTCAAACTATTGTAACTGGTCTCTAAACCTTACAAGCAATAGTAGCCTCTCAACCCTCAACTTCTAAACCTCACAACCTCTTTGATTCGTTAAGGATAGATGAGTTATATGCTATGTCAAACTCTAAGCTCAAAGACATTATTGAGCAAAGGTTTGTGCCTATCCTCAATGTAAGCTACGAGGATAAGTTCTCCACTTTGAAGACTGAATTTTTGGACTTTGTCACCAAAATTCAGAAGGCTGCCGTCAAGGAACAAGCTGTTGTTATTGCCAAGCATGTGGAAGAAGTTAAGAGAGCTGAGAAAGCAAAAGCTAAGAAGAAAGGTCATATTTTGCGGTTGGAGTATAAACCATTCTTTGATGAAGATCAATACAATCCCAGAGAAACAATGGTTTTTGATTCATTGAGGAGGAGACTTCCTAGAGTTCAGGAAGAAGCAAGACTTGAGTGAGAAGCTCATCTGAGAAGAGCTGAAGCTTTGGAAGAGATTGTTAAGAAGCAGCAAGAGGATCTCCAAAAATTGATGGATCACCTTGCCAAACAAAATCAACCTTAGTTGCATTTTTTTTGTTGTTGTTTTATTTTGTTTGTAACTTGATTATGCTATTTTCTATTATCTTCTGAACTTTCTTTCTAAGATTATTCAAGTTTTTACTTCATCTATGTGCCTCTGATATATATTTTGCTTTGAATCTTATATGTTTTTCGCTCTGAATTTTGTTTTTCAATTTCCTTAAAAAAAAATTTACCCTCAGTTGAAGTCATTTAAAAAGGGGGAGAAACTTGTTTCTAAACCTTTTTGTTGATGACAAAAGGGGGAGAAGGAGAAAGATTAGTGACTTTTACAAACTGTATGGAAAAAGAATCTGTGAGTTCTATGTAAAGTTAAAGGGAAATTTGCGAAAGGTACTTAGTTAGATTCTGAGCCCCCATTAAAAGAATCTGTTCTCTAATTTGTCTATTATTCTGAGATTTGATTCAACTATTTGCGTAACTTGAATTTAATTAACTTGGATAGAACTTAGGGGGAGCTTACAAATCTCAACTTAAGAACTATCAGACTCAGGGGGAGTCAGAGCTTACAAACCTCAGACCCCTTAAGTCAACTTGTTAATTAGATTAACAACAATTGACCTTTTAAATACTGATGTTTGTCATCATCAAAAAGGGGGAGATTGTTGGAACAAAGGTGTTCAGCAATACCATGTTTTGAGTTTTGATGATAACAAGGTATTAAAAATTGTCAATTGGATATGCTAATATTTGTTTGAGTATGCAGGATATTAATCAAGATTTATATCTTAGAAAGTATTATGTTTGAACATCTTGAGAGCAAAGATCTAGAGAAGCTTGTTGCTTGTGATTCTGACTGTATCGAAGAAGAGTCTGAAGACTGTATCGAAGAAGAGTTTGAAGACTGTATCGAAGAAGAGTCTGAAGACTGTATCGAAGAGAGTCTGAAGACTATCAGAATCTGAAGACTGTCAGAACCTGAAGACCGAGAAAGTCTGAAGATCATCAGAAGCTAAAATGCTACAGTGAATCTAAAGCCTGCAATCTGAAGATCTGCTTAGAAGGATTTCTAAGGGCATCACGATGCACAAGAAACTCTCATTTGGAGTAACGGCTAGCTTCAAAGTCAAATTGAGCGTGGGATGCTCAACGACAAAGAATGCAGAATAGTACAGAGTACGTGTGTACGAACTCTGTTTCCACTACTCCACTACCTCGTACAGTTTGGCAACTGTGTCTACCATTATTAAGCTTCAAAAGGAATGGAATTCAAAATATGCATTTGAAGGACTATTACCATATCAAGCAACAGATCAACAGCTATTGATCAAGCTTCAGAAATCATCCTGATGTGTTGGATGACTCAACGTCTCTTTCCAACGTCTCTACAACTGAAAAACTACGCTGCTAAGCTATCGTATTCAAACTGAGTCTTAACAAAAACACATCAACAACTTAGATAATTCTTACAAACTGAGTATTCTAGAATTTCTAAGTTAAGCAGAAAAACAGAGTCTGTCTTTGTTTAAAACAGAGTCTATCTTTGTTTTGTAATTGGAACACGTTTGATTGTTTATCAAGTGTTTCAACTCTATTCAATTTTCTGTAAATTGTGTCAGAAGTATCTTGCTTGTGTGCTTGAGCAAAGAAGTCTCTTGGCTGCGTCCTTGAGCAAAGAAGTCTCTTTGTTGTGTCTTTGAGCATTAGAAGTCTCTTGCCTGCGTGCTTGAGCATTGGAAGTCTCTTGCCTGCGTGCTTGAGCATTGGAAGTCTCTTACTGTGTGTTTGAGCAACTTGTAATAGATATTACATTTTAGTGGAACTCTCCTTGGAAGTGCAAGGGGGACAGGACTACTTCCGGTTTGTGGAAGGAACCTGTATAATTGCTTGTGTTCTCTCTTCTCTCTATCTCTTGATTATTTCCGCTGCAACAGAATCTGATTTCCCATCAGACTCTGATCTCATTCAGACTCTGATCCTACGGAATTAGATTCTCATTCTTCAAGAGTTGCGAAAATCTAACACAATTCAACCCCCCTTCTTGTGTTTTTCTCACCTTCACTTGTCACAGCCATTCCCAAATTTGAATACATGAAGATGAGTGACAAGTCTACTGCAAAAGTTATGTTTGCATCTCTCTGTACTAACCATGAAGGTAGCAAGAAAGTCAGAGAAGCAAAAGCTCTTTTGCTGGTTCATCAATATGAACTGTTCAAAATGAACGAGGATGAAAGTATTGAGCAGATGTACTCAAGATTTCAGACTCTAGTATCTGGACTTCAGATACTGAAGAAGAGCTACATAGCCTTTGATCACGTGAGCAAGATTTTGAGAAGCCTACCCTCAAGATGGAGACCCAAGGTAACTGCCATTGAGGAAGCTAAAGATCTAAACACTCTAAATGTTGAAGATCTTGTTAGTTCCCTCAAGGTTCATGAGTTAAGTCTCAATGAACATGACTCTGTTAGAAAGTCAAAAACCATTGCTCTAAATTCAAAAGGAAGATCCTCAAAAGCTCTCAAAGTTGAAGAGTCTGAAAATGAACCTTCTTCTGAAGGCTCTGAGGAAGATCCTGATGTTGCTAGACAAATAGTCATGCTTTCCAACAGACTGCAGTACTTGGCCAGAAAGAACAAGAAGTTATTGGGTAAAGGCAGTGGTAAAGGATTCAAGAAGGAAGAACAGAAAGGTTGCTTCAACTGCAAGAAGCCTGGGCATTTCATTGCTGATTGTCCAGACTTGCAGAAAGAGAAATCCAAGTCAAAGAAGCCAACTTTCAAGTCCAACAAGTTCAAGAAGCCAATCAAAAAGAGTTTGATGGCTACTTGGGAAGTTCTAGACAATGAGTCAGGGTCTGATGAGAATGATGCTGAGGATGAAGCAAATGTAGCTATGGGTTTGGTAGCAACAACTAAACCAGAAAAGGAATCATCCAATGCAGAATCTGATACAAACTCTGAAAGTGAAACAGAGGTATATTCTAAACTCACTAGATCTGAACTAATTGATTCTCTCAAGAAGCTTCTTGGTCATTATGAAACCAAATCCACAGAATTGAGGAAAGTTAAACAACAACACAATAAGTTGTTGAAACAATATGACTCAACTATGTTGGAGATGAATGTTTTAAAGAAAGAAAATGAAAACTTAATGGCTAAGAAGTGTAACTGTAAACACTTGAGTGAGCAAGATGCTGCTATACAAGAGTTTATTGCTACAGAAATTGATAGAACCAAAGTGGCATCCATGATTTATAGCACGTATCAGAATAGAGGTAAAGGTCTTGGATTCATAGGAGGTAACTTTAATGAAGTGATCCTGAAACCTGATTCTGATGGCGTCAAAGAAGCATTTGAAAATCATTTTGTGTTAGAGTCTGAAAAAGTCAACACAGTGGCTTATTCAGAACCTAAAGCTTCAAGTTCTAAGGCAATGACTAAATCAAAGACAAAGAACCTAAAGCCTAAGGTACTGAACAACTTTGAATCAAAGGCTCCAAAAGTTCAGATTCTGAAGAAATCAGAGTCTGGTAATCAGATTCTGAAGAAACCAGTGTCTGAGAGTCTGAAGCCCAAGACTCAAAGAAGAGAAGTTGTGCATGGTAAGTTGGATTCGAGACTAAAAGGTTCTAAACCTAAAGTCTGGAAGAAAACAATGCCTCAGACTTCCAGATACACAACACAAAAGAGATTCAATGGTTCAAGGACTAACTCCAAAAGACCCATAAAGATATGGGTACCTAAATCTGAAATTGTTGATGTTGCAGGTATGTCTAAAAGGACAAGAAAAGCAGAAGTCCTGGTATCTAGACAGTGACTACTCGCAACATATGACGGGATAAAAGTCAATGTTCCTAACCCTGACCATGAAAGAGGGAGGAACTGTGGGAATTGGAGGAAACCAAACTGGTAAAATTATTGGTACTGGAACCATTGATAACTCTCTAATCTCAGTCAGTAATGTGCGGTTTGTAGATGGATTTAGACATAACCTACTGAGCATAAGTCAATTGTGTGACAGTGGTTATGATGTTTTGTTTAATAAGAACAATTGCACAGTAGTCAACAAAGATGATCAATCCATTGTATTCAAGGGAAAGAGAAGAAACAATGTTTACAAAATAAAATTTTCTGAACTAGCTGATCAGAAGTTAGTTTGCCTTCTATCAATGAGTAATAAGAAATGGCTGTGGCACAGAAGGTTGAGACATGCTAACTGGAGGTTAATCTATAAGCTTAGTAAGTTACCACTGGTCAAAGGCTTACCAGACATTGATTATCATTCAGACGCTCTCTGTGAAGCGTGCCAGAAAGGAAAAATAGTTAAATCTTCTTTCAAACCAAAAGAAATTATTTCTACCTCCAGACCCTTGGAGCTACTTCATATTGATTTATTTGGACCAGTCAGTACTGCATCCTTATATGGAAGTAAATATGGATTAGTCATTGTTGATGATTACAGTAGATGGAGTTGGGTTAAGTTTCTGAAATCTAAAGATGATTCATATACTGTGTTTAGTAAATTCTGCATCCAAGTCCAATCTGAAAAAGAATTGAAATTTTTTTAAGTCAGAAGTGATCATGGAGGAGAATTTGAAAATGAGCCATTTGAAATATTTTGTGAAAAACATGGAATTATCCATGAATTCTCTTCTCCTAGAACTCCATAGCAAAATGGGGTTGTAGAGAGAAAGAATAGAACTTTACAAGAAATGGCAAGAACCATGATTCATGAAAACAATCTGGCTAAACATTTTTGGGTAGAAGCAATAAACACAGCATGTTATGTTCAAAACAGGATCTATATCAGACCCTTGTTGAACAAAACAACATATGAACTCTTTAAAGGTAGGAAACCTAACATATCTTACTTTCATCAGTTTGGATGTACATGTTACGTTCTAAACAATAAAGTCTATCTAAAGAAGTTTGATGCCAAAGCTCAGAAGAGAATCTTTTTAGGTTACTCTGAAAGGTCTAAGGCATACAAACTGTATAATTCAGAAACACAATGTGTTGAAGAATCTATGCACGTCAAATTTGATGACAAAGTGCCTGGAAGTGAAACTCTAGAGCAGGAGGAAAGTTTTGCAGGTTCTCAAGAATCTGATGATAATTTAGAACCTGATCAGACCCCAAAGTCTGATGATACTCCAGAAGCTATAGCATCCTCTGAAGTTCCTGATGAAGTAGCTTATAAAGAAGCTCAAGATGGTTCTCAGCAAGCTAATCAATCCAAACATGCTTTCAAGTACAAGTCTTCACATCTTGAGGATCAAATCATTGGCAACAAAAAAAGTCCCAGAAAAACTAGATCACATTTCAGACAAGAAGAGTCTGCTTCATGATTGTTATCAATAATTGAACCTCTATATAAAGGAATGAAGACCTGGAGAATAGACGATTGACTCTGAACGAATTTTTTGAGCTATTACGCTATTTTGTTATTCTCCCTAAGTCAAGCAAACACATCAACAACTTAGGAAATTCTTACAAACTTGTTTATCCTAGAATTTCTAAGTGTCACAGAAAACAGAGTCTTATTGTTTTGTTTGAATAAAAAGATTTATTCTCTTCGTAAAAAAGAGGACGTAGAACCAATAAAGATTTATTTTTTGATTCATCCTTGGAGTTGATCTCATTTATGCATTTTTCTTTTTGATCCAATCCGGAAGAATCAATAGAAAAAGAAAATTCCTTATGATACACTAGATCCGGCTTAGTTATTGTTAGATTGAATATATTTTCCATTTCTTGAAATATCTCTTCTGATTCAAAATAATGGTGTAACAAGTATCCTGCCCTATTCCGGTCATGGAAAAGATGAAATAACCCAAAAAGTAGATTTTTGTTCAAGAATGAATCGGAACTATAAAGCTCATCTTTCGCAACCCCATCACATCCTGGATCGGATGAAATAGGATGAATTGAAACACCGCTGATTTTATATCAAGTGTTCAAACTCTTGTTCAATTTTCTGTAAATTGTGTCAGAAGTCTCTTGCTTGTGAGCTTGAGCAATAGAAGTCTCTTAGTTGTGTCTTTGAGCATTTGGAAGTCTCTTGCTTGCGTGCTTGAGCATTTAGAAGTCTCTTGCCTTGTGCTTGAGCAACTTGTAATTTGTTATTACTTTTTAGTGAACTCTCCTTGGAAGTGCAAGGGGGACAGAACTACTTCTGATTTGTGGAAGGAACCTGTATAATTGCATGTGTTCTCTCTTTACTTTATTCTGCTGCAACAGACTCTAATCTTCCATCAGAACCTGAACTTGTTCATACTCTGATCTTGGAAAACAAAATCAATATTTTAAGAGACACGAAAGTTAACACAATTAACCCCCCCCCCCCCCCCCCCCCCCCCCCCTTCTTGTGTTTTTCACACCTTCACCCCGAAATTTCAACCCATTTCATTTGCAATTAGTTATGCATGTACTGAAGCATTTTTTAAATGGTGGAAAGGATATTACATGCAACAAGCTAATCAAGTAAATCCAGCCACTTTACTTCCTCAACTGATATCTGCTTTTCACATTGTGCAGAAACATTCAAAGAAGAACAAAGGTACGCGCACATTCAGGAAATTCAAGCTTTCCAAAAATATTTTCAAACTGTGTTTGATCCATTGCATCTTAGCCGAACAGTTAATTATGTTGCTCAAACTTTAAAGGATAAAACTTATGATAAAATCCGATCGATACATTTTCCTCCTTTTACCCCCAGCAAATATTTTTTCACTTTACATTTTAAAATCAAATTTCCACCATTGTCAACTAGTAAATTAGCATTGGCTTTTTGGCCGCCATATCCCAAATGGTTGCCTTGTGAAACATCACTGGGAATGAAACAAAGATTTATAACTAAATCAGGGAAGGATCGGGTAATGTATTTTATCTTTGCTTTCACATACTTTTGATGAGCAATAACTAATTTAATTGAACAGATTTCTTTTTAGGGTCACAAAAGGAAACCCTCTTTTACAGTCTTCTAGCATGAACTTCTTCAGAAGCTCCATAGTGTACTTTGTTTTATGAACATACACTCCATCTTTACATTGATTAATTTGAATTCCAAGGAAGAACTTCAATTATCTCATCATGCTCATTTCAAATTCATCCTGCATTAACTTAGAAAATTCCTTGCAAAGAGATGCATTAGTAGAACCAAATATTATATCATCAACATATATCTGCACAACAAGAATGTCTTTCTCAAGAGTCCTTCTGAAGAGTGTTTTGTCAACTTGACCTCTTTTAAAATCATTTTTATTCAAGAAATTACTTAGTTTATCATACCAAGCTCTGGGAGCTTGTTTCAAGCTATATAGTGATTTCTTAAGTTTATAAACATGATCAGGATGCTTAAGATCCTCAAAACCAGGAGGTTGCTTGACAAACACTTCTTCTTCTATGACTCCATTGAGAAATGCACTCTTGACATCCATTTGATATAATATTATGCCATGATTAACTGCATAAGATAGAAGTAACCTGATTGCTTCCAATCTTGCAACTAGAGCAAATGTTTCAGTGTAATCAATGCCTTCTTGTTGACTGTAACCTTGTGTAATAAGTCTAGCTTTGTTTCTGATTACTTCACCTTGTTCATTAAGCTTATTTATGAATACCCATTTTGTTCCAATAATGTTCTTCTGCTGAGGTTTGGGTACTAGATCCAACACATCATTTCATTGAAACTGATTGAGCTCTTCTTGCATAGCTAGTATCCATCCATCATCTGAAAGTGCTTCATCAACTGTAGCAGGTTCAATCACTGATAAATATCCTATCATAGACTCTTCTTGTCTGAAATATGATCTTGTTCTTCTAGGACTATCTTTGTTTACAATGATTTGATCCTCAGGATGTGAATACTTGTACTTGAATGTGTTGGAACAAAATGTGTTTAACATTATCTCTTTAGAGTTTTGATGATAACAAGGTATTAAAAAGTTTCAATTGGATATGCTAATAATTGTTCAAGTGAGCAGAACCATAGACAAAAATTTAGTGTCGATTTAAAGTATAGGTTCTTGAAGAACATATGAGAGCAATGGAATCAACAAAGTAAAGGAAGCTTAAAGCATCTGAAGAAAGTGTTCCTGAAGTTTAGTGCTCCTGAAGTGATGACGTCATCAGAAGCACCTCACCAGAAGCTGAAGATCATCAGAAGATAAAATAATCAAAGCTTCAAAGGCTGTTCAAAATTTTTATTCACGCCTAGCATTGCAGAAGACTAAAAGAGTAAAGCAACGACTAACTCAAATGAATTTGAAGGCATTGGATGCTTATTCTCTGAAGAGCGTTGACAAAGTACAATTGTACGAAGTGTACAACCACTACCTCCATTACTCAGTTTGTGTCTCTGCTACAGGACAAGAATAACAGCTATGCCTGCAACAATGTTCCTTCATTCTTCGAATGGATTTGAAATTGATCCTTCATAGGACAATAACCAAATCAGGCATAAGATCATTAGTGATTTGATCAAAGCCTCAAACGACTCTTTTTGATGTGCTGGCAATTTACAACGTCTCTTTCACACCTCTATATAAAGGAGTGAAGACTTATAGAATAACAAGGACTCAATAACATTTTGAAAGCGACAAAACTCTGTCAAAATTGTTCTGCATCAAAAGTTCACTTAGAATTTCTTATCAAAGTTCATATCTTAGAAATTATAAAGTCTTATGAGTCTGTATCTGATTTGTATTGTGAACACCATTGATTGTATATCAAGTGTTCAACCTCAAACAATTTCTTTGTATTTCTATTTGAATAGAAGTCTCTTGCAGTTATGCTTAATCATTGGAAGTCTCTTGATTGTATTAAGGAGCATATGAATTCTCTTGCAGTTGTGCTTGAGTAGTTTGAAGTCTCATGCTAGTTTTAGCAATGAACATTTGTAATCAGATATTACATTTTTAGTGAATTCTCCTTGAAAGTGCAAGGGGGACAGGTCTACTTCCGGTTTGTGGAAGGAACCTGTATAATTGCTTTGTGTCTTTCTTCTTTCTCTCTCTCTCTCTGTTTTTATCCGCTGCATTTAGAATTTGAACATCACTTCAGAAGCTGTAATCTAACTGCTTCTGATCAGTGACTTCAGTAGGAGAAAACGAAGAAAAAGCCAACACAATTCAACCCCCCTTCTTGTGTTTTTCTCACCTTCAGAAAGTATTCTTGGATTTATTAGCTTGTTGAGAGCCATCTTGAGCTTCATCAAAAGCTACTTCATCTTGAGCTTTTGAGGTTGGTTCAACTTCTAGACTATCTTCAGATTCAGTAGTCTGATCAGGTTCTGAAGTACTTTTAGTAACCTGTATATCTTCAAAACTTTCATCTTGCTCAGGAGTTTCACTTCCAGGCTCTTTGTCATCAAATTTAACGTGCATTGATTCTTCAACACAGATTGTCTCTGAATTATACACTCTGTGTACCTTTAACACTTTCAGAGTAACCTAAAAAGATTCCTTTTTGGGCTTTGGCATCAAATTTCTTTAGGTAGATCTTGTTATTTAGGATGTAGCAGATACATCCAAATTGATGAAAGTAAGAGATATTGGGTCTTCTTTCCATAAAGAGTTCATCTGTTGTTTTCTCCAAGATAGGTCTGATATAGATCCTATTTTGAACATAACATGTTGTATTCACTGCTTCTGCCCAAAAATGTTTAGCCAAATTATTTTCACGAATCATGGTTCTTGCCATTTCTTGTAAAGTTCTATTCTTTCTTTCTACAACCCCATTTTGCTGTGGAGTTCTAAGAGAAGAGAATTCATGGATAATTCCATGTTTTTCACAAAAAGCTTCAAATGGCTCATTTTCAAATTCTCCACCATGATCACTTCTGACTTTCAAAATTTTCATTTATTTTTCAGACTGTATTTTAGTGCAGAAGTTATTGAATACATCATAAGCATTATCCTTACTTCTCATGAATTTTACCCAAGTCCATCTGATGTAATCATCAACAATGACTAGTCCATATTTACTTCCATATAAGGATGCAGTGTTAACTGGTCCAAATAAATCAATATGAAGTAATTCTAAGGGTCTGGAGGTTGAGACAATGTCTTTTGTTTTAAAAGATGATTTCACAATCTTCCCTTTCTGGCATGCACCACAAAGTGCATCTGAATGATAGTCAATGTCAGGTAGGCCTTTGACCAGTTGTAACTTACTAAGCTTAGAGATTAATCTCCAGTTAGCAAGCCCCAACCTTCAGTGCCACATCCATTTCTTATCATTCATTGATAGAAGACAAATTACCTTCTGATCAACCAGTTCAGAGAAGTTGATTTTATAGACATTTTCTACTCTCCTTCCTTTGAACACTATGGAATTGTCATCCTTGTTAATTATTGTGCAGTTGGTCTTTCCAAACATCACATCATAACCACTGTCACAAAATTGACTAATAATCAAAAGGTTATGTTCAAGACCATCTACCAACCACACATTATTAATAGAGATAGAGGAGTTACCAAAAGTTCTCGTACCAATGATCTTGCCAGACTGGTTGCTTCCAAACTTCACATTTCCTCCTTCTTTCATTGTGAGGGTGAGTAACATATACTTCTCTACTGTCATATGTCTTGAGCAACCACTGTCTAGGTACCATGATTTTTGCTTTTCCTTTGCTCTTAGGCATTTCTGCAATATTGACAATTTTAGATTTAGGTGCCCATTGTTTTATGGGTCCTTTGAGGTTAGTACTGGAAGTTTTACTCTTCACTTCTTGTGCCCTAAGGTGTGAGTTTGATAGCTTCTGACTAATCAGTACTTTAGGTTTAGCACCTTTTGCTTCTTATTCACATGAAGCCACAACTGTTTTGTTCTTCTGAGACTTAGACTTTAAGATACCAGATTATGGATTCAACAGACTCTGAGGAATAGGTTTTGATCTCTTCAGAATATTGATCTTTGAGGTCTTAGAGTCAGAATTTATCATTGCCTTAGACTTAGAGTTCTTTGGCTTTGAAGTAATCTTAGCCTTAGAGTTAGAAGCTTTAGGTTCTGACTGAACCACAGTTTGAAATTTAGCACCTTCAGGTACAAAGAAGGTTTTTCAAGCCTTCCTTGATGAATTCACAACATGCTTTAAGATTGATTACATTAAGTTTCCCTTATGAAAATCCAATCCCTTTGCCATTGTTTCTGTAAATATTGTAAATCATAGAAGCAACTCTGCTTCTGTCAATACCAGACATAATAAAATCTTCAAGAGCAATTTCATGTTTACTTAAAGGTTTTCCATTACACTTTTCTTGTAGCTTCTGACACAAAAACTTGAGCTTCTCTTCATAGGTTTTACAAATGAAGTCAAAGCCTCTAAGTCCTTCTTCAGAAGCTTTCAGATCCAATAGAGTTGATTCTTGTTGTTTCATTAAATAAACATATTTTTCTTTTAAATCTTTCAACTCATTGGTTCTAAGTTCAAAATGTGTAAGGAGCTCTTTAAGAGACTCAATAAGTTCTTCTCTGGGAATTTTAGAGTATACCTCATTTTCTTCTTCTGAGTCTAGTTTAGGTTCAGCTTCTGAAGTCACTGTAGCCACTAACCGCACAGCTACTTTTGCATCTTCATCAGCATCATCCTTATCAGATCGAGATTCATTGTCTAAATCTTCCCAGGTTTCCATTAAACTCTGCTTGATCTGCTTCTTGAACTTGTTTGATTTGAAAGTTGATTTCTTGGACTTCTCCTTTGATTTTTCCTTCTAAAGATCAAGGCAATCAACAATGAAATGTCCAGACTTCTTGCAGTTCAAACAACCATTCTGATCTTTTTTCCTGGAGCCTTTGTAACTACTTCTTCTGCTCAAGAACTTATTGTTCTTCTTAGCCAGATACTACAACCTATTAGAAAGCATAGCCATCTTCTCAGCAGAATCTTCATCAGACTCTACATCAGGTGATTCTTCTTCAAATTCTATAACTTTATGTGTTTTTGATGACTTCCCTTTGGATGACAGAGCAATAGATTTGCTTTTCTTAGAGGCTTGTGTTCATTTAAGCTTTTCTCATGAACCTTGAGAGAGCTTACAAGATCTTCAGCACTTAAAGTGTTTAAATCTTTAGCTTCCTCAATAGCAGTAACCTTAGGTCTCCATCTAGCAGGCATACTTCTTAGTATCTTGCTCAAATGATCAGAAGCAACATAGATTTTCTTCAGTATTTGTAGTCCAAAGACTAGGGTCTGAAACCTTGAGTACATTTCCTCAATGCTTTCATCATCCTTCATCTTGAACAATTCATACTGATGAAGAAGCATAAGTGTTTTTGCTTCTCTAACCTTCTTACTTCCTTCATAGTTTGCACATAGAGAAGCAAACATTGCCTTTGGAGTTGATTTGTCACTCATCTTCATATACTCTGCACGAGGTATAGCAAGAACAAGTGATCCTCTGATCTTGTGATGTTTCTTGTACATTTTCTTTTGAGCAGGAGTATGTTTCTTTCTATCAACAACAACTCCTTCTTCATCAAGGTCCAAGTCAACCAACTCCATCTTCCAAAATATCCCATAACTCTTCATCTAAGCCCATGATATAACTGTAGAAGTTGGTTTTCCACCAGGAGAACTCTTTAGGATCTCCATTAAACTTAGAAACTTTTCCTGAATCAGTTTTCTTATCACTATAATCATAAGGAACAACATTATGATTACCACCAGAGCAAGAAGCAGATGATTCACTGGAACCAGAAATGGTTTTCTCAGATCTTGGACTGTTACACTGTTAAGTGTTCTCAACAGAACCAATGCTCTGATACCAATTGAAGGTGAGAAAAAACACAAGAAGAGGGGTGGTTGAATTGTGTTAGCTTTTTTTTCGATTTCTCCTACTGAAGTCACTGATCAGAAGCAATTAGATTACAGCTTCTGAAGTGATGTTCAGATTCTAAATGCAGCGGATAAAAACACACAGAGAGAGAGAGAGAAGAAAGACACAAAGCAATTATACAGGTTCCTTCCACAAACCAGAAGTAGTCATGTCCCCCTTGCACTTTCAAAGAGAGTTCACTAAAATGTAATATCTAATTACAAATGCTCACTACTAAAACTAGTAAGAGACTTTAAACTACTCAAGCACAACTACAAGAGATTTCCCATGCTCCTTAACACAATCAAGAGACTTCCAATGCTCAAGCACAACTGTAAGAGACTTCTAATCAAACAGAATTACAAAGAAATTGCTGAGGTTGAACACTTGATATACAATCAGTGGTGTTCACAATACAAATCAGATACAGTCTCTTAAGACTTTAGAATTTCTAAGATATGAACTTTGATAAGAAATTCTAAGTGAACTTTTGATGCAGAACAATTTTGATAGAGTTTAGGCGCTTTCAAATTATTGTTGAGTCCATGTTTATTCTCTAAGTCTTCACTCCTTTATATAGAGGTGTGAAAGAGACGTTGTAAATTGTCAGCACATCAAAAAAGAGTCGTTTGAAGCTTTGATCAAATCACCAATGATCTTTTGCCTGATTTAGTTATTGTCCTATGAAGGATCAATATCAAATCCATTCCAAGTATGAAGGAACATTGTTGCAGGCATAGCTGTTATTCTTGTCCTGTAGCAGAGACACAAATTGAGTAGTGGAGGTAGTGGTTGTACACTTCGTACAATTGTACTTTGTCAACGCTCTTCAAAGAATAAGCATCCAATGCCTTCAAATTCATTTGAGTTAGCTGTTGCTTTACTCTTCTGGTCTTCTGCAATGCTAGGCGTGAATAAAACTTTTGAACAACCTTTGAAGCTTTGAATATTTTATCTTCTGATGATCTTCAACTTCTGGTGATCTTCCTTTTGATGAGGTGCTTCTGACGAACTTGCTTCTGATGACGTCATCACTTCAAGAGCACTAGACTTCAGGAGCACTTTCTTCAGATGCTTCAAGCTTCCTTTACTTTTTTGATTCCATTGCTCTCATTTGTTTATCCAGAACCTATACTTTAAATAGACACTAAATTTTTGTTTATGGTTCTGCACACTTGAATAAATATTAGCATATCCAATTGACAATTTTTAATACCTTGTTATCATCAAAACTGTAAAGAGGTAATGCTAAACACATTTTGTTCCAACATTAATGAATTTTAACTTTTTTTGCTTTGAAAATGGAATTCTTTTTGAAAAATGATAAAGAGAGACGAACTTGGTGATTTTAATGATTTCGTCGTATTTGGCCGGTGAAACGCACATGTATACTCAATTGCACTCATATGTGATCTAAGTGTATACATAGTTGAGGCATTAGAGTTTGTTCACTTACTTTTTATTGAATTGTTTCAATTGTTTTAATGTTGTGAAACGATAGACGAACTTTGTCGAAAATGATCTTTTAGGCCGAATACTTTGCAAATCTTTCGTGTATAGTTTGATATGATTATATGAGGATGTGTGGATGATTGATAGGTGTTGAACATGATGTTTATCATATGGTGATACACTCTTCTCTATACTTAGATTATGAGAAATTATATGAAGTTGTTGATTTGTGGTGATGTTGTCGATATTGATGTGAACATGCAAAATGTCGATTTTTGATGGTGAATTTATACATGCTTAATGTTAATATTTGGAGATGGCGATTGCATGTATTGAATGATGTTGTTGAATCCAAATATGCAATTTTATGATGATAGTTGTGGTGCTTGCATGTGTGAAAGGTATTTATTTTGGTGATGAATTATGTTGTTGAATTATTACATGCAAATGATGGTAATATTGATGGTGAATGCATATTTGCAAAATGAAGGTGATTTAGGATATTTATATATATCCAATGGTGATGATTATGGTGACAAGTTGTGTGAATATATGCATTTGTATTGAGTCATATATTCATGCATACATATGTTTTGTGATGGTGCTTTCAGCATCGTGAAGTGATTGAATTTATATCCGTGTTTTGTGATGGTGTCTTGTGCATCGTGATGTGATGACAGTTGTCGTTGTGACGGTACCATGTGAATATATAAGTCGTGTCTAGGTGCATAGCATATCATGACATGACTCCAATGATTATGAAACTTGGTATTTGATATGCTTGGTGCTTGATTTGATTGGTGACTTGCTTACGCATGATGTAATAAATTGTTGATGTTTATGATTAATGATTGAAGTTGACTTATCTCTTAACTTGAATTATTTAAGTCTAATTTGATGTTAATATATTCAATTGTTCATATTTGGCTATGTGTTTGGTGAACTTGATGATTTATGTGCATTGGTGATATTTGGTGAATATGTGAAGATGTGTACTTGTTGATGTTTGTTGTTAATGGCGATACTTGTAAATTTGATGATTTTAATTGATGATGTTTATTTCGGTGAAAATAATGAAGTGTAATTTATATGAGTGTGATTTTACGATCTTTTGGTGACGATGACTTTCTTGCTTATACTTGAAATGATGAATTATATTTGTTGAGTTGTTTAGGATAAATGTTATAAGGTGAGTAATCCTTTCATTCATTGATGTTGATAAATGACGAGCTTGTGTCGATGATTTGATTAGAGATTGAATATGCTTGCTATGCTATGTTAAAATCGTGATAGCATGATGTGTATGGAATGGAGGACAATATTCATGTGATGTTAGTATCCTAGGAGGGATAGGTATGTATATGTGTTATGCATGAATCCTTGAATGCTTATAATTTTTTATTTTGATTATGATTCATGTGAAGCTAACCCCAGTGGTATGTGGTGGACAACCTACCTATTTGCATGGACGGGCAGACGACGTGCAGGATTAGTTTGATAGCTTTCTTGGTGAGTGCTCGAGGATAGCGGGAGCTACCTCTGTTGTTTTTCTATAGTGTCTTAGATAGGCTCCGATCTAGGATGTTATTGTTATATGTTATTCTGGATTTGTTTTTATTGATAAGATTTACCCACATGTCGGGTTTGAATGTTATGTTTGTTGATGTACTTATGAGTTGATGACCTGGCTATTATGGAGATGCATGTTATATTTATATTGATCTGCTGCGACTTTGAGAAATTTTAATATGCATGTATGTGAAATTTGAGACGTGACGTCTATTTCTTGAATATTTGGATTATTCGCGTGTTTTATCGCTTTAATAGAAACAGGCGTTACAAATAACACATAGCAACGATGCCCTCCGGAGCTTAATACGGGAGAAGTCCAAATATCGCTATAAACGATGTCAAAAGGCATACAAGCAAATGCAAATGAATTATAAAAAATAGAAATTTTATTTGTTTCCCAAGTGGACAAGAGTGACAAAAGAAATCATTTCAAAACTTATTACATAGCAAAAGTTTGTTTCGATGAAGAGAATTTAAGATAAGAGCTTCTGGATGTCTTAAATGACTATGCCATAACTCATTAGATGAAGCAGCAGAGGAGGATGGTGGTAGTACTGTTATGTTTGGTCTTGTGGAAATAGGGTAAAGGTCGGCTGAACTGTTACATCTCATTAAAAGCATTCCTCTCTGGAAATCCTTCCAAGAAAAACCAAGATAATCAAATTCAATAGAAACGTCATTATCGATTGTAAATTTTCTGACAAAAACAAGGTCTTTGATAAGTTTCGGTGCATGCAAAACATTGTTTAAGATTTGGAAATTGGGTAAAGATGCATTATCACAACCAATTACAGAAATATGATGACCACTTCCAACAGTAATATTATTATTATTTTGCACAAATTTCAACAGTAATATTATTACTCATATTAAAATAAGATGTGAGATTACCTCCATTGCCCGTCATATGAGAAGTCGCTCTGCTATCCATATACCATTGATCATCAGGAGGAGAGATGGAGGAAGTATGCATAGAAGCTTGGATGTCAGTCAGAGCAAAATAAGACGAGTCTTGCTTACTCTTCATATGAGGTGGAGCAGTTGCCATGTGAACTTGTTGCGGTTTAGGACCTAGTATGCCTGCTTGTTGATCGAGAGCACCAATTTTTGGATATGGACACGGTGGAATGGCCCATGACTGCCATAGATATCCCCATTGCTGCTTCTGTCTGGAATAAGTGGCAGTGGTCCACTGAGGCTGCTAAGAGGTAAACTGAGAACATTGATGTTGCTGAGGTTGGGAACGACCTCCACCACGACCATTGTTTCTACCTCTGCCACAGCCACCACGACCATTGCTTCGGCCACCATGACCATGACCATTGTTGTTGTTATTACGGTGGTTGCTCTGCTGTGGGGGAGTGGTTGAGGCTGTGTTATCATCAAGAAATGATACGAAAGCAAAGTTGCTGATGGAATTTGTTGTTTTCTTTGCTTTGGTTGTTTCTTCCAGGATAATCATAGAATGAGCTTTGTAAAAAGGTGGAAGAGAGTCTCCATGACGGATTTGTGAACCCACTGTAGCATATGCATCTTTCAAGACAGAGATAAGTTGAAGAACAAGCCTTTCATTAGACATGGGAGCACTAACATTAGAGAGTGTACCAAACATGGATTTGAGATGTTGACAATAGGTGGATGCATCAGGAAATCGTTCCATATTGACATTAGAAAATTCTTGATCTACGTAGAGAGCCCGAGAAATTTTATTGTCATAGAAAACGTTGAATAATTTGTTCCACGCATTTTCCGTTGTTGAATCCCGCTCAATGATGGTGTTAAAAAGGTCGTCATAATCGTGCCATAAATCCATTGTAGAACAACAACATCAAGACGTGCCCAAAGATTAGGATCAATGTCTTTGAGATTAGGAGATAATATGGTTTTGGTTGGGATGATATGATCAATGACTTGATGAACACAAACATGGATTTTGAAGAGTTCATACCAAGTGTTATATTGACCTTTTTTTAACACTTAGGGTAATTTTAATAAAATTTGTGATGTTAGAGATGGTGACTGCGGGATGAATGGGAGGATTGGTATTCTGCATGATAAAGTTGAGTCCAACAATAAAATTGTGTATATGAAATCAAAAGCAACAAATGAGTTTCAATTCAAAATCAATTCTAAAATACATCACTTAGTTTGTGTTTGTTAACAAAGTAGGGTGAGCCTAAACGTGCGATTGGATAGTAGATATAACATATAGCATTGCAATATCACAGAAAAATAAGTATTAGGACGTGATATTAACAAAGTGGATGTTGAACCTAACAAGCATTTAGTGAGTTTGGAAATATCAATTTCCATGGTAAGTTCCCATGTCCAACAAAAAGATACACCTAGTAGCTTCTCTTGGGTATTTGTTTTGACTGCATTATTGCTAAAACAAATATCCATTTAGTGTTTTGTTGGATACTATGTTCCAGGATGGTTTAGGCATACATATGAGATGTTGGACATAATGTTCCAACATCCTGGCACGGTTCAGTGTGCCTGAGTTCATGCATATTTGTACGCGCGCCTTATCTTTAAAAGGAAAACAACTTTTCCTTAACTTGATGACCAATCAACGTACATATTTTAGGGAATATTTGAAGATTTTTTGGACGTTCCTACATTTTAGGACTTTCCATATTTGTCTCTGATTCTGTTTTGTAGATTAGATCAGATCATAATGCAATTTGTTCTGAAGCCCAACAATGTTTGTTAGCCCATATTGCTTCAGTATAAAAGGAAGACTTCAAGACCTAATTAGGTATTCATGCCGTCATACTAAAAAGTTTAACTTTTAGGGTTTTGAGTCTGTATGTTCTACTCTTGTATCGTTTGATGCAAATTTAGTCCTGTTTTATTTATGAGTCTTTCTTGTATCACCTTGATACATGCTAAGGATTGTGTGTTGAGTTGTAAATTCGTTGTGCTACACCAACGCTTGTAAGAAAGATTGTAGTTGTTTGTGTTTGAAGGTAACTTCACCGTTTGATTGTTATTAGTCTGATAGGTCACAAGGGATGTGATTGACTGTAGGATAGTAAGATGGGATCTCAGATCTAGGAGTTCCTAGGTTGAAGTCTAGTCGGGTAGGTCCTAGGTCATAAAGTGTAAACGAGGAGTTTTCTGAGAGCTTTTGAATAAGGACTACACTAGTGTATTTCCTTCCTGGTTTGGTAGCCCCCAGAGTAGGTGTGTTTTTCACCGAATTGGGTCAACAAACTCATTGTGCCTTTTACTTTCTTGTCATTTATTTTTCTTGTTTTTATTTTTGTTTACTTCATGATGTTGGAACTTTGAACGGAACATTATAAACGTTGAAACATCGCACAAAACATATTAAAACAAATACGCTAGAATTTCAGCTTCTATGCCAATGTATGTTTGTTTCTATGCACCACATTATCAAACACCCTATCAAACATGTTCACGGTTAATTTTATATGTCTGAAGTTACTTTTGACGCTCTCCACATGCCCTATTGTGAAACCAAACACGCATAAAATCGATTCGATTCTAGACACATATAATTGATTTTAACATTTTTAATGGTTCTCTACTCAAATTAATTCAACCTTCGCAATTGATTATAATTGAAACTGAAATATGGTGTTTTTACCTCCATAAACGAATTATAACCTAAAATGTATTGTTCAACTCACTATTGAATACAATAAAGCATAAATCACACATTTTACACAATCAACTTACTTTTAACCAAAATTAATTTTACTGAATCATTTTATTCTTATATATATATATATATATATATATATATATATATATATATATATATGATAAAAGCAAATGATTTTAGCATAATGAAAGCCACTACATTTTATAAAAGCAGTAACAAGAAAGTATTTTCTAAGTTTCCATTTGATACAAAGGTGATATTGATATAAGAGAAGGTAATGTCCAAGTTAGATAAATGTGGTCCATAACTAAATCAGAAAAAACCAAAATCCAATGGTAGAAAACAAATACTATTTCTACATCACTCTCATAATCAATTGTCTTCAACTACATGCTGCAGAGAGTATTCAAGTCCATATTCCCTCACACTCACAAGAAAAACAAAAGACAGAAAAATACAAAGCAAAATGGAACATCACAAAACAAAGGAAGGAGGGTATTCATTTATGTTGTCATATGTCACATTATCATTTTTGTCATTTTGTTTGATCCCCATATCTATAAATTGGACCACCGAAAGGCTAAACTAGATAGAAAGCTATGATATATACTTTCTCTTAGTTCACATATAGGGTCAATAAAACTAGCATGGGTTCACACTAAATAAATAAAAATAGGAAATTTAATTGCAAATAAAACAGACACAATTAAGAATACTAAGCAAAACAGATCAATTCTATATAGTGACTTAAAGTGTGTTTGGTTTAGCGGTGACAAAATTTTATTTCAAGAGAATCAATAAATGTTAAATTATGTTTGATACATTCAGGTAAAAATTATTCTTATCAATTTATGTCGTTTCGTTAGTTATAGTAAACTGCAGCCAAAACCACTTTTTTTTTTTCTTTTAATCCATCAAAATTTTCATCAGAGTAAATCAAACATGAGACAATAAACTCTAAGGTTTAAGCCAACACCATCGAATCAATCCAAATAAGTTAATCACAAGGTGCTTGTTAATTCACGTTCTTAGAAATTTTTTAAATGGTGTTGAATAAATTGTTTTTCAAAACTAAGTCCTTCACTAAAGATGAAATTATTTATTGAAAATTGAATGATTTTATTAATTTTAGTTGCAGCAGAAAGTTTGATGGTATAGTTTCTCTTCTATAGTGTCAACTGTCAAAACTTAAAATTATAGATTTATAGTGCTGTAACAAATAAAGCTCATATAACTTTCCAACATTATCCCTTAATCATTGATATATATTTTTTTTAAGTTAAATTATCCTAATTAAATTGACACGAAAGAGAATCGAACCTCAAAGAAAAACACACTCCCAAATCTCAAGTCAATACAACTAGATCAACCTAACTGGGTTCTTAATCATTGTTACTTGAAACATGTTATAGCCTCATTTTGTCTTAATTTCATATTTTCATAATGAGAACACTCAACAAATTACACTATTTCAACATGACAAAACTAAAGTCAAACAAAGTTATAAGTCAACCATGTGGTCTTTGATAGTGTAGGGACAAACACTATTTGAGTACATGTCAAATACTTACACCCTAAGAAAAACTGCTATAATACACACAGAAAATCAAAGCACAAGAAAACATTGTCTCTTCAAGTTCCTTTTTTAGGATTAAATTTATTTTTAGTCCTTATTAAATTTAATTTTTTGTTTTCAATCCCGACACTCGTTTTTCAGTTCCTACAAATTGCAAAAAAGTACGTTTTTAGTTCCTCTTCGGAAAATAAAAGCATACAGATCTGTAATTTGTATGGACTGAAACATGAGTGTAGGAACTAATAACAAAATTGGAGATTATAAGAACTAAAAACACATTTAAACCTTTTTTTTTCTTCCCTTTTTTCATAAAATCTGCAATGTCACCTTAAATTGGTACTACTCCCAATTCTGTTCAAGCTACTAGTGGTTGGATAAACCTTGCTCCTAAAATCAGAATCTATTTCTGAATTAGACCCTGATTCCCAAAGGCCTTGAATAGACCTAGTAGATGAACCATATCTCTCAAACTCTAGCCTTTGTCTTGGAGCACTTTGTGACCTAACCTTAGCCCTAGAAGATTGAGTATTTGCCATATAACTAGGATAACCAGAGTAAGCATTGAAAAATCCCCATGAACTCTCACTTTTGGTAGGTGTAAAAGGACCTCTCCTCGAACCACTTTCAAGTCTAGAAGATGCCGAAAACGCCTGTGGACTACTCTCAGCGGTTCGGGAAGAAGCCACTTCTTCTTCTTTTCCTTTCTGATGCTTCATGGAAGAGATACTTGGATTATAAGCTTTAGAAGAACGTTTTGACGGCGACTCGTGTACCATAAAATTTTCATTATTGTAATCAGAAGATGAATAATGATGTTGAAAAGAGGTGTTAGTACTATGTTGTGATTTCAAATGTGGTTTCCAAGTATCTACTTCAAGTATTTTGTCACTCTTCTCATCATCATTTACATTTTTCGATGAAGCGTCGCCGGTTTGGCTCCATGTGTTGTTTTCTTCCATCCAACCGTCCAACCAAGTAGAACCATACCGGGCTCTTTCTAAGTTCATGTCTCTAAAATTTGCATTTGAACTACATCTCTGCAGGTTCAAAATGAAAATTTCAATTCAAAGTGAAATTAAAATAATAGGTCAACCATTTACAAGACCATAGAATGAAATTAGTTAGTAACAAAATCACCAACACATGTTACATGTATACTTTTTCACATTGCAGCAACAATTAACATACTCAAAAACTATTTAAGTGTTTACTTTGAAGCACAATTTGCCATGTAAATCATCTATGAATACTGTAAATTAAAATTTTAGGCATGAATCATGAATACCTTGAGGATGGAAGATCCATCAAATTTCGTACTATAGACGCGAAGTGGGTGCTCATAATCATCAGGAACCTGCAACAATTTGAAGAAAAAAAATCAGAGAATTATGACTATTTTATCAAATTAATGAACTAATGATCATAAAAAATCTTCGAGTGAATCGTCATTTAGTCCTTGAAATTGTAAGCATTTGATAATTTGGTCGCTGACGTTTTCAAAAATTCAAAATGATACCTAAATTTATAAATCATCGGTCACAATAGTCATTCTTAATGTGATCAAGAGTTTTCAATTTAAATGATCTCTTTAGAATTTTGTATATTTCAAATACCAAATTGACTGATTTTTATAATTTTAGAAAACTAAATTGGTCAATCAATGAAAATCATTAAGAAATGCTAAGAAACAATCCAACCTAAAGCCTTATCTAAAGAATAATACTTTAGCATTAGCCTAGTTTGCAACAACTTTACAAGTTGTAAAGTTAAGTTACATGAGATTCCAAATTGCAACAATTGGTAGGGTGATGAAGAAAAGAGAAAATATAGGAAAAGGCATTTTTTAAGATGACAAGTTAGAAGAAAGTTTCCTTTTAACAAAAAAGTTAAAAGAAAGTGAGACGCCATTACATAGCTTTTCCAACAAGTTACCATCAACTTTTACTAAGATAAGAATCAAGACAACTAATAAAAGACTATTTAAAAAAGTGAAATAGCAGTTTGGTGCTAAAAATTCTAAGGGTCAAGCAATTTAATCCATCAAATTTACAAAATAGGAAACCAGAAAACATTTTGCGAAATCAATACAAATATTGAACCTTTAAAAGTTTGGTGCAAGTTTTAGAAAAATGGCCATCGACGTAAGTGGTTCTATTTAAAAGACTAAATTGATATTTCGTAAATTTAAGAGACTAAATTAACCAACACTTACAATTTCAATGGCTAAAACACTTACAGGGTAACGAGAAAGTGAGGACTTGAAAGAGTGCATATTATCCGAAATGTGCACACGACTTGCTCGTGCCCGAGACTGAAGTCGAACCAATGTTTGCATTCGTCTTAGCATATCAGCTGTCTGCTTTCTTACAATGTGACCTCTCACCAAAGCTTGCAATTTCACCAATGCTTTAAGTGCTCTTAATGCCCTCCTTGCCTTCCAAATTCATATTAAAAAATATCAGTAAATAATAAAATTTTCATATAAAATTTTAATAATGGTATGCATTAGAATGAAATTAATAGGGAAAAGAACAATTAGAGTTTTTTCTTACTCAATCATTAGATTTTTTCATAGGAAAAAACAATCACATGAAGCATAATTCAAAACCCAAGAAAAAATGCAAAGAATAGCAAGTTTGTTACATAGTAAAATTAGGCAAACAATAAAGATTGATCAAAGAGTAGTGGTTAAAAGAGTGGTAGTGAAAAAGAAAAATGTTTATTAGTTTATTTTTGTAATAAATTTAATATTTTACTATTCATATCACCAATTCTTGACTAATAAAAAAAATCCAAATAAATTATAAAACCTTCATAATGTTTTGTTTTTATCACAAGTCACAACAACTGATTTAGTTTTAGTCCTTATAAATATTTGTGCATTATAGAATTAGTCCCCAAAAAATGAAACACTTATGTTATGCTTTGAAATAGAAGTATATGAGACTAATTAAATCCAAGATAAACTAACATGACTTATACCAAACCTAAATCAACAAGTACCAAAAATAATGTAACATATATTGCAACCAACATGGTTGAAAAACTTAGGTCATAAAGCCTAAAATAGAAGATAGGGAACAAATAAGCATGGAATGTCAAAAAGGTAGTAGTATATTAAAATGGAAAAGACATAAAGAGGGAAAATTGGGTTGAAGCTTATGGGTGTGATCATTAACAAACACATTTACATAGTGGAAAGTTTTCCATTATCAATGCTCTTTTTTTTATCAATTGAAGCTTCCTATGTTGCATTATCCCCACTTTTATGCCACTTAGATTGGATTTGGATTCCTAGTAATAATTTACTAATCTCTCAACCATCTGATCTAAATTAATTTCATAGATTATGAAAATGTGATATAGCAAATTTATAAATCTTAAAATTTGTGGTTGAGCCTAACACATTTCAGAAAACCGACTTCTGAGGTGAGAATCAGTCCGACTTATAAACACATGTTTAAACCATATTGTGTCTGATGCGGAACTCTTTAACAATAATCTAAATTATCTCATCTCAAATTAGAGGTCGAAATTATAGTCACTTATTAATGGTAAGGACTGCAATAGTTGAAAATACATTAGCTTAACAAATAATGTTTAGTTTTTTAAGAAAGCATTCTAGCCTAACCAAAAGCCTCGTGTGTCCTTAAAGTAAGTTGCTTTCTCTCACGTGAAGTCTAGAATATCATTTTATAATGTAAGGTAAAAGGTGCATATTTTTACCCCCACAAAGTATGGTTTTAGAGAACCTAATCTAAATTCATACAATTAGAAAATACAAAATCAAATTATCTACATATTAATATTCATATACCAAAATAAAAAATACAAAACCAAAATATAGATCATTTAATTTTAAATCAATAATTTCGACAACTGTGTGAATGCATTGAAGCAAAACTGACTTCAAGCTTCATATTGTCAAGACAAGAATACAAGTTTAGCATGTATCAATGCACCACATATAACATGCCCTACCAAAAATGAAACTAGTAACTACGAATCTTCAACTACATTGATTAATAGGGAAACCTAATAACCTATATATCACTTTGGCCCATTATCTAAAACATGGTTGATGATGTGGTGTCGTTGTTCCACTTCATATTTTGTGTAATTTTTTGGCACTAATGGACATACCTTTCTGGTCCCAGAATGGAAAGCATCATAACGCACAAAATACGTGGGGCTATATCTATATATCTTATAGTATTAAATATTTATTCACACAAATTTAATTACCCGTTGCCACCTTCTTTAATTGTTATGGTCCTTGTATTCTCACTCTCACACACTTATATTCCAAAAATGGGTCATTTTCAGCTACATCATTTAGCTTTGGACTACTCACATTACCCTACCACGCAGGTCTAGTAACATTTTGTAACAACCAAAGTCGTAGTAATTAATACCAGTTATTTAAAACCCGGATCGACCCGGCCGGTCGAATCGATCGGACTGAGAACCGGATGGTGCAGCGGTTCAGACATGCTATATGATCGGATATGCAATTAGCCCGCTAAAACCGGTGTGATCCGGTCGGGTCAGTGGACGGACCGCTGAACTAGTTTAGCCCACCCAACTATTTCTACATCTCCGATTATGTCGGGATATACCACATTTAACGGATAAAAACACACGGTTTTCTTCGGATGAACCACTCTGAAGGTGAGAAATATGGTCGAATTTGTCCGTCCGAAAATGTACATCTGCGGCAGGTTGGGATTTAAAAAATGTACATTTGAAGTGAAGTAACTCGTGATCAAAATACGTTACACCTTATGAAAAATGTCAATGACCTAACCTAAATCCAACTTATTTAGCCAAGTTTTTTTCTCAAACAAACAAGTCTAATGATTTTGGAAATTCTATTTAGTTTAGTTAAATAAACAACATTTTAGACCTAATAGACCAACATATATCTAAATAAATAATATAATGATATTATTGTTATTACTATTATCGTTAAATATTCAGACTTGAGGATTGGGTTTTAAGAACAGATTAGACCCACCTATTAAAGGAAAGTATTGTAGATAAGCCTAAGTAATTTTACCCTTAATGAAATGTATGACTGATACTTAACAGAACGAATTTCAAAACACAAAATTGACTTAACACACAAAAATTGCAGCTAGCACGTGATAGGAATACAGAGGGCACTGACTACCATAGCAGTAGTAAAAAAGGTATTTTTTTGGTTTATAGTAGTAAAAAAAAGTTAAATGTATTTACATATAATTTAATTTTTTTTTAATTCACACATAATTTTTATATTCCTATATAATTTAACATAAGATAAATATCAATGACATGCATATAAATCTCTCAATTAACGAAAATTTAATATCATAATCGTACAAGAAATTATCACATGAAATATTTATTGAAAATGATACGTACATGCACCAAAAACTAATGGTCCTAAGTCCTAACAAGTGCAAACACACATCTCGTCTTTGTTTGATGTGTCAAAATCAAAATTTTGGAGCTTGAAAAAGAATAAAAAAACTAAGTATGGCTAAATAATAAATTTAAGGAAAATGCTAACAAGCGTTCAGAGGTAATTGTTGATAAGAAACTTAAAATAATAATTTTATCTTAGAAATTATACATTCAACTTATTAAAATAGAAAAAAGTAATTTTTTCGACATGAAATTAAAATAGTAAAAAATAACATTTTTTACATGAAATTTTACAATTATTTTATATTTTCTATTTCTTAACCATTATCCTAAGGACGATGGTTAACGACACCCTAAATTTAAACGTCAAAATAACACTATTATGAAGCAAATTTGTCGGTGGATATGGAACCCAAAACACTGTATTCCATAGTCAAAATTGGTACTTATTTAATGAATTTGATTTCGAAGGAGACAAAGAGTTAGGTGTTGTCAAAAGAGCATGTTGCTCTAATAGGGATAGTTGAAAAATCAAAAGGAAAAGAGAACCGTCGTTGAAAATTAAGAAGTAATAGTACTGTACTAGTATATAAAGAATTGAAAAATTCTTCCAAAAGAAATATGATTTTTTTTTATTATTTCAATTTTCAACTAGAAAATAGAATCAAGAGTCAAACAAGTACAGTGATGTGGAAACAACTATAAGTTTCAATTAGACACACACAAAATATGAATCAATATTTTCAATAAAAATAACAATAAATTGTATTTTTTTATGAGTATGTCTAAACTATTTAAATATGCAGCTGTGACCACACAAGTATTGGTTGAAAAATGAGATGAATTCATCATTCTTGATATGAAAAACCAATAGTCACTCTTTAAATTTTCATCACTTTATATATGCTGATATATATATAATATATATACATATATTCAATTAAAAGAACAATAATGGCCAATTAATAACTATAACTACCTCCATCACCTAAAATCAACAATTCAATTTTTCAATGGAAAAAAATCCTTCAAATTCTGTTAAAAAATAAAACTTCACAACATTTTAGCTACTTTTTTTCATTTTTTTATATGAACTTTTCATATTTTTTTAAAACTCGATATCCAAAACAATTGACTGAGATTTATTTTTGTAAATGTTACCTATAATATCAAAGATTAACTACACATGAATTTCACTATATGCAATTTTATAACATTTTTTACTTATTATAATTTATATAATCACAAACAAATTTTTACTTTGAAAAAGATTTCAACGACATCATGTTAAAAAATATGAAACAAAAATTGTTACATACCAAATAACCTCGGAAAGCTGACTGAATCTTCACGGCAGCATCAATTTCCTCCGACAACCGTCTCCGGCCGGTCGTCGGAGTTCGAGGTCCTCCAGCAGCCGTATTACTTGTCAGTCTAACAACCTCAGCAGCAGCATGAGCGGCAGCAAGTGCAGCTTCAGCAACAGCGGCAGTAGCAGCAGCAACAGCAATGGCATGTTTATTGGCATCATAGTTATCAGAGAAAGAAGAAGTTGAAGGGTCAGAATTTTTGTTGGTTTTTTGTCTTGTGTTGTTCTTTGTGAAGCTCCATGTTCTCTTGTCTTTTTTGTTGTTGGTGGGTGGTTCTGGTGGTGGATTACGGTGTTTTTTGCCGCCGAAGAGTCGCCGGAGAAAGTTCATGGTTAGGTTTATGTCATTGGGAAGGAGAGTGTAATGAGGAAAGGTTTATGGAGTTTAGAGAGAGAGAGAGAGTGTGTGTGTGTGTGTTAGTGAAGATGGAAGAAGAAGAAGATGAAACACTTAAATTGAGGAGTTTGAGAGTTTGTGGAAGAATTTTGGAATATGTTCAATGGTTTATTTATTCATTGCCACGCACTATTCAATGTATCTCTTGTCCACGCGCTATTAGTAATCAACAAATAGAGTGAAAAATGTTAATCTAGGTAAAATATTTTAGATACATAATGATAATTATCTGATGAAAACTCGCGTATAAGCGGTGAATTGTGTTAGGTTTTTCTTCTATTTAATTAAGTTCAGAGTTTATGGTCTGGTTAAGTTTAGAGTCTAAAACAATGTTCAGAGACAAATGTAGCGGATATAAAAGAGATGGAGAGAGAGAAGAAAGAGACACAAACAATTATTTTGGTTCCTTCCATAATTTGGGAATAGTCCAGTTCCCTTGCACTTTCAAGGAGATTTTTCACTTTAATCACACAAGATTACAAATGTTTAAGGACACAAGCAAGAGACTTCAATTACTCAAGCACACAAACAAGAGATTTCTTATACTCAATCATAAAAACAAGAGACTTCCTAACAAAGAAATTACAAAGAATAACTTTGGTTGAACACTTGATATACAATCAGTGGTGTTCACAAAACAAAACTGTTCAGACTATATTACTTAAGAATTTCTAAGATATGAAAGTTAATAAGAAATTTTAAGTGTTTGATGCACAATAATTTTGACAGAGTTTTGGCACACGTGAAAATATTACAGAGTCCCACAATGTCTTCAAGTCTTAATTCTTTTAAATAGAGGTAGAAAAGAAACGTTATAGAGGTGCCAACACAACAAAGAGTCGTTGGAGAAGCTTGATCAATCAATATTGGTTTTTTGCTTGATTTGGTTAATGTCTTGTGAAGGAATGTGTTCGAATTATTTCCTTGATGAGGAATTAACTGTTCCAATCCAGTAGAGACACAACTGTAGCTTGTACTATACGCATAAAATGTTGGAGTAGTGGAGGTAGTGTTTGTACAATTGTACTACTGTCATTCACTGTCCTTTCCATGTGAATAAGCATTCAAAGCATTCCATTTCTTCAGAATATATGTTACTTAAGTCTTCTAATCCCTTCTGCATCGTTGTGTCTTCGTATAACCATAATAACTAACTTCAGGGTCTTAATTTCAGCTTCTGATATTGATCTTCAGACTCTGGGTAAACTTAAGACTCTGACAGTCAGCTTTTGGATGATCTTTAGAACCAATACTTTCCTCTAATTTGTTCTTTCAGAACCAATATTTTGTCTTAAGACATCTAAAATTTTAGTCTATGATCCTGCACACTTGAACAAATATTAGCATATCTAATTGATCTTTTAATACCTTGTTATCATCAAAACTTCAGAGACTTTGTTTAAACACATTTTGTCCCAACAATCTCCCCATTTTTTATGATAACAAACATAAGTATTAATAGTCAATTGTTGTTAATCTAATTAAAAAGTTGACTTTATGGTCTGAGATTTGTAAGCTCCCCCTAAGTCTGATAGTTCTTAAGGTGAGTTTTGAAAGTTCCCCCCTGAGTTCTATACAAGTTAATTAAATTCATTTTAAGTTCAAAATAGTTAAGTAATGCATCACTCAGAATAAAATCACATTAAATCCAGGGGCTAAGAGATAAGAAGATGGTTCCTAAGTCAAATTTTAATTTTAATTAAGTGGACTCAGAGCCTAAATGTTATTATGTCTTATTCCCCTTTTTGTCATCAACAAAAATAATTGACAGATTAAGAGAAGATTGGATAAAAACATGATTAAAATAAACATTAAAAACATAATATTAAAGTTACTAAAATATCAGAAGCAAAACATGTGTCAAAGACAATAAGCATTAGAGTTAAGAAATTATAACAAAAGCGCAAAAATTGTATGAGAAGCAGTAAAGAACATAAGAAGCATTTTAAAAGGTGTGCAACTAAGGTTTAAGGTTGTTATTGTTTCTTCATCATATCCAAGAAAGCAGCAATCTCAACATTGGTCTTAGCTTTCTCAGCCAAAGACTCCTCATGTTGCTTCGTTATATTTCTTTCCAGCTCTTCTTGCTTCCTTAGAGACTCTTTATGTTGTTCATGCTGAAGGTGAGAAAAACACAAGAAGGGGGGGTTGAATTGTGTTAGCTTTTCGCAGCTCTTGAAGAGTGAGAATCTAATTCCTTTAAACTCAGAGTCTGAATGGGATCAGAGTCTGATGGGAGATTAGGTTCTGATGCAGCGGAATAATCAAGAGATAGAGAGAAGAGAGAACACAAGCAATTATACAGGTTCCTTCCACAAACCGGAAGTAGTCCTGTCCCCTTGTACTTCCATGGAGAGTTCACTAAAATGTAATATCAATTACAAGTTGCTCAAACACACAGTAAGAGACTTCCAATGCTCAAGCACGCAGGCAAGAGACTTCCTTGCTCAAAGACACAACTAAGAGACTTCCTTGCTCAAGGACGCAGCCAAGAGACTTCCTTTGCTCAAGCACACAAGCAAGAGACTTCCTTTGCTCAAGCACACAAGCAAGAGACTTCTTACACAATTACAGAAAATTGAATAGAGTTGAAACACTTGACAACAATCAAATGTGTTTCAATTACAACAAAGACAGACTCTGTTTTACACAAAAGACAGACTCTATTTTTCTGTGGAACTTATAAATTCTAGAATACTCAGTTTGTAAGAATCTAAGTTGATGATGTGTTTTTGTTAAGACTCAGTTGAATACAAAAGCAACACAGTGTAATTTTTCTAGTTGTAGAGTCCAACAATTCTTCAAGTCTTCTATCCTTTATATAGGCGTAGGAAAGAGACGTTGAGTCATCCAGCACATCAGGATGATTTCTGAAGCTTGATCAATGGCTGTTGATCTGTTGCTTGATTTGGTAATAGTCCTTCAATTGCATAATTTGAATTCCATTCCCTTTGAAGATTAATACCGGTAGACACAGTTGCCAAACTGTACGAGGTAGTGGAGTAGTGGAAACAGAGTTCGTACAACGTACTCTGTACTGGCCTGCATTCTTGTCTTTGTGCTTCCCACGCTCAAGTTGACTTTGAAGCTAGCCGTTACTCCATTTGAGAGTTTCTTTTGCATAGCAATGCTGTAGAAATCTTTGTTAGCAGATTATCAGATTTTGGGCTTCAGACTCACTGTAGCACTAAGCTTCTGGTAATCTTCAGACTCTCTTGGTTTTCAGATTCTGATAGTCTTCAGACTCTGATACAGTCTTTCAGACTCTCTTCGGTATAGTCTTCAGACTCTCTTCGATGCAGTCTTCAGACTCTCTTCGATACAGTCTTCAGACTCTCTTCGATACAGTCTTCAGACTCTCTTCGATACAGAATCACAAGCAACAAGCTTCTCTGGATTTTTGCTCTTTAACATTGTTCAAACAGAATACTTTCTAAGATATAAATCTTGATTGATATCCTGCATACTTAAACAAATATTAGCAATATCCAATTGACAACTTTTTTAATACCTTGTTATCATCAAAACTCAAAACGTGGTATTGCTGAACACCTTTGTTCCAACAATCTCCCCCTTTTTGATGATGACAAACATTAGTATTTAAAAGGTCAATTGTTGTTAATCTAATTAACAAGTTGACTTAAGGGATCTGAGGTTTGTAAGCTCAGAGTCTGAGGTTTGTAAGCTTTGACTCCCCCTGAGTCTGATAGTTCTTAAGTTGAGGTTTGTAAGCTCCTCTTAAGTTCTATCCAGGTTAATTAAATTCATTTTCATAAGCAATCGAATTCATTCTCAGAATAATAAACGAATTTAGAGAACTGATTCTTAAACAGGGGCTCAGAGTCTAACTAAACACCTTTCGCAGATTTCCCTTTAACTTTTACATAGAATATGCAATGTATTTAAAAGAAATACAAATCTCATAATTTTCCCTTCTCCCTGTTGAGAAAATACAAACAAAATACTTTCCCTTCTCCCCCTTTTGACATCAACAAAAAGAAGGTTTAGAACAAGTTTTTCCCCCTTTTTAAATGACTTAAGGTAAGGGTATAAACATATTTTAAGGAAAAATGAGATTCAGAGGGAAAAACATAGAAGATTCAGAGCATAAAAAAAATTGAATGCAAATAGAATCAAATAAAACTTGTATAAATTGTAAGCAAAAACAGTTCAGAAGATAGCAAACAAGAATTACAAAACAAAACAAAACGAAAAATAAACTAAGGATGGTTTTGTTTGGCAAGATGATCCATCAATTTCTGGAGATCCTCTTGCTGTTTCTTTACCATCTCTTCCAGAGTCTCGGTTCTTCTTAAATGCGCTTCTCTTTCTAGTCTGGCTTCTTCTTGAACTCTGTACAGTCTCCTCTTCAAAGAGTTATAAACCATTGATTCCCTTGGATTATACTGATCTTCATCAAAGAATGGTGTATCTCTAATCCTCAGAATAGGAGCTCTTTCCAAGATAATAGCTTTCTCAGCCCGCTTGACTTTTTCAACATGTTTGGCAGTGACAAGTGCTTGTTCCCTGGCAGCAGCCTTCTGAATTTTGGTGATAAATTCCAAGAACTCAGTCTTCACTGTAGAGAACTTGTCCTCATAGCTCACATTGAGGATGGGCACAAACCTTTGCTCAATAATGTCTTTGAGCTTATTGCATGAAGAAGCATAGAACTCATCTATCTTGTTTGAATCAAATAAGTCAATATGAGGTTCAGAGGTTGAGGGTAGAGAGACTCTTAAGGCTAGAAAGGCTTCAAACTCTGGGAAGATAGTTATAGGATCACAAAGAGGTTGGGGAACTCTTCTAGTTTCTGCTCTACATTCTGTTACAGTTTCTGATATGACATCAGAAGCTTGTTCCAGATTTTCAGAGGCTGGTTCAACAACAGGTTCTGAAAGTTCAACAGAAGCTAAGGTAAAACTTTCTGTAGGTTCAGGTACAGGGTCTGGTTTGGAAACTGATTCTGTAGCTTTTGTTGATTTGGATTTTGCAGGGGTCTTTGGTAGTTCTCCTCCTAGATGTTTTTCAAGAGAATCTAGAGTGTCTGGAGAGTCTACACAAATGGTTTCATGTTGGGGGGATGACTGTTTAGATTGAATGGTTACTTCAGGCTTTTCAGAAGGTTGAATTGCCTGAAGTGGTTTGAGAAATGAAGGTTGAGAAGGATGGTCAACAGGAAGATTCATAGACACTGTGATTGTGTCTTGAATTACTCTATCCATAGTTGAATCAACATATTCAACTATTGCAGGGTCCAGTGGGTTATGGGATGATATGAGTTTGATTGGTGAGGGGGATGAATTTTTGAGGGATGGAAGAATTTGGCTCAAGGGTTTGTTATCTGATTCTGAATCAGATTCTGACTCTTGATTCAAAGAGGAAGATGAGCTATATGCTATGTTGCCAGAGGTGCCAATGCCAGCTTCTGGAGAAGCATAGTGATCAGACACAATAGCTTCTGATAACTCAGCTTCTGCAGTAGCTACAGGATCCTTCTGTTTAAGAGCAGAAGCAAGCAACTTAGCAGCTTCTTTGACAGTCTCTTCCTTTAATTCTTCAGCAACCACTTATGCTGCCATTGCCTTGCCAGCAGCATGTTCATCTTCAATCATAGATACAGAAGTACCTATCTTCTGTGCTATCTCCTTAGCCACAAGGACCACATCCACCTTTCTCTTCTTGACCTGACTTTCTCCACCATCAGAGTTAGCATCAAGGTATTCAGCAATTTCTTCAGCCAGTTTGATATAATCTCTGTCACCCTTGCCTTTCTTCGCTTTCTTCTCATCTTTCTTTGCCTTTTTCTCGTCTTTCTTGGCTTTCTTCTCATCCTTGGTTTCTTTAATCCTATCCTTGATTTCTTTGGATGCAGAAGATATTGATGAAGGCATAGGAGCTATGGTCTTAGGGGAACCAATTGTCACTCCTGGAAGAGTAGTAGATTTGATCTTCTTCTTGAGAGGCTCCTGCTTCTCTTCCTCTTCCTTGAGAACCACTTCCTTGGTTCTTTTTCCTTTGACCTTAAGAGGTCCTCCTCCAGCAGTCTCAGGAATGGCAGAATAGTTGATTATTCTACCAGTATCCTTGAAGTAATCCACCACAAATCTTGCAAGAACTTCAGGATTATCTTCTTTGGATATGGGAGGGAAGTCCATCATCAAGTCAGATTGCACATAGGATTCCCTCATATCATGCTTAGAGGGGTTGAATCTCTTGACAATCTTCATGTACTGCAGAGTCTTGCCATTTATGATTCTCCCGGTCACAGTTCCTAGATGAATATCTGATACCACACCAGATTCTGATAAGACCTTCAAGAGGCCTCCTTGATACAGAATCTCAGATATTAATCTTCCAAAAGGAACTTGCCTTCTGGTTTCTGATTGACTCTTCTTGATGGCCCAGCACATGTGGTGCATCACATATCTAGGGAAGTTGATCTTTATTTTGTTGATGAGAAAATAAAGAAGAACTTTGTGATCAACAGACAATGTGTCTGTTCCTCCTCCTTTCTGAAGCATACTGTCCAGTATAATCTTCAGAAGCACCCTATGCTCAGGATGCATATCCACCAGTTTATTTGAGGGTCTCCCTTCAAATAATAGTTTGTTGCATAAAACAGCCCATTCACTCTTCTTGTTAACATTCCACTGAAATTTACCAGCGCTCTCCATTTGACAAGCCCTGGCTACCACTTCTTCAGTGATAACTATTGGTATTCCCATCACAGCAGACCTTATTTCAAGACCATTGTACGGTCTTAAACCCATTTGATCTCTGTTCTTTCCAGCTAGCTTGGGGTTGTTTGAGATTGCAACAGTTTCTTCAAGTGTAGCTTCAGCCTTGTCGTAGACTTTTGACCTAACCCAAAAATCTCTAACAAGTTCCTGATATGTTGGTCCATTCAACATACCAAAGTAGTTCATCATTCCTTGTGACAAGAAATGAGAAGAAACGTCAACTCCGTGACGACTAAGAGAACCAAAATCTATTGGAGATTCAACTTGAATTTCCAGAGTCTCCTTGATGATGTTCATCGTTCTGGGTTTGATAACATAGGACTTTCCAGACTTGATTATGACACCAGATTGGATGAGATCACTTGCCATTTGAAAGGTTTCTAAGTGTTTGATTTGAGAACAAAAAGTTTTGCAAAGTATTGAAAACAAGAAATTTGTTCAGAGAGAAAATCAAAGAGTGAAAAGAGAAGTGAGTTGTGTGTGTTATGTATTTATAGAAAAAAATTGTTTGATAATCGTTTGGAAAGAATAGGGGACAAACAAACACAAACAATAAATACATATAGCATGCAGCCGTAAAAGTATTGGGACAATGCGAAGGTAACTTGTTCAACGTAATGAAATCATTGCCCTTTGAGTTCTTACCCAATACAGACAGGCCACGTCTGAGAAACTATAAAGTAACTGTCACCGTAGTGCGGCAGGTGTTACTAAACTCAACAGTCATGCTTCCACTAATACGAGCTTCTGAGAGTCTAAAGATTCCTTACCAGAGTCTGAATAGTTTATCAGAAGCTTTTATCAGAGTCTCTAAAAGAGGGTCTGATTCCCAAATAGCTTCTGAATATTTCCAGAGTCTGAATTCTGTTTTCAGAGGCACACATTACCCAGAGACATAACACATGTTCAAATTTTTCTTAATGAAATCAAATATTTCTACAGATAAGGGTTTAGTAAATATATCAGCCCATTGTTCCAATAATGTTCTTGTGCTCAGGCTTAGCTACTAGATCCCACACTTCATTCCTTTTTAATTGATTAAGTTCATCTTGCATTGCAAGAATCCATCCTTCATATCCAAGTGCTTCTTCAACAGAGGTTGGTTCAATAACAAATAATAATCCCAAGGCAGACTCTTCTTGTCTGAAATATGATCTAGTTCTTCTGGGACTATCTTTGTTGCCAATAATTTGATCCTCAAGATGTGAAGACTTGTATTTGAACGTATGTTTGGATCGACTAGCTTGCTGAGAACCATCTTGAGCTTCTTCAGAAGCTTCTTCATCAGGAACTTCAGGGGATGCTACAGCCAAATCAACACATACACAACTGCACAACTGCAGCCAATTCCAAATCATGAGTCGGATAATTCTTCTCATGAACTTTCAACTGCCTCGATTCATAAGCCACAACCTGACGATTCTGCATTAACACACCACCAAGACCCATCTTAGAAGCATCGCAATACAAAACAAATGATTCTTTCGGATAATGCAAAATCAACATTGGCGCTGAAGTCAACCTCTTCTTCAACTTCTGGAAAATCTTCTCACACTTAGCATCCCAAACATAAGCTTGTCCTTTCCGAGTCAACTGCGTCAATGGCAACGCTAACTTAGAGAATCCCTCAATAAACCTCCGATAATATCCTGCCAACCCAAGAAAACTTCTAATCTTAAAAACTGACTTCGGCGACTCCCACTGCAATACCGCATCAACCTTCGACAGATCCACCACAATGCCACCTTTAGAAATCACGTGACCAAGGAAACTCACTTCCCGCAACTAAAACTCACACTTCGACAACTTAGCATACAACTTACTCTCCTTCAAGACACTCAACACAATCCTCAGATGCTCGGCATGCTCCTCCTCTGACTTAGAATACACCAAAATATCGTCTATAAACACCACCAAAAAACGGTCCAGATAAGGATGAGATTTCCTATTCATATATTCCATGAAGACACCTGGGGCATTAGTCACTCTAAATGGCATCACAGAATACTCATAGTGTCCATACCTCGTTCGGAACAAGGTTTTGGATATATCTTCCGCCTTCACTCTAATCTGGTGATATCCTGACCTCAAATCAATCTTACTAAACACTTCCGCACCAACCAACTTATCCATCAAATCATCAATCCTCGGAAGCGGATATTGATTCTTAATCGTCACCTTATTCAACTGCCGATAATCCACACACAACCTTATACTTCCATCCTTCTTCTTAACCAACAACACTGGAGCACCCCACGGAGAAACACCCGGCCTAATGAACTGTTTCTCAAGCAAGTCTTCCAACTGTTTCTTCAACTCACCCAACTCAGATGCAGACATCTGATAGGGCGCAATCGAAATAGGACTCGTTCCTGGTACCAAATCAATTGCAAACTACACCTCACGCTCTGGTGGTAATTCAGTAATGTCGTCCGGAAAAACTTCTGGATACTCTTGCACTACTGGCAAATCACCACTTCTTCTCTCACCACCTTCCTTCAATGATGAAAACATCATGAACATACTATCTTCACCATTCAAAGACTTCTTCACTTGCTCTGCGGTTAGGAACCCTCCACCTACCTCAGCTACCAGCTTCAAAAATGTCACACTTTTGGTTAAACAATTAATGCTAACACCAAAAGATAACATCCAATCCATACCAAAAATCACATCCATATGCTCCAACGGAAGACACACAAGATCCAACTTGAAATCAATGTTACCAAAATTAACGGGACACTTAGCACACACCAAAGAAGTAGTCACCGAGCCATTGGCTGGGGTGTCGATGACCATTCAACGCGACATCGGAGTTACAATGAAACCCAAACGCTCAACACAACTAACCGAGATAAAAGAATGAATAGCACCAGTATCAATAATCAATCAAATGAGTACTATTGATAAAACACATACCTCAACTAAGATTATCCGGCTGCTCCACTTCCTCTGCATTCAAAGCAAACACCTTTCCCGCCGCCTTCTTCGGCTTGGTACACTTAGTACTAATATGACCTTTCTCTCCACAGTTGAAACAAGTAATATCCTTCTTGCACTCAAACGATTTGTGACCCTTCTGACCACACTTGTAGCAACTATCACCCTTCTTGCAATCATTAGAGTAATGACCCAAGATTCCACACTTAAAGCATCGAACATCAGCTAAACTTGGCTTAGAGCCTCCACCAACCTCTTTCTTCCTTCCCTTGTCCTTGCTGTACGGTTTCCCAAATCCATGGCTCTTTCCCTTCTCGTCATGCACCGCCTTGTAATGGTTCACATTGGCCTTACCGACGTCGTCAAACATGCGACACTTGTGCACCAAAGTATCGAAATCCCGAATCTCCTGAACACACATGTACTGATAGATCTCTGGCCTTAAACCGCTTTCAAACTTCACACACTTCGACACCATTGCATCCTCAACATTGATGTAGGGACAAAACCTCGAAAGCATTTCAAACTTAGCGGCATACTCAACAACTGACAAGTTCTCTTGCTTCAAGTTCAGAAACTCCACTTCCTTCTTGGTCCTCAAATCCTCAAGAAAGTACTTCCTCAAAAACTCACTCTTGAACCTAGCTCAAGTCACAACCTCTCCACCGGCCTCAAGCCTCCCCTTGGCATTCATCCACCAAAACTCAGCCTCCTCAGCAAGCATGTGGGTAGCCAACCTGTCCTTTTGATCATCACTAGTCACCATAGCACGGAAGATCCTCTCCATGCCCTGCGTCCAAGTCTGAGCTCCCTCTAGGTCAAACCTTCCCTTGAATGTTGGCGGATTGTTTCTCAAGAAACGATTAAGCCTCCGCTCCTCCGCTTCGCCCTTATTCCGATGACCAACCGCCGCCTGCTCATTGGATTGAGCCAACGCTTGTGCCATTGCAGCCAAAGCTTGTGCAATCGCCGCATCATCTCTACCACCAGCCATCTCACTTCTACACCAAACCAGCGGATAATAAAACAACACAACAAAACAAGTACCGAATGTAACTCAATATCATTCGTGTACAAACGGGAAATTTACCGAATACTAGTCCGGACAAGACTAACCACGGCTCTGATACCAACTTGTAACACCCTATTTCTATTAAAGCGATAAAACACGCGAATATAAAGAATAATCAAGAAATAGACACTACGTCTTCAACCAAATTCAAAACAACATGCATGCATATATAAATAAGTTCTCAACAGTCGCAGCGGATATAAATCATACATCAAATAATCCAACATATAAACATATAAATCTCCAAATCCCGACATATGGGTAATAATCAACATCATAAAATCAAAACAATAAGTACAAAGACAACGTCCTAATCAGAGCATAAATCTAAACTTGACAGAAAAGTAGAGGAAGCATCAACTATCCTCGAATCAACTCACCAAGCAAGCAAAACTACTCCTGCACTCCGTCTACCCATCCATACGGAAAGGCAGACGGTCAAAACCACTGGGGGTTAGCTTCACATCAATAATAATCAATAATAACAAACAGTTGAAATGAACATCATTGATTAAATCTCAATTAATATTTGCAATCATCTATAACATCATCCATCAACACAATATTTGCAATCATTACAATATACAATGCATCAACACATTTATCGCCAAACTATCATCTACACATAAGCAAATATGACTCATGCCAATTCATGCTATGCGCCTAGACCCAACTTATATATGCATGTGGTACCAATCTCCTCAAGGTCGTCACCTTATGATGCAACAAACACATCAAAGTCAACGGCTATAATTAACAGCTATATGGATATCAACATTTGACTCGACATATGATTAATGAACATATGACTCAATCAACCATGCATATGTTCTCAACAAATCAACGGCTATAAGTATACAACTTCCATCAATTGCATTCAATCAAGTATGTATACTAATTCAACATCAACAACGAATCAACAATTATCAACTTCACATAATTTCTCACAATTCAAATAACGGAGAAAATTCACCAATTCATGATAGTCATCATGTTCAGCACTTAGCAATCATTCAAGTATCCTCAAATATTCATATCAAGCCATTTACAAATGGTTTCCGAGATAATCGGTCTTATGGATTAAATCTGACGAAGTCGTCTATGGTTAAGCAAAACAACCAACATATACTTTTCAAAGTAAAACCACGTCAATGTCTCGATTATGTATGCTCTTATATCACATATGTGTGCAGTTGGGCATACATGCATGTTTCACCGGCTAATTACTACGAAATCATAGAAATCACAAAGTTTTCCTCCCTTACCGCTTTTCAAAAAGAATTCAATTTTTCAAAGCAAAACAAGTTAATCATCATTGAATTCGTTCACACCATTTTTAGAAATCATGTATATAGTATACAACCCTAACCCCACCCCTTTTTCTAAAGAAAACAAGTTTCGGAAAAATCGATGTTTTGACGTTTCCAAAAGCTTAAGGTACAATCACCTAACCAAATCCAATTTCTCATTCATTTGATGTTTACATAGGTTTAAAAAGTTCAATTACGTTTAACTACATCAAAGAATCAGTTCGGAATGGCTCGGATCGACCCAAAACCTAAAAAAAAAAAACGACAAAATATGAGTGGCTCTACTGAGCAACTCGCCATGGCGACCAATTCACTCGTCATGGTGAGTTGACACAAAAGTCACTCCCCAGCTCGCCTCCAACTCGCCATGGCGAGTTGTGTCAGTTTGCAGAAAATATTTTCTCGGGAAAAACTCCATTTTCACCCAAAAATCCCAATTTTTATTCCCCAATGCCCAAATTTGTTTTCAAAGTTTGTCTAAACGTTTCTAAACATAAAGCGACACTCAAATCCATATGAAGCTTAAATCAAAACATCATTTCAACAAAAATCCCCATTTGACCCATTTTTCATGGAAACCTTCAAGAACCACACAAATTCACATCAAGTTCAATGATTATGGATACTCATAGTTCCAATCAACAATAACAACATATCACAACAACAACAACAACAACAACATGTAATCATAGGTTCAACCATAAATCAACAACAACATATCAATATTCATCAATTGAACACAATTCACAAAGTAACCAACATCATCTCATTATATCATTCAATTTTCATGTTAACAACTTAATCAACAACTAATCCATATACCCAAACATATTAGATCATATGAACAAGAGTTAAACAAATTAAGTTCATGAAAATGACTTATTCAAATAAGCACTTATGCAAAGAATTGGGGAAGAACATAAGTTATGAGATTACTATTGAAATATAACCCCCTTACCTCTTTTCTTCACAAAGCTAAGCTTTTCCTTCACTCCCCCTTGCTCCTAGCTTGATTCCTCTTGGATCTTCTCTGTAACCCCTTTCTCTATCTTTAGCCTCCTTAGTTTATGAATATGAATGAAAAATTAACCTAGTTTCTCTCTAAGTTAAGCTCACATAGTCACCACCTAAACGGGTTGGGTTAAATCTCCCCTTAATGGGCCTAACACACTCACATCTAATAAAAAGTGTTACTACTCACTTAACTTAGTAAAATGTCTAATTATTACCATATCAAAATAATTACTACTAAGTACCTCTAGTCTTAACAAAGAAACTATTCACCTCAAAATACTTAAATAATGTCAATTCTAAGTTTACTAAAATGTGCTCCCTTAATGAATGACAAAAATACCCCTCAATCTAAAATGACTAAAATACCCTTCTAACACCGAATTCCGATAATCCCAACCAAAATACACATAGAGGCAATTAATCACATACAAGCACATGTAAACACATATAAAAATTAATTAAAATAAATCTAACGAGAATCGGGCTGCTACAGAAAGTTAGTGCCATCAAAAGCCGTATAATCTGCTTTATGATTATGTGTTTACATGGACTTCTTGCGTAGAATTGTAGAGCATAAATGTCCACATTTGGCATATTGGCAAATTTCTAGTACATGCAACAATATAATGTTAAAGCAACTTTCAAACTCTGTTTTATTGTTATACTCCCTCCGTCCCAAATATGTCATTGTAGCTAAATATGTTTATCTTAAATTATATGTCATTTTACAATATCAATGAAACATTAATACTTCTTCTCCTTACAATATCAATGAAACATTAATACTTCTTTTCTTATTACATCCATATTATTTATTACATATCTATTTCCAACTATTTAATTTAGCTTTCTCATACCATTAAAGAATGATATTTTTTGTAAATTGACTCATTTTTTCTTCTCTCAATACAACATAAGTTAAATTTCTTAATTCATGTGAAATTTTCACTGTGACATATAATTTGAGACGGAGGTATTCAATTATGTTTTGTTTGTACTATTGCATTGTTTTACATGTTCAAATGTTTCAAATTATTTGGTTTTCCCCCGTAAGGAATGCTCTTATTGATTAAGTATTTATCTAGATTATTATGTCAACATTATATCATCATGGTGTACACATGATCCTTTCTACTAGTTCAATATTCTCAAATGTTTTAAACATTCAGGGGCAACCAAATACTCTTGTTGTTCACGGTCTAATGTTAAATTTAAGTCTTGCACCTTAGATTTTATATCTGAGAATGTGTATATTTACGGTCAACAATGAACGCATAACCTACAAAGACATTGAATGAAGCTACAATCAATTTAAAGCGAAAGCGGGCTACCCTATATGATGCACCTTCAACTGAAGTTTTGGCACCTGTTAGTGTTCCTGCTAACACTCAAAGAACATCGGGATCCCCATGGACATCTTGAGCCTATATTATGTATGTAATACTATAATTGGACATCTTGAGCCATGACACAGCTTGAGCTATGACTCTTCAATTATTATTAACAACTTTGCACATTCAAAAACAAAAGTTTCCTTGAGAGTATAGCTTGTTATCTTTGTCGTTATTTTGATTTATACGGTTTGATCATAAATCATCTAGTATTTGTGGTTTTCTAATATGATCATCTTTATAGCACTCGGTTTAGTCCTTGAGAAAATAAAACAATTTTTAGTACCCAAATAAAAATTAATAATGATAAGGTAAATAACACAAATTGATGACAAAAAAAATACAAAAGTATCCTTCACAAAATTTTATATGACACAAATAAATTAAAGCACGCAATTCATTACCATTGATAAAAAAAAATACAAAATATGAATATAAAAATAAAGAATATTAAAATACGAACTATATTCCAGAACAATCAAATTTGTTTTCCAAATTAATATTAAATAAAAGCGATTTAGACATATTTGTAAGGATTTACGTTAACATGCTATGAGTAATAATTGTAAATAAATAATATTAATGGATAAAAATTAGATCAACAATTAACAATCGCATTTAATAAAATTAATTAAGTTTTCTAATATTTTTTTGTCGCTATATATTTTCAAATTATTTTTACATCATATGAATATTTTCTTCAAGCATTGATCCTCAAGATGACATTAGTTGTTAAATTTAGTCCTTAGTTTTGTTTTTTGTTGAAAAAAAAAATTCACAATCTATTTGTCACATGTTTATTTAAAAAAAAAAAAAAACTCTACTCAGGGAATAAGGATGGACATCAGGAGGAAACACCGACATCCCAACTAGGTTGGCACCTCGGGAAACCTCTGGCCTTATACCTTCAAACTCTAAACTTTTTTTACAAAAAAAGAGAAAAATATATAAAAGAAGAGCGGGGACTAGGCCAAAACCCTCAAAGAAAGAAAAACAAACAAAAAACTAATAATAACATACTAATGGAATTTGTAATTAGGCAAAATAATAAAAACTAACAACAACTTATGTGATAAAATAATTGTTTTTAACGCAATTCTTGTATCTGAATTGCCAATACCTTTGACATTCCAATATAATAAATTCATTAGGAAGATAGAGGAGGATCACCCCTTGCACGAGTTCCATAAGGCGACTTTCCCAAGACTTGTTTTTTCACTGGTTGCTTATGTTTCTTGGTTAAGACCTCTGTAAATCCCTCGTCCATCATATTCTCTCGAATTCTTGTTATAGTGAACCTCTTGATACTGATCAAGTGTTGAACTAATCTGAATTGGCTGAATATGTTGGTCCTTCGCAATCTATACCTCCATTACATCATCGAAATATGTTGTTGGAGTTTTAACTTTTAAGTTGTCGATTTGCGCTGTTGTAGGGGTATCAGTCAGTTGGGGCAGTGGTGATGGACTTCTCTCCCTATATGTAACGACAATATCAGCATAAAAAATTTCATGCCCGTCATCGTGTTCTACAAAAGACGGTTTCGGAACAGCCATCGGTGAAATCTTATAGGATTCACCTTTTATACGCCCATATTTGAGGACTCACCTTGTTCTATTACTGAATTAGATCTAGGTCCTAATCTTGTAGGATTCTCAACCTCTCTTTTAACTAGATGACTATCATTCTCTATGTTAGAGTTACGAATGATCATTTTGATAGGTTTAGCCAATTTATCTATTTGAAAGGTTAAGGCCCTTACCTCATTTTTTTTAACTCAGACGCAGTCGATGGAAGTCTTTCATTTTCACTTTCTAGCTCAACAATAGACTTCTTTTTGCTTCAGCATTCATGACACGTCTTCATAGGACTCAAACAATTCATCATAGGTGATCTCATCCCCATAGGGATCCTTTTCAGAGTCACATCCTCCGATGAGAGCTGCAACATAATTGACACTTTCTCCATTTGGTTCCTTTTCATCATAAGACCAGGACACAAAGTTACCTTTATGTTGTTTCATGAGATGTGTGGGACATTCTGACCTGAAATGACCATACCCCTCGTATCCGAAGCACTGAGGTAATTTCTTTTGATTGTGTTGTTCTTCTGCCTTGGGTTTTCCTTAAGAGTCATTGTGTTTCCTGATGTTGGATGAAATGTTCTTTACATATGGTTCCCGTCCTCTATCCAGTCATTTTAGGACCTTGTTGAACTATTTTCCATGAAGTACCACAACCTCTAATATTTCCTCTTCCATCTCTAAATCACCTTTAGTTTGATCATCACAAGTATTGGACAAAAAGGCAATGCCTTTGTTTTTCTTCTCAGGTTGATCATTGATAGCCATCTCAAAAGTTTGAAGTGACCCAATAAGTTCTTCTACTTTCATGTTTGCGATATATTGGGCTTCATGATTGACAGTACTTTCATGTCAAATCTTCTAGGAAGTGACCTACGAATATTTCTTAACAGTTTTTCTTCAGTCATTGTCTCACCTAGAGCCCCAGAGGCATTTGCAAGTTCAAGAATGTTCATGTAAAAGTCTTGAACATATTTGTTGGATATTTGTATATTGGCTTCACTTTTGCTAAAACAAATATTCATGATGTTGGATACGATGTTCCAACATCCTTGCACGGTTTAGCGTGCCCTATTTATGTGTCTTGGCTTTCGCGCACTTTATTTTATTAAGGAATCCATGCCTTTTGCAAAAGGGTAGAGATGAATCAGTATATGGTTCTGTATATGGTTCTCCTAACTCCTACTGCTATTGCTATTAAATTTATTATCATGATTGTGATCGGCGGTATCATAAGGTATGACCATTTGACAACATAAAGATCCGCAAAATCATCGGCAACGTCATCACCACCAGATTTTGAAGTCAAGGTGAATGAGATTTCAATGCCTGCTACGGCTTTGAGTAAACCTTGAAGCACGGCAGCAAGATGGGCACTAGTCCCTCCAATCAACCAAAACTGCTCATTTCTCCACCAGTCTTCCAGATGAATTCCTGACCATTTAATTTCAAGCACAACAAGAATGCATTGAGTCATAGAAATAGCTAAGAGGTAAGTAAGAAAAGTGAGATCGAGTGTTTGAACAGTGAACTGTCCCGAGAAGAGGGAGATAACAGGAAGGAAGCAATAGACGATAAGAAAAAATAAGTGAAAGGATAAATGCAGACATTGAGGTATGCTATCCTTTGAATAAAATTCATTCTTTGCGTAGCCATAACTGGATTGTTTCTAGAGAAAGATATCTCAACTGAGCCAGTAGCCCATCTAAGAACTTGATGCAGCCTATCTGTGAGATTGATCGGAGCAGTTCCTCGGAAGGCATCGTGTTTAGTCACACAGTAAACTGATTTCCATCCTTTGTTATGCATCATATAACAAGTGATTACACTAAAGGCTTCATTCAATGTTGATGCATCAATATGCTTGCAAGGTGTGATGTGAGCACCAGGACAGCGACCATTTTTCACAGAAGAGTGATCGACAAGTGGCCTACCTTGGAACTCTGCCACTGGAATCGAGTCAACAAGTACAGTTGAGATCCCAATTTGCTTTCAAGGGCTCTCATGCTAACATCAAAGAAGACTGTGTTGTGATTAGCATATCTATCAGAGGGATCAATCCCCTCAAACCTTTGAGGGAACTGGACATAGCAGAGGCGGTCACCACTCACCACCACCGTCCATCATAAAGCACATACCTTCCCTCATTGCCTTGGAGTTGTATATATAGTGGTCGCAGTCAAGGTTGAGTATAAAAGGACCATTTGCCATGATGGCCGAGGCTCTGACCAATGAATTCATTGCCCCAGCTTTCTTGTTGTGGTCGTAACCTAGATGGTTCTCTCTAGAAACATAAACAAGAAGGGAAAGACGGATATCAACACCGGTCAGGTCAATAGAATTTTCATCATAGCAGCACTTCCAAGAAGAGGTTCATCACTTGGAGGTTCCAACAGCATCTGCAAAATATCGTTTATCAACTGTTAATTATTGATTCCTATCTCCCCAACAATAAACTTAACTTCTAAGACCTATTTAGCATGTATTAAAGGGACACGACATTAACGTTTTACGTCTCTGCGACTGCAATGAATTGCATTTGACTGAACTTTTTTATAAAATCGAAGATCATGGCAGCAGTTTCAAAAGCTTGCTACAAAGTCGTATTTGACTGCAATTTTTTATTATATTGAAGATCATTGCAGAAATTTCAAAAGCTTGCTACTTAGTACCTGAATTATGCCGGTATGGTCACCCTTAGAGTTGTCAGGTGAAGTGTTCAACCTAGTCCCTGGCCAATGTGATCCATCAGCCATCCATGTTGCTTTTGGAACCTTCATAGGCCTAACAAGTTCCTCCCTATTTGGTCTCTGAAGTTTCATGGCCTTCATTTCCTCTCTTGCATTAAATATTTCTGACCTGCAACTGATAGAGTTAGGAATCCTATTGATTCCGACCTTGAAAACATCATACTCACGCTTCAGCTTTCTACGATCATTCACAAAATAAAGTTTCACTCTGTTTTTGAAAAGATCTCTCTTTAAGTTGAAGTATGATTCAGGATTCCTAGGCTCTATATCATTTTTGCGGCTGAATGGAACCCACATTTTAGCAGAGGTGGCAGCTTGAGCCATTGCCTCAAAAGTTAAAAGTGCACCCGCGTCGTCAGAAACATAGCAAGAAAGCTTCTCAACTGCATAATCAGCTGCCAGAATGGACAGAATGGTGTTTGCTGTGACAAGAGACGGTTCTTTCTCAGGATCAGCAGTTGAGACAAAGACGTCAATGCCTGGCAGATCAGACTTTCCTGTAGGATTGTCAGGACTTGGTGATTCAAATTTCTCCTTCAGAACATTTAGATCGGCAAAATGATTTACTGGACATAGCTTGGTAACTTGATCAAGAAGCCAAGAGAAAGCAAACCATATTTCACAAACAACGAACATTCTCCATAACCATATTGCATCGGTATTTTTGTGTGTGACCCTCCAATGCATCAACAGTGCAAGAGCCACCATACGAATAAAAATAATGAAGCTGTAAAATTAGAGGAAACATTTAGAAAGGCAATTATCAGAAAATGCAGGTGGTTTTCAAGTATAATGACAATATTGCATTATTAAACATTAGAATTACAAGCACTACGTGAAGCAGGCTGATATCATATGGTGAATTTGGTAGTGTTTTGACGACTGTACTATCACGTTCAAGATCTAATTTTAAACGTATGGTAACCAGATTGCTTCTCCAAAATCTCGTTCATCAGTCATAAAACCTTAAGTTAGTTTTCATTGTTCAAATATAATCACAGAAGCAGTTAAGAAAGAAGAAAAAAAAAAAGAACAAATAAACGTATATCCATGAACTTTTGAGGTTTTGAATACAACATATTGCATTCAAATAGGTCAAATATAGTGAAGCCAAAATGGTCGTTCAGAATTGAAACATAAAATGCATTTATGATTATTAAAAGATATATTCTTTATAGAAAAGGGCCCCCAAATATTCATATGAACCAGAGAAAATGGCTTATTACTGACAGAATTGCTTAAAGAAAATGAAAGTTTCTTTAGTCTTGCAAAATGACAAATGTCACAAGCTATATGAGTGGGTGCAGGTATGTAATAATATTGTGTGTGAAGTGACTGCATTCTATCATGTGATAAGTGTTCCAATTTCAAATGCCAAAGAGCGAAATTGGACAAACTACTAGTAGCATGTAAACTATTAGCTGAGATAGTACAAGAGCTAGATGTTTCATCAGAGTTTCATCAACTTGGAGATGATATAGACCATGCAAGAGACTAGCCGAACCAATCATCCTCTGCTTGTTCTCCTGAAAATTGCATGAATTAGAAGTAAAAGTCAAAGTGCAATTCAAGCTAGTAGTGAGCTTGGAGACAGATATCAAATTAATCTGAAACTGTGGAATGTATAGCACTTTGTCAAGTGTAAGTAGGTGTATGAGCTGTACTATACCAGAGATTTGTGCCACAACTGTATGTCCATTAGGTAAGTGTTAAGAATAATGATAACTAGTAGTTTAGTTCAATTGTTAGGTAATGCTAGTTAGAGTTATGGTACTAGTTTAGTTACTATGTAAGTCATAAGGGTGACTCATTTGAACCTCTCTTTTTAACCATGTATAATGATTCTAGTTAGAGGATAACCATGCTTCTTTTAACATGTATCCACTGAATGTACATGTCCTGTTATATCCACAGCCTTCACAGCCTCCACCTCGTCCGGAATAATCTCTCCCTCGACCATCAACAGAATTAATCATCACACTATTGTCCTCCTCATTTTCGTGCATGATTTAACGTTCTTGTTGCAAAACCATAGATAGAGTGCGATTCAAATTAGGTAATGGTTCCATGAGAAGGATTTGAGATCTAAAATTACTAAATTGATCGTTCAATCCAGTCAGAAATCGAATGACATAATCCTCTAATCGAAACTCTTTAGCTTTTCAAGTATGACATTCACAGTGGCATAAAGGTCGATAATGTTCTAATTCATCCCAAAAACTCTTAAATGCAGTGTAATGAATGTAAAACGGACTTGCCTGCAACTCTGAGATTTGATTCGCCGTCACTTGAGCGGCTGGACCGGCATTGTTGCTGGCGCCGGCATTGTTGTGAACCATAATCGGAGATAAAGCGACGCGCAGCAGAGCTCTTAGAAGTTAGAAGAGCTCTGATACCATCAAAGTAAAGAGAGAGAGAAACGATTCATATCAATAGTAATAACACTGATGAATTGAATGAATTGATTGAAAGTAGTTACAGTGAAGTTTATATAGCTATTTCTATGCCATCACCGTTACACAACTTACAACAAGTGCAAATTGAATTTCTATCTATGCTTAATAAATAAGCACACAGAATTAAAATTACATATTTACATTATCAGTGTTGACACCGTGGTCGTTGAATTCATCATTCACATATTTATCTATGCTTTTGCACCAATGGGTGGTCTTGTGATTGGCCTGAACTATTGTGAATGGCGGTCGTCTTCATCATCAAGAACATCATCAACATCATAAAAGACACCATCATTATCATCATCAAGAACATCGTCAACGTCATAAAAAACATCATCACCATCATCATCATTATCATTTAATATCTTTTCATAAGGATTGGTGAATCGAATATCATCCATGTTATTTTTCTGTTTGAAAAAATGGATTCCAATTTCTGTTAGTGGTTCCACCTTCGGATGTTCACATGTAACCTCTGCATGGATCCATTCATTTTCTAAAATTATTTTGTCCATGTTGTGGATTTGAATAAATCCCATCTTCATATCACACAAATATATATGATGAGTCGACATTAGACCAAAATCAATCATCAGAACTGGAATACCATATATATTGTCATCGTCTCATCGATGATTAGAGTGGGTATATCAACATCAAAATAATTAGTCCTGGTTGTAGCAACTGATTTAGTAGAAAAAAAGAGAGCCATGGAAGGGAGCTTGTTACGAAACCAAAAAGAAATTGTATGTCCCGTGTTTTGGTGCTCAAACCACTCTAGAATCCTTGCAAATCCTGGCAAACAAAATATGGTTTGTCCAGCGTCATGCAAATCCTGTTAGCCATAAATAAATCATAGAGTAAACAGTAGTATATAATATTAAGTCAAATACAAGGAAAACAAAAAACAAAACAAAACCTGATTCAATAACATGTTTTTGCACGAGGAAGTCAATGATTTGCAGCGTATTGCAGACAAGTGTTTTAAATTTGGTGGAATCCCTGTAATTTCTCGAAGGCACTTGCAATCATCCAATTTAAGAAACCACAAAAAGCGACAATCATTCATGCATTCTGGAAGAATTGTGATATTATTTCCTGATAGGTCTAAAGCTGTCACATTAGCAGACCACATGACAAGTATTGGAAGAAATTCATTTGATAAGTTGCATTTTATCAATTCGATGGCTACTGCTCGGCTTGTAAACACCATGGAACTCAATTTATCATTTTTCTTTGGAAGTAGACAATCCTCAAAATTTATTTTTGACAGAGCTGGCATCCTAAAAATGCTACTTGGCAACCTAAGCATTCCATTTCCTATTATATTTAAGTTAAGAAGCCCCGTGAGTTTTTGAAATGAAACAGGCAGTTTTTCGATGGAAGTGTCAAACAAACGAATACGTGTTATATTCTTCATCTCGCCTAATATTTCTGGAAAAGTCTTAAGACTCTCACAATATGAAAGCCTCAGTTCTTGAAGAGAGGTCGACTTCAGAGGTGGGAAACTCATGAGCTTGCTGCAACCTTCGGCGTTCAAGATTTCAAGTTTATTTAGGAACCCAATAGATTTGTGAATTTCAATTAAATTCTTACAATTTTTGAATGAAAATATTTCTAAATTTGGAAGATTGGAGATGTCATGTATCCGTGTTAAATATTGACATTTGTCTAGATTTAACTCTCTCATATTCACAAACATCTGCAAAATACAAGGCAAAAGAAAATGAATTAATGATTATACGATACGATGAGAGAAATGAAATCATTACATTTACACCTACCTTCATTGTGCCATGCAACTCAAAAGATGTAAAGTCACTTTGCTGTAGTTTGCATATAGAAAGTTTCTTTGGGAAAATATCAGATGGTACGAACCGTGAAGGATATTTATGCCATTCCAATACTCTAATACTATTAGGAAGATGTATAGGACCTTTGGAAAAGCTACCATTCTTAACAATAAGCGTTTTGAGGTTTTGCATCTTCTTGAGTTCATCTCCCTTCCAATCTACGACCTCTTCCTCACATAACGGGAATTCCAAATATATAATTTCAATTTCACTTGATCCCTTAAAGCGGAAAAAAACACATATCATGATATCAATACATAAGTATATGTTATGAATTGAAGGTTAAAGATAAACATTAGTTAAAAAAAGGAGCAGAATGAAGGTGAAAAGATAACAAATAAAACCATTCATGGATATTAGTATTATTCACCTTATTTTCTTCTAAGACATAAATTATATCTTTATGGAACCACAACCTACTACGTCTTCCAGGCTCTTTTGGAGACTCTTTGCGGACAATTTCTTTACCCATTTTCTCTATCAAGGGATGTAATGTCACAACATAATTCCCCTCGTACCAGTTGATCTTTATGAGAGATTTTTCATGCAACACTCTAATTTGATGTTTCATGCAGCTACCGTAATGAGCATGAAGTATATCTTCAACTTCTTTCAAATCACATCCTTTTAAGAAACAAGAAATGTCGAGAAAAACATTCTTCTCGTCTTCCTCCAAAGCATCAAAGCTTACTTTAAGTATCTCTTGGATCTTTTTAATTGGAATCCTTTCATACTGGTTTAATGCAGATTTCCATTCTCCTATATTCTTTCCAAACAAGTTGGAACCCACTACTTCTAAAGCCAATGGAAGGCCTGAAGCATAAGTTACTGCAAGGTGTAAAACGTTGTCGAAATTTGGATTGACTTTGTTATTTTTGAAAGCATTCCACCTCAACAATTCAAGAGCTTCTTTCTCATTTAACTTATCTATTTCATATGCTCTTTCAATCCCATGACCGGCTAGCAATTGTTCGTCTCGAGTGGTAATGATCACTCTACTGCCAGGACCGAACCAGTCAAGTCTTCCAGCCAAAACCTGCAACTGCTTCAGCTCGTGAACATCATCCAGAATCAACAGAACCTTCTTTTGGTGAAGCCTTTGCTTTATGATTGGAATTCCCTCGTTGACATCTACTATCTTAATGTCCAATTTAACTAATTTGGAAAGAAGCTTTCCTTGCAGATGCTCTAACCCGTATTTAGCTGAATTTTCCCTTACATCGTGAAGAAAACACAAATCATCAAATTGATCGGCTATGGAATTATAAACTGCTCTGGTAAGTGTTGTCTTTCCCATTCCTCCCGTCCCGTAGATCCCTAGCATCTGAACTTCACCATTAGATCTAACATCCATAAGTGAATTTACTTTTAGGACCCTAGACCCGATACCAACAGGGTAATCGGCAACATATAAAGGAACACGATTGATCTTGTTAGATACATATTTGACTATCTTCTCAATAAACTCGTATTCATATCCATTCCTACCAAATGAAATAAGTTTGAGTAAATGCATCACAAATTCACAACCACGTCAATTTATTAATAATAGTTGTATAAATACAAGTCATATATTGTTTTGACATACAATTAACTTACACTTGTTAAGAATAAAAATATTTTTCTATTTAAACTTTAAGATGAAACGGTTATAAAACATGAGTAAAGTAGGGTACCTAGGATTGAAATGGTGGCCAGAGAAGTTAGCAGTTTGAGTAAGAGCCATCTTCCATTTCTGCAACCTCTCTATGCTATACTTGCTATTTTGGAACCTCTCAATATGCTCAGCAAGTGCTTTACCATAGCTTCCATCTTGATGTCGCACCTGAGAAGGTTCCACATCATAGAAAATTGGCAAAACTAGGCGCCCACGTTCCTTGAAGCAGTGAATGATGTGGACAAGTTCGTTCAAGCAAAATGAAGACGAAGCATAATTGATAGACAAGACGGGAATGAAAATCCTAGACTCTTCAATGGCCTTGAAAAGTGATGGTGTTATTTCATCACCTCCTTGAAGCTCTCTGTCATCGATGAAGGTGCGGATTCCCTTGTCACAAAGAGCTCCGTAAAGATTTCCAGTAAAACCATAACGAGTGTCACGACCACTAAAGCTAAGGAACACGTGATAGGTGAATCCATAGGAGAAGGAAGAGGAGGAAGAAATGGATGATTGAAGCATAGCCATGAGAGTAGAGAATAAAAGGAAGTAAGAAGAGTATGAAGAAGTAAGAATGTGGATGAGTGTATATATAGAGTTTCAAAATAAATCAAGAAGTGAAAGTTATAAAAATGGCAACATGGTTAAAAACTTTTCCTTCCCATTTCCTATCTACCAAATACAAAAGAAAAGACAAATCAACGAAAACGCTTAAAAGTTTCACCGATTCAACTTAAGATTTTAACGAGTTGTGATATTTTAACGCACAAATTCAAGAACAAATTTCAGTATATCAACATAAATGGTTAGTTCACTTCAACCATATGCTTAATTATTTCCTCAAAAAAAAAATATGCTTAATTACGTTTAGTGAATGGTTAATAAATATAATAATGTGTCTTACCTCATAAACCAAAATATAATGAAATGAAATGAAAGAAATGATAAGATAATGGAAAATTGGTTGGTGTGTGGTTAACTTGGTTCTCCTCCTTGTGGGACAATTCCATTGGGTAAGTTATTCTCATAGCATTATCATCAATTTTCAATCATTGAAGACGTACATTATTTGAAACTGATAAATATTTATAAGCATACTAGACTTTTTGAGCCGTGCACGCACGGATCCTACCGACCATAATAGAAATCGATAAATGATCTTTGATGCGTGAAATACATATGCATCTATTAATAAACACAAATTATATTATTAGAGATTAAATATCACAATCAAATTCGTCTCAATATGTCTTTAATGTCATTTGATAGGAAAAACATAATCTATTAAAAACTATTTATTTATTTAATCACAATATAAGTATTGAGGCAATTATTCTCTTTTTTTCCTTATAATTAAAAAAAAACACTCTTCTTTCTTAATTATAAACAAAGAAGATTATAGTGTTTGTTAGGTTAAATTTTTGATAACCTAATGCAGCATTTTAGACAAAAATTATTAGGTTAAGTTGTTGTTAAACTAATAAAATTAATAAATAAGGAAAAAAAATCTAGAGAAACAATAGATATATACAAACGATGACACAACAGGATAGGAATGAAAAACTCATCAGTGAGGAGAAATAGTATGAATTGCTTATCAGCATTTTAGAGGAAAATTAAAATGTTAAGTTGTTGCAGACCTAACAAAATTAATAAATAAGAATTAGGGTAGCATAAGTGTACAAAATATTGTAAAAAAAAAAAGCAACATGATAGGAATGAAACTGGTGCTATGCATTTTTTAGTATTAAATAAGTGTACAAAATATTGTCAAAAAAAGGCGTAATTTACAAAATATTGTCAAAAAAAAAAGCAACATGATAGGAATGAAACTGGTGCGATGCATTTTTTTAGTATTAAATAAGTGTACAAAATGTTGTAAAAAAAAAGCATAAGTTTACAAAAATATTGTCAAAAAAAAAAAGGAAAAAAAAGGCATAAGTGTACAAAATATTGTCAAAAAAAAAAGGCAACATGATAAGAATGAAATTGAAATTGGTGCGATGTATTGTTTTAGTATTAAATAAGTGTACAAAATATTGTCAAAAAAAAAGGCAAGAGGATAGGAATGAAATTGGTGCTATGCATTTTTTTAGATGAAATTTGTTAGGTTAAATCAGGTTAAGTTACTGCTAACCTAATACAGCAAATTAGAGGGAATGTTAGGTTAAGTTGTTGCAGACTTAATAAAATTAATAAATAAGGATGCATTTTTTAGTATTAAATAAGTGTACAAAATATGGTAAAAAAGAAAAAAGCATAAGTTTATAAAATATTGTCAAAAAAAAAAAAAGGCAACATGATAGGAATGAAATTGGTGTGATGCATTTTTTTAGTATTAAATAAGTGTATAAAATATTGTCAAAAAAAATAAAGAGGATAGGAATGAAATTGGTGCGATGCTGGTTTCAGATTATTAGAGTTATAAAGTAAAATCTTCTTCAAATATATCAACATACCAGCACCAGTCATATCAATGGTAACACTCATAACAATCAATGCAAGAGTGGCTCCAATGTTGAATTCAATGCTCTTTGCAACACTTACTCCATCTTTGCCCAACGTTTGCTAAATGCCTAACTCCCAGCACTCATTACAAACATTTAAAGATTCTAAATAGAATACTAGCTGGATCATCAAATTAAAGGAGAGCATAATTCCTTTACTATGGAAATAGCATGAACTACCAAGGAATTAAGTTAGTAAACAAGCTCCAACATTTAGAAAACTATATCAACGACTCAGAATAAATTTATTAGGAGTTCTACATTGAGTAGATAAAAGTGATTGATGTAGTATTTAAACTATGAGGCTCTCCCATCTAATGGATTAGTCTGACTTAAATCTTAACAATTGGTGCTTTCATTGATAGTTGGACCACGGAAAGAGCTACCTATTGGTTGTGGATTAAGGTGCTCCACCGAATACTGAAAGGTGAGTGAAGCCGATGGAAAGGGCTCCCATCGGGTAAATAAAAGTGTTTGATATACCTATAGGCTAGATTAAGATACTCCACTGAATACTTAGGTGAGTGAAGTTGCAAAAAAGGACAGCGCTAGCCGTCGTGGACGTCGGTTCTTAAAGGGTTTGGCTGTAACGCCCACTTTGCTTATTTTATTATTTTATTAGAGTATATAGTATATTATTATATATTATATGATTTTGATGATGTTTGTGACGTATGAGACCATGTTGTGATGTGATGCTTATTTTATTGTTTAATAAAATAAGATATGTGATGTTAATATATATATATATATATTTATATGAAAATAAAGATGTGCTATAATAATAATAATTTTGAGAGATGGGGTTGTTTTTATAATAAGATAGAGTTTTGGGGATAAGTGAGATTAGAAAGAAGTATAAGAAGGAAATTAGGTTTAGAAAAAGAGTCAGTACGTATTACAGACTTTTGCAAAAAGGGAGAAAAGTGGCCAGAGAAGAGGGAACCCCAATTCTGCAAACTTACCAGGTAAGGGTGAGCCTAGCTTCGGTTATGTTATATTGTAATTCAATTGCCTATGATTAACTAAGGGTTGGGCAAGAGTTTGAGAGAATTCATAGATTAGGGTTATTGATGAATTTTGATGGTTTGATGTCAATTGCTGTGAAAACGTGTTACAGAACCTAGGTTAATCACTAGGATCATAATTCTGAAAGATTAGAGCCATACCATGAGAGATTGAATGAATTTTGGGCGAGAAATTGAGTGAACCCGTACCCTGTTCTGCGACAGTTCGCCGGGGCGAGCAAACCTACTCGTCGTGGCGAGCAGAACGGCATCGCTCGCGAGGCGAGCAGAACCACTTGCCATAGCGGGTAAAGTGGTAATAGAATACCCTGTAGCGCTCGCGAGGCGAGCAGAACCACTCGCCACAGCGAGTAAAGTGGTAACAGAATACCTGTAGCGCTCGCGAGGCGAGCAGAACCACTCGCCATAGCGAGCAATGTGGTCTCCGACCACTATAACTTGAGTTTTGCAAATCTGTTTTGAGCGAGGCTTTGAGGGTAGACCTTTGGATAGTATTAGAGATGATTTATGACCTAAAATACAATCTGTAATGATGCTTTAAGATGATTTTAATTGTTGGCGTTAATCTATGATTTACATGCCTATTAAGTGAGTTATATGAATGATGTTTAAATGGTATTTGCGACAATGATTTTGTGCTGTAAATGATGTTAAGATGTTGTATTAACTTGTTTAAGAATAAAGAGTCGAGTTCATGCATTTGCATAATTAGAGACGGTGGAGCTTTTGCTCAAAGCGACGGTGGAGCATTTGCTCAAAGCGACGGTGAAGCTTATTTAAGCTTAAATATTGGTACCACATGCATGATGTTTAAGATGTTATAGTTGCATTTGTCGAGTCTTGTGTCTAAGACGTTATGAGATGATTTGTTATGTGAAGATGTTTTAAGATGATTTATTATACGTAGATGTTTGAGATGTTTCCGTTATATGTGATGATCATTGTTGTTGTTGTTAAGCATAAATGTTTGAATTATATGTTAATATAATTGTTGTGAATCTCACCCCTTTTGTTGGAATTTCCGCCTTGTGGGCAAGTGCAGGTGACCAAGCATAGGTTCGACGATGTGAGAGGTCCTTGTGGTGTCGTAGGAAATGCTCTGATATGTAACAGGATGAGGTTTTATTGAATTCTATTCCTTTATGTATCATGTTGAACTAATTATGACGTTTACGATCTATCTTGAATTTTTGAGATGCTTTTGAGGCCTTTGTGCCAAGAACTAATTCTTTAAGGATTTTTGAATTATGATTCCGCTGCTAAAATTGAATATTTTTATGATGAAGAATTGTTATTCTTTTATTTTAAGGATTTTTATGAAATGTGACATCCTGAATATGATATACTCTGATTATATGCATGAATTTTTAAGTTGGGATTATCGGGGTGTTACATTGGCAATGTTAGAAGTCGCACATCGAGTAGATAAAAGTGTTTGATGTGATATTTAAACCATGAAGCTCTCTCATCTAATAGACTAGTCTTTTGGGTTGGACTCTCCTCATAGGCAAGTGAATAATAATAGTTCTGTTTTGAAGTAATTCAAGTATGAGTTTTGTGATTAATTGTTACTAAGAATGGGGTTCGGGTTTTCTACAAACGAACTTGATTTTACTTAGATGTGAAGTATTTTTTTCCCTCAACCAAACTGTAACATAGTACTCTTTGTTTGGAGTAATTCAATAGATTTTTGTAAGAACAAAATTTATTTAAATAATTTATTTTTATTTTCTTAACTTAAAGTGCAATACAATAAATTAAGTCTGCGACACACAAATAATTTAAAATGCAACACAATAATATTAAGATAGTGAAAAACTTCATTTTTTTCCTGTTCAAATCAAATGAACCAAGTCTATATTTATAAACAAAAAAAATTCATGAATTTTGGTAAATAAAAAAAATTAATTGACAAATGAAATAATTGAGTTCAAATTATTAAGATGAGATAAATTCAGGAAGCCAATCAGGAAGCGCCACTTGTAATACCTTATCCTCTTACCTTTTCTCTCTCCGTGTCCTTGTTTTTTCCACTCGCTCCTGTTGGCGCGTGGGATACACGCGCTCCCTGTGCGAACCAAAACGCACCGCGTGACATGTCTTTCCCGGTCCTTTGCAAAACTCAACATGTTGAATACTTTCATCACCTCTCTCCTCCACATCATTTTTCAACAATCTTCAACTCTCCATTGCAAATCTATAAGTGTTGAAATTGCCTTTCAACACCACCGTTGTATTTGGTCTTAGCACCGGTTAATTTAATAGGCGACATCGTGATAAAGTACATGCTAATGCAATGATTAGTTCCATAATTATTCCAAAGTACAGAAAATGATGAAAGAATTGATTTGCAATTTCGCATCATATGCAGGATGATACGACTCTGTAATGAAAATTAGGTACGAGGAGTAAAAGACACAACAATTGGAAAGCATTACTATTGTTGTTCCATTTAATGTTGATCTAACCAACATGATCATTATGAACCAAAACTAATGAACAATATTACTATCTCCACATGGTAGTGTGACAACAGCTCAAAACATTCACTGTACCCAATTTAACACCTTCATTAGCATATAGTACTTGAATACGTACATAGAAGTTGCAGCTTCATTAACTACCACCACCAGCAATTGAACTGAAGGTTGGATTTGATTTGTTAACAATTACTCACCTCGTTCCAAATTATATGTCGTTTTGAAAAAGAAAAAAATTATCTTAAATTATATAAATTATATGTCTTTCGTTTTACAGAATCAACAAAACATTAATGTTATTTTTTCTATAATATCTTTAATTATTTATTACTTCTTTTTTCAATTTTTTAATTTTTCTTTCTCATACCATTTATTAAGGACAATTTTATAAAATAACTCATAATATCTCTATTTTCATACAAAATTAATTATATTTTTAATAAATATTAAATGACCAAAGAATCATATAATTTGTGACGGAAGGAATAATACTTATAACAACATATGTGACATGTTTGTTTGACTTCTCACAACAACAACAAAAATCTTCATTGCATCAATAAAAAAGCACGCAATTACGCATTCATAACAACTTGGTAAGTTCAGAAAATATGTAGATTTGATTTATTTAATTTTTTATAATTTAAAATACATTGACTGAATCTGGTCTATCCGATTAAGATCAAACGGTCTTCAATTTCCGACTATGTGATAGTGTGCAGAGAAACCTTGGATACACAACTTTATTGCAATGATAGACAATGTAACACCAACAACTATCTCCTTCCAACAAATGTTTATTTTTCAAAAATCACACAACATATTTCATGTAATTATTTTCTTTGATAGACAAATGTTAGTAATATTAATAGTTAGAAAAGTTAGATTTTGATGATCGAATTCAAGACCTCTTCCTTTAAACTCTTTCAACGTCTCATAGTTCAGCAACCGAACTACCAAAAAGGGACATATTTAGCTATGAAAAGATTACAAAATTAAATTGAAATGCATCTTTTGCAAACAATTTATGAAAATAGTAAACCTCTACGTAGTCTTTCAGTTCCTCAATGGTTTTATGTTGCGACCAAAACATAAACTCAACAATGCCCTCTTAGGCAAATGGGAGTGGAAAATTAAGAATTAGTGATTAGGTCTTTGGTATAGAGCGTTAGCAGATAGATATGGCGTGAGAGATGGGGTGATCAGTGAAGGGGGTAGTGGTAGCTCGGTTTGGTGGAGCGATATGTGTAGTATAGATGTAGGCGTTTGAAAAACATCAAATATTTATTTATTCAGTAACAGAGGTGTATAAGAATCTGATGACATGATTGATAATCTCGCTCAATCCATCATTGGAAATGGCTTAAGAGATAATGCCTTAGTTTTGAACCCAAAATTTTGCTTAAGAGATCTGAGTTCAGAGACGGATATAATATTGGTTGCAATATGTGACATGAGTGAACATAGACGGATAAAAAAAATTAATTATTGGGGGCAAGATCATATATATACTATCTTTTATTATATATATATATATTTCTAAAATTATATTACTATCTAAAACTTTCTAGATATATATCAGCATCCATAACCAAACAATCACTTAATAATTCACCTTTTATGTCATTTCAGTTGTTTTGGTTACTAGAACCAACTGCGAAATTGACTAAATAATTAAATATATAATTGGGTATGCAATATACGTTTTAATTTAGTTGGAGCATCACTTGATTTTTAGCGATTAAACTTTTACTAGAAGATTAATATACATTCTTTGTAGCGAAATATGCTTAGTAGAATGGATATAATCTTATAACAAAATATTAGAAAAAAAGTTTACTAAACATAGTTCAGAACACTTGAATCAACACGTGTTCTCAACATCAAACATTTATATGATGATTCCAGAAAACAATTTCCAGAATAAAATTCACAAGCAAAAAGAATTTAAATTCCAAAGGAAAATTGAAATGATCTAATCAAAAAAATTAGCTATCATCATGGAAACTGTAACGACCCACCTATTTGGTTAGTATCGGCCGGTCGGTTGATAACCAGCAACAGGAGTGATATTATGATTGCTATTAGACCTGAAAAGACATAAACAATGGTAGGAATCCTCCCTCTTTGACAATGTAAAGATCAGCAAAATCATCGCCAACATCATCGCCACCTGATTTCGAAGTCAAGGTGAATGAGATTTCAATGCCTGCTACGGCTTTGAGTAAACCTTGAAGCACGGAAGCAAGATGAGCACTAGTCCCTCCGATCAACCAAAACTGCTCGTTTCTCCACCAGTCTTCCAGATGAATTCCTGACCATTTAATTTCAAGAGCAACAAGAATGCATTGAGTCATAGAAATAGCCAAGAGGTAAGTAAGAAAAGTGAGATCAAGTGTTTGAATAGTGAACTGTCCTGAGAAGAGGGAGAGAGCAGGAAGGAAGTAATAGATGATAAGATAAAAAGAAATGAAAGTATAAATGCAGACATTGAGGTATGCTATCCTTTGAAGAAATTTCATTCTTGGTGTAGCCATAATTGGATTGTTTCTAGAGAAAAATATCTCAACTGAGCCAGTAGCCCATCTAAGAACTTGATGTAGCCTATCAGTGAGATTGATGGGAGCAGTTCCACGGAAGGCATAACTATTTGTCACACAGTAAACTGATTTCCATCCTTTGTTATGCATCCTATAACAAGTGAGCACATCTTCAGTGATTGATCCGTAGATCCATCCAACACGCTGCCCCCATTCAGTCCTGAGATCACACTTAAGGGTTTATTCAATGTTGATGCATCGATATGCTTGCAATCGAGTCAATAAGTACAGTTGAGTTCCCAAGTTGCTTACGGGAGAAGGAAAGATTCATCTCTTTATCATCAGAATCACCCGTATTTAGTGCTTGGTTCTCTTCTGAGGTGTTGGCAAGTTTCTTCTTATTACACCTAAAGCAACTACTATTGAAAGTTGTGCGGTTTTCTTTCGCAAGTGGAGGGTCAAAACCATAAAGTGAAACTATTATAAATAGACAACCAGATCATACATAGACTGGCCCTTGAAGTCCATCAAATAGGTCAAATATAGCGATGCCAAAATGGTCATTCAGAAGCATCCTGTTTGTGTTTGTTGAATTACAAAAATGTGTCTGAACGAAGAGTTATTTCAAAATAACATATCCAAAAGCCGTCACAGTTTGGCTGCAACAAAAAGTCAGAGGTAGGGGATCTTTTTGTGGTTCCTGCCCCAAACTAAGAGTAACAAAGGGGCTGATTCAGGGTCTTCTCCTTTAAGAAACACACGCGAGCAAGAAAAACTAAATAGACTCCAAAGAATAAACATGTTCTAAACAAATAAGAGCAGCAATGGAAAGATTCACAACTACCTTCTTCTACTATCATTGTCCAGAAGAAAAAATGTTACTGGCTCATCACTGCATTTTAGAAAACCCACTATTTGCAATTATGACCTATGGTGAGTTCTATTCATAGCAGAAACTACATGTTAAGCAAAAGTGACTCTCCCCACCCTGCTAAGCAACTTGTGCTTCCAACCATCTAACCTGCTGTTAATCTTCTCCGTGATAAACACAGAGTCTGAACATTTTACTCTTGATAACATAAGAAATCCAAGGTACTTTCCATTTGTGGATATTCGGAAATAGCTGGCCCATTTTAGATATCGAATTGACTTGTGTTGTTTGGATTTCACCTTTTCCTGTAACCATAAGAGAAAGATTTTCCACAAATGGCACAAAGAGGTAAGGATACATTAAGTCACCTTGTCTCAGTCAAACCCCTTATAGGAGTGAAACTCCGCAATTTCTCATTATTCTGCTTTATGGTCGAAGAAGAAGTTATACAATTCATGACAAGATTTATAATAGAATAACAAAAACAATTAAGCTATTTTCGAAATGACATTCTCGAAACCTAAGGAAAAAAAACAATGCTTCTTTGATCTTCTCTGAAGTTCAATATTAAATCATAAATTGGAAGTCAAAAACAAATGGAAACATTTCTTAATCAAGAAAACAGAAAATCAATATGCTGTCACAATCCTAGAATACTGATCAATGGAGATAGCATTTGAAGTTCGTGAGAGCAAAGCGATTATATTAGCATTAAAACTCTAAGACTTCTTTAATTACGTCATCTTTGTTGAGGCAAAAACTGCAGCTTTGATCTCTTGATGGGAAGGAAGCATAGCATTTATATCACTAGTGATCAAAAGAGGGATAACTTCTTCAGCAAGCAACTGTTCCTGCAAAAGAATATCAGTACAAAAAAGATGTAGATAAAATTTGTATAGCCTATAAAAGCTACATGTAGGTGTTAGAGAACTAATGAGAAACATTTGTGTACAATCAATAATATGTAACATCAAGTAATTTAGGTATAAGTAAGAAGACCAAAATATGTACAATGTTGTGTGTAATATATAATAATGGTGACCAGTTATAAGCTATAGTATCAATATTTGTAGAAATTGTTTAGCATATACTCCCTCCGTCCCTTAATGTAAACTCCCTTTACATTTTTCACATTTCTTAAGAAAAGTTGTCAGTGTAATTAATGTGTCTGTTTTATGTGTTAATATTACCAAATTATCCTTTGTTTGTATGTGTATTAAATTTGACTTTTCAAATTTCAAGATAAGTTAGTAGTATTAATTAAGGGTATGTTTAGGAAAAAAATAATAAATACATCTAGTAATTTGAAAAGGAGTTTACATTTATGGACAAAAATAAAATCAAATAGGTGGTTACATATAGGGACGGAGGGAGTATTTGAAATGTTCCACTGAAATTAGCTTATAACACCACTTATTAAAAAAGCTTATAACACCCATGTATGAAGCATGTTACTGACGGTAACAAATGTAAAACTTAACCCAATTTCAAAATTTAGGTAAGAGAAAATTGGTAAAGAATAAAACAGAGCATACTCTGTAATAGTGTACTTTTGAGCATTTTTTATGAAATTAAAAAAAAAAATGCAAAATCCAACATTAATTATATTTAATGATATGCAAATCAAATCAGTTTGCAAATGGAATGAAACTAAACATTCAAAATAAAATTGATAAAGCAAGATCAATTGAATTCAAAATTTACTTGACAATAATTGTGATATGCACAATTGACAAGCCACTTTTCATAAAATGCAATATCTCAACATCCACAATCATATACCTCTTGGTGAAAACAAGAAAAACAATTAAACTACTTATTCCTCCAAATGAAAGAATGTTTTCCTTGTATATTATTATTTGAGTCAAACGACTCCTTGCTTTGTAACCAAGCTCCTCCATCATTAGGGTTCTTAGATCAAACCAGACTAGTTCTTCGTCTTCTCTTTGGAAGAATATTTCCCCTTTTGTCCCCATCCTGATAGGACGCTTAATGCAAAACAATGGTCCAAAAATGAAGAGTTTGATCCATGATTCTTTCATACCTAACTCACCCAAAATTGATATGTGAAAAGTAGTAGTTTGTTCATGATATGAGATCAATGCAATGAAATCATTTAACACTGTCAAGTTTGTCCATAATGCCTTAACATCAAAACAATCATCTAAGTCTGAGGGAATGGGTGTTACAAAGAACACCTCATTACTCAAGTTAAATGACACCAAACATAGTTCATCAGTGTTATCTTCTTCATCTTTGTTAGACAATCAATGACATACTCCATCCATGTATACTTGGGTTCCTTCAGTACAATGTGAAGAAGACGACATGTTAACATCAAGTTTCCTCCATAAGTTACTTCTTAGACTATATATCTCCCATAAAGGTCCTAAGGATATTTTTCCCGACCAATATAGAGACATTATCTCTTCTAGGTAATCAGGGTATACCCTTGATGACTCTATAACAAAATGTACATACCGAATGACTTTAATGTCTTTTATAACATGGTCATAACCAAATCCATGAACATGAGAAATAATACTAACATCAACAAAATCCTTAGCATCATCTAGAATAAACCACTCAACCAAATCAATGTGGTTAGGAGGAAGGATCTTAATTTCCTGGGTTTTCGGAATCAACAATATAATTCGCCTGAAAGATCATATTTATAGAGACAAAGTATGCCATTAATACTACCATAACCAAAAATACGAAAATTGTTTAGGTTTGAAAATGGATTTGTGAAATCTAATTCCACCTTATTTTCAAACCTCTGACCAGAAAGAGAATAAAAAACATCATTATAATACGGTTCATTTCACCGTAAGAGTAGAAAAGCTCCGTCGTAATAAGGACAACGGTGCAAGTTAGATAAGAAATTGTTGCGGAACATGTTCATGAAATGAGTATTTTCATATAAGAAAGACCATGATTTACGAACGCATCCAAATCGCTTCAAAGATTTATGAGGCAATTTTGATAGAATGGACAAGGCAAAATCATCGGGTATATAGTTTCTCACCTTTTCCTTTGTTGCGAACACAGTTTTCTTTTCCATTGGAAATCGCAATAGTAGATTTGCGAATTTCACCCATACACACATAATTCCACTCTCCTTTGTCTCACTCAAATGAATTAGTTTCGTGAGTATTAGTAACCCTAGTGAACTTTATTGATGTTTTTCCTAGAGTATTGAAACAAGCTACCGCTAACTTTATAAGGGGTAGAAAAGACATTGACATCATAAATTATAATTTTTTTCTCTCTTATATTAAAAATGATTTTCTCTAAAAAATAATCAAAATAGCTATTATGAAATATTTTTCAAGAAAATTATTTTTGAGAATACTTACACGTAAACAAATTTATGTTAGTTCTCTCAAAATTTTGAACTTACGCTTATATTGCGAATAATATCAAATCAAATTTAACTGAAATAAAAACCAAATAGTATGTCGTAAAATATAAAAATCTATCAATTTAGTTCCTAAATTATCACTCCCCCATTATTTTAGTCTTTAAACTATGTAACATACTAAAATCTTTAAATTATATGAAATTTATCAATTTGGCCATAAAGTATATGAAAATCCGTTAGTTTAGTCTCTTAACATTTTAATAGCAAAGATTAAATTGATGAATTTCATATATACTTTAAATCAATTGCAATTAGTTTATTTACATGGTTTAAAAATTAAATTAGAGAAAGATCGATGGTTTTTCTAATAAAAAAAAAACGAAGAACATATTAGTCATTTTTCAAATTTTGTATGCGCACAAATTTTAAGAACCATAATCAACATTACAAAAATATTACGCGACAATTTGTGCCCAATTATTCTTTTAAATCCTTAATTTGAAAAATATTACGCGATGGTGAAACAGTTCATTTTTGGACTGATAAATGGTTACCTCGAACCATTGTGGAGCATTTATCCTATAGTATTTACACTGCTCTCTGAACATGAAAGTTGAAGATTATCTTTGGGAAGGCAGATGGAAAGGATGCCATGCTACATCAACATATTCTTAGTCAATTGGGTTGGGACCTGAGAGTATGCTCCTCCTCAAGGTCTCAAGTTCGATTCCCACCGGTGTCAATTTAGGTGGGCTAGTTTAACTTCTTCAAAAAAAAAAAACATATTCTTAGTCAACCAATGGGATTCTTAGTTGAAAGGGTAGTTGGAGCAAGCTAGTGTCTGAGGTTATGTTGGTTGATAATCTTCAGGTGATATGGGTCAAATGGATAGAGAAGTGAAATTAGTTGCTGATGCTCTAGCAAATAATGGTCAAAGCCTATTCACATTTTCATCACAATGATGGAATAACCCTCCAATTTTTCTTCTTCATTTGTTACTTAGAGGTAGTAGTAGTACTGGACTGCCTTATTATAGGTTGTAATGTGATATCTTTTTTGTCGCTCACCTATTCCGCCAAATACGGATACACTTCCATGAGCTTTGGCAATGTTACCTACCCCAGCTCCACCGAAAAGTTCTATTCTTCAGCCATGGCGATAAGGAGCTAAAAGATCTAATACTTTAATTCCTGTCTTAAAAATGGATAATTTTGTATCTAACTGGCATGCGCGGATCTATCACACAACATCCTGTTAGTTTAATGCATTTTTTGCATTATAAAAAAAAGCAAGAAAAACAATGTTAGTTAAGAGAATTTGAGGATAGTCAACACTTGGGAGCAAAACAATTCAGAAGTTATGAAGCCCTGGAATCTCAGATTGTTGTCTACACAATAAAACTGAATTTCCATTCAACAAAGTTTGCTTGCATTATCCCAAAAAGTAACAATTAAATTACAAAAGTGAGGAAGGAAGGAAGGAATAAATAAACTAAAATATAGTAAGCCTCCAATAGACAATGTATAACTAATAAGGAAAAAATTTCTCGACCTCCAACACCAAATCAGACATACACATCGGAAAAAACACAATTTTTATATCGTCTGAAAGTATACTTCTGAACAACTTATGTCGTTCGAAAATACATTTTCAAATATGTAAGACTTTTTAGAAGCAAAAGGAGTAAAAAGTAGGGTCCTAAATAGTATTATCATTTGAGGCAGGTGAGGTCCAATATTTCTTCACAGCAAATAAAAGTTTCTCTCTTTCAAGAGGCCCATCTTCATGGTCCACAATTTGACTCTCCCATTCCAAGCCATTGATTATGCTCTTTACTTTGACCAATATATCAACATCATCTCTAATTATTACACTTCCTTCTGGTCTAAGAATCCTATCCATCTCTAGCAATATGTCTTCCAATTCACATCTACAAAGCAGAATCAGGTTATAATTAGATTATAAAGGGATTTGAATCTTTAAACCATGTATTGAGTGATAGGAGATGTGTTGCTAGTAAAATTCTTATATTGTGATTTGGTTGAATGGAGGTTTAATTAAAAATTACGAATGAGTTAAACATTTTCGGTTAAACATTAGCTTGAAAACTAAATCCTTTAACACAACTTTTTTGTTCAGTTGTGAGTTTAGTGGTAAGAATTTGACCGTATATTCTGAAAGGGTATAGTTCAAATATCTTAGAGACGATTGTAAAATAACTATTAGTGTAACTTAAATCATTAATAATTTTCTCTTTTTCCAAATCATTAATATCAATTTATAACAAAATAAATGTATACCTGTCATTATAAAGGCTAAACACAGAATCAGCATGAATTAGGTCATAAGTTCTAGGATAAGTAGACATAGCTTCACACCTGCAAAACAATTAAAATCCAAACCCTTAAAAAAAACATCATCAAAACAAATAGTTACAACTAAGAAAAAAAATTACTAACCAATTATGATACATTCCAATCAACCCTCTTTCATATATTGCTCCAAGTGTATCAACTTTAGCTTGAATAGGAACCACATTCATAACCCAAATAGGATATTTAACAAGTGAAGCTGCAAATCCACCCAAATAAGCATTCATGTCTAATAGGTTCCTGTATCTACCAGCTTTTCCAAGTTGATTGTTAACTTTTTTGTAATATGATACTCTTTTGTTCCATAGTTGATTGTCTTTTGAGAATGTTTGGGGTGTGACACCTTTAATGGTCCCTTTTGAAATCCTTGGTGGGGTTGATTTTAGTCTTTGAGGCCAATTATTTAATTCTCCACCTGAAGTTTCTTCTTTGTTGGACACTTCAGGAAGTGGATTCAAACATGTTTGCATGTTTGTGTACCTAAAAGTGACCAAAATAATAATTACAAACATGAAAAAGTATATTTAGTTGATAGAAATCATGTGCAAGGACCAACATTTGTTAGTTGAAAGGGACTAGGGTTTGTTATACTTGGTTAGTTGGTTTGAAATTGGTGAGAAAGTTACACATAACAAATGGATAAAAATAAAAATAAAAATTTATAAAGGCACAAGAAAGCAATAAAAGTGAGAAGAGGGTCTGAATCCTATACAGCAGATATATAAACCATTTTTATGTTTATATATTGTCATCCAATAATGCAACTATTTGGCCACATCATTATGTTATTTTTCAAAATAATTTAGTACAAAGATTTCTTAATTTACTTCCACACATTTTTAGTAGTGGTAAATTAGCAGCTTGCACTTTTAGATGTATTTGACAATTTATCAGCTATAATTTATTAATCTACTCTAAAAATTGTCTGTTACTCTAGAATCACTTGATTGAAAATTTACTCTTCCAACTTTGGTGACCGAGGTTCGATAGGGTAAAAATCCTCTCAATTTCCTAAATAAATTGAAAATGTCAATTACTATAGTTTTGGTGTATAAATGTGTAATTAATATCTTCAATTCTTGAAATATGTGCACTTATATTATATATTTACTTCAAAACTAAGCAATTGACATTTTCAATTTATTTAGGAAATGGAGAGGATCTTCACCCGGTTCGATAATATGACACACCGAAGAAAAAAAATCTAAAAATTGAGTGAGTCTCTAAGTTAAAAAATCCTTGTAAGATCTGCACACTCATTTGATAGTAGGGGTAAATTAACAAGTTATATCTTGAAAGGTATTTAACAAATTTTTAGATATAACTTGCTACTTAGACTCATTAGAAAATGAGTGGTTGTGACTCAAGAATCTACTTTAATACTACAAACTATGATTTGATTGGATGACAATATAAGTGTAACTTATAATAACTAAACTCTTCACCCTTTATAACATCTCTAATATTCTATTAAGACATGTGATGTCTGTTTAGATCCATACATATGCACAAAAAATATGCAATAATTTGGAAGGGAGTCTCCACAAATGGCATCTAATGTAACATAACATTTTTTAACCAACTTCAATAAAATCCAAACATAAAAAAAAAAAAATTAAAATAAAATAAAATAAAAAATCAAACACAAGAGAATAGAAAAATGAAGCACATACCATGCTTTGTCAGGGTTATTCTCCTCTTGGCAAAAAGGCCTATTTTGAGTGAATTTGCAACCTAAATGATTTTTTGGTTTCTGCCAAATAGCAATATCACCTTTCTCCACTATTTTATTCCAACAAAGGCTTTTAGCTACATTTTCAATTTTGGTTTGCTCTTCATTCAAGTCTTCTTTTGTTCTTTCCCATCCTTTCCAATATCTCTTCCAGTGAATTGGTGGACCAGATAGAATCCAATACCCACCAGGGCGTAGAATTCTATCAACTTCATTTAGATAAAGTCCATCTAATTCAACAAAGTAAAAAACAAATCAAACACAAGTTAATGTTGAATCATAATCTTCATACTTTAATTTCTATGAAAAATAATATTCTAGTCTCAAAAATTTCTTTCTAGCACAAACACTTCTAATCAAAGACGTGTTTCAATATCTGACATATGTGTTCATATTTGACACTAAAACAACACAGATACATGTAATTACATGTTAAATTATGTCGGTGTTTGTCCATGCTTCATATGTTAGAGTTAATCTTTATATAGTCCATATTTCAAGGACCAAAATAATGTTACACATATTCTTAGAGGCTTAAAAGTGAAAATTAGACAACAAAGATATTTAATTTTTTCTTTAGATGATATTTGGTGAGTAAGAAAACTATACCATATTCAGGCCATGGAATAAGACAACGAGAACAATGTGCCATGTCAAAGGCTCTAGAAGGGAAAGGCAATCTTTTTGAAGCTAAGACACCAATAATTGCAGGAACACCTCTTTCAAGAGCAAATTGAACTTGTGCTTCATGAGTATCTCTTGGTGCAATTGAAACTGTTAATATGTCACGTGATAGTAGATAGGCTCCCCAACTAGCAACCTGCATACATGATCAATATTTTAGAAATCACATATGAAATATGTGTACTTCTCATAATCGGATTCAAACTTTGATTCGTCATATTAAATACGTGCACTTCACTTAATCAGGATTCAAACTTTGATTCGTCGTATTAAATATATGCACTTCTTTTAATCGAGATTCAAATTTTGATTCATGTTGAGAGAGTTTAACCTCTTCTATGAAAATCATCTTCGTGCTGGTTATTTTTTATAGGGTTAATAGTGTTGTACCCCCTGTAATATATGCAATTTCCGGTTTTACATCATGTAAATTTTTTGTTTTGATTTACCTCCCTACTAGGTCATTCAAAAACCATTTTTTTTATTATAAAGCACCATTAACTCTTTTTTATATTTAAGGCCAACAAATATGAATACTTTTTATCATCAACCAACATCATCGTTGGTAATGGTGTTACATGTTGAGCAACATTGTAGGGATGGATCGAATCTCTGACGGAACCCTTTAATCATGTGACCAGCACATGACTTTAATGTAATTTTCTAATAAATCATGTAATTTAGTATATGGACATCAAGAAGATTAAAAATATAGGAATTAAAATAATTCAATTAAATATATTTTTTTTTACAGGAGTTGAATATAATATTTGTGAAGCTACCAAGAAAATTAAGTGTTATTATTTGAATATAATATGGTTAGTGCCTCTGATTAGAGAAAAGTCTCCATGGAGTAAAAAATAACTAAGTTGGGTTATGCCATTTATAGGTTATTATTTATTAATCTATTAATTCACTCTAAAGTACAAATTGAGCATGTTCAAAGATCACTATGTCACTGTATTTTAAGGACACTATGTTACTGTTAAAATGTCTAAAGTTTTTTATTTATTTATAAAATGTCATAAGTTAATAATATATGACCCAGATATAGTCAATGATATTTATGTCCACATTACCCGGAAAAAGCACATACCTAGCCAGGTCCATTCCTACTGTAGATGAACTTGTACTACATTAGACCTTTTGAAATTTCTTCTAAGACCATCTACAATGGTTTTTTCTTTCAACACCATTCAACACCTACTTTTTCAATTCCCAACACTCCACATCATTTTCTCTCTCTTAGTTCAACATTCATTCAATTTTATCCACTCCAATGGTTTTTTCATTCAACACCCTACCCCACCATATTTTATTTCTTATTCTTATTTAATTTTATATTTTTGTTTTTATAATTACATAAAAATACAATTATCGTTTATAATTAAATTAAAAAACGTTTAATTTTTAAATTAAATTAAAAATACAATTATTTGGTGTTTGAGATGGATATCTCATCATAGATCCATAATATGGAGGAAAGTTTGAAACAGAAGATGACTGGTTGAAATTTGGTGCAAACCCAAAATTAGGTATGTTTTGAGGATGTTGGTTGGAAAATTGATTTGAATTTTGATAATTGTTGGGATTTTGGTAGTTAAATGGGTAAGTAAAAAAATTTGGGTGTTGAAACGATTATTATTGGGATCCATTTCACCAAAATGAAGTTTAAAACTTCAAAGAAAAACTAATAGAAGGATAATAATAAGATTAAGATAGTGAAAAATTTGGTTTTTTTCTGTGTCCAAATCAAATGAACCAAGTCTCTATTTATAGAGAAAAATAAATCATGAATTTTGGTATTTTTTATTTTTTTTTAAATTAATTTACAATGAAATAATTGAGTTTAAATTATTAAGATGATAAAAATTCAGAGAGCCAATCAGCAACTGCCAAGTGTCCCTTTGGCTTGAGTTTCAACATGTTGAATCCTTTCAACATCTCTCTCATCCACATCACCATTCAACACTTTCAACACTACCATTGCAAGCCTATCATGTGTTGAAAGGCAACTTCAACACTACCATTGCATATGGTCTAACTTTACGTATAAATTTGAGAAAAATATAGTAATAAAAAGGACAAATTGTCAGGATGGAATTCATTTTCTATGGTGAATGAATATTATTTTTTGGAATTCCTATACTATGGTATTATAGATCTTAACGAATTTCTAGGCACCGCTAAAATGCAAAATAAATACATTGTGTCAGAAATATTTGATATTTTTTTTGTCAACTTATATGCTACATAGGATGGATGGCCCAAGCTGATAATCAAAGGCATATACAATGACCATCTACGAAGGGACACAGACATTAATACATTGACACATTAATACATTGACACAGATAAAAATGAAAAAAATAGCATAATTCAGTATAATTATAGATAATTCAGTATAATTATAGATATTGTATTGTATCGATGTCAATCACTAATACATATCTTACACCAAAACATCATAATTTAGAAGTGTCTGTACTATATAGATGATCCTGCATCATATTCATACCATTTTTTATATTTTAAGGTGTATCATGATAAGATCTCAAAATACCAATAATTAATCTAATAATTTATCTACTTAATTTTTATTATTAATTTAATTTGATGACTATTTGGTGAGTTCTATACTAGTATTTATTTGGTGAGTAAGAATACTAGTATACCATAATCATGCTATGTCCTTAATCCTTATGCATACCCCACTGAAAATCCCCAAGAATTAATTAACGTAAAAAATCTTTATGAAAAAGGAATCATTACTGTCCAGTAGTACTCCTATTTTATGCAAGACAACGACTGGCTCATCTAAAAATAATGTAAGACAATGATTTACATTTGTCATGGGTCCATTCCTTAATAGCATAAATTGACTAGTAGAAAATTATTAAAGAGAAACAAACAAATTACACACCCCATTATTATAATATGTCCCAAAATCTTACCCCATGCTAAGACAAACGACCTCTCAATTTCAAATTATAGAACCTTAGGACAGTCACGTTCATACTTCATAATCCTATGTTATAGAGAAAGTGACAAAAACCTTCTTAGGTTCATATACTAAAAACCTTCCTTAGGTTCATATCAAGAAAAATCCTTGTAAAAAAATCTAGAAAAACCTTCCCTAGGTTTATATAAAAAAAATTGTAAAAAAAAGGTTCATATAAAATTAACTTCCTTTAGTTTACAACAACATCTAATTGGTCTAAACTAAAAAAAAAAAAATCATCTATAAATTAAAAATAATATTGTTGACAAACAAGTTTGAACAAATGATTCTTCTAAAAATACTAGACTTGTTTTTATTATTAATAATAAATCATCAAAATTACTTTGTGATCGTTTGATGGAGCAACTCTTACATATACACAAACCTAAATAAAATTCATTTGAATGTACAAAGATAAATTTTAAAAGTGAAATGATATTAAAATATGTGAGTTAAGTATCATTGTTTTTTAAAATTTGGGTCATGCTAACCGATGCTCCGGGCAAAAGACAATTATTACCATAAAATGAAACATTTTTTATTCTTTTAATATTAATTACACAATTTTCAACGCAATAACTATTATATAATTTTTTTTTTTAGCATCCTTAACCAGTATCCCGAGAACACCGGTTAACATTTCCTTTAAAATTTATCATTTATGTGTATCCAAATCATCATTTTTATTTAGAGTTGTCCCCAACTAAATTATATTTCTCTATTTGATGAATAAAGAAATGCAAGTTATATGTTGTCCTTAGATGTATGTGAAAGAAGTAATTGAAAGTTGTGACCCAAAACAATATGAACAGCATTATTTATTTATTTTTGGACAAAATATAAACAGCATCATTCTTATTTCTTATCCTAAAAAAGTAAAATGTTGTCACTGACAAAGACGTATCAAGACAAAAAAGTATCTTTCACTCAATTTTGTTTCCTAAGTGAAACCGACGTTAAATAATTAACTACTCAACGATATTCAGTTCAGATTCTAAAAAAAAAAACGATATTCAATTAAAAAAAGTAATAAAGTGAATGTAAAAACATTTTATAAAAATCAAAAATAAAACAAAATGAATGTAAAAACAGGTATGCTTCATCCTCAACTCAACTAAAAAATAACTGACGGTAAATTTTTTTGATTATCTTATAGTAAAGTTTCCATCATGTTAAGCACCGACCAATCTTTATCGAAAACTTGTGAAACATACAAAAAAGATTCCTCTCTCGACTTAAATTTTCACATATGCGAGAGTTAAAGATCAAATAACTAAACTAGGATCTAATCATACATATTTGTAAAATAAGATTCTCTTGCCTTTTTTTTTATCTACTTCTACAAGATCCTCTTTCAAATTTTCAATTTGACCAAGATTATTTCACTTGCATATCTTAATGTTAAGGGTAGTGTTAACTTATGAAATTTTGTACATCCATATAATGCACACACCTTTCAATAAAATATTTTTATATTTAATTAATTAACTTGTCTTAAAAGCACAAGTTAGTATTTTCCTAATGTTAACTATGTTACATCTTTTCCTATAATATATGCTCTCTTGATAATACAACAACCAACTACGAGTAATACTCCATCAATCATCAATACACATTCAATGGGATACTATGCTTAAGAATGAAGGTCGTAACACATAATACATATGGTTAGGTGTCAAGATATTAAAAAGAATTTAATGGCCATCTCATTAATTCTTATTATATTCCCTTGTAACATTAACTCCTATTAAAATAAAAAAAAATCAAAAGACAAGGACAAAGACGTTTCAAGAAATCTCTCATTTTCAATAAAAATATAAAAATGTCTGTCTACCATTAATAGAGCTGCAAAATAAAAAAATAAGTATATTCAAATAAATAGAGTCGGCAATTTTCTTGCTACTATTATTTTGCGAGAAAGTTATAACATATCTATGAAGTCCAGTCACCTCTAAGATTAAGCATGTCGCAACATATGATGATGTCAAATACTTTAAATTGGTGTTCGACGCTTATATAACACTCGTTCGAATCGTGTTGTACAACAGCAAAAACTTTTTTTTTTTTTTTCTATTTTCTATTTTGGTTCCACACAAAGTAGTTACAAGAGTTACATACGTTAACAGGTTATAAAAATTAAAGTTGATTACCTTTTTAATTCTTTTGATAATAGATGAATAAATAAAACTCAAAGTCAAATACTATGATATATGTCGACGTGTTAGTGTAGTGTCAGGTGTTCGTATCAGAGTGTTTTACATCGACAAACAAAGAAATAAAAAAGAGAAACGCTTACCCCACAGCCAGTATCAACAGCAGTTCTAACAGAACCATCTTCAAGATCAATCAACTTCCCAATATCATCAATATACTTATCAGCCCCATTAGGAAACATAGTACCACCACCAGGAAAACGGAACTTATCACCGTCAAAACGGATCCAATTTTGAACAGCTTTTTCCACCGTTAAATGACGGTAAGGTACATTTGCATACCATGCCATGTCTCTACTTGTGGGCCATGGGAAAGGATTCTTGTAACCGTTTGGTGCTGGAACACGACACTTTAAGATTTCATGTTTCTTAGGACAGTGTCGTTCGCGGTATATCATTTTGTCGCGCGTGTATTTGAGGGAGCGCGTGTGGTCTTCACAGGGGGTGTAGTCAGTTAAAGAGGGGGTGCATGGTGGGTATTGAGAGGATTTTGTTGTGGATGTGGTTGTTGGATTTGTTAGGTTGTGATGTGAGAAGAAATCTAATTGGGTTGTTTTTGTTTTTATTGTTTTTGGATTTTGATTTGGATTTTCTTGGAGACATTTTGGTGTGACTTTTTTGATTTGGATATTTTTGCTAGTTGATGTGGAGGTGTTGTTTTGGTATGAGCCTAAAAAATATGAAATGATGCAAAGTAGAGCAATGAAAGAGTAAAGATTTGTTTTTTTGCAGTTGAAAAAGGAAGATGATTTGGAGGGTTTGAAGGGTTTTGGTGAAGTGGAGGTACCATTTGCCATGGTGAAGATTGAGAGTGTGTGTGTGTGTGTTTGAGTTGAGTGAGTGATGAAGATGGGTTTGGTGAGTGAGTTATTATAGAGTGATGAGTTTGGTGGTGAGTGGTGATGATTATTTGTGTTTGAGGAAATGTTCGTGTGAGAAGAATCTATGAAAGGATGGTATTGGGTGAGAATTGAGATGGGACCGGATTTTGGGAGAAAGGGAAATGTGGGGTGTGTCTGTTTGGCTAATGGGCCAATGGGTTTGCTTGTACTATGGTATAGGTATTGACTAACTTTATTATTATATGAATAATTAGTGGATCATGTTAGAAAATATTTTTTTTAAAAAGTTAAATGTTCCAAATTTCAATAAATCAATTACATAATTTTTCATAAAAACTTACTATTAATGGTTTTTAAAGAGTGCTCCGAGCATTGGTTAATATTTTTTTATTATTTTATTTTTTTGGTAGATAGACGAGATGACAAAGTCATTATAAACTCACATACAAAATAGAGATATCGTGGTTCGAATCTCAGTCATGACGTCCGGCCTAACAATTTTAGCATTTTTGTTAGTTGAGTTAAGATTTATGGGACAATATTTCTTTATTTTATTTTATTGGAAATGTTAAAAAGTGTCCACATTTGTTACAAACCTTAAATGCTAAATTTTTATGAAAGTTATTATAATAATATATTTAATTTAAAATGTTTAAAGAGTACATTTGAATACACGGGCTAACAAGACCTTATTTTATCGGTAATATACACGGTGTATGAGTGCATTGAAAAGTGGTAAAAAAAAACAGAGGGGATACAACTGATCATTTACTTATTGTTTACTCTTCTTTCATGTATATTCTTCTTGTTTGGATAAAGATGAGATTTTGGTTGAGACTAATTTCAACACAAAACTGAGATTTGTATTTGGCAATGCACTTCAAATTAGTTTTGAGAACTTATGTTAGTTTTAGATTTACTTATATTGTCTTTGATATTGACATGCATGATAACTACTTTTAATTAGTTGAAGCTTCTTGAGGTAGCTCTTTGAGTTGCTACTACTTTCACCGTGAAAAAACGATAATAATGTCTAAACATATATTTTTAGCTTATTCAATCACACGTTCCTTAACTTAATTGATTGTCTTAATTTGATCTTTAACTATAATTTGTATTAATTTGGTCCTCTATATTTTGCTATGCTACTAGTTTTAGTCATTTCTGTTTGTTTCTTTTAAAAAAAAAACGTTAAAAGAAATGACTAAAACTAGTAACGGAGCAAAAATAGAGGATCAAATTGGTGCATAAGTTAACGTTTTTTTAAGAGAAACTAACATGAATGATTAAAACTAATAATGGAGTAAAACATAAGGGACCAAATGGTACAAATTATAGTTAGTGGACCAAATTGAAATAATCAATTAAATTAAGGGACCGACCGATTGAATAAGCCTTGTTAAAACGGCAAGTATTATTCACCACTGACCCGTACAAGGAGCACTAAAAAGCTAGGGACAGAGCTACAAGCCATGATCAAATAAGAGACTCACCCAAAACATGATTGGTCCCAAAAAAACAAAAAACCTCCCAAAAGCATGCTGGTAGCGAACTGCTCACCAGCAGCTGCAGGACAGCAGGAAAACCTGCTAAATAATGCAGGAAAAAATCATTCCTGCCAACGGCCCATCAAGACACAAACCCTCCACCATACCAAAAACAAGATATTACCAACCGCACACACTGCCTCATAAGACACTTCCGAGGGCACCAACTCCACTCATAAAACATAAACGGCAGAGTAGTAAATTTACTAAGCAACCACCTCCAAATCAACACCTTGACCTCCTCCTCCGGTAACTCATCCCACCTTACATTGTCATTGCTATAAATAATCTTGTTTCTAGCCTTCCAAATCACCCACATCACCGCTTGTTAAATCATCCGCAACCCTTTCCGAATTTTCTTAAAAATAATCTCTAAACATATGTTTGATCTTTAATTGAATAATTTAATTAAGCCTTTACGGTAAGTATTTATCATTATAATTTATCTCTAAAACTGAAATAAAATAAAGTTTAAGCTATAAAAATAAGCACAAAGTATTTTTATATGTTCTCCTAGACTGTCTCAAAAATGGTTATGTTACTAAATAAATTTATATATTTCAATTCTATCCAATCCTTTGATTTTTTATAGAATATATTTTTAAAATTTGAGTTAAAAAATTTGATTTTTATGTGCTTGTGATATTTTAAAATTGAAAAATGGAGAACTAATTTCGTAAACGATCACAAAAATTGAAATTGTCTTTTTTATGTTCAAATATAAAAATAATTGTGTGTTTTGATTCTCGAAGAAAATGAACTTTGATAATTTGCAAATCAATCAAAAAATAAATAAAATTTGATCAAGATTTGTTTCACAAAAAATCGATCATAGTTTTTTTTTTAATTTAAACAATTTGTCTTAACAAAACTTGTTAACTATTTGAGATTAATTACTTGACTAAATCTATTTTGTTTTATCAACTAAGTTGAAATTAAAAAAGTAAATAAAATAGCCTACATGCTTGGTGTTTCCTGAATCTAATTTGTCTCATCTCCTCTGCCATGAAGGATATCACCAAATCCATGGTTACCAAAAATTCTTTTTACATTTCTTCATTATGTGAAAAAATATTTGCTTCATTAGCATAGATTTTCATAAGTCCCATTCAATCTATCCAAAGTGCATTCTGTTGGACCCACAATTTGCCCAATATTGAACCATAGGATGGTGACCCCACCTTACCAATTAGGTTGAGGAGGTGGACGACCTTACCTTACCAAGGTCGGCAGGAAGAAAATATAGTTTTAGAAAGAACTGTATTTTTTTTTTTGATAAAAAAAGAATTATATTTTTATCCACTAAAGAAAAAAATATGTGCATTCATTTCGGTTGATAAAAATTACATCAACTGATGGATGTGAAATTCATTGAGGAAGAAGAGAAATGGTGAGACAAAATTTCTAAGTTCGATGAAAATTATTACAAGTATTGCTAAAAGTAATATGAAGACATTGTTTAAGGATTTTAAAGTTAAAAATTATTCTTTAGAAAAGTTAAACACTTCAAATATCAGTATATTTTAGTATATATATTTTCATTTTTTTTAAGAAAATACGCACATTTTCATAAAAAAATACTTTATTTTTATTTTCAAATTATTTCTTCAATTAATAGAAGAAAAGGGAATAGTTGACCAAAAAAAAAGAAGAAATACTACCTAAAATTTTATTTTCAAATTATTTCTTCATTTTTATTTTCATAAACGTTAGATTTTCTTCATCTTCTTCTCCTCTTTTTCATTTTCATATCGTATCCATCAACCTTCAAAAACAAGAATCCTAGAAAAATTGCAGAAGAAAATGAAGAAAACCTAACGTTTTTTAATTAAAACTAACGGAAATTACCAAAATGTGTAACAAAGAGAAGTTAAGGGACCAAAATAAATCGAATTTTAATTACGGGGCCAAAGCAATACTACCTAAATAGTTAAGAGACCAAAACTGCAATTTAACATATATATATATGGGATGTATCAAATGAGAGGAGTAATTATTTTGAGAGGGTGAGAGGAGTAAATAATAGCCATCAGACTAAAGCCAATGGTTGAGATTCTCTTTTCCTTAAAAAGTGCACAGCGTGTGTAACCACATCTATTTCCACTTCTCTCTTCCTTTTGTTTTCAATTTCCTCTCTCTTCCTGTAATGCAACGCCGTTCTCTCTCTTCTTGTTTATATATGTTATTTCCCTTAAGTTGCGGAAACTTATTGATAAAACTTCAAAATTATGACAATTTTTTTTAAAACTACCTTGTTTAATTTTTAAAAAGTAATCTGAAAATCAAGAGCAGCTAAACATAGATAAAAAACAAGCAAAACCATGAAATTACTTTTTCCCAAACAAAGAACAGAGGTGACGAACTCCCTATATATATATATATATAAAATCCTTAGGTGTTTGATATTGTCTGTCACTGTAAGATACCTAAAATGTCTCGAGTCATATGTCTCTAAATTGTAGTTGACGATTACCCAATTGAGCTTGGTGTTCAAGAACCATAGATAATAAATTGTAGGAATAGAAAATGACCATAGCTGCAATGACCATAGCTTGGTGAAAGCATACGGAAGACTTAGGAGAGTTGGGGCCACAATTGATGTTGTGAAGTGGTAACCACAATGCACCCATGAACCTAAAACAAATAAAAATCAAAACATTAACTCAATTGTATGAGTTAGGCTAACAAATTCAATCTTCCTTAAACAATTTAGTCCATAGCGTCTATCTATTAAAAAAAAAACATCTATCTTAAGTTAGGGAAATTGGTAAATATACTAGTAAGTTCTCATTTTCAATGTTCTCCATTGTTTTCATCACTCAAAGTTCAAAACCTTCATAATTTGCTTACGGTGTCTACACATGACATGACTCAAACAAATATATTGTTCATGACTACCAACTAGGTTGGGACCGCGATGAACCCCTATCCTCTACCGCCAATCTTAAAATATTATTAAAAAAAGGGGGAAAATACAAGAGGGGGACTAGGCTAAAACCCTCGAAGAAAAACAAGAAACAAAAATAGAAAAGAAATATAAATAGATAAAAAAATAACAACAATCGCCTACAGAGATATAAATAGATAACAAAATAAGCCGTTATTATAGAAATACAAAGAAACATATCCATGGTTTATAGATCCTAAACTTGAAAGGAGGAAGCCTGCTTAATATGGATATGTCTCACTCTGATTGTGTGCTTCTCAAAGGATAGTCTTGAACTTGCCCCATTATGGTTATCTGCTTAATGATGGCACTGTCAGAAAAATCTTTTACACCATCTTGGAACTTCGGAGCTATCTTATTCACTATATCAACAACATTTCTGCCCCTGTCTGACAGTAAATGAGTAGTTAAGTGAGGATTTAGTAGGTATAGAAAAGAAAAACATATGCAAAGTCAATTGTAAGCTTTTCATTAGAGAATCTTCTAGTTGGATGGTGATTCACATGATCTCTTTCACAAAAGTAGGTAACTTATTGTTTTTGCCTACATCAACAATAAGTCTAAAAAAATGAACAAAGGAGAACCTCGGATTCATATATTGCTCATCTTAGACTCGATTGTGGATGTTGGAAATAACAACAAGCTCGTTGAAAGTTCTTTTCCAATATCTCTGATAAAAGCCTCATTCTGAATGAGTATTACGGGTTTCATTTTGCAACGGCTCCTGCATATGCAAAAGAAATGATCAACAAATCATGGATATTTGTCACCAAATCAGAAATATTAGGACTTGATTATACTATAGAAAAAACTTTTTAGAAGTGAAAATGGGAAATGTAGGTACAGTAGGAAGAAAAAAACACAAGTAGTTTTCCGAATGAATTCGGACTTCAAATAAAAATTATCGTAATTGAAAAATAAGATGGGATCTCATCATCCAATTATAATATAATTCTCCATTGAAAACATTTCATCTTCTTCTCTTTCTCCTTTTCTACACCCATACATGAAATCTTAATCAATAGTATGGATGTAAAAAAGGAGACAAGAGAATAAGAGAAAGATAATTTTTGATTCTTGAAGTGCTACCCCTAATTCTTGATGTCTTTGTTGGTGTGGATGCACCATGCATTAATATAGGCTGAAAAGTGAAAGAAGAAAGGCTAGCATTTACTATTTTTAGTTTTTTTAAGAGGAAATAAATTTATTTTTCACTAGCGTTTTTCGTGTTTTTCGATCTATTTTTTCTAATATGTTAACACCCGTAAATTATAAGCAATAGTATTTTTTTACAAATGTTGATTGTTATTAAAAGGGAAATGTTAATCGGTGTCCTTGGATACTGATTAAGGAATTATAAAATGAAATATCATCTTGAAAATTGTGTATTATACTTTACGAATTTAAGCTAGTAGCCATCAAGAATCAACAAAACCACCTCATAATACCAACAAGGACAAGGAAAATTTCTAAAACATATCAACAACAACATTAGCAAGAAACATACTCAAAATAACTCAGTATTTAAAGAGGCTCATAGTTTTACCATAAAATCCGCAAATAATGACATTGTTCTTCTTAATCAAATCCTTCAACGCCAGATCATCGTACAAGATGTCAGAAGAGTCATGCATATATATATCTATATATATATATATATATATATATATATGTAGAATACCCTAGAAATAAAATCCAACATTATTTCGAATGGCTCCCCCAAAGCCAGTTCTCATGAGGTGCCCAGATGACCACTATCAACATTAAGGATGGCACAAGAGTAATTACCATTGTACTACTTAATAAATCTATCAACTGATTCAAAATTGGAATTAGGAGCAAAACAAGATATGAGAGAATCTTCAATATTGTGAATGTTGTAGAAGAGGCGACTAAGATGCCAATTCTCATTGCTTAAACACATAAGATTTTGGTGATGCCAAACCCACCAAGCAGTAGCAGCAAAGAGGAAAGAACAGGGACCCATAAAATCATCCTTAAACCAATCGATCACATCCATATTTGAGTAGATATTCAAATCATGGCAGCCAACATGGTGCCAAATGATTCGAGAGACATTACAATCACGAAGACAATTAAGGAAAGTCTCATCATCATGACCATAACAAGAGCAAATAGCCGATGGTGCAATATTTATATGGTTGAGCAAAAGGAGAGTAGGGGGACATTAGACCTAACCCAGGAATAACCTAAAGGTTGGGGGACATTAGACCTGGCCTGGGAATAACCCAAACGGGAATACATCGTGATAAATCAATCCAAGTGAATCTACTATAATCTATCCTAGAAAAATTCAGTAATCGACTTTGATTGAATTAAGTTATGAAGGGTAGAAAAGAAGAAAGAAAGCAATATTGGAGGTGAATTGGAGGAAACATGACGGCGCCGCTTTCCAATCGGTTCAAAAGGAAACTTTTGTGGAGCATGCTAAAACGCAAGTTGGTTCACGCAGCAGCCCCTTAATTACTAATTCGGTTGATGTTGCTTCAGTGATACATGTGGCCGTAGAGAGTCCCCTTGATGGGTTGGAAATTGTGGCGCAAGAAGTTGACTCAGAAGATTGTTTAGTGCGGACTATTATGCCAGAGGTTCACAGTAATTCTAGAGTTCAACATGACATGGAGTTATGGCGCCGTGTCCGTGATTATGATAAAACATCTTCTGAATCTCCTTTCCTCCCGGTTTTAACTAGAAAGCATAAGCAGCACCTTAAGAAGACCATGGTGGGTAAGCCGTACAAAACTCGTTCTACTTGCGGTAATTCTTCTTCTGATCAATGATTGTTTTTGTCGTACCCTAATTTTTGACCAATTTATTTTTTATTTATTCGTACGTTGATTGTCTTCAGTTGGTCGTTCGCGTGTTATTCTCGTAATATCTGCTTTTGTTCGTATTTGTGGTCGCATGTATTTTTCGTTCGTCGTTTATTTTTTAATGTCGCTCGCGTAGTAATTTCGTAATTTTTACTCGCGTTTTGTGCGTATTTTAGTGTAGCGTAACGTTTGCGTTCTTAAAGTTCATTTTATTCACGTTGTCGTTTTATTGTTTTAATTAGCGTAAAAAGCCGCGTATCTCAGTCGTATCAGACGAAATTTCGGCAGAGAGGTATTTTAAAATACCTCATTTTTTTGGTTCCGACGGGACATTTTTTTTATTTTTATTATTTAATTTTCGTTTTAATTATTTATTTATTTATTTAGTTATTTCTTTTTTCATTTATTTATTTATTGTTATTTATTTATCAGATTTTATATTTATTTTTAAGTCATTTGGTACACTTGTCATTTTGTCATTGGTCCTGTCCAACTTTTTCTCCAAGAAACTGCAGGGGTATTTTTGTCATTGTCAGTGTATCAGTGAACAGTACTATAAAAGTACTGTTCACGCGTCAGAATGGTCCCCCAAGTGTCAGAGAGGTCACAATCAGTCAAAAATCACCAAAAAACACATTTCTACTTTCTCTTTCCAAAAATTTCAGATCAAAACCACAAAAACTCAAGAACACCAAGAATACTCAACAATTTTCCAGCAACATAAATCACCTTTCCAACACAGATTTTCGGCCTCAACACAAACCACAACAACAACACAAATTTTCGGTCATCCTCGTAACCACAAAGTAAATTTTCGGCCACTATCCAACAACAACAACACATCCGAACCACAAGTTCGAAAATCCAAACAACATCAAGGAAAAACATAACCGAACCGAAGCAAGGCAAGGCATCGAACAACAAGCACGAAAAAGAGAGAGCAAAACCGAAACTAAAAGGAAAAGAAGAAGAAGAAGAACAAGGTAGACTTCATGGCTTTTCTTTGTGTTTTTTTTGTGATTTTCATTTGTAGATCTACGGCTTTTGGGATTTGTTTTTGAAAAACTAAGTTTGGATTCGAGTAGAGGAGGGTGAGACGAAGCTAAGGAGGTAAAAAATTTAAAAAAATAATAAGAAAAAAACTCCGGCGCGGCGGCTCTCCGGCCGACCACCGCGCCGGAGGAGCTCTGGCCTCCGTCCACCACCACTCAACTCACCGGAGAAGATGAATCTTCATCTTCTCCGGCCAACTCCTCTTGGTTCGGTTTTGGTTAGAGAGAGAAGGGAGGTTTCTTTTGAAAAAAAAATTAGAGAGAAGGAAACATGAAGAAATGAAAGAAAAAGCACTAGAAAAACCCTTTTATACTCATTTTATTGGAGCTGGGCGGGTCACCCATGGGTTGACCCAGTACCCGCCCCAGCTCATGACCCAGCCCAATGTTGTTTCTGCTTGCTACATGCACCCCCATCCTTTGCTACCTGCACCTTTTTTTGTGTAGTAACTTTGTTTTTATGTAATTTCATGCATTCATTTTTTTTATTTTTCTTTTCTCTTCATGTGATATTTGATTGATGTTCCACGCATTATTAATTAGTGTTTTAAATTTTTACGTCATGCATTTTTAGTTCTTTTAATAGTTAATTTTCTATCTTATATAGTGTTAGATAGACATTTTAAAATCTTTTTCTTCAAAAAAACTACTTCTATGTTTGTTTATTTTATTTGTTTATGTTTTATTATTTATTGTTCTTTTGCGTTTGCATTTTTATTATCCACCCTCTCATGCATTTTTTCTTATCATTTATTTTGCCATGATTTGTTGTAGTAAGCATAATAGAATTTGTTGTAATTATCGCATGCTTATTTAATTTTCCGTCCTTTATTTTATTTTAGTTTGTAATTAGGAAGTTGATGTAATTTATTTTCGCGCATTTTTTTCTTTTAAGACCATAGAATGTATTTAGGGTATGTAATATGTAACCGGCACACGCACTGACACGCTCACCGACACACCACTTTATTTATCGCTTTATGCTTATTTTTTTTTCCGTCGTTACGCGATTTCATCGTTAGTTTAGAAAAAAATATTTTCTTCGAAAAAATCAAATTCAAATTTCTTTTAAGTAAACCTTGGTTTGTAATCCAAGTGATTTTCCTTTTATTTTCCTTAATCAAATGTTAATTAATTTAATATCCACATTTGACATGGATTTCGTACAATTAAAATTAACCAACTTCATCGCATTTTCTTCTCATGCCTTGAGGCCTCTCATCTCTTCTTAAAATCTTTTCAAAAAAATGTTAAAATCAATTCAACTCATCAAATAAGTTCTTTAGCCGAACTACTTGATTTTGATCCCGATTTACTTGGGTAAGTAGGCAAAGGGTTTCGACCCTTCCAAATCAATAAAAATAACCAAAAACATGCTTCCTCTTTCTCCTTTCTTTCACTTTAACTCTTAAACTTTTTTAATAAGTAAAATTAATTTAGCGCAAGATTAGAGAATAGGTAGAAGGTTCCTATGGGATACCATAGTCGGTTCGGGTGCCTAACACCTTCCCCAATCGAAACCAACCTCCGAATCCAAGGTCTCATAAGGGTTTTTACTCACTTCTTCCCTTCCCGCGAATAAAAGTTGAGAGTTCAATGATTAAAGGTTCAAATCCTATCAATTATTTTGATACCCGAAAATCACGAGCACAGAAATGGCGACTTCACTGGGGACCTTTAGAGGGTTAAGTCTATTTTATCTTTCTTTACTTTTGCGCTTTATTATTTGCTTACACTTTGTAAATACGTGCTTATTTGTTTACTTTCTTACGTGAGTGGCGAGATAAGTCCCTCTACCCGGACTTGAGAGGAAATTAGGATAGGATGGTGGTATAATCATAGTACCTTACCAAGAGTGATTTTTGGTTGTGGTACATGTGATAACCCCACTCAACTAAGGAATCTTGGAAGTATAACTTGTTAACATGAGTATTCATGTTTGGCATGCTATTTTCAAGTGACCGTCGAAGTTGAGAACCTAGAGTTACATTTAACCCATCTCAGCCTTTTAGGATGTAGTGCGGTGGCTAAAATCATGAGTCAGTCTTGGTTTAGTCGTTACGCGATACTACACTCAAACTAGACTTCCTTGTGAATGTTATGGGACTAGAAGTATTCCTAGGCCCCAATATATTCAAAAGGGGTTTGTAATTTGGGAACTTGGTAGAACCCGTGATACATGTACATTTGAAACCATAGTCCGTACCAAATGGCGTGTTTTACCCTCAGCTCCAACTTTGTGGACTTAACCCCACCATGTTTTCTATGTTCTTTAGCATAATCATGCATACATGCATTCATCCATAAATATATTTTTGCATCCGATAAAATATCGAAGGACTTATTTAAACTTTTCTTGTAAACATCTTTAGATATGGACAAAGTAAGGAGGTGCACTAGGAAGTATGCTTTCCATAAGCCGGATGTGTTAAAGCTAAGAGATTTGGCAAAGAAGGTAACTAGTCAGGAAGCTTTTCACGAGCGTCACGGGAGATTGTTGGGTATCCTCAAGATAGATGTTGAAAAAGGAATCTTGGAAACTTTGATCCAGTTCTACGATCCACTCTACCACTGCTTTACTTTCCCTGATTACCAATTGGTTCCCACCCTTGAAGAGTATTTCTACTTAGTTGGTCTGCCAGTGCTTGACGAAATACCATTCAGTGGCCTTGAACCCGTTCCTAAGTTCGCAACTATTGCCGCAGCTCTCCACCTTGGAGCCTCTGTCATAAAAGCCCACCTCACCACCAAAGGAGGTCTTCTAGGCCTGTCTACTGATTTTCTTTACCAACAAGCTTCCACCTTTGCCGACGCATCCAGTAATGAGGCATTCCATTCCATTTTAGCTTTACTCATATACAGCATTGTGCTTTTCCCAAACCTCGACAACTTTGTCGATATCCATGCTATCCAAATTTTTCTCACCAAAAACCCTGTCCCTACTTTGTTAGCCAATACATACCATTCTATCCATGACCGAACCCTCGCGAGACGCGGGACTGTCTTTTGTTGTGCGCCTTTACTCTACAAATGGTTTACCTCCCACCTACCTCAAACCCACTCGTTTCAAGCCAATCAAGAGGGTCATCCGTGGTCTCGAAGAATCATGTCTCTAACTCCATCCGATATAGTCTGGTACCGTGTAGCTAATGATGTGGAAGCTATCATTGTCAGTTGTGGTGAGTATTCCAGTGTACCCCTTCTCGGTATACACGGGGGAATTAACTACAACCCCATTCTAGCAAGACGTCAGTTTGGATATCCGTTGAGAACTAAGCCAGATAATATTTACCTAGAGAATGAATTCTATCTCAATAACAAAGATCACCTGAACCAGAGAGGGTTGTTTGTGCAAGCTTGGCGTGGCATCCATAGACTTAGCAAAGGTCAATTAGGAAGAAGAGAAGGTTTTGTGCACGAATCCTATACCCAATGGGTCATTGACAGGGCTGCAGACTTTGGAATGCCTTATGTTTTACCGAGGTTCCTATCTTCAACTGTACCAGCACCAATCTTGCCTTTACCTCCTCAGACTGCGGAAGAGTATCAGATACGTTTGGCTAAGTTAGAACGCGAAAAGGCTGAGTGGGAAGGAAAGTATCAAGTAGCTAAGCGTGAGAATGACACCCTCATGAACTTACTAGAAGAAGAGAATTGGAAAAATCATAAGAAAGATCAAGAGATTGCTGAGCTGAAAGAGCGTATCAGGGTGAAAGATGCTATACTCGAACAAGTTCCCAGGAGTAAGAAGAAACGCATGGATTTCTTCGCTGGCCCGCATTCAGATTTGGAAGAATAGTCTGCTTCAAGAGTTTGAGATCTTCTTTTTTTTTTTTTTTGTTCCCTTTTTTTATGTATTTTCCTAAGTTTTCTGTTATGTACTTTGGAGTCTATCCCTTGGCTCAGTTTGTTAAAAAGGGAATTATCTTGTATTTGCTTTTTATTTTGTAACGGATGTTTAAGGTTGTTATGTTTACAAAAATTGTCCTTATAAGTTCTTCGATGATTTAAAAAATTGCATTGTTTTTGCATTTAGCATATCATGCATCATACTGCATCCATAAAATGTCAAAACCGAGTCTCATAATTCTCTCCTTTCTGCCTCAGTCAAGGAAAGTGGCCCGACGTATTCAGTACAAGCCTTCTCGCATCCACAACACTCGGGCAATTGTTAAAAAGAAGATGGATTTGATGGAACAAGAGAACAGCGATCTCAAGGAGCAGGTTATTACGCTCAGAGAAGGGATGGATAAGTTAACAGTTATGATGGAAGCTATAATGGCCAATCAAGCACAAGCGGCAGCTGCCCAACCGGTTCTTGATGTTATCCCAGTCCAACCGGTTCTTGATGCTCAGCCGATTCCTGTTGTTGTTTCTGCTGCACCTAATTCTCCTGTGGTTGTTTCGTCTACCCAGACTGGTCCTACACAACCGATCCTTACTGCTACGTCTGCTGGTATTGCACAGCCCACCCCGGCTAGTTTTTCTTTGGGAGATGCATCGAATATGTACAATGAAGGTCTTCGTCCTCCTGGATTTGCTTATCACCCTCAGAACTACATGTCTAGAGAGTATCCTTGGAGTATGCCTCTTACAGCTAATGAAGGTGTTCGCTTTGCTGGCCCAGAAATGCCAACTCCTTATGGACAACAGGCAACGCCACTTTTCCATCATGGACAATTATTCCCTCAAGCTGTCATGAATCACACGGCACCCATTGTGCATACTGTCCAACAAGAGGAAGGACCAATCTATCATTCGGGTAGTGTAGCAGGAGATGATAGAATGGTAAGTCTGGAAGAGAAGTATGACGTAGTGCAGAAAGAACTGAGGGCCCTTCGTGGTAAAGACATCTATGGTCAGAATGTGCACGATCTTTGTTTGGTCCCAAATGTGGTACTGCCTCCCAAGTTCAAGACACCGGATTTCGTCAAATATGAAGGGAATACTTGCCCACAGAGTCATCTGGTTATGTATGTAAGGAAGATGACAGCCTACAAAGACAATGAACCTTTGCTCATTCATTGTTTCCAAGATAATTTGACTGGTACATGAATCTGAAGGGCATCACCACCTTCGAAGAACTGGCCAGGGCTTTCATACAACAAAACCGGTATAACATACACCTGGGGCCCACCCGGAGGGAACTGCAAGCTATGGCCCAAAAGGATAAAGAGTCTTTCAAGGAGTATGCTCTCCGCTTTATTCAAAAATCGGCCCAAATTCGCCCAGCTCTGGAGGAAAGAGAAATGACTGATTTATTCTTTGAAACTTTGAGTCCCTACTACTCGGAGAAGATGATTGGTTGCGCGTCGCAGAAGTTTACTAAGATGGTTGACGCGGGGGTTCGCATTGAAGATTTGGTCCGTAAAGGAATTTTGGCCAAAGAAGGTAGCGTGTCAAGTGCTTCGTCAGGTGGGTCGTCCAATGGATCCAAGAAATTTGGAAATGGTTATCCAAAAAAGAGTGCTCAGGAAGTCAGTATGGTAGCCCAGGGTGGATCCCAGCCAATATATCCAAACTACCCCTTCGTTGCCAATATTCCACCACCTTTTCCAGCTCCACAAAATCAACATTACCACCCACAAACGCCCCAAAGGCCTCCACCATTCTATCCACCACTATACCAACAACCGTATCCGCAACCTTTTTACCAACAACCATATTACCCACCACCACCTCAACAACAACAACCTCGTAATAGAGCCCCACAACAGCCAAATCGCCTTCCTAGAAAAGAATTTCCCCCCATATCCATGTTGTATGCAGACTTGCTACCCTCTTTACTAGCAAGAAATCTTGTGCAGACTAGGCAACCTCCTCGCCTACAGAATCCATTACCTCCATGGCACCGTGCTGACCTAACCTGTGCCTTTCACCAAGGGGCACCTGGGCATGATGTTGAGCACTGCTACCCGCTCAAAGAAGAAGTTCAGAGGTTGATTCAAAGCAAAGAGTTGTCCTTCGAGGACACCAATCCCAACACTCAGAATAATCCTCTGCCACCCCATGGACCGGCTGTTAATATGATTCAAGAGGATCAAGATTTGGGTCTAATTCTCAGGGCTCAAGATGTCAGAACTCCTTTGGTCCCGATTCACGCCAAGATGTGCAAAGGAAACATGTTTAACCACGATCACGATGCTTGTGAAGTGTGTTCTGTGGATCCCCGAGGGTGTGGGAAAGTCCAGGAGGATATACAAGGACTGATTGACAGAAAAGAGCTGATTGTCAAGAAGGAATCCAGGAATGTTTGTGTTATTACCCCGGTGTTTAAGAATCTTGAGGTAGCCCGTGATAGTGTGAGGTCAGACGTCACTCCTCTAGTGATCCGCTTGCCAGGACCTGTTCCCTATACTTCTCAGAAGGCCATACCCTACAGGTATGAAGCAACCATCGTGGAGAATGGTAAGGAGATCCCTCTACACTCTGCAGGTACTGTCGTAAATATAGCAGGTGTGGGCAAAGTAATGAGAAGCGGGCGTATTCTCCCCACTGTTGTGCGCAACGAGAATATTGCTCCGAATGTGCCAGTGCAGAATCTTGATAAAGGTAAAGGTGTCAGCCAACCTGAGGGGATCATTCAGGAAGGTAGTGATGAGATCTTAAAGCTGATCAAAAAGAGTGAATACAAGATAATCGATCAGCTGTTGCAAACCCCGTCCAAAATTTCCATAATGTCTTTACTAATGAACTCTGGAGCTCATAGAGACACTCTGATGAAGATTTTGGCTCAAGCATATGTGGATCCCGATGTTACCCTGGGGCAATTCGGGAGCATAGTTGGGAATGTAACTGCGTGTAACAACCTGAGCTTTAGTGATGAAGACCTCCCGGCGGAGGGAAGAAACCACAACTGGGCTTTGCACATTTCTGTCCTTTGCAAGTCAGATTCGCTGTCGAATGTGTTGATAGACACCGGTTCCGCCCTCAATGTGATGGCAAAAACTACTTTGGAAAGGCTGGCATACCGGGGCGCTCAGTTGAGGCCAAGTGCAGTAATGGTAAAAGCATTTGATGGATCTAGGAAGTCCGTAATTGGGGACATAGACTTGCCTATCACGGTGGGCCCTCATACCTTCAAGGTTACATTCCAAGTCATGGACATCCAAGCTTCATACAGTTGCTTACTTGGAAGACCGTGGATCCATGAGGCTGGAGCAGTGACCTCCACTCTTCATCAGAGGCTAAAGTTTGTAAGTTGTGGAAAGCTGATAACAGTAATTGGTGAATCAGCCTTATTGGTTAGTCATTTGTCTGCTTTTTCCTATATTGGTGCTGATGATGTGGAAGGAACTTCTTTTCAGGGGTTCTCTGCGGAAGAAGGAGCTGCTAAGAAGGGTGAGACTTGTATGGCCTCCTTGAAGGATGCCCGAAAGCTTGTACAAGGTGGTAAAGCAGGAGGCTGGGGTCAGATGGTACAGCTGCCTGAGAACAAGCGGAAAGAAGGTCTCGGTTTCTCTACCAGTCAATCGAGTGCAATTTTCAGGCCAGTTGAGGGCATCTTCCATAGCGCTGGGTTTATTCATGCTCCACCAGAAACCAATGCCATCCTTGAAGATCAGTCGGAAGAGGTTGCACCTGTCTTTGTGACACCCGGAGGAGCCTGCTGCAATTGGATCGCTGTGGATATTCCTTCTGTGATGCATGTGTCTGAGTAATATGTTTGTCTACTTTTTTCGTTTTTTTTAAGAAAACTCTTTTCGTCCTGCTCCAGACGAAAATGAACTCTTGTAGGGCTTTTGGTTTTATCTTCAAGTATTGTCGTTATTAATGAAAAACGTCGTTTCTATCATGACTGTTTTATTTTTATTTACTGCTTTTTCTGGAAAAAATGGTAATAGAAAAATCCAAAAAATCATTCTCTTTTTTTTTCTTTTTAAATCAATCAAATTCAAAAGTCTGCATTACTCATTTACTAAAATCAATCATAAATCATGTGCAGACTGAACATACATAAGCCCATTGAACACAGTGACCCTATGCTTCTGCCCAACTTTGAATCCCCTGTTTACGAGGCTATGGTAGAAGAGGATGATGAGATTCCTGATGAGATCAGATGGATGTTAGAGCAAGAAAATAAGATCATTCAGCCTCACGAAGAAGAGTCAGAGTTGATCAATCTGGGTACTGAGGAGGATAGAAAAGAGATCAAGATTGGAGCGTCGTTGGAGATTACCATCAAAGAAAAGGTATTTGAACTTCTCAGGGAGTACGCTGACATTTTTGCTTGGTCATACAAAGACATGCCAGGATTAGATCATGAAGTTGTAGAACATCGCTTGCCTTTGAAACATGAGTGTCCTCCAGTGAAACAGAAGCTCAGAAGGTCACATCCTGATATGGCCCTCAAGATCAAAGAAGAAGTACGGAAGCAGATTGATGCAGGCTTTCTAGTGACATCCGAGTATCCTCAGTGGTTGGCCAACATTGTGCCTGTTCCGAAGAAAGATGGTAAGGTCCGAATGTGTGTTGATTACCGAGATCTGAACAAGGCAAGTCCGAAGGATGATTTCCCTCTACCTCATATTGATGTATTAGTTGATAGTACTGCTCAATGCAAATTTTTCTCATTCATGGACGGGTTCTCTGGTTACAATCAGATCAAGATGGCTCCTGAAGATAGAGAAAAGACATCTTTCATCACGCCGTGGGGCGCTTTCTGCTATGTAGTAATGCCATTTGGTTTGATAAATGCTGGTGCCACTTATCAGAGGGGTATGACCAAGATATTCCATGATATGATGCACAAAGAGATAGAAGTTTATGTTGATGATATGATTGTTAAGTCTGGTACTGAAGAAGAACATGTTGAGTATCTGTTGAAGATGTTCCAGCGGTTGAGAAAGTACAAGCTTCGTTTGAATCCTAATAAATGTACTTTCGGTGTCCGATCAGGGAAACTTTTGGGCTTCATTGTTAGTCGGAAATGCATTGAAATAGATCCCGACAAAGTCAGAGCCATCCGGGATATGCCCGTTGCAAAAACAGAGAAACAAGTCAGAGGTTTTCTCGGAACACTGAATTATATCTCCAGGTTTATTTCTAATATGACTGCTACTTGTGGGCCGATATTCAAGCTACTCCGAAAAGATCAAGGGATCGTTTGGACTGAAGATTGCCAGAAAGCCTTTGATAGTATCAAGGAGTATTTGTTAGAACCTCCAATTCTTGTCCCTCCAATTGAAGGAAGACCATTGATCATGTACTTGACTGTGTTAGAAGATTCCATGGGTTGTGTACTCAGACAACAAGATGAAACTGGTAGGAAAGAGCATGCAATCTATTACTTAAGCAAGAAATTCACAGATTGTGAATCCCGATACTCGGCTCTTGAGAAGACTTGTTGTGCTTTAGCCTGGGCTACCAAACGTCTTCGGCACTATATGATCAATCATACCACTTGGTTGATATCCAAAATGGATCCAATCAAGTATCTCCTGGAGAAGTCTTCGATATCCGGAAGAATTGCTCGTTGGCAGATGTTATTGGCCGAGTTTGATATTGAACACCATACTCAGAAAGCGATCAAAGGGAGTATCCTTGCAGATCACTTGGCTCATCAACCAGTTGAAGATTACCAACCTGTTAAGTTTGATTTCCCTGATGAAGAGGTCATGTATTTAAAGATGAAAGATTGTAATGAACCGTTGTTTGGTGAAGGTCCAGATCCTGAATCTAAATGGGGTTTGATATTCGATGGGGCCGTTAATGCTTATGGCAATGGAGTCGGGGTAGTCCTTGTCACACCTGAGGGTACTCACATCCCTTTTACTGCAAGGCTACGATTTGACTGTACAAACAATATGGCAGAATATGAAGCTTGCATCATGGGCATTGAAGAAGCAATCAATATGAGGATTAAGAATATTGATATATGTGGAGATTCAGCCTTGGTGATTAATCAGATCAAAGGGAAGTAGGAAACTCACCATGCTGGTTTGATTCCTTACAGAGATTATGCAAGACGGTTGTTAACTCTCTTTAATAAAGTGGAGTTGCGTCACATTCCCCGTGATGAGAATCAGATGGCAGATGCTTTGGCCACCTTGTCGTCGATGATCAAAGTAAATCGTCACAATGATGTGCCATTAATCAGTGTCCAGTTCCTTGAAAGGCTCGCTTATGTGTTTGCAGTTGAAGTACTTGCTGATGGTAAGCCATGGTTTCATGATATCAAGGTTTTCCTTCAAACTCAAGAGTATCCGCTTGGGGCATCTCACAAAGATAAGAGGACTTTAAGAAGACTGTCTGGTAATTTCTTCCTGAATGAAGATGTACTGTACAAAAGAAACTTTGATGCAATGCTGCTCAGGTGTGTGGATGAACGTGAAGCAGATTTATTGATGCATGAGATACATGAAGGTCCATTTGGCACTCATTCCAGTGGACATGCAATGGCTAAGAAAGCATTGAGGGCAGGTTATTACTGGATAACGATGCAAGCTGATTGCTATAATCATGCCAAGAAATGCCACAAATGTCAGATTTATGCAGATAAAAGCCATGTACCACCATCTATGCTCAATGTTATCTCTTCTCCGTGGCCTTTCTCCATGTGGGGCATTGATATGATTGGTCGGATTGAACCAAAAGCTTCTAATGGACATTGCTTCATACTAGTGGCTATTGATTACTTTACCAAGTGGGTGGAAGCGGCATCTTTCGCCAATGTGACCAAGCAAGTAGTGGTTCGGTTCATCAAGAACAACATCGTCTGCCGGTATGGTATTCCTAACAAGATCATCACGGATAATGGTACAAATTTGAACAACAACATGATGAAAGAATTGTGCGATGATTTCAAGATTGAACATCACAACTCTTCTCCATACAGACCTCAGATGAATGGTGCGGTTGAGGCTGCAAATAAGAATATCAAGAAGATTGTGCAAAAGATGGTGGTTACCTACAAAGATTGGCATGAGATGTTACCCTATGCTTTACATGGGTATCGTACCTCAGTGCGTACTTCAACAGGGGCAACCCCTTTCTCTTTGGTATATGGTATGGAAGCAGTGCTCCCTGTGGAGGTGGAAATCCCATCTTTGAGAGTCTTGATGGAAGCTGAATTAACTGAAGCTGAATGGTGCCAGAGTAGGCATGATCAATTGAATTTGATTGAAGAGAAACACATGACCGCTTTGTGTCACGGACAACTATATCAGTCAAGGATGAAACAAGCGTTTGACAAAAAGGTTCATCCCCGTGAATTCAAAGAAGGAGACCTTGTGATCAAGTGTATCAAGTCTTTTCAACCAGACCCCAGGGGCAAATGGTCTCCCAATTATGAAGGTCCTTATGTGGTCAAGAGAGCGTTCTCTGGTGGTGCTTTAATCCTTACAACTATGGATGGAGAAGATTTACCTCGTCCTGTGAATTCTGATGCAGTCAAGAAATACTTTGTCTAAAGATATATGAAAAGAACAGCTCGTTAGGTCGAAAACCCGAAAGGGCGGCCTAAACCAAAAAAGAGCGTCTCGGTAAGTCGAAACCCGAAAGGGCGGCTTAGGCAAAAATTAGAGACACAAAAAAAAAAAGAGAAAAAAGAATTGAAAAAGAGTTTATCCTGATAGGTCGAAAACCCGAAAGGGCGGCCTATGCAAAAGTTAAGGACTATGACAAAGTAACTGCATCAGATCAAGCATCACCCGTTTGGGGCACCTTAGCTGTCAGAAGCCCTCCCACACTAAAGCATCTAAACAGTGGTTCAAAGTTGTTAGGGAATGTAGTGGTTATTGTGTTCAATGTACCTTCCCATGTAATTACCATTTTCCAACTTTTGTAATCCGTGGAGGCATGCCTTTGGCCGGTTACCACCCTATTACATTAATTTGAGCCGGTGCACTCTTTTGGAATTCTTGTTTATTCTATATGCAAATTTTTCTTCTTCCATTTTTAATGTCAATACTTGAAGTAAGAACTTTGAAAATTCTTTTACTTTTTATGTTTTCTTTTGAAAAAACACAAAAAAAATGGCAAACATATTATATGTAGATTCATGTATCATAGAAACATATGTCAACACCCGTTCAAACACAGGCAGATTCAACAGAGGATCATAGTCTTGCAAAAAAAAAAAAGAGAAAAAAAGAAAAGCTCGCTAAGTCGAAAACCCGAAAGGGCGGCTTAAGCCAAAAATGAGCGTCCCGGTGGATCGAAAACCCGAAAGGGCGGTCCAGGCAAAAATTAGGGACATACAAAAAAAGAATATATTCCCGGTGGATTGAAAACCCGAAAGGGCGATCCAGGCAAAAGTTAGGGATTTCAAAAAAAAAGAAAAGAATACAAAAAAAAGCAATGACTATGTGAAGCACGATTTTGAGAAGGTACTTTGGTTCAGTTCAGAAATGCGACCTCAGCCAGGTTTTTGTGTTATGTGTTCCTTACCCAGCTTTGGTTCGGTTAACGGGTGGTACCCCGAGTGTGTTTTGATTCATCTCCAGTGATATTATCCCCAGTGAAGAATGCTAAGTGTTGGCACTGTAGTACCGGGTCGCTATCCTTATGACCTGCCCAATCTTGTCTCGTCAGTTTCACCAATATATTTTCATACATGTTCATTCATTCATGCATACATATCATGCATACTGATATCATTCATATGCATTTTACCTGTGTGTCTTACTCCATGTGTATCCAGTAAAGTTTGTCATCACTAATGTGTTCATTTCAGTTTGCTTACCAATCAAGTTTACTATAAGTGGCAGGTCCCACCTTTCATTTTTCCCCAGTATCTTGTTTAAGCTGCATTCGTACAAAGAGTATTCATTTGTACCATGTATTTGTTTAGCAAAGTTGCATCAGTAATAGTAACGCGTCACCAGTATTTCAGTTCGTATGTTCGTCGTTACCCCAGTAAAGGTAATTGACAGTTTTACCTTTCGTATGTCCGTCGTTACCCCAGTAAAGGTAATTGACATCTTTACCCTTCGTATGTCCGTCGTTACCCCAGTAAAGGTAATTGACAGTTTTACCCTTTCGTATGTTCGTCGTTACCCCAGTAAAGGTAATTGACAGTTTTACCCTTCGTATGTTCGTCGTTACCCCAGTAAAGGTAATTGACAGTTTTACCCTTTCCGTATGTTCGTCGTTACCCCAGTAAAGGTAATTGACAGTTTTACCCTTTCGTATGTTCGTCGTTACACCAGTAAAGGTAATTGACAGTTTTACCCTTCGTATGTTCGTCGTTACCCCAGTAAAGGTAATTGACAGTTTTACCCTTCGTATGTTCGTCGTTACCCCAGTAAAGGTAATTGACAGTTTTACCCTTCGTATGTCCGTCGTTACCCCAGTAAAGGTAATTGACATCTTTACCCTTCGTATGTCCGTCGTTACCCCAGTAAAGGTAATTGACAGGTTTACCCTTTCGTATGTTCGTCGTTACCCCAGTAAAGGTAATTGACAGTTTTACCCTTTCGTATGTTCGTCGTTACCCTAGTAAAGGTAATTGACAGTTTTACCCTTCGTATGTTCGTCGTTACCCCAGTAAAGGTAATTGACAGTTTTACCCTTTCATATGTTCGTCGTTACCCCAGTAAAGGTAATTGACAGTTTTACCCTTTCATATGTTCGTCGTTACCCCAGTAAAGGTAATTGACAGTTTTACCCTTTCGTATGTTCGTCGTTACCCCAGTAAAGGTAATTGACAGTTTTACCCTTTCGTATGTTCGTCTTTACCCCAGTAAAGGTAATGACCAGTATTTCATTTCGTATGTTCGCCTTTACCCCAGTAAAAGTAACAGACATCTTTTTCTCCCCAGTAACACTTTATTTGGTTCTCGAGTTAGTGTTTTCGTCGTCATTGCATTCGTACTTGCATAACAGACAACTCATATCATTACATCCGTAGAGCTTTCTCGATTTCTGAGTTGGTCAAAAATTGATGTACTTGATATTTAAGTCTCTCCGACCCGTCGTGTCAAAAATCTTCGTCTTTTTAAATTCTCGAGACGGAGAAACTTAAATAGGGGCATCTGTCGTACCCTAATTTTTGACCAATTTATTTTTTATTTATTCGTACGTTGATTGTCTTCAGTTGGTCGTTCGCGTGTTATTCTCGTAATATCTGCTTTTGTTCGTATTTGTGGTCGCATGTATTTTTCGTTCGTCGTTTATTTTATAATGTCGCTCGCGTAGTAATTTCGTAATTTTTACTCGCGTTTTGTGCGTATTTTAGTGTAGCGTAACGTTTGCGTTCTTAAAGTTCATTTTATTCACGTTGTCGTTTTATTGTTTTAATTAGCGTAAAAAGCCGCGTATCTCAGTCGTATCAGACGAAATTTCGGCAGAGAGGTATTTTAAAATACCTCATTTTTTTGGTTCCGACGGGACATTTTTTTATTTTTATTATTTAATTTTCGTTTTAATTATTTATTTATTTATTTAGTTATTTCTTTTTTCATTTATTTATTTATTGTTATTTATTTATCAGATTTTATATTTATTTTTAAGTCATTTGGTACACTTGTCATTTTGTCATTGGTCCTGTCCAACTTTTTCTCCAAGAAACTGCAGGGGTATTTTTGTCATTGTCAGTGTATCAGTGAACAGTACTATAAAAGTACTGTTCACGCGTCAGAATGGTCCCCCAAGTGTCAGAGAGGTCACAATCAGTCAAAAATCACCAAAAAACACATTTCTACTTTCTCTTTCCAAAAATTTCAGATCAAAACCACAAAAACTCAAGAACACCAAGAACACCAAGAATACTCAACAATTTTCCAGCAACATAAATCACCTTTCCAACACAGGTTTTCGGCCTCAACACAAACCACAACAACAACACAAATTTTCGGTCATCCTCGTAACCACAAAGTAAATTTTCGGCCACTATCCAACAACAACAACACATCCGAACCACAAGTCCGAAAATCCAAACAACATCAAGGAAAAACATAACCGAACCGAAGCAAGGCAAGGCATCGAACAACAAGCACGAAAAAGAGAGAGCAAAACCGAAACTAAAAGGAAAAGAAGAAGAAGAAGAACAAGGTAGACTTCATAACTTTTCTTTGTGTTTTTTTTGTGATTTTCATTTGTAGATCTACGGCTTTTGGGATTTGTTTTTGAAAAACTAAGTTTGGATTCGAGTAGAGGAGGGTGAGACGAAGCTAAGGAGGTAAAAAATTTAAAAAAATAATAAGAAAAAAACTCCGGCGCGGAGGCTCTACGGCCGACCACCGCGCCGGAGGAGCTCCGGCCTCCGTCCACCACAACTCAACTCGCCGGAGAAGATGAATCTTCATCTTCTCCGGCCAATTCCTCTTGGTTCGGTTTTGGTTAGAGAGAGAAGGGAGGTTTCTTTTGAAAAAAAAATTAGAGAGAAGGAAACATGAAGAAATGAAAGAAAAAGCACTAGAAAAACCCTTTTATACTCATTTTATTGGAGCTGGGCGGGTCACCCATGGGTTGACCCAGTACCCGCCCCAGCTCATGACCCAGCCCAATGTTGTTTCTGCTTGCTACATGCACCATCCTTTGCTGCCTGCACCTTTTTTTGTGTAGTAACTTTGTTTTTATGTAATTTCATGCATTCATTTTTTTTATTTTTCTTTTCTCTTCATTTGATATTTGATTGATGTTCCACGCATTATTAATTAGTGTTTTAAATTTTTACGTCATGCATTTTTAGTTCTTTTAATAGTTAATTTTCTATCTTATATAGTGTTAGATAGACATTTTAAAATCTTTTTCTTCAAAAAAACTACTTCTATGTTTGTTTATTTTATTTGTTTATGTTTTATTATTTATTGTTCTTTTGCGTTTGCATTTTTATTATCCACCCTCTCATGCATTTTTTCTTATAATTTATTTTGCCATGATTTGTTGTAGTAAGCATAATAGAATTTGTTGTAATTATCGCATGCTTATTTAATTTTCCGTCCTTTATTTTATTTTAGTTTGTAATTAGGAAGTTGATGTAATTTATTTTCGCGCATTTTTTTCTTTTAAGACCATAGAATGTATTTAGGGTATGTAATATGTAACCGGCACACGCACTGACACGCGAACCGACACACCACTTTATTTATCGCTTTATGCTTTTTTTTTTCCGTCGTTACGCGATTTCATCGTTAGTTTAGAAAAAAATATTTTCTTCGAAAAAATCAAAAAAATCAAATTCAAATTTCTTTTAAGTAAACCTTGGTTTGTAATCCAAGTGTTTTTCCTTTTATTTTCCTTAATCAAATGTTAATTAATTTAATATCCACATTAGACATGAATTTCGTACAATTAAAATTAACCAACTTCATCGCATTTTCTTCTCATGCCTTGAGGCCTCTCATCTCTTCTTAAAATCTTTTCAAAAAAATGTTAAAATCAATTCAACTCATCAAATAAGTTCTTTAGCCGAACTACTTGATTTTGATCCCGATTTACTTGGGTAAGTAGGCAAAGGGTTTCGACCCTTCCAAATCAATAAAAATAACCAAAAACATGCTTCCTCTTTCTCCTTTCTTTCACTTTAACTCTTAAACTTTTTTAATAAGTAAAATTAATTTAGCGCAAGATTAGAGAATAGGTAGAAGGTTCCTATGGGATACCATAGTCGGTTCGGGTGCCTAACACCTTCCCCAATCGAAACCAACCTCCGAATCCAAGGTCTCATAAGGGTTTTTACTCACTTCTTCCCTTCCCGCGAATAAAAGTTGAGAGTTCAATGATTAAAGGTTCCAATCCTATCAATGATTTTGATACCCGAAAATCACGAGCACAGAAATGGCGACTTCACTGGGGACCTTTAGAGGGTTAAGTCTATTTTATCTTTCTTTACTTTTGCGCTTTATTATTTGCTTACACTTTGTAAATACGTGCTTATTTGTTTACTTTCTTACGTGAGTGGCGAGATAAGTCCCCCTACCCGGACTTGAGAGGAAATTAGGATAGGATGGTGGTATAATCATAGTACCTTACCAAGTGTGATTTTTGGTTGTGGTACATGTGATAACCCCACTCAACTAAGGAATCTTGGAAGTATAACTTGTTAACATGAGTATTCATGTTTGGCATGCTATTTTCAAGTGACCGTCGAATTGAGAACCTAGAGTTACATTTAACCCATCTCAGCCTTTTAGGATGTAGTGCGGTGGCTAAAATCATGAGTCAGTCTTGGTTTAGTCGTTACGCGATACTACACTCAAACTAGACTTCCTTGTGAATGTTATGGGACTAGAAGTATTCCTAGGCCCCAATATATTCAAAAGGGGGTTGTAATTTGGGAACTTGGTAGAACCCGTGATACAGGTACATTTGAAACCATAGTCCGTACCAAATGGCGTGTTTTACCCTCAGCTCCAACTTTGTGGACTTAACCCCACCATGTTTTCTATGTTCTTTAGCATAATCATGCATACATGCATTCATCCATAAATATATTTTTGCATCCGATAAAATATCGAAGGACTTATTTAAACTTTTCTTGTAAACATCTTTAGATATGGACAAAGTAAGGAGGTGCACTAGGAAGTATGCTTTCCATAAGCCGGATGTGTTAAAGCTAAGAGATTTGGCAAAGAAGGTAACTAGTCAGGAAGCTTTTCACGAGCGTCACGGGAGATTGTTGGGTATCCTCAAGACAGATGTTGAAAAAGGAATCTTGGAAACTTTGATCCAGTTCTACGATCCACTCTACCACTGCTTTACTTTCCCTGATTACCAATTGGTTCCCACCCTTGAAGAGTATTCCTACTTAGTTGGTCTGCCAGTGCTTGACGAAATACCATTCAGTGGCCTTGAACCCGTTCCTAAGTTCGCAACTATTGCCGCAGCTCTCCACCTTGGAGCCTCTGTCATAAAAGCCCACCTCACTACCAAAGGAGGTCTTCTAGGCCTGTCTACTGATTTTCTTTACCAACAAGCTTCCACCTTTGCCGACGCATCCAGTAATGAGGCATTCCATTCCATTTTAGCTTTACTCATATACAGCATTGTGCTTTTCCCAAACCTCGACAACTTTGTCGATATCCATGCTATCCAAATTTTTCTCACCAAAAACCCTGTCCCTACTTTGTTAGCCAATACATACCATTCTATCCATGACCGAACCCTCGCGAGACGCGAGACTGTCTTTTGTTGTGCGCCTTTACTCTACAAATGGTTTACCTCCCACCTACCTCAAACCCACTCGTTTCAAGCCAATCAAGAGGGTCATCCGTGGTCTCGAAGAATCATGTCTCTAACTCCATCCGATATAGTCTGGTACCGTGTAGCTAATGATGTGGAAGCTATCATTGTCAGTTGTGGTGAGTATTCCAGTGTACCCCTTCTCGGTATACACGGGGGAATTAACTACAACCCCATTCTAGCAAGACATCAGTTTGGATATCCGTTGAGAACTAAGCCAGATAATATTTACCTAGAGAATGAATTCTATCTCAATAACAAAGATCACCTGAACCAGAGAGGGTTGTTTGTGCAAGCTTGGCGTGGCATCCATAGACTTAGCAAAGGTCAATTAGGAAGAAGAGAAGGTTTTGTGCACGAATCCTATACCCAATGGGTCATTGACAGGGCTGCAGACTTTGGAATGCCTTATGTTTTACCGAGGTTCCTATCTTCAACTGTACCAGCACCAATCCTGCCTTTACCTCCTCAGACTGCAAAAGAGTATCAGATACGTTTGGCTAAGTTAGAACGCGAAAAGGCTGAGTGGGAAGGAAAGTATCAAGTAGCTAAGCGTGAGAATGACACCCTCATGAACTTACTAGAAGAAGAGAATTGGAAAAATCATAAGAAAGATCAAGAGATTGCTGAACTGAAAGAGCGTATCAGGGTGAAAGATGCTATACTCGAACAAGTTCCCAGGAGTAAGAAGAAACACATGGATTTCTTCGCTGGCCCGCATTCAGATTTGGAAGAGTAGTCTGCTTCAAGAGTTTGAGATCTTATTTATTTATTTTTTTTTTGTTCCCTTTTTTTATGTATTTTCCGAAGTTTTCTGTTATGTACTTTGGAGTCTTTCCCTTGGCTCAGTTTGTTAAAAAGGGATTTTCAGCCGGTGGGTTCACTCGGTTGATGGTGCAGTTTGGTTGTCTATTTTGCCTTCTGATTTTCAGCCGATATTATTATTCGGACCGCTGTGGTTTGCCAAGGTTGAGATTTCCGTAGGCGATTGTTGTTATTTTTTATCTATTTATATTTCTTTTCTATTTTTGTTTCTTGTTTTTCTTCGAGGGTTTTGGCCTAGTCCCCCCTCCTGTATTTCCCCCCCTTTTTTTAATAATATTTTAAGATTAGCAGTGGAGGATAGGGGTTCATCGCGGTCCCAACCTAGTTGGTAGTCTTGAACAATATATTTGTTTGAGTCATGTCATGTGTAGACACCTTAAGAAAATTATGAAGGTTTTGAACTTTGAGTGATGAAAACAATGGAGAACATTGAAAATGAGAACTTACTAGTATATTTACCAATTTCCCTAACTTAAGATAGAGGTTTTTTTTTTAATAGATAGACGCTATGGACTAAATTGTTTAAGGAAGATTGAATTTGTTAGCCTAACTCATACAATTGAGTTAATGTTTTGATTTTTATTTGTTTTAGGTTCATGGGTGCATTGTGGTTACCACTTCACAACATCAATTGTGGCCCCAACTCTCCTATGTCTTCTGTATGCTTTCACCAAGCTATGGTCATTGCAGCTATGGTCATTTTCTATTCCTACAATTTATTATCTATGGTTCTTGAACACCAAGCTCAATTGGGTAATCGTCAACTACAATTTAGAGACATATGACTCGAGACATTTTAGGTATCTTACAGTGACAGACAATATCAAACACCTAAGGATTATATATATATATATAGGGAGTTCGTCGCCTCTGTTCTTTGTTTAGCTGCTCTTGATTTTTAGATTACTTTTTAAAAATTAAACAAGGTAGTTTTAAAAAAAATTGTCATAATTTTGAAGTTTTATCAATAAGTTTCTGCAACTTAAGGGAAATAACATATATGAACAAGAAGAGAGAGAACGGCGTTGCATTACAGGAAGAGAGAGGAAATTGAAAACAAAAGGAAGAGAGAAGTAGAAATAGATGTGGTTACACACGATGTGCACTTTTTAAGGAAAAGAGAATCTCAACCATTGGCTTTAATCTGATGGCTATTATTTACTCCTCTCACCCTCTCAAAATAATTACTCCTCTCATTTGATACATCCCCTATATATATTATGAATTATCTTATCTCATTTGGAAGCACATATTTCACATAATACATATAATTCCATCAATCACATAAGTCACATATACTCTTACCAAATCAACTCAAACAAATACTGTACTTGCAAAAAGTACGAGTAGTGAATACTAGGGTTTTCTCTGTCTATTAGGGTTTAGATTGATTATCGGATCCCTTGAGAATGCTCTCAAGGTTGTATTTATAGCCTGCTGTGGGCTTGGGCTTCGGTGGCTTGATCTCCAAGCCATGGGGGTATTTCGGCATATTTGGCGAGTTCTAGACGTTTCTAGAAGCCACTTGAGGCGGCGCCCTGGGAAGGACGCGCCCTGGGCCTTAGAACTCATCTGGAGGGCGATAAGGCGTCTTGGAGGGTCTACAGGCCCTCCTGGGGGTCTTTAAGACTCCTAGGAATATTATGACAGTCCATAGCCCGACAAGCACGAGTCTTGGGACAAGGCGAAGTGGTTTATTTATCTGGACGAACGCAGGGATCCCTAGGAAGGATCCTTCTAGCTGTTTAGGAAATTTAATGACGGTCCATAGCCCAACAAGCACGAGTCTTGGGACAAGGCGAAGTGGTTTATTTATCTGGACGAACGCAGGGATCCCTAGGAAGGATCCTTCTAGCTGTTTGATAGCTCCGTAGGGTGGTTACATTACCCGTGAGTCATAGACCCCTCCTGTATTGCAAGAAGTTTGACTTATATAGAACTAATCGCCTAGTTTTCTTTAGTAAAGGTTCCTAAACTACGGCGTGATACTTCTCGCCTCGTTCTCTGGAAAGGCGAGACAGACGTTTCTTGGAATGTGGGCGAGGATTTTAACCTGCAAAATAGATCGGACGGTGTAGATTTCTTGACTCTTCAGTTGTCGTGACGTGTTCACATCTCGTCCTGCCACTCACGTGTTTCCGCTTTTTTTGCAGAGAAAGCGCGCTTTTCGAGGCAACTTTAACTCTTCTGTTCCTATATATTAGCGCTTTACTTCCTCTTCAAAACCTTATTTTGTCCTTTCGCTTATCAGTTTTCGCTTCTTCTGTTCCCTCTGCTTCCGCTCTCTTCTGATTTAGCGCAACCGTTTATTCCGGTTTTCATCAACTCTCCGATTTCGTCCAGGTAAACCCTTTTCCTTTCTCTTTTACTGCTTTGAACTAGTCGTTTTAGGCCTTGTAACGATGGTAGTTATTAAAGAATGTGACGAACAAGGTAGAGAGGTCGTTCCGTCTGACCCTAAAGAACTTAACAAATTACGAATGGCTTGTTTGAGACATGCGACCCGTCCTAACGGCGTTATCGATTGGGATGCCTACTTTCGTAGTCTTCCGAATGATACAACCACAGATGAGTCGTCTGATAGCGATAGTAGTAACGACAGCAGTTCCGATAGTGATTGCGTTTTGCTCTATTCTACTTCAGGTGTAAATCAGAATCGAGAGATTTGCTTATTTAGGCCCGTCTTGATAGAGAAAGAAGACGCGATCAAGGCAGGTGTGATAATGAGGTTTTTTCCTCCAGAAGTGATGGGTGTGGCATCGCTGTATACAGGGAGTGCGGCGATCAATTTCATAAGGAGTAAGATGGATATCTCATCGACGGGACATGAAGAGGATGTCGAACTACTGCAGTGTGACGAGGGCGAGAGGGTGTGTTCGCAATCTTTGGTGGGCGAGGAGTACTTCATGTATGGGGCGGTCGTTGAAGAATTCGGAGTGAAGCTTCCACTAAGTCCTTTTGAGATGGACGTGTTGAAATTTATGAACGTGGCGCCTTCTCAAATCCGCCCGAATAGTTGGGCGTTCATCCGAGGTTTTGAGATTCTGTGCAAGGCGCTGGGTTTTGAACCCTTAGTCGGTCCCTTTTTATACTTTTATGGGACTAAAGATGTTAGTAGAGGGACATGGGTAACAATCTGTGCTCATCCAGGTAAGAAGTTGTTCCCGCCGTATGCTTCTAACTTCAAAAAAGACTGGAAAGATACTTTCGTCAAAGTGAAGGGGGCGCTTAACTGTTCTGTGGCTTCTGTTCTATCGGAGGGAAAACCAAAGTTTCCACTGGTTTGGACTGCATCTCCAGCTGCTATAATGGGCTATAATTTTGAAAGAATGACACCTTATGAACAAGGGATTGTTTGTTGCTTAGAGAAAATGCTACACTGCGATATCCATGATCTCTTGGATAAAGAGGGCGATACAGGAGATCTAGAGAACTACTTGCGTGAGTAGTTTTACTAAAAGATCCAAGTTTTATTTTTCTCATATGATTATCCTACGACCATTTATTTGTTGACTTCCTTTCTAATCTTTCCCTCTTTTGCAGAATCAAAAATGCCGCCACTTACTCCTGCTGAAAGGAAAAAGTATCTCGCCGAGTTGAAGGCGAGGAAGACTGCTGAAGGTTACACAACTAGTGACCCTGCTGGCGTGCAGCATCGGCGGGTGAAAAGAAAAGATCCATCCTCGAAGACCACTGTGGGTTCGTCTTCGACTAATGCAGAAGCGCTAGAGACGCCTGCTATTGAAGGTGCAGTTGTTGAGGTCTCCGGCTCTCCTTCCCGAAAGAAAATCAGGAGTGGGAAGGGCGATAGCCAAAAACTTCACCTAATTGCAGAGGGGACGGAGAGAATAACGCCGGCGGCTACCTCTCTAAACGAAAAGGTGGTAGAGTCCTTCTGGCATAAGGACTTTAATTTCCGGAAGTAAGTATTTTCCTGGTTGTTTGCTTTGCCACTTTCTTCCTTATTTCTTTATTTGTAATATTGACGAATATATCTTCTTATGGTTATATTAGGTATATGGGCGAGAACGTGCCCTTTTGTGAAGTTGATGTGGACGCCGGTGTGAAGAGCAGATTTGGTGACTTGGTGATGGATGCCGGGGAATCTGCCTTGAGAATTCTAATGCTGAATCATACTATGGAGAGAAAGTATGGTGACTTGGAGAAAAAGTGCAAAGAAGCTGATGAAGATGCGGAGAAGTGGAGACATCAGGCGACTGGGTTGCAGACCCGCCTTGCTGAAGCTTTGGAATCAAAACTATAACACCCCGTTCGCCCAACAGTTATTAATTAACAAATTAAATCAGAGTTTTTCACCAAAAACGGAATGCTACATTTTCATTCAAATAAAATCTCCAAATTAACGGATGAATAAATATTCTCCAATAAAATAGTCAATAAAAATCAACCTTCAAAACTTCGCAGCGGAATTAGTTTAAAACAACTAAACAAGTCTTTGGCACGCAGGCCTCATCAAAAGTTTCATAAATCATTATTAATACGTAGGGAAAGAGAAAACAAGCAACAAATTCCCGTCCCGTTACGTATCAGAGCCCTAAGACACTTGAGCCGACATCTCTACTAATCTTCGTTACCTGCACTTGCCCACAAGGCGGCAATTCCAGCAGAAGGGGTGAGATTCACAAACAACAATAGATAACATAATTCATCAATTAAATTCAACAACAACAGTATAATGAATAATCAATTATCATTTATAATTTGAACAATTCAACAACATTGTCAACAACGACACCGACAACTCAACCAACAACAACAACGACGACAACAGCTACAACGACAACAATGCGACTAATGCAAATGCATGTGGTACCATTTTACGCGCGTTGAATGCTAAGCATTCCGGGGCATAAGCCCCCAACGGTTGAATGAAATAACATTCCAGGGCATAAGCCCTCAACGATTGAATGACGAGGCATTCCAGGGCATAAGCCCTCAACGGTTGAATGATAAACATTCCAGGGCATGAGCCCCCAACAATGTATGAGTATGTAATGGACTCAAACTGTGTATATCTGCATACAACTCAACAACAGCAACGACAACAACAAATATGCATAAATGATTATGACTTACTCCCCAACTTGGTCAATTGCGACTCAACGACTCTTAACGACGAGATTCATCAACATAGCATATACCCATATGGCTTTATATATAATTCATCAACAATCCATCATGCATCTTTCTAAAATCATAACAAATTAACCATAACAGATTTTCATGACAAACCAAAGCTACTGGAAAGATATCACAATTGTCAACATCTTTCACGTTTATACCAAACTAATTCAGGACAGGAACATGTGAGACAGACACAAGAACATGAAACAGAGAAATGATGTTACTGTGCAATTACATTTTAAGTTATTCCACAATAATATAACTCACGTTCTGGGCTAGAGACTATTATTATAAGGTAGTTCATCTCGTTATCTTTCCAACGCTTCAAACGGCGTACAAATCAGACTCCCGGAACTCAAGTTACGAATTTTTGAAGTTTCCAAAATTCAGCGCTGGAAAACCAAAATCGGGGCCCGAACTGGCAAAATCGAGGCCCGAATTCTGCCTGTTTTGGAGGCAGCAGTTGCGACAAAAATCGGCGCCCGAAGTCTAAAAATCGGCGCCCGAATTGTCGCAGGTTCAGAAAAATAAAACAGTGTTTTTCAACCCCAATCCCCTAATTTAACATCCCAAAACTCAATTTTGATGAAAAACATTACCTATTAACATTCTAACATCAGAACAACAACTGTAAAGACAATTCATATGATTAATCATTGTTTCAACCACTTCATTCAATTCAACCTAATTCTCTACAATTTTCAATTCAACAACAACAATTCAGAATTCATCTTAAACCCTAACAATCCAACATTAATCAATGAATCATAGGACCTAAAGTTGAGAGTTAGCCTCACCCTTACCTTAGATTATCTTCCTGAAAAAGCAGCGTTCTTCTCTCCTCTTGCTTCTTCTTTCTTCTTCTAGGTTTTTCTCCCTTTTCTCTGTTTCTCACTGTTTCTACGTAAAACTGCTTCTGACCTTTCTTTCCTTCTATTTCCTATTAATACCTATTAATTTCTCCTTAATTCTAATTAACTCCTATTAAATTATTAAATAATTCATTTTACTCCCCAACCTTCTAATAATTATAATTATCACATATATTAATTAAATATTTCAAAATAACTATATAATAAAATATATAACACACCAAAAATCAACATAATTATTTAAAATCATAAAAACTTATTAAAATCAACTGAAATTAAATAATCGACAACTAGGGCGTTACAAAAACAAAAGGCGGAGGACTTGATGAAATCCTTCGAAGTTAAAGCTGTCGAAGCTATCTCTGAGCTTGAAGCTGTTAAGCTGGAACGAGATGCGTTCCAGGAAAAGAACCTGAAACTGGAGGGAGAAGTTGATGAATGCAAGGGGGCACTTATGGAGTATTTCGACGATGGTTTCGAGAGGGCTCGTGCGCAAGCTGCGCACTTCTATCCTGAAGGGAATTTTGCTGATATGGATGTTGGGAAAGTAATTGTCGATGGGCAGCTTGTAGACGAGGAGTGACAAAAGTCTTGTCTTTTCCTCTTTTTTTTTTTTTATATGGCGACCCTGCGTGGCGCTTCAGTTGTTTTGTATTTTGGGCGGCCTTTTACGGCGCCCAGCTGACTCTTTGCTTAACAATGATCCTCCCGGATTTATGAATTCCTATATTGTTTTTATACGTGGTAATGATTTTTGAGTTTACGAGCTTTCACGATGTTCCTTTAAATAGTTTAATCCTACCAAGTGTTCAAAAGTATTGAATCTACTTATAGGCGCCTCCTCATTTATCACAACGTGATCTATCCTCTAATACTTTATAATTTGAGCAAATTCGGTGAGACTTTAATAATTTGTTGGCTTTGCGATACAAACCTCTTACGAGAATACGCTACAAAGTATCTCATAACATTGCGCTACAAGGCGTCTTACAGGGCTGCGCTACGTGGCGTCTTACAAGGTTGCGCTACATGGCGACTTACAAGGTGCGCTACGTGGCGACTTTCAGGGGCGGCGCTACATGGCGACTCACAAGGTGCGCTACGTGGCGACTTTCAGGGGCGGCGCTACATGGCGACTCACAAGGTGCGCTACGTGGCGACTTTCAGGGGCGGCGCGACGTGGCGACTTACATGGTCTTCGTGGTGCTGTTCCTCCTTGCTACTAAAATCAACAGTATTAGTTGTAGATAATAAAGGAAAAGAGAGAAATGGCACATATTTTTTGAAGGAGATAGGGTGCCTCGTTAAAAACCCCTGCCCTTGCAGGGGAAAAGAGTGCTACCCAGTCCCTTTTTATTAAGCAAATAACAGAAAGCAAAGCATGTAGCTGGTCCGGTTTAAAAAGAAATAATAATACGGCAAGGAAAAACAAAAAACTGGCCTATAAGGCTCTAACTATAATAATGACGTAGGTTGACCACATTCCAAGTGCGTGGCACTGCTTCTCCGTTCATCTCTTCTAATTTATAGGCTCCATGAGGGAACTTCTCTCTGATCTTGTAAGGACCCTCCCAGTTTGGAAGCAGCTTCCCAATCCTGGTTGGGGCGACCACCTTTTTCAGCACGAGATCGCCTACTTTCATTTCTCGGGGAATAACTCTTGAATTGTATCGGCGAGCTGCTCTCTGTTTGGCAGCGAACTCTCTGATGTGAGCCTGCTCTCTGACTTCATCGATCATGTCCAAGCTACAACGGATGACTATCTCGTTTGCTTCTTATAAGAAATGTGGTTTGTAAGTTTAGGTATAGAAGAAAAGAAACAACAGAAAATCATGAAAACCTGCAAAAAAGCTTGTTAAACTCTTTAGACTATTTTTATAGTTACCTTCTTCAGAAAAATTATCCCATCTCCATGTAGGAGTGTCTATTTCAACCGGAAGCATTGCGTCAGTGCCATAAACCATTGTGAACGGTGTTTCCTTGGTTGTAGAGTGTGGAGTTGTATGGTACGACCATAGTACCTGTGCTTATCATGTTGAATATTTTATACTCGTTAAGCTATCACCAGGTATTTTTGCCTGTGGAGAATTTACATATAAAGAGAAACATAATAGGTGCAAAAAACTACCTCATGAAGATGTTCCGCCCAAAGGCTTTTGGCGGCTTCTAATTTTTTCTTGATTCCATTTAGGATTACTATATTTGCTGATTCTGCCTGTCCATTAGCTTGGGGGTGAACCACTGAGACGAATTTTGTTAATATTCCCAGCTGTTTACAGAAATCCACTACTGTAGCACTAGCGAACTGAGTCCCATTGTCTGATACTATGAATCTGGGGAGGCCAAAGCGGCATATGATCTTCTTCCAGTAAAACTTTTTTACTCTGTCAGCTGTGATTTTGGCGACTGCCTCTGCTTCGATCCACTTGGTGAAATAATCTACTCCCACAATAAGGAACTTCAACTGTCCTGGCGCTAGCGGAAAAGGCCCTACGATGTCCACTGCCCACTTGTGAAAAGGCCAAGGCGAATATACCGAAGTTAATTCATGTGCTGGGGCGTGCTTCTTATCTGAAAACCTTTGGCATTTATCACATTTTCGAACGTACTCGCAGCTGTCTTGAAGCATAGTAGGCCAGTAATATCCTGCTCGGAGCAACTTTGCAGCAAGAGCTCGCCCTCCGATGTGACTTCCACAAACTCCTTCGTGAACTTCCAAAAGAACTAGCTCTGTCTCGCCTTCTGCCAAGCAACGTAACATTGGTGTAGCCTTTCCCATTTTATAAAGCTTACCTGATATAATGGTGAATCTGGAAGCCCTTTTTCGAACAATCTGCTCCTCATCTTCATTCTTCGCTTTGAAAGATCCTGTCAAATACTTTAACAGGGGCGTCATCCACCCTTCGCTCTCTTCTGTTAATGCGTTTACTTCTAAAATTTCCGTGCATGGAGCCGTGATTACTTCTTGGATGACAGTTCTGTTGTTGCCTGGTCTTTTGGTGCTGGCGAGCTTGGCGAGCAAGTCTGCCCAGGCGTTTTGCTCTCTTGGGACGTGAATGGCTTCGAAGAACTTAAAAGTGGCTGCTAAATTCTGAACTTTGGTCAAATACTTGACAAGTTGGGCGTCTTTGGTCTGATATTCTCCTGTGATCTGACTAGTTACCAGCTGAGAATCACTCTTTGCTCGTAGGTTCTCAGCTCCCATCTCTCTTGCCAGGGCCATTCCCGCGATGAGTGCTTCATACTCTGCTTGATTATTGCTTGCTTTGAACTCGAAACGAAGGGATTGCTCAATTAACAGTTCATTGGGTCCTTCTAACACTACTCCTTCCCCACTTCCTTTTAGATTGGAGGAGCCGTCAACTGATAACATCCACACGTATGGCACCTCTTCTTCAATTGGGGGAGAGAATTCTACGACGAAGTCGGCTAGAACCTGCGACTTGATTACTCCTCTTGGTACAAACTGAATGTCGTACTCTGACAATTCTATGGACCAAGCTACCATCCTTCCTGCTAAATCCGGCTTACCCAGTACCTGTTTGACAGGATAGTTTGATTTAACCACGACCTTGTGACTTTGAAAGTAAGGGCGCAACTTCCTCGCTGTGGTTACCACAGTTAAAGCCAAACGTTCAATTTTCTGATACCGCAGCTCTGCACCTTTAAGAACTCTGCTGACAAAATAGACTGGTTTTTCTCTCGCCTCTGAGTCTTCTACCAACACTATACTGATGGCATTATCAGAAATCGCCAGATACAGAAAAAGGATGGCGCCTTTGCTGGGACGATGCAGGACAGGCGGGCTTGAGAGGAAAACTTTCAGCTGTTGAAAGGCGTCTTCGCATTCTGGAGTCCATTGAAACTTCTCCTTCTTTTTTATGGAAGCAAAGAAAGAAAAAGCTTTGTCGCCCGCGTAGGATAAAAACCTAGAAAGGGCAGCTAGGCGGCCTGTCAGCTGCTGGACCTCTTTCAGGTTTGATGGGCTTCTCATGTTGATGATTGCTTGGCACTTATCTGGGTTGGCCTCGATGCCTCTGCTTGTTAACAAAAATCCCAGAAACTTTCCAGCCTGCACCCCAAAAGAGCATTTTGATGGGTTCAGGCATATGTTGTACTTCCTCACTTGCCCTAAAATTTCGTCTAGATCCTCAGTATGGTTGCCATTCTCCTTGGTTTTAGCTACCAAGTCATCAATGTACACCTCCAGATTACGTCCTATCTGCCCGGCGAACGCCATATCCATACTTCTTTGAAAGGTTGCACCTGCATTCTTGAGGCCGAAAGGCATGACCTCGTAATGATAATTCTTGTTGTTGGTCATGAAAGCTGTCTTGGGAGCGTCCAAGGGATCCATTCTAATCTGGTTGTACCCAGAATAGGCGTCCATGAAACTTAAAGTTTTGAAGCCAGAAGCGTTGTCGATCAGATGGTCAATATTTGGTAGAGGGTATGGATCCTTAGGACAGGCCATGTTCAGATCGGTGTAATCTACGCACATTCGCCATTTGCCATTTGATTTTTTTACCAGTACCATGTTTGCCAACCATGTTGGGTATTGGATTTCGCTTATAAAACGAGCTTCTACCAGCTTGCGTACCTCTTCGTCCATTGCTTTACGCCTTTCTTCGCCTAACTTTCTCTTCCACTGTACGACTGGCTTAACATTTGGATTGATGGCCAAGTGGTGACAGGCTATCTTCGACTCTATCCCAGGCATCTCTGCAGGCTTCCAAGCGAAAAGATCAAGGTTCCTCTGTAGAAGTGCGATGAGGGCGGCTTCCTCTGTAGGATCCAGGGCTGTTCCAATTTTGGTCTTCTGATGGTCTTCTGGGCCAATAGATATCTCCTTCAAGTCTTCCGTTGGTTCTAAGCGTGGCTGTTGGAAATCCTCTCTTGGGTCAAGGTCTATCACGTTCACGGTGTGCTTCTGAACAATCTCATCTTTCTTCTTCTTCTGCAATCGCAGACTGCTATGATAACATTCTCTGGCTATCTTTTGGTCACCCTTAACCGTTCCTACCTTCCCGTTCTCTAGAGGGTACTTCATAACTAGAAACTTTGTAGATAAAAGCCCCCCCAATGGGTTAAAAGCAGGTCGCCCTATGATTATGTTGTAAGAATTAGGGGCGTTGATTACCAAATACCTGACCCGTATTGTTTTTGCTGAGGAGCCGTATCCGAAAGTTGTCTTCAAAGTGACGTAACCTCGTACGTGCATCTGCTCTCCTGTGAAGCCTGCCAAAATTCCTCTGAAAGGTTGTAACTGTTGAGGATCCAGGCCCATTCTTTCAAATGTCTCATAATATAGAATATCAGTTGAACTTCTTGTATCTACCAAAACTCTTTTCACGTCCCAGTTGAATATCTGGACGGTAATTACCATGGGGTCATCGTCATGAGGGACGACGCCCTGGAAATCTTTGGGCGAGAAGTGAATCTCGGGCTCCTTTTCTTCTCTTGAGTCGTACTCTTGACATAACATCACTTGCCTGACATACTTCTTATGTGAGGAGTTGGATTCACCTCCACCTGAAAATCCTCCAGAAATAGTATTCAAGGTGTGTCTTTTCTCTTCGCTGTTTGCTTCCTTTCTAGGTTTCTGAGATCTTCCTTCTTTGTCTGTCTGAACGTATCCCCTTAACTTTCCATTATGTATTAGTCGCTCAATCTCCCTTCTTAAGTGGATGCAATCATTGGTGTCATGACCTTGGATTCTGTGGTACTTGCACCAACTGTTGGGCTCTGCTCCCATGATCTTGTGTCCTGTTGTCTTAGCCTCTGGGATGATTTTTGCTTCGTAGACTTCCCTGAATATCTGTGATGGGCGGGTATTCAAAGGTGTAAAGGCGCCCGGGCGGATCTTGGAGATGTAGGGTGCGTGGGGGCGCCTTTCCTGCCTCTTATAGAAAGATTGATCCCGGTCAGCCAGGGGCTGGTGATTTCTCCGATCTTGATTGGTAGAGGTGCGCTCTTTTGCATCCCTGGCTTTCTTTTCTGCGTTGCTTTCTTCTCCCTTGATGTAACAGTCGGCCCTGGCGATAATCTCCTCCATGGAGTCGGCGGGCTTTTGCGCCAAAGATTCATTGAATTGTCCCGCCCTTAAACCGTTCAAGAAAGCTCCCACAAAAACCTCTTGATTGGGGTTGACTACCTTGATGGTGGTATCGTTGAATCTGGCTAAGTAATCTCGCAGTGACTCAGTGTGTCCCTGACGGACGTTGAAAAGGCTGGTGGCGGAGACTTTTCGATGGCGACTTGCCGCGAATTGCTGAGTGAGCTTCCTGGTCATGTCTGGGTAACTCATGATAGAGAAACGAGGGAGGTTCATGTACCAACACAAAGCTGCATCGGTTAGGGTTCCTGCGAAGAGTTTGCACTTGAGAGAGTCAGTAGCGCCCACAACGGCCATGCGAGTGTTGAACGCCGTTATGTGTTCCACCGGGTCGCTCTTCCCATCAAAAGGTGACAGATGGGGAGGTTTGAAGTGCTCTGGTACTGGGGCGTTCCAGATCTCTACTTAAAGAGGCTGTGGCTCTGGGTTCTCCATCTCGCCATGTTGGGATTCGTCTCGTTCCTCTTGTTGTTTCTGCTGAACGGTTTCCACCGAGGCGCGCAGAGCCTCGTTCTGCTCTCGTAAGAGAGCCATGTCGGTTCTCAGGGTCTCGAAATCTTCCGGGGTGGCCATGAGGAAAGCGGCGGCTGCTCTGGGATCTGAGAAGCTCTGAGTGCTGGACTTTCTGAATCACAGAGGTATGACTCGGAAAGCTGATGAGGGTCCCTGAACCACGGTTGTGATTCAAGAAGGTGGTCTAGGTTAGTTTTACCTTTTCCCACAGACGGCGCCAACTGTACTTGCAAAAAGTACGAGTAGTGAATACTGGGGTTTTCTCTGTCTATTAGGGTTTAGACTGATTATCGGATCCCTTGAGAATGCTCTCAAGGTTGTATTTATAGCCTGTTGTGGGCTTGGGCTTCGGTGGCTTGATCTCCAAGCCATGGGGGTATTTCGACATATTTGGCGAGTTCTAGACGTTTCTAGAAGCCACTTGAGGCGGCGCCCTGGGAAGGACGCGCCCTGGGCCTTAGAACTCATCTGGAGGGCGCTAAGGCGTCTTGGAGGGTCTACAGGCCCTTCTGGGGGTCTTTAAGATTCCTAGGAATATTATGACGGTCCATAGCCCGACAAGCACGAGTCTTGGGACAAGGCGAAGTGGTTTATTTAACTGGACGAACGCAGGGATCCCTAGGAAGGATCCTTCTAGCTGTTTAGGAAATTTAATGACGGTCCAAATACAAATCATCATTTCAAAACTATAGGTAAGAAATCAAGTATATATGATTCACATCTTATCACCATCACCAAAATAAATCATCATCAAATAAAATCATCATATGTTATCACCATCATCACATGTGTACAAGTATCACCATACAAAAAACATAACCATGTACACATCTTCCCACATATTCACATAATTCACATCATCAAGTATGATGCATTTCACATAGACTCATATGCATGCAAGGCTCTAGACACATCTCTGTTTGCCTGTGATTTTGGCAAATGGGGGCTAGTTCTGATTATTACAAGCGAGATCGAACTAGAAATCTCAAGACCGTTGTGCAAAAGTTTTTTTATAGGAAAAGAGTTTGAAAAAAGGCCACGAAGGTTCAATTGTTGTTAATCTAATTAACAAGTTGACCTTTAGGGTCTGAGGTTTGTAAGCTCCCCCTAAGTCCAATAGCTCTTTAAGGTGAGGTTTGTAAGCTCCCCCTAAGTTATATTCCATTTAATTAAATTAGAAAAAAATAGAAAAAAGAAAATGTACCTTTCTGTCAAAAATTAAAAGACAAATAGTTCTACTATTTTACCCATCTTGTTTGAATCAAGGAAGGAAGGATGGTAGTGCATTAATGTTTTATTAGGAATCCCTAGGTTAGTGAACTAACACCAAGTTCTTTTATTAGCCTACTTTCCCAAAATATATCCACCCTTAACCTAAGCCATGTTATAACCCTCAAAGTCCTCATAGTGTGTGAATAACTTTAACTTGACTGTCTGTTTAAAATTGTTTCAAATTTATAGCAAGGTACATTCATGTGACGACTGAAGTGGACAAATGTTGTGACCAGCCCTACTGGCTTTAGGAGATACGTACGTGTATCATAGAAAAGAGTATGACTAGTAATATAGGTTACTTTCACCAAGCCATACCTGCTTGAATGTATAGTGGTAAGTTTAGTTGCTGCTCTGCTATAGATGTGATGAATGATTCTTAAGCAAAACTTCCGGAAAGGTATGTTTTTGCTAAAAAAATGCAAAGAATAAATCATGTTTCTCTTTATATGTTATTATTTTGGGTAAAGCTCGCACGTTTAGCCCAAACCCAGGTAGAAACTCTCATTATAAATATCAGCCTTCCTCATTCACAATTTCTCGTTCAGAACTGTGGCAGTTCAAAAGGAAGTAGACTTTCGAGCTTCAGAAGAGTTTCTATCTTCTGCTTGATTTTATAGGGTATGTTTTTATCTTTAGTAATTTATTTTTAGTTACCATGTGTAACTAAATCTTTTTAGGTTAGAGTTCTAAGATGAACCTATGTATATTTTTGTTGGATATTTATTTAATTTAATTTGTCGTTTATTTATTTTACTTATATTTTTGTCCACTATAGAGTTTTATTAGGAAGTAGTTTTATTTCATTGAGAGGGGCAACCCTAGATTAGGTACTTAGGTTGTAACATGACCTAGTATTGATATCACTAACTGGATGCTTATATCTTGATATTTATATCTTTTTACTGATAACAATCTGTCTAGAAAGTAAGTGATTATTAATTAGCCAAAGATATCATAGGAATTGTTGACCCTAGACGTAGGTACCCAGTGGCTAGAACCCATTGGATCGTGTGGTGCATTATCGAAGCTAGGAATTAACTAGTTAGTAATTAGGGAAACAAGCACCTAGTTGTCGGACTTAAGACTATAACCTAGTAAGACCATTCTCTTGAAACCCTTAGTAAGGTAGACGTAGATTAAGGATGCCCGTTTGTAGAACTACTAAGTAAGCTTAGAAAAAGTGTGTTATGAATAACCTAAGATTCATAGATGGGAAGACCTATGGGAACCTTGGGAAACACTGGAAATCCAATTTAAATTTATGTTTCAATTCCCTTTGAATTAACAGGACCCCGCACATAAGGATCACCGTGCGATCAACAAGTGCAGTTAGCCATGGGAGGGAAAGGCCTAATTAGGTACCCAATGGCTAAAACCCATTGGGTCAGGTGGTTCCCTAACTATTTAGGAAACTCCCAACAGCCTTATCACCTTTATAGTCACCAAAAGATAAATAAACGCGACATTTAGATGACGTATTATCCAACAATAAATATATAGAGGGGATTCAAAGAATCCTAACCGCTGCTTACTTTTCTGCAACTAAAATAGGTAAATTCGCTCTATTGCAAACAGATAAAAGTTGCAACTAACTTTTATACCGTCAAAACTTACAAAAATAAGTAACAAGAATTGTTCGGACGAAAGGACGATCCCAGTGGATATGATACTCTACTTACAAACTTTATTACTTAGTGAAAACGACTGGTACGCTTGCCATTTTGTAAGTACCCTAATCAAACGTACACATCAATATTCAGGAATAGTTATGTTACTAATGTAACCAGATGTGTATTAAATATATGCTATAGAGAATATTCGAGAATAGTTATGCTGTAATTTTAATGTATCCCGTACTAAGTTAACGCACATGCTAAATATTCTAGATAAATTTACTGTGGGTGTTACATATAAAGAGTCAAAACAAGTAGTATTATAAAATTGTCAAAATAATGATCGTCAATTTCACATTCATATTTTTAATATTATTGAAAAGTTTACTACTATAAGAGTTAAAATTACATTTGTGCGACAAACCCAGAAATTTATAGAAAATAGTTTATGATTTTACAATAATTGGAAAATCAAAATAAAATCAGGAAACCTTTGCATTCGAGAAGGATCAAATCGAATTGTGAATTGTTGAGAAAGTAAAGAAATACAAAGAACACTTAGCACTTGCTTACTAAGAAAAAGATTGAGACAAACAAAAATATACACGTATGTGAATGTAATAAAATCCGTAGAAAAGTTTTTAATGCTTACTTTTTATGGGTGTATGTGAATGTATCAAAATTCGTTGAATTTATTACAAATAAGACCTTTTACTCCTCCAATTAGATACACATTTTCAAAGTTAAATCACATTACTTTTCAATTGATTGGTCTTTCTTTTTTTGTGTGTTAGTGCACTCAGGTATAATTCCTTAACTTTTTCTTTGTTTCATAGATTTTTTTATTGTTTTTTATTTTGAGTTCGAGTTACTGTAATTTTTTCATTTTTGTTTGTTTTTGTGTTTGCTTAAGTTTGTGTTTGATGAGTTGAGATTTTGTTTTTTTTATTTTAAGTTAGTTTTTTTATCGGTATTTGAATTAAGATTTTGTTTTGAGGTGTCAGCTCATTGATTATAACTTAACTTTGTAACCTCAAGATACATGGTTTAAACCTTCTCACCTGAGACAAATGTTAAATCGCCACTAATACCACCGTTAAGTGTCACTCCATGTGAGTTTTGCTTAATCCAGGTAATTTTACCTTTTTTAAACAAGTTATGATATTTTTATATTGTTAAGTTTATATATCATGAGCAATGTTGTCTATGCGAAGAGCATGGACTGTTTATGCAATGTTGCTTAGGCAAAAAATTTGTCATGATAATATTCTCAACTTAGAGTCATTTCTTAATTGAGTTTAATTTTTTTTTCTTCTAATTTCTTCATGTTCAGTTATGGTGTTTCTGATTTTATACTTTAGTTTCAACCTTTAGTATGTGTTAGCTTGGTTGATATGCTATGCCTAATCGTCTCATGTATGCCGAAGATGGTGAAAATTTTAGCGATGACAAATTTCTTGAGAATCCAGACTAATTTTTCACAAAGGTTGCTTTATATTATACCCATGCAACAATATAATCTTAAAGCAACTTTCAAACTCTATTTTATTGTTATACTCCTTATGTCCCAGATATGTCATTCTAGCTAAATATATTTGTCCAAAATTATTTGTCATTTTACAATATCAACGAAACATTAATACTTTTTTTTTTATTATGCCCATATTATTTATTACCATATCTATTTCCAACTATTTAATTTAGCTTTCTCATACCATTAATGAAGGATATTTTTTGTAAATTGACTAATTTTTTCTTCTCTCCAGACAACATCAGTTAAATTTCTTAATTGATTTGAAATTTTCAATGTGACATAATTTAGAACGAAGGTATTCAGTTATGTTTTGTTTGTACTATTTCATTGTTTTACATGTGCAAATATTTCAAATTATTTGGTTTTCCTCGGTAAGGAATGCTCTTATTGATTAAGTATTTATCTAGTTTAACATTTTCAAATGTTTTAAACATTCAGGGGGCAACCAAATACTCTTTTTGCTCACGGTCTAATGTTAAATTTAAGTCTTGCACCTTAGATTTTATACATGAGAACGTGTATATTTACAGTTAACAATGGACGCGAAACCCACAAAAGCAGTGGATGGAGCTACAATCAGTTTGAAGCGAAAGCGAGCTAGCCTATATGATGCACCTTCAACTAGAGTTTTGGCACCTGCTAGTTTTACCATGGTTTTAGCTGCCATAAAAAACATGGTTCCTCACAGAAATAAGCTACAAATAATTCACCATTTTGGACAATATGTGGTATGTAAAGTAGCTCAAATTAATGTGTATGTCTTAAATGATAAAATATATCTAATGTATCATGTCCTACTTGTGTAGTCAAAGAATATTTCAAGTGATAATTTCATTAGGAAGTTGAGTTTAATTGTTGGAGATGATATAATGAAACATGTAATGACTAGCATTCAATTCAAGGTACCGAATTAGTTTATTCTAAAAGTTTAATTTGGTTTTGAAGTATGATATCTTTTCTTGTGTTGTGATTATACCTCCCATCAAAATCACTTGAAGTTATAGTTACATATCATATGCTTATATTTTGCATTGTGGAATTATATGAACTATCTTTTGCAAATTGATTTTGACTTCTAAAGTTTATCTGATTTCTTGTAGGGACCACCCTTGCCGGTCAAACGACTCAAACATGAAGCAGAATAGAAACTTTTAAATTAGGATACAAAGATCTTTCACATGGATTTAACTATTTCCATCATGAAGTTGTGATATTGTTTTCTCCTAAGAGAAATGTATATTTACTTTAATTTCATTTTATCGTCCTAATATACAATTTCGATCTGGAACTTTAGTGTATGATTGCTATTGGAACTTTATAAAGATTTATTTTGAATCGTTTGGTGATTAGATCTATTATGAACTTTAATATTTGATGGTTTTGGAAAAAAGTGTTTGTTTGGATACCCGATAGAAACCTTTAAACGTGCTTTTGGAGTGGTCAAATGCAGTTTGCCAACAAACTCTTTTGTTTGATTTGCATCCATGTAAATCGATTCCATCATCAAAACCACGGTGGACCAGAAGCTATAATTTGGAGCTTCTGCGTTTGATTGAATCGCGTTTGAGTTTTAATTTCGTTTTCCAATGCCATCTTCACTTATTGCCCTTTATTATTGTCTGTCATGGCTGGAAAAAACGTTGTTATTTAACTCACCGAGGAATAAGCTGAAAGAGATTGGAGGATTTCTGGTGAAAAATCTTGGCTTGCAGGAAAGAAAATGACTCTTGGAAATTCTTGTTTGCATTTTGCTGGTGGTATCCCAATTCATTTTTCACAACAAGTGACTCACTGAGTTGCTTAATTACTTCTTTTTTTTTGGTAGAAGTTGCTTAATTACTTTCGCTGATCCCTTTTCTTTTCTAGTTTTTAATAAATTTATCCTCCTTTTTTTATCTTTTACAATATGCAATTTTTATAATAAAACTTTAGATCTTCCTTAAAAAAAACTTTAGATTTAAAATGATTTTCTAAACCAATAATTTTTTTACTAATTTTATATAGTTATATTAAATTTTATTGAACAAAAGATATATTTAATTTTTACTTGTTTAAAAGGTTAATTTGGTCATTACACATTCAAAAACAATTTTGATTCAAACTATCCAAACATCGTTAACTTATAAGAATCACTTTTACGGTGGTGTATCCAAACATACATCAATTCACAACCAACCCACTTTTAATCAAAATCAATTCTTTCAAACTCAATTTTATCAAAATCAATTCTCTCCACCGCCAAACCAAACACACACTAAAACTGCTATTAAGACTGTAAAAGAATACAATTAACCAAATAAAAAGGGTAATTTTGTAAAATGAATAAAAGAAGATACAAAACACGAAAGTGTCTTCTTGCGTGTAAGGGGTTTAAGTATTTGGACATAAACAAACAAGCAGAGCTTCAGCGTAAGGGTTTCTCATCACAATGGCCGACGACGACTACAATGATTTGGACATCGGGCTCTCTCTATATATATATATATATATATATATATATCATTGCCACACTCACCAAATTAGGGTTTTTCCAATTCAATTTTCATTTTTTAAACCCTTATTGATGATAATTCCTGATATCTTTTTATTATTTTTGATTAGTTGAAGCCACAAATATCTTGTTAAGCAATGTTCATTTTTATGTTCTGTTTGTGAAAACCAAAGCAAAATGTTACCTTCTTGTTTTCACATTTACTTATGTTAATTTTTCGGTCTTGGGTTGCTCTCTTTCATGTTTGAATTGGCTTATTTGAGTTTATTTAGTGGCATCAGCAGTTGTCACCTATGAAGCTCCAACACCTGACACGACACTGACACGCCGACACCAGTAATAATATGAGTAAATGAATTCTTTCAACATAATCACTTGTGTTGGTGTCGGACACCGGGCACGTCTTCGATCAGAGGTGTTGGTGCTAGAGAGGTTTTGAGACTTTTTTTTAGAAGAACTTGTGAAAATAGCTTATGATATGATAACAAGTTGTTTTCAGCTTCTTTTTTTTTGTTTTGTAAGTTCTACAGGTCAGGTTATAAAAATAGCTTATACAAGAATAATATAACATCATTTTATTTTTTGTTGTAGAAATAACTTATACATAAGCGTTTATCATGAAAATCGCTTATGCTATACTCCATCCGGTCATATTTATAAACAAAAAACAACTTTTTAAGTTCATTGCATAATTAATGTATCCGGTCATAATTATAGGTCAAATACATTAGTTATTCAATGTACTTAAAAAATTGTTCTTTGCTTATAAATGTGACCAGAGGAAGTAAGCTGCTAATTAAACTGTTTAGCCAAACATGGTCTAAGTCTATATACATGTCTTTAAAGATTTAAGGTTGTCTTGCACTAAGTTTATTTCAAATACACACTTAGAATATAATTGACGTATGACCTATGAAGCACTGACACTGATATGTCGACAACAGTAGTAATTTGAAAAAATGACAGAATTGAATGTAATAACATGTATCGGTGTCATGTTGTTATCGGACATAGACACGTGTCTGACATCAGACACGTGTCAATAAAACTTTTCATCAATTCTGTACAAGCTCGACGAGTGAAAGCTAATTAATGCAAGCACAAAATAGATCCTATAATTATTTATATTAATATTCACTGATCTCGGGTCATCCATAGATTCAGTGTATTAATTAGCATCTGGCAATCAATAAGTAATAGCTGTTAGAGAAACACACGAGGAACATTAATGTGCCATCTTCAACATCTATGTTCTGTGAATCTACTCTTTCAAAGAGTCACCACAATGGAGAATAGTGCCAAACTGATTTTATAAGTATATAGGCTTTGTCTCATTATGTTGGGGTGTTGTTACATACACCTAGTTCGTGCATAGTCATTCAAAAAGTGAAAACTAATTAAAAAAAAAAATGTATTTAACCAATGAAAAACCATGCTAAAAATCTGTAAAAGAAGGGTCTTAAAATCGTAATGCTACCATCGTGTTATGTCTGTATTGCACCCCAACGAATATGTATCCATAAAGTATCTCAAAGGTATCTAGTATCATTTTAAGATATGTATCCATAAGTCCTAGGAGTATTGGTGTTCAACACGGATACTTCTCCCATTTTGGAGTATTCGGGCCTCATAAATTGGATGTCTTAAATGCGTGTTCCTTTGATTTTTGAAGAAATTAGATATGCTAGGCATTTGGAGTAGAGATCCACTTCATTTCCAAAAAGAAATGAAGATGTCTATTATTATAATTTTGGTGTCTTGATGGAGAACCTGTGCATTCGAGTGTCACAATGAAAGACGTGTAAGATTCTGCTTGATAAGTTTATATGCTTTCACAATTCCTGTTGTGTAACCAAATCACCCTTTATGTGTTCCTCACAATCTACATGATGAACTTCTCCCATCCAGTACTTGTGCTAGCAATTCATCAATTATAACAGAGAAGTATTAATTTGAGTTATTGCCAACAGCTTAGGTAATTCTTAATGATATAAATCGCTCAAAATGTAAAAGAGATGGTGTTAAGGATACAGGACCAATGCCTTTAAATTAAGAGATAATCTAGGATTAAGCATTTAAGATGAGAGTTATTCTGTGATCAAGAAATAATATCATACTGTAATTGATCAGAGAAAGTCAAACAATAACTGTATAAAGCTTTTATTAGGATAGCAAATATGTTTCTATATATTGTACCAATATACCTTGTGAATGATACAGAAAAATCATTATTCCTTATACATATCATTATTGCCTCTCAGACTCCAAAGAGTGCAGATCCACCATGTCTACAGCTTCCTCAAACACAAATTCCACTGCGTCTAACAACTCCTCAAACACAAACACAAACCCTGTCAAACTTTCACCTCTCAAACATGGTGCCCAAATATCCATTAAGTTTTCGGCGTCCAACATTTTCGCTTGGCGCCGCCAAATTAATTCATAATTACTTGCTGGCATGAAATGCATAGGCTATATCAATGAAAAAGTAGAACCACAACCTGAGTTTATAACCACCAATGGCGTCTCAACCAACAATCCGGCCTATGAAGACTGGTTTGCCGATGATCAGCTTATTGTTAGCTTTTTACTCGCCTCCATGAATGAGCGCGATAGCGTTGCCTTCTCCTCGTGCGACACTGGTCGTCAACTATGGTTGGCCATTGAAGCCAAGTATGCAAATCCATCACGAGCTCATGTGATGTCTCTCGAAAATCAACTGCAGAGAAGCTGTAAAGGCTCTCAAACTGTCACTAAATTTTTATATCAGGTGAAAAGAATCGCTGATGAACTAGCAGTCTTGGATGCTGCAATCTCAGACGACGACATCACTCTCTATGTACTCAACAGTCTTGGATCTGAATATCGCAGCCTCCATCCGTACCAGAGAACGCTCCTTCACCTTTGAGGAGTTACATAGCCATCTAATTGCACATGAAGAATTCCTGTAGAAAGAAGATGCACCTGCAGATGTTGCTGTCCCAACAACAAATTTCCATCAGCGAAATGGATCTCGAAATTTCCGTGGGCGAGTTGCTTTTCGTCGAGGCGGTCGTCATGGATCAAACTAAAATATGAATCCTTTTCCAGCAGATTCATTCCACTCGATGCAGTCAGCCCCACGACACCAAAATGTCTCAAATAATCATAGCATTAATCGGCCTTTCTATCAAGGACAATCGAGGAACCAAGGCCATTTCAATCCTCGAGCGAATCTTCCCCCTCCACGCTGCCAATTCTGTGACTTTCCTGGCCATATAGCCAAGTACTGCCCACAACTTATGCAATCCAGCCCCAACGCTAATTTTGCTGCTGCAAATGCAAATTGGATCCTTGACAGTGGAGCCAATCATCACATCACAGCAGACTTGAACAACTTAAGTCTTCACTCAAGCTATGAAGGCCCTGACTCAGTTACGATCGGAGACGGTTCAGGTTTAGCCATTACACACATGGGTTCATCTCATTTCTCTACTCCTTCTACTGTTTTTAATCTTAAAAATGTTGTGTGTTCCAAAAGCAAGTCACAATTTAATTTATGTTGCCAAATTTTGTCAACAAAACAATGTGTATATTGAATTTCACCCTTTCTTTTTTTCTGTGAAGGATCTCAAGACGGGGGCAATGTTGATGTGCGGTCTAACTTGTGGTGATCTCTACACCCTTCAACCCTCACTCCATACTCCACCAATCAATCTTCATGCATCTAGGTCCACCAACACCTTATGGCATGACCGACTAGGCCACCCCTCCACCAAGCTCTCAAGAAATTTTTACCTTCAAGTTCTTATATTTTTATTACTACATGTAACTCGTGTTTCTTGAATAAGAGTCATAAATTACCATTTCATGAATCATCAATAAAAACTTCTACTCCATTTGAATTAATTTTTTATGATGTTTGGGGTCCCTCTCCAATAACCTCTGTCAATGGTTATCGCTATTATCTTATTTTTGTTGATCACTTCACTCATTATTCATGGCTATATCCCTTAAAACAAAAAATAGAAGTTGTCACAATCTTTCCTCAATTCCAAAAAACTGTTGAAAACTATTTTTCCTTTAAAATTAAATCTATTTACACTGATGGGGGGACATAATATATAAAATTAAAATCCTATTTTTCCACACCTGGAATATCCCATTTCATCTCTCCACCATACACCCCAGAGCACATCGGACTAGCAGAGCGTAAACACCGACATATTGTTGAAACAACTCTCACACTATTAAGTCATGCTTCCATTCCGTCAAAATATTGGTGTTATGCATTTCAAGCATCTATATATCTTATTAATAGAATGCCAACTCCTTTACGCAGTTACAAATCACCTTTTGAATGTCTTCACAACAAACCTCCATCCTATAAAAATTTCAAAGTTTTTGGGTGTCTTTGCTATCCTTGGCTTCACCATATGCTCCAAACAAATTATCCCCACGTAGTACGCCATGTGTTTTCCTTGGTTATTCTACACAATATCACTCTTACATTTGTCTAGATCGAGCCACTCGAAGAGTGCATTTATCTCGTCATGTTTTTTTTTTTGAAGACCAGTTTCCTTTCTCCCATCCGAACCCCGAAACCTCACCTCCATTACTGCCCACTCCCCAACATTCGTGGCTCCCACTCCCTAATATCTTGGCCCACCCACATCAGCCTAGAACCTCAGAAACCATAATCCTTAATTCAACCACACCTCAATCAACCGAACCTACTCCTTCAAACACAAATAGCATTCAACCATCACCTTCACCTTCACCCACACTTACATCCTCACCACAAACCACACCACCATTGGAGCGCATATCAACGTCATCCTCTGAATTTTTGAGACCCATCACACGATCAATGCATAACATACACAAGCCAAACAAAAAATATTTGTTGGTCACAAAACATCCTTTACCATCATCGCTTGAACCTACGTGTGTATCACAAGCAATGGCTTCTTCTGAATGGCGTGCCGCCATGGCATCAGAATTTAATGCATTGATGCAACAGGAGACTTGGGATCTAGTTCCGAAAAACACAACGTCTAATCTCATTGGATGTAAGTGGGTGTTTCGGGTGAAACGTCGGCCAGACAACTCCATTGACAGATACAAGGCACGTCTAGTCGCGAAAGGATTTCATCAACGTCCTAGACTAGATTATGATGAAACATTCAGTCCTGTGATTAAACCTTCAACAGTTCGGTTGGTTCTTACATTGGCCATTCAACAACGCTGGCACATTCACCAGTTGGATGTAAACAATTCATTCTTGCATGGTAAACTTTCAGAAACTGTATACATGCAACAACCACCAGGATTTCATCATCCAGATTACCCTAATCATGTTTGTCGGCTAAAGAAATCCTTGTATGGCCTAAAACAGGCCCCTCGGGCATGGTTCAACACCTTACATTCTTTCTTACTCTCCTATGGGTTTGTCAATTCCAAATTTGATCCATCATTATTCATCTATCTCAAAGGTGATGTCAAACTCTACACTTTGATATATGTTGATGATATTTTAATTACAGGCAACAACAACCATGCAATTTCCAAGTGCATCTCAACACTAGCCACTATGTTTTCCATCAAAGACTTAGGTTCCATTCACTTTTTTTCTTGGTGTTGAGGTCATTCCTACTACTCAAGGATTATTTCTGAGTCAACATAAATATATTCATGATCTACTTGACCGCACAAAGATGAAAGATGCAAAGATTGTCCATTCACCGATGTCTACATCCTCTCCTCTTACTAAATCTGATGGCGCAAGTGCAGCAGATAGTATGGAATACAAAAGTGTCATAGGGGCTCTGCAATATTTGTCCATGACAAGGCCTGACATAGCCTACACCATAAATAAGCTTGCACAATTCATGCAACATCCATCATCTACACACTTTACAGCCTTGAAAAGACTTCTTCGATATCTCAAAGCCACCATGTTTCATGGACTTCACTTGAAGCGCACTTCTTCTCAAAGTCTCTATGCATTCAGTGATGCCGATTGGGCTGGAAATCGAGATGGTTATACATCCACCTCTGCACATGTTACATTTTATGGTGGTAACCCAATTTCTTGGAAGTGTTTTAAACAAAAAGTTGTTGCAAGATCATCCACCGAAGATGAATACAGAGCCCTAGCATCCGCAGAAGTTCTCTGGTTGTCATCACTTCTCTCTGAACTTCATGTCAGTTAACCCACTATTCCTACCATCTACTGTGACAATCTCGGTGCCACTTATCTCACCGTCAATCCCGTCTTCCATAGTCGCATGAATCACATCCATAGATATTCATTTTGTCAGAGATCACGTCAGAAATAAAAAGATTCGAGTTCAACATGTTTCCACTAAAGATCAGCTAGCAGATTGCCTCACCAAACCCCTGTCTAGGCAACGTCATCAAGGTCTTCGTTTCAAGATAGGTTTATCTGATGATACCCCTATCTTGCGGGGGCGTGTTAAGGATACAGGATCAAGGCCTTTAAATTAAGAGATATTCTAGAATTAAGCATTTAAGATGAGAGTTATTTTGTGATCAAGAAATAATATCATACTGTAATTGATCAGAGAAAGTAAAACAATAACTGTAGGAAGCTTTTATTAGGATAACAAATATGTTTCTATATATTGTACTAATATACCTTGTGAATGATACAGAAAAATCATTATTCCTTATATATATCGTTATTATTTATAGATGGATTAGTGTCATTGGCTGCATAATCAAGCCAGCAATCATGATATCACAATCACATGGGCAGTATCCTAGTATTGACACTTCAAATTGAAGGTATGTTCAGTGTCCAACATTTGTTATTGTCCAACAATGTATTGGCACCGACATATGTGGTAAAATTTAATTATTTCATTTTCATAAATTATTACCAGTGACGATGGGTCAGTGTTGTGTTCATGTCTTTGTCACTACTGGATTGGTAGTAGCTCATGTAAGGATTAGTTTTAGCCATAACAAAAAAAATCTCACCTCAATCAAGGTAAGGGACCTCAAACTATGAAGCACTGACACAAAAATTGATGTCTAACACAACACTGACACATCAACACAGTTAATGATTTGAGAAAATAGAATAATCTACTGTTATGCAAGTACCAGTGTCAAGAACCAGACACATCTTTAATTGAAGTGTCAGTGCTACACAGTTCTAAGCTTTAAGTTCCCTGTATATCATCCTGTATATCTCATTTTGCTTGTTATTTGTTTATCATCTTTGTGAAGAATTAGTCTACCTATTAAATTAAAAAATTTATATGAGTATTTTTTAGAGGAGACCTAATAATCAAATCATAAATATTGTGAATACAAGAAGAAAAAAATGAGTAAGATTAAAAATAAACATAGAATGATTCTCACATAAGACATGCATAATCATCATGTAATAGGGAACTTCTATGAGATTTTTAAAATATCAAAATGAAAAACTAATATACATTTCCATTACTAAAGTGGCTCGGAAGACACATATATTAATAGAAACAACGAGTTTTCCAATGAAATTCAGACATACTTGAATAATAAAAAAAATGAAGTGTAAATGCAAACTCTTCAACTACTCTATAAACATGATTGATACTGCTAATGGTTTTACGTCTAAGCTTGTTGGCCAGCCATGTCTGTAATCCAGATATTGTCTTTCTTTACTGCTGAAGATAATGTGTCCTCTTAGGTGCCAAAATCCTAAAATTCAAAATCTGAATCATTAATGATCAAATTTTCAAATTAACGGTACAAAACAATGTTCAAAGTGAAGTAAAAAGGCTGACCGTTGGAGTAATACAACTGAAAAATCTTCTCTCCACTATTCAGCGTCTATGAAAATATCAAGAACATGCGTATGAAAAGTTGAAAACTATATCTTCTATTCTTTCGAGAGCAATATGCTCCCACCAAGTGGGATCTGGAAAGCTTCAATTAAAGCCATGCATGTGACAGCAACAACAAACCAGTTAACACAATATAATAGATAGATCATCAAGCTCTTCTTGCATAATAATCCAAGTGAGTTTCCATCAATTTAAATTGTTAAAATTGCAGGTGTTGGATAGTAATAGGAAAATGTGGTACATACTCGTTCAGTGAATTTTCATCTGTATAAATATATCTTTGCCGTTAAAAAAAACTTGTTCAACGATAACACTAAGACAAAGAACCAAGGAATACAAATATAACAGCGTATGATGATTTCACCATGGAAATCTTTAATTCATGCAAAATATGATTTCAATCATGGCACATTTCTCTGCTAAAAAAATCCCTTCAATTAATTAAACCAGATTCCACAATTGCATTAATCGTATTAAGTAAACCAGATTCCACAATTAATTTTAAGAGAAACAATTCCTTTTCAAATTGTAGGCCAACCTTTAACACCAAAGCTTTTGCCTCGTCCAACTAACTTTGAATCAGTTTCTGACAACAAATTTTTTTGAGTAAAAGGGAGGAAAAAAATAAAATTTTTTTGACAAAAAGAAAATGGCTCCGCTAGGGTTTCTTCCTAGCGCCGTCTCCTTTGATTGAATTCCTTGCTAGCTATGTTTATTCAGGTGTGTTGAATTCACGTTTTCCACTTGTGAGTTCCATTTTATTCCATTGAAGGTTGTTTCGGTGGGCTAGTTATTCAAAATTCATTCACACATGATTGCAAGCTTCCACCACTCAATTGGATTGAAGCGGGGGAATTGATTTGTGTTGCTTATTTGCACCGTTCCAATTATTTCAACATCCAGCAATTGGAATTTTATATTTGTGATTGGCGGTGTTTGTGTTTGTTCGTGAACCTTTCAATCTTCTCTGATTTTATTATTTGGCTCATTCACACCTTCCATATTCACGTTATCTTACATCCACGCACTACTCATTACTAGTATCAGGCCTGGTGAACTGTAGACAGACTTTGGATGGCATACACGTGCCCTTGGCTGTGTGTGTCTGATACCGCTCCCTCAGCAATGGTGCAAGCACAAGTTGTACCAACGAAATCATCTGCAGCAGCCTTGGCTTGTCAAAACACAATCGAGGACAGACCATTCCCAATTCCATGCATTAAATGAGACACTTTGAGCATTTGTATTGGGCAGGAGGAGTATAACCATGGTGTAGAGGAAAGCAAGAATGCATTACGGGCTAGATTGACTCTATACAAGGGTGAGAAACAGTACTTTGCACGTGACGTAAGCACCAAATTGGGAAAGCTTTTGAAAACAATGGCGGCATGGAAAATGGTTCCTTTAGGAAAAGGATATTATGATTTCCATTTTGATTTGGCGGAGGATCTTCGTAAAATATGGGCAGCTGGTACAATCAATCTCAAGCCGGGTTTGATAAGACTATCTCAGTGGACAAAAGATTTCAAATATCTTGCTAAGAAGCAGACTCATGTATCGCTTTGGATTTGACTGGTTGAGTTACCGCAAGAGTATTGGCGGGAGAGAACATTGAAGGAAACAGCAAGTGCGGTTGGCACTCCGATAGACATTGATGGACCGACAAGAAACCATACTTTTGGCCACTATGCACGGATCCTAGTTGACATTGACCTATCAAAGAGAGCTTACGATGAGATCTTGTGGAGCGTGAGGGCTTCGCTTTTAAGGTGGAAGTGCAATATGAGAGGAGACCGTTGTTTTGCCATCACTGTTACTCCATAAGACATAATGTCTCTCTTGCCAATGGATACATCCTCAACAGCCAAAGGATAAAGATGATCGTGGGAAACAAATAGTTGTGGATGAGAAAACACCCCCTACAACAACTAGGCAGCACACAGAGGGGGGGGATTCCACTTCGGCCAATGGCAGTATCTGGACTTGGGCTCCAGTTTCGATTACTTCAACAATCACCACTTCTCATAGAGTTCCAGTTACTACTGCCACTTCACTACTGGCTCCGCCTTCTCTAGCTATTCTGACCCCTATTATTGCTAGCTCACACATGGGGCCGGTTGTTACTTCTACTTCAGCAGTTGTTACTTCTCAGATGAAGGACGTCATTGTCGTCCACATCTTTCATCTTTCCACTACATAACGTGTTTGACAACATTTCTAGTGAGGAGCTACCACTCGCTACGCCAGTGTTTGAAATTGTTTCCCTGGTTGCGCCCGATGAAGTGCATTCTGAGAGAGTGGAGTAGTCGCATCCGACATCACGGGAGGAGTTGGAGAACCCCGTGGTTGACGATGTTAGTGCGACGTTCTCGGATGATGTGCAACATAACCATTCGCGCCCTCGGGGGATGGTGGAGAGTCCCAAGGGTGCCCATGAGCATGTACCACATTCATCAATTGTTGAGCATGATGACGTGCATGAGGTATCTGTGGAATCGCCACAAGTTCATACAGAGAATTTGGTTGAGCACGTTGACGTGCATTCTGTTCCTAACCAATCCCCCAAGGCTGCTCATTCCATTGATAATTATGTAGTGTCCCATAAGGCTGTCATGATATCACTTGAAGGGACTGAAGAGGTTGTGCAAGCAGATGTTAATATTAATGTATCACATAACCAGGATGAACATGTGGCTGCCGAAATTCAACAACAAGAATTTCATCCCAGCAAAAATATTCAGCATGGTTTAGATTTTTGGGAACAGGTACGTCAATATGATGAGAGATCAGCTATTGAAGACTTCACACCGGTTCTAACAAGGAAGCAGAAACAAAAATTAAAATTACAACAAGTCTTACAGAAGCAGCCTACCAAAACTCGTGCTCGGGGTGATCCTTCTACAACTTCCCAATGAAGTTTCGACATCTTTGGGCTGATCTCACTTCTGCAAGGGTGTTTCTAAGGGCCGTGGTTATTTACTTCTCATATTTACCGCGAGGGCAACTGTTGTACGGACAAACTTTCCTTCTGAGTTGTCCGTCGATTTCTTTTGGGATGGATGTGGATTACCCAACTACAGATTTCCATAGTTTGTTTTTTGGGAGTTTTTGTTATTTGTTTTTCGCTTTCTGTTTTGTTTTTCTTTCTATGAGGGTTTTGGCCTAGTTCCCCCTCTTTTGTAATAAGTTTTCCCCCGTTTTTTAATAAAATCTTTACAATTTGGCGGTGTAGGATGGAGGCTACTCGGGGTGCAAACCTAGTTGGGATGTCGATGTTGCCTCTTGACGCATGTCCTCTCTCCTTGCTTATAAAAAAAACTTTTTGACGGCAACTATCTGACATAACATGACTGTTTTCATCTCTAATCACTGCCGAAAGTCCCTAGCTTCCACCCTTATTTGGGCGCACCATCAACACTCAGTTTGTACCAACATGCCGGCAGACATTCCAACACACCTTTGAAACCGACGCTGCCAAAGTCTATAGACTAGCTTGAGTTTCTGAATTGTTTGAGCTTATGAAACATGTGATTTCTAACTAAGCCTGGAGCATGACAACAACTTCACTCAAATACTACGCATCAATAAAATGGTTAAAAAAAAGTTTTGTAATTGGATATATTTGCATCACTTGTTGCAAAAAAGAAAAAAGGAAGAGCTATGATGAACCTAAATTTGTGCAAAGAAAATACTGCTACAACAAAATCATAAAGTCAATTTCGCTAGCAAGGAAAACAGTTTATCATCCTATCGAAAAAAGAAAACAAATTTTTGAAAAATAAGGAAAGGTTAAGTTAATTATTGGAAGAGGCAATGTCATTATATACGTTTGTTTTGTATTCTTGACATAAGTTGATCATAGTTTTGTATGCTAATTAAATTACTTGATTTAACACATAATACAGGTAGATTTAGATATTTAAAATGATATTCCAACATAAAAATGTGTGGATTTCCATTAATGAAAAGTTTCTAATTGCTGGTTTAGTAGGCTACTAGTGAGAGTGCATTATATGTAAGAATTAGGAAGTTACTGTAACCTGTGACAATTGGAATAGCTCATTCAGGTTAATGAAATTTGTTAACTGATTTAGTTACGATTTGATAATTTCAAAACATTTTAGAATCTATTATAAATATAATTGATTAGAATACAATACTATGATCAATTGGAATAGCCCATTCAGGTTAATGAAATTTATTAACTGATTCAGTTACGATTTGTTAATTTCAAAATATTTTAGAATCTATTATAAATATAATTGATCAGAATACAATACTATGATATAGGGATAGCTAGGAACAATCCAATTAAAGTCTTGCATGTGACATACCAGATTTACCACTATATACATACACCAATCTATATCGCAAGCTTGGCAAATGGCAATGGTAATAGGAGGCCTACTACACAATAACAAACATGTCTAAGGACCTTAAATTTATTTGTCCCACACATGGCTAAGGTTGATGCCTCATGAGATAACTTTTGAATTTATTTGTCTCACAAGGCAATGGTAAAGGTTTTGGGAGATGATGGAATACATTTCAAGGGAAAAGAAATATATCATGAAAATGAAACCTCTGTCCTTTCACCTGTATCAGCCAGCTCCCACTCTACCCTCATCTTCCTCTTATATGTTCCCGTTCTGCATTCTTCAACAACAAAATTTAATATTCAAGGTTCTAAATTAAGTCATTTATGACTACATACCATTTATAACATATATTTAGTATTATTATTTTTGGATAATATCCATCGATTCTACTCAAGTCATTGAGTAAAATCCTTTGATTTTGATTGCGATTTTACGAGTCCTGATTTTGCTATTCCCTTTCGACCTGAAGTAAAGTTCCGATTTTGACAACCTTTAGTCCATGTTTAAACTATAAATCCAGTTCTCACAATCTTTGATGGATACTTAGGCTATAATAAAATATTTGTAGTCAAGTAAGACACTCACAAGAAATCTTATAATTGTCCACATGCACCTGGATTATATGAATGGATCACATTGTTTGGACTCAAGAAGAAACTATTTTGAAAGGTTGATAGTTGTTCGCTATTAGGGATCCCTTAATCCTAATCGATAGCAGCTGCCTCATCTATATAAAAGGATATGATGCAGTTGAAGTAAAAGGGTGTCGTGCTCTAGCATCGTCCAAAGAGACTCTTAAATGTTTCCAAATTCGGCGTTTGAGCTTCAAACCTGATTGACTATCGATACATGTTGAATTTGTATAGAGGCTTACCATTAGACTTATAGATGACTTCAACTTCTTGTCAATTTCTGAAATATTTAACGTTAGTTTCTCAAATTTTTCCTTAAAGAAGCCTATATTTTCATCAATTTCCTTTTTCCTTTTTATATCTTCCCTTCTTTCTTCATCAAGCTCTAAATACACTTTTCCTAAGGACTACCTTTCTCAACTGCAATGCTTTAATCTGATTGAGGACATGAACATAATGCTCGTATTGGTCCATTGAACCAACATAATCCCTTGAGATGTCACTCAACTTAAGCTCTGTCTGGTTATAATCTCTTGGTGAGAGGGAGGTATTGTGTTGGATGCTCCTAACCTGAACAATAATGTTCGTAAAGCAGCTTCGTCCTCTGTCTTGGTAGGAATTTCCCTTTGAAGTTCTGCATCTACGTCCACATCCTCTTGAGGGGTCAGAATAAATAACTTATCCATGAACATATAATGTTCTGCATCTACCTGTTTATAAAATATTTTTACGTTTGAAATAGAGAAACAGCAACGGTCGTAGTGTTATTAACGTCCACAAAAGTTAGAGAACAAAACCTTTTATTTTCTCAAATATGTGGCCATGTATAAATTTTCTAATAAAATGGTTTGAACCAAACTCGTCTATTTGTGATTTTGATCTTTAGTAACACGCATAAACTTATCCAAGAGACCAATAAACACTTCATGACATATTACATTAGCTCAAAATGCACCCATATAAGAGTACATAATACAATTTAATTATAAATATAAAGAAAATTGGAAAGTTAATATTTCATAACCTTGTTCTTTTTGTTTCTCTCATCTGCTTAATCTTGGTCGTTGTTACCAGGGAGTGAAAGCAAAGAGTCTGTAAACACAGCCACTCAGGATCCATAATCCTCTTACAATAGGAGGAATTCTCTAATAACTATTCATTTTCAATGATAACATTCATCGATAAATCATGATTAAAAGTCAACCAATGAATACCCCCATTCAAAAGCGTCTCGACCTTAGAATAACAAAAAGAGTTCATGTAAGGTAAGTGAGTACCCTCAATTTGTTTCCACCAATTATCTCTCAACGAGAAAAAATCTAAGTGTGATGAAAAATTATAGAAGTCTGTGTCACATGACATTAAAACCATCAAATAATCATTTGTTGACAGATCATAACCAAAACCGTATAGATAACATAAATAATTGACACCTAAATAGGAACTATTAGAAGTCAAAGGTATTTGTTTGTGAACTTTAGTGGATGGATTCCATAGGTAGATGTTTGAAGCATGGTGCAAAAATATAAACCCTCTACATCAACATTTAGTTTTCATAAAATAAAAATATTAGGGAGGGCGACGAGGATCAGGACGTGGATGCATAAAATTAAGGTTCAGTGAAGTAAAAGTATAATAATCTATAATTGATGCTTCAAAATCAATCAATCAAATTTCATGCTCAGGATTTGATATGAACAAAATTCTACGACTATGTATGGCAATAATTTTAGAATATGAATTCTTCTCCATAAGACTTACGAATGTTGTTTTCTGTCACAGTTTCGATCCAGTTTGATACCAACTCTATATTTTGTTGCTTATGCTAGCAATAATGGATTGGAATCATGATAGTGTTTTAAAATATAATTTTTATTGTTAACATTTTATTGAAGACAACAATTAATGTAAGGGAAGAAATAAATGAGAGCATTGAATGCCATGCAGACTAATCTCAAGAAAAGAGGAAAGAAAATAATGAAAATCAAGAACTTGTCTTGATGAAAATCATAAGGAGACATAACCAATTTGGTAATTAATATCCAAATATAACAATCGATTGTCTAAAATTATGATAAATTACAAAAATAGGTTAAAATCAATATATTGGCTCATATCCTTTTTTTCAACACAAAACCCCAATGTCTTAGTTGAATTAATATTGTTAAAAGCATGAAGGAACGTCCTCGTGAGCTTAACTCAGTTGGTAGGGACAATGCATAGTATATGCAAGGTCTGATGTTCAAACCCCAACCACCACCTAAAAAAGCATGAATGAACAAGAGCTGGCCAAATCGCTTTGCAATTAAATGCCAATTATATATTGAAACCCTTGCATTGATTGGATGTTTGGATTTCATAGATGATCAAGAGATGGCCAAGATTGTTGAAAAGATTGTTGAGAGGCAAAGATTGTTGAAAAATAAAAATTTAGCATTACTTTCTATGTGTTATTTAGCTGCTTGCTTTGAATAACTCCTTTGAGCCAGATGAGGATGCTTCATAAAAAAGAGATTGTAAGGTGATTGTGTCTTTAGCATTACTCTCTTACTTTCTGTGTCTTATGCAGAAAACTTTATTTTTTATTTGTTGTCTAAGAAGATGTATTTAATTTTATATCCTTGAAGGTGACCAAATTGTGGAAGTCAATATGGGGACCCTTGAATAACCTAGGATAAATTAAGTTAGTGGATTACTAATCTGAGGAAGAATGGAATCAACTAGTGAAATTAAACAAGTGTTATTTGCCTAGAGAATTCTTTGAGCACATGCTACCAATTAATGAAACATGTAAGCCACCAAAACAACATCCAAGAAGAGTTGGTATAAAAAAAAAAAATTAATGTGTTTTAGTGTACACATTAATTGTTGTCCTTAATGAAATGTTAACAAAAAAAATTATATTTAAAAACATTATCATGATTTCAAACCATTATTGCTAACATAAGCAGCAAAATATAGAGTTGGTATCAAACTAGATCGAAACCATGACAGACAAACAACATTCATAAGTCTCATGGAGAAGAATTCACAGTATATGTCTCATGACTTTATCATCCTAATTCTGTCGAGGTTATCGGTCATGTCTCTTTTACATTTCAAGTGTGTTTGTAAGTTATAGTTTTCTCTTATCTCTCAAACCTACTTTGCAATTTCATATTTTGAAATTATTGTCGCACATAGTCCTAGAATTTTATTCATATCAAATCCAGAGCTTGAAATTCGATTCATCGATTTTGAAGCATCAATTAGAGATTATTATACTTCTACTTCACTGAACCTTCATTTTATTCATCCACGTCTTGATCCTCGTCGCCCTCCCCAATATTTTTATTTTATGAAAACTAAATGTTCATATAGAGGGTTTATATTTTTGCACCATGCTTCAAACATCTACCTATGGAATCCATCCACTAGAGTTCACAAAAAAATACCTTTGTCTCCTAATAGTTCCACTTAGGTGTCAATTATTTATGTTATCTATATGGTTTTGGGTATGACCCGTCAACATATGATTATTTGGTGGTTGTAATGTCATGTGACATAGACTTCCATAATTTTTCATCATATTTAGAGATTTTCTCGTTCAGAGATAATAGGTGGAAAGAAATTGAGGGTACTCACTTCCCTTACATAAATTCTTCTGATTATTCTAAGGTTGGGACGCTTTTTAATGGGGTTATTCATTGGTTGGCTTTTCTTCATGATTTATCGATGAATGTTATCGTTGTCTTTGATTTGATAGAAATAAAAAATTTAGACTTGTCTTTGCCAGATGATCTTGAATATGAACCTACAAATTCTGATCTGTGGGTATTCGGTGAATTTCTGAGTGTATGGACTATGGAGAATGATATAGTGAAAATATGGGTGATAAAAGAATACAAAGAACCAAAACTCTTGTTTTTTCTATTGATGTCATTCCCACTCGTTATTTCTATCCTATATGTTGTACAAAAAGTGGTGATATCATTGGAGCAGATGGTACAACTGGATTGGTGAAGTATGATGAAAATGGACAGTTTTTAGAGCAATCCTCCTATTGTAGAGAGGATTATGGATCTAGAGTGGTTGTGTTTACAAAGTCTTTGCATTCACTCCCTGGTGACAACGACCAAGATTAAGAAGATGACAAAAACAAAAAGAATGAGTTTATGAAATATTATCTTTCCAATTTTCTTTATATTTATAATTAAATATGTACTCTTGGATGGGTGCATTGTGAGCTGATGTATTATGTCATGAAATATTTATTGGTCTACTATTTATAGTACGTTTGTTTAAAACATTGTCGACTTTAGTTGTTTGTGTGATTCAATATTATTTATACATGTCTAATTGGATTTAGTTCATATGTTGTGGTTGTTGCCAACAATTGTTTTATATTGTAATTTATTTGACGAGTTTATGCTTGTTACTCAAGGGCGGATCCAAACTTTTGGTATATGTTTGGCTAAAGTTTCAAAGAAACAATAATGCAAACTATATTAAAAATATGAAATAATATTGTTTGATACAATACATTACAATGAAAATCGTCTCCTATCCATTTATTGAAAATGACTAAAATAACATCATTCCTTATTGTTCGAAGATTATATCTTTCTATATAAGTTAGAATTTAGTCATTTAGCCACTGATCATTCATTTTGTTACATAGGTTACTCTTCAGTTCACAACTTTATAGCTGAAAAAACATGTTCAATAATTTCTATAAAATCATTTAGTTAAAATTCAGTTATCCTCAATAATTTATTCACATCAAAAGCTGCAAATGACTTTGCGGGACTCAAACATGAAACACTTTGTGTTATTACTATTATAAAAAAAAAAAAAAAAGGAGAAGGCATGTGGGGCTTTACCCCCACATAGCCTCCATGTAGATCAGCCCATGTTGTTACTAAAGATCAAAATCACAAATTGACGAGTTTGGTTTAAAGCATTTCATTATGAAATTTCTTCATGGTCACTTATTTGAAGGAAATAAAAGGTATTGTTCTCTAATTTTAGTGGACGGTAGTAACACTGCAACCATTGCCATTTCTCTGTTTTAAACGAAAAAATATTTTATAACCAGGTAGATGTAGAACATTATCTATTCATGGATAAGCTATTTCTTATGGCCCCTCAAGAGGAGATGCAGAACTTCAAAGGGACATTCCTACCAAAACAAAAGACGTAGATGCTTTATGAACATTATTGTTCGGGTTAGGAGCATCCAACACAATACCTCCCTCTTACGAAGAGATTTTAACCAGATATCGCTTAAGTTGAGTGACATCTCAAGGGATTATGTTGGTTTGATTTGACCAATACGAGCATTATGTTCATGTCCTCAATCAGATTGAAGCATTGCAGTCAAGAAAGGTAGTCCTTAAAAAAGTGTATTTAGAGCTTGATGAAGAAAGAAGGGAAGACATAAAAAGGAAAAAGGAAATTGAAGAAAAGATAGACTTCTTTAAGGAAGAATTTGGGAAGTTAACATCACAGATTTCAGAAATTGACAAGAAGTTGAAGTCATCTAGAAGTCTAATGGTAAGCCTCTATATAGATTCAACATGTATTGACAGTCAATCAAGTTTGAAGCTCAAATGCCAAATTTGGGAACATTTCGAATCTCTTTGGACGATGCTAGAGCACGACACCCTCTTACTTCAACTGCATCATATCCTTTTCTATAGATGAGGCAGCTGTTATCGTTAACGATTAAGGGACCCTAATAGGGAACAACTACCAACCTTTCAAAATAGTTTCTTCTTGAGTCCAAACAACGTGATCCGTTCATATAATCCAGGTGCACATAGACAATTATATGATTTCTTGTGAGTGTCTTACTTGGCTATAAATATTTTATTATAGCATAAGTATCCATCAAAGCATGTGAGAATTGGATTTCTAGTTTAAACATGGACTAAAGGTTGTCAAAATCAGGACTTTACTTCAGATCGAAAGGGAATAGAAAAATTGGGATTCGTAAGATCGCAATCAAAATCGAATGATTTTACTCAAGGACTTTTGTAGAATCGATATAGAAATATTTAAAATCGCAATCAAAATTGGTGGATTTTATCCACAAAATAAAAACTAAATATATGTTATAAATGGTATATATTCATAAATGACTTAATTTGTAAGAAAGTAGTTGTCATAAATGACTAAATATATGTTATAAATTGTACATAGTCATAAATAACTTTATCATAAATGACTTAATTTTTGTAAAATCCATCCATTTTGATTGCGATTTTACAATTTCTTATATCGATTCTACAAAAGTAGTTAAGTAAAATCCTTCGATTTTTGTTGCGATTTTACGATTGTCGATTTTGCTCTTTTCTATCGACCTGAAGCAAAATCCTGATTTTGACAACCTTACTAGGTACTAAACATTTCTCAGAAGAAGGAGGTCAATTGACAAGCAAGTGCACCCCTAGTTGAGTATTGGACTATCGTAGTTTTGATTATGGAGATACTTTCTCCCATGTGGCCAAAATAACATCTGTTCAATTATTTATTGCCATAACTGCCATCTGTCATTGGCCATTATATCAATTGGATATAAAAAAATGCATTTCTTCACGGTGAATTAGAAGAAGAAATTTATATGCAGCAACCTCCTGGGTTTGTTGCTCAAGGGGAGTCTGGTTTGGTATGCAAACTACGACGATCTATCTATGGGATTATCATCTCACAGAGGAAGTATTCCTTAAAGATACTTAAAGAAACTGGTATGTTAGATTGTAGACTAGTTGACAGTCCCATGGATCCCAATCTAAAATTACTTCCCAATCAGGGGGAGCCTTATTCTGATCCTAAAAAATATTGGAGATTGGTTGGAAAACTCATCTATCTAACCATAACAAGACCATATATTTCCTTTGCAGTTGCTTAGTAAGTCAATTCATGCAATCTCCGCATAATGATCATTGGGATTCAGTAGTTCGAATTCTGAGGTACATTAAAATAGCACCAGAACAAGGACTGCTCTATGAAGACAAAGGAAACACTCAGCTGGTTGGATTTTGTGATGCAGATTGGGAAGGTTCGCCTATTGATAGGCGTTCCACTTCAGGATATTGTGTTTCTATTGGTGGAAATCTTATCTCTTGGAAGAGTAAAAAGCAAAATGGGGTGGCAAGGTCTAGTGTAGAGGCTGAATATAGAGCTATGGCTACATCCTCTTGTGAACTAATTTGGATTAAATAACTTCTTCAGGAATTGAAGTTCGGAGATGCTCAACAAATGAAATTATGTGGTGATAACCATGCAGCTCTACATATAGCTTCCAATCCCGTGTTCCACGAGAGAACTAAGCATATTGAAATTGATTGTCATTTTGTCCGTGAAAAAGTTCTTTCTAAAGAAGTGATCACTGAATTTGTTACTTCAAATGATCAACTAGCAGACATCTTTACAAAATCCTTAAGGGGACCGTGAATTCAAAATATTTGTTCCAAGCTTGGAGCATTTGATCTATGTGCTCCATCTTGAGGGGGATTGTTGGAATTATAAAATAAATATCTTAGGAATATGTACAGTAATTCATGTAGCTAGAAGATCAATAGTTAATCACATTTATGTAGGAAGCAGAAAGTTGATTAATGTGCTTGTAACTTCCATATTGTATTTAATCTCTAGAGTTTATATACACAGATCAACTGAGTGGAATTTCACTCAAGCATTTAAGAAATCCTTTAGATTTTTTCTTTAACTCCTCTCAACAAAAACTAAATCAAAATTAATAGAAATTTCAATTTGCGGCGGCGAACTCGAGGGAATTGCATGTTGCAGTGATGAATCATCATAATTATAGATGAAAACACATCAATTTCAAAATCAATTTCAAACTTCTCTTTTACAACATCAACATCAGATAAATTTCAAATATAATTTCAAACCTAGAAATAACACATCAATTTCAACATCAACAACGAAACAACAATTTCAGAATCAACAACGCAAATCTCAGAATATGAAAACCTAACCGTTTTTAGAGTATAGGAAATACTAACCTAAAAGATGATAATAAATGAGATCTATGTGAATTAACTGCGATTGGACCCTTGTGAAGAGCACCAAAGCTTGGAGGCGTCTGAGGAATCACCATAATCGCTTATACTGCTGCGGCATAACATGCAACTATCATCAAATCAAAATTAGGAATAAAAATCAACAATATATTTATTTTTATAGCACAAATGATATAAAAAATCAATTCAACTAAAAATTAATTCAGTGAGAGAGAATAACCTGAGTGAGATGCGAGAACAAAGTCGATGATGGAAATCAATGCAAACACAACGCCGAGAATAGATTAAATAAACATGGTTGAAGGAATTAATGAGAATAATGAAGGAACAAGATTGATGAAGATAATTGAAGGAATCAATTTTGGATGCGTTTCAGAGATTTTGGATTTTTGTGAGTGAAACGTGTAGAGATGAAGGAATGATGAATGAGGGTTTGGATTCAGATTGACAGGATCTATGAAGTTATCGATTTTTTTTTCATATAAAATTTAAATTTAAATGGCTTATCTCAATTTTGTATATTGTCAAATTTATACATATATCAATTTTTAATGTTTTTTTTTTTGCGGTGGCCTGGGTTTCAACCCCATACCTTGCATATATTATTCATTGTCGCTACCAACTGAGCCAAGCTTACAAGGACAATTATGATTATAAGAATGAAGGATTTTTTTGTTAGAAAAAAGAATAAAGAATTTTATAAAAAAAAAATAAGGATATTTTGAAAAGATATTTTATTTATATGAATATTGTATTTTTTTTGAAGGAAAATTATATGATATTGTATTGTTACATGTATTATAAAAATAAAAAAAAGGATATTTTGAAAAGGTATTTTATTATATGATATTTTACATGTATTGTTACTTGTATAAATAAACGTTGAAATGAAAAAAAATATGAAATTAATATATTCCAAATAAAAATTAATTTAATAATATATGTAAGATATAAGAAATTAATAAATTTAAATTACTAAATTTAAATTAATTTAATAAATTTAAATTAATAAATTTAAATCTAAAGTTGGCCATTCCCAACCTATTCCTAATGTACTCCTCCCTCACAAAAATAAGGATAGCATCGAACCAAAACAAATCAAAAGAAGACAAAGATAAACCAAAATTAGCCTAGCTATCTGCACAAACATTACCCTTCTTGTAAATAAGTGTTGCACAAAACCTCATGCTATGTGTGATACTTAAACAGTTCTCCCACTAGTTTCTAAGGTCCCAAGGAACAATCGTGTTGGATTTGAAGGCAAGAATAACTAATTGAGAGTCGGATTCAAGCCAGACATTATGGAAACCTTTTGATGCAGCTAGTTCAATGGCATTCATAACCGCAATCAATTCAGCATATAAGGTATTAGGATTACCTAAAAATTGCGAGAATCCCCCTAAGCATGCTCCATCCGAATTCCTGAAAAATACCACCAGCTGCTGCTCTATTTGGATTTTTAACTGCTGCACCATCTGTGTTGACCTTAACCCAAGAATTCATATGGGGAGCCCAAATGACTTCTTTGACTATAACAGCCTTTGGAGGTTTGATGTTCACTTTACAAGCTTCCATGATAGTAAATTCAAAAATATTAGCAGCAGCAGTCTTTGAGGTAAGATTAACTGATAGCGAGACTTGAGATATGATCATGTTGATTGCAAATCTCCAATTGACCACTTTATCCTAAAATCTGATAGTATTCCTTCGATACCAAATAACATTGATTAAATTGATGATGCATGCTTTGATCACAACTTTGCATTGCGGCGTCCAGTTAGAATCTAAAATTGACCATATTTCTCCCATAGAGCTGAACTGTAGCGGTTCGTTGAGCAAGGAAGCAAGCCAAGACCACATCTTAATAGCAAATGGGCATTCCAAAAACATATGAAAAGTGGTTTCGGCGCACGCTTGACAAGAGGAACACATTGACGACAAATTACAACCTCTAATCATTATGTTTTCATCCGTAGACATTTTGTTATGCATTAACCTCCAAGACATCAACGACTTAAATGGAGGAATATCAGGACCCCAAATGACTTTGGCCCAAGATATGTTCTGCCCTATGCCGTATCTGTGAAGGAACACATCTTTGAGAGATAGATCACTTGTTGAGCAACTCTTCCAAACCAGCTTATCTACCTTCGGATTCCTAGGGAGAGTAATTTTCATAGCAATCATATTCAAATTGGGAAAAGAGTTCAGAACTGATGATGGGAAGTGCCGTTGAGAATTGAGGATGAAATCAGAAACTCTAGCTGTTAAGTTGCTATTCACATGTTCATGCAAGTTCAAGATAGAAGCAATAGGTTTTTCATGCCATGGATCGAGCCAAAAATTGATATTTTCCCCATTTCCAATGACCCAGCTGCAGTTATCATTGATGATGCTCACCTCTGATTTGACTATGCTCCAAATCGAGGAAAAAATATTATAAGATATTATTTTGTTACCTCTAAACCCTACTTCGAAGAAGAATCGCCCAATCTTCAATTGAATGTTTTAGATCCCAGCCTAGTTTGAAATTGGTTGCTTCATTGAGAGTGTACAGAGACTTAATGCTCAAACCTCCCTCTGAATAGGGCTTGCACGTTTTGCTCCAGGAAACCGTCATCTTTTTTCTTTTATTGATGTCTCCGCTTCATAAGAAATTTCTGACACATGCTTCAATTTCTTTCAACAAAGTGATGGGCAGAGAATACAAAGAAATAGTATGCATCATCATGCTCTGAATAACAGACTTCACAAGAGTGACTCTTCCGGCTATAGAAAGAAGGGAAGCTTTCCAAGCACTAAGCTTAGCTTTTATCTTGTTTGCAATTGGCTGTAAATGGAATTTTTTTGGTTTACCTTTGAAGATAGGGACCCCAAGATAAGAAAAAGGAAGGGAACCTTTGTTAAAGACAATAAGGTTAGCTATATGCTCAATTCTTGCAAGAGATATCGAACCAAAGAAAAATGTTTATTTAGCGGGATTGATAAATTGATTTGAAGCCAAAGCATACGAGTTAAAGAGATTCATGAGAGCATTGATTGAAGAAATCTTCCCTTTACAAAAAATTGTCAGCATAAAGAGAATGAGAAGGAACTTGAACGCTTCTGGTGCCTTTGATAAGATCGATTTTGCCTTGATCCACAATTTTAGTGATGTTTCTGCTAAGGACATCCTCAGCAATGCAGAAAAGAAGCGGAGAAAGAGGGTCTCCTTGTCTGACACCTCTCGTGCATTTAAAGTAGCCATTCAACTTTCCATTGACATTAACAGATAAAGATGCTGAGTTGAGAATAGTATTGATCCAGGAGAAAAATTTATCATTAAAGCCAAAGCTGCTTAGAACTTTTAAAAGAAATTTCCATTCCAAGGTATCAAACGCTTTGGAAATATCCACTTTGAAAGCAAGGTTACCTGCAAAAGATTTGTTATGAAGATGGTTAATGGCTTCAGAGGCTACAAAAATGTAGTCCCTAATGTTTCTTCCTTGAATTAAACCCATTTGTTGAGTATAGATGATGTTCTTCATGATAGGAGCTAATCTATCATCAATTATTTTAGAAATGATCGTAAACTTGAAATTAGCGAGAGCGATCGGTATGATTGATTGACTGACTCTGCATCTGGAACTTTGGGAATGAGCACAACTGTGTTTGAGTTGAAATTTGGAAGCAACCAATATTTTGAGAAAAATTCTAAGACAACATTTATCACATCATTCTTCCCAATATCCCAATAAATTTGGTAAAAGTTTCCACCAAAACCATCAAGCCCCGGTGCACTGAAGGTGAGAAAAACACAAGAAGGGGGGGGGGGGGGGGGTTGAATTGTGTTAGCTTTTCGCAGCTCTTGAAGAGTGAGAATCTAATTCCTTGAAACTCAGAATCTGAATGGGATCAGAGTCTGATGGGAGATTAGGTTCTGATGCAGCGGAATAATCAAGAGATAGAGAGAAGAGAGAACACAAGCAATTATACAGGTTCCTTCCACAAACCGGAAGTAGTCATGTCCCCCTTGTACTTCCAAGGAGAGTTCACTAAAATGTAATATCAATTACAAGTTGCTCAAACACACAGTATGAGACTTCCTTGCTCAAGCACGCAGGCAAGAGACTTCCTTGCTCAAAGACACAACTAAGAGACTTCCTTGCTCAATGGACGCAGCCAAGAGACTTCCTTTGCTCAAGCACAAAAGCAAGAGACTTCTTACACAATTACAAAAAATTGAATAGAGTTGAAACACTTGACAACAATCAAATGTGTTTCAATTACAACAAAGACAGACTCTGTTTTACACAAAAGACAGACTCTGTTTTTCTGTGAAACTTAGAAATTCTAGAATACTCAGTTTGTAAGAATCTAAGTTGATGATGTGCTTTTGTTAAGACTCAGTTGAATACGAAAGCAGCGCAGTGTAATTTTTCAAGTTGTTGAGTCCAACAATTCTTCAAGTCTTCTATCCTTTATATAGGCGTAGGAAAGAGACGTTGAGTCATCCAGCACATCAGGATGATTTCTGAAGCTTGATCCATGGCTGTTGATCCGTTGCTTGATTTGGTAATAGTCCTTCAATTGCATAATTTGAATTCCTTTCCCTTTGAAGATTAATACCGGTAGACACAGTTGCCAAACTGTACGAGGTAGTGGAGTAGTGGAAACAGAGTTCGTACAACGTACTCTGTACTGGCCTGCATTCTTGTCTTTGTGCTTCCCACGCTCAAATTGACTTTGAAGCTAGCCGTTACTCCATTTGAGAGTTTCTTTTGCATCGCAATGCTGTAGAAATCCTTGTTAGCAGATTATCAGATTTTGGGCTTCAGACTCACTGTAGCACTAAGCTTCTGGTAATCTTCAGACTCTCTTGGTTTTCAGATTCTGATGGTCTTCAGACTCTGATACAGTCTTTCAGACTCTCTTCGGTACAGTCTTCAGACTCTCTTCGATACAGTCTTCAGACTCTCTTCGATACAGAATCACAAGCAACAAGCTTCTCTGGATTTTTGCTCTTTAACATTGTTCAAATAGAATACTTTCTAAGATATAAATCTTGATTGATATCCTGCATACTTAAACAAATATTAGCAATATCCAATTGACAACTTTTTAATACCTTGTTATCATCAAAACTCAAAACGTGGTATTGCTGAACACCTTTGTTCCAACAATCTCCCCCTTTTTGATGATGACAAACATAAGTATTTAAAAGGTCAATTGTTGTTAATCTAATTAACAAGTTGACTTAAGGGTTCTGAGGTTTGTAAGCTCAGAGTCTGAGGTTTGTAAGCTCTGACTCCCCCTGAGTCTGATAGTTCTTAAGTTGAGGTTTGTAAGCTCCTCTTAAGTTCTATCCAGGTTAATTAAATTCATTTTCATAAGCAATCGAATTCATTCTCAGAAAAATAAATGAATTTAGAGAACTGATTCTTAAACTGGGGCTCAGAGTCTAACTAAGCACCTTTCGCAGAATTCCCTTTAACTTTTACATAGAACATGCAATGTAAATTTTTTTTCCCTTCTCTCTGACATAAATACTTTCCCTTCTCCCCCTTTTGTCATCAACAAAAAAAAGGTTTAGAACAAGTTCCTCCCCCTTTTTAAATGACTTAAGGTAAGGGTGTAAACATGTTTTAAGGAAGAAAGAGATTCAGAGGGAAAACATAGAAGATTCAGAGCATAAAAACAGAATTGAATGCAAATAGAATCAAAAACAACTTGTATAAATTGTAAGCAAAACAGAATTGAACAAGTTCAGAAGATAGCAAACAAGAATTACAAAATAAAACAAAACGAAAAATAAACTAAGGTTGGTTTTGTTTGGCAAGATGATCCATCAATTTCTGGAGATCCTCTTGCTGTTTCTTTACCATCTCTTCCAGAGCCTCAGTTCTTCTTAAATGCGCTTCTCTTTCTTGTCTGACTTCTTCTTGAACTCTGTACAGTCTCCTCTTCAAAGAATTATAAGCCATTGATTCTCTTGGAATATACTGATCTTCATAAAAGAAGAGTGTATCTCTAATCCTCAGAATAGGAGCTCTTTCCAAGATAATAGCTTTCTCAGCCCGCTTGACTTCTTCAACATGCTTGGCAGTGACAAGTGCTTGTTCCCTGGCAGCAGCCTTCTGAATTTTGGTGATAAAATCTAAGAACTCAGTCTTCACTGTATAGAACTTGTCCTCATAGCTCACATTGAGGATTGGAACAAACCTTTGCTCAATAATGTCTTTGAGCTTATTGCTTGAAGAAGCATAGAACTCATCTATCTTGTTTGAATCAAATAAGTCAATTTGCGGTTCAGAGGTTGAGGGTAGAGATGCTCTTGAGGCTAGAAAAGTTTCAAACTCTGGAAAGATAGTTATGGGGTCACAAAGAGGTTGGGGAACTCTTCTAGTTTCTGCTCTACATTCTGTTACAGTTTCTAATACGATATCAGAAGCTCGTTCCAGATTTTCAGAAGCTGGTTCAACAACAGGTTCTGAAAGTTCAGCAGAAACTAAGGTAAGACTTCCTGTAGGTTCAGGTATAGGGTCTGGTTTGGAAACAGATGAAGTAGCTTTTGTTGGTTTGGATTTTGCAGGGGTTTTTGGTAGTTCTCCTCCTAGATGTTTTTCAAGAGAATCTAGAGTGTCTGGAGAGTCTACACAAATGGTTTCATGTTGGGGGGATGGCTGTTTAGATTGACTGGTTACTTCAGGCTTTTCAGAAGGTTGAATTGCCTGAAGTGGTTTGAGAAATGAAGGTTGAGCAGGATGGTCAGCAGGAAGATTCATAGACACTGTGATTGTCTCTTGAATTACTCTTTCCATAGTTGAATCAACATAGTCAACTACTGCAGGGTCCAGTGGGTTATGGGATGATATGGGTTTGATTGGTGAGGGGGATGAATTTTTGAGGGATGGAAGAATTTGGCTTAAAGGTTTGTTGTCTAATTCTGAATCAGATTCTGACTCTTGATTCAAAGAGGATGATGAGCTATATGCTACGTTGCCAGAGGTGCCAATGCCAGCTTCTGGAGAAGCATATTGATCAGACAGAGTAGCTTCTGATAACTCAGCTTCTGCAATAGCTACAGGATCCTTCTGTTTAAGAGCAGAAGCAAGCAACTGAGCAGCTTCCTTGACAGTCTCTTCCTTTAATTCTTCAGCCACTACTTCTGCTGCCATAGCCTTGCCAGCAGCATGTTCATCTTCAATCATAGATACAGAAGTACCTATCTTCTGTGCTATCTCCTTAGCCACAGGAACCACATCCACCTTTCTCTTCTTGATCTGACTCTCTTCACCATCAGAGTCAGCATCAAGGTAATCAGCAATATCTTGAGTCATTCTGTCATAGTCTCTGTCAGCCTTTCCTTTCTTCGCTTTCTTCTCATCTTTCTTGGCTTTCTTCTCATCTTTCTTAGCCTTTTTCTCATCCTTGGTTTCTTTAATCCTATCCTTAATTTCACGAAGTGCAGAGGATACTGATGAAGGCATAGGAGCTATGGTCTTAGGGGAACCAATTGTCACTCCTTGAAGAGCAGTAGATTTGATCTTTTTCTTGAGAGGCTCCTGCTTCTCTTCCTCTTCCTTGAGAACCACTTCCTTGGTTCTTTTACCTTTGACCTTAAGAGGTCCTCCTCCAGCAGTCTCAGGAATGTACATAGGATTCCTTGAAGTAATCCACCACAAATCTTGCAAGAACTTCAGGATTATCTTCTTTGGATATGGGACGGAAGTCCATCATCAAGTCAGATTGTACATAGGATTCCCTCAATCATGCTTAGAGGGGTTGAATCTCTTGACAATCTTCATGTACTGTAGAGTCTTGCCATTTATGATTCTTCCGGTCACAGTTCCTAGATGAATATCTGATACCACACCAGATTCTGATAAGACCTTCAAGAGACCTCCTTGATACAAAATCTCAGATATTAATCTTCCAAAAGGAACTTGCCTTCTGGTTTCTGATTGACTCTTCTTGATGGCGCAACACATGTGGTGCATCACATATCTGGGAAAGTTGATCTTTATCTTGTTGATGAGAAAATAAAGAAGAACTTTGTGATCCACAGACAATGTGTCTGTTCCTCCTCCTTTCTGAAGCATACTGTCCAGTATAATCTTCAGAAGCACCCTATGCTCAGGATGCATATCCACCAGTTTATTTGAGGGTCTCCCTTCAAATAATAGTTTGTTGCAGACAACAGCCCATTCACTCTTCTTGTTGACATTCCACTGAAATTTACCAGCGCTCTCCATTTGACAAGCCCTGGCTACCACATCTTCAGTGATAACTATTGGTATTCCCATCACAGCACACCTTACTTCAAGACCATTGTACGGTCTTAAACCCATTTGGTCTCTTTTCTTGCCAACCAGACTGGGGTTGTTTGAGATTGCAACTGTTTCTTCCAACATAGCTTCAGCTTTGTCGTAGACTTCTGACCTAACCCAAAAATCTCTAACAAGCTCCTGATATGTTGGTCCATTCAACATACCAAAGTAGTTCATCATTCCTTGTGATAAGAAATGAGGAGAAACGTCAACTCCATGACGACTGAGAGAACCAAAATCTACTGGAGATTCAACTTGAATTTCCAGAGTCTCCTTGATGATGTTCATAGTTCTGGGTTTGATAACATAGGACTTTCCAGACTTGATTATGACACCAGATTGGATGAGATCACTTGCCATTATAGGGGTTTCTAAGTGTTTGATTTGAGAACAAAAAGTTTTGCAAAGTATTGAAAAACAAGAAATATGTTCAGAGAGAAAATCAAAGAGTGAAAAGAGAAGTGAGTTGTGTGTGTTATGTATTTATAGAGAAAAAGTTTGAAAACCGTTTGGAAAGAATAGGGGACAAACAACACAAACAATAAATACATATAGCATGCAGCCGTAAAAAGTATTGGGACAAAGCGAAGGTAACTTGTTCAACGTAATGAAATCATTGACCTTTGAGTTCTTACCCAATACAGACAGGCCACGTCTGAGAAACTGTAAAGTAACTGTCACCGTAGTGGGGCAGGTGTTACTAAACTCAACAGTCATGCTTCCACTAATACGAGCTTCTGAGAGTCTAAAGATTCCTTACCAGAGTCTGAATATTTTCAGAGTCTGAATTCTGTTTTCAGAGGCGCACATTACCCAGAGACATAGCACATGTTCAATTTTTTTTTATGAAATCAAATCTTTCAACAGATAAGGGTTTTGTGAATATATCAGCCCATTGATGATCAGTATCAATGAATTGAATATCTAAAATTCCCTTTTGAACATAGTCTCTTATAAAATGATGTTTAATCTCAATATGCTTTGCTCTTGAATGCAGAATTGGATTCTTAGACAAACATATAGCTGCCGTATTATCACAATAAATTGGGATACAGTTTTCAGTTATTTGATAGTCCTCAAGCTGATGTTTCATCCAGAGTAGCTATGTACAACAACTAGCAGCTGAGATGTATTCTGCTTCTGCTGTAGACAAAGCAATGGTTGCTTGCCTTTTGCTAGCCCAGGATATCAGATTCTCTCCCAGGAATTGACAATTGCCACTGGTAGATTTTCTTTCAATCCTGTCTCCAGCATAGTCAGCATCACAGAATCCAACTAGCTTATAGTCAGATGATTTCTTGTAAAGAAGTCCAAGATTAGTAGTTCCTTTCAGATATCTAAAGATTCTCTTAACAACAGTTAAGTGAGACTCTCTAGGATCTGATTGAAACCTTGCACACAAACATACACTGTATAAAATATCTGGTCTGGATGCAGTTAGGTATAACAAAGAACCAATCATACCTCTATACAGCTTCTGATCAACTTTGGTTCCTTGATCTTCTTTGCTCAGAGTGCAGGTTGGATGCATTGGAGTATTCATTTCTTTGCAGTACTCAAGATTGAACTTCTTCAGAAGCTCTTTCGTATATTTGGACTGATGAACGTAGACTCCATCTTTGCATTGGTTGATTTGAATTCCAAGAAAGAACTTCAATTCTCCCATCATGCTTATTTCAAACTCATCCTGCATTACTTTCGAAAACTCTTTGCAAAGTGAACTATTTGTAGAACCAAAAATGATATCATCAACATAAATATGAACTATAAGAATGTCTTTCTTCAGAGTCTTTCTGAATAGAGTAGTGTCAACTTGTCCTCGTTCAAAATTGTTTTGAATTAAGAAATTACTTAGTCTTTCATACCAAGCTCTGGGAGCTTGTTTCAAGCCATAGAGTGATTTCTTCAATTGATAAACATGCTCTGGATGCTTTAAATCTTCAAAGCCAGGAGGTTGTTTGACATAAACTTCTTCAGAAATGACACCATTAAGAAATGCACTTTTAACGTCCATTTGATACAAGGTTATGTTGTGATTAACTGCATAGGAAAGAAGTAACCTGATTGCTTCCAATCTTGCAACTGGAGCAAACTTTTCTGTGTAATCAATGCCTTCTTGTTGACTGTAGCCCTGCGCAACAAGTCTGGCCTTGTTTCTGATTACTTCTCCTTGTTCACTAAGCTTATTTCTGAACACCCACTTGGTTCCAATGATGTTCTTGTGATCAGGCTTAGCTACTAGATCCCATACTTCATTCCTTTTGAATTGATTCAGTTCTTCTTGCATTGCTAGAATCCATCCTTCATCTTTAAGAGCTTCTTTAACAGAGGTTGGTTCAATTACATATATTAATCCTAAAGCAGACTCTTCTTGTCTGAAATGCGATCTTGTTCTCATGGGACTTTCTTTATTGCCAATTATCTGATCCTCTGGATGTGAAGACTTGTATTTGAAAGATTGTTTGGATTGACTAGCTTGCAAAGAACCATCTTGAGCTTCATCAGAAGCTTCTTCATTAGGAACTTCAATGGCTGTTCCAGCTTCTAAGGTATCTTCAGATTCTGGAATCTGATCAGATTCTGAGTTATCATCAGAATCTTGAGATTCTGCATGACTTTCATCTTGCACTGGAGTTTCACTTCCAGGCACTTTGTCATCGAATCTGACATGCATAGATTCTTCAACACATTGTGTTTCTGAATTATACAGCCTGTATGCCTTAGAGCGTTCAGAGTAACCTAAAAAGATTCCCTTTTGAGCTTTGGCATCAAATTTCTTTAGGTAGACTTTGTTGTTCAGGACATTACACGTACATCCGAACTGATGAAAATAAGATATGTTGGGTTTTCTTCCTTTAAAGAGTTCATAAGCTGTTTTTGTTCAATAGAGGTCTAATATAGATTCTGTTCTGAACATAACAAGCTGTGTTTACTGCTTCTGCCCAAAAATGCTTAGCCAGATTGTTCTCATGGATCATGGTTCTAGCCATCTCTTGTAAGGTTCTGTTCTTTCTCTCTACAACTCCATTTTGTTGTGGAGTTCTAGGTGCAGAGAATTCATGAATAATTCCATGTTTTTCACAGAAAACCTCAACCGGGTCATTTTCAAATTCTCCTCCATGATCACTTTTGACTTTCAAAATTTTCATTTCCTTCTCTGATTGAATTTGGATGCAGAATTTACCAAACACAGAATATGAATCATCTTTAGTTTTCAGAAATTTAACCCAACACCATCTGCTGTAGTCATCAACAATGACTAGTCCATATTTACTTCCATATAAGGATGCAGTGTTAACTGGTCCAAATAAGTCAATATGAAGTAACTCCAAGGGTCTGGAAGTAGAAACAATTTCTTTCGGCTTGAAGGGACTCTTGACAATTTTCCCTTTCTGACATGCTCCGCAAAGAGCATCTGAGTGATAGTCAATGTCTGGTAGGCCTTTGACAAGTTGCAACTTTCTAAGCTTAGAGATTAATCTCCAGTTAGCATGTCCCAAACGTCTATGCCACAGCCACTTCTTATCACCCATTGACAAAAGGCACACTACCTTCTGATCAGTCAATTCTGAGAATTTTATCTTGTATACATTGTTTCTTCGTTTTCCCTTGAAGACTATGGACTGATCATCCTTGTTAACCACTGTGCAGTTGTTCTTATTAAACAATACATCATAACCACTGTCACATAATTGACTTATGCTTAGTAGGTTATGTCTAAGTCCATCAACGAACCACACATTACTGATTGAGATCAGAGAGTTACCAATGGTTCCAGTACCAATGATTTTGCCAGTCTAGTTTCCTCCAAATCCCACAGTTCCTCCCTCTTTCATGGTTAGGGTTAGGAACATAGACCTTTCTCCCGTCATGTGACGCGAGCAACCATTGTCCAGGTACCAAACCTTCTGCTTTTCTAGTCCTTTTAGACATACCTGCAGCATCAATAATTTCAGACTTAGGTACCCATATTCTCATGGGTCCTTTTTGGTTAGTCTTAGAACCATTGAACTCCTTTCGTAAGTTACGTCTTGAAGTCATTGCCAATGTTTTCTCCCATACCTTGGGTTTGGAACCGTTTGGTTTAGGTTTCAACTTGCCTTTCACAGTTTCTCCTTTTTGAAACTTAGGCTTTAGTTTTTCAGACTCTGGCTTTTTCAGAGTCTGTTTATCAGACTTTGAATGTTTTAGAGTCTGAGTCTTTAAAGCTTTGGGTTCAAAGTTTTTCAGATCCTTTAACTTAACATTATGAGATTTTGACTTAGTCAGAACCTTAGAAGTAGAAGTTGTAGGTTCTGAATGAGTCACTGTGTTGACTTCATCAGACTCTCTTACAAAATGATTTTTCAACGCCTCTCTGGCTCCATCAGGACCAGGTTTCAGAGTCATTTCATTTGAGTTTCCTCCAATGAATCCAAGACTCTGTCCTCTGTTCTGATACGTGCTATAGATCATGGACGCAACCCTTGATCTGTCAATTCCAGTAGCAATAAATTCTTGCAGAGCAACATCTTGCTCACTTAAGTATTTACAGCTACACTTCTTGATCAATAAAGAGATATTTTCTTCTTTTAAATTCTCTAATTCCAACAGAGTTGAATTATGTCTTTTTGACAGCTTATCAAGCTGTTGTTTGACTTTATTCAACTCAGTGGTCTTTGCTTTAAAATGACCAAGAAGCTCTTTGACAGATTCTACAAGTTCAGATCTTGTGAGTTCAGAATATACCTCTGTTTCATTTTCAGAGTCTGCATCTGATTCTGCCTCAAGTGTCTCTTTAACAGATTCGGTTGTAGTCATTAGTCCAACAGCTACATTGGCTTCACCATCAGCATCATCATCCTCAGACCCTGACTCATTATCAAGATCTTCCCAGGTGGCCATCAGACTTTTCTTGATCTGCTTCTTAAACTTGCTTGACTTGAAGGTTGGCCTCTTTGACTTGGATTTCTCCTTCTGTAGTTCTGGACACTCAGCAATAAAATGTCCAGTCTTCTTGCAGTTGAAGCAACCTTTCTATTCCTCCTTTTTGAACCCCTTCCCACTGCTCTTGCTCAGAAATCTCTTGTTCTTCTTGGCAAGGTACTGCATTCTGCTTGAAAGCATAGTCATTTCCTTTGCAATAACAAGATCCTCCTCTGAGCTTTCAAAAGCTGAAGACTCATTTTCAGACTCTTCAACCTTGAGAGCCTTTGAAGACCTTCCTTTTGATTTCAAGGCAATGGTTTTGGACTTTCTTGCAGAATCATGTTCATTGAGACTTAACTCATGAACCTTGAGTGAGTTTACAAGATCTTCAACACTTAAAGTGTTTAAATCTTTAGCCTCCTCAATTGCAGTGACCTTTGGTCTCCATCTAGAGGGTAAGCTCCTTAAAATCTTGCTAACATGATCAGAAGCTATATAACTCTTCTTCAGTATCTGAAGACCAGATACTAGAGTTTGAAATCTTGAGTACATCTGCTCAATACTTTCATCCTCTTTCATCTTGAATAGTTCATACTGATGAACTAACAGAAGAGCTTTAGCTTCCCTGACCTTTTTGCTTCCTTCATAGTTAGCACAGAGAGAAGCAAACATGGCTCTAGCAGTAGATTTGTCACTCATCTTCATGTATTCCATTTTAGGAATAACAGTGACAAGAGCCCCTCTGATGATATGATGTTTCTTATAGATTTTCTTTTGAGCAGCAGTGTGAAGTTTGCGGTCAATGGCAGCACCTTCGTCATCAAGTTGTAAGTCACCAACACCATCTTCAAGTATGTCCCAGAGTTCTTCATCAAGACCCATGACATAACTATAGAAGTTGGTTTTCCACCAAGAAAATTCTTCAGGATCACCATTGAACTTAGGAATTTTTCCATAATCAGCCTTTTTACTGCTGTTATTGGATCCATAGTCATATGGTATAGCAGCACCAGAAGTACCACCAGAAGAAGACGGTTCACTGGAAGACATGTTTTTCTCTGGATCTTTTCTGTTACACGGTTAAGTGCTATGACAACAGAGCCGAAGCTCTGATACCAACCGAAGGTGAGAAAAACACAAGAAGGGGGGAGGGGGGTTGAATTGTGTTAGCTTTTCGCAGCTCTTGAAGAGTGAGAATCTAATTCCTTGAAACTCAGAATCTGAATGGGATCAGAGTCTGATGGGAGATTAGGTTCTGATGCAGCGGAATAATCAAGAGATAGAGAGAAGAGAGAACACAAGCAATTATACAGGTTCCTTCCATAAACCGGAAGTAGTCCTGTCCCCCTTGTACTTCCAAGGAGAGTTCACTAAAATGTAATATCAATTACAAGTTGCTCAAACACACAGTATGAGACTTCCTTGCTCAAGCACGCAGGCAAGAGACTTCCTTGCTCAAAGACACAACTAAGAGACTTCCTTGCTCAATGGATGCAGCCAAGAGACTTCCTTTGCTCAAGCACAAAAGCAAGAGACTTCTTACACAATTACAAAAAATTGAATAGAGTTGAAACACTTGACAACAATCAAATGTGTTTCAATTACAACAAAGACAGACTCTGTTTTACACAAAAGACAGACTCTGTTTTTCTGTGAAACTTAGAAATTCTAGAATACTCAGTTTGTAAGAATCTAAGTTGATGATGTGCTTTTATTAAGACTCAGTTGAATCATCCAGCACATCAGGATGATTTCTGAAGCTTGATCAATGACTGTTGATATGTTGCTTGATTTGGTAGTAGTCCTTCAATAGCATCATTTGAATACCATTCCCTTTGTGGATTAATACCGGTAGACACAGTTGCCAAACTGTACGAGGTAGTGGAGTAGTGGAAACAGAGTTCGTACAACGTACTCTGTACTGGCTTGCATTCTTGTCTTTGTGCTTCCCACGCTCAAGTTGACTTTGAAGCTAGCCGTTACTCCATTTGAGAGTTTCTTTTGCATCGCAATGCTGTAGAAATCCTTGTTAGCAGATTATCAGATTTTGGGCTTCAGACTCACTGTAGCACTAAGCTTCTGGTAATCTTCAGACTTTCTTGGTTTTCAGATTCTGATGGTCTTCAGACTCTGATACAATCTTTCAGACTCTCTTCGGTACAGTCTTCAGACTCTCTTCGATACAGTCTTCAGACTCTCTTCGATACAGAATCACAAGCAACAAGCTTCTCTGGATTTTTGCTCTTTAACATTGTTCAAACAAAATACTTTCTAAGATATAAATCTTGATTGATATCCTGCATATTTAAACAAATATTAGCAATATCCAATTGACAACTTTTTAATACCTTGTTATCATCAAAACTCAAAACGTGGTATTGCTGAACACCTTTGTTCCAACATGTGTAACGCCCACTTTATTTATTTAATTATTTTATTAGAGTATATAGTATATTATTATATATTATATGATTTTAATGATGTTTGTGACGTATGAGATGATGTTGTGGTGTGACGTTTATTTTATTGTTTAATAAAATAAAATATGTGATGAAAATTAAGATGTGATATAATAACAAATATTTTGAGAGATGGGGTTGTTTTCATAAATAAGATAGAGTTGTGGGGATAAGTGAGAATAGAAAGAATTATATAAGGGAGTTAGGTTTAAAAAGAAACAGTCAGTACGTTACAGACTTTTGGCAAGAAGGGAGAAAAGTGGCTAGAGAAGAGGGAACCCCAATTCTGCAATATTACCAGGTAAGGGTGAGCCTAACTCAATTATATTATGCTGTAATTCATCTAGTTGTGATTAACATAGGAATTGAAAGAGAGATTGAGAGGTTTCATAGGTTAGGGTTTTGTAGATTTTGTGATGAATTGATGAGAGAATGATGTGAATTGGTGTAGAAACCTGTTACAGAACCTAGATTAATCACTAGGACCATAATTCTGATAGATTAGAAGCATAAAACGAAGAATTGGACGAGTTTTGGTGAGGTTTCGAGCGAACCCGTAACCCCTCTGCGACAGCTCGCCGTGGCGAGAAGTTAAGTAAACACTCGCGAGGCGAGCAGCTGAGCTCGCCGTGGCGAGTAACCCTTTAGTGCGCGCGAGGCGAGCAACTTCACTCGCCGTAGCGAGCAAGTGGCAGAATGCAATTTAAGTAGCTCGCCGTGGCGAGCAGTCCCACTCGCCACAGCGAGCAATGTGGTCTCAGACCACTATAACTTGAGTTTTAGAACTCTGTTTTGAGCGAGGCTTTGAGGGTAGACCTTTGGATAGTATTAGAGATGTTTAAGACCTAAATTAGAACCTGTAATGACGTTGTATGATGATTTTAAGACGTTGGCGTTAATCTATGATTAAATGATTATTAAGTGAGGTTTATGAACAAAGTATAAATGATGTTTGTGATGATAACTATGTGCTGTAAATATATATGTTAAGTGTGCTGAGTTGCTGTCATGTATTGTATAATTGCATGTGTCGATAAAGAGTCGTATTTGATGTTAAGACGTTGTGATATCTTGTTTAAGAATTAAGGAGTCGAGTCCATGCATTTGCATATTTTGAGACGGTGGAGCTTATGCTCAAAGCGACGGTGGAGCATTTGCTCAAAGCGACGGTGAAGCTTATTAAAGCTAAAATATTGGTACCACGTTGATGATGTTAAGATGTTAGAGTTGCATTCGTCGAGTCATGTGTTTGAGATGTTTTGAGACGGTTGTTTATGAAGATGTTCTAAGATGATTTGTATATGTGGATGTTTGAGACGTTTCTGTTCTATGTGATGAATAATGTTGTTATTTGTTAAGCATAATTATTTGAATTATATGTTAATATAATTGTTGTGAATCTCACCCCTTCTGTTGGAATTGCCGCCTTGTGGGCAAGTGCAGGTGACCAAGCTTAGGTTCGTCGATGTGAGAGGTTCTTGTGGAGTCTTAGGAGCTCTGATACGTAACGGGATGGGGATTATTATTATTTCTATTCCTTTTATGTATCATGTTGATTAATTATGATGTTTGCGACGTAACTTGATTTGAGATGTTTTATGAGGCTTTTGTGCCGAGACTCATTTATTTAAGATTTTGAGAAGTTTATGAATTCCGCTGCTATGTTTGAATACTGTTTAAGAATAAATTATTATTCAATTTGATTTTAAAGATTTTATGAAATGTGACATCCTGATTTATGTGTTATACTCTGATTATTGAATGAAATTTTAAAGTCGGGATTTCGGGGTGTTACAATTGGTATCAGAGCAGGTCGGTCCGTCCGGCCAATTAGAGAGTCGAGTGACGGTGTCTTAGAGTTAGAATATTATGGTTATATTATTCTAACTTATGTTTGCTTTGTAGAGGAATAAGATGGCTGGAAGAAACGATGCTGCTCTTGCTGCTGCCTTGCAAGCAATGGCCCAAGCTGTGGGAAATCAGAACAACGCCGGTGGAAACGATGGGACGAGGATGTTGGAAACTTTCCTGAGGAACCACCCGCCTACTTTCAAGGGGCGATATGATCCAGATAGGGCTCAGACGTGGCTCAAGGAAGTTGAGCGGATCTTTAGGGTGATGCAGTGTGAAGATGGTCAGATGGTACGATTTGGTACCCACATGTTGGCAGAGGAGGCTGATGACTGGTGGGTTGGTATTCGACCTATCCTGGAAGAAGGAGGTACTGTTGTGACTTGGGCGGTGTTTAGGAGGGAATTCCTGAACCGTTACTTTCCTGAGGATGTCCGGGGAAAGAAGGAGATCGAGTTCCTTGAGTTGAAGCAAGGAAATATGTCCGTGACTTAGTATGCGTCGAAGTTTGTGGAACTGGCAAATATCTACCCCATTATACTGCCGAAAATGCTGAGTTTTCCAAGTGCATCAAGTTTGAGAATGGCTTGCGTCCTGAGATTAAGAGGGCAATTGGTTACCAGAAGATTCGGAATTTCTCTGAGCTGGTGAGTAGTTGCAGGATTTATGAGGAGGATACCAAGGCTCACTACAAGGTAGTGAATGATAGAAAAGCGAAGGGTCAGTAGAGTCGTCCCAAACCTTATGATGCTCCCAGAGATAAGGGTAAGCAAAGAGTGAATGATGAGAGGCGACCACAGAAGAAGGATGCACCTGCTGAGATTACCTGTTATAATTGCGGGCAGAAAGGCCACAAGAGTAATGCGTGTCCTGTTGATGTGAAGAGGTGTTACCAATGCGGACAGAAATGGCATATTACCCCAGACTGCAAGTTTGATGATGTTGTGTGTTTCAACTGTGATGAGCAAGGACATATTGGCTCGCAGTGCAAGAAGCCAAAGAAAGTTAGGACTACTGGAAGGGTTTTCGCGTTGACCGGCACTCAGACTGAGAACGAGGATCGTTTGATCAGAGGTACTTGCTATATTAATGATATACCTTTAGTTGCTATTATTGATACTGGCGCTACGCATTGTTTTGTTGCTTATGATTGTGTTGTTAAGTTGGGTCTTGTTATGTCTGATATGAATGGAGAGATGGTTGTCGAAACTCCAGCTAAGGGTTCAGTGACTACTTCTCGTGTGTGTTTAAGTTGTTCGTTGTCTATGTTCGATCGTAATTTTGAGATGGATTTAGTCTGCCTACCTTTGACTGGTATGGATGTAATTCTCGGGATGAATTGGTTAGAGTACAACCGTGTGCTTATCAACTGTTTTCGCAAGACGGTGTATTTCTTGTCTGAAGAGGAAGAGAGTGGAGCAGAATTTTTATCTACCAAGCAGCTGAAACAATTAGGACGAGATGGAGTTTTGATGTTTTCTCTGATGGCATCCTTATCTTTTGAGAATTAAGAGAAGATCGACGAATTGCAAGTGGTGTGCGAGTTTCCTGAAGTATTTCCCGATGAGATTCCTGATGTGCCTCCTGAAAGAGAAGTTGAATTTGCAATCGATCTTGTTCCTGGAACGAAGCCTGTGTCTATGACACCTTACCGTATGTCAGCTTCTGAGTTAGCTGAGTTAAAGAAGCAATTGGAGGATCTGCTTGAGAAGAAGTTTATAAGACCAAGTGTTTCACCTTGGGGAGCGCATGTATTGCTAGTGAAGAAGAAAGATGGGAGTATGAGACTATGTATTGACTATCGGCAGTTGAACAAGGTAACTATAAAGAATAGGTATCCACTTCCAAGGATTGATGATTTGATGGATCAGTTAGTGGGTGCACGTGTATTTAGCAAGATTGACTTAAGGTCGGGTTATCATCAGATAAAGGTGAAGGATGAAGATATGCAGAAGACGGCCTTTAGAACTCGATATGGTCATTATGAGTATAAAGTGATGCCTTTCAGTGTTACGAACGCGCCGGGAGTATTTATGGAGTATATGAATCGGACCTTCCAGGCATTTTTGGATCGTTTTGTGGTGGTGTTTATTGACGACATTTTGATATATTCCAAATCCGAAGAAGAACATGCTGAACATTTGAAGATTGTCTTGCAAGTATTGAAAGAAAAAAAGTTGTATGCTAAATTGTCCAAGTGTGAGTTCTGGTTGAAGGAAGTTAGTTTTCTTGGTCATATTATTTCTGGTAATGGTATCGCAGTCGATCCGTCTAAAGTTGAAGCAGTGTCGCAGTGGGAGACTCTGAGGTCGGTTACCGAGATTAGAAGCTTTTTGGGATTGGCTGGTTATTATAGAAGATTTATAGAGGGATTTTCTAAGTTGGCACTTCCGTTAACGCAGTTGACGTGTAAAGGTAAATCCTTTGTGTGGGATGCTCAATGTGAGAGTAGTTTCAATGAGTTGAAGAAGCGGTTGACAACAGCTCCAGTTTTAATTTTGCCGAAGCCTGAAGTACCTTTCGTGGTGTTTTGTGATGCGTCCAAGTTGGGTTTAGGTGGTGTGCTGATGCAAGACAGTAAAGTGGTTGCTTATGCATCTAGGCAGTTGAGAATTCATGAACGAAATTATCCTACCCACGATCTTGAGTTGGCTGCAGTGGTGTTTGTGTTGAAAATTTGGAGACACTATTTGTATGGTTCGAGGTTTGAAGTGTTTAGTGATCACAAGAGCTTGAAATACCTGTTTGATTAGAAAGAGTTAAATATGAGGCAGAGGAGATGGCTCGAGTTATTGAAGGATTATGATTTTGATTTGAGTTACCATCCGGGTAAGGCTAACGTAGTTGCTGACGCCTTGAGTAGGAAAACGTTACATATGTCTGCTATGATGGCGGAAGAGTTCGAACTATTGGAACAATTCAGAGATTTGAGCTTGGTTTGTGAAAGATCACATCAGAGTGTAAAGCTAGGGATGTTGAGGATTGACAATGAGTTTCTGAAAAATATTAAGGAAGCGCAGAAAGAAGATGTTAAGCTTGTAGATTTGCTTGTTGCGAGTAACCAGACTGCAGATGGTGATTTTAGAGTCGATGATCACGGTGTGTTGAGATTCCGAGGTAGAATCTGTATTTCGGACAACGATGAGATGAAGAAGGCAATCCTTGAAGAGAGCCATAGAAGTAGCTTGAGTATTCACCCAGGAGCTACGAAGATGTATCATGATTTGAAGAAGTTGTTTTGGTGGTCTGGATTAAAACGTGATGTGGCACAATTTGTGTATTCTTGCCTAGTTTGTCAGAAATCGAAGATAGAACATCAGAAACTTGTTGGTATGATGGTACCGTTGGATGTGCCTGAGTGGAAATGGGATAGCATATCCATGGATTTTGTGACGAGTTTGCCAACTACTCCAAGAGGGAACGATGCTATTTGGGTGATTGTTGATAGGTTAACAAAGTCAGTTCATTTTCTACCAATCAATATCACTTTTCCTATGGTTCGGTTAGCAGAGATTTACATTCAAGAGATAGTAAGATTGCATGGTGTTCCTTCAAGCATTGTGTCAGATAGAGATCCAAGATTTACCTCTAGATTTTGGAAGAGTTTGCAAGAAGCTTTAGGGTCTCAATTGAAGTTGAGCTCGGCGTATCATCCGCAGACAGATGGTCAATCCGAGAGGACGATTCAATCGTTGGAAGACTTGTTGAGAGTGTGTGTACTTGAACAAGGAGGAGCTTGGGATAATCATCTCCCGTTGATTGAGTTCACTTATAATAACAGTTACCATTCTAGTATTGGAATGGCACCTTTCGAGGCTTTGTACGGACGAAGATGTAGAACCCCGTTGTGTTGGTTTGAGTCGGGTGAAAGTGTGGTTTTAGGGCCAGAGATTGTGCAACAAACCACTGAGAAGGTAAGAATGATCCAAGAGAAGATGAAAGCATCGCAAAGTCGACAAAAGAGTTATCATGACAAGCGAAGGAAGGACCTTGAGTTCCAAGAGGGAGATCATGTGTTTTTGCGAGTTACTCCAATGACCGGTGTAGGTCGTGCCTTGAAGTCGAAGAAGTTGACTCCAAAGTTTATTGGTCCGTATCAGATATCAGAGAGGATTGGGACGGTGGCTTATCATGTTGGATTACCACCGCATTTAGCGAATTTGCACGATGTTTTTCACGTGTCGCAACTGAGGAAGTACGTTCCGGATCCGTCTCATGTGATCCAAAGTGACGATGTGCAAGTGAGGGACAACCTTACGGTTGAGACTCTACCCTTGAGGATCGATGATCACAAGGTGAAGTTGTTGAGAGGCAAAGAGATACCTCTAGTGAGAGTGGTTTGGAGTGGAGCGACTGGTGAAAGCTTAACTTGGGAGCTTGAAAGTAAGATGCTGGAGTCTTATCCAAAGTTGTTTAATCGAGGTAAGATTCTCGAGCACGAAAATCCTTTAAGTGGGGGAGAGTTGTAACGCCCACTTTATTTATTTAATTATTTTATTAGAGTATATAGTATATTATTATATATTATATGATTTTAATGATGTTTGTGACGTATGAGATGATGTTGTGGTGTGACGTTTATTTTATTGTTTAATAAAATAAAATATGTGATGAAAATTAAGATGTGATATAATAACAAATATTTTGAGAGATGGGGTTGTTTTCATAAATAAGATAGAGGTGTGGGGATAAGTGAGAATAGAAAGAATTATATAAGGGAGTTAAGTTTAGAAAGAAACAGTCAGTACGTTACAGACTTTTGGCAAGAAGGGAGAAAAGTGGCTAGAGAAGAGGGAATTCCAATTCTGCAATATTACCAGGTAAGGGTGAGCCTAACTCAATTATATTATGCTGTAATTCATCTAGTTGTGATTAACATAGGAATTGAAAGAGAGATTGAGAGGTTTCATAGGTTAGGGTTTTGTATATTTTGTGATGAATTGATGAGAGAATGATGTGAATTGGTGTAGAAACCTGTTACAGAACCTAGATTAATCACGAGGACCATAATTCTGATAGATTAGAAGCATAAAACGAAGAATTGGACGAGTTTTGGCGAGGTTTCGAGCGAACCCGTAACCCCTCTGCGACAGCTCGCCGTGGCGAGCAGACCCGCTCGCCGTGGCGAGCAGTTAGGTAAACACTCGCGAGGCGAGCAGCTGAGCTCGCCGTGGCGAGTAACCCTTTAGTGCGCGCGAGGCGAGCAACTTCACTCGCCGTAGCGAGCAAGTGGCAGAATGCAATTTAAGTAGCTCGCCGTGGCGAGCAGTCCCACTCGCCACAGCGAGCAATGTGGTCTCAGACCACTATAACTTGAGTTTTAGAACTCTGTTTTGAGCGAGGCTTTGAGGGTAGACCTTTGGATAGTATTAGAGATGTTTAAGACCTAAATTAGAACCTGTAATGACGCTGTAAGATGATTTTAAGACATTGGCGTTAATCTATGATTAAATGATTATTAAGTGAGGTTTATGAACGAAGTATAAATGATGTTTGTGATGATAACTATGTGCTGTAAATATATATGTTAAGTGTGCTGAGCTGCTGTCATGTATTGTATAATTGCATGTGTCGATAAAGAGTCGTATTTGATGTTAAGACGTTGTGATATCTTGTTTAAGAATTAAGGAGTCGAGTCCATGCATTTGCATATTTTGAGACGGTGGAGCTTATGCTCAAAGCGACGGTGGAGCATTTGCTCAAAGCGACGGTGAAGCTTATTAAAGCTAAAATATTGGTACCACGTGCATGATGTTAAGATGTTAGAGTTGCATTCGTCGAGTCATGTGTCTGAGATGTTTTGAGACGGTTGTTTATGAAGATGTTCTAAGATGATTTGTATATGTGGATGTTTGAGACGTTTCTGTTCTATGTGATGAATAATGTTGTTATTTGTTAAGCATAATTATTTGAATTATATGTTAATATAATTGTTGTGAATCTCACCCCTTCTGTTGGAATTGCCGCCTTGTGGGCAAGTGCAGGTGACCAAGCTTAGGTTCGTCGATGTGAGAGGTTCTTGTGGAGTCTTAGGAGCTCTGATACGTAACGGGATGGGGATTATTATTATTTCTATTCCTTTTATGTATCATGTTGATTAATTATGATGTTTGCGACGTAACTTGATTTGAGATGTTTTATGAGACTTTTGTGCCGAGACTCATTTATTTAAGATTTTGAGAAGTTTATGAATTCCGTTGCTATGTTTGAATACTGTTTAACAATAAATTATTATTCAATTTGATTTTAAAGATTTTATGAAATGTGACATCCTGATTTATGTGTTATACTCTGATTATTGAATGAAATTTTAAAGTCGGGATTTCGGGGTGTTACAACATGCACTGTCTTTATTCAATGAATTAAGAGCCTTTAAAATTTTCTGAGGAGTGGGGAGCATAAGATTTAAATCTTCTGAAACTAAATTTGGGATGACTCCATCAATTAAATCTGCAACCTGCAAATCCTTCACAGAAAAAATATTTTTAGAGTGATTTGTGATGTGTTCTGAAATTTGCTCTGGTTTCGTAATCATGTTATCACCTCCTTAATAGAGTTGATGAGTTTAGAGGTGTGTTTGATCTTGGCTATTCTATGCAAGTATTTGGTATTCCTGTCACCTTGAGAGTGCCAGGCAATGTTGGATTTTTCTCGCTATAATGCTTCTTATTTCTCCAATGCTTGTTCCAAAGAGATTTGTGCAATATGTTGCTGATCAAGCAATGATTCAGTGTCCCCATCGGAATCAATGTCAGCTTGAATAGCTATTAGCTTCTGTTCAGCTTCTTTAACAAGAATATTAACATTGCCAAAAACTGTTTTATTCCAAACCTTCTGACTTTGTTTGAGAATTTTAAACTTTTGATTAAGAATGAACATGGGACAGCCCACCACATTAGTATCCCAGCATTGTTGTATCAAATTCTTGCAATCATCGTGTATACTCCACTTACTCAAGAATTTGAATTGAGAGACAAAAGTGGTTGGAGAATTTTCAAAATCTAACAATAACGGAAAGTGATCAGACTTAAGCTTGGTTAAAGTAGAAATAATTAAAGAGGAACACATATCCAACCAAGCTTGATTGCATACTACAATGTCTAATCTCTTTTTTGTTTGTCTGTGACCTCTTCTGCCATTTATCTAAGTGAATTGGGGTCCTCTAGTGGGGAGATGAAAAAACAATTTGAATCGGTCCATTCGGAGAAGTCAAGCATCGGTCTCATAATAGGTGAGGTGTTTCCCCTATGTTCATGAGATCCTAATATGGTATTAAAGTCTCCTATAGAGCACCATGGAAATTTATTTTGGTTTTGGATGTTTTCAAGGGTTTGCCAAAGCTGTCTTCTAAGTATGTAGTAATTAGATGCATAAACGGCAGAGATACAAAACGTAAAATTGTTTTCATGAATGTAGAAGGAATTTTGTTAGTCAGTTTTGGATTTAATAACAGGGTTAATGGATTTAAGGAATAAACACCAAAGGTTAGGGTTTAGGGAGTCTCTGTCATTAAGTTCAAAAAGCTTAAAATTCAATCTGTTAAACCAGTTTCTAGGATAATGTTCAAATAAAAGCCAAGGTTCAGATATTAGAATAATATGAGGTTTATGAGATGAAATAGAGTTCATAAGTGCTAACCTAGTAGGGGCGTTAGCTAGGCCCCTGATGTTCCAATACAAGCACTTCATTTAAAAGGCTTGATTGGAACCTCAGACCTAGTAAGGTATGCATTGTTGGCCTTAGAAGAAATGGCTCTTTGATTTATTTTTTTAGAAGATTTGCTAGTTACTAGTTTGAAACCAGAAGCATCAATATTCACTTGATTTTCCAGTGAATTTGCTCATCAATTTTTGCCTCCCTTGCTAGCTTTGCCACTAAATCACCTTCATGTTGTTTAATCCGCTCCTCGTCAATATCTGCTAGATTAGCCAAAGACTGGTTCAAAAATTACATATCATTATGAATTCTTATGGGAGAGTCTTGTCCTTGGCTCTTGAGTCCAGTTGTTTGTATTCTTCATTATGCAACTAAGTAGCATCCACAAACTCGGATGCTTGTGAACTATCATCAGAATTTTCTGCCTCTTCTTGAATATCTTCATGTTGAACAATATTAAGTGTTGGTTCATTTTGAGATTGAACATTTACATTCATTGTTGCATCCTTCACGGTGTCATGCTTGCTTGAGTTACCAATTTCCAAATCAACAACAGATGTCTCCTTTTCAATCCACTGCTGGTTCTGTTTTTCGACATGAGAAACAACCTTATCATTATTGTTCTTTCCATTTGTATCTCCTTTGTTGCCTTCTTGCTCTTTGGTGACTTTGTTGCTTTTGTTGGCTTTCCTGCATACACTAACATTATGACCAACACATCTACAAAAGCCACAAAAATCAGGAATATTTTCATATTCCAACTCAACAAAAAAATGTATCCTTTTCTCTCGACCAACACTTCATACTTGAGTTCCTCTGAAAAATCAATATCCACAAGCACTCTCGCAAAATGACCAAAAGTCCTTTCAATAGCTGGCTTGCTCGTAACTGAATCCATAAATATTGGTGTTTCCGCACTGCTAGCGATTGCAATATATAATATTTTTTCTCCAGTATTTCTGTGAGAGGCCGTGAATCTTCATCCAAACTTGGGCAGAGGTGTTGGTTTGCAGATTAGGGTTGAAATCATGGGTCCATGGAAAGAGCTTCAACAAATTAGGGTTCAGAATCCAAGAGCCTACTGATCTTACCCTCCTTGCATCCTCTATTGAGGAAAAAACAAACTCATAGAAACCCTTTCCAATAGAGGTGACACCCCATGGAGCTAGGTTTTTCCAGACAAGTTTTAGCTTTTCCTTTAAGGCAACAACAGTTAAGCGAAAAGATCCCTTCGTCAAGATTATACGTGCGTGCAAATTATTCTTGCATGAATCCAATCCTATGTCATATTCATCATCATGGATCGTAATCGACAATTCGTCTCCCTTAATCGTTGGTTTAGGCAATTGGCTGTAGGGAATATCGCAAACACTGGTTAGGGCTTGCGCAAAGGTGAGTTGAGATTTGGTTTTTAGGGGAGATCAAGAAAGGATCATAATCGATGAGACATTTCCAAGGGATTAGGGTAGGTTTCATGGATGATGGTGGCTGTTTAGGCAAGGCGGTGATGTGAGAGGGTGAAACCATTGAGGAAGGTGATGAACAATGATTAAGTCGCCAGAGCAATAATCATGTTGTTACATACTTAAATATTACTTGTTAAAAAAATATACTTAAATATTAATATATAATTTCTTTTTTGTACAAAACATATCAATATATAAATTTTATAATTTTTTTTAAGGAAATATAAATTTTATGAATACCTTTTATTTCGGTTTACATTTATCTATTGATTGAACCGCTAATTTTACCAAACATGTAACATCCCAATTTTCAATACGAGTGTGCTTTTTTCTTTCTTTTAAAAATAACTCAAAGCCTTGAACTAAAGGATCCATGGCCGTCTTTAATTTAAAATCAGAGTCAGTAAATCAGTTTGAAAGCATTTCCCATATTACGATATAAATCAAAAGCCATATTTTATAAACCAATTCTAAGCAATGAGTTTCTAACTTCAAATCATGCACGTCAAAACATAAAATAATGTATGAGTATTCTTTTCTTATGGTAGAATCATTTACAATAGTGCCCAAACAAAAAAATAGAAAATCCATACACATAAGACTCTAAAAGAAAACATCTAAGTTGATCCTTAACTCTCAACTGAGATGACAGGGTACAAGATCCCACCAATGACATCAAGCTTGACTGCCACGAATTAATGTAAAGGGTCACGATCTAAAAACAACATGATTACAGAAATACAATATGCACAACATACAGGCATGGTAAATGGCATCAAGATAAACATTCCGCATACAAAGTACAATGACGCATAATTTGCCTAACAAATGCAGATTCAATATGAGTGTGAAACCTATCACGGGTTGTCACATGCAACTGATTCCGGAATTGAATATCGCCACACATGCCACCGCAGAGGTGTTACATTCAAATAACTCTGGAATAGAATATCACCACAAAGGCCACCACAGAGGTGTTTCATTCAAATGACTCTAGAATTGAATATCACCACAAAGGCTACCATAAAGGTGTTTCATTCAAGTGACTCCAGAATAGATCAAGCCACACAGGCTACGAAAATGTCATGATAATGAAACAACCCGCACATGCTGAAATAATGCCACACAGGCTAAAATAACTTTTCACATCTCAGCATGCATTTCATATATGTATCACGCGGGGATAGATAGTATTCGTCGCTAGCTTTGTTTTGATATCTCGTTTGCGCGATTCGGACAAGGAATGAAGAAGTTATGGATGAGAGAAGATGAAGATTGAGAGAGAGAGAGAGTTTTGTTTTTGTGAGGTTTGGACCACAAACTTACTATAAATAGTAGGTCGATTGGTTTATAAACAAACCGGACCTGGTTCTCGCGGTTCAAGGTACATGTAGCTGACAAAGTTCTATCCCAACTATGATGAACTTCTAACCAATCTAAAACATCTTAGAATTACCTCCTTACTCAAAAATCACTATTCATTCTCTAATATTTTTTTATCGGAACTTTTCTCAACTCGTAGGTATAATATTCCTAAATTCCCAAAACGTCATCTCCATGACAAGTAAGTTCCCAAAATGAATATTAATGACTCCAAAGGTCCAATAATATCTCATTTGCAGGCGTAAATATATTTGATTCTAACTGAATCTCAAACTCACAAAAATGCTCAAGATTAAGGAAAAACAAAATCTTGACATATCACATAACACAAGTCACAAAAATATATTCATGCTTAACAAACATTATGAACATCATACTCAATCACACAGAGTAGAAAATAACATATGTGAATCAATTCCAGATCTCACATAGTAAAATTGCTCAACCAGTTTTCCATTCAAAATAATAGTTTTGAAATCAAAATAACTTTCCGATAAAAATCTTATTTCCAAAATTTGGACGAATATAACGCGATCATCTTCCCATTCTAACAATGTATAAAACTTTTGTTAAAATTTTCATGACGCTCTTCATCCGTTGAAAATTTAGACAAGTACATCCACCACATTAAAACAAATTCCGAAATTCCGACAACGTCAAGACATTTCATAAAGTCATTTATTAACAAAGAAAACATCAGAGCATGATGAGTCTCCCACTTTCCTTTGATCTGATTAATCACCAAGGCTGAATCTCCACATATATCAATATTTTTAATCCTCAAATTGATAGCTTCTTCTATACCCATGATGCAAGCTTCATATTCTGCAATATTGTTTGTACAGTCAAATCGTAGCCTTGCAGTAGAAGGGATGTGAATACCCTTAGGTGTAACGAGGATTTCTCCAACTCTATTACCATAGGCATTAACTGCCCCATCAAATATCAAACCCAATTTAGATTCATGATCAGGACCTTCACCAAACAACGGTTCGTCACAATCTTTCATCTTCAAATACATGATCTCTTCATCAGGGAAATCAAACTTGACAGGTCGTTAATCTTCAACTGGTTAATGAGCCAAATGATCTACAAGGATACTGCCTATGATTTCTTTCTGAGTGCGGTATTCAATATCAAAATCGGCCGATAACATCTGCCACCAAGCAATTCTTCCTGATAATGAAGATTTCTCCAAGAGGTACTTGATCGGATCCATTTTGGATATCAACCAAGTAGTATGATTGATCATATAGTGTCGAAGACGTTTGGTAGCCCAGGATAAAGCACAACAAGTCTTCTCAAGTGTCGAGTATCAGAATTCATAATCTGTGAACTTCTTGCTCAAATAGTAAATTGCATGCTCTTTTCTACCAATTTCATCTTGTTGTCCAATTACACAACCCATGGAGTCTTCTAACACAGTCAGATACATGATCAATGGTCTTCCTTCAACTGGAAGGATAAGAATTGGAGGTTCTAACAAATACTCTTTGATGCTGTTAAAGGCTTTCTGGCAGTCTTCCGTCCAAACGATCCCTTGATCTTTGCGGAGTAACTTGAATATGGGCCCACATGTGGCAGTCATATGAGAGATGAATCTGGAGATGTAATTCAGTCTTCCAAAAAATCCTCTGACTTGTTTCTCTGATAGCTTTGACTTTGTCGGGATCCACTTCAATACCCTTCTGACTAACAATAAAACCCAAAAGTTTCCCATATCTAACACCGAAGGTACATTTATTAGGATTCAAACGAAGTTTATACTTTCTCATCCGTTGAAACATCTTCTACAAATACTCAACATGTTCTTCTTCAGTGCCTGACTTGACAATCATGTCATCCACATAAAATTCAATCTCTTTGTGTATCATATCATGGAACATCTTCGTCATGCCCCTTTGGTAAGTGGCACCAGCATTTATCAAACCAAATGGCATTACTAAGTAGCAGAAAGCGCCCACGGTGTGATGAAAGATGTCTTTTCTCTATCTCCGGGAGCCATCTTGATCTGATTGTAACCGGAGAATCCTTCCATGAAGGAGAAGACTTTGCATTTAGTAGTACTATCAACCAATACATCGATGTGAGGTAAAGGGAAATCATCCTTCAGACTAGCCTTGTTCAAGTCTCGGTAATCAACACACATTCTGAACTTACCATCTTTCTTCGGAATAGGCACTATGTTGGCCAACCATTGAGGATATTAAGATGTAACTAGAAAACTTGCATCAATTTGCTTTCGTACTTCCTCTTTAATATTGAGAGCCATATCGGGATGAGATCTTCTTAGCTTCTGCTTGACCGGAGGACACTCAAGCTTCAATGGTAATCGATGTTCCACCACCTCAGGGTCTAACCCTGGCATATCTTTATATTAACAAGCAAAAATATCAGCATACTCTCTGAGAATCTCAATTATCCTTTTCTTAACGGTTGCATCCAGCAATGCTCCGATCTTGATCTCTTTCTTATCTTCATCGGTACCCAGATTGATCAGTTATATCTCTTCCTCGTGAGGCTGAATGGCTTTTCTTTCTTGCTCTAACATCCATCTAATCTCATCAGGAATCTCTTCATCCTCCTCTACCATAGCCTCGTAAACAGGGAACTCAAAGTTGGGAGGAAACATAGGGTCACTGTGTTCAACGGCCTCATGTATGTTCAGTCTGCACATGATTTATTATTGATTTTCAGTAAATGAGTAAATGCAGACTTTTGAAATTGATTTTTAAAAGAAAAAGTGAATAAGTTTTTTTTGGGTTCTTTGTATTACCATTTTTTTCCATAAAAAGCAATAAATCAAATTAATAAAAATAAAATAAAAGTCGTGATAGAAACGACGATTTTCATTGATAACGGAAATACTTGAAGCTAAAACAAAGCCCTACATGATTTTACTTTCGTCTAGGGCGGGACGAAAGGAGTTTTCTTAAAAAAAAATATATACAAACAAACATATTACTTAGATAAAGGTATCACGGAAGGAACATCAACAGTGATCCAATTGCAGCAGGCTCCTCCTCGCATCACAAAGACAGGTGCCACCTCCTCAGACTGGTCCTCAATAATAGCATTGGTATCTAGTGGAGCATGAATGAACCCAACAATGTGAAAAGTACCCTCAGTTGGCTTAAAGATCACACTTGGCTTGCTAGCAGAGAAACCCATACCTTCTTTACACTTATTTTCAGGCAGCTGCACCAACTGAGCCCAACCTTCAGCTTTACCTTCTTGAACCATCTTCTAGGAATCCTTCAGAGAGGCCATACATCTTTAACCCTTTTCGGTAGTTCCTTCTTCAGCAGAGAATCCCTGAAACAATGTCCCCTCCACATCATCAGCACCAATATAAGAAAAAGCCGACATATGTCTAACTAACAAAGCTGATTCACCGATCACTGTTATTAGCTTCCTATAGCTTACAAACTTCAATTTCTGATGGAGAGTAGATGTCATAGCTCCAGCATCGTGGATCCAAGGCCTTCCAAGTAAGCAACTATAGGAAGCATGAATGTTCATAACCTGGAAAGTAACCTTAAACTCATGAGGGCCGACTGTAATAGGAAAGTCTATAGCTCTGATCACTGCTTTCTAGATCCACAAACGCAACGCACTTGGCCTTAATTGGGCACCTCGGTACGCGAGCTTATCCAGAGTGGTTTTTGCCATCGCGTTCAAGGAGGAACCGGTATCTATCAGAACATTGGACATAGAGTCCAACTTGCATAGAACAGAGATGTGTAAGACCAAGTTATGATTTTTTTCCCCGCCGAGAGGTCTTCATCTATGAATCCCAATTTGTTGCACACAGTCACATTCCCAACTATGCTTCCAAACTGTCCCAGAGTCACATCATGGTCCACATATGCCTGATTTAGAATCTTCATCAATGTTTCCCTATGAGCATCAGAATTCATTAGCAGAGACATTATGGAGATCTTGGACAGAGTCTGTAGCAACTGGTCCACTATCTTGTACTCGCTTCTCTTAATCAACATCAAAATTTCATCATTGTCCTCATAAATGATCCCACTAGGTTGAATTGAATTCTTACCTTAACTGGGATTTTACACTTGCATAGATTCCACATTCGGAGCATTATTCTCATCTTGAACAGCAGTTGGGAGAATACGTCCACTTCTTAACACTTTGCTATTTTCAACTATATTCACCACAGAGTCTGCAGAGTATAAGGGTATCTCTCTACCGTTTTCCAAGATGGTAGCCTCATACTTGTAGGGTATAGCTTTCTCATAAGTATATGGCGGAGGTCCCGGTAAACAAATCACCAGAGGAGTGACAACTGGTTTTGCATTATTGTAGGTTACCTTAAGATGTTCCGGGACTTTGAACACGGGAGTGATGACACAAACACTCTTGACTCCCCTTATAACAACTAATTCTCTCATATCCATCAGCCCTTGTACATCATTTAGGACTTGTGCACATCCTCGAGGATCCACAGAACACATTTCACAAGAGTCATGATCGTGACTAAACAAAGTTGCTTCACACATCTTGACATGGATTGGAACCAACGGAGTTTTGACATCCTGGGACCGGAGTCTTGTACAAGATTTCTTGAAAGCAATGAGGGTAGCAAGTCTGCATATAGCATAGGTATAGGAGGAAACTCATTCCTGAGAGAACGGTTATGTTGTTGTGGAGCCCGAGGGCGAGGTTGTTGTTGTTGAGGTGGTGGAGGGTAATATGGTTGTTGGTAAAATGGTTGAAGATATGGTTGTTGGTTCAATGGTGGATAGTATGGTGGAGGCCTTTGGGGCATTTATGGATGGTAATTCTGATTTTGTGGAGTTAGGATGGGTGGTGGGATATTAGCAACAAAGAGGTAATTTGGGTACGATGGTTGAGATCCACCATGGGCCACCATGTCGACCTTTTGAGTATTCTTTTTTGGATAGCCATTTCCAAACTTTTTCAGACCACTAGATGAACCACCTGACGAACCACCTGACGATTCACCTTCCTTAGTCACACGTCCTTGGCGGACCCATTCTTCAATATGTATCCATGTGTCTACCATCTTAGTAAACCTTTGTGAAGTACAACCAAGCATTTTCTCAAAGTAGAATGGACTCAAAGTCTTGAAGAATAAATCAGCCACTTCCCTTTCTTCCAGAGATGGGCGAATTCGGGCAAATGTCTGGATGAAACGCATAGCATATTCCTTGAAATACTCCTTATCCCTTTGTGTCATGGCTTATAGCTCTTTCCGGTTGGGTGCCATGTATGAATTTTACTTATATTGCTGGACGAAAACATTAGCCAGCTCCTCAAAAGTGGTGATACCTTTCAAATTCATGTACCATACTTGTGCCGGACCAGTCAGATTGTCTAGGAAACAGTGGATAAGTAGAGGTTCATTGTCCTTATAAGCTGTCATCTTCCTAGCATACATGACTAAGTGATCTTGTGGGCAGGTATCCCCCATATACTTCTCAAAGTCTAGCACCTTGAATTTAGGCGGTATTACAACATCAGGAACCAAGCAGAGGTCATACACATTCTTACCAAACACGTCCATACTACGGAGGGCTTTCAACTCTTTCTGTACCAAATCGTACTTTTCTTCCAAGTTACCCATCCTGTCATCTCACGCCACACTGTCAGAGTGATAGATCTGTCCGTCCTCTTGCTGGGCAGTATGGACATGAGGTGTTGCATAAGTCACATTGGCCTGAGGGAATGGTGGACCAGGCTGGAAAAAAGGTAATGATTTTTGACTAAAAGGAATCGGCATTTCTGGACCACCAAAACGAGCACCTTTATTGGGTGCATTAGGCATGCCCCATGGGTAACCATTGGGCATGTAGTGCTGTCATACCCCGATTTTTTACCCAAGACCCCACAGACACGCATCGTTTAACGCTGATCAGTCCTCGACTTTTCAGTAAAAATTTCGGCAGAGAGGTATTTTAAAATACCTCATTTTTCTTTTTTTCTCGAATCGGGCTGTCATCTCTCTTTATTTTCGTTTCTATCTTTATTCATTAATTTTAATTTTTATTAGTCATTATTTCATTTTTGATAAGTCCAAGTCTGCATAATTCTTTTTATTATTATCATTTATTTATTCATTTTAAGTCATTTTCATTATTATTCATTTTTTATTATTACTTGATAAAATCTTAAAAAAAAACAAAAAAAATCAGATAATATCCAAAGAATTGGTCTGATCCAAAAAAAAACAGCATGTCGTGTGTATAAACGTGTTTTTCATCCTCACCAGTTCATCCCAATCCGTTTTTCATCCTGATCCAAAGCCACTAACCCACTGGTTTTTCTCTGCATCACCAATAAACCCTAGGTCTAATCCAGCACTATAAATACAACTCGCAAACACAAGTTTAGGGGACCCATTTTTTTCTTTCGGCAACACAAAGTCCACAACAACATCAATACAAACAACAAATTTCAGCCAACAACATCACAAATCCGATCCCAAACAAGCCAACAAGCCCAGAATCGTCATACATAGGCCGAATCAAGACCCATAAGGTATAACCTTTCCTTTCTCTCTAAATCCAAGACCGTGAGGTCTAAGTTTGCGAATTTATGTTCCTAAAAAAGAGAATCGAAAAAAAAAACAGAGAGAATAAATCGTAAGAGAAAAGAAAGAAGAAAAGGTAGTATTGTTTTTTTTATTGATAGATCTAGGTTCATAGCATACCGGTTTGTGAATTTTGGGTTTAGAATCGAGTAGAGAAGAAGGAGAGGAAACGAAAACTGTAAAAAAAACTAAAAAAGGACAAAAAAATTTGTCCGACGCAGCGGCTCCGCCGTCATTAGCCGGTGGCCGCCGCGCCGGAATACTTTCCGGCCACCACTCTTTTCGCCGGAGAAGGGGAAGAACAAGAGAGGAGAGAGAACAGAGGATTTGAGGGAAGAGAGAAAGAAGAGAGAGAAAAGAAATGGGGAAATGAATAAAAATGGGTCATACACCCTTATATATCCCCCCTTTGAACCGGTTCGGTTCTCCTGGTCCGACCCAGGCTTGAACCGAACCGGCCCCAGCCCATTCCTTAGCCCAATTCTTTTTTTTTTGTTGCCCTCACCCCCCATTGCACTATCTGCACCCCCTGTCCTGTCTTTTATTTTTACTCTTTCATGCATTTTCATTTTTTTTAGCATCTTATTTCTATTTCTCATGCATTTTCATTTAGCTTAGTTTTTTATTATTCACTATTTATTTTTTAAACAAGGGTATTAGAATGTAAATAGGCTCTCTAATGTAATTTATTTATCTTTATCGCAGACCGTAGAATGTATTAATAGGTTTTTTTTGTAATAGTTTAGGTGCATGTGTGCGTGTGTGTGTGCATGATTTATTTTTATTGTTTCTAGTTTAGGGTAAAGGTTTTTTTGCGGTGATCCAACGTCACCACAAAAAACCTACGTTTTACTTTCTTGCTCCGTTAGATTTAATTTTCGTTTCATTATTCAAAAAACAAACAAAAAAAATGCAAATAATTCAAAAAAACAAAAAAACATTTTCACAACAAACCTTGATTCAAAAATCAAGTGATCCCTTTTATTCCTTATTCTTTCATAAATCAAAATTGCAATCAACTTTAATTACATTCTGAGTCCATTTTCTTTTGACATAAAAAACACAAACAAATCTATTTTGCCACTTGGCTTTTCATTTTTAAAACTTTTTTTCAAAACTAATAAAAAACACACAACCAATCAAACGTCAATTTTTACCCCGAACTACGAGGTTTTGATCCCTCACGGGTACGTAGGCAAAGGACGTTGTCCTCTCAAATCAATAAAAAATGTAGATAATAGCCTTCTCTTTTTTTCTTTTACTTTCAATCACTTTAAATCCATTTTCAAAAAGCAAGCAAGTTTATAGCACAAAAAATTAAATAAAATCAAAAGGTTCCCATAGAGTACTATGGATATTTAGGGTGCTAATACCTTCCCTAAATATAACCAACCCCCGAACCCTAAATCTCTTCAAATATGGGGTATTTGAACTTTTTTCCCCTTTTCTAAATAATTTTAAAAGTTCAGTCGTGAAATAATTAGTGAGTCAAAAGCTAATCAAATAGCCTTCATCTCCGAAAAATGACGCGACAGAAATGGCGACTTCACTGGGGACCCCCTAAGAGGGTTGAGCCTAACTTGGCTTTATTTAAATTTTGTGCTATAACTTGCTTAAAAAACAAAAACAAAAGATGGAAATACGTGTATATATGTTCTTCCTTCTTCTTTCTCTTTTCTTAACGTGTGTGGTGAGATAAGTCCTAACCCGGACTTGAGGGAAACATAAGATAGGACGGTGGTATAATCATAGTCTCAGGGCAAGAGTACTCTTCGGTTTTGACACATGTGATACAACCCCACTCAACGGAGGGATCTTGGATGCATACGTTGTCAACGTGAGTACTCATGTTTGACATGTTATTTTCAAGTGACCGTCGAAGTTGAGAACCTTTAGTCACCTTTAACCCATCTTGGCCTTTTAGGACGTAGTGCGGTGGCTAAACAAGAGTACTCTTGAATTAGTTGATACTCGATACTACACTCAAATGAGACATTACTACGAATATTGTTGGACCGGGAGTACTCCCGCTGATCGATAATGTTCGGAAGTGGTCAATGATTTTGGGGATCCAATAGAACCCGTGATACAGGTACATGTGAAACCATAGTCCTTACCATATGGCACGCTTACCCTTGACTCCATCATGTTGAACCTGACCCCACCATGTTTTCTATGTTCTTTAACATATTCATGCATACATGCATTCATTCATAAACTATTTTTTTTTCATCAAGATCGAAGGACTTATCGAAACTTTTTTTGCAAACATCGTAGATGAATTTCCCAAGAAGGAACCTTAAACAGTATAGTTTCAGGAGACCGGACCTTTCGAGTTTAAGGAAGCTAGCAAAAGAGGTGATGACCGGGATTACTTTCGGGAACGACATGGAAGTTTGCTTGGTATTGTCAAAACAGATGTTGATGAGGGACTTCTCAATACTTGGGTCCAGTTCTACGATCCTCTCAATCACTGCTTCACCTTTCCAGATTACCAGCTTGTTCCCACCCTTGAAGAATATTCTCATTGGATAAATTTACCAGTGCTTGACGAACCACCTTTCAACGGCCTTGAGAGAACACCCAAACATTCAACCATTGCTGCAGCTCTCCACCTTGAAACAGCCGAAGTGAAGACAAACCTCATCCTCAAAGGAAATCTTTTGGGCCTACCTACCAAATTCCTCTATAAACAAGCTACCATTGTTGCCGAAGCAGCCAGCATCGACGCCTTTCACTCCATCCTTGCCTACTCATATATGGCCTTGTACTTTTCCCGAACATCAACGACTTTGTTGACATCAATGCCATTAAGATCTTCCTATCAAGAAACCCGATCCCTACTCTGTTGGCCGACACGTACCATTCTATCCATGAACGTACCCTGGCGGGCCGCGGAACCGTCCTTTGTTGTGCGCCTTTGCTACAGAGATCGATCACATCTCATTTACCCCAAACCCCTCGCTTTACAACCAATCCGGAAAATCTCCTTTGGTCTAAAAGAATCATGTCCCTTACCCCTGCTGATGTAATGTGGTACGACCGAGCTTACGATAAAGGAACCATCATTGACAGTTGTGGAGAATTCAATAACGTACCTCTCCTTGGTGTACGTGGAGGAATTAGCTATAACCCTACTCTTGCCAGACGCCAATACGGGTATCCCATGGAAGGGAAGCCTCGTTACATCTATCTAGAGAATGTGTTTTACCACAACCGAGAAGACAGTAAAGGCATGAGAAAGAAGATTGTGCAAGCATGGAACACCATTCAAAGAAGGGATAAAGGCCAGTTAGGAAGGAAGACAGGTGCCATCCATGAATCATATACTCAGTGGGTTATTGACAGAGCTACCCAATACAGGATGCCTTATGAACTACGAAGGTTCATATCTGCTATTACTCCAGCACCACCTCTACCTATGACCTTTGATACCGAGAAAGAGTACCAGGAGTGTTTGCAAGAGTCTCGCCGTGAAAGTGCTATTTGGGAAGGAAAGTATCAAGTAGCTGAGCGTGAGAAGGATGCCATAATGAACCTGCTAGAACAGGAAAATTGGAAAAACCACAAGAAAGACCAGGAAATTGCTGAATTGAAAGACCGTATCAAGGAAAAGGATGCCATACTTGACCGGGTTCCCGGGAGTAAGAAGAGGTGTATAGACTTTTTTGCCGGCACGCATCCAGATTTTGAGGAGTAGACCACCTCAGGAGTTGGAGAGCTTCACAGTCTTTTTTATCATTTATGTTATTTTCTAGCTTTTTGTAATATACTTTGGAGTCCATCCCTTGGCTCAGTTTGTTAGAAAGGGAGTTATCTTGTGGTGCTTTAAATTATTATTCAATGAAATTTTCAACTACGATGTTTACAAAAATGCTTTTATAAGTCCTTCGATAAAAATGTGTCTTTTTGCATAAACATACCATGCATCATTCTGCATTCATAGTTTCAAATCCCAAGTCTCACACAAGTTCTTTATTCTGAAAGGTCAACCCGTTTGAAAAGTGGCTCAGCGCATTCTCTACAAATCTACTCGCACTCACTACACTAGGGCAGCTGTAAAGAAAAAAATGGACTTTCTCGAACAAGAAAACCGAGTACTTAGAGAGGCAAATGAAACCATGCAGGCCAAGATGGACGAACTGACCGAATTGGTAAGGACACTAACGGGCGCACAAGATCAACTGCCACCACCACCTCCTCCCCCTGGCAGCACTCAGGCTAAGGCAGGTTCCTCTATTGTTACTTCACAGCAAATGATACCAGAAGGTCGTCCTTGGGGCATGCCTTTTAGCCTTGGTGAAGTATTCCGTCCTTATGCCTCAGAAGCTCAAGTGTCTACCGTCCAAAATGCATTTTCTGTTCCAACTGCAACCTACTCAGTACCTCTGGTTCATACTATTCCACAAAGAGAAGACCCTATCATTCCTTCAGGAAATACAGGGGCCCATGACAAAGTGATCGACTTACAGGAGAAGTTTGAGATGATGAATCGGGAAATGCAAGCACTTCGTGGAAAGGAAATATTCGGGAAAGATGCTTATGATCTCTGCTTGGTACCAAATGTCCAGATACCCCACAAGTTCAAGCTCCCAGACTTCGAGAAATACAAAGGGACTTCCTATCCCAAGGAGCATTTGAGGATGTATATGAGAAAGATGTCCACATATGTAGGTGACAACCAGGTCCTCATTCATTACTTTCAAGATAGTTAAGCTAGTGCCGCACTGAAGTGGTACATAAATCTGGACCGTACAGAGGTCCGAACTTTCAATGATCTGTGTGAAGCCTTTGTGCTGCAATACAAGTTCAATGTAGACATGGCTCCAGACCGAAGTGATCTCCAAGCTATGACTCAGAAAGACCGAGAAACATTCAAAGAGTATGCCTAGCGATGGAGAGATGTTGCTGCCCAGGTTAGTCCAAGTATAGAAGAGAAGGATATGACCAAACTATTCTTGAAAACTCTAAGTCAGTTCTACTACGAAAGGATGGTTGGAAGTGCGCCTAGAGACTTCACAGAGATGGTCAACATGGGGGTGCAGTTGGAAGAAGGGGTCTGAGAAGGACGGCTGGTGAAAGAAAGTACATCCACCGACAGTACAAGGAAGTTTGGAAATGGCTTTTCAAAAAAGAAAGAACAAGATGTCAATATGGTGGCCCATCAACCAAATTATCCAGCCTATCACCACGTTGCTGCCATCACACCTACCACCAATACTACTCAACCACCAAATTCTCAACTTCCCTAATATCCTCAACAATATCTTCCTCAATACCCTCAACAATACCCTCAACAATATCCTCAACAACCATATCAACAACGCCCATATCAGCAATAACCGCACCAACAATATCCCTAACAACCATACAATCAGTACCCCCAACAGCCAAATCAGCAACAACAACCTCGACCTCAAAGAATGCGAATTGATCCGATCCCTATTACCTATGTAGAGCTACCCCCAGGGTTGCTCAAACAGAATTTGATTCAAACCAGGGCACCTCCTCCAGTGCCAGAAAAACCATCACCAGGGTATAGACCGGACCAGACTTGTATTTTTCATCAAGGGGCCCCTGGCCATAACATTGAGAATTGCTATTGTCTAAAGAATGCAGTCCAAAGGCTGATCAATGAAAAGAGAATAATCTTCACAGACTCAAACCCAAATATTCAAACCAACCTGTTACCAAATCATGGGGCACCAGCTGTCAACATGGTCGAAGCCTTTGGAGATATTCTTTGACAGCCGGAAGTCGGCTACTCCTTTAGTGATTTGCTTACCAGTCCAATGCCTTACGTTTCTGAAAGAGCCATACCGTACAAGTATAATGCCACTATGATAGAAGGGGGTCGCGAAGTTCCCATACCACCTTTGCCATCTATGGGTAATATTGCTGAAGATAGCAGAGTACTGAGGAATGGGCGTGTTATCCCTGCAATGTTTCCAAAGAAGGTTAGCGCCCCGTTAATCAAAGAGGCCCAAGCTAAAGACTCTAATGCACTCCAAGGTGTAGGCCAGTCTAGTGGGGGCAGCACGATTTCTGATTTCGATGAGGTGCTCAAGCTAATCAAGAAGAGCGAGTATAAGATAATTGATCAACTGATGCAGACTCCGTCAAAGATATCGATAATGTCCTTACTGCTGAATTCAGAGGCTCATAGGGGGGCTTTAATGAGCGTGTTAGAGCAAGCTTTTGTAGATCATGATGTGACTAGTGGCCAGTTTGGTGGAATAATGGGGAATATCACTGCATGCAACAGTTTGAGTTTTAGTGATGAAGAACTCCCAGAAGAAGGAAGGAACCATAATTTGGCGTTACATATATCAGTGAATTGCAAGACAGATGCTTTTTCGAACGTGTTGTTAGACACCGGGTCAGCTTTAAATGTGATGGCTAAAATAACTTACAGCCAACTTTCCTACCAAGGCACACCGTTAAGACGAAGTGGAGTAATGGTAAAGGCTTTTGATGGTTCAAGGAAGACTGTTCTCGGAGAGGTGGACCTGCCCATTACAATCGGGCCACATGTTTTCCATGTTACCTTTCAAGTGATGGACATACAAGCATCATACAGTTGTCTATTGGGCCGACCTTGGATTCATGGAGTCGGGGCAGTGACATCTACTTTACATCAGAAATTGAAGTTTGTGAAGAATGGGAAACTGGTAACTGTGAATGGAGAACAAGCTTTGTTAGTAAGCCACTTGTCGGCTTTCTCTTTCATCGGTGCCGACAATATCGAAGGATCTTCATTTCAAGGACTTTCTTTAGAAGAAGATAATTCAAAGAAGAATGAGGCATCTATTTCCTCTTTTAAAGACGCTCAGAGGGTAGTCCAAGATGGTGTGTTTACAGGCTGGGGGCAAGTGTTAAGCTTACCAGAGAACAAGCATCGAGAAGGTCTCGGTTTCTCTTCGTCAGCTGGAATCCCCGAGGCAGGAGTCGTCATTGAGCCAAAGAGAGGGATTTTTGATAGTGCTGGATTCATTCGCTCTCCGCCAGAAGCCAACACAGTCATTGAGGACAACCCCGAAGGAATTCCATGCAACTTTGTGACGCAAGGAAGGTCTAACCATAACTGGGTTGCTGTCGACGTTCCTTTTGTTGCTCATATGTCCAAGTAATGCACTTGTTTGTCTTTATGCTTTTAAAAAAACAAATAATCCTTTCGCCCTGCCCCAAGCGAAAGTGAATTTATCTAGGGCTTTTTGCTTCAAAAATTACAATCATCAATAAAAATGTCGTTTTGTTTCCGACTTTTGTTTTATTTTGTGCTTTTAAAAAAATGGTAATACAAAAAACCAAAAACATGATCACTTCCAAAATATCTGCATTTACACATTTCTTCTAAAATCAATCATTAAACATATGTGCAGATTAATTATCAATAAACCCGTTGAACAACGTGACTCTATGATCTCTCCCAACTTTGAGTTCCCTGTATGCGAAGCTGAAGAAGAAGAGGTTGAGGATATTCCCGATGAGATCTCTCGTTTGCTTGAACAAGAAAGAAGAGCCATTTAGCCTTACGGGGAAGCATTAGAAGTAATCAATCTAGGCTCTGAGGAAGACAAGAAAGAGATAAAGATCGGGGGGTCACTTGAAGCAAATGTCAAGAAGCAAGTGATAGAGCTTCTCAAAGAATATGTCGATGTGTTTGCTTGGTCGTACAAGCATATGCCGGGGTTGGATACTGATATTGTGGTACACCGTTTGCCTTTGAAGCCTGAATGTCCACCGGTCAAACAGAAGTTGAGAAGAACTCACCCTGATACGGCTCTCAAGATCAAAGAGGAAGTACAAAAATAGATTGACGCAAGATTCCTCGTTACATCAGAATACCCTCAATGGTTAGCCAACATAGTGCCCGTTCCGAAGAAAGATGGTAAGGTCAGAATGTGTGTTGATTATCGTGACTTGAAGAAAGCTAGTCTCAAAGATGACTTTCCACTGCCTCATATTGATGTGTTAGTTGACAGTACTGCGAAGTCCAAAGTTTTCTCCTTCATGGACGGTTTCTCCGGTTACAATCAAATTAAGATGGCGCCTGAAGATAGAGAAAAAACATCCTTCATCACCCATTGGGGCACTTTCTGTTACAAAGTAATGCCGTTTGGGTTGATAAATGCAGGAGCTACTTATCAAAGAGGTATGACTACCCTTTTTCATGACATGATGCACAAAGAAATTGAGGTTTATGTGGATAATATGATCGTCAAATCAAGCACTGAAGAAGAACATGCCGAATACTTGCTGAAGATGTTCCAACGACTGAGAAAGTACCAACTCCGTCTGAACCCCAACAAGTGCACTTTTGGTGTCAGATCCGGGAAGCTTTTGGGCTTCATTATTAGTCAGAAAGTAGATCCAGACAAGGTCAAAGCCATTAGAGAAATGCCTGCTCCAAAAACAGAAAAACAAGTAAGAGGGTTTCTCGGACGTTTAAATTACATCTCCAGATTCATTTCTCATATGACTGCAACATGTGGGCCGATATTCAAGTTACTCCGCAAGGATCAAGGGATTGAATGGACAGAAGATTGCCAGAAAGCCTTCGACAGCATCAAAGAATACTTGCTAGAACCTTCCATTCTTATCCCTCCAGTTGAAGGAAGACCGTTGATTATGTACCTAACTGTATTAGATGCTTCTATGGGTTGTGTGCTCGGGCAATAAGATGAGACCGGAAGAAAGGAGCTTGCTATTTATTATCTAAGCAAGAAGTTTACTGATTGTGAGCCTCGTTATTCCATGCTTGAGAAAACTTGTTGTGCTTTAGCCTGGGCCGCCAAACGCCTCCGTCATTACATGGTTAATCATACCACTTGGTTGATATCTAAAATGGATCTGATCAAGTACATCTTTGAGAAGCTAGCTTTAACAGGAAGAATCGCCCGGTGGCAGATGTTGTTGTCCGAGTATGATATTGGATACTGTTCCCAGAAAGCAATCAAAGGTAGCATCCTTGCTGATCACCTGGCTCACCAACCGATCGAAGATTATCAGCCTATAAAGTTCGATTTCCCTGACGAAGAGATTATGTATTTAAAAATGAAGGATTGTGACGAACCTTTGTTTGGGGAAGGTCCAGACCCTGAATCAAGATGGGGTTTGATATTCGACGGAGCTGTTAATGTTTATAGCAGCGGCATTGGACCGATCATTATTACTCCTAAAGGTACCCATATCCCTTTCTCCGCCAGACTAACTTTCGACTGCACAAACAACATGGCAGAGTACGAAGCATGCATTATGGGTATTGAAGAAGCCATCGATCTAAGAATCAAGAACCTTGATATTTATGGTGATTCAGCTCTCGTAATCAATCAGATCAAAGGAGAATGGAAAACTCGCCACCCTGGCTTGATTCCATACAAAGACTATGCGAGACGGTTACCGACCTTCTTCAACAAGGTCGAATTGCACCACATCCCCCGTGATGAGAACCAAATGGCAGATGCTCTAGCTACCTTATCTTCAATGTACCAAGTAAATCGTCGAAATGAAGTACCATTAATCAGTATCAGGTGTCTTGAAAGGCCTGCTCATGTGTTCGCAACTGAAGAAGTGGTTGACGACAAACCATGGTTCCATGACATCAAGTGTTTCCTTCAAAGTCAAGAGTATCCACCCGGAGCATGCAACAAAGATAAGAAAACCTTAAGAAGACTGTCTGGCAACTTCTTCCTGAACGGAAACATTTTGTATAAAAGAAACTTTGACATGGTGTTACTCAGATGTGTGGACGCCCGCGAAGCAGATTTATTGATGCATGAAATACACGAAGGATCCTTCGGTACTCATTCAAGTGGGCATACAATGACCAAGAAGATATTGAGGGCAGGTTATTACTGGATGACGATGGAAGCAGATTGTTACAAGCATGCCAGGAGGTGTCATAAGTGCCAAATCTATGCCGATAAGATTCATGTTCCGCCAACTGCACTTCACGTTCTCTCTTCCCCGTGGCCATTCTCCATGTGGGGCATCGACATGATTGGTAGGATCGAGCCCAAAGCTTCAAACGGGCACCATTTCATTCTGGTGGCTATTGACTATTTCACCAAGTGGGTTGAAGCCGCGTCTTATGCTAATGTGACCAAGCAAGTGGTGGTCAAGTTCATTAAGAATCAAATCATCTGCCGCTATGGTGTCCCTAGCAGAATCATTACAGACAATGGGACGAATCTGAACAACAATATTATGAAGGAGCTGTGTGACGATTTCAAGATCGAGCATCATAATTCCTCTCCTTACAGACCTCAGATGAATGGTGCTGTCGAAGCTGCAAATAAGAACATAAAGAAGATTGTCCAGAAAATGGTGGTAACTTACAAGGACTGGCATGAGATGCTTCTGTTCGCATTACATGGATATCGTACTTCCGACGCACATCGACAGGGGCAACCCCTTTCTCTTTAGTATATGGTATGGAGGCAATGCTTCCCGTAGAAGTTGAGGTCCCTTCAATGAGAGTTTTAATGGAAGCTGAGTTATCAGAAGCTGAATGGACTCAAAGTAGGTATGATCAGTTGAACTTAATCGAGGAGAAACGCATGGCTGCTCTATGTCATGGACAACTATATCAAAAAAGGATGAAGCAGGCTTTCGACAAGAAAGTTCGTCCCCGTGAATTCAAAGAGGATGATCTCGTGCTAATAAAGATTTTATCCTTCCAGCCCGACTCCAGGGGCAAGTGGACTCCTAACTATAAGGGCCCATACGTTGTCAAAAGAGCCTTCTCCGGTGGTGCCATGACTCTGTTGGAACAAAGGTGTTCAGCGATACCCCGTTTTGAGTTTTGATGATAACAAGGTATTAAAAGTTGTCAATTGGATATTGCTAATATTTGTTTAAAGTATGCAGGATATCAATCAAGATTTATATCTTAGAAGGTATTCTGTTTGAACAATGTTAAAGAGAAAAGATCCAGAGAAGCTTGTTGCTTGTGATTCTGTATCGAAGAGAGTCTGAAGACTGTATCGAAGAGAGTCTGAAGACTATCACAGTCTGAAGACTATCAGAATCTGAAAACCAAGAGAGTCTGAAGATCATCAGAAGCTAAGTGCTACAGTGAGTCTGAAGCCCGAAATCCGAAGATCTGCTAACAAGAATTTCTACAAGCATTACGATGCAAAAGAAACTCTCATTTGGAGTAACGGCTAGCTTCAAAGTCAACTTGAGTGTCGGAATCACAACGACAAAGAATGCAGGCCAGTACAGAGTACGTTGTACGAACTCTGTTTCCACTACTGCACTACCTCGTACGTTTTGGCAACTGTGTCTACCGGTATTAATCTTCAAAGGGAATGGAATTCAAGTTATGCAATTGAAGGATTATTACCATATCAAGCAACAGATCAACAACCATTGATCAAGCTTCAGAAATCATCCTGATGTGCTGGATGACTCAACGTCTCTTTCCTTCGCCTATATATAAAGGATAGAAGAATTGAAGAATGGTTGGACTCTACAACTAGAAAAACTACGCTGCATTGCTTTCGTATTCAACTGAGTCTTAACAAAAACACATCAACAACTTAGATTATTCTTACAAACTAAGTATTCTAGAATTTCTAAGTTAAACAGAAAAACAGAGTCTGTCTTTGTTTGAAAACAGAGTCTGTCTTTGTTGTAACAGAAACACGTTTGATAGTTTGTCAAGTGTTTCAACTCTATTCAATTTTCTGTAAAATTGTGTCAGAAGTCTCTTGCTTGTGTGCTTGAGCAAAGAAGTCTCTTGGCTGCGTCCTTGAGCAAAGAAGTCTCTTAGTTGTGTCTTTGAGCATTGGAAGTCTCTTGCCTACGTGCTTGAGCATTGGAAGTCTCTTACTGTGTGTTTGAGCAACTTGTAATAGATATTACATTTTAGTGAACTCTCCTTGGAAGTACAAGGGGGACAGGACTACTTTCGGCTTGTGGAAGGAACCTGTATTATTGCTTGTGTTCTCTCTTCTCTCTATCTCTTGATTATTTCCGCTGCATCAGAACCTAATCTCCTATCAGACTCTGATCTCCTTCAGACTCTGATATTAAGGAATTAGATTCTCACTCTTCAAGAGCTACGAAAAGCTAACACAATTCAACCCCCTCTTCTTGTGTTTTTCTCACCTTCAGTTGGTATCAGAGCTCCGGCTCTGTTGTCATAGCACTTAACCGTATAACAGAAAAGATCCAGAGAAAAACATGTCTTCCAGTGAACCGTCTTCTTCTGGTGCTGCTATACCATATGATTATGGATCCAATAACAGCAGTAAAAAGATTGATTATGGAAAAATTCCTAAGTTCAATGGTGATCCTGAAGAATTTTCTTGGTGGAAAACCAACTTCTACAGTTATATCATGGGTCTTGACGAAGAACTTTGGGACATACTTGAAGATGGTGTTGGTGACTTACAACTTGATGACGAAGGTGCTGCAATTGACCGTAAACTTCACACTGCTGCTCAAAAGAAAATCTACAAGAAACATCATATCATCAGAGGGGCTCTTGTCACTGCTATTCCTAAAACGGAATACATGAAGATGAGTGACAAATCTACTGCTAGAGCCATGTTTGCTTCTCTCTGTGCAATCTATGAAGGAAGCAAAAAGGTAAGGGAAGTTAAAGCTCTTCTATTAGTTCATCAGTATGAACTATTCAAGATGAAAGAGGATGAAAGTATTGAGCAGATGTACTCAAGATTTCAAACTCTAGTATCTGGTCTTCAGATACTAAAGAAGAGTTATATAGCTTCTGATCATGTTAGCAAGATTTTAAGGAGCTTACCCTCTAGATGGAGACCAAAGGTCACTGCAATTGAGGAGGCTAAAGATTTAAACACTTTAAGTGTTGAAGATCTTATAAGCTCTCTCAAGGTTCATGAGTTAAGTCTCAATGAACATGAGTCTGCAAGAAAGTCCAAAACCATTGCTTTAAAATCAAAGGGAAGATCCTCAAAGGCTCTCAAGGTTGAAGAGTCTGAAAATGAATCTTCAGCTTCTGAAAGCTCAGAGGAAGATCCTGATATTGCAAAAGAAATGGCTATGCTTTCAAGCTGAATGCAGTACCTTGCTAAGAAGAACAAGAGATTTTTGAGCAAGAGCAGTGGGAAGGGTTTCAAAAAGGAGGAACAGAAAGGTTGCTTCAACTGCAAGAAAACTGGACATTTTATTGCTGACTGTCCAGAGCTACAGAAGGAGAAATCAAAGTCAAAAAGGCCAACCTTCAAGTCAAGCAAGTTTAAGAAGCAGATCAAGAAAAGTCTGATGGCCACCTGGGAAGATCTTGATAATGATTCAGGGTCTGAGGATGAGGATGCTGATGGTGAAGCCAATGTAGCTGTTGGACTAATGGCTACAACCGAATCTGTTAAAGAAACACCTGAGGCAGAATCAGATGCAGACTCTGAAAGTGAAACAAAGGTATATTCTGAACTCACAAGATCTGAATTAGTTGATTCTGTCAAAGAACTTCTTGGTCATTTTAAAGCTAAAACCACTGAGTTGAAGAAAGTCAAACAACAGCTTAATAAGCTGTCAAAAAGACATAATTCAACTCTGTTGGAGTTAGAGAGTTTAAAAGAAGAAAATGACACTTTATTGATCAAGAAGTGTAGCTGTAAATACTTGAGTGAGCAAGATGTTGCTTTGCAAGAATTTATTGCTACTGGAATTGACAGATCAAAAGTTGCATCCATGATCTATAGCACGTATCAGAACAGAGGACAGGGTCTTGGATTCATTGGAGGAAGCTCAAATGAAGTGACTCTGAAACCTGGTCCTGATGGAGCCAGAGAAGCGTTGAAAAATCACTTTGTAAGTGAGTCTGATGAAGTCAACACAGTGACTCACTCAGAACCTACAACTTCAAGTTCTAAAGTTCTGACTAAGTCAAAATCTCAGAATGTAAAGTTAAAAGTTCTGAAAAACTTTGAACCTAAAGCTTCAATGATTCAGACTCTAAAACATTCAAAGTCTGATAAACAGACTCTGAAAAAGCCAGAGTCTGAAAAACAAAAGCCTAAGTTTCAAAGAAGAGAAACTGTGAAAGGCAAGTTGAAACCTAAACCAAACGGTTCTAAACCCAAGGTATGGGAGAAAACTCTACCAATGACTTCAAGACGCATCTTACGAAAGGAATTCAACGGTTCAAAGACTAACCCAAGAGGACCCATGAGAATATGGGTACCTAAGTCTGAAATTATTGATGCTGCAGGTATGTCTAAAAGGACTAGAAAAGCAGAAGGCTTGGTACCTGGACAGTGGTTGCTCGCGTCACATAACGGGAGAAAAGTCTATGTTCCTAACCCTAACCATGAAAGAGGGAGGAACTGTGGGATTTGGAGGAGACCAGACTGGCAAAATCATTGGTACTGGAACCATTGGCAACTCTCTAATCTCAATCAGTAATGTGTGGTTCGTTGATGGACTTAGACATAACCTACTGAGCATAAGTCAATTATGCGACAGTGGTTATGATGTATTGTTTAATAAGAACAATTGCACTGTGGTTAACAAGGATGATCAGTCCATAGTCTTCAAGGGAAAAAGAAGAAACAATGTCTACAAGATTAAATTCTCTGAACTGACTGATCAGAAGGTAGTGTGCCTTTTGTCAATGGGTGATAAGAAGTGGCTGTGGCATTGACGGTTGGGACATGCTAACTAGAGATTAATCTTTAAGCTTAGCAAGTTGCAACTTGTCAAAGGCCTACCAGACATTGACTATCATTCAGATGCTCTTTGCGGAGCATGTCAGAAAGGGAAAATTGTCAAGAGTCCCTTCAAGCCTAAAGAAATTGTTTCTACTTCCAGACCCTTGGAGTTACTTCATATTGATTTATTTGGACCAGTTAGCACTGCATCCTTATATGGAAGTAAATATGGACTAGTCATTGTTGATGACTACAGCAGATGGAGTTAGGTTAAGTTTCTGAAAACTAAAGATGATTCATATTATGTGTTTAGTAAATTCTGCATCCAAATTCAATCTGAAAAAGAATTGAAAATCTTGAAAGTCAGAAGTGATCATGGAGGAGAATTTGAAAATGAGCAGTTTGAAATTTTCTGTGAAAAACATGGAATTATTCATGAATTCTCTGCACCGAGAACTCCACAACAAAATGGAGTTGTAGAGAGAAAGAACAGAACCTTACAAGAAATGGCTAGAACCATGATCCATGAGAACAATCTGGCTAAGCATTTTTGGGCAGAAGCTGTAAACACAGCTTGTTATGTTCAGAACAGAATCTATATTAGACCTCTGTTGAACAAAACAGCTTATGAACTCTTTAAAGGAAGGAAACCTAACATATCTTATTTTCATCAGTTCGGATGTACTTGTTATGTCCTGAACAATAAAGTCTATCTAAAGAAATTTGATGCCAAAGCTCAAAAGGGAATCTTTTTAGGTTACTCTGAACGCTCTAAGGCATACAGACTGTATAATTTAGAAACACAATGTGTTGAAGAATCTATGCATGTCTGATTCGACGACAAAGTGCTTGGAAATGAAACTCCAGAGCAAGATGAGAGTTGTGCAGGATCTCAAGATTCTGATGACAACTCAGAATCTGATCAGATTCCAGAATCTGAAGATACTTCAGAAGCTGAAGCATCCCCTGAAGTTCCTAATGAAGAAACTTCTGTAGAAGCTCAAGATGGTTCTCTGCAAGCTAGTCAATCCAAACAATCTTTCAAATACAAGTCTTCACATCTAGAGGATCAGATTATTGGCAATAAAGACAGTCCCAGAAGAACTAGATCGCATTTCAGACAAGAAGAGTCTGCTTTGGGATTACTATCTGTTATTGAACCAACCTCTATTGAAGAAGCACTTGGAGATGAAGGATGGATTCTAGCAATGCAAGAAGAACTGAATCAATTCAAAAGGAATGAAGTATGGGATCTAGTAGCTAAGCCTGATCACAAGAACATCATTGGAACCAAGTGGGTGTTCAGAAATAAGCTTAGTGAACAAGGAGAAGTAATCAGAAACAAGGCCAGACTTGTTGCGCAGGGCTACAATCAACAAGAAGACATTGATTACACAGAAACTTTTGCTCCAGTTGCAAGATTGGAAGCAATCAGGTTACTTCTTTCCTATGCAGTTAATCACAACATAACCCTGTATCAAATGGACGTTAAGAGTGCATTTCTTAATGGTGTCATTTCTGAAGAAGTGTATGTCAAACAACCTCCTGGCTTTGAAGAATTAAAACATCCAGAGCATGTTTATAAATTGAAGAAATCACTCTATGGCTTGAAACAAGCTCCCAGAGCTTGGTATGAAAGACTAAGTAATTTCTTAATTCAAAATAACTTTGAACGAGGGCAAGTTGACACTACATTATTCAGAAAGACTCTGAAGAAAGACATTCTTATAGTTCAGATTTATGTTGATGATATCATTTTTGGTTCTACAAATAGTTCACTTTGCAAAGAGTTTTCCAAAGTAATGCAGGATGAGTTTGAAATGAGCATGATGGGAGAATTGAAGTTCTTTCTTGGAATTCAAATACACCAATGCAAAGATGGAGTCTATGTTCATCAATCCAAATACACGAAAGAGCTTCTGAAGAAGTTCAATCTTGAGGATTGCAAAGAAATGAATACTCCAATGCATCCAACCTGCACTCTGAGCATAGTAGATCAAGGAACCAAAGTTGATTAGAAGTTGTATAGAGGTATGATTGGTTCTTTGTTATACCTAACTGCAACCAGACCAGATATTTTATTCAGTGTATGTCTGTGTGCAAGGTTTCAATCAGATCCTAGAGAGTCTCACTTAACAGCTGTTAAGAGAATCTTTAGATATCTGAAAGGAACTACCAATCTTGGACTTCTTTACAAGAAATCCTCTGACTACAAGCTAGTTGGGTTCTGTGATGCTGACTATGCTGGAGACAGGATTGAAAGAAAATCTACCAGTGGCAATTGTCAATTCCTGGGAGAGAATCTGATATTCTGGGCTAGCAAGAGGCAAGCAACCATTGCTCTGTCTACAGCAGAAGCAGAATACATCTCAGCTGCTAGTTGTTGTACACAGCTACTCTGGATGAAACATCAGCTTGAGGATTATCAAATAACTGAAAACTGTATCCCAATTTATTGTGATAATACGGCAGCTATATGTTTATCTAAGAATCCAATTCTGCATTCAAGAGCAAAGCACATTGAGATTAAACATCATTTTATAAGAGACTATGTTCAAAAAGGAATTTTAGATATTCAATTCATTGATACTGATCATCAATGGGCTGATATATTTACTAAACCTTTATCTGTTGAAAGATTTGATTTTATAAAGAAAAATTTGAACATGTGTTATGTCTCTAGGTAATGTGTGTCTCTGAAATCAGAATTCAGACTCTGAAAGATATTCAGAAGCTATTTGAGAATCAGACTCTCTTTTGGAGACTCTGGTAAATATAAGCTTCTGATAAACCTTCAGACTCTGGTAAGGAATCTTTAGACTCTCAGAAGCTCGTATTAGTGGAAGCATGACTGTTGAATTCAGTAACACCTGCCCCACTACGGTGACAGTTACTTTATAGTTTCTCAGACATGGCCTGTCTGTATTGGGTAACAACTCAAAGGGCAATGATTTCATTACGTTAAACAAGTTACCTTCGCATTGTCCCAATACTTTTACGGCTGCATGCTATATGTATTTATTGTTTGTGTTTGTTTGTCTCCTATTCTTTCCAAACGGTTATCAAACTTTCTCTATAAATACATATCGCACACAACTCACTTTTTTTTTTCACTCTCTGATTCTTTCTCCGAACAAATTTCTTGTTTTCAATCCTTTGTAAAACTTTTTGTTCTTAAATCAAAAACTTAGAAACCTCTAAAATGGCAAGTGATCTCATCCAATCTGGTGTCCTAGTCAAGACTGGAAAATCTTATGTGATCAAACCTAGAACGATAAATATTATCAAAGAAACTCTGGAAATTCAAGTTGAATCTCCAGTAGATTTTGGTTCTCTTAATCGTAACGGAGTTGATGTTTCTTCTCATTTCTTAGCACAAGGAATGATGACCTATTTCGGTATGTTGAATGGACCAACATATCAGGAGTTGGTAAGAGATTTTTGGGTTAGGTCAGAAGTCTACGACAAGGATGAAGCTACGATTGAAGAAACAGCTGCAGTTATGAACAACCCCAAGCTGGCTGGCAAAAACAGGGAGGAAATGGGTCTAAAACCGTACAAGGGTCTTGAAATAAGATCTGCTGTGATGGGGATTCCAGTCCTTATCACTGAAGAGGTGGTTGCCAGGGCTTGTCAAGTGGAGAATGCAGGTAAATTTCAATGGAATGTCCAGAAGAAGAGTGACTGGACCGTTATCTGCAACAAACTTCTATTTGAAGGGAGACCCTCAAATAAACTGGTTGATATGCATCCTGAGCATAGGGTGCTTCTGAAGATCATACTGGACAGTATGCTTCAGAAAGGAGGAGGAACAGACACTCTGTCTGTTGATCACAAAGTTCTTTATTTTCTGATTAACAAAATAAAGATCAACTTTCCAAGGTATGTGATGCACCACATGTGCTGGGCCATTAAGAAAAGCCAATCAGAAACCAGAAGGCAAGTTCCTTTTGGAAGGCTAATATCTGAGATTCTGTATCAAGGAGGCCTCTTGAAGGTCTTATCAGAATCTGGTGTGGTATCAGATATTCATCTTGGAACTGTGACTGGGAGAATCATCAACGGTAAAACTCTTCAGTACATGAAGATTGTCAGAAGATTCAATCCTTATAAGCATGATATGAGGGAATCTTATGTGCAATCTGACTTGATGATGGACTTCCCTCCAATATCCAAAGAAGATAATCCTGAAGTTCTTGCAAGATTTGTGGTGGATTACTTCAAGGATACTGGTAGAATAATCAACTATTCTGCCATTCCTGAGACTGCTGGAGGAGGATCTCTTAAGGTCAAGGGAAAAAGGACCAAGGAAGTGGTTCTCAAGGAAGAGGAAGAGAAGCAAGAGCCTCTCAAGAAGAAGATCAAATCTGCTGCTCTTCCAGGAGTGACTATTGGTGCCCCTAAGACCATAGCTCCTATGCCTTTATCAGTATCTTCTGCATCCAAGGAAATCAAGGATAGGATAAAAGAAACCAAGGATGAGAAGAAGGCTAAGAAAGACGAGAAAAAGGCAAAGAAAGATGAGAAGAAAGCGAAGAAAGGCAAGGGTGACAGAGATTATGTCAAACTAGCTGAGGAAATTGCTGAATTCCTTGATACTGACTCTGATGGTGAAGAAAGTCAGATCAAGAAGAGAAAGATGGATGTGGTTCCTGTGGCTAAGGATGTAGCACAGAAGATAGGTACTTCTGTATCTATGATTGAGGATGAACATGCTGCTGGCAAGGCAATGGCAGCAGAAGTGGTTGCTGAAGAACTAAAGGAGGAAACTGTTAAAGAAGCTGCTAAGTTGCTTGCATCTGCTCTGAAACAGAAGAATCCAGTAGCTTTTGCAGAAGCTGATTTATCAGAAGCTACCTTGTCTGATCATTATGCTTCTCTAGAAGCTGGAATAGGCACCTCTGGCAATGTAGCATTTAACTCATCTTCCTCTACGAATCAAGAGTCAGAATCTGATTCAGAATCAGATAACAAACCCTTGAGCCAAATTCTTCCTTCCCTTAGAAATTCATCCCCCTCACCAATCAAACCCCTATCATCCCATAACCCATTGGACCCTAAAATAGTTGAATATGTTGATTCAACTATGGACAGAGTCATTCAAGACACAATCATAGTGTCTATAAACCTACCTGCTGACCATCCTGCTCAACCATCATTTCTCAAACCACTTCACGCAATTCAACCTTCTGAAAAGCCTGAAGTAACAATTCAATCTAAACAGCCATCCCCCCAACCTGAGACTATTTGTGTAGACTCTCCAGACACCCTAGATTCTCTTGAGAAACATCTAGGAGGAGAACTACCAAAAAACCCCTGCAAAATCCAAATCAACAAAAGCTACAGAATCTGTTTCCAAACCAGACCCTGTACCTAAACCTACAGAAATTCTTACCTTAGCTTCTGTTGAACCCTCAGAACCTGTTGTAGAACCAGTTTCTGAAATTCTGGAACAAGCTTCTGATATCCTATCAGAATGCAAAACAGAACCTATGTCTAGAACAGTTCCTAAACCTCTTTGTGATCCAATAACAGTTGTACCTAATTTTGAAACTTTTCTAGCTTTAAGAGCTTCTCAAACCTCAACTTCTGAACCTCACGACCTATTTGATTCAAACAGGATAGATGAGTTCTATGCTTCATCAAACTCTAAGCTCAAAGACATTATTAAGAAAAGGTTTGTGCCCATCCTCAATGTAAGCTATGAGGACAAGTTCTCTACATTGAAGACTGAATTTTTGGAGTTTGTCACCAAAATTCAGAAGGCTGCTGCCAGGGAACAAGCATTTGTTACTGCCAAGCATGTTGAAGAAGTCAAGAGAGCTGAGAAAGCTATAACCATGGAGAAAGCTCCTATTCTGCGGATTAGAGATAAACCATTCTTTGATGAAGATCAATATAATCCAAGGGAATCAATGGTTTTTGACTCTTTGAAAAGAAGACTGTACAGAGTTCAAGAAGAAGCCAGACTTGAAAGGGAAGCTCATTTAAGAAGAACTGAGGCTTTGGAAGATATTGTCAAGAAACAGCAAGAGGATCTCCAAAAATTGATGGATCATCTTGCCAAACAAAACCAACCTTAGTTTAAATTCTTTATGTTTTGTTTGTAACTTTTGTTTACTTCTTCTTATGAACTGTTTCTGCTCTCAAGTTTATTCAAGTTTGTTTATTGATTATTTTTTATTTTTTTGCATCTTATTTATTTCTTGTGTGCCTTGAAACCTCTATGTTTTTCCCTTTGAATCTCATTTTCCTTAAAATGTGTTTTTATCCTTACCTAAAGTCATTTAAAAAGGGGGATGAACTTGTTTCTAAACTTTTTGTTGATGACAAAAGGGGGAGAAGGGAAAAGTATGAGAAGGGAAAAGTATGAGATTTGTGATTTCTTTTTATCTACATATTGCAAGTTCTATGTAAAAGTTAAAGGGAAATTTGTGAAAGTTGCTTAGTTAGACTCTGAGCCCCTGTTTAAGAATTTGTTCTCTAATTTCGTTTATTATTCTGAGAATAAATTCAATTGCTTGTGAAAATGAATTTAATTAACTTGGATAGAACTTAGGGGGAGCTAACAAACCTCAAACTTAAGAACTATCAGACTCAGGGGGAGTCAGAGCTTACAAACCTCAGACTCTGAGCTTACAAACCTCAGACCCCTTAAGTCAACTTGTTAATTAGATTAACAACAATTGACCTTTTAAATACTAATGTTTGTCATCATCAAAGAGGGGGAGATTGTTGGAACAAAGGTGTTCAGCAATACCACGTTTTGAGTTTTGATGATAACAAGGTATTAAAAGTTGTCAATTGGATATTGCTAATATTTGTTTAAAGTATGCAGGATATCAATCAAGATTTATATCTTAGAAAGTATTCTGTTTGAACAATGTTAAAGAGCAAAGATCCAGAGAAGCTTGTTGCTTGTGATTCTGTATCGAAGAGAGTCTGAAGACTGTATCGAAGAGAGTCTGAAGACTATCAGAGTCTGAAGACTATCAGAATCTGAAAACCAAGAGAGTCTGAAGATCATCAGAAGCTAAGTGCTACAGTGAGTCTGAAGCCCGAAATCCGAAGATCTGCTAACAAGAATTTCTACAAGCATTACGATGCAAAAGAAACTCTCATTTGGAGTAACGGCTAGCTTCAAAGTCAACTTGAGCGTGGGAAGCACAACGACAAAGAATGCAGGCCAGTACAGAGTACGTTGTACGAACTCTGTTTCCACTACTCCACTACCTCGTATGTTTTGGCAACTGTGTCTACCGGTATTAATCTTCAAAGGGAATGGAATTCAAATTATGCAATTGAAGGACTATTACCATATCAAGCAACAGATCAACAGCCATTGATCAAGCTTCAGAAATCATCCTGATGTGCTGGATGACTCAACGTCTCTTTCCTTCACCTATATATAAAGGATAGAAGACTTGAAGAATGGTTGGACTCTACAACTAGAAAAACTACGCTGCATTGCTTTCGTATTCAACTGAGTCTTAACAAAAACACATCAACAACTTAGATCATTCTTACAAACTGAGTATTCTAGAATTTCTAAGTTAAACAGAAAAACAGAGTCTGTCTTTGTTTGAAAATAGAGTTTGTCTTTGTTGTAACAGAAACACGTTTGATAGTTTGTCAAGTGTTTCAACTCTATTCAATTTTCTGTAAAATTGTGTCAGAAGTCTCCTGCTTGTGTGCTTGAGCAAAGAAGTCTCTTGGCTGCGTCCTTGAGCAAAGAAGTCTTTTAGTTGTGTCTTTGAGCATTGGAAGTCTCTTGCCTGCGTGCTTGAGCATTGGAAGTCTCTTACTGTGTGTTTGAGCAACTTGTAATAGATATTACATTTTAGTGAACTCTCCTTGGAAGTACAAGGGGGACAGGACTACTTCCGGTTTGTGGAAGGAACCTGTATAATTGCTTGTGTTCTCTCTTCTCTCTATCTCTTGATTATTTCCGCTGCATCAGAACCTAATCTCCTATCAGACTCTGATCTCCTTCAGACTCTGATATTAAGGAATTAGATTCTCACTCTTCAAGAGCTGCGAAAAGCTAACACAATTCAACCCCCCCTTCTTGTGTTTTTCTCACCTTCAGACTCTTCAAACTATGGATGGTGAAGAACTTCCGCGTACTGTAAACACGGATGCAGTCAAGAAATATTTTGTCTAAAAATTATAAGAACAGCTCGGTAAGTCGAAAACCTGAAAGGGCGGCTTAGGCAAAAATGAGCGTTTCGGTGGACTGAAAACCCGAAAGGGTGGTCCAGGAAAAAATTAGAGACATTAAACAGAGATTATCCTGATAGGCTGAAAACCCGAAAGGGCGGTCTATGCAAAAATTAAGGATAAAGGAAAAGACAAAGTAACTGCATCCGGTCAGACGCCACCAACTTGGGGCATACCTGCTACAAAAGAACCTTCAATCTGAAGCATCAGAACAGCAGAACTCAAAGTTAATAGGGAAAATAGGGTTGCAAAGTTCAATGTACCTCTCCACCATAAATTACCATTTTTAAAACTTCTGTAAAGATCTATGGAGTCATGCCATCGGCTGACCACAGTCCAATCAATAAAATTTGAGCCATCTCCCCTTTATTTGAAATTCTCATTTATTCTATTTTCACACTTTCTTCTATTTTTGATGGTAATATTGCGAAGCAAATTCTTAAAACTTTCTCACGTCTCTCAAAAGCATAAACAAATAAGTGCGCCTTAAAACTCACGAGTAAAATGGAGTGTACGTCGACATTCTCCTCCAGGAACGTTTAGACCCTACTAAACAGGCATGGCTAGACAATGTAGGAAGTTTTACAAAAAAAGGAAACAAAAAAAAACACAAAAAAAAGAGCTCGCTAAGTCGAAAACCTGAAAAGGCGGCTTAGGCAATAGAGAGTGTCCCGGTGGACTGAAAACCCGAAAGGGCGGTCCAGGCAAAAATTAGGGGCATAAAAAAGGAATATACTCCCGGTGGACTAAAAACCTGAAAGGGCGGTCCAGGCAAAAGTTAGGGATGTCAAAAAAAAAAACAACAAGAAGGACCGTGACTGCTGGGGCATACCAATGGATTGGTACTCTATGAAAATGGCGACTTCTTCCAAACTTTTCGGTCGACAATGGACTTTGTCCCAAGGAGGCATCAGTTGTTACCTCGTGTCGGGCTTCACCCTGTCAATGGCTCGATTTTGTTCACAATGATATCATATCCAAGAAAGCTTGCCGAGTGTGCAATACCGCAGCGTCAGTCCACTTCCCGCCTTTGCCGGTCATATCTCATCTCGACCTCTCATCCCCATACACCACAAATACGGTCCTACGAGTTGTGTTCATACGTTCACATGATCATGCATTCACACACTCATACATTCATGCATTATTACTTTCACTCTTACACATCACACACACAACATCATTCCCGCATGGCTGTGGTTTTCGCACCCGGAACTCTGATGTGTCCTGTTAGTTTGGTCCTCATCTATCGTACTGTTAAAAGGTAATCTCTATAATAGGTTACAATTAACTTTAATTCCAATAGTGTCGTCCCCAGCGTAGCTGTTCAAGAGATGTCACTAATTTCCAATAGTGTCATCCCCAGCGTAGTTGTTCCAGCGATGCCACTAATCAGTTTCAATTCCAATAGTGTCATCCCCAGCGTAGTTGTTCCAGCGATGCCACTAATCAATTTCAATTCCAATAGTGTCATCCCAGCGTAGCTGTTCCAGCGATGCCACTAATCAATTTCAATTCCAATAGTGCCATCCCCAGCGTAGCTGTTCAAGTGATGTCACTAATTCCAATAGTGTCATCCCCAGCGTAGCTACTCAAGTGATGTCACTAATTCCAATAGTGTCATCCCCAGCGTAGCTGTTCCAGCGATGCCACTAATCAATTTCAATTCCAATAGAGTCATCCCCAGCGTAGCTGTTCCAGCGATGCCACTAATCAATTTCAATTCCAATAGAGTCATCCCCAGCGTAGCTGTTCCAGCGATGCCACTAATCAATTTCAATTCCAATAGTGTCATCCCCAGCGTAGCTGTTCCAGCGATGCCACTAATCAATTTCAATTCCAATAGTGTCATCCGCAGCGTAGCTTTTCCAGCGATGCCACTAATCAATTTCAATTCCAATAGTGTCATCCTCAGCGTAGCTGTTCCAGCGATGCCACTAATCAATTTCAATTCCAATAGTGTCATCCCCAGCGTAGCTGTTCAAGTGATGTCACTAATTCCAATAGTGTCATCCCCAGCGTAGCTGTTCCAGCGATGCCACTAATCAATTACATATTCAATAGTGTCATCCCCAGCGTAGCTGTTCCAGCGATACCACTAATCAATTTCATTTTCAATGGTGTCATCCCCAGCATAGCTGTTCAAGAGGTGTCACCAAGAAGGCTTTGTCTTCGTTTAAACTGTCATTCCCAAACCAACACGATAGTAGACAATCGTTCTCCCCAGTGAAACTATATTCCCTTAAAGGAGTCGGATCCTTTTCTTCAACAAATTCGGGCATTCCTTCGTTATCACTCGTCCCAGTCAAGTCGTCCGTGCCGTCTTGCATTCATAATTGCGTCACACGCATTCACACGGTATCTTAGGGTCAAAAATAGGTGTACTTTGTATTTAAGTCCCTTCGGCCCGTCAAATCAAAGATTCCATCTTCGAATTTCCAAACGAAGAGACTTAAATAGGGGCATCTGTCATACCCCGATTTTTGACCCAAGACCCCACGGACACGCGTCGTTTAACGCTGATCAGTCCTCGACTTTTCAGTAAAAAATTCGGCAGAGAGGTATTTTAAAATACCTCATTTTTCTTTTTTTCTCGAATCGGGCCGTCATCTCTCTTTATTTTCGTTTCTTTCTTTATTCATTAATTTTAATTTTTATTAGTCATTATTTCATTTTTGATAAGTCCAAGTCTGCATAATTCTTTTTATTATTATCATTTATTTATTCATTTAATGTCATTTTCATTATTATTCATTTTTTATTATTACTTGATAAAATCTTAAAAAAAATCAAAAAAATCAGATAATATTCAAAGAATTGGTCTAATCCAAAAAAAAAACAGCCTGTCGTGCGTATAAACGTGTTTTTCATCCTCACCAGTTCATCCCAATCTGTTTTTCATCCTGATCCAAAGCCACTAACCCACTGGTTTTTCTCTGCATCACCAACAAACCCTAGGTCTAATCCAGCACTATAAATACAACCCGCAAACACAAGTTTAGGGGACCCTTTTTTTTTCGGCAACACAAAGTCCACAACAACATCAATACAAACAACAAATTCCAGCCAACAACATCACAAATCCGATCCCAAACAAGCCAACAAGCCCAGAATCGTCATACATAGGCCGAATCAAGACCCCAAAGGTATAACCTTTCCTTTCTCTCTAAATCCAAGACCGTGAGGTCTAAGTTTGCGAATTTATGTTCCTAAAAAAGAGAATCGAAAAAAAAACAGAGTGAATAAATCGTAAGAGAAAAGAAAGAAGAAAAGGTAGTATTGTTTTTTTTATTGATAGATCTAGGTTCATAGCATACCGGTTTGTGAATTTTGAGTTTAGAATCAAGTAGAGAAGAAGGAGAGGAAACGAAAACTGTAAAAAAAACTAAAAAAGGACACAAAAATTTGTCCGGCGCGGCGGCTCCGCCGTCATTGGCCGGTGGCCACCGCGCCGGAATACTTTCCGGCCACCACTCTTTTCGCCGGAGAAGGGGAAGAACGAGAGAGGAGAGAGAACAGAGGATTTGAGGGAAGAGAGAAATAAGTGAGAGAAAAGAAATGGGGAAATGAATAAAAATGGGTCATACACCCTTATATATCCCCCCTTTGAACCGGTTCGGTTCTCCTGGTCCGACCCAGGCTTGAACCGAACCGGCCCCAGCCCATTCCTTAGCCCAATTCTTTTTTTTTTGTTGCCCTCACCCCCCATTACACTATCTGCACCCCCTGTCCTGTCTTTTATTTTTACTCTTTCATGCATTTTCATTTTTTTTAGCATCTTATTTCTATTTCTCATGCATTTTCATTTAGCTTAGTTTTTTATTATTCACTATTTATTTTTTAAACAAGGGTATTAGAATGTAAATAGGCTCTCTAATGTAATTTATTTATCTTTATCGCAGACCGTAGAATGTATTAATAGGTTTTTTTTGTAATAGTTTAGGTGCATGTGTGCGTGTGTGTGTGCATGATTTATTTTTATTGTTTCTAGTTTAGGGTAAAGGTTTTTTTGCAGTGATCCAACGTCACCACAAAAAACCTACGTTTTACTTTCTTGTTTCGTTAGATTTAATTTTCATTTCATTATTCAAAAAACAAACAAAAAAAATGCAAATAATTCAAAAAAGAGGAAAGGCTAAGAGATGGTTTTAACACTTTTTGAATGCAATATAATGCAAGATGTGTTAAATGCAAAAGATGTGCAATTTTTTTTTATCGAAGGACCTATAAAAACAATTTTTGTAAACATAACAACTTAATCATTTCATTACATAAATAAAGCATTACAATATAATTCCCTTTTTAACAAACTAAGACAAGGGATAGACTCCAAAGTACATAACAGAAAGCTAGAAAAAGACATAAAAGATAAAAACAACTATGAAGCTCTCAAGCTCCTGAGGTAGACTACTCCTCCAAATCTGAGTGTGGGCCAGCAAAGAAATCCATATGTTTCTTCTTGCTCCCGGGAACCCGTTCGAGTATGGCATCCTTTGTAACACCCCGTTTTCCCAAATTTCAAAATTTCATTAATAAATCAGAGTATCATATAAAACGGAATGCTACATCTCATTAAATTCTCAAAAAGGAATAAATAAACATTTATTCTAGTCAAAACTGTTCTATCATCGCAGCGGATAAGATTTAATGTTAACAAATCATTTTGGCACGCAGGCCTCATAAATAAGTCTCGACATAAATTAACTGAAATCTTAAATTATAATCAATACGTAAGGAATAGAAAGTAAACATAAAAGGTTCCCATCCCGTTACGTATCAGAGCACCTAAATGACACGGTGAGGATAGCCACTCACAACGGCAACAGCAACAAAAGCTCAATCACCTGCACTTGCCCACAAGGCGGCAATTCCAGCAGAAGGGGTGAGATTCTCACAACAATAGCACTAAACATATAATCCAATAATTACAATTAACAGCATAACTTCATCATCATATATCATAGTAACAATCAGGTAGCATCTTAAACAACATCATAAATCAACTTAATAGTTTGACTTGACAATGCGACATCGACTCAACTTATGCAACTTAGACATCTTAATCATGCATGTGGTACCATATTGAGTATAAATATACTCCTAGGGCATAAGCCCTCGTCGCTATTGAGTATAAAAATACTCCTAGAGCATAAGCTCTCGTCGCTGTTGAGCAAAAGCTCCTAGGGCATGAGCCCTCGTCTCTGGATGAATGTGCATGGACTCAATCTCTTAAACTTGGACATCTCAAATAAACTCCAATAATTTGGATTACAACATCATGAATCATATAACAACGCATGCAGCTTTTAATTAATAAAACATGGCAGCATGGCGGCAATCAACATCTCAAACAATAGCAAGATCGTAAACGTTCACATACATCGTCACTTAAGATTCAGAAAAGCATATACAAGTGTATAGGTCACAATAACAAATCAATTATCAGCTAACAACTCTACATTTCTTCTTAATACCTCAGTACTTAATTCCCAAACCAGGGGTCATCTCATAACTAATCGTGCGACAAGAGTCGCATTATTCTAAAAGGTAGTCTGATACAGGACTACTCGCTATGGCGAGTGGGATCTCTCGCCTCGCGAACCATTACAGGGGTTACTCGCTACGGCGAGCTGGGTTGCTCGCCTCGCGAGCATCAGGGGTACTACTCGCTATTGCGAGTTGGGTTATTCGCCTGGCGAGCTCCTAGGTGTTGCTCGCTACGGCGAGCTGGGTTTTCGCCTCGCGAACACTTCTAGGGGTTGCTCGCTATGGCGAGCTGTTCTATTCGCCTCGCGAGCGGATGAGTACTCGCCGTGGCGAGCTGGCTGCTCGCTGTGGCGAGCGGCGACAGAACAGTTACGGGATTACGAGGGTTTTCACCCAAAACCCCAAATTCCATCCTAATTCTTCAGATTTTCGACTATAATGATGTCTAAGAGTTATTCTAATGTCTGTAAACAGTTTACTACTTCAACGGTACAGTTTTTCATCATCTAATCATCAATTTACCACTTATGACCTAATTCTCATATTCCTAATTCTCATGAAATAAACCTAGAATTTGCTAACTATAATCATGAATTACACGTTCTAATGATATCGTAATGAAAGGCTCACCCTTACCTTAAGAAATTCGAGCAGCAACCTCTCCGGTTCTTCACTTCTGTTTCCTCCCTTTTCCTCCCAAAGCTCTGAATTGTACGTTCTGTACAATTCTAACCTAACTCTCCCTATTTAAACCTCTTTTTGTTTGTTTTATTTTATCTTATTTCCCCCACAACTATATCTAATTATAAAACAAACCCACAACTTATTATTTGTTTTATTTTCTAATCTTATTTTATTAAACAATAAAATAAGTCACAACACATCACATAAGTCACATAAATCGCATAATATCTCAAATATCACTTAATTCACACAAAATCATATAAATATACTCTATACTATATAAAATAAATTAAATAATTAAAACGGGCGTTACAACTCTCCCCAACTTATAAGATTTTCGTCCTCAAAAATTTACCTTAAGCAAACAACTCGGGATAAGACTCCAGCATCTTACTCTCTAGCTCCCAAGTCAAGCTTTCACCAGTCTCTCCGTCCCAAACGACTTTCACAAGAGGTATCTCCTTGCCTCTCAACCTCTTCACTTCACGACCTTCGATCCTCACTGGTAAGGTCTCAACCGTCAGGTTGTCTCTAACTTGCACGTCATCCCTTTGAATCACATGGGATGGATCTGGGACATAATTCCGAAGTTGCGACACATGAAACACATCATGCAAATTTGACAGGTGCGGCGGTAAGCCTACCCGATACGCCACTGTCCCAATTCTTTCTGATATCTGATACGGACCAATAAACTTCGGGGTTAACTTCTTCGACTTCAATGCACGACCCACACCGGTCATGGGAGTAACTCTTAGGAATACATGATCTCCCTCTTGGAACTCAAGGTCCTTCCTACGCTTATCATGATAACTCTTTTGCCGACTCTGCGACGCTTTCATCTTTTCTTGAATCATTTTTACCTTCTCAGTAGTCTGTTGCACAATTTCTGGTCCTAAAACCACATTTTCACCCGACTCAAACCAACACAACGGAGTTCTGCATCTCCGACCATACAACGCCTCGAAAGGTGCCATTCCGATACTAGAATGATAACTGTTATTGTACGTGAACTCTATCAACGGGAGATGACTATCCCAAATTCCTCCTTGCTCAAGTACACAAACTCTCAACAGATCTTCCAACGACTGAATCGTTCTTTCCGACTGACCATCTGTCTGCGGATGATATGCCGAACTCAACTTCAACTTAGAACCTAAAGCCTCTTGCAAACTCTTCCAGAATCTAGAAGTAAACCTCGGGTCTCTGTCTGATACGATGCTCGAAGGAACACCATGCATCTTCACTATTTCACGAATATAAATCTCTGCCAACTGAGCTATAGGAAAACTGATGTTAATCGGAATAAAATGAGCCGACTTCGTCAGTCTATCAACAATTACCCAAATGGCGTCATTCCCTTTAGGCGTATTTGGCAAACTCGTCACAAAATCCATGGATATACTATCCCATTTCCACTCTGGCACATCTAATGGTATCATCATCCCAGTCGGTTTCTGATGTTCCATTTTCGACTTCTGACAAACCAAACACGAATATACAAACTGTGCCACATCACGTTTCAATCCAGACCACCAAAACAACTTCTTCAAATCGTGATACATCTTCGTAGCTCCCGGGTGAATACTCAAGCTACTTCTATGACTCTCTTCGAGAATCATTTTCTTCATCTCAACATCATCTGGGATGCAAATTCTACCTCGGAACCTCAACACACCATGATCATCGACCTTAAAGTCACCGTCTTCGGTCTGATTGCTAGCAACTAACAAGTCCACAAACTTAACATCCAATTTCTGCGCCTCTTTAATACTTTTCAAGAATTCATTATCGATTTTCAGCATTCCCAACTTCACACTTTGGGGTGACCATTCGCATACTAAACTCAAATCTCTAAACTGTTCCAGCAACTCAAACTCTTTAACCATCAAAGCGGACATATGCAAAGTCTTCCTACTTAGGGCATCTGCAACAACGTTAGCTTTACCCGGATGATAATTCAAACCAAAGTCATAATCCTTCAACAACTCAAGCCATCTCCGCTGTCTCATATTCAATTCCTTCTGATCAAATAAATACTTCAAGCTTTTGTGGTCACTGAACACTTCAAACCTCGAACCGTACAGGTAATGTCTCCAAATCTTAAGCACAAATACCACTGCAGCTAATTCAAGATCGTGGGTAGGGTAATTTCGTTCATGGATTCTCAACTGTCTCGATGCATAAGCAACCACCTTACCATCTTGCATAAGCACACCACCTAAACCCAACTTGGACGCATCACAGTACACAACAAAAGGTTCATCGGACTTAGGCAAAATCAAAACTGGAGCCGTCGTCAGACGCTTCTTCAATTCATTAAAACTATTCTCGCAATGAACATCCCACACAAATGTTTTACCTTTGCAGGTCAACTGCGTTAGCGGAAGTGCCAACTTCGAAAATCCTTCTATAAATCTTCTGTAGTACCCAGCTAATCCCAAAAAGCTTCTAATCTCTGTAACTGACTTCGGAGTCTCCCATTGCGACACTGCTTCAACTTTAGACGGATCAACTGCAATACCATTACCAGAAATAACATGGCCAAGAAAACTCACTTCGTTCAACCAAAATTCGCACTTCGACAGTTTAGCGTAAAGCTTCTTCTCTTTCAACACTTGCAAGACTATCTTCAAATGTTCCGCATGCTCTTCTTCAGACTTGGAGTAAATCAAAATATCATCGATGAACACAACCACGAATAGATCCAAGAATGCATGGAAGATGCGATTCATATATTCCATAAACACACCAGGTGCATTCGTAACACCGAAGGGCATCACCTTGTATTCATAATGTCCATAACGCGTCCTGAAAGCTGTCTTCTGCATATCTTCATCTTTCACTTTAATCTGGTGATAACCCGACCTCAAATCAATCTTGCTAAACACCCGTGCACCCACTAACTGATCCATTAAATCGTCAATTCTCGGAAGTGGATACCTATTCTTTATAGTTACCTTGTTCAGCTGTCGGTAATCAATACATAACCTCATACTACCGTCTTTCTTCTTTACTAGTAATACTGGCGCTCCCCAAGGAGAAACACTTGGTCTAACAAACTTCTTTTCAAGTAAATCTTCTAACTGTTTCTTCAACTCAGCTAACTCGGAAGCTGACATGCGATAAGGTGTCATAGACACAGGCTTCGTTCCCGGAATAAGGTCAATCGAAAATTCAACTTCTCTTTCTGGAGGCACATCAGGAATTTCATCGGGAAAGACTTCTGGAAAATCGCATACCACTTTCTGCTTATCAATCAACGTTTGGTTCTCAATAGATAAAGATGCCATCAAAGAAAACATCAACATTCCTTCACGTTCTAACTGCTTCAGCTGTTTAGTAGATAAAAACTCTGCCCCACTCTCTTCTTCATCAGAGGAAAAATACACTGACTTGCGAAAACAATTAATATGTACATGATTGTACTCTAACCAATTCATACCCAGAATCACATCCATACCACTCAAGGGTAGACAAACCAAATCAATTTCAAAATCACGATCATACATAGACAAAGGACATCTTAAACACACAAGAGAAGTGGTCACCGAACCCTTAGCTGGAGTTTCGACAACCATTTCTCCATTCATATTAGACATAGTAAGACCCAACTTAGCAGCACAATCAATAGCAATAAAACAATGTGTAGCACCAGTGTCAATGATAGCAATTAAAGGAGTACTATCAAAATAACAAGTACCTCTGATCAAACGATCCTCATTCTCTGTCTGTGTGCCAGTCAAAGCAAACACTCTACCAGTAGTCTGAGCCTTCTTAGGATTCTTGCATTGTGAACCAATATGACCCTCTTCGTTACAATTAAAGCACACAACATCATCATACTTGCATGCCGAAGTAGCATGTCCCTTCTTACCACAGCGGTAACACCGCTTCACATCTCCAGTACAAGCATTACTCTTGTGGCCTTTCTCACCACAATTATAGCAGACAATCTCAGCAGGAGCATCCTTCTTCTGAGGTCTCCTCTCATCATTAACTCTTTGCTTGCCCTTATCAGCAGGGGCACTATAAGGCTTCGGGCGACTCTGCTGTCCTTTACTCTTTCTTTCATTCACTACCTTGTAGTGAGCTTTAGTGTTCTCCTCATAAATCCTGCAGCTGCTCACCAGCTCGGAAAAGTTACGGATCTTCTGGTAACCAATTGCCCTCTTGATATCAGCACGCAAGCCATTCTCGAACTTGATGCACTTAGAAAACTCCGCCGTCTCAGCAGTATAGTGTGGATAAAACTTAGCCAATTCCACAAACTTGGCAGCATACTCGGTCACCGACATGTTTCCTTGTTTCAGCTCAAGGAACTCAATCTCCTTCTTCCCGCGAACATCTTCCGGAAAGTAACGGTTTAGGAACTCCCTCCTGAACACAGCCCAAGTAACCGCAGCACCTCCATTCTCTAAGACCGGTTGGACACTCACCCACCAGTCGTCAGCTTCTTCTGCCAGCATGTGCGTACCAAAGCGCACCATCTGAACGTCCGTACACTGCATCACTCTGAAAATTCTTTCGACCTCCTTGAGCCATGTCTGAGCTCCATCGGGGTCGTATCTTCCCTTAAATGTAGGTGGATGATTCCTCAAAAAGGTCTCCAACATCCTCACACCATCATTTCCACCAGCATTCTGTTGTTGGCCCACAGCTTGAGCCATCGCTTGTAATGCAGCAGCGAGAGCAGCATCATTTCTCCCAGCCATCTTAGTTCACTACATAACGAGAACGGGTTAGAGAAATTCAAACAGAATTAAACTAACACTCGACACTAACGACTCGATCTACTTGGCCGGACGGACCGACCTGCTCTGATACCAATTGTAACACCCCGTTTTCCCAAATTTCAAAATTTCATAAATAAATCAGAGTATCATATAAAACGGAATGCTACATCTCATTAAATTCTCAAAAAGGAATAAATAAACATTTATTCTAGTCAAAACTGTTCTATCATCGCAGCGGATAAGATTTAATGTTAACAAATCATTTTGGCACGCAGGCCTCATAAATAAGTCTCGACATAAATTAACTGAAATCTTAAATTATAATCAATACGTAAGGAATAGAAAGTAAACATAAAAGGTTCCCATCCCGTTACGTATCAGAGCACCTAAATGACACGGTGAGGATAGCCACTCACAACGGCAACAGCAACAAAAGCTCAATCACCTGCACTTGCCCACAAGGCGGCAATTCCAGCAGAAGGGGTGAGATTCTCACAACAATAGCACTAAACATATAATCCAATAATTACAATTAACAGCATAACTTCATCATCATATATCATAGTAACAATCAGGTAGCATCTTAAACAACATCATAAATCAACTTAATAGTTTGACTTGACAATGCGACATCGACTCAACTTATGCAACTTAGACATCTTAATCATGCATGTGGTACCATATTGAGTATAAATATACTCCTAGGGCATAAGCCCTCGTCGCTATTGAGTATAAAAATACTCCTAGAGCATAAGCTCTCGTCGCTGTTGAGCAAAAGCTCCTAGGGCATGAGCCCTCGTCTCTGGATGAATGTGCATGGACTCAATCTCTTAAACTTGGACATCTCAAATAAACTCCAATAATTTGGATTACAACATCATGAATCATATAACAACGCATGCAGCTTTTAATTAATAAAACATGGCAGCATGGCGGCAATCAACATCTCAAACAATAGCAAGATCGTAAACGTTCACATACATCGTCACTTAAGATTCAGAAAAGCATATACAAGTGTATAGGTCACAATAACAAATCAATTATCAGCTAACAACTCTACATTTCTTCTTAATACCTCAGTACTTAATTCCCAAACCAGGGGTCATCTCATAACTAATCGTGCGACAAGAGTCGCATTATTCTAAAAGGTAGTCTGATACAGGACTACTCGCTATGGCGAGTGGGATCTCTCGCCTCGCGAACCATTACAGGGGTTACTCGCTACGGCGAGCTGGGTTGCTCGCCTCGCGAGCATCAGGGGTACTACTCGCTATTGCGAGTTGGGTTATTCGCCTGGCGAGCTCCTAGGTGTTGCTCGCTACGGCGAGCTGGGTTTTCGCCTCGCGAACACTTCTAGGGGTTGCTCGCTATGGCGAGCTGTTCTATTCGCCTCGCGAGCGGATGAGTACTCGCCGTGGCGAGCTGGCTGCTCGCTGTGGCGAGCGGCGACAGAACAGTTACGGGATTACGAGGGTTTTCACCCAAAACCCCAAATTCCATCCTAATTCTTCAGATTTTCGACTATAATGATGTCTAAGAGTTATTCTAATGTCTGTAAACAGTTTACTACTTCAACGGTACAGTTTTTCATCATCTAATCATCAATTTACCACTTATGACCTAATTCTCATATTCCTAATTCTCATGAAATAAACCTAGAATTTGCTAACTATAATCATGAATTACACGTTCTAATGATATCGTAATGAAAGGCTCACCCTTACCTTAAGAAATTCGAGCAGCAACCTCTCCGGTTCTTCACTTCTGTTTCCTCCCTTTTCCTCCCAAAGCTCTGAATTGTACGTTCTGTACAATTCTAACCTAACTCTCCCTATTTAAACCTCTTTTTGTTTGTTTTATTTTATCTTATTTCCCCCACAACTATATCTAATTATAAAACAAACCCACAACTTATTATTTGTTTTATTTTCTAATCTTATTTTATTAAACAATAAAATAAGTCACAACACATCACATAAGTCACATAAATCGCATAATATCTCAAATATCACTTAATTCACACAAAATCATATAAATATACTCTATACTATATAAAATAAATTAAATAATTAAAACGGGCGTTACATCCTTCACCTTGATCCATTCTTTCAAATCAACATTTTCCTGGTTCTTTGTGTTGAGTTCCCAAGCTTGTTGTTCTAGTAGGCCCATTGGAGCATCAATCTCACGATCTTTTACCTGATTCTTTCCTTCCAAAATGGCCTTCTCGTGCTCTGACTTAGCCAATCGTGCTTGATACTCTTCCATGGTTTGAGGAGGTAAGGGCAAGATTGATTCTGGGACGGTTGAGGATAAGAACCTCGCTCAAATTTAAGGTAAACCAAAAGTCTTAGCTTTGTTGATGACCCACTGTGTGTAGGACTCATGTGCAAAGTTGTGCTTCTTTCATAACTGGATTTTGTCAAACCTAAGAACAGAATACCAAGCTTGCAGAAACCGTTTTCTCATATTTGCGTGATCCTGAAGGTTAAGGTAGAATTCATTTGATAAAGAAAGGTTGTTAGGTTTCCCTTCCATAGGGTATCCGAACTGGCGCATGGAAAGAGTAGGATTGTAAGTAATTCTTCCACATGTACCGATGAGGGGCACGTTCTCAAGTTCTCCACAACTCCTAATAATTACTTTGGTGTCACCAACTGCATGGGACCAAACAATGTCATCTGGGGTGAGAGGCATGATTCTCTGAGACCAATGGGATATTCTGGTGTTTGCTTTGGAGAAGACAGAATCGGGTAGGTGCGAAGCAAACCACCTGTATAACAAAGGTGCACAACAAACAATAATTCCCTTTTCCTTGATGTTTCTATAGTGAATGGAATGGTATGTGTCTGCAAGCAAAGTGGGAACTGGGTTTTTAATGAGAAAGACTTTGATTACATTAATGTCGATAAAGTCGTCCATGTTGGGAAACAAGAAGAGGCCGTATATGAGCAAGGCAAGGATCGATTCAAAGGCGTCGGTCTTTTTATCTTTGTCAAAGGCGGAGGCTTTTTGGTAGAGGAATTTAGCAGTTAGGCCTTGGAAGCCATTTTTGATGGTGTGGTAAGGGTGAACCATGTCAGAAGGCTTGAGATGGAGAGTTTCTGCAATGGTTGCGGGTTTAGGAGCGGGTTCGAGCCCATTAAAAGGCGCTTAGTCGAGCACTGGCAAACCAACCCAATACGAGTACTCCTCAAGGGTGGGTGCAAGCTGGTAATCTGGAAAAGTAAAGCAATGGAATGATGGGTCGTAGAATTGGACCAAAGTTTCCAAGATTCCTTTTTCAACATCCACCTTAAGAAGGTTAAGCAACCTCCCATGACGACCTCAGAAACCAATTGGATTAGCTACCTGAGATCCTAGATCCCTTGATTTTGTCAGATCCGGACTTTTGAAGCTATACTGCTTAAGGCTCCTTTTTTCAAACTATGTCTACAATGTTTACGAAAAAGTTTTTCTAAGTCCTTCGATATGAATGGAAAATATTTATGAGTGAATGCATGTATGCATGATTATGCTAAAGAACAAAGAAAACATGGGGAGGTTAAGTCCACAAAGTTGGAGCCAAGGGTAAACACGCCATTTGATAAGGACTATGGTTTCAACTGCACTTGTAACTAGGCTTGTACCAAGATTCCCAAAGTTTTCAACCGCTTTCGAACATTTTCGGCTTATAGGATTGACTCCCGGTCCAACAATCGTTTGCAAGAAGGTCTCATTTGGGTGCAGTATCGCGTATCAACTAAGTCAAGACTGCTCTTGGTTAGTCACCGCACTACGTCCTAAAAGGCCAAGATGGGTTGAGGGAGATCTAAAGGTTCTCAACATTTGACGGACTTCGAATATAATAGTGCCCATCATGATTGCTCATGACGATGTCATATTACTTCTGAGAATCCTATGTTGAGTGTTGTTATATCACATGCACCCATAACACGGGACCGCTCCCGGCATGGCACTATCATTGTACCCCGACCTATCCTATATTTCGCTCAAGCCCAGGTGTAGGACTTATCTCGCCACTCACGTAGGAAAGTAAACAATTAGGCATGTATTTACAAGGTATAAGCAATAATAAAGCGCAAGAGTAAAGAAAGGTGAGTTAGATGTAACCCACTTAAGAAGTTTGATCCCCAGTGAAGTCGCCATTTCTGTGCTCTTGATTTTCGGATATCAAGTCATTGGGTTGGTCTTGAATCGTCAATCTTTGAACTTTCTACTTTTATTCTTGGGTATGGAAAAAGTGATAAAAACCCTTATGAGATTAAAGTTCGGGGGTTGGTTACGCGAAGGGAAGGTGCCAGCATCCTAAGCGTCTATGGTATCACATAGGAACCTCTTACTTATTCTTATCTTGTGCTAAATTTTACTTATTTTTTAAAATGATGCTTAAAAGTTAAAGTGAAAGAATGGAGGGAGAAGTAGTAAGTTTTTGTTGTTTTTATTTTATTAATTTGGAAAGGCCAAAGCCTTTTGCCTACATACCCAAATAATTGGGATCAAAATCAAGTAGTTCACCTAAAGATTTCAATTTGTTGGTTGAATTGATTTTAAAGTTTATTTTTAAAATGGTTTTTAGAAGGGTTGCGAGACATCAAGGTATAGAAGAATAAATTGAAGTGAGGTTCATTGATTTTAATTAAAAGAAACCAAGTCTAATATGGTTTAAAGCAATTTAAAATTTGATTAAGAAATAAATGAAGAAAAAGGCCTCTCTGGTTAAAATCCAAGGAATGTTTAAGAAAATATTTTGAATTTTGCATATTTAATTTTTTTTTAGAAAAGAGATTTTTCTAAATTAGAAAGGTATTCTAAAAACTAAACGCAACGAGCAACATGTTAAAAAATGAGCAATTTACAAAGGACATTGGATCCTATGCAAATTCTCGAGTTCTCAAAGTGAGGCTAAAATTACTAGTGGTTTGGTTTTTAAAAAAAAATTGAAGTCCAATAATTAATCTAGATCGTCACTAGTTTAATTTGGTCCTCGCTCATGGTCACGACATACATAAAGCGGTAAAACAAAGTAAATGTGATAGTGTCGGTGCTTGTGTTAATTACATATTACATACCCTAAATACATTCTAAGGTCTTGCAAAAAATAAATGACGAGAAAATAAAATGCATGCAATATTTACATCAAGTCCTATTATACACACTAATGATAATAAAATAAACGATGGAAATTTAAATATGCATGAAATGATAATAATGCAAGATATAAAATAGAATAATAACAAGACATTTAAAAAGAACGAATTAAAACAAATAACACAAACAAAATGGACACAGAAAGAAAATGAATTTTTTGAGTTAAAAGAGGTGCATAAAAGAAATTAGTGGTGTGTTTAGTAAGAAAGGTAGTGAAATCAGAAGATTATTAGGCCTAAGATTAAAATCCAGTGGGCTTACGGTAATGATCCAGGCCATCAGATCTTAATCAAAGGACCAATAATAGACAGAGTCCACAATAGTAAAAATAGTGAAGCATGCATGAAATAACAAGGGGACAAACAGGAGACGTCAGATCTAGATCTGATGGTCTAGGACGAAAACATGCAGAGAATCAAAATAAGGCGCACAATAAAAAAAACACTCAAACAGAGAGAGAGAGAGAGAGAGAGAGAGAGAGAGAGAGAGCAGTGATCGTTAGATCTGAGATCTAACGGTCCAAACATATAGCATAAGCTTAAAGAGAATGAACCGGTTTTGAGCGAACCAGACCGTCGGAGAAGAAGAAGAAGAGTTGCCAAAACTCCTCTCGTGCGATGGTCGGTCGTAGCGCCGCCGCGTCGGAGTTTTTTTTCTTTTTTTTTTGAAAACTCTTACACCGAAATGCTCTTCTTCCTCTTCTCTATTCGGATCCAACCTCGAAAATCACCAAAAATTCACATACAGTCGTAGATCTACGAAAATAAAAACAAAACAAAACTCTTACCTCTCTGGATCTGTTAAGATCTGGAGATTAATCTTCAGAGAAGACGGAAAACTTCTCGATCTGGATGCTTATTGTTGGTTTCGAGTGAGATTCGTTGCTGCTATCTTCTTCTCTTCACAATCCGAGCTTGTATGTTGTATGGATTTCGGCCTTGGTTTATGAAATCCAGTTTGTTCTTATGAGATTCGGTTTTGATTTGGACTTGTGGTGAGTTTTCGAAATTCTTGTTGTTGAGCATGAAAGGATTCGAAAAGTGGAGGTGTGGGTTGTATGTATGGATGAGTTTGTATGGAATTCTGACTTGCTGGAATTTTGTTCATAGTGTTCTTGAGGTTCATGATGAATTTTGTGTGATTTTTGTTGGTTTGATCCGAAATTAGATGAGAGAGAAAGGGAAATGTTTTGTGTGTGTAATTGTGCCGCTGCAATGATTGATTGATTTTTCTGATTCTTACCAACCTCTGACTGCAATCAATGCAGGCTTTAAATACGGCTGAAAATTAGGGCTTCTCTGATACAATGAAATGACAAAAATACCCCTCAAAGGGATCCAAAGCAAATTGACAGCACAACACTAAAACTTGAAAAAAAAATTGAACCAAAGGACCAATAAGATAGTGACACATGGACAAAAGGATAAGATCAAAAGACTAAGACTAAAAAATAAAATACTTTAAAGGCTTCGGAGAAATGTTAAAAAAGAATAAAACAAAAAACAATAAAATATAATTAATAATTAAAAACGAAAATTCAAAAATAAAAAAAATAAAAAACAAAAGTGAATTAATTAAAAGAAAGAAAAAAAGATAATAATAAACCAATAAAAAGTAGTTAAAAATGTACCTTTTGAAAATCAAAATGAGGTATTTTAAAATATCTCTCTGCTGAAATTTCGTCTCAGATGACCAAAATTCACGGCGTTTAAAATACGAGTAAGAAGTGCGAACAAAAATGATTTTTAAAATGCAAATAACGTGATAAATAAAATACGAGTAAAATGTGGATAGAAAAGTAAGAATCTAAAGCGCGAGTAACATTTAAAATACGAATAAAATAAAAATTAAAGTACGAATAAGATGAGGATTAAAATGCGAATAAAGTGCAATTAAAATGCGAACGAAATACGAATAAAATGAAAATTGACATGCGAATAAAATGCAAGTAAAATACGAATTAAAAATACGAATTAAAATGTGAATAAAATGCAAATAAAGTAGGAATTAAAAATGCGACTGAGATGCGAATAAAATAGGAGTTAATATGCAAATAAAATAGGAATGATATGAGAAATGAAAATGGAAAACTTGGTCAAAAAATGGGGTATGACATGGTTATTGCGCTATTTCTTCCAACCTGTAGGTGAAAATCAACAAAAAGTTGATTTAGTTCTCACCTAGTGCGCATGGTCAGTTGGCAACATCGCATTTTCTCTGGTAGCTATGTGCATGGGATCATGTGTGGGGCACATGGCTTTAGCGTGCAAGGGTGAAATTTGCAGATTTTCTTCGTTCTTTTAGTGTTTTCCTTTTTCGACATGATCTTAGGATTTGAGATAGAATTTCTAAAACTTGTATTGTTTTAAAAGCCTTCTAAAACTTCTTTGATCTTCATTCTTTATCTTTTATAACTTTCATGAGATGTCTTGTTTTGCCGAATTACATTTTTTATTATATATTAAAACAATAAAAAAAAAAATCCCTTAAACCATGATCAACTCATTTAGAAGTTAGAACTCCTCTAAATCATCCTCAAATGTTTATTAAAATGACTAAAGAACATAGCTAAAATATCATATAACGAGTCGTAATCAGATTGTAGAAAAAGCAAAGGAAAACGGATGCGTGAGCCGGTCCACAAAAGGCTTTGTGATACCATACAAGGACATCAAAACGAGAGTGAAATGAACAAAGAAATCTCATATATTGTAATGAATAGTCTAAACTGGAAGTTAGTTCCAAGATTCATATACATACAAAAGATCAAAGCTAGGTGACTTGGAGCACACGTAACAATTATAACTAACTTTGAACTAGCTAATTTTGATGTAACTTACTCTATTCCATCATCTATGACCTATATGTGACTTGTAATCATCGGTTGTCTACTAGATGAAGTAGTATCCTCTAATACGCCCCATCAATACACTTAGCTTACATAAACAGACCAATTTGCATCGACAACTTTAAAAAACGAACATTGGTTTTACATAAACAGACCAATTTGCATCGACAATTTTAAAATACGAACATTGTTTTTACATAAACAGACCAATTTTCTTACAATGTTTACATTGTTTTATATATGGATGCGGCTATTGATACTTCTGCAGATTTGACACCTGACATTAATTTCATCTGCAACTATGGATGCTCCGCTGATATGAAACCAGATATTGCACCTCTAGTTGTGGATCCTCCTGTCGTTGCGAAACCAACATTGCACATCTAGTTGCATTTATTTTCGGATACAATTTACGAGTGATAGAGAATTCACTTTACGAGACAAACTATTGAAAATGGTTCTAGGTGAAGCATATAAGTTAGTTTACGAGACAATTTTTTAGTTAGGTGAAATAAAAACAATTTATTATTTTGGGATGTGAAAGAGGTGGTGTATTAGAACCACAACTAGAGGTGCAATTTATTATTTTTGGAATAATAAAACCATGTGAACCACAACCCTTTGCTACAAGTATTGACAGTAACACTGTAGAAAGTAGACACTATTAAAACCATGTGAACAGAGTAGACTCCAGCACACTACAAGTATTGACACCAGCACAACACAACCTCCTCTTACTAATTGCATAATTATGCAGACAAGCTACCAAATTCAAAATGAAATTGGAATCCAAACACACTACAAAAAACACCCTAAACAGACTCAATAATTGAAACCCAACACAGGGCACCAAAGCAAACTGACTTATTACAGCCTACATGGCCGCCACAACAGTGAGTCCAACCTTCCCATAATACCTAATCAACTTTCATTTTTTGAATAACTGGCTTAGTCTGACAGAGGCAACATGCCTCGACAATGAAAAAAAACTCAAAAACAAGCCTCGGCCGGCCCGAAGGCCAAAAACGATGAGAAAACAAACTGCACGAATATACAACAGCAAAATCAACACAAAAACATCTGCGCAATACAACCTCCCAGCAACATAGCCACTATTATGCTAGGCTTTAATGCTATCGCACCACTATCGTCACTATTTGACGACACTTTGTACTAAGTAGCGTATCATGGAACAATAGCGATTTATTCAAATTCTACTATGTTATAGTGCCGCTGTAACCACTATTTACAACACTTCATTATCGATCTCTTCTAGAAATATAAGCAATCGGTTTGGTACAGTGTTTGAAAGAAAATTAATCGAACCAATAAAAAATAGTTGGTTTGTGTTGCAGTTGAACACAACATTTATTTAAAAAAATAATACTACTAATATAGAGTCAAATCAAATAAAAATAATAATAAAATATAATTGTTTGGTTTGTGTTGCTGTTGGTCGATTTTGAATGACGTGAAACTGATACCTGAACCAGTAGAGGTCGGGTTTGATTGGTTTGGACACGAACATGGAAAGAAAGAATAAACTGAACCAATTTAATCAGTATGGATTAGATCTTCAGGTTTGTCGGGTCATTGGTTTGTTCTTACAATCATAGTCTTTCCATGCGGTCTAAAATCAGTTTCAGACCCTGTCAAATTTAGTGCATCAGCTGCATCAATAGCATAACATCATAGTTTCAGACCCTGTCAAATCAGTTTCCCTACCCTTGTAGAACCTAAACAATAGGTTGACATGATTTATATACATAACAACACCAGAACATTTAGAAGAGAGCACATCTATCATGTCTAAAGACAAACCATGTACATCTAAATCCTTCTGAGTTTCTATATTAACATCATAGTTCAAGTTAATTGCAGTTATACACTTAACAAACTCATTGATAGAAACTCAAAGTATACACAATAATAAAAAGGTTCCAGTACACCTCAAGTACTCACAAATATGAAGCTGTATATTATTTTTGTCACCTTGAATTCAATAATCAACTGAATCTTCTATCAAATTTATTGTTCCTTGTGGTCAATCTCTAATTAAATTATTTTAAACATGCAATTTCATACAACTAAGATTATCCAACCAAGTGAGAGATTCTCCCTCTGAGTCCCCTTCAATATTCCAACTTTTTCTTACATTTTCTCATTTGCTCAAACTCAAATTATAAAGCCAAGGCAAGAGACAGGGAATATGACAAACCTGGAACCTTTATTGTTATCCACTTTCAAATTCTGAATTTGGCTTCTTCAATTACTTACTACAATTGAATATTTCTTTGCTAAAAATTGCATAAGTTACTCGACAACTTTGTTAATATAATTGGAAACAATAAAATCCATCAAACCTTCTTACTTGCAGTTTTGCAGTAAGGCAGTCCGGAAACCTGACAAGAAGAAAGAATAGTGTGCTATACATTGATAACAAAAAACTGATGAGAAGCTCATAGCATAACACAAATACATTGTTGAACTCTCAGCATTAATAAATCGTTGATATGGTTAAAATATAAAAATGAACATAACAACAAATGAATTTAAGAAAAAACTAAATTGATAGTGAGTACATTTTGTAGTCCATCATCCTCTGTAAATGCAGTAAAAAGTAAATAAATTAACAAATAAAAAAGATTAGACGACTTTCGTCAAAATTCAAAATAACCTAACATGTAACAAGATATCACCTTAACTAGTCTTCTCTTATAGTAGACCTCTAGCAATCTTTTCACGTAGGAGTTTCTCTGCCCTTTCGTTCTTATCATTATCAAAGAGAGCGCGAATAATTGTTTCATAAGTTACAGCATCAGGAACACATCCATTGTCTTCCATTTTTGACAGCAGGGCCTCAGCTTCATCAAGCAAACCCTCTAAACAAAGACCATTGATCATAATGTTATATGTCCAAACTGTTAAATTGTAGCCTTTAATCAAAAGATCCTGAAAAATCACTTGTGCGTCCTTAAGTCTTCCTTCTTTGCATAGTCCATCGATAAGTACATTGTATGTATGCATATCTAGTTGAATGCCCAGGGCTTTAATTTTCTTGACTAATACAATAGCCTTGTCAACATGATGGTTTTTGCATAATGCATTCATTAACGAATTGTAAGTGAATATATCAGCTGGTTGACCATTATCACGCATCTCATCAACAAGCTCCCAAGCATAGGAGATTCTCCCAGATTTGCACAAACCATCAATTAGAGAATTGTAAGTTACTATATCAGGAGCAGTTCCTCTGCAACGCATTTCATCAAAGAGACTCAAGGCTTCATCAACCATTTTAATTTTACAAAATCCATTAATCATGATATTATAATTATGAGCATCAGGAGCCACTCCCATTCGAGAAATAGTGTTTAATACATGTTTGGCCTTATTTACTTCATTAACTAGGCAATATCCATCCATTAATGAACTGTAGGTAAGAACATTTGGCATCACACCTTCTTTCATCATCACAGCTATCACACTTTTAGCTTCTTTCATCTTTCCTTCCTTACATAGACCATCAATTAGAGAACTGTAAGTTACCGTATTAGGAGCAATTCCTCTGCAACGCATTTCATCAAAGAGACTCAAGGCTTCATCGACCATTTTAATTTTACAAAATCTATTAACCATGATACTATAACTATGAGCATCAGGAGCCACTCCCATTCGAGAAATAGTGTTTAATACATGTTTGGCCTTATTTACTTCATTAACTAGGCAATATCCATCCAATAATGAATTGTAGGTAAGAACATCTGGCATCACAACTTTTTTCATCATCATAGCTATCACACTTTTAGCTTCTTTCATGTTTCCTTCCTTACAAAGAGCATCAACCAATATCCTAAAAGTATAAACATCTGGGTTGATGTTTGTCAATATCATTTCATGGAACAAACCAAATGCTTCTTTCAGTTGACCAACAATGCAAAATCCATAAATTAGAGCATTAAAAGTGACAACATCAGGAGAAATTCTCTTTGTAATCATTTCAGAATATAACTCATATGCATCATTTACAAGTTTATTTTTACACAAACCATCAATGATTGTGTTATATATTACCTCATTGGTGTTGACCAATTTCCCTTCAATTTGTCTCAACATTTGCAAGGCGGATCTTGTTTCTCCCATTTGACACAATCCATTGATCAAGGTCCCGTAGCTAACTTCGTTCAAATGAAACCCAAGTGCAAGCACACGATCGTGAAAGTGCAAAGCTTCCCTGACCTTACCGTTAAGACACATACCTTTGATAAGTGTTGTGAGGGTTACAGTATCTGGCTGAAACCCGAACTTAAGAATCTTCCCGAATAGAGAAAAGGCATAATTCATTTCACCAAGATGGCAGTAACAATTAATGACAGTGTTGAAAGTAACAATATCAGGCATAATTCTGTTGAGTTCTAATTGGTGAGAAAGAGAAATAGCAGTAGTGTAATGGTTGTTGTTAGACTTAACAAGAGAACCTAAAATCTTGTTAAATTGAATGATGGATGGAGTGGGATTCACACGAAGCATGTGATTGAATGAAGAAACAGCATTATCAACATTATTGGGAACAGTTCTAGATATAGAGAGAGAACATGGTGTTCTTGTATTAGAGGAAGAAGAAGAATGAAACCTGAAGCTGAAGGAAGAAAATGACGACAATTGAGAGATGGAGAGTGTCGTTGGTGAAGGAGACGCCATCGTTGGTGAACAAAAATGGAAATTAGGAGACGCCATCGGAATGTCTCTCTTCTCTGTTTGTGTCAATCAAATCAATATGAAGATTCGTCGCTTGGTCAGGAAAGAAGACTCAGTAAAAGGGTTTTTAACATTCACTAAATTACGGTTTCGCCCCCAATTCTATTTTCATTTTTTTTTTTGGTTAAGATTAAGATATTTTTCACTAAAAATGCTACTTGTTGCGACAAAAAGCTACATGATGCACATATTTATACTGCAGCGACCATTATTTTTAGTTGGATCCACCCTTGTATTCCACTAACCACCATAATTCAATGGTGGAAATTCATTTGCTATGTTTTCATGATTGTACTTGCAAAAAAGTACGAGTAATGAATATTATGGTTTGTGTTGTTTATTAGGGTTTAGACAGATTATTGAATGTCTTGAAAGTGTTCTTAAAGGTAGTATTTATAGTCTGCTATGAGCTTGGGATTCGGTGGCTTGGTTTTCAAGCCACAGGGGTATTTTGGTATATTGGGCGGGTTCTAGGCGCTTCCAAAGGCGGCTAAGGTGGTTTAGCGCCTTCTGGGCATAGGAACCCTTTGTAGGGCGTAGAGGCCCATAGGAAAGGTCTTGAGGCCTTTCTGAAGGTCTCTTTAGCCAATTAGGAAATTACTGACGGTCCACAACCCAACAAGCACGAGTCTTGGGACAAGGTGAAGTGGTTTGTATTTGACGGGTCTCAACGTTTGAAGACATCTCTTTGGGATGTCTCCAATTTGTTTAAGAGCGCTTGGGGCAGATGTATTGCCCTTTATTGGTAGATCCCTTCTGAGTTGGTGAGTTGGTTCTACGTTTGTTTGGGAGTATATATAATCGTGTCTAGTACTTCTAGCCCCCAAAACCTGAGTCTTGGGACAAGGCGAAGTGATTAGTTGTAAAGTTTATTTTAGATTTAGATCTAGCATATGCTATAGTTTGTGAATCTTATGGCGAGTTCACCAGCATATGCTATGACTGAAGTCTTCGTTTAGATTTAGATCTAACGGTTGATTATCGGCGACTTTTCATTTTTTGTTGACGTGTTGGAATCATGGTGTCTTTTTGATGTAATTTCTAATAGGCGAAGTGATGAATATATAGGTTTGATTGCTCTTATCTGCTATTATTGTGCTTCCGGACATTTATTACAGGGCGGTGCCTTTCAGAAATGCATACCCAAGATTTAAGAAGTCTTTTAGAGGGCATTTGTATATTTTGTTGTACAAGATTCTTATGATCCCTCTTAAAATGTGTCTAAAGTTTTCTTGAAGTTGGTCTGATAGCTCACAGCCCCCCTGTAACACCCTATTAAGCAGTAAAACACACGAACATAGAAATATATTCTAGAAATAGATGTTACGCCAACAACAAATTTCAAAGTTCACAAGTATAAATTATCATGGTTCATAAACATAGCAGCAGAATATATCAAACATATAAACAACATCTCCAATCTCATGATGATAAATACATAATCTCATCCTCAGCATCGGATATAAATAAATCATGTCATAACTCCTCGGATCAACAAATAATAAACAATGTTCAACATATAAACGTTATCCTAGATCAAAGCCCTAATCTAGACGCGCGCAAAAGAAATAGAGGACTCCTGCTCCTCGGCAACATCAACAAACAAGCTACTAATCCTGCACTCCATCTACCCGTCCGCACGGAAAGGTAGGTGGTAAACCACTGAGAGTTAGCATTACATCAACATAATTCACAAAGCAAATAATCGGGAATATTATATATAATGAATACTAAAAAGTATAAGCATCCTCATATATATATATATATATATATATATATATATATATACAATCACTCAATATTCCAATATTAATCCAATTCATCAATTCAAGTTCACATGAGCCAAATGCATTAACCACATATTACGACTCAATGCAATTCACCAAACAAATGTATACAATGTTCAAGACTCATCTAGATGCATGTGGTACCAAATCTCTCCTCAAGGTCGTCACCTTTGATGCAACAAAAACATCATATGTAAGGTTTCACGCCCCGTCTTACGTTGGACATAAGTCCGTCACCTAAACAATGAATGCATGAACATATGACTCGACTCAATGCATATGTTCATACAATAGTCACCCCAACAATCAACATGCATATAACATTATGCAATCATTCACAAAAAAAAGAATATACAATTATGCGATCATCACCATCATTCAACAAGTATGCACACACCGACATACAATCAACATATATCATTCATTCACAAATCTTCATTTAATCATAAAAGATCAGTCACAAAGGTTGCCAAACAATTAGTTCTTAAACTAAGTTTTCACAAAGTTCTACTCACAATTCACAACTTTGAAAATATTTGAAGTAATGAATCAAAACCAACCTAACAAGGTTAATTGCCTAAACCATGTATACTCTTAAGTCACAATTGTGTGCAGTAGAGGTTACATAAGCCTTTCATCGGCCATCCACAATGAATTTACAAAAATCATGAAGTTCGTCTCACTTTGTCACTTTTCCAAAATTCCAAGTTCTCAAGACAAAACAAGACATAAACCAATGGAACCAATTGAAATCATTTTTAGAATGCATATAAACAAGGTACAAGCCTAAACCCACTTTGTTTCTTTGAAAAAGATCCATTTCGGAAAAGTTCATGTTCTTGAGCATTATTCAAAATCAAGTTTGATTTCACAAAATTCAATTCAATCCGATCGTGGAGAAGTTTCAGTGAGATTAATTACGCAAACAGTGTTTATACGAGTTGAAAGGAACATTAAGGAATGCTCGGCTAGGTCCCAAGGTACACAAATCAAAAATCAAATGGGGCTGAACAGGACACAATTCGCTTAAGCGAAGTCTGGTTTGCTTAAGCGACCAGCACGCCGAGAGCAAAGCCTTGTTTGCTTGGAGCTCGCTTACAGCTCGCTCAAGCGAACTGGGTAGCTCAATGAAAGTTCGCTTAAGCGAACGGGGCTCGCTTGAGCAAACCTTCATCTGGGCAGATCAGATGCAGGTTCTTGACCCTTTTTCACTCAAAAACCCAATCTTAAACCCCCAAATCCCAAAAACGTGTTCCAGAAAGTGTTTATAGGTCACAATCATTATAACACACCTAAATGAACTCAAAACATGCATCATAAACAACAATCTAACTCATTTCATCAAATTTCATAATTTTCTCAAAACACCAACAACAACCACAAATTTCATCTTCAATCCATAACAATGATTCCAGTTCAACAAATCAACCATAAACAGTTCACCAATCGTTCATAACATCAACTGAACATGAAATCATACATAACTCAACATCACAACTTCATTTCTCAACAATTTTCACATAAACTCAAAATATTCATATTCAATCATTTTGACATTTTGACATGTTAATTCAATAACAACTACACATTCATCATGTAATTCATGCTACAAACATATCATCAACATCCAAGCACGAATTCACAACACTAATAAAATTAATCGAACAAATAAAAAATAGTTGGTTTGTGTTGCAGTTGAACACAACATTTATTTAAAAAAATAATACTACTAATATAGTGTCAAATCAAATAAAAATAATAATAAAATATAATTGTTTGGTTTGTGTTGTTGTTGGTCGATTTTGAATGACGTGAAACTGATACTTGAACCAGTAGAGGTCGGGTTTGATTGGTTTGGACCAGAACATGGAAAGAAAGAATAAACTGAACCAATTTAATCAGTATGGATTAGATCTTCGGGTTTGTCGGGTCATTGGTTTGTTCTTACAATCATAGTCTTTCCATGTGGTCTAAAATCAGTTTCAGACCCTGTCAAATTTAGTGCATCAGCTGCATCAATAGCATAAACTAAGATCAAGACACCAATGTGTCTATTTGAAAGAAGAAAAATATTGACTTTTGACCTCTTTTTATATTTAGAGACAGAAAATTTCTCTTGCACAATTCATTCCCCACTTCTCTCTTCTCACTCTTAGTCTTGTGAATGCTTACATTCTACTTTTCTCTAGTTCTCTAAACATAAGTCTCCAAATTATGGGATTGGACAGCTGACGTGCTAACTGTCCTGTCCTTGTCAGGCCACCATATCAGAAAGAAAACGAGGTATAGGGTATACCTTAGCTAAAGTGCAACAATAGCCACATTTACTAATTCTTATAGTAGAAATTTAAAAAATAAAAAAGCAATGCATTAGAGCAATACTAACTTTTTCAATAGTTAAAAAGGTAACAAAGTAATAAAGCCTTGTTTATTTATATAATAATTAGTAAATTTTTCATTTTGTCTTGATATGGCAACATCAGCATGAAGCAACTTCTACTTGAATAAACTACTTTTAGAGCTTTCCCTACCCTTGTAGAACCTAAACAATAGGTTGACATGATTTATACACATAACAACACCAGAACATTTAGAAGAGAGCACATCTATCATGTCTAAAGACAAACCATGACATCTAAATCCTTCTGAGATTCTATATTAACATCATAGTTCAAGTTAATTGCAGTTATACAATTAACAAACTCATTGATAGAAACTCAAAGTATACACAATAATAAAAAGGTTCCAATACACCTCAAGTACTCACAAATATGAAGCTGTATATTATTTTTGTCACCTTGAATTCAATAATCAACTGAATCTTCTATCAAATTTATTGTTCCTTGTGGTCAATCTCTAATTAAATTATTTTAAACATGCAATTTCATACAACTAAGATTATCCAACCAAGTGAGAGATTCTCCCTCTGAGTCCCCTTCAATTTTCCAACTTTTTCTTACATTTTCTCATTTGCTCAAACTCAAATTATAAAGCCAAGGCAAGAGACAGGGAATATGACAAACCTGGAACCTTTATTGTTATCCACTTTCAAATTCTGAATTTGGCTTCTTCAATTACTTACTACAATTGAATATTTCTTTGCTAAAAATTGCATAAGTTACTCGACAACTTTGTTAATATATTTGGAAACAATAAAATCCATCAAACCTTCTTACTTGCAGTTTTGCAGTAAGGCAGTCCGGAAACCTGACAAGAAGAAAGAATAGTGTGCTATACATTGATAACAAAAAACTGATGAGAAGCTCATAGCATAACACAAATACATTGTTGAACTCTCAGCATTAATAAATCGTTGATATGGTTAAAATATAAAAATGAACATAACAACAAATGAATTTAAGAAAAAACTAAATTGATAGTGAGTACATTTTGTAGTCCATCATCCTCTGTAAATGCAGTAAAAAGTAAATAAATTAACAAATAGAAAAGATTAGACGACTTTCGTCAAAATTCAAAATAACCTAACATGTAACAAGATATCACCTTAACTAGTTTTCTCTTATAGTAGACCTCTAGCAATCTTTTCACGTAGGAGTTTCTCTGCCCTTTCGTTCTTATCATTATCAAAGAGAGCGCGAATAATTGTTTCATAAGTTACAGCATCAGGAACACATCCATTGTCTTCCATTTTTGACAGCAGGGCCTCAGCTTCATCAAGCAAACCCTCTAAACAAAGACCATTGATCATAATGTTATATGTCCAAACTGTTAAATTGTAGCCTTTAATCACAAGATCCTGAAAAATCACTTGTGCGTCCTTAAGTCTTCCTTCTTTGCATAGTCCATCGATAAGTTTATTGTATGTGCGAATATTTGGTTGAATGCCTTGGTCTTTAATTTTCTTGACCAATGCAATAGCCTTGTCAACATGTTGGTTTTTGCATAAAGCATCTATTAAAGAACTGTAAGTGAATATGTCGGCTGGTATACCATTATCATGCATCTGATCAACAAACTCCCAAGCACAGGGGATTCTCTTTGCTTTGCACAAACCATCAATGAGAGAACTGTACGTTACCGTATTAGGAGCAATTCCTTTGCAACACATTTCCTTAAAGAGACTCAAGGCTTCATCAATCATTTTACTCTTACACAATCCATTAATCATGATATTATAGCTATGCGAATCAGGAGCCACTCCCATTCGAGAAATAACGCTTAACACATATTTGGCTTCATTCACTTCATTAACTAGGCAGTACCCATCCATTAGTGAATTGTATGTAACAACATTAGGTGTTACGCCTTCTTTCATCATAACAGCTAACAGATTCATAGCTCCTTTTACATTCCCTTCCTTACAAAGAGCATCAACCAATATACTAAAAGTATAAACATCTGGGTTGATGTTTGTCAATATCATTTCATGGAACAAACCAAATGCTTCTTTCAGTTGACCAACAATGCAAAATCCATAAATTAGAGCATTAAAAGTGACAACATCAGGAGAAATTCTCTTTGTAATCATTTCAGAATATAACTCATATGCATCATTTACAAGTTTATTTTTACACAAACCATCAATGATTGTGTTATATATTACCTCATTGGTGTTGACCAATTTCCCTTCAATTTGTCTCAACATTTGCAAGGCGGATCTTGTTTCTCCCATTTTACACAATCCATTGATCAAGGTCCCGTAGCTAATTTCGTTCAAGTGAAACCCAAGTGCAAGCACATGATCGTGAAAGTGCAAAGCTTCCCTGACCTTACCGTTAAGACACATACCATTGATAAGTGTTGTGAGGGTTACAGTATTTGGCTGAAACCCGAACTTAAGAATCTTCCCAAATAGAGAAAAGGCAAAATTCATTTCACCAAGATGGCAGTAACAATTAATGACAGTACTCAAAGTAACAATATTTAGTGTAATTCCATTGAGTTCTAATTGGTGAAAAAGAGAGATAGCAGTCGAGTAACGCTTGGACTTGACAAGGGAATTAATGTGATTGAATGAAGAAACAGCATTATCAACATTATTGGGAACAGTTCTAGATATAGAGTGAGAGCATGGTGTTCTTGTATTAGAGGAAAAAGAAGAATGAAACCTGAAGCTGAAGGAAGAAAATGACGCCACTTGAGAGATGGAGAGTATCATTCCGTTGTTGAGCGGAAATGGAAAGCTTCTTTGTTTGTATGTCTGCGAAGATGGAGAAGATTCGTGGCTTATCCAGCTAATGGGTTTTTAACATTCACTAAATTACGATTTTGCCCCCAATTCTATTTGCATTTTTATTTTTTATTTTATTTTTAAGATTAAGACATTTTTTACACACCTTATCGTTGAAAATAATCCACATATCTTTAATTAATTTTGCTGAATTCAAATTATATATTATGGAGGTCCAACAAACACAATGTTTAAGATTCTTCAAAAAAAAAAAAACACAATATTTAAGTTATTAACTTTATTCTTGTTTTTTATATGTGAAAATCTAAGGAGTTAATATACTTCAAATATTGTGGCGGATACATATCAGATATTGAAACTTGATCCAGGTTAATGGTGTTCAAGTTGAGGGGCTTCAAAATGTCTGAGTAGTTGTCTTTAATCATTTTTCTTCCCATTTCAAAGTAGTCAATGTGGAGAGGCCATGGGTGGAGGAAATAGATTTTTGCCGGTTATCTATGGCTGAATCTAACAATTTCACTCGGCATTTTATGTTGGATGAGCTGAAGCAGGCAATATGGGACTGTGACAGTTTCAAGAGTTTGGGGCCGGACGGTATCAGTTTTGGTTTCATCAAGCAAATTTGGGAGGAATTGAAGGATGACTTTATGAGCTTTGTCAATGAATTTCATCGCAACGGGAAGCTGACTAAAAGGTTCAATGCCACGTTTATTTCCCTCATACCGAAGGTGGATAGTCCTCAACGGTTGAATGACTTTCGTCCTATACTCTGGTGGGTTGTATGTATAAGGTGTTGGCGAAAAACCTTGCAAATAGACTTTGTGTCGTTATTGGAAGTGTTGTCTCATATTCACAGTAAGCCTGTTAAAGGGAAGCAGATTTTAGACTTAATGTTGATTTAGAAAAGACATATGATTCGGTGGATTTGCATTATTTAGATATTGTTATGTATAAGATGAATTTTTCGACTCTTTGGAGGAAGTTGATTTCTGAATGTGTCGGGACAGCCACAACTTCAATGTTGGTGAATGGTTGCCCTACGGAGGAATTTCCTTTGGAAAAGGGGCTTCGGCAAAGGGCTTCAACACCACTGATTGTATATCAAGTGTTCAACCTCAAAAATATTTCTTTGTAATTTTGTTTAAATTAGAAGTCTCTTGCAGTTGTGCTTGAGCATAGGAAGTCTCTTGATTGTGTTCAGGAGCATAGGAAATCTCTTGCAGTTGTGCTTGAGTAGTTTGAAGTCTCTTGCTAGTTTTAACCGTGAGCATTTGTAATCAGATATTACATTTTAGTGAACTCTTCTTGGAAGTGCAAGGGGGACAGAACTATTTCCGGTTTGTGGAAAGAACTTGTATAATTGTGTTGTGTCTTTCTTCTCTCTCTCTCTCTCTCACTGTTTTTATCCGCTGCATTTAGTCCTGAACATCACTTCAGAAGTAGAACTCTATCTGCATCTGATCAGTGTTTTTCAGCTTAGGAGAAAATGAAGAAAAAGATAACACAATTCAACCCCCCTTCTTGTGTTTTTCTCACCTTCAATGTCCAATGTTCAGCTTCTGATAAAGTTCAGAATCTTGAACACTTGATATACAATCAGTGGTGTTCACAATACAAATAAGATACAGACTCTTTAAGACTCTAGAATTTCTAAGATATGAACATTGAAAAAGAAATTCTAAGTGAACTTTTGAATGCAGAACAATTTCAGCAGAGTTTTGGCACTTGTAAATTGTTGTTGAGTCCTTGTCATTCTCTAAGTCTTCACTCCTTTTTATAGAGGTGTGAAAGAGACGTTGTGAATTGTCAGCACATCAAAATAGAGTCGTTTGAAGCTTTGATCAATCACCAATGATCTTTTGCCTTATATGGTTATTGTCCTATAAAGGATCAATTTCAAATCCATTCCAATTGTGAAGGAACATCGTTGCAGAAAGAGCTATTTTCTTGTCTTGTAGCAGAGACAAAAACAGAGTAGTGGAGGTAGTGGTTGTACACTTTGTACAATTGTACTTTGTCAACACTCTTAAAAGAACAAGCATCAAATGCCTTCAAATCCTTTCAAAGTAGTCGTTGCTTCAATCTTCTAGTCTTCTGCAATGCTTAGACTAGATTAAATCCATTGGACAACCTTTGAAGCTTTAAGTCTTGCATCTTCTGATGAACTTCAGCTTCTGGTGATCTTCAGCTTCTAATGAGATGCTTCTGACGAACTTGCTTCTGATGACGTCATCACTTCAAGAGCACTTCTCTTCAGATGCTTCAAGCTTCCTTTTTGTTGATTCCTTAGCTCTCTTTTGTTCTTTTAGAATCTATTTAAGATGTCAAATTTTTGTCAATGGTCATGTACACTTGAACAAATATTAGCATATCCAATTGACAATTTTTAATACCTTGTTATCATCAAAACTCTCAAAGGGTAATGTTAAACACATTTTGTTCCAACAATCTCCCCCTTTTTGATGAGGACAAACATTAGTAATTAAAATGTGCAATTGTTGTTGATCTAATTAACAAGTTGACTATTAGGGTTTGAGGTCTGTAAGCTCCCCCTGAGTCTAATAGTACTTTAAGGTGAGGTTTGAAAGCTTCCCCTGAGTTCTATCCATGTTAATTAACTTCATCATTAAAAACAATATAAGACTCAGAATTAGGATTACCTCTTGCAGCTTCAAGAGCAACAGCTTCTGAACCATCAACATCATCCTTCTGAACTTCTTCAGTAGCTTTTTCACTAGCAATCATCAGTAAACTTCCGGCTTCTGAAGTCACTAAATCTCGTACTTCTTCAGTAGCCTTAACAACTTGTTGTGCACTGACTCCAACATTTTCCCTTGCTATGCTTGATACAGGGACTTCAATTCTTTTTGCAAGTTCCCTTATCTTTTCAAGTGCAGCATCATCTTCGGTTTTCTTCTTCTTCACTTCTCTTGTGACTAGATTAGTAGCAGCTGCAATCTGCTCTTCATCTTCAGACACATACTCTGCTAACTTTAGCTTCCTGATAGTAGGCTTCCTTTTCTTCTTAGGAGCTGCATGTTGAGGAGATTGAGTCTGAGAAGTGCTAACATACTTGCCACTTCTAGTTCTCTTGTTCAGGACCAACTTCATTCACTTTAGAAGAAGCCTTTTCCTTCCTAGATTTCTTGGCCTTCTTGGCAGGTTGTTCAGGAGCATCTTCTAGATACTTATCTTTAGTGAGTGCTTTCCTCATAGTCTTTTTGCTCTTTGCTACTGGCAAAGCACCACCATAAATGGTTTTAGGAACATCTTCAAGCCTGATCCTCTTACCAGTTGTTGCAAAGTGATCTTTGATGTAGTTCATCTCAACATCAAGAGGATCTTGTTTGCAGATTGGAGGAAAATCTTCCATTAGGTTGGACATTGCATATGATTCCTTTAGATCTGTGTTAAGCTTTGTATAGGCCTCCTTCTCAATCAAATTCATGTTCCTGAGAGTTCTTCCATTGATGATCTTGCCAGTTTCAATATCAAGTTGTTCATCAGTGAAGAAATTGACATTGCTGAGAGCTTTCAGGATCCCTCCTTGATGAAGAATCTTTGATATAAGCCTTCCATAGGGAACCCAACATCTCCTGTTATCCTGGCTTTCCCTGAGCTCTTTAATCATATGCTTGGATATATACTTGGGCACATTTGCTTTTTCCTTCGTGATGAAGTAATGAAGAAAAATTATGTGCTCCAAGAAGGGTTGATCACTACCACCACCTTTTGGTAGGAGATTTTCATTTTGGATCTTCAGAAGCATCTTCTTCTCCATGCTCAAGTCACAGTAAGTACCTTTCTTGTTACTGTTGAACATAGACTGATTGACTGTTTCATTCCAAGGACTGGTCTTGTTGTTACCTATACCACATTTGTAATTTCCTTCTTAAGGTCTTCTACGAACAAAGGAAATAATTTCTTCTGAAATGAAAACAGGGATGCACATGATGCTTGACCTGATTTCTATGCATCTGAATGGTTCCAGACCCATTTCTTCCCTTGATTTTCCTTCGAGAGTAGGATCAATCAGTACCTTCTCTGTTTCTTCTAACTTAGCAGCCTTCCTGTCATAAACATGCACACTAACCCAGAAGTGCCTAACCAGTGTCTTGTATGTTGGACCATTCAACATATTGAAGTAATCCATGAGACCTTGTGCTTCGTAGTAACTTCTGATGTCACAGTCATTGTAACACCTCGTTTTCCCAACATAAAAATTTCATAAATAAATCAGAGTATTCACATAACGGAATGTCACATTTCTTTCATAAAATCATAAGCAGATTAAATAACTATTTATCCTTCAATTTCATTAACAAAAATCTTTTACGTATCGCAGCGGATTTTCTTTAAACCTCTAAAATAGTCTTTGGGACAAAGGCCTCGTCAAAAACGTCTCATAAAACAAAGTTAACATCATTATCATAAAACTTCATAAATAATACGTAAGGAATAGAAAAGCAATAACAAAGATCCCATCCCGTTACGTATCAGAGCTCCTAAGACACAACGGGACATATTTCGCCATGGCGAGCTCCGCCGAACGAGACATATGTCGCCATGGCGGGCGATGAATTTATGGGTTGCTCCGCCGGGCGAGACATATGTCGCCGTGGCGAGCTCCGCCGGGCTAGACATATGTCGCCCTGGCGGGAGATGAATTTCTGGTTGCTCCGCCGGACGAGACATGTGTCGCCATGACGGGCGATGAATTTCTGGGCTCGGGCAGAACGCATATTTTCTTGAAAACCCGCCTAATCACATGGTTTAAGGTCTAACATTGATTCCAGAAATCATCCTATGGATTATCTAAGGTCTGTAAACAGTTTCTACATCAATCTAACAATTTTTCATCATTTAATCATCAATTCACCACTTTTAACCTAATTCCCAAATCCTCAAAAACTAATCCCACAACTTGTTAAATGCAATTAGATGAATTACAGACTCAGTAGAATTGTATGCTAGGCTCACCCTTACCTTAAGATTATCGAACAACAGCCTCTCCTCTTGGTTCTTCTTTCCTCTTGTTCTCCATTTTTCCAAAACTGATTGTACGTTCAACAGGTTTCTAACCAAGCTTCTTTCCTATTTATATCTCCTCTATCTATTCTATCTTATTCCTCTTTCTCCCCCAAAACTCTCTAAAATCTCAAAACAACCCCTCATCTCAATATTTATTTTATTAAACAATAAAATAAGTCACAACACCTCATAAAATCTCTAAAATCACATAAATCACATTAAATCATATAAATATTTTCTATACTTTATAAAATAATTTAAATAATCAAAACGGGTGCTACAACTCTCTCCAACTTATAAGATTTTCGTCCTCAAAAATTACCTCAAGCAAACAACTCTGGATAGGATTCCAGCATCTTACTCTCTAGCTCCCACGTCAAGCTTTCACCAGTCGCTCTGTCCCAAATGACTTTCACAAGAGGTATCTCCTTGCCTCTCAACTTCTTCACTTCACGGCCTTCAATCCTCACTGGTAAGGTCTCAACCGTAAGGTTATCTCTAACTTGCACATCATCCCTTTGGATCACATGAGATGGTGTAACGCCCCCTTTTTATTTAATTATTTTTAGTTAATATTTGAAACATGATTTTATATTTGATAAGTGATAATATGTTTGTTATATTTAGAAATATATTTGTTATAAATATGTTTGTTATTTGTTATAGAAATATTTGTTATTTTGTTTAGAAATATATTTGTTATAAATATGTTTGTTATTTGTTATAGAAATAATTGTTATTTTGTTTAAGAATATATTTGATATTTATTTGATGTATTATTTGGCTTAGTTGCGTGTGTATATATATTGAAGAGAGGTACGTAGTATTATTATATTTAAGAGAGTTTAGTGAAGTAAAATTAAATAGGATATTTTATTAGGAGGAGTTGTTATGTAATTTTAGAGAAGTTGAGGATTTAGTGGAAAAATAAGACAAGTGGAAAAAAGTTACATAAAGAGGGAATTAGGTTAAGAAAAACATAGTAAGCGTTGTCAGAGTTTTTGGAGAGAAAGAGGAGAAACCTAGAAGAGGCAAGAACAAGAGAGAAGAACGCAGCTTTGATTCAGGATTTTATTCAGGTAAGGGTGAGCCTAGCTTCAATTATGTTATACTGTAATTCATCTGTTTGTGTTTAACCAAGGATTAGAGAGAGTTTTGAGAGAGTTCTAAGTTAGGGTTTTGGTAGATTTTGTGATGAATTGATGAGGGAATGATGTGAATTGATGTAGAAACCTGTTACAGAACCTAGATTAATCACTAGGACCTTAATTCTGAATGATTAGAACCTTAGTATGAGAGATTGGACGAGTTTTAGCGAGGATTTGAGCGAACCCGCAGCCTGTTCTGCGACCGCTCGCCGTGGCGAGCAGACCTACTCGCCGTGGCGAGCAACCCTTTAGTGCTCGCGAGGCGAGCAACATCACTCGCCGTAGCGAGCAATTGGCAGAACGCAATTTAAGTAGCTCGCCGTGGCGAGCATTCCCACTCGCCACAGCGAGTAATGTGGTCTCAGACCACTATAGCTTGAGTTTTATAACTCTGTTTTGAGCGAGACTTTGAGGGTAGACTTTTGGTTATCATTAGAGATGTTTAAGACTTTAATTATAACCTGTGATGATGTTGTAAGATTATTCTTAACTGTTGACCTTAATCTATGACTTATATGCTTATTAAGTGAGTTATATGAATGATGTTTAAATGATATTTGTGACGATGATTATGTATGTGAATGCTTGTGATGATTCATTGTTGCCATGTTGCTATGTTGTTAATAAATAAAAGCTGCATGTGTCGTTAAAGATTTATGATGTTATGGTCCAAACTATTGGAGTTCATTTGAGATGTCTAAGAGTTAAGAAGTTGAGTCCATGCATATGCATCCAGAGACGAGGGCTCATGCCCTAGGAGCTTTTGCTCAATAGCGACGAGGGCTTATGCCCTAGGAGTATTGTTATACTCAATAGCGACGAGAGCTTATGCTCTAGGAGTATTTTTATACTCAATAGCGACGAGGGCTTATGCCCTAGGAGTATATTTATACTCAATATGGTACCACATGCATGATGTCTAAGATGTTAGAGTTGCATAGTCGAGTTGCATTGTCGAGTCTTGTATTTAAGACGTTATGAGATGATTTGTTATGTGAAGATGTTTTAAGATGATTTGCATATTTGGATGTTTGAGACGTTCCTGTTCTATGTGATGAATATTGTAGTTGTTGTTAAGCATAGATATTTGAGTTATATGTTAATATAATTGATGTGAATCTCACCCCTTCTGTTGGAATTGCCGCCTCGTGGGCAAGTGCAGGTGACCAAGTGTAGGATTGACGATGTGAGAGGTCCTTGTGAAGTCTTAGGAGCTCTGATACGTAACGGGATGGGGATTATCTTTTGTTTCTATTCCTTTATGTATCGTTTTTAAATTAATTATGACATTTATGCTAAGAATTAATTATTTTAAGGATTTTGAAAATATGATTCCGCTGCTACATTTTGAATAAAGATGAGGAATAAATTATTATTCATTTTGTTTAAAGATTTTATGAAATGTGACATTCTGAATATTGCGATATACTCTGATTTAATCAAGAAATTTTAATGTTGGGAAAACGGGGTGTTACAATTGGTATCAGAGCAGGTCGGTCCGTCCGGCCAATTAGAGAGTCGAGTGACGTTGTCTTAGAGTTAGAATAGTATAATAGTATTATTTTGACTATTGTTTGTTGTGTAGAAGACTAACATGCAGGAGTTTATACATAGTTGTTTAATCAAAGTAAATTTTCGAGGACGAAAATCCTTTAAGTGGGGGAGAGTTGTAACGCCCCCTTTTTATTTAATTATTTTTAGTTAATATTTGAAACATGATTTTATATTTGATAAGTGATAATATGTTTGTTATATTTAGAAATATATTTGTTATAAATATGTTTGTTATTTGTTATAGAAATATTTGTTATTTTGTTTAGAAATATATTTGTTATAAATATGTTTGTTATTTGTTATAGAAATATTTGTTATTTTGTTTAAGAATATATTTGATATTTATTTGATGTATTATTTGGCTTAGTTGCGTGTGTATATATATTGAAGAGAGGTACGTAGTATTATTATATTTAAGAGAGTTTAGTGAAGTAAAATTAAATAGGATATTTTATTAGGAGGAGTTGTTATGTAATTTTAGAGAAGTTGAGGATTTAGTGGAAAAATAAGACAAGTGGAAAAAAGTTACATAAAGAGGGAATTAGGTTAAGAAAAACATAGTAAGCGTTGTCAGAGTTTTTGGAGAGAAAGAGGAGAAACCTAGAAGAGGCAAGAACAAGAGAGAAGAACGCAGCTTTGATTCAGGATTTTATTCAGGTAAGGGTGAGCCTAGCTTCAATTATGTTATACTGTAATTCATCTGTTTGTGTTTAACCAAGGATTAGAGAGAGTTTTGAGAGAGTTCTAAGTTAGGGTTTTGGTAGATTTTGTGATGAATTGATGAGGGAATGATGTGAATTGATGTAGAAACCTGTTACAGAACCTAGATTAATCACTAGGACCTTAATTCTGAATGATTAGAACCTTAGTATGAGAGATTTGACGAGTTTTAGCGAGGATTTGAGCGAACCCGCAGCCTGTTCTGCGACCGCTCGCCGTGGCGAGCAGACCTACTCGCCGTGGCGAGCAGAACAGTTTAACTCGCGAGGCGAGCAACAACACTCGCCGTGGCGAGCAACCCTTTAGTGCTCGCGAGGCGAGCAACATCACTCGCCGTAGCGAGCAAGTGGCAGAACGCAATTTAAGTAGCTCGCCGTGGCGAGCAGTCCCACTCGCCACAGCGAGTAATGTGGTCTCAGACCACTATAGCTTGAGTTTTATAACTCTGTTTTGAGCGAGACTTTGAGGGTAGACTTTTGGTTATCATTAGAGATGTTTAAGACTTTAATTATAACCTGTGATGATGTTGTAAGATTATTCTTAACTGTTGACCTTAATCTATGACTTATATGCTTATTAAGTGAGTTATATGAATGATGTTTAAATGATATTTGTGACGATGATTATGTATGTGAATGCTTGTGATGATTCATTGTTGCCATGTTGCTATGTTGTTAATAAATAAAAGCTGCATGTGTCGTTAAAGATTTATGATGTTATGGTCCAAACTATTGGAGTTCATTTGAGATGTCTAAGAGTTAAGAAGTTGAGTCCATGCATATGCATCCAGAGACGAGGGCTCATGCCCTAGGAGCTTTTGCTCAATAGCGACGAGGGCTTATGCCCTAGGAGTATTGTTATACTCAATAGCGACGAGAGCTTATGCTCTAGGAGTATTTTTATACTCAATAGCGACGAGGGCTTATGCCCTAGGAGTATATTTATACTCAATATGGTACCACATGCATGATGTCTAAGATGTTAGAGTTGCATAGTCGAGTTGCATTGTCGAGTCTTGTATTTAAGACGTTATGAGATGATTTGTTATGTGAAGATGTTTTAAGATGATTTGCATATTTGGATGTTTGAGACGTTCCTGTTCTATGTGATGAATATTGTAGTTGTTGTTAAGCATAGATATTTGAGTTATATGTTAATATAATTGATGTGAATCTCACCCCTTCTGTTGGAATTGCCGCCTCGTGGGCAAGTGCAGGTGACCAAGTGTAGGATTGACGATGTGAGAGGTCCTTGTGAAGTCTTAGGAGCTCTGATACGTAACGGGATGGGGATTATCTTTTGTTTCTATTCCTTTATGTATCGTTTTTAAATTAATTATGACATTTATGCTAAGAATTAATTATTTTAAGGATTTTGAAAATATGATTCCGCTGCTACATTTTGAATAAAGATGAGGAATAAATTATTATTCATTTTGTTTAAAGATTTTATGAAATGTGACATTCTGAATATTGCGATATACTCTGATTTAATCAAGAAATTTTAATGTTGGGAAAACGGGGTGTTACAATTGGTATCAGAGCAGGTCGGTCCGTCCGGCCAATTAGAGAGTCGAGTGACGTTGTCTTAGAGTTAGAATAGTATAATAGTATTATTTTGACTATTGTTTGTTGTGTAGAAGACTAACATGCAGGAGTTTATACATAGTTGTTTAATCAAAGTAAATTTTCGAGGACGAAAATCCTTTAAGTGGGGGAGAGTTGTAACGCCCCCTTTTTATTTAATTATTTTTAGTTAATATTTGAAACATGATTTTATATTTGATAAGTGATAATATGTTTGTTATATTTAGAAATATATTTGTTATAAATATGTTTGTTATTTGTTATAGAAATATTTGTTATTTTGTTTAGAAATATATTTGTTATAAATATGTTTGTTATTTGTTGTAGAAATATTTGTTATTTTGTTTAAGAATATATTTGATATTTATTTGATGTATTATTTGGCTTAGTTGCGTGTGTATATATATTGAAGAGAGGTACGTAGTATTATTATATTTAAGAGAGTTTAGTGAAGTAAAATTAAATAGGATATTTTATTAGGAGGAGTTGTTATGTAATTTTAGAGAAGTTGAGGATTTAGTGGAAAAATAAGACAAGTGGAAAAAAGTTACATAAATAGGGAATTAGGTTAAGAAAAACATAGTAAGCGTTGTCAGAGTTTTTGGAGAGAAAGAGGAGAAACCTAGAAGAGGCAAGAACAAGAGAGAAGAACGCAGCTTTGATTCAGGATTTTATTCAGGTAAGGGTGAGCCTAGCTTCAATTATGTTATACTGTAATTCATCTGTTTGTGTTTAACCAAGGATTAGAGAGAGTTTTGAGAGAGTTCTAAGTTAGGGTTTTGGTAGATTTTGTGATGAATTGATGAGGGAATGATGTGAATTGATGTAGAAACCTGTTACAGAACCTAGATTAATCACTAGGACCTTAATTCTGAATGATTAGAACCTTAGTATGAGAGATTTGACGAGTTTTAGCGAGGATTTGAGCGAACCCGCAGCCTGTTCTGCGACCGCTCGCCGTGGCGAGCAGACCTACTCGCCGTGGCGAGCAGAACAGTTTAACTCGCGAGGCGAGCAACATCACTCGCCGTGGCGAGCAACCCTTTAGTGCTCGCGAGGCGAGCAACATCACTCGCCGTAGCGAGCAAGTGGCAGAACGCAATTTAAGTAGCTCGCCGTGGCGAGCAGTCCCACTCGCCACAGCGAGTAATGTGGTCTCAGACCACTATAGCTTGAGTTTTATAACTCTGTTTTGAGCGAGACTTTGAGGGTAGACTTTTGGTTATCATTAGAGATGTTTAAGACTTTAATTATAACCTGTGATGATGTTGTAAGATTATTCTTAACTGTTGACCTTAATCTATGACTTATATGCTTATTAAGTGAGTTATATGAATGATGTTTAAATGATATTTGTGACGATGATTATGTATGTGAATGCTTGTGATGATTCATTGTTGCCATGTTGCTATGTTGTTAATAAATAAAAGCTGCATGTGTCGTTAAAGATTTATGATGTTATGGTCCAAACTATTGGAGTTCATTTGAAATGTCTAAGAGTTAAGAAGTTGAGTCCATGCATATGCATCCAGAGACGAGGGCTCATGCCCTAGGAGCTTTTGCTCAATAGCGACGAGGGCTTATGCCCTAGGAGTATTGTTATACTCAATAGCGACGAGAGCTTATGCTCTAGGAGTATTTTTATACTCAATAGCGACGAGGGCTTATGCCCTAGGAGTATATTTATACTCAATATGGTACCACATGCATGATGTCTAAGATGTTAGAGTTGCATAGTCGAGTTGCATTGTCGAGTCTTGTATTTAAGACGTTATGAGATGATTTGTTATGTGAAGATGTTTTAAGATGATTTGCATATTTGGATGTTTGAGACGTTCCTGTTCTATGTGATGAATATTGTAGTTGTTGTTAAGCATAGATATTTGAGTTATATGTTAATATAATTGATGTGAATCTCACCCCTTCTGTTGGAATTGCCGCCTCGTGGGCAAGTGCAGGTGACCAAGTGTAGGATTGACGATGTGAGAGGTCCTTGTGAAGTCTTAGGAGCTCTGATACGTAACGGGATGGGGATTATCTTTTGTTTCTATTCCTTTATGTATCGTTTTTAAATTAATTATGACATTTATGCTAAGAATTAATTATTTTAAGGATTTTGAAAATATGATTCCGCTGCTACATTTTGAATAAAGATGAGGAATAAATTATTATTCATTTTGTTTAAAGATTTTATGAAATGTGACATCCTGAATATTGCGATATACTCTGATTTAATCAAGAAATTTTAATGTTGGGAAAACGGGGTGTTACAATTGGTATCAGAGCAGGTCGGTCCGTCCGGCCAATTAGAGAGTCGAGTGACGTTGTCTTAGAGTTAGAATAGTATAATAGTATTATTTTGACTATTGTTTGTTGTGTAGAAGACTAACATGCAGGAGTTTATCCATAGTTGTTTAATCAAAGTAAATTTTCGAGGACGAAAATCCTTTAAGTGGGGGAGAGTTGTAACGCCCCCTTTTTATTTAATTATTTTTAGTTAATATTTGAAACATGATTTTATATTTGATAAGTGATAATATGTTTGTTATATTTAGAAATATATTTGTTATAAATATGTTTGTTATTTGTTATAGAAATATTTGTTATTTTGTTTAGAAATATATTTGTTATAAATATGTTTGTTATTTGTTATAGAAATATTTGTTATTTTGTTTAAGAATATATTTGATATTTATTTGATGTATTATTTGGCTTAGTTGCGTGTGTATATATATTGAAGAGAGGTACGTAGTATTATTATATTTAAGAGAGTTTAGTGAAGTAAAATTAAATAGGATATTTTATTAGGAGGAGTTGTTATGTAATTTTAGAGAAGTTGAAGATTTAGTGGAAAAATAAGACAAGTGGAAAAAAGTTACATAAAGAGGGAATTAGGTTAAGAAAAACATAGTAAGCGTTGTCAGAGTTTTTGGAGAGAAAGAGGAGAAACCTAGAAGAGGCAAGAACAAGAGAGAAGAACGCAGCTTTGATTCAGGATTTTATTCAGGTAAGGGTGAGCCTAGCTTCAATTATGTTATACTGTAATTCATCTGTTTGTGTTTAACCAAGGATTAGAGAGAGTTTTGAGAGAGTTCTAAGTTAGGGTTTTGGTAGATTTTGTGATGAATTGATGAGGGAATGATGTGAATTGATGTAGAAACCTGTTACAGAACCTAGATTAATCACTAGGACCTTAATTCTGAATGATTAGAACCTTAGTATGAGAGATTTGACGAGTTTTAGCGAGGATTTGAGCGAACCCGCAGCCTGTTCTGCGACCGCTCGCCGTGGCGAGCAGACCTACTCGCCGTGGCGAGCAGAACAGTTTAACTCGCGAGGCGAGCAACATCACTCGCCGTGGCGAGCAACCCTTTAGTGCTCGCGAGGCGAGCAACATCACTCGCCGTAGCGAGCAAGTGGCAGAACGCAATTTAAGTAGCTCGCCGTGGCGAGCAGTCCCACTCGCCACAGCGAGTAATGTGGTCTCAGACCACTATAGCTTGAGTTTTATAACTCTGTTTTGAGCGAGACTTTGAGGGTAGACTTTTGGTTATCATTAGAGATGTTTAAGACTTTAATTATAACCTGTGATGATGTTGTAAGATTATTCTTAACTGTTGACCTTAATCTATGACTTATATGCTTATTAAGTGAGTTATATGAATGATGTTTAAATGATATTTGTGACGATGATTATGTATGTGAATGCTTGTGATGATTCATTGTTGCCATGTTGCTATGTTGTTAATAAATAAAAGCTGCATGTGTCGTTAAAGATTTATGATGTTATGGTCCAAACTATTGGAGTTCATTTGAGATGTCTAAGAGTTAAGAAGTTGAGTCCATGCATATGCATCCAGAGACGAGGGCTCATGCCCTAGGAGCTTTTGCTCAATAGCGACGAGGGCTTATGCCCTAGGAGTATTGTTATACTCAATAGCGACGAGAGCTTATGCTCTAGGAGTATTTTTATACTCAATAGCGACGAGGGCTTATGCCCTAGGAGTATATTTATACTCAATATGGTACCACATGCATGATGTCTAAGATGTTAGAGTTGCATAGTCGAGTTGCATTGTCGAGTCTTGTATTTAAGACGTTATGAGATGATTTGTTATGTGAAGATGTTTTAAGATGATTTGCATATTTGGATGTTTGAGACGTTCCTGTTCTATGTGATGAATATTGTAGTTGTTGTTAAGCATAGATATTTGAGTTATATGTTAATATAATTGATGTGAATCTCACCCCTTCTGTTGGAATTGCCGCCTCGTGGGCAAGTGCAGGTGACCAAGTGTAGGATTGACGATGTGAGAGGTCCTTGTGAAGTCTTAGGAGCTCTGATACGTAACGGGATGGGGATTATCTTTTGTTTCTATTCCTTTATGTATCGTTTTTAAATTAATTATGACATTTATGCTAAGAATTAATTATTTTAAGGATTTTGAAAATATGATTCCGCTGCTACATTTTGAATAAAGATGAGGAATAAATTATTATTCATTTTGTTTAAAGATTTTATGAAATGTGACATCCTGAATATTGCGATATACTCTGATTTAATCAAGAAATTTTAATGTTGGGAAAACGGGGTGTTACAATTGGTATCAGAGCAGGTCGGTCCGTCCGGCCAATTAGAGAGTCGAGTGACGTTGTCTTAGAGTTAGAATAGTATAATAGTATTATTTTGACTATTGTTTGTTGTGTAGAAGACTAACATGCAGGAGTTTATCCATAGTTGTTTAATCAAAGTAAATTTTCGAGGACGAAAATCCTTTAAGTGGGGGAGAGTTGTAACGCCCCCTTTTTATTTAATTATTTTTAATTAATATTTGAAACATGATTTTATATTTGATAAGTGATAATATGTTTGTTATATTTAGAAATATATTTGTTATAAATATGTTTGTTATTTGTTATAGAAATATTTGTTATTTTGTTTAGAAATATATTTGTTATAAATATGTTTGTTATTTGTTATAGAAATATTTGTTATTTTGTTTAAGAATATATTTGATATTTATTTGATGTATTATTTGGCTTAGTTGCGTGTGTATATATATTGAAGAGAGGTACGTAGTATTATTATATTTAAGAGAGTTTAGTGAAGTAAAATTAAATAGGATATTTTATTAGGAGGAGTTGTTATGTAATTTTAGAGAAGTTGAAGATTTAGTGGAAAAATAAGACAAGTGGAAAAAAGTTACATAAAGAGGGAATTAGGTTAAGAAAAACATAGTAAGCGTTGTCAGAGTTTTTGGAGAGAAAGAGGAGAAACCTAGAAGAGGCAAGAACAAGAGAGAAGAACGCAGCTTTGATTCAGGATTTTATTCAGGTAAGGGTGAGCCTAGCTTCAATTATGTTATACTGTAATTCATCTGTTTGTGTTTAACCAAGGATTAGAGAGAGTTTTGAGAGAGTTCTAAGTTAGGGTTTTGGTAGATTTTGTGATGAATTGATGAGGGAATGATGTGAATTGATGTAGAAACCTGTTACAGAACCTAGATTAATCACTAGGACCTTAATTCTGAATGATTAGAACCTTAGTATGAGAGATTTGACGAGTTTTAGCGAGGATTTGAGCGAACCCGCAGCCTGTTCTGCGACCGCTCGCCGTGGCGAGCAGACCTACTCGCCGTGGCGAGCAGAACAGTTTAACTCGCGAGGCGAGCAACATCACTCGCCGTGGCGAGCAACCCTTTAGTGCTCGCGAGGCGAGCAACATCACTCGCCGTAGCGAGCAAGTGGCAGAACGCAATTTAAGTAGCTCGCCGTGGCGAGCAGTCCCACTCGCCACAGCGAGTAATGTGGTCTCAGACCACTATAGCTTGAGTTTTATAACTCTGTTTTGAGCGAGACTTTGAGGGTAGACTTTTGGTTATCATTAGAGATGTTTAAGACTTTAATTATAACCTGTGATGATGTTGTAAGATTATTCTTAACTGTTGACCTTAATCTATGACTTATATGCTTATTAAGTGAGTTATATGAATGATGTTTAAATGATATTTGTGACGATGATTATGTATGTGAATGCTTGTGATGATTCATTGTTGCCATGTTGCTATGTTGTTAATAAATAAAAGCTGCATGTGTCGTTAAAGATTTATGATGTTATGGTCCAAACTATTGGAGTTCATTTGAGATGTCTAAGAGTTAAGAAGTTGAGTCCATGCATATGCATCCAGAGACGAGGGCTCATGCCCTAGGAGCTTTTGCTCAATAGCGACGAGGGCTTATGCCCTAGGAGTATTGTTATACTCAATAGCGACGAGAGCTTATGCTCTAGGAGTATTTTTATACTCAATAGCGACGAGGGCTTATGCCCTAGGAGTATATTTATACTCAATATGGTACCACATGCATGATGTCTAAGATGTTAGAGTTGCATAGTCGAGTTGCATTGTCGAGTCTTGTATTTAAGACGTTATGAGATGATTTGTTATGTGAAGATGTTTTAAGATGATTTGCATATTTGGATGTTTGAGACGTTCCTGTTCTATGTGATGAATATTGTAGTTGTTGTTAAGCATAGATATTTGAGTTATATGTTAATATAATTGATGTGAATCTCACCCCTTCTGTTGGAATTGCCGCCTCGTGGGCAAGTGCAGGTGACCAAGTGTAGGATTGACGATGTGAGAGGTCCTTGTGAAGTCTTAGGAGCTCTGATACGTAACGGGATGGGGATTATCTTTTGTTTCTATTCCTTTATGTATCGTTTTTAAATTAATTATGACATTTATGCTAAGAATTAATTATTTTAAGGATTTTGAAAATATGATTCCGCTGCTACATTTTGAATAAAGATGAGGAATAAATTATTATTCATTTTGTTTAAAGATTTTATGAAATGTGACATTCTGAATATTGCGATATACTCTGATTTAATCAAGAAATTTTAATGTTGGGAAAACGGGGTGTTACAATTGGTATCAGAGCAGGTCGGTCCGTCCGGCCAATTAGAGAGTCGAGTGACGTTGTCTTAGAGTTAGAATAGTATAATAGTATTATTTTGACTATTGTTTGTTGTGTAGAAGACTAACATGCAGGAGTTTATACATAGTTGTTTAATCAAAGTAAATTTTCGAGGACGAAAATCCTTTAAGTGGGGGAGAGTTGTAACGCCCCCTTTTTATTTAATTATTTTTAGTTAATATTTGAAACATGATTTTATATTTGATAAGTGATAATATGTTTGTTATATTTAGAAATATATTTGTTATAAATATGTTTGTTATTTGTTATAGAAATATTTGTTATTTTGTTTAGAAATATATTTGTTATAAATATGTTTGTTATTTGTTATAGAAATATTTGTTATTTTGTTTAAGAATATATTTGATATTTATTTGATGTATTATTTGGCTTAGTTGCGTGTGTATATATATTGAAGAGAGGTACGTAGTATTATTATATTTAAGAGAGTTTAGTGAAGTAAAATTAAATAGGATATTTTATTAGGAGGAGTTGTTATGTAATTTTAGAGAAGTTGAGGATTTAGTGGAAAAATAAGACAAGTGGAAAAAAGTTACATAAATAGGGAATTAGGTTAAGAAAAACATAGTAAGCGTTGTCAGAGTTTTTGGAGAGAAAGAGGAGAAACCTAGAAGAGGCAAGAACAAGAGAGAAGAACGCAGCTTTGATTCAGGATTTTATTCAGGTAAGGGTGAGCCTAGCTTCAATTATGTTATACTGTAATTCATCTGTTTGTGTTTAACCAAGGATTAGAGAGAGTTTTGAGAGAGTTCTAAGTTAGGGTTTTGGTAGATTTTGTGATGAATTGATGAGGGAATGATGTGAATTGATGTAGAAACCTGTTACAGAACCTAGATTAATCACTAGGACCTTAATTCTGAATGATTAGAACCTTAGTATGAGAGATTTGACGAGTTTTAGCGAGGATTTGAGCGAACCCGCAGCCTGTTCTGCGACCGCTCGCCGTGGCGAGCAGACCTACTCGCCGTGGCGAGCAGAACAGTTTAACTCGCGAGGCGAGCAACATCACTCGCCGTGGCGAGCAACCCTTTAGTGCTCGCGAGGCGAGCAACATCACTCGCCGTAGCGAGCAAGTGGCAGAACGCAATTTAAGTAGCTCGCCGTGGCGAGCAGTCCCACTCGCCACAACGAGTAATGTGGTCTCAGACCACTATAGCTTGAGTTTTATAACTCTGTTTTGAGCGAGACTTTGAGGGTAGACTTTTGGTTATCATTAGAGATGTTTAAGACTTTAATTATAACCTGTGATGATGTTGTAAGATTATTCTTAACTGTTGACCTTAATCTATGACTTATATGCTTATTAAGTGAGTTATATGAATGATGTTTAAATGATATTTGTGACGATGATTATGTATGTGAATGCTTGTGATGATTCATTGTTGCCATGTTGCTATGTTGTTAATAAATAAAAGCTGCATGTGTCGTTAAAGATTTATGATGTTATGGTCCAAACTATTGGAGTTCATTTGAGATGTCTAAGAGTTAAGAAGTTGAGTCCATGCATATGCATCCAGAGACGAGGGCTCATGCCCTAGGAGCTTTTGCTCAATAGCGACGAGGGCTTATGCCCTAGGAGTATTGTTATACTCAATAGCGACGAGAGCTTATGCTCTAGGAGTATTTTTATACTCAATAGCGACGAGGGCTTATGCCCTAGGAGTATATTTATACTCAATATGGTACCACATGCATGATGTCTAAGATGTTAGAGTTGCATAGTCGAGTTGCATTGTCGAGTCTTGTATTTAAGACGTTATGAGATGATTTGTTATGTGAAGATGTTTTAAGATGATTTGCATATTTGGATGTTTGAGACGTTCCTGTTCTATGTGATGAATATTGTAGTTGTTGTTAAGCATAGATATTTGAGTTATATGTTAATATAATTGATGTGAATCTCACCCCTTCTGTTGGAATTGCCGCCTCGTGGGCAAGTGCAGGTGACCAAGTGTAGGATTGACGATGTGAGAGGTCCTTGTGAAGTCTTAGGAGCTCTGATACGTAACGGGATGGGGATTATCTTTTGTTTCTATTCCTTTATGTATCGTTTTTAAATTAATTATGACATTTATGCTAAGAATTAATTATTTTAAGGATTTTGAAAATATGATTCCGCTGCTACATTTTGAATAAAGATGAGGAATAAATTATTATTCATTTTGTTTAAAGATTTTATGAAATGTGACATCCTGAATATTGCGATATACTCTGATTTAATCAAGAAATTTTAATGTTGGGAAAACGGGGTGTTACAATTGGTATCAGAGCAGGTCGGTCCGTCCGGCCAATTAGAGAGTCGAGTGACGTTGTCTTAGAGTTAGAATAGTATAATAGTATTATTTTGACTATTGTTTGTTGTGTAGAAGACTAACATGCAGGAGTTTATACATAGTTGTTTAATCAAAGTAAATTTTCGAGGACGAAAATCCTTTAAGTGGGGGAGAGTTGTAACGCCCCCTTTTTATTTAATTATTTTTAGTTAATATTTGAAACATGATTTTATATTTGATAAGTGATAATATGTTTGTTATATTTAGAAATATATTTGTTATAAATATGTTTGTTATTTGTTATAGAAATATTTGTTATTTTGTTTAGAAATATATTTGTTATAAATATGTTTGTTATTTGTTATAGAAATATTTGTTATTTTGTTTAAGAATATATTTGATATTTATTTGATGTATTATTTGGCTTAGTTGCGTGTGTATATATATTGAAGAGAGGTACGTAGTATTATTATATTTAAGAGAGTTTAGTGAAGTAAAATTAAATAGGATATTTTATTAGGAGGAGTTGTTATGTAATTTTAGAGAAGTTGAGGATTTAGTGGAAAAATAAGACAAGTGGAAAAAAGTTACATAAAGAGGGAATTAGGTTAAGAAAAACATAGTAAGCGTTGTCAGAGTTTTTGGAGAGAAAGAGGAGAAACCTAGAAGAGGCAAGAACAAGAGAGAAGAACGCAGCTTTGATTCAGGATTTTATTCAGGTAAGGGTGAGCCTAGCTTCAATTATGTTATACTGTAATTCATCTGTTTGTGTTTAACCAAGGATTAGAGAGAGTTTTGAGAGAGTTCTAAGTTAGGGTTTTGGTAGATTTTGTGATGAATTGATGAGGGAATGATGTGAATTGATGTAGAAACCTGTTACAGAACCTAGATTAATCACTAGGACCTTAATTTTGAATGATTAGAACCTTAGTATGAGAGATTTGACGAGTTTTAGCGAGGATTTGAGCGAACCCGCAGCCTGTTCTGCGACCGCTCGCCGTGGCGAGCAGAACAGTTTAACTCGCGAGGCGAGCAACATCACTCGCCGTGGCGAGCAACCCTTTAGTGCTCGCGAGGCGAGCAACATCACTCGCCGTAGCGAGCAAGTGGCAGAACGCAATTTAAGTAGCTCGCCGTGGCGAGCAGTCCCACTCGCCACAGCGAGTAATGTGGTCTCAGACCACTATAGCTTGAGTTTTATAACTCTGTTTTGAGCGAGACTTTGAGGGTAGACTTTTGGTTATCATTAGAGATGTTTAAGACTTTAATTATAACCTGTGATGATGTTGTAAGATTATTCTTAACTGTTGACCTTAATCTATGACTTATATGCTTATTAAGTGAGTTATATGAATGATGTTTAAATGATATTTGTGACGATGATTATGTATGTGAATGCTTGTGATGATTCATTGTTGCCATGTTGCTATGTTGTTAATAAATAAAAGCTGCATGTGTCGTTAAAGATTTATGATGTTATGGTCCAAACTATTGGAGTTCATTTGAGATGTCTAAGAGTTAAGAAGTTGAGTCCATGCATATGCATCCAGAGACGAGGGCTCATGCCCTAGGAGCTTTTGCTCAATAGCGACGAGGGCTTATGCCCTAGGAGTATTGTTATACTCAATAGCGACAAGAGCTTATGCTCTAGGAGTATTTTTATACTCAATAGCGACGAGGGCTTATGCCCTAGGAGTATATTTATACTCAATATGGTACCACATGCATGATGTCTAAGATGTTAGAGTTGCATAGTCGAGTTGCATTGTCGAGTCTTGTATTTAAGACGTTATGAGATGATTTGTTATGTGAAGATGTTTTAAGATGATTTGCATATTTGGATGTTTGAGACGTTCCTGTTCTATGTGATGAATATTGTAGTTGTTGTTAAGCATAGATATTTGAGTTATATGTTAATATAATTGATGTGAATCTCACCCCTTCTGTTGGAATTGCCGCCTCGTGGGCAAGTGCAGGTGACCAAGTGTAGGATTGACGATGTGAGAGGTCCTTGTGAAGTCTTAGGAGCTCTGATACGTAACGGGATGGGGATTATCTTTTGTTTCTATTCCTTTATGTATCGTTTTTAAATTAATTATGACATTTATGCTAAGAATTAATTATTTTAAGGATTTTGAAAATATGATTCCGCTGCTACATTTTGAATAAAGATGAGGAATAAATTATTATTCATTTTGTTTAAAGATTTTATGAAATGTGACATTCTGAATATTGCGATATACTCTGATTTAATCAAGAAATTTTAATGTTGGGAAAACGGGGTGTTACAATTGGTATCAGAGCAGGTCGGTCCGTCCGGCCAATTAGAGAGTCGAGTGACGTTGTCTTAGAGTTAGAATAGTATAATAGTATTATTTTGACTATTTTTTGTTGTGTAGAAGACTAACATGCAGGAGTTTATACATAGTTGTTTAATCAAAGTAAATTTTCGAGGACGAAAATCCTTTAAGTGGGGGAGAGTTGTAACGCCCCCTTTTTATTTAATTATTTTTAGTTAATATTTGAAACATGATTTTATATTTGATAAGTGATAATATGTTTGTTATATTTAGAAATATATTTGTTATAAATATGTTTGTTATTTGTTATAGAAATATTTGTTATTTTGTTTAGAAATATATTTGTTATAAATATGTTTGTTATTTGTTATAGAAATATTTGTTATTTTGTTTAAGAATATATTTGATATTTATTTGATGTATTATTTGGCTTAGTTGCGTGTGTATATATATTGAAGAGAGGTACGTAGTATTATTATATTTAAGAGAGTTTAGTGAAGTAAAATTAAATAGGATATTTTATTAGGAGGAGTTGTTATGTAATTTTAGAGAAGTTGAGGATTTAGTGGAAAAATAAGACAAGTGGAAAAAAGTTACATAAAGAGGGAATTAGGTTAAGAAAAACATAGTAAGCGTTGTCAGAGTTTTTGGAGAGAAAGAGGAGAAACCTAGAAGAGGCAAGAACAAGAGAGAAGAACGCAGCTTTGATTCAGGATTTTATTCAGGTAAGGGTGAGCCTAGCTTCAATTATGTTATACTGTAATTCATCTGTTTGTGTCTAACCAAGGATTAGAGAGAGTTTTGAGAGAGTTCTAAGTTAGGGTTTTGGTAGATTTTGTGATGAATTGATGAGGGAATGATGTGAATTGATGTAGAAACCTGTTACAGAACCTAGATTAATCACTAGGACCTTAATTCTGAATGATTAGAACCTTAGTATGAGAGATTTGACGAGTTTTAGCGAGGATTTGAGCGAACCCGCAGCCTGTTCTGCGACCGCTCGCCGTGGCGAGCAGACCTGCTCGCCGTGGCGAGCAGAACAGTTTAACTCGCGAGGCGAGCAACATCACTCGCCGTGGCGAGCAACCCTTTAGTGCTCGCGAGGCGAGCAACATCACTCGCCGTAGCGAGCAAGTGGCAGAACGCAATTTAAGTAGCTCGCCGTGGCGAGCAGTCCCACTCGCCACAGCGAGTAATGTGGTCTCAGACCACTATAGCTTGAGTTTTATAACTCTGTTTTGAGCGAGACTTTGAGGGTAGACTTTTGGTTATCATTAGAGATGTTTAAGACTTTAATTATAACCTGTGATGATGTTGTAAGATTATTCTTAACTGTTGACCTTAATCTATGACTTATATGCTTATTAAGTGAGTTATATGAATGATGTTTAAATGATATTTGTGACGATGATTATGTATGTGAATGCTTGTGATGATTCATTGTTGCCATGTTGCTATGTTGTTAATAAATAAAAGCTGCATGTGTCGTTAAAGATTTATGATGTTATGGTCCAAACTATTGGAGTTCATTTGAGATGTCTAAGAGTTAAGAAGTTGAGTCCATGCATATGCATCCAGAGACGAGGGCTCATGCCCTAGGAGCTTTTGCTCAATAGCGACGAGGGCTTATGCCCTAGGAGTATTGTTATACTCAATAGCGACGAGAGCTTATGCTCTAGGAGTATTTTTATACTCAATAGCGACGAGGGCTTATGCCCTAGGAGTATATTTATACTCAATATGGTACCACATGCATGATGTCTAAGATGTTAGAGTTGCATAGTCGAGTTGCATTGTCGAGTCTTGTATTTAAGACGTTATGAGATGATTTGTTATGTGAAGATGTTTTAAGATGATTTGCATATTTGGATGTTTGAGACGTTCCTGTTCTATGTGATGAATATTGTAGTTGTTGTTAAGCATAGATATTTGAGTTATATGTTAATATAATTGATGTGAATCTCACCCCTTCTGTTGGAATTGCCGCCTCGTGGGCAAGTGCAGGTGACCAAGTGTAGGATTGACGATGTGAGAGGTCCTTGTGAAGTCTTAGGAGCTCTGATACGTAACGGGATGGGGATTATCTTTTGTTTCTATTCCTTTATGTATCGTTTTTAAATTAATTATGACATTTATGCTAAGAATTAATTATTTTAAGGATTTTGAAAATATGATTCCGCTGCTACATTTTGAATAAAGATGAGGAATAAATTATTATTCATTTTGTTTAAAGATTTTATGAAATGTGACATTCTGAATATTGCGATATACTCTGATTTAATCAAGAAATTTTAATGTTGGGAAAACGGGGTGTTACAATTGGTATCAGAGCAGGTCAGTCCGTCCGGCCAATTAGAGAGTCGAGTGACGTTGTCTTAGAGTTAGAATAGTATAATAGTATTATTTTGACTATTGTTTGTTGTGTAGAAGACTAACATGCAGGAGTTTATACATAGTTGTTTAATCAAAGTAAATTTTCGAGGACGAAAATCCTTTAAGTGGGGGAGAGTTGTAACGCCCCCTTTTTATTTAATTATTTTTAGTTAATATTTGAAACATGATTTTATATTTGATAAGTGATAATATGTTTGTTATATTTAGAAATATATTTGTTATAAATATGTTTGTTATTTGTTATAGAAATATTTGTTATTTTGTTTAGAAATATATTTGTTATAAATATGTTTGTTATTTGTTATAGAAATATTTGTTATTTTGTTTAAGAATATATTTGATATTTATTTGATGTATTATTTGGCTTAGTTGCGTGTGTATATATATTGAAGAGAGGTACGTAGTATTATTATATTTAAGAGAGTTTAGTGAAGTAAAATTAAATAGGATATTTTATTAGGAGGAGTTGTTATGTAATTTTAGAGAAGTTGAGGATTTAGTGGAAAAATAAGACAAGTGGAAAAAAGTTACATAAAGAGGGAATTAGGTTAAGAAAAACATAGTAAGCGTTGTCAGAGTTTTTGGAGAGAAAGAGGAGAAACCTAGAAGAGGCAAGAACAAGAGAGAAGAACGCAGCTTTGATTCAGGATTTTATTCAGGTAAGGGTGAGCCTAGCTTCAATTATGTTATACTGTAATTCATCTGTTTGTGTTTAACCAAGGATTAGAGAGAGTTTTGAGAGAGTTCTAAGTTAGGGTTTTGGTAGATTTTGTGATGAATTGATGAGGGAATGATGTGAATTGATGTAGAAACCTGTTACAGAACCTAGATTAATCACTAGGACCTTAATTCTGAATGATTAGAACCTTAGTATGAGAGATTTGACGAGTTTTAGCGAGGATTTGAGCGAACCCGCAGCCTGTTCTGCGACCGCTCGCCGTGGCGAGCAGACCTACTCGCCGTGGCGAGCAGACCTACTCGCCGTGGCGAGCAGAACAGTTTAACTCGCGAGGCGAGCAACATCACTCGCCGTGGCGAGCAACCCTTTAGTGCTCGCGAGGCGAGCAACATCACTCGCCGTAGCGAGCAAGTGGCAGAACGCAATTTAAGTAGCTCGCCGTGGCGAGCAGTCCCACTCGCCACAGCGAGTAATGTGGTCTCAGACCACTATAGCTTGAGTTTTATAACTCTGTTTTGAGCGAGACTTTGAGGGTAGACTTTTGGTTATCATTAGAGATGTTTAAGACTTTAATTATAACCTGTGATGATGTTGTAAGATTATTCTTAACTGTTGACCTTAATCTATGACTTATATGCTTATTAAGTGAGTTATATGAATGATGTTTAAATGATATTTGTGACGATGATTATGTATGTGAATGCTTGTGATGATTCATTGTTGCCATGTTGCTATGTTGTTAATAAATAAAAGCTGCATGTGTCGTTAAAGATTTATGATGTTATGGTCCAAACTATTGGAGTTCATTTGAGATGTCTAAGAGTTAAGAAGTTGAGTCCATGCATATGCATCCAGAGACGAGGGCTCATGCCCTAGGAGCTTTTGCTCAATAGCGACGAGGGCTTATGCCCTAGGAGTATTGTTATACTCAATAGCGACGAGAGCTTATGCTCTAGGAGTATTTTTATACTCAATAGCGACGAGGGCTTATGCCCTAGGAGTATATTTATACTCAATATGGTACCACATGCATGATGTCTAAGATGTTAGAGTTGCATAGTCGAGTTGCATTGTCGAGTCTTGTATTTAAGACGTTATGAGATGATTTGTTATGTGAAGATGTTTTAAGATGATTTGCATATTTGGATGTTTGAGACGTTCCTGTTCTATGTGATGAATATTGTAGTTGTTGTTAAGCATAGATATTTGAGTTATATGTTAATATAATTGATGTGAATCTCACCCCTTCTGTTGGAATTGCCGCCTCGTGGGCAAGTGCAGGTGACCAAGTGTAGGATTGACGATGTGAGAGGTCCTTGTGAAGTCTTAGGAGCTCTGATACGTAACGGGATGGGGATTATCTTTTGTTTCTATTCCTTTATGTATCGTTTTTAAATTAATTATGACATTTATGCTAAGAATTAATTATTTTAAGGATTTTGAAAATATGATTCCGCTGCTACATTTTGAATAAAGATGAGGAATAAATTATTATTCATTTTGTTTAAAGATTTTATGAAATGTGACATCCTGAATATTGCGATATACTCTGATTTAATCAAGAAATTTTAATGTTGGGAAAACGGGGTGTTACAATTGGTATCAGAGCAGGTCGGTCCGTCCGGCCAATTAGAGAGTCGAGTGACGTTGTCTTAGAGTTAGAATAGTATAATAGTATTATTTTGACTATTGTTTGTTGTGTAGAAGACTAACATGCAGGAGTTTATCCATAGTTGTTTAATCAAAGTAAATTTTCGAGGACGAAAATCCTTTAAGTGGGGGAGAGTTGTAACGCCCCCTTTTTATTTAATTATTTTTAGTTAATATTTGAAACATGATTTTATATTTGATAAGTGATAATATGTTTGTTATATTTAGAAATATATTTGTTATAAATATGTTTGTTATTTGTTATAGAAATATTTGTTATTTTGTTTAGAAATATATTTGTTATAAATATGTTTGTTATTTGTTATAGAAATATTTGTTATTTTGTTTAAGAATATATTTGATATTTATTTGATGTATTATTTGGCTTAGTTGCGTGTGTATATATATTGAAGAGAGGTACGTAGTATTATTATATTTAAGAGAGTTTAGTGAAGTAAAATTAAATAGGATATTTTATTAGGAGGAGTTGTTATGTAATTTTAGAGAAGTTGAGGATTTAGTGGAAAAATAAGACAAGTGGAAAAAAGTTACATAAAGAGGGAATTAGGTTAAGAAAAACATAGTAAGCGTTGTCAGAGTTTTTGGAGAGAAAGAGGAGAAACCTAGAAGAGGCAAGAACAAGAGAGAAGAACGCAACTTTGATTCAGGATTTTATTCAGGTAAGGGTGAGCCTAACTTCAATTATGTTATACTGTAATTCATCTGTTTGTGTTTAACCAAGGATTAGAGAGAGTTTTGAGAGAGTTCTAAGTTAGGGTTTTGGTAGATTTTGTGATGAATTGATGAGGGAATGATGTGAATTGATGTAGAAACCTGTTACAGAACCTAGATTAATCACTAGGACCTTAATTCTGAATGATTAGAACCTTAGTATGAGAGATTTGACGAGTTTTAGCGAGGATTTGAGCGAACCCGCAGCCTGTTCTGCGACCGCTCGCCGTGGCGAGCAGACCTACTCGCCGTGGCGAGCAGAACAGTTTAACTCGCGAGGCGAGCAACATCACTCGCCGTGGCGAGCAACCCTTTAGTGCTCGCGAGGCGAGCAACATCACTCGCCGTAGCGAGCAAGTGGCAGAACGCAATTTAAGTAGCTCGCCGTGGCGAGCAGTCCCACTCGCCACAGCGAGTAATGTGGTCTCAGACCACTATAGCTTGAGTTTTATAACTCTGTTTTGAGCGAGACTTTGAGGGTAGACTTTTGGTTATCATTAGAGATGTTTAAGACTTTAATTATAACCTGTGATGATGTTGTAAGATTATTCTTAACTGTTGACCTTAATCTATGACTTATATGCTTATTAAGTGAGTTATATGAATGATGTTTAAATGATATTTGTGACGATGATTATGTATGTGAATGCTTGTGATGATTCATTGTTGCCATGTTGCTATGTTGTTAATAAATAAAAGCTGCATGTGTCGTTAAAGATTTATGATGTTATGGTCCAAACTATTGGAGTTCATTTGAGATGTCTAAGAGTTAAGAAGTTGAGTCCATGCATATGCATCCAGAGACGAGGGCTCATGCCCTAGGAGCTTTTGCTCAATAGCGACGAGGGCTTATGCCCTAGGAGTATTGTTATACTCAATAGCGACGAGAGCTTATGCTCTAGGAGTATTTTTATACTCAATAGCGACGAGGGCTTATGCCCTAGGAGTATATTTATACTCAATATGGTACCACATGCATGATGTCTAAGATGTTAGAGTTGCATAGTCGAGTTGCATTGTCGAGTCTTGTATTTAAGACGTTATGAGATGATTTGTTATGTGAAGATGTTTTAAGATGATTTGCATATTTGGATGTTTGAGACGTTCCTGTTCTATGTGATGAATATTGTAGTTGTTGTTAAGCATAGATATTTGAGTTATATGTTAATATAATTGATGTGAATCTCACCCCTTCTGTTGGAATTGCCGCCTCGTGGGCAAGTGCAGGTGACCAAGTGTAGGATTGACGATGTGAGAGGTCCTTGTGAAGTCTTAGGAGCTCTGATACGTAACGGGATGGGGATTATCTTTTGTTTCTATTCCTTTATGTATCGTTTTTAAATTAATTATGACATTTATGCTAAGAATTAATTATTTTAAGGATTTTGAAAATATGATTCCGCTGCTACATTTTGAATAAAGATGAGGAATAAATTATTATTCATTTTGTTTAAAGATTTTATGAAATGTGACATCCTGAATATTGCGATATACTCTGATTTAATCAAGAAATTTTAATGTTGGGAAAACGGGGTGTTACAATTGGTATCAGAGCAGGTCGGTCCGTCCGGCCAATTAGAGAGTCGAGTGACGTTGTCTTAGAGTTAGAATAGTATAATAGTATTATTTTGACTATTGTTTGTTGTGTAGAAGACTAACATGCAGGAGTTTATCCATAGTTGTTTAATCAAAGTAAATTTTCGAGGACGAAAATCCTTTAAGTGGGGGAGAGTTGTAACGCCCCCTTTTTATTTAATTATTTTTAGTTAATATTTGAAACATGATTTTATATTTGATAAGTGATAATATGTTTGTTATATTTAGAAATATATTTGTTATAAATATGTTTGTTATTTGTTATAGAAATATTTGTTATTTTGTTTAGAAATATATTTGTTATAAATATGTTTGTTATTTGTTATAGAAATATTTGTTATTTTGTTTAAGAATATATTTGATATTTATTTGATGTATTATTTGGCTTAGTTGCGTGTGTATATATATTGAAGAGAGGTACGTAGTATTATTATATTTAAGAGAGTTTAGTGAAGTAAAATTAAATAGGATATTTTATTAGGAGGAGTTGTTATGTAATTTTAGAGAAGTTGAGGATTTAGTGGAAAAATAAGACAAGTGGAAAAAAGTTACATAAAGAGGGAATTAGGTTAAGAAAAACATAGTAAGCGTTGTCAGAGTTTTTGGAGAGAAAGAGGAGAAACCTAGAAGAGGCAAGAACAAGAGAGAAGAACGCAGCTTTGATTCAGGATTTTATTCAGGTAAGGGTGAGCCTAGCTTCAATTATGTTATACTGTAATTCATCTGTTTGTGTTTAACCAAGGATTAGAGAGAGTTTTGAGAGAGTTCTAAGTTAGGGTTTTGGTAGATTTTGTGATGAATTGATGAGGGAATGATGTGAATTGATGTAGAAACCTGTTACAGAACCTAGATTAATCACTAGGACCTTAATTCTGAATGATTAGAACCTTAGTATGAGAGATTTGACGAGTTTTAGCGAGGATTTGAGCGAACCCGCAGCCTGTTCTGCGACCGCTCGCCGTGGCGAGCAGACCTACTCGCCGTGGCGAGCAGACCTACTCGCCGTGGCGAGCAGAACAGTTTAACTCGCGAGGCGAGCAACATCACTCGCCGTGGCGAGCAACCCTTTAGTGCTCGCGAGGCGAGCAACATCACTCGCCGTAGCGAGCAAGTGGCAGAACGCAATTTAAGTAGCTCGCCGTGGCGAGCAGTCCCACTCGCCACAGCGAGTAATGTGGTCTCAGACCACTATAGCTTGAGTTTTATAACTCTGTTTTGAGCGAGACTTTGAGGGTAGACTTTTGGTTATCATTAGAGATGTTTAAGACTTTAATTATAACCTGTGATGATGTTGTAAGATTATTCTTAACTGTTGACCTTAATCTATGACTTATATGCTTATTAAGTGAGTTATATGAATGATGTTTAAATGATATTTGTGACGATGATTATGTATGTGAATGCTTGTGATGATTCATTGTTGCCATGTTGCTATGTTGTTAATAAATAAAAGCTGCATGTGTCGTTAAAGATTTATGATGTTATGGTCCAAACTATTGGAGTTCATTTGAGATGTCTAAGAGTTAAGAAGTTGAGTCCATGCATATGCATCCAGAGACGAGGGCTCATGCCCTAGGAGCTTTTGCTCAATAGCGACGAGGGCTTATGCCCTAGGAGTATTGTTATACTCAATAGCGACGAGAGCTTATGCTCTAGGAGTATTTTTATACTCAATAGCGACGAGGGCTTATGCCCTAGGAGTATATTTATACTCAATATGGTACCACATGCATGATGTCTAAGATGTTAGAGTTGCATAGTCGAGTTGCATTGTCGAGTCTTGTATTTAAGACGTTATGAGATGATTTGTTATGTGAAGATGTTTTAAGATGATTTGCATATTTGGATGTTTGAGACGTTCCTGTTCTATGTGATGAATATTGTAGTTGTTGTTAAGCATAGATATTTGAGTTATATGTTAATATAATTGATGTGAATCTCACCCCTTCTGTTGGAATTGCCGCCTCGTGGGCAAGTGCAGGTGACCAAGTGTAGGATTGACGATGTGAGAGGTCCTTGTGAAGTCTTAGGAGCTCTGATACGTAACGGGATGGGGATTATCTTTTGTTTCTATTCCTTTATGTATCGTTTTTAAATTAATTATGACATTTATGCTAAGAATTAATTATTTTAAGGATTTTGAAAATATGATTCCGCTGCTACATTTTGAATAAAGATGAGGAATAAATTATTATTCATTTTGTTTAAAGATTTTATGAAATGTGACATTCTGAATATTGCGATATACTCTGATTTAATCAAGAAATTTTAATGTTGGGAAAACGGGGTGTTACAATTGGTATCAGAGCAGGTCGGTCCGTCCGGCCAATTAGAGAGTCGAGTGACGTTGTCTTAGAGTTAGAATAGTATAATAGTATTATTTTGACTATTGTTTGTTGTGTAGAAGACTAACATGCAAGAGTTTATACATAGTTGTTTAATCAAAGTAAATTTTCGAGGACGAAAATCCTTTAAGTGGGGGAGAGTTGTAACGCCCCCTTTTTATTTAATTATTTTTAGTTAATATTTGAAACATGATTTTATATTTGATAAGTGATAATATGTTTGTTATATTTAGAAATATATTTGTTATAAATATGTTTGTTATTTGTTATAGAAATATTTGTTATTTTGTTTAGAAATATATTTGTTATAAATATGTTTGTTATTTGTTATAGAAATATTTGTTATTTTGTTTAAGAATATATTTGATATTTATTTGATGTATTATTTGGCTTAGTTGCGTGTGTATATATATTGAAGAGAGGTACGTAGTATTATTATATTTAAGAGAGTTTAGTGAAGTAAAATTAAATAGGATATTTTATTAGGAGGAGTTGTTATGTAATTTTAGAGAAGTTGAGGATTTAGTGGAAAAATAAGACAAGTGGAAAAAAGTTACATAAAGAGGGAATTAGGTTAAGAAAAACATAGTAAGCGTTGTCAGAGTTTTTGGAGAGAAAGAGGAGAAACCTAGAAGAGGCAAGAACAAGAGAGAAGAACGCAGCTTTGATTCAGGATTTTATTCAGGTAAGGGTGAGCCTAGCTTCAATTATGTTATACTGTAATTCATCTGTTTGTGTCTAACCAAGGATTAGAGAGAGTTTTGAGAGAGTTCTAAGTTAGGGTTTTGGTAGATTTTGTGATGAATTGATGAGGGAATGATGTGAATTGATGTAGAAACCTGTTACAGAACCTAGATTAATCACTAGGACCTTAATTCTGAATGATTAGAACCTTAGTATGAGAGATTTGACGAGTTTTAGCGAGGATTTGAGCGAACCCGCAGCCTGTTCTGCGACCGCTCGCCGTGGCGAGCAGACCTGCTCGCCGTGGCGAGCAGAACAGTTTAACTCGCGAGGCGAGCAACATCACTCGCCGTGGCGAGCAACCCTTTAGTGCTCGCGAGGCGAGCAACATCACTCGCCGTAGCGAGCAAGTGGCAGAACGCAATTTAAGTAGCTCGCCGTGGCGAGCAGTCCCACTCGCCACAGCGAGTAATGTGGTCTCAGACCACTATAGCTTGAGTTTTATAACTCTGTTTTGAGCGAGACTTTGAGGGTAGACTTTTGGTTATCATTAGAGATGTTTAAGACTTTAATTATAACCTGTGATGATGTTGTAAGATTATTCTTAACTGTTGACCTTAATCTATGACTTATATGCTTATTAAGTGAGTTATATGAATGATGTTTAAATGATATTTGTGACGATGATTATGTATGTGAATGCTTGTGATGATTCATTGTTGCCATGTTGCTATGTTGTTAATAAATAAAAGCTGCATGTGTCGTTAAAGATTTATGATGTTATGGTCCAAACTATTGGAGTTCATTTGAGATGTCTAAGAGTTAAGAAGTTGAGTCCATGCATATGCATCCAGAGACGAGGGCTCATGCCCTAGGAGCTTTTGCTCAATAGCGACGAGGGCTTATGCCCTAGGAGTATTGTTATACTCAATAGCGACGAGAGCTTATGCTCTAGGAGTATTTTTATACTCAATAGCGACGAGGGCTTATGCCCTAGGAGTATATTTATACTCAATATGGTACCACATGCATGATGTCTAAGATGTTAGAGTTGCATAGTCGAGTTGCATTGTCGAGTCTTGTATTTAAGACGTTATGAGATGATTTGTTATGTGAAGATGTTTTAAGATGATTTGCATATTTGGATGTTTGAGACGTTCCTGTTCTATGTGATGAATATTGTAGTTGTTGTTAAGCATAGATATTTGAGTTATATGTTAATATAATTGATGTGAATCTCACCCCTTCTGTTGGAATTGCCGCCTCGTGGGCAAGTGCAGGTGACCAAGTGTAGGATTGACGATGTGAGAGGTCCTTGTGAAGTCTTAGGAGCTCTGATACGTAACGGGATGGGGATTATCTTTTGTTTCTATTCCTTTATGTATCGTTTTTAAATTAATTATGACATTTATGCTAAGAATTAATTATTTTAAGGATTTTGAAAATATGATTCCGCTGCTACATTTTGAATAAAGATGAGGAATAAATTATTATTCATTTTGTTTAAAGATTTTATGAAATGTGACATCCTGAATATTGCGATATACTCTGATTTAATCAAGAAATTTTAATGTTGGGAAAACGGGGTGTTACAATTGGTATCAGAGCAGGTCGGTCCGTCCGGCCAATTAGAGAGTCGAGTGACGTTGTCTTAGAGTTAGAATAGTATAATAGTATTATTTTGACTATTGTTTGTTGTGTAGAAGACTAACATGCAAGAGTTTATACATAGTTGTTTAATCATAGTAAATTTTCGAGGACGAAAATCCTTTAAGTGGGGGAGAGTTGTAACGCCCCCTTTTTATTTAATTATTTTTAGTTAATATTTGAAACATGATTTTATATTTGATAAGTGATAATATGTTTGTTATATTTAGAAATATATTTGTTATAAATATGTTTGTTATTTGTTATAGAAATATTTGTTATTTTGTTTAGAAATATATTTGTTATAAATATGTTTGTTATTTGTTATAGAAATATTTGTTATTTTGTTTAAGAATATATTTGATATTTATTTGATGTATTATTTGGCTTAGTTGCGTGTGTATATATATTGAAGAGAGGTACGTAGTATTATTATATTTAAGAGAGTTTAGTGAAGTAAAATTAAATAGGATATTTTATTAGGAGGAGTTGTTATGTAATTTTAGAGAAGTTGAGGATTTAGTGGAAAAATAAGACAAGTGGAAAAAAGTTACATAAAGAGGGAATTAGGTTAAGAAAAACATAGTAAGCGTTGTCAGAGTTTTTGGAGAGAAAGAGGAGAAACCTAGAAGAGGCAAGAACAAGAGAGAAGAACGCAGCTTTGATTCAGGATTTTATTCAGGTAAGGGTGAGCCTAGCTTCAATTATGTTATACTGTAATTCATCTGTTTGTGTTTAACCAAGGATTAGAGAGAGTTTTGAGAGAGTTCTAAGTTAGGGTTTTGGTAGATTTTGTGATGAATTGATGAGGGAATGATGTGAATTGATGTAGAAACCTGTTACAGAACCTAGATTAATCACTAGGACCTTAATTCTGAATGATTAGAACCTTAGTATGAGAGATTTGACGAGTTTTAGCGAGGATTTGAGCGAACCCGCAGCCTGTTCTGCGACCGCTCGCCGTGGCGAGCAGACCTACTCGCCGTGGCGAGCAGAACAGTTTAACTCGCGAGGCGAGCAACATCACTCGCCGTGGCGAGCAACCCTTTAGTGCTCGCGAGGCGAGCAACATCACTCGCCGTAGCGAGCAAGTGGCATAACGCAATTTAAGTAGCTCGCCGTGGCGAGCAGTCCCACTCGCCACAGCGAGTAATGTGGTCTCAGACCACTATAGCTTGAGTTTTATAACTCTGTTTTGAGCGAGACTTTGAGGGTAGACTTTTGGTTATCATTAGAGATGTTTAAGACTTTAATTATAACCTGTGATGATGTTGTAAGATTATTCTTAACTGTTGACCTTAATCTATGACTTATATGCTTATTAAGTGAGTTATATGAATGATGTTTAAATGATATTTGTGACGATGATTATGTATGTGAATGCTTGTGATGATTCATTGTTGCCATGTTGCTATGTTGTTAATAAATAAAAGCTGCATGTGTCGTTAAAGATTTATGATGTTATGGTCCAAACTATTGGAGTTCATTTGAGATGTCTAAGAGTTAAGAAGTTGAGTCCATGCATATGCATCCAGAGACGAGGGCTCATGCCCTAGGAGCTTTTGCTCAATAGCGACGAGGGCTTATGCCCTAGGAGTATTGTTATACTCAATAGCGACGAGAGCTTATGCTCTAGGAGTATTTTTATACTCAATAGCGACGAGGGCTTATGCCCTAGGAGTATATTTATACTCAATATGGTACCACATGCATGATGTCTAAGATGTTAGAGTTGCATAGTCGAGTTGCATTGTCGAGTCTTGTATTTAAGACGTTATGAGATGATTTGTTATGTGAAGATGTTTTAAGATGATTTGCATATTTGGATGTTTGAGACGTTCCTGTTCTATGTGATGAATATTGTAGTTGTTGTTAAGCATAGATATTTGAGTTATATGTTAATATAATTGATGTGAATCTCACCCCTTCTGTTGGAATTGCCGCCTCGTGGGCAAGTGCAGGTGACCAAGTGTAGGATTGACGATGTGAGAGGTCCTTGTGAAGTCTTAGGAGCTCTGATACGTAACGGGATGGGGATTATCTTTTGTTTCTATTCCTTTATGTATCGTTTTTAAATTAATTATGACATTTATGCTAAGAATTAATTATTTTAAGGATTTTGAAAATATGATTCCGCTGCTACATTTTGAATAAAGATGAGGAATAAATTATTATTCATTTTGTTTAAAGATTTTATGAAATGTGACATTCTGAATATTGCGATATACTCTGATTTAATCAAGAAATTTTAATGTTGGGAAAACGGGGTGTTACAATTGGTATCAGAGCAGGTCGGTCCGTCCGGCCAATTAGAGAGTCGAGTGACGTTGTCTTAGAGTTAGAATAGTATAATAGTATTATTTTGACTATTGTTTGTTGTGTAGAAGACTAACATGCAGGAGTTTATACATAGTTGTTTAATCAAAGTAAATTTTCGAGGACGAAAATCCTTTAAGTGGGGGAGAGTTGTAACGCCCCCTTTTTATTTAATTATTTTTAGTTAATATTTGAAACATGATTTTATATTTGATAAGTGATAATATGTTTGTTATATTTAGAAATATATTTGTTATAAATATGTTTGTTATTTGTTATAGAAATATTTGTTATTTTGTTTAGAAATATATTTGTTATAAATATGTTTGTTATTTGTTATAGAAATATTTGTTATTTTGTTTAAGAATATATTTGATATTTATTTGATGTATTATTTGGCTTAGTTGCGTGTGTATATATATTGAAGAGAGGTACGTAGTATTATTATATTTAAGAGAGTTTAGTGAAGTAAAATTAAATAGGATATTTTATTAGGAGGAGTTGTTATGTAATTTTAGAGAAGTTGAGGATTTAGTGGAAAAATAAGACAAGTGGAAAAAAGTTACATAAATAGGGAATTAGGTTAAGAAAAACATAGTAAGCGTTGTCAGAGTTTTTGGAGAGAAAGAGGAGAAACCTAGAAGAGGCAAGAACAAGAGAGAAGAACGCAGCTTTGATTCAGGATTTTATTCAGGTAAGGGTGAGCCTAGCTTCAATTATGTTATACTGTAATTCATCTGTTTGTGTTTAACCAAGGATTAGAGAGAGTTTTGAGAGAGTTCTAAGTTAGGGTTTTGGTAGATTTTGTGATGAATTGATGAGGGAATGATGTGAATTGATGTAGAAACCTGTTACAGAACCTAGATTAATCACTAGGACCTTAATTCTGAATGATTAGAACCTTAGTATGAGAGATTTGACGAGTTTTAGCGAGGATTTGAGCGAACCCGCAGCCTGTTCTGCGACCGCTCGCCGTGGCGAGCAGACCTACTCGCCGTGGCGAGCAGAACAGTTTAACTCGCGAGGCGAGCAACATCACTCGCCGTGGCGAGCAACCCTTTAGTGCTCGCGAGGCGAGCAACATCACTCGCCGTAGCGAGCAAGTGGCAGAACGCAATTTAAGTAGCTCGCCGTGGCGAGCAGTCCCACTCGCCACAGCGAGTAATGTGGTCTCAGACCACTATAGCTTGAGTTTTATAACTCTGTTTTGAGCGAGACTTTGAGGGTAGACTTTTGGTTATCATTAGAGATGTTTAAGACTTTAATTATAACCTGTGATGATGTTGTAAGATTATTCTTAACTGTTGACCTTAATCTATGACTTATATGCTTATTAAGTGAGTTATATGAATGATGTTTAAATGATATTTGTGACGATGATTATGTATGTGAATGCTTGTGATGATTCATTGTTGCCATGTTGCTATGTTGTTAATAAATAAAAGCTGCATGTGTCGTTAAAGATTTATGATGTTATGGTCCAAACTATTGGAGTTCATTTGAGATGTCTAAGAGTTAAGAAGTTGAGTCCATGCATATGCATCCAGAGACGAGGGCTCATGCCCTAGGAGCTTTTGCTCAATAGCGACGAGGGCTTATGCCCTAGGAGTATTGTTATACTCAATAGCGACGAGAGCTTATGCTCTAGGAGTATTTTTATACTCAATAGCGACGAGGGCTTATGCCCTAGGAGTATATTTATACTCAATATGGTACCACATGCATGATGTCTAAGATGTTAGAGTTGCATAGTCGAGTTGCATTGTCGAGTCTTGTATTTAAGACGTTATGAGATGATTTGTTATGTGAAGATGTTTTAAGATGATTTGCATATTTGGATGTTTGAGACGTTCCTGTTCTATGTGATGAATATTGTAGTTGTTGTTAAGCATAGATATTTGAGTTATATGTTAATATAATTGATGTGAATCTCACCCCTTCTGTTGGAATTGCCGCCTCGTGGGCAAGTGCAGGTGACCAAGTGTAGGATTGACGATGTGAGAGGTCCTTGTGAAGTCTTAGGAGCTCTGATACGTAACGGGATGGGGATTATCTTTTGTTTCTATTCCTTTATGTATCGTTTTTAAATTAATTATGACATTTATGCTAAGAATTAATTATTTTAAGGATTTTGAAAATATGATTCCGCTGCTACATTTTGAATAAAGAGGAGGAATAAATTATTATTCATTTTGTTTAAAGATTTTATGAAATGTGACATCCTGAATATTGCGATATACTCTGATTTAATCAAGAAATTTTAATGTTGGGAAAACGGGGTGTTACAATTGGTATCAGAGCAGGTCGGTCCGTCCGGCCAATTAGAGAGTCGAGTGACGTTGTCTTAGAGTTAGAATAGTATAATAGTATTATTTTGACTATTGTTTGTTGTGTAGAAGACTAACATGCAGGAGTTTATCCATAGTTGTTTAATCAAAGTAAATTTTCGAGGACGAAAATCCTTTAAGTGGGGGAGAGTTGTAACGCCCCCTTTTTATTTAATTATTTTTAGTTAATATTTGAAACATGATTTTATATTTGATAAGTGATAATATGTTTGTTATATTTAGAAATATATTTGTTATAAATATGTTTGTTATTTGTTATAGAAATATTTGTTATTTTGTTTAGAAATATATTTGTTATAAATATGTTTGTTATTTGTTATAGAAATATTTGTTATTTTGTTTAAGAATATATTTGATATTTATTTGATGTATTATTTGGCTTAGTTGCGTGTGTATATATATTGAAGAGAGGTACGTAGTATTATTATATTTAAGAGAGTTTAGTGAAGTAAAATTAAATAGGATATTTTATTAGGAGGAGTTGTTATGTAATTTTAGAGAAGTTGAGGATTTAGTGGAAAAATAAGACAAGTGGAAAAAAGTTACATAAAGAGGGAATTAGGTTAAGAAAAACATAGTAAGCGTTGTCAGAGTTTTTGGAGAGAAAGAGGAGAAACCTAGAAGAGGCAAGAACAAGAGAGAAGAACGCAGCTTTGATTCAGGATTTTATTCAGGTAAGGGTGAGCCTAACTTCAATTATGTTATACTGTAATTCATCTGTTTGTGTTTAACCAAGGATTAGAGAGAGTTTTGAGAGAGTTCTAAGTTAGGGTTTTGGTAGATTTTGTGATGAATTGATGAGGGAATGATGTGAATTGATGTAGAAACCTGTTACAGAACCTAGATTAATCACTAGGACCTTAATTCTGAATGATTAGAACCTTAGTATGAGAGATTTGACGAGTTTTAGCGAGGATTTGAGCGAACCCGCAGCCTGTTCTGCGACCGCTCGCCGTGGCGAGCAGACCTACTCGCCGTGGCGAGCAGAACAGTTTAACTCGCGAGGCGAGCAACATCACTCGCCGTGGCGAGCAACCCTTTAGTGCTCGCGAGGCGAGCAACATCACTCGCCGTAGCGAGCAAGTGGCAGAACGCAATTTAAGTAGCTCGCCGTGGCGAGCAGTCCCACTCGCCACAACGAGTAATGTGGTCTCAGACCACTATAGCTTGAGTTTTATAACTCTGTTTTGAGCGAGACTTTGAGGGTAGACTTTTGGTTATCATTAGAGATGTTTAAGACTTTAATTATAACCTGTGATGATGTTGTAAGATTATTCTTAACTGTTGACCTTAATCTATGACTTATATGCTTATTAAGTGAGTTATATGAATGATGTTTAAATGATATTTGTGACGATGATTATGTATGTGAATGCTTGTGATGATTCATTGTTGCCATGTTGCTATGTTGTTAATAAATAAAAGCTGCATGTGTCGTTAAAGATTTATGATGTTATGGTCCAAACTATTGGAGTTCATTTGAGATGTCTAAGAGTTAAGAAGTTGAGTCCATGCATATGCATCCAGAGACGAGGGCTCATGCCCTAGGAGCTTTTGCTCAATAGCGACGAGGGCTTATGCCCTAGGAGTATTGTTATACTCAATAGCGACGAGAGCTTATGCTCTAGGAGTATTTTTATACTCAATAGCGACGAGGGCTTATGCCCTAGGAGTATATTTATACTCAATATGGTATCACATGCATGATGTCTAAGATGTTAGAGTTGCATAGTCGAGTTGCATTGTCGAGTCTTGTATTTAAGACGTTATGAGATGATTTGTTATGTGAAGATGTTTTAAGATGATTTGCATATTTGGATGTTTGAGACGTTCCTGTTCTATGTGATGAATATTGTAGTTGTTGTTAAGCATAGATATTTGAGTTATATGTTAATATAATTGATGTGAATCTCACCCCTTCTGTTGGAATTGCCGCCTCGTGGGCAAGTGCAGGTGACCAAGTGTAGGATTGACGATGTGAGAGGTCCTTGTGAAGTCTTAGGAGCTCTGATACGTAACGGGATGGGGATTATCTTTTGTTTCTATTCCTTTATGTATCGTTTTTAAATTAATTATGACATTTATGCTAAGAATTAATTATTTTAAGGATTTTGAAAATATGATTCCGCTGCTACATTTTGAATAAAGATGAGGAATAAATTATTATTCATTTTGTTTAAAGATTTTATGAAATGTGACATCCTGAATATTGCGATATACTCTGATTTAATCAAGAAATTTTAATGTTGGGAAAACGGGGTGTTACAATTGGTATCAGAGCAGGTCGGTCCGTCCGGCCAATTAGAGAGTCGAGTGACGTTGTCTTAGAGTTAGAATAGTATAATAGTATTATTTTGACTATTGTTTGTTGTGTAGAAGACTAACATGCAGGAGTTTATCCATAGTTGTTTAATCAAAGTAAATTTTCGAGGACGAAAATCCTTTAAGTGGGGGAGAGTTGTAACGCCCCCTTTTTATTTAATTATTTTTAGTTAATATTTGAAACATGATTTTATATTTGATAAGTGATAATATGTTTGTTATATTTAGAAATATATTTGTTATAAATATGTTTGTTATTTGTTATAGAAATATTTGTTATTTTGTTTAGAAATATATTTGTTATAAATATGTTTGTTATTTGTTATAGAAATATTTGTTATTTTGTTTAAGAATATATTTGATATTTATTTGATGTATTATTTGGCTTAGTTGCGTGTGTATATATATTGAAGAGAGGTACGTAGTATTATTATATTTAAGAGAGTTTAGTGAAGTAAAATTAAATAGGATATTTTATTAGGAGGAGTTGTTATGTAATTTTAGAGAAGTTGAGGATTTAGTGGAAAAATAAGACAAGTGGAAAAAAGTTACATAAAGAGGGAATTAGGTTAAGAAAAACATAGTAAGCGTTGTCAGAGTTTTTGGAGAGAAAGAGGAGAAACCTAGAAGAGGCAAGAACAAGAGAGAAGAACGCAGCTTTGATTCAGGATTTTATTCAGGTAAGGGTGAGCCTAGCTTCAATTATGTTATACTGTAATTCATCTGTTTGTGTTTAACCAAGGATTAGAGAGAGTTTTGAGAGAGTTCTAAGTTAGGGTTTTGGTAGATTTTGTGATGAATTGATGAGGGAATGATGTGAATTGATGTAGAAACCTGTTACAGAACCTAGATTAATCACTAGGACCTTAATTCTGAATGATTAGAACCTTAGTATGAGAGATTTGACGAGTTTTAGCGAGGATTTGAGCGAACCCGCAGCCTGTTCTGCGACCGCTCGCCGTGGCGAGCAGACCTACTCGCCGTGGCGAGCAGAACAGTTTAACTCGCGAGGCGAGCAACAACACTCGCCGTGGCGAGCAACCCTTTAGTGCTCGCGAGGCGAGCAACATCACTCGCCGTAGCGAGCAAGTGGCAGATTGCAATTTAAGTAGCTCGCCGTGGCGAGCAGTCCCACTCGCCACAGCGAGTAATGTGGTCTCAGACCACTATAGCTTGAGTTTTATAACTCTGTTTTGAGCGAGACTTTGAGGGTAGACTTTTGGTTATCATTAGAGATGTTTAAGACTTTAATTATAACCTGTGATGATGTTGTAAGATTATTCTTAACTGTTGACCTTAATCTATGACTTATATGCTTATTAAGTGAGTTATATGAATGATGTTTAAATGATATTTGTGACGATGATTATGTATGTGAATGCTTGTGATGATTCATTGTTGCCATGTTGCTATGTTGTTAATAAATAAAAGCTGCATGTGTCGTTAAAGATTTATGATGTTATGGTCCAAACTATTGGAGTTCATTTGAGATGTCTAAGAGTTAAGAAGTTGAGTCCATGCATATGCATCCAGAGACGAGGGCTCATGCCCTAGGAGCTTTTGCTCAATAGCGACGAGGGCTTATGCCCTAGGAGTATTGTTATACTCAATAGCGACGAGAGCTTATGCTCTAGGAGTATTTTTATACTCAATAGCGACGAGGGCTTATGCCCTAGGAGTATATTTATACTCAATATGGTACCACATGCATGATGTCTAAGATGTTAGAGTTGCATAGTCGAGTTGCATTGTCGAGTCTTGTATTTAAGACGTTATGAGATGATTTGTTATGTGAAGATGTTTTAAGATGATTTGCATATTTGGATGTTTGAGACGTTCCTGTTCTATGTGATGAATATTGTAGTTGTTGTTAAGCATAGATATTTGAGTTATATGTTAATATAATTGATGTGAATCTCACCCCTTCTGTTGGAATTGCCGCCTCGTGGGCAAGTGCAGGTGACCAAGTGTAGGATTGACGATGTGAGAGGTCCTTGTGAAGTCTTAGGAGCTCTGATACGTAACGGGATGGGGATTATCTTTTGTTTCTATTCCTTTATGTATCGTTTTTAAATTAATTATGACATTTATGCTAAGAATTAATTATTTTAAGGATTTTGAAAATATGATTCCGCTGCTACATTTTGAATAAAGATGAGGAATAAATTATTATTCATTTTGTTTAAAGATTTTATGAAATGTGACATTCTGAATATTGCGATATACTCTGATTTAATCAAGAAATTTTAATGTTGGGAAAACGGGGTGTTACAATTGGTATCAGAGCAGGTCGGTCCGTCCGGCCAATTAGAGAGTCGAGTGACGTTGTCTTAGAGTTAGAATAGTATAATAGTATTATTTTGACTATTGTTTGTTGTGTAGAAGACTAACATGCAGGAGTTTATACATAGTTGTTTAATCAAAGTAAATTTTCGAGGACGAAAATCCTTTAAGTGGGGGAGAGTTGTAACGCCCCCTTTTTATTTAATTATTTTTAGTTAATATTTGAAACATGATTTTATATTTGATAAGTGATAATATGTTTGTTATATTTAGAAATATATTTGTTATAAATATGTTTGTTATTTGTTATAGAAATATTTGTTATTTTGTTTAGAAATATATTTGTTATAAATATGTTTGTTATTTGTTATAGAAATATTTGTTATTTTGTTTAAGAATATATTTGATATTTATTTGATGTATTATTTGGCTTAGTTGCGTGTGTATATATATTGAAGAGAGGTACGTAGTATTATTATATTTAAGAGAGTTTAGTGAAGTAAAATTAAATAGGATATTTTATTAGGAGGAGTTGTTATGTAATTTTAGAGAAGTTGAGGATTTAGTGGAAAAATAAGACAAGTGGAAAAAAGTTACATAAATAGGGAATTAGGTTAAGAAAAACATAGTAAGCGTTGTCAGAGTTTTTGGAGAGAAAGAGGAGAAACCTAGAAGAGGCAAGAACAAGAGAGAAGAACGCAGCTTTGATTCAGGATTTTATTCAGGTAAGGGTGAGCCTAGCTTCAATTATGTTATACTGTAATTCATCTGTTTGTGTTTAACCAAGGATTAGAGAGAGTTTTGAGAGAGTTCTAAGTTAGGGTTTTGGTAGATTTTGTGATGAATTGATGAGGGAATGATGTGAATTGATGTAGAAACCTGTTACAGAACCTAGATTAATCACTAGGACCTTAATTCTGAATGATTAGAACCTTAGTATGAGAGATTTGACGAGTTTTAGCGAGGATTTGAGCGAACCCGCAGCCTGTTCTGCGACCGCTCGCCGTGGCGAGCAGACCTACTCGCCGTGGCGAGCAGAACAGTTTAACTCGCGAGGCGAGCAACAACGCTCGCCGTGGCGAGCAACCCTTTAGTGCTCGCGAGGCGAGCAACATCACTCGCCGTAGCGAGCAAGTGGCAGAACGCAATTTAAGTAGCTCGCCGTGGCGAGCAGTCCCACTCGCCACAGCGAGTAATGTGGTCTCAGACCACTATAGCTTGAGTTTTATAACTCTGTTTTGAGCGAGACTTTGAGGGTAGACTTTTGGTTATCATTAGAGATGTTTAAGACTTTAATTATAACCTGTGATGATGTTGTAAGATTATTCTTAACTGTTGACCTTAATCTATGACTTATATGCTTATTAAGTGAGTTATATGAATGATGTTTAAATGATATTTGTGACGATGATTATGTATGTGAATGCTTGTGATGATTCATTGTTGCCATGTTGCTATGTTGTTAATAAATAAAAGCTGCATGTGTCGTTAAAGATTTATGATGTTATGGTCCAAACTATTGGAGTTCATTTGAGATGTCTAAGAGTTAAGAAGTTGAGTCCATGCATATGCATCCAGAGACGAGGGCTCATGCCCTAGGAGCTTTTGCTCAATAGCGACGAGGGCTTATGCCCTAGGAGTATTGTTATACTCAATAGCGACGAGAGCTTATGCTCTAGGAGTATTTTTATACTCAATAGCGACGAGGGCTTATGCCCTAGGAGTATATTTATACTCAATATGGTACCACATGCATGATGTCTAAGATGTTAGAGTTGCATAGTCGAGTTGCATTGTCGAGTCTTGTATTTAAGACGTTATGAGATGATTTGTTATGTGAAGATGTTTTAAGATGATTTGCATATTTGGATGTTTGAGACGTTCCTGTTCTATGTGATGAATATTGTAGTTGTTGTTAAACATAGATATTTGAGTTATATGTTAATATAATTGATGTGAATCTCACCCCTTCTGTTGGAATTGCCGCCTCGTGGGCAAGTGCAGGTGACCAAGTGTAGGATTGACGATGTGAGAGGTCCTTGTGAAGTCTTAGGAGCTCTGATACGTAACGGGATGGGGATTATCTTTTGTTTCTATTCCTTTATGTATCGTTTTTAAATTAATTATGACATTTATGCTAAGAATTAATTATTTTAAGGATTTTGAAAATATGATTCCGCTGCTACATTTTGAATAAAGATGAGGAATAAATTATTATTCATTTTGTTTAAAGATTTTATGAAATGTGACATTCTGAATATTGCGATATACTCTGATTTAATCAAGAAATTTTAATGTTGGGAAAACGGGGTGTTACAATTGGTATCAGAGCAGGTCGGTCCGTCCGGCCAATTAGAGAGTCGAGTGACGTTGTCTTAGAGTTAGAATAGTATAATAGTATTATTTTGACTATTGTTTGTTGTGTAGAAGACTAACATGCAGGAGTTTATACATAGTTGTTTAATCAAAGTAAATTTTCGAGGACGAAAATCCTTTAAGTGGGGGAGAGTTGTAACGCCCCCTTTTTATTTAATTATTTTTAGTTAATATTTGAAACATGATTTTATATTTGATAAGTGATAATATGTTTGTTATATTTAGAAATATATTTGTTATAAATATGTTTGTTATTTGTTATAGAAATATTTGTTATTTTGTTTAGAAATATATTTGTTATAAATATGTTTGTTATTTGTTATAGAAATATTTGTTATTTTGTTTAAGAATATATTTGATATTTATTTGATGTATTATTTGGCTTAGTTGCGTGTGTATATATATTGAAGAGAGGTACGTAGTATTATTATATTTAAGAGAGTTTAGTGAAGTAAAATTAAATAGGATATTTTATTAGGAGGAGTTGTTATGTAATTTTAGAGAAGTTGAGGATTTAGTGGAAAAATAAGACAAGTGGAAAAAAGTTACATAAATAGGGAATTAGGTTAAGAAAAACATAGTAAGCGTTGTCAGAGTTTTTGGAGAGAAAGAGGAGAAACCTAGAAGAGGCAAGAACAAGAGAGAAGAACGCAGCTTTGATTCAGGATTTTATTCAGGTAAGGGTGAGCCTAGCTTCAATTATGTTATACTGTAATTCATCTGTTTGTGTTTAACCAAGGATTAGAGAGAGTTTTGAGAGAGTTCTAAGTTAGGGTTTTGGTAGATTTTGTGATGAATTGATGAGGGAATGATGTGAATTGATGTAGAAACCTGTTACAGAACCTAGATTAATCACTAGGACCTTAATTCTGAATGATTAGAACCTTAGTATGAGAGATTTGACGAGTTTTAGCGAGGATTTGAGCGAACCCGCAGCCTGTTCTGCGACCGCTCGCCGTGGCGAGCAGACCTACTCGCCGTGGCGAGCAGACCTACTCGCCGTGGCGAGCAGAACAGTTTAACTCGCGAGGCGAGCAACAACGCTCGCCGTGGCGAGCAACCCTTTAGTGCTCGCGAGGCGAGCAACATCACTCGCCGTAGCGAGCAAGTGGCAGAACGCAATTTAAGTAGCTCGCCGTGGCGAGCAGTCCCACTCGCCACAGCGAGTAATGTGGTCTCAGACCACTATAGCTTGAGTTTTATAACTCTGTTTTGAGCGAGACTTTGAGGGTAGACTTTTGGTTATCATTAGAGATGTTTAAGACTTTAATTATAACCTGTGATGATGTTGTAAGATTATTCTTAACTGTTGACCTTAATCTATGACTTATATGCTTATTAAGTGAGTTATATGAATGATGTTTAAATGATATTTGTGACGATGATTATGTATGTGAATGCTTGTGATGATTCATTGTTGCCATGTTGCTATGTTGTTAATAAATAAAAGCTGCATGTGTCGTTAAAGATTTATGATGTTATGGTCCAAACTATTGGAGTTCATTTGAGATGTCTAAGAGTTAAGAAGTTGAGTCCATGCATATGCATCCAGAGACGAGGGCTCATGCCCTAGGAGCTTTTGCTCAATAGCGACGAGGGCTTATGCCCTAGGAGTATTGTTATACTCAATAGCGACGAGAGCTTATGCTCTAGGAGTATTTTTATACTCAATAGCGACGAGGGCTTATGCCCTAGGAGTATATTTATACTCAATATGGTACCACATGCATGATGTCTAAGATGTTAGAGTTGCATAGTCGAGTTGCATTGTCGAGTCTTGTATTTAAGACGTTATGAGATGATTTGTTATGTGAAGATGTTTTAAGATGATTTGCATATTTGGATGTTTGAGACGTTCCTGTTCTATGTGATGAATATTGTAGTTGTTGTTAAACATAGATATTTGAGTTATATGTTAATATAATTGATGTGAATCTCACCCCTTCTGTTGGAATTGCCGCCTCGTGGGCAAGTGCAGGTGACCAAGTGTAGGATTGACGATGTGAGAGGTCCTTGTGAAGTCTTAGGAGCTCTGATACGTAACGGGATGGGGATTATCTTTTGTTTCTATTCCTTTATGTATCGTTTTTAAATTAATTATGACATTTATGCTAAGAATTAATTATTTTAAGGATTTTGAAAATATGATTCCGCTGCTACATTTTGAATAAAGATGAGGAATAAATTATTATTCATTTTGTTTAAAGATTTTATGAAATGTGACATTCTGAATATTGCGATATACTCTGATTTAATCAAGAAATTTTAATGTTGGGAAAACGGGGTGTTACAATTGGTATCAGAGCAGGTCGGTCCGTCCGGCCAATTAGAGAGTCGAGTGACGTTGTCTTAGAGTTAGAATAGTATAATAGTATTATTTTGACTATTGTTTGTTGTGTAGAAGACTAACATGCAGGAGTTTATACATAGTTGTTTAATCAAAGTAAATTTTCGAGGACGAAAATCCTTTAAGTGGGGGAGAGTTGTAACGCCCCCTTTTTATTTAATTATTTTTAGTTAATATTTGAAACATGATTTTATATTTGATAAGTGATAATATGTTTGTTATATTTAGAAATATATTTGTTATAAATATGTTTGTTATTTGTTATAGAAATATTTGTTATTTTGTTTAGAAATATATTTGTTATAAATATGTTTGTTATTTGTTATAGAAATATTTGTTATTTTGTTTAAGAATATATTTGATATTTATTTGATGTATTATTTGGCTTAGTTGCGTGTGTATATATATTGAAGAGAGGTACGTAGTATTATTATATTTAAGAGAGTTTAGTGAAGTAAAATTAAATAGGATATTTTATTAGGAGGAGTTGTTATGTAATTTTAGAGAAGTTGAGGATTTAGTGGAAAAATAAGACAAGTGGAAAAAAGTTACATAAATAGGGAATTAGGTTAAGAAAAACATAGTAAGCGTTGTCAGAGTTTTTGGAGAGAAAGAGGAGAAACCTAGAAGAGGCAAGAACAAGAGAGAAGAACGCAGCTTTGATTCAGGATTTTATTCAGGTAAGGGTGAGCCTAGCTTCAATTATGTTATACTGTAATTCATCTGTTTGTGTTTAACCAAGGATTAGAGAGAGTTTTGAGAGAGTTCTAAGTTAGGGTTTTGGTAGATTTTGTGATGAATTGATGAGGGAATGATGTGAATTGATGTAGAAACCTGTTACAGAACCTAGATTAATCACTAGGACCTTAATTCTGAATGATTAGAACCTTAGTATGAGAGATTTGACGAGTTTTAGCGAGGATTTGAGCGAACCCGCAGCCTGTTCTGCGACCGCTCGCCGTGGCGAGCAGACCTACTCGCCGTGGCGAGCAGAACAGTTTAACTCGCGAGGCGAGCAACAACACTCGCCGTGGCGAGCAACCCTTTAGTGCTCGCGAGGCGAGCAACATCACTCGCCGTAGCGAGCAAGTGGCAGAACGCAATTTAAGTAGCTCGCCGTGGCGAGCAGTCCCACTCGCCACAGCGAGTAATGTGGTCTCAGACCACTATAGCTTGAGTTTTATAACTCTGTTTTGAGCGAGACTTTGAGGGTAGACTTTTGGTTATCATTAGAGATGTTTAAGACTTTAATTATAACCTGTGATGATGTTGTAAGATTATTCTTTACTGTTGACCTTAATCTATGACTTATATGCTTATTAAGTGAGTTATATTAATGATGTTTAAATGATATTTGTGACGATGATTATGTATGTGAATGCTTGTGATGATTCATTGTTGCCATGTTGCTATGTTGTTAATAAATAAAAGCTGCATGTGTCGTTAAAGATTTATGATGTTATGGTCCAAACTATTGGAGTTCATTTGAGATGTCTAAGAGTTAAGAAGTTGAGTCCATGCATATGCATCCAGAGACGAGGGCTCATGCCCTAGGAGCTTTTGCTCAATAGCGACGAGGGCTTATGCCCTAGGAGTATTGTTATACTCAATAGCGACGAGAGCTTATGCTCTAGGAGTATTTTTATACTCAATAGCGACGAGGGCTTATGCCCTAGGAGTATATTTATACTCAATATGGTACCACATGCATGATGTCTAAGATGTTAGAGTTGCATAGTCGAGTTGCATTGTCGAGTCTTGTATTTAAGACGTTATGAGATGATTTGTTATGTGAAGATGTTTTAAGATGATTTGCATATTTGGATGTTTGAGACGTTCCTGTTCTATGTGATGAATATTGTAGTTGTTGTTAAGCATAGATATTTGAGTTATATGTTAATATAATTGATGTGAATCTCACCCCTTCTGTTGGAATTGCCGCCTCGTGGGCAAGTGCAGGTGACCAAGTGTAGGATTGACGATGTGAGAGGTCCTTGTGAAGTCTTAGGAGCTCTGATACGTAACGGGATGGGGATTATCTTTTGTTTCTATTCCTTTATGTATCGTTTTTAAATTAATTATGACATTTATGCTAAGAATTAATTATTTTAAGGATTTTGAAAATATGATTCCGCTGCTACATTTTGAATAAAGATGAGGAATAAATTATTATTCATTTTGTTTAAAGATTTTATGAAATGTGACATTCTGAATATTGCGATATACTCTGATTTAATCAAGAAATTTTAATGTTGGGAAAACGGGGTGTTACAATTGGTATCAGAGCAGGTCGGTCCGTCCGGCCAATTAGAGAGTCGAGTGACGTTGTCTTAGAGTTAGAATAGTATAATAGTATTATTTTGACTATTGTTTGTTGTGTAGAAGACTAACATGCAGGAGTTTATACATAGTTGTTTAATCAAAGTAAATTTTCGAGGACGAAAATCCTTTAAGTGGGGGAGAGTTGTAACGCCCCCTTTTTATTTAATTATTTTTAGTTAATATTTGAAACATGATTTTATATTTGATAAGTGATAATATGTTTGTTATATTTAGAAATATATTTGTTATAAATATGTTTGTTATTTGTTATAGAAATATTTGTTATTTTGTTTAGAAATATATTTGTTATAAATATGTTTGTTATTTGTTATAGAAATATTTGTTATTTTGTTTAAGAATATATTTGATATTTATTTGATGTATTATTTGGCTTAGTTGCGTGTGTATATATATTGAAGAGAGGTACGTAGTATTATTATATTTAAGAGAGTTTAGTGAAGTAAAATTAAATAGGATATTTTATTAGGAGGAGTTGTTATGTAATTTTAGAGAAGTTGAGGATTTAGTGGAAAAATAAGACAAGTGGAAAAAAGTTACATAAATAGGGAATTAGGTTAAGAAAAACATAGTAAGCGTTGTCAGAGTTTTTGGAGAGAAAGAGGAGAAACCTAGAAGAGGCAAGAACAAGAGAGAAGAACGCAGCTTTGATTCAGGATTTTATTCAGGTAAGGGTGAGCCTAGCTTCAATTATGTTATACTGTAATTCATCTGTTTGTGTTTAACCAAGGATTAGAGAGAGTTTTGAGAGAGTTCTAAGTTAGGGTTTTGGTAGATTTTGTGATGAATTGATGAGGGAATGATGTGAATTGATGTAGAAACCTGTTACAGAACCTAGATTAATCACTAGGACCTTAATTCTGAATGATTAGAACCTTAGTATGAGAGATTTGACGAGTTTTAGCGAGGATTTGAGCGAACCCGCAGCCTGTTCTGCGACCGCTCGCTGTGGCGAGCAGACCTACTCGCCGTGGCGAGCAGAACAGTTTAACTCGCGAGGCGAGCAACATCACTCGCCGTGGCGAGCAACCCTTTAGTGCTCGCGAGGCGAGCAACATCACTCGCCGTAGCGAGCAAGTGGCAGAACGCAATTTAAGTAGCTCGCCGTGGCGAGCAGTCCCACTCGCCACAGCGAGTAATGTGGTCTCAGACCACTATAGCTTGAGTTTTATAACTCTGTTTTGAGCGAGACTTTGAGGGTAGACTTTTGGTTATCATTAGAGATGTTTAAGACTTTAATTATAACCTGTGATGATGTTGTAAGATTATTCTTAACTGTTGACCTTAATCTATGACTTATATGCTTATTAAGTGAGTTATATGAATGATGTTTAAATGATATTTGTGACGATGATTATGTATGTGAATGCTTGTGATGATTCATTGTTGCCATGTTGCTATGTTGTTAATAAATAAAAGCTGCATGTGTCGTTAAAGATTTATGATGTTATGGTCCAAACTATTGGAGTTCATTTGAGATGTCTAAGAGTTAAGAAGTTGAGTCCATGCATATGCATCCAGAGACGAGGGCTCATGCCCTAGGAGCTTTTGCTCAATAGCGACGAGGGCTTATGCCCTAGGAGTATTGTTATACTCAATAGCGACGAGAGCTTATGCTCTAGGAGTATTTTTATACTCAATAGCGACGAGGGCTTATGCCCTAGGAGTATATTTATACTCAATATGGTACCACATGCATGATGTCTAAGATGTTAGAGTTGCATAGTCGAGTTGCATTGTCGAGTCTTGTATTTAAGACGTTATGAGATGATTTGTTATGTGAAGATGTTTTAAGATGATTTGCATATTTGGATGTTTGAGACGTTCCTGTTCTATGTGATGAATATTGTAGTTGTTGTTAAGCATAGATATTTGAGTTATATGTTAATATAATTGATGTGAATCTCACCCCTTCTGTTGGAATTGCCGCCTCGTGGGCAAGTGCAGGTGACCAAGTGTAGGATTGACGATGTGAGAGGTCCTTGTGAAGTCTTAGGAGCTCTGATACGTAACGGGATGGGGATTATCTTTTGTTTCTATTCCTTTATGTATCGTTTTTAAATTAATTATGACATTTATGCTAAGAATTAATTATTTTAAGGATTTTGAAAATATGATTCCGCTGCTACATTTTGAATAAAGATGAGGAATAAATTATTATTCATTTTGTTTAAAGATTTTATGAAATGTGACATTCTGAATATTGCGATATACTCTGATTTAATCAAGAAATTTTAATGTTGGGAAAACGGGGTGTTACAATTGGTATCAGAGCAGGTCGGTCCGTCCGGCCAATTAGAGAGTCGAGTGACGTTGTCTTAGAGTTAGAATAGTATAATAGTATTATTTTGACTATTGTTTGTTGTGTAGAAGACTAACATGCAGGAGTTTATACATAGTTGTTTAATCAAAGTAAATTTTCGAGGACGAAAATCCTTTAAGTGGGGGAGAGTTGTAACGCCCCCTTTTTATTTAATTATTTTTAGTTAATATTTGAAACATGATTTTATATTTGATAAGTGATAATATGTTTGTTATATTTAGAAATATATTTGTTATAAATATGTTTGTTATTTGTTATAGAAATATTTGTTATTTTGTTTAGAAATATATTTGTTATAAATATGTTTGTTATTTGTTATAGAAATATTTGTTATTTTGTTTAAGAATATATTTGATATTTATTTGATGTATTATTTGGCTTAGTTGCGTGTGTATATATATTGAAGAGAGGTACGTAGTATTATTATATTTAAGAGAGTTTAGTGAAGTAAAATTAAATAGGATATTTTATTAGGAGGAGTTGTTATGTAATTTTAGAGAAGTTGAGGATTTAGTGGAAAAATAAGACAAGTGGAAAAAAGTTACATAAATAGGGAATTAGGTTAAGAAAAACATAGTAAGCGTTGTCAGAGTTTTTGGAGAGAAAGAGGAGAAACCTAGAAGAGGCAAGAACAAGAGAGAAGAACGCAGCTTTGATTCAGGATTTTATTCAGGTAAGGGTGAGCCTAGCTTCAATTATGTTATACTGTAATTCATCTGTTTGTGTTTAACCAAGGATTAGAGAGAGTTTTGAGAGAGTTCTAAGTTAGGGTTTTGGTAGATTTTGTGATGAATTGATGAGGGAATGATGTGAATTGATGTAGAAACCTGTTACAGAACCTAGATTAATCACTAGGACCTTAATTCTGAATGATTAGAACCTTAGTATGAGAGATTTGACGAGTTTTAGCGAGGATTTGAGCGAACCCGCAGCCTGTTCTGCGACCGCTCGCTGTGGCGAGCAGACCTACTCGCCGTGGCGAGCAGAACAGTTTAACTCGCGAGGCGAGCAACATCACTCGCCGTGGCGAGCAACCCTTTAGTGCTCGCGAGGCGAGCAACATCACTCGCCGTAGCGAGCAAGTGGCAGAACGCAATTTAAGTAGCTCGCCGTGGCGAGCAGTCCCACTCGCCACAGCGAGTAATGTGGTCTCAGACCACTATAGCTTGAGTTTTATAACTCTGTTTTGAGCGAGACTTTGAGGGTAGACTTTTGGTTATCATTAGAGATGTTTAAGACTTTAATTATAACCTGTGATGATGTTGTAAGATTATTCTTAACTGTTGACCTTAATCTATGACTTATATGCTTATTAAGTGAGTTATATGAATGATGTTTAAATGATATTTGTGACGATGATTATGTATGTGAATGCTTGTGATGATTCATTGTTGCCATGTTGCTATGTTGTTAATAAATAAAAGCTGCATGTGTCGTTAAAGATTTATGATGTTATGGTCCAAACTATTGGAGTTCATTTGAGATGTCTAAGAGTTAAGAAGTTGAGTCCATGCATATGCATCCAGAGACGAGGGCTCATGCCCTAGGAGCTTTTGCTCAATAGCGACGAGGGCTTATGCCCTAGGAGTATTGTTATACTCAATAGCGACGAGAGCTTATGCTCTAGGAGTATTTTTATACTCAATAGCGACGAGGGCTTATGCCCTAGGAGTATATTTATACTCAATATGGTACCACATGCATGATGTCTAAGATGTTAGAGTTGCATAGTCGAGTTGCATTGTCGAGTCTTGTATTTAAGACGTTATGAGATGATTTGTTATGTGAAGATGTTTTAAGATGATTTGCATATTTGGATGTTTGAGACGTTCCTGTTCTATGTGATGAATATTGTAGTTGTTGTTAAGCATAGATATTTGAGTTATATGTTAATATAATTGATGTGAATCTCACCCCTTCTGTTGGAATTGCCGCCTCGTGGGCAAGTGCAGGTGACCAAGTGTAGGATTGACGATGTGAGAGGTCCTTGTGAAGTCTTAGGAGCTCTGATACGTAACGGGATGGGGATTATCTTTTGTTTCTATTCCTTTATGTATCGTTTTTAAATTAATTATGACATTTATGCTAAGAATTAATTATTTTAAGGATTTTGAAAATATGATTCCGCTGCTACATTTTGAATAAAGATGAGGAATAAATTATTATTCATTTTGTTTAAAGATTTTATGAAATGTGACATCCTGAATATTGCGATATACTCTGATTTAATCAAGAAATTTTAATGTTGGGAAAACGGGGTGTTACAGATGGGTCCGGAACATACTTCCGAAGTTGCGACACATGAAACACATCATGCAAATTCAAAAGGTGCGGTGGTAAACCCACTCGATACGCCACCGTTCCAATTCTTTCTGATATCTGATACAGACCAATAAACCTCGGAGTTAACTTCTTTGACTTCAATGCACGACCCACATAGGTCATGGGGGTAACTCTTAGGAATACATGATCTCCCTCTTGAAACTCAAGGTTTTTCCTACGCTTATCATGATAACACTTTTGTCGACTCTGCGACGCTTTCATCTTTTCTTGAATCATCTTTACCTTCTCAGTAGTCTGTTGAACAATTTCTGGTCCTAAAACCACATTCTCACCTGACTCAAACCAACACAACGGAGTTCTGCATCTCCGACCATACAAAGCCTCGAAAGTTGCCATTCCGATACTAGAATGATAACTGTTATTGTACATGAACTTTATCAACGGAAGATGACTATCCCAAGTACCTCCTTGCTCAATTACACAAACTCTCAACAAATCTTCCAACAACTGTATCGTTCTTTCTGACTGGCCATCTGTCTGCGGATGATACGCCGAACTCAACTTCAACTTAGAACCTAAAGCCTCTTGTAAGCTCTTCCAAAATCTAGAAGTAAACCTCGGATCTCTATCTGATACGATGCTCGAAGGAACACCATGCAGCTTCACTATATCTCAAATATAAATCTCTGCCAACTGAGCTATAGGAAAACTAATGTTAATCGGAATAAAATGAGCCGACTTCGTCAATCTATCAACAATCACCCAAATAATGTCATTACCTTTAGGCGTATTCGGCAAACTCGTCACAAAATCCATGGATATACTATCCCATTTCCACTCTGGCACATCTAAAGGTGTCATCAACCCAGTAGGTTTCTGATGTTCCACTTTTGACTTCTGACAAACCAAACAAGAATACACAAACTGTGCCACATCACGTTTCAATCCAGATCACCAAAACACTTTCTTCAAATCATGGTACATTTTCGTAGCTCCCGGGTGAATGCTCAAGCTACTTCTATGATTCTCTTCAAGAATCATCTTCTTCATCTCGTCATCGTCTGGAATACAAATTCTACCTCGAAATCTCAACACACCTTGATTATCGACCTTAAAGTCACTCTCTTCAGTCTGATTACTAGCAACCAACAAGTTCACAAACTTCACATCCGCTTTTTGTGCTTCTTTAATATTATTCAAAAATTCATTATCAATCTTCAGCATTCCCAGCTTTACACTCTGAGGTGACCATTCACAAACTAAACACAAATCTCTAAACTGATCCAGCAACTCAAACTCTTTAGCCATCATAGCAGACATATGTAAAGTCTTCCTACTTAAGGCATCTGCAACAACATTAGCTTTACCCGGATGATAATTCAAACCAAAGTCATAATCTTTCAATAATTCAAGCCACCTTCGCTGTCTCATATTCAATTCCTTCTGATCAAACAAATACTTTAAGCTCTTGTGATTACTGAACACTTCAAATCTCGAACCATACAAGTAATGTCTCCAAATCTTAAGCACAAATACAACTGCAGCTAATTCAAGATCATGAGTAGGATAATTTCGTTCATGAATTCTCAACTGTCTTGACGCATAAGCAACCATTTTACCATCTTGCATAAGCACACCACCTAAGTCCAATTTAGACGCATCACAATATACAACTAAAGGTTCATCGGACTTCGGCAAAATCAGGACTGGAGCCGTTGTCAAACGTCTCTTCAATTCATTAAAATTATTCTCACAATGAACATCCCACACAAAGGCTTTACCTTTACAAGTCAACTGCGTTAACGGAAGTGCCAACTTAGAAAATCCTTATATAAATCTTCTGTAATAACCAGCCAATCCCAAAAAGCTTCTAATTTCCGTAACCAACTTAGGAGTCTCCTCTCATCGTTAACTCTTTGTTTTCCCTTATCAGCAGGGGAATTATAAGGCTTAGGACGACTCTGCTGACCTTTACCTTTCCTCTCATTCACGACCTTGTAATGAGCCTTAGTATCCTCTTCATAAATCCTGCAACTGCTCACCAGCTCAGAAAAGTTACGGATCTTCTGGTAACCAATTGCCCTCTTGATATCAGCACGCAAGCCATTCTCGAACTTGATATACTTGGAGAACTCAGCAGTCTCAGCAGTATAATGTGGATAAAATTTAGCCAGCTCCACAAACTTAGCAGCATACTCTGTCACCGACATGTTCCTCTATTTCAGTTCAAGGAACTCAATCTCTTTCTTTCCGCGAACATCTTCCGAAAAGTATCGGTTCAGGAACTCTCTCCGAAACACCGCCCAAGTAACAGCAGCGCCTCCATTCTCTAAAACGGGTTGAACACTCACCCACCAGTCATCAGCTTCTTCTGCCAACATGTGTGTGGCAAAGCGCACCATCTGAATATCCGTACATTGCATAACTCTGAAAATCCTCTCGACCTCCTTAAGCCACGTCTGAGCTCCATCAAGGTCATACCTTCATTTAAAAGTAGGTGGATAGTTTCTCAGAAAAGTCTCCAACATCCTCACTCCGTCATTACCACCAGCATTATGTCGTTGTCCCACAGCTTGAGCCATCACTTGCAATGTAGCGGCAAGAGCAGCATCATTTCTCCCAGCCATCTTAGTTCTCTACACAACATACAACAATCGGAACAAAATAATAATGGTATTCCAATTGTTAAACGACACTACTCGAATCAACTACTTGGCCGGACGGACCGACCTGCTCTGATACCAATTGTAACACCTTGTTTTCCCATCATAAAAATTTCATAAATAAATTAGAGTATTCACATAGCGGAATGTCACATTTCTTTCATAAAATCATAAACGGATTAAATAACTATATATCCTTCAATTTCATTAACAAAAATCTTTTACGTATCGCAGCGGATTTTCTTTAAACCTCTAAAATAGTCTTTGGCACAAAGGCCTCATTAAAAACGTCTCATAAAACAAAGTTAACATCATTATCATAAAACTTCATAAATAATACGTAAGGAATAGAAAAGCAATAACAAAGATCCCATCCCGTTACGTATCAGAGCTCCTAAGACACAACGAGAGAAATCCTCACACGACTTCACCTAACCTTGATTACCTGCAAGTTACTCATACGAAGAGCAACATTTTCAAGCATAAGGGGTGAGATTCACAAAACAATAATATTAAGCATATAGTTCAACAATTATATTTAACAACATAACGTAAACATATTATAACAAGTATCATGTAACATCATCATCATCATCTTAATCAACTTCATAATCAATTTCAAAATTTACTTAGCAACTTGACTCGACAATGCGACTTAACTTGACTATGCAACTTAATCATCTTACTCATGCATGTAGTACCAATCTAGGGCATAATCCCTCGTCGCTTTTTGAGCATAAAAATACTCCTAGGGCATAAGCCCTCGTCGCTATTTGAGCATAAAAATACTTCTAGGGCATAAGCCCTCGTCGCTATTTGAGCATAAATATACTCCTAGGGCATAAGCCCTCGTCGCTATTTATGCTCCAAGGGCATAAGCCCTCGTCTCTATTGAGCAAAAGCTCCTAGGGCATGAGCCCTCGTCTTTAAATGAATATGCATGGACTCAACGTCTTACAACTTAGACACCACAACCATCTTATATGACTCCAATAATTTGGATCAATAACTCACAACTTAGACAGACACATGCAGCTTTAAACAAATGTAAACAACAACATGGCAGCACATTATTAGTCTCAAGATGTAACAATATCAACATTTAAACATCGTCTTAAAGCATCACTTAAAATTCGCATAATGCTTAGATATATAAATCATTAGTAACAACATGTAATTATCTTATAATCGACATCATAGCTCATTTTTAATATTATAAACAACCCTATTTCTACCCCAAGGATCAACTCGCAACAACTTGTTCGAAAGGACGCAAGATCACGAAACAAGGGTACTGATGCTGTATATTTCGCCGGGCGGGACATATTTCGCCATGGCGAGCTCCGCCGGACGAGACATATGTCGCCGTGGCGAGCTCCGCCAGGCTAGACATATGTCGCCATGGCGGGAGATGAATTTTTGGCTGCTCCGCCAGGCGAGACATGTGTCGCCATGGCGGGCGATGAATTTCTGGGCTCGGGCATAATGCAGATTTTATCAAAAATCCGCCTAATCACATGGTTTAAGTTCTAACATTGATTCCAGAAATCATCCTATGGATTATCTAAGGTCTGTAAACAGTTTCTACATCAATCTAACAATTTTTCCTCATTTAATCATCAATTCACCACTTTTAACCTAATTCCCAAATCCTCAAAAACTAATCCCACAACTTGTTAAATGCAATTAGATGAATTACAAACTCAATAGAATTGTATGCTAGGCTCACCCTTACCTTAAGATTATCGAACAACAGCCTCTCCTCTTGGTTCTTCTTTCCTCTTGTTCTCCCTTTTCCAAAACTGATTGTACGTTCAACAGGTTTTTAACCTAGCTTCTTTCCTTTTTATATCTCCTCTATCTATTCTATCTTATTCCTCTTTCTCCCCCAAAACTCTCTAAAATCTCAAAACAACCCCTCATCTCAATATTTATTTTATTTTCAAGTCTTATTTTATTAAACAATAAAATAAGTCACAACACCTCATAAAATATATAAAATCACATAAATCACATAAATCACATTAAATCATATAAATATTTTCTATACTCTATAAAGTAATTTAAATAATCAAAATGGGTGTTACATTCATGATGTGCTAATGAAGTGAAGTCCATCAGATTCTCAATTTGAATCTTAAGATCCCATTCTTCTAGGGACATAGTCCTCCCTTTGATTTCATAAGCAGGTGCTTCTTGCATGCTTGATGACGTTTCTGGAACTGAACTTGAGGACGCCATTGATGTTGAAGAAAGTTTTTAGGGTTCTAGGGTTTTTGATTGAAGAAGACGAACTTAATTTGCAGAGAAACAGAGTGAAAAGAGGAAAGTGTAGGTTGTGAAGTGAGTAGTGTGTGATTTGTCTGAGTGTTTTGAGTAAAACGTTTGCAATTCAGTAAGGGACAAACAAACACAACATCAATGACATAGGGGGCGCGCGATAATGTATTCAAAGCTTAAAATCATCACTGTCCTCTTACGTTATACACCAATAAACTTAAGCCATGTCAGAGTTTCTCAAAGTAACTGCCAAGTTAGTGGGACAGGTGATACTAAAAAGTAACTTCCAACGTTTCCACTAACTTTGCTATTTAGGAGCACAAAATCTAGCTTCTGGAGTTCAGATGCTGATGTTATCTTCAGAAGCATATTTTCCTCAGAACCTCAATAAAGAGCTTCTGATGGACTATAGCTTCTGAACGACTTCAGGACCTAAATTCCTATTCAGGAGCAAGCAAATTTAATCAAACACAAAGTGCATGTTCAAATTTTTCTTTATAAAATCAAAATTTTCCACTATTAAAGGCTTAGTAAATGTATCAGCCCATTGATGTTCAGTATCAATGAATTGTATATCTAAAATTCCTTTTTGAACATAGTCTCTAATAAAGTGGTGTTTGATTTCTATATGATTGGCTCTTGAATGTAGAATTGTATTCTTTCACAAACAAATAGCAGCAGTATTATCACAATAAATGGGAATACTGTTAGCATTAATCTGATAGTCTTCAAACTGATGTTTCATCCATAGTAGTTGTGTACAACAACTTGCAGCTGAGATGTATTATGCTTCTGCTGTAGACATAACAATAGTTGCTTGTCTTTTGCTAGCCCAGGATATCAGATTATCACCCAGTAACTGGCAGTTCCCACTGGTTGACTTTCTTTCAATCCTATCACCAGCATAGTCAGCATCACAAAATCCAACCAACTGATAATCTAGGGATTTCCTATAGAGGAGTCCAAGATTAGTTGTTCCTTTCAAATACCTGAAGATTCTCTTAACAGCAATTAAATGAGATTCTCTAGGATCTGACTGGAATCATGAACACAAGCATACACTGAATAAAATATCTGGCCTAGATGCAGTGAGGTATAACAAAGAACCAATCATACCTCTATACAGATTCCGGTCTACTGTTGATCCAGTATCTTCTTTGCTTGAGGTGTAGGTTGGATGCATTGGAGTGTTCATCACTTTACAATCTTGCAACTTGAACTTCTTCAGAAGCTCCTTAGTATATTTTGTTTGATGAACATATACTCCATCTTTGTTTTGATTGATTTGAGTTCCAAGGAAGAATTTCAACTCTCCCATCATGCTCATTTCAAATTCATCCAGCATTAACTTAGAAAATTCCTTGCAAGGAGATGCATTAGTAGAACCAAATATTATATCATCAACATATATCTGCACAACAAGAATGTCTTTCTCAAGAGTCCTTCTGAAGAGTGTTGTGTCAACCTGACCTCTTTTAAAATCATTCTTGATTAAGAAATTACTTAGTCTATCATACCAAGCTCTGGGATCTTGTTTCAAGCCATATAGTGATTTCTTAAGTTTGTAAACATGGTCAGGATGCTTTAGATCCTCAAAACCAGGAGGTTGCTTGACAAACACTTCTTCTGAAATTACTCCATTGAGAAATGCACTCTTTACATCCATCTGATATAATATTATGCCATGATTTACTACATAGGATAGAAGTAACCTTATTGCTTCCAATCTTGCAACCGGAGCAAATGTTTCAGTATAATCAATGCCTTCTTGTTGACTGTAACCTTGTGCAACAAGTCTTGCTTTATTTCTGACTACTTCACCTTGTTCATTCAACTTGTTTCTGAATACTCTTTTTATTCCAATAATGTTCTTCTGTTGAGGTTTGGGTACCAGATTTTATACATCATTCCTTTGAAACTGATTAAGCTCTTATTGCATAGATAATATCCATCCATCATCTGAAAGTGCTTCATCAACTATAGCAGGTTCAATCACTAATAATAGTCCTATCATAGACTCTTCTTGTCTGAAGTATGATCTTGTTCTTCTAAGACTTTCTTTGTTTCCAATGATTTGATCCTCAGGATGTGAAGACTTGTACTTGAATGTATTCTTGGATTGATTAGCTTGCTGAGAACCATCTTGAGCTTCATAATAAGCTACTTCATCTTGAGCTTCTGAAGTTGGTTCTGCTTCTGGACTATCTTCATATTCAAAAATCTGATCATGTTCTGGAGTGTCTTCAGGAACCTGTATATCTGCAAAACGTTCATCTTGCTCTGGAGTTTTATTTCCAGGCTCTTTGTCATTAAATTTAACATGCATTGATTCTTCAACACAAAGTGTTTCTGAATTATACAATCTGTATGCCTTTGACCTTTCAGAGTAACCTAAAAAGATTCCTCTTTGAGCCTTGACATCAAATTTCTTTATGTAGAGCTTGTTATTTAGAATGTAACAGTTACATCCAAATTGATGAAAGTAAGAGATATTGGGCCTTCTTCCCTTAAAGAGTTCATATGTTGTTTTCTCCAAGATAAGTCTGATATAGATTCTATTTTGGACATAACATGTTGTATTCACTGCTTCTGCCCAGAAATGTTTAGCAAATTATTTTCATGAATCATGGTTCTAGCCATTTCTTGTAAAGTTCTATTCTTTCTTTCTACAACCCCATTTTTCTGTGGAATTCTAGGAGAAGATAATTCAAGGACAATTCCAAGTTTTTCACAAAAATTTTCAAATGGCTCATTTTCAAATTCTCCACCATGATCACTTCTTACTTTTAAAATCTTCATTTCTTTCTCAGACTGTATTTGAGTGCAGAAGTTACTGAATACATCATAAGCATTATCCTTACTTTTCAGGAATCTGGCTAAGCATTTTTGGGCAGAAGCAGTAAACACAGCTTGCTATGTTCAGAACAGAATCTATATTAGATCTCTGTTGAACAAAACAGCTTATGAACTCTTTAAAGGAAGAAAACCCAACATATCTTATTTTCATCAGTTCGGATGTACATGTTATGTCCTGAAAAGGGAATCTTTTTAGGTTACTCTGAACGCTCTAAGGCATACATGCTGTATAATTCAGAAACACAATGTGTGGAAGAATCTATGCATGTCAGATTCGATGACAAAATGCCTGGAAGTGAAACTCCAGTGCATGATGAAAGTCATGCAGAATCTCAAGATTCTGATGATAACTCAGAATCTGATCAGATTCCAGAATCTGAAGATACTTCAGAAGCTGGAACAACCCCTGAAGTTCCTAATGAAGAAGCTTCTGATGAAGCTCAAGATGGTTCTTTGCAAGCTAGTCAATCCAAACAATCTTTCAAATACAAGTCTTCACATCCAGAAGAACAGATAATTGGCAATAAAGAAAGTCCTATGAGAACAAGATCACATTTCAGACAAGAAGAGTCTGCTTTAGGATTATTATCTGTTATTGAATCAACTTCTGTTGAAGAAGCTCTTGGAGATGAAGGATGGATTCTGGCAATGCAAGAAGAACTGAATCAATTCAAAAGGAATGAAGTATGGGATCTAGTAGCTAAGCCTGATCACAAGAACATCATTGGAACTAAGCGGGTGTTCAGAAATAAGCTTAGTGAACAAGGAGAAGTAATCAGAAACAAGGCCAGACTTGTTGCACAAGGCTACAGTCAGCAAGAAGGCATTGATTACACAGAAACGTTTGCTCCAGTTGCAAGATTGGAAGCAATCAGGTTACTTCTTTCCTATGCAGTTAATCACAACATAATTTTGTATCAAATGGACGTTAAGAGTGCATTTCTTAATGGTGTCATCTCTGAAGAAGTATATGTCAAACAACCTCCTGGCTTTGAAGATTTAAAGCATCCAGAGCATGTTTATAAATTAAAGAAATCACTCTATGGCTTGAAACAAGCTCCCAGAGCTTGGTATGAAAGACTAAGTAATTTCTTAATTCAAAACAACTTTGAACGAGGACAAGTTGACACCACTCTATTCAGAAAGACTCTGAAGAAAGACATTCTTGTAGTTCAGATTTATGTTGATGATATTATCTATGGTTCTACAAATAGTTCACTTTGCAAAGAGTTTTCAAAAGTAATGCAGGATGAATTTGAAATGAGCATGATGGGAGAATTGAAGTTCTTTCTTGGAATTCAAATCAACCAATGCAAAGATGGAGTCTACGTTCATCAGTCCAAGTATACGAAAGAGCTTCTGAAGAAGTTCAATCTTGAGGACTGCAAAGAAATGAATACTCCAATGCATCCAACCTGCACTCTGAGCAAAGAAGATCAAGGGAACAAAGTTGATCAGAAGCTGTATAGAGGTATGATTGGTTCTTTGTTATACCTAACTGCATCCAGACCAGATATTTTGTACAGTGTATTTTTGTGTGCAAGGTTTCAATCAGATCCTAGAGAATCTCACTTAACTGCTGTTAAGAGAATCTTTAGATATCTGAAAGGAACAACCAATCTTGGACTTCTTTACAAGAAATCCTCTGACTACAAGCTAGTTGGATTCTGTGATGCTGACTATGCTGGAGACAGGATTGAAAGAAAATCTACCAGTGGCAATTGTCAATTCTTGGGAGATAATCTGATATCCTGGGCTAGCAAGAGGCAAGCAACCATTGCTTTGTCTACAGCAGAAGCAGAATACATCTCAGCTGCTAGTTGTTGTACACAGCTACTCTGGATGAAACATCAGCTTGAGGACTATCAAATAACTGAAAACCATATCCCAATTTATTGTGATAATACAGCAGCTATATGTTTGTCTAAGAATCCAATTCTGCATTCAAGAGCAAAGCATATTGAGATTAAACATCATTTTATAAGAGACTATGTTCAAAAGGGAATTTTAGATATTCAATTCATTGATACTGATCATCAATGGGCTGATATATTTACTAAACCCTTATCTGTTGAAAGATTTGATTTCATAAAGAAAAATTTGAACATGTGCTATGTCTCTGGGTAATAAGCGCCTCTGAAAACAGAATTCAGACTCTGAAAATATTCAGAAGCTATTTGGGAATCAGACTCTCTTTTGGAGACTCTGATGAAAGCTTCTGATAAATTATTCAGACTCTGATGAGGAATCTTTAGACTCTCAGAAGCTTGTATTAGTGGAAGCGTGACTGTTAAGTTCAGTAACACCTGCCCCACTATGGTGACAGTTACTTTACAGTTTCTCAGACGTGGCCTGTCTGTATTGGGTAAGAACCCAAAGGGTAATGATTTCATTGTGTTAAACAAGTTACCTTCGCTTTGTCCCAATACGTTTACAGCTGCATGCTATATGTATTTATTGTTTGTGTTTGATTGTCCCCTACTCTTTCCAAACAGTTATCAAACATTTTCTCTATAAATACATAACACACACAACTCACTTCTCTTTTCACTCTTTGATTTTCTCTCTGAACAAATTTCTTGTTTTTCAATACTTTGCAAAACTTTTTGTTCTCAAATCAAACTCTTAGAAAACCCTAATGGCAAGTGATCTCATCCAATCTGGTGTTATAATCAAGTCCAGAGGATCCTATGTTATCAAACCCAGAACAATGAACATCATCAAGGAGACTCTGGAAATTCAAGTTGAATCTCCAGTAGATTTTGGTTCACTCAGTCGTCATGGAGTTGACGTTGCACCTCATTTCTTATCACAAGGAATGATGAGATACTTTGGTATGTTGAATGGACCAACATATCAAGAGCTTGTTAGAGATTTTTGGGTTAGGTCAGAAGTCTACGACAAAGCTGAAGCTACTTTGGAAGAAACAGTAGCAATCTCAAACAACCCCAAGCTTGCTGGTAAGAACAGAGACCAAATGGGTTTAAGACCGTACAATGGTCTTGAAATAAGGTCTGCTGTGATGGGAATACCAATAGTTATCACTGAAGAGGTGGTAGCCAGGGCATGTTAGATGGAGAGTGCTGGTAAATTTCAGTGGAATGTCAACAAGAAGAGTGAATGGGCTGTTATCTATAACAAGTTGTTATTTGAAGGGAGACCCTCAAATAAATTGGTGGATATGCATCCTGAGCATAGGGTGCTTCTGAAGATTATACTGGATAGTATGTTTCAGAAAGGAGGAGGAACAGACACATTGTCTGTGGATCACAAAGTTCTTCTTTATTTTCTTATCAACAAAATAAAGATCAACTTCCCCAGATATGTGATGCACCACATGTGTTGGGCCATCAAGAAGAGTCAATCAGAAACCAGGAGGCAAGTTCCTTTTGGAAGATTAATATCTGAGATTCTGTATCAAGGAGGCCTCTTGAAGGTCTTATCAGAATCTGGTGTGGTATCAGATATTCATCTAGGAACTGTGACCGGTAGAATCATCAATGGCAAGACTCTGCAGTACATGAAGATTGTCAAGAGATTCAACCCCTCTAAGCATGATATGAGAGAATCCTATGTACAATCTGATTTGATGATGGACTTCCCTCCCATATCCAAAGAAGATAATCCTGAAGTTCTTGCTAGATTTGTGTTGGATTACTTCAAGGAGACTGGTAGAATAATCAACTATTCTGCTATTCCTGAGACTGCTGGAGGAGGCCCTCTTAAGGTCAAAGGAAAAAGGACCAAGGAAGTGGTTCTCAAGGAAGAGGAAGAGAAGCAGGAGCCTCTCAAGAAAAAGATCAAATCTTCTGCTCTTCCTGGAGTTTCAATTGGTTCTCCTTCTGCATCTTCTGCTCTTCATGAAATTAAGGATGGAAAGAAGGCTAAGAAAGATGAGAAGAAGGCTAAGAAAGCTGAGAAGAAAGCAATAACAGGCAAAGCTGACAGAGATTATGACAAGTTAGCTCAAGATATTGCTGATTTCCTTGATGTTGACTCTGGAGGTGAAGAGAGTCAGATCAAGAAGAGAAAGGTGGATGTAATTCCTGTGGCTAGGGATGTAGCACAGAAAATAGATACTTCTGTATCTATGATTGAGGATGAACACACTGCTGGCAAGGTTATGGCAGCAAAAATAGTGACTGAAGAATTAAGGGAAGAGACTGTCAAGGAAGCTGCTAAGTTGCTTGCTTCTGCTCTTAAACAGAATAATCCTTCAGCAACTGCAGAAGCTGAGTTATCAGAAGCTACTGTGTCTGATCATTATGCCTCTCCAGAAGCTGGCATTGGCACCTCTGGCAACGTGGGATATAGCTCATCTTCTTCTTTGAATCAAGAGTCAGAATCAGATTCAGAATCTGACAACAAACCCTTGAGCCAAATTCTTCCATCTCTCAAAAATTCATCTCCCTCACCAATCAAACCTATATCATCCCATAACCCACTTGACCAGGAAGTAGTTGATTATGTTGATTCAACTATGGACAGAGTAATTCAAGACACAATCACAGTGTCTATGAATCTTCCTGCTGACCATCCTGCTAAACCCTCTTTTCTCAAACCACTTCAGGTAATTCAACCCTCTGAAAAGCCTGAAGCAACCATTCAATCCAAACAGCCACCCCCCAAACTGAAACCATTTGTGTAGACTCTCCAGACACTCTAGATTCTCTTGAAAAACATCTAGGAGGAGAGCTACCAAAAACCCCTGCAAAATCCAAACCAACAAAAGCTACTTCATCCGTTTCCAAACCAGACCCTGTACCTGAACCTACAGAGAATCTGACCTTAGCTTCTGTTGAACCTTCAGAACCTGCTGTTGAACCAGCTTCTGAAAATCTGGAACAAGCCTTTGATATTGTATCAGGAACTGTAACAACATGTAAAGCTAAGACCAGAAGAGTTTCTCAACCACTTTGTGACCCCATAACCTATTTCTCTTTTGAAACTTTTCTAGCTTTGAGAGCTTCTCTACCCTCAACCTCTGAACCTCAAAGTGACTTATTTGATTCAAATAAGATTGATGAGTTTTATGCTTCTTCATGCAATAAGCTCAAAGAAGTTATTGAGCAAAGGTCTACGCCAATACTTAATGTGAGCTATGAGGACAAGTTTTCTTCAGTGAAGACTGAATTTTTGGATTTTATCACCAAAATTCAGAAGGCTGCTGCCAGGGAACAAGCTCTTGTTACTGCCAAGCATGTTGAAGAAGTAAAGCGGGCTGAGAAAATTGTAGCTCTGAACAATGCTCCTATTCTGAGGATAAGAGATACACCCTTCTTTAATGAGGATCAGTATATCCCTAGAGAATCAGTGGCTTACAATTCTTTGAAGAGGAAGTTGTATAAAGTTCAAGAAGAAGCTATACAAGAAAGAGAAGCACATTTGCGAAGAACTGAGGCTCTGGAAGAGATGGTAAAGAAACAGTAAGAGGATCTCCAGAAACTGATGGATCATCTTGCCAAACAAAACCAACCTTAGTTTAATTTCGTTCTGTTTATTTTTTTTGTAATTCTTCTGAACTTGTTTTTATTTACAATTTATTCAAGTTGTTTTTGATTCTACTTTGCATTCTATTTCTTTTATGCTCTGAATCTTCTATGTTTTCCCTCTGAATCTCTTTCTTCCTTAACACATGTTTACACCCTTACCTTAAGTCATTTAAAAAGGGGGAGGAACTTGTTCTAAACTTTTTTGTTGATGACAAAAGGGGGAGAAGGGAAAGTATTTATGTCAGGGAGAAGAAAATTTTCTTTTAATTACATTGCATGTATACGTAAAAGTTAAAGGGAAATCTGCAAAAGGTGCTTAGTTAGACTCTGAGCCCTGTTTAAGAATCAATTTACTAAATATTCTAAGTATGAATTTGATTGCTTATGAAAGACAATTTAATTAACCTGGATAGAACTGAAGATGAGCTTACAAACCTCAACTTAAGAACTATCAGACTCAGGGGGAGTCAGAGCTTACAAACCTCAGACTCTGAGCTTACAAACCTCAGAACCCGTTAAGTCAACTTGTTAATTAGATTAACAACAATTGACCTTTTAAATACTAATGTTTGTCATCATCAAAAAGGGGGAGATTGTTGGAACAAAGGTGTTCAGCAATACCACGTTTTGAGTTTTGATGATAACAAGGTATTAAAAAGTTGTCAATTGGATATTGCTAATATTTGTTTAAGTATGCAGGATATCAATTAAGATTTGTATCTTAGAAAGTATTATGTTTGAACAATGTTAAAGAGCAGTAAAACCAGAGAAGCTTGTTGCTTGTGAGACTGTTTCGAATAGAGCTTGAAGACTGTGCTGAAGAGAGTCTGAAGACTGTGCTGAAGAGAGTCTGAAGACTGTTTCGAAGAGAGTCTGAAGACTGTATCAGAGTCTAAAGACCATCAGAATCTGAGAACCAAGAGAGTCTGAAGATTATCAGAAGCATAGTGCTACAGTGAGTTTGAAGCCACAAGTTTGATGATCTGCTGACAGTGATCTCTACTGCATTGCTATGCACAAAGAAACTCTAATGGAGTAACGGCTAGCTTCTAAGTCAACTTGAGCGTGGGAAGCACAAAGACAAAGATTGCAGGCCAGTACAGAGTACGTTGTACGAACTCTGTTTCCACTACTCCACTACCTCGTACAGTTTGGCAACTGTGTCTACCGGTATTAATCCTCAAAGGGAATGGAATTCAAATGATGCTATTGAAGGACTATTACCAAATCAAGCAACATATCAACAGTCATTGATCAAGCTTCAGAAATCATCCTGATGCGCTGGATGACTCAACGTCTCTTTCCTACGTCTATATAAAGGATAGAAAACTTGAAGAATTGTTGGACTCTACAACAAGAAAAACTGCATTGCACTGCTTTCGTATTCAACTGAGTCTTAACAAAAGCACATCATTAACTTAGATTCTTACAAACTGAGTATTCTAGAATTTCTAAGTTTCACAGAAAAACAGAGTCTGTCTTTTGTGTAAAACAGAGTCTGTCTTTGTTGTAATTGAAACATATTTTGATTGTTATCAAGTGTTTCAACTTTATTCAATTTTCTGTAATTGTGTAAAAGTCTCTTGGCTGCGTCCTTGAGCAAAGGAAGTCTCTTGCTTGTGTGCTTGAGCAAAGGAAGTCTCTTGGCTGCGTCCTTGAGCAAAGGAAGTCTCTTAGTTGTGTTTTTGAGCAAGGAAGTCTCTCGCCTGTGTGCTTGAGCAAGGAAGTCTCATACTGTGTGTTTGAGCAACTTGTAATTTGATATTACATTTTAGTGAACTCTCCTTGGAAGTACAAGGGGGACAGGACTACTTCCGGTTTCTGGAAGGAACCTGTATAATTGCTTGTGTTCTCTCTTCTCTCTTTATCTCTTGATTATTCCGCTGCAATCAGAACCTAATCTCCTATTAGACTCTGATCTCATTCAGACTCTGAGTTTAAAGGAATTAGATTCTCACTCTTCAAGAGTTGCGAAAAGAAAACACAATTCAACCCCCCCCCCCCTTCTTGTGTTTTTCTCACCTTCATCTTGTAGAGTTTCTTATGAGCAGGAGTATGTTTCTTTCTATCAATAGCAGCTCCTTCTTGAAGGTGAGAAAAACACAAGAGAGGGGGGGGGGGGGGTTGAATTGTGTTAACTTTTTTGCAACTCTTGAAGAGTGAGAATCTGTTTTCTAGAATCAGAGTCTGAATGAGTTCAGAACCTGATGGAAGACCAGAGTCTGTTGCAGCGGAAATAATAAAGAGATAAAGGAAAGAGAGAACACAAGCAATTATACAGGTTCCTTCCACAAACCGGAAGTAGTCCTGTCCCCCTTACACTTCCAAGGAGAGTTTCACTAAAATGTAATTAACAATTACAAGTTGCTAAAACACACAGTAAGAGACTTCCAATGCTCAAGCACGCAGACAAGAGACTTCCAATGCTCAAAGACACAACTAAGAGACTTATTTTCTCAAGGACACAACCAAGAGACTTCTGACACAATTTAGAGAAAATTGAATAGAGTTAGAACACTTGATAAACAATCAAATGTGTTCCAATTACTAAACAAAGACAAACTCTGTTTTTCTGATGAACTTAGAAATTCTAGAATACACAGTTTGTAAGAATTTGGTAAGTTGTTGATGTGTTTCTGGCTTGACTCAGATAGAATACAATAGCTTGATAGCGTAGTTTTTCAATTGTAGAGTCCAACATATTCTTCAAGTCTTCTATCCTTTATATAGGCATTGGAAAGAGACTTTGAGACAATCCAGCACATCACAGAGTCTTCTGGAAGCTTGATCAATAGTTGTTGATCGATATGGTAATAGTCCTTCAAATACAGATTTTGAATCCCATTCCTTTTTAAGCGAATTACCGATAGACACAGCTACCAAATGTACGAGGTAGTGGAGTAGTGGAAACAGAGTTCGTACAAAGGTACTCTGTCCTATTCTGCATTCTTGTCGTTGAGCATCCCATGCTCAAGTTGACTTTGAAGCTAGCCCTTACTCCAAATGAACGTTTTTATGCATCGAAATGCCTTCTAAACAAATCTTCAATTTGCAGTCTTCGGACTCTCTGTAGCACTTCAGACTCTCATGAATTTCAGACTCTCTTCAGAACTTCAGATTCTGATGAGCTTTCAGACTCTCTTCAGAACTTCAGACTCTTTTCGTTCTTCAGATTCTCTGAGTCTTCAGGACCTCTCGAAGCTGCTTCTGATGATTCTTTAGACTCTCTAGTACTTCAGAATCACAAGCAACAAGCTTCTCAAGAATTTTACTCTTAATTTGTTCTAACATAATACTTTCTAAGATTGAAATCTTGATTAAGATCCTGCACACTTAAACAAATATTAGCATATCCAATTGACAATTGTTAATACCTTGTTATCATCAAAACTTAAAAGTGGTATTGCTGAACACCCTTGTTCCAACAATCTCCCCCTTTTTGATGATGATAAACATAAGTATTTAAAAAGGTCAATTGTTGTTAATCTAATTAACAAGTTGACTAAAGGTTCTGAGGTTTGTAAGCTCTGACTACCCCCGAGTCTGATAGTCTTTAAGGTGAGGTTTGTAAGCTCCCCCTAAGTCTTATCCAGGTTAATTAAATTCATTTTTAATAAAAATATCAGAATCAAATCTCACAAAGAATAAAAGATATGAGAGAAGATTCTCTTAAATTAAATTGCAAAAATTTAATTTAAGGGGCTCATAATCTAACAAAGTACCTATCGCAACTTCCCTTTTCTTCAGACTTAGCATGAATAAAGTATCAAAATACTTACTGTTCTTTCTCCCCCTTTTGTCATTTATCAAAAAGGTTTAAAGACAAGTTTCTCCCCCTTTTTACAAAACTCCAATTGAGGAAAAACAATTTTAGAGAAAATGAGAAGAGAAGATTCAGAGCAAAAACATGTTAGAGTCTGTTTTAAAAACACAAGAGTTTAATAAAACCAAATAAACAGATTCTAAAAACGATAAGATAGTTAGATTTCAGAAGTACTCAAATAAATATATCAAGATATCAGGAGCACAAACAAACAGAAGTTAAAAACTATCCAGAAGCAAAGATGCAGAAGTTGATATTCATTAAGGAATTTAAAGTTCAGAAGAAAAGAAACATAAGCCGTAAAAAAAAATACAAGAAAAACAAAACACAAGAAAACTAGGGGTGCAACTAAGGCTGGTTTTGTTTGGCAATATAATCCATTAGTTTCTTCAGATCCTCTGCTTGTTTCTTGACAATTTCCTCAAGAGCTTCTGTTCTCTTAAGATGAGCTTCTCTTTCAATTCTAGCTTCCTCTTGAACCTGATGTAGCTTCTTCTTCAAGGTCTCAAACACCATTGACTCCTTGTGATTATATTGATCAGATTCAAAATACGGTTTATTATCTAATGCCAGAACAGGAGCCTTCTTCTTAGCCTTTTCTTCCTCAGCTCTTTTGATTTCTTCCATGTGCTTAGCAAGAATGACAACTTGTTCCTTTACTGCCACTTTCTAAATCTTAGTGACAAAGTCCAGGAACTCATTCTTCAGAGCACAGTATTGATCCTCATAACTGACATTGAGGATTGGAACAAATCTTATCTTAATAATTTCCTTGAGCTTTGAGCTTGACATTCTATAAAACTCATCTATTCTCAACGAATCAAAAGGGTTGGGAAGTATTTGAGTTTGGGTTGGCTTAGTAGAAGTGGATGGTTCAGAAGTTATGGTTGTTTGTAAGGTTTCAGTAGGTATGGTTTGAGGTTGTTGAAGTGGTTCAACAACTGATTCAGAAGTAGCCTCTGCAATAGATTCTGTTACAAGTTCTGGGCCAGGAATGACATCAGATTCTTGCTCTAGAGTCTCAGACACTGGTTCCTTTTCAGTTACTGGTTCTGGTTCGGTTACAGATTCTGGTTGAGGTACAGATTCTGCAGTCTTTGTAGTTTTGGATTTTGAAGGGGTCTTAGGCAATTCTCCTCCTAGGTGTTTCTCAAGAGAATCTAGGGTATTATGAGAGCCTATATGAGTTGTTTCTTGTTGGAATGAAGGTTATTGAGATTGGACGGGTTCTTCAGGTTCTTCATTAGGCTGAATTACCTGAAGTTGTTTAAGAAATGAAGATTGAGCTGGATGGTTAAGTGGAAAGGTTTGAGACACTATGATGGTGTCTTGGATAACCCTGTCAATAGTTGTATCAATATACACTGTTGGAACAAGGGTGTTCAGCAATACCCCTTTTGAGTTTTGATGATAACAAGGTATTAAAAACTGTCAATTGGATATGCTAATATTTGTTTAAGTATACAGGATCTTAATCAAGATTTCTATCTTAATAAGTATTCTGTTTGAACATTTTGAGAGCAAAATCTAGAGAAGCTTGTTGCTTGTGATTCTGAAGATCAAGAGAGTCTGAAGAATCATTAGAAGCTGTTTCAAGAAGTCCTGAAGACTAAGAGAATCTGAAGTTCAAATGAGTCTGAAGATGATCAGAACCTGAAGTTCAAGAGAATCTGAAGATCATCAGAACCTAAAGATCAAGAGAGTTTGAAGATCATCAGAAGCTGAGGTGCTACAGTGAGTCTGAAGCCTACAAACTGAAGATATGTTTAGAAGGATTTCTAAAGGCATTTCGATGCATAAGAAACATTCATTTGGAGTAACGGCTAGCTTCAAAGTCAACTTGAGCGTGGGATGCTCAACGACAAAGAATGCAGAGTAGGACAGAGTACTTGTGTACAAACTCTGTTTCCACTACTCCACTACCTTGTACAGTTTGGCAACTGTGTCTACTGGTATTTAGCTTCAAAAGGAATGGAATTCAAAATATGCATTTGAAGGACTATTACCATATCAAGCAACAGATCAACAGCTATTGATCAAGCTTCCAGAATTCTCTATGATGTGCTGGATTGTCTCAACGTCTCTTTCCAACGCCTATATAAAGGATAGAAGACTTGAAGAATATGTTGGACTCTACAATTGAAAAACTACACTATCAAGCTATTGTATTCTATCTGAGTCAAACCAGAAACACATCAACAACTTACCAAATTCTTACAAACTGTGTATTCTAGAATTTCTAAGTTCATCAGAAAAACAGAGTTTGTCTTTGTTTATGTTATTGGAACACATTTGATTGTTTGTCAAGTGTTTCCAACTCTATTGAATTTTCTGTAAATTGTGTCAGAAGTCTCTTGCTTGTGTGCTTGAGCAAAGAAGTCTCTTAGTTGTGTCTTTGATCATTGGAAGTCTCTTGCCTGCGTGCTTGAGCATTTGGAAGTCTCTTACTGCGTGTTTGAGCAACTTGTAATTGATATTACATTTTACTGAAACTCTCCTTGGAAGTGCAAGGGGGACAAGACTACTTCCAGTTTGTGGAAGGAACCCGTATAATTGCTTGTGTTCTCTCTTTCTCTTTATCTCTTGTTTATTTCCGCTGCAACAGACTCTGGTCTTCCATCAGGTTTTAAATCCATTCAGACTCTGATCATGGAAAACAGATTCTTACTCTCCAAGAGTTACGAAAAAGTAAACACAATTCAACCCCCCCTTCTTGTGTTTTTCTCACCTTCAGTTGGTATCAGAGCTCCGGCTCTGTTGTTATAGCACTTAACCGTGTAACAAAGAAGATCCAGAGAAAAACATGTCTTCCAGTGAACCTTCTACTTTTGGTGCTAATTCTGGTGCTGCTATACCATATGACTATGGATCCAATAACAACAGTAAGAAAGCTGATTATGGGAAAATTCCAAAGTTTAATGGTGATCCTGAAGAATTTTCTTGGTGGAAAACCAACTTCTATAGCTATATCATGGGTCTTGGTGAAGAACTCTGGGACATACTTGAAGATGGTATTGGTGACTTATAACTTGATGACGAAGGTGCTGCCGTTGACCGTAAACTTCACACTGCTGCTCAGAAGAAGATCTACAAGAAACATCATATCATCAGAGGAGCTCTTGTCACTGCTATTCCTAAGTCTGAATACATGAAGATGAGTGAAAAATCTACTGTTAAAGTCATGTTTGCTTCTCTTTGTGCAAACTATGAAGGGGGCAAGAAGGTCAGGGAAGCTAAAACTCTTTTATTGGTTCATCAGTATGAATTATTCAAGATGAAGGAGGATGAAAGCATTGAGCAGATGTACTCAAGATTTCAAACTCTAGTATCTGGACTTCAGATACTAAAGAAGAGTTATATAGCTTCTGACCATGTTAGCAAGATACTAAGGAGTTTACCCTCTAGGTGGAGACCAAAGGTTACTACAATTGAGGAAGCTAAGGAACATGAGTTCATGAGTTAAGTCTCAATGAACATGAATCTGCAAGAAAGTCTAAAACCATTGCTTTAAAGTCAAAGGGAAGATCCTCAAAGACTCTTAAAGTTGAAGAGTATGAAAATGAATCTTCTTCTTCTGAAAGCTCTGAGGAAGATCCTGATGTTGCTAAAGAAATGGCTATGCTTTCAAGCAGAATGCAATACCTTGCTAAAAAGAATAAGAAGTTTCTGAGTAAGAGCAGTGGTAAGGGTTTCAAGAAGGAAGAACAAAAATGTTGCTTCAACTGCAAGAAGCCTGGGCACTTTATTGCTGATTGTCCAGAGTTGCAGAAAGAGAAATCCAAATAAAAAAGGCCAACCTTCAAGTCAAGCAAGTTTAAGAAGCAAATCAAGAAAAGTCTGATGGCTACCTAAGAAGATCTTGATAATGAGTCAGGGTCTGAAGAAGATGATGCTGATGGTGAAGCTAATGTAGCTGTTGGATTAATGGCTATAACTGAACCGATAAAAGAAGCACCTGGGGCAGAATCAGATGCAGACTCTGAAAGTGAGACTGAGGAATTTTCTAAACTCACAAGGTCTGAATTAGTTGATTCTATCAAAGAACTTCTTGGTCACTATGAGACTAAATTCACTGAGTTGAAGAAAGTCAAACAACAGCTTGATAAGTTGTCAAAAAGGCATAACTCAACTCTGTTGGAGTTAGAAAGTTTAAAAGAAGAAAATGACTCTTTACTGATCAAGAAGTGTAGCTGTAAATACTTGAGTGAGCAAGATGTTGCTTTACAAGAATTTATTGCTACTGGAATTGATAGATCCAGGGTAGTATCTATGATCTATATCACATATTAGAACAGAGGACAGGGTCTTGGATTCATTGGAGGTAGCTCAAATGAAGTGATCCTGAAACCTGGTCCTGATGGTGCCAGAGAAGCATTGAAAAATCACTTTGTAAGTGAGTCTGATGAAGTCAACACAGTGACTCATTCAGAACCTAAAGCTTCAAGTTCTAAAGTTATGACTAAGTCAAAATCTCAGAACCCAAAGTCAAAGGTACTGAAAAACTTTGAACCTAAGGCTTCAAGGATTCAGATTCTGAAAAAATCAGAGTCTGGTAAACAGACTCTGAAGAAACCAGAGTCTGAAAAACAAAAGCCTAAGTTTCAAAGAAGAGAAACTGTGAAAGGCAAGTTGGATCCTAAACTAACAGGTTCTAAACCCAAAGTTTGGAGGAAAACAATGCCAATGACTTCAAGACCCACAATACAAAAAGGATTCAATGGTTCAAGGACTAACCCTAGAGGACCCATGAAAATATGGGTACCTAAGTTTGAAATTGTTGATGCTGCAGGTATGTCTAAAAGGACGAGAAAGGCACAAGGTCTGGTACCTGGACAGTGGCTGCTCGCGATACATGACAGAAGAAAATTTTATGTTTCTAACCCTAACCATGAAAGAGGGAGGAACTGTGGGATTTGGAGGAATCCAGACTGGAAAAATCATTGGTATTGGAACCATTGGTAACTCTCTAATCTCTATTAGTAATGTGTGGTTTGTTGATGGACTTAGACATAACCATTTGAGCATAAGTCAATTGTGAACTGCACTGTAGTCAACAAGGATGTTCAATCCATAGTCTTCAAGGGAAAGAGAAGAAACAATGTCTACAAAATAAAATTCTCTGAACTGACTGATCAGAAGGTAGTTTGCCTTTTGTCAATGGGTGATAAGAAATGGCTGTGGCATAGACGGTTGGGACATGCAAACTGGAGGTTAATCTCTAAGCTTAGCAAGTTCCAACTAGTCAAAGGCTTACCAGACATTGACTATCATTCAAATGCTCTTTGTGGAGCATGTCAGATAGGGAAAATTGTTAAAAGTTCTTTTAAACCAAAAGAAATTGTTTCTACCTCCAGACCCTTGGAACTACTTCACATTGATTTATTTGGACCAGTTAGTACTGCATCCTTATATGGAAGTAAATATGGACTAGTCATTGTTGATGATTACAGCAGATAGAGTTGGGTTAAGTTTCTAAAAACTAAAGATGATTCATATTATGTGTTTAGCAAATTTTGCCTCCAAATTCAATCTGAAAAAGAGTTGAAAATTTTGAAAGTCAGAAGTGATCATGGAGGAGAATTTGAAAATGAGCCATTTGAGCTTTTCTATGAAAAACATGGAATTATCCATGAATTCTCTGCTCCTAGAACTCCACAAAAAAATGGAGTTGTAGAGAGAAAGAACAGAACCTTACAAGGAATGGCAATAACCATGTTCCATGAGAACAGTCTGGCTAAACATTTTTGGGCAGAAGTAGTAAACACAACATGTTATGTTCAGAACAGGATCTACATCCGACCTCTATTGAACAAAACAACATATGGACTCTTTAAAGGCAGGAAACCTAACATATCTTACTTTCATCAGTTTGGATGTACATGTTATATTCTGAACAATAAAGTCTATCTAAAGAAATTTGATGCCAAAGCTCAGAAGGGAATCTTTTTAGGTTACTCTGAAAGATCTAAGACATACAGACTGTATAATTCAGAAACACAATGTGTTGAAGAATCTATGCATGTAAGATTTGATGACAAAGTGTCTGTAAGTGAAACTCCAGAGCAAGATGAAAGCTTTGCAGGATCTCAAGATTTTGATTACAACTCAGAATCTGATCAGATTCAAGAATCTGAAGATACTCCAGAAGCTGTAGCATCCCCTGAAGTTCTTGATGAAGAAGCTCAAGATGGTTCTCAGCAAGCTAATCAATCCAAACATTCGTTCAAATACAACTCTTCACATCCTGAGGATCATATCATTAGCAACAAAGATAGTCTCAGAAGAACAAGATCATATTTCAGACAAGAAGAGTCTGCTTTAGGATTATTATCTAACTGCATCTAGACCAGATATTTTATTCAATGTATGTCTGTGTGCAAGGTTTCAATCAGATCCTAAAGAGTCTCACTTAACAGCTGTTAAGAGAATCTTTAGATATCTGAAAGGTACTACTAATCTTGGACTTCTGTATAAGAAATCTTCTGATTATAAGCTAGTTGGATTCTGTGATGCTGACTCTGCTGGAGACAAGATTGAAAGAAAATCAACCAGTGGTAATTGTCAATTTTTGGGAGAGAATCTGATATCCTGGGCTAGCAAGAGATAGGCAACAATTGCCCTGTCTACAGCAGAAGCATAATACATCTCAGCTGCTAGTTGTTGTACACAACTACTCTGGATGAAACATCAGCTTGAGGATTATCAAATAACTGAAAATTGTATCCCAATTTATTGTGATAATACAGCTGCTATAAGTTTATCTAAGAATCCAATTTTGCATTCAAGAGCAAAGCACATTGAGATTAAGCATCATTTTATTAGAGACCATGTTCAAAAAGGAATTATAGATATTCAATTCATTGATACTGACCATCAATGGGCTGATATATTTACCAAATCTTTGACTTTTGAAAGATTTGATTTTATAAAGAAAAATTTGAACATGTGTTATGTCTCTGGTTAATGTCTGCTTCTGAAGACAGAATTCAGACTCTGAAAGTTACTCAGAAGCTATTTGAGAATCAGACTCTCTCTTGGAGACTCTGATGAATATAAGCTTCTGAAAACACTCATACTCTGTTAAGGAAACTTAGACTCTTAAGAAGCTCGTATTAGTGGAAGGATGACTGTTGAGTTCAGTAACACCTGCCCCACTACGTTGACAGTTAATTTTTAAGTTCTCAGACGTGGCCTGTCTGTATTGGGTAGAAACTCAAAGGGCAATGATTTTATTCCGTTTAACAAGTAACCCTCGCGTCTTCCCAACACTTTTACGGCTGCATGCTCTTTAGTCTTTATTGCTTATGTTTGTTTGTCCCCTTCTCATTTCAAACGTTTTTCAACTTTCCTTATAAATAGCAATCACACACAACCCACTTAACTTTCCACACTTTGATTTTTCTCTGAACTATACTCTTTCGTTTTAGTCTCTGAAAAACTCTTTTTCTCAAAATCAAACCTAGAACCTTAAAATGGCAAGTGAACTCATTCAATCTGGTGTGATCGTCAAAACTGGAAAATCTTATGTCATTAAACCCAGAACAATGAACATCATCAAAGAAACTCTGGAAGTTCAAGTCGAATCTCCAGTAGATTTTGGATCCCTGATGAAGCATGGTATCGACGTCTCAACTCATTTTCTAGAACAAGGAATGATGAGTTACTTTGGTATGTTAAATGGACCAACATATCAAGAACTGGTAAGAGATCTCTGGGTAAGGGCTGAAGTTTTCGACAAGGATGATGCAACTGTCGAGGAAACTGCTGCAATCATGAACAACCCTTCATTAGCTGGCAAAAGCAGAAAGCAAATGGGTCTGAGACCTTACAATGGTCTAGAAGTAAGATCTGCTGTGATGAGGATTCCAATCCTTATCAACGAAGAAATTGTTGCCAGGGCATGCAGGGTAACCAACCTTGGCAAGTTTCAGTGGAATGTGGATAAGAAGAGTGAATGGATGAACATCTGCAACAAACTCTTGTTTGAGGGAAGACCTTCAAATAAGCTGGTGGACATGCATCCAGAACATAGGATGCTTCTCAAGATCATTCTGGACAATATTCTTCAGAAAGGTGGAGGAACAGACACTCTGTCTGTGGATCATAAGGTGCTTCTGTACTTTTTGATCAAAAAGAAGAAGATTAATTTTTCAAGATATGTGATGCACCACATGTGCTGGGCCATCAGGGAAGGCCAGATCAAATCCAGAAGACAAGTTCCTTTTGGAAGATTGATCTCTGAGATTCTGTATCAAGGAGGACTCTTGAAGGTCTTAACAGAATCTGGTGATGTATCAGAGGCTCAACTTGGAACAGTAACAGGAAGAATCATCAACGGCAAGACTCTTCGATACATGAAGATTGTCAAGAAGTACATCCCTTCTGATCAAGATATGAAGGAGTCTTCTGTACAATCTGATCTGATGATAGACTTCTCCCTATTTCCAAAGAAGACAATCATGAAGTCCTTGCAAGATTTGTAGTAGAGTACTATAATGAGACTGGTAGAATAATCAATTATTCTGCCATTCCTAAGTCTCTTGGAGGAGGCCCTCTTAGGGTCAAAGGCAAAAGGACCAAGGATGTCAATCTAGAAGAGGAGGAAGAGAAGCAAGAACCTCTTAAGAAGAAGAAGAAGTCTAAATCAGCAACTCTTCCATGAGTGACTATTGGTGCCTCTGAAACTATACCTCCTATGCCTTTATCTGCCGCTCCTACATCCATGGAAATTAAGGAAAGGATAAATAAATCCAAGGATGAGAAGAAAACAAAGGACGAGAAGAAGGCAAAGGATGAGAAGAAAGCTAAGAAAGGCAAAGCTGACAGAGATCATAAAAGGCTTGTTGAAGAAATTGCTGAATATCTTGATACTGATTCTGATGAAGAAGAAAGTTAGGTCAAGAAAAGAAAGAAAGAAGTTGTTCCTGTGGCTAAGGATCTAGCACAGAAGATAGGTACTTCTGTATCTATGGTTGAAGATGAACATGCTGCTGGCAAGGCTATGGCAGCAGAAGTTGTGACAGAAGGTCTGAGAGACGAGACTGTGAAGGAAGCTGCTAAGTTGCTTGCAACAGCTTTGAAACAGAAAAGTCCTGCTATTCCTGTAGAAGCTGATCAATCAGAAGCTGCCTTGTCTGAAGCTTCTGAACAACTAGCTTCTCCAGAAGCTAATGTCTCAGGTAACATTTCATTTGACTCACCTTTCTCTTCTACGAATCAAGAGTCACCACCCTAATCTAAAACTAAATCAGATAACATACCCCTTAGCAGAGCCATTCCATCTCTTCGCAATAAAACCCCCTCTCCAATCAAACCATCCACATCCTATGAGCCACTTGATCCACAAACCATGAAATATGTTGATACCACTATGGAACGAACAATTCAAGAAGCTATCACCATATCACAAATTCTCCCACCTGACCATCCTGCTCAACCATCTTTTCTTAAACCACTTCAGGCAATTCAGCCCACTGAAGAACCTGAAGAACCCATCCAATCTTCACAACCATCTCCACAACAAGAAACAACCCTTGTAGACTCTCCAGATACCCTAGATTCTCTTGAGAAACATCTAGGAGGAGAACTACCTAAGACCCCTGCAAAATCCAAAACAACCAAGACTACAGAATCTGTTTCAAAACCAGACTCTGTACCTCAACCTGAACCAGAAATTCAAACCGAAGCTACAAACGAACCAGATACTGTAACTGAAAAGTAACCAGTCTATGAGACTCTGGTACAAGAATCTGATGTCATTCCTGACCCAGAACTTGTAACAGAATGTGTAGCAGAGGCTGTGTCTGAAACAGTTGTTGAACCCCTTCATCAACCTCAAACTATTGTAACTGGCTTCCATACCTTACAAACAGTCTTAGCTTCTGAACCTTCAACTTCATCTGAGCCAACCCAAACTCTAATACTTCCCAACCTCTTTGATTCGTTGAGAATAGATAAGTTCTATGAAATGTCAAACTCAAGGCTCAAGGATATTATTGAGCAAAGATTTGTGCCAATCCTCAATGTTAGTTATGAGGATAAATTTGCTGCTTTGAAGAATGAATTTGTGGATTTTATCACTACAATTCAGAAGGCTGCAGTAAAAGAACAAGCTGTCGTTCTTGCCAAACATATGGAAGAAATAAAGAAAGCTGAGATAGCAAAGGCTAAGAAGAAAGCTCCTGTTCTGGCATTGGCAAATAAACCATTCTTTGATGCTGATTAATACAATCCAAGGGAATCAATGGTTTATGATACTCTGAAGAATAAGCTTCACAGGGTTCAAGAAGAAGCTAGACTTGAAAGAGAAGCTCATCTCAGGAGAACAGAAGCTCTTGAAGAAATGGTCAAGAAACAGCAAGAGGATCTGCAGAGATTGATGGATCACATTGCCAAACAAAACCAGCCTTAGTTGCACACCTAGTGTTTATTTAGTTTTGTTTTGCTTGTACTCTTATCCGCTGTTTTTCTATGGCTTCTGAACTTTTACTCCTTTATATTTATTAAGTTTTTTTTTAATCTATGCTTTTGGATACTTTTTTCTCTACTTCTACTAATATGTGCTTCTGATATATTTTCTTGAGTACTTTTGAAGTCTAACTATCTTATCTTACTTAGAATCTGTCTTGTTTTAACAGACTCTAATAAGTTTTTGCTCTGAATCTTCTCTTCTCATTTTCTCTAAAAAAAAATTCCCTCATTTGAAGTCTTGTAAAAAGGGGGAGAAACTTGTCTTTAAACCTTTTTGTTGATGACAAAAGGGGGAGAAAGATTAGTAAGTTTTTTTTTTAATTTATTCATGCTAAGTCTAAAGAAAAGGGAAGTTTGCGATAGGTACTTCGTTAGATTCTGAGCCCCATTAAATTAAATTCTTCAATTTAATTTAAAAAGAATCTTCTCTCATTTTTTTTTATTCTGTGAGATTTGATTTAGTTATTTGTGTTAAATATGAATTTAATTAACATGGATAGAACTTAGGGGGAGCTTACAAACCTCAACTTAAGGACTATAAGACTCAGGGGGAGTCAGAGCTTACAAACCTCAGACTCTGAGCTTACAAACCTCAGACCCTTTAGTAAACTTGTTAACTAAATTAACAACAATTGACCTTTTAAATACAAATGTTTGTCATCATCAAAAAGGGGGAGATTGTTGGAACAAGGGTGTTCAGTAATACCACTTTTGAGTTTTGATGAAAACAAGGTATTAAAAATTGTCAATTGGATATGCTAATATTTGTTAAAGTATGCAGGATCTTAATCAAGATTTCTATCTTAATAAGTATTATGTTTGAACATTTTGAGAGAAAAATCTATAGAAGCTTGTTGCTTGTGATTCTGAAGATCAAGAGAGTCTGAAGAATCATCAGAAGCTGTATCAAGAAGTCCTGAAGACTAAGAGAATCTGAAGTTCAAATGAGTCTGAAGATGATCAGAACCTGAAGTTCAAGAGAATATGAAGATCATCAGAACCTGAAGATCAAGAGAGTCTGAAGATCATCAGAAGTTGAGGTGCTACAGTGAGTCTGAAGCCTACAAACTGAAGATCTGTTTAGAAGGATTTCTAAAGGCATTTCGATGCATAAGAAACATTCACTTGGAGTAACGGCTAGCTTCAAAGTCAACTTGAGCGTGGGATGCTCAACGACAAAGAATGCAGAATAGGACAAAGTACTTGTGTACGAACTCTGTTTCCACTACTCCACTACCTCGTACAGTTTGGCAACTGTGTCTACCGGTATTTAGCTTCAAAAGGAATGAGATTCAAAATATGCATTTGAAGGACTATTACCATATCAAGCAACAGATCAACAACTATTGATCAAGCTTCCAGAATTCTCTATGATGTTCTGGATTGTCTCAACGTCTCTTTCCAACGCCTATATAAAGGATAGAAGACTTGAAGAATATGTTGGACTCTACAACTGAAAAACTACGCTATCAAGCTATTGTATTCTATTTGAGTCAAACCAGAAACACATCAACAACTTAGCAAATTCTTACAAACTGTGTATTCTAGAATTTCTAAGTTCATCAGAAAAACAGAGTCTATCTTTGTTTATGTCACTAGAACACATTTGATTGTTTGTCAAGTGTTTCCAACTCTATTGAATTTTCTGTAAATTGTGTCAGAAGTCTCTTGCTTGTGTGCTTGAGCAAAGAAGTCTCTTAGTTGTGTCTTTGATCATTGGAAGTCTCTTTCCTGCGTGCTTGAGCATTTGGGAGTCTCTTACTGCGTGTTCGAGCAACTTGTAATTGATATTACATTTTAGTGAAACTCTCCTTGGAAGTGCAAGGGGGACAGGACTACTTCCGGTTTGTGGAAGGAACCTGTATAATTGCTTGTGTTCTCTCTTTCTCTTTATCTCTTATTTATTTCCGCTGCAACAGACTTTGGTCTTCCATCAGGTTCTAAATCCATTCAGACTCTGATCCTGGAAAACAGATTTTTACTCTCCAAGAGTTACGAGAAAGTAAACACAATTCAACCCCCCCTTCTTGTGTTTTTCTCACCTTCATACACGCCTATTCTTGGGTCAAGAGGGTCATAAGATGTGATTGGTTTGATTGGTGAGGGGGTCTTTTTGCGTAGAGATGGAATGGCTCTGCTGAGGGGGGTATTATTTGATTCAGTTTCAGATGAAGAGGGTGACTCTTGATTCGTTGAAGAAAAAGGTGAGTCATTAGAAAGATTACCTGAGACATTAACTTCTGGAGAAGCTGGTTGTTCAAGAGCAATTATCAAAGCAGATCCTAGTTGGTCAGCTTCTGCAGGCTTAGCATGTCCTTTCTGCTTCAGAGCTGCTGCAAGCAACTTAGCTGCTTCCTTCACAGTCTTATCTCTCAGTTCCTCAGTTACAACTTCTGCTGCCATAGCCTTGCCAACAGCATGATCATCCTCCACCATAGATACTGACGTACCTATCTTCTGTGTCAAATCCTTAGCCACAGGAACAACTTCTTTCTTCCTTTTCTTGATCTGACTTTCTTCTTCAGATAACTCAGCATCAAGATACTTCTTGACTTCCTTCTCAAGCTTCTTCTGATTCCTAATACCTTTTCCTCTCTTGGCTTTCTTCTCATCATTTGCTTTCTTCTCATCCTTGGTTTTCTTTTCATCCTTGGTTTTCTTAACCCTCTCCTTAATTTCCTTGGATGTAGGAGCAGCAGATTGAGGCATAGGAGCTATGGCCTCAAAAGCACCAATAGTCACTCCTCGTAGAGCTGCTGACTTAGACTTTTTCTTCTTCTTCTTAGGAGGTTCTTGCTTCTCTTCCTCCTCTTCTTGAATGACCTCCTTTGTCCTTTTGCCATTGATCTTAAGAGGACCTCCTCCTAGAGACTCAGGAATAGCATAATAGTTGATTATTCTGCCAGTCTCATTGTAGTGATCCACTACAAATCTAGCAAGAACCTCATGATTGTCTTCTTTGGAAATTGGAGGGAAGTCTATCATCAGGTCAGATTGAACAGAAGACTCCTTCATATCTTCATCAGAAGGTATATACTTAACAATCTTCATGTATTGAAGAGTCTTGCCATTAATGATCCTCCCTGTTACTGTTCCAAGTTGAGCATCAGACACTACTCTAGATTTTGTTAAGATCTTCAAGAGTCCTCCTTGATACAGAATCTCAAAAAGCAATCTCCCATAAGGAACTTGTCTTCTGGATTTGTTTTGGCTTTCCTTGATAGCCCATCACATGTGGTGCATCACATATCTTGGAAAGTTGATCTTTTGCATGTTGATAAGGAAGTACATAAGCACCTTGTGTTCAACTAAGAGAGTATCAGTACCTCCACCTTTCTGAAGAAGACTGTCTGATATGATCTTCAGAAGCACCCTATGATCCTGGTGCATGTCCACCAACTTATTTGAAGGTCTTCCATTAAATAAGAACTTATTGCAGATATTCGTCCATTCCCTTTTCATGTTGACGTTCCATTGAAATTTACCAATGTTGGTCACCCTGCACCCCCTAGCAACGATTTCTTCGTTGATGAGGATTGGAATCCACATCACTGCAAATCTGATTTCTAAACCGTTATAAGGTTTCAGACCCATTTGTTCTATGGTTTTACCAACAAGTGAAGGATTATTCATAATTGCAGTAGTTTCTTCAAGACTAGCTTCATCCTTGTCGTAGACCTCTGCTCTAACCCAGAGATCTCTTACCGGTTCCTGATATGTTGGTCCATTCAACATACCAAAATAACTCATCATCCCTTGTGACAGAAAGTGTGTAGAAACATCAACCCCGTGTTTCAAAAGAGATCCAAAATCCACTAGAGATTCAACTTGAACTTCCAGGGTTTCTATAATGATATTCATCGTTATGGGTTTGATGACGTAGGACTGTCCAGTTTTGATGATCACACCGGATTGAACTGATGAACTTGCCATTGAAGGGTTTCTAGGTTTGAGTTTGTGAAAAGAGTTCTTCGGAGAGAACAAGCGAGAGAGAAGAGTTCAGAAATTTTAAGTGTAGAAAGTGAAGTAAGTTGTGTGTGATTGCTATTTATATGAAAAGTTGAAAACGTTTGAAATGAAAAAGGGGACAAACAAACATAAGCATTTAAGGAAAATAAGCATGCAGCCGTAAAAGTATTGGGAAGACGCGAGAGTTACTTGTTGAAAGGAATAAAATCATTTCCCTTTAAGTTTCTACCCAATACAAACAGACCACGTCTGAGAACCTCAAAAGTAACTGTCAACGTAGTGGGACATGTGTTATTGAACTCAACAGTCACCCTTCCACTAATACGAGCTTCTTCAGAGTCTAAGTTTCCTCAACAGAGTCTGAGTGTCTTCAGAAGCTTATATTCCTCAGAGTCTCCACGAAAGAGTCTGATACTTAAGTAGCTTATGAGTAACTTTCAGAGTCTGAATTCTATCTTCAGGAGCGCACATTACATAGAGACATAACACATGTTCAAATTTTTCTTTATAAAATCGAATCTGTCAATAGTTAAAGGTTTAGTAAATATATCAGCCCATTGTGAAGGTGAGAAAAACACAAGAAGGGGGGGGGTTGAATTGTGTTAACTTTTCGCAACTCTTGAAGAGTAAGAATCTGATTCTGCAGGATCAGAGTCTGAATGAATTCAGAGTCTGATGGGAGATCAGATTCTGTTGCAGCGGATATAAACAAGAGATAGAGAGAAAGAGAGAACACAAGCAATTATACAGGTTCCTTCCACAAACCGGAAGTAGTCCTATCCCCCTTGCACTTCCAAGGAGATTTTCACTAAAATGTAATATCAATTACAAGTTGCTCAAACACACAGTAAGAGACTTCCAATGCTCAACCACGCAGGCAAGAGACTTCCAATGCTTAAAGACACAACTAAGAGACTTCCAATGCTCAAAGACACAACTAAGAGACTTCCAATGCTCAAAGACACAACTAAGAGACTTCTTTGCTCAAGGACACAGCCAAGAGACTTCTTACACAATTTACAGAAAATTGAATAGAGTTGAAACACTTGATAAACAATCAAATGTGTTCCAATTACAAAATAAGAACAGACTCTGTTTTAAACAAAGACAGACTCTGTTTTTCTGATAAACTTAGAGATTCTAGAATACACAGTTTGTAAGAATAATCTAAGTTGTTGATGTGTTTCTGGTTTGACTCAGTAAGAATACAATAGCTTAGTAGCGTAGTCATTCAGTTGTAGAGTCCCACAATTCTTCAAGTCTTCTATCCTTTATATAGGCGTTGGAAAGAGACGTTGAGACAATCCAGCACATCAAGATAATTCTGGAAGCTTGATCAATAGCTGTTGATCTTTTGCTTGATATGGTAATAGTCCTTCAAATGCATATTTTGAATTCCATTCCTTTTGAAGCTTAATACCGGTAGACACAGTTGCCAAACTGTACGAGGTAGTGGAGTAGTGGAAACAGAGTTCGTACACACGTACTTTGTACTATACTGCATTCTTTGTCGTTGAGCATCCCACGCTCAAGTTGACTTTGAAGCTAGCCGTTACTCCAATGAGAGTTTCTTGTGCATCATAATGCTTTTAGAAAACCTTCTAAGCAGATCTTCAAATTGCAGGCTTCAGACTCACTGTAACACGTCAGCTTCTGATGATCTTCAGACTCTCTTGGTCTTCAGGTTCCGATAGTCTTCGGACTCTCTTCAGCTTAGTCTTCAGACTCTCTTGAACTTCAGGTTTTGATAGTCTTCAGACTCTCTTGACACAACTTATGAAGATTCTTCAGACTCTTCAGATCATCAGAATCACAAGCAACAAGCTTCTCTTGATCTTGCTCTCAAAATGTACAAACATAATACTTTCTAAGATACAAATCTTGATTAATATCCTGCATATAACAAATATTAGCATATCCAATTGACAATTTTTAATACCTTGTTATCATCAAAACTCAAAACGTGGTATTGTTGAACACCCTTGTTCCAACACATTGATGATCAGTATCAATGAATTGAATATCAAAAATTCCTTTTTGAACATAGTCTCTAATAAAATGATGTTTAATTTCAATGTGCTTTGCTCTTGAATGCAGAATTGGATTCTTAGATAAACATATAGCAGTTGTATTATCCCAATAAATTGGGATACAGTTTTCAGTTATTTGATAATCCTCAAGCTGATGTTTCATCCAGAGTAGTTGTGTACAACAACTAGCAGCTGAGATGTATTCTGCTTCTGCTGTTGACAATGCAATAGTTGTTTGCCTCTTGCTAGCCCAGGATATCAAATTCTCTCCCAGAAATTGACAATTGTCACTAGTTGATTTTCTTTCAATCCTGTCTCCAGTATAGTCAGCAGCACAGAATCCAACTAGCTTATAATCTGAAGATTTCTTATACAGAAGTCCAAGATTAGTAGTTCCTTTCAGATATCTAAAGATTCTCTTACAGCAGTTAAGTGAGACTCTCTAGGATCTGATTGGAACCTTGCACACAGACATACACTAAATAAAATATATGGTCTGGATGCAGTTAGGTATAACAGAGAACATATCAAACCTCTATACAGCTTCTGATCAACTTTGCTTTCTTGATCTTCTTTGCTTAGAGTGGAGGTTGGATGCATTGGAGTGTTCATTTCCTTGCAGTCCTCAAGATTGAACTTCTTTAGGAGCTCTTTAGTGTATTTGGACTGATGAACATAGACTCCATCTTTGCATTGGTTGATTTGAATTCCCAGAAAGAACTTCAACTCTCCCATCATGCTCATTTCAAATTCATCCTGCATTGACTTAGAGAACTCCTTGCAAAGTGAACCATTAGTTGAACCAAAAATAATATCGTCAATATAAATTTGAACTATAAGAATGTCCTTCTTCAGAGTTTTTCTGAATAGTGTAGTATCAACTTGTCCTCTTTCAAAATCATTTTTAATTAAGAAATTACTTAGTCTTTCATACCAAGCTCTAGGAGCCTGTTTCAAGCCATATAGTGATTTCTTCAGTTTATAAACATGTTCAGGATGTTTCAGATCCTCAAAACCAGGAGGTTGTTTGACATACACTTCTTCAGTAATGACACCATTAAGAAAGGCACTCTTAACATCCATTTGATACAGGATTATGTTGTGATTAACTGCGTAGGAAAGAAGTAACCTGATTGCTTCCAATCTTGTAACTGGAGCAAATGTTTCAGTGTAATAAATGTCTTCTTGCTGACTGTAGCCTTGAGCCACAAATCTGGCCTTGTTTCTAATTACTTCTCCTTGTTCACTAAGCTTGTTTTTGAACACCCATTTAGTTCCAATAATGTTCTTGTGTGCAGGCTTAGCTACAAGATCTCATACATCATTCCTTTTGAATTGATTAAGTTCATCTTGCATTGCCAGAATCCATCCTTCATCTCCAAGTGCTTCTTCAACAGAGGTAGGTTCAACAACAGATAATAATCCCAAAGCAGACTCTTCTTGTCTGAAATGTGATCTAGTTCTTCTGGGACTATCTTTGTTGCCAATGATTTGATCCTCAGGATGTGAAGACTTGTATTTGAATGCATGTTTGGATTGATTGGCTTGCTGAGAACCATCTTGAGCTTCTTCAGAAGCTTCTTCATTAGGAACTTCAAGGGATGCTACAACTTCTGGAGTATCTTCAGATTCTGGGATCTGATCAGGTTCTGAGTTGTCATCAGAATCTTGAGAACCTGCAAAACTTTCACCTTGCGCTGGAGTTTCACTTCCAGGCACTTTGTCATCAAATCTGACATGCATAGATTCTTCAACACATTGTGTTTCTGAATTATACAGGCTGTATGCCTTAGATCTTTCAGAGTAACCTAAAAAGATTCCCTTGTGAGTTTTGACATCAAATTTCTTTAGATAGACTTTATTGTTCAGAATATAACATGTACATCCAAACTGATGAAAGTAAGATATGTTAGGTTTCCTGCCTTTAAAGAGTTCATATGCTGTTTTGTTCAACAAGGGTCTGATGTAGATCTTGTTCTGAACATAACATGCTGTGTTTACTGCTTCTGTCCAACATCAGTATTTAAAAGGTCAATTGTTGTTAATCTAATTAACAAGTTGACTTAAAGGGTCTGAGGTTTGTAAGCTCATAGTCTGAGGTTTGTAAGCTCTGACTCCCCCTGAGTCTGATAGTTCTTAAGTTGAGGTTTGTAAGCTCCCCCTAAGTTCTATCCAAGTTAATTAAATTCATGTTACACAAGTAGCTGAATCAAATCTCAGAATAAAAAACGAATATGAGAAAAGATTCTTTTTAATGGGGGCTCAAAATCTAACTAAGTACCTTTCGCAAATTTCCCTTTAACTTTACATAGAACTCAATGATCTTTCTCCCACTTTTGTCATCAACAAAAAGGTTTAGAAACAAGTTCTCCCCCTTTTTAAATGACTTCAAGTGAGGGTAAAATTTTTTTTAAAGAAAATGAGAAACACGATTCAGAGCGAAAACATATAAGATTCAGAGCAAAAAAAATAAAATTATATCAGAAGCACATATAGATGAAGTAAAACTTGAATAATCTTATAAAATGAAAGTTCAGAAGATAATAGAAATCAGCAAGATAAGAATACAAGCAAAACAAAACAGTTAAAACACTAGGTGTGCAACTAAGGTTGGTTTTGTTTGGCAATGTGATCCATCAATTTCTGGAGATCCTCTTGCTGTTTCTTGACAATATCTTCTAGAGCTTCAGTTCTTCTAAGATGAGCTTCTCTCTCAAGTCTAGCTTCTTCCTGAACTCTTTGAAGCTTCTTCTTCATTGAATCATAAACCATTGTTTCCCTTGGATTGTATTGATCATCATCAAAGAATGGTTTATATCCCAACCGCAGAATAGGAGCTTTCTTCTTAGCCTTTGCTTTCTCAGCTTTCTTAACTTCTTCCACATGTTTGGCAAGAACAACAACTTGTTCTTTTACAGCAGCCTTCTGAATTTTGGTGACAAAGTCCACAAATTCAGTCTTCAGAGTGGAGAACTTATCCTCATAACTTACATTGAGGACTGGCACAAATCTTTGCTCAATAATGTCCTTGAGCTTAGAGTTTGACATTCCATAAAACTCATCTATCTTTAACGAATCAAAGAGGTTGTGAGGTTCAGAAGCTGAAGGTTCAGAAGCTACTATTGTTTGTAAGGTTTGGAAGCCAGTTACAACAATTTATGGTTGGGTAAGAGGTTCAGTAACTGTTTCAGACACAGGCTCTGTTATGCATTCTGTTATAGGTTCTGGTATGACACTAGAAACTTGTTCCAGAATCTCAGAGAATGGTTCCTCTACAGTTTCAGAAGTTGGTTCAATTGAAGCTAGGGTTAGAATTTCTGAAGGTTGAGGTACAGAGTCTGGTTTTGAAACAGATTCTGTAGATTTTGTTGTTTTGGATTTTGCGGGGGTTTTTGGTAGTTCTCCTCCTATGTGTCTTTCAAGAGAATCTAGGGTGTCTGGAGAGTCTACACAAATAGTTTCATGTTGGGGGGATGGTTGAGTTGATTGAATGGTTTCTTCAGGTTCTTCAGTAGGTTGAATTGCCTGAAGTGGTTTAAGAAATGATGGTTGAGCAGGGTGGTCAGAAGGTAAGTTCAAAGACACTGTGATGGTGTCTTGAATAACCCTGTCAATAGTTGAATCAACATATTCAGCTATTCTGGGATCAAGTGGGTCAAATGATGATATATGTTTGATTGGAGAAGGGGTTTTATTTTTGAGGGATGGAAGGACTTGGCTCAAGGGTATGTTATCTGATTCAGTATCAGATGAGGACTCTTGATTCGTAGAAGATGTAGGTGAGTTAAATGCAATGTTACCTGAGGTGCCAATGCCAGCTGAAGGTGAGAAAAACACAAGAAGGGGGGGTTGATTTGTGTTTGCTTTTCCAACTCTTGAAGAGTGAGAATCTAATTCCTTAATATCAGAGTCTGAAGGAGATCAGAGTCTGATGGGAGATTAGGTTCTGATGCAGCGGAAATAATCAAGAGATAGAGAGAAGAGAGAACACAAGCAATTATACAGGTTCCTTCCACAAACCGGAAGTAGTCCTGTCCCCCTTGTACTTCCAAGGAGAGTTCACTAAAATGTAATATCTATTACAAGTTGCTCAAACACACAATAAGAGACTTCCAATGCTCAAGCACGCAGGCAAGAGACTTCCAATGCTCAAAGACACAACTAAGAAACTTCTTTGCTCAAGGACGCAGCCAAGAGACTTCTTTGCTCAAGCAAGCACACAAGTAAGAGACTTCTGACACAATTTACAGAAAATTGAATAGAGTTAAAACACTTGACAAACAATCAAACATGTTTCTATTACAACAAAGACAGACTCTGTTTCAAACACAGACAGACTCTGTTTTTCTGTTTAACTTAGAAATTCTAGAATACTCAGTTTGTAAGAATAATCTAAGTTGATGATGTGTTTTTGTTAAGACTCAGTTGAATACGAAAGCAATGCAGCGTAGTTTTTCATTTGTAGAGTCCAACAATTCTTCAAGTCTTCTATCCTTTATATAGGCCTAGGAAAGAGACGTTGAGTCATCCAGCACATCAGGATGATTTCTGAAGCTTGATCAATGGCTGTTGATCTGTTGCTTGATATGGTAATAGTCCTTCAATTGCATAATTTGAATTTCATTCCCTAAACTGTACGAGGTAGTGGAGTAGTGGAAACAGAGTTCGTACAACATACTCTTTACTGGCCTGCATTGTTTGTCGTTGAGCATCCCACTCTCAAGTTGACTTTGAAGCTAGCCGTTACTCCAAATGAGAGTTTCTTTTGCATCGTAATGCCTTTAGAAATCCTTGTTAGCAGATCTTCAGATTTCAGGCTTCAGACTCACTGTAGCACTTAGCTTCTGATGATCTTCAGACTCTCTTGGTTTTCAGATTCTGATAATCTTCAGACTCTGATAGTCTTCAGACTCTCTTCGATACAGTCTTCAGACTCTCTTCGATACAGAATCACAAGCAACAAGCTTCTCTGAATCTTTGCTCTTTAAATTTGTTCAAACAAAATACTTTCTAAGATGTAAATCTTGATTGATATCCTGCATACTTAAACAAATATTAGCAATATCCAATTGACTTTTAATACCTTGTTATCATCAAAACTTAAAACGTGGTATTGCTGAACACCTTTGTTCCAACAATCTCCCCCTTTTTGATGATGACAAACATCAGTATTTAAAAGGTCAATTGTTGTGAATCTAATTAACAAGTTGACTTAAGGGGTCTGAGGTTTATAAGCTCAGAGTCTGAGGTTTGTAAGTTCTGACTCCCCCTGAGTCTGATAGTTCTAAAGTTGAGGTTTGTAAGCTCCCTCTAAGTTCTATCCAAGTTAATTAAATTCATTTTCATAAGCAGTTGAATTCATTCTCAGAATAATAAATGAATTAGAGAACAAATTCTAAAAACAGGGGCTGAGAGTCTAACTAAGCACCTTTCGCAAATTTCCCTTTAACTTATACATAGAACTTGCAATATGTAGATCATCAAAGAGTCACAAATCTCACACTTTTCCCTTCTCCCCCTTTTGTCATCAACAAAAAGGTTAAGAAACAAGTTCCTCCCCCTTTTTAAATGACTTTAGGTAATGATATAAACACATTTTTAGGAAAGTGAGATTCAGAGGGAAAAACATAGAAGAATCAAAGCACAAAATATATTAGATGCAAATAAGATCAAATAATAACTTGTATAAACTTGAAAGCAAAAACAGTTCAGAAGAAAAAGTAAACAGCAGACAAGGGTTACAAACAAAACATAAAGAATTTAAACTAAGGTTGGTTTTGTTTGGCAAGGTGATCCATCAATTTCTGGAGATCCTCTTGCTGCTTCTTGACAATCTCTTCCAAAGCCTCAGTTCTTCTTAAGTGAGCTTATCTTTCAAGTCTTGCTTCTTCTTGAACTCTGTGCAGTCTTCTTTTCAAAGAGTCAAAAACCATTGATTCTCTTGGATTATATTGATCTTCATCAAAGAATGGTTTATCCCTAATCCGCAGAATAGGAGCTTTCTCCTTGGTTTTAGCTTTCTCAGCACTCTTGACCTCTTCCACATGCTTGGCAGTAACAATTGCTTGTTCTTTGGCAGCAGCCTTCTGAATTTTGGTGACAAAATCCAAAAATTCAGTCTTCAATGTAGAGAACTTGTCCTCATAGCTTACATTGAGGATAGGCACAAACCTTTGCTCAATAATGTCTTTGAGCTTAGAGTTTGATTAAGCATAGAACTCATCTATCCTGTTTGAATCAAATAGTTCGTGAGGTTCAGAAGTTGAGGGTAGAAAGGCTCTTAAAGCTAGATAGGCTTCAAAACCAGGTACAACTGTTCTAGACACAAGTTCTGCTATGCATTCTGTTACAGGTTCTGATAGGATATCAGAAGCTTGTTCCAGAATTTCAGAAACTGGTTATTCAACAGGTTCTGAGGGTTCAACAAAAGCTAGGGTGAGAATTTTTGTAGGTTTAGGTACAAGGTCTGGTTGGGAAACAGATTTTGTAGCTTTTGTTGATTTGGATTTTGCAGGGGTTTTTGGTAGTTCTCTTCCTAGGTGTTTCTCAAGAGAATCTAGGGTGTCTGTAGAGTCTACACAAATAGGTTCAGGTTGGGGGGATGGTTGTTTTGATTAAATGGTTACTTCAGGCTTTTCAGAAGGTTGAATTGCCTGAAGTGGTTTGAGAAACGATGGTTGAGCAGGATGGTCAGCAGGTAAGTTCATAGACACTGTGATGGTGTCTTGAACAATTCTGTCCATAGTTGAATCAACATATTCAACTATTTTAGGGTCCAATGGGTTATGAGATGATAGGGGTTTGATTGGTGAGGGGGATGAATTTCTGAGGGAGGGAAGAATTTGGCTCAAGGGTTTGTTATCTGATTCTGAATCAGATTCTGACTCTTGATTCATAGAGGAAGATGAGTTAAATGCTACATTACCAGAGGTGCCTATACCAGCTTCTGGAGAAGCATGATGATCAGACAGAGTAGCTTCTGATAAATCAGCTTCTGCAGTAGCTACCGGATTCTTCTGTTTCAGAGCAGATGCAAGCAACTTAGCAGCTTCTTTAACAGTTTCCTCCTTTAGTTCTTCAGCAACCACTTCTGCTGCCATTGCCTTGCCAGCAGCATGTTCATCCTCAATCATAGATACAGAAGTACCTATCTTCTGTGCTACATCCTTAGCCACAGGAACCACATACACCTTTCTCTTCTTGATCTGACTTTCTTCACCATCAGAGTTAGTATCAAGGAATTCAGCAATTTCCTCAGCTAATTTCACATAATCTTTGTCACCCTTGCCTTTCTTTGCTTTCTTCTCATCTTTTTTTGCCTTCTTCTCATCTTTCTTAGCCTTCTTCTCATCCTTGGTTTCTTTTATCCTATCCTTGATTTCCTTGGATGCAGAAGATACTGATGAAGGCATGGGAGCTATGGTCTTAGGGGCACCAATAGTCACTCCTGGAAGAGCAGTAGACTTGATCTTCTTCTTGAGAGGCTCTTGCTTCTCTTCCTCTTCCTTGAGAATCACTTCCTTGGTCCTTTTTCCCTTGACCTTTAGAGGTTCTCCTCCAGCAGTCTCAGGAATAGCAGAATAGTTGATTATTCTACCAGTTTCCTTGAAGTAATCCACCACAAATCTTGCAAGAACTTCAGGATTATCTTCTTTGGAAATAGGAGGGAAGTCCATCATCAAGTCAGATTGCACATAAGATTCCCTCATATCATGCTTAGAAGGATTGAATCTTCTGACAATCTTCATGTACTGAAGAGTTTTACCGTTGATGATTCTCCCAGTCACAGTTCCAAGATGAATATCTGATACAACACCAGATTCTATTAAGACCTTCAAGAGGCCTCCTTGATACAGAATCTCAGAGATTAGCCTTCCAAAAGGAACTTGCCTTCTGGTTTCAGATTGGCTTTTCTTTATTGCCCAGCACATGTGGTGCATCACATACCTTGGAAAGTTTATCTTTATTTTGTTTATCAGAAAATAAAGAAGAACTTTGTGATCAACAGACAAAGTGTCTGTTCCTCCTCCCTTCTGAAGCATACTGTCCAGTATGATCTTCAGAAGCACCCTATGCTCAGGATGCATATCAACCAGTTAATTTGAGGGTCTCCCTTCAAATAGAAGTTTGTTGCAAATAACGGTCCAGTCACTCTTCTTCTGAACATTCCACTGAAATTTACCTACATTCTCCACTTAACAAGCCCTGGCAACCACCTCTTCAGTGATAAGGACTGGAATCCCCATCACAGCAGACCTTATTTCAAGACCCTTGTACGGTCTTAAGCCCATTTTCTCTCTGCTTTTGCCAGCCAGCTTAGGGTTGTTCATAACTGCAGCTGTTTCTTCAATCGTAGCTTCATCCTTGTCGAAGACTTCTAACCTAACCCAAAAATCTCTTACCAGCTCCTGATATGTTGGTCCATTCAACATACCGAAATAGTTCATCATTCCTTGTGCTAAGAAATGAGAAGAAACGTCAACTCCGTGACGATTAAGAGAGCCAAAATCTACTGGATTCAACTTGAATTTCCAGAGTTTCTTTGATAAGATTCATCGTTCTAGGTTTGATCACATAAGATTTTCCAGTTTTGTATAGGACACCAGATTGGATGAGATCACTTGCCATTGAGAGGTTTCTAGGTTTGATTTTTGTGAACAAAAAGTTTTATAGAGATTGAAAACAAGAAGATTGTTCAGAGAAAAAATCAAAGAGTGAAAAGAGAAGTGAGTTGTGTGTGATAGGTATTTATAGAAGAAAAGTTTGATAACTGTTTGGAAAGAATAGGGGACAAACAAACACAAACAATAAATACATATAGCATGCAGCCGTAAAAGTATTGGGACAATGTGAAGGTAACTTGTTTAACGTAATGAAATCATTGCCCTTTGAGTTTTTACCCAATACAAACAGGCCACGTCTGAGAAACTATAAAGTAACTGTCACCATAGTGGGGCAGGTGTTACTGAACTCAACAGTCATGCTTCCACTAATACGAGCTTCTGAGAGTCTAAGATTCCTTACCAGAGTCTGAAGGTTTATCAGAAGCTTATGTTTACCAGAGTCTCCAAAAGAGAGTCTGATTCTCAATTAGCTTCTGAATATTTTTCAGAGTCTGAATTCTGTTTTCAGAGGCGCACATTACCCAGAGACATAACACATGTTCAAATTTTTCTTTATAAAATCAAATCTTTCAACAGATAAAGGTTTAGTAAATATATCAGCCCATTGATGATCAGTATCAATGAATTGAATATCTAAAATACCTTTTCGAACATAGTCTCTTATAAAATGATGTTTAATCTCAATGTGCTTTGCTCTTGAATGCAGAATTGGATTCTTAGATAAACATATAACTGCCGTATTATCACAATAAATTGGGATACAGTTTTCAGTTATTTGATAATACTCAAGCTGATGTTTCATCCAGAGTAGCTGTGTACAACAACTAGCAGCTGAGATGTATTCTGCTTCTGCTGTAGACAAAGCAATGGTTGCTTGCCTCTTGCTAGCCCAGGATATCAGATTCTCTCCCAAGAATTGACAATTGCCACTGGTAGATTTTCTTTCAATCCTGTCTCCAGCATAGTCAGCATCACAGAACCCAACTAGCTTGTAGTCAGAGGATTTCTTGTAAAGAAGTCCAAGATTGGTAGTTCCTTTCAGATATCTAAAGATTCTCTTAACAGTTGTTAAGTGAGATTCTCTAGGATCTGATTGAAACCTTGCACACAGACATACACTGAATAAAATATCTAGTCTGGATGCAGTTAGGTATAACAAAGAACCAATCATACCTCTATACAGCTTCTGATCAACTTTGGTTCCTTGATCTTCTTTGCTCAGAGTGCAGGTTGGATGCATTGGAGTATTCATTTCTTTGCAATCTTCAAGATTGAACTTCTTCAGAAGCTCTTTCGTGTATTTGGACTGATGAACATAGACTCCATTTTTGCATTGGTTGATTTGAATTCCAAGACAGAACTTCAATTCTCCCATCATGCTCATTTCAAACTCATCCTGCATTACTTTGGAAAACTCTTTGCAAAGTGAACTATTTGTAGAACCAAAAATGATATCATCAACATAAATCTGAACTATAAGAATGTCTTTCTTCAGAGTCTTTCTGAATAATGTAGTGTCAACTTGCCCTCGTTCAAAGTTATTTTAAATTAAGAAATTACTTAGTCTTTCATACCAAGCTCTGGGAGCTTGTTTCAAGCCATAGAGTGATTTCTTCAATTTATAAACATGCTCTGGATGTTTTAAATCTTCAAAGCCAGGAGGTTGTTTGACATACACTTCTTTAGAAATGACATCATTAAGAAATGCACTATTAACGTCCATTTGATATAGGGTTATGTTGTGATTAACTGCATAGGAAAGAAGTAACCTGATTGCTTCCAATCTTGCAACTGGAGCAAAAGTTTCTGTGTAATCAATGCCTTCTTGTTGACTGTAGCCCTGCGCAACAAGTCTGGCCTTGTTTCTGATTACTTCTCCTTGTTCACTAAACTTATTTCTGAACACCCACTTGGTTCCAATGATGTTCTTGTTTTCAGGCTTAGCTACTAGATCCCATACTTCATTCCTTTTGAATTGATTCAGATCGTCTTGCATTGCCAGAATCCATCCTTCATCTCCAAGTGCTTCTTCAATAGAGGTTGGTTTAATAACAGATAGTAATCCCAAAGCAAACTCTTCTTGTCTGAAATGCGATCTAGTTCTTCTGGGACTTTCTTTATTGCCAATAATCTGATCCTCTGGATGCGAAGACTTGTATTTGAAATATTGTTTGGATTGACTAGCTTGCTGAGAACCATCTTAAGCTTCTTCAGAAGCTTCTTCATTAGGAACTTCAGGGGATGCTTCAGCTTCTGAAGTATCTTCAGATTCTGGAATCTGATCAGATTCTGAGTTATCATCAGAATCTTGAGATCCTGCATAACTTTCATCTTGCTCTGGAGTTTCACTTCCAGGCACTTTGTCATCGAATCTGACATGCATAGATTCTTCAACACGTTGTGTTTCTGAATTATACAGTCTGTATGCTTTAGAGCGTTCAGAGTAACCTAAGAAGATTCCCTTTTGAGCTTTGGCATCAAATTTTTTTAGATAGACTTTATTGTTCAGGACATAACAAGTACATCCGAACTGATGAAAATAAGATATGTTAGGTTTCCTTCCTTTAAAGAGTTCATAAGCTGTTTTGTTCAACAGAGGTCTAATATAGATTCTGTTCTGAACATAACAAGCTGTGTTTATAGCTTCTGCCCAAAAATGCTTAGCCAGATTATTCTCATGGATCATGGTTCTAGCCATTTCTTGTAAGGTTCTGTTCTTTCTCTCTACAACTCCATTTTGTTGTGGAGTTCTAGGTGCAGAGAATTCATGAATAATTCCATGTTTTTCACAGAAAACCTCAAAAGGCTCATTTTCAAATTCTCCTCCATGATCACTTCTGACTTTCAAGATTTTCAATTCTTTTTCAGATTGAATTTGGATGCAGAATTTACTAAACACAGAATATGAATCATCTTTAGTTTTCAAAAACTTAACCCAACTCCATCTGCTGTAGTCATCAACAATGACTAGTCCATATTTACTTCCATATAAGGATGCAGTGCTAACTGGTCCAAATAAATCAATATGAAGTAACTCCAAGGGTCTGGAAGTAGAAACAATTCCTTTCAGCTTGAATGGACTCTTGACAATTTTCCCTTTCTGACATGCTCCGCAAAGAGCATCTGAATGATAGTCAATGTCTGGTAGGCCTTTGACAAGTTGCAACTTGCTAAGCTTAGAGATTAATCTCCAGTTAGCATGTCCCAACCGTCTATGCCACAGCCACTTCTTATCACCCATTGACAAAAGGCACACTACCTTCTGATCAGTCAGTTCAGAGAATTTTATCTTGTAGACATTGTTTCTTCTTTTTCCCTTGAAGACTATGGATTGATCATCCTTGTTAACCACAGTGCAGTTGTTCTTATTAAACATAACATCATAACCACTGTCGCATAATTGACTTATGCTTAGTAGGTTATGTCTAAGTCCATCAACGAACCACACATTACTGATTGAGATAAGAGAGTTACCAATGGTTCCAGTACCAATGATTTTGCCAGTCTGGTTTCCTCCAAATCCCACAGTTCCTCCCTCTTTCATGGTTAGGGTTAGGAACATAGACTTTTCTCCCGTCATGTGACGCGAGCAACCACTGTCCAGGTACCAAGCCTTCTGCTTTTCTAGTCCTTTTAGACATACCTGCAACATCAATAATTTCAGACTTAGGTACCCATATTCTCATGGGTCCTCTTGGGTTAGTCTTTGAACCATTGAACTTCTTTCGTAAGTTGCGTCTTGAAGTCATTGGCAGTGTTTTCTCCCATACCTTGGGTTTAGAACCGTTTGGTTTAGGTTTCAACTTGCCTTTCACAGTTTCTCTTCTTTGAAACTTAGGCTTTTGTTTTTCAGACTCTGGCTTTTTCAGAGTCCGTTTATCAGACTCTGAATGTTTTAGAGTCTGAATCATTGAAGCTTTAGGTTCAAAGTTTTTCAGAACTTTTAACTTTACATTCTGAGATTTTGACTTAGTTAGAACCTTAGAACTTGAAGTTGTAGGTTCTGAATGAGTCACTATGTTGACTTCATCAGACTCACTTACAAAGTGATTTTTCAACGCTTCTCTGGCTCCATCAGGACCAGGTTTCAGAGTCACTTCATTTGAGCTTCCTCCAATGAATCCAAGACCCTGTCCTTTATTCTGATACGTGCTATAGATCATGGATGCAACCCTTGATCTGTCAATTCCAGTAGCAATAAATTCTTGCAAAGCAACATCTTGCTCACTCAAGTATTTACAACTACACTTCTAGATCAATAAAGTGTCATTTTCTTCTTTTAAACTTTCTAACTCCAACAGAGTTGAATTATGTGTTTTTGACAGCTTATCAAGCTGTTGTTTGACTTTCTTCAACTCAGTGGTTTTAGCTTTAAAATGACCAAGAAGTTCTTTGACAGAATCTACTAATTCAGATCTTGTGAGTTCAGAATATACCTCTGTTTCACTTTCAGAGTCTGCATCTGATTCTGCCTCAGGTGTTTCTTTAACAGATTCGGTTGTAGCCATTAGTCCAACAGCTACATTGGCTTCACCATCAGCATCATCATCCTCAGACCCTGACTCAATATCAAGATCTTCCCAGGTGGCCATCAGACTTTTCTTAATCTGCTTCTTAAACTTGCTTGACTTGAAGGTTGGCCTTTTTGACTTGGATTTCTCCTTCTGCAGCTCTGGACAGTCAGAAATAAAATGTCCAGTCTTCTTGCAGTTGAAGCAACCTTTTTGTTCCTCCTTTTTGAAACCCTTCCCACTGCTCTTGCTCAGAAATCTCTTGTTCTTCTTAGCAAGGTACTGCATTCTGCTTGAAAGCATAGCCATTTCTTTTGCAATATCAGGATCTTCCTCTGAGCTTTCAGAAGCTGAAGATTCATTTTCAGACTCTTCAACCTTGAGAGCCTTTGAGGACCTTCCCTTTGATTTTAAAGCAATGGTTTTGGACTTTCTTGCAGACTCATGTTCATTGAGACTTAACTCATGAACCTTGAGAGAGCTTACAAGATCTTCAACACTTAAAGTGTTTAAATCTTTAGCCTCCTCAATTGCAGTGATCTTTGGTCTCCATCTAGAGGGTAAGCTCCTTAGAATCTTGCTAACATGATTAGAAGCTATATAACTCTTCTTTAGTATCTGAAGACCAGATACTAGAGTTTGAAATCTTGAGTACATCTGCTCAATACTTTCATCCTCTTTCATCTTGAATAGTTCATACTGATGAACTAATAGAAGAGCTTTAGCTTCCCTGACCTTTTTGCTTCCTTCATAGTTAGCACAGAGAGAAGCAAACATGGCTCTAGCAGTAGATTTGTCACTCATCTTCATGTATTCCGATATAGGAATAGAAGTGACAAGAGCTCCTCTGATGATATGATGTTTCTTGTAGATTTTCTTTTGAGCAGCAGTGTAAAGTTTACGGTCAATGGCAGCACCTTCGTCATCAAGTTGTAAGTCACCAACACCATCTTCAAGTATGTCCCAGAGTTCTTCATCAAGACCCATGACATAATTGTAGAAGTTGGTTTTCCACCAAGAAAATTCTTCAGGATCACCATTGAACTTAGGAATTTTTCCATAATCAGCCTTTTTACTGCTGTTATTGGATCCATAGTCATATGGTATAGCAGCACAAGAAGTAGCACCAGAAGAAGATGGTTCACTGGAAGACATGTTTTTCTCTGGATCTTTTCTGTCACACGGTTAAGTGCTATGACAACAGAGCCGGAGCTCTGATACCAACTGAAGGTGAGAAAAACACAAGAAGGGGGGTTGAATTGTGTTTGCTTTTCGCAGCTCTTGAAGAGTGAGAATCTAATTCCTTAATATCAGAGTCTGAAGGAGATCAGAGTCTGATGGGAGATTAGGTTCTGATGCAGCGGAAATAATCAAGAGATAGAGAGAAGAGAGAACACAAGCAATTATACAGGTTCCTTCCACAAACCGGAAGTAGTCATGTCCCCCTTGTACTTCCAAGGAGAAATCACTAAAATGTAATATCTATTACAAGTTGCTCAAACACACAGTAAGAGACTTCCAATGCTCAAGCACGCAGGCAAGAGACTTGCAATGCTCAAAGACATAACTAAGAGACTTCTTTGCTCAAGGACGCAGCCAAGAGACTTCTTTGCTCAAGCACACATGCAAGAGACTTCTGACACAATTTACAGAAAATTGAATAGAGTTGAAACACTTGACAAACAATCAAACGTGTTTCTATTACAACAAAGACAGACTCTGTTTCAAACACAGACAGACTCTGTTTTTCTGTTTAACTTATAAATTCTAGAATACTTAGTTTGTAAGAATAATCTAAGTTGATGATGTGTTTTTGTTAAGACTCAGTTGAATACGAAAGCAATGCAGCGTAGTTTTTCAGTTGTAGAGTCCAACAATTCTTCAATGATGGATAAATTATTATTCATTTGTTTTAAAGATTTTATGAAATGTGACATCCTGGATATTGCGTATACTCTGATTATTTACAAGAAATTTTTATACTTGGGATTTCGGGGTGTTACATTTTTGCTCCCTTCATAGTTTGCACAAAGAGAAGCAAACATGGCTCTAGCAGTAGATTCGTCACTCATCTTCATGTATTCAGATTTAGGAATAGCAGTGACAAGAGCTTCTTTGATGATATGATGTTTCTTGTATATCTTCTTTTGAGCAGCAGTGTGAAGTTTACGGTCAATGGCAGCACCTTCGTCATCAAGTTGTAAGTCACCAACACCATCTTCAAGTATGTCCCAGAGTTCTTCATCAAGACCCATGACATAGTTGTAGACGTTGGTTTTCCACCAAGAAAATTCTTCAGGATCACCATTGAACTTTGGAATTTTTCCACAATCAGCTTTCTTACTGCTGTTATTGGATCCATAGTCATATGGTATAGCAGCACCAGAAGTAGCACCAGAAGAAGAAGGTTCACTGGAAGACATGTTTTTCTCTGGATCTTTTCTGTCACACGGTTAAGTGCTATGACAACAGAGCCGGAGCTCTGATACCATCTGAAGGTGAGAAAAACACAAGAAGGGGGGGTTGAATTGTGTTACATTTTCGCAACTCTTGAAGAGTAAGAATTTGATTCTGCAGGATCAAAGTCTGAATGAATTCAGAGTCTGATGGGAGATCAGATTCTGTTGCAGCGGATATAAACAAGAGATAGAGAGAAAGAGAGAACACAAGATATTATACAGGTTCCTTCCACAAACCGGAAGTAGTCCTGTCCCCCTTGCACTTCCAAGGAGAGTTTCACTAAAATGTAATATCAATTATGTCATACCCCAAATTTTGACCAATTTATTTTTTTATTTTTTATTTTCGTACGTTGTTCGTTTTTTTAGCTTTTCGTTTGCGCTCTAATTCCCGTGATATCTGTTTTTTATTCGTATTGTGATCGCACTTTATTTTTACTTCGTTTATATTTGGTTAAATTGCATTTTTGGTCCCTTAACTATTTAGGTAGTATCGTTTTGGTCCCTTATTAAAATTCGATTTATTTTGATCCTTTAACTTCTCTCCGTTGCACATTTTGGTCCTTTTTCGTTAGTTTTAATTCAAAAACGTTAGGTTTTCTTCATCTTCTTCTCCTCTTTTTCATCTTCATATCATCTCCATCAACCTTTAACAACAAGAATTCTAGAAAAATTCCAGAAGAAAATGAAGAAAACCTAATGTTTTTGAATTCAAACTAACGAAAAGGACCAAAATGTGTAACAGAGAGAAGTTAAGGAACCAAAATAAATCGAATTTTAATTAAGGGACCAAAGCGATACTACCTAAATAGTTAGGGGACCAAAAATGCAATTTAACCTTTATATTTTAATGTCACTCGCGTATTAATTTCTTAATTTTTTATCGTAAAGTTTACGTTGTTAAAACTCATTTTGTTCACGTCATTGATTTACTTTTTTTTAGTGTTTAAAAAACCGCGTATTTCTGTCGTCTCAGACGAAATTTCGGAAGAGAGGTATTTTAAAATACCTCATTTTTTGGTTCCGACGGGACATTTTTTTAGTCATGTTTATTATTTCTTTTTTATTTTATCTTAATTTTCGTTTTATTTTTAATTATTTATTTGGTTATTTCTTTTTATTTATTTATTTGTTGCTTTTTATTTATTTATTTATCTGATTTTATTATTTTTTTTAAGTCATTTAGTCCACATGTCATTTTGTTATTGGTCCTGGTCCAACTTTTTCTCCAAGTTTCAGCCAAGGGTATTTTCGTCCATTCCATGTATCAGATACTTAAGGGTTTGTCAGAATCAGTCAGAGTCAGACACAAATTTCCATAAAAACACAATTCATTTCAGCTGCCTCAAAAAAATCAGATCAAATATCTTTTTTCTTGAACTTTTCTCAAGAACATCAAGAACATTCACCAAGAACATTCATCAATAGAAAATTTCCAGATCCACTATTCAAACAAAAACCATCCAAAACAATTCACCATAAAAAAAAACGCAACAGTAACAACAATCATTAACATGTAAACTCTTTTTTGGATCCATTCTCACCGATTCATCAAAAGCCATGGCCATTTCAAACACAAATTCGAACCCAAATAACAACAACATCACAGAAACGCAAAAACGCAACTGAACAAGGCTGAACCGAACGGAACAAGGCTGAACCGAATGGAACAAGGCCGAACCGAAATCAAAAGGCAAGGAGAAAGAAGCTCAAACCGAAATCAAAAGGCAAGGAGGTTAAGTTTTTTTTTCGAATTTGTTCTTTAGATCTAGTAGCTTGTGATGATTTTCTGAAAATTTTAAGCTTGGATTTGAGTAGTAGAAGGAAAATGATATTTGAATGTGAAAAATAATTTAAGTTTGGAGTTTTTTTAGAACTCCGGCACGGTGGTGCACCACCGGCCACCGCGCCGGAGATTTGAATCCGGCCGGAGAAGGAGAAGCTAGCGGCGGCGCTGTTTAGAGAGAAGGGAGAGAGAGCTTTTTAAAAAAAAATGTTTAGAGAGAGAAGTGAATCAGAAAATGAATTAGAAAGAAGAGAAATTGCTCTTTTATACCCTCCCTCTATGCTGCCTGCGGCCCACTCTTTTTTTCTTTCTGGTTCTATTTGCTTTCTCCACCCCCTTAACTGCTTGCTGTACCCCCTTCTCCTTTGGCCCATTTTTATTCTGTTTTGCTATTCACACCCTAGTTTTGCTGCCTGCACCCCCTGTACATATTTTTGTAGTAACTTTTTTTATTATTTCATGCATTTATTTTTTTAATTCATATAATATTTGAACTATGTTTCATGCATTTTTAATTAGTGTTTCAATTTTCATGTCATGCATTTTTAGTACATTTAATAGCCAAGTTTCTATCTCATGCATTTTAGTTTATTTAGGCTTTTTTTTTTTATTAAAAAAAATCTTTATACGCATATTTGTTTCTTTAAATCTTGCTTTATCTAAGCATTTGTGTTTATTTTATGTGTTTGCATTTTATTGTTTTATTATGTTAACTTGTTTAAATTGCATACTTTTTTTTAGTGTGTTTAATAATAGGCTTCGTATAAGTTTTGCATGCATATTTAATTTTTGTCATTTCATTTTTACTCTCTTGATATTTGCTAGTTTATCATTAATTGTGGTTTATTCCATGCTCATTTCCTTTCATGTTCACTTTTAGTTTAAGTTCGTTTAGAAATATTGCATGCATATTTAATTTTTCGTCATTCATTTTATTATTGTCATTGGTTTAGTTTGTATAATTAGAGAAATGATGTAATTTATTTTTGCGCATTTTTATTTCTCTTTTGAGACCATAGAATGTATTTAAGGTATGTAATATGTAACCGACACACGCACTGACACGCGCACCGACACTCCACTTTATTTATCGCTTTACGCTTATTTATTTTTTCCGCCGTTACGCGAGTTCACCGTTAGCTTAGAAAAATATTTTCATCAAAAATCAAAAAAATCAAAATTCAAATTTCTTTAAAGTAAACCTTGGCATGTAACCCAAGTGTTTTTTCCTTTTATTTTCCTTAATCAAATGTTAATCAATTTAATATCCACATTAGACATGGATTTCTCGCAATTAAAATTAACCAACTTCATCATACTTTTTTCTCATGCCTTGAGGCCTCTCATCTCTTCTTAAAATCTTTTTTTCCACAAATGTTAAAATCAATTCAACCCATCGAAAAAAGTTCTTTAGCCGAACTACTTGATTTTGATCCCGATTTATTTGGGTAAGTAGGCAAAGGGTTTTGGCCCTTCCAAATCAATAAAAAAAACCAAAAACATGCTTCATCTTCCTCCTTTCTTTCACTTAAACTCTTAAACATTTTTTATTAAGTAAAATTAATTTAGCGCAAGATTAAGAATAGGTAGAAGGTTCCTATGGGATACCATAGTCTGTTCGGGTGCCTAACACCTTCCCCAATCGAAACCAACCCCCGGATCCAAGGTCTTATAAGGTTTTTACTCACTTTTTCCCTTCCCACGAATAAAAGTTGAGAGTTCAATGATTAAAGGTTCAAATCCGATCAATGATTTTGATACCCGAAAATCGAGAGCACAGAAATGGCGACTTCACTGGGGACCTTTTAGAGGGTTAAGCCTATTTTACCTTTCTTTATTTTTGCGCTTCATTATTTGCTTATACCTTTGTAAATACGTGCCTAATTGTTTACTTTTTTACGTGAGTGGCGAGATAAGTCCTATACCCGGGCTTTAGTGAAATATAAGATAGGAGTGGTAGAATCATAGTGACATGCCGAGAGTATTCTCGTGTGGTGGAACATGTGATATAACCACACTTAGCGGAGGATCTTGAAGTGATATACGTCGGCGTGTGTTGTCGCGCTTAGACATTATTACTTTTAAGTTTCCGTCGAAGCTAAGGACCTTAGTTACCTTTAACCCATCTTGGCCATTAGGATGTAGTGCGGTGGCTAACCAAGTGTTGTCTTGGTCTTAGTCGACACGCGATGCTACGCTCAAACTAGACTCTCCTACAGACGTTGTTGGACCGGGTGTTGTCCCGGGCATCCAATAAAATTCGGAGGGGGTTGTAATTTGGGAACTTTGTTAGAACCCTGGTTACAAGTGCATGTGAAACCATAGTCCTTACCAAATGGCGTTGTTACCCTTGACCCCAACATTGTGGACTTAACCTCCCATGTTTTCTATGTTCGTTAGCGTAATCATGCATACATGCATTCATTTATAAACCTTTTTTTTATCAAAAATCGATGGATCTAGACAAGTCGTCTTGTAAAGATCAAAGGTATGGACCTTGTAAGAATGAACACCGAGAAATATAACTTCAAAAATCTTAACTAAGCATTTGCTTTTATTAAGAAATTCTCCCTTGGTTTCACTCTTACCTTTTGAAAAGGAACCAATTGCAATATCTTTACGAATTTTCAACTGAAACCATGTTCCTCTGCGATGTTTACGATTCACTTTGACAAATCCTTCGATAACAAAAAATTGTATATTTTTGCATAAGCATATCATGCATCATTTGGCATTCATAGTTTCTAGTCCGTGTCTCACATGGTGTCTTCTCAATAAAAGTTCAATCCATCAGTCTACTCGCATCTACAGCACTCGGGCAAATCAGAATGGATCACCTTGAACAAGAAAACCACAAGCTTTGTGAAGAGGTGACAACCCTCCGGGCCGAAAATGAGATTTTGAGGAACTTAGTATCTTTGATGACGGTTGCATAAAGTCACCCATTATCTCATCCTATTGCTAACACTCAAGCTCAGCCGGTTGCTTCCACTACCCCGATTTCAACGGTGTTCGCTAGTACTCCTCAAAATGCTATGCTGGAAGGTTATCTCTGGAGCACACCTTTAACTTCTGATGAAGTATTCTGTCCTGTTGTCTCTGAGGTTCAAGCTCCTTTTGTGCAAATGACAACGCCTATCCCTCAATCGGGCCCTTTGTTCCCTCAAGCTGATATGACCTACTCATCTCCTTTGGTCAACACTGTTAAGCAAAATCCATGAACCCATCCATCACTCAGAAGGTGTGGCTGCATATGACCGGATAGATGAACTGGAAGAAAAGTTTGATAAAATACAGCTGGAATTGAAAGCTCTCCGTGGGACAGAACTGTTTGGCCAGGATGCTTATGACCTTTGCTTGGTTCCCAATGTCGTGATACCACCCAAATTTAAGATCCCTGATTTTGAGAAGTACAAAGGGAACACTTGCCCTAAGGATCATCTGGTGATGTATGTGAGAAAGATGTCTGCTCATATCAAGGATGATGAACTCCTTATTCATTGTTTCCAAGAGAGTTTGACTGGTGCCGCACTGATATGGTACATGGGTCTGAACAAGGTTGATATCAAAACTTTCAATGATTTGTGCGAGGCTTTCGTCCAGCGATACAACTACAACTTGAACTCGGCCCCAAAAAGAGGTGAATTAACGACCATGACCGAAGATGATAATGAGTCCTTCAAAGCTTATGCCCAACGTTGGAGAGATTTCGCCGCACAAGTCCGTCCATCTCTGGAAGAGAAAGAGTTGCCCGAGATTTTCCTTGATACTCTGGATCAGTTCTATTATGAGCGTATGTTGACAAGTGCATCCGGCATCTTCGCAGAGATGATAATCGTGGGTATGCGCATTGAAGAACTGGTCCGAAAAGGACGTTTGATCAAAGGAAGTGTTCCCACTGATGGATCAGAGGACGAAGACCAGGAAGCGAGCATGGTGGAAAGTTGGCCTCAACAACAGTATTTGGCTTATCACCCTGTTGCCTCTATTATGCCAATCACAAACGCTGTTTCAAATCCAGTGTGTCAACCTCAGTTTCAACAACAGCCTCGACAACAGGCTCCAAGAACACAGATTGATCTTATTCCTATGAAATATGCAGATTTGTTTCCAATATTGCTTGAAAGGAATTTGGTCTACACCAAGGCACCTCTTCCGTTGCCAGCAAAATTGCCAGCCCGGTACAGACCCGATCGCTTTTGTGCCTTCCATCAAGGGGCACCAGGTCATGATATTGAAGACTGCTTTGCTTTGAAGAAGATAGTGCAGAAGCTAGTCCAAAAGAACCTCTGGTCATTTTAAAGTTTGAACTCTGACATGCAAGTTAACCTACTACTGGATCATGATACTTGTTGACACGTGGAATGTTTAGCTGCACTTGGGTCGTTGTTGATGTTTCCTTCTACTACTCATTTGTTCAATTAATATGTTTGTTTGTTGTTTTATGTTTTTCAAAAAAAATCCTTTCGTCCCACCCGAGACGAAAGTGAACTTGTTTAGGGCTTTTTGCTTTATGTATTTTCATCATTAATTAAAAAGTCGCTTTGATCCCGACTTTGTTTTATTTTGTGCTTTTTCTGGAAAATATGGTAATACAAAAAACCAAAAAATTCTTTTCTTTTAATCATATCTACATAATCATAATTTTCCATTATTTGTCAAAATCAATAATCAAATCATGCATTAATGAACCCGTTGAACACTTTAATCTTGTACTCTCTCTCGACTTTGAGTTCCTTGAGTCTGAAACTAAAGAAAAGGATGATGAATTCCCAATGAGAAATCTTGCCTACTGGGGCATCTCAGCCATTGAAGCTACAAAGAAATATAAAGAAGGATTGTCCAGAAGTTGGCATTCAATTACAAAAGTTGGCAATGAGATGCTAGCATTTGTCTTGTATAAGAATTGTACTCCAATACACACTTCAACAGGGGCAATCCCTCCCACTATCCCTCAATATACAACATGAAGTTCAGAGTCCTGTCAATGGAAGTTCTGATGAAGGTTAAGCTTGTTTGCATTTAAATACATTGTGGTCTTATGTCATGAACAGTTATATCCAAAGGATGAAGCAAGTTTCGACAAAGAAAGATCGTCCCCATGAATGTAAAAAAAAGTGGCCTTGTGCTCAAACATATGTTATCTGATTTTAACCAGACTCTAGGGGCAAAGGAATTCTCGATTACAAAGAATGGTGATAAACTTGTACGTCCTGTGAATACCGATGCAGTCAAGAAATACTTTGTTAAAATAAAAAGCTCGATAAGTCGCAAATCTAAAGGCGGCTTAGGCAAAAAAGAGCGTCTCGGTGGACTGAAAACCCGAAAGGGCGGTCCACGCAAAAGTTAGAGACATATAAAAAAAAGAGAATGATGAAAAAATGAAAAATGTTTATCCTGATAGGTTGAAACCCGCAAGGGCGATCTATGCAAAAGTTAAGGATTATGGCAAAGTAACTGCATCTGGTTAAATATGATTCACTTGGGGCATTTTAAGCCATCAAAAGACCCTCGCCTTGTGGCAAAGCAACTACATCAAATCAGACATGATTCACTTGGGCCATCTTAACTGTCAGAAGACCTCTGATATGAAGCCTGCAAATCAAGTACTTGGAACAGTGGAATTCAAAGTTGGTAGGGAGAACAGTGGTTATTGTGTTCAATGTACCTTTCCCATATAATTACCATTTTCCAAACTTTTCAAAATTCGTGGAGCCACGCTTTTGGCGGGCTACCACTCCATTCACATTAATTTGAGACTGTGCCAATTTACTTGAAATTCTCATTTATTCTTTATTTGCGAAACTTTCTTCTACTTTTGATGTTAATATTTAAAGCAAAAAATTCAAAAAATATATTTTCCATGTCTTTTGAAATGCATAAACAACAGGTACATCTTCCTTGAACTTATGAGTAGTTGAACCATACATCAACATCCGTCTCAAGGACAATTAAACTCTGCAGGTTAAGTGTGACCAAAGGCTATGAGATGACCTCTGTCAAAAAAAAAAGGAAAAGTGAAAAAAAGAAAAGCTCGCTAAGTCGAAAACCCGAAAGGGCGGCTTAAGCAAAAAAAAAATGAGCGTCCCGGTGGACTGAAAACCCGAAAGGGCGGTCCAGGCAAAAATTAGGGGCATACATTAAAAGAATATATTCCCGGTGGATTGAAAACCCGAAAGGGCGGTCCAGGCAAAAGTTAGGGATTCAAAAGAAAAACAATACAAAAAAAAGAAAAAAGAAAACAAAGACAGAGGCATCACAATTCAAGTGGGCCAAATGGGTGAATGGCGACTTCTGCCAAATTGTTGTTTGATGGACTTAGTTCCTAGTGAATGGCGACTTGTGCCGATTTGTTGATTGATGGACTTTGTTCCCAGTGAATGGCGTCTTCTGCCAAATTGTTGTTTGATGGACTTTGTTCCCCGTGAATGGCGACTTCTGCCAATTTGTTGATTGATGGACTTGGTTCCCAATGAATGGCGACTTCTGCCGATTTGTTTGATTGATGGATTTTGTTCCCAGTGAATGACGACTTCTGCCAGACTTATGATTGGTGGACTTTGTTCCCAGAAATGACGACTTGTGCCGATTTGTTTGAGTTGATGGGTTTTATCTCGATTAATGGCAACTTCTGCCTGTGGTTTGATTAATGGTGGCTTTTACCAGAATGATTGGTTGTTGGCTTTTGTTATCCTTCAGTGGTTTGATTAATGGTTTGTTACCTCATCAATGGTTTGATTATTGGGTCTTTCCCTATCAATGGTTTGATTATGGAGCTTTACCCCATCAGTGGTTCGGTAAGCGGGCTGTACCCCGATAGTGTTTTGATTTGTCCCCAGTAATGATATCCCCATTGAAGATTGCCGAGTGTTTGTACTACGATGTCGGTCCACCTCTTATCTTACTTGTCCAGTCTTGTTTCATCAAGTTATATACAGCCATATGGTCGTACAAGTTTCCTGCATATATTCATACATTCATGCATATAAACATGCACAATATCATTCATACATTATTGCATTAACCATTTTGTGTCTTATTTCAAATGTATCGCATAAAAGTGTCACCCCCAATGTGTCTGATCAGTGATGTCACCTTTAGTCTTGATGGGTCGTATCCCTTCGGTTTGGTCCTTTTTCATCATTGTGTGTCAAGCGAATAACTTGCAAACCTATTTTGTTACCTGTGTGCCAAGCAAATAGCTTGCAAGCATCTTTTGTTACGTGTGTGTCAAGCGAATAGCTTGCAAATCCCTTTTGTTACATGTGTGTCAAGCGAATAGCTTGCAACCTATTTTGTTACCTGTGTGTCAAGCGAATAGCTTGCAAACACCTTTTTTGTTCCATGTGCGTCAAGGGAATAGCTTGCAAACATCTTTTGTTACCCGTGTGTCAACCGAATAGCTTGTAAACATCTTTTGTTACATATGTGCCAAGCGAATAGCTTGCAAACATCTTTTGTTACCCGTGTGTCAAGCGAATAGCTTGTAAACATCTTTTGTTACATATGTGTCAAGCGAATAGCTTGCAAATATATTTTGTTACCTGTGTGTCAAGCGAATAGCTTGCAACCTTTTTTGTTACATGTGTGTCAAGCGAATAGCTTGCAATACCTTTGGAGTCGGGTTTGATATCCTGCCCAATGCCTTTGAATCAGGTTAATACCCTGCAAATGCTCTGAATCAGGATAATAGCTCGCAATTACTTGTGTGTCAAACAACCATTTTACCAATGTCTTTTCAATCTCCCCGAGTGACTATTCCAAGAGGGTCCTTTGTTAAATCCTATCATGTTCGTCTTTACCCCAGTAAAGGTAATAGACAGTTTTACCCTTCGTATGTTCGTCTTTACCCCAGTAAAGGTAATAGACAGTTTTTACCCTTCGTATGTTCGTCTTTACCCCAGCAAAGGTAATAGACAGTTTTACCCGTCGCATGTTCGTCTTTACCCCAGTAAAGGTAATAGACAGTTTTACCTTTCGTATGTTCGTCTTTACCCCAGTAAAGGTAATAGACAGTATTTTCATTTCGTTTTGTTCATCTTTATCGCAGTAACGGTAACAGACATCTTTTCCTCCCCAGTGACGCTTATTATTTGGTCCTCGAATTAGTATTTTCGTCGTCCTTGCATTCGTACTTGCATAACAGACAACTCATATCATTTCATCCATAGAGCTTTCTTGATTTCTGAGTTGGTCAAAAATTGGTGTACTTAATATTTAAGTCTCTCCGACCCGTCGATTCAAAAAAATTCGTCTTTTTAAATCCTCGTGACGGAGAAACTTAAATAGGGGCATCTGTCATACCCCAAATTTTGACCAATTTATTTTTTTATTTTTTTATTTTCGTACGTTGTTCGTTTTTTTAGCTTTTCGTTCGCGCTCTAATTCCCGTGATATCTGTTTTTTATTCGTATTATGATCGCACTTTATTTTTACTTCGTTTATATTTTAACGTCACTCGCGTATTAATTTCTTAATTTTTTATCCGTGTTTTATGCGTATTTTATTTATCGTAAAGTTTACGTTGTTAAAACTCATTTTGTTCACGTCATTGATTTACTTTTTTTTAGTGTTTAAAAAGCCGCGTATTTCTGTCGTCTCGACGAAATTTTGGCAGAGAGGTATTTTAAAATACCTCATTTTTTGGTTCCGACGGGACATTTTTTTAGTCATGTTTATTATTTCTTTTTTATTTTATCTTAATTTTCGTTTTATTTTTAATTATTTATTTGGTTATTTCTTTTTATTTATTAATTTGTTGCTTTTTATTTATTTATTTATCTGATTTTATTATTTTTTTTAAGTCATTTAGTCCACATGTCATTTTGTTATTGGTCCTGGTCCAACTTTTTCTCCAAGTTTCAGCCAAGGGTATTTTCGTCCATTCCATGTATCAGATACTTAAGGGTTTGTCAGAATCAGTCAAAGTCAGACACAAATTTCCATAAAAACACAATTCATTTCAGCTGCCTCAAAAAAATCAGATCAAATACCTTTTTTCTTGAACTTTTCTCAAGAACATTCACCAAGAACATTCATCAATAGAAAATTTCCAGATCCACTATTCAAACAAAAACCATCCAAAACAATTCACCATAAAAAAAACGCAACAGTAACAACAATCATTAACATGTAAACTCTTTTTTGGATCCATTCTCACCGATTCATCAAAAGCCATGGCCATTTCAAACACAAATTCGAACCCAAATAACAACAACATCACAGAAACGCAAAAACGCAACTAAACAAGGTTGAACCGAACGGAACAAGGCTGAACCGAATGGAACAAGGCCGAACCGAACCACACACAAGCAAAAACGAAACAAAGAAGAAGAAAGAAGCTCAAACCGAAATCAAAAGGCAAGGAGGTTAAGTTTTTTTTTTCGAATTTGTTCTTTAGATCTAGTAGCTTGTGATGATTTTCTGAAAATTTTAAGCTTGGATTTGAGTAGTAGAAGGAAAAGGATATTTGAATGTGAAAAAAAATTTAAGTTTGGAGTTGTTTTAGAACTCCGGCACGGTGGTGCACCACCGGCCACCGCGCCGGAGATTTGAATCCGGCCGGAGAAGGAGAAGCTAGCGGCGGCGCTGTTTAGAGAGAAGGGAGAGAGAGCTTTTTAAAAATAAATGTTTAGAGAGAGAAGTGAATCAGAAAATGAATTAGAAAGAAGAGAAATTGCTCTTTTATACCCTCCCTCTATGCTGCCTGCGGCCCACTCTTTTTTTCTTTCTGGTTCTATTTGCTTTCTCCACCCCCCCTTATCTGCTTGTTGTACCCTCCCTCTATGCTGCATGCGGCCCACTCCTTTTTTCTTTCTGGTTCTGTTTTGCTTTCTCCACCCCCCTTAACTGCTTGCTGTACCCCCTTCTCCTTTGGCCCATTTTTATTCTGTTTTGCTATTCACACCCCAGTTTTGCTGCCTGCACCCCCTGTACATATTTTTGTAGTAACTTTTTTTATTATTTCATGCATTTATTTTTTTAATTCATATAATATTTGAACTATGTTTCATGCATTTTTAATTAGTGTTTCAATTTTCATGTCATGCATTTTTAGTACATTTAATAGCCAAGTTTCTATCTCATGCATTTTAGTTTATTTAGGCTTTTTTTTTTATTAAAAAAAATCTTTATACGCATATTTGTTTCTTTAAATCTTGCTTTATCTAAGCATTTGTGTTTATTTTATGTGTTTGCATTTTATTGTTTTATTATGTTAACTTGTTTAAATTGCATACTTTTTTTTAGTGTGTTTAATAATAGGCTTCGTATAAGTTTTGCATGCATATTTAATTTTTGTCATTTCATTTTTACTCTCTTGATATTTGCTAGTTTATCATTAATTGTGGTTTATTCCATGCTCATTTCCTTTCATGTTCACTTTTAGTTTAAGTTGGTTTAGAAATATTGCATGCATATTTAATTTTTCGTCATTCATTTTATTATTGTCATTGGTTTAGTTTGTATAATTAGAGAAATGATGTAATTTATTTTTGCGCATTTTTATTTCTCTTTTGAGACCATAGAATGTATTTAGGGTATGTAATATGTAACCGACATATGCACTGACACGCGCACTGACACTCCACTTTATTTATCGCTTTACGCTTATTTATTTTTTCCACCGTTACGTGAGTTCACCGTTAGCTTAGAAAAATATTTTCATCAAAAATCAAAAAAATCAAAATTCAAATTTCTTTAAAGTAAACCTTGGCATGTAACCCAAGTGTTTTTTCCTTTTATTTTCCTTAATCAAATGTTAATCAATTTAATATCCACATTAGACATGGATTTCTCGCAATTAAAATTAACCAACTTCATCATACTTTTTTCTCATGCTTGAGGCCTCTCATCTCTTCTTAAAATCTTTTTTTTCACAAATGTTAAAATCAATTCAACCCATCGAAAAAAGTTCTTTAGCCGAACTACTTGATTTTGATCCCGATTTATTTGGGTAAGTAGGCAAAGGGTTTTGACCCTTCCAAATCAATAATAAAAACCAAAAACATGCTTCATCTTCCTCCTTTCTTTCACTTAAATTCTTAAACATTTTTTAATAAGTAAAATTAATTTAGCGCAAGATTAAGAATAGGTAGAAGGTTCCTATGGGATACCATAGTCGGTTCGGGTGCCTAACACCTTCCCCAATCGAAACCAACCCCCGGATCCAAGGTCTTATAAGGGTTTTTACTCACTTTTTCCCTTCCCACGAATAAAAGTTGAGAGTTCAATGATTAAAGGTTCAAATCTGATCAATGATTTTGATACCCAAAAATCGAGAGCACAAATTACAAGTTGCTCAAACACACAGTAAGAGACTTCTAATGCTCAAGCACGTAAGCAAGAGACTTCGAATGCTCAAAGACACAACTAAGAGACTTCCAATGCTCAAAGACACAACTAAGAGACTTCTTTGCTCAAGGACACAGCCAAGAGACTTCTTACACAATTTACAGAAAATTGAATAGAGTTGAAACACTTGATAAACAATCAAATGTGTTCAAATTACAAAACAAGAACAGACTCTGATTTAAACAAAGACAGACTCTGTTTTTCTGATAAACTTAGAGATTCTAGAATACACAGTTTGTAAGAATAATCTAAGTTGTTGATGTGTTTCTGGTTTGACTCAGTAAGAATACAATAGCTTAGTAGCGTAGTCTTTCAGTTGATGTGTTTCTATCCTTTATATAGGCGTTGGAAAGAGACGTTGAGACAATCCAGCACATCAAGATAATTCTGGAAGCTTGATCAATAGTTGTTGATCTGTTGCTTGATATGGTAATAGTCCTTCAAATGCATATTTTGAATTCCATTCCTTTTGAAGCTTAATACCGGTAGACACAGTTGCCAAACTGTACGAGGTAGTGGAGTAGTGGAAACAGAGTTCGTACACACGTACTCTGTACTATACTGCATTCTTTGTTGTTGAGCATCCCACGCTCAAGTTGACTTTGAAGCTAGCCGTTACTCCAAATGAGAGTTTCTTGTGCATCGTAATGCTTTTAGAAAACCTTCTAAGTAGATCTTCAGATTGCAGGCTTCAGACTCACTGTAGCACTTCAGCTTCTGATGATCTTCAGACTCTCTTAGTCTTCAGGTTCTGATAGTCTTCAGACTCTCTTCAGCTTAGTCTTCAGACTCTCTTGAACTTCAGGTTCTGATAGTCTTCAAACTCTCTTGACACAGCTTCTGATGATTCTTCACTCTCTTCAGATCGTCAGAATCACAAGCAACAAGCTTCTCTTGATCTTGCTCTCAAAATGTTCAAACTGAATACTTTCTAAGATACAAATCTTGATTAATATCATGCATACTTAAACAAATATTAGCATATCCAATTGACAATTTTTAATACCTTGTTATCATCAAAACTCAAAACGTGGTATTGCAGAACACCCTTGTTCCAACACATTTGTGCTCGTGATTTTCGGGTGTCAAAATCATTGATTTAGATTCGAACCTTGAATCATTGAACTCTCAACTTTTATTCGCGGGAAGGGAAAAAAGTGAGTAAAAACCCTTAAGACCTTGGATTCGGAGGTTGGTTTCGATTGGGGAAGGTGTTAGGCACCCGAACCGACTATGGTATCCCATAGGAACCTTCTACCTATTCTCTAATCTTGCGCTAAATTGATTTTACTTATATTAAAAAGTTAAGAGTTAAAGTGAAAGAAGGGAGAAAGAAGAAGCATGTTTTTGGTTATTTTTTATTGATTTGGAAGGGTCGAAACCCTTTGCCTACTTACCCAAATAAATCGGGATCAAAATCAAGTAGTTCGGCTAAAGAACTTATTTGATGAGTTGAATTGATTTTAACATTTTTTGAAAAGATTTTAAGAAGAGATGAGAGGCCTCAAGGCATGAGAAGAAAATACGATGAAGTTGATTAATTTTAATTGTACGAATCCATGTCTAATGTGGATATTAAATTAATTAACATTTGATTAAGGAAAATAAAAGGAAAAAACACTTGGATTACATACCAAGGTTTACATAAAAGAAAATTGAATTTGACTTTTTTGATTTTTTGAAGAAAATATTTTCTCTAAACTAACGATGAAATCGCGTTACGGCGGAATAAAAATAAAATAGCGTAAAGCGATAAATAAAGTGGAGTGTCGGTGCGCGTGTCAGTGCGTGTGCCGGTTACATATTACATACCCTAAATACATTCTATGGTCTCAAAAAGAAAAAAATGCGCGAAAATAAATTACATCAATTCCCTAATTATACACACTAAGCCAAAAATAAAAAATAAAACAAAATAAATGACAAGAAATTTAAATATGCATGCGATATTTCTAATGAGAATTATTTCTATAAACTAAAATACAATTTTAAACAAATTAAGACAACAAGACTATAAAATGCAAACATATGAAATAAACCTAAATGCAAAGTAACAAAATTAAAAGAATCAAAAGTGCATGAATTTTTTTTTAAAATGTTTAAATGAATAAAAATTATATGAAAGGGAAAATTAACTATGAACTAAGCAAAAAATATGCATGATGTTAAAATTAAGACATTAAAAAAAATGCATGAAATATGGTTTAAACATCATATGAATTAATTAATTAAAATAAAAGAAATGCATGAAATTATGTACAATAAAGTTACTACAAAAAACAGAGGGGGTGCAGACAGCCAGAATATAGGGGTATCAATGGCAAGCAGAGAAGAGAAGGAAAGAAGAAATACTGGGTTGGGTCGAAGATGGGTAACCGGTGCGGTCCATGGGTGACCCGCCCGGTTACCCACTAATATAAATATGTTTTTTACCCCTTTTTCTTTCATTTTTTTTTCTTCCCTTCTCTCTCTTCAAATCAAAAAAACAGAAGCTCTCCCCTCTCTCCCTCATGCTCGCCGGAAAAAGAAAGAAGGAGGTGGTTGAATGCCTCCGGTGCGGTGGTCGGCCATAGCGCCGCCGCACCGGAGTTCTAAACTCATTTTTTTAAAATTTTTTTTTTACCATCCTCTTCATCTCCTTCTCCTCTTTGCAAATCCACTCTTAGTTTATGCCAAAACACAATAAATAATCCTAGATCTACAAAAGAAAGTCCACCAAAAACATGAAAAAGTCATGAAAAAAAGTACCTCTAGTTTTTTGTTCTTATTGTTTTCGGTTTTGAGCTGCTCCTTCCTCCTTTGTTCACGTTCGGATTCGGTTTTTTCCTTGCCTTGTTCTCACGTTCGTGTTCGGTTTTTGGTGTATTATCCTTGCCTTGTTCCTTTCGGTTTCGTGTTCGGTTTGTTGTTGTGTTTTCTTTTGGCCGAAAATGAGTTGATGTGGTGTGTTGTTGGTTTGGCCGAAAATGGTTTTGGTGGTGTGTTGTTGGTTTGGCCGAAAATGGTTTTGGTGGTGTGTTGTTGGTTTGGCCGAAAATGGTTTTGGTGGTGTGTTGGTTTGGTGCTGAAATTTTCGGATTTGGATTTGGTTTTGATGATTATTGTTGGTTCTGGTGACCGAAAATGAAGTTTGTGTGGGCTAGGGTTTGGATTTTTCTCTTCTTTCTCACTGATCCTCTGTGATCGGTGCTTGAGTTTGTCACCAAATGGTGATGAACTCGCACTTGAATTGCAGAGGAAATGGTTCAATGATGATGGTTCTGTAATGAACCACTGAGAACCATTTTTAATTTCAACTTTTGTTCTTGGTGAAAAAAAAGTTTTGATCTGTTTTTTCTAACTTTTGATTTCTGAATCTGTTTGTATTGGAAAGTGTCACTGACTGATTGATTGACTCTGACACACTATGTACCTGATGCCTGGAATAGACCAAAATACCCTTGCTCTTTCTTGGAGGAAAAGTTGGATTGGACCAATAACAAAGTGACATGTGTACAAGGACTAAAATAAATAATAAATCTGATAAATAAATAACAATAAATAAGTAAAATGAAAAAAATAAATGACTAAATAAATGATTAAAAATGGAAAACGAAAATTAAATAAATAAAAATAAAAATGTCCCGTCGGAACCAAAAAAGTGAGGTATTTTAAAATACCTCTCTGCCGAAATTTCGTCTGATACGACTGAGATTACGCGGCTTTTTACGCTAATTAAAACGATAAATCAACGACGTGAATAAAATGAACTTTACGAACGCAAACAATACGCTACGCTAAAAAACGCACAAAACGCGAGTAAAAATTACGAAATTAATACGCGAGCGACATCAAAAAATAAAACGACGAACGAAAAGTAAATGCGACCACAAATACGAACAAAAGCAGACATTACGGGAATTCGCGCGCGAACGGACGACTAGAACACAAACAACGTACGAATAAAATAAAATAAATCGGTCAAAAATTAGGGTACGACAGATGCCCCTATTTAAGTTTCTCCGTCACGAGGGTTTAAAAAGACGAAGATTTTGAAACGACGGGTCGGAGAGACTTAAATATCAAGTACACCAATTTTTGACCAACTTATAAATCGAGAAAGCTCTATGGATGTAATGATATGAGTTGTCTGTTATGCAAGTACGAATGCAATGACGACGAAAATACTTAACTCGAGAACCAAATAAATGTTACCGGGGAGAAAACGATGTCTGTTACCTTTACTGGGGTAACGATGAACATACGAAAGGAAATACTGGTCATTATCTTTACTGAGACAACAACGAACATACGAAGGGAAAAACTGTCAATTACCTTTACTGGGGTAACGACGAACATACGAAAGGATAAAACGGTCAATTACCTTTACTGGGGTAACGACGAACATACGAAAGGATAAAACGGTCAATTACCTTTACTGGGGTAATGACGAACATACGAAGGGTAAAACTGTCAATTACCTTTACTGGGGTAATGACGAACATACGAAGGGTAAAACTGTCAATTACCTTTACTGAGGTAACGACGAACATGCGAAGGGTAAAACTGTCAATTACCTTTACTGAGGTAATGACGAACATACAAAAGAGTAAAACTGTCAATTACCTTTTACTGGGGTAATGACGAACATATAAAAGAGTAAAACTATCAATTACCTTTTACTGGGGTAATGACGAACATATAAAAGAGTAAAACTGTCAATTACCTTTACTGGGGTAATGACGAACATACAAAAGGTAAAACTGTCAATTACCTTTACTGGGGTAATGACGAACATATAAAAGAGTAAAACTGTCAATTACCTTTACTGGGGTAATGACGAACATACAAAAGGTAAAACTGTCAATTACCTTTACTGGGGTAATGACGAACATACGAAGGGTAAAACTGGTGATGCGTTACTACTACTGAGGTAATTTAGCCGAACAAAAACAGGTTACAAACGGATACTCTTCGTACGAAATGTAGCTTAAACAAAATACTGGGGAAGATTGAAAGGTGGGACCTGCCACTTGAAAGAAACTTAATTGGTAAACAGACCAACATGAACACATGGATGATGACCAATTTTACTGGATACACACAGAGTACGACACATAGGTAAAATGCATATGAATGATATCAGTATGCATGATATGTGTGCATGAATGAATGAAACATGTATGAAAATATACTGGTGAAACTGACGAGACAAGATTGGGCAGGTCGTAAGGATAGTGACCCGGTATCACAGTGCCAACACTTAGCATTCTTCACTGGGGATAATACCACTGGAGATGAATCAAACTACAATCGGGGTACCACCCGTTAACCAAACCAATGCTAGGTAAAGAACACATAACACAAAAACCTGGCTGAGGTCGCCAATTCTGAACTGAACCAAAGTACCTTCTCAAGAACACTGCTTCACATAGTCATTGTTTTTTTTTTGTTCTTTTCTCTTTTTTGAAATCCCTAACTTTTGCCTGGATCGCCCTTTCGGGTTTTCAATCCACCGGGAATATATTCTTTTTTTTGTATGTCCCTAATTTTTGCCTGGATCGCCCTTTCGGGTTTTCGATCCACCGGGACGCTCATTTTTGGCTTAAGCCGCCCTTTCGGGTTTTCGACTTAGCGAGTTTTTCTTTTTTTGCTACTTTGCTTCTTTTTTTTTTTGCAAGACTTTGATCCACTCTGTTGAATTCACCTGCGTTTGAATGGATGTTGACATATGTTTCCATGATATATGAACCTACAGATAATATGTTTGTCATTTTTTTGTTTTTTCAAAAGAAAACATAAAAAGTACAAGAAATTTTCAAAGTTTTTATTTCAAGTATTGACATTAAAAATGGAAGAAGAAAATTTGCATATAGAATAAACAAGAATTCCAAAAGAGGGCACCGGCTCAAGTTAATGTAATAGGGTGGTAACCGGCCAAAGGCATGGCTCCACGGATTACAAAAGTTGGAAAATGGTAATTACATGGGAAGGTACATTGAACACAATAACCACTACATTCCTTAACAACTTTGAACCACTGTTTAGATGCTTTAGTGTCGGAGGACTTCTTGACAGCTAAGGTGCCCCAAATGGGTGATGCTTGATCTGATGCAGTTACTTTGTCATAGTCCTTAACTTTTGCATAGGCCGCCCTTTCGGGTTTTCGACCTATCAGGATAAACTCTTTTTTTCAATTCTTTTTTTTCTCTTCTTTTTTTTTGTCTCTAATTTTTGCCTAAGCCGCCCTTTCGGGTTTTCGACTTACCGAGACGCTCTTTTTTGGTTTAGGCCGCCCTTTCGGGTTTTCGACCTACCGAGATGTTCTTTTCATATATCTTTAGACAAAGTATTTCTTGACTGCATCAGAATTCACAGGACGAGGTAAATCTTCTCCATCCATATTTGTAAGGATTAAAGCACCACCAGAGAACGCTCTCTTGACCACATAAGGACCTTCATAATTGGGAGACCACTTGCCCCTGGGGTCCGGTTGAAAAGACTTGATGCACTTGATCACAAGGTCTCCTTCTTTGAATTCACGGGGATGAACCTTTTTGTCGAACGCCTGTTTCATCCTTGACTGGTATAGTTGTCCGTGACACAAAGCGGTCATGCGTTTCTCTTCAATCAAATTCAATTGATCATACCTACTCTGGCACCACTCAGCTTCAGTTAATTCAGCCTCCATCAAGACTCTCAAAGATGGGATTTCCACCTCCACAGGGAGCACTGCTTCCATACCATATACCAAAGAGAACGGGGTTGCCCCTGTTGAAGTACGCACTGAGGTACGATATCCATGTAAGGCATAGGGTAACATCTCATACCAATCTTTGTAGGTAACCACCATCTTTTGCACAATCTTCTTGATATTCTTATTTGCAGCCTCAACCGCACCATTCATCTGAGGTCTGTATGGAGAAGAGTTGTGATGTTCAATCTTGAAATCATCGCACAATTCTTTCATCATGTTGTTGTTCAAATTTGTACCATTATCCGTGATGATCTTGTTAGGAATACCATAACGGCAGATGATGTTATTCTTGATGAACCGAACCACTACTTGCTTGGTCACATTGGCGAAAGATGCCGCTTCAACCCACTTGGTAAAGTAATCAATAGCCACTAGTATGAAGCGATGTCCATTAGAAGCTTTTGGTTCAATCCGACCAATCATATCGATGCCCCACATGGAGAAAGGCCACGGAGAAGAGATAACATTGAGCATAGATGGTGGTACATGGCTCTTATCTGCATAAATCTGACATTTGTGGCACTTCTTGGCATGATTATAACAATCAGCTTGCATCGTTATCCAGTAATAACCTGCCCTCAATGCTTTCTTAGCCATTGCATGTCCACTGGAATGAGTACCAAAGGGACCTTCATGTATCTCATGCATCAATAAATCTGCTTCGCGTTCATCCACACACCTGAGCAACATTGCATCAAAGTTTCTTTTGTACAATACATCTTCATTCAGGAAGAAATTACCAGACAGTCTTCTCAAAGTCCTCTTATCTTTGTGAGATGCCCCAGGCGGATACTCTTGAGTTTGAAGGAAAACCTTGATATCATGAAACCATGGCTTACCATCGGCAAGTACTTCAACTGCAAACACATAAGCGGGCCTTTCAAGGAACTGCACACTGATTAATGGCACATCATTGTGACGATTTACTTTGATCATTGAAGACAAGGTGGCCAAAGCATCTGCCATCTGATTCTCATCACGGGGAATGTGACGCAACTCCACTTTGTTAAAGAAAGTTAACAACCGTCTTGCATAATCTCTGTAAGGAATCAAACCAGCATGGTGAGTTTCCCACTTCCCTTTGATCTGATTAATCACCAAGGCTGAATCTCCACATATATCAATATTCTTAATGCTCATATTGATTGCTTCTTCAATGCCCATGATGCAAGCTTCATATTCTGCCATATTGTTTGTACAATCAAATCGTAGCCTTGCAGTAAAAGGGATGTGAGTACCCTCAGGTGTGACAAGGACTGCCCCAACTCCATTGCCATAAGCATTAACGGCCCCATCAAATATCAAACCCCATTCAGACTCAGGATCTGGACCTTCACCAAACAACGGTTCATCACAATCTTTCATCTTCAAATACATGACCTCTTCATCAGGGAATTCAAACTTAACAGGCTGGTAATCTTCAACTGGTTGATGAGCCAAGTGATCTGCAAGGATACTCCCTTTGATTGCTTTCTGAGTATGGTATTCAATATCAAACTCGGCCAATAACATCTGCCAACGAGCAATTCTTCCTGATATTGAAGACTTCTCCAGGAGGTATTTGATTGGGTCCATTTTGGATATCAACCAAGTGGTATGATTGATCATATAGTGCCGGAGACGTTTGGTGGCCCAGGCTAAAGCACAACAAGTCTTCTCAAGTGCCGAGTACCGGGATTCACAATCTGTGAACTTCTTGCTTAAGTAATAGATTGCATGCTCTTTTCTACCAGTTTCATCTTGCTGTCCGAGTACACAACCCATGGAATCTTCTAACACAGTCAAGTACATGATCAACGGTCTTCCTTCAACTGGAGGGACAAGAATTGGAGGTTCTAACAAATACTCCTTGATACTGTCGAAGGCTTTCTGACAATCTTCCGTCCAAACAATCCTTTGATCTTTGCGGAGTAACTTGAATATCGGCCCATAAGTAGCAGTCATATTAGAGATAAACCTGGAGATATAATTCAGTCTTCCGAGAAAACCTCTAACTTGTTTCTCTGTTTTTGGAACGGGCATATCCCGGATGGCTCTGACTTTGTCGGGATCTACTTCAATACCCTTCTGGCTAACAATGAAGCCCAAAAGTTTCCTTGATCGGACACCGAAAGTACATTTATTAGGATTCAAACGGAGCTTGTACTTTCTCAACCGCTGGAACATCTTCAACAGATACTCAACATGTTCTTCTTCAGTACCAGACTTGACAATCATATCATCCACGTAAACTTCTATCTCTTTGTGCATCATATCATGGAATATCTTGGTCATACCCCTCTGATAAGTGGCACCAGCATTTATCAAACCAAATGGCATTACTACATAGCAGAAAGCACCCCATGGCGTGATGAAAGACGTTTTTTCTCTATCTTCAGGAGCCATCTTGATCTGATTGTAACCAGAGAAACCATCCATGAAGGAGAAAACTTTGCATTGGGCAGTACTATCAACCAATACATCAATATGAGGTAGAGGGAAATCATCCTTCGGACTTGCCTTGTTCAAATCTCGGTAATCAACACACATTCGGACCTTACCATCTTTCTTCGGAACAGGCACAATATTGGCCAACCACTGAGGATACTCGGATGTAACTAGAAAGCCTGCATCAATCTGCTTCCGCACTTCTTCTTTGATCTTGAGAGCCATATCAGGATGAGACCTTCTGAGCTTCTGTTTGACTGGAGGACACTCAGGTTTCAAAGGCAAGCGATGCTCTACAACTTCATGATCTAATCCTGGCATGTCTTTGTATGACCAAGCAAATATGTCAGCGTACTCTCTGAGAAGTTCAATTACCTTTTCTTTGACGGTAACTTCCAATGACGCCCCAATCTTGATCTCTTTTCTATCCTCCTCGGTACCCAGATTGATCAATTCTAATTCTTCCTCATGAGGCTGAATGATCTTTTTCTCTTGCTCTAACATCCATCTGATCTCATCAGGAATCTCATCATCCTCCTCTACTATAGCCTCGTAAACAGGGGATTCAAAGTTGGGCCGAAGCATAGGGTCACTGTGTTCAACGGGCTTATGTATGTTTAGTCTGCACATGATTTATGATTGATCTTAGTAAATGAGTAAATGCAGACTTTTGAATTTGATTGATGTAAAAAGAAAAAAAGAATGAAATTTTTTTTTGGGATTTTTCTATTACCATTTTTCCAGAAAAAGCAGTAAATAAAAATAAGACAGTCATGATAGAAACGATGTTTTTTCATTAATAACGACAATACTTGAAGATAAAACCAAAAGCCCTACAAGATTTCATTTTCGTCTGGGGCAGGACGAAAAGAGTTTTCTTCAAAAAACGAAAAAGTAGACAAACATATTACTTAGACACATGCATCACATAAGGAATATCCACAGCGATCCAATTGCAACAGGCTCCTCCAGGTGTCACAAAGACAGGTGCAACCTCCTCTGACTGATCCTCGAGAATAGCATTGGTTTCCGGTGGAGCATGAATAAACCCAGCACTGTGAAAAATACCCTCAACTGGCTTGAAAATTGCACTCGACTGACTGGTAGAGAAACCGAGACCTTCTTTCTGCTTGTTCTCAGGCAGCTGTACCAACTGACCCCAGCCTCCTGTTTTACCATTTTGTACAAGCTTCCGGGCATCCTTCAAGGAGGCCATACAAGTCTCACCCTTCTTAGCAGCTCCTTCTTCCGCAGAGAACCCCTGAAAAGAAGTTCCTTCTACATCATCAGCACCAATATAGGAGAAAGCAGACAAATGACTAACCAACAAGGCTGATTCACCAATTACCGTTATCAGCTTTCCACAACTTACAAACTTCAGCCTCTGATGAAGAGTGGAGGTCACTGCTCCAGCCTCATGAATCCACGGTCTTCCAAGTAAGCAACTGTACGAAGCTTGTATGTCCATGACTTGGAATGTAACCTTGAAGGTATGAGGGCCCACCGTGATAGGCAAGTCTATGTCCCCAATCACCGACTTCCTAGATCCATCGAATGCTTTTACCATCACTGCACTTGGCCTCAACTGGGCGCCACGGTATGCCAACCTTTCCAAAGTAGTCTTTGCCATCACATTGAGGGCGGAACCGGTGTCTATCAACACATTCGACATTGAGTCTGACTTACAAAGGACAGAAATGTGCAAAGCCCAGTTGTGGTTTCTTCCCTCCGTCGGGAGGTCTTCATCGCTAAAGCTCAGGTTATTACACGCAGTTACATTCCCCACTATACTCCCGAATTGCCCCAGGGTAACATCGGGATCCACATATGCTTGAGCCAAAATCTTCATCAGAGTGTCCCTATGAGCTCCAGAGTTCATAAGTAAAGACATTATGGAAATTTTGGATGGGGTTTGCAACAACTGATCGATTATCTTGTATTCACTCTTTTTGATTAGCTTCAAGATCTCATCACTACCTTCCTGAATGATCCCCTCAGGTTGGCTGGCACCTTTACCCTTATCAAGATTCTGCACTGGCACATTCGGAGTAGCATTCTCGTTGCGCACAACAGTGGGGAGAATACGCCCACTTCTCATTACTTTGCCCACACCTGCTATATTTATGACAGCATCTGCAGAGTGCAGAGGGATCTCTTTACCATTCTCCACAATAGTTGCCTCATACCTGTAGGGTATGGCCTTCTGTGAAGTATAGGGAACAGGTCCTGGCAAGCGGATCACTAGAGGAGTTACGTCTGACTTCACATTATCACAGACTACCTCAAGATTCTTAAACACCGGGGTAATAACACAAACATTCCTGGATTCCTTCTTAACAATCAGCTCTTTTCTGTCAATCAATCCTTGTATATCCTCCTGGACTTTCTCACACCCTCGGGGGTCCACAGAACACACTTCACAAGCATCGTGATCGTGGTCGAACATGTTGGCTTCTCACATCTTGGCGTGAATCGGGACCAAAGGAGTTCTGATATCTTGAACCCTGAGAATTAGACTCAAATCTTGATCCTCTTGAATCATATTAACAGCCGGTCCATGAGATGGCAAAGGATTATTCTGAGTATTGGAATTGGTGTCCTCGAAGGACAACTCTTTGCTTTGAATCAACCTCTGAACTTCTTCTTTGAGCGGGTAGCAATGCTCAACATCATGCCCAGGTGCCCCTTGGTGAAAAGCACAGGTAAGGTCAGCACGGTGCCATGGAGGTAGTGGGTTCTGCAGGCGGGGAGGCTGCCTAGTCTGCACAAGATTCCTTGCTAATAAAGAGGGTAGCAAGTCTGCATACAACATGGGTATGGGGGGAAACTCTTTTCTGGGAAGGCGATTTGGCTGTTGTGGGGCTCGATTACGAGGCTGTTGTTGTTGAGGTGGTGGTGGGTAATATGGTTGTTGGTAGAAAGGTTGCGGATACGGTTGTTGATATAGTGGTGGATAGAATGGTGGAGGCCTCTGGGGCGTTTGTGGGTGGTAATGTTGATTTTGTGGAGCTGGGAAAGGTGGTGGAATATTGGCAATGAAGGGGTAGTTTGGATATATTGGCTGGGATCCACCCTGGGCTACCATACTGACTTCCTGAGCACTCTTCTTTGGATAACTGTTTCCAAATTTCTTGGGTCCATTAGACGACCCACCTGACGAAGCACTTGACACACTACCTTCTTTGGCCAAAATTCCTTTTCGGACCAAATCTTCGATGCGAACCCCCGCGTCAACCATCTCAGTAAATTTCTGCGATGCGCAACCAATCATTTTCTCCGAGTAGTAGGGACTCAAAGTTTCAAAGAAAAGATCAGCCATTTCTCTTTCCTCCAGAGCAGGGCGGATTTGGGCCGATTTTTGAATAAAGCGGAGAGCATACTCCTTGAAAGACTCTTTATCCTTTTGAGTCATAGCTTGCAGTTCCCTTCGGGTGGGCCCCAGATGTATGTTATACCTGTACTGCTGTATGAAAGCCCTGGCCAATTCTTCGAAGGTGGTGATGCCCTTCAGATTCATATACCGTATTTGTGCGGGACCAGTCAAACTGTCTTGGAAACAATGAATGAGCAAAGGTTCATTGTCTTTGTAGGCTGTCATCTTCCTTACATACATAACCAGGTGGCTCTGTGGACAAGTGTTCCCTTCATATTTGACGAAATCCGGAGTCTTAAACTTGGGAGGCAGTACCACATTTGGGACCAAACAAAGATCGTGCACATTCTGACCATAGATGTCTTTACCACGAAGAGCCTTCAGTTCTTTCTGCACTACGTCGTACTTCTCTTCCAAACTTACCATTCTGTCATCTCCTACTACACTGCCCGAATGATAAATTGGTCCTTCCTCCTGCTGGGCAGTGTGCACAATGGGTGCCGTATGATTCATGACAGCTTGAGGGAATAATTGTCCATGATGAAAAAGTGGTGTTGCTTGTTGTCCATAAGGAGTTGGCATTTCTGGGCCAGCAAAGCGTACACCTTCATTAGCTGTAAGAGGCATACTCCAAGGATACTCTTTGGACATGTAGTTCTGAGGGTGATAAGCAAAACCGGGAGGACGAAGACCTTCATTGTACATATTTGATGCATCTCCAAAAGAAAAACCAGCCGGGGTGGGCTGTGCAGTGCCAGCAGCCGTAGCAGTAAGGATCGGTTGCGTAGGACCAGTCTGGGCAGACGAAACAACCACAGGAGAATTATGTGCAGCAGACACAACAACAGGAATTGGCTGAGCATCAAGAACTGGTTGGACCGGGATCACATCAAGAATCGGCTGGGTAGCTGCCACTTGTGCCTGATTGGCCATTATAGCTTCCATCATAACCGTTAACTTATCCATACCCTCTCTGAGTGTAATAACCTGCTCTTTGAGATCCCTGTTCTCTTGTTCCATCAAATCCATCTTCTTTTTAACAATTGCCCGAGTGTTGTGGATGCGAGAAGGCTTGTACTGAATACGCCGGGCCACTTTCCTTGACTGAGGCAGAAATGAGAGAATTATGAGACTCTGTTTTGACAGTTTATGGATGCAGTATGATGCATGATATGCTAAATGCAAAACAATGTAATAATTTTTTTTGATTCATCGAAGAACTTATAGAAACAAACTTTTTTGTAAACATAACAATCTTAAACATTCACTGAAAACAAATACAAGATAATTCCCTTTTAACAAACTGAGCCAAGGGATAGACTTCAAAGTACATAATAGAAAACTAAAAAAAAATACAATAAAAAGAAACAAAAGATGAAGATCTCAAATCCTTGAAGTAGACTACTCCTCCAAATCTGAATGTGGGCCAGCGAAGAAATCCATGCGTTTCTTCTTACTCCTGGGAACCTGTTCAAGTATAGCATCCTTCACCCTGATACGCTCTTTCAGCTCAGCAATCTCATGATCTTTCTTATGATTTTTCCAATTCTCTTCTTCTAAAAGACCCATGAGAGTGTCATTTTCACGCTTAGCTGCATTATATTTCTCTTTCCAATCGGCACTTTCACGCTCTGACTCAACCAAACGCGCCTGATACTCCTCCATGGTCTTAAGAGGTAAAGGCACTGGTATTGTTGGAATAGTTGCAGTTAAAGATCTTAGCAGGGGGTAAGGCATCCCTATCTGAGCAGCTCTATCAATGACCCAATCGACGTAAGATTCATGAGTTACATTTGACTTATACTTCAACTGGCTCTTGTTCAACCTGATAATGGATCGCCAAGCTTGCGCAAACTGCATTCTCTTATCATTAACATCCTCCTTGTACAAGAAAAACTCACTGGATAAGAAGAGGTAAGCAGGTCTCATCCTCATAGGGTACCCAAACTGACGTCTGGCAAGAAGCGGGTTATAACTGATGCCTCCGTGTATACCAAGAAGAGGCACATTGGAGAACTCCCCACAATGGTCAATGATCACTCCAGTATCATAAGCCGAATTGTACCACACTATATCATCTGGGGTGAGAGCCATGAGTTTCTCCGACCATGGAATGAATTCAGATCGAATTTTAGGGCGAGGTAAATGTGAGGTAAACCAGGTGTAGAGTAAGGGTGTACAACAAATGATAACTCCACGTCCTTTAGATGTACGGTCATGGATGGACAAGTAGGTATCAGCAAGCAAGGTAGGGACAGGGTTCTGGGTAAGAAAAATCTGGATAGCATTCATGTCAACGAAGTTGTCAACATTCGGGAACAGCACGATGCCATAGATAAGTAAAGCAAGGATGGCCTCAAAGGCATCGGCATTGGATCTCTCAGAGAAAGTGGTGGCTTTTTGGTAGAGGAAATTGAAGGGTAGGCATTGGAGACCTCCTTTAAGGGTAAGATTAGCTTTTATCTCGGAAACTTCAAGATGAAGAGCAGCCGCGATGGTTGAAAACTTGGGTGCAGGTTCAAGACCATGGAAAGGTACTTTGTCGAGTATGGGTAAACCGATCCAATAAGAGTACTCCTCAAGTGTAGGCATAAGCTGATAATCCGGGAAAGTAAAACAGTGGTAAAGTGGGTCATAGAACTGGACCAAAGTATGGAGGAGTCCTTCATCGACATCTGTCTTGAGAATACTAAGCAAATAACCATACCGCTCACGAAAGTGGTCCGGGCTAGTCAACCTCCTTGCTAGCTTCCTTAAATTCTCCAAATCCGGTTTCTTGAAATCATACTTCTTAGTCCTCTTCACAATTTTCTTCACAACACCCTCCATATCTAATATGTTTACAAAAAAAAGAGATTACATAAGTCCTTCGATGTTTTAATGGATGCAAAAAGAGTATCTATGTATGAATGCATGTATGCATGATTATGCTAAAGAACATAGAAAACATGGGAGGTTAAGTCCACAAAGTTGGAGCTGAGGTTAAACACGCCATCTGGTAAGGACTAAGGTCTCAGATGCACTTGTAACCAGGGTTCTAACACAGTTCCCAAATTACGACCCCCTCCGAACTTTATTGGATTCCCGGGACGACACCCGGTCCAACAGCGTCCGTAGGAGAGTCTAGTTTGAGTGTAGCATCGCGTATCGACTAAGACCAAGACAACACTTGGTTAGCCACCGCACTACATCCTAATGGCCAAGATGGGTTAAAGGTAACTAAGGTCCTTAGCTTCGACGGAAACTTAAAAGCAATAATGTCTAAGCGCGACAACACACGCCGACGTATATCACTTCAAGATCCTCCGCTAAGTGTGGTTATATCACATGTTCCACCACACGAGAATACTCTCGGCATGTCACTATGATTCTACCACTCCTATCTTATATTTCACTCAAGCCCGGGCATAGGACTTATCTCGCCACTCACGTAAAAAGGTAAACAATTAGGCACGTATTTACAAAAGCATAAACAAATAAAGTGCAAAAGCAAAGAAAGATAAAATAGGCTTAACCCTCAAAAGGTTCCCAGTGAAGTCGCCATTTCTGTGCTCGTGATTTTCGGGTGTCAAAATAATTGATTTAGATTCGAACCTTGAATCATTGAACTCTCAACTTTTATTCGCGGGAAGGGAAAAAAGTGAGTAAAAACCCTTAAGACCTTGGATTCGGAGGTTGGTTTCGATTGGGGAAGGTGTTAGGCACCCGAACCGACTATGGTATCCCATAGGAACCTTCTACCTATTCTCTAATCTTGCGCTAAATTGATTTTACTTATATTAAAAAGTTAAGAGTTAAAGTGAAAGAAGGGAGAAAGAAGAAGCATGTTTTTGGTTATTTTTTATTGATTTGGAAGGGTCGAAACCCTTTGCCTACTTACCCAAATAAATCGGGATCAAAATCAAGTAGTTCGGCTAAAGAACTTATTTGATGAGTTGAATTGATTTTAACATTTTTTGAAAAGATTTTAAGAAGAGATGAGAGGCCTCAAGGCATGAGAAGAAAATACGATGAAGTTGATTAATTTTAATTGTACGAATCCATGTCTAATGTGGATATTAAATTAATTAACATTTGATTAAGGAAAATAAAAGGAAAAAACACTTGGATTACATACCAAGGTTTACATAAAAGAAAATTGAATTTGACTTTTTTGATTTTTTGAAGAAAATATTTTCTCTAAACTAACGATGAAATCGCGTAACGGCGGAATAAAAATAAAATAGCGTAAAGCGATAAATAAAGTGGAGTGTCGGTGCGCGTGTCAGTGCGTGTGCCGGTTACATATTACATACCCTAAATACATTCTATGGTCTCAAAAAGAAAAAAATGCGCAAAAATAAATTACATCAATTCCCTAATTATACACACTAAGCCAAAAATAAAAAATAAAACAAAATAAATGACAAGAAATTTAAATATGCATGCGATATTTCTAATGAGAATTATTTCTATAAACTAAAATACAATTTTAAACAAATTAAGACAACAAGACTATAAAATGCAAAACATATGAAATAAACCTAAATGCAAAGTAACAAAATTAAAAGAAACAAAAGTGCATGAATTTTTTTTTAAAATGTTTAAATGAATAAAAATTATATGAAAGGGAAAATTAACTATGAACTAAGCAAAAAATATGCATGATGTTAAAATTAAGACATTAAAAAAAATGCATGAAATATGGTTTAAACATCATATGAATTAATTAATTAAAATAAAAGAAATGCATGAAATTATGTACAATAAAGTTACTACAAAAAACAGAGGGGGTGCAGACAGCCAGAATATGGGGGTATCAATGGCAAGCAGAGAAGAGAAGGAAAGAAGAAATACTGGGCTGGGTCGAAGATGGGTAACCGGTGCGGTCCATGGGTGACCCGCCCGGTTACCCACTAATATAAATATGTTTTTTACCCCTTTTTCTTTCATTTTTTTTTCTTCCCTTCTCTCTCTTCAAATCAAAAAAACAGAAGCTCTCCCCTCTCTCCCTCATGCTCGCCGGAAAAAGAAAGAAGGAGGTGGTTGAATGCCTCCGGTGCGGTGGTCGGCCATAGCGCCGCCGCACCGGAGTTCTAAACTCATTTTTTTTTTTAAATTTTTTTTACCATCCTCTTCATCTCCTTCTCCTCTTTGCAAATCCACTCTTAGTTTATGCCAAAACACAATAAATAATCCTAGATCTACAAAAGAAAGTCCACCAAAAACATGAAAAAGTCATGAAAAAAAGTACCTCTAGTTTTTTGTTCTTATTGTTTTCGGTTTTGAGCTGCTCCTTCCTCCTTTGTTCACGTTCGGATTCGGTTTTTTCCTTGCCTTGTTCTCACGTTCGTGTTCGGTTTTTGGTGTATTATCCTTGCCTTGTTCCTTTCGGTTTCGTGTTCGGTTTGTTGTTGTGTTTTCTTTTGGCCGAAAATGAGTTGATGTGGTGTGTTGTTGGTTTGGCCGAAAATGGTTTTGGTGGTGTGTTGTTGGTTTGGCCGAAAATGGTTTTGGTGGTGTGTTGGTTTGGTGCTGAAATTTTCGGATTTGGATTTGGTTTTGATGATTATTGTTGGTTCTGGTGACCGAAAATGAAGTTTGTGTGGGCTAGGGTTTGGATTTTTCTCTTCTTTCTCACTGATCCTCTGTGATCGGTGCTTGAGTTTGTCACCAAATGGTGATGAACTCGCACTTGAATTGCAGAGGAAATGGTTCAATGATGATGGTTCTGTAATGAACCACTGAGAACCATTTTTAATTTCAACTTTTCTTCTTGGTGTTCTTGGTGAAAAAAAAGTTTTGATCTGTTTTTTCTAACTTTTGATTTCTGAATCTGTTTGTATTAAAAAGTGTCACTGACTGATTGATTGACTCTGACACACTATGTACCTGATGCCTGGAATAGACCAAAATACCCTTGCTCTTTCTTGGAGGAAAAGTTGGATTGGACCAATAACAAAGTGACATGTGTACAAGGACTAAAATAAATAATAAATCTGATAAATAAATAACAATAAATAAGTAAAATGATAAAAATAAATGACTAAATAAATGATTAAAAATGGAAAACGAAAATTAAATAAATAAAAATAAAAATGTCCCGTCGGAACCAAAAAAATGAGGTATTTTAAAATACCTCTCTGCCGAAATTTCGTCTGATACGACTGAGATTACGCGGCTTTTTACGCTAATTAAAACGATAAATCAACGACGTGAATAAAATGAACTTTACGAACGCAAACAATACGCTACGCTAAAAAACGCACAAAACGCGAGTAAAAATTACGAAATTAATACGCGAGCGACATCAAAAAATAAAACGACGAACGAAAAGTAAATGCGACCACAAATACGAACAAAAGCAGACATTACGGGAATTCGCGCGCGAACGGACGACTAGAACACAAACAACGTACGAATAAAATAAAATAAATCGGTTAAAAATTAGGGTACGACAACATTGATGATCAGTATCAATGAATTGAATATCTAAAATTCCATTTTGAACATAGTCTCTAATAAAATGATGTTTAATTTCAATGTGCTTTGCTCTTGAATGCAGAATTGGATTCTTAGATAAACATATAGCAGCTTTATTATCCCAATAAATTGGGATACAGTTTTCAGTTATTTGATAATCCTCAAGCTGATGTTTCATCCAGAGTAGTTGTGTACAACAACTAGCAGCTGAGATGTATTCTGCTTCTGCTGTTGACAATGCAATAGTTGTTTGCCTCTTGCTAGCCCAGGATATCAAATTCTCTCCCGGAAATTGACAATTGTCACTGGTTGATTTTCTTTCAATCCTATCTCCAGCATAGTCAGCATCACAGAATCCAACTAGCTTATAATCTGAAGATTTCTTATACAGAAGTCCAAGATTAATAGTTCCTTTCAGATATCTAAAGATTCTCTTAACAGCAGTTAAGTGAGACTCTCTAGGATCTGATTGGAACCTTGCACACAGACATACACTGAATAAAATATCTGGTCTGGATGCAGTTAGGTATAACAGAGAACATATCATACCTCTATACAGCTTCTGATCAACTTTGTTTTCTTGATCTTCTTTGCTTAGAGTGCAGGTTGGATGCATTGGAGTGTTCATTTCCTTGCAGTCCTCAAGATTGAACTTCTTCAGGAGCTCTTTAGTGTATTTGGACTGATGAACATAGACTCCATCTTTGCATTGGTTGATTTGAATTCCCAGAAAGAACTTCAACTGTCCCATCATGCTCATTTCAAATTCATCCTGCATTGACTTAGAGAACTCCTTGCAAAGTGAACCATTAGTTGAACCAAAAATAATATCGTCAACATAAATTTGAACTATAAGAATGTCCTTCTTCAGAGTCTTTCTGAATAGTGTAGTATCAACTTGTCCTCTTTCAAAATCATTTTTAATTAAGAAATTACTTAGTCTTTCATATCAAGCTCTGGGAGCCTGTTTCAAGCCATATAGTGATTTCTTCAGTTTATAAACATGTTCAGGATGTTTCAGATCTTCAAAACCAGGAGGTTGTTTGATATACACTTCTTCAGTAATGACACCATTAAGAAAGGCACTCTTAACATCCATTTGATACAGGTTTATGTTGTGATTAACTGCGTAGGAAAGAAGTAACCTGATTGCTTCCAATCTTGCAACTGGAGCAAATGTTTCAGTGTAATCAATGCCTTCTTCCTGACTGTAGCCTTGAGCCACAAATCTGGCCTTGTTTCTGATTACTTCTCCTTGTTCACTAAGCTTGTTTTTTAACACCCATTTAGTTCCAATAATGTTCTTGTGCTCAGGCTTAGCTACTAGATCTCATACATCATTCCTTTTGAATTGATTAAGTTCATCTTGCATTGCCAGAATCCATCCTTCATCTCCAAGTGCTTCTTCAACAGAGGTAGGTTCAACAACAGATAATAATCCCAAAGCAGACTCTTCTTGTCTGAAATGTGATCTAGTTCTTCTGGGACTATCTTTGTTGCCAATGATTTGATCCTCATGATGTGAAGACTTGTATTTGAATGCATGTTTGGATTGATTGGCTTGCTGAGAACCATCTTGAGCTTCTTCAGAAGCTTCTTCATCAGGAACTTCAGGGGATGCTACAGCTTCTGGAGTATCTTCAGATTCTGGAATCTGATCAGGTTCTGAGTTGTCATCAGAATCTTGAGAACCTGCAAAACTTTCACATTGCTCTGGAGTTTCACTTCCACGCACTTTGTCATCAAATCTGACATGCATAGATTCTTCAACACATTGTGTTTCTGAATTATACAGTCTGTATGCCTTAGATCTTTCAGAGTAACCTAAAAAGATTCCCTTCTGAGTTTTGGCATCAAATTTCTTTAGATAGACTTTATTGTTCAGAATATAACATGTACATCCAAACTGATGAAAGTAAGATATGTTAGGTTTCCTGCCTTTAAAGAGTTCATATGCTGTTTTGTTCAACAAGGGTCTGATGTAGATCTTGTTCTGAACATAACATGCTGTGTTTACTGCTTCTGTCCAAAAATGTTTAGCCAGATTGTTCTCATCAATCATGGTTATTGCCATTTCTTGTAAGGTTCTATTCTTTTTCTCTACAACCCCATTTTGTTGTGGAGTTCTAGGAGCAGAGAATTCAAGGATAATTCCATGTTTTTCAAAAAAAAGGTTCAAATGGCTCATTTTCAAATTCTCCTCCATGATCACTTCTGACTTTCAAGATTTTCAATTCCTTTTCAGATTGTATTTGGATGCAGAATTTACTAAACACAGAATATGAATCATCTTTAGATTTCAGAAACTTAACTCAACTTCATCTACTGTAATCATTAACAATGACTAATCCATATTTACTTCCATATAAGGATGCATTACTGACTGGTCCAAATAAGTCAATGTGAAGTAGTTCCAAGGGTCTGGAGGTAGAAACAATTTCTTTTGGTTTAAAAGAGCTTTCAACAATTTTCCCTTTCTGGCATGCTCCACAGAAAGCATATGAATGATAGTCAATGTCTGGTAAGCCTTTGACTAGTTGCAACTTGCTGAGCTTAGAGATTAACCTCTAGTTTGCATGTCCCAACCGTCTGTGCCAAAACCATTTCTTATCACCCATTGATAGAAGGCAAACTACCTTCTGATCAGCCAGTTCAGAGAATTTTATTTTGTAAATATTGTTTCTTCTCTTTCCCTTGAAAGCTATGGATTGATCACCCTTGTTGACTACTGTGTAATTGTTCTTATTAAACAAAACATCATAACCACCGTCACACAATTAACTTATGCTCAGTATGTTATGTCTAAGTCCATCTACAAACCACACATTACTAATTGAGATTAGAGAATTGTCAATGGTTCCAGTACCAATGATTTTGCCAGTCTGGTTTCCTCCAAATCCCACAGTTCCTCCCTCTTTCATGGTCAGGGTTTGGAACATAGACTTTTCTCCCGTCTTATGTCGTAAGCAGCCACTGTCCAGGTACCAGGCCTTCTTCCTTTCTTGTCCTTTTAGACATACCTGCAACATCAACAATTTCAGACTTAGGTACCCATATCTTTATGTGTCCTCTGGGGTTAGTCCTTAAACCATTGAATCCCCTTTGTGTTGTGTGTCTTGAGGTCCTTGGTATTGTTTTCCGCCAAACTTTAGGTTCAGAACCATTTAGTTTAGGATCCGACATACCTTTCACAATTTCTCTTCTTTGAAACTTAGGCTTTTGTTTTTCAGACTCAGGTTTCTTCAGAGTCTGTTTACCAGAATATGATTTCTTCAGAATCTGAATCCTTGAAGCCTTAGGTTCAAAGTTGTTCAGTACCTTTGGCTTTAGGTTCTGTGGTTTTGACTTTTTCATTACTTTAGAACTTGAAGCTTTAGGTCCTGAATGAGTCACTGTGTTGACTTCTTCAGACTCACTCACAAAGTGACTTTTCAATACTTCTCTGGCGCCATCAGCACCAGGTTTTAGGATCACTTCATTTGAGTTGCCTCCAATGAATCCAAGACCCTGTCCTCTGTTCTGATATGTGCTATAGATCATAGATGCTACCCTGGATCTATCAATTCCAGTAGCAATAAATTCTTGTAGAGAAACATCCTGCTCACTCAAGTATTTACAGCTACACTTCTTGATCAGTGAAGAGTCATTTTCTTTCTTTAAACTGTCCATCTCCAACATAGTTGAGTCATGCTTTTTCAACAACTTATCAAGTTGTTGTTTGACTTTCTTCAACTCTGTGGATTTGGTCTCATAGTGACCAAGAAGTTATTTGATAGAATCAACTAATTCAGATCTAGTGAGTTTAGAAAATACCTCAGTCTCACTCTCAGAGTCTGTGTCTGATTCTGCATCAGGTGCTTCTTCAATTGGTTCAGTTGTAGCCATTAATCCAACAGCTACATTAGCTTCACCATCAGCATCATCTTCATCAGACCCTGACTCATTATCAAGATCCTCCCAGGTAGCCATCAGACTTTTCTTGATTTGCTTCTTAAACTTGCTTAACTTGAAGGTTGGCTTCTTTGACTTGGATTACACTTTCCGCAACTTTGGACAATCAGCAATGAAGTGCCCAGGCTTCTTGCAGTTGAAGCAACATTTCTATTCTTCCTTCTTGAAACCCTTACCACTGCTCTTACTCAGAAACTTCTTGTTCTTCTTGGCTAGGTACTGCATTCTGCTTGAAAGCATAGCCATTTCTTTAGCAACATCAGGATCTTCCTCAGAGCTTTCAGAAGAAGAAGATTCATTTTCAAACTCTTCAACTTTGAGAGCTTTTGAGGATCTTCCCTTTGACTTTAAAGCAATGGTTTTTGACTTTCTTGTAGATTCATGTTTATTGAGACTTAACTCATGAACTTTGAGAGAACTGACAAGATCTTCAACACTCAAGGTGTTTAAATCTTTAGCTTCCTCAATTGCAGTAACATTTGGTCTCCATCTAGAGGGTAAGCTCCTCGGTATCTTGCTAACATGGTCAGAAGCTATATAACTCTTTTTCAGTATTTGAAGTCCAGATACTAGAGTTTGAAACCATGAGTACATATGCTCAATGCTTTCATCCTCCTTCATCTTGAATAACTCATACTGATGAACCAATAAAAGAGCTTTAGCTTCCCTGACTTTCTTGCTCCCTTCATAGTTTGCACAAAGAGAAACAAACATGGCTTTAACAGTGGATTTGTCACTCATCTTCATGTATTCAGACTTTGGAATAGCTGTGACAAGAGCTCCTCTTATGATATGATGTTTCTTGTAGCTCTTCATCTGAGCGGCAGTGTGTATCTTACGGTCAATAGCAGCACCTTCGTCATCAAGTTCTAAGTCACCAACACCATCTTCTAGTAAGTCCCAAAGTTCTTCATCAAGACACATGACATAGCTGTAGAAGTTGGTTTTCCACCAAGAAAACTCTTCAGGATCACCATTAAACTTTGAAATTTTCCCATAATCAGCTTTCTTACTGCCTTTACTGGATCCATAGTCATATGGTATAGCAGCACCAGAATTAGCACCAGAAGTAGAAGGTTCACTAGAAGACATATTTTTCTCTGGATCTTTTCTATTACACGGTTAAGTGCTATGACAACAGAGCCGAAGCTCTGATACCAACTGAAGGTGAAAAAAACACAAGAAAGGGGGGTTGAATTGTGTTAACTTTTTCGCAACTCTTGAAGAGTGAGAATCTGTTTTCCAGGATTAGAGTCTGAATGAGATCAAAACCTGATGGAAGACCAGAGTCTGTTGCAGCGGAAATAATAAAGAGATAAAGGAAAGAGAGAACACAAGCAATTATACAGGTTCCTTCCACAAACCGGAAGTAGTCATGTCCCCCTTGCACTTCCAAGGAGAGTTTCACTAAAATGTAAGTAACAATTACAAGTTGCTCAAACACACAGTAAGAGACTTCCAATGCTCAAGCACGCAGGCAAGAGACTTCCAATGCTCAAAGACACAACTAAGAGACTTCTTTGCTCAAGGACACAACCAAGAGACTTCTGACACAATTTATAGAAAATTGAATAGAGTTAGAACACTTGATAAACAATCAAATGTGTTCCAATTACAAAACAAAGAGACTCTGTTTTCTGATTAACTTAGAAATTCTAGGATATACAGTTTGTAAGAATTTGCTAAGTTGTTGATGTGTTTTTGGCTTGACTCAGAGAGAATACAATAGCTTAATAGCGTAGTTTTCAGGTGTAGAGTCCAACATATTCTTCAAGTCTTCTATCCTTTATATAGGCGTTGGAAAGAGACGTTGAGACAATCCAACACATCATAGAGTCTTCTGGAAGTTTGATCAATAGATGTTGATCTGTTGCTTGATATGGTAATAGTCCTTCAAATACATATTTTGAATCCCATTCCTTTTGAAGCGAATTACCTGTAGACACAGCTGCCAAATCTACGAGGTAGTGGAGTAATGGAAACAGAGTTCGTACAAAGGTACTATGTCCTATTATGCATTCTTGTCGTTGAGCATCCCATGCTTAAGTTGACTTTGAAGCTAGTCGTTACTCCAAATGAACGTTTCTTATGCATCGAAATGCCTTCAGAAATCCTTCTAAACAAATCTTCAATTTGCAGTCTTCAGACTCTCTGTAGCACTTCAGACTTTGATGAACTTCATACTCTCTGCAGAACTTTAGATTCTGATGAGCTTTCAGACTCTCTTCAGAACTTCAGACTCTCTTCGTTCTTCAGATTCTCTGAGTCTTTAGTGTAACGCCCGTTTTGATTATTTAAATTATTTTATAGAGTATAGAGAATATTTATATGATTTTATGTGATATGTGTGATTTTATTAAGTGATTTATTTTATTGTTTAATAAAATAAGATTTGAAAATAAAATAAATATCAAGTTGTGGGGCTGTTTTAGAATTAGATAGAGTTTTGAGGGAATAAATGAAATAAGATAAAAATATATAGAAGTGTTATAAAAAGGGAAAACTAGGTTTAGAATTATACAGAACGTACAATTCAATTTTTGGGAGAAAAAGGGAGAAAACTAGAAGTGAAGAACCAAGAGGCTGCTGCTCCAATTTTCTTAAGTTAAGGGTGAGCCTAGCATTACAATTTCATTAAAACGTGTAATTCATGATTATAGTTAACAAATTATAGGATTAATTCATGTAATTTGAGAATTTAGGAATTAGGTCAAAAGTGATGATTAGATGATGAAAAACAGTACCATTGTTGTAGAAAACTATTTACAGGCCATAGGGTAACCCTTAAACATCATTATAGTCGAAATTGAGGAGGAACATGATGAAAATTGGGATTTTTGAGGAATATTTTTCGTAACACCGTAACTGTTCTGTCAACGCTTGCCACAACGAGCAACCAGCTCGCCACGGCGAGTGTTCTTCATCAGCTCGCAAGGCGAGCAATCCCACTCGCCATAGCGAGTAATGCCTTAGATGTCCGCGAGGCGAGCAATCCCACTCGCCATAGCGAGTAATGCCTTAGATTTCCGCGAGGCGAGAAATCCCACTCGCCATAGCGAGTAACACCCCTGATGGCTCACAAGGCGAGCAGTTCAACTCGCCATAGCGAGTGACCCCTGTTGGTTCGCAAGGCGAGCAGCCCAACTCGCCATAGCGAGTAGTACTGTACCAAAATACCTCTTAGAACAATGCGACTCTTGTCGTACGGATTATTATGAGATGACCTCTGAGATAGAATTAAGTACTACTGCAATATTAAAGACGACCTATAGAGTTGTTAATTAATGTTGACTTTTGTTAGTAGTGACATATACAATTGTGTATGCTTTCTTTGAACTATAAGAGATAAATTATGTGATAGTTTATGATATTATTATGTCTTGAGGTGTTTGATGTTCTGCCATGCTGCCATTTGTTATTGATTAAAAGCTGCATGTGTCATTCTAAGATTTATGAGTCGTGATCCGAATTATTGAAGTCTTTTATGTTGTCTAAGTTCTAATATGTGGAGTTCATGCATAATCATTCAAAGACGAGGGCTCATGCCCTAGGAGCTTTTGCTCAACAGAGACGATAGCTTATGCTCTAGGAGTATTTTTATGCTCAACAGCGACGAGGACTTATGCCCTAGGAGTATATTTATACTCAATAGCGACGAGGGCTTATGCCCTAGATTGGTATCACATGCATGAATAAGATGTCTAAGTTGCATAAGTCGAGTTGAAGTTGCATTATCGAGTCGAACTATTAAGTTTGACTAAGATGCTAAATTATGATGATGATTATGATGTTAATTAAGATGTTATATGATTTTTGTTGTGAATGTATTTGATGTCTATGTTGTTAAATATAATTATTGAATTATATGTTTAATGCCATTGTTTTGTGAATCTCACCCCTTCTGCTTGGAAATGTTGCTCTTCATATGAGTAACTTGCAGGTGATTAAGCTTTTAGCTGCTGTTTGCTGTTGTGAGTGGCTACCCTCACTGTGTCTTTAGGTGCTCTGATACGTAACGGGATGGGAACCTTTATAACTATTTTCTATTCCTTACGTATTAATTATGATTTAATATTAATAAGTTTCAGTTGAATTTATGTTGAGGAGTTTTGATGAGGCCTGCGTGCCAAAACTATTTCGTTAACTTGAACTTTTACCCGCTGCGAAGTTTTGAACCTTTTATGATTATTATTTTACGAAGGATAAATCGTTATTTATTCTATCTTGAGATTTTTAGAAATGTAGCATTCCGTTTATTGAGAAACTCTGATTATTTATTAAGAAATTTTTACTTTGGTGTCATACCCCAATTTTTGACCTAAGACACCACCGACACGTGTCATTTGACCCTACACTCGTACGCCGTTCGATCATGATCATTCGCTGACTTTTCGGTAAAAATTTCGGCAGAGAGGTATTTTAAAATACCTCATTTTTTGGTTCCGAGTCGGGCCCTCTTCTCACTTTTTTTTTAGTCTTTTTAATTTTAATTTTTAATTCATTTCCATCTTTTATTTTCTATTTCACTTTTTAATTTAATTTTAGTTTAAACACATTTATCTTTATTTATTTTTATTCATAGATGATAGGTCCAATTATTTTATCTATTCTTTTTCTATTTTTAATGTCCGATAAGTCCAAGAATTACAGCTGTTCACGGCTCATCCAAATCCAGAAAAAGGTCTTGTAACAAACTCCTTTTCATCTCAATCCAAAGCTAGTATTTTTCTCCTCACTAACAAACCCTAATCCCTAATCACTTCCCTATAAATACAACCTGCAAAACACACATTAGGGGGCAGCCGATTTTCAACAACACAACTTTCACGCACGACTATTCCAAAAACCGCTAACCACGTAATATATTTTTAAGCCCGCAATTTTCCATACGGCAGTATAAACTCAATTTGTTTTCAATTACTATCTTCATATAATTGCTTTTATGATTCATGGTTATTCCAGACATTTTTAGACTGCCGCATTCTTTTTATTTATTTTAAGGTTATTCCTTTCAATTCAATTTTATGTGTTTCACTTTTACTCCAATTTAGTTGCTCATGTAACATATATTTATATATACTGTTGCCGTGCCACTTTTACTTGACCTCCAATTGTGAATCATCACTGTGGGTGCCGAATCGTACATAAATTCTAATTGTTACTGCGTGACTTTTTTGTAATACTCACTTCCAATTGTATTTAATCCTTATTGTTGTTGCAGTTACTATGCAAAACCAATTGCTTTGCGTTACTGTTTATCCCAATCCTAATTGCTACGGATGTCTTGTAATTACTAGTCACATAGTTGCTTATAGCTGTGGTATTTGGTCAGAACAGTGACGTGCCAATCACTTCTAATTTCTACTAACTGCTCTTTCTTTTTAAATTAAAGTTGTCATCGAACTCAGGTGTTTTCCGTGGCCGTTTATTTCATTACAATTGCAAGGCAAGGCCGTAGCCGCTTTCCGAAGTTAAAGAGATTTCATCATAAAGAGAACCGGTGGCCCCTTTGTATTTCCTTTTTTAATTTCTTCCTCATATTTTTTTACTTTCTCTAGCATTTTATTTTTTCTTATCTCATGCATTTTTATTAGTTTAGATTTATTATTCTGCATTTGTATTATTTATTCATGCATATTTATTTTCCGCAGATTTTAGAATGTATTTGTAGGCTTAATGTAAATGATTCATGCATATTTATTTCTCGCAGACTTTAGAATGTATTAATAGGTTTTTATGTAATAGTTGTAGGTGCATGTGTGCGTGTGTGGGTGTATGTTTACTTTTCATGCTTGGTAGTTTAGGTAAAAGGTCCTCGTGGTGGTCCAACGCCACCATATGGTACCTACGCTTTACTTTCCTGCTCCGTTAGTTTATATTTTAGTCCAATTATTCAAAACAAACAACAAAAACATGCAAATAACCCAAAAAATCACAAAAAAATATTTTCATTAATAAACCTTGATCCAAGATCAAGTGATCCTTTTTATTTTTTTATTTTCTTAATCAAATCTCAATCAACTTAATTTTTACTTTGATTTATTTTCTTTCATATCAAAAAACACAAACAAAATCTTATTTGCCACTTGGCTTTTCACTTTAAAACTTTTTTCAAAACTAATAAAAAACACCAAACAAATCAAACGAAATTTCTACCTCGAACTACGAGGTTTTGATCCCTCACGGGTACGTAGGCAAAGGACACTCGTCCTTCCAAATCAATAAAAAATGTAGATAATAGGCTTCTTTATTCTCTTATCACTTTAAATTCATTTTCAAAAAGCAAGTAAGTTATAGCACAAAAGTTAAATAAAATCAAGAGGTTCCCGTAGAGTACTACGGACATAAAGGGTGCTAATACCTTCCTTTTATGTAACTAACCCCCGATCCCTAAATCTTTCTTAAAGTGGTATTTGAACTTTTTCCACTTTCTTTCAAAAAATTAAAATGTTCAGTCGTGAAATAAAATAGTGAGTCAAACGCTAATCAAATAGCCTTGATCTCCGAAAAATGACGCGACATTTGGGAAAACGGGGTGTTACAATTAGGACCTCTCGAAACAACTTTTGATGATTCTTCAGACTCTCTAGTACTTCAGAATCACAAGCAACAAGCTTCTCAAGAATTTTGCTCTTAATTTGTTCTAACAGAATACTTTCTAAGATTGAAATCTTGATTAAGATCTTGCGCACTTAAACAAATATTAGCATATGCAATTGACAATTTTTAATACCTTGTTATCATCAAAACTTAAAAGTGGTATTGCTGAACACCCTTGTTCCAACACATTGTTGTTCCCAGATCCAGAACCAGAGCCTTCACTAGACATGTTTTTCTCAGATCTTTTTTTGTTACATTGTTAAGTGTTAAGACAACAGACCAAAGCTCTAAATACCAATTGAAGGTAAGAAAAACACAAGAAGGGGGGTTGAATTGTGTTAGTTTTTTCTTCGTTTTCTCCTAAGCTGAAAAACACTAATCAGAAGCATATGGAGTTCTACTTCTGAAGTGATGTTCAGGACTAAATGCAGTGGATAAAAACAGAGAGAGAGAGAAGAAAGACACAAAGCAATTATACAAGTTCATTCCACAAACCGGAAGTAGTCATGTCTCCCTTGCACTTCCAAAGAGAGTTCACTGAAATGTAATATCTGATTACAAATGCTCACTACTAAAACTAGCATGAGACTTCAAACTACTCAAGCACATCTGCAAGAGATTTCCTATGCTCCTGAACACAATCAAGAGACTTCCTATGCTCAAGCACAACTGCAAGAGACTTCTATTCAAACAGAATTACAAAGAAAAATGTTTAAGGTTGAACACTTGATATACAATCAGTGGTGTTCACAATACAAATAAGATACAGACTCTTTAAGACTCTAGAATTTCTAAGATATGAACATTGAAAAAGAAATTCTAAGTGAACTTTTGAATACAGAACAATTTCAGCAGAGTTTTGGCACTTGTAAATTGTTGTTGAGTCCTTGCCAATCTCTATGTCTTCACTCCTTTATATAGAGGTGTGAAAGAGACGTTGTGAATTTCCAGCACATCAAAATAGAGTCGTGTGAAGCTTTGATCAATCACCAATGAACTTTTGCCTAATATGGTTATTGTCCTATAAAGGATCAATTTCAAATCAATTCCAATTGTGAAGGAACATCGTTGCAGGCAAAACTGTTTTTCTTGTCTTGTAGCAGAGACAAAAACAGAGTTGTGGAGGTAGTGGTTGTACACTTCGTACAATTGTACTTTGTCAACGCTCTTTAAAGAACAAGCATTCAATGCCTTCAAATCCTTTCAAAATAGTCGTTGCTTCAATCTTCTGGTCTTTCGCAATGCTTAGAGGAGATTAAATCCATTGGACAGCCTTTGAAGCTTTAAGTCTTGCATCTCCTGATGAACTTCAACTTCTGGTGATCTTTATGTTCTGATGAGATGCTTCTGACGAACTTGCTTCTGATAACTTCATCACTTCAGGAGCACTTCTCTTCAGATGCTTCAAGCTTCCTTTTTGTTGATTTCTTAGCTCTCTTTTGTTCTTTCAGAACCTATTTAAGATGTCAAATTTTTGTCTATGGTCCTGTACACTTGAACAAATATTAGCATATCCAATTGACAATTTTTAATACCTTGTTATCATCAAAACTCTCAAAGGGTAATGTTAAACACATTTTGTTCCAACATACATAGTTTTAAAAAGAAGAAAAAGCTTACACAATTCAAGTCCCCTTCTTATGTTTTTATCACCTTCAATGTATGCTAGTATTGAATATGCCATCAATAATAATAATGGTTATTTGGTAAACTAGAGAATTATACTCTCCTCTTTTCTTCTCTTGTGTTAAAATATACACTCCTCACCCTTGAAAAGTAAAATTTATACCCCCCCTCTCTTATAAGATGTTTGAATTACAACCCCTTCCCTTAATAATTAAATATGCACTACACTTTAATTTTATTTTAACATAAATAAATAGTTTTATGATGTATACTAATTTTGAACCACCACTTACGAAAAATAAATTCATTTATTTATAATTTAAATATCAATGATAAAATTCATTTTTAACATATTTTAATTTTATTCTGGGACGTTTCATATTTTATAATAGGGTTTAAAACTACATGCCAATGAAATTTTGAATAAAAATAGCAAAAAAATATGTATTCAAATTTTGATATATTTAAACAGACCCGCAATACTATTTTTTTCCCGAAGTGTGTTAGATTATTTTTTTGCTAGATTATTAGAAATAAAATAAAAATTGAGGGAGTAAAGTGTAGATTTTAACATAAGAGGGGAGGAGGAATGTAATTCAAGCTTCACTTAGAGGAGGAGAGTGAAAAGTTTTCTAATCTGTTTTAAACAAGAGGGACGGGGAGTGTATATTTCAACATAAGAGGAGATGAGAGTGTATTTCAAGCATCTTTGATGGGAGAGAAGTGTAATTTACTCAAAAAGTTATAAAGTATGTCAAATCTTCCCCCTTTATGTTTGGCAACAAGAGAGTTCCGAAGATGATGTATATTATGAGAATGAATAACTTATATAAGAATGGTGAGAATGATCATCAACCATTAGATTAAAAATAGATGGTTGAGATTAAAAACACACATATGCACCTTACCTTATTATATCAATATCATAAACTCATTTCCATTTTCATCTTCTTCTCCCCACAATCATCACTTCAATATATACCCATAAATATGATTTAAACTCTTTGATTTAAACTAGAGATTTTTTTATTTTTTTTGGTACAGATTTAATCCTAAGATTTTACATGATATCAAGAAAACACATGTATCTTTATTTTGAATTAGTAATTTAATCAAAAAAATGAAATACATGTCATGAACAGAAGCTATTTTGATGGAAGTAAATTGGGGATTCTCGAGTAAATTGAACAGAAGCTATTTACATTGATGATGGACGATGAAATCTATGTCATGTTTTTTCTTTTACGAAGAATTGTTATTTTTAATTGGATGATATTACTATGGAATCATGAAGATGATGAGATGGTGGATCGGAGAAGATGAAAGAACGAGTTTATGAAAATTGATAGAATAGGGAGAGATACATGTGTTTTAAAATGAGACTTTTTAATCTCAACCATTAATTTTTAATCTAATGATTGATAATCATTCTCATCATTCTTATATAAGTTATTCATTCTCATAGTATACATCCTAAGTTCCGAATGCTGATAAGAAAGAAAAGTGTGCTAGGCATTCGTTATGCAAAACTGATGAGAACATTGAGAGGTCTAACAAACATTCAGAGAACATATTAGTTAGTTCCAATTGATACATTGTAAAGACTCCTAAAACTCTCAATCTCAGCCAATTTTCTAACATAATACAAGTATTGAAGGATCGCAATGGAAGCATGTGTTATCAAAATATGATACTAGTGGATATTGTGAAAACAACATGGGATCTCAAAACTCCAATATTACATCAGAAAATATTGTAGATCATCTTATCAAAATACTTATAGACTACACCAATTAGTCATCCACCCTATACCAGACTCAAGATGGTACTATAATAAGAAACTGTGTCAAACCCACCAACATCAACAAAGGAAACAAAAACACTTCATTCTTATATTCAATACTAATAGCAGAAACACGACACCACTTTATGAAGTACGTACATATCTCTCAGTGACCAAAATTAATCAAAAATGGCAGCAACCAAGAATTTTCAAAATGTCCAAGACTAACATTACAGGAGCAAAACCAGAACATGCCGCTTGAAGATAAGGAATTATACATTGAAACAACAAGAAGACAACACCTTATCAAGAACACAACCGTCCTTAAATGCATGACAGTAGGCCAGCAGCAACTATCACACTTATCCATTGCTTACCATTCCTTCATTTCCTGCATAATCTTTAAATTCTTAATACTCTAGCCATCACCAGGGTTTTCATCATGTTAGTAAGCAAGAAGCATTGTGCATCAATGTTCTCTACTACTTCATCCTCCAGCCATCTAAAACCAATATGCTATGGATGTTGTACCCTTCATACTCCTATAACTAATTTCATCAGCAAGCTTGGATTACCATACACCCTAATATACTCCAAGACAACAAAAAATCACTAGTAGTCCCCAAGACAGATAAGGTATCAACCAATTATAGCACAACCAGCAACAATAAAAAGAAACATCAAATTATGCTGGCTTAAATTCTCTTTCCAGATGTCCTTTGAAAACAAGTTGGTCCATGTGTAATGTGTTGCAAGTTACCTACCCTGTTAAGTTTTAGAATTGACCTCTAATTAGATTGAAATCCCACTCAAAGCTAGGGTGAGAGAGAGGGACATGACAACCTGGAACCTTAACCTTTAACAACTTACAAGTTCTGACACTGGCTTTTTCAATTACCTACCCCAACTGAATATAATTTTTGCTGCAAATTGCATCTAGTTTCTAGACAGATAGAATGTCATAATCACTGGAATGGATGATATAAAATCTGTTAAACTTTCCTACTTTCTGTTTTGCAGCAAGGCAGTCCCAAAAACCGAGAAAAAGAAATAATAATGTCCTATGCATTCATTACACAAAACTGAGGAGAAGTTCATTTCTAGTTCTCACATTTTCATATAATCTCGGGTAATTTCTAACAGACATCATAGGACAGACACATAGTCGAACTCAATATCACGCTCACAATTCTAGCTCTACCTCGATTCAAAACTGTCAGAACCTTAATAAACCATCTGTATCATTAAAATATGAAAATGAACATAACAACAAATGAATTTTAATTAAAACTAAAGTAACAATGAATACATTATGTAGTTCAGCATCCTCTGTAAATGCAAATATAAGTAAATAAACTAATTAAATAAAAAGACTAGACATGGTCATTGAAATTCAAAATAACCTAATAAGTAACAATAAATCATCTTAACTAGTACTTTCCTTAGAGTAGACCTCTAGCAATCATTTCACGTAGAAGTTTCTCTGCCTTTTCGTTCTCATTATTTTTAAAGAGAGCATGGACAATTGTTTTGTAAGTTACATGATCAGGAATGCAACCATTGTCTTCCATTTTTGACAACAGAGTCAGAGCTTCATCAAGCAAACCCTCTAAACAAAGACCATTGATCATAATATTATATGTCCAAACTGTTAAATTGTAGCCTTTAATCAAAAGATCCAGAAAAATCACTACTGCGTCCTCAAGTCTTCCTTCTTTGCATAGTCCATCGATAAGTATATTGTATGTGTGAATATTTGGTTGAATGCCTTTGCAACACATTTCCTTAAAGAGACTCAAGGCTTCATCAATCATTTTACTCTTACACAATCCATTAATCATGATAGTATAGCTATGCGTATCAGGAGCCACTCCCATTCGAGAAATAACGCTTAACACATATTTGGCTTCATTCACTTCATTAACTAGGCAGTACCCATCCATTACTGAACTGTATGTAACAACATTAGGTGTTACGCCTTCTTTCATCATAACAGCTAACAGATTCATAGCTCCTTTTACATTCCCTTCCTTACAAAGAGCATCAATCAATATATTAAAAGTATAAACATCTGGGTTGATGTTTGTCAACATCATTTCATGGAACAAACGAAATGCTTCTTTCAGTTGACCAACAATGCAAAATCCATAGATTAGAGCATTAAAAGTGACAACATTAGGAGAAATTTTCTTTGTAATCATTTCAGAATATAACTCATATGCATCATTTACAAGTTTATCTTTGCACAAACCATCAATGATTGTGGTATACATTTCCACATTGGTGTTGACCAATTTCCCTTCAATTTGTTTCAACATCTGCAAGGCGGCTCTTGTTTCTCCCATTTTACACAATCCATTGATCAAGGTACGGTAGCTAATTTCGTTCAAATGAAACCCAAGTGCAAGCACATGATCGTGAAAGTGCAAAACTTCCCTGACCTTACCGTTAAGACACATACCATTGATAAGTGTTGTAAGGGTTACAGTATTTGGCTGAAACCCGAACTTAAGAATCTTCCCCAATAGAGAAAAGGCAAAATTCATTTCACCAAGATGGCAGTAACAATTAATGACAGTGTTGAAAGTAACAATACTTGGTGTAATTCCATTGAGTTCTAATTGGTGAAAAAGAGAAATAGCAGTAGTGTAATGGTTGTTGTTAGACTTAACAAGAGAACCTAAAATCTTGTTAAATTGAACGATGGATGGAGTCGGATTCACACGAAGCATGTGATTGAATGAAGAAACAGCATTATTAACATTAAATTCAATGATGGATGAAGTGGGTTTCATAGGAAGCATGTGATTGAATGAAGAAACAGCATTATCAACATTATTGGGAACAGTTCTAGATATAGAGAGAGAACATGGTGTTCTTGTATTAGAGGAAAAAGAAGAATGAAACCTGAAACTGAAGGAAGAAAATGACGCCATTTGAGAGATGGAGAGTGTCGTTGGTGAAGGAGACGCCATCGTTGGTGAACAAAAATGGAAATTAGGAGACGCCATCGGAATGTCTCTCTTCTCTGTTTGTGTCAATCAAATCAATATGAAGATTCGTCGCTTGGTCAGGAAAGAAGACTCAGTAAAAGGGTTTTTAACATTCACTAAATTACGGTTTCACCCTCAATTCTATTTTCATTATCTTTTTGGTTAAGATTAAGATATTTTTCACTGAAAATGCTACTTGTTGCGACAAAAAGCTACATGATGCACATATTTATACTGCAGTGACCTTTACTTTTAGTTGGACCCATCCTTGTATTCCACTAACCACTATAATTCAATATAAATTTTGCTCTGATATTTTGCCAAATTATCACCTTATTAATTGTGCAAAGTATAAGGGAAAGAGATCTGGTGGTCTAGCTATGCTTTGGAACCATGATGTAAACTTGTCTATTCGCAATTTTAATGCAAGGTTCATTGACTGTTATATCTCTTATTCTAGTTCCAATTCTGGTTGCTATGCTACAGGGGTCTATGGCTTTTCTACTCATAATGAAAAACATAAATCTTGTGAACTTATTAAATCTATTAGTTCTAGTCATGATCATGATAATTGGCTCATATTTGGTGATTTTAACATGATTTTATCTGAATCTATTGATTACAAAATAGCTGATCTCTTTAATCATACCATCAATGATTGCAATCTTATGGACTTAGGCTATAAAGGGGATAATTTCACTTGGGAAAATAACCAAGCTGACACTCATCATATCCAGGAAAGGTTGGACAGGTTTCTAGCTAATCAAAATTGGATTAACATATATCCTAATTACTGTAACAATCATCTTCTGAGATATGCTTCTGATCACAATCCTATACTTTTAGAATTTTGGTCTAACGGTGAATGCAGGTACCACAAGGAAAAAAAATATTTTTCTAAGTTTGAACAACCATGGTTACAAAATGCAGACAGTAAAAAGATTATCAAATCTGCCTGAAATAACAACAAAGATGATACCACAAGCAAGATCAAAGACACTCTTTGCCACCTTCATAGCTGGGGCAAAGTAAACTTTGGAGATATTCCTAGGAAAATCTCTAAAATCCAAATGGAACTCAAGTACCTTAAGAAAAAAATCCCAACCAAATCTACACTCATTTTGATCAAAAATCATGAAAAGAACCTAGATGATCTTATGAAGGAAGATGAACTTTGGTGGGCTCAGAGGGAGAAAATAAATTGGCTCAAGGCCGGGGACAAAAATTCCAAATACTTCCACACCAAAGCTTCGCAAAGAAAGAGAAAAAAAACACTATCAAGCAGATCCAGGACACAAATGGAGATATCTAGAATGATCCTGAAAACATGAGTAACACTTTCATTGCTTACTCTAATAACATTTTCACTACTTCTAACCCTTCTGATATGCTGGAATCTTTATCTGTGATAAATAATAGAATAACTAGTGATCATTTTAGTTATTTGCAAAGGGATTTTAGTGCAGATGAGATATTTGATGCTATCCACCAAATGAAGAGCAATGCAGCTCCAGGACCAGATGTAATGCCAGCCCTTTTTTACCAATCTTATTGGGATGTCATTGGTACTGACATAACAAATTATGCCTTAAATATCCTCAATAACAATGGGGATCCTGGTAATATCAACTATACCTATCTTTGTCTTATTCCTAAAATCAAACACCCATCCTTACCCTCTGATATGGTATTGCTTTATGTAATGTTTTGCTTAAAATTGTCGCTAAAACTTTAGCAAATAGAATTAAAAAGGTGCTACCTGATATTGTTAGTCCTCAACAAAGTGCCTTTCTACCCAATAGACTTATATCTGACAACACTATTCTTGCCTATGAAGCCTTTCATTACTTAAAAAATCACAGAAATAAAAAGAAAGGTATTATTGGTATTAAGCTTGACATGGAAAAGGCCTATGATAGGGTTGAATGGAATTTTCTTGAGTCTACTCTCTTAACTATGGGCTTTCCTAAGAAATTAGTAACTACTATTATGCTCTGTGTTAGGAGTGTTTCTTTTTTTGTCCTCATTAATGGGTATCCATCTTCTATTTTCAAACCAACTAGAGGCATTAGACATGGAGACCCTCTGTCCCCCTATTTGTTTATCCTATGTGCAGAAGTGTTATCTGGCTTAATATCTAATTACCATAATCAGGGAACTATTTGTTTATCTTATGTGCAGAAGTGTTATCTGGCTTAATATCTAATTACCATAATCAGGGAAAAATTCATGGCATTGCTATAGCCAAAAATGCTCCTGCCATATCACATTTATCTTTTGTTGATGATAGTATGGTGTTTTGCAGAGCAAACAAAACCGAAGCAAACCATCTCATGGATATTTTTCCTAAGTACCAAAGAATCTTTGGCCAAAAGATTAATCTCAACAAGTCTGAGATGGTGTTCAGCCCTACCATTTTACAAAGTGTCAAGAATGAAGTCCAGAAATTCCTACCTATCCAAATCACTGAAAATATTAACAAGTATCTGGGGCTTCCAACCCAGGTGGGCAGATCTAAGGCTCGGATCTTTAACTTCATTATGGAAAGGGTCAGAAACAAACTAAAAGGGTGGAAAGAGAAAATTCTCTCCTTCTCTGGAAGAGGTGTGCTTATAAGAGCTGTTACATATGTCTGCTATAATGGCTAAAGAGTTTGAGTTGCTGGAACAGTTTAGAGATTTGAGTTTAGTTTGTGAATGGTCACCTCAGAGTGTAAAAAAGCGCAGAGAACAAGCTTCTTTATTGAAGAATCATCAGACGATGTTTCGAGAGATTCTGAAAACGAAGAGAGTCTGAAGAAGCCGTTTCGAAGAAGTACAAGACTCAGAGAGTCTGAAGAAGCTATTACGAATAAGTGCAAAACAAGAGGCTCTGAAGACTCAGAGAATCTGAAGAACAAAGAGAGTCTGACGGAGCTGAAGAGAGTCTGAAGCTCAACAGAGTCTAGAGTTCTACAGAAAGTCTGAAGATTGCAACTCAGAGAATTTGTTTGAATGAATCTCTGAAGGTATTTCGACTGCAAAAGAAACGTTTATATGGAGTAACGGATAATTTCAAGTCAACTTAAGCATGGGATGCTTTGCGACAAAGAATGCAGGAAAACAACAGAGTACTGTGTACGAACCCTGTTTCTGTAACACCCTGTTTTCCCAACATAAAATTTCATAATAAATAATCAGATTTTTTTTCACATAAACGGAATGTTACACTTCTTAAAAATCATAAATGGAATAAATAACAATTTATCCTTCATAAATTGGTCAACATAAATATTCAAAACTTTGCAGAGGATTTTAATTCAACAATATAATTAGTCTTGGCATGAAGGCCTCATCAAAACATCTCGTAATAATCCAAAAACTAAATCATAGTCATGTAAAATCATAAGCAATATGTAAGGAAGAGAAAATAGCCACAAAAGTTCTCATCCCGTTACGTATCAGAGCATCTAAAGACATAGTGAGAGATAGCCACTCACGGCAGCAATCAACAGCTACTTATTCTCGATCACCTGCAAGTTACTCATACGAAGAGCAACATTTCCAAGCAGAAGGGGTGAGATTCACAAACAATAATGTTAAGCATATAATTCACCAATTATATTTAACAACATAAACATCATCAACATATCATAACAATGGTCATGTAGCATCATTATCATCATTAATATCAACTTCATAAATCAACTTAACAACTTGACTCGACAATGCAACTTAACTCGACTATGCAACTTTATCATTTTACTCATGCATGTGGTACCATTCTAGGGCATAAGCCCTCGTCGCTTTTGAGCATAAATATACTCGTAGGGCATGAGCCCTCGTCGCTATTGAGCAAAAGCTCCTAGGGCATGAGCCCTCATCTTTAAATGAGTATGCATGGAGTCAACATCTTACAACTTAGACAACATGGATGTCTTATATGACTACAATAATTTGGATCAACATCTCACATCTTAGACCGACACATGCAGATTTAATCAATAGTAAACAACAACATGGCAGCACATCAATAATCTCAAGATATAACAATGTCAAAATGTAATCTGAAGGTGAGAAAAACACAAGAAGGGGGGGTTGAATTGTGTTTGCTTTTCGCAGCTCTTGAGGAGTGAGAATCTAATTCCTTTTGAACTCAGAGTCTGAATGAGATCAGAGTCTGATAGGAGATTAGGTTCTGATTGCAGCGGAATAATCAAGAGATAGAGAGAAGAGAGAACACAAGCAAATTATACAGGTTCCTTCCACAAACCGGAAGTAGTCATGTCCCCCTTGTACTTCTAAGGAGAGTTCACTAAAATGTAATATCAAATTACAAGTTGCTCAAACACACAGTATGAAACTTCCTTGCTCAAGCACACAGGCGAGAGACTTCCTTGCTCAAAGACACAACTAAGAGACTTCCTTTGCTCAATGGACGCAGCCAAGAGACTTCCTTTGCTCAAGCACAAAAGCAAGAGACTTCCTTTGCTCAAGCACAAAAGCAAGAGACTTTTACACAATTACAGAAAATTGAATAGAGTTGAAACACTTTGACAACAATCAAATAGTGTTTCAATTACAACAAAGACAGACTCTGTTTTACACAAAAGACAGACTCTGTTTTTCTGTGAAACTTAGAAATTATAGAATACTCAGTTTGTAAGAATCTAAGTTGATGATGTGCTTTTTGTTAAGACTCAGTTGAATACAGAAGCAGCGCAATGCAATTTTTAAGTTCTTGAGTCCTAAATTTTCCAAGTCTTCTATCCTTTATATAGGCGTAGGAAAGAGACGTTAAGTCATCCAGCACATCAGGATGATTTCTGAAGCTTGATCAATGACTGTTGATCTGTTGCTTGATTTGGTAGTAGTCCTTCAATAGCATCATTTGAATACCATTCCCTTTGTGGATTAATACCGGTAGACTCAGTTGCCAAACTGTACGAGGTAGTGGAGTAGTGGAAACAGAGTTCGTACACACGTACTCTGTACTATACTGCATTCTTTGTCGTTGAGCATCCCACGCTCAAGTTGACTTTGAAGCTAGCCGTTACTCCAAATGAGAGTTGCTTGTGCATCGTAATGCCTTTAGAAATCCTTGTTAGCAGATTATCAAGTTTGTGGCTTCAGACTCACTATAGCACTAAGCTTCTGATAATCTTCAGACTCTCTTGGTTCTTAGATTCTGATGGTCTTCAGACTCTGATACAGTCTTCAGACTCTCTTTGGCACAGTCTTCAGACTCTCTTTGGCACAGTCTTCAGACTCTCTTCGAAACAGTCTTCAGACTCTCTTCGAAACAGAATCACAAGCAACAAGCTTCTCTGGATTTTTTGCTCTTTAACTTTGTTCAAATAGAATACTTTCTAAGATATAAATCTTAATTGATATCCTGCATACTTAAACAAATATTAGCAATATCCAATTGACAACTTTTTAATACCTTGTTATCATCAAAACTCAAAACGTGGTATTGCTGAACACCTTTGTTCCAACAATCTCCCCCTTTTTGATGATGACAAACATTAGTATTTAAAAGGTCAATTGTTGTTAATCTAATTAACAAGTTAACTTAAAGGGTTCTGAGGTTTGTAAGCTCAGAGTCTGAGGTTTGTAAGCTCTGACTCCCCCTGAATCTGATAGTTCTTAAGTTGAGGTTTGTAAGCTCATCTTGAGTTCTATCCAGGTTAATTAAATGTCTTTCATAGTCAATCAAATTCATTCTCAGAATATTTTGAAAAAATAGATTCTTAAACAGGGCTCAGAGTCTAACTAAGCACCTTTCGCAGATTTCCCTTTAACTTTTACGTATACATGCAATGTAATTAAAAGAAAATTTTCCCTATGTCCCTGACATAAATACTTTCCCTTCTCCCCCTTTTGTCATCAACAAAAAAAGTTTAGAACAAGTTCCTCCCCCTTTTTAAGTGACTTAAGGTAAGGGTGTAAACATGTGTTAAGGAAGAATGAGATTCAGAGGGAAAACATAGAAGATTCAGAGCATAAAAAAATAGAATGCAAAATGAATCAAAAAACAACTTGTATAAATTGTAAGCAAAAACAAGTTCAGAAGATAGCAAACAAGAATTACAAAAAAAACGAAATGAAATTAAACTAAGGTTGGCTTTGTTTGGCAAGATGATCCATCAGTTTCTGGAGATCCTCTTGCTGTTTCTTTACCATCTCTTCCAGAGCCTCAGTTCTTCGCAAATGCGCTTCTCTTTCTTGTCTAGCTTCTTCTTGAACTTATACAACCTCCTCTTCAAAGAATTATAAGCCACTGATTCTCTAGGAATATACTGATCCTCATCAAAGAAGGGTGTATCGCTAATCTTCAGAATTGGAGCTTTTTCCAAGATAACAGCTTTCTCAGCCCGCTTGATTTCTTCAACATGCTTGGCAGTAACAAGTGCTTGTTCCCTGGCAGCAGCTTTTTGAATTTTGGTGAAAAAATCCAAAAACTCAGTCTTCACTGAAGAAAACTTGTCCTCATAGCTCACATTAAGCATTGGCACAAACCTTTGCTCAATAACTTCTTTGAGCTTATTGCATGAAGAAGCATAGAACTTAGACATGGCAACGGGGCGGGGCGGGGGCGGGTTTAAGCATCCCCGCCCCCGCCCCCGCTTGCGTACACCCGCCCCCGCCCCCGTCCCCAAACATATCGGATGTAAAAATTAAACACCCAACCCCGCCTCCAATGGGGACGGGTCTCCTGGCCCCGCCCCCACCCCCACCCACGAAAACTCTATTTTTTATAAAATATTTTAAAAATGCATATTTTTTCATTTTTTCATAGCAATAAAATACAATAATTATATTAATAATTAAATATCCAATAAACTTTATTTAAAAAATTAAAATAAATATAATAATTATGTTTCTAAATAGTAATAATATATTAAAATAGTTTGGTGTTTATGAAAATAAAATTAAAAAATTTAATAAAGTAAATTTCAAAGAGCGGGTGCGGGGCGGGGGTAAGCATCCCCCGGCCCCGGCCCCGCCCCCGTACTAAAAACTCAGATTTCCCCCACACCCGCACCCGCACCCAGTTAAATCGGCTTTTCCCCGTTAAATTCGGGGCGGGTGCGGCCGGGGCTCGCGGGGGCGGTTTTAGTTGCCATGTCTAATAGAACTCATCTATCTTACTTGAATCAAATAAGTCAGTTTGAGGTTCAGAGGTTGAGGGTAGAGAAGCTCTCAAGGCTAGAAAAGTTTCAAAACCTGGGAAATAGGTTATGGGGTCACAAAGTGGTTGGGAAACTCTTCAGGTCTTAACTCTACATTCTGTTACAGTTCCTGATACAATATCAGAAGCTTGTTCCAGATTTTCAGAAGCTGGTTCAACAACAGGTTCTGAAGGTTCAACAGAAGCTAAAGTCAGATTCTCTGTAGGTTTAGGTACAGGGTCTGGTTTGGAAACAGATGAAGTAGCTTTTGTTGGTTTGGATTTTGCAGGGCTTTTTGGTAGTTCTCCTCCTAGATGTTTTTCAAGAGAATCTAGAGTGTCTGGAGAGTCTACACAAATGGTTTCAGTTTGACGGGATGGCTGTTTGGATTGAATGGTTGCTTCAGGCTTTTCAGAGGGTTGAATTACCTGAAGTGGTTTGAGAAATGAAGGTTGAGCAGGATGGTCAGCAGGAAGATTCATAGACACTGTGATTGTGTCTTGAATTACTCTGTCCATAGTTGAATTAACATAATCAACTACTGCCTTGTCAAGTGGGTTATGGGATGATATAGGTTTGATTGGTGAGGGAGAAGAATTTTTGAGGGATGGAAGAATTTGGCTTAAAGGTTTGTTGTCAGATTCTGAATCTGATTCTGACTCTTGATTCAAAGATGAAGATGAGCTATATGCCACATTGCCAGAGGTGCCAATGCCAGCTTCTGGAGAGGCATAATGATCAGACACAGTAGCTTCTGATAACTCAGCTTCTGCAGTTGCTGAAGGATTCTTCTGTTTAAGAGCAGAAGCAAGCAACTTAGCAGCTTCCTTGACAGTTTCTTCCTTTAATTCTTCAGTCACTATATCTGCTGCCATTGCCTTGCCAGCAGTATGTTTATCCTTAATCATAGATACAGAAGTACCTATCTTCTGTGCTACATCCCTAACCACAGGAATCACATCCATCTTTCTCTTCTTGATCTGACTCTCTTCACCTTCAGAGTCAGCATCAAGGAAGTCAGCAATATCTTGAGCCATTCTGTCATAGTCTCTGTCAGCCTTGCCTTTCTTCGCTTTCTTCTCATCTTTCTTAGCCTTCTTCTCATCCTTGGTTTCTTTTATCCTATCCTTAATTTCACGAAGTGCAGAGGATGTTGATGAAGGCATAGGAGTTAAAGTCTTGGGGGAACCAATTTTCACTCCAGGAAGAGCAGAAGATTTGATCTTTTTCTTGAGAGGCTCCTGCTTCTCTTCTTCTTCCTTGAGAACCACTTCCTTGGTCCTTTTACCTTTGACCTTAAGAGGTCCTCCTCCAGCAGTCTCAGGAATGGCAGAATAGTTGATTATTCTACCAGTCTCCTTGAAGTAATCCACCACAAATCTTGCAAGAACTTCAGGATTATCTTCTTTGGATATGGGAGGGAAGTCCATCATTAGGTCAGATTGTACATAGGATTCTCTCATATCATGCTTAGAAGGGTTGAATCTCTTGACAATCTTCATGTACTGCAGAGTCTTGCCATTAATGATTCTTCCAGTCACAGTTCCTAGATGAATATCTGATACCACACCAGATTCTGATAAGACCTTCAAGAGGCCTCCTTGATACAGAATCTCAGATATTAATCTTCCAAAAGGAACTTGCCTCCTGGTTTCTGATTGACTCTTCTTGATGACCCAACACATGTGGTGCATCACATATCTGGGGAAGTTGATCTTTATTTTGTTGATAAGAAAATAAAGAAGAACTTTGTGATCCACAGACAATGTGTCTGTTCCTCCTCCTTTCTGAAGCATACTATCTAGTATAATCTTCAGAAGCACCCTATGCTCAGGATGCATATCTACCAATTTATTTGAGGGTCTCCCTTCAAATAACAACTTGTTGCAGACAACATCCCATTCACTCTTCTTGTTGACATTCCACTGAAATTTACCAGCGCTCTCCATCTGACACGCCCTGGCTACCACCTCTTCAGTGATAACTATTGGTATTCCCATCACAGCAGACCTTATTTCAAGACCATTGTACGGTCTTAAACCCATTTGGTCTCTGTTCTTACCAGCAAGACTGAGGTTGTTTGAGATTGCTACTGTTTCTTCCAAAGTAGCTTCAGCTTTGTCGTAGACTTCTGACCTAACCCAAAAATCTCGAACGAGCTCCTGATATGTTGGTCCATTCAACATACCAAAGTACATCATCATTCCTTGTGATAAGAAATGAGGTGCGACGTCAACTCCATGACGACTGAGTGAACCAAAATCAACTGGAGATTCCACTTGGATTTCCAGAGTCTCCTTGATGATGTTCATTATTCTGGGTTTGATAACATAGGACCCTCCAGACTTGATTATAACACCAGATTGGACGAGATCACTTGCCATTATAGGGGTTTCTAAATGTTTGATTTGAGAACAAAAAGTTTTGCAAAGTATTGAAAACAAGAAGTTTGTTCAGAGAGAAAATCAAAGAGTGAAAAGAGAAGTGAGTTGTGTGTGTTATGTATTTATAGAGACAAAGGTTGAAACTTGTTTGGAAAGAGTAGGGGACAAACAAACACAAACAATAAATACATATAGCATGCAGCTGTAAACGTATTGGGACGAGGCGAAGGTAACTTGTTTAACGTAATGAAATCATTGCCCTTTGAGTTCTTACCCAATACAGACAGGCCACGTCTGAGAAACTGTAAAGTAACTGTCACCATAGTGGGGCAGGTGTTACTGAACTTAACAGTCACACTTCCACTAATACGAGCTTCTGAGAGTCTAAAGATTCCTCACCAGAGTCTGAATAATTTATCAGAAGCTTTTATCAGAGTCTCCAAAGAGAGTCTGATTCCCAAACAGCTTCTGAATATTTTCAGAGTCTGAATTCTATTTTCAGAGGCGCATTTACCCAGAGACATAGCACATGTTCAAATTTTTCTTTATGAAATCAAATCTTTCAACAGATAAGGGTTTTGTAAATATATCAGCCCATTGATGATCAGTATCAATGAATTGAATATCTAAAATTCCCTTTTGAACATAGTCTCTTATAAAATGATGTTTAATCTCAATATGCTTTGCTCTTGAATGCAGAATTGGATTCTTAGACAAACATATAGCTGCTGTATTATCACAATAAATTGGGATATGGTTTTCAGTTATTTGATAGTCCTCAAGCTGATGTTTCATCCAGAGTAGCTGTGTACAACAACTAGCAGCTGAGATGTATTCTGCTTCTGCTGTAGACAAAGCAATGGTTGCTTGCCTCTTGCTAGCCCAGGATATCAGATTATCTCCCAAGAATTGACAATTGCCACTGGTAGATTTTCTTTCAATCCTGTCTCCAGCATAGTCAGCATCACAGAATCCAACTAGCTTGTAGTCAGAGGATTTCTTGTAAAGAAGTCCAAGATTGGTTGTTCCTTTCAGATATCTAAAGATTCTCTTAACAGCAGTTAAGTGAGATTCTCTAGGATCTGATTGAAACCTTGCACACAAACATACACTGTACAAAATATCTGGTCTGGATGCAGTTAGGTATAACAAAGAACCAACCATACCTCTATACAGCTTCTGATCAACTTTGGTTCCTTGATCTTCTTTGCTCAGAGTGCAGGTTGGATGCATTGGAGTATTCATTTCTTTGTAGTCCTCAAGATTAAACTTCTTCAGAAGCTCTTTCGTATACTTGGACTGATGAACATAGACTCCATCTTTGCATTGGTTGATTTGAATTCCAAGAAAGAACTTCAATTCTCCCATCATGCTCATTTCAAACTCATCCTGCATTACTTTTGAAAACTCTTTGCAAAGAGAACTATTTGTAGAACCAAAAATGATATCGTCAACATAAATCTGAACTATAAGAATGTCTTTCTTCAGAGTCTTTCTGAAAAGAGTAGTGTCAACTTGTCCTCGTTCAAAGTTGTTTTGAATTAAGAAATTACTTAGTCTTTCATACCAAGCTCTGGGAGCTTGTTTCAAGCCATAGAGTGATTTCTTTAATTTAAAAACATGCTCTGGATGCCTTAAATCTTCAAAGCCAGGAGGTTGTTTGACATATACTTCTTCAGAAATGACACCATTAAGAAATGCACTCTTAACGTCCATTTGATACAGAATTATGTTGTGATTAACTGCATAGGAAAGAAGTAACCTGATTTCTTCCAATCTTGCAACTGGAGCAAACGTTTCTGTGTAATCAATGCCTTCTTGCTGACTGTAGCCCTGCACAACAAGTCTGGCCTTGTTTCTGATTACTTCTCCTTGTTCACTAAGCTTATTTCTGAACACCCACTTGGTTCCGATGATGTTCTTGTGATCAGGACTAGATCCCATACTTCATTCCTTTTGAATTGATTCAGTTCTTCTTGCATTGCCAGAATCCATTCTTCATCTCCAAGAGCTTCTTCAACAGAGGTTGGTTCAATAACATATAATAATCCTAAAGCAGACTCTCTTTGTCTGAAATGTGATCTTGTTCTCATAGGACTTTCTTTATTGCCAATTATCTGTTCTTCTGGATGTGAAGACTTGTATTTGAAAGATTGTTTGGATTGACTAGCTTGCAAAGAACCATCTTGAGCTTCATCAGAAGCTTCTTCATTAGGAACTTCAGGGGTTGTTCCAGCTTCTGAAGTATCTTCAGATTCTGGAATCTGATCAGATTCTGAGTTATCATCAGAATCTTGAGATTCTGCATGACTTTCATCTTGCACTGGAGTTTCACTTCCAGGCATTTTGTAATCGAATCTGACATGCATAGATTCTTCCACACATTGTGTTTCTGAATTATACAGCCTGTATGCCTTAGAGCGTTCAGAGTAACCTAAAAAGATTCCCTTTTGAGCTTTGACATCAAATTTCTTTAGGTAGACTTTGTTGCTCAGGACATAACATGTACATCCGAACTGATGAAAATAAGATATGTTGGGTTTTCTTCCTTTAGAGAGTTCATAAGCTGTTTTGTTCAACAGAGGTCTAATATAGATTCTGTTCTGAACATAACAAGCTGTGTTTACTGCTTCTGCCCAAAAATGCTTAGCCAGATTGTTCTCATGGATCATGGTTCTAGCCATCTCTTGTAAGGTTCTGTTCTTTCTCTCTACAACTCCATTTTGTTGTGGGGTTTTAGGTGCAGAGAATTCATGAATAATTCCATGTTTTTCACAGAAAACCTCAAACGGTTCATTTTCAAATTCTCCTCCATGATCACTTCTGACTTTCAAGATTTTCATTTCCTTCTCTGTTTGAATTTGGATGCAGAATCTACTAAACACAGAATATGAATCATCTTTAGTTTTTAGAAATTTAACCCAACACCATCTGCTGTAGTCATCAACAATAACTAGTCCATATTTACTTCCATATAAGGATGCAGTGCTAACTGGTCCAAATAAGTCAATATGAAGTAACTCCAAGGGTCTGGAAGTTGAAACAATTTCTTTCGGCTTGAAGGGACTCTTTACAATTTTCCCTTTCTGACATGCTCCGCAAAGAGCATCTGAGTGATAGTCAATGTTTGGAAGGCCTTTGACAAGTTGCAACTTGCTAAGCTTAGAGATTAATCTCCAGTTAGCATGTCTCAAACGTCTATGCCACAGCCACTTCTTATCACCCATTGACAAAAGGCACATTACCTTCTGATCAGTCAGTTCTGAGAATTTTATCTTGTATACATTGTTTCTTCGTTTTCCCTTGAAGACTATGGACTGATCATCCTTGTTAACCATTGTGCAGTTGTTCTTATTAAACAATACATCATAACCACTGTCACATAATTGACTTATGCTTAGTAAGTTATGTCTAAGTCTATCAACGAACCACACATCACTGATTGAGATCAAAGAGTTACCAATGGTTCCAGTACCAATGATTCTGCCAGTCTGGTTTCCTCCAAATCTCACAGTTCCTCCCTCTTTCATGGTTAGGGTTAGGAACATCGACTTTTCTCCCGTCATGTGACGTGAGCAACCACTGTCCAAGTACCAAGCCTTGTGCTTTTCTAGTCCTTTTAGACATACCTGCAGCATCAATAATTTCAGACTTAGGTACCCATATTCTCATGAGTCCTTTTTGGTGAGTCTTAGAACCATTGAACTCGTTTCGTAAGTTATGTCTTGAAATCATTGGCAATGTTTTCTCCCATACCTTAGGTTTGGAACCGTTTGGTTTAGGTTTCAACTTGCCTTTCACAGTTTCTCTCCTTTGAAACTTAGACTTTGGTTTTTCAGACTCTGACTTTTTCAGAGTCTGTTTATCAGACTTTGAATGTTTCAGAGTCTGAGACTTTAAAGCTTTGGGTTCAAAGTTTTTCAGACCCTTTAACTTAACATTCTGAAATTTTGACTTAGTCAGAATCTTAGAAGTAGAAGTTGTAGGTTCTGAATGAGTCACTGTGTTGACTTCATCAGACTCTTTTACAAAATGATTTTTCAACGCCTCTCTGGCTCCATCAGGACCAGATTTCAGAGTCATTTCATTTGAGTTTCCTCCAATAAATCCAAGACCCTGTCCTCTGTTCTGATACGTGCTATAGATCATGGATGCAACCCTTGATCTGTCAATTCCAGTAGCAATAAATTCTTGCAGAGCAACATCTTGCTCAATTAAGTATTTACAGCTACACTTCTTGATCAATAAAGAAATATTTTCTTCTTTTAAATCTTCTAATTCCAACAGAGTTGAATTATGTCTTTTTGACAGCTTATCAAGCTGTTGTTTGACTTTCTTCAACTCAGAGGTCTTAGCTTTAAAATGACCAAGAAGCTCTTTGACAGATTCTATAAGTTCAGATCTTGTGAGTTCAGAATATACCTCTGTTTCATTTTCAGAGTCTGTTTCTGATTCTGCCTCAGGTGTCTCTTTAACGGATTCGGTTGTAGCCATTAGTCCAACAGCTACATTGGCTTCACCATCAGCATCATCATCCTCAGATCCTGACTCATTATCAAGATCTTCCCAGGTGGCCATCAGACTTTTCTTGATCTGCTTCTTAAACTTGCTTGACTTAAAGGTTGGCCTTTTTGACTTGGGTTTCTCCTTCTGCAGTTCTGGACACTCGGCAATAAAATGTCCAGTTTTCTTGCAGTTGAAGCAACCTTTCTGATCCTCCTTTTTGAACCCCTTCCCACTGCTCTTGCTCAGAAATCTCTTGTTCTTCTTAGCAAGGTACTGCATTATGCTTGAAAGCATGGTCATTTCCTTTGCAACATCAGGATCCTCCTCCGAGCTTTCAGAAGCTGAAGACTCATTTTCAGACTCTTCAACCTTGAGAGCCTTTGAAGACCTTCCTTTTGATTTTAAGGCAATGGTTTTGGATTTTCTTGCAGAATCATGTTCATTGAGACTTAACTCATGAACCTTGAGTGAGCTTACAAGATCTTCAACACTTAAAGTGTTTAAATCTTTAGCTTCCTCAATTGCAGTGACCTTTGGTCTCCATCTAGAGGGTAAGCTCCTTAGAATCTTGCTAACATGATCAGAAGCTATGTAACTCTTCTTCAGTATCTGAAGACCAGATACTAGAGTTTAAAATCTTGAGTACATCTCCTCAATACTTTCATCCTCTTTCATCTTGAATAGTTCATATTGATGAACTAACAGAAAAGCTTTAGCTTCCCTGACCTTTTTGCTTCCTTCGTAGTTAGCATAGAGAGAAGCAAACATGGCTCTAGCAGTAGATTTGTCACTCATCTTCATGTATTCCGTTTTAGGAATAGCAGTGACAAGAGCCCCTCTGATGATATGATGTTTCTTATAGATTTTCTTTTGAGCAGCAGTGTGAAGTTTGCGGTCAATGGCAGCACCTTCGTCATCAAGTTGTAAGTCACCAACACCATCTTCAAGTATGTCCCAGAGTTCTTCATCAAGACCCATGACATAACTATAGAAGTTGGTTTTCCACCAAGAAAATTCTTCAGGATCACCATTGAACTTAGGAATTTTTCCATAATCAGCCTTTCTACTGCTGTTATTAGCTCCATATTCATATGGTATAGCAGCACCAGAAGTGGCACCAGAAGAAGACGGTTCACTGGAAGACATGTTTTTCTCTGGATCTTTTCTGTTACACGGTTAAGTGCTAAGACAACAGAGTCGGAGCTCTGATACCAACTGAAGGTGAGAAAAACACAAGAAGGGGGGGTTGAATTGTGTTTGCTTTTCGCAGCCCTTGAGGAGTGAGAATCTAATTCCTTTTGAACTCAGAGTCTGAATGAGATCAGAGTCTGATAGGAGATTAGGTTCTGATTGCAGCGGAATAATCAAGAGATAGAGAGAAGAGAGAACACAAGCAAATTATACAGGTTCCTTCCACAAACCGGAAGTAGTCCTGTCCCCCTTGTACTTCCAAAGAGAGTTCACTAAAATGTAATATCAAATTACAAGTTGCTCAAACACACAGTATGAGACTTCCTTGCTCAAGCACACAGGCGAGAGACTTCCTTGCTCAAAGACACAACTAAGAGACTTCCTTTGCTCAATGGATGCAGTCAAGAGACTTCCTTTGCTCAAGCACAAAAGCAAGAGACTTCCTTTGCTCAAGCACAAAAGCAAGAGACTTTTACACAATTACAGAAAATTGAATAGAGTTGAAACACTTTGACAACAATCAAATAGTGTTTCAATTACAACAAAGACAGACTATGTTTTACACAAAAGACAGACTCTGTTTTTCTGTGAAACTTAGAAATTCTAGAATACTCAGTTTGTAAGAATCTAAGTTGATGATGTGCTTTTTGTTAAGACTCAGTTGAATACAGAAGCAGCGCAATTGCAATTTTTAAGTTCTTGAGTCCTAAATTTTCCAAGTCTTTTATCCTTTATATAGGCGTAGGAAAGAGACGTTAAGTCATCCAGCACATCAGGATGATTTCTGAAGCTTGATCAATGACTGTTGATATGTTGCTTGATTTGGTAGTAGTCCTTCAATAGCATCATTTGAATATCATTCCCTTTGTGGATTAATACCGGTAGACTCAGTTGCCAAACTGTACGAGGTAGTGGAGTAGTGGAAACAGAGTTCGTACAACGTACTCTGTACTGGCCTGCAATCTTTGTCTTTGTGCTTCACACGCTCAAGTTGACTTTGAAGCTAGCCGTTACTCCATTTGAGAGTTTCTTTGTGCATCGCAATGCAGTAGAAATCCTTGTTAGCAGATTATCAAGTTTGTGGCTTCAGACTCACTGTAGCACTAAGCTTCTGATAATCTTCAGACTCTCTTGGTTCTCAGATTCTGATGGTCTTCAGACTCTGATACAGTCTTCAGACTCTCTTTGGCATAGTCTTCAGACTCTCTTTGGCACAGTCTTCAGACTCTCTTCGAAACAGAATCACAAGCAACAAGCTTCTCTGGATTTTTTGCTCTTTAACTTTGTTCAAATAGAATACTTTCTAAGATATAAATCTTAATTGATATCCTGCATACTTAAACAAATATTAGCAATATCCAATTGACAACTTTTTAATACCTTGTTATCATCAAAACTCAAAACGTGGTATTGCTGAACACCTTTGTTCCAACATAATCATCGTCTCAAAACATCACTTATAATTCACATAATGCATATACGATTATATATATCATCAGTAACAACATTAAATCATCTTATAACTACTTCACAGATCATCATTAATATTATATTCAAACATCAACAATTCATCATATAATATCGTATTCAAACATCAACAATTCATCATATAACATCGTATTCAAACATCAACAATTAATCATGCATTTTTGTAAAAACATAATAAATTATACATAACATATTTCCATGTCAAACCAAGGATACTAGAAAGATATCACAATTATCAACAACTTTCATGTTTATACCAAAGACCAATTTAAAACAGAGACGTGTGAAAAAGATGCACATGAAATAGAGAATGTTGTCACCGTACAATTTCGCTAAGACCTCCTTGGAGTATTTTCATCATAACTCAAAAACTATAAGTCATTTTTACGTCAAACCAAAGTCACTGGAAAGATAACAAAATTATCTAAAACTTTCATGTTTACACCCAAGGCCAATTCTATACCGATCAATACTAGTTTTCGTTTCAAATTCGAAAAAGTTGTGCAGAAAGTCCATAAAAATTCACTGTGACCTACGTGCAGTAATTTGACCATAACTCAAGTTTTATAAATCGATTTGACGTCAGACCAACGGTATTAGAAAACTAACATCCATACCTACAACTTTCATGTTTACACCTAAGACCAATTTTTTACCGATCAATACCAGTTTTCGTTTCAAATTTCGGGACAGAGATAAAAAAATTAGAAAAAACAACTTATATTATTCAAACTTCACATTCATTCAAAATCATCGCAATCATCAACAACAACTCAACATAATTCATACCCAATTCATAATATGACATTAACAACAATAATCATCAACAACCACAACTCATAATCATGAATCCAACCACAAATCGACAACAACATAACATAAATCATCAATTATCACTCTTAACCATAATTCTCCAATTCACAAAAACTAAACCTACAACATGTTAAATGAAATTTTTCAGAATCATAGACTCAAGATTATTGAATTATAGTCTCACCCTTACCTTAGATTGATTGAAGTTCTACAAGCTTCCTCTCAACCTTAGTTTTCTCCTTATGCCTCCGCTCTCTTTTTCTCCAAAAAAATGTTGTAACCCTAATTCTCTAATCTCCTCCTCTATTTATAACCACCAAGAGTTTGTTTCTCACTTAATATTTTTTCCTAACAAACTCCTCCATTTACCAACCTACCCTTATGCCTCATTAAATCAAATCTAATTAGATTCATCTACTTTTTATGTTATAACAACCTACTAATAAATATTAAAAAAATCATCACATAGCAAATATTCCAATAAAATATTCAAAAAGACTCTAAACTCGATAGAATAAATAAATAATAAAAATGGGGCGTTAATGTTTCCACTACTCTACTACTTGTACTATTGGCAGCTGTGTCTACTGGTATTTTCGCTTCAAGAGGAATGAAATTCGAAATTGATTTTGAAGGACGATTACCATATCAAGCAACAGATCAACAGTGGTTGATCAAGCTTCTAGATGACTCTGTGATGTGCTGGATTGTCTCAACGTCTCTCTATAACCTCTATATAAAGGAGTGAGGACCTGGAGAATAAACTACTGACTCTGAACGAACTCTTTGAGCTATTAAGCTATTTTTCTATTCTTCCCGAGTCAAACATACACATCAACGACTTAGGAAATTCTTACAAACTTGTTTATCCTAAAATTTCTAAGTGTCACAGAAAACAGAGTCTTATTGTTTTGTAATTTGGAACATCACTGATTGTATATCAAGTGTTCAAACTCTTATTCAATTTTCTGTTAATTGTGTCAGAAGTCTCTTGCTTGTGTGCTTGAGCATTAGAAGTCTCTCAGTTGTGTCTTTGAGCATTTGAAGTCTCTTGTCTGCGTGCTTGAGCATTTGGAAGTCTCTTGCTGTGTGATTGAGCAACTTGTAATTGATTATTACATTTTAGTGAACTCTCCTTGGAAGTGCAAGGGGGACATGACTACTTCCCGGTTTGTGGAAGGAACCTGTATAATTGCTTGTGTTCTCTCTTTACTTTATTCCGCTGCAACAGACTCTGAGTTTTCATCAGGACCTGAACTTGTTCAGACTCTGATCCTGGAAAACAGAATCATACTTTTTAAGAGACGTGAAAAAGTCAACACAATTCAACCTCCCCTTCTTGTGTTTTTCTCACCTTCATTATAACTTTCTGTTTGTTGAGGTTTGACGGTGATTGAGAATATGGTTTTAACGGCTGTGGTTTTAAGGCTTTAGGTTTGATGGATTCTGTTTGGCTGGTTTCGTTTCCTTGATTATGTTCACTTCTTTTCTTTTTAAAAGACTCCCTTTTTTTTTAATGGAAACAGTGTTAAATCTGAATGAATGGGATTGATGGGGTGTTAATGGAGAACGACGCGTATGATTGGAATTGGAAATAAAAAAACACTCTAACCTTGTGATTGTGGCCATTGAAAGTGGCGTAAAACAAACTTGGATTAGACATGGCAACACAACCTGCACCCGTCGGGTCCCACCTGCCCCCGCTCTGATAATAATGGGGAAAAGCTGGATTTACTGGGTCCGGGTGCGGGTGCGGGGAAAACCCATAGGTTTAATGCGGGTCTGAGGCCGGGGCCGGGGGATATACGCACCCGCCCAACACCCACCCCCGCCCCGCACCCGTATATGTGAATTTACTTTATTACCTTTATTTTACTTAAGTTAGCAAGGGTATATAAAGAAGCTTTTGTTGGTTTTGAATATGGATTGATTATGAATTCTAATATTTAGACAAATTTGCAAAGCTTCTAAGCTTGTTAGAGGCTTTTGTTTTAATTATCTTGCCACTGAAAAACAAGCTTACTGTAAAAAAAAAATTACACTTTTCGCGGGTGGGGGTGGGTGCGGGGCCGGAGAAACCCGTCCCCGTTGGGGGCAGGTCTGGAGGTGAACTTTCTATCCCCGACGGGTCTGAGGGCTGGGCGGAGCTGGAAACCATTAAACGGGGTCGAGGCGGGGTGTGTTAAAATCCGCCCCCGCCCCGTTGACATGTCTAACCTGGACCCTGGACAAATATTTATTTTTGACTCTTTTGGACACTTTCTAATAAAATAAAAATGATAAATAAAAATAAACTAAAATGAAAAGATAAAATAATAAAAAGAAGTGAAAGAATATTCTGGGTGAAAAATGAGATATTTTAAAATACCTCTATGCCGAAATTTTCTTTGAAAAGTCAAAGAATATTCCGGGTCAAAGGACACGTGACAGTGGGACCTTAGGTCAAAAATTGGGGAATGATACCATGCATTTTGGGCCTGTTTCTGACCCACAATCAAATTCAAAAAGGATGAATCTATGAACAAACCCACTACATCCATGTTAATAGCATAAAACGGCAAAGTACCTATGCCTGCAAATATGATTAATATGACTATATTCAAGTCTCCGAAATACTCATGTCTTCGGATCTACAGACGACGTCATAGTCATTGTCATTGATTTGATATGCACTTGCTCAAAGCTAATATTTCAACCTGGATCAAATAAACACCGCACTAAGGCGGGAAATAAAAAACACACCGCACAAAGACGGGAAATCAAAAACACATCGCACAAAAACGGAAATCAAAACAAACAGAGTCATGCAAAGACGACGAAATTACAAAAACAAACGAAAGATAACTAAATATATGTGAAATCACTTATTCAACTAGGATAAAAGGAAAAATAACTCGGAGGGATGATTTTTGGGTCAAAATTGACCCTAAATCACCCCTCTGACAAGAAGAAAAAGAAGAAGAAGAAGAAAGAGGTGACGGCTAGGGTTTGAGAAGGAGAGAAGAGAGTTGCAATTTATTTTTATTTTGTTTATTATTATTTACTTAACATTTTAATTTTGGTATGTATTAATTTGCACTTAGATTGTATTTTAGGAAGTCGTAATATATAAAATCAAAAAATATACATGTCTTTACTTTATTATTTATTTAGCTTTTATATATCAAAAAAATGAAAAAAAAATATTATGTTTAGTTCTCGTTATTATCAAAGGGAAAGGGGCTCGTTTTGACCTACTGTCACTACGGAACTCTTGCGCATTTAATTTATCATTATTTTAATTTTTAGGCTTTAAAATCAAAAATTCAAAAAAGCATTCAAATAATAAAAAAAAACAAATTTAAAAAAAAACAACTCTTTTCCTAAAAAACCATGATTCTTATCAAGAGATTTTTTTTCCATTTTAATTTTCTTTAATAAAAACTTTAATTTATTTAATCATATTTAAACCTTTTCTTAAAAAAGATTAAAAAACACTAAACAAAATTTTCTCTTTGTCATTTGGCTTTTATTTTTAAAATCTTTTCAAAAATAGTAAAAAAAACATCAAACAAATCACTAGGTTCTTTTTACCCCGAACTATGTGGTTTTGATCCCTCACAGGTATGTAGGCAAAAGACTTTGTCTTTCCAATCAAAAAATAATAAAAAATATTTTCTTTTTCCATCATTACACTAATCTTTTTGCAAACAAATGATAATAAATTTTAGCCAAAAAGTAAATAAATGTAAGAGGTTTACTATAGACGTTTAGAGTGTTAATACTTTACCTTTACGTAACTAACCTCAAACCTTAAATCTCATTTAATTGTGGGTTTTTTCGAACTTTTCCCCATTCCCTTGGAAAAATTAAAGATCGATGGTGAATCCTAATTTTGTGAGTCAATACTAATCAATAGCTTGATCTCCGAAAATCACCGCGACAATGCCGGTTATGATCAAAGGCTTGATTTGAGTTTTATCCCAAGTTGTGGAAATCCTAATAACTATGGTTTTATTAATGGAATGATGTTTTATCCATGTCTGATGACCTCTATTATACACCACCTGATGATCCTGGATGTTCACTCGTTGGGACCACCATCATACCAGAATATACTATTCCATCCAACGTTGCAGTAGAGACAGGTAAACAATTATGTTAACTCGGTATTGATCTCTTCACACTTGCACTTATTATCAAGTATTTGAAGGTTCAGAAGTCCTAGTTCAACCGATGAAAATGTGCGAGATTGATAGATTGGATGCATGTTTGAAATTCGAAACAAGACCCCTATATTTGTGTGTGAGTTTTAACGGTTATTCAATATTTTTGCGATCTGATAAAGGTATTTTTGAAAGAATTTTACTTGGTCTACATAATTCTGGAAGACTAAATATTTTATTCAATTCCAAGCTAATGTGTGTATTTTCCAAATTCTTTAATTTTGATCAAATAATGAAAATCTAGGATTAATACTTATTTGATGCTTAACTTTGTTGCAATTTAACACATGTAAATTCAATTATCTAGGTTAATGATTATGGATGCTTATTCACTTAAAGAGAATTATTAGAGTTTCAACCAAATCAATTCTTCTCACCATGCAACCAAATATACATTTAGTGTATATTTGGTTCCACTTTAAAAAGGATCAAAATTGATCGTTTGATTGTTTTAAAAACACTTGTTAGCATTTTTTTTAAAGAAATGTATTAAATGGAAGAATCAAAGTGTAGTGTGTAGATTACCCATCATAAGTACGGGGGTGGATACAATTTAAACTTCTAGCTCATTTCTCTTCTAGTATTTTAATAATTATTTGATACTATATATAAGAATAACATATTTATCAACCAAAAAAATAAAATAACATATTCAGTCTTGCTCTCACTGAAAGGACATAGTGTAGAAATACAATTTAAAAATAAGAAAAAAGTATGTAATAAAAGTCTATATCAACCAGATATATGTGAGTTTCAAACGGAAGAGAAAACAAAAGAATTCGAGGTTCAAGTCAACAAAAAAGTTGAGGACTAATTTTCACTTGTTACTTATTAAGGACACTGAAGCAATTACAGAAGAGAAATATGATGTCACTCAATTATGTAAAACAATTGTATAGGTGTAGAACAAGCAATGATATTTCAAATCAATATTGTAAGGGCAAGAGTGTATGCCGATGGGTGGTTTGTAGCAGCTTTAAACAATACTACACACATACGAGATTTAGTAACATTTAAGAAATTTCTATTTAAGCTTAACAGTTGTAGCCTAAGGGAACAACTAATAAATTTTATTCAATCAATAATTTTAGAGAGGTTTTTTCAATATCTGGTGGATTCCGGAACCCTATTTTCACAAGTTTGTCGCTTGCAAACTTGTTCTTTCCTATCTAGGTTTAGCGCTTGCTAACCTACGTTTTTGTACTACATCAGTTGGTATCAGAGCAGATTTCTTCTGTTCTTTTCCTGACGAGATCAGCCATGGGAGATCAACCGATGTCTGTAATCGCGGCTTTAACCGCAACCCTCAACGGTATAACTGCGGACGCTAAAGCTTTGACAAATCAGATGGTGGCGTTGACAGCTAAGGTTGACAACATCAACAACAACAGGAAAAAAAAAACAGAACGGGAGATGGGAACCAATTAGGGTTCGTGGTAGAAACAAAAAAATTATTGAGGATTCAAATTTTTCAAAGGTGGAGAAAACTGATTTCAAAGAGATAATGTCGAATCACCGGAAGAAGCTGCATATTTTACAAGAACATGCCAATTTAGCTAAACCTATTGAAAAGGATCAGAAAGCATTAATGGCTAAACTTGACGAGGATGAAGTAAAACCAGAAGGTGAAAATCTCCGGCAACACGGAGGTCTTTCAGCAAAGAAGTTCAAGGAATGCCTGGAGAGTCAAGTCAATCTCCCATTTGTGAGTCACTGATCGTAGATTCAACATCCATAAGCACAAACCAGAAAAACCCCAAAGAACTAATTTCATCACTTTATCCTTTGAATCCGTGTTCTATATCACCGTACCTCATGGATTCATCTTCTTTTTTCTTCAATCCTTTGACGTCGGGTGACGACGAATCAAAGAAATCACAAGTTGCAAACACCATCGATGTCAATCCAATTTCAAAAATCAACATGGAGATAGAGAAACCCACATTGTTGAACAAAATAATTCCAACTAAAGCATTCTCGTCAGTTGATCTGCAACGCTTGGGTGAGGTAAAATTCTGATCGCTCTCACATAACACAATCAGTGGATCCGCGCGATCATTACTTCTAAGTTTTGAATGTCTCAAATGTTTCAATCCCGGTGGATTGTTACCGCTCTCGTATCTCCCATAAATTTTTGTTTTGAATTTGTTGCATCCACAGCCGAAACCACCTGATATCGATATCTGGAAATTGGTGGAGAAGCTTGTTGTTCGAACTCCAAAGAAATCAAAGTCTACGACAGCTGAAGGCCAGTATGCTTCACAAGGATTGAAATGGTCTTTTGATGCTGGTACAAATTTGTTGTCTCAGCTTGGGGCGAAGATTGAGAACCAATCTAAACAGAAACTGAATGAGTTTGCTCGAGAACTGAGGTCATTTTCATATACTGGTATGTCAGGGCGCAATTTTGGAGATGAAGGCTTATTCTTTCTTGCGGAGAGCTTAGCATTTAACCAGACTGCAGAGGAAGATGTCAAGAGAGCATTTTGGCATATGTGTGATGCTCAAGGGAAGCCACCTGGTGTGATTGGATGGTGGCCTTCAAGATCAGTCACATTCATAGATAATCATGTTACTAGCTCAACTCAGGCTCACTGGCCCTTCCCCTCTGATCATGTTATGGAGAGGTATGCATACATATTGGCTCATTTTGGGACACCAACAATTCTCTATGACCACTTTTATGATCGGTCATCTAGTAACACGGTAAACACCTCTTTTGGGTCTCTCCCTATTCATTTATCCTTCGATACCTTATTGAGATCCCTTTCTTCATGCGCCTCCACATATAAGAGTTTCTTTGGCACCAAATTGATCACCGTATTGTCGAAAAGCTCAAACATAGTGGCCAAATTTACTATATGTCCATTTTTTCTTTTATTCGTTGGTTGTATTTGTATTGATGTGATCCCTAACTTTTGTCATGGTGAATTCCATGAGTCTGGAACTAGGAAATTGTATGCCTATGAGAAAATAAATGTATATCTATTACTTGGTGACTTCACGAATACAGTAATTGATATTGAAATTGGTAGATATATTACAACCAAAGGGTTGCACCATTTCATGGACAATAACTTTATACCAGACCCTACAAAAAGAATTTCCATAGTTTCCTATGTTGGAGTTCCACAAATCCTACTTATAGAATATGTGTTGAAACCAATTAGCTCAATTGATATACATCTTGTTAATGCATTGAGATTATGTGGCTACACTACTATGCTTCATAAAATTGCAGCAGTACTTCCAACCTACCTTGCAAAGGTTGCAAGCTCACCACATGCTTCATTAGCTTATGTAAATCTAAATGTTGTGGTAGTATGTGTTGATGATCAACTAATTGCCGAGAAGTTGTGTTTCCTTGAATTTACTACCAACAAAGATGTGGGGCAGATTAAATTCGAGGCTAAAACGATGGATCTAAAAAGTATTCAGCATGCTACTACATTTCTTCAACGGGATAAAGTCAACTGTTATATCTTTCAAACCAAACAATCTTGGCGTTTCACCCAATGGGATCTGGGTGGTCGCTTGTTTATTGGAGGAGTCAACATACATGAGAAGCTCCTAATCATAATAAGAACTCGGGGTCAAGTTCTTCAAAGGGGGAGGAGATTGGTGTAGGAGGGTTTTATTAGTAATTTAGTAGTATTTATTATCTCAGCCTAATTTTCTAGAACTTTTTCTATTTTATTTTCAGTTTGTTATTTTAGGCCCATTAGAATTTGTTATTTCCCTGTTTAAGCTTAATAGTTGTAGCCTAAGAGGACAACTAATAACTTTTATCCAATCAATATTTTAGAGAGGTTTTCTCAATGTCTGGTGGATTCGAGAACCCTATTTTCACAAGTTTGTCGCTTGCAAACTTGTTATTTTCTATCTAGATTTAGCGCTTGCTAATCTATGCTTCCGCAAGCCGTCAAATTTTTACTTGTTACTTATTAAGGACACTGAAGCAATTACAGAAGAAGAGAAATATGATGTCACTCAATTATGTAAAACAATTGTACAGGTGTAGAACAAGCAATGATATTTCAAATCAATATTGTAAGGGAAAGAGTGTATGCCCATGAGTGGTTTGTAGCAGCTTTAAACAATACTACACATGCGAGAGATTTAGCAACACTTAAAAAATTTAAATCGAAAACAAATATTACTATTTAGATCCTGTAACATTTGATAATCTCTAGCAAACAATTTTAGATGCAATTTTATCTTATTGTAGGCAAAAATGTTAACGTGGCCAAAATGCATCGCAAGTGAATTGTCGCAACTAAAAACTCTCCATAGTCAAGAACTCTTTTCCCATCAACATCACTCTTAGCAATTGACAGCAAATAAAAATAATCCTCAAATAACAAAGCTTTAAACAAAATAAATTTATCAATTTAAGGCTTCATAAACAAAATAAATTTTCATATCCATATTAACAATTTCAATCATCATCCAAAGTATATATATCAGGAATATTTATGCCATACGGAAAGCACATTTTAAATTTGGTAGCTAGTATTATAATGATCAGTATGAAATATATAAATTTAATTAGCAGTGCTTCTAACTTCATTTTCCAAAGAACATAATCAGTTTTTTAAACTAAACTAAAAAAGGCAATATTAAATACAGGAAAGATGAACTTGATTGTTGGAATTGGTAACAGATTCGACAACCAAATATTTGTGAAAAATGTTCATATACCCATAAACATAATATTTATTTACTGTTACAATTGTGGCAGCATTTCATGGTAATCAATTCAATTCAACTATACAATATCGATTATGCAAGGCTCATAGTTATCAATTTAATATTTTCCTTAACTCAAGAAAACTCAACTACAAGATAATTTCATGGTTAATTACACACGTGGGCATCATATCCAGCATGGGACACATATTGGCTTAATAAGTAATATGTTAACCAAATTTTAAATACAAGATATGGAGAAATGTTTGTTGAGCCATGTCACATTAAGAGAATAAAAGATAGAGAGATAAAACTTTCAATAACATTATCTGGTTTGCCATAAATCAGTTATGCTCTGCCATGTGTGACAGAAGTTGTAACACCTTAAAGCCCACAAAAATATTTTTCAATGGAAATTCAATAAATAATAATAAAGCATTCAAGGGTGTCACACATCTTATCAATACTAAAAGCATTCAAGGGTGTCACACATCTTATCAATACCAAAGTGCTTAATTCAAAATAAAAGAAACGTCGCAGCGGAATCATTATAAAAAACACTTCAAAATATATCACAGTTTCAACATCAAAATGGGATTGAAAAGAATCTTAACAAAGTCTAAAAATAGAGATAAAATTCCCAATCCATAGTGTTACAGATCAGAGCATCGACTCGATAGACTCCTAAAATCATCCCCAGAAACTCACAGCTACTAAGCTTCCTCTTCCTGCAAATCTACACCACAAGGGCGTAGGTGTCCAACTCACAACTAGAGGGTGGAAATATATTCAAAATAAGAAATGCATAGACACATGTATAGATCCCGAACAAAGAACACATCATTTACATTTAGGCATGTATACATCACAGACCGAAATTATCCAAATTTAAAGACATACCTTCATTTAATAAAATCAATAGCCTTCAATCAACATCTTATAATAACAAATAAGCATCATCATCATTTAATCACATCAAGTTGACACTTAGCATAATACACACCATTTACACATGCCCATAACAAAAGCACATCATCGAATATCACATCTTAACATAGTTACACATCTTTAAATAGCATCATCGGCAAATACAACATCATTAAATAGCACTTCACTAACACATCGTCATATCACACATTTATAATAGACTTGTAGTTATGTATGCAATGTCCCTTCCTCGACTCTATATGCATGTGGTATCAAGCTTATCACCATCATCAAATATTTCGGACATTAGAGGTTGCAACACCCTTGAACCCCACCATTAACATTTAATATAAATACAACATTTAATTCATATTATAATCAAGGTTCCACGTCATTAAAACTCAAAACATGCATATATTCATTTTTAATAAAAGTTTCACATCGGAATAAACATCTCCAAAAAAAATCATCTCAAGGTCTCAACATCATAATCCAATTTCAAAATACATCAAATTAAACAACAAGGTTCTCCATATAAATCCAACATAGAAAATAAATAAACAACTCCCAAAAGACCCTAATCAGAGCCTAGACTAAACTCTAAAGCAAAAGAAAATGAGAAAGTGTCAAGATAGTCATCGGTACTCACTCAGTCTGAAAAGTCCTCAACCTGCATGTCTACACCATTTTACAGTGGTGAGGCGACCAAAAGTCACTAGATGGTAAGTTTACATTCAACATTAAGAAACTACAAATTCAAGTATAAGATAGTACGGTTTCAAATATCACAGATATATTCATTCATAAATCAATAGTATCAATCATACAAGAGTATTCATAATCAATTAAACACCAAAATTTTCTTACATCATTCTCATTTCATCATAATCATCAAAATACACAAGCATCATCAATTAGGGAATATAATCATGTACTCATATCCACTTATATTCACATAAGGGATAATTCACATAATCAAGTACGAGGCATTTCACATAGACTCATATGCATGCAATGCTCTAGACACGACTCTACATACATGTGGTACCATTTTTGGATGTCAGAGTTATTTTACCGATTGACCCCATCACTCACATACACTTGGACTTGATCATGTATGCATGAACATATGACTCAACGGCACATATATTCATAAACTATAATGCAAGTCATCAGCATCGTCCCTTTATACATATATATGTTCATCGTCACTATTCAACATCGTTATCTTTCATCATTTCTTATATGTATATTCATCATCAAATTATTCTCATAATCATCGTCAAACACATACTTCATCAAATAAACCAGGCCACTTCATCTAGCACAATTTACGTTTAAAGACGATTTATCAAATATGTTAGCTAATTCACATTTCAAGAATACATATCATAACCATGCTAACCATCAATCATCTTGACATCAATAGCACATAGCCCAATTCAAGATTACACAACATGAATCATTAATTTCCAAAGTCTGGTTATTTCCTATGATGTCAAAGTTCGTCTGTTTTCTTAAATTTACAACATACAATCCAATTCCAATCTAAACTAAGTTAAATCAAGCTTAAGTACTCAAGTATACATCAATTAACTATGTTTAGGTGTTTGGGATCCATTGGTATACTTTTAAAACTGAAAAACAACGAAAAACCAGACTTCCCGCGCACAAGACAGCCGCACAGTCGTGCTGCCTAAGTGCGAATGACTAACACAATAACACCCTAAACTCTAAAAGCGATAATTTACGCTAATGATTCAGCATATCAAGAATTTAGATGTTACGCCTTCAATAAATCATCAAGCATGCATAAATAACAATTTTCTCTAAATATTGCAGTGCAATAAAAACAACATCACAACTGTGTTTAATAAAACATCTCCAAGTAGCCATGTCTCAAATCATGATACATCACCAATATAAATCCTCATCTCAACAATTGAGTCATAAAAATAACAAAATAGTCATAAGACTACAAACATAAAAACCCCCTAATCATAGCCGACATATTAGACCCGCAACAACAATAAACCGGTAGCTCCAAGCTATCCTCAAGCAACTCACCAAAACAAACAAATATATTCCCGCACACCGTCGACCCATCCATACGGATAAGGAAGGCGGTCAACCACTCACTAATTAATTACCACCACTCACTAGTAACTTAGTAAAATAATTGTTCCCACTTAAAACACTAAAAATAATTCTCGTGACCAAAAGACTATTTTACCCTTGCTCACCAAATGACCCAAATGTCCTTAAGTCTAAAATGACTAAAACACCATTCTTAAGCCAAAATTCACTAATCCTGAATAAAATACACACAAAGACAAATAATCACATACAAGCACATATAAACACATATAATAATTAATTAAAATAACTCTAGCGAAAATAAGGTTGTTACAGGCACAGTCCATGCCACATGGACGCACGGTCGTGCCAGACAGACAATACATGATTTCTACATTTTTTTCATTGTTCGACGCGCGCGACCCTGTATCCAAAATCGTTTTCGATCCCGATCGTGCTAAAATAATCCCAAACACTTAAATCGATTTTACCCTACTATTTAACCTAATTCTTATTCGAAAAATAAATTCAATTCAACTTAGCTCTATACTAATTTCATATAATCACTTAAAAACGACTTTTAGCTTAAAAACCTATTTTCCCCAAATTCGATTTCACACCCAAGACTCACATCCAAAACAGAATTTCATACTATTTACTCCTCATTAACAACATCACCAACATAATCATAAAACTCAATTCATCAAAACATCAAAATCACCCATTTCTCACAAAATTCACAAACAAACCACAACTTAATTCAAACCATCACATTTAACATAATACATGCCACGAATTTCAACATACAAACATGCCCAATCACATAACAAGAGTAGCTAGAATGCCTTGTAAAGAGAGGAAAGCGGTGTTGAAAGCAATTAAGAAACACTCCGTAAAACAAAAATCTTCCGTTGTTAAAGTTATATCGAAGGTGGATGATACTAGAAAAGCTGCAGATTCGACTTGTTCTCATTCTTATGTTAATAAAGATTGGGAAAATTGGGTTGTCTTGCACATCGACGCGGTTGTGGCGGTGGATGATGTTTGGGGTATAAGTAAGGCTATTAGTGCTAAATATAAAGGTGATAAATCAAACATGTTCAATGTCCTCTCTAGAGCAGGAAAGAAAAACAATGGGGAGAAGGAAAAATCAACAACTTTCACGAGCGATGAAGGGAGGCATAAGGATGTTACTGCTAGTTGTTAGTAGCTGTTTCTTGGTTTTCGTTCGGGTGGAGGATAGTGATCATGCATTTTTTATCTTATAATGTCAGGGGGTTTGGGGAGTTTAGAAAAAAAGGAAATAATTGAATAGGCTCTTTTGCGACAAACACCATTTTATCATGTGTATTCATTAAACAAAACTTGGTTGCGTGGACGACTCGGTTGTATCTTCTATTTGTGATAATTCTAGTTTTGGTTATTTTTTTCACCTTCGGTTGGGGAATAGGGTTTGCACACTATTCTCCAATTATATATGATTACTAGACGGCCGACCCGTGTGACGCACGGGTCTTATGTTTTAATACATGTTAAATAAATAAACATTTTGTTTAAAACATACAAACACTAAAAACAGTAAATTAACAATTCATATAGTCTTACCAAGACATCTGTTTAATTTGCACAGTTGGAGTATATGATAACATAATTTGTTGAATCATGTGTGTCCAAAAAAACTCTTCATTTACTACTAACATTTATGGTGTTAACTTATTTGTTTATGTTGGAAAATGTGCGTGGATAAAATGCTACTACAAAAATAAACTACAAAAAATTAAATTATATAAAATCAAAAACAACATGAACTCATATCAAATTAAAATTACACGTTACAAGTAAGTAAGATGTGTAAAGATATCATACCTTTCAAATATTGTGTTTCAATGTTGCATTGTGCATTTAGGGTAAATGAGACTTCAAGCCTTCAAGGAAACCCAAATAATTAGTGACGGTTTTATAGAGAGGCATACGAGCATTAGTCTAATTTCATAATTGCCTAACAATGAATGTTGTATAATGAAAGAAAATTGCTGCATATACTATTGACTATCAATGGTGGAGGCATATCAGCTTATAACTGCAAATCAATTGATTCTATTTTATCCGTTATAAGCATGGATGGAAACCAAAACATTTTTTTTTTACCGGAGAGACCAAAGCATTTAGTGTTTTTTTTTTCTTTCACAAAATAATTTAAAGCCTTGATAATGTTTCTTATTATTATTTTAGAAATTGAAGCATTAATTCATCCGCTAAGTAGCAATTGTTAAATTGGAGGGCTAATTCACGTTGATGTTTATTATCTCTTAATGAAAAAATTTATTCATCCACTAAGAATATGAAGTGGTTCTCAGGAATATAAAAAGGTTCATTATCCTGAAAATCTATTCCATAGCATCATATGCACTAAAGCCTATATCATGGTAGTAACGATATGACATTAAAGATTAATTGTGAGACAGGCTAGATTAGAGTGAGAGAGCTAAATTGGTAACAAAAAAGAGGCCAAAATATCCATTTTAGGCAATTAGGATTGGAAATAGGCTTTGCACAATATTCTCCATTTTATAATTTATAATTTTATAATAATAATAATAATAATAATAATAGAAATAGATAGATAAAGAGGGGTATAGAAAACAAAATCGATGGCATATAAAGCAGTAGCCAAAATAACAAAGCAACTAGAAAGAGAAAATTGTGAAAAAGGAAGAATAGGCTAATTTTCTTGTACATCTAACAATCGTGAAAACCTTTTATTTTGTCTATGGTGCAAATTCAATAACCACAATTGAATCACGAATTAGCACATTAACATCATGGATTCGAAAATAATTAGATACCCAAAATTATAGCAACGTCAAGTAACACAAATTTAACATGTAATCATCAACGATCATGGAGAAAAATGAAGAAAACATCAACCCTTTTCTACCCATTTGTTCAAACAATTCCCATGTGAATATAATCTCCCCCCTTATCTCAAGAATTATCAAAGCTAGCCTATCCTATGAATGGGTCTGTCTCCAATCTCCTCTTCTAACCTCATAGATTTCTTCTTCTTCACCACCTTAGATCCTCTTTGTGCCTTTTCTCTCAGTTCACACTTGTGAGTTTCTAACCCTAATTCTCATAAGACTACCATCTATTTATATCCCCTTATTTGGGCTTCATTTTATCACATCCACTTACTGGGATTTATTTCTATCATGTTTATTCTCCACAAATAAACATGTTTGTGGAGAATAAACATGATAGAAATCAAGACCAATAAGTGGATGTGAGAAAATCCAGCCCAAATAAGAGGATATAAATAGATGGTAGTCTTATGAGAATTATGGTTAGAAACTCACAAGAGTAAATTGAGAGAAGAGGCACAAAGAGAATCTAAGGTGGTGAAGAAGAAAAACTCTAGGAGGCTTGAAGAGAATATTGGAGACAAACTCATTCATAGGATAGACTAGCTTTGGTAATTCTTGAGATAAGGTGGGATATTATTTTCACATGGGAATTATTTGAACCAATCGGTAGAAAAGGGTTGATGTTTTCTTCGTTTTCTCCATGATACTTGATGATTACATGTTAAATTCGTGTTACTTGATGTTGCTATGATTTTGGGTATCTAATTATTTTTGAATGCATGATGATAATGTGCGAATTTGTGATTCAATTATGGTTATTGAATTTGCACCATAGGCGAAATAAAAGGTTTTCACAGTTGTTGGATGTACTAAAAAATAGATAATATCGAGCTTTAAGAATTTGTGCCATGTTCCACTCAAATCAACATAATATTGGTAATGATAACAATTTTAAATAATATTTGAAACAATGACCTAGAAGAGAACGTATAATAATGACAAATAAAAACGAGAAATTAGAACAAAAAAACTTATAGTAAAGACAAAGAAAAAATTATTGATGATCAATATATCAATGATGTTAGATCCAATACTTGTATTCTTAAGCTATTTTTTCATAAACTAAAAATTAACCTGATAATTAAATAGAGAATGTGAAGCAAAATAAGCATTAAAAAAAATATAATCATATAGTTGTCCCTTCGAGGACATCCAATAAAATTACAACGATGCAAGGATATAATCATACAACATGAATCATATGAACATATATTATTGATGCTATACCTTTGGTAATTCGTCAATTTGATTATTTGTAAATTCATTTCTTTGAACATCTTCTTGATCTACACATTTACCTTCATCCAGTAATACAAAAATCAAATTTGGCCAACCGATCTACAAAGTTTGAACAAAAACTAAACATTTAGTAGAGTTCATGTTCAAGCTATTAGATCGAGAATTAACTGGTTGTAAATCAAATTGAACATTAGAAAGTTGACAACAAGATTTGTTTTGAGAGAAAGTTAACAACAAGATTAATTTATGAGTTTACTAGAGAAATCGAAGAACTAATCAACTTTGGATTTAAAGAAGCAGCGAGATCTAGAAAATGATTAATAAATAAAGAATATCAAAGAACGCAAAAAAGTAAAAACACAATATATGAAGAATCACAAAAGAAACGGGAGAACAAAAACAAAGTAAAGAAGAAGCGCTATTGAAAAGAATAAAGGAAATGAATGAGAAAAATTATTGTCATTCGACCCCAATTATATTGAATGAGTATCAAAAGAGAGAATGGGCCTTCGGATTTGTGGACAATGGGATTGACCCAATTTATGTTAGATACTACATCAACCAAGGAAAAATGTTTTTCTCCTTTTTGTTTATGCTCATTCCCACCTCAAACTTCCAAAAATAATCCCAACGTTAATTAACCCACTTTCGGTAGTCCCAATGTGATTTAATTCACGTTGACCCCCAGCATGAGATAACTTGCGTTGGATTTAGGTAAGCTAACAAGGCAACAATTCTTGACAAAGATGTTGTTTTTTTAAGTCTCTAGACGTGCATTTTTTTATCATCGTCTATCACCACGTTCATTTGTCACATTCATTCATTCTCAATACCTTCAGTTCAATTTTTTAATTCCCAATCATTCGCTACTTTTTAAAAAAACGTTCATTTTCTCAATGCTAAGTATGTCTTAGAAATATAAATTAATTCATTTCAAAATAAATCCTAACTAAAAATACACAATTACGCAAAATAGATTCTAAAATAATAGAGTACGACAAATTTATTTAGTTTTAACATAAATGCTACTTAGTACGGGAGTTTCGCCACAAATTTTCACGGACGCTTGCTTAAATCTGTTTTCCACGAGATGCAGTTCCTAAACTTTTTTAATAAAAATAAATAAAAAGTGAAATAATCTGCATAACTCACCGTCTCTCGCTTAATTGCCAAGCAGCTTCCAACTTAAAAAGTAAAAACCCTTATTCTTATCCCTTCCTACTGACCCTTTTTGTTCAACCCACACTACTACTCCTTCCCTAGTTATTTCCATGCTCCCCAATGACTCTTCCCATCCCTCAAACATTCAATAAAGTTTACAAACATCCAATTTTATAATTTATAATAATAATAATAATAATAATAATAATATAAATAGATAGATAGAGAGGGGTATCGAAAACAAAATCGATGGCATATAAAACAGGAGCTAAAAAAATAAAGCAACTAGAAAGAGATAATTGTGAAAAAGGAAGATCAGGCTAATTTTCTTGTACATCCAACAATCATGAAAACATTTTATTTTGTCTATGGTGCAAATTCAATAACCACAATTCAATCACGAATTAGCACATTAACATCATGGATTTGAAAATAATTAGATACCCAAAATTATAGCAACATCAAGTAACACAAATTTAACATGTAATCATCAACGATCATGGAGAAAAATGAAAAAAACATTAACCCTTTTCTACCCATTTGTTCAAACAATTCCCATGTGAATATAATCTCCCCCCTTATCTCAAGAATTACCAAAGCTAGCCTATCCTATGAATGGGTCTGTCTCCAATCTTCTCTTCTAGCCTCGTAGATTTCTTCTTCTTCACCACCTTAGATCCTCTTTGTGCCTTTTCTCTCAGTTCACACTTGTGAGTTTCTAACCCTAATTCTCATAAGACTACCATCTATTTATATCCCCTTATTTGGGCTTCATTTTATCACATCCACTTACTGTGATTGATTTCTATCATGTTTATTCTCCACAAATAAACATGTTTGTGGAGAATAAACATGATAGAAATCAAGACCAATAAGTGGATGTGAGAAAATCCAGCCCAAATAAGAGGATATAAATAGATGGTAGTCTTATGAGAATTATGGTTAGAAACTCACAAGAGTAAATTGAGAGAAGAGGCACAAAGAGAATCTAAGGTGGTGAAGAAGAAAAACTCTAGGAGGCTTGAAGAGAATATTGGAGACAAACTCATTCATAGGATAGACTAGCTTTGGTAATTCTTGAGATAAGGTGGGATATTATTTTCACATGGGAATTATTTGAACCAATCGGTAGAAAAGGGTTGATGTTTTCTTCGTTTTCTCCATGATACTTGATGATTACATGTTAAATTCGTGTTACTTGATGTTGCTATGATTTTGGGTATCTAATTATTTTTGAATGCATGATGATAATGTGCGAATTTGTGATTCAATTATGGTTATTGAATTTGCACCATAGGCGAAATAAAAGGTTTTCACAGTTGTTGGATGTACTAAAAAATAGATAATATCGAGCTTTAAGAATTTGTGCCATGTTCCACTCAAATCAACATAATATTGGTAATGATAACAATTTTAAATAATATTTGAAACAATGACCTAGAAGAGAACGTATAATAATGACAAATAAAAACGAGAAATTAGAACAAAAAAACTTATAGTAAAGACAAAGAAAAAATTATTGATGATCAATATATCAATGATGTTAGATCCAATACTTGTATTCTTAAGCTATTTTTTCATAAACTAAAAATTAACCTGATAATTAAATAGAGAATGTGAAGCAAAATAAGCATTAAAAAAAATATAATCATATAGTTGTCCCTTCGAGGACATCCAATAAAATTACAACGATGCAAGGATATAATCATACAACATGAATCATATGAACATATATTATTGATGCTATACCTTTGGTAATTCGTCAATTTGATTATTTGTAAATTCATTTCTTTGAACATCTTCTTGATCTACACATTTACCTTCATCCAGTAATACAAAAATCAAATTTGGCCAACCGATCTACAAAGTTTGAACAAAAACTAAACATTTAGTAGAGTTCATGTTCAAGCTATTAGATCGAGAATTAACTGGTTGTAAATCAAATTGAACATTAGAAAGTTGACAACAAGATTTGTTTTGAGAGAAAGTTAACAACAAGATTAATTTATGAGTTTACTAGAGAAATCGAAGAACTAATCAACTTTGGATTTAAAGAAGCAGCGAGATCTAGAAAATGATTAATAAATAAAGAATATCAAAGAACGCAAAAAAGTAAAAACACAATATATGAAGAATCACAAAAGAAACGGGAGAACAAAAACAAAGTAAAGAAGAAGCGCTATTGAAAAGAATAAAGGAAATGAATGAGAAAAATTATTGTCATTCGACCCCAATTATATTGAATGAGTATCAAAAGAGAGAATGGGCCTTCGGATTTGTGGACAATGGGATTGACCCAATTTATGTTAGATACTACATCAACCAAGGAAAAATGTTTTTCTCCTTTTTGTTTATGCTCATTCCCACCTCAAACTTCCAAAAATAATCCCAACGTTAATTAACCCACTTTCGGTAGTCCCAATGTGATTTAATTCACGTTGACCCCCAGCATGAGATAACTTGCGTTGGATTTAGGTAAGCTAACAAGGCAACAATTCTTGACAAAGATGTTGTTTTTTTAAGTCTCTAGACGTGCATTTTTTTATCATCGTCTATCACCACGTTCATTTGTCACATTCATTCATTCTCAATACCTTCAGTTCATTTTTTTAATTCCCAATCATTCGCTACTTTTTAAAAAAACGTTCATTTTCTCAATGCTAAGTATGTCTTAGAAATATAAATTAATTCATTTCAAAATAAATCCTAACTAAAAATACACAATTACGCAAAATAGATTCTAAAATAATAGAGTACGACAAATTTATTTAGTTTTAACATAAATGCTACTTAGTACGGGAGTTTCGCCACAAATTTTCACGGACGCTTGCTTAAATCTGTTTTCCACGAGATGCAGTTCCTAAACTTTTTTAATAAAAATAAATAAAAAGTGAAATAATCTGCATAACTCACCGTCTCTCGCTTAATTGCCAAGCAGCTTCCAACTTAAAAAGTAAAAACCCTTATTCTTATCCCTTCCTACTGACCCTTTTTGTTCAACCCACACTACTACTCCTTCCCTAGTTATTTCCATGCTCCCCAATGACTCTTCCCATCCCTCAAACATTCAATAAAGTTTACAAACATCCAATTTTATAATTTATAATAATAATAATAATAATAATAATAATAATATAAATAGATAGATAGAGAGGGGTATCGAAAACAAAATCGATGGCATATAAAACAGGAGCTAAAAAAATAAAGCAACTAGAAAGAGATAATTGTGAAAAAGGAAGATCAGGCTAATTTTCTTGTACATCCAACAATCATGAAAACATTTTATTTTGTCTATGGTGCAAATTCAATAACCACAATTCAATCACGAATTAGCACATTAACATCATGGATTTGAAAATAATTAGATACCCAAAATTATAGCAACATCAAGTAACACAAATTTAACATGTAATCATCAACGATCATGGAGAAAAATGAAAAAAACATTAACCCTTTTCTACCCATTTGTTCAAACAATTCCCATGTGAATATAATCTCCCCCCTTATCTCAAGAATTACCAAAGCTAGCCTATCCTATGAATGGGTCTGTCTCCAATCTTCTCTTCTAGCCTCGTAGATTTCTTCTTCTTCACCACCTTAGATCCTCTTTGTGCCTTTTCTCTCAGTTCACACTTGTGAGTTTCTAACCCTAATTCTCATAAGACTACCATCTATTTATATCCCCTTATTTGGGCTTCATTTTATCACATCCACTTACTGTGATTGATTTCTATCATGTTTATTCTCCACAAATAAACATGTTTGTGGAGAATAAACATGATAGAAATCAAGCCCAATAAGTGGATGTGAAAAAATCCAGCCTAAATAAGAGGATATAAATAGATGGTAGTCTTATGAGAATTATGGTTAGAAACTCACAAGAGTAAATTGAGAGAAGAGGCACAAAGAGGATCTAAGGTGGTGAAGAAAAAGAACAATAGGCGGCTTGAAGATAATATTGGAGACAGACCCATTCATAGGATAGACTAGCTTTGGTAATTCTTGAGATAAGGTGGGATATTATTTTCACATGGGAATTGTTTGAACCAATGGGTAGAAAAGTGTTGATGTTTTCTTCATTTTCTCCATGATAATTGATGATTACATGTTAAATTTGTGTTACTTGATGTTGCTATGATTTTGGGTATCTAATTATTTTCGAATACATGATGTTAATGTGCTAATTTGTGATTCAATTATGGTTATTGAATTTGCACCATAGGCGAAATAAAAGGTTTTCACAGTTGTTGGATGTACTAAAAAATAGATAATATCGAGCTTTAAGAATTTGTGCCATGTTACACTCAAATCAACATAATATTGGTAATGATAACAATTTTAAATAATATTTGAAACAATGACCTAGAAGAGAACGTATAATAATGACAAATAAAAACGAGAAATTAGAAAAAAAAAACTTATAGTAAAGACAAAGAAGAAATTATTGATGATCAATACATCAATGATGTTAGATCCAATACTTGTATTCGTAAGCTTTTTTTTCATAAACTCAAAACTAATCTGATAATTGAATAGAGAATGTGAAGCAAAATAAGCATTAAAAACAATATAATCATATAGTTGTCCCTTCGAGGACATCTAATAAAATTACAACGATGCAAGGATATAATCATACAACGTGAATCATATGAACATATATTATTGATAGTATACCTTTGGTAATTCGTCGATTTGATTATGTGATTTGTAAATTCATTTCTTTGAACATCTTCTTGATCTACACATTTACCTTCATCCAGTAATACAAAAATTAAATTTGGCCAAGCGATCTACAAAGTTTGAACAAAAACTAAACATTTAGTAGAGTTCATGATCAAGCTATTCGATCGAGAATTAACTGGTTGTAAATCAAATTGAACATTAGCAAGTTGACAACAAGATTTGTTTTGAGAGAAAGTTAACAACAAGATTAATTTATGAGTTTATTAGAGAAATCGAAGAACTAATCAACTTTGGATTTAAAGAAGCAGCGAGATCTAGAAAATGATTAATAAATAAAGAATATCAAAGAACGCAAGAAAGTAAAAACATAATATATGAAGAATCACAAAAGAAACGGGAGAACAAAAACAAAGTAAAGAAGAAGCGCTATTGAAAAGAATAAGAGGAAATGAATGAGAAAAATTATTGACATTCGACCCCATTTATATTGAATGAGTATCAAAAGAGAGAATGGGCCTTCGAATTTGTGGAAAATGGGCTCGGCCCAATTTATGTTAGATACTACATCAACCATGGAAAAATGTTTTTCTCCTTTTTGTTTATGCTCATTCCCACCTCAAACTTCCAAAAATAATCCCAACGTTAATTAACCCACGTTCGGTAGTCCCAACGTGATTTAATTCACGTTGACCCCCAGCATGAGATTACTTGCGTTGGTTTTAGGTAAGCTAACAAGGCAACAATTCTTGACAGAGATGTTGTTTTTTCAAATCTCTAAACGTGCATTTTTTTACAATATCTATCATCGTCTATCACCACGTTAATTTATCACATTCATTCATTCTCAATACCTTATGGTCATTTTTTTAATTCCCAATCATTTGCTGCTTTTTTAAAAAAAAAAAAACATTCATTTTCTCAATGGTAAGTATGTCTTAGAAATATGAATTAATTCATTTCAAAATAAATCCTAACTAAAAATACACAAGTACGCAAAATAGATTCTAAAATAATAGAGTACGACGAATTTATTTAATTTTAACATAAATGCTACTTAGTACGGGAGTTTCGCCACAAATTTTCACGAACGCGTGCGTAAATCTGTTTTCACCGTCTCTCGCTTATTTGACCAGCTGCTTCCAACTTAAAAAGTAAAAACCCACATTCTTATCCCTTTCTAATGACCCTTTTTGTTCAACCCAAACTACTACTCCTTCCCAGTTATTTCCATGCTCCCCAATGACTCTTCCCATCCCCAAACATTCAATAAAGTTTGCAAACATCCAATTTTTCCTAATGCAGAATTTAATTACTTCTCTTAATCTACATGCTTTATTTTGTTTTTATTTTCACATGGATTTTCACTGTTTAATATTGTTGAATGATGAGGGAGGGAGGTGTGATGGTGAGGGAGGAAATTCGAAAATAAAGGGGAAAGAGGGTTTGGTACTGCTGTGTTGCAGTATCTTTTTCCTGTTTTCTTGTTGTATCACCACACAAGACTGTTTTTTTTCTTTACTATAGTTTTTGGGTGGTGTGTTAATTAATTTTGAGACTGCTATTATGACGGTGTTAAGTGTACCAATTTTGCAGCGCGTGAATAACAGATAGATACACGCGTCCGTGAAAATTTGTGGCGAAACTCTTATACTAAACAACATTTCTCTTAGTTTTAATTTCATCTTCATTCAAATTGGGCAGTAAATGAATCATTACGTTACATGACATTCTCCCTAAAGATGTGGTATCATCATGTTGTTGGATTTAAATAAAATTCATGAAAGTTTGCCGAAAATGTTGACATTGAAATGTCTTATACTTGGTGTAAAAATTTAAAAATCTCTTTGAAAACCCAAAAGAATAAATATAACACATTTTGTACTCTACCAAATCAACTATACATGTTCTCACATCGAATTCCAATATATTATTTTCAACTTAATCTTATTGTCTTGTCATCTTAAAAACAACATCTTAAAAATGCATTCTTGTTTGTCACACTCGTCTTATTTTGTGTCATAGTTATGGGCATGATTGAGAAGAGAAAAATAAGGATTGAACCTGTGAGTGATTGTAGTTCATGGTCTTATTAAGAATGAAAGGTATGTGCGTAGTAAAATAGGGATAATATATTTATTTATTTTAAGGATAAAAGAGATAATATATCGTTGAATAAAAAATAAGTTTTGACCGAGCAAAAGTAAGCTTAATCAAAAAGGACATGGTAAAATAAACATGTGTACCACATTTCACATCAATTTAATTTTAAGGTATAATTAGACAATCCCTAAAAAAAATGGTATAATTAGACAACTGGTCCCTTAATTAATTTTTAAGTTTTGTATTTGTTCTCTAATTAATAAAAATTACATTTTGCTCCTTTAAATAACATTTTGTCAACCATTTTGGTCCATCTCTGTTAATTTTAACTTAAAATGTCTCAACATTATAGGTGGTCCACCATAGACCTTATTAATTTATTTAATTTTAGCCTTTTTGATCATTTTAAAACAAAATAAACTTTTGGTCATACAAGACCATTTGATCTAATAATGAATCACCAACACATGATCTTTCTTTCCTTTTCTTCATGAGTTTCCTTCTATTTCTTCTTCATCATCAACATCTTCATCCATATTCATAAATGTTAAAGCCCAAAAACAAAAACAAAAAAAACTCAAATTCATTTTTCAATCTTCATATCTTCTTGTCCCAAAACTCATAAATCCCCAGTTATCTCTTCCAAATGAACTGGCACTACCATTACTTCAATTTTCTTGCACAAGCCGACTTTTATTTACTTGCTTCTAGTAGGAGAATTTAACTTACTTGTTTATGTTATCCTTTAGCCCAAACAAAGATTTGCTATCTCTTCCAAATTAAATTATAATCTCTTCCATCACCATAAAGTTTAATCTCTTTTAAAATGGTTGACGAAAGCATGTTTGACGGACCAAAACGTAAATTTTATTAGTTACGGGACTAAAACTAAACTTGCAAATTAATTAAGAGATCAAATGTCCAATTAAACCTAATTTTAATTATCTTTTAAAATATTAAAGCTTTCAATATGGCTATTGTTGGTAAGCAAGCTTGGAATTAATAACAAGTCTGAATTCTCTAATCACTAAAGTACTCAAGGTTAAATATTATATGAGAAGTGATTATTTGGGCACATCTATCGGCCATAATCCAAGCTATTTGTGGAGAGGTATTTGGAGTGTTAAAGAAATGGTGCGACCTGGTTTCCATTGGAGTATTGGCACGGGGGAGTCCATATCGGTTTGGCTCTAGCTTTGGTTGCGTGATCAAGCACATCTCTCGCTTACAACAGAACTACACACCATGTGGAGTGAGCTTACGGTATCAAATTTGTTGCAGCCAAAGACAAATGAGTGGAACGTGGCCTTTATAAACTATGTTTTTGACAAGGATACAGTAGAACATATTTACAATAAGATGATGTTGTCTTCGGTTCAAAACCTCGATATGGCTACCTGGAGGGTCGAGAAAAATGGTCAGTACACAGTTCATGGCGCATACCGTGATATCATCAAACTCCCACCAAAAGTCAAAAACTTATGGCGTATCTATCGCAATTGTTTAACAACATGGCTACGACCACAAAGTCATGGTGTGCAGAGTCCTACAGATTGTGCGATCTGTGCAAGACCTAACAAAAGTATCAGACGTTGGCAGCGCACTGGTCTATGGAATGCAATTCTTCAGGTTGTGCAGCCTATGTCCTCTTGTGTGGATTATATTTTCTCCAGCAGCTGGATGCACACCAAAAACAAATATTTGGAATCACCGTGTGGAGCCTATGAATCATACAAACAGGAGAGTTTGGAATGATGCAACTGAAACAATTCAAGACATTTGTAAAAGAGCGGGCTCCTTGCTCACCAATTGGCAAAATGCGCAACTTTCTCGTAACATAAGACCAAGTCCTACAACAAATCTACCTACTTGGGCTTGCCTTGTGATATTGACTTGGGATCTGGGAGTATGTTCCTTCTCAAGGTGTTTCAAGTTCGATTCACCTCAGTGCCAATTTGGGTGGGCTAATTTAACTTGTTCAACAAACAAACAAAAAAGTCCTACAGCAAATCCGGGTGCAATGGACCAAGTGCGGACGGTATAAACTAAATGTGGACACGTCCATTTCCAATCCACTCAACAAGGTCGGCATTGGAGTGTGTATGAGGTACGAAATGGGGCGACTTTTTCTCGCAAAGACATAATGGTTTGCAGGAGTAATTTGATGTTGATATGCTATATACTGTATTTTTTACTATGAAACAACCGTTTCAGTAAAAGTCGATTAATTAAATTAAGTTTGTGAATTTAATCTATAGTATAACTATTTGTTTTGAAAAGTTTCTTGCATTTAATTTAATTTCTTTTTGTACTCAAGTACTTCATTTTTTTTTTTGTTACATGTACTTCATTTGATTTGTACACTATTTATTAATTTTTATTTTAAAAATCCGTTGTCATTGCAAGGATCATTGAATTGCTTCTAAAACTTAATTAATACAAAAAAATTCTGGTCAATTTGTTATGATAAAAAAATGCTAGATTATACATTTGATTTAATTATAATGATATGAGTAGTCTCGTTTATTTGTTTACGAAATATTGAAAATCATGTTAGCATTTAATGTAATACCATTTATCCTATTTAACGTATTTATTGGTTTCCTTTGATTGTATTTTTCCATGATGTTAGAGGTTCTTGGTTCAAACCTCGATGAAGAAGAAAAAAATTAACTTTTTTTAGAAAGAAAAAAAAATTAATCCAACAACTAATTACTAACATTTGTCATTAAAAAAAGCCTTTGTTTTATAGAATATATTTATTCTGAATTTAATATATTAAATTTATACCTTTTAAACTATGATAATCAATAAAGTTTCAAATTAAAAGTAGCAAATAATTGATATTTTAAGGATCTTCCCCCATAAAGTTGAACCGCGTTATGCTACGAGCGTTGTGATTTATGGGGGAGTTAACAGTGGTGTGGATCAATCTATTGGATCTAGAGCAATCATCTAAGTGAGAATGATACCATATTTTCATATATTTAAGGCATGAAATATTCGAGTCTTCCCATTTATATATTGTTTAACCTTCACTCTTCTATTAAATGTTGGAAATTCATTTCTAGACATTCCATATCTATTTCTCTATTCTATAAGAAATTCATTTCTAAGGACAATTTGTTCTTTGGTATTTAATGTTTCCTCTCAAAATATATGAATGTATCTCAACAATAATCAAGCCTATTCTCATGGTGGATTGCCATTGAGACCCTTTGAGTGCAACCTTATTATCCCAAGATTCAAAAAACTATTCTCATGCTTTATTTATCTTGTCTAATCTTATTTGATCCAATATCAAACTTCACTTCTTGGTCTTTCGTTTGATATTTGAAATATGATTAAATAAAAATATCAAACTTCACATCTCGGTTTTTTGTTTGATATTTGTTATAAAATTTATTAGCGATGAGATTAGATTAAAAAATGGATTCTAATAAAAATTGAATCTAGACTTGGGTTGATTAGGATTCAATCATTAGATTATTCCAACAATTTAAATACTATAATAGTCTACTCACACATGATCATAAAGATAATATCCGGAGATTTAAAGACAAGAAAATAAAAGACATAAAGATAAATATCCGGAGATTTAAAGAATAAGAAAATAAAATGCAAGAATCTAAAGAACTGAAAGAAAAGAACAAAAACATAAGCAAAATGTAAGAACTTTGATTTCCTCTTTGTAGCAAAATTACAAATGTGTAATGTAACACCCCGTTTTCCCAACATAAAAATTTCATAAATAAATCAGAGTATTCACATAACGGAATGTCACATTTCTTTCATAAAATCATAAACGGATTAAATAACTATTTATCCTTCAATTTCATTAACAAAATATTTAACGTATCGCAACGGAATTTATTTAAACCTGTAAAATAGTCTTTGGCACAAAGACCTCATCATAAAAGTCTCATAAAACAAAATCAACGTCATTATCATATCTTCATAAATAATATAAAAGCAATAACAAAGATCACATCTCGTTACGTATCAGAGCTCCTAAGACACAACGAGAGAAATCCTCAAACGACTTCACCTAATCTTGATTACCTGCAAGTTACTCATACGAAGAGCAACATTTCCAAGCAGAAGGGGTGAGATTCACAGAACAATAATATTAAGCATATAATTCAACAATTATATTTAACAACATAACGTAAACATATTATAACAAGTATCAGGTAACATCATCATCATCTTAATCAACTTCATAATCAACTTCAAAATTCACTTAACAACTTGACTCGATAATGCAACTTTAACTTGACTATGCAACTTAATCATCTTACTCATGCATGTGGTACAAATCTAGGGCATAAGCCCTCGTCGCTTTTTGAGCATAAATATACTCCTAGGGCATAAGCCCTCGTCGCTATTGAGCAAAAGCTCCTAGAGCATGAGTGTAACACCCCGAAATCCCAACATAAAAATTTCATGCATTTAATCAGAGTATATCGCATATTCAGGATGTCACATTTCATAAAAACTTTAAACCAAATGAATAATAATTTATTCCTCATCAATGTTCAAACGTAGCAGCGGAATCTTAATTCAAAACTCCTTAAAATTCATAGTCAAGTCACAAATAACATAATTAATCCAAAACGATACATAAAGGAATAGAAACAAATAGTAAGGTCCCCATCCCGTTACATATCAGAGCAGCTAAGGACACAGTGAGGGCAACCACTCACAACAGCAACAACAACTAAAGCTTAATTATCTGCACTTGCCCACGAGGCGGCAATTCCAACAGAAGGGGTGAGATTTCACAAAACAATAATATTAAGCATTTAATTCATCAAGAGCATTTAGCAGCTTAACTCCATAAACTAATAACATTAAATCTTCATATAATATTTCATTAATAAATCCTTTAACTCCTAATCATTATTAACTTCATATTCATCGCATTATATACATCATCACATAGCACATAATAACCAAATCATAATCATCATTATATAACATCATAAATCATCACATAAGGACATAAACAACACAACATAATTGTCATCTCATAATAACTTAAGCAACCACGATTAATAAATATTAATACTTCACTTAGTTCTTTATCAACAACTCATTGACAATTGACAACTTAACGACAACGACAATGTGACTTCTACAACTTGAACTCAACATATGCAACTTAGACATCTTATTCATGCATGTGGTACCAATCCAGGGCATCAAGCCCTCAACGTAATAAGTATTAATATACTTCCAGGGCATCAAGCCCTCATCGCAAATGAGCTAAAGCTCCAGGGCATCAAGCCCTCAACGTGTAGAGTAAAAACTCACAGGGCATCAAGCCCCCAACTGAAATGAGTATGCATGGACTCAACATCATACAACTTACACAACATCGACAACTTATAAGACTCCAATACTTTAGAACAACCACTTACAACTCAGACAACTTAGACCAACACTTGCAACTTTAACGACAATATCATATAACATCGTATTAACAACAACAATTCATCAATTATGAACAACATCATGTAACATCTTATACATTCATATAATAATTCATCAACCATGAACAACATCATATTCATCAACATACACATTCATATAATAATTCATCAACCATGAACAACATCATATAACATCATATTCATCAACATACACATTCTTATAATAATCCATTAATCATGGAAAAACATCATATATTATCATCAACATATACATTCATATAATAATTCACTAAAGCCTCCTTGGAGTATTTTCATCATAACTCAAAAACCAAAAATCACTTTCAAGTCAAATCAAAGCCAATGGAAAGCTAGCACAATTATCTACAACTTTCATGTTTACACCAAAGGTCAATTCTGTACCTATCAATATCAGTTTTCATTTCAAATTCGGGAAAGGTTGTGCTGAAATTCATAAATATTCACTGTGACCTACGTGCCGTAATATGACCATAACTCAAGTTCTATAAATCATTTAGAAGTCAAACTAACGGCATTAAAATACTAACATCCATACCTACAACTTTCGTGTTTACACCTAAGACCAATTCTGTACTTATCAATACCAGTTTTCATTTCAAATTCGGGAAAGGTTGTGCTGAAATTCATAAATATTCACTGTGACCTACGTGCAGTAATTTAACCATAACTCAAGTTCTATAAATAATTTAGAAGTCAAACCAACGGCATTAAAAAGCTAACATCCATAACTACAATTTTTGTGTTTACAGAGAAAGCTAATTCAAAACAGAAACGGGTGAAAAGTGAGTATTTTTCCAGTTTTGGCTTTCAGAAAATCGGTGGCCGAATTCCCTTACGGGAAAGAACAATTTTCACTCCAAAAACCCAATTTTTGATCCCTTAATCACCCAAAATGATTTACAATGATGTTTACAGGTCAAATAGGCAATATAGAAATCAAAACAACTTAGGAACATGCATCAAACAACACAATTCATATCATTTTATCAATTAACATAAACTTTCTAACCCTAACTCAAGAACACAACAATTCATCAAATTTCATAATTATATACTATGATTATTGAAGGAAATCCCACCCTTACCTTAAGAAAATTGGAGCAGCAGCCTCTTGGTTCTTCACTTCTAGTTTTCTCCCTTTTTCTCCCAAAACTCTGAATTGTACGTTCTGTACAATTCTAGACCTATTTCCCCCTTTTAAACCTCTATTTGTTTTATTTTATCTTATTCCCTCACAACTTTATCTAATTCTAAAACAAACCCACAACTTATTATTTGTTTTATTTTCAAATCTTATTTTATTAAACAATAAAATAAGTCTCAACCTTCATAAAATCACATAACTCATATAAATCACATAATATTTCAAATATCACTTAAATTCACACAAAATCATATAAATATTACCTATACTATATAAAATAATTTAAATAATTAAAACGGGCGTTACAAAGCTCTCGTCTCTGTGGAGCAAAAGCTCATAGGGCATGAGCCCTCGTCTTTAAATGAATATGCATGGACTCAACGTCTTACAACTTAGACAACACAACCATCTTATATGACTCCAATAATTTGGATCAATAACTCACAACTTAGACAGACACATGCAGCTTTAAACAAATGTAAACAGCAACATGGCAGCACATTATTAGTCTCAAGATATAACAATATCAACATTTAAACATCGTCTTAAAGCATCACTTAAAATTCGCATAATGCTTAGATATATAAACAATTAGTAACAACATGTAATTATCTTATAACAACATCATAATTCATTTTTAATATTATAAACAACCCTATTTCTATCCCAAGGATCAACTCGCAACAACTCGTTCGAAAGGACGCAAGATCACGAAATAAGGATACTGATGTTGTGTATTTCGCTAGGCGAGACATATTTCGCCATGGCGAGCTCAAAATCTGGGCTGCTTCGTCGGGCGAGACATATGTCGCCATGGCGGGAGATGAATTTTTGGGCTGCTCCGTCGGGCGAGACATATGTCGCCATGGCGGGAGACGAATTTCTGGGCTCGGGCAGAACGTAGATTTTCTCGAAAATCCGCCTAATCACATGGTTTAAGGTCTAACATTGATTCTAGAAATCATCATATGGATTATCTAAGGTCTGTAAACAGTTTCTACATCAATCTAACAATTTTTCATCATTTAATCATCAACTCACCTCTTTTAACCTAATTCCCAAATCCTCAAAAACTAATCCCACAACTTGTTAAATGCAATTAGATGAATTACAGACTTAATAGAATTGTATGCTAGACTCACCCTTACCTTAAGATTATCGAACAACAGCCTCTCCTCTTGGTTCTTCTTTCCTCTTGTTCTCCCTTTTTCCAAAACTGATTGTACGTTCAACAGGTTTCTAACCTAGCTTCTCTCCTATTTATATATCCTCTATCTATTCTATCTTATCCCTCTTTCTCCCCCAAAACTCTCTAAAATCTCAAAACAACCCCTCATCTCAATATTTATTTTATTTTCAAATCTTATTTTATTAAACAATAAAATAAGTCACAACACCTCATAAAATCTCTAAAATCACATAAATCACATTAAATCATATAAATATTTTCTATACTCTATAAAATAATTTAAATAATCAAAACGGGCGTTACAACTCTCCCCAACTTATAAGATTTTCGTCCTCGAAAATTACCTCAAGCAAACAACTCTAGATAGGATTCCAGCATCTTACCCTCTAGCTCCCACGTCAAGCTTTCACCAGTCGCTTCGTCCCAAACGACTTTCACAAGAGGTATTTCCTTGCCTCTCAACTTCTTCACTTCGCGGCCTTCAATCCTCACTGGTAAGGTCTCAACCGTAAGGTTACCTCTAACTTGCACATCATCCCTTTGGATCACATGAGATGGATCCGGAACATACTTCCGAAGTTGCAACACATGAAACACATCATGCAAATTCGAAAGGTGCAGTGGTAAACTCACTCGATACGCCACCGTTCCAATTCTTTCTGATATCTGATACGGACCAATAAACCTCGGACTTAACTTCTTTGACTTCAACGCACGACCCACACCGGTCATGGGAGTAACTCTTAGGAATACATGATCTCCATCTTGAAACTCAAGGTCTTTCCTACGCTTATCATGATAACTCTTTTGTCGACTCTGCGACGCTTTCATCTTATCTTGAATCATCTCTACCTTCTCATTAGTCTGTTGAACAATTTCTGGTCCTAAAACCACATTCTCACCTGACTCAAACCAACACAACGGAGTTCTGCATCTCCGACCATACAAAGCCTCGAAAGGTGCCATTCTGATACTAGAATGATAACTGTTATTGTACGTGAACTCTATCAACGGAAGATGACCATCCCAAGTTCCTCCTTGCTCAAGTACACAAACTCTCAACAAATCTTCCAACGACTGAATCGTTCTTTCCGACTGACCATCTGTCTGCGGATGATACGCCGAACTCAACTTCAACTTAGAACCTAATGCCTCTTGCAAACTCTTCTAAAATCTAGAAGTAAACCTCGAATCTCTATCTGATACGATGCTCGAAGGAACACCATGCAGCTTCACTATATCTCGAATATAAATCTCTGCCAATTGAGCTATAGGAAAACTGATGTTAATCGGAATAAAATGAGCCGACTTCGTCAATCTATCAACAATCACCCAAATAGCGTCATTCCCTTTAGGCGTATTCGGAAAACTCGTCACAAAATCCATGGATATACTATCCCATTTCCACTCTGGCACATCTAAAGGTGTCATCAACCCAGCAGGTTTCTGATGTTTCGCTTTCGACTTCTGACAAACCAAACAAGAATACACAAACTCTGCCACATCATGTTTCAATCCAGACCACCCAAAACAACTTCTTCAAATCATGGTACATTTTCGTAGCTCCCGGGTCAATGCTCAATCTACTTCTATGACTCTCTTCAAGAATCATATTCTTCATCTCGTCGTCGTCTGGAATACAAATTCTACCTCGAAATCTCAACACACCTTGATCATCGACCTTAAAGTCACTCTCTTCAGTCTGATTACTAGCAACCAACAAGTCCACAAACTTAACATCCACTTTTTGCGCTTCTTTAATACTTTTCAAGAAATCACTATCAATCTTCAGCATTTCCAGCTTTACACTCTGAGGTGACCATTCACAAACTAAACTCAAATCTCTAAACTGTTCCAGCAACTCAAACTCTTTAGCCATCATAGAAGACATATGTAAAGTCTTCCTACTTAAGGCATCTGCAACAACATTAGCTTTACCCGGATGATAATTCAAACCAAAGTCATAATCTTTCAATAATTCAAGCCACCTTTGCTGTCTCATATTCAATTCCTTCTTATCAAATAAATACTTCAAGCTCTTGTGATCACTGAACACTTCAAATCTCGAACCATACAAGTAATGTCTCCAAATCTTAAGCACAAATACAACTGCAGCTAATTCAAGATCATGAGTAGGATAATTTCGTTCATGAATTCTCAACTGTCTTGACGCATAAGCAACCACTTTACCATCTTGCATAAGCACACCACCTAAGCCCAATTTGGACGCATCACAATATACAACAAAAGGTTCATCTGACTTCGGTAAAATCAAGACTTGAGCCGTCGTCAAACGTCTCTTCAATTCATTAAAACTATTCTCACAATGAACATCCCACACAAAGGCCTTACCTTTGCAAGTCAACTGCGTTAACGGAAATGCCAACTTAGAAAATCCTTCTATAAATCTGCGGTAGTAACCTGCCAAACCTAGAAAACTTCTAATCTCTGCTACTGACTTCGGAGCCTCCCATTGTGATACTGCATCATCTTTTGACGGGTCTACTACAATACCACTACCAGATAGAATATGGCCAAGAAAACTTACTTCACTTAACCAGAATTCACATTTGGACAGCTTGGCATACAGCTTCTTTTCTTTCAACACTTGTAACACAATCTTTAAATGCTTTGCATGCTCTCCTTCCGTCTTAGAATAAATCAGAATATCATCAATAAATATAACCACGAACCGATCCAAATAAGCATGGAAATTTTTGTCCATATACTCCATAAACACTCGGTCTTACAAACTTCTTATCGAGCAAGTCTTCTAACTGCTTCTTCAACTCAGCTAACTCAGAAGCTGACATGCGGTAAGGTGCCATAGAAACAGGTTTCGTATCTGGAACAAGATCAATTATGAATTCTACTTCCCTCTCTGGCAGCACATTAGGAATTTCATCGGGGAAAACTTCTGAAAACTCGCATACCACTTGCAACTTATCAATCACTGCTTGATTCTCAATAGACAAGGACGCCACCAAAGAAAACGTTTGGATTCCATCACGCATCAACTGCTTCAACTGCTTAGTAGTCAAGAGCTCAGTTTCTCCTCCTTCTTCGGCGGAAGAAAAACGCATTGTCTTCCTAAAACAATTAATATGGACATAGTTGTACTTCAACCATTTCATTCCTAGGGTCACATCAATCAACGTCATTATCATAAATCTTCATAAATAATATGTAAGGAATATAAAAGCAATAACAAAGATCTCATCTCGTTACGTATCAGAGCTCCTAAGACACAATGAGAGAAATCCTCAAACGACTTCACCTAATCTTGATTACCTGCAAGTTACTCATACGAAGAGCAACATTTCCAAGCAGAAGGGGTGAGATTCACAGAACAATAATATTAAGCATATAATTCAACAATTATATTTAACAACATAACGTAAACATATTGTAACAAGTATCAGGTAACATCATCTTACTTGACTCGATAATGCAACTTTAACTTGACTATGCAACTTAATCATCTTACTCATGCATGTGGTACCAATCTAGGGCATAAGCCCTCGTCGCTTTTTGAGCATAAATATACTCCTAGGGCATAAGCCCTCGTCACTATTGAGCAAAAGTGTAACGCCCTAGATGTTATTTATTTATTTTCGGTTGATTTTTTAACAAGTTTATATGATTTAAATGATTTATGTTGATTTTATGGTGTTGTATATTTTATTACATGATTATTTAATAATTTAATTGAATAGGTGAGAAATAATATTATTTGAAGTTTTGGAAGTTAAAAAGATAGTATGACTTTTTTTAAATTAGAAATAATATAGAATTATTATTTATTTAGAATTAAGGGGGTTAATGAGAATTAATAGTAATAAAAGGGGGTTTAATGAAATAGGAGAGGTTATGTTTTTAGTAAAAAGAAAGAAAGGTCAGACAAACATTTTTTTAAACGTACAGTAGAGAAAAAGAGGAGAAAAACCAAGAGGGCTAGAAGGAGAGCTAGGAAGGGATCAAATTGCTGTAGGCTTTCAATTGTTGCTGAATTAAGGTAAGGGTGGGATTCCTTTCACTAATAATGTATATAATTTGAAAATTTATGAATTGTGGTGTTCTTGGTTTTCTAGGTTTTAGAATTTTGTGTAATTTCTAAAATGGATGAATTGTGTTGTTTGATGCATGTTCCTATGTTGTTTTGATTGCTATATTGCCTATTTGACCTGTAAACATCACTGTAAATCATTTTGGGAGATTAAGGGATCAAAATTTGGGTTTTTGGGTGAAAAATGGTGAGAAATCGTCAAAAAACGGGGCCCAGTTCGCTTAAGCGAGCCCCAAGCGAACTTCCAAGCGAAATTGAGCTTGCTCTCGACGTTACGTTCGCTTAAGCGAACTGCACAGTAACAGCATTTCCTGTTTCGCGTTCTTGTGTCTTTTTCACACGTTTCTGTTTTGAATTAGCTTTTGGTGTAAACATGAAAGTTGTAGATAATTGAGTTAGCTTTCTAATGGCCTTGGTTTGACGTGTAAGCTATTTTTAGATTTTGAGTTATGATAAAAATAGTCCAAGTGGGTATTCAGAAAATTTTAAGAAAACTTAGCATAACTAATTCTGAGTTAGTCCAAAACTTATGGTTAGTTTCCCAACTTCAAACTTAGGTATTTAGGAATTTAGTTGAAGTGTTTTATGAGTATTTGGCTCATGTCTTATTGATCACACTTGCTTGTTGTTGAAGAATGTTTTGGTCTGATATGAATGTAGTTGATTAATGTATATGTGTTATGTTGATGAATTCTGTCGTAAGAGTTGTTGTGTCAGATTTTGACTAAGTTGTGGAGTGTGTCATAAATGATTAGGCACATATGTTTTTGTCGTAGATGTTGTTGAGTTGTATGTTGATATACACAAGTCGAGTCCATTTGCATACTCATAACTGTTGGGGGCTTATGCCCTGGAATGCTTAGCATTCACACCCGTTGGGGGCTTATGCCCTGGAATGTTTATCATTCACCTGTTGGGGGCTTATGCTCTGGGATGCTTTAACCATCCAACTGTTGGGGGCTTATGCTCTGGAATGCTTACCATTCAACGCGCGTAAAATGGTACCACATGCATAATGCATTTGTCGTTGTCGATGTCGCATTGTCGTAGTCGTTGTCGTCGGTCATGTCGTTGGTGTTCATTGCTGATAATGACATTGTTGTTGCTGTTGTTTAATGTTATTGAAGATAATTATGTTGCTATTATATATGTGTATATTTATTCACATTATATATGAATTGAATAATGCCTGTTGTAAGATGTTGTTTCATTGATTTGATGGATTATATATATTTATTATTGATCGTGTATCTCACCCCTTCTGCTTGAAAACGTTGCCTTCCCTATGGGTAACTTGCAGGTAACGAAGATTAGTAGGATGATTGACTCTGTGTCTAGGGCTCTGATACATATTAGGATGGGGGATCGTCGCGATGTTTTCCTTTCATTCCTTTATGTATCAAACTTCGATTATGTTGTTGAATTTTAATGTCGTTGAATAATGATGACTTTTGTTGGGGCTTTTGTGCCAAGATAATTGTTGAGGTTGAATTATGTCTTTTTAAACGAAATTTTCCGCTGCAGTTTAATGAGACTTTCAATTTGGAATAATAAATAGTATAATTTCTATTTATGAGATTTTGAAAAGTAGTGTAATACTCCGTTGTTGAATTACTCTGATATAATTATATTTATTATTACGCGTTTGGGAGAACGGGGTGTTACAAAAAGCTCCTAGAGCATGAGCTCTCGTCTCTGTTGAGCAAAAGCTCCTAGGGCATGAGCTCTCGTCTTTAAATGAATATGCATGGACTCAACGTCTTAGAACTTAGACAACACAACCATCTTATATGACTCCAATAATTTGGATCAATAACTCACAACTTAGACAGACACATGCAGCTTTAAACAAATGTAAACAACAACATGGCATCACATTATTAGTCTCAAGATATAACAATATCAACATTTAAACATCGTCTTAAAGCATCACTTAAAATTCGCATAATGCTTAGATATATAAATAATTAGTAACATGTAATTATCTTATAACAATATCATAGTTCATTTTTAATATTATAAACATCCCCATTTCTACCCCAAGGATCAACTCGCAACAACTCGTTCGAAAGGACGCAAGATCACGAAACAAGGGTATTGATGTTGTGTATTTCGCCAGGCGAGACATATTTCGTTGTGGCGAGCTCAAAATCTGGGCTGCTTCGCCGGGCGAGACATATGTCGCCATGCGGGAGACGAATTTCTGGGCTTGGGCAGAACGCAGATATTCTCAAAATCCGCCTAATCACATGGTTTAAGGTCTAACATTGATTCTAGAAATCATCCTATGGATTATCTAAGGTCTGTAAACAGTTTCTACATCAATCTAACAATTTTTCATCATTTAATCATCAATTCACCACTTTTAACCTAATTCCCAAATCCTCAAAAACTGATCCCACATCTTGTTAAATGCAATTAGATGAATTACAGACTCGATAGAATTGTATGCTAGGCTCACCCTTACCTTAAGATTATCGAACAACAGCCTCTCCTCTTGGTTCTTCTTTCCTCTTGTTCTCCCTTTTTCCAAAACTGATTGTACGTTCAACAGGTTTCTAACCTAGCTTCTCTCCTATTTATATCTCCTCTATCTATTCTATCTTATTCCTCTTTCTCCCCCAAAACTCTCTAAAATCTCAAAACAACCCCTCATCTCAATATTTATTTTATTTTCAAATCTTATTTTATTAAACAATAAAATAAGTCACAACACCTCATAAAATCTCTAAAATCACATAAATCACATTAAATCATATAAATATTTTCTATGCTCTATAAAATAATTTAAATAATCAAAACGGATGTTACATGTAAGATGTCCTTTTGCCTAATAAATGAGGTCTATTTGTAGCCTAGAATCATAGACAAGATATTAAATCCGAATTACAAACTTTAAACTAGAGAATTGCAAAAGTTTGTAACAACTATTTTTCTCTGCACAGGGGACACAATTATGCTTGTGAGGCACACGGTTGTGCTTGCCTATGAAACCTTTGAAATTCTGCTAGTTGGGGAAGGGTGCACAACCGTGCTTGTGAGGCGCACGGTCATATGTGTATGTTGGTTTGATGTTCCTGCGATCGACCTATAACAAGGGGCACACAACCTTGCTAAAAGTGAGAACGACTGTACTGCTATTTTATGGCTTTTTCATTGATTTTTCTTCTCTTTCTTGGCTATTTATCCTTGCTCTTGATCCAGGTCATTGTTCTTCATATTTTTTATTCTGAAAACAAAAACAATTTATTTGTTGTAAATTAAATCTAAAATAAAACTAAAACAACTTCAATTTTATTGAATTTAAATGCTTAAAATACCATAAAATACAACTTATCAAATTCCCACATGCTTGAATCCTTGATTGTCCTCAAGCAAAAGGTAAAGAAAATCAACAACACAAGGTTTTAGACCCATTTCTATTATCAATTGTTTGTACCAAGTGTGAGTCAAGGTTTTAGCCAAAAGATTAAGAAATGTTATTGGCAATGGCAACGTGATTTATGATTCTCAGTCTATTTTATCAAAGGGAGGTAGATACTAGATGAAATTTTTATGGCTAACGAAGTGTTGGATGAAGCACATTAGCTTAAAAAGGAATTATTATTATTCAAAGTTGATTTTAAAAAGTTGTACAATTAGACTGATTGGAAATATTTAAATGTCGTAACGGGGAAGATGAATTTCCCCGTGTTGCACAAATATAATATGGAAGTGGGAGTACCGTAGAAAAATCAGTTCTTGTGAATGACAACCTTATTGGTGAATTTTATTTAGAAAGAGGTTTATGCCACGATGGTCCACTATCACATTATATTTTTTGTTTGATGTTGAATGGTTGAACATTATGTCAAACGCTATAGTGTAGGCAAGTTTATTTTCTGGTTATAAGGTTGGTTAGTCAAATGTGGTGTGAATATCTCATTTATAATTTGATGATGATATCTTGGGAAACTAATCTCATTTTCTTTGAGGGGATTTTGGAGCTGAAGGTGAATTTTAATAAAAGGATGTAGATAGGGGGAACATGTCTAAATCTTGGTTCAACATTTTTGGTGTTGAATTGGTCCAAATGAAAAAACTTCCAATCACATTGTGCTGATAAAGCAACAATCAACCGAATTGTTTCATGCCTAGCAACCGGTGCAAATGTATCACCATAATCAATTCCAGCCATTTGAGAATATCCTTTCACAACAAGCCTTGCCTTGTGTTTGTGAATGGAACCATTGGAATTTAACTTGGTTCTGTAAACCCATTTAACTCCTATCACGTTTTTACCTTTGGGTCTTTGAGTGAGTTCTCAAGTACCATTTTTATTAATAGCCAGAAGCTCCTCCTTCATTGCATCTTTCCATTATGTTAGTAATGAAGCTTCTCAAAAATTGCAATTTTCATAAACTTCAGTCAGAGATTTGCTCTTTAGAATTGGGGAATCAGATTCAACTATTTGATTTTCATCTTCATTTGTTGTGTGCTCTTATTTGTCAGGAGCACTTTCAGCAGATTTTGTACTTCTTTGAACCTCATTATTTTCCCAATCCCAATATGCATTTTCATCAACATCAATGTCTCTACTTATCACAATTTATTTGGTCTACAAAATGTACACTCTATAACCTTTGGAGCTAGTTGCATAGCCCAAAAAAAATCCCCATTTCAGCTTTGTCATCCAATTTGGATCATTTTGCTGCTACAACATGAACATAACATATTGATCCAAAGATCTTCAAATGTTTGGCTGACGGCTTCACACCTATCCATGCCTCAATTGGTGTTTTCTCTTGAACAACCCTTGTTGGCAACCTATTCAAGAGATACACTGCTGTATAAACAGCTTCAGCCCAAAAACTTTGTGGTAATTGCTTTTCAGCAATCAAACATCTTGCCATCTCCATAACTGTTCTGTTTTTTCTTTTCATAACATCTTGCATACTCATAGGACCACACAAGTCAGTATGAACAAGCTCCAATTTTTCCTTTGCTCGTGTAACATTTGTTGACTGAAAAGACTTTCTATGCATTTTTCCAAGTTGACAAGCATCACATAAATCATTAATACTAATTTCTGGCATGTCTCTCACAATATCATGAGATTGCAGAAACTTGAATGCATTAAAATTAAAATGACCATATCTTTTGTGCCATAGTGCAGAATCATCATGTTTGGAAACAAGTGCAGTTTGATTCACTTGATTCAAACATGATGGAAAACAATTTCCACACATTTCAACCTTACAACTTCAGCATGCTTTGTTAGCCTTTGTAATGGCAGCAGAAGCAATAAGCATAAAGCAGAAATTAGAGGAAAAGAAATGGAAGAGAAAGGGACAATAACAATGTTTATGCTGCAATTTGATTCATACCATTCATACACCTTTTTACATACTTACAGCCAAATACTTGGTAATGACATAGCCTATGCTTAGCTGATGTCATATGACATAAACCTACTTAACTTGTGCAGATAACCTTACTTGTGCGGCAGAATTTTACTAACAAACCAGGTTAATATGCCTCTCTACACAGTTGATAAGTATTTATGGAAGAATTAGTGGAGAGATGGACTGTCACTTACCTTTGAAATCTGCTCATATGTTTCCTTTTGTTCAATGATATCTTGATGTTTTGGTTTTTTGGTTTTAGCTTGGGACATGTAATGCACATTTTGATGCACTTTTTGGATGATGTTGCTTTGTTATGTTGTGTTGATCTTTTGCGACTCCATTTCAGTTTTGTGGGCTATTGATAACCGGTAACAATAAAAAAGACTTCAAAATTCTGAAATGTTAAGTCTTAGTTAAATCCAACTTGAGAAAAAAGCAGTTGAACGTGTTTCTTCATTGCTTCAAATTAGTGATTTCACCTAAATTGCGGCAACATAAGCATGCAACTGAAAGCTTAATACAAAGGCTTTGAAAATAGCGTAGAAAATTGATGACATGCTGTCATTACGTAATATTTAAGATTTATTTTGATAAATTGTTAGAGTTCTGAAGCAATATGAAAGATCAAAGAGCCATAAAAGCAAGAAATTTGGAGATGCTGAAAATAAGAAATCGCGACACGATTTGCATTGCCGTGGCACGATTTCCTTTGGCAGAAAGCATGTTTTTGAAGCACTGAATCGTGATAAACCAAATCCAGAAACAAAGGGTTACGAATTGGAGAGAGCAAAGTGCGATTTTGAGACCTAAAGACGGCTAGGAGGGCGAATTCTTCAACAAATCTCTTAGAGATTATGTCTGAGATGATTCTTTGTAACCTAATTGAACCATGTTGCTGTGAAACTCTATTTATTGTGAATGACAATCTACTTTTTTTCAATTGTTCTTAATATTTTTTATATCCTCATCAAATATAAACATGATTTAGTGAGAATGAATGACTACTGACCCTAGCTTTCAACTAGACAGAATTGAGTTGTTCTAATAAACATGGTTAGTCTAGAAATGGATAATCGTTTATTAGTGATAATATCTTAACGTTCATAAAACCTTCAAAGATTATTAGACCACCTAAGGAATTAGGGGTTGTAGTTTGATAAGAGGGTCCTAAGTCAAGGGATTAATTAGGGCTATTTTGTTAACAATCGTGGGACTAGAAAATCATTCATAAGAATAGGTGCAGTATACCAATTAAGGGAACTTACATGATTCGAAAGACCTGATCTCATCTCTCTTCATATTTTCTAACCAAATCTATATTTTCTAACTGAATCTATATTTGCTAACGGAATCTATATTTTCTAACCAAATCTATATTTTCTGACTGAATCTATATTTTCTAACAGAATCTTTATTTTATATTATTTAATTTTATGCAATCAAATCAAATCTACTACCTATATTTTACAAAATAATATATACATCCTAAATATTTATTTTATTGCCAAATTGAGATTAACACAGTCATCGTAGATACAAACTTATTTTATTACTTAGATAGCTTTTGGTACACTTGCCAAAATATCTATCAAGTTTTTGGCGCCGTTGCCGGGGAACGATATTTTTACTACTTCGATAACTTTTGGTACACTTGCCAAATTTCTATCAAAAATCAAAAATCAACTTTGAGTATAACCTATAAAATCCAGAACTGGATTTCTAAAAAAAAAAAAAAAAAATCATGATTATAATCATGATTTCTAATACAAAACATATTTTGCGGATTAATAGTAAAAACAGTGTTAAATCAAAATGGCCAGAAGTGTCCAAATGAATAACATATGAATTTCGACATGACAAATGCTATTGATTTTTTAATTCAATTTCAGGTCCATTATGTCAAACTCTTTAGAATTCTATTGGACATTTTATGAATTTTGACATATGATGAACAAAGGTTACACCTTAGAATTTGCAGCATTCATGGGAAGTGTCCTATACCACTCAACTGAGCACTAATTTTATTTAAAACACATGCTAATTGATCATACATAGAGCAGTGCACCTAGCCCACCATTTTAAACTTGAGGCTATAATGCTGTTAAGCTTCTGATTTAAAGTAGTTGCAGTGAATCATTGCTATATTAATGACAACTACTGCATATAAGCCTTATCCAAAGCTCAAGTAAAGCATGCTTAGCTAGAGTGTAATTAATCACTATAGGGTGGCTCATGCTAGGTAATATCATGCGAGCTATAAGAACATATTTTCATATCATTGTTATGTTTTTTATTTTACAATATTTTTTGTGCCACACATTATGTACTTCATTTGTTTATATTATAACATAAGTTAATTGCCTCATTCTTTGTACACTATCAGATGTTAGTTATGAAGCCAAACCTGATTCCACCAAAGAGTAGTCAGTTTCAAACCAAACCTGATTCCAAATATTTTGATGAGCCACTTCAATTGTAGTCATGAAGCCACAAAGTTCTGCCCGGTAGGAGATGGAAATTGCAAGAGGTTCAACAAAGCAGTAAAGCATATCAACCTGTTGATCTTTGATGAAACGTTATTCTTAGCATGTTTTTCAATCATTTTCAGTAGGTTTTAGCACCAAAAAGGAGAGTATTAGAACAAATGTCTATGATGTTGGAACAAAATGTGTTTAACATTACCCTTTGAGTTTTAATGATAACAATGCATTAAAAAGTGTCAATTGGATATGCTAATATTTGTTCTAGTGTGCAGGAACATAGACAAAAAATTTAGTGTCTTTGAATTCAAGCATAGGTTCTGAAGAACAAATGAGAGCAATGGAATCTACAAAGAGGAAGCTTGTGTTGCAAGGAAGCGTCTGAAGAAAAGAGGTTCTGAAGACAAGAGGATCTGAAGACAAGAAGTTCTGAAGATGACGTCATCAGAAGTACTCTCATCAGAAGCTGCCTATCAAAAGTTGACGTCATCAGAGGTTCTGAAGATCATCAGAAGTTGAAAGACTGGAAGCTTCAAATGTATGTCACATGCTGATTTAATCACGTCTATCATTGCAGAAAAATAGAAGTCTGAAGAAACGGCTAATTCAGAGAAATTTTGAAGGCATTGGATGCTTATTCTTTGGAGAACGTTGAAAAAGGACAATAGTACAAGCGTACAACCATTATCTCCACTACTCTGTTTTGTGTCTGCAATAGTACAAGAACAAAAGTTGTGACTACGCTGGCTATTCCTCTATACATGGAATGGATTTGAAATTGTTCCTTCATAGGACAATAACCAAATCAGGCAACAGGTCATTGGTGATGTGATCAAGCATCAAACGACTCTTTTTGATGTGCTGACAATCAACAACGTCTCTTTCACACCTCTATATAAAGGAATGAAGAGATGAAGAATTGCAAGACTCTCACTACAATTTTACAAAAGCTAAACCTCTGCAGAAATTATACCACATCAAAGTTCACTTAGAATTTCTTAACAACTTTCATATCTTAGAAATTCTAGAGTCTTAAGAGTTTGTATCTTATTTGTATTGTGAACACCACTGATTGTATATCAAGTGTTTAACCTCAAACAATTTTGTTTGTAATTCTGTTTGAATAGAAGTCTCTTGCAGTTGTGCTTGAGTATAGGAAGTCTCTTGATTTAGTTTTTGAGCATAGGAAATCTCTTGCAGTTGTGCTTGAGTAGTTTGAAGTCTCTTGGTAGTTTTAGAAGTGAGCAGTTGTAATCGGATTGTGATTTTTATTGAACTCTCCTTGAAAGTACAAAGGGGACAGGAATACTTCCGGTTTGTGGAAGGAACCTGTATAATTGTTGTGTCTTTCTTCTCTCTCTCTCTCTCTCTCTCTGTTTTTATCCGCTGCATTTAGATTTTGAACATCACCTTAGAAGCTGAACTCTATCAGATTCTGAACAATGACTTCAGTTTAGGAGAAAACAAAGAAAAAGCAAACAAAATTCAATTTGGATCTTTGTGTAAACATGAAAGATTTAGGCATGGAGGTTAGCTTTCCTATGGATCTGGTTGCACCCCAAAAAGATGTCCACAACTTAGTTATGATAAAAATACTACATGTTGGTCAACACAGTCGTGCATCCTGTCTAGGCCTTGAAAAACCAACTCTTTGGCCATTTTTTATTCGGAATTGAGCTTAGGTGTCTTGATGAAAGTTGTAGGTATAGATGTTAGTTTTCCAATGGATTTAGTATCACCTCCATAATCCATCTACAATGTTAGTTATGATCAAACTACTTCACAGGGGTAAGCACGGTCATGCAATCTGCCTAGGTTCAGGAAAACCAATCTTTCCACCTTTCTCTGTACTGAATTGGATTTGGGTTTCTTCATGAGAAATGTAGATATTAATGTCAGATCTATTTTTGTTGTAGTTTGGTTCATCTTAGACCTCTACAACGTGAGTTATGGTCAAATTATTGTACCTGAGTCATGCTGCATTTTTCATGCAACTTCAACATAAATCTTTTCAACGAGCCCTGATGTAGGATTTTTACATGTCATATACTATTTACACGTGAGTATAATAGATTCGTTTCCGCAGGGATTGGTGTATCTCATAAGCATTTTAACGTCAAATATCATTTTAAGTGTTTGGGTATAAATTGTTTGTTTGTGTAAAACTATTTTCACTATTCGACATAAAAGTAAAACGAGTAGAGATAGGGCTATTTCGCTTGGGGTCAGAGATATCAACCAAGCGTAACAGCTGCAATCTCTCGATCAAATAACGGATTCTAGCTTTTTAAACGATATTATCACAATCACTCGAGAATATCATCCAAATGATATCGTTAGTTTTAAGGGATTGTTTAAATGTTGATTTCCCGCACGTTTAAACAATCACAAAGTCATGTGGATCGTTTAATCGACGATTTCTCGCTCGATTAAATGACCCAAAAGCATTAAGTTCTAGATTAAAAGTGATTATCAAATATTAACATCTATGTCTAGCATGATAACTTAAGATATATTGTTATTCTAGTTCTCAAATCCAAAAGCATTTGTCAACATCATTTTGAATCTCAATAAAACATTAAACACAAGAATAACAGCAATATTGAATAAATAAGCTAGAACCATATATTAAATGATCAAAAGATTACATAATAGCTTGTTTGAATACCTCAAGACCCACAAGGGTAGATGTAGCTACATATGTCTATGATAGCTTTGCAAGGAATGAAGAAAAGATGAAGATTCTATGACAAGATCCATGATGTCTCAACAAATCTTGGCTTGAATCTACTCCTAACTACCTTGCTTTGTGTTTCTCTCTCTAGAAAATGCCCTAATCTCTCTCTAAAACCAGAAAAATCAATAAAACAGTGGAATGATCGTGTTGGAAGAGAAGAGAAAACTATTTATATTGGCTGCCTATGCGAACTTTCGCTGATAGCCAAATATTTCGCTATCAGCGAAATCATGAAAATCTGCTCTGCCCCAATGGGGTGGTTCCACGTGGCCCTTATCCTGTTGAATTTCCTTAATCTCGCCATAACTTCGCTAATGGCGAAATCTCCCTGGAGTAATTTCGCTATTAGCGAAATATTCGCTAATAGCGAATTTCTTCACTTCTGCATCCCAAACTTCGCCATTGGCGAAGTCTTCCTGGAGCATTTTCGCTATCAGCGAAATCTTCGCTAATAGCGAAATTCTTGAGAACTTGGGCACTTTTTATTGGTCCTTGCTTGTCAATTCCTGCACAAATTGGGTAGAATCAGGCATATAAAGCACAAATGGTAAAATTACAATAAATGAGTGCTCTTCCTTATATAACTTGCAAAACAAGTCACTAAAATGCCTAGATTAACACATAAAATATAGTACTTTTGAGCACCTATCAAGCCCTAAAACAATCCAAGAAAATAATAGCGAGTTTAAGAAGGTTGTTAACGTAAAAGGTAAGGGTAAGGGTACTAAACTCTATAACTAGATGAGTGAGTGGGTTTAAACGTAATTTGAAGTAATCATTCCACATAGTGAGCCTAAAGGGTGAAGTAGTTAAACAGTGGGAGGAGAAATCTAAGGCAATATAGATGTGTAACTCATGGTGGTTAACAATGTCGAGGGTGAAGACAGGATATGTATGCATATATACATAAGGTGTTAATAATGAATATGTATAGATGCGGAATTTGATCGTGAAGATAGTAATGATGCTTATGAAAGACTTGAAGGTAAAGTAGAGAGAGTTGGAAGAGGTTAATTCATGAACCAATAAAGATAATAATAATAAATTAGAGTAAAGGATAAATGTAGAGAATAGTATATATGGAGAGAGAAAGAACGTAGGAAAGTTGTTAAGTTGAAGATTAAACGAGTCAAAGTAGTTAACGAACTCAAGATGAATGTTATATAAGAACTTATAAGGTGTAAAATGAATAAAGATTATAGAAGTCAAATTTAGATTGTCGTAGGTGATGAGAGGTTCGTTAAGACAAAAGGTAAAGGAATATAAGGAGTTGTGTATTTAGTAGTGAAGGATAATAGGAATGATGATAGCGATGAAGAAGACGGGGGTCCATTAGAAGAGAGCAAGATGCATAGGAAATAAGATAAGCGGTAATAGTTATAATGTTTGACGATAAATATAATGACCGGTATCCAAAGAATAACTCCTTAAAATTATAAGGATGTCTTAGTGAGGAAAGTTGTTGCAGTCGAAAGTAACGATAAGATGAGATAATAACTTTAAAATAGAACGAAGTGAAAGTTAGGAGAATGATCAATGTATGGATGATGACGAATGTAAGAACGAGTAAATAAGATATAAAGTCACTTTAATGGGAAGAATAAGTACGAAGAGTTAAAGACGATGGTGGGAAAGAACCTAGTTGTATAGAGAGGAGACATTGTATGAAGAGGAGATGTTATATGTAATGATAATGAATAAGAATACATCTTGAGACTAAGAATGAGGAATAAGGTATGACATCAAAAATAAAGTATATGTAGAGAGCCTAGAATAGATGAGAGAATAGAGGATGTCCATAACATGATTAATAAAATACAATAGAGGGATGTTGACGTAGAAAAGAGTTACGTGTAAGGGTTGTATTAATGAAGAGATAAGGTGGTGATATAAACGGTTGATAGAGAGTAATAATTAGGAATCCATAATGTGATGAGAGTGATGATGTTTATCTATGATGATGATAAGAGTGATGATTTTTATCTATGATGATGATGAGAGTGATGTATATGATGATGATGATGATGATAGTGATGATTTTTATCTATGATGATAATGAGAGTGATGTATATAATGATGATGAGAGTGATATATACATAACGACGACGAGAGTGATATATGATAATGACGAGTATGATGCGAATTTGTGTGCTTGCATTAATATGTGAATTATTTGAATATGTGTATACTTGTGTTACCTGTCGAATTTATTTCTACGCATTCATATATAGTCTAAGACTAATGGAGTGCATGACTGATGGAGAAGTCCAGTAACATACCTCTGACAACTATGACGAGAAAAGTCCAGTAACATAACTCTGGCAAAACGATGAGTAGGTGTGGTACTACATTCATATAGGTCGTTAGGAGAGTCCATATGCATGTATATGATGATGTTTGTGCTTGTGGTTGTAAGTGTGAATTAGGTGTGAAAATGATGTGCTTCTGTGATTTGTTAGAAGAATAGATTATACATTATAACTGTTGAGAGTGAATTGTATTCCTATGCAGTTTATTTGATGTGCGTGTTTTTCCCTATAATTATGTTATTGCAGGATTTCTCACCCCCTTATTCTCTTGTGTTGTTTTCCGTATGGTGACTGTACTTTGAGTACAAATACTCAGGTTGACGAGGTGTAGCGGTGGGACGTTTTAGAAGGTGAAGATGAGGGGATGCCTTCCTTTTAGTTATGTTATTTTGTAGTTGAATAAGCATGTAGTTGCTACGAGCTCTGATATTGTAACATTAGGGTTGGGGTTGACGATTTAATTTTAATTACATTTTGAGTTGAATCTTGGAAACTTTGTAATTTTCTATTTATGATCGTTGAAAGGCAAGTATGAATTTATTAATGTGATCAGTAAATGATTCTTTTCTTCTACAGTGGATTTATTTTAAAAGAAAACATTTTTATTATTATTTTCACATATAATGTCAAGTTTTGTAACATCCATATTATCAAATAAATTTTTATTATTTAATATTTATCAGCGGGGGATAAGGTGTTACATCGAATCCGTTAAAGTAGATTGCTAGAAAGAATAAGTAAATTGAAAGGAATTTAAAGGATAAACTTAAATTGCATAAATGAATGTAAATTGGTACACAGATTCATACATTTGCAACTTATTTACTCGTTTCTCCTTAAGTGCGGATAGTTTGAGTGTGTAAGTTTTGTGTGTATTTAAATTGTGACCCGTTTTTTCTATGAAAAACTCTTATTTATACTAAGTAATTGCCTATACAGAAACTGTCGAACATAACCGCAAATAACTACTCTAGATATCTTTTGAGTTTCAAATGACATATCTTCGACAGTAACTGCTGCTCGGCTTGTTGATCTGGCATCAACTTCTCTTCAATATCCTGCTTGCTCATCGAAGCTTCTCCATCAAACGTTGAAATCTCTTTAAATCCATAAACTCAATCCAGCTTGTGAGTCGAACTCATTTAGACTTCTTCAAAATCTAAGTCAAACTTAATTGATTGAATTTATTATAGCATGTCGAAAATACAGGCTAACAATAGGTAGCCCATTTTTTTCGTTTGTGGACCACCAACCTATTTTGGGTGGGTGGTGAGTGTGAGTCACCCCAATCTTACTTTGATAGGTGATCCTTGTGTTTTGAGCCCATTGTTCTTTTACACCTTATAAATCTTTTTATTTCCCACTCTAACTCAAGCTACTATTTGTGCATTTCCGCAAACATTGAAATCTCTCTAAATCCATAAACTCAATCCAGCTTGTGAGTGAAATTCATTTAGACTTCTTCAAAACCTAAGTCAAACTTAATTGACTGCATTTATTATAGCATGTCGAAAATACAAGCTACCAATAGGTAGCCCATTTTTTTCGTTTGTGGACCACCCACCTATTTTGGGTGGGTGGTGAGTGTGAGTCACCCCAATCTTACTTTGATAGGTGATCCTTGTGTTTTGAGCTCATTGTTCTTTTACACCTTATTAATCTTTTTGTTTCCCACACTAACTCACGCTACTATTTGTGCATTTCCGACTTATATTTACTGTCATATTTATTATTGCTCCTTATGATGAATTGATGTGTTGATTAGACAAGTATACCAAATCTTTTACCAAATAGTAAAGTGTTAAGTGAGTATCATATCCAAAGTAATTATCGTTTCGTCCAAACAATTCGCTTTACTTATTTTAAGTTTTACGATATAAAAATTAAGGGTTGAGAGATTGCAATTTTTATTTGTTTGCAACATAGCAATTTACCTGTTTTTAGTTGCAGAAATGTAACCGTGGTTAGAGAATTCTTCGAATCCCCGTTGGTCACATGATGATCCTTACATGCGGGTCTGATGATAGGTTATCTTACGTTATTCCTAACGGGTCTCTCAAAATTGAAGATCTCTTATAGTTGAAGACTAAAATATTTTTAACAATTAATAATTAATTTGATATTAACATATTAATTTATATTATATAGGATAAAATTATTATGGTTTACTCAAAAGAAGAATTGTGAAGTCTGTTATGTTTGAATCAAGTTCTCCATAGAATTATTATATAAGAAATTGGTATCTAGTCCAGAAAATAAGCAAATCCATTATTGCTACAGTTCTAGAAGAATAACAACATATGCCTATGGTTATCCCTATATTAAGTAGTTCCACATATATAGATTCATCTTAAACAATATTCCATCAATCTAGAATTCCATAAAAGTGAGCAAGATTTTGTATTAGTTTATTGCTTTAACAAAATTCTTTTTATCTCATATCACGATAAAACGTAGCTGCAAATATAGTGAAAAATTCCAATGGCTAAACAAATTCATCATATGAATTATATCAAAAAATGTACTGCCGCGTCGTTTTTCGGAGGTCAAGCTATTTAGCATAGAGTCACTATTTTATTTCACAACTGAACTTTTAAAAAAGTTCAAACTACCCCACATTTTGAAAAGATTTTGTGTTCAGGGGTTGGTTGTATTTAGGGAAGGTGTTAGCACCATAAATATCCATAGTACTCCATGGGAACCTCTTGATTTTACTCAACTTTTTGTGATATAACTTACTTGCTTAGAAAATGGAATTAGAGAAGTAGTAGTGATTAATTAAAATAAAAAGAAGATTTTTATTTACATTTTTTATTGATTTGGAAGGACATGGTCCTTTGCCTACATACCTGCGAGGGATCAAAACCTCGTAGTTCGGGGTAGAAATTACCATTTGATTTGTTTTGTATTTTTTATTAGTTTTGAAAAAAGTTAAAAATAAAAAGTCAAGTGGCAAATGAGAATTTGTTTGTATTTTTTATTTATATTAAAAGAAAAATGACTTAAATTATGATTAAAGTTGATTGCAATTTGATTAAAAAAGAAAATAAATATGGGAATCACTTGATTTAGAATCAAGGTTTGTTATGAAAATATTTTTTTTGTGAATTTTGATTATTTGCATGTTTTTGTTCTTTTTGATTAATAAACGAATCCTAAAAAATAAAGCAATTAAATAAAAGAGTGAGAATTTTGTAGTGACGTTGAATCACCACAAAATCTCTTAATCTAACTTAATATGCAGAATAATAAATCTAATCTAATAAAAATGCATGAGATGATGTTACACCTAAATAAACTAAAAGTAAACAAAAAATAAAGTGCATTAAACAAGCTACAAATAAAAGCTAAATAAACTTAAAAATGCATAAAATAAAATAAACTAAAAATAAAAAACATCAAGATAAGCTAAACCATAAAGGAAAATAAAAGCACTAAATTAAAAAATAAAAGGGGAAAAAAATATGCTCCGTAATTAAGAATTGTCATTCTTATTGATTATAAAAATCTATGAAGTCTGACATAAGAAATTTGCTTCTTAGTTCATAACCACAAAACAAGTTTATGTGTTATAATATCTCTTTTACTAATTCTAAAGAAGAACACCAAAAATCGAAACATGATATAGCTCCTCATTTATGATGGAATTCATGATATAGCAACAAATGACAGAATATCATAGAGCCTACACTATATATATCAGATTCAATTTTAGTAACAAAAATGGTAACCACAAAAATTAAAATTTTAAAAAAGTAAGTAAAATGAAAATAGTTTGAAACATCAGAAGAAACATGGACGAATATAACATCATTATGTTTCTTTTGTTTCAAACCAAACAAAAAATTTATGAAACAAAAACATAAACAAATATGGAAATGAAAAAGATAAACATGAAGAAACAAAATGAATAATCATCAGAGACTTAAATACTAGGAATCATGGAACAAATCCAACATATTGATCACATGATTCATTCAATAATACTAAAACTAAGATTAAAAATTATAAAATTAAATAAAAGATGGAAATTAAAAGATAAAAGTAAATATAAACTAAAACTAAAAATAAAGAGCGAAGAGGTCCCGACTCAGAATAAAAAATGAGGTATTTTAAAATACCTCTCTACTGAATTTTTTCTGAAAATTCAAAGACTATTCCGGATCAGAGGACACATGACAGTGAGACCTTAGGTCAAAAATTGGGGTATGACACATGCTATATACGGAGGTAGAATACATATGACTTTAATACATGGTAGTGAAAAAACTTTATGAATGAAAGAACTTTAACATTTGAAATAAGACCAATGAACAAAGGTGTAGGTAAATGGCAATGTCTTATTTTCTTATAGATATACAATGTGTTCACATATTAAGAAAATCTACAAAAACAAACCATGATAACACAATATACTGATCAGTATAAAAGACTTTGACACTACAAGTATGCTCAAAATATGCCACTCAAGAAGCCATTGTAGAAGAGGTAGGTACATGTTTCCAAGTCCTAACCAAGATCATGAGGCTTTCCTAGTTCATTTCTGCAAAATTTTAAAATAAAAAATTCAATGATTGTACTATTTCGTCAAGATATGATAAATTTACTGTATAGCTTATAGAAATACAACATTGTTACCATGGAAATCCTTCAATGATTTTGAGTGTGCTATTATGTAAGAAAAGATAAATAATCAAGTAAAAAAAATTATATAACACAATCATGGATAAATACTCAATTGATAAATAAATGTCCACTTGAAAACTATACCTATTATAAATACATAATACACAGCAGGTACAAATATTGAGAGAGAGAAAAAAGCAAAAGAGTCAAAACACTATTTTTCTGTGTGGAAATATAGTGAAATATTTAGTTGAGTTATAATCCTATCCTATATACATATATAATGCATCGAAATTGACTTTTGAGATACCCTCTTTTGATCCCTTTGCACAACCATCCTCTTTTTAGTAGATAACTTTCATAACTCTAATGAATAAAAATATCAGAAATTGAAAAAAAAAACAATGCCAAGGCATGTCAAAAATGGAGTGACTATGTGAACAAAGTGGAGTGACTATGTGAACAAATATTAATTGACCTTTTTTTAACATGTGTAAAGTGGCTCTAAAATGATGGAAAGGTTTGAAGATTCATGACCAAAACAAAAGAACAATTGATGTTATTTTGTTTGGGTAAAGCAATTAGGTGAGGAGTAATTCATGCTTGTAAGTCCCTTTCACTTGTAAGTTCTTCTATAATAGATTTAACACAATTTTGAACACAAAAAATGAGCAAATATGAAAATTCTAATGATTTGTTACCATATTTTATTGCAAGAACTAATATCCTTCAAGCATAAACAATTGGGTTAATTAAGTTTTTGATCCTTATAAGTATCTGCAATTTCGTTTTTAGTCCTTATAAAATAAAATCACACTTTTTAGTTCCTATAAAATTTTCCGTCAGCTGACTTTAAAGATTATTTAAGGAAGGAATTACACAAATTATTCCAAATATAGACATCCATTTCAAAATCAATTTCAAAATTCGAGTCATCAAGTTTCCTAATAGGTAAGTTAATACATTGTCATTGAAGCATAAAAGTAGTGTTGGTCAAAATGAGAGTCACAAAATATCTAGCTCAAAGTGGATTGGCAAAACCAAAAAAAAAAAATCAAAAGAACGCATGTTTACAAATGCTTAAAGACTAATTACAAAATTTCTCAACAAATGTCACATTTTATGCATTTGAAGACACGATAAATTAACAAAAAGGAACTCGGTAATAAAAAGCCTTAGCAGATAATGAACTCAGTCAAACTTAAAGATGGAAGAAAAATCAATTAACAAACAAACCTGCCTTTCTTATGGGAAGAAGATGGTTTTTGGGAAGATGGAAAGAGCATAGTTGAGATTAGTGTCCTATTTTTACATGAAGAAAACAAAACAGGCCTTAAAATTTAAGCGAACCTGCTAATAATTGAACAACCTGAGCCAAAGTAAGATTCTTGTCCATCCTAGCTTGTATTATTGCCTTCTTGAATTTAGTTGATACATGTTCATCTGCATACAAAATTCTAGTCACATCATGTGTTTCAAGAACCAACAAAATTGATTAAAATCATAGAAAGAAATTTACAAAGTAAATAAAAGAAAGGGTTAATAAGTTTTTACCCCCTGTAATATAAGTCATTTTCGGTTTTCCTCCTGTAAAATTATTTTTTTGATTTACCCCCCTAATAGGCCAAACAAAAACGAAAATTTCTTAAAAAAAAATAAAATTGGTTTTTGTTTGGCCTATTAGGGGGGTAAATCAAAACAAAAATATTTTACAGGGGGTAAATCAAAAAAATAATTTTACAGTGGGGAAAACCAGAAATGACTTATATTACAACGGGGGTAAAGACCTATTAACCCTAAAAGAAAACCACGTCAAACCGAGGTTTCTTTAGATAGAAATGAATAGTATAGCTAGGTAAGGTACCTTAAAGACATGTATGTTATAAGTTGAGTTCAGATCATCATGTAAAGACATAGTTCTCAATTTGGATAATAATTTCATTTGATATGAGTATAGTATAGAACGGATCAGCCAATGCATTTTCCTCAATTTGGCAATGCATTTTCAAGAGCTTCAATTGCTTTACTTAATCAAATTACATTATATAGAACTCAATCAAATCTTAAGATATATCCTACAACAACAAATCATTCTCTAATTTAAAATAAAGCAAATTAAATGGCAATATGCCTTACAACAATTTCTTAAAATAAACCAACCAAATAGAGCACTATCCAAAAATCAAGAGCATGTTGGCTTTAAGCATGTTTTTACAGTTCTCTGTTTGACATTGAATTTTCAACAGCTTCAATTATTTTATGACTCGGCCAAATCGTTGACTGTTGACATCAACCCTTTTGCCAGCTCAGTTGTATGTAGGGAACATAATGCATTTATATTTGTTGTAGCATGTATAACAGTAAAGTTAATGGCCAATGTTTTTTTAGAAAAAGGAAGTCAATGGCTAATGTTAAGTAAGTCAATCAAAGTTGGTAAGTAGGAGATAAAATAGCTTGTTGGAAAACTGTTAGCTTTTTTATATATAAAAAAAAAAAAAAAAACTATCATTAATTTCATTCAAAAAGAGTAACCAAAGGATTGTCATTGCTAAAATAACAGTCGGTTTCAAGAAAGGGACTAATTTTGTAATTACAGAATTCAATTGTTTGCTATAAAATTCTAACAGAAGAAAAAATCAAAAGATTGACACCAAAATCATACACATATATGAAATTCTATATGATATGTACATAGCTTCACCAATTTTTTTTACATGGATACTTCGTTGTCATCTTCAATATTTGCTGGCACTGTACATGTGAAAAGAGAAAATCAAAATCACAACAATAAATAACAATTAACAAAGAGTATCCAAGCTAAATGACATAAATATTTAATATCAAAGTGAAATCCATGAAGCTATGCATTTTAGATTTTATTGTTAAATTTTAACTTCATAAAATAAAAAGAGAAACGTGCAAGGTTCATATGTTCAGAATTTGGATATTAACGTGCAAGGTTCATATTTCTTCTTCTATCGCATCTGCATACCTTGACAACATTCTGAGATAGCTTCTCTATTTCCAATTTCTGTTTCTAGGCTATGGTTTTCACAATTCAAAAAATCAGTTTTTACTACCAAAGGAATTACCGGGTTGAGTCACGACCAAGTCGCTCTCTTTAAGACGTTTCGCGGCACTACCCAAACTTGTGCAAGGTAGACTAACAACCGCGCCGCCTCCAAGATAAAACAGCTCAGATCACTGTTCAATTACGTACTGCACAATATGTAATTGTTCGAGAATATACACCTCTAAAATATGGGTTAATCGTTCGATTAACACCACTCGTTACGGTACGTAGCCGCTCTTATCGAAACCAAAGAAACGAGTAGAAGAGGAAGAATGACTCGTTAACACAAGTCGAAGGGAGAAAAGAGGAAACGCACAAGAATCATCAACTGTGAATTTTGGTGTGAAGAATGAGAGGGGTGAACACCATATGTCCTCCATATGTCCTCCATATATCATCAACTCTCATCATCGGGGACATCACCATATGTCCTCCAAAATCCATGATACCTTCCCTGGATGATGTCTCTAATGGCACTGGCGACTGGCTTGCAGGGCATGAAACTACAAACAATAAAAAGCTCATAGCATTACATAAATTTATAACAAAATACATATTGAAAACAAATACAACAATTACTTACGAGTTGCCGCTAGGCTCAATGATATAGCGATCCATTTCATCTTGCGGATAATCCTGCATCTCCTCATCTTCATCTTCAGCACCCTGTTGGGGTTGGGGAGGGGGTTGTTGTGGTTGAGGTGGGGGTTGTTGTTGTTGGAATGGGGGATGTTGAACTTGGAGTGGGGGTGGTTGTTGTTGGAGTGGGGGTTGTTGTTGTTGGGGGATCATAAAGCCAGTCGGCCCATAGGGAAATGGTGGTGAAGGAGAAAACTGAAAACCTGTAGGGAGGATAAAACCATGAGTAGATGATCCATAATTAGGAGGGGACACTCCAGCGGGTGCAGCAACACTAGCCTGGGATGCCCCATTCGATCCTTGGCTAGAAGAAGTGGCCAGATTGGGGAAAGGAGTAAGGTTTGCAAGCGTCGCTGCATCTGCAACATGCGTACGGTACCGCCTCCTGTTGTCCTTGCTCTTGCCTTTCCCCTTTTCCTTCGGAGGCATTGCGAATCTGGTTTATCAAAAAAAAAAAAGATCAATAACTAAAAGGAAAATAATTAACAAGTGATATCATCATTCAAACTCATATGTATTCAAGATTACAACGTAACAAATTAATCCATTACAAGCGTGGATAACCATAACCTTCAAGTGTTATTATCAGACGCATAGTCATATTCATCGACATCACCATCATCAACTTGCGTGTCTTGTTGGTCTCCTTCATCATTCTCATCAACAACTTCCTCATTCTCATCTTCAACTTCATTAGCCATCTCCAATATAGAAGGATCAACCTGGTCCCCTTCAACTTGAGAGTCACGCCAACCTGTAACTTGATCTACTTCGATTATCTCATTAACATGTGTCATATCATCGGCTTGGTAAGCAACTTCTTCATTTGGTTCCTCAGTCTCGATGCGGCCCCTCGGTTTTGTTTTGATTGCAACAGACCACCCTCGTTTGCGAGGCAGAGTTGGGGGATAAGGAACATAATACACTTGCCTAACATTTTGTGCCAAGATAAACGGGTCATACTCTTTATACTTTTTGTCGACTCGAATGTCAACAGTGTTGCATGATTTATTAATTTTTGTCCATCTAGGAGTGGGATCAAACCAGTCACAATAAAACAACACCACTTTATTCTCATTATATGACAGCTCATAAATGTGTTTGATCACTCCATAGAAATCATCTTCACCTCCATCTGTAACTCCTTTTACATATACACCACTATTAATAGTCTTTTTGCCTTCCGTCCAAGAGTGGGTATGAAATTTATAACCATTCACGAAGTAGGTGTGAAATTCACTGACACCTTGTAAAGGACCCTGAGATAAATATCGTAAACGAATGACTTCATTAGTTGGTTCGGCATTGTACACTCTTTGTTTGAACCAAGCTGGAAAATATTCGTGTACCGAACCAACTGCCGAACCTTCACCAAACTCCGCGTAAAAAGAATTAAATTCCCTATTCCAAAATTCAATACAAAGTTGTTAGATGATTTACAACTTATTAATCAAAATTCAATAAAATTGTTTGATTTACTTACTCAAGGTATGGTTTAACTTCCGCACAATTAATCAAAACATGAACATGAGCAGACCGATACTCTCTTTCATCTACCATCCAATATTGAAGCACCTTGCCCGCATGTCGACCAGGAAGATTGAATACGGATAAGGTTGACGGATCCCTTTCACCATTAACCTCAACTTCATTTCTTGTATTTGATGGAGTAAGTAGACGATCAACGAAATAGTAACTGAAAAAGTGTGTGGTTTCCTTGGAAGTGTAAATAGCAACAATTGATCCTTCCACTCTGGCCAGATTTTTAACAGCTTTCTTTGAGTCACCCATGAATCTTTCAAAAGGGTACATCCACCTATATTGAACAGGACCACCAAGTATAGCTTCATATGCCAGATGCACAGGAAGATGTTCCATAGAGTCAAAGAAACCTGGTGGAAAAATTTGCTCCAACTGACAGATAATGATTGGCATATTCTTCTCCATTTTCTCAAGTTCATCAACTCTCAAAGTTGAAGCGCACAAATTTTTAAAAAACTGACTAATCTCAATAAGTGGATTTAGCACATGTTTGGGCAGTGAACTAAATGCAGTTGGGATTAAGTTCTCCATGAAAATGTGAGAGTCATGACTTTTCATCCCATGCAACCTTCCCGTGTTGACATCGGCACATCTGCCTAAGTTAGAAGAATATCCGTCGGGCATTCTCAAATCCTTCAACCATTGACACACTAATTTCGCTTCTTGGGCAGATAGGGTGTAGTTGGCTTTCGGTTTCAACAACTTCCCATTCGGTTGAGGTTTCAACTCCAAATCCTTTCTTTTGCAATATACTTCTAAGTCTTTTCTTGCTTTCTCGTTGTCTTTTGTTTTGCCTTTGACATCCATCACTGTGTTAAATATGTTGTCAAAAACATTCTTCTCAATGTGCATTACATCAAGATTGTGTCTGAGCAAGTTATCTTTCCAATAAGGGAGGTCCCAAAATATACTCCTTTTAGTCCAGTGGTGGTCAACTCCATATCCAGGTATTGGGACAGCTCGGCCATAATCAGTGACTTTTGGATAATCACAAACTCTTGTCCACACTTCTTCTGATGTAATCTTAGGTGGAGGGCCATCAAATACTCTATTATCCTTCCTGAAGCCATTCTTAAGTCTTCTAAACGGGTGATTATGAGGCAAGAACGGACGATGACAGTCAAACCAAGAACTCTTCCCTCCATTATCCAAAGTAAATGCCTTTGTATTTTCCATACAATGTGGACATGCAAATCTACCATGAGTACTCCAACCAGACAACATGCCATAAGCAGGAAAATCATTAATGGTCCACATCAAAGCTGCTCTCAACTTGAAATTTTGTTTTCTAGAAATATCGTATGTTAATTCTCCAACCCACAACCTCTTCAAATCATCAATTAGCGGTTGTAGAAACACATATATGCCTGCTTTTGGGTTATTTGGTCCTGGTACAATACAACTCAAAAACAAGTAGGGTTTTGTCATGCACATCTCGGGAGGGAGATTATACGGGGTTACAATGATTGGCCAACAAGAATATGGTTTTGCAGAAGATTGGACATATGGCTGGAAACCGTCAGAGCATAATCCAAGTCTCACATTTCGTGGATCTGCTGCGAAATCAGGATGAACTCGATCAAAGTGTTTCCACGCTTCACCGTCAGAAGGATGACGCATAACTCCGGGAATTCCATTTGAATGATGCCACGTCATTTTGTCAGCAGTTTTCATCGATGCAAACAGTCTTTGTAATCTTGGTATTATTGGCAAGTAAAACATCGACTTAACCGCCACTCGTTTCTGCGTGCTAGACCTGTACCTCGGGCTTTGACAAAATTTACATTCCTCCAATGCTCCATCATTTATCCCAAACTCGTTGTCATAAAACAACATGCATCCATTTCTACAACAATCAATCTTTTTAACTGATAATCCCAACTTCATCACCAACCTCTTGGCATCATAATAAGAAGTTGGCAGATTATCTTTGAACGGAGTTACGGCCTTCAACATCTTCGTAATATCATCCAAACCATCATCAGGATTAAGATAATTCGACTTATGAGCTAAAAGCCACACACAAATAGATAGCTTAGAGTGCGAAGACCCTTCATACAAAGGTGTATTCATTTCACTCAACAATCGGTAAAATCTCTGCGCCTTCTCATTTGGGGGTTGTTCCTCTTCATCATCTTGAACATCATCACCGTAAGACAATTCCACCCCTAAAGCGTCTGCAACCATATCATCCATCATGTTGAATTGTTCTATGTTGACATCTTCATTGTATTCCACATTTGTTCCACCATGGCTAGTAGAAGCTTGTGCATTGACCCCTACTCCAAAATTCTGAAAAATTTCACCATTATATGTCCAAAGCCAATAATTAGGCATAAAACCAACTCTTCTCAAGTGTTTCTTCACATCTCCAGGATCGGTAATTATGTGTCTGCACCTACATTTTAGACACGGACATCTAATTCCTCCCTCATCTCTACAAATTTCTTGCGCCCATGCCCATGAAATGAAACCGTCAACTCCTTCCACAAATTGCGGTTTTAGTCCTGTTCTTCCAGGAAACGTCCTATCATACATCCAACTCCGAAAATATTGATAATAGTCCATCTTCTGCGTGTTCACCAACTTCATTGACATATTCCACGTCAAAAAGAATGATTACTCAACCGAGAAAACTGACTTTACGCGCGAACAAAAATAAACTTTACGCACAAACAATAAAATAAATTTTACGCCTAAACATAATTATTTATTTTATGCGCAATCAACAAATAACAATTTTACGCGCAAACATTTAATATTACGTGCAGACAACAATTAACTAATATACGTGCAAACATATAATAATTATTTCCAATAAAAGGGCTTATTAGTTTATCGCTTTTACAAAAATATTAGTTTTAATTAAAAAACAATTTTTAGTTTATTAAAGAAACCGATTTTAATATAAATAAAATAATTTTAACATAGTTTTAATTTAAATAAACAACTTTCTTGTACTATACTATTTTTTAACTATATGCATTAATAAATAGCCTTATTTTAACTTGTAAATATTGTATAAACATACACACATATTTTAACTTGTAAAAAGATAATCAGTTTTTTTATTTTTTTAATAAATAGCTTTATTTTTATTATATTATTAAAACAAATTTTAATTTTTATTATATAAAAAGATTTAAAATTTAAATGTTGTATTATTTTTTTTATATATAAACAGATTTTAATTTGTTAAAAAAACAGCTTTATATTACATTGTTTCTACTATTTTAAAACAATAGGCATTACTATATATATTAAATTATTTTTAAAAAATATGTACAGATTTTAACTTGTTAAAAAAACAGCTTTCATTTTATTATATTCTTAAAACAGATTTTAATTTTTATTATATAACATTGTTACATTGTTTTATTTTTTTATTATAAAACAATTTTCCAACAATAAACCTTTTTAGTACATTCTTTATATAAACGAGTTTTTGAAATTGAATAAATAATAAATTTTAAAAAATAGATTGTGTTTGACAAACTGTTATTTTTTTTTAAAATATCAGAAAAAGAGTTGCCCTAAATAAACCATATTCTATAATTTAAAAAAAACCATATTCTATAATTTTTAAAATATCAGATCATGTTCTGATTTTACTAAATAAACCATATTCTATAATATATAAAAAACCAACCTAATAACTATATATTCAACAACATGCATATATTTCATTTTATCACAAAAAAACATGCATATTTCATTTTATCACAAAAAATAACATGCATATATCACAAAACAAACATGCATATATTCAGCATCAATTTATGAAAAATTAACATTTAAATATTCGAATAAAATAAACCAAAATTCATGCATAATAAGAAAAAACGAAGACACAATCACTAACTTGTTGAAGCTTGACAATAGCAAATCTGCAATGCAATCCAAAGTTGGAGCACTAGCTAACCACAGGAGGCGTATAAGTAACACAACTGCAAATAACATACAAAATAAATAACATTAGTAAGTCGTAAAAATTAATATCATGATAAAAAATATAACAAGTGAAGTATTTTTACCAAATAAAAAGAAGAAGTTTGATGAATGTGTTGTGTTTTATGTGAAGAAATTGTGTTTTAAGTGAAGAATTTTTTTAAGTGTTGAGTAAACATTACAAACCGGTGCATGCATACTTATATAGGAAAGAAAATAAGCCAGGGGTTTTGCCACGGCCATACCCCTCGCATAGATGGTCAAATCCTAGCTTAGCTAGGTGCAAAATAGCTACAGAACGTTCCAAAAAATGCCAGGGAATCATGCAATTACCGAGGGGTTGTGCCCCTCGCATGTGGGCCAGTGTCCCCTTCAGCAGGGTATTGTCCCATCAACAGTCAACATAGCAGATATTCCTGTCCTTTTTGCAGTTCCGACGGACAATCCCTGGCAAAGTCCCTCGTATTTTTCCTGACACGAAACAACTTTTGACCTGCAAGCCTACACCATGCGCGTTTTCAAATTTCAAATCTGCCGCCTTGCAACATGCCACGGAAAAAGTGAGGGATTACCCTTGTGTAATGTGCCAGTGGTTGTCCTTGGTATTTTCCCTGGCAAATTTGCCAGGGGTTTCAAACCCCTGTCAAAATCCCTGGCAAATTGTTAAGTTTCTTGTAGTGTGAATTAATTAATTAATTCTTCATTTTCAAGTGACAAAAAATAAATATCTTTTTGACCCAGGCCAGAGCCCGGTCCGACCAGACCCGACCCGTGTGATATATTATTTTTCTATGCGCTCACCCGTTCACAAAAGTGGGTACCCCAAGGACACACCCTTGGAGGTCCCCCCTTCTCTATATAAACACTTGCTAGTTGGGGTGACTCTCGAATGTGGGATATTTTTAAGTCACACTCCCAGACACTAGTTTTTCCACATTGTGTTTTTTCTATTCAACTTCTCACTAGATTTTAACTAGTGTTCCAACAATCCCCCACTTGACTTTAAAATGGTTTCGTAAAATGTTTCCTTAAGATTTGCTAATAAACAAAGGTGTCGCCAACAACTTGAACCTTTGCATAGTGGAAGGTATTCTGATTCAACAAGAGTTGCTTACAGCATTGAACTCTATCTCAGACATAGAATCCACACACAAACCTTTTCTTAAGTGTATTCTAAAATCTCGTGCGTTTATGGCCATGCACGTGTATCCCGGTTTTAACGAACGCTCTAGGAAATCTGCCTCAAAATTCCATAGGACCGACCTCAGTTCCACATTCGTATATGTGAGTTTATCAAGGGTATTCCTGCAGCTATATACCCCATTCAATAAAAGAAGTATAGATCTCATTAAAAGTTGCTATTAACTTATCCTTTTTTCATTGCAGGATCATGCTTTCTATATCATAGCATGTCATATCACTTCATGACTTGTTATTACTCATTGAACCTAAGTCTTGGGATTTCCAGTCATATAGGTCGTTACCATCATTCAGTGAGCTATAGGCATTAGTCCCATCCTACTGGATGTTTCTCGGACTTTCTCTCTATTTAGTCCTTTCGTCAAAGGATCAACTAAGTTTTCATTCGTACGTACAAAATCAACTCTAACCGCTCCATTAGAAATTGAGTCTCTAATTGTGTTGTGTTTTCGCCTTATCTGTCATCTCTTTCCATTATAATAACGATTCTTAATCTTTGCAATAGTCGCGGTACTATCGTAATGAATTAACACAGTTGGTAACGGTTTTTCCCATAAAGGGATCTCAGCTAGCAATGATCTTAGCCAACTTGCTTCTTCAATAGCAGTAGCTAGTGCTATCATCTCAGATTCCATCTCAGATGATAAGGTGTTCTAATCTGCATCTGTGTACCCTTCCAGTACAGCGGGATATCTTTGGTAATGCAGTCCTAGAGTCATGGTCCCTTTCAGGTATCTCATTACTCTCTCAATTGCATGCCAATGCTCCTTGCTTGGCCTACTTGTAAATCTACATAGGAGTCCCACGACATATGCGATGTTGGGTCTAGTACAATCACTGGCATATCTGAGACTGCCAATGATGCTCGCATACTCAGTTTGTCTAACACCGTCTCCAGTGTTCTTAAAAAGTTTTACACTTGGATCAAAAGGTGTGCTTGCAGGTTTACAATCAAAGTAATTATATTTCTTTAAGATCTTCTCCACGTAGTGAGACTGATCTAAGGATATTCCTTTATTTGATCTAGTAATCTTGATGCCAAGAATTACATCAGCTACTCCAAGGTCTTTCATATCAAAGTTGTTACTCAACAATGATTTCACAGAATTTATGGCAGAAATGTTTGACCCAAAAATGAGCAAGTCATCTACATAGAGACATATGATTGTGCAAATGTTTTTATCATGCTTATAATAAATACATTTGTCACTTTCATTCACTTTGAACTCACTCGAAATCATAAGGTTGTCAAATTTTTCATGTCATTGCTTAGGGGCTTGTTTAAGATCATACAGAGATTTGTCTAATTTAAAGACTTTGCTTTCTTGTCCATGAACCACAAAGCCTTCAGGTTGTTCCATATATATTTCTTCCTCTAGTTCACCATTCAAGAAAGCAGTTTTCACATCCATTTGGTGTACAACTAGGTTATAAACTGAAGCTACATAAATTAGTACCCTTATGGATGTGATTCGAGTAACTGGTGAGTAAGTATCGAAAAAATCTATATTTTATCATTGTTTGAAACCATTGGCAACAAGGAGAGCCTTGTATTTATCAATAGTACCATCAGGTTTCAGTTTCTTTTTTCAGAATCCATTTACAACCTATCGCTTTGCAGCCTGGAGGTAATTCAGTCAAATGCCAAGTTTCATTAGACTGTAGAGATTCCATCTCATCATTTATGACTTCTTGCCATAAGTCAGCATCCAAGGAAGACAATGCTTCCTTGAGATTTGATGAATCCTCTTCTAATGTATTAACCACATATTCAGGTTCATACTCTTTAGCAGTTCTTGCTCTCTTACTTCTTCGAAGTTCTGTAACATCTGTTATGATGTTATCATCACTATTTCTGATCACCGAAGTGTGATTAATTGCAGTGTTCATATTTGCGCCTCCACTATTGCCCCCACTATCTCTAGATAGAAAGGGAAATTTTGTTTCATAGAAATCGGCGTCATTTGATTCTATGATCACTTTAGCTTTAAGGTCATAAAACCTATATGCTTTACTGTTTAAGGCATGCCCTATGAATAGACATTCATAGGCTCTACTGGCTAGTTTGACTCTCTTAAGGTTTGGTATCCTAACATAGGCTAAACAGCCCCATGTTCTAATATAAGACAAATTTGGTTGTCTTTTCTTCAAAATTTCATATGGAGAAATTTTGTTCTTAGTTTTTGGTACTCTGTTTAGCACATAACTAACGGCCAATGAAATTTCTCCCCACCAATGAGCCGCTGCACCAGAATTAAGCATGATAGCAACTACTAACTCGGTAAAGGTTCTATTTTTTCTTTCCGCTTTACCGTTCATTTCAGGGGAATGAGGTGCAGTAGTTTCATGAATTATTCCGAGCTCTTTATAATACTCATTGGATGCATGTGATAAATATTTGGTGCCTCTGTCACGACGATAACGCTTGATTCTCCTATTGAATTGATTTTCAATTTCTTTAATAAATATTTTAAACATATCAAGCGCATCGCTTTTGTTTTTCATCAAATACACATAAGTGTAATCAGAGCAATCATCGATAAAGGTGATAAAATATCTTTGTCCATTTCTAGTTAAGTTACCATCGAGTTCGCATATATCAGAGTGTATTAAGTCAAATGATTCATTTTCTCTTGTCACTGTTTTATGTGATTCTTTTGTTATTTTTGCTTGGCTACAAGATTGACATTTTTCAAATTCGTTAAATGATAACTTTGGAATTAAACCAAGACCGCTCATATTAGAAATGATTCGTTTGTTAACGTGACAGAGTCGTGCATGCCAAATATTAAAATCACACAACATATAAGCAGAAGAAGAAATTTTATTCATAAGATTCAATTTAAACATGCCATCAGAGGTGTACCCTTTCCCAACAAAAACCTCATCCTTAGTAATAGAGTACATATCAGATGCTATAATCTATTCAAAACCAGCCTTATTTAAAAGAAAACCAGAAACTAAATTCTTCATAATTCTTGGAGTGTGCATCACATCCTTCAAAATGAGAGTCTTCCCAGAGGTGAACTTTAGTTTCACATCTCCTATTCCAGCAACTTCAGTGGTGTGAGAATCTCCCAGCAGCACCTTCTGATCTTCAGCAGTAGTGTAAGTCTTAAACATAGCTCGTTCAAAGCAGACATGGCGAGAGGTGCCAGTGTCTATCCACCCTCCATCAGATCCACCTACCATGTTGATTTCAGTTATCATAGCAGTATACGGCTGCTCCTCATTTGTTGTCAAGTGAGCTTGAGCTTGAGCCGGTATAGTAGATGGATTTCTACACTTTCGTGCCATGTGACCTGGTTGTCCACAATTGTAGCAATTGAATGGTTGAGCAGCGTCATTCTTTGGTGGTTGTTGTTTTGGGACCTTTTGAGGGTTCCCATTCTTATTCTGATTGGAATTCTTATTTGCAGGGCGGTTCTGATTCTGATTTTTAAACTGTTTGCCATTAGGCTTCAGAACAGCACCTACAAATTTCTTTTTAGTGTTGTTGTTCGAGACAGCAAACACTTCTTCATTCAGTTCTTGTTTCCTTGCCTCTTCTTCAATTCGAAGTCGAGTAATCAGACTTTCAAGAGAAAACTCATTAGTTTTATGCCTAAGGGTATTCTTGAAATCCTTCCAGGCAGGGGGGGCAGTTTGTCAATCACAACACCGATTTGAAACTGTTTGGGTAATAGAATCCTTCAACAAAAATCTCATGAGTTATATTATGAAGCTCCTGAGATTGTTCTTCGACAGATTTATCATCTGTCATCTTATAGTTCAGGTACCGGCTCACAACAAATTTTTTTGAGCCAGTCTCTTCAGTATTATATTTATTCTGAAGAGCATCCCAAACTTTCTTAGCAGTATCGTGGATAAGGTACAGATGATCCGCGAGATCGTTTAAAATGAAATTTTTACATAAATAATCATTTTCTTTCTAGAGGAGTATTTTTATATTGGTCTGTTTCACCTTTTTAGTATGTTCAGCAGTAAGCCTTTCCAACTCAGCATTGTTAGTATAAACAGAAGCATCTGTATCCATTGTTGTCTTACCGCTACTATTCGATCCCGTATGAATCGATAGCTCTGGTATCACATGTATGTCCTCCTTCAAGACGTAGGCAACTTTTTTCGTGGTTAAGAAAAAGAGCATCTTTGTTTGTCAACGCTTGAAGTGACTGCCGTGAAACTTAAACGGTTTGTTGAAATCGAGAGTTGTTCCAAACACGGTAATTTCGTTGGTAGTCATGGTGTTTGTTATTAGAAACGTCTTAAAATTGTTGTTTTCACAATTCAAAAATCAGTTTTTACTACCAAAGGAATTACCGGGTTGTCACGACCAGGTCGCTCTCTTTAAGACGTTTCGCGGCATTACCCAAATTTGTGCAAGGTAGACTAACAACCGCACCGCCTCCAGTATAAAACAGCCCAGGTCACTGTTCAATTACGTACTGCACAGTATGTAATTGTTCGAGAATATACACCTCTAAAATATGAGTTAATCGTTCGATTAACACCACTCGTCACAGTACGTAGCCGCTCTTATCGAAACCACAGAAAGGAGTAGAAGAGGAAGAATGACTCGTTAACACAAGTCGAAGGGAGAAGAGAGGAAACGCACAGGAATCATCAACTGTGGATTTCAGTGTGAAGAATGAGAGGGGCGAGCTCTCCTTTTATAGGGAGAGATCGTAACTTAAACCGTCAAATTGATCCGCAAGTTTAGGTTTCTCAATTGGACATATCTGAATACGCGTTTTGGATCGGATCGGATCATAAAAAATTAATTTGTTACGCGTAGCACTTTTCGGATAATGATGAATTAATTAATTAATTCTTCATTTTCAAGTGCAAAAAATAAATATCTTTTTGACCCAGGCCCAAGTCCGGTCCGATCCGCCCGGACGAACGGCGGCGTCGCGCGTGATATATTATTTTTCTAAGCGCTCACCCGTTCACAAAAGTGGATACCCCAAGCACACACCCTTGGAGGTCCCCCCTTCTCTATATAAACACTTGCTAGTTGGGGTGACTCTCCAATGTGGGACATTTTTAAGTCACACTTCCACACACTAGTTTTTCCACATTGTGTTTTTTCTATCCAACTTCTCACTAGATTTTAACTAGTGTTCCAACATAGGCCAACGTCAAACCCGCTCATATCATTGTTGTCGTAGATCATTCAATCTTTATGCAGAGGATAATTTGGAGATACTCATAATGGAATAATAATAATTATAAGGCTTAAATGCAATTTTGATCCCCTATTTTTGAAATTGTTAACTTTTGATACCCTTTTTTCTAAAATCATGGATTTTAATCCCCCTATTTAAAAAGTCAACAAATTTTTTGGTCCCCCTACCCCTCAAGATGATGTGGCATGCTCATTAATGATATGGAGATTATGTGACATTGTTTATATGATTTATTATTTAACACCTCATTTCCATGTCATTTTAACTATAAATTATATTGCACTTATAAAAAAAATTAAATAACAAATTATTATTGAAATTAAAAGAGAATTAGGGAAATAAAAAAAATCTGAAATCCTCTAATTGAAGAACCCTAACACCGAAAATCCCTAAATTGATTTTATTTTCATTCTTCCTTCAACATTTGGACTTCTGCGATATACCTGACATAGATGATCACGAGTACTATTTGTTATAGATGGATGGAAGTTATCTCCTTAATTTTAATGTTATTCGTGTGTCAAAAATTATATAGCCATAACAATATAACAATATGACTGTGAATTGTGACCTTGGATGCATTAGAATCTTTTGCTTGTGAAGCACCAAAACAGGTAACCGGTTTCTTCCTTTTGAGATTGACAAATAATTACGCTGCTTGTGTACGGAGTTCATAATAAACACGTTGGCCAATAAAATGCAGATCCTCCTCCATATGCATGAAGGTAGAAAATAAAAATCAACCTGGGGATATTTGGTTTCAGGGTTCTTCGATAAGTGGAAATCAATTTGAAGATTTCAGATTTTTTTATTCCCTCAATTCTCTTTTAATTTCAATCATAATTTTTTTTTTTTTATAATTGTAATATAATTTATAATTAAAATGACATGAAAAATGATGTGTTAAATGATAAAGCATATAAGCAATGTCATGTAATCTCCATGTCATTAATGAGCATGCCACATCATTTTGAGGGAAAGGGGACCAAAAAATTTGTTAACTTTTTAAATAGGGGGATCAAAATACATGTTTTAGAAAAAGGGTATCAAAAGTTAACAATTTCAAAAATAAGGGGATCAAAATTGCATTTAAGCCTAATTATAATTCTACAAAAATGAACAAAAAGCTCACAATTGTAACTTTCAGCGTTGATCTTCCATCCATTTCAACACCATGTGAGACGCGATCTAAACTGTAAAGTAGAAACGAATCAAATATCAAAACCATCAAAGGAATCATCAACCAAAATCGAATCGAGATAGTATAACAAACAAAAACACACACACACATTCAAATTAAACAAAATCTAATTCCAAGATCAGTAATTAATAAGACGGAAATTATCTCTGATTATACCTCACCAAGTGAACGTGGATTTTTGAATTCCAGTTGTTGCCCTTTAATCTTAGCAAAAAGACTCATTGCATTGTTAGCACAAAGATTATTTTTTATTTTTTTAAACTTGGTTTACCAATGTGCGTTGCAACAAAAACTCCAAGTGGTTGAATCTAATTATAGTTGAATCTGATTAAAATAAGGGTAGTGTTAACTTGTGCCCTTAGGGCACATGTTAAGAAATTCAAAAAAGGAAATATTCTCTTAAATTTTGTGTCTTCGATTCATTAAAACATTAAAGATTAAATTTAATGCACGCATTACAATACATTATTTCTCCATTTAACTTATAAACTTGTGCCTTAAGGAACAAGTTAATATTTCTCTTGAAATAATAAAGAAGTCTTGATTAAGCATAGATATGTAGAAGTTGTACTCCTGATCACAATTTAATCATGATAAATTATATTGTTTTGAATTCTTGCCTGTTACTTGAGATTAAGTTTTCCTCTCCATCTCTTTTCGAATAAATCTGCAGAGCAAAGAAAAAAGAAAGATAAGCATGTGGTTTATACTTGAAGAAGGAAAAATATGGGAGGTGGATCATTTAAATAGAATAGGGTATTGAACTTGGATAGATCATTTAGAAATTTATCAATATTTGTATGCAGGATATGTGTTGGGTTTATGCCAAAAACAAATAATCAAATTTATTGAAACATTCATGAATCAAAAAAGAGAAAAATCAAACCTGATGGTGATGCTAATGTTGATGAGAATTCACAGCAGCATTTTATCGAACACATTTTGTGCACCTAAGAATTCACCAAAATCAAAACAAAAAACCATAAATTCTAAAGCAGGTTTCAAACAAACAAAATGGCATAAAAATTTGAACCAAAACATGAGCAAGGAAACTGCAATAACTTAATTATCAAAATCTTGTGTCAGTGCCCACAAAACTACCTCAATACCTTCCACAAAATTTGATCAAAATCTAACACAATAACAACTAAAAATACACCAACAATTAGAGAAAAAACACGCACCAGAATTGGGGCCGCACAGTGGAATGCTTCTGTACAGGGTTTTCAATGAAATTGGGGATTTTTGAATATTGAAAAGTGAACAAAGTAGAAAGAACCTCCACCTTTCATGATCATGAATACAAATCTAAGATATAGAGAGGAATTGGGCCGCTGTAACACAGATGGGTGAAGTGGTGGAGGCTGAATCAGAGGATTTTGTAGAGAGATCAAGGGAGAAAAGAAGAATATACGCGGGAAACGTGTTTTTCTTGTTGTGTAGAGGAAACATGTGATAAGAAAGTAACATGTTTTTTTTGTTGTTTAAATCCGATTGGCCAATATGTGGTGGACGGTGGTAGTACTTGGCACTATGCACAACATGGTTTATAAGCAGAAGAGTATTACTGTAATTTCGGCAGAACCAAGCATTAGGGTTTTGCCTCCCTAAGGTTCTGCAGCTTAAAATGGTTGAATTTGCATAAGGTTTATCTAGGGTTTTTAAGCAGACCCTTACTCCTTTTAATATATTAAGATTAAGATAAGATACCCTAACCAAACTACAAGAAGAACAATTGTTGGAAGTCCTTAATGAACATAAAAAAAAACTTTAGGGTGGAGCATCGGAGATCTAAAAGAGGTTAGCCCAACGTTATGCATGAATAAGATTAGAATGGAAGAAGTATACAAGCCGACAGTACAACCTCAAAGATGCCTCAATCCTACCATGAAAGAAGTAGTAAAAAAGGAAGTCTTGAAACTCCTAGACACGGGGATGATCTATCCAATATTAGATAGCTTATGGGTGTGCCTGGTGCACATTGTTCCAAAGAAAGGAGGAATGACAGTTATAAAAAAATTAAAAGAATAAAATCATTCCCACACGTACGGTTACAGGTTGGCGTATGTGCATAGATTATCGTAGATTAAACTAGGCAACACAAAAAAACCATTTTCCATTAGCATTCATGGACCAGTTGTTGGAACGTTCGACAGGACAAGAATATTATTGTTTCCTAGATGGGTACTTAGGATACAATCAAATAGCACTAGACCAAGCAGATCAAGAGAAAACCGCATTCACATGCCCTTTTGGAGTTTTCGCCTACAGAAGGATGTCGTTCGGACTTTGCAATGCCCTCAACCACCTTTCAAAGGTGTATGCTCTCAATTTTCGCTGACATGATGGAAGAATCTATAGAGGTATTTATCTTCGTAAACAGTAGAACACATTTGTGAAAAAAATAAAAAAAAATGTAGATAACTGTCGTACCCTAATTTTTGACCGATTTATTTCATTTTTATTCGCACAACGTTCGTTTTCCAGTTGTCCGTTCGCGCGCGAATTCCCGTAATGATCTGTTTTTATTCGTACTTGTGGTCGCATTAACTTTTCGTTCGTCGTTTATTTTTAATGTCGCTCACGTTTTATTTTCATAATTTTTACTCGCGTTTTGTGCGTTTTTTAGCGTAGCGTAGCGTTTGCGTTCGTAAAGTTTATTTCATTCACGTCGTTGATTTATCGTTTTATTTAGCGTAATTAAACCGCATATTCCAGTCGTATCAGACGAAATTTCGGCAGAGAGGTATTTTAAAATACCTCATTTTTTGGTTCCGACGGGACATTTTTATTTTTATTTATTTAATTTTCGTTTTCCATTTTTAATTATTTATTTAGTCATTTATTTTTTTTCATTTCACTTATTTATTGTTATTTATTTATCAGATTTATTATTTATTTTTGTCCTTGTACACATGTCACTTTGTTATTGGTCCAATCCAACTTTTCCTCCAAGAAAGAGCAAGGGTAATTTGGTCTATTCCAGGCATCAGGTACATAGTGTGTCAGAGTCAATGAATCAGTCAGTCACACTTTCCAATACAACAAACAGATTCAGAAAAAGAAAATTGTAGAAAACAGATCAAAAACCATTCTTTCACCAAGAACACCAAGAACACCAAGAACACACCAAGAACAAAAAAATTTCAAAATGATTCTCAGTGGTTCATCAAGGAACCATCATCATTGAACCACTTTTCTCTGCAATTCAAGTGCGAGTTCATCACCATTCGGTGACAAACTCAAGCACGATCACAGAGAATCGGTGAGAAAGAAAAAAATCCAAAACAGCAACAACAAATCCAAACCCTAGCCATCAAAAATCAGATTCGGCCAAACCAACAACACCCACACAAATATCATTTTCAGCCCACAACATGAACATAGCAAGGCCAAGCCAGAACCAAAATCAACAACAACAGCCAACACAAATCCAAATCCGAAAACCCTAGCCAGTACTAAATCCGAACCAACACATCCATAACCAAATTCGAAAACAACAAATCCATAACCAAATCCAAAACCACAACTGGAAGCCACAAACCGAACGTGAGTAAGGCCAAACAAGGACGGACCAAACAGCAAAAGAGAAGAAGGGAGTAGAAACGAAAAGAAGTAGGCCGAACCAAAGAAGGCTTGAACCAAACAAGAAAAGCATGGACTGAACCGCAAACGCAAAAGAAAGAAGAAGGAACAAACCGAATTCGGTTTAGAGGTATTTTTTTAAAACTTGTTTTTTAGATCTAGGCCATTTTATTGTTGTTCTTTGAAATTTAAGGCTGGATCCGTGATTAGAAGAGGGAGATGAACAGGACGGTGTAAAAAATTTTAAAAAAAAGGTATGTTCACAGCTCCGACGCGGCGGCGCTCCGGCCGGCCACCGCGTCGGAGTACCTCCGTCCACCCATCCTCCTTCTTCTCCGGTGACCGTTTTTAGAGAGAGGGAGAGAAGGTTTGTTTCTGAAAAAATTTTAGAGAGAGGAGGGTTTTAAGAAATGAAAGTTTTGAACAAAAAAAATACTTATGTACTCTCTCCAAACCGGTTCGGGTCAAACCGAACCGGTTACCCGTCGCCCCGCCCGTACGTTTTGGTTGCAGCCCAGTTCTTTGCTTCTGTTTTACTATTTCTACCCCATTTCTATTGCCTGCACCCCCTCTCTGTTTTCATATAGTCTTGTTTGTGTTTTTTTTTTAATTCATATAGTTGTTTTTTAGTCACATAGTGCTTAGGCCATATTTGTTGCATTTTTAATTAGCATTTTTATCTTAATATCATGCATGTTTTTGTTTAGTTTATGGCTGATTTTCATATATAATTTTTGTTCACTTAAACATTCTAAAAAAATTTCATGTACTTTTGTTTCTTTAAATTTTGTTATTTTGCATTTAGGGTTATTTCATATATCTGCATTTTATAGTCTTGTTGTCTTTAATGTGTTTAAAATTGCATTTTAGTTCATAGAAATAATTCTCATATTAAGTATCATATGCATATGTAAATTTTCTTGTCATTTATTTTATTTTTGGATTAGTGTGTAATTAGGAAATTGATGTAATTTATTTTCGCGTTTTTTTCTCTTTTAAGACCGTAGAATGTATTTAGGGTATGTAATATGTAACCGGCACACGCACTGACACGCGCACCGACACACCACTTTATTTATCGCTTTACGCTCTTTTATTTTTATTCCGCCGTTACGCGATTTCATCGTTAGCTTAGAAAAAATATTTTCTTCAAAAAAAGTCAATCAAGTCAAATTCAAATTTCTTTTAAGTAAACCTTGGTATGTAATCCAAGTGATTTTCTTTTTATTTTCCTTAATCAAATGTTAACTAATTTAATATCCACATTAGACATGGATTTCGTACAATTAAAATTGACCAACTTCATCGTATTTTCTTCTCATGCCTTGAGGCCTCTCATCTCTTCTTAAAACCTTTCTTTCAAAAATGTTAAAATCCACTCAACTCATCAAATAAGTTCTTAAGCCGAACTACTTGATTTTGATCCCGAGTTATTTGGGTAAGTAGGCAAAGAGTTCCGACTCTTCCAAATCAATAAAAATAACCAAAAACTTGCTTCTTCTTTCTCCCTTCTTTCACTCTAACTCTTAACCTTTTTTAAGTAAAATCAATTTAGCGCAAGATTAGAGAATAGGTAGAAGGTTCCTATGGGATACCATAGTCGGTTAGGGTGCTTAACACCTTCCCCAATCGAAACCAACCTCCGAATCCAAGGTCTCAAGGGTTTTTACTCACTTTTTTCCCTTCCCGCGAATAAAAGTTGAGAGTTCAATGATTCAAGGTTCGAATCTAATCAATGATTTTGACACCCGAAAATCACGAGCACAATAACCATAATAGAAAAAAGAAAAAAATCAAGAGCCAAAAAAAATGATCTCTTAAAAGAAGGTATGTTTCTATAAAAAATAAAGACAAATTGTTCTACTGTTTTACGCATCTTGTCTGAATCAATGAAGGAATTATGGCAGTACATTAATGTTTGGAAGGAATCCCAAGGTTAGTGAACTAACTCCAAGTTCTTTTATTAGTCTACTTTCCCAAAATATATCCACCCTTAACCTAAGCCAAGTTACAACCCTCAAAGTCCTCTAAGTGTGTGAATAACTTTAACTTGACCGTCTATTTAGAATTGTTTCAAATTTATGGCAAGGTACATTCATGTGGCGACTGGAGTGGGCAAAATGTCGTGACCAACCCTACTGGCTTTATGAGAAACACACGTGTATCACAGAAAAGAGTATGGCTGAGAATGTAGGTCCCTTTTACCAAGTTGGACCTGCTTGAATGTATTGAGATAAGTTAGTTGTTGCTCTGCTATAAATGTGATGAATGATTCTTAAGCACAACTCCCATAAAGGTTAGTTTTTCTTGGAAAAAATGCAAAGAATAAATTATGTTAGGCATGTTTTCCATGCATCTGAAAATGCGGGGGGCAACCTTTTTTCCTACTTTTATTTTTGGTAAAGCACGCAATTTTAGCCCAAACCGAGGTAGAAACTCTCACTATAAATACCAACCTTCCTCATTCACAATTTCTTGTTTAGAACTGTGGCATTTCAAGATGAAGGCAACATTGGAGCTTCAGGAGAGTTTCTGTGTTCTCCTTGATTTTCTAGGGAATGTTTTTATCTTTAGTAATTTGTTTTTAGTTACCATGTGTAACTAAATCTTTTTATGTTAGAGTCCTAAGATGAACCTCTTTTTATTTTTGTTGGATATTTATTTAATATAATATGTCGTTTATTTTATTTATTTTTTGTTCGCTATTAAGTTCCTGATTTAGTGATTTATCACAGGGCCTAACATTGTTATTACTATCTTGCTGCTTATATTTTGATATTTATAGAATTATACTAGTAATTATCTATCTAGGAAGTAAGTGATTATTAACAAGTGAAAGATATCGAAAGAGAGTTTACTCTAGCAGTAAGTACTTAGGAGGTGACATTACTAAGATTAAGTGGTAACTCCGCTGAACCTAGGATGTAACTGGTTTGTAACTAAGGAAACAAGCGTCTCCGGGGAATAAACTTTTATTGAACCGTTCTCTTGAAACCCTTAGTAAGGTAGACGTAGATTAGGACTGCCTGTTTGTAGAACTACTAAGAGCGTAGAGAGGGTGTGCTATGAGTGTCCTAAGATTCATAAATGGGCAGATCTAATGGAACATTGGTCTTCATTTCCTTGGGAAAAACTGGAAAGCCAATTTAAGTTTATGTTTCAATTACCTTTGAATTAGCAAGACCCCGCACGTAAGGATCACCATGCGATCATCAGGTGTAGTTAGCCATCGGAGGGATAGACCAATTAAGGTTAGTAACATCCCAACGGCCTCATCATTTGTATAGTATACCTAAGATAAATAAATGCGGCATTATTGTTACTTAATATCCAAAAATATAAACATGGGGATTCGAAGAATCCTAACAGCTTCTTACTATTTTACAACCAAAATAGGTAAACGTGCTCTATTGCAAACAGATAAAAATTGCAACCTTTCTAACCCTTATCTTTTATATCATCAACTTACAAAATAAGTAATGCAAATTGTTTGGACGAAACGACAATCCATGTGGATACGATACTCTACTTATCACTTTATTACTTGGTAAATGAATTGGTACACTTGCCATATCCGACCATCAAGTTTTTGGCGTCGTTGTCGGGGATTCATAGATCGGAAGACCTAATGAAACTTTGGCCTTCATTGCCTTGGGAAAAACTGGAAAGTCAATTTAAGTATATTTATCAATTACCTTTGAATTAGCAAGACCTTGCACGTAAGGATCACCGTACGATCAGCAGGTGCAGTTAACCATCGGAGGGATATACCAATTAGGTTATGGACCGTCATAATATTCCTAAGAGTCTTAAAGACCCTCCAAGAGGCCTTAGCGCCCTCCAGAAGGGCTCTAAGGCCCAAGGCGCGTCCTGTAACACCCTATTCCTATTAAGCGGTAAAACGCGCGAACATACAAATATATTCTAGAAATAGATGCTACGCCAACAACAAATTCAAGTCCACAAGTGTAAATTATCATGGTTCATAAACATAGCAGCGGAATATATATTCAAGAATACAAACCATAACTCCAAATCTCAGGATAATTAATACATAATCTTATCCTAAACATCAGATATAAAAGAATCATAACATACTCCTCAAATCAACATATGATGAAATAAGCCTAACATAAAACGCCATCCTAGATCAGAGCCCCTAATCTAGACGCGCACAAAAGAGATAGAGGATTCCTACTCCTCAGCAACACCAAACAAACAAGCTACTTATCTTGCACTCCATCTACCCGTCCGCACGGAAAGGTAGGTGGTAAACCACTGAGGGTTAGCATTACATCAACATAATCCGTAAACAAACAATCGAGAATATCATGTATAATGAATACTAAATAATATAAACATCTTCACATATACAATCACATGATATTCCAATATCAATTCAATTCACCAATCAAGTTCACATGAACCAAATGCATCAATCACACATCACGGCTCAATGCAATTCACCAAACAATGTATGCAATGTTCTAGACTCATCTAGATGCGTGTGGTACCAAATCACCTCAAGGTCGTCACCTTCGATGCAACAAAAACATCGTATGTAAGGTTTCACACCCCGCCTTACAGTTGGACATAAGTACGTCACCAAACAATGAATGCATGAACATATGACTCGACTCAATGCATATGTTCACACAAAGATCACCTCATCACCAAACAATACATATACAACCATGCAATCATCACCAAACAATGCATATACAACTATGCAATCATCACCAAACAATGCATATACAACTATGCAATCATCACCATCATTCAACAAGTATGCGCACACCAACATATAATCAACATATATGTATTCAACATTTTCATCTCCTTTGCATACTTCGTTATAAACATACATGTCTTTCACAAAATTCTACTCACAATTCACAACTTTGAAAATATCGAAGTAATGAACCAAAACCAACCAAACAAGGTCAAATGCCTAAGCCATGTATACTCTTAAGTCACATTTGTGCGCAGTAGAGATTACATAAGCTTTTCATCGGCCAATCGCGATTAATTCACAAAAATCACGAAGTTCGTCTCATTTCATCATATTGCAAAACCGATTCATTAAGAGAAGAAAACTAAGTTCGATTCAACGAGACATAGATTAGATACTATTAAACATCGTAATTAAACTCATAATACTCACATTTGATGTTTGGAAGCAAACCAAAAGTTTCGGGTTGAGTTAGAAACGGTTATGCTGAATTTTTGTAAAAGTCTTCCAAGACCCACTTGGAGTGTTTCTATCATAACTCAAAATCAACAAAACATTTTCAAGTGAAACCAAAGCCATTGGAAATCTAACTCAATTATCTAAAACTTTCATGTTTACACTAAAGGCCAAATCGAAACAGAAATATGCGAAAAAGACGCAAGAACACGAAATTGGGAGTGCTGTCACTGTGCCACTCGCCATGGCGAGTTGGTCACAGGGAGTGACCCCCAACTCGCCTCTAGCTCGCCCCCAACTCGCCGTTGCGAGTTGCGACAGTTCAGTACACAAGAAAACTCCATTTTTCACCCAAAAACTGTCAATTTTAGTTCCCCATAGTCCAAATTGGTTTCCAAAGTTTGTATAAACATTTCTAGGCATAAACAGAGATTCAAATTCATATAAAGCTTGAATCACAACTTCATATCCACAAAATAATCACTTGACCCATATTTATGAAAGGAAAATGCTTAATAGAACGAATAAAACGCCCCACGAAAATTTACGAACCAACATAAACCACTCCATACCATCATACAAGTAGACATTCAACTGTGATTTGGTATATATACTTGTTTTGTCGGCTTTCTCATTAGCAAATTTCTTTTGATCAATTGAGTTTTTCGATAAGCTTCATATTGAGAAGGAATTGATTCCTAACACCACCTTTTGTTAAGCTTGCCGACTTTATGGTTTATGGCATAAGATAGTAACATTATTTTGGGGATATTTGTATTTGGAGTGTTGTATATTTTATTGGTTTAATTTATTCTCCATGATTGCACATGGGAAGGTGGCTTTTTGCATTTCGTGAATTTTCGTGAAAGAGCCATTCGCACTATATAGCAGCTCCCTTTATGAAAATCTTAAGAACAACACAAATTCATAACAAGACTCCATGGTTATGAACACTCATAGGTTCAGTCAACAACAACAACATCTTATTTAACAACAACCTTACTTAAACATGATTTCATCACAATCAACAACAACAACTCTAGTTCATAACAATTTGAACAAAAATCAACAAGGTATCATATAACCACAATTCAAGCATGTAAAATCAACAACAATAACATGTTTAGCATCAATTTCACATACCCAAAATTAACATCAAATAGGAGCACGAATTTAATCAATTAAGTTCAAATAATCACTTATTTCATAAGCACTTATGAGATGGAGAAGAAGAAGAGATTAAACAATTGATTATGAATGAAGACTAGCCCCCTTACCTCTAACACCAAGAATCCTAGCTCAAGCTTCAATCTCCCCTTTAGCCCCAACCTTCTTCTCTTGCTCCTCTTCCTAGCCTCTAGTTCTCTACTCTTAGTGTTTTGTGTGAATTATAAAGTCTAACCCTAGTTTCTCAAGGTTATGGGTCAAATATTCACAAACCATTAATGGGCCTAACTCATACTAACTAATTGGTTCAATCTACTTACACCACACCGCTAACTCTAACTCACTAACGGTAATTAACTAGAAACCTCGATCCTAATTAATTATATCGACAACTTAACCTCTTACAATTAATAACGGTTCTAACTAGAACGCTAAAAATAACTATTGTCATAAGATTACTAAATTACCCTACCTCATAAAAGACTAAAATAGCCTTAAGTCTAAATGACCAAAATACCCTCCTAATACGTAAACCCATGGAAATGCACACTGACATGAATGAATACACATAAAACAATTAAAATCAAACAATCGCAAAAATCGGGCTGTTACAACACTCCCCCCCTAAAAAGAATTTTCGCCCTCGAAAATACCTGACGGAAACAATTCTGGAAACGAAACCTTCATCCTACTCTCCGACTCCCAAGTGGCACCTTCACCGGTCGGTCCAACCCAAATCACTTTAACCAAAACAATCTCTTTGCCACGCAAGCGCTTCACCTCACGGTCTTTGATTCTAATCGGCCACGTCTCAACTGTTAGATTGTCTCTTACCTCCAAATCATCCACTTGAATCACGTGAGACTCATCATACACATACTTCCGCAACTGAGACACATGAAACACATCATGAAGATTCGACAAAGACGGTGGTAACGCAATCTGATACGCTACAACCCCAACTTTCTCTACAATCTCAAACGGTCCAACAAAACGAGGAGTTAACTTCTTACACTTCAAAGCTCTACCAACACCAGTTACATGATTCACTCGCAAAAACACATTATCACCAACCTGAAACTCAATATCCTTCCTCCTCTTATCATGATAACTCTTCTGCCTACTCTGAGACGCTTTCATCTTCTCTTGTATCATTCTAACCTTTTTCGTAGTCTCTTGCACCAATTCCGTTCCTAACAAAGAACTCTCGCCTGACTCATACCAACACAACGGTGTTCTACACCTCCTTCCATACAAAGCCTCAAACGGAGCCATTCCGATACTAGAATGAAAACTATTGTTGTAAGTAAACTCAATCAACGGTAAACATTCAATCCAACTGACACCTTGCTCCAACACACAAGCCCTCAACAGATCCTCTAAACTCTGAATAGTTCTCTCCGTTTGCCCATCAGTCTGGGGATGATAAGCAGAACTCAACCTCAACTTGGTTCCTAGAGAAGCTTGCAAACTCTCCCAAAACTTAGAAGTAAACCTCGGATCCCGATCCGACACAATACTAGAAGGAATTCCATGCAGCTTCACAACCTGCTCAATGTAGATCTCAGCCAACTTTGCCACAGACATACCGGTCTTATTAGGAATGAAATGTGACGACTTCGTCAAACGATCAACGACTACCCAAATTGAATCAAAACCCTTAGCGGTCTTCGGTAAAGCTCCAACAAAATCCATAGAGATACTATCCCACTTCCACTCGGGCACAAACAACGGTTGCATCAAACCTGACGGCCTCTGATGTTCAATCTTCGACTTCTGACAAACCAAACAAGCATAAACAAACTCGGCGATCTCTTTCTTCATTCCAGGCCACCAAAACAACTTCCTCAAATCCTGATACATCTTAGTCGCTCTTGGGTGAATACTCAGACTACTCCTGTGACCTTCTTCCAAAATCCTCTTCTTAAGATCAGGCACACTCGGTACACAAACTCGATCATGAAACATCAAAACACCATTCCCATCCAATTTAAAGTCCACACCTTTACCTTGATTAACCAACACCATTTTATCCACGAATGCCAAATCTTCCTTCTGACCACTCTTAATCTCTTTCAAAATGTTGCTTGTCAGCTTCAACATACCCAGCCTCACACCATCCGGCGTTAACTCACTAACCAAACTCAAATCTCGAAACTGTTCAATCAATTCCAATTCTTTGACCATCAAAGCAGACATATGCAAAGTCTTCCTACTCAAAGCATCTGCTACCACATTAGCCTTCCCAGGATGATAACTCAACTGAAAATCAAAATCCTTAAGATACTCCATCCATCTCATCTGCCTCATATTCAACTCTCTCTGATCAAACAAATACTTCAGACTCTTATGATCACTAAACACTTCAAACTTAGAACCATAAAGATAATGCCTCCAAATCTTCAAAGCATACACAACTGCCGCCAATTCCAAATCATGAGTCGGATAATTCTTCTCATGCACTTTCAATTGCCTCGAAGCATAAGCCACAACTTGACGATTCTGCATAAGCACGCCACCAAGACCCATCTTAGAAGCATCACAATACACAACAAACGACTCCGTCGGATTCGGTAAAATCAACACTGGAGCTGAAGTCAACCTCTTCTTCAACTCTTGGAAACTCTTCTCGCATTTAGCATCCCAAACAAAAGCTTGTCCTTTCCGAGTCAACTGCGTCAATGGCAACGCTAACTTAGAGAACCCCTCGATGAATCTCCGATAATAACCTGCCAATCCAAGAAAGCTTTTAATCTCAAAAACAGACTTAGGTGATTCCCACTGCAACACTGCACCAACCTTCGCCGGATCTACGACAATACCTCCCTTAGAAATCACGTGACCAAGGAAACTCACTTCCCGCAACCAAAACTCACACTTCGACATCTTAGCATACAACTTGCTTTCCTTCAAGACATTTAACACAATCCTCAGATGCTCAGCATGCTCCTCCTCAGACTTCGAATACACTAAAATATCATCTATGAACACCACCACAAAACGGTCCAGATAAGGATGAAATTGCCTATTCATATACTCCATGAAGACACCTGGGGCATTAGACACTCCAAACGGCATCACGGAATACTCATAGTGTCCATACCTCGTTCGGAACGCGGTTTTGAATATATCTTCCGCCTTCACTCTAATTTGATGATATCCTGACCTCAAATTAATCTTACTAAACACCTCCGCACCAACCAATTGATCCATCAAATCATCAATCCTCGGAAGCGAATACCGATTCTTAATCGTCACCTTGTTCAACTGTCGATAATCCACACATAACCTCATGCTTCCATCCTTCTTCTTAACTAACAACACAGGTGCACCCCACGGCGAAACATTCGGTCTAATGAACTGCTTCTCAAGCAACTCTTCCAACTGCTTCTTCAATTCACCCAACTCAGATGCAAACATCCGATACGGTGCAATCGAGATAGGACTCGTTCCAGGCACCAAATCAATTGCAAACTCGACTTCTCTCTCCGGTGGCAACTCAGTAATGTCGTCCGGAAAGACTTCTGGAAACTCTTGTACTACCGGCAGATCACCACTTCTCTTCTCTTTACTTTCCTTCAAGGAAGCAAACAACATGAACACACTAGCTTCACCATCCAAGGACTTCTTCACTTGCTCCGCGGTTAACAAACTTCCACTTACCTCAGCTACCGGCTTCAAAAACGTTACACTCTTGGTTAAACAATTGATGCTAACACCAAACGCTAACATCCAATCCATACCAAAAATCACATCCATATTCTTCAACGGAAGACACACAAGATCCAACTTGAAATCAACATTACCAAAATTAACGGGACACTTAGCACACACCAAAGAAGTAGTCACCGAACCATTGGATGGGGTATCAATGACCCTTCCTTGCGACAACGGAGACACAACTAAACCCAAACGCTCAACACAACTAACCGAGATAAAAGAATGAGTAGCACCAGTATCAATAATTGCAATCAAAGGAGTACTATTGATAAAACACATACCTCGGATAAGATTATCCGGCTGCTCCACCTCTTCCGCATTCAAAGCAAACACCTTTCCCACCGCCTTCTTCGGCTTGGTACACTTGGTACTAATGTGACCCTTCTCACCACAATTGTAACAAGTAATCTCCTTCTTGCACTCAAAAGACTTGTGACCCTCTTGCCCACACTTGTAGCAACTCTCATTCTTCTTGCAATCATTAAAGTAATGACCCCTAGCTCCACACTTGAAACACTTGACATCCGCTAGATTCGGCTTGGAGCCTCCACCACTCACTTTCTTCTTCCCTTTGTCCTTGTCGTACGGCTTTCCGAAACCATGACCCTTTCCTCTCTTCTCGTTCATCACCTTGTAATGATTCGCCTTGGCCTTACCAGCATCATCAAACATCCGGCACTTGTGCACCAAGGTATCGAAATCTCTAATCTCCTGAACACACATATACTGATAGATGTCGGGCCTCAAACCACTCTCAAACTTCACACACTTAGAAACCATGGCATCCTCCGCATTGATGTACAGACAAAACCTAGAAAGCTCCTCAAACTTAGCAGCATACTCAGCCACAGATGAACTCCCTTGCTTCAAGTTCAAGAATTCCACTTCCTTCTTAGTCCTCAAATCTTCCTGAAAGTACTTCTTCAAGAACTCACTCTTGAACCTAGCCCAAGTCAAGACCTCATCACCAATCTCAAGTCTTCCCTTAGCATGTAGCCACCAAAACTCGGCCTCTTCAGCAAGCATGTGCGTAGCCAACCGCACCTTCTGATCATCACTAGTCACCATAGCACGGAAGATCTTCTCCATGCCTTGCACCTATGTCTGAGCTCCCTCAGGGTCAAACCTTCCCTTGAACGTTGGCGGATTGTTCCTCAAAAAACGATCCAGCCTCCGCTCCTCAGCTTCTCCCTCATTCTGATGACCAATTGCCGCCTGCTCATTGGCTTGAGCCAACGCCTGTGCCATTGCAGCCAAAGCCTCTGCAATCGCCGCATCATTCCTACCACCAGCCATCTCGCTTCTACACTCTAACACCAAACCAACAGATAAGAACAACAGCATAACAAAACAAGTAGCGAAGGTAACTCAATACCATTCATGCACAGCAGGAAAATCTACCGAATACTAGTCCGGACAAGACTGACCACGGCTTTGATACCAACTTGTAACACCCTATTCCTATTAAGCGGTAAAACGCGCGAACATACAAATATATTCTAGAAATAGATGCTACGCCAACAACAAATTCAAGTCCACAAGTGTAAATTATCATGGTTCAAAAACATAGTAGCGGAATATATATTCAAGAATACAAACCATAACTCCAAATCTCAGGATAATTAATACATAATCTTATTCTAAACATCGGATATAAAAGAATCATAACATACTCCTCAAATCAACATATGATGAAATAAGCCTAACATAAAACGCCATCCTAGATCAGAGCCCCTAATCTAGACGCGCACAAAAGAGATAGAGGATTCCTACTCCTCAGCAACACCAAGCAAACAAGCTACTTATCCTGCACTCCATCTACCCGTCCGCACGGAAAGGTAGGTGGTAAACCACTGAGGGTTAGCATTACATCAACATAATCCGTAAACAAACAATCGAGAATATCATGTATAATGAATACTAAATAATATAAACATCTTCACATATACAATCACATGATATTCCAATATCAATTCAATTCACCAATCAAGTTCACATGAACCAAATGCATCAATCACACATCACGACTCAATGCAATTCACCAAACAATGTATGCAATGTTCTAGACTCATCTAGATGCATGTGGTACCAAATCACCTCAAGGTCGTCACCTTCGATGCAACAAAAACATCGTATATAAGGTTTCACACCCCGCCTTACAGTTGGACATAAGTCCGTCACCAAACAATGAATGCATGAACATATGACTCGACTCAATGCATATGTTCACACAAAGATCACCTCATCACCAAACAATACATATACAACCATGCAATCATCACCAAACAATGCATATACAACTATGCAATCATCACCAAACAATGCATATACAACTATGCAATCATCACCATCATTCAACAAGTATGCACACACCAACATATAATCAACATATATGTATTCAACAATTTCATCTCCATGGCATACTTCGTTATAAACATACATGTCTTTCACAAAATTCTACTCACAATTCACAACTTTGAAAATATCGAAGTAATGAACCAAAACCAACCAAACAAGGTCAAATGCCTAAGCCATGTATACTCTTAAGTCACATTTGTGCGCAGTAGAGATTACATAAGCTTTTCATCGGCCAATCACGATTAATTCACAAAAATCACGAAGTTCGTCTCATTTCATCATATTGCAAAACCGATTCTTTAAGCGAAGAAAACTAAGTTCGATTCAACGAGACATAGATTAGATACTATTAAACATCGTAATTAAACTCATAATACTCACATTTGATGTTTGGAAGCAAACCAAAAGTTTCGGGTTGAGTTAGAAACGGTTATGCTGAATTTTTGTAAAAGTCTTCCAAGACCCACTTGGAGTGTTTCTATCATAACTCAAAATCCACAAAACATTTTCAAGTGAAACCAAAGCCATTGGAAATATAACTCAATTATCTAAAACTTTCATGTTTACACCAAAGGCCAATTCGAAACAGAAATATGCGAAAAAGATGCAAGAACACGAAATTGGGAGTGCTGTCACTGTGCAACTCGCCATGGCGAGTTGGTCAACGGGAGTGACCCCCAACTCGCCTCTAGCTCGCCCCCAACTCGCCGTTGCGAGTTGCGACAGTTCAGTACACGAGAAAACTCCATTTTTCACCCAAAAACTCTCAATTTTAGTTCCCCATAGTCCAAATTGGTTTCCAAAGTTTGTATAAACATTTCTAGGCATAAACAGAGATTCAAATTCATATAAAGCTTGAATCACAACTTCATATCCACAAAATAATCACTTGACCCATATTTATGAAAATCTTAAGAACAACACAAATTCATAACAAGACTCCATGGTTATGAACACCCATAGGTTCAGTCAACAACAACAACATCTTATTCAACAACAACCTTACTTAAACATGATTTCATCACAATCAACAACAACAACTCTAGTTCATAACAATTTGAACAAAAATCAACAAGGTATCATATAACCACAATTCAAGCATGTAAAATCAACAACAATAACATGTTTAGCATCAATTTCACATACCCAAAATTAACATCAAACAGGAGCACGAATTTAATCAATTAAGTTCAAATAATCACTTATTTCATAAGCACTTATGAGATGGAGAAGAAGAAGAGATTAAACAATTGATTATGAATGAAGACTAGCCCCCTTACCTCTAACACCAAGAATCCTAGCTCAAGCTTCAATCTCCCCTTTAGCCCCAACCTTCTTCTCTTGCTCCTCTTCCTAGCCTCTAGTTCTCTACTCTTAGTGTTTTGTGTGAATTATAAAGTCTAACCTTAGTTTCTCAAGGTTATGGGTCAAATATTCACAAACCATTAATTGGCCTAACCCATACTAACTAATTGGTTCAATCTAATTACACCACACCGCTAACTCTAACTCACTAACGGTAATTAACTAGAAACCTCGGTCCTAATTAATTATATCGACAACTTAACCTCTTACAATTAATAACGGTTCTAACTTGAACGCTAAAAATAACTATTGTCATAAGATTACTAAATTACCCTACCTCATAAAAGACTAAAATAGCCTTAAGTCTAAATGACCAAAATACCCTCCTAATACGTAAACCCATGGAAATGCACACTGACATGAATGAATACACATAAAACAATTAAAATCAAACAATCGCAAAACTCGGGCTGTTACACGTCCTTTCCAGGGCGCCGCCTCAAGTGGCTTCTAGAAACCTCTAGAAACCGCCTAAAATACACAAATACCCATGTTGCTTGGAAACCAAGCAACCGAAGCCCAAGCCCATAGAAGGCTATAAATAACATCCTTGAGAGCATTCTCAAGGCATCCAATAATCAGTCTAAACCCTAATAGACAACACAAACCCTAGTATTCTTTACTCGTACTTTTTTGCAAGTACAGGTTAGTAACGTCCTAACGGCCTCATCACTTGTATAGTCTATCTAAGATAAATAAACGTGACATTACTGTTACTTAATATCCAACAATATAAACAGAGGGATTCGAAGAATCCTAACCGCTGCTTGATTTTCTGCAACTGAAACCGGTAAACTTGCTCTGTTGCAAACAGATAAAAAATTTAACCTTTCTAACCCTTATCTTTTATTTCATCAACTTACAAAAATAAGTAACGTGAATTGTTTGGACGAAACATCCATCCATGTGGACACGATACTCTACTTATCACTTTATTACTTGGTCAATGATGTGCTACACTTGCCATATCCGACAATCAGGGTCTTACTGCTACACTTGCCATATCTCTCTGATGGCTAACTGCACCTGCTGATCGCACGGTAATCCTTACGTGAGGGGTCTTGTTAATTTAAAGGTAATTTAAGCATGAACTTAAATTGGTCTTCCAGTTTTTCCTAAGGCTATTAAGTACCAAAGTTCCATTAGCTTAACCCATCCATAATTCTTAGGTATTTCATCTCACACTCTCACTCTCGGTAGTTCTACAAACGGGCAACCCTATCAGCGTATACCTTACCAAGGATGAAAGAAGAATGGTTTTACTTGGTTTAAGTCTATTTCCTTCAAGCAGACGCTTGTTTCCCTAATCTATAACTAGTTACATCCTAGGTTCAGTAGAGTTACTACTCAATCTTAGTAATTGTGACTTTCTAGGTACTTACTATTATGGTCAACTCTCTCGGTATCTTTCGCTAGTTACAAACTACTTACTTCTTAGATAGATATTTATTAATATAAGGATATAAGTATCAGGATATAAGCATCCAGATAGTGATAGCAATGTGAGGCCCTATCACAACATAAGTACCTAATCTAGGGTTGCGAGGCCCTATCACAACATAAGTACCTAATCTAGGGTTGCGTCAACTACATAAATAAACCTACGCTAATAAAACTAAATAGCTAACAGAAAATAACTAAATAAATGACATATTATTAAATAATTATCCAACAAAATAAATAGAGATTCATCTTAGAACTTTAACCTATAACTACTTAGTTACACACGGTAACTAAAGACAAAATACAAAAAGATAAAAACATACCCTAGAAAAGATAGGAGAAGATAGAACTCCTCCTTGGCTCCTAGAATCATCTTCCTCTTGAACTGCTCCAGTTTCGAACGAGAAATTATGAATAAGGAAGGCGGTATTTATAAAGAAAGTTTCCACCGGTTTTGGGCCAAAATAACGGGTTTTCCTGGGACGAAAAAGTCACAAAAAACGACTTTTTTCGCAAGGCACCATGCACTTTTTCCGTGCGCCCATGCGCTTTGGTGCAAACTTAGTGTTGAAATGCCTGTATTCTTCGCATGTCTTGGTGTTTTCTTCAAAGTAAGATGTTTTGGAAATTGGGAACATAATTCTTCCCTTTATAAAGTCTTCTGAGGCCTCTTGAATCTTCAATCTTTGTCTTCCTAAGGACCACATAAATTTTTGGATGTCTTGTTTTTCCGATTTGCATGATTTCTTTGTGAATTACATCAAGAACACCCTAAAATTGCTATGTTTAAGGAAAACTCTGATTACAGACTCTAATATAGATAACATCACAAATGTCCCAAAATCCTAGAAAATTTCTCTAATACTCCCTCTGTTTTACTTGTAAAACCTTTTGAAAAAGATTGAAAAACATGTTAAGAATAACGTAACATGACATGTCATCACTTATATGGTTATATAACTAAATAAGATAATATTATGTGAAAATAATATGACAAAAATGCCACCAAGAACGTGTACTTGAATGTAGAGAGTTCAAGATCATTTGTTAAAAGAATATTTTAATGATCATGAAGATTTTTCAATTGTAGAAAAATTATTAAATGTGTAATTTTTTTAAACATATGAATTCATATTGAATTTTATAGTTATTTATGTAATTAATTTTTTTAAATTTGGCTTAATTGATCATTTGGTCCCCTACCTTATTTGTTCTTTTCATTTTGGTCCTATAACTCAAAAAAAAAAATAGTCCCTCAGATATACCTTCCTTTGTCAAAAAAATCCACAAATGTTAACTTTGACCCCACATGTCTATGGTGGACCAACATTATAGATGCTCCATCATAGACCTTATTAATTTTTAAATTTCCGTCATTTGATCTATTTTTTAAAAAGGGGACGGTTAGAATATACATGAACATTGTATCTAACAGTGCACCCCCAATATCTACTATTATTAACATTTCTTCATCTTTTTCCCTTCCCATCTTCATCATCATCTTCACCACAATCTCATCACTACACCTTCAATTCTTTAAATCATCATCAACAAAATCATCATCAAAACCATAATCAACAACAACTCGGAAATTCAGAAATCATCAAGAACAATCTTATCACTACCACAATCCTTCAATCCAGAAATTAATCAACAACAAACAGCAACAACAACAATCCTTCAATCCAGAAATTCATCAACAACAACAAATCCAGAAAATTAAAAACTCATATTATGTTTTTAGAAAATCAATCTTCATTTTTTTTCCTCTCAAAAACACATAAATTCAACATAACCCAGAAATGACAACAACAACAACAAATTCAAATTATTTTCTCAGATTTGAATTCAACATAATCAATCTTCATTTTATTTTCAAATTTGGATCTCAAAAACAATTTTTCTACACTCTTTTTGGATCAAATCATTGCAAATTTATAAAGATGATGATGAACATCATGTAACATTGCAAAGTTATATGAGAGGAGACCTTTATTTTGCCATCATTATTACTCCATTTCCACTTGTCAGTGGTTACATCCACAAGCAGCAAAGGATAAAATTGATTGTGGGAAACAACCTATTGTGGCCAAAGCTGCACCCCATAACCTTCACGACAGCATCAGGATGTGGGGGCATCAACTTCGGCCAATGGAAGCACATGGACTTGGGTTCCGGTTCCTATCACTTCCACAAAAACTACCACTCAGAGGGTTACGGCGCCTTCTGCCCCTACAACACTGGCTTCTATATCTTAGGAAATTTCGGCTCATATTCCATCCTCTGCTTTGATTTCTAATACACCGATGGTGCCGGTTGATATTGTTTCTTCAACAATGGTTACTTCTCATACGGTTGTCCCTGTGTCCATACCGTCTCTGTCATCCAACTTTTCAGTTTTCCTCTTCATAATGTTTTTGATTGTATCTGTAATGATGAGTTGACACAGACTAGGCCAGTGTTGGAGGTTCCCCTATGGCGCATGGTGATGTGCATCTTGAAGAAGTGGAGCGGTTGCATCGGACATCGCGGGAGGGGTTGGAGATCCCAACGGTTGATGATGTTACTGTTATGCTTTCTGGTGATGTGGAACATGTCTCACATGAGCATGTCTCACACTCATCCCCTGTTGAGCACGATGACGTGCATGCGGTGTATGTTGATTTGTTACAGGTTCAAGCGGATCGTTTTGTGGAGCACAATGACGTGCAATCTGATTCACATAGCTCCCCACCTATTGACTGTACTATTGATCTTTCTTTGCTATTAGACGTCGTTGAGGGGTCCTTTGATGGAACTGGAAATGTCGAGAAAGAGGTTGTCTTTCAGGATGGTCCAGCGTAGAATGTTATGCCAGAGGTTCACACTAATTCTAGGATTCAGCAAGACATGGAGCTATGGCGCAGAGTTAAGGAGTATGATCAAAAATGTGCTGAATCACCTTTCCTCCCTGTTTTAACAAGGAAACATAAGCAACACCTAAAGAAGACCATTGTGGGTAAGCCGTACAAAACTCGTTCTACAGGTGATAGTTCTACTACTGATCAATGTTAGTTTTATACTGGAATGTCCATGGTTTTGGTAACTCGGACACTAAAACTTCCATAAAAAAATTCAAAAATGGGTCGTTGGTTCCGGTACTTTGCAACTGGTGGCACAATGCGCGCTCTCTTGGTGTAACACCCCATTTTCCCAAAATGTAAATAAACATGAAATATATCAGAGTTCATCGCAAACAGGTTGTCACATCTACGTTCTTCAAAAATCATTCCATCATAAATAGAGTTAAAATCACTATTTATTAAAACAACTGCTTTCGATAATTTAAACAATGTCGCAGCGGAAAATATTCAACATTTAATCAATACTTGGCACTAGGCATCAACATCATCAACATAATAAAAACTCCAATTAAAAAAAATGGTTCAACAACATATTATAAAGAGATACGTAACAAAAGGAAAACAAAACACATAAAAATCCTCATCCCGTTACGTATTAGAGCATGACTCCTAAGACGACACGAGAACTCAACTCACATCAGCGGTTACTCCTAGATATATGCACGTTACCCACGTAGAGGCAACATTCAAACAGAAGGGGTGAGATTTCACATTCGTTAATAATAAGCAACAATTCATAAAGAAGAATTAATCAACATAAAACAACAACAATTAATCATCTACAATTAATTCACGTAAAGGAATCAATCAACATAGAACAGCAGCAACTAATCATCAACAATTAATTCACATAAAGGAATCAATCAACATAAAACAACAACAACTAATCATCAACAATTAATTCACATAAAGGAATCAATCAACTTCGTTCAACAATGCAACGACAACGACTCAACAAAATGCAACGACAACGACTCAACAAAATGCAACAAAAACGACTCAACAAAATGCAACAAAAACGACTCAACAAATGCATGTGGTACCAACAGAGCGTCAAGCTATCAACATAATGTCGTAATTCGACTAAACAGGGCATCAAGACCTCAACTTTAACAAGGCATCAAGCGTTCAACTTTGACAAATGTTTATGCAATGATACGACTCAGAAATGCAACAACAACAACAACAAGTAATGTCGTAATTCGACTTGTCAGACATCAAGCCCTCAACGTTTAACAATCATTTATACAAAGACACAACTTCAAATACAACAACAATAACATATTTCATATAAGCATCATATAATCATAGATTCAACCATAAATCAACAACAACATATCAATATAATTCACCAATTCATTATCAAAAGGAAACTAAGTTTGATTCAATAAGACATGGATTAAATACTCTTAAACATTCTAATTAAACTCGTAGTACTTAGGATTTGAAGTTTGGAAGCAACCAAAAGTTTCGGGTTGATTGGAAGCGGTTATGCTAAATTTTCTTAAAAGTCTTCCAAGACCTACTTGGAGTGTTTCTATCATAATTCAAAATCCACTAAATATTTTCAAGTCAAAACAGAGCCATTGGAAAGCTAACTTAATTATCTAAAACTTTCATGAAGACACCAATACCTAATTATGAACAGAAAAGTCCCAGTTTTTATTTTTGTTACGTAAATTGACAACAGCACGACCCTGTTGACCCATGTGTAGTATTTTAATCATATCTAGAGTTCCGGACGTTTAAATTGAGTCACTACAAAGGCTAGGGAAATCTAACATCCTTATCTAAAACTTTCATGAAGACATCAAAACCCAGTTCGGAACTTAAACTTGTCAAACCGAGACAGCAAGAAACGCACGGTGACAGCAAAATCACAGTTTTGCTGCGATTTCACTTTGGGGAACCCTTTTCGACTCTGTTTTTTATCATAAACTCTCCAAACTCGACCCTAATATTCACCCCATGATTACACTATCATTGAAACATTAATTCTTTGTTAACCTACTGAATTATCCACTATTTAAGGCTACCAAACTCAATTCATGGGATTATCTATACTTTCATCAATCTAATTCAATCAAAAAACCTAACTTCTACAACATAAAAAATTCAACAACAAGAGATTAAACCCTTTTTCAGAATTATATACTTATGATTAAAGAAGGTTAGTCTCACCCTTACCTTAGATTGGTTGATTTACAGAACTCTACAAGCTTCTCTTCTTTTCTCCTCAAAAACCGTTTCTACGTGCTCTCTGTTTTCTCCCAAAACTGTTTTCTTGTTTTAACCCTAATTCTCTAATGTTCTCCTCTATTTATAATCACCAATAGTTTGTTTCTCACTTAATCTTTTTTAACCTAACAAATCCCCCTTATTCCTAACCTCTCATATTCTTAACCTAACAAACTCCTCCATTTACCAACCTACCCTTATGCCTCATTAAATCTAATCTAATTAGATTCTTTCACTATTTATATCATAACAACCTACTAATAAATACTAAAAATCACACATTGCAATTATTCAAATAAAATATACAAAAAGACACTAAACTCAATAAAATAAATAAATAATAAAGTGGGGCGTTACACTTGGTATTCAGGGTTTGATTTACAGCCAGAATTTTATTCGGACCGTTGTGGATTGCCTCAGTTTAGATTTCCTGAGGCGGTTATCTTTATTATTTATTGCTCTTCTTTTTTGTTTTTTTGTTTTCGAGGGTTTTGGCCTAGTCCCCCCTCTTGTATTTTCCCCCTTTTTTAAATAAAATTTGAGATTGGCGGTATAGAATGGGAGTTCATCGGGGTGGCAACCTAGTTGGGATATCGTTGCTTCTCATTGATGCATGTCCTCTCTCTCGGTCTAGCGAAAAAAATGAACTTCTTAAAATTTTGGCTTAATAGGTCGCTTGGTCCCTTAATTAATTTCAAGTTTTCATTTTGGTTTGATAATTAATAGAACTCATGTTTTGGTCCCTTAATTTTCCCTCCGTTTGCCAAAAAAATCTCTGGTTGTTAAGTTTAACTCCAAATGCATATGGTGGACCAAATTTGTAGGTGGTCCACCATAGACCTCATTAATTTGTTTAGTTTAAACTGTTTAATCTTTTTTTTTCTTCTGAAAATACAACCTTTAGATCATGCATGTGTACTATATCTAATTGTACACCACCACCACACAAAAAAATATACAACTTTCTTCATCTTCTTCCCTCATTCTCTTCATCATCTTCATCACCATCTCCATATCTTCATCAACACAAACCCAATAATAAAATCTTTTAAAACAAAATCCATAATTATCAATCAATAACGACAAGATCTAACAAACTCAACCAATTTCCTAACAAAAATCACGATAATTATAGTTAATTGCTTAAAAAAAACAACTTTCATCAATTAAAACCCAAAAAATATAAACAAAAATCACTATAATTATAGTTAATTGCTTAAAAAAAATTAAACCCAGTTTCATCTCATTTCATTTCATCTTGTCTTGTTTGTTTTCATGGCAAAATCATTTGAATTCGTGCGACAAGAATTATTAGGAATTGCAAAATCTGCAACAAAAATCCATAAACCAAAACAAACCTAACCCGTTCATCGCTGCAAGAACCAACAAGACCACATTGTTGCTAAGATGGAATCATCACCGAAGAAGGTGGAGCATGTGGAAACTCGAATAGCTCTTTCCTGGGTGGTCGCTGATTGCACTCATCGGTGGTTTCACGATACGCTTAAGGAGGCCAAACGTGGGGATCTTTCCGGTCAAGTTCTTGTTGGTCAAATGTATTGCTCTGGATATGGTGTTTCTAGAAATCCTCAAAAGGTCTTTTTTTTTCTTGTTTATTTTAATTCAATAATATTATAGTTAGATATTGTCGTTGTTGATTGATGATTATGAATTTTGTTTAAAAAAACCTACTCTTTATTTTTTTTTTGGGTTTGTGTTAATGAAGGTATGAAGATGGTGATTAAGATGATGAAGAGAATGAGGGAAGAAGATGAAGAAATTTGAAGAAAAAAAATGGTGGTGGTGTACAATTAGATATAGGACACATGCATGATCTAATGGTTGTATTTTCAGGAATAGACCAAATGGTTTAAACTAAACAAATTGAAATTGAAAAAATAGAATAGATCGACAGAAATAATTGAAATTGAAAGGGGAACAAAGACATACCTAAAGGGAAACACGGAGCAAGAACGAAAGGTGAAGAGAGGGTTGATTGAAAGGGGAGGGTCACGATGGGGGATTGCAGGATTGTTGTTGTTGATGATTTATGAATTTCTGGATTTGTTGTTGGTGGTGGTGGTGAAGTTCTGGATTGAAGGATTGTTGTTGTTGATGCAGATGAAGAAGAACAAAAGGGGGAAAAGATGAAGAAAAAAAATGGTGTTGGTGGTTCACTGTTACATACAATGATTCTACAATCTAATGGATGAAATCATATCTGAAATATTAGGCATTAAAAAAACTAACTGAGAGGATCAATATGACTGACGGAAGCATAAATAAGGAACCGAAAAGATTTGTTTTAGAGTTATGGGACCAAAATGAAAACAACAAATAAGTTAGGGGACCAAAGGATCAATTAAGCCTTAAATTTTTTAGTGTTGAAGGGTTAATAGAAACGCAGTCCAATCAGTGACATGTTGCCTTGGTCAATCAATCGTTCTGAGTTTTAAAATGGTACATACATTATACATACAATAACCATGTATTGTAAATAAAAAACATATTTAACCCTAAAATGATGCAAAGATTAATTTGAATCCTACCCCACATGCCATTAACTCTACATATAACTAATTTAACACGACCGACCATAACCCGTTAAATATAAAGAAAAGGATGTAAAGACAAATGAAAAAGAGAAAGACCATGGTGAACCTACCTCAGCAAATAAGAAAAATTGGACCAATGTTCAACACCTCTAGCACACGAATTACTACTTCTAAGGTTTCAAATTTATGAATACAAGAATCAAACACGTGAATTACTGCTTAGTTGTCGCCTTCTTCAACTGAGCACAAGTGGCATTGCCACGCCATTATCCATTAATTGAAGTCAACACCAAAGACAAAAAATCACGATGGAGAACATTGGAGTGACCAAAAGTTTCTCAATTATTTTAGAGGGACTAAATGCAAAATCTAATATATCTATAGGACTAAAAACTTATTTAACCCAAATCAATTTGTTGATTTCCTACGAGCCTACGAGATGCATGAATCAATTCGTCTAATTATAGTAATTGATTCCAGTTCCCACGAAGTAAAAGTTTCTTTTTAAAGTGCATTAAATTATGTTTTCTCATTGAAACTTGTTTCCATATAAAAGTTCTCACAACAATTTTTCCTCTAAATATTCATTTGATATATTTCGTCTACAAAATTCATTTAGATCGCAAAAAAATAAAAGGATAAAGACTGAGAAAGGGAGGGTGGGGAATCTTTTTTCGTTGAAAAGTGTGGATCCGTTCATTCCTAAAGCGAGGAAATTTTAGGGTTTAGTTTATCATCTCAATTGAAGAGTTTTTTTTTTTATCAATTAGAGGTTCTGGGTTTTCGATTAGAAGATGGTGTTCTTCAAATTTCTAGGTTTTAGGGTTTCCCTCGATGATAACGTGTTCTTCAAATTGCAACAAGACCCTCGAGAATTCTATATTTTTCACATAAATTCACAACGGAAGAAAGTATCGCATGAATTTTGTGGGGACTTGATGTACATCACAGGATAGGATATATGATCGATCTAGTATGAAAACACCGGTGAGTCCCTCAACCCTCTCTATTTAAATTTTTTCACTTCATAATTTTTGTGATTTGTTGATTTTGAGATCGAATTTGATATTTGTGTGATTATTGGTATGTTACAAGATTCAATCTTTCATAATTGTGTGATTCATATTCTATGATAAATACTAGAAATTAGATCTGTGGTATTAATTCTTTGTCACGTAAAATTGATTTTTCAATTGTGTTAATCTATTATGTTATTAAGAATTTAATATCTTTTGTTTTACTAAAAGAATTTTATATCTTGTTTGACATTGATTTGTGAACTCTATAGTTAACTGAAAATTGATTTAATATTCACTGAATCATTATTGATTGATTAATAGTTAGGTTTTCGTTTCAATAAAGTTAATTGTGAATCTCTTCGATTGTTCACTTTGACAAAAGAACCATCATAACATTTGCAATGACAATCTAGATTTTTAAAAAAATGGAAAGTTTATTTAGCCCATTTCTAGAATATTGAGGACACTTGAAAAACAAGCGGCTGGATCAATTTCTTAATGGGTTTTATACTCTGTATGGGGTGGGGTGCTAAACTACATGAGTATGCTTTGATTGTGGAAGTGATACCACGTTCTGTGTAAAGTTGGATGAAATTTTCTAGAATATTTATTATATTGAAATAACATGCATCACCTAACACACGAGCCTTTGAAAAAACCGTAAAATATTGAGTGTGTAATATTGTCAAAGACAAAGTTTTTTTTTTTAGTATTGTCAAAGATAGATTTCAAGACTACATATCATTATAGAAGAATTTGAAATATCATCACTATGCAATGATTCAAGTCTACGAACAACATTGTTTATGTTTAAACTTATGTTGAATTACCTTATTATTCGATAAAATAGTTGTTAATAAAATTAAATGGAGGTTGATTAATGATCTTATTAAAAAAATCAATTAGGTACTTTTTGTTTTAGATTTGATATTGCATATTTGATCATTGTTGCATTCTTTTCATTACCTATAAAAAATATTGACAACTTGGTTTTAATAATCATGATGTGTTTTGATATCATAATAATGTATCAATGTATAATATGAGAGTGTAGGTGTCCTTAGCTCATGAGAGCATAGGAAAAAAAATCTATAGGAAAAAAAATCCTTTGGTTTTGTTTTCCGTAACAACTGTGGTGGTTTGTGAGGGTGTTGGTTTTCTGGGTTCTTTTTGACATAGAGATTTGTCTTATCATATGGATAACAAGATTAAAATGTGTTGCCTAATTCAGATAGAGTCGCAGAATGTCTTAAAGATGATTAATGGTTTGTGAATGTGGCTAAACCTAATTTTTGGTCAATAGTTACAGCAACAAATATATTGTACAATTTCTTGAGGTGTCATCTAGCCTAAGAATAAAGATTTTCAAGAGTAAGTTATTAGATGTGTGAATGTGGTAGCATGTGGAATTTGAGGATACAAATATATGATGCAATATCAAGCGTTACTTCAAAAAATGATTAGAAAATATTGCTAAAATATGAAGAGTGTGAACATAAAAATATTACTCCAAAGAAGGTTTATAAATAATATATTTATTCAAAATTTGCAATAGGTAAGAGTTGCAGAACAAAAGAAGGCTAATCATATGGATCTCGAGGCGGTTTCTACAACTAAGGCCTAATAAGACATCTACTTGTTGCTACAGTCTACCTGCAACGATGAATAGTCGTGTCACACAAGATGACTCACTCAAAGCACCTTTGAGTCATTCATTTGATCTAACGATCGCTCGGCCATTGAGCCACAAAGAAAAAAACAACATATTCACGCCTAGGACCTATATATATGGTGTGCCACACTACAAACAAGGTACAAACTTGTATTCTTAGAAATATCCGCAAACCTCATGGAAATCCTACTGACTTGAGTGATTGAGTGTCCTTGCAGGTGCATTCTCCACAATGGTGAATGATTTTCTACAGCCACCATGAACCATCGTAGTTCTTGCTTCACACAATCTTCGACTGACTCTTCTGTTTAATGACAGAAACAGTAAGTTTAGCAAAATATTTGTCAACGCTTACTCTTATGCTTTGAACTATTTATTTCTTTCACTTATTAATTATATACATGTCAAATTACCAACATTCTTACATTAACTACTATCTGAATGTTTTGCTCATCTTATTTTTAAGTTTTCTTCACTTAAAAGGAGAAGTAGGGTCAAACACTTCATGAAAAGGTCTACAAAAAATAAGGATCTTAATTTGATAGAATATAGAACATTCCTTCAAAAAAAAATATAGAACAAAAAGTAAACTGGAAAGAAAAAAGTTAATAATATGAGCTTATTGTCAGAAACGTGCGGCTTTTGGCTAATGGCACATTATTAAATCTCACCAATAGCTAAATCAATTATTTTTTTAATGTTATTTTTCAGCAATAATATTACCGAAACCCCTCTTATGGTAACACGAATGGATAATATCATTAACTCTCTTTGTGCCTGTCATTGGTAAAAAAAAATATAGAGTTTCACATGATTAGTTTGTAAAAACATAAAACTTATATCCTTAAATCAAAATAATAAAAAGATTTTATTTTATTGATAAAGAAAATGACGGTTCATTTAATTTGAAATTTTTTGTTAAATATTTATCAACTTAATTTATTTAGTTAGGTGAATGGAAGTATGACAAAATAAATTTGTAGAGATACAATATATAATAAAATAGTATTAATCATCACTCATTGTTTACCATTTGTGTTGATTTTAAATTAAATTAAATTATTTATAAAATTATTCGATACGGTGGTTTTGTGCTTTTAAACAACTTGTAAGATAAAAAGAAAACTTTACCAAACAACTCTAACTTCAATTATAAAGTTCTTATTTTTAACCTTAAAGTTAAAGTAGATTCTAAGGAGAGAAAAATTGGGCCAAACGCTACCTATATAGAGGATTGTAAAATTATTTTTGGTTGATTATTAGCATGAAATGTGTATTCAATTTTGATTTGCAACTTTGTATTGAGAGAAAAAATAAGTAACACCCACATATTTAGGACTATATCATATGTTTTGGTGATATGCATATTTGTGTATGTTTGGTCCTCAATCATATATGAAAGGCCAATGTGCGTGTGCGTGCGTTTGTATGTTTGTCAGTAAAATTCTTTATAAGAGGATACACATAAATATATATTTGCATAAAATTGTCAGCCTTCTAATATATACGACCCTTGCATTGCATAATTTCACAATAAAGCAGAAATTAAATCATTATATAAGATATTTTATATGACAAGTACCCTATGTAAAAGCCCAAATAGAATATGGGTTTAGCAATAGTTGGATTCCACTATACATTTGTCCTGGATGTTGATACAAACTATTTTTGGATGGACTCCTATTGAGTAGACCTTACTTAATTATGAATAAAATGTTAGTTGATTGAATATCTTATTAATAAGTGATCCATATGACTCATAGTGTGTGTTACATATATTTACATGTTTTCATATATCTCGTGAATAAGAAATTGTTGATTTTAGATTTCATGAGACTGGTGCTAAATTTACATAGTATATATGTTGGTTTCTTCGTGCAAGTGTTTCTGATGGAAATCCCTCTAATGAGCGAGTTTTATAAGACTTTGCCACAATTTTCCTACAATATATCTAACACAAGGAGAAACTTATTCATATGTCTCACAATAATGAGTGTGAGGCCTCGAGGCAACAAAGGAAGATAAAGATAAACAATACTTAGTTGATAGGCACAAATTATACATTAGGGATTATCTTTCTAAAAGGGAACTCACATCATTTTAAATGCTAGTTTGAAACAGAGTACACAGAAGTTGTTACAAGAGTTATAGAACATCTTTTGGACAATTCAAAAAAGATATGATAGAGACATATGCTTCAATGATGTTGACTAAGAGAGTAAAAGAAGATGGCTCAACATAACGAAAATGCTAAAGGATGATATACAATTATTATCTTGGACTTCTTCGCGAGATTGTTCTGAGAAATAATCTTTCAAAAGGTAACTTTATACCTATTATTAAATTATGAAATTATTTGTTTTTTATTCAAAAATTAATGAATTTATTGGTTTGTATATTTAGGCTAAATAATTAGGATTATATACTATATATTTTGGTAATATACATGTTTATCTATATCTGATCCTTCAACCATACATGAGAGACTAACACGCACATGTACGATTCTTTGCAAGAGGATACACATCTATATTTTGTTTACATAGAATGTTGGGAGCCCCTAATATGCACCCTCTAGAAAAGTTCCATGGGTGTACCTTTAAAAAGTATCGGATATAACTGTTTGGTACTGTAGGAAGATATTTTTTTACTTTGTATAAATGCACACACTTCTTCTTGCTATTCTATTCCAGATTTCCACTCTCCCACAATTAGGGTTATGCGTGAGTTGGTTTGGGTTGAGTTTTGTTAAACCCATGACCTAAACCGTGTAGGGTACTCCGGTTTAGGTGAAGTAAATTAAGCACTTGTTATATTATTGGTCTTTATTCGGCAAACCACTAGTTTCCAGTTTTGGATTGGGTTCGGTATTCGATTACTCAAATTATTATTATCATTATTATTTTCTTTGTTAATATTAAATGATTAAATGATATTTCCTCATATTTTTTCATAAAAAATGACTCAACTTTTTATTTTCTGAAAAAGATTGTGCAACTTATATCATTGTATTTTATCGTCATAAAATAATAAAATTCATCATAAAATATTTGCAACAAACTAAAGTTGCATGACATACAATTGCATTAACATTAAAATAACGAAAAAGTGCAACATCCTAATTTATAACCTTAACTTGATTTTCAAGATAGAGGGTGCCTTGTGTCAATTTTAAAAATTAGACTTGATTTATCACCAAAATCGTTAGTATTCTCCTTAAGTTTCTTAAGCCCTCTCGATTCTTTTAGAATTCTTGTCGTCTTGTCGTAAACTTAAAATCTTCTAATATAGTCAGTTGTCACTTTCTCCAGAAAATCTTGACTCTTGTTTCCCATTCTGCTTTGGTTTCCTCTAATTCATCTTCCTCCTCATCGCGATCGAAACTTGTCGTGGTGAGACTGTCACAAGACATATCACCTTAGTGGTCGTCTCCGACATCGCGTAAATTCTACCATTCAACGTTGTTGTCTCAAACAATGGTGAAATTGGCAAGGAAATACAAAGAAAAGAAGACACTCGAGCGTTGGTCGAGGAAGTGGAATTCAGGAGACGGTACCTTCCACAAGGTTGACGAAGATTTAATTTCTTTTAAATAGATTAAGGTTGAAGAAGATAGTAGCAGGAAAGAAGGGAATAATTGGATATATGGAATATATGAATAAAAAAATAACTTGTTATAGAAGGTTAAATTGAATGAGGTTCACATATATTTTTTTTAATGGGACCATATAAGGGCCACCCTAAAATGTTACAGTTGTCTAATATATATGACCCATACATTACACAATTAAGAAAATAACAGTAATTAAAATTGTTATACCAAATATTTGAGACGACAGTTACCCTATGTTGAAACATAAAAATAGATACCAGTTTATGATTGGTTTGGTTCACTAGATTGTTTATTCTTAAGACGTTGATACAAAATGTGTGTGAGACTCTAATTCAATTTTAACCATACTTAATTATGCATAAAATGTCAGTTAATTACCTTGCTAATAGATTATTGTCATGATTAATAGCATGTGTGACATATATTTATGTGTTTTCATATATCCCATGAATAACAAATTGTTGATTTTGTAATTTCATAAGACTGGTGTTTGATGTGCATAATACTAATGTTAATTTTTTCATGCAAGTGTTTGTTATGGAAATTTAACAAACAAGCGAGTTTTACAAGAGTTGACCACAATATATCTAACTTAAGGCAAAACTTAGACAACAAAGGAAAATACAGATAAATGATACTATATTGACATACACAATTTTTACATTATTGATTGCCTTTCTAATAGCAAAATCGTTTGATCCAGAGAATGCAAATAAGTAGTTGCATGAGTTGAAGAACTTTCAGGAAATGCAAAGCAAAATAAATATGATAGAAGCATATGCATTCTTGACATTGACTGATAAATGACTATTATCTAGAGACTTCTTCTTTTAAGTCCATTTATAGAAATAGTTTTCCTGACTGTGAGGTATCAAAAAGAGATTTGATTCTTAGCTGAATTATCAAATGAAATTAATTATAGATATATATATCTTAATTTACTTGTATGAATTAAAATTGTTGCATCAGATATTTCATACGACAAATACTCTATGTTGAAATGCAATATATATTAGATTTATCGATGGTTCCTTTCCACTAGAATGATTGTTCTTAAAACATTAATACAAACTATGTAGATAGCCTCTTATTTGGTATTAACCATACTTAATTATTCACAAAATGTTAGTTGATTAATTACCATATCAATAGATGACTGTTATAATTCATAGCAGGTGTGATATATATTTATGTGTTTTCATATATCTCATGAATAATAAATTATTGATTTTGTATTTCGTGAGATTGATAGTTCATCAGCACATTATATATGTTGAGTTTTCTTTTTTCATATTAGTGTCTGTGATGGAGATCCCACTAATGAGATAATTTCATAAGACTTAGGAATAACTGTTCTACAATAGATTTGACTTAAGGCAAAACTTAGACAACAAAGGAAGATACAAAGTTATAGACAAATGATATTAGATATACATAGACAAATTTTACATATTTCACTAACTTTGGGAAATGAAAAGAGTTTAAGGCAAAGAGTGCAAATAAGTGGTGGTTGCAATAATCGAAGAAGACCCATCGGCGAACACAATGCAAAATAGATATGATATAGGCATATGCTTCGTTGACTGACTAAGAGAGCCCAAAGAGGAAGATACTACATGTTGATAAACGACTATTTGGAAATAATTTTCTGACAATGAAGCCCCATATCATACATAAGTTATTTCCTTTCATATATCTCATGAATAACAAATTGTTGATTTAGATTTAACTCAAGGCAAAACTTAGACAAATGATACTGGATTGCCAAAGAGAAATTTTGATTGTCTTTCTAATGAAAAACAATTCAATCCAAAGAGTGCAAAGAAATGGTTGCAAGAGTTGAAGTGTGTGTTTGACATCATAATAAATAAGTCAGAATCACGTTAACCCTTAGTGATTTTGCAGAAGCTACAAGATGTAGTTTTATCACAGTAGATCATACGTGATTCTAGTATACCCAACATGTTACCAAACAAAACATATATGAAGAAGATCTTTCGGGAAATATAATACAAACAAGATATGAAAGAGACCACAAGATATTTCGTTGACTAACAGAACCCAAAAAAGAAAGTATCAAAGACTGATAACAAACTATTATCTACCAACTTCTTCGTAATTCCATTTATAAAAATAATTTTTCAGATTATAAAAAATCAAAAGAAAATCTGATTTTGTTATAGATATAGATATAGATCTTCATTTACCCTTATTATTAGTGTAAATTCATTAAAAATAGACATAGATAGACAATAGATAATTGTTAGTTAATTTTAGATAAAGCAAAACACGCGTACAAAGAGTTTCTCTTCTCTCCCTCTAGAAGAAAGAGTTTCTCTTTCTAATCTAGGCCAATAAAATCCCGCCACGTACACAATCTCTCTAGCGTAAAACTCCGAATCTATCACCGACTCAGCTACAAACTAACACACTTGACACGTACCAGAAATTCAACCGGTTATAGCCAGTATCATGAACCGGTAAAAACAAGTCATTGTAGCTACTATAAATACTCTCTTTACACAATCACTTGTTCTTGTTCGTTCTCTCACTGTTTCGATTTTTAATTATTTTTTTTATAATTTTTTGTTTCAGAAAGTGACGTTTCACTTTTCTCAGCTCAAGGTTTCGATGTGAGTTTCCTTTCAAAATTATTTGATTTTTTTTCATGTTTTTTCAATTGCTTGTTGATCATGATGAACATTAAGTAAAATTTTGTGAATTCAATTTTTTTTAATTTTTTTGGTGATGATGAGTTTAAAGCTTGCATTTTTAGTTGATTTGGGATTTTGGGTTATTGAACTTTTACTTTAATTGTTGTTTGATTTTGGGATTATGAGCTTTTGTGTGTTTTTTGGAATGTGAATTGGGGGTTGGTGATTTGTATTTTAAGTTACGCTATGTAATTTTGGGTTTTAGGGTTTTTTTTTGCTTTTATTCTTCAATTGAAGTTTCAATTTTTCAATCATTGTTTGTTTATCATGATAAACTTAGGTGATTTTTTTTTAACTTTTTTCTTGAGTGATGTGTATAAAGCTTGGATTTTTAGTTGATTTGGTATTTTGGGTAGTTGAATTGTTAATTTTTGTTGTTTTAGATTTTGGGATTTTGAATTTTGGTGTTTTTTGGAATGTAAATTGAGGGTTTAATTGGTTTGGTTTTTCGGTTATGATATTTAATTTTGGGGTTTTAAGGGTTTTCTTTTGATTGTGTGAATTGGAAGGGTTCAATTTTCAAACCATTGCTTGTTGATCATGGTAAACATTAAGTGAATAATGAGTTTAAAGCTTGAATTTTTAGTTGATTTGGGATATTTGAAATGTTAATTTCATTGTTGTTAGATTTTAGGATTATGAGATTTGGTGTTCTTTTGGAATAAAAATTGGGGGTTTAATTGGTTTGTTTTTTAGGTTATGGTATGTAATTTTGGGTTTTAGGTTTTTTTTTGTATGTGTGAATTGTGAGGGCTGGCTTTGTGGTAATGATTTAACTTTTAGATGAGATTGATGCTTTAATTTTAATGTTGAGAATAAAAATGAGGGTTTTATGAATGAAATTGTTTGATTGTGATTTTGTTCGTTTGATAGTGTGGTTATTTATTGATCAATTTTTGTTTAATTTTAGTATAGTGAGAATAAGAATTAGGGTTTTATAAATGGATTTGTTTGATTCTGATTTTGCTCTGTGTGATAGTGTGGTTATTTATTGTTCAATTTTGTTGATGTGATTTAAAAAAAAATTGTATATGGTTCTTAATCATTGCCTGTCTTTAGTGCTAATGAATGTCTATATATTATTTTCTCTGTTTTGTATTTCGATGATTGCTTTTTAAAAATGTGTATACGGTTCTTAATCTGTTTTTATTTTATTAAATTTTGGTGAACTAGTTTTAGCTCAACTTTCTTGTGTTAATTAATTATATATTTTCTCAATTTTGATTGATCTGTATGAATAGTTGTACATGGTTTAGATTTGAGAAGAAAACTGCAATTTTTGAGCATTTTGTTGCACATGTGTTTTGCAGGTTTGTCAGTGAAGTTTGGAAATCTTAGAGAAAGAGGAGATACAGTGAGGGTTTAATTCTCAATTTGTCTATTGTTTAAGGATACTATTTTAAACACTAGTTAAGCCTGGCTTACAATAGCTACCTTGATTCCAGTCACCAAGGGGGCATACCTCCCATGGCACCTTCTCGGGTGGCAGGAGGTTTAGCTCAATCATCATCAAGTTCTGGAATTTTCTTTCAAGGAGAGGGGCAGTCACATAATTTAGTTAACTCTCACTTGAGCTCATCGTTAGTTAACTCATCTAACACTATACCTGGAACTGGTCACTCCAACCTTGGTCCGGTTTCTGGGGATATGAATAACGGAATTTTGAACAGTGTGGCAAACTCAGCGCCAAGCGTTGGAGCTAGTTCTTTAGTCACAGATGCAAATTCTGCACTCTCTGGTGAGCGCCATATGCAAAGAAGTGCAAGCATTAATGGAGACTCATATTTAAGATTACCTGCCTCACCCTTGTCATTTACATCAAACAATATTAGTATTTCTGGGTCACCTGCAATGGATGGTTCCTCTGTAGTACAGCAGAATTCTCATCAAGATCAGAATGCTCAACAGTTGCAGCAGAATCAACAGAAGCTGCAGGGTGGTTCGAGTTCTATGCTTTTGCCTGCTTCTCAAGCTGGCTCATCTTCGCACCAAACAGGTGCACAAGTGCCTGGATCATTCACTCAAGATCCAAATAATATATCTCACCTGCTGAAAAAACGAAGGCTGGATATCAAACAAGATGATATAATGCAACAGCAGGTAATACAGCAGCTTCTTCAGAGGCAAGACCCCACACAATTCCAAAATCGTAATCCACAGTTACAGGCTATGTTTCAGCAACAGAGGCTGAAGCAACAACAAATCTTTCAGTCGTTGCCCCAAGCTCAGCAACAAATCTTTCAGTCATTGCCCCAGGCTCAGCGAATGCAGTATCTGCAGCAGCATCAGCAGCAACAACAGCAAATGCAGAGGCAGCAAATACCACAACAAATGATGCAGCCTTCGTCTGGTGTGAAGCGTCCATATGATGGTGGTGGTGTTGGAGGTGTATGTGCTCGTCGATTGATGCAGTACCTCTATCATCAAAGACAGCGGCCAAATGTCAGTTTTTTTTATTTGCTGCATGTGAAAACCTGTCTACATGATTTATTTTTGTTTTTTGTTTTAAGCACATAAACTAATTAGTGTATTTTATCTTAACATATTTTTGACGTTTTGGTTGCTTCTCTTAACATCTAAATTAGGTACAGCATGACTAAAATTTTGTTGATCTGTTTTCTCAGGATAATAGCATTGCATATTGGAGAAAATTTGTGGCTGAATATTACTCTCCCCGTGCAAAGCAACGGTGGTGCTTGGCATTATATAGTAACGTTGGACACCATTCAGCTGGTGTTTTACCCCAGGCAACTACGGTCAGTTTTTGCACTTATTCTTTCCTTGTATGTTATTCCATGAATAGGATGATGCTGCAATATTTGCTAATGATTAATCTTGAATTTAAAGATTTAATGGACTAGATTATGTTATCATCATGTAATTGTAGGCAACTTCTCAGAATACCTTTAGACAAGAGCTGTAAATTATGAGTTCGACTTTGCTCCATTTAGTTATTGTCCATTTGTGAGAGAGATGGACACAAGTGATAGTTTAGTATGATTCATTTTATATAGTGGATCCCATAAAAGCTATCGCTTGTGTCTCATAAATGAGGAATAAATGGTGCCAAGCCAAACTCAAAAACTATGGGATTTGCTTGTCATTTTTTTCCTTGCCATTTTTTTCCTTGCCCTTTTATTGTCGTGGTACTTCTGATTCATTGACGGGTTGAATCTGACGTTGATATTTGTTTCTTCAGCATGCTTGGCAGTGTGACATTTGTGGAACTAAATCTGGAAGAAGGGGATTTGGTATGGATATTGTTTTGTCCACATACCTGTAACTTGATTGTTAGCATGTTCCCTTTTGTGTGATAATGCTAGCCTAATAATATCTGCATTCTGGATTTGTTTAACAGAGGCAACTTTTGATATACTACCCAGACTTAACGTAGTCAAATTTGGCGGTGGAGTGATCGATGAACTTTTGTTTTTGGACTTGCCGCGTGAAGTAAGATTTCCTTCTGGGTTGATGATGTTAGAATATACCAAAGCAGTTCAAGAGTGTGTGTACGAGCAGCTTCGTGTTGTTCGTGAGGGTCAACTTCGTATCGTATTTACTCAAGACCTGAAGGTTATAGATCTTCACTATATCTAACTATATTTACTGTTTGAATCTTTTGTTTGTATTGACCACTGAAAATCTTGATAATTTGCTCAGATATTTTCTTGGGATTTCTGTGTAAGGCGCCACGAAGAACTTCTTCCTCGAAAGTTAGTTGCACCACAGGTATATGATTCTGCATTCTATGTTGGGTGTAAGACTGCAAGTTAACAGAATATCTCTAAAGTAGCTCTATTCGTCACTACATTCTGTGTGTCTTGTGCTACTAGATTTATATTCTTGATGAAACATGTAGCTACACTACAAGATTCAAAATGAACTAATAACCATTCTTGATTGTTCCAAACATGTTGTCTATTATCATCGTAGTCGACTAATTATATGGTCAGACTTTTGGGATTGCTACAATTTGCAAATATCTATAATGGTTCTTTAAATATCCCAAAGGCGTGAAAGTTCTACCCACTTTAACCAGGAAGAAGCAAAGGTACCAGATTTGTACCCCTTATATAATGGAGCTTCTTCTGAAACTCTTGGGGTCACTGAGTAAACCTGTCGTATTTCTTTGTCGCTGATAACTTTATGGAGATGATTGATATAACACCGACTTCATAATGATATCTATATAATTGGAATGATAGTGTACAGGTATTATTTTGGAATGTGGTTCTTATAATTTTTACCTTTTTTTTTTACAGGTCAACCAATTAGTTCAGGTTGCTCAAAAATGCCAGAGTACAATTTCTGAAAGTGGGTCAGATGGGGTCTCTCAGCAAGACTTGCAAACAAACAGTAACATGTAAGTTGATGCATGTTTATTACTCACTGATTGACATATTTATGAAATCCTCTTGCTCGAATTCACCATCTCTCTTGATTGCATGCTTTATGTGAAGATGTTGTGATCTATGTATAATGCTTCCTTTTTTTTTATGGCAATGGAGTTTGAATAATAGCCAAAGGAAAGTTATAAAACTTTTGTTTCTCCATTTTGTACTGTTTTTTATAGAATTAACTTCCTTTTATAGCATATGCGAATGTGTTCGTCATACATGGTCAACTAATAAGGATAGGGGATTCATTGTTACATACATTTTTATAATTTGTTTTCTTGAGCCAGGTTTGTAGAGGTTAATACTAAAATGTTACTGAACTAAACTCTGATAATGTTTCTTTTGCAAAAGGGTCCTGACTGCTGGGCGTCAGCTTGCGAAGAGTTTGGAGCTACAATCACTAAATGACTTGGGATTTTCGAAAAGATTTGTGAGAACTTTGCAGGTAAATTGTCAAGTTATATTTCATAGTTTCTGCAGCATTGAAAAACAGTCTAACCAAAATTCATTTTCCATAATTTAATTAATCAAAGTCTTTTCTCTCTCTCTGCCTTCTGTTATGTTTTTACAGATTTCTGAAGTTTGCAATAGCATGAAAGATCTAATCGATATATGTTTTGATCACAACGTTGGAGCACTTGGTAAGTCTTGTGGTTTTTATCATTATCTTTATAAATATTGGCGCAGGTGTTTCAAATTACCTGGGTAGAAACAAAAACGAGAAGTAAATATTGTAGTAACTTGAATAGTTCAATAAAAGTTATTCAGTTTGAAATTTTGAATTACACTTCAACCATTGGCCTGTGTTGTTTCCGTGTTTATTAATCCTACATTTACCTGCAGAGAGTTTGAAAAATTACTCTCAATATTCAACCACGCCAAAGCTCCAAATGCAAAAGATGCAGGAGATGGAACAGGCAGCAAATGGTCAAGGACCCCCACCTGATCAAAACACACTCAATAAGCTGATGGCATTGAATCCTGGATCAAACAATCACATAAGCAACAGTAATAACAATATGGGTAATCGTGGTCCTTTGACTGGGCCATCACAAGCTGCTATGGCTATGTCCAATTACCAGAATCTTCTCATGAGGCAAAACTCAATGAATTCAAGCCCTGGCTCACTTCATCGAGAAGGGTCCCCTTTCAGCAACTCAAACCAGAGTCCCTCAGCAGCTTCTTTGCAAGGTGCTGGGGCTGCTATAATCCCAGGCTCTATGCAGAATTCACCTCACAACAGTAGTGGATTCTCAAACCCCCATCTACCCTCACTACAGCAGCGGCAGCAGCAGCAGCAACACCTTCAACAGCGCTCATTAAGTGCAAATAATTTACCTCAACAAAATCACTCTCAGGGACCTCAAGGAAACCAATCACTGCAACAGCAGATGATCCAGCAACTACTGCAGGATATGTCAAATAACAACGGGGGAGTACAACAACAGTCTCATAGTGGACCCAATGTAAGTGGGAATATGGCAAAGAATAATTTGGGTTTTGGGGGCCAGACTCCAACCACAAATGGAGGAGGCTCTGCCAATGGTCAAGGAAATAATGGACCTGTTTCAAGGAGTAACAGCTTCAAAGCAGCTTCAAACAGTGATTCTTCTGCAGCAGCTGGTGGAGGCGGCAACAACGGATTCAACCAGAGGACATCTGATATGTCGCAGAATCTAGCCTTACAAGACGTTGCTTCTGATTTTGCCCCTGACTTCACAGACAGCGCTTTCTTTAACAGTGATCTGGATGATAACATGGCTTTTACGTGGAAGCCATGACTGATTGAACTTGTCACTGTAATTGGAATTTCTGTTCAATTGTTTTATCTTATTATATTATCTTTGTACAGTGGATACTTTAAATAGTTTCTGCCTTATATTTTTCTTGTTTTCTTTTTGTGGTCATTTTCTTGATGGAATTTGTCATGACTCTTACTCCAATAGGTGCTTTAGAGATTTTATTTGGGGTTGTTTTTTCCTGGCCTGCAAGTGTAATCTACTAGTACTTTTAATCCGTGCAACACACGGAGAGATATTGTTGTTTGGTTGTACTTTCATATTGAAAAGTTAGTCAATGATTTAGACTCAAGAGAAGGCCTTCAACTTTTGCATTAAAAGTCAGCCAGTGTTCATGGTTTTCTATTAATTCTTGAACCATTTACGGAAGAATGTGAACATATATGATCACTAGTCAGGATTAAGCTGTTTTTTTTTCTCCACACTATTGCAATGATCTGCTTGCAGCTCTCCCTTAAGTTGCAGTTTTTATTTGGAGAGAAGTTGAGTCTTCATTTTAATATCAGTCCATCTCTCATAATAAAGTTCTGTGTTTTGAGAGAGGATCTCGATCCACTGTGCATGCAATCTTGTAGTCAGGAAAGATCTTATCTTAATTGTTTTTTAATTTTGGACTGTATTATCTTAATCAGATGATCAAATCTGTTCTGAGAGCATGCAGTCAACAATCTAATACGTTGGATCACCTAATGCAACAAAGCTCTTAGAGTGTGAAGGATAAATGATGTGTGCCTTATTATTATTTTTTATTTTTTTATGTTCCAACTTCTTTGATTAAACAAACAAAAGGGCCTGAACACGGCCTACAGAAATATTACAAATAGGGAGAGAGAACAGATTTGGAGGGACATTTCCCTGCCAGCATCTAGTTCCTATTGTCTTTGCCAAGGAGGCTAAATTATGAGCTTCTGTATTAAGCTATCTATCTACTAACATGAGTAACCATTACAAATGGGATTTGCCCTATTAAAGTCCAACAATTACTAAAGACAGGTTCTATGGATGCCACTAAAACACCTTTGTTGACACAATTCACCACGTTAAGAGTATCACAAGAGAGTTTCAAGCTTTGGATTCCTAGCCTTGCTTCTTTTTGTAAGGCCCATCTCACTCCTAGTGCTTCAGTCATGCGCGGATCCACCTCAACAGTTTCCAATATGCACTCACTGTGTACTACAATTCCTGACTTATTTTTCAGGATCAGCCCCCATCCCGTTGTCCCATTAGAAAAGCATCCTGCATCCACAAACATCTGATGATAGCCTTCTGGAATATGGCCTTCTGTGTTCCGCCTTCTGCAAGATTGTTGAGGCCTTTCTTTGGCATTAGCTGCATTTAACTCTGGAGTGAACTGAACTGCTGTTTGGGCTAGTTTGACAGGGTCTGTTATGGCCCCATTAAAGACAAACTAGATTTCTTGCAAACCAAAGCTTCCATAGGATAGTGCAGAACAACTGTGAGCCTTCCTTATCAGCACAAGACATCCAACAATTCAAATCAATATTAATGGGAGTATGGGAACCCAAAGGTGATGCAAACAGTGCCAGTTTGGACAGATTGCATTTCATGAACAAATGTTCCACAGTTTCGGTTTCAGTTTCAGAATGACATGAGGGACACAGATCGAACTACATAGCGGCCATCTTTCTCCCAATGCCAACACAACTTATCTTTGGGAGACTTAGGGAAACAAGAATATTTACAACTTTTAGAGCTTCCTGCAGGTTGAAGATGTTGTAAATTAGAGTCCTATTCCATTGCCTATTGTCTGGATCCATAAGTTCTTCCACCAAAGCGTCTTCGTCTAAGGTACACTTATCGTTCTTCGATCTCAAAATTTCTAAGTTGGGCATCTAGGAGTCCTTCCAAATTCTTATATTTTTCCCGTCTCCGACTATTCATCTCCCTCCTTTCTCAACCACCTCTCTTGCACAGATGATGCTCCTCCAACCATAACTTGGTTGATATCTGAATTTCGCCTCCATAAATGTTCCTCGCGGATAGTATATGCTCTTTAACACCTTATTTAGTAGGGAACCGTCTTCATAAGAGAGCCTCCAATAGTGCTTTCCTAACAAAGCTTTGTTAAAATCATAATAGCCTCGGAACCCCATGCCTCCATATTTTCTGGTTTATTGTTATATGGTCTTTTATGACTCGTGGAATAGAATACTAATATTTTATGAAGAGAGTGTTAGTCATGTTTGTATTTATGTGATATCAAACGTAAGACCATCTACTTTGAATGGGAGGGTCTTAACTATTTAAGAACCGGTATCTAATAGGTACTTCAATGGGAGAATTTTTTTCAAGGTCTTATAAGACCCGGGGGACTTCCACTTTTAAGTGGGACCTACACTTTTTTAATATTAAAAAAATTGAAATATAATAATATAAAGTTATTGATAATTGATTAGTGGGTACCATTTAAGAACTTTGTGTAAGATCTGAGTTGAAGTGATTGAGTGCTTATTAGTTACTGCTATTAAAAAATTATAAATGAATGATGTGTACACGTGTCTCCATTGTGGATGCGGTAAGAAACTTTATTTTGAATGTGGTTTATATATAAAGAATTTATATGTTATAGAAAGTGGGATGAAATTCAGGGTTTGCTTTCTTCGATTGTTGTTGCAATCTTTTGGGATGCATATAAAATTGCTAGTTTGATTTTATGTTTAGAGTTAGAGCATCCCTTGAATAAATTTTGCACATAACAGAACTATTCACCACAGCCTCAAGAGGCTTCTTCTACTCAATTCTTTTTACAAAACTCTTGACTCAATTGAACTAGCACAGTGGATAAAAAAATACATAGGATCAATATTTTACGACCCGAGAATTTACCTCAACTCATTTTATACAATGAATAACGCTTAGTTTTCTTTTGTTGATTTTTATTCCCATTTTTTTCACATATTAAAACAAAACGTTAATTCCTACCCAGGGCCGTCTTAAACAATTCGTTGGCCCCGTTTTAATCTTATAAATTGGCCCCTGATAAAAATAGAAAAAAAACAAATTTTTAAAGTAAATTATAATAACATCCCAATAATTCTAATTGTGACAGATAATTCATAGATTAAATAAAGGGTTTTCTTCTTCAATTAAACAAAAGGAATTAGTTTGGGCAAAAAAAGTGATTAAAATTAAAATATATTAGGCCCAACGAAAAAGAAGCAGTGTAAAGGAAAAAAATATAAAAAAGACACCTAGCAGGAGTTGAACCCCTGGCCATGCAGTTATGAACGTAATGACCTACCACTGAAGTATTCTTAACAATTTGTCAAATTTTCGCTCTTACCTCTATATAACACTTATTATAGGACCTTACATATAAAAAAAATATATGGGCCCCCAAAAATTTGAAGCCCGGTGTCGTCGCCCAGCCCCGACGGGCTATGGGCCGGCCCTGTTCCTACCACAATTGACAATGTTGATATTGTTAAGTTGGACATTTTCAGTCAAGTTCGAACAAAGAATCTCGAGTTATTTGTGTGAGTTTTTAGGATATTTGCCATTTGGTATACAAACAAAATAACAAAGCATTAAAAAATAAAAATTGGATCGACGGTAGGAAAGAATTGCTTCTGGTTTAAAGTAATAACAAGAAAATATGGATTGTTGGTAGGTAAAGATTTTGTGTGGTGGAGATATATTCGTAGGGTAGGTGATTGGGTTTCAGATATTAATTGGTTTTCAATTTTTTTTTTTTCATTTGAAAAACTAATTGATAATAAGAGAAAAAATTGTTGTTTTAACATGATCCTCGGGTAGAGGAGAGTGCAATGTTAAGTGATCTATTTAGTTGAATATATAATTTGGGTCTTGATTAAAATGTTATTCTTGTTGATGTGGTGTCGAATGATGTGGAAGGAGGTGAATTTTTGTGGAATTGGAAGTGTTTCAATGGGAGGAAGAGTTAGTTGTAGAGTGTTCTTCTTTGGTTTTTAGCTTTGTTTTTGTAACGGGTTAAAGAGTTGAAAGCGGTAATATAAGAAATGTGAATGTGGCTCTTATAAATAAAAAAAGGTCAAGGGAAAAAGGTATGAAAATTGTGATGTCATAATCATCTTCTTTTTTAGCTGAACTCTCTTTCTCTAGATTCTTCCTGATTCTTACTTCTTAATTGTACTCATTCAAGCTTATACATTATCTATGAAATTTATTCTACTTCATCAATTCAATAAAACAGTTTAAAAATTCTACTTTATTTTAAGATCACCTACATTTTCTTGGAGAAATATACTTGGTGATGAGTTTTTCGTCAATAAAGCTTATAAGTTGTTGATGTCAGATAAGAATATGAAACTTGTTGTTCCCACTTAAGTCTTTGTTATAAAACACTAGAAAATTACACATTTACCTACGTCGGTAGTTAACTGTCTCCGAATTTACACTTAATAAGATGTCACTTCGGCAGTTAACTGCCGCAGAACAAGGAATTTTAGCAGTTAACTGTCACCGGGTAAGTTTTCTAGCAAACTCAAAAGTGGAAACAACAACTATCTAAGAATATTCAAAGGTCTCCTCTATACGATTATTTTTGGAGAATAAGTTGTTCGTGAAATTGTCTCTCCCTCCCCCCTCTCTGTATCAGTGTCTTTTTTTAGGTAATGTTCTCAATGGAAACATTATTAATTTATACTTCACTATTTTGCTACTTTATATCTTTAATCTCAATTAAAATTCATAACAAGAGGGAACTATGCAGTATTATCTAGGTTCATTGTCAATCCTATTTACGTGACATGCTTGCTAAGAGTCATTCTAAAAAGATAACAAAACATTATCGGATATATTTTTTTTTTTACTAAATCACAATGTGCAACAAAACAAGCAATCATGGATGATAATACAAATCATGAATATGTTTTAAATTAAAAGAAAGCACATAAAGTATCAACAGTTTCAACTTTAACAAATGTTTCTCTTATCTCAAAAAGACAATCAGGGAAACTAGGTTGTAGTAAGGATGTTGTATGAACATACAATCTTCTGGACAAAAAAAGTGAGTGAATATGACTCTAAAACAATGTGAAACATTGAATAAGTTTTGTTCATCATTTTCTTTGACGACAGATTGATAGCGCGATCTAATAATACCCGCCATAAAATATTGGAGATGAAATTGTAATGTATTTTGCTGAAGAGTTGCATGTAATTTAATCTAAAAATGTTGTCAACTGATAATTATCTGCATCAATGCAACTATCACTAGAAGTGTCACATACTTAACATTAACACAATAACTAGTTATCAGTTTCAAGCTATCAGAAATGGTTTCAACAATCTTATCTCAACGATAACTTATCAACAAGTCAATACTATATGCAACTACCCCTTAATGCTTGTGCAAAACATAGGATTAAGTCGTAGAGAACGTGGCTCGGCACAAACTTTAGGTGACTTCTTATCTATGAAATCTAGCTCACAAGTACATAACTTTTTCCAAATGTCAACTCAGAATTGAGGCACCTTATTCCTTTAGTTTCTTAATCAACAAAAATAGCCCCAAAACCAGAACCAAGCAGTGCATCCAAAGCATCGTATCCCACCTCGTTATACTTGAGGTTAATGACCACAGGCATGAACGATTGCTGGAGTCACTTCTTGATGACGGTGCTGAATATATGTGGTTCTCAGGGCAGTATTTCAGGGTATACTTTCCTGATGGATGGCGAATTCTAACATCAAACGCTGGTGAAATTGGCAGTCCAACTACTTGAACATGGGAGATGCTGCACCATAGTAATTAAATTTGTCATAGTTGCAAAACATGTAAGCAAATATATAGCCTTTTTGTTTGTTTTGGAAGTGTAAAAACAAAAAAACAAAAATGAAGCTATGTTCATCAAAAACTTATTACTGTAATTAAAGTGATACTAATGGTCATTTTAAAACCATCCCCTAGAAGATTTGAACACCGTCCTCGTTAGAAGATAAAAGTTTTATCATTGAACCGACAGCCCATGAGTACAGTATGGTTTTTCATCCCATTAAGAGAGCAGCATGATAAATTGTTAACATCCAAAGTATGGCAGTTTGATATCATCTTTTATTTTTTAGCTGTCATCTTCTACCAAAACCCTTAAAGAAAAAGTTTAGGCAAACAACACAAGGATCTGCAGCATAAACGGCTATCATAGAAATGCTTGTCTATAAGCTATTCCTATAACAAAAGATAAAATAAAGTGAAACTGGTTTCATATAAGTTATAAGTTGTTTTCTTAAGTTATCATACAGAGCTTATGGAAATAAGCTGAAAACAGTTTATAGTCATATCATACATTGTTTTTATAAACTCTCTTAAACAATCTCACAAATGTTTAATCCATTAAATAAGCTCACAAAAGACAATCTAAACAAGCCCATAATATACACAATTCATTAATTTATCTACGGAATAACCTTGGAATGGTTGTACACGAATCTCTGTGATAAGACAAATTTTGGAACATAGCTTATAAACTAAAGTCTCAGGAATCTCAGTTGCACTATGCCCTCCATCTCCAGGCTCCAATGTATTCAAAATGCTTTCTTCTGGATAGTTATAAGTGCTGGATGCAGCAATGGCTTTTGAGATGCAGTTTTTCTTTTTCACATAAGGAGTTAGATCAAAAGCCAAGACACTCCCAATCTCTATAACCTTCAAGCATGTTGCTAACAGGTTCAATCATGTCGTCCACCTCAATGCTATGAACAACATCAGATATTTCAGGACACATTTTGAAGCAAAGTTGCTTGCAGAGGCCATTTTCAATAACTGCAAAAATTTTAAGAGTGCAAATTATTACTATTTGAACAACAAACTAATGCTAAATAGTATCGATCGAGCTACTGTTATATATCAACCTTGAAAAAATGACAATGTAGTATTAAAGAAGTTCGACTTTTAGAAGCAAGACATCACAACCGACCAATTTAGTGAATATTTGGATTAGTAGTGAATTTGACAAAAGCGGAAACAACACTTTGAAGTTTGAACAAAATCACGGTGCGCTATTGTGATTTTGTAAACTCACTGTTATTCCAAACATTCACTTGATATAACATACATTAAAAATTTCAAAATCAATAAGCAGATAAGCTTAAGCATATAAAAGATTCACATTGTAAACTACTAGCAAAGCAAGTTTAGAAATCAAATGTATTACCGAATCGGTACCAAGATCTAGAAACAGCAGACACACGAACGAGGTCACAAGGGTCATCCAAATAGGTGAGAACCTTGATTGACAGATCAGGTCCAAGCCATTGAATGAAATCCATTTTGGTGTTGACTTTAGACCACATCTTCCCAAACATCATAGTTTGACAGCAAGCAAAAGTTGTTTTTTAATAAGAACAGCTAAAGGCTCAATGTCACCCATCAACAATATTGTTATCAAAACACAAACTTGAGGGATGAAACCATTTTACAGCTAAAACACTAGAACATATAAGAAAGTTCAAAAAAATTGGAGGAAAAAAAAAGAGAAACTCTTTTACCACTAAGCACTGGAACATGAAAAGTTTAAAAATTTGGCAACCCAGAAATATGATCATGGAAAAATTTATCAAACATAAATTAGTAGTTTGATTAGTTTTTTTCTCCGTCCTCCAAATTTGAACCCAAAACCTCCAACTCAATATCACTGCTCAAACCAGTTGAGATATGAAGCACAAACACTTTTCAGATCAGACGTGTCCTGGTATCGGACACATGTCGGTGTCCGACACATATAATTATATTGAATTGTATGATTTTCTTAAATTATTATCGGTGTCAACGTGTTAGTGTCTATGCCTGTATCCGTGTTTCATAGGCGGCCAATTATGACCTGAAAATTGAGTAAAACATAGCTAAAAGAAAACCCTAAAAATAAGGGTTTTCATTCCCTCCTACTTTGTCAAAAAAAATATTAAAAATTCATTCCCTCCTAAATTTTTATGAAGCACGTGTTGGAATATTAAAAATTTATTTTTAATTTTTCTTTGTCAAAAAACAACAAATTATTTTTTCTTAAAATAATTAGAAAGTTTTGATCAAGAAATATTTAAGTTTATATAGCACTTGAAAATTTATATCTTATTAAAAAAATTAAAATTTCACTTGGGTTGGTTTTGTGGTGTTGTCTTGTAACCTTGAAATGTGTTTCTCTCAAATACTTATGTTCGATTTTCTTCGATGTCAATTTTGATGGACTTTCGATGTCAATTTTGGTGGAATAATTTAGCTTATTAAAAAAATTCTAAATTTTGGTGAAAGAGATTGTTATAAAAATCTAAACATCATTATAAAAATTTATTAAAATAATATGAAGGATTCACATGAGCTAACTTAAAATATGAATAAAAACCTACCGAAATTTTTTATATGGACAATAAACTCACATGAGATATTTATAAAATCAAAAACTTAATTAACCAAAAAACTTTACCTTTATTTCTCTACTAGTAACTTTTTTATCGACTACAATTTAAAGTAAGGGGGTGATGCTAAATTAATTAAATGATATGTATTTCTTAAACAATTAAAAGATATATAGTATTATGGGTATTTTTTGTTTGCTAAAAAAAAAAGAATTGGATGGGATAAAATTGTTTGTATCATGTTTGATTTAGACAATGACCATAGGATTGGACTAAAATGGATATGACGAAAACATAAATTCTTGTTCCTCACTAAACTATGAGACAACTTTTTATCTAAAGTATAGACTATCGAAAATACCGACTTACCCTTTTCATTTTTCAACATGAAAAATATTATCTTTGTCTCTCTCCAATACAACTATGTGTTTGTGTCTAAATCAATTATGTTTGTCATGTGACCTATTATGAGTCCTGCTATAAGTTGATCTTCTCTACGGAAACTACTTATGTTGAGCAGGAGGTTGATGGGCGAAATTGTGATCTTGAAAATGGTTTCTAAATAAACATCCCGATATTTTATGTACATACTACTACGAGTGAAAAGTGACATCATCTTATATTAATATTGTTTTAATTAGAATTGATTAACTAAATTAATGTGTTAAAATCAAGAAAGTTCTAGTTATATCAAATTATACAATGTGGTAAGAAAAAAGTTATACGAATGCGGAAAAAAAAGTTTAAATTTTGAACTGATTCTCTGTCAAAAAAAATATCAATCTTGGTAAACATCGTTTGTGTGAGTCCCCGTAAGTTTAACTCAGTTGATAAGAACAATATCATATTGTAATATAAAGTAGTTTGGGTTGGAACTTCAACATCCCACTTATTTATCTTAAAAGTGAATTTTAGTTACTAAATTACTTGAAAAAAAACTCGCTTGTGAGATGATTTTAGAATTATTGGAGTTAAGGTACACAAGAGATTCAAAATAAAAATGCTTTTGACATGAATAATGAATTTAAAGTGATAGTAGTTTATAAATTTATTTATTTTTCAATTTTTTTCCTAACCACCCACCAAAATTCAGATTTTTAATGGTTAAGTGTGATAAGGAAATTGCCCTAACGTTATGTTTGTGTGGGTTTTAACAACCCTGAGTCAGTTACAATTATAGCCACAACAAGAGCTTCATCATAGTTTTCTTCTTCACTACCTTTCATTTCCACACCAACTACTCACACCAAAGCTTTTTCCATGGGCACCACGGAAGAATCCCTCCGCAAACCCCTAGCAGAACAACTCTATGCCGTCGAAATCCAAGGCAACATCGTAAGTTCCCTCAAAGCTTCCTCTGATCCTAAACCCGACATCGACGCTGCTATTAAAGCTCTAAACGCTCTCAAACTCGACAAATCCTCCATCAAATAATCACTTCAATCTCTTTTCTTGGCTTCTAACTCTAAATTTGTTACAGAATTGTGTTGGGTTTTTCATGATTTTCTCGGATTATGAGAGGTTTGAATTTTTGGGTTTGTGAAGAAACAACAAAATGAAAAGAGACGAATGTTTTGGGTTTGTGAAGAAACATCGTAAGTTCAATGAATTTTTATTTTTTTAAATAATGAAATGTAAGCTCTTTTTTTTTTTTGACAAGCCAAAATGTAATATACTACCAATGAAAAAATATTCTACATAACAGAAGATACTGCCAACGAAAAATCATTCTACCTAACATACGACATACTAGAATAGAACACCAAAGTTTAACATACATTTACAAATTTGAACAAAAAGGAAGGAAAACTTGTAGTCAATGGCCATGCTAGTAAAGGACAAAACAACCAACTTTGGTAACCAAAAGCAATGACCTCTAAATTCATTCATTATGTGTGTAACAAAAAAAATTGAAAAAGAAATTGATTTACACAATCAGCGTACTACATAAGCTAATTTACACAACCACATACCACTAAGGTTCAAAATCAAAGAATCTTAAAACAACAAAGGAGAATCTCAAACTTTTTCAGAGATATATCAAAACTTGCTCAAATGAATGTTAAAACACTATTTAACCTTAGTTTAAATTACATCCACCTTTCTTGAATATGTCTAAATGACACCATTTCTTCCCTGTGAGTGTAAACTCCTCAACAAATATAAATGATGATATTGTTTAGAAAGGTACAAATGATATATGTATGTTATTCAAGCATACCTCAAAGAAAGTCAAAGGTTACCTAAAATATTAGTTTTTTTTTTCCGTTAGCATAAGTTTTTGTTGATAAAAGTAACTTTAAAAAATGTATTTTAAAAAAAAAAAAACTTATATCTCGTAATGTACTCATACAACACATAATTCTTGTTTTGCAGAAAGTTAAATTTCTTTCTTATTCTACAAATTTAGACGGTGGCTACTAATACTTGGTGGATACCAGTATCTCGTCCTACCAAAAAATCAATGATATCATTTAAAATAATGTCTCCAAAATACTAATTCTTTGAAACTGCCATCGTAAAGTAATTAATAATCACTTAATTTAACTTCTTCAAAAAAAAAAAAAAGAAGTAATTAATAATCACCCCATCTGCCGCCACTTCCAATAAACCGGCACCGACACCAAACTCCCTGGTGCACATGTGGGAAATATCTCAAGCTACACCCTCCATGTTCACACTTCCTCACAATAAATGCTGGAGAAATTGTTTGTCCAACAACTTGAACATGAGAGATGCTGCATCATAGCAATCCAATTTATCAGAGTTGGAAAACATATAAGCAAACATGACAAATGTTTCCTTCTGAGTGTGATATGATACTGAGTGTGTTTGATGCACACTAAAGTACACAACAAATATGTATTTAGGGGTCACAAAATATAATGCAAATAACAACTTTTAGTCTTGTATATTATTTAGTGGTCACACAGGCCAAGCAAAATATTATAAAATGTACTGCAATAATATGCCATTTTGATAAAACATTATCTTCTCTTATATTAGAAGACTAATGTCAAAAATTATGTGTTGAACTTCAATCAAAACCCTTGATATGAGAGAAAGAGAGCAGAATTGAGAAACATACCATATGTAGAATAAATTATCTTCTTTTGCTTTTACTCTACCTAGCAGCTCCACTAGCAGAACATCTCCCCCAAACAGAACAGGCTCAGGTAGCTTGAATGGTTGCAGCATATCATCCTGTACAATGTCACAAATGCCTTTAAAATTTCAGAAACAGGCATAGAATGCTTTATGCTAAAAAATTCAGTTCAAAATGGATAAATTTCAAATTCAAGATTGCTATATTCAGCCGGTCCCGTGAGATTTCACTAGGGCCGGTCCTTTGAATTTGGATGCCTTGCGCGAATTATGAGATGGCGCCCCTATAACAAATTTTAACAAAACTCACAAAGGATAAAAGAAATGAACCGGAAGAAGCACCATTTTATTTGACATTGTGCAAAAAGAACACAAGAATAAATCTTTAAAATGTGAACCAAGTGAATCTAAACTAGGATCCATGCTCCAAAGTCTACACTCGACACATGAGAATTTAGTAACTAAAGAGAGCATGTTTTACACAATAGCACACATAGATCATAATTCAATGTTTATATTCATAATCCACTGTAAAGAGACTTCTTTCTCCTCCTCCTCCTCCAAGAAATCGTTTGATTTTTTTTACTATTATATCGATAAAAATATGACTCTAAATTATTCATACTCAACATCATTATTCTAAATTTAGTGCCCCAACTATGGATGTAATTAATTGATTTTACGCAATATTTTATTTAATCACATGCATTTATTAATTGACTTTGTAACGTCCCTGTAATCTTTTAACAAGGTTTTTACATAATATAAATAATATAAAATTCTCCTTTAAGATATATACATAAGTAAAAAATAAAATTTTGGTGCCCCTGAAAATATGGTGCCCGGGCTGCCGCCCCTCAGCCCATGCTCAAGGCCACCCTTGAATTTCACCACCTCAAATAAAATCTGGATCTTGAGTAATTACAGAGAGGTCGTTATATAGCCATAAGAGAGAGAGAATTGAGAAAATCTAAAGAGAAGAAAATATGCATCGAAACAGTGTTATAAAAATCCGGACGCTCGGACTGGTTTAACCAGGAACCAGACCCATAGACAGTCTGGTCAGTATCATAGATCGGTTATGCTACTGAACCGATAAATTTTTGGTTGGACCGGCTAAAATTGCTCGAACTAACAAACCAATCGGTTTAATGCAGCGCACATCTTTTTAATCTAAAAATAAATAAAAATATCTTGGTGCTGCAGGTCTTGAACACTGTCAATGTGGTAATAGGCAGTGCAACTTACCACTGAGCCAATCTCGCCTGTGTGTGTTTTATTTAACATATACCAAGCTTATAACTAACTAGTAGCAGTAACATATATGTAGTGATGAGGTACAGCAACACATATAGCTATTTTGAAATAACAACACTCCAGCCTTGGTAATCAAACACACTAGTATAAGATGTACAAAAGTGTAATGGGTAAGTGTGCAATACAAGTTATTTGAAATGTTTTTATACATATGGTTAATAGCGTGACTTGAATGTAAATATTTCTCATTAACATTGAAAAGGGGTGAACAAACATTTATATACATGAGATGTAACCTAAATAGGAATGTGTTATCCTATTATTAATCATAGAGGATACTGACATATCTTAATACAATAATCATCAGTATCTCAACACTCCCCCTCAAGGAGGAGCATATATATCATAATACGCATATCCATCTTGTCACATATATAAGTTATTCGAGGACCCCATAGAGATTTAGTGAAAATATGACAAGTTGATCTTTGGAATTAACAAAAGAAGTTTTGATAACTCCAGAGAGAATCTTTTCCCTAATGAAATGACAATCGACTTCTATATGTTTTATCCTTCCCCGAAAAATCAGAAACTCCCAGAAATCTGAAATGAGAATCTTCCAAAAATCAGATTTCCACCCAGAAAAATACAAAACCAGAAGTAGACCGCTTATCACTTGCATCTCCTTCCCTATCACATCTTAAAAACCAACAATACTAGTGTGACCCCTATTAGTGAAAACAAGTCCTTTTTCAGGTGCCTTTTTGATGTACTTAAGAATTCGAACAATTGAATTCCAATGACTGACACAAGGATAGTTAAGGAACTGACGACGCTAAATGGAAAAGATATGGCTGGTCCGGTCAGGGTGAGATTATTCAATTTTCCCACCAGTCTTCAGTACCTTCCTGGATTAGGATATGGCTCCCCTAGATCAGGAAGGAATTTTACAATAGGATCCATAGGACTAGTATAAAGAGAGTCAGATGTAAATGTTATGGAACAACTGAGAGAACGAGTAAACTTGTTGATTGAAATCAAATTAACGGGGCAGCTAGGTACAAATAACACATAATCCAAGGACAAAGGTGACAAAGTTGAAGATTGACCAATACCAGTAAGTAACATGTGCCTTAGAACCACTAGCAAGGGTAGAGTTGTGAGGTATTTTAGGAGGTGGCAAGTCATACTAAGAGACGAATTACCAATTACATGATCAAATACAAACTAAATAACGGATAGGCAAACTGTACTACGCCTCCATAGCAGGTCCTGACGATGGTTTGATGGCATAGAGCCACTCTATTTGCGTGTTCGGTGTGTGTGGAACTAATAAACATTAAGGTTTAGTCTTCGAGTTTAATATTTAAATTTAAATGTTTTATAAATGCAAAACAAACATAAAATTGATAATTACCCTCTCCATCAAGGATATTTTTTGCAGATACCTAGAGGCTTTTTATACTCTATCAGAGCCAATTACCATTATCCAAAAGAACTACATGTTAAGTCTCATTCTAGGATTGAAAAAAGCAAGATAATGATATTTAGAACGGATAGGAAAATAAATTCAACCCTAAATTCAAATTACATGTATAGATGGATGACACCCAGAAAAAATAAACACGAGACGAATATCAAGCATTTTTCAAGTCATTTGAAATGATAAAAATGAGAATATGCACAACCTATATGATCATAATGCAACTCACATGAGACATGGGAAATACAGGTGAAGTGTACGTCCATTTGAAATCCTCATTAAAAGTCAATGAATCAGGCACAACAGTGTTTGATTCTACTTCCATGCTGTGTCTCTCACAGCCCAATCTAAACCGTACAGCCTTAGCAGAATATATTGGACAATCATCTTCGAAGTAATCTGACAGGAATCACAAATTATTTGTCAGCTAAAGAAAAAGTTTGGGATCCTCAACAACACTTACTTTTCAGTTCACATTAATATACACAATTCATCGCTATATTTAAAGGGCTAACCTTGATATGGCTGGATATGAATCTCTGAGACAAGGCAAATATTGGAACATAGCTTATACACTAAAGCCTCGGGAATAGAAGGATCACTTTGCCCTTTACTTGACCAATATGATGGGCCATCTTCATTTCCATCCCCAGGCTCCAATGTATTTTTAAAGTTTTCTTCCCAGTCGTCATTAGTGCTGGATGCAAACAGACTTTTTGAGATGCAGTTGTTCCTCATAGGAGTGAGGCCAAACGCCAGGAACGCATAGATTTTATGATTTCTCTCAAGCAAGTTGCCATCAACTTCAATCACATTGTCAACCTCAATGCTATGAACAAGACCGGATATTTCAGGAAACATTTTCAAGCAAAGTCGTTTGCAGAGGTCATTTTGAATAACTGCAAAATATTTATATTTCATAATATTAGCATTTCAACAGTAAAATAAAGCCAAAGGACACTGATCTACTCACCCCCTTACATTACAACTAAGAAAGAAACAGGTGGAATAAGATTTACAGGACATCACAATTTGAAAACATAATATAATATACACAAAAACTTCCTAAATGAACAAGCATTTAACCAAATAATGTTAAGATACACATAATAAGATCCTAGAACTGCAAATGATAAAACTCAAATAGCATACCAATTTTTTTCCAAGAAGGAGAAACAGCAGATACACGAATAAGGTCACGAGGATCATCCAAATAGGAGAAAACCTTTGTTGACATGTCATCACCGAGCCATTGGATTAAATCCAAATCCAAGTTGGTTTTCACTTTAGACATATTCCAAAGTATCAGATCCTGATTGCAAGCAATAGTGGTTATTCAATAAATGCAGAACAGCTAAAGCTCAATGCCAACAACAGTCATATCAAAACACAAACTGAAAATCTTCCCAAACTTTGTCTTTTGGAAGAGACATTCGACAATCAACTAGCTCTTCACCGAACATAGATCGATTGTTTAGGAATGCAAGGAAAATTGCAAATGATTGAGTTGAAATGAGTTGCTTAAAAAAATAGACCCTCGTAATTAAAGCACTGAAAAATATAAAATAACAAAAGTTGAAAATTTTCCCACCGCAGAAACATGATCAAGAGATAGCGCCTGTGAGGAACACTATAAAACTTAAAAAATTATGCCTTTTGAGAGTACACTAAACGAAAGCAAGAAAAATAAAATAAAAGTGATAACAGTTTAACACACACACACACGTCAAGGACATAAATCCTGGTGGCAACTGTAAATACAACAGTAGATGGCACCCAAATACGGCTGATGCGGCCGTAAACCTTGACATCGTGGGGACAATCACAGTCGCAGACATTTTTTAAACGGAAATTTTGCATTGATGACCAAAAATACGTCTGATGCGATCGTAAACCTCAACATCGTGGGGATAATCACAACCGCAGACAATTTATTAAGCGGAAATTTCGCATTGATGACCAAATCAAGCTAAATCTAAATAAAAAGATATGGAAAAGCGGCATCAAAGGGAAAAGGAAATTCATGCTTGTACCAAGAAAATATAAAGCCAAGATGTTGCACACAGAAACCACGAACACACATATTCATAGGCATGGAAAAGGAATTACCTTTAAGCAAAGAGAGTATGAATCTAAAGATTACCGAAGAAACCCTAGAAAGTGAGTCGAAATGAAAGCATATGAATGGCGTAGGATTTAGACCTAATGTATCTTTTGGGCAAGGAATGCTCTTCTAGAAGGACAAGTAATCTCTCATAAAAAATAATTGTGATTTTTTCTCTATTTTGTTTTGTTTGTTGTTTTTCCGGAAAAAATATTATGATATTGTTGTGGGGCACTCTTTCTTATTTACATCTTCCTTGGATGGACAGTGTCAGTGTTTCGATGTACAATCTTGTAATTATCCTTGGCTCTTAATTGATATTTTTTTACTTGCCAACGGTGCAAATATTGTCATCTATTACTCATTGTCAGATCAACGATTTGTTCAATTTGCTTTTGCCCCCTTCATAAATGGATGGCCATCTTGGTCTCCACTAAATTGTGCTTAGCTATGTGTTGCAAAATCTCAGTCAAGCCATGGACTCAGGCCATTCTTAGCCTCGTTGCCTTGATCATCAGTCATCACCAATTTCTTCTTAACCATGTGTCGTAGCCTCTCTCTTTCTCCCCTCTATCTGCCTCCCATCTTCTCTGCCCTACCCTCTGTCAAATCATCAATTGAAAACGCTCATTTAACCACTGTCTTGCCTCACACCAAATTTTTGAAAAAAATCTAAAAACCTCTTATTCATATATTTTGTTTTCTCTTTGTATTTGTGTTGGTGTATATTCATTTGGGGAATTTCCTTCTCATCATTGTTTCATATTATTAAAGAGTTCCACGTTGGCTGAGAGATGGCCTAAACATGTGTTTATATGTGGGAGCAGTCCCCACCTCACAAGCCGGTTTTGTGGGGTTGTGATAGGCTCAGCCACAATTTCTAAGATGGCATCTTAGCCTCCTCCAAGTTCTGTTGGGCCACCTACCACTTATATCCCATGCACCAAGCCCAATCGTGTTGGACGTGAGAGGGGGTGTTAAAGAGTCTCATATTGGATGAGAGATGATCTGAACATGTGTTTATATAAGTGGGAGCAGTCCTCACTTCACAAGCCGGTTTTGTGTGGTTGCGTTAGGCCCAAACACGATTTCTAAGACATGAACTTTGGATTCCATGACCGCTATATCTTGCTTTAGCCCTCATTCACCACATACAATGTGGTGATCAAAATACTAATCTCTCTGTTTAGAAAACAATCTTATAATGGGTTTATTCTTCACACATTTTAATTTTTTTTGAAATAACCAATTTGTAAAGTGATCAAATTAAAAACATTTGCAGCCTTTTTCTCCACTGATATATGATCAGCCATGTGCCACACCATCTCATTCATGCCTTGAACCTCCAAACCATCGTGATCCTCATCACCTGAATCAACACCAATTTGCACTTAAACATGTGTTGCAGCCTCTCCCTTTCTTTCTTCACTCCTCTCCGCTACCCTTTGTAAACAAAAAGGTTTCTTCGCCTAACCCACCTTTACCGTCATTGTTTCATATGAACTTAGAATTCGATAACCGCCACTTCCCAATTTTGCCACTGATTAGTATAATAATATCTCCTCTTCTATAATTGATTCATTATTTTTTTAAAATATTTGATATATTTTTTAAATAATCAATATATGAAGGCAACCACAAACGTATAACCCAAATTCACTGAACATTAATCAAACACTAAACATCCTCATAGAAATTTTTGCCAAAAAACAGAAGAAAAAAAATACCATACAACAACCCTAGATTCATGTTACCTTAAAACAAACAAGTAACTAATCACAACCAGATATATTCAAAGTTCAAACATGATTAATAGAAACCCTAAACCCCAAAAATGAAAATTGAAAAAGCAAAAAATCATACCTCAAATCAAATCACTTTGCCCTCTTCTTCTTCTTCTTCTTCTTCTTCTTCTCTCTGTCTCCATCCAATTTCATTTTTGTTCCAAGAATTTTCATTTTCTCGCATGGCTCACTCTTTCTTTCGCACGAATTCTCTTTCTCCATGTTTGTTTCTGTTTGTGTTGCGTTTAGTGCGTGGGTGGGTTGCTCAATTCTTTCTTCTTTGATACGCTAAAAGTCAAATGCAAAACAAAACAATGTAGAATACAACATAACAATATATAATAAATTTTTATGATATTGACCATTTTTTTTTTGTCTTATGTAATGTAATGTGATTGACCATCTTTTTGTCTTATGTAATGTTTTGTATTAGGAAGAAAATCTATTTTGGTAGTTTTAACTCTAACTTATTTGAGTTAAGGTATTAAAAGAGTTTTTTTTTTTTAGGAAACTAAAATGAAATAGGTTAACAGTTACGGAGACGTCTCTGAAGCATAAGGTATACTAAAGAGGACGTTCAAAATATAAAATGTTGTCAAATAAATACAAAAATATGCATTAGCCAATACCCAAACAAAACAAAGGGTCCGACCGTCACTGTTCGTAACCATAAACAAAAGAGGCGTTATTCGCCTTCAACCACCAATAAGAATGAAATTTAACCTTTTTCGTAAGCTCCGTAATGGAAGTATGAACATTATTAAAAATTATGTTATTACATTCTTTTCATATGAGCCAAACACACAAAAGCCACAGAAGCTGAAGGAATGATCGACGACTCCTCGCGCCACCTAAATAATTTGTAAATTGAGAGAAATGAATGTTTATAACGTTATGATCAACACCTGAAAAGCCAAGCCACAATCTGGCATGCTACCACAATGAGCCGAAAGTGTCACAATTAATAAACAAGTGTTGTGCGCTTTCGACATGACCGCAACCCGCCACACAAGATGTATCATCCGCTTGAATTATGCCGCGGTTAAAAAGGTTGATTTTTGTTGGCAACCTGTCACGAAGCAACCGTCAAGCTAAGATAGAAACCTTTGAAGGGACCTGAGAGTGCCAAATAAGATTATTTGCATCCTCCAGTAACGAAGAATCATGAGTAAAGAGAAACTGATATCCTGAGCGCACTGAATAACCCCCATCAATATCGGAGTGCCACTGCCACTTATCTGAAACATTAGTCTGTAAAGTAAGATTAACAAGTAACATCCACACTCCGCTACCAACTCCTCCTCCCACGCCCACAACCTCCGCCTCCACTGCCACGTCTCACCCCCTCATCCCAGCCTAAAGAGAACATAGATGCAACTGAAATCGTCTTGTTCTCCACTAACTCAAACAAACGATTGAAACGCTAACAGAGAGGGACCTCCCCAAACCACCGGTCACCCAAAAACAGAGTTGCTGCCCCATCTCCCACCTTTTTCTCGACACCCTCTCAGAGTATTGCCCCCGATAGAGGATTGTCCAAAACGCTAACCTACGAGGATTTCCCCCGATAGACCCAAGTACAAAAACGGAACCTGTCCCACCTTACAATTCATAATTGAAGCTGCCTCAACCAACCAGGACTCAGAAATATTCACCCCAATCAGCATACTTTTGTGAAAGTTTACCTTCAACCCAGATATCGCCTCAAACAATAACAACACCTCCCGCATAACACAAACATTGGCCCAACTCTTAACACCCAGCAACAAAGTGTCATCATCAAATTGAAGGTGGGAAACAACCATAGCATTATTCGATCCCAACGAATATCCCTTAAAGATATTAGCGGTCACCAACTCTGACATCATAATATTTAGACCCTCAATGGCCAAAAGGAAAAGAAATGGAGAGAGCGGATCACCTTGACGAAGGCTCCTATCCAAAGAGAACTCATATGTAGGACTACCATTCACTAATACTAAAGCGGTAGCTGTAGAAACACATTCTTTTATCCACTTCCGCCACAAAACTGGAAAAGACATTTTACACATCACCGCATCCAAATAGTCCCAATCACTTGAATCATAAGCCTTTTCAAAGTCCACTTTAAATAAAAGGAGATCCTTTTTCAACTTTCGAGCTTCGTCAACCACCTCATTAGCAACAAGAACCCCATCTAAAATTTGTCTATCCTTTACAAACGCAATTTGAGTCTCTGAGATAACCTTCCCCACCACCACTCTCAGCCGGTTCGTTAAAACCTTAGCCAGAATTTTGTATAAACATCCCACCAAGGAAATAGGCTGGAAATCATTCAGCTTTTATGGGCTCTCGACTTTAGGAATGGGAGCTATAAAAGTAGAATTAATACCTCGACCCAATTTGCCATTTCGATGAAACTCCGACATAAAACACATTAAGTCTTCTTGCAAAACTTGCCAAAACTTCTCAATGAAACCAAAATTTACACCATCCGGTCCAACACTCTTGTAACTATCGCAATCCCACACCGTGGCCTTAACTTTGTCAACTGTAAACAGCTTGACCAAACCACCCCTTTCTTGGAACGATAAGGTCTTGAAATGCAAATTCCCCACACCTGGCCGCCCCACATGCCGAGCCTTAAAATGGTTGCTAAAGTGCATAAAAATGGCATTCTGAATAGGTTGAACACCCTCAATAATATGACCGTCCTCCACAAATGAAACTATTGAGTTGCGTCTCCGACGACTAAAAAGAACTGTGTGATTTTTTTTGGAATTAACGTCACCATCCTTCAACCAAAGTAACCTGGACCGCTGCCAACAAATGCTAGTATTAACACGAGACAAAGAATGAATCTCATGAGTAATACCACACATTTCATCAATTTCATCCGGAACAACAAAACATCATTGCCTTTGCCATCTAAACAAGCTAACCAAGATTTTAGAGAGTAGATCTTTGATGGAATGTTATTATAGTGAGACAAATGTCACTCCTTTAAAGTTGCTTTTATCAATTTAAGTTTCTCCTTTAACACAAAATCGCCCACCCTTTAACCCTAAGCGAATTCCACTTATCTGACACAAGCTTCTTGTAACCGGGCATGTCTTGCCAGCATTTCAACATACGGGAAGGAAGGGGACCCCAATTTTCCTCATCCAGAGATAGTTGTATTAGACAATGATTTGAAACACCTCGAAGAAGGGCAATTTGCAGACAATTAGGCCATCTTAAACACCACTATTCTGTTAACAAAAATCTGTCGATCCTACTCATAGACATGCCATCACCCTTAAACTATGTAAATCTACGACCACATAATGGCAAATCGATTCACATATTATCATCAATGAAATTATTAAAAGGCTCAACATCCGATGTAACACCCCCACCCCGAACCGAACGTCTTTCCTCCACACCCCACACCGCATTAAAATCCCCCCCCCCCCACACACACCTTCTACCCTCTCAACCAAAGTAACCGGGTCGACAATGAAACCAACATGTCGTGCTTTGCTCGGTTGTCACAAGGAGCATACACATTGAATAAATAGAACTCTACGTTCGTCTTCATAAACCTTCCATGAATAATGAGAGCATGTTTATGACTCACCGATGACCACACCTCCACCTCCGAACTGTCCCACATCGTCAACAAACCCCATGAAGCCCCCATTGACGGACGAAAAGAGTAAGCATGATTTGAATTGCCCCACAAACTGATAACTTGGTTTCTTGAAGGCATAAAATATGAGGCCTTTTTTCCGCCACCAACACGCGTAATTCCCTCCTTTTCTCCAACTCCCTAGCCCCCTTACATTCCAAGACAATAACTTCATGACACACGCCTACCCCGTCCATACCCTACCACTAAACCACCAAACCTACTCCCCCCAATCACGCCTCTTACATCCTTCGCCAACATATACACCAACTCTTTTGGAACCTGTTTAGAACGAGACATCACACTAAACATGTTATTGGTATCACATGTAAAAGACACTCTAATCTCCTTTCATATACCCTCAACATCATCCTCTATCGCTTTCTCACTCCCACATAACATCACCCAATGCTTCCAATCATTATTCACTGATGCCGAAGAAGAGGATTCATTAGAGGAACCAGCAGTTTCCACTTCCATAGATTTTGTTGTTTTCTGTCTAAGACGTTGTCGTTTTATAATTTTTTGTTTCAATGCTTTTATCACATCAGAATTTTTCAATACCTTCATAACCTTCGCTTGGTCTTTGCTATGTAGCCTTGCCACCTTCTTGAGAGTAAGTATCGGATGTCGAAGCACGCCCCCCCTCGCTTTCTTTCTACTAGCGAAAAGCGTGCTTCCCCCACTATTACTTTCACCACCCTTCAGAACCTTCTTCAATTGCTTCTTTTTAGATGAAATAAGACCCACATCACCATGTTGAACATTATGTAACCACTCCATACTCCAAGGTCGACCTAACTGTGAAAACCGAGCTTCTTTTTGGGAACAAGACTGCGGTTTCACCCTTCGCTTCCTAGATATCACCTCCGACTCAACATCAGCCAAAGATGCACCCACACCATCTCCAAACAACCCAGACAAAGAAACTTGAGCCTGACAGACATCTCCCGTTACATTATTGCCACTAACATGTTCGAACTCTGCTTCTTTGGATAAGGAGGTGTCCTTCTGAGTAGGGCTCATTGGATAAGGTATTAAAAGAGTTGAAGGTGATATATTAGGATTTTAATAAAATACAACTTTTTTTAAGAAGTTTTGTGGATTTTAAAAGACTATCAAGATTTACGATTAGGATTTTAAAGGATTTATATCATGAGATTTTTAAAAGATTTGAAATGACTTTGATTTATAAGATTTTAAATGGTTGTATGAAATTTAAAGATTCACCGAAGATAAATAATTGACTATTAATTTTCTCATCCCTAGGCGCATGGATGTGGTTTCCGGGCCCAAATTCTTTGTTTTTCTGTCGTTTTAGGTGTTTGCTTCCAAATAACTTGCGTCGGGGCCTGGGAACATAATTCCTTCCTCTGTAAAGTCTTATGAGGCCTCTTGAATCTTCATTCTTGATATTTCCAAAGTCTTCATAAATGATCGAATGTTCTTGCTTTTCCGATTTGCATGATTTCTTCGTGAATTACTTCAAAAAAACCCGTAAAATTGCTATGTTTTATAGAAAACCTTAAAAATGTCCTGAAATCATAAGTAATTGTTATAACACTCCTCCATTTTGCTGGTAAAACCTAGTGAAATTGACTGAAAAACATGCTAAGAATAATGTTAGATGACCTGTCATCACAATCCCAAATTTAAATTGCTGCTTGTCCTCAAGTAACGAAAGACAAACATATTTTATTCTTTGCATATTTTTCGGGAAAAACATACCTTTTCGAAGTTGTATGTAGATCCTTACTCATTGCATTCACAACATTGACTTACTTACCTCGTTACATTCAAGTGGGAGAGACTTAGAGAAGATTGCTCATATTATCAGCCATACTCTTTTCCATGATACACATATGTATCACCTAAAGCCAGTAGGATTGGTCATGTCATTTGCTCACTCCATTCGTCACATGAATGTACGTTGCTATAAATTTGGGACAATTTTAAACAGGTAATCAAAATCAGATTATTTACACACTTTGAGGACTTTAAGAGTTATAATTTGACTTAGGTTAAGGGTGAATATATTCTGAGAAAATAGGCTAATAAAGAAACTTGGAGTTAGGTTACTAAGCTAGAGATTCGTACTAAACATTGATGTGCTGCCAACCTTTCTTCATTAATTCAGACAAGATGAGTACTAAGTAGAACTGTTTATCTTATTCAAATAACATAAACATATTTTATTTTTAAGAGGCCAAATTTTTTGATGTTTTTGACTTTCTTTTTTTTTTTTTAGACCCATGGCAATCTACATTTTTTTCCTTTTTGATAAATAAGTTCTACTGGTACTCCACCCTAAACTTAAGATGTTGTTAATTCCATAGAGCAACCCCAAACTTAGTGTAACACCCTAAACTCTAAAAACGATAAAACACGCAAATGATACAATCATATAAAGAATATAGATGCTACTTCTTCTTTAAGTTCAAAACATGCATAATTATTATTTTTCAAAACGCCGCAGCGGAATAATATCATAATATCTCATCAACAGATAAATAAATCTCCAAGTAGCCATGTCACATATAAACATAATATATCGCCAATATAAATCTCAACTCTCAACATACTGACTTAATAAAATCTTATAAAGTCATAAAACCTAAATGACAGACAGACATCCTAGTCAGAGCCTGACACTATGACTCCAAAGCAAAGAAACGAGGTAGCTCCAAAGCTAGCCTCAGGATATACTAAATCAAGCAACTAATTTTGAAAGCCGTCTATCCAACCAAACGACCACTGGGTGTTAAAGAACATTCCACAATTAAAGCATAATCAAATGAAGTAAATCGGCATAATTAATTTGAAATGATTAATGACATTTAATTAAAGTATTCATAAAAATCCCTACAACATATTCATACATCAAACATACAAGCATAATATTGAAACAAGTATGCGTTCACCTATTCCCATATTCATCAAATTTCACCTAGTACATAAGTCACCAAGTTCCACCAATGCACATATTCACCAAGCACATAGTCAAACATGACACGTTTCATCAATTAACAATGTATGCTATGCCCTAGACACGAATCTATATGCATGTGGTACCAGTCGTCACCAATTGATACAACTGTATCATAATCGTCATCATTTGAATACAAAGTATTTTGGTCGTCAACACTAGATACAAAGTACCCTAATCGTCTTCATTGGATATAAATATCCTAATTATGAATTCATGAACACATGACTCAATAATGCTTACGTTCATTCAACAAGTCGTCAATACCAACGTCAACATTTTTCTATACATGCATTCACCATCAAAATCGTTACCATTTTGCATGTAAGAATTCATCATGATTAATAAATGATCATCATTAGAATCATCATCATAATATCAACATCCATCATCATCAACAACTATCAACTTAAAGAAACAATATCGTTTCAATTTCACATTTTGCACAAAAACGGACAAATAACAACATCATGATATCCATCATATTAAGCTCCTAATCATCATAGATTCATAACCATTCCATCATATGAACATGGATACACTTCATCAACAAGTTTAGAAATCATAAAGCCCCATTTCGGTAAAGTTCGTCTATTTTCACAAAATTCATCTTTTCTAAATAATTCACCAAAGACAAGGCATTCATGGTCAAAGACGTCAACAAATCATATTCGCATATCACATATGATCACAACAAATCATACATATTCACATCATAGCTTGATTCCGATTGAATCCAAAATTTCTCTAGGTTGGTCTCATTTTACCATTTTTCAAAAAGAATTCCATTTTTCAAAGTAAGACCAAGTTAAAGCTCACACACACCTTTCAAAACCATTTTAAAATTATTGCTAGAGAAAATGAACCTTAACCCTAACATTTCACTTGAGAAAAACAAGTTTTTGGAAAATCTCGTGTTCTTGAACGTTTTCAAATAAATTCCAAATCGATTTACAAAATCAAGTTCAATCACACCCATTAGATGTTTCCAAAGGTTTAGAAAGCATAAAAGCAGTTAAATACATCAAAAGAATCATTTTAGAAAGTACGGATCGTCCCTCAAGCACCCGGAACGCAAAAAATATTGGTGGTTGTACTGAGCAACTCGCCATGGCAAGCTGCACCGGAACAGGGCACCATGTTCTTGGTTTTCCTATCGGGAAACCACCCAAATTTCCATCCAAAACCCCAATTTTAATCCCCCTTTGTCCCAAATGCGTCCCCCAAACTTGTTCATTAATTAACATACATCCAGAGGCAATCAAAACAACTATCAACATGAAATCATAACCTCAATTCTCATCAAAATCATCATCAAGTTCATTTTTCACCCAAAACCATATTTTCCAATGATTATACATACAAACATGTATAATCATTTATGAAGTGAATTTAAACATGTTTCAACAATAATCACTCATCAATTCATGGTTTACACTTAATTAAGAAAAAATTATCAAAACAACTTATCACCAACAACAATATGAACTTGAACACATAATCACATGAATTCCATGAAATTTAACTACTCATAATTACCCATAAATTAAGAGCACGAAATTCATCATCAAAAATCAAAAAAGTCATTATTCACAATAATCACTTAAGACACAATAACAAAGAGATGAAAGTTATGACTTAAATCTCAGAAAGTTCTAACCCTCTCACCTCAATGATTCTCCAACACCAACTATGGCTTCACTCTCCTTACTAAATCCCCAAGCTCCTAACTTCTCTCTTCAAGCTCTTGATCTTTTCTCTAACCCTTTTCTCTATTTTCCTCTTCTCCAAGTTTGTGATCTACTTTCTCTCTCTACCTCTTAATGTTTTGTGAAATGAATAATGAATGGCTTAACCTAATTTCTCATAAGAGTTATCTATTTATACCACCAAAATGGGTTAGCTTAATTTTCATTCTAATTGGGCCTCAAAACTCTTGTGTGCTCGCGATTTTCGGGTATCAAGATCATTAATCGGATTTGAACCTTTAATCATTGAACTCTCAACTTTTATTCGCGGAAAGGGAAAAAGTGAGTAAAAACCTTCATAAGACCTTGGATTCGGAGGTTGGTTTCGATTGGGGAAGGTGTTAGGCACCCGAACCGACTATGGTATCCCATAGGAACCTTCTACCTATTCTCTAATCTTGCGCTAAATTAATTTTACTTATTAAAAAAAGTTTAAGAGTTAAGGTGAAAGAAAGGAGAAAGATGAAGCATGTTTTTGGTTATTTTTATTGATTTGGAAGGGTCGAAACCCTTTGCCTACTTACCCAAATAAATCGGGATCAAAATCAAGTAGTTCGGCTAAAGAACTTATTTGATGAATTGAATTGATTTTAACATTTTTTTTGAAAAGATTTCAAGAAGAGATGAGAGGCCTCAAGGCATGAGAAGAAAATACGATGAAGTTGATTAATTTTAATTGCAAGAAATCCATGTCTAATGTGGATATTAAATTGATTAACATTTGATTAAGGAAAAATAAAAGAAAAAATACTTGGGTTACAAGCCAAGGTTTACTTTAAAGAAATTTGAATTTTGATTTTTTTGATTTTTTTGATAGAAAATATTTTTCTAAACTAACGATGAAATCACGTAACGGCGGAAAAATAAATAAGCATAAAGCGATAAATAAAGTGGAGTGTCGGTGCGCGTGTCAGTGCGTGTGTTACCTACATTATTACAAAAAATCCTAGATACATTCTATGGCCCATTTGCCAAGCTACAAACCAAATGATAAAAAATGTACATCAAATACCTAATTTATACATACTAAACAAATGATAAGAATAACAAAAAAAAGTGATAAGATAAAAAAAATGAATATGTACACTATGATCAAGGCAAGAAAATAAACCATTAGTAAGCACGAGAAATATTAATAATGATGAGCAAAAATTAAAATGCACATGTCAAGGAATTAATAAACAATCGATTAAAGGGAGGAAGCCAAAAATTATCAAGCAATATTAAGACCTATGAAATTTAACAAGTAAAATTGAAATATAAAAGATGAAATGCGAAAAAAAGAAATGAAAGTGTGTTAGAAATTTTTTAGAACAATTAAAAATGATAGAAAATATTTTTTAGAGTTTTGAGGTGTAAAAAAGTTAAGAAAGTGGTGAAAATAGTAAAACAGTAGTGAAAATTAAAAGTAGTTTGGGTTTAGTAAAAAAAAAAAAACTGGACTCAGGCAGGTCAAATCCGAACCGTCTGATCAATCAGAAGGCTCAGATCTGATCTCAAAGGGAGCACATCATAGCCACTAAATGGAAATCAAAGGGAGAGGAGAGCGAGGGAGCACAACATGCAGTAAGCAAGCACACACTGGATAAAAAGGAAAGAAAGAGATACAAATAGTTTGCTGTTGCTGTAACACACATTTTCCTTGAAAAAACCTCTTTCTAACTTCAAAAGCCATGCTCTTTCTCTATAATAAAAACCAGCGCCCCCTATTTGCTCTCCTTCTCCGACCAGAAGCATTTTTCCGGCACGGTGGCCGGTGGTGCACCACCGTGCCGGAGTTTCAAAACTCCGCCAAATCAATTTTTTTTTACGTTTTTAAATATCCTTTTTCATCCTAAAAACAAATCCAACCTTAAAATTTTCAACAACTAAACACACAAGCCTAGATCTAAGTTCAAAGTTCACAAAAAAATCAAGAAAAAAGACATGGAAAAAAGCTACCTCGTTTTCTCTTCTTTTCTTCTTCCTTGTAGTTCTGTTTGATTCGTTCCTTTTCTTCTTCCCTTTTTGCGTTCGGTTGAGGTTGTTACATGGTTTATGAGGTGAGTTTGGTTCAGCCACTGCCTTGCGTTTTTTGGTTCTGGTTAGTTGCGTTTTTTGATTCGGTTTTGTTGTTTGTGGGTGCTTGGATGGTTGTTGGTTACTGGATTTCGAAATCTGTTTTTAATGTTCATGTGATGTTCATGACTTTTGCTGGATTTGTGGTTATTGTTGAAAAAAAGGTTGCTGGAAAATTGGTGTTCATGAATGTTCTTCATGTTCTTGAGTATTTTATGAGTTTTGATCTAAAATTTCGGAGAGAGAAAGTGGTTTTGTGTTTTTTGATGATTTTTGACTGATTGTGACTTGACTCTGACTGATCTGACACTTGGGGGACCATTCTGACGCGTGAACAGTACTCTTATAGTACTGTTCACTGATACACTGACAATGACAAAAATACCCCTACAGTTTCTTGGAGAAAAAGTTGGACAGGACCAATGATAAATTGACAAGTGGACTAAAATGACTTAAAAAAATAAAATCTGATAAATAAATAACAATAAATAAATAAATGAAAAAAAAGAAATAACTAAATAAATAATTAAATAATTAAAAACGAAAATTAATAAAAGAAATAATAAAAATGTCCCGTCGGAACCAAAAAATGAAGTATTTTAAAATAACTCTCTGCCGAAATTTCGTCTGATACGACTGAGATACGCGGCTTTTTTACGCTAATTAAAACAATAAAACGACGACGTGAATAAAATGAACTTTAAGAACGCAAACGTTACGCTACACTAAAATACGCACAAAACGCGAGTAAAAAAATTACGAAATTAAATACGCGAGCGATATTAAAAATAAACGACGAACGAAAAATAAATGTGACCACAAGTACGAATAAAAACAGATATTACAAAAATTAGCGCGCGAACGAACGACTGAAAAAGATCAACGTACGAATAAATAAAAAATAAGTTGGTCAAAAATTAGGGTATGACATCTTGCAAACTAATTTCTAAAAAGTTACAACTCATTAAACCGCTAAATCACCATATAATTACCATCTCTAAATAATTACCCTAACTCACTAGTAACTTAGTAAAAATAATGATTCTCACTAAAATATCAAAAATAACCTTTCCAATAAAATTACTAATTTACTCTTACCTACCAAATGACCAAAATTTAGTGCACACGAAAAGAACTTCTCTGATGACTGGTGCTAGCCAATTCCAACGGAGATTCAGAGAGAACAAGGTTTAGAGAGCGGCGGCTAGGGTTTCACAACTTTTGTGAATTAGAGTGCACCTTACAGTGGACCACGTTTCTCTATTTTTCGTAAATTAAATAAGGCTTAATACATGCTTTGGTCCCTTAACTTATTTTTGGATTTCAATTTGGTCCCCTAACTTTAAACTGTCTCAATTTGGTCCCCTAAGTATACATTTGTTTACTCAAGTGGTCCATTCTGTTAGTTTTTGTCAAAAAAGCGTTAACTTTGTCCATGTTAGCATTCCGAAAAAGTTAACGTTTTTTGACAAAAACTAATAGAAGGGACTACTTGAGTAAACAGAGGTATACTTAGGGGACCAAATTGAGACAGTTTAAAGTTAGGGGACCAAATCGAAATCCAAAAATAAGTTAAGGGACTAAAGCATGTTTTAAGCCATTAAATAATAAGTCATATTTAATTATTTAATTACTAATAAATCCTACTTATTCTTTTGTAATTAAGTCTTACTTATTTATTTCTCTCATCTATCTGTCCTTTGTGTGTGACCCTATAGGTTCCCGTAACGTTGACAATAATAATAAATCACATATTTAATATTATAAACAGTGAACAGTATCTAACAACACATCACTGCTACCCAAGTGACGAGAATGTCATGTGATCTGACGAAACCTCTTCTATGATAATGACCATGTATATAATTATCATTTTGCCCTTATGTCTATATTGAACATAACGCATAGACCGTGTCATCCTTGTCTAGTTCAATATTAGACCCGTAGACATTTCTCTTGTTATGTGGGAGGGGAAAATTCCATTTAGGTCACTCATGTCCCTTAACATGATTCGTGGAGTACCCATCAACCAATTTTATAGTCATCCTTTACAAACATTGTTTGAATGGTGATAAAATACTCAACTCCAATATCTAGGGTAAATAGTGGTTTCAGGTCAAAGGATGGAATACACCACTATCACTGAGAATATCTCATGACACTTTTCATAACTTTTACTATGTAGTATTCTCATGGTGGGTCAATCCAATATAAATATTACTTCTAATATTTATATCTATGTGAAGACTTTATAACTCTTTATCTATGATCTGTGAGATGTGATAATCGGTCTATCCATATAATAGTGTCTATGCTTTAATGTTATCCCTTTTCACAATAAAGCTTGACTACAAATAGTTTAAGAATAATGTAATTTCGTTTAATGGGTCTCACGATTAAGTCACACTTAATGCCTCATTAAAGAAACTAGTTATTCTAGGGACTTTATTATTTTGAAACAAAACAAAATCAACAAAGAAATGTCTTGTTATTATATATTTACAATATATATTTATCAATATCATGATACAAAGTCAAACCCAATCAATATAGATTGACTATTAGGGCTTACTCCATCAGTAAATGTTGCTACTAAATCAAGATTAGCTTCCTCTTTAATTTCTTCTTTCTTAGATTCTGATTCTTTATCAAGATTATCCCATGTAGCCATCAAACTCTTCTTGATCTTGTTTCTGAAGTTACTGGATTTGAAACTTATCTTCTTTGTCTTCTCCTTTGACTTGTACTTTTGAACCTCTGGACAGTCAACAATGAAGTGACCAGGTTTCTTGCAGTTGAAACATTCTTTCTGATCTTCCTTCTTTGCACTTGTTGCTCTGTAGCCATTGCTTCTGTTTGAGAACCTCTTATTTATTTTAGCCAGATACTGAAGTCTTTTGGAAAGAATAACGATCTCCTCAGCATCTGGATCTTCTTCAGAACCTCCAGCAGGAGACTCATCTTCAGATTCATCAGCTTTGAGAGCTTTTGAAGACTTTTCTTTGAAGTGTAGTGCTATAGACTTGGACTTCTTAGCAGGTTCATCTTCATTGAGACTTAACTCTTGACATTTGAGAAGGCTTATAAGATCTTCAAGAATGAGTGTATTCAGATCCTTAGCTTCCTCAATAGTTATCACCTTAGGTCTCCATTTAGCAAGCAAGCTTCTTAGAATTTTGTTCACATGATCAGAAGTTACATAACTTTTCTGCAGAATCTGAAGTCCAGACACTAGAGTCTGAAACCTTGAGTACATAGCCTCAATGTTTTCATCTTATTTCATCTTGAACATTTTATACTATTGAACAAGAATGTTTGCTTGGCTTTTTTGACCTTCTTGTTGCCTTCATATTTAAAACACAAGGACTTGAACATAGCCTTAGCAGTTGATTTGTCATCCTCTGATTTTGTGATGTTTCTTGTAAAGATTCTTCTTAGAAGTAGTATGTTTCTTTCTATCAAAAGCTAAACCTTCTTCAACCAAAGTAAGATCAACACCATCTTCTAGGATATCCTTTAATTATTCATCAATACCATTGATGTGACAGTACATTTTACTTTTGCACCAAGTAAATGTTTCAGGATCACATTGCAAGTGTGCTTGAGCATTGGAAGAGTCCTTGAGCAATTGTAATTAGTAGTGATTATAGTGAAATCCCATGTAAGTGCAAGGGGGCTGGACTACTCCAGTGTTGTGGGAGGAACCAATATACATTTCTTGTGTCTTCAATTTCTCTCTATCTCTCTTTTATCTTTGTGTCTGTTATTAATCTGCTGCACTCAGACTCTGTGTCAGAATCTGAACCCATAAGAACCAAACCAGTTCCAACACTAAGAAAAAACCAACACATTCCAATGAAGGTGAGAAGAACACAAGGGGGGGGGGGGGGGGGTGGTTGAATTGTGTTAGATTTTCCTTGTACTTGACAAAGTTCAGCCTCAGATAGAGTTCAGAGTCTGAAGCAATTTTTAAAGTCAGATGCAGCGAATATAAAAGAGATTGAGAGAGAGAAAAAATAGACATAAGAAATTATCATGGTTCCTTCCATAATCCGGAAGTAGTCCAGTCCCCTTGTCACTTACAAGAGATTTTTCACTATAATCACATAAAACCAAAATTGCTCTATCATACAAGCAAGAGAGTTCATATGCTCAAACACACAAGCAAGAGACTTATAAACAAACAAGAATTACACAGAAATGATTTTTTGGTTGAACACTTGATATACAATCAGTGGTGTTCACAATACAAAACAGTTCAGACTCTATTACTTACGAATTTGTAAGATATGAAAGTTAAAAAGAAATTCTAAGTGTTTGATGCGTAGTAAATTTGACAGAGTTTTGACACTTGTAAATTGCAGTAGAGTCTTCACACTATGTCTTCAAGTCTTCATTCCTTTGTATAGAGGTAGGAAATAGATGTTGAGAGTATGCCAACACATCATAGAGTCGTTAGAGAAGCTTGATCATACAACCTTGATTTGGTTAATGTCCTATGAAGGAATGTATTTGAATCCTTTCCTTGAAGAGGAATTAGTCGTTCTCTTCCAAAGAACACAACTGTAGCTTCGTATATATGCACATGGGAATGTTGGAGTAGTGAAGGTAGTGGTTGTACAATTGTCCTTCTTGTACTTGACAATGACATCCATTGACCCTCTGATATCCTTAGAACCATTGTGCGTGATCTTGAAAACAATTATGACTTGGTCTTCAAGGCTTTAGCTCCTTTGTCCTTTAGCTAGTCTAGATTCCGATCTTCAGAGTCCAAGTCTGATCTTCTTCAGAGTCTGAATGCAACGTAGCTTCTCGTGAAAATTCCTGCTCTTCAATTTGTTCTTCCAGAACTAATACTACGAATAAGACTTATAAATTTTAGTATATGGTCATGCATATTTGAACAAATATTAGCATTTTCAATTGAACTTTTAATACCTTGTTATCATAAAAACTTTAAGAGTCTTTGTTAAACTATTTTGTTTCAACATCCAAACCCTCCATCCCCTGTTTTTTTCTCACCTTCAAACTCCACCATTGTACAATTTATATTTTGTTTTAGTTACTCTGATGTGGTTTTATCCAGTACATTTCATATATCATATCTATTTTAGTGTCATCAAACATTGTTATATTATATTTATAAATATGTAATATTAGGGTGCTATTATTCTATTTTATAAAAAAATGGTTATTAAGTTATATTATTTTCTAGAATAAATTAATTACCATATTTAGAAAAAAATAGCAACGTAGTTAAGTAAAACTTTGGATCAAAATATGTCTTTGCACTTCCAATTTTTGTTTTGAAAATATTAATCATTTAAAAAAATTGTTTTTGCCACGAATGCATCGATGAGAAACATATTTCATAAAAAAATCAATATCAATTATTTGAAACGAAGAATTTATATGAATAAGTGTTGATGAAATAATACACCTAGAAAAAGTTTATACTCGTTTTCTGTGATAAAAATATTTTATATACAAAAAATCTTATAATACGTTCAAATGGTCCATAATTGTGTTGTTCATCAATTGTGCATTATTAAATTTTAAAATTTCCGATTTATGTTTTCAAAGGTTGAAAAATTAGTTAAAAATGAATTAATTGCAATAATTAATTTATTTCATGTTACCTCTTTCGTAAGTATGCCAAAGGGACAAAGGAAACACATCGATATACTTAGAAGACACTTGATGATGATTCCAATTTGTGGAGATTTTTTGCAACTCCTTAAGTATATTTTTTTAGCACATCTTGCCCTTTGTATATTATAAATTGGACTTATCATATTTTAGGCTTAATACATCATTCGGTCCCTTAACTTCTGTTTTCAATTTGGTCCCCTAACCATTAAACGTTCCATATTGGTCCTTTATCTTTTTTCCATCATTCAATTTGGTCATATTTTATTTATTTTAACCCTCAAAAAAAGGAGATCGTTGGATAAATAAGATCTATCAGATCTAACTGTGTATCACCAACACCTGATTTATTTTACTTTTCTTCATCATCTTCCCTCATCTTCATCTTCATACAACCTTCATCAACCTTCATCATCTTCAACTTTTATTTGTTCTTTGAAAGATTCATCATTTCAACTTCAACAAAAACCACGTAATCAAGTGAACCATCAACAAGTAATTTTTTTTTTCTTTTCATTTCTTCATCTTCTTCGTTTCTCTTCTTCATCACACCCTCATAACCTAAACCCAGAAATTCAAAAGTAAAAAAATTGAAATCCAAAACCATCACATAACCTTATCTTTCTCTGTCACCAAAATCAAAATTGACAAGACCAAGATTTCATTAACATTTTCCACAACCACCTAATCCACTCTCAATGGAAAAACTCACTCTTTTATCAAAAACTCTTGCCCCATTCAAAATCCAGCACATCCTCTTAAAACTCTAAAACGACGCGGTTATTTCCCTCAAGTTCTTCAATTGGGTCCAAACCCATAACCTTAATTCTCACCCTTCATACCCATTCCTTTCGTCTTCCTATTCTCACTAAAAATAGAAACTTTAAAACAACACATTCCATTTTCTCTCTATCTCTCTTTTATCTTTGTGTCTGTTATTAATCCGCTGCACTCAGACTCTGTGTCAGAATCTGAACCCATAAGAACCAAACCAGTTCCAACACTAAGAAAAAGCCAACACAATCCAATGAAGGTGAGAAGAACACAAGAAGGGGGGGGGGGGTGGTTGAATTGTGTTAGATTTTCCTTGTACTTGACAAAGTTCAGCCTCAGATAGAGTTCAGAGTCTGAAGCAATTTTTAAAGTCAGATGCAGCGAATATAAAAGAGATTGAGAGAGAGAAAAAATAGACATAAGAAATTATCATGGTTCCTTCCATAATCCGGAAGTAGTCCAGTCCCCTTGTCACTTACAAGAGATTTTTCACTATAATCACATAAAACCAAAATTGCTCTATCATACAAGCAAGAGAGTTCATATGCTCAAACACACAAGCAAGAGACTTATAAACAAACAAGAATTACACAGAAATGATTTTTTGGTTGAACACTTGATATACAATCAGTGGTGTTCACAATACAAAACAGTTCAGACTCTATTACTTACGAATTTGTAAGATATGAAAGTTAAAAAGAAATTCTAAGTGTTTGATGCGTAGTAAATTTGACAGAGTTTTGACACTTGTAAATTGCAGTAGAGTCTTCACACTATGTCTTCAAGTCTTCATTCCTTTGTATAGAGGTAGGAAATAGATGTTGAGAGTATGCCAACACATCATAGAGTCGTTAGAGAAGCTTGATCATACAACCTTGATTTGGTTAATGTCCTATGAAGGAATGTATTTGAATCCTTTCCTTGAAGAGGAATTAGTCGTTCTCTTCCAAAGAACACAACTGTAGCTTCGTATATATGCACATGGGAATGTTGGAGTAGTGAAGGTAGTGGTTGTACAATTGTCCTTCTTGTACTTGACAATGACATCCATTGACCCTCTGATATCCTTAGAACCATTGTGCGTGATCTTGAAAACAATTATGACTTGGTCTTCAAGGCTTTAGCTCCTTTGTCCTTTAGCTAGTCTAGATTCCGATCTTCAGAGTCCAAGTCTGATCTTCTTCAGAGTCTGAATGCAACGTAGCTTCTCGTGAAAATTCCTGCTCTTCAATTTGTTCTTCCAGAACTAATACTACGAATAAGACTTATAAATTTTAGTATATGGTCATGCATATTTGAACAAATATTAGCATTTTCAATTGAACTTTTAATACCTTGTTATCATAAAAACTTTAAGAGTCTTTGTTAAACTATTTTGTTTCAACATCCAAACCCTCCATCCCCTGTTTTTTTCTCACCTTCAAACTCCACCATTGTACAATTTATATTTTGTTTTAGTTACTCTGATGTGGTTTTATCCAGTACATTTCATATATCATATCTATTTTAGTGTCATCAAACATTGTTATATTATATTTATAAATATGTAATATTAGGGGGCTATTATTCTATTTTATAAAAAAATGGTTATTAAGTTATATTATTTTCTAGAATAAATTAATTACCATATTTAGAAAAAAATAGCAACGTAGTTAAGTAAAACTTTGGATCAAAATATGTCTTTGCACTTCCAATTTTTGTTTTGAAAATATTAATCATTTAAAAAATTTGTTTTTGCCACGAATGCATCGATGAGAAACATATTTCATAAAAAAATGTATATCAATTATTTGAAACGAAGAATTTATATGAATAAGTGTTGATGAAATAATACACCTAGAAAAAGTTTATACTCGTTTTCTGTGATAAAAATATTTTATATACAAAAAATCTTATAATACGTTCAAATGGTCCATAATTGTGTTGTTCATCAATTGTGCATTATTAAATTTTAAAATTTCCGATTTATGTTTTCAAAGGTTGAAAAATTAGTTAAAAATGAATTAATTGCAATAATTAATTTATTTCATGTTACCTCTTTCGTAAGTATGCCAAAGGGACAAAGGAAACACATCGATATACTTAGAAGACACTTGATGATGATTCCAATTTGTGGAGATTTTTTGCAACTCCTTAAGTATATTTTTTTAGCACATCTTGCCCTTTGTATATTATAAATTGGACTTATCATATTTTAGGCTTAATACATCATTCGGTCCCTTAACTTCTGTTTTCAATTTGGTCCCCTAACCATTAAACGTTCCATATTGGTCCTTTATCTTTTTTCCATCATTCAATTTGGTCATATTTTATTTATTTTAACCCTCAAAAAAAGGAGATCGTTGGATAAATAAGATCTATCAGATCTAACTGTGTATCACCAACACCTGATTTATTTTACTTTTCTTCATCATCTTCCCTCATCTTCATCTTCATACAACCTTCATCAACCTTCATCATCTTCAACTTTTATTTGTTCTTTGAAAGATTCATCATTTCAACTTCAACAAAAACCACGTAATCAAGTGAACCATCAACAAGTAATTTTTTTTCTTTTCATTTCTTCATCTTCTTCGTTTCTCTTCTTCATCACACCCTCATAACCTAAACCCAGAAATTCAAAAGTAAAAAAATTGAAATCCAAAACCATCACATAACCTTATCTTTCTCTGTCACCAAAATCAAAATTGACAAGACCAAGATTTCATTAACATTTTCCACAACCACTTAATCCACTCTCAATGGAAAAACTCACTCTTTTATCAAAAACTCTTGCCCCATTCAAAATCCAGCACATCCTCTTAAAACTCTAAAACGACGCGGTTATTTCCCTCAAGTTCTTCAATTGGGTCCAAACCCATAACCTTAATTCTCACCCTTCATACCCATTCCTTCCGTCTTCCTATTCTCACTAAAAATAGAAACTTTAAAACAACACATTCCATTTTCTCTCTATCTCTCTTTTATCTTTGTGTCTGTTATTAATCCGCTGCACTCAGACTCTGTGTCAGAATCTGAACCCATAAGAACCAAACCAGTTCCAACACTAAGAAAAAGCCAACACAATCCAATGAAGGTGAGAAGAACACAAGAAGGGGGGGGGGGGGTGGTTGAATTGTGTTAGATTTTTCTTGTACTTGACAAAGTTCAGCCTCTGATAGAGTTCAGAGTCTGAAGCAATTTTCAAAGGCAGATGCAGCAAATATAAAAGAGATTGAGAGAGAGAAAAAATAGACATAAGAAATTATCATGGTTCCTTCCATAATCCGGAAGTAGTCCAGTCCCCTTGTCACTTACAAGAGATTTTTCACTATAATCACATAAAACCACAATTGCTCTATCATACAAGCAAGAGAGTTCTTATGCTCAAGCACACAAGCAAGAGACTTATAAACAAACAAGAATTACACATAAATAATTTTTTGGTTGAACACTTGATATACAATCAGTGGTGTTCACAATACAAAACAGTTCAGACTCTATTACTTACGAATTTGTAAGATATGAAAGTTAAAAAGAAATTCTAAGTGTTTGATGCGTAGTAAATTTGACAGAGTTTTGACACTTGTAAATTGCAGTAGAGTCTTCACACTATGTCTTCAAGTCTTCATTCCTTTGTATAGATGTAGGAAATAGATGTTGAGAGTATGCCAACGCATCATAGAGTCGTTAGAGAAGCTTGATCATACAACCTTGATTTGGTTAATGTCCTATGAAGGAATGTATTTGAATCCTTTCCTTGAAGAGGAATTAGTCGTTCTCTTCCAAAGAACACAATTGTAGCTTCGTATATATGCACATGAGAATGTTGGAGTAGTGGAGGTAGTGGTTGTACAATTGTCCTTCTTGTACTTGACAATGACATCCATTGACCCTCTGATATCCTTAGAACCATTGTGCGTGATCTTGAAAACAATTATGACTTGGTCTTCAAGGCTTTAGCTCCTTTGTCCTTTAGCTAGTCTAGATTCCGATCTTCAGAGTCCAAGTCTGATCTTCTTCAGAGTTTGAATGCAACGTAGCTTCTCGTGAAAATTCCTGCTCTTCAATTTGTTCTTCCAGAACTAATACTACGAATAAGACTTATAAATTTTAGTATATGGTCATGCATATTTGAACAAATATTAGCATTTTCAATTGAACTTTTAATACCTTGTTATCATAAAAACTTTAAGAGTCTTTGTTAAACTATTTTGTTTCAACATCCAAACCCTCCATCCCCTGTTTTTTTCTCACCTTCAAACTCCACCATTATACAATTTATATTTTGTTTTAGTTACTCTGATGTGGTTTTATCCAGTACATTTCATATATCATATCTATTTTAGTGTCATCAAACATTGTTATATTATATTTATAAATATGTAATATTAGGGTGCTATTATTCTACTTTATAAAAAAATGGTTATTAAGTTATATTATTTTCTAGAATTAATTAATTACCATATTTAGAAAAAAATAGCAACGTAGTTAAGTAAAACTTTGGATCAAAATATGTCTTTGCACTTCCAATTTTTGTTTTGAAAATATTAATCATTTAAAAAATTTGTTTTTGCCACGAATGCATCGATGAGAAACATATTTCATAAAAAAATGTATATCAATTATTTGAAACGAAGAATTTATATGAATAAGTGTTGATGAAATAATACACCTAGAAAAAGTTTATACTCGTTTTCTGTGATAAAAATATTTTATATACAAAAAATCTTATAATACGTTCAAATGGTCCATAATTGTGTTGTTCATCAATTGTGCATTATTAAATTTTAAAATTTCCGATTTATGTTTTCAAAGGTTGAAAAATTAGTTAAAAATGAATTAATTGCAATGATTAATTTATTTCATGTTACCTCTTTCGTAAGTATGCCAAAGGGACAAAGGAAACACATCGATATACTTAGAAAACACTTGATGATGATTCCAATTTGTGGAGATTTTTTTGCAACTCCTTAAGTATATTTTTTTAGCACATCTTGCCCTTTGTATATTATAAATTGGACTTATCATATTTTAGGCTTAATACATCATTCGGTCCCTTAACTTCTGTTTTCAATTTGATCCCCTAACCATTAAACGTTCCATATTGGTCCTTTATCTTTTTTCCATCATTCAATTTGGTCATATTTTATTTATTTTAACCCTAAAAAAAAGGAGACCGTTGGATAAATAAGATCTATCAGATCTAACTGTGTATCACCAACACCTGATTTATTTTACTTTTCTTCATCATCTTCCCTCATCTTCATCTTCATACAACCTTCATCATCTTCAACTTTTATTTGTTCTTTGAAAGATTCATCATTTCAACTTCAACAAAAACCACGTAATCAAGTGAACCATCAACAAGTAATTTTTTTTTTTTTTCATTTCTTCATCTTCTTCGTTTCTCTTCTTCATCACACCCTCATAACCTAAACCCAGAAATTCAAAAGTAAAAAAATTGAAATCCAAAACCATCACATAACCTTATCCTTCTCTGTCACCAAAATCAAAATTGACAAGACCAAGATTTCATTAACATTTTCCACAATCACTTAATCCACTCTCAATGGAAAAACTCACTCTTTTATCAAAAACTCTTGCCCCATTCAAAATCCAGCACATCCTCTTAAAACTCTAAAACGACGCGGTTATTTCCCTCAAGTTCTTCAATTGGGTCCAAACCCATAACCTTAATTCTCACCCTTCATACCCATTCTTTCCGTCTTCCTATTCTCACTAAAAATAGAAACTTTAAAACAACACATTCCATTTTCTCTCTATCTCTCTTTTATCTTTGTGTCTGTTATTGATCCGCTGCACTCAGACTCTGTGTCAGAATCTGAACCCATAAGAACCAAACCAGTTCCAACACTAAGAAAAAGCCAACACAATCCAATAAAGGTGAGAAGAACACAAGAAGGGGGGGGGGGGGGGGTTGAATTGTGTTAGATTTTTCTTGTACTTGACAAAGTTCAGCCTCTGATAGAGTTCAGAGTCTGAAGCAATTTTCAGAGGCAGATGCAGCAAATATAAAAGAGATTGAGAGAGAGAAAAAATAGACATAAGAAATTATCATGGTTCCTTCCATAATCCGGAAGTAGTCCAGTCCCCTTGTCACTTACAAGAGATTTTTCACTATAATCACATAAAACCACAATTGCTCTATCATACAAGCAAGAGAGTTCTTATGCTCAAGCACACAAGCAAGAGACTTATAAACAAACAAGAATTACACATAAATAATTTTTTGGTTGAACACTTGATATACAATCAGTGGTGTTCACAATACAAAACAGTTCAGACTCTATTACTTACGAATTTGTAAGATATGAAAGTTAAAAAGAAATTCTAAGTGTTTGATGCGTAGTAAATTTGACAGAGTTTTGACACTTGTAAATTGCAGTAGAGTCTTCACACTATGTCTTCAAGTCTTCATTCCTTTGTATAGATGTAGGAAATAGATGTTGAGAGTATGCCAACGCATCATAGAGTCGTTAGAGAAGCTTGATCATACAACCTTGATTTGGTTAATGTCCTATGAAGGAATGTATTTGAATCCTTTCCTTGAAGAGGAATTAGTCGTTCTCTTCCAAAGAACACAACTGTAGCTTCGTATATATGCACATGAGAATGTTGGAGTAGTGAAGGTAGTGGTTGTACAATTGTCCTTCTTGTACTTGACAATGACATCCATTGACCCTCTGATATCCTTAGAACCATTGTGCGTTATCTTGAAAACAATTATGACTTGGTCTTCAAGGCTTTAGCTCCTTTGTCCTTTAGCTAGTCTAGATTCCGATCTTCAGAGTCCAAGTCTGATCTTCTTCAGAGTCTGAATGCAACGTAGCTTCTCGTGAAAATTCCTGCTCTTCAATTTGTTCTTCCAGAACCAATACTACGAATAAGACTTATAAATTTTAGTATATGGTCATGCATATTTGAACAAATATTAGCATTTTCAATTGAACTTTTAATACCTTGTTATCATAAAAACTTTAAGAGTCTTTGTTAAACTATTTTGTTTCAACATCCAAACCCTCCATCCCCTGTTTTTTTCTCACCTTCAAACTCCACCATTGTACAATTTATATTTTGTTTTAGTTACTCTGATGTGGTTTTATCCAGTACATTTCATATATCATATCTATTTTAGTGTCATCAAACATTGTTATATTATATTTATAAATATGTAATATTAGGGTGCTATTATTCTACTTTATAAAAAAATGGTTATTAAGTTATATTATTTTCTAGAATTAATTAATTACCATATTTAGAAAAAAATAGCAACGTAGTTAAGTAAAACTTTGGATCAAAATATGTCTTTGCACTTCCAATTTTTGTTTTGAAAATATTAATCATTTAAAAAATTTGTTTTTGCCACGAATGCATCGATGAGAAACATATTTCATAAAAAAATGTATATCAATTATTTGAAACGAAGAATTTATATGAATAAGTGTTGATGAAATAATACACCTAGAAAAAGTTTATACTCGTTTTCTGTGATAAAAATATTTTATATACAAAAAATCTTATAATACGTTCAAATGGTCCATAATTGTGTTGTTCATCAATTGTGCATTATTAAATTTTAAAATTTCCGATTTATGTTTTCAAAGGTTGAAAAATTAGTTAAAAATGAATTAATTGCAATGATTAATTTATTTCATGTTACCTCTTTCGTAAGTATGCCAAAGGGACAAAGGAAACACATCGATATACTTAGAAAACACTTGATGATGATTCCAATTTGTGGAGATTTTTTTGCAACTCCTTAAGTATATTTTTTTAGCACATCTTGCCCTTTGTATATTATAAATTGGACTTATCATATTTTAGGCTTAATACATCATTCGGTCCCTTAACTTCTGTTTTCAATTTGATCCCCTAACCATTAAACGTTCCATATTGGTCCTTTATCTTTTTTCCATCATTCAATTTGGTCATATTTTATTTATTTTAACCCTAAAAAAAAGGAGACCGTTGGATAAATAAGATCTATCAGATCTAACTGTGTATCACCAACACCTGATTTATTTTACTTTTCTTCATCATCTTCCCTCATCTTCATCTTCATACAACCTTCATCATCTTCAACTTTTATTTGTTCTTTGAAAGATTCATCATTTCAACTTCAACAAAAACCACGTAATCAAGTGAACCATCAACAAGTAATTTTTTTTTTTTTTCATTTCTTCATCTTCTTCGTTTCTCTTCTTCATCACACCCTCATAACCTAAACCCAGAAATTCAAAAGTAAAAAAATTGAAATCCAAAACCATCACATAACCTTATCCTTCTCTGTCACCAAAATCAAAATTGACAAGACCAAGATTTCATTAACATTTTCCACAATCACTTAATCCACTCTCAATGGAAAAACTCACTCTTTTATCAAAAACTCTTGCCCCATTCAAAATCCAGCACATCCTCTTAAAACTCTAAAACGACGCGGTTATTTCCCTCAAGTTCTTCAATTGGGTCCAAACCCATAACCTTAATTCTCACCCTTCATACCCATTCTTTCCGTCTTCCTATTCTCACTAAAAATAGAAACTTTAAAACAACACATTCCATTTTCTCTCTATCTCTCTTTTATCTTTGTGTCTGTTATTGATCCGCTGCACTCAGACTCTGTGTCAGAATCTGAACCCATAAGAACCAAACCAGTTCCAACACTAAGAAAAAGCCAACACAATCCAATGAAGGTGAGAAGAACACAAGAAGGGGGGGGGGGGGGGGGGTTGAATTGTGTTAGATTTTTCTTGTACTTGACAAAGTTCAGCCTCTGATAGAGTTCAGAGTCTGAAGCAATTTTCAGAGGCAGATGCAGCAAATATAAAAGAGATTGAGAGAGAGAAAAAATAGACATAAGAAATTATCATGGTTCCTTCCATAATCCGGAAGTAGTCCAGTCCCCTTGTCACTTACAAGAGATTTTTCACTATAATCACATAAAACCACAATTGCTCTATCATACAAGCAAGAGAGTTCTTATGCTCAAGCACACAAGCAAGAGACTTATAAACAAACAAGAATTACACATAAATAATTTTTTGGTTGAACACTTGATATACAATCAGTGGTGTTCACAATACAAAACAGTTCAGACTCTATTACTTACGAATTTGTAAGATATGAAAGTTAAAAAGAAATTCTAAGTGTTTGATGCGTAGTAAATTTGACAGAGTTTTGACACTTGTAAATTGCAGTAGAGTCTTCACACTATGTCTTCAAGTCTTCATTCCTTTGTATAGATGTAGGAAATAGATGTTGAGAGTATGCCAACGCATCATAGAGTCGTTAGAGAAGCTTGATCATACAACCTTGATTTGGTTAATGTCCTATGAAGGAATGTATTTGAATCCTTTCCTTGAAGAGGAATTAGTCGTTCTCTTCCAAAGAACACAACTGTAGCTTCGTATATATGCACATGAGAATGTTGGAGTAGTGAAGGTAGTGGTTGTACAATTGTCCTTCTTGTACTTGACAATGACATCCATTGACCCTCTGATATCCTTAGAACCATTGTGCGTTATCTTGAAAACAATTATGACTTGGTCTTCAAGGCTTTAGCTCCTTTGTCCTTTAGCTAGTCTAGATTCCGATCTTCAGAGTCCAAGTCTGATCTTCTTCAGAGTCTGAATGCAACGTAGCTTCTCGTGAAAATTCCTGCTCTTCAATTTGTTCTTCCAGAACCAATACTACGAATAAGACTTATAAATTTTAGTATATGGTCATGCATATTTGAACAAATATTAGCATTTTCAATTGAACTTTTAATACCTTGTTATCATAAAAACTTTAAGAGTCTTTGTTAAACTATTTTGTTTCAACATCCAAACCCTCCATCCCCTGTTTTTTTCTCACCTTCAAACTCCACCATTGTACAATTTATATTTTGTTTTAGTTACTCTGATGTGGTTTTATCCAGTACATTTCATATATCATATCTATTTTAGTGTCATCAAACATTGTTATATTATATTTATAAATATGTAATATTAGGGTGCTATTATTCTATTTTATAAAAAAATGGTTATTAAGTTATATTATTTTCTAGAATAAATTAATTACCATATTTAGAAAAAAATAGCAACGTTAATAACTTATGAGACTAAAATGTAACCAAAAAATAACTTAAGGGACCAAATCATTAATTAAGCCATTATAAATTGGACTTATCATATTTTAGGCTTAATACATCATTTGGTCCCTTAACTTATTTTCTGTTTTCAATTTGGTCCCCTAACTATTAAACGTTCCATATTGGTCCTTTATCTTTTTTCCATCATTCAATTTGGTCCTATTTTATTCATTTTAACCCCCAAAAAAAGGAGATCGTTGGATAAATAAGATCTATCAGATCTAACTGTATATCACCAACACCTGATTTATTTTACTTTTCTTCATCATCTTCCCTCATCTTCATCTTCATACAACCTTCATCAATCTTCATCATCTTCAACTTTTATTTGTTCTTTGAAAGATTCATCATTTCAACTTCAACAAAAACCACATAATCAAGTGAACCATCAACAAGTAATTTTTTTTTTTCAAAAATAAAAAAATTGAAATCCAAAACCATCACATAACCTTATCCTTCTCTGTCACCAAAATCAAAATTGACAAGACCAAGATTTCATTAACATTTTCCACAATCACTTAATCCACTCTCAATGGAAAAACTCACTCTTTTATCAAAAACTCTTGCCCCATTCAAAATCCAGCACATCCTCTTCATACCCATTCCTTCCGTCTTCCTATTCTCACTAAAAATAGAAACTTTAAAACAACACATTCCATTTTCTGCAAAATCATCACCAAATCAAATTTGTTTGAATCATTGATTCATTCCTACACTCGCTGCAATTCATCACCCCTTGGTTTTGATACCCTTTTCAAGACTTTTGCTCATATGAACAAGCTGAGAAATGCTACTGATACTTTTGTTAAAATAAAGGAATATGGTTTCTTTCCAATTATTAGTTCTCATTTCATCCAAGTCCATTCGTCAACAAATTACATCACCATAAATGTCATTTCATTACCTCATCCCCTTCTTCTTTGGTGTTTCTCTGTTGTACTTTCTCTTCATCTTGAATTTAAGGTTACTGGAAAAGAATTAATTTTGATTATGGTGTGAGTGACTGAGTTCTAATCTGATGATCCATTTGGTTTTTTTAAAGAAGAGTTTGATTATGTGGTTTTTGTTGAAGTTGAAATGATGAATTTTTGGAAGAACAAAAAATTAGTCGAAGATGATGAAGATTGATTAAGGTTGTATGAAGATGAAGATGAAAAATGTAAAATAAATCAGGTGTTGGTGATACATAATTTGATCTGATAGACCTCATTTATCAAACAGTCTCCTTTTTTTTGAGGTTAAAATGAATAAAATAGGACCAAATTGAATGATACAAAGAAGATAAAGGACCAATTTGAAACGTTTAATAGTTAGGGGACCAAATTGAAAATAGAAAATAAGTTAAGGGACCAAATGATGTATTAAGCCCATATTTTATTTGTCACATGCATAGAGAAACAAATATGGTTAAAACTCTCAAGTATGTGTATGGTATTGTTTTATTTCTATCACTTTTTCTTGTTGCAAAGAACATTGACGGTAGTATATTTGTTCATCCTTTTCCAAATTTCCTTACTTTGTCAGTAGTTTTTACACAATATTTTATCTTTGTTTGGTAACATTGTTTTATTCTGTTTTTTAGGGAGACTTTCATACAACTCCTTAAGAGGTAATTTTTTTAGTGCATCGTGCTCTTTATACATTATAAAGGGATCAAATAATATTCTATTTGTTGCATGTATAGAGAGAAAAGTTAGGCTAAATCTCTCATGTTTGTGTATTATATGGTTTTATTGCATTCCATTTTTTTATTTTAGTTTAGGGTTTCTTACAACTCCTTAAGAGGTAATTTCTTTTAGCACATCATTTGCTTTATACATTATAAAGTGACCTATTCATATTCTTTTTGTTACATGTATAGAGAGAAAAACATGGCTAAATCTCCCAACGGTTTCTTGCAACTAATGATTGTTTTTTTCTTTTCATTTTTCCTTGTTGCAACGAGCTATAATGGTAATCTATTTTTCATCATTTTTCAAATTTCCTTATTTAATTCTAGGGTATCAAACAACTACTTAAGAGGTAATTTGTTTTACCACATCATGCAATTTATACATGATAAAGTGATAAAACATTTTGTATGTTACATGTATATAGAGAGAAAAAAGGTTAAAACCCTCAAGTTTTTGTATACCATGGTTTTATTTCTTTTGCTTTTCCTTGTTTCAAAGAACATTGATGATAACATATTCTTTTATCCTTTTTCATTGTAGAATTACCTGGTTGTCAAACTGATGCTGATTGTCCAAAAGGTACCAGAGGTCGCACATATAAGTGCATTAACAAAAAATGTAGATATCCTAAAGTGTGGAAACCGGTTGAATGAGTACAAGGCCCAAAAGAATAAACATACGCCATTCTTGGAAGAATGAGTTCTTATGGTAGAAAAAAATGTATGCAATTTACCTTTTCTTAGAATATTCCTTAGTTCATCTTTAGTTATTGTACTGATACCAAATAATTGTATTTTAATATTTCTTTTTATAATTTCACGGACCTTGCTATTATGGCTTTTTACTAAAAAATATAACATAACACTAAAAAATATTATAATTAAATTGTTTTCTTCTCTCTTAATTTTGGATGTGTCATCGTGGCCTCCGGTTTAGGCATATCAAACTTACTTTCCAACCTTACCATCTATATGGATACTTTCAATAGCTAAGTTGAATTTTTTTTTTTTTTTTTTTAAGTTTATAGCTTGATGGTGTAGTTTGACAAGTGCACCAAATTGTATCAAGTAATAAAGTAGTAAATTAATTGTTTCCACAGTGATTGTCGTTCAATTAGGTAATTAGTGGAATCTATTTCAAAAGCAAATAATATAAGAGATTTGAAGGTGGTTGGAGTGTTTTAATTAACATGACCAATGAGAGATTAGGATTTTGTGATTCAGAACTGTAACAACGATTAGAGAATCCTTGAATCCCCCTATCGTCTTTGTTGGAAATTAAATCGGGAAATCATTAGTTTATAATTTGCTTTTATTTGGATTTTAGAAAGTATAACATAACCCCGTGATGAATCAATAGAAGTTTTTTTTAATATCCTCGCAACTCAACCATTTACAATTACGAGGTTCCCCTAAGATGAGTTATAGCCCTAAATTCATACTTAGATTCAATTATGCGAGAAACTAAGAAATTCAGTACTTCCTTAATCCAATGGAATTAGGGTCGTCATTCTTATTGCTCCATCGAAGATACATTATAAAAACATTCATATACGAATTAAATTAGAATCTAGACTATAAACTAAATAAAAACTTTATGAATATGATCCAACAAATAAGAAGGGATTCATCGTGAAACCCTAGTAAAAGAGGTTTAGTTGCTAATGGCAACTGACATCATTACAAAACAATAAAAAACATACCCTATAGAAACGATAGAAGGATGTAGATCCTCTACCATAAAGCTTCTGATGCTTGACTCTTGCCTTGTACCACTAGCTTTCTGAATGAATAAAAGAGTGTGCAATGGTATCTATTTATTATGCATGATTACTTAGGGGTTAAGAGAGTGAAAATAGGGTTTTGCACCAAAAACGGCTTGGAAAACAAAGGAAACAGTAATTATTGGACGTGCCCATTCGCGAGGCGTGTGGCATGGTGCCCAACGGCACATGAGATAACAAGGAATGTTGTTCCATGCATAGGGGTGCATTGCTTCACGCGCAGGAGCACATGAGGCAGCCTTATGCCAATTATTCAATTTTTGACCCTTTTTCTAGAGTTCTCCCGTCCTAAAATTTCTTGGTACATCAAATGAATTTTCTTCACTCTGTATTGTCATCATACACCTTCTAAGAACCATCAAAATTCAATCTACAGATCCTTAAACCTTCACATAATGTCTTATTTTTCCGATTTACATGATTTTGTTAGAACAAGAATGGTTCATAAAAGTTCTCTTGGGTTTTGATGATAACAAAGTAGTAAACAAAAATTGGTATGCTAACATATGTTCAAGTGTGCAAGATCTCCTATCATGAAGAAGGAACATATGAACAACATTAGAAAGGGATTGGGAAGCTTAGAAGATTGTGGTGGAAGATCTACTGGAAGTTAAACTAGAAGTCAACACCCTTAGTAGAAGGAAGTCTCAAAGAAGCTGGGGAGTAATCTCGACAGACTTTGTGAAGGACATCAGACATCAGACACAAAAGCTTAGAAGATTGTGGTTGAAGATCCACTGAAAGGTAAACCAGAAGTCAACATCCTTAGTAGAAGGAAGTCTCATAGAAGATGAGGAGTGATCTAGAAAGACTCTGTGAAGGACATCAGACACAAAAGCTAACTAGGATACTTGGATACGAGGGACCCATGATCCATGTAAGCTTTTGTCTTATTCTGTGAGCTGTCTCTATCAAAGCATCTGGTAGAGCAGCTATTTTGTTTTCTTTCGTCTAAGTGTACAATCAGTCAAAGGACATCAGGAATGAAGAATACAACAAATAATTCTCCTTTCAGCAAAGGAAATTCAAAGTACTTTCCAACGGGATTATACATATCAAGGAAAGGACCAATGTTTGTGATCGAAGCTTCTCAACAACTCTATTTGCGTTGACACTCTTCTCCAACATCTCTCAAATCACTGCCTATAAAAGAAGCTGAAGACCTAAAGAAGAAGCAACAAGACTCTACTATTCAGTTGTGACATAACTCTGTCAAATTTAATAGCGCAAAGAACTTAGGATTTATTTCAAGTCTAATCTTAGAAAACCTAGGGAGTCTGGTCAGCTGTTCAGTTTACAATTACATGTTAGAAAAAGTGTAGGAACAAATTAACTTGTTAACAGTTAGGGAATTTTTTTTTTAAAAAGTCTCTCGAATACGTGTTTGAGCATACAAGTCTCTTGGTGAAACCTTGAGCACTTAGGAGTCTTAATCAGTGGGGATTGAGCAAAGGGAAGTCTTAAGTGTAACACCCTATTCCTATTAAGCGGTAAAACGCGCGAACATACATATATATTCTAGAAATAGATGTTACGTCAACAATAAATTTCAAAGTTCACAAGTATAAATTATCATGGTTCATAAACATAGCAGCGGAATACATCAAGCATATAAACATTATCTCCAAATCTCATGATAATTAATACATAAATCTCATCCTCAAACATCAGATATAAATAAATCATGTTATAACTTCTCGGATCAACATAATGATAAACAAGTCCAACATATAAACGTTATCCTAGATCAGAGCCCTAATCTAGACGCGCGCAAAAGAAAAAGAGGACTCCTGCTCCTCAGCAACATCAATTCAACAAGCTACTAACCCTGCACTCCATCTACCCGTCCGCACGGAAAGGTAGGTGGTAAACCACTGAGGGTTAGCATTACATCAACATAATTCACAAGCAAATAATTAGGAATAACATATATATAATGATTACTAAACAGTGTAAGCATCCTCATATATATACAATCACTCAATATTCCAATATCATTCCAATTCATCAATTCAAATTCATATGAACCAAGTGCATTAACCACATATCACAACTCAATTCGATTCACCAAGCAAATGCATTAATCTCAATTCAATTCACCAAACAAATGCATTAATCTCAATTCAATTCACCAACAAGTGTATGCAATGTTCTAGACTCATCTAGATGCATGTGGTACCAAATCTCCTCAAGGTCGTCACCTTCGATGCAACAAAAACATCGTTTGTAAGGTTTCACACCCCGTCTTACATTGAACATAAGTTCGTCACCAAACAATGAATGCATGAACATATGACTCGACTCAATGCATATGTTCATACAACGGTCACCTCATCAATCAACATGCATATAACATTATGCAATCATCACCAAAACAATGCATATACAATTATGCAATCATCACCATTATTCAACAAATATGCACACACCAACATACATTCAACATATATCATTCATTCACAAGTCTCCATTTAATCACATAAGATCAATCACAAAAGGTTTGCCAAACCATTGGTCTTTAAGCTAAGTTTTCTCCAAGTTCTACTCACAATTCACAACTTTGAAAATATTTGAAGTAATGAATCGAAACCAACCAAACAAGGTTAATTGCCTAAACCATGTATACTCTTAAGTCACAATTGTGTGCAGTAGAGGTTACATAAGCCTTTCATCGGCCATTCACGATGAATTCACAAAAATCACGAAGTTTGTCTCACTTTGTCACTTTTCCAAAATTCCAAGTTTTCAAGACAAAACAAGACATAAACCAATTGAACCAATTGAAATTGTTTTTAGAATGCATATAAACAAGGTACAAGCCTAATCCCACTTTGTTTCTTTGAAAAGGATCCATTCCGGAAAAATTCATGTTCTTGAGCATTATTCAAAATCAAGTTCGATTTCACAAAATTCAATTCAATTCGATCATCGAGAAGTTCCAGTGAGATTAAGTATGTAAACAATGTTTATATGAGTTGAAAGGAACATTAAGGAATGCTCGGTTAGGTCCCAAGGTTCACAAATCAAAAATCAATGGGGCTGAACATGGCATGATTCGCTTAAGCGACCAGCACACCGAGAGCAAAGCCTTGTTCGCTTTGAGCTCGCTTACAGCTTGCTCAAGCGAATTGGGTAGCATAATGAATGTTTGCTTAAGAGAACAGGGGTTCGCTTGAGTGGACCTTCATCTGGGCAGACCAAATGCTCACGGGTTCTTGACTCTTCACTCAAAAACCCAATTTCAAACCCCCAATTTCCAAAAACGTGTTCCAGAAAGTGTTTACAGGTCCTAATCATTTTAAGACACCTAAAGGAACTCAAATTATGCATTATAAACAACAATCTAGCTCATTTCATTAAATTCCATAATTTTCTCAAAACACCAACAACAACCACAAATTTCATCATCAGTCCACAACAGTGATTCCAATTCAACAAATCAACTTCCAACAGTTCACAAATCATTCATAACATCAATTGAACACGAATCCATACATGATACAACATCACAACTTCATTTCTCATCAATTTTTCACATACCCAAATATTCATTTTCATACATTTTTGACATGTTAATTCAACAACGATTACACAATCATCATATAACTCATGCTTACAAACATATCATCAACATCCAAACACGAATTTACAGAATCAAATCAAATCATGAAAATAGTAGAAATGAGAAATTAAGAATTATGTGTGAAAACTACACCTCTTACCTCTAACAACAAGAATTCCTAACCCAAGCTTCACTTTAGCTCCTAGGATCAATCTCTCCTTTAGCCTCCAACCCTCTTCTCTTGTTCTTCTCTTTAGCCTCTTTTCCTCTATTCTTTTGTGTTGTGTGAATGACAAAATTTCTAACCCTATTTGCTCAAAGTCATGGGTCAAATGTTCACAACCCTTAATGGGCCTAAACCACACAAACTAATTGGGCTTAATTCTAATTACGTTAAACGCTAACTTACTAACAGTAATTAATTAGAAACCTCGTCTCTAACTTGAAATGCTAGAAACTAACTACTATCACAAAGTTACTAAATTACTCTTCCTCGTAAAAAAACTAAAATACCCTTAAGTCTAAATGACCAAAATACCCTTCTAATACGAAAACTCAAGAAAATGCACACAAACATAAATAAGCACACATAAATAATATAATCATCATAAGTTGAAGCAAGTTCGTCAGAAGCACCTCACCAGAAGTTGAAGATCATCATAAGATAATATAATCAAAGCTTCAAAGGTTGTTCTAAAGTTTCATCCGCGCCTAGTATTGCAGAAGACCAGAAGAATAAAGCAATGACTAACTCAAATGAATTTGAAGGCATTGGATGCTTATTCTCTGAAGAGCGTTGACAAAGTACAATTGTACGAAGTGTACAACCACTATCTCTACTACTTAGTCTGTGTCTCTGCTACATGACAAAAATAACAGCTATGCCTGCAACAATGTTCCTTCATTCTTGGAATGGATTTGAAATTGATCCTTCATAGGACAATAACCAAATCAGCAAAAGATCATCGGTGATTTGATCAAAGCTTCAAACGACTCTTTTTGATGTGCTGGAAATTTACAACGTCTCTTTCACTCTTCTATATAAAGGAGTGAAGACTTAGAGAATCAACAGGACTCAACAACATTTTGAAAGCGTCAAAACTCTGTCAAAATTGTTCTGCATCAAAAGTTCACTTAGAATTTCTTATCAAAAGTTCATATCTTAAAAATTCTAAAGTATTAAGAGTTTGTATCTGATTTGTATTGTGAACACCACTGATTGTATATCAAGTGTTCAACCTCAAACAATTTCTTTGTATTTCTGTTTGAATAGAAGTCTCTTGCAATTGTGCTTGAGCATTGAAAGTCTCTTGATTGTGTTCAGGAGCATAGGAAATCTCTTGTAGTTGTGCTTGAGTAGTTTGAAGTCTCATGCTAGTTTTAGCAGTGAGAATTTGTAATCAGATATTACATTTTTAGTGAACTCTCCTTTGAAATGCAAGGGGGACATGACTACTTCCGGTTTGTGGAAGGAACCTGTATAATTGTTGTGTCTTTCTTCTCTCTCTCTCTCTCTCTCTCTCTCTCTCTCTCTCTCTCTCTCTCTCTCTCTGTTTTTATCCGCTGCATTTAGAATCTGAACATCACTTCAGAAGCTGTAATCTAACTGCTTCTGATCAGTGACTTCAGTAGGAGAAAACGAAGAAAAAGCCAACACAATTCAACCCCCCCTTCTTGTGTTTTTTCTCACCTTCAATTGGTATCAAAAGCCTTGGTTCTGTTGAGAACACTAAACAGTGTAACAGTCCAAGATCTGAGAAAAACATGTCTGGTTCCGGTGAATCATCTGCTTCTGGCTCTGGTGGTAATCATAATATTGTTCCTTATGATTATAGTGATAAGAAAGCTGATTCAGGAAAAGTTCCTAAGTTTAATGGAGATCCTGAAGAGTTCTCTTGGTGGAAAACCAACTTCTACGGTTATATCATGGGCTTAGATGAAGAGTTATGGGATATTCTGGAAGATGGAGTTGGTGACTTGGACCTTGATGAAGTAGGAGCTTCTGTTGATAGAAAGAAACATACTCCTGCTCAGAAGAAAATGCACAAGAAACATCACAAGATCAGAGGATCACTTGCTCTTGCTATACCTCGTGCAGAGTATATGAAGATGAGTGACAAATCAACTGCAAATGCAATGTTTGCTTTTCTATGTGCAAACTATGAAGGAAGTAAGAAGGTTAGAGAAGCAAAAACACTTATGCTTGTTCATCAGTATGAATTGTTCAAGATGAAGGATGATGAAAGCATTGAGGAAATGTACTCAAGGTTTCAGACCCTAGTCTCTGGACTACAAATACTAAAGAAAAGCTACGTTGCTTCTGATCATGTGAGCAAGATACTAAGAAGTCTGCCTGCTAGATGGAGACCTAAGATTACTGCTATTTAGGAAGCTAAAGATTTAAACACTTTAAGTGTTGAACATCTTGTAAGCTCTCTCAAGGTTCATGAGATAAGCTTAAATGAATATGAGCCTGCTAAGAAAAGCAAATCTATTGCTCTGCCATCCAAAGGGAAGTCATCAAAAGCTCTTAAAGTTATAGAATCTGAAGAAGAATCACCTGATGGAAATTCTGATGAAGATCCTGTTGAGAAGATGACTATGCTTTCTAATAGGTTGCAGTATCTGGCTAAGAAGAACAAGAAATTCTTGAGTAGAAGAAGTAGTTACAAAGGCTCCAGGAAAGAAGATCAGAAGGGTTGCTTCAACTGCAAGAAGCCTGAACATTTCATTGCTGATTACCCTGATCTTCAGAAGGAAAAGTCCAACAAATCAACTTTCAAGTCAAACAAGTTCAAAAAGCAGATCAACCAGAGTTTAATGGCAACTTGGAAAGATTTAGATAGTGAATCTGGATCTGATAAGGATGATGCTTATGAAGATGCAAAAGTAGTTGTGGGGTTAGTTGTAACACCCCGTTTTCTCAACATAAAATTTCATAACAAATAATCAGAGTTTTTTTTTCCACATAAACGGAATGCTACACTTCTTAAAAATCATAAATGGAATAAATAACAATTTATCCTTCATAAATTGGTCAACATAAATATTCAAAACTTCACAGCGGATTTTAATTCAACAATATAATTAGTCTTGGCACGAAGGCCTCATCAAAACATATCTTAATAATCCAAAAACTAAATCATAGTCATGTAAATCATAAACAATACGTAAGGAATAGAAAATAGCCACAAACGTTCCCATCCCGTTACGTATCAGAGCACCTAAAGACACAGTGAGAGATAGCCACTCACGACAGCAATCAACAACTACTTATTCTCGATCACCTGGAAGTTACTCATACGAAGAGCAACATTTCCAAGCAGAAGGGGTGAGATTCACAAACAATAATGTTAAGCATATAATTCACCAATTGTGATTAACAACATAAACATCATCAACATATCATAACAATGGTCATGTAGCGTCATTATCATTATCAATATCAACTTCATAAATCAACTTAACAACTTGACTCGACAATGCAACTTAACTCGACTATGCAACTCTATCATTTAACTCATGCATGTGGTACCATTCTAGGGCATAAGCCCTCGTCGCTTTTGAGCATAAATATACTCATAGGGCATGAGCCCTCGTCGCTATTGAGCAAAAGCTCATAGGGCATGAGCCCTCGTCTTTATTGAGCAAAAGCTCCTAGGGCATGAGCCCTCATCTTTAAATGAGTATGCATGGACTCAACATCTTACAACTTAGACAACATGAACGTCTTATACGACTCCAATAATTTCGATCAACATCTCACATCTTAGACCGACACATGCAGCTTTAATCAATAGTAAACAGCAACTTGGCAGCACATCAATAATCTCAAGATATAACAATGTCAAAATGTAATCATCGTCTCAAAACATCACTTATAGTTCACATAATGCATATACGATTATATATATCATCAGTAACAACATTAAATCATCTCATAACAACTTCACAGATCATCATTAATATTATATTCAAACATCAACAATTCATCATATAACATCGTATTCAAACATCAACAATTCATCATATAACATCGTATTCAAACATCAACAATTCATCATGCGTTTTTGTAAAAACATAATAAATTATACATAACATATCTCCATGTCAAACCAAGGATACTAGAAGTATATCACAATTATCAACAATTTTCATGTTTATACCAAAGATAAATTTAAAACAGAGACGTGTGAAAAAGACGCAAAAACGTGAAAAAGACGCAAAAACATGAAACAGAGAATATTGTCACCGTACAATTTTGTTAAGACCTCCTTGGAGTATTTTCATCATAACTCAAAATATAAAAGTCATTTTTACGTCAAACTAAAGCCACTGGAAAACTAACAAAATTATCTAAAACTTTTATGTTTACACCCAAGGTCAATTCTGTACCGATCAATACCAGTTTTCGTTTAAAATTGGAAAAAGTTGTGCAGAAAGTCCATAAAAATTCAGTGTGACCTACATGCAGTAATTTGACCATAACTCAAGTTCTATAAATCGTTTTGACGTCAGACCAACGGAATTAGAAAACTAACATCCATACCTACAACTTTCTTGTTTACACCTAAGACTAATTCTGCACCGATCAATACCAGTTTTCGTTTCAAATTTCGGGACAGAGATAAAAAAAATCAGAAAAGCAACTTATATTATTCAAACTTCACATTCATTCAAAATCATCACAATCATCAACAATAACTCAACATAATTCATACCCAATTCATAATATGACATTAACAACAATAATCATCAACAACCACAACTCATAATCATGAATCCAACCACAAATCGACAACAACATAACATAAATCATCAATTATCACTCTTAACCCTAATTCTCCAATTCTTAAAAACTAAACCTACAACATGTTAAATGAAATTTTCAGAATCATAGACTCAAGATTATTGAATGATAGTCCCACCCTTACCTTAGGTTGGTTGATTTTTCAGAACTCTACAAGTTTCTCCTCTTTTCTCCAAAAACTGTGTTCTTCACGTTTTCTCTGTTTTTCTCCTAAAACAGCTTTTCTGGTTCTAACCCTAATCTCTAATATTCTCCTCTATTTATAACCACCAAGAGTTTGTTTCTCACTTAATCTTTTAACCTAACAAACTCCTCCATTTATCAACCTACCCTTATGCCTCATTAAATCAAATCTAATTAGATTTCCTTCACTATTTATATCGTAACAACCTACTAATAAATACTAAAAATCATCACATAACAAATATTCAAATAAAATATACAAAAAGACTCTAAACTCGATAAAATAAATAAATAATAAAGATGGGGCATTACGTTAGTTGTAACGCCCGTTTTATTTAATTATTTTAAGTGGTGTTTTAATATATTCTTGTATGATTTTATGTGATATTGGTGAATTGATATTTTGTTATATGATATTTGATTATGAGGTATTTTTATTATTTAAGATAAAAGAGTAGAAAATAATTATTAATTAGAATAAAAAGGAATTAAGTGGAATTAATAGGAATTAAAAGGGGAGTTAAGTAAAAAGAGTAGGTTATGGTTGAAAGAGTAAAAGAAAGGGAGTTAGAAAAGAAAAAGTCAAAAGAAAACAGAACCAGTATCATTTTCACGTACAGACAAAAAGAGAGAAAAAGAGAGTTTTTGAGAAGAAGAAGGGAAAGCTAGGAGAAGAGCTAGGAAGAGAGATTTCAACCTATTTTGCTGTAGATTTTGCTAATTCGAGGTAAGGGTGGGAATCCTTCATTAATAATGTTGTATAATTTTGATAATTGTTGAAATTGTGTTCTTGAATTAGGGTTTATGAAATGATGAAAATGTGATACAATGATTGTTAATTGTGTAATTCTATGCCATTTTGATTGCCATATGTTATGTTTGACCTGTAAACATGTTTTGTAAAACTTTTGGGTGAATAAGGGATTAAAAATGGGATTTTGGGTTGAATTTGGATGCTGGAATCGTACTGTTCATTCTGAAAATCGTAGCCGTTCGCTTAAGCGAAATGAATCTCGCTTAAGCGAAGATGTCTATGAACCTTCGCTCAAGCGAAATGCGAGCGAGCCGTAAGCGAACCAAATCCTGAGTTACGACATTTGCTTCGCTTAAAGCGAAATGAATCTCGCTTAAGCGAACATGTCCTGTAGTTGCCCAGAATTGACCCATGAACCTTCGCTCAAGCGAAATGCAAGCGAGCCGTAAGCGAACCAAGTCTTGAGTTACGACATTTGTTTCGCTTAAGCGAAATCCATCTCGCTTAAGCTAACTGAACCCAGTGTAGTGTATTTTCCAGACTTTTGACGTTTCGCTTAAGCGAACCGTAAGCGACCTCCAAGCGAACCAGGTCCTGTACGACCTTTTTCCATATTTTGTTAAATGCCTCTAGGGACTATTCTAACCATTCTAAGGAGTTCCTATGAATTTATAAGAATTATCTATAGAGCTAAAAGCGGTGTTTGAATGTTGGATTACGTAAGAATGTATACTCTTGTGAAATGTTGATACTTGATAACTTAAATAAGTGTTGGTGTTGTCTAGTTGGGGAGTGTGTCATAAATATTTTAGGCACATATGTTGTTGTTGAAGTTGTATGTAGATATACACAAGTGGAGTCCATATGCATATCATTTTCTGGTGGGGGCTCATGCCCTGGAATGCTAGTCATTCAATCCGGTGGGGGCTTATGCCCTGGAATGTTTATCATTCACTTGGTGGGGGCTTATGCCCTGGAATGCTTAGCATTCAACGCGCGTAGTTGGTACCACATTGCATGATGCATTAGTTGATGTCGGTGTTGCATTGGTTAGGGTGTTGTCGTCGGTGATTAATTGGTGTCTATTGTTGTTAATGATTTGGTGTTGGTGATGATATTGTTGTTGAGAATTAACTATGATGTTGAATGGTATATATATATATCTATGATTATATACGGACTTGATGATTGTTAATGTTTCAATAATTTTGATAAATTATATAGTATTATTATTGAATGTGTTTCTCACCCCTTCTGTTGGAATTGCCGCTTTGTGGGCAAGTGCAGGTTCCGACGACTGATAGGTATGGCTCAAGTGTCTAGGACTCTGATACATATAGGATGGGGATCGTTGCGAATAATTTCCTTAATTCTTATGTATCGTACTTTGAGATTGTATTTGTTGAATGGTTATCTTGGTGATTAACATTTTATGTTGAGAATAAATATCCGCTGCAAGTTTATGACATTATATGTTGGTTTAATTAAATAGCATATTTACTATTTATGAGATTTTATTATTTGAAGTGTAATACTCCGTGTTATGACGTTTACTCTGATTTATTTATTAAATAATACGACTTTTGGGAACGGGGTGTTACAATTGGTATCAGAGCAGGTCGGTCCGTCCGGCCAAGTAGTAGAGTCGAGTCGAGCCTAGTAGAGTTGTGTGACAATTTTGTATTGTCCTTGTTGTCTTGATTTGTTATTGTTGTGTAGAATTCTTGAGGTTGATCTTGTATGTTTTCCGTTGACGGGTATGGATGTAATCCTTGGTATGAACTGATTGGAAAACAACCATGTCCATATAGATTGTTTTAGAAACACGTTGTACTTTTCCTCTGCCGAAGAAGAGAGTGGAGCAGAATTTTTATCTACTAAGCAGATGAAGCAGTTAGGATGTGATGGAAACTTGATGTTTTCCTTGTTGGCGTATTTGTCCGTGGAGAATCAAGCAGTGATTGATAGCCTTCCAGTCGTGAATGAATTTCCAGAGGTTTTCCCTGATGAGATTTCTGATGTGCCGCCAGAAAGGGAAGTAGAATTTTCAATCGATCTTGTCCCGGGTACGAAGCCTGTGTCGATGGCTCCTTACCGTATGTCAGCAGCTGAGTTGGCAGAGTTGAAGAAGCAGTTGGAGGATTTGCTTGATAAGAAGTTTGTACGACCAAGTGTTTCACCTTGGGGAGCACCGGTGTTGCTGGTTAAGAAGAAAGATGGTAGCATGAGGCTGTGTATTGATTACCGTCAGTTGAATAAAGTGACGATAAAGAACAGGTATCCACTTCCGAGGATTGATGATTTGATGGATCAATTAGTGGGTGCTCGTGTGTTTAGCAAGATTGATTTGAGGTCTGGTTACCAGCAGATTAAAGTAAAAGATGAAGATATGCAAAAGACGGCGTTTAGGACGCGCTATGGTCACTACGAGTTTAAAGTGATGCCTTTCGGTGTTACTAATGCACCTGGTGTGTTCATGGAGTATATGAATAGAACTTTCCATGCGTTTCTTGATCAATTTGTGGTTGTGTTTATTGATGATATTTTGATTTATTCTAAGACTGAGGAAGAGCACGCAGAGCATTTGAAGATTGTGTTGCAGGTGCTGAAAGAGAAGAAGTTATATGCAAAGCTGTCGAAGTGTGAATTCTGGTTAAGTGAAGTAAGTTTTCTTGGCCATATTATTTCTGGTAATGGTATTGCAGTTGATCCGTCGAAGGTAGAAGCGGTATCACAGTGGGAGACTCCTAAGTCTGTTACGGAGATTAGAAGTTTTCTTGGTTTGGCTGGTTATTATAGAAGATTCATTGAAGGATTTTCGAAGTTGGCACTTCCTTTGACTCAGTTAACTTGTAAAGGTAAGGCATTTGTGTGGGATGCTAAGTGTGAAGAGAGTTTCAACGAGTTGAAGCAAAGATTGACAACAGCTCCTATTTTGATTCTATCGAAGCCAGATGAACCTTTTGTTGTTTATTGTGATGCGTCCAAGTTGGGCTTAGGTGGTGTATTGATGCAAGATGGTAAGGTAGTAGCATATGCTTCAAGGCAGTTGAGGATTCATGAGAAGAATTATCCTACGCATGATCTAGAGCTAGCGGCAGTTGTGTTTGTGTTAAAAATATGGAGGCATTATTTATATGGTTCTCGATTTGAAGTGTTTAGTGATCATAAGAGTTTGAAATACTTGTTTGATCAGAAGGAGTTGAACATGAGGCAGAGAAGGTGGCTAGAGTTATTGAAGGACTACGATTTTAGCTTGAATTACCATCCTGGCAAAGCTAATGTTGTTGCTGATGCTTTGAGTAGGAAGACATTGCATATGTCTGCAATGATGGTGAAGGAGTTCGAGTTACTTGAACAATTCAGAGACTTGAGTTTGGTGTGTGAATTGGCGCCTAAAAGTGTCCAGTTGGGCATGTTGAAAATTAACAACGATTTTCTGCATAGTATAAAAGAGGCTCAAAAGGTTGATGTCAAGTTTGTGGACTTGATGGTTGCTACTGCCGATGGTGATTTTCAGGTTGATGACCAAGGTGTGTTGAGGTTTAGAGGAAGAATATGTATTCCTGACAATGACGAGATGAAAAAGATGATTCTTGAAGAAAGTCATAGAAGTAGCTTGAGTATTCATCCGAGAGCTACAAAGATATATCATGACTTGAAGAAGTTGTTTTGGTGGTCTGGTTTGAAGCGTGATGTTGCGCAGTTTGTGTATGCTTGTTTGATTTGTCAAAAATCCAAAGTTGAGCATCAGAAGCCTGCTGGTTTGTTGATACCTTTAGATGTGCCGGAGTGGAAGTGGGATAGCATCTCCATGGACTTTGTAACTAGTTTGCCGAATACTCAAAGAGGGCATGATGCCATTTGGGTTGTTGTTGATAGATTGACGAAGTCGGCGCATTTTATTCCGATAAACATTACATATTCAGTGGCTCAGTTGGCGGAGATTTATATTCGGGACATTGTTAAGTTGCATGGTGTTCCATCAAGCATTGTGTCGGACAGAGACCCGAGGTTTACTTCAAGGTTTTGGAAGAGTTTGCAAGAGGCCTTGGGTTCTAAATTGAAGTTGAGTTCGGCTTATCATCCTCAAACAGATGGTCAGTCGGAGAGGACAATTCAGTCGTTGGAAGATTTGTTAAGAGTGTGTGTACTTGAGCAAGGTGGAGCTTGGGATAGTCATCTACCGTTAATAGAGTTCACGTACAACAACAGTTACCATTCTAGTATTGGTATGGCACCATTCGAAGCCTTGTATGGTCGAAGGTGTAGGACTCCTCTATGTTGGTTTGAATCGGGTAAAAGTGTTGTGTTAGGACCAGAGATTGTTCAACAGACTACGGAGAAAGTTAAGATGATTAGAGAACATATGAAAGCGTCGCAGAGTCGACAGAAGAATTATCATGATAAGCGGAGGAAGGATCTTGAGTTCCAAGAGGGTGATCATGTGTTCTTGAGAGTCACTCCTATGACCGGTGTTGGTCGAGCTTTGAAGTCTAAGAAGTTAACTCCGAAGTTCATTGGTCCCTATCAGATATCGGAGAGGATTGGCACGGTGGCTTATAGGATTGCTTTGCCACCACATCTTTCGAACTTGCATGATGTGTTTCATGTGTCACAGCTTCGGAAGTATATAGCGGATCCTTCGCATGTTATTCCTATAGATGATGTGCAAGTCAGAGACAAACTTACGGTGGAGACTTCACCTTTGAGGATTGATGATCGCAAGGTGAAGAAGTTGAGAGGCAAAGAGATACCTCTTGTAAGAGTTGTTTGGGGTGGAGTTGCTGGTGAAAGCCTTACTTGGGAGTTGGAGAGTAAGACGCAAGAATCATATCCTGAGTTGTTTGTTTGAGGTAAGATTTCGAGGACGAAATTCTATTAGTTGGGGAGAGTTGTAACGCCCGTTTTATTTAATTATTTTAAGTGGTGTTTTAATATATTCTTGTATGATTTTATGTGATATTGGTGAATTGATATTTTGTTATATGATATTTGATTATGAGGTATTTTTATTATTTAAGATAAAAGAGTAGAAAATAATTATTAATTAGAATAAAAAGGAATTAAGTGGAATTAATAGGAATTAAAAGGGGAGTTAAGTAAAAAGAGTAGGTTATGGTTGAAAGAGTAAAAGAAAGGGAGTTAGAAAAGAAAAAGTCAAAAGAAAACAGAACCAGTATCATTTTCACGTACAGACAAAAAGAGAGAAAAAGAGAGTTTTTGAGAAGAAGAAGGGAAAGCTAGGAGAAGAGCTAGGAAGAGAGATTTCAACCTATTTTGCTGTAGATTTTGCTAATTCGAGGTAAGGGTGGGAATCCTTCATTAATAATGTTGTATAATTTTGATAATTGTTGAAATTGTGTTCTTGAATTAGGGTTTATGAAATGATGAAAATGTGATACAATGATTGTTAATTGTGTAATTCTATGCCATTTTGATTGCCATATGTTATGTTTGACCTGTAAACATGTTTTGTAAAACTTTTGGGTGAATAAGGGATTAAAAATGGGATTTTGGGTTGAATTTGGATGCTGGAATCGTACTGTTCATTCTGAAAATCGTAGCCGTTCGCTTAAGCGAAATGAATCTCGCTTAAGCGAAGATGTCTATGAACCTTCGCTCAAGCGAAATGCGAGCGAGCCGTAAGCGAACCAAATCCTGAGTTACGACATTTGCTTCGCTTAAAGCGAAATGAATCTCGCTTAAGCGAACATGTCCTGTAGTTGCCCAGAATTGACCCATGAACCTTCGCTCAAGCGAAATGCAAGCGAGCCGTAAGCGAACCAAGTCTTGAGTTACGACATTTGTTTCGCTTAAGCGAAATCCATCTCGCTTAAGCTAACTGAACCCAGTGTAGTGTATTTTCCAGACTTTTGACGTTTCGCTTAAGCGAACCGTAAGCGACCTCCAAGCGAACCAGGTCCTGTACGACCTTTTTCCATATTTTGTTAAATGCCTCTAGGGACTATTCTAACCATTCTAAGGAGTTCCTATGAATTTATAAGAATTATCTATAGAGCTAAAAGCGGTGTTTGAATGTTGGATTACGTAAGAATGTATACTCTTGTGAAATGTTGATACTTGATAACTTAAATAAGTGTTGGTGTTGTCTAGTTGGGGAGTGTGTCATAAATATTTTAGGCACATATGTTGTTGTTGAAGTTGTATGTAGATATACACAAGTGGAGTCCATATGCATATCATTTTCTGGTGGGGGCTCATGCCCTGGAATGCTAGTCATTCAATCCGGTGGGGGCTTATGCCCTGGAATGTTTATCATTCACTTGGTGGGGGCTTATGCCCTGGGATGCTTTAACCATCCAATTTGGTGGGGGCTTATGCCCTGGAATGCTTAGCATTCAACGCGCGTAGTTGGTACCACATTGCATGATGCATTAGTTGATGTCGGTGTTGCATTGGTTAGGGTGTTGTCGTCGGTGATTAATTGGTGTCTATTGTTGTTAATGATTTGGTGTTGGTGATGATATTGTTGTTGAGAATTAACTATGATGTTGAATGGTATATATATATATATATATATATATATATATATATATATATATATACTTATGATTATATACGGACTTGATGATTGTTAATGTTTCAATAATTTTGATAAATTATATAGTATTATTATTGAATGTGTTTCTCACCCCTTCTGTTGGAATTGCCGCCTTGTGGGCAAGTGCAGGTTCCGACGACTGATAGGTATGGCTCAAGTGTCTAGGACTCTGATACATATAGGATGGGGATCGTTGCGAATAATTTCCTTAATTCTTATGTATCATACTTTGAGATTGTATTTGTTGAATGGTTATCTTGGTGATTAACATTTTATGTTGAGAATAAATATCCGCTGCAAGTTTATGACATTATATGTTGGTTTAATTAAATAACATATTTACTATTTATGAGATTTTATTATTTGAAGTGTAATACTCCGTGTTATGACGTTTACTATGATTTATTTATTAAATAATACGACTTTTGGGAACGGGGTGTTACATTAGTGGCTACAGTGACTTCAGAAGCTGAACCTGAATCAGACTCAGAAGAAGAAAATGAGGTATACTCTAAAATTCCCAGAGAAGAACTTATTGAGTCTCTTAAAGAGCTCCTTACACATTTTAAACTTGAAACCAATGAGTTGAAAGATTTAAAAGAAAAATATGTTGATTTAATGAAACAACAAGAATCAACTCTATTGGATCTGAAAGCTTCTGAAGAAGGACTTAGAGGCTTTGACTTCATTTGTAAAACCTATGAAGAGAAGCTCAAGTTCTTGTGTCAGAAGCTACAAGAAAAGTGTAATGGAAAACCTTTAAGTAAACATGAAATTGCTCTTGAAGATTTTATTATGTCTGGTATTGACAGAAGCAGAGTTGCTTCTATGATTTACAACATTTACGTAAACAATGGCAAAGGGATTGGATTTTGAGAAGGGAAACCTAATGAAATCAATCTTAAAGCATGTTGTGAATTCATCAAGGAAGGGTTGAAAACCTTCTTTGTACCTGAAGGTGCTAAATTTGAAACTGTGGTTCAGTCAGAACCTGAAGCTTCTAGCTTCAAGGCTGAGATTACTTCAAAGCCAAAGAACTTTAAGCCTAAGACAATGATAAATTATGACTCTAAGACCTCAAAGATCAAGATTCTGAAGAGATCAGGACCTGTTCCTCAGAGTCTGTTGAAGCCAGAATCTGGTATCTTAAAGTCTAATTCTCATAAGAACAAAATAGTTGTGGCTTCATGTGAATCAGAACCAAAAGGTGCTAAACCTAAAGTACTGATTAGTCAGAAGCTGTCAAACTCACACCTCAAGGCACAAGAAGTGAAGAGTAAATCTTTCAGCACTAACCTCAAAGGACCCATAAAACAATGGGTACCTAAATCTGAAATTGTCAATACTGCAGAAATGCCTAAGAGCAAAGGAAAAGCAAAAATCATGGTTTCTAGACAGCGGTTGCTCAAAACATATGACAGGAGAGAAGTCTATGTTCCTCACTCTCAAAATGAAAGAAGGAGGAAATGTGAAGTTTAGAGGCAACCAGTCTGGCAAGATCATTGGTACAAGAACTATTGGTAACTCCTCTATCTCTATTAATAATGTGTGGTTGGTAGATGGTCTTGAACATAACCTTTTGAGCATTAGTCAGTTTTGTGTCAATTGTTATGATGTGATGTTTGAAAATATCAACTGCACAGTAATCAACAAGGATGACAATTCCATAGTGTTCAAAGGAAGGAGAGTAGAAAATGTCTATAAAATCAACTTCTCTGAACTGGTTGATCAGAATGTAATTTGTCTTCTATCAGTGAATGATAAGAAATGGGTATGGCACAGAAGGTTGGGGCATGCTAACTGGAGATTAATCTCTAAGCTTACTAAGTTACAACTGGTCAAAGGCCTACCTAACATTGACTATCATTCAGATGCACTCTGTGGTGCATGCCAGAAAGGGAAGATTGTGAAATCATCTTTTAAAACAAAAGACATTGTCTCAACCTCCAGACCCCTTGAACTACTTCATATTGATTTATTTGGACCAGTTAACACTGCATCCTTATATGAAAGTAAATATGGACTAGTCATTGTTGATGATTATAGCAGATGGACTTGGGTAAAATTCCTGAGAAGTAAGGATAATGCTTATGATGTATTCAGTAACTTCTGCACTCAAATACAGTCTGAAAAAGAAATGAAAATTTTGAAAGTCAGAAGTGATCATGGTGGAGAATTTAAAAATGAGCCATTTGAAGCCTTTTGTGAAAAACATGGAATTATCCATGAATTCTTTTCTCCTAGAACTCCACAGCAAAATGAGGTTGTAGAAAGAAAGAATATAACTTTACAAGAAATGGCAAGAACCATGATTCATGAAAATAATTTGGCTAAACATTTTTGGGCAGAACCAGTGAACACAACATGTTGTGTTCAAAATAGGATCTATATCAGACCTATCTTGGAGAAAACAGCATATGAACTCTTTAAGGGAAGAAGACCCAATATCTCTTACTTTCATCAATTTGGATGTACCTGTTACATCCTAAATAACAAGCTCTGCCTAAAGAAATTTGATGCCAAGGCCCAAGGAGGAATCTTTTTAGGTTACTCTGAAAGGTCAAAGGCATACAAAGTGTATAATTCAGAGACACTATGTGTTGAAGAATCAATGCACGTTAAATTTGATGACAAAGAGCCTGGAAGTGAAACTCCAGAGCAAGTTAAAAGTTTTGCTGATATACAGGTTACTGAAAGCACTTCAGAACCTAATCAGACTACTGAATCTGAAGATAGTCCAGAAGCTGAACCAACCTCAGAAGCTCAAGATGAAGTAGCTTCTGATGTAGCTCAAGATGGCTCTCAACAAGCTAATCAATCCAAAAATACATTGAAGTACAAGTCTTCACATCCTGAGGATCAAATCATTGGAAACAAAGATAGTCCTAGAAGAACAATATCATATTTCAGACAAGAAGAGTCTATTATAGGATTGTTATCAGTGATTGAACCTACTACAGTTGATGAAACACTTTCAGATGATGGATGGATACTAGCTATGCAAGAAGAGCTCAATCAGTTTCAAAGAAATGATGTGTGCGATCTGGTACGCAAACCTCAGCAGAAGAACATTATTGGAACAAAATGGGTATTCAAAAATAAGCTGAATAAACAAGGTGATGTAATCATAAACAAAGGTTACAGTCAACAAGAAGACATTGATTACCATGAAACATTTGCTCCAGTTGCAAGATTGGAAGCAATCATGTTACTTCTATCCTATGGAGTTAATCATGGCATAATATTATATCAAATGGATGTCAAGAGTGCATTTCTCAATGGTGTCAAGCAACCTCCTGGTTTTGAGGATCTTAAGCATCTTGACCATGTTTATAAACTTAAGAAATCACTATATTGCTCGAAACAAGCTCCAAGAGATTGGTATGATAGACTAAGTAATTTCCTGATTAAAAATGATTTTAAAAGAGGTCAAGTTGACACAACACTCTTCAGAAGGACTCTTGAGAAAGATATTCTTGTTGTGCAGATATATGTTGATGATATAATATTTGGTTATACTAATGCATCTCTTTGTAAGGAATTTTCTAAGTTAATGCAGGAGGAATTTGAAATGGGCATGATGGGAGAATTGAAGTTCTTCCTTGAAATTCAAATCAATCAATGCAAAGATGGAGTGTATGTTCATCAAACAAAGTACACTAAGGAGCTTCTGAAGAAGTTCAAGCTAGAAGACTGTAAAGGGATGAACACTCCAATGTACCCAACTTGCACCTTAAGCAAGGAAGATACTAGACCAAAGGTAGATCAGAAGCTGTATAGAGGTATGATTGGTTCTTTGTTATACCTCACTGCATCTAGGTCAGATATTTTGTTCAGTATATGTTTGTGTGCAAGATTCTAGTCAGATCGTAGAGAATCTCATTTAACAGTTGTTAAGAGAATCTTCAGGTATCTGAAAGGAACAACAAATCTTGATTCCTCTATAGGAAATCCTTAGATTATAAGTTGGTTGGATTATGTGATGCTGACTATGCTGGTGAAAGGATTGAAAGAAAATCAACCAGTGGTTACTGCCAGTTCCTGGGAGAGAATCTGATATCCTAGGTTAGCAAAAGACAAGCAACTATTGCTATGTCAACAGTAAAAGCAGAATACATCTCAGCTGCAAGTTGTTGTACACAACTACTTTGGATGAAACATAAGTTGGAAGATTATCAGATTAATGCTAACAATATTCCCATCTTTTGTGATAATACTGCTGCTATTTGTTTGTCAAAGAATCCAATTCTACATTCAAGAGCCAATCATATTGAAATCAAACACCACTTTATAAGAGACTATGTTCAAAAAGGAATTTTGGATATACAATTCATTAATATTGAACATCAATGGGCTGATATATTCACTAAACCTTTAACTGTGGAAAGATTTGATTTTATCAAGAAAAATTTGAACATGCACTTTGTGTCTGATTAAATATGCTTGCTCCTGAACAAGAAGTTAGGTCCTGAAGTTAGTTTAGAAATTATGGTCCATCAGAAGCTTTGAACTGAGACTCTGAGGAAAATGTGCTTCTGAAGATGGCGTCAGCATCGTAACCTCAGAAGTTGGACTCTTTGCTCCTGAGTAGCAGAGTTAGTGGGAACGTTGGAAGTTACATTTTTGTAACACCTGTCCCACTAACTTAGAAATTTCTCTGAAAAACTTCTGACATGGCTTGTTTGTATTGGTTTATAGCATAGAAGGGCAATGATGACATTAAGCTTTGAATATATTATCTCGCGCCCCCTTTTTCATTAATGTTGTGTTTGTTTGTCCTCTTCTGAATTGCAAACGTTTTACTCAAAACACTTAGACAAAAACACACACTACTCACTCCACAACTCACACTTTCTGTTCTTAGACTGATTCTCTGCAAAGACTCATCCTTTCAAAAATCAAAAACCTTAGAATCCTATAAACTTCATCTTCATCAATGGCTTCTACAAGTTCAGTTCCAGAATCATCCATGCAAGAAGGACCTTCATATGAAATCAGAGGAAGAACGATGTCGTTAGAAGAATGGGATCTCAATGTTCAAGTTGAAAATCCAGTGGATTTCATCTCCCTAGCGCATCATGGTTGCAACATTAGAAGTTATTATGAAACTCAGGGTCTCATGGATTACTTCAACATGCTAAATGGTTCAGCATACATGAACCTAATAAGGCACTTCTGGATTAGAGCACAAGTCTATGATCGTAAAGCTGCTCAGTTGGAAATGGATCAGAAAGTTCTGATTGATCCCATTTTAGAGGGTAAAACAAGATAGGAAATGGGTTTGGAACCCTTCACGTGCACAGAAATACATTCAAGCATCATGGGTAATCCTGTGTTCATCTCTGAAGCAGTAATCTCTTGGGTGATTAGAAGAGAATCTAAAGGAAGATTTGTAAGTGGCCTGGGCAACAACAAAACAAGTCCATGGAATGATACAGTGAATATGTCAATATTCAACAGTACAAAGAAGGGAAAGTACTATGACTTGAGTATGGAAAAGAAGATTCTCCTGAAGATTCAAAACGAAAATCTTCTACCATAAGGTGGTGGTGGTGATCAACCTTCACTTGATCAAGAGTGTTCTTGCATTTCTTCATGACTAAGGAGAAAGAAAATGTGCCTAAGTACATATTCAGGCACATGATCAAGACTTTAAGGGAAAGCCAAACCATCAAGAGATCCTGGATTCCCTATGGAAGACTTATTTCAGAAATTCTTCATCAATGAGGGATTCTGAACACTCTCAAGGAAGTCAACATCTTTACTGATGCCAGCTAGGCACAATAACAGGCAAAGTGATCAATGGTAGTACTCTGAAGAATATGAAGTTAATCAAGAAAGAGGACTACACTGAACTTAGCACAGATATGAAGGAATCCGCAATTACATCCAACCTTATGGATGATTTTCCTCCAATTTGCAGGGAAGATCCTTTAGATGTCAGAGTCAACTTCATCCTGGATCACTATGAGAAAACTGGTCAGACAATCAAGCTTAATGATATTCCAGACACTATGTATGGTGGTGCTCTGCCCATAGCTAATAGTATAAAATCAAAGAAGAGAGCAACTTCAGAAGCTGAGTATGTTGAGGAAGCTTCCGAACCTCTTCCAAAGAAAGCTAAGAAGGAAAAATCCCTCATCCAAGTAAATGTAGATGGTTCTGATGTGCCATCTATTCAAGAAGAAGTTCAGGACCTAGATCATGTTAAGGTTCTAAACAAGAGGTGGAAAATCAACTGAAACTTCACAATCTATTCCTACTCAACCATCTATTTCTAAGAAGAAAAGGAAGCATGTTGTCTGAAAACTGAAGGTTTCTTCTTATGCTATGGAAGAAAAAGAAGTGGAAGATGCATCTGAGCTTGTCTCAAGAGATGTTAGTAAGAAGAAAGTTGCTGATGCTGTTGCTTTGGAGAAAGCACTTCAAATTTCTAAGGAAATTGAAGTTCCTACATCAAACATAGCAAGTGAAGATGCTGGTGAAAGAGCACAACAAGTGATTAAGGCTGCTGAAGAGGTACAAGAGTTGGTGACCTCTGAAGCAAGGAGTTTGTTGATGTCAGTTGGTGTTAACCTGGATGCTGCTGAAGGAGTTTAGAAGGAAGCTGGGTGTTCAGAAGCTGATGCTTCAGAAGCCACTCAAGGTAATATTGATTCTCTTCACACTGCTAATATTATTGAAATATAATCTAGTTGAACCTCACCTTCACACTCTACCTCTGTATCAACTTCATCTGACATGGATGATGTCCCTTTAAGTCAAATCTATGCAACTATACATAAATGCCTTTCACCGTCCACCAAACTCTAAACAAATCCAAGTGTTAAAACTATTGAGGCTTAATACCCTGCTATTCTTAAAAGCATAGGTGAGATGTCTCAAAGACGGATTGATATTTGTGCTAAACTCCCTGCTGACATCCGTTTCAACCACCCATAATTGAACCTCTTAGGTTCTCTCTTGCTAATGCAGAGGTTGTTGACGAACCAGAAGTACATGAGTCTGCAAATCTTTCTGAGTCATCACATCCCAAATCATCTACTTCTGAACCTTCTGTGTTGGATGATCTAATTAATCACTATTCAGGTGAATTACCAGGTTATGAGCCTAACCAAGATAAAGCCTCTGAAGTAGCTTATGATGAAACTACTTTAGAAAGCCCCCAACAACAAGCACCAAACTTAGCCAAGATTAAAAAAATCTGTTCTTGAACAAGCTGTTCCTCAACAATCCGTTCCTGAACAACTTGTGTCTGAACAAGTTTTTGCTGATCAACATGAGTCTCTTACCTCTTATGATCAAATCACTGAACCTATCCAACCTTCATCTTCAAACCTAGCTATTCAAACTTGTGCTCCTACAAGAACCACAAATGTATCTTCTCCACCCACCCTGTTTCTAAATTCTACTATATTAGCAGATGTGTGTGAGAACATATTTTAGGAGCTGAACAAGTTGGTTGGAGCAAGAAACAACTTGGTTCATGAAGAAAGCTATGAGAAGCAGTGGAGGAGATTAAGAAGAGTTGAGTTCGGTTTGTCCGAACTTCAAAGATCATCTCTTGATGCTCAAGACATTGCTCAGAACAACCTCAAGGATTGGTTGAATGGGGTTGTCAACAATTTGCAAGAAGTAGAGATCATTAGAACTCAAGCTAAGACTCAACTGTGTATTTCAACAAGAGATGTTTCTGATGTTATTCCTGCATGTGTTCATCCTAAGGAGCTGAATCTAACTTGGTTGAACAAGATAAACTTCAAGTCAGCCTCTACGAAGTTGGAATTGGTACAAAGGAACATAGTGCTGGAAAGAGAAAACAAGATGTTAAGGAAAGAGCTTCTTGATCAGAAACTGTTGCTACTTGAGTATAATCATCTACAGAAGCTAAGCTGGAATAAGCAAGAATTAGAGAAGAGAATCTTCTCAGAAGCAATGAGGATTTCAAGAGAGAAATCAAGCAACAAGCAGAAGAGATAAACAAGATGCTCAAACAGATGATGGAAATGTTCTAGACTCAAGCCAAGCCTTAGTTGCACACCTTATTTTTTGTTTTGTTCCTATGTTTGTTTGCTTCTGATCTTATATTGTGCTTCTGAACTATTATGCTTCTGAAGTTAATTTTAATTATTCTCACATAATTTCTCTCTACATTTTTTCTCATCTCTTTCTTTTTGTCTTTACTTTATACTTTTTGTTGATGACAAAAGGGGGAGTAGATGTATAGTATTTATAGGCTCTGAGCACCATTAATTTAATTATAAACAAGTTAAATTAATATAACCTTATTCTATCTCTTAGTCTATTTTGAGATTAATTCTGAGCGTTATTTCGTTTTTAATGATGAATTTAATTAACATGGATATAACTCAGGGGAAGCTTACAAACCTCACACCCTTAAAGTCAACTTGTTAATTAGATTAACAACAATTGAACATTTTAAACACTAATGTTTGTCATCATCAAAAAGGGGGAGATTGTTGGAACAAAATATGTTCAACATTACCTCTTTAGAGTTTTGATGATAACAAGGTATTAAAAAGTTTCAATTGGATATGCTAATATTTGTTCAAGTGTGCAGAACCATAGACAAAAAATTTAGTGTCTATTTAAAGTATAGGTTCTAGAAGAACATATGAGAGCAATGGAATCAACAAAGTAAAGGAAGCTTGAAGCATTTGAAGAAAGTGCTCCTGAAGTTTAGTGATCCTGAAGTGATGACGTCATCAAAAGCAAGTTCGTCAGAAGCACCTCACCAGAAGCTGAAGATCAACTGAAGATCATCATAATATAATATAATCAAAGCTTCAAAGGTTGTTCTAAAGTTTCATTCGCGCCTAGTATTGCAGAAGACCAGAAGAATAAAGCAACGACTAACTCAAATGAATTTGAAGGCATTGGATGCTTATTCTCTAAAGAGCATTGACAAAGTACAATTGTACGAAGTGTACAACCACTATCTCCACTACTCAGTCTGTGTCTCTAATATAGAACATAAATAACAGCTATGCCTGCAACAAAGTTCCTTCATTCTTGGAATGGATTTGAAATTGATCCTTCATAGGACAATAACCAAATCAGGCAAAATATCATTGGTGATTTGATCAAAGCTTCAAATGACTCTTTTTTATGTGGTGGTAGTTTACAACGTCTCTTTCACACTTCTATATAAAGGAGTGAAGACTTAGAGAATCAACAGGACTCAACAACATTTTGAAAGCGTCAAAACTCTGTCAAAATTGTTCTGCATCAAAATTTCACTTAGAATTTCTTATCAAAAGTTCATATCTTAGAAATTCTAAAGTCTTAAGAGTATGTATCTGATTTGTATTGTGAACACCACTGATTGTATATCAAGTGTTCAACCTCAAACAATTTCTTTGTATTTCTGTTTGAATAGAAGTCCCTTGCAATTGTGCTTGAGCATTGTAAGTCTCTTGATTATGTTCAAGAGCATAGGAAATCTCTTGCAGTTGTGCTTGAGTAGTTTGAAGTCTCATGCTAGTTTTAGCAGTGAACATTTGTAATCAGATATTACATTTTTAGTGAACTCTCCTTGGAAGTGCAAGGGGGACAAGACTACTTCCGGTTTATGGAAGGAACCTGTAAAATTGTTGTGTGTCTTTCCTCTCTCTCTCTCTCTCTCTATTTTTATCTGTTGCATTTAGAATCTAAACATCACTTCAGAAGCTTTAATCTAACTGCTTCTGATCAGTGACTTCAGTAGGAGAAAATGAAGAAAAAGCCAATTAATCCCCCCCTTTTGTGTTTTTTCTCACCTTTAGTTTCGAGCTTTGAGTTTGGTGAGTGTGTTGACGCCAAGTAGTGTAATGTTATGGATGTTGAAGTTAACAAGTAACATTTTGGAAGAGATCAAGGAAGATGAAAAGGTGGATTCAGAACTTGTGTATCAGTTAGTGTTGGTGAATCAAGGTAAAAGAGTGGACTTCAGATTGGGTGAGAATGGTGTTTTGATGTTGCGTGATCAAGTTTGTGTACCAGATGTACCTGAACTAAAGAAGCAGATTTTGGAAGAAGTTATCAGAGTAGTTTGAGTATTCATCCAGGAGCGACGAAGATGTATCAGGATTTGAAGAAGTTGTTTTGGTGGCCTGGAATAAAGAAGGATATAACGGATTTTGTGTATGCTTGTTTGGTTTGTCAGAAGTCAAAGGTTGCGCATCAGAAGCTGTCGGGAATGTTGCAACCTTTGTTTGTTCAGAAGTGAAAGTGGGATAGTATATTTATGGATTTTGTTAGGGCGTTGCCTAAGACCGTGAAGGGAAGTGATTCGATTTGGGTAATTGTCGATCGGTTGACGAAATCAGCACATTTTATTCCTATCAAGACAAAAATGATTATGGCAAAGTTGGCAGAGATCTACATCGAGCAGATTTTCAGATTGCATGGTATTTTTTCTAGAATTGTGTCAGATAGAGATCCGAGGTTTAATTCAAAGTTTTGGGAGAGTTTGCAAGCAACTTTGGGAACTAAGTTGAGGTTGAGTTCTGCTTATCATTCTCAGACGAATGGTCAGACGGAGAGGACTATTCAATCTTTGAAAGATTTGTTGAGGGCTTGTGTTTTGGAGCAAGGTGTAAGTCGGGTTGAGTATTTCCCGTTAATTGAGTTTAGTTACAACAACAGTTTTCACTCGAGCATTGGGATGGCACCGTTTGAAGCTTTGTATGAGAGGAGGTGTAGGACTCCGTTGTGTTGGTATGAGTCAAGAGAGAGTGCTTTGTTAGGACCGAAAGTTGTTCAGCAGACTATAGAAAAGGTTAAGATGATTCAAGAGAAGATGAAAGTATCTCAGAGTAGACAGAAGAATTATCATGATAAGAGGAAGAAGGATATTGAGTTTCAAGTTGGAGATCATGTGTTTTTTAGGGTGAATCATGTGACCGGTGTTGGACATACTTTGAAATGTCGGAAGTTGACACCTTGTTTTGTTGGTCCGTTTATGATTATTGAGAAGGTTGGAGTTGTAGCATATCAGATTGCGTTACCGTCGTTGTTGTCGAATCTTCATGATGTATTTCATGTGTCTTAGTTGAGGAAGTATGTTCATAATTTGTCACATGTGATTCAAGTGGATGAGTTGGAAGTAAGGGATAATTTGACTGTTGAGACTTGGCCAGTAAGGATTGAGGACCGAGAAGTAAAGAGCTTAAGAGAAAAAGAGACCGTTTTGATAAAAGTGATTTGGTTTGTACCAACTGGTGAGAGTGCTACTTGGGAATCAGAGAGTCGGATGAAGGATTCGTATCCATAATTGTTTTCTTCAGAAAAATTTTGAGGACAAAAATTCTTTAAGTGGGGGAGAGTTGTAACAACCCGTTTTCCGATATGATTATTTTATTTATTATTTATATATGATCAATTTCTTGTTTGTGTGTTTGATTTGGGATTAATGGATTTTTAGGAGAGAAGGGTATTCTGATTTTTTTTAGGACCGAGGGTAATTTAGTAATTTTAGAATGTATATTATTTTAGTGTTTTAGTGCGATTGGTTATTTTTACTAAGTTGGAGGTAACTTGCGGTGATTATTTTGGGGTGGTAAATAAATGATGTTTTAGCGTGGTAAGTGTGTAGTAATTCTTTAGAATTAAGTGATGAGAGTTATAGGCCCATTATGAATTGTAGAGACTTAGCTAAAACTTAAGAAACCCAAGGTAAAGCAGATAGATTCTTTCATCTAAATAAGCTATAATCTTGTTTTCACTTATGGGTCATAATTGCTTTTGAATGAATTATGATTTTGAAAGTTGGTTTTCGTGCTCATAATTATGTGGTAACTTTGGGTATATGAAAATTGTTGAAAACATGTCGATGATTAATTTTCATTGTTGATATGTGTTGAAGTGATTATTTGAGAATTTAGCTTAACTTAGTGAAAATGATGATGTTGTTGTTGATTAACGATGTGTTGGAACAAAGGTGTTCAGCAATACCACGTTTTGAGTTTTGATGATAACAAGGTATTAAAAGTTGTCAATTGGATATTGCTAATATTTGTTTAAGTATGCAGGATATCAATCAAGACTTATATCTTGGATAGTATTCTGTTTGAACAATGTTAAAGAGCAAAGATCCAAAGAAGCTTGTTGCTTGTGATTCTGTATTGAAGAGAGTCTGAAGACTGTTTCGAAGAGAGTCTGAAGACTGTTTTGAAGAGAGTCTGAAGACTGTATCGAAGAGAGTCTGAAGACTGTTTCAAAGAGAGTCTGAAGACTATCAGAATCTGAAAACCAAGAGAGTTTGAAGATCATCAGAAGCTAAGTGCTACAGTGAGTCTGAAGCCTGAAATCTGAAGATCTGCTAACAAGGATTTCTACAAGCATTACGATGCAAAAGAAACTCTCATTTAGAGTAACGGCTAGCTTCAAAGTCAACTTGAGCGTGGGATGCTCAACGACAAAGAATGCAGGCCAGTACAGAGTACGTTGTACGAACTTTGTTTCCACTATTCCACTACCTCGTACAGTTTGGCAACTGTGTCTACCGGTATTAATCTTCAAAGGGAATGGAATTCAAATTTTGCAATTGAAGGACTATTACCAAATCAAGCAACAGATCAACACCCATTGATCAAGCTTTAGAAATCATCCTGATGTGCTGGATGACTCAACGTCTCTTTCCTACGCCTATATAAAGGATAGAAGACTTGAAGAATTGTTGGACTCTACAACTAGAAAAACTACGCTATTGCTATCGTATTCAACTGAGTCTTAACAAAAACACATCATCAACTTAGATTATTCTTACAAACTGAGTATTCTACAATTTCTAAGTTAAACAGAAAAACAGAGTTTGTCTTTGTCTGAAACAGTGCCTGTCTTTGTTGTAATAGAAACACGTTTGATTGTTTGTCAAGTGTTTCAACTCTATTCAATTTTCTGTGATTGTGTCAGAAGTCTCTTGCTTGTGTGCTTGAGCAAAGAAGTCTCTTGGCTGCGTCCTTGAGCAAGGAAGTCTCTTAGTTGTGTCTTTGAGCATTGGAAGTCTCTTGCCTGCGTGCTTGAGCATTGGAAGTCTCTTACTGTGTGTTTGAGCAACTTGTAATAGATATTACATTTTAGTGAACTCTCCTTGGAAGTACAAGGGGGACAGGACTACTTCCGGTTTGTGGAAGGAACCTGTATAATTGCTTGTGTTCTCTCTTCTCTCTATCTCTTGATTATTTTCGCTGCATCAGAACCTAATCTCCTATCAGACTCTGATCTCCTTCAGACTCTGATATTAAGGAATAAGATTCTCACTCTTCAAGAGCTGCGAAAAGCTAACACAATTCAACCCCCCCCCCCCCCCCCCTCTTGTGTTTTTCTCACCTTCAGTTGGTATCAGAGCTTTGGCTCTGTTGTCATAGCACTTAACCTTGTGACAGAAAAGATCCAGAGAAAAACATGTCTTCCAGTGAACCTTCTTCTTCTGGTGCTACTTTTGGTGCTGTTATACCATATGACTATGGATCCAATAACAGCAGTAAAAAGGCTGATTATGGAAAAATTCCTAAGTTCAATGGTGATCCTGAAGAATTTTCTTGGTGGAAAACCAACTTCTAAAGTTATGTCATGGGTCTTGATGAAGAACTCTGGGACATACTTGAAGATGGTGTTGGTGACTTACAACTTGATGACGAAGGTGCTGCCATTGACCGCAAACTTCACACTGCTGCTCAAAAGAAAATCTACAAGAAACATCATATCATCAGAGGGGCTCTTGTCACTGTTATTCCTAAAACGGAATACATGAAGATGAGTGACAAATCTACTGCTAGAGCCATGTTTGCTTCTCTCTGTGCTAACTATGAAGGAAGCAAAAAGGTCAGGGAAGCTAAAGCTCTTCTATTAGTTCATCAGTATGAACTATTCAAGATGAAAGAGGATGAAAGTATTGAGCAGATGTACTCAAGATTTCAAACTCTAGTATCTGGTCTTCAGATACTAAAGAAGAGTTATATAGCTTCTGATCATGTTAGCAAGATTCTAAGGAGCTTACCCTCTAGATGGAGACCAAAGGTCACTGCAATTGAGGAGGCTAAAGATTTAAACGCGTTAAGTGTTGAAGATCTTGTAAGCTCTCTCAAGGTTCATGAGTTAAGTCTCAATGAACATGATTCTGCAAGAAAGTCCAAAACCATTGCTTTAAAATCAAAAGGAAGATCCTCAAAGGCTCTCAAGGTTGAAGAGTCTGAAAATGAATCTTCAGCTTCTGAAAGCTCAGAGGAAGATCCTGATATTGCAAAGGAAATGGCTATGCTTTCAAACAGAATGCAGTACCTTGCTAAGAAGAACAAGAGATTTCTGAGCAAGAGCAGTGGGAAGGGTTTCAAAAAGGAGGAACAGAAAGGTTGCTTCAACTGCAAGAAGACTGGACATTTTATTGCTGATTGTCTAGAGCTGCAGAAGGAGAAATCTAAGTCAAAGAGGCCAACCTTCAAGTCAAGCAAGTTTAAGAAGCAGATCAAGAAAAGTCTGATGGCCACCTTGGAAGATCTTGATAATGAGTCAGGGTCTGAGGATGATGATGCTGATGGTGAAGCTAATGTAGCTGTTGGACTAATGGCTACAACCGAATCTGTTAAAGAGACACCTAAGGCAGAATCAGATGCAGACTCTGAAAGTGAAACAGAGGTATATTCTGAACTCACAAGATCTGAATTAGTAGAGTCTGTCAAAGAACTTCTTGGTCATTTTAAAGCTAAAACCACTGAGTTGAAGAAAGTCAAACAACAGCTTGATAAGCTGTCAAAAAGACATAATTCAACTCTGTTGGAGTTAGAAAATTTAAAAGAAGAAAATGACACTTTATTGATCAAGAAGTGTAGCTGTAAATACTTGAGTGAGCAAGATGTTGCTTTGCAAGAATTTATTGCTACTGGAATTGACAGATCAAGGGTTGCGTCCATGATCTATAGCACGTATCAGAATAGAGGACAGGGTCTTGGATTCATTGGAGGAAGCTCGAATGAAGTGATTCTGAAACCTGGTCCTGATGGAGCCAGAGAAGCGTTGAAAAATCATTTTGTGAGTGAGTCTGATGAAGTCAACACAGTAACTCACTCAGAACCTATAACTTCAAGTTCTAAGGTTCTGACTAAGTCAAAATCTCAGAATGTAAAGTTAAAAGTTCTGAAAAATTTTGAACCTAAAGCTTCAAAGATTCAGAATCTAAAACATTTAGAGTCTGATAAACGGACTCTGAAAAAGCCAGAGTCTGAAAAACAAAAGCCTAAGTTTCAAAAAAGAGAAACAGTGAATAGCAAGTTGAAACCTAAACCAAACGGTTCTAAGCCTAAGGTATGGGAGAAAACACTGCTAATGACTTCAAGACGCAATTTACGAAAGGAATTCAACGGTTCAAAGACTAACCCAAGAGGACCCATGAGAATATGGGTACCTAAGTCTGAAATTATTGATGCTGCAGGTATGTCTAAAAGGACTAGAAAAGTAGAAGGCTTGGTACCTGGACAGTGGTTGCTCGCGTCACATGACAGGAGAAAAGTCTATGTTCCTAACCCTAACCATGAAAGAGGGAGGAACTGTGGGATTTGGAGGAAACCAAACTGGGAAAATCATTGGTACTGGAACCATTGGTAACTCTCTTATCTCAATTAGTAATGTGTGGTTCGTTGATGGACTTAGACATAACCTACTAAGCATAAGTCAATTATGCGACAGTGGTTATGATGTATTGTTTAATAAGAACAACTGCACTGTGGTTAACAAAGATGATCAGTCCATAGTCTTCAAGGGAAAAAGAAGAAACAATGTCTACAAGATAAAATTCTCAGAACTGACTGATCAGAAGGTAGTGTGCCTTTTGTCAATGGGTGATAAGAAGTGGCTGTGGCATAGACGGTTGGGACATGCTAATTGGAGATTAATCTCTAAGCTTAGCAAGTTACAACTTGTCAAAGGCCTACCAGACATTGACTATCACTCAGATGCTCTTTGCGGAGCATGTCAGAAAGGGAAAATTGTCAAGAGTCCCTTCAAGCCGAAAGAAATTGTTTCTACTTCCAGACCCTTGGAGTTACTTCATATTGACTTATTTGGACCAGTTAGCACTGCATCCTTATATGGAAGTAAATATGGACTAGTCATTGTTGATGACTACAGCAGATGGAGTTGGGTTAAGTTTCTGAAAACCAAAGATGATTCATATTCTGTGTTTAGTAAATTCTACATCCAAATTCAATCTGAAAAAGAATTGAAAATCTTGAAAGTCAGAAGTGATCATGGAGGAGAATTTGAAAATGAGCCTTTTGAGGTTTTCTGTGAAAAACATGGAATTATTCATGAATTCTCTGCACCTAGAACTCCACAACAAAATGGAGTTGTAGAGAGAATGAACAAAACCTTACAAGAAATGGCTAGAACCATGATCCATGAGAACAATCTGGCTAAGCATTTTTGGGCAGAAGCAGTAAACACAGCTTGTTATGTTCAGAACAGAATCTATATCAGACCTCTGTTGAACAAAACAACATATGAACTCTTTAAAGGAAGGAAACCTAACATATCTTATTTTCATCAGTTCGGATGTACTTGTTATGTCCTGAACAATAAAGTCTATCTAAAGAAATTTGATGCCAAAGCTCAATAAGGAATCTTTTTAGGTTACTCTGAACGTTCTAAGGCATACAGACTGTATAATTCAGAAACACAATGTGTTGAAGAATCTATGCATGTCAGATTCGATGACAAAGTACCTGGAAGTGAGACTCCAGAGCAAGATGAAAGTTATGCAGGATCTTAAGATTCTGATGATAACTCAGAATCTGATCAGATTCCATAATCTGAAGATACTTCAGAAGCTGGAACATCCCCTGAAGTTCCTAATGAAGAAGCTTCTGAAGAAGCTCAAGATGGTTCTCAGCAAGCTAGTCAATCCAAACAATCTTTCAAATACAAGTCTTCGAATCTAGAGGATCAGATTATTGGCAATAAAGAAAGTCCCAGAAGAACTAGATCGCACTTCAGACAAGAAGAGTCTGCTTTGGGATTACTATCTGTTATTGAACCAACCTCTATTGAAGAAGCACTTGGAGATGAAGGATGGATTCTGGCAATGCAAGACGAACTGAATCAATTCAAAAGGAATGAAGTATGGGATCTTGTAGCTAAGCCTGAACACAAGAACATCATTGGAACCAAGTGGGTGTTCAGAAATAAGCTTAGTGAACAAGGAGAAGTAATCAGAAACAAGGCCAGACTTGTTGCGCAGGGCTATAGTCAACAAGAAGACATTGATTACACAGAAACATTTGCTCCAGTTGCAAGATTGGAAGCAATCAGGTTACTTCTTTCCTATGCAGTAAATCACAACATAACCCTGTATCAAATGGACGTTAAGAGTGCATTTCTTAATGGTGTCATTTCTGAAGAAGTGTATGTCAAAAAACCTCCTGGCTTTGAAGATTTAAAACATCCAGAGCATGTTTATAAATTGAAGAAATCACTCTATGGCTTGAAACAAGCTCCCAGAGCTTGGTATGAAAGACTAAGTAATTTCTTAATTCAAAATAACTTTGAACGAGGGCAAGTTGACACTACACTATTCAAAAAGACTCTGAAGAAAGACATTCTTATAGTTCAGATTTATGTTGATGATATCATTTTTGGTTCTACAAATAGTTCACTTTGCAAAGAGTTTTCCAAAGTAATGCAGGATGAGTTTGAAATGAGCATGATGGGAGAATTGAAGTTCTTTCTTGGAATTCAAATCAACCAATGCAAAGATGGAGTCTATGTTCATCAGTCCAAATACACGAAAGAGCTTCTGAAGAAGTTCAATCTTGAGGATTGCAAAGAAATGAATACTCCAATGCATCCAACCTGCACTCTGAGCAAAGAAGATCAAGGAACCAAAGTTGATCAGAAGCTGTATAGAGGTATGATTGGTTCTTTGTTATACCTAACTGCATCCAGACCATATATTTTATACAGTGTATGTTTGTGTGCAAGGTTTCAATCAGATCCTAGAGAGTCTCACTTAACAGCTGTTAAGAGAATCTTTAGATATCTGAAAGGAACTACCAATCTTGGACTTCTTTACAAGAAATCCTCTGACTACAAGCTAGTTGGATTTTGTGATGCTGACTATGCTGGAGACAGGATTGAAAGAAAATCTACCAGTGGCAATTGTCAATTCTTGGGAGAGAATCTGATATCCTGGGCTAGCAAGAGGCAAGCAACCGTTGCTTTGTCTACAGCAGAAGCAGAATACATCTCAGCTGCTAGTTGTTGTACACAGCTACTCTAGATGAAACATCAGCTTGAGGATTATCAAATAACTGAAAACTGTATCCCAATTTATTGTGATAATACGGCAGCTATATGTTTATCTAAGAATCCAATTCTGCATTCAAGAGCAAAGCACATTGAGATTAAACATCATTTTATAAGAGACTATGTTCAAAAAGGAATACTAGATATTCAATTCATTGATATTGATCATCAATGGGATGATATATTTTCTAGTTAATGTGCGCCTCTGAAAACAGAATTCAGACTCTGAAAAATATTCAGAAGCTAATTAAGAATCAGACTCTCTTTTGGAGACTCTGATAAATATAAGCTTCTGATAAACCTTCAGACTCTGGTAAGGAATCTTTAGACTCTCAGAAGCTCGTATTAGTGGAAGCGTGACTGTTAAGTTCAGTAACACCTGCCCCACTACGGTGACAGTTACTTTATAGTTTCTCAGACGTGGCATGTCTGTATTGGGTAAGAACTCAAAGGGCAATGATTTTATTACGTTAAACAAGTTACCTTCGCATTGTCCCAACGCTTTTACGGCTGCATGCTATATGTATTTAATGTTTGTGTTTGTTTGTCCCCTATTCTTTCCAAACGGTTATCAAATTTTTTCTATAAATACATATCACACACAACTCACTTCTCTTTTCACTCTTTGATTCTTTCTCTGAACAAATTTCTTGTTTTCAACCTTTTGTAAAACCTTTTGTTCTCAAATCAAACACTTAGAAACCTTTAAAATGGCAAGTGATCTCATCCAATCTGGTGTCCTAGTCAAGACTGGAAAATCTTATTTGGTCAAACCAAGGACGATGAATCTTATCAAAGAGACTCTGGAAATTCAAGTTGAATCTCCAATAGATTTTGGTTCTCTCAATCGTCACGGAGTTGACGTATCTTCTCATTTCTTAGCACAAGGAATGATAAACTACTTTGGTATGTTGAATGGACCAACATATCAGGAGCTGGTAAGAGATTTCTGGGTTAGGTCAGAAGTCTACGACAAGGATGAAGCTACGATCGAAGAAACTGCTGCAATATTGAACAACCCCAAGCTGGCTGGCAAGAACAGAGATGAAATGGGTTTAAGACCGTACAAGGGTCTTGAAATAAGGTCTGCTGTGATGGGGATCCCAGTCCTTATCACTGAAGAAGTGGTTGCCAGGGCTTGTCAAGTGGAGAACTCTGGTAAATTTCAGTGGAATGTTCAGAAGAAGAGTGACTGGACAGTTATCTGCAACAAACTTTTATTTGAAGGGAGACCCTCAAATAAACTGGTTGATATGCATCCTGAGCATAGGGTGCTTCTAAAGATTATACTGGATAGTATGCTTCAGAAAGGAGGAGGAACAGACACCCTGTCTGTTGATCACAAAGTTCTTTATTTTCTGATTAACAAGATAAAGATCAACTTTCCAAGGTATGTGATGCACCACATGTGCTGGGCAATCAAGAAAAGCCAATCAGAATCCAGAAGGCAAGTTCCTTTTGGAAGGCTAATCTCTGAGATTTTGTATCAAGGAGGCCTCTTGAAGGTCTTATCAGAATCTGGTGTTGTATCAGATGCTCATCTTGGAACTGTGACAGGGAGAATCATCAATGGTAAAACTCTTCAGTACATGAAGATTGTCAAAAGATTCAATCCTTCTAAGCATGATATGAGGGAGTCTCATGTGCAATCTGACTTGATGATGGACTTCCCTCCTATTTCCAAAGAAGATAATCCTGAAGTTCTTGCAAGATTTGTGGTGGATTACTTCCAGGATACTGGTAGAATAATCAACTATTCTGCCATTCCTGAGACTGCTGGAGGAGGACCTCTTAAGGTCAAGTGAAAAAGGACCAAGGAAGTGGTTCTCAAGGAAGAGGAAGAGAAGCAAGAGCCTCTCAAGAAGAAGATCAAATCTACTGCTCTTCCAGGAGTGACTATTGGTGCCCCTAAGACCATAGCTCCCATGCCTTCATCAGTATCTTCTGCATCCAAAGAAACCAAGGATGAGAAGAAAGCTAAGAAAGACGAGAAGAAGGCAAAGAAAGATGAGAAGAAAGCGAAGAAAGGCAAGGCTGACAGAGATTATGTCAAACTAGCTGAAGAAATTGCTGAATTCCTTGATGCTGACTCTGATGGTGAAGAAAGTCAGATCAAGAAGAGAAAGGTGGATGTAGTTCCTATGGCTAAGGATGTAGCACAGAAGATAGGTACTTCCGTATCTATGATTGAGGATGAACATGCTGCTGGCAAGGCAATGGAAGCAGAAGTGGTTGCTGAAGAATTAAAGGAGGAAACTGTTAAAGAAGCTGCTAAGTTGCTTGCATCTGCTTTGAAACAGAAGAATCCAGTAGCTACTGCAGAAGCTGATTTATCAGAAGCTACCGTGTCTGATCATTATGCTTCTCCAGAAGCTGTAATAGGCACCTCTGGCAATGTGGCATTTAACTCATCTTCCTCTACGAATCAAGAGTCAGAATCTGATTCAGAATCAGATAACAAACCCTTGAGCCAAATTCTTCCTTCCCTCAGAAATTCATCCCCCTCACCAATCAAACCCCTATCATCCCATAATCCATTGAACCCCAAAATAGTTGAATATGTTGATTCAACTATGGACAGAGTCGTTCAAGACACCATCACAGTGTCTATGAACTTACCTGCTGACCATCCTACTCAACCATCATTTCTCAAACCACTTCAGGAAATTCAACCTTCTGAAAAGCCTGAAGTAACCATTTAATCAAAACAACCATCCCCCCAACATGAGCCTATTTGTGTAGACTCTCCAGACACCCTAGATTCTCTTGAGAAACACCTAGGCGGAGAACTACCAAAAACCCCTGCTAAATCCAAATCAACAAAAGCTACAGCATCTGTTTCCAAACCAGACTTTGTACCTGAACCTATAGAAATTCTCACCTTAGCCTCTGTTGAACCCTCTGAACCTGTTGAAGAACCAGTTTCTGAAATTCTAGAACAAGCTTCTGATATCCTATCAGAACCTGTAACAGAATGCAGAGCAGAACCTGTGTCTAGAATTGTTCCTGAACCTCTTTGTGATCCAATAACAATTGTACCAAACTTTGAAACCTTTCTAGCTTTAAGAGCCTCTCAACCTTCAACTTCTGAACCTCACGACCTATTTGATTCAAACAGGATAGATGAGTTCTATGTTTCATCAAACACTAAGCTCAAGGACATTATTGAGCAAAGGTTTGTGCCTATCCTCAATGTAAGCTATGAGGACAAGTTCTCTACATTGAAGACTGAGTTCTTGGATTTTATCACCAAAATTCAGAAGGCTGCTGCTAGGGAACAAGCATTTGTTACTGCCAAGCATGTTGAAGAAGTCAAGAGAGCTGAGAAAGCTATAACCAAGGAGAAAGCTCCTATTCTGCGGATTAGAGATAAACCATTCTTTGATGAAGATCAATATAATCCAAGGGAATCAATGGTTTTTGACTCTTTGAGAAGAAGACTGCATAGAGTTCAAGAAGAAGCTAGACTTGAAAGGGAAGCTCACTTAAGAAGAACTGAGGCTTTGGAAGAGATTGTCAAGAAGCAGCAAGAGGATCTCCAGAAGCTGATGGATCACCTTGCCAAACAAAACCAACCTTAGTTTAAATTTCTTTATGTTTTGTTTGTAACCTTGTCTGCTGTTTACTCTTTCTTCTGAGCTGTTGTTGCTTTCAAGTTTTAACAAGTTTTTATTTTGATCTGTCTTTGCATTCAATTTATTTTATGCTTTGATTCTTCAATGTTTTTCTCTCTGAAAACCAAGAGAGTTTGAAGATCATCAGAAGCTAAGTGCTACAGTGAGTCTGAAGCCTGAAATCTGAAGATCTGCTAACAAGGATTTCTACAAGCATTACGATGCAAAAGAAACTCTCATTTGGAGTAACGGCTAGCTTCAAAGTCAACTTGAGTGTGGGATGCTCAACGACAAAGAATGCAGGCCAGTACAGAGTACGTTGTGCGAACTCTGTTTCCACTACTCCACTACCTCGTACAGTTTGGCAACTGTGTCTACCGGTATTAATCTTCAAAGGGAATGGAATTCAAATTTTGCAATTGAAGGACTATTACCAAATCAAGCAACAGATCAACAGCCATTGATCAAGCTTCAGAAATCATCCTGATGTGCTGGATGACTCAACGTCTCTTTCCTACGCCTATATAAAGGATAGAAGACTTGAAGAATTGTTGGACTCTACAACTAGAAAAACTACGCTATTGCTATCGTATTCAACTGAGTCTTAACAAAAACACATCATCAACTTAGATTATTCTTACAAACTGAGTATTCTACAATTTCTAAGTTAAACAGAAAAACAGAGTCTGTCTTTGTCTGAAACAGAGTCTGTCTTTGTTGTAATAGAAACACGTTTGATTGTTTGTCAAGTGTTTCAACTCTATTCAATTTTCTGTAATTGTGTCAGAAGTCTCTTGCTTGTGTGCTTGAGCAAAGAAGTCTCTTGGCTGCGTCCTTGAGCAAGGAAGTCTCTTAGTTGTGTCTTTGAGCATTGGAAGTCTCTTGCCTGCGTGCTTGAGCATTGGAAGTCTCTTACTGTGTGTTTGAGCAACTTGTAATAGATATTACATTTTAGTGAACTCTCCTTGGAAGTACAAGGGGGACATGACTACTTCCGGTTTGTGCAAGGAACCTGTATAATTGCTTGTGTTCTCTCTTCTCTCTATCTTTTGATTATTTCCGCTGCATCAGAACCTAATCTCCTATCAGACTCTGATATTAAGGAATTGAACTTCTAAGAGTGTTTTATCATAGCTTTACCTTGAGATTGAATTGGTTTTGAATAATGAGTAAAAATGAGACGAACTTTGGATATTTGGCAAAATGAATGAACTTTGTGAAATGAAAATGCTGAGATTGTTTTTTAATTGAGATGTTAGGTGATATGTAGGGATGATTTAATGATAAGTAAGAATATAATATCCTACTTGTGTTGTGAAAATTGAAAATAGACAATTTTTGGGAAAATAGACGATCTTTACCTTCGTTTTATGATTCCATAACTTGTAACTGGCTTGTATTCATGATAATATGATGAAATGAAGATGAATCAATGTTTGTTGAGTGTGAGATGTGATGTTTATCTTGGTGTGGTTGTTTGTCCATCTATTATACAACTTGTGTCTTTATGAAACTATGTTGTTTCTTGGTGGTGATATTTTTTGGCGGTGTTTATGATGATGACCCTTTTGTTTATCATGACCTGTTGATTGTGTGGATGTAAATGCTTGATAATGCAATGGTGAGTTTTTGGTGAATATATTATATGACGAAGGGATTATATAATACAGTGTTATGAATTTCGCATTGTCGAGTCTTTACTTGTATGTCCATTCATTCATAGTGACGTCGAGTCTTGTGAAGAACATAACCGGAGGGAGTTATGTTAGTACGTAATTGGAGGGGATTACATAGTGGGATCTCGGTAAAATCATCTATGAATCCAAAACTTGGTACCAGATACATGTAGAAGTGTCAAGAACATTGCATGTACTTGAGATTGGGGAAATGTATCGTACTTGACTATGTGACTTGGTGATTATGTGCATTCGTGAAGCTTGGTGAATATTGTGACTATGTGAGATGTGAACTTGTATATGTTTCATGATTGTGCTAGTGTACTCGAAGAATAATGTTGATGTGAAAATTTGTTGTTGTATGACTTGATTAAGTGTTTATTTGTTGAACATTGAAAATGAATATGTTATTATCCATTTATTTGATTATATGTTTATTATGTGGAATATAATCTAATCCCTAGTGGTCGTTTGGTTGACCTCTTTCCTATTTATATGAATGGGTAGACGGCGTGCATGATTGTTTTCTTATTGTTTGTGAGTTGCTTGAGGACTAGCTTTGGAGCTTTCTCTTTTTCTTATGCTCGGGGTCTAGTTTAGGGCTCTGATTAGGGTGTCAGACTTATGCTATTTATTTATGTCTTGCTGAGACTTGTTGCTCATTTATATTGAAATTTAAGATTTTATTTGGTGATGTATATTGAGACTGAGACATGGTTGTTAAGATTTGTTTTATGATGTTGAGATAATTTTATATGATGACTTTCCGCCGCGAACTTTTGAAAACATAGTTTTACATGTTTTGAGATTAATTGAAGATGTAGCATCAAAACTCTTTTGAATAATTGAATTGTTTGCATGATTTATCGCATTAATGGTTTAGGGTGTTACATGTTACACGCAGAACTCATGCTCTAGGCGCATGGTTCATGTTCTAGACGCATGTGAGTGTGTTCCGAGGCCTAAATCTTCATTTTTACGTCCTTTCGGGTGTTTGCTTCCAAATAAGATGTCTTAGGACCTAGGAACATAATTTATCCCTTTGTAAATTCTTATGAGGCCTCTTGAATCTTCATTCTTGATCTTCCCAAAGTCTTCACTAATCTTCAGTTGTTCTTGCTTTGCTGATTTGCATGATTTCTTCGTGAATTACATCAAAAACACCCTAGAATTGCTATATTTCGGGAAGAATAAAATTACATACTCAACTATGGACAACATTTCAAATGTCCTGAAATCATAGGCAATTGTTTTAATACTCCTCAACTCTGCTGGTAAAACCTATTGAAATTGACTGAAAAACATGCTAAGAATAACGTAAGATGACCTGTCATCATGCACCCTTGCGCCTAGCACCAAGTAAAAACCCCTTTTTGCTTGTTTTTCATGCTGGATCGGCGGATAAAAGCCCAATTTTCTTCTCTTAACCCCTAAGTAACCTAATGCTATAAATAGATACCATTGCCCACTATTTTATTCATTCTGAAACATTGACGGCTAAGAGCAAGGTTCAAGTATCCGAGATTCAAGGCAGAATTTCTCCTCCTATTATTCTTTCAAGGGTATATTTTTATACTGTTTTGTTATCATGTTTGTTTCCATGAGCAACTAAACTTCTTGATTAGGGTTCTATGATGAACCCCTTCTTATTTGGTAGTTATTAATAAAGTTTTCGTTCTGTTTATGCTTTTGATTGTGTTGAGATTTAAATTAGATTATGTTTGTTCTTAATGCTTCGACAATTGGTTAACTACGAGTGTAACCTTGTAGATAGATCTGTAGGATTAAAGTAGGCATTGACAACCCGAAATTTTATCAGTTCTTTGGCTTTTCTAATTACAGCTTCTTATAGAGGTTAGGAAGATAAGGTTTGAGTCATCTCCATCCTTACTCCGCTCTTTAGAAAAACGTAGTACACTACTCAGGTGGGTCCTACACGAATTATCTATAGAGCCTAGTGTGGGTTTGATCGTCGTGACACATTAAATTAGTGATACACCACATAAGTTGTTTTATTTCTTAAAATATAATTCCAATAAAGACGAAGGGGGGATTCAAGGAAACCCTAATTATCGTTAATCATCTGAATCACAAAAACCTATTCTTGCATTGGGAAGGGAAATTTAACCCAACAATTCTATTAATCTTTTATTACTTTTTGCTTTAAAATAAGTTTTACTAATTATTGAGTTGAATGACAATCCCTGCAGAGAACGATACAACTTACTACTTTACTACTTATTGCGATTTGGTGCACTTGTCAATTTCAACCATCAGGTATCATAATGTTTTATTTTGGTTTTCCTGATAACATTCATAACGAGGAACTTGCTTGTATGTGTTCCTTCCTCAAACTTTGGTTTAGTCATCTAAAGATGTTTGTTCTCTATTGAAAATTTTAATGATATTGTTGGTGGTATAGGGTAGGGATTCCAACAAAATTTGAATTCCTCGATGCCATACAAAAATTCTATATTTTTAACTTGAATTCTCAAGACTAGGTTATTTTTGGCGTCTTCCTCACGCTATTCAAGCATCTAATTTTCATCATTCATTATTTTTATTTCACTTTTTGGATTCCCTCCTATATATTACGAGAGGCTAAAATATGAATAAATAATATATACAATATATTTTAATAGAAAATAATGTACAACACTTTCAACAATTAACATTGATTATAATATTATAACTAACTTTTGCAACCCCGAAGTGCTAAACCCCATTTAATTAAAGCTAAAAAATTATAAAGTCTTACTTATTAAGTGATCAAAAATACATTTACATTACAATCAAAAGAGTTAAAATATGCCTCAAGTTATCATGTTTGTTGGTGCTTTTATCATCTTTCTTTCTCTATTTTTGGTTGAAACCAGAAAAAGTATGCCTTTTTTCACACCATTTTCATATTTTCTAGTTATGTTATACACATCAATTTATCTTATTTTAGTAATTTTTTTTATTTGACAATGCAGCTAATATTCCTTGTGATTCTAAAGACGATTGTCCAAAACCGGTATTTCCTAGATATGTGTTGTGCAGGAATGGTTTTTGTCAGATTTTTTATCCATGATGATAAAATTTAAAAATAAGTATCTTTCCTTAAATCATATAATAATATTTGTACCTTTATTGTGGGCTATTAAATTTGAAAATTATTACGTTTCTGAAATTCATATATTAATGTTTGCATTATGTCTCTATTGTTGTTGTAAGCCTTATAGGCCAATTTTTATAAGAACTTTATACTCTTATCGAATATTTATTTATTAAATAAAAGCATTTCTTTATTATTTTTATGGTTTTAAAGTATTAAAGTCCCTAGAATATCTAGTTTTTTAAATGGAACATTAAGTATAACTTAATCGCGAGATACCAATAAATAGTAGGATACTATTCTGAAAACATTCATAATCAAGCTTTAGTGTGAAGAGGGATAACTTTAAATCTTTAGTCATAGTTGGAACCATCCAACAAAGGTGGTATGTTCACAAATCCTTCTTCCTTGTACATAATGCTAGAAAGAATCTTCCCTGAAGCTCACCCTAAAACATGCAGTGTGCCCGCTCTGATGCCAATTGTAGTTCTAGCACGTTAGCTTTCAGATGTTTAATGTGATGTTCCAACACCAGACAAACAAATACGAATGTTGAGTTTAATGTTTGAACATTTTGCTAACAATAATAAATAGAAATACGTAAAACTAAAAGACAAGAAAGTAAATGGCTCAAGTGAATTGTTAACCCAGTTCGGTGACAAACACACCTACTCTGGTGGCTACCAAGCCAGGAAGGAAATCCACTAGTGTAGTCCTTATTTTAAGTTCTCAGCAAATTTCAAGTTTACAACTTAAGACCTAGGACCTACCCATACAGAATTCAACCTAGAAACTCCTAGATATGAGATCTCATCTCACTTTCACTCAATCACACACCCTGTGATTATATAGTTACAACGCAAAGATGAAGTTACCTTCAAACACAAACTACCTCTGTGCTTCAAAGCTTAGGAGTAGTATACAACTTACAACTTAATAAAAACAGTCTTATACTTGCATCAAAGTGATACAAGAAAGGCTCACAACTAACAGTGACTCAAAACCTTAAATCGATATTCTCTATATGAAGGCTTGAATGAATAATTAGGTTTTGCAGTCTTGAATATATACTGAAGTAGTACGAGCTTGAATAACTTGTTGGGCTTCAAAACAATGAGGATCCATGAGCTGATCCACTTCACACTAATCAAGAACAAATAAACCAACTCCTAGATTGTCGGAACATCTTTTGGAATAACAAATCTACCACCAAAGTTTCCTAAAATAATGTCAATATTTTAGGAGAAAATCACACAGCTGATTCTAGACAAAAATCATGTGTCTTGGCCAACAAGTAACTAGTCATGGATTCCTTAAAAAGATAGAGCGCGTGTAAAACATGGCACACAATCAAGGCACACTAAATCGTACCCAAATGTTGGAACATCGTATCCAACATCATGAATGAATATTTGTTTTAGCAATAATGAAGCCAATATACAAATATTCAACACTTTATATAATTCAGAGGCAATTTCTGGTTCTGGTTGTACTTGATTTTATGAAACAACAATTTCAGGAGTTGTTTCAGAGGCTGTTTGTGGATTTGGCTTATGGACCGTCATAATATTCCTAGGAGTCTTAAAGACCTCCAGAAGGGCCTGTAGACCCTCCAAGAGGCCTTAGCGCCTTCCAGAACAGTCCTAAGGCCCAAGGCGCGTCCTTCCCAGGGCGCCGCCTCAAGTGGCTTCTAGAAACATCTAGAACCCGCCAGATATACTAAAACACCCCCGTGGCTTGGAGACCAAGTCACCAAAACCCAAGCCCACAGCAGGCTATAAATACAACCCTTGAGAGCATTCTCAAGGCATCCAATAATCAGTCTAAACCCTAATAGACAGAGAAAACCCTAGTATTGACTATTCGTACTTTTTGCAAGTACAGTTGGCGCCGTCTGTGGGAAAAGGTAAAACTAACCTAGACCACACTCATAAACCTAAAACCTTCTCGGCGACCTCGAAAAGAATGGCCGGCGAAGGCCAAACCATCATCTCTCAAGCATGGCAGTCGTTGAAAGAAGTCGTTCATGGTGATATTCCAGTACACCATCAACACACCGGAGTCGCCACAATCAGGTTCTAATATTCAGGGGTCAATCGTCACATAGCAATTCCCCTATATCAATCGTTTTCCTCCTGTGTTAATTTTGTTAATTGGATATAAATCATGGCTGCTTTTCTTCTCTGTGATAACACATGTCTCACGCATGAATATTAATCTTGTAATTTTTCGAATATTTCTTGACTATATGGTTTCTTTACTGCCTCGGTCGTTTTTCGGTGGGAGGTTATTAATCGTATATAAATCAATATTTAGTTAGCCATGATCCCAGGAAGCGACAAAAGAATTCATATTGAATTGCCTGTTATACATAGCACTCATCTACTCACGAACAAAGGATTCCCTAATCTGTATTGACTCGGTCAGATCCTATTTTCAGCAGATAATAGATCCCTAACTTTTTTTTTCATGCCACTTTAGCCTCTTAATATTTTATATAAACAATATTTGTTTCTTTGTATCTAATACTTTTTCCTTAATTAATATCTATCAAAGTTATTCACCTTTATTGGTTTTTGACCGCAAATCATCCATTCACTAATTGCATGTGACAATCTTTATTGTGTTGAGATCAATTAAGTTGCATAGTTTTTGTTTGATTGATTTATTAAGACCCATGGTGTAACAAACTTCCTGTATAAAGCTTTCATATTAATGATTATGATTATTCCAATGAACTAACTACATGATGTTACACCCACATATATACACACACCGCTTTCAATCTTTTTATGTGTTAACGAATGCACGTAGAATTGATAGCCTCATGCAATCATCAGTTTTTGTTTTCTTTATTAGTGGAGGACCGTACAAGTTCATTGATTCAATGAAGGCAAATCAGGTTCTATCAGAAGCAACAATGACAAACATGTCATAGGGTACAAATTTAAAAGTGATAATTACATGATGTCGCGAATACGGAGATGCAGGGACTGAATTGCTTTCGATGCAGGGACTGACCTATTTCTGAATAATTAAATTACTCGCAGTAATTAAGAACATTTGATATTGGTTTGCTAATTATGTTATGTGGTATATATTTGTTTTGCTGACATGCTTTAGTTAGCCTATAATCATTTAATTCAATAGATTCATGGCTATGGCTTGATTGGCTGTCTTATGCAATCCGACCAAAGAAGACTAAAGTAGTGGCAACCTTCATAGGTGATAGTTTTAGTGTTGCTGAAGTCTGCATTTACTGTCATGCTCTGATAGTTATCCCCATAAGTTTAGTTAACACCAGACCCATTTAGAAGAATAAAATTGGGCAGAAGACTTAGTCCTAACTTCATAGGAGGAAATAAAGACATAGAGAATAATGGAGTAAGCGAGTTAGTTCAAATTTAATATGAGCATGGTAAGGTAATGGGCGAGATAGTCATGAGTTAGTAGAAGAACAAAAAAGAGTGAATATTAAAAGCAATAGATAGATAGATAAGCAGGTTTGCAAATTGTGGCAGGAAAGTTAAGTTAGTAACTAGCCACTCTTTGATATGGTAGGAAGTATAGGAGTAACATTCAGCAGAGAATTACTTCCAAATTAATAAAAAGAAAGAATAGGAGGGGGAGCAGAAATTATGGTCGAGTTAATAAGAGAAGACAACGAGTAATTAATTCTCATTAAATATGATTACGTATGATTAAATAATCCTTTATTTATAATACTGATTACTTTGGAAGTGTGGAAGAATTGTTATATTTCAGATAAATCAAGGTTGGGATACTGACAATTCTGCCAAGGGCGAGATTTACAAAGGAGCCAAACAGCACACCATAATTAATTTAAGATGCGTGGAAGCAACGGTCCCGCCATTAAATTTTTTGAAGATGAAACACGAAGTTATTCTAAACCTTTCTCAACCTTTGAGATTTGTTTTGCAGGTTTTTAACGAGGCAACTTAATGTCTACAAATATTTTGCTATTTCTGTTTGTTATTTTGTTTAGGTGCTACTACTACAATATCCACAGGAATCTACAAATCGACTAAAACCGGTAAGACCCAATTGGGCAGTGAAATCTCAACCCCAAGAGGGCTCTGAGATAGAAGCCGCAAGACCCAACTAGGCAGTGAAAACTCAACCCCAAGAGGGCTCTGAGATAGAAGCCGTAAGACCCAACTGGGCAGTGAAAACTCAACCCCAAGAGGGCTCTGAGATAGAAGCCGTAAGACCCAACTGGGCAGTGAAAACTCAACCCCAAGAGGGCTCTGAGATAGAAGTCGTAAGACCCAACTGGGCAGTGAAATTCAACCCCAAGAGGGCTCTGAGATAGAAGTCGTAAGACGCCTTGTAGCGCAATCCAGTAAGACGCCTCGTAGCGCAATCCAGTAAGACGCCTCGTAGCGCAATCCAGTAAGACGCCTCGTAGCGCAATCCAGTAAGACGCCTCGTAGCGCAATCCAGTAAGACGCCTTGTAGCGCAATTCAGACAACCCACGGAGGTTAACTGTATTTCGCCAAGTTGCGAAGTTTTAAAAGGAAAAAAGCCCATGATGCTAAATACAAATGTCATGACTGATGTCGTGCAAGATAGGCAAGAAAATCCTAAAATATAACTTCAACACTAGTTAAACACTGCTAAGCAGGTTATTTAGCAAGCATCAAAGAAGCACGTAAAACAAGTTCAAGTAGCACAGATGAAAGCTGGATAGAAATAATGCAACAAAAAGATATATTAAAGTGTCAAAGCATCCAGTAAGGATCGCTTTTAAGGAAAAGTCAGCAGGGCACCATAAGAGGTCGCCCTCAATACAAGCAAAATAAGGCGCCACGTAGGGTCGTCATCAAAAAATCATTAAAGCGATAGAAGGAGACGTTAAGTTTGGAGTCATTCCTCATCTATGAGCGGACCATCAACGATAACTTTAGCTGCATCCATGCAGCAAAGTTCCCTTCAGGATAAAAGTGTGCGGCTTGCGCACGAGCTCTCTCAAAACCATCATCAAAATACTTCATAAGAGCGCTTTTACACTCTTCGTCTTCTCTTTCCAACTTGAGGCTCTTCTCCTAAAAAGCATCTCGCTCCAACTTGACAGCTTCAAGTTCAGCAATGGCGTCAGCAATTTTAACTTCAAGAGTCCTCGCCAATCTTTAAAGAAACATCTATCCCGCCCCTCAGGAGGGCAAGGCGAGAAGCATCACGCCTTATCCTAAAACCTATACTGAAGAAATTAGGCGGACAGTCCCATACGAGGCAAACTTTTTTCAATACAGAAGGGATCTACGACTTAAGGGTAATACATATACCCTCAAAAGCTATCAAACAAATCAGAAATATCATAAGGGGATGTCGATGTAATATAAATCACTTCGCCTTGTCCCAAGACTCGTGCTTGTTGGGCTATGGACCGTCATAATAACTTCCTAATTAGCTAAGAGGGTCCCTCCTAAGGACTCCTACGCTTGTCAAGATAACATAAACCACTTCGCCTTGTCCCAAGACTCATGCTTGTTGGGCTATGGACCGTCATAATATTCCTAGGAGTCTTAAAGACCCCCAGAAGGGCCTGTAGACCCTCCAAGAGGCCTTAGCGCCTTCCAGAACAGTCCTAAGGCCCAAGGCGCGTCCTTCCCAGGGCGCCGCCTCAAGTGGCTTTTAGAAACATCTAGAACCCGCCAGATATACTAAAATACCCCCGTGGCTTGAAGACCAAGCCACCAAAACCCAAGCCCACAGCAGGCTATAAATACAACCCTTGAGAGCATTCTCAAGGCATCCAATAATCAGTCTAAACCCTAATAGACAGAGAAAACCCTAGTATTGACTACTCGTACTTTTTGCAAGTACAGCTTATATGAAGGTAATTCACCTTGCAAGTGTGGAGTTAGATGGTCCAACACAGATGAAATATCTTCATTTTAAGGTGGGTTGGATGATGATGATGTTCCAGATGCATCATCCTTAGCTTTTTGTGCTAATTTAGAGAAAACCTCGTCTTTTCTTCTAGTTAACTCATTTATTCTAGCATCTATATCCATAAATTCAGGACAGACCACATAGTCTTCATCAGGTTGCAAAACCTGAAGTAGTTTTACAACTAGAGGATCAGACTCTTTGGTAACATCATTAGGCTTAGGTTGAGGTTTGGTAGATGGTGTGGGAGTCTAGGCTTTTTGTAAGCTTGGTATTTTCTAGATAAGAGGTATGTCATCATCAAAATCTGATGATGACTTAAGGTCAATGGGTTGAGAGAGAGAGAGGAGTGAGTAACATTACCTTTATCAGCTTCTGGTCTAGCTTCAGAAGCATTAACCTTTATCTTCACTTTCATCATAGAGGATACCATGCTTGAGCTCTCCACAACGTTTCCTTGTAAGTATTCAAATATTTTCCATGGATCTTCAGCAGTTAGATCATGTAGTCTTACAGTAGCCTCAGAAGATAGCATTTCTGACTGTAATCCTGAAGATATATCAAGAATCTTCTAAGCAACTTTAGCTTGCTTGATTCTGTCCATTCTGGTTATCAAAGAAGAGTTTCCTTTTGCTTATTGATCTTCCTCCTCAGTATACTTGGATTCAACTAGATTTCTCAAGGTCTTCTTAGCTTGCTTCTGAATTTTCTTCTCAGGTTGAGAAACAGCTCCTAAAGAACCACCCCTTCTTCTTTTTGTAAGCACTTGAGCAGGCTCTAAAGCAGCTACTTCCTTTTTAATGTCAGAAGCAACTATTTTATCAGCCTAAGCCTTTTTAGCTTGCTTCTTCTTAGGATTTTCTTCAATATCCTCATCATCAGACTCAGTATGTTTCCTTATGCCTTTTTTTCGCCACTTTTAGAGGAATCTGACCCAAGTAGTAGCATCTCCATTGTCTTTGTAATGTTGAGAAACATATTGTACAAGTAGTTCTGGAAGATCTTGTCTTGAAATGGGAGGGAAATCAATCATTAAGTCAGACATAACTTCAAATTACTTTATATCAAAGTCTGAAGCTATAAAATAAGTTCTCTTGATTATCTTCATCATTCCTAACATATGACCATTGAGAAATCTCCCAAAGCATGTACCCGGATCCTTATCACATGTTGACCCTGAACTCTTGATATAGTTTAGTAGGCCACTCTGATAGAAAATCTCAGACATCAATCTTGCATAAGGTACTTGTCTTCTTCTATTTTCACCAGTGCTTTCCTTGATAGCCCAGCTCATGTAGTTGAACATCTACTTAGGAAGATTAACCTTCTCATGATTAATCAGGAAATAAAAGAACAAGTTGTGGTCCAAAGGCATTGAGTCAGTGCCACCATCTCTTAGCATAAAGCATTCTATAATCAACTTCTGCAAGACTCTGTGATCATTGTGCATATCCCATATTTTGTTTGAAGGTCTTCCTTCATGTAGAATCTCATGAATTTTTTGTGCTTGTGGATTGTTCTTCTTGTTTCCAATTGAAATTTGCCAGCATTTGAACATCTTGCAGCTCTAGCAATAACCTCCTTAGTGAAGTTGACTCTGATTCCCATCACTACTATCTAATCTCAATCTTCTGAAACTCTTGCAAACCCATTTCTTTCCTCAGGATGTAAATCTATTTCACTTTCCACCAGAACATTTAGTTCCTCTTTAGCCAAAGCCATTGTCTTGGGCTTGATTACGTAGGATGCACTAGACCCAATTTGCATGGCATTATCTTGACTTGAACTGGATTCCGCTATTTATGAATACTGAAGGTTTTAGGGTTCTTATGTTTAAGTTTGAAAACGAAGGATTTTTCAGAGAGAAACTTGAAATTGGAAAATGTAGGTAGTGAAAGTGAGAAGTGTGTGTTTTTTATAAGTGTTTTGAGTAAAAACATTTGCAATTCAAAGACACATACAAACAAACATAAACATTAATGACAAAGGGGGACACGAGATATATCATTCAAAGTATAATTCATCATTGCCCTTTTAGTTAATACCCAATACAACTAAACCACATCAGAGAGTGTATCAGAGTAACTGTTACATTAGTGGGTCAGGTGTCACAAAAAGTAACTTCCACTTTCTCCACTTATGCAACTATCAGAGGCAAAGAGTCCAGACACTGACTTTAGAGTTTGATGACCTTCAGAGGCTGAATTTCCTCAAAGTCTCAATTAAGAGAGTTTGATGGACCTTAAGGTCTGAACATCTTCAGATTCTGAATTCTCATTCAGAGGCAAGCATTATTCAGATACAAAATGAATGTTTAAATTTTTCTTTATAAAATCAAATCTTTCAATGGTTAAAGGTTTTGTGAATATATCAGCCCATTGATGTTCAGTATCAATGAATTGTATATCCAAAGTACCTTTTTGAACATAATCTCTTATAAAATGATGCTTCATCTCAATATGCTTGACTCTTGAATGTAAGATTGGATTCTTTGACAAACAAATAGCAGCAATATTATCACAATAAATGGGAATATTGTTTTCATTAATTTGATTATCCTCTAACTGATGTTTCATCCAGAGTAGTTGTGTGCAACAACTTGCAGTTGAGATGTATTCTGCTTCTGCGGTTGATAAAGCAATAGTTGCTTGTCTTTTGCTAGCCCAGAATATCATATTCTCACCAAGAAAATGACAGTTCACACTAGTTGATCTTCTTTCAATCCTATCACCAACATAATCAACATCACAAAATCCAACCAACTTATAATCTAAGAATTTCTTATAAATAAGTCCAAGATTTGTTGTTCCTTTCAAATATCTAAGGATTCTCTTAACAATAGTTAAATGAGACTTTCTAGGGTCTAACTGAAATCTTGCACACAAGCATACACTAAATAAAATATAAGGCCTAGATGCAGTCAAGTATAGCAAAGAACCTATCATACCTCTGAACCGCTCATGATCTACCTTTGTTCCAGTATCTTCTTTACTTAAGGTGCAGGTTGGATGCATTAAAGTGTTCATCACTTTACAATCATCAATCTTGGATTTCTTCAGGAGCTCCTTAGTGTATTTGGATTGATGAACATACACTCCATCTTTGCATTGGTTGATTTGAATTCCAAGGAAGAACTTCAATTTTCCCATCATGCTTATTTCAAACTCATCCGACATTAACTTAGAAAATTCTTTGCAAAGAGATACATTAGTAAAACCAAATATTATATCATCAACATAAATCTGAACAACTAAGATGTCTTTCTCAAGTGTCCTTCTGAAGAATGTTGTATCAACCTGACCTTTTTTAAAATCATTTTCAATCAAGAAACTACTCAGTCTATCATACCAAGCTCTGGGAGCTTGTTTCAGACCATATAGTGATTTCTTAAGTTTATAAACATGGCAAGGGTGTTTCAGGTCCTCAAAACCTGTAAGTTGTTTAACATAAACTTCTTTAGAGATCACACTATTGAAAAATGCACTCTTAACATCCATCTGATATAATATAATGCTATGATTAACTACATAGGATAGAAGTAGCCTGATTGCTTCCAATCTTGCAACTGGAGAAAAAGTTTTAGTGTAATCGATTCCTTCTTGTTGACTATAACCATGTGCAACAAGTTTGGCTTTGTTTCTGATAACTTCACCTTGCTCATTAAGCTTGTTCATGAACACCCATTTTGTTCCAATAATGTTCTTCTGATCAGGTTTAGCTACAAGATCCCACATATCATACCTTTAAAATTGATTGGGCTCTTCTTGCATAGCTATTATCCATCCATCATCTGAAAGTGTTTCATCAATAGTAGTAGGCTCTATCATTGGTAATAATCCCAACATAGAATGCTGCCAAGTTTGTGGAGCTGGCTAAATTTTATCCACACTATACTGTTGAGACTGCTGAGTTTTCTAAGTGCATCAAGTTTGAGAATGGCTTACGTGTTGATATTAAGAGGGCAATTGGTTACCAGAAGATTCGTAACTTTTCTGAGCTGGTGAGTAGTTGCAGAATTTATGAGGAGGAAACTAAGGCTCATTACAAGGTTGTGAATGAGAGGAAGAGTAAAGGTCAACATAGTCGTCATAAGCCCTATAGTGCCCCTGCTGATAAGGGAAAACAAAGAGTTAATGATGAGAGGAGGCCTCAGAAGAAAGATGCTCCTGCTGAGATTGTCTGCTATAACTGTGGTGAAAAAGGCCACAAAAGTAATGCTTGTACTGGAGATGTGAAGCGGTGTTACCGTTGCGGTAAGAAAGGACATGCTACTTTGGCATGCAAATATGATGATGTTGTGTGCTTTAACTGCAATGAAGAAGGTCACATTGGTTCACAATGCAAGAAGCCTAAGAAGGCTCAGACTACTGGGAGAGTTTTTGCTTTGACTAGTACTCAGACAGAGAATGAGGATCGTTTGATCAGAGGTACTTGTTATTTTGATAATACTCCTTTAATTGCTATTATTGATATTGGTGCTACGCATTGTTTTATTGCTATTGATTGTGCTTCTAAGTTGGGTCTTACTATGTCAAATATGAATGGAGAAATGGTTGTCGAAACTCCAGCTAAGGGTTCAGTGACTACTTCTCTTGTGTGTTTAAGATGTCCTTTATCTATGTATGATCGTGATTTTGAAATTGATTTGGTTTGTTTACCTTTGAGTGGTATGGATGTAATTCTGGGTATGAATTGGTTAGAGTACAATCATGTACATATTAATTGTTTTCGCAAGTCGGTGTATTTCTCTTCTGATGAAGAAGAATGTGGAGTAGAATTTTTATCTACTAAACAACTGAAGCAGTTAGAGCGTGATGGAATGTTGATGTTTTCCTTGATGGCATCTTTATCTATTAAGAACCAAACCATGATTGATAAGCAGAAAGTGATATGCGATTTTCCAGAAGTTTTTCCTGATGAGATTCCTAATGTGCCTCCAGAAAGAGAAGTTGAATTTTCAATTGATCTTATTCTGGGAACGAAGCCTGTGTCTATGACACCTTATCGCATGTCAGCTTCTGAGTTGGCTGAGTTGAAGAAGCAGCTGGAAGATTTACTTGACAAGAAATTTGTTAGACCAAGTGTATCACCTTGGGGAGCGCCGGTATTACTAGTGAAGAAGAAAGACAGTAGTATGAGGTTGTGCATTGATTACCGACAGTTGAATAAAGTAACTATAAAGAATAGGTATCCACTTCCAAGAATTGACGACTTGATGAACCAGTTAGTGGGTGCACGTGTGTTTAGCAAGATTGATTTGAGATCGGGTTATCACCAGATTAAAGTGAAGGATGAAGATATGCAGAAGATGGCCTTTAGGACAAGTTATGGACATTATGAGTATAAAGTGATGTCTTTCGGTGTTACGAATGCACCTGGTGTGTTTATGGAATATATGAATCACATCTTCCATGCATTTTTGGATCGCTTCGTGGTAGTATTCATTGATGATATTTTGATTTACTCCAAGTCGGAGGAAGAACATGCGGAACATTTGAGAATAGTATTGCAAGTGCTGAAAGAGAAGAAACTTTATGCTAAATTGTCGAAGTGTGAATTCTGGTTAAACGAGGTGAGTTTTTTTGGACATGTCATTTCTGGTAATGGTATTGCAGTTGATCCGTCTAAAGTTGATGCAGTATCGCAATGGGAGACTCTTAAGTCGGTTACAGAAATTAGAAGCTTTTTGGGATTAGCTGGTTATTATAGAAGGTGTTCAGTGATCACAAGAGCCTGAAGTATTTGTTTGATCAGAAGGAGTTGAATATGAGACAGCGAAGGTGGCTTGAGTTGTTGAAGGATTATGACTTTGGTTTGAATTATCATCCGGGTAAAGCTAATGTTGTTGCGGATGCCTTAAGTAGGAAGACTTTACATATGTCCGCTATGATGGCTAAAGAGTTTGAGTTGCTGGAACAGTTTAGAGATTTGAGTTTAGTTTGTGAATGGTCACCTCAGAGTGTAAAGCTGGGAATGCTGAAGATTGATAGTGATTTCTTGAGAAGTATTAAAGAAGCGCATAAAGTAGATGTTAAGTTTGTGGACTTGTTGGTTGCGAGTAATCAGACTGAAGAAAGTGACTTTAAGGTCGATGATCAAGGTGTGTTGAGGTTTCGTGGTAGAATTTGTATTCCAGATGATGACGAGATGAAGAAGATGATTCTCGAAGAGAGTCATAGAAGTAGCTTGAGTATTCACCCAGGAGCTACGAAAATGTACCATGATTTGAAGAGGTTATTTTGGTGGTCTGGATTGAAACGTGACGTGGCACAGTTTGTGTATTCTTGTTTGATTTGTCAGAAGTCGAAAGTGGAACATCATAAACCTGCTGGATTGATGACACCTTTAGATGTGCCAGAGTGGAAATGGGATAGTATATCCATGGATTTTGTGACGAGCTTGCCAAATACACCTAAAGGGAATGACGCCATTTGGGTGATTGTTGATAGATTGACGAAGTCGGCTCATTTTATTCTGATTAACATCAGTTTTCCTATAGCTCAATTGGCGGAGATTTATATTCGAGAAATAGTGAAGCTGCATGGTGTTCCTTCGAGCATCGTATCAGATAGAGACCCGAGGTTTACTTCTAGATTTCGGAAGAGTTTGCAAGAGGCTTTAGGTTCTAAGTTGAAGTTGAGTTCGGCGTATCATCCGCAGACAGATGGTTAGTCGGAAAGAACGATTCAGTCATTAGAAGATTTGCTGAGAGTCTGTGTACTTGAGCAAGGAGGAACTTGGGATAGTCATCTTCCGTTGATAGAGTTCACGTACAATAACAGTTATCATTCTAGTATCAGAATGGCACCTTTCGAGGATTTGTACGGTCGGAGATGTAGAACTCCGTTGTGTTGGTTTGAGTCAGGTGAGAATGTGGTTTTAGGACTAGAAATTGTTCAACAAACTACTGAGAAGGTAAAAATGATTCAAGAAAAGATGAAGGCGTCGCAGAGTCGACAAAGGAGTTATCATGATAAGCGTAGGAAAGACCTTGAGTTCCAAGAGGGAGATCATGTATTCCTAAGAGTAACTCCCATGACCGGTGTGGGTCGTGCATTGAAGTCGAAGAAGTTAACTCCGAAGTTTATTGGTCTGTATCAGATATCAGAAAGAATTGGAACGGTGGCGTATCGAGTAGGTTTATCGCCGCACCTTTCGAATTTGCATGATGTGTTTCATGTGTCGCAACTTCGGAAGTATGTTCCAGATCCATCCCATGCGATTCAAATGGATGATGTGCAAGTTAGAGATAACCTTACGGTTGAGACCTTACCATTGAGGATCGAAGGCCGTGAAGTGAAGAGGTTGAGAGGCAAGGAGATACCTCTTGTGAAAGTCGTTTGGGACGGAGCGACTGGTGAAAGCTTGACGTGGGAGTTAGAGAGTAAGATGCTGGAATCTTATCCAGAGTTGTTTGCTTGAGGTAAATTTTTGAGGATGAAAATCTTATAAGTTGGGGAGAGTTGTAACGCCCGTTTTGATTATTTAAATTATTTTATAGAGTATAGAGAATATTAATATGATTTTATGTGATTTAAGTGATTTATGTGATATGTGTGATTTTATTAAGTGATTTATTTTATTGTTTAATAAAATAAGATTTGAAAATAAAACAAATATCAAGTTGTGGAGCTGTTTTATAATTAGATAGAGTTATGAGGGAATAAGTGAAATAAGATAAACTAGTTAAAAAACATAAAAAAGGGAAAACCTAGGTTTAGAAACTGTCAGAACGTACAATTCAGAATTTGGGAGAAAAAGGGAGAAAAACTAGAAGTGAAGAACCAAGAGGCTGCTGCTCCAATTTTCTTAAGGTAAGGGTGAGCCTAGCATTACAATTCCATTAAACTGTAATTCATGATTGTAGTTAACAGGTTATAGAAGGAATTCATGAGAAATTAAGAATTTGAGAATTAGGTCAAAAGTGATGAATTAATGATTAGATGATGAGAAACAATACCATTAATGTAGAAAAATGTTTACAGACCATAGGGTAACCCTTAAACATCATTATAGTCGAAATTGGGGAGGAACATGATGAAAATTGGGGTTTTGGGTGAAAATTGTCGTAACCCCGTAATTGTTCTGTCATCGCTCGCCACAGCGAGCAATCAACTCGCCACGGCGAGTGCTCTTCAACAGCTCGCGAGGCGAGAAACCCACTCGCCATAGCGAGTATCACCCTGATGCTCGCAAGGCGAGCAGCCCAACTCGCCAGAGCGAGTGACCCTTGATGGCTCGCAAGACAAGCAACCCAACTCGCCACAACGAGTGACCTCTGATGGCTCGCAAGGCGAGAGATCCCACTCGCCATAGCGAGCAGTTCTGTATCAGAATGCCTTCTTAGAATTATGTGACTCTTGTCGCACAAATTGTCATGAGATGACCCCTGAGTTAGAATTAAGCATTGCTGCAATAATGAAGATGACCTGTAAGCTATTATTTAAATGTTTGATTTTGTTAGTAGTGACATATACATTTGTGTATGTTCTCTTTTGAACTATAAGTGACGAAATGTGTGATTATTTATGATATGATTATATCCTGGACTATTTGATGTGCTGCCATGCTGCTATATATTATCGATTAAACGATGATTGTGTCGTCTTAATATTATGAGTTGTGATCCAAACTATTGGAGTTTATTTGAGATGTCTAAGTTATAAGATGTTGAGTCCATGCATATTCATTCAGAGACGAGGGCTCATGCCCTAGGAGCTTTTGCTCAACAGAGACGAGAGCTCATGCTCTAGGAGTATTTTTATGCTCAAACAGCGACGAGGGCTTATGCCCTAGGAGTATATTTATACTCAATATGGTACCACATGCATGATTAAGATGTCTAAGTTGCATAAGTTGAGTCAAAGTTGCATTGTTAAGTCAAACTACTAAGTTGAACTATGATGTTGAATTATGATGTTGTTTAAGACGTTACTTGACTATTATTATGATATATGATGAAGTTATGTTGTTAATTGTAATTATTGAATTATATGTTTAATGTTTTTGTTATGAGAATCTCACCCCTTCTGCTGGAATTGCCGCCTTGTGGGTAAGTGTAGGTGATTAAGCTTTAGTTGCTGTTGCTGTTGTGAGTGGCTACCCTCACAGTGTCCTTAGGTGCTCTGATACGTAACGGGATGGGAACTTTTATAGCTACTTTCTATTCCTTACGTATTTGCTTATGATTTAAGTTTTTTAGTTAATTTATGTTGAGACGCATTTATGAGGCCTGCGTGCCAAAGCGATTTGTTTAACACTAAATTTTATCCGCTGCGATGTTAGAACAATTTTGACTAGAATGAATGTTTATTTATTCCTTTCTGAGAGTTTTAAAGAAATGTAGCATTCCGTTTATATGATACTCTGATTTATTTATGAAATTTTGAATTTGGGAAAACGGGGTGTTACAATTGGTATCAGAGCAGGTCGGTCCGTCCAGCCAATTAGATTGAGTCGTTAGTGTCGAGTGTTAGTTTAATTCTGTTGAATTTCTCTAACCCGTTCTCGTTATGTAGTGAACTAAGATGGCTGGAAGAAATGATGCTGCTCTTGTTGCTGCATTACAAGCGATGGCTCAAGCTGTGGGCCAACAACAGAATGTTGGTGGGAATGATGGTGTGAGGATGTTGGAGACCTTTTTGAGGAATCATCCACCGACGTTTAAGGGAAGATACGACCCCGATGGAGCTCAGACATGGCTCAAGGAGGTCGAACGGATCTTTAGGGTGATGCAGTGTACGGACGTTCAGATGGTGCGCTTTGGTACGCACATGCTGGCAGAAGAAGCTGACGACTGGTGGGTGAGTGTCCAACCGGTCCTAGAGAATGGAGGTGCTGCTGTTACTTGGACTGTGTTTAGGAGAGAGTTCCTGAACCGTTACTTTCCGGAAGATGTTCGCGGGAAGAAGGAGATTGAGTTCCTTGAGCTGAAACAAGGGAACATGTTGGTGACTGAGTATGCTGCCAAGTTTATGGAGTTGGCTAAGTTTTATCCACACTATACTGCTGAGACGGCGGAGTTTTCTAAGTGCATCAAGTCCGAGAATGGCTTGCGTACAATGAGGTCGGTGTTGCTTTTATTTGAGGAGATATTGGGTCAATTTCAACAAAAGCATGTTGACTGGTGTAAACATTTATGCATCTTGGTTGTCAGAGGCGGCTTTGGTGATGAATTGTCGAAGGGGTACCATTCCTTTTGTTTATTTGGGTCTGCCTATCGGAGGTGATCCTAGGAAACTTTCTTTTTGGAAACCTGTTGTTGATAGCATAGTCTCGCGCCTGTCGTCGTGGAACCATATGTTTCTATCTTTCGGTGGTCGCCTGGTCCTTCTGAAATATGTCTTGCCCTCTCTTCCAGATGATGATTATGATGATGATTACGATGTTGATTAAGATGTTATCTGACCATTGTTGTGGATGTATTTGATGTTTATGTTGTTAAATATAATTATTGAATTATGTGTTTAATATCATTGTTTTGTGAATCTCACCCCTTCTGCTTGGAAATGTTGCTCTTCATATGAGTAACTTGCAGGTGATTAAGCTTTTAGCTGCTGTTTGCTGTTGTGAGTGGCTACCCTCACTGTGTCCTTAGGTGCTCTGATACGTAACGGGATGGGAACCTTTATAACTATTTTATATTCCTTACGTATTGATTATGGTTTAATATTATTAAGTTTCAGTTGAATTTATGTTGAGAAGTTTTGATGAGGCCTGCGTGCCAAAACTATTTTGTTAATTTGAATTTATATCCGCTGCGAAGTTTTGAATAATTATGATTATCATTTTATGAAGGATAAATTGTTATTTATTCCATTTTTGAGATTTTTAGAAATGTAGCATTCCGTTTATACGAGAAACTCTGATTATTTATTAAGAATTTTTTTACTTTGGGAAAACAGGGTGTTACAAGCAGCGCCTCTCTCCCCTATTTCCCTCATCGATGCTCATGTCATAACCCATATCGTCCCAACGCCATCTCGTCGTCGTGAGTTAAGATCTTGTAATAAGGCATATGTTTATACAAATCATCAACCGGTGGAGAGATTGTTGTTTTTAATCCTAATCTTTATCTGATCCTAATCCATACTTGATAATAACATCTGAAAAAGTGAGTTTCCATGGAAATTGACAGAAGAAGAAGTGAAGATGAGAAGAATATGACCTAGAAACAACAGCAGCAGTGAAGAAGAAAATGCGAGGGAAGAGAATGTTTGATTTGTTTCTTTTTAATTACTTTAAATCTCAACCCTTAATTTTTATTTTGCCACATGTCTTTCATCCGTCGTGGTAAATGGACTAAATGGAGACTTGTGTAAATGGAGCATACATGGACTCGCTGTTTTGTCCAATATAGGTCTGATATAGATTCTATTTTGAACATAACTTGTTATGTTTAATGTTTCTGCACAAAAATGTTTAGCTAAATTATTTTCATGAATCATGATTCTAGCAATTTCTTGTAAAGATCTATTCTTTCTCTCTACAACCCAATTTTGTTGTGGAGTTCTAGGAGAAGATAATTCATGCACAACTCTATGTTTTTCACAAAAAGATTCAAATGGCTCATTTTCAAATTCTCTACCATGATCACTTCAAACTTTTAAAATTTTCAATTCTTTTTGAGACTGTATTTGAGTGCAGAAGTTACTAAACACATCATATGCATCATCTTTAGTTCTAAGAAACTTAACCCAAGTCCATCTGTTGTAATCATCAACAATGACTAATCTATATTTACTTCCATAAATGGATGCAGTGCTAACTGGTCCAAATAAATCAATATGAAGTAGTTATAAGGGTCTAGAAGTAGAAACAATGGCTTTAGATTTGAAAGATGGTTTAACAATTTTTCCCTTCTGGCATGCACCACAGAGTGCATCTGAATGATAATCAATGTCTGGTAGACTTTTAACTAGTTGCAACTTACTAAACTTAGAGATTAATCTCTAGTTAGCATGTCTCAACCTTCTGTGCCAAAGCCATTTTTTATCATTCACTGCTAGAAGACAAACTACCTTTTGATCAGCAGTTGCTCTTATCAAATATCACATCATAACCACTATCACAAAACCGACTAATGTTAAGTAGGTTATGTCTAAATCCATCAACAAATCATACATTATTAATAGAGATAGAAAAGTTACCAATTGTTCCTATTCCAATGATCATGTCATTCTGGTTTCCTCCAAATCCCACAGTTCCTCCCTCTTTCATTGTTAGGGTTCTCCTGCCATGTGTCGTGAGCAGCCACTGTCCAGGTACCATGACTTCTAGTTTTCCATTCTTGTTAAGCATATATGCAGCATCAAGAATTTCAAACTTAGGTACCCATATCTTTATGGGTCCTTTAGGGTAAGTTTTGAAGGATTCAGTCTTCTTTTGTTCCTTGTTCTTGAAGTTAAGTGGCCTATGTTTGTTCAAGACTTTGGATTTAGTACCATTTGGTCTTGAATCCCATGAAGCAACAATTGTTTTCCTCCTATAAAACTTAGATTTTAAAACAGACTCTGAGTTCTTCAGAACCTGAGATTTAGGTTCTGGTCTCTTCATAATATGAATCTTTGGAATCTTAGATTCAGAGTTAGTCACAACCTTAGACTTAGGATCCTTCGACTTTGAAACATTCACAGTCTTAGAATCATAAGCTTCAGGTTCTAACTAGATCACAACTTCAGATTCAACAGCTTCATGCACAAAGTAAGTTTTCAAACCTTCCTTAATGCATTCAAAACATGATTTAAGATTGATTGCATTAGGTAATCCTTCTGGAAAACCAAGTCTTCTTCCATTGTTCTGTCCATACCGGACATGATAAAACCCTCCAGAGCAATATCTTGTTTACTTAAAGGTTTCTCTTCACACTTTTCTTTTAGTTTCTAACAAAGATATTTGAGTTTTCCTACATAAGTTCTACAAATGAAGTCAAAGCTCTTAAGTTATTTTTCATATTCCTTCAGATCCACAAGAGTTTTTCCATGTTGTTTAATTAAATTAACATATTTTTCTTTTAAATCTTTCAACTCATTGGATCTATTTTCAAAGTGTGTGAGAAACTCTTTAAGAGACTCAATAAGTTCGATTATGGGAATCTTAGAGTATACCTTATTTTCATCTTCATAGTTGGTTCCAGATTCTGTATCATAAGTCATTGTAGCTACTAATCCCATAACTATGTTTCCTTCCTCTTCAGCTTTATCTTTCTCAGACCCTAACTCATTGTCTAGACCTTCCCAGGTAGCCATCAGACTCTTCTTAATCTGATTTATGAAGGTGTTGGATTTGAAGTTTGATTTCTTTGTTTTGTCCTTTGATTTCTCTTTATGTAAATCAAGATAATCAGCAATGAAATGATCAGTCTTCTTGCAATTGAAACAACCATCCTGATCTTCTTTTCATGCTCCTTTGTAGCCACTGCCTCTACCCAAGGACTTCTTGTTCTTCCTAGCCAGATACTGAAGTCTATTGGAAAGCATAGCCATCTCTTCAGCAACAGGATCTTCATTGGAGTCACCAGCAGGAGACTCATCTTCATATTCATTAGCTTTGAGAGCTTTTGTTGACTTTCCTTTAGACTTTAGAGCAATAGATTTAGGCTTTCTAACATGTTCTTGTTCATTAAGACCAATCTCATGACACTTAAGATAGCTTATAAGATCTTCAATACTTAGAGTGTTTAAGTCCTTAACTTTCTCAATAGCAGTTACCTTAGGTTTCCACTTAGCATGTAAGCTCCTTAGAATCTTGTTCACATGATCAGAAGCTACATAGCTTTTCTTTAGAATCTGAAGTTCAAAGACTAGAGTCTGAAACCTTGAGTACATAGTCTCAATGTCTTCATCATCTTTCATCCTAAATAACTCATATTCATGTTTCAGACTTGCTCATTTCATCAAGAATTCCCTCTCTCTAACATACTTAGCTCTCATCTCTCTCTAAAAAAAGGTTAACAGTGCCGCCAGCAAAAGCCTTCTTCTCCGGTGAAGCTTAACTTTCCGGCACGGTGGCCAGTGGTGACACCACCGTGCCGGAATCTCAAACCACCTCCTTTTAAAAAATATTTCACATATTCCAACATCCTTTTTCACGTAGAGTTTAGATCCGGACTCAGTTTTTCAAAACAAAGCTCCAAAAATCCTAGATCTAAGTTTGAAAATGAAAAGTATTACCTCCTTACCTTCGCGGATCCGGTTTCAGCTTCTTCTTCTTCTTCTCTTGTTTCGATTCAGCTACAAACTTGTGACCTTGATTCGGTTTGTTCCTTCTTCTTATGTTGAGATTCGAGTTCGGTTTGTTGTTGTCCTTGGTGAATGGAATTCGAAATTGTTGGTTGTTGTTGTGTAGAAATTTGAAGGGTTTGTTGTGGTTGAATCGAAATCGTTGAGTTAGATCCGAGAAGAAGAAGTGTTGTTTGGATTTGAGTTGTGACGAAAAAAAGTTGCTGGAATTTTGAGATGTTCTTGAGGTTATTATGTTGTTCTTGAGAAAATTTCAAAAGAAAAGAATCTTTGATCTATTTTTCTGAGCTGACGAATTGGGTTTGTGTTTGTATGGGAACTTGTGCCTTTTCTGAAAAAATGTGTCAGTCCCCCTTGAGCCAATGATTGGAAGGTGTACTTATAGTGACCAATTAGGGTTAAGATGGAAAAATATTGGACCAAAATGTCCTTGGCTTGGACAGCACCCTATGGACCTGGACAAAATGACAAAAAGGACAAATGTACAAAGACTAAAACAGAATATTAATTAATTAAATAAATAAAAACGAAAATGACTAAATAAAATAAAAGAAAACTAGTTAAAATAAAATAAAAAACATTAATAAATGAAAAACTAGTAAAATAAAAATAATAACAATAAAAACTTAAAAATGTCCCTTTGGAACCAAAAAATGAGGTATTTCAAAAGGCAATTTATATGGTACACCCAATAAATTTGGATGTATCGGTACACTAAGTCATTAAATTAATAATAAATGAGTTGTTTTTTTTAATAAAAATAATTATTTTCTATCATTAACAACTATAGTAGTTAAATTTTATTTACCAAGAGCTTCGACAAACTAAAATTTAATTTTTACGAATTTTTATTACTCATAACAATGAATATTGATTATTTTTTATGAAAAAATGTAAAATTTTTAATATGATCCATATAAACAATGAAATGATGTTTTTTCTTATAAAATGATGTTTTCTAAAATATAAATATTGATAAATAGTTTTTTATTTCATAAAAATGATCGTTAATTTATCAATTTTGTGAAACAAGTGTACCGGTACACTCAAATTTGTGAGTGTACCGTAGAAGTCCCCATTTCAAAATACCTCTCTGCAGAAATTTCATCTGAGACGACGAAACTTCTGAGCTTTAAAAAAACGAGTAAAATTTTTTAAAATGGTCAAAAAATAGGGTATGACAAGAAGGTATCAGGATCTCCATTGAACATTGGAGACCTGTTAGAACCTGATGACTTATCTTCAGTACCATAATCATATGATATTGCAACACCAGAACCTGAACCACTTCCTTCAACAGTTAACATGTTTTTCTCTAATCTTTTTATGTTACACTGTTAAGTTCTAATACAACATAACTGGAGTTTTGGTACCAACTGAAGGTGAGAAAAACACAAGAAAGGGGAGGTTGAATTGTGTTAACTTTTTCTTCTTTTTAAACTAAGTTCAGAGTTCGGAGTATGATAGAGTTCAGATTTTAGAACAATGTTCAGAGTCTAATGTAGCGGATAAAGTAAATATATATATATATATATATATATATATATATATATATATATATATATATAGAGAGAGAGAGAGAGAGAGGAGGGGGGAGCAAAGAGAAAGACACAAAGCAAAAGTTCCTTCCATAATCCGGAAGTAGTCCTTTCCCCCATGCACTTCCAAGGAGAGTTCACTAAAATCAATATCCAATTACAAATTCTCAGACACACGGTAGGAGACTTCCAATACTGAAGCACACTTGCAAGAGTTTTCCTATGCTCAAGTACAAATGCAAAAGACTTCTAAACAAACAAAATTACACAGAAAAATGTTTGATTTGAACACTTGATATACAATCAGTGGTGTTCACAATACAAATCAGATAAGACTCTTAAGACTCTATAATTTCTAAGATATGAAAGTTTATAAGAAATTCTAAGTGTATTGATGCACAACAATTTCAGCAGAGTTTTGGCACTATCAAAACGTTGTTGAGTCTCTTACAATTCTTCAAGTCTTTATTCCTTTATATAGACGACTGAAAGAGACATTGGAGAATTTCCAGCACATCAAAAGAGTCGTTGTTGAAGTTTGATCATCACCAATGATTTGTTGCTTGATTTGATTAATGTCTTAGGAAGGAATAATTTGAAATTAATTCCTTGTATAAAGAATTAATCAGCGTAGACACAACTGTAGCTTGTACTATTGCAGACATGAGAGTGGAGTAGTGGTTGTACAATTGTACTATGTCCTTTTCCTGCGCTCTTTAGTGGATTAGCATCAAATGCCTTCTAAATCCTCTGAAATAGTCGTTGCTCCAGGCTTCTATTCCTTCTGCAATCTTGTGTCTTCAAATAACCAATATTAACTGATTCCTGGATTTTGACTTCAGACTTTGATGAACTTCAGACTCTGATGACGTTAGACTCTGGCAGTCAGCTTCTGATGAATCTTCAGACTCTGATGGTCTTCAGACTCAGACTTGCAACATAAGCTTCCTTTGTAAATTTCATTGCTCTCTTTTGTTCTTTCAGAACCAATATCTTTCTTTTAAGACTTATAAAATTTTACTCTGTGGTCCTGCACACTTGACAAAATATTAGCATATTCAACTGAGCTTTTAATACTTTGTTGTCATCAAAACTTAAGGTGGCAATGTTAAACACATTTTGTTCCAACACATAAAACATAAATGATAGACAGACATCCTAATCAGAGCCCGACACTACGACTCCAAAGCAAAGAAACGAGGTAGCTTTAAAGCTAGCCTCAACATACTCGCATCAAATCAAAGCGACTAATCCTGCAAGTCCTCTACCCATTCACACGAATAAGATAGACGGTCAACCAAACGACCACTAGGGGTTAGATAACATTCCACAGATAAGGTATAATCAAACATAAGCATTCAAGGATTTTATGCATATCACATATACATACTCATCACTCATAAAATGCTAACATCACATGAATATTATCATTCCCCTTATCATAGCATATCAAGCATATCAATCTCTAATCAAAGTCATCAACAAAAGCTTATCACCTAAATACCATCATTCAATACAATAATTTCTCACCTCATTTTTTATTTAGCTTAATCATCAAACTACATCAACTTCATCGTTTAGAAAGTATAATCATACATGTAACTTTACTCATTTTACATAAAAATACATATTTCACATATTGCATATAATTCGTCTAATTCACATCAATCATATTGATCACATCAACTCTTGCCTAATCATCTCAACAATACAATTCATCATTTCAAAGGTATAGGCAATGTAATCATCACCAAATAAATTCACCGAGTAAACAAGCATCACCAAAAATAACAAGTCATGTACACCTCTTCACACAAATTCACATTAATCACCAATCACATAAATCACCAAGTACAAATTTCATATAATTCACCAAATTTCACCAATGTACATAATCATTGATTCACATAATCAAATATGACACAACTCACCAATTATCAAGTGCATGCAATGTTCTAGACACTTCTAGATGCATGTGGTACTAAGTTTTAGATTCGGAGATAACAATTACCGAAATTCCACTACGTAATCCCCTCCAATTACGTACTAATATAGCTCCCTCCGTCTATGTTCTAACATAACTCCCTCCGGTTATGTGTTTTATAACAAAGATTCGACATGACTATGAATGCATGGGCATACAAGTAAAGACTCGACAATACGACAACAACATCATTATATTAAATAACCTCACCGTCATATAATATTCCCACAAAAACCCACCATTGCACTATCAAGCATTTACATCCACACAATCAAGAAGTCATGAACATTCAAGGAGTCATCATCATAAACAACATCAACAAATATCACCTCAAGGAAATAATAAAATTTTAAAATCACATTTTGCACAAAACGGACAAGCAACAACATCATGACATCCATCGTATTAAACACCTAATCATCATATATTCATCTTCATTTCATCATATAAACATGAATACACTCCATCAACAAGTTTAGAAATCATAAAGCCCCATTTCGTAAAAGTTCGTCTATTTTCACAAAATTCATCTTTTCTAAATAATTTACCAAAGACAAAGCATTCATGTTCAAACACGTCAACAAAGCATATTCACATATTACATATGATCACAACAACTCATACATATTCACATCATATCTTGATTTCGATTAATTCCAAAAATTCCCTAAGTTCGTCTCATTTTACCACTTTTCAAAAAGAATTCCATTTTTCAAAGTAAGATCAAGTTAAAGCTCACACACACCTTCCAGAACCATTTTAAAATCATTGCTACATAAAATGAACCTTAACCCTAGCATTTCACTTGAGAAAGACAAGTTTTGGAAAATCTCGTGTTCTTGAATGTTTTCAAAAAAAAATCCAATTCGATTCACAAAATCGAGTTCAATCCAATCCATTTGATGTTTCCAAAGGTTTAGAAAGCATAACAACATTTAAATACATCAAAAGAATCATTTTAGAAAGTCCTGATCGACCCCTAAGTACCCAGAATACCCAAAACATGGTTTGCTGAATTGAGCAACTCGCCATGAGCTACCCATGAGCTCGTCAAGAGAGCTGCACCAGAACAGAGAACCCTGTTCTTGAGTTTCCTCTCGGGAACCCATCCAATTTCACTCCAAAAACCCCAATTTTGATCCCCTTTGTTCCAAATTCGTTCCCCAAACTTGTTTATTAGTTAACATACTTTTAAAGGCAATCAAAACACTTACCAATGTGAAATCATAACTTCAATTCACATCAAAATCATCATCAAGTTCATTTTTCACCAAAAACTCGTATTTTCCTATTTTCATTCAAACTTCACAAACAACCACGCCATTTCAAACCCCATCAACATAGAAACATATATACTCATTTATGAAGTGAATTTAAGCATGTTTCAACAATAATCACTCATCAATTCATGGTTTACACTTAATTAAGTAAAATCATCAAAATAACTTATCACCAACAACTATGAATTTGAACACATTAGCACATCAATTTCATGAAATTTAACATACCCATAATGAAATATATTAATAGCACGAAATTCATCATCAAAAATCACAAAAAAATCATAATTCATAACAAGAACAAAGAGAAAGTTACCCAACTCTTTGTAATTACCGTTAAATCATCGAATAATTACCAACTGTAAATAATTACCCAACTGACGAGTAACTTAGTAAAAATAACGATTATCACTAAAACTTCTAAAATAACCTTCTTAATAAAACTACTATTTTACCCTTACTCGTCAAATGACCAAAATACCCTTAGCCTCCAAGATGGCTAAAATACCCTTCTAGGCTAAAAATCTACTAATCTCAAATCAAATACACACAAAGACAAATAAGCACATATAAACACACATAAATATATACGTTAAATAAATAAAATAATTCTAGGTAAAAACGGATTGTTACACTTTTTCATTGCAAGGCGGTCATCGATGTTTGGATTGCAGCCAATGTTTGGCACCTGATTTCTCCATCTCTTAATCATTTTGATAAAGCACCAGATATCATATTTAATATGTATCAAAATTTGTCTACAGCCCAAATCGAGACTATTGTTACCATAATGTGGGGCATCTGCAAGTTATAAACCTTAAATTATGGCAACAGGTGTCGGACTCGAGTGTTACAATTATGGAAAGAGCTAAGAACCTTTTAGAAGGTTGGAGGAATGCTAATCGCAAGCAAAGTCCTACAAGTCAGAATCACACATCTTCCATTACGAGTCTCTCCCACCATCATAACCACAATTTGGTTAACGAAAATATAGACATCAGATGGAGGAAACCAAGGAGCGTCAGATTTAAATGTAATATTGATGCCTCTTTTTCAAATACCAGCAATAAGATAGGATTGGGTATGTGCATTCAAGATTCAGCAGAAACCATGTCCTCTCAAAAACCATATGGTTCACTCCATTGTGCTCTGTTGACATTGGGGAGGCCCTGGGTCTATATCATGCATTCGGTGGATACATGAACTTCAACTTGCAAACGTTAATTTCGAGGTTGATTCGAAAAGAGTAGTTGATTATTTCAACAAAGGTCGAGGAGATGTCACCGAATTTGGTTCTATTATGGATAGTAGTATCCAATTCTGTAGTACCTATTTAACAAACTCTCATGTCGAATTTATCAGGAGGCAGACAAATGAGGTTGCACATGGATTAGCTAAGGCAGCCACTTCTAGTACTAGCTTCCGTATCTTTGACGAAATTCCAACATGTATTACTGATTTAATTTTTAATGAAATGATATAAGTTACTTCCCTAAAAAAAAGTTCTAACTTAAATAAAATAATTTAGCAAACACTACACTAGTAACATTTTGAAACAATATAAATCATTAAAGAATAACTTAAGAAACCAAAAAATTAAATGATAAATTAAGAATTTTATAAAAGATCATGTACAAAATATTGGGTTGTTACATTATTACCCCATTAAAATAGTTTTGCCCTCGAAATTAGACAAGAGCAAAATATTAAAACAAAGTTTATAAAAAGAGCAAGGTTAGCAACACTCTCTTTTGAACACTCTTTAATACTTACTCTCTTATTGGTTTAAATCATTGTGGGTCTACACTTTGAAAATTGAATACACACAAAATGATGGGACATACATTGATCTCATCCAATAAAAAAATGAGTGCCAGAGAGAATGTTGAAGAGTGAGTATGGCTAGCATTGCTCTTATAAAAATATCCATCAATATTATAGGAAACTCAACATTAGAAAACCAAAATGAATAACAATAAAGCATAACTAAAAAAAAAATCATATATCTAATCTATTAGAAAGAGAGCTTAAGATTCTTCCAAAATTCAACACTACCAAAAAAAAATCAAGTTTATTCTTGTTAACAGCACACAAACCATAAACACTAATTTTTTTTTCTTGGAAAAACATGACGCTTTTATTTTTTTCTTAAAATTATATCATTTTTTCAAATTAACCAAAAACAAATAATCCAGTTTTCACACTTAGAAAATAATAAAGTAGTTTCATTCGAAAGTATAAAAATTCCAAAATTATCCTATTCTTAATGCAAACATATATTTCTAATTGAAGTAGTCGGTTAAGAAAAAAGTCTGGTCTAATCTGATCCAGCGTAGGCTAGGTTGTAGGCCCCCGTAGATCGGTTTGACTTATTCCCATTCCTAGGTATAATGTCCAAAACTAGTGTGGTAGCTGCATGAATATAGTTTTTGTTACCAAAATTTCTTCCAAAATGATAATACGAACATGTCCCCAATCTTTAAAAGCTTTCAGCTCCCAGCCTTTGGTTTCGAAACACCTCTCACCGCCGCAACCCTTGTTGTCCCCAATCTTCTTCTTTGAGATGTAGTGCCCCTCCATGGTGGTGCGATGGGTGGTGCGATGAGCGGCGCTGGACCTCCGCACCACCCCTCTTCCTGACCTAGCTTTTATGGCATTGTTGGTTTGGAGGAGATTGCGCAGTTTGCGGACTTGGTATCTATGATCTGCTCATGAAACCCTTATGGGTCAGTTTCAACAACTTCTTCTCCCTAATGGTGGTGGTCGTTGGTTTTGTTGGTGTTTCAAGGATTGGGTGTTGTTGCTGTGATTATGTGGTGGTGGTGGTTCACCGCCGTGCTTCCGATCAAAGCTTCAATCCCCATGGTTATGCCGTCGTCGCCGTCAAGGGATCTTGTTTTTCCAAAAATATGGAGAGAGGCAATCGAGTTTCGATTTGTGACCCGACAGTGAAGTAGGTGTGATGGTTTATGGTTAGGCTTAAATACACTTTTCACCCCCTATGTTTCAAAAAGTTGCGATTTTGGCCCCCTTTAAAAAAATGGATATTTTGACCCCCTAACTTTTGGTCCTCTTTTGATTAGCTGATTTTATGTCAATTTCTCAGTCTCTGATGGTGTAAACTGGCATGGGGATAGAAGGATGCTGATAAGTGGAGTCCAAACTTGCATGGTGTCTAAACTGACATGATAAGTGGAGTCCAAACTGATAAGTGGATCCTTCTTTAGGGAGGCCAAAAGTTACACCATGCCAGTTTGGACTCCATTTATCATCGTCCTTCTATCCCCATGCCATTTTACACCATCAGAGACTGTGAAATTGTCATAATCTCCATCAAAATCAGCTAATCAAAAGAGGGCTAAAAGTTAGGGGGTCAAAATATCCATTTTTTTTTAAACATAGGGGGTGAAAAGTGCATTTAAGCCTTATGGTTATTAGTGATCCAAATCAGAAAGAAATGGAAATTGACCCTTTGTCACACACAGTAGTGGTGCTGACGTCACAGATCTTGGTGCAAGCATCACGTCTGTCTGCATTTGTGATACAACTACTAGCGTGCGGGGTCTGTTGGGCTCGAAAGGGCCGATAATGCCTGATGTGATTTGTCGCAGGGGTTGTTGGTACATGAATCTTGTCCGTGTTAGCGGTCGATTCAGACACCATCCCTAAAAAAGATAGGCTCATGTTCAATTCATATTGTTGATTAGATGTGTCAGATAAGACGTTTTCCTCTTCGACAGCAAGCTTCAGCTCGGATTCCCCAACCTACCGTCGTCATCATCCTCAAGGTTGTCGTCGTTCGTCAAGGTCTGATAAAGGACGCACTGTGGTGTTGATCCGAATGTTTCTGGATGATGCTTGCGATTCTAGGTTATAGCTTTCAGTATCCTCCCCGCGTCGGAAAAAGAGTCTTATTTGATATGTACTTTGGGACTCGAAAGAGCGTTTATCTTGTTGTGCTTTGCAGGGAGAGGATGGTACGTGGATCTGCTCCGTATTGACGGTTGGTCCATTCACCGCGATCTAGACCTCTACTTAAGAGGATGTTATAATCCACTTGCGTCGTTTTTAATTTTCATATTACCTGTTTGGATAGACCTCCATTTTGTGGATAAACTGGTCAGGTTTATGTCCCCCAGTTTTATTTTTGTCCTTTTTTAAATAATATATTTATGAGCATCCGTTGGGTACCAACTTAGTTCATTTGCTCTGATTTTCTTCAAATCATTCCCTATTTCGGCACTTATATCAGGCACTTACATCAGGCTTCCTCTATATCTCATTTTTTTTTTCCTTCTTCCCTTATTAAAAAAGATCACACCCTCATTTTTGTCATGTTTGCATCCTCCCTCCCTTCCCTCTCTCATTTATCTGCATGTATCTATCACCATTACTATTTCTTGCACCGATATTCATTCTCAAATCTGAATTTCCTGCTTGAGGTTGATGATTAGTCTCAGATTATATCCAAAAAATATTGCCGGATTCACCATGTTAAGAGACTAGTACTTTCTGCTAGACCTAACCCTGTTTGTTTGAGACTTCAAAGTTTAGCGAATAAATTTGCCAAAACACACCAAAACAATCATTTAGACAATTAACATGTAACTTTCATACCGTCTTCTTGAGAAAAACTTATTTGTGCGTAGAAACATTTACAATGACCAAATAAAACAAGTTGGTATTGTCAAATTTCAACTTTTTATTAAACCAAATTCAAAATGTAAATGATGATATAGTAAATCCAAATCAATACATTCACCAAACAAGAGTGAATTATCAATAGTTCCATTTAAAATAATGCCCCCAAAGTTCTAATTCTTTGAAAGTCAGGCAAATTTTTCTTACACTTAATTATCAACCAACCTGATCCATGCAGCCGACCCCACTTTGTAAGCTTGGGTGCTGTATTTAATTAATCAAGCAGCCCCAGAAACCAGCAGTCACAATCTTGTGCCTTGTGCTGGTGAGGTAAATATTTCAAGCTACATCTTCCTAGTGGATGCATCCTCACATAAAATGCTGGAGAAATTGGTCGTCCAACAACTTTAACTTGGTATATGCTGCACCATAGTAAACCAATTTATCATAGTTGAAAAACAAATAAGCAAACATGACAATTTTTTCCAAACGTGTGATACGATACTAATGGTGTTTTCATGCACATTAAAGTACATCAGCACAAATAGAAGGCAAGAACAACTTTTTATCCTGTATATCTTTCAGTGGTCACACAAAGCGCAAGCAAATAAAATGAAATTTACTACAACACCTTTTGTTACAACATTTATTATGTATAAATAATATTATGTAATTATGAGTGACTATGGAGAAAAAAGATATGAGAGAGCATAGTTATCGAGTAAAACTAATGTAGATATTTTTGTTTATGTAGTTATCGAGTAAAGGATTTAAGGTTTTTCCTTTATGTCACATCTGATAGAACCTCGAAACTCAAGATAAAGAAATTGTATTATTGAATGTAAATGAGTGAGCTTAAGAGCTCTACAATGGTGATAAAACAGAAAAGGAAATGATAAACCAGAGTTCAGAGAACTCCTACCAGATCTAAGATCCTAGACCAGATAGAACTTCTCTCCTAAACAACTCTTAACAAACTTTCTCAATGCCTCACTCTCTAGGCTTTCCTCTCTTTTATAACCCATTCACATGACAATCAATGTCACATCATTAATAATTCTGAATGGATGATGTAATTCCCTTTTCCTCTCCCCATTCACATGACAATTAATGCCACCTTATTAACTAACTTTAACTCTCCACCTCTGAACCCACTTCAACCTTTCAGGTTCCTATCAACATCTATATAAATTTTATAGTTTGCCCTATGAAGTCCCTCATTTCTTAAAAAGAAAAAAAGAAAAAAAAACCTACACTAAGAAAGGAGACAAGCTACTAGAAAAAATTAATATGGATAAAATTCTCAACAAACACAAATTCGGTGTGGGCATGTGGGGGGAGGAAGAGAGAAGATTTGAGAAACTTACCAATCATACCATAGGTCGTAACTATTGTCATTTTCTTTTTTAACTCTACCCAACACCTCCACTAGCAGAAAACCTCCAATACACAGAACTGGTTCGGGTAGCTTGAATGTTTGCAGCTTATTTTCCTGTATAATGTGACCAATGCATTTCAAATTTCATAAACATGCATAGAATACTTTATGCTTACAAAATAAAGTTCAAACTGGATAAAAAATAAAAAATTCAAATCCAAGTTTGTTATATTCAGCAGGTACCGTGAGGTTTCACCACCTCAAAAATAAAATTCAGATCTTGAGTAATTATCGAGAGATCGTTATGTAGCCACAAAAGAAAGAATTGAGAAAAAAGGGGAGAGAATATACTTCCAAGCTCTGTGTAAATGAGGAAATGCAGCGCGGCGCGGCCAACCCAATAATTGGCGCACTGCGGAAGCGGGGCGGGTAGCGGGCGCTATTTCGGCCGTGCGGCCGCTAATGAATTTAATACTAGATTCCATGCTATTCAAAAAGAAATACTAAAATACCTTAAACATGACTCAAAATTTCACAAAGTAATCATAATATGAAATAAAAGGGATAACAAAATCGAAAATGGCTAATACCAATTATATACAACCAGTACAAATTATTGTTTTACTATTTATAGGTCCGCTTTAGCCGTTTTCTACTTCTGACACGCGCCGACGCGACCTGGTTTGGTGGCCATAATTTTACCGCTCCGCTATAGCAGCTGGCGCGGCCTCTATTGACAACAGAGCTTCCAAGCAGTGTTTTAAAAATCGGACCGGAGCTTCCAAGCAGTGTTTTAAAAATCGGACCGGTCGAGTTTAACTAGAAACAGGACCCGTATCCTGTCCGGTCAGTATAATAGATCAGTTATGCCACTGAACCGGGAAATTTCCGGTTGGACAGGCCGAAATAGTTCAAATGGTAAGAACTGTTCCGGTTTCCGTTTTAATGCAGCACACATTTTTATTTGATAAATCTTTTTTATTTTTTTGCTGGCTACAGGTCTTGAAAACAATCAATATGGTATAGCAGTGGAACTTATCAGTGACTTGCACTAGCTTGTAACCAATGTAGTCAGGATAAAGATCCTACGTAGGATTGGTCGGGCCGGTGAAGGAACGTAAACACGAGGAATGTAACACGGTTCGTAAATAGGATCGTCGGTAGGTTGTTGATAGAGTTGAGAGAAATAAACAGAGATAATAGAGGAAAAACAGAGGAACCAAACAAAAAAACAGAGGAAAGACAGATGAGACAAGCAAAAAAAGAGAAAACAGAGGAAACCGAGGAAAAACAGAGGTAAGCGAACCGGAGTAAAGTCGAAGCACGGTTGAGGTGCCGTGGGATGTAGAATCGTATGATCCTACGTGCCAGCACTTGATCCTGGCTGTATTGCTTGTAACACTAACTTTTTGTGTGAATGTATAAGGAATATAGGCCATTACAAATTATTTTACTACCTTAGTTAGCAATTTTTATGTTCTAGAATCTTCAGATGTACTCTATAAGTATCAGCAGATAGTTCTTTCCCTTGCCAGGATGGCTATAATTAGTTAGCCATCTCTAGGCAGCTTGCACTAGCAGATACAAGGGTGAGGGATAACTCAAAGATGACTGTACTTTAATTACCAACTCTCAGTTCAACAATTCATTCAATCAATAGATGAAGAATTGATGTCACAATTCTCTTTTATTCTAATACATGTACGCAGTGATGAAGTACTGCTGCACATATAGAGCTTTTTGTAATAATAATATTAAAAAAGTCCAGCCTTGGGAACCAAACCCACTAATATAAGATGTATAAAAAGCACAACATGTAGTTATGCAATGCAAGTTATTTGAAATGTTTATAAGAAATTACATATAGTTAATTGTGTAATTATTAAATGTGTTTTTAATGAATTTTTTAAGGCATGGTATAAATTTTTATGCGTATGAAATTTATTTGTCATGTATATTTTAGATTTTTCTGACAGAGATCGGGTCATGTGGTTTAAAAAGTGACCTTCCGCAAACATTGACCCAGTGCTCTAACCGGGTTGGTAACCGTTTCAGTATTTAAAACACTGCCTCCATTTACTCTTTAAACGTGTTTCCCCTTTTACAACTCAGTTGTTGCTCTTTTTCCAAAACAAACAAATCGGAATGCTCCACCTCTACCCTTCTGCTTTTAATTAAGCTAAATCCCTATTAGTAACAGTTTTAACTTGTAACCACCAAACTAGTTCACTATTTAGACCAACTACTCTAGGTCCTGCCTACCAATGCCATCCTCTTGAAGTTCAACCTTGTCCTCGAAGTTGAAATCAAGGAACCAATATCAGACTACCCTTCACAATGTGCTTCTTCTTCCTCTTAGGATTCCATCTTAACAATCTTCCCTCCCTCCCCTTTGTTCGTCTTTTGTCGAAATCGTTATTCTACATATCTTTTTCTAGGCATATATGCAAGGGAGAAATTTGTTGGCAACACTGAACAAGCTCTCTTTCTCTCATATTTGTTGCAGGTGCCTTTGTTGCTTGCATTTTTGGGTACACATTACTACTACCACTTGGCACGGTGATTGGGTGCACTGTTGCTTTACTTCACCTCCTGGACACTTTCAGTTTTTTTAATCGTCAAATGTTCTTAAATGAACCCAACGATAGTGTACGCTGCATAATTTCAATTTAGCTGAACCTCAAACAAGACCTAATGTACGCCTCCAAAGCATAGAAATGAGACCCTGAGGGAATTTTGGTGGCAAAAACCACTATTTTTGTGGAACTAATAAATATGTTGTATGTGTGCGAGTCTGTGTGGGTAAGAGAGAGGGTCCGGGGAGGCTTCTGTGTGTGTGTACTTAGGATACCCATCATGGATATTGTTCGCGGATACCCAGAGACTATCTAAGCTCTATCAGAGCCAATTACCATTAAAAAAACTGCATGTCAAGTCTCATTCTAGGATTGAAAAAAAAAAAACTAGATAATGATATTTAGAATGGATAGGAAAATAAATTCAACCCAAAGAGAGTACATGTATAAATGGATGATGCCCAGAGAAATAAACATTAGACAAATCTCAAGTCTTTTTTGAGATTTTTGAAATGATAAAAAAGAGAATATGCAAAACCTATATGATTATAATGCAACTCACCCGAGACAGTGGATATACAGGTGAAGTGTATGTCCATTTGAATTCCCCGTTAAAAGTCAATGAATCAGGTACAGCAGTTTTTGACTCTATTTTCTTGTCTTGTATCTGATGGCCAAATCTAAATCTGACATCCTTGGCTGAAAGAAAAAGTTCTTCGTCAGCGGAAGAAAAAGTTAGGGATCCTCAAAATCACTTATTTTTCAGTTCAAATGGATACACAATTAATCGATATATCTACAGAGCTAACCTTCGAATGGTAGGATATTAATCTCAGTGACAAGGCAAATCTTTGAACATAGCCGATAAAGCAAAGTCTTAGGGTCATTTTCAGGTTTGTAAATTGTCGCCAATGTATTTGCAACGCCTTCTTTCATGGGGTCGATGGTGCTGGATGCAACCATGAACTGTGAAATGCAGTTGTTCTTCAAAGGAGTCAGGCCAAAAGACAAACACGAATAGACTTTATGATTTCTCTTAAGACACTCCAAGTTTGCATATTGACGCTCAAGCATGTTGCTATCAGGTTCAATCACGCTGTCGACCTCAATGCTATGAACAACTCCTGATACTTCAGGAATAATTTTCAAGCAAAGTTGCTTGCAGAGGCCATTTTCAATAACTGCAAAACATTTAGATTTTATATTATTACCATTTGAACAGCAAAATATAGCCAAAGAACATTGAGCTACTCAAAGTGTTATTTCTTTTTGATTACATACTCAAAGCCTCATGCTTCAACTAACAAAGAAACATGTGAAATAAAATTTACAGGACAATATAGCATTAAAGAAGTTAAACTTTTAGAAGCCAGCCATCACAATTCGAAAACTTAATATAGTATAAGCAAAAACTTTCCAAATGAACAAGTATTTAACCAAATAAAGTTTTGGGACAACTCTCTCTCTCACACTCTCATTGTGTTCTTACTCTCTCTCTCTCTCTCTCTTCCTCTCTCTCTCTGTAGTTTTTGACCAATAAAAAGAGAGAAGAAGAAGGTTGTCTCAAAAGTTTTCACAAAATGGTTGTACAAATATCATTACTCTTAAAGCAGAAACAGCAAGTAATAAAATTCAAATAGCTTACCAAATTTTTCCCAAGAAGGAGAAACAGCAGATGCACGAATAAGGTCACAAGGATCATCCAAATAGGAGAAAACCTTTAATGACATGTCATCACCAAGCCATTGGATTAAATCCAAATCCAAGTTGTTGTTCACTTCAGCCATATTCCCAAGTATCAGAGCCTGATCACAAGGAAAAGTAGTATTTCAGTAACCACAGAACAGCTAAAACTCAAAGCCAGCAATAATGTAATCAAAACATAAACTAAAAAACTTCACAAACTTAGCCATTTGGAAGATAAATTCTTCAAGCAACTAGCTCTCCACCAAATATAGATTATTTTTTTATGATTGCAAGGAAAATTGCATATTAATGAGTTGAATCAATTTCTTAACAGAAAAAATAGACTTCCTATGATTAAAGCACTGCAAAATAAAAAATAACAGAAATTGAAAACTTTGCCAATCCCTGAAACATGATTAACAAATATCACCTCTGGGGAAAATTATAACAACAACAACCGAGCCTCATCCCACTGAGTGGGGTCGGCTACATGGATCAAATTACGCCATAATGTTCTATCATAAACCATATTTCGATCCAACTCATTAATCTCTAGATCTTCCTTAATAGATTATCTTATAGTTTTTCTAGGTCTACCTCTGCCTCTCGTGATCTAACTCTCCTCCATCAGAGGAAAATTATAAAACCTAAAAAAAATTGTCACTTGAGAAATCACTAAACCAAAGGAAAAATAAAATAAAAAGGATTTTTTTTTTTAATAAATAGACACACACATCAAGGTTATAAATCCCAGCCGCGATCGTAGATACAACATGGAAAACGGTTGTCGAATACGGCTGATGTGGGTGCAAACCATGACATCGTCGGTGCAATCACAGTCACATACAGTTTTTTAAATGCATATTTTGCATTGATGACCAAATCAACCTAAATCCAACTACAAAGATACGGAAAGAGACATTCGAGGGAAAACGAAATTCATGCTTGCATCAACAAAATATCAAACTACAATGTTGCACACAGAAACTATGAACACACAAATTGATAGGCATGGACGGGAAAAAGATGAAAAGGAATTACCTTTCAGCAAATAGAGTATGAATCGAAAGATAACAGAAGAAACCCTAGAAAGTGCCAGGAAACGAAACCTGATGAATGACAAAGGATTTAGAATTGTAGTGTCTTAAGGGTAAAGTGTGCTTCTAGAAGGATGATTCATCCGTCATAAAAAAAAAAAAAATTGGTGGTTTTTTTCTCTCTACTATTTTATGTACTTTATCAGAAAAAATAAATAAATAAAATATATATATATATATATATAATGGATACAATGTACGCGGTGAATCGCAGCACAATCATGTAATTATCTATTGGATCTTAATTTTTTTTTAAAACTATTTACTTATGGTGCATATATTTTTATCTCTTAATCATCACCGGATCAAAGTTTTGTTTAGTTTTGTATTCATAGACCGTTCATATTCAATATATGGACTAGGGAATTATGATCATATTATCATATCTATCTCCCCTCTTTTCCCACCCCCTCCCTTAGCTTCCCACCTACTTCCTCTCACTCCCCATCCCCTCCAAAACTGGCTGGCCACCTTGGCCTCCACAGATTTTTGCTCATCCATGGATCAAAACCTCTCAGTCATGCCTTCAACCTCTAGCCAACTTGATCCTCACCACATGAATCAACAACAATTTTCCTTTAAACATGCCTCTCTCTTTCTCCCACATCCCCTCTATCCGCCTCATATATCCTGTCTGCTACCCTCTATCAATCCCAAACACTTCTTCACAAAACCCACCTTTATCGTTGTTGTTTCATATGAACGTTGAATTCGATAACCACCTTTTCCCAATTTAACCCCCCGATCAGTATAATAATATCTCTTTCAGTTAGCTCAAAGAATGCAAACATGATATACTCCCTTATCATCCTGTTTCAGAAGAGGTCACTTGGTTACAAGTTCACTCTTTCAAGTTGTGGTACTCATTCGAGACAGACACCTAAAAGAAGAAAATCTAAAGATACACTCCCTTTTCAAACCCAATAACAACCGTACAAACCCAAACTCACTTTTGAGTAAGGGTAGCCTGGTACACTAAAGCTCCCGCATATGCAGGATTCAGGAAGGGGTCCCACCATTTTGGTGTATTGTATACAGTTTTACCTTGTTCTTTTATATAAGAGGTTGTTTCTAGAACTTGAACCCATGACCTTTCAATCACGTAACAACAACTTTAATGTTGCGCCACAACTCCCCTTCCAAACTCACTTTATAATATAATAAAAAATAAAAAAAACATCATCGTATTTTTTTTATTGACCTAATGGCCAACACTAGGAGGAAGAGGGCGTTATAGGCTCGAACCCAGACACGGACACCAGTAATGTTTCAATAATGCTAACCAGTGCACTACAACACAACGGACAAACATCCTCGTAAAAATACTTACCAAAACAACATTACTATTCACAAACCAATAACCCTGAAGAGCAAAAAGAACGGTAACAATTCACAAGAACCAACATTACTAACAACCTTGGCTTATACAAAATGAAAACCAAAAATATTGAATTAACTAAATAAAAGCAACAAATTCTTAGAACAAAATACAAAGATAAGTATAGAAACCTCATAAAAAACAAAATCCAATAAATCAAACCTGAAATCAAAGATATCCATCTGTCTCTCTCACTCTCGTTGTTCTCCATCTGTCTCCTGTTGTATCATTTTCTTCCCAATTTTCATTCTCAATCTTTATACTCCGCGATTCCTCAAATGAAATCGCATTCCCTTGTTTTGTTTTTGTTTTGTTTGGGTTCGTTTGGAAGGGTAGATGATGTGGAATAGTCCATAATCATGTATCTCAACTCTACACTCATAGGTGAGGCTAATTTTAAAAACTAATTTATGGTCGATGACTGATAGCTGAAAAACTAATTTATGGTCGATGACTGATAGCTTATAGCTGAAAAACTCACTTATTAAAAATAATGTGTTTGGTAAAATTAGTTGGTAATGTGACTGATAAACATAAAAAGACATGTTTTTTTATGTAAATTATATACACATTTTTTTACTTATTGATTTATTTTAAATATTTGAATTTATTTTAAATTACTTTAATCTCCAAAATGATAAATGTTTTTTATGAATTCAATTAATATTTTTTTATTTCACTTAAATGGTTTTACTATTTGTTACAGATTTTATTTAAAACTTTATATTATATTATATGAATTGAAAGCAAGTAAAGAAAAAAAGAACGAAGAAAATATATGGTAGTAAGCACTAACGTGCAAGTGGCTTTGCATCAAAGGTGAGTAGTTTTTTTTTTAAGATATAAAAAGTGGGTAATTACATATGAATATGGGTAGTTTTTCTAATTAAAAAATAATAAAATAAAATTAATAAGGTTAAAATTAGATGAGAATATAAAAAGCTATCAGCTATAAGCTCAAAAGCCACTTGAAATAGCTTCTCAAAAAAAGCTATAAGCTCGTGAGAAAAGCTTGTTACCAAACACGTCATGTTTTGATCCAACAAGCTTATAAGCTATAAACTAGCTTTTCGTCGTTACCAAACACAGCCTAAATCCTTCAATTTAGGAAAACACAAAAATTGCTCGCGTTTTTTCTCCTTTGCAAAACTTAAACTTAAACGACTTGTGACTTATGTGACTAAAATAACTTAGAAAGGACTAATCTATTATAAACCTCTAATTTAAAAGATTTATGGTACAATTTAACCTATATTTTTATTTTGTGGTTCATATTGGTCCTAAAAAAATGCAAGTAATAAATTAATAATGAATCAAGTTAACTCAAACAAAGATGGAAGGGTGGATTTAAGGATTTTCTAATTACTATTACACTTCTAAATCACAAAACATAATCTTGCAAATAAATTTAATATAATTAATCATCGAGTTGAATGATAATTTATGTGGAGACGATAACTTACTACCTTATTATTTGATATGATTTTGTGTTTGTGTTGATTCATACCATCAATAACGTTTTAAGTGTGTACATGACATATATAATTAAAAACGATAAAAGTAAAAAACATTACATAATTAGTAAAATTTAAATTTCGTTAGGTTAATGCTAGAGTTTTCCCAAATGTGATATATTAAATTTGTTTGAAGTTGTTGCTGAACTCTTAATTCATGTAGTCTTGCCCTCCTTTGTAGCCTTGTGTTAAGATTTTGACAAGGACTATTAGATGTTTCAATTGTTGAGACGTCATTATTCATATTATCATAAAAGCAATCAAAATCACTTTCATAGGTGTGTCGTTAATCTTCAACGATTTTGTTATGTAATATGATAAATGCGTACAATGTATGTATGAGAGTTTCCATGTGTCAAGATCATGTTATGTAATCTTGGTCAAATAGTTATATTTTTTTTTACCCAAACCACATTAGAATGGTCTTGACAAATGTAGCTCACTCGAAATATATACCACATGCTAGATAGTACATTATATAGAGTTTTATTAACTATATACTGTATTATGGATGCTTGTCCTTTCAAAATATCATTAAACATGTTGGATTGGTTTAGCACGTTAGTGTCATTGTTTGAACCTGCAATGCAAAAAATGCATCTAAAATCCATAAGTCATGTGATGTCATCGCATCAGGTATGATGGTGAGCTTACCATGATTACCTCGATAAGACTGACATTTCTTAGCAACTTGACAATTTTCCCATTCACATTGCATATAGTTATTATTTTTTTGAAGAAGAAGGTAAACTAGCTTACCCAAATTGGTATTGGGAAAAATCAAAACTAAAACCTTGAGGAGGAGCACACTCTAAGGTCTTAAGCCAACACCTCTTAGCTAACTCGAGTGGATTACTACATACAGTTAACGGAACCTAACATACCTATAAAGTTTCACATCTCACCCATTTGTAACATGTGATCAACATCATTGTTGGTAGGCCTTTCAGACACTCAGCCCCAAATACCTCATCCACACCTCTTCCATACCTCTCTAAGCACCCAATTATTGTGATTTCGTCGATTCGAACATATTCATCTATAATGTCAGTAGGAGATCCATATGCCAACATATGAATAACACCAATGCATTTGTGTGACAATGAAATACCCATTTTACGAGTTGCATTAACCTTTATTTGGAAAAAATCATAATGATTTCCAAGGGTTGTTACATTCGAAGAAACATGTTCATATGCATTTGGAACCTTCGTCTGAATTAAGCATTTGTGTAATCTGGATTATTAGAGAAGTAGTCATTGATCAATTGACTATGTCCTTCTTCATGACTTCGATCTATCATTTTCTTCTTTGCCAGGGCTTAGTAAAACTTTCAGATTGTTGTTCCCTCTCGAGCATTAAGATCAATAGTTCTTCATCAGTGTTGGCCATAACTTCATCTTCTATCAACTCTCAAATGAGTATATTGAGGTCATTTGTAAGACCCATAATTTTGGCATTGACTACAACTATAATTTTATCACTTGAACCTAGGATTTTTTTTTTTTAACATAGATTTTATGATGTTAAAAATGATTATGATCGTGGTTTATTTCTGATGAATAATTTAAACATAGTTATATGGTGCTATGTAACAATTATCATTTATGAAATGTTTTCTGCTATGTTTGGTCTATTGTATGATGTTGTGCATTGTGACAAATTTTGAATTTTGGTGATATCAAATATAAACTTGTATGGACTAAATATTTGATTGGACTTAGAAAGTCGTCAAAATTTAATCAAAGAATTTACATATCACTTGTAAATAAGTTTCGATTTGTTACATTTATAGACATTTTAGAATGAGATTTTACTGAAAAAAGAGATTAATGCTTGAGTAGTTGATTTTGAGTGGCACGATAGTTTTAAAATGTTAAGTGATGATTAGAATTAACTCATTTAGACATGGTCTGATGGTGTTGATTTGAGATCTTGAAATGTGCTTCTCCGTAAGGTCTTAAGTTCGATCCTTCTCAATTTCAATTTGAATGAGTTAGTTTATCTTCTTAAAAAAAAAGTGATGACTAGAATTGTCAGAAAATTAGAATAAAGTATTATTAGCAATGTTCACTCTGATTCGTTGGTGAAATGGGTCGGATTTATTTCCAAACCTACCACCTACTCTCTCTCTAAATTGGGAGCCTCATTTGTTTAGGAGCTTACTCTAAATAGCAAGTATGTACTGTGAGAAAACATTCCTCTCTCTCACTCTCTCCCTAAATTGGGAGCCTGACTTGTTTAGGAGCTAATAGTGTTTTCAAAGTGTCCTTATGGTATGTTTAATACTCTCTTTGTCCTTTTTTATTAGTGCTCACTAACAATTTTTACATATATTAAGAAATTTGGTAGTGTAATTAATGTGTATAGTTTGTATATAAATATTACCGAGTAACCCTTTGTGTATGAGTTATTTACAGCTAATTCTTCATATTCCATAATAAAGAAGTACAGTTTGTCCATTGATAAATATACTATATTATGGAATATGACATTGATAAAGAAGTATATTTATCAATGTCCATTCATATTTCTTCATATTCCATAGTCCTATATTTATTCTCCATTGATAAAAAAAATTAGGATGACATTTTCATTTTCGGTTTATCCGTTTTTTTTTTTAATATTAAACATCCGATCCAAAGACTGATTAATCCAACATGCCAAACTCACCATCCACTTAGATGGTCACATTTAGGGTCCGTTTGGTTCGAGAGTTTTGGAAGGGAGGGGAGATTTTTAATTTAAAGTGTTTGATTCAATTTTAGAAGGGAGGAAGGGGAGGGGAACAAATTTCTTTAAAATTTTATTGCATTGTCATAATTATCCTTAAATTAGTTTCAAATCTCAATATTAACCCTCTAACAACTTTTATTTTTATTAGATTATATTAGCTTTGTAACAATCTTATTATTATTAGGTTCTTTTATTCTTGTAACAATTTTTATTATTGTGTTATATTTTTCATGTAACAATTTTTATTATTATATTATCTATCACTCTTATTTGTTACATTTACACACAACTCCTACTACTACTTTGTTGTTGTCAACAACCTTATTATTATTATTATTATTATTATCATCATCATCATCATCATCATCATCTTATTTTAATTCAGCTTATTATTACTTGTTCCTTTTTTTCCACCATTAATTCACCGATTCATGTTTTGTTGTGCAAAATATATGAGCCAGTTTGAGATAAAATAAGCGGATTAGAGGCGTGCTTGTCTTCCGTCGGTCTCTGAAATCGTAAAAACAAATAGTTTTTTTTATTTAATTAAGTTTAAAGATAAACGGTAACATAATTTTAAAATCCCCATCTTCTCCCCTCCCCTTTGGAACCAAACACGTTTTTAATTAAAATATCTCATCTCCCCTTCCCTCCGTTAAAATCCTACCCTCCCCTCCTAATTCTCGAACTAAACAGACCTTTAAAGTCGGAACATAGCTATGTATACTTAGCCAATCAAAATGATATGACAGAAATCGAACATGGGACATTAAAAGAAACACACTTCAAAGTTCAAGCGAAACGCCACAATACCTACTCAAATGAATTATTTTCAATTTATCGTTACATAAACTATTTCATTCACAGTTTAATTATTTTTCCGTTTAAATAAAAAATACTAAATTTTGTGAAACAATTTTTTTTCAATTTAAATAACTTAATGTTTTTTAATTATTTATTTATTAAATAGAGAGCATAGAGGGAATGAAGTGCGGTTCAGTTTGCATTGTGTTTTCTTCTGTTCTGTTCTTAAAGAAACTAAAACCGTACTGTAAATAAATCAGAGTAAAATAAATAGCAACGGAAGAAGGAACGAAGGAGGAAGAAGGTAAAGCCAGAAGAGTCAGCATTACATCTATTTATTTCCTTGTTTTGTTCTTCATTTTCATTTTCAATTCATTCGCTAATTCTACGGTTAGTTTCTCTCTAAATTCTAATTTCAAATATCGCTATCAAATTATTTCATTCATACTTGTTGTTGTCTATGTAACACTAACACCTCTGATCAAATGTGTATCTGATGAACACCAACGCGACATCGATATAACGATTACTTTAAAATAATTTATTTTCTTAAATTATTATTTTTACCGATGTCGTGTCGATGTGTGAATGTCTGTGTTTGTGTATGTGTCACATTTATATGGTTTTTGTTGTTCCCACTTAATAACATGTTGATCATGGGCCATAATAGTGTTAATTTCTTTATTTATTTTGAGTCTCTTTCTCTATTTTATATTTGATGAAGAAGACACAACAAGCTTTTGTGATCGATGGGGTCTGCAATCAGCAAAGGTGTAGATGACCTTGGAAATTCTATAGGCAGTGCTTTTACGGCTCCATTCAAGAGTGTCTTTGGTGGATCATGCGAGTAAGTCATATATAATTACCATTTCCATTTTATCTTTTTCTGCCTCATTCTTTACCACTTAAAAAAGATAACTAAAATAGCTTCATAATTGATCATAAGCAAAGAAAAGTGCTTCAAATCTGGTTTATATTGTTAGCATTCTAATATACCTTTCATTTAATTCAAATACATACAATTATGTTTTGTTTGCGAGTTTGGAGGGAAAGGAAGGGAGATTTGAAAACAAATGAAGAAGCAAGCGGAAGAAATAGAGGGTATTGGGAGGAGAGGGCTTTTGAGGGTTAGTTTTTTTTTTTTTTTTCAAAATATAAAACCCTCTTTATTTGAGAAACTAAACAATTGTATTGGGGAGGGTTTTGGAGGATTTGAGAGAGTTTATATGAATTCTTCAAATATAATATATGTTGTTATAACATTCTTAAAATTAAAAATATATTAATCAGAAAAATTAGATTTCTCAATTTTCCCCTATATTTCTTACCCCCATAACTTTTCATTCCCTTCCCTTCCAAACTCACCCCCATAACTTTTCATTCCCTTCCCTTCCAAACTCGCAAAGAATCTTAGGGTGTGTTTGCAAGTTGAATTTTAGAGGATTAAATCTATATTTTAATATATATTTGATATTTTAAAATAATTGAAAGAGCAACATGATATATGGGTATATAATATGATATTTCCCTTTTAACTTTTTTTTAAAAAATAAATATATATCAAAATAAAAGCTTAGCCCACTAAAATCTTTCCCTATAATGCATTTTTTTTTTTGAGGGAAAATATATTCCCTACAATGCATTTTGTTGAGTGAGTTTTTCCACTAAATATAAAAAGGACAATTTAGTAAATTTCACTTATGTTTTTGCATAAAAACTAAACAAATTAATTGGACTTATCTAATTTTCTTAATAATCTTGACACTAGTTTCTTTTGCTAGCCTAGCCACCAATATATACTCCCTCCGTTTTTAAATATAAGCAAAATTAGATTCATTCATTTAATGATGTATGTGGTTCAGTACATTATAATACTGACCCTTTATCCCTATTCACTAACATTAAGAAAAAGGAAAGTAAGGACTAGAGAGTGTAGTGTGTTTAAGAGCGTGATAAAGACATCTCTTTTGATAGTTGTTCAATAACATTATTATCCATTATTTGATTTGATTCTCCTTGTTCGTATGAATAAGTCTTAGCTTCTTCATACATCATTTATCCTATTAATATTGTCTCAATTTTATTTACTCTATCTGCAGGGAAATATGTTCAGGACCATTGGATGTCATGTGTTTCATTGAACATTTCTGTATCTCCAGCCTAGTCAAACTATTGATGATTTTGGTTGTATGTTACATATGTAAGTTTTCCTATTGATGATATTTTTAACAGTTACACTCAGCAATATATGATTTGATATTCATATGTCACTTATTTGGTTTTAGGTTTGTTGTTCATATACTCCTTGTTCAGACTTGGTATATGTCAATGCATAGGAAGAAGCCTTTGTAAGATGTGTTGTGTCAGTTGTGAACTATGCTGCTATGCTTTACAAAGCATCACATGTAACTTGTGGCACAAGCTAACAAACACAAAGAGAGTTTACCGTGGAAGAAGACGTCGTTTTCAACATGATATTGAGCTTGGCTACACCTCACCCTCAACTGATCATGAGAGCAATAATTCGTGTGATTATAGAAGTCGTCATTTTGGAAGAAATAGAAAATCTTTGAGATTGAGAGAAAGAAGTAGAAGAAATGGCCACTCTGTACACCTCTCAAGGATGAAAGGGAAGTCTTGGAGAGTGAAGAGCTCAAGAAAGATCCAATTAAGTAAAGTCAGGAATCGAAGTGGAAAAGCTGCGATTATAAGAAGGCGGCGCCATAAACGATGAATCGACATAGATTTTCCATGGTGATGAAGAGATATACATAGTAGCAGAGTTATTATGGAATTAGATGGATTTTAGGAACCATGATTTTCCATGGGACAAGCTTAAGATGGTGCCACTTTAATTTGCTGCAAAGAAATTCTAGCACTTCACATGTTAATGTTGGCAATGGCTTGTTGGGAGTTACTTGATAATTTAAAATAAAAAATAGCAATTTATGACTTTTAAAAGGGCAAACCGTAAGAAATTTTCATTTTAAGTATGATTCTTGACATAAAATACTTAACTACGAATGATTTCTCAAATCTACAAATTTCTCAAAGTTTGTTACAAGAACAAAAAGTGAATTTTATGTGAAGAAATCTTGAAAATTTGAAGTCTAACTCATCCTTATAAAACTGGTTTTTAAAATGAGAGAGAGACAGTTGTCAAAATATGGTTGTACAAATATAATTTCTCTAAATTTATATCAAATGTGATCCAAAGTCGACCACCTATAACACTAATTCATGGTAGAATAAACCTTAATTCGTTCATGTAGAAGAGTTTTACACTATATGTGCAGAATATTTTACACATGTAACATAGTTTTACACCCTCATACAAATTAAAATATTTATTCTACCCAAAAAAATATTAATTTAAAAGTGTTGTTAAACTAACATACTCAGTTATTAGTTCAAGCTATCATAAAGTGCAACTAGCTCACAAGTACATACATTTTCCCAATGTCAATTGAAAATTTGGGCAATTAATACCTTTATCCACAGCATCATCATCATCAAGATGAACATGACAGTAAACCCACACTGCAACCAGTACCACCAGCTTGATGATGAATACAAGGCTCTGATACTAGGACAGTACTTCAAGGTATATTTTCCTGATGGATGGCGAATTTCTTTAAATGCTGCTGAAAGAGGAAGTCCAACTGCTTCAACATGGGAGATGCTGCATCATAGTAATTAAATTTAGCATAGTTGGGAAACATAAGTGTCAAAAAGAACATAACAAAAAAAAAGGAACATACAAAAAGAAGCTATGTTTCTTCATCCAAAAGTTATTACTTCATCCGTCCCACAGAAAATATTGGATAGAAGTAATATTTGTTACATCAAAAATTGAAAATGACATTCATTTTGGAACAAACTTTTCTTGCAAATGTGACACTTATCAATCATGGGATAGAGAGAGTATTAATTAAAGTGATACTAATGGCTATTTTATAACCGTTCCCAAGGGGATTTGAATTTCATTCCTCGAGGTTACACGTTTAAAATCTACTGCCGAACAGCATTAATTCAGTGTGTGCATGTGGGAGGGTATGTTGCTGTGAGAAACAAACCCTATGTAGTATAAGAGTCCTTGTTTTTGAGCTCTCCCAAGCAACTCTACTAGCAGAACACGTCCATTGCACAAAACAGGTTTAGGTAGCTTGTATACTTGCAACCGATTTTCCTGTACAATATGTCACCAAAACTTTCAAGTTACATAAACATGAATAGATTTCTGTGCGCTAAAACATGGAGTTTGAAATGGATAAATTTCAACAGGTTCAAGAGGTATTGGTTGGAACACCGAAGGTGTTCTATGTGGAGGCCCAGAGTTTGATCCCTACTACCAACATTTTCTTGCCCCCTAACAAATTAATCACTAACATGTATTTCTGTATAGAAAAATACTCAGCAGGTACCTTTAATTTAGATTACCTCACCTCAAGGAAAACAAAAATCTCAAGTGACAATCAAGTATTCATCAGTCTCATATTGCCAATTAATCAAGTCACTACTCTATTTTCAAAATGTACAAATCTTAATACTACCTTTCTGCTATTTACTAAGCTAAGACCCTACTCGTAACAGTTTTAACCTCCAGAGTACTTGGCTATTATAAAAAAACTACTATAAAGGTTCACATAAGGTTGAAGTTGAGGATCCAAAATCCAATTGTGCCCCAAGTAGTACCTTCCTCGTCAACCTGATCTAGAGCACCTTAGAAGAATTCTTTTCCCAATCAGAAGAATCTGTTGAGTAGCTGCCTTCAATTAGGTTAGTCAACTTTTCTTTTCCAGATTAGGGACTCCGGCTCATTAAAATATCTCGTGCATAGTCGTGTTCCGCCTCAAAGCTAATGGCTTATTTCTTAATCTACATTTCTAGCATTTGATGAATGACACCAAATTCTCTACTTTTTTTTAAATCCTACGTGAGTGTGTTTTCCGTTTAACATTTGAGCTACTATGTTTCTGAAACTAACAAGCTTACTCCGTACTCTTAACAACTTTAATCATCCAACTAATTCACTATTTTAACATAAACTCTTGGCTTTACAAGAGATAGTTAACATTATACAAAAAAAAACAAGATGTCAACTCTCACGTTGAATTGCATTATGTTAGAAATGACATTTATAATGGATAGGAAATTCAGTTCAATCCAAACCAATCATTACAAAAAAAAATGATGCCCAGAAAAAAGAAACTACAAAAAAAGACGAATCTCAAGATTTCTTTCCGTAAAGTGATTTGAAAGGATGGAAGAGAATGTGCGAAACCTGTATTTTCATAGTGCAACTTACCTGAAACATTTGATAGTGTGGCGAAGTATATCTCCATACAAATTGAGTTTCATTCACCACGGTGTTACTAAAAGCAATACAAAGTGCTATAGCACTCTCTAATGTTATATTGTATCTTGGATAGCCAATTCTGAATCGGATAGCCTCGGCTGAATATATAGGGGAGCCATCTTGAAAATATGCTGACAATTAAATATAGATTCTTTGTCAGCTAAAGCAAAAGTTAAGGCTCCTCAATATTACTTAAATTTCAATGCAACATAGGGCTCTGTTTGGATAAACAATTTATTAAACCCTCCAATCATTAGCGTGTATCATATAAATACTTATGTATAATGGTTTCATTAGCTATCGTATTGAGCTTATGGACATGTCATACGCTATTTCCATAAACTCTCCCAAATAGTCTTACAAATGTTCGTATCACTGAATAAATTCAAATTCAAATATCTCAATCCAAACAAAAACAGAATTTTGGAACATAGCTTATAAACTACAGGCTAACCTTGGAATGGTTGGACACGAATCTCTGTGATGATAAAAGATGGACTGGAACATAGCTTATAAACTAAAGTTTCAGGAACCTCTTGCGCAGTATGCCCTTTGCTTAACCAGTATGATGGCCTATCGTCCGTTCTATCTCCAGGCTCCAATGTATTTTGAATGCTTTCTTCTGGCTTAATATTAGTGCTTGATGCAACAACGGCTTCTGAGATGCAGTTTTTCACATACGGAGATAAATCGAAAGCCAAGACAGCATAGGCTTTGTGACTTCTTTTAAGACACTCCCAATTTCTATAACCTTCAAGCATGTTGCTAACAGGTTCAATCATGTCGTCCACCTCAATGCTATGAATAACATCAGATATTTCAGGAAACATTTTGAAGCACAGTTGCTTGCAGAAGCCATTTTCAATAACTGCAAAACATTTAGAGTGCAGATTAATACAATCAGAAAAATAAACTATAGATGAAGAGAATTGAGCTGCTTAAGAAAGAACCCGATGAAACCAAATTTACAGGACAATATAGCATCACATAAGTTCAACTTCTAGAAGCAAGACATAAAATTGACTAATTTGATGCATGTTTAGATTGACAATGAGTTTGACAGAATTACATGTGTCACAGTAAGTTTGGTATCTTTTTTTTTTTTTGGTCAAGTAGCCTAGTGGCTAGAAATTCATATCTTAAGGTGAATGAGTGAGATGTCCAGGGTTCAAACCACGATCTCTGCACGCTGCACATATTATGCAATGTCCATATCAACTTTGTTAAGCTCACAGGGACTAAGTTTGGCATATCTGATACACATTATAAACTACTAGAAAAGCATGTAATAGAAATCAAATGGCTTACCAAAACGGTACCAAGATTTAGAAACAGCAGACGCACGAACGAGATCACATGGGTCATCCAAATAGGTGAGAATCTTAATTGAAAGATCAGGTCCAAGACATTGGATGAAATCCATTTTGGGTTTCACTTTAAACCACATCTTCCAAAACATCATCATGGTTTTTCAATAACTGCAAAATAGTTAACGTTCAAAGTGACACACCAATAATACCACTGTCATAACAAAAACTTTAGGAATGCAAGAAAAATTGGACATCAATGATTTGAAATAAGTATAAAAAACCATTTTTCAACTAAAGTACTGGAATATAACACAGTTTAAACCTTTAGCAACCCAAAACCTTGATCATGGTACAATTATAACTTGAAAATTGAATAAAACTTACTAATAAAAAGAAAAGCTAAGAAAAATGGAAATATTGGTTGGGAAATTACATTAAAAAAAAAACTTTTACAAACTAAAGCACTGGAACATGAAAAAGTTAGTAAATCACATATCAATAGAAGAATAAGAAATACTTGACTCACACTGAAAGCACCAAATACCAATCTGAGAGTGAAGGAAGGATGTGTGTGATCCCCTGATAATAATAGGGATGATGATGTAGCATTATTTCCATGAATGATGAATTCTGAAAACATAGGTTGCAAATTGTTGTGGTATACATGAATAGCAATGAAAATGCAGAAATGGCAATCTCCCTTTACAAAAACTTAATTAACACTCTATGCTTTAAATAGCATTATGGGATCAAATAGCAATCTAACTTAAATTTGAACTCTCTTACTAAAAGCCAACTATGTTAACTCTTTGGTCAATCCTAAATCTAATTACATGGATTTTATGATTTCCCTTAGTTATCTAACATTGCAATGTTCTCTCTGTTTTTTTTCAAGTAGCAAATCGGCCAGATGTTCGGGGTTCGAACCTAAGGCATGTCCTAGATATAGGTTGAGGGTGCTGCGGCTTAGGATCCATGCGTGTAGGCAGTGGCGAAGACAAAAAAAAATCCGGTGGCCCACCAAAATGAACTATGATATATATATATATAAAAAATTATGGTGTAGTGTGCATTAAACATAAAGTTGAAAATCAAAAAATTAAACAACATATATTAAAATTTTTAAATAACTCTACGCATTCCAAAATACTTAAAATCATATAAAACATAATCAAAACTAATAATTACACTAACTTCTCTTTCAATATAAATTGTCATATTATATTTATAATTAATGTCTCAAAATTAACGTATCATACACTTCTTCAATAAATAAAATATCAACCATTTGATGAGATCCAAAAGTATATTTGTTCTTATGGTAAACAAATCACAAAGCATACACATGAAGGTAAAGATAATTGGGTGGGTCAGCTTGAAGTTTATATTTAAATTTAGTGGTATATTTGTACTTACACACATAACAAAAAATAAAAAATAAAGGGTGGGCCGTGGCCCACCTTGGCCCAAGTGGTGCTCCGTCACTGCCTGTAGGTGTTGATCTATTTGGCGAACAAGAAGGCGCACTAGAGGGGGTGAATAGTGTTTTTCAAATTTCAAAAGAGTTTGCGAAAGCGTGAATAGAAAACGTATGACTTTTCGGATTCATGCACAACAACGACATCAAAAAATTAAGACAATGATTAAAACACTAATATTTAATGTTGAATTGAGAGGTTCAAATGTTAAACAAATATACTAATCACAAAACTAGACAAACTCAAACCAAACCTAATTGCAATAAACCAAACTAACATTAAGAAACACAAAGTATATGAATTAATGATTTGAAACTTAATTGAAGTTTAATTTTGATAAAATTGAATTTGAAAAGAATCTTAACTCATTAATTAAGATTAGGTTAAGTATGAAAATTAATCACAATCGAATTAAATAGTTACAAACCTAACCCACTTGGGTTGACCCAGTGGTATTGGCTTGAGACCTGAGAGTGTGCTCCTCCTTGAGGTCTCATGTTTGATTATCTCGGATGTCAATTTAAGTGGGCTAATTTAGCTTTTTCAAAAAAATAATAGTTACAAACCTTAAAATTCATATACAGTACATATAATAAAGTTCGTCTTCACATTGGAGTATGTCTACTCTTCTTGATAAAATACATATTTATCAAGGACTTCCACTATGGTTGACAAATGTTTACAAATTGTTATGATTATAAGCAATTCCCTCCATAACCCTAATCTTCAATCCAAAGCAAGCACAACACCACAAATCTTCAAGTAACCCTTGAAATTAGAGATTCTATAAATCTTCGAAACTCAAAGCTACCATGCAATCCTTGAAATTCTTTCACCCTGAATTCTTCTTTGCCATGTATGTGGCTTGAATCTCCTTGAACTTGAGAAGATTAGAAAGACCCCCACTATTCACCTTGAGAGTGAAAAGAAATCACTCTTTTACCTTTGTACCATTGATTTCCAACCAATTTCCTAAAATGAAACCAATATGCAATCTATATAGCACTCTATGACTCAAAATTCACAAATAATCTTAGAAAAGTGTTTAATCTGAAGAGCAAGTGGAGATAGATGTTTGGAGACTCTAGAATGTTACTTTCAATTGATTCAGTAATTTGGAAGTGGTATGGGTATATAGCTATATATAGGCGGGAGCGATAAGTGCAATATTTTTGACAAAAGCAATGTTGTGATTCAGTTTAGGTAGAATGTGATTCGATTCAGACATGTGTAAATTGATAGATTTGAAGCTATGAAGGTTGATATGATTCAGGCAGTATGTGAATTGAATCAAAGTAGCTAAACGCTGAAAAGCTAGATTGTTGACTTATACCTTATAATTAAATTATTTAGTAAATTTAGTATTTGTAAATATAAATGACAGAAAAATGCATATTTTTAACCTTAAACTTTTAGATAAACACACTTCAACTTAAATTAACATCACCAAACCCCATGTGGGTTGAAAAAATAAAATTGATATTCATTTGATTTTAAATTTATTTCATTTCCTGCATAGAAAATTAGAAATTATATACTATAATATTTTGCAAATTGATATTTTTATTAATTCAAAAAGGTTAATAGAATTTCTCATCTTGAAGTGAAGAAGTGAAAAAATCTGAGTTCGAATACCAATCCCTGCATATATCATACAAAGTGTTTGCCAGCTAAGCTAAATCCATGAGAGCTGAATATAGTTATTTTTTGATATAATGTATACGTTTATTTTGTAATTTTAAATTTCTTTTGGAGCGTATTTCTGTAACGAAAATTAGGGAGATATATATAGAATAAAATAAATACAACCCCCTCTCATAAATGATTTTCATATTACACTTTACTTCTCTCTTATTTTAAAGAACACACCACCCTCTCTTGAGAGGTAATAATATGATATATTTAATCTATTTTAAAATTTGCAGTTAAATTTTGTATTTGTTTCCATCCATCCTTTGTTTACATCATGTAATCGCCATTTGTTGAAAATTCTAATATAATTAGAATATACTCTTTGTCTATCTGTTAAAAAATGTAGCGTTTTTATAAAATAATAATAATAATGTGTTTGTGTTCCCCTAAAAAGTATGTCTTGATTGCACTTTCTGTCTATGCTATGTCCTTCTTCAAAGCTCCAACATTTATAATCTCTTTCATTGAATTTATTTATTTTGAATAAAACAAAATTTGGGTGGAGTGAGGATCATAGGAAAGTATCTTGGTTACGTTGGAATACTGTATGTTTACGTAAGGATTATGGAAGGCTGAGGGTGAGGAAGTTACGAAAATTTAATATTGCTTTGCGAGGTAAATGGTTTTGGAGGGTGTTAGTCGATAGAGGTATTATTTGGTATATGGTGTTGTTGACTCGGTATAGTGTGGAGAATGGAAGGTTGAAGGATGGGAGCCGGAGTTGTTCCTTGTGGTGGAGAGAGATAGTGAAGATTAGGGACGGTGGGGACGGCGGTGAGGGGGGTGGTGTGGTTTGAGGAGATGGATGTGGGAAAGGTGGGGGCATGATTTCTAGGTTGGTGGTGTTCCGTTTAGTGTGCGTTTGGTGGTGTTCCGTTTAGTGTGCGTTTCTGCCGTCTGTTTGAGTAAGAGTGTGTTTGTTTCAAGAATTAAATTTACATTCCTGAGATAACATTCCCTGAAACCTTATTCCTATCATTCCCTAGCCATGTATTCCCGGGAATGTCATTCTTAACCTTGAAGCAATCCTATTAAAGTGTTTGTTAATTAATTTAGTTTCCCAGGAATATTTGTAAATATATTTAATTTATAATTTTAAAAAATAAAAATAAAAGAGTTAAAATAGTGTGAAAGTGGGAAGTTATTGGTGGTTACCTCTTATTCCCATGGGAATAAAAGATTCTCATACTTTACCATAGGAATAAAATATGGAAAAATCATGTGAAAGTTTTATACCTAGGAATAAAATGTACCTAAGCATAATTTATAAAAACTTGAAACAAACATGAGAACCAAGGATTCCCAATGTCACATTCTTGAGAATAAATATGCAATCCATGAAACAAACACCCCCTTAGTTGTTGATCAATCAATTACGGTTAGGAATATGTTCATGCTTGGGTGGGGGGACGAGGGGAAGCTTGGGTCTGGAGGCGGAGATTGTGGGTGTGGGAGGAGGAGTTATTAGCGGAGTATAGGTTATTATTATCTGATGTTTCTTTGCAGTCTACCTCCCCAGATGGTTGGAAGTGGCTCTCAGATCCTATACGGGGGTACTCAGTTTGTGGTGTTTATGATATGCTCACTACTCACGAGCACCCGCCCGTGTGTTTAGACTATGATTTAATTTGGCACAAACAGGTTATGTTGAAGGTCTCCATTTTTATGTGGCGGTTATTTCGTGGCCGGTTGCCAACTAAGGTGAATTTGATGAGGCGCGATATTATTACTCCATATGATCTGTTTTGCGTGGCTGGGTGCGGTCATGAAGAGGACATTCTACATTTATTCCTCTTGTGTAGCACGTTTGATACTCCGTGGCAGCTAGTGTGATCGTCAATCAGTTTTGATGGTGCAGATTCTCAGGTGATTACAGACCACGTTCAGTAGTTTAATATTTTTTGCACAGGTGGTCTGAAATCGTAGCGGTCTTTTCTTCAGCTGATTTGGTTACTGTGTGCTTGGACTGTGTGGAATGAGCGTAACATCAGATTATCTAAACAGAAAGAAAATACCATGCTTCAATTATTGGAAAAGGTTAAGTCTTAGTCCTTATGGTGACTTTAAGCCAAGAAAGTCAGTTTTGTTTTTGGTACTCATATATGGTGGTCGAACCCGCTTTTATGTTTGGACATTGGCTAATTTGTATCTGTATTCACGCGTTGACATTGTAATTTTGTAGTGGTCTTTTTGATGCACCTTATACCGAAGAGATTGTCAGTGTTAACATATATCATTTTTCTTGTTAAAAAAAATAATTAACTCAACTATACAGAAGTTTCAAAATCATTGTTTGGAAGACAAACTACTATTTTTATATTTTTTAATACTTTTAGGATACTTATTAGTATGACCTAAATGATGTTTAGTCATGTTTAGAAACATTGTTTATTAGGAGCATGCACGTCATTTTAGAAAATGAAATGAGGCAAGGTTGAATTTGTTATGATTAGTATCTTACCTCAACTAAGTGAGGCAAGGAAGAGATTAATTTAAAACCTTTATTGCCACAATTGAAAACCATCATCATTTTAATGAAATTTCAAGTGGCATGCTATCTATCAACCAAAGACAATTCAGTTCGATTAAGTTACCCAATTTTTTGAGGCGGTTAACGAAGATAGTCACCAAATCTCATTCCATTTCCATACAAAAAGATATAAATAAACAAGGGAAATGCTATCCGGTGTTTTCGAAGCACAATTTTTTTTATAGCAATTAATGCATTGAAAATAGTGTAATTAATCATAAAAATTTTAAAAAAAATCTTATTTTATTAACTGTAGTTAGTGAAGTAACTAAGTTGGTGAAATTCAATAAATAAGGGTATAATTGTGGAAAAAATAATAAATGCTGCATCGGTATTGTAAATGACAATTATCTTAAGAAAAAATAAAAAATACTAACAATAATTATGAAACAGATGGAGTAATATTTTTCTTTTTTGATATGCTTAATCAGTGCTCCGGAAACATATCGATTAGTATACCCAATAAATAAATAGTATACATCACAAGAATACAAACCATATAAAAACTTATCTTAAATCTGATAGTAGCTGGCAAATCGAGATTACTTGATTACTTTAATAAAACCGACATAATATAAGTTATTAAACTCCAGATTAGTATCAAGTGTTCCATAAAGAAATCACATGATCAATATCAACATAAATATAACTCTACACAATAGAGGTTCCGTAATAAAAAAAAACTAAGTTTGCGTTGATAAAAACAAAAATCAAGCTAACCTTGTAATTGTAGTACCTTGCAATGGAAGTTTCCAACGCCGGAAGTTCTACAACCTATGATCGTTTGAAAGAACTCAAGTCCTTTGAAGAAACAAAAGCCGGTGTTAAAGGTCTTATTGACTCCGGCATCACGAAAATACCAAAAATATTCGTGATGCCGCCGGAAGAAATCGCCAACGCCACCCCGATATCCGACGAACTGGCCTCGACACAGTTCAATATTCCTGTAATAGACTTGAATGACATCGGCGAAAAACGCGCTGATGTTGTTGCGGTAATCCGACAGGCAGCCGGAACAGCTGGGTTTTTTCAAGTGGTGAATCATGGAATACCGGTGAAACTATTGGAGGAGATGATGGCGGCGGTGCGTGAGTTTCACGAGCTTCCACAAGTGATGAAGGCTGAGTATTTCACTAGGTATGGGCACAAAACGAATAGAGTGGTGTATAGATCCAACTTTGATCTATATCAGTCAAAGTTTGCTAATTGGAGGGATACACTGTCTTGTGTTATGGGTCCTGAACCTTTTGATCCTCAAGAACTGCCTCCTGTATGTAGGTATGTTGATTTTATGATTGGTGTGTTTTATTTTGGTTCTTGAAAAATTTATTTATGTTGGAATTCATCACGAATATATTACAGATCATGCTCTAAATTGAATACATTTTGCAGAAGTTAAAATATACAGACACGACTAAAAAAAGTAAATTTACAAGGGGCTAAATAAAAAAAGGAAAATGCTAACCCTTGCCCCCAAGGGCACTTGATAAGAAACTTACAGTAGAAACTTTATCTTGGAAATTGTGCATTCAACTTGTTGAAATAGTAAAAAACAATTTTTTCTGCATGAAATTTCACAATAATTTCCTTTTTTTATTCCTTAACCATTTTCCTAAGGAAATAGTTAGCAAGACCAAATAAAAAATAGTTGGGACCAAAATCTTTTTTTAAGAGAAACAAACTTATAAATTTCATTAGTCAAGATGTGTTCAATACAATCTGACATCATAATTAACTTATGAACAATCTTATTTATTTATCTTTGTTCAAACTCCACTCGAGTTTTCATAAAATTGCCTAAAGAGAGTTTTACAATTCTGGATAATGCTTCCAAATCCAGTAACATCGTGTCTCAATGATAAAAAAACTATCAATTACTCACTTCGTTTCCTGCTCGAACTCAATAGGCCCCAAATTATAGTCATTCACCCAATATAATGCTGTGCTTCTCTAATATGAACTTCACAAATGGGACTAAACCATTCAATTTTGACAAGGACGAAAACATCATGCTCATCTCTTATACACATACCTATTCCAACTCTGTTTATAGGTATTTTGAAAAGGATACATCAATTTTGCATTTGTATCTTCCCTGGTTTCGTCTAAGACACATTACCATGTTGTTGTCGAGTAGCGGAGTTGTTTACCGATTATTTTTTTATTTTATAAAAAAAGTATATATATTGAAATGTTCTAACTGCTTTCCATTCGGCAAAATATATGTTTAAATATTTGATCGGTGGTTATCCATTCGGTCAAAATACTCGGTTATGTGTCATTGGTGGAACTAGTATTGATCACTAGTTGAATTGAAAAACTCGGCAAAATTGAATATGTTTTTTTTTTATATAATTAATTTAATTAATTTTATTTAATTTAAGGATATTTTACATCACATTTTATACTAAATATAAATATTTCTTGTTTATATGTATCATATTAGCATCGAGAGTTTTTTCTTGAGGGGAATAGCATCGAGAGTTGATGACCTAAGTTCCTTCAAATAAAATGTAATAATTCTTAAAAGATATAGTTATATGCATCTATGAACTCGTGCTTGATGGGTGTAATTTCCTTAAGGTAAATTATATTTCTTTCAAAAAAAATTAGGTTAGTTATTATAACTTACTTATATTGAGTGTGATTGGATACCCATACCTCGAAATTTGTTTAATATATGAATTTATTTTAAAATCAGGTACATATCAAACCAAATTTTATAGGTATATTATTGTGTTCAGAATATAAGGTATTTAGGTGGATTAACATTTTTAAATGCTTAATAATATCCTTCTATCAGCTATGCATTTTGTTGAGTATCATTTCCAATTGAATGATTAATAAGCATCGAGAGTTGATGACTTGAGTTCCTTGAAATAAACTGTGATAGTCCTATGAAAAAAAAAATAGTGAATGGTGTAATTCCTTTCAAAAAATTGTTGTATACACCGATGAACTCGTGTTTGATTTCATGAGCATGTGAATAATTGAGATTACTTCATAAATGTGAATATTATTTTATTAAGAATATAAATATAATAATATACTTGATTTACTTCTATTTTCATTTCTTGTGCACGACATATCATAAAATAGTAGTACAAATATCATTACTCTTTTCGAGTGTATGAAGTCGAGATCAATGAGGAATTCGATTTTAGCATTGAAGGTGGGATGTGTCGTTTGGTAAGATACGCCAAATCATATTAGAGAGGAGGTGGTGACTTATTTTACAAACCATGTCTCGGTTACTCATTAGGAACATCCTAAATTAGATGGAGTGGAATTTTCGTTACTATTAGAAGAAGAGGGGTTGAATTCCAATTGTCTCATTTACACCAAAAGAAATTGAGAGATAGTGGTTTTGAGTGATGTAAATAAAAGTGTTGGCAACAAAGTTATGATTACAAAAGTGTTGGCAACAAAGTTAGCCAACGTGATGAATTTTATGATTACAACAACACAACTAACCTTCATAAAAGGGAGGAATTTGGTTGATGGTATAACGGTGGTGAATGAAGTGATTGATATGGCTAAGAAAACATATTAGGATTACATAATGTTAAAAGTTGATTTCGAGAAGACATATGATTTGATGAACTGAGGTTTGTCTCGCGTACATGCTCAATAAGTTCAATTTTAGTAGCTTATGGATAAAGTGGATGTCTTCTTGTGTGTTTTCTGGTAATATGCCAATTCTTGTCAATGGTAGTCCATTGATGGAAATAAATATTCAAAGAGGTTTAAAATAGTGTGATCTGGTAGAGGATTCTTATTTATGTTTGTGGTGGAGGGTTTTGTAGGTATGAAGTATCTCAAAATCTTGTTCAAGGGTTCAAAGTTGGTAATGAAGAGGGTGGTAAATACTCATCTTCAATTTGCAGACGAAACTTTGTATTTAAAGGAAGAGTCAGTGGATTATTTTTTAACTTTGAAAGCAACTTTACGAGGTGTTGAGATGACTTCTGGTTAGAGGGAGAACTTCTGAAAAAGGTGCTAAATATGGGTGAATGTGTCTTAAGATTTAGGAATATGGTTTGTAATTTTCTAACTTGTTATGCGATTTCGGTTCCATTGAGTTTCTTAGTTTGCTAATGGGGGCGAACCCTCAACTTCTATTTACATGGGAATGATGCTCGGTAATAAATATATTAGTCTTGGGGGACAAACAATTTTGATTAACTATTTGTTGAACTGTATTCCAAATTCTTACCCATTATTTATGAAAATGTCGAGGCTAGTTAGAAGGAAATTGGTATGAATTCAGAGTGTGTTTTTTTTGGAATGACAGGAGGGAGGTTGGAGGAGTGGAAAGTTACTTCATCTAAGGTCAATGCAAATTGGTTCAAGAGCTACATAACTGGTCTTTCAAATTCTTTTTGGTTGGATAGGTGGATAGGCAATATCTTCCTTAGGGATCAATTTCATTGCTTTTTCTCAATATGCCATCAAAACGAGGTTGAGTTGAGGGAGACGAGGGTCTTGGAAGGGAGTTTGTGGACTTGGATTTTCACTTGGTCCAGGAGGTTGTTTATATGGGAGGAAGAATTATTACAACAACTCTTGGGTTGTTTGTCGGGCTTATCCTTGTTTACGGAGGAAGATAAGTAAGTTAGGGGCCTAGATGACATATGAAACTTCATAGTCAAATCAATATATTCTTATCATGAAAAGGAGAAGTTGAATGACATAGAGCTTGGTCCTTCAGAGTCGTTTGTATTCCATCATCTTTGGAAAAGTCGGGCTTCGTCCAAGGTGATTGCTTTCTCTAGAATTTTTTTTACATAACTGGATCCCAACGAGAGGAAACTAGCGCATCACCAAGTGCTTATGTTCGGGATGTCCACAAACTTTGTTCATTATGTTGATACGGTGGAGATATCTCTTCATCTATTTTTTTCCATGATTTTACTTCAAAGGTGTGAAAAGAGGTGTTTCAGTGGCTCATATAAGTTATTGTGATTCCTCTTAACTTGTTTCTGGTAAGAAAGAGAAAAAGGGCTTTGGTTGATATGGCATTCCATGATAACTTACAAGATTTGAAAATCTAGAATGATTTTCTTTTTGCAAATTGGATTAATGATTTTCTATTTTAATGTATATCCTGCTAGATTATTTTTCTACAGTTTCAAACTGTTTTGGGTCTGGTTTTTGTGTTGCAAGGAATGTTTTGTCTTTGTCATGAGGTAGTGGGGTTTGTTCTTTTGTGTTTGGAGGTGAAATTTGATGGTTCCTTTGGTTGAGACGTTTTAGTTTTTATTCCTTGGAATTTTGTGTCTGTTTTTACAAGACATTTGTACTTTTGTGGTGTGTATTTACAAGACATTTGTTTATGGGGTTTACCCATCCTTGTAATTTTATCCATTCTGGTAACGTTCTGTGATCGAGTTAAGACCTATTAATATATTTTTCTAATTAAAAAAAAAACTACGATTTTCCCCACCTAAAATATCTAGTAAGTGTTGTTTTTTTTTTGTTTGTGTTGATTTTGTGATTACATTTAATTTGTAGGGATGTAACAATGCAATACTATAAGCAAGTTCAAGAATTAGGAAGGCTTGTGTTTGAACTATTATCAGAAGCACTTGGACTCAAGACTAACTATCTTGAACACATGGATTGTACAAAAGGGCATATAATTAAGTGTCACTATTATCCACCATGTCCAGAACCTAATCTCACTATGGGAACAACCAAACACTCTGATCCTGATTTCCTTACGATTTTGCTTCAAGATCACATTGGTGGGCTTCAAGTTCTTAGCCCTAATGGGTGGATTGATGTTATTCCTGTTCATGGAGCTTTGTTAGTAAACATTGGAGATTTGCTACAAGTAAGTGCTTTATTTATTTTTAACATTTTACAACTTAAAAGTCTGGTACATGTATCACTGATCTTTCTAAAATTCATTTTGTGTAGTCTAAAAGGAAAACCAAAAGGAATTAAAGAAAGGGTGGTATCAAAAATGTATTCCTTTGCATTATATTAAAGTCTTATATGATTTGTATTTTACTATAATTATTTCTTAGTGATTTTCATAGATAAAAAATTACTTAGAGTTTTAATATTTCATCTTTTTGAATTTACATGTTTGTTTTATCATTTTAGAATAGAAAAAGTTAATATAAAGATGGAAATTTAGAGAAGAAAAATATTTAATTTTGTTGTCTGGTGGTATGGACGTTGTTGGCATTAAGCATATCCTTTTTTTTTTTTTTTGTTAAAGAAGCCCACTTAATTAAGCATATCCTTTTTTTTTTTTTGTTAAAGAAGCCCGCTTAATTAAGCTAAATTAGCCCACTTAATTAAGCATATCCTTTTTTTTTTTGTTAAAGAAGCTAAATTAGCCCACTTAAATTGACACCAGAGAGAATCGATCTGAAACCTCAAGGAGGAGCATACTCACAGGTCCAAAGTCAATATCATTAAGTCAACCCAAGTGGGTTTCATTAAACAATATACTCTAATGTCTAAGTAGTGAAGTGTGGTAGCAGGTAGGATCATAAGTAAGTAGCATGAACTGTCTGTTTATAGTGAGACTCTAAGGTAGTACACTCTAGTTTGTTATCTTGTTGTTGAGATATTATAGAATAATATTAATTTGTTATCATGAATGAAGGGTTAAACATGTGAGAGCTCATATCAAATTTAAATAAGCTCTTGATATGTGGGAACAACGTAAGCACGCCAATGCTTCTATATTCTTTATTTGTAGGGGTGTTAGTTTCTCAAGATGATGTAATAGGTAATTTTTCACTTCGCTTTATCCTTTTTTGTTGAGGTGAGCACCTTGAATATTATTCATTGTGTGTGGAGAATATTATTGGGCATATTTGTTCCTTTCAAAGTGGCTTCGTTCGTTGACGGTCCATGACATATTTAGGTTGGACCTTGTAGGCCCATACCATTTACACTTGATATATATAAACATCATATCATCTAATTAAGAAAAGTATCAAAAGAATACAAACTTCACAAATAAAATAAATATGTCCTACCCCTAAAATAATAAAAATAAAAATGTCCTAATAATTAAGAAAGTACTTATCAACACAACTATGATCATAACTTGCATCTTAATTTTATTTACTTTGTTATCCATAATAACGTATATTATATGTTTGACCTAATGGACATATCATAGATGGATATGAACAATAAAGTAAGCCAACATTATTCACTAAGTTAAATAAAATTTGACTATGCATGGTTCTACCAATGCATGTAATGGAATCTCTATGTGTTTCAATGTTTGCATGACTTCAAATGTATTTACTCGTATGAAGAATTTACTCGTATGAAGAAGTAAATTGTTAAAAGTGAATTTTATTTTTGAATATTGCAGCTAATATCCAATAACATATTTAAAAGTGTGGAGCACCGTGTGCTGGCAAACCATAATAAATGCCCCAGAATATCAGTGGCATGCTTTTTTGCTCTCGATTTCTATCCAACAACAAGAATGTATGGTCCAATTAAGGAACTATTGTCAGAAGATAATCCTGCAATTTATAAGGAAATTACACTGAAAGAATTTGCCACTTACTATGATAACAAGGGACTTGATGGAAATTCTGCTCTTCCCCGTTTTATGTTGAATCACTAATTATGGAAATGTAAGTATGATTATTATAAATCTTTGGTTTAATTAAATGATTTGGTCCCTTAACTTATTTGTTGGTTACATTTTAATCTCATAAGTTATTAACGTTACAATTTGGTTCCTTTAAGTTATATTCTGTCAACCAAATAAATTCACACCGTCAAAACCGTTAACCCAATGTCCAAGGTGAATGCATATTGCAAGTTGTCACTTCACCATTCACATGTCTATATTTAACTTTTTGTCAAAAGACTGACAGAGTGAAGATTATGTAACCAACAAATAACTTAAGGAACCAAATTATTAATTAAGCTTAAATCTTTCTAAACTAGTTCTTAATTTATCAAGATTCTCATTCCTTATCTACAAAAAAAAAAAACTCTCCATACCTTATCTTTAATTGTTCTGGTATTTTATTTTTGTATTAATTAAACAAATTGTGTTTTAGAAATTTAAGATGTAGTTAATCTTTGTTATCGTGAAGTGGAGTAAGAATCAAGATCAGAACCATAAAGAAGGCCAAGGTTAAGTTTGCTACAACATAGACTCAAGTTGAGATAATTGATATCATAGTTGATCGTGTTTTGTAGAATGGTCAAATTGCTTTTGTTTTGTGGCACTGTCCATTTTATAAGTGGACTTGGATTTGGAAGGTGTTTGGATTGCAAGTATACATTGAAAATGTGTCCTCTTTTTGAATTTTTCTTAAGTGCTAATATCGTTCTTAAGGGATTAAAATATGCAATCCATTAATGATAAAGTAAAAAAAATTCACCTTAGAAGATGCCACGATTAAAGATAATTTTATTCCTATATTACATTCCTTAGCTTTTTCCATCTTAGATTTTCATCCAAGAGGCAATTATTTCCCATAAATGCTATAAGAAAACGAGCATTAAAATAACAAATGATGGAAAGTTTCATGAGCTTCGTTGAAGTAAAAGACATAGGATATTTCCTTAATCATTCATTAAATCGAGTGAAGTTAGTGTAGTTCTTATGGATACACTATCATGGAACAACCTCCACGAAAAAATGTGAACCTTCGATGTATACAAACAACATTAAACATCTTTAAATTTCTTGGACATATCTGGGTTAGATAACTCAGTCTGACTCGCTTACAACAATAAGTTATAGCTAGATTTGACAGTAAAATCAACAAGGATATCATGTTTCGAAATTCGTTTATCCAAAGCCAGTTTGTTCGGGGATACACTTGTATTGACATCAAATAAACCATCCTCCCAAGAAAAATATTTTTATTCCAACATATTACACTCAAATTTCAAACTCATGATTCGAGCAAAGGAGCGGTTCAAGGCTAAGGCGTATTAAGGACACTAGATCTAAGGCGTATTAAGAACACTAGATCAATCATCAAAGATAATCATCAGTCTCACTCGAAGGATTCAAAATTCTACAATTTCCAAAAACTTTCATTTGATGATTGTCCAAGAAGTCTCAAGGCAAACAATTATTCTTTCAAAGCACTAAATGATTCAAATTCAAAAAAGAAGTTATAAAGAAAGTTTTTTTGGAAGTTATAAGACACTTGACACACACACACACAACGATAACTACTTGTTTTTCTTGAAGGATTCAAAGTTCTACAACTTCTGAAAACTACCATTTGAAGATTGCTCAAGAAGTCTCAAGGCAAACAACTATTCCTTCTAAGCGCAAAATATTCAAATTCAAAAAAGAAGTATCCTGCAATAATAGTTACAAGAGGATAAAATACACATGGTGTGCATGCATTACATTAGTTAGTTTATTTTTGGATTAAATAATGTTTTCCCCGTTGTCATTTGGGTGAGTTTAAAAAAAAAAACTTGTAATTTTTTTTAGAGCCTCTTGCCATTTAAAGATTCCATAAAAAAATAATGTTGATCTCATCTGACTGAAGAACTTAAGTAATGTGATCGCTGGCTGATTAAATTAATTTATTATTTTTTTAAATTCAATGTCACATTTTTTAGGAAAAGAAAAGAAAATAAGATGAAAATAAAGAGATTCGGGAATAACCTCATAACCTTCATCTACCGAAATAGTCATCAGTCCAACCCAAATCTTCATCTAAACTTTTCATCACCATCGTCATTATCATCAATCCTTCATCATCAAACTCAAACTCACAACAAGTTTTTCTAAAAAATCATTAAAATTGCAAATTGAACTTAGCTCAAATTTCAACAAAAAAAAATTCATGATCCAGTTCAAATTTCGACCCTAAAAAGGAAAAAATTATCATGGCAACGGGGCGGGGCGGGGGCGGGTTATAACACACCCGACCCCGGCCCCGTTTAATGGTGCTAAGCCCCGCCCCCGCCCCCAGACCCGTCGGGGATAGAAAGTTCATCCCCAGACCTGCCCCCAACGGGGACGGGTTTCCCCAACCCCGCATCCACCCCCACCCGCGAAAAGTGTAATTTTTTTTTTTTACAGTAAGCTTGTTTTTCAGTGGCAAACCTGTTTCAGTGGCAAGATAATTAAAACAAAAGCCTCTAACAAGCTTATAAGCTTTGCAAATTTGTCTAAATATTACAATTCATAATCAATCCATATTCAAAACCAACAAAAGCTTCTTTATATACCCTTGCTAACTTAAGTAAAATAAAGGTAATAAAGTAAATTCACATATACGGGTGCGGGGCGGGTGCGTATATCCCCCGGCCCCAGACCCGCATTAAACCTACGGGTTTTCCCTGCACCCAGTAAATCCGGCTTTTCCCCGTTACTATCGGGGCGGGGGCGGATGGAACCCGACGGGTGCGGGTTGTGTTGCCATGTCATGAACCTGTTCAAAATTCATATTGCAGAAGCAAAATTAATGAAAACTCAGTTTAAATTTCATCGTTAAAAAAATTAAAATTAATCATCATCAACTTCAGATTACACCCTAGACATACAAAACCAATTAAAACTGAAAGTTCAGTCAAAATCTAGTCCTAATTTTATTCCAAAAACCTGAAAAAACAATATAAAAACTTATATACGGTTTAAAATTCAGTTGTACATGTAAAGTGTCATGAGATTCCCTAAGAAAAATCTTATTTATAGCATTAAGAATTTAAGAAGAAAGAAATTAACGTGTGTAGTAAAAAACTAGGACGTTGTGGTTTGCTTGTATTTCGTGAACATGTTCAAGTGATTTGACCAAATATGTGAGAGTGCAATGATTTTTTTACAAACCGAAGTTTTTTATTGATGATTCTCCAAATTAAACTGATTATAGGTGTGCTTATTTGTGCATATTCAATTGTGTGCTTATTGTTTAGATAGGATTGAGATGCATGAACCCTTATGCTTTTGCATACATTTTGAGAAGATTTGTTTAGTTTAATATGAATGGAGGAGACTTGTGTTTGATGATTTATGAAGGAAGATGAATGTAAAAGGAATGGAGATGATGATGTAAAATAATATTGTAGAATTAAACATTTTTTTTCCGTTTATGACATGTGTCATATCAGTCTTTTTATACAGTCAGCTGCATTGAGGGTTCAAAATGAAAGAATCTCAAAATGACAAGAGAGAATCTGCAACTTTTTGATTTACAGAGGGAAACATTGTTTAACCAACTGATAACACCCTATTTCTTAGTTTTTTCTATTAGTATTTTATTTAATAAAGGTGCATTTTTATTTAAGTTTGATATGCATATCACTATATTTTATGTTATTATTGAATAAATAGGTAAAATGATAGGTGTATAAAACAATAGTGCAAGATGGACATCTTTCAAGGAACTAAAACTTGTTGACCAAGCCATGACCTATGACACTCAAATAGAATTAAAAACCATTTTCAATTATCAATGAGTAGCAAATAACTAATCATTACGTCAGAAAATTCACAATCAAAGATGATAATTTTAACCTAATGATGGAGAAACCAATGATCAAAGGATTAGAAAACAAAAGTTGTTATGGTCGCCGTAATGAAGGGGATATCACCGTAATATCCTCATAAATTCATGTTTTGTTGTTTTTCTTTTGGAACTTGATCATATTTTGTAATTGTCATTCTTTATGAGATTATTGATTGTAATGAACGTATTTTGCAGTGCTTAGCCTATAAATATGACTAATCTCTTTGGTTTGACATCATTTATCACCAAGAACACTTGTAAACTTGCACCGTGTGTGTATATATATTCTCTCAAAAATATATATATATATATATATATATATATATATATATATATATATATATTATTTTCTCTTTTATTCTCTTTGTTTTTTTACTTTATTTTTCTTATGTTGGCTATTCACTATGAAGAGTGATTAGTTTTGTTAGGTCTTGGAATCATGAAAAGTAGTCTGAAAAACTTTTCATGATCGGTATTTCTTCCTTTCATTTAGGAAATGCATTCATCTAATATAGCTTTATTCCCTTTATAAAAATCATAGGCAACCTTCATAAAAATTAAAATGGAGGAATAGCTGCTAGAAATGTAAGGCTAGGCAAAAAGTTTCAAGCATGAGAATAGACTAAGAATTTTTGAGTTTGAAAAATGAAATTTTTGATCTAATGGGTCAAGCTAACATGAATTGCTATGAGAATATGATTTTTTTGTTAGTGAACCACTTGTTTATTACTACATATAGAGTAAGAAATACAATTGATAATACCTCATCCTTAGTCATGTGTTTCCAAGGTAAAATGAAGGAATGAGATTTAGTATGTTTGTCGTGATGACGAACTCCAATGATTCTGAGGCACTTTCCTTCTGTTGCATATTTTCAAAACAAATATTAAATTATTTTTCATTCATTCTTTTTTACAAAAAAAAAAAATCTTTTTATTTTGCATATTTAGGGAGAAAAATCTTACTTGGAGGATTACAAGTTGAAGGTGAGAAAAATACAAGAGGGGTGGGGTGAATTGTGTTAACTTTTTCTCGTTTTAACTAAGTCCAAAGTTCAACTTATAATAGAGTTCAGAACCTGAAACAATGTTAATAGTTAAGTGCAACGAATATGAGAGAGAGAGAGAGAGAGAGAGAGAGAGAGAGAGAGAGAGAGAGAGAGAGAGTTCTTCACTTACAAGAGATTTTTCACTATAATCACACAAGATTACAATTGCTCAAGCATACAAGCAAGAGACTTCTAAAAAAATGATTACAAAGAAAATTGTTTGGTTGAACACTTGATATACAATCAGAGGTGTTCACAAAATACAACACATTTCAGACTGTAAACTTAAGAATTTCTAAGATATGAAATTTAATAAGAAATTCTAAGTGTTTGATGCGTATAGGTTTTGACAGAGTAATGACACTTGAAAATTATTGCATAGTCTTGTTTATACTTCAAGTCTTCAATCCTTTATATAGAGGTTGAATAGATACGTTGAAGAGTGTCAATGCATCAATAGAGTTGTTTTAGAAGCATGATCAATCAACATTGATTTGTTGCTTGATTTGGTTAATATCATATGATTGAATGATTTTGAGTCCTTTCCTTGAGAAGGAATTATCCGATCGTTTCCAAAGGAGACACAATTGTAGCTTCGTACAATGTACATAGGAATGTTAGAGATAAGGGAGGCAGTGGTCATATACTTTGTCCTTCATTTTCCTTCAAAGAAAGTGACATCCATGGATCATCTGACACTTTAGAACCACTATGTTTGATCTTCAGAACAACCATAGCTTGACATCCACTGCTTCTGCTATCCAGAGTCTGAGGTCCAACTTCTGGGTAGTCATTAAACTGACTTCTTCAGATTCTGACCATGAACTTATCTTCTCTTGAAAATTCTTTGCTTTACATTTTTTCTTTCAGAACCAATACTTGAATAAGACATTGTATAATTTTTGTCTATGGTCTAAACACTTGAACAAATATTAGCATATCCAACTGATCTTTTAATACCTTGTTATTATCAAAACTTAAAGATGCATTGTTTAAACTTATTTTGTTCCAGCGATCTCCTCTTTTTAATAATGACAAACATAAGTATTAATAGACAATTGTTGTTAATCTAATTAACAAGTTGACTTTATGGTCTGAGGTTTGTAAGCTCCCCCTAAGTCTGATAGTCCAGGAGATGAGGTTTGTAAGCTCCCCTAAATTCTATCCAGGTTAATTAAATTCAATTTAAGTATTTAAATTCCAGTTTAATGCATTTAATTAAATAAAATGTAACTCAGATTTCTCCATTATGGGTTATTTGAGCTTGAATGACCACCTTGGTAGAACATCTATTTATGTGTAGACAGAACTGTCAGAGTAGCGGATATGACATGTGCAATATTGATAGTACTGGTCGACTTAAGGTCTGAGGTTTGTAAGCTCCTCCTAAGTCCGACAGCCCAGAAGGTGAGGTTTGTAAGCTCCCATAAGTTCTATCCAAGTTAATTAAATTCATTTTAAGTATTTAATTTCCAGTTTAATGCGTTTAATTAAATAAAACGTCACTCAAGATTCTCCATTCGTGGTTATTTGAGCTTGAATGACCACCTTGGTAGTTAACATCTATTTCTCTGTAGGCATAGTCGTCAGAATGGCGTAGATGACATGTGTAGTATCAATAGTACTAGCAAGGGAAGGAACACCTTTCCCGTAGAAGTTCTTCGCGTCGTTCATCTTATCCAAAATACGCATATCATATGTAAAAGGAAAGATATATAGTTTTAGAAAAAAGAATCGTAAAAAGCCATCCATTCAAAATAGAACATGACAATATAGACATATTAACACAAAGTATCTAAATCCCGCCTCACCAAAGATGAGTTTTCCCTCATTCTATTTTACCGAAAACAAAAGGAGCATGGTATCAATGAATATGGGTTTTCCAATCGTACATCTTGCATTTTTGAGTTAGGCACCCGCTCGAGCTCGAATCATTTATCGATTAGTCACACTTGAATTTTCAACAACTTTTTTACAATCGTTTTTAGAGGATTTTAACTTTGTAAGTCAAGATTATAATACTAAACTCTTACCACTTGACTAAAATCTCAAATGTGAATTTTCAACAATGAATTAACTAATTATTTTTTAAAAAAAAATATTTTTATTTTGCAAGATAGGAAAAGATGATGATACAACACAACCATTTTTTTTACAATCAACACAACCATTTTTAACTTTGAATAAAGTGAACCATTTTCATATATATATATATATATATATATATATATATATATATATATATGAGTAGATCATTATAACATATTATGGCAATAAAGAAACAAAAGTAAATTACAACAAATCAATCTCTACAACATCAACATCTTCAACAATTAGCACTATTTTTCTCAATCCTATTTCCTTCAAATGCAAGTTCAAAAAAGAACACTCACACCTACACAAAAGTAGGGGCACTCGTCACACAAGATCCAAGATTGTTTGGTCCCAAAATCCAAAAAAAAAATTCTTCAACAACCCTTTCCCCTCATGATCTTTAATCCGAAAAATCTTAAATTATAAACAAAAAGAAATGCACAAAGACCTATATTTGCTTTTAGAAACGTGCATAATTTGAAAAAGCAATATTGAATATACTTTAGCTAAAATTGTTTCAACTTATGTGCTAACTCCTTGGGACAAATCACTGCCCCATCTATGCAAAGACCACCTTTGGTGTGTGTGCAATCAATTTGGGCCAAAGAAAATTTGATGTTTATTAGCCCATTGGGCTTGTCAATGACAAAGTCCCCAACATGATAGTAGGCCCATTCTCCAGGCCCATTCATATAACACTGTGAGAGTGAATTCTGACCGTCGGATGTAGATAGTTGAAATCTAACGGGCTTGAGGTCCCAACCATGTACTTGTTCAAGGTTGCACACTCTTCTGCCCAATCTCTTTGTGGTCTTGCCCAATTGAAGCTTGAAAAATATGCTATAGTTCCCTTTTGGAAATTCAAATTCTAGCTCCCCTAATGCTTCAACCCACCACATTTGTTGAAGATATGCAACACTTTTAAACCTGCATTTTCATTAAACACTATTACTAAAATGTTACAAAAAAAAAAAAAGTATATAACTTGAAAGTCTTTTTGATCTGGATTGGAAATATGCATTGTGTTCAATTTTCCTTTAAAAATGAGATTTTGCACTCTTGGATAAATTAGAAGCTACATAATGTACCATGTAAAAATGTGAATAGAAAAATATATTTGTATTATTTTTTTTGTTTTAGATAAAGTGGTAATCCACTGAAATTAAACTCACACAACTGTGAGGTCTCGGGTTCAAACCCGGATCACGACGTTCAGCTTTACAATTTCGGCATTTGTCAGTTAAGTTAGGACTTCTAGACAATATTTATATTCTAGCGCTTGTCTTGTGATGCATTATACAAAACTTACAATTGAGAGAAGAAAAGAAAGTTTCTAAGGTTGAATTTCTATTTTATTTTAGGTTTACATTAAAATATCAGCAAAAATCAAACTTCAATAACTTGAGTAGTTCAACCGATTCAAAATTAAAGACCATTGAAAAATTCAGAGTTTAAATCCAGATAAAATAAAAAAGCACCAATATACTAGTAGTATTTGCCTATAAAAAAAACAAACTTAAAAAATAATTGGACAGTTTACTATTTAGACCACTTTTCTTTGGAAAGATGTCATATTCAATGTGCTACTTGATTGATTGCACTCTTGTTCTTTAATTATCTTGTAGATAGGAATGGCTGACTAGGATAAATTAGTTGGCAATATGCTTTTAACAATATTTAATTGAATACTTTATTTCAACAGAAGACCTTTTTAACCATTGTAACATTTTCTAAGGGCAAGTTGCTTGCACTTTTGTTTCTTATTCTTTAACTACCTTTAATATATGAATGGCTGACTAAGCTAGGGAAAAAAGGGTGTCTAACAAACGATTCATTCTTGTTTTTAATTAAAAGATTTAGTTCCATCTGTCATTTGCACCCTGACAAATGCATTCATTCTCTTGAGATGAAAACAAATCAATAACAACGAATTTATTAAAATAAATATATAAATCAATAACAAAGAATTGAGAAAAATAAGAGGGGAGTGAAATAAAAGTAATATATATTTTTTTATTAAACAAACGAAATTTGAATATACTTGTTATTTTTGTTTGAAAAAGTTTAGCAACTAAACACTTCATAATACATTTTTATCTTTTGTTGACTTACTCATCTATTTTTTTTAGGGGACATTCTAATACTTTTATTCTTTTTAACAGATAAAGTGAATATAATATTGAAATCTATAAACAGCAGCTACAATAACAACTTTAGTTTTCAGAAACCGATAATTGGAAGAAACAGAGAATATATTGTTGATTTAAAAATATTTTGCTACTGTTTAAAAATTTTCTATCTCAAAAATTTATTTTCGAAAAGGTATTTAGAAATAAAAATATATTGATAAATATTAGGTAATATGCAGTTATACTTGAATTTAAAATATGATGTAAAAAACTCATTTGTGGTTGACTTAGAATCTTACGGCGTGTTCTTTTCATGGTTTCATATTCGATTTTATCTAGCGTCAATTTCGATGGAAAAGATCAGAGCATAACTATGGCTTTAAATGGAGTTTTTGCAAGTGGCGATAAGATTGGTTTCCTCGGATTGGTTCGTTCTTGGATCGGATACCGAGTTTCAAAAAAAGTATCTAATGTAAATTTTCATATTGTATTTTTATTTTTAGTTTTATCTTCTTTAAAAGATAGAATAAAATAATCAAAATTTCATGTTTATCAAATTTCATCACATAATATTTACATACTACATCCAAACAAATCATAAAAGTTAAATCTGCAGCCGCTCTCACCTTGATTCTTCAGTGGAAATATAATTCCAATATCTTCTATCATCTATTCCAGTTATCTTGAAAGATTTTGATGAAATAAACAAACAAACTTGTCCACTGCATCTATCCAGCAAAATTTCCTACAATAATCACCAGAGAAACAAATTAAAACTTTTTCAATGCAGTGTAAAAGCAAAGTTTAAAAAATTGTTTGCAACCACAGTCCCCAACTATAAGATTTTTGATGCATATGCAACCACAAATACGATCATAATTGACCGTGATCATCCATAATATCAAAGATATTTTTTTTGTGGTGGCCGGAGTTTAAACCATGAACCTTGCATATATTATGCATTGTTCATACCAGCTGAATTAAATTCACAAGGACAATATCAACGATATCCACGAGAAAAAGTGGAAATAATGACGAATATTTGAGAAAAATAAATAAAACTCTTCTACAACTTTGGCATCTTGAATAGTCAACAAAAAATTTTAGAAACGGATTTGTCTAAAGAAAAAAAAAAGTTTGCAATCACATTTAACAAAAACAAATTGAGAAAAACTAAATCTAGTTAATTGAAAATAAACCTAATGATCCTGCTAACAGATCCACTACCAATCAAGAATTTTGAGTTACTTACTTTGGTACCACCATCAAAAAAATTAGGTTGGCATAGTTTAGCATAGATCTCTTTCTTGGTCATAAAACAAAGTTTATCTTCACCAAGAATTTTATTGATAAGAAACTTGTAGCTTGGAGGCAACTTAGATTCCCACACATAGTCATCTGAGGAAGCTCTATGAAAAGTTTTGTTGACTCTAGCCAATTTACAAATCTCTTGAGGATCCAACCTCATCATTATGGAAGAGATGCAGCTTTCTGGAATATCATCTAGACAAGTCTTTGAATAAGAAAGATATTCTTCATGATCATCATTGGTAGAAATACCAGCCCCCATATCAATGAAAGATTTATGTATTTTTTTATTTATTAATGAAATTGAAGAAATAAGAGCTGAAATTTAAAGGGGTTGATTTGGTGATTTGGTGGAAGAGAAGAAATTGATAGAGAAGGTGCTTCAATAAAAAGGGAAGTAGTAGCACAAAACAAACACAATATTTTGGATTTAAAGAAAGACACAAACTAGTGAGGTGGGGATCTTGTGGGAAAAAGGCATAAAGGGAAATTTCTAATTAGGATCTTGTCAATAGCTGCAACCAGAAAAAAGAATTTGTAATTGAAGTGGACGTGTAAATGAGTGTGCATGGAATATAATATGTGGTTTTTTTTTTAGGGGAATAATATGTGATTTTTGTGAGGTATTAATTATTTGATTGGATCCTTTAAAAATATTTCAATTACTCATTTCATTTGTGGATATTATGGGCCCTTTCTTTCCCTCCACGTATACATGATGTATTTATTCTTCCTTTTCTTTTTAGAAAAACCGTTCTTGTGGATATATATTACAAGTTGGTATGTCGATGGACAATCTTTCCTATCAGTTTCATCTCAATCATTTATAAACAAATTTCAAGGAAGTCTAATTAAATTTTGACGAGAATGAACATATTTCAAGGAAATAATTTACATTTACTACGCCTTGGGTCCTTTTTGTATAAAAAAAAAAAAGTTTTGTTAACGAGTGTGTTCGGAGCATTTTTTAAGCTTTCTAAATTAAATAATATTTATTTAAAAATGTTAAAGTGTTCAATTTCCAATGCACTTTATTACGCTAACTTTTATAAAAAAAGTTACCATTTAAAGTGCTTAACCGGTGCCCCGAAAGCACTAGTTAACATTCTGTTCATACTTTTGCGCTGTGAAGTTAGTTGAACTTTTATCTTTTTCGAGGAATGAAGTCAGTTGAATTGTTAATCAGAGTTCCAAATGTTGTATATTAGTTTAGTAGGCGATGGTTGGGTCAGTTTGTGTGCAACTGAGTGGCGTGGCACGTCTTGTGTAATTTAGTGATGGTAATGGACACCCTATATGGGTAGGGTGCTAGAGTGCCCTTCCCCATACCCGCATTTGTAAAAAATACTTGTACCTGAGTCTGTATCCTCGTAGGCAACAACTTTAGTGTCCTTTCCCATACTTTATGGGTACCTTAGTCCACATACCCGTATTTTAACTATGAAAAGACAATAAAAATATTACAATTGAAATAAAATTATGGTTCAAAATTTTTCAAAACAACTCATAAAATAGTATGAATCATAGTATTTAACAAAATAATAAACATCCTTGAAGAATTGTATATCAACAAGAGGGATCAGTTATTGTATTAAGTAGTTTTTAGGTTTAGACTTAGGCTTAATTTAAATAGCTAAATAAATAAATTAGTTATACACCAAAAATAAATAAATTATTTATCACATTATATAAATATGTATATGCAGATAGTGGTGCTGGGCAATATAGTACCCATAACCGTACCCATTTAAATGTATGGGTAATACCCAGACCCAATCCTGGATCCATGAAAATGAGGTTTTACCCTACCCATTGTGGGTATTTTTTACGGGTATTCATCGGACCTAGGTCCAATTGCCATTCCTACTTGTGTTGCAAGATTGATTAAGTTCGTTAATTAATTAATAAAGCTTAGCTTTTTGAGCCAAAAAAAATCATTATTTATATATAAAAAATATTAATTTTTAAAACGCTTACACAATTATAAAAATACGGATTCTTCAAAAAATTCATCTTCTTCCGTCAAGAAGGATTGGGAGAATTGGGCGCATTTACATGGTATAGCGGACAAGGTAACATATGACGTTAAGGAACTAGGAAAGGCTCTGGGGGTGAAGTACAAGTGTGATACTTTAAATAGCTTTAATTTGCTTTCGAGGGAGGGGAGGAGAGAGTGGAGGGCAGCAGGAGGTGGAGAGGTGGTGCGTGGGGGAGTTGTGGGTAGTGGGGATGAAGAGGGTGACAATTGAAGCCGGCGGTGGGGGCGAGTGCATATGGTGTCAGAGTGTACAATGAAGATATTTTCTTATAACGTGAGGGGGTTGGGAGGTGGTGAGAAGAGGGTGGAGGTCCGGAGGTTGGTTAATGAGAAGTGTCCTATGGTGTTGTGTATCCAAGAGACTAAGTTGAAAGCGATGAATGATTCGTTGATTAAATCGGTGTGGGGAGAAGGTGTGCATAGTTATTCTTTCCAACCATCCGTTGGGATGTCTGGTGGCTTGGTTGCGGTGTGGGATGCTTCCCGTGTAGATGTGTGGTATTATATGAGTTTCAGACATGTTTTGATTATTAAGGGCAAGGATATTATTACTGACGAATAATTTATTATCTTTAATGTGTATGCGCCTTGCGATTTAGTGGCTAAAAAGGTGATGTGGGATCGGCTGCATCCTCTTGTTCTTAACAACATTGATTCGTGTTTATGTTTGTGCGGGGATTTTAATTCCGTTCACAGCTTAGATGAAAGAAAAGGAAGAACCTCGGTTTTCAGACAGGCAGATGCAAACATATTTTACAAGTTCATACATGATATTTCGTTAATTGATTTGCCTATTTGTGGTCGGTTGTTTACATGGTATTGAGGAGATGGAATTTCAATGAGTAGATTGGACCGATTTTTGTTGTCAAATAAGTGGTGCAAGAAGTGGCCAAATTGTATTCAGGTTGCTTACCAACGGGGTCTCTTTGATCATGTTCATGTGATGCTACTTACCGATGAATCTAATTGGGGGCCTCGTCCGCTTAGGAGGTTTAAATGATTGTCTGAGTATCTTAGTTATGCAGATTTTGTCCGTGAAAAATGGGAAACTTTTACTTGTCAATGATGGGGCGGATTTGTGCTAAAACAGAAGCTGGAAATGATGAAAGCGAGCTTGAAGGAATGGCATTTTCAACACTTTCAGAATTTGGATGGTAGGATGACGGAGGTCAAAAATAAATTCTCCGATTTAGATTCTAAAGCCGAGATGTTAGTGCTTCACGAAGAGGAGGTCAATGAGCTTCATGATTTATCTCTTACTTTACATTCCTTGGCTCGGACTCAAAATAGTATTAATTGGCAGAAATCGCGGATGAACTGGGTAAAGGAAGAGAATGCAAACTCATTTTTTTTCATGGTTTTATGTTTAATCGACGACATCAAAATGCTATTAATGTGGTGTCTGTTGATGGCATACATGTGGAAGGGGTGTATAATATTCGTGCAACTGTTTTCAGTCATTTTTCAAATCATTTTAAATCAATAGGGGTAGCTCGGCCAAGAGTAGAGGGAATTAATTATCGCAAATTATCTTATGTCGAGGCGAGGAATTTAACAAAACCATTTTCTCGAGAGGAAGTGAAACAGGCATTTTGGGATTGCGACAGTTACAAGAGCTTGGGCCCGAATGGTGTCATCTTTGGTTTTATCAAAGAATTTTGGGATTTATTTCAAGATGATTTTTTGAGATTTATGGTGGAATTTCAGCGAAATGGGAAGCTAACAAAAGGTATTACTTCTACTTTCATTGCTTTAATCCCATAGGTGAATAGCCCGCAATGGTTGAATGATTTTCGACCTATCTCTTTGGTCGGATGTTTGTATAAGGTCCTTGCTAAAGTTCTTGCTAATAGACTTTATTCAGTAGTGGGTAGTGTGGTTTTCGAGTCTTAATCAACTTTTGTAAAAGGGGAACAAATATTGGACGGAATTTTAATTGCTAATGAAGCGGTTGATGAAGCAAGGCGCCTAAATAAGGAGTTGTTTTTGTTCAAAGTAGATTTCAAAAAAGCGTATGACTCGGTTGATTTAAAGTATCTGGATTATATAATGGCAAACATGAACTTTCCAACAATTTAGAGGAAGTGGATTTCTGAATGTGTTGGACCGGCAACAACGTCTGTTTTAGTGAAGAAGTTTTATCTTGAGCGGGGTCTTCGTCAAGGCGATCCTTTATCGCCGTTTTTATTCTTGTTAGCGGCAAAAGGATTCAATGTGTTAATGAAAGTTGTGGTGGAGGCACAACTTTTTACTGGGTATGGAGATAGTCAAGTTGGTGTGGTTAGGTTAACTCACCTTCAGTTTGTGGATGACACGCTAATTATTGGTGAAAAGAGTTGGCTGAACGTGCGTACAATGAGGTCGGTGTTGCTTTTATTTGAGGAGATATTGGGTCAATTTCAACAAAAGTATGTTGACTGGTGTAAACATTTCTTCATCTTGGTTGTCAGAGGCGGCTTTGGTGATGAATTGTCGAAGGGGTACCATTCCTTTTGTTTATTTGGGTCTGCCTATCGGAGGTGATCCTAGGAAACTTTCTTTTTGGAAACCTGTTGTTGATAGCATAGTCTCGCGCCTGTCGTCGTGGAACCATATGTTTCTATCTTTCGGTGGTCGCCTGGTCCTTCTGAAATCTGTCTTGCCCTCTCTTCCGATTTACTTTCTTTCCTTTTTCAAATCTCCTGCATGTATAATTTTTTCTATTGAAACTATTTTTAATTTTTTTTGAGGGGGGGGGGGGGGGCGGGGGTGAGGATAATAGGAAAATTTCTTGGATAAATTGGGAGTTGATTTGTACTCCAAAGAAGGAATGAGGGTTGGGGTTAGGATGGTGGGAGGTTTTAATTTATCTTTGTTGGAAATATGGTTTTGGAGGACGTTGGTTGATAAGGAAGGGTTGTGGTGCCGAGTCTTGAAATCTCGATATGGTGAGAAGGGGGCGGTTGAAAGAGGGTGGCAGCCAATGTTCGGCTTGGTGGTGGTCTTTGAGAAGGATTAGAGAAGGGGTTGGTTAGGGTGTCTTGAGTTGGTTTGACAATAACACTCGTAGGGTAGTCGGTGACGGAATAGGTACTTTATTCTGGCATGACATTTGGGTGGGGGAAATTCTGTTGAAACTTAAACTTCCCCGACTTTTTTCTTTGTCTGTGAATAAGGAGTGTTCGGTGGAGGAAATGGTGAGGGTTATGGGGGTGGTTGGAGGGGTGAGCGGTTGTGGCGTTGCCGTTTATTGGCGTGGGAGGAGGAGAATGTGAGGGAGTGTTCTGTGTTACTTCATAACATTGTTTTGCAGGAAAATGTCGATGATGGTTGGAGGTGGTTGTTAGATCTTATTCATGGCTATTCGATGCGGAGAGCTTATCGCTTTCTCATTACCTCCGGAGGATAGGACTCTAGTCGACGACATTTGACATAAGTATATTCCTTCAAAGGTGTCTCTGTTTGTGTGGCGCCGTCTTCGCAACAGACTTCCCACTAAGGACAATTTGGTGCGGCAGGGTGTCCTTCATCAAGATGACGCAACGTTTGTGTCAGGTTGTGAAAAATTGGAAACAGCAGCACATCTGTTTTTAGCTTGTGACATTTTCAGTTCTCTTTGGTCTCATGTTTGGAACTGGTTGGGTATTTCTTCGGTTTCTTCTAGTGACCTGCGTCAACATTTCATTCAATTTACTAATATGGTGGGTTTTCCTAGATCAACTCATTTGTTCTTCAAAATCATCTGGTTTGCCTCTGTTTGGGTTTTTTTGGAAGGAAATGAATGACCGTGTATTTCATAACACGACTTCTAATTCTTCAGTCCTCATTGAAAAGATTAAACTAAACTCTTTCTTAAGGTTGAAATCAAAACATGTGATATTTAGCTACATTTATCATGACTGGTGGAAACATCCACTTCTTTGTATGGGTGTCCACTTGTAATATCTTTGGTGGTGCTTCCTTGTGTTTAGCACCTTGTTCTTGTAAATACTCTAGGGTTGTTTGCCTTTTGCACATCTTGTGCAAGGTAAGTCATAGTTGTTAATATTATATATTATTTTAATTTGTCACACACACACACACACACTCTAGTAATCTGAAGTTCGGCTTCAAGAAAAGTAAAGTGTGGTCAAGAATTATTCCACTCAAGAATCAAACTTAGGTTCTCTTGAATAATTCGTTATTGGTCGAACACATTAACAACTTTTTTTTGGGATCAAAATAGACTTATATTATTTCATTCATAACAATAGTTTTAATACAAGATGGAATCAAATCAAATACTTGGCGACTAGCATACAACTATAACTCCCTAGCTAGTGCATGAGCAACAAAATTTGCTTGTTTCCTAACGAAACTAATCTTAAAGTTTGGAAAAAGATTTAAAAGTGATCTACACGTTGACATGATGTTCCCAAATTTAGCGTGGTTGTTGGTTCTATACACTATGTCATCCGTCACTAGCTTACAATCTAGCTCAATATGCACATTCGAAAATCCCAATTCACCAAGCCATAAAATCGCCTCTTTCAAGCCCAATGCCTATGCTTCTAAAGAAGGAGGAGTACACTCAAACCTTCTCGTTAGTGCTTTGAGAAAATGACCCCGAGAGTTTCGTATACACAACCCAATACCAAAGCATTTCTGATCACTAAACAACGTTGTGTCGACGTTACATTTGACATATCCTTCCTCTGGTGGGAGCCACATGATATTATGTTGTTGTTCGTGCTGTTGTTCGCCGTATTTTTGGTGTTTTTGGGCATTCTTCCACTTATAAACAGTTTCACGCACTAACTGGACAACCACACCAACCTTCTGAACTTTACCCTCCCAAACTTTATCATTACGGTGCCTCCATAAACACCATAACAGAGTTGATATGTCCCTGCGTAATTGATTTTGCAGCCTGTAGAAAAGATAAAACTATTGTGCTGCCACAGGATTGGCAGTACCGATATTTGCTGCTATCGTATCCCGTAACCCAGCTTCTATCCAAACCTATTTCGCGCTTCACATTCGATAAAAATATGTCAATCATTCTCATAATTGGTCTCACAATGGGGGCAACAGTTCAAACAAAGGACCCCCTATCTTGAAGTCTCATACACGTAGGGAGAACACCCATCAACAACCTCCATAAAAAAACTTTGATCCGTTGAGGGTATGTGCAGATTCCACATTCTCGTCCAATCTCTTGCCACTCTATAGCATACTTATACACATACTTCAATGTATAATGCCCTTTTTTATTGAATTTCCATAGTAACTTAACTGCTCCGTCTGAATTGGTTAATGCTAAATTGAGGATTTCTCCAAACGATAAAGATAGTACACCTCACTTAGTAATGTGACCCACTATTTACATTTTTTTTATCTCTCCAAAATAAAGTTTATCATTTTTTAAGGGTCCTGCTAACATGTACTATTATAAGACATGTGAATGATTTCAAAAGAAGTAATTTTACATTGATATCAAAATTATTTTGACTTTTAAAACTAGACATGACAATGGGGCACGGGCTCAGATGGATTTCACCTTACCCGTTCCCAAATTTCATGTACTTACCCATAACTCAATTGATTAATCCAATTTGAGATTTTGTAGTTTATTCTTACTCTTTTTTTTTTGGGAAATGTAAAAAGTGTTTAACGAGTATTTGACATTTGACATTTTTAAGTATTAATTCTTTAATTTGAAATACTTTACAAGAAAATTGAAGTATTTGACATTTTTAAGTCAAATACACCAAATATTTGGTGTATTTGGTTCAAGAAACACTTTAAAAAATTGAAGTCAAATACACCAATAAAATTGAAGTATTTCACATTTTTAAGTCAAATATTTGGTTCTTACAACTTTATTCCTTTTACACAAAACTCAACATTATTTAATATGCTGGTTTTTTGGTGTGCATGTGAGATAAATCTTGCACAAGTTAAAAATTAGTTTTCATCATTAGATCGATAAATCTTAACTTTTGATTAAATAAGATATAACAGACATATTGATCCAATAATAGAAAAACAATTATTTATTACTTATTTTTGTGACAAAAACAAAACGACATCCATTCATTCAAATCGATACAGAGCTTCATTCAACATTGCTAAAAACATAAAGGATGAATCAACGAACAAACTCACAACATCCAAGTTAATAACATACAATGACAAGTTATTGTAATACCCATGTCTCCGGATCTGCAACGTTGGTGCTCAAATCATTGATTGAATAACCAATCTTTCTATATGACCCAAATGAACACCAACAAGACAATAAATCAAACAGCGCCGCACAAGATGATGAACAACCCAACGCTGCACTCATACGACGAAATTAAAAAGAAAAAAGGCAAATATTTGTGAAAATCAATTATTTATATTGAAATACAAAGAAAAGGACGAAGACAAATGAGTTCAGATCAGAAGCTTTCTCAAATCAGCCCTAAATAAATAAAAAAATTACAGATAAAATATAAAGAGAGAAAATTAAGAACGACTAATTTATGCGGATTATGCTAAAACATCTATAACACACTTTTTTTTAACAACCTATAACACACTTATGTATATTGCACGACTATTTTACTTATACAAATAAGAAAAATTTCTATTATTTTAAAGGGAGAAAAATTTCTATTTAATAACCCAAGTTGTATCTATTAGAATTATTCTTGTTTGATTGTTTGAAAGTAAATGCGTAAACAAAAAGTAAGATATGTGGCTCCACATGTCCCTTTCTTTTTTCTTTTGGATTTAATTATACACGTGGTGATCATAATTTTACAAGTGTCTATACTCTTTTCCATTGGTTAATTACATCCACTAGTTGTGAGGACCTCGTGCTTTTTTGTGAAGAAATTGAACTGATAATATACGTGGCAGTGAGTCAGCATAAGTGCTGAATAGGCAATGGATATTGAGACTAATTTGGATAGGGTTGATTCTCCAACACAAAAAGCAAAAGGAAAATGCTAATTTGTGTCTTTAGGGCACAAGTTAATGACCCACAATTGAAAATAAATTGTTGTAATAAATGCATTTGAATTTAATTTTGTAACTTTTGATTATTGAATGCACAAAATTTAAAAGAATGTTTCTACTTTTGAATTGCTTAACATGTGCTCGCACAAGTTAACATGATCCAAAACAAAATTGTTGAATAAGCCAAACCAAATAATGCAAAATTGTTCCCTTCAAAAGAGAACATGTAATCATCCTCATTATGAATTAAAAAAGCACTATCAAGTCACTATCTAGAATGAACAATAAATCTAGGGGCAAGTTTTCTCGTCAGTCATAAATGCTTTTCAAAAACCACTATCATCATTTATAGATCTTTTATATATCTTGAACCAGCTATCATGTGTAATATTGCACTTGTTAAGAATACTAAAAAAAGCAATTTTTTATTGAAAATTACAACTGTTTTAAATTTTTTTTTATATATATTTAATATAAAATACACAAGTTCCAATATACAGTTACTACTTTAAACTTATTAACATGTGTAAATTTGCACATGTTAGAAAAACCCTAGTCTTATTTATCACTTGTCATTTTAACCGGATACAATATATCCCACTTTAAAACAACATAAGAGTCTTTTATTCCTATTCCATAAACTTAACTCATTTATAGGCATATTTTATAATACGAAGAAAAACCAAAAAACCAAAAAACATCAAAACCAATGCTATCATTAATTGTTGTAACTTTTTAAACAATTTTACAAATACACCCTTATTGAATGTTGTGAAATATTAAATACATCTACTAATATATTAAAAAGACAATCATTAAATGAGGGATAAAAAAGTCTTTTAAACAATAACTACACTCTAAAAGTTGTGACATTTTCTTATAATTAGGACCAAATTTTTTTTTGAAAATTTCCTTATATTAAGGACCGGAGGGAGTATATAGGGTCGTGGTTCTATCTTTAAACCCGAGGCAGATCCAGACTTTATGTTTGGTGTTCCTAAATTATTTTTAGTTTATAATGCTATATATATTAATGACGTGAAATTGTACCATATTAAGCACTATGGCGAAGCAGCTAGGTGTGTACCAACCACCTTTATGGTGCACGTTTGATTCTTGCAAGCCAATTTTTACAATTAATTGGTTTAAATTAAGCGTTTAATATGTTTTTGTCTTTATAAATACATCAATTTTTCGTTTTAGTTCCTCTAAAATTTTCCTTCAACTTTTAGTATCTATAAAATTTTCAATCACTACTTTTGGTCCTTACTTTTAAGTTAAATTTTTTATTTTTTAATGAAATTGTGCAGAAATGTATGGTATATTGTAAAACAATTTCCCAAAAAATTATAATTTTTTAACAAATCACAAATTAAATATGAATTTTTAACCGTCAAAAATATAAAAATTTATATTAAATTCATGTTTTATTAAAAAATTCTAATTTTTTTTCGGGAGAGATTTTACAATATTATGAATTTTTTTGCTAAATTTTATTCAAAAATATGAATTCTACATATGATTTTACTTTAAAAGAGGGACTAAAAGTGAAGATGAATTTTTTTTTAGTGAGTAAAAGTTGAAAAAAATAATTAGAGGGACTAAAACGAAAAATTAACATATTTATAGGGACCAAAAACATATTTAACTCTTAAATTAATAACTTAAAAAGAAATGAATATATCGAGAACGCTGAGATATACATGTATATTGATACGATAAGAAAAAATATAGATAGACACCATTTTTCCATACTACTCTTGTATATGCCCTATGTGGGAGAGTATTTTGGTAATGTGTAACAAATGATATGTAGTTATTTTGGACCCACATTATCACATGTTGCATTTATGTGTGGAGGTTTAAAGGATCTATACCACCTATGTGTGTCTATGTATAAGCACTCGATACGATACATCGGTTCATTTGCACACGTACTATATATGCATGTACATTGATACGATAAGATAATGTTGTTTTAGTACTTCAAATTTAAACATCATAATAATAAATAAGGTTAATATGTCTTTACCACCTGTAATTTGGGCGAGTTCCGGTTTACCCCCTGTAAAAAAAAAAGTTTAGATTCCAACCTTATAATATGAAGATTCTCCACAAAACACCCTTGTAATACGAAGATTCTCCACAAAACACCCCTGACCTCATCATGACGTTGACGTGGCATGCCACTGTATAATTATTTTATTTTTTATTTTTTTAAAAACCTGACACGTGTGTAATGGACGCTGACGTGGCACGCCACTGTGTAATTATTTTAATTTTAATTTTTTAAAAACCTGACATGTGTGTAATGGTTTAAAAAATTATATTTAAAAGATAAAAAAATAAAATAAAAAACTGAAAATTAATTTTCAAAAAATTTAAAAAAAAGAAAAAAAATCTTTTTTTGTTAAAAAGTGAAAAAAAATTGGATTTTTTTCAAAAAATAAAAAAAATTCAGAAAAAAATAAATATTCAAAAATTAGCTTTTGTTATTTTTTTCGAATATTTTTAAAATTTTAATTTAATTTGGATTTTTTTTTAAAAATTTCAAAATATAGTAAGTTTAGAAATTTTTGTATTTTTCATATAATTTTTTGGGAAATATATATATATATATATATATATATATATATATATATATATACATATAAAGGAAACACATCGTAAAAAAAATTCTGGAATAAATTTTCGAAAAAAAAAATCTGAATTTTCTTAACTTTTTAAATAAATTTGTATCCAGAATTTCAAAAATAAAAATATTTTCCAGATTTCTTTTGTTGAGAAAATTTAAAAAACTTTTTTTTCGAAAAAAAATATCTGTTTTAAATTTCGGAAAATATATATTTCCAAATTTTCGAAAATAATTTGAATTTATTTTTTTTTAAATATATATTTCAAAATTTTCGATTTTTTTTAAAACATTATGGAAAATTAAAAAAAAATTGAAATATATATTTTTCGTGAATTATAAATTTTGGAATTTTTGGAAATTATATTTTTCAAAATTTTGGAATATATTTTTCGTAATAAAAAAAATCCTGATTTTTTTTTTATTTTTACAAATATTTTAATTTTTTTAAAAAAATAGGCACAAATGCCATGTGTACCTTTAAAAAAATGAAAAACAAAATTAATTATACAGTCAGCATGCCATTCAACTCGCCACGTCAGCAATTCTGCACAGTCACATGGGTCAGGGGCTAAAATCAAAGAATCTTATTTTACAGGGTTGGAATCTAAACTTTTTTTTTTACAGGGGGTAAACCAGAACGCGCCCAAATTACAAGGGGTAAAGACATATTAACCCTAATAAATAAAAATAAATATGGATAATTATTACCTTATAAATTTTAAAAATGGGATTTATTTTTTTTAAACAAAAGAACATTCTTTTTAATAGATTTCAACAAGAAATGTTAGTATATATTGTCATTTTATATTAGGGGTGAAGATCTAATCCTCAATCCCTACACTCTAACTCATTGATCCAACTACCAAGTCAACTTTATAGTCGCTAAACACAAGATTTGTTTCTTTTTCACTGATCCAAACACCCCTAATAACTTCTCTTCTCAATTTTTTATGACAAATGTTAGTAACACCAGCTGAACTGCCAAATTCCTCAGTTGGATCGTGATATCTGGTCAATACTTTTTTTTATGTAAGATCTTAGGTCAATATTGATGAATGCTACACTTCACCTGTCGTATCTAATTTTATAACATTAATATCAACTAATTAAACAATATGAATACATGTGGTAGTTTAGCATATTAATCAGGAGTTGAAAATGAAACATATATAAATAATGAATTTGGTCTCGATAGAAGTTGGCAAATCGAGAATCACATGGTTACTTCTAAAAAACTTTCACAATATAAATTATTTAACCCTGCATCAATATCATGCGTACTATAAATTGTATAATTAGTGATATTGTAATTAGCTGTCTCACTTTATCAATATTCACTTGAAAAATGCCAGACAAGTCTATTTTCTCATGCTAATCATACTGCATAAAAATTTGGAGCACAAAGAGGAGATTTCAAGTTTAAATCCGGGTAACCACAAAAAATGTTTAACTTACCATTGTTTGTTGATCAATGGAAATTTAACAATGGCCAAATCTCTCTTTTTTTTCTTTCTTTTTTTCTTCTTTAATATTTTCAGAGTATTGAGCTTAGATCACCAAAATTGAAAAGCAAAATTTCAATCAAATAATTCTTGTTTCTAGAGTAACTGACAACAAAAGGGAAATCGACAAGAAAATAATTATTGATTATGGAAACATTTTAAACACGAGCATTAAGTCCTGATATTAATGATGGGAGAAAAAATTGTTGAGTTTATAGAAGGAATTAGTCTCTCACAACATTACCCTTTTCAATTAAATTTTAAAAGGTCCCGTTAACCGGTGCTTCCGGTCTAAAGACAACAGTATGAAAATGAAATATGAGAACAATTTGGAATAGAATTCTGTATATGTTTCTTATTATGTATGTACCTCTAGGCCATATATATAACATATTTACAGAAGTATGTTAAGTTATTCCTAAGGTATGACAACCATGATCCTCAATCAGTGGGATCCAATTTACTGTGTATTGAAAGGAACATAACTAGAGTCAGCTATTAGAGAAAGTAAATATATACACATTAAATAGAGTCAACTATGCAGATGATATTTCCTAACACTCCTCCTCAAGTTGGTGAGTGAATGTCGTGAAGTCCCAACTTGTTTTGCAATGTCACAAATTGATCCTTTTCTAAAGTTTTAGTGAACACATCTGCTAACTAGAATCGTGCTGGCACATAAGAAAGGCTAATCAAACCAGCTTGCAGTTTTTCCCGTACTATATGACAATCTATTTCAATATGCTTTGTACGCTCATGAAATACAAGATTCGCTACAATGTGTAAAGCTGCCTGGTTGTCACAGAATAATGGTGTTGGAATAGCCATTGGGACTTTCAAATCTTGTAATATGAACCATAGCCAAGTCAGCTCCAAACATGCATTAGCCATAACTTGATATTCAGATTCTGCTGATGATCTAGAGACTATAACTTGCTTCTTAGATTTCCATGAGATGAGAGAATTTACGAGGAAAATGCAAAACCCTGTAACGGATCTTCTAGTGGCATGACAACCTCCCCAATCTGAATCACAAAAGACCTTTAAGGTAAGGTCATTAGAGGTCGAAAATAATATGCCTTGTCCAGATGCGCCCTTGATGTATCTTAGGACTCTCATTGCAACATCCCAATGAGGTTTTCTAGGTTCTTGCATGAATTGACTCAATGTTTGTACAAAGTATACATTGTCAGGTCTAGTGATAGTAAGTTAAATTAGCCTACCAACGAGCCTTTTGTATTTGGTTGGATCATTTAGTACCACTTCATCTGTGGGAGTAAGTTTCAAATTTTGCTCCATTGGAAAATTGTTGGGGCGAGCACCTATCTGTCCTGAATCTTGTAAGATGTCCAAAGCATACTTTCTTTGAGACATGAAGATACCTTTCTTAGAGCGAGAGAACTCAATGCCCAAAAAATATTTCAAATCTCCAAGATCTTTGATACGGAAGCGCTTAAGAAGGAAATTTTTAAGGCGTTTCATTTCTTGAAGATCATTCCCTGTAAGAAGTATGTCATCAACATAAATTAGAACTGCTGTGAATGAAGTACCTTGAAGTTTGGTGAAAAGAGAATAGTCAGCCTTTGATTGTTGGTAACCAGCCTTTTGAATGGCTTCAGAGAAAGTAGAGAACCAATTTCTTGATGCTTGTTTGAGTCCATAAAGTGACTTATTGAGCCGACATACAACGTTCTTCCCCTGTCGGAGAAGACCAGGTGGAGGCTCCATGTGTTCTAATTTATGCAAACCACCATGAAGAAAGGCATTTTGCACATCTAACTGGTGTATGAACCAATTACGAGCAGCTACAACGGTAAGAAGGCAGCGAAGAGTGGTAACTTTGGCAGTTGGGGAAAATGTTTCTTTATAGTCAATCCCTTCAACCTGAGTGTATCCCTTAGCAACAAGGCGTGTAACACCCTAATTTATTATTTAGTTATTTTATCGAGTTTAGTGTCTTTTTGGTATAATTTATTTGAATAATTGCGATGTGTGATTTTTGGTAATTATTAGTTGGTAATTATTAGTGGCTTATTATAGTATTATTAGTGAAGGAATATAATTAAATTAGATTAATGAGGCATAAGGGAAGTTTAGGAATGAAGGGAATATGTTAGGTTATAAATAGAGGAGAGCATTAGAGAACTAGGGATACAACAAAAACAGTTTTGGGAGAAAACAGAGAAGAGCACGTAGAAACAATTTTTGTGAGAAAAAGAGGAAGCTTGTAGAATTCGAAATTTCAACCAATCTAAGGTAAGGGTGGGACTAACCTTCTGTAATCATAAGTATATAATTATGAAAAGGGATTTAATCTTGTTGTTGTTGAATTTTTGATGTTATAGAAATTAGGTTTTGAATTCAATTAGATTGTTGAAAGTATAGGTAACCCCATGAATTAAGTGTAGAAATTGATGTCCAGGTTGTAGAATAACAGTAGGCAATGTTTCCTATCAATTTTGGGATTTGGGTTGTCGAAATTAGGGTTTTGGGGTGAAAAACTGATGTTTGTTCGTGTTGTTCGTAGAACTGTCTGTCGTCGCTCGCCACGGCGAGTAGAGGTCAACTCGCCACAGCGAGTGTTTTTCTTCGCATGGCGAGTGGCTCAGATGTTACTCGCCACAACGAGTGTTTTCCTCGCCATAGAGAGCTGTTTAGTAGTAAAACGATTCTTTTTTTGTAGAAATGATGTTTTGGGTCAAGTTTTATATGAATTCGAGTGCCTTTCATTGTTTAGAAACAATTAGACAACTTTTGGAATCAAATTTGGGCATTGGGAAGTTAAAATTAGGATTTTTGGGTGAAAAATGTTCATTTTTCCGAGAGCTACCTGTTTTAGCTCGCCACGGCGAGTGGCTGTGCTCGCCACAACGAGTGCTTAAAATGTGAGCTCGCCACGACGAGTAGCTGTGCTCGCCTAGCGAACTGTTCACATCGCGAACAAGTAATCACATCGCGAGGTTGGGAGTCTCTCAACAACATGATCTTTGAGCAGGCTAACAAGACGTTGGCCCTTGAGTTCTATGCTAATGCTAGGTACACGGGAAGAAGGTACATGTCTTATGTTCGAGGTAAAGAAATTGATTATAGTCCTGATACTATTAACAAGTTGCTGGATATTGTGCCTCCTGAAAACTGTGATGTGAAGAGGCGGTTGGATGAAAGCAAGAATTGGAATGAGGAAACTTGGGAGGAGATTAAGCTACAATTGTGTGTGGAAGGTGCAACGTATAAGGGAGGATCGCATATGCTGCTGAGGGCTGATTTCAAGCCGTATCCTAAGACTTGGGCATCTTTTGTGGTGCAAACTTTGGAGGGCACCATACTATTGCTGCTATTCTTGATGGTGCACCCATCAATGTTGGTGAGTTGATCGCCAACAATATATTTATGTTTGCTTCAGGTACAAATAAAGTTGTGCCTCACTTAAGCCCTATCCGTTGGCTTTGTGAGGAAGCTGATTGTGATTTGTATGCCAATGATCTAAGTGCACCTATGATGAAGCCGTTGACTGACACTTACATGGACACATTCGTGAGAGACTATCATGATCGCCTGCATCAAATTCAGGTTGAAGAAGCAGCAGCAGAACAACCACATCCTCAGGCACAACCACCTCCACCCAAGCAGCAATTTGTGCATGGAGAAAGGAACAATCAGCAGGGTACACATGCTCCCATTCATCCTCTGGTGTTTGACTATATGTTTGGCCATTCTAACTGGATGAATGAAGTTTATGATCAGGAGTACTGGAACCGTCCTAGGTTTTGGCAAGAGTTTTCTGATATGGTAGCTCTTAACAGGAGGCCTATGACTGGGTCTTTTGAGCATTTTGATGGGTCCGAGGAAGCTATTGACCATTATTTTGATGTGACCAGAGGACGAGCTCAGGATCGGGAGTAGGAGATTAGCGCTGATTTTGCTTCTGGAGGTGCTAGCTCCAGATATCACTTTGGAGAAGACTCTTATGCGGAGGAGAATTCCAGCACTTGAATTGATCAGGACCAGATGGAGGATTGAGTGGACTACTGATGGTCCAGCTCTTTTGATATTTTTCTTTTGTTTCAGCACTTTTTCTTTGATGTACTTTTATTTTAACTTGAACAATTTGTATTGCTTTCATTATGTTAATTCAGTTGTAATCCCCTTGTTTATGTAATTATTCTTGAACTTGTTTATTATTGATGAATTTGCTTGTTTAATTGACTTTTTACAGTTTAGTAACAAATGTTTGTTCAAGTTGTATTCCAAAAGTTCAAAAGGAGGAGTGACTTGTGTTTCAAAGGCGAAGTGTACGGCAGTTAAAGATAAGTAATCACATCTCCCAGAAATCTAAATACTGTAAGGTTCATGGCCAAATTTTATTTTTCCAATATCCCTTACTCCTTAATGTTATTAGGTTTGCAAACACTTAACCCTAAAAATTTCCCTCTAAATCCAACTATGTTAACAAGTTTCCATGCAATTAATGTGGTATATGTTGTTTTCCATGATATATGTTAACAGGTTTCCATGCAATTTGAATTTCAAAATAACCTTGCTTGAACAACTAAAAACATTAAATAAGGGTCATTGGACTTCCACATTGAAAATCAAACAACTATCCACTCAGCTGAACTAATCTTTTTCCAAAGCATGTATTCACATATTAATCAACCATTTCTCATGGCTATAAATATACATGCAATGGCGAAATTCGTGGTGGAGAAGAACAGCTTGAGGGTGACTTCACCGGACAGTATCAAAGGAACATACAATAGTGCGATTGGCAACTTTGGGATACCTCAATACGGTGGTAGTATGGTTGGGAACGTTGCGTATCCAAAGGATAATCAAATGAGTTGTAAAGAGTTTGATGAGTCTGAGATGTCGTTCAAATCTAAGTCTGGCGCTCTTCCAACAATTGTTTTGCTCGATCGTGGAAGTATGAGTCTGAAACTTGGTTACGGGTTTTGTTTTATTGTGATTTTGTTATTGTGTATCTGTGTTTGTTTATGAGATTTATTTTAGCTGGATTTAGTTTTTTTCTAGAAGATTCATTTGTTGTTAGTCGAATTGTTGTGATTGTTTTTGAACTTAAGTTGGTTGCTTTTGCTGTTTAGTATTAGTGACATGTTGTTTGGCTAGTGAAGATTTGTTGTGGCAAAGCCATCAATTCTAAACTGCGACATTTTTTATTTAGCATCTGTTAATGGAAAAGTTACAATAGCAAATTGCTATTTATACGCTTTATACTATGTTTTCCATGAAGATATTTTCAGTTTAATTAAGTATCACATTTCTTTTCCATTCTAAACTGCGGCGTTTTTTTATTTGGCATCTGTTAATGGCAAAGTCACTAAAGCTCTTGCGAATAAATTCAGCCTGATTAATTATAGTAAAAATTATAGTACAAATCAATGAAAGAATGAATCATCCAAGCTCTTGCGAATAAATTCAGCATGGTTAAGGCGATGTGGGTGGTTTTATGGGGCGTGCTGCGTTGAGCCGGTAGTTGCAGCCCGTGCTACGGCTGGGCTTTGTTTTTTGTGCTGATTTTCTGTTTGGAGTTTTGTTGTTACTGCTGCTAGCTCTTATGCTATATCAGCCTTTTTCTGTTTTGTTTTTCTGTTTTATTTCCCTGTTGTGTACAAGTTTACAAGCCATGTGTTGTGTTTCTACTTGCCCGGTCCTTATCTCCTTGAGAAGATTTGTGTGGCTTTAATATAATTTGGCTATTAAAAAAATAACAATATGTAATTATGTATGACCAACCCTCTGTCTATAAAAGGTTTTTCTGAATATTGAGAAATCCAAATAACAACAATGCTTTGCGAAATATTTTACGCCTTTGTTGCACCACAATTAGACAATTCAATTTTATAATAATAACCGTCAAAGTACGGGCTTCTTATATTTTGTTTAAGTTTGAATAGCATAAAGTAATAAAAAAAAAGGCGTAAAGTAATAAAAAAAAATCGTTGATTGGCACTGTTTTTTTTTTTTGGTTGAGGGAAGTTGATTGCCATTGTTGAATTATACATAAAATTATGCATATGCACAACGTAGTATAACTTAATTTTCTTAGCTATGGATATGATTTATGTGGTAAGTTAACTATTTTTTTTTTGTGCATACAATGTATAGACCACCGTTAAAATTAAACATAAGATGTTAATTTAAGAGTGTCACAATTTTGAAGAAATATGACATAAGCAAGGATGTTGTTTTGGTTGTGACTTATCAAATTCACACGTCTATTAATTATGATGACCCTGTAACGCCCTATTTTATTTAATTAATTATTTTATTAAGTTTGGAGTATTTTATTAATTATTTAATTAATTGTGATATTTGTTGATATGTGATGTTGTGTGTTGATGTTGATAATTATTATTAAGTTGTTTTGTTATATTTGGTGAAGAAATATAATAAGGTTTGTTTAAGAAAAATAAAATAATTTAAGTAAGGATAATTTGGTAATTAGATGAGTTTGTTAGGAAAAATTAGGAGAGGCTATAAATAGGAGGGAGTACTAGAAGATTAGGTTAGAAACTAGAAACAGAGAAACAGAGAGAACGTGAAAGTGCAGCTTTTGGGAGAAAACTATAGAGTTCTGTAAAACTAACAAAATCTAAGGTAAGGGTGAGACTAACTCTCATTAATCATAAACATGAATTCTGAATTGTTGTTGTTGATTTGTGTTGTTTAAGAAATTAGGGTTGAATCAATTAGGTTGTTAGAAGTTTGGATAATCCGTTGAATTAGTGTAAAAACTGTTGCATAGGTTGTAGTTAATCAGTTGGTGACGTTTCTTATCAATTTTGGGAAGTTTGGATGTCAAAAATTGGGTTTTTGGGGCAAACTCTGGGTTGCTGTTTGTATTGTTCGTTCCCCTGTTCATCGTCACTCGCCACAGCGAGCGATCTTCCTCGCCTCGCGAGCTGTAGATAACGCGCCATGGCGAGCACCCTATTCGCCTCGCGAGTGACCCAGTTGTCACTCGCAACAGCGAGTACTTTGCTCGCAACGGCGAGCACATGGCAGAGAGCCACTACCCCTTCGCCACGGTGAGTAACGGCGAGTTAGTCAGTAGGTGTCTCGACCTTGTGTCGTTGAACATGTTTCTGTTTCGAGTTGGACTTAAGTTTTAGATATGAAGTTGTTGTTGATTAAGTAGTGTATTCCAGTAGCTGTAGTTGACATGAAAAATCTTTCGTGGATGTTTGATTATGTGTTACGTCGTTGCATGTTGTTCGAGTTGTATTGTTGCATAACCATTGGTCTAAGTTGAGGGCTTGATGCTCTGTTAAGTTGTTAAGTTGGGGGCTTGATGCCCTGTTTAGTCGAATTAAGACATCTTGTTGGGAGCTTGATGCTCTGTTGGTACCACATGCATAAATATATTGTATATTATTGAGTTGTTGTTGTGTCGTTGTATTGTTGAGTTGTTGTTGTTGTTGCATTCTCGAGTCGCCATTGTTGCATTGTTGAATAGTTGCTGTTGTAACTCATTGATAATTGTTAACTGAATTTACATGAAGTTCTTGTCAATTAATAAATGTTGTATGTTGATTAAATTTTGATTTTTGAATTTATTGCTAATTATTAATGAATGTGAAATCTCACCCCTTCTGCTTGAAAAAGTTGCTCTTCGTATGAGTAACTTGCAGGTGATCAAGAATAGTGCAGATGTGAGTTGATCCTCGTGTCGTCATAGGAGTCTTGCTCTGATATGTAACGGGATGAGGATATCTTTTATGTTTTGTTGTTTTTCCTTATTACGTAACTTTTTAAGATGTTATTGGACCATTTTAATTGGTATTTTATTATGTTGATGATGTTGAGGCCTAGTGCCAAGTTTTGGATTAAAAGTTGAATAATTTTCCGCTGCGACTTTATTTTAAATATTATAAGCCGGTGTTTATTTGAAATAGTGGGTTTTAACTCCACTTACGTTGAAATGATTTTGGAATAAAAAGTAGTGTGACATCCTGTTTTATGTTGAACTCTGATGAATTTAAGCATTATTTATATGTTGGGAAAACGGGGTGTTACATACCCCACTTTAATTGGAAACACAGTAATACATTTTATGAGGACCTTAAATTTCCCATCAACATAAATTCCTTAAATACCTTAAATTCCCCATCCTTTCATTATGAGTTCTGAACATAAATTAAAACGGTTGTTCACATTTCTATGCATAAATTATGATAGAGGAATATTTGTTATAATTACTGCGGTGAGGAAGGCTTTGGTGAAAATTACCCGGGCAAAGGTTCAAGAAGGAGCAGCATACGAACTTGAGAGTGTGACGATTTCTTATTAAAGGTTGGAGTGTCGGTCATATTCTTAAGGAATTTAGATCAACAATATGGACTATGCAATGGAACCAGATTGGTTATTACTAGAATGGGAATATATGTGCTAAAAGGGAAGGCGATATCCGGGAGTAATGTTGGCGACAAACTCTTTAGACCTAGCTTATCTTTAACACCCTCGGACATGAGAATTCCTTTCAAGTTTCAAAGAAGGTAGTTTCCTTTGGTCGTATTGTTTGCAATGACTATTAATAATAGTCAAGGATAGTTACTTAAAAATGTTGACATATATCTACCAACTCCAGTATTTTCACATGGACAACTATATGTTGCTATTTCCTGAGTTACCTCAAGAGAAGGGTTGAAGATATTGATCAATGATGAAGATGATGATTTTACATCTAACATTGTTTATGAGGACATATTTCGTAATGTTTGATATAAAACATTTCATGTAGGTGATCATCTAACATTGTTGAATTTTAATATATTATACAATATTATCTTTATGTATTCTACCTATTTCATATAAACTGTAACATTTTATTGTTATGCAAAGATCTTCAGCTCATACGACTCGTGCGGCGCACGAGTCATCAATCTAGTACTTATATAGAGTGTTCCATGCTTTTACATTTCTAGAACTTGCATTGTTTCTCTATTGTCGATTGATATTTGTTATTTGCATACTGAGGCAAAAGTGCTTGGTCCTGTGAGCCTTTTGAAGCCTACCCTGATATTATTGAAATTTATCCTTTTTGAAAGCCAAATTGAGTCGGTAGGTTTAGATCTTTTTGTTTGGTGACAAACTACATTTCAAGCTTAGAGACTTTTAGGATTTATCCCGTATTGTTTATTTGAGTTAGGCATTGTAGAATGTTGCTAAATATTAAGTTTGAGGTTGCTATTGGAATTTGCAACCAATTAAGTTTGGGGTGGGGGTACTAGAGAATAAAGAATAGAACAACTGTGAAAGTTATGAACAATATGCCAAAATGGTGTATTAAAAAAAATGAAAATAGAATGAAAAAGGGACAAAGCATTGAAAATCCGAGTAAGTTAAAACTCGATTGTCCCAAATGTTACAAGTATTCTCTAGTACCCTTACAAGAAATTGATGTTCCAAAGGTGAATGATAGGTTGAATCTGTGCTTTAATTTCCATAGGAGTGCCTAACTCATGATTTTGGTAGCCTACTTATCCAAATATTATCCCACCTTTACCTAAGCCCTGCTATAACCCTTGAAGACCTCAAAGTATGCATTGACATTGATTTTGATTGACATTTAGGAATCTTTCAAGCTTATGGTAATATGTAGATTGCATGTCGACTGTGTGTGAACCCTATTCAATTGTTGCGTGGAGTTGTGAATCGGTGGTTGCTAACAAGTCAAACTAGCTCATCTTTAGCTAGTAAGGTGTTAAACTTTTGGGTACTATCGACTGATCAGGTACTTGTTATTTTACTGTTAATTGTCATTTTTATAAGTGAATTCCTTGAGGAAAGGGAATAGTTCAAGTTTGGGGTTGTGATGACATCTTGTCATTACGTAATTTTTCATGTATTTTGATCACAATTTAGAGTTCACAAGGTAACTTAAGCAGCAAGAAAAGCAGAAAAACTGAAGAAAATACAAAGGACCAAAACGTGTCACGATTTCCAGAAAACGTGTCACGATTTGTAAAGACCAAAAGCATGCTCTCTGCCAAGGAAAAACGTGTCACGATGACCAAAACCTGACACGATTTGAAGAAACCCTAATTCAGTTGTTTGTTACAAAAGGCAAAAACGTGTCACGATTTACTTAAAACGTGACACAATTTTGGGTGAACTTATGTGCCTATTTAAGTTGAAGACTATTCTGAAAACAAAAGTTACGAATTGGAGAGCCAAAGGTGCGATTTTGAGACTACAAGACGGCTAGAAGGGCGATTTCTTCACTCTTTTACCAATTCATTTATGTATTGATTCCTCTAACGATTATGTTATTTGTAAACACCATTATGAGTAGCTAAATCCATTAGAGGTTAGATCTGAAATGATTCTTTGTAACCCTAATTGAACCATGTTGCTGTGAAACTCTGTTTATTGTGAATGACAATCTAGTTTTTATTCAATTCAATTGTTCTTAATGCTTTATATATCCTGATCAAATATATATATGATTTAGTGAGAACGAATGACTGCTGACCTTAGCTTTTGACTTAGACCTAATTGAATTGTTCTAATAAACATGGTTAGTTTAGGAATATATAATCCTTTATTAGTGATATTAGGTTAATGTGCTTAAACCTTCAAAGATTATTAGACCACCTAAGGAATTAGGGTTGTAATCCTAGAGGGGGGGTCCTAACTCAAGGGGTTGATTAGGACTATTTTGTTAACTATCGAGGAACTAGAGAATCATTCATAAAAATAGGTGCAGTATACCAATTAGGGGAACATTGATGATTCGAAAGACCTAAACTCATCTCTCTCTTATTCTTAACAATCAATTTTATTTTATGTCGTTACTTTTATGCAATCAAACCAATCTACTGCCTAGTGGCAAAACAAAATAACTTTTACACATCCTATTTTAATAAAGTACTTGACTTATTGAGATAAAAACCAGTCCTTGTGGGAACGATATTTTTACTACTTCGATAGTATTTGGTAAACTTGCCAAACTTCTATCACGAATCATGATGAAGAAATGACGATGAAAGTCCAGTAACATACCTCTGGCAATTTATGATGATAGGTGTGGTACCACATTAATATAGGTCGTTAGGAGAGTCCATATGCATGTATATATTGATGTATATGCTAAGTGTTTATGTGTGAAAGTGATTTGTTGTTGTGATATGTGAAATGAAGAGATTATACATAATAACTATTGAAAAGATGAGTTAATAGAGATTATATTCTTCAGATATATATATTTAATGTGCGTGCTTTTTCCTATGATTATGTTATGGCAGGATTTCTCACCCCTTTCTTGTTGTTGTGTTTATGGTGTCTATACCCGTAGGGTATAGATACTTAGGACGAGGAGATCTAGTTGCGGGACACCTAGAAGGTTGTGATGGGAATTACCTTCCGTAAATTTTATTTTAGTAAGGATTAGACATGTAGTCGAATGCAAGCTCTAATATGTAACACCTGGGTTGACATTCAATCTATTAACTTTGTGTTTAAATTCTTGAGAATTATTGTTATTTCTATTTCGATGTTGAATAACAAGAGAAACTTTTATTAATGAGATCAAGGAGATGTTTTCCGCTATTGGAATTATTATTTTAAAAGAAAATTTATGTTGATATGTGATATCATGTGAAGTTTTGTAACATCCTTATTATTAAATTTATTCTTATTATTTAATAATTATCATCAAGAAAGTAGGATGTTACATAGTTGGTATCAAAGCAGATCGGTCCATTCGGCCTAAGTTTAATAAAAAAAATTATGTCCTAATAGGCGACATGTGTGTAGGCAATGTCGATGACTGATCTTGTTAATAGTTGTTAAAGTATTGATGGTACATAAGAGGATGTTTAAAGGGAGATAGTCGAGCGAAGTCTACCACTATAAAAGTGCTAGAAATAATGAGGTGAAAATTAGGAGTGTAGTATGCCTTGTAAGGTTCCGGCTAATTAAGGCGAGTGAAAGTTTTAGCAGGGGTTTGCGGGTAGGAAATGAAACAGGTGGGGGGAGACACTCCGACTTCTCGGAGATGTTTTGCAGGTGGTGTAATTTTCAAAGGGAAGTCTTAATCTTCGAGGTGGGAAGTTGAATGTTACAGTGACAACCTCAGAGTTAGATTAGCGCTAGATATAGGTTGAAGGAATATGGGGCATGAGTTTAGTGTTGAGACTTAACAAGTTAGGATGGTGACATGAGTTGAGAATTTTCGGTTCGGCCTTGTAAGTTTAACTGTGGGTGAGTAAGTTGTAGGAGAAGGATGGATGTGGTTTAGATTAGTTATCAGCTGGGATTGAAATTATTTGGCGAGACATATTTCAGATGGATAATCACAAGATTTTAAAGATAAGGATATTTTAGGAGGACATAGGTTAAGTAGTATTCACTAACATAATGAGGGAATATAAGTTTTGATCAGTTGAATTATCCTCATACGAGTGAAGTATAGGTGACCTTGTGTCGTATTTTAAGCCTTCATCTGGATTATTAGAAGGTAGGTTGAGAATCTGAGTGTCCATGTCACAAAGAAACGAAGTTCGAGGTACAATAAATCCAAGAGAATGCTCGAAGGATTTAATATATAACATGTATTGGTTGTATGTCGAAGATGAATAACGTGTGAAGGTGTAGACTATAGCAAGCTGAATTATTATTTGCTTAATATCTGGATTTCTAAAACTAAACAGTAATCCAAGGAGTAAATAATAGGTATAACAGGGTAGAATCGAGTGACAAAGTTTTATCCAGAGTAGTTACCTACAGACAATTTTCGAGGGCGAAAATTCTTTTAGTGGGGGTGAGTTGTAACACCCCAATTTTAATTTTTAATTAATTCAATAATGTTGAAAAGGTGAATCTTTGGTTAATATTATTTTTGACGCTGGTTGTTGAGAAACATAGAATATTGATGATGTTTGAAAAGTAGTATCACAATTTAATTAAAATGAAGGGAAAAGTCAAAATAAAATAATATAGAGTCAGAGGTGTGGAAAGTAAGATTTAAATAAGTTGGGGAGGAGGGAGTAAAAGAGTAGTGCATAGAAGAGGAAAATATCGTAACAGATGGCGAGCCCATATATAAATAGGAATAATAGAAGTTAGAGGTCAGTATTTTGGTGAACGTGAAAAAGAGTAGAAAAGAGGACCGGAGGAGGAGAAAACCCTAGCTGCCAAGAAGAGAGCCTAAAGCCGTAACTCTGAAGAATTCGAGGTAAGAGGGAGATTCCTTTCACTTTAAGATATCGATTATATGATGGGGGTTGTTTGAACTCTTTAAATGTTAATGTTGTTATGATGTGAATTTCGATGACAAAATAACGATGAAAGTATATGATGATGATGTTTAAAGGTTAGTATTGAGGGAATCTAATTCAGGGTTTTGAATTAGGTCCATAACCTTAAAAGGGGTAGATAATTAGGTAGGTTAATGGAGAATTAGTGATGGACTGATAGGGTAACTTTAGGATGATAATTTGAGAGTGATGTAATTGAGTCTAGTGGTTTAAAAGTGATTATTGGGTGAAAAACGCACTTTGAAACTGATTTTTGAAGCTGTCTGTTAACCCAAAATCGGGCCCCGAAGTACTAAAATTGGCCCTTGATTTAGAGCATATTTTCACACTTTTGGTTCGACAAAAATCGGCCCGATTTTTGTTAGACAACTTGGGAAAATTTAACTTTTTCACCATTTTCTGTTTTGAAATGGGTCTCGGTGTAAACATGAAAGTTGTAGGTATGGAAGTTAGCTTTCGAAAGGATTTGTTTTGAGTTCCATATGAATTTTAGATTTTCAGTTATGGTGAAAATACTACAGGTAGGTATTGATGCAATTTTATGAAAATTCAGCAGGACTCTTTCAACGGATTCCAAAACCACTTTGAAAATTATATGGAATTTAAGGGAGAAGTTAGAGTGAGAAACAAATATAATGATCCTAAACTAATAAACACAATTTATGAAGTGTACTTAGGCATAATACAAAGGTGATTAACTCAATTTACTAGTGAGACTAGAGTTAGAATCGAAAAAGGGTAATTAAGGGGAGACAATGGGGTCGTTATGAATAGGTCTTAGACCAATAAAGGAAGAATATAAGATTAAAATAAAGGAAGAATAGGATACAATTATTTAAGATAATTAAGGATGCAAAGAGAACAAATGACGAGAGATAAACATCTTATGTTAAAATAAAAGAAGTGACCCTTAGATGGGAGGGGTTTAATTAAGGGTCATAAGAGTAGTTTCGTAGGCCATAATGTATTTTAAATAAGACGAGTATCAAGAGTATTAGAGAAGAATAAAGGTGAAGATAAGACTATATAGAAAACCAAGAACTAAAGCAAACCAAGAATACGAAGATAGAAGTCTAGGGTAATAGAAGACATTAATGAGGGACTAATACATGATGATAAAATGTTGAAAACTTAATAAGCTAGTCGCATAGACGGAAACCGTTATATGGTATAGGTCTAGATGTTCAGGGTAGCTCCCTTAGAGTAAAGGCGAGTCAAGAGGGGGACTAACTAGAAAGATGTAGTAATGGAGAGAACAAATTATGAGAGTAGATTCTAAATGTAGTATTGATTAACGGAGGAAGGGAATAGGTATGTATGCTCGTGTAAGATGTTAATTAATGATGAGAAATTACTGTTGTATGAAGATGATTTATGACGAGATAATAATCATTGAATGATGCTGATGAATGATGTAATAAATGATGCATGTCAATGATGAGTAATGACGATGACGTACGTTGTTTAGGGTGACGAGTAAATGTTGTAATGGGTTATGTTGTGAGTAGGAGTTAAAGCATTGGATAAGGTCGAGGATGGTAATACCGGTGAGAAAAGATATCAAGTTAATTGAGGTTAATAAGACGATACTTTAATAGCGAAAATAATATAGGTATGTGGTGAGTTTAAAAACACACAACTTAGTAAAAGGGGTATGAGACAATGATAACAGAGGATATGAAGTGGGTGCTTTACTGGATAACTAATAAAGTTAAACATAATCTCCTTAAACCAATAATGAGTTTGAGAATATTGTTAAGTGCAAGAGTAAAAGAACCAAAGTAGTTAAAGAACTTAAAATGAATGTTAGATAGTAACGTATAAGGTATACCATTGAATAAATAATATAGAAGTCTAATTTAGATGATTGTAAATGATGAGAGGGTCATTAAAACAAAATGTAAGGGAAAATAAGGAGTTGTATATTAAATAACGAAAGATAATAGGGGTGATGATAACGATGAATGAGACATGGATCGGTTATAAGAGAGCAAGATGAATAGAAAAAATGATAAGATGCAATAGTTATAAAGGTTGACGATAATAATAATAACAGTATTGAGATAATGAAACCTTGAATTTTAATGAGGTCTTAGTGAGGAAAATGGATGAAGTCGAAAGTGGAGATAAGATGAGATAATAACTTTAAATTAGAATGAAGTTAAGATTAGGAGAATGGTCGATGTATAGATCACGACGAGTGTGAGAACGAAGTAATAAGGTACTAAGTCCCTTTAATGTGAAGAATAAGTATGAGAGAGTTAACGAAGATGGTGAGGAAGAACCTAGTTGTATAAGGAGGAGACGTTATAGGTAATGAAAATGAATAAGAGAACATGTTGAGACTAAGAATGAGAAGTATGGTATGATATTAGAAATAAAGTATACATAAAGTCCAAAATTGATACGAGAATAGAGTATGTCCGTAAGATGAATAATAAAATAAAACAGAGGGATGTTGATATAGAAATGAGTTACGTGTAAGGGTTGGGTTAATGAAGAGATATGGTTATAATATAAATGGTTGATAGAGAGTAATGATGAGAAATGATAATGTCTATATTTTAGTGATGACGAGGATGACAACAACTATAACTTTATGATGAGGAGAATGATGACGTATAATTATGATGATGATTTAAATGATGATATCTAATATACATTGATGATGAGAATGACGATGTTTACCTATGATGACGATGATGTGTTTTGTCTTGATGTTGTGCATAACAGGAAGAGTCTGCATTTATGATTCTGATTTGTTGATGATGTTATGATCTTTTAATACTCAAAAGAGTCTACCTCATGTATGCATATAGAGTTGTGTCTAGGAATCATGCTGACGAAATGACGATGAAAGTCCAGTAACATATCTCTGGCAAATTATGACGATGAAAGTCCAGTAACATACCTCTGGCTAATTATGACGGTAGGTGTGGTACCACATTCATATAGGTCGTTAGGAGAGTCCATATGCATGTATATATTGATGTATATGCTAAGTGTTTATGTGTGAAAGTGATTTGTTGTTGTGATATGTGAAATGAAGATATTGTACATAATAACTGTTGAAAAGATGAGTTAATAAAGATTATATTATTCAGATATATATTTAATGTGCGTGCTTTTTCCTATGATTATGTTAGGGCAGGATTTCTCACCCCTTTCTTGTTGTTGTGTTTATGGTGTCTATACCCGTGGGATATAGATACTTAGGACGAGGAGATCTAGTTGCGGGACGCCTAGAAGGTTGTGATGGGAATTACCTTTCGTAAATTTTATTTTAGTAAGGATTAGACATGTAGTCGAATGCGAGCTTTGATATGTAACACCAGGGTTGACATTCAATCTATTAACTTTGTGTTTAAATTCTTGAGAATTATTGTTATTTCTATTTCGATGTTGAATAACAAGAGAAATTTTTATTAATGAGATCAGGGAATTGTTTTCCGCTATTGAAATTATTATTTTAAAATAAAATTTATGTTGATATGTGATATCATGTGAAGTTTTGTAACATCCTTGTTATTAAATTTATTCTTATTATTTAATAATTATCGTCAGGAAAGTAGGGTGTTACATAGTTGGTATCAGAGCAGGTTAATCCATCTGGCCTAGGTTTTATAATTTTTTTATGCCCTCACAGGCGGCATGTGTGTAGGCACTATCGATGCCTGATCTTGTTAATAGTTGTTAAAGTATCAATGATACATAAGAGGATGTTTAAAGGGAGATAGTCGAGCGAAGTCTACCACTATAAAAGTGCTAGAAATAATGAGGTGAAAATTAGGAGTGTAGTATGCCTTGTAAGGTTCCGGCTAATGAAGACGAGTGAAAGTTTTAGCAGGGGTTTGCGGGTAGGAAAAGAAATAGGTGGGGGGAGACAATCCAGCTTCTCAGAGACGTTTCGTAGGTGGTGTAATTTCCGAAGGTAAGTCTTAATCTTCGAGGTGGGAAGTTAAATGTTACGGTGATAACCTCAGAGTTAGATTAACGCTAGATATAGGTTGAAGGAATATAGGGCATGAGTTCAGTGTTGAGACTTAACAAGTTAGGATGGTGACATGAGTTGAGAATTTTCGGTTCGGCCTTGTAAGTTTCACTGTGGATGATTAAGATGTAGGAGAAGGATGGATGTGGTTTAGATTAGTTATCAGTTGGGATGGAAATTATTTGGCGAGACGTATTTCAGATGGATAATCACAAGATTTTAAAGATAAGGATATTTTTAGAGGAGATAGGTTAAGTAGTATTCACTAACATAATAAGGGAATATAAGTTTTGATCAGTTGAATTATCCTGGTACGAGTGAAGTATAGGTGACCTTGCGTCGTATTTTAAGCCTTCATGTGGATTATTAGAACGTAGGTTGAGCATCCGAGTGTCCATGTCATGAAGAAACGAAGGTCAAGGTACGATAAATCCAAGAGAGCGTTCGAAGGATTTAATAGATAACATGTATTGGTTGTATGTCGAAGATGAATGACGTGTGAATGTGTAGACTATAGCAACCTGAATTGTTATTCGCTTAATATCTGGATTTCTAAATCTAAACAGTAATCCAAGGAGTAAATAATAGGTATAACATGGTAGAATCGAGTGAGAAAGTTTTATCCAGAGTAGTCACCTACAGAAAATTTTTAAGGGCGAAAATTCTTTAAGTCGGGGAGAGTTGTAACACCCCAATTTTAATTTTTAATTAATTCAATAATGTTGAAAAGGTGAATCTTTGGTTAATATTATTTTTGACACTGGTTGTTGAGAAACATAGAATATTGATGATGTTTGAAAAGTAGTATCACAATTTAATTAAAATGAAGGGAAGAGTCAAATTAAATAATATAGAGTCAGAGGTGTGGAAAGTAAGATTTAAATAAGTGGGGGGGGGGGGGGGGGGGGGAGGAGTAAAAGAGTAGTGCATAGAAGAGGAAAATATCGTAACAGATGGCGAGCCCATATATAAATAGAAATAATAGAAGTTAGAGGTCAGTATTTTGGTGAACGTAAAAAAGAGTAGAAAAGAGGAGCGGAGGAGGAGAAAACCCTAGCTGCCAAGAAGAGAGCCCAAAGTCGTAACTCTGAAGAATTCGAGGTAAGGGGAAGTTTCCTTTCACTTTAAGGTATCGATTATATGATGAGGGTTGTTTGAACTCTTTAAATGTTAATGTTGTTATGATGTGAATTTCGATGACAAAATAACGATGAAAGTATATGATGATGATGTTTAAAGGTTAGAATTGAGGGAATCTAATTAAGGGTTTTGAATTGGGTCCATAACCTTAAAAGGGGTAGATAATTAGGTAGGTTAATGGAGAATTAGTGATGGAATGATAGGGTAACCTTAGGATGATGATTTGAGAGTGATGTAATTGAGTCTAGTGGTTTAAAAGTGATTATTAGGTGAAAAACGCACTTTGAAACTGATTTTTGAAGCTGTATGTTAACCCAAGATAGGGCCTCGAAGTACTAAAATCGGCCCCCGATATTGAGCATCTTTTCACACTTTTGGTTCGAAAAAAATCGGCCCCCGATTTTTGACAGAAAACTTGGGAAAATTCAATTTTTTTATCATTTTCCGTTTTGAAATGGGACTAGTTGAAAATATACATTTAACATCATGAGATTTTTAGTTTTCACATCATCATGGAAAATGCCTGAAGGAAAAGATACACACTATGAGTTTTTTACATCAATTAACATAATTACATAAGGGAATTTCTATTAGCATATAACATTTCACATAAGTGGATAACTAAAACGAAGGAAAAAAAAAACCGGTGGCATTTCCGCAATTTTAGTGAAAGTCAGACTAATATTTTTCACATAGGGAGAAAAAGTGAAAAACACATGAGGGTAAAACCCATTTTTCACTCTTTTACTTCTCAGATTCGTTGTCCCTCTCACACCTCTCGTACCGCGGAACCCAAACCTCACTCACCTCAACTCTCGCCTCGCCGTCGTTTAAGCCGTCATCTCTCACACTCGATTTCCCTCTCACCTCTCACACTCGCCGTCGTTTACTTCTATGAGCACCTACTAGAAACACCTGGTCTTTTTTTTTTGGATAAAGTTCCTTTCAATTCCACAGAAAGATTGAGAAACCGAACTTCGATTCCCTCTCAATTCTCCTCATTCCAACAGTAACAATGTAAGAATACCGATGGAAAAGCTTCGACGAGAAAGAAGATCGCCCTTCCAAGCCTCGCCACTACGGTGTCACCAATTTTCCTTTTCATTTTTATATTCCGTGATTGTGATTGATCAATCTGGCTGAACTCGAATCACAAGATTGACTAAAGAATAGTTGTTATGTTATGTGCAGGACATTTTTGAATCTATGGGAGATTATGTTGATGGTTTGAAATTTTCTGGACGTTCTCATAGTTTGATGCCAAAAACTTTTATCAAACAAGGTATTGATACTGCTCTCATCAGCATGATGTTTATGTTAGCACCGGTGATTGGGCTGAACATTTGCCACCTTTGTTTTGTTTTGTTTTGTTTTGTTTTGATTGGGCTGAACATCTGGACAGTAGTATTTAAGTTTAAAGAAAATTGTATACTCTATGACCTTAATTCGTTGCATATTGGAAAGTACATCAGGTCAGCAACCACTCTGGTGAGACGTAGGTTCGATTGGTCAAACTCTGATCAAACTTTGCGGTCTTGTGCTTTATCTTCTTACTTTATAGTAATTGGATTTAATGTATTAATAGTTTTTAGTTGTTGAAGTAGTGGATTAGCTAGTGTGACATGATTAATGTATGATGTTTTTGTTATAGGAATTTAAGCGGGTACGGTTTGACACAATTGAGCTGAATGTGGGTTCCCTTGGAGTTCCAGATCTGTTTACTTTTACGTTTTACCTTATACTTGCACCAGATCCACTCTTCGTGAACTCGCCAAATCTTTCTCCAAGAATCATGTTATTGGGGTTAGAGAAGAGTGTCGTATTCGTGAACAAGATTTTTGGTAATTTTGAGGTTCATGAACGTATGGATGCAATTAAAGAAACTCATCAGTGTTTTGGTAGATTCTTTTATCGTTTTCCTGAGGGAGAATCTGCTGCCGATGTTTTCGATTGTGTTTCTGGTATGTAAAGTTCCTCATCTCTCACTTTTTCATGTATTTTCAATTCAGTTATTGACCTCATTAAATAGGTAGGTGCTTTATTAGTTGCATTAATCAATCAATCAATAATGTACTTGTTTAGAGATTGGTTTGATAAGCTATTATATGAAACGAAAACATATATGTATGAGGCTTAGGAAACTGGTTAGTTCAACACATAAGAAAAATATGAAAATTAAACACACAAGTGCTTATACTGTAAAATTAATTTATGTATAAGTTGTTTATAGTTATAAAATTGAAGAGAAAATGTAATGTTACGGGAGCTTATGAGAATTAACTAATAACAACTACTTTATAAACATATAAGAATAAACCATCAATTTGATTCTTAAACTATCACTGTCTCACCAATTTTATCCTTGAACAATAGAAATATACTAATAAATAGTCTCCAAACTATTATTAATCTGTCAAGTTAGTCCCTCAATTCCTTTAATCCTTGAACTATAGAAATATACTAATAAATAGTCTCCAAACTATTATTAAGCTGCCACATGAAATGAAGTACAATCAAATTATATTGTTCTTGTATTCGTGTTTGTATTGTCTGCTGAAATTAAATGAATGAAAACTCTTTTTTAGTTTTCCAGTATCTTTATGTACATTTGCCATAGACCTCATCATATGAGCATTACACAATACAGGAAAAATAATTTAGTTTTTTCTCAACCATACAATGAACTTATGCAATTCACGTTATTTACGGTCTAAGTAGCCCATGAATAAGAGAATAGAGTAAATAGTATATATGGAATACATAATAAAAACACAGGTTTACAATGCATTCCCGAAACATACATCTATTTCATATATGTAAAAAAAAAAAAACATGTATAAGTCCTAGGGACCTATGCTTAGTAAGTAGCATTTTCCAAAACTAATACCTTCAATTTTTATCTCTTATGGGCGAAATTATGAAGTTACTAAACAAAAAAGGATTATGATGTAGACTAATTGTAGATCATGTTTAAACTGTAAACTTGTTACGAAAATGATTTGGTGCTGTTATTGACTATGGGCTAGATAATAGCTTTCACCTTATCCAACAATCATTATCAAATTCTATTAAATTTTGACTGTATTCTTTTGCAGGATAGTACTTGATAGACGTTTGGCAAGTGTACCGAATACTATCGAAATAGTAAAAATATCGTTCCCACAAAGACTGATTTTAATCTCAATAAGTCAAGTACATTATTAAAATAGGATATATAAAAGTTCTTTTGTTTTGCCACTAGGCAGTAGATTGGTTTGATTGCATAAAAGTAACGACAAAAAATAATATTGATTGTTAAGAATAAGAGAGAGATGAGTTTAGGTCTTTCTATTCTTTTATGAATGATTCTTTGAATCCACGATAGTTAAATAAATAGTTCTAATCAATCCCTTGAGTTAGGACCCTCCTCTAGGATTACAACCCCTAATTCCTTAGGTGGTCTAATTATCTTTAAAGGTTTAAGCACGTTAACCTAATATCACTAATAAAAGATTATCCATTCTTAGACTAACCATGTTTATTAGAACAATTCAATTAGGTCTAAGTCGAAAACTAAGGTCAGTAGTCATTCGTTCTCACTAAATCGTAAATATATTTGAATATAAAGCATAAGAACAATTGAAATGAATAAAAGTTACATTGTCATTCACAATAAATAGTTTCACATTCAATTAGGGTTACAAAGAATCATCTCAGACCTAACCTCTAATGGATTTAGCTACTCATAATGATGTTTACAAATAACACATAATCATTAGAGGAATCAATACATACATAAATTGGTAAAAGAGTGAAGAAATCGCCCTTCTAGCCGTATTGTAGTCTCAATCGCACCTTTGGCTCTCCAAATCGTAACCCATGTTTTCAGAATAGTCTTCAGATTAAATAGGCACAGAATTTCGCCCAAAATCGTGTCACGTTTTAAGTAAACTGTGACATGTTTTTACCTTGTGTAACAAACAACTGAATTAGGGTTTCTTCATATCGTGTCACGTTTTGGTCATCGTGACACGTTTTTCGTTGGCAGAGAACATGTTTTTGGTGTTTACAAATCGTGACACGTTTTCTGGAAATCATGACACGTTTTGGTCCTTTGTATTTTCTTCAGTTTTTCTGCTTTTCTTGCTGCTTATATTACCTTGTGAACTCAAAATTACGTAATGACGAGATGTCATCACAACTCAAACTTGAACTATTCCTTGTCCTCAATCGAATTTTAACTTACTCGGATTTTCAATGTTTTGTCCCTTTTTTCATTCTATTTTTTTTAATACACCATTTTGGCATATTGTTCGTAATTTTCACAGTTATTCTATTTTTTTGTTCTCTATTACCACACCCTAAACATATTTGGTTGCAAATTTCAATATCAACCCCAAGCTTAATATTTAGCAACATTCTACAATGCGTAACTCAGATAAACAATACGGGATACATTTTAAAAGTCTCTAAGCTTGAAATGTTGTTTGTCACCGAACAAAAGATTTAAACATAACCTACCGGCTCAATTTAACTTTCAAAAAGGATAAATTTCAATAATACAGGGTAGGCTTCAAAAGGCTCACATGATCAAGCACTTTTGCCTCAGTATGCCAATAACAAAGATCAATCGACAATAGAGAAACAGTGCAAGTTCTAGAAATGTAAAAGCATTGAACACTCTATATAAGTAAATTGGAAAAATAAAATTTGGCCATGAAACTTACAGTGTTTAGATTTCTGAGTTGTGACTACCTATCTTTAACTGTCGTACACTTCGCCTTTGAACATAAGTCACTCCTCCTTTTGAATTTTTAGAATACCACTTGAACAAACATTTGTTACTAAACTGTAAAAAGTCAATTAAACAAGCAAATTCATCAATAATAAACTAGTTCCAGAACAATTACATAAACGGGGGATTACAACCGAATTAACATAATGAAAGCAATAAAAATTGTTCAAATTAAAATAAAAGTGTGAGTTGCCTCCCACAAAGCGCTTCTTTACCGTCATTAGCTTGACTGTCAAGAACCCTCAAAGGTCCGTAAGAACAAGTCCTACCCTTTCTTTTGGTAGATCGCCACCCAGATATGGCTTAACCCTCTGCCCGTTCACCTTGAAACTTCTGTCACCTCAGGTGTGATTAACTCAACAGCTCCATGAGATGACACTCTTGACCTCGAATGGTCCTGACCAATCTGACTTGCGCTTTCCAGGAAAAAGCTTCAACATGGAATTATACAACAAAACTAGTTTCCCAAAGTTAATATCCCTAGAGACTAAGTTTTTGTCATGATACCTTTTAGTCCTGACTTTATAGATGAGTGCATTTTCATACGCTCTAAGCCTCATCTCTTCAAGTTCATTGAGTTTCAAGCGTCTTTTCTTACCAGCAGCTACTTGATCAAAATTTAAGGCCTTAATGGCCCAATATGCTTTATGCTCTAGCTTAACTGGAAGATGACATGCCTTACCATAGACTAACTGATAGGGTGAGAGCCCTATATGAGTTTTGAAGACTGTCCAATATGCCCACGGTGCATCATCTAATTTTTTAGACCAATCTTTCCTATTTGACGCAACTGTCTTTTCTAGGATCTGTTTCAACTGACGGTTTGAAACCTCTACTTGACCACTAGTTTGTGGATGATAGGGAGTTGCAACTTTGATCTTGATGTTATACTTTTTGAGTAAATTTTCAAGAAAATTATTGCAAAAGTGCTTCCCCTCATTACTGATCAAGACTCTAGGTGTTCCAAACCTAGTAAAAATATTTTTCTGCAAGAAGTTGACCACCGTCTTAGCATCATTAGCAATACAAGGTATCGCTTCAACCCATTTTGTGACGTAATCAACGTATACAAGTATATGAAGGTAAGAGTAAGAAGAAGGGAAGGGTCCCATAAAATCAATGCCCCAACAATCAAATGGTTCAACTTCAATGATTCCAGATAGGGACATCTCATTCCTTTTAGAAATGTTACCTGTCATTTGGCATTTATCCAACCGCTTGACAAAATCTTGGCAATCCTTGAACAAGATAGGCCACCAGAAGCCACTTTGCAAGATTTTTGCAGCGGTTCTTTCTCCACTATGGTGGCCTCCATAAGCTGAGCTATGACAGTGCCACATAATCCTATTAGCTTCCTCACCTAGAACACAACGTCTAATTAAACCGTCAGTGCTTACCTTAAACAAATAAGGATCATCCCATAGATAGTGGTCTGCATCTTTGAAGAACTTTTTCCTCTAGTATAATATACATTGATGATGAGAATGAAGATGTTTACCTATGATGACGATGATGTGTTTTGTCTTGATGTTGTGCATAACAAGAAGAGGTTGCATTTATGATTCTGATTTGTTGATGATGTTATGATCGTTTAATACTCAAAGAGTCTGTCTCATGCATGCATATAGAGTTGTGTCTAGGAATCATGATGACGAAATGACGATGAAAGTCCAGTAACATATCTCTGGTAAACTATAACGATGAAAGTCCAGTAACATACCTCTGGCAAATTATGACGATAGGTGTGGTACCATATTCATATAGGTCGTTAGGAGAGTCCATATGCATGTATATATTGATGTTTATGCTAAGTGTTTATGTGTGAAAGTGATTTGTTGTTGTGATATGTGAAATGAAGAGATTATACATAATAACTGTTGAAACGATGAGTTAATAGAGATTATATTCTTCAGATATATATTTAATGTGCTTGTTTTTTCCTATGATTATGTTATGGCATGATTTCTCACCCATTTCTTGTTGTTGTATTTATGGTGTCTATACCCGTGGGGTATAGATTCTTAGGACGAGGAGATCTAGTTGTGGGACGCCTAAAAGGTTGTGATGGGAATTACCTTCCGTAAATTTTATCTTTAGTAAGGATTAGACATGTAGTCGAATGCGAGCTCTGATATGTAACACCAGGGTTGGGGTTGACATTCAATCTATTAACTTTGTGTTTATATTCTTGAGAATTATTGTTATTTCTATTTCGATGTTGAATAACAAGAGAAATTTTTATTAATGAGATTAGGGAATTGTTTTCAGCTATTGGAATTATTATTTTAAAAGAAAATTTATGTTGATATGTGATATCATGTGAAGTTTTGTAACATCCTTATTTTTAAATTTATTTTTATTATTTAACAAGTATCGTCGGGAAAGTAGGGTGTTACAACCACTCTTCCTCTCCATTATTATATCTCTTCTTGCCGCAGAGTCAACATCACCTACTATTAAAGCTGCGACTTCGGAGACAGTAGGTTGATTATAAATCCTTCCATCAGTTGTCCTATCTGATCTGAGCTTTAGCTTTAAGTTTTCAACATTTCCTTGCCTTAATCTATCACAAGCCTTCCTAAACGATTTAGCATGGCAGTTGGTTTGATCAAGCATCTTTTGCAAGTTGGACACAATTTGCATATTAAGTTTAGGATTACTGAAAAGATAAAGGGGGTGTGATTTATAATGTAAATAACTAATATATACTTTGCAAAAAAAAAAAAAAAGGCTCAATTAGTTTAAAAGATTGTACCTTATCCCTTGAACTTTATTTTGCAATTCATTATCTGTATCAAATATGTAAAGCTGTGCAAACTTTGGAGTCTTCACAGCAGCAGTAATCATACTCCCCATTCGATGACATGATTGGCCTTGAATTCTGATAGTTGGTGGACCTCTGCTTGGTTCAATTCCCTTATCAACCTTAAATCCAGGTGTGCGAACATGCTATTATATAATCTTATATTATGATTAAATTGTTTGCTTTCAGTTGAAGAATTGTTGAACATAAGATTATGCAATAACAGAGGAGGTGTAGGCAAGAAAGGTATTTGAGCTTTGCCATTGCCACAACAAATTCTCAACTCAGGATTAAAACTGTCTCTTGACTTCCTCTTACGCTCTTGGTACCACATGCATGCACCACATTTACAGCATTCAAAAGAAGGATCACAAATATCAGAATAACCTGATATAAAAAAAAAGTATTTGTTTTGGTTTGAAATCATTTGTCAAGTTTCTAATATTGTAAAAGTAATGTAGTATATTTAGAACATAACCTTGTTCCAAAATTGGAATTTGTGAACTGTTATTGAATGACATAATTTCATCCTCATCTTGACTGCTGTCTGATTCAGATTCATGATGTGCCATGAATGCTTGTTGTTCTTCAGTATCAACAGAACTTGTATCATCTTCAATGAAATCTGGATTTGGTATTTGATTATTGACCTCTGATGATGAAGGTATGTCTTTGTCAACTGAAGAAAACTTGTTCATCAAGTTGACTCCTTGTTTTTTCAAGTTAGGTCTAGTTCTTTTGGGCAGCTGTAAATGCACTGATAATGTTGGTTGTGTGAAATTTTGCCTAGTAGCAAGAGAAATAAGATTTGGTGTGGTGAGTGGCGTTTGGCGGTTGCTATTTAACACAGAAGGAACTTTGTTAGGTAAAATGATGTTAGGTGTAAAACATTGTTAGGATGAGAAGGTGAAAAAATTGGTTGCTTAGGCAGTGGTATCTGAATGTTAGTATTTTTAGCATAAGTTGAAGGAAGACTACCATGATGATACAGATTTGGAACATTTATGTTAAAAGTATGTCTAGGAGTGTAGTCAGTGCTTGAAGGATTTAGGATTGCAGTGGCATACCTTTTCTTGCTGAGTTTCTGATGTTCTAAGGAGTTATTACTTGGATTGTTAGTGATATTTGCAAAAGGGATACGTTTGGTTGGATTTGGCACATTGACTTTAGCTTTTTTCTTTACCCTCTGATCAAGATAATTTTTCTTCTCAATCTTCTAAAAGATGCAATATTCTTCCTTCTTGTCTCATCTTCATCCTCCATTGAGAAGCCTAATTTAGTTGTAGGAGTTGACAAAGAGAAAGCAATCAGTGACAAGCACTGTTATTTTGAAAATATGAAGTGTTTGATGAAACTGTTATCCCTAAACTGGTGTTTGAAAGGGTAAAGAATGTAAATTGTTAAAGTGAAATTTGAATTGAAAAAAAAACTTCCCTCCTTTTTGAAAGTCAACTTTGAAAGTCAAATTTTGGAGCTGAGAAAGGATAAAGATGAAATTAGTAAGTGTGATAATATTATAATAGTTTGTAAGATAAAGTATGTATGTTACCTTTTTAGTATGTACTTAAGCAGTCATAGGAGAATGGAGCTACAGTAAAGATAATCACATTTGTAGGCTGGTACAGTCACATCACTTCTGTAATTTATACAAAAGAATCATTGTTATTTTGTTTAATAAATCTATGCAAAAAGATGTATTTGATGTTTGTTGTTAAGTGCATAAGTAGTGAAATTATTGATTAAAAATAGAATTCCAGAATAGATAAGCTTTAAAAATTATGCCAAATATTTTGTATGTAGCATGTATATTAAAATGCCTTATCAAACTCAATAGGATATTACATAAACACAATACCTGCAAGATTTTGGATCTCTACAATGGCATAATGACTGAACATCATAAGTTGGTTATTGGTTATGGTATAAAACATAATTAGTAAGCAATGAAGACAAATATGTTCATTGATTCCCAAAGTGGACCATAAAATAGTTGAGATTGTAGGGAATAAAGTTATTGTTCCAGAAATAAGGTAGGCATAAATTTTTCTAAAACTACCATTGTATGTGAAAACTGTTATGTAAAAAACTGGAAAAGTAGACAGCTCATTTAGGAGGACAATGTGATGAAATTTCAATATAATTGTTTTGTCATTTACTTAAAACTCAGAGTAGCTTATAATAAAGCATGTTGTAACACATAGTTTTTGGAGATATAATTAATAAATAAGATTGATGGTAAATAACAATGATGAATGAGTTCAGTGGCATTCAACTAACATTGAAGCTTAAATATCAGTAGAGTAATTGTCTGAGTAGGTAATAGATAAGATGATAAAGGACAATGAAGTTCCATGAGGAGTTCCTCAAGACAATCAACAAACAAAATATAAAAGTTAAACATAGTTTATAGTCCAAAAGGTGGCATTACAGTAATGTCATCAACATTCCTTGGAGGCTTACTAACTTTGGTTGTTGAACGTTGAGTGGGATGCACATCTTGTGTAGCAGGTACGACTTCAGAATCAGTGTCATTCATGGAGAGTCTTTTGCTCGGAGGAGTAGAAGAAGTTACACTTAGATCATTTTCTCCGCAAAGAGACTCCTATATAATTGAGAATGGAAATTAAATTCTGATGACACAACTAATACTATATAGGAGTGATAGAAAGATATATATGATGTAGGGACTTACAGCAGCAACCATAGAAGTATCCTTGGATGACAACTCAAGAGAATCAAGTCCAACACTTTGCTTACTCATTGAAGGGGTACCACCACCACCACCTCATTGAAGGGGTACCATATTAGGCTTATCATTGAAGGGTTACCACCACCTCCTTTTTCATAATTGAAGAAACTTTGCGACGACCACCGTGCTGGAGTTCACCCGCCGCGCTGAAAAAGTGTTTCACGGCCTTCTATTTTAAACGAATGGATACAAAGAAAGACATACATATGGCCTTTATTTAACAAAAAATTGCAGAAAATATCATATACAGATTCAACTTTATTCTCCAATTCAACTTCAGATCCATAAACTCCCTTCACTTCTTTCCCCAATTTTTGGTTTGATTTTGAAGATTGGTTTTAATCCTTAATTTGTGTAGAATTGATAATGTTGTTGTTGTGTATTAATTTGTGCAGAATTGTTGTTGAAGATGATGTTGTTGTGTAATTGATTTGTGCAGATTTATATTTATGTTGTTGTTTTCCTCTTTTTGAATTCTTAATTCATAAGAAAAAAATCTGTTTTTTTCCTTTTCTTTTATGGGTTTATGAATTTGAATGTGTTTGTGAAGAAGATGAATGATTTGGATGTTGTTGTTGTTGTTCGGCTTTTTTTTCTTCTGGATTTTTTATATGAATATTAATGATGAAGATGGTACAAAGATGAGGAATAAGATGAAGGAAGGAGATGAAGATAGCAAAAACTAACAGAAGCCAATTTTTTTGTCAGAAGGGATTTATTTGACAGACAGAGGGGAAATTAAGGGACCAAAACATGAGTTTTATTAGTTATGAGATCAAAATGAAAACTTGAAATTAATTAAAGGACCAAATGACCTATTACGCCAAAAATTAAAAATTAAAAAACCCTGATTTTGCAGAAGCAGGGTTTACGCTTTCACGTCGTTCTAAAACAACATCGGCATCACCAGTATTACGCTTTTGATCTCAACGCTTTTTTCCTTCTTGTTTTCTGGGCAACCCCTAGCTCTCTCTCCTACTCCCACGAAGGAAACACTTCCTCCTTTTTCCTTCTTTTGACTTGGATCTGGATCTTTGTGTTAGATCTTTTCCCTATTTTTTCTCTTCCACCTAAGACAATATTGAGCCAAAGTTGATTGTAGTGGAATGCTATTTTTAAAGAAAAAATCTTTCTGATTTGGTCCACCTATTCTCCCCACTTATCCTATATTCAGTTTAACGCTCCCTTAAATTGTGTTACACATTTTGTAGACAATGGGTAAGACACTAAAAAGTCAGAAACATATTCACTGTTTCAGAGTCCTAAACCTGCTCCTCTCTAAAGCAACTGCACCATCGAGTTTGAAGCGAGTAAAGGTTTGGAATAGCGAAACAGTCCTGTTATAGCAGCAGTGAGCTCTTTTTCACCTAGCAATGGCTGGAAGTAAGTGCTCCCTTATTCTGATTCCACTTTCTGATTTAAACGTGTAGTTAATGTTGTTTACATGTTTAAATCGATAAATAGTTTGGTATCAGAGCCTTATGCCTCTGTCTTGCTGAATCGTTTCCACTTTGTTTTTGAAAAAAATTCAATTTTTTGGGTACTTGGGTTTTGACCCCTTTAATCAAAAATAAAATTACGTTAATGTTGTTTACATGTTTAAATCGATAAATAGTTTGGTATCAGAGCCTTATGCCTCTGTCTTGCTGAATCGTTTCCACTTTGTTTTTGAAAAAAATTCAATTTTTTGGGTACTTGGGTTTTGACCCCTTTAATCAAAAATAAAATTGAAAACATATTGGAAACGATTTATAAAAGGTTTCTGGATAATAATTCATTGTTTTCGACGTCGAAAATCGTCTAAAACCGTCGGGTATCACGGTTCTAACCCGGGTCAAAACGACCCGACTGAAGGATGAAGACGATGTATTTTTATATTTTAATCAGTGCTTCTTTTTTATTTATATTAAACAACGAGAAACTTACTAGGCTTAATTGCACTTTTCCCCCTATCTTTTGTTAATTGTGCGATTCTGTACCCCCTTCTTTTTTTATGAGCAAGTTTGCACCTCATCTTTTGTCAATTGTGTTTTGTTCAAAATCATCATTAAAAGAGGGGAAATGGGGCAAACAATGGGGTGCAAAATCGCTAAAAAAAAAGAGGGTGTGCAAAATCGCACAATTGGCAAAAAGATAGTGGCAAAAGTGCAATTCAACACAAAGATGGGGTGCAAAATCAGAAATGGGGTAAAAATATGAGGTGCAAAATCGCTCAAAAAAAAGGGGGGTGTAAAATTGCACAATTAGCAAAAGATAGGGGGAGAAAGTGCAATTAAGCCAATTTACTAATACGAATGCACGCGACGCAGCGGTTCGTTTCAGTCATGAACTGCTTTTGGTCACGAGTTCGATTATCTGTAGTCTTATTTTCTTTTTACATTTTGAATATAAAAAAACACACGGATTAAAATTAGGCTTAATAGCAATTTTCACCCCCTAACTTTCACGAAGTTGCGATTTTGGTCCCCTAAGAAAAAAATTACAAAACCGCCTCCTAAGTTTTACAACTGTAGCAGTTTTGGCCCCCCAAAGCAAAAAAAAAAACACGTGTCACCTCACTTAGGGTGCCACATCAGCGTAGACCGAGTCAAAATTGGCCTTGGGGCCAAAACTGCCACAGGTGCAAAACTTAGGGGGAGGATTTGTAGTTTTTTTTAGGGGGCCAAAATCGCAACTTTGAGAAAGTTAGGGGGTTAAAACTGCTATTAAACCTTAAAATTATAAAGGGGAGCGCGTTTGGTTTCTCCAGGGATACGGACTTGTATCCTTTTGGGTACAGAATGAGTCTGTAACCAAACGTGATGCACTAATCAATTGTTTTAATTTTCCTGTTTTTGTATTATGTATAGTTATTTGTTATGAATAAAATTTTGTATAAGCATGAATGACCGCTGTTTAATTTACTGAATGCATTTTTTTTGTTAAAAATATGACGTGTTTATTTATGTCAGTGAGTTGTATGATTAATAATTATTTTGAACATACAACATTAACTGAAATAATTCATGCAATTTTAATATGTTAGTTTATAGGGCTTAATGTCATTTGTATGCACTGTGTATATCTAACTGCTTTATACATGTTGCGTAATATTTAATTTGCATTGTTCAGTTTTATGTGCAAACATTAAGCCTATATTAAAATTAATGTTAAGTGATTAATAAAATTGTGATTAATTAAGGAATAGCCACAACACCTTTGATTGGTTAGAATTTTATATTAAGAATTTAGAATCACATTCAAAGCATTAGTTGTAGGTAAACATGCTTGTATAATAAAATCTACCCACATGAATTTTGTTATGGATGTGTGTTTAATTAGGATAAAATATCAAATTATATTTCTTGATTTACCCACAGGAATTAAGAAAAGGAACATAATTTGATTGTGTAATCATAAAGTTATAATATAAATCTAATTGAGTAAAACATTAGCCCACAGGCAGATGTTATGTTAGTAGATTTATATATTTAAGCAAGATTTGCATTGGTAAACCATGAAATTTATTTACTTTGTCTCAACTATGGTTAATGAGCATTTTGTTGAATTTTCGTTAAATTTTTGCAGTTGTTCAATCTGCGAATTTCTCTGATTTCAAGTGTGACATTCCTGAGCTAAACGGTGACAATTATAAGCTAAACGGTGACAATTATAAGATCTGGAAGGAGATAATTCTTCTTCATTTAGGCTGGATGGATATTGATTTTGCTATTAGGAAATATGAACCATTTGCCATTACTGAAGTGGATTTTTATGAAAAGTGGGAGATATCTAACTGTCTCTCCGTTATGTTCATAAAGACCAAGATATATGCTGGCATCCGTGGTTCCATCGAGCAATATGAAAATGTCAAGGATCTTATTAAGGTCATTGATGAGCAGTTTGCCACATGTGATAAGGCCCTTGCCATCACTATAATTATAAAGTTCTCAACCATGAACCTCATTGGGGTGAGAGGAGTGCGTGATCACATCATGCGCATGAGGGATATAGCAGCTCAACTTAAGGATTTGGAGGTAACAATGTCTGATTCTTTCCTTGTTCACCATATTTTATGCACTCTTCCTCATCAATATGGCCTTTTCAAGATATCCTATAACACACATAAGGATAAGCGATCAATCAATGAATTATTGACCATTTGTGTGCAGGAAGAGGAAAGGTTGATGATGGAGGAAGGTGAGAAAGTTAATTCTACTGTTCAAGGAAAGAAAATGAAGGAATTTGCTAAGAATAAAGGCCACATTCCTCCTCAGCCAACCATAAAGAAAGAGTCTAAGTGTTTCTTTTGCAAGAAGAAAGGACACATGAAGAAAGACTGCCTAAAGTTTAAGAGTTGGATGGACAAGAAAGGTACTCCATTTACTTTTGTTTGTTATGAATCTAATATGGTTATTATAAATCATAACACATGGTGGATTGACTCTGGTTCTACAATCCATGTTTCTAATACTTGCAGGGTATGGAAAACCTAAGGAAACCAGTGGGAAGTGAACAATACATCTATTTAGGAGGGAAGATGCGTTCACATGTGGAAGCCATTGAAACATGCAAGTTAATTTTAAATAGCAATTTTATTTTAGTTTTAGAAAAGACCTTTTATGTTCCTTTTTTTCCGAAGAATTTAATTTCTGTTTCAAAACTATCACATTTGGGTTTGTCATTTAATTTTAAGGATACTGGTTTTACTTTATGTAATAAATCTGGAATTATTGGTTATGGTGAATTGCGTGATGGTCTTTATTCTATTAATTTACAAAATAATGCTGCTTATAATTCAATGCATGTCTTGTTCAAAAAAATAATAATTCAATACATGTTACTGCTGGTTTGAAAGGATGTGTTATGAATGAAAAATCCTCAATGTTATGGCACCGAAGATTGGGACACATCTCAATCGATAGAATTAAGATATTAGTAAATGAAGGGGTACTTATTACCCTAGATTTTGCTGATTTCGAGACTTGTGTGAATTGCATTAAGGGTAAGCAATCTAACAAGTTCAAAAAGGGTGCACAAAGGAGTTCTAACCTATTAGAAATCATACATACAAATATTTGTTGTCCAGACATGGACGCAAGTAGTCCGAAATACTTTATCACCTTTTATAGATGATTATTCACGGTATATGCATCTCTACTTACTTCATTCCAAGGATGAAGCTTTAGATGCCTTTAAAGTTTTCAAGGCTGAAGTAGAGAAACAATGCGAAAAACAATTAAAATCGTGAGATCTGATAGAGGTGGAGAGTATTATGGTAGATACACTGAGAGTGGACAAGCATCCGGTCCATTTGCAAAGTTTCTTCAAGAGCATGGGATTGTTGCTCAATACATTATGCCTGGTTCTCCTAACTAGAATGGTGTAGCAAAAAGAAGAAACCGAACATTAACGGACATGGTAAGAAGTATGAGGAGTAATGTTAATCTTCCTCATTTTGTGTGGACTGAAGCACTAAAGACAGTTGCGTATATATTAAATCGAGTTCCAACCAAGGTTGTCTCAAAGACACCATTTGAATTATTCAAGGGATAGAAACCAAGTTTGCAACATATACGCGTTTGGGGTTGCCCGTCTGAAGTGAGAATTTATAATCCCCAAGAAAAGAAACTAGACCCAAGGACTATTAGTGGACATTTCATTGGATATTCTGAAAAGTCTAAGGGTTATAGATTGTATTGTCCATCACTTAGAACTAGGATTGTGGAATCAAGAAATACAAAATTTCTTGAAAATGACTTGATTAGTGGGAGTGTTCAGTTCAAAGATATAACTTCTAAGAAAAATCACTAAGAGGTTGAACCTTCTACATCAAGTGACAGACTAATTGTCATACACACCCCTCAAGTACAAAGAGGTGTTAGACAACTAGCAATTGAAATTCCACAAACAGTTGAAAATGATAATGTAGATCAAGTTATTAATGAGGAACATCAAGAAGATAATGAGATAACATTAAGAAGATCTGCTAGAGTCAGAAAGTCAGCAATTTATGACGAATTTATGGTGTATCTACAAGAATCACACTACAACATAAAAGCCGAAAATGACCCTAAACCGTTTTCACAAGCCATGAGTTATGAAGAATCAATCTTATGGCACGATGCCTTGAAAGAAGATATGAATTCAATGGCATCAAACAAAGTCTTGGATCTTGTCAAGTTGCCTGTTGGTGTAAAAGCCATTGGATGTAAGCGGGTCTTTAAAACCAAACAAGACTCACAAGGCAACATCAAGAGACATAAGGCAAGACTTGTTGCCAAAGGATTCACTCAAAGAGAAGGAATCGACTACAAAGAGACTTTTTCTCCTGTGTCTAAGAAAGATTATTTTCGAGTAATTGTGGCATTGGTAGCTCATTTTAATTTTGAGTTGCATCAAATTGATGTGAAAACAACATTCCTAAATGGTTCACTAGAGGAAGAGGTTTACATGAAACAACCTAAAGGATTCTACTCTACTGAAGGTTAGAACTTAGTCTACAAGCTTAATAAATCCATCTACGGATTGAAACAAGCCTCCCGCCAATGGTATTTAAAATTTCATAAGGTAATCACTTCATTCTTGAAGAGAATATCATGGATCAATGTATATACTAGAAGGTCAGTGGGAGCCATATTTGTTTCCCTGTGTTATATGTTGATGATATTTTTCTTGCGACTAATGATAAGGGTATGCTATATGAGGTGAAACAATTTCTCTCAAGAAACTTTGATATGAAAGATATGGGAGAGGCATCTTATTTCATTGCATTAAGATCCATAGAGATAGAAATCGAGGCATTTTGGGTTTGTCTCAAGAGGCCTATATCAACAAAGTTCTTGAGAGATTTAATATGAAAATTGTTCACCAAGTGTGGCTCCCATCGTGAAGGGTGATAAATTTGAATTACGTCAATGCCCACAAAATGATTTTGAACAGGAACACATGAAGAAAATCACATATGCTTCAGCTATAGGAAGTCTTATGTATGCTGAGGTTTGCACCAGACCTGACATTGCATATGTTGTTGGAGTTTTGGGAAGATATCAGAGTAATCCATGTGTTTACCACTGGAGAGCTGCAAAGAAGGTGATGAGTTATCTTCAAGGAACAAAGAATTTCATGCTCATGTACAAACTAACAGATAACTCTTGGAAGTAATTGGCTACTCTGATTCAGAATTCGCTGGTTGCATTGATACTCGAAAATCAACATCGGGTTATGTTTTTATGTTAGCTAGTGGAACTGTATCTTGGAGAAGTGCAAAGCAGACCGTGACTGCTACTTCCACTATGGAAGCTGAGTTTGTTTCTTGTTTTGAGGCTACCTCATATGGTGTTTGGTTGAAGAGTTTTATATCCGGTCTTAAAGTTGTCGACTCCATTTCGAGACCATTAAAGATGTATTGTGACAACTCTGGTGCGGTTTTTATGGCTAAGAACAACAAAAATAGAAGTCGAAATAAACACATCGACATTAAATACTTAGCTGTAAGAGAACGTGTTAAGGAAAATAAGTGGTCAATGAACACGTTAGCACATAGTTGATGATTGCTGATCCTTTGACTAAAGGTATGCCACCAAAGAATTTTAAGGATCATGTAGTACGGATGAGACTTGGTTCCACGATTTAATTTTCATTAAACCTTTTTTATTTTGATGAAACTCTTATTCAGTTTGAATCTTTCTCATTTTGTTATGTGCACATACTCATTTATTAATTTTGAGAAAATTCGCTTCATTTAGACTAGAAATAAACATGTGGTTATTTCATTAAGTTGATGATCGATATTGAGAGACTTGATATATTGTAATACATGGAAGATACTACTCATAATAAGAGGACATATCACCATGATTCTTATGTTTAGTTTTTTGTTATGATTGATTATGGGTCAGATGGACCAAGTGGAAGAATGTTAGATATTTTCCCTATTTTTTCTCTTCCACCTAAGCCAATATTGAGTCAAATTTGATTGTTGTGGAATGCTATTTTTAAGGAAAAAATCTTTCTGATTTGGTCCATCTATTCTCCCCACTTATCCCATTTAAGGGGGTTAAAACTGCAAAAGAGGAAATACTCAAGGGGCTAAGTTGTATTTTATTTTGTTAGGGACCAAAATTGCAACTTTTTGATCCTTAGAGTCAAATCTGCTATTAAGCCTGTACACAAACCCAACACGGAAATCTGTTTCTGTTTGTTCAAAGACAGCCAATCCAAGCCTCACTTCTTGGTTGACTGACTGGATAGAGACACAAACGACGTGCCGTCCATTGCTCAAATGTTTTCGTTTTCATGCTTCAGGTTTCGTTCTTTTTCTTCTTCTTCTAACCCCTCTTTTCTTGTTATTCCCTTCTTAAGAACACTACACTCTAACTCTAGATTTGTTCCCAATACTGTTGATAATGCCATTTCTTCATTCAATCACATGCTCTGTATGAATCCTACCTCATCCATCATTCAATTTAACAAAATTTTAACCTCCCTTGTTAAGTTGAACCATCATCACCCCACTGTTATTTCCCTTTCTCACAAATTGGAATTCAATGAAATTAGGCCCGATTTCTTTACTTTGACTATCTTGATTAATTGCTATTGTCATGTTCGTCAAATGAGATTTGCCTTTTCTATATTCGCTAAAATTCTCAAGATGGGTTATCAGCCCGATACCATAACATTGACTACTCTTATCAAACTCTCTACGTTTTCACGACCATGTGCTTGCACTTGGTTTTCACTTGAATCAAGTTACTTATGGGACCTTGATGAATGGCTTGTGAAAAATGGGGCAAACAAGAGCCGCCTTGCAAATGTTGAGAAAGATTGATAATTGGTAAATACCGATGTGGTAATGTACAACACAATCATTGATAGTTTGTGTAAAGATAAACTTGTAATTGATGCTTATAAGCTATATTCTGAAATGATTGCAAAGAAAATTTCTCCTGATGTTGTCACTTTCAGTGCACTTATCTATGGATTTTGCATTGAAGGACATCAACCCAAATGTTTATACTTTTAATATATTGGTTGATGCTCTTTGTAAGGAAGGCGATGTGAAAGGAGCTAAGAATCTGTTAGCCATTATGATGAAAGAAGGTGTAATACCGGATGTTGTTACATACAATTCACTAATGGATGGGTACTGCCTAGTTAATGAAGTGAATGAAGCCAAACATGTGTTAAGCATGATTTCTCGAGGCTCCTGATACACATCACATAGCTATAATATCATGATTAATGGATTGTGTAAGATTAAAATAATCAATGAAGCCTTTAGTCTCTTTGACGAAATGCGTTGCAAAGGAATTATTCCTGGTAAGGTAACTTACAATTCTCTCATTGATGGTTTGTGCAAAGCAAGGAGAATCCCATGTGCTTGGGAGTTTGTTGATGAGATGCATGATAGTGATATACCAGCCGACATATTCACTTACAATTCGTTAATAGATGCTTTATGCAAAAACCATCATGTTGACAAGGCAATTGTATTAGTCAAGAAAATTAAAGACCAGGGTATTCAACTAAATATGTACACATGCAATATGCTTATTGATGGATTATGCAAAGGAGGACGACTTAGGAAAGCATGAGATATTTTTCAGGATCTTTTGATTAAAGGCTACAATTTAACAGTTTGGACATATAATATTATGATCAATGGTCTTTGTTTAGAGGGTTTGCTTGATGAAGCCGAGGCCTTATTGTCAAAAATGGAAGACGATGGATGCATTCCTAATATTGTAACTTTTCAAACAATTGTCTGCGCTCTCTTTGAAAATGATAAGAACGAAAAGGCAGAGAAACTACTGCGTGAAATGATTGGTAGAGGTCTTTTGCAAGAGAAAGACTAGTTAAGGTGATTTCTGTTACATATTTGGTTATTTTGAATTTTGATGAAAGTGATAGAATTGTTATTTTATTTACTTATAGTTGCATTTATAAAAGATGATGGACTATACAATGTACTCACTATTAATTTGATTTTAATTAAAATATGTGTAATGTTCATTTGGATATTTTCATGATACCAATGGTTCCTTGTGGCTTTCAGAGTTTTGAATTTAAGTAGAGCTAGAGTTGTTTGTGAGATTGAGTTCAATAGTCTATTTGTACTATGATGTCAGCTAGAAATTTGCTGAGAGATTATATAAAGTAAGAATTAGAAATGAACTTTCTCATCAGTTTTGCAAAATGAATGTTGATAGAACTAATAAAATCCAAAAACAAAACTGTATATTATTGAATGGTATAATGATGACCTCAAGAGCTCTACAATGGTGGAAACAAGAAATGAAAAGATAAACCGAACTGTGAACTCTCCTACTAGAACTCAACGCTCTTAACTAGAGAGAAATCTCTCCTAACCAACTCTAACTATATCTCTAAGTGAATTACTCACTACCTTTCCCTCTATATTATAACAGAAAATCCCCTAAAACCAATGAGTGCTAATTAACTTTTATTCTCTCTCCCTAGCCCTACTTTTCCCTTCCAGGTTCCTATAACATGCGTATCACTCTATTCTTTCTTTTTTATCAGTTTTTTGAACTGCCTAGCTACAAAATTGAAAGGAAGAAGGTTTGACAGATTTTATGGTTTCCAAAATATGAACAATTTGGCTGTCTAGAAACTAGATGCAATTTTCCCAAAACAAATATTCAGTTGGGGTAAATAATTGGAAAAACCAATGTCAGAACATGTAAGTGGTTAACACTATACTTTCATGATTCTTGATTTTTTCACTTTGTGATTATGTAGGGTTGAAGAAGCAATTGTTGTAATGCATAAATGGAGCACGTTGGAGGTGGAGTGTGTCACTAAGGAATCAAATAAATTATTGGATGTTGCCAATTTTGATTATTTCTGTCACTGTGAGATATTTACGCACTTCATAAAACCGTGTCTTGTTTTTATATGAGGCGTGTTGCTGCTATTGGTTTGATGGATGTTGTTTGCTATTCTCTGATGCTACTTTTGGTGTTGATAATCAATGTTGTTTAGTGTTCGCGGATCTTACTGCTGCTCTTGGTATTGATTGTGTATCTAGTTTGGTGTTCATGGATCTTGCTGGTCTATGAGTATCATAGCTCAGTGTTGGAGTAATTATATTTTTTTCTTTTTATATTGACACTTCATATTGAAGATGTGTACGCAGTCCGACAAAGTTAAGTATCTGACTCGTGTCGGTGTCCGACACCGACACATGTAGTTATATTTGATTATTTCATTTTTTCAAATCATCACCTGTGTCGATGTATTAGTGTCGTGAACATAATTTATGAGGTCAGCTACATTGATTGAGTGATTCAAGTGCAAGAATTTTCTGATGTCTATAATATGTGAGTGTGATATCATATGCTTGGTTGCGTGAATATGCTTGGTTACCAAAAATATGTGAAATCTAATTTGACAACAGGACCAAACTGTGCATTCATATTCAATCATCTCCAAGAACTCTGACCTTTTGTTGCACAAACAAACGTACAACTTATCTCATGAGGCATCAACACTAAATGTTTGTATCTTTCTATTTTGAATGACCTCATCCATTTCTTTTTACATTTTAACAGATTTAAATCAGTCGTAATTACTATATGCTAATATTTATGTCATTGTTGATTTGGTAAAAATATTATTGTCCAATTTTTCACCTTACTTCAACTGATAGTTAGCATATCATGGTTACTCATAACTATAGGAAAATCCCCCTAACAACAATCTAAATTGATTCTGGGTGGTCAAATGATGACAAAATACCATATGCTAGGAATTAGCATATTTTGACCCAAAAAAATATAGAGCTTTTGTATTCTTAGTACTTAAATTTGTAGGCCATGCCCCTGACACTGAAAAAGAATACTAGGAAAATCATGATCTTTTAAAACATTTTTTATTTATTATGCCACTTCTTTAGAGGTAATACTTACCTAGCATTCAACATTTCTTCAGATATAATAACATTTGATTATAGCTCAAGTTCAAGTATAATGTTCTTAGGGTATGGTAAGTATATTCTGCAGCTGCTTAATATCCAAATCACTGAAGTATTTTATTAGTAAAAAGGACCATCAGTATATACAGAATCATTAGCATAATTGATGATTTTAATAATCGCATTACATCAAATTGACTTTTCCATTAATTTAACCAAATCTAATTAACTTATCACTGACCATCAAACTACATAAGCTGGCAATCACTCAATAGCTCAATTTAATATTTCTCTTATCTTAAGACTGAATTGATGGCACTTAAAGTGCTTTCAAGGAGACGTTCATCATGCAGATTTTGGAGAACATATAAACACTGATTGGAGATGGAAATGGCCGTCTCCATTTTCATTTATAAGAATCCACGACGATTTAGGTTTGCACAGGACCAATCTGGCAATACCTTTTGTTAGAATACAATATCTATCTAAGTTTGTATTAGTTAGTTAAGTGACGATTCATTGTTTACCCTGAATTTTGGTAAACTACTGAACTGATTTAAAACAAAGGTGAGCGAGATCAACCAGCAAATCTCAAGGCATTTTGTGCTTGATTGTTTTCCAGAAAAATATGGGTGCTCGTGTGTCAAGTGGCGAACTATGAATATAACCGTCGAAATCCAGACACAGGGTGAGACCTGTCGAGATTATCTTCAATGGATCAGTGTGAAAGCTTAAAAAGTGAAGATTGAACTAAAAACAAATAAAAAGAGTCTAAAAGCTAAACTAGAATTGCATTGAATTGAATGTAAAAGTGGTACACAGATTCATACATTAGGACTTGTTTGCTAGTTTCTCCTTGTGGGGGTGGATAGTTTGAGCGTGTAAGCTTTCAGTATGGTTGAATTTTGACCTGTTTTCCATAGAGGAAAATGCTATTTATGCTACATAACTGCTATACAAACAATGTCTCTTCGACGAGAAACCGCTGCTCAGCTTCCCTTTTTGATGCCAACCTTCCTTCGACATCTTCTTTACTTTGTCGAACCATCCTCTCGATCAGCAAATCTTCTGGACTTCTCTTTGACAGCTGAACCTTGAGAATTGAGCTTGCTTCATTCTCCTCAAGTTTTTGGGTCAAACTTTGTTGACCGCATTTATTATAGCCTGTCGAAAATACAGGCTAACAAATTGCCCCCTCAAAAATATCTTTTTCGTTCCTATCTTCAGATAAGAGAAGAAAGAGACGTTTTTGAACTTCACTGATCATATCTCTTTGGTCAAAACCAACGACAAACATCGATGCGGAAACTTCCAAGGTAGTCGAAGACAATCTTTTAACGATGTCACCATGTCCCACTTAGTGGGTCACACTCCAAACTTTGGAACTACCATTTCTCCTTATATTTTAATAACTGTCAACCCAAGATGTTGACACTTGTTAAGGATCAAGGCTTATTTAAAAAAGATGGAAAAACCCTTTCAACTTCACTTTTCCCTTTTTCCAGTCAGAGTTTTAACCTATTTTCTTCCCCCCTTCTTGTGAGAATTCATCGCGCCTTTCAATCGTTCAAAACTATCAATTGCGAAGAACAATCAACTTCTGATCATGACAGATAATGAAGAAAACCCTTTATCACCGTCGAGACAGCATGGATTGCTGAACTTTTCCATGCAAGCTCAGCCCAGTAACCTTTGGTTCGCTTCTGAACTGGATTTGAAAGATGAAGAAGCTCAAATCTGAAAATCTCAGGTATTGATTTCTTCTCCTACTCTGCCTCATGCGTATTTAGGCCCTTTTGAAAAAAAACGAAAGCGACAAGACTAGAGCTTACTTTCCCCATGATGACGAGGAACCGCCTCTAGTGTTTACTAAAAATCCAAATGTACCCCACAACCTTTATTACTTGAAAACTAAGGTTTTCAGCTCAGCTCCTAGAACTGATAACGTCGAAAGATACCTCTCATGGTTGGATAGGATAGTGAAACACAAAGGCTCTTTCTAGAGGAGTATATGTATTTTCGATCTCACTCAACTATCGAAACAAATACCTAGGTACCAAAAGCATATGATGTTAGCCACTCTTCATTTTCGGAACAGTTTGACTAATAGTTTGCATTTGAAATGCGGTATGCTCTCGCCTACCTTGTTAGACGTTGCAGCCATCACAAGCCTAAAACCCATTGGGGAAACCTTTGACCCAAGTGCTCATGAATCACCTGTTACATTTGATATTAGTAGACTCACATGTGCTCATTACATCACAGATCATCACAAACCCAGTGATGCTGAGGTATCAGATACTGAACATATAGCTTTCTTAACCTATTGGTTAACCATGTATGTGTTTTGTACCAAATCTAAACAAGTAGCAAAAGGTTATAGGGTCTTGGCATATCTTTTACATGAAGGCAAACAAGTCTGTCTTAGCAAGCTTATTTTAGGCTCTTTGTATGAATGCCTTAATGATGGGGTAGCCGATATGCGAGACCAAGTTGAGAGCATCATTATCCTTGGTTCGATTTGGCTTTTTCAATTATGGCTTTTGGCCACCTTTAGAACGCAACTGAATGACCACGTCTTCCTCCCTCAAGATTTTCAAGAGGCGTATGATCACAAGTCTATTGGGGGGATTGGCCTTGCACTGCTTCGACACAGAGAACAAGATCTAGACCATAAACTTTTCTCAAAGTTTTTTACAATTTTCATGAATTGTGATATCTTTACACCCTCTTTAGCTCCCTTTTTGACTAGGGCTTGTGGCCCGACATTGTTTGCCAGGGGGTTTCCAGTGGTCGAAGCTGAGCACCAAGATGAGACAAACGTCATTTGAAGAGCCTATCTGACTCCTAGCCTTTTATCTTGTAGAACAAGCGCTAACACCACCTCAAATTCTTATGGTGCCTTTAGCTATCAACCAAACTTAGTAGTAAGACAATTTGGTTTAATTCAAACCTATCCAAGCCCATTATTCAAAACTAAAGGTGAAATCAAAAGGCCACATAATGAAAAGCAGTGGAAATCATACCTTTAGGAGTTCAACCAAGCAATTCCAAGTTTTGAACCTCTTTCCTTTAACCCTCCTATGAATGCATTAAGTCATTCTTTCTATGGTGGCGAGGGTATTTTAATGCCAGAAGAGAAGAAGTCAATTTGGATACTTTACTTTCTGACCTAATTTCTACTTTTAAACTTCTACAGCAAAAAAAGAAGAAAGAGAAAGGTACGCATATCCGTGAAATTCAAGCTTTCCAGACATATTTTAAAACAATATATGATCCTTCGCGGCTTAGTCGGACTGTCCATGATGCTGCTAAGACTTTAAAAGAAAAACTTTTAGAAAAAATTCCAAAATTGAAATTTCCTCCTTCTGTTAAAAACAAATATTTATTTGCTTTATATTTTAAAGTAAAATTTCCACCATTGCCATCTAGAGAATTAGCGTTAGCTTTTCGACCACTGTAACGCCCGTTTTGATTATTTGTTTATTTGGTTACTTTCTAGAAAATATTTATATGATTTGATGCGATTTAAGTGATTTATTTGATTTATGGAATGTGTTGTGGTTTTATTAAGCGACTTATTTTATTGTTTAATAAAATAAGATTTGAAAATAAAATAAATATTGAGTTGTGGGGCTGTTTTAGAATTAGATAGAGTTATGAGGGAATAAGTGAAATAAGATTAATTAGTTAGAAAACATAAAAAGGGAAAACCTAGGTTTAGAAACTGTTAGAACGTACAATTCAGTTTTGGGAGAAAAAAGGAGAAAACAAGAAGTGAAGAACCAAGAGGCTGCTGCTCAATTTTCTTAAGGTAAGGGTGAGCCTAGCATTACAATTCCATTAAAACATGTAATTCACGGTTGTAGTTAACAGATTTTAGGGTTAGTTCATGAGAATTTGTGAATTTGATAACTAGGTCAAAAGTGATGAATTGATGATTAGATGGTGAGAAATTGTATCATTGATGTAGAAAACTGTTTACAAATCATAGGGTAACCTTTATACATCATTGTAGTTGAATTTGGGAAGAAACATGGTGAAAATTGGGATTTTTGGTGAAAACTGTCGTATTCCCGTAACTGTTCTGTCATCGCTCGCCACGACGAGTATTCATCATCAGCTCACGAGGCGAGCAACCCAACTCGCCATAGCGAGTAACCCTGTATCAGATGTAACACCCCGTTTTCCCAAAGTAAAAATTTCATAATCAAATCAGAGTATCACATAAAACGGAATGCTACATTTCTTAAATTCTCAAAAATGGAATAAATAATAATTTATTCTAGTCAAAATTGTTCAAACTTCGCAGCGGATAAAATTCAAGGTAACATATAAATCTTGGCTCGCAGGCCTAATCAAAAGTCTCAACATATTTCAAAATACTACTTATTCATGTCAATTCAAAGTAATACGTAAGGAATAGAAAATAATCATAAGGGTTCCCATCCCGTTACGTATCAGAGCACCTAAGGACACTGTGAGGGTAGCCACTCACAACAGCAACAACAGCTAAAGCTTAATCACCTGCAAGTTACCCATAGGGAAGGCAACGTTTCCAAGCAGAAGGGGTGAGATTCGCAAAACAATAACATTAAACATATAATTCAATAATTATGTTTAACAACATAACTTCATCATCATAATGTCATAACCATAGTCATGTAACATCTTAATCAATATCATAAATCAACGTCATAATTCAACATCATAGTTCAACTTAATAGTTTGACTGGACAGTGCAACTTCGACTCGACTTATGCAACTTAGACATCTTAATCATGCATGTGGTACCATATTGAGTATAAATGTACTCCTAGGGCATAAGCCCTTGTAACGCCCCCTTTTTATTTAATTATTTTTTATACTTTTACATGATTTTATATTTGATAAGTGATAATATGTTTGTTATTTTGTTTAGAAATATATTTGTTATAAATATGTTTGTTATTTGTTATAAATATGTTTGTTATTTGTTATAGATATATTTGTTATAAATATGTTTGTTATTTGTTATAGAAATATTTGTTATTTTGTTTAAGAATATATTTGATATTTATTTGATTTATTATTTTTAGCATAAGTATTAGTTGGCTTAGTTGCGTGTATATATATATATATATTTAAGAGAGGTACGTAGTAATATTATTATAAGGGAGTATTAGTGAAGTAAAATAAAATAGGATATTTTATTAGGAGGAGTTGTTATGTAATTTTAGAGAAGTTGAGGTTTTAGTGGAAATATAAGACAAGTGGAGAAAAGTTATATAAAGAGGGAATTAGGTTAAGAAAAACATAGTAAGCGTTGTCAGAGTTTTTGGAGAGAAAGAGGAGAAACCTAGAAGAGGCAAGAACAAGAGAGAAGAACGCAGCTTTGATTCAGGACTTTATTACCAGGTAAGGGTGAGCCTAGCTTCAATTATATTACTGTAATTCATTATTTATGATTAACAAAGGGATTGGGAAGGTTTTAGAGGGAGTTCTTAAGTTAGGGTTTAATTGATTTTGAGGAATTGATGTGAGAATGATGTGAATTGATGTAGAAACCTGTTACAGAACCTAGATTAATCACTAGGACCTTAATTTTGAATGATTAGAGCCTTAGTATGAGAGATTGGACGAGTTTTAGCGAGGATTTGTGCGAACCCGCAGCCTGTTCTGCGACCGCTCGCCGTGGCGAGCAGAACAGTTTAACTCGCGAGGCGAGCAACATCACTCGCCGTGGCGAGCAACCCTTTAGTGCTCGCGAGACGAGCAACATCACTCGCCGTAGCGAGCAAGTGGCAAAATGCAATTTAAGTAGCTCGCCGTGGCGAGCAGTCCCACTCGCCACAGCGAGCAATGTGGTCTCAGACCACTATAGCTTGAGTTTTATAACTCTGTTTTGAGCGAGGCTTTGAGGGTAGACTTTTGGTTATCATTAGAGATGTTTAAGACTTAAATTATAACCTGTGATGATGCTGTAAGATTATTTTTAACTGTTGACCTTAATCTATGACTTATATGCTTATTAAGTGAGTTATATGAATGATGTTTAAATGATATTTGTGACGATGATTATGTGCTGTGAATGTGTTAAATGTGCTGAACTGCTGCCATGTAAATGTGTTATAATTGCATGTGTCAGTCAAGAGTCGTAAACGATGTTAAGATGATGTGTGTAACTTGTTTAAGTATAAAGAGTCGAGTACATGCATATGCATAATTTGAGACGGTGGAGCTTATGCTCAAAGCGACGGTGGAGCTTATGCTCAAAGCGACGGTGGAGCAATTGCTCAAAGCGACGGTGAAGCTTATTTAAGCTTAATTATTGGTACCACATGCATGATGTTTAAGATGTTAGAGTTGCATAGTCGAGTTGCATTTGTCGAGTCTTGTGTCTAAGATGTTAAAAGATGATTTGTTATGTGAAGAATGTCTTAAGATGATTTGTTTATGAGGATGTTTGAGACGTTTTTGTTCTACGTGATGAATATTGTTGTTGTTGTGGTTAAGCATAGATATTTGAGTTATATGTTAATATAATTGATGTGAATCTCACCCCTTCTGTTGGAATTGCCGCCTCGTGGGCAAGTGCAGGTGACCAAGTGTAGGATTGACGATGTGAGAGGTCCTTGTGGAGTCTTAGGAGCTCTGATACGTAATGGGATGGGGATTATCTTTTGTTTCTATTCCTTTATGTATCGCTTTGAAATTAATTATGACATTGGTGCGAAGAACTAATCTTTTAAAGAGTTTGAATTATGATTCCGCTGCTACGTTTTGAATAAAGATGAGGAATAAAATATTATTCTTTTTGTTTAAAGATTTTATGAAATGTGACATCCTGAATATTGTGTTATACTCTGATTATATAAATGAATTTTTAAGCTGGGATTTCGGGGTGTTACAGCCCTCGTCGCTATTGAGCATAAAAATACTCCTAGAGCATAAGCTCTCGTCGCTATTGAGCAAAAGCTCCTAGGGCATGAGCCCTCGTCTCTGGTTGAATATGCATGGACTCAACTTCTTAAATCTTAGACATCTCAAAATAAACTCCAATAATTTGGATTACAACATCATAAATCTTATAACGACACATGCAGCTTTTAATCAATAACAACATGGCAGCATGGCAGCACATCAACATCTCAAACATAGTAATATCGTAAATATTCACATACATCATCTCTTATAATTCAAAGAAAGCATATACACTTGTATACGTCACTATTAACAAATCAAGCATTAATTCACAGCTCTACAGGTCGTCTTAATATTACAGTAGTACTTAATTCTAATCTCGGGGTAATCCCATAACTAATCGTGCGACAAGGGTCGCATTATTCTAAAAGGCAGCTTGATACGGAGCTACTCGTTATGGCGAGTGGGATCTCTCGCCTTGCGAGTCATTAGGGGTTACTCGCTACGGCGAGTTGAACTACTCGCCTTGCGAGCCTCGGGGGTACTACTTGGTATGGCGAGTTGGGTTGCTCGCATGGCGAGCCCCTGGGTGTTACTCGCTATGGCGAGTAAGATTGTTCGCCTCGCGAACCTTCTGGGGTTGCTCGCTATGGCGAGTTGTTTGAATCGCCTCGCGAGCTGATGAATACTCGCCGTGGCGAGCTGGCTGCTCGCTGTGGCGAGCGACGACAGAACAGTTACGGGTTTACAAGGATTTTCACCCAAAACCCCCAATTTCGTCATGTTAATCTCTAAATTCGCCTAAGGTGATGTATAAAGGTTACCCTATGATCTGTAAACAGTTTTCTACAACATTGGTACAATTTTTCATCATCTAAACCTCAATTCCTCACTTTTGACCTAATTCTCAAATCCTCAATTCTCATGAATTAAACCTATAATTTGTTAACCATAATCATGAATTACATGTTCTAATGAAATTGTAATGATAGGCTCACCCTTATCTTAAGAAATTGAGCAGCAGCCTCTCTGGTTCTTCTCTTCTGTTTTCTCCCTTTTCCTCCCAAACTCTGAATTGTACGTTCTGTACAATTCTAAACCAAATTCTCCCTTTTAAACCTCTTTTTGTTTTATTTTATCTTATTTCCTCACAACTCTATCTAATTCTAAAACAAACCCACAACTTAACATTTGTTTTATTTTCAAATCTTATTTTATTAAACAATAAAATAAGTCACAACACCTCATACAAATCACATAAATCATATACTTCACTTAATTCACACAAAATCATATAAATATTCTCTATACTATATAAAATAATTTAAATAATTAAAACGGGTGTTACATCAGACTGCCTTCTTGGAGTTTTGTGACTCTTGTCGCACGAATGGTTATGAGTTGATCCTTGGGTTAGACCTAGGAGTAATTATAATATTAAAGATGACCTGTGAGCCGTTATTAAATGCTCGATTTTGTTACTAATAATATATATAATTGTATATGCTTTCCTTTGAACTATAAATGATGAATGATGTGATTATTTAAGATGTTCTCGTATCCGAAATATTTGATGTGCTGTCATATTGCTGTCTATTCTTGATTAAGAGCTGCATGTGTCAGTCTAAGATTATGTGTTGTCGATCCAAATTATTGGAGTCGTTTATGATGTCTAAGATATAAGAAGTTGAGTCCATGCATATTCATTTGAAGACGAGGGCTTATGCCCTAGGAGCTTTTGCTCAACAGAGACGAGGGCTTATGCCCTAGGAGTATTTTTATACTCAAATAGCGACGAGGGCTCATGCCCTAAGAGTATATTTATGCTCAACAGCGACGAGAGCTTATGCTCTAGATTGGTACCAAATGCATGTGTAAGATGTTTAAGTTGCATAATCAAGTTAGAGTTGCATTGTTGAGTCAAGTCGTCAAGTGAATTTGAAGTTGAATAAGAAGTTGAATAAGATGATGATATTACTTGATACTTGTGATAACTTTTTCATATTATGTTGTTGAATATAATTGTTGAATTATATGTTTAATGTTATTTGTTTTGTGAATCTCACCCCTTCTGCTTGGAAATGTTGCTCTTTATATGAGTAACTTGCAGGTAATCAAGATTAGGTGATGGCGTTGAGGATTTCTCTCGTTGTGTCCTAGGAGCTCTGATACGTAACAGTATGGGATCTTTGTTATTGTTTTCTATTCCTTACGTATTATTCATGAAGTTTTATGATAATGACGTTGACTTGTTTTATGAGACTTTTATTGAGGAGGCCTTTTGTGCCAAAACTATTTTGTTTAATTGATTTTTAATCCGCTGCGAAGTTTTGAACAATTATGATGATTACTTTGTGAAGGATAAATTGTTATTTATTCCGTTTATGATTTTAAAGAAAGAAATGTGACATTCCGTTATATGAATACTCTGATTTATTTATGAAATTTTTATGTTGGGAAAACGGGGTGTTACAATTGGTATCAGAGCAGGTCGGTCCGTCCGGCCAAGTAGTTGAGTCGAGTTGTGTCGTCTAACAATTTAGAATACCATTATTATGTTGTTCTGATTGTTGTATGTTATGTAGAGAACTAAGATGGCTGGAAGGAATGATGCTGCTCTTGCTGCTGCATTGCAAGCGATGGCTCAAGCTGTGGGTCAACAACAAAATGTTGGTGGTAACGATGGAGTGAGAATGTTGGAGACTTTCCTGAGAAACCATCCACCTATTTTCAAGGGAAGGTATGACCCTGACGGAGCTCAGACGTGGCTCAAGGAGGTCGAGATAATTTTCAGAGTCTTGCAATGTACGAACATTTAGATGGTGCGCTTTGGCACGCACATGTTGGCAAAAGAAGCTGATGACTGGTGGGTGAGTGTCCAACCGGTTTTAGAGAATGGAGGTGCTGCTGTTACTTGGGCTGTGTTTAGGAGAGAGTTCCTGAACCGATACTTTCCGGAAGATGTTTGCGGGAAGAAAGAAATTGAGTTCCTTGAGCTGATACAGGGTAATATGTCGGTGACTGAATATGCTGCCAAGTTTGTGGAGCTGGCTAAATTTATCCACACTATACTGCTGAGACTGCTGAGTTTTCCAAGTGCATCAAGTTCGAGAATGGCTTGCGTGCTGATATCAGGAGGGCAATTGGTTAGCAGAAGATCCGTAACTTTTTCGAGCTGGTGAGCAGTTGCAGGATTTATGAGGAGGATACTACGGCTCATTACAAGGTTGTGAATGAGAGGAAAGGTAAAGGTCAGCAGAGTCGTCCTAAGTCTTATAGTGCCCCTGCTGATAAGGGAAAACAAAGAGTTAATGATGAGAGGAGACCTCAAAAGAAAGATGCTCCTGCTGAGATTGTCTGCTATAACTGTGGTGAAAAAGGCCATGAAGGTGAGAAAAACACAAGAAGGGGGGGGGGGGGGGGGTTGAATTGTAATTTCTTTTCGCAGCTCTTGAAGAGTGAGAATCTAATTCCTTTAAACTCAGAGTCTGAATGGGATCAGAGTCTGATGGGAGATTAGGTTCTGATGCAGCGGAATAATCAAGAGATAGAGAGAAGAGAGAACACAAGCAATTATACAGGTTCCTTCCACAAACCGGAAGTAGTCCTGTCCCCCTTGTACTTCCAAGGAGAGTTCACTAAAATGTAATATCAAATTACAAGTTGCTTAAACACACAGTATGAGACTTCCTTGCTCAAGCACGCAGGCAAGAGACTTCCTTGCTCAAAGACACAACTAAGAGACTTCCTTGCTCGATGGACGCAGCCAAGAGACTTCCTTTGCTCAAGCACAAAAGCAAGAGACTTCTTACACAATTACAGAAAATTGAATAAAGTTGAAACACTTGACAGCAATCAAAATGTGTTTCAATTACAACAAAGACAGACTCTGTTTTACACAAAAGACAGACTCTGTTTTTCTGTGAAACTTAGAAATTCTAGAATACTTAGTTTGTAAGAATCTAAGTTGATGATGTGTTTTTGTTAAGACTCAGTTGAATACGAAAGCAGCGCAGTGTAATTTACAAGTAGTAGAGTCCCACAATTCTTCAAGTCTTCTATCCTTTATATAGGCGTAGGAAAGAGACGTTGAGTCATCCAGCACATCAGGATGATTTCTGAAGCTTGATCAATGACTGTTGATCTGTTGCTTGATTTGGTAATAGTCCTTCAATTGCATCATTTGAATTCCATTCCCTTTGAGGATTAATACCGGTAGACACAGTTGCCAAACTGTACGAGGTAGTGGAGTAGTGGAAACAGAGTTCGTACAACGTACTCTGTACTGGCCTGCATTCTTATCTTTGTGCTTCCCACGCTCAAGTTGACTTTGAAGCTAGCCGTTACTCCATATGAGAGTTTCTTTTGCATCGCAATGCAGTAGAAATCCTTGTTAGCAGATTATCAGATTTTTGGGCTTCAGACTCACTGTAGCAATAATCTTCTGGTAATCTTTAAACTCTCTTGGTTTTCAGATTCTGATAGTCTTCGGACTCTGATACAGTCTTCAGACTCTCTTTGGCACAGTTTTCAGACTCTCTTCGATGCAATCTTCAGACTCTCTTTGGCATAGTCTTCAGACTCTTTTCGATGCAGTCTTCAGACTCTCTTCGATACAGAATCACAAGCAACAAGCTTCTCTGGATTTTTGCTCTTTAACATTGTTCAAACAGAATACTTTCTAAGATATATAAATCTTGATTGATATCCTGCATACTTAAACAAATATTAGCAATATCCAATTGACAACTTTTTAATACCTTGTTATCATCAAAACCCAAAATGTGGTATTGCTGAACACCTTTGTTCCAACAAGCTACAAGAGTAATGCTTGTACCGGAGATGTGAAGCGGTGTTACCTTTGCGGTAAGAAAGGGCATGCTACTTCGGCATGCAAATATGATGATGTTGTGTGCTTTAACTGCAATGAAGAAGGTCATATTGGTTCGCAATGCAAGAAGCCTAAGAAGACTCAGACTATTGGGAGAGTTTTTGCTATGACTGGTACTCAGACAGAGAATGAGGATCGTTTGATCAGAGGTACTTGTTATTTTGATAGTACTCCTTTAATTGCTATTATTGATACTGGTGCTACACATTGTTTTATTGCTATTGATTGTGCTTCTAAGTTGGGTCTTGTTATGTCAAATATGAATGGGGAAATGGTTGTCGAAACTCCAGCTAAGGGTTCGGTGACTACTTCTCTTGTGTGCTTAAGATGTCCTTTATCTATGTATGATCGTGATTTTGAAATTGACTTGGTTTGTTTACCTTTGAGTGGTATGGATGTAATTCTGGGTATGAATTGGTTAGAGTACAACCATGTCCATATTAATTGTTTTCGCAAGTCGGTGTATTTCTCTTCTGCTGAAGAAGAAAGTGGAGCAGAGCTTTTGTCTACTAAACAGCTAAAGTAGTTAGAACGTGATGGAATGTTGATGTTTTCCTTGATGGCATCTTTATCTATTGAGAATCAAACGATGATTGATAAGCAACAAGTAGTATGCGAAGGAGAAGTTGAATTTTCGATTGATCTTGTTCCGGGAACGAAGCCCGTGTCTATGACACCTTATCGCATGTCAGCTTCTGAGTTGGCTGAGTTGAAGAAACAGTTAGAAGATTTACTTGACAGGAAGTTTGTTAGACCAAGTGTATCACCTTAGGGAGCGCCGATATTACTAGTGAAGAAGAAAGACGGTAATATGAGGTTGTGCATTGATTACCGACAGTTGAATAAAGTAACTATAAAGAATAGGTATCCACTTCCAAGAATTGACGACTTGATGGATTAGTTAGTGGGTGCACGAGTGTTTAGCAAGATTGATCTGAGATCGGGTTATCACCAGATTAAAGTGAAGGACGAGGATATGTAAAAGACAGCCTTTAGAACACGTTATGGACATTACGAGTATAAAGTGATGCCTTTCGGTGTTACGAATGCACCTGGTGTGTTTATGGAATATATGAATCACATCTTTCATGCATTTTTGGATCGTTTCGTAGTGGTATTTATTGATGATATTTTGATTTACTCCAAGTCCGAGGAAGAACATGCTGAACATTTGAGGACAGTATTGCAAGTGCTGAAAGAGAAGAAACTTTATGCTAAATTGTCGAAGTGTGAATTCTGGTTGAATGAGGTGAGTTTTCCCGGACATGTTATTTTTGGTAATGGTATTACATATGATCCATCTAAAGTTGAGGCAGTATCACAATGGGAGACTCCTAAGTCAGTTACAGAGATTATAAGCTTTTTGGGATTAGCTGGTTATTATAGAAGATTTATAGAAGGATTTTCTAAGTTGGCACTTCCGTTAACACAGTTGACTTGCAAAGGTAAAGCCTTTGTGTGGGATGTTCACTGTGAGAATAGTTTTAACGAATTGAAGAAGCGTTTGACGACGGCTCCAGTCTTGATTTTACCGAAGTCTGATGAACCTTTCGTTGTATATTGTGATGCGTTCAAATTGGGCTTAGGTGGTGTGCTTATGAAAGATGGTAAAGTGGTTGCTTATGCATCAAGACAGTTGAGAATTCATGAACGAAACTATCCTACTCATGATCTTGAATTAGCTGCAGTTGTATTCGTGCTCAAGATTTGGAGACATTACTTGTATGGTTCGAGATTTGAAGTATTCAGTGATCACAAGAGCTTGAAGTATTTATTTTATCAGAAGAATTGAATATGAGACAACGAAAGTGGCTTGAATTATTGAAGGATTATGACTTTGGTTTGAATTATCATCCGAGTAAAGCTAATGTTGTTGCAGATGCCCTAAGTAGGAAGACTTTGCATATGTCCGCTATGATGGCTAAAAAGTTTGAGTTGCTGGAACAGTTTAGAGATTTGAGTTTAGTGTGTGAATGGTCACCTCGGAGTGTAAAGCTGGGAATGCTGAAGATTGATAGTGATTTCTTGAAAAATATTAAAGAGGCACAAAAAATGGATGTTAAGTTTGTGGACTTGTTGGTTGCTAGTAATCAAACTGAGGAGAGTGACTTTAAGGTCGATGATCAAGGTGTGTTGAGATTTCGAGGTAGAATTTGTATTCTAGACGACGACGAGATGAAGAAGATGATTCTTGAAGAGAGTCATAGAAGTAGCTTGAGCATTCACCCGGGAGCTACGAAAATGTACCATGATTTGAAGAAGTTGTTTTGGTGGTCTGGATTGAAACAGGATGTGGCACAATTTGTGTATTCTTGTTTGATTTGTCAGAAGTCGAAAGTGGAACATCAGAAACCTGCTGGGTTGATGACACCTTTGGATGTGCCAGAGTGGAAATGGGATAGTATATCCATGGATTTTGTGACAAGTTTGCCGAATACGCCTAAAGGGAATGACGCTATTTGGGTGATTGTTGATAGATTGACGAAGTCGGCTCATTTTATTCCGATTAACATCGGTTTTCCTATAGCTCAGTTGGCAGAAATTTATATTAGAGAAATAGTGAAGCTGCATGGTGTTCCTTTGAGCATCGTATACGATAGAGATCCGAGGTTTACTTCTAGATTTTGGAAGAGTTTGCAAGAGGCTTTAGGTTCTAAGTTGAAGTTGAGTTCGGCGTTTCATCCGCAGACAGATGGTCAGTCTGAACGGACGATTCAGTCGTTTGAAGATTTGTTGAGAGTTTGTGTACTTGAGTAAGGAGGAACTTGGGATAGCCATCTTCTGTTGATAGAGTTCACGTATAATAACAATTATCATTCTAGTAACGGAATGACACCTTTCGAGGCTTTGTATGGTCGGAGATGCAGAACTCCATTGTGTTGGTTTGAGCTAGATGAGAATGTGGTTTTAGGACCAGAAATTGTTCAACAGACTACAGAGAAGGTAAAAATGATTCAAGAAAAGATGAAAGCGTCGCAGAGTCGACAAAAGAGTTATCATGATAAGCGTAGGAAAGACATTGAGTTTCAAGAGGGAGATCATGTATTCCTAAGAGTTACTCCCATGACCGGTGTGGGTCGTGCTTTGAAGTCGAAAAAGTAAACTCCGAAGTTTATTGGTTCGTATCAGATATCAGAAAGAATTGGAACGGTGGCGTATCGAGTGGGTTTACGGCCGCACCTTTCGAATTTGCATGACGTGTTTCATGTGTCGCAACTTCGGAAGTATGTTCCGGATCCATCCCATGTGATCCAAAGGGATGATGTGCAAGTTAGAGATAACCTTACGGTTGAGACCTTACAAGTGAGGATCGAAGGCCGTGAAGTGAAAAGGTTGAGAGGCAAGGAGATACCTCTTGTGAAAGTCGTTTGGGATGGAGCGACAGGTGAAAGCTTGACGTGGGAGGTAGAGAGTAAGATGCTGGAATCTTAACCAGAGTTGTTTGCTTGAGGTAATTTTCGAGGACGAAAATCTTATAAGTTGGGGAGAATTGTAATGCCCGTTTTGATTATTTGTTTATTTGGTTACTTTCTAGAAAATATTTATATGATTTGATGTGATTTAAGTGATTTATATGATTTATGGGATGTGTTGTGGTTTTATTAAGTGACTTATTTTATTGTTTAATAAAATAAGATTTGAAAATAAAATAAATATTGAGTTGTAGGGCTGTTTTAGAATTAGATAGAGTTATGAGGGAATAAGTGAAATAAGATAAATTAGTTAGAAAACATAAAAAGGGAAAACCTAGGTTTAGAAACTGTCAGAACGTACAATTCAGTTTTGGGAGAAAAAGGGAGAAAACAAGAAGTGAAGAACCAAGAGGCTGCTGCTCAATTTTCTTAAGGTAAGGGTGAGCCTAGCATTACAATTCCATTAAAACATGTAATTCACGGTTGTAGTTAACATATTTTAGGGTTAGTTCATGAGAATTTGTGAATTTGAGAACTAGATCAAAAGTGATGAATTGATGATTAGATGGTGAGAAATTGTATCATTGATGTAGAAAACTGTTTACAGATCATAGGGTAACCTTTATACATCATTGTAGTTGAATTTGGGAAGAAACATGGTGAAAATTGGGATTTTTGGTGAAAAATGTCGTATTCCCGTAACTGTTCTATCATCGCTCGCCACAGCGAGCAGCCAGCTCGCCACGACGAGTATTCATCTTCAGCTCGCGAGGCGAGCAACCCAACTCGCCACATCGAGTGACCCTTGATGGCTCGCAAGGCGAGCAGCCCAACTCGCCATAGCGAGTAACCCTGTGTCAGACTGCCTTCTTGGAGTTTTGTGACTCTTGTCGCACGAATGGTTATGAGTTGATCCTTGGGTTAGATCTAGGAGTAATTATAATATTAAAGATGACCTGTGTGTCGTTATTAAATGCTCGATTTTGTTACTAATAATATATATAATTGTATATGCTTTCCTTTGAACTATAAATGATGAATGATGTGATTATTTAAGATGTTGTCGTATCCGAAATATTTGATGTGCTATCATATTGCTGTCATTCTTGATTAAGAGCTGCATGTGTCAGTCTAAGATTATGTGTTGTCGATCCAAATTATTGGAGTCGTTTATGATGTCTAAGATATAAGAAGTTGAGTCCATGCATATTCATTTGAAGACGAGGGCTTATGCCCTAGGAGCTTTTGCTCAACAGAGACGAGGGCTTATGCCCTAGGAGTATTTTTATACTCAAATAGTGACGAGGGCTTATGCCCTAGGAGTATATTTATGCTCAATAGCGATGAGAGCTTATGGTCTAGATTGGTACCACATGCATGTGTAAGATGTTTAAGTTGCATAGTCAAGTTAGAGTTGCATTGTTGAGTCAAGTCGTCAAATGAATTTGAAGTTGAATAAGATGATGATATTACTTGATACTTGTGATAACTTGTTTATATTATGTTGTTGAATATAATTGTTGAATTATATGTTTAATGTTATTTGTTTTATGATAATGATGTTGACTTGTTTTATGAGACTTTTATTGAGGAGGCCTTTTGTGTCAAAACTATTTTGTTTAATTGAATTTTACTCCGCTGTGAAGTTTTGAACAATTATGATGATTACTTTGTGAAGGATAAATTGTTATTTATTCCGTTTATGATTTTAAAGAAAGAAATGTGACATTCCGTTATATGAATACTCTGATTTATTTATGAAATTTTTATGTTGGGAAAGCAGGGTGTTACAACCACCACTGCCTGATTGGTTTGTATGTGGTTCTTGGATGGAAATAAAGCAACGTCTTCTAAAAAATGAAAAAAGACAAGTCACTCCGACTAAGCTTGACATATACACATTCTGAGGTCGATTACATTATGGCTTACACCAAATTCGAATAACCTCTCCCATGGGAGTCGGTAAGTATTTTGACAACCTTCATTTTTAGAATGATACAACCAACACATCTTAATTTCATTGTGAGTAAACTCAGTCATCATTCTTTGTTTACTTCTAGCCATACCTTTCCGTTAGGGAAAAAGACTAGATCCAGCAAAGGAAATGTGTCGAAAGCTGACACTTCTTCGAAACAATACCACACTCAAGGATCACAAAAGAAAAAGGTAATAATTCCTCTTAACTTCCCACGTTTCCTTCTCTCTTTTCCTCAATTCACATGTCAATTATGCAATCTTTTGACAGGCTAAAAAGAGATAAAGAATAGAGACTTCTGAACAATCCTCAAAAGATGATAAATATAGTAGTGATGAAGTAAGTTTTACTTTATATTTCCACACCCTTTGGTCTTTTCTTTTGGAGTCGAGACTAAATCACTTTTCCCATTAGCCTGATGCTCTGCCTGACGCCGCTAAAGTAGCTGAGGCAAATACTAATTCCAGCATTCGGCTTGAAAGAGAAAATAAGAAGAAACATTCTCATGAAAGGCGTGAAATGATCGCTGAACCCATCCCTCTTGATAGCCCACAAGAGAAATTAGATACTGGCAAAAATGCAACCAATGAGGTTGTAGTTGTCAAAGTCTGTCGAAAGAAACATTGAGGCCATAAACACAACAAGTCTGCAAGTGCACACTCTCGGGTTGGAGATGGTACATCAAAGGTAACTTTGTTTGGCTTTGCTTGTTCTTCTTAAACTATTTTGCTTAGTTTTGCTAATTTTCTAAATTAACAAATTCTCAGGGCACTGATGACAGTCACCCTGTAGCTGGTAAACAAGTAACGCCTTCATCTACCCCAGTAGTCGAAGTCGTAAACAAGGATCAAATGGATATTGACCTTCATAAGTACAACGCCGCCTTGGTAGAAAAAACTCTTCGAACTAGTCAAAACCCACTCGAGACATTCGTGTTGACAAGATTCTGGATAATCACCAACCTTTCTGGCAGTGGCCAAGATCAGACTCCAACTCTGAATGAAGGCAACATAAATAATCCTCCTTGTGAGCCGAATTCTAAAGAAGGTTTAGAACGCACATATACTGATGGGATCGTTCACCGAGAAGACGTTGTTGAATTTGGACAAACTTCTAATCATGGTTCCCCTGGACATAGTGTGAAGACTACAAGCCTATCAATGAATCGAGAAGAACATCAAACATTGGTAGAGCGAGATCCTTTCGACGCTCTTGCTGTCATCGCGGACCTTGACATTTTCTCCTCAAATGTCGACACGAAGCCTATTGATGCCGCTACTGATCATCTAGAGGGTTCTGAGGCCAGTTTAATTCTTGAGCTTCGAACTCAAGTCTTGGGGGTTGACTTGTTTTCACAAATCGAGCAAGATGAAAGTGTCATCCTTAAGGTCAAGGATTTACTTCAGAGGCTCAAGAAATCCTCACTTGGAAACAAATTCATCAAATTTGTTATTGGGTTAGAGCATCTTTTAGACACCATGCATGCTGATTTTCAAAAAGAACGAGACCATCGAGCCAAGCTTACAAGTCAAATCAAACAACAAAAGGAACTTTCGGCTGGGATCAAATGGACTCAGAAGAAAATCAAAGATTTCAAAAAGAAAGTTCCAAGCAACCCCTCCAAGATTGAAGAGTTCGACAATAAGATCTCCTACTATCGAAAAGCAATCCAGGGCTTGCAAGCAGAAAAAGATGCTCTTCTGGTACAAGATAAGGCACTCAAGGAAAAAGCAACCCTTGCCCTTAAAAAGGCTGATGAATTCAAGGCGCACAAAGAACAAATCTCCATGCTGGAGCTCGAACAGGAATGCCTTGAAAGCAAATTATCCCATTCGAAGGAGTACTTCAATACCTTTAAGAATGGATTTGAAATCTAAAACTCCATTTGTTTTACTGTTTCTCGACTTCTTTTCCCTTTTTTAATTTCCAGTTTATTTTGATTGTAGTTTTTTGGATCTTTTTGAACGGTATTATCCATTTAGAACTTTATTATATCGCTTCTCTTTTATGTTTCTTTGAGCATGGTTCGAAACCAACGAAATAAATAAAAATTCTATATTTAATCGATCTAAAAGGCAACTGAAAAGTTACTTCTTTTCCAAATAGAAACAAAAGGAAAATATATATGTTGGGAATTTAGAGTTTTTTCAAAAACAATAAGAACGGAGTTTAATAAAAAAAACTCTAGACTTCTCGTCTTCTTAAGAAAACGTGTGTCAGAATCGTGGCCACGTGGCCATTAGTGATGGGCGTAGCTGATGACTGTACGTCAACACTAGTTTTTTAGTCATATTTGTGTTCTTTTTGTGATGTTTTGAGAGTCAAATGTTTGTATACATTGTTAAGCAAGATCAAGATTCATAAAAGATAAGTTTTGCACAAATTGGAGAAGAATGCAAGAAATTGGAGAAGGAATCGTGCCACGATGGACCTGAATCGTGGCATGTTTGAAGCGTGGAATTTACCTGAAGATGCTGGAAAAATTGTGGCACGATGGATGTGTAATGTGCCACGATGGTTGAGTAAATTTGCTGCCACGTAGGATTAATGAGAAAATCGTGCCACGATGGTTTCGAAACGTGGCACGATGATGGGCTTTTCTGAAACCCTAATTCTTTCTATAAAAGCCAGCTGCGGCCAAGGATTAGAGGAGCGATTTTGGAGACCTAAATAGAGCATAGACGGCACCAGGAAACCGCAGAACACGCAGTGGATCCACCAAACTCATAGTTGGTCCGGACTTATGTATGTTCACCATTTTCTATGTATTTGATTGTTTAGCTATGAGTAGCTAAACTCTTAGATTGATTTAGCCATGAGATGAATCTTTGTGATCTGTGATGGTGTAATTTGTTAAGAACTCTCTTTAACATCAATGAAAACTTAATCTTTATTCAGAATTATTTGTGTTTAATGCTTTTCTTATGATTGTTTGTATGACTACTAACCCTAGCTTCTTTCAACCATATAAATTGATCTTAGGAATTGAATGACTACTAACCCTAGCTTTTAATCCTGAAATAGTAATTCTGTTTAATTCAACATAGGAACCTAGAGATAGGAAATTGAGAGTTATGACTTATGAATTAACGTTCTCAACATGCTTCCGCAGTTATTCAATCGGTTTAAGAGATTAAAAGGTTATAACTTAGGAAAGGGTTTTGAGTCAAGAAATTGATCAAAACCACTTAGTTAATCCGTCGTAAAGCTAGGTTAATTTCTTTGAGAGTGAAGAAAGCCAAATTACTCACAGTGAGCAATAGAGGATTCGAAAGGCTTGATCATCTGTTTTAATCCAATTATCAAACCATTTTATTTACTTTGTATATTTTCTAACTGAATTTATATTTTCTGAGTGAATCTATATTTTATAACGGAATCTTTATTTTATGTTATTTAATTTTATGCAATCAAATCAAATCTACTACCTATATTTTACAAAATAATATATACATCCTAAATATTTACTTTATTGCCAAATTGAGATTAACACAGTCCTCGTGGATACAAACTTATTTTATTACTTCGATGCATTTTTAGTACACTTGCTAATTATCTATCAAGTTTTTGGCGCCTCTGCCGGGGACTGTTGAATCATTTCAATTTGGTAATTTCGTTATTATTTAGGATTTCTGTCATTTATATTTTTGGTTATAAAAAAAATTGAGGAAAAAATTATGATTTATGCTCTTCATTTCTATTTCTTTGTGCTTTGCTACTGAATGGTTTCTTTGAGTTTTGTAGCAATGTGGGGTGATCTATTACTGAAAGATTTTGAAGAGATCAATATCCTTAGTTATGAAAAATATATGATATCTGAACATATAAAGGATTTGGAAACAAGATTGAGTATGACTTTCGAATTTTGTGGAGGTTATCATGGTGGTCTCTTTTGTGAGGAGAAATACATAGTTAAAGAAGAGCAGGAAGTGGACAACATAGATTATAACTTTCAACTTCAAAATATTTTAGATAATTTCTTGGTGTCAAATCAAGTTGCATTTGAGAAGTTTGATGTTCAGTGTGGTGATCTTGTTGAGAAAGCACAGGAGTCTCAAAGGAAGTTGGTTCAGATGGAGACTGAGTGTAACAAGGTGGTGGTGGAAGAAAATCCCAAAGTAAGGAGTATTGATATTTACCCGAAGTCTGAACCAGCGGGGGTTAAGGAAATCACTCGTGTGCAAAATGATGCATGTCCTTCTCTAAGGTGGGAGAGTTCAAATTCTAAAGGTTTAACAATGGGTGCATGAGAGTATCTGATTCTTTGTGCCAAATTCATGGAATTCCTACCAAACAAGAGGAAGAAGAAGAATGATGTGTTCTTTCTGACATATTTGCCACCCTAACAGTGGTTGAAGCGTCAAGCTCAATGACATAAAAGAAAGCGCTTGGTGGGAGGCAACCCATCCTTTTCTTATGTTTTTATTTTCAGTATTTTATTTCTATTGTTGAGTCAAACAATTTTTCTTTAATTTTCTCAGTTGTACCCCCCTGTTATGTAATTGAATATGAACTTGTTTATTATTGATGAATTTGCTTGTTTGTTGACTTTTTCCAGTTTAGTAACAATTGTTTGTTCAAGTGGTATTCCAAAAGTTCAAAAGGAGGAGTGACTTGTATTCAAAGGCGAAGTGTACGGCAATTAAAGATAGGTAGTCACAACTCCCAGAAATCTAAACACTGTAAGGTTCATGGCCAAATTTTATTTTTCCAATTTACTTATATAAGAGTGTTCCATGCTTTTACGTTTCTAGAACTTGCATTGTTTCTCTACTGTCGATTGATCTTTTGTCATTAGCACACTGAGGCAAAAGTGCTTGGTCCTGTGAGCCTTTTTGAAGCCTACCCTGTTTTTATTGAATTCATATCCTCTTTTTAGCCAAATTGAGCCGATAGGTTTAGAACTTTTTGTTCGGTGACAAACTACATTACAAGCTTAGAGACTTTTAGGATTTATCCCAATTTGTTTTACCTGAGTTAGGCATTGTAGAATGTTGCTAAATAATAAGTTTGGGGTTGCTATTGGAATTTGCAACCAATTAAGTTTGGGGTAGGAGTACTAGAGAACAAAGAAAGAACTTTATAAAAAAAAATGAATGAAAAATACACACAAAAATGGTGTATCAAAAAAAAAAGAGGGACATGTCATTGAAAATCCGAGTAACTTTAAACTCGATCGTCCCAAAAAGTTACAAATGTTCTCTAGTACCTTTACAAATTGTTGTTTCAAAGGTGAATTAAGGGATTGAATCCATGCTATAATTTATGTAGGAGTGCCTAACTCATGATTTTGTGTAGCCTACTTATCCAAATATTAGCCCACCTTCACCTAAGTCCCGCTATAACCTTTAAAGACCTCAAAGTGTGCATTGACATTGATTTTGATTGACGTTTAGAAACTCTTCAAGCGTATGGTAATATGTAGACTGCATGTCGACTGTGTGTGAATCCTATTCAATTTGTTGCGTGGAGTTGTGAATTGGTGGATGCTAACAAGTCAAACTGGCTCATCTTTAGCTAGTAAGGAGTTGAACTTTTGGGTACTATCTCTTGTTCAGGTAATTGTTATTTTACTGTCGATTGTCAATATTCCAAGTAAATTCCTTGAGGACAAGGAATGGTTCAAGTTTGGGGTTGTGATGACAGTACGTCAACACTAGTTTTTTAGTCATATTTGTGTTCTTTTTGTGATGTTTTGAGAGTCAAATGTTTGTATACATGGTTAAGCAAGATCAAGATTCATAAAAGATAAGTTTTGCACATATTGGAGAAGAATGCAAGAAATTGGAGAAGGAATCGTGTCACTATGGACCTGAATCGTGGCACGTTTGAAGCGTGGAATTTACCTGAAGATGCTGGAAAAATCGTGGCACGATGGATGTGTAACGTGCCACGATGGTTGAGTAAATTTGCTACCACGTAGGATTAATGAGAAAATCGTGCCACGATGGTTTCGAAACGTGGCACGATGGTGGGCTTTTCTGAAACCCTAATTCTTTCTATAAAAGCCAGCTGCGGCCAAGGATTAGAGGAGCGATTTTGGAGACCTAAATAGAGCATAGACGGCACCAGGAAACCGCAGAACACACAGTGGATCCACCAAACTCATTAGTTGGTCCGGATTTATGTATGTTCACTATTTTCTATGTATTTGATTGTTTAGCTATGAGTAGCTAAACTCTTAGATTGATTAAGCCATGAGATGAATCTTTGTGATCTGTGATGGTGTAATTTGTTAAGAACTCTCTTTAACATCAATGAAAACCTAATCTTTATTCAGAATTATTTGTGTTTAATGCTTTTCTTATGATTGTTTGTATGACTACTAACCCTAGCTTCTTTCAACCATATAAATTGATCTTAGGAATTGAATGACTACTAACCCTAACTTTTAATCCTGAAATAGTAATTCTGTTTAATTCAACATAGGAACCTAGAGATAGGAAATTGAGAGTTATGACTTATGAATTAACGTTCTCAACATGCTTCCGCAGTTATTCAATCGGTTTAAGAGATTAAAAGGTTATAACTTAGGAAAGGGTTTTGAGTCAAGAGATTGATTAAAACCACTTAGTTAATCCGTCGTAAAGCTAGGTTAATTTCTTTGAGAGTGAAGAAAGCCAAATTACTCACAGTGAGCAATAGAGGATTCGAAAGGCTTGATCATCTGTTTTAATCCAATTATCAAACCATTTTATTTACTTTGTATATTTTCTAACTAAATTTATATTTTCGGAGTGAATCTATATTTTCTAACGGAATCTTTATTTTATGTTATTTAATTTTATGCAATCAAATCAAATCTACTACCTATATTTTACAAAATAATATATACATCCTAAATATTTACTTTATTGCCAAATTGAGATTAACACAGTCCTCGTGGATACGAACTTATTTTATTACTTCGATGCATTTTTAGTACACTTGCTAATTATCTATCAGTAGCTTAAGGGCTGATCGTCATTACCCTAACCTCTATATAGTCATATAAACCAGGGTTTTTCATCCATCCCATCAACTTTCACATTTTCTCTGAAAAACTTCGCAGAACTTCGACTCCTCCATTCTCTTTTTCTTTCAAAATTATGAAAAGACTTTCCGACGATCCACTCATCCTCATTGCCCAAAAAATTGTTGCATTTGGCAACACTCTTTTGAGGAACTTCCTGCTAACTTCAAAGAACCACGCTAGAATCTGTAGGCTCTCTACCGTTCTTCAAGCTTTACCCCCATCTTATGAGAACTGGTTTAATGACGAGGATCTTACAGAAAATGAAAAAAGTTTCCTCCATCTGATAGTCGAGAATGGACATGCAGATTACTACGTATTGTATGCAGTTATGGTTATGTTTAACCCTCGTCCGGATGTGTTAGAGGTTCGACGTGTTCTAGACATCGCCTCCGGTGCAGGCGTTGAAACTGGTGATTATTTCTTGGCAATGTTGGACGCTTCCACCATTGGCAGTGAGAACATTGAAAAAGCTGTTTCTACTTTCACTAGATTCTTTCGGGATCGAAAGCTTAACAGGCTCAGGATCCAACTTGTTGGTTGGAGAGCTCCTTATTGGGTTCACATTCTCTCCCTTGGTTGTGAAAGGCCTATGTAAGAAGGATTGATCTTCAGGATCCTTTCTTCTTCGAAAGATACTTGCAAAGGAGACGAAATGTTGCCTGGCTATAACTGGCCTGCTTCTGGGGATGACTATGAGTATTCCTAGACAGAAATCTACATCCTTTGTCGATTCGACGACGAGTTTTGTCACTTTCGAAGGACTTTTAACTTTGGGCCAGATGCTTCATGGCCATTAGCTTAGAGCTTATTTTTACCTTTTCAACACATATGTCGAATGAATGTCTGAAAACTTTGAGCTGGAAAATGTAATCATTCAACACTTTTGTAAATTGCCCATTAGTTGGCTTTAATTTCTTAATGCCATGTTTCTAATTTTTTTTCGAATTAGTCTACAGTTATTTTAACCTCTTGTAGCAATGGTTCATATTTTTCCAAATATCTTCCATTTATGTACATGATTCGATTGTCGTCATTCAACTCTTCGACTTCATATGCATTATTCGATAAGACTCTTAAGTTTGACAAATTGTCAATGGCAAAAATTTCAACAACATTTTCAAAATAGAGCTTCCAAGGTTGAACATCCACAAAAATTAATGATTCTTCAATTACAAAATGATCAACAATGAAATCAGCAATAATTTGACCTTTCACAAATTTTAAAAGACTGATAGATCAATGAATATTCTGTAAGTGCCAAAGCCCATTTACCAACTCTACTGTGTAATATTGGCTTCGACAACATATGCTTGATTATGTCAAAGTGGGAATAAACATAAACATCAACCGGCTTTATATATTGCTTAACTTTAATACATGAAAAGTACAAACAAAGGCACAACTTTTGACTTGGATGATATCTTGTTTCAGCATCATTTTAAACCCTACTAAGATAATAAATGACCCTTTCTTAGCCATTTTTATCTACTTGTGCTAGCATACTTCCTATATTATTATCTGAAGCAGCTATATACAATTTCATTACTTTATCCCTAAGAGGAGGTAACAAAATAGGAGGGTTCATCAAGTAAGCCTTGATGTCATCGAATGCTTTTTGATGTTCTGGTTCCCATTTGAACACATCTTCCTTCAGTCGAAGCAATGGCGAGAAAACTTCAGTTTTGCCACTTAGATTTGAAATGAACCTTATGAGAAAGTTGAGTTTTCCCAACAAAGATTGAATTTCTTTCTTTGTTGAAGGCGGTTTTGTCTCCAAAATTGCCTTTGTTTTGTTTTGGTTAATTTCAATGCCCTTTTTGTGAACAACAAAACCTAAGACATCACCTGCACGCACACCAAAAGCACATTTAAATGGATTCATTTTCAATCCCTATTTTCTCATTCTTTAGAACGATTTCTGAAGGTGATCTAAGTGATCCTTCTCAGTAGATGATTTGACAACAATGTCATCTATGTAGACTTGCGTGAACTTTCCTATGAAATCATGAAACATAGAATTCATTGCTCTTTAATAACATGCACCATCATTTTTTAGACCAAAAGGCATTATTATCCATTCATAACAACCTAAAGCCCTTGAACATCTAAAAGCAGTTTTAGATACGTCTTCTTCAGCAATGTATATTTGATTATACCCTGAATAACCATATAGCATGCTCATATATTCGAAACCTGCTGCTAAATCAACCAGCATTTCTGCTACCGGTATAGGGTATTCATCTTTTGGGGTAGCTAAATTTAAATCCCTAAAATCTATGCAGACTCTAAGAGTCCCATTCTTCTTAACAACAAGAACAATATTAGCTAGTCAGTCTACATACCTTGCAGTTTTGATGAAGCCGCACTTCAACAATCTCTCGATCTCTTCTTTGATCTTTGACCGGATTCGTGGTGCAAACCTCCTTGAAGTTTGTTTCACTGGCTTTTTGTCTGGTCGAATTGGCAACTTAAGCTCAACCATATCTCGACTCAAACATGGTATCTAATTGTAGTCCCAAGCGAAACAGTCTTTGTATTTCTTCAACAATTCAACAATTTGAACTTTGAAGTCTTGGTCAATCTTGGCGCTAATGTAAGTTGGTCTTTTTATTGAACCATCACCCATATCAACTTCTTCCAAAGGGTATTAAGCCTTCATTTTCTCAGCTGATCCCATTGGATCTTTTTCGAAACCCAAAGGTTCATCATTGAAAATGCAATCCAACTGCAGAAATGGGGTATGTCCCAATTCTTGCCAATTGTTTGTCGAAGGTTTTCTTTATGATATTAGCAACTTTAGCCACAAAGTAACTTTGGTCTGCTTCGATGTTTTCTAGCAGACCATTGTCCTTCCAGAGAGAAAGTCTTTGATGCATAATTGAAGGAACAGCTCCAACACCATGTATCCATTCTCTGCCAAGTAGCAGATTGTAGTTAGCATGTGACTCAACTACCAAGAATAAAGTCGGCCTTTTCACAGCTCCTACTACTATTTCTGAATCCATTCAGACTCTGATCCTTGACCCCCTTGCACTTACAAGTTGCTCAAACACACAGTAAGAGACTTCCAATGCTCAAGCACGCAGACAAGAGACTTCCAATGCTCAAAGACACAACTAAGAGACTTCTTTGCTCAAGGACACAACCAAGAGACTTCTGACACAATTTACAGAAAATTGAATAGAGTTGGAACACTTGATAAACAATCAAATGTGTTCCAATTACAAAACAAAAAGACTCTGTTTTTCTGATTAACTTAGAAATTCTAGGATACACAGTTTGTAAGAATTTGCTAAGTTCTTGATGTGTTTTTGGCTTGACTCAGAGAGAATACGATAGCTTGATAGCGTAGTTTTTCAGTTGTAGAGTCCAACATATTCTTCAAGTTTTCTATCCTTTATATAGGCGTTTGTCGCGTCATTTTTCGGAGATCAAGGCTATTTGATTAGCTTTTGACTCACTATTTATTTCACGACTGAACATTTAATTTTTGAAAGAAAATAGGGGAAAAAAAAGTTCAAAGACCCCGTATTTAAGGAGATTTAGGGTTCGGGGGTTAGTTACACGAAGGGAAGGTATTAGCACCCTTCATGTCCGTAGTACTCTACGGGAACCTCTTGGTTTTTATTTAATTTATTGTGCTATAATTTACTTAATATGAAAAAAAAGGAATTAAGAAATTGATTAAAAAGAGACCTAATTATCTACATTTTTTATTGATTTGAGAGGACGAGCGTCCTTTGCCTACGTACCCGTGAGGGATCAAAACCTCGTAGTTCGGGGTAAAAATTCCGTTTGATTGGTTTTGGTTAATTTTAATGTTTTGAAGATGTTTTTTGAGAGGTAGAAAGAGGCAAAAATTGTGAAGTTGATTGATTTTAAATTTGAAAAAAGTGAAGGTCTAAGTATGATTAAAATTGGTTGAAAGTTTGATTAAGAAAAATAAAGATAAGAAGGATCACTTGATTTAAAAAATCAAGGTTTATTGAGAAAAATGTTGTTTTGTGTTTTTATTTTTGAATGTTTTTGTTATTTTTAAATATTGACCTAAAAAAAATAAAATAAACTAACGGAGCGGGAAAGAATAAATGCGCAGGGAACCCGTAATGGCTTTAGACCACATGGGGGCCCTTAACCTAAGCTACGAAACATAAAAGACAACGCATAGCCCACACACGCACACATGCACCTAAGCTATTACATAAAAACCTATTATACATTCTATGGTCTGCGAGAAATGAATGAAAATAAATAACTTACATCAACGCCTAAATTACATTCTAATGTCTGTGAGAAAATAAATATGCATAAACCTAAACTAGATATGTATTTACACCACACCTAATATACATGCTAAGTTAAATAAAATTAAATGACGTAATTAAAATATGATATGTATGAGTACGGAATGCGAATGAAAACATAAAAAATGCAAGAAAAAAAACGAGCAGGGGGTGTTAACGGCAAAAAGGGAGGGTGTGAAGAGGAAAAGAAAAAAACAAGTGGGCTAAAGGGGTAGGCTGGGGCGCTGGGCCAGTTCAGGTTTGATTGGGGCCGTCTGATCAAGATCAGACAGCCCTGATCTGATCATGGGACGGAACAGCACAGTCCGCATGATTGGATCATGCGGCCAGGGAGACTGAGGGTACACGGTGATACCGTGATCCCACGCGCATCGGAATATGACAGGGGATTGCTATAAATACGAATTTCTCTCTCTCTTCCCTCATTTTCCATTTCGTTTCTCTCTCTACTCCCTTTCTCCTCTCTTTAGTGCTCTCCCCTCTCTCATATTCTCTCAAGAACATCAACAATGTTCTTCCCCCCCCAACCCAGATTCCGGCGAGGTAAAAGGGGGTTCCGGCGGTGGTCCGACGGCCGGTGCGGCGGCGCCGCCGCGACGGAACCCCTACACTTATTTTTTTTTAATTTTTTTTTGTCCTAATCTCTTCTACTCTTCTTTCTAATTCTGATTTCAAACTCAAAACTCTCAACCTATATCTACTTAACCCTAGATCTAAGAATGAAAAAAAAAGAAAGAAGTAAAATTACCTTTTTATATTTCGTTTAGATCCGTTTTGTGCGTGTCTGGTAGTCACGGATTCGGCCGTGAGTAGGTTTGTTTCTTTGTATACGTTGTGTTCCTGTGACCGTGTGTGTGTTTGGACTGTGGTTGAGTGGCAGATTCGGTTTTGAGTGGGTTTGTGCGCGTTTTCGTGTTGCTGACGCCGCAAGGATGGTGGCTTTTGATTAGTGCTCTTGTCGTGTTTCCAGATTTCTTGTACTTGTGGTTTTTCGATTTGCTGGTCCTATGTTGGAAATTGGCCGTTGTGGATGTTACTGATTGCTGGAAGTATTGTTTAGTGTGTTTTTGTGATTTGCAGGTTTTGGAAATTGGTGTTGGATGCGATGAAATTGTTAGGTTTTTTGTGAATTTTTTCCCCGTCCCCTTTTCTATGACTGCTGGGTTTCTTTATAGTCTGACCATTGGGATTTTAGGGTTTGTTGAAACTGCAGAAAGTTGTGGGCTTTGGATTCGGATGAAGGCATCTCTGTTCCTGGATTTTTGAACTGATGCGCGTGACTTGGAAATGCCCAATGCCCATGTGACAGGCTTTTTCGGATCAGATTGGGACCATGGACATTATTTGGACAAAAAAAAAAATGAAATAATAATTAAAAAAAACAAGATGAGGACTAGTTAGGGTTTAAACATTGAAAGTAAAATAAAATTAAAAAATTAATTGATTAAAGAATAACAAAAGATGAAATTTTAAACTAAAAAAGAAATGGAAAAAGAATGTGAGAAGAGGGCCCGACTCGGAATAAGAAAAAATGAGGTATTTTAAAATACCTCTCTGCCGAATTTTTTACCGAAAAGTCTGCGACTGATCATGATCGAACGACGTACGAGTGTAGGGTCAAATAACACGTGTCGGTGTATGAATGCGCGATCTTAGGTCAAAAATCGGGGTATGACAGATGCCCCTATTTAAGTTTCTTCGTCCGAAGATCTGAAGATGAAATCTTTGATTTGACGGATCGAAGGGACTTAAATACAAAGTACACCTATTTTTGACCTTAAGATACTGTGTGAATGCGTGTGACGCAATTATGAATGCAAGACGGTGTGGGTGACTCGACTGGGACAAGTAATAACGACGGGATGCCCGAACTCTTTGTAGAAAGAGCTCTGACTTTGTGGGAGAAGTGTAGTTTCACTGGGGAAATGATTGTCTATTGTTGGTATTAATTTGGGAACGATGGTTTAACGAAGCCGAAACTTTTGATGATATCACCGGGCCAGACGCACTGGGGATGACACTCAAGGGCATGACGGATAGATGCGGATTGTCCGTTGTTTAGGACTAGCAAGCTTGAGACAAGGCAAAAAGTAAACTTAAGTGGTCTGTTGTTTAGGACTGTTGGCTCGAAAGCAGTAAAAATGTAGGCGGTCCGTTGTGTAGGACCGTCGGCTTGAAAGCAGCGAGGTGTAAGTGGTCCGTTGTGTAGGACTGTCGGCTTGGAAGCAGTAAAGTGTAAGATGTAAGCGGTCCCTTGTGTAGGACTGTCGGCTTGAAAGCAGTAAAGTGTAAGATGTAAGCGGTCCATTGTGTAGGACTGTCAGCTTGAAAGCAGATAAAGCGTAAGCGGTCCGTTGTGTAGGACTGTCAGCTTGAAAGTAGATAAAGTGTAAGCGGTCCGTTGTGTAGGACTGTCGGCTTGAAAGCGGTAAAGCGTAAGCGGTCCTTTGTGTAGGACTGTCGGCTTGAAACGGTTGAGGACTTGAAATGACCGGATGTGGCCAAAACAAGATTTCGGGTAACCGATGCAACCACTTGTGAATGATGTTGTGTATGTGTTGTGCGTGAGTGAAGGTAATAATGCATGAATGTATGAATGAATGTATGAATGTGTAGACCGGGTTGTAATAGGTAAATTCGAAGAAAGAGATAAAGCAGGTAGGATGGGGAGACTGGCTGACATCGCAGCACCCACACTCGGCAAACTTCCTTGAAGATAACGTTGTGGCGGACTAATCAAACAATTTTCACGGCGAACCCTGGCACAGAGTAGTAACTCTCAATATTTCTTGGGGAGGGAGCCCGTTATCGACCAAAACCTTGGGTAAAAGTCGCCATTTCACATAGGGTGCCAATCCATTGGTATGACAGATGCCCCAGCAGTCACGCTCCATTTTGTTTTTGTTTGTTTGTTTTCTCTTGAAATCCCTAACTTTTGCCTGGACCGCCCTTTCGGGTTTTCAGTCCACCGGGAGTATATTTCCTTTTTGTGCCCCTAATTTTTGCCTGGACCGCCCTTTCGGGTTTTCAATCCACCGGGACGCTCTCTATTGCCTAAGCCGCCTTTTCAGGTTTTCGACTTAGCGAGCTCTTTTTGTATTTTTTTGTTTCCTTTTGTAAAACTCCCCACATTGTCTAGCCATGCTTGTTTAGTAGGGTCCGAACGTTCCTGGAGGAGAATGTCGACGTACGCTCCATTTTACTCATGAGTCTTAAGGAGCACTTATTTGTTTATGCTTTTGAGAGACGTGAAAAAAGTTTTAAGAATTTGCTTCACAATATTACCATCAAAAATAGAAGAAAGTGTGAAAAATAGAATAAACGGGAATCTCAAATAAAGAGAAATGGCTCAAATTTTATTGATTGAACGGTGGTCAGCCGATGGCATGACTCCATAGATCTTTACAAAAATTTTAAAAAAATGGTAATTTATTTGTGAAGGGGTACATTGAACTTCGCGACCCTATTTTCCCTGACAACTTTGAGTTCTGCTGTTCTGATGCTTCAGGTTGAAGGTTCTTTGGTAACAGGTGTGCCCCAAGTCGGTGGCGTCTGACCGGATGCAGTTACTTTGTCTTTTTCTTTATCCTTAATTTTTGCATAGGCCGCCCTTTCGGGTTTTCAGTCTATCAGGACAATCTCTGTTTAATGTCTCTAATTTTTGCCTGGACCGCCCTTTCGGGTTTTCAGCCCACCGAGACGCTCATTTTTGCCTAAGCCGCCCTTTCGGGTTTTCGACTTACCGAGCTGTTCTTATAATTTTTAGACAAAATATTTCTTGACTGCATCCGTGTTTACAGTACGCGGAAGTTCTTCACCATCCATAGTTTGAAGGGTCATGGCACCACCGGAGAAGACTCTTTTGACGACGTACGGGCCCTCATAGTTGGGAGTCCACTTGCCCCTGGAGTCGGGCTGGAAGGACAAAATCTTTTTAGCACAAGATCGCCCTCTTTGAATTCACGGGGACGAACTTTCTTGTCGAAAGCCAGCTTCATCCTCTTTTGATACAATTGTCCATGACATAGGGCAGCCATGCGTTTCTCCTCGATTAGATTCAACTGATCATATCTACTTTGAGCCCATTCAGCTTCTGATAACTCAGCTTCCATTAAAACTCTCATTGAAGGGACCTCAACTTCTACGGGAAGCACTGCTTCCATACCATATACCAAAGAGAAAGGGGTTGCCCCTGTTGACGTGCGTACGGAAGTGCGATATCCATGTAATGCGAATGGAAGCATCTCATGCCAGTCTTTGTAAGTTACTACCATTTTCTGGACAATCTTCTTTATATTCTTGTTTGCGGCTTCGACAGCACCATTCATCTGCGGCCGGTAAGGAGAGGAGTTATGATGCTCGATCTTGAAATCATCACACAGTTCTTTCATCATATTGTTGTTCAGATTCGTCCCATTGTCTGTAATGATTCTGCTAGGGACGCCATAGCGGCAGATGATTTGATTCTTGATGAACTTGACCACCACTTGCTTGGTCACATTAGCATAAGATGCGGCTTCAACCCACTTGGTGAAATAGTCAATAGCTACTAGAATGAAACGGTGCCCGTTTGAAGCTTTGGGTTCGATCCTACCAATCATATCGATGCCCCACATGGAGAATGGCCACTGGGAGGAGAGAACATTGAGTGCTGTTGGCGGAACATGAATCTTATCAGCATAGATTTGGCACTTATGACACCTCCTGGCATGTCTGTAACAATCCGCTTCCATCGTCATCCAGTAATAACCTGCCCTTAATATCTTCTTGGTCATTGTATGCCCACTTGAATGAGTACCGAAAGATCCTTCGTGTATTTCATGCATCAGTAAATCAGCTTCGCGGGCGTCCACACATCTAAGCAACACCATATCAAAGTTTCTTTTATACAAAATGTTTCCGTTCAGGAAGAAGTTGCCAGATAGTCTTCTTAAAGTTTTCTTGTCTTTGTTGCATGCTCCGGGTGGATACTCTTGACTTTGAAGGAAACACTTGATGTCATGGTACCATGGTTTATCGTCAACTACTTCTTCAGTTGCAAATACATGAGCAGGTCTTTCAAGACACCTGATGCTGATTAATGGTACTTCATTTCGACGGTTTACTTGGTACATCGAGGATAAGGTAGCTAGAGCATCTGCCATTTGGTTCACGGGGGATGTGGTGCAATTCGACCTTGTTGAAGAAGGTCAGTAACCGTCTCGCGTAGTCTTTGTATGGAATCAAGTCGGGGTGGCGAGTCTCCCATTCTCCTTTGATCTGATTGATCACGAGAGCTGAATCACCATAGATGTCAAGGTTCTTGATTCTTAGGTCGATGGCTTCTTCAATGCCCATAATGCATGCTTCGTACTCTGCCATGTTGTTTGTGCAGTCGAAGGTTAGTCTGGCAGAGAATGGGATGTGGGTACCTTTAGGAGTGATAATGACTGCTCCAATGCCGCTACCATAAACATTAACAGCTCCGTCGAATATCAAACCCCATCTTGATTCGGGGTCTGGGCCTTCCCCGAACAGCGGCTCGTCACAATCTTTCATTTTCAAATACATGATGTCTTCGTCGGGGAAATCGAATTTTATAGGCTGATAATCTTCGATCGGTTGGTGAGCCAGGTGATCGGCAAGGATGCTACCTTTGATTGCTTTCTGGGAACGGTACTCAATATCATACTCGGATAGCAACATCTGCCACCGGGCGATTCTTCCTGTTAAAGCTGGCTTCTCGAAGATGTACTTGATCGGATCCATTTTAGATATCAACCAAGTGGTATGATTAACCATGTAATGATGGAGGCGTTTGGCGGCCCAGGCTAAAGCACAACAAGTCTTCTCGAGCATGGAATAACGAGACTCACAATCAGTAAACTTCTTGCTTAGATAATAAATAGCGTGCTCTTTTCTCCCGGTCTCATCTTGTTGCCCGAGCACACAACCCATAGAAGCATCTAATACAGTTAGGTACATAATCAACGGTCTTCCTTCAACTGGAGGGATAAGAATGGGAGGTTCTAGCAAGTACTCTTTGATGCTGTCGAAGGCTTTCTGACAATCTTCTGTCCATTCAATCCCTTGATCCTTCCGGAGTAACTTGAATATCGGCCCACATGTTGCAGTCATATGAGAAATGAACCTGGAGATGTAATTTAAACGTCCGAGGAAGCCTCTTACTTGTTTTTCTGTTTTTGGGGCAGGCATTTCTCTGATGGCTTTGACTTTGTCCGGATCTACTTCGATACCTTTTTGACTAACAATGAAACCCATAAGCTTCCCGGATCTGACACCAAAAGTGCACTTATTGGGGTTCAGACGGAGTTGGTATTTTCTCAATCGTTGGAACATCTTTAGCAAGTATTCGACATGTTCTTCTTCAGTGCTTGATTTGACGATCATATCATCCACATAAACCTCAATTTCTTTGTGCATCATGTCATGAAAAAGGGTAGTCATACCTCTCTGATAAGTAGCTCCTGCGTTTATCAAACCAAACGGCATTACTTTGTAACAGAAAGTGCCCCAAGGGGTGATGAAGGATGTTTTTTCTCTATCTTCAAGTGCCATCTTAATTTGATTGTAACCGGAGAAACCGTCCATGAAGGAGAAAACTTTGGATTTTGCAGTACTGTCAACTAACACATCAATATGAGGCAGTGGGAAGTCATCTTTGGGACTAGCTTTGTTCAAATCACGATAATCAACACACATTCTGACCTTACCATCTTTCTTCGGAACGGGCACTATGTTGGCTAACCATTGAGGGTATTCTGACGTAACGAGGAATCCTGCGTCAATCTGTTTTTGTACTTCTTCTTTGATCTTGAGAGCCATATCAGGGTGAGTTCTTCTCAATTTCTGTTTGACCGGCGGACATTCAGGCTTCAGAGGCAAACGGTGTACCACAATATCAGTATCCAGCCCTGACATATCTTTATATGACCAAGCAAACACATCGACATATTCTTTGAGGAGTTCTATCACTTGTTTCTTGACATTTGCTTCAAGTGACGCCCCGATCTTTATCTCTTTCTTGTCATCTTCAGAGCCTAGATTGATTACTTCTAATGCTTCCCCATAAGGCTGAATAGCTCTTCTTTCTTGTTCAAGTAAACGAGAAATCTCATCGGGAATCTCTTCAACCTCTTCTTCTTCTTCTGCTTCGTATACAGGGAACTCAAAGTTGGGAGAGATCATAGAGTCACGTTGTTCAACGGGTTTATTGGTAATTAATCTGCACATATGTTTAATGATTGATTTTAGAAGAAATGTGTAAATGCAAACATTTTGGAAGTGATCATGTTTTTTGGTTTTTTGTGTTACCATTTTTCCTTTAAAAGCACAAAATAAAACAAAAGTCGGAAACAAAACGACATTTTATTGATGATTGTAATTTTTGAAGCAAAAAGCCCTAGATAAATTCACTTTCGCTTGGGGCAGGACGAAAGGATTTTTTTTTTTAAAAGCATAAAGACAAACAAGCGCATTACTTGGACAAATGAGCAACAAAAGGAACGTCGACAGCAACCCAGTTATGGTTAGACCCTCCTTGCGTCACAAAGTGGGATGGAATTTCTTCGGGGTTGTCTTCAATGACTGCGTTGGTTTCTGGCGGAGAATGAATGAATCCAGCACTGCGAAAAATTCCTCTCTGTGGCTCAATGACGAACCCTGCCTCGGGGATTCCAGCTGATGAAGAGAAACCGAGACCTTCTCGATGCTTGTTCTCTGGTAAGCTTAACACTTGCCCCCAGCCTGTAGACACACCATCTTGGACTACCCTTTGAGCGTCCTTGAAAGATGAAATAGATGCCCCACTCTTCTTCGAATTCTCTTCTTCTAAAGAAAGTCCTTGAAATAAAGATCCCTCGGTATTGTCGGCACCAATGAAGGAGAAAGCCGACAAGTGGCTTACTAACAAAGCCTCTTCTCCATTCACAGTTACCAGTTTCCCATTCTTCACGAACTTCACTTTCTGATGTAGGGTTGACGTCACTGCCCCAGCTCCATGAATCCAAGGTCGGCCCAATAGACAACTGTATGATGCTTGTATATCCATTATTTGAAAAGTAACTTGGAAAACATGTGGCCCGATTGTAATGGGCAAGTCCACCTCTCCGAGAACAGTCTTCCTCGAACCATCAAAGGCCTTCACCATTACTCCACTTCGTCTTAACGGCGTGCTTTGGTAGGAGAGTTGGTTGTAAGTTGTTTTAGCCATCACATTTAGAGCTGACCCGGTGTCTAACAACACATTCGACAAAGCATCTGTCTTGCAATTCACTGATATGTGTAACGCCCGGTTATGGTTCCTTCCTTCTTCTGGGAGTTCTTCATCACTGAAACTCAAGTTGTTGCATGCAGTGATATTCCCCACTATTCCACCGAACTGACCAACAGTCACATCATGGTCTACAAATGCTTGCTCTAAAACGCTCATTAAAGCTCCCCTATGAGCCTCTGAATTCAGCAGTAAAGACATTATTGATATTTTTGACGGAGTCTGCATCAGTTGATCAATTATCTTATAGTCGCTCCTCTTGATTAGCTTGAGCACCTCATCGAAATCAGAACTCGTGCCGGCCCCACTAGACTGGCCTACATCTTGGAGTGCATTAGAAACTTTAGCTTGAACCTCTTCAATTAACGGGGCGCTAACCCTTTTTGGAAACACTGCAGGGATAACACGCCCGTTCCTCAGTACTCTACTATCTTCAGCAATATTACCCACAGATGGCAAAGATGGTATAGGAACCTCATGATCTCCTTCTATCATAGTGGCATTATACTTGTATGGTATGGCCTTTTCAGAGACATAAGGCATTGGCCCTGGTAAGCAAATCACTAAAGGAGCAGCTGACTTCCGACTGTCAAAGAATATTTCCAAAGGCTCAGGAGTCATGACACACACATCGTCACATTTTCTTTCAACAATTAACTCTCCCCGGTTCAGTAGTCCTTGGATATCGTCCTTTACTTCTTGGCAACCCCACGGATCTAGACGGCAGACCTCACAGGCGGTGTGGTCATGCTTGAAAAAAGATGCTTCACATAACTTGGCGTGTAATGGAACCAATGGTGTTCGGATATGTTGTACTTTAAGAACAGGGCAAGTCTCTTGGCAGTCTTCGACCATGTTGACAGCTGGAGCACCATGATTTGGCAAAGGGTTGGTTTGAACATTTGGGTTTGAGTCGGTGAAGGTTATTCTCTTTTCATTGATTAGCCTCTGGACTGCATTCTTCAAACAATAGCAATTCTCAATGTTATGGCCTGGGGCCCCTTGGTGAAAAGCACAAGTCTGGTCTGGTCTGTACCCTGGTGATGGCTTTTCTGGCACTGGAGGGGGTGGTCTAGTTTGGATCAAATTCTGTTTGAGTAACCCTGGGAGCAATTCTGCATAGGTAATGGGAATTGGGTCAATTTGTAATCTTTGAGCTTGTGGTCGTGGTTGTTGTTGTCGATATGGTTGTTGTGGATACTGTTGGTATGGTTGTTGCTGGTATGGGCGTTGTTGGTATGGTTGTTGGGGATATTGTTGAGGATATTGCTGAGGATATTGGGGAAGATATTGTTGAGGAAATTGAGGAAGTCGATAATTTAGTGGTTGGGTAGCGTTGGTGGCAGGTGTGATGGCAGCAATATGGTTATAGGTTGGATAATTTGGTTGATGGGTCACCATGTTGATCTCTTGTTCTTTCTTCTTTGAAAAACTGCTTCCGAACCTTCTTGTACTGCCGGCAGATGTATTTTCTTTCACTAACCGTCCTTCTCGGACCCCTTCTTCCAATTGCACCCCCATGTTGACCATCTCTGTGAAGTCTCTGGGCGCACTTCCAACCATCCTCTCATAATAGAACTGACCTAGGGTTTTCAAGAACAGTTTGGTCATCTCCTTTTCTTCTATACCTGGGCTAACCTGGGCAGCAACATCCCTCCATCGCTGGGCATACTCTTTGAATGTTTCTCTGTCTTTCTGAGTCATGGCTTGGAGATCACTTCGGTCTGGAGCCATGTCTACATTGAACTTGTACTGCTGCACAAAAGCTTCACACAGACTATTGAAAGTTCGGACCTCTGTACGGTCCAGATTTATGTACCACTTCAGTGCGGCACCAGCTAAACTGTCTTGAAAGTAATGAATGAGGACCTGGTAGTCACGTACATACGTGGACATTTTTCTCATATACATCCGTAGATGCTCTTTAGGACAGGACGTCCCCTTGTATTTCTCAAAGTCTGGGAGCTTGAACTTGTGGGGTATCTGGACATTTGGTACCAAGCAGAGATCATAAGCGTCTTTCCCGAATATTTCCCTTCCACGGAGGGCTTGCATTTCCCGATTCATCATCTCAAACTTCTCCTGTAAGTCGATCACCTTATCATGGGCCCCTGTATTCCCTAAGGGAATGATAGGGTCTCCTCTTTGTGGCATAGTGTGAACCAGCGGTATTGAGTAGGTTGCAGTCGGAGTGGAGAATGCACTGTGAACGGTAGACACTAGTGTTTCTGAGCCATGAGGACGGAGTACTTCACCAAAGCTAAAAGGCATGCTCCAAGGACGACCTTCTGATGTCGCTTGCTGTGAGGTAACAAAAGAGGGGCCTGCCTCAGCCTGAGTACTGCCAGGGGGAGGAGGTGGTGGTGGCAGCTGATCTTGCGCGGCCGTTAATGTCTTCACCAATTCGGTCAGTTCGTCCATCTTGGCCTGCATGGTCTCATTTGCTTCTCGGAGTACTCGGTTTTCTTGTTCGAGAGAGTCCATTCTTTTCTTTACAGTTGCACGAGTGTAGTGAGTGCGAGTAGACTTGTGGAGAATGCGTCGGGCCACTTTTCAAACGGGTTGACCTTTAAGAATAAAGAATTTGTGTGAGACTTGGGATTTGAAACTATGAATGCAGAATGATGCATGATATGTTTATGCAAAAAGACACATTTTTATCGAAGGATTTATAAAAGCATTTCTGTAAACATCATAGTTGAAGGTTTCATAATAATTTAAAACATCACAATATAATTCCCTTTCTAACAAACTGAGCCAAGGGATGGACTCCAAAGTACATTACAAAAAGTTAGAAAATGACATAAATGATAAATAGACTGTGAAACTCTTCAACTCCTGAGATGGTCTACTCCTCAATATCTGGATGAGTGCCGGCGAGGAAGTCCATGCGCCTCTTCTTACTCCCAGGAACCTGGTCAAGTATGGCGTCTTTCTCCCTGATACGGTCTTTTAAATCAGCAATTTCTTGGTCTTTCTTGTGGTTTTTCCAATTTTCTTGCTCTAACAGGTCCATTAAGACATCGCACTCCCGAACCTTTGCATGGTACTTTCCTTCCCAGTCGGCTTTCTCGCGTCCCAACTCAAACAAACGTGCCTGGTATTCTTCCATATTCTTGAGGGGTAAAGGTGGATGTGCTTCCGGAATGGTTAAGGTTAAAGACCTTAGCAGGGGATAAGGCATCCCTATCTGTGCAGCCCTGTCAATTACCCATTGGACGTAGGATTCGTGGGCTATCCTTGACTTACTTCTCAACTGGTTTCTGTCCATCCTAACAATGGAGTGCCACGCCTGTACAAATTGTTTTCTCTTGTTCTGAACATCCTCTTTGTAAAGGAAGAATTCACTCTCGAGGAAGAGGTAGGCAGGTCTCATCATCATAGGGTATCCGAACTGGCGTTTAGCAAGCATCGGGCTATAGCTGATTCCCCCATGTATGCCCAGAAGAGGTACATTTGCGAAATCTCCACAATGATCAATAATTACTCCGGTGTCATCAGCTAAGTTACACCACACTATGTCATCCGGGGTGAGGGCCATAATTTTCTCGGACCATGGGACAAACTCTGATCGAATCTTAGGACGGGGTAAGTGGGAGATGAACCAAGTGTAAAGTAAAGGTGTGCAACAGATGATAAGTCCACGCTTCTTATTGGTACGGTCATGGATTGAGAGGTAAGTATCGGCAAGTAAAGTAGGGACAGGGTTTTGGGTTAAGAAGATCTGGATTGCGTTCATGTCAACAAAGTTGTCAACGTTCGGGAAAAGCACGATGCCATAGATAAGTAAGGCGAGGATAGATTCGAAAGCATCTGCATTGGATCTTTCCAAGAAAATGGTAGCTTTTTGGTAAAGGAAATTGAAAGGTAGGCATTGGAGACCTCCTTTGAGGGTAAGACAGGCTTTTATCTCGGCTGCCTCAAGATGAAGAGCAGCTGCAATGGTGAGGATTTTGGGCATGGGTTCAAGGCCATGGAAGGGTACTTTGTCCAACACGGGTAAACCGATCCAGTAAGAGTATTCTTCAAGTGTAGGCATGAGCTGGTAGTCCGGGAAAGTAAAGCAGTGATACCGTGGGTCATAGAATTGGACCAAAGTATTGAGGAGTCCCTCGTCAATATCTGTCTTGAGAATGCTAAGCAAATATCCATACCGATCTCGAAAGTGATCCGGGCTTGTTAACCTTCTGGCTAGTTTCCTCAAGTTTTCCAAATCTGGCTTCTTGAAATCATACTTCCTAGTTCTCTTCATAACTTTCTTCACGGCGCTTTCCATAGTATCCTCCCTAGTACTCTCCATATCTATGATGTTTACAAAAAAATATATAAGTCCTTCGACGGATGCAAAAATGAATATTTATGGATGAATGCATGTATGCATGATGCTACACAAACAGTGAAAACATGGTGAGGTTAAAGGTCCATAGTGATGGAGTCAAAGGTGAGTACGTCATTTGGTAAGAGCTATGGTTACATGCGTACCTGTATCACGGGTTCTATCAAGTCCCCAAAGTCCAACCCCCTCCGAACTTTGTTGGATGCCCGGGACAACACCCGGTCCAACAGCGTTCGTAGGAGAGTCTCGTTTGAGTGTAGTATCGCATGTCAACTAATTCCAAGACAACACTTGGTTAGCCACCGCACTACGTCCTAAAGGCCAAGATGGGTTAAAGGTAACTAAGGTCCTTAGCTTCGACGGACACTTAAAAGTAATAACGTCTAAACGTGACAACACACGCCGACATACATCACCTCAAGGTCCTCCGCTAAGTGCGGTTATATCACATGCTCCAAAACACGAGAATACTCTCAGTATGTCGCTATGATTCTACCACTCCTATCCTATATTTCCCTCAAGTCCGGGTTAGGACTTATCTCACCACACACGTTTGAGAATGGAGAAAGAAGAAGGAGGAACATATATACACGTATTTCCATTTTTGTTTTTTTAAACAAGTTATAGCACAAAATTTAAATAAGGCCAAGTTAGGCTCAACCCTCTTAGGGGGTCCCCAGTGAAGTCGCCATTTCTGTCGCGTCATTTTTCGGAGATCAAGGCTATTTGATTAGCTTTTGACTCACTATTTATTTCACGACTGAACATTTAATTTTTGAAAGAAAATAGGGGAAAAAAAAGTTCAAAGACCCCGTATTTAAGGAGATTTAGGGTTCGGGGGTTAGTTACACGAAGGGAAGGTATTAGCACCCTTCATGTCCGTAGTACTCTACGGGAACCTCTTGGTTTTTATTTAATTTATTGTGCTATAATTTACTTAATATGAAAAAAAAGGAATTAAGAAATTGATTAAAAAGAGACCTAATTATCTACATTTTTTATTGATTTGAGAGGACGAGCGTCCTTTGCCTACGTACCCGTGAGGGATCAAAACCTCGTAGTTCGGGGTAAAAATTCCGTTTGATTGGTTTTGGTTAATTTTAATGTTTTGAAGATGTTTTTTGAGAGGTAGAAAGAGGCAAAAAATGTGAAGTTGATTGATTTTAAATTTGAAAAAAGTGAAGGTCTAAGTATGATTAAAATTGGTTGAAAGTTTGATTAAGAAAAATAAAGATAAGAAGGATCACTTGATTTAAAAAATCAAGGTTTATTGAGAAAAATGTTGTTTTGTGTTTTTATTTTTGAATGTTTTTGTTATTTTTAAATATTGACCTAAAAAAAATAAAATAAACTAACGGAGCGGGAAAGAATAAATGCGCAGGGAACCCGTAATGGCTTTAGACCACATGGGGGCCCTTAACCTAAGCTACGAAACATAAAAGACAACGCATAGCCCACACACGCACACATGCACCTAAGCTATTACATAAAAACCTATTATACATTCTATGGTCTGCGAGAAATGAATGAAAATAAATAACTTACATCAACGCCTAAATTACATTCTAATGTCTGTGAGAAAATAAATATGCATAAACCTAAACTAGATATGTATTTACACCACACCTAATATACATTCTAAGTTAAATAAAATTAAATGACGTAATTAAAATATGATATGTATGAGTACGGAATGCGAATGAAAACATAAAAAATGCAAGAAAAAAAAACGAGCAGGGGGTGTTAACGGCAAAAAGGGAGGGTGTGAAGAGGAAAAGAAAAAAACAAGTGGGCTAAAGGGGTAGGCTGGGGCGCTGGGGCGCTGGGCCAGTTCAGGTTTGATTGGGGCCGTCTGATCAAGATCAGACAGCCCTGATCTGATCATGGGACGGAACAGCACAGTCCGCATGATTAGATCATGCGGCCAGGGAGACTGAGGGTACACGGTGATACCGTGATCCCACGCGCATCGGAATATGACAGGGGATTGCTATAAATACGAATTTCTCTCTCTCTTCCCTCATTTTCCATTTCGTTTCTCTCTCTACTCCCTTTCTCCTCTCTTTAGTGCTCCCCCCTCTCTCATATTCTCTCAAGAACATCAACAATGTTCTTCCCCCCCCAACCCAGATTCCGGCGAGGTAAAAGGGGGTTCCGGCGGTGGTCTGACGGCCGGTGCGGCGGCGCCGCCGCGACGGAACCCCTACACTTATTTTTTTTTAATTTTTTTTTGTCCTAATCTCTTCTACTCTTCTTTCTAATTCTGATTTCAAACTCAAAACTCTCAACCTATATCTACTTAACCCTAGATCTAAGAATGAAAAAAAAAGAAGAAGTAAAATTACCTTTTTATATTTCGTTTAGATCCGTTTTGTGCGTGTCTGGTAGTCACGGATTCGGCCGTGAGTAGGTTTGTTTCTTTGTATACGTTGTGTTCCTGTGACCGTGTGTGTGTTTGGACTGTGGTTGAGTGGCAGATTCGGTTTTGAGTGGGTTTGTGCGCGTTTTCGTGTTGCTGACGCCGCAAGGATGGTGGCTTTTGATTAGTGCTCTTGTCGTGTTTCTAGATTTCTTGTACTTGTGGTTTTTCGATTTGCTGGTCCTATGTTGGAAATTGGCCGTTGTGGATGTTACTGATTGCTCGAAGTATTGTTTAGTGTGTTTTTGTGATTTGCAGGTTTTGGAAATTGGTGTTGGATGCGATGAAATTGTTAGGTTTTTTGTGAATTTTTTCCCCGTCCCCTTTTCTATGACTGCTGGGTTTCTTTATAGTCTGACCATTGGGATTTTAGGGTTTGTTGAAACTGCAGAAAGTTGTGGGCTTTGGATTCGGATGAAGGCATCTCTGTTCCTGGATTTTTGAACTGATGCGCGTGACTTGGAAATGCCCAATGCCCATGTGACAGGCTTTTTCGGATCAGATTGGGACCATGGACATTATTTGGACAAAAAAAAAAAATGAAATAATAATTAAAAAAAACAAGATGAGGACTAGTTAGGGTTTAAACATTGAAAGTAAAATAAAATTAAAAAATTAATTGATTAAAGAATAACAAAAGATGAAATTTTAAACTAAAAAAGAAATGGAAAAAGAATGTGAGAAGAGGGCCCGACTCGGAATAAGAAAAAATGAGGTATTTTAAAATACCTCTCTGCCGAATTTTTTACCGAAAAGTCTGCGACTGATCATGATCGAACGACGTACGAGTGTAGGGTCAAATAACACGTGTCGGTGTATGAATGCGCGATCTTAGGTCAAAAATCGGGGTATGACAGCGTTGGAAAGAGACGTTGAGACAATCCAGCACATCACATAGTTTTCTAGAAGCTTGATCAATAGTTGTTGATCTGTTGCTTGATATGGTAATAGTCCTTTGAATACAAATTTTGAATCTCATTCCTTTTGAAGCGAATTACTGGTAGACACAGCTGCCAAATGTACGAGGTAGTGGAGTAGTGGAAACAGAGTTCGTACAAAGGTACTCTGTCCTATTCTGCATTCTTGTCGTTGAGCATCCCATGCTCAAGTTGACTTTGAAGCTAGCCGTTACTCCAAATGAACGTTTCTTATGCATCGAAATGCCTTCAGAAATCCTTCTAAGCAAATCTTCAATTTGCAGTCTTCAGACTCTCTGTAGCACTTCAGATTCTGATGATCTTCAGACTCTCTTCATAACTTCAGACTCTGATGAACTTTCAGACTCTCTTAAGAACTTCAGACACTCTTCGTTCTTCAGATTCTCTGAGTCTTCAGGACCTCTCGAAACAGCTTCTGATGATTCTTCAGACTCTCTAGTACTTCAGAATCACAAACAACAAGCTTCTCAGAAATCTTGCTCTTAATTTGTTCTAACAGAATACTTTCTAAGATTGAAATCTTGATTAAGATCCTGCACACTTAAACAAATATTAGCATATCCAATTGACAATTTTTAATACCTTGTTATCATCAAAACTTAAAAGTGGTATTGTTGAACACCCTTGTTCCAACAATCTCCCCCTTTTTGATGATGACAAACATAAGTATTTAAAAAGGTCAATTGTTGTTAATCTAATTAACAAGTTGACTTAAGGGTCTGAGGTTTGTAAGCTCTGACTCCCCTTGAGTCTGATAGTCTTTAAGGTGAGGTTTGTAAGCTCCCCCTAAGTCATATCCATGTTAATTAAATTCATTTTTTAAAAAAAAAACTGAATTAAATCTCACAATAAATAAACGATAAGTTATGAGAGAAGATTCTCTTTAAATTAAATTGCATGAATTTAATTTAAGGGGCTCAGAATCTAACGAAGTACCTATCGCAACTTCCCTTTTCTTCAGACTTAGCATGAATAAAGTATAAAAATACTTACTGTTCTTTCTCCCCCTTTTGTCATTAACAAAAAGGTTTAAAGACAAAATTCTCCCCCTTTTTACAAGACTCCAAATGAGGGAAAACATTTTTAGAGAAAAAGAGAAAAGAAGATTCAGAGCAAAACTTTGTTAGAGTCTGTTTTTTAAAACACAAGATATATCAGGATCACAAATAGACAGAAGTTAAAAACTATCCAGAAGCAAAGATTCAGAAGCCGATATTCATTAAAGAGTAAAAGTTCAGAAGCAACAAAATATAAGCAGTTAAAATACAAGCAAAACGAAAACTTAATAAAACTAGGTGTGCAACTAAGGCTGATTTTGTTTGGCAATGTGATCCATCAGTTTCTTCAGATCCTTTACTTGTTTCTTGACCATTTCCTCAAGAGCTTCTGTTCTCTTAAGATGAGCTTCTCTTTCAGCTCTAGCTTCTTCTTGAACCTTATGAAGTTTCTTCTTCAGAGTCTCATACACCATTGACTCCCTTGGATTGTATTGATCAGATTCAAAGTAAGGTTTGTTATCCAATGCTAGAACAGGAGCCTTCTTCTTATCCTTTTCTTCCTCAGCTTTCTTGATTTCTTCCATATGTTTGGCAAGAACAACAGCTTGTTCTTTTGTTGCAGCCTTCTGAATTTTAGTGACAAAGTCCACAAATTCATTCTTCACAGCAGTAAATTTATCCTCATAACTGACATTGAGGATCAGAACAAATCTTAGCTCAATAATTTCCTTGAGCTTTGAGCTTGACATTCTATAAAACTCATCTATTCTCAACGAATCAAAGATATTGAGAAGTATTTGAGTTTGGGTTGGCTCAGTAGAAGTGGATGGTTCAGATGTTATAGTTGTTTGTAAGGTTTCAGAAGTTATGGTTTGAGGTTGTTGAAGTGGTTCAGCAACTGATTCAGAAACATCCTCTGCAACAGATTCTATTACAAGTTCTGGGTCAGGAATGACATCAGATTCTTGCACCAGAGTCTCAGACACTGGTTCCTTTTCAGTTACAGTTTCTAGTTCATTTGTAGATTCTGGTTGAGGTATAGATTCTGGTTGTGATACAAATTATGTAGTCTTGGTTATTTTGGATTTAGCAGGGGTCTTAGGCAATTCTCCTCCTAGGTGTTTCTCAAGAGAATCTAGGGCATCTGGAGAGCATATTTGAGTTGTTTCTTGGTGGAAAGAAGGTTGTTAAGATTGGATGGGTTCTTCAGGTTCTTCAGTAGGCTGAATTACCTGAAGTGGTTTAAGAAATGATGGTTGATCAGGATGGTCAGGTGGAAAGGTTTCAGACACTATGATGGTGTCTTGGATAACCATGTCAATAGTTGAATCAATATATTCACCTATTCTTGGGTCAAGAGGGTCATAAGATGTGATTGGTGAGGGGGTCTTTTTGCGAAGAGATGGAATGGCTCTGCTGAGGGGGGTATTATCTGATTCAGTTTCAGATGAAGATGGTGACTCCTGATTCGTTGAAGAAAAAGGTGAGTCATTAGAAAGATTGCCTGAGACATTAACTTCTGGAGAAGCTGGTTGTTCAGGAGCAAAAAACAAAGCAGATCCTGATTGGTCAGCTTCTGCAAGGTTAGCAGGTCCTTTCTGCTTCAGAGATGCTGCAAGTCACTTAGCTGCTTCCTTTACAGTCTCATCTCTTAGTTCCTCAGTCACAACTTCTGCTGCCATAGCCTTGTCAGCAGCATGTTCATCTTCCACCATAGATACTGAAGTACCTATCTTCTGTGCTAGATCCTCAGCCACAAGAACAACTTCTTTCTTCCTTTTCTTGATCTGACTTTCTTCTTCAGCAAACTCAGCATCAAGAAAATCCTTAACTTCCTTCTCAAGCCTCTTCTAATTCCTATCACCTTTTCCTCTCTTGGCTTTCTTCTCATTCTTAGCTTTCTTCTCATCCTTGGTTTTCTTTTCATCCTTGGTTTTCCTCACCCTCTCCTTAATTTCCTTGGATGCAGGAGCAGCAGTTTGAGGCACAGGAGCACCAATAGTCACTCCTGGTAGAGCTGCTGACTTAGACTTCTTCTTCTTCTTAGGAGGTTCTTGCTTCTCTTCCTCCTCTTCTTGAATGACCTCCTTAGTCTTTTTGCCTTTGACCTTAAGAGGACCTCCTAGAGACTCAGGAATAGCAGAATAGTTGATTATTCTACCAGTCTCATTGTAGTGATCCACTACGAATCTAACAAGGACCTCAGGATTGTCTTCCTTGGAAATTGGAGGGAAGTCTATCATCAGGTCAGATAGAACAGAAGACTCCTTCATATCTTCATCAGAAGGTATATACTTCTTGACAATCTTTATGTATTGAAGAGTCTTGCCATTTATGATCCTTCATGTTACTGTTCCAAGTTGAGCATCAGACACTACTCCAGATTCTGTTAAGATCTTCAAGAGTCCTCCTTGATACAGAATCTTAGAAATCAATCTCCCATAAGGAACTTGTCTTCTGGATTTGATTTGGCCTTCCTTGATAGCCCAGCACATGTGGTGCATCACATATCTTGGAAAGTTAATCTTTTTCTTGTTGATCAAGAAGAACAGAAGCACCTTGTGATCAACAGAGAGAGTGTCAATACCTCAACCTTTCTGAAGCATACTGTCTGATATGATCTTTAGAAGCACCCTATGATCCTGGTGCATGTCCACCAACTTATTTGAAGGTCTTCCATCAAACAAGAACTTACTGCAGATGTTCGCCCATTCACTCTTCTTGTTAACGTTCCATTGAAATTTTCCAATGTTGGTCACCCTGCAAGCCCTAGCAACAATTTCCTCATTGATGAGGATTGGAATCCTCATCATTGCAGATCTCACTTCTAAACTGTTGTAAGGTTTCAGACCCATTTCTTTTCTGGTTTTACCAACAAGTGAAGGGTTGTTCAAGATTGCAGTAGTTTCTTCTAGAGTGGCTTCATCCTTGTCGTAGACCTCCGCTCTAACCCAGAGATCTCTTACCAGTTCCTGATATGTTGGTCCATTCAACATACCGAAATAACTCATCATCCCTTGTGATAGAAAATGTGTTGAGACGTCAATTACATGCTTCAACAAAGATCCGAAATCTACTGGAGATTCAACTTGAACTTCCAGAGTTTCTTTAATGATGTTCATCGTCGTGGGTTTGATGACATAGGATTGTCCAGTTTTGATGATCACACTGGATTGAACTGATTCACTTGCCATTTTAGGGTTTTAGGTTTGAGTTTGTGAAAAGAGTTTTCCAGAGAGTAAAAACGAGAGAGAACAGTTCAGAAAATGTAAAGTGTGGAAAGTGAAGTGGGTTGTGTGTGATTGCTATTTATACAAAAAGTTGAAAATGTTTGAAATGAAAAAGGGACAAACAAACATAAGCATTTAAGACAAATAAGCATGCAGCCGTAAAAGTGTTGGGAAGACACAAGGGTTACTTGTTAAAAGGAATTAAATCATTGCCCTAGGATATCAGATTCTCTCCCAGAAATTGACAATTGCCACTGGTTGATTTTCTTTAAATCCTGTCTCCAGCATAGTCAGCATCACAGAATCCAACTAGCTTATAATCTGAAGATTTCTTATACATAATTCCAAGATTAGTAGTTCCTTTCAAATATCTAAAGATTCTTTTAACAGTAGTTAAGTGAGACTCTCAAGGATCTGATTGGATCCTTGCACACAGACATACACTGAATAAAATATCTGGTCTGGATGCAGTTAGGTATAACAGAGAACCTATCATACCTCTATACAGCTTCTGATCAACTTTGGTTCCTTGATCTTCTTTGCTCAGAGTGCAGGTTGGATGCATTGGAGTGTTCATTTCCTTGCAGTCTTCAAGATTGAACTTCTTCAGGAGCTTTTTAGTGTATTTGGACTGATGAACATAGACTCCATCTTTGCATTGGTTGATTTGAATTCCCAAAAAGAACTTCAATTCTCCCATCATGTTCATTTCAAATTCATCCTGCATTGGCTTAGAGAACTCTTTGCAAAGTGAACCATTAGTTGAACCAAAAATAATATCATCAACATAAATCCGAACTATAAGAATGTCCTTCTTCAGAGTCTTTCTGAATAGTGTAGTATCAACATGCCCTCTTTCAAAATCATTTTGAATTAAGAAATTACTTAGTCTTTCATACCACGCTCTGGGAGCCTGTTTCAAGCCATATAGTGATTTCTTACGTTTATAAACATGTTCAAGATGTTTCAGATCCTCAAAACCAGGAGGTTGTTTGACATACACTTCTTCAGTAATGACACCATTAAGAAAGACACTCTTAACATCCATTTGATACAAGATTATATTGTGATTCACTAGATAGGAAAGAAGTAACCTGATTGCTTCCAATCTTGCAACTGGAGCAAATGTTTCAGTGTAATCAATGCCTTCTTGCTGACTGTAGCCTTGAGCAACAAGTCTGGCCTTGTTTCTGATTACTTCTCCTTGTTCACTAAGCTTGTTTCTGAAGACCCATTTTGTTCCAATAATGTTCTTGTGCTCAGGCTTAGCTACTAGATCCCACACATCATTCCTTTTGAATTGGTTAAGTTCATCTTGCATTGCCAGAATTCATCCTTCATCTCCAAGTGCTTCTTCAACAGAGGTTGGTTCAACAACAAATAATAATCCCAAAGCAGACTTTTCTTGTCTAAAATGTGATCTAGTTCTTTTGGGACTATCTTTGTTGCCAATGATTTGATCCTCAAGATGTGAAGACTTGTATCTGAATGCATGTTTGGATTGATTGGCTTGCTGAGAACCATCTTGAGTTTCTTCAGAAGCTTCTTCGTTAGGAACTTCAGGGGATGCTACAGCTTCTAGAGTATCTTCAGATTCTTGAATCTGATCAGGTTTTGAGTTGTCATCAAAATCCTGAGAACCTGCAAAACTTTCATCTTACTCTGGAGTTTCACTTCCAGGCACTTTGTCATCGAATCTGACATGCATAAATTCTTCAACACATTGTGTTTCTGAATTATACAATCTGTATGCCTTAGATCTTTCAGAGTAACCTAAAAAGATTCCCTTCTGAGCTTTGGCATCAAATTTCTTTAGATAGACTTTATTGTTCAGAATATAACATGTACATCCGAACTGATGAAAGTAAGATATGTTACGTTTCCTGCCTTTAAAGAGTTCATATGCTGTTTTGTTCAGCAAGGGTCTGATGTAGATCCTGTTCTGAACATAACATGTTGTGTTTACTGCTTCTGCCCAAAAATGTTTAGCCAAATTGTTCTCATGGATCATGGTTCTTGCCATTTCTTGTAAGGTTCGGTTCTTTCTCACTACAACCTAATTTTGTTGTGGAGTTCTAGGAATAGAGAATTCATGGATAATTCAATGTTTTTCACAGAAGAGCTCAAATGGTTCATTTTTCAGATTGTATTTGGATGCAGAATTTACTAAACACATAATATGAATCATCTTTAGTTTTCAGAAACTTAACCCAACTCCATTTACTGTAATCATCAACAATGACTAATCCATATTTACTTCCATATAAGGATGCAGTACTGACTGGTCCAAATAAGTCAATGTGAAGTAGTTCCAAGAGTCTGAAGGTAGAAACAATTTCTTTTGGTTTAAAAGAGCTTTTAACAATTTTCCCTTTCTGACATCCTCCACAGAGAGCATCTGAATGATAGTCAATGTATGGTAAACCTTTGACTAGTTGCAACTTGCTGAGCTTAGAGATTAACCTCCAGTTTGCATGTCCCAACCGTCTGTGCCACAACCATTTCTTATCACCCATTGACAGAAGGCAAACTACCTTCTGATCAGTCAGTTCAGAGAATTTTATTTTGTAAACATTGTTTCATCTCTTTCCCTTGAAGACTATGGATTGATCATCCTTGTTGACTACTGTGCAGTTGTTCTTATTAAACAAAACATCATAACCACTGTCACACAATTGACTTATGCTCAGTAGGTTATGTCTAAGTCCATCTACAAACCACACATTACTAATTGAGATTAGAGAATTACCAATGGTTCCAGTACCAATGATTTTGCCAGTCTGGTTTCCTCTAAATCCCACAGTTCCTCCCTCTTTCATGGTCAGGGTTAGGAACATAGACTTTTCTCCCGTCATGTGTCGCGAGCAGCCACTGTCCAGGTACCAGGCCTTCTGCCTTTCTTGTCCTTTTAGACATACCCGCAATATCAACAATTTCTGACTTAGATACCCATATCTTTATGGGTCCTCTGGGGTTAGTTGTAACGCCCTCTTTTTATTTAATTATTTTTAGTTAATATTTGAATACTTTTGCATGATTTTATATTTGATAAGTGATAATATGTTTGTTATTTTGTTTAGAAATATATTTGTTATAAATATGTTTCTTATTTGTTATAGAAATATTTGTTATTTTGTTTAAGAATATATTTGATATTTGTTATGGAAGTAATTTATATATATTTTTAAATAGAATATTAAGTTGTGGGGCTGTTTTTGAATTAGTTAGAATTATGAGGGAATAAGTGGAATAAGATAAAACAAATAGAAGAGGTATAAAAGGTAAAACCTAGGTTTAGGAACAGACAGTACGTACAATCAGTTTTGAGAGAAAAAGGGAGAAAACTAGAAGTGGAGAACCAAGAGGCTGCTGCTCCAATTTTATTAAGATAAGGGTGGGATTTCCTTCAATAATCATAGTATATAATTCTGAAATTTGATGAATTGTTGTGTTCTTGAATTAGGGTTAGAAAGTTTATGTTAATTGATAAAATGAGATGAAATGTGTTGTTTGATGCATGTTCCTATGTTGTTTTGATTTCTATATTGCCTATTTGACCTGTAAACATCATTGTAAATCATTTTGGGTGATTAAGGGATCAAAAATTGGGTTTTTGGAGTGAAAATTGTTCTTTCCCGTAAGCGAATTCGGCCACCGATTTTCTGAAAGCCAAAACTGGAAAAACACTCACTTTTCACCCGTTTCTGTTTTGAATTAGCTTTAGGTGTAAACACGAAAGTTGTAGGTATGGATGTTATCTTTTTAATGTCGCTGGTTTGACTTCTAAATGATTTATAAAACTTGAGTTATGGTTAAATTAATGCACGTAGGTCACAATGAATATTTATGAATTTCAGCACAACCTTTCCCGAATTTGAAATGAAAACTGATATTGATAGGTACAGAATTGGCCTTTGGTGTAAACATGAAAGTTGTAGATAATTGTGTTAGCTGTCCGTTGGCTTTGGTTTGACTTGAAAATGATTTTTGGTGTTTTATTTATGATGAAAATACTCCAAGGAGGCTTTAGTGAATTATTATATGAATGTAGATGTTGATGATAATATATGATGTTTTTCCTGATTGATGAATTATTACATGAGTGTATATGTTGATGAATATGTTGTTTCATGATGTTGTTCATAATTGATGAATTGTTGTTGTTAATACGATGTTATATGATATTGTTTATGGCTGATGAATTATGATATTATGATGCGAAGTCGTTGTCGTTGTCATTGCCACTGTTGTCGTCAATGTCGTTAAAGTTGCAAGTGTTGGTCTAAGTTTTCTGAGTTGTAAGTGGTTGTTCCAAAGTATTGGAGTCTTATAAGTTGTTGATGTTGTCTATGTTGTAAGTTGCTGAGTCCATGCAAACTCATTTCAGTTGGGGGCTTGATGCCCTGTGAGTTTTTACTCTACACGTTGAGGGCTTGATGCCCTGGAGCTTTAGCTCATTTGCGATGAGGAATTGACGCCCTGGAAGTATATTAATACTTATTACGTTGAGGGCTTGATGCCCTGGATTGGTACCACATGCATGAATAAGATGTCTAAGTTACATTGTCGAGTTGAAGTTGCGTAGTCGATGTCGAAGTTGCCGAGTTGTCTAAAGTTGTCGAGTTGTCTAAGTTGTCGAGTTGATAATTATCAATGAATCGTTAATGAAGAGTTATATGTTGTTGTTTATGTGAAGTATCGTTAAAGATGATTTAAAGTTGTTTATGTTGCTTATATTGTTATATGAAGTATTATTAAAGATGAACTACGTGGTTATTTGTATTACTAATTGATGTTGTTATGATGATTACATGATGTTGCTTATGAGTTGTTAAAGAAGTACTATATGAAGAATTATTATTATTAATTGATGATGTCTATGCTGTTAAATGCATTTGATGAATTATATGCTCATTATTATTGTTTGTGAAATCTCACCCCTTCTGTTGGAATTGCCGCCTTGTGGGCAAGTGCGGATGATCAAGCTTAGGTACAACGATGTGAGAGGTCCTTGTGGTGTCGTAGGAAATGCTCTGATATGTAATGGGATGAGGTTTTATTGAATTCTATTCTTTTATGTATCATGTTGAACTAATTATGATGTTTACGATCTATCTTTGAATTTTTTAGATGCTTATGAGGCCTTGTGCCAAGAACTAATCTTTTAAGGAGTTTGAAATTATGATTCCGCTGCAAAGTTTTTGAAAAGATTTATGTTAATGAATTTTGAAGGATAAAGAATTATTATTCTTTTTATTTTAAGGATTTTTAAGAAATGTGACATCCTGAATATTGCGATATACTCTGATTAAATGCATGAAATTTTTAAGTTGGGATTTCGGGGTGTTACATTAGTCCTTGAACCATTGAATCCCCTTTGTGTTGTGTGTCTTGAAGTCCTTGGTATTGTTTTCCTCCAAACTTTAGGTTCAGAACCATTTAGTTTAGGATCCAACTTACCTTTCACAGTTTCTCTTCTTTGAAACTTAAGCTTTTGTTTTTTAGACTCTGGTTTCTTCAGAGTCTGTTTACCATAATCTGATTTCTTCAGAATCTGAATCCTTGAAGCCTTAGGTTCAAAGTTTTTCAGTACCTTTGGCTTTGGGTTCTGTGGTTTTGACTTAGTCATTACTTTAGAACTTGAAGCTTTAGGTCCTGAATGAGTCACTATGTTGACTTCTTCAGACTCACTCACAAAGTGACTTTTCAATGCTTTTCTGGCGCCATCAGGACCAGGTTCTAGGATCACTTCATTTGAGTTGCCTCCAATGAATCCAAGACCCTGTCCTCTGTTCTGATATGTGCTATAGATCATAGATGCTACCCTGGATCTATCAATTCCAGTAGAAATAAATTCTTGTAGAGCAACATCCTGCTCACTCAAGTATTTACAGCTACACTTCTTGATCAGTAGAGAGTCATTTTCTTTCTTTAAACTGTCCAACTCCAACAAAGTTGAGTCATGCTTTTTCAACAGCTTATCAAACTGTTGTTTGACTTTCTTCAACTCAGTGGATTTGGTCTCATAGTGACCAAGAAGTTCTTTGATAGAATCAACTAATTCAGATCTTGTGAGTTTAGAAAATACCTCAGTCTCACTCTCAGAGTCTGTGTCTGATTCTGCCTCAGGTGCTTCTTCAACTGGTTCAGTTGTAGCCATTAATCCAACAGCTACATTAGCTTCACCATCAACATCTTCTTCATCAGACCCTGACTCATTATCAAGATCCTCCCAGGTAGCCATCAGACTTTTCTTGATTTGCTTCTTTAACTTGCTTGACTTGAAGGTTGGTCTCTTTAACTTGGATTTCTCTTTCTGCAACTCTGGACAATCAGCAATAAAGTGCCCAGACTTCTTGCAGTTGAAGCAACCTTTTTGTTCTTCCTTCTTGAAACCCTTACCACTGCTCTTACTCAAAAACTTCTTGTTCTTCTTGGCCAGGTACTGCATTCTGCTTGAAAGCATAGCCATTTCTTTAGCAACATCAGGATCTTCCTCAGAGCTTTCAGAAGAAGAAGATTCATTTTTAGACTCTTCAACTTTGAGAGCCTTTGAGGATATTCCCTTTGACTTTAAAGCAATGGTTTTAGACTTTCTTGCAGATTCATGTTCATTGAGGCTTAACTCATGAACTTTGAGAGAACTGACAAGATCTTCAACACTCAGGGTGTTTAAATCTTTAGCTTCCTGACTTGCAGTAACTTTTGGTCTCCATCTAGAGGGTAAGCTCCTTAGTATCTTGCTAACATGGTCAAAAGCTATATAACTCTTTTTCAGTATCTGAAGTCCAAATACTAGAGTTTGAAACCTTGAGTACATCTGCTCAATGTTTTCATCCTCCTTCATCTTGAATAACTCATACTGATGAACCAATAAAAGAGCTTTAGCTTCCCTGACCTTCTTTCTCCCTTCATAGTTTGCACAAAGAGAAGCAAACATGGCTTTAGCAGTAGATTTGTCACTCATCTTCATGTACTCAGACTTAGGAATAGCAGTGACAAGAGCTCCTCTGATGATATGATGTTTCTTGTAGCTCTTCGTCTGAGCAGCATTGTGAAGCTTACGGTCAATGGCAGCACCTTCGACATCAAGTTGTAAGTCACCAACACCATCTTCTAGTATGTCCCAAAGTTCTTCATCAAGACCCATGACATAGCAGTTAAAGTTGGTTTTCCACCAAGAAAATTCTTCAGGCTCACCATTAAACTTTGGAATTTTCCCATAATCAGCTTTTTTACTACTGTTATTGGATCCATAGTCATATGGTATAGCAGCACCAGAATTAGCACCAGAAGTAGAAGGTTCACTAGAAGACATGTTTTTCTCTGTATATTTTCTGTTACACGGTTAAGTGCTATGACAACAGAGCCGGAGCTCTGATACCAACTGAAGGTGAGAAAAACACAAGAAGGGGGGTTGAATTGTGTTAACTTTTTCGCAACTCTTAAAGAGTGAGAATTTGTTCTCCAGGATCAGAGTCTGAATGGATTCAAAACCTGATGGAAGACCAGAGTCTTATGCATACCTTCTGAGCAAATCTTCAATTTGCAGTCTTCAGACTCTTTATAGCACTTCAGACTTTGATGATCTTCAGACTCTCTTCAGAACTTCAGACTCTGATGGGCTTCAGACTCTCTTCAGAACTTCAGACACTCTAGTACTTCAGAATCACAAGCAACAAGCTTCTCTGGAATCTTGCTCTTAATTTGTTCTAACATAATACTTTCTAAGATTTAAATCTTGATTAAGATCCTGCACACTTAAACAAATATTAGCATATCCAATTGACAACTTTTAATACCTTGTAAACATCAAAACTCAAAAGTGGTATTGCTGAACACCCGTGTTCCAACAATTTCAACTTCAACAGCACCACGAGAACTTCCAGATTTCCCTTCGTAGTTGCAAAGAACTACATTATGTGGCTTCAAGTCAGATTCTGATAAGCCAATCTTTTTTAAGAGAAAGTGTGGCAATAGATTCATTGTTCCACCTCCATCTACCAGTACCTTGTTTATCCCAACATCATATATTTTAACTTGGATGAACAAAGTTTTGAGATGATGTTGCATTTGATGATCAGGTCTTTCGAACATAGCTTGTTGGCCTTCTACACAACCATTATCCATCACATAATAACACTTTGGCTAGTGACCAACCATTTCTTCAGTGAAATCATCTTCATCTTCCGTAACCTCCAATATAACGTGATACTCAATTGGAAGCATTGATACGACTAGAATTATATTGAGGCTAGCTTCAGAACCAGTGAAATTTGAATTTAATTCTTCATCTTCTACAGAAAGACCTTTCTTTTCAACTGAAAGGGGAGGAAAGATCCTCTCGGTGGCAGGCTTTCTAAGTGTATCGAAGGTAGCTGGTTCTCTGTTCTTTCTTTCGTCAACATTTTTCCTAATGTTTGAGACATCTTTCAAAACATCAGAGTTTTTCTGACATTGGAATCTACACCATTGGTTTTTTTTCATAGGACTTCTCCCTTTGTAGTTGACGTTATGAACGAACCTCTTTGAATCAGATGTTTCTTCTCTCTTTTGATCAAACATCTCATTCTGATTGTTACTTCTAGTACTTTTCTTCCCACTAGAAAATACCCGCTGCTCAGTTGGAGATTTTCCACTGACTTTCTCAACCCATTTTTTAGGTGGAGACTTAGGATTGAGCTTCTTACCTCCAAAAAAATACCCATTGATTATTTAGAGATTTGGAGGAAGGAGTGAAGGTTTTTACTACTCCCTTCTTTTGGTTCGCAGTTGGGGAAGTGCCATTGAAAGGAATGTTGGCTTTGTCGAAACTGAACTTAGGCGTTTTGTCAGCCCACTTTCCATTCCGCTTTGATTGAGTTCGAAAGCCTTCAACATTCTTCGCAGCTTTCTTGTCGAAAATAGCTCTACATCTGGGACAAAGCATAATTGGAGAACCAGAAATTTTGCATATGTTAAGAAAATCAATAAGATCTTCTTCAGCTTTGGGAAATACCACTTGTATTGTTTCTTGATACTGATCTTCAGTAATCACCGTGTCAGCATATTTATGGCCTTCAGTAACCATTTTCGACATCAACCTTTGGACCATCAATATCCACTATAGGATCGATCTCAGATATTTCCACCATGTTCATGCCTGCTATTTCCATGTACATGGAATCTGCTTTCTTCAAAGGATCAACATCAACTTGCATTGGTTGCTTTGGTTTGTCTCTAAACTTCTACCTGCCTTCATCTAGTGCTTTTTGCACTGAATCCCTGAAAACCACTAAACGAGATGTGTTATGGCCAAAATTACCATGGAATTTACAATACCCTATTTTTTGCCTCTGCTCAAGAAGAGGTAATTTTAAACCTTTTGGCACTATCATTATGCTTTCACTAACCAAAAGATCAAAGATCTCGTCACATTTGGTAACATCAAATATGTAGGTTTTAGACATAAATCTGTCATTTTTAGGTTCTTCATGATTTTTTCCATTTGAAGGTTTCAACAATTTACACAAAAATAAAGGTCCTGGTTGCAGTTCAGTGATGTTAACTTCGCTTTCTTCGCCAGGACAACAACCAATGTCGAAATCTTGATTGTTGTCATTAGCATCGATGTAAGAAACCTTCTCTTTTTTACCAAACTTACTAGCCCTTAATTTTTCAACTTTAAGTCTTTCGACTTGTCGGACTCTATCTGCTAATTGTGCCATATCTCTTAGATATTGCGTATCTAATTTCTTTCGAATAGAATAGTTTAGACTGCCAGCAGCCATTTCGACTAATTCATGTTCAGGAACATGGGTAAAACATCTAGCTTTGAGAAGTTTGAACCTATTCATATAATCATCAATAGATTTTGCCGTCTTACGTCAAACACTCGCCAATTCTTTGAGACTAATCTTAGATTGTCCCGTGTAGAATTGTTCATGGAAAGACTTTTCTAATTGACCCCAAGTGAAGATAGATCCTAGAGGCAAAGTTGTATACCAAGTAAAGGCATTCTTTGTTAATGAACTTGAAAATATTTCATTCTCAAGTTTTCATTATTTGCTATGTCACCTACCTCTGTCAAGTAACGAGCAATGTGTTCGATAGTGGATTCATTAGTTTCTCCACCAAATTTGGTGAATTTGGGGATTTTCCACCCCCTAGGTAATTCCTCCATTGTAGCATATTCAAACAATGGTGACACAAAATTATGCCTATGTAGGCCTAAATTGAAACCATTTTGAGTCAAAAGGGTTTCAACTACATTGGTAATATTATTTTGACCTTCCAAATTGATTCGTTGGGCCTGCCGAATCACTTGATTAGGATCTTAGTTCCTTTGAATCAAAATTTGAACTCTTTCCTGCACTTTTGGCACTTGTGGTTCGACCAAAGGTTAAGGCGCTGGATTGACAAGATTTCCATCATTAGGTCTATTCACGTGTACTTCAATAGGCCTTGGATTCTGAACTTGAGGTATTTGCACATTTCGCCTAGGAGAAGCGCCAAAGAAATCAGCAATTCGCAAAAGAAACACTATTCCAATCTGTTGAGTCAACATATTGACCATTTCATGGTTACAATACTCCATTTGCTGCCTTAAAGCAGCCAAGGAAGCATTGGTCAGTGATTGCTGAGGATTCAAACTAAGAACACTTGGCCTAGGATAATAAAATTGAGGGTGAACCGCATTCAAATTCTCTGAAACACTGGATGGATTACTATGGAGGACTACCATAAAGGATGAAGGCATTCCATATGGTTGGTTCCTAAGATTTGATGGAATAAAGGACCATGTATTTTGAACTAACGGATTACCAAAATTAGCGTTAGATTGTGTAACCGGTGCAACAGTCGAAGTTCTAATGGGAACATTTGTTGATATATGAGCAGGAATCGTTGATATTACCGTTCCATCAACATTTGTGCCATGATATATTCTCCATAGATGCCCTTGTTGGACTTGATGGTGGATCATTACTGCAAGTAGAATGTACCTTTTTCTGGAAGTTTCTTTTTACTCCTTAATAACATACACAACAGAAATAACAAGTTTGAAAAAACAGAACAAATTTTCTAAGAAAATTTAGACAAAAGCACAAACTGTCCCACTGGGCGTGCCAATTTGTTTAACCTAGATTTTGGTAAACTACTGAACTGATTTAAAACAAAGGCGAGTGAGATAACCAGCAAATCTCAAGGCATTTTGTGCTTGATTGTTTTCTAGAAAAATATGGGTACTCTGAAGGTGAGAAAAACACAAGAAGGGGGGGTTGAATTGTGTTAGCTTTTCGCGGCTCTTGAAGAGTGAGAATCTAATTCCTTAATATCAGAGTCTGAAGGAGATCAGAGTCTGATAGGAGATTAGGTTCTGATGCAGCGGAAATAATCAAGAGATAGAGAGAAGAGAGAACACAAGCAATTATACAGGTTCCTTCCACAAACCGGAAGTAGTCCTGTCCCCCTTGTACTTCCAAGGAGAGTTCACTAAAATGTAATATCTATTACAAGTTGCTCAAACACACAGTAAGAGACTTCCAATGCTCAAGCACGCAGGCAAGAGACTTCCAATGCTCAAGCACGCAGGCAAGAGACTTCCAATGCTCAAAGACACAACTAAGAGACTTCTTTGCTCAAGGACGAAGCCAAGAGACTTCTTTGCTCAAGCACACAAGCAAGAGACTTCTTTGCTCAAGCACACAAGCAAGAGACTTCTAACACAATTACAGAAAATTGAATAGAGTTGAAACACTTGACAAATAATCTAACGTGTTTCTATTACAACAAAGACAGACTCTGTTTCAGACAAAGACAGACTCTGTTTTTCTGTTTAACTTAGAAATTCTAGAATACTCAGTTTGTAAGAATAATCTAAGTTGATGATGTGCTTTGTTAAGACTCAGATGAATACGATAGCAATGCAGCGTAGTTTTCTAGTTGTAGAGTCCAACAATTCTTCAAGTCTTCTATCCTTTATATAGGCGAAGGAAAGAGACGTTGAGTCATCCAGCACATCAGGATGATTTCTGAAGCTTGATCAATAGCTGTTGATCTGTTGCTTGATTTGGTAATAGTCCTTCAATTGCATAATTTGAATTCCATTCCCTTTGAAGATTAATACCGGTAGACACAGTTGCCAAACTGTACGAGGTAGTGGAGTAGTCGAAACAGAGTTCGTACAACGTACTCTGTACTGGCCTGCATTCGTTGTCGTTGTGCTTCCCACGCTCAAGTTAACTTTGAAGCTAGCCGTTACTCCAAATGAGAGTTTCTTTTGCATCGTAATGCTTGTAGAAATTCTTGTTAGCAGATCTTCAGATTTCGGGCTTCAGACTCACTGTAGCACTTAGCTTCTGATGATCTTCAGACTCTCTTGGTTTTCAGATTCTGATAGTCTTCAGACGTCTTCAGACTCTGATACAGTTCTTCAGACTATGATAATCTTCAGACTCTGATATAGTTCTTCAGACTCTGATAGTCTTCAGACTCTCTTGGATACAGTCTTCAGACTTTCTTCGATACAATCTTCAGACTCTCTTCGATACAGTCTTCAGACTCTCTTCGATACAGAATCACAAGCAACAAGCTTCTCTGGATCTTTGCTCTTTAACATTGTTCAAACAGAATACTTTCTAAGATATAAATCTTGATTGATATCCTGCATACTTAAACAAATATTAGCAATATCCAATTGACAACTTTTAATACCTTGTTATCATCAAAACTCAAAACGTGGTATTGCTGAACACCTTTGTTCCAACATACTCGTGTGTCAAGTGTCGAACTATGAATATAACTATCCAAATCCAGATACAAGGTGGGACCTGTCGAGATCATCTTCAATGGATCAGTGCGAAGGCTTAAAAAGCAAAGATTGAACTAAAAACAAATAAAAAGAGTCTAAAAGCTAATCTATAATTGCATTGAATTGAATGTAAAAGTGGTACACAGATTCATACATTAGAACTTGTTTGCTCGTTTCTCCTTGTGTGAGCAGATAGTTTGAGCGTGTGAGCTTTCAGTATGGTTGAATTGTGTGTTGGAACAAAGGTGTTCAGCAATACCACGTTTTGAGTTTTGATGATAACAAGGTATTAAAAAGTTGTCAATTGGATATTGCTAATATTTGTTTAAGTATGCAGGATATCAATCAAGATTTATATCTTAGAAAGTATTCTGTTTGAACAATGTTAAAGAGCAAAAAATCCAGAGAAGCTTGTTGCTTGTGATTCTGTATCGAAGAGAGTCTGAAGACTGTACCGAAGAGAGTCTGAAGACTGTACCGAAGAGAGTCTGAAAGACTATCAGAGTCTGAAGACTATCAGAATCTGAAAACCAAGAGAGTCTGAAGATTATCAGAAGCTTAGTGCTATAGTGAGTCTGAAGCCCGAAATCTGAAAATCTGCTGACAAGGATTTCTTCAAGCATTGCGATGCAAAAGAAACTCTCAAATGGAGTAACGGCTAGCTTCAAAGTCAACTTGAGCGTGGGAAGCACAAAGACAAGAATGCAGGCCAGTACAGAGTACATTGTACGAACTCTGTTTCCACTACTCCACTACCTCGTACAGTTTGGCAACTGTGTCTACCGGTTTTAATCTTCAAAGAGAATGGAATTCAAATTATGCAATTGAAGGACTATTACCAAATCAAGCAACAGATCAACAACTATTGATCAAGCTTCAGAAATCATTGTGATGTGCTGGATGACTCAACGTCTCTTTCCTACGCCTATATAAAGGATAGAAGACTTGAAGAATTGTTGGACTCTACAACTAGAAAAATTACACTGCAGTTGCTTTCGTATTCAACTGAGTCTTAACAAAAACACATCAACAACTTAGATTCTTACAAACTGAGTATTCTAGAATTTCTAAGTTCCACAGAAAAACAGAGTCTGTCTTTTGTTTGAAACAGAGTCTGTCTTTGTTGTAACTGAAACACGTTTGATTGTTGTCAAGTTTTTCAACTCTATTCAATTTTCTGTAATTGTGTAAGAAGTCTCTTGCTTGTGTGCTTGAGCAAAGAAGTCTCTTGGCTGCGTCCTTGAGAAAAGAAGTCTCTTAGTTGTGTCTTTGAGCATTGGAAGTCTCTTGCCTGCGTGCTTGAGCATTGGAAGTCTCTTACTGTGTGTTTGAGAACCTTGTAATTGATATTACATTTTAGTGAACTCTCCTTGGAAGTACAAGGGGGACAGGACTACTTCCGGTTTGTGGAAGGAACCTGTATAATGGCTTGTGTTCTCTCTGAAGGTGAGAAAAACACAAGAAGGGGGGGTTGAATTGTGTTTTCTTTTCTCAACTCTTGAAGAGTGATAATCTAATTCCTTTAGACTCAGAGTCTGAATGAGATCAGAGTCTGATAGGAGATTAGGTTCTGATTGCAGCGGAATAATCAAGAGATAAAGAGAGAACAAAGAACACAAGCAATTATACAGGTTCCTTCCACAAACCGAAAGTAGTCCTGTCCCCCTTGTACTTCCAAGGAGAGTTCACTAAAATGTAATATCAAATTACAAGTTGCTCAAACACACAGTATGAGACTTCCTTGCTCAAGCACACAGGCGAGAGTCTTCCTTGCTCAAAGACACAACTAAGAGACTTCCTATGCTTAAGGACACAGCCAAGAGACTTCCTTTGCTCAAGCACAAAAGCAAGAGACTTTTACACAATTACAGAAAATTGAATAGAGTTGAAACACTTGACAACAATCAAAATGTGTTTCAATTACAACAAAGACAGACTCTGTTTTACACAAAAGACAGACTCTGTTTTTCTGTGAAACTTAGAGATTCTAGGATACTCAGTTTGTAAGAATCTAAGTTTATGATGTGCTTAAGTTGAGACTCAGTTGAATACTAAAGCAGCGCAATGCAGTTTTTCTAAGATATAGAGTCGCACAATTCTTCAAGTCTTCTATCCTTTATATAGGCGTAGGAAAGAGACATTGAGTCCTCCAGCACATCAGAATGATTTCTGAAGCTTGATCAATGACTGTTGATCTGTTGCTTGATTTGGTAATAGTCCTTCAATAGCATCATTTGAATTCCATTCCCTTTGAGGATTAATACCGGTAGACACAGTTGCCAAACTGTACGTGGTAGTGGAGTAGTGGAAACAGAGTTCGTACAACGTACTCTGTACTGGCCTGCAATCTTTGTCTTTGTGCTTCCCACGCTCAAGTTGACTTAGAAGCTAGCCGTTACTCCATTAGAGTTTCTTTGTGCATAGCAATTCAGTAGAGATCACTTGTTAGGAGATTATCAAATTTGTGGCTTCAGACTCACTGTAGCACTAAGCTTCTGATAATCTTCAGACTCTCTTGGTTTTCAGATTCTGATGGTCTTCAGACTCTGATACAGTCTTCAGACTCTCTTCAGCACAGTCTTCAGACTCTCTTCGATACAGTCTTCAGACTCTCTTCGATACAGAATCACAAGCAACAGGCTTCTATGGATTTATTGCTTTTTAACATTGTTCAAACAGAATGCTTTCTAAGATACAAATCTTAATTGATATCCTGCATACTTAAACAAATATTAGCAATATCCAATTGACAACTTTTTAATACCTTGTTATCATCAAAACTCAAAACGTGGTATTGCTGAACACCTTTGTTCCAACAATCTCCCCCTTTTTGATGATGACAAACATTAGTATTTAAAAGGTCAATTGTTGTTAATCTAATTAACAAGTTGACTTAAGGGGTTCTGAGGTTTGTAAGCTCAGAGTCTGAGGTTTGAAGGCTCTGACTCCCCCTGAGTCTGATAGTTCTTAAGTTGAGGTTTGTAAGCTCATCTTGAGTTCTATCCAGGTTAATTAAATTGTTTTTCAAACGCAATCAAATTCATACTCAGAATATATAGAAAATTGATTCTTAAACAGGACTCAGAGTTTAACTAAGCACCTTTCGCAAATTTCCCTTTAACTTTTACGTATACATGCAATGTAATTAAAAGAAGGTTCCCTTCTCCCTGACATAAATACTTTCCCTTCTCCCCCTTTTGTCATCAACAAAAAAAAGTTCAGAACATGGTTCCTCCCCCTTTTTAAATGACTTAAGGTAAGGGTGTAAACATGTTTTAAAGAAGAAAGAGATTCAGAGGGAAAACACAGAAGATTCAGAGCATAAAAAGAATTGAAATGCAAATAGTAAAGAGAAAAACAACTTGTATAAAAAGAAGCAACAACCAGTTCAGAAGAAGCAATTAAGAATTACAAAATAAAACAAAACAAAATTAAACTAAGGTTGGTTTTGTTTGGCAAGATGATCCATCAGTTTCTGGAGATCCTCTTGCTGTTTCTTTACCATCTCTTCCAGAGCCTCAGTTCTTCGCAAATGTTCTTCTCTTTCCAGTCTAGCTTCTTCTTGAATTCTATACATCTTCCTCTTCAAAGAATTGTAAGCCACAGATTCTCTAGGAATATACTGATTCTCATCAAAGAAGGGTGTATCTCTTATCCTTAGAATAGGAGCATTTATCATAGCTACACCTTTCTCAGCCTACTTAACTTCTTCAACATGCTTGGCAGTGATTAGAGCTTGTTCCCTGGCAGCAGCTTTTTGAATTTTGGTGATAAAATCCAAAAACTCAGTCTTTACTGTAGAGAACTTGTCCTCATAGCTCACATTAAGTATTGGCATAGACCTTTGCTCAATAACTTCTTTGAGCTTATTGCATGAAGAAGCATAAAACTCATCAATCTTATTTGAATCAAATAAGTCAGTTTGAGGTTCAGAGGTTGAGGGTAGAGAAGCTCTCAAAGCTAGAAAAGTTTCAAAAGGGAAAAAGGTTATAGGATCACAGAGTGATTGAGAAACTCTTCTGGTCTGAGCTTTACATGATGTTACAGTTCCTGATACGATATCAGAGACTTGTTCTAGATTTTCAGAAGCTGGTTCAACAACAGGTTCTGAAGGTTCAACAGAGGCTAAGGTCAGATTCTCTGTAGGTACAGGTACAGGGTCTGGTTTGGAAATGGATGAAGTAGCTTTTGTTGTTTTGAATTTAGCAGGGGTTTTTGGTAGTTCTCCCCCTAGATGTCTTTCAAGAGAATCTAGAGTGTCTGGAGAGTCTACACAAATGGTTTCAGTTTGGGGGGATGGATGTTTGGATGAATGGTTGCTTCAGGTTTTTCAGAAGGTTTAATTACCTGAAGTGGTTTGAGGAAAGAGGGTTGAGCAGGATGGTCAGCAGGAAGATTCATAGACACTGTGATTGTGTCTTGAATCACTCTGTCCATAGTTGAATCAACATAATCAACTACTGCCTGGTCAAGTGGGTTATGGGATGATATGGGTTTGATTGGTGAGGGAGATGAATTTTTGAGAGAAGGAAGAATTTGGCTCAAGGGATTGTTGTCAGATTCTGAATCTGATTCTGACTCATGATTCAAAGAAGAAGATGAGCTATATGCCACGTTGCCAGAGGTGCCAATGCCAGCTTCTGGAGAGGCAAAATGATCAGACACAGTAGCTTCTGATAACTCAGCTTCTGCAGGTTCTGAAGTACTCTTCTGTTTAAGAGCAGAAGCAAGTAACTTAGCAGCTTCCTTGACAGTCTCTTCCTTCAACTCTTCAGCAATCAAATCTGCTGCCATAACCTTGCCAGCAGTGTGTTCATCCTCAATCATAGATACAGAAGTACCTATCTTCTGTGCTACATCCTTAGCCACAGGAATCACTTCCACCTTTCTTTTCTTGATCTGACTCTCTTCACCTGCAGAGTCAGAATCAATGAAATCAGCAATTTCTTGAGCTAGCTTGTCATAGTCTCTGTCAGCTTTGCCCATTATTGCTTTCTTATCAGCTTTCTTAGCCTTCTTCTCATCTTTCTTAGCCTTCTTCCCATCCTTAATTTCACGAAGTGCAGAAGGAGAACCAATTGAAACTCCAGGAAGAACAGAAGATTTGATCTTTTTCTTAAGAGGCTCCTGCTTCTCTTCCTCTTCCTTGAGAATCACTTCCTTGGTCCTTTTTCCTTTGACCTTAAGAGGGCCTCCTCCAGCAGTCTCAGGAATAGCAGAATAGTTGATTATTCTACCAGTCTCCTTGAAGTAATCCACCACAAATCTAGCAAGAACTTCAGGATTATCTTCTTTGGATATGGGAGGGAAGTCCATCATCAAATCAGATTGTACATAGGATTCTCTCATATCATGCTTAGAGGGATTGAATCTCTTGACAATCTTCATGTACTGTAGAGTCTTGCCATTGATGATTCTGCCGGTCACAGTTCCTAGATGAATATCTGATACCACACCAGATTCTGATAAGACCTTCAAAAGACCTCCTTGATACAGAATCTCAGATATTAATCTTCCAAAAGGAACTTGCCTCCTGGATTCTGATTGACTCTTCTTGATGGCCCAACACATGTGGTGCATCACATATCTGGGGAAGTTGATCTTTATTTTGTTGATAAGAAAATAAAGAACTTTGTGATCCACAGATAATGTATCTGTTCCTCCTCCTTTCTGAAGCATACTATCCAGTATAATCTTCAGAAGCACCCTATGCGTAGGATGCATATCCACCAATTTATTTGAGGGTCTCCCTTCAAATAACAACTTGTTGCAGATAACAGCCCATTCACTCTTCTTGTTGACATTCCACTGAAATTTCCCAGCGCTCTCCATCTGACAAGCCCTGGCTACCACATCTTCAGTGATAACTACAGGAATTCCCATCACAGCAGACCTAATTTCAAGACCATTGTACGGTCTTAAACCCATTTGGTCTCTGTTTTTGCCAGCAAGACTAGGGTTGTTTGAGATTGCTACTGTTTCTTCCAACGTAGCTTCAGCTTTGTCGTAGACTTCTGACCTAACCCAAAAATCTCTAACAAGCTCCTGATATGTTGGTCCATTCAACATACCAAAGTATCTCATCATTCCTTGTGATAAGAAATGAGGTGCAACGTCAACTCCATGACGACTAATTGAAGCGAAATCTACTGGAGATTCAACTTGAATTTCCAGAGTCTCCTTGATGATGTTCATTGTTCTGGGTTTGATAATATAAGAACCTCCGGACTTGATTATGACACCAGATTGGATGAGATCACTTGCCATTAGGATATTCTAAGAGTTTGATTTGAGAACAAAAAGTTTTGCAAAGTATTGAAAAACAAGAAATTTGTTCAGAGAGAAAATCAAAGAGTAAAAAGAGAAGTGAGTTGTGTGTGTTATGTATTTATAGAGAAAAAAATGTTTGAAAACTGTTTGGAAAGAGTATGGGACAAACAAACACAAACAATAAGTACAATATAGCATGCAGCCGTAAACGTATTGGGACAAAGCGAAGGTAACTTGTTTATCGTAATGAAATCATTGCCCTTTTGAGTTCTTACCCAATACAGACAGGCCACGTCTGAGAAACCGTAAAGTAACTGTCACCATAGTGGGGCAGGTGTTACTGAACTTAACAGTCACGCTTCCACTAATACAAGCTTCTGAGAGTCTAAAGATTCCTTACCAGATTCTGAATATTTTACTAGAAGCTTTCATCAGAATCTCCAAAAGAGAGTCTGATTCCCAGATAGCTTCTGAAGGTTTTCAGAGTCTGAATTCTGTTTTCAGAGGCGCATATTACCCAGAGACATAGCACATGTTCAAATTTTTTCTTTATGAAATCAAATCTTTCAACAGATAAGGGTTTAGTAAATATATCAGCCCATTGATGATCAGTATCAATGAATTGGATATCTAAAATTCCTTTTTGAACATAGTCTCTTATAAAATGATGTTTAATCTCAATATGCTTTGCTCTTGAATGCAGAATTGGATTTTTAGACAAACATATAGCTGCTGTATTATCACAATAAATTGGGATATGGTTTTCAGTTATTTGATAGTCCTCAAGCTGATGTTTCATCCAGAGTAGCTGTGTACAACAACTAGCAGCTGAGATGTATTCTGCTTCTGCTGTAGACAGAGCAATGGTTGCTTGCCTCTTGCTAGCCCAGGATATCAGATTCTCTCCCAAGAATTGACAATTGCCACTTGTAGATTTTCTTTCAATCCTGTCTCCAGCATAATCAGCATCACAGAATCCAACTAGCTTGTAGTCAGAGGATTTCTTGTAAAGAAGTCCAAGATTAGCAGTTCCTTTCAGATATCTAAAGATTCTCTTAACAGCAGTTAAGTGAGACTCTCTAGGATCTGATTGAAACCTTGCACACAAACATACACTGAACAGAATATCTGGTCTGGATGCAGTTAGGTATAACAAAGAACCAATCATACCTCTATACAGCTTCTGATCAACTTTGGTTCCTTGATCTTCTTTGCTCAGAGTGCAGGTTGGATGCATTGGAGTATTCATTTCCTTGCAGTCCTCAAGATTGAACTTCTTCAGAAGCTCTTTCGTATACTTGGACTGATGAACGTAGACTCCATCTTTGCATTGGTTGATTTGAATTCCAAGAAAGAACTTCAATTCTCCCATCATGCTCATTTCAAATTCATCCTGCATTACTTGTGAAAACTCTTTGCAAAGTGAACTATTTGTAGAACCAAAGATAATATCATCAACATAAATCTGAACTACAAGAATGTCTTTCTTTAGAGTCTTTCTGAATAGAGTAGTGTCAACTTGTCCTCGTTCAAAGTTGTTTTGAATCAAGAAATTACTCAGTCTTTCATACCAAGCTCTGGGAGCTTGTTTCAAGCCATAAAGTGATTTCTTTAATTTATAAACATGCTCTGGATGCTTTAAGTCTTCAAAGCCAGGAGGTTGTTTGACATATACTTCTTCAGAAATGACACCATTAAGAAATGCACTCTTAACATCCATTTGATACAAAGTTATGTTGTGATTGACTGCATAGGAAAGAAGTAACCTGATTGCTTCCAATCTTGCAACTGGAGCAAAAGTTTCTGTGTAATCAATGCCTTCTTGCTGACTGAAGCCTTGCGCAACAAGTCTGGCCTTGTTTCTGATTACTTCTCCTTGTTCACTAAGCTTATTTCTGAACACCCACTTGGTTCCAATGATGTTCTTGTGATTAGGCTTAGCTACTAGATCCCATACTTCATTCCTTTTGAATTGATTCAGTTCTTCTTGCATTGCTAGAATCCATCCTTCATCTCCAAGAGCTTCTTCAACAGAAGTTGGTTCAATAACAGATAATAATCCTAACGCAGACTCTTCTTGTCTGTAATGCGATCTTGTTCTCATAGGACTTTCTTTATTTCCAATTATCTGATCTTCTGGATGTGAAGACTTGTATTTGAAAGATTGTTTGGATTGACTAGCTTGCAGAGAACCATCTTGAGCTTCATCAGAAGCTTCTTCATTAGGAACTTCAGGGGTTGTTCCAGCTTCTGAAGTATCTTCAGATTCTGGAATCAATGGTTCCAGAACCAATGATTTTGCCAGTCTGGTTTCCTCCAAATCCCACAGTTCCTCCCTCTTTCATGGTTAGGGTTAGGAACATAGACCTTTCTCCCGTCATGTGACGCGAGCACCCACTATCTAGGTACCAAGCCTTGTGTTTTCTTAGTCCTTTTAGACATACCTCTGTTTCATTTTCAGAGTCTGTATCTGATTCTGCCTTAGGTGTCTCTTTAACAGATTCAGTTGTAGCCATTAGTCCAACAGCTACATTGGCTTCACCATCAGCATCATCATCTTCAGATCCTGACTCATTATCAAGATCTTCCCAGGTGGCCATCAGACTTTTCTTGATCTGCTTCTTAAACTTGCTTGACTTGAAGGTTGGCCTTTTTGACTTAGATTTCTCCTTCTGCAGTTCTGGACACTCAGCAATAAAATGTCCAGTTTTCTTGCAGTTGAAGCAACCTTTCTGATCCTCCTTTTTTAACCCCTTCCCACTGCTCTTGCTCAGAAATCTCTTGTTCTTCTTAGCAAGGTACTGCATTCTGCTTGAAAGCATAGCCATTTCTTTTGCTAAATCAGGATCCTCTTCTGAGCTTTCAGAAGCTGAAGACTCATTTTCAGATTCTTCAACCTTGAGAGCCTTTGAAGACCTTCCTTTTGATTTTAAAGCAATGGTTTTGGATTTTCTTGCAGAATCATGTTCATTGAGACTTAACTCATGAACCTTGAGTGAGCTTACAAGATCTTCAACACTTAAAGTGTTTAAATCTTTAGCCTCCTCAATTGCAGTGACCTTTGGTCTCCATCTAGAGGGTAAGCTCCTTAAAATCTTGCTAACATGATCAGAAGCTATGTAACTCTTCTTCAATATCTGAAGACCAGATACTAGAGTTTGAAATCTTGAGTACATCTGCTCAATACTTTCATCCTCTTTCATCTTAAATAGTTCATATTGATGAACTAATAGAAGAGCTTTAGCTTCCCTGACCTTTTTGCTTCCTTCGTAGTTAGCACAGAGAGAAGCAAACATGGCTCTAGCAGTAGATTTGTCACTCATCTTCATGTATTCCGTTTTAGGAATAGCAGTGACAAGAGCCCCTCTGATGATATGATGTTTCTTATAGATTTTCTTTTGAGCAGCAGTGTGAAGTTTGCGGTCAATGGCAGCACCTTCGTCATCAAGTTGTAAGTCACCAACACCATCTTCAAGTATGTCCCAGAGTTCTTCATCAAGACCCATGACATAACTATAGAAGTTGGTTTTCCACCACGAAAATTCTTCAGGATCACCATTGAACTTGGGAATTTTTCCATAATCAGCCTTTCTACTGCTGTTATTGGATCCATATTCATATGGTATAGCAGCACCAGAAGAAGACGGTTCACTGGAAGACATGTTTTTCTCTGGATCTTTTCTGTTACACGGTTAAGTGCTAAGACAACAGAGCCGGAGCTCTGATACCAACTGAAGGTGAGAAAAACACAAGAAGGGGGGGTTGAATTGTGTTTTCTTTTCTCAACTCTTGAAGAGTGAGAATCTAATTCCTTTAGACTCAGAGTCTTAATGAGATCAGAGTCTGATAGGAGATTAGGTTCTGATTGCAGCGGAATAATCAAGAGATAAAGAGAGAACAAAGAACACAAGCAATTATACAGGTTCCTTCCACAAACCGGAAGTAGTCCTGTCCCCCTTGTACTTCCAAGGAGAGTTCACTAAAATGTAATATCAAATTACAAGTTGCTCAAACACACAGTATGAGACTTCCTTGCTCAAGCACACAGGCGAGAGACTTCCTTGCTCAAAGACACAACTAAGAGACTTCCTATACTCAAGGACACAGCCAAGAGACTTCCTTTGCTCAAGTACAAAAGCAAGAGACTTTTACACAATTACAGAAAATTGAATAGAGTTGAAACACTTGACAACAATCAAAATGTGTTTCAATTACAACAAAGACAGACTCTGTTTTACACAAAAGACAGACTCTGTTTTTCTGTGAAACTTAGAGATTCTAGGATACTCAGTTTGTAAGAATCTAAGTTTATGATGTGCTTAAGTTGAGACTCAGTTGAATACTAAAGCAGCGCAATGCAGTTTTTCTAAGATATAGAGTCGCACAATTCTTCAAGTCTTCTATCCTTTATATAGGCGTAGGAAAGAGACATTGAGTCCTCCAGCACATCAGAATGATTTCTGAAGCTTGATCAATGACTGTTGATCTGTTGCTTGATTTGGTAATAGTCCTTCAATAGCATCATTTGAATTCCATTCCCTTTGAGGATTAATACCGGTAGACACAGTTGCCAAACTGTACGTGGTAGTGGAGTAGTGGAAACAGAGTTCGTACAACGTACTCTGTACTGGCCTGCAATCTTTGTCTTTGTGCTTCCCACGCTCAAGTTGACTTAGAAGCTAGCCGTTACTCCATTAGAGTTTCTTTGTGCATAGCAATTCAGTAGAGATCACTTGTTAGGAGATTATCAAATTTGTGGCTTCAAACTCACTGTAGCACTAAGCTTCTGATAATCTTCAGACTCTCTTGGTTTTCAGATTCTGATGGTCTTCAGACTCTGATACAGTCTTCAGACTCTCTTCAGCACAGTCTTCAGACTCTCTTCGATACAGTCTTCAGACTCTCTTCGATACAGAATCACAAGCAACAGGCTTCTATGGATTTATTGCTTTTTAACATTGTTCAAACAGAATGCTTTCTAAGATACAAATCTTAATTGATATCCTGCATACTTAAACAAATATTAGCAATATCCAATTGACAACTTTTTAATACCTTGTTATCATCAAAACTCAAAACGTGGTATTGCTGAACACCTTTGTTCCAACACTCTCTTCTCTCTATCTCTTGATTATTCCGCTGCATCAGAACCTAATATCCCATCAGACTTTGATCCCATTCAGACTCTGAGTTTAAAGGAATTAGATTCTCACTCTTCAAGAGCTGCGAAAAGCTAACACAATTCAACCCCCCCTTCTTGTGTTTTTCTCACCTTCAGTTGGTATCAGAGCTCCGGCTCTGTTGTCATAGCACTTAACCGTGTGACAGAAAAGATCCAGAGAAAAACATGTCTTCCAGTGAACCGTCTTCTTTTGGTGCTACTTCTGGTGCTGCTATACCATATGACTATGGATCCAATAACAGCAGTAAAAAGGCTGATTATGGAAAAATTCCTAAGTTCAATGGTGATCCTGAAGAATTTTCTTGGTGGAAAACCAACTTCTATAGTTATTTCATGGGTCTTGATGAAGAACTCTGGGACATACTTGAAGATGGTGTTGGTGACTTACAACTTGATGACGAAGGTGCTGCCATTGACCGCAAACTTCACACTGCTCCTCAAAAGAAAATCTACAAGAAACATCACATCATCAGAGGGGCTCTTGTCACTGCCATTCCTAAAACGGAATACATGAAGATGAGTGACAAATCTACTGCTAGAGCCATGTTTGCTTCTCTCTGTGCTAACTATGAAGGAAGCAAAAAGGCCAGGGAAGCTAAAGCTCTTCTGTTAGTTCATCAGTATGAACTATTCAAGATGAAAGAGGATGAAAGTATTGAGCAGATGTACTCAAGATTTCAAACTCTAGTATCTGACCTTCAGATACTAAAGAAGAGTTATATAGCTTATGATCATGTTAGCAAGATTTTAAGGAGCTTACCCTATAGATGGAGACCAAAGGTCACTGCAATTGAGGAGGCTAAAGATTTAAACACTTTAAGTGTTGAAGATCTTGTAAGCTCACTCAAGGTTCATGAGTTAAGTCTCAATGAACATGATTCTGCAAGAAAGTCCAAAACCATTGCTTTAAAATCAAAAGGAAGGTCTTCAAAGGCTCTCAAGGTTGAAGAGTCTCAAAGGCACTTTAAGTGCCAATGACTTGAAGACATAACTTACGAAAGGAGTTCAATGGTTCTAAGACTAACCAAAAAGGACCCAGGAGAATATGGGTACCTAAGTCTGAAATTATTGATGCTGCAGGTATGTCTAAAAGGACTAGAAAAGCAGAAGGCTTGGTACCTGGACAGTGGTTGCTCGCGTCACATGACGGGAGAAAGGTCTATGTTCCTAACCCTAACCATGAAAGAGGGAGGAACTGTGGGATTTGGAGCAAACCAGACTAGCAAAATCATTGGTACTGGAACCATTGGTAACTCTCTGATCTCAATCAGTAATGTGTGGTTCGTTGATGGACTTAGACATAACTTACTAAGCATAAGTCAATTATGTGACAGTGGTTATGATGTATTGTTTAATAAGAACAACTGCATAGTGGTTAACAAGGATGATCAGTCTATAGTCTTCAAGGGAAAACGAAGAAACAATGTCTACAAGATAAAATTCTCTGAACTGACTGATCAGAAGGTAGTGTGCCTTTTGTCAATGGGTGATAAGAAGTGGCTGTGGCATAGACGTTTGGGACATGCTAACTGGAGATTAATCTCCAAGCTTAGCAAGTTGCAACTTGTCAAAGGCCTACCAGTCATTGACTATCACTCAGATGCTCTTTGCGGAGCATGTCAGAAAGGGAAAATTGTCAAGAGTCCCTTCAAGCCGAAAGAAATTGTTTCTACTTCCAGACCTTTGGAGTTACTTCATATTGACTTATTTGGACCAGTTAACACTGCATCCTTATATGGAAGTAAATATGGATTAGTCATTGTTGATGACTACAGCAGACGGTGTTGGGTTAAGTTTCTGAAAACTAAAGATGATTCCTATTCTGTGTTTAGTAAATTCTGCATCCAAATTCAATCAGAGAAGGAATTGAAAATCCTGAAAGTCAGAAGTGATCATGGAGGAGAATTTGAAAATGAACCGTTTGAGGTTTTCTGTGAAAAACATGGAATTGTTCATGAATTCTCTGCACCTAGAACTCCACAACAAAATGGAGTTGTAGAGAGAAAGAACAGAACCTTACAAGAGATGGCTAGAACCATGATCCATGAGAACAATCTGGCTAAGCATTTTTGGGCAGAAGCAGTAAACACAGCTTGTTATGTTCAGAACAGAATCTATATTAGACCTCTGTTGACAAAACAGCTTATGAACTCTTTAAAGGAAGGAAAGCCAACATATCTTATTTTCATCAGTTCGGATGTACGTGTTATGTCCTGGACAACAAAGTCTACCTAAAGAAATTTGATGCCAAAGCTCAAAAGGGAATCTTTTTAGCTTACTCTGAACGCTCTAAGGCATACAGGCTGTATAATTCAGAAACACAATGTGTTGAAGAATCTATGCATGTCAGATTCGATGACAAAGTGCCTGGAAGTGAAACTCCAGTGCAAGATGAAAGTTGTGCAGAATCTCAAGATTCTGATGACAACTCAGAAGCTGATCAGATTTCAGAATCTGAAGATACTTCAGAAGCTGGAGTATCCCCTGAAGTTCCTAATGAAGAAGCTTCTGATGAAGCTCAAGATGGTTCTTTGCAAGCTAGTCAATCCAAACAATCTTTCAAATACAAGTCTTCACATCCAGAGGATCAGATAATTGGCAATAAAGAATGTCTCAGAAGAACAAGATCGCATTTCAGACAAGAAGAGTCTGCCTTGGGATTATTATCTGTTATTGAACCAACCTCTGTTGAAGAAGCTCTTGGAGATGAAGGATGGATTCTGGCAATGCAAGAAGAACTGAATCAATTCAAAAGGAATGAAGTATGGGATCTAGTAGCTAAGCCTGATCACAAGAACATCATTGGAACTAAGTGGGTGTTCAGAAATAAGCTTAGTGAAGAAGGAGAAGTAATCAGAAACAAGGCCAGACTTGTTGCGCAAGGCTACAGTCAACAAGAAGGCATTGATTACACAGAAACGTTTGCTCCAGTTGCAAGATTGGAAGCAATCAGGTTACTTCTTTCCTATGCAGTTAATCACAACATAACCCTGTATCAAATGGACGTTAAGAGTGCATTTCTTAATGGTGTCATTTCTGAAGAAGTGTATGTCAAACAACCTCCTGGCTTTGAAGATTTAAAACATCCAGAGCATGTTTATAAATTGAAGAAATCACTATATGGCTTGAAACAAGCTCCCAGAGCTTGGTATGAAAGACTAAGTAATTTCTTAATTCAAAATAACTTTGAACGAGGGCAAGTTGACACTACATTATTCAGAAAGACTCTGAAGAAAGACATTCTTATAGTTCAGATGTATGTTGATGAGATCATTTTTGGTTCTACAAATAGTTCACTTTGCAAAGAGTTTTCCAAAGTAATGCAGGATTGGACCGTCATAATATTCCTAAGAGTCTTAAGGACCTCTAGAAGGACCTGCAGACCCCCCAGGAGGCCTTAGCGCCCTCCAGAAGAGCTCTAAGGCCTAAGGCGCGTCCTTTCAGGGCCCCGCCTTAAGTAAACCACTAGAACCCGCCTAAAATACTAGAATACCCTTATGGCTTGGAGACCAAGCCATTAAAGCCCAAGCCCACGGCAGGCTATAAATACAACCCTTGAGAGCATTCTTAAGGCATCCAATAATCAGTCTAAACCCTAATAGACAGACAAAACCCTAGTAATCACTATTCGTACTTTTTGCAAGTACCAGGATGAGTTTGAAATGAGCATGATGGGAGAATTGAAGTTCTTTCTTGGAATTCAAATCAACCAATGCAAAGATAGAGTCTATGTTCATCAGTCCAAATATACGAAAGAGCTTCTGAAGAAGTTCAATCTTGAGGATTGCAAAGAAATGAATACTCCAATGCATCCAACCTGCACTCTGAGCAAAGAAGATCAAGGAACCAAAGTTGATCAGAAGCTGTATAGAGGTATGATTGGTTCTTTGTTATACCTAACTGCATCCAGACCTGATATTTTATTCAGTGTATGTTTGTGTGCAAGGTTTCAATAAGATCCTAGAGAGTCTCACTTAACTGCTGTTAAGAGAATCTTTAGATATCTGAAAGGAACTACTAATCTTGGACTTCTTTACAAGAAATCCTCTGACTACAAGCTAGTTGGATTCTGTGATGCTGATTATGCTGGAGACAGGATTGAAAGAAAATCTACCACTGGAAATTGTCAATTCTTGGGAGAGAATCTGATATCCTGGGCTAGCAAGAGGCAAGCAACCATTGCTTTGTCTACAGCAGAAGCAGAATACATCTCAGCTGCTAGTTGTTGTACACAGCTACTCTGGATGAAACATCAGCTTGAGGACTATCAAATAACTAAAAACTGTATCCCAATTTATTGTGATAATACGGCAGCTATATGTTTGTCTAAGAATCCAATTCTGCATTCAAGAGCAAAGCACATTGAGATTAAACATCATTTTATAAGAGACTATGTTCAAAAAGGAATTTTAGATATTCAATTCATTTGATACTGATCATCAATGGGCTGATATATTTACTAAACCTTTATCTGTTGAAAGATTTGATTTCATAAAGAAAAATTTGAACATGTGTTATGTCTCTGGGTAATGTGCGCCTCTGAAAACAGAATTCAGACTCTGATAAATATTCAGAAGCTATTTGGGAATCAGACCCTCTTTTGGAGACTCTGATAAACTATTCAGACTCTGGTAAGGAATCTTTAGATTCTCAGAAGCTCGTATTAGTGGAAGCATGACTGTTGAGTTTAGTAACACTTGCCCCACTACGGTGACAGTTACTTTATAGTTTCTCAGATGTGGCCTGTCTGTACTGGGTAAGAACTCAAAGGGCAATGATTTCATTACGTTGAACAAGTTACCTTCGCATTGTCCCAATACTTTTACGGCTGCATGCTATATGTATTTATTGTTTGTGTTTGTTTGTCCCCTATTCTTTCCAAACGGTTATCAAACTTTCTCTATAAATACATAACACACACAACTCACTTCTCTTTTCACTCTTTGATTTTCTCTTTGAACAAATTTCTTGTTTTCAATCCTTTGCAAAACTTTTTGTTCTCAAATCAAACACTTAGAAACCTCTAAAATGGCAAGTGATCTCATCCAATCTGGTGTCATAATCAAGTCTGGAAAGTCCTATGTTATCAAACCCAGAACGATGAACATTATCAAGGAGACTCTGGAAATTCAAGTTGAATCTCCAGTAGATTTTGGTTCGCTTAGTCGTCATGGAGTTGACGTTTCTTCTCATTTCTTATCACAAGGAATGATGAACTACTTTGGTATGTTGAATGGACCAACATATCAGGAGCTTGTAAGAGATTTTTGGGTTAGGTTAGAAGTCTACGACAAGGATGAAGCTACTCTTGAAGAAACAGTTGCAATCTCAAACAACCCCAAGCTGGCTGGCAAGAACAGAGATCAAATGGGTTTAAGACCGTACAATGGTCTTGAAGTAAGGTCTACTGTGATGGGAATACCAATAGTTATCACTGAAGAGGTGGTAGCCAGAGCTTGTCAAATGGAGAACTCTGGTAAATTTCAGTGGAATGTCCACAAGAAGAGTGAATGGGCTGTTATCTGCAACAAACTACTATTTGAAGGGAGACCCTCAAATAAACTGGTGGATATGCATCCTGAGCATAGGGTGCTTCTGAAGATTATACTGGATAGTATGCTTCAGAAAGGAGGAGGAACAGACACACTGTCTGTTGATCACAAAGTTCTTCTTTATTTTCTCATCAACAAAATAAAGACCAACTTCCCAAGATATGTGATGCACCACATGTGCTGGGCAATCAAGAAAAGTCAATCAGAAACCAGAAGGCAAGTTCCTTTTGGAAGATTAATATCTGAGATTCTGTATCAAGAAGGCCTCTTGAAGGTCTTATCAGAATCTGGTGTGGTATCAGATATTCATCTTGGAACCGTGACTGGGAGAATCATCAATGGCAAGACTCTGCAGTACATGAAGATTGTCAGAAGATTCAACCCCTCTAAGCATGATATGAGGGAATCTTATGTGCAATCTGACTTGATGATGGACTTCCCCCCTATATCCAAAGAAGATAATCCTGAAGTTCTTGCAAGATTTGTGGTGGATTACTTCAAGGATACTGGTAGAATAATCAACTATTCTGCTATTCCTGAGACTGCTGGAGGAGGACCTCTTAAGGTCAAAGGAAAAAGGACCAAGGAAGTGATTCTCAAGGAAGAGGAAGAGAAGCAAGAGCCTCTCAAGAAGAAGATCAAATTTACTGCTCTTCCAGGAGTGACAATTGGTTCGCCTAAGACCATAGCTCCTATGCCTTCATCAGTATCTTCTGCATCCAAGGAAATCAAGGATAGGATAAAAGAAACCAAGGATGAGAAGAAAGCTAAGAAAGACGAGAAGAAGGCAAAGAAAGATGAGAAGAAAGCGAAGCTAGGCAAGGGTGACAGAGATTATGTCCAACTAGCTGAGGAAATTGCTGATATCCTTGATGCTGACTCTGATGGTGAAGAAAGTCAGATCAAGAAGAGAAAGGTGGATGTGGTTCCTGTGGCTAAGGATGTAGCACAGAAGATAGGTACTTATGTATCTATGATTGAGGATGAACATGCTGCAAGCAAGGCAATGGCAGCAGAAGTGGTTGCTGAAGAATTAAAGGAAGAAACTGTCAAAGAAGCTGCTAAGTTGCTTGCTTTTGCTCTAAAACAGAAGGATCATGTAGCTACTGCAGAAGCTGAATTATCAGAAGCTACTGTGTCTGATCATTATGCTTCTCCAGAAGCTGGCATTGGCACCTCTGGCAACGTAGCATATAGCTCATCTTCCTCATTGAATCAAGAGTCAGAATCTGATTCAGAATCAGATAACAAACCCTTGAGCCAAATTCTTCCATCCCTCAAAAATTCATCCCCCTCACCAATCAAACCCATATCATCCCATAACCCATTGGACCCTGCAATAGTTGAATATGTTGATTCAACTATGGATAGAGTTGTTCAAGACACCATCACAGTGTCTATGAACCTACCTGCTGACCATCCTGCTCAACCATCATTTCTCAAACCACTTTAGGCAATTCAACCTTCTGAAAATCCTGAAGTAACTAAACAGCCATCCCCCCAACATGAAACCATTTGTGTAGACTCTCTAGACGCCCTAGATTTTCTTGAGAAACATCTAGGAGGAAAACTACCAAAGACCCCTGCAAAATCCAAACAAACAAAAGCTACTAAATCTGTTTCCAAACCAGACCATGTACCTAAACCTACGGAAAGTCTTACCTTAGTTTCTGTTGAACCTACAGAACCTGTTGTAGAACCAGTTTCTGAAAATCTGGAACAAGCTTCTGATATCCTATCAGAACCTGTAATAGAATGTAGAGCAGAAACTGTGTCTAGAACAGTCCCTCAACCTCTTTGTGATCCAATAACTGTTGTACCTGGTTTTGAAACCTATCTAGCTTTAAGAGCCTCTCTACCCTCAACCTCTGAACCTCATATTGACCTATTTGATTCAAACAGGATAGATGAGTTCTATGCTTCTTCAAGCAATAAGCTCAAAGACATTATTGAGCAAAGGTTTGTGCCCATCCTCAATGTGAGCTATGAGGACAAGTTCTCTACTTTGAAGACTGAGTTTTTGGAGTTTGTTACCAAAATTCAGAAGGCTGCTGCCAGGGAACAGGCATTTGTTACTGCCAAGCATGTTAAAGAAGTTAAGATAGCTGAGAAAGCTATAACCATGGAGAGAGCTCCTATTCTGAGGATTAGAGATGCACCATTCCTTGATGAAGATCAGTATAATCCAAGGGAATCAATGGTTTATAACTCTTTGAAAAGGAAACTGTACAGAGTTCAAGAAGAAGCCAGACTAGAAAGGGAAGCTCATTTAAGAAGAACTGAGGCTCTAGAAGAGATGGTAAAGAAACAGCAAGAGGATCTCCAGAAATTGATGGATCATCTTGCCAAACAAAACCAACCTTAGTTTAATTTCGTTTTGTTCTGTTTGTAATTCTTGTTTGCTGTCTTCTGAACTGTTTTTGCTTACAAATTTATACAAGTTTTTATTTGATTCTATTTGCATTTAACTTATTTTTTATGCTCTGAATCTTCTATGTTTTTCCCTCTAAATCTCATTTTCCTTAAAATATGTTTATACCCTTACCTTAAGTCATTTAAAAATTGTAACACCCCGAAATCCCGACTTTAAAATTTCATTCATATAATCAGAGTATAACACATAAATCAGGATGTCACATTTCATAAAATCTTTTAAATCAAATCGAATAATAATTTATTCTAAAACAATATTCAAACATAGCAGCGGAATTCATAAACGTCTCAAAATCTTAAATAAATTATTCTCGGCACAAAAGCCTCATAAAACATCTCAAATCAAGTTACGTCGCAAACATCATAATTAATCAACATGATACATAAAAGGAATAGAAATAATAATAATCCCCATCCCGTTACGTATCAGAGCTCCTAAGACTCCACAAGAACCTCTCACATCGACGAACCTAAGCTTGGTCACCTGCACTTGCCCACAAGGCGGCAATTCCAACAGAAGGGGTGAGATTCACAACAATTATATTAACATATAATTCAAATAATTATGCTTAACAATAACAACATTATTCATCACATAGAACAGAAACGTCTCAAACATCCACATAAACAAATCATCTTAGAACATCTTCATAAACAACCGTCTCAAAACATCTCAGACACATGACTCGACAAATGCAACTCTAACATCTTAACATCATGCATGTGGTACCAATATTTTAGCTTTAATAAGCCTCACCGTCGCTTTGAGCAAATGCTCCACCGTCGCTTTGAGCATAAGCTCCACCGTCTCAAAATATGCAAATGCATGGACTCGACTCTTTAATTCTTAAACAAGATATCACAACGTCTTAACATCAAATACGACTCTTTATCGACACATGCAATTATACAATACATGCAGCAGCTCAGCACACTTAGTATATATACATTTACAGCACATAGTTATCATCACAATCATCATTTACACTTCATTTATAAACTTCACTTAATAAGCATTTAATCAAGCTTAACACCAACAACTAAATATCACCTTACAGCGTCATTACGGGTTCTAATTAGGTCTTAAACATCTCTAATACTATTCAAAAGTCTACCCTCAAAGTCTCGCTCAAATTAGAGTTCTAAAACTCAAGTTGTAGTGGTCTGAGACCACATTGCTCGCTGTGGCGAGTGGGACTGCTCGCCACGGCGAGCTACTTAAATTACACTCTGCCACTTGCTCGCTACAGCGAGTGATGTTGCTCGCCTCGCGCGCACTAAAGGGTTGCTCGCCACAGCGAGCTCAGCTGCTCGCCTCGCGAGTGAATACCTAACTGCTCGCCACGGCGAGCTATCGCAGAGGGGTTACGGGTTCGCTCGAAACCTCGCCAAAACTCGTCCAATTCTTCGTTTTATGCTTCTAATTTATCAGAATTATAGTCCTAGTGATTAATCTAGGTTCTGTAACAAGTTTCTACACCAATTCACATCATTCTAACATCAATTCATCCAAAAATCCCCTAAACCCTAGTTTATGAAATCCCTCAAAATTACCTCCTAGTTCCTTCGTTAATCATAAATAGATGAATTACAATAATATAATTGAAGCTAGGCTCACCCTTACCTGGTATGTGTGCAGAATTGAGGTTCTCTCTTCTCCGGCCACTTTTCTCTTCTTTTTGCAAGGGTCTGTAACGTACTGACTGTTTCCTCTAAACCTAACTTCCTTATATACCTCTTACTAATCTCACTTAATCCCACAACTCTATCTTATTTATGAAAACAACTTCATCTCTCTAAATATTTGTTATTATATCCCATCTTAATTTCCATCACATATTTTATTTTATTAAACAATAAAATAAACGTCACACCACAACATCATCTCATACGTCACAAACATCATTAAAATCATATAATATATAATAATATACTATATACTCTAATAAAATAATTAAATAAATAAAGTGGGCGTTACAACTCTCCCCCACTTAAAGGATTTTCGTCCTCGAAAATCTTACCTCGATTAAACAACTCTGGATATGACTCCAACATCTTACTTTCAAGCTCCCAAGTTAAGCTTTCACCGGTCGCTCCACTCCAAACAACCCTCACTAGAGGTATCTCCTTGCCTCTCAACAACTTCACTTTGTGATCATCGATCCTCAAGGGTAGAGTTTCAACCATAAGGTTGTCCCTTACTTGCACATCGTCACTTTGGATCACATGAGATGGATCCGGAACGTACTTCCTCAGCTGCGACACATGAAAAACATCGTGCAAATTCGATAAATGCGGTGGTAATCCAACACGATAGGCCACCGTCCCAATCCTCTCTGATATCTGATACGGACCAATAAACTTTGGAGTCAACTTCTTCGACTTTAAGGCACGACCTACACCGGTCATTGGAGTAACTCGCAAAAACACATGATCTCCTTCTTGGAACTCAAGGTCCTTCCTACGCTTGTCATGATAACTCTTTTGTCGACTCTGCGACGCTTTCATCTTCTCTTGAATCATTCTTACCTTCTCAGTGGTTTGTTGCACAATCTCTGGTCCTAAAACCACACTTTCACCCGACTCAAACCAACACAACGGGGTTCTACATCTTCTTCCATACAAAGCCTCGAAAGGTGCCATTCCAATACTAGAATGGTAACTGTTATTGTAAGTGAATTCTATCAACGGGAGGTGATTATCCCAAGCTCCTCCTTGTTCGAGTACACACACCCTCAACAAATCTTCCAACGATTGAATCGTCCTCTCGGATTGACCATCCGTCTGTGGATGATACGCCGAGCTCAGCTTCAACTGAGACCCTAAAGCTTCTTGCAAACTTTTCCAAAATCTAGAAGTAAATCTCGGATCTCTATCTGACACAATGCTCGACGGAACACCATGCAATCTTACTATCTCTTGAATGTAAATCTCGGCTAACCGAACCATAGGAAAAGTGATATTGATCGGTAGAAAATGAACTGACTTGGTTAACCTATCAACAATCACCCAAATAGCATCGTTCCCTCTTGGAGTAGTTGGCAAACTCGTCACAAAATCCATGGATATACTATCCCATTTCCACTCTGGCACATCCAACGGAACCATCATACCAGCAGGTTTCTGATGTTCTATCTTCGATTTCTGACAAACTAGACAAGAATACACAAATTGTGCCACATCACGTTTTAATCCAAACCACCAAAACAACTTCTTCAAATCATGATACATCTTCGTAGCTCCTGGGTGAATACTCAAGCTACTTCTATGGCTCTCTTCAAGGATTGCCTCCTTCATCTCATCGTTGTCCGGAATACAGATTCTACCTCGGAACCTCAACACACCATGATCATCTACTCTAAAGTCACCATCTGCAGTCTGGTTACTCGCAACAAGCAAATCTACAAACTTAACATCTTCCTTCTGCGCTTCTTTAATATTATTCAGAAAATCATTGTCAATCTTCAACATTCCTAGCTTTACACTCTGATGTGATCTTTCACAAACCAAACTCAAATCTCTGAATTGTTCCAATAGTTCAAACTCTTCCGCCATCATAGCAGACATATGCAGCGTTTTCCTACTCAAGGCATCAGCAACTACGTTAGCCTTACCCGGATGGTAACTCAAATCAAAATCATAATCCTTCAATAACTCGAGCCATCTCCTCTGTCTCATATTTAATTCTTTCTGATCAAACAGGTACTTCAAGCTCTTGTGATCACTAAACACTTCAAACCTCGAACCATACAAATAGTGTCTCCAAATTTTCAACACAAATACTACTGCAGCCAACTCAAGATCATGGGTAGGATAATTTCGTTCATGAATCCTCAACTGCCTGGATGCATAAGCAACCACTTTACCGTCTTGCATAAGTACACCACCTAAACCCAATTTAGACGCATCACAATACACCACAAAAAGTACTTCAGGCTTTGGCAAAATTAAAACTGGAGCTGTCGTCAACCGCTTCTTCAACTCATTGAAGCTACTCTCACATTGAGCATCCCACACAAAGGCTTTACCTTTACACGTCAACTGCGTTAACGGAAGTGCCAACTTAGAAAACCCTTCTATAAACCTTCTGTGGTAACCTGCCAATCCCAAAAAGCTTCTAATCTCCGTAACCGACCTCGGAGTCTCCCATTGCGACACTGCTTCAACTTTAGATGGATCAACTGCTATTCCATCACCGGAAATAATGTGACCAAGAAAACTAACTTCCTTCAACCAGAACTCACACTTAGACAATTTAGCATACAACTTCTTTTCTTTCAATACTTGCAAGACAATCCTCAAATGTTCAGCATGTTCTTCTTCGGATTTGGAATAAATCAGAATGTCGTCAATAAACACCACCACAAAACGATCCAAAAATGCCTGGAAGGTCCGATTCATATACTCCATAAATACTCCTGGCGCGTTCGTAACACCGAAAGGCATCACTTTATACTCATAATGACCATATCGAGTTCTAAAGGCCGTCTTCTGCATATCTTCATCCTTCACTTTTATCTGATGATAACCCGACCTTAAGTCAATCTTGCTAAACACACGTGCACCCACTAACTGATCCATCAAATCGTCAATCCTCGGAAGTGGATACCTATTCCTTATAGTTACCTTGTTCAACTGTCGATAGTCAATACATAGTCTCATACTCCCATCTTTCTTCTTCACTAGCAATACACGCGCTCCCCAAGGCGAAACACTTGGCCTTATAAACTTCTTCTCAAGCAGATCCTCCAATTGCTTCTTTAACTCAGCTAACTCAGAAGCTGACATACGGTAAGGAGTCATAGACACAGGCTTCGTTCCAGGAACCAGATCAATTGCAAATTCAACTTCCCTCTCAGGAGGCACATCAAGAATTTCATCAGGAAATACTTCAGGAAACTCGCACACCACTTGCAGTTCGTCAACCTTCTCTTGATTCTCAATAGACAAGGATGCCATCAGAGAAAACATCAAAACTCCATCTCGTCCTAATTGTTTCAGCTGCTTGGTAGATAAAAATTCTGCTCCACTTTCTTCCTCTTCAGACAAGAAATACACCGTCTTGCGAAAACAGTTGATAAGCACACGGTTGTACTCTAACCAATTCATCCCGAGAATTACATCCATACCGGTCAAAGGTAGGCAGACTAAATCCATCTCAAAATTACGATCGAACATAGACAATGGACAACTTAAACACACACGAGAAGTAGTCACCGAACCCTTAGCTGGAGTTTCGACAACCATCTCTCCATTCATATCAGACATAACAAGACCCAACTTAACAGCACAATCATAAGCAACAAAACAATGCGTAGCGCCAGTATCAATAATAGCAACTAAAGGTATATCATTAATATAACAAGTACCTCTGATCAAGCGATCCTCGTTCTCAGTCTGAGTGCCGGTCAACGCGAAAACCCTTCCAGTAGTCCTAACTTTCTTTGGCTTCTTGCACTGCGAGCCAATATGTCCTTGCTCATCACAGTTGAAACACACAACATCATCAAACTTGCAGTCTGCGGTAATATGCCCTTTATGCCCGCATCGGTAACACCTCTTCACATCAACAGGACACGCATTACTCTTGTGGCCTTTCTGCCCGCAATTATAACAGGTAATCTCAGCAGGAGCATCCTTCTTCTGTGGTCGCCTCTCATCATTCACTCTTTGCTTACCCTTATCTCTAGGAGCATCATAAGGTTTGGGACGACTCTGCTGACCCTTAGCTTTTCTATCATTCACTACCTTGTAGTGAGCCTTGGTATCCTCCTCATAAATCCTACAACTACTCACCAGCTCAGAGAAATTTCGAATCTTCTAGTAACCAATTGCCCTCTTGATCTCAGGACGCAAGCCATTCTCAAATTTGATGCACTTGGAAAACTCAGCATTCTCAGCAGTATAATGGGGGTAGAACTTTGCCAGTTCCACAAACTTCGAAGCATACTCCGTCACAGACATATTTCCTTGCTTCAACTCAAGGAACTCGATCTCCTTCTTTCCCCGGACATCCTCAGGAAAGTAACGGTTCAGGAATTCTCTCCTAAACACAGCCCAAGTCACAATAGCACCTCCTTCCTCCAGGATAGGTCGAATACCAACCCACCAGTCATCAGCCTCCTCCGCCAACATATGGGTACCAAACCGTACCATCTGACCATCTTCGCACTGCATCACCCTAAAGATCCGCTCAACTTCCTTGAGCCACGTTTGAGCCCCGTCAGGATCATATCGCCCTTTGAAGGTAGGCGGGTGGTTCCTCAGAAAGGTTTCCAACATTCTCGTCCCGTCGTTTCCACCAGCGTTGTTCTGATTTCCCACAGCTTGGGCCATTGCTTGCAAAGCAGCAGCAAGAGCAGCATCATTCCTTCCCGCCATCTTATTCCTCTACAAAGCAAACATAAGTTAGAATAATATAACTATAATATTCTAACTCTAAGACACCGTCACTCGACTCTCTAATTGGCCGGACGGACCGACCTGCTCTGATACCAATTGTAACACCCCGAAATCCCGACTTTAAAATTTCATTCATATAATCAGAGTATAACACATAAATCAGGATGTCACATTTCATAAAATCTTTTAAATCAAATCGAATAATAATTTATTCTAAAACAATATTCAAACATAGCAGCGGAATTCATAAACGTCTCAAAATCTTAAATAAATTATTCTCGGCACAAAAGCCTCATAAAACATCTCAAATCAAGTTACGTCGCAAACATCATAATTAATCAACATGATACATAAAAGGAATAGAAATAATAATAATCCCCATCCCGTTACGTATCAGAGCTCCTAAGACTCCACAAGAACCTCTCACATCGACGAACCTAAGCTTGGTCACCTGCACTTGCCCACAAGGCGGCAATTCCAACAGAAGGGGTGAGATTCACAACAATTATATTAACATATAATTCAAATAATTATGCTTAACAATAACAACATTATTCATCACATAGAACATAAACGTCTCAAACATCCACATAAACAAATCATCTTAGAACATCTTCATAAACAACCGTCTCAAAACATCTCAGACACATGACTCGACAAATGCAACTCTAACATCTTAACATCATGCATGTGGTACCAATATTTTAGCTTTAATAAGCCTCACCGTCGCTTTGAGCAAATGCTCCACCGTCGCTTTGAGCATAAGCTCCACCGTCTCAAAATATGCAAATGCATGGACTCGACTCTTTAATTCTTAAACAAGATATCACAACGTCTTAACATCAAATACGACTCTCTATCGACACATGCAATTATACAATACATGCCGGCAGCTCAGCACACTTAGTATATATACATTTACAGCACATAGTTATCATCACAATCATCATTTACACTTCATTTATAAACTTCACTTAATAAGCATTTAATCAAGCTTAACACCAACAACTAAATATCACCTTACAGCGTCATTACGGGTTCTAATTAGGTCTTAAACATCTCTAATACTATTCAAAAGTCTACCCTCAAAGTCTCGCTCAAATTAGAGTTCTAAAACTCAAGTTGTAGTGGTCTGAGACCACATTGCTCGCTGTGGCGAGTGGGACTGCTCGCCACGGCGAGCTACTTAAATTACACTCTGCCACTTGCTCGCTACGGCGAGTGATGTTGCTCGCCTCGCGCGCACTAAAGGGTTGCTCGCCATAGCGAGCTCAGCTGCTCGCCTCGCGAGTGAATACCTAACTGCTCGCCACGGCGAGCGGGTCTGCTCGCCACGGCGAGCGGGTCTGCTCGCCACGGCGAGCTATCGCAGAGGGGTTACGGGTTCGCTCGAAACCTCGCCAAAACTCGTCCAATTCTTCGTTTTATGCTTCTAATTTATCAGAATTATAGTCCTAGTGATTAATCTAGGTTCTGTAACAAGTTTCTACACCAATTCACATCATTCTAACATCAATTCATCCAAAAATCCCCTAAACCCTAGTTTATGAAATCCCTCAAAATTACCTCCTAGTTCCTTCGTTAATCATAAATAGATGAATTACAATAATATAATTGAAGCTAGGCTCACCCTTACCTGGTATGTGTGCAGAATTGAGGTTCTCTCTTCTCCGGCCACTTTTCTCTTCTTTTTGCAAGGGTCTGTAACGTACTGACCGTTTCCTCTAAACCTAACTTCCTTATATACCTCTTACTAATCTCACTTAATCCCACAACTCTATCTTATTTATGAAAACAACCTCATCTCTCTAAATATTTGTTATTATATCCCATCTTAATTTCCATCACATATTTTATTTTATTAAACAATAAAATAAACGTCACACCACAACATCACCTCATACGTCACAAACATCATTAAAATCATATAATATATAATAATATACTATATACTCTAATAAAATAATTAAATAAATAAAGTGGACGTTACAGAGATTGCTGGAACAAAGGTGTTCAGCAATACCACGTTTTGTTTTGTAATTGGAACATGTTTGATTGTTTATCAAGTGTTTTAACTCTATTCAATTTTTTGTAAATTGTGTCAGAAGTCTCTTGGCTGCGTCCTTGAGCAAAGAAGTCTCTTAGTTGTGTCTTTGAGGCCTGCGTGCTTGAGCATTGGAAGTCTCTTACTGTGTGTTTGAGCAACTTGTAATAGATATTACATTTTAGTGGAACTCTCCTTGGAAGTGCAAGGGGGACAGGACTACTTCCGATTTGTGGAAGGAACCTGTATAATTGCTTGTGTTCTCTCTTCTCTCTATCTCTTGTTTATATCCGCTGCAACAGAATCTGATCTCCCATCAGACTTTGAACTCATTCAGACTCTGATCCTATAGAATTAGATTCTCACTCTTCAAGAGTTGCGAAAAGCTAACACAATTCAACCCCCCCCCCCCCCCCTTGTGTTTTTCTCACTTTCAGAGGAAACATGAACTGATTTAAGAGAGAAGGTGAGAAAATGTTTTGAGAAAGAGAGAGGAATAAACCGACCCGGTTCAAGCATAAACTGACTCATCTCTCTTTGGTTCAACCCATCTCCTCCTGGTTCAACCCAAGCCCATTTCGTTTTCAAACTAAACCCAATTCCTTTTATTTCCACTACTTTTTTACTCTTTTATATCCTATTTTTAATTTGTACCCCCCTTTCCTCTAAAAAATTTCCTTCTTCTTTCCAAAACCCTTTTAATTTCTTTTTAGTTGTTTGTTTTTACTGTTTTTTTTTTATTTTTTATTGCATTTTTATTTAGTTTTCTAGTTTATTTACTTTAGTTTGCTTTATTAGTTTTTATTATTTAGTTTTATTCTATGATTATTTAGGACCATAGCCATCTCATGCATTTTTTTATCTTTTTTTTCTTCTTCTTTTCTTTATTTTTAGCATATTTAGTCATTTTATTATCATAGACATTTTATTTTCTTGTCATTTATATTATTGAAGCTTTAGAATTTATTTAGGAATGATGTAAATACATAAATAAGAATATTGCATCGACGCACACATTTATTTATTCCACTTTATGTCATGACTTAATCCAACAATAAAAATCAATCAAGGACATTAAAATCAAACAATTAGTACTCTTAGTCAAATCCGAGGAAAAAGGGGAATTATTTTGGATCCAACGTCCTAATAAAATCCCTCAAGTTTTTTTTAAACTTTCACGCTTTATTTTATTCCGTTACGCCTAGGCTTTTAGATTTTTATTTTAGCTCACTTTTAGTTAGAATAATAAAAAATTTCAAAAACATTCAAATATGCAAAACACCAAAAATATTTTTCTTAACAAACCTTGGAATCAAACCAAGTGACTCCTAGCTTTTTCACATCAAACTTTAATCAATTCTAATCATATTTGGACTTTTCTCAAACTTTAAAATCAAGTGAATCACCTTTTATTCTTCTATGCATTTCGGCTTCTTATCCTCTCAAAAATATTTTCAGAAACAAACGAATCACATTTTTATTCTTCTATGCCATTTCGGCCTCTTATCCTCTCAACTTTTTTTTTCAAACTTTAAAATCAACCAAAACAAATCACTCGGCTTTTTACCCTCGAACTACATGATTTTGATCCCATTCGGGTATGTAGGCAAAATACTTTGTCTTTCCAAATCAATAAAAATAACAAAAATATTTTCTTTTTTCATTTTCACACTTAGACTTCTTAGGCTCTTATTTGCAAACAAGTAATTAATTTAGCTCAAAGATAATTAAAAACAAGAGGTTCCTATAGAGTACTATAGACGTTTAGGGTGCTTAAAACCTTCCGTTAACGTAACCAACCCCCGGACCTTTGATCTCTTAAAATAGGGTTTTTTTTCTTTGAAATTTCCCCTTTTCCTCAAAAACAATAAAGATCTGTGTGGATTTTGAATTTGAGATTCAACGCTAATCTAATAGCTTGATATCGAAAAATCACCGCGACAACACTCATTTTGTGAGGACCAGAGGTAAACATGGCCTTGTTCAACCCAGATTGTACCCTACTCTATTGTCGACTCAATATGAACCAACAAGTTATAAACAAGCCATTAAGGATCCACAATGACATCGGGCTATGCAAGTTGAATATGATGCTTTGCTGCTTAACAATACTTGGAATCTTGTTCAGCTACCTCCTGATAGACAAGCTATTGGATGCAAGTGGGTCTTTAGACTAAAAGAAAATCCAGATGGTACCATTAATAATCATCAAGCTAGATTAGTAGCTAAGGGTTTTCATCAAAAATCAGGGTTTGATTACACTGAAACTTTCTCTCCAATGGTCAAACCCGTAACTGTGAGGATTGTTCTTACTTTGGCAGTCACTAATTAGTGACCTATTCAGCAACTTGATGTGAATAATGCCTTCCTCAACGGGTTCCTTAATGAAGAGGTGTATATGGTTCAACCTCCTAGTTTTGAACATTCTGATCCGTCATTGGTTTGCAAGTTAAATAAGGCTTTGTATGGTTTAAAGCAGGCCCCTAAAGCTTGGTTTGATAGACCGAAGACTGCCTTGGTGAAGTTGGGATTTATTGCTAGCAAGTGTGATCCTTCTTTGTTCACCTTGCATGCTAACAGCCATAGTACCTTTATTTTGGTCTATGTAGCTGATATTATCATCACTGGCAGCTCATCTAGTTTAATTCAGTACATTGTTCAAAGATTAAACTCAGAATTCTCCTTAAAGGATTTAGGGAAGTTGGATTACTTTCTTGGCATTGAGGTTCATCACTCAAATTTTGATTCCCTTCTTTCAAAAACAAAATATATCAAAGATTTACTAACTAAGGCAAATATGGACAATGCTAATAGTATAGCATCTCCTATGGCCTCTAGCACAAAACTCTCAAGTCATATTTCTGATCCCACATACTTCAGATCTATAATGAGAGCCCTACAGTATGTGTAACAGCCCGATTTTGCGATTATTTGATTTTAATTGTTTTATGTGTGTTTATTCATGTCTATGTGCATTTTCATGAGTTTTCGTATTAGAAGGGTATTTTGGTAATTTTAGACTTAAGGGTATTTTAGTCTTTTACGAGGAATGGTAATTTAGTAACTTGGGGTAGTAGTTATTTTCTTTTAGCGTTCCTAGTCAGAACCATTATTATTTGTAAGATACTAAGTTGTCGATATGAATTAGTTAGAGTCGAGGTTTCTAATTAGTTACCGTTAGTAAGTTAGAGTTAGCGGTTTAGTGTATTTAGAATTGAGCCCAATTAGTTTGTGTGGTTTAAGCCCATTAAGGGTTGTGAACATTAGACCCATGACTTTGAGCAAATAGGGTTAGAAACTTTGTGATAACACAACACAAGAGAATAGAGGCAAATAGGCTAGAGAGAAGAACAAGAGAATAGGGTTGGAGGCTAAAGGGGGATTGATCCTAGGAGCTAAAGTGAAGTTTGGGTTATGAATTCTTGGTGTTAGAGGTAAGAGGGATAGTTTTCACACATAATTCTCTAACTTTACATTTCTACCCATTTTCATGATTTGATTGAATTTAATTCTGTAAATTCGTGCTTAGATGTTGATGATATGTTGTGAGCATGAATTACATGATAAATGTGTAGTTGTTGTTGAATTAACATGTCAAAATGTATGAATATGAATATTTTGAGTTTATGTGAAAATTGATGAGAGATGAAGTTGTGATGTTGAGTTATGGATGAATTCATGTTCAGTTGATGTTATGAACGATTTGTGAACTGTTTATGGTTAATTTGTTGAACTGGAATCATTGTTATGGATTGAAGATGAAATTTGTGGTTGTTGGTGGTGTTTTGAGAAAATTATGAAATTTGATGAAATGGGCTAGAGTGTTGTTTATGATGCATGTTTTGAGTTCTTTTAGGTGTTTTATAATGATTGTGACCTATAAACACTTTCTGGAACACGTTTTTGAGATTTGGGGGTTTAAAATTGGGTTTTTGAGTGAAGAAGGGTCAAGAACCCGTGAGCATCTGGTCTGCCCAGATGACTGTTCGCTCAAGCGAGCCCCTGTTCGATTAAGCGAACTTTCATTGAGCTACCCAGCTCGCTTGAGCGAGCTGTAAGCGAGCTCCAAGCGAGCAGGACCTTGCTCTCGGCGTGCTGGTCGCTTAAGCAAACCATGCCCTGTTCATCCCCATTTGATTTTTGATTTGTGTATCTTGGGACCTAGCCGAGCATTCCTTAATGTTCCTTTCAACTCATATAAACACTGTTTGCATACTTAATATCATTGGAACTTCTCTATGATCGAATTGAATTGAATTTTGTGAAATTGAACTTAATTTTGAATAATGCTCAAGAACATGAACTTTTCCGAGGTGGATTTCTTTCAAAGAAACAAAGTGAGATTAGGCTTGTACCTTGTTTATATGTATTCTAAAAATGATTTCAATTGGTTACATTGGTTTATGTCTTATTTTGTTTTGAAAATTTAGAATTTTGGAAAAGTGACAAAGTGAGACGAACTTCATGATTTTTGTGAATTCATCGTGTTTGGCCGATGAAAGGCTTATGTAACCTCTACTGCACATAATTGTGACTTAAGAGTATACATGACTTAGGCAATTAACCTTGTTTGGTTGGTTTTGATTCATTACTTCAAATATTTTCAAAGTTGTGAATTGTGAGTAGAACTTTGTGAAAACTTAGCTTAAAGACCAATTGTTTGGCAACCTTTTATGACTGATCTTATATGATTAAATGGAGACTTGTGAATGGACGATATATGTTGATTGTATGTCGGTGTGTGCATACTTGTTAAATGATGGTGATTGTAACACCCCGAATTCCCAACATAAAAATTTCATGCATTAAATCAGAGTATATCACAATAATTCAGGATGTCACATTTCATAAAATCTTTAAACAAAATGAATAATAATTTATTCCTCGTCTTTATTCAAAATGTAGCAGCGGAAACATAATTCAAACTCTTTAAAAGATTAGTTCTTCGCACCAATGTCATAATTAATTCAAACGATACATAAGGAATAGAAACTAAAGATAATCCCCATCCCGTTACGTATCAGAGCTCCTAAGACTCCACAAGGACCTCTCACATCGTCAATCCTACACTTGGTCACCTGCACTTGCCCACGAGGCGGCAATTCCAACAGAAGGGGTGAGATTCACATCAATTATATTAACATATAACTCAAATATCTATGCTTAACAACAACAACAACAATATTCATCACATAGAACAGGAACGTCTCAAACATCCAAATATACAAATCATCTTAAAACATCTTCACATAACAAATCATCTCATAACGTCTTAAATACAAGACTCGACAATGCAACTCGACTATGCAACTCTAACATCTTAGACATCATGCATGTGGTACCATATTGAGTATAAATATACTCCTAGGGCATAAGCCCTCGTCGCTATTGAGTATAAAAATACTCCTAGAGCATAAGCTCTCGTCGCTATTGAGCATAAAAATACTCCTAGAGCATAAGCTCTCGTCGCTATTGAGCAAAAGCTCCTAGGGCATGAGCCCTCGTCTCTGGATGCATATGCATGGACTCAACTTCTTAACTCTTAGACATCTCAAATGAACTCCAATAGTTTGGACCATAACATCATAAATCTTTAACGACACATGCAGCTTTTATTTATTAACAACATAGCAACATGGCAACAATGAATCATCACAAGCATTCACATACATAATCATCGTCACAAATATCATTTAAACATCGTTCATATAACTCACTTAATAAGCATATAAGTCATAGATTAAGGTCAACAATTAAGAAAAATCTTACAGCATCATCACAGGTTATAATTTAAGTCTTAAACATCTCTAATGATAACCAAAAGTCTACCCTCAAAGCCTCGCTCAAAACGGAGTTATAAAACTCAAGCTATAGTGGTCTGAGACCACATTGCTCGCTGTGGCGAGTGGGACTGCTCGCCACGGCGAGCTACTTAAATTGCGTTCTGCCACTTGCTCGCTACGGCGAGTGATGTTGCTCGCCTCGCGAGTTAAACTGTTCTGCTCACCACGGCGAGTAGGTCTGCTCGCCACGGTGAGTAGGTCTGCTCGCCACGGCGAGCGGTCGCAGAACAGGCTGCGGGTTCGCTCAAATCCTCGCTAAAACTTGTCCAATCTCTCATACTAAGGTTCTAATCATTCAGAATTAAGGTCCTAGTGATTAATCTAGGTTATGTAACAGGTTTCTACATCAATTCACATCATTCCCTCATCAATTCATCACAAAATCTACCAAAACCCTAACTTAAGAACTCTCTCTAAACTCTTCCCAACCCCTTAGTTAATCATAAACAGATGAATTACAGTAATATAATTGAAGCTAGGCTCACCCTTACCTGAATAAAATCCTGAATCAAAGCTGCGTTCTTCTCTCTTGTTCTTGCCTCTTCTAGGTTTCTCCTCTTTCTCTCCAAAAACTCTGACAACGCTTACTATCTTTTTCTTAACCTAATTCCCTCTTTATATAACTTTTCTCCACTTGTCTTATTTTTCCACTAAATCCTCAACTTCTCTAAAATTACCTAACAACTCCTCCAAATAAAATATCCTATTTTATTTTACTTCACTAAACTCTCTTATAATAATATTACTACGTACCTCTCTTAAATATATATACACACGCAACTAAGCCAAATAATACATATGCTAAAAATAATAAATCAAATAAATATCAAATATATTCTTAAACAAAATAAAAAATATTTCTATAACAAATAACAAACATATTTATAACAAATATATTTCTAAACAAAATAACAAACATATTTATAACAAATATATTTCTAAACAAAATAACAAACATATTATCACTTATCAAATATAAAATCATGTAAAAGTATTCAAATATTAACTAAAAATAATTAAATAAAAAGGGGGCGTTACAGTGATGATCGCATAATTGTATATGCATTGTTTTGGTGATGATTGCATAATGTTATATGCATGTTGATTGTTGAGGTGACTATTGTATGAACATATGCATTGAGTCGAGTCATATGTTCATGCATTCATTGTTTGGTGACGGACTTATGTCCAATGTAAGGCGGGGCGTGAAACCTTACACATGATGTTTTTGTTGCATCAAAGGTGACGACCTTGAGGAGACTTGGTACCACATGCATCTAGATGAGTCTAGAACATTGCATACATTTGTTTGGTGAATTGCATTGAGTCGTGATATGTGGTTAATGCATTTGGTTCATGTGAACTTGAATTGATGAATTGGAATGATATTGGAATATTGAGTGATTGTATATATAAGGATGTTTATACCGTTTAGTATTCATTATATATGATATTCCTGATTATTTGCTTAGCGAATTATGTTGATGTAATGTTAACCCTCCGTGGTTTACCACCTACCTTTCCGTGCGGACGGGTAGATGGAGTGCATGATTAGTATCTTGTTTGCTTGGTGTTGCTGAGGAGCAGGAGTCCTCTATTTCTTTTTGCGCGCGTCTAGATTAGGGCTCTGATCTAGGATAGCGTTTATATGTTGGATTTTGTTTGTCATTATGTTGATCCGAGATGTTATGACATGATTGATTTATATCCGATGTTTGAGGATGAGATTATGTATTTATTATCATGAGATTGGAGACATTATTTATATGCTTGATATATTCCGCTGCTATGTTTATGAATCATGATAATTTATAAATGTGAATTTTGGACTTTGTTGATGCCGTAACATCTACTTCTAGAATATGTTCGTATATTCGTGCGTTTTACCGTTTAATAGAAATAAGGTGTTAGAGTATGCTACTATCACAAGGCTAGAAATCTCATACTCAGTCAATAAAGACTGTCAATTATATCTGCTCCTCTTGAAGAACATTGGAAGGCACTAAAGAGGATTCTTAGATATCTTAAAGGTACCCTCAATCATGGACTACTTTTGGTTCCTGCTCCTAAAGGTGAACATATCTCTCTCATTGAGTTTTGTGATGCTGACTGGGCATCTGATCCTGATGACAGAAGGAGTACATCATGTGCCTGCATTTATCTTGGCCCCAATTTGGTTTCTTGGTGGGCTAAGAAACAGACATTAGTAGCAAGATCCAGTGCTGAAGCTGAGTATAGAAGTTTGGCACAGACTTCTGCTAAAATTTTATGGATGCAATCTTTACTTAAGGAACTCAGAATCCCAAATAAAGTTCCTCAAGTGTATTGTGATAACTAGAGTGTTGTTTCACTAGCACACAATCCAGTGCTACACTCTAGAACAAAGCACATGGAATTAGACATTTTCTTTGTGAGGGAAAAGGTTACGAACAAAAGCTTGCAAGTGTGTCATGTGCCTGCTCAAAATCAATGGGCAGACATCTTCAACAAGCCCTTATCCACAACCATATTTCTGCATCTCAGAGACAAACTAAGGGTTTGTGACACCCTCAGTTTGAAGGGGGAATGTTAGAATACAATATCTATCTAAGTTTGTATTAGTTAGTTAAGATTGTATCGGTGGCTCATATAAGAGTTTAGTGTTAATGAGCCTATACTGATGCCTATATAAACTCTTGTAATCACTTTCAGTTCATAATGAAATCATTCACATTTACAATTATGTTTTCTCTCTCTCTTTCTCTTTCTCTCTCTTCTAACTACCTTCTCTCTCCTCTAACAAACTCAAGCTCTATCAATGGAGTTTCACCATTTCTAACACCTTTCTCTCATTCATATTCAGTATTGGAAGTCATGTATCTCTGAAGCGCTGGTCATGACTGTTTTGCCAAGTGTGAGGTTGTCTATGCACCGTCAAGTTTTGATGTCGTCGTCTGTGCGCCACCATCGCATAAGGGTTTAAGGAAAATTGTTATTGTACTCTTGTACCGTAAAGAAATAGTAATGAGAATTCAATTCAAATTTCCAATTCACATCTCTCTCTATATTTGGATTTGTATTTAGTGATTCATTTACCGGTTTATGTTTGTGATGTTATGAATTTGGCGACTGAATTATCATAGATCCATCACGAGTCGTGACAAATTAAAACCATTATCATTTGGATTACAAAATGCAACCTAAGCAAGGAAATTGAAGCAATATTGAATGACTTTGCCAAAAATGTAGAACATGTTGGCAAATGTAATTTTTACTATCAAATTTATTATTCGTGACTAGTTCAAATTGTTTTAGCTTAAATTTACTTTAATTCAAATCAATTTAACCAAAATCAATATTAAAAATGCAAATAGAATTGGGGGCAAAACCGTAATTTGGTGAATGTTAAAAACCCATTTGGTGAATGAGATAAGGTATCAGCAAGCCGCAAATCTTGTCCATCTTCACAGACTGACAAACAAAGAAGCGTGACTTTCTTCCTTCAGCTTTCAATCTCGGAATGATACTCTCCAATTCCATCTCTCAAATGGCGTCATTTTCTTCCTTCAGCTTCAGGTTTCATTCTTCTTCTTCCTCTAATACAAGAACACCATGCTCTCACTCTATATCTAGAACTGTTCCCAATAACGTTGATAATGCTATTTCTTCATTCAATCACATGCTTCCTATGAAACCCACTCCATCCATCATTGAATTTAATGTTGATGATGTTAATAATGCTGTTTCTTCATTCAATCACATGAATTCCCTTGTCAAGTCCAAGCGTTACTCGACTGCTATTTCTCTTTTTCACCAGTTAGACCTCAATGGAATGATTAAACCAAGTATTGTTACTTTGACTACTGTCATTAATTGTTACTGCCATCTTGGTGAAATGAATTTTGCCTTTTCTCTATTCGGGAAGATTCTTAAGTTCGGGTTTCAGCCAAATACTGTAACCTTCAATACACTTATCAAAGGTATGTGTCTTAACGGTAAGGTCAGGGAAGCTTTGCACTTTCACGATCATGTGCTTGCACTTGGATTCCACTTGGACGAAATTAGCTACGGGACCTTGATCAATGGATTGTTTAAAATGGGAGAAACAAGATCCGCCTTGCAAATTTATCTTTTTCACCAATTAGAACTCAACAGAATTATGCATGATATTGTTGCTTTGAGTACTGTCATTAATTGTTACTGCCATCTTGGTGAAATGAATTTTGCCTTTTCTCTATTTGGGAAGATTCTTAAGTTCGGGTTTCAGCCAGATACTGTAACCTTCAATACACTTATCAAAGGTATGTGTCTTAACGGTAAGGTCAGGGAAGCTTTGCACTTTCACGATCATGTGCTTGCACTTGGATTCCACTTGGACGAAATTAGCTACGGGACCTTGATCAATGGATTGTTTAAAATGGGAGAAACAAGATCCGCCTTGCAAATTTATCTTTTTCACCAATTAGAACTCAACAGAATTATGCATGATATTGTTGCTTTGAGTACTGTCATTAATTGTTACTGCCATCTTGGTGAAATGAATTTTGCCTTTTCTCTATTTGGGAAGATTCTTAAGTTCGGGTTTCAGCCAAATACTGTAACCTTCAATACACTTATCAAAGGTATGTGTCTTAACGGTAAGGTCAGGGAAGCTTTGCACTTTCACGATCATGTGCTTGCACTTGGATTCCACTTGGACCAAGTTACTTATGCTACATTGATCAATGGCTTGTGTAAAATAGGAAAAACATCAGAAGCCTTACAAATGTTGAGAAAGATTGATGGGAAATTGGTTAACACTAATGTGGTAATGTACAACATAGTCATTGATAGTTTGTGTAAAGACAAACTTGTAAATGATGCATATGAGTTATATTCTGAAATGATTGCAAATAAAATTTATCCTGATGTTGTTGCTTTTGGTTCTCTAATTTATGGATTTTGCATTGTTGGTCAACTTGAAGAAGCATTTGGTTTGTTCCGTGAAATGATATCGAAAAACATCAACCCAGTTGTTTGTACTTTTAATATATTGGTTGATGCTCTTTGCAAGGAAGGAAAGATCAAAGAAGCTAAAAATTTGATAGCTGTGATGATGAAAAAAGGCGTGGAACCTACTGTTGTTACATATAATTCATTAATGGACGGGTATTGCCTGGTTAATAAAGTGAATAAGGCCAAACATGTGTTAAGTATTCTTTCTCGAATGAGTGTGGCTCCTGATGTTCAAAGTTATAGAATCATGATTAATGGATTCTGTAAGATTAAAATGGTCGATGAAGCCTTGAGTCTCTTTCAGGAAATGCATTGCAGAGGAACTGCTCCTGATATAGTAATTTACAATTCTCTAATTGATGGGTTGTGCAAATCTGGGAGAATCTCCTATGCTTGGGAGCTTGTTGATGAGATGCGTGATAATGGTCAACCAGCTAATATAGTCACTTACAATTCGTTAATGGATGCATTATGCAAAAACCATCATGTTGACAAGGCTATTGTATTAGTCAAGAAAATTAAAGACCAAGGCATTCAACTAGATATGTACACATACAATATACTTATCGATGGACTATGCAAACAAGGAAGGCTTAAGGATGCACAAGTGATTTTTCAAACTCTTTTGATTAAAGGCTACAATGTATCAGTCTGGACATATAATATTATGATCAATGGTCTTTGTTTAGAGGGCTTGCTTGATGAAGCCGAGGCTCTGTTGTCAAAAATGGAAGACAACGGATGCATTCCTGATGCTGTAACTTTTGAAACAATTGTCCGGGCTCTCTTTGAAAATGATAAGAACGAAAGGGCAGAGAAACTACTGCGTGAAATGATTGTTAGAGGTCTTTTGGAAAAGAAAGACTAGTTAAGGTGATTTCTTGTTACGTAGTTATTTTGAATTTTGATGAAAGTGATAGAATCTTTATTATTTATTTACTGATAGTTGCATTTGCAAAAGATGATGGACTACACATTGTACTCGCTATTAATTGAGCTTTAATTAAAATTCATGTGTTATGTTCATTTTTATATTTTCATGATACCAATGGTTCCCTATGGCTTTCAGAGTTTTGAATTTAAGTAAAGCTAGAGTTCAACAATGTATTTATGCTATGATGTCAGTTAGAAATTTGCTGAGCGATTATATAAAGAATTAGAAATGAACTTTGCATCAGTTTTGCAAAATGCATACTGATAGAACTCGTAAAATCAAGATACAAAACTGTATATTATTGAATGGTATAATGATGAGCTCAAGAGTTCTACAATGGTGGAAACACGAAATGAAAAGATAAACCAAAGTATGAACTCTCCTACTAGAGCTTAACTAGAGAGAAATCTCTCCTAACCAACTCTAACAATACCTCTAAGTGAATTATTCACCACCTTTCCCTCTCTGTTATAACAGAAAATCCCCTAAAACTAATGAGTGCTAATTAACTTTTATTCTCTCTACCTAGCCCTACTTTTCACTTCCAGGTTCCTATCAAATGCATATCACTCTATTCTTTCTTTTTATCAGTTTTTGGAACTGTCTTGCTACAAAATTGAAAGGAAGAAGGTTTGACAGATTTTATGGTTTCCAATAATATGAACAAGTTGGCTGTCTAGAAACTAGATGCAATTTGCCCAAAACAAATATTTAGTTGGGGTAAACTGAAAAAACCAATGTCAGAACACGTAAGTGGATAAAAATTAAGGTTCCAGGTTTGTCATGTTCCTTCTCTATCACCCTGGCTTTGAATCCCGTAGGGTTCTTAATATTTCAATCTAATTAGAGGTCAATTCTAAATATTAGCAGGGGAGGTAACTCCCGACACATGGACCAACTTGTTTTCAAAGGACATTTGAAATGAGATTATAAGCTAGCATGTTTTGATATTTCTGCTTATTGTTTCTCGCTGTGCTATAATTCGTTGATACCTTATCTTTCTTTGGAGTATTCGTGATATTTTTTGTTGTCTTGGAGTATATTAGGGTGTGTGGTAATCCATAGCATACTGGGTTTGGATGGCTTAAGGATAAAGAAAGTAGAGGATATTGATGCTTACTGTTTTTTTCTTGCTGATATAGTTTAAACTTTGATGATGGCTAAATGATGGGATGGATTTCTGTCAAGGAATTGTAAGAAAAAGTTAAGCGTGATAGTGGTTGTTATCCCGCAGTGAATGAATTGGTGTCTAATGGAAGATTGGAATATATAAACTTTCAAGGAAAGTTGTGTTCTTTATAAGGTGTTGACCTGTTATTGTCTAATGGAACAGGTATTAGTTTTTCTCAATTCTGTGAGAATGATTCTTTTACTCTATATTGTTTTGTTGCTCATTTTTTTCCTGTTGTCACCATTTTAACTGAAGATTCCATGATGTAAGAGTTTTGAGTTCTAGTAGGATATACAAAATATCTTGTCATGAATTTCATTGAATCAGTGTTCTTTTTTTCAACGATATTTGATTTGTTTATTAGGTAAGTTCTAAAGGAATACTATGTTTCGCTACCTGTTGACTCTTTCAAACATTTTCTTTTTGTTGTTTCTCTCGAGTGTAAACCAAACTTAAATTTTGAAAAGATAGATTGAAGAGGTAGAGTATTTTCTGCATGGATGATATATAAATTAGAAACAAACAGAGTTATATGCATAAAATTAAAGCTTAGAATTTATGAGCTAGGCAGCAATGACACTTCACATTGAAGCCATGTCTAGTGTCAGTTAAGTGTCAGTTTCTGGCACGTGTGGTAGCACTGGCACTTCACATTAAAGTTACTCTACCTTTGATTATTCAATTTTCTCTTATTACTACCATTGTTGACGTGTCGGTGTCAATGTTATGTTTGATGTCACTTTCAGTCTTAGTGTTTATTAGTTTATGAGGTAAGCTACCTTTATTGAGGTGAAATTTTTTTCTGGTTGTAACGATATCAAGCTTGACAGAGTGAACCTGACCCTTTTATCATTACTAACTACTATATGATAATTTCTATGTACATTATTGATATGGAAAAATATAAGAAAATAATTGTCCAGTTATTCACACTACTTCAGATCACAGCTAGCATATCAGGGTTACTCATAATCTTGATTCAAACAATGTCCATAGGAAAAATACCCCTAACAGAAATGCAATTGATATGGGTCAACTTGTTAATGTGTTTCACTTGGTGGCCTAATGATGGTAATGGAATCAAGTAACAAAGAATAAAAAAAGAAGTAACAAGAGCTTGCAATAAAAAATATGATATGAATTAGCATGTTTCTTGCTTTTGGATGGCTGAAGGGATGAAGGAATTACTGTTTCTTGCTTAATGACATAATTTAAACCTTGATGATGTTTAAGAGTACGAAGAATTTAAAGGTTGTGCAGGAAATGAGATGGGTTTCTGTTAAGGTGGGATTGTGAGGGGATCTCCTGACGAAAGTAGGAAAGCAAACGACCAAAATCCATTTTATTTAATTGTTTTTACCAGTAAGCGTTGATTAGTCATTAAAAGAAAATGGAGGGCTGAGATTAGTTGACAGGAGACAACTGGAGAAAAAATTCACGGGATCCTCTCCCGTTATGGAATGTCCTAAACCTTTATGGTTCTGTAGACAGAGCTGGGTGTAGGTTTTTTAAGACGAAAAATACTTTTTTTGTAGAGTTAGATCAGGTTGAATATGATGAATGAGCAAAACATCATGAAATATAGAGGTAGAAGCAGTAGTCTAATGCTTACTCCATTTACACTGAAAGAGCCTACAAAATATGGTTTTATTTACAAAATGAATGCATAGCACACTATGTGTCATTAAGACTTGTCATCAGTTTTGTATAATTAATGCTTATCAGTTTTGTCATAAGTGGGAGCAATCCTAACTTACAAACTTTTGAATCATGCTCTCCCCATGCAAAATGCACTCCCGCCCTGCAGACAGGACGATTTTGCCCCTGCGCATGTTAACTCACGCAAGTGTAAAAGTGTGCGCTAGTTAACATGCACAGCGTGGCTTAGGTCACGCATGTGTTAACTTAAGCTACGCACACTCACACAAGAGTAACGCACTGCGTGAGTTAACTCATGCAGTGTCACTCTAGTGTAACGCACTGCGTGAGTTAACTCACGCAGTGTCACGCTAGTGTAAAACACTGCGTCAGTTAACTCACGCAGTACTGATTAATTGTTGTACTGATATGCATTGAATGTCATTAATGACCCGTAATTTGTACACGCTCATAATTGAACCGAATTATGCCAGTTTAACAAGATTATCGGATAATACGACATATTCGATCAAAATTACACAAAAACATCGTTTTTTTTATCACAATCACATAATCACACATAACGATCCAAACGGTCCAAATTTCACAAATTCGCCGGTAATGATCCGTAATCACTTAAACACACTTAATGATCCAAATTACACCAATTTGTCCATAAATCTTGAAAATCACATAATCTCACATAAACAGTTACAATTATTTGAAATTTATCGTTAAATTACATAAACACAACTTCATTAAAATTCAATAATACGGACACAAATTCAAATAAATTACGATATTACACGTTAATAAATATTACACTTCAACGGATCGGACATAAAGATGTAAAGCGTTATCTTCAACCATTACGTAAAACATGTTAGCGACGTCGCTATCATCTTCGACACGTTGTGGAAAATACACCGTCTTCGAAAAGTCCTCTTCCTTATCCTCCCCCAAGTCCACGCCTCACGCATTTAAAATTACATCGTATGTTCTATGATTTGAGCCAATATGGATAAAGAAGTTGTCAAGTTTTGTCTTCAAATTGTCCAACTTGCCCGGTGGACTTTACAAAGAACCTAGTCTTCTTTTGCACATCTACATAACGGACATGAAGTTTTACTAGACTTTGTGCATTTTCATACATGTTTCACTTCAAAAAATATAAATAGTTGAATAATTAGTGAATAGTTGAATAATTAGTGACAAAGTAAATGCGAGCAATAATTGGTGTGACATAACCGGTCACCAAAAAATAATTCATTTCATTTAATATATAATATTAGTTACATATTGGCCGCGAATATCCAAAGTACATAACCGGCCACCCAAAAATACGTCGGGGTGTAATACCACCAAAAAATAGGACTAACACCGACCGACCTAAAAGTGTCATAACCTATCTAAGAATTCTAGTGACACTCCTAGATTTTCCTCTACTTCAATGTCTTCAATCGCTTCAAATTCTTGTTCCTTTTTTTGCGGAGTAAGAGTATTATCACAAAATATTGGATTGGGCTCATTTGTTGGTTTCTTTGGCGGCTTCGGCTCCTTGGACATGAGCTCATTGAAGGCATCTTGTCTATCCAAAAACTCAAAATGTCATTTCTCCGCCTCACCGATCTTGTTTGACATCCACTCCGTACAACTCGGTGGTAACGGACACCCTTCCTTCAAAGTAACATGAAGATAGTGGCCGGAAATAAAGCAAAGACACATGATATTGACATGTTGATTAAGTGGTGGAGCACTTCGGATTGGGAAATATGTCTCACATACACCACCACTTTGGGGCAATGTCCATAGAACAACGACTCTATTGTAGCAAGTAGCAATAATGTGACCCATATCCGGAGTGGTCAACCACTTATCTACTGTAACGCCCACTTTGATTATTTAATTATTTTATTAGAGTATATAGTATATTATTATATATTATATGAGTTCGATGATGTTTGTGACGTATGAGACCATGTTATTTGTGACGCTTATTTTATTATTTAATGAAATAAGATATGTGATGTTAATATATATTTCTATATGAAAATAAAGATGTGCTTTATTAACAATAATTTTGAGAGGTGGAGTTGTTTTTATAATAAGATAGAGTTTTGGGTATAAGTGAGATTAGAAAGAAGTATAAAAGGAAATTAGGTTTAGAGAAAGAGTCAGTACGTATTACAGACTTTTGCAAAAAGGGAGAAAAGTGGCCAGAGAAGAGGGAACCCCAATTCTGCAAACATACCAGGTAAGGGTGAGCCTAGCTTCGATTATATTATTGTAATTCATCTGTTTATTGATTAACTAAGGAATTGGGAAGAGTTTAGAGAAAGTTCTTAAGTTAGGGTTTTGTGGATTTTTGATGAATTAATGTGAGAATGATGCAATTTGCTGTCGAAACGTGTTACAGAACCTAGGTTAATCACTAGGATCATAATTCTGAAAGATTAGAGCCATAGCATGAGAGATTGGACGAGTTTTTGCGAGAGATTGAGCGAACCCGTACCATGTCCTGCGATAACTCGCCGTGGCGAGCAGACCTACTCGCCGTGGCGAGCAGAACGGCTTCACTCGCGAGGCGAGCAAAACTACTCGCCGTAGCGAGTAATAGAACACTATGTAGAACTCGCGAGGCGAGCAACTCAACTCGCCGTGGCGAGCGACCCTTTGATGCACGCGAGGCGAGCAGAACCACTCGCCGTAGCGAGAAGTAACAGTATGCTTGACAGCAACTCGCGAGGCGAGCAGAACCACTCGCTATAGCGAGTAATGTGGTCTCAGACCACTATAACTTGAGCGTTGTAATTCTGTTTTGAGCGAGGCTTTGAGGGTAGACCTTTGGATAGTATTAGAGTTGTTTAATGACCTAAATTACAATCTGTAATGATGCTTTAAGATGATTTTAATTGTTGGCGTTAATCTATGATTTACATGCCTATTAAGTGAGTTATATGAATGATGTTTAATTGGTATTTGCGACGATGATTTTGTGCTGTAAATATATGTTAAATGTGCTGAGCTGCTGCCACGTATTGATATAACTGCATGTGTCGGTCAAAGAGTCGTAAATGATGTTAAGATGTTGTATTAACTTGTTTAAGAATAAAGAGTCGAGTCCATGCATTTGCATAATTAGAGACGGTGGAGCTTTTGCTCAAAGCGACGGTGGAGCATCTGCTCAAAGCGACGGTGAAGCTTATTTAAGCTTAAATATTGGTACCACATGCATGATGTTTAAGATGTTAGAGTTGCATTTGTCGAGTCTTGTGTCTGAGACGTTATGAGATGATTGTTATGTGAAGATGTTTTAGGATGATTTATTAGACGTAGATATTTGAGATGTTTCCGTTATATGTGATGATTATTGTTGTTGTTGTTAAGCATAAATGTTTGAATTATATGTTAATATAATTGTTGTGAATCTCACCCCTTCTGTTGGAATTGCCGCCTTGTGGGCAAGTGCAGGTGACCAAGCATAGGTTCGACGATGTGAGAGGTCCTTGTGGTGTCGTAGGAAATGCTCTGATATGTAACGGGATGAGGTTTTACTGAATTTTATTCATTTATGTATCATGTTGAACTAATTATGATGTTTACGATTTACCTTGAAATTTTGAGATGCTTATGAGGCCTTGTGCCAAGAACTAATTACTTTAAGGATTTTGAGATGATTATGATTCCGCTGCTACGTTTTGAATAAGGATGAGGAATAAATTATTATTCATTTTGTTTAAAGTTGTTTTTGAAATGTGACATCCTGAATATTGCAATATACTCTGATTAAATGCATGAAATTTTTAAGTTGGGATTTCGAGGTGTTACAATTGGTATCAGAGCAGGTCGGTCCATCCGGCCAATTAGAGAGTTGAGTGACGATGTCTTAGAGTTAGAATATTATAGTTATATTATTCTAACTTATGTTTGCTTTGTAGAGGAATAAGATGGCTGGAAGAAATGATGTTGCTCTTGCTGCTGCTTTGCAAGCTGTGGGTAATCAGAACAACGCTGGTGGGAACGATGAGACGAGAATGTTGGAGACTTTTCTGAGGAACCACCCGCCTACCTTCAAAGGGCGATATGATCCAGACGGGGCTCAGACGTGGCTCAAGGAAGTCGAGCGGATCTTTAGGGTGATGCAGTGTGAAGACGGTCAGATGGTACGGTTTGGTACCCACATGTTAGCTGAGGAGGATGATGACTGGTGGGTTGGTATTCGACCTATCTTGAAGAAGGAGGTGCTGCTGTGACTTGGGCGGTGTTTAGGAGGGAGTTCCTGAACCGTTACTTTTCTGAGGACGTCCGGGGGAAGAAGGAGATCGAGTTTCTTGAGTTGAAGCAAGGGAACATGTCCGTGACCGAGTATGCTTCAAAGTTTGTGGAACTGGCAAAGTTTTACCCACACTATACTGCTGAGAATGCTGAGTTTTCCAAGTGTATCAAATTTGAGAATGGCCTGCGTCCTGAGATTAAAAGGGCGATTGGTTACCAGAAGATCCGAAATTTCTCTGAGCTGGTGAGTAGTTGCAGGATCTATGAGGAGGATACCAAGGCTCACTACAAGGTAGTGAATGACAGAAAGGCTAAGGGTCAACAGAGTCGTCCTAAACCTTATGATGCTCCTAGAGATATAGGTAAACAAAGACTTAACGATGAGAGGCGACCCCAGAAGAAGGATGCCCCTACGGAGATTACCTGTTTTAATTGTGGGAAGAAAGGCCACAAGAGTAATGTGTGTCCTGTAGATGTGAAGAGGTGTTACCGATGCGGACAGAAAGGGCATATTACCCCAGACTGCAAGTTTGATAATGTTGTGTGTTTCAACTGTGATGAGCAAGGACATATTGGTTCGCAATGCAAGAAGCCAAAGAAAGCTAGGACTACTGGAAGGGTTTTCGCATTGACCGGCACTCACACTGAAAATGAGGATCGTTTGATCAAAGGTACTTGCTATATTAATGATATACCTTTAGTTGTTATTATTGATACTAGCGCTACACATTGTTTTGTTGCTTATGATTGTGCTGTTAAGTTGGGTCTTGCTATGTCTAATATGAATGGAGAGATGGTTGTCGAAACTCCAGCTAAGGGTTCAGTGACTACTTCTCGTGTATGTTTGAGTTGTCCGTTGTCTATGTTTGATCGTAATTTTGAGATGGATTTAGTCTGTCTACCTTTGACGGGTATGGATGTGATTCTTGGGATGAGTTGGTTAGAGTACAATCGTGTGCTTATCAACTGTTTTCGCAAGACGGTGTATTTCTTGTCTGAAGAGGAAGAAAGTGGAGCAGAATTTTTATCTACCAAGCAGCTGAAACAATTAGAACGAGATGGAATTTTGATGTTTTCTCTGATGGCATCCTTATCTATTGAGAATCAAGAGAAGATTGACGAATTGCAAGTGGTGTGTGATTTCCCTGAAGTATTTCCTGATGAGATTCCTGATGTGCCTCCTGAGAGAGAAGTTGAATTTGAAATTGATCTTGTTCCTGGAACGAAGCCTGTGTCTATGACACCTTACCGTATGTCAGCTTCTGAGTTAACTGAGTTAAAGAAGCAATTGGAGGATCTGCTTGAGAAGAAGTTTATAAGACCAAGTGTTTCGCCTTGGGGAGCGCCTGTATTGTTAGTAAAGAAGAAAGATGGGAGTATGAGGTTGTGTATTGACTATCGGCAGTTGAACAAGGTAACTATAAAGAATAGGTATCCACTTCCGAGGATTGATGATTTGATGGATCAGTTAGTAGGTGCACGTGTGTTTAGCAAGATTGATTTAAGGTCGGGTTATCATCAGATAAAAGTGAAAGATGAAGATATGCAGAAGACGGCCTTTAGAACTCGATATGGTCATTATGAGTATAAAGTGATGCCTTTCGGTGTTACGAACGCGCAGGGAGTATTTATGGAGTATATGAATCGGACCTTTCAAGCATTTTTGGATCGTTTTGTAGTTGTGTTTATTGACGACATTCTGATATATTCCAAATCCGAAGAAGAACACGCTGAACATTTGAAGATTGTCTTGCAAGTATTGAAAGAAAAGAAGTTGTATGCTAAATTGTCTAAGTGTGAGTTCTGGTTGAAAGAAGTTAGTTTTCTTGGTCATATTATTTCTGGTGATGGTGTAGCAGTTGATCCGTCTAAAGTTGAAGCAGTGTCGCAATGGGAGACTCCGAGGCCGGTTACTGAGATTAGAAGCTTTTTGGGATTGGCTGGTTATTATAGAAGATTTATAGAAGGGTTTTCTACGTTGGCACTTCCATTAACGCAATTGACGTGTAAGGGTAAATCCTTTGTGTGGGATGCTCAATGTGAGAGTAGCTTCAATGAGTTGAAGAAGCGGTTGACGACAGCTCCAGTTTTAATTTTTCCAAAGCCTAAAGCACCTTTTGTGGTGTACTGTGATGCGTCTAAGTTGGGTTTAGGTGGTGTACTTATGCAAGACGGTAAAGTGGTTGCTTATGCATCCAGGCAGTTGAGGATTCATGAACGAAATTATCCTACCCATGATCTTGAGTTGGCCGCAGTGGTATTTGTGTTGAAAATTTGAAGACACTATTTGTATGGTTCGAGGTTTGAAGTGTTTAGTGATCACAAGAGCTTGAAGTACCTGTTTGATCAGAAAGAGTTAAATATGAGACAGAGGAGATGGCTTGAGTTATTGAAAGATTATGATTTTGGTTTGAATTACCACCCGGGTAAGGCTAACGTAGTTGCTGATGCCTTAAGTAAGAAAACGTTACATATGTCTGCTATGATGGCGGAAGAGTTCGAACTATTGGAACAATTCAGAGATTTGAGTCTGGTTTGTGAAAGATCACATCAGAGTGTAAAACTAGGAATGTTGAGGATTGACAATGATTTTCTGAAAAATATTAAAGAAGCGCAGAAAGAAGATGTTAAGTTTGTAGATTTGTTTGTTGCGAGTAACCAGACTGCAGATGGTGACTTTAGAGTCGATGATCACGGTGTGTTGAAGTTCCGAGGTAGACTCTGTATTCCGGACAACGATGAGATGAAGAAGGCAATACTTGAAGAGAGCCATAGAAGTAGCTTAAGTATTCACCCAGGAGCTACGAAAATGTATCATGATTTGAAGAAGTTGTTTTGGTGGTCTGGATTGAAACGTGACGTGGCACAGTTTGTGTATTCTTGTCTAGTCTTTCAGAAATCAAAGATAGAACATCAGAAACCTACTGGAACGATGGTACCGTTAGATGTGCCAGAGTGGAAATGGGATAGTATATCCATGGATTTTGTGACGAGTTTGCCAACTACTCCAAGAGGGAACGATGCTATTTGGGTGATTGTTGATAGGTTAACAAAGTCAGTTCATTTTCTACCAATCAATGTCACTTTTCCTATGGTTCGATTAGCAGAGATTTACATTCAAGAGATAGTAAGATTACATGGTGTTCCTTCGAGCATTGTGTCAGATAGAGATCCGAGATTTACTTCTAGATTTTGGAAAAGTTTGCAAGAAGTTTTAGGGTCTCAATTGAAGTTGAGCTCGGCGTATCATCCGCAGACAGATGGTCAATCCGAGAGGACGATTCGATCGTTGGAAGATTTGTTGAGGGTGTGTGTACTTGAACAAGGAGGAGCTTGGGATAGTCATCTTCCGTTAATAGAGTTCACTTACAATAACAGTTACCATTCTAGTATTGGAATGACACCTTTCGAGGCTTTGTATGGAAGAAGATGTAGAACTCCGTTGTGTTGGTTGGAGTCGGGTGAAAGTGTGGTTTTAGGACTAGAGATTGTTCAACAAACCACTGAGAAGGTAAAGATGATCCAAGAGAAGATGAAAGCATCGCAGAGTCGACAAAAGAGTTATCATGACAAGCGTAGGAAGGACCTTGAGTTCCAAGAGGGAGATCATGTGTTTTTGCGAATTACTCCAATGATCGGTGTAGGTCGTGCCTTGAAGTCGAAGAAGTTGACTCCAAAGTTTGTTGGTCCGTATCAGATATCAGAGAGGATTGGGACGGTGGCATATCGTGTTGGATTACCACCGCATCTATCGAATTTGCATGATGTTTTTCATGTGTCGCAGCTGAGGAAGTACGTTCCGGATCCATCCCATGTGATCCAAAGTGACGATGTACAAGTAAGGGACAACCTTACAGTTGAAACTCTACCCTTGAGGATCGATGATCGCAAGGTGAAGATTTTGAGAGGCAAGGAGATACCTCTAGTGAGAGTTGTTTGGAGTGGAGCGACCGGTGAAAGCTTAACTTGGGAGCTTGAGAGTAAGATGCTGGAGTCATATCCAGAGTTGTTTAATCGAGGTAAGATTTTCGAGGACGAAAATCCTTTAAGTGGGGGAGAGTTGTAACGCCCACTTTGATTATTTAATTATTTTATTAGAGTATATAGTATATTATTATATATTATATGATTTCGATGATGTTTGTGACGTATGAGACCTTGTTATATGTGACGCTTATTTTATTATTTAATGAAATATGATATGTGATGTTAATATATATTTCTATATGAAAATAAAGATGTGCTTTAATAACAATAATTTTGAGATGTGGGATTGTTTTTATAATAAGATAGAGTTTTGGGGATAAGTGAGATTAGAAAGAAGTATAAAAGGAAATTAGGTTTAGAGAAAGAGTCGGTACATATTACAGACTTTTGCAAAAAGGGAGAAAAGTGGCCAGAGAAGAGGGAACCCCAATTCTGCAAACATACCAGGTAAGGGTGAGCCTAGCTTCGATTATATTACTGTAATTCATCTGTTTATTAATTAACTAAGGAATTGGGAAGAGTTTAGAGAGAGTTCTTAAGTTAGGGTTTTGTGGATTTTTGATGAATTAATGTGAGAATGATGCAATTTGCTGTAGAAACGTGTTACAGAACCTAGGTTAATCACTAGGATCATAATTCTGAAAGATTAGAGCCATAACATGAGAGATTGGACGAGTTTTTGCGAGAGATTGAGCGAACCCGTACCCTGTCCTGCGATAACTCGTCGTGGCGAGCAGACCTACTCGCCGTGGCGAGCAGAACGGCTTCACTCGCGAGGCGAGCAAAACTACTCGCCGTAACGAGTAACAGAACACTATGTAGAACTCGCGAGGCGAGCAACTCAACTCGCCGTAGCGAGCGACCCTTTGATGCACGCGAGGCGAGCAGAACCACTCGCCGTAGCGAGAAGTAACAGTATGCTTGACAGCAACTCGCGAGGCGAGCAGAACCACTCGCCATAGCGAGTAATGTGGTCTCAGACCACTATAACTTGAGCGTTGTAATTCTGTTTTGAGCGAGGCTTTGAGGGTAGACCTTTGGATAGTATTAGAGTTGTTTAATGACCTAAATTACAATCTGTAATGATGCTTTAAGATGATTTTAATTGTTGGCGTTAATCTATGATTTACATGCCTATTAAGTGAGTTATATAAATGATGTTTAATTGGTATTTGCGACGATGATTTTGTGATGTAAATATATGTTAAATGTGCTGAGCTGTTGCCACGTATTGATATAACTGCATGTGTCGATCAAAGAGTCGTAAATGATGTTAAGATGTTGTATTAACTTGTTTAAGAATAAAGAGTCGATTCCATGCATTTGCATAATTAGAGACGGTGGAGCTTTTGCTCAAAGCGACGGTGGAGCATGTTCTCAAAGCGACGGTGAAGCTTATTTAAGCTTAAATATTGGTACGACATGCATGATGTTTAAGATGTTAGAGTTGCATTTGTCGAGTCTTGTGTCTGAGACGTTATGAGATGATTGTTATGTGAAGATGTTTTAAGATGATTTATTATACGTAGATGTTTGAGATATTTCCGTTATATGTGATGATTATTGTTGTTGTTGTTAAGCATAAATGTTTGAATTATATGTTAATATAATTGTTGTGAATCTCACCCCTTCTGTTGGAATTGCCGCCTTGTGGGCAAGTGTAAGTGACCAAGCATAGGTTCGATGATGTGAGAGGTCCTTGTGGTGTCGTAAGAAATGCTCTGATATGTAATGGGATGAGGTTTTACTGAATTCTATTCCTTTATGTATCATGTTGAACTAATTATGATGTTTACGATTTACCTTGAAATTTTGAGATGCTTATGAGGCCTTGTGCCAAGAACTAATTACTTTAAGGATTTTGAGATGATTATGATTCCGCTGCTACGTTTTGAATAAGGATGAGGAATAAATTATTATTCATTTTGTTTAAAGTTGTTTTTGAAATGTGACATCCTGAATATTGCGATATACTCTGATTAAATGCATGAAATTTTTAAGTTGGGATTTCGGGGTGTTACATCTACCGGCACAATACCAATTATACATTTTGGAGGGTGTAAATCATTCAAGATTTTGTTATAACGCTCCTCCATGTCATATATCGGCATGTAGTCAGTCTTATGAGTTCTCAACTCATGAATAAGTTGATGACGAATCAATACATGATCTTCCTCATCCATCCTCAAGTGTCTAGCTATGCCCGGAATCCACAATGATCATCCCTTTTAACATTCACAATGTCTTCAACAAAAGGTCTCATGAGATTTGGAATTTGTGAAATGTAAGGGATGCTCCGAAGCGGTTTTGAAGTATAGGATGAAGCTTGTGAGCGGGAGTAAGTGTCAAGGCGTGCATCTTTTCTCTTTGGAAGTGACCTCTTGGGTTGTGAAGGTTAACTATCCGGATTTTGAGAATCAATAGTCTCCCATCTAGAGGGGATTCAACCCGTTGATGACACTTTGAGTGTAGTCCTCTTCCTTTTAGGTGCTCCCTTGGTTACCGCTTTTTTTGAAGGTGGACACATATTTGTGGTTTCCGGAAAGGCTATTTGACGCATCATCTCTTTGATGTGGAGTTTCATATTGTAAGGGCTTGTCTTGAGACGTTCTTGAATGCCATTCCACTCTTCCACCACGAAAAAATCATCATCAATCTCTTCTCCTTGTACACTTAACCTTCTCCAATGAGGGTATATATCATCAAAGACAAGAGGGAATTTTCGCTTGCACCTCATGGCAATAATACACGCACAAGGTAACACGTACGATGTCGTTTGCACACAACCATAATCTTCCTTCTCAAAGCCGAATGTCTTGGAGCGTTGCAATTCATCGTAGATAAATTTCAATGCGCGTCTAGATACATAACCCTCCAACTCTCCCATCATCTTGATTTTTTTGTATTTGTGTTCAAAGACCGTTTTGTTCCTCCTAAAACTTCCTTGTATCTCACCAAATTGCACGGCCAACATCTTGTCTATTTCATCCCAACAAGATGCCAAATCACCCACGCTACTCCTCAAATATTTTTTCAACACTCCATGAGTCGATTCAACAATGTTGGTGGTTCTACACCCTAGATGCAAGACTTTATCCGTCCATGCCCTCACAAATTTTTTCTTAAGGTTCAAAACCGTTTCTTCAACATATTTTATGAATTCCAGAAATGGCATGCATACCTCTTTGAATTTCAATAAATTACTTGCATATGATTCCTCCGTAGGTGATTCGACCAACTCACTCCAAGCGATCACGACTTTCTCAACAACTTCTCTATTCTTCACCTTGCTCTTCTTCAATTCTTTCTTGACAATTTTTGCACCCTTAGGAGGCTTTGGGTGAACTTTACAATCCGTGATGCACTTAGCCCTTACATTCTTCCCAATATGAAAATAACAAAGCATGGTGTATGTTTTAGGGAAAACTGTGCCAACGGCATTCATCAAAGCACCGTCTCTGTCGGTGACAATCACCTTAGGCATGTTGTCTTTTGAGGACAATAGACCTTTCAACATCGTAAGTGCCCAAGCAAAGTTGTCATCTAGTTCAAAGTGAAGGAAAGAGAAACCAACGGAATACGTCATTTTTGTAGAGGTGCAACCAAGTATCTCAAACAACGGCATTCGGTAGTTGTTGGTTTTGTAAGTGGAGTCCATGACCAAAACGGTCGGAAAGGTGTTGAGCAATTTAATTGACTCCGGATGAGCAAAAAATATGTCTTCAAGAGTGCTTTCCTCATTATTGCATCTTGTGTAATAGACATATTTATGCTCCACCAACTTCGAAATCAAGAATTTTAACTCTGTCATGTTACCTCTTTCCCCCTTTCGCCATCTTGTTTGCACATTGTACACTTGCTTGATAGTTATGTCACTTTCTTTGTTATTTTGCTTCAAATTGGTGAGGATATTCCGAGGCACCGTCAAGCTCTTTGTCATGTCAATAACTTTTTTCTTCTCCTCCGCACTAAGTCTTCCCACAATAAGGTGCCCCTTTAACTTCTCATCCAAGTCATGGTTGTGCATCCCACAAAGCATTGCAAGCCACGAATCATTTGTCTCTTTATCAAAGAAACCTTTCAACCTAAACGGACAATTACATTTCCTTGAGTTGATGTCTTCAATGTTCGGTTTCTTCCTCGTCTTAGGTGGCTTGTATATCCCCCTCCTTTCACATTGCATCGTCAAGTACGACCTTTTTAAAACGGATTTATCTATACAAACACTAAATCCGGCCCTTACCCCTTGTCGGCGAACTCAGGAAAGTAACTCTTCTCGCTCTCTCCATCTTGCATTTGTTGAGAAAAAAGAAGCGGTGTCGCGACCTTCGCAAAGAACACCGATAGGTACCGGTTTAGGTTCTTCAATTTGACCAATGCGAGCTTGAAATGAAATTTTGACTTTAAACGGTTTGACATTAATGGTCGGTTTGACATCGTCAAAACCTTTGCCGGAAGCTTCATTTTTGGCCGGTTTTGGTTCAACGTCATCACCCGCGACATTGCCAACTATCTCCCTATATATCTATTGAATAAAATAATTTACAAAGTGAGAATAAATAAATTACTTGTGTAACAAGCTAACCAAGAACAAAAATGAAGTAAAAAATTAAAAAATATGGATTGTGTACAGTGCGTGACTTAAGTCATGCATGCACATTAACACCTGCGCCATTTAACACGCGCAACACATATTCCCTGCGCAAGTTAACTTGCGCACCAGGCCTACTGCCTACGAAAAACAGACTAACCAAGCTCAAAAACCAGCAAAATGAGATGAGTTTTGATGATACATTATCTGATATTTGGTGCTTGATGTGCGTAGAAACTTGCTTCCTGACGATTTGCAATGATTTGGGATGAGGATTTTGACCCAAAAAATCGCACTTTTTGGGTTTTTGAAGGTGGAGGGAAAGAAAATGGGGTTTGCAGTTTGGACTGATGGGTCTTGAACAAAAATAGTAACCCTGCGCAACTTAACTCGCGCTGCGTGAGTTAAGTGGCGCAGCGTTACTTAACATGCGCAACGCATGTTAACTTGCGCAGGGGTAAATTTGGAAAGCTTGCAGAGCGGGAGTGTATTTTGTAGGGGGAGAGCAACATTCCAAACTTTTTATAAGATTTTCATTAGGTCCAACCCAAATTCTAAAATTGCTTGAGAACATACAAGGCATTTTGCAACCTAGAAACAAAGCCACAAGACTAGTTAACTAGATAACATATTTAGTTAAGCTGAACTGGAAGTTCCAGCTGTAACAATTAACACTAACTTCTTCAATTTTCACTTGCCTACCACACCAGCAATTTGAAATTGTTCATCAATGGAAATCTAATTATATTAATGTGCTAAAATAATTACTAACATGAGCAGTTCAAAGTATATTATGTATTAAATCAAGTTATTTTCTGTGGCATGCAAAACTATGATCATATTATGTCAAGAATACAAAAAAATGTACATCATAATATTGCATTTCCTATACATATCTTAATCTCTTATTCATAGGTCTATGGACAAGCAGATGCTTCCGCTCCCTTTTTTCTACTACTGTTTTACAAATCTCTTATTCAAGCAAAGTATGTTGATTTGTTAGTGTGATTGTTGATAAAGAGAATTAAGAATTTGTATAAAGGATTTTTTAATGCTTTGGAGTGTCGCCGCAAGCTATGGACCTGTTACTACAATTAACCTATGAATCCTGCTCTTCACCCAGCACAAAACACTCTCGCCCAGCTGAACTGACAAAAATACCCCTGTGCAAGTTAACTCACGCAGCGTATGTTAACATGCGCACGTTATACGCACTGCGTGACTTAAGCCACGCACCACTTGCACGAGCGCGAGTTAACTCACACACGTTGGCCGGTGGTCAGAACTGAAGAACAAACGTTTTTTGGTCTTTGGTAAGTTTTTCAACATTCAATCCACACGTTTTTTTACCAAGTTTTACACGTTTTTTGACCACATTAATGGTATTTACAACCTATACTACCATTCCCACCTATAAATACTCCTTCATATTTCCTTATTTCTTCACACCATCTCACTTTCTCTCCCTCCTCACTCTCTCACTCTCTTTCTCTTCTTCTTTTTTGCTTCTATAGTATCTAGGCTCTTTACACCCCTTTAGGTATATATCAATAGTTCTTGGGGGAAGTAGTGGTCCGCCGGGTTGGGGAAAATGGCATCATCCCTTGAGGTAAAATTAGGTTTTCTTCCTTTTACTCCCAAAATCTTTTTACCGTGGGTAAAAAGAATCATCATGGGGGTATAAAAGGAACCAAATTTAAATTTACCTCAAGGGATCTTGATGTCTTTTTCCCCAACAGGACGGATCACTATTTTCCCCAAGAGTTATTGGTATATACCGAAGAGAATGAAAATAACTTTTTACCCCAAGATGGTAAAATATATGTATTAATTATTGTAATGTTTGAATGATATAAATAAAATCAGAGTTATTAATTTTGTTTTTAATTTGTATTTATTTTTGCATTTATTTTATGTTTATGATTATGTATTGAATAAAAAATATTGTATTTAATGGTTTCGAATTTATTTGTATCGAATTTATTTATATCGAATATATTTTCTAATTTTGTATTTATTTGCATATTGAATAAATAAATTCGAATAAAAAGTCTAATTAAACTCAGCGTGGAATTGAATAAAGAATTGTAATAAATAAATTTGAATAAAGTTGCGTATTGAGTAAATTCGAATAAAAAGTCTAATTAAATTCAGCGTGAAATCGAATAATGTTGCGTATTGAATAAATTCGAATAAAAAGTCTAATTAAACTCAGTGGGAATCGAATAAAGTTGCGTATTGAATAAATTCGAATAAAAGTTACATTTAAATTACATTACATAAAGTTCCTAAATATGGTCTATCGTTACATGACATTACATTCGAAATTGCACCTTTCAACTACAACAACTGTGTTACCTATGAATGGTGCAAATTCAAAGTTGCTAAGCAGCAGGGACTACAGCGTCCGTCCAGAAGTGCTTTTGTTCCATTCAAAATGTTAAATTCTCGTTGATCTTGGTTTTAAATGATAGTATCCAAGTGCCAATGGAATGAGGTACACTTCAATACCATCATTTAAACGAAACTAACAAGAATTTAACATTTCGAATGGAACAAAAGCACTTCCGGACGAATGTTGGAGTCCTGTCGTTTAACAAGTTTGAATTGCCCCATCCAGAGTAACACAATTGTTGTAGTTTGAAGGTGCATTCCCTACCTAATCACGACCGCCACCTAATCAAGATATTTTGGTGGAATTAGACTTTTGATGATATCTTCAGTTGATCTCACCAACGTTGCTCACATATCGATCAACTGGAACATGTTGTGCTCCCAAAACATGGTCGTCACGTTTTTGTCGTTCGTCAATTATATCCAAGTGAATGATATTTTTCCATCGTCGAGCGTTGGACGTTTATACGGAACGTATTCCACCTTCCTTGTGTCTCGGAGGTTGACTCCTTTGTTGAATTCATCCAGCTGATCCTTGAGACCTCTTAGGATTATACCAAGACACCGAACCATTAACCTCTGAGGTTCTCCGCCGTTGAATTGTGCACGAACTTCGATCCACCCGGCCATTGTTTCAAATCTACACAATAAGAAATTAAAAATAATCAATGAAAATTCTCTAAAAGAAACCCTAAATCTAAAATAATTCTCTAAAACTCAAAACCTACAACATAAACATGCAAACAACTAAACATTTAAACACAAGTCATTTTCATGTAAAGATTTCTTGCCAAAATAACCAAAATTTAAACAAACCATAAATCTAACAAATTTCTAATTTAAGAGAAAAAATCTAACATATAAACATAAAAGGTTGATAGTGTTTGATTATGAAAACTTACTTGTTATTGGAGTGTTGTTTGATTTGAACATGAAGGAATTTTGAATTTGGTGATTTTAGAGAGATTTTGGAGAATTTTGGAGATTTTAGATGAGAAATGAGGAAATGAGGTGTTATGCCTTGTCTAAGATAGAACGTAGCGTGAATTAACTAACGCACAATTTTACACGTGCATTAGTTAACATGCGCAGGGGTAAAATTGGCTTGGCTACAGGGTGGGAGTATTTTGTGCAGGGTGGAGAGCAGTATTCTTAACCAATTGGTCAAGTGAGTGTTTCCTGTGTTTTGTATTTGTCCCCACCGTGGTTTTGAGCTTCAATAAGTTCATATGGACCAGCAGTCAAATTAACATCTGAAAATATTGTGGTAACACAGTCATGGTATTTACAGTAATATTTAGGCTAAATTTTAATATTTCTTGTGTCAACCGTTTTCTTTTCGCTTGAGATTCAAAACAATATAAAAGGATCTTACTGTAATGTATTATTGAAAGCTTGGTTCATGATGTATGTATCAAACCTTGCTGATCATAGGTTATTTTTTGCTGATCATATCATTGATACAAAGTATCCATCGACTTCTCTTACAACTTAATCAAACCATTATTTTTATCGGTACTCAAATTTTATTCTTCTACCTTTCGTCCCAAATTATATATCATTCTAGCAATTTCACATATATTAATAAAGGCAATTAAATTTCCCTAAAAAAAGTGCAATTAAATTGTATACAAAAGAGTAATCATAAAATTTCTATCCAAAAAAAAAAAAGTAATCATAAATTATTTTAATAAAATATCGTTTATTAATGGTATGGAAAACATAAATTAAAAGAACTGAAGAAAAAAAATAAAGTAGTAAATAGTTAGAGGCATCAGGGAAAGTAATAAATTTGATATTGTAAAATGTCCTATAATTTGAGACAAATAAATTTTGCTAAAATCACATAATTTGAGACGGAGGGCGTAATAATTAAATCGGGTTGCTTCCAAAATCAGTTGAGTAATCAGTTTAACCGGTTTTCAGCGAGTCTCACTGGTTTGCACCGGTCTAATTACATGACCGATCATATGTGTGGCTCGACCTAGCATACTCAACGGTTCCCAGTCAGACTCGCCTGTCTGAGCCCGTTTTTAAAACTATGGTATGGTAGAAGTGATAAATTAAATTGTAGCATGTGTCATTATGTTAAAATACTCAATGTGAAAATTATATCTTGGAAATTGATAAAAAGAGCGAAATAGATAAAAAAATTAGACCGTTAATAAATGTAGAGAAAGTAAATGTGTACAAATATAAAGATCAATACCCTTAAAAATATATATACCCCGTCTCAAATTATGTCATTTTAGCAAAATTTGTTTGATTAAATCATTGGAACTAAGAAAGTTGATGGTAGTGTTAAATTTTAAATTAGTTTGTAACTATTATTGATTTTACAATTTTATCTTGGTAAAAAATGATGTTAAAGAAATAATTCATGCTTCATCGGTTTGAAAATACATGTTGTAATCAAGCATTTCATATATGTCAATGTTCAACTTTGATTGTTATTATACTTAATTATCTACAGTAAAAAATTATAAAAAATGATGTATGTGTTCTATATAATCAACCACATGCATTATTAGTTTATAATATTAAGGGTTAAATATGTTTTGGTCCCTATAAATATACCAATTTTTCGTTTTAGTCCCTCTAAAAATTTCCTTCGACTTTTAGTTCCTCTAAAGTTCTCCATCTTCACTTTTGGTCCCTCTTTTAAAGTAAACTCATATGTAGAATTCATATTTTTGAATAAAAATTTTGCAGAAAAATTCATAATATTATAAGAATCTCTCCCAAAAAAAAATAGAATTGTTTAACAAAACATGAATTTAATATGAATTTTTATATGTTTGAAGGTTAAAAATTCATAATTAATTTATGTTTTGTTAAAAAACTCTAATTTTTTGGGGGAATTTTTTTACAATATTATACACATTTCTGCACAATTTCATTAAAAAATACAAAAATTAACTTAAAAATAGGGACCAAAAGTAGTGATTGAAAATTTTATAAGGACTAAAAGTTGAAAGAAAATTTTAGAGGGACTAAAACGAAAAATTGGTATATTTATAGAGACTAAAAATATATTTAACCTTGATATTAACCGAAAGACATGGATTTTGAAAAAGAGGAAGTGTAGTTGAAAATATTAAAAATGTTTATAAAAAGGCAAACAAACATTCAAAAGGATTTTATAATCCGCCATGTGGTATATTTATGAGTGCATATTTAACCATATCTATCTTAAGGTAGCAGAAGATATTTTAATTCCATATCAAACTCTTCCTTTGCAAATTTGAATGAGCATCAATATAAGCTTTTAACAGATTGCTTACCAACTATTGTTTATAAATAACTGCCATCCAAATTTCAATTCTCGTAATACAATTAAAATAACAAAAAACTAAACCTGCATAAGTTATATAGACATTAGTTTTCATAACACAACTTTTTGCTCTATCTTCTGCTACATACTGTATTACATTTATTAATTTTCTTATGTTCAAATCCAACACATTTTTATATCATTGTATAAATAACTTTGGATTCTCTTAACAATCTAATGTACTACATGTTTTGCATTCCTTTATTAAATTATTAACAATGAGTATTTTGTATAAATTATAGCACTGATGTGACAGTAGCAGAATAAAACTGTATTGCGGCCACTGTAGCAGCATTATCCTATTCCTTCTTAAGTACTAGCTAAAAAGGTAATGCACATACTATATCTTACAATGTATTATAATATTCAAATACTTACTAATTACCTCTTTACCTTTTTTACTTCAAAACTTTTCAATGAAATTTCATTTTTGATTTGGAGGGAATCTAATTTTCGTTTCAAATTTTCATTTTAATCAAACCTTTTTTTAAGACACAATTACAAGGATAAGGTTAACAGCTCATCCCAAACTTCCCTATTGTTCCATTAGTTTCATTAACAATATCCATTCACACATTGATTCATCTTTCTCAAGTTCTGAATAAACATTTTATTTCTCAATGGATGATGAAGATGAGGCAGCAAGGAAGAATAAAGCATCTTTAAGAAGATTGAGAAGAAAAAATATTCTCAATCAGAGGCTGCAAAAGAGAACCAAATTCAACTTGGATATTGGAAACCAGCGTACACCTTTTGCTAATATAACTAACAATCAAGTTCAATCCAAATTACAGCAATCAAAGCTCAGCAAAACACCATCTCTCACTGCTAACCTCAAGAGTTCAAACACTTACTACAGTCCTAAAATTCCGTTTAACATAAATGTTCCATATATGGTTCCTCAGTGTTTTCAAACTTTAGCAAAGGCAAATTTATCTAACATTCAGACACCAATGGGGAAATCACCGATTATTTCACCTAATCATATAACACCAATATTCAGCCCAATTTATGGATTGAGCAAAATGCAGACTGTCAATAATAACCACAGTCCAACAGTAATGAACAAACCAAACATGGTTTCTCCTGTTACTCTTTCAAATTTCACACAGCCAACATCATCAGTTGATTTCCAAATACCAAAAAGAAGCAGACCTAACCTCAATCAACAAGGAGTAAATTTAATTAACAGGTTTACTGCAGTTGACACAGACAAAGCTTCAACATCAAGAGCAAACAATCAAACACCAATGCCTGAACTCATTGACGATGATACAAGTTCTGTTGATACTGAAGAAGAACAAGCATATATGTCACATCATGAATCTGAATCAAACAACAGTGAAGATGAAGATGAGGTTATGTCTAACCATAACAATACATTTCTTCCAAATTTACAAGTAGGTATTGTTAACAATATACTTTGTATATTCTTCCTCAATATTGTTTTTTAAATGCAATATCACTTTAGCATGTCTTTATTATTATCTCAGGTTATTCTGATATTGGTGATCCTTCTTTTGAATGTCGTAAATGTGGTGCATGCATGTGGTACCAAGAACGTAAGAGGAAGTCAAGAGAAAGTTATAATCCAGAATTTGGAATGTGTTGTGGCAATGGGAAAATTCAAATACCTTTCTTGCCTACACCTCCTTCGTTATTACAAAATCTAATGTTCAACAATTCTTCTACTAAAAGCAAACAATTTAATCAGAACATAATATTATATAACAACATGTTTGCATTCAGCTCACCTGGATTTAAGGTTGATAAGGGAATTATACCAGGCAGAGGTCCACCAATTGTGAGAATTCAAGGCCAATCATGTCACAGAATGGGAAGTATGATACATGTTGCTGGAAAAACTCCAAAATTTGCACAACTATATATTTTTGATACAGATAATGAATTGCAAAATAAAATTCAAGGGATAAGGTACAATGTTATAATATCTTCTCTTATGTCTGTTATTTTATACTATTTTATTAATTCAATGTATAGTTTACACCAACAACCAACATTATGTTTAGGAATCCTAACCTTAATATGAAAACTGTCTCAAACTTACAAAACATGTTTGATTAGACGAACTGTCATGCCAAATCATTTAGGAAGGCTCGTGATAGATTAAGGCAAGGTGATGTTGAAAACTTAAAGCTAAAGCTCATATCAGACAGAACAACTGATGGCAGGATTTACATACAACCAACTATCTATGAAGTGGCAGCTTTGATCGTCGGTGATGTTGACTCTGCAGCAAGAAGAGATATAATTATGGAAAGGCAGAGTGGTTGTTTAGAAAGAATTGATGAGTTCCATCCAGCATATCAATATCCCCTGTTGTTTCCTTTTGGTGAAGATGGATATAGAGATGATGTTCTTCACTGAGGCACCGTTGCAGGTAAACAATCAAAGATGGATCGACTGACAATCAGAGAGTGGTTAACATTTAGACTTCAGTCAAGGAGAACAGAAGCAATGACAATCTTATGTGCAAGGAGGTTATTTCAACAGTTTTTGGTAGATTGTTTTACAATGATGGAGGCTAATAGATTGAAATGGTTAAGGAAAAACCAATCGAAGTTAAGAGTTGGAAAATACAGAAATTTGAATAACAACCAAGGAAATGTAGATGGTCAAACTACAAAGCAGGGTAAGAGAGTGGTACTACCGTCAAGTTATGTTGGTGGTCGTAGGTATATGGATCAACTTTATTTTGATGGTATGACCATTTCAAGTGAAGTTGGGTTTCCAGATTTATTTATCACTTTCACATGCAATCCAAGTTGGCCTGAAATACAACGGTTTGTTGGTCGAAAGGGTTTGAAACCGCACGACCGACTGGATATCATAGCAAGAGTTTTCAAAATTAAGTTTGATGAACTTCTCAATGATTTGACAAAAAATCATGTCCTTGGAAAAGTTATTGCATGTAAGTTTTATCAATATATAGCTGCATTTTTTTTACACTTTGTTTATATAACCAATTATATTCTTCAATAATTATTCATTTCTAGATATGTACACCATTGAGTTTCAAAAGAGAGGACTGCCACATGCTCATATTCTTATATTCTTGCACCCTTCCAGTAAGTATCCTACGCCAGCTCACATTAATTAGATTATTTCTGCTGAGATACCACACCCTGACAATGATAAAGAACTTTACAAATTAGTTGGTACTCATATGATGCATGGACCGTGTGGTTTAACAAAATCATCATCCCCTTGCATGAAAAAAAAGATAAATGTTCCAAATTTTTCCCGAAAAAATTTCAGGAAACAACAGTTGTTGATCATGATGGTTATCCTGTCTACAGAAGAAGGGATAATGGTAGGAAAATTATTAAGAATGGAATCACCTTGGATAACAGATATGTTGTGCCACATAATCCATATTTATTGATGAAATATCAAGCTCATATAAATATGGAATTGTGTAATCAATCAAGTTCATTCAAATACTTATTCTAATACATTAACAAAGGATATGATAGAATCACTGCTGCAATAGTATCCGATGGCTCAAGTCAATCCAATGTAAATGATGGTGCTGATGAGATTAAACAATATCTTGATTGTCGATATGTTTCACCTAGTGAAGCTTGCTGGAGAATATTTGCCTTTCCAATCCATGGAAGAAAGTCAGCTGTTGAAAGATTGTTCTATCATTTACCTGGAGAGCAATCAATTTATGTCAATGATTATGAGCAAGTGTATGATGTTCTACTAAAGCCTTCTGTTATTGAATCGATGTTTACATCGTGGCTTGAATGTAATGCTAAATATCTTGATGCTAGATCTCTTACTTACTCCAAATTTGTTTCCAAGTTTGTTTATGTTAAATTAACAAGGACCTGGAAACCAAGAAAAAAATGATACACAATTGGAAGGTTAATGTGGGTGCCACCCAGTACCGGTGAAGTCTTCTATTTGAGGATGATGTTGGTTGTTGTCAAGGGATCTACTTCCTATAACGATATTAAAACTGTCAATAACATTTACTACGATACTTTTAGGGAAGCATGTTATTCTATGGGCTTCTTGGGGGATAATAAAGAATATATTTAAGCAATCAAGGAAATGAGCTTTTGGGCAACCGGTGTTTTCATATGAATCCTATTTATAACTTTGTTGCTTGCGGCTTGTATGGACAGGCCAGTTCATGTCTGGAATAACACGTGGAAGTGGTTAAGTGATGGTGTTCTATATGAACAAAGAAGAGTGGCTAATAACAAAGGTATGATTTTATTTACATATTTCTATATTAATCTTAACTAAATTTCATTTTTTAATATTATTTGCCTGACAGATTTGGAACTCAATGAAGACCAAATTAAGAACTTAACTCTGACATTAATTGAAAAGCACATGGAGAATAATAGAAGATCTTTAAAGGAATTCAAAGGATTTCCCTACGCAACGGATTATGTCATGGAGGAGCTTGGTATCAGATTGATTTATGATGAGCTTAACTATGATGTAGATGCATTGAAATTGCAATTCAAAGAACTAGTCAGTACTCTAACAGGTGAAGTGCAAATACATTTGTGTTATTTGTATAACTTTTTAGTGTCAATTAATAATGTTAACCTATGTTGATTCTACAACTCAGATGAACAAAGAGGCATTTATCACAAAGTAATGTCAGTTGTTAATGGACAAAATGGTGGTGTGTTTTTCTTACACGGTTACGGAGGAACAGATAAAACATTTATGTGGACGACTTTGGCTGCTGCATTAAGGAGTTAGGGTAAGATTGTTCTAACTGTTGCGACAAGTGGTATTGCTTCTCTTTTGTTACCTAGAGGGCGGACTGCTCACTCCAAATTCAAAACATATGTCCTTGTATTTGAAAAATCAACGTGTAACATTGATGGTAATAGTGATCTTGCAAAACTATTAAAAGTTACAAACTTGATCATATAGGATGAGGCACCAATGGCTCATAATTATGTTTTGAAGCTTTAGATAGAACTCTTAAAGACATAATGTCTGGCCTTGAGGACTCTGACAAAATCTTTGGTGGCAAGGTCATTGTGTTTGGAGGTGACTTTAGGCAAATTTTACCTGTTGTACTTAGAGGTAACAGATCCGACATTATACATGCATCAATCAATTCTTCTTACATTTAGGATGAATGTCAAGTTCTCACACTCACCAAAAATATGCGCCTAAGATCTAATGGTGAATCATCTGATCCGGATGAGTTAAAGACTTTCTCCAAATGGATACTAAAGGTTGGTGAAGGGAAAATCTCTGAGCCAAATGATGGTTTTGCAGATTTTGAAATACCTAAAGAGCTGTTAATCAAGGATTTTGATGAACCAATTGATGCTATTATGAAAAGTACTTATCCTAACTTTCTTAATATGTACAACAATCCTGATTATTTACAGCAAAGAGTTATACTAGCATCAACCATAGATGTTGTTGATACAATCAATGACTATGCTCTTTCAATTATTCCAGGTATACACAATCATCTTAAATCATAACTTAAATATATATATACATATCAAGTATTTATTTATTTTCACTTACCTTTTGATTTTTTTAATCTTGAAGGAGAAGAGAAGGAATACTTAAGTTGTGATACAATTGATAGATCAGAAGTTAACCAGAATTGCCAATCTTTTCAGTTATTCACTCGTGAATTCTTAAGTACATTAAGAACTTCAGGGCTTCCAAACCATAAAATCAAACTGAAAGTTGGTACACTTATCATGCTTTTAAGAAATTTAGATCAAGTAGAAGGATTATGCAACGGTACTAGACTTATTGTAACAAAATTGGCCAATCATATCATTGAAGCTAGGATCATTTCAGGTAAAAATGTTGGCAACCTAACTTATATACCAAGAATGTCCATGTCCCCTTCACAATCTCCTTGGCCTTTTAAACTCATCAGAAGACAATTTCCTAATATCGTATCTTATGCAATGACTATTAATAAGTCACAAGGACAAACACTAGACAGTGTAGGTCTCTATTTACCAAGATCAGTCTTCAGTCATGGTCAGTTATAGGTTGCATTCTCTAGGGTCAGGACTAAAGTCGGTCTTAAAATCTTGATTCATGATCTAGAAAAAAAGCCTCTTACAAACACCACCAATGTCGTTTACAAGGAAGTTTTTGAAAACCTTTACTAAGTAAGTTTATATCCAACTTTTCTTTACATTTGAACTGCATTTTGAATATTTACATATAAATTAATATTTTCATTTTTTACATTAAATTTAAATACATCTACATTACTTGAACATTTATTATTTTCAACATAATTCATCAAAACATATTTAACTTATGTCTGCATACTATATTCTTCACCATAACTTCAATATATTTTTTCATAACATCTATTTTATAAATTATTATAATAGTAATCAATATAAGTAATGAGGCTCTCAATGTTTTATAAAATTCTATACATATATATATATATATATATATATATATATATATATCAAAATGATTCCTATAACTTATGACAAAGTTTATAAATCTGAACACTTTGTCTATATCATTTATATTTATCTACTCATATATATTACAATAAAGGACTATACCATGTGGTCAAATAATAACTGAATCAAACTTGGAATCAATACTGAATGAATTGACAATACAAAAACCTGTATTGATTGATCTATAAGGACTATACCACCTGCTAATCAATTTTTTATCTATATTACAGAGCTTGGAGTAAAGAATGGCTACTGATGTGAACACACACCAACTTTACCTGCATCTGTAAAATTGTGAAGCTAGACTTCACTTGGAAATTGTTCCTTTTAAAAAGCTTTTTGGACTTAGCAATCTTTTTGTAATTCTCAATTAAATTTCTATTGCTCATACTTATCTTAACTTTATACCTATTCCAGCAATGGTTTTTGGGTTATGTACCTTTGAATTTTTATTTCACATTACTTTTGAATGATATGGCTTATCAAGTTACTTCCATGCTACAATATGACAGACTGATTACTTTATTCACGTGACATTAATATAAGGAATCCTGCTTACTACATTTGTATGCACAATAACATTTTAAATTATTACTTTAAATTGGACAACCAAGCCAGCTATTTTAATAGATTATTTTACTCAAACATTTATAAACTGAGTATCTATTCACAATAAATACATAATACTAAATTGATATAAATATCACTACACCATCAGATTCTATACAACATTACAATTACTTTACATCAAGTTATTAACAATGGATGCTATTAGAAAAGTGCTTGCTAAGGACCCCATATAAACTTTCTCTGCTATTAAGTTATCAGTGCAAGTTCACTTATATTCATTTCTTATAGTTTTGTTATGAAACTAACATTTCTCAAGTAAAAGATATACTAACAATTATATTTGTTTCTTAATGGGTTGATTTTGTAGATGTTTGCTGAGGTGGATCCAGCATTCAATCGAAAATGGTACAATATACAAATGGGTCCATGGTATGTTCTTAATAACAATGACAGGGGCCACCTTTTAACTTGCAGCAAAAGTGAAGTTAATCCTCTCTTTACTAATGGATGGAGTGATCTTAAGTAGTTTAATAAGTTTCCTGATAACGTTGAAGTTGTCTTTGGTTATTATGGAAACATGATGTTCTCGGTGGAAATGTTCAAGGAGTTGACTGACCAAGATGAAGTATCAAAGTGGCATAGCCGGAGCACAATTCCTAATGAAACTGCCTACTTTGACACTATACTTGATGAATCTGACTTTACTAGCCTGATGAAGGTTTGAATCAATCTTTCCACTTTTAATTAGTCGACATTTAATATGTTATATTTATTCAATTAATTTAATTGAAATTGTAGGCAATCAGCAATGATTTTAGCCTGTTTCTGAAGGAATTTGCAGTCCAGGAACTAACATTTTGTGGGGACAGTGGAGAAGAAGATAAATTTGAAGTTTACTTTCTCAATGATGATAAATTAACCAAAGTTGGAATCAAATGGGATCGTTTATGTAAACGAAACCATTTCAAAATTGGCCATACCATCCGCTTGAAATTGAACCTTTCTGATACTCTAAAGTGTCATGTCTACCACATTCCTACAATATTTACTCCTAATGCATCTGTCGAAGATCCTCTTCATCGTGTTTCATCAACTATTATTATCATCCAGTTTTTTATCTTCATTTCCTTTTTTCCTTATGATTAATAATATTTAATCTTGCCTATGGAATATGTTTAATATATGTTTGTTTTAATTTCTATCAGCCGTGTAAATTTATGTTCTACTAAGTTAATCAAACTTCTATGTTCTATTCTTATTAATCTACAATTGCAGCTTTCAGATATATACAACAATGCTAAAATTTCAATTAATCTTATAAATGATCCAAAATATTTCAACATTACTAATAGATACTTGCTACAAATTTTTATAACAACTCAGCAGGACAAACATACAATTTTCGCGTTGCAGTTTCAAAATTAAACATAACATATGACCCAACTAATTGTGGATTCGAACAAACATATTCAAACCATCCTTTTGCAACGAACTTACAACTTGAATTTCTTCGATCAACATCAATTTCACATTCATATGTCTTTTGGGTTTCTTCATCTATAACAGTTAAACTATTATTTTCATTTATATTCAACTATTCACCAACGTGTTTTGGTAAAAGCTGCAAGAAATAAACAAATTCCTTTAGATTTTCCTTTTTAAACATAATTGTATTCAAACAATAGATAATATTATGTAACTATCTATGAAATAATACTTACCATAACAACTGATGCAACCATTGATCTGTTTGATAACTTCTTGAACCATATTATAGGATTCATCTATACTTTGTGGGAATAAATGACCAATCAGAGTTGCTTTAAATAAGAAATCTGTATCCACTTATATTTTTATTTTAATGACTTTAATTGATTTTATTCAATGGTTAACTATTTATAATTTAATTTTATTAAAAAATCCATTTTATATTTGACATATTAATAAGGTTGTTATGACTGTAAAATAATTCATTTCATGGTATAGTGTATTATTCTAGACTACTACTGCATATTATTTTTTTTGCCTTTACAACATTCATTTATGATAAAATACAATATTAATTTTAATTTTTTTATCTTCAACATTTTTAACATTTCGGATTTTTTTATGTTTTTTCCTTATACTATAACATATTATATTATTATTATTAAAGGGTGTTTTATTGTGTTTTGTTGCTTTAACACTATTTGATAGCATGTTTATATGCCCCATTCAAGATTCTCCTACAAGTATATGACATTTCACTGGAAAAACTTTTATATCACTTTATTATATGTAGAATCTAAAGTACATATCACATAGTACTTTTTATTCCTTTTTCATATAAAACGAAAATAAAATATATATAGTTTTTTTGCTATAAATACAACTTCACTATCAACTCATATCCATATTTTCTTTAGCAATGGAATCCATTTCATCATCACTTAGTCAAATACCACTAAATGAAATATCTATTAATTGTAGCATGGCTCCATTGATGGCATCCGAGCCTAATAGACCTTTCTTCATAGCTGTTTGCACAGAAGTAATACTACTATATCTTAAAATTGTTTTCATTTTTTTTTCCTTTAACTTACTTTCTCTTTTTTGTATCACAAATTATTTGTGAATTAGATCACCTTTTTGTTATTGAATATTTCGATGAACTGCAAGAAAAATGGACTTTGATAGATGGTTATGAATATAGTCATGAAGTAGAGTTTAATCAATGTATGCGCATACCATATCTTACACAAGGTTGGGACGAATTCAGGCATTTTTATAATATTACATCAAATCCACTTATGTCTTTCACTTTTTTGGGAAATAGTACATTTTAGATAAAAATCTACAAATGAATATCCACGTTACCATATGTTGACTACTTCCAGCCTAAAAGATCTTACATTTGAGGTGGACATGCTTGCCAAATATCCAATTAGTTCAATATTGGTATATATTCTAACATTCTTCTCCTTTTATAGTATGTATTATTACTTTTTTTTCCATAATAATTAGTATTCTGCTTATTTTTCATTTCAGATTCTACCAAATGACCTTGGTCAATTTCTTAAAGTTATCAACCATGATTATCTGCGATTGGGTGGGCACTCAAACACTATAACTATTTGCAAATTGATATTCAATAAAGATGATGGAAGTGATGAAACTACTGCCATCATTGGTCGCGGATGGAAATCTTTCTGCAAAAAAAATCGGATTTATCCAAAAAGTCTACTTGAATTTAAATGCGACTCTATAATGGCAAAAAACATCGTTTCAGTTTACAAAGTTTCAAAACGTTATTGAAGACGATTGAATGTTCGATAACTATTGTAATCCTTATTTTAACTACTTATGTGTCATTTTCAATTTGTATTGTTATTATAATTGTATGAACATTATTTATTTTAATTAAGTATCTTTATGGTAATTTATATTTTAATGAATCATTTTTTACTACATAGTAAACTACAATTATCAATTATTTAAACAAACAGGTGTAAGTAGCAAGGTTCATTGCTTTAACACACCTGTTTTATATTGATCCAAAGGTTAGGCCCAAATAGAATGTTTAGTCATATACATCCACTAAACCAGAACATCCACTTAACCATTCAAAGCTTCCGTCCTTTTCACCGTCTGGGACCAATCTTGCGTATTTTTTCGCCGTTTGGGACCACTGCACCAAAATGGCTACAAAACAAACCAGGTTTTATCCTTTTTCTTTGTTTTTTTCCGCATTTGATCTTTTGTTTCAACTAGCTTTTGGATATGATTTTTTATTTTTTCCTTTTTTACTGCATTAATTTGCATGTGTTCTTCTTCTCAATCAATTTGCATGTCAACACTTACGGCTGTAAGATCGTTACTGCTAAGAGGTACAAATTTGAAAAATGTTTAGGAGATGGCTGGTTTAATTTCCTTAGAGATCGCAATCTAGCAGTAGGTGATAGGTTGGTTTTCCATTTCGAGCACCATCCTCGCAAGCTGTTTGTTGATGTTGTCCCATTGTAGAATGTTCATTTCGGAGGGGATTAGATAATTAGCTTCATATTAGCAGGACTTAGACATTATGATATTATCAAATCTATGTGACTTGTCCTTCATGTGCAGTTTGACTGTGATGGCTTTTTGGGTTGCCTGCTATCACTTTTGATGTGTATATTATGAAGTTTGAACTTTTATGGTAGATTTAATGTGACAAATATATAAACTGTCTAGAACATTATTGTGTCCTATGTCTCTTGATGTAAATTATCATGAATGTTTTTTACTATCCTCTACTTAAGCTATGAATATATAAGTTGATGTTTAGTGAATCATGGTGCTATACTGAAATACATTTCAAATGATTACTAATTACTCATTTATAGTAATACATTGCAACTAATGGCATTTGTACAAATAAATGCTTGCTATTTTATTTATAACCAATACACATTAAATCATGGATCAATTTTTTCTCCACGCGGCGCAGCCACACTACCTGTGCTCAGCACGGGTCTCTCGACTAGTTTCTTTTAATGTTGAGTTCTTTTAAGCAAATATGAAATATGTATAAGAAAATTCGGGATCCCAAAAACTGGTTTTCCACCACCTTCATTTGAATCCTGTCAGTTGATCTTCATTTCAATAAGCCAGGATCCCAAAAACTAGACATTGTTTCTTTATTTGAACGTATGATACCAAGCTTGACATGAGATACTATATATGTATCATATCAAACAACTAATTCTAGGAATTGCACCAGCAAAAATTAATTTAATAATAAAATTTAAAAGATAAAACTCTCTTCTCTCCTTCTTAAACCCTAGCCGTCACACTTTCTTCTTCTTCTTCTTCTTCTTAGAGGGGTGATTTAGGGTCAATTTTAACCCAAAAATCACCCCTCCGATTTGTTTCTCCTTCTATCCTAATTGAATAAGTGATTTCACATATTCTTTTGTTTTCTTTCGTTTGTTTTTGTGATTTCGTGGCTGCACGACTCTTTTTGTTTTGATTTCCCGTCTTTGTGCGGTGTGTTTTTTATTTTCTGTGTCTTAGTGCGGTGTTTATTTGATTCAAGTTGAAAGATTAGCTTAGAACAAGTGCAGATCCGATCAATGACAATGACTTTGACGTCGTCAATGTTGCAGATATGGAGACATGAGTACTCCGGAGACTTGAACATAGCCATATTAGTCATATTTGTAGGCATAGGTACTTTGTCGTTTTATGCTATGGATGTTGTGAGTTTGTTCATAGATTCATCATTTTTATTTTAAGCATAGGTTACTCTAATGAATATCGTTTATTTTTGTAAAAAAAAAAAAAAAACTAATTTGAATTGATACGTCATGATTCATGAACCCAAATACCGTACTATTACAATTTAATGGGAATTTGCACACATATTTATAACTTCTCTTTTTACTATTTTGACATTCAAGGTTGAAATTGTCCAGAATAATGTAACAGTAACTATAAGTGATTTAATGCTTAAACTTCAAATAGCATATATCAAACAAAGAATCAACTCGGAAGAGCATCAAAAGTTAACTAGAATCTTGCTAGAAAATATACCCCAATATATCTTCCTTAGAATAGATAGATCTACAAGCTCTATCCCCGTAAAAAATTGATCGATATCCTCCATCTCATTCAAGTCACTTACCAAATTAAAATTGGGTCATGATAATTGGTGTCCTGAACACTAATTAAGAAGTTGAATATAGCAATATTTGGCACTAAATGCTTAAATAATGATCTAAAAAGGGTAAATTTGTATTTAAAGTTGTGTAATCAAATGCATTAAATAATTTCTCTTTTAGCATAAAATTTCCTCTTTTGGCTTCTTTAACGGGTGCTGGGACATGGGTTAACAATTTACAGAAATGGGGAAGAAAAGGCCGTTATACAACGGCGGTCTGAAGAAGACAATGATTTTTTTTTTTGTTTTCATTTTCAATCACAATCAAATTCGTTCTTGGCTTTTTTTTTTTTTTTTCACTTTCGATCAAATTAGTCTCTAGTTGTGTGAGACTTTGCACACCACAAGCGGCTAATTTGATATCTGAATTTGATCTAATAGTTAATTGACATGTAGAATCATAATCAATTTTTTACTGGGATAGAGCTTATAGATCTATCTATTCTAAGGAAGATATATTGGGGTATATTTTCTAGCAAGATTCTAGTTAACTTTTGATGCTCTTCCGAGTTGATTCTTTGTTTGATATATGCTAATCTTTGAAGATATATTGAGGTATATATTTATTTGTTTGATAAATCTAAATATAAAATTATTGTAGAAACTTATATTGAGGGATATTAATTAAATTCTTTTCTCATATATTATTATGCACTTCCATATTATTATTTTGTAGTAGCAATATATCGAAATCTCAAAATTCTTAACAACTCTATTGAAAAAAATAATATTTATACCATTATTCTAAATAGTTATAAATGGTATATTTGAGATATTTAATTTTATCATTTTAACTATATTTAGACATTTTGTCAAAAAAAAAAAAAAAACTATATTTAGACATATTTTATAATATTCCTATTCTTTAATACTTATGGAAGTTTATGACTATTTTCTCTCATATCCTCAATAATAATAAAGTATAAGTCTCGTGTATTTCCACTACGTGTGTAACCTAATCTTTTCTTAAATGTTGTAAATAATTGTAGCATTTGAGTTTTGAGTGAGTTTCTAAAATTGTATATGGAGTCTCACATCCTATGATTTAATATTAGAGACTTAACCATATACTCACATCCTATTTTATAATACTAGAGACTTAATCTCACTCATATGATGATAAACATTCTATATAATCATCATACTTTATCATATAATGGTTACTACATTTATAAAATTCTTTATGAGATTTTTAATTATGAAAAGGAAATATTGTGTTATAAAATTCTTAGATTATTATTATATTAGAGTATATAGTATATTATTATATATTATATGATTTTAATGATGTTTGTAACGTATGAGATGATGTTGTGGTGTGACGTTTATTTTATTGTTTAATAAAATAAAATATGTGATGAAAATTAAGATGTGATATAATAACAAATATTTTGAGAGATGGGGTTGTTTTCATAAATAAGATAGAGTTGCGGGGATAAGTGAGAATAGAAAGAATTATATAAGGGAGTTAGGTTTAGAAAGAAGCAGTCACTACAGACTTTTGCAAAAAGGAGAGGAAAGTGGCCGGAGAAGAGAGAACCTCAATTCTGCGAACATATCAGGTAAGGGTGAGCCTAACTTCAATTGTATTTGTTGTAATTCATCTAGTTGTGATTAACACAGGGATTGAAAGAGAGTTTGAGAGATTCCATAAGTTAGGGTTTTGTAGATTTTATGATGAATTGATGAGAAGATGACGTGAATTGATGTAGAAACCTGTTACAGAACCTAGATTAATCACTAGGACTATAATTCTGACAGATTAGAAGCATAACACGAAGAATTGGACGATTTTTGGCGAGGTTTCGAGCAATCCCGTAACCCCTCTGCGATAGCTCGCCGTGGCGAGCAGTTAGGTATATACTCGCGAGGCGAGCAGCTGAGCTCGCCGTGGCGAGCAACCCCTTTAGTGCACGCGAGGCGAGCAACATCACTCGCCGCAGCGAGCAGGTGGCAGAATGTAAATTTAAGTAGCTCGCCGTGGCGAGCAGACCCACTCGCCATAGCGAGCAATGTGGTCTCAGACCACGATAACTTGAGTTTTAGAACTTTGTTTTGCGCGAGGCTTTGAGGGTAGACTTTTGGATAGTATTAGAGATGTTTAAGACCTAATTAGAACCTGTAATGACGCTGTAAGATGATGTTTAAGTGTTGGCGCTAATCTATGATTAAATGCTTAATAAGCGAAGTTTATGAATGAAGTTTAAGTGATGTTTGCGATGATAACTTTGTGCTGTATATACATATGTTAAGTGTGCTGAGCTGCTGTCATGTACTGTTACAATTGCATGTGTCGATAAAGAGTTGTATATGATGTTAAGATGTCGTGTATTAACTTGTTTAAGTATATGAGTCGAGTTCATGCATTTGCATAATTTGAGACGGTGGAGCTTATGCTCAAAGCGACGGTGGAGCATTTGCTAAAAGCGACGGTGAAGCTTATTAAAGCTAAAATATTGGTACCACATGCATGATGTTAAGATGTTAGAGTTGCATTTGTCGAGTCCTGTGTCTGAGATGCTATGAGACGTTGGTTGTGTGAGGATGTTCTAAGATGATTTATTATACGTAGATGTTTGAGATGTCTTTCAGTTATATGTGACGAATATTGTTGATATTGTTAAGCATGATTATTTGAATTATATAATAATATAATTGTTGTGAATCTCACCCCTTCTGTTGGAATTGCCGCCTTGTGGGCAAGTGCAGGTGACCAAGCGTAGGTACGACGATGTGAGAGGTTCTTGTGGAGTCTTAGGAGCTCTGATACGTAACGGGATGAGGATTTATCATTTGTTTCTATTCCTTTATGTATCATGTTGATTAATTATGATGTTTGCGACGTAACTTGATTTGAGATGTTTTATGAGGCTTTTGTGCCGAGAATTATTTATTTAAGATTTTGAGACGTTTACGAATTCCGCTGCTATGTTTGAACATTGTTTAAGAATAAATTATTATTCGATTTGATTTTAAAGATTTTATGAAATGTGACATCCTGATTTATTGTGATATACTCTGATTATTTAAATGAAATTTTTAAGTCGGGATTCCGGGGTGTTACAATTGGTATCAGGGCAGGTCGGTCCGTCCGGCCAATTAGAGAGTCGAGTGACGGTGTCTTAGAGTTAGAATATTATCGTTATATTATTCTAACTTATGTTTGCTTTGTAGAGAAATAGGATGGCTGGAAGGAATGATGCTGCTCTTGCCGCTGCTTTGCAAGCAATGGCCCAAGCTGTGGGTAATCAGAATAACGCTGGTGGGAACGATGGGACAAGAATGTTGGAGACCTTTCTGAGGAACCACCCGCCTACCTTCAAAGGAAGATATGATCCTGATGGGGCTTGTAACGCCCACTTTATTTATTTAATTATTTTATTAGAGTATATAGTATATTATTATATATTATATGATTTTAATGATGTTTGTGACGTATGAGATGATGTTGTGGTGTGACGTTTATTTTATTGTTTAATAAAATAAAATATGTGATGAAAATTAAGATGTGATATAATAACAAATATTATGAGAGATGGGGTTGTTTTCATAAATAAGATAGAGTTGTGGGGATAAGTGGGAATAGGAAGAATTATAAAAGGGAATTAGGTTTAGAGAGAAACAGTCAGTACGTTACAGACTTTTGCAAAAAGGGAGAAAAGTGGCCAGAGAAGAGGGAACCCCAATTCTGCACACATACCAGGTAAGGGTGAGCCTAGCCTCAATTGTATTTACTGTAATTCATCTAATTGTGATTAACAAAGGAATTGAAAGAGAGTTTTGAGAGATTTCACAAGTTAGGGTTTTGGTAGATTTTGTGATGGATTGATGAGAGAATGATGTGAATGGATGTAGAAAACTATTACAGAACCTAGATTAATCACTAGGACATTAATTCTGAATGATTAGAGCCATAGTATGAGAGAATGGACGAGTTTTGGCGAGGTTTGGAGCGAACCCGCAGTCTGTTCTGCGACAGCTCGCCGTGGCGAGCGGACCTACTCGTCGTGGCGAGCAGAACAGTTTAACTCGCGAGGCGAGCAGACGTACTCGCCATAGCGAGCAGTTAGGTATTCACTCGCGAGGCGAGCAGCTGAGCTCGCCGTGGCGAGCGACCCCTTTAGTGCGCGCGAGGCGAGCAACTTCACTCGCTGTAGCGAGCAAGTGGCAGAATGCAATTTAAGTAGCTCGCCGTGGCGAGCAGTCCCACTCGCCACAGCGAGCAATGTGGTCTCAGACCACTATAACTTGAGTTTTAGAACTCTGTTTTGAGCGAGACTTTGAGGGTAGACCTTTGAATAGTATTAGAGATGTTTAAGACCTAATTAGAACCTGTAATGACGCTGTAAGACGATATTTAATTGTTGGCGTTAAGCTTTGATTAAATGCTTATTAAGTGAAGTTTATGAATGAAGTATAAATGATGATTGTGATGATAACTATGTGCTGTAAATATATATATATATATATATATATATATATATATATATATATATATAAGTGTGCTGAGCTGCTGCCTGTATTGTATAATTGCATGTGTCGATAAAGAGTCGTATTTGACGTTAAGACGTTGGGATAACTTGTTTAAGAATAAAGAGTCGAGTCCATGCATTTGCATATTTTGAGACGGTGGAGCTTATGCTCAAAGCGACGGTGGAGCATTTGCTCAAAGCGACGGTGAAGCTTATTAAAGCTAAAATAATGGTACCACATGCATGATGTTAAGATGTTAGAGTTTCATTTGTCGAGTCATGTGTCTGAGATGTTTTGAGACGGTTGTTTATGAAGATGTTCTAAGATGATTTGTATATGTGGATGTTTGAGACGTTTCTGTTCTATGTGATGAATAATGTTGTTATTGTTAAGCATAATTATTTGAATTATATGTTAATATAATTGTTGTGAATCTCACCCCTTCTGTTGGAATTGCCGCCTTGTGGGCAAGTGCAGGTGACCAAGCTTAGGTTCGTCAATGTGAGAGGTTCTTGTGGAGTCTTAGGAGCTCTGATATGTAAAGGGATGGGGATTATTATTATTTCTATTCCTTTTATGTATCATGTTGATTAATTATGATGTTTGCGACGTAACTTGATTTGAGATGTTTTATGAGGCTTTTGTGCCGAGACTTATTTATTTAAGATTTTGAGAAGTTTATGAATTCCGCTGCTATGTTTGAATATTGTTTAAGAATAAATTATTGTTCAATTTGATTTTAAAGATTTTATGAAATGTGACATCCTGATTCATGTGTTATACTCTGATTAATTGAATGAAATTTTAAAGTCGGGATTTCGGGGTGTTACAATTGGTATCAGAGCTGGTAGGTCCGTCCGGCCAATTAGAGAGTCGAGTGACGGTGTCTTAGAGTTAGAATATTATAGTTATATTATTCTAACTTATGTTTACTTTGTAGAGGAATAAGATGGCTGGAAGAAATGATGCTGTTCTTGCTGCTGCTTTGCAAGCAATGGCCCAAGCTGTGGGTAATCAGAATAATGCTGGTGGAAACGATGGGACGAGAATGTTGGAAACTTTTCTGAGGAACCACCCGCCTACTTTCAAGGGGCGATATGATCCTGACGGGGCTCAGACGTGGCTCAAGGAAGTTGAGCGGATCTTTAGAGTGATGCAGTGCGAAGATGGTCAGATGGTACGGTTTGGTACCCATATGTTGGCGGAGGAGGCTGATGACTGGTGGGTTGGTATTCGACCTATCCTGGAGGAAGGAGGTGCTATTGTGACTTGGGCTGTGTTTAGGAGAGAATTCCTGAACCGTTACTTTCCTGAGGATGTCCGGGGAAAGAAAGAGATCGAGTTTCTTGAGCTGAAGCAAGGAAATATGTCCGTGACTGAGTATGCGTCGAAGTTTGTGGAGCTGGCAAAGTTCTACCCCCATTATACTACTGAGAATGCTGAGTTTTCCAAGTGCATCAAATTTGAGAATGGCTTGCGTCCTGAGATTAAGAGGGCGATTGGTTATCAGAAGATTCGAAATTTCTCCGAGCTGGTGAGTAGTAGCAGGATTTACGAGGAGGATACCAAGGCTCACTACAAGGTAGTGAATGATAGAAAAGCTAAGGGTCAGCAGAGTCGTCTCAAACCTTATGATGCTCCTAGAGATAAGGGTAAGCAAAGAGTGAATGATGAGAGGCGACCACAGAAGAAGGATGCTCCTGTTGTGATTACCTGTTATAATTGCGGGCAGAAAGACCATAAGAGTAATACGTGTCCTGTTGATGTGAAGAGGTGTTACCGATGCGGACAGAAAGGGCATATTACCCCAGACTGCAAGTTTGATGATGTCGTGTGTTTCAACTGTGATGAGCAAGGACATATTGGCTCGCAGTGCAAGAAGCCTAAGAAAGTTAGGACTACTGGAAGGGTTTTCGCATTGACCGACACTCAGACTGAGAACGAGGATCGTTTGATCAGAGGTACTTGCTATATTAATGATATACCTTTAGTTGCTATTATTGATACTGGCGCTACGCATTGTTTTGTTGCTTTTGATTGTGCTGTTAAGTTGGGTCTTGTTATGTCTGATATGAATGGAGAGATGGTTGTCGAAACTCCAGCTAAGGGTTCGGTGACTACTTCTCGTGTGTGTTTAAGTTGTCCGTTGTCTATGTTTGATCGTAATTTTGAGATGGATTTAGTCTGCCTACCTTTGACTGGTATGGATGTAATTCTCGGGATGAATTGGTTAGAGTACAACCGTGTGCTTATCAACTGTTTTCGCAAGACGGTGTATTTCTTGTCTGAAGAGGAAGAAAGTGGAGCAGAATTTTTATCTACCAAGCAGCTGAAACAATTAGGCCGAGATGGAGTTTTGATGTTTTCTCTGATGGCATCCTTATCTATTGAGAATCAAGAGAAGATTGACGAACTGCAAGTGGTGTGCGAGTTTCCTGAAGTATTCCCTGATGAAATTCCTGATGTGCCTCCAGAAAGAGAAGTTGAATTTGCAATTGATCTTGTTCCTGGAACGAAGCCTGTGTCTATGACACCTTACCGTATGTCAGCTTCTGAGTTAGCTGAGTTAAAGAAGCAATTGGAGGATCTGCTTGAGAAGAAGTTTATAAGACCAAGTGTTTCACCTTGGGGGGCGCCTGTATTGCTAGTGAAGAAGAAAGATGGGAGTATGAGGTTGTGTATTGACTATCGTCAGTTGAACAAGGTAACTATAAAGAATAGGTATCCACTTCCGAGAATTGACGATTTGATGGATCAGTTAGTGGGTGCACGTGTGTTTAGCAAGATTGACTTAAGGTCGGGTTATCATCAGATAAAAGTGAAGGATGAAGATATGCAGAAGACGGCCTTTAGAACTCGATATGGTCATTATGAGTATAAAGTGATGCCTTTCGGTGTTACGAACGCGCTGGGAGTATTTATGGAGTATATGAATCGGACCTTCCAGGCATTTTTGGATCGTTTTGTGGTGGTGTTTATTGACGACATCTTGGTATATTCCAAATCCGAAGAAGAACATGCCGAACATTTGAAGATTGTCTTGCAAGTATTGAAAGAAAAGAAGTTGTATGCTAAATTGTCTAAGTGTGAGTTCTGGTTGAAGGAAGTTAGTTTTCTTGGTCACATTATTTCTGGTGATGGAATAGCAGTTGACCCATCTAAAGTTGAAGCAGTGTCGCAATGGGAGACTCCGAGGTCGGTTACGGAGATTAGAAGCTTTTTTGGATTGGCAGGTTACTATAGAAGGTTTATAGAAGGGTTTTCTAAGTTGGCACTTCCATTAACGCAGTTGACGTGTAAAGGTAAAGCCTTTGTGTGGGATGCTCAATGTGAGAGTAGCTTCAATGAGTTGAAGAAGCGGTTGACGACAGCTCCAGTTTTAATTTTGCTAAGGCCTGAAGTACCTTTTGTGGTGTATTGTGATGCGTCTAAGTTGGGTTTAGGTGGTGTGCTGATGCAAGACGGTAAAGTGGTTGCTTATGCATCCACGCAGTTGAGAATTCATGAACGAAATTATCCTACCCACGATCTTGAGTTGGCTGCAGTGGTGTTCGTGTTGAAAATTTGGAGACACTATTTGTATGGTTCGAGGTTTGAAGTGTTTAGTGATCACAAGAGCTTGAAGTACCTGTTTGATCAGAAAGAATTAAATATGAGGCAGAGGAGATGGCTCGAGTTATTGAAGGATTATGATTTTGATTTGAGTTACCATCCGGGTAAGGCTAACGTAGTTGCTGATGCCTTGAGTAGGAAGACGTTACATATGTCTGCTATGATGGCGGAAGAGTTCGAACTATTGGAACAATTCAGAGATTTGAGCTTGGTTTGTGAAAGATCACATCAGAGTGTAAAGCTAGGAATGTTGAGGATTGACAATGATTTTCTGAAAAATATTAAAGAAGCGCAGAAAGAAGATGTTAAGTTTGTAGATTTGCTTGTTGCGAGTAACCAGATTGCAGATGGTGATTTTAGAGTCGATGATCACAGTGTGTTGCGGTTCCGAGGTAGAATCTGTATTCCGGACAACGATGAGATGAAGAAGGCAATCCTTGAAGAGAGCCATAGAAGTAGCTTGAGTATTCACCCAGGAGCTACGAAGATGTATCATGATTTGAAGAAGTTGTTTTGGTGGTCTGGATTGAAACGCGATGTGGCACAATTTGTGTACTCTTGTCTAGTCTGTCAGAAATCGAAGATAGAACATCAGAAACCTGCTGGTATGATGGTACCGTTGGATGTGCCAGAGTGGAAATGGGATAGCATATCCATGGATTTTGTGACGAGTTTGCCAACTACTCCAAGAGGGAACGATGCTATTTGGGTGATTGTTGATAGGTTAACCAAGTCAGTTCATTTTCTACCGATCAATATCACTTTTCCTATGGTTCGGTTAGCAGAGATTTACATTCAAGAGATAGTAAGACTGCATGGTGTTCCTTCTGTAACGCCCTCTTTAATTATTTAATTATTTTTATAGAGTTTAGAGTCCCCTTTGATGATTTATGTGATTTTATATGATTAGGTGATGTGTTGATATTTTATTGATAGACTTATTTTACTATTTACTAGAATAAGATGTGAAATTAGAGTAATTAATATGTTGAAGGGTTGTTTTGTGGATTTAGAGAGTTTTGTGGAATTAAGAGAAATAAATAAGTTAAGGGGAAAAAGTAAGTTTTGGTGTGAGAAGAGAAATTAGGTTAAGATATAAAAAGGAAAATTAGGTTTAGAATTGGACAGTACGTACAATTCAGTTTTTGGGAGAAAACAGGAGAGAAGAACAAGAGAGGCTGCTGCTCAATTCTCCAAGGTAAGGGTGGGATTCCTTTCACTAATAATGTATATAATTCTGAAAATTTATGAATTGTGGTGTTCTTGGTTTTCTAGGTTTTAGAATTTTGTGTAATTTCTAAAATGGATGAATTGTGTTGTTTGATGCATGTTCCTATGTTGTTTTGATTGCTATATTGCCTATTTGACCTATAAACATCACTGTAGATCATTTTGGGAGATTAAGGGATCAAAATTTGGGTTTTTGGGTGAAAAATGGTGAGAAATCGTCAAAAAACGGGGCCCAGTTCGCTTAAGCGAGCCCCAAGCGAACTTCCAAGCGAAATTGAGCTTGCTCTCGACGTTACGTTCGTTTAAGCGAACCACCCTTCGCTTAAGCGAACTGCACAGTAACAGCATTTCCTGTTTCACGTTCTTGTGTCTTTTTCACACGTTTCTGTTTTGAATTAGCTTTCGGTGTAAACATGAAAGTTGTAGATAATTGAGTTAGCTTTCTAATGGCCTTGGTTTGACGTGTAAACTATTTTTAGATTTTGAGTTAGGATGAAAATAGTCCAAGTGGGTATTCAGAAAATTTTAAGAAAACTTAGCATAACTAATTCTGAGTTAGTCCAAAACTTATGGTTAGTTTCCCAACTTCAAACTTAGGTATTTAGGAATTTAGTTGAAGTGTTTTATGAGTATTTGGCTCATGTCTTATTGATCACACTTGCTTGTTGTTGAAGAATGTTTTGGTCTGATATGAATGTAGTTGATTAATGTATATGTGTTATGTTGATGAATTCTGTCGTAAGAGTTGTTGTGTCAGATTTTGACTAAGTTGTGGAGTGTGTCATAAATGATTAGGCACATATGTTGTTGTCGTAGATGTTGTTGAGTTGTATGTTGATATACACAAGTTGAGTCCATGCATATGCATCCAGAGACGAGGGCTCATGCCCTAGGAGCTTTTGCTCAATAGCGACGAGAGCTTATGCTCTAGGAGTATTTTATGCTCAATAGCGACGAGAGCTTATGCTCTAGGAGTATTTTTATGCTCAATAGCGACGAGGGCTTATACCCTAGGAGTATATTTATACTCAATATGGTACCACATGCATGATTAAGATGTCTAAGTTGCATTGTTGAGTCTAAGTTGCATTGTCGAGTCGAGGTCGCATTACCGAGTCGTACTAAGATTGATGACTAAGATGTTGAACATGATGTTGATTATGATTATGATGTGGATTTATGACGTTGATTATGATTAAGTTGTTACTTGACTGTTGTTGTGATATTATGATAATGATGTCTATGTTGTTAAATGCATTTGATGAATTATATGCTCATTATTATTGTTTGTGAAATCTCACCCCTTCTGCTGGAATTGCCGCCTCGTGGGCAAGTGCAGGTATTTAAGCTTTAGTTGCTGTTGCTGTTGTGAGTGGCTACCCTCACTGTGTCCTTAGGTGCTCTGATACGTAACGGGATGGGGATCTTTATAACCATTTTCTATTCCTTACGTATTACCTTGAACTGACATGAATAAGAGTAGTTTTGAATTATGTTTAGACTTTTGAATTAGGCCTGCGAGCCAAAACTATTAAGCTAACTTGAATTTTATCCGCTGCGAAGTTTAAATTATTTTGACTAGAATAAATTATCATTTATTGCGTTTTTGAAGATTATAAGAAATGTAGCATTCCGTTTATGCGATACTCTGATTTAATTTATGAAATTTTTATGTTGGGAAAACGGGGTGTTACACCTTCGAGCATTGTGTCAGATAGAGATCTGAGATTTACTTCTAGATTTTGGAAGAGTTTGCAAGAAGCTTTAGGGTCTCAGTTGAAGCTGAGCTCGGCGTATCATCCACAGACAGATGGTCAATCTGAGAGGACGATTCAATCGTTGGAAGATTTGTTGAGGGTGTGTATACTCGAACAAGGAGGAGCTTGGGATAATCACCTCCCGTTGATAGAATTCACTTACAATAACAGTTACCATTCTAGTATTGGAATGGCACCTTTCGAGGCTTTGTATGGAAGAAGATGTAGAACCCCGTTGTGTTGGTTTGAGTCGGGTGAAAGTGTGGTTTTAGGACCAGAGATAAGTGGGAATAGGAAGAATTATAAAAGGGAATTAGGTTTAGAGAGAAACAGTCAGTACGTTACAGACTTTTGCAAAAAGGGAGAAAAGTGGCCAGAGAAGAGGGAACCCCAATTCTGCACATATACCAGGTAAGGGTGAGCCTAGCCTCAATTGTATTTACTGTAATTCATCTAATTGTGATTAACAAAGGAATTGAAAGAGAGTTTTGAGAGATTTCACAAGTTAGGGTTTTGGTAGATTTTGTGATGGATTGATGAGAGAATGATGTGAATGGATGTAGAAAACTGTTACAGAACCTAGATTAATCACTAGGACATTAATTCTGAATGATTAGAGCCATAGTATGAGAGAATGGACGAGTTTTGGCGAGGTTTGGAGCGAACCCGCAGTCTGTTCTGCAATAGCTCGCCGTGGCGAGCGGACCTACTCGCCGTGGCGAGCAGAATAGTTTAACTCGCGAGGCGAGCAAACGTACTCGCCATAGCGAGCAGTTAGGTATTCACTCGCGAGGCGAGCAGCTGAGCTCGCCGTGGCGAGCGACCCCTTTAGTGCGCGCGAGGCGAGCAACTTCACTCGCCGTAGCGAGCAAGTGGCAGAATGCAATTTAAGTAGCTCGCCGTGGCGAGCAGTCCCACTCTCTACAGCGAGAAATGTGGTCTCAGACCACTATAACTTGAGTTTTAGAACTCTGTTTTGAGCGAGACTTTGAGGGTAGACCTTTGAATAGTATTAGAGATGTTTAAGACCTAATTAGAACCTGTAATGACGCTGTAAGACGATATTTAATTGTTGGCGTTAAGCTTTGATTAAATGCTTATTAAGTGAAGTTTATGAATGAAGTATAAATGATGATTGTGATGATAACTATGTGCTGTAAATATATATATAAGTGTGCTGAGTTGCTGCCTGTATTGTATAATTGCATGTGTCGATAAAGAGTCGTATTTGACGTTAAGACGTTGGGATAACTTGTTTAAGAATAAAGAGTCGAGTCCATGCATTTGCATATTTTGAGACGGTGGAGCTTATGCTCAAAGCGACGGTGGAGCATTTGCTCAAAGCGACGGTGAAGCTTATTAAAGCTAAAATAATGGTACCACATGCATGATGTTAAGATGTTAGAGTTGCATTTGTCGAGTCATGTGTCTGAGATGTTTTGAGACGGTTGTTTATGAAGATGTTCTAAGATGATTTGTATATGTGGATGTTTGAGACGTTTCTGTTCTATGTGATGAATAATGTTGTTATTGTTAAGCATAATTATTTGAATTATATGTTAATATAATTGTTGTGAATCTCACCCCTTCTGTTGGAATTGCCGCCTTGTGGGCAAGTGCAGGTGACCAAGCTTAGGTTCGTCGATGTGAGAGGTTCTTGTGGAGTCTTAGGAGCTCTGATATGTAACGGGATGGGGATTATTATTATTTCTATTCCTTTTATGTATCATGTTGATTAATTATGATGTTTGCGACGTAACTTGATTTGAGATGTTTTATGAGGCTTTTGTGCCGAGACTTATTTATTTAAGATTTTGAGAAGTTTATGAATTCCGCTGCTATGTTTGAATATTGTTTAAGAATAAATTATTATTCAATTTGATTTTAAAGATTTTATGAAATGTGACATCCTGATTCATGTGTTATACTCTGATTACTTGAATGAAATTTTAAAGTCGGGATTTCGGGGTGTTACAATTGGTATCAGAGCTGGTCGGTCCGTCCAGCCAATTAGAGAGTCGAGTGACGGTGTCTTAGAGTTAGAATATTATAGTTATATTATTCTAACTTATGTTTACTTTGTAGAGGAATAAGATGGCTGGAAGAAATGATGCTGCTCTTGCTGCTGCTTTGCAAGCAATGGCCCAAGCTGTGGGTAATCAGAATAATGCTGGTGGAAACGATGGGACGAGAATGTTGGAAACTTTTCTGAGGAACCACCCGCCTACTTTCAAGGGGCGATATGATCCTGACGGGGCTCAGACGTGGCTCAAGGAAGTTGAGCGGATCTTTAGAGTGATGCAGTGCGAAGATGGTCAGATGGTGCGGTTTGGTACCCATATGTTGGCGGAGGAGGCTGATGACTGGTGGGTTGGTATTCGACCTATCCTGGAGGAAGGAGGTGCTATTGTGACTTGGGCTGTGTTTAGGAGAGAATTCCTGAACCGTTACTTTCCTGAGGATGTCCGGGGAAAGAAAGAGATCGAGTTTCTTGAGCTGAAGCAAGGAAATATGTCCGTGACTGAGTATGCGTCGAAGTTTGTGGAGCTGGCAAAGTTCTACCCCCATTATACTACTGAGAATGCTGAGTTTTCCAAGTGCATCAAATTTGAGAATGGCTTGCGTCCTGAGATTAAGAGGGCGATTGGTTATCAGAAGATTCGAAATTTCTCCGAGCTGGTGAGTAGTAGCAGGATTTACGAGGAGGATACCAAGGCTCACTACAAGGTAGTGAATGATAGAAAAGCTAAGGGTCAGCAGAGTCGTCTCAAACCTTATGATGCTCCTAGAGATAAGGGTAAGCAAAGAGTGAATGATGAGAGGCGACCACAGAAGAAGGATGCTCCTGCTGTGATTACCTGTTATAATTGCGGGCAGAAAGGCCATAAGAGTAATACGTGTCCTGTTGATGTGAAGAGGTGTTACCGATGCGGACAGAAAGGGCATATTACCCCAGACTGCAAGTTTGATGATGTTGTGTGTTTCAACTGTGATGAGCAAGGACATATTGGCTCGCAGTGCAAGAAGCCAAAGAAAGTTAGGACTACTGGAAGGGTTTTCGCATTGACCGACACTCAGACTGAGAACGAGGATCGTTTGATCAGAGGTACTTGCTATATTAATGATATACCTTTAGTTGCTATTATTGATACTGGCGCTACGCATTGTTTTGTTGCTTTTGATTGTGCTGTTAAGTTGGGTCTTGTTATGTCTGATATGAATGGAGAGATGGTTGTCGAAACTCCAGCTAAGGGTTCGGTGACTACTTCTCGTGTGTGTTTAAGTTGTCCGTTGTCTATGTTTGATCGTAATTTTGAGATGGATTTAGTCTGCCTACCTTTGACTGGTATGGATGTAATTCTCGGGATGAACTGGTTAGAGTACAACCGTGTGCTTATCAACTGTTTTCGCAAGACGGTGTATTTCTTGTCTGAAGAGGAAGAAAGTGGAGCAGAATTTTTATCTACCAAGCAGCTGAAACAATTAGAACGAGATGGAATTTTGATGTTCTCTCTGATGGCATCCTTATCTATTGAGAATCAAGAGAAGATTGACGAATTGCAAGTAGTGTGTGATTTTCCTGAAGTATTTCCTGATGAGATTCCTGATGTTCCTCCTGAAAGAGAAGTTGAATTTGCGATTGATCTTGTCCCTGGAACGAAGCCTGTGTCTATGACACCTTATCGTATGTCAGCTTCTGAGTTAGCTGAGTTAAAGAAGCAATTGGAGGATCTGCTTTAGAAGAAGTTCATAAGACCAAGTGTTTCACCTTGGGGAGCGCCTGTATTGCTAGTGAAGAAGAAAGATGAAAGTATGAGGTTGTGTATTGACTACCGTCAGTTGAACAAGGTAACTATAAAGAACAGGTATCCACTTTCGAGAATTGATGATTTGATGGATCAGTTAGTGGGTTCACGTGTGTTTAGCAAGATTGACTTAAGGTCGGGCTATCATCAGATAAAAGTGAAGGATGAAGATATGCAGAAGACGGCCTTTAGAACTCGATATGGTCATTATGAGTAAAAGGTGATGCCTTTCGGTGTTACGAACGCGCCAGGAGTATTTATGGAGTATATGAATCGGACCTTTCAGGCATTTTTGGATCGTTTTGTGGTTGTGTTTATTGATGATATTCTGATATATTCCAAATCCGAGGAAGAACATGCTGAACATTTGAAGATTGTCTTGCAAGTATTGAAGGAGAAGAAGTTGTATGCTAAATTGTCTAAATGTGAATTCTGGTTGAAGGAAGTTAGTTTTCTCGGTCATATTATTTCTGGTGATGGTATAGTAGTTGATCCGTCTAAAGTTGAAGCAGTGTCGCAATGGGAGACTCTGAGGTCGGTTACTGAGATTTGAAGCTTTTTGGGATTGGCTGGTTATTATAAAAGATTTATAGAAGGATTTTCTAAGTTGGCACTTCCGTTAACGCAATTGACGTGTAAAGGTAAAGCCTTTGTGTGGGATGCTCAATGTGAGAGTAGCTTCAATGAGTTGAAGAAGTGGTTGACGACAGCTCCAGTCTTAATTTTGCCAAAGCCTGAAGCACCTTTTGTGGTGTATTGTGATGCGTCTAAGTTGGGTTTAGGTGGTGTACTGATGCAAGACGGTAAAATGGTTGCTTATGCATCCAGGCAGTTGAGGATTCATGAACGAAATTATCCTACCCATGATCTTGAGTTGGCTGCAGTGGTATTTGTGTTGAAAGTTTGGAGACACTATTTGTATGGTTCGAGATTTGAAGTGTTTAGTGATCACAAGAGCTTGAAGTACCTATTTGATCAGAAAGAATTAAATATTAGGCAAAGGAGATGGCTCGAGTTATTGAAGGATTATGATTTTGATTTGAGTTACCATCCGGGTAAGGCTAACGTAGTTGCTGATGCCTTGAGTAGGAAAACGTTGCATATGTCTGCTATGATGGCGGAAGAGTTCGAACTATTGGAACAATTCAGAGATTTGAGTTTGGTTTGTGAAAGATCACATTAGAGTGTAACGCTAGGAATGTTGAGGATTGACAATGATTTTCTGAAAAATATTAAAGAAGCGCAGAAAGAAGATGTTAAGTTTGTAGATTTGCTTGTTGCAAGTAACCAGACTGCAGATGGTGATTTTAGAGTCGATGATCACGGTGTGTTGAGGTTCCGAGGTAGAATCTGTATTCCGGACAACGATGAGATGAAGAAGGCAATCCTTGAAGAGAGCCATAGAAGTAGCTTGAGTATTCACCCAGGAGCTACGAAGATGTATCATGATTTGAAGAAGTTGTTTTGGTGGTCTGGATTGAAACGTGATGTGGCACAATTTGTGTACGTACTGTCTGTTTCTAAACCTAGGTTTTCCCTTTTATATCTCTTCTATCTATTTTATCTTATTTCACTTATTCCCTCATAATTCTATCTAATTCAAAAACAGTCCCACAACTTAATATTTATTTTATTTTCAAATCTTATTCTATTAAATAGTAAAATAAGCCACCTAATAAAACCATAACATATCACATAAATCATATAACTCACTTAAATCACATAAAATCATATAAATATTCTCTATACTCTATATTTATAACATTAACCTACATATTTTCTCTTAACTCCATTTATTCTCTTAAACTCTTTTAAATCCCTAAATCAGCCCCTCAACTCAACATTCTATTTAAAAATATATATAAATTACTTCCATAACAAATATCAAATATATTTCTATAGCAAATAACAAGTACATTTTTTTTACACCAAATAACATATATTTCTATAACAAATAACAAATATATTTTTACACCAAATAATATATATTTCTACACCAAATAACAAATATATTTTCTACGCCAGATAACAAATATATTTCTATAACAAATACCAAATAACAAGTAGTATATCTGAGTATTGTAACTCATAATGATTTGGTTAAGTCTATGATATTTTGGATTAGTGGGAGTTTGCTATAGCATTTTAAATGCTTGGACCATTATTGGATTACATACTCTTAATTATATAATGTTAATCCATATTCAAAATCATTATCCTTATGTGAAATGTAAGTATTTAACGTGTATGATTTTGTTTTCCATATCGTATTCAATTTCTACATTGTTAAAACTTGTGTTTCTTATATTGTTATAATAACAAGTGTTTTTATAAATAGTTGATACTTTAATAATTAATTAAGGTTACCTAAGTGGGAGATTGTTGGATTTTATGGATTAACCTTAGTCAATAATTAAAATATTATATTATTATATCAACTATTAATTCTAATTATAATATTGCACTGAATAAAAGGATATTTATTAATGGACTGTAATTAGAAACGGGCCGTGATGGGTTGAACCGTTTCTCAAAGTAAGCATGTTGAGAGGTCCCTTTCCCTACTGGTGCTTGTATATACTGATTATCCCATCAGGTCAGATAACTGCTTCAACACACTCTCCTTCTAGGCATCAAGAAGGGAGAGAAGACTCTATCAACCCTAACCTCTTTTTCTACATGGTTTGTTGCATCAAACAATCAGATTCTCCCACCACTTAACTTCCGATAAATCGGAGGAGCCACAAAAAACCCTAAAAGAAAAACTAGCTCACGATCTCGAATCAAAAGTGATCGGCCCACCAGACTCCCGACACAAATCAATAAGGCACCCCTTAACTCACGATCCACTAAAGCAGACACCTAAACCTGTCCAAACTCGGCCCACCAATATCTCAATGCCAAATTTGAAGACAGAGAAAAGGTGGAAACACCGGCACAAATCGATCCATCTCGAACAAAAACAAACCAACACAAGCCATAAACTCAACCACCACAAGCACCGCCCGAAATACCTTTTCAGCGCCACCTTGTGGACCACTGCACCGTCTTTCTTCACGGAGGAGAAAAAACTCAAATCATATAGAGATTGGATCCACCACAACTGCACGATCCTTTGCAGACCTAACAGACGCCACCGACCAAAGACCGACGACGAGCGGGAGGTTGAGAAAGCGCACAAAAACTTAGACAACCAGAAAGAAGGAACAATATCCAGAACTAGCACGAAGGTAACTCGACAACGACCACCAGTCCCCTACCAACACCACCAGCAACCCAGCCCCAACAAACCACCAACAGTGTGGGAAGCAACTGCAACATGAACAGTCTCGTAAGTACAATGAGTAACTACTACCGTCAACACAGAGTATCTATGCACCTAAGCCTTTCAAGCAACATCAGGCAAAAGTCTTATTGAATCCAGATCTTGCATCCAACAAAAACACGCACAGATGGGCAGGACCATAAAACACCACCACCCAACAACACCTACACAAAAATAAGCAGCAACAAAAAGGAAACGAAAGTAAAAACAAACACAAAAACACAAACAACAACACAACAACTAAAACAAAACACCGACGAAGCAAACGAACCCCCGCATCACCACCACCACGCATAACTGCCATGACCACCACACAACAGAAACAGCAGCGAAACACCACCATTGTCTCACCACCACCAGTGTAACGCTCTATTTTATTTATTTTATTTATTTTATCGAGTTTAGTGTCTTTTTGTATATTTTATTTGAATAATTGCGATGTGTGATGTTTTGGGGTGTTAGTTGGTAGTTATTGGTAGTTATTACGACATTAATAGTGAAGGAATAAAATTAATTAGATTAACGAGGCATAAATCCAGTTTTGGAATAAGAGAGATTTGTTAGGTTAAGAATAGAATGAGGTGTATATTGTGGAGCTGAATAGTTATAAATGAATTAGTAACCAATCTGAGGGTGTGTAGATAGTAAGCCTATTAAAAAGATTAAGTGAGAAACAAACTCTTGGTGGTTATAAATAGAGGAGGAGATTAGAGAATTAGGGTTACAATAGTTTTTGGGAGAAAAAGATAGCGGAGGCAAAAGAAGAAAACTAGGGTTAAGAGGAAGCTTGTAGAAACAGATTTTTGGGAGAAAGAGAGGAAGCCCTTAGAATTCAGAGATTCAATCTAAGATAAGGGTGGGACTAACCATCTTTAATCATGAGTAATAATTCTGAAAAGGTTTGATCACTTGTTGTTGAATTTTGTTGTTGTGAAAGTATGTTTTGAATTGAATTAAATTGTTAAAAACATAGGTAATCACATGAATTAAAGTAAAAATTGCTGTCTAGGTTGTAGATTATCAGTAGGTAATGTTTCCTATCAATTTTGGGAGTTAGGATGTCGAAAATTGGGTTTTTGGGACAAATTCTGAAATTATGTTCGTGTTGTTCGTAGTTCTGTCCGTCGTCACTCGCCACAGCGAGCGATTATTGTAACGCCCTATTTTATTATTTATTTATTTTATTTTATTGAGTTTAGATATCTTTTTATAATTTAGTCGATTTATTTTGATGAGTGATATTTTGTTATGTTATATGTGGGTATTTATTAGTATAATATATATATGTTATTTGGTATTTGTTATAGAAATATATTTGTTATCTGGCGTAGAAAATATATTTGTTATTTGGTGTAGAAATATATATTATTTGGTGTAAAAATATATTTGTTATTTGTTATAGAAATATATGTTATTTGGTGTAAAAAAAATGTACTTGTTATTTGCTATAGAAATATATTTGATATTTATTATGGAAGTAATAATTTATATATATTTTTAAATAGAATGTTGAGTTGAGGGGCTGATTTAGGGATTTAAAAGAGTTTAAGAGAATAAATGGAGTTAAGAGAAAATATGTAGGTTAATGTTATAAATATAGAGTATAGAGAATATTTATATGATTTTATGTGATTTAAGTGAGTTATATGATTTATGTGATATGTTATGGTTTTATTAGGTGGCTTATTTTACTATTTAATAGAATAAGATTTGAAAATAAAATAAATATTAAGTTGTGGGACTGTTTTTGAATTAGATAGAATTATGAGGGAATAAGTGAAATAAGATAAAATAGATAGAAGAGATATAAAAGGGAAAACCTAGGTTTAGAAACAGACAGTACGTACAATTCAGTTTTTGGGAGAAAAATTGAGAAAACTAGAAGTGAAGAACCAAGAGGCTGCTGCTCCAATTTTCTTAAGGTAAGGGTTGGATTTCCTTCAATAATCATAGTATATAATTCTGAAATTTGATGAATTGTTGTGTTCTTGAGTTAGAGTTAGAAAATTTATGTTAATTGATAAAATGAGATGAATTGTGTTGTTTGATGCATGTTCCTATATTGTTTTGATTTTTATATTGCCTATTTGACCTGTAAACATCATTTTGGGTGATTAAGGGATCAAAAATTGGGTTTTTGGAGTAAAAACTGTTCTTTCCCGTAAGCGAATTCGGCCACCGATTTTCTGAAAGCCAAAACTGGAAAAATACTCACTTTTCACCCGTTTCTGTTTTGAATTAGCTTTTGGTGTAAACACAAAGGTTGTAGGTATGGATGTTATCTTTTTAATGCCGTTGGTTTTACTTATAAATGATTTATAGAACTTGAGTTATGGTTAAATTACTGCACGTTGGTCACAGTGAATATTTATGAATTTCAGCACAACCATTCCCGAATTTGAAATGAAAACTGGTATTGATAGGTACAGAATTGTTATTAGGTGTAAACACAAAAGTTGTAGGTATGGATGTTTGATTTTTAATTCCGTTGGTTTGACGTCTAAATGATTTATAGAACTTGAGTTATGGTTAAATTACTGCACGTAGGTCACAGTGAATATTTATGAATTTCAGCACAACCTTTTCCGAATTTGAAATGAAAACTGGTATTGATAAGTACAGAATTGGTCTTAGGTGTAGGCACAAAAGTTGTAGGTATGGATGTTAGCTTTTTAATGCCGTTGGTTTGACTTCTAAATTATTTATAGAACTTGAGTTATGGTCATATTACTACACGTAGGTCAGAGTGAATATTTATGAATTTCAGCACAACCTTTCCCGAATTTGAAATGAAAACTGATATTGATAGGTACATAATTGGCATTTGGTGTAAACATGAAAGTTGTAGATAATTGTGTTAGCTGTCCGTTGGCTTTGGTTTGATTTGAAAATTATTTTTGGTGTTTGAGGTATGATGAAAATACTCCAAGGAGGTTTTAGCGAATTATTATATGAATGTATATGTTGATGATAATATATGATGTTTTTCCTGTTTGATGAATTAGTATATAAATGTATATGTTGATGAATATGATGTTATATGATGTGTTCATGATTGATGAATTATTATATGATGGTATAAGTTGATGATTATGATGTTACATGAAGTTGTTTATAATTGTATTGTCTTTCAGTGAGTCTGAATTAATATGAATATTGTTGTTGAATAATTTGAGATACATATATAATTGTATATGCCTTTTGAGAACTATAAGCGATGAACTATGTGATTGTTTATGATATTGTCATATCTTGAAATATTTGATGTGTTGTCATGTTGTTGTTTATTATTGACTAAAAGCCGCATGTGTCAGTCTAAGACTATGAGTTATTGATCCATGTTATTGGAGTCATCTATGATGTCTAAGATATAAGATGTTGAGTTCATGCATACTCATTTAAAGACGAGGGCTTATGCCCTGGAGTATTTTTATACTCAAATAGCGACGAGGGCTTATGCCCTGGAGTATATTTATGCTCAAATAGTGACGAGGGCTTATGCCCTGGATTGGTACCACATGCATGAGTAAGATGATAAAGTTGCATAGTCGAGTTACATTGTCGAGTCTAAGATTGTTAAGTCGTAATTGTTGATGTTGCATAGTCGAGTCGATGTCGAAGTTGTCGAGTTGTCTAAGTTGTCGAGTTGATAATTATCAATGAATCGTTAATGAAGAGTTATATGTTGTTGTTTATATTGTTATATGAAGTATCATTAAAGATGATTTGAAGTTGATTGTTGTTTATATTGTTATATGAAGTATCATTAAAGATGATTTGAAGTTGATTGTTGTTTATATTGTTATATGAAGTATCATTAAAGATGATTTGAAGTTGATTGTTGTTTATCGTTAAAGATGATTTAAAGTTGATTGTTGTTTATGTAATTTATATTGTTTATATGAGTTATTAAAGAAGAGCTATGTAGAATATTTGTATTACTAAGTGATGTTGTTATGATGATTACATGATGTTGCTTATGAGTTGTTAAAGAAGTACGATATGAAGAATTATTATTATTAATTGATGATGTCTATGTTGTTAAATGCATTTGATGAATTATATGCTCATTATTATTGTTTGTGAAATCTCACCCCTTCTGCTTGAAAACTGTTGCCCTTCGTATGGGTAACTTGCAGGTAACCAAGAATAGTTGCGGTCGTGTGAGGTTTCTCTCGCGTGTGTCTTAGGTGCTCTGATACGTAACGGGATGAGAATTTTGTTGTCGTTTTCTATTCCTTACGTATTGTTTTATGAACATGTTGATGAACTAAAATTATGAGATTTTGTGTTGAGACCCTTGTGCCAAAGATTGTTTTGAAAAGTTGAAATATTTCCGCTGCGATGTATTAAAAGATTTTTATTCTATTTATGATTTTATGAAAAGAAGTGTGACATTCTGTTTACGTTGAATTACTCTGATATTATGCACACAAAAAAATCAAGTTGGGAAAACGGGGTGTTACAATTATCCCCGCCACGGCGAGTAGATTGTTAATTCGCAACGACAAGTGTTTTCCCCGCCTCGCGAGTGACCCAGTTGTCGCTCGCCATAACGAGTAACGAACTCTTTACAAAGAGCTACTGTTAGCTCGCCACGACGAGTAGCCTTACTCGCCACAGCGAATTGCTTAGTGGCAGCATGCCATAATCCACGTTCTTGTGTCTTTTTCACACGTTTCTTTTTTGAGTTGGTCTTTGGTTTGAATATGAAAGTTGTTGATGATTAAGTTATGTTTCCAGTAGCGTCGGTTTAACATGAAAATCTTTTGTAAATATTTTAATATGTGAATTACAATGTTAATGTTGTTACACCTTGAATCGTATCATTGCATAAGCATTTGTCAAGCGAAGGGGGCTTGATGCCTGTCAAGTTGTAGCGTAGGAGGCTGTATGTCTGTCAAGTCGAATTACGACATTAGCAAAGGGAGCTTGATGCTCTGTTGGTACCACATGCATAACTATATTGCATTCGTTGAGTCGTTGTTGTTGCATTTATGGACGCAGTTAATTGATGATTTGTATCTGAAACTATATGAAGTACTTGTTGATGATTATTTGTGGCTGTTTTATATTGATTAATTCTTCTTTATGAATTGTTGCTTATTATTAATGAATATGAAATCTCACCCCTTCTGTTTGAATGTTGCCTCTACATGGGTAACGTGCAGATAACCAGGAGTAACCGCTGATGTTAGTTGATCCTCGTGTCGTCATAGGAGTCTTGTTCTGATACATAACGGGATGGGGATATTTATAAGTTTTGTTTTCCTTTGTTACGTATCTCTTTATAAGATGCTGTTGAACCATTTTTAATTGTAGTTTTATTATGTTGATGAAGTTGAGGCCTAGTGCCAAGTTTTGATTTAAACGTTGAATATTTTCCCCTGCGACATTGTTTTAATTATTGAAAGCAGATGTTTAATTAAATAGTGGATTTTAACCCTATTTATGATGAAATGATTTTTGAAGAACGTTATGTGACATCCTGTTTATGATGCACTCTGATATATTTTATATTTATTTATATGTTGGGAAAACGGGGTGTTACAATTAGTACCAGAGCAGGTCGGTCCGTCCGACTAAGTAGTTGAGTCGTTTGTGTTGTGTGACGGTTTAATTCTGTCTTTGAGTTTTCTAACCTATGTTTGTTGTGTAGTGAACTGAAATGGCTGGAAGAAACGATGTTGCTATTGCTGCTGCTTTACAAGCTTTGGCTCAAGCTGTGGGGCAACAACCTAATGCTGGTGCTGGTGGTAACAATGGAGTTCGGATGCTGGAGAGTTTCCTGAGGAACCATCCACCTACCTTCAAAGGCAGATATGATCCTGACGGAGCTCAGACATGGCTCAAAGAGGTTGAGAGGATTTTTCGTGTCATGGAATGCACTGTGCCTCAGATGGTGCGTTTGGTACACACTGGTTGGCTGAGGAGGCTGATGATTGGTGGGTAAGTGTTCGTTCAAATCTAGAGATTGGAGGTGAAGAAGTCACTTGGGCTGTTTTTAGGAGAGAATTCCTGAATAGGTACTTTCCAGAAGATGTTCGCGGGACGAAGAAGATTGAGTTCCTGGAGCTGAAGCAAGGTGACATGTCAGTCACGGAGTATACTGCTAAGTTTGTTGAGTTGGCCAAGTTTTATCCACACTACACCGCTGAGACTGCTGAATTCTCCAAGTGTATTAAGTTCGAGAATGGCTTGTGTGCTGAGATTAAGCGAGCAATTGGGTATCAGAAGATCCGTCAGTTTTCCGAGTTGGTAAGTAGCTGCAGAATTTATGAAGAGGACACCAAAGCTCATTATAAGGTTCTGAAGGAGCAGAAGGGTAAGCACCAACAAGGTCATGATAAGCCTTACAGCGCTCTGGCTGATAAGGGTAAACAGAAGGTGAATGATGATAAAAGGGTGAAGGATGAGGAGAAACCTAGGAAAAGAGATGCTCCTACCAAAGTTGTTTGTTTCCGATGTGGAGAAAAAGGTCATAAGAGTAACGCTTGTACTGACGATGTGAAACGATGTTTCCATTGTGGAAGGAAATGGCATACAATTGCAGACTGCAAGCATGATGATATGGTTTGCTTTAACTGTGGTGATGAAGGACATATTAGCCCTCAGTGTCCGAATCCTAAGAAGGCTCAGTCCAGTGGAAAGGTGTTTGCTTTAGATGACACTCAGACATGAATGAGGTACATTTTCGAGGACGAAAATATTCTAAGTGGGGGAGAGTTGTAACGCCCTATTTTTTTTTTATCAAGTTTAGTGTCTTTTTGTTTATTTTATTTGAGTAATTGTGATGTGTGATGTTTTGGGGTATTAGTTGGTAATTATTGGTAGTTACTACGACATTAATAGTGAAGGAGTAGAATTAATTAGATTAATGAGGCATAATGACAGTTTTGGAATAAGAGAGATTTGTTAGGTTAAGAATAGAATGAGGTGTATATAGTGGAGCTGAATAGTTATAAATGAATTAGTAACCAATCTGAGGGTGTAGATAGTAAGCCTATTAAAAAGATTAAGTGAGAAACAAACTCTTGGTGGTTATAAATAGAGGAGGAGATTAAAGAATTAGGGTTACAATAGTTTTTGGGAGAAAAAGATAGCGGAGGAAAAAAAAGAAAACTAGGGTTAAGAGGAAGCTTGTAGAAACGGATTTTGGGAGAAAGAGAGGAAGCTTGTAGAATTCAGAGATTCAATCTAAGGTAAGGGTGAGACTAACCTTCTTTAATCATGAGTAATAATTCTGAAAAGGTTTGATCATTTGTTGTTGAATTTTGTTGTTGTGAAAGTAGGTTTTAAATTGAATTAAATTGTTAAAAACATTGGTAATCACATGAATTAACGTAAATATTGCTGTCTAGGTTGTAGATTATCAGTAGGTAATGTTTCCTATCAATTTTGGGAGTTAGGATGTCGAAAATTGGGTTTTTGGGACAAATTCTGAAATTCTGTTCGTGATGTTCGTAGTTCTGTCCGTCGTCGCTCGCCACAGCGAGCGATTATCTCCGCCACGACGAGTAGACTGTTAACTCGCCACGGTGAGTGTTTTTCGCGCCTCGCGAGAGATCCAGTTGTCGCTCGCCACATCGAGTGTTTTACTCGCCACAATGAACTCTTTACAGAGAGCTACTGTTAGCTCGCCACGGCGAGTAGCCTTACTCACCACAGCGAATTGCTTAGTGGCAGCATGCCATATTCCACGTTCTTGTGTCTTTTTCACACGTTTCTGTTTTGATTTGGTCTTTGGTTTGAATATGAAAGTTGTCGATGATTAAGTTATGTTTCCAGTAGCGTCGGTTTAACATGAAAATCTTTTGTAAATATTTTAATATGTGAATTACAATGTTAATGTTGTTACACCTTGAGTCGTATCATTGCATAAGCATTTGTCAAGCGAAGGGGGCTTGATGCCTGTCAAGTTGTAGCGTAGGGGGCTGTATGTCTGTCAAGTCGAATTACGACATTAGCGAAGGGTGCTTGATGCTCTGTTGGTACCACGTGCATAACTATATTGCATTCGTTGAGTCGTTGTTGTTGCATTTATGGACGCAGTTAATTGATGATTTGTATCTAAAACTATATGAAGTACTTGTTGATGATTATTTGTGGCTGTTTTATATTGATTAATTCTTCTTTATGAATTGTTGCTTATTATTAATGAATATTAAATCTCACCCCTTCTGTTTGAATGTTGCCTCTACATGGGTAACGTGCAGATAACCAGGAGTAACCGCTGATGTAAGTTGATCCTCGTGTCATCATAGGAGTCTTGTTCTGATACGTAACGGGATGAGAATATTTATAAGTTTTGTTTTCCTTTGTTACGTATCTCTTTATAAGATGTTGTTGAACCATTTTTAATTGTAGTTTTATTATGTTGATGACGTTGAGGCCTAGTGTAACACCCCGTTTTCCCAAATTAAAAATTTCATAAATAAATTAGAGTATCATATAAAACGGAATGCTACATTTCTTAAATTCTCAAAAGGGAATAAAGTAACATTTATTCTAGTCAAAATTGTTCTAACATCGCAGCGGATAAAATTCAATGTTAACAAATCGTTTTGGCACGCAGGCCTCATAAATACGTCTCAACATAAATCAACTGAAAACTTAAATCATAATCAATACGTAAGGAATAGAGAATAAACATAAAGGTTCCCATCCCGTTACGTATCTGAGCACCTAAGGACACAGTGAGGGTAGCCACTCACAACAGCAACAACAACTAAAGCTTAATCACCTGCACTTGCCCACAAGGCGGCAATTCCAACAGAAGGGGTGAGATTCTCAAAACAAAATTATTAAACATATAATTCAACAATTATGTTTAACAGCATAACTTCATCTTCATATATCATAACAATAGTCAAGTAACATCTTAAACAAATTCATAATTCAACATCATAGTTCAACTTAATAGTTTGACTTGACAATGCAACTTCGACTCAACTTATGCAACTTAGACATCTTAATCATGCATGTGGTACCATATTGAATATAAATATACCCCTACGGCATAAGCCCTCGTCGCTATTGAGCATAAAAATACTCCTAGAGCATAAGCTCTCATCGCTATTGAGCAAAAGCTCATAGGGCATGAGCCCTCGTCTCTTGATGAATATGCATGGACTCAACTTCTTAAATCTTAGACACCTCAAATGAACTCCAATAATTTGGACTATAACATCATAAATATTATAACGACACATGCAGTTTTAATTATTAACAAATCATGGCAGCATGGCAGGAATCAACATCACAAACATAGTACAATCGTAAACATTCGCATACATCATCTCTTATAATTCAAAGAAAGCATATACAAATGTATAGGTCACTATAACAACTCAAGCATCAGTTAACAGCTCTACAGGTCGTCTTAATATTTCAGGGCTTGATTCTAATCCAGGGGTAATCTCATAACTAATCGTGCGACAAGAGTCGCATTGTTCTAAAGGTAGTCTGACACAAGACTACTCGCTATGGCCAGTGGGATCTCTCGCCTCACGAACCATCACAGGGGTTACTCGCTACGGCGAGTGGAACTGCTCGCCTCGCGTACCATCAAGGGTGACTCGCTATGGCGAGTTGGGTTGCTCGCCTTGCGAGCTCCTGGGTGTTACTCGCTATGGCGAGTAGGTTGTTCGCCTCGCGAACTTTCTAGGGGTTGCTCGCTATGGCGAGTTGTTTGGCTCGCCTCGCGAGCTGATGAACACTCGTCGTGGTGAGCTGGCTGCTCGCTATGGCGAGCGACGACAGAACAGTTACGGGGTTACGAGGGTTTTCACCTAAAACCCCAAATTTCATCCTAATCCTTCAAATTTTCGACTATAATGATGTTTAAGGGTCGTCCTATGATCTGTAAACAGTTTTCTACAACATTGGTACAGTTTCTCATCATCTAATCATCAATTCATTACTTTTGACCTAATTCTCAAATCCCCAATTCTCATGAATTAAACCTAGAATTTGTTAACTATAATCATGAATTACATGTTCTAATGAAATTGTAATGATAGGCTCACCCTTACCTTAAGAAAATCGAGCAGCGACCTCTCTGGTTCTTCTCTTCTGTTTTCTCCCTTTTTCTCCCAAAACTCTGAATTGTACGTTCTGTACAATTCTAAACCTATTTCCCCCTTTTAAACCTCTTTTTGTTTTATTTTATCTTATTTCCTCACAACTTTATCTAATTCTAAAACAAACCCACAACTTATTATTTGTTTTATTTTCAAATCTTATTTTATTAAACAATAAAATAAGTCACAACACCTCATAAAATCACATAAATCACATAATATCCCAAATATCACTTAATTCACACAAAATCATATAAATATTATCTATACCATATAAAATAATTTAAATAATTAAAACGGGCGTTACAACTCTCCTCAACTTATAAGATTTTCGTCCTCGAAAATTTACCTTACGTAAACAACTCAGGATAAGACTCCTGCATCTTACTCTCTAACTCTCATGTCAAGCTTTCACCAGTCGCTCCGTCCCAAACGACTTTCACGAGAGGTATTTCCTTGCCTCTCAACCTCTTCATTTCACGGCCTTCGATCATCACTGGTAAGGTCTCAACCGTAAGGTTATCTCTAACTTGCACATCATCCCTTTGAATCACATGGGATGGATCTGGAACATACTTCCGAAGTTGCGACACGTGAAACACATCATGCAAATTCGAAAGGTGCGGCGGTAAACTTACTAGATACGCCACTGTCCCAATTCTCTCTGATATCTGATACGGACCAATAAACTTCGGGGTTAACTTCTTCGACTTCAATGCACGACCCACACCGGTCATGGGAGTAACTCTTAGGAACACGTGATCTCCCTCTTGGAACTCAAGGTCTTTCCTACGCTTATCATGATAACTCTTTTGCCGACTCTGCGACGCTTTCATCTTCTCTTGGATCATTTTTACCTTCTCAGTAGTTTGTTGAACAATTTCCGGTCCTAAAATCACATTCTCACCGGACTCGAACCAACACAGCGGAGTTCTGCATCTCCGACCATACAAAGCCTCGAAAGGTGCCATTCCGATACTAGAATGATAACTGTTATTGTACGTGAACTCTATCAACGGAAGATGACTATCCTAATTTCCTCCTTGCTCAAGTACACAAACTCTCAACAAATCTTCCAACGACTGAATTGTTCTTTCCGACTGACCATCTGTCTGCGGATGATACGCCAAACTCAACTTCAACTTAGAACCTAAAGCATCTTGCAAACTCTTCCAGAATCTAGAAGTAAACCTCGGGTCTCTGTCTGATACGATGCTCGAAGGAACACCATGTAGCTTCACTACTTCTCGAATATAAATCTCTGTCAATTGAGCTATAGGAAAACTGATGTTAATCGGAATAAAATAAGCCGACTTCGTCAGTCTATCAACAATCACCCAAATGGCATCATTCCCTTTAGGCGTATTCGGCAAACTCGTCACAAAATCCATGGATATACTATCCCATTTCCACTCTGGCACATTTAAAGGTATCATCATCCCAGCCGGTTTCTGATGTTCCACTTTCGACTTCTGACAAACCAAACACGAATACACAAACTGTGCCACATCATGTTTCAACCCAGACCACCAAAACAACTTCTTCAAATCATGATACATTTTCGTAGCTCCCGGGTGAATACTCAAGCTACTTCTATGACTCTCTTCAAGAATCATTTTCTTCATCTCGTCATCATCTGGAATGCAAATTCTACCTCGGAACCTCAACACACCTTGATCATCGACCTTAAAGTCACCGTCATCAGTCTGATTACTAGCAACCAACAAGTCCACAAACTTAACATCCAATTTCTGCGCTTCTTTAATACTTTTCAAGAATTCATTATCAATCTTCAGCATTCCCAGCTTTACACTCTGAGGTGACCATTCACAAACTAAACTCAAATCTCTAAACTGTTCCAGCAACTCAAACTCTTTAGCCATCATAGCGGACATATGCAAAGTCTTCCTACTTAAGGCATCTGCAACGACGTTAGCTTTACCCGGATGATAATTCAAACCAAAGTCATAATCTTTCAACAACTCAAGCCACCTTCGCTGTCTCATATTCAATTCCTTCTGATCAAACAAATACTTCAAGCTCTTGTGATCACTGAACACTTCAAATCTCGAACCATACAAGTAATGTCTCCAAATCTTAAGCACAAATACCACGGCAGCTAATTCAAGATCGTGAGTAGGGTAATTTCGTTCATGGATTCTCAACTGTCTTGATGCATAAGCAACCACTTTACCATCTTGCATAAGCACACCACCTAAACCCAACTTGGATGCATCACAATACACAATAAAAGGTTCATCGGACTTAGGCAAAATCAAAACTGGAGCCGTCGTCAGACGCTTCTTTAATTCATTAAAACTATTCTCACAGTGAACATCCCACACAAATGCTTTACCTTTGCAGGTCAACTGCGTTAACGGAAGTGCCAACTTCGAAAATCCTTCTATAAATCTTATGTAGTACCCAGCTAATCCCAAAAAGCTTCTAATCTCTGTAACTGACTTAGGAGTCTCCCATTGCGATACTGCTTCAACTTTAGACGGATCAACTGCAATACCAATACCAGAAATAACATGGCCAAGAAAACTCACTTCGTTCAACCAGAATTCGCACTTCGACAATTTAGCGTAAAGCTTCTTCTCCTTCAACACTTGCAAGACTATCTTCAAATGTTCTGCATGCTCTTCTTCAGACCTGGAGTAAATCAAAATATCATCGATGAATACTACCACGAAACGATCCAAAAATGCATGGAAGATGTGATTCATATATTCCATAAACACACCAGGTGCGTTCGTAACACCGAAGGGCATCACTTTATACTCATAATGTCCATAACGTGTCCTAAAAGCCGTCTTCTGCATATCTTCGTCCTTCACTTTAATCTGGTGATAACCCGACCTCAAATCAATGTTGCTAAACACTCGTGCACCCACCAACTGATCCATCAAATCGTCAATTCTTGGAAGTGGATACCTATTCTTTATAGTTACTTTATTCAGCTGTCGGTAATCAATACACAACCTCATACTACCGTCTTTCTTCTTTACTAGTAGTACCGGCGCTCCTCAAGGAGAAACACTTGGTCTAACAAACTTCTTGTCAAGCAAATCTTCTAACTGTTTCTTCAACTCAGCCAACTCGGAAGCTGACATGCGATAAGGTGTCATAGACACAGGCTTCGTTCCCGGAATAAGGTCGATCGAAAATTCAACTTCTCTTTCTGGAGGCACATCAGGAATTTCATCGGGAAAGACTTCTGGAAAATCGCATACCACTCGCTGCTTATCAATCAACGTTTGGCTCTCAATAGATAAAGATGCCATTAAAGAAAACATCAACATTCCTTCACGTTCTAACTGCTTCAGCTGTTTAGTAGATAAAAACTCTGCTCCACTTTCTTCTTCATCAGAAGAGAAATACACCGATTTGCGAAAACAATTAATATGTACATGATTGTACTCTAACCAATTCATACCCAGAATCACATCCATACCACTCAAGGGTAGACAAACTAAATCAATTTCAAAATCACGATTATACATCGATAGAGGACATTTTAAACACACAAGAGAAGTGGTCACCGAGCCCTTAGTTGGAGTTTCGACAACCATTTCCCCATTCATATTAGACATAGTAAGACCCAACTTAGCAGCACAATCAATGGCAATAAAACAATGTGTAGCACCAGTGTCAATAATAGCAATTAAAGGAGTACTATCAAAATAACAAGTACCTCTGATCAAACGATCCTCATTCTCTGTCTGCGTGCTAGTCAAAGCAAACACTCTAGCAGTAGTCTGAGCCTTCTTAGGCTTCTTGCATTGTGAACCAATATGACCTTCTTCATTACAGTTAAAGCACACCACATCATCATATTTGCATGCCGAAGTAGCATGTCCTTTCTTACCACAGCGGTAACACCGCTTCACATCTCCAGTACAAGCATTACTCTTGTGGCCTTTTTCACCACACTTATAGCAGACAATCTCGGCAGGAGCATCCTTCTTCTGAGGTCTCCTCTCATCATTAACTCTTTGCTTGCCCTTATCAGCAGGGGCACTATAAGGCTTCAGACGATTTTGCTGTCCTTTACTCTTTCTCTCATTCACTACCTTGTAGTGAGCTTTAGTGTCCTCCTCGTAAATCCTGCAGCTGCTTACCAACTCAGAAAAATTGCGGATCTTTTGGTAACCAATTGCCCTCTTGATATCAGCACGCAAGCCATTCTCGAACTTGATGCACTTAGAAAACTCAGCCGTCTCAGCAGTATAGTGTGGATAGAACTTAGCCAACTCCACAAACTTGGCAGCATACTCAGTCACCGACATGTTCCCTTGTTTCAGCTCAAGGAACTCAATCTCCTTCTTCCCGCGAACATCTTCCGGAAAGTAACGGTTCAGGAACTCCCTCCTAAATACGGCCCAAGTAACAGCAGCACCCCCATTCTCTAAGACCGGTTGGACACTCACCCACCAGTCATCTGCTTCCTCAGCTAACATGTGTGTGCCAAAGCGCACCATCTGGACGTCCGTACACTGCATCACTCTGAAAATCCTTTCGACCTCCTTGAGCCATGTCTGAGCTCCGTCGGGGTCGTATCTTCCCTTGAACGTAGGTGGATGATTCCTCATAAAAGTCTCCAACATCCTCACTCCATCATTTCCACCAGTATTCTGTTGTTGGCCCACAGCTTGAGCCATCGCTTGTAATGCAGCAGCAAGAGCAGCATCATTTCTTCCAGCCATCTTAGTTCACTACATAACGAGAATGGGTCAGAGAAATTCAATCAGAATTAAACTAACACTCGACACGGACGACTCAATCTACTTGGCCGGACGGACCGACCTGCTCTGATACCAATTGTAACACCCCGTTTTCCCAAATTCAAAATTTCATAAATAAATCAGAGTATCATATAAAACGGAATGCTACATTTCTTAAATTCTCAAAAGGGAATAAATAAACATTTATTCTAGTCAAAATTGTTCTAACATCGCAGCGGATAAAATTCAATGTTAACAAATCGTTTTGGCACGCAGGCCTCATAAATACGTCTCAACATAAATCAACTGAAAACTTAAATCATAATCAATACGCAAGGAATAGAGAATAAACATAAAGGTTCCCATCCCGTTACGTATCAGAGCACCTAAGGACACGGTGAGGGTAGCCACTCACAACAGCAACAACAACTAAAGCTTAATCACCTGCACTTGCCCACAAGGCGGCAATTCCAACAGAATGGGTGAGATTCTCAAAACAAAAACATTAAACATATAATTCAACAATTATGTTTAACAGCATAACTTCATCTTCATATATCATAACAATAGTCAAGTAACATCTTAAACAACATCATAATTCAACATCATAGTTCAACTTAATAGTTTGACTTGACAATGCAACTTCGACTCAACTTATGCAACTTAGACATCTTAATCATGCATGTGGTACCATATTGAGTATAAATATACCCCTAGGGCATAAGCCCTCGTCGCTATTGAGCATAAAAATATTCCTAGAGCATAAGCTCTCGTCGCTATTGAGCAAAATCTCATAGGGCATGAGCCCTCGTCTCTTGATGAATATGCATGGACTCAACTTCTTAAATCTTAGACACCTCAAATGAACTCCAATAATTTGGACTATAACATCATAAATCTTATAACGACACATGCAGTTTTAATTATTAACAAATCATGGCAGCATGGCAACAATCAACATCACAAACATAGTACAATCGTAAACATTCACATACATCATCTCTTATAATTCAAAGAAAGCATATACAAATGTATAGGTCACTATAACAACTCAAGCATCAGTTAACAACTCTACAGGTCGTCTTAATATTTCAGGGCTTGATTCTAATCCAGGGGTAATCTCATAACTAATCGTGCGACAAGAGTCGCATTGTTCTAAAGGTAGTCTGGCACAGGACTACTCGCTATGGCGAGTGGGATCTCTCGCCTCACGAACCATCACAGGGGTTACTCGCTACGGCGAGTGGAACTGCTCGCCTCGCGTACCATCAAGGGTGACTCACTATGGCGAGTTGGGTTGCTCGCCTTGCGAGCTCCTGGGTGTTACTCGCTATGGCGAGTAGGTTGTTCGCCTCGCGAACTTTCTAGGGGTTGCTCGCTATGGCGAGTTGTTTGACTCGCCTCGCGAGCTGATGAATACTCGCTGTGGCGAGCTGGCTGCTCGCTATGGCGAGCGACGACCGAACAGTTACGGGGTTACGAGGGTTTTCACCTAAAACCCCAAATTTCATCCTAATCCTTCAAATTTTCGACTATAATGATGTTTAAGGGTCGTCCTATGATCTGTAAACAGTTTTCTACAACATTGGTACAGTTTCTCATCATCTAATCATCAATTCATTACTTTTGACCTAATTCTCAAATCCCCAATTCTCATGAATTAAACCTAGAATTTGTTAACTATAATCATGAATTACATGTTCTAATGAAATTGTAATGATAGGCTCACCCTTACCTTAAGAAAATTAAGCAGCAACCTCTCTGGTTCTTCTCTTCTGTTTTCTCCCTTTTTCTCCCAAAACTCTGAATTGTACGTTCTGTACAATTCTAAACCTATTTCCCCCTTTTAAACCTCTTTTTGTTTTATTTTATCTTATTTCCTCACAACTTTATCTAATTCTAAAACAAACCCACAACTTATTATTTGTTTTATTTTCAAATCTTATTTTATTAAACAATAAAATAAGTCACAACACCTCATAAAATCACATAAATCACATAATATCCCAAATATCACTTAATTCACACAAAATCATATAAATATTATCTATACCATATAAAATAATTTAAATAATTAAAACGGGCGTTACACCTAGTGCCAATTTCTGATTTAAACGTTGAATATTTTCCCCTGCGACATTGTTTTAATTATTGAAAGCAGATGTTTAATTAAATAGTGGATTTTAACCCTATTTATGATGAAATGATTTTTGAAGAACGTTATGTGACATCCTGTTTATGATGCACTCTGATATATTTTATATTTATTTATATGTTGGGAAAACGGGGTGTTACAATTGGTACCAGAGCAGGTCGGTCCGTCCGGCCAAGTAGTTGAGTCGTTTGTGTCGTGTGACGGTTTAATACTGTCTTTGAGTTTTCTAACCTATGTTCGTTGTGTAGTGAACTGAAATGGCTGGAAGAAACGATGTTGCTATTGCTGCTGCTTTACAAGCTTTGGCTCAAGCTGTGGGGCAACAACCTAATGCTGGTGCTGGTGGTAACAATGGAGTTCGGATGCTGGAGAGTTTCCTGAGGAACCATCCACCTACCTTCAAAGGCAGATATGATCCTGACGGAGCTCATACATGGCTCAAAAAGGTTGAGAGGATTTTTTGTGTCATGGAATGCACTGCGCCTCAGATGGTGCGTTTGGTACACACTGGTTGGCTGAGGAGGCTGATGATTGGTGGGTAATTGTTCGTTCGAATTTGGAGAATGGAGGTGAAGAAGTCACTTGGGCTGTTTTTAGGAAAGAATTCCTGAATAGGTACTTTCCAGAAGATGTTCGCGGGAAGAAGAAGATTGAGTTCCTGGAGCTGAAGCAAGGTGACATGTCAGTCATGGAGTATGCTGCTAAGTTTGTTGAGTTGGCCAAGTTTTATCCACACTACACCGCTGAGACTGCTGAATTCTCCAAGTGTATCAAGTTCGAGAATGGCTTGCGTGCTGAGATTAAGCGAGCAATTGGATATCAGAAGATCCGTCAAGTTTCCGAGTTGGTAAGTAGCTGCAGAATTTATGAAGAGGACACCAAAGCTCATTATAAGGTTCTGAAGGAGCGGAAGGGTAAGCACCAACAAGGTCATGAAAAGCCTTACAGCGCTCCGGCTGATAAGGGTAAACAAAAGGTGAATGATGAGAAAAGGGTGAAGGATGAGGAGAAACCTAGGAAAAGAGATGCTCCTACCAAAGTTGTTTGTTTCCGATGTGGAGAAAAAAGTCATAAGAGTAACGCTTGTACTGACGATGTGAAACGGTGTTTCCATTGTGGCAGGAAATGGCATACAATTGCAGATTGCAAGCATGATGATATGGTTTGCTTTAACTGTGGTGATGAAGGACATATTAGCCCTCAGTGTCCGAATCCTAAGAAGGCTCAGCCCAAAGGAAAGGTGTTTGCTTTAGATGACACTCAGACATGAATGAGGTACATTTTCGAGGACGAAAATATTCTAAGTGGGGGAGAGTTGTAACGCCCTATTTTATTTTTTTTATTTATTTTATCAAGTTTAGTGTCTTTTTGTATATTTTATTTGAATAATTGCAATGTGTGATGTTTTGGGGTATTAGTTGGTAGTTATTGGTAGTTTATACGACATTAATAGTGAAGGAATATATTTAATTAGATTAATGAGGCATAATGACAGTTTTGGAATAAGAGAGATTTGTTAGGTTAAGAATAGAATGAGGTGTATATAATGGAGCTGAATAGTTATAATAGAATTAGTAACCAATCTGAGGGTGTAGATAGTAAGCCTATTAAAAAGATTAAGTGAGAAACAAACTCTTGGTGGTTATAAATAGAGGAGGAGATTAAAGAATTAGGGTTACAATAGTTTTTGGGAGAAAAAGATAGCGGAGGAAAAAAAAGAAAACTAGGGTTAAGAGAAAGCTTGTAGAATTCAGAGATTCAATCTAAGGTAAGGGTGAGACTAACCTTCTTTAATCATGAGTAATAATTCTGAAAATGTTTGATCACTTGTTGAATTTTGTTGTTGTGAAAGAAGGTTTTGAATTGAATTAAATTGTTAAAAACATAGGTAATCACATGAATTAACGTAAATATTACTGTATAGGTTGTAGATTATCAGTAGGTAATGTTTCCTATCAATTTTGGGAGTTAGGATGTCAAAAATTGGGTTTTTGGGACAAATTCTGAAATTCTGTTCGTGCTGTTCGTAGTTCTGTCCGTCGTCGCTCGCCACAGCGAGCGATTATCTCTGCCACGGCGAGTCGACTGTTAACTCGCCACGGTGAGTGTTTTCCGCGCCTCACGAGAGATCCAGGTGTCGCTCGCCACATCGAGTGTTTTACTCGCCACAACGAACTCTTTACAGAGAGCTACTGTTAGCTCGCCACGGCGAGTAGCCTTACTCACCACAGCGAATTGCTTAGTGGCAGCATGCCATATTCCACGTTCTTGTGTCTTTTTCACACGTTTCTGTTTTGAGTTGGTCTTTGGTTTGAATATGAAAGTTGTTGATAATTAAGTTATGTTTCCAGTAGCGTCGGTTTAACATGAAAATCTTTTGTAAATATTTTAATATGTGAATTACAATGTTAATGTTGTTACACCTTGAGTCGTATCATTAACTAAGCATTTGTCAAGCGAAAGGGGCTTGATGCCTGTCAAGTTGTAGCGTAGGGGGTTGTATGCCTGTCAAGTTGAATTACGACATTAGCGAAGGGAGCTTGATGCTCTGTTGGTACCACATGCATAACTATATTGCATTCGTTGAGTCGTTGTTGTTGCATTTATGGACGCAATTAATTGATGATTTGTATCTGAAACTATATGAAGTACTTGTTGATGATTATTTGTGGCTGTTTTATATTGATTGATTTTTCTTTATGAATTGTTGCTTATTATTAATGAATGTGAAATCTCACCCCTTCTGTTTGAATGTTGCCTCTATGTGGGTAACTTGTAGATAACCAAAAGTAACCGCTGATGTAAGTTGATCTTCGTGTCGTCATAGGAGTCTTGCTCTGATACGTAACAGGATGGAGATATTTATATGTTTTGTTTTCATTTGTTACATTATCTCTTTATAAGATGTTGTTGAACCATTTTTAATTGGAGTTTTATTATGTTGATGACGTTGAGGCCTAGTGCCAAGTTTTGATTTAAACGTTGAATATTTTCCGCTGCGACATTGTTTTGATTATTGAAAGCAGGTGTTTAATTAAATAGTGGATTTTAACCTTATTTATGATGAAATGATTTTTGAAGAACGTTATGTAACATCCTGTTTATGATGCACTCTAATATATTTTATATTTATTTATATTTTGGGAAAACGGGGTGTTACAACCAGCACTAAAAAACCACAACCACCACGCATCACCACTACCACGACGCTTCATCACCACCGTACGAATATTGCACTTAGTCTAGTTTCCTTTGTAAATATGTACTTGTTGGTCATCTGCTAAATAATATTTTCCTTATATTCTGAATACCGATGAAGTTTCTTTTGGATGGTGAAACGAATTTTAAAAAGTTAATCGCCTTTGATTAGACTTTACTTTTCCCTCGACTAGGTTGATCCAATATGTTTAGAGGTGCCTAAAATTCGTAGCCTTTGTCTTGAAATGTAAGTTTTTACCCTCAAATTTATTACTAAACTCACTTTAAAAAAAAGATTTTTTTTGATTTTTTTTAAAAAAAGGCACAAATGCCACGTGTACTCATAAAAAATAAAAAATAAAATTAATTATACAGTCAGCACATTACATCATCAGAAAATAGTGACTCAGCGTGCCACATCAGTAAAAATGCACAGTCAGATAATCTATGAGGTATTTCGAAACAATTTTTTTTAGAAGGACCTTATCTCCATGAACATAGTTTAAGAATATATTTTGAATTCATCAAAATTAATTAAAGATATTAGGATTATTTTTAATGACAAGGTGTGAAAAATGAGGGATGCTATTGTTAGCGACAATTATCATCACGAAGACATAACGAATGAATTTCCACCATTGAATTATGGTGGTTAGTGGAATACTAGGATGGGTCCAACTAAAAGTAAAGGTCACTGCAGTATAAATATCTGCATCATGTAGCTTTTTGTCGTAACAAGTAGCATTTTGCGTGAAAAAATATCTTAATCTTAACCAAAAAAAATAATAATGAAAATAGAATTGGGGGCGAAACCGTAATTTAGTGAATGTTAAAAACCCTTTTACTGAGTCTTCTTTCCTGACCAAGCGACGAATCTTCATATTGATTTGATTGACACAAACAGAGAAGAGAGACATTCCGATGGCGTCTCCTAATTTCCATTTTTGTTCACCAACGATGGCGTCTCCTTCACCAACGACACTCTCCATCTCTCAAATGGCGTCATTTTCTTCCTTCAGTTTCAGGTTTCATTCTTCTTTTTCCTCTAATACAAGAACACCATGTTCTCTCTCTATATCTAGAACTGTTCCCAATAATGTTGATAATGCTGTTTCTTCATTCAATCACATGCTTCCTATGAAACCCACTTCATCCATCATTGAATTTAATGTTAATAATGCTGTTTCTTCATTCAATCACATGCTTCGTGTGAATCCGACTCCATCCATCGTTCAATTTAACAAGATTTTAGGTTCTCTTGTTAAGTCTAACAACAACCATTACACTACTGCTATTTCTCTTTTTCACCAATTAGAACTCAACAGAATTATGCCTGATATTGTTACTTTCAACACTGTCATTAATTGTTACTGCCATCTTGGTGAAATGAATTATGCCTTTTCTCTATTAGGGAAGATTCTTAAGTTCGGGTTTCAGCCAGATACTGTAACCCTCACAACACTTATCAATGGTATGTGTCTTAACGGTAAGGTCAGGGAAGTTTTGCACTTTCACGATCATGTGCTTGCACTTGGGTTTCATTTGAACGAAGTTAGCTACAGGACCTTGATCAATGGATTGTGTAAAATGGGAGAAACAAGATCCGCCTTGCAAATGTTGAGACAAATTGAAGGGAAATTGGTCAACACCAATGTGGAAATGTATACCACAATCATTGATGGTTTGTGCAAAGATAAACTTGTAAATGATGCATATGAGTTATATTCTGAAATGATTACAAAGAAAATTTCTCCTGATGTTGTCACTTTTAGTGCTCTAATCTATGGATTTTGCATTGTTGGTCAACTGAAAGAAGCATTTGGTTTGTTCCATGAAATGACGTTGACAAACATCAACCCAGATGTTTATACTTTTAATATATTGGTTGATGCTCTTTGTAAGGAAGGGAATGTAAAAGGAGCTATGAATCTGTTAGCTGTTATGATGAAAGAAGGCGTAACACCTAATGTTGTTACATACAGTTCACTAATGGATGGGTACTGCCTAGTTAATGAAGTGAATGAAGCCAAATATGTGTTAAGCGTTATTTCTCGAATGGGAGTGGCTCCTGATACGCATAGCTATAATATCATGATTAATGGATTGTGTAAGAGTAAAACGATTGATGAAGCCTTGAGTCTCTTTAAGGAAATGTGTTGCAAAGGCATTCAACCAAATATTCACACATACAATATACTTATCGATGGACTATGCAAAGAAGGAAGACTTGAGGACGCAGTAGTGATTTTTCTGGATCTTTTGATTAAAGGCTACAATTTAACAGTTTGGACATATAATATTATGATCAATGGTCTTTGTTTAGAGGGTTTGCTTGATGAAGCTCTGACTCTGTTGTCAAAAATGGAAGACAATGGTTGCATTCCTAATGATGTAACTTACAAAACAATTGTCCATGCTCTCTTTAGAAATGATAAGAACGAAAAGGCAGAGAAACTTCAACGTGAGATGATTGCTAGAAGTCTACTCTAAGGAAAGTACTAGTTAAGATGATTTATTGTTACTTATTAGGTTATTTTGAATTTCAATGACCATGTCTAGTCTTTTTATTTAATTAGTTTATTTACTTATATTTGCATTTACAGAGGATGCTGAACTACATAATGTATTCATTGTTACTTTAGTTTTAATTAAAATTCATTTGTTGTTATGTTCATTTTCATATTTTAATGATACAGATGGTTTATTAAGGTTCTGACAGTTTTGAATCGAGGTAGAGCTAGAATTGTGAGCGTGATATTGAGTTCGACTATGTGTCTGTCCTATGATGTCTGTTGGAAATTACCCGAGATTATATGAAAATGTGAGAACTAGAAATGAACTTCTCCTCAGCTTTGTGTAATGAATGCATAGGACATTATTATTTCTTTTTCTCGGTTTTTGGGACTGCCTTGCTGCAAAACAGAAAGTAGGAAAGTTTAACAGATTTTATATCATCCATTCCAGTGATTATGACATTCTATCTGTCTAGAAACTAGATGCAATTTGCAGCAAAAATTATATTCAGTTGGGGTAGGTAATTGAAAAAGCCAGTGTCAGAACTTGTAAGTTGTTAACGGTTAAGGTTCCAGGTTGTCATGTCCCTCTCTCTCACCCTAGCTTTGAATCATGTAGGATTCTTGGGATTTCAATCTAATTAGAGGTCAATTCTAAAACTTAACAGGGTAGGTGACTTGCAACACATTACACATGGACCAACTTGTTTTCAAAGGACATCTGGAAAGAGAATTTAAGCCAGCATAATTTGATGTTTCTTTTTATTGTTGCTGGTTGTGCTATAATTGGTTGATACCTTATCTTTCTTGGACTACTAGTGATTTTTCGTTGTCTTGGAGTATATTAGGGTGTATGGTAATCCAAGCTTGCTGATGAAATTAGTTATAGGAGTATGAAGGGTACAACATCCATAGCATATTGGTTTTAGATGGCTGGAGGATGAAGTAGTAGAGAACATTGATGCACAATGCTTCTTGCTTACTAACATGATGAAAACCCTGGTGATGGCTATAGTATTAAGAATTTAAAGATTATGCAGGAAATGAAGGAATGGTAAGCAATGGTTAAGTGTGATAGTTGCTGCTGGCCTACTGTCATGCATTCAAGGACGGTTGTGTTCTTGATAAGGTGTTGTCTTCTTGTTGTTTCAATGTATAATTCCTTATCTTCAAGCGGCATGTCCTGGTTTTGCTCCTGTAATGTTAGTCTCGGACATTTTAGAAATTCTTGGTTGCTGCCAATTTTGATTAATTTTGGTCACTCAGAGATATGTACGCACTTCATAAAGTGGTGTCTTGTTATTGATGAGGCGTGTTTCTGCTATTAGTATTGAATATAAGAATGAAGTGTTTTTGTTTCCTTTGTTGATGTTGGTGGGTTGGACACAGTTTCTTATTATAGTACCATCTTGAGTCTGGTATGGGGTGGATGACTAATTGGTGTAGTCTATAAGTATTTTGATTAGATGATCTACAATATTTTCTGATGTAATATTGGAGTTTTAAGATCCCATGTTGTTTTCACAATATCCACTAGTATCATATTTTGATAACACATGCTTCCATTGCGATCCTTCAATACTTGTATTATGTTAGAAAATTGGCTGAGGTTGAGAGTTTTAGGAGTCTTTACAATGTATCAATTGGAACTAACTAATATGTTCTCTGAATGTTTGTTAGACCTCTCAATGTTCTCATCAGTTTTGCATAATGAATGCCTAGCACACTTTTCTTTCTTATCAGCAATTTGTAGCAAAAAATATTCAGTTGAAGAAAGCCAAAGTATGATATTTAGTACCTGTTTGGTTTGGCCGTGGGAAAGCCAAACCCATGTTTCAAAGAGCAACTTTCGTGAAAATGTAGAAGCTTGCTTTCCCAGCTTTCACAACAACGTGATTTCTTGCCGCAGTTTTGAAAAATATAACGTCATTCCAAACACACTAGGAGAATATAAGCTAATTACAATTTCTGGCTGTTGTTTTCAAAAAAAATTGAAGTGGACCCTGACCTCTTGCTTTGTTCATTAGAATGTGGGGCCATTCGATCGTATATAATTTCTTCATCTTTGATTAAAGACATCCTAGACAATATTATGTTATCTTTCACGTCCAATAATTTGTATAGCTCTTCACCAATCATTTATGTATCTAATGGTTTTCCAAACCATATCTACATGTATTTAGAGATAATCTTTGTTGGAGACACAATTATCTATTTTTCACTTTTGAAGCATTGAATACTTCCTAATCATATAGTCTAACATAATTTTATTAGTATGAGATGAAAAACACTAAAAAAATACTTCGATCACCGTTATTGATTGAAGCATTGAATACTTCCTAATCATATAGTCTAACATAATGTTATTAGTATGAGATGAAAAACACTAAAAAATACTTCGATCACTATTGAAAGAGAGAGAAAGTTGTGTGTTTGTCAAATGGAGGTTGAGTGACTAAATTAGAGAAGCAGTAGTACACATGGCGGATCTAGACTTTTGATATATGTGGGGTTGTGGGGTTGGTTAAATTTTCAAAGAAACAATAATGCAAACTATATTAAAAATAAGAAATAATATTGTTTGATACAATACATTACAATGAAAAAATACGTTCAACACTTGCCACCAGAGCAAAGTCAACATCAAAAGTTAATAAATCATAGCAAATGTGTTGCATTTATTTGTTTCCACAAGTTTTACACAAAGATCTGAACGTCCATTCAACTTAGCAAATTTTAGGTCAAATCGAAGATTTGTAACATATTTCTTAAGTTGATGGTGTAACGTCACTTCCGGCACATCTATTAAATCATTTGGATGAAAGTCAGTCATCATTAATAATTTGTTCACATCAAAAGTTGCAAATGACTTTGCGGGGATTCAAACATGAAACACACCGTTCTGATTTTTTTCTAAATTTGTATCCAGATATTTAAAAATTAAATTTTTTTCCATAATTTCTTTTTTGTAGAAAAATTTTAAAAAACTTTTTTTCGAAAAAAAAATCTAACCTTTTTTAAAAATTTTGAAATTTTTTTTTTTGCATTTTGAAAATTAAACTCAAGAATTTTTTTAAAATCATTTTAATTTCGAAAAAAATCTGATTATATTTTCTATTTTTTAAATTTCGAAAAATAAAATCTTATAGTTTTTTATTTTTGAAAAAAATCCTAAATACAAAAAAAATTGGTAATAAATTTTTTTTCCATAATTTTTAATAAAAAACTTTAATTTTTTTCTAATTTTTTATTTTAAAATTAATATAAATGAATTTATATTTTTTTTTGAATTTTTTAAAATTTTTAATAATAATATATGATGTGGCCAATAAAAAAAACCAAGTCAGTGCCACATAAACGAATTTGGATGGGGGAGGGGGGTTTTGCGGTATTTTTTTTTAAGGATGCAAATCAAACCGGAAATGACATATATTACAGAGGGAAAACACTATTCACCTTATCAAATATGGACCCTGTAATTTTCTATTTAAGTTCAAATCAACACATATCCAAAGAAAATGTCAAACTTTTATAGTCAATTGTCATTGATAATTTTTTTTTCATATTCAATGTTAAACTATTTTGATTCTTTTAAAAAAAAATATGTTAAAATATTTTGATAAATAACATAACATTAGACCACGAATATTGACAAAAATATGTGGAATAGAACATCTTACTTATTGTGTATGTGCAAAGTCAATTTAATAATTTTCTCTCTTTCATTTAACAATGGGCAATTAGATTCATGACAATAAAAAAAAAAGACAATTGATAGTTTATAGTTGATATTGGTCACTTATAGTTTATAGTTTATAGTTTATAGCTAATGACTGATAATTTATAACTTTTTTTGAAGGAGACAACTTATAACTGATGGTTTATAAATTATAGATGATGGCATATGACTTATAACTGATAAGGTAATTGAAGTGTTTGGTAAAATTAGCGGTTCAATTAGTTGATAAATGTAAACTGAAATAAAAGGTATTCGTAAAATTTATATTTCCTTAAAAAAAATTATAAAATTTATGTATTAATATGTTTTGTACAAAAAACAAATTATATATTATTATTGAAGTATATTTTTTTAACAAGTAATATTTAAGTATATAGAATTTACTAATTTAATTTATTCAAAAAAAAAGACTTTAGTAATTTAAATTTATTAATTCAACCAATATATCGTGTTTGAATTCGAGTTTGAACATTCAACATCGTTGAAACTATTAACGATTTTATTGTTCATTTGAATCTCAAAAAGATTCAACTCAGACTTCCTCTATTAATCAGTGGTATTCTTCAAATCATTGGCGTTTAAGGGATTACAGATTTGCTCTCTGCTAGGGTTTGCGATAGCAGACTTCCAGTGCATCATTTCCACTGATTCTTCCTGATTTCTTCCAGACTTGGTGCACTCTCCTCTCTGACTACCTAGCCATGTTCGACTGGCAGGCGGAACTGGCTCCTCTAATCCCAATTCCGCTGGTGCAATCTCAGTCTCCACCCTCTCTAAGTGTTGTGCGTTCTGCACTTACTGCCCTCGTGACTGATCAGACTGTTCCACCCCCTCCCAAATCGTTTGCTGCATTTTTAGGGGGTGCCTCAACTTGTGCTGCAGAAGATGTTCCTTTCCCGGTTCCCTGCCTAAAGGGCGATACTCTCAATCAAAATTGGCCAAGACGAATAGTCCAAAGGCCTGGCTGAATGTCAATATGCACTAAGGGGCCGGCTTACCTAGATTATGGGCGACAAACCTTACACGACATGCGATTTGGCTTCCAAATTAGGCAAGATTTGGAAAATGGTTCATGAATGGAAGATGGTCTCGCTCAGACGTGGTTTTTATGATTTTCTTTTTCAGAATCCGAATGATTTAACTCGTATTTGGGAGGCGGGCAGTGTTTCTCTTCAACTGGGTATTATCCGTCTCTCACAGTGGACGAAAGACTTCCATCAAGATTCTCATAAAAAAAAACTCATGCTTCATTATGGATTAGACTTGGTGCGCTGCCTCAAGACTATTGGCGAGAAAGAACACTAAAGTAAATTTCCAGCATCGTGGATACTTCTATCTCTATAGACGCTCTAACTCGTAATAGAGCGTTTGGACATTATGCACGCATTTTGGTTGATATTGATTTATCGAAGAGGGTATTTGATGAAATTCTTGTTGAAAGAGAGGGTTTTGCCTTCAAAGTGGAAGTACAGTATGAACGTCGTCCACTTTTTTGTCATCATTGTTATGTCATTGGGCACAATGTTACGACATGCAAGTTGCTGCATCCGGAAGCGGGTAAAGGAAATCGTGGTAAATCTAAAGTGACTGACATAAGTAAGAAGGTTGCCTAGCATTCTCGCGGTGACAAAGGAGCTTCATCTTCTGGTTCTTTACAGTATGTCCCAGTTGTTCTAGAAGATTCAGCCAGGGACGTGATAAATAAGGCTTTTGAAGGTGTTGCACCAAAATATTTTTCATCCAGCACCTTTAGCTTTGCACTCAATAATGTCACTAACTCAATCCCTTAGGGTGCGCTTCCTAGACCAACCATTCTCGTGTTAGATTTGGTGACAGTTGATGAGCATGATGATGAGAGTATTGCTGAAGAGGAGGGGATGGAAAATACGGTCTCTAAGGAACATGTTCTTTCTTCTCCATCTAATTTGAATTTTGAGCACGCTACTGTACATGATGATAATGTTTCCCCAGCTCAAGTTATTCCCTCGAATTTTCCAAGTATTGAAGCTCCGGCTGCCGCTACCCTTGTTGATACTGACACCGAATTGGCAGCAGCTCAGACATCCACACAACAAGTTACAGTTTCACCTACAACTATTGCAGCTTGCATAGTGACACCTTCAGAGTCAAGTGCTGCAACTGATGTGCATTTGATAGGCAGCTCCATCACATCCTAGGATGATCTCCCTGTACAACATGTTAATCCAAGAATTCAACATGATTTAGAGCTTTGGCAACGAATGAAACAGTATGATAAAAAACGGCAGAGGAACCTCCATTCAATGCGGTTTTGACAAAGAAGCAAAAACAAATGATGAGGAAGGAACTTCTTGATAGGAAGCTGCCGTATATCACCCGCTCTAGGGGACCCTCTCCAACTCCCCAATGAACTTTTTCTACTGGAATATTTGAGCTTCGGAGGTGATTTATAAGCAGCCTACTTGTTTTATTGCGGCAATTTAGAAGGCCATTGTTGTGCTGACAAGTTGGTTGCCATGGGACATGCGGCTCACAACACAGTTTGGTTAATTGCTTTACCCCCAACTTTGAGTACAAACTTCTTTTTGAGGGACTGAGATGGTCTGTCTAATTACAGATTCCCTTAACCTGCTGCTTTTTATTTTTTCTGATTTCATTTTTTTCTTGTTTCGAGGGTCTCTCCCCCCCCCCCCCCCCCCCCCCCCCCCTCCCCCCCGGTACATATTTTCACCCCTTTTTAATAATATTTTGAGTTTGGCAGCATAGGATAGAGGTTCTCCGGGGTGCCAACTTAGTTGGGATGTCGGTGCTTCCTCTTGATGTTTGTCCTCTCTCCTAGCTTATCCAAAACAAAAAAAATTAAATTTATTAATTTCTTATATCTTACATATATTATTAAATGAATTTTTATTTGGAAAATATTAATTTCATATTTGGAATATATTTTCAAAATATCCTTATTTTTTTTATAAAATTCTTTATTTTACTTTTTTAACAAAAAAATCCTTCATTCTTATAATCATCTAAAATTGTTCTCGTGAGCTTAACTCAGTTGGTAGCGACAATGCATAATATATGCAAGGTCAAGGGTTCAAACCCGGGACACCACAAAAAAAAACATCTAAAATTGATATATGTATAAATTTGACAATATACAAAATTAAGATAAGCCATTTAAATTTAAATTATTATAAAAATAAAATTGATAACTTCATAAATCCTTTCAATCTGAATCCAAACCCTCATTCATCGTTCCTTCATCTCTAGGCGTTTCACTCACAAAAACCCAAAATCTCTGAAACGCATCCAAAATCGATTCCTTTAATTACCTTCATCAATATTGTTCCTTCATTGTTCTCGTTAATTCCTTCAACCTTGTTTGCTGAATCCATTCTCGGCGTTGCGTTTGCATTGATTTCCATCATCGACTTCATTCTCGCATCTCAGTCTGGTTATTCTCGCTCACTGAATTGAATTTTAGTTGATTTTTGGTATCATTTTTGCTATAATAATATATAGATTGTTGATTTTTATTCCTAATTTTGATTTGATGATAGTTTCATGTTACGCTGTAGCAACATAAGCGATTATGGTGATTCTTCTGACGCCTCCAAGCTTTGGCGCTCTTCGCAAGGGTCCAATCGCGGTTACTTCACACAGATCTCATCTATTATCATTGTTTGGGTTAGTATTTCTTATACTTTAAAAACTGTTAGATTTTCATATTCTGAGATTTGCGTTGTTGATTTTGAAATTGTTGTGTCATTGTTGAAGTTGAAATTGATGCGTTATTGCTAGGTTTGAAATTCTTTTTGAAATTTATCTGATGTTGATGTTGTAAGAGTGGTGTTTGAAATTGATTTTGAAATTGATGTGTTTTCATCTATAACTCTGATGATTCATCACTGCAACATGCAATTCCCTCGAGTTCGCCGCTGCAAAATGAAATTTCTATTGATTTTGATTTAGTTTTTGTTGAGAGGAGTTAGAGAGGAAAACTAAAGTGTTTTTGAAATGATTGAGTGAAAGTCCACTCAGCTGATCTGTTTATATACACTCATAGAGATTAAATACAATATGGAAGTTACAAGCACATTAATCAACTTTCTGGTTCCTACATATATGTGATTAACTATTGATCTTTTAGATACATGAATTACTATACATATTCCTAAGATATTTATTTTATAATTCCAACACTCCCCCTCAAGATGGAGCATATAGATCAAATGCTCCAAGCTTGGAACAAATATTTGAATTCGCGGTCCCCTTAAGGATTGTGTAAAGATGTCTGTTAGTTGATCATTTGAAGTAATAAATTTAGTGATCACTTCTTTAGAAAGAACTTTTTCACGGACAAAATGACAATCAAATTCAATATGCTTAGTTCTCTCGTAGAACACGGGATTGGAAGCTATATGTAGAGCTGCATGATGATCACCACATAATTTCATTTGTTGAGCATCTCCGAACTTCAATTCCTGAAGAAGTTGTTTAATCCAAATGAGTTCATAAGTGGTTGTAGCCATAGCTCTATATTCAGCCTCTTCACTCGACCTTGCCACCACATTTTTCGTTTTACTCTAGCAAGAGATAAGATTTCCACCAATAGAAACACAATATCCTGAAGTGGAACGCCTATCAATAGGCGAAGCTTCCCAATATGCATCACAAAATCCAACCAGCTGAGTGTTTCCTTTGTCTTCATAGAGCAGTCCTTGTCCCGATGCTCTTTTAATGTACCTCATAATTCGAGTCACTGCATCCCAATGATCATTATGAGGAGACTGCATGAATTGACTTACTACGCCAACCGCAAAGGAAATATATGGTCTTTTTATGGAGAGATAGATGAGTTTTCCAACAAATCTCCGATATCTTTCAGGATCAGAATAAGGCTCCCCCTGACTGGGAAGTAATTTTAGATTGGGATCCATGGGACTGTCAACTGGTCTACAATCCAACATACCAGTTTCTTTAAGTATGTCTAAGGCATACTTCTTCTTGGAGATGATAATCCCACTATTTGACTGAGCAACTTCAATCCCAAGAAAATATTTCAGCTTCCCCAAGTCCTTGGTCTAAAAGTGGCTACATAAATGTTCCTTAAGTTTAGAAATTCTCTGCTGATCAGATCATTCCCTGTGATGACTATATCATCTACATAGACCACCAAGTAAACACATGTATTTGGAGACGTATGGCAATAGAAGACCGAATGATCTTCTTCACTACGTTTCATTCCAATAGCTTGAATAACTGAACTGAATTTCCCAAACCAAGCCCGTGGAGATTGTTTCACTCCATAGATAGATCTCCGTAGTCTGCATACCAAACCAGACTCCCCCTGAGCAACTAACCCAGGAGGTTGCTCCATATAAATTTCTTCTTCTAATTCACCGTGAAGAAATGCATTTTTTATATCAAACTGGTATAATGGCCAATGACGGATGGCACCTATGGCAATAAATGATCGAACTAATGTTATTTTGGCCACATGGGCGAAATTGTATCTCCATAGTCAAGACCACGATAGTCCAATACTCAACGAAGGATGCACTTGCTTGTCAATTGACCTCATTTTTCTAAGAAATGTTTAGTACCTAGTAAGGTTGTCAAAATCGGGATTTTGCTTCAGGTTGATTGCGAAGAGCAAAATCGACAATCGTAAAATCGCAACAAAAATCAAATGATTTTATTGAACTACTTTTGTAAAATCGATACAAGAAATTGTAAAATCGCAATTAAAATCGATGGATTTTACCAAAATTAAGTCATTTATGATAGTTATTTATGACTATATACCATTTATAACATATATTTAGTCATTTATGACAACAACTTTCTTACAAATTAAGTCATTTATGAATATTTACCATTTATAACATATATTTAGTATTATTTTCATCAATTTTGATTCCAATTTACAATTTCCTATATCAATTCTATAAAAGTCCTTGTCGCGTCATTTTTCGGAGATCAAGGCTATTTGATTAGCGTTTGACTCACTATTTTATTTCACGGCATAACTTTTTATTTTCTTTAAAAGAAAGTGGAAAAAAGTTCAAATACCACTTTAAAAGATTTAGGGTTCGGGGGTTAGTTACATAAAGGGAAGGTATTAGCACCCTTTATGTCCGTAGTACTCTACGGGAACCTCTTGGTTTTATTGAACTTTTGTGTTATAACTTACTTGCTTTGAAAAAATGGAATTTAAAATGATTAAGAAGAAAAACCTAATTATCTACATTTTTTATTGATTTGAGAGGACGAGTGTCCTTTGCCTACGTACCCGTGTGGGATCAAAATCTCGTAGTTCGGGGTAGAAATTTCCGTTTGATTGGTTTGGTGTGTTTTTTTATTAGTTTTGGAAAAGGTTTTAAAATGAAAAACCAAGCGGCAAATATGAATTTGTTTGTGTTTTTTATTTTAAAGGAAAATGACTAAAAATATAATTAAGGTTGATTGCAATCTTGATTTATGAAAGAATAAAATAAAAGGATCACTTGATTTAAAAATCAAGGTTTATTATGAAAATGTTTTTTGTGATTTTTGGATTATTTGCATGTTTTTGAATATTTAGCTAGAATTAAACTAACGGAGCAAAAAATAAAAGCATTTGGTACCTTATGGTGGCGTTGGACCACCGCAAGGACCTATTACCTAAACTACTAAGCATAAAAATAAACATACACCCACACACGCAAACATGCACCTACAACTATTACATTAAACCTACAATACATGCTATGGTCTGCGAGAAAGTAAATAACGAAAAATAAATAATTTACATTTAAACCTATTATACATTCTAAGGTCTATAATAAAACAAAAGAAATAAAAAAATACGCAATAAATAAGTGAATGATAAATATGCAGTCTAGATCTAATTTTTTAAAAGGGAAAAGAAAATAAAAAAGTACTACCTTTCTGTTTGGTTTGCTGTCTGTGAGAAAAAAAACTTTCTGTTTGGTTTGCTGCCTGTGAGAAGAACCTTCTGTTTGGTTTGCTGTTTGTGTGAAGAAACTTCTGTTTGGTTTGCTGTTTGTGCGAAAATTGGTGTTTGGTTGGCTGTTTTATGCAAAAATTGGTACTTGTGATGTTGATGCGGGTTATGAACGAGAGTGAGCGTCTGAGAATGGTTTCTTTGCAGGTTGTGAATTTAGGCCGTAAAATTGTGTTTTGGTTGATGAATGATGGTGTCGTGATGTTGGTTTGATTATTGTTGTCTCTGTTGTTTTATGACTCTGTAACTATTGCAGGTTTTTGATTAATTTTGGCCTCCTTCTTCTGTGTGTTTGTAGGTTGTATTTATAGCATTAGGACTAGGGTTATGGTTTGTTAAAAAGATGCAAAAAATTTGGGGCTTGGGGAGGAGGAAACCGTGTTTGTTACAGATTGCATATTTTGGATTTATTCTCTTTTTTGCACTTATCATCTAATACTATAAATAAAAATATATAAAAAGAAAGGATAATTATGCAGACTTGAACTTTGGATACTATTTGGACTTATCGACATTTTTTTGGAATTTTTGGACAATTAATAATAAATAATTAAAAATAAAATAAAGTGAAAGTAATTATACTAAGAAAATAAAAATGACTAATTAAAAATAGGAATTAAAATTAAAGATTAAAAATAAGGAAATTAAACAAAAGATGGAAATTAAAAATATAAAAGTAAATATAAATAAAGAGAAAAGAGGGCCCGACTCGGAACCAAAACATTAGGTATTTTAAAATACCTCTATGCCGAAATTTTTACTGAAAAAGTTAGAGATTGATCAGGGTCAAATGACACGTGTCGGTGGGATCTTGGGTCAAAAATTGGGGTATGACAGATGCCCCTATTTAAGTTTCTTCGTCCGGAGATTTGAAGATGGAATCTTTGATTTGAACGGACCGAAGAGACTTAAATATAAAGTACACCTATTTTTGATCCTAAGATACTGTGAATGCATGTGACGCAATTATGAATGCAAGACGACGTAGATGACTTTATTGAGACGAGTAATAACGACGGGATGCCCGAATTCTTTATAGAAAGGGATCTGACTCTATTAGGAGAATGTAGTTTCACTGGGGAAATGATTGTCTATTATCGTATTGATTTGGAAACATAGTTTAATGAAGACAAAACTTTTGATGACATCTCTGGACCAGACGCGTTGGGGATGACGCTCGGGAGAATGACATGTAGATGTAAGCAGTCCGTTGTTTAGGACTGTTGGCTTGAAAGAAGGTAAAAATGTAAATTTAAGTGGTCCGTTGTTTAGGACTGTCGGCTTGAAATAAGATAAAAATGTAAGCGGTCCGTTGTTTAGGACCGTCGGCTTGAAAGGAAATAAAAATGTAAGCGGTCCGTTGTTTAGGACTGTCGGCTTGAAGGCAGATAAAAATGTAAGCGGTTCGTTATTTAGGACTGACGGGTGACATCTCTTGACCAGACACACTAAGGATGACACTTTTGATGAAAATAAGGATTTGTTGCACGCTATTCGCTTGACACAATGGTAATTGCAGGTTACCAACCTGACTCAAAGGTAATTGCAGGGTATTAACCTTGCTGAAAAGGTAATTGCAGAGTATTAACCTGGCTCAAAAGGTAATTGCAGGTTATTAGCCTGACTCAAAAGGTAATTGCAGGTTATTATCCTGTCTGAAAAGGTAATTGCAGGTTATTAACCTGACTCAAAAGGTAATTGCAGGGTATTAACCTGACTCAAAAAGGTAATTGCAGGGTATTAACCTGGCTCAAATGTATTTGCAGGCTATGAACCTGGCACAAAAGGTATTCGCAGGCTATTAACCTGACAGAAAAGGTAATTCCAGGTTATTAACCCGACTCATAAGGTAATTGTAGGGTATTAACCTGGCTCAGGTATATTTGCAGGCTATGAACCTGGCACAAAAAGTATTTGCAGGCTATTAACCTGACTCAAAATGGTAATTGCAGGGTACTAACTTGGCACAACGGTACTTGCAGGCTATGAACCTGACTGAAAAGGTAATTGCAGATCATTAACCTGACTCAAAAGATAATTGCAGGGTATTAACCTGACTCAAAAGGTATTTGCAGGCTATTAACCTGACTGAAAAGGAAATTGCAGGTTATTAACCTGACTCAAAAGGTAATTGCAGGGTATTAACCTGACTCAAAAGGTGATTGCAGGGTATTAACCTGACTAAAAAGGTTATTGCAGGGTATTAACCTGACTGAAATGTATTTGCAGGCTATCAACCTGACTGAAAAGGAAATTGCAGGTTATTAACCTGACTGAAAAGGAAATTGCAGGTTATTAACCTGACTAAAAAAGGTAATTGCAGGGTATTAACCTGACTCAAAAGGTAATAAAAGGTACTTGAAAGGTGGTTGCCAACTCTCCGCTTGACACAAGAAGATAAAAAGGTGTTTGCAAGTTATTCACTTGGCACAAAGGATAACAGAAGGTGGTTGCAAGCTATTCGCTTGGCACAAAGAGGAGTGAGGATCGAACTGAAAGGATACGACCAAGCAAGATTCTAGGTGACTGATGAAACCGTGTATAAATGATGCGGTGTATATATCGTGTATGAATATGCGAGAGTATTGATGTATGAATGTATGAATATAACTTGTATGACAGTTTATATTGTATGTGATAGATGAACTCGATGAGACGAGACAAAACTAGTAAGATGGGAGGCAGACTGACATCACAGTACAAACACTCGGCAAATTTCCTTGAAGATGATATTATTGTGAACAGATCGAGCCACTTGCGGGGTGAAACTCGGTATGAGGTAACAGTTGATGCCTCCTGGGGATGAAGTCCATTGTTGACCAGAAGTCTCGAAGAAGTCGCCATTTGTGAACCGGCGTAGAGTGTTCTGATAAATGCCATTGTTGGCCAAAATTCTGGGAGTCGCCATTTGCATAGAGTGCCAATCCACTTGTATGCCCCAGCAGTCACGCTCCTTTTTTTTTGGTTTTTTTTTTTGAAATCCCTAACTTTTGCCTGGACCGCCCTTTCGGGTTTTCAGTCCACCGGGAGTATATTCCTTTTTTGTGCCCCTAATTTTTGCCTGGACCACCCTTTCGGGTTTTCAGTCCACCAGGACGCTCTCTATTGCCTAATTCGCCTTTTCAGGTTTTCAACTTAGCGAGCTTTCATTTTTTCTTTTTGTATTTTTGGATCGTGACCGCATCTTGCTCAAAGCAAAGGTCCTCTCCATAACGCTTAGTCATGTTTCTCTTCTGGAGTGTAGCCGTTCTCGAGGTGGATGCTGATGTGCGCTTCTCCTGCTCACGAGTTCGAAGAGAGTGTGTTTATCATTTACACTTTTCAAAAGATGTAAAAAAAAAGTTTTGTATTTTGAAAATTTTTGCTTCAAGTATTGTCATCAAAAATAGGAGAAATTTTGTAAATTGAATAAATGAGAGTTCCAAATAAATGGGTACGGGCTCAAACTTGATTAATTGAGTGGTGGCCTGCCAATGGCATGACTCCACGGATCTTTGAAATATTTTGGAAAATGGTAAATGTAATGGGAAGGGTACATTGAACACGATAACCGCTATTCTCCCTAACAACTTTGAATGCCCCTGTTCCGAGTCTTTGATTTGCAGGTGCTTTGAATCAGAGATCTTTTGATAGTTGGATGCCCCAAGTGGATTGTGCCTGACTGATGCAGTTGCTTTGTCATGATCCTTAACTTTTGCATATATCGCCCTTTCGGGTTTTCAACCTATCAGGATAATCATTTTTGTTCATGTCTCTAATTTTTGCCTGAACCGCCCTTTCGGGTTTTCAGCCCACCGAGACGCTCATTTTTGCCTAAGTCCCTTTTTCAGGTTTGTGACTTATCGAGCTTTTATTTTTTATAGAGTATTTCTTGGCTGCGCCGACATTCATAGGACGTGTGAGTTTGTCACCATCCATAATTGTAAAAGTCATTGCACACACGCCTTTAGGCGTCCACTTGCTCCTAGAGTTTGGTTGGAGAGATAATGTTTTTTTACACAAAGTCCCTTTGAAATTCACGGGGGACGAACCTTCTCCAAGGAAGCTTGTTTCAACTTCTTTTGATATAGTTGTACCAGGTCGTCATGCATTGTAAGTTCAAACAAAATTTTAGATTTCAGAAGAACTCCTGTTGACGGGATTTTGATCTTCATGAGAAGTCTGGCCTTCATGTTGTATACTGATGGAAGAGGGGGGTTGCCCCTGTTGAAATGTTTATCGAAACACGATGCCCATGTGAGGCAACAGTGCCATCTCGTGCTGGTCTTTGTAAGTGATTGCCATCCTCTGGGCGATCTTTTTGATTTTTGTTTGCAGCTTTGATGGCTAAGATGCCCCAGTATGTGAGAGATCTTGTCGAGAATCACTTCATTCTTCTTTTCTTCATCTTCGGATACAAGGAATTCAAAGTCAAGAAGGAGCATAAGGGTTAATGTGTTCAACGGGCTTATTAAAGGCTAATCCGCATTTATGTTTGATTTTAGAAAGTGAATGATTCTATGCAGATATTTGGAAATGTTCGAAGAAAAAAGAAAATATTTTTTTTTTTTTGGTTTTTTGGGTTACCATTTTTCCAGAAAAAGCACAAAATAAAAACAAAGTCGGGATCAAAACGACCTTTTTGTTAATGATGGAAAATACATGAAGCAAAAAGCCCTACACAAGTTCACTTTCGTCTCGGGCAGAACGAAATGATTTTTTTTGGAAAAAGTAAACAACAAACAAACGCATTATTTGAACAGATAAGTAGCAAGGACCCGATTGCGGCTAGCCATTCCATGTGTCACAAACACTAGGTATTATGTTCTGGTAGCGGATTGACTTGCACGTTTAGAGAGTCTTAGAAGGTCAGACGGTTGGTCCGGATCAAGTTCTGGACTGCCTTCTTTAGTGCGTTACAATGTTCGACATCATGTCCAGGTGCCCCTTGATGAAAGGTACATAAAAGGTCAGGTCTATACCATGCTGGCAATCTTGTTGGTACCGGAGGAGGCGCCTGGGTCTGGACCAGATTCTCTTCGAGCAGTTGTGGAAGCAAATCCGCATATTTCACGGGAATTGGATCATAATGTGTTCTCCGAGCCTGATTCTGAGGATTGGATTGTTGAGGAGCCTGTTATCGAGGTTGTTGTATGCACAATGGCTGACATGGTGGCTGGGGGCCTCGCTGGAATTGTGGCGGATCCTTTGTGACCATCAGCGAAGATACCAGTTTAGTTAACTTCTCTACTTTGGCCCGAAGCGTTGTCACCTCTTCACGAAGCTCGTGGACCTCTTGTTCAAGTTGATCCGTTTTATGTGTTTGCGCAAGTGTTTGCATGTGCGAGTTGAAGTTGAACGAAGACATCAGACCACTTATTAATGGATTGACCTTTTATTGAAAAGACACAGTATGAGACTCGGACTTGAAACTATGAACGCAGAATGATGCATGGTATGTTTATGCAAAAATAGACATTTTTATTTGTTTATCGAAGGACATGTCAAAGTAATTGTAAACATCATAAGGACCATGGTTTTATTTGTAAAGATATTGCAAACGGTTCCTTTTTCAAAAGCAAGAACGGAGCCACGAAGAAGTCCTTAACAAAAGCAAAAGCTTAGTTTAGATTTTTTTTGAAATTTTATTTCATGTTGTTCTTTCTTGCAAGGTCCATACATTTGATGTTTATAAGAACTTATCTTGTCCTTCAATATTTAATGAGAAAAAGTTTATGAATGAATGTATGTATGCATGATTATGCTAAAAGAACGAAGAAAAATGGTGAGGTTTAGGTCCATGATGTTGGAGTCAAAGGTGAATACGCCATTTGGTAGGGACTACGGTTTCATTTGTACCTGTATCACGGGTTCTACCAAGTTCTCAAGGTCTACAACCCCTTCCGAAGATTATTGGACTGCGGAATTTACTTCCGGTTCAAAGAATATCTGTAACGAGAGTCTCGCTCGAGTGTAGTATCGCGTATCGACTAGATCAAGATTTACTCATGAATAGCCACCGCACTACGCCCTAAAAAGGCTAAGATGGGTTAAAGGTAACTAAAGGTCCTCAACTTCGACGGTCGCTCGAAAATAGTATGTCAAACATGAATACTCATGTTAACATGGTATACTTCCAAGATTCCTCCATTGAGTGGGGTTATCACATGTACCACAACCAAAAATCACTCTTGGTAAGGCACTATGACTATACCACCGTCCTATCTTATATTTCCCTCAAGTCCGGGTGGGGGACTTATCTCACCACACACGTTAAGAAAGGAGAAAGAAGAAGGAAGAACAAATATACACGTATTTCCATCTTTCGTTTTTGTTTTTAAGCAAGTTATAGCACAAAATTTAAATAAAGCCAAGTTAGGCTCAACCCTCTTAGGGGAGTCCCTAGTGAAGTCGCCATTTCTGTCGCGTCATTTTTCGGAGATCAAGGCTATTTGATTAGTGTTTGACTCACTATTTTATTTCACGACTGAACTTTTTATTTTTTTTAAAAGAAAGTGGAAAAAAGTTCAAATACCACTTTAAAAGATTTAGGGTTCGGGGGTTAGTTACATAAAGGGAAGGTATTAGCACCCTTTATGTCCGTAGTACTCTACGGGAACCTCTTGGTTTTATTTAATTCTTGTGCTATAACTTACTTGCGTTGAATAAAGAAATTTAAAATGATTAAGAAAAAAACCTAATTATCTACATTTTTATTGATTTGAGAGGACAAGGTCCTTTGCCTACATACCCGTGAGGGATCAAAACCTCGTAGTTCGGGGTAGAAATTGCGTTTGATTTGTTTGGTGTTTTTTATTAGTTTTGAAAAAGGTTTTAAAATGAAAAGCCAAGTGGCAAAAGGAATTTGTTTGTGTTTTTTATGTTTAAAGGAAAATGACTAAAAAATATAATTAGGATTGATTGCAGTTTTGATTTATGAAAGAAGTAAAATAAAAGGATCACTTGATTTAAAAATCAAGGTTTGTTATGAAAATGTTTTTTGGTGTTTTGTTATTTGCATGTTTTTGTTGTTTTTGAATATTTAGCTAGAATTAAACTAACGGAGCAAAAAATAAAAGTGTTTGGTACCTTATGGTGGCGTTGGACCACCGCAAGGACCTATTACCTAAACTACTAAGCATAAAAATAAACATACACCCACACACGCACACATGCACCTACAACTATTACATTAAACCTACAATACATGCTATGGTCTGCGAGAAAGTAAATAACAAAAAATAAATAATTTACATTTAAACCTATTATACATTCTAAGGTCAATAATAAAACAAAAGAAATAAAAAAATACGCAATAAATAAGTGAATGATAAATATGCAGGCTAGATCTAATTTTTTAAAAGGGAAAAGAAAAGAAAAAAGTACTACCTTTCTGTTTGGTTTGCTGTCTGTGAGAAAAAAAAACTTTATGTTTGGTTTGCTGCTTGTGAAAAGAACCTTCTGTTTGGTTTGCTGTCTGTGAGAAAAAACTTCTGTTTGGTCTTCTCTCTGTGCGAAAAAACTTCTGTTTGGTTTGTTGTCTGTGTGAAGAAACTTCTGTTTGGTTTGCTGTTTGTGCGAAAATTGGTGTTTGGTTTGCTGTTTGTGAGAAAATTGGTGTTTGGTTGGCTGTTTTATGCAAAAATTGGTACTTGTGATGTTGATGCGGGTTATGAACGAGAGTGAGCCTTTGAGAATGGTTTCTTTGCAGGTTGTGAATTTAGGCTGTAAAATTGTGTTTTGGTTGATGAATGATGGTGTCGTGATGTTGGTTTGATTATTGTTGTCTCTGTTGTTTTGTGACTCTGTAACTATTGTAGGTTTTTGATTAATTTTGGCCTCCTTCTTCTGTGTGTTTGTAGGTTGTATTTATAGCATTAGGACTAGGGTTATGGTTTGTTAAAAAGATGCAAAAAATTTGGGGCTTGGGGAGGAGGAAACCGTGTTTGTTACATATTGCATATTTTGGATTTATACTCTTTTTTGGACTTATCATCTAATACTATAAATAAAAATAAATAAAAAGAAAGGATAATTATGCAGACTTGGACTTTGGATACTATTTGGACTTATCGACATTTTTTTGGAACTTTTGGACAATTAATAATAAATAATTAAAAATAAAATAAAGTGAAAGTAATTATACTAAGAAAATAAAAATGACTAATTAAAAATAGGAATTAAAATTAAAGATTAAAAATAAGGAAATTAAACAAAAGATGGAAATTAAAAATATAAAAGTAAATATAAATAAAGAGAGAAGAGGGCCTGACTCAGAACCAAAACATGAGGTATTTTAAAATACCTCTATGCCGAAATTTTTACTGAAAAAGTTAGAGATTGATCAGGGTCAAATGACACGTGTCGGTGGGATCTTGGGTTAAAAATTGGGGTATGACAGTCCTTAAGTAAAATCTTTCGATCTTGATTGCGATTTTACGAAATCCGATTTTGCTATTCCCTTTCGACCTGAAGTAGAGTTCCGATTCTGACAACCTTTAGTCCATGTTTAAATTAGAAATCCAGTTCTCGCAGGCTTTGATGGATACTTAGGCTATAATAAAATATTTGTAGCAAAGGAAGACACTCACAAGAAATCTTATAATTGTCCACGTGCACCTGGATTATATGAATGGACCACGTTGTTTGGACTCAAGAAGAAACTATTTTGAAAGGTTGATAGTTGTTCACTATTAGGGATCCCTTAATCCTTATCGATAGCAGCTGCCTCATCTATAAAAAAGGATCCCTTATCGATAACTGTTGCATCATCTATATGCAGTTGAAGTAAGAGGGTATCGTGCTCTAGCATCATCCAAAGAGACTCTGAAATGTTCCCAAATTTGGCTTTTGAGCTTCAAACTTGATTGACTATCAATACATGTTGAATCTGTATAGAGGCTTACCATTAGACATCTAGCTGACTTCAACTTCTTGTCAATTTCTGAATTCTTTGATGTTAGCTTCCCAAATTCTTCCTTAAAGAAGTCTATCTTTTCTTCAATTTCCTTTTTATATCTTCCCTTCTTTCTTCATCAAGCTCTAAATACACTTTTCTAAGGAATACCTTTCTCTGCAATGCTTCAATCTGATTGAGGACATGAACATAATACTCATATTAGTCCATTAAACCAACATAATCCCTTGAAATGTCACTCAACTTAAGCTCTATCTGGTTATAAATCTCTTGGTGAGAGGGAGGTATTGTGTTTGATGCTCCTAACTCGAATAATAATGTTCGTAAAGTAGCTACATCCTTTGTCTTGGTAGGAATTTCCCTTTGAAGTTCTGCATCTACGTCCACATCCTCTTGAGGGGCCAGAAGAAATAGCTCATCCATGAACAAATAATGTGAAGGTGAGAAAAACACAAGAAGGGGGGGGGGGGTTGAATTGTGTTAACTTTTTCGCAAATCTTAAAGAGTAAGAATCTGTTTTCCAGGATCAGAGTATGAACAAGTTCAGGTTCTGATGGAAAACCAGAGTCTGTAGCAGCGGAAATGATAAAGAGATAAAGGAAAGAGAGAACACAAGCAATTATACAGGTTCCTTCCACAAACCGGATGTAGTCCTATCCCCCTTGAACTTCCAAGAAGAGTTTCACTAAAATGTAATCAACAATTACAAGTTGCTCAAACACACAGTAAGAGACTTCTAATGCTCAAGCACACAAGCAAGAGACTTCTTTGCTCAAGGACACACCCAAGAGACTTCCAATGCTCAAGCACGCAGGCAAGAGACTTCTAACACAATTTACAGAAAATTGAATAGAGTTTGAACACTTGATAAACAATCAAACGTGTTCCAATTACAAAACAAGGAGACTCTGTTTTCTGATAAAGTTTGTAAGAATTTCCTTAGTAGTTGATGCGTTTTTGTGACTCATGGAGAATAGCAAATAGCTTAATAAAATGTTTAGAGCCAGTAGTATATTCTCTAAGTCTTCACTCCCTTTATATAGGCGTTGTAAAGAGACGTTGAGACAATCCAGCACATCACAGAGTCATCTAGAAGCTTGATTAAATGTTGTTGATCTGTTGCTTGATATGATAATCGTCCTTCAATACAGATTTTGAATTCCATTCCTTTTGCGGCGAATTACCGGTAGACACAGCTGCCAATAGTACGAGGTAGTGGAGTAGTGGAAACAGAGTTCGTACAAAGTACTCTGTCCTATTTCTGCATTCTTGTCATTAAGCATCTCATGCTTAAGTTGACTTTGAAGCTAGCCGTTACTCCAAACGAACGTTTCTTCTACATCGAAATGCCTTCAAAAAACCTTCTAAGCAAATCTTCAAGTTGCAGTCTTCAGACTCTCTGTAGCACTTCAGACTCTGATGAGCTTCAAACTCTTTTCAGAACTTCAGACTTTGATGAGCTTCAGACTCTCTTCAGAAATTCAGACTCTCTTTTGTTCTTCAGATTCTCCGAGTCTTCAGAACCTCTCGAAACAGCTTCTGATGATTCTTCAGACTCTCTAGGACTTCAGAATCACAAGCAACAAGCTTCTTAGTGAATTTTTCTCTTCATTTGTTCTTACAGTATGCTTTCTAAGATCAAAATCTTTGACAAAGATCATGCACACTTAAACAAATATTAGCATATCCAATTGACAATTTTTAATAGCTTGTTATCATCAAAACTAAAAGTGGTATTGCTGAACACCCTTGTTCCAACATAATGTTCTGCATCTACTTGGTTATATATTTTTTCCGTTTGAAATAGAGAAATGGCAACGACCGTAGTGTTATTAGCGTCCACTAAACTTAGAGAACAAACCCTTTTATTTCCTTCAAATAAGTGGCGATGAACAAATTTCCTAATGAAATGCTTTAAACCAAACTTGTCAATTTATGATTTTGATCTTTAGTAACAAGCAAAAACTCATCAAATAAATTACAATATAAAACAATTCTAGGCAACAACCACCACATATGAACTAAATACAATTAGACATGTATAAATAACATTGAATCACACAAACAATTAAAGTTGACAATATTTTAAACAAACGTACTACACATAGTAGACCAATAAACATTTCATGACATCATACATCAGCTCATAATGCACCCATCCAAGAGTACATAATACTATTTAATTATAAATATAAAGAAAATTGGAAAGATAATATTTCATAAACTCATTCTTTTTATTATGTCATCTTCTTAATCTTGATCGTTGTCACCAGGGAGTGAAAGCAAAGACTCTATAAACACAGCCACTCGAGTTCCATAATCCTCTCTAGAATACGAGGAATGTTCTAAAAACTGTCCATTTTCATCATACTTTGTTGGAACAAAGGTGTTCAGCAATACCACGTTTTGAGTTTTGATGATAACAAGGTATTAAAAAGTTGTCAATTGGAAATTGCTAATATTTGTTTAAGTATGCAGGATATCAATTAAGATTTGTATCTTAGAAAGTATTCTGTTTGAACAATGTTAAAGAGCAATAAATCCAGAGAAGCTTGTTGCTTGTGATTATGTATCGAAGAGAGTCTGAAGACTGTATCGAAGAGAGTCTGAAGACTGCATCAAAGAGAGTCTGAAGACTGTGCCGAAGAGAGTCTGAAGGACTATTACCAAATCAAGCAACAGATCAACAGTCATTGATCAAGCTTCAGAAATCATCCTGGTGTGCTGGATGACTCAACGTCTCTTTCCTACGCCTATATAAAGGATAGAAGACTTGAAGAATCGTGGGACTCTATAACTTGAAAAATTGCATTGCGCTGCTTTCGTATTCAACTGAGTCTTAACAAAAGCACATCATCAACTTAGATTCTTACAAACTGAGTATTCTAGAATTTCTAAGTTTCACAGAAAAACAGAGTATGTCTTTTGTATAAAACAGAGTCTGTCTTTGTTGTAATTGAAACACATTTTGATTGTTGTCAAGTGTTTCAACTGTATTCAATTTTCTGTAATTGTGTAAAAGTCTCTTGCTTTTGTGCTTGAGCAAAGGAAGTCTCTTGGCTGCGTCCTTGAGCAAAGGAAGTCTCTTAGTTGTGTCTTTGAGCAAGGAAGTCTCTCGCCTGTGTGCTTGAGAAAGGAAGTCTCATACTGTGTGTTTGAGCAACTTGTAATTTGATATTACATTTTAGTGAATTCTCCTTGGAAGTACAAGGGGGACAGGACTACTTCCGGTTTGTGGAAGGAACCTGTATAATTGCCTGTGTTCTCTCTTCTCTCTATCTCTTGATTATTCCGCTGCAATCAGAACCTAATCTCCTATCAGACTCTGATCTCATTCAGACTCTGAGTTTAAAGGAATTAGATTCTCACTCCTTAAGAGCTGCGAAAAGAAAACACAATTCAACCCCCCCTTCTTGTGTTTTTCTCACCTTCAGTTGGTATCAGAGCTCCGGCTCTGTTGTCATAGCACTTAACCGTGTAACAGAAAAGATCCAGAGATAAACATGTCTTCCAGTGAACAGTCTTCTTCTGGTGCTACTGCTGGTGCTGCTATACCATATGACTATGGATCCAATAACAGTAGTAGAAAGGCTGATTATGGAAAAATTCCTAAGTTCAATGGTGATCCTGAAGAATTTTCTTGGTGGAAAACCAACTTCTATAGTTATGTCATGGGTCTTGATGAAGAACTCTGGGACATACTTCAAGATGGTGTTGGTGACTTACAACTTGATGACGAAGGTGCTGCCATTGACCGCAAACTTCACACTGCTGCTCAAAAGAAAATCTATAAGAAACATCATATCATCAGAGGGGCTCTTGTCACTGCTATTCCTAAAACGGAATACATGAAGATGAGTGACAAATCTACTGCTAGAGCCATGTTTGCTTCTCTCTGTGCTAACTATGAAGGAAGCAAAAAGGTCAGGGAAGCTAAAGCTCTTCTGTTAGTTCATCAATATGAACTATTTAAGATGAAAGAGGATGAAAGTATTGAGCAGATGTACTCAAGATTTCAAACTCTAGTATCTGGTCTTCAGATACTGAAGAAGAGTTACATAGCTTCTGATCATGTTAGCAAGATTTTAAGGAGCTTACCCTCTAGATGGAGACCAAAGGTCACTGCAATTGAGGAAGCTAAAGATTTAAACACTTTAAGTGTTGAAGATCTTGTAAGCTCACTCAAGGTTCATGAGCTAAGTCTCAATGAACATGATTCTGTAAGAAAATCCAAAACCATTGCCTTAAAATCAAAAGGAAGGTCTTCAAAGGCTCTCAAGGTTGAAGAGTCTGAAAATGAGTCTTCAGCTTCTGAAAGCTCAGAGGAGGATCCTGATGTTGCAAAGGAAATGGCTATGCTTTCAAGCAGAATGCAGTACCTTGCTAAGAAGAACAAGAGATTTCTGAGCAAGAGCAGTGGGAAGGGGTTCAAAAAGGAGGATCAGAAAGGTTGTTTCAACTGCAAGAAAACTGGACATTTTATTGCTGAGTGTCCAGAACTGCAGAAGGAGAAACCCAAGTCAAAAAGGCCAACCTTCAAGTCAAGCAAGTTTAAGAAGCAGATCAAGAAAAGTCTGATAGCCACCTGGGAAGATCTTGATAATGAGTCAGGGTCTGAGGATGATGATGCGGATGGTGAAGCCAATGTAGCTGTTGGACTAATGGCTACAACCGAATCTGTTAAAGAGACACCTAAGGCAGAATCAGATGCAGACTCTGAAAATGAAACAGAGGTATATTCTGAACTCACAAGATCTGAACTTGTAGAACCTGTCAAAGAGCTTCTTGGTCATTTTAAAGCTAAGACCACTGAGTTGAAAAAAGTCAAACAACAGCTTGATAAGCTGTCAAAAAGACATAATTCAACTCTGTTGGAATTAGAAGATTTAAAAGAAGAAAATATCTCTTTATTGATCAAGAAGTGTAGCTGTAAATACTTAAGTGAGCAAGATGTTGCTCTGCAAGAATTTATTGCTACTGAAATTGACAGATCAAGGGTTGCATCCATGATCTATAGCACGTATCAGAATAGAGGACAGGGTCTTGGATTCATTGGAGGAAACTCAAATGAAATGACTCTGAAACCTGGTCCTGGTGGAGCCAGGGAGGCATTGGAAAATCACTTTGTAAGAGAGTCTGATGAAGCCAACACAGTGACTCATTCAGAACCTACAACTTCTACTTCTAAGATTCTGACTAAGTCAAAATCTCAGAATGTTAAGTTAAAGGGTCTGAAAAACTTTGAACCCAAAGCTTTAAAGTCTCAGACTCTGAAACATTCAATGTCTGATAAACAGACTCTGAAAATGCTAGAGTCTGAAAAACCAAAGCCTAAGTTTCAAAGAAGAGAAACTGTGAAAGGCAAGTTGATGACTACAGCAGATGGTGCTGGGTTAAAATTTCTAAAAACTAAAGATGATTTATATTCTGTGTTTTAGTAAATTCTGCATCCAAATTCAATCAGAGAAGGAAATGAAAATCTTAAAAGTCAGAAGTGATCATGGAGGAGAATTTGAAAATGAACCGTTTGAGGTTTTCTGTGAAAAACATGGAATTATTCATGAATTCTCTGCACCTAGAACTCCACAACAAAATGGAGTTGTAGAGAGAAAGAACAGAACCTTACAAGAGATGGCTAGAACCATGATCCATGAGAACAATCTGGCTAAGCATTTTTGGGCAGAAGCAGTAAACACAGCTTGTTATGTTCAGAACAGAATCTATATTAGACCTCTGTTGAACAAAACAACTTATGAACTCTTTAAAGGAAGAAAACCCAACATATCTTATTTTCATCAGTTCGGATGTACGTGTTATGTCCTGAACAACAAAGTCTACCTAAAGAAATTTGATGCCAAAGCTCAAAAGGGAATCTTTTTAGGTTACTCTGAACGCTCTAAGGCACACAGGCTGTATAATTCAGAAACACAGTGTGTGGAAGAATCTATGCATGTTAGATTCGATGACAAAATGTCTGGAAGTGAAACTCCAGTGCAAGATGAAAGTCATGCAGAATCTCAAGATTCTGATGATAACTCAGAATCTGATCAGATTCCAGAATCTGAAGATACTTCAGAAGCTGGAACAACCCCTGAAGTTCCTAATGAAGAAGCTTCTGATGAAGCTCAAGATGGTTCTCTGCAAGCTAGTCAATCCAAACAATCTTTCAAATACAAGTCTTCACATCCAGAAGATCAGATAATTGGCAATAAAGAAAGTCCTATGAGAACAAGATCACATTTCAGACAAGAAGAGTCTGCTTTAGGATTATTATCTGTTATTGAACCAACCTCTGTTGAAGAAGCTCTTGGAGATGAAGGATGGATTCTAGCAATGCAAGAAGAACTGAATCAATTCAAAAGGAATGAAGTATGGGATCTAGTAGCTAAGCCTAATCACAAGAACATCATTGGAACCAAGTGGGTGTTCAGAAATAAGCTTAGTGAACAAGGAGAAGTAATCAGAAACAAGGCCAGACTTGTTGCGCAGGGCTACAGTCAGCAAGAAGGCATTGATTACACAGAAACGTTTGCTCCAGTTGCAAGATTGGAAGCAATCAGGTTACTTCTTTCCTATGCAGTTAATCACAACATAACTCTGTATCAAATGGACGTTAAGAGTGCATTTCTTAATGGTGTCATTTCTGAAGAAGTATATGTCAAACAACCTCCTGGCTTTGAAGATTTAAAGCATCCAGAGCATGTTTATAAATTAAAGAAATCACTCTATGGCTTGAAACAAGCTCCCAGAGCTTGGTATGAAAGACTGAGTAATTTCTTGATTCAAAACAACTTTGAACGAGGACAAGTTGACACTACTCTATTCAGAAAGACTCTGAAGAAAGACATTCTTGTAGTTCAGATTTATGTTGATGATATTATTTTTGGTTCTACAAATAGTTCACTTTGCAAAGAGTTTTCGAAAGTAATGCAGGATGAATTTGAAATGAGCATGATGGGAGAATTGAAGTTCTTTCTTGGAATTCAAATCAACCAATGCAAAGATGGAGTCTACGTTCATCAGTCCAAGTATACGAAAGAGCTTCTGAAGAAGTTCAATCTTGAGGACTGCAAAGAAATGAATACTCCAATGCATCCAACCTGCACTCTGAGCAAAGAAGATCAAGGAACCAAAGTTGATCAGAAGCTGTATAGAGGTATGATTGGTTCTTTGTTATACCTAACTGCATCCAGACCAGATATTTTATACAGTGTATGTTTGTGTGCAAGGTTTCAATCAGATCCTAGAGAGTCTCACTTAACTGCTGTTAAGAGAATCTTTAGATATCTGAAAGGAACTACTAATCTTGGACTTCTTTACAAGAAATCCTCTGACTACAAGCTAGTTGGATTCTGTGATGCTGACTATGCTGGAGACAGGATTGAAAGAAAATCTACCAGTGGCAATTGTCAATTCTTGGGAGAGAATCTGATATCCTGGGCTAGCAAGAGGCAAGCAACCATTGCTCTGTCTACAGCAGAAGCAGAATACATCTCAGCTGCTAGTTGTTGTACACAGCTACTCTGGATGAAACATCAGCTTGAGGACTATCAAATAACTGAAAACCATATCCCAATTTATTGTGATAATACAGCAGCTATATGTCTGTCTAAGAATCCAATTCTACATTCAAGAGCAAAGCATATTGAGATTAAACATCATTTTATAAGAGACTATGTTCAAAAGGGAATCTTAGATATTCAATTCATTGATACTGATCATCAATGGGCTGATATATTTACTAAACCCTTATCTGTTGAAAGAATTGATTTCATAAAGAAAAATTTGAATATGTGCTATGTCTCTGGGTAATATGCGCCTCTGAAAACAGAATTCAGACTCTGAAAATATTCAGAAGCTATTTGGGAATCAGACTCTCTTTTGGAGACTCTGATGAAAGCTTCTGATAAATTATTCAGACTCTGGTGAGGAATCTTTAGACTCTCAGAAGCTCGTATTAGTGGAAGCGTGACTGTTAAGTTCAGTAACACCTGCCCCACTATGGTGACAGTTACTTTACAGTTTCTCAGACGTGGCCTGTCTGTATTGGGTAAGAACTCAAAGGGCAATGATTTCATTACGTTAAACAAGTTACCTTCGCTTTGTCCCAATACGTTTACGGCTGCATGTTATATGTATTTATTGTTTGTGTTTGTTTGTCCCCTACTCTTTCCAAACAGTTATCAAACTTTTTCTCTATAAATACATAACACACACAACTCACTTCTCTCTTCACTCTTTGATTTTCTCTCTGAACAAATTTCTTGTTTTTTCAATACTTTGCAAAAAAAAAAAATTTGTTCTCAAATCAAACTCTTAGAAAACCCTAATGGCAAGTGATCTCATCCAATCTGGTGTCATAATCAAGTCCGGAAGATCCTATGTTATCAAACCCAGAACAATGAACATCATCAAGGAGACTCTGGAAATTCAAGTTGAATCTCCAATAGATTTTGGTTCACTCAGTCGTCATGGAGTTGACGTTGCACCTCATTTCTTATCACAAGGAATGATGAGGTACTTTGGTATGTTGAATGGACCAACATATCAGGAGCTTGTTAGAGATTTTTGGGTTAGGTCAGAAGTCTACGACAAAGCTGAAGCTACTTTGGAAGAAACAGTAGCAATCTCGAACAACCCGAGTCTTGCTGGCAAGAACAGAGACCAAATGGGTTTAAGACCGTACAATGGTCTTGAAATAAGGTCTGTTGTGATGGGAATTCCAATAGTTATCACTGAAGAGGTGGTAGCCAGGGCGTGTCAGATGGAGAGCGCTGGTAAATTTCAGTGGAATGTCAACAAGAAAAGTGAATGGGCTGTTGTCTGCAACAAGTTGTTATTTGAAGGGAGACCCTCAAATAAATTGGTGGATATGCATCCTGAGCATAGGGTGCTTCTGAAGATTATACTGGACAGTATGCTTCAGAAAGGAGGAGGAACAGACACATTGTCTGTGGATCACAAAGTTCTTCTTTATTTTCTTATCAACAAAGTAAAGATCAACTTCCCCAGATATGTGATGCACCACATGTGTTGGTCCATCAAGAAGAGTCAATCAGAAACCAGGAGGCAAGTTCCTTTTGGAAGATTAATATCTGAGATTCTGTATCAAGGAGGCCTCTTGAAGGTCTTATCAAAATCTGGTGTGGTATCAGATATTCATCTAGGAACTGTGACCCGTAGAATCATCAATGGCAAGACTCTGCAGTACATGAAGATTGTCAAGAGATTCAACCCCTCTAAGCATGATATGAGAGAATCCTATGTACAATCTGATTTGATGATGGACTTCCCTCCCATTTCCAAAGAAGATAATCCTGAAGTTCTTGCTAGATTTTTGGTGGATTACTTCAAGGATACTGGTAGAATAATCAACTATTCTGCTATTCCTGAGACTGCTGGAGGAGGACCTCTTAAGGTCAAGGGAAAAAGGACCAAGGAAGTGGTTCTCAAGGAAGAGGAAGAGAAGCAGGAGCCTCTCAAGAAAAAGATCAAATCTTCTGCTCTTCCTGGAGTTTCAATTGGTTCCCCTTCTGCATCTTCTGCACTTCGTGAAATTAAGGATGAAAAGAAAGCCAAGAAGGATGAGAAGAAGGCTAAGAAAGATGAGAAGAAAGCGAAGAAAGGCAAGGCTGACAGAGACTATGAAAGAATGGCTCAAGATATTGTTGATTTCCTTGAGGCTGACTCTGAAGGTGAAGAGAGTCAGATCAAGAAGAGAAAGGTGGATGTGATTCCTGTGGCTAGGGATGTAGCACAGAAGATAGGTACTTCTGTATCTATGATTGAGGATGAACATACTACTGGCAAGGTTATGGCAGCAGATTTGATTGCTGAAGAGTTGAAGGAAGAAACTGTCAAAGAAGCTGCTAAGTTGCTTGCTTCTGCTCTTAAACAGAAGAATCCTTCAGAAACTGCAGAAGCTACTGTGTCTGATCACTATGCCTCTCCAGAAGCTGGCATTGGCACCTCTGGCAACGTGGCATTTAGCTCATCTTCTTCTTTGAATCAAGAGTCAGAATCAAATTCAGAATCTGACAACAAACCTTTAGGCCAGATTCTTCCATCCCTCAAAAATTCATCTCCCTCACCAATCAAACCCATATCATCTCATAACCCACTTGACCCTGCAGTAGTTGATTATGTCGATTCAACTATGGACAGAGTGATTCAAGACACAATCACAGTGTCTATGAATCTTCCTGCTGACCATCCTACTCAACCTTCATTTCTCAAACCACTTCAGGTAATTCAACCTTCTGAAAAGCTTGAAGCAACCATTCAATCCAAACAGCCATCCCCCCAAACTGAAACCATTTGTGTAGACTATCCAGACACTCTAGATTCTCTTGAAAAACATCTAGGAGGAGAACTACCAAAAACCCCTGCAAAATCCAAACCAACAAAAGCTACTTCATCTGTTTCCAAACCAGACCCTGTATCAGAACCTACAGAGAATCTGACGTTAGCTTCTGTTGAACCTTCAGAACCTGTTGTTGGACCAGCTTCTGAAAATCTGGAACAAGCTTCTGATATTGTATCAGAAACTGTAACAGAATGTAGAACTAAGACCAGAAGAGTTTCCCAACCTCTGTGTGACCCCATAATCTATTTCCCAGGTTTTGAAACTTTTCTAGCTTTGAGAGCTTCTCTACCCTCAACCTCTGCACCTCAAACTGACTTATTTGATTCAAGTAAGATAGATGAGTTCTATGCTTCTTCATGAAATAAGCTCAAAGAAGTGATTGAGCAAAGGTTTGTGCCAATACTTAATGTGAGCTATGAGGACAAGTTCTCTTCAGTGAAGACTGAGTTTTTGGATTTTATCACCAAAATTCAGAAGGTTGCTGCCAGGGAACAAGCACTTGTTACTGCCAAGCATGTTGAAGAAATCAAGCGGGCTGAGAAAGTTGTAGTTCTGGACAAAGCTCCCATTCTGAGGATAAGAGATACACCCTTCTTTGATGAAGATCAGTATATTCCTAGAGAATCAGTGGCTTACAATTCTTTGAAGAGGAGATTGTATAGAGTTCAACAAGAAGCTAGACTGGAAAGAGAAGCACATTTGCGAAGAACTGAGGCTCTGGAAGAGATGGTAAAGAAACAGCAAGAGGATCTCCAGAAACTGATGGATCATCTTGCCAAACAAAACCAATCTTAGTTTAATTTCATTTTGTTTATTTTTTTTGTAATTCTTGTTTGCTATCTTCTGAACTTGCTTTATGCTTCAATTTATACAAGTCTATTTTTTTTATGCTATGAATCTTCTACGTTTTCCCTCTGAATCTCATTCTTCCTTAACACATGTTTACACCCTTACCTTACGTCATTTAAAAAGGGGGAGGAATTTGTTCTAAACTTTTTTTTGTTGATGACAAAAGGGGGAGAAGGGAAAGTATTTATGTCAGGGAGAAGAGAAAAATTTTCTGTTAATTACATTGCATGTATACGTATAAGTTAAAGGGAAATCTGCGAAAGGTGCTTAGTTAGACTCTGAGCCCTGTTTAAGAATCAATTTTCTAAATATTCTGAGAATGAATTTGATTGCTTATGAAAGTGAATTTAATTAACCTGGATAGAACTCAAGATGAGCTTACAAACCTCAACTTAAGAACTATCAGACTCAGGGGGAGTCAGAGATTACAAACCTCAGAACCCTTTAAGTCAACTTGTTAATTAGATTAACAACAATTGACCTTTTAAATATTAATGTTTGTCATCATCAAAAAGGGGGAGATTGTTGGAACAAAGGTGTTCAGCAATACCACGTTTTGAGTTTTGATGATAACAAGGTATTAAAAAGTTGTCAATTGGAAATTGCTAATATTTGTTTAAGTATGCAGGATATCAATTAAGATTTGTATCTTAGAAAGTATTCTGTTTGAACAATGTTAAAGAGCAATAAATCCAGAGAAGCTTGTTGCTTGTGATTATGTATCGAAGAGAGTCTGAAGACTGTATCGAAGAGAGTCTGAAGACTGCATCAAAGAGAGTCTGAAGACTGTGCCGAAGAGAGTCTGAAGACCATCAGAATCTGAAAACCAAGAGAGTTTGAAGACTGTACCAGAGTCTAAAGATCATCAGAATCTGAAAACCAAAAGAGTCTGAAGATTATCAGAAGCATAGTGCTACAGTGAGTCTGAAGCCACAAATTTGATAATCTGCTAACAGTGATCTCTACTGCATTGCGATGCAATAGGAACTCTCTAATGGAGTAACGGCTAGCTTCAAAGTCAACTTGAGCGTGGGAAGCACAAAGACAAAGATTGCAGGCCTGTACAGAGTACGTTGTACGAACTCTGTTTCCACTACTCCACTACCTCGTACAGTTTGGCAACTGTGTCTACCGGTATTAAATCCTCAAAGGGAATGGAATTCAAATGATGCTATTGAAGGACTATTACCAAATCAAGCAACAGATCAACAGTCATTGATCAAGCTTCAGAAATCATCCTGGTGTGCTGGATGACTCAACGTCTCTTTCCTACGCCTATATAAAGGATAGAAGACTTGAAGAATCGTGGGACTCTATAACTTGAAAAATTTCATTGCGCTGCTTTCGTATTCAACTGAGTCTTAACAAAAGCACATCATCAACTTAGATTCTTACAAACTGAGTATTCTAGAATTTCTAAGTTTCACAGAAAAACAGAGTCTGTCTTTTGTATAAAACAGAGTCTGTCTTTGTTGTAATTGAAACACATTTTGATTGTTGTCAAGTGTTTCAACTGTATTCAATTTTCTGTAATTGTGTAAAAGTCTCTTGCTTTTGTGCTTGAGCAAAGGAAGTCTCTTGGCTGCGTCCTTGAGCAAAGGAAGTCTCTTAGTTGTGTCTTTGAGCAAGGAAGTCTCTCGCCTGTGTGCTTGAGCAAGGAAGTCTCATACTGTGTGTTTGAGCAACTTGTAATTTGATATTACATTTTAGTGAATTCTCCTTGGAAGTACAAGGGGGACAGGACTACTTCCGGTTTGTGGAAGGAACCTGTATAATTGCCTGTGTTCTCTCTTCTCTCTATCTCTTGATTATTCCGCTGCAATCAGAACCTAATCTCCTATCAGACTCTGATCTCATTCAGACTATGAGTTTAAAGGAATTAGATTCTCACTCCTCAAGAGCTGCGAAAAGAAAACACAATTCAACCCCCCCCTTCTTGTGTTTTTCTCACCTTCATACTTTACCGATCCAGTTGTACCATCTGCTCCAATAATATCACCACTTTTTGTACAACATATTGGATAGAAATAACGAGTGGGAATAACATCAATAGAAAAAACAAGAGTCTTAGTTCTTTGTATTCTTTTATCACCCATATTTTAACTATATCATTATCCATAGTCCATACACTTAGAAAATCACCAAATACCCACAAATTACAATTTGTAGGTTCATATTCAAGATCATCCGGCAAAGACAAATCTAAATTTTTTATTTCTATCAAATCAAAGGCATAGATAACTTTCATCGATAAATCATGACGAAAAGCAAACCAATGAATAACCTCATTAAAAAGTGTCCCAAACATAGAATAATTAGAAGAGTTCATGTAAGGGAAGTAAGTATCCTCAATTTTTTTCTACCTATTATCTCTCAACGAGAAAAACTCTAAATGTGATGAAAAATTATGGAAGTCTTTGTCACGTGACATTACAACCACCAAATAATCATATGATAACGGGTCATACCCAAAACCATATAGATAACATAAATATTGACACCTAAGTGGAACTATTAGGAGACAAAGGTATTTTGTTTGTGAACTCTAGTGGATGGATTCCATAGGTAGATGTTTGAAGCATGGTGCAAAAAGATAAACCCTCTACATGAACATTTAGTTTTCATAAAATAACAATATTGGGGAGGACGAAGAGGATCAAGATGTGGATGTATAAAATTAAGATTCAGTGAAGTAGAAGTATAATAATCTCGAATTGATGCTTCAAAATCGATCAATCGAATTTCAAGATCTGCATTTGATATGAATAAAATTCCAGGACTATGTGCGGCAATAATTTCAAAATGTGAAATTGCAAAGTAGGTTTGACAGATAAGAGAAAACCATAACTTACAAACACACTTGAAACGTAAAAGAGACATGACCGGTAACCTCAACATAATTATGATGATCAAGTCATGAGACATATAATGTGAATTCTTCTCCATGATACTTACAAATGTTGTTTGTCTGTCACGATTTCGATCTAGTTTAATACCAACTCTATATTTTGTTGCTTATGTTAGCAATAATGAATTGGAATCATAATAGTGTTTTTAAATATCATTTTTTTTGTTAACATTTCATTAAAGACAGCAATTAATGCGTACACTCAAACACATGAATTTTTTTTACCAACTCTTCTTGGATGTTGTTTTGGTGGCTTACAAGTTTTATTAATTGGTAGCATGTGCTCAAAGAATTCTCTAGGCAAATAACACTTGTTTAATTTCACTAGTTGATTCCATTCTGCCTCAGATTAGTAATCCATTAACATTTTTTATCCTAGTTTATTCAAGGGTCCCTATATTGACTTCCACGATTTGGTCACCTTCAACTTGAAGGCTTCAAGGATATAAAATTAAATACATCCTCGTAGACAAAAAAATAATGTTATCTCCATAAGATACAGAAAGTAAGAGAGTAATGTTAAAGACACAGTCACCTTACCAACTCTTTTTTATGAAGCATCCTCATTTGGCTCAAACGAGTTATTCAAAGCAAGCAACTAAATAACACATAGAAAGTAATTCTAAATGTTTATTTTTTAACAATATTTGCCTCGCCTTGCTCACTTCTGAATTCTGTATAAATTACAACATTTTTCGTCCATTCAAATCTGCCAACCAGATAATAAGCAATCACAAAGCAATTTGGCCATCTCTTAAGCATCTATAAAAGCCAAACATCCAATCAATGCAAGGGTTTCAAAAGATAATTGGAGTTTAATTACAAAGCGATTTGGCCAACTCTTGTTCATTCATGCTTTTTTAGGCGATGGTTGGGGTTTGAACATCAAACCTTGCATATATTATGCATTATCCCTACCAACTGAGTTAAGCTCACGAGGACGTTCATTCATGCTTTTAACAATATTAATTCAACTAAGACATTGGGGTTTGGTGTTAGAAAAAAGAGGATATGTGCCAAGATATTGATTTTAACCTATTTATGTAATTTATCATAATTATAGACAATCGATTGTTATAGTTGGATGTTAACTACCAAATTGGTTATGTCTCCTTATGATTTTCATCAAGACAGGTTCCTGAATTTCATTATTTTCTTTCCTCTTTTCTTGAGATTAGGTCTTCATGGCATTCAATGCTCTCATTTATTTCTTCCCTATTCTCTAAGAAAGGTTCCTGAATTTTCTCATTGGTTGCACCGTTTGAGTGTACGCATTAATTGATGTCTTTAACAAAATGTTAACAAAAAAAATTATATTTAAAAACACAATCATAATTCCAATTCATTATTGCTAGCACAAGCAACAAAATATAGAGTTGGTATCAAACTAGATTGAAAATAGGACAGACAAACAACATTCGTAAGTCTCATGGAGAAGAATTCACAGTATATGTCTCATGACTTGATCATCCTAATTCTGTTGAAGTTACCGGTCATGTCTCTTTTACGTTTCAAGTGTGTTTGTAAGTTATGGTTTTCTCTTATCTCTCAAACCTACTTTGCAATTTCACATTTTGAAATTATTGCCGCACATAGTCTTAGAATTTTGTTAATATCAAATCTTGAGCTTGAAATTCGATTGATCGATTTTGAAGAATCATTTATAGATTATTATACTTCTACTCCACTGAACCTTAATTTAATGCGTCCACGTTTTGATCCTCGTCGCCCTCCCCAATATTGTTATTTTATGAAAACTAAACGTTCATGTAGAGGGTTTATATTTTTGCACCATGCTTCAAACATCTACCGAAAGAATCCATCCACTAATGTTCCCAAACAAATACCTTTGACTTCTAATAGTTCCTATTTAGGTGTCAATTATTTATGTTATCTATATGATTTTGGGTATGACCTGTCAACATATGATTATTTGGTGGTTGTAATGTCATGTGACACAGACTTCCATAATTTTTCATTACATTTAGAGTTTTTCTCATTGAGAGTACTCACTTCCCTTACATGAACTCTTCTGATTATTCTAAGGTTGGGACGCTTTTTAATGGGGGTATTCATTGGTTGGCTTTTCGTCATGATTTATCGATGAATGTCATCATTGAAAATGGACAGTTATTAGAGAATTCCTCCTATTGTAAGAGGATTATGGATCCCGAGTGGCTGTGTTTACAGAGTCTTTGCTTTCACTCCCTGGTGACAACGACCAAGATTAAGAAGACGACATAAACAAAAAGAACGACGTTATGAAATATTAACTTTCCAATTTTCTTTATATTTATAATTAAATTGTATTATGTACTCTTGGATGGGTTCATTATGAGTTGATATAATATGTCATGAAATGTTTATTGGTCTACTATTTGTAGTACATTTGTTTAAAACATTGTCAACTTTAATTGTTTGTGTGATTCAATGTTATTTATACATGTCTAATTGGATTTAGTTCATATGTTGTTGTTGTTGCCTAAAATAGACGAGTTTATGCGTGTTACTAAAGATCAGAATCATAAATAGACGAGTTTGATTTAAAGCATTTCATTAGAAAATTTGTTCATGGTCACATATTTGAAGGAAATAAAAGGTTTTGTTCTCTAATTTTAGTGGATGCTAATAAATCTACGGCCATTGCCGTTTCTCTGTTATCTGGTTTGTTGTTGTCGTCACATGCATGGCTTTAATGGAAGCTTTCTAGATCCCACTTGGTGGGAGCATTATTGCTCTCAAAAGAATAGAAAATCAAGTTTTCAACTTTTCACACGCAGTGAAGCGTTATATTAATATTGTAATGTTAGATTTTAGTTTCATTATGTTCTTGATATTTTCATAAACTCTGAATAGTGGAGAGAAGATTTTTCAGTTGTATTACTCCAACAGTCAGGCTTTGCACTTCACTTAGAACATTGTTTTGTACCGTTGTTCATATAATTTGAAAATTTGATCCATAACAATTCAGATTCTGAATTTAAGGATTTTGCTGCTTAATAGGACACATTATCTTCAGCAGTAATGAAAGACAATATCTGGATTACAGCCTTGGCTGGCCAACAAGCTTAGAGGTAATAACATTAGGAGTATCAATCATGTTTATAGAGTTGTTGAAGAGTTTACATTTACACTTCATTTTTTGCATCAGTCAAGTATGTCTGAATTTCATTGGAAAAGTCATTGTGTCTATTAAGATATGTGTTTTCCCAGCCACTTTAGTAAAGGAAATGTATATTAGTTTTTCATTTTGATATTTTCAAAATCTCATAGAAGTTCCCTATTACATGATGATTATGCAAGTCTTGTGTGAGAATCATTCTATGTTACTCTTTTTAATGTTACTCGTTTTTTTTCCTTCTTGTATTCACAGTATGTATGATTTGATTATTAGGTCTCCTCTAAAGAAATACTCATTAAAAAATTTGATTTAATAGGTAGACTAATTCTTCACAAAGATGACAAACAAATAACAGGCAGAATGATATACAAGAACTTAAAGCTTAGAACTATGTAGCACTGACACTTCAATTAAAGATGTGTCCGGTTCTTGACACTGGTACTTGCAGTAACATTAGATTATTCTATTTAATCGAATCATTGACAATGTTGTGTTAGACATTGATGTATGTGTCACTGCTTCATATTTTGAGGTCAGTTACCTTGATTGAGGTGAGATTTTTTTCTTATGGCTAAAACTAATCCTTACATGAGCTACTACCAATCAAGTAGTGACATAGACATGAACACGACACTTACACATCGTCACTGATAACAATTTATGAAAATGAAATAATTAAATTTTACCACATATGTCGGTGTCATTACGTTGTTGGACAATGACACATTGGATACTGAACATACCTTCAATTTGAAGTGTCAATACTAGGGTACTGCTATGTGATTGTGATATCAAGCTTGTTGGTGTGATTATGCAGCCAGTGGACCTGATCCATCTCTTTTACATTTTGAGGGATTTATATCGTTAAGAATTACTATATGATAATTTTTATGTATATTATCGTTATGTTAAAGAGGAACATGTACAATTGTTCACCCTACTTCAAATGACAGTTACCATATCAAGGTTATTCATAACCTTGACTCGAACAATGTCCATACGAAAAATCCCCTTAGCAGCAATTCAATTGAGTAGCTAATGTGTTTTCAATTGGGTGAACTAGCTAATGTGTTTTCTTGGTGGCCTAATAATGGTGATGGAATTGAGTAGAAAAAAAGAGCTTTCCAAAAAATCATATGATAGGAATCAGCATATTTTAACCTAAAGAATATGGTGGTTTTGAATCAAGCTTGTGTATCCATAATACTTATCTAATAATGTTAAACTAAAAATGTAAACTGGGAAAGTCACGATCTTTAAACTATTTATATTATGCAACCTCTTAAGAATAGTAATTCTTATCTAGCATTCAGCATTCCTTCATATATGATTTCATTTGAATCAGTGAATCTTTTTCTGATAAATGGAACATCAGTATCTGAAGAATCAGTAGCATAATTAATGATTATTTTTTAGAGGCAAATCTTAATAGTTAATACGTTAGAGGGAGAGGGACTTGTTAGTAGCATTATTCGGACCCTATAACTCCTACATAATATTGTTTGATGTCCAAATCCTTATTACTGCGCCATTCCTTAGGAGATCCACTTAGTGTAATTGATGATTTTAATAATCACTTGCTCAATGCCAAAGCTTTATGCTGCTTAAACCCACAACTTGCGACGGATATTCAATTAGGTAATTGTTACCTCTCTTGCTATAGTAATGTTTGATTCACATTTTAATGCTTGCTTGGGACTAGAGCTTGAGTCTGGCACATGGAAAGCAAATTTAAAAAGGTGAATTGTTGTGATAGCTAGCTACTTTATTTATAGTCTACAATGGCTTAAGTCCTAAGAAAATATATCACTAGAATGTTCCACAAGAAACCACGGGCTTTTTGGTTAGAAATAAACTAATAGGTAGGTTGTTCGGTAAGCAAAAGCAGCAAAAGAGCATTCTGAGGGGTTCGCACGGCCGTGTGGCTGGTGGCACGGGCCGTGCCAAGCTTCTGACTTGGGGAAATATATTTTTGCTTCGAATCTTCGTATTTTCTTGCCGTATCAGCTCTGAATCCTCTTTCTTTTGCTCCAAGACTGAATCTTTAGAATATTTGTTCCTGAAATTAAATATCTTGCAATTGAAGTAAAATAATTCTAAAAGGAAATAATATTAAATAAAACAAAATCAAATCTAAATAAAACAGACTTAAATATTATATTAAAATCACTAAATATTGACTCATCAAACTCCCCCACACTTGAATCTTTGTTTGTCCTCAAGAAAAAGGCATAAACATAACAACATAAACAAGATTTAACATTTGGCAATACAATTAAACACTCATGTCTCCTCTAAGGTTTTATTTCAAGTGTACACTAATCACAACTTCAAGTAATCTTTGTGACCTATTCAACCCGACAACAAGTTTCAAGTGGGTGTGTGTGTGTAGTTCAACCTTTTTCTAGTTCCTGTATAAGATAGATATTATGAGGAAACATATTCTAACCTTAAGACTAAATCAACCGAAAAAAGTTCTTTCTTCATTTCATATATGAGAGATGAGAGTACTTTTGATCTTTGGATCTTTACCATTTACATATCTATGGGGTTTTTGCAGAATTCTTATTAATTTTTGGAGAAAACCATCTTCACGTAGGAAGTCGGAGGGTCTACCCCCTTCCCCAATCTAGATTCAAGGGTGCTCTTTATGATTATAACATCACCTTCACGTAGGAAGTCGGAGGGCCTACCCGCTTCCCCAATCTAGATTTAGTGATGCTTTTTATGATTATAATTGTTCTGCCCCCTTAAGCTTTTCAAGACAACATCATCTTCACATAGGAAGTCAGAGGGCCTACCTCCTTCCCCAATCTAGATTCAATGATGCAACTTTAAAATTAATTTGGCTTTGTATTCCCCCACACTAACTTATACTACTTTTACTCTAAAAACTTTTAAGGGTTAATTTACCATCAGAATTAGAACGTGCTCCTTAAAATACCTACTTATACACTTACTCAAAGGCTGCAATTTGTGCTTTTCTCATAGAGAAGTTTCACAATAAAACAAGATGTGGGTATAGCAAGAATACTTAAAACACAAGAAATTACTTTCATGTACAAGAAGTAACCAATTGAAGGAGACTTTAACAAAAAAATTATGCCATAATTCATAATAAAACAAGTTGCTTAACATGCCTTTCGCAACAAAACATAAGGAAAGATTTAAAGTTCAAGGGAGTTTGGAACACTACGATTCAAGACACTTTATTCCACCCCCACCCACACACACTTGGGAGAAGCATTGTCCTCAATGATTCAAAATGAGAAAGAAAATAGAAGAAGAGGGATAAAGATGAAAGAGAAATAGAGGAGAAGATAAGGGAAGAGAGGAAGAGGAAAGCTCACAATTTATTGAGGTCCATAAGGTGGACCTTGGAGATGAAAGTGTTGCATCATCATCCGTAGCATTTGGTTGTTTTCATCATTTACTCGATTGCCTCTTTGGACATCATTCCTTAGCCCGGGAATTTCTACACCTTGCCTTTGTTGTTCGGAGCTTATTGGGTGAACCTCGTTTTGCATCCATGCCCACCGGTCATTATCATTATAGTGCTCACCAGCTCCATGGTCATGGTGCTCCTCATCTTCAACATTGTCCTCTTCATGTACCTCTGGATCATCACCAACATACAACAAATTTTCTTCCACCTCGGTGTTAGTCCGAGATGGTTTAGGAAGGATAATTAAACATAAGGGCACATTGAGCTTGAGCTCATAAGTCGTGTTATCAGGCGGATGAGGCTTAATAAAGTTCATAGCAATGAAGGTTTCTATGTTAAGCATATTGTTACCCTCAATCCGGTTTATCCCTTGGTTCTCACTTACTCCAAACTTCCTAGCTATAAAGGTGATAATCTCACCCACTATTATTCACCCATACCATCAGACCTTGTACCTACAGAAGCAAGATAGTCAAGCAAGTAATAACAGGTGTTTACAGGTTCATTATTCAACATAGCCCACAACATAAAAAGTTCATCTGTCCTAGTGTTTCCCAACTCTTTCCTATCCTAGATTGTACAAGCCATAACCCTTTGAAGGTACCTAAGCACATGGTTGTGAATGTTACTAGCCTTATTGGAACGAGAATTGAATTGTTCTAAGCCAGTGAAATGTTCCCAAAAGGCGGCGGGTTGATATTCAACCGGCCTTAGATTATGATTCCAAGAATTTGCGAAGCCCATCTCAATGCAAAAGTTTTCAAGAGACATCTCATAATCAATGTTCATAAGCCTAAAAGAAATTCTATGATTGGGGTCATCCAAATTCAACCTATCCTTCTTGAACATAATAGAGCTTAAGAATTCGTAAGTGAAGTTTTCAAACCCCCGCCTAGGTTTCAACAAATCAACCCACCCTAGTCTATTCAGCAACATAATCACATTATCCTTGATACCTAATCTAATCTTGTCATAATCATCAGGATACCTACAAGCGTGTAAAGGTTTAGAGATAAGTGCTTTATACCTATTCCTTTGCTCTGTAGAGGCAAATTCAATGCCATGGTTCCTTACGGATGCTCGCTTTGATCCTGCACCACTTCCAGAGCTCTCAACTTCCTTGCCTTTTCTTTTGGATGACATTGATTTAGGTTGACTTTGTGTGAGTTTTGTGAAGGTTTTGGTTTAGATAGTTTTTGGTTGGAAAAAGTTGGTTTAGTTATGGGGTTAAAGTTTAAGTAAAGTTTTTGTGTTTAATTGTGGAGATTGGTGAAGAATTTGTTGTTTTTGGGTTAGGTTAATGGGGTTAGGGATTTGATGAATTTTTGGTTTGGGTGGATGAAGTTTGTCTTTGATCGGTTAATTATGTTTGGAATGATGTTTGGAGTTGATTGGTTGAAGAATTTTTTTGATTTGGTGGAGTATTGAGGGAGATATGAAGGTTTGAAGGTTTTTGGTTATGGAGGTTTTAGAGAGAAGTTTGAATGAAGAGAGATGTTTGTGTTGGATGATAAAGGAAGAAGAAGGGAAAAAAATTTGGTATATGGTGCATAGGGCTCGCGCACGGCCATGCTTGTGCAGGCACGAGTCGTGCCAAGCTACTGGATTTTGGGTTTTGGCATGGCATGATTAGGCACGGCCGTGCCACTGCATGCACGGCCTGTGCCAAGGCTCTGGGCAATCTAGGCTCAATTTTTTTCATTTTCTTGGATCGTACTTGGACAATTACCTACAAAACAGCTTAAAACAACGGAAAACAAACAAAATAAAATCGATTAAATACGTGGGTTGCCTCCCACAAAGAGCTCGTTTAGGGTCATTAGCTTGACGGTTAGAAAGTATCCTTAGAAAGGATCAAAGAGATCATGTTGTGTAGATGATGCTAGGAAGCATTCTTTCACATTATGACCTTTAATCATTCAGCAAGAATAAACAGCGGGATCTTTCATAACATTCTGCAACTCGAATCCTATCATCTCATTACCTACTTGAAAAACAATCCTTCCGTTCTTGACATCTATGATAGCTCCCGCAGTAGCGAGGAAAGGTCTTCCTAAAAGAATAGGGACATCATAGTCCTCTTCAATGTCAATAACTATAAAATCAGTCGGGATGTATATCCCTTCTATCTTGACGGGGATGTCCTCAAAAAATCCAACTGGATGGATAGTAGAACGATCAGCTAGCTTTAAGGTTATCTCGGTAGGTTTCAATTTTCCTATTCCCATCCTCTTAAAGAGGGACAAAGGCAACAAGTTAACACTAGCTCCTAAGTCACACATGGTTCTATCTATGGTTTCACTTCCTATTTCACAAGGGATGGAAAAACTACCTGGATCTTTACCCTTAAGAGGTGGCTAATTAATTATTGCACTATTTTCCCTAGTTAAAGCTATTGTCTCATTATGCTCTATAGTTATTTTCTTTGAAAAAATTTCCTTTCAAAACTTAGCATATAGAGGCATTCGAGACAAAGCTTCAGCGAAGAGAATTTTAATGCAAATTTTCTTAAATATATTGACAAACTTATTGAATTACGCCTCCAAGTTAGGCTTAGCAAGCCTCAATGGGGAAGGAGTTTTGTTTTTATCAAGCAGTTTCTCATTTTCTCTCATAGTTTTCTCACCTAGAATCTTAACACTCCCTCCCTCAGTATCTTTAGCCTTAGTACTAGTATCTTTTAACTTACTACCCCCAAGAGAAATAACATTAATATGAGCTTTGGGGTTGAATTCGGTTTGACCAGGAAAGACTCCCGGTGTTTGAGAAGATGTAGCCACTTGTTGGGCCACTTAGGAGATTTAAGTTTTAAGCATTTTAGTATGAACAGTAATAGAGTCTACTTTAGTATTGAGTTTGGAAAGAGAATCATTGAGAATTCCAGTTTGGTTTTTGAGCTCTTGGAGCTGTTTAGATTGGTTCATGACATAGCCTTCCATTAAAATTTCAAAACTTGATCTATGAGTGATTCTCTGGTTGTTTGCATAGCCAGATGGTGCTAATTGTCCATAGGAATTTTGAAGATTTTTATAAAAGTTTTGGTTTTGCCTCATCCTTTAGTTATATTGAGCATAGTTTAATTGCTCAACATCGTCAATAGTACTACCTAGCTGGCAATCAACACCAATATGACCAAACACACCACAAATTTCACAAGGAGTGAATACAGAAGCAGGTGTGATAGCATTAACCCTTAATTTTTCAAATTTTTGGGTTAGTGCATCAACCTTTGCAGCAAGATGATCAAAGTTAGAGACTTCGTACATACCTGCCTCTTTTTTAGAGGGTGCAGGAGTGGTGATGGCCCTTTCATTAGTCCATTGGTAGTGGTTCTGGGCCATGTCTTCAATCAAAGCGTATGCCTCTGTATAGTTCTTATTCATTAGAGCTCCACTTGCAGCTGCATCAACAGTCATTTTTGAGGTGTATGATAAACCATTATAAAAAGTATGAACTATAAGCCATTTCTCTAAGCCGTGGTGGGGACAAAGTCTGAGCATTTCTTTGAAACGCTTTCATGCATCATAAAGAGATTCCCCATCCTTTTGGTTGAACCGTGTGATTTGGTCTCTAAGCTTAGCAGTTTTAGGAGGGGGAAAGAATCGGGCAAGGAATGCTTGCCTCATTTGATCCCATGAAGTAATGGAACCAACCTCTAATGAGTGGAACCAAGCACTAGATCTATCTCTTGAGGAGAAATGGAAGAGGTGTAGCCTAACGGCTTCTTGGTTTTCTTTTAGGGTTCCGCTGAATCTTAAAAAGGTTGAGATATGGAGATTTGGATCCTCGGCGGGTGATCTAGAAAACTGATTTCGTTGCACCAAGTTGAGTAGTGCAGGTTTAATCTCAAAGTTGTTACCCTCAACTACTGGGTACACAATAATGGCTTGCGGCTCATCCATAGATGGTGTTGCATAATCCTTGAGGGATCGTTCATCCATAGTAATGTCTTTTTGTGCGTTTTTCTTTCTTTTACGCAAATATCTATCGATCTCGGGAACGAATTCACCAAGGCTTTTAGTTCTTCGCATAAAAGAAAAAGGACTCAAGAAGTTAATAGTAAAAGAAAGAAGAAAGAAGTAAAAGAAAAAGAAAAAGAAAGATTCTAATCACTAAGAAAAACTTAATCAAATTAGTTAACTCCCCGGCAGCGGCGCCAAAAACTTGATGAGTAAAACCGCAAGTGCACGGTTCTACTGAAGTAGTAAAAAGAGAGTATCGTTCCGACATGGAGTTGTTCAATTTAATTAACTTTTTAGAAGAGAATTAGAAGAAAAATCAGTTGAAAAAGGTTTGATTTTTAATGAATAAAAATAATAACAAAAGGCGCCTTGGGATTTATTGGTCCATATTAATAACAAGTCATTCACAAACAAACCCTAAACTGTTAATTTTACATTGGATCTACTTTATACAGACAAGTTTCTCTTAAGCGTATCAAAGCTTCTCTCGAAGTCATTCGGTGTGTTCCTCTAGCAACCAAGCTTATTCTCATGGTTGGTTGCTATTAGCATCCTTGAAGAACGAAACTTTATATGTCTCAAGGTTTGCTAGGCTATTCTCATGTTTCGCAATCCTTGTTTAATTTCACTTGTTCCAATATCAAAACTCCGCGTTCGCTTTATGAATTGATATTTGAGATGATGAATTAACAATTACTAACCCTCCGCGTTCGCTTTATGAGTTTGGTAGTTGTTAATTCATTATAAAAACGGTGAAATTAGATTAGAAAGTATATTTATATAAAATTAGGGTTTAAGGTTTGGTTTGTTAGGATTTTGTCATTAAGACTTATCCAACAATCCCAAGACAAAGAAGAGTCTACTCACTCATGGTTAAGGTAGACATAGAAGAGAAGAAGAAGAACATAAAATAATAAGAAAATAAAAGAAAGAACTTTTATTAAGAAAAAAAATTGTCACTATTGAATTTCAAGAACAAAAGGTGAATTGTTGTGATAGGTAGCTACTCTATTTATAGTCTACAATGACTTAAGCCCTAAGAAAGTACATCACTAGAATGTTCCACAAGAAACCACGAGCTTTTAGGTCAGAAATAAACTAATAGGTAGCTTGTCCGGTAAGCAAAAGCAGCAAAAGAGCATTCTAAGGGGTTGGCACGGCCGTGTGGCTGGTGGCACGGGCCGTGCCAAGCTTATGACTTGGGGAAATATATTTTTGCTTTGAATCTTCGTATTTTCTTGCCCGAATCAGCTCTGAATCCTCTTTCTTTTGCTCCAAGACTGAATCTTTAGAATATTTGTTCCTGAAATTAAATATCTTGCAATTGAAGTAAAATAATTCTAAAAGAAAATAATATTAAATAAAACGAAATAAAATCTAAATAAAACAGACTTAAATATTATATTAAAATCACTAAATGTTCACTCATCACTGGGAAAAGTCCATTCCACCATTACACATTGTACTAGTTCTTTTTTTTTTAGTGGATGATAATGAACAACCACCTCACTCAAGTTAATATTTAAGACCTTAAACCCTTTAACCAACTATATTCCTTAAGGACATTAGTCACAGTCATACCCAATTTGTTGCCTTTTTTATTTCTTTGCCTGCTCCATTTAATATTACTATAAGCTCTTCAAAGGGATACAACAAGCTTTTATTTATCCCAACTGATGGCATTGAACCAATGCTCAATATTCAAAATTATTGGAATTTAAACGTGAGTGGTTAGTCCCATATCAATTATCAATGAATTCAATATATAATCTATGAGAGTTAACATATACTCAATAACTTAAAGTTATGGGTGAACATGTGGTGTCTAGGTCTCTTATATATATTGATCATTAGCTCATTGTTGCTTCTGATGTTCTCTTGAACTCTCTATCAAGTGGTATCAAAGCTTTGGTTCGGCTTGATGGGGGAGTGAGAGTAGATGAGGGTGTAATGGAATCTTGTATAAGTCTGTTTAGTGGTAAAGTCAGGCGGTATGTTCGATTGATTGAAATTTGTCTAACCCTGATTATGAATGAGCTAAATGGAAGAAAACAAATATGAAAGATAACCTTTATACCCAAAAGTTTAAGATTTTTGAAAGAGATGTGGTGATATATTGTTGATATTTGAAATGTTTAATTTCAGATTAAAAGGTTGAACAACATGTATTCTGAGTTAAAGGAAGAAGAACAAATAAAATTTTGTGCAACTTGCTTGTTCTTTGGCAATTGGTCTTACATGCTATAAGAATTGAAATATAGTTTTCAATTATGGTATTTCCTGCTATGGTGGGTCTTAATCGAGATTCTTTTATGACATTTTGTTAGCATTGTATTTTTTGTCGATCACCTAATGTCATACAATAAAATAGTTGTCTTCAAGTAATAAGAAGTATATTTTGCACTGAGTTAAAAAACTTAGATCAAGTATTATTCCAAACCTGCTTTTAAAATAGAATCATACAAACATAAATCACTTCTATTGACTTCACATCAACAAAATGACTCTGCCTGTCTATTACTGTTTCCCTTTATCAAGGGCCTATTCATCAATAATGTCAATGAAAACATACGCTTATTCCGATCATCCAAGCTATCGGTAATTTCAAACCTACTAAAGGTTTCAGGCTCCTCTTAATAAGTCTAATGTTTGGTGTGGATATTTCATCTTAACATTTCTCCGTTGTCTCAACCTTAAACATCCATATCACTAATCTTTGTCATTTGCACTCACACCATCACTTGTGATTCACATGGCCTTGTTCACAACTTGTTGTACCCAACTCGCCACCATTTACTACCTTTTTCAATCGGGTTCGATCACTCGCAATTTTATTCTTCAAAGATTCGAATGAAAATTGTGTTTTTCCTCATGCCTTTTGCTCATTTCCACCTCAATGTCTCTAAAATAATCCAATGTGACTTAAGTCATGTTGCGTTTTGGTAAACAACACAAACCAAAATAGCGAACCATTGTGTTCCAAAGAAAAAAGTTCGAATTTTCTCCATCCAAGTGCGAATTTCATCAAACTCAACCAAATCAACATCAACTTCTACTTCAATCACAAGTAAGTGTTTAAGATCCTTTTGCATAGGCTTCGATCACAATTGTACGACCATCTTGGGCGATATGATAAGTTGTATCTCCTTGCATCTTCTAGCGATATATCTTCGTACATCACCAGACTCCTTTTCCACGGTGCAACAACTTGTATCTCTAGTGCATTTCCTCATTATGTTCTATAAAACATCCACAACAAGCATTACTAATTCAAAATGATTAATTAACACTAAAAACTATAATGGGTGGGCAAAAAAAAACCCAAATCGAACTCCTGAACCGAACCGAACAAAAAATATGAAACTATAAGTAACAACTCTGGAACTGTATTGAAACAATTCGGTTTGGTTCCGTTCATGATTTATCAGTTTGGTTCAGAACAATTCAGTTCGATTTGAAAAGTTCGGTTCAAATTTAAAAGATCTAACATTCTATTTCGTTTGATTTTTATATTTTTTTCAACACTACTAATAATAACAATTCGGTTAAAAAAAATTATTCGGTTCATAATAATAATATTTTTTAAGAATTAGTTATGGTTCATCTAAGTGGTCTTTTGCGAAACCAGTCAAAGTCGAGCTGTGTCTATAACGAATGTAATAAGTTTCAAGATTTTGATGTCTCATCTCTTTTGTCCAAGATTAATAGAGGAAGTGATTGATTTAAATTGGGTTGATGCCCTAAGTTATATACTCATTATATGGCTTTCAAGTATAATCGATTCATTTAGGTTATCTTTATTCTTCAAAGAAATTATATCCACGAACAAAGCTAAATTAACATGCCCTCACATAAGTACAAAATTGTAAAATAAAAATAAAAGTGTTTTCGGTAAAAGATTACCGTTCTTCCAAAAATCACTTTTTTCTAAGCGAGCGAACGAGAGACCCTTCTTCAGGTTCCAAATTCCATTCCGGCATTCTCTCCGCCACGAACTACTGTTCACCACCACTGACATAACGTCAGTTCAACCACCACCCACCATCAACAAGTGCCACCGTCGCCACTCTCCAACGTTGTTCACCACCACCGCTCTAATGTCGTTTTTAAGGTTCAGCTTTCTTTCTTCTTCTTCTTCTTCTTCTTCTTCTAATTCCACTTCCCTTTATTATTCTTTAATATTAAATCATTCACACTCACATTTACTCTATAGTCTTTGGTAGAATGGACCTTGGAATTAAAAATGTTGTCGAATGATACCTAAGTTCATTTTTGTACACAGTGATGCATTATTTGAATATTGTTATGCCTCTGGTTGGTGGAGGACTCAGTCTTCATTATTTGAATTTTGTGTTTGATATTTTTTCTGAGCTTACATGTCTTTCCTTTTTACTAAGCTCTACCTAATTCAACCCAAAATATAAGAAGCCTGAAAATGTGGTTTATAAAGAAATTAGAATCTCTTTGGAAATTAATGTAAAAACTGCTTAAGTTTTAGAATCTTTATTAGCAAATATGTGCGTTCTTTTGTTATTTCTAACACAATTATGACTCAAAAAGAATCATCTGATCATATACTAAATTTTCCGTGTTTAGCTGCTCTTGTTAAGTCCAAAAGAAGATTTTTATGTGTTTAAGTGATATTAGTAATGAAGGTCTTATTTGCACCTTTGGCCAGCAAGCTTTAGGATATGTTTGAATTGACGAATTTGAGCTTATATATCGCCATAAATACTTTGGGATTATTTCGAAGAGTTTATGGAAATAACTTAGGACATATCCATAAGTTGTTTTAAACTAAGTTCGCTAATATAGCTTATTAAAACAACTTATAGCTTATACGAAAATAGTTGACTTTATTTTATCTTTTGTTAAATAAATAGCTTCAAATAAGGACTTGTCAAAGTGTCTTAAACAAATTTCTAATCTTAGATGTTTAGGAGTTGTTGGTTGAGTTGGGAGGAACATTGTTCAAATAATTAGAAAGTTTGATCATGAATGTTTCAGATTCTGAAATTCAGGATTTGGAACCTAAGAGCACTTTTTTTCTGTTGGTGCAAGCAGTATCACAAGCTTTGACAATGAGTTATGCATTTAGCAGTCATATAGCAGTATCACAAGTTTAAAGGTAATAATAGTATCATGGATCTAAACGGTAAGTTTACTTTGATCTTGAACAAACAAAACTTATAAAGTGTGCAGTTACTCGAGCTTTTAGCCAGTGTTGGCATAGTAGTATTCATATGCTAAATGAACAGAAGTTTGTTAATATATGATGAATTGGCAAAACAGATTGCTTTTCTTTTTAAAAAATTTAGTAGTGTCAAAGTTTCTTAACAAATTTCTAATCTAAGTAATGGCTTATACAACCTTTGAGATGAAAACTCGATGTTAACAAGCTTTGTATAAAATCTCTCTTATGATCATTTTGATTGTTAGAGTACACATGCATTCTATTGTGTTTCATTCTGTTGTGTGCACATGAGTTTAATAGTTTCTGCATTCTGTTAACATTGTCCAACTTGTTATGTTTTTCAATTAGAAACTAGTTGGTAATTACATATTGTTATTGAATTTAGTGACACACATCATGTCATTTTTTCTTTGCAGTTACTGATTAAAAAGTATGATAATATATTATTAACGCTATTTTTTTGACTAACTTCATGTTATTAGATTCATTTGTATATGGATTTAATTTTTATGCACTGTCAATCTAAAGATTTTTACAGTGACAGTCTATGACAACTGTCGGATCACTAAAAATATCTGACTTTGAATTAATTCATAACAATGGTGATTCGAATAATAAACCAAGTTGAAACTGACATGACCAATTCTAAAACTCTACAAAACCGAGTTACAAGGTGACATGTCAATAGTTACATTCAATTAATTCATTTTCTCAAATAATTGTCGGTATTGAAATGTCAATGCTATTTTTGTGTTCAATGTTCGTTTCTATGTCAGTACTACTTCATTGAAGGACTGCAAGGTGTTTGGTATTACCTGTTCTCTTTCCTGCTTCCATTCATTCCCATTGGAAAGATTATTGAAGCACCGAATACTGGTTAAGTGGCAATAGTTGCCACAGAATTTTAGCCTTTCGTTTGATATTGGGATTGGCCATGGATAGTCAGTCCCTTTTCCGTTCCTTTATAATAAAAAGTAATCACTCATTTTCCTTAGACCCTTTTTCAACTCAAACTCTTTGGCACGTTCAATATATAATGCATTTTCATTATGTTCTTAATACCTCGATTTCTCTCTCAATCTTTTTATGCATTTGATATTTTTTTATTATGTCATTTATTCTCGGTATTGATTTCTACCCCCATTCTTTGTATAGGTTTCAAGCTGTTGAAAACATGTATTAAGCTTGTTTTCGACAAATGAGGAGCACAGATTGCCTCTGCCTGTAATGTTTTCAAATTTTAAAACAGAATTGGTTGCTGTTATTTGGTTTCGATATGCTTGAGTAACCATACTTTTATCATGATTTCAATATCTGCTTTCACAGTATGAATTCATTTGTTCATAAGATTAGGATATTTTCCTATTTGAGTATGTATATTTCCTTTTGTGGTAATAATATGAAAGCCATGTGATTTGGATATAAAGTTACCTTATGGTTCACTATAATTGGGTGATCCACTGTTGTCTTGACTCAGATTTATGCTTGATCATGCACACACAGTCACCTTTGATCTCTCTTCGTATTTTTTCAGCATCAACTAAATGGACCAAACTAGTTCTGGATCTGTTTCTTGCCTTCCCAGCACACCAAGCCAATGTGCTAGTTGCACCAAAACTTGCTCATTCTTTTCTGTTTTTGACACCAGCTAACACTTGTTTGAAGCAGTTAGCATCGCTGCCTTTTTCACCTCACAATGACCCGGTGAACGCATGGTTTCTCTTTTCCTCTCAGCCTTCTTGTGGACCCCAAAAGGTTAGGAATAGGGTGCTATAGCATATCTGTAGCAGCATAGCAATGCAGAATGATGCATGGCTTCTAAGTTCTATTGAAAGTCTGTAGTGAAGCAGTTTGTTGTAGCGTCTACTATAGCATCTAACTCACTGTTGTTTGTGGCTGCAACAGATAATATACCATTTCTTTTAATGTTTAGTTCTTTTAAGCCTTAGATGCTTAAACTTATTTGTCAAACCAACTAATTCTAGGAACTTATTTGACGATTACTTGAAAATAGTATGCCAAACACAAATATTCATGTCAATATTAGTATACAAGATTCCTTCATTGAGTGGGGTTATCACATCTACCACAACCAAAAATCACTCTTGGTAAGGCACTATGATTATACCACCGTCTTATCTTATGTTTCCCGCAAGTCTGGGTGGGGGACTTATCTCACCACAAACGTTAGAAAAGGAGAAAGAAGAAGGAAGAACATATATACACGTATTTCCATCTTTTATTTTTTGGTTTTTTAAGCAAGTTATAACACAATTTAAATAAGACCAAGTTAGGCTCAACCCTCTTTAGAGAAGGGGAAAAAAAGTTCAAACTACCCCTATTTGAAAAGATTTAGGGTTGGTTACATAAAGGAATGTATTAACACCTTTTATGTTTGTAGTACTCCACGAGAACCTCTTGATTCTATTCAATTTTATGAGATATAACTTGCTTTTCGAAAATGAATTTAAAGTGATTAAAAAAAAGAAAAAGAGGATTGATTTCATTTACAATTTTTATGATTTGGAAGGACATGGTCCTTTGCCTACGTACCCGTGAGGGATCAAAACCTCGTAGTTTGGGGTTGAAATTGACGTTTGATTGGTTATGTGTTTTTTTATTAATTTTGAAAAAGGTTTTAAAATGTAAAAGTCAAAGTGGCAAAAATAGAATTTGTTTGTGTTTTTTATGTTAAAAGAAAATTACTTGAAGTATGGTTAAATGAATTGAAATTTGATTAAGGAAAAACGAAAATTGAACGTCACTTGATTGAAAATCAAGGTTTATTATGAAAAGTATTTTTTGTGAGTTTTTGATTATTTGCATGTTTTTGTTCTTTTTGATTATTAATTAAAACAATAGAAATAAACTAACGTAGCAATAAAGTAAAAACGCAAGGATTTTTTGAGTGACTTTGGATCACCATAAAATCCCTAACCTAATTTTTTGCATTTTTTTGATATATATAAAGCGGTAAAGAAATAAAAGACACACACACTTTTTCTCATTTATATTTGTACATTGGTCCTAAGTACATTCTAATTGCTATGCAAAAAGATAAATGACAAAAATTTAAATATGCATATGATAATAGTAAATAATAAAATGTGATGCAAAATAAAATAAAAATGCATGAGAGACATGAAATAAAATAAAATAAAATAAAGCAGGGAAATAAATTGGGCCCTTGATTCGATCAAAGGCCCTGATCTGATCTAAGAAGGCATGATTGCAGGCCGTTGGATCAAGATCTGAAGGCTAGCAGAGGCGAGGGTGCATGGTAAGACATGCACCTGTACGCACTGAATCACAAGGTTACATAAGTAACCTCACCGTCCCCATCTATTTCATTTTCTTTCTCCACTTTCTTTCTTCTTTCTTTTTTTTCGATTCTATTCCCCCATCTTCTTTCTTGTTCTTTCTTCTTTCTTTTTCTTTTATTCCTTCTTTTACAAACACAATAATTAACGTTTGCTCTGATGTGGTCGAGTGGGAGTTTGCTCTGATGCAGAGGTATAATTAACGTTTGACAGTTCTGAAATGAGGCAGAGTTAGAATTTTGAGGGTGAGATTGAGTTCAACAATGTGTATGTGCTATGATTTCAGTTTGAAATTAGCTGAGAGACCAAATAAAAAAAGTTGTAACTAGAAGAGTATGATACTACTAATATGTTCTTTGAATGTCAGTTAGATTTTTTTGTTAATTTTGCATAATAAATGCATATCATACTTATCAATTTTTGGGACTGGCTTACCGCAAAATTGAAACTTGGAAGGTTTGATTGATTTTGTGGTTTTATGTAATATGCACAATGTGACCATAGAAACTAGACACAATTTGTAGAAAAATATATATTCAGTTGGGCTAAGTAATTAAAGAAGCTGAAGTCATACCATAGAAACTAGACACAATTTTAAGTAATTTGTAGACAAAATTGAAACAAAATGCATTGAAAGAAATCTTGCTATGTGAAAAAACAAAATAGTATTGTTTTAGACTATTACACAATGTTGTTGTTGAGTCAGGCACAAGTTATTATATCATGGGGAATATTGTTTGGGGTGCTCTTTTTGTTTTCTTCTTTGGTATTGGTGGGTTTGATACACTGTCTTTTATCTATCTGTACTATCTTGAATCTACTATAGGGTGTATTTGCCTCATTGGTGTAGTCAACGAGTATATTTAATAGAGGATCAACAACATTATTTTATGATTATATGTTATATTAGAATTTTGTGATCCCCTGTTAGTTTCACAAATTCCACTTTTATCATACTTTTTACTGCTCTAATTCTTCATATTCAAATTCTAATGCAATTTTTCGATGTGTAGAATTGGTATGTACATCATCTGCCACCTGTTGAACACATCAGTCGCTTCATAGTGAATGATTATTCATAAAGGGAAAAGGTATGTTCTATTACATATTAGTTATTAAAACAATTATGACAAGATAAAGACTTTCAGATAGATGTTTTCACAAAAATAATTTGGCACAATATTAAAAATCTCATAATTGAAATTGATTGCAAACATACTTTGTTCTATATATGCTTTCCGGGGTTGTTTCATTTAAAAGTTTCCCCTATTTATATTTAGATTGTATCAAGAAGATTAAGTACATGTGTTTTTGTTAACGTCTGTAAAAGGATGGTGGTTTATTCGTAGAAGTATATGAATTCTAAAGTAATCTTACATATCTTAAATCGTGGATTTTTTGTCTATTTTTTTAAAGATGAAAAAAACTTTTATGTAGCTCAAGAAGCTTATGTTGCCGACATGATTTCTGGTTAGCATGATCCTTGGTTATCAACTATTGAACGAGTAAATGTTCATTTCTTAAAGCAGTTTCTATATTAGTGAATATGGTATTTGAATCAGAGATTTAGTGGCGATTACTGTAACACCCCGAAATCCCAGCTTAAAAATTTCATTTAAATAATCAGAGTATATCGCAATAATCAGGATGTCACATTTCATAAAATCTTTAAACAAAATGAATAACAATTTATTCCTCGTATTTATTCAAAATGTAGCAGCGGAAACATAATTCAAACTCTTTAAAAGATTAGTTCTTCGCACCAATGTCATAATTAATTTAAAAACAATACATAAAGGAATAGAAACAAAAGATAATCCCCATCCCGTTACGTATCAGAGCTCCTAAGACTTCATAAGGACCTCTCACATCGTCAATCCTATACTTGGTCACCTGCACTTGCCCACGAGGCGGCAATTCCAACAGAAGGGGTGAGATTCACATCAATTATATTAACATATAACTCAAATATCTATGCTTAACAACAACAACAATATTCATCACATAGAACAGGAACGTCTCAAACATCCAAATATACAAATCATCTTAAAACATCTTCACATAACAAATCATCTCATAACGTCTTAAATACAAGACTCGACAATGCAACTCGACTATGCAACTCTAACATCTTAGACATCATGCATGTGGTACCATATTGAGTATAAATATACTCCTAGGGCATAAGCCCTCGTCGCTATCGAGTATAAAAATACTCCTAGAGCATAAGCTCTCGTCGCTATTGAGCAAAAGCTCCTAGGGCATGAGCCCTCGTCTCTGGATGCATATGCATGGACTCAACTTCTTAACTCTTAGACATCTCAAATGAACTCCAATAGTTTGGACCATAACATCATAAATCTTTAACGACACATGCAGCTTTTATTTATTAACAACATAGCAACATGGCAACAACGAATCATCACAAGCATTCACATACATAATCATCGTCACAAATATCATTTAAACATCATTCATATAACTCACTTAATAAGCATATAAGTCATAGATTAAGGTCAACAGTTAAGAATAATCTTACAGCATCATCACAGGTTATAATTTAAGTCTTAAACATCTCTAATGATAACCAAAAGTCTACCCTCAAAGCCTCGCTCAAAACAGAGTTATAAAACTCAAGCTATAGTGGTCTGAGACCACATTGCTCGCTGTGGCGAGTGGGACTGCTCGCCACGGCGAGCTACTTAAATTGCGTTCTGCCACTTGCTCGCTACGGCGAGTGATGTTGCTCGCCTCGCGAGCACTAAAAGGTTGCTCGCCACGGCGAGTGATGTTGCTCGCCTCGCGAGTTAAACTGTTCTGCTCGCCACGGCGAGCGGTCGCAGAACAGGCTGCGGGTTCGCTCAAATCCTCGCTAAAATTCGTCCAATCTCTCATACTAAGGTTCTAATCATTCAGAAAGAAGGTCCTAGTGATTAATCTAGGTTCTGTAACAGGTTTCTACATCAATTCACATCATTCCCTCATCAATTCATCACAAAATCTACCAAAACCCTAACTTAAGAACTCTCTCTAAACTCTTCTCAACCTCTGAGTCAATCATAAACAGATGAATTACAGTATAACATAATTGAAGCTAGGATCACCCTTACCTGGTAATAAAATCCTGAATCAAAGCTGCGTTCTTCTCTCTTGTTCTTGCCTCTTCTAGGTTTCTCCTCTTTCTCTCCAAAAACTCTGACAACGCTTACTATGTTTTTCTTAACCTAATTCCTTCTTTATATAACTTTTCTCCACTTGTCTTATTTTTCCACTAAATTCTCAACTTCTCTAAAATTACAAAACAACTCCTCCTAATGAAATATCCTATTTTATTTTACTTCACTAAACTCTCTTATAATAATATTACTACGTACCTCTCTTAAATATATATACACACGCAACTAAGCCAAATAATACATCAAATAAATATCAAATATATTCTTAAACAAAATAACAAATATTTCTATAACAAATAACAAACATATTTATAACAAATATTTCTATAACAAATAACAAACATATTTATAACAAATATATTTCTAAATATAACAAACATATTATCACTTATCAAATATAAATTCATGTTTCAAATATTAACTAAAAATAATTAAATAAAAAGGGGGCGTTACAATTACTATTTTTCACGTATAAACACCACAAGCAGTAGGATCTTAGGGACTATTTTCTTGAGGGATTTTGTGTTCAAACTGCTGAGATAATCACTAGGAAATGTTCTCTATAAAGCACATTTGGGTATTCTACTGGTCTTTGCATTGTTTCTTTGGTTAAAGTGGAAGTTGCCAACGATAATAAGGCTTTTTTGAGTTTCAATGCAGTTGCGGTTGTTGGTGATGATATGCTTGGTAACTGCTGGTTTTATCGTGTTCATAGTGGGCATAACTGCTATGGCTGATTTTTTTGGAGGCTTTTTGGTGTTTGCAGGTGCACCATTCCCTTCGCGGAGCTTCCTATGTCTTCAAAAGAAACACCGTCTCAGTCTGCCAATCAAGGTCCACTACCTTTACTGTTTCAGATCCGATGTCAACGAGATGCATTGTCTAAACACGAGTTGCAACCGCTGTTGTTAGGCGTCAACCGCTGTTCGTTTATGGAACCCTGATGCCCTCTTTATCTCTGGTTGGCAAGTAACCCCGAAGTTAGGAGATATAGTCGATCCCATACATTAAGAATAACAATTTGTGTCAAAAAACGAAAAAAAAGAATAGTGATTAGTTAGAAAATCAAGTATGATGGTCGGTGATATGAAGTAAGTCCATTATGGTTAAGACTAGTGCTCATTGTTGGTGGAATTGGGTGTGATCATCTGCATAGTTATGCAGTGGTAGTGTCTTGTAGTTGGGTTGATGTTATTATTGGAGTTCAATGAAATGTTTATTTTGTTGCCATATTCAGGTAGCAATTATCAGTCCAGTTTTTGGAGTGCACTGGAATCAAGTCTGTGGCAGTCAAGAAGCACAGTGTACTTAGGAAATGGCTCTAGAGGTAGGGTTCAAACACATCATTGTAGAAAGTTAAGAGAACTGCTTTATTTGTAATTTCCTATGTTGGTTTTTTGTTAAGTTATACCAATAAACACTTCTCAAGGGCATATATTTATGTGATTAAATTGTATTTAAATATCTCCATAAGTTGGTGGAAATACCATTGGAAGCATGAAATACTATATTTTGCCACTTGCTGCCACTTAGACACTTTGGTAAAATAGTCCTTGGATAGTAAATAAGCCATATGCAAATCTGAACAATGAGGGATATGATAATAGTATTGGGGACTGAATCCTTAGAATGTGACTGGCAGTTAAAAATTGTCCAGAAAACAGTTAGTAAAAACTTGAGGAACTAAGAATAAAAAGGGTATAGACGGAGGACTGGTTTCTGATTGATTACTCACTAGTAGCCTACTACACCAATTTCTCATATAATTGCTGGTTTCTGGTGTACTATGGTATTTTGATGTACTATCGCAATTTCACTTCGCTCTTTCACTTCACTCGTATAATGAGTTTTCACTTTGCAGAGTTCTAGCAATTTCTTTTGCTTTATTTGTAGATTTGCTATGTTGCTTTTCTATTTTGGCACTCTGTACTAAGATCTCCGGTTAGTCTTGCTCTTGCTATTTCCCTGCTAGTCCCTATATTGTATCTTAAACCTATGTTTTGAGTTTTTGGAGAATTTGGTGAATTATTACTGGTGTTGATGGTATAGTTCTTTGTGGACTTCAGTGGATTTCCCATGAAGGCTTGATCACTAAATTGGTGTAATGGGAGTTGCAATTCCTTGATTTCAAAATTAACAGCCGACTGGTTTTACCCTCATAATGTAGTAAAATTCTGACTCTTTAGCTTTGTTGTGTTTATGCCCTTGTATGGTGACTAGGATTGTAGTTTTTTGTTTCTGAACAACACCAGTATTGTAGTTAAGCTTTAGTTGTTGGGTTGTCTTCCAGTATGTTGTTGTTTTGATGTGTAGCAGAGGGGTTGGTTTCCATATGAAAGCTTCAAGTGGCATGTGAATTGTGATGGTCTTGACCTCATGAGATTGATCCATGGAGTGCCATAGTGAGGCTGAAGACTTGGATGAAACATGGAGCTTAATTATAGCTATAACCAACTCATAAGCTCTAATGTTGAATTAAACTATAAAAAATAGAAGGCAACAAAAGGAGGAAATTGTATGATTAGTATTGAATGATTTGTTTATCTTTTGATGAGGAAGAAAGGAAGAGGACTAGTATAATCAGTAGAAAAAGAAGGAAAAGTTTCAAAAATTTAATTACCAAGTCCAGGTTTATGTTGCTAACATAATTTAGCTAAATAACTTTATACGACATAAAAAATATGTCTGAGTTTATTAGAACTCAATATCGTAACATTCATTTTTTCTCTCTTCAAATACTGCCTATTTTTTTTACTTTTATGATGCTCAAGCTGCTCTAAAGAACTACACTGTTTCACTTCCCTTCAACTCTTTCAAACATTTCTTTTCTATTGTTTATCTACTGGCTTGTGTGGACTTCACTTGAGTTTAAACAAATCTTAAGTTTTGAATAAGTAAATGGAAGAGGTAGAGTATTATCTTCATGGATGATAAATAAACAACAAGTAGAATTATAGACAGAAACTTAAAAAAAATTGAGCTATGTAGAAATTGATCCCCCTCCTCCACACTCACTCTTCCTCCCTCGATGAGATAAAACATTAAACATATTAGCTTTGTCACCTTTAAATTTTATGCCAATCGATTTTCCGATACCCCAAACATAATCCACCGCATCTTGCTTATTACCATGCATCACAATGTAATTTTTCCAATCATTATTCACTGACGCCTCATAAGTGGATTCTTTACTACCTTCCTGCCTTGCAATATGACCACCGTTGACACCTTTACCATCTTGTCGTTTTCAAACCTGATGATTTAATTCATGTAAAGCCACCTTTATATCTGTTGAGGGCAGTCTTGCAACCTTTTTAAGACACCTCCTGGATGTCGCAACACACTATCTAATTTCTTTGTAGCATCCTGATTTTTAACATGCTGCTCTTGACTGACAGAAGATTTCTTTTTTAATTTTTTCCTTGATGCAAAAATAACCCCAACATCTCCATGTTCAATGTCACCTAACCACTCCAAGATCCACGGCCCCGCAATCTTAGACCCACCTCGCCAAACCTTCTAGGACTAGCAATATTCACGTTCCCACCAGCGGAATTATCTGCACCAATATCAACATCAATACCTTCTGAGACATCTTCAACCTCACAAGTCTTATCACATTGTTTTGGCACACTTGCTGCCACCGACTTACCAACATCGATATGCTTCACGGCTTGCATGGAATGCTGCTCAACAACACCATTTCTGTAACATACACCATCCTCTGCACGATTTTGTAAATGTCCTTCATCCACCAGCATGTCATTAGAAATGTCTTCCACCAAATTCTCCACTAAATCATCTACTTTCCCATCATTGTTCACAACATTAATACCATGATCTTCACTATTGTCATTTGTATCACTAACAGAGTCTTCATCATATAAATAGACATCATCCCCTATTGAAAAACCACATTCCTCCACAATTTTAATATTAACGACTGCCTCATCTATCATAACATCTGTTGCAGCATTAATAGTGACCAAAGAAGATGTTGCTATTAAAATACGAGCATAATCCAACACTCTCTGTCAGTCGTAGCTACATCCACCCTCATTACTCGTCCAATATCGAAAGCACATAGTCTAAAAAAATGTGCACTTCAAGCATGTAAAGGAATTCCATACAGACGAATCCATGCACCTCGTTCAAATTTAATACATTCTCTGTTCCAAGCTTTAGTAGATGAGAAGAGAGAATTAAAAAAATCAGCAGTACCTGATAAAGTAGAGTTGACTTCTTCAATACCGGAAGCCTTCAGCAATACCTTGTCCGCTCCCATGGGAATAATATTGATATTTTCAAAACCAACATCCAAATTTCTTTGTTGTAACAACGGTATTGATTCGCCATTACACACCGTCGCCATCACACCATCCTGTGTCCAAGTAATATCTTGTACATTAGGATGGTATTTGATAATAAATTTTGTACCACCAACTGGCTCCCCTTTGACGACACTTTTCACATCTGCTGACTTCATAAACTTAACCTTTGTACCCACACTTCGACTACAGACACCCGTCAAGACCACCTTCTCCCTCTCCCTCCTAGGCTTCTCTAAATCTACCGTACCTCCTCCCTCCTTCAAAATACATCCTTCCTTTGCGCCTCCACGAGAACACGAAACCTCCCCCACCATTATTTCCACCTCGTCACCTCCCCTAGACCGTCCCCTCCCTCTTTCAACCTCCTTCTTCTTCACAATAGCCACCCTCCCCTCTTTTTGAACTCCCCCGCCATCTCTATTAACCTCAACGCTCACTTTTTTATCTCCCTCAACAACAAGCACCTTCCTCTTCACTTTCCCCCGTTCCTCCGAATACTTCGCAAACCTATCAAACCGGGCAACCTTCGCGAAAACCCTAAACACACCAAAGGTGACTTCATTCAAAGCTTTTGTCAGCTTAGCAACGTTCTTGACTTTTCCAAAACGGAGCAAGCCATAAACCTTTCCTTGTGCATTATAGTTCTTAGCCACATATAAATCTTCTAAAATACCAAAGACCTCGAAGCCTTACCGCAAATAAACATAAGGAATAAATCCAAGCACATTAGTAAAATAGAAAGATACAAACCGCTTCACTGCCATGTCTGTATCATAATCTCCCTTGCTGCGCAGCTTTGGAAATTCTCTATCATAAACCTCGTCTGTTCTTTCTAAAACCAGATGAGATTGCGGCTGCAAAGGCCCCCTTCCAGTGTCCTGTTTGTATTGTCGCACATTGCCACACCCTACATGCCGCACCTGAGTTCATTCTTCCTACCGTAACCGATCGCGCACAACAATTGGATGTTTGTGCACCGGTGATTTGGACCATCTTTTGTCCGCTTGATAGTAGCTTGGCTCATCAAAAAACGACCTCTCACTATAGTAATCACAGTCAGAATACACAGACCGTGCCAACCCTAATTCACGAACCCTATATCGTGATCGAAAAATTTGTCTGTCTTCCCTCGTCAAGTCTTTGTCCTTTCGCTGCACTCCATAACCTCCCTGTCGACCCGAACCCTGCTGCCTGTCCTGACCTGAGCAACCCTGTCCAGACGCTTTCCGACGTCGCCGCTTCACCTTAGTCCAGTGCTCCATATCCCCTCCGTTTAGTGGCACCTTGCTTGGTTTCTGATCCCCCTTTCTGTACCTTACTTCCGGTGAAGGTGAATACCGTCACGGTTGTCCCCAATGGAAGCGGGGATAACCGCCTCTCTCTCGCTCTCCTGCTCTCTCACTCATCGCTCTTTCAGTCAACTTGAAATGAATTTGCTTATTTTGTCAAATTTTGATCCATTGAATCACCTCACTCTCACTCTCTTACATTAAATCCACTCAAAACATAATTTTTAAGTATGGTTCATTGAGAGACAATTAAATTAAGGGTTAATATGTCTTTACCCCCTTATAATTTGGGCGAGTTCCGGTTTACCCCCTGTAAAAAAATAAGTTTAGATTCCAACCCTGTAAAATAAGATTCTTTGATTTTAGCCCCTGACCCATGTGCCTGTGCAGAATTGCTGGCGTGGCGAGCTGATTATATAATGAATTTTGTTTTTCATTTTTTTTAAAGGTACACATGGCATTTTGCTTATTTTTTTTAAAAAAATAAAAAAATTAGTAAAAATAAAAAAAATTTAGGATTTTTTTTTATTACGAAAAGTATTTTCCAAAATTTTGAAAAATATATTTTCCGAAAATTCCAAAATTTCTAATTTACAAAAAATATATATTTCAAATTTTTTTAATTTTCCATAATGTTTCAAAAAAACTTTCGAAAATTTTGTAATATATATTTCAAAAAAAAATTTCAAATTATTTTCGAAAATTTGGAAATATATATTTTTCAAAATTTAAAACAGATATTTTTTTTCGAAAAATAAGTTTTTTAAATTTTCTCAACAAAAGAAATCTAGAAAATATTTTTATTTTTAAAAATTTAGGAAAATTCGGATTTTTTTTCAAAAATTTATTCCATAATTTTTTTTTACGATGTGCTACAGATTTGAGAATTTTTTTTAATATTTAAAAATTGAGAATAAAAAAATCTGGAATTTTTTTTTAATATTTAAATTTATTCTTATCTATTTGTTACATGTGGTATTTGTATTGAAAATTGATGGCATTTTTGAAAAGAAACAGCCGGTCCAAAATAACTGAAAGATGTTGTTTTCTTTATATATATATATATATTTCCCAAAAAATTATATGAAAAATACAAAATTTCTAAACTTACTATATTTTGAATTTTTTTTAAAAAAAATCGAAATTAAATTAAATTTTTAAAAATATTCGAAAAAATAACAAAAGCTAATTTTTGAATGTTTATTTTTTTCTGAATTTTTTTATTTTTTGAAAAAAATTCAATTTTTTTTCGTTTTTAATTTTTTTTTCTTCTTATTTTTAAAGTTTTTGAAAATTATTTTTCAGTTTTTATATTTTTTATCAATTTAAAATAATTTTTTAAACCATTACACACATGTCAGGTTTTAAAAAAATAAAAATTGAAATAATTATACAGTGGCGTGCCACGTCAGTGTCCATTACACACGTGTCAGGTTTTGAAAAAATAAAAAAAATTACACAGTGGCGTTCCACGTAAACGTTTGGATGGGATCAGTGGTGTTTTGTGGAGAATCTTCATATTATAGGGTTGAAATCTAAACTTTTGTTTTTACAGGGGAGTAAATCGGAAATCGCCCAAATTACAAGGGGTAAAGACATATTAACCCTTAAATTAAATAATATATATCTCCATTGAATTCTCACAACATTGTTTCATGTGTTTTTTAACCTTTTTTTATATACATATCATTGAAATATCTTATAAATATTTGTGTGTATTTATGAAGTATCATATAAGTATCCAATAAAATAATTTTTGAAAATATCCAGAAGTCCTAGCTCAACTGGCAAAAATGCCGAAATTGTTAGGTCGGATGCCATGACCAGAGTTCGAACCCCGGTACCTCCGTATTTATCCGCCACTACGCTTAAAGTATATGAACTTTATAGATTTTCACGTATAAAAAACAAAAATGAAAGTTAATAACTAAAATATTGTGTTTATTGAACCTCCATAATATAATTTGAATTCAACAAAATTAATTAAAGATATGTGGATTATTTTCAATGATAAGGTGTGTAAAAAATGTCTTAATCTTAAAAATAAAATGGTTAATTAAATAAATGGTCCTTCTAAATATTCATAATTTTTTGTTTTTACTCCCTACAAAATAAAATCATATTTTTTAGTCCCTATAAAATTTTCCATTAACATTTTTAGTCCCTGTAAAAATTTTACATCAGCATTTTGAGTCCCTAAAATACTAAAGGAAAATATCATAGGGACTAAAAAGTGTGATTTTATTTTGTAGGGATTAAAAACCAAATTATAAATATTTATAGGGACCATTTACTTAATTAATCCAAAATAAAATAAAAAATAATAATGCAAATAAAATTGGGGGCAAAACCGTAATTGGGTGAATGTTAAAAACCCATTTGGTGAATGAGATAAGGTATCAGCAAGCCGCAAATCTTGTCCATCTTCACAGACTGACAAACAAAGAAGCGTGACTTTCTTCCTTCAGCTTTCAATCTCGGAATGATACTCTCCAATTCCATCTCTCAAATGGCGTCATTTTCTTCCTTCAGCTTCAGGTTTCATTCTTCTTCTTCCTCTAATACAAGAACACCATGCTCTCACTCTATATCTAGAACTGTTCCCAATAACGTTGATAATGCTATTTCTTCATTCAATCACATGCTTCCTATGAAACCCACTCCATCCATCATTGAATTTAATGTTGATGATGTTAATAATGCTGTTTCTTCATTCAATCACATTAATTCCCTTGTCAAGTCCAAGCGTTACTCGACTGCTATTTCTCTTTTTCACCAATTAGAACTCAATGGAATTACACCAGGTATTATTACTTTGAGTACTGTCATTAATTGTTACTGCCATCTTGGTGAAATGAACTATGCCTTTTCTCTATTCGGGAAGATTCTTAAGTTCGGGTTTCAGCCAAATACTGTAACCCTCACAACACTTATCAATGGTATGTGTCTTAACGGTAAGGTCAGGGAAGCTTTGCACTTTCACGATCATGTGCTTGCACTTGGGTTTCATTTGAACGAAGTTAGCTACAGGACCTTGATCAATGGATTGTGTAAAATGGGAGAAACAAGATCCGCCTTGCAAATGTTGAGACAAATTGAAGGGAAATTGGTCAACACCAATGTGGAAATCTATACCACAATCATTGATGGTTTGTGCAAAGATAAACTTGTAAATGATGCATATGAGTTATATTCTGAAATGATTACAAAGAAAATTTCTCCTGATGTTGTCACTTTTAGTGCTCTAATGTATGGATTTTGCATTGTTGGTCAACTGAAAGAAGCATTTGGTTTGTTCCATGAAATGATGTTGACAAACATCAACCCAGATGTTTATACTTTTAATATATTGATTGATGCTCTTTGTAAGGAAGGGAATGTAAAAGGAGCTATGAATCTGTTAGCTGTTATGATGAAAGAAGGCGTAACACCTAATGTTGTTACATACAGTTCACTAATGGATGGGTACTGCCTAGTTAATGAAGTGAATGAAGCCAAATATGTGTTAAGCGTTATTTCTCGAATGGGAGTGGCTCTTGATACGCATAGCTATACTATCATGATTAATGGATTGTGTAAGAGTAAAATGATTGATGAAGCCTTGAGTCTCTTTAAGGAAATGTGTTGCAAAGGCATTCAACCAAATATTCACACATACAATATACTTATCGATGGACTATGCAAAGAAGGAAGACTTGAGGATGCAGTAGTGATTTTTCTGGATCTTTTTATTAAAGGCTACAATTTAACAGTTTGGACATATACTATTATGATCAATGGTCTTTGTTTAGAGGGTTTGCTTGATGAAGCTCTGACTCTGTTGTCAAAAATGGAAGACAATGGTTGCATTCCTAATCATGTAACTTACAAAACAATTGTCCATGCTCTCTTTAAAAATAATGAGAACGAAAAGGCAGAGAAACTTCTACGTGAAATGATTGCTAGAGGTCTACTCTAAGGAAAGTACTAGTTAAGATGATTTATTGTTACTTATTAGGTTATTTTGAATTTCAATGACCATGTCTAGTCTTTTTATTTAATTAGTTTATTTACTTATATTTGCATTTACAGAGGATGCTGAACTACATAATGTATTCATTGTTACTTTAGTTTTAATTAAAATTCATTTGTTGTTATGTTCATTTTCATATTTTAATGATACAGATGGTTTATTAAGGTTCTGACAGTTTTGAATCGAGGTAGAGCTAGAATTGTGAGCGTGATATTGAGTTCGACTATGTGTCTGTCCTATGATGTCTGTTAGAAATTACCCGAGATTATATGAAAATGTGAGAACTAGAAATGAACTTCTCCTCAGTTTTGTGTAATGAATGCATAGGACATTATTATTTCTTTTTCTCGGTTTTTGGGACTGCCTTGCTGCAAAACAGAAAGTAGGAAAGTTTAACAGATTTTATATCATCCATTCCAGTGATTATGACATTCTATCTGTCTAGAAACTAGATGCAATTTGCAGCAAAAATTATATTCAGTTGGGGTAGGTAATTGAAAAAGCCAGTGTCAGAACTTGTAAGTTGTTAAAGGTTAAGGTTCCAGGTTGTCATGTCCCTCTCTCTCACCCTAGCTTTGAGTGGGATTTCAATCTAATTAGAGGTCAATTCTAAAACTTAACAGGGTAGGTAACTTGCAACACATTACACATGGACCAACTTGTTTTCAAAGGACATCTGGAAAGAGAATTTAAGCCAGCATAATTTGATGTTTCTTTTTATTGTTGCTGGTTGTGCTATAATTGGTTGATGCCTTATCTGTCTTGGGGACTACTAGTGATTTTTTGTTGTCTTGGAGTATATTAGGGTGTATGGTAATCCAAGCTTGCTGATGAAATTAGTTATAGGAGTATGAAGGGTACAACATCCATAGCATATTGGTTTTAGATGGCTGGAGGATGAAGTAGTAGAGAACATTGATGCACAATGCTTCTTGCTTACTAACATGATGAAAACCCTGGTGATGGCTAGAGTATTAAGAATTTAAAGATTATGCAGGAAATGAAGGAATGGTAAGCAATGGTTAAGTGTGATAGTTGCTGCTGGCCTACTGTCATGCATTCAAGGACGGTTGTGTTCTCGATAAGGTGTTGTCTTCTTGTTGTTTCAATGTATAATTCCTTATCTTCAAGCGGCATGTCCTGGTTTTGCTCCTGTAATGTTAGTCTCGGACATTTTAGAAATTCTTGGTTGCTGCCAATTTTGATTAATTTTGGTCACTCAGAGATATGTACGCACTTCATAAAGTGGTGTCTTGTTATTGATGAGGCGTGTTTCTGCTATTAGTATTGAATATAAGAATAAAGTGTTTTTGTTTCCTTTGTTGATGTTGGTGGGTTGGACACAGTTTCTTATTATAGTACCATCTTGAGTCTGGTATAGGGTGGATGACTAATTGGTGTAGTCTATAAGTATTTTGATTAGATGACTAATTGGTGTAGTCTATAAGTATGATATTTAGTACCTGTTTGGTTTGGCCGTGGGAAAGCCAAACCCACGTTTCAAAGAGCAACTTTCGTGAAAATGTATAAGCTTGCTTTCCCAGCTTTCACAACAACGTGATTTCTTGCTGCAGTTTTGAAAAATATAGCGTCATTCCAAACACACTAGGAGAATATAAACTAATTACAATTTCTGGCTGTTGTTTGCAAAAAAAATTGAAGTGGACCCTGACCTCTTGCTTTGTTCATTAGAATGTGGGGCCATTCGATCGTATATAATTTCTTCATCTTTGATTAAAGACATCCTAGACAATATTATGTTATCTTTCACGTCCAATAATTTGTATAGCTCTTCACCAATCATTTATGTATCTAATGGTTTTCCAAACCATATCTACATGTATTTAGAGATAATCTTTGTTGGAGACACAATTATCTATTTTTCACTTTTGAAGCATTGAATACTTCCTAATCATATAGTCTAACATAATTTTATTAGTATGAGATGAAAAACACTAAAAAAATACTTCGATCACTGTTATTGATTGAAGCATTGAATACTTCCTAATCATATAGTCTAAAATACTTCGATCACTATTGAAAGAGAGAGAAAGTTGTGTGTTTGTCAAATGGAGGTTGAGGGACTAAATTAGAGAAGCAGTAGTATACAGGGCGGATCTAGACTTTTGATACATGTAGGGTTGGTTAAATTTTCAAAGAAACAATAAAGCAAACTATATTAAAAATAAGAAATAATATTGTTTGATACAATACATTACAATGAAAAAATACGTTCAACACTTGCTACCAGAGCAAAGTCAACTTCAAAAGTTAATAAATCATAGCAAATGTGTTGCATTTAGTTGTTTCCACAAGTTTTACACAAAGATCTGAAGGTCCATTTAACTTAGCAAATTTTAGGTCAAATCGAAGATTTGTAACATATTTCTTAAGTTGATGGTGTAACGCCACTTCCGGCACATCTATTAAATCATTTGGATAAAAGTCAGTCATCATTAATAATTTGTTCACATCAAAAGTTGCAAATTACTTTGCGGGGATTCAAACATGAAACACACCGTTCTGATTTTTTTCTAAATTTGTATCCAGATTTTTAAAAATTAATTTTTTTTCCATAAATTTTTTTTTTTGTAGAAAAATTTTAAAAAACTTTTTAGCGAAAAAAAAAAATCTAACCTTTTTTAAAAATTTTGAAAATTTTCTTTTTTTGCATTTTGAAAACTAAACTCAAGAATTTTTTTAAAATCATTTTAATTTCAAAAATATCTGATTATATTTTCTATTTTTTAAATTTCGAAAAAAAAATCTTATAGTTTTTTATTGATTTTTTTAATTTTTGAAAAAAATCCTAAATACAAAAAAAAAAATTGGTAATAAATTTTTTTTCCATAATTTTTAATAAAAAAACTTTAATTTTTTTCTAATTTTTTATTTTAAAATTAATATAAATTCATTTATATTTTTTTTTTGAATTTTTAAAATTTTTTAATAATAAAATTTTATGTGGCCAATAAAAAAAACCAAATCAGCGCCACATAAGCGAATTTGGTGAGTTGGATGGGGGAGGGGGGTTTTGCGGTTTTTTTTTAAAAGGATGCAAATCAAACCGGAAATGACATATATCACAGGGGAAAACACTATTCACCTTATCAAATATGGATCCTGTAATTTTCTATTTAAGTTCAAATCAACACATATCCAAAGAAAATGTCAAACTGTTATCATCAATTGTCATTGATAATTTTTTTTTTCATATTCAATGTTAAACTATTTTGATTCTTTTAAAAAAAAATATGTTAAAATATTTTGATAAATAACATAACATTAGACCACGAATATTGACAAAAATATATGGAATAGAACATCTTCTTACTTATTGTGTATGTGCAAAGTCAATTTAATAATTTTCTCTCTTTCATTTAACAATGGACAATTAGATTCATGACAATAAAAAAAAAAAAAAGACAATTGATAGTTTATAGTTGATATTGATCACTTATAGTTTATAGTTTATAGTTTATGGCTAATGACTGATAATTTATAACTTTTTTTGAAGGAGACAACTTATAACTGATGGTTTATAAATTATAGATGATGACATATGACTTATAACTGATAAGGTAATTGAAGTGTTTGGTAAAATTAGCGGTTCAATCAGTTGATAAATGTAAACTGAAATAAAAGGTATTCGTAAAATTTATATTTCCTTAAAAACATTATAAAATTTATGTATTAATATGTTTTGTACAAAAAAGAAATTATATATTATTATTGAAGTATATTTTTTTAACAAGTAATATTTAAGTATATAGAATTTACTAATTTAATTTATTCAAAAAAAAAAAGACTTTAGTAATTTAAATTTATTAATTCAACCAATATATCGTGTTTGAATTCGAGTTTGAACATTCAACATCGTTGAAACTATTAACGATTTTATTGTTCATTTGAATCTCAAAAAGATTCAACTCAGACTTCCTCTATTAATCAGTGGTATTCTTCAAATCATTGGCGTTTCAGGGATACAGATTTGCTCTCTGCTAGGGTTAGCGATAGCAGACTTCCAGTGCATCATTTCCACTGATTCTTCCTGATTTCTTCCAGACTTGGTGCACTCTCCTCTCTGACTACCTAGCCATGTTCGACTGGCAGGCGGAACTGGCTCCTCTAATCCCAATTCCGCTGGTGCAATCTCAGTCTCCACCCTCTCTAAGTGTTGTGCGTTCTGCACTTACTGCCCTTGTGACTGATCAGACTGTTCCACCCCCTCCCAAATCGCTTGCTGCGTTTTTAGGGGGTGCCTCAACTTGTGCTGCAAAAGATGTTCCTTTCCCGGTTCCCTGCCTAAAGAGCGATACTCTCTCAATCAAAATTGGCCAAGACGAATAGTCCAAAGGCCTAGTTGAATGTCAATATGCACTAAGGGGCCGGCTTACCTAGATTATGGGCAACAAACCTTACACGACATGCGATTTGGCTTCCAAATTAGGCAAGATTTGGAAAATGGTTCATGAATGGAAGATGGTCTCGCTCAGACGTGATTTTTATGATTTTCTTTTTTAGAATCCGAATGATTTAACTCGTATTTGGGAGGCGGGCAGTGTTTCTCTTCAACTGGGTATTATCCGTCTCTCACAGTGGACGAAAGACTTCCATCAAGATTCTCATAAAAAAAACTCATGCTTCATTATGGATTAGACTTGGTGCGCTGCCTCAAGACTATTGGCGATAAATAACACTAAAGGAAATTTCCAGCGTCGTGGATACTCCTATCTCTATAGACGATCTAACTCTTAATAAAGCGTTTGGACATTATGCATGCATTTAGGTTGATATTGATTTATCGAAGAGGATATTTGATGAAATTCTTGTTGAAAGAGAGGGTTTTGCCTTCAAAGTGGAAGCACAGTATGAACGTCGTCCACTTTTTTGTCATCATTGTTATGTCATTGGGCACAATGTTACGACATGCAAGTGGCTGCATCCGGAAGCGGGTAAAGGAAATCGTGGTAAATCTAAAGTGACTGACATAAGTAAGAAGGTTACCTAGCATTCTCGTGGTGACAAAGGAGCTTCATCTTCTGGTTCTTTACAGTATGTCCCAGAATATTCAGCCAGGGACGTGATAAATAAGGCTTCTGAAGGTGTTGCACCAAAATATTTTTCATCCAGCACCTTTAGCTTTGCACTCAATAATGTCACTAACTCAATCCCTCAGGGTGCGCTTCCTAGACCAACCATTCCCGTGTTAGATTTGGTGACAGTTGATGAGCATGATGATAAGAGTATTGCTGAAGAGGAGGGGATGGAAAATACGGTCTCTAAGGAACCTGTTCTTTCTTCTCCATCTAATTTGAATGTTGAGCACGCTACTGTACATGATGATAATGTTTCCCCAGCTCAAGTTATTCCCTCGAATTTTCCAAGTATTGAAGCTCTGGCTACCGCTACCCTTGTTGATACTGACGCCGAATTGGCAGCAGCTCAGACATCCACACAACAAGTTACGGTTTCACCTACAACTACTGCAGCTTGCGTAGTGACACCTTCAGACTCAAGTGCTGCAACTGATGTGCATTTGATAGGCAGCTCCATCACATCCCAGGATAATCTCCCTGTACAACATGTTAATCCAAGAATTCAACATGATTTAGAGCTTTGGCAACGAATTAAAGAGTATGATAAAAAACGGCAGAGGAACCTCCATTCAATGCGGTTTTGACAAAGAAGCAAACACAAATGACGAGGAAGGAAATTCTTGATAGAAAGCCGCCGTATATCACCCGCTCTAGGGGACCCTCTCCAACTCCCCAATGAACGAATATTCGAGCTTCAGATGTGATTTATAAGCAGCCTACTTGTTTTATTGCGGAAATTTAGAAGGCCATTGTTGTGCTGACAAGTTGGTTGCCATGGGACATGCGGCTCACGACACAGTTTGGTTAATTGCTTTACCCCCAGCTTTGAGTACAAACTTCTTTTTGAGGGACATAGTTGGTCTGTCTAATTACAGATTCCCTTAGTCTGCTGTTTTTTATTTTTTCTGATTTCGTTTTTTTTTTTCTATTTTTTCTTGTTTCGAGGGTCTCCTCCCCCCCTCCCCCCCACCCCCGGTACATATTTTCCCCCCTTTTTAATAATATTTTGAGTTTGGCGGCATAGGATAGAGGTTCTCCGGGGTGCCAACCTAGTTGGGATGTCGGTGCTTCCTCTTGATGTCTGTCCACTCTCCTAGCTTATCCAAAAAAAAAATTAAATTTATTAATTTCTTATATCTTACATATATTATTAAATGAATTTTTATTTGGAAAATATTAATTTCATATTTGGAATATATTTTCAAAATATCCTTATTTTTTTTTATAAAATTCTTTATTTTATTTTTTTAACAAAAAAATCCTTCATTCTTATAATCATCTAAAATTGTTCTCGTGAGCTTAACTTAGTTGGTAGCGACAATGCATAATATATGCAAGGTCCAGGGTTCAAACCCGGGACACCACAAAAAAAAAAAACTAAAATTGATATATGTATAAATTTGACAATATACAAAATTAAGATAAGCCATTTAAATTTAAATTATTATAAAAATAAAATCGATAACTTCATAAATCCTTTCAATCTGAATCCAAACCCTCATTCATCGTTCCTTCATCTCTATGCGTTTCACTCACAAAAACCCAAAATCTCTTAAACGCATCCAAAATCGATTCCCTCAATTACCTTCATCAATCTTGTTCCTTTATTGTTCTCATTAATTCCTTCAACCTTGTTTGCTGAATCCGTTCTCGGCGTTGCGTTTGCATTGATTTCCATCATCGACTTCCTTCTCGCATCTCAGTCTGGTTATTCTCGCTCATTGAATTGAATTTTAGTTGATTTTTGGTATCATTTTTGCTATAATAATATATAGATTGTTGATTTTTATTCCTAATTTTGATTTGATGATAGTTGCATGTTACGCCGTAGCAACATAAGCGATTATGGTGATTCTTCTGACGCCTCCAAGCTTTGGCGCTCTTCGCAATGGTCCAATCGCGGTTACTTCACACAGATCTCATCTATTATCATTGTTTGGGTTAGTATTTCTTATACTTTAAAAACTGTTAGGTTTTCATATTATGAGATTTGCGTTGTTGATTTTGAAATTGTTGTGTCGTTGTTGATGTTGAAATTGATGCGTTATTGCTAGGTTTGAAATTCTTTTTGAAATTTATCTGATGTTGATGTTGTAAAAGTGGTGTTTGAAATTGATGTGTTTTCATCTATAACTCTGATGATTCATCACTGCAACATGCAATTCCCTCGAGTTCGCCGCTGCAAAATGAAATTTCTATTGATTTTGATTTAGTTTTTGTTGAGAGGAGTTAGAGAGGAAAACTAAAGGATTTTTGAAATGCTTGAGTGAAAGTCCACTCAGCTGATCTGTTTATATACACTCATAGAGATTAAATACAATATGGAAGTTACAAGCACATTAATCAACTTTCTGCTTCCTACATATATGTGATTAACTATTGATCTTCTAGATACATGAATTACTATACATATTCCTAAGATATTTATTTTATAATTCCAACACTCCCCCTCAAGATGGAGCATATAGATCAAATGCTCCAAGCTTGGAACAAATATTTGAATTCGCGGTCCCCTTAAGGATTGTGTAAAGATGTCTGTTAGTTGATCATTTGAAGTAATAAATTCAGTGATCACTTCTTTAGAAAGAACTTTTTCACGGACAAAATGACAATCAATTTCAAAATGGCACCCCGTTTTCCCAACATATAAATAATAATTAATTTTATCAGAGTTCAATATAAAACAGGATGTCACACTACTTTTTATTCCAAAAATCATTTCAACGTAAGTGGGGTTAAAAATCCACTATTTAATTTAAAACACCTGCTTATAATATTTAAAATAAAGTTGCAGCGGAATTTATTCAACTTAAATCCAAAATTCGGCACTAGACCTCAACACCATCAACATAAATCAAATACCAGTCAAAATGGTTCAACAACGACTTCAAAAAGTTACGTAATTAATAAAGATAAACATAATAAATGATGTTCCCCATTCCGTTACATATCAGAGTGACACTCCTATGACGACACGCGACACGAGGATCAACTCACATCTGCACTATTCTGGATCACCTGCAAGTTACTCATATGAAGAGCAACATTTTCAAGCAGAAGGGGTGAGATTTCACATTCATTAATAATAAGCAATAAATTCAAAAATCAGAATTTAATCAACATACAACTGCAACATTTAACAATTAACAAGAACTTCATGTGATTTTCAGTTAACAATTATTAATGAATTACAAATCAACGACCATTCAACAATGCAACAATGATGACTCGACAATGCATCAACAACAACAACAACAACTATACAACGACACAACAACAACTCAACAATATGCAATATATATGCATGTGGTACCAATAGAGCGTCAAACTCTCAACAGAATGTTGTAATTCGACTAAATAGGGCATCAAGCCCCCAACTTAACAACTTAACAGAGCATCAAGCCCTCAACTTAGACCAATGGTTATGCGACACGACCACTTAACAACATGCAACGACACAACTTAAACAACATAGAACTATATAGCGTATAATGCGCTTAATCAAACATCCACGAAAGACTCTTCTTATCAGCTACAGCTACTGGAATCCTCTACTTAACCAACAACGAATTTCCTAATTTAAACCTAAGTCCAACTCAAAATAGAAACAGGTTCAAGACACAAGGTCGTGACACCTATTGCCTAACTCGCCGTGGCGAGTGGGATTACTCGCCGTGGTGAAGAGAGGGTGACTCTCTGCCATGTGCTCGCCGTTGCGAGTAAACTACTTGCCGTGGCGAAGAGAGGGTGACTCTCTGCCATGTGCTCGCCGTTGCGAGTAAAGTACTCGCCGTGGCGAGTGACAACTGGGGTCACTCGCGAGGCGAGGATAATTGCTCGCTGTGGCTGTAACACCCCATTCTCCCAACAACGTAATAATAAATATAATTATATCAGAGTAATTCAACAAACAGAGTGTCACACTTCTTTTCAAAATCTCATAAATAGAAATTATACTATTTATTAATCCACATTGAAAATCTCATCAAACTGCAGCGGAAAATTTCATTTAAAAACATAGTTCAACCTCAACAATTAACTTGGCACAAAGGCCCCAACAAAAATCATCATTTTTCAACAACATGAAAATTCAACAACATAATCGAAGTTTGATACATAAAGGAATGAAAGAAAAACATCGCAACGATCCCCCATCCCGTTACGTATCAGAGCCCTAGACACAGAGCCATACATCCTACTAATCTTCGCTACCTGCAAGTTACTCATATGAAGAGCAACATTTTCAAGCAGAAGGGGTGAGATACACATCCAATAATAATAATATATAATTCATCAAATTAATGAAAACAACAACAATCAACAACAAGCATCATCAAATGCATATGTATATATAATACATCAGCAACATTATCATCAACAACATTTAACAACCACAACGTAGCGCCATTATCTGCAATGAACACCAACTACTAGACCAACAACGACAAATACGACAATGCAACTCCAACGACAACTAATGCATCATGCATGTGGTACCAACTACGCGCGTTGAATGCTAAGCATTCTAGGGCATAAACCCCCAATAGTTGGATGGTTAAAGCATCCCAGGGAATAAGCCCCCAACAGGTGAATGATAAACATTCCAGGGCATAAGCCCCCAACGGGTGAATGATAAACATTCCAGGCATAAGCCCCCAACAGTTATGAGAATGCAAATGGACTCAATTTGTGTTTATCAACATACAACTCAACAACATCTACGACGACAACATATGTGCCTAATCATTTATGACACACTCCTCAACTTAGTCAAAATCTGACACAACAACTCTTACGACATAATTCATCAACAAAGCACATATACATTAATCAACTACATTCATATCAAACCAAAACATTCTTCAAAAACAAAGCAAGTGTGATCAATAAGACATAAGCCAAATATTCATAAAACACTTCAACTAAATCCCTAATACCTAAGTTTGAAGTTGGGAAACCAACCATAAGTTTTGGATTAACTCGGAATTAGTTATGCTAAGTTTTCTTAAAATTTTCTAAATACCCACTTGGACTATTTTCATAATAACTCAAAATCTAAAAATCATTTACACGTCAAACCAAGGCCATTAAAAAGCTAACTCAGTTATCTACAACTTTCATGTTTACACCTAAGACTAATTCAGTACCGATCAATACCAGTTTTTATTTCAAATTCGAAGAAAGTAATGCTGAAATTCATAAAAATTCACTGTGAACTACGTGCAGTAATTTGACTATAACTCAAGTTCTATAAATCTTTTTGAAGTCAAACCACCGGCATTAGAAATGTAACATCCATACCTACAACTTTCGTGTTTACACCGAAAGCTAATTCAAAACAGAAACGGGTGAAAAGGGAGTGTTTTTCCAGTTTTGCCTTTCAGAAAATCGGTGGCCGAATTCGCTTACGGGAAAGAACAGTTTTCACTCCAAAAACCCAATTTTTGATCCCTTAATCACCCAAAATGATTTACAATGATGTTTACAGGTCAAATAGGCAATATAGAAATCAAAACAACATAGGAACGTGCATCAAACAAAACAATTCATCTCATTTTATTATTTAACATAAACTTTCTAACCCTAACTCAAGAACACAACAATTCATCAAATTTCAGAATTATATACTATGATTATTGAAGGAAATCCCACCCTTACCTTAATTCAACAAAATGAATTGAAAATCTACAGCGATTGATCCCTTCCTAACCCTTCTCCTAGCCTCTTGGTCTTTCTCCTCTTTCTCACAAAAACTCTTATTTTTCTTTTCAATTGTACGTGAAAATGTTTGTTCTGACTTTTCTTTCTTTTTACTATAACTATAACCTCTCCTATTTCATTAAACTCCCTATTAATACTATTAATTCTCATTAACACCCTTATTTCCAAATAAATAACAATTCTATATTATTTCTAATTTACTAATAAAAGTCATACTATCTTTTAAACCTCCAAAACTTCAAATAATATTATTTCTCATCTATTCAATTAAATTATCAAATAATCATATAATAAAATACACTACACCATAAAATCAACATAAATCACTTAAAATCATATAACCTTATTAAAAAATCAACCGAAAATAAATAAATAACAACTAGGGCGTCACAGTGGCGAGCGACGACGAACAGGGGGTCGAACAGTACGAACAACAACTCAGAATTTGCCCCAAAAACCCAATTTTTGACATACAAACTCCCCAAAATTGGTAGGATACATCATCTATTGATTATCTACAACCTATTCAACAATCCTTACATTAATTCAACGGATACCTAAGCTTTTGACAACCTAAATTGATTCAACCCTAATTCTTAGACAACATAAATCAACAATATCATGATCAAATTAATTTCAGAATTCATATACTAATCATTAAAGAAAGCTAGTCTCACCCTTACCTTGATTTTTCTTGGTTTTACAGAACTCTACAGTTTTCTCCCAAAAGCTGCACTTTCACGTTCTCTCTGTTTTCTCTGATTCTGGTTTCTAACTTAATCTTCTACCACTCCCTCCTATTTATAGCCTCTCTTAATCTTTTCCAACAAACTCATCTAATTACCAAATCATCCCTACTTAATTTATTTTATTTTTCTTAAACAAACTTTATTATATTTATTCACCAAATATAACAAAACAACATCTACTACCAACAAATACTAAATTCAACATATATTCAACATATATCAACATATATCAGCATATATCACATCAAATTCAATAAATTCAACAAAAGACTCTCAGCTTAATTAAATAAATAATTAAATAAAAATAGGGCGTTACAACTCTCCCCCACTTAGAAGATTTTCGTCCTCGAAAATTTACCTCTTTCAAACAACTCTGGGTGCGACTCTAGCATCTTACTTTCCAACTCCCACGTCAAACTTTCACCAGCCGTTCCCTCCCAAACAACTTTCACAAGGGGTATATCCTTGCCTCTTAGCTTCTTCACTTCACGACCTTCGATCCTCACTGGTAAGGTCTCGATCGTAAGGTTGTCTCTCACTTGCACATCATCTCTTGGAATCACATGAGATGGATCTGCAACATACTTCCGAAGTTGCGACACATGAAACACATCATGCAAATTCGAAAGGTGTGGTGGTAAACCCACTCGATAAGCCACCGTTCCAATTCTTTCTAATATCTGATACGGACCAATAAACTTAAAAGTCAACTTCTTTGACTTCAATGCACGACCAACACCCGTCACCGGAGTGACTCTTAAAAACACATGGTCTCCTTCCTGAAACTCAAGGTTCTTTTTACGCTTATCATGATAACTCCTTTGTCGACTCTGCGACACTTTCATCTTTTCTTGAATCATTTTTACCTTCTCTGTAGTCTGTTGAACAATCTCTGGTCCTAAAACCACATTTTCACTAGAGTTCTGCATCTCCGACCATACAAAGCCTCGAAAGGTGCCATTCCGATACTAGAATGATAACTGTTATTGTACGTGAACTCTATCAACGGAAGATGATTATCCCAAGTCCCTCCTTGCTCAAGTACACAAACTCTCAACAAATCTTCCAATGACTGAATCGTTCTTTCCGACTGACCATCTGTCTGCGGATGATACGCCGAACTCAACTTCAACTTAGAACCTAAAGCCTCTTGCAAACTCTTCCAAAATCTAGAAGTAAATCTTGGGTCTCTATCTGATACAATACTTGATGGAATACCATGCAGCTTCACAATCTCACAAATGTAGATTTCTGCCAACTAAGCTATAGGAAAATTGATGTTAATCAGAATAAAATGAGCCGACTTCGTCAACCTATCAACAATCACCCAAATAGCGTCATTCCCTTTAGGCGTATTCGGCAAACTCGTCACAAAATCCATAGATATACTATCTCATTTCCACTCTGACACATCTAAAGGTGTTATCAACCCAGCAGGTTTCTGATGTTCCACTTTCGACTTCTGACAAACCAAACACGAATACACAAACTGTGCCACATCACGTTTTAATCCAGACCACCAAAACAACTTCTTCAAATCATGATACATTTTTGTGGCTCCCGGATGAATACTCAAGTTACTTCTGTGGCTCTCTTCCAGAATCATCTTTCTCATCTCTGCGTCTTCAGGGATACAAATCCTATTTCGAAATCGCAATACTCCTTGATCATCAACTTTAAAGTCACCATCATCAGTCTGATTACTTCCAACCATTAAGTCTACCAGCTTCACATCTTCTTTCTGAGCTTTTCTAATACTATCCAAAAATTCGTTGGTGATTTTCAACATTCCCAGTTTCACACTCTCGGTCGACACTTCACAAACCAAACTCAAGTCTCTGAACTGTTCTAGTAATTCTAACTCCTTAACCATCATAGCAGACATGTGCAAAGTTTTTCTACTTAAGGCATCTGCAACAACATTAGCTTTACCCGGATGGTAATTCAACCCAAAATCATAATCTTTTAACAACTCAAGCCACCTTCGTTGTCTCATATTTAATTCCTTATGGTCAAATAAGTACTTCAAACTCTTATGATCGCTGAACACTTCGAATCTAGAACCATACAAATAATGTCTTCAAATCTTAAGCACAAAAACCACCGCATCCAACTCCAGATCATGAGTAGGATAATTACGTTCATGAATCCTCAATTGCCTTGATGCATAAGCTACTACTTTATTATCCTACATAAGCACGCCACCTTGGCCCAACTTAGACGCATCGCAGTACACGACAAATTGTTCATTAGACTTTGGTAATATTAAAATCGGTGCTGTCGTCAAGCGCTTCTTCAATTCATTAAAGCTGTTTTCACATTGAACATCCCACACAAAAGCTTTGCCTTTACAAGTCAACTGAGTTAACGGAAGTGCTAACCTGGAAAATCCTTCAATAAACCTCCGGTAATAACCCGCTAAACCCAAGAAGCTTCTAATGTCGGTAACCGACTTCGGGGTCCCCCATTGTGATACCGCATCAATTTTAGATGGATCCACAGCAATACCTCTACTAGAAATAATGTGACCAAGAAAACTTACTTCGTTCAACCAGAATTCGCATTTAGATAACTTGGCATATAACTTATTCTCTTTTAGCACCTGCAAAACAATTCTCAATTGCTCGGCATGTTCCTCCTCGGACTTGGAGTATATCAGGATATCATCTATGAATACTACAACAAAACGATCCAAATAGGCATCAAAAATACGGTTCATATATTCCATAAACACTCCCGACGCATTAGTAACACCAAAAGTCATCACATTATATTCATAGTGTCCGTAACGAGTCCTAAAGGCTGTCTTCTGAATATCATCATCTTTCACCTTGATCTGGTGATAACCCGACCTTAAGTCAATCTTGCTGAACACGCAGGCACCTACTAACTGGTCCATCAAATCGTTAATCCTCGGAAGCGGATATTTATTCTTTATTGTTACTTTATTCAGCTGCCGGTAATCGATACACAACCTCATGCTGCCATCTTTCTTCTTAACCAATAACACAGGCGCTCCCCAAGGTGAAACACTCGGTCTTACAAACTTTTTATCCAGTAAATCTTCTAACTGCTTCTTCAACTCAGCTAATTCGGAAGCTGACATACGGTAAGGCGCCATAGAAACAGGCTTCGTACCCGGAATAAGATCAATTGAGAATTCTACCTCTCTCTCAGGCGGCACATCTGGGTTTCATCAGGGAAAACTTCTGGAAATTCACACACAACTTGCAACTTATCAATCACTACTTGATTTTCAATGGACAGGGACGCCATCAAAGAAAACATCGGGATTCCATCTTTCATCAGCTGCTTCAACTGCTTAGTAGTCAGAAGCTCAGCCTCTCCTTCTTCTTCTTCGGCAGAGGAAAAACGCACCGTCTTCCTAAAGCAATTAATATAGACGTAGTTGTACTCTAACCAATTCATACCCAGAATTACATCCATCCCGCTCAACGGCAAACATATTAAGTCTACGACAAAGTCTCTACCAAACATCGACAAGGGACACTTCAAACATACAAGAGTAGTAGTCACCGAACCCTTAGCTGGGGTTTCGACAACCATTTCCCCATTCATAAAAGACGCATCAAGACCAACCTTTGAAACAACATCAGCAACAATAAAACAATGCGTAGCACCAGTATCAATGATAGTAATTAAAGGAGTACTATTAATAAAACATGTACCTCTGATCAGACGATCCTCATTAACTGTCTGAGTGCCAGTCAAAGCAAACACTTTCCCTCTAACTTGTTCCTTCTTAGGATTAGGACACTAAGGACTAATATGTCCTTCTTCACCGCATTTAAAACAAACCATCTCATCATGCTTACAATCTGCAATTGTATGCCCTTTCCTGCCACAACGGAAACACCGTTTCACTTCACCCATATTGCAAGCATTACTCTTGTGACCTTTCTCTACACATCGGAAACAAACAATCTCAGCAGGAGCATCTCTTCTCCCAGTCCTCTTCTCATCGTTTGGTCTTCTCTCATCCTTCACTTTCTGTTTGCCCTTATCAGCAGGAGCACTGTAAGGCTTACCCCGACTTTGTTGTTGCTTACTCTTCCGCTCATTTAGAACCTTATAATGAGCTTTGGTGTCTTCCTCATAAATCCTGCAGCTACTCACCAACTCGGAAAACTGGCGGATCTTCTGATAACCAATGGCCCGCTTAATCTCAGCACGCAGACCATTCTCAAACTTGATACACTTAGAGAACTCAGCAGTCTCAGGAGTGTAATGCGGGTAAAACTTTGCCAACTCAACAAACTTTGCAGCATACTCCGTTATAGACATGTCACCTTGCTTCAATTCCAGGAATTCGATTTCCTTCTTACCTCAGACATCTTCCAGGAAATACCTATTCAGAAACTCTCTTCTGAACACAGCCCAAGTGATCGCAGCTCCTCCGTTCCCTAGAACTGGTTGCACACTCACCCACCAATCATCAGTCTCCTCAGCCAGCATGTGTGTGCCAAAACGCACCATCTGAACATTAGTGCATTGCATAACCCTGAAGATTCTTTCAACTTCTTTCAACCATGTCTGCGCTCTATCAGGGTCATACATGCCCTTGAAAGTTGGGGGATGGTTCCTCAAAAAGGTTTCCGGCATGCGAACACCGTCGTTACCACCAGCATTGTTCTGTTAACCCACAACTTGAGCCATCGCTTGCAAAGCAGCAACAAGTGCAACATCGTTCCTTCCAGCCATCTCAACTCACTACATAACGAGAATATGTTAGGGAAATTCGATATAGAATTAAGCTAACACTCGACACAAACGACTCAATCTACTTGGCCAGACGGACCGACCTGCTCTGATACCAAATGTAACACCCCGTTTTCCCAACATATAAATAATACTTAATTTTATCAGAGTTCAATATAAAATAGGATGTCACACTACTTTTTATTCCAAAAATCATTTCAACGTAAGTGGGGTTAAAAATCCACTATTTAATTTAAAACACCTGCTTATAATATTTAAAATAAAGTTGCAGCGGAATTTATTCAACTTAAATCCAAAATTCGGCACTAGACCTCAACACCATCAACATAAATCAAATACCAGTCAAAATGGTTCAACAACGACTTCAAAAAGTTACGTAATTAATAAAGATAAACATAATAAATGATGTTCCCCATCCCGTTACATATCAGAGCGACACTCCTATGACGACACGAGGATCAACTCACATATGCACTATTCTGGATCACCTGCATGTTACTCATATGAAGAGCAACATTTTCAAGCAGAAGGGGTGAGATTTCACATTCATTAATAATAAGAAATAAATTCAAAAATCAGAATTTAATCAACATACAACTACAACATTTAACAATTAACAAGAACTTCATGTGATTTTCAGTTAACAATTATTAATGAATTACAAATCAACGACCATTCAACAATGCAACAATGATGACTCGACAATGCATCAACAACAACAACAACAACTATACAACGACACAACAACTCAACAATATGCAATATATATGCATGTGGTACCAATAGAGCGTCAAACTCTCAACAGAATGTCGTAATTCGACTAAACAGGGCATCAAGCCCCCAACTTAACAACTTAACAGAGCATCAAGCCCTCAACTTAGACCAATGGTTATGCGACACGACCACTTAACAACATGCAACGACACAACTTAAACAACATAAAACTATATAGCGTATAATGCGCTTAATCAAACATCCACGAAAGACTCTTCTTATCAGCTATAGCTACTGGAATCCTCTACTTAACCAACAACGAATTTCCTAATTTAAACCTAAGTCCAACTCGAAACAGAAACAGGTTCAAGACACAAGGTCGTGACACCTACTGCTTAACTCGCCGTGGTGAAGAGAGGGTGACTCTCTGCCATGTGCTCGCCGTTGCGAGCAAAGTACTCGTCGTGGCGAGTGACAACTGGGGTCACTCGCGAGGCGAGGATAATCGCTCGATGTGGCGAGCGACGACGAACAGGGGGATGAACAATACGAACAACAACTCAGAATTTTCCCCAAAAACCCAATTTTTGACATACAAACTCCCCAAAATTGGTAGGATACATCATCTATTGATTATCTACAACCTATTCAACAGTACTTACATTAATTCAATGGATACCTAAGCTTCTGACAACCTAAATTGATTTAACCCTAATTTCTTAGACAATATAAATCAACAGTATCATGATGAAATTAATTTCAGAATTTATATACTAATCATTAAAGAAAGCTAGTCTCACCCTTACCTTGGATTTTTCTTGGTTTTACAGAACTCTACAGTTTTCTCCCAAAAGCTGCACTTTCACGTTCTCTCTGTTTTCTCTGATTCTTGTGTGACAGTGGTTATGATGTTTTGTTTAATAAGAACAACTGCACTGTAGTTAACAAGGATGATCAATCCATAGTCTTCAAGGGAAAGAGAAGAAACAATGTTTACAAAATAAAGTTCTCTGAACTGACTGATCAGAAGGTAGTTTGCCTTTTGTCAATGGGTGATAAGAAATATATGTGGCATAGACGGTTGGGACATGAAAACTGAAGGTTAATCTCTAAGCTGAGAAAGTTGCAACTAGTCAAAGGCTTACCAGATATTGACTATCATTCAGATGCTCTTTGTGGAGCATGTCAGAAAGGGAAAATTGTTAAGAGTTCTTTTAAACCTAAAAAAATTGTTTCTACATCCAGACCCTTGGAGTTACTTTACATTGATTTATTTGGACCAGTTAGCACTGCATCCTTATATGGAAGTAAGTATGGACTAGTCATTGTTGATGATTACAACAGATGGAGTTGGGTTAAGTTTCTGAAAACTAAAGATGACTCATATTATGTGTTTAGCAAATTTTGCATCCAAATTCAATCTTAAAAAGAATTGAAAATTTTGAAAGTCAGAAGTGATCATGGAGGAGAATTTGAAAATGAGCCTTTTGAGGTTTTCTGTGAAAAACATGGAATTATTCATGAATTCTCTGCACCTAGAACTCCACAACAAAATGGAGTTGTAGAGAGAAAGAACAGAACCTTACAAGAAATGGCTAGAACCATGATCCATGAGAACAGTCTGGCTAAACATTTTTGGGTAGAAGCAGTAAATACAGCATGTTATGTTCAGAACAGGATCTATATCAGACCTCTGTTGAACAAAACAACATATGAACTCTTTAAAGGAATGAAACCTAACATATCTTATTTTCATCAGTTTGGATGTACATGTTATATCCTGAACAATAAAGTCTATCTAAAGAAATTTGATGCCAAAGCTCAGAAGGGAATTTTTTTAGGTTACTCTGAACGATCTAAGGCATACAGACTGTATAATTTAGAAACACAATGTGTTGAAGAATCTATGCATGTCAGATTTGATGACAAAGTGCCTAGAAGTGAAACTCCAGAGCAAGATGAAAGTTGTGCAAGATCTCAAGATTCTGATATCAACTTATAATCTGATCAGATTCCAGAATCTGAAGATACTTCAGATGCTGAAGCATCTCTTGAAGTTTCTAATGAAGAAGCTTCTGAAGAAGCTCAAGATGGTTCTCAGCAAGCTAGTCAATCCAAACATTCATTCAAATACAAGTCTTCACATACTGAGGATCAAATAATTGGCAATAAAGATAGTCCTAGAAGAACTAGATCATATTTCAGACAAGAAGAGTCTGCCTTGGGATTATTATCTGTTATTGAACCAACACTATTGAAGAAGCACTTGGAGATGAAGGATGGATTCTGGCAATGCAAGATGAACTTAATCAATTTAAACGGAATGAAGTGTGGGATCTAGTAGCTAAGCCTGAACACAAGAACATTATTGGAACTAAATGGGTGTTCAGAAATAAGCTTAGTGAACAAGGAGAAGTAATCAGAAACAAGGCCAGACTTGTTGCGTAAGGCTACAGTCAACAAGAAGGCATTGATTACACTGAAACATTTGCTCCAGTTGCAAGATTGGAAGCAATCAGGTTACTTCTTTCCTATGCAGTCAATCACAACATAATCTTGTATTAAATGGACGTTAAGAGTGCGTTTCTTAATGGTGTCATTACTGAAGAAGTCTATGTCAAACAACCTCCTGGCTTTGAAGATTTAAAACATCCAGACCATGTTTATAAATTGAAGAAATCTTTGTATGGCTTGAAACAGGCTCCCAGAGCATGGTATGAAAGACTAAGTAATTTCTTAATTCAAAATGATTTTGAAAGAGGTCAAGTTGACACTACACTATTCAGAAAGACTATGAAGAAGGACATTCTTATTGTTCAAATTTATGTTGATGATATCATTTTTGGTTCAACTAATAGTTCACTTTACAAAGAGTTTTCTAAGGTAATGCAGGATGAATTCGAAATGAGCATGATGGGAGAATTGAAGTTCTTTCTAGGAATTCAAATAAACCAATGCAAAGATGGAGTCTATGTTCATCAGTCCAAATACTCTAAAGAGCTCCTGAAGAAGTTCAATCTTAAGGACTGCAAAGAAATGAACACTCCAATGCATCCAACCTGCACTCTGAGCAAAGAAGATCAAGGAACCAAAGTTGATCAGAAGCTGTATAAAGGTTTGATAGGTTCTTTGTTATACCCAACTGCATTCAGACCATATATTTTATTTAGTGTATGTCTGTGTGCAAGGTTTCAATCAGATCCTAGAGAGTCTCACTTAACAGCTGTTAAGAGAATCTTTAGATATCTGAAAGGAACTACTAATCTTGGACTTATGTACAAGAAATCCTCTGACTATAAGCTAGTTAAATTCTGTGACGCTGACTATGCTGGAGACAGGATTGAAAGAAAATCAACTAGTGGCAATTGTCAATTTTTGGGAGAGAATCTGATATCCTGGGCTAGCAAGAGGCAAGCAACTATTGCTTTGTCTACAGCAGAAGCAAAATACATCTCAGCTGCTAGTTGTTGTACACAGCTACTCTGGATGAAACATCAGCTTGAGGATTATCAAATAACTAAAAACTGTATCCCAATTTAATGTGATAATACAGCAGCTATATGTTTATATAAGAATCCAGTTATGCATTCAAGAGCAAAGCACATTGAGATTAAACATCATTTTATAAGAGACTATGTTCAAAAAGGAATTCTAGATATTCAATTCATTGATACTGATCATCAATGGGCTGATATATTTACTAAACCTTTGTCTGTTGAAAGATTTGATTTTATAAAGAAAAATTTGAACATGTGTTATGTCTCTGGTTAATGTGCGCTTCTGAAAACAGAATTCAGACTCTGAAAGATACTCAGAAGCTAATTGAGAATCAGACTCTCTTTTGGAGACTCTGATTTACATAAGCTTATGAAGACACTCAGACTCTGTTAAGGAATCTTAGACTCTCAAGAAGCTCGTATTAGTGGAAGCATGACTGTTGAGTTCAGTAACACCTGCCCCACTACGGTGACAGTTACTTTTTTAGTTCTCAAACGTGGCCTGTCTGTATTGGGTAAGAACTCAAAGGGCAATGATTTTATTACGTTTAACAAGTAACCCTCGCGTCTTCCCAACACTTTTACGGCTGCATGCTCACTAGTCTTTATTACTCTTGTTTGTTTGTCCCCTTTTCTTTCCAAACGGTTTTCCATTTTTCACTATAAATAGCAATCACACACAACCCACTTCACTTTATACACTTTGATTTTTTTCTCTGAACATTTCATTCGTTTTTTTCCAAAGAAGACAATCCTGAAGTCATAGCAAGATTTGTAGTAGACTACTACAATGAAACTGGTAGAATAATCAACTATTCTGCCATTCCTGAGACTGCTGGAGGAGGACCTCTTAAGGTTAAAGGCAAAATGACCAAGGAAGTTAATCTAGAGGAAGAGGAAGAGAAGCAAGAGCCTCCCAAGAAGAAGAAAAAGTCTACAGCTCTTCCAGGAGTGACTATTGGTGCCTCTGAAACCATAGCTCCTATGCCTCTGTCTGTCTCTTCTGCATCCAAGGAAATTAAGGAAAGGATAAAGAAATCCAAGGATGAGAAGAAAAAAAAAGATGAGAAGAAGGCAAAGAAGGAGAAGAAAGGTAAGAAAGGTAAAGCTGACAGAGATTACAAGAGGCTGGTTGAAGAAGTTGCTGAATTTCTTGATACTGATTCTGATGGAGAAGAAAGTCAGGTCAAGAAAAGGAAGATGGAAGTTGTTCCTGTGGCTAAGGATGTAGCACAGAAGATAGGTACTTCTGTATATATGATTGAAGATGAACATGCTGCTGGCAAGGTAATGGCAGCAAAAGTTGTGGCAGAAGGACTTAAGGATGAGACTGTGAAGGAAGCTGCTAAGTTACTTGCATCAGCTTTGAAACAGAAGAGTCAGGTTGCCCTTGCAGAAGCTGATCTATCAGAAGCTACTCTGTCTGATGCTTCTGATCAACAAGCTTCTCCAGAAGCTGGCATTGGCACCTCAAGTAACATTTCATTTAACTCACCTACCTCATCTGAAACTAAATCAAATAACATACCTTTGAGCCAAGTCCTTCCATCCCTTCGAAATAAAACCCCCTCTCCAATCAAACCTATATCATATTTTGACCCACTTGATCCAAGAATAGCTGAATATGTTGATTCAACTATTGACAGGGTTATTCAAGACACCATCATAGTGTCTCTAAACTTACCCTCTGACCATCCTGCTCAACCATCATTTCTTAAACCACTTCAGGCAATTCAACCTACTGAAGAACTAGAAGTAACCATTCAATCAACTCAACCATCCCCCGAACATGAAACTATTTGTGTAGACTCTCCAGACACCCTAGATTCTCTTGAAAGACACCTAGGAGGAGAACTACCAAAGACCCCCGCAAAATCCAAAACAACAAATACTACATAATCTGTTTCAAAACCAGACTCTGTACCCCAACCTGAAACAGAAATTCTAACCCTAGCTTCAATTGAACCAATTTCTGAAACTGTAGAAGAACCAGTCTCTGAGATTCTGGAACAAGTTTCTAGTGTCATACCAGAACCTGTAACAGAATGCATAGCAGAGCCTGTGTCTGAAACAATTACTGAACCTCTTTCCCAACCTCAAACTGTTGTAACTGGCTTCCAAACCTTACAAACAATCTTAGCTTCTGAACCTTCAGCTTCATCTGAGCCAAACCAAACTCTAATTTCTCACAACCTCTTTGATTCGTTGAAGATAGATGAGTTTTATGGAATATCAAGCTCAAAGCTCAAGGATATTATTGAGCAAAGATTTGTGCCAACCCTCAATGTAAGCTATGAGGATAAGTTCTCCACTCTAAAGACTGAATTTGTGGATTTTGTCACCGAAATTCAGAAGGCTGCTGTAAAAGAACAAGTTGTTGTTCTTGCCAAACATGTGGAAGAAGTTAAGAAAGCTGAGACAGCAAAGGCTAAGAAGAAAGCTCCTATTCTGCGGTTGGAATATAAACCATTCTTTGATGATGATCAATACAATCCAAGGGAAACAATGGTTTATGATTCGCTGAAGAAGAGGCTTCACAGAGTTCAGGAAGAAGCTAGACTCGAGAGAGAAGCTCATCTCAGAAGAACAGAGGCTCTCGAAGATATTGTCAAGAAACAACAAGAGGATCTCCAGAAGTTGATGGATCACATTGCCAAACAAAACCAACCTTAGTTGCACACCTAGTGTTTTATCTGTTTTGTTTTGCTTGTATTTTTATTCTGCTGATTTCTATTATCCTCTAAACTTTCATTTTATGATTATTCAAGTTTTCCGTCAACTATATGTGCTTCTGATATATTTTTGCTTTATTTATCTTAGTGCATCTGAAGTAATTCTACTTAGAATCTGTTATGTTTCCGACTCTTATATGTTTTTGCTCTGAATCTTGTTTCTCATTTTCTTTAAAATTTTTTTTTACCCTCACTTGAAGTCATTTAAAAAGGGGGAGAAACTTGTTTCTAAACCTTTTTGTTGATGACAAAAGGGGGAGAAAGATCAATGAGTTCTATGTAAAGTTAAAGGGAAATTTGCGAAAGGTACTTCGTTAGATTCTGAGCCCCCGTTAAAAAGAATCTTTTCTCATATTCGTTTATTATTCTGAGATTTGATTCAGCTACTTGCTTAACATGAATTTAATTAACTTGGATAGAACTTAGGGGGAGCTTACAAACCTCAACTTAAGAACTATCAGACTCAGAGGGAGTCAGAGCTTACAAACCTTTTCGAAACTCTTGAATTGTGTTAACTTTTTCGAAACTCTTGAAGAGTAAGAATCTGTTTCTGCAGGATCAGAGTCTGAATGGATTCAGAGTTTGATGGGAGATCAGATTCTGTTGCAGCGGAAATAAACAAGAGATAGAGAGAAAGAGAGAACACAAGCAATTATACAGGTTCCTTCCACAAACCGGAAGTAGTCATGTCCCCGTTGCACTTCCAAGGAGAGTTTCACTAAAATGTAATATCAATTACAAGTTGCTCAAACACACAGTAAGAGACTTCCAATTGCTCAAGCACGCAGGCAAGAGTCTTCCAATGCTCAAAGACACAACTAAGAGACTTCTTTGCTCAAGCACACAAGCAAGAGACTTCTGACACAATTTACAGAAAATTGAATAGAGTTGGAGACACTTGATAAACAATCAAATGTGTTCCAATAACTTAAACAAAGACAGACTCTGTTTTAAACAAAGACAGACTCTGTTTTTCTGATAAACTTAGAGATTCTAGAATACACAGTTTGTAAGAATAATCTAAGTTGTTGATGTGTTTCTGGTTTGACTCAGTGAGAATACAATAGCTTAGCAGCGTAGTTTTTCAGTTGTAGAGTCCAACATATTCTTCAAGTCTTCTATCCTTTATATAGGCGTTGGAAAGAGACGTTGAGACAATCCAGCACATCAAGAGAATTCTAGAAGCTTGATCAATAGCTGTTGATCTGTTGCTTGATATGGTAGACACAGTTGCCAAACTGTACGAGGTAGTGGAGTAGTGGAAACAGAGTTCGTACACACGACCTATGTACTATTCTGCATTCTTTGCCGTTGAGCATCCCACGCTCAAGTTGACTTTGAAGCTAGCCGTTACTTCAATTGAGTGTTTCTTATGCATCGCAATGCCTTTAGAAATCCTTCTAAGCAGATCTTCAGATTGCAGACTTCAGACTCACTGTAGCACTTCAGCTTCTGATGATCTTCAGACTCTCTTGGTCTTCAGATTCTAGTAGTCTTTAGACTCTCTTGAACTTTTAGGTTCTGATCATCTTCAGACTTATATGAACTTCAGATTTGTTAGTCTTCAGGACTTCTTGACATAGCTTCTGATGATTCTTCAGACTCTTCAGATCTTCAGAATCACAAGCAACAAGCTTCTCTTGGTCTTGCTCTCAAAATGTTCAAACAGAATACTTTCTAAGATTAAAATCTTGATTAATATCCTGCATACTCAAACAAATATTAGCATATCCAATTGACAATTTTTAATACCTTGTTATCATCAAAACTCAAAACGTGGTATTGCTGAACACCCTTGTTCCAACAATCTCCCCCTTTTTGATGATGACAAATATCAGTATTTAAAAGGTCAATTGTTGTTAATCTAATTAACAGGTTGACTTAAAGGGTCCGAGGTTTGTAAGCTCTGACTCCCCCTGAGTCTGATAGTCCTTAAGTTGAAGTTTGTAAGCTCCCCCTAAGTTATATCCAAGTTAATTAAATTCATGTTAAGCAAATAGCTGAATCAAATCTCTGAATAATAAATGAATATGAGAAAAGATTCTTTTTAAATGGGGCTCAGAGTCTAACGAAGTACCTTTCGCAAATTTCCCTTTAACTTTTCATAGTACTCACTGATCTTTCTCCCCCTTTTGTCATCAACAAAAAGGTTTAGAAACAAGTTTCTCCCCCTTTTTGAATGACTTCAAGTGAGGGTAAATTTTTTTTTTAATGAAAAGATTCAGAGCAAAAACATATTAGAGTCTGAAACATGACAGATTCTAAGTAAAATTACTTCAGATGCAATAAGATAAGTAAAGCAAGATATATCAGAAGCACATATAGTTAAAGTAAAACTTGAATAATCATAAAATTAAAGTTTAAAAGATAATAGAAATCAGCAACATAAGAATACAAGCAAAACAAAATAGTTAAAACACTAGGTGTGCAACTAAGGTTGGTTTTGTTTGGCATTGTGATCCATCAACTTCTGGAGATCCTCTTGCTGTTTCTTGACAATTTCTTCGAGAGCTTCTGTTCTTCTGAGATGAGCTTCTCTCTCAAGTCTAGCTTCTTTTTGAACTCTGTGAAGCCTCTTCTTCAGCGAATCATAAACAACTGTTTCCCTTGGATTGTATTTATCAGCATCAAAGAATGGTTTATATTCCAACCGCAGAATAGGAGCTTTCTTCTTAGCCTTTGCTGTCTCAGCTTTCTTAAGTTCTTCCACATGTTTGGCAAGAACACCAGCTTGTTCTTTTACAGCAGCCTTCTGAATTTTGGTGATAAAATCCACAAATTCATTCTTCAGAGTGGAGAACTTATCCTCATAGCTTACATTGAGGATTGGCGCAAATCTTTGCTCAATAATCTCCTTGAGCTTTGAGTTGGACACTCCATAAAACTCATCTATTCTCAACGAATCAAAGAGGTTGTGAGGAATAAGAGTTTGATTTGGCTCAGATGAAGTTGAAGGTTTAGAAGTTATGATAGCTTGAGAGGTTTCAAGGCCAATTACCACAGTTTGGTTAAGGGGTTCAATAACTGTTTCAGACACAGGCTCTGCTATGCATTCTATTACAGGTTCTGGGTCAGGTATGACACTAGAAACTTGTTCCAAAGTCTCAGAGACTGGTTCCTCTATAGTTTCAGAAACAGGTTCAATTGAAGCTAAGGTTAGAATTTCTGGTTCAGGTTGGGGTACAGAGGGTAAGTTCAGAGACACTGTGATGGTGTCTTGAATAACCCTGTCAATAGTTGAATCAACATATTCACCTATTCTTGGGTCAAGTGGATCAAAATATGATATAGGTTTGATTGGAGAGGGGGTTTTATTTCGAAGGGATGGAAGAACTTGACTCAGGAGTATGTTATCTGGTTCAGTTTCAGATGGAGATGAAGACTCTTGATTCGTAGAAGAGATAGGTGAGTCAAATGAAATGTTACCTGAGGTGCCAATGCCAACTTCTAGAGAAGCTTGTTGGTCAGAAGCATCAGACAGAGTAGCTTCTGATAGATCAGCTTCTGCAGGGGCAACCTGATTCTTCTGTTTCAAAGCTGCTGCAAGCAACTTAGCAGCTTCCTTCACAGTCTCATCCTTAAGTCCTTCTACCACAACTTCTGCTGCCATTGCCTTGCCAACAACATGTTCATCTTCAATCATAGATACAGAAGTACCTATCTTCTGTGCTACATCCTTAGCCACAGGAACAACTTCCATCTTCCTTTTCTTGACCTGACTTTCTTCTTCATCAGAATCAGTATCAAGAAATTCAGCAATTTCTTCAACCAGCCTCCTGTGATCTCTGTCAGCTTTACCTTTCTTAGCTTTCTTCTCATTCTTTGCCTTCTTCTCGTCCTTTGTTTTCTTCTCATCCTTGGGTTTCTTTATCCTTTCCTTAATTTCCTTGGATGCAGAAGAGACAGACAGAGGCATAGGAGCTATGGTTTCAGAGGCACCAATAGTCACTCCTGGAAGAGCTGTAGACTTTTTCTTCTTCTTAGGAGGTTCTTGCTTCTCTTCCTCTTCCTCTAGATTGACTTCCTTGGTCCTTTTGCCTTTAACCTTAAGAGGTCCTCCTCCAGCAGTCTCAGGAATGGCAGAATAGTTGATTATTCTACCAGTTTCATTGTAGTAGTCTACTACAAATCTTGCTAGGACTTCAGGATTGTCTTCTTTGGAAATAAGAGGGAAGTCCATCATCAGATCTGATTGTATAGAAGATTCCTTCATATCTAGATTAGAAGGGTTGAACTTCCTGACAATCTTCATGTATTGAAGAGTCTTGCCATTAATGATTCTCCCTGTTACTGTTCCAAGCTGAGCGTCTGATACAACACTAGATTCTGTCAAGACCTTCAAGAGGCCTCCTTGATACAGAATCTCAGAGATCAATCTTCCAAAAGGAACTTGTCTTTTGGATTTCGTTTGGCCTTCCCTGATGGCCCAACACATGTGGTGCATCACGTATCTTGGAAAGTTTATTTTCTTCTTTTTAATCAAAAAGTACAGAAGCACTTTATGATCAACAGACAGAGTGTCTGTTCCTCCACCTTTCTTAAGCATACTATCCAATATTATCTTCAGAAGCATCCTATGTTCAGGATGTATGTCTACCAACTTATTTGAGGGTCTTCCTTCAAATAAGAGTTTGTTGCAGATGCCCATCCACTCACTCTTCTTGTCCACATTCCATTGAAATTTACCTTCATTAGTTACCCTGCAAGCCCTGGCAACTATTTCTTCATTAATAAGGATTGGAATCCCCATCACAACAGACCTTATTTCTAGACCTTTTTACGGTCTCAAACCCATTTGCTCTCTATTCTTGCCAGCCAAAGAGGGGTTGTTCATGATTGCAGCAGTTTCTTCGATGGTTGCGTCGTCCTTGTCAAAAACTTATGCTCTAACACAGTGGTCTCTAACCAACTCTTGATATGTTGGTCCACTCAACATACCAAAATAACTCATCATTCCTTGTGATAAGAAATGAGAAGAGACGTCGATACCATGCCTAATCAGGGAACCGAAATCCACTGGAGATTCAACTTGAACTTCCAGAGTCTCTTTGATGATGTTCATGGTTCTGGGTTTAATCACATAAGACTTTCCAGTTTTGATTATCACACCAGATTGAATGAGATCACTTGCCATTTGTAAGGTTTCTAGGTTTTGATTTAGAAAACAAAAAAATTTCAGAGACTGAAAACGAATGAAATGTTCAGAGAAAAAAATCAAAGTGTAAAAAGTGAAGTGGGTTGTGTGTGATTGCTATTTATAGTGAAAAATGGAAAACCGTTTGGAAAGAAAAGGGGACAAACAAACAAGAGTAATAAAGACTAGTGAGCATGCAGCCGTAAAAGTGTTGGGAAGACGCGAGGGTTACTTGTTAAACGTAATAAAATCATTGCCCTTTGAGTTCTTACCCAATACAGACAGGCCACGTCTGAGAACCAAAAAGTAACTGTCACCGTAGTGGGGCAGGTGTTACTGAACTCAACAGTCATGCTTCCACTAATACGAGCTTCTTGAGAGTCTAAGTTTCCTTAACAGAGTCTAAGTGCCTTCAGAAGCTTATGCTCATCAGAGTCTCCAAAAGAGAGTCTGATTCTCAATTAGCTTCTGAGTATCTTTCAGAGTCTGAATTCTGTTTTCAGAAGCGCACATTATCCAGAGACATAACACATGTTCAAATTTTTCTTTATAAAATCAAATCTTTCAACAGACAAAGGTTTAGTAAATATATCAGCCCATTGATGATCAGTATCAATGAATTGAATATCTAGAATTCCTTTTTGAACATAGTCTCTTATAAAATGATGTTTAATCTCAATGTGCTTTGCTCTTGAATGCAGAATTGGATTCTTAGATAAACATATAGCAGTTGTATTATCACAATAAATTGGGATACAATTTTCAGTTATTTGATAATCCTTAAGCTGATGTTTCATCCAGAGTAGCTGTGTACAACAACTAGCAGCTGAGATGTATTCTGCTTCTGCTGTAGACAAAACAATAGTTGCTTGCCTCTTGCTAGCCCAGGATATCAGATTCTCTCCCAGAAATTGACAATTGCCACTGGTTGATTTTCTTTCAATCCTGTCTCCAGCATAGTCAGCATCACCGAATCCAACTAGCTTATAATCAGAAGATTTCTTATACAGAAGTCCAAGATTAGTAGTTCCTTTCAGATATCTTAAGATTCTCTTAACAGCTGTTAAATAGGACTCTCTAGGATCTGATTGAAACCTTGCACACAGACATACGCTGAATAAAATATCTGGTCTGGATGCAGTTAGGTATAACAAAGAACCTATCCTACCTCTATACAGCTTCTGATCAACTTTGGTTCCTTGATCTTCTTTGCTCAGAGTGCAGGTTGGATGCATTGGAGTGTTTATCTCTTTGCAGTCCTCAAGATTGAACTTCTTCAGGAGCTCTTTAGTGTATTTGGACTGATGAACATAGACTCCATCTTTGCATTGGGTGATTTGAATTCCTAGAAAGAACTTCAATTCTCCCATCATGCTCATTTCGAATTCATCCTTCATTACCTTAGAAAACTCTTTGCAAAGTGAACCATTAGTTGAACCAAAAATGATATCATCAACATAAATTTGAACGATAAGAATGTCCTTCTTCAGAGTCTTTCTGAATAGTGTAGTGTCAACTTGACCTCTTTCTAAATCATTTTGAATTAAGAAATTACTTAGTCTTTCATACCAAGCTCTGGGAGCCTGTTTCAAGCCATATAGTGATTTCTTCAATTTATAAACATGCTCTGGATGTTTTGAATCTTCAAAGCCAGGAGGTTGTTTGACATAGACTTCTTCAGAAAGGACACCATTAAGAAACGCACTCTTAACATCCATTTGATACAAGATTATGTTGTGATTGACTACATAGGAAAGAAGTAACCTGATTGCTTCCAATCTTGCAACTGGAGCAAATGTTTCAGTGTAATCAATGCCTTCTTGTTTACTATAGCCTTATGCAACAAGTCTGGCTTTGTTTCTGATTACTTCTCCTTGTTCACTAAGCTTATTTCTGAACACCCATTTAGTTCCAATAATGTTCTTGTGTTCAGGCTTAGCTACTAGATCCCACACTTCATTCCATTTGAATTGATTAAGTTCATCTTGCATTGCCAGAATCCATCCTTCATCTCTAAGTGCTTCTTTAATAGTGGTTGGTTCAATAACAAATAATAATCCCAAGGCAGACTCTTCTTGTTTGAAATACGATCTAGTTCTTCTGGGACTATCTTTATTGCCAATTATTTGATCCTCAGGATGTGAAGACTTGTACTTGAATGAATGTTTGGATTGACTAGCTTGCTGAGAACCATCTTGAGCTTCTTCAGAATTTTCTTCATTAGGAACTTCAGGGGATGCTCCAGCTTCTGGAGTATCTTCAGATTCTGGAATCTGATAAGATTCTGAGTTGATATCAGAATCTTGAGATCCTGCACAACTTTCATCTTGCTCTGGAGTTTCACTTCCAGGCACTTTGTCATCAAATCTGACATGCATAGATTTTTCAACACATTGTGTTTCTGAATTATACAGTCTGTATGCCTTAGATCGTTCAGAGTAACCTAAAAAAATTCCCTTCTGAGCTTTGGCATCAAATTTCTTTAGATAGACTTTATTGTTCAGGATATAACAGGTACATCCAAACTGATGAAAATAAGATATGTTAGGTTTCCTTCCTTTAAAGAGTTCATATGATGTTTTGTTCAACAGAGGTCTGTTATAGATCCTGTTCTGAACATAACATGTTGTATTTACTGCTTCTACCCAAAAATGTTTAGCCAGATTGTTCTCATGGATCATGGTTCTAGCCATTTCTTGTAAGGTTCTGTTCTTTCTCTCTACAACTCCATTTTGTTGTGGAGTTCTAGGTGCAGAGAATTCATGAATAATTCCATGAATTTCACAGAAAACCTCAAAAGGCTCATTTTCAAATTCTCCTCCATGATCACTTCTGACTTTCAAAATTTTCAATTCTTTTTCAGATTGAATTTGGATGCAGAATTTGCTAAACACAAAATATGAGTCATCTTTAGTTTTCAGAAACTTAACCCAACTCCATCTGTTGTAATCATCAACAATGACTAGTCCATACTTACTTCCATATAAGGATGAAGTGCTAACTGGTCCAAATAAGTCAATGTGAAGTAACTCCAAGGGTCTGGAGGTAGAAACAATTTCTTTAGGTTTAAAGGAACTCTTAACAATTTTCCCTTTTTGACATGCTCCACAAAGAGCATCGGAATGATAGTCAATGTTTGGTAAGCCTTTGACTAGTTGCAACTTGCTAAGCTTAGAGATTAACCTCCAGTTTTCATGTCACAACTGTCTATGCCACTGCCATTTCTCATCACCCATTGACAAAAGGCATACTACCTTCTGATCAGTCAATTCAGAGAACTTTATTTTGTAGACATTGTTTCTTCTCTTTCCCTTGAAGACTATGGATTGATCATCCTTGTTAACTACAGTGCAGTTGTTCTTATTATACAAAACATCATAACCACTATCACACAATTGACTTATTCTCAGTAGGTTATGTCTAAGCCCATCAACAAACCACACATTACTAATAGAGATTAGAGAGTTACCAATGAATCCAGTACCAATGATTTTGCCAGTCTGGTTTCCTCCAAATCCCACAGTTCCTCCCTCTTTCATGGTTAGAGTTAGGAACATAGACTTTTCTCCTGTCATATGTCGCGAGCAGCCACTGTCCAAGAACCAAGCCTTCTGCTTTTCTTGTCCTTTTAGACATACATGCAGCATTAACAATTTCAGACTTAGGTACGCATATTCTCATGGGTCCTCTTGGGTTAGTCCTTGAACCATTGAATTCCTTTTGTAAGGTGTGTCTTGAAGTCATTGGCATTGTTTTCCTCCACACTTTGGGTTTAGAACCGTTCAGTTTAGGATTCAACTTACCTTTAACAGTTTCTCTTCTTTGAAACTTAGGCTTTTGTTTTTCAGACCCTGGCTTCTTCATAGTCTTTTTATCAGACTCTGAAATTTTTAGAATCTGAATCATTGAAGCCTTAGGTTCAAAACTTTTCAGAACCTTTAACTTTGCATTCTAAGATTTTGACTTAGTCAAAACTTTAGAACTTGAAGCTATAGAACCGGAAGTTCCTTCTCGCTGAGCCAGCCTAGCCAAAATATTTTCTTTCTTTGTTTTGCTGTTGTTCCTACGAGCTGTTTTCTCAATTTCAGAATCAAACCGAAGTTGGTCTTTAGAAACGGTACCTCGCATAAACAAAGTTCAGAAGACTATACCAGGTGGTTAGCAATAAAAGGAACAATGAATGATATATGAGTATATATGTACAAGAAAGAATCTTTGTGCAAAATTGCTTAAAATGATAAGATTGTTACACTACTTATGACACTATTGCCAATCCCCGGCAGCGGCGCCATTTTGATGTAGTATTTTTACGTGTCAAATAACTATTTACATGTGAGTATAATAGATTCGTTTCCGCAGGGATTGGTGTGTCTCATAAGTATTTTAACGTCAAATATCATTTCAAGTTTTGGGTATAATTTGTTTGTTTGTGTAAAACTATGTTTACTATTCGACATAAAAGTAAAGCGAGCAGAGATAGAGCTATTTCGCTTGTGGTTAGAAACATCAACCAAGCGTAACAACTGCAATCTCTCGATCGATTAATAGATTCTAGCTTTTCAAACAAAGTTATCACAATCATTCGACAATACCATTCATATCTAAATGGTATCGTTATTTCTAAGAGTTCGTTTAAATATCGATTTCCCAAACATTTAAACGATCACAAAGTTGATTGGATGATTTAACCGACGATTTCCCAATCGATCAAATCATCCAAAAGCATAAAGTTCTAGATTAAAAGTGATTATCAAAGATTAACATCTATGTCTAGATTGATAATTTAAGATAGATAGTTATTCCATTTCTAGATTTAAAAGCATGTGTCCAATACATTTTAAACCTCAATAAAGCATTAAAAGCAAGAATAACCACAACAATGAATAAATAGCTAGAATCATATATTAAAGGATCAAAAGATTACATAATAGCTTGGTTGTGTACCTCAAAACCACAAGAGAAGATATAGGCTACATATATCTATGATAGCCATGCAAGGAATGAGAAGAAGATGAAGATTCTATGACAAGATCCATGATGTCTCAACAAATCTTGGCTTGAATCTACTTCTAACTCCCTTGTTGTATGTTTCTCTCTCTAGAAAAGCTCTAACCTCTCTCTAAAAACCATAAAATTTGATAAAACAGTAGTAATGAATGGCTAGAGAAAGAAGAAAAAGCTACTTAAAGGGGCTGAAAACGTGACATCTCGCTTGAAGCTAGATTATGTCGCTTCAAGCGAGATGTCAAAAATCCACAACTGGCCAATGGGGACTTGCCATGTGGCCCTTATCCTGTTTCAGGATGTACTTCGCCTGGAGCGGTGGTTGAGCGAGCCAAAAGCGAACTTGCTTGATGCATTCTGTCCAAATCTCGCTTAAGCGAGCTGAAGTCGCTTCAAGCGAGATGTAGTTCTTCATGAGCGAGTTGGAAGCGAGATAGAAGCGAGGAGAATTGTTGCTCTCTGCCTAAATCTCGCTTCAAGCGAAAACTTCTCGCTTCAAGCGAGATTTCTTCCTCTAGGAGCGAATTTGAAGCGAACAGAAAGCGAATTCCAAAGTTGCTTCTGCCTAAATCTCGCTTCAAGCGAGCTGAAGTCGCTTCAAGCGAGATGAACTTGACTCAGGAAAATTCTTGGTCCTTGCTTGTCTCGTTCCTGCACAAAGTTAGGAGAGTAAGGTATGTGAAGCGTAATAAAATGCTCCCCAACTTAGCTTGTTTGTCCTCAAACAAAGATTCACAAAAGAAATTTCCAAGGCTTTGGACAAGATTTTTAGCACAGCTCCACACAGAAGAAAAAACAAATTCTCAGGTGATGATTCAAATGTAACTGCGCGGGCAAGCATGAAGTTTTCCAAAATCCTAGGCCTAAACTATGAATGTGAAACAAGTCCTAAGTACAAAATCTACTTCACTCAATTCAAAGCATAAACATGACTATCTATGAACCACACCTAACACACATCTGTAAGTAGAGAAAACACAGTGTAAACAATTAATGAGGGGTAATGTACACACATCCAAAAATCAAGCTAACATTCTGATTAAGTTATATGTCCATCCAAATATCATCTTAAAAAGCACAAAAAGCATGGATCAAAAGGTCTTTCTTAGGGTTATAACTTGGCCGGGCTACAAAAGAAATGTTATATGTGGGATAATTGAAATCAAAAAGCCTATCAAAGAGGAACATTCCTTGTATTAACAATTCAAACCAAAACTTCCCTACCAACCATAATGCACCCTTGGTGATCAACAATAAATTCAATAACCTTGACAACTTATTCTATTTTTGGTTTCTTTTTTTCTTTTTCTTCTCTAAATTTTTTTTTCTTTCTTTTTCACAAGTACAAACTTTGAAACTTCTAACATATAAACAAATTACTGTTGTCAAGTTACTTTCAACAATTCACCATGATTCTTCACATAGAATACCTCACTTTCTCCCCAACTTAAACACAACAAAACTCTATTTGAATGTTCCCCTATCCTAAGGCAAGGGACAAAGTACAAGAAGGTTAAGGGTTCAACAAAGTGAAAATATCAAAGTCCTAAAACGAGTCAAACATGAACTGAATTTAGAAAATTTTTGGGCAATTTCAATGAGCGTTGTGCTCATGAAAGTTGACAGTTCATGTTTGAGGACTTGATTCATTTGGCTCAGATTGGGGTGTCAGATACTCACTCTTCTCACGGGTAGGCTTTATGTGGTCAAAAGTGTTTCATCTCAATTTCAAAAATGCCTTGATCCTTTCCATGCTTTCATACCATTCAAAACAATTATCAGATTTAACATAACAAAAACAAGTTAGACAATGATTATTGGTCTCCAGCATATAATATACAATTTGAAGCTACCTCACATTTAGGCTAAGTACTAAGTGGTTCAAGAACGGTCATGTTTATGAGAAGAGTTAGATGAAATAGATTTTATGCGAAGTACTAATTTCAAATTCTAGTAAAGACCTAGAAAAACGGGAAACCAATACCTTGGCTTTGCGCTTTCTCACAACTAATATCATTATTACACACCTGATTTGTGCTCAATCCTTTGGCTTTCGAGCATTTCAACAGTTAATGTTCATGAGCAGTTTTCTTCTATGCGAGACAACACAAAAAAAAAACAAGATTTAACACAAGGTTCATCCAAAGCATATTAGTGAAAACAAACGACAAACTAAGTTATTAAAACCATGAACTTAAAACAAAGTACTAAAAAAAAATACATTATAGCGAAAAATTAACAAAGTTCCCAAGTGTAAGCAAAAGCAATAAAAAAAAACAATCTGAAACATAAAGCTAGGAGCATAAAAAAAACACAGTGAACTGCTGTCACTAAGCATCATCCTCTGTCATCTCATCATCAGAACTCGCTTCCCTTTCCTCATCCTCATTAGCTGCACCTGATTGCTCGCCCCCTCCATAAAAGGTCGGCCTGTCCCCAGGCCATCCACAATACTCCATGAAAATGTCAGGGGTCATCATATAAGATGGGTCCAATGGATGCATGCAAGCATCATAGTACGTCTGATGCATGCCTCGCTGGCTCCTAAACAGGGCAGCATTCTGGTCCATAATGAAATTATCCCGCTGCTTCTGTCGAATGGCTCTCTCATCCTGCTGGTGCATCCAAGCAGACATGGCGGAAAAATCAAAAGTGGCAGGAGACTGGGGGACCTGCTGTGGTGGGGCTGACTGTGGCGGGACTAGCTGTGGCTCGACTGCAGGGGGAATCTCATGGGAAGGAACTGGTATCCTGCCGCTCGATCTGCGGATGGCGCCCCGAATATACATGTCATCAATGGGATGAGATAACACTTCATGAGAGGGTAAGGAGATCTGCACACCCTTAGACTGAAGTAACCCCATAACAAACCCGGGGAAAGTAATCCTGGTCTCAGGTCGAGTGGCGCCACTCAAAGCCATGTGTTTCAGCTCCTCCGAAATAATCCGAGCAATGTCTACCTCCTTGCTGCGACAAATGTGCCAAATGAGCGGGGTGACAGCTTTAGCGACAGTCGAGACATGGCTCTTCGGACACACATTATGCACCAAGAATTTGAAAACAATTGCAGCCTTAATATTCATGTCTGCAAAGGCGGCAATATTACGGTTACCACTACCGCTTCTGGATGCCACATACTGCCTCCCAGGCAGCAAAAATTCTCTCTCAATCTGGTCATGAGGCCAATTACCCGTCAGAGCAGTCTCTCCATACTCACAGAGGGAAGGGACAGTAGGGTCTTCACCAGGAGGTAGATCAAAAGGGTTTCCGAGGTAATCATTAATGGCATCCCTATCAAATTGAATTGTGATACCCCTCACTTTTGTGGAATAAGTGAAATTTGCCTCCATGTCCTTGTTATCGCAGCTTGGAACTGCATTAGCATAAAACTCTCTCAGGAGGTCTAGGTTGATGTGTGGGTGAGGTTGGAGAAGTTTTTGCCACTTCCTGTTAGAGAAAATCTTATGTATTTCAGCAAAGTCGCCCTCAGGGTTAATGTTAAAGACCTTATCATGCCAAGTTTCTTTCTTTTCGAGATCAAGAAACCTAGCATAAGCCTTTCTGGATTTGAAACGGGTGGCATCAGGGTTCCTGGGTGTGGGTAAAGGACGGTTCACGGTGGAGGAGGAAACCTTGCGTTTGGATCCGGATTTAGGTTTAGGTCCCATCTGCAAAACAACCAGAGAAATTCTAATACAGTAGATAATTCATTAGAACATGTATGAAATTAAAGAAAGTAAAACAGATTGGTCCCCACACACAATTTTTTTGGCAAGTCTGTGCAAAACTCGCTTAGAACTCGCTTGAGCGAGATCAGAAGCGAGTTTGCTTGAACAAATCTGGGTAATTTCGCTTGAAGCGAGACAATCTCGCTTGAAGCGAAATATCACCCAAGTTTGTTCATCTTCCACATGAACACTCGCTTCAAGCGAAAACTTCTCGCTTCAAGCGAGGTTCTTCCAGACCTGCTTTTTTCAAAAGAATTCCAGCAGTAAACATGCAAATCCAACTACCGTTACTCTAATTCGCCTAACCCCATCATATACCCTACAAGTACAGTCTCTAATCATACAAGTTGTCTAGCCTAACCTAACCATTTCTAAAATTGATAAAACATGAAATTTTCAAAAGAAATTGGAATGAGAAGTGGAGAAATTCAAACCTGTTATAATGTTTGATGCAAATGCGAGATGAGAAAAGTGATTGCAAATGAGAAACTTGACTTGATTTGACCAAGAACACTTTGGTAATGGAAATGGGTTTGGAGAGAAAGAGTGAAGAGGGAAAAAAAACGTAAGAGGGAAAAATGAGTGGGTGGGGGTTAAGTTTTGGTCTTGGGAACCGCTCCCAACGTCTGAAAAGTCAAAATTTCGCTTGAAGCGAAAAATTCTGTCTTCAAGCGAAATTTGAAAGTGTGAAACTCGCTTAAGCGAGATGCATCTCGCTTCAAGCGAATTTCACCCAGTTTTCTCAAATGTTTACTTATGCTTATCTTGACACTAGTGACTTAATTCCTACATGCAATAAAACTTAAAATTGACTTACAAAACTGGGTTGCCTCCCAGCAAGCGCTCGTTTTGCGTCATGAGCTCGACGCCTTTTTCGATGACAGCATCATGGATCACTTAGTAAAATTGTCGACGTTTGCCGATCAACTTCACCACCAAAGTAGGGCTTCAACCTTTGCCCATTAACGGTCCAATTGGCCTTTGTTGTTGGATCTTCCAAAACCACCGCGCCATAAGGCTTTACCTCTTTGATTAAGAACGGACCGGACCACTTGGATTTGAGCTTGCCCGGAAATAATCTCAATCTTGAGTTAAAAAGCAACACCATTTGTCCGGGTTCGAAGTTTCTTTTCATGATCCGCTTGTCATGGTAGCTCTTCACCTTGTCCTTGTACACTTTTGAAGATTCATAAGCTTGATTCCTCATTTCCTCAAGTTCATGCATTTGAATTTTTCTTTTCTCCCCCGCTTGCTCTTGGTCAAAATTCAAAAACTTTAGCGCCCAAAACGCCTTGTGCTCCAATTCAACCGGCAAGTGGCATGCCTTCCCATACACCAATTGGAATGGTGTGAAACCTGTAGGTGCCTTAAAAGCGGTCCTATAGGCCCACAACGCTTCATCAAGCTTCAATGCCCAATCTTTCCGTGATGAAGACACGGTTTTTTCGAAGATTTTTTTGATTTCCCGATTGGACACCTCGGCTTGGCCATTTGTTTGCGGATGGTAAGGTGAAGCAACCTTATGCTTTACTCCATAGTGCTCAAGAGCTTTGGCTAGTTGCGAATTGCAAAAATGAGATCCACCATCGCTAATAAGCACCCTCGGAGTTCCAAAGCGAGTGAAGATGTTTTTCTTTAAGAATTTGATCACCGTCTTGCTATCGGCTTTTGGTGATGCAATAGCTTCCACCCACTTGGAGACATAGTCAACGGCCACCAAAATGTATTCATTGGTAAAAGAAGATGGAAAAGGGCCAACAAAATCAATTCCCCAACAATCAAACACTTCCACCTCAAGAAGGCTTTGTAACGGCATCTCATTCTTTTTTGAAATTGCACCGGTTCTTTGGCACTTATCACATTGTTGACAATGTGCATAAGCATCTTTGAAGAGAGTAGGCCAAAAGAATCCGGATTGAAGAACTTTTGCCGCCGTTCTTTGTCCGTTGAAGTGTCCACCATAGGGTGAATTATGACAATGCCATAGAATCTTGCTTGCTTCATCTTGAGCAACACATCTTCTCAAAAGATTGTCCGCTCCGGTTTTGAACAAATAAGGGTCATCCCACAAGTAATGATTGGAGTCCCGTAGAAACTTCTTCTTCATTTGATAATTGAAATCCTCCGGTATGACACCCTTTGCTTTGTAATTTGCCATATCGGCAATCCATGGCCTCTCTTGCACCATGAGTAACTTCTCATCCGGAAACTCTTCCCGGACATCTTGTTCCTTCTCGGTTACCTCAATGTTTACAAGCCTTGAAAGGTGATCGGCCACCAAATTCTCGGTCCCCTTTTTGTCCTTGATCTCCAGATCAAACTCTTGTAGCAAGAGCATCCACCGGATGAGCCTCGGTTTAGAATCGGCTTTGGTGATCAAGTACTTAATTGCTGCATGGTCAGTGAACACAACAACTTTTGAACCAATAAGATAAGAACGAAATTTCTCTAATGCATATACAATTGCAAGCAATTCTTTTTCGGTAGTTGCATAATTGATTTGAGCATCATTTAAGACCTTGCTTGCATAGTGGATAGCATGAAAAACGTTGTTCTTTCTTTGGCCTAACACGGCACCCACAGCATAATCACTAGCATCACACATGAGTTCAAAATTTAGGGTCCAATTAGGAGCCGTGATTATGGGTGCGGTTGTCAAGCTTTCTTTCAAAATTTTAAAAGCATTTAAACATTCTTGATCAAATTCGAAAGACTTATCTTTGTTGAGCAAATTGTTCTATGGTTTTGCAATCTTTGAGAAGTCTTTGATGAAGCGCCGGTAGAATCCGGCATGACCAAGAAAACTTCTTACCCCTTTGACATTTACGGGCGGTGGGAGATTTCCGATGACATCAACCTTAGCTTGATCTACCTCGATACCCCTTGAAGAAATCTTGTGACCAAGGACAATACCCTCGGTAACCATGAAATGACATTTCTCCCAATTGAGCACCAAATTAGTTTGAACGCACCGCTTCAGTACGATGTCCAAGCTTTTCAAACACGAATCAAATGATGAACCAAAAACCGAAAAATCATCCATGAAGACCTCCATGCATTTCTCAGTTAAATCGGAGAAGATGGCTTGAACACACCGTTGAAAGGTAGCGGGTGCGTTGCATAAGCCAAAGGGCATTCTTCTATAAGCAAAAATACCAAAAGGGCAAGTGAAAGCCGTCTTCTCATGATCTTCCGGGTTGACGGTGATTTGGTTGTAGCCGGAATAGCCATCAAGGAAACAATAGAAGGCTTGACCGGAGAGTCTTTCAAGCATTTGATCCATAAATGGCAATGGGAAGTGATCCTTCCTTGTAGCTTGATTGAGTCTTCTATAATCAATGCACATTCTCCATCCGGTGACGGTCCTAGTTGGAATCAACTCATTTTTCTCATTTGTGATCACCGTCATACCTCCTTTCTTTGGAACTACTTGAACCGGACTAACCCATGCACTATCCGAGATCGGATATATCACACCGGCTTCTAGTAGCTTCACCACTTCCTTGCGCACTACCTCTTTCATTGTTGGATTCAAGCGGCGTTGTGGTTGTGCTACCGGTTTGAAATCATCTTCCATCATTATTTTATGCATACAATAAGATGGACTTATCCCTTTCAAGTCGGACAACTTCCACCCTATAGCTTCTTTGTTGGACTTTAGAATTTCCACCAAACTTTCTTCTTCCTTGACGGTTAAAGCGCTACTTATGATGACCGGTTTGACATTACCATCTTCAAGAAAGACATACTTGAGGTGTGATGGTAAGACTTTTAATTCCACCTTGGCATCTTCAACCTTAGATTCTTCATCGGACCCCTCTTTCAACTCCCCAAGTTTAGCATGATGAGGAGGAACTTCCTTCAAGGTGTCTAGCTCTTTTAAGCAATCTTCAATCTCTCTTGCTTCTTCGGCACCAATAAAATCAAGTGCATCCGTCAAATCACTTTCAAAGGGTGTTCGTTTAAGAAATTGCTTCTGATTGGTCATGATGACTTCTTCGGTTGCATCCACTTTAAAACATGCGCCCTTATCCTTGAAGTACTTAATGGCATCACGAATATTGAAGTGTACCTCTTCATTATAAAACCTCACCTTTATGATGTTGTCATCGAGGTCAATCATCATCCGTGCCGTTTGTATGAAGTTTCTTCCCAAAAGAATAGGCACATCGTCATCCTCCTCAATATCCATAATCACAAAATCGGCCGGGAACACAAATTTGTCAACTTTTACTAACACATCTTCCGCTATTCCTAAAGGCTTTGCGAAGGATTTATCGGCCAATTGCAAAGTCATCCCCGTCCGCTTCACGCATAGTTCACCAACTCTTTTAGCGACAGACCAAGGCATGAGATTGATGCTTGAACCAAGATCAAGTAGTGCCTTGCCAACAGCGGTGGTTCCTATAGCTACCGGTAGAGTGACTCTCCCCGGATCTTGTTCCTTCTTTGGCAACCTCCTTTGAATGATGGCACTACAATTTGCATCAAGTTGAATGACTTCTTCATCGTTGACTCTTCTCTTCTTGGAAAGGATATCTTTCATGAACTTAGCATACGCCGGCATTTGTTCCAAGGCTTCCGAAAATGGAATATCAATTTGTAACTTCTTGAAAAGTTCAAGAAACCTTGCATATTGCCTTTCCTTGTCTTTCTTTGATGGAGCTTGTGGGTAAGGTAAATGTTGAGTCGACACCTTCTTCTCAACTTTCTTCTTTGTTTCCTTCTCATTCACCACATCTTTCCCTTCTTTCTCCATCTCATTCTTTTCAACTACTCCTTTTTTTTCATTTTTTTCATTTTCAACTAAGTCTCCTTTATTCTCTTCCTCTCCATCTCTCTCAACACCTTCCTCTTCATCAACTTCCTCCAAATCAAATTCCTCTACAACCTTCCTTTCCACTTCCAAATCATCAACACCTATCCCTCGGCCAATCACTTTGCCACTTCTTGTTGATATGGCTTTGCAATGCTCTTGCCCTTTTGGGTTGGCTTGTGTGTTGGCGGTGAAGGCTCCCCCTTGTTGGTTATCTTGAGCCATTTGTTGTGCCATTTGCCCCATTTGTGTTTCGAGGTTCTTGATCGAAGCCTCGTTGCTCTTTTGGTTAGCTAAGGACAATTGCATGAATTGGTTCAAGGTCTCGTCCGTGTTTGGAGGACGGTTTTGTTGTTGTTGAAGGTTTTGTGGTGGATATTGATAATAATTGTTGTAAGGTTGTTGGTAATAATTGGGTGGTTGAAAGTAGTGAGGTGGTGGTTGACTCCATGGTTGGCCAAACGAATTTCCTCGTGGGAAGTTGTTGTTACCCGAATATCTCCCTTGATTAGAACTACCAGCTTGTTGACCTTGTTGTTGATTTGGCCTCTGTTGGTTTCCCAAAAAATTTACCTCTTCTAAAGATGGTGGTGGACAATAGCCGGTGGGATGATCACCGAAACACAACTCGCAAGCATTCACTTGTGAAGAACCCCCATCTTTTTGGAATTGTTCCATGATTTGCTTGGGTAAACTCTCCATTTTCTTTTGCATTGCGTCCATTTGTTGAGTGAGGAGTTTGTTTTGTGCTAACACCGCATCATTTGTCTCCAATTCAAGAATACCTGCTTTCCTTTGTGAAGGATTTCTATTATGAGAAGATTTGCGAGAGTTGAGCGCCATTTGATCAATGATCCTTACCGCCTCTTGTGGAGTTTTCAACATTAGAGAATCATTTGCCGATGCTTCTAACAAAATCTTGGATTCACTTTGAAGACCTTGGCGGAAAAGGTAGATTTGCATTTGACTGTCATAACCATGCTTGGGACAATTCCTCAACAAAGATTTGTAACGCTCCCTGTTGGAACAAAGGTGTTCAGCAATATCACGTTTTGAGTTTTGATGATAACAAGGTATTAAAAAGTTGTCAATTGGATATTGCTAATATTTGTTTAAGTATGCAGGATATCAATCAAGATTTATATCTTAGAAAGTATTATGTATCGAAGAGAGTCTGAAGACTGTATCGAAGAAAGTCTGAAGACTGTATTGAAGAGAGTCTGAAGACTGTACCGAAGATAGTCTGAAAGACTGTATCAGAGTCTGAAGACTATCAGAGTCTGAAGACTATCAGAATCTGAAAACCAAGAGAGTCTGAAGATTATCAGAAGCTTAGTGCTACAGTGAGTCTGAAGCCTGAAATCTGAAAGTCTGCTAACAAGGATTTCTACAAGCATTGCAATGCAAAAGAAACTCTCAAATGGAGTAACGGCTAGCTTCAAAGTCAGCTTGAGCGTGGGAAGCACAAAGACAAGAATGCAGGCCAGTACAGAGTACGTTGTACGAACTCTGTTTCCACAACTCCACTACCTCGTACAGTTTTGCAACTGTGTCTACCGGTATTAATCCTCAAAGGGAATGGAATTCAAATTATGAAATTGAAGGACTATTACCAAATCAAGCAACAGATTAACAGCCATTGATCAAGCTTCAGAAATCATCTTGATGTGCTGGATGACTCAACGTCTCTTTCCTACGCCTATATAAAGGATAGAAGACTTGAAGAATTGTTGGACTCTACTACTAGAAAAATTACACTGCGTTGCTTTCGTATTCAACTGAGTCCTAACAAAAACACATCAACAACTTAGATTCTTACAAACTGAGTATTCTAGAATTTCTAAGTTCCACAGAAAAACAGAGTCTGTCTTTTGTTTAAAACAGAGTCTGTCTTTTGTTTAAAACAGAGTCTGTCTTTGTTGTAATTGAAACACATTTGATTTTTGTCAAGTGTTTCAACTCTATTCAATTTTCTGTAATTGTGTAAGAAGTCTCTTGCTTGTGTGCTTGAGCAAAGAAGTCTCTTGGCTGCGTCCTTGAGCAAGGAAGTCTCTTAGTTGTGTCTTTAAGCATTGGAAGTCTCTTGCCTGCGTGCTTGAGCATTGGAAGTCTCTTAGTGTGTGTTTGAGCAACTTGTAATTGATATTACATTTTAGTGAACTCTCCTTGGAAGTACAAGGGGGACAGGACTACTTCCGGTTTGTGGAAGGAACCTGTATAATTGCTTGCGTTCTCTCTTCTCTCTATCTTTTGATTATTCCGCTGCATCAGAACCTGATCTCCCATCAGACTCTGATCCCATTCAGACTCTGAGTTTAAAGGAATTAGATTCTCACTCTTCAAGAGCTGCGAAAAGCTAACACAATTCAACCCCCCCTTCTTGTGTTTTTCTCACCTTCAGTTGGTATCAGAGCTCCAGCTCTGTTGTCATAGCACTTAACCGTGTGACAGAAAAGATCTAGAGAAAAACATGTCTTCCAGTGAACTGTCTTCTTCTAGTGCTACTTCTGGTGCTGCTATACCATATGACTATGGATCTAATAACAGCAGTAAAAAGGCTGATTATGGAAAAATTCCTAAGTTCAATGGTGATCCTGAAGAATTTTCTTGGTGGAAAACCAACTTCTACAGTTATGTCATGGGTCTTGATGAAGAACTCTGGGACATACTTGAAGATGGTGTTGGTGACTTACAACTTGATGACGAAGGTGCTGCCATTGACCGCAAACTTCACACTGCTGCTCAAAAGAAAATCTACAAGAAACATCATATCATCAGAGGGGCTCTTGTCACTGCTATTCCTAAAACGGAATACATGAAGATGAGTGACAAATCTACTGCTAGAGCCATGTTTGCGTCTCTCTGTGCTAACTATGAAGGAAGCAAAAAGGTCAGGGAAGCTAAAGCTCTTCTATTAGTTCATCAGTATGAACTATTCAAGATGAAAGAGGATGAAAGTATTGAGCAGATGTACTCAAGATTTCAAACTCTAGTATCTGGTCTTCAGATACTAAAGAAGAGTTATATAGCTTCTGATCATGTTAGCAAGATTTTAAGGAGCTTACCCTCTAGGTGGAGACCAAAGGTCACTGCAATTGAGGAGGCTAAAGATTTAAACACTTTAAGTGTTGAAGATCTTGTAAGCTCACTCAAGGTTCATGAGTTAAGTCTCAATGAACATGATTCTGTAAGAAAGTCCAAAACTATTGCTTTAAAATCAAAAGGAAGGTCTTCAAAGGCTCTCAAGGTTGAAGAGTCTGAAAATGAATCTTCAGCTTCTGAAAGCTCAGAGGAGGATCCTGATATTGCAAAGGAAATGGCTATGCTTTCAAGCAGAATGCAGTACCTTGCTAAGAAGAACAAGAGATTTCTGAGCAAGAGCAGTGGGAAAGGGTTCAAAAAGGAGGAACAGAAAGGTTGCTTCAACTACAAGAAGACTAGACATTTTATTGCTGAGTGTCCAGAGATGCAGAAGGAGAAATCCAAGTCAAAGAGGCCAACCTTCAAGTCAAGCAAGTTTAAGAAGCAGATCAAGAAAATTCTGATGGCCACCTAGGAAGATCTTGATAATGAGTCAGGGTCTGAGGATGATGATGCTGATGGTGAAGCTAATGTAGCTGTTGGACTAATGGCTACAACTGAATCTGTTAAAGAGACACCTGAGGCAGAATCAGACGCAGACTCTGAGAGTGAAACAGAGGTATATTCTGAAATCACAAGATCTGAACTTGTAGAATCTGTCAAAGAACTTCTTGGTCATTTTAAAGCTAAAACCACTGAGTTGAAGAAAGTCAAACAACAGCTTGATAAGCTGTCAAAAAGACATAATTCAACTCTGTTGGAATTAGAAAATTTAAAAGAAGAAAATATCTCTCTATTGATCAAGAAGTGTAGCTGTAAATACTTAAGTGAGCAAGATGTTGCTCTGCAAGAATTTATTGCTACTGGAATTGACAGATCAAGGGTTGCGTCCATGATCTATAGCACGTATCAGAACAGGGGACAGGGTCTTGGATTCATTGGAGGAAACTCAAATGAAGTGACTCTGAAACCTGGTCCTGATGGAGCCAGAGAAGCGTTGAAAAATCACTTTGTAAGTGAGTCTGATGAAGTCAACACAGTGACTCATTCAGAACCTAAAGCTTTAAAGACTCAGACTCTGAAACATTCAAAGTCTGATAAACAGACTCTGAAAAAGCCAGAGTCTGAAAAACAAAAGCCTGAGTTTCAAAAAAGAGAAACTGTGAAAGGCAAGTTGAAACCTAAACCAAACGGTTTCAAACCCAAGGTATGGGAGAGAACATTGCCAATGACTTCAAGACATAACTTACGAAAGGAGTTCAATGGTTCTAAGACTAACCAAAAAAGACCCATGAGAATATGTGTACCTAAGTCTGAAATTATTGATGCTGCAGGTATGTCTAAAAGGACTAGAAAAGCAGAAGGCTTGGTACCTGGACAGTGGTTGCTCGCGTCACATGACGGGACAAAGGTCTATGTTCCTAACCCTAACCATGAAAGAGGGAGGAACTGTGGGATTTGGAGGAAACCAGACTGGCAAAATCATTGGTACTGGAACCATTGGTAACTCTCTGATCTCAATCAATAATGTGTGGTTCGTTGATGGACTTAGACATAACTTACTAAGCATAAGTCAATTATGTGACAGTGGTTATGATGTATTGTTTAATAAGAACAACTGCACAGTGGTTAACAAGGATGATCAGTCCACAGTCTTCAAGGGAAAACGAAGAAACAATGTCTACAAGATAAAATTCTCTGAACTGACTAATCAGAAGGTTGTGTGCCTTTTTTCAATGGGTGATAAGAAGTGGTTGTGGCATAGACGTTTGGGACATGTTAACTGGAGATTAATCTCTAAGCTTAGCAAGTTGCAACTTGTCAAAGGCCTACCAGACATTGACTATCACTCAGATGCTCTTTGCGGAGCATGTCAGAAAGGGAAAATTGTCAAGAGTCCCTTCAAGCCTAAAGAAATTGTTTCTACTTCCAGACCCTTGGAGTTACTTCATATTGACTTATTTGGACCAGTTAGCACTGCATCCTTATATGGAAGTAAATATGGACTAGTCATTGTTGATTACTACAGCAGATGGTGTTGGGTTAAATTTCTGAAAACTAAAGATGATTCATATTCTGTGTTTAGTAAATTCTGCATCCAAATTCAATCAGAGAAGGAATTGAAAATCCTGAAAGTCAGAAGTGATCATGGAGGAGAATTTGAAAATGAACCGTTTGAGGTTTTCTGTGAAAAACATGGAATTATTCATGAATTCTCTGCTCCTAGAACTCCACAACAAAATGGAGTTGTAGAGAGAAAGAACAGAACCTTACAAGAGATGGTTAGAACCATGATCCATGAGAACAATCTGGCTAAGCATCTTTGGGCAGAAGCTGTAAACACAGCTTGTTATGTTCAGAACAGAATCTATATTAGACCTCTGTTGAACAAAACAGCTTATGAACTCTTTAAAGGAAGGAAACCCAACATATCTTATTTTCATCAGTTCGGATGTACGTGTTATGTCCTGAACAACAAAGTCTACCTAAAGAAATTTGATGCCAAAGCTCAAAAGGGAATCTTTTTAGGTTACTCTGAACGCTCTAAGGCATACAGGTTGTATAATTCAGAAACACAATGTGTTGAAGAATCTATGCATGTCAGATTCGATGACAAAGTGCCTGGAATTGAAACTCCAGTGCAAGATGGAAGTTGTGTAGAATCTCAAGATTCTGATGACAACTCAGAAGTTGATCAGATTTCAGAATCTGAAGATACTTCAGAAACTGGAACATCCCCTGAAACTCCTAATGAAGAAGCTTCTGATGAAGCTCAAGATGGTTCTTTGCAAGCTAGTCAATCCAAACAATCTTTCAAATACAAGTCTTCACATCCAGAGGATCAGATAATTGGCAATAAAGAAAGTCCCAGAAGAACAAGATCGCATTTCAGACAAGAAGAGTCTGTCTTGGGATTATTATATGTTATTGAACCAACCTCTGTTGAAGAAGCTCTTGGAGATGAAGGATGGATTCTGGCAATGCAAGAAGAACTGAATTAATTCAAAAGGAATGAAGTATGGGATCTAGTAGCTAAGCCTGATCACAAGAACATCATTGGAACCAAGTGGGTGTTCAAAAATAAGCTTAGTGAACAAGGAGAAGTAATCAGAAACAAGGTCAGACTTGTTGCGCAGGGCTACAGTCATCAAAAAGGCATTGATTACACAGAAACGTTTGCTCCAGTTGCAAGATTGGAAGCAATCAGGTTACTTCTTTCCTATGCAGTTAATCACAACATAACCCTGTATCAAATGGACGTTAAGAGTGCATTTCTTAATGGTGTCATTTCTGAAGAAGTATATGTCAAACAACCTCCTGGCTTTGAAGATTTAAAACATCCAGAGCATGTTTATAAATTGAAGAAATCACTCTATGGCTTGAAACAAGCTCCCAGAGCATGGTATGAAAGACTAAGTAATTTCTTAATTCAAAACAACTTTGAACGAGGGCAAGTTGACACTACTCTATTCAGAAAGACTCTGAAGAAAGACATTCTTATAGTTCAGATTTATGTTGATGATATCATTTTTGGTTCTACAAATAGTTCACTTTGCAAAGAGTTTTCCAAAGTAATGCAGGATGAGTTAGAAATGAGCATGATGGGAGAATTGAAGTTCTTTCTTGGAATTCAAATCAACCAATGCAAAGATGGAGTTTATGTTCATCAGTCCAAATACACGAAAGAGCTTCTGAAGAAGTTCAATCTTGAGGACTGCAAAGAAATGAATACTCCAATGCATCCAACCTGCACTCTGTGCAAAGAAGATCAAGGAACCAAAGTTGATCAGAAGCTGTATAGAGGTATGATTGGTTCTTTGTTATACCTAACTGCATCCAGACCAGATATTTTATTCAGTGTATGTCTGTCTGCAAGGTTTCAATCAGATCCTAGAGAGTCTCACTTAACAGCTGTTAAGAGAATCTTTAGATATCTGAAAGGAACTACTAATCTTGGACTTCTTTACAAGAAATCCTCTGACTACAAGCTAGTTGGATTCTGTGATGCTGACTATGCTGGAGACAGGATTGAAAGAAAATCTACCAGTGGCAATTGTCAATTCTTGGGAGAGAATCTGATATCCTGGGCTAGCAAGAGGCAAGCAACCATTGCTTTGTCTACAGCAGAAGCAGAATACATCTCAGCTGCTAGTTGTTGTACACAGCTACTCTGGATGAAACATCAGCTTGAGGACTATCAAATAACTGAAAACTGTATCCCAATTTATTGTGATAATACGGCAGCAATATGTTTGTCTAAGAATCCAATTCTGCATTCAAGAGCAAAGCACATTGAGATTAAACATCATTTTATAAGAGTCTATGTTCAAAAAGGAATTTTAGATATTCAATTCATTGATACTGATCATCAATGGGCTGATATATTTACTAAACCCTTATATGTTGAAAGATTTGATTTCATAAAGAAAAATTTGAACATGTGTTATGTCTCTGGGTAATGTGCGCCTCTGAAAACAGAATTCAGACTCTGAAAAATATTCAGAAGCTATTTGGGAATCAGACCCTCTTTTGGAGACTCTGATAAAAGCTTCTGATAAACTATTCAGACTCTGGTAAAGAATCTTTAGACTCTCAGAAGCTCGTATTAGTGGAAGCATGACTGTTGAGTTTAGTAACACCTGCCCCACTACGGTGACAGTTACTTTATAGTTTCTCAGACGTGGCCTGTCTGTATTGGGTAAGAACTCAAAGGGCAATGATTTCATTACGTTGAACAAGTTACCTTCGCATTGTCCCAATACTTTTACGGCTGCATGCTATATGTATTTATTGTTTGTGTTTGTTTGTCCCCTATTCTCTCCAAACGGTTATCAAACTCTTTTCTATAAATACATGACACACACAACTCACTTTTCTTTTCACTCTTTGATTTTCTCTCTGAACAAATTTCTTGTTTTCAATACTTTGCAAAACTTTTTGTTCTCAAATCAAACACTTAGAAACCTCTAAAATGGCAAGTGATCTCATCCAATCTCGTGTCATAATCAAGTCTGGAAAATCCTATGTTATCAAACCCAGAACGATGAACATTATCAAGGAGATTCTGGAAATTCAAGTTGAATCTCCAGTAGATTTTGGTTCTCTTAGTCGTCACGGAGTTGACGTTTCCTCTCATTTCTTATCACAAGGAATGATGAACTACTTTGGTATGTTGAATGGACCAACATATCAGGAGCTTGTTAGAGATTTTTGGGTTAGGTCAGAAGTCTACGACAAGGATGAAGCTACACTTGAAGAAACAGTTGCAATCTCAAACAACCCCAAGCTGGCTGGCAAGAACAGAAATCAAATGGGTTTAAGACCGTACAATGGTCTTGAAGTAAGGTCTGATGTGATGGGAATACCAATAGTTATCACTGAAGAGGTGGTAGCCAAGGCTTGTCAAATGGAGAACGCTGGTAAATTTCAGTGGAATGTTCACAAGAAAAGTGAATGGGCTGTTATCTGCAACAAACTGCTATTTGAAGGGAGACCCTCAAATAAACTGGTGGATATGCATCCTGAGCATAGGGTGCTTCTGAAGATTATACTGGACAGTATGCTTCAGAAAGGAGGAGGAACAGACACATTGTCTGTTGATCACAAAGTTCTTCTTTATTTTCTCATCAACAAAATAAAGATCAACTTCCCAAGATATGTGATGCACCACATGTGCTGGGCCATTAAGAAGAGTCAATCTGAGAACAGAAGGCAAGTTCCTTTTGGAAGATTAATATCTGAGATTCTGTATCAAGGAGGCCTCTTGAAGGTCTTATCAGAATCTGGTGTGGTATCAGATATTCATCTTGGAACTTTGACCGGAAGAATCATCAATGGCAAGACTCTGCAGTACATGAAGATTATCAAGAGATTCAACCCCTCAAGGAAGAGGAAGAGGAAGAGAAGCAGGAGCCTCTCAAGAAGAACATCAAATCTACTGCTCTTCCAGGAGTGAAAATTGGTTCCCCTAAGACCATAGCTCCTATGCCTTCATCAGTATCTTCTGCATCCAAAGAAATCAAGGATAGGATTAAAGAAACCAAGGATGAGAAGAAAGCCAAGAAAGACGAGAAGAAGGCAAAGAAAGATGAGAAGAAAGCGAAGCTAGGCAAGGGTGACAGATATTATGTCCAACTAGCTGATGAAATTGCTGATATCCTTGATGCTGACTCTGATGGTGAAGAAAGTCAGATCAAGAAGAGAAAGGTGGATGTGGTTCCTGTGGCTAAGGATGTAGCACAGAAGATAGGTACTTCTGTATCTATGATTGAAGATGAACATGCTGCTGGCAATGGCAGCAGAAGTGGTTGCTGAAGAATTAAAGGAAGAGACTGTCAAAGAAGCTGCTAAGTTGCTTGCTTCTGCTCTTAAACAGAAGGATCCTGTAGCTACTGCAGAAGCTGAATTATCAGAAGCTACTGTGTCTGATCACTATGCTTCTCCAGAAGCTGGCATTGGCACCTCTGGCAATGTAGCATATAGCTCATCTTCCTCCTTGAATCAAGAGTCAGAATCTGATTCAGATTCAGATAACAAACCCTTGAGCCAAATTCTTCCATCCCTCAAAAATTCATCCCCCTCACCAATCAAACCCATATCATCCCATAACCCATTGGACCCTGCAGTAGTTGAATATGTTGATTCAACTATGGATAGAGTCATTCAAGACACAATCACAGTGTCTATGAATCTACCTGTTGACCATCCTGCTCAACCAACATTTCTCAAACCACTTCAGGCAATTCAACCTTCTGAAAAGCCTGAAGTAACCATTCAATCTAAAAAGCCATCTCCCCAACCTGAAACCATTTTTGTAGACTCTCCAGACACTCTAGATTCTCTTGAGAAACATCTAGGAGGAGAACTACCAAAGACCCCTGCAAAATCCAAACCAACAAAAGCTACTAAATCCGTTTCCAAACCAGACCCTGTACCTAAACCTACAGAAAGTCTTACTTTAGCCTCTGTTGAACCTTCAGAACCTGTTGTTGAACCAGCTTCTGAAAATCTGGAACAAGCTTCTGATATCATATCAGAAACTGTAACAGAATGCAGAGCAGAGACTAAAGAGTTCCCCAACCTCTTTGTGATCCTATAACAATCTTCCCTGAGTTTGAAACTTTTCTAGCCTTAAGAGCCTCTCTACCCTCAACCTCTGAACCTCATATTGACCTATTTGATTCAAACAGGATAGATGAGTTCTATGCTTCTTCTAGCAATAAGCTCAAAGACATTATTGAGCAAAGGTTTGTGCCCATCCTCAATGTGAGCTATGAGGACAAGTTCTCTACTTTGAAGACTGAGTTCTTGGAATTTATCACCAAAATTCAGAAGGCTGCTGCCAGGGAACAAGCACTTGTCACTGCCAAGCATGTTGAAGAAGTCAAGCGGGCTGAGAAAGCTATTATCTTGGAAAGAGCTCCTATTATGAGGATTAGAGATACACCATTCTTTGATGAAGATCAATATAATCCAATGGAATCAATGGTTTATAACTCTTTGAAGAGGAGACTGTACAGAGTTCAAGAAGAAGCCAGACTAGAAAGGGAAGCTCATTTAAGAAGAACTGAGGCTCTGGAAGAGATGGTAAAGAAACAGCAAGAGGATCTCCAGAAATTGATGGATCATCTTGCCAAACAAAACCAACCTTAGTTTAATTTCTTTTTGTTCTGTTTGTAATTCTTGTTTGCTGTCTTCTGAACTGTTTTTGTTTCTTGCAAATTTATACAAGTTTTTATTTGATTCCATTTGCATTTAATTTATTTTGTGCTTTGAATCTTCTATGTTTTTCCCTCTGAATCTCATTTTCCTTATCTTAAGTCATTTAAAAAAGGGGAGGAACTTGTTCTAAACCTTTTTGTTGATGACAAAAGGGGGAGAAGAGAAAGTATTTGTGTTTTCTCAACAAGAAGAAGGGAAAAATATGAGATTTGTGTTTCCTTTCAAATATATTGCAAGTTCTATGTAAAAGTTAAAGGGAAATCTGCGAAAGGTGCTTAGTTAGACTCTGAGCCCCTGTTTAAGAATCAGTTCTCTAAATTCGTTTATTATTCTGAGAATGAATTTGATTGCTTATGAAAATGAATTTAATTAACCTGGATAGAACTTAGGAGGAGCTTACAAACCTCAACTTAAGAACTATCAGACTCAGGGGGAGTCAGAGCTTACAAACCTCAGACTCTGAGCTTACAAACCTCGGACGCCTTAAGTCAACTTGTTAATTAGATTAACAACAATTGACCTTTTAAATACTAATGTTTGTCATCATCAAAAAGGGGGAGATTGTTGGAACAAAGGTGTTCAGCAATATCACGTTTTGAGTTTTGATGATAACAAGGTATTAAAAAGTTGTCAATTGGATATTGCTAATATTTGTTTAAGTATGCAGGATATCAATCAAGATTTATATCTTAGAAAGTATTCTGTTTGAACAATGATAAAGAGCAAAAATCCAGAGAAGCATGTTGCTTGTGATTCTGTATCGAAGAGAGTCTGAAGACTGTACCGAAGAGAGTCTGAAAGACTGTATCAGAGTCTGAAGACTATCAGAGTCTGAAGACTATCAGAATCTGAAAACCAAGAGAGTCTGAAGATTATCAGAAGCTTAGTGCTACAGTGAGTCTGAAGCCTGAAATCTGAAAGTCTGCTAACAAGGATTTCTACAAGCATTGCGATGCAAAAGAAACTCTCAAATGGAGTAACGGCTAGCTTCAAAGTCAACTTGAGCGTGGGAAGCACAAAGACAAGAATGCAGGCCAGTACAGAGTACGTTGTACGAACTCTGTTTTCACTACTCCACTACCTCGTACAGTTTGGCAACTGTGTCTACCGGTATTAATCCTCAAAGGGAATGGAATTCAAATTATGAAATTGAAGGACTATTACCAAATCAAGCAACAGATCAACAACCATTGATCAAGCTTCAGAAATCATCCTGATGTGCTGGATGACTCAACGTCTCTTTCCTACGCCTATATAAAGGATAGAAGACTTGAAGAATTGTTGGACTCTACTACTAGAAATATTACACTGCGTTGCTTTCGTATTCAACTGAGTCCTAACAAAAACACATCAACATCTTAGATTCTTACAAACTGAGTTTTCTAGAATTTCTAAGTTCCACAGAAAAACAGAGTTTGTCTTTTGTTTAAAACAGAGTTTGTCTTTGTTGTAATTGAAACACATTTGATTGTTGTCAAGTGTTTCAACTCTATTCAATTTTCTGTAATTGTGTAAGAAGTCTCTTGCTTGTGTGCTTGAGCAAAGAAGTCTCTTGGCTGCGTCCTTGAGCAAGGAAATCTCTTAGTTGTGTCTTTGAGAATTGGAAGTCTCTTGCCTGCGTGCTTGAGCATTGGAAGTCTCTTACTGTGTGTTTGAGCAACTTGTAATTTATATTACATTTTAGTGAACTCTCCTTGGAAGTACAAGGGGGACATGACTACTTCCGGTTTGTGGAAGGAACCTGTATAATTGCTTGTGTTCTCTCTTCTCTCTATCTCTTGATTATTCCGCTGCATCAGAACCTAATCTCCCATCAGACTCTGATCCCATTTAGACTCTGAGTTTAAAGGAATTAGATTCTCACTCTTCAAGAGCTGCGAAAAGCTAACACAATTCAACCCCCCCCCTTCCTTCTTGTGTTTTTCTCACCTTCACTCCCATGCATCACAAAGTGACTCACTATCACCTTGACTGAATGTTGTAACTGCAGTTTTATCTTCTAGGTGCCTATCCTCCGAAAAGAACCTCTCGGAAAAAGCTTTCTCCAATACCGGCCAATCAGTCATGGTTGAAGTTGGTAGATCTAAGAACCATTCTTTAGATTTCCCTATCAATGAAATAGGAAATAATCTTGTGAACACATTCTCTTCATCCGCTTCACTAGCTCCAAGTGTACCGGCTAGACTATAGAAGGTGGTGAGATGCTTGTATGGATCTTCGTGATCTAACCCAGAAAATGGATGAGATGTCATGAGTTGAATCATTCCCGTCTTCATCTCAAATTTCCTAGCATTCGGCCTCCCAAGACGAGCGATTCTTCTTGGACTAACCCAACATGGAAGCACATTTTCTTCTTCATTACCCTCAGGTGGTGGTAAGGCATTCATTGTGATGTCTGGTTGACTTCTTGTAGGAGATGTCGAAGGAGATAACTCTGGGGATGATTGTGGAGATGCGGTTGTGGAAAGAGGAGAACCGGAAGTTCCTTCTCGCTGAGCCAGCCTAGCCAAAATATTTTCTTTCTTTGTTTTGCTGTTGTTCCTACGAGCTGTTTTCTCAATTTCAGGATCAAACCGAAGTTGGTCTTTAGAAACGGTACCTCGCATAAACAAAGTTCAGAAGACTATACCAGGTGGTTAGCAATAAAAGGAACAATGAATGATATATGAGTATATATGTACAAGAAATAATCTTTGTGCAAAATTGCTTAAAATGATAAGATTGTTACACTACTTATGACACTATTGCCAATCCCCGGCAGCGGCGCCATTTTGATGTAATATTTTTACGTGTCAAATAACTATTTACATGTGAGTATAATAGATTCGTTTCCGCAGGGATTGGTGTGTCTCATAAGTATTTTAACGTCAAATATCATTTCAAGTTTTGGGTATAATTTGTTTGTTTGTGTAAAACTATGTTTACTATTCGACATAAAAGTAAAGCGAGCAGAGATAGAGCTATTTCGCTTGTGGTTAGAAACATCAACCAAGCGTAACAACTGCAATCTCTCGATCGATTAATAGATTCTAGCTTTTCAAACAAAGTTATCACAATCATTCGACAATACCATTCATATCTAAATGGTATCGTTATTTCTAAGAGTTCGTTTAAATATCGATTTCCCAAACATTTAAACGATCACAAAGTTGATTGGATGATTTAACCGACGATTTCCCAATCGATCAAATCATCCAAAAGCATAAAGTTCTAGATTAAAAGTGATTATCAAAGATTAACATCTATGTCTAGATTGATAATTTAAGATAGATAGTTATTCCATTTCTAGATTTAAAAGCATGTGTCCAATACATTTTAAACCTCAATAAAGCATTAAAAGCAAGAATAACCACAACAATGAATAAATAGCTAGAATCATATATTAAAGGATCAAAAGATTACATAATAGCTTGGTTGTGTACCTCAAAACCACAAGAGAAGATATAGGCTACATATATCTATGATAGCCATGCAAGGAATGAGAAGAAGATGAAGATTCTATGACAAGATCCATGATGTCTCAACAAATCTTGGCTTGAATCTACTTCTAACTCCCTTGTTGTATGTTTCTCTCTCTAGAAAAGCTCTAACCTCTCTCTAAAAACCATAAAATTTGATAAAACAGTAGTAATGAATGGCTAGAGAAAGAAGAAAAAGCTACTTAAAGGGGCTGAAAACGTGACATCTCGCTTGAAGCTAGATTATGTCGCTTCAAGCGAGATGTCAAAAATCCACAACTGGCCAATGGGGACTTGCCATGTGGCCCTTATCTTGTTTCAGGATGTACTTCGCCTGGAGCGGTGGTTGAGCGAGCCAAAAGCGAACTTGCTTGATGCATTCTATCCAAATCTCGCTTAAGCGAGCTGAAGTCGCTTCAAGCGAGATGTAGTTCTTCATGAGCGAGTTGGAAGCGAGATAGAAGCGAGGAGAATTGTTGCTCTCTGCCTAAATCTCGCTTCAAGCGAAAACTTCTCGCTTCAAGCGAGATTTCTTCCTCTAGGAGCGAATTTGAAGCGAACAGAAAGCGAATTCCAAAGTTGCTTCTGCCTAAATCTTGCTTCAAGCGAGCTGAAGTCGCTTCAAGCGAGATGAACTTGACTCAGGCAAATTCTTGGTCCTTGCTTGTCTCGTTCCTGCACAAAGTTAGGAGAGTAAGGTATGTGAAGCGTAAAAGATAAAATTTGCAACAAATCAAAGCTTTTCCTTAGCAATCTTGTAAAACACGTAATAAAATGCTCAAGTTACCACATGGAAAATACTACTTTTGAGCACTTATCAACAATCAGCAATAAAGTGCCCAGGCTTCTTGCAGTTGAAGCAACCTTTATGTTCTTCCTTTTTGAAACCCTTACCACTGCTCTTGCTTAGAAACTTCTTGTTCTTTTTAGCAAGGTATTGCATTCTGCTTGAAAGCATAGCCATTTCTTTAGCAACATCAGGATCTTCCTCAGAGCTTTTAGAAGCAGAAGATTCATTTTCAGACTCTTCAACCTTGAGAGCTTTTGAGGATCTTCCCTTTGACTTTAAAGCAATGGTTTTAGACTTTCTTGCAGATTCATGTTCATTGAGACTTAACTCATGAACTTTGAGAGAGCTAACAAGATCTTCAACACTCAAAGTGTTTAAATCCTTAGCTTCCTCAATTGCAGTAACCTTTGGTCTCCACCTAGAGGGTAAGCTCCTTAGAATCTTGCTAACATGGTCTGAAGTCCAGATACTAGAGTTTGAAATCTTGAGTACATCTGCTCAAAGCTTTCATCCTCTTTCATCTTGAATAATTCATACTGATGAACTAATAGAAGAGCTTTAGCTTCCCTGGCCTTCTTGCTCCCTTCATAGTTTGCACAAAGAGAAGCAAACATGGCTCTAGCAATAGATTTGTCACTCATCTTCATGTATTTAGATTTAGGAATAGCAGTGACAAGAGCTCCTCTGATGATATGATGTTTCTTGTAGATCTTCTTTTGAGCAGCAGTGTGAAGTTTACGGTCAATGGCAGCACCTTCGTCATCAAGTTGTAAGTCACCAACACCATCTTCAAGTATGTCCTAGAGTTCTTCATCAAGACCCATGACATAGCTATAGAAGTTGGTTTTCCACCAAGAAAATTCTTCAGGATCACCATTGAACTTTGCAATTTTCCCATAATCAGCTTTCTTACTGTTGTTATTGGATCCATAGTCATATGGTATAGCAGCACCAGAATTAGCACGAGAAGAAGAAGGTTCACTCGAAGACATGTTTTTCTCTGGATCTTTTCTGTTACACGGTTAAGTGCTATGACAACAGAGCCGGAGCTCTGATACCAACTAAAGGTGAGAAAAACACAAGAACGGGAGGGTTGAATTGTGTTAACTTTTTCGAAACTCTTGAAGAGTAAGAATCTGTTTCTACAGGATCAGAGTCTGAATGGATTCAGAGTCTGATGGGAGACCAGATTCTGTTGCAGCGGAAAATAACAAGAGATAGAGAGAAAGAGAGAACACAAGCAATTATACAGGTTCCTTCCACAAATCGGAAGTAGTCCTGTCCCCCTTGCACTTCCAAGGAGAGTTTTACTAAAATGTAATATCAATTACAAGTTGCTCAAACACACAGTAAGAGACTTCCAATTGCTCAAGCACGCAGGCAAGAGTCTTCCAATGCTCAAAGACACAACTAAGAGACTTCTTTGCTCAAGCACACAAGCAAGAGACTTCTGACACAATTTACAGAAAATTGAATAGAGTTGGAGACACTTGATAAACAATCAAATGTGTTCCAATAACTTAAACAAAGACAGACTCTGTTTTTCTGATAAACTTAGAGATTCTAGAATACACAGTTTTTAAGAATAATCTAAGTTGTTGATGTGTTTCTGGTTTGACTCAGTGAAAATACAATAGCTTAGCAGCGTAGTTTTTCCGTTGTAGAGTCAAATTTATTCTTCAAGTCTTCTATCCTTTATATAGGTGTTGGAAAGAGACGTTGAGACAATCCAGCACATCAAGAGAATTCTGGAAGCTTGATCAATAGTTGTTGATCTGTTGCTTGATATGGTAATAGTCCTTCAAATGCATATTTTGAATTTCATTCCTTTTGAAGCTTAATACCGGTAGACATAGTTGCCAAACTGTACGAGGTAGTGGAGTAGTGGAAACAGAGTTCGTACACACGTACTCTGTACTATTCTGCATTCTTTGTCGTTGAGCATCCCACGCTCAAGTTGACTTTGAAGCTAGTCGTTACTCCAATTGAGTGTTTCTTATGCATTGCAATGCCTTTAGAAATCCTTCTAAGTAGATCTTCAGATTGCAGGCTTCAGACTCACTGTAGCACTTCAGCTTCTGATGATCTTCAGACTCTCTTGGTCTTCAGATTCTGATAGTCTTCAGACTCTCTTGAACTTTTAGGTTCTGATCATCTTCAGACTTATATGAACTTCAGATTCTTTTAGTCTTCAGGACTTCTTGACACAGCTTCTGATGATTCTTCAGACTCTTCAGATCTTCAGAGTCACAAGCAACAAGCTTCTCTTGGTCTTGCTCTCAAAATGTTCAAACAGAATACTTTCTAAGATTAAAATCTTGATTAATATCCTGCATACTCAAACAAATATTAGCATATCCAATTGACAATTTTTAATACCTTGTTATCATCAAAACTCAAAACGTGGTATTGCTGAACACCCTTGTTCCAACAGTGGAGTAGTAGAAACAGAGTTCGTACAAAGTACTATGTCCTATTTATGCATTCTTGTCGTTATGCATCCCATGCTTAAGTTGACTTTGAAGCTAGCCGTTATTCCAAACGAACGTTTCTTCTGCATCGAAATGCCTTCAAAAAACCTTCTAAGCAAATCTTCAATTTGCAATCTTCAGACTCTCTGTAGCACTTCAGACTCTGATGAGCTTCATACTCTCTTCAGAACTTCAGACTCTGATGGGCTTCAGACTCTCTTCAGAACTTCAGACTCTCTTTTGTTCTTCAGATTCTTTGAGTCTTCAGAACCTCTCGAAACAGCTTCTGATGATTCTTCAGACTCTCTAGGACTTTAGAATCACAAGCAACAAGCTTCTTAGTGAATTTTGCTCTTCATTTGTTCTTACAGAATGCTTTCTAAGATCAAAATCTTTGACAAAGATCCTGCACACTTAAACAAATATTACCACATCCAATTGACAATTTTTAATACCATGTTATCGTCAAATCTAAAAGTGGTATTGCTGAACACCCTTGTTCCAACATAATGTTCTGCATCTACCTGGTTATAATTTTTTTCCGTTTGAAACAGAGAAATGGCAACGACCGTAGTGTTATTAGCGTCCACTAAACTTAGAGAACAAAACCTTTTATTTCCTTCAAATAAGTGGCGATGAACAAATTTCCTAATGAAATACTTTAAACCAAACTTGTCAATTTATGATTTTGATCTTTAGTAACAAGCATAAACTCATCAAATAAATTACAATATAAAACAATTGTAGGCAACAACCACCACATATGAACTAAATCCAATTAGACATGTATAAATAACATTGAATCACACAAACAATTAAAGTTGACAATATTTTAAACAAACGTACTACAAATAGTAGACTAATAAACATTTCATGACATAATACATCAACTCATAATGCACCCATCCAAGAGTACATAATACTATTTAATTATAAATATAAAGAAAATTGGAAAGATAATATTTCATAAACTCATTCTTTTTATTATGTCATCTTCTTAATCTTGGTCGTTGTCACCATGGAGTGAAAGCAAAGACTCTATAAACACAGCCACTCGAGTTCCATAATCCTCTCTACATATTGGATATAAATAACGAGTGGGATAACATCAATAGAAAAAACAAGAGTCTTAGTTCTTTGTATTCTTTTATCACCCATATTTTAACTATATCATTATCCATAGTCCATACACTCAGAAATTCACCGAATACCCACAAATTACAATTTGTAGGTTCATATTCAAGATCATCCGGCAAAGACAAATCTAAATTTTTTATTTCTATCAAGTCAAAGGCATAGATAACTTTCATCGATAAATCATGACGAAAAGCAAACCAATGAATAACCCCATTAAAAAGTGTCCCGAACATAGAATAATTAGAAGAGTTCATGTAAGGGAAGTAAGTATCCTCAATTTCTTTCTACCTATTATCTCTCAACGAGAAAAACTCTAAATGTGATGAAAAATTATGGAAGTCTTTGTCACGTGACATTACAACCACCAAATAATCATATGATAATGGGTCATACCCAAAACCATACAGATAACATAAATATTGACACCTAAGTGGAACTATTAGGAGACAAAGGTATTTTGTTTATGAACTCTAGTGGATGGATTCCATAGATAGATGTTTGAAGCATGGTGCAAAAAGATAAACCCTCTACATGAACATTTAGTTTTCATAAAATAACAATATTGGGGAGGACGAAGAGGATCAAGATGTGGATGTATAAAATTAAGATTCAGTGAAGTAGAAGTATAATAATCTCGAATTGATGCTTCAAAATCGATCAATCGAATTTCAAGCTCTGCATTTGATATGAATAAGATTCTAGGACTATGTGCGGCAATAATTTCAAAATGTGAAATTGCAATGTAGGTTTGACAGATAAGAGAAAACCATAACTTACAAACACACTTGAAACGTAAAAGAGACATGATCGGTAACCTCAACATAATTATGATGGTCAAGTCATGAGACATATACTGTGAATTCTTCTCCATGAGACTTACAAATGTTGTTTGTCTGTCACGATTTCGATCTAGTTTAATACCAACTCTATATTTTGTTGATTATGTTAGCAGTAATGAATTGGAATCATAATAGTGTTTTTAAATATCATTTTTTTTGTTAACATTTCATTAAAGACAGCAATTAATGTGTACACTCAAACACATTAATTTTTTTTACCAACTCTTCTTGGATGTTGTTTTGGTGGCTTACAAGTTTTATTAATTGGTTGCATATGCTCAAAGAATTCTCTAGGCAAATAACACTTGTTTAATTTCACTAATTGATTCCATTCTGCCTCAGATTAGTAATCCATTAACATTTTTTATCCTAGTTTATTCAAGGGTCCCTATATTAACTTCCACGATTTGGTCACCTTCAACTTGAAGGCTTCAAGGATATAAAATTAAATACATCCTCGTAGACAAAAAATAAAGTTATCTCTATAAGATACAGAAAGTAAGAGAGTAATGTTAAAGACACTGTCACCTTACCAACTCTTTTTTATGAAGCATCCTCATTTGGTTCAAACAAGTTATTCAAATCAAGCAACTAAATAACACATAGCAAGTAATTCTAAATGTTTATTTGTTAACAATATTTGTGTCGCCTTGCTCACTTCTGAATTCTGTATAAATTACAACATTTTTTCGTCCATTCAAATCTGCCAACCAGATAATAAGCAATCAGAAAGCAATTTGGCCATCTCTTAAGCATCTATAAAAGCCAAACATCCAATCAATGCAAGGGTTTCAAAAGATAATTGGAGTTTAATTACAAAGCGATTTGGCCAACTCTTGTTCATTCATGCTTTTTAAGGTGGTGGTTGGGGTTTGAACATCAAACCTTGCATATACTATGCATTATCCCTACCAACTGAGTTAAGCTCACGAGGACGTTCATTCATGCTTTTAACAATATTAATTCAACTAAGACATTGGGGTTTGGTGTTAGAAAAAAGAGGATATGTGCCAAGATATTGATTGTAACCTATTTATGTAATTTATCATAATTATAGACAATCAATTGTTATAGTTGGATGTTAACTACCAAATTGGTTATGTCTCCTTATGATTTTCATCAAGACAGGTTCCTGAATTTCATTATTTTCTTTCCTCTTTTCTTGAGATTAGTCTTCATGGCATTCAATGCTCTCATTTATTTCTTCCCTATTCTCTAAGAAAGGTTCCTGAATTTTCTCATTGGTTGCACCGTTTGAGTGTACACATTAATTGTTGTCTTTAACGAAATGTTAACAAAAACAATTATATTTAAAAACACAAACATAATTCCAATTCATTATTGCTAGCACAAGCAACAAAATATAGAGTTGGTATCAAACTAGATTGAAAATATGACAGACAAACAACATTCGTAAGTCTCATGGAGAAGAATTCACAGTATATGTCTCATGACTTGATCATCCTAATTCTGGTGAGGTTATCGGTCATGTCTCTTTTACGTTTCAAGTGTGTTTGTAAGTTATGGTTTACTCTTATCTCTCAAACCTACTTTGCAATTTCACATTTTGAAATTATTGCCGCACATAGTCCTAGAATTTTGTTAATATCAAATCTTGAGCTTGAAATTCAATTGATCGATTTTGAAGCATCATTTATAGATTATTATACTTCTACTCCACTGAACCTTAATTTAATGCGTCCACGTTTTGATCCTCGTCGCCCTCCCCAATATTGTTATTTTATGAAAACTAAATGTTCATGTAGAGGGTTTATATTTTTGCACCATGCTTCAAACATCTACCTAAAGAATCCATCCACTAATGTTCACAAACAAATACCTTTGACTTCTAATAGTTCCTATTTAGGTGTCAATTATTTATGTTATCTATATGATTTTGGGTATGACCTATCAACATATGATTATTTGGTGGTTGTAATGTCATGTGACACAGACTTCCATAATTTTTCATTACATTTAGAGTTTTTTCTCATTGAGAGATAATAGGTGGAAATAAATTGAGAGTACTCACTTCCCTTACATGAACTCTTCTGATTATTCTAACGTTGGGACGCTTTTTAATGGGGGTATTCATTGGTTGGCTTTTCGTCATGATTTATCGATGAATGTTATCATTGAAAATGGACAGTTATTAGAGAATTCCTCCTATTGTAAGAGGATTATGGATCCCGAGTGGCTGTGTTTACAGAGTCTTTGCTTTCACTCCCTGGTGACAACGACCAAGATTAAGAAAACGACATAAACAAAAAGAACGACATTATGAAATATTAACTTTCCAATTTTCTTTATATTTATAATTAAATATTATTATGTACTCTTGGATGGGTTCATTATGAGTTGATGTAATATGTCATGAAATATTTATTGGTCTACTATTTGTAGTACATTTGTTTAAAACATTGTCAACTTTAATTGTTTGTGTGATTCAATGTTATTTATACATGTCTAATTGGATTTAGTTCATATGTTGTTGTTGTTGCCTAAAATAGACGAGTTTATGCGTGTTACTAAAGATCAGAATCATAAATAGACGAGTTTGATTTAAAGCATTTCATTAGAAAATTTGTTCATGGTCACATATTTGAAGGAAATAAAAGGTTTTGTTCTCTAATTTTAGTGGATGCTAATAAATCTACGGTCGTTGTCGTTTCTCTGTTATCTGGTTTGTTGTTGTCGTCACATGCATGGCTTTAATGGAAGCTTTCTAGATCCCACTTGGTGGGAGCATTATTGCTCTCAAAAGAATAGAAAATCAAGTTTTCAACTTTTCACACGCAGTGAAGCGTTATATTAATATTGTAATGTTAGATTTTAGTTTCATTATGTTCTTGATATTTTCATAGACTCTGAATAGTGGAGAGAAGCTCGGAGGGACTTCTAATGAAATGCTTCAGAAGTTTATGAAGAAGCTCTGAATAGTGGAGAGAAGCTCAAGAAAATTTGTTAGATTTTAGTTTCATTATGTTCTTGATATTATGAAGTTACTAATGAAGAAGTTTATGAAGAAGCTCAAGATGGTTCTCAGCAAGCTAGTCAATCCAAACATTCTTTCAAATACAAGTCTTCACATCCTGAGGATCAAATCATTGGCAATAAAGATAGTCCCAGAAGAACTAGATCATATTTCAGACAAGAAGAGTCTGCCTTGGGATTATTATCTGTTATTGAACCAACCACTGTTGAAGAAGCACTTGGAGATGAAGGATGGATTCTGGCAATGCAAGATGAACTTAATCAATTCAAACGGAATGAAGTGTGGGATCTAGTAGCTAAGCCTGAACACAAGAACATTATTGGAACTAAATGGGTGTTCAGAAATAAGCTTAGTGAACAAGGAGAAGTAATCAGAAACAAAGCCAGACTTGTTGCACAAGGCTACAGTCAACAAGAAGGCATTGATTACACTGAAACATTTTCTCCAGTTGCAAGATTGGAAGCAATCAGGTTACTTCTTTCCTATGCAGTCAATCACAACATAATCTTGTATCAAATGGATGTTAAAAGTGCTTTTCTTAATGGTGTCATTTCTGAAGAAGTTTATGTCAAACAACCTCTTGGCTTTTAAGATTTAAAACATCCAAAGCATGTTTATAAATTGAAGAAATCACTATATGGCTTGAAACAGGCTCCCAGAGCTTGGTATGAAAGACTAAGTAATTTCTTAATTCAAAATGATTTTGAAAGAGGACAAGTTGACACTACACTATTCAGAAAGACTCTGAAGAAAGACATTCTTATAGTTCAGATTTATGTTGATGATATCATTTTTGGTTCTACAAATAGTTCACTTTGCAAAGAGTTTTCCAAAGTAATGCAGGATGAGTTTGAAATGAGCATGATGGGAGAATTGAAGTTCTTTCTAGGAATTCAAATAAAGCAATGCAAAGATGGAGTCTATGTTCATCAGTCCAAATACACTAAAGAGCTCCTGAAGAAGTTCAATCTTGAGAACTGCAAAGAAATGAACACTCCAATGCATCCAACCTACACTCTGAGCAAAGAAGATCAAGGAACCAAAGTTGATCAGAAGCTATATAGAGGTATGATAGGTTCTTTGTTATACCTAACTGCATCCAGACCAGATATTTTATTCAGCGTATGTTTGTGTGCAAGGTATCAATCAGATCCTAGAGAGTCTCATTTAACAGCTGTTAAAAGAATCTTTAGATATCTGAAAGGAACTACTAATCTTGGACTTCTGTATAAGAAATATTCTGATTATAAGCTAGTTGGATTCTGTGATGCTGACTATGCTGGAGACAGGATTGAAAGAAAATCAACCAGTGGCAATTGTCAATTTTTGGGAGAGAATCTGATATCCTGGGCTAGCAAGAGGCAAGCAACTATTGCTTTGTCTACAGCAGAAGCAGAATACATCTCAGCTGCTAAATGTTGTACACAGCTACTCTGGATGAAACATCAGCTTGAGGATTATCAAATAACTGAAAACTGTATCCCAATTTATTGTGATAATATAGCTGTTATATGTTTATCTAAGAATCCAATTATGCATTCAAGAGCAAAGCACATTGAGATTAAACATCATTTTATAAGAGACTATGTTCAAAAAGGTATTCTAGATATTCAATTCATTGATATTGATCATCAATGGGCTGATATATTCACTAAACCTTTGACTGTTGAAAGATTTGATTTTATAAAGAAAAATTTGAACATGTGTTATGTCTCAGGTTAATGTGTGCTTTTGAAAACAGAATTCAGACTCTGAAAGATACTCAGAAGCTAATTGAGAATCAGACTCTCTTTTGGAGACTCTGATGAACATAAGCTTCTAAAGACACTCAGACTCTGTTAAGGAAAATTAGACTCTCAAGAAGCTCATATTAGTGAAAGGATGACTGTTGAGTTCAGTAACACCTGCCCCACTACGGTGACAGTTACTTTTTAAGTTCTCAGACGTGGCCTGTCTGTATTGGGTAAGAACTCAAAGGGCAATGATTTTATTACGTTTAACAAGTAACCCTCGCGTCTTCCCAACACTTTTACGGTTGCATGCTCACCAATCTTTATTGCTTATGTTTGTTTGTCCCCTTCTTTTTTTCAAACAGTTTTCCATATTCATTATAAATAGCAATCACACACAACCCACTTCACTTTTCACACTTTGATTTTTTCTCTGAACTTCTCATTCATTTTTAGTCTCTGAAAAAAATTTGTTCTCTAAATCAAACCTAGAACCTTACAAATGGCAAGTGAACTCGTTCAATCTGGTGTGATCATCAAAACTGGAAAATGAGACTGGTAGAATAATCAACTATTCTGCCATTCCAATCCAGTCTCATCTTTATTTCTTCATTGATAAGGATTGGAATCCCCATCACAGCAGACCTTATCTCTAGACCTTTGTACGGTCTCAGACCCATTTGCTTTCTATTCTTGCCAACCATAATTAATGATTATTTTTAGAGGCAAATCTTAATAGTTGATACGTTAGAGGGAGAGGGACTTGTTAGTAGCATTACTCGGACCCTATAACTCCTACATAATACTGTTTGATGTCCAAATCCTTATTACTGCGCCATTCCTTAGGAGATCCACTTAGTGTAATTGATGATTTTAATAATCACTTGCTCAATGCCAAAGCTTTATGCTGCTTAAACCCACAACTTGCGACGGATATTCAATTAGGTAATTGTTACCTCTCTTGCTATAGTAATGTTTGATTCACATTTTAATGCTTGCTTGGGACTAGAGCTTCAGCCTGGCACATGGAAAGCAAATTTAGGTTGGCTGGAAGTATTGGATTTGGTGGCACAATTGACTATTTTCCGTCAATAGCTTCCAGAACAGAATCGTTTCTACTTCCAAATCCGATATTTGTTTAGGATTTTTGCTAATTGTGGAAAAGATGATGCCTTTAAAGATAGTTATAAACCTTGGTGATAGAATCATCGAGTATTTTGCTTGGTACCTTCTGGTTTTATATTATTTATAACGGATATAGCTGCTATGGCTGATTTCTTGAGGCTTTTCGTGATCATAGCCGTAACGATAAAGTTGTTGTGGACAGATGGAGTAATTTTACTTGTACTCTTTATCATGCTATTTGTTCAAAATAACATTCTCTTTCTTTTTTACTATTTGTGTGAAATTGTTACCTTTTATATGTTCAAATGATTGAATTATTTTTTATTTTAAACATTGTTAATTCTCAAACAATAGATATATAACCTGATTCAAAAAATACTAACAATAGGGATACTTTTCACACGTTTTAATTATTATTACTCAGTTATTTTCTAATTTTTATCATTTTAAATGTTTATGAGGTTGTTGGGTGATGAGTAAAACCACAAGTGCACGGTTCTACCGAAGTAGTAAAAAGAGAGTATCGTTACGAAAGAGAGTTGTTCAATTTAATTAACTTTTTAGAAGAGAATTAGAAGAAAGTTCAGTTGAAAAAGGTTTGATTTTTAATGAATAAAAATAATAACAAAAGGTGCCTTGGGATTTATTGGTCCATCTTAATAACAAGTCTTTCACAAACAAACCCTAAACCATTAATTTTACATTGGATCTACTTTCTAAAGACAAGTTTCTCTTAAGCGTATCAAAGCTTCTCTCGAAGTCATTCAGTGTTCCTCTAGCAACCAAGCCTATTCTCATGGTTGGTTGCTATTAGAATCCTTGAAGAACGAAACTTTATATGTCTCAAGGTTTGCTAGGCTATTCTCATGCTTCGCAATCCTTGTTTAATTTCACTTGTTCCAATATCAAAACTCCGCGTTTGCTTTATGAATTGATATTTGAGATGATGAATTAACAATTACTAACCCTCCGCGTTCACTTTATGAGTTTGGTAATTGTTAATTCATTATAAAAACGGTGAAATTAGATTAGAAAGTAGATTTATGTAAAATTAGGGTTTAATGTTTGGTTTGTTAGGATTATGTCATTAAGACTTATCCAACAATCCCAAGACAAAGAAGAGTCTACTCACTCATGGTTAAGGTAGACATAGAAGAGAAGAAGAAGAACATAAAATAATAAGAAAATAAAAGAATGAACTTTTATTAAGAAAAACAATTGTCATTGTTGAATTTCAAGAACAACAGATGAATTGTTGTGATAGCTAGCTACTCTATTTATAGTCTACAATGGCTTAAGTCCTAAGAAAATACATCACTAGAATGTTCCACAAGAAACCACGGGCTTTTAGGTTAGAAATAAACTAATAGGTAGCTTGTTCGGTAAGCAAAAGCACCAAAAGAGCATTCTGAGGGGTTGGCACGGCCGTGTGGCTGGTGGCACGGGCCGTGCCAAGCTTCTGACTTGGGGAAATATATTTTTGCTTCGAATCTTCGTATTTTCTTGCCGTATCAGCTCTGAATCCTTTTTCTTTTGCTCCAAGACTGAATCTTTAGAATATTTGTTCCTGAAATTAAATATCTTGCAATTAAAGTAAAATAATTCGAAAAGGAAATAATATTAAATAAAACAAAATCAAATCTAAATAAAACAGACTTAAATATTATATTAAAATCACTAAATATTGACTCATCAAACTCCCCCAGACTTGAATCTTTGCTTGTCCTCAAGCAAAAGGCATAAACATAACAGCATAAACAAGATTTAACATTTGGCAATACAATTAAAAACTCATGTCTCCTCTAAGGTTTTATTTCAAGTGTACACTAATCACAACTTCAAGTAATCTTTGTGACCTATTCAACCCGATAACAAGTTTCAAGTGGGTGTGTGTGTGTAGTTCAACCTTTTTCTAGCTCCTGTATAAGATAGATATTATGAGGAAACAGATTCTAACCTTAAGACTAAATCAACCGAAAAAAGTTCTTTCTTCATTTCATATATGAGAGATGAGAGTACTTTTGATCATTGGATCTTTGCCATTTACATATCTATGGGGTTTTTGCAGAATTCTTATTAATTTTTGGAGAAAACCATCTTCACGTAGGAAGTCGGAGGGCCTACCCCCTTCCCCAATCTAGATTCAGTGATGCTTTTTATGATTATAATTGTTCTCCCCCCTTAAGCTTTTCAAGACAACATCATCTTCACATAGGAAGTCGGAGGGCCTACCTCCTTGCCCAATCTAGATTCAATGATGCAACTTTAAAATTAATTTGGCTTTGTATTCCCCCACACTAACTTATACTACTTTTACTCTAAAAACTTTTAAGGGTTAATTTACCATCAGAATTAGAACGTGCTCCTTAAAATACCTACTTATACACTTACTCAAAGGCTGCAATTTGTGCTTTTCTCATAGAGAAGTTTCACAATAAAACAAGATGTGGGTATAGCAAGAATACTTAATACACAAGAAATTACTTTCATGTACAAGAAGTAACCAATTGAAGGAGACTTTAACAAAAAATTTATGCCATAATTCATAATAAAACAAGTTACTTAACATGCCTTTCGCAACAAAACATAAGGAAAGATTTAAAGTTCAAGGGAGTTTGGAACACTACGACTCAAGACACTTTATTCCCTCCCCCCCCCCCCCCCCACACACACACCCTCACCCCACACACACTTGGGATAAGCATTGTCCTCAATGATTCAAAATGAGAAAGAAAAGAGAAGAAGAGGGATAAAGATGAAAGAGGAATAGAGGAGAAGATAAGGGAAGAGAGGAAGAGGAAAGCTCACAATTTATTGAGGTCCATAAGGTGGACCTTGGAGATGAAAGTGTTGCATCATTATCCATAGCATTTGGTTGTTATCATCATTTACTCGATTGCCTCTTTGGACATTGTTCCTTAGCCCGGGAATTTCTACACCTTGCCTTTGTTGTTCGGTGCTTATTGGTTGAACCTCGTTTTGCATCCATGCCCATCGGTCATTATCTTCATTATAGTGCTCACCGGCTCCATGGTCATGGTGCTCCTCATGTTCAACATTGTCCTCTTCATGTACATGTGGATCATCACCAACATACAACAAATTTTCTTCCACCTCGGTGTTAGTCCGAGATGGGTTAGGAAGGATAATTAAACATAAGGGCACATTGAGCTTGAGCTCATAAGTCGTGTTATCAGGCGGATGAGGCTTAATAAAGTTCATATCAATGAGGGTTTCTATGATAAGCATATTGTTGCCCTCAATCCGGTTTATCCCTTGGTTCTCATTTACTCCAAACTTCCTAGCTATAAAGGTGATAATCTCACCCACTATTATCTCACCCATACCATCAGACCTTGTACCTACAGAAGCAAGATAGTCAAGCAAGTAATAACGGGTGTTTACAGGTTCATTATTCAACATAGCCCACAACATGAAAAGTTCATCTGTCCTAGTGTTTCCCAACTCTTTCCTACCCTAGATTGTACAAGCCATAACCCTTTGAAGGTATCTAAGCACATGGTTGTCAATGTTACTAGCCTTATTGGAACGAGAATTGAATTGTTCTAAGCCAGTGATACGTTCCCAAAAGGCGGCGGGTTGATAGTCAACCGGCCTTAGATCATGATTCCAAGAGTCATGGATGAATCCCGCATTTGCAAAGCCCATCTCAATGCAAAAGTTTTCAAGAGACATCTCATAATCAATGTTCATAATCCTAAAAGAAATTCTATGATTGGGGTCATCCAAATTCAACCTATCCTTCTTGAACATAATAGAGCTCAAGAATTCGTAAGTGAAGTTTTCAAACCCCCGCCTAGGTTTCAACAAATCAACCCACCCTAGTCTATTCAACAACATAATCACATTATCCTTGATACCTAATCTATTCATGTCATAATCATCAGGATACCTACAAGCGTGTAAAGGTTTAGAGATAAGTGCTTTATACCTATTCCTTTGCTCGGTAGAGGAAAATTCAATGCCATGGTTCCTTACGGATGCTCGCTTTGATCCTGCACCACTTCCAGAGCTCTCAACTTCCTTGCCTTTTCTTTTGGATGACATTGACTTAGGTTGACTTTGTGTGAGTTTTGTGAAGGTTTTGGTTTAGATAGTTTTTGGTTGGAAAAGGTTGGTTTAGTTATGGGGTTAAAGTTTAAGTAAGGTTTTTGTGTTTAATTGTGGAGATTGGTGAAGAATTTGTTGTTTTTGGGTTAGGTTAATGGGGTTAGGGATTTGATGAATTTTTGGTTTGGGTGGATGAAGTTTGTCTTTGATCGGTTAATTGTGTTTGGAATGATGTTTGGAGTTGATTGGTTGAAGAAATTGTGATTTGGTGGAGTATTGAGGGAGATATGAAGGTTTGAAGGTTTTTTGTTATGGAGGTTTTAGAGAGAAGTTTGAATGAAGAGATATGTTTGTGTTGGATGATGAAGGAAGAAGAAGGGAAAAAAATTTGGTATATGGTGCATAGGGCTCGTGCACGGCCATGTTTGTGCAGGAACGGGTCGTGCCAAGCTACTGGATTTTGGGTTTTGGCATGGCATGATTAGGCACGGCCGTGCCACTGCATGCACGGCCTGTGCCAAGGCTCTGGGCAATCTAGGCTCAATTTTTTTCGTTTTCTTGGATCGTACTTGGACAATTACCTACAAAACAGCTTAAAACAACGGAAAACAAACAAAATAAAAGCGATTAAATACGTGGGTTGCCTCCCACAAAGAGCTCGTTTAGGGTCATTAGCTTGACGGTTAGAAAGTATCCTTAGAAAGGATCAAAGAGATCATGTTGTGTAGATGATGCTAGGAAGCATTCTTTCACATTATGACCATTAATCATTCAGCAAGAATAAACAGCGGGATCTTTCATAACATTCTGCAACTCGAATCCTATCATCTCATTACCTACTTGAAAAACAATCCTTCTGTTCTTGACATCTATGAATAGGGACATCATAGTCCTCTTTGATCAATGTCAATAACTATAAAATCAGTCGGGATGTATATCCCTTCTATCTTGACGGGGATGTCCTCAACAAATCCAACTGGATGGATAGTAGAACGATCAACTAGCTTTAAGGTTATCTCGGTAGGTTTCAATTTTCCTATTCCCATCCTCTTAAAGAGGGACAAAGGCAACAAGCTAACACTAGCTCCTAAGTCGCACATGGCTCTATCTATGGTTTCACTTCCTATCTCACAAAGGATGGCAAAACTACCTGGATCTTTACCCTTAGGAGGTGGCCTCTTAATTATTGCACTACTTTCCCTAGTTAAAGTTATTGTCTCATTATGCTCTATAGTTATTTTCATTGAAAAAATTTCCTTTCAAAACATAGCATATAGAGGCATTCGAGACAAAGCTTCAGCGAAGAGAATTTTAATGCAAATTTTATTAAGTATATTGACAAACTTATTGAATTGCGCCTCCAAGTTAGGCTTAGCAAGCCTCAATGGGGAAGGAGTTTTGTTTTTATCAAGCAGTTTCTCATTTTCTCTCATAGTTTTCTCACCTAGAATCTTAACACTCCCTCCCTTAGTATCTTTAGCCTTAGTACTAGTATCTTTTAACTTACTACCCCCAAGAGAAATAACATTGATATGGGCTTTGGGGTTGGTTTCGGTTTGACCAAGAAAGACTCCCGGTGTTTGAGAAGATGTAGCCACTTGTTGGGCCACTTGGGAGATTTGAGTTTTAAGCATTTTAGTATGAACAGTAATAGAGTCTACTTTAGTATTGAGTTTGGAAAGAGAATCATTGAGAATTCCAGTTTGGTTTTTGAGCTCTTGGAGCTGTTTAGATTGGTTCATGACATAGCCTTCCATTAAAATTTCAAAACTTGATCTATGAGTGATTCTCTGGTTGTTTGCATAGCCAGATGGTGCTACTTGTCCATAGGAATTTTGAGGATTTTTATAAAAGTTTTGGTTTTGTCTCATCCCTTAGTTATATTGAGCATAGTTTAATTGCGCAACATCGTTAATAGCACTACCTAGCTGGAAATCAACACCAATATGACCAAACACACCACAAATTTCACAAGGAGTGGATACAGAAGCAGGTGTGATAGCATTAACCCTTAATTTTTCAAATTTTTGGGTTAGTGCATCAACCTTTGCAGCAAGATGATCAAAGTTAGAGACTTCGTACATACCTGCCTCTTTTTGAGGGTGCAGGAGCTGTGATGGCCCTTTCATTAGTCCATTGGTAGTGGTTCTGGGCCATGTCTTCAATCAAAGCATATGCCTCTGTATAGTTCTTGTTCATTAGAGCTCCACTTGCAGCTGCATCAACAGTCATTTTTGTGGTGTATGATAAACCATTATAAAAAGTATGAACTATAAGCCATTTCTCTAAGCCGTGGTGGGGACAAAGTCTGAGCATTTCTTTGAAACGCTCTCATGCATCATAAAGAGATTCCCCATCCTTTTGGTTGAACCGTGTGATTTGGTCTCTAAGCTTAGCAGTTTTAGGAGGGGGAAAGAATCAGGCAAGGAATGGTTGCCTCATTTGATCCCATGAAGTAATGGAACCAACCTCTAATGAGTGGAACCAAGCACTAGCTCTATCTCTTAAGGAGAAATGGAAGAGGTGTAGCCTAACGGCTTCTTGGTTTGCTTTTAGGGTTCCGCTGAGTCTTAAAAAGGTTGAGATATGGAGATTTGGATCCTTGGCGGGTGATCCAGAAAACTGATTTCGTTGCACCAAGTTGAGTAGTGCAGGTTTAATCTCAAAGTTGTTACCCTCAACTACTGGGTACACAATAATGGCTTGCGGCTCATCCATAGATGGTGTTGCATAATCCTTGAGGGATCGTTCTTCCATAGTAATGTCTTTTTGTGCGTTTTTCTTTCTTTTACGCAGATATCATTCGATCTCGGGAACGAATTCACCAAGGCTTTTAGTTCTTCGCATAAAAGAAAAAGGAATCAAGAAGTTAATAGTAAAAGAAAGAAGAAAGAAGTAAAAAAAAATAAGAAAGATTCTAATCACTAAGAAAAAGTTAATCAAATTAGTTAACTCTTCGGCAGCGGCGCCAAAAACTTGATGAGTAAAACCGCAAGTGCACGGTTCTACCGAAGTAGTAAAAAGAGAGTATCGTTCCGACATGGAGTTGTTCAATTTAATTAACTTTTTAGAAGATAATTAGAAGAAAATTCAGTTGAAAAAAGTTTGATTTTTAATGAATAAAAATAATAACAAAAGGCGCCTTGGGATTTATTGGTCCATCTTAATAACAAGTCATTCACAAACAAACCCTAAACCGTTAATTTTATATTGGCGCCGTCTGTGGGAAAAAGTAAAACTAACCTATACCACACTCATAATCCTAAAACCCTCCTGGCGATCTCGAATGCACAAAGAAACCGCCGCCATATGCAGTGAAGATGATCCATTACCTTTATTCTCGATGCCAGCAACGCCACAAAGAACGTTTTACCGCTCACTTATCTTTTGGTTTGCTATGCTCTAAATTATTTCGCTTCGACTTCGATCGGTAACACATACTTTACAATTCAAATCGATTTCATATTATTGTTATTATTGTGCTTCCGGTCTTACTGATTCAATATAGTATGCGATTTATGTTGTGGCATGGTATGATAAATTCGAATCGTTGCACCTACGACAAAACCTAAATCTCATGTTTAGAGTGTTTTTAGTTTGATAAATTAACTTTTATTAATTTGTCCTTATTCTGGATACATAAAATAACAATTATACGCACTGTTACTCTAAACACATGTCTGTTATATTTAGCTACAGAGATAGGTAGTTTATTATTACTTAGCCATTGCGACAAATTCATGATGCCCACCTACCTAATTAAAAGTCAGCTATTATATGAAATAATAGTTTTTTGGAATATGTTGAATTGCATAGTCTGAGGATTTTGAAGCTACAAGAAAATTATTTGGATGGTGAAATTCCACTTTTTGATCAGTCATCGTGGATAAGTTTCAATGTGTCATATTATCATGCTTGTAGAAATTTTGATTAATTTATCTGGTACGTATTGCTTATACTCGTAATAAAGGTTATTTCCCTTATGAATCACACATGATAAAATTGGTTTCTTGGAGATTAATTTCATAATGCTTCTTGTGATACGTATCAAAGATCAGACTTTCATCAATATATATTTGATTCAACTCCCACGCGTTTGTTAGTTTTTCTTCTTGCTTTAATTCTGAAATTTATTTGGCATGAATTTGCTCTAATTCAAAGGGGATCGTATTTCTTTAAATTTTTGATATTACAAAGCTTTGACAATTGATTTGAAAGTTACTAATATTACTTGTTCGAGTAAGCATGTAATATCTTTGTAAGGAGAATTCTACAAACAAGACAAAACGAGATCTTCAACTTCCACGTAAGGATTAATGGGCAGTTGACTTGTGAAACTTTATGGAGGTCTAAATATCTAGGCAACGACATACCCTCTCGAAGCGATTCTCCCACTCTGAAGCAACTCTCTTTCAAAGGAATATCAGGTTCTATATTTTTTGAGAAGATATACTGTTTGATTTGAAGAAATTTTATTGCTAAATATATTTTGAGAAAATATATCACTTGAAAGAATTTATTGTCAAATATACTTTTTAAGGAAATATATTCTTTGATTTGAAGAAATTTTATGTTCAACATATTTTGGGAAGATATATTGTTTAATTAGAAGAGAATTTATTGCTGAATATATTTTGAGATAATATACTGCTTGAAGAGATTTTATTGTAGAATATACTTTGAGAAAATATGTTATTTGATTTGAAGAACATATTTTGAGAAAATATACTATTTGATTTGAAGAACATATTTTGAGAAAATATACTATTTGATTTGAAGAACATATTTTGTGAAAATATACTATTTGATTGATTTGATGAAAATTTATGTTCAATATATTTGGAGACTATATTTCCACCTTTTGATTCGAAGAAAATTTCTTGCCCAATATATTTTGAGAAAATATATTATTGTAACCTTAATTTCGAATGCTATTATCAATGTTGTTTATTTTACAATTGTTTGTTGGTGCATATATACATCATATGTGGACAATAAGTCTTATAGACAAATTAGCTTTAACTTAATTTGTTTCACTTGATATTAATTTTCGTTAGGCGATTCAATTACAATGTAATGAAGAAAGAGTGATAAGTAAAACACAAGACATAGGACTAAGTTATTAAATCAAGACTACTCTAGGTACCCAGTGGCACAAGTGAAGTGTAGTATTGATAAAAGGTCACAAAGAAGGGATTCTGTCAAGGAAAGCCTTGGTATTTAATGAAGGAAAATCGATAATGAACAGAATAAGCAGCGGATAAAAATTCGATTTTCTTTCCTTGGATCATTACGAATTACACATGAATCAGTGATTCGATTGTTACCTCGAAGTGTGAAATCTGAAAGCTGGAAACTGGAAGCACGATCACAGCAAAGCAAGCAGCAAGCAGCAAAGCCTCTAGCAAGTCCACACGAACAGTGCTCCTCCTAAACTCGGTGCTAGCCAATGAATTAGAAGTTTCAGAGAGTTAAGGGTTATAAAACGTGTAACCTCAAACTTCAGCACTAGGCTTCTATTTATAGAACTCTTAGTGTGCTCTGCAAGTTCAGAAGTCACTATTGGGCTTCTGTAAGACCAATAACGAGTTTAGTAATTCTGCTAACTAATTAGCGTTATTTACTAAACGCACCCCTTATATAAGTCATACTTATATATTTCTCTTTTGACTGTTCTTTGTGTGTGACCCTATAGGTTCTAGTCACGTTGGCAATAATATTAAATCTAATATTTGATACTATAAACAATGAGCGGTATCTAGCAACACATCATTGCTACCCAAGTGACAAGAATGTCAAGTGATCTGACGAAACCTGTTTCCATGATAATACTTATGTATACGATTACTCCTTTGTCCTAATATCTTTATTGATCTCAATGCATAGATTTTGTCACCATTGTGTAGATCAATATTTATATTTCTTGATTCCAAAATATACTGAATAACGAATAAGTCCAATATCCTATATCGACTTAGTTCGGCATGGCCATGCAGTTTTACAGTCATATTTCATCAAGAGGCCTATAGATATATCTCCTGTTTATGAGGAGGGACAAATCCCATCTAGGACACTCATGCCCCTCAGCATGATTCATCAAGTACCCATCAACCAACGTTATGGTTATCCTTTTACAGACAACGTTAGAATGGCAACAAAGCACTCGAGTCCACATCTAGGGATCATAGTGGTTTCAGGTCAAAGAGCGATGTACACTATTATCATTGTGAGAATATCTTATGACAATCTCATAACTTACTATGTAGTATTCTCACGATGGGTCTATCCAGTATAAATATTACTCCTAACATTTATACCTATGTATAGACTTGATATCTCATATCTATGACCCATGAGATGCGGTCATCAGTCTTCATACATAATAGTCTCGACGCTTTATTATTATCCTAATTCATATTAAAGCTTGACTACGGATACATTTAAGAATAGCGTTCTTTATGATAATGTAATCTCATGATTAAGTCACACTTAATATATTATTACATGAACTATCTATTCTAAGGACTTTATTAACATTACTATAAATATATAATAAAGAGTGCCATATATTATTTAATAATAAAAGTCATGATACATAAGATAAGTTTCACATAAACTATTGGCCTCTAGGGCTTATACCAACAATCTCCCACTAGCACTAGAGCCAATCAGGCATAAACCTAATACCCATAGATCTAGTATGACCATCATGCTTCTGCTGGGCAAGAGCTTTAGTAAGTGGATCAACAACATTGTCTAATGTTGGTACTTTGCATATTTTAACATCTCCTCTTTCGATAATCTCTCGAATAAGATGATAGCGCCTTTGTATGTGTTTGGATTTCTGGTGAGATCTAGGTTCTTTGGCTTGTGCGATTGCTCCATTGTTATCACATAGTAATTCAATGGGATCCGCAATGCTTGAAACTATTCCAAGATCAGAAATGAATTTCTTAATCCAAACAGCTTCCTTTGCGGCATTAGATGCAACAATGTACTCGGCTTCTGTTGTAGAATCAGCGATTGTTTCTTGCTTTGAACTCTTCCAGCTCACAGCACCGCCATTTAAGCAAAACACATATCCAGATTGCGATTTGAAATCATCATGATCTGTCTGAAAACTAGCATCAGTGTAACCAATTACAGAGAGCTCTTCTTGACCTCCATAGATCAAGAAAGTATCCTTAGTTCTTCTCAAGTATTTAAGGATATTCTTGACAACAATCCAATGATCGTTGCCAGGATTAGACTGGTATCTGCTCGTAGCACTTAAAGCATACGAGACATCTGGTCGAGTACATATCATAGCATACATGATAGACCCAATTGCCGAAGCATATGGAATATCACGCATTCGATCCCTTTCTTCATTAGTCGAAGGGGATTGAGTCTTTGATAGATTTATTCCTGACGACATAGGGATGAATCCTTTCTTGGAATCATGCATATTGAAACGTCTCAGGACTTTATCTATATATGTACCCTGACTTAAGCCAAGCAATCTTTGTGATCTATCTCTATAGATCCTGATTCCTAATATATAGGAGGCTTCACCTAAGTCTTTCATAGAAAAGCATTTCCCTAACCAAGTTTTTATTTCTTGTAATGTAGGGATGTCATTTCCGATTAATAATATGTCATCCACATATAAAACCAGAAATGAGACTATGCTCCCACTAACCTTCTTGTAAACACAAGCCTCATCTTCATTTTTAATGAATCCATATTGTTGTACAGTTTCATCAAAACGAAGATTCCAACTCCTAGAAGCTTGCTTCAATCCATAGATTGATCGCTGTAATTTGCATACTTTCTTGGTTGCTTTAGGATCGCCAAATCCTTCAGGTTGTGTCATGTACACATCCTCAAGAAGATTTCCATTAAGGAAAGCAGTTTTGACATCCATTTGCCAGATTTCATAATCATGGTATGCAACGATAGCAAGTAAGATCCAAATGGATTTAATCATTGCAACTGGTGAAAAGGTTTCATCATAATCCACACCATGAATTTGTTTGAAGCCTTTAGCAACCAGCCGCGCTTTGTAGGTATTAACCTTTCCGTCCATGTCAATTTTCTTTTTGAAAACCCACTTGCATCCTATAGGATTAATTCCTTCAGGTGCTTCAATCAAGTTCCAAACTTGATTTGTGTACATGGAATCCATTTCAGATTTCATGGCTTCAAGCCACTTCTCAGAATCAGGGCCAGTAATGGCCTCCATGTAAGTCACAGGCTCATCGTGGTCCATGAGCAATACATCACCCTCTTGTGATATGAGATACACATATCTCTCGGGTTCTTGACGTATCCTGCTAGACCTACGTGGTTCTTGTGTTACTGGAATAGGATTTTCTATCATAATAGTTTGTGTATCCTGTTCCTGTTCCTCCATCGATATTTCATTACTTTGTGGGTCTTGAATTTCTTCAAGATTTACTTTGCTCCCACTGATTCTTTTGGAGACAAAATCCTTTTCAAGGAAGACTCCATTTCTGGCAACAACAATTGTGCCCTCAGAAGGTTTGTAAAAGTAGTATCCTCTAGTTTCTTTAGGATATCCCACAAAGAAACATTTATCAGATCTTTGTTCAAGCTTAGTAGACATAAGTCGTTTTATATAAGCTTCACAACCCCAAATCTTTAAATGTCCCACATTGGGTTTTCGACCGTTCCATATCTCATATGGTGTCTTTTCTACCGCTTTGGATGGAACTCAGTTAAGCGTATAAGCTGCAGTTAATAAGGCGTATCCCCATAAGGAATTTGGAAGTTCAGCATGACTCATCATTGATCGGACCATGTCTAATAAGGTTCGATTTCTCCTTTCAGAAACACCATTCCATTGTGGCGTTCCAGGAGGTGTGAGTTGGGATAAGATCCCGCATTCTTTTAGATGATTGTCAAACTCTAAGCTCAAATACTCTCCACCTCGATCAGATCGAAGCATTTTGATTTTCTTGCCTAGTTGGTTTTCTACTTCATTTTTAAATTCTTTGAATAAAGTAAATGATTCAGATTTATGTTTCATTAGATACACATATCCAAATCTACTAAAGTCATCAGTGAATGTAATGAAGTAGTGAAAACCTCCTCTAGAAGTTATGTTTAGGGGTCCACACACATCAGTATGTATGAGTCCTAAGAGATCACTAGCCCTTTCACCTTGACCGGAAAAATGGGCCTTTGTCATCTTTCCTAATAAACAAGATCGACATGTCTCATATGATTCAAAATCAAAAGAGTCCAAAAGTCCATCTTTATGGAGTTTGGAAATGCGATTTTCATTTATATGGCCTAAACGACAATGCCAAAGGTAAGTCGGATTCAACTCATTAGGTTTCATCCTTTTAGCATTAATGTTATAGATAGGCATATCAAGATCCAGGATATAAAGTCCATTAATCAAAATTGCATTAGCATATAGAATATTATCCAAATAAACGGAACAACATTTGTTCTTAATGGTAAAATAAAAACCAGCCTTGTCCAAACAAGAAATTGAAATAATATTCCTGCTAATGGCAGGTACATAATAGCAGTTTTCTAAATTCAATAAAAGACCACTAGGTAAGGTCAATACATAAGTTCCAACAGCTAAAGCAGCAACCTTTGCTCCATTGCCAACTCTAAGATCGACCTCGCCTTTTGCCAATGCTCTACTCGTTCTCAACCCCTGCACATCAGTACAAATATGAGAACCACATCCAGTATCTAATACCCATGATGTAGAAGTAGACATATTAATTTCTATAACAAAAATACCTGTAGAAGTAGTAGGAACATTTCCATTCTTCTTATCTTCCAGATACTTTGGGCAGTTTCGCCTCCAGTGCCCCTTATTGTTGCAATAGAAGCACTTGCCCTCCTTAGCCACGCCTCCAGTAGGCTTCAAAGCTTTGGTTGATGGCTTGGCAACAACTTTGCCCTTGCCATTTCCCTTAGACTTATTAGGCTTCTTATTGTGCTTTTTGGACTTGCCATTATTAACCATCAAAATGGCCTTTCCCTTTCCTTTCATGTTTTTCTCAGCAGTTCTCAACATAGCTGCAAGCTGTGGAAGTGTTTTGTCCATATCATTCATTAGAAAATTCTGGACAAAACTGCTGAAGCTTTCAGGCAACGATTGCAAGACAAGATCAACAACCAGTTCCTGCTCAAGGACAAATCCCAATCGGGCTAGGTTCTCAGAATACCCAATCATTTTGAGTACATGAGGTCCTACAGGACTTCCTTCTGACAGCTTGGTAGAGAAAAGGGCTTTAGAGACATCAAACCTCTCATGCCTTGCTTGCTCTTCATAAAGAGTCTTAAGATGTCCGATCATATCGAACGCAGTCATCCCTTCATGCTGTTTTTGCAGCTCGGGAGTCATGGTTGCTAGCATGATGCATGAGACTTCCACGGAATCATTGAGATGCTTGGTATGAGCATTTCTCAGAGCCGCAGAAGCTCCAGCAGGTGGTGCCTCAGGAATGGGTTCATCCAGCACATACAGCTTTTTTTCGTGGGTGAGGACAATCCTCATGTTACGGAACCAGTCCAAAAAATTAGTTTCAGTCAATTTTTCCTTTACAATGAGAGATCGCAAAATGTTTGTTGATGTGTTATTGGCCATCTACAATTTTAAAATATACAAAATAAGTATCATGAAATAACATATTTAATTTGTCCTTTAATTAAATACGCTCCCACTATTTTACTCAAATCAAATGACCTTCAAACACTTGACTCGGAAAATCCCGTTGGAAGATTTTCTAGTGGATTGAAATCCTTATTTCACTTTGCTTTAAGTCAACGGGGGCTGTACTTAAAACTTAGTTATTTAGGTAGGAACATTTCCAATTGTATCTTATACAACTTTCAAATCAATTAGGTGAATAACTCTTACTCAAGTCTATCATATAGACATTACCTAATTATTGCTTCTAAATTTATTCTAATCTTATTAAAATTAATTTAGTTAAGTTAAACCCAAAAGAATAACACTTGGGTAAATTGGATTACCGCACCGCAACTTACTATTATAAAATATGCGCTTCACGGAGGCAAAACCCACATATTCGATATTAGTCTTGAAGGGTGTTAAACTTTTGGAAAGCATTAAACTTAATATCTCACCTCACCACGGCTTATATATCATATATATTCGCACTCCAATCATAACATGCATAACAATTATACAAAGTAAAAGTGACATGATTATGGCCATCCTAACGCTATGATTCTCTCAAGCCAATGAGAGAATCTAAACTAATCCTAGAAACGACCTTGCTTCTCCAAGCTTGACTTCCAGGACTATCCTAACGTCTTGAGTCCTATTACCTCCTTGTATTCTATTTACATTACATATTAAAGAAACTCGTTTTACATACGAGGGAGTGGATGAGAAGAGAATGTAGAATAGAGACATAAGAGAGAGGCACGACACGCAGGCCGTATTTCAATATCCAAAAGAAATAAATAAAAGGACTAAGGCCATAATCGTTCACATGATAATAATAACAAACATACTTTTATTATTATTAATTATACCTTATAATTAAACAAATTAAATTAAAATTCGACATATGATCACACTACGCAGATTCGGGTGGTTCCGCTAACCGGTTAGCGGACAGGGGTCAAGGGGGCAACGCCCCTTGCGGGGCTTCCGGGGCAGCGCCCCGGAAGCTAATCCATTATGAACGTTTCACTTTGAATTAGCACTGTATTTCGCATCAACACTTGACACGTTTCTGATTACCCTAACCGTTTCGGCAAACCCTAATTCTGTCACAACAATCTGATCTTATTAAACAAGTACTCTGATTGTTTATTCAAGTATCATGATCGAGTCTAGGATGCTTCACCAGAATCGGTTACGAAGCTCCATACATCAGATCAATCAATATGAACAAATATCATCTGACTTATTTAAACTACAATCAAATCCAGTATATCATATATACTGTTGTTATACAGAATTTACCAATCACACTTATGTCGATATGTATAATCAAAATATTGATGCTTCACCAGAGTACACAGAATCGGTTACGAAGCTTCAAACAAATTGATCATCCATGCACATACACGTGATTGATATTTATTATTTGCGTTTTATGATCAATCAATCATGTTTCTGTCGATATGTATATTCGAAACGTCGATGTTTCACCAGAAACGGTTTCTGAAACATCGAATCAAATCGAAGAGCCATGCACAGAAAACATAATATGATATGATGCCAATTTTAATTCTCTTTATTATTTAATTTCATTGAATATGTTTAATCAAATTAAAACATAAAGCAGTAACAAAGCAATCTGATTCAAGGTTTCGTAACCAGGCTCTGATACCACTGAAGGAAAATCGATAATGAACAGAATAAGCAGCGGATAAAAATTCGATTTTCTTTCCTTGGATCATTACGAATTACACATGAATCAGTGATTCGATTGTTACCTCGAAGTGTGAAATCTGAAAGCTGGAAACTGGAAGCACGATCACAGCAAAGCAAGCAGCAAGCAGCAAAGCCTCTAGCAAGTCCACACGAACAGTGCTCCTCCAAAACTCGGTGCTAGCCAATGAATTAGAAGTTTCAGAGAGTTAAGGGTTATAAAACGTGTAACCTCAAACTTCAGCACTAGGCTTCTATTTATAGAACTCTTAGTGTGCTCTGCAAGTTCAGAAGTCACTATTGGGCTTCTGTAAGACCAATAACGAGTTTAGTAATTCTGCTAACTAATTAGCGTTATTTACTAAACGCACCCCTTATATAAGTCATACTTATATATTTCTCTTTTGACTGTTCTTTGTGTGTGACCCTATAGGTTCTAGTCACGTTGGCAATAATATTAAATCTAATATTTGATACTATAAACAATGAGCGGTATCTAGCAACACATCATTGCTACCCAAGTGACAAGAATGTCAAGTGATCTGACGAAACCTGTTTCCATGATAATACTTATGTATACGATTACTCCTTTGTCCTAATATCTTTATTGATCTCAATGCATAGATTTTGTCACCATTGTGTAGATCAATATTTATATTTCTTGATTCCAAAATATACTGAATAACGAATAAGTCCAATATCCTATATCGACTTAGTTCGGCATGGCCATGCAGTTTTACAGTCATATTTCATCAAGAGGCCTATAGATATATCTCCTGTTTATGAGGAGGGACAAATCCCATCTAGGACACTCATGCCCCTCAGCATGATTCATCAAGTACCCATCAACCAACGTTATGGTTATCCTTTTACAGACAACGTTAGAATGGCAACAAAGCACTCGAGTCCACATCTAGGGATCATAGTGGTTTCAGGTCAAAGAGCGATGTACACTATTATCATTGTGAGAATATCTTATGACAATCTCATAACTTACTATGTAGTATTCTCACGATGGGTCTATCCAGTATAAATATTACTCCTAACATTTATACCTATGTATAGACTTGATATCTCATATCTATGACCCATGAGATGCGGTCATCAGTCTTCATACATAATAGTCTCGACGCTTTATTATTATCCTAATTCATATTAAAGCTTGACTACGGATACATTTAAGAATAGCGTTCTTTATGATAATGTAATCTCATGATTAAGTCACACTTAATATATTATTACATGAACTATCTATTCTAAGGACTTTATTAACATTACTATAAATATATAATAAAGAGTGCCATATATTATTTAATAATAAAAGTCATGATACATAAGATAAGTTTCACATAAACTATTGGCCTCTAGGGCTTATACCAACATTTAAGTGGTCCAGGTGACCCACCTCTCTTTCCTGGGAACCCCTTTCATGCACCATTTACTTTGCAAACTGAACTAAGTGTCTGAACTAACTGCTTAGTAAATGTAAATAATGGATTAATAGAGCCATGTAGAAGAATAAAGTTGAGTAGCAAACTCAGTCCTAATACATAGGAGAAAGTGAAGACATAGAAAATAATGCAATGAGCGAGTTAGTTCAGATTTAATAGGAGAACGGTAAGTTGATGGGCGAGATATTTAAGAGGAGTACAAAGTATAAGCGAGCTAAATAAGGAAGACAAAGAACAGTTAGTTCCCGCTGAATATAATTGCATATGATTAAAGACTCCTTTATTCATGATACTAATTACTTTGGAATCGTGGAAGAATTGTTATATTTCAGATAAATCAAGTTTGGAAGACAAACAAACCCGTCAAGGGCGAGGTTAACAAAAAGAAGAGCTCGCCAAACAGCACTCCAAAAATAAAAAAGGATAGCAAAAGAAAGCGATGGTCCTACCATTAGCAACATAAAGATGAAACACGGAGTATTCCTAACCTCTTTTGATTTTTGAGTTTTATTTTGCAGGTTTCCCAAACCCAAGAAGGAGAGCAAAATAAATCACATCCAAGCAGCCCAACTAATAAAAAGGGCGACCTCAAATAGGCGATCAACGGTTGAAAATCCTAAATAAATTTGGAAGGAAAACACGACCACCAAGGGCGAGATTAAGCAGAAGGAAGAACTCGCCAAACAGCACGCCAAATTGTATTATAGAAGCAACGTCCGGCCATTACAAGTTTGAAAATGAAACACGAAGTTATTCTAACAGTTCTCAACCTTTGAGTTTTGTTTTGCAAATTTTTAACGAGGCACCTTAATTTCTACAAATGTTTTGCCATTTCTGTTAGTTATTTCTTTCAGGTGCTACTACTACACATAACACCATGGCGACAACAAACATTTTGAAACAGCAAAGCTTGCCGCGCAATCCAGTAAGACGCCTTGTAGCGCAATCCAGTAAGACGCCTTGTAGCGCAATTCAAACAACCCACGGAGGTTAAACTGTATTTTGCCAAGTTGCGAAGTTTTAAAAGGAAAAAAGCCCATAATGCTAAATACAAATGTCACGACTACTGAAGGGTCAAGAAATCTACACCGTCCGGTCTACTTCGCAGATGCGGAGTCCTCGCCAATATTTAAAGGAAGGTCCGTCTCGCCCCTCAAAAGGATGAGGCGAGAGATATCACGCCGTATCGTATCTTAAGAAACATATATTGAAGAAACTAGGCGGACAGTCCCATATGAAGCAAACTTTTTTCAATACGGAAGGGATCTACGACTTAAGGGTAATACATATGCCCTCAAAGCTATCAAACAAATCAGAAATATTACGAGGGAATATCAAGATAACATAAACCACTTCGCCTTGTCCCAAGACTCGTGCTTGTTGGGCTATGGACCGTCATTGAATTTCCTAAATAGCTAGCAGGATCCTTCCAAAAGGACTCCTACGCTTGCCAAGATATAAATCACTTCGCCTTGTCCCAAGACTCGTGCTTGTTGGGATATGGACCGTCATAATATTCCTAGGAGTCTTAAAGACCCCCGGAAGGGCCTGTAGACCCTCCAAGAGGCCTTAGCGCCCTCCAGAAGAGTTCTAAGGCCCAGGGCGCGTCCTTTCTAGGGCGCCGCCTCAAGTGGCTTGTGGAAACATCTAGAACCCGTCAAATAGACTAAAATACCCCCATGGCTTGGAGACCAAGCCACCGGAGCCCAAGCCCACAGCAGGCTATAAATACAACCCTTGAGAGCATTCTCAAGGCATCCAATAATCAGTTTAAACCCTAATATACAGAGAAAACCCTAGTATTCACTACTCGTACTTTTTGCAAGTACATTTACATTGGATCTACTTTCTACAGACAAGTTTCTCTTAAGCGTCATTCAGTGTGTTCCTCTAGCAACCAAGCTTATTCTCATGGTTGGATGCTATTAGAATCCTTGAAGAACGAACTTTATATGTCTCAAGGTTTGTGTTCCTCTAGCAACCAAGCTTATTCTCATGGTTGGATGCTATTAGAATCCTTGAAGAACGAACTTTATATGTCTCAAGGTTTGCTAGGCTATTCTCATGCTTCGCAATCCTTGTTTAATTTCACTTGTTCCAATATCAAAACTCCGCGTTCACTTTATGAATTGATATTTGAGATGATGAATTAACAATTACTAACCCTCCGCGTTCGCTTTATGAGTTTGGTAATTGTTAATCTTAATATATATAAATGTTAAACAGTCCTGATTAACCCTAATCCCACCACTGATTAACCCTAATTCAGCCTTTTTTGAGAGGTTTAAAAAATCTTTATGAAAAATAGCTATTGAGGGATTTGAACCCATGACCATTTGCTTCCATCCAACCCATTTTTTCCACTTCACCAGTAGTTGTTTTACTGATTTTATTTGCTTCCACTACATGATATCCAATATTAAACTCCATTTTCAAAAAACCCTAATCCCACCACTGATTAACCCTAATTCAGCCTTTTTTGAGAGGTTTAAAAAATCTTTATGAAAAATAGCTATCGAGGGATTCGAACCCACGACCATTTGCTTCCATCAAACCGATTTTACCACTTCACCAGTAGCTATTTTACTAATTTTATTTGCTTCCACTGCATGATATCCAATATTAAACTCCATTTTCAAAAAACCAATTAATTCCTTTTCCTTTCTTTCCAAACGGTTTCGAACCATTTTTTCTCCTTTCTCCTTCACAATCTAAACCCAAAAGTCTGCGTTTTTCATCCATTTCTTCCCCTTTTTCCTACAACATATGTCTTGAAAAATGAAAATGTAGGTGACCTTATAGGCTTCTATAGTTGAATCACTTGATATGTTTCTTATACTAACTTTATGCAGTAACTTTTTTCCTTTGATGTGTATTTTGAACTATTTAATTTGTTCATTGTTTAAATTTTGCTCATTGTTTAGATTTTGTATGACGAGTTCCAACTTCGGTGTATTTTGTTATTGTAATCTTTTTTGAAATGTTATACATAATACATTTAAACATGTCGACAGCTAATAATATAGTCAACATGATGCTTATATATGAAAATCGAAACAAACCCGTGCATCGCACGGGTCGGCGTCTAGTTCATTATAAAAACGGTGAAATTAGATTAGAAAGTAGATTTATATAAAATTAGGGTTTAAGGTTTGGTTTGTTAGGATTTTGTCATTAAGACTTATCCAACAATCCCACGACAAAGAAGAGTCTACTCACTCATGGTTAAGGTAGACATAGAAGAGAAGAAGAAGAAGAACATAAAATAATAAGAAAATAAAAGAAAGAACTTTTATTAAGAAAAAAAATTGTGAACAAAAGGTGAATTGTTGTGATAGCTAGCTACTCTATTTATAGTCTACAATGACTTAAGCCCTAAGAAAATACATCACTAGAATGTTCCACAAGAAACCACGAGCTTTAGGTCAGAAATAAACTAATAGGTAGCTTGTCCGGTAAGCAAAAGCAGCAAAAGAGCATTCTGAGGGGTTGGCACGGCCGTGTGGCCGGTGGCACGGGCCGTGCCAAGCTTCTGACTTGGGGAAATATATTTTTGCTTCGAATCTTCGTATTTTCTTGCCCGAATCAGCTCTGAATCCTCTTTCTTTTGCTCCAAGACTGAATCTTTAGAATATTTGTTCTTGAAATTAAATATCTTGCAATTGAAGTAAAATAATTCTAAAAGGAAATAATATTAAATAAAATGAAATCAAATCTAAATAAAATGAAATCAATACTAAATAAATCACTAAATGTTGACTCATCACTGGGAAAAGTCCATTCCACCATTACACATTGTACTAGTTCTTTTTTTTTTTGGGAATGATAATCAACAACCACCTCACTCAAGTTAATATTTAAGACCTTAAACCCTTTAACCAACTATATTCCTTAAAGACATTAGTCACAGTCATACCCAATTTGTTGCCTTTTTTATTTCTTTGCCTGCTCCATTTAATATTACTATAAGCTCTTCAAAGGGATACAACAAGCTTTTATTTATCCCAACTATTGGCATTGAACCAATGCTCAATATTCAAAATTATTGGAATGTAAACGTGAGTGGTTAGTCCCATATCAATTATCAATGAATTCAATATATAATCTATGAGAGGTAACATATACTCAATAACTTAAAGTTATGGGTGAACATGTGGTGTCTAGGTCTCTTATATATATTGATCATTAGCTCATTGTTGCTTCTGGTGTTCTCTTGAACTCTCTATCAAGTGGTATCAAAGCTTTGGTTCGGCTTGATGGGGGAGTGAGAGTAGATGAGGGTGTAATGGAATCTTGTATAAGTCTGTTTAGTGGTAAAGTCAGGCGGTATGTTCGATTGATAGAAATTTGTCTAACCCTGATTATGAATGAGCTAAATGGAAGAAAACAAATATGAGAGATAACCTTTATACCCAAAAGTTTAAGATTTTTGAAAGAGATGTGGTGATATATTGTTGATATTTGAAATGTTTAATTTCAGATTAAAAGGTTGAACAACATGTATTCTGAGTTAAAGGAAGAAGAACAAATAAAATTTGGTACAACTTGCTTGTTCTTTGGCAATTGGTCTTACATGCTATAAGAATTGAAATATAGTTTTCAATTATGGTATTTCCTGCTATGGTGGGTCTTAATCGAGATTCTTTTATGACATTTTGTTAGCATTGTATTTTTTGTCGATCACCTAATGTCATACAATAAAATAGTTGTCTTCAAGTAATAAGAAGTATATTTTGCACTGAGTTAAAAAACTTAGATAAAGTATTATTCCAAACCTGCTTTTAAAATAGAATCATACAAACATAAATCACTTCTATTGACTTCACATCAACAAAATGACTCTGCCTGTCTATTACTGTTTCCCTTTATCAAGGGCATATTCATCAATAATGTCAATGAAAACATACGCTTATTTCGATCATCCAAGCTATCGGTAATTTCAAACCTACTAAAGGTTTCAAGCTCCTCTTAATAAGTCTAATGTTTGGTGTGGATATTTCATCTTAACATTTCTCCGTTGTCTCAACCTTAAACATCCATATCACTAATCTTTGTCATTTGCACTCACACCATCACTTGTGATTCGCATGGCCTTGTTCACAACTTGTTGTACCCAACTCGCCACCATTTACTACCTTTTTCAATCGGGTTCGATCACTGGTAATTTTATTCTTCAAAGATTCGAATGAAAATTGTGTTTTTTCTCATGCCTTTTGCTCATGTCCACCTCAATGTCTCTAAAATAATCCAACGTGACTTAAGTCATGTTGCGTTTTGGTAAACAACACAAACCAGAATAACGAACCATTGTGTTCCAAAGAAAAAAGTTCGAATTTTCTCCATCCAAGTGCGAATTTCATCAAACTCAACCAAATCAACATCAACGTCTACTTCAATCACAAGTAAGTGTTTATGATCCTTTTGCATAGGCTTCAATCACAATTGTACGACCATCTTGGGCGATATGATAAGTTGTATCTCCTTGCATCTTCTAGCGATATATCTTCGTACATCACCAGACTCCTTTTCCACGCTGCAACAACTTGTATCTCCAATGCATTTCCTCATTATGTTCTATAAAACATCCACAACAAGCATTATTAATTCAAAATGATTAATTAACACTAAAAACTATAATGGGTGGGCAAAAAAAAAACCCAAACCGAACTCCTGAACCGAACCGAACAAAAAAAAAGAATCTATACGTAACAACTCTGGAACTGAATTGAAACAATTCGGTTTGGTTCCGTTCATGATTTATATGTTTGGTTCAGAACAGTTCAGTTCGATTTGAAATGTTCGGTTCAAATTTAAAAGATCTAACATTCGATTTCGTTTAATTTTTATATTTTTATCAACACTACTAATAATAATAATTCGGTTAAAAAATATTATTCGGTTCATAATAATAATATTTTTTAAGAATTAGTTATAGTTCATCTAAGTGGTCTTTTGCGAAACCAATCAAAGTCGAGCTGTGTCTATAACAAATGTAATAAGTTTCAAGATTGTGATGTCTCATCTTTTTTGTCCAAGATTAATAGAGAAAGTGATTGATTTAAATTGGGTTGATGCCCTAAGTTATATACTCATTATATGGCTTTCAAGTATAATCGATTCATTTAGGTTATCTTTATTCTTCAAAGAAATTATATCCACGAACAAAGCTAAATTAACATGCCCTCACATAAGTACAAAATTGTAAAATAAAAATAAAAGCGTTTTCGGTAAAAGATTACCGTTCTTCCAAAAATCACTTTTTTCTAAGCGAGCGAACGAGAGACCCTTCTTCAGGTTCCAAATTCCATTCCGGCATTCTCTCCGCCACGAACTACTGTTCACCACCACTGACATAACGTCAGTTCAACCACCACCCACCATCAACAAGTGCCACCGTCGCCACTCTCCAACGTTGTTCACCACCACCGCTCTAATGTCGTTTTTAAGGTTCAGCTTTCTTTCTTCTTCTTCTTCTTCTTCTTCTAATTCCACTTCCCTTTATTATTCTTTAATATTAAATCATTCACACTCACATTTACCCTTGGGGTTAAGGTTTTACCAATCTCACTCTAAATTCATTCCCAATCATTTTGATGTTCATAATACTGTTTTGTCCTTCCATCGTATGCTCCAAATGCGTCATACTCCATCAATTACTGAATTCACCAAGATCTTAACTTCCCTTATTAAGACTAAGAACCTCTATCCCACTGTTCTTTCCCTTTCCAAACAGATGGAATTTAAAGGAATTAAGCCTGATTTATTTACTTTGAGCATCTTGATTAATTGTTACTGCCACTTAGGTCAAATGACCTTTGCCTTTTCTATATTCGCCAAGATTCTTAAGATGGGTTATCACCCAGATACCATAAGCTTGACTACACTTATGAAAGGTTTGTGTCTTAATGGTAAGGTCAAGGAAGCTCTCCACTTTCACGACCATGTGCTTGCACTTGGATTTCACTTGGATCATGTTAGCTATGGGACCTTGATCAATGGGCTGTGTAAAATAGGGGAAACAAAAGCAGCATTGCAAATGTTGAGAAAGATTGATGGGAAATTGATTAAGACCAATGTGGTAATGTACAACACAATCATTGATAGTTTGTGTAAAGATAAATTGGTAATTGATGCCTATAAGTTATATTCTGAAATGATTGCAAATAAAATTTCTCTTGATGTTGTCACTTTTAATGCTCTAATTTATGGATTTTGCATCGTTGGTCAACTGAAAGAAGCATTTCGTTTGTTCCATGATATGGTATTGAAAAACATCAACCCAGATGTTTTTACTTTTAGCATATTGGTTGATGCTCTATGTAAGGAAGGAAAGATCAAAGAAGCCAAAAATGTGATTGCTGTGATGATGAAAGAAGGCGTGGAACCTACTGTTGTTACATATAATACATTAATGGATGGGTATTGCCTAGTTAATGAAGTGAATAAGGCAAAGCATGTATTCAACATCATAGGAAAAAGGAGAGTGACACCTAACGTTCACAGCTACACTATCATTATTAATGGATTATGTAAGATTAAAATGGTCAATGAAGCCTTGAGTCTCTTTAATGAAATGTGTTGCAAAGGAATTACTCCTGATAAGGTAACTTACGGTTCTCTCATTGATGGTTTGTGCAAATCAGAGAGAATCTCTCATGCATGGGAGCTTCTTGATCAGATGCATGATAGAGGTCAACTTGCCAATGTAATCACTTACAACTCCTTCTTACATGTTTTATGTAAAAATCGTCATGTTGACAAGGCAATTGAATTGGTCAAGAAGATCAAAGACCAAGGAATTCAACCAAATATGACCACATACAACATACTTATCGATGGACTATGCAAAGAAGGAAGACTTAAGAATGCACAAGTGATTTTTCAAGATCTTTTGATTAAAGGCTATAATTTAACTGTTTGGACATATAGTATCATGATCAATGGTCTTTGTTTAGAGGGCTTATTTGATGAAGCTGTGACCCTGCTGTCAAAAATGGAAGACAATGGTTGCATTCCAAATGCTGTAACGTATGAAACAATTATCCATGCTCTCTTTAAAAATGATGAGAACGAAAAGGCAGAGAAACTTCTACATGAAATGATTGCTCGAGGTCTACTATAAGAAAAGTACTAGTTAAGATTATTTCTTGTTACTTATTAGGTTACTTTGAATTTTGATGACAACAATTGAATCCTAATTATTCATTTATTTTAATGTTTGCTTAATGGTTAGATATGCAAATGATGATCAACTACACAATGATCTCACTATCACCTTAGTTTTAATTTGAAATCATGTGTTTTTATTTTTAAAATAAATATTTTTTCTTTCCAATGTGCTGTTATTTTTTCTTCATATAGTTGTAATTTTTTTTTCTTTTCATTCATTGGTTATTCTTTGTGTCTTAACTCACAAACCAAATAGAAACTAATATCGTTATTCTTTGTGATCTTTGGCTGGTGTTTGTCGTGTGATACAATTCATAAAATCGTGATATGTGATATATTTTTGTGTTTTAGACTTGTACAGTTTTATGTGGTTGAGTCAGGTACAAATTGTGCCATTGTCGTTTGAAAAATTGGATGGGGTCCTCTTTTTTCTTCTTCTTCTCTAGTGTTGGTAGGATGGGTCTGATACACTTTCATATTTTTGTGCTATCTTGAATTTGGTACAAAGTACATGACTCATTGGTGTAGTCATACAATAGCAATATAACAATGTGTGATGTATAAGGAATATTGGCAACTGCAAATATTTTTACCGACATAGTTTGTACTCTAAGATTCTAGAACCTTCTGCTGAGCTCTGGAAGCTTCAGCTGTTTATTCCAGTTCTGCCAGTGTGGTTAAAGTTAGTTAGCCACCTCTGTCCAGCTGGCACTGACAACTAGGGTGTAGGTTAAGTCTACAGTCTTTGGTAGAATGGACCTTGGAATTAAAAATGTTGTCGAATGATACCTAAGTTCATTTTTGTACACAGTGATGCATTATTTGAATATTGTTATGCCTCTGGTTGGTGGAGGATTCAGTCTTCATTATTTTTGTTTTGAAGAAATTTAGTCTCATTTTGTGTTTGATATTTTTTCTGAGCTTACATGTCTTTCCCTTTTACTAAGCTCTAACTAATTCAACCCAAAATATAAGAAGCCTGAAAATGTGGTTTATAAAGAAATTAGAATCTCTTTGGAAATTAATGTAAAAACTGCTTAAGTTTTAGAATCTTTATTAGCAAATATGTGCGTTCTTTTGTTATTTCTAACACAATTATGACTCAAAAAGAATCATCTGATCATATACTAAATTTTCCGTGTTTAGCTGCTCTTGTTAAGTCCAAAAGAAGATTTTTATGTGTTTAAGTGATATTAGTAATGAAGGTCTTATTTGCACCTTTGGCCAGCAAGCTTTAGGATATGTTTGAATTGACGAATTTGAGCTTATATATCGCCATAAATACTTTGGGATTATTTCGAAGAGTTTATGGAAATAACTTAGGACATATCCATAAGTTGTTTTCAACTAAGTTCGCTAATATAGCTTATTAAAACAACTTATAGCTTATACGAAAATAGTTGACTTTATTTTATCTTTTGTTAAATAAATAGCTTCAAATAAGTACTTGTCAAAGTGTCTTGAACAAATTTCTAATCTTAGATGTTTAGGAGTTGTTGGTTGAGTTGGGAGGAACATTGTTCAAATAATTAGAAAGTTTGATCATGAATGTTTCAGATTCTGAAATTCAGGATTTGGAACCTAAGAGCACTTTTTTTTTTGTTGGTGCAAGCAGTATCACAAGCTTTGACGATGAGTTATGCATTTAGCAGTCATATAGCAGTATCACAAGTTTAAAGGTAATAATAGTATCATGGATCTAAACGGTAAGTTTACTTTGATATTGAACAAACAAAACTTATAAAGTGTGCAGTTACTCGAGCTTTTAGCCAGTGTTGGCATAGTAGTATTCATATGCTAAATGAACAGAAGTTTGTTAATATATGATGAATTGGCAAAACAGATTGCTTTTCTTTTTAAAAAATTTAGTAGTGTCAAAGTTTCTTAACAAATTTCTAATCTAAGTAATGGCTTATACAACCTTTGAGATGAAAACTCGATGTTAACAAGCTTTGTATAAAATCTCTCTTATGATCATTTTGATTGTTAGAGTACACATGCATTCTATTGTGTTTCATTCTGTTGTGTGCACATGAGTTTAATAGTTTCTGCATTCTGTTAACATTGTCCAACTTGTTATGTTTTTCAATTAGAAACTAGTTGGTAATTACATATTGTTATTGAATTTAGTGACACACATCATGTCATTTTTTCTTTGCAGTTACTGATTAAAAAGTATGATAATATATTATTAACGCTATTTTTTAGACTAACTTCATGTTATTAGATTCATTTGTATATGGATTTAATTTTTATGCACTGTCAATCTAAAGATTTTTACAGTGACAGTCTATGACAACTGTCGGATCACTAAAAATATCTGACTTCGAATTAATTCATAACAATGGTGATTCGAATAATAAACCAAGTTGAAACTGACATGACCAATTCTAAAACTCTACAAAACCGAGTTACAAGGTGACATGTCAATAGTTACATTCAATAGTATTGGGGACTGAATCCTTAGAATGTGACTGGCAGTTAAAAATTGTCCAGAAAACAGTTAGTAAAAACTTGAGGAACTAAGAATAAAAAGGGTATAGACGGAGGACTGGTTTCTGATTGATTACTCACTAGTAGCCTACTACACCAATTTCTCATATAATTGCTGGTTTCTGGTGTACTATGGTATTTTGATGTACTATCGCAATTTCACTTCGCTCTTTCACTTCACTCGTATAATGAGTTTTCACTTTGCAGGGTTCTAGCAATTTCTTTTGCTTTATTTGTAGATTTGCTATGTTGCTTTTCTATTTTGGCACTCTGTACTAAGATCTCCGGTTAGTCTTGCTCTTGCTATTTCCCTGCTAGTCCCTATATTGTATCTTAAACCTATGTTTTGAGTTTTTGGAGAATTTGGTGTATTATTACTGATGTTGATGGTATAGTTCTTTGTGGACTTCAGTGGATTTCCCATGAAGGCTTGATCACTAAATTGGTGTAATGGGAGTTGCAATTCCTTGATTTCAAAATTAACAGCCGACTGGTTTTACCCTCATAATGTAGTAAAATTCTGACTCTTTAGCTTTGTTGTGTTTATGCCCTTGTATGGTGACTAGGATTGTAGTTTTTTGTTTCTGAACAACACCAGTATTGTAGTTAAGCTTTAGTTGTTGGGTTGTCTTCCAGTATGTTGTTGTTTTGATGTGTAGCAGAGGGGTTGGTTTCCATATGAAAGCTTCAAGTGGCATGTGAATTGTGATGGTCTTGACCTCATGAGATTGATCCATGGAGTGCCATAGTGAGGACTGAAGACTTGGATGAAACATGGAGCTTAATTTATAATTTACAAAAAATATATATTTCAAAATTTTTTAACAAAAAAACTTTCGAGAAAATTTTGTAATATATATTTCAAAAAAAAAAATTCAAATTATTTTCGAAAATTTGGAAATATATATTTTTTCGAAATTTAAAACAGATAATTTTTTTCGAAAAATAAGTTTTTTAAATTTTCTCAACAAAAGAAATCTAGAAAATATTTTTATTTTTAAAAATTTAGGAAAATTCGGATTTTTTTTCAAAAATTTATTCCATAATTTTTTTTGCGATGTGTTACAGATGATTTGAAAAATTTATTCTATAGGGTTGGAATCTAAACTTTTTTTTTTACAGGGGAGTAAACCGGAACTCGCTCCAAATTACAAGGGAGTAAAGACATATTAACCCTTAAATTAAATAATATATATCTCCATTGAATTCTCACAACATTGTTTCATGTGTTTTTAACCTTTTTTTTTTATACATATTGAAATATCTTATAAATATTTGTGTGTATTTATGAAGTATCATATAAGTATCCAATAAAATAATTTTTGAAAATATCCAAAAGTCATAGCTCAACTGATAAAAATGCCGAAATTGTTAGGCCAGATGCCATGACTAGGGTTCGAACCCCAGTACCTCCATATTTATCCGCCACTACGTTTAAAGTATATGAACTTTATAGATTTTCACATATAAAAAACTAAAATGAAAAATGAAAGTTAATAACTAAAATATTGTGTTTGTTGAACCTCCATAATATAATTTGAATTCCACAAAATTAATTAAAGATATGTGGATTATTTGTAAATATTCAGAATTTTGTTTTTACTCCCTACAAAATAAAATCATATTTTTTTAGTCTCTATAAAATTTTCCGTCATTATTTTTAGTCCCTATAAAATTTTCCATTAACATTTTTAGTCCCTGTAAAATTTTTACGTTAACATTTTGGGTCCCTAAAATACTAAAGGAAAATATCAAAGGGACTAAAAAGTGTGATTATATTTTGTAGGGATTAAAAACCAAATTATAAATATTTATAAGAACCATTTCCTTAATTAATCCAAAATAAAATAAAAAATAATAATGCAAATAGAATTGGGGGCAAAACCGTAATTGGGTGAATGTTAAAAACCCATTTGGTGAATGAGATAAGGTATCAGCAAGCCGCAAATCTTGTCCATCTTCACAGACTGACAAACAAAGAAGCGTGACTTTCTTCCTTCAGCTTTCAATCTCGGAATGATACTCTCCAATTCCATCTCTCAAATGGCGTCATTTTCTTCCTTCAGCTTCAGGTTTCATTCTTCTTCTTCCTCTAATACAAGAACACCATGCTCTCACTCTATATCTAGAACTGTTCCCAATAACGTTGATAATGCTATTTCTTCATTCAATCACATTAATTCCCTTGTCAAGTCCAAGCGTTACTCGACTGCTATCTCTCTTTTTCACCAATTAGAACTCAATGGAATTACACTAAATATTGTTACTTTGACTACTGTCATTAATTGTTACTGCCATCTTGGTGAAATGAATCTTGCCTTTTCTCTATTCGGGAAGATTCTTAAGTTGGGGTTTCAGCCAAATACTGTAACCCTCACAACACTTATCAAAGGTATGTGTCTTAATGGTAAGGTCAGGGAAGCTTTGCACTTTCACGATCATGTGCTTGCACTTGGGTTTCATTTGAACGAAATTAGCTACGGGACCTTGATCAATGGATTGTGTAAAATGGGAGAAACAAGATCCGCCTTGCAAATGTTGAGACAAATTGAAGGGAAATTGGTCAACACCAATGTGAAAATGTATAGCACAATCATTGATGGTTTGTGCAAAGATAAACTTGTAAATGATGCATATGAGTTATATTCTGAAATGATTACAAAGAGAATTTCTCCTAATGTTGTCACTTTCAATGCTCTTATCTATGGATTTTGCATTGTTGGTCAACTGAAAGAAGCATTTGGTTTGTTCCATGAAATGATATTGACAAACATCAACCCAGATGTTTATACTTTTAGTATATTGGTTGATGCTCTTTGTAAGGAGGGGAATGTAAAAGGAGCTATGAATCTGTTAGCTGTTATGATGAAAGAAGGCGTAACACCTAATGTTGTTACATACAATTCACTAATGGATGGGTACTGCCTAGTTAATGAAGTGAATGAAGCCAAATATGTGTTAAGCGTTATTTCTCGAATGGGACTGGCTCCTGATACGCATAGCTATAATATCATGATTAATGGATTCTGTAAGAGTAAAATGATTGATGAAGCCTTGAGTCTCTTTAAGGAAATGTGTTGCAAAGGAATTGCTCCTAATACGGTAACTTACAATTCTCTCATTGATGGTTTGTGCAAAGCAAAGAGAATCCCCTGTGCTTGGGAGTTTGTTGATCAGATGCATGATAATGGTATACCAGCCGACATATTCACTTACAATTCTTTAATAGATGCTTTTTGCAAAAACCAACATGTTGACAAGGCTATTGCATTGGTCAAGAAAATTAAAGACCAAGGCATTCAACCAAATATTAACACATACAGTATACTTATCGATAAACTATGCAAAGAAGGAAGACTTGAGGACGCACAAGTGATTTTTCAGGATCTTTTGAGTAAAGGCTACAATTTAACAGTTTGGACATATAATATTATGATCAATGGTCTTTGTTTAGAGGGTTTGCTTGATGAAGCTCTGACTCTGTTGTCAAAAATGGAAGACAATGGTTGCATTCCTAATGATGTAACTTACAAAACAATTGTCCATGCTCTCTTTAGAAATGATGAGAACGAAAAGGCAGAGAAACTTCAACGTGAGATGATTGCTAGAGGTCTACTCTAAGGAAAGTACTAGTTAAGATGATTTATTGTTACTTATTAGGTTATTTTGAATTTCAATGACCATGTCTAGTCTTTTTATTTAATTAGTTTATTTACTTATATTTGCATTTACAGAGAATGCTGAACTACATAATGTATTCATTGTCACTTTAGTTTTGATTAAAATTCATTTGTTGTTATGTTCATTTTCATATTTTAATGATACCGATGGTTTATTAAGGTTCTGGCAGTTTTGAATCGAGGTAGAGCTAGAATTGTGAGCGTGATATTGAGTTCGACTATGTGTCTTGCCGCAGTTTTGAAAAATATAACGTCATTCCAAACACACTAGGAGAATATAAGCTAATTACAATTTCTAGCTGTTGTTTTCAAAAAAAATTGAAGTGGACCCTGACCTCTTGCTTGTTCATTAGAATGTGGGGCCATTCGATCGTATATAATTTCTTCATCTTTGATTAAAGACATCCTAGACAATATTATGTTATCTTTCACGTCCAATAATTTGTATAGCTCTTCACCAATCATTTATGTACCGAATGGTTTTCCAAACCATATCTTCATCTACATGTACTTAGAGATAATCTGTTTTTTTTTTTTTTTTTAAGAAATCAAAATATGATTATATCACTAAACCATAGCACTTACAAGCATAAGGTGTGCCTACAACTACTATCAAAAGTACAGAATAGTCAAAGGTAATAACAAAAACTGTGGTTTAGCCAATACTTAGACAAGCCAAAGGATTTGACCACCACATCTAAGAGCCAAAAATAAACAACGGCTTCTTAACTTTGAGCCAACCTAAGGATAACAATTTAACCTTATCTAACAATCTGGGTACATCAGATACAACATTATTAAAAATTCTATTGTTGCATTCTAACCACAAGACCCACGTGCACAGGAGTCAAATCAACTGCAAAAAGGAGCGCTTCGCTTTTCCCGCACCAATCAAAAAAGTGAACTGCAAGAAGTGGTCGGACAAATGAGTGGAGTCCACTCCCATGCAACTTATCCAGTTACGCACCTGCTGCCACAACAATACAGAATTCGGACAAGTCAAAAGCAAATGTTCGGATGTTTCCTCAAGGCCACATCCTAAATCACATAAAGTCACATCTGGAGAAAGAGCTCGTCGAACTGCCAAGTTTGTCTTTGAAGGAAGACGATTTTTAAGAAGACGCCAAACAAAGATAGAGACCTTCAGAGGAACCTGGGGATGCCAAACTAACTCAGAAGCTTCATCCACAGGAGGACTGCTACCCTCCGCTAAAAGATCATAAGCACCACGGACAGTGTAACCTCCAACTGGATCAGGAAGCCACACCCATCTATCTGAAACATCAGACAACAAAGAAACATCAAGCAATAAAGTCCTAAGCTCCGCTAAAAGCTCCTCCTCCCACGCCCACAACCTACGCCTCCAAACCCAACCCTCCCCTCCCTCCTCCACACCTCGAGTGAATAGCTCCGCCATCGAAATAGCTTGATTAACAGCTAGATCAAACAACCGACGAAACCTCTCTCGGAAGGGGACATCTCCACACCACCTATGTAACCAGAACAAAGTACCAACACCATCACCCACCTGCCTAAACACACTGCCACCAAACCAATCACCCCCTACATCTCCCCCTAATCTTTGTTGGAGACACAATTATCTATTTTTCACTTTTGAAGCATTGAATACTTCCTAATCATACTTCACCAATCATTCAACACTTGCTACCGGCAAGAGCAAAGTCAACTTCAAAAGTTAATAAATCATAGCAAATGTGTTGTATTTATTTGTTTCCATAAGTTTTACACAAAGATCTGAAAGTCCATTCAACTTAGCAAATTTTAGGTCAAATCTAAGATTTGTAACATATTTCTTAAATTGATGGTGTAACACCACTTCCGGCACATTTATTAAATCATTTGGATAAAACTCAGTCATCATTAATAATTTGTTCACATAAAAAGTTGCAAACGACTTTGCGGGGATTCAAACATGAAACACACCGTTCTGATTTTTTTTTATAAATTTGTATCCAGATTTTTAAAAATTAAAATTTTTTCCAGAAATTTTTTTTTGTAGAAAAATTTTAAAAAACTTTTTTTCGAAAAAAAAAATCTATCCTTTTTTAAAAATTTTGAAAATTTTCTTTTTTTTGCATTTTGAAAATTAAACTCAAGAATTTTTTTAAAATCATTTTAATTTCGAAAAAAATATGATTATATTTTCTATTTTTTAAATTTCGAAAAAAAAATCTTATAGTTTTTTATTGATTTTTTTAATTTTTGAAAAAAATCCTAAATACAAAAAAAAATTCCTTAATTTTTTAATAAAAAAACTTTAATTTTTTTTTCTCATTTTTACAATTTTTTATTTTAAAATTAATATAAATGAATTTATATTATTTTTTGAATTTTTAAAATTTTTAATAATAAAATATGATGTGGCCAATTAAAAATAAAACCAAGTCAGCGCAACATAAGCGAATTTGGTGAGTTGGATGGGGGAAGGGGGTTTTGCGGTTTTTTTTTTAAAGGATGCAAATCAAACCGGAAATGACATATATTACAGGGGAAAAACACTATGCACCCTATCAAATATGGACCCTGTAATTTTCTATTTAAGTTCAAATCAACACATATACAAATAAAATGTCAAACTGTATCGTCAATTGTCATTGATAATTTTTTTTTCATATTCAATGTTAAACTATTTTGATTCTTTTAAAAAAATATGTTAAAATATTTTGATAAATAACATGACATTAGACCACGAATATTGACAAAAATATGTGGAATATAACATCTTCATACTTATTGTGTATGTGTAAAGTCAATTTAATAATTTTCTCTCTTTCATTTAAAAATGGGCAATTAGATTCATGACAATAAAAAAAAAAATTGATAGTTTATAGTTGATGATTGATCACTTATAGTTTTTAATAGATAGTTGATAGTTTATAACTTTTTTGAAGGAGACAACTTATAACTGATGGTTTATAAATTATAGATGATGGCAGATGACTTATAACTAATAAGGTAATTGAAGTGTTTGGTAAAATTAACGGTTCAATCAGTTGATAAATGTAAACAGAAATAAAAGGTATTCATAAAATTTATATTTCCTTAAAAAAAATTATAAAATTTATGATTTAATATGTTTTGTACAAAAAAGACACTATATATTATTATTGAAGTATATTTTTTTAACAAGTAATATTTAAGTATATAGAATTTACTAATTTAATTTATTAAAAAAAAAGACTTTAGTAATTTAAATTTATTAATTCAACCAATATATCGTGTTTGAATTCGAGTTTGAACATTCAACATCGTTGAAACTATTAACGAGTTTATTGTTCATTTGAATCTCGAAAAGATTCAACTCAGACTTCCTCTATTAATCAGTGGTATTCTTCAAATCATTGGCATTTCAGGGATTACTGATTTGCTCTCTGCTAGGGTTTGCGATAGCAGACTTCCTGTGCATCATTTCCACTGATTTTTCCTGATTTCTTTCAGATTTGGTGCACTCTCCTCTCTAACTGCCTAGCCATGTTCGACTGGCAGGCGGAACTGGCTCCTCCAATCCCAATTCCACTAGTGCAATCTCAGTCTCCACCCTCTATAAGTGTTGTGCGTTCTGCACTTACTGCCCTCGTGACTGATCAGACTATTCCACCCCCTCCCAAATCGTTTGCTGCAATTTTAGGGGGTGCCTCAACTTGTGCTGCAGAAGATGTTCCTTTCTCGATTCCCTGCCTAAAGGGCAATACTCTCTCAATCAAAATTGGCCAAGACGAATAGTCCAAAGGCCTGGCTGAATGTCAGTGTGCACTAAGTGGCCTTCTTACCTTGATTATGGACGACAAACCTTACACGACATGCGATTTGGCTTCCAAATTAGGCAAGATTTGGAAAATGGTTCATGAATGGAAGATGGTCTCACTCGGATGTGGTTTTTATGATTTTCTATTTCAGAATCCGAATGATTTAACTCGTATTCGGGAGGCGGGCAATGTTTCTCTTCAACTGGGTATTATCCGTCTCTCACAGTGGACGAAATACTTCCATCAAGATTCTCATAAAAAAAACTCATGCTTCATTATGGATTAGACTTGGTGCGCTGCCTCAAGACTATTGGCAAGAAAGACACTAAAGGAAATTTCCAGCGTCGTGGATACTCCTATCCCTATTGACGCTCTAACTCGTTATAGAGCGTTTGGACATTATGCACGCATTCTGGTTGATATTGATTTATCGAAGAGGGTATTTGATGAAATTCTTGTTGAAAGAGAGGGTTTTGCCTTCAAAGTGGAAGTACAGTATGAACGTCGTCCACTTTTTTTGTCATCGTTGTTATGTCATTGGGCACAATGTTACGACATGCAAGTGGCTGCATCCGGAAGCGGGTAAAGGAAATCGTGGTAAATCTAAAGTGACTGACATAAGTAAGAAGGTTACCTAGCATTCTCGCGGTGACAAAGGAGCTTCATCTTCTAGTTCTTTACAGTATGTCCCAGTTATTCCAGAAGATTCAGCCAGGGTCTTCCCCCCCCCCCCCCCCCCCCCCCCCCGGTACATATTTTGCCCCCTTTTTAATAATATTTTGAGTTTGGCGGCATATAATAATGAAGGTGAGAAAAACACAAGAGGGGGGGTTGAATTGTGTTAACTTTTTCGCAACTCTTGAAGAGTAAGAATATGTTTTCTAGGATCAGAGTCTGAATGAGTTCAGGACCTGATGGAAGACCAGAGTTTTGTTGGAACAAGGGTGTTCAACAATACCACGTTTTGAGTTTTGATGATAAGAAGGTATTAAAAATTGTCAATTGGATATGCTAATATTTGTTTAAGTATGCAGGATCTTAATCAAGATTTTAATCTTAGAAAGTATTCTGTTTGAACATTTTGAGAGCAAAATCAAGAGAAGCTTGTTGCTTGTGATTCTGAAGATCTAGAGAGTCTAAAGAATCATCAGAAGCTGTGTCAGGAAGTCCTGAAGACCAAGAGAATCTAAAGTTCAAGAGAGTCTGAAGACTATCAGAACCTGAAGATCAAGAGAGTCTGAAGATCATCAGAAGCTGAAGTGCTACAGTGAGTCTGAAGCCTACAATCTGAAGATCTATTTAGAAGGATTTCTAAAGGCATTTCAATGCATAAGAAACACTCACTTGGAGTAACGGCTAGCTTCAAAGTCAACTTGAGCATGGGATGCTGAACGACAAAGAATGCAGAATAGGACAGAGTACTTGTGTACGAACTCTGTTTCCACTACTCCACTACCTCGTACAGTTTGGCAACTGTGTCTACCGGTATTAAGCTTCAAAAGGAATGGGATTCAAAATATGCATTTGAAGGACTATTAACATATCAAGAAACAGATCAACAACTATTGATCAAGCTTCCAGAATTCTCTTGATGTGCTGGATTGTCTCAACGTCTCTTTCCAACGCCTATATAAAGGATAGAAGACTTGAAGAATATGTTGGACTCTACAACTGAAAAACTACGCTGTCAAGCTATTGTATTCTAACTGAGTCAAACCAGAAACACATCAACAATTTAGAAAATTCTTACAAACTGTGTCTTCTAGAATTTCTAAGTTTATCTAAAAAACAGAGTCTGTCTTTGTTTAAGTTATTGGAACACATTTGATTGTTTATCATGTTGGAACAAAGGTGTTCAGCAATACCACGTTTTGAGTTTTGATGATAACAAGGTATTAAAAAGTTGTCAATTGGATATTGCTAATATTTGTTTAAGTATGCAGGATATCAATTAAGATTTGTATCCTAGAAAGCATTCTGTTTGAACAATGTTAAAGAGCAATAAATCCATAGAAGCGTGTTGCTTGTGATTCTGTATCGAAGAGAGTCTGAAGACTGTGCTGAAGAGAGTCTGAAGACTGTATCGAAGAGAGTCTGAAGACTGTGCTGAAGAGAGTCTGAAGACTGTATCGAAGAGAGTCTGAAGACTGTGCTGAAGAGAGTCTGAAGACTGTATCGAAGAGAGTCTGAAGACTGTGCTGAAGAGAGTCTGAAGACTGTATCGAAGAGAGTCTGAAGACTGTATCAGAGTCTGAAGACCATCAGAATCTGAAAACCAAGAGAGTCTGAAGATTATCAGAAGCTTAGTGCTACAGTGAGTCTGAAGCCACAAATTTGATAATCTCCTAACAAGTGATCTCTACTGCATTGCTATTGTACAAAGAAACTCTAATGGAGTAACGGCTAGCTTCTAAGTCAACTTTGAGCGTGGGAAGCACAAAGACAAAGATTGCAGGCCAGTACAGAGTACGTTGTACGAACTCTGTTTCCACTACTCCACTACCACGTACAGTTTGGCAACTGTGTCTACCGGTATTTATCCTCAAAGGGAATGGAATTCAAATGATGCTATTGAAGGACTATTACCAAATCAAGCAACAGATCAACAGTCATTGATCAAGCTTCAGAAATCATTCTGATGTGCTGGAGGACTCAATGTCTCTTTCCTACGCCTATATAAAGGATAGAAGACTTGAAGAATGTGTGACTCTATATCTGAGAAAAACTGCATTGCGCTGCTTTTGTATTCAACTGAGTCTCGACATAAGCACATCATAAACTTAGATTCTTACAAACTGAGTATCCTAGAATCTCTAAGTTTCACAGAAAAACAGAGTCTGTCTTTTGTGTAAAACAGAGTCTGTCTTTGTTGTAATTGAAACACATTTTGATTGTTGTCAAGTGTTTCAACTCTATTCAATTTTCTGTAATTGTGTAAAAGTCTCTTGCTTTTGTGCTTGAGCAAAGGAAGTCTCTTGCTTTTGTGCTTGAGCAAAGGAAGTCTCTTGGCTGTGTCCTTGAGCATAGGAAGTCTCTTAGTTGTGTCTTTGAGCAAGGAAGTCTCTCACCTGTGTGCTTGAGCAAGGAAGTCTCATACTGTGTGTTTGAGCAACTTGTAATTTGATATTACATTTTAGTGAACTCTCCTTGGAAGTACAAGGGGGACAGGACTACTTCCGGTTTGTGGAAGGAACCTGTATAATTGCTTGTGTTCTTTGTTCTCTCTTTATCTCTTGATTATTCCGCTGCAATCAGAACCTAATTCCCTATCAGACTCTGATCCCATTCAGACTCTGAGTTTAAAGGAATTAGATTCTCACTCTTCAAGAGTTGCGAAACGAAAACACAATTCAACCCCCCCCTTCTTGTGTTTTTCTCACCTTCATATCAAGTGTCTCCAACTCTATTCAATTTTCTGTAAATTGTGTCAGAAGTCTCTTGCTTGTGTGCTTGAGCAAAAAGTCTCTTAGTTGTGTCTTTGAGCATTGGAAGACTCTTGCCTGCGTGCTTGAGCAATTGGAAGTCTTTTATTGTGTGTTTGAGCAACTTGTAATTGATATTACATTTTAGTGAAACTCTCCTTGGAAGTGCAAGGGGACATGACTACTTCCGGTTTGTGGAAGGAACCTGTATAATTGCTTGTGTTCTCTCTTTCTCTCTATCTCTTGTTTATTTCCGCTGCAACAGACTCTGGTCTTCCATCAGACTCTGAATCTATTCAGACTCTGATCCTGGAAAACAGATTCTTACTCTTCAAGAGTTACGAAAAAGTAAACACAATTCAACCCCCCCTTCTTATGTTTTTCTCACCTTCAGTTGGTATCAGAGCTCCGAGTCTGTTATCATAGCACTTAACCGTGTAACAGAAAAGATCCAGAGAAAAACATGTCTTCCAGTGAACCTTCTACTTCTGGTGCTAATTCTGGTGCTGCTATACCATATGACTATGGATCCAATAACAGCAGTAAGAAAGCTGATTATGGGAAAATTCCAAAGTTTAATGGTGATCCTGAAGAATTTTCTTGGTCGAAAATCAACTTCTATGGCTATGTCATGGGTCTTGATGAAGAACTCTGGGACATACTTGAAGATGGTGTTGGTGACTTACAACTTGATGACGAAGGTGCTGCCATTGACCGTAAACTTCACACTGCTGCTTCGAAGAAGATCTACAAGAAACATCATATCATCAGAGGAGCTCTTGTCACTGCTATTCCTAAGTCTGAATACATGAAGATGAGTGACAAATCTATTGCTAAAGCCATGTTTGCTTCTCTTTTTGCAAACTATGAAGGGAGCAAGAAGGTCAGGGAAGCTAAAGCTCTTCTATTGGTTCATCAGTATGAATTATTCAAGATGAAAGAGGATGAAAGCATTGAGCAAATGTACTCAAGATTTCAAAATCTAGTATCTGGACTTCAGATACTAAAGAAGAGTTACATAGCTTCTGACCATGTTAGCAAGATTCTAAGGAGCTTACCCTCTAGGTGGAGACCAAAGGTTACTGCAATTGAGGAAGCTAAGGATTTAAACACTTTGAGTGTTGAAGATCTTGTCAGCTCTCTCAAAGTTCATGAGTTAAGTCTCAATGAACATGAATCTGAAAGAAAGTCTAAAACCATTGCTTTAAAGTCAAAGGGAAGATCCTCAAAAGCTCTCAAAGTTGAAGAGTCTGAAAATGAATCTTCTAATTCTGAAAGCTCTGAGGAAGATCCTGATGTTGCTAAAGAAATGGCTATGCTTTCAAGCAGAATGCAAAACCTTGCTAAAGAGAACAAGAAGTTTTTGAGTAAGAGCAGTGGTAAGGGTTTCAAGAAGGAAGAACAAAAAGGTTGCTTCAACTGCAAGAAGCCTGTGCACTTTATTGCTGATTGTCCAGAATTGCAGAAAGAGAAATCTAAATCAAAAAGGCCAACCTTTAAGTCAAGCAAGTTTAAGAAGCAAATCAAGAAAAGTCTGATGGCTACCTGGGAAGATCTTGATAATGAGTCAGGGTCTGAAGAAGATGATGCTGATGGTGAAGCTAATGTAGCTGTTGGGTTAATGGCTACAACTGAATCAATAAAAGAGGCACCTGAAGCAGAATCAGATGCAGACTCTGAAAGTGAGACTGAGATATTTTCTAAACTCACAAGATCTGAATTAGTAGATTCTATCAAAGAACTTCTTGGTCACTATGAAGCTAAATCCACTGAGTTGAAGAAAGTCAAACAACAGCTTGATAAGTTGTCAAAAAGGCATAACTCAACTCTGTTGGAGTTAGAAAGTTTAAAAGAAGAAAATGATTCTTTATTGATCAAGAAGTGTAGTTGTAAATACTTGAGTGAGCAAGATGTTGCTCTCCAAGAATTTATTGCTACTGGAATTGATAGATCCAGGGTAGCTTCTATGACCTATAGCACATATCAGAACAGAGGACAGGGTCTTGGATTCATTGGAGGTAGCTCAAATGAAGTGATCCTGAAACCTGGTCCTGATGGCGCCAGAGAAGCATTGAAAAATCACTTTGTAAGTGAGTCTGATGAAGTCAACACAGTGACTCATTCAAAACCTAAAGCTTCAAGTTCTAAAGTTATGACTAAGTCAAAATCTCAGAACTCAAAGTCAAAGGTTCTGAAAAACTTTGAACCTAAGGCTTCAATGATTCAGATTCTGGAAAAATCAGAGTCTGGTAAACAGACTCTGAAGAAACCAGAGTCTGAAAAACAAAAGCCTACGTTTCAAAGAAGAGAAAATGTGAAAGGTAAGTTGGATCCTAAACTAACAGGTTCTAAACCCAAAGTTTGGAGGAAAACAATGCCAATGACTTCAAGACACACAATACAAAAGGGATTCAATGGTTCAAGGACTAACCCAAGAGGACCCATGAAAATATGGGTACCTAAGTCTGAAATTGTTGATGTTGCAGGTATGTCTAAAAGGACAAGAAAGGCAGAAGGCTTGGTACCTGGACAGTGGCTGCTCGCGACACATGACAGAAGAAAAGTCTATGTTCCTAACCCTAACCATGAAAGAGGGAGGAACTGTGGGATTTGGAGGAAACCAGACTGGCAAAATCATTGGTACTGGAACCATTGGTAACTCTCTAATCTCTATTAGTAATGTGTGGTTTGTTGATGGGCTCAGACATAACCTACTGAGCATAAGTCAATTGTGTGACAGTGGTTATGATGTTTTGTTTAATAAGAACAACTGCACTGTAGTCAACAAGGATGATCAATCCATAGTCTTCAAGGGAAAGAGAAGAAACAATGTCTACAAAATAAAGTTCTCTGAACTGACTGATCAGAAGGTAGTTTTCCTTTTGTCAATGGGGGATAAGAAATGGCTGTGGCATAGACGGTTGGGACATGCAAACTGGAGGTTAATCTCCAAGCTTAGCAAGTTGCAACTAGTCAAAGGCTTACAAGACATTGACTATCATTCAGATGCTCTTTGTGGAGCATGTCAAAAAGGGAAAATTGTTAAAAGTTCTTTTAAACCAAAATAAATTGTTTCTACCTCTAGACCCTTAGAGTTACTTCACATTGACTTATTTGGACCAGTTAGTACTGCATCCTTATATGGAAGTAAGTATGGATTAGTCATTGTTGATGATTACAGCAGATGGAGTTGAGTTAAGTTTCTGAAAACTAAAGATGATTCATATTCTCTGTTTAGCAAATTCTGCATCCAAATTCAATCTGAAAAAGAATTGAAAATTTTGAAAGTCAGAACTGATCATGGAGGAGAATTTGAAAATGAGCCATTTGAGCTTTTCTGTGAAAGACATGGAATTATCCATGAATTCTCTGCACCTAGAACAACACAACAAAATGGAGTTGTAGAGAGAAAGAACAGAACCTTACAAGAAATGGCAAGAACCATGATCCATGAGAACAGTCTGGCTAAACATTTTTGGGCAGAAGTAGTAAATACAACATGTTATGTTCAGAACAGGATCTACATCAGACCTCTGTTGAATAAAACAACATATGAACTCTTTAAAAGCAGGAAACCTAACATATCTTATTTTCATCAGTTTAGATGTACATGTTATATCCAGAACAATAAAGTCTATCTAAAGAAATTTGATGCCAAAGCTCAGAAGGGAATCTTTTTAGGTTACTCTGAAAGATCTAAGGCATACAGACTGTATAATTCAGAAACACAATGTGTTGAAGAATCTATGCATGTCAGATTTGATGAAAAAGTGCCTGCAAGTGAAACTCCAGAGCAAGATGAAAGCTTTGCAGGATCTCAAGATTCTGATATCAACTTAGAATCTGATCAGATTCCAGAATCTGAAGATACTCCAGAAGCGGTAGCATCCTCTGAAGTTCTTAATTAAGAAGCTTCTGAAGAAGCTCAAGATGGTTCTCAGCAAGCTAGTCAATCCAAACATTCGTTCAAATACAAGTCTTCACATCCTGAGGATCATATCTTTGGCAACAAAGATAGTCCCAGAAGAACAAGATCATATTTCAGACAAGAAGAGTCTGCCTTGGGATTATTATCTGTTATTGAACCAACCTCTGTTGAAGAAGCACTTGGAGATGAAGGATGGATTCTGGCAATGCAAGATGAACTTAATCAATTCAAAAGGAATGAAGTGGGGGATCTAGTAGCTAAGCCTGAACACAAGAACATTATTGGAACTAAATGGGTGTTTAGAAACAAGCTTAGTGAACAAGGAGAAGTAATCAGAAACAAGGCCAGACTTCTTGCACAAGGCTACAGTCAACAAGAAGACATTGATTACACAGAAACATTTGCTCCAGTTGCAAGATTGGAAGCAATCAGGTTACTTCTTTCCTATGCAGTCAATCACAACATAATCTTGTATCAAATGGATGTTAAGAGTGCTTTTCTTAATGGTGTCATTTCTGAAGAAGTTTATGTCAAACAACCTCCTGGCTTTGAGGATTTAAAACATCCAGAGCATGTTTATAAATTGAAGAAATCACTATATGGCTTGAAACAGGCTCCCAGAGCTTGGTATGAAAGACTAAGTAATTTCTTAATTCAAAATGATTTTGAAAAAGGACAGGTTGACACTACACTATTCAGAAAGACTTTAAAGAAGGACATTCTTATAGTTCAAATCTATGTTGATGATATCATTTTTGGTTCAACTAATGGTTCACTTTGCAAAGAGTTTTCTAAGGCAATGCAGGATGAATTCGAAATGAGCATGATGGGAGAATTGAAGTTCTTTTTAGGAATTCAAATCAACCAATGCAAAGATGGAGTCTATGTTCATCAGTCCAAATACACTAAAGAGCTCCTAAAGAAGTTCAATCTTGAGGACTGCAAAGAAATGAACACTCCAATGCATCCAACCTGCACTCTGAGCAAAGAAGATCAAGGAACCAAAGTTGATCAGAAGCTGTATAGAGGTATGATAGGTTCTTTGTTATACCTAACTGCATCCAGACCAGATATTTTATTTAGCGTATGTCTGTGTGCAAGGTTTCAATCAGATCCTAGAGAGTCTCACGTAACAGCTGTTAAGAGAATCTTTAGATATCTGAAAGGAACTACTAATCTTGGACTTCTGTATAAGAAATCTTCTGATTATAAGCTAGTTGGATTCTGTGATGCTGACTATGCTGGAGACAAGATTGAAAGAAAATCAACCAGTGGCAATTGTCAACGGCAAGACTCTTCAATACATGAAGATTGTCAGGAAGTACGTTCCTTCTAATCAAGATATGAGGGAGTCTTCTGTACAATCTGAACTGATGATGGACTTCCCCCCTATTTCCAAAGAAGACAATCCTGAAATCCTTGCAAGATTTGTAGTAGATTACTACAATGAGACTGGTAGAATAATCAACTATTCTTCCATTCCTGAGATTGCTGGAGGAAGACCTCTTAAGGTCAAAGGCAAAAGGGCCAAGGATGTCAATCTAGAAGAGGAGGAAGAGAAGCAAGAACCTCCTAAGAAGAAGAAGTCCAAATCAACAGCTCTTCCAGGAGTGACTATTGGTGCCTCTGAAACCATAGCTCTTATGCCTCTACCTGTCTCTCCTGCATCCAAGGAAATTAAGTAAAGGATAAAGAATCCAAGGATGAGAAGAAAACAAAGGACAAGAAGAAGGCAAAGGGTGAGAAGAAAGTGAAGAAAGGAAAAGCTGACAGAGATCACAAAAGGCTGGTTGAACGAATTGCTGAATTTCTTCTGACTCTGATGAAGAAGAAAGTCAGGTCAAGAAAAGGAAGAAAGAAGTTGTTCCTGTGGCTAAGGATGTAGCACAGAAGATAGGTACTTCTGTATCTTTGGTTGAAGATGATCATGCTGCTGGCAAGGCAATGGCAGCAGAAGTTGTGATAGAAGGATTAAGAGATGAGACTGTGAAGGAAGCTGCTAAGTTGCTTGCAGCAGCTTTGAAACAGAAGGGTCATGATACCCCTGCAGAAGTTGATCAATCAGGAGCTACTCTGTCTGATGCTTCTGAACAACTAGCTTCTCCAGAAGCTGGCATTGGGACATCAGGTAACATTTCATTTGACTCACCTTTCTCTTCTACGAATCAAGAATCATCACCCTCATCTGAAACTGAATCAGATAACGTACCCCTAAGCAAAGCCATTCCATCCTTTCGAAATAAAACCCCTTCTCCAATCAACCAATCTCATCATTTGATCCTCTTGACCCAAGAATAGGTGAATACGTTGATTCAACTATTGACAGGGTTATTCAAGACACCATCACAGTGTCTCTGAACTTACCCTCTGACCATCCTGCTCAACCATCTTTTCTCAAACCACTTCAGGCAATTCAGCCCACTAAAGAACCTGAAGAACCCATTCAATCTTCACTACCATCTCCTCAACAAGAAACAATCAAGACTACAAAATCTGTTTCAAAACCTAGGAGGAGAACTACCAAAGACCCCTGCAAAATCCAAAACAACCAAGACTACATAATCTGTTTCAAAACCATACTCTGTAACTCTACTTAAACCAGAAATTCTATAGCTTCAAACGAACCGGTTACTATAACTGAAAAGGAACCAGTCTTTGAGACTCTGGAACAAGTTTCTGATGTCATTCCTGACCCAAAACCTGTAACAGAATGCATAGCAGAGCCTGTGTCTGAAACAGTTACTGAACCTCTTTCCCAACCTCAAACTATTGTAACTGGCTTCCAAACCTTACAACCAATCTTAGCTTCTGAACCTTCAACTTCATCTTAGCCAAACCAAACTCTATTTCTTCACAACATCTTTGATTCGTTGAGAATAGATGAGTTCTATGGAATGTCAAGCTCAAAGCTCAAGGATATTATTGAGCAAAGATTTGTGCCAATCCTCAATGTTAGCTATGAGGATAAATTTTCTGCTTTAAAGAATGAATTTGTGGATTTTGTCAATAAAATTCAGAAGGCTGCAGTAAAAGAACAAGTTGTTGTTCTTGCCAAACATATGGAAAAAATCAAGAAAGCTAAGATAACAAAGGCTAAGAAGAAGGCTCCTGTTCTGCAATTGGCAAATAAACCATTCTTTGATACTGATCAATATAATCCTAGGGAAACAATGGTTTATGATACGCTTAAGAAGAAGCTTCACAGAGTTCAAGAAGAAGCTAGACTTGAAAGAGAAGCTCATCTCAGGAGAACATAAGCTCTTGAAGAAATAGTCAAGAAACAACAAGAGGATCTGCAGAAATTGATGGATCACATTGCCAAACAAAACCAACCTTAGTTGCACACCTAGTGTTTATTTTGTGTTGTTTTGCTTGTACTCTTATTTGCTGTTTTTCTATTGACTTCTGAACTTTTACTTCTGAACTTTCATTTAAGTTTTTTTTTACTTCTGATAGTTTTCTACTTCAATTATACGTGCTTCTGATATATCTTGTTATATTTATCTAAGTACATCTGAAGTCTAATTATCGTATCTTACTTAGAATCTGTCATGTTTTAATAGACTCTAATATGTTTTTGCTCTGAATCTTCTCTTCTCATTTTCTCTAAAAAAAATTTCTCTCACTTGAAGTCATATAAAAAGGGGGAGAAACTTGTCTTTAAACCTTTTTGTTGATGACATAGGGGGAGAAAGATCAGTGAGTATTTTTTTAAGTTATTCATGCTAAGTTTGAAGAAAAGGGAAGTTTGCGATAGGTATTTCGTTAGATTCTGAGCTCCATTAAATTAAATTCTTCAATTTAATTTAAAAAGAATCTTCTCTCATATTCTTTTTATTATTCTGAGATTTGATTCAGCTATTTGTGCTAAACATGAATTTAATTAACATGGATAGAACTTAGGGGGAGCTTACAAACCTCAACTTAAGGACTATCAGACTCAGGGGGAGTCAGAGCTTACAAACCTCAGACTTTGAGCTTACAAGCCTCAGACCCTTTAGTCAACCTGTTAATTAGATTAACAAAAATTGACCTTTTAAATACTGATGTTTGTCATCATCAAAAAGGGGGAGATTGTTGGAACAAGGGTGTTCAGCAATACCACGTTTTGAGTTTTGATGATAACAAGGTATTAAAAATTGTCAATTGGATATGATAATATTTGTTTAAGTATGCAGGATCTTAATCAAGATTTTAATCTTAGAAAGTATTCTATTTGAACATTTTGAGAGCAAAATCAAGAGAAGCTTGTTGCTTGTGATTCTGAAGATCTAGAGAGTCTGAAGAATCATCAGAAGCTGTGTCAAAAAGTCCTGAAGACCAAGAGAATCTAAAGTTCAAGAGAGTCTGAAGACTATCAGAACTTGAAGATCAAGAGAGTCTGAAGATCATCAGAAGCTAAAGTGCTATAGTGAGTCTGAAGCCTACAATCTGAATATCTGTTTAGAAGGATTTCTAAAGGCATTTTAATGCATAAGAAACACTCACTTGGAGTAACGGCTAGCTTCAAAGTCAACTTGAGCATGGGATGCTCAACGACAAAGAATGCAGAATAGGACAGAGTACTTGTGTACGAACTCTGTTTCAACTACTCCACTACCTCGTACAGTTTTGCAACTTGTGTCTACCGGTATTAAGCTTCAAAAGGAATGGGATTCAAAATAGGCATTTGAAGAACTATTACCATATCAATCAACAGATCAACAACTATTGATCAAGCTTCCAGAATTCTCTTGATGTGCTGGATTGTCTCAACATCTCATTCCAACGCCTATATAAAGGATAGAAGACTTGAAGAATATGTTGGACTCTACAACTGAAAAACTACGTTGTCAAGCTATTGTATTCTAACTGAGTCAAACCAGAAACACATCAACAACTTAGAAAATTCTTACAAACTGTGTATTCTAGAATTTCTAAGTTTATCAGAAAAACAGAGTCTGTCTTTGTTTAAGTTATTGGAACACATTAGATTGTTTGTCAAGTGTCTCCAACTCTATTCAATTTTCTGTAAATTGTGTCAGAAGTCTCTTGCTTGTGTGTTTGAGCAAAGAAGTCTTTTAGTTGTGTCTTTGAGCGTTGGAAGACTCTTGTCTGCGTGCTTGAGCAATTGGAAGTCTCTTACTGTGTGTTTGAGAAACTTGTAATTGATATTACATTTTAGTGAAACTCTCCTTGGAAGTGCAAGGGGGACAGGACTACTTCCGCTTTGTGGAAGGAACCTGTATAATTGCTTGTGTTCTCTCTTTCTCTCTATCTCTTGTTTATTTCTGCTGCAACAGACTCTGGTCTTCCATCAGACTCTGAATCTATTCAGACTCTGATCCTGGAAAACAGATTCTTACTCTTCAAGAGTTACGAAAAAGTAAACACAATTCAACCCCACCTTCTTGTGTTTTTCTCGCCTTCAAGTTTGTCGCAGCGGAAATGATAAAGAGATAAAGGAAAGAGAGAACACAAGTAATTATATAGGTTCCTTCCATAAACTGGAAGTAGTCTTGTCCCCCTTGCACTTCCAAGGAGAGTTTCACTAAAATGTAATTAACAATTACAAGTTGCTCAAACACACAGTAAGAGACTTCCAATACTCAAGCACGCAAGCAAGAGACTTCCAATGCTCAAAGACACAACTAAGAGACTTCTTTGCTCGAGGACACAACCAAGAGACTTCTGAAACAATTTACAAAAAATTGAATAGAGATTGAACACTTGATAAACAATCAAACATGTTCCAATTACAAAACAAAGAGACTTTGTTTTCTGATTAACTTAGAAATTCTAGGATATAAAGTTTGTAAGAATTTCCTAAGTTGTTGATGTGTTTTTGGCTTGACTCAGAGAGAATACAATAGCTTGATAGTGTAGTTTTTCAGTTGTAGAGTCCAACATATTCTTCAAGTCTTCTATCCTTTATATAGGCGTTGGAAAGAGACGTTGAGACAATCCAACACATCACAAAGTCTTCTGGAAGCTTGATCAATAGCTGTTGATTTGTTGCTTGATATGGTAATAGTCCTTCAAATACAGATTTTGAATCCCATTCCTTTTGAGACGAATTACCGGTAGACACAGCTGCCAAATGTACGAGGTAGTGGAGTAGTGGAAACAGAGTTCGTATAACGTACTCTGTCCTATTCCTGCATTCTTGTCGTTGAGCATCCCATGCTCAAGTTGACTTTGAAGCTAGCCATTACTCCAAACGAACGTTTCTTCTGCATCGAAATGCCTTCAGAAATCCTTTTAAACAATTCTTCAATTTGCAGTCTTCAGACTCTCTGTAGCACTTCAAACTCTGATGAACTTCAGACTCTCTTCAGAATCTGATGGGCTTCAGACTCTCTTCGGAACTTCAGATTCTCTGAGTCTTCAGAACCTCTCGAAACAGCTTCTGATGATTCTTCAGACTCTCTTGGACTTCAGAATCACAAGCAACAAGCTTCTCAGGAATTTTGCTCTTCAATTGTTCTAACATAATGCTTTCTAAGATTAAAATCTTGATTAAGATTCTGCACACTTAAACAAATATTAGTATATCCATTTGACAATTTTTAATACCTTGTTATCATAAAAACTTATAAGTGGTATTGCTGAACACCCTTGTTCCAACAATCTCCCCTTTTTTGATGATGACAAACATAAGTATTTAAAAAGTCAATTGTTGTTAATCTAATTAACAAGTTGACTAAAGGGTCTGAGGTTTGTAAGCTCAGAGTATGAGGTTTGTAAGCTCTGACTCCCCCTGAGTCTGATAGTCTTTAAGGTGAGGTTTTTAAGCTCCCCCTAAGTCCTATCCAGGTTAATTAAATTCATTTTTAACAAAAAAAATCAGAATCAAATCTCACAATGAATAAAAGATATGGTATGAGAGAAGATTCTCTTAAATTAAATTGCGAAAATTTAATTTAAGGGGCTCAGAATCTAACGAAGTACCTATCACAACTTCCCTTTTCTTCAGACTTAGCATGAATAAAGTACCAAAATACTTACTGTTCTTTCTCCCCCTTTTGTCATTAACAAAAAGGTTTAAAGACAAGTTTCTCCCCCTTTTTTCAAGACTCCAATTGAGGGATTTTTGTTTAGAGAATCGAGAAAAGAAGATTTAGAGCAAAAACTTATTAGAGTCTATTTTTACAAATAAAACAAAGTTTTAAAAACACAAGAGTTTAATAAAACCAAATAAACAGATTCTAAATATGATAAGATAGTTAAACTTCAGAAGTACTCAAATAAATATATCAAGATATATCAGGAGCACAAACAAACAGAAGCTAAAAACTATCCAGAAGCAAAGATTCAGAAGCTGAGATTCATTAACGAATTTAAAGTTTAGAAGTAAAGAAATAGAAGTAGTAAAATAAAACAAAAAACAGTAAAACTAGGTGTGCAATCAAGGCTGGGTTTGTTTGGCAATATGATCCATCAGTTTCTTCAGATCCTCAGATTGTTTCTTGACAATTTCCTCAAGAGCTTCTGTTCTCTTAAGGTGAGCTTCTCTTTCAATTCTAGCTTCCTCTTGAACCTTATGCAGCTTCTTCTTCAATGTCTCAAACACCATTGAATCCTTGTGATTGTACTCTACTGATTCAAACCACGGTTCATTAGTTAATGCCAGGACTAGAGCCTTCTTCTTAGTCTTTTCTTCCTCAGCTCTTTTGATTTCTTCCATGTGCTTAGCGAGAATCACAGCTTGTTCCTTTACTGCCACTTTCTGAATCTTAGTGACAAATTCCAGGAACTCATTCTTCAAAGTAGAGTATTGGTCCTCATAACTGACATTGAGGATTGGAACAAATCTTAGCTCAATAATGTCCTTGAGCTTCGAGCAAGACATTTTAAAGAACTCATCTATTCTCAACGAATCAAAAGGGTTGGAAATTGTCTGAGTTTGGGTTGGCTCAATAGAAGTGGATGGTTCAGAAGATATGGTTGGTTGTAAGGTTTCAGTAGGTAAGGTTTGTGGTTGTTGAAGTGGTTCAGCAACTGATTCAGAAGCAGCCTCTGCAACAGATTCTGTTACAAGTTCTGTGTCAGGAATGGCAACAGAGTCTTGTTCCAGAGTCTCAGACACTGGTTCCTTTTCAGACACTGGTTCAGGTTGGGGTACAGATTCTGGTTGTGGTACAAATTTTGCAGTCTTTGTTGTTTTGGATTTTGCAGGGGTTTTAGGCAGTTATCCTCCTAGGTGTTTCTCAAGAGAATCTAGGGTATCAGAAGAGCCTATAGTTGTTTATTTTTGGAATGAAGGTTGTTGAGATTGGATGGGTTCTTCAGGTTCTTCATTAGGCTGAATTACCTGAAGTGGTTTAAGAAATGAAGGTTGAGCTGGATGGTCAGATGGAAAAGTTTGGGACACTGTAATGGTGTCTTGGATGACCCTGTCAATCGTTGTATCAATATACTTGGTATTTTTTGCATGAAGTGGCTCATATGATGTGGTTGGTTTGATTGGTGAGGGGGTCTTTTGCGTATAGATGGAATGGCTTTAATGAGGGGGGTATTATCTGATTCTGTTTCAGATGAAGAGGGTGACTCTTGATTCGTAGAAGAGAAAGGTGAGTCATTAGAAATGTTGCCTGAGATATCAACTTCTGGAGAAGTTGGTTGTTTAGGAGCAGTTATCAAAGCAAATCCTGGTTGATCAGCTTCTGCAGACTTAGCAGGTCCTTTCTGCTTCAGAGCTGCTGCAAGCAGTTTAGCTGCATCCTTCACAGTTTCATCTCTCAGTTCCTCAGTCACTACATCTGCTGCCATAAACTTGCCAGTAGCGTGTTCATCCACCATCATAGATACCGACGTACCTATCTTCTGTGCCAAATCCTCAGCCGCAGGAACAACTTCTTTCTTCCTTTTCTTGATCTGACTTTCTTCTTTTTCTATCTCAGTATCAAGATACTGCTTGACTTCCTTTTCAAGCTTCTTCAAATTTCTATCACCTTTGCCTCACTTGATCTTGGCTTTCTTCTCATCCTTTGTTTTCTTAACCCTCTCCTTGATTTCCTTGGATGCACGATTAGCAGCAAATTGAGGCACATGAGCTATGGGCTCAGAAGCACCAATAGCTACTCTTCGTAGAGCTGCTGATTTAGACTTCCTCTTTTTCTTAGGAGGTTCTTGCTTCTCTTTTCCCTCTTCTTGGATAACCTCCTTTGTCCTTTTGCCCTTAACCTTTAGAGGACCTCCTCCTAGAGACTCAGGAATAACAGAGTAGTTGATTATTCTGCCAGTCTCATTGTAATGATCCACTACAAATCTAGCAAGGACCTCAGGATTGTCTTCTTCGGAAATAGGAGGGAAGTCTATCATTAGGTCAGATTGAACAGAAGACTCCTTCATATCCTCATTAGAAGGTACATACTTCCTAACAATCTTCATGTATTGAAGAGTCTTGCCATTAATAATCCTCCCTGTTACTGTTCCAAGTTGAGCATCAGACACTACTCCAGATTCTGTTAGGACCTTCAAGAGACCTCCTTGATACAAAATCTCAGAAAGCAACCTCCTATAAGGAACTTGTCTTCTGGATTTGTTTTGGCTTTCCTTGATAGCCCAACACATATGGTGCATCACGTATTTTGGAAAGTTGGCCTTTTCCATGTTGATCAAGAAGTATAAAAGCACCTTGTGGTCCACTGAGAGTGTATCAGATCCTCCACCTTTCTGAAGAAGACAGTCTGTTATAATCTTCAGAAGCACCCTATGATCCGGGTGCATGTCCATCAACTTATTTGAAGGTCTTCCTTCAAACAGAAACTTGTTGCAGATTTCAGCCCAGTCACTTTTCTTGTTGACGTTCCACTGAAATTTACCAGTATTGGACACCCTACATGCCCTAGCAACTATTTCTTCAATGATGACGATTGAAATCCCCATCACTGCTGATCTGACCTCTAAACCGTTGGAAGGTTTCAAACCCATTTGTTTTCTTGTCTTTCCAACAAATGAAGGGTTGTTCAAAATAGCAGTAGTTTCTTCAAGAGTAGATTCATCTTTTTCGTAGACCTCTGCTCTAACCCCGAGATCTCTAACCAGTTCCTTATATGTTGGTCCATTCAACATACCAAAGTAACTCATCATTTCTTGTGCCAGAAAGTTTGTAGAGACATCAACCCCATGCTTCAAGAGAGACCCAAATTCCACTGGAGATTGAACTTGAACTTCCAGGGTTTCTTTGATAATATTCATCATTCTGGGTTTGATGACATACGACAGTCCAGATTTGATTATCACACCGGATTGAACTGATGAGCTTGCCATTTGAAGGTTTTCTAGGTTTAAGTTTATGAAAAGGTTTTTCAGAGAGAAACATCGAGAGAGAAGAGTTTAGAAAAAAAAGTAAAGTGTAGAAAGTGAAGTGAGTTGTGTGTGATTGCTATTTATGTGAAAAGTTGAAACCGTTTGAAATGAAGAAGGGGACAAACAAACATAAGCATTTAAGACAAATAAGCATGCAGCCGTAAAAGTGTTGGGAAGACGCGAGGGTTACTTGTTGGAAGGAATAAAAACATTGTCCTTTGAGTTTCTACCCAATACAAACAGACCACGTCTGAGAACCTCAAAAGTAACTGTCAACGTAGTGGGACAGGTGTTATTGAACTCAACAGTCACCCTTCCACTAATACGAGCTTCTTCAGAGTCTAAGTTTCCTTTACATAGTCTGAGTGTCTTCAGAAGCTTATATTCCTCAGAGTCTCCAAGAGAGAGTCTGATACTCAAGTAGCTTCTGAGTAACTTTCAGAGTCTGAATTCTGTCTTCAGGAGCGCACATTACACAAAGACATAACACATGTTCAAATTTTTCCTTATAAAATCAAATCTTTCAACATTTAAAGGTTTAGTTAATATATCAGCCCATTAATGATTAGTATCAATGAATTGAATATCTAAAATTCCTTTTTGAACATAGTCTCTAATAAAATGATGTTTAATTTCAACGTGCTTTGCTCTTGAATGCATAATTGGATTCTTAGATAAACATATAACAGTTGTATTATCACAATAAATTGGGATACAGTTTTCAGTTATTTGATAATCCTCAAGCTGATGTTCCATCCAGAGTAGTTGTGTACAACAACTAGCAGCTGAGATGTATTCTGCTTCTGCTATTGACAATGCAATAATTGCTTGCCTCTTGCTAGCCCAGGATATCAGATACTCTCCCAGAAATTGACAATTCCCACTGGTTGATTTTCTTTCAATCCTGTCTTCAGCATAATCAGCATCACATAATCCAACTAGCTTATAATCTGAAGATTTCTTATACAGAAGTCCAAGATTAGTAGTTTCTTTTAGATATCTAAAGATTCTCTTAACAAATGTTAAATGAGACTCTCTAGGATCTGATTGGAACCTTGCACACAGACATACACTGAATAAAATATCTAGTCTGGATGCAGTTAGGTATAACAGAGAACCTATCATACCTCTATACAGCTTCTGGTCAACTTTGGTTCCTTGACCTTCTTTGCTTAAGGTGCAGGTTGGATGCATTGGAGTGTTCATTTCCTTGCAGTCCTCAAGATTGAACTTCTTCAGGAGCTCTTTAGTGTATTTGGACTAATGAACATAGACTCCATCTTTGCATTGGTTGATTTAAATTCCCATAAAGAAATTCAACTCTCCCATCATGCTCATTTCAAATTCATCATGCATTGACTTAGAGAACTCCTTGCAAAGTGAACTATTAGTTGAACCAAAAATAATATCATCAACATATATTTGAACAATAAGAATCTCTTTCTTCAGAGTCTTTCTGAATAGTGTAGTATCAACTTGTCCTCTTTCAAAATCATTTTGAATTAAGAAATTACTTAGTCTTTCATACCAAGCTCTGGGAGCCTGTTTCAAGCCATATAGTGATTTCTTCAATTTATAAACATGTTCAGGATGTTTCAGATCCTCAAAACCAGGAGGTTGTTTGACATACACTTCTTCAGTAATGACACCATTAAGAAAGGCACTCTTAACATCCATTTGATACAGGATTATGTTGTGATTAACTGCGTAGGAAAGAAGTAACCTGATTGCTTCCAATCTTGCAACTGGAGCAAATGTTTCAGTGTAATCAATGCTTTCTTGCTGACTGTAGCCTTGAGCAACAAGTCTGGCCTTGTTTCTGATTACTTCTCCTTGTTCACTAAGCTTGTTTCTGAACACCCGTTTTGTTCCAATAATGTTCTTGTGCTCAGGCTTAGGTACTAGATCCCACACATCATTCCTTTTGAATTGATTAAGTTCATCTTGCATTGCCAGAATCCATCCTTCATCTCCAAGTGCTTCTTCAACAGAGGTAGGTTCAACAACAGATAATAATCCCAAAGCAGACTCTTCTTGTCTGAAATGTGATCTAGTTCTTCTAGGACTATCTTTGTTGCCAATGATTTGATCCTCGGGATGTGAAGACTTGTATCTGAATGCATGTTTGGATTGATTTGCTTGATGAGAACCATCTTGAGCTTCTTCAGAAGCTTCTTCATCAAGAACTTCAGGGGATGCTCCAGCTTCTGAAGTATCTTCAGATTCTGGAATCTGATCAGATTCTGAGTTGATATCAGAATTTTGAGATCCTGCACAACTTTCATCTTGCTCTGGAGTTTCACTTCCAGGCACTTTGTCATCAAATCTGACATGCATATATTCTTCAACACATTGTGTTTTTGAATTATGCAGTCTGTATGCCTTAGATCGTTCAGAGTAACCTAAAAAGATTCCCTTCTGAGCTTTGGAATCAAATTTCTTTAGATAGACTTTATTGTTCAGAATATAACATGTACATCCAAACTGATGAAATTAAGATATGTTAGGTTTCCTGCCTTTAAAGAGTTCATATGTTGTTTTGTTCAACAAGGGTATGATGTAGATCCTGTTCTGAACATAACATGATGTGTTTACTGCTTCTGCCCAAAAATGTTTAGCCAAATTGTTCTCATGAATCATGGTTCTTGTCATTTCTTGTAAGGTTCTGTTCTTTCTCTCTACAACCCCATTTTGTTGTGGAGTTCTAGGAGAAGAGAATTCATGGATAATTCCATGTTTTTCACAGAAAAGCACAAATGGCTCATTTTCAAATTCTCCTTCATGATCACTTCTGACTTTCAAAATTTTCAATTCTTTTTCAGATTGTATTTGGATGCAGAATTTACTAAACACAGAATATGAATCATCTTTAGATTTCAGAAACTTAACCCAACTCCATCTACTGTAATCATTGTCATACCCCAAATTTTGACCAATTTAAAACTGTTTACTTCGTATGTCGTTCGTATTTTAATAGCTTTTAGTTCGCGCTCTAATTCCCATGATATATGTTTTTATTCACATTTTGATCGCATTTTACTCATTTTTTGATTTTTTTTTTACTTCGTTTACATTTTAAATGTCACTGGCATGTTAATTTCTTAATTTTCTCCGCGTTTTATTGGTATTTTATTTATCGTAAAATTCGCATTGTTAAAACCTGTTTTGTTCACGTCTTTGAGTTACTATTTTATTAGCGTTTTAAAAGCCGCGTAATTCTGTCGTCTCAGACAAAATTTCGGCAGAGAGGTATTTTAAAATACCTCATTTTTTTTGGTTCCGAAGGGACATTTTTTTTATTATTTAGTCTTGATTGTTATTTCTTTTTATTATTTGTTTTAATTTTCGTTTTTATTTATTTATTTATTTGGTTTTTTTATTTATTTAGTCTTTTAGTCCAAGTTTTGTCCTGTCCATGTGTCACTTTGTTATTGGTCCTGGTCCAACTTTTTCTCCAAGTTTCAGTCAGGGGCATTTTGGTCTTTCCAATGTATCAGAGAAACTTTATTATTTAAACACTGTTCACGCGTCAGAAAAGGATCCCAATCAGTCAGTTTTTTTCTACCCAATCAATAGTCATAAACACATCTTCACTTTCTCTTTCCAACTTTCAAAATCAAAATCCACAAAAAATCAAAAAAACTCATGAACATGAAGAACATTCATGAACAACAAAATTTTCCAGCATAGTCTCTTTTTCAAAAAATCACCAGAATCTCATACAAACACCACAAGTCATAACAACTTTCATCAAATCATCATAATATCATCATCATCACAACAAACTCGAATCACACATAACCTCATAAACTGATTCCAAGCTCATACATACACACAACAAAACCAACCGAACCCTTCCTTCTAGCGCCACAGATTCGGTTCTCTTTTTTTCCTTTCCTTCAAATCCGAACAACAAACACACGGATTCAGTTTTCTTTTTTCGGACCCTAACAACGTAACATTGAAATCGAAGAGAAGAAGGAAGAAAGAAAAGAAGGAAAGCTAGATCCGAAACAAGCAAGGAAAAGAGGTAGAATTTTTTTTTTTGTGTTGAACATTAAAGGCTAGATCTAGTGTATATGTTTCCTTTTTATTGAAAACTGAGACCGGATTTGAGAAGAGAAGAGGAAGTGGAGTAGGCTAGCTAAATTTTTTTTTGAAAAAAAGCAAAAAAAAACTCTGGCGCGGCGGCGCTACAACCGACCACTGTGCCGGAGCAGCTCCGGCCACCTCCTTCTTTCTTCTCCGGCGTGCTTGTTATAGAGAGAAGGGAGAGGAATTTTGTGTTTTGGATTTTTAGAGAGAAGGAAATATGGAGGAAATGAAAGAAAAAAACAACAAAACACTTTTATACTCTACCAACCGGTTCGGTTCGCCTGTGAACCGACCCAGGCTTGAACCGAACCGGTTCTTCCTCATTCAGCCCATATTCTGTTCCCTTGAGCCCATTTCGTTTGTTGTTTTGTCCTCCTGCTTGCTATTCACACCCCCAGTACATGCTACCTGCATTCCTTTTTTTTAGTAACTCTAGTAAAAGAAACTCATACATTTTTTAACTAATATTCTCTTTTTAACTATCTGCCATGCATTCATAAATGCCTTAGTCCTCATAACATGCATCTTTTAATTAATTTTGCTTTAATGTTTTGTTTTCAAAACTTATATTTCATACATTTTTGAATGTCATGTATTTTACTTGGTATTTATTTTCGTATGTGATGTTCTTCTTAAATTTTCTTGATTCATGACTTAATATTTCGGTACATTTCGTTTTGCATCATCTCTAGTATAATCTCATGCATCTTTTAATTTTTGTCATGTAATTCATTTTTATCCTCTTTAGTGTGTGTAATTAGGGAAATGATGTAATTTATTTTTGCACATTTTTATTTCTCGTCATCCTATTTCTCTTGAGACCTTAGAATGTATTTAGGGTATGTAATATGTAACCGACACAAGCACTGACACACGCACCGACACTTCACCATTTTATTTACCGCTTTACGTTCATTTATTTTTTCGTCATTACGCTAGTTCACCGTTAGTTTAGAAAAATATTTTATCTCAAAAAAATCAAAAAGGTCAAATTTCATATTTCTTTAAAGTAAACCTTGGCTTGTAACCTAAGTGTTTTCCATTTATTTTTCTTAATCAAATGTTAATCAATTTAATATCCACATTAGACATGGGTTTCTTGCAATTAAAATTAACCAACTTCACCGTTTTTTCTCTCATGCCTTGAGGCCTCTTATCTCTTCTTAAAATCTTTTTCCAAAATGTTAAAATCAATTCAACCCACCAAAGAAGTTCTTTAGCCGAACTACTTGATTTTGATCCCGATTTATTTGGGTAAGTAGGCAGAGGGCTTTGGCCTTTCCAAATCAATAAAAATAACCAAAACATGCTTCATCTTCCCCATTCTTTCATTTAGACTCTTAGGCAATATTTTTCAAATAAGTAAAAATAATTTAGCGCAAGATTAAGAATAGGTAGAAGGTTCCTATGGGATACAATAGTCGGTTCGGGTGCGTAACACCTTCCCCAATCGAAACCAACCCCCGGATCCAGGTCTTATAAGGGTTTTTACTCACTTTTCCCCTTCCCACGAATAAAAGTTGAGAGTTCAAAGATTAAATGTTCAAATCCGATTAATGATTTTGATACCCGAAAATCGAGAGCACAGAAATGGCGACTTCATTGGGAACCTTTTAGAGGGTTAAGCCTAACTTATCTTTCTTTACTTTTGCGCTTTATTATTGCTTATACCTTGTAAATACGTGCCTAATTGTTTACTTTCTTACGTGAGTGGCGAGATAAGTTCTACACCCGGGCTTGAGAGAAATATAAGATAGGAGTGGTAGAATCATAGTGACATGCCGAGAGTATTCTCTTGTGGTGAAACATGTGATATAACCACACTTAGCGGAGGATCTTGAAGTGATATATGTCGGCGTGTGTTGTCGCGTTTAGAAATTATTACTTTTAAGTTTCCGTCGAAGCTAAGGACCTTAGTCCTTACCAAATGGCGTGTTTACCCTCAGCTCCAACTTTGTGGACTTAACCTCACCATGTTTTCTATGTTCTTTAGCATAACCATGCATACATGCACTCATACATAGATATTTTTTTGCATCCATTAAAACATCGAAGGACTTATGTAATCTTTTTTTGTAAACATATTAGATATGGAGGGTGTTGTGAAGAAAATTGTGAAGAGGACTAAGAAGTATGATTTCAAGAAACCGGATTTGGAGAACTTAAGGAAGCTAGCAAGGAGGTTAACTAGCCCGGACCACTTTCGTGAGTGGTATGGTTATTTGCTTAGTCTCAAGACAGATGTCGACGAATGACTCCTCAATACCTTGGTCCAGTTCTATGACCCACTTCATCACTGTTTTACTTTCCCAGATTATCAACGTATGCCCACACTTGAAGAGTACTCTTATTGGATCGGTTTACCCATACTCGACAAAGTACCTTTCCATGGTCTTGAACCCACACCCAAGCATTCAACCATCGCGGCTGCTCTTCATCTTGAAGCCTCAGAGATAAAAACCAATCTTATCCTTAAAGGAGGTCTTCAATGCCTACCCTTCAATTTCCTATACCAAAAAGCCACCACCTTCTCTGAGAGATCCAATGCTGACGCCTTCGAGGCTATCCTTGCTTTGCTTATCTATGGTATTGTGCTTTTCCCAAATGTTGACAATTTCATTGACATGAATGCTATTCAGATTTTTATCACCCAAAACCCTGTTCCTACCTTGCTTGCTGATACTTACTTGTCAATCCATGACCATACGGCTAAAGAGCGTGGAGTTATCATTTGTTGTACACCCTTGCTCTACACCTGGTTTACCTCACATTTACCTCGCCCTAAAATTTGATCTGAGTTCATTCCATGGTCGGAGAAGCTCATGGCTCTTACCCCAGATGATATAGTGTGGTACAACTCGGCTTATGATACTGGAGTGATCATTGACCATTCTGGGGATTTCTCCAATGTGCCTCTTCTTGGCATACACGGGGGCATCAGTTATAACCCACTTCTTGCCAGACGTCAGTTCGGATACCCTATGAGGATGAGACCCGCTTACCTCTTCTTATCCAGCGAATTTTTCTTTTACAAAGAGGATGTTGATGATAAGAGAATGCAGTTTGTACAAGCTTGGCGATCCATTATCAGGTTGAACAAGAGCTAGTTGAGGTATAAGTCAAGTGTAACTCATGAATCTTACATCGAATGGGCCATCGATAGAGCTGCTCAGATAGGGATGCCTTACCCCCTGCTAAGGTCCTTAACTGCAACTATTCCAACAATACCAGTGCCTTTACCCCCTAAGACCATGGAGGAGTACCATGCGCGTTTGGCTGAGTTAGAACGCGAAAGTGTTGATTGGAAAGAGAAATATCAAGCAGCTGAGCGTGAGAATGACACCCTCATGGGCCTACTAGAAGAAGAGAATTGGAAAAATCACAAGAAGGATCAGGAAATTGCTGAGCTGAAAGAGCGTATCAGGGTGAAGGATGCCATACTCGAACAAGTTCCCATGAGTAAGAAGAAACGCATGGATTTCTTTGATGGCCCACATTCAGATTTAGAAGAGTAGTCTACCTCAAGAGCTTGAGAGCTTCGTTTTTTTTCTTTTTATGTATTTTCCTGGTTTTTTGTTATGCACTTTGGAGTCTATCCCTTGGCTCAGTTTGTTAAAAAGGGAATTATCTTGTATTTGTTTTTATTTTTTGTAATGAAATGTTTAAAGTTGTTATGTTTACAAAAATTGTCTTTATAGGTTCTTCGATGAATTAAAAGAAAATTGCATTTTTTTTGCATTTAGCATATCATGCATCATACTGCATTCATAAAATGTCAAAACCGAGTCTCATAATTCTCTCATTTCTGCCTCAGTCAAGGAAAGTGGCCCGACGTATTCAGTACAAGTCTTCTCGCATTCACCACACTCGGGCATTCGTTAAGAAGAAGATGGAGTCAATTGAACAAGAGAACATTGATCTCAAGGAATAGGTTGTCACGCTCAGAGAAGGGATGGAAAGGTTAACAATTATGATGGAGACTATATTGGCCGCTCAGGCACAGGCGGCAGCTGCTCAACCTGCAAATGTTATTCCAGTTCAACCAATTCCTGCTGCCATTCCGGTCCAGCCAATTCGTGTTGTTGCTTCTGCTGCACCTACTTCTCTTGTGGTTGCTTCGGCTGCCCCTACTGGTTCTACACAACCGATCCCTACTGCTGTGGTTTCTGCTACATCTGTTGGTACTACATAGCCCATCCCGACCGGAGTTTCTTTTGGGGACGCGTCAAACATGTTCAATGAAAGTTTTCGTCCTCCTGGATTTACTTATCCTCCTCAGAATTACATGTCCAAAGAGTACCCTTGGGGCATGTCTCTCGCAGCTAATGAAGGTGTTCGTTTTGCCGGCCCAGAAATGCCGATTCCTTTCGGACAACAGTCAACACCACTTTTCCATCCTGGTCAATCATTCCCTCAGGCTGTTATGAATCATACAACACCTATTGTTCATACTGCCCAGCAAGAGGAAGGACAAATCTATCACTCTGGTAGCATAGCAGGAGACGACAGAGTGGGAAATCTAGAAGAAAAGTATGATGTAGTGCAGAAGGAATTGAAGGCCCTCCGTGGTAAGGATATATACGGTCAGAATGTGCATGATCTCTGTTTAGTCCTGGATGTTGTAATGCCTCCTAAATTCAAAACGCCAGACTTCGCAAAGTATGAGGGAAATACTTGCCCACAAAGTCATCTAGTCATGTATGTGAGGAAAATGACAGCTTATAGAGACAATGAACCTTTACTCATCCATTGCTTCCAAGACAGTTTAACTGGTCCTGCACAAGTGTGGTACATGAATCTGAAGGGTATCACTACCTTTGAAGAATTGGCTAGTGCTTTCATACAGCAATACCGGTACAATATATACCTGGGACCCACTCGGAGAGAATTGCAAGCCATGGCACAAAAAGACAAAGAATCTTTCAAAGAGTATGCTCTCCGTTTTATTCAGAAATCTGCCCAAATTCGCCCAGCTCTGGAAGAGAGGGAAATGACTGATTTATTCTTTGAGACTTTGAGTCCTTACTATTCTGAGAAGATGATTGGTTGTGCGTCACAAAAGTTTACCGAGATGGTCGACGCCGGGGTTCGTATTGAGGATCTGGTCCGTAAGGGAATTTTGGCTAAAGAAGGAAGTATGTCAGGTGGCTCGTCGGGTGTTTCGTCAGGTGGATCATCTAATGGAGCCAAGAGGTTTGGAAATTGTTATCCGAAAAAGAATACTCAAGAGGTCAGCATGATAGCCCAGGGTGGATCTCAACCAGTGTACCCAAATTACCCTTTCATTTCTAACATCCCACCACCCTTTCCAGCTCCACAAAACCAAAATTATCATCCACAAACGCCCCAAAGGCCTCCACCATATTATCCACCATTATACCAGCAACCATATCCGCAACCCTTTTACCAACAGCCATACTACCCACCACCATCTCAGCAACAACAACCTCGCAATCGAGCTCCTCAACAACAAAATCGCCCTCCCAGGAAGGAATTTCCTCCCATACCTATGCTATATGCAGATTTGCTACCCTCTTTACTAGCAAGAAACCTTGTGCAAATCAGGCAGCCTCCTCTCCTGCAGAATCCTTTACCTCCTTGACATCGTGCTGACCTTACTTGTGCCTTTCATCAAGGGGCACCCGGACATGATATTGAACATTGCTACCCACTTAAGGAAGAGGTTCAGAGGTTAATCCAAAGTAAAGATTTGTCCTTCGAGGACACAAATCCCAACGTTCAAAACAATCCTCTACCACCTCATGGACCTGCTGTTAACATGATTCAAGAGGATCAGGGTTTAGGTCTGATTCTCAGGGCCCAGGATGTCAAAACTCCATTGGTCCCGATCCACGCTAGGATGTGTGAAGCAAATATGTTTAGTCACGATCACGACTCTTGTAAAGTGTGTTCTATGGATCTTCGAGGGTGTGGGCAAGTCCAGGATGATGTACAAGGACTGATTGATAGAAGAGAATTGATTGTCACGAGGGAAGCCAGAAATGTCTGTGTCATTACTCCTGTGTTCAAGAATCCGAAACACCTTGAGGTAACCCATGATAATGTAAAACCAGATGTCACTCCCCTAGTGATCCGTTTACCGGGACCTCTGTCGTACACTTCTCAGAAAGCCATACCCTACAGATATGAGGCAACCATCTTGGAAAATGGTAGAGAGATACCTTTACACTCTGCAGACTCTGTGGTGAATATAGCAGAAATGGGCAAAGTGATGAAAAGCAGACGCATTCTCCCCACTGTTGTACGTGACGAGAATAATGCTCCAAATGTGCCAGTACAAAATCCTAGTAAGGGTAAGGGTATCAGTCGACCAGATGGGATCATTTATAAAGATAGGGATGAAATCCTGAAACTGATCAAGAAAAGTGAGTACAAGATAGTTGATCAGCTGTTACAACAAACCCCATCCAAGATCTCCATAATGTCTTTGCTGATGAATTCTGAAGCTCATAGAGACATGTTGATGAAGATTTTGGTCCAAGCATATGTGGACCACGATGTCACTCTGGGGAAATTTGGGAGCATAGTTGGGAACGTCACTGCATGTAATAACTTGGGTTTTAGTGATGAAGACCTCCCGGCGGAAGGAAAAAACCATAATCTGGCTTTGCACATCTCTGTCCTTTGCAAGTCGGATTCTTTGTCAAATGTGTTGATAGATACCGGTTCCGCCCTTAATGTGATGGCGAAGACTACCTTGGATAAGCTGGCATACCGTGGCGCTCAGTTAAGGCCGAGTGCAGTGATGGTGAAGGCATTTGACGGATCTAGGAAGTCTGTAATCGGAGATATAGATTTGCCTATTACGGTGGGTCGTCATACTTTCAAAGTTACGTTCCAAGTCATGGACATTCAAGCTTCTTATAGTTGTTTACTTGGAAGACCGTGGATTCACGAAGCTGGAGCTGTAACCTCCACTCTCCATCAGAAGTTAAAATTTGTAAGTTTTGGGAAGTTAATAACAGTAATTGGTGAATCAGCTTTGTTGGTTAGCCATTTGTCCGCTTTTTCTTATATTGGTGCTGATGATGTGGAAGGAACTTAATTTCAGGGGTTTTCTGCGGAAGAAGGAGCTACTAAGAAGAGTGAAACTTGTATGGCCTCCTTGAAGGACGTCCAAAAGGTTGTACAAGGTGGTAAAGCGAAAGGTTGGGGTCAGTTGGTGCAGCTGCCTGAGAATAAGCGGAAAGAAGATCTTGGTTTCTCTGCCAGCAAGTCGAGTGCAACTTTCAAGCCAGCTGAAGGCATCTTTCATAGTGCTGGGTTTATTCATGCTCCGCCGGAAACCAATACTATCATTGAAGATCAGTCTGAAGAAGGGGCGCCTGTCTTTGTGACACCCAGAGGAGCCTTCTGTAATTGGATCGTTGTTGATGTTCCTTCTGTGTTGCCTTTGTCTAAGTAATATGTTTGTCTACTTTTTCGTTTTTTTAAAGAAAACTCTTTTCGTCCTGCCCCAGACGAAAATGAAATCATGTAGGGCTTTTGTTTCATCTTCAAGTATTTTCATTATTAATGAAAAACGTCATCTCTATCACGACTGTTTTTGTTTTTATTTTTATTTACCGCTTTTTCTGGAAAAATGGTAATAGAAAAATCCCAAAAAACTCTTTCTCTTTTTCTTTTTAAAAAAAAAAAATCAATCAACTTCAGAAGTCTGCATTTACTCATTTGCTAAAATCAATCATAAATCATGTGCAGACTGAACATACATAAGCCCGTTGAACACAGTGACCCTATGCTTCTGCCCAACTTTGAATCCCCTGTTTACGAGGCTATGGTAGAGGAGGATGAGGAGATTCCTGATGAGATCAGATGGATGTTAGAGCAAGAGAGAAAGATCATTCAGCCTCACGAGGAAGAGTTAGAGTTGGTCAATCTGGGTACCGAGGAAGATAAAAAAGAGATCAAGATTGGAGCGTCGTTGGAGATCACGGTTAAGGAAAAGGTAATTGAACTTCTCAGAGAGTACGCGGATATATTTGCTTGGTCATACAAAGACATGCCAGGGTTAGACCCTAAGGTGGTAGAACATCGCTTGCCTTTGAAACCTGAGTGTCCTCCGGTCAAACAGAAGCTAAGAAGATCTCATCCTGATATGGCCCTCAAGATCAAAGAAGAAGTGTGGAAGTAGATTGATGCAGGCTTTCTAGTTACATCCGAGTATCCTCAGTGGTTGGCCAACATTGTGCCTGTTCCAAAGAAAGATGGTAAGGTCAGAATTTGTGTTGATAACCAAGACTTGAACAAGGCTAGTCCAAAGGATGATTTCCCTTTACCTCATATTGATGTATTGGTTGATAGTACTGCTAAATGCAAAGTTTTCTCCTTCATGGACGGATTCTCCGGTTACAATCAAATCAAGATGGCTCCTGAAGATAGAGAAAAGACATCTTTCATCACGCCGTGGGGCGCTTTCTGCTATGTAGTGATGCCATTTGGCTTGATAAACGCTGGTGCCACTTACCAGAGAGGTATGACCAAGATATTCCATGATATGATACACAAAGAGATAGAAGTTTACGTGGATGATATGATTGTCAAGTCTGGTCTTGAAGAAGAACATGTTGAGTATTTGTTGAATATGTTTCAACGGTTGAGAAAGTACAAGATCCGTTTGAATCCTAATAAATGTACCTTCGGTGTCAGATCATGGAAACTTTTGGGTTTCATTGTTAGTCAGAAGGGCATTGAAGTAGATCCCGACAAAGTCAGAGCCATCCGGGATATGCCCGTCCCAAAAACCAAGAAACAAGTCAGAGGTTTTCTCGGAAGACTGAATTATATCTCCAGATTTATCTCTAATATGACTGCTACTTGTGGGCCGATATTCAAGCTACTCCGAAAAGATCAAGGGATCGTTTGGACGGGAGATTGCCAGAAAGCCTTTGGCAACATCAAGGAGTATTTGTTAGAACCTCCAATTCTTATCCCTCCAGTTGAAGGAAGACCGTTGATCATGTATATGACTGTGTTAGAAGATTCCATGGGTTGTGTACTCGGACAACAAGATGAAACTGGTAGAAAAGAACATGAAATTTACTACTTAAGCAAGAAGTTCACAGATTGTGAATCCCGATACTCGGCACTTGAGAAGACTTGTTGTGCTTTAGCTTGGGCTACCAAACGTCTTCGGCACTATATGATCAATCATACCACTTGGTTGATATCCAAAATGGATCCAATCAAATATCTCCTGGAGAAGTCTTCGATATCAAGAAGAATTGCTTGTTGGCAGATGTTATTGGCCGAGTTTGATATTGAATTTGATATTGAATACCGCACTCAGAAGGCAATCAAAGGAAGTATCCTTGCGGATCACTTGGCTCATCAACCAGTTGAAGATTACCAGCCTGTTAAGTTTGATTTTCCTGATGAAGAGGTCATGTATTTGAAGATGAAAGATTGTGATGAACCGTTGTTTGGTGAAGGTCCTGATCCTGAATCTAAATGGAGTTTGATATTTGATGGGGCCGTTAATGCCTATGGTAATGGAGTCGGGGCAATCCTCGTCACACCTGAGGGTACTCACATCCCTTTTACTGCAAGGCTACGATTTGAAGCTTGCATCATGGGCGTTGAAGAGGCAATCAATCTGAGGATTAAAAATATTGATATATGTGGAGATTCAGCTTTAGTGATTAATCAGATCAAAGGAAAGTGGGAAACTCACCATGCTGGTTTGATCCCTTACAGGGATTATGCAAGACGGTTGTTAATTTTCTTTAACAAAGTGGAGTTGCGTCATATTCCCCGTGATGAGAATCAGATGGCAGATGCTTTGGCTACATTGTCTTCGATGATCAAAGTAAATCATCACAACGATGTGCCATTAATCAGTGTCCAGTTCCTCGAGAGGCCCGCTTATGTGTTTGCAGTTGAAGTATTTGCTGATAGTAAGCCATGGTTTCATGATATTAAGGTTTTCCTTCAAACTCAAGAGTATCCGCTTGGAGCATCTCGCAAAGATAAGAAGACTTTAAGAAGACTGTCCGGTAGTTTCTTCCTAAATGAAGATGTATTGTACAAAAGAAACTTTGATGCAGTGTTGCTCAGGTGTGTGGATGAACGTGAAGCAGATTTATTGATGCACGAGATACGTGAAGGTTCATTTGACACTCATTCCAGTGGATATCAATGGCTAAGAAAGCATTGAGGGCAGGCTATTACTGGATAACGATGCAAGCTGATTGTTATAATCATGCCAAGAAATGCCACAAATGTCAGATTTATGCAGATAAAATCCATGTACCACCATCTATGCTCAACGTTATCTCTTCTTCGTGGCCTTTCTCCATGTGGGGCATTGATATGATTGGTCGGATTGAACCAAAAGCTTCTAATGGATATCGTTTCATACTGGTGGCTATTGATTACTTTACCAAGTGGGTTGAAGCGGCATCTTTCGCCAATGTGACCAAGCAAGTAGTGGTTCGGTTCATCAAGAATAATATCATCTGCCGTTACGGTATTCCTAACAAGATCATCACGGATAATGGTACAAATTTGAACAACAACATGATGAAAGAATTGTGCGATGACTTCAAGATTGAGCATCATAACTCTTCTCCATACAAACCTCAGATGAATGGCGCGGTTGAGGCTGCAAATAAGAATATCAAGAAGATTGTGCAAAAGATGGTGGTTACCTACAAGGATTGGCATGAAATGTTACCCTATGCCTTACATGGATATCGTACCTCAGTGCGTACTTCAACATGGGCAACCCCGTTCTCTTTGGTATATGGTATGGAAGCAGTGCTCCCTGTGGAGGTGGAGATCCCATCATTGAGAGTCTTGATGGAAGCTGAATTAACTGAAGCTGAATGGTGCCAGAATAGGTATGATCAATTGAATTTGATTGAAAAGAAACGCATGACGGCTTTGTGTCACGGACAACTATATCAGTCAAGGATGAAACAAGCGTTTCACAAAAATGTTCACCCCCGTGAATTCAAAGAAGGAGACCTTGTGATCAAGTGTATCAAATCTTTTCAACCAGACCCCAGGGGCAAGTGGACACCTAATTATGAAGGTCCTTATGTGGTCAAGAGAGCTTTCTCTGGTGGTGCTTTAATTCTTACAACTATGGATGGTGAAGAATTACCCCGTCCTGTGAATTCTGATGCAGTCAAGAAATACTTTGTCTAAAGATATATGAAAGAACAACTCGGTAGGTCGAAAACCCGAAAGGGCGGCCTAAACCAAAAAAGAGCGTCTCGGTAAGTCGAAAACCCGAAAGGGCGGCTTAGGCAAAAATTAGAGACAAAAAAAATGAAAAAATATATAAAAAAAAAAGGGTTTATCCTGATAGGTCGAAAACCTGAAAGGGCGACCTATGCAAAAGTTAAGGATTATGAAAAAGTAACTGCATCAGATCAAGCATCACCCATTTGGGGCACCTTAGCTGTCAGAAGTTCTCCGATACTAAAGCATCTAAACAGTGGTTCAAATTTGTTAGGGAATGTAGTGTTTATTGTGTTCAATGTACCTTCCCCATATAATTACCATTTTCCAAATTTTGTAATCCGTGGAGCCATGTCTTTGGCCGGTTACCACCCTATTAAATCATTTTAAGCTGGTGCATCTTTTTTGGAATTCTTGTTTATTCTATATGCAAATTTTCTTCTTCCATTTTTAAACGTTAATACTTGAAGTAAAAACTTTGAAAATTCTTTTAAAAACCTTTTATGTTTTCTTTTGAAAAAACACAAAAAATGACAAACATATTATCTGTAGATTCATGTATCATGGAAGTATGTGTCAACACCCGTTCAAAACAGTTAGATTCAACGAAGAGGATCATAGTCTTGCAAAAAAAAAAAAAAAAGCTCGCTAAGTCGAAAACTCGAAAGGGCGGCTTAAGCCAAAAATGAGCGTCCCGATGGATTGAAAACCCGAAAGGGCGGTCCAGGCAACAATTAGGAGCACAAAAAAGGAATATATTCCCGGTGGATTGAAAACCCGAAAGGGCGGTCCAGGCAAAAGTTAGGGATTTCAAAAAAAAATGAATACAAAAAAAAGCAATGACTACTTGAAGCACGAACTTGAGAAAGTACTTTGGTTCAGTTCAGAAGTGGCGACTTCAGCCAGGTTTTTGTGTTATGTATTCCTTACCCATCATTGGTTTGGTTAACGGTTGGTATCCCGATAGTGTTTTGATTCATCTCTGGTGATATCATCCCGAGTGAAGAATACTAAGTGTTGGCACTGTAATACTAGGCTACTACCCTTACGACCTGCCCAATCTTGTCTCATCAGTCTCACCAATATACTTTCATACATATTCATTCATTCATGCATACATATCATGCATACTGATATCATTCATATGTGTTTACATTATTATCTGTGTGTCTTACTCCAAATATATCCAGTAAAATATGTCATCACCAATGTGTTCGATCCGGTTTTCTTACCAATCAAGTTTACTTCAAGTGGCAGGTCCCACCTTGTAGTTCATTTCTTACCAATACCTTTCAATTTTTCCCTAGTATCTTGTTTAAGCTACATTCGTACCAAGAGTATTTATTTGTACCCTATATTTATTTGTTTAGAAAAAGTTGCCTCAGTAATAGTAGCACATCACCAGTGTATTTCATTTCGTATGTTCGTCGTTACCTCAGTAAAGGTAATAGATAGTTTTACCCTTTGTGTTGTTCGTCTTTACCTCAGTAAAAGGTAATGACCAGTATTTCATTTCGTATTGTTCGTCGTTACCCCAGTAAAAGGTAATGACCAGTATTTCATTTCGTATCTTCGTCGTTACCCCAGTAAGAGGTAATAGACAGTATTTCATTTCGTATGTTCATCGTTACCCCAGTAAGAGGTAATAGACAGTATTTCATTTCGTATGTTCGTCGTTACCTCAGTAAAGGTAATAGACAGTATTTCATTTTGTATCTTCGTCGTTACCTCAGTAAAGGTAATAGACAGTATTTCATTTCGTATTGTTCGTCTTTATCGCAGTAACGGTAACAGACATCCTTTCCTCCCCAGTGACACTTATTATTTGGTTCTTCAGTCGGTATTTTCGTCGTCCTTGCATTCGTACTTGCATTACAGACAACTCATATCATTACATTCATAGAGCATTACTTTCTTGACGTCCGAGTTGGACAAAAATTGGCGTACTTAATATTTATGTCTCTCCAACCCGTTGATTTAAAATTTTCACCTTTTTAAATCCTCGTGACGGAGAAACTTAAATAGGGGTATTTGTCATACCCCAAATTTTGACCAATTTAAAACTGTTTACTTCGTATGTCGTTCGTATTTTAATAGCTTTTCGTTCGCGCTCTAATTCCCATGAAATCTGTTTTTATTCACATTTTGATCGCATTTTACTCATATTTTGATTTTGATTTTTTTACTTCGTTTACATTTTAAATGTCACTCGCATGTTAATTTCTTAATTTTATCCGCGTTTTATTGGTATTTTATTTATCGTAAAATTTGCATTGTTAAAACCTGTTTTGTTCACGTCTTTGAGCTACTATTTTATTAGCGTTTTAAAAGCCGCGTAATTCTGTCGTCTCAGACGAAATTTCGGCAGAGAGATATTTTAAAATACCTCATTTTTTTTGGTTCCGAAGGGACATTTTTTTTATTATTTAGTCTTGATTGTTATTTCTTTTTATTATTTGTTTTAATTTTCGTTTTTATTTATTTATTTATTTGGTTTATTTATTTATTTATTTAGTCTTTTAGTCCAAGTTTTGTCCTGTCCAAGTGTCACTTTGTTATTGGTCCTGGTCCAACTTTTTCTCCAAGTTTCAGTTAGGGGCATTTTGGTCTTTCCAATGTATCAGAGAAACTTTATTATTTAAACACTGTTCACGCGTCAGAAAAGGGTCCCAATCAGTCAGTTTTTTTCTACCCAATCAATAGTCATAAACACATCTTCACTTTCTCTTTCCAACTTTCAAAATCAAAATCCACAAAAAATCAAAAAAACTCATGAACATGAAGAACATTCATGAACAACACAATTTTCCAGCATAGTCTCTTTTTCAAAAAATCACCAGAATCTCATACAAACACCACAAGTCATAACAACTTTCATCAAATCATCATAATATCATCATCATCACAACAAACTCGAATCACAAATAACCTCATAAACTGATTCCAAGCTCATACATACACACAACAAAACCAACCGAACCCTTCCTTCTAGCGCCACGGATTCGGTTCTCTTATTTTCCTTTCCTTCAAATCCGAACAACAAACACACGGATTCGGTTTTCTTTTTTCGGACCCTAACAATGTAACATTGAAATCAAAGAGAAGAAGGAAGAAAGAAAAGAAGGAAATCTAGATCCGAAACAAGCAAGGAAAAGAGGTAGAATTTTTTTTTTGTGTTGAACTTTAAAGGCTAGATCTAGTGTATATGTTTCCTTTTTATTGAAAACTGAGACCAGATTTGAGAAGAGAAGAGGAAGTGAAGTAAGCTAGCAAAAATTTTTTTTGAAAAAAAGCAAAAATAAACTCCGGCGCGGCGGCGCTACGGCCGACCACCGCGCCGGAGGAGCTCCGACCACCTCCTTCTTTCTTATCCGGCGTGCTTGTTCTAGAGAGAAGGGAGAGGAATTTTGTGTTTTGGATTTGTAGAGAGAAGGAAATATGGAGGAAATAAAAGAAAAAAAACAACAAAACACTTTTATACTCTACCAACCGGTTCGGTTCGCCTGTGAACCGACCCAGGCTTGAACCGAACCGGTTCTTCCTCATTCAGCCCATATTCTCTTCCCTTGAGCCCATTTCGTTTGTTGTTTTGTCCTCCTGCTTGCTATTCACATCCCCAGTACATGCTACCTGCATTCCTTTTTTTTAGTAACTCTAGTAAAAGAAACTCATACATTTTTTAACTAATATTCTCTTTTTAACTATGTATCATGCATTCATAAATGCCTTAGTCCTCATAACATGCATCTTTTAATTAATTTTGCTTTAATGTTTTGTTTTCAAAACTTATGTTTCATACATTTTTGAATGTCATGTATTTTACTTGGTATTTATTTTCGTATGTGATGTTCTTCTTAAATTTTCTTGATTCATGACTTAATATTTCGGTACATTTCGTTTTGCATCATCTCTAGTATAATCTCATGCATCTTTTAATTTTTGTCATGTAATTCATTTTTATCCTCGTTAGTGTGTGTAATTAGGGAAATGATGTAATTTATTTTTGCGCATTTTTATTTATCGTCATCCTATTTCTCTTGAGACCTTAGAATGTATTTAGGGTATGTAATATGTAACCGACACAAGCACTGACACACGCACCGACACTTCACCATTTTATTTACCGCTTTACGTTCATTTATTTTTTCGTCATTACGCTAGTTCACCGTTAGTTTAGGAAAAATATTTTATCTCAAAAAAATCAAAAAGGTCAAATTTCAAATTTCTTTAAAGTAAACCTTGGCTTGTAACCAAAGTGTTTTCCATTTATTTTTCTTAATCAAATGTTAATCAATTTAATATCCTCATTAGACATGGGTTTCTTGCAATTAAAATTAACCAACTTCACCGTTTTTTCTCTCATGCCTTGAGGCCTCTTATCTCTTCTTAAAATCTTTTTCCAAAATGTTAAAATCAATTCAACCCACCAAAGAAGTTCTTTAGCCGAACTACTTGATTTTGATCCCGATTTATTTGGGTAAGTATGAAGAGGGCTTTGGCCTTTCCAAATCAATAAAAATAACCAAAACATGCTTCATCTTCCCCATTCTTTCATTTAGACTCTTAGGCAATATTTTCAAATAAGTAAAAATAATTTAGCGCAAGATTAAGAATAGGTAGAAGGTTCCTATGGGATACCATAGTCGGTTCGGGTGCGTAACACCTTCCCCAATCGAAACCAACCCCCGGATCCAGGTCTTATAAGGGTTTTTACTCACTTTTCCCCTTCCCACGAATAAAAGTTGAGAGTTCAAAGATTAAAGGTTCAAATCCGATTAATGATTTTGATACTCGAAAATCGAGAGCACAATCATCAACAATGACTAATTCATATTACTTCCATATAAGGACGCAGTACTTACTGGTCCAAATAAGTCAATGTGAAGTTCCAAGGGTCTGGAGGTAGAAACAATTTCTTTTGGTTTAAAAGAGCTTTTAACAATTTTCCCTTTCTGGCATGCTCCAGAAAAAGCATCTGAATGATAGTCAATGTCTGGTAAGCCTTTGACTAGTTGCAACTTGTTGAGCTTAGAGATTAACTTCCAGTTTGCATGTCCCAACCGTCTATGCCACAACCATTTCTTATCACCCATTGATAGAAGACAAACTATCTTCTGCTCAACCAGCTCAGAGAATTAAATTTTGTAAATATTGTTTCTTCTCTTCCCCTTGAAAACTATGGATTGATCATCCTTGTTGACTACTGTGCAGTTGTTCTTATTAAACAAAACATCATAACCACTGTCACACAATTGACTTATGCTCAGTTGGTTATGTCTAAGTCCATCTACAAACCACACATTATTAATTGAGATTAGAGAATTACCAATGGTTCCAGTACCAATGATTTTGCCAGTCCGGTTTCCTCCAAATCCCACAATTTCTCCCTCTTTCATGGTCAAGGATAGGAACATAGCCTTTTCTCCCGTCATGTGTCGTGAGCAGCCACTGTCCAGGTACCAGGCCTTCTGCCTTTCTTGTCCTTTTAGACATACCTGCAACATCAACAATTTCAGACTTAGGTACCCATATCTTTATGGGTCCTCTGGGGTTAGTCCTTGAACCAATGAAACTGTTAGTTTAGGATCCAACTTACCTTTCACAGTTTCTCTTCTTTGAAACTTAGGCTATTGTTTTTCAGACTCTGGTTTCTTCAGAGTCTGTTTACCAGAATCTGATTTCTTCAGAATCTGAATCCTTGAAGCCTTAGGTTCAAAGTTGTTCAGTACCTTTGGCTTTAGGTTCTGTGGTTTTGACTTCGTCATTACTTTAGAACTTGAAGCTTTAGGTCCTGAATGAGTCACTGTGTTGACTTCTTCAGACTCACTCACAAAGTGACTTTTCAATGCTTCTCTGGCGCCATCAGGACCAGGTTTCAGGATCACTTCATTTGAGTTGCCTCCAATGAATCCAAGACTCTGTCCTCTGTTCTGATATGTGCTATAGATTATAGATGCTACCTTGGATCTATCAATTTCAGTAGCAATAAATTCTTGTAGAGCAACATCCTACTCACTCAAGTATTTACAGCTACACTTCTTGATCAGTAAGTTGGTTTTCCACCAAGAAAATTCTTCAGGATCACCATTAAACTTTGGAATCTTTCCAGAATCAGCTTTCTTACTGCTGTTACTGGATCCATAGTCATATGGTATAACAGCACCAGTACTGCTGTCGTGCTCTAGCATCATCCAAAGAGACTCTGAAACGTTCCCAAATTTGGCTTTTGAGCTTCAAACTTGATTGACTATCAATACATGTTGAATCTGTATAGAGGCTTACCATTAGACTTCTAGCTGACTTCAACTTCTTGTCAATTTCTGAATTCTTTGATGTTAGCTTCCCAAAGTCTTCCTTAAAGAAGTCTATCTTTTCTTCAATTTCCTTTTTTCCTTTTTATATCTTCCCTTCTTTCTTCATCAAGCTCTAAATACACTTTTCTAAGGACTACCTTTCTCTGCAATGCTTCAATCTGATTAAGGACATGAACATAATGGTCATATTAGTCCTTTAAACCAACATAATCCCTTGAGATGTCACTCAACTTAAGCGCTATCTGGTTATAAATCTCTTGGTGAGAGGGAGGTATTGTGTTTGATGCTCCTAACTCGAACAATAATGTTCGCAAAGTAGCTACATCCTTTGTCTTGGTAGGAATTTCCCTTTGAAGTTTTGCATCTACATCCACATCCTCTTGAGGGGCCAGAAGAAATAGCTTATCCATGAACAAAAGATGTTCTGCATCTACCTGGTTATAATTTTTTTTCCGTTTGAAACAGAGAAATGGCAACAGGCGTAGTGTTATTAGCGTCTACTAAACTTAGAGAACAAAACCTTTTATTTCATTCAAATAAGTGGCGATGAACAAATTTCCTAATGAAATGCTTTAAACCAAACTTGTCAATTTATGATTTTGATCTTTAGTAACAAGCATAAACTCATCAAATAAATTACAATATAAAACAATTGTAGGCAACAACCACCACATATGAACTAAATCCAATTAGACCTGTATAAATAACATTGAATCACACAAACAATTAAAGTTGACAATGTTTTAAACAAATGTAGTACAAATAGTAGACCAATAAACATTTCATGACATAATACATCAGCTGATAATGCACCCATCCAAGAGTACATAATACTATTTAATTATAAATATAAAGAAAATTGGAAAGATAATATTTCATAAACTCATTCTTTTTATTATGTCATCTTCTTAATCTTGGTCGTTGTCACCAGGAAGTGAAAGCAAAGACTCTATAAACACAACCACTCGAGTTCCATAATCCTCTCTACAATAGGAGGAATGTTCTAAAAACTGTCCATTTTCATCATACTTTACCAATCCAGTTGTACCATCTGCTCCAATAATATCACCACTTTTTGTACAACATATTGGATAGAAATAACGAGTGGGATTAACATCAATAGAAAAAACAAGAGTCTTAGTTCTTTGTATTATTTTATCACCCATATTTTAACTATATCATTATCCATAGTCCATACACTCAGAAATTCACCGAATACCCACAAATTACAATTTGTAGGTTCATATTCAAGATCATCCGGCAAAGACAAATCTAAATTTTTTATTTCTATCAAATAAAAGGCATAGATAACTTTCATCGATAAATCATGACGAAAAGCAAACCGATGAATAACCCCATTAAAAAGTGTCCTGAACATAGAATAATTAGAAGAGTTCATGTAAGGGAAGTAAGTATCCTCAATTTCTTTCTATCTATTATCTCTCAACAAGAAAAACTCTAGATGTGATGAAAAATTATGGAAGTCTTTGTCACGTGACATTACAACCACCAAATAATCATATGATGACGGGTCATACCTGAAGGTGTGAAAAACACAAGAGGGGGGGGGGTTGAATTGTGTTAACTTTTTCGCAATTCTTGAAGAGTGAGAATCTGTTTTCCAGGATCAGAGTCTGAATGGATTCAGAACCTGACGGGAGACCAGAGTCTATTGCAGCGGAAATAAACAAGAGATAAAGAGAAAGAGAGAACACAAGCAATCATACAGGTTCCTTCCACAAACCGGAAGTAGTCATGTCCCCCTTGCACTTCCAAGGAGAGTTCCACTAAAATGTAATTAAAAATTACAAGTTGCTCAAACACACAGTAAGAGACTTCCAATTGCTCAAGCACGTAGGCAAGAGACTTCCAATGCTCAAAGACACAACTAAGAGACTTCTTTTCTCAAGGACACAACCAAGAGACTTCTGACACAATTTACAGAAAATTGAATAGAGTTGGAACACTTGATAAACAATCAAATGTGTTCCAATTACAAAACAAAGACGGACTCTGTTTTTCTAATAAACTCATAAATTCTAGGATACACAGTTTGTAAGAATTTGCTAAGTTGTTGATGTGTTCCTGGTTTGATTCAATGAGAATACAATAGCTTGATAGCGTTGTTTTTCAGTTGTAGAGTCCAACAAAATTCTTCAAGTCTTCTATCCTTTATATAGGCGTTGGAAAGAGACGTTGAGACAATCCAGCACATCATAGAGAATTCTGGAAGCTTGATCAATAGATGTTGATCTGTTGCTTGATATGGTAACAGTCCTTCAAATGCGTATTTTGAATCTCATTCCTTTTGAAGCGAAATACCGGTAGACACAGTTGCCAAACTGTACGAGGTAGTGGAGTAGTGGAAACAGAGTTCGTACAAAAGTACTCTGTCCTATTCTGCATTCTTTGTCATTGAGCATCCCATGCTCAAGTTGACTTTAAAGCTAGCCGTTACTCCAAATGAACGTTTCTTCTGCATCGAAATGCCTTCAGAAATCCTTCTAAACAAATCTTCAGTTTGTAGACTTCAGACTCACTGTAACACTTCAACTTCTGATGATCTTCAGACTCTGATGACCTTCATACTCTCTTTAGAACTTCAGATTCTCTGAGTCTTCAGACTCTCTTGGAAGTTCAGAATCACAAGCAACAAGCTTCTCAGGAATTTTGCTCTTCATTTGTTCTAAAAGAATACTTACTAAGATTGAAATCTTGATTAAGATCCTGCACACTTAAACAAATATTAGCATATCCAATTGACAATTTTTAATAACTTGTTATCATCAAAACTCAAAAGTGGTATTGTTGAACACCCTTGTTCCAACAATACCCAAAACCATATAGATAACATAAATATTGACACCTAAGTGGAACTATTAGGAGACAAAGGTATTTGTTTGTGAACTCTAGTGGATGGATTCCATAGATAGATGTTTGAAGCATGGTGCAAAAATATAAACCATCTACATGAACATTTAGTTTTCATAAAATAACAATATTGGGGAGGGTGAAGAGGATCAAGATGTGGAGGTATAAAATTAAGATTCAGTGAAGTAGAAGTATAATAATCTCGAATTGATGCTTCAAAATCAATCAATCGAATTTCAAGCTCTGCATTTGATATGAATAAAATTCTAGGACTATGTGCGGCAATAATTTCAAAATGTGAAATTGCAAAGTAGGTTTGTCTGTCACGGTTTCGATCTAGTTTAATACCAACTCTATATTTTGTTGCTTATGTTAGCAATAATGAATTGGAATCATAATAGTGTTTTTAAATATCATTTTTTTTGTTAACATTTCATTAAAGACAACAATTAATGCGTACACTCAAACACGTTAATTTTTTTTACCAACTCTTCTTGGATGTTGTTTTGGTGGCTTACAAGTTTTATTAATTGGTAGCATGTGCTCAAAGAATTCTCTAGGCAAATAACACTTGTTTAATTTCACTAGTTGATTCCATTCAGCCTCAGATTAGTAATCCATTAACATTTTTTATCCTAGTTTATTCAAGGGTCCCTATATTGACTTCCACGATTTGGTCACCTTCAAGGATATAAAATTAAATACATCCTCGTAGACAAAAAAAAAGTTATCTCCATAAGATACAGAGAGTAAGAGAGTAATGTTAAAGACACAGTCACCTTACCAACTCTTTTTTATGAAGCATCCTCATATGGCTCAAATGAGTTATTCAAAGTAAGCAACTAAATAACACATAGAAAGTAATTCTAAATGTTTATTTTTTAACAATATTTGTCTCGCCTTGCTCACTTATCAATTCTGTATAAATTACAACATTTTTTCGTCCATTCAAATCTGCCAACCAGATAATAAGCAATCACAAAGCAATTTGGTCATCTCTTAAGCATCTATAAAAGCCAAACATCCAACAATGCAAGGGTTTCAAAAGATAATTGGGGTTTAATTACAAAGCGATTTGGCCAGCTCTTGTTCATTCATGCTTTTTTAGGTGGTGGTTGGGGTTTGATCATCAAACCTTGCATATACTATGCATTATCCCTACCAACTGAGTTAAGCTCATGAGGACATTCATTCATGCTTTTAAAAATATTAATTCAACTAAGACATCGGGGTTTGGTGTTAGAAAAAACAGGATATGTGCCAAGATATTGATTTTAACCTATTTATGTAATTTATCATAATTATAGACAATCGATTGTTATAGTTGGATGTTAACTACCAAATTGGTTATGTCTCCTTATGATTTTCATCAAGACAAGTTCCTGAATTTCATTATTTTGTTTCCTTTTTTCTTGAGATTAGTCTCCATGGCATTCAATGCTCTCATTTATTTCTTCCCTATTCTCTAAGAAAGGTTCATGAATTTTCTCATTGGTTGCACCGTTTGAGTGTACGCATTAATTGTTGTCTTTAATGAAATGTTAACAAAAAAATATATTTAAAAACACTATCATAATTCCAATTCATTATTGCTAGCATAAGAACAAAATATATAGTTACAATCAAACTGGATTGAAAATGGGACAAACAAACAACATCGTAAGTCTCATGGAGAAGAATTCATAGTATATGTCTCATGACTTGATCATCCTAATTCTGTTGAGGTTACCGGTCAAGTCTCTTTTACGTTTCAAGTGTGTTTGTAAGTTATGGTTTTCTCTTATCTCTCAAACCTACTTTGCAATTTCACATTTTAAAATTATTGCCGCACATAGTCCTAGAATTTTGTTAATATCAAATCTTGAGCTTGAAATTCGATTGATCGATTTTGAAGCATCAATTATAGATTATTATACTTCTACTCCATTGAACCTTAATTTAATGCGTTCACGTTTTTATCCTCGTCGCCCTCCCCAATATTGTTATTTTATGAAAACTAAATGTTCATGTAGAGGGTTTATATTTTTGTACCATGCTTCAAACATCTACCTAAAGAATCCATCCACTAATGTTCGCAAACAAATACCTTTGACTTCTAATAGTTCATATTTAGGTGTCAATTATTTATGTTATCTATATGATTTTGGGTGTGACCTGTCAACATATGATTATTTGGTGGTTGTAATGTCATGTGACACAGACTTCCATAATTTTTCATTACATTTAGATTTTTTCTCATTGAGAGATAATAGGTGGAAATAAATTGAGGGTACTCACTTTCCTTACATGAACTCTTCTGATTATTCTAAGGTTGGGACGCTTTTTAATGGGGGTATTCATTGGTTGGCTTTTCGTCATGATTTATCGATGAATGTTATCATTGAAAATGGACAGTTATTAGAGAATTCCTCCTATTGTAAGAGGACTATGGATCCCGAGTGGCTATGTTTACAGAGTCTTTGCTTTCATTCCCTGGTGACAACGACCAAGATTAAGAAGACGATATAAACAAAAAGAACGAGGTTATGAAATATTAACTTTCCAATTTTCTTTATATTTATAATTAAATTGTATTATGTACTCTTGGATGGGTTCATTATGAGTTGATGTAATATGTCATGAAATGTTTATTGGTCTACTATTTGTAGTACATTTGTTTAAAACATTGTCAACTTTAATTGTTTGTGTGATTCAATGTTATTTATACATGTCTAATTGGATTTAGTTCATATGTTGTTGTTGTTGCCTTAAATTGTTTTATATTGTAATTTATTGGATGAGTTTATGCGTGTTACTAAAGATCAAAATCATAAATACACGAGTTTGATTTAAAGCATTTCATTAGAAAATTTGTTCATGGTCACAAATTTGAAGGAGATAAAAGGTTTTGTTCTCTAATTTTAGTGGATGCTAATAAATCTACGTTCGTTGCTGCTTCTCTGTTATCTGGTTTGTTGTTGTTGTTGTCACATGCATGGCTTTAATGGAAGCTTTCTAGATCCCACTTGGTGGGAGCATTATTGCTCTCAAAAGAATAGAAAATCTAGTTTTCAACTTTTCACACGAAGCGTTATATTAATATTATAATGTTAGATTTTAGTTTCATTATGTTCTTGATATTTTCATAGACGCTGAATAGTGGAGAGAAAATTTTTCAGTTAAATTACTCCAACAGTCAGGCTTTGCACTTCACTTAGAACATTATTTTGTACTGTTGTTCATATAATTTGAAAATTTGATCCATAACAATTCAGATTCTGAATTTAAGGAGTATGCTGCTTAATAGGACACATTATCTTCAGCACTAATGAAAGACAATATCTGGATTACAGCCCTGGCTGGCCAACAAGCTTAGAGGTAATAACATTAGGAGTATCAATCATGTTTATAGAGTTGTTGAAGAGTTTACATTTACACTTCATTTTTTGCATCAGTCAAGTATGTCTGAATTTCATAGGAAAAGTCATTGTGTCTATTAAGATATGTGTCTTCCGAGCCACTTTAGTAATGGAAATGTATATTAGTTTTTCATTTTGATATTTTCAATTCATAGAAGTTCCCTATTACATGATGATTATGCAAGTCTTGTGTGAGAATCATTCTATGTTACTCTTTTTAATGTTACTCATTTTTTTTCTTCTTGTATTCACAATATGTACGATTTGATTATTAGGTCTCCTCTAAAGAAATACTCATTAAAAAATTTAATTTAATAGGTAGACTAATTCTTCACAAAGATGATAAACAAATAACAGGCAGAATAAATTACAAGAACTTAAAGCTTAGAACTATGTAGCACTGACACATCAATTAAAGATGTGTCCGGTTCTTGACACTGGTACTTGCAGTAACATTAGATTATTCTATTTAATCGAATCATTGACAGTGTTTATGTGTCAGTGTTGTGTTAGACATTGATGTATGTGTCATTGCTTCATAGTTTGAGGTTAGTTACCTTGATTAAGGTGAGATTTTTTTTCTTATGGCCAAAACTAATCCTTACATGAGCTATTACCAATCAAGTAGTGACACATACATGAACACGACACAAACACATCATCACTGATAATAATTTATGAAAATGAAATAATTAAATTTTACCACATATGTCGGTGCCATTACGTTGTTGGACAATGACACATTGGATACTAAACATACCTTCAATTTGAAGTGTCAATACTAGGGTACTGCCATGTGATTGTGATATCATGCTTGTTGGTGTGATTATGCAGCCAATGGACCTGATCCATCTCTTTTACATTTTGAGGGATTTATATCATTAAGAATTACTATATGATAATTTTTATGTATATTATCGTTTTGTTAAAGAGGAACATGTACCATTGTTCACCCTACTTCAACCGACAGTTACCATATCAAGGTTATTCATAACCTTGACTCGAACAATGTCCATACGAAAAATCCCCTTAGCAGCAATTCAATTGATTTGGGTGAACTAACTAATGTGTTTTCTTGGTTGCCTAATAATGGTCATGGAATTGAGTAGAAAAGAAGAGCTTGCCGAAAAATCATATGATAGGAATCAGCATATTTTAACCTAAAGAATATGGTGGTTTTGAATCAAGCTTGTGTATCCATAATACTTATCTAAAATGTTAAACTAAAAATGTAAACTGGGAAAGTCACGATCTTTAAACTATTTATATTATGCAACCTCTTAAGAATAGTAATTCTTTTCTAGCATTCAACATTCCTTCATATATGATTTCATTTGAATCGGCGAATATTTTTTTGGTAAATGGAACATCAGTATCTGAAGAATCAGTAGCATAATTGATGATTATTTTTTAGAGGCAAATCTTAATAGTTGATACGTTAGAGGGAGAGGGACTTGTTAGTAGCATTATTCGGACCCTATAACTCCTACATAATGTTGTTTGATGTCCAAATCCTTATTACTGCGCCATTCCTTAGGAGATCCACTTAGTGTAATTGATGATTTTAATAATCACTTGCTCAATGCCAAAGCTTTATGCTGCTTATACCCACAACTTGCGACGGATATTCAATTAGGTAATTGTTGCCTCTCTTGCTATAGTAATGTTTGATTCACATTTTAATGCTTGCTTGGGACTAGAGCTTGAGCCTGGCACATGGAAAGCAAATTTAGGTTGGCTGGAAGTATTGGATTTGGTGGCACAATTGACTATTTTCCGTCAATAGCTTCCAGAACAGAATCATTTCTACTTCCAAATCCGATATTTGTTTAGGCTTTTTTGTAATTGTGGAAAAGATGATGCCTTTAAAGATAGTTATAAACCTTGGTGATAGAATCATCGAGTATTTTGCTTGGTACCTTCTGATTTTATAGTATTTATAACGGATATAGCTACTATGGCTGATTTCTTGAGGCCTTTCGTGATCACGGCCGTAACGATAAAGTTGTTGTGGACAGATGGAGTAATGTTGCATAGCTGGGAGATACTCCAAGAGATTGGACTATCTTGCTTACAATGCTTACGTCTCCACTTCTTGTTGTTACATATTCTATAGCACATTCTGAATTCTAAGCATCTTAGCACTGAGTTGTAGCTACTTGTCAATAGATTCACACCAATAGGAAATAGCATGATGAATGTACAACATGATGAATGGAATGGCAAAAAAAAATTAAATCTGATTTTTTTCTTACTTGTACTCTTTATCATGCTATTTGTTCAAAATAACATTCTCTTTCTTTTTTACTATTTGTGTAAAATTGTTACCTTTTTATATGTTCAAATGATTGAATTATTTTTTATTTTAAACATTGTTAATTCTCAAACAATAGATATATAACCTGATTCAAAAAATACTAACAATTGGGATACTTTTCACACGTTTTAATTATTACTCAGTTATTTTCTAATTTTTATCATTTTAAATGTTTTGTTTTCATTAACATTTAAGTAATGAGGTTGCTGGGAAAGGTCCATTCCACCATTACACATTGTACTAGTTATTTATTTTTTAGTGGATGATAATCAACAACCACCTCACTCAAGTTAATATTTAAGACCTTAAACCCTTTAACCAACTATATTCCTTAAAGACATTAGTCATAGTCATACCCAATTTGTTGCCTTTTTTATTTCTTTGCCTGCTCCATTTAATATTACTATAAGCTCTTCAAAGGGATACAACAAGCTTTTATTTATCCCAACTATTGGCATTGAACCAATGCTCAATATTCAAAACTATTGGAATTTAAACGTGAGTGATTAGTCCCATATCAATTATCAATGAGTTCAATATATAATCTATGAGAGGTAACATATACTCAATAACTTAAAGTTATGGGTGAACATGTGGTGTCTAGGTCTCTTATATATGTATATTGATCATTAGCTCATTGTTGCTTCTGGTGTTCTCTTGAACTCTCTATCAAGTGGTATCAAAGCTTTGGTTCGGCTTGATGGGGGAGTGAGAGTAGATGAGGGTGTAATGGAATCTTGTATAAGTTTGTTTGGTGGTAAAGTTAGGCGGTATGTTCGATTGATTGGAATTTGTCGAACCCTGATTATGAATGAGCTAAATGGAAGAAAACAAATATGAGAGATAACCTTTATACCCAAAAGTTTAAGATTTTTGAAAGAGATGTGGTGATATATTGTTGATATTTGAAATGTTTAATTTCAGATTAAAAGGTTGAACAACATGTATTCTGAGTTAAAGGAAGAAGAACAAATAAAATTTGGTGCAACTTGCTTGTTCATTGGCAATTGGTCTTACATGCTATAAGAATTGAAATATAGTTTTCAATTATGGTATTTCCTGCTATGGTGGATCTTAGTCGAGATTCTTTTATGACATTTTGTTAGCATTGTATTTTTTGTCGATTTAATGTCATTCAATAAAATAGTTGTCTTCAAGTAATAAGAAGTATATTTTGCACTGAGTTAAAAACATAAATCACTTCTATTGACTTCACGTCAACAAAATGACTCTGCTTGTCTATTACTGTTTCCCTTTATTAAGGGCCTATTCATCAATAATGTCAATGAAATCATACGCTTATTCCGATCATCCAAGCTATCCATAATTTCAAACCTACTAAAGGTTGCAGGCCCCTCTATAATAAGTCTAATGTTTGGTGTGGATATTTCATCTTAACATTTCTCCGTTGTCTCAACCTTAAACATCAATATCACTAATCTTTGTCATTTGCACTCACACCATCACTTGTGATTCACATGGCCTCGTTCAGAACTTGTTGTACCCAACTCACCACCATTTACTACCTTTTTCAATCGGGTTCGATCACTGGAAATTTTATTCTTCAAAGATTCGAATGAAATCTGTGTTTTTCCTCATGCCTTTTGCTCATTTCCATCTCAATGTCTCTAAAATAACCCCACGTGACTTAAGTCATGTTCGGTACATACCAACGTGACTTAAGTCATGTTGTGTTTTGGTAAACAACACAAACCAGAATAGCAAATCATTGTGTTCCAAAGAAAAAAGTTCGAATTTTCTCCATCCAAGTGCGAATTTCATGAAACTCAACCAAATCAACATCAACTTCTACTTCAATCACAAGTAAGTGTTTATGATCCTTTTGCATAGGCTTCGATCACAATTGTACGACCATCTTGGGCGATATGATAAGTTGTATCTCCTTGCATCTTCTAGCGATATATCTTCGTACATCACCAGACTCCTTTTCCACGGTGCAACAACTTGTATCTCTAGTGTATTTCCTCATTATGTTCTATCAAACATCCACAACAAGCATTACTAATTCAAAATGATTAATTAACACTAAAAACTATAATGGGTGGGGAAAAAAAACCCAAACCGAACTCCTGAACCGAACCAAACAAAAAAAATGAAACTATAAGTAACAACTCTAGAACTGAATTGAAACAATTCGGTTTGGTTCCGTTCATGGTTTATCAGTTTGGTTCAGAACAGTTTAGTTCGATTTGAAAAGTTCGGTTCAAATTTAAGAGATCTAACATTCAATTTCGTTTGATTTTTATATTTTTTTCCACGCTACTAATAATAACAATTCGGTTAAAAAAAATTATTCGGTTCAGAATAATAATATTTTTTAAGAATTAGTTATGGTTCATCTAAGATGGCCTTTTGTGAAACCAGTCAAAGTCGAGCTGTGTCTATAACGAATGTAATAAGTTTTAAGATTGTGATGTCTCATCTCTTTTGTCCAAGATTAATAGAGAAAGTGATTGATTTGTTGGATGCTTAAATACAAAAATTGGGTTGATGCCCTAAGTTATATACTCATTATATGGTTTTCATGTAAAATCGATTCATTTAAGGTTATAGACAAGTGCCACCGTCGCCACTCTCCAACGTTGTTCACCACCACCGCTCTAATGTCGTTTTTAAGGTTCAGCTTTCTTTCTTCTTCTTCTTCTTCTTCTTCTTCTTCTTCTAATTCCACTTCCCTTTATTATTCTTTATTATTAAATCATTCACACTCACATTTACCCTTGGGGTTAAGGTTTTGCCATCATTTTGATGTTCATTCATAATACTCTTTTGTCCTTCCATCGTATGCTCCAAATGCGTCATACCATAACCCTGACTACTCTTATGAAAGGTTTGTGTCTTAATGGTAAGGTCAAGGAAGCTCTACACTATCACGACCATGTGCTTGCACTTGGATGATGTTAGCTATGGGACCTTGATCAATGGGTTGTGTAAAATAGGGGAAACAAAAGCAGCATTGCAAATGTCGAGAAAGATTGATGGGAAATTGATTAAGACTGATGTGGTAATGTACAACACAATCATTGATAGTTTATGTAAAGATAAATTGGTAATTGATGCCTTTAAGTTATATTCTGAAATGATTGCAAATAAAATTTCTCTTTATGTCGTCACTTTTAATGCTCTAATTTATGGATTTTGCATCGTTGGTCAACTGAAAGAAGCATTTTGTTTGTTCCATGATATGGTATTGAAAAACATCAACCCATATGTTTTTACTTTTAGCATATTGGATGATGCTCTATGTAAGGAAGGAAAGATCAAAGAAGCCAACAATGTGATTGATGTGATGATGAAAGAAGGCGTGGAACCTACTGTTCTTACATATAATACATTAATGGATGGGTATTGCCTAGTTAATGAAGTCAATAAGGCAAAGCATGTATTTACAGCTACACTATCATTATTAATGGATTATGTAAGATTAAAATGGTCAATGAAGCCTTGAGTCTCTTTAATGAAATGTGTTGCAATGGAATTACTCCTGATAAGGTAACTTACAGTTCTCTCATTGATGGTTTGTGAAAATCAGAGAGAATCTCTCATGCATGGGAGCTTCTTGATCAGATGCATGATAGATGTCAACTTGCCAATGTAATCACTTACAACTCCTTCTTACATGCTTTATGTAAAAATCGTCATGTTGACAAGGCAATTGAATTGGTCAAGAAGATCAAAGACTAAGGAATTCAACCAAATATGACCACATACAACATACTTATCGATGGACTATGCAAAGAAGGAAGACTTAAGAATGCACAAGTGATTTTTCAAGATCTTTTGATTAAAGGCTATAATTTAACTGTTTGGACATATAATATCATGATCAATGGTCTTTGTTTAGACGGCTTATTTGATGAAGTTGTGACCCTGCTGTCAAAAATGGAAGACAATGGTTGCATTCCAGATGCTGTAACTTATGAAACAATTATCCGTGCTCCTTTTAAAAATGATGAGAACGAAAAGGCAGAGAAACTTCTACATGAAATGATTGCTCGAGGTCTACTATAAGAAAAGTACTAGTTAAGATTATTTCTTGTTACTTATTAGGTTACTTTGAAATTATTCATTCATTTTAATGTTTGCTTAATGGTTAGATATGCAAATGATGATCAACTACACAATGATCTCACTATCACCTTAGTTTTAATTTGAAATCAATTGTTTTTATTTTTGAAATAAATATTTTTCTTTCCAATATGCTGTTATTTTTTCTTCATATAGTTGTAATTTTTTTTCTTTTCATTCATTGGTTATTCTTTGTGTCTTAACTCACAAACCAAATAGAAACTAATATTGTTATTCTTTGTGATATTTGGCTGGTGTTTGTCGTGTGATACAATTCATAAAATCGTGATATGTGATATATTTTTGTGTTTTAGACTTGTACGGTTTTATGTGGTTGAGTCAGGTACAAATTGTGCCATTGTCGTTTGAAAAATTGGATGGGGTCCTCTTTTTTCTTCTTCTCTAGTGTTGGTAGGATGGGTCTGATGCTGATACGGAGGCGTAGGGTTAGCAAGCGCTAAACCTAAATAGAAAGAGACAGGTTTGCAAGCGACAAACTTGTGAAAATAGGGTTGCAAGCGACAAACATATCAAAATAAGAGTTTCCGGAATCCACCAGAATTGAGAGAAAAGTCTCAAATATTATTAATGAATAAAAGTGTGTCTCTTAGGCTACATAAGTTTTATATAGTGAAAGAAATAACAAACTCGTGGGCCGAAATAAAATAAAACGAAATAATAATAGAAAGTTCTAGAAAATAACTAAGATTTGGCTAAAATAAAATACTATAAAATTACTAAGAAAACCTTCCTGCATCGGTCTCCTCCACCTCTGAAGAACTCGACCCGAGTTTTTATTTTTACAAAGTTTCTCATGCATGTTGACTCCTTAAATGAACAAGAGACCACCCGGATCCCACTGTTTGAATTGTAACATCTTCGGGGGAAGAAAAAAAAAATCCAGTGCCACCATACTCAAATTTCATGGAGTATTTTCCTTTCATTTTTATCTGCATGTAGTATGAAGTCAAGCTTGCAAATATCATGTTGTAACTATTTAAAGGGATACCAAAATGATAAGAGGTATGACACATGAATCCATTGCTTCCACCAACACAGTAAAATCAAGAAGTTGTATCATATGATTTTGTGGCGAATAAGAAGACCTGAAGCCGTAAACTTTTAATGATCTTTTTTCTAGGTTCTGATAAGGCTTTATCAAAGGCATTAACTATCTGTTCCTGAGCAGAAAATGTAGCAACTATCCTTATATTTGAAACTGCACCCGAAACAATATTGCTTGCTCTTACATAAGAGTTGTTATTGATTTTCGGACCGATGTTTATGATCAAGTTTGCGTAACTTGCACCAAGGGTTAAAAGAGTTACAGCAGCTGCAACAAGTGTTAGTTCCCAATTAAATACAAAGGACACACCAAGTCCAACATCAGTTGAACTCAATCCCATTAAAAGTACCAAGAATCTGTCACCAAGTACCGAACGAAAACTAACCGCATCTATCGAAAGTCTTGACACCAATACATCGGTTGAGTTTTCATCAAAATCAAACCATCCAGGTTCTTGTCTAAGTATGGATTGAAACAAGAGGTTCCTAACTCTCAGTGTTAGCCTTGAACCTGCCCAACCACATAAACCTTGTTGTCCTGTCATGAAATTGTGAGCATCAGCATCAATGCAAGCAGAAATTGCCCCCCGAAAAGGCTTGGCTCGAAAAAATGCTGATATTATAATATTGTGTGCATAGCCATCAGACTTGACATGTTTTTTCATCATTTCATCAAAAATTATTTTGGCTTCATGCGTTTGTCCTGCCTTAGCCAGGCCATCCATCAATACATAGTATGGCATCTCATCTTCATCACAACCCAAGGATTCTAGTTTGGCTAGTAATTCCATTGACTTCTCAAACAAACCTCCTCTGACATATACCTTCAGCAAGGTTGTCAAAATGACCTTGTTCGGTACTAACCCTTTAGATTCCATATCTTGATTCAGTGCATCAGCTTTTGTGGAGTTTCCACATGCTGAGTAAGTATTGAGCAAAGAGCTATAGTGGTAAAAATTTGGTGAACGACCTTCACTCTTCATCTTAGAAATGTGCTGGTTGAAGTGTTGTTGCATCTTTTCATTCGTAAAATTAATACAAAACTGCTCAAAACTATTAGTTTGAAAGCTTTCAAAGCCATATATTTCAAGAACACCAATACCACTCTCGGTACTCCCTACTTCCTTTGCATCTAAAGATCCTCCTACTCTTATTTAATTTACTCTCAAGTATAAGAAAACCAGCACAATACATATATAAAACCCAACTAACAATGTGATCCATTGTTGAATATAAGAGTGATCAGGCTTTTCACAGCAGTAGGCCACGTTCTCATCAATTGATGAACAAACAAAAAGCATAATAACAACTGGTGTCTTGTGGAGTCGTATATGTATTAGCAACAACAAAATCCACAAAGTTGCTGCTTTTAACATTCCAATCTCAATAAGGCTTGTCAATAACATAACAGCAGATTCACAAGTAAACAAAAATATTCCTCGGTGACTCACACTACAAGCAATCAATTTGAGAGCACAATCTTGCACAAAGTTAAGACTGTACCTGAGGGGTATTTCAACGAACATTTAATGAGCGCAAGAAACCGATGTTGTTGTGATGAATTTCACCGATCTATTCCGATGTCTGGCGGTGCAGGAAGTGGTGGAGGCAAGGTGAAATTTTGTGTCACTTGAAAATCCACGAGAATCTTCTGATAGCTTTGATCCAGAGGTTTCTTTGGCAGCTTCGGTATTTGAGTGTATAGCCGAGCATTAGAAAAACTCCACCATTCAAAAGCTGCCCACGACGGAGCCATTGTACACCGCAATGAGAACAACAAATTCGAAACATCGTCCACGGTGGAATTGAAATTGACTTCTGAATTTGCAGCAGCAACACTTCTATCAGGTGGTTTCGGGCGGCAGAGACAACGCCGGAGGTAGAGCAATGATCGGTGATGGTGGTGACTGAGTAATGAGAATATATAGTAGTTTCTATGGTTGATCCGGTGGTAGAACCGTAACAGGTTGATCTAAATCTGGTGGTTCCGGTGGCTTGGGTAAAGAATTGCTCTTTTTAGCGGGACTTGAATTAATCTTTTTAGTAGGACTCAATTCATTAGAATATGCGTTATCAAAACAGAGTGTTTAGCAATATCTTTAACCGTCTGACGTGAGAACGATATATCGAATCTGAGACTTCAAATTTGTAGTAATATATACGCTGATAGTATTCCAAATCATATTCATGGGTATCTTTTGATCTTTGGTACATAACAATAGTATGTTTGTTATTACAAACCATAATAACCGGAATTGGTGCTCCTCTGTTTGGATTTTTGTTGCACCAAAACTTGCTCATTCTTTTCTGTTTCTGACACTAGCTAACACTTGTTTGAAGCAGTTAGCATCGCTGCCTTTTTCACCTCACAATGACTCAGTGAACGCATGGTTTCTCTTTTCCTCTCAGCCTTCTTGTGGACCCCAAAAGGTTATGAATAGGGTGCTATAGCATATCTGTAGCAGCATAGCAATGCAAAATGATGCATGGCATTCAAGGCTGAACAGTGTAACAGCATAGCAACTCATATACACAGGAGCAGGAAACACAAAACTCCAGGACATAGTTCATGCCTAGCACTAAATGCCAAGCCCACCAACTACTGGGGCTGCATGAGGGATAACCCATCTTCGAGATTTGACCGATTTGGTATACTACCAAGTAACAATTGTTAAGAAAAGGCACATGCCTTTGATCGAGTCGAACTCTTCCATATTTTATTTAATTACACAATTCTCCATATCTTTCAGATTCATGTGTTTGAAGCTTTGCTAGTAAACAATATGTAAATTAAACTGTTCATTTTCATGCATCAATTCCCACTTATCACCTTTAGCTTTGCTAGTAAAGAATATGTAAATTAAACCTATTGATTCACCCACTAAATTATCCTCATACCATCCCCAATAGTGTTGGACGTGAGGACTGAGGAGGTATATTATGAAAAAGGGTTAATATGTCTTTACCCCTGTAGTATAGTTTATTTCCGGTTTTTCCCCCTGTAAAATTATTTTTTTGATTTACCCCCTATAAAATATTTTTGTTTCGATTTACCTCCCTAATAGGCCAAACAAAAACCAATTTTATTTTATTTTTCAAGAAATTTTCGTTTTTGTTTGGCCTATTAGGGGGGTAAATCAAAACAAAAATATTTTACAGGGGGTAAATCAAAAAATAATTTTACAAGGGGGAAAACTGAAAATGACTTATATTACAGTGGGTAAAGACCTATTAACCGTATGAAAAATATACTACATGTACTGAAAAAAGTTTATGAAAAGTAGAAATTCTCACCTTATAAGCCGATTTTACGTTGATTGGTTAGAACAATGTGGGTCTATTCTTAGATATGCAAGGCCAAACTTTTCATGTAAGAAATCATGTTTAGGAAAATGATACGGAGTGAAAGACCAAGACCTCAGCCTTTTTCCTAAATTGGTCCTCTTTAGGATGAAAAACTGAAGTTGAGGTCACATATGCTGTGTTATTTTTTGGTTCTCTGAAGTTATTGAAATGTGGAGGAAATGACTTACACAATTAATGATAGATAAAGGCTATTTGATAATATTCGTGAAAAATTAAAAATTTGAATCATCTACTTTTATACGTTCCAGATGAATTCGCAAAAGTCCTTCTAGAGGTTACTGTTCATGTTTTGACCATGTAGCACCTTTGACCATGTAGCACTTTTGATCCTGTTTCTTGGCTGCTATTGGAAGTCTGAGCGGTTTTCGTAGCACCAACTATAACATCTATACGGCAGTTGTTTGTGGCTGCAATTATAGCAATTTCCCAAACTAACACTGTAATTTTGTTAATATCTTGATATAAAGCTGCCTGAAGTGTGGATGAGTATCCAAAGTCTTTAACAGTAACCTTTCACAAACAAACATACAAAACCTTACATATTATAGTTTACTTTTAAAATTTTGTCATAACCTTGTTCCATGCCTATGCAGGTACTGTGCAAGTAGGTCAAATGACAGTTTAATTTTGCAATTTAACTCCTTCATACCATTTAGAATTTTTGGAGTCAAATTGAATACTTTCACAATATAATATTTATAAGATACAATTGCCTCATCAAATAATGAACTTTATTTGAGGCTGACAACTTTTCATCATACATACTAGAGAGAGCCACCATAGTCACATTGATCCTTTCCTTTGCAATGTTAACACCAAATGCTAGCAACACTCTCTTTTAAACACTCTCTTTAATACTCACTCTCTTATTAGTTTAAACTATGGTAGGTCTACACTTTGAAAATTGAACCCAATCCACAGAAAGTGGTGAGACATACATTGATGTCATCCAATAAATGAGTGAGTGCTAGAGAAAGTTTTGAAAAGTGAGTGTTGCTAGCATTCCTCGTATTACAAAATATAGTTAATCAAATAAGAGCATGATGGCCATGCCTGAGCTACTATTAATGTAACACCCCAAAATTTTCAAAATATATTTTCTATATATCTAAATATATGTTCAAGTATCTCTAGTTATTATTTTAAGTAATTTTATTTGTACATGCATGTTGCTTATCATTGTCACATTGCGTGGATTAATGAGAACTGCGTGCATGTTTTATTTTAATTATTTCTAACTATCATCTTATTTAATTTTTTTTTTAAATAATTATCTTAGTGTCTTACTATTATTTTGAATATAAATCTATTTATTATGCATATAGACTAGTTATACATAATTGTATTTTAACGGTAGTGTTTATATTATCTTTAATTGAACTAGATTAGAATTTTGATAATTAGACTAAATTGTAATGGATGTGCATATATAGTAACTAAGGTATAATTTAGAATAGGTAAATAATTGCTTACTAAAGAATCTTCATGTGTAGTCTTTAATTTTTTTTATTATATAATTTTAAAAGGGCTTAAATAAAAAGACTTTTTTTTTATATCAAAATAAAAAGACTTATATGGCTAAGTTTGTAATATGCAATATGGAAAAAAGGGTTACAACATCTATACGTATGTAACCTAATTCCAAAAACAAACATGAAGCTCCTTTTCTCTCACGGATACACCTGACGCCGTCCACACCTCTCTCCCATCTTCACAAGTGGTTCAGCCATCACCAAAGATAACCCATCTATGTTTCTTTGTTGTTACGTAAAATCTGCCACAATTAGATTTCACTCGTGTTCAACATTAACCATTCTCAGGGATCGCCTCTAAGGACGTAATCATTGCAGTTCACTCAAACCATGATTTCATATCTCTCTGAATGTTTAAGAAGCTGACTCGTCTAATCCTTTGGATTATTGCTGCTTTGAGATTTGTGTTGTGTGAAAGCTTCAATCCAGGTATGGGGTGAGAGAGAAGAGTTCGAGATCATGAGTGTAAATTAAATGAGCTGAACGAGAAAACCGTATTTCCCAATAGTTCATTCGGGGCTCGTCGCGACGGTTGTAGCCATTGAGAGATGAATAAATTAATGTGCAAATATGGTAGTGTGAGATTAAAAGATGAATTAGAAATTTTACTAAGGTGTTAATTGATTTAAATTATGCAGAATGTGTGGAAATTGATATATTTGATAAATTTGGTTGTATATTATGTTTAATTTGTTTAATTGTTTGATGATCGAAAAAAATTGTGACGTGACTTTAATGTTTGTGGTGGTGTATTGTAACAAATTGTATAATATGAAATTATATGATAGTGATGTATTATTAATGATCGTGATGTGATGAGCATATGTTGATTATCCCTTAGGTGATGAAGTAATGTTAGTTTTGAATTGTGTTGCAAATGTTGCTTCTAAGAAGTTTCCTAGGCCAACGTGAGGAGTCTAATTAAGTGTCATAGGAATAGTTCCTTAAATCCATGATGGGATCAAGATAAGAAAAAGGTAAAAGGTATTATAGACGATTTAAAGAGAGATGTGAGTAACAGAGTAAGATTCTTTCTCAGTTTAATATATTCCTCGTTAAAGTTTCTAATAATAATTTATGATTTGATGTAGAAATTGTTAAGATTTATTTATCTCATCTTACATTAGTCCAGATTAATACGTGCTTCATTCTTAGGTTAATCATGGCTATGATAAATCATGTATATTAATTGATTGAATACCTAGCACAAGATAGTTGATGTTTGGTAGATAATTGTTTTGCTTCTGCCAATTTGGTTCTATAGAAACTAATTACGGGCTAATTTGTGAGTGAAAGGATTGTGTCTACTGTTTCTTGTAAAATGTTGTGTTGGACGTCTGTATGAAATTGGCTATAGTGGTATTCTAAGAAGTATTAAAAATGTCTTAGATTTTATATACTTTTTTCGAATAAATCCACTTCTATATTGTTGTCAAGAGTCATCAATCTGTTTGTTTTTTTTTTTTTATGCAAATGACGAGGCTTAAAATTGTTTGATGATGAGAATAATGATGTTGATTAAAATTTGCAGTGTGAATGACGATGTATTTTCATGATGCCGATGTTTTCTATGATGATGTTATATTATAATAATGATGAAAATGACTATGAGAGTGTTGACAGTTAATTTATGACGAGAATGATTATGTTATCTATGATGATGATGAGAGTGGTGCTGATTTGTGTGCTTGCATCAGAGTCGTGCATTTTAGTGAGAGTCTTGCATTAATATGTGAATTATTTGAATATGTTTATACTTGTGTTACTTGTCGAATTTATTTCTATACATTCATATAAAGTCTAAGACTGATGGAGTGCATGACTGATGGAGAAGTCCAGTAACATATCTCTGGCAAACTATGATGAGAAAAGTTCAGCAACATAACTCTGGCAAAATGACGAGTAGGAGTGGTACCACATTCATATTGGTCTTAGGACTGAGTCCATATGCATAAAATTGATGATGATTTGTATTTGGTGAATGAGTGTAATTGTGTGAGACGATGAAGGTGACGATCTGTTGATGTTCTTATGAAGATGGTTATTGGTGACTATATGTGTAGTGACCATTTTGAAATTGAATTGTGATATTGTGTTTGTGATTATTTTGGTTTTAATGTTGTAATGATATTTTTTTTTACTAATATGGATTGAGTTGATATAGTATATCCTTCAAGGTTCTGAATATTATGTTTGTGATGTGATATAACTTTGACTTAATTGCTTACGTGTTCTTCTTATTTATTTTATACTAATACATGTTCTCGAAACTCAGCCTTTCGTTGTTTGTGTTTGCTGGCTTGGCCCTGCGGTTGCGAAACCGTAGTTCTATAGGTTATGAGTCTTGGAGTCAAGTAGATGTCTTCCCAGACCTGTCTGGTGTCGTATGTAATTTTGGGGGAAAGTAACACTCTGATAGTGACACAGAAAAAAAGGATTTGTCTTACTTGTTTAGTTTTGTACAAGATAATCATTATTTATGTTGTAAAAGAAAGTATTTTCAAAAGCAAAGGATTCGATGTTAATAGGATTACAATTATCAAGGAAGTGAAATGTGAATTATGTTCGTTATGAGTCAATGTGGTATCCTAAATTTTGTGGAAGAATTCTTATATTAATAGAAAAGTTTTTAGTTGACATTTTCCGCTGCGAATCAAACTCTGTTTTCGAATGAATAACAGTAATAATTATTTTTTTGGATTTAGGGCGTCACTGTTAGCGCTTGTTAAAAAGGAGTAGAAAAATCAGTGGCTTTGGGAGGAGAGAAAGCAATGTTGTTGCTGGATTGATAAGACTGTGAAACGTGTTGGTCAACTTGTGTATTTTCTAGATTTGGATGGTTTTTGATTTTACCAAATAATAATAATAATAAAAATAATTGAAATGAAAAATAATAATAAATAATAAAAAAATTGATTTGGATCTTTTAGACTTATCTAAAAAAATGAAATAATTAAATAATCAAATAAATAAAGACTAAATAGAATAAGATTTAAAATTAAATGACCTTTATTTAAAAAAAGAAAAGAATAAAAGATGGAAATTTAAATAAAAATTAAGAGAGAAGAGAGCCCGAATCAGAACAAAAATGAGGTATTTTAAAATACCTCTCTACCGAATTTCTTTAAAGAGTCAGAGACTGATCAGGGTCAAACGACGTATGAATGTGGGTTCTTAGGTCAAAAATTAGGGTATGACAAATGCCCCTATATAAGTTTCTTAGTCCGGAGATTTGAAGATGGAATCTTTGATTTGACGGGCTGAAGAAACTTAAATACAAAGTACACCTATTTTTGATCCTAAGATACTGTGAATGCATGTGAAACAATTATGAATGCAAGACGGCATAAATGACTCGACTGGGACGAGTAACAACGACTAGTGCCCGAATTCGTTGAAGAAAGGGATCCGACTCCGCTAAGGAATGTAGTTTCATTGGGGAAAATGATTGTCTATTATCGTATTGGTTTGCAACGATAGTTTAATGAAGAAAAGACTTTTTAGTGATACCTCTTGACCAGACACACTGGGAATGACACTTTCGAAAGGGCCCAAGTTGTTCGTTGGTTTGAACTTGCCACTTGAAATGATTGATTAGTGACATCTCTTGACCAGACACACATGGGATGACACTTTTGGAAAGGGCTCGAACTATTCGTTTGTTGGAACTTGCCATTTGAAAATGATTGATTAGTGACATCTCTTGACCAGACACTCTGGGGATGACACTTTTAAAAGGGCTCAAACTGTTCGTTTCTTGGAACTTGCCATTTGAAATGATTGGTTAGTGACATCTTTTGACCAGACACTCTGGGATGACACTTTTCAAAGGGTTCAAACTGTTCGTTGGTTGGAACTTGCCATTTGAAATAATTGATTACTGACATCTCTTGACCAGACACTATGGGGATGACACTTTTGAAAGAGATCAAACTGTTCGTCTGTTGGAACTTGCCATTTGAAATGATTGATTAGTGACATCTCTTGACCAGACACACTGGGGATGACACCTTTGAAAGGGTTCAAACTTTTCGTTGGTTGGAACTTGCCATTTGAATAAATGATTAGTGACATCTCTTGACCAGACACTCTGGGGATGACACTTTTGAAAGGGTTCAAGCTGTTCGTTTGCTGGAACTTGCTACTTAAAATAAATGATTGGTGACATCTCTTGACCAGACACTCTGGGAATGACACTTTTGAAAGGGTTCAAACTGTTCGTTGGTTGGAACTTGCTGCTTGAAATGATTGATTAGTGACATCTGTTGACCAGACACACTTGGGATGACACTTTTGAAAGGGTTCAAACTGTTCGTTTGTTGTAACTTGCCATTTGAAATGATTGATTAGTGACATCTCTTGACCAGACACACTGGGATGGCACCTTTGAAAGGGTTCAAGCTGTTCGTTTGTTGGAACTTGCCACTTGAAATGATTGAACATCGCCATCTCTTGACCAAACACATTGGGAATGACACTCTTGATGAAAATAAGGATTACAAGCTGTTCGTTTGGAACTTGCCGCTCTACATCGGAATACAAGTAGAATGGATAATTGATAGTTGTTCATTGGTTAAAACTTGCCACTCGGCATGCAATAAAAGGTAAGAGGATGAATGCCAGCTGTTCATTGGTTAGAACTTGCCAATTGGCGTATGCTAAAAGTAGAAAAGGACAATTGCCAGTTGTTCATTGTTTAGAACTTGCCACTTGGCATAAGATAAAAAGGTAATTGGTAAGTGCAAGCTGTTCATTTGTTAGAATTTGCCACCTGGCATATGTTTGATTCGTGACATCTCTTGACCAGACACACTGAAGATGACACTTTTGAAAGGGTTCAAACTTTTTGTTGGTTGGAACTTGCCATTTGAATAAATGATTAGTGACATCTCTTGACCAGACACTCTGGGGATGACACTTTTGAAAGGGTTCAAGCTGTTCGTTTGTTGGAACTTGCCACTTGAAATGATTGATTAGTGACATCTATTGACCAGACACACTGGGGATGACACTTTTTAAAGGGCTCAAGTTGTTCGTTTGTTGGAACCTGCTGCTTGAAATAATTGATTAGTGACATCTCTTGACCAGGCACACTAGTGATGACACTTTTGATGAAAATGTCGATTACAAGTTGTTCGTTTGTTAGAACTTGCCGCTTGGCATGACAATGAATGAGGACTGAACCGAAAGGATACAGCCGAACAAGGCTTTAGGTGACTGATGCAACCATGTGTGAATTGATGCTGTGTATATGTTGTGTATGCATGAATGTATGAATATGTGAAAGCATTAATGTACGGATGTATGATTGTATGAATGTGAGAGTATTAATGTGTGAATGTACGATTGTATTAATGTATGGATGTAACTTGTACGAACATATAATTGTATAAATGTACAACTTGTACGACTGTATAATTGTGTGACTGTATGCAACAGATGAACTCGATGAGACGAGACAGGACATACATGGTAGGTAAAATGGGAAGCGGACTGACATTGCAGTACAAACACTCGACAAACTTCCTTGAAGATGATATTATTGCGAATAGATCGAGCCACTTGCAGGGTGAAAACTCGGCACGAGGTAGGAACTGATGCCTCGTGGGAATAAAGTCCATTGTTGACCAGAAGTCTGGAATAAGTCGCCATTTGTAAGCTAGCGCAGAGTGTTCTTCCACTGGTACGCCTCAACAGTCATGCTTTTCCTTTTGCTTTTTTTTTTGTTTTTTTTAAAGTCCCTAACTTTTGCCTGGACCGCCCTTTCGAATTTTCAGTCCACCGGAAGTATATTCCTTTTTTATGCCCCTAATTTTTGCCTGGACCGCCCTTTCGGGTTTTCAGTCCACCGGGACACTCTCTATTGCCTAAGTCGCCTTTTCAGATTTTCAACTTAGCGAGCTTTTATCTTTTTGTTTTTTCGCTTTTTTTTGGATTGTGACTGCATCTTGCTCAAAGAAGAGGCCCTCTCCATAGTGCTTAGCCATGTTTCTCTTCCGGAGTGTAACCAATCTCGAGGCGGATGCTGATGTACGCTTCACCTACTCACAAGTTCAAAGAGAGTGTGTTTGTTGTTCACACTTTTCAAAAGATGTAAAAAATGTTGTATTTTGAAAATTTTGCTTCAAGTATTGCCATCAAAAATAGAAGAAATTTTGTAAATTGAATAAATGAGAGTTCCAAATAAATGGGCACGGGCTCAAACTTGATTAATTGAGTGGTGGCCTGCCAATGGCATGGCTCCATGGAGCTTTGAAATTTTTGAAAAATGGTAAATATATGGGAAGGTACATTGAACACAATAACCGTATTCTCCCTAACAACTTTGAATTGCCCCTGTCTCGAGTCTTTGCTTTGTAGGTTCTTTGAATCGGAGATCTTTTGATAGTTGGATGCCCCAAGTGGATTGTGCCTGACCGATGCAGTTACTTTGTCATGATCCTTAACTTTTGCATAGGTCGCTCTTCCGGGTTTTTAAGGTTTGCGACTTATCGAGCTTTTATTTTTTGACAGAGAATTTCTTGACTGCACCGACATTCATAGGACGTGCGAGTTTGTCACCATCCATGGTTGTAAGAGTCATTGCACACGAGTCTTCATAGTTAGGCATCCATTTACTCCTAGAGTCTGGTTGGAGAGATAATGTTTTTTGCACAAAGTCTCCTTCTTGAAATTCATGGGGACGAACCTTCTTTTTGGAAGCTTGTTACAACTTCTTTTGATATAGTTGTACAAGGTTGTCAGACTAAGTTCAATCAAACTTGAGACTTCAGCAGAACTTCTGTTGACAGGACTTTGACCTCCATGAGAAGTAGGACCTTCATGTCGTATACTGAGGGAAGGAGGGGGGTTGCCCCTGTTGAAATGTTTACTGAAACACGATGCCCATGTGAGGCAACGGTGCCATCTCATGCTAGTCTTTGTAAGTGACTGCTATCTTCTGAACAATCTTCTTGATTTTTGTTTGCAGCTTTGACGGCTAAGATGCCCCAGCATGTGAGAGATCTTGTCGGGAATCTCTTCATTTTCCTCTTCTTCGTCTTCGGACACAGGGAACTCAAAGTTGGAAGAGAGTACATGAATAATGTGTTTGTGCTCGCGATTTTCGGGTATTAAAATCATTGATTGGATTCGAACCTTTAATCATTGAACTCTCAACTTTTATTCGCGGGAAGGGAAAAAGTGAGTAAAAACTCTTATGAGACCTTGGATTCGGAGGTTGGTTTCGATTGGGGAAGGTGTTAGGCACCCGAACCGACTATGGTATCCCATAGGAACCTTCTACCTATTCTCTAATCTTGTGCTAAATTAATTTTACTTATTAAAAAAAGTTTAAGAGTTAAAGTGAAAGAAAGGAGAAAGATGGAGCATATTTTTGGTTATTTTTATTGATTTGGAAGGGTCGAAACCCTTTGCCTACTTACCCAAATAAATCGGGATCAAAATCAAGTAGTTCGGCTAAAGAACTTATTTGATGAGTTGAATTGATTTTAACATTTTTTGAAAAGATTTTAAGAAGAGATGAGAGGCCTCAAGGCATGAGAAGAAAATACGATGAAGTTGGTTAATTTTAATTGCACGAAATCCATGTCTAATGTGGATATTAAATTAATTAACATTTGATTAAGGAAAATAAAAGAAAAGACACTTGGATTACATACCAAGGTTTACTTAAAAGAAATTTGAATTTGATTTTTTAGATTTTTTTTTTTGAAGAAAATATTTTTTCTAAACTAACGATGAAATCGCGTAACGGCGGAATAAAATAAAATAGCGTAAAGCGATAAATAAAGTGGGGTGTCGGTGCGCGTGTCAGTGCGTGTGCCGATTACATATTACATACCCTAAATACATTCTATGGTCGCAAAAGAAAAGAAAAAAAGAAAAATAATGCGCGAAAATAAATTACATCAATTCCCTAATTACAAACTAAACCAAAAATGAAATAAATGACAAGAAATTTAAATATGCATGCAATATTTCTAATGAGAATTATTTCTATAAACTAAAATGCAATTTTAAACAAATTAAGACAACAAGACTATAAAATGCAAACATATGAAATAAACCTAAATGCAAAATAGCAAAATTAAAAGAAATAAAAGTGCATGAAAAAAAAAATTTAGAATGCTTAAATGGACAAAAATTATATATATGAAAATTAGCTATAAACTAAACAAAAATATGCATGATGTTAAGATCAAAATGCTAATTAAAAGAAACAAGTAATATAGTTTAAGCATTAGGTGACTAAAAAAAAGAAGAAATAACTACATGAAATAAAAACAACACAAATATCACCATAAAAGAAAAATAAAAAAAATGCAGGGAGGGGGGTGCAGGCAGCAGATAGGGGGTACAAACAGCAAAATAGTAGCAAAACTGAGCTTGGGTCAGGGTAATGGAGCTGGGGCGGGTACTGGGTCAACCCATGGGTGACCCGCCCAGCTCCAATAAGTGAGTATATAAACAAAATGCATGGCTTTTTCTTCATTTCCCTCTTCCCCTTCTCTCTCTAAAAGCAAAAAATGAAAAAAGAGCTCTCCCTTCTCTCTAACCCTTGGCTCGCCGGCGAGAGAAAGAAGGAGGTGGTGCATGGTGGCCGAACGCCTCCGGCACGGTGGTCGGCCATAGCGCCGCCGCGCCGGAGTTCTAAACTCATCCTTTTTTAAAAAAATTTCCACCCAAACCTCCGTTTCTTTCTCCTCTATACGGATCTATACTTAGTTTTCAAAAGAAATGCACAAACAGTCCTAGATCTACGAAAGAAAACAACAAGAAAAACACACAAACGGCCATGAGCATTACCTTTGTTCTTCCTTGTTCTTCCCTTCGCCTTGCTGCTGTTTTCTTTGTCTTTCTTTCACGTTATCCTTCTACTTTTGCGTGTTGCTTGTTCACGGTTCGGTTTCTTTGTTTGTTCTTGCCTTGCTTTTGCTCACGTTTCCGGTTCGTCTTTTGCCTTACCTTGCTCACGTTCTTCCTCTTTGAGTTGCGGCCGGATTGGTTTTGGTCCCTTACTGTTTCGGTTTTGCCGGTAAGTTGTGGTTTGGATCCGAAAAAAAAAGATTGGGTTCGGATTTTTGATGCTTGATTCGGTTTTGACGTGGTTCAGATTTGTTGTTGTTGGATTTGGGTTTTGTTTTTGTGTTGATGGCTGAAAAATGGTGTTATAGTTGTGGGTATGTTGATGAGTTGTGGATTTGTTGCTTATGGTTTTGATGTTTTGATAGTTTTTAGTTCAATAATGAACTTTGAATGTTGCTGGAAATGTTCTTGGTGTTCTTGAGTTTTTATGGTTTTGATCCAAAGTTTTGGAAAGAGAAAGTAATTTGGTGTTTTGATGATTTTTGACTGATCTGACTTGATTGTGACTTGACTGACTCTTGGCGGACCATTCTAACGCGTGAACAGTACTTTTATAGTACTGTTCACTGATACCCTGAAAATGACAAAAATACCCCTGCAGTTTCTTGGAGAAAAAGTTGGACTGGACCATGACAAAATGACAAGTGTACAATGATTTAAAATAAATAATAAAACTGATAAAAAGACAGATAAATAAATAACAACACATTAAATAAAATGGAAAAAGAAATAATTAAATAAATAATTAATAATAAAACGAAAATTTAAATAATAAAATAAAAAAAATGTCCCGTCGGAACCAAAAAATGAGGTATTTTAAAATACCTCTCTGCCGAAATTTCGTCTGATGCGACTGAGATACGCGGCTTTTTTACGCTAATTAAAACAATAAAACGATGACGTGAATAAAATGAACTTTACGAACGCAAACGTTACGCTACACTAAAATACGCACAAAACGCGAGTAAAATCACGAAATTAAATACACGAGCGACATTAAAAAAAACGACGAACGAAAAAATAAATGCGACCACAAGTACGAACAAAAACAGATATTACGGGAATTAGCGCGCGAACGGACGACTGAAAAACGATCAACGTACGAAAAAATAAAAAATAAACTGGTCAAAAATTAGGGTACGACAGTGTTCAACGGGTTTATTAATGTTTAATATGCATTTATGTTAGAAAGTGAATGATTGTATGCAGACATTTGGAAATGATTAAAGAAAAAGAAATTTTTTGGTTTTTTTGTGTTACCATTTTTCCAGATTAAGCACAAAATAAAAACAAAGTCGGGATCAAAACGACCATTCGAGATTAAGTAACAATCGTTAGATCTTTCGAGATTTTATTATTTCAATATGAATTGCAGATCTAACAATAAGAGCTTGATGGCCATGCCTGAGCTGCTATTACATTATTAGAGAATTAAATATACTTTTCCATGACTTTACCTCTACGAAAATTAATGACGTAGACTCGTGTATATTTGCATAAGATGTGGGACACATTGTAGAATCCTAGAAGGATATCTAATGTGAGGGTTGGGGGATAAACCAAAAATATAAACCTTTAATTATAAGTAACCTCGATAATTAGATAATGGTTGTTTATTTTTTTAATTGTTAGTTAAATTTATTAAATGAAACTTGTAACTCACTTTTATTATAATAAGTATGTCTCTATTATGGCGTGTTTTATGAGCACAAATAGAAAAGAGCAAGAGTTGTGTGTTTTAGATAAACCGCATCATATTATGTTTGATGTGGGAAAAAAATGGAGGATGTGGCAAAAGAAGAGAAGATGTGTCGTTCAGAGGATTTTAAGGTTTAATTTAATAAATTACTAGGTATACTATCGGTGCATTGCATGAGTTTGATTAAAATGCATACTTAAACTTTAAAAAAATAAAAATAAAAAAATACACGGGTTATTTCAAGGTGGTAGTTTTTTCTGATACATAAATTTTCTCGATGTCATATAATACATTTATTTCTACATAATCAGTCAACTGAACATATAAACTGAAGTTCGTCATCACATAATTATACATCATAATATATCATGGAACAGAGAATCATAAAACTGAAGTCACCACAACACGATCAATCCGAAGCTTTCATATTTGTTATTATTTTCATTGACGACATCTTGATCTATTCCAAGAGCCCGCAGGAGCACGCTCAGCATCTAAGAATATTGTTGGATATCCTTCGAGAGAAGCAGTTGTTTGCCAAATTCACACTTGCTGAATTTGGCTCATCAAAAAACGACCTCTCACTATAGTAATCGCAGTCAAAATACACAGACCGTGCCAACCCTAATTCACAAACCCTATACCGTGATCGAAAAATTTGTATGTCTTCCCTCATCAAGTCTCTGTCCTTTCGCTGCACTCCATAACCTCTCTGTCGACCCGAACCCTGCTGCCTGTCCTAACCTGAGCAACCCTGTCCTAACCTGAGCAACCCTGTCCAGACGCTTTCCGACGTCGCCGCTTCACCTCATTCCAGTGCTCCCTATCCCCTCCGTTTAGTGGCACCCTGCTTGGGTTCCGATCCCCCCCTTTGTACCTTACTTCCGGTGAAGGTGAATACCGTCACGGTTGTCCCTGATGGAAGCAGGGATAACCGCCTCTCTCTCGCTCTCCTGCTCTCTCACTCAGCGCTCTTTCAGTCGACTTGAAATGAATTTTCATATTTTATCAAATTTTGATCCATTGAATCACCTCACTCTTGTTACATTAAATCGACTCAAAACATAATTTTTAAGTATGGTTCATTGAGAGACAATTAAATTATATAATATATATCTCCATTGAATTCTCACAACATTGTTTCATGTGTTTTTTACCTTTTTTTTATACATATCAGTGAAATATCTTATAAACATTTGTGTGTATATATGAAGTATCATATAAGTATCCAATAAAATATTTTATGAAAATATCCAGAAGTCTTAGCTCAACTGGCAAAATTGCCGAAATTGTTAGGCCAAATGCCATGACCAGGTTCGAACCCTGGTACCTCTACTTGCGTGTGTGAGTTTATAATGGTTTTGCCATTTCGTCTATCTACCCCAAAAAAATTGAAAAATAAAAATTAATTCTAAAACTTGAAAAAAAAAATTAATTCTAAAATTTTGTGTGTACATATCTGTAACGTGTCAATATCTAATATTTATCCGCCACTACGTTTAAAGTATATGAACTTCATAGATTTTCACATATGAAAAACAAAAATGAAAGTTAATAACTAAAATATTGTGTTTGTTGAACCTCTTTTCTCTCAATTTCACCTTCGATTCATTCACAATAGAAATGATGTCAATGACGTCGTTTCCTCTTTTAATTTTTTGTCTTTGTTTTAAATCGGATGTCTCACTCTCTAAAATAATCATGGCACATACAAAATGAAAAAAAAAATCACTAGATAAGTTAATATAATATCACAAGTTTATGATACTTTTTTGTCAAAAAAAGATCATGATACTTTAAATTTATTAAATTTCTAAAAAATGACCAAATTACCTAATCAAACAAATAAATTTGTTTAAGCACACAACTCACATAAATAAAACGAAGAAAATCATGTTTAGGGTTATTAGTCACACCAAGTACTAGCAATATATTTTTAATAGAAATACTTACTTTTAATCCTTTTTAAAACAAAAAAATATTCTTACTTTTACAATATATTCTTACCTTATCGGTTTGACGTTACTTAATATATCATTTTGTGATAGAAAATAGTTGAATATTTTATTTAAAATATCTTTCAAACTTTTTAATTCAACTATCATTATCTATTCTCTATCAAGTGGGGTTTACATAATCATCCTTTTGTCGGTAAGAAAAAATACCTTATTAGTCCATCAAGTGGAGAAAATATTATTCTTTAACGAGCAAGGAAAAATTCTACATGTCAATTAACTATATCTCATAAACAAATATATTTATTTGTTTGATAAATCTAGATATAAAATTATCGTAGAGTCTTATATTGAGATTACTACATTTATAAAATTCTTTATGAGATTTTTATTGTGAAAATGAGATATTGTGTTATAAAATTCTTAAATAAAAATTTACATTCTCCTTAATTCTAAATGCAAAATATGTGGTTAACTACGAAATTCAATTCTTGATAATATCTGCCATTAAAAAATTATATATTCATGAAGTTTTATATTATCATTGAGTTACCACTTGTGTTAATAATTCTGCTATGCTCATGTGCAAAATATGTGGTTGAGTTCATGGAACTCTGTTAGTTAAAATTATATAACCACTTATGTTGATATCCTTGCACTAATAATTAAGTATTCCACTATTGAATATTACATTATTAAAATATTTCTAAATATCAGTGAGCACTAATGAGAATCTCACTTACTCTTGTTTATATATATGTGTGAGATCAATGGAAGTGTGTACACAACACTATATACTATGAGCTCAAATGAGAAATCTCACTCTAGTTTATATATAGGTGAGATCAAGAGAAATGTGTATGCAATATTATATAAATACAATTTAAAATTCTCGTCATTGTCATATACTCTTGTGCACACTATAAAATATGACATAGCTTTTAAACATAGTCTCATTCTAATATATTGAGATATATATTAAAATTCTTTTAATCTCAATAAACATCATAATTGGATGCTTAAGTCCATTTTGTTGGAATATGCACAATAACCTCTTAGCATGCAAATATACATTGTGCTTCTCTTTTTCCAACATTTCATATTTTATGAGGTCCTAAATAATGAGTACAATTTATAATATCAATACTCCTATCGAGTATGATATTGTGTTCTTCAAGTACTTATAAACTGAGATAATCATAAATGTTCTTTCATTATTGACATTCTAGTGGCCACATTAATCCACATCTTTTTCTTTAAACTAAGTGTCTATGTTAATTCAATTTGGAGATTCTTGAATTTCCTTGTTTTTTTGGATTTTCATAGTCATACTTTTGCTAAAACTTGGATTAATTGAATGTCGTAGAACATTTATTGATATTGACTAAATGTAATTACACTCTCTTTATAGGCTATCCCTATAAGTAATTAACATTCTTAAACTTATGGATATATGGCTTTTATAAAATTGAAAATTCATTGGCAGAACTACTAACCACATACTTATATATATGAGTATTGTAACTCATAATGATTTGATTAAGCCTATGATATTTTGGGTTAGTGGGAGTTTGCTATAGCATTTTAAATGCTTGGACCATTATTGGATTACATACTCTTAATTATATAATGTTAATCCATATTCAAAATCCTGATCCTTATGTGAAATGTAAGTATTTAACGTGTATGATTTTGTTTTCCATATCGGATTCAATTTCTGCATTGTTAAAACTTGTGCTTCTTATATTGTTACAATAACAAGTGCTTTTATCCAAGTGGAATGTTGTTTGGTGAAACGATCATGATTCCAATTCCAACACCATTTTTGTGACTGGATCCATCGAAGTACAACTTCCAACATTTGATGTCAGAAACACTTGATAAAGTTTCTGTTACTGAATGATCAGCAATAAAATCAGCAACAATTTGGCCTTTAACAGATTTCAAAGATTGATAAGTCAAGGAATATTCTGTCAATGCTAAAGCCCATTTACCAACCCTAATGTACAAAATTGGTTTTGACAGCATGTGTTTAATTATATCAAAATGAGAATAAACATACACATCAAAAGGCTTTATATAATGCTTAAGTTTTGTACAACAGAAATACAAACAAAGGCACAACTTTTCACTTGGATGATGCCTTGTCTCAACATCATTTAATACCCTACTAAGATAATAAATGGCTCTTTCTACGCCATTTTCATCTTCTTGTACTAACATACTTCCTATAGTACATTCAGATGCCGCTATGTATAACTTCATCCCCTTATCTTTCGAGACGGGTGAAAGGATAGGTGGATTGACCAAATATGATTTAATTTCCTCAAAATCCTTTTGGTGCTCTGGTTCCCATCTAAATACATCTTCTTTTCTCAAACGAAGTAATGACGAAAAAGCTTGCGCTCTGCCACTTAGATTTGATATAAATCTTCTGAGAAAGTTGGTTTTTCCTAATAGAGACTGCAACAATTTCTTTGTCGAAGGGGATTAAGTCTCCAAGATTGCTTTGGTTTTGTTCTGATTGATTTCAATTCCCTTTTTATGCACCACAAAACCTAGAAAATCACCTGCAGAAACACCAAATGCACATTTGAGAGGATTCATTTTTAAACCGTATTGCCTCATCTTTTCGAATGACTAGCGAAGGTGATTTAAATGGTCATCTTTGGAAGATGACTTTACCACAATATCATTAATATAGACTTGCATAAATTTCTCTATAAAGTCATGGAACATCGAATTCATGGCTCTTTGGTATGTAGCACCATCATTTTTTAATTCGAATAGCATAACAAGCCATTCATAGCAACCCAAGGCGCTTGGGCATCGAAATCCAGTTTTAGACACATCTTCCTCAGCAATAAAGATTTGATTATAACCTGAGTAACCATCAAGCATGCTTAAATATTCAAATCATGCCGCTGAGTCAACTAACATTTCTGCCACCGGCATGGGGTATTCATCTTTGGGAGTAACATTATTTAGATCCCTAAGATCAATACAAACTCTAATGGTCCCATTTTTCTTTTTAACAGGAACTATATTTGCCAACCAATCTACATACCTTGCAGTTCTAATGAACTTGCTTTTTAAGAGTCTTTCGATCTCTTCTTTGATTTTTGATAATATTTGTGGCGCAAATCTTCTAGGAGTCTGCTTTACTGGCTTCTTATCTGGTCGAATAGGTAGCTTTAATTCCACAATTTCTCGATTTAAACCAGGCATTTCATTGTAGTCCCAGGCAAAGAAATCTTTGAACTCTTTTAAAAGTTCTACGATCTGCTCTTTAAACTCTTTGGTGATTTTGGCACTAACATAAGTTGGTCTTTTTACCAAACCCTCTCCCAAATCTACTTCTTCGAGAGGATCTTGTGCCCTCATTTCGTGGTAGCTCCAAATGGATCTTCCTCGAAACCCAAAGGTTCATCATTGTATATGCAGTCCAACCTCTGGTCATCAAAGGACTCTTCGTCTGTGTTTTCAACCAAAGTTTCAAATGTTCTTTCAATTGGAGTCTCGGCCTCTCTGGTTGAGTTTAATTTTCTTTCGGCCACATAGGCTGTAATGTTATCCCAAAAATTGGGCTTGGACATGATTTACTTATCCTCATCCCACCCAATTGGTGAGATCGTACACATAGGGCCCCTTGGGAGGAGGATGCCATTCAACTTCTTGTAAGTTGAGGCCTTTGTCTTGACTGCGTCATCTTCTGCTAAAGAAGTTTCTCCGTGGTTAACAACTATATAGACTTGATCAACCACTTCTCTTTCTCAAATAAAACCAGCATTTGAGTCAAGCTTCATAGAAAACATCTCGTTCTCTTGAACCTCATATGTTGGACAAAGGGATATGCAAGGGGGAATTATTGCCAGCTGCTTGTCGAAGTTGTCTTTGGTGATATTATTCACTTCAGCCAGAAAAAAACTTTGATCAGCCTCAATATTTTCTACCAGACCGTCTCTTCGCCATATGGCTAGCCTCTGATGCAATGTTGAAGGCAATTCCCCCACGCCATGAATCAATTCTCTTCCCAGCAGTACATTGAAGTTCCCTTTGGATGGAACCACCAAGAACATGGTTGTCCTATTCACACACCCCACTATCAATTCTACTTCGATAGCCCCAAGGGAACATTTAGTCTTTCCTTCATAGTTAGTAAGGACCACATTGTGAGGTTTCAAATCTGAATCCATAATGCCAATCTTGCTTAGGAAAGCCTGTAGCAAATTCACAGTAGCTCCTCCATCCACCATGACCTTGTTTACCCCAACGCCAATTATTTTGGCTTGAATGAACAAAGGTTTGAGATGATGGTTCATTGAGAAATTTGGTTTCTTAAGCACATCATGTTGTTTCTCTATGCAGCCATTATTCATCACATAATAACATAATGGCTTGTGATTAGCCATTTCTACTGTGAAGTCGCTCTCTATTTCGTTGACTTCTGATGGCACGTCATACTCAGCAAGGAGCATTGACGCAATGTTGCACACTATGTCAAGGCAAGGATCAGATTCAGAAAAATTTGAAGTCATCTCCTCATCCTCCTATGGTACTTCTTTCTTCAAGGTTGGCAAAGGAGGAAAAATTCTCTCAGTGGCTGGCCTTTTGACCATCTCGAACACTGCCACTTGCTTTCCTGCATCCCTGCTAGTATTAGTTATATCTTTCAAAGCGCCTGCTTTTTTCTGACGCTGGTACATGCGCCACTGTGTCTTGGTCATGGGGTTTTTTTCCTTTATAGTTGTTGTTGTAGGCATACTGTTTGGGATTCAATGCCCCTTTTTGGTCAGGTGTTGTGGCAATTCTTTTCACCCACTTAGTTGGCGGAGCAGAATAACCAGATTTCTTGCCCCCGGAAAAAACCCTAGCATCTACAGGTGATCTGGCAGGAGGATTAAACGTCTTCTTTTGATTTTTGTTAGGATTTTTATCAAAAGAATTTATTTTGTAAGGGATACCCCTTTTGTTAAAACCAAACTTCGAACGGCTATCAGTCCATTTGTTTTTCCGTTTAGACTGGGGTCGAAAACCTTCTATAAATTTAGTAGCTTCTTTGTCGAAAACTGCGCTGCACCTGGGACAAAGCATAATCTCAGTGTTGGAGATCTTGCATCTGTTAAAGAAATCAACTAAATCTTCCTCAGCCTTTGGGTATGCCACTTTTATCTTTTCAGCAAACCGGCCTTCAGTGATCACTGCATGATTAGGCTGATGGTCTTCAGTAACCATTTTAGCATCCACTTGTAATTTCTCTTCTGGCACCCATGCTTCGGCGAAAATTTCGGTGCTGAAGTCTTCAATAATGTCTGCCATGTTTATGTCCACTATTTCAGCGTACATCAAATCCACTTTCTTCGAAGGTAATCCACTTGCGTTGGTTGTTTGGCTTTATCTCCAAATTTCAACCTCCCCTCATCGAGGGCCTTCTGTACAGAATCCCTGAAACGAGTACAACGAGTTAAATTATGGCCTAAAAAACCATGAAATTTACAAAACCCCCTCTTTTTCCTTTGTTCCAAAGGCGGTAGTTTCATATTTTTAGGCACTAAAATTATGCCATTTGTGACCAAAAGATCAAAAATCTCATCACATTTAGAAACATCAAAAGTATATGTTTTAGGAGGGTATTTGTCATTCTTAGATTCTTCCGAATTCTTGCCATTTGATGGCCTCAATAGCTTACACACATATGGTGGACCATCTTTTAATTCTGCTACATTGATTTGACTATCTTCGACAGTGTCTGATCCCCAATCAAATTCCGGATCACTATCGTAGGTATCAACATAGGCTACTTTTTCTTTCTTTGGGAACCTATTTGTCCTGGCTTTCTCGGCCTTAAGCCTTTCCACCTGTCGGACCCTGTCTGCCAGTTGTGCCATATCCCTAAGGTATTGAGTGTCTAATTTATTTCGGACAGAATAGTCAAGACCACCAGCAGCCATTTCGACTAATTCATGCTCTGACACTATGGTAAAACATCTAGCCTTAAGGAGACGAAATCTATTCAGATAATCATCAATTGCCTCGTGTGTTCTACGTCGAACATTGGCCAGTTCTTTCAAACTAATTTTAGATTGACCCATATAAAATTGCTCATGAAAGGCCTTCTCTAATTGGTTCCAAGTAAAAATGGAATGTGAAGGCAATGTTGTAAACCACGTAAAGGTGTTTTTTGTTAAAGAACTTGGAAAAAATTTCATCTTCAAATTCTCGTTATTTGCTATATCACCAGCCTCCATCAAATATCAAGCTATGTGCCCGACTATTGATTCGTTGGTTTCCTCTGCAAACTTAGTAAATTTGGGGATCTTCTGATTTCTTGGTAAGTCAGTCATTAATACATACTCAGACAAAGCCGATACAAAATTTGGCCTATGTAAACCCATGTTAAAACCGTTCTGGGCCAACAGGGTTTCGGCCACATCTGCTATGTTATTTTGGCCCTCGTAATTGTTTCGACGGGCTTGCATGACCACTTGGTCCGCATCCTGGTGTCTGTTTACCATTATTGGGATCCTTTCAGGTTCCTCTAGGGCTTGTTGTTGCTCCCTTGGTTGTTGTGCTTGATTTCCAGGCACTTGGTTAACTTGTTCTTCTGCAAGGTTTTCCACTAGCCCTGCATTTGCGTTTTGGGGTGCTGGTGTAGTTCACGCGGGAGGGGCGCCAAAGAAATTGGCAATTCTCTCCATCTAGGTGGACAACACTTGATAACTATTATTAGTATCTCGAATTAACGGGTTGATAATTGTGCCAATTTGTTGGGTCACCAGATTCACCATATCATGGTTACTATCTTCCATTTGTTGCCTTAGGGCAATTAAGGAAGCATTGGTCAGTGACTGTTGGGCCGTTCGACCGGGAGCGCTTGGTCCAGGATCACCCAATGATGTTGGTATCGACACATTCAGACTTTCTGAAAAACTGGACGGGTTTGTGTGTAGGCCTTGCATTAAGGTAGAAGGCATGCCATAAGGCATGGTCCTATAGCTCGTCGCCGCAGGGTACCAAAAACCTTGAGTTGATGGAATGGACTGAGAGACCGGAATGGTCATCGAGGCCGTTGTATGCACAGGTGAAGACACATGTGCAGGAGTTGTCGACCCTGGTGGTGGCGTCACCACGTCTGTGACATTAGGTGGATTTGTTTGCGCGCTATTTTGAGGATTTAGTGGATTGGTTCCTGTTTCCTTTGCGTTGGCATTTTGAAGTGTCACAGTAGTTTGACTCGGAGGACGCACCATTTCAGGAAGTTGTTTTTTACTTCTCAAGCGCATACACAATATACACCATATAATTTTGAATCAAAATCAAAAAAAAAAAATTAAGAAGAAAAAACTTAAACCAAACACAAAACGGTCCCACTGGGCGTGCCAATTTGTTTACACTGATTTTTGGTAAACAACCGCTGATTTAAAATTAATTACTTGCAAGATTAACCAGTAAATCTTAAGGACATATTTGGGTTTTAGTTTATGTATTTTATCGAATTTAACCCAGTTAAATTCGTTGAAGTTAGTTTCAAACGAAATTGCTTGAATAAAACAAGTAAATTACAAAGATGTTTAAGAAAACAAACTTAAATTGCATTGATTGAATGTAAATTGGTACACATGTTCATACATTGCAACTTGTGATTCGTTTCTCTCTTCCATGCGAATAATTTGAGTGTAAGTTTTTTGTGAGATTGGATTGTGACCTGTTTCTCTTGTGAAAAACTACTATTTATACTAATAGAAATAACTACCTATATTTGAATTTGAAACTACAACTGCTATAGAGGAACAATGCTTATCCATTCAATCTTAAAATGTATTTGTTGCTTGACCTTATCCAAAACGAACTGTCTTTCGACGAAAAACTGTCTTTCGATGTTTCTCGCTTATCGAACTAAAATGCGTGCTTCAAGCATTCTCAGCAAGTCCAACTTCGATAGGAATAAAAGATCAATCTTTACCTCATTAATGACACGGTCAACCTTACTTTGATTGCTTTTAATATAACCCTAATAAAATATGGGCTAACAGGAATACAAGGATGGGTCCAACTAAAAGTAAAGGTCACTGCAGTATAAATATGTGCATCATGTAGCTTTTTGTCGCAACAAGTAGCATTTTCAGTGAAAAATATCTTAATCTTAACCAAAAAGATAATGAAAATAGAATTGAGGGTGAAACCGTAATTTAGTGAATGTTAAAAACCCTTTTACTGAGTCTTCTTTCCTGACCAAGCGACGAATCTTCATATTGATTTGATTGACACAAACAGAGAAGAGAGACATTCCGATGGCGTCTCCTAATTTCCATTTTTGTTCACCAACGATGGCGTCTCCTTCACCAACGACACTCTCCATCTCTCAAATGGCGTCATTTTCTTCCTTCAGTTTCAGGTTTCATTCTTCTTTTTCCTCTAATACAAGAACACCATGTTCTCTCTCTATATCTAGAACTGTTCCCAATAATGTTGATAATGCTGTTTCTTCATTCAATCACATGCTTCCTATGAAACCCACTTCATCCATCATTGAATTTAATGTTAATAATGCTGTTTCTTCATTCAATCACATGCTTCGTGTGAATCCGACTCCATCCATCGTTCAATTTAACAAGATTTTAGGTTCTCTTGTTAAGTCTAACAACAACCATTACACTACTGCTATTTCTCTTTTTCACCAATTAGAACTCAATGGAATTACACCAAGTATTGTTACTTTCAACACTGTCATTAATTGTTACTGCCATCTTGGTGAAATGAATTTTGCCTTTTCTCTATTCGGGAAGATTCTTAAGTTGGGGTTTCAGCCAAATATTATAACCTTCAATACACTTATTATCAAAGGTACGTGTCTTAATGGTAAGGTCAGGGAAGCTTTGCACTTTCACGATCATGTGCTTGCACTTGGGTTTCATTTGAACGAAATTAGCTACGGGACCTTGATCAATGGATTGTGTAAAATGGGAGAAACAAGATCCGCCTTGCAAATGTTGAGACAAATTGAAGGGAAATTGGTCAACACCAATGTGAAAATGTATAGCACAATCATTGATGGTTTGTGCAAAGATAAACTTGTAAATGATGCATATGAGTTATATTCTGAAATGATTACAAAGAGAATTTCTCCTAATGTTGTCACTTTCAATGCTCTTATCTATGGATTTTGCATTGTTGGTCAACTGAAAGAAGCATTTGGTTTGTTCCATGAAATGATATTGACAAACATCAACCCAGATGTTTATACTTTTAGTATATTGGTTGATGCTCTTTGTAAGGAGGGGAATGTAAAAGGAGCTATGAATCTGTTAGCTGTTATGATGAAAGAAGGCGTAACACCTAATGTTGTTACATACAATTCACTAATGGATGGGTACTGCCTAGTTAATGAAGTGAATGAAGCCAAATATGTGTTAAGCGTTATTTCTCGAATGGGACTGGCTCCTGATACGCATAGCTATAATATCATGATTAATGGATTCTGTAAGAGTAAAATGATTGATGAAGCCTTGAGTCTCTTTAAGGAAATGTGTTGCAAAGGCATTCAACCAAATATTCACACATACAATATACTTATCGATGGACTATGCAAAGAAGGAAGACTTGAGGACGCAGTAGTGATTTTTCTGGATCTTTTGATTAAAGGCTACAATTTAACAGTTTGGACATATAATATTATGATCAATGGTCTTTGTTTAGAGGGTTTGCTTGATGAAGCTCTGACTCTGTTGTCAAAAATGGAAGACAATGGTTGCATTCCTGATGATGTAACTTACAAAACAATTGTCCATGCTCTCTTTAGAAATGATGAGAACGAAAAGGCAGAGAAACTTCAACGTGAGATGATTGCTAGAGGTCTACTCTAAGGAAAGTACTAGTTAAGATGATTTATTGTTACTTATTAGGTTATTTTGAATTTCAATGACCATGTCTAGTCTTTTTATTTAATTAGTTTATTTACTTATATTTGCATTTACAGAGAATGCTGAACTACATAATGTATTCATTGTCACTTTAGTTTTTATTAAAATTCATTTGTTGTTATGTTCATTTTCATATTTTAATGATACCGATGGTTTATTAAGGTTCTGGCAGTTTTGAATCGAGGTAGAGCTAGAATTGTGAGCGTGATATTGAGTTCGACTATGTGTCTGTCCTATGATGTCTGTTAGAAATTACCCGAGATTATATGTAAATGTGAGAACTAGAAATGAACTTCTCCTCAGTTTTGTGTAATGAATGCATAGGACATTATTATTTCTTTTTCTCGGTTTTAGATGGTTGGAGGATGAAATAGTAGAGAACATTGATGCACAATGCTTCTTGCTTACTAACATGATGAAAACCCTGGTGATGGCTAGAGTATTAAGAATTTAAAGATTATGCAGGAAATGAAGGAATGGTAAGCAATGGATAAGTGTGATAGTTGCTGCTGGCCTACTATCATGCATTTAAGGACGGTTGTGTTCTTGATAAGGTGTTGTCTTCTTGTTGTTTCAATGTATAATTCCTTATCTTCAAGCGGCATGTTCTGGTTTTGCTCCTGTAATGTTAGTCTTGGACATTTTAAAAATTCTTGGTTGCTGCCATTTTTGATTAATTTTGGTCACTGAGAGATATGTACGCACTTCATAAAGTGGTGTCGTGTTTCTGCTATTAGTATTGAATATAAGAATGAAGTGTTTTTGTTTCCTTTGTTGATGTTGGTGGGTTTGACACAGTTTCTTATTATAGTACCATCTTGAGTCTGGTATAGGGTGGATGACTAATTGGTGTAGTCTATAAGTATTTTGATAAGATGATCTACAATATTTTCTGATGTAATATTGGAGTTTTGAGATCCCATGTTGTTTTCACAATATCCACTAGTATCATATTTTGATAACACATGCTTCCATTGCGATCCTTCAATACTTGTATCATGTGGAATTCTGCCATCGAAGTCATTCTCTCTTGCTACTTTAGTAATTAATTACCTTTTTGAATGCTGATACTTTTTCTTGCTTTAATTCTTCTTATTCAAATTCTAACGCAATTTTTGGTTGTGAGAAGTAGGTATGCCCATCAACTGCTCCCTATTAAGCACATTAATTCATTCTTAGTGATTTATTACTAAGAAAGGCAAAAGGTGTGTTCTATTGAATAATAATTGATTAAAACAATTATATCTGTTGTTATTTTCATTTTCATATTTTAATGGTCTCAATTGTTTATTAAGGATATGAGAGTTTAAATTAGGTAGACTTAGAATTTTGAGAGTTAGATTGAGTTCAATAATGTGTCTTTGCTATGATGTCAGTTAGATAATTGGCTGAGATTGAGAGTTTTAGGAATGCCTAGCACACTTTTCTTTCTTTTCAGCAATTTGTAGCAAAAAATATTCAGTTAAAGAAAGTCAAAGTATGACATTTAGTACCTGTTTGGTTTGGCGGTGGGAAAGCCAAACCCACGTTTCAAAGAGCAACTTTCGTGAAAATATAGAAGCCTGCTTTCCCAGCTTTTCTTGCCGCAGTTTTGAAAAATATAATGCCATTCCAAACACACCAGGAGAATATAAGCTAATTCTAGCTGTTGTTTTCAAAAAAATTGAAGTGGACCCTGACCTCTTGCTTGTTCATTAGAATGTGGGGCCATTCGATCGTATATAATTTCTTCATCTTTGATTAAAGACATCCTAAACAATATTATGTTATCTTTCACGTCCAATAATTTGTATAGCTCTTCACCAATCATTTATGTACCTAATGGTTTTCCAAACCATATCTTCATCTACATGTATTTAGAGATAATCTTTGTTGGAGACACAATTATTTATTTTTCACTTTTGAAGCATTGAATACTTCCTAATCATATAATCTAACATAATGTTATTAGTATGAGATGAAAAACACTAAAAAATACTTCGATCACTGTTATTGATTGAAGCATTGAATACTTCCTAATCATATAGTCTAACAACATAATGTTTTTAGTATGAGATGAAAAACACTAAGATCACTGATATTGAAAGAGAGAGAAAGCTGTGTGTGTCAAATGGAGGTTGTGTGACTAAATTAGAGAAGCACTGGTACACAGGGCGGATCTAGACTTTTGATACATGTGGGGTTGGCTAAATTTTCAAAGAAACAATAATGTAAACTATATTAAAAATAAGAAATAACATTGTTTGATACAATTCATTTTACAATGAAAAAATACGTTCAACACTTGCTACCGGCAAGAGCAAAATCAACTTCAAAAGTTAATAAATCATAGCAAATGTTTTACATTTATTTGTTTCCACAAGTTTTACACAAAGATCTGAAAATCCATTCAACTTAGCAAATTTTAGGTCAAATCTAAGATTTGTAACATATTTCTTAAGTTGATGGTGTAACGCCACTTCCGGCACATCTATTAAATCATTTGGATAAAACTCAATCATCATTAATAATTTGTTCACATTAAAAGTTGCAAATGACTTTGCAGGGATTCAAACATGAAACATACCGTTCTGATTTTTTTTCTAAATTTGTACCCAGATTTTTAAAAATTAAAATTTTTTACAGAAATTTTTTTTAGTAGAAAAATTTTTAAAAACTTTTTTTCGAAAAAAAAATCTAACCTTTTTTAAAAATTTTGAAAATTTTCTTTTTTTGCATTTTGAAAATTAAACTCAAGAATTTTTTTAAAATCATTTTAATTTCGAAAAAAATCTGATTATATTTTCTATTTTTTAAATTTTGAAAAAAAAATCTTATAGTTTTTTATTGAAAAAAAATCTTCCATAATTTTAATTTTTGAAAATAATCTTAACACAAAAAAAAAATTCCATAATTTTTTAATAAAAAACTTTAATTTTTTTCTAATTTAAAATTAATATAAATGAATTTATATTATTTTTTGATTTTTTAAAATTTTTAATAATAAAATCTGATGTGGCCAATTAAAAAAAAACCAAGTCAGCGCCACATAAGCGAATTTGGTGAGTTGGATGGGGAAGGGGGTTTTGCGGTTTTTTTTTAAGGTTGCAAATCAAACCAAAAATGACATATATTACAGGGGGAAAACACTATTCACCCTATCAAATATGGACCCTGTAATTTTCTATATAAGTTCAAATCAACACATATCCAAATAAAATGTCAAACTGTTATCGTCAATTGTCGTTGATAATTTTTTTTTTCATATTCAATGTTAAACTATTTTGATGCTTTTAAAAAAAAATGTTAAAATATTTTGATAAATAACATAACATTATACCACGAATATTGACAAAATTATGTGGAATAGAACATCTTCATACTTATTGTGTATGTGTAAAGTCAATTTAATAATTTTCTCTCTTTCATATAAAAATGGGCAATTAGATTCATGACAATAAAAAAAAAAGACAATTGATAGTTTATAGTTGATGATTGATCACTTATAGTTTTTAAAAGATAGTTGATAGTTTATAACTTTTTTTGAAGGAGACAACTTATAACTGATGGTTTATAAATTATAGATGATGGCAGATGACTTATAACTAATAAGGTAATTGAAGTGTTTGGTAAAATTAGCGGTTCAATCAGTTGATAAATATAAACACAAATAAAAGGTATTCATAAAATTTATATTTCCTTAAAAAAAATTATAAAATTTATGTATTAATATATTTGTACAAAAAAGAAATTATATATTATTATTGAAGTATATTTTTTTAACAAGTAATATTTAAGTATAAAGAATTTACTAATTTAATTTATTAAAAAAAAAAGACTTCAGTTAAATTGTTATCCTTAGGTTGGCTCAAAGTTAAGAAGCCGTTGTTTATTTTTGGCTCTCAGATGTGGTGGTCAAGTCCTTTGGCTTGTCTAGGTATTGGCTAAACCACAGTTTTTGTTATTACCTTGTGGTTGACTATTCTGTACTTTTGATAGTAGTTGTTGGCACACCTTGTGCTTGCAAGTGCTATGGTTTAGTAATATAATCCCATTTTGATTTCTTCAAAAATAAAAAAAAGACTTTAGTAATTTAAATTTATTAATTCAACCAATATATCGTGTTTGAATTCGAGTTTGAACATTCAACATCGTTGAAACTATTAACGAGTTTATTGTTCATTTGAATCTCAAAAAGATTCAACTCAGACTTCCTCTATTAATCAGTGGTATTCTTCAAATCATTGGTGTTTCAGGGATTACTGATTTGCTCTCTGCTAGGGTTTGGGATAGCAGACTTCCTGTGCATCATTTCCACTGATTCTTCCTGATTTCTTCCAGACTTGGTGCACTCTCCTCTCTGACTGCCTAGCCATGTTTGACTGGCAGGCGGAACTGGCTCCTCCAATCCCAATTCCACTAGTGCAATCTCAGTCTCCACCCTCTCTAAGTGTTGTGCGTTCTGCACTTACTGCCCTCGTGACTGATCAGACTATTCCACCCCCTCCCAAATTGTTTGCTGCAATTTTAGGGGGTGCCTCAACTTGTGCTGCAGAAGATGTTCCTTTCTCGGTTCCCTGCCTAAAGGGCAATACTCTCTCAATCAAAATTGGCCAAGACGAATAGTCCAAAGGCCTGGTTGAATGTCAGTATGCACTAAGGGGCCGGCTTACCTTGATTATGGGCGACAAACCTTACACGACATGCGATTTGGCTTCCAAATTAGGCAAGATTTGGAAAATGGTTCATGAATGGAAGATTGTCTCGCTCGGACGTGGTTTTTTATGATTTTCTATTTCAGAATCCGAATGATTTAACTCGTATTTGGGAGGCAGGCAGTGTTTCTCTTCATCTGGGTATTATCCGTCTCTCACAGTGGACGAAAGACTTCCATCAAGATTCTCATAAAAAAACTCATGCTTCATTATGGATTAGACTTGGTGCGCTGCCTCAAGACTATTGGCGAGAAAGAACACTAAAGGAAATTTCCAGCGTCGTGGATACTCCTATCTCTATTGACGCTCTGACTCGTAATAGAGTGTTTGGACATTATGCTCGCATTCTGGTTGATATTGATTTATCGAAGAGGGTATTTGATGAAATTCTTGTTGAAAGAGAGGGTTTTGCCTTCAAAGTGGAAGTACAGTATGAACGTCGTCCACTTTTTTGTCATCATTGTTATGTCATTGGGCACAATGTTACGAAATGCAAATGGCTGCATCCGGAAGGGGGTAAAGGAAATCGTGGTAAATCTAAAGTGACTAACATAAGTAAGAAGGTTACCTAGCATTCTCGCGGTGACAAAGGAGCTTCATCTTCTGGTTCTTTACAGTATGTCCCAGTTGTTCCAGAAGATTCAGCCAGGGACGTGATAAATAAGGCTTATGAAGGTGTTGCACCAAAATATTTTTCATCCAACACCTTTAACTTTGCACTCAATAATGTCATTGACTCAATCCCTCAGGGTGCGCTTCCTAGACCAACCATTCCCATGTTAGATTTGGTGACAGTTGATGAGCATGATGATGAGAGTATTGCTGAAGAGGAGGGGATGGAAAATACGGTCTCTAAGGAACCTGTTCCTTCTTCTCCATTTGATTTGAATGTTGAGCACGCTACAGTACATGATGAGAATGTTTCCCCAACTCAAGTTATTCCCTCGAATTTTCCAAGTATTGAAGCTCCGCCTGCCGCTACCCTTGTTGATACTGACACCGAATTGGGAGCAGCTCAGACATCCACACAACAAGTTACGGTTTCACCTACAGCTTGCGCAGTGACACCTTCAGAGTCAAGTGCTGCAACTGATGTGCATTTGATAGGCAGCTCCATCACATCCCATGATAATCTCCCTGTACAACATGTTAATCCAAGAATTCAACATGATTTAGAGCTTTGGCAACGAATTAAAGAGTATGATAAAAAACGGCAGAGGAACCTCCATTCAATGCGGTTTTGACAAAGAAGCAAAAACAAATGATGAGGAAGGAACTTCTTGATGGGAAGCCGCCGTATATCACCCGCTCTAGGGGACCCTCTCCAACTCCCCAATGAATATTTTCTACTAGAATATTCGAGCTTCGGAGGTGATTTATAAGAAGCCTACTTGTTTAATGCGGCAATTTAGAAGGCCATTGTTGTGCTGACAAGTTTGTTGCCATGGGACATGCGGCTCACGACACAGTTTGGTTAATTGCTTTACCCCCAGCTTTGAGTACAGACTTCTTTTTGAGGGACAGAGTTATTCTGCCTAATTACATATTCCCTTAGTCTGTTGTTTTTTATTTTTGCTGATTTCGTTTTTTTTTTCTTTTTTTCTTGTGTCGAGGGTCCCCCCCCCCCCCCCCCCCCCCCGGTACATATTTTCACCTCTTTTTAATAATATTTTGAGTTTGGCGGCATAGGATAGAGGTTCTCCGAGGTGTCAACCTAGTTGGGATGTCAGTGCTTCCTCTTGATGTATATCCTCTCTCCTAGCTTATCCAAAAAAAAAATTAAATTTATTAATTTCTTATATCTTACATATATTATTAAATGAATTTTTATTTGGAAAATATTAATTTCATATTTGGAATATATTTTCAAAATATCCTTATTTTTTTTTATAAAATTCTTTATTTTATTTTTTTAACAAAAAAATCCTTCATTCTTATAATCATCTAAAATTGTTCTCGTGAGCTTAACTCAGTTGGTAGCGACAATGCATAATATATGCAAGGTCCATGGTTCAAACTCGGGACACCTTAAAAAAACATCTAAAATTGATATATGTATAAATTTGACAAAAAGTGTCCCTAAGATAGAATAATTATAAGAGTTCATGTAAGGGAAGTAAGTATCCTCAATTTCTTTCTATCTATTATCTCTCAACAAGAAAAACTCTAAATGTGATGAAAAATTATGGAAGTCTTTGTCACGTGACATTACAACCACCAAATAATCATATGATGACGGGTCATACCCAAAACCATATAGATAACATAAATATTGACACCTAAGTGGAACTATTAGGAGACAAAGGTATTTGTTTGTGAACTCTATTGGATGGATTCCATAGGTAGATGTTTGAAGCATGGTGCAAAAATATAAACCCTCTACATGAACATTTAGTTTTCATAAAATAACAATATTGGGGAGGGCGAAGAGGATCAAGATGTGGATGTATAAAATTAAAATTCAGTAAAGTAGAAGTATAATAATCTCGAATTGATGCTTCAAAATCGATCAATCGAATTTCAAGCTCCGCATTTGATATGAATAAAATTCTAGGACTATGTGCGGCAATAATTTCAAAATGTGAAATTGCAAAGTAGGTTTGACAGATAAGAGAAAACCATAACTTACAAACACACATGAAACGTAAAAGAGACATGACCGGTAACTTCAACAGAATTATGATGATCGAGTCATGAGACATATACTGTGAATTCTTCTCCATGAGACTTACAAATGTTGTTTGTCTGTCACGGTTTCGATCTAGTTTAATACCAACTTTATATTTTGTTGCTTATGTTAGCAATAATGAAATGGAATCATAATAGTTTTTTTAAATATCATTTTTTTGTTAACATTTCATTAAAGACAGTAATTAATGCGTACACTCAAACACATTAATTTTTTTTACCAACTCTTCTTGGATGTTGTTTTGGTGGCTTACAAGTTTTATTAATTGGTAACATGTGCTCAAAGAATTCTCTAGGTAAATAACACTTGTTTAATTTCACTAGTTGATTCCATTCTGCCTCAGATTAGTAATCCATTAACATTTTTTATCCTAGTTTATTCAAGGGTCCCTATATTGAATTCCACGATTTGGTCACCTTCAAGGATATAAAATTAATACATCCTCGTAGACAAAGAAAATAAAGTTGTCTCCATAAGATACAGAAAGTAAGAGAGTAATGTTAAAGACACAGTCACCTTACCAACTCTTTTTTATGAAGCATCCTCATCTGGCTCAAATGAGTTATTCAAAGCAAGCAACTAAATAACACATAGAAAGTAATTCTAAATGTTTATTTTTTAACAATATTTGCCTCGCCTTGCTCACTTCTGAATTATGTATAAATTACAACATTTTTTCGTCCATTCAAATCTGCCAACCAGATAATAAGCAATCACAAAGCAATTTGGCCATCTCTTAAGCATCTATAAAAGTCAAACATCCAATCAATGCAAGGGTTTCAAAAGATAATTGGGGTTTAATTACAAAGCGATTTGGCCAGCTCTTGTTCATTCATGCTTTTTTAGGTGGTGGTTAGGGTTTGAACATACTATACATTATCCCTACCAACTGAGTTAAGCTCACGAGGATGTTCATTCATGCTTTTAACAATATTAATTTAACTAAGACATTGGGGTTCGGTGTTAGAAAAAACAGGATATGTGCCAAGATATTGATTTTAACCTATTTATGTAATTTATCATAATTATAGACAATCGATTGTTATAGTTGGATGTTAACTACCAAATTGGTTATGTCTCCTTATGATTTTCATCAAGACAGGTTCCTGAATTTCATTATTTTCTTTCCTCTTTTCTTGAGATTAGTCTCCATGGCATTCAATGCTCTCATTTATTTCTTCCCTATTCTCTAAGAAAGGTTCCTGAATTTTCTCAAAAAAAATATATATTTAAAAACACTATCATAATTCCAATTCATTATTGCTAGCATAAGCAACAAAATATAGAGTTACTATCAAACTGGATCGAAAATGGGACAGAAAAACAACATTCGTAAATCTCATGGAGAAGAATTCATAGTATACGTCTCATGACTTGATCATCCTAATTCTGTTGAGGTTACCGGTCATGTCTCTTTTACGTTTCAAGTGTGTTTGTAAGTTATCGTTTTCTCTTACCTCTCAAACCTACTTTGCAATTTCACATTTTGAAATTATTGCCGCACATAGTCCTAGAATTTTGTTAATATCAAATCTTGAGCTTGAAATTCGATTGATCGATTTTGAAGTATCAATTATAGATTATTATACTTCTACTCCACTAAACCTTAATTTAATGCGTCCACATTTTGATCCTCGTCGTCCTCCCCAATATTGTTATTTTATGAAAACTAAATGTTCATGTAGAGGGTTTATATTTTTGTACCATGCTTCAAACATCTACCTAAAGAATCCATCCACTAATGTTCACAAACAAATACCTTTGACTTCTAATAGTTCATATTTAGGTGTCAATTATTTATGTTATCTATATGATTTTGGGTATGACATGTTAACATATGATTATTTGGTGGTTGTAATGTCATGTGACACAGACTTCCATAATTTTTCATTACATTTAGAGTTTTTCTCATTGAGAGATAATAGGTGGAAAGAAATTGAGGGTACTCACTTCCCTTACATGAACTCTTCTAATTATTCTAAGGTTGGGACGCTTTTTAATGGGGGTATTCATTGGTTGGCTTTTCTTCATGATTTATCGATGAATGTTATCATTGAAAATGGACAGTTATTATAGAATTCCTTCTATTGTAAGAGGATTATGGATCCCGAGTGGCTGTGTTTACAGAGTCTTTGCTTTCACTCCCTGGTGACAACGACCAAGATTAAGAAGACAACATACACAAAAAGAACGAGGTTATGAAATATTAACTTTCCAATTTTCTTTATATTTATAATTAAATTGTATTATGTACTCTTGGATGGGTTCATTATGAGTTGATATAATATGTCATGAAATGTTTATTGGTCTACTATTTGTAGTACATTTGTTTAAAACATTGTTAACTTTAATTGTTTGTGTGATTCAATGTTATTTATACATGTCTAATTGGATTTAGTTCATATGTTGTTGTTGTTGCCTAAAATGGTTTTATATTTTAATTTATTGGATGATTTTAAGCATGTTACTAAAGATCAAAATCATAAATAGACGAGTTTGATTTAAAGCATTTCATTAGAATTTTTTTTCATGGTCACATATTTGAAGGAAATCAAAGGTTTTGTTGTCTAATTTTAGTGGATGCTAATAAATCTACGGCCGTTGCCGTTTCTCTGTTATATGGTTTGTTGTTACAGGCATGGATTTAATGAAAGCTTTCTAGATCCCACTTGGTGGGAGAATTATTGCTCTCAAAAGAATAGAAAATCTAGTTTTCAACTTTTCACACGCAGTGAAGCGTTATATTAATATTGTAATGTTAGATTTTAGTTTCACTATGTTCTTGATATTTTCATAGATGCTGAATAGTGGAGAGAAGATTTTTCAGTTGTATTACTCCAACAGTCAGGCTTTGCACTTCACTTAGAACATTATTTTGTACCGTTGTTCATATAATTTGAAAATTTGATCCATAACAATTCAGATTCTGAATTTAAGGATTTTGCTGCTTAATAGGACACATTATCTTCAGCAGTAATGAAAGACAATATCTGGATTACAACCCTGGCTGGCCAACAAGCTTAGAGGTAATAACATTAGGAGTATCAATCATGTTTATAGAGTTGTTGAAGAGTTTACATTTACACTTCATTTTTTGCATCTGTCAAGTAGGTCTGAATTTCATTGGAAAAGTCATTGTGTCTATTAAGATATGTGTCTTTCGAGCCACTTTAGTAATGGAAATGTATATTAGTTTTTCATTTTGATATTTTCAAAATCTCAAAGAAGTTCCCTATTACATGATGATTATGCAAGTCTTGTGTGAGAATCATTCTATGTTACTCTTTTTAATGTTACTCATTTTTTTTCCTTCTTGTATTCACAATATGTATGATTTGACTATTAGGTCTCCTCTAAAGAAATACTCATTAAAAAATTTGATTTAATAGGTAGACTAATTCTTCACAAAGATGACAAACAAATAACATGCATAATGATATACAAGAACTTAAAGCCTAGAACTATGTAGCACTGACACTGGTACTTGCAGTAACATTAGATTATTCTATTTAATCGAATCATTGACAGTGTTGATGTGTCAGTGTTGTGTTAGACATTGATGTATGTGTCATTGCTTCATAGTTTGAGGTCAATTACATTGATTGAGGTGAGATTTTTTTTCTTATGGCTAAAACTAATCCTTACATGAGCTACTACCAATCAAGTAGTGACACAGACATGAACACGACACTGACACATAGTCACTGATAATAATTTATGAAAATGAAATAATTAAATTTTACCACATATGTCGGTGCCATTACGTTATTGGACAATGACACATTGGATACTGAACATACCTTCAATTTGAAGAGTCAATACTAGGGTACTGCCATGTGATTGTGATATCATGCTTGTTGGTGTGATTATGCAGCCAGTGGACCTGATCCATCTCTTTTACATTTTATGGGATTTATATCGTTAAGAATTACTATATGATAATTTTTATGTATATTATCATTTTGTTAAAGAGGAACATGTACAATTGTTCACCCTACTTCAACTGACAGTTACCATATTAAGGTTATTCATAACCTTGACTCGAACAATGTCCATACGAAAAATCCCCTTAGCAACAATTCAATTGATTTGGGTGAACTAGCTAATGTGTTTTCTTGGTGGCCTAATAATGGTGATGGAATTTAGTAGAAAAGAAGAGCTTGCCGAAAAATCATATGATAGGAATCAGAATATTTTTACCTAAAGAATATGGTGGTTTTGAATCAAGCTTGTGTATCCATAATACTTATCTAAAAATGTTAAACTAAAAATGTAAACTAGGAAAGTCACGATCTTTAGACTATTTATATTATGTAACCTCTTAAGAATAGTAATTCTTATTTAGCATTCAGCATTCCTTCATACATGATTTCATTTGAATCAATGAATATTTTTTTGGTAAATGGAACATTAGTATTTGAAGAATCAGTAGCATAATTGATGATTATTGTTTAGAGGCAAATTTTAATAGTTGATACGTTAGAGGGAGAGGGACTTGTTAGTAGCATTATTCGGACCCTATAACTCCTACATAATGCTGTTTGATGTCCAAATCCTTATTACTGCGCCATTCCTTAGGAGATCCACTTAGTGTAATTGATGATTTTAATAATCACTTGCTCAATGCCAAAGCTTTATGCTGCTTAAACCCACAACTTGCGACGGATATTCAATTAGGTAATTGTTACCTCTCTTGCTATAGTAATGTTTGATTCACATTTTAATGCTTGCTTGGGACTAGAGTTTGAGCCTGGCACATGGAAAGCAAATTTAGGTTGGCTGGAAGTATTGGATTTGGTGGCACAATTGACTATTTTCCGTCAATAGCTTCCAGAACAAAATCGTTTCTACTTCCAAATCCGATATTTGTTTAGGCTTTTTGGTAATTGTGGAAAAGATGATGCCTATAAAGATAGTTATAAACCTTGGTGATAGAATCGTCGAGTATTTTGCTTGGTACCTTTTGGTTTTATAGTATTTATAACGGATATAGCTGCTATGGCTGATTTCTTGAGGCTTTTCGTGATCACAGCCGTAACGATAAAGTTGTTGTGGACAGATGGAGTAATGTTGCATAACTGGGAGATACTCCAAGAGATTGGACTTGCTTACAATGCTTAGGTCTCCACTTCTTGTTGTTACATATTCTATAACACATTCCGAATTCTAAGCATCTTAGCACTGAGTTGTAGCTACTTGTCAATAGATTCACACCAATAGGAAATAGCATGATGAATGTACAACATGATGAATGGAATGGCAGAAAAAATTTAAAATCTGATTTTTTTTTTACTTGTACTCTTTATCATGCTATTTGTTCAAAATAACATTCTCTTTCTTTTTTACTTTTGTGTGAAATTGTAACCTTTTTATATGTTCAAATGATTGAATTATTTTTTATTTTAAACATTGTTAATTCTCAAACAATGGATATGTAACTTGAGTCAAAAAATACTAACGATTGGGATACTTTTCACACGTTTTAATTATTATTACTCAGTTATTTACTAATTTTTATCATTTTAAATGTTTTGTTTTCATTAACATTTAAGTAACGAGGTTGCTGGGAAAGGTCCATTCCACCATTACACATTGTACTAGTTTTTTTTTTTTTTTTAGTGGATGATAATCAACAACCACCTCTTTTATCCTTTATATAGGCGTTGGAAAGAGATGTTAAGACAATCCAACACATCACCGAGAATTCTAGAAGCTTGATCAATAGCTGTTGATCTGTTGCATGATATGGTAATAGTCCTTCAAATGCGTATTTTGAATCTCATTCCTTTTGAAGCGAAATACCAGTAGACACAGTTGCCAAACTGTACGAGGTAGTGGAGTAGTAGAAGCAGAGTTCGTACAAAAGTACTTTGTCCTATTCTGCATTCTTTGTCGTTGAGCATCTCATGCTCAAGTTGACTTTGAAGCTAGCCGTTACTCCAAATGAACGTTTCTTCTGCATCGAAATGTCTTCAAAAATCATTCTAAACAAATCTTCAGTTTGTAGACTTCAGGACCTCTCGAAACAGCTTCTGATGATTCTTCATATTCTCTGGAACTTCAGAATCACAAGCAACAAGCTTCTCTAGATTTTTGCTCTTAATTTGTTTTAACAGAATACTTTCTAAGATTGAAATCTTGATTAAGATCCTGCACGCTTAAACAAATATTAACATATCTAATTGACAATTTTTAATACCTTGTTATCATCAAAACTTAAAAGGGGTATTGCTGAACACCCTTGTTCCAACATGTTTTGCCCCAGTTTTGTCGTGGTGCTTGTGTTTTGTGCGTTTTGGATTTCTGCTTGACCATGTAAACATAGTCACCTTTGATCCTGTTTCTTGGCTGCTATTGGAAGTCTGATTGGTTTTCGTAGCACCAACTATAACATCTATACGGCAGTTGTTTGTGGCTGCAATTATAGCAATTTCCCAAACTAACTGTAATTTTGTTAATATCTTGATATAAAGCTGCCTGAAGTGTGGATGAGTATCCAAAGTCACCATAGTCACATTGATCATTTCCTTTGCAATTCTAACACCAACCTTACAAAATATCGTTAATCAAAAATAACACCAAGGGCTTGCCTGTTGAGATACTTTCATTGTCATCTTTCATCCCTACAAGCTTCCTTTTTATGATTGTATAGATAATCCTCAATTGACTTCTTTCATAAACACGGGTAAGCATCTCAAATCAAACACACAAACAAACAATTAAGCACATAAAATAAATAAATAAAATAATTTTAACGAAAAACGGGTTGTTACAATGCATCTCTTAAATGTGCTTCACCTAAAATCTTGTATTTCATAAGGTATATTTGCATAAAATATGTATATTTGCATAAGATGTGGGACACATTGTAGAATCCTAGAAAGATATCTAATGTGAGGGTTGGGGGATAAACCAAAAATATAAACCTTTAATCATAAGTTACCTCGATAATTAGATAATGGTCGTTTATTTTTTTAATTGTTAGTCAAATTCATTAAATGAAACTTGTAACTCACTTTTATTATAATAAGTATGTCGCTAATATGGTGTGTTTTATGAGCCCAAATAGAAAAGAGCAAGAGTTGTGTGTTTTAGATAAACGCATCATATTATGTTTGATGTGGGAAAAAATGGAGGATGTGGCAAAAGAAGAGAAGATGTGTCATTAAGAGGATTTTAGGGTTTAATTTAATAAATTACTAGGTATATTAGGTGCATTGCACGAGTTTGATTAGAATGCATACTTGAATTTTATTAAAAAATAAATAAAAAATACACGGGTTATTTCATGGTGGTAGTTTTTTCGTGCAATTATATGTTGAAAATGTACAATCGAAAAGTCAACGATATCCCACCCGTGACAGACGTCGGGGACGTGGTACAAAAGGATATCTGTAGTTTTTCATTTGTTGTAATAGTTTTAAATTTTTAATATTTTTCTGTGAATATTATTAATATATTTAATTTTGAGTTTATGTTTTAAATACTTAAATAATTGTAAATAAAAAAACAAAATAACCCAAAAAAAAAAAAGCAAAAAAACAAAGAGAAGAAGGCTTGACGCGTACGCCATTTGAATCCACGTTCTTGTATGACATGTCATCACGAGTGTGCCATTTCAAAGATCACACTCATATCAATATGTCAAAATTGGGAGACTTTGGTGTATTTTTTTTTTTAACTAGAGCAGTTTGGTAGTATAATCTCACAAGTTCTCTAAATTAGACTTGATTTTCCTCTAGACAAGGTTGACCCAACATGTTTAGAGAAGCCTTAATTTTGTTGCTTTTGTCTCCAACTGTAGGTTTTACCCTCAATATTATTATTAAACTCACTTTATTAAACAATCAATGTTAATATTAACCATCATGGAATAAAATCTGTATTAACCCAGAAAAATTATTTATGATACAAATCTTACATTTTATTTTCAAAATCAAAATGATACTTATTCATTCAATTTGATAAAGTACATCAAATACAACTACATTTTCAACATTGTTAAAAAAGGAATGCTAGCAACACATATTTTAACAAACACTTTTCAACACATTCTTTTTTATTGATTAAAATTCACATGGGTCTCAACAAATCATGTGGGTCTCATGTGAATTTTAACCAATGAAAGAGAGTGCATGTTAAAATGTGTGTTGCTAGCATCTCTTGTTAAAAACGTACAACATGAATCTTCAGAGGTTACTCACATCACTCAAGACTTTAATTGGTTTGTGGCACATGAAATTGAAACAGTGCTTGGCTAGCAAGGTTGGTGCTGCTATTTTTAAATATGATGTAGAAATAGATTGTAGATTGGTCCTCTTTAGGATGAAAAACTGAAGTTGAGATCACATAAGCTGTGTTATTTTTTGGTTCTCTGAGGTTATTGAAATGTGGAGGAAATGACTTACACAATTAATGATAGATAAAGGCTATTTGATAATTTTCATGAAAAATAAAAATTTGAATCATCTACTTTTATACGTTCCAGAATTCGCAAAAGTCCTTCTAGAGGTTACTATTCATGTGTGTGAATGGACTAAGCTTAATATAGAAAAGGTATGTATCCACATTGAGTGTAGTTTCTGCTGCAGCTGTTTGGTTTTGAGGTCTGCTATGTTTGGCTTCTGTGTGCAATTTCTACTGCTCTGCTTGGTGGGTGTACCGGGTGTTTTTTGGGTTTGGTTTGTGTGATGGGTTTTAGCTGGTTTTTTGGTCTCTGTTTCTCAGTTTTGGGGCTGTTGAGTCGTGGTTTTTCGGGGTTTCTGGATTTCTGTTTTGCCCCAGTTTTGTCGCGGTGCTTGTGTTTTGTGCGTTTTGGATTTCTGCTTGACCATGTAAACATAGTCATCTTTGATCATGTTTCTTGGCTGCTATTGGAAGTCTGAGCGGTTTTCGTAGCACCAACTATAACATCTATACGGCAGTTGTTTGTGGCTGCAATTATAGCAATTTCCCAAACTAACACTGTAATTTTGTTAATATCTTGATATAAAGCTGCCTGAAGTGTGGATGAGTATCCAAAGTCTTTGACAGTATCCTTTCACAAACAAACATACAAAACCTTACATATTATAGTTTACTTTTAAAATTTTGTCATAACCTTGTTCCATGCCTATGCAGGTACTGTGCAAGTAGGTCAAATGACAGTTTAATTTTGCAATTCAACTCCTTCATACCATTTAGAATTTTTGGAGTCAAATTGAATACTTTTACAATATAATATTAAGATACAATTGCCTCATCAAATTGATCCTTTCCTTTGCAATGTTAACACCAAATGCTAGCAACATTCTCTTTTAAACACTCTCTCTAATACTCACTCTCTTATTAGTTTAAACTATGGTAGGTCTACACTTTGAAAATTGAACCCAACCCACACAAAGTGGTGGGACATACATTGATGTCATCCAATAAAAGAGTGAGTGCTAGAGAAAGATTTGAAAAATGAGTGTTGCTAGCATTCCTCATATTACAAAATATGGTTAATCAAGTAACACCAAGGACTTGCCTGTTGAGATGCTTTCCTTGTCATCTTTCATCTCTACAAGCTTCATTTCTATGATTGTATAGATAATCCTCAATTGACTTCTTTCATAAACACAAGCATCTCAAATCAAACACATAAACAAACAATTAAACACATAAAATAAAATAATCCTGACCAAAACGGGTTGTTACAATGCATCTCTTAGATGTGCTTCACCTAAAATTTTGTATTTTATAAGGAGAAATTGAATACATCAGATTTGTAGTAAGTCTAGCAAACATTATTTTAAGTAGAAAAAATGAAGTAAGCATCTGTTTCAATTTGAGGAACTTAAGTAACAATCGTTAGATCTTTTGAGATTTTATTATTTCAATATGAATTGCAGATCTAATAAGAGTTTGATGGCCATGCCTGAGCTGCTATTACAATATTACAGAATTAGATATACTTTTCCATGACGTAGACTCGTGTATATTTGCATAAGATGTGGTACACATTGTAGAATCCTAGAAGGATATCTAATGTGAGGGTTGGGGGATAAACCAAAAATATAAACCTGTAATCATAAGTAACCTCGATAATTAGATAATGGTTGTTTATTTTTTTAACTGTTAGTTAAATTCATTAAATGAAACTTGTAACTCACTTTTATTATAATAAGTATGTCGCTGATATGGTGTGTTTTATGAGCACAACTAGAAAAGAGCAAGAGTTGTGTGTTTTAGATAAACCGCATCATATTATGTTTGATGTGGGAAAAAATGGAGGATGTGGCAAAAGAAAAGTTGATGTGTCGTTCAAAGGATTTTAGGGTTTAATTTAATAAATTACTAGGTGTATTATCGGTGCATTGCACGAGTTTGATTAGAATGCATACTTAAATTTTATTAAAAAAAAAAAGAAAAAAATACACGGGTTATTTCTGTTGGAACAAAGGGTGTTTAACAATACTACTTTTAGTTTTGATGATAACAAGGTATTAAAAATTGTCAATTGGATATGCTAATATTTGTTTAAGTGTGCAGGATCTTAGTCAAAGATTTTAATCTTAGAAAGTATTCTGCAAGAACAAATGAAGAGCAAAATTTATAAGAAGCTTGTTGCAAGTGATTCTGAAGACCTAGAGAGCCTGAAGAATCATCTGAAGCTATTTCGAGAGGTTCTGAAGACTTGGAGAGTCTGAAGAAGCTGTTTCGAAGAAGTACAAGTCAAAAGGTTCTGAAGACTTAGAGAGTCTGAAGAAGCTGTTTCGAGAAGCACAAGTCTACAAGATCTGAAGAACGAAGAGAGTCTGAAGGAGCTGAAGAGAGTTTGAAGCTCAACAGAGTCTGAAGTTCTACAGAGAGTCTGAAGACCGCAAACTCAAGATATTGTTTTGATGAAACCCTGAAGGCATTTTGTTGCAGAAGGAACATTCATATGGAGTAACGGCTATCTTGAAGTCAACTTAAGCATGAGATGCTTTGTGATAAAAAAGCGCAGGAAAAGGACAGAGTACATGTACGACCCATGTTTCCACTACTCCACTACTTGTACTTTTGGCAGCTGTGTCTACTGGTATTTTCGCTCCAAGAGGAATGAAATTCAAAATTGTTGTGAAGGACGATTACCGTATCAAGCAACAAATCAATAGTGGTTGATCAAGCTTCTAGATGACTCTGTGATGTGTTGGCATCTCTCAACGTCTCTCTACAACATCTATATAAAGGAATGAGGACTTGAAGAATTTGTTAGACTCTACTACTGACTTACTGAACTCCTACGCATATATTGATATTCTCCCTGAGTCAAACTAAACACATCAACAACTTAAGAAATTCTTACAAACCTTTTTATCCTAGAATTTTTAAGTGTTACAGAAAACAGAGTCTATCTTTTGTTTTGTATTTGTGAACACCACTGATTGTATATCAAGTGTTCTAACTCTTATTCAATTTTCTGTAAATTGTGTTAGAAGTCTCTTGCCTGCGTGCTTGAGCAATAGAAGTCTCTTGGGTGTGTCCTTGAGCAAAAGAAGTCTCTTGCTTATGTGCTTGAGCATAGGAAGTCTCTTGCTGTGTGCTTGAGCAACTTGTAATTTGTTATTACATTTTAGTGAACTCTCCTTGGAAGTGCAAGGGAGACAGGACTACTTCCGGTTTGTGGAAGGAACCTGTATAATTGCTTGTGTTCTCTCTTTCCCTTATCTCTTTACTTTATTCCGCAGCAACAGACTCTGAACTCCTATCAGAGCCTGAACTTGTTCAGACTCTGATCTGGAAGACGCGAAAAAACCATTCAACCCCCCCCCCCCCCCCCCCCCCCCCATCTTGTGTTTTTCTCATCTTCAATTTATTGGTGGTAGTTTTTTCGTGCAATTATATGTTGAAAATGTACAATCGAAAAGTCAACGATATCCCGCCCGTGACATTAGACGTCGGGGATGTGGTACAGAAGGAAATTTGTAGTTTTTCATTTGAGTTTATGTTTAATTTTAAATATTTAATTTTGAGTTTATGTTTTAAATACTTAAATAATTGTAAATAAAAAAACAAAATAACCCCTAAAAAACAAAGAAAAGAAGGCGTGACGCGTACACCATTTAAATCGACATTCTTGTATGACATGTCATCACACGTGTGCCATTTCAAATATCACATTCGTATCAATATGTCAAAATTGGGAGGCTTTGGTGTATTTTTATTTTAACGAGAGCAGTTTGGTAGTATAATCTTACAAGTTCTCTAAATTAGACTTGATTCTCCTTTAGACAAGGTTGACCCAACATGTTTAAAGGAACCTTAATTTTGTTGCTTTTGTCTCCAAATGTAGGTTTTACCCTCAATATTATTATTAAACTCACTTTATTAAACAATCAATGTTAATATTAAGAATAAAATCTGTATTAACCAAGAAAAATTATTTATGATACAAATCTTACATTTTATTTTCACAAAATCAAAATGATACTCATTCAATCAATTTGATAAAGTACATCAAATACAACTACATATTCAACATTGTTAAAAAGGGAATGCTAGCAACACACATTTTCCAACACACTCTCTTTGATTAATTAAAATTTACATGGGTCCCACCAAATCATGTGGGTCTCATGTGATTTTTAACCAATGAAAGAGAGTGTATGTTAAAATGTGTGTTGTTAACATCTCTCTTGTTAAAAACGTACAACATGAATCTCCGAACAAACTCACATCACCAAATTTAATAGCATACAACGATAAAATACATACAAATAATAATATGATAAAATCAAAGTGATCGGGATACCCATGTCCTCATATATGCAACGTTGATGACCAAATCATTCAATGAATCTGTAATTCACTAGAGCAAATATGAACCAAACGAACATCGTAACACGACAAAAAATCAATCAACGTCGCACAAGACGACGAACAACACATAATTGTATTTAGACGAAGAAACCATGAGATAAAAAAGCTAAATCTATGTGTAAAAAAGTTATTTAGATTAAAATAGAAAGAAAAGGATAAATAGGATAAGTGATTTTGGGTCAATATTTGACTCAAAACCATCCCTCAAGAAAGGAAATAGAAGAGAGAATCTAGAGAAAGAAAGCTAAGATTGATTTTTTTTTCAAAGAAAAAATGATGCAAATCTTACATAAATAATCATGATATAAAAGGTCAATCATGTTTTTTTTTTATATAAAATATAAATATTGTCCTTTATTATACTAATAATAATAAATAACCCCACCCAATAAAATAAATAATAATAATAACAATATTAAAATCAAGTGTTTCTTCAAAAAAAATTAAAATAAAGTGCAGCGGCTTTTGTTTCCAAATTAAAATCATAGATGTGTATCTGAACGTATATTTATCCGTCATCATATTTGGAGTATTTGAACTTCATAGATTTTCATTTCACATATAAAACACAAAAATAAAAGTTAATAACTAAAACATTGTGTTTATTGGACCTCCATGAACATAGCTTAAGAATATAATTTCAATTAAAAAAAGTTAATTAAATATATGAGGATTATTTTCAATGACAAGGTGTAAAAAATGTTTTAATCTCTAGACAATAAAAAAGTCTTAATCTTAACCCCAAAAAAAAATGAAAATAGAATTGGGGGAGCAACCGTAATTTGATGAATGTTAAAAACCCTTTTCCTGCGACTTCTTTCTCTAAAATGGCATCGTTTTCCTTCTTCAGGTTTCATTCTTTTTCTTTTGATCCCTCTTTTCTTTTTACACAAGAACACTATACCATTCTCACACTAGATTTGTTCCCAATCATGTTGATGATGTTGTTTCTTCGTTCAATCACATGCTTCGTATGAATCCCACCCCATCTATTATCGAATTTAATAAGATTTTAAGTTCCCTTGTTAAGACTAACAACAAACATTGCACCACCGCTGTTTCACTTTATCATCAATTGGAATTTCATGGAATTATTCCTGATATTTTTACTTTCAATATTCTCATTAATTGTTACTTTCAATACGCTTATCAAAGGTTTGTGTATTAATAGTAAGGTACAGGAAGCTCTCCACGTTCACGACCATGTGCTTGCACTTGGATCATTTTACTTATGCTACCTTGATCAATGGATTGTGCAAAATTGGAGAAACAAGAGCTGCACTTCAGTTTTTGAGCTGGATTGAAGGAAAATTGGTAAACACCAATGTGGTAATGTACAACACAATCATCGATAATTTGTGTAAAGATAAATTTGTAACTGATGCCTATGAGTTGTACTCTAAAATTATTGCAAAGAGAATTTCTCCCGATGTTGTCACTTTCAGTTCTCTAATATATGGATTTTGAGTTGTTGGTCAATTGAAAAAAGCATTTGGTTTGTTCCATGAAATGCCATTGAAAAACATCATCCCTGATGTTTATACTTTTAGCATATTGGTTGATGCTTTGTGTAAGGAAGGAAAGATCAAAGAAGCTAAAAATGTGATAGCTGTGATGATGAAAGAAGGCGTGGAACCTGATGTTGTTACATATAACTCTCTAATGGATGGGTATTGCTTAGTTAGTCAAGTAAACAAGGCAAAGCATGTATTCAACATCATAGGAAAAAGGAGAGTGACACCTAATGTTCACAGCTACACTATCATTATTAATGGATTATGTAATATTAAAATGGTCGATGAAGCTTTGAGTCTCTTTAATGAAATGCGTTACAAAGGAATTACTCCTGATAAGGTAACTTACAATTCTCTCATTGATGGTTTGTGCAAATCAGAGAGAATCTCTCATGCATGGGAGCTTCTTGATCAGATGCATGATAGAGGTCAACTTGCCAATGTAATCACTTACAACTCCTTCTTACATGTTTTATGTAAAAATCGTCATGTTGACAAGGCAATTGAATTGGTCAAGAAGATCAAAGAACAAGTAATTCAACTAAATATGACCACATATAACATACTTATCGATGGACTATGCAAAGAAGGAAGACTTAAGAATGCACAAGTGATTTTTCAGGATCTTTTGATTAAAGGCTATATAAGGTAACACTCTGGAAATATACAATTATGATTAATGGTCTTTATCTAGAGGGCTTGTTTGATGAAGCTATGACCCTACTGGAAAAAAATGGAAGATAATGGTTGCACTCCTGATGTTGTAACTTATGAAACCATTATTCGTGCTCTTTTTAAAAATGATGAGAATGATAAGGCAGAGAAACTTCTACGTGAAATGATTGCTAGAGGTCTATTGTAAGAGAAAGTAGAGTTAAGATGATTTCTTTTTGTTAATAATCATGATTTAGTTATGTTCATTTTGTGATGAGAATGTTGTAGTTTTAACTAAAAATCATGCACTGTTATGTTCATTTTGTTATTATAATGTTACAAATGGTTGATTGTTTTGATTTTTAACGTAGTTATATTTTATTTCTAATGTGCAGTTAATTTTCTTCATATAGTTGTATTGATTTTTAAATGGTCATTCTTTGTGTTTCTAATAAAAAAGGAAATGCAAATCCTGAGTTTTAAATGGTTTATGTAGTCGACCCCATTTAGATGGAAGAAGCATTTGTGTTTTTTATTGCATTTTCTTCCATTGTTTTCACATGAAGGGAAATGTAAGGATTCAACCTTTTGCGTTTGTACCATCTGATTTTTCCATGAGGCTACAATTGTTGATATATTCTTTGAAGTCATTGTTGGCCAAATAATTGGAGCTTTTTGAAGGGCTGGAAATCATTTAAGGTATGTGTGTTCTATTGATAACCTTGAATATACTTTTACAGAAGAATGAAGAAAACGTATATATGGAATTAGATCATTTAGACTTTTGTAAGGATTCAACCTTTTGGTATATATTGTTCATTAGATTTGATTATAGTGTCTTGAATAGTAATATCTGTTTGAGTTTCCATGGGGTGGAATCAAAAAGGTTGTGGAAGGCTGAGAAGAGAAAGATGTGGTCGAGTGGGAGTTTGCTCTGATGCAGAGGTATAATTAACGTTTGACAGTTCTGAAATGAGGCAGAGTTAGAATTTTGAGGGTGAGATTGAGTTCAACAATGTGTATGTGCTATGATTTCAGTTTGAAATTAGCTGAGAGACCAAATAAAAAAAGTGGTAACTAGAAGAGTATGATACTACTAATATGTTCTTTGAATGTTAGTTAGATTTTTTGTCAGTTTTGCATAATAAATGCATATCATACTTATCAATTTTTGGGACTGGCTTACTGCAAAATTGAAACTAGGAAGGTTTGATTGATTTTGTGGTTTTATGTAATTAGCACAATGTGACCATAGAAACTAGACACAATTTGTAGTAAAAAATATATTCAGTTGGGCTAAGTAATTAAAGAAGCTGAAGTCATAACTTGGAAATGGATGGTTGTTGAGGTTCCAGGTTTCTCATGTTACCTCTCTCTCACCTTAGCTTTGAATCCTGCTAGGTTATTGGGATTTCAATTAGTAAGAGGTTAATTTTTCTGTGCAAAACTAAAAACAAAAATTACAGTTCAATTCTGATAGTTAACAGAGGAGGTAACAAGCGACAGATGGACCCATTATTTTCAAAGGGCATTTGGAAGGAGGATATAAGGTAGCATGATTTTATGTTTCTCCTTATTTGTGATGTTTTGTTGTATTGGAATTGTGAGTATATTAGGGTGTGTAGTGATCCTAGCTTGCTGATGAAAAGTGTAGCAGTATTAAGGTGGTGTGAATTTCTGGTTTTGGAGTTCTTATTTGTACAACCTGAGCATGAATTCTTTTTTGCTTGTATCTTCATGAGGGATGGTATGCTAAAGAAGGCTAGGATAATGGCCACTGGTCTGCTATCATGATTCTTTTGAGCTGATTTTATGACGGCTGAAGAAGTCATTGTTATCATTATCTTCAAGGATGATAAATAAACAACAAGTAGAATTATAGACAGAAACTTAAAAAAAAATTGAGCTATGTAGAAATTGATCCCCCTCCTCCTTACTCACTCTTCCTCCCTCGATGAGATAAAACATTAAACATATTAGCTTTGTCACCTTTGAATTTTATGCCAATCGATTTTCCGATACCCCAAACATCATCCACCGCTACTTGTTCATTACCATGCAGCACAATGTAATTTTTCCAATCATTATTCACTGACGCATCATAAGTGGATTCTTTACTACCTTCCTGCCTTGCAATATGACCACCGCTGACACCTTTACCATCTTGTCGTTTTCAAACCTGATGATTTAATTCATATAAAGCCACCTTTATATCTGTTGAGGGCAGTCTTGCAACCTTTTTAAGACACCCCCCGGATGTTGCAACACACCATCTAATTTCTTTGTAGCATCCTTATTTTTAACCTGCTGCTCTTGACTGACAGAAGATTTCTTTTTTAATTTTTTCCTTGATGCAAAAATAACCCCAACATCTCCATGTTCAATGTCACCTAACCACTCCAAGCTCCACGGCCCCGCAATCTTAGACCGCTCACGACTTGGCGGGCAAGAAGTAGTACGGGATGGTTTCCGCTTCTCACTCACCTTGCCAAACCTTCTAGGACTAGCAATATTCACGTTCCCACCAGCGGAATTATCTGCACCAATATCAACATCAATACCTTCTGAGACATCTTCAACCTCACAAGTCTCATCACACTGTTTTGGCACACTTGCTGTCACCGACTTACTAACATCGATATGCTTCACGGCTTGCATGGAATGTCGCTCAGCAACACCATTTCCGTAACATACACCATCCTCTGCACGATTTTGTAAATGTCCTTCATCCACCAGCATGTCATTAGAAATGTCTTCCACCAAATTCTCCACTAAATCATCTACTTTCCCATCATTGTTCACAACATTAATACCATGATCTTCACTATTGTCATTTGTATCACTAACAGAGTCTTCATCATATAAACAGACATCATCCCCTATTGAAAAGCCACATTCCTCCACCATTTTAATATTAATGACTGCCTCATCTATCATAACATTTGTTGCAGCATTAATAGTGACCAAAGAAGATGTTGCTATTAAAATACGAGCATAATTCAAACGCTCTCTGTCAGTCGTAGCTACATCCACCCTCATTACTCGTCCAATATTGAAAGCACATAGTCTAAAAAAATGTGCACTCCAAGCATGTAAAGGAATTCCATACAGACGAATCCATGCACCTCGTTCAAATTTAATACATTCTTTGTTCCAAGCTTTAGTAGATGAGAAGAGAGAATTAAAAAAATCAGCAGCACCTGATAAAGTAGAGTTGACTTCTTCAATACCGGAAGCCTTCAGCAATACCTTGTCCGCTCCCATGGGAATAATATTGATATTTTCAAAACCAGCATCCAAAACTCTTTGTTGTAACAACGGTATTGATTCGCCATTACACACCGTCGCCACCACACCATCCTGTGTCCAAGCAATATCTTGTACATTAGGACGGTATTTGATAATAAATTTTGTACCACTAACTGGCTCCCCTTGGTCGACACTTTTCACATCTGCTGACTCCATAAACCTAACCTTTGCACCCACACTTCGACTACAGACACCCGTTAAAACCACCTTCTCCCTCTCCCTCCTAGGCTTCTCTAAATCTACCGTACCTCCTCCCTCCTTCAAAATACATCCTTCCTTTGCGCCTCCACGAGAACACGAAACCTCCCCCACCATTATTTCCACCTCGTCACCTCCCCTAGACCGTCCCCTCCCTCTTTCAACCTCCTTCTTCTTCACAACAGCCACCCTCCCCTCTTTTTGAACTCCCCCGCCATCTCTATTAACCCCAACGCTCACTTTTTTATCTCCCTCAACAGCAAGCACCTTCCCCTTCACCTTCCCCCATTCCTCCGAATACTTCGCAAACCTATCAAACCGGGAAACCTTCGCGTAAACCCTAAACACACCAAAGGTGACTTCATTCAAAGCTTTTGTCAACTTAGCAACGTTCTTGACTTTTCCAAAACGGAGCAAGCCATAAACCTTTCCTTGTGCATTATAGTTCTTAGCCACATATAAATCTTCTAAAATACCAAAGACCTCGAAGCCTTACCGCAAATAAACATAAGGAATAAATTCAGGCACATTAGTAAAATAGAAAGATACAAACCACTTCACTGCCATGTCTGTATCATCATCTCCCTTGCTGCGCAGTTTCGGAAATTCTCTATCATAAACCTCGTCTGTTCTTTCTAAAACCAGATGAGATTGCGGCTGCAAAGGCCCCCTTCTAGCGTCATGTTTGTATTGTCGCACATTGCCACACCCTACATGCCGCTCCTGAGTTCCTTCTTCCTACCGTAATTGATCGCGCACAACAATTGGATGTTTGTGCACTGGTGATCTGGACCATCTTTTGTCCGCTTGATAGTAGCTTGGCTCATCAAAAAACGACCTCTCACTATAGTAATCGCTGTCAGAATACACAGACCGTGCCAACCCTAATTCACGAACCCTATACTGTGATCGAATTTTTTTTATGTCTTCCCTCATCAAGTTTCTGTCCTTTCGCTGCACTCCATAACCTCCCTGTCGACCCAAACCCTGATTCCTGTCCTGACCTGAGCAACCCTGTCCAAACGCTTTCCGACGTCACCGCTTCACCTCAGTCCAATGCTCCCTATCCCCTCCGTTTAGTGGCACCCTGCTTGGCTCCAGATCCCCCCCTATGTACCTTACTTCCGGTGAAGGTGAATACCGTCACGGTTGTCCCCGATGGAAGCGGGGAGAACCGCCTCTCTCTCGCTCTCCTGCTCTCTCACTAATCGCTCTTTCAGTCGACTTGAAATGAATTTTCTTATTTTGTCAAATTTTGATCCTTTGAATCACCTCACTCTCGTTACATTAAATCCACTCAAAACATAATATTTAAGTATGGTTCATTGAGAGACAATTAAATTAAATAATATATTTCTCTGTTGAATTCTCACAACATTGTTTCATGTGTTTTTTAACCTTTTTTTTTCTTAATACATATCATTGAAATATCTTATAAATATTTGTGTGTATTCCTGATATTTTTACTTTCAATATTCTCATTAATTGTTACTTTCAATACGCTTATCAAAGGTTTGTGTATTAATAGTAAGGTACAGGAAGCTCTCCACGTTCACGACCATGTGCTTGCACTTGGATCATTTTACTTATGCTACCTTGATCAATGGATTGTGCAAAATTGGAGAAACAAGAGCTGCACTTCAGTTGTTGAGCTGGATTGAAGGAAAATTGGTAAACACCAATGTGGTAATGTACAACACAATCATTGATAATTTGTGTAAAGATAAATTTGTAACTGATGCCTATGAGTTGTACTCTAAAATTATTGCAAAGAGAATTTCTCCTTATGTTGTCACTTTCAGTTCTAATATATGGATTTTGCGTTGTTGGTCAATTGAAAAAAGCATTTGGTTTGTTCCATGAAATGCCATTGAAAAACATCAACCCTGATGTTTATACTTTTAGCATATTGGTTGATGCTATGTGTAAGGAAGGATTATGTGTGAATTCTAAACAATTGCGGCTTGAACCGCAGTCTAGTATCTATTTTCCGAGAGAACCTTCGAAGATTAAAGTTAACTCAAAGAAATCATCGTTTTCCTGTATAAGATGTAACAAAAGCCAGATTACTACCTCAATAATAATGATTTAATAATCTTAAAAATAAAAAGGAGCATATATTAATACCAAAATTATACACTGGTCTTGTTGAAGCAATCATTCTTGAGGTCAAATACAGAAACAAAATCAGTGGATATAATCTGCTATGACCCTAATCTTGTCATAGAGCATAACTACAAAGAAGCAAATGAGAGTTGGAGAGTGATGAGACTCAAAATGCAATTCAATGCATAGAAAGGTTAAATTGATTCAAAATGTGACATGAGAAAACGAAGAGAAGAATAAAATATGCTTTGAAGAAGGCATATGCACATGGAGAAATGGAATCAATGTACACAGAAAACTAAGACATACTTGTTGAAGGATTGAGTTTTCAAGCTTAACATAAAACGTTTGTAGTAAGAAAATTATAACCATCTAAAAGGTTTTATGGCTTTAGGCAAATGCAAACAAAAAAATCATGGACAAACACATAATACATACTAGTATTTGCACCCGTGCAACGCACGGGCGAAATGAATGTTTTTTTTGTATTGTTGTAGATGTTAACTCTCAAAACATAGTGTTTTTTTCTTTACCAAATAGAAGTATAAATTAAATAAAACCAAAAAAGTACTTTGATCGGTTACACATCAAAATTAATCAACAATATTCAATTTAGTCTACTTTAGTTCCATTACACAACAATGGTTAATAATCATCAAATAACCATGAGTTAAAATTAACAAAAACAAATATTTGCATAGATAAAATATGTTCTAATCAACAAAATCCTTATCAACAATAAAACATAAATGAATGAGAAATATCAATGAACACAAATTTAGATTTTTGATGAATAAAATTTATTGGATATATATACTCTTTCTTTTTACAAATTTTCTCACCAATATTATTTATACATACAATATAAATAGAAACAAAATTAAATATCAATAGCCTCCCATATTTGACGAATATAAAACTTTAAATTCAAATCAAATGCCTATAGCCTCCCGTGTTGGAGGAATGTTGATGTGTTTGAGGAATTCCGACATAATCTTCGTAAAAATATCTCGCACTTATATGTAGTTTGATTTGAAAAAATGTGACTCTAAAACACCATAATTATAGCTCTTAAAATTTGTCGATATAAACTATGAAATCACTTACAAAGATGACCAAAATAATGACAATGACAACAACTATCTATCCTTTATCCAAAAGCTATTATGTTAACTTGAAATTCCAACTCATATTTCTAATTGGACCTGCAATAATTCACCAAAAGCATCTCTTAAAAAACAGAAGAGAATCAAACTATGTGAAAATAGCATGAAAAGAAAATAGAAAAAACTCAGAAAACATAAATAAAACGAAAAGATAAAATCTAACAATTTAAATATGAGTTCCTATAGTCATATCTACTATTTTGTTTCAAGAGAAAGTCATTAATAGGTTAAAAAGTTTCTACTAATTTTTGCATCAGATTTGTTTTTAGAGGACCAACCTCATATATGTAAACTATATGAAGTCAATTAGAAACCGAAGATAACTTTTACCTTAACTTGAACTTTGATTTCCTCATTAGGGTAAACGCAGCCACATATATGTGGACTATATAAAATGTAGGCTCGAAAAAGTTTTGTTTAACAATAAATTTTAAAAAATGATTAAAAACCATGATTATAGATTCAGTTTGATTGTATCTCCAACATCATTTATTTGAACTCTTTTAAACATGATTATCTTCAAAGATTCACAATTGATTAATATTACATATCCTTAAAAATTGTACGTGAATAAAAAAGAAAATTACAAATTATTACGCATTATGTTAACCCTATAATATCATCATCACTAATAGATCGAGGTGGGGTTTAGCATGGGAATGGATAGTTGTTTCCCACCATGGGAAAGTAAATTTTGACCATTAAATTAAACTGGTGTATTGATTTGATCCTGGTCTATGTTCACTATATTATTTTCCTATTTTCTTTAACATTTCTTCAACCTTCAGATCTGAAATTTTACACATCTCCAACTCCATTCTCCCTTTCGATGCTTCTTTCATTGTCGTCCACTCACAACCACTCCGTCCTCCCTTTGTCCTATCTAGATGGGTTATCACACCACCCAAGCCAGAATCACCATGACTGTGATGAACGAGTCAGCGAACTCAAGTTTGACTTGATTATCAAAAAACAAACACCCTTCAATTGAATAGAAACATTATTATTATACTGAAAAATCAAATCAACAACCCTAAAAATTATTTAGCAGAGGGCACCTTTAAAATCCAACTGGTGGGTTTTTAAATTATTATTTTTAAATAAAAGAATGGTTGTTTTGCTTTACTGGTTTTCTTAAAATGCGAGATTAATTTGCTGGAAAAGGACTGCTATGGTGGTTTGGCAATGCACCAGCTTGGATCTCTTCAACAAAACCATTATCTTAGTGTGTTGATATGAATCGTGATACAAAATATTAACAAAGTGTGTGCAACTGTAGCATCAAAGGAAGAGACGGTGGCGGAAGGTCACAGTGAAAGGTCCGATATGGTGGTGAGGCTAGGAGGAAGATGATAATAAAGGATGAGATGTTGGATCTGGTACTGACAGACCATGATAATATTATGTTTCTTACCTAATCTAATGGTTCAAAAAAACTTTCCCATGGTGGGAAATAACCTTCCATTCCCAGGCTAAACCTCACCATAGATTGAAAATCAACTTCATGTCTTCATATGTAACGGGAGTATCATCAAAAGAAGTGTTTTGGTACGCCCCCTTTTTTAGAGTCAAATTGTAAAATTATCGTAAAGAATGAGTAAACAAATATTTTTTATCTGATAACACAGGCTACATAAAACCTTATAAACCCCATGTTTTTTTAGGAATAGAAAATTTTGGAGTTATTGATATCAATGCTACACAATTGATACAATTAACGCAATTGATACATGCATAGGTTTGTTCGTGTTTAATACTCTAGCTCCCGTGTAATAAGAATATACAAAAAAAAAAAAACAGATTCTTGAAACTCAATTGATCTTTTACCATTGCTATATGCCTCTATTACATCTTCAACGACCATTCTTATTGTCCAAAGTTAAATTATGAAGGGGTATATATTAACTTAACTAACTAAGTTAGTTGAGAGTAAATGCATCTCACATAAGGCTTCAAAACATTCAAGCAACTGTATTCCCAAATTAAGTAATTTTTCCCTTTTAAAATTCATGTCATGACTTAGAATTAACAAAGAAGAATATAAATTGTTTCAATATTTTCTTATATTTATCTTTGCATACCTTTAAAAAATTAAGTAATTTTTCTCAACTTTTTCCCTTGGTGCCAAAATCGTAAGAACCATCCAATGACTTTGTCAATGTTTTGTAGATATTAGGTTGGGGATAAGATTGTAGCAAATCACCAAACAAAGCATATTTTCTTTGAATCAAAGTAAAATAGAAATACATAGACACACACGCACTTTGGCGATCAAACTTGGAAGTAGTCACATAGAAAGAAGGTAAGCAATCAGCAAATAAGGTAAATTTGGTTGCAATCAAAAAAATGTCAGTAAACACAGTATCCAATATGATTTTTTTTATAGTGTAAAGTAGACTTTCATTTAATAGGCAAAGATTCATTGCGAATGTTAAAGTGAATTTTATCAATTTATAAATTTTGACGGTGTGAGATGTGTTAACATCCCTTATTTCTAGATGAAAGGAAATGGAATGTTGCATCATTGTGCTTACAACAACTTCCTAACAAAACAAAGAGAAAATTTCCAAAAGGAACACTCAACAGAGGTAATCTTAATAATATACAACAGTTGATCCTTTAGCAGCTTCCAATTCAACAACTTCTAAGGTGCTTGCCAAATAATTTCATTCTCCTCCAATTTGAAAAAATTGATGTGTTCAAAAGATGACTATGAGAAGAATTGACCAACAAATTTAGGGTCATTAATAAGGAAACAAACTAATATAGATTTGCTTCTAGGATATTCCAAAAACATACCAAACAGTAAAGAGAAATTCTCTAGTTAAATAGAATTTGTGAATAACATGTATCTCTATAAGAAGATAGCAAACCACTTTTGAAATCAGCCCAGGTGTTAGCTCGTAATTTTCTTAGTTGCATCGAAGAAAGTCAAAAGGAGTTTGACCACGTTGAAGGTGAGAAAAACACAAGAAGGGGGGGTTGAATTGTGTTAGCTTTTCGCAGCTCTTGAAGAGTTAGAATCTAATTCCTTTAAACTCAGAGTCTGAATGGGATCAGAGTCTGATGGGAGATTAGGTTCTGATGCAGCGGAATAATCAAGAGATAGAGAGAAGAGAGAACACAAGCAATTATACAGGTTCCTTCCACAAACTGGAAGTAGTCCTGTCCCCCTTGTACTTCCAAGGAGAGTTCACTAAAATGTAATATCAATTACAAGTTGCTCAAACACACAGTAAGAGACTTCCTTGCTCAAGCACGCAGGCAAGAGACTTCCTTGCTCAAAGACACAACTAAGAGACTTCCTTGCTCAAGGACGCAGCCAAGAGACTTCCTTTGCTCAAGCACACAAGCAAGAGACTTCTTACACAATTACAGAAAATTGAATAGAGTTGAAACACTTGACAACAATCAAATGTGTTTCAATTACAACAAAGACAGACTCTGTTTTACACAAAAGACAGACTCTGTTTTTCTGTGGAACTTAGAAATTCTAGAATACTCAGTTTGTAAGAATCTAAGTTGATGATGTGTTTTTGTTAAGACTCAGTTGAATACGAAAGCAACGCAGTGTAATTTTTCTAGTTGTAGAGTCCAACAATTCTTCAAGTCTTATATCCTTTATATAGGCGTAGGAAAGAGACGTTGAGTCATCCAGCACAACAGGATGATTTCTGAAGCTTGATCAATGACTGTTGATCTGTTGCTTGATTTGGTAATAGTCCTTCAATTGCATAATTTGAATTCCATTCTCTTTGAAGATTAATACCGGTAGACACAGTTGCCAAACTGTACGAGGTAGTGGAGTAGTGGAAACAGAGTTCGTACAACGTACTCTGTACTGGCATGCATTCTTGTCTTTGTGCTTCCCACGCTCAAGTTGACTTTGAAGCTAGCCGTTACTCCATTTGAGAGTTTCTTTTGCATCGCAATGCTGTAGAAATCCTTGGTAGCAGATTATCAGATTTTGGGCTTCAGACTCACTGTAGCACTAAGCTTCTGGTAATCTTCAGACTCTCTTGGTTTTCAGATTCTGATAGTCTTCAGACTCTGATACAGTCTTTCAGACTCTCTTCGGTACAATCTTCAGACTCTCTTCGATGCAGTCTTCAGACTCTCTTCGATACAGAATCACAAGCAACAAGCTTCTCTGGATTTTTTGCTCTTTAACATTGTTCAAACAGAATACTTTCTAAGATATAAATCTTGATTGATATCCTGCATACTTAAACAAATATTAGCAATATCCAATTGACAACTTTTTAATACCTTGTTATCATCAAAACTCAAAACGTGGTATTGCTGAACACCTTTGTTCCAACAATCTCCCCCTTTTTGATGATGACAAACATTGGTATTTAAAAGGTCAATTGTTGTTAATCTATTAACAAGTTGACTTAAGGGTTCTGAGGTTTGTAAGCTCAGAGTCTGAGGTTTGTAAGCTCTGACTCCCCCTGAGTCTGATAGTTCTTAAGTTGAGGTTTGTAAGCTCCTCTTAAGTTCTATCCAGGTTAATTAAATTCATTTTCATAAGCAATCGAATTCATTCTCAAAATAATAAATGAATTTAGAGAACTGATTCTTAAACAGGGGCTCAGAGTCTAACTAAGCACCTTTCTCAGATTTCCCTTTAACTTTTACATAGAACATGCAATGTATTTAAAAGAAATACAAATCTCATAATTTTCCCTTCTCCCTGTTGAGAAAATACAAACAAAATACTTTCCCTTCTCCCCCTTTTGTCATCAACAAAAAGAAGGGTTAGAACAAGTTCCTCCCCCTTTTTAAATGACTTAAGGTAAGGGTATAAACATATTTTAAGGAAAAATGAGATTCAGAGGGAAAAACATAGAAGATTCAGAGCAAAAAAAATAAAAAATTGAATGCAAATAGAATCAAATAAAACTTGTATAAATTGTAAGCAAAAACAGTTCAGAGGATAGCAAAACAAGAATTACAAAACAAAACAAAACGAAAAATAAACTAAGGTTGGTTTTGTTTGGCAAGATGATCCATCAATTTCTGGAGATCCTCTTGTTGTTTCTTTACCATCTCTTCCAGAGCCTCAGTTCTTCTTAAATGTGCTTCTCTTTCTTGGCTTGCTTCTTCTTGAACTCTGTACAGTCTCCTCTTCAAAGAATTATAAGCCACTGATTCTCTTGGAATATACTGATCTTCATCAAAGAATGGTGTATCTCTAATCCTCAGAATAGGAGCTCTTTCCAAGATAATAGCTTTCTCAGCCCGCTTGACTTCTTCAACATGCTTGGCAGTGACAAGTGCTTGTTCCCTGGCAGCAGCCTTCTGAATTTTGGTGATAAATTCCAAGAACTCAGTCTTCACTGAAGAGAACTTGTCCTCATAGCTCACATTGAGGATGGGCACAAACCTTTGCTCAATAATGTCTTTGAGCTTATTGCATGAAGAAGCATAAAACTCATCTATCTTGTTTGAATCAAATAAGTCAATATGAGGTTCAGAGGTTGAGGGTAGAGAGTCTCTTAAGGCTAGAAAAGCTTCAAACTCTGGGAAGATAGTTATAGGATCACAAAGAGGTTGGGGAACTCTTCTAGTTTCTGATCTACATTCTGTTACAATTTCTGATATGATATCAGAAGCTTGTTCCAGATTTTCAGAGGCTGGTTCAACAACAGGTTCTGAAAGTTCAACAGAAGCTAAAGTAAGACTTTCTGTAGGTTCAGGTACAAGGTCTGGTTTGGAAACAGATTCTGTAGCTTTTGTTGATTTGGATTTTGCAGGGGTTTTTGGTAGTTCTCCGCCTAGATGTTTTTCAAGAGAATCTAGAGTGTCTGGAGAGTCTACACAAATGGTTTCATGTTGGGGGATGGCTGTTTAGATTGAATGGTTACTTCAGGCTTTTCAAAAGGTTGAATTGCCTGAAGTGGTTTGAGAAATGAAGGTTGAGCAGGATGGTCAGCAGGAAGATTCATAGACACTGTGATTGTGTCTTGAATTACTCTATCCATAGTTGAATCAACATATTCAACTACTGCAGGGTCCAGTGGGTTATGGGATGATATGGGTTTGATTGGTGAGGGGGATGAATTTTTGAGGGATGGAAGAATTTGGCTTAAGGGTTTGTTGTCTGATTCTGAATCAGATTCTGACTCTTGATTCAAAGAGGAAGATGAGCTATATGCTACATTGCCAGAGGTGCCAATGCCAGCTTCTGGAGAAGCATAGTGATCAGACACAGTAGCTTCTGATAACTCATCTTCTGCAGTAGCTACAGGATCCTTCTGTTTCATAGCAGAAGCAAGCAACTTAGCAGCTTCTTTGACAGTCTCTTCCTTTAATTCTTCAGCAACCACTTCTGCTGCCATTGCCTTGCCAGCAGCATGTTCATCTTCAATCATAGATACAAAAATACCTATCTTCTGTGCTACATCCTTAGCCACAGGAACCACATCCACCTTTCTCTTCTTGACCTGACTTTCTCCACCATCAGAGTCAGCATCAAGGTAATCAGCAATATCTTGAGCCATTCTGTCATAGTCTCTGTCAGCCTTGCCTTTCTTCGCTTTCTTCTCATCTTTCTTAGCTTTCTTCTCGTCTTTCTTGGCTTTCTTCTCATCCTTGGTTTCTTTTATCCTATCCTTAATTTCACGAAGTGCAGAGGATACTGATAAAGGCATAGAAGCTATGGTCTTAGGGGAGCCAATTGTCACTCCTGGAAGAGCAGTAGATTTGATCTTCTTCTTGAGAGGCTCCTGCTTCTCTTCCTCTTCCTTGAGAACTACTTCCTTGGTTATTTTTCCTTTGACCTTAAGAGGTCCTCCTCCAGCAGTCTCAGGAATGGCAGAATAGTTGATTATTCTACCAGTATCCTTGAAGTAATCCACCACAAATCTTGCAAGAACTTCAGGATTATCTTCTTTGGATATGGGAGGGAAGTCCATCATCAAGTCAGATTGCACATAGGATTCCCTCATATCATGCTTAGAGGGGTTGAATCTCATGACAATCTTCATGTACTGCAGAGTCTTGCCATTAATGATTCTCCCGGTCACAGTTCCTAGATGAATATCTGATACCACACCAGATTCTGATAAGACCTTCAAGAGGCCTCCTTGAAACAGAATCTCAGATATTAATCTTCCAAAAGGAACTTGCCTTATGGTTTCTGATTGACTCTTCTTGATGGCCCAGCACATGTGGTGCATCACATATCTAGGGAAGTTGATCTTTATTTTGTTGATGAGAAAATAAAGAAGAACTTTGTGATCAACAGACAATGTGTTTGTTCCTCCTCCTTTCTGAAGCATATTGTCCAGTATAATCTTCAGAAGCACCCTATACTCAGGATGCATATCCACCAGTTTATTTGAGGGTCTCCCTTCAAATAATAGTTTGTTGCAGACAACAGCCCATTCACTCTTCTTGTTGATATTCCACTGAAATTTACCAGCGCTCTCCATTTGACAAGCCCTGGCTACCACTTCTTCAGTGATAACTATTGGTATTCCCATCACAACAGACCTTACTTCAAGACCATTGTACGGTCTTAAACCCATTTGGTCTCTGTTCTTGCCAGCCAGACTGGGGTTGTTTGAGATTGCAACTGTTTCTTCCAAAGTAGCTTCAGCTTTGTCGTAGACTTCTGACCTAACCCAAAAATCTCTAACAAGCTCATGATATGTTGGTCCATTCAACATACCAAAGTAGTTCATCATTCCTTGTGATAAGAAATGAGAAGAAACGTCAACTCCATGACGACTGAGAGAACCAAAATCTACTGGAGATTCAACTTGAATTTCCAGAGTCTCCTTGATGATGTTCATTGTTCTGGGTTTGATAACATAGGACTTTCCAGACTTGATTATGACACCAGATTGGATGAGATCACTTGCCATTTGAAAGGTTTCTAAGTGTTTGATTTGAGAACAAAAAGTTTTGCAAAGTATTGAAAACAAGAAATTTGTTCAGAGAGAAAATCAAAGAGTGAAAAGAGAAGTGAGTTGTGTGTGTGTTATGTATTTATAGAGAAAGAGTTTGAAAACCGTTTGGAAAGAATAGGGGACAAACAAACACAAACAATAAATGCATATAGCATGCAGCCGTAAAAGTATTGAGACAATGCGAAGGTAACTTGTTCAAGGTAATGAAATCATTGCCCTTTGAGTTCTTACCCAATACAGACAGGCCACGTCTGAGAAACTATAAAGTAACTGTCACCGTAGTGGGGCATGTGTTACTAAACTCAACAGTCATGCTTCCACTAATACGAGCTTCTGAGAGTCTAAAGATTCCTTACCAGAGTCTGAATAGTTTATCAGAAGCTTTTATCAGAGTCTCTAAAAGAGGGTCTGATTCCCAAATAGCTTCTGAATATTTTCAGAGTCTGAATTCTGTTTTCAGAGGCGCACATTACCCAGAGACATAGCACATGTTCAAATTTTTCTTTATGAAATCAAATCTTTCAACAGATATAGGTTTAATAAATATATCAGCCCATTGATGATCAGTATCAATGAATTGAATATCTAAAATTCCCTTTTGAACATAGTCTCTTATAAAATGATGTTTAATCTCAATGTGCTTTGCTCTTTAATGCAGAATTGGATTCTTAGACAAACATATAGCTGCCGTATTATCACAATAAATTGGGATACAGTTTTCAGTTATTTGATAATCCTCAAGCTGATGTTTCATCCAGAGTAGCTGTGTACAACAACTAGCAGCTGAGATGTATTCTGCTTCTGCTGTAGACAAAGCAATGGTTGCTTGTCTCTTGCTAGCCCAGGATATCAGATTCTCTACCAAGAATTGACAATTGCCACTGGTAGATTTTCTTTCAATCCTGTCTCCAGCATAGTCAGCATCACAAAATCCAACTAGCTTGTAGTCAGAGGATTTCTTGTAAGGAAGTCCAAGATTGGTAGTTCCTTTCAGATATCTAAAGATTCTCTTAACAGCTGTTAAGTGAGACTCTCTAGGATCTGATTGAAACCTTGCACACAGACATACACTGAATAAAATATCTGGTCTGGATGCAGTTAGGTATAACAAAGAACCAATCATACCTCTATACAGCTTCTGATCAACTTTGGTTCCTTGATCTTCTTTGCTCAGAGTGCAGGTTGGATGCATTGGAGTATTCATTTCTTTGCAATCCTCAAGATTGAACTTCTTCAGAAGCTCTTTCGTGTATTTGGACTGATGAACATAAACTCCATCTTTGCATTGGTTGATTTGAACTCCAAGAAAGAACTTCAATTCTCCCATCATTCTCATTTCAAACTCATCCTGCATTACTTTCGAAAACTCTTTGCAAAGTGAACTATTTGTAGAACCAAAAATGATATCATCAACATAAATCTGAACTATAAGAATGTCTTTCTTCAGAGTCTTTCTGAATAGAGTAGTGTCAACTTGCCCTCGTTCAAAGTTGTTTTGAATTAAGAAATTACTTAGTCTTTCATACCAAGCTCTGGGAGCTTGTTTCAAGCCATAGAGTGATTTCTTCAATTTATAAACATGCTCTGGATGTTTTAAATCCTCAAAGCCAGGAGGTTGTTTGACATATACTTCTTCAGAAATGACACAATTAAGAAATACACTCTTAACGTCCATTTGATACAGGGTTATGTTGTGATTAACTGCATAGGAAAGAAGTAACCTGATTGCTTCCAATCTTGCAATTGGAGTAAACGTTTCTGTGTAATCAATGCCTTCTTGTTGACTGTAACCCTGCGCAACAAGTCTGGCCTTGTTTCTGATTACTTCTCCTTGTTCACTAAGCTTATTTCTGAACACCCACTTGGTTCCAATGATGTTCTTGTGATTAGGCTTAGCTACTAGATCCCATACTTCATTCATTTTGAATTGATTCAGTTCTTCTTGCATTGCCAGAATCCATCCTTCATCTCCAAGAGCTTCTTCAACAGAGGTTGGTTCAATAACAGATGATAATCCCAAGGCAGACTCTTCTTGTCTGAAATGCGATCTTGTTCTTCTGGGACTTTCTTTATTGCCAATTATCTGATCCTCTGGACGTGAAGACTTGTATTTGAAAGATTGTTTGGATTGACTAGCTTGCAAAGAACCATCTTGAGCTTCATCAGAAGCTTCTTCATTAGGAACTTCAGGGGATGTTCTAGCTTCTGAAGTATCTTCAGATTCTGGAATCTGATCAGCTTCTGACTTGTCATCAGAATCTTGAGATTCTACACAACTTTCATCTTGCACTGGAGTTTCACTTCCAGGCACTTTGTCGTCGAATCTGACATGCATAGATTCTTCAACACATTGTGTTTCTGAATTATACAGCATGTATGCCTTAGAGCGTTCAGAGTAACCTAAAAAGATTCCCTTTTGAGCTTTGGCATCAAATTTCTTTAGGTAGACTTTGTTGTTCAGGACATAACACGTACATCCGAACTGATGAAAATAAGATATGTTGGGTTTTCTTCCTTTAAAGAGTTCATAGGCTGTTTTGTTCAACAGAGGTCTAATATAGATTCTGTTCTGAACATAACAAGTTGTGTTTACTACTTCTGCCCAAAAATGCTTAGCCAGATTGTTCTCATGGATCATGGTTCTAGCCATCTCTTGTAAGGTTCTGTTCTTTCTCTCTATAACTCCATTTTGTTGTGGAGTTCTAGGTGCAGAGAATTCATGAATAATTCCATGTTTTTCACAGAAAACCTCAAATGAGTCATTTTCAAATTCTCCTCCATGATCACTTCTGACTTTCAAGATTTTCAATTCCTTTTCTGATTGAATTTGGATGCAGAATTTACTAAACACAGAATATGAATCATCTTTAGTTTTCAGAAATTTAACCCAACACCATCTGCTGTAGTCATCAACAATGACTAGCCCATATTTACTTCCATATACGGATGCAGTGCTAACTGGTCCAAATAAGTCAATATGAAGTAACTCCAAGGGTCTGGAAGTAGAAACAATCTCTTTCGGCTTGAAGGGACTCTTGACAATTTTCCCTTTCTGACATGCTCCGCAAAGAGCATCTGAGTGATAGTCAATGTCTGGTAGGCCTTTGACAAGTTGCAACTTGCTAAGCTTAGAGATTAATCTCCAGTTAACATGTCCCAAACGTCTATGCCACAGCCACTTCTTATCACCCATTGACAGAAGGCACATTACCTTCTGATCAGTCAGTTCTGAGAATTTTATCTTGTATACATTGTTTCTTCGTTTTCCCTTGAAGACTATGGAATGATCATCCTTGTTAACCACTGTGCAGTTGTTCTTATTAAACAAAACATCATAACCACTGTCACATAATTGACTTATGCTTAGTAGGTTATGTCTAAGTCCATCAACGAACCACACATTACTGATTGAGATCAGAGAGTTACCAATGGTTCCAGTACCAATGATTTTTCCAGTCTGGTTTCCTCCAAATCCCACAGTTCCTCCCTCTTTCATGGTTAGGGTTAGGAACATAGACCTTTCTCCCGTCATGTGACGCGAGCAACCACTGTCCAGGTACCAAGCCTTCTGCTTTTTTAGTCCTTTTAGACATGCCTGCAGCATCAATAATTTCAGACTTAGGTACCCATATTCTCATGGGTCCTTTTTGGTTAGTCTTAGAACCATTGAACTCTTTTCGTAAGTTATGTCTTGAAGTCATTGGCAATGTTTTCTCCCATACCTTGGGTTTGGAACCGTTTGGTTTAGGTTTCAACTTGCCTTTCACAGTTTCTCCTTTTTGAAACTTAGGCTTTAGTTTTTCAGACTCTGGCTTTTTCAGAGTCTGTTTACCAGACTTTGAATGTTTCAGAGTCTGAGTCTTTAAAGCTTTGGGTTCAAAGTTTTTTAGACCCTTTAACTTAACATTCTGAGATTTTGACTTAGTCAGAACCTTAGAAGTAGAAGTTGTAGGTTCTGAGTGAGTCACTGTGTTGACTTCATCAGACTTACTTACAAAGTGATTTTTCAACGCCTCTCTGGCTCCATCAGGACCAGGTTTCAGAGTCACTTCATTTGAGTTTCCTCCAATGAATCCAAGACCCTGTTCTCTGTTCTGATACATGCTATATATCATGGACGTAACCATTGATCTGTCAATTCCAGTAGCAATAAATTCTTGTAGAGCAACATCTTGCTCACTTAAGTATTTACAGCTACACTTCTTGATCAATAAAGAGATATTTTCTTCTTTTAAATTCTCTAATTCCAACAGAGTTGAATTATGTCTTTTTGACAGCTTATCAAGCTGTTGTTTGACTTTCTTCAACTCAATGGTCTTAGCTTTAAAATGACCAAGAAGCTCTTTGACAGATTCTACAAGTTCAGATCTTGTGAGTTCAGAATATACCTCTGTTTCATTTTCAGAGTTTGCATCTGATTCTGCCTCAGGTGTCTCTTTAACAGATTCGGTTGTAGCCATTAGTCCAACAGCTACATTGGCTTCACCATCAGCATCATCATCCTCAGACCCTGACTCATTATCAAGATCTTCCCAGGTGGCCATCAGACTTTTCTTTATCTGCTTCTTAAACTTGCTTGACTTGAAGGTTGGCCTCTTTGACTTGGATTTCTCCTTCTGCAGTTCTGGACACTCAGCAATAAAATGTCCAGTCTTCTTGCAGTTGAAGCAACCTTTCTGTTCCTCCTTTTTGAACCCCCATCCCACTGCTTTTGCTCAGAAATATCTTGTTCTTCTTAGCAAGGTACTGCATTCTGCTTGAAAGCATAGCCATTTCCTTTGCAATATCAGGATCCTCCTCTGAGCTTTCAGAAGCTGAAGATTCATTTTCAGACTCTTCAACTTTGAGAGCCTTTGAAGACCTTCCTTTTGATTTCAAGGCAATGGTTTTGGACTTTCTTGCAGAATCATGTTCATTGAGACTTAACTCATGAACCTTGAGTGAGCTTACAAGATCTTCAACACTTAAAGTGTTTAAATCTTTAGCCTCCTCAATTGCAGTGACCTTTGGTCTCCATCTAGAATGTAAGCTCCTTAAAATCTTGCTAACATGATCAGAAGCTATATAACTCTTCTTCGGTATCTGAAGACCAGATACTAGAGTTTGAAATCTTGAGTACATCTGCTCAATACTTTCATCCTCTTTCATCTTGAATAGTTCATACTGATGAACTAACAGAAGAGCTTTAGCTTCCCTGACCTTTTTGCTTCCTTCATAGTTAGCACAAAGAGAAGAAAACATGGCTCTAGCAGTAGATTTGTCACTCATCTTCATGTATTCCGTTTTAGGAATAACAGTGACAAGAGCCCCTCTAATGATATGATGTTTCTTATAGATTTACTTTTGAGCAGCAGTGTGAAGTTTGCGGTCAATGGCAGCACCTTCGTCATCAAGTTGTAAGTCACCAACACCATCTTCAAGTATGTCCCAGAGTTCTTCATCAAGACCCATGACATAACTATAGAAGTTGGTTTTCCACCAAGAAAATTCTTCAGGATCACCATTGAACTTAGGAATTTTTCCATAATCAGCCTTTTTACTGCTGTTATTGGATCCATAGTCATATGGTATAGCAGCACCAGAAGTAGCACCAGAAGAAGACGGTTCACTGGAAGACATGTTTTTCTCTGGATCTTTTCTGTCACACGGTTAAGTGCTATGACAAAAGAGCCGGAGCTCTGATACCAACTGAAGGTGAGAAAAACACAAGAAGGGGGGTTGAATTGTGTTAGCTTTTCGCAGCTCTTGAAGAGTTATAATCTAATTCCTTTAAACTCAGAGTCTGAATGGGATCAGAGTCTGATGGGAGATTAGGTTCTGATGCAGCGGAATAATCAAGAGATAGAGAGAAGAGAGAACACAAGCAATTATACAGGTTCCTTCCACAAACTGGAAGTAGTCCTGTCCCCCTTGTACTTCCAAGGAGAGTTCACTAAAATGTAATATCAATTACAAGTTGCTCAAACACACAGTAAGAGACTTCCTTGCTCAAGCACGCAGGCAAGAGACTTCCTTGCTCAAAGACACAACTAAGAGACTTCCTTGCTCAAGGACGCAGCCAAGAGACTTCCTTTGCTCAAGCACACAAGCAAGAGACTTCTTACACAATTACAGAAAATTGAATAGAGTTGAAACACTTGACAACAATCAAATGTGTTTCAATTACAACAAAGACAGACTCTGTTTTACACAAAAGACAGACTCTGTTTTTCTGTGGAACTTAGAAATTCTAGAATACTCAGTTTGTAAGAATCTAAGTTGATGATGTGTTTTTGTTAAGACTCAGTTGAATACGAAAGCAACGCAGTGTAATTTTTCTAGTTGTAGAGTCCAACAATTCTTCAAGTCTTATATCCTTTATATAGGCGTAGGAAAGAGACGTTGAGTCATCCAGCACAACAGGATGATTTCTGAAGCTTGATCAATGACTGTTGATCTGTTGCTTGATTTGGTAATAGTCCTTCAATTGCATAATTTGAATTCCATTCTCTTTGAAGATTAATACCGGTAGACACAGTTGCCAAACTGTACGAGGTAGTGGAGTAGTGGAAACAGAGTTCGTACAACGTACTCTGTACTGGCATGCATTCTTGTCTTTGTGCTTCCCACGCTCAAGTTGACTTTGAAGCTAGCCGTTACTCCATTTGAGAGTTTCTTTTGCATCGCAATGCTGTAGAAATCCTTGTTAGCAGATTATCAGATTTTGGGCTTCAGACTCACTGTAGCACTAAGCTTCTGGTAATCTTCAGACTCTCTTGGTTTTCAGATTCTGATAGTCTTCAGACTCTGATACAGTCTTTCAGACTCTCTTCGGTACAATCTTCAGACTCTCTTCGATGCAGTCTTCAGACTCTCTTCGATACAGAATCACAAGCAACAAGCTTCTCTGGATTTTTTGCTCTTTAACATTGTTCAAACAGAATACTTTCTAAGATATAAATCTTGATTGATATCCTGCATACTTAAACAAATATTAGCAATATCCAATTGACAACTTTTTAATACCTTGTTATCATCAAAACTCAAAACGTGGTATTGCTGAACACCTTTGTTCCAACACACGTTATTAAAATGGATGGTTCATTTTGCTTATGGTTCGATTAGAATGTCTCTTTGGCAAATGAATAAAGCCTTCTCATCGAAAGACAGTTACACACAGTTATCTATCGAAAGGAAGTTTTGGAAGGGTTAACCAGAAAGAAGCAGTTTCGGATCGAACAGATGGATAAGGACTGTTCGTTTATAGCAGTTGTAGTTTTGAATTCGAATTTAGGTAGTTATGTCTATTTAGTATAAATAGTATTTTTTCATAGGAAAAACAAGTCGCAATCCAATCATACAAAACTTACACTCAAATTATCCGCATGGAAGAGAGAAACGAGTCACAAGTTGCAATGTATGAATCTGTGTACCAATTTACATTTAATTTATGCAATTTAAGTTCATTTTCTTAAGTGTATTTGCAGTTCGTTTTATCTTATTTAAAGCAATTCATTTTAGTTTTTTTGGAAGTAATTTCGACGAGTTTAACTGGGTTAAATTCGACAAACATTACTCATAAGTTTTATTTTATGTTCTTGAAGAATCATTACCAAATCCAAAGAATATTAAAGAAACTAAACACAAATATGTCCTTAAGATTTACTGGTTGATCTTGCAAGTAATTAATTTAAACCAGCGATTGTTTACCAAATTTCAATGTAAACAAATTGGCACGCCCAGTGGGACAGTTTTGTGTCTAGCTTAAATTTGGTTTTGCTGAGAAATCCGTTGATTTCGATTCAAATTTACATGTTATGTGTTGTGTATGCGTTTGAGAAACTGCGGCGGCATCGCAAAATGCTAACGTAAAGGAAGCAGGAACTATTCCAACAAGTTCTCAAAGTAATGCACAAGCAAACACTTCTAGTGTTGAAGACACGGTAATAACGCCAGTGGGATTGACGGATCCTGCGCATGTGGCGTCACCTGTGCACACAGCGGCCACGACGACCGCACCTGTCTCGTAGTCTATCCCGTCGACCCAAGGGTTTTGGCACCCTGCAGGGGGAGGCTATAGGTCCATGCCGTATGGAATGCCTACCACCTTGATGCAGGGATTACATACGAACCCATCCACGTTTTCAGAAAGTTTGAATGCGCCCAGACCAACATCATTTGGTGATCCTAGGACAAGTATGCCCGGTCGAATGGCGCAACAATCATTGACTAACGCTTCTTTGAATGCCTTAAGGCAGCAAATGGAAGAAAGTAACCATGAAATGGTTAATATGGTTACCCAACAGATTGGTACCATCATCAACCCGTTAATACGAGATACCAATAATAGTTACCAAGCCATGTCCACCCAGATTGAAAGAATAGAAAACTTCTTTGGCGCTCCTCCAGCACGCATTACACCAGTGCCCCAAAATTCGAATACAGGGGTAGTAGAAAACCTGGTAGAAGAGCCAAGTGACCAAGGGTTAGGGAATCAGGTGCAACCACCAAGGGCACAACAACAAGCCCTAGAGAAACCCGAAAGGATCCCAATATTAGTAAATAGGCACCAAGATGTGGACCAAGTGGTCATGCAAGCCCGTCGAAATAATTACGAAGGGCAAAATAACATAGCAGATATGGTCGAGACTTTGTTGGCCCAGAACGGTTTTAACATGGGTTTGCATAGGCCAAATTTTGTATCAGCCTTATCTGAATATGTCCTAATGACTGACTTACCAAGAAATTGGAAAGTCCCCAAATTCACTAAATTTGCAGGGGAAACCAATGAGTCCACTGTAGAGCACATTGCTCGATATTTAATGGAGGCTAGTGATATAGCCAATAACGAGAACTTGAAGATGAAATATTTTCCAAGTTCCTTAACAAAGAACGCCTTTACATGGTTTACAACGCTGCCTTCACATTACATCCTTAGTTGGAATCAATTAGAGAAGGCTTTTCATGAACAATTTTATATGGGCCAATCCAAAATTAGTTTAAAAGAATTGGCCAGTGTTCGATGTAGAACGCATGAATCAATAGATGACTATCTAAATAGATTTTGTCTCCTTAAGGCTAGATGTTTTACCACAGTGCTAGAATGTGAATTAGTCGAAATGGCTGATGGTGGCCTGGACTATTCCGTCCGTAAGAAATTAGATACCCAGTATTTTAGGGATATGGCACAATTGGCTGATAGAGTCCGCCAAGTCAAAAGACTCAAGGTTGAGAAAGCCCGGACAAACAAGTTCGTCAAAAAGGAGAAAATAGCTTATATAGATATGCATGATAGTGATCCAGATTTTGATTGGGGATCAGACATTGTCGAAGACAATGAAGTTAATGTGGCAGAACTGAAAGATGGGCCACCTTATACTTGTAAGCTTCTAAGGCCTTCGAGCGGAAAAAATCCGGAAGAACCTAAAAATGACAAATACCCTCCTAAAACATACACTTTTGATATTTCCAAATGTGATGAAATTTTTGACCTCCTGGTTTCAGATGGCATAATTTTAGTACCTACAAATATGAGGTTGCCACCCCTGGAACAAAGGAAAAAGAGGGGTTTTTGCAAATTTCATGGTTTTTTAGGCCATAATTTGTCTCGTTGTACTCGTTTCAGGGATTCTGTACAAAAGGCCCTCGATGAAGGAAGGCTGAAGTTTGGAGACAAAGCCAAACAGCAAGTGCAGTGCAGTTTTTGACAAGGAAGCTACGAAGTCCGTAGAAGGATTTCAGCCTCGCCTCAAACGGAACAACAGATGGGTGGATAAACGCCCAAAGTTTAGCTTTAACAAAAGAGGTGTTCCTTATAAGACTAATTCGTTCAATCGAGGTCTTAACAGGAATCAAAAGCAGACGTTCAGCCCACATGCCAGAGCTCCTGTAGATTCATGGGTTTTTTCTGGGGGCAAAAGGCCTGGTTACCCGACCCAGCCAACTAAATGGGTGAAAAGGGTAGCCCCAACAACTGAACAAAAGAAGGCGTCAAACCCTAAAGTATGCTTATAACAATAATTACAAAGGGATGAATCTCATGACCAAAACACAATGGCTAGGTACCAGCGCCAGAAAAAATCAGGTGTTTTGAAGGATGCAACTAACACTGGTAAGGAAGCTAAAAAACAGGGATCAGTGTTTGAAATGGTCAGACGACTAGCCACTGACAGAATCTTCCCACCTTTACCTGTTTTGAAGGAGGAGACCCCAAAGGAAGATGACGAAATAACATCGAATTTTTCTGGATCTGATCCTAGTCTTGACATAGTGTGCAATGTGGTGTCAATGCTCCCTGTTGAATATGATGTTCCCTCAGAAGTTGATGAGATCGAAAGAGATTTCACAGAGGAAATGTCTAATCACAAGCCATTATGTTACTATGTGCTGAATAATGGTTGTATAGAAAACCAACATGCAGTGTTCGAATGGCCAGACTTCCCAATGAAACATCACCTGAAGCCTTTGTTCATCCAGGCTAAGATCAATGGTGTTGGGATAAACAAAGTCTTGTTTGACGGGGAAGCTACGGTGAATTTGATACCGCAGTCTTTCCTTAGCAATATTGGCGTTCTCGATTCAGACTTGAAGCCACACAACGTGGTCCTTACCAATTATGAGGGAAAGACTGGAAGTTCCCTTGGGGCTGTCGAATTAGAACTAATAGTAGGAAGTGTTAACAGGACCACCATGTTCTTGGTGGTGCCATCCAAGGCTAACTTCAATGTGCTTTTGGGGAGAGAATGGATACATGGCGTGGGGGCAGTGCCTTTAACCTTGCACCAGAGGTTGGCCATTTGGCGAAGGGATGGCCTGGTAGAGAACATCGAAGCCGACCAAAGTTTTTTTCTAGCTGAGGTGAATAATATCACCAGGGGTAACTTCGACAAGCAATTGGTTATGATCCCACCTTGCATATCCCTCGGCCCAACCTACGAGGTTCAGAAGAACGAAATGTTTTCTATGAAATTAGATTCAAAGGCTGGCTTTATTTGGGAAAGGGAAGTTTTCGATCAGGATTATGCTGTTATTAACCAGGGAGAAGCATCCCCGCCCAAAGACAAAGCAACAAGGTCAAGGACCTCAACTTATATAGACGAAGGGTTAATCCCAAAGGGCCCTCCCCGTACCATCCCACTGGATGAGTGGGATAAGGATGGCTGAATCATGTCTAAGCCCAGTGTCTGGGATAAAATTACGGCCTATGTGGCCGAAACCAAAGGAAAAACGGCCATAGAGGCCGAGGATCCAAATGAAGAAACATTAGAAGGTTTTGCAAAAGATTCTGAGCAAGAATTTTGTGATGACCAGAGATTAGATTGCATTTATGATGATGAACCTTTAGGATTCGAAGAAGATCCAGCAGGAGCCACCATAAAAATGAGGGCACAAGATCCTCTCGAAGAAATAGACCTGGGAGACGGCCAAAGCAAAAGACCTACTTACGTTAGTGCAAAAATCAGTAAAGAGTTTAAAGACTGCTTTGCTTGGGATTACAATGAAATGTCCGGCTTGAGTCGAGAAATGGTGGAATTAAAGTTGCCTATCCGAACGGACAAGAGGCCAGTAAAACAAATTCCCAGGAGATTTGCACCTCAAATACTATCGAAGATCAAAGAAGAGGTCGAAAGGCTTCTAAAGAGCAAGTTCATCAGAACTGCGAAGTATGTAGATTGGTTGGCAAACATAGTCCCTGTTAAAAAGAAAAATGGGACCATTAGAGTGTGTATTGATTTTAGAGATTTAAATAATGTCACACCCAAAGATGAATATCCCATGCCGGTGGCGGAAATGTTAGTTGACTCGGCAGCAGGATTTGAATATATGAGTATGCTTGATGGTTACTCAGGTTACAATCAAATTTTTATTGTTGAGGAAGATGTATCAAAAACTGCATTTCGATGCCCTGGCGCGTTGGGATGTTACGAGTGGTTAGTAATGCCATTTGGTCTAAAAAATGTTGGTGCCACATACCAGCGAGCTATGAATTCGATGTTTCATGACTTCATAGAAAAATTTATGCAAGTCTATATTGATGACATTGTAGTAAAATCGTCTTCACAAAATGATCACATAAATCACCTTCGCCAATCTTTTGAAAGGATGAGGCAACATGGTTTAAAAATGAACCCTCTCAAATGTGCATTTGGTGTTCTTGCAGATGATTTTTTAGGTTTTGTGGTGCACAAAAAAGGAATAGAAATCAATCAGAACAAAACCAGAGCTATTATGGAGACGAAAGCCCCTTCGACAAAGAAAGAGTTGCAATCCTTACTAGGAAAGATCAACTTTCTCAGGAGATTTATATCAAATCTAAGTGGCAGAGCACAGGCTTTTTGCCATTACTTCGTGTGAAGAAAGAAGATGTTTTTAAATGGGAACCAGAGCATCAAAAGGCTTTTGATGAGATTAAATCTTATCTGATCAAACCCCCTACACTTGCATCTTTGTCTAAAGACAGAGAGATGAAATTATATATAGCGGCGTCTGAATGTACTATAGGAAGTATGTTAGTCCAAGAGGATGAAAATGGCATAGAAAAGGTCATTTATTATCTTAGTAGGGTGTTGAATGACGCTGAAACAAGGTATCATCCTAGTGAAAAATTGTGCCTTTGTTTGTATTTCTCTTGTACTAAGCTTAAGCATTATATAAAGTCGTTTGACGTTTATGTTTATTCCCATTTCGATATAATTAAACATATGTTGTATAAACCGATCTTACACAGTAGAGTTGGCAAATGGGCCTTAGCGTTGACAGAATATTCGTTGACTTATCGTTCATTGAAATCTGTTAAGGGCCAAATTATTGCTGATTTTATTGTTGACCACTCGGTAATAGAATATTCGCCAAAGGTTTCTAATGATAAAATCTGACGGTTGTATTTCGATGGCTCTAGCCATAGAAATGGTGTTGGGATTGGAATTATGATTGTTTCACCAAATAATGTTCTACGTAAATTTCAATTTCGAATCAGCCAGTTCTGTTTCAATAATGAAGCTGAGTACGAGGCTGTGATTATTGGTTTAGAAATGTTACTTGAACTGGGGGCAGAATACATCGAGGTCAAGGGTGATTCAGAAGTGGTAGTGAGACAATTGACTAAAGAATACAAGTGCGTTAAGGAAGGATTGTTGGTATATCATGCCTTGGCTAACGTCTTGCTCAAAAAGTTTATTTATGTGAAAATCCAACATATCCCCAGGGCTGCGAATCAAGAGGCGAATGATTTAGCCCAAATAGCTTCAGGGTATAAAATACCGAAAGGAGAATGGCAGGAGCCTATTAAAGTAAAAAATAAGCGGGGTCTGAAAGACATGTCTCCCCAGAAATTGTTAACAATAAAACTTGGGGGAGCAGAGAGTGCTGCAGAAAACACACAAGGTACGAATATAATCAAAAAAATTGTTATTAAAAATTTAGATGATGACGACTGGCGGAAACCAATAGTGGATTATCTAGAAAGTCCAGACGGGACAACTCATCAAAGAGTGAAGTATAGAGCTTTAAGTTATGTTATCATAGGGGACGAACTATTTAAAAAGACTCCTGAAGGAGTGTTGCTTAAATGTCTCACAAAAACAAAAGCTTATATGGAGGTGTCTAATACGCACAGTGGAGCATGTGGAACACACCAGGCAGACCACAAAATAAAGTGGTTTTCGACAAGGCGTTTACTGGCCAACCAGGCTGAAAGATTGTATAAATTTTTCCAAGGGTTGCCAGGAATGCCAAAAACATGCTGGGATCCAGCGCGTTCCAGCCAGTGAACTACATTTGATAGTTAAACCCTGGCCATTTAGGGGTTGGGCCTTAGACGTGATAGGGGAAATCAAGCCCCAATCATCTAAAGGTCATAGATATATCTTAGTTGGAATAGACTATTTCACCAAGTGGATAGAAGCAGTACCACTACCTAACGTCACTCAAGATGCAGTGATAGAATTTATTGAACAAAATATCATTTATAGATTTGGTATTCTAGAGACCATTACTACAGATCAAGGATCTGTATTTACGGGTAGAAAAATGGTAAAGTTTGCTGAAGAAACAGGATATAAATTGTTAACTTCGACGCCATATTATGATCAAGCAAATGGCCAAGTCGAAGCAGCAAATAAAAATATTATTTCCATAATCAAAAGGAAAATTGAGAGGAAGCCTAAACAATGGCACAAATTCCTCAACGAAGCCTTATGGGCGTGTAGAACATCTCCTAAAGAATCTATTAATACTACTCCTTTTAGGCTAACGTTTGGTCATGACGCCGTGTTACCAATAGAAATATATCTCCAGTCAACTAGAATACAGAGACAATGTGAGATTCCACAAATCATTATTGGAATATGCTATTGGACAAATTAGTTGATTTGGACGAAGAAAGGATTTTGACGTTAGAAACCCTCATGAGCCAAAAAGAAAGGGTAGAAAAGGCCTACAATAAAAAGGTAAAAGTAAAATTGCTTGCCCAAGGAGAGTTGGTTTGGAAAGTTATCCTACCTATCGACAAGAAAAATAGAGTTTTGGGGAAATGGTCACCAAATTGGGAAGGACCATGGAGGATTTTGCGCGTTTTTTCTAATGATGCATATGAGATCGAAGAACTAAATGACAATCAAAGGATCCTGCGCATAAATGGAAAGTACTTGAAAAAGTATAGACCGTTACTGCAAGAAATTAAAATAACACAAGAATAATTCGAGAAGACAGAATTAGACATGGCATTATATAAAATGCCAACTAACGGGCAGGTTACATTAAATACAAAAAGTCCCAAAATGGATAAAAACCTTAACCATCATAAAATTAAAAACTGGAAATCTAGAAAAGCATAAATTCGTCGAACGATTATTAATGGTAGCTGAAACCAAAGGTATCATATAGCCATCTGATTTTAGTATCAAGACGACACCAGAGGAAGAAGTTGTTGAGCACATATTGCCGGTCATCAGCAGGCAAAAAGCCTCGAAAGGTGTCTATTCTCCCATCTCCCGCGCAGTTGTTCTGATTGTCGCAAAAACGGCGATGAACCATGCTTACGGGAAGCCATCTTTTGTACAAAGGACATCGAAAATCGAAAGCGGTATCCCACCCCTTGATATCAGCACAGTATTGTGCTAAGTTCCTAGTCATTACTAGACCCCAGAACTCATTTAAAACTTCCAATAGAACAACTTAATGCTTTCAATAGAACACAAAAATACTTAGCACTCATGGAACCAACAGCCTCATCGTTCGTCAACAAACGCCTAATAGTGCCAAAATGTGGACGAGCGTGCATTAGCTGTTGAGTGCACCTTAGGAGGCAGAACGTGGGATGACCGGCATCCCACAAACGGTTCATGAAATCAAGACTCTCGTGAGTTACGTTCAAATCAACAAGCAGTTTGAGGCAGTCATTTCCAAAAGCCCTAAGGACTTGGTTAGACCGGCAAAGATTTGCATGCCTCTTGTTAGTCCTCATAAAACTGAACAACTCATACATACTGTCAACATCAACTCTTGAAGCAATGTCAAGAAGAAGATCATCAAATAACAAATCCATTCTTGATAAAACAGAAAACAAGAAAGAAAGAAATACAAGTTGTCTGGAGAGAGGTAAAAGAAAAGTGAAAACTTGTTCAAAGAAGATATGAGAACTAAAGGAGAAAAAATGCCATTTATAATGGCTAAAGAGGTTAAGGGAAGTTCAAATGTTCATTTCCCATTCTTGAAAGAAAAGGGAACGTGGCAAAAAACGGTTGGCTTTTATCGTATTCCAAGAAAATCGAAGAAGTCTAGAGGTTTGGTTCTTTTTTAATTTTATTTTCATGATTAGTTTTATTGAAAATAGAAGAAAACGTTATAGTTTCCTAGGCGGTTTTCGCCTTGAGCAGATAAAGTAACTGACAACTTTTTGGACTCTCATCATTACAAATCCATTTTGCCTTTTCATATTTTTATTATTTAATATGGATAATAAAGATGTTTAAAAGGGAAGTTATGAAACTCGGAAATGGGTTTTAATCCCTGACAACTTATTTAAAAAGTCAAGGGTTACATAACAAAAGGCAAAAATTCCAGACTTAAATGTAAATATTGGGAATAGGAATTAATTAAATTACAAAGGTGGACTTGAGTTTTTCAAGTTTCATTTTGGTTTCAGTCTTCTTCACATCGAAGGCGGCCTGAACATCAGTCAACAAAGAAATTTCTTGCTCAAGTTCTTGAGATTTCTCTAACTTTTGAATGGCAAGGCTAGTCTCCTGCTTCATGAGAGCTTCTTCTTCTAAGATTGTGGCACAACGTTGCTTCAAGACTTGAATTTCCTTTTCATGTTCAGCAATAGTAGTCTTGATCTCTTCGACCGTCTGTTTGACATCAGGAAGCTTTTGTCTGAAGTTGTTCAGCTTTTCTTGAAATGAAGCCACTTCAGCCACGATTTGGTCGTGTACCTTGGCAGTGTCATCGAGCTTAATTCGATCAGCCTATTTTTGTTGAATAGTCACAAGGATTTCCTCTATAAGGACCACCAGGTTGGTAGAGAACTGTTGAAATTTTGAACCCAACGAGGATAGGTTCATTCTTTGGAGTAAATCCCTTACTTGGGGAACAATGGTGATATCCTGTTGGATAGAGTGATACAGGTCCACATCTAGAATTTTAGCCCGGAATTCTGCCAATAAACTATCATTTGACAACCCAGAAGGGTCATCCGAAGACTGGTTTGATGAGCCACCAGTGGTCTTGAAGAATAAAGCTTTCTTCTTAACAAGAACATCAAAAGCCTTGAAGGGGTTTGTTTCTTTTAGTCTACCAAATTCTTCTGAATTGATTGGTAGGATTGTAGGAGTTGGAGTCTTGGCCAGAGTCTTGCCACATCTTCGGCCAGTCCAGTAGAGCAAATGAGGTTTCGATCAGCTGGAACTTCAGCCTCTAGAGGTTTTTCAATGAATTCAGAAATCTTGGGTGGAGGGCTAAACTCTACTGTCTCCTCTTCATCTTCCATGATGGGTGATGGCACCACAATATCAGGAGAGTGAAGCGTGTCTTGGTTTGAATCATCAAGGTTGCTGGGTTCAGAATCCTAACAACCGGCACATGCAAAAATTAGATCACTGAAATAACGCAACGAAAGGGCAAAGAGGATTTCACTCTAAGAAGTACCTTCGAGACGTTGTCACCCACACAAGAGTGGGAACTATTAGGGTTAGAATCTTTATGACCTAACTTTTTCTTCCTGCCTTTTGGTTTGCTAGGTGACTCCTCCAAGTTAGGCGCTTGAGTCCCATGTATCGAAGTCTCCTGTTTTCTCTTTTTCCTTCGTTCTGTTTTGAGGACTTATGGATCAGGGTCAGCTTTGACAACGTCAGATGAATCACATGGCTAGTAAAAAATATGAAACGCAAGTTAAAAGATTACCAATGCCAACATTATGATTATAAGACTAATCCAAAAGAGAAAAACTCACATGATCCTTGGTTTCTATAACTTTAGCCTTCTTTGAAGATGGGTCAGTAATGGAAGGAGTTTTTCTTTTGTGACCCTAAAGAATAATCTCGTCAAAGCTTAGTCAGTAATGGCAGGTCTTAAAAGAAGATAAAGCGGAGATAAAAAGGTTATTACCTGATCTTTCCCTGATTTGGAGGATTTCTTTGAGGAAGTCTTTGTTTTCGACTTCGATTGGGTTTTAAAAGAGTAATGAAAAGCTGTGAATGAAAAGAGTAATGAAAAGTAAACATTCATAACATTCACATATCCGTTTTAAAAGAGCTATCAGAAAAATCTTACCCATTTCCATAGGAGAATGATGTGATTATGAGGGAGGTTTAGGTGTAGATGGCCTCTAAATGTGTATAAATCCCATTTAGCCCAAATAACTTTATCTTTCTTTCTAGTTAAAAATCTTTGTTTCATGCCCAAGGATGTTTCACAATGGAACCATTTAGGATATGGTGGCCTAAAGGCCAGTGCCAACTTGCTGGTTGGCAAAGCAGGAAACTTGATTTTAAAATGTAGAGCGGAAAGATATTTGCTGGGAGTAAAAGGAGGAAAATGCATTGAAGGAACTTTTTCATGAATTTTGTCCTTCAAAGTTTGTGCAGCATAGTTAATGGTTCGGTTAAGATGCAGTGGATCATACACAGTTTGAAAATATTTTTGGAAAGCTTGGATTTCCCGAATATGCGTATCTTTGTTCTTCTTGGAATGTTTCTGCACAATTTGAAAAGCATATATCAGTTGAGGAAGTAGTGTGGCTGGGTTTACTCGATCAGTTTGATGTTTATAATATCCTTGCCACCACTTAAAAAATGCTTCAGTACATGCATAAGACACTTCGAATGCAATGGGTTGAAATTTAGGGGCTTGCTCTTCGGCCTGTCGAAGGAGAGCTTTCCAGGTATTTTCTTTTTCTGGCTTCTTTAAGTCATTTAAGCACTTGTATAGAGAGCAAGTTTGGGTTGAACAAGGCCAAATTGGCGTGCAACCAGATTAGGTTGATAGCCATATAATCCAAATGGGTCAAGGGACCTAACTCTACTCGTCAGAAAGGTAAGAGTCAGGTAAACTTTCCAGATCGAATCAATTTCTGTCTTGTTCCCATCATTTTTTGCGGGAAGTACCTTGGTGAACCACTCTGGCCCATGAGACCTAGTTGCGAATGAAGCTAACGAAGGGGTAAAAATGTCACATTCTGAAAAGGCTCTATAAGCAATGGTGAAAAGATCTTTGGGATTCTTATGTGCACGGCAAACCGTAGCCAAACCTATGCCTTCGATGGATCTCTCAGCATATGCTTTTTCGAAATCACTGGGTAGAAATACTTCCAACTTTGTTCTAAATGTGGCTAAGAGCCATAACTGAAATAGCCAGATAGGCCCATGTATGATGAAACTCCCACCACTCGATTGGTAATCTCTGATGGAAGCTACTCCTAAGTCTAAACTTTTATACAAGGATCCTAGGATAAGTTTGCTTAAACAGACGTTCTGGCCATTATGTAGTTGGATAACTAGATCTTTGTAGCCTTTAGCTACTTGCAAAGACCTAGTACATAAAATGTACATAGACAGCCAGTAGGTTAAGAAAGCTATATGCTCGACATCGGAAACATCCTCACTTAGAGTATCATGATGGTTTTTGATAAAAATATCGTAAGCGTATTTATTGAAATCAAAGGAGATGTTTGATTCGCATTGGTCAGGATTGAAATTTTGACCTAGAGGCTTTAAACCTGTCAAGGCGGCGACATCTAACAGAGTAGGTGTGAGCATCCCACATTTCAAATGGAGACTGTTGGTTGAGACATCCCAGAAATGAAAAGCAGCAATCAACAATATGTTGTAGTACTTTGGACATTGTCTAGACAATTGAACGAGATTAAAAATATCAATGTCCTTCCAGAATTGGCCTTTCTTACGTCAACTTTATTCAACCAACAGAGATAATCCTCGTTGTTTTCATGTTTGGGTTCAGTTCTAAACTTGGACTTGATAAAACTTAAGCTATAAGGTCCTTCTGAAAAGATTAAAGGGGATTTTTCCTTGAGGCAAGGAAAAACGGCGTTGAGTTCGTCGTTAAAGTCTTTTTCATCAGGGATTGGCCCTAAGAATGCATGTGATGAGTTAGGGCATGGAATGAGTACCTGAGATTTTAAAATACGATTCTCGGCTTCTTTTATATCCGGATCCGCGATGAACTGAAGTTTTCCGGTGGAAGTCTCTTTGGATTGATAACTTACGTCATCACCGGGGGGAATGTGAGAAGAAATGCCTTGTGAAGTCGTCATTGTTGTTTGATTGAATTTTTGAAAGATTCAAGAAAATTACAGGCTATGGAGTTTTGAAATGTCAGAGTCTGGATGAAGAAGAAAGGTGAATAGTAGAAATCTCAGTTAAAAATGAAAAGTGAAAAGGTAAAGTGAAACCCTAAAACTTTATAACTTCCTGATTTAAGACAGATGTCATGCATCCTGTACTGGCAGTTTTGGTGTTTTCCAAATGAACTGGAATGTGGCCCACTTACTTTGGTGGGGACACTGTGAAAACGATTTAAAGGTCGTTTCAAAGGTTATTGACATCAAAACCATTACTTCGAAGCACAATGGTTCAAAAACTTCTTTTTCTCCTTGTTGAGAAAGATCAGTTAAACAAAGATGCTTTTGGGGGGCAATTTGTTAGCTCGTAATTTTCTTAGTTGCATCGAAAAAAGTCAAAAGGAGTTTGACCACGTTATTAAAAAGGATGGTTCATTTTGCTTATGGTTTGATTGGAATGTCTCTTTGGCAAATGAATAAAGCCTTCTCATCGAAAGACAGTTACACACAGTTATCTATCGAAAGGAAGTTTTGGAAGGGTTAACCAGAAAGAAGCAGTTTCGGATCGAACAGATGGATAAGGATTGTTCGTTTATAGCAGTTGTAGTTTTGAAATCGAATTTAGGTAGTTATGTCTATTTAGTATAAATAGTAGTTTTTCATAGGAAAAACAGGTCGCAATCCAATCATACAAAACTTACACTCAAATTATCTGCATGGAAGAGAGAAACGAGTCACAAGTTGCAATGTATGAATCTGTGTACCAATTTACATTTAATCAATGCAATTTAAGTTCATTTTCTTAAGTATATTTGCAGTTCGTTTTATCTTATTTAAAGCAATTCATTTTAGTTTGTTTGGAAGTAATTTCGACGAGTTTAACTGGGTTAAATTCGACAAACATTACGCATAAGTTTTATTTTATGTTCTTGAAAAATCATTACCAAATCCAAAGAATATTAAAGAAACTAAACACAAATATGTCCTTAAGATTTACTGGTTGATCTTGCAAGTAATTAATTTAAACCAGCGATTGTTTACCAAATTTCAACGTAAAAAAATTGGCACGCCTAGTGAGACAGTTTTGTGTCTAGTTTAAATTTGGTTTTGCTGAGAAATCCGTTGATTTCGATTCAAATTTACACGTTATGTGTTGTGTATGCGTTTGAGAAATAAAAAACAACTTTCTGAGATGGTACGTCCTTCGAATCAAACTGCGGCGGCATCGCAAAATGCTAACGCAAAGGAAGCAGGAACTATTCCAACAAGTTCTCAAAGTAATATGATGAATTGTTGATGTTTGAATATGATGTTATATGATGAATTGTTGATGTTTGAATATGATGTTATTATATGATGAATTGTTGATGTTTAAATACGATATTATATGACGTTGTTTATGATTAATGAATATGAAATTATGATGTGAAGTCATTGTCGTTGTCGTTACCACAGTTGTCGTTAATGTCTTCAAAGTTGTAAGTAGTTTGTGAATGTTGTTTAAGTTGTAAGTTGTTTGTCGATGTCGTTGAAGTTGTTGGTCGTCAAAGTATTGGTTGATGAGTCCATGCATAGTCATTAAAGATGAGGGCTGATGGCCCTGAGAGCTTTGCTCTACAAGATGAGGGCTGATGGCCCTGAGAGCTTTGCTCTACAAGATGAGGGCTGATGGCCTTGAGAGTTATTACTCTAACACGATGAGGGCTTATGCCCTAGGAGCTTTTGCTCAATAGCGACGAGGGCTCATGCCCTAGAAGTATATTTATGCTCAAAAGCAACGAGGGTTTATGCCCTGATTGGTACCACATGCATATAAGTTATCAAGTTGATGAAGTTGTAGTTGCATTGTCGAGTTATAGTTGCATTGTCGAGTCAAGTTGTTAAGTTGATTTATGAAGTTGATATTGATGTTGAATTATGAAGTTGATTGTGATGATGATAATGATGCTACATGACTATTGTTATGATATGTTGATGATGTTTATGTTGTTAAATTCTTTTAAAGAATTATATGCTTATTATTATAGAATGTGAAATCCCACCCCTTCTGCTTGGAAATGTTGTTCTTCGTATGAGTAACTTGCAGGTGACCAAGAATAGTGCAGTTGAGAGTAATCTCCGCCGTGTCGTCTAGGATGCTCTGATACGTAACGGGATGGGGATTGTTTTGTTGCATGTTTCCTTGTTACGTATTTCCTTTTAAACAATGTTGAACTGTTTTTATGAGAATCTATTTAAGATGTTGAAATTATTTCCGCTGCATGTTTGTTAAATTTTTATAAAAGAAGAAGTTTTAATAAATAGCAATTTAGCTATATTTATATTTGTTGGATTTTTGTAAAGTTGAATGTGACACTCTGTTTTTAAGTTGAAAAACTCTGATTAATCTATGTTATTTTAAAGTTGGGAAAACGGGGTGTTACATTTGTCATCATCAAAAAGGGGGAGATTGTTGGAACAAAGGGTGTTTAACAATACCACTTTGAGTTTTGATGATAACAAGGTATTAAAAATTGTCAATTGGATATGCTAATATTTGTTTAAGTGTGCAGGATCTTTGTCAAAGATTTTAATCTTAGAAAGTATTCTGTAAGAACAAATGAAGAGCAAATTCCTAAAGAAGCTTGTTGCAAGTGATTCTGAAGACTAAGAGAACCTGAAGAATCTTCAGTAGCTGTCTCAAGAGGTTCTGAAGACTTAGAGAGTCTGAAGAAGCCATTTCGAAGAAGTACAAGACTCGGAGAGTCTGAAGAAGCTGTTACGAAGAAATGCAAAACAAGAGGTTCTGAAGACTCAGAGAATCTGAAGAACTAAGAGAGTCTGAAGGAGCTGAAGAGAGTCAGAAGCTCAACAGAGTCTAAAAGTTCTATAGTGAGTCTGAAGATTGTTAATTCAAGAATTTGTTTAGATAAATCTTTGAATGCATTTGGACTGCAAAAGAAACGTTCATATGGAGTAATGGCTATTTTCAAGTCAACTTAAGCATGTGATGCTTTGCGACAAAGAATGCAGAAAAAGGACAGAGTACTGTGTACGGACTCTGTTTTCACTACTCCACTACTGGCAGCTGTGTCTACTGGTATTATCGCTTCAAATGGAATGGAATTCAAAATCTGCATTGAAGGACAATTACCATATCAAGCAACAAATCAACTGTATTTGATCAAGCTTCTATATGACTCTGTGATGGGCTGGAATGTCTCAACGTCTCTCTACAACCTCTATATAAAGGAATGAAGACTTGGAGAATAGACTACTGACTCTGAACGAACTATTTGAGCTATTAAGCTATTTTGTTATTCTCCCTGAGTCAAGCAAACACATCAACAACTTAGGAAATTCTTACAAACTTGTTTATCCTAGAATTTCTAAGTGTCACAGAAAACAGAGTCTTATTGTTTTGTAACTTGAACACCACTGATTGTATATCAAGTGTTCAAACTCTTATTCAATTTTCTGTAAATTGTGTCGAAAGTCTATTGCTTGTGTGCTTGAGAAATAGAAGTCTCTTAGGTGTGTTTTTGAGCATTTGAAGTTTCTTGCCTGTGTGCTTGAGCATTTGAAAGTCTCTTGCTGTGTGCTTGAGCAACTTGTAATTTGTTATTGCATTTTAGTGAACTCTTCTTGGAAGTGCAAGGGTGACATGACTTCTTGCGGTTTGTCGAAGGAACCTGTATAATTGTTTGTGTTCTCTCTTTCCCTTATCTCTTTACTTTATTCCCCTGCAACAGACTCTGATCTTCCATCAGATCCTGAACTATCTCGAGAAGCGCATATCTACAGGATCTGAAGAACGAAGAGAGTCTGAAGTTCTACAGAAAGTCTGAAAGTGGTATTGACAAACCGGAGCTTTTCTCAGGATCTTTTCTATCACACTATTAAGTGTTATGACAGCAGAACCGGAGCTCCGGTACCAATTGAAGGTGAGAAAAACACAAGAAGGGGGGGTTGAATTGTGTTTTCTTTTTCTCTCCTTTTTTTAAAAGGATAAATTCAATTTTCCAAATTAGAGTCTGAAGAAGTTCAGGTTCTGATAGGAGTTCAGAGTTTTGTGCAGCGGAATAAAGTAGAGAGATAAGGGAAAAGAAAGAACACAAGCAATTATACAGGTTCCTTCCACAAATCTGAAGTAGTCTTGTCCCCCTTGTACTTCCAAGGAGAGTTCACTAAAATTGTAATTTCAGATTACAAGTTGCTCAAGCACAAAAGCAAGAGACTTCCAATGCTCAAGCACAACCGCTAGAGACTTCTATTGCTCAAGGACACAACCAAGAGACTTCTATTGCTCAAGCACTACTGCAAGAGACTTCTAACACAATTTACAGAAAATTGAATAAGAGTTTGAACACTTGATATACAATCAATGGTGTTCACAAATACAAACAAAGAAGAGACGTTATTTTCTGTTACACTTAGAAATTCTAAGATATTGAAGTTTGTAAGAATTTCCTAAGTTGTTGATGTGTTTGGCTTGACAATACGACTTGGCTCAAAGAGTATTTCAAAAATGTGTGTAAGAGTGTAACCAATTATTCAAGTCTTCATTCCTTTATATAGAGGTTTGAGAAAGACGTTGAGAGATGCCAGCACATCACAGAGTCAACTAGAAGCTTGATCAAACATTGTTGATCTGTTGCTTGATATGGTAATCGTCCTTAAGAAACAATTTTGAATTTCATTCCTCTTGGAGCGAAAATACCAGTAGACACAGCTGCCAATAGTACAAGTAGTGGAGAAGGTGGTCATACAAGTACGCTGTCCTTTTCTGCGCTCTTTATCAAAGAGCAACACATGCTTAAGTTGACTTAAAATAGCCGTGACTCCATATGAATATTCCTTCTGCAATGAAATGCCTCCAGAAATTCATCAAATCAAAATCTTGAGTTTGCAGTCTTCAGACTCTCTTTAGAACTTCAGACTCTGTTGAACTTCAGACTCTTATAAGCTCCTTCAGATTCTCTTCGTTCTTCAGAACCTGTAGATATGCGCTTCTCGAGACAACTTCTTCAGACTCTCTAAGTCTTCAGAACCTCTTGATTTGCACTTCGTCGAAACAGCTTCTTCAGACTCTCTAAATCTTCAGAACCTCTCGAAACAGCTTCTGATGATTCTTCAGACCATCCAAGTCTTCAGAACCTCTTGTCTTCACTTGCAACAAGCTGCTTATAGATTTTGCTCTTTATTTGTTCTTTCAGAATGTCTTCTAAGATTAAAATCATTGACTAAGATCCTGCACACTTCAACAAATATTAGCATATCCAATTGACAATTTTTAATACCATGTTATCATCAAAACTAAAAGTGGTATTGTTAAACACCCTTTGTTCCAACATTCGTAACCGCCAAAGCCAGGTGTGCCATTACAACGGCTCTGCAGCCCTCCACCTCTATAAATAGGGGACTCCATGCAGTTCCCAAGGTAGAATCGATTTCATCCTCTAAACCCTCACTCTCTGATCTCTACTTACTTGAGCGTCGGAGCGCCTGCAGATACACACACCCCTTTGTCCAAGGAGGTGTTTGACGTATTCCACCACCACTCAAACCACCGCATTCAAAGCACCGACAATCATCTTTTGATCAGGTACGATCAAATACCCTTACCGACTCGATCACCGAATCGGTTTTTAAAACTTTGTTACAATGGCAACACTTTAGTGTCCTTTGAGCGAGAGAGACATATGTCTTTGACTCAATCTAAATCCGCCACGTGTTATTGTCTTATTTAAAATAAAAAAAAACTAGGTTTAAGTACAGAAAAGAGAGAGAGAGAAGCGTAACAACACTGTAGTTACAACACTCCGCCATTTTGCCCACCACCCTCCTCCGCCGCACCAACCGTCGCCGCTGCTCTTTCAATGTTGTTTTCAAGTTTGAGGTTTCTTTCTTCTCTTAATTCAACTTTCCTTTATTCTTCTTTACTAAATCATTCAAATTCACTTTCACCCTTACGGTTAAGACTTTATCATTCAGTTCCCAATGATTTTGATGTTGATAATGCTCTTTTATCCTTCAATCGCATGCTCCGAATGCGTCATACTTTCACAATTGTTGAATTCACCAAGATATTAACTTCCCTTGTTAAAACCAAAAACCACTACCCCACTGTTCTTTCTCTTTCAAGACAATTGGAACTTAACGGAATTATTCCAGATTTACGTATTTTAAACATCTTGATTAATTGTTACTGCCACTTAGGTCAAATGAATTTTGCCTTTTCTATATTCGCCAAGATTTTCAAGGTTGGTTATTACCCGAATACGGTAACCTTGACTATTCTTATCAATGGTTTGTGTCTTAATGGTAAGACACAGGAAGCACTTGACTTTCACGACCATGTGATTTTACGTGGATTTCGTTTGAACGAAGTTAGTTACGGTACTTTGATTAATGGTTTGTGTAAAATGGGAGAAACAAAAGCCGCTTTGCAGATGTTGAAACAAATTGAAGGGAGATTGGTTGACACCAATGTGGTAATGTATAGCACACTCATTGATCGTTTGTGTAAAGATAAACGTGTAAATGATGCATATGAGTTATATTCTGAAATGATTACGAAGATAATTTCTCCTAATGTTGTCACTTTTAATTCTCTAATCCATGGATTTTGTATTGTTGGTCGGTTCGAAGAAGCATTTGGTTTGTTCCGTGAAATGGTATTGAAAAACATCAAGCCGGATATTTATACTTTTACCATATTGGTTGATGCTCTTTGCAAGGAAGGAAAGATCAAAGAAGCTCAAAATGTGATAGCTGTGATGATGAAAGAAGGCGTGGAACCTACCGTTGTTACATATAATGCATTAATGGATGGGTTTTGCCTGGTTAATGAAGTGAACAAGGCAAATCATGTATTCAACGTCATAGGAAAAATGGAAGTGACACCTATTGTTAGCAGCTATAATATCATTATTAATGGCTTATGTAAGATTAAAATGGTCGATGAAGCCTTCAATCTCTTTAAAGAAATGCATTGCAAACCCAATACAGTAACGTACAACTCTCTTATTGATGGTTTGTGCAAAACTGATAGAGTTTCTGATGCTTGGGAGCTTCTTGATCAGATGCGTGATAGAGGCCAACCTCCCAATGTAATCACTTACACTTCCTTATTACATGCTTTATGTAAAAACCATTATGTTGACAAGGCAATTGCATTGATCAACAATTTAAAAGACCAAGGCATTCAACCAGATATACAGACATACAATACACTTATTGATGGATTATGCAAACAAAGAAGGCTTAAGGACGCACAACTGATTTTTCAGGATCTTTTGACTAAAGGCTACAATGTTACAAACTGGACATATAATATTATTATCAATGGTCTTTGTTTAGAGGGCTTATTTGATGAAGCTATGACCCTGCTGTCAAAAATGGAAGACAATGGTTGCATTCCGGATGCTGTAAATTATCAAACGATTATTCACGCTCTATTTGAAAAGGATGAGAATGAAAGGGCGGAGAAACTTCTTCGTGAAATGATTGCTAGAGGTCTATCGTAAGAGTTACTTTAGGTAAGATATTTCTTATATAATTGGTTATTTTGAATTTTGATGACAACTATGCAATCATTATGATATATTGATTTTTTATTTTATATTTTTACTTTAAAGGTGGACTACTCAATGGTATCACTATCACTTTAATGTTAATAAAACTCATGTTTTGTTGATATGCTCATTTCGATATTATGATGGTGTTAATGACTGATTTTTTTTCCATAGTTATGTGTTACCTTTGCAACGTATTGTCAATGAGCTTTATCTACTTTAATGATTTTTTCATTCATTGCTTATTTTAAGTGAGTCAAATCACAAACTAATATCAGAATGTAGGATCTTTGAATGTAATGTTTGTGTTGTGCAGTGTTGTATGTGGTTTATTGAGTGTTGAAATGATGCAATAAGTCTATGCAAGTCTTGTATCTTCGCAAAATGGGTTGCTCACAAGTTTTCCGTAAATATGTTTTTAAAAATCATTCTTCCGTATTATACGATGAAAAACAAAGACATGATGGAAGCATTTTATCTAAGCTCATTCCTTTTTTTTTTTCTTCTTTTTTTTAAATTCTGTAATAGGGTAGGAAATCATGTTTTGGAAATTATTTTGCCATGGTTATATCATCATACTTTGTTATATTTGTATTTTTTGGTTCTTTCCCTTGTCCCAGTGTTATCATTGAACAAGTTTTTTTTTTTTAACAACAAAGATATATTTATATTGATGGAAGTTCACTGAACAAGTATGTACCACATTTTCCTATTACTAACCAACACTTGCAATTTTAACATTTTAAATTGATAGAAATTCGCTTGGATGATTATGCAAGAAGAGCTTGATGATCTATCTAGTATATTGTGTTCAGTATGGTTTGTTGCTTCTGTCACAAAGATGACTTTAATTGAAGCTTTCCAGATCCCACTTGGTGGGAGCATCTTGCTGGAAAGAATAGAAAATAGTTTTCAACTTTTCATACGCAGTGAAGCGTTATCTGAATATTGTAATGTTAGATTTTAGTTCCATTATGTTCTTGAAATTTTGATAGACACTAAATAGTGGAGAGAAGATTTTTCAATTGTATTACTCCAACCATCAGGCTTTGCACTTCATTTTAAACATTGTTTTGTACCATTGTTCATATAATTTGAAAATTTGATCATTAACAATTCAGATTCTGAATTTCAGGATTTGGTACCTAAGGGGACACGTTATCTTCAGCAGTAAAGAAAGACATTGTCTCGATTACGACCCTGGCTGTCCAACAAGCTTAGAGGTAATAGCATTAGAAGTATCAATCATGTTTATAGAGTTTTTTTTTATTTTGAAAAGAATCATGTTTATAGAGTTTTTGAGGAGTTTACATTTACACTTCATTTTTTTATCAGTCAAGTAAGTGTGAATTCTATTAGACAGTGTCTATTAAGATTTGTGTCTTCCAAGCCACTTTAGTATTGGAAATGTGTATTAGTTTTTCATTTTTATATTTTGAAACCTCATAGAAGGATCCTATTACATGACTATTATGAAAGTATTCTATGAGAATCATTCTATGTTACTCTATTAGGTTACTCATTTTTTTCCCTGTTGTCAACATATGTATGACTTTTCCTGTTAAAAAAGTAGATTGAATGATATACAGAAACTTAAAGCTTAGAACTATGTAGCACTGACACTTCACATCGAAGATGTGTCAGGTTCTCGACACCGGTACTTGCAGTTACATTAGATTATTCTATTTTCCCAAATCATTACCAGTGTTTACGTGTCAGTGCCGTGTCCGACACCTGTGTCTGTGTCAATGCTTCATAGTCCGAGCCTCTGAGGTCAGTTATCTTGATCGAGGTGATTTTCTTTTTCTTATGGCTAAAACCAATCCTTACATGAGATACTACCAATGAAGTAGTCATACAGACATGAACATGACACTCACACGTGACCACCAGTAATAATTTATGAAAATGGAATAACTATGTTACCACATATGTTGGGTCGTGTCGTTGTTGGACACTGGTCACACCTTCAATTTGAAGTGTTGATACCACATGTGTGATTGTGATATCATGCTTGGTAGTGTGATTATGCAGCCAGTGGGCCTCATCCATTTCTTCAACATTTTGAGGGATTTATCATTACTAATTACGATATGATAATTTTTTAAGTATATTATTGTTTTGTTAAAAAGAACATGTCCAACAGTTAGCATATCAAGGTCACTTATAACCTTGATTCTAACAATGTTCATAGGAAAAATCCCCTTAACAGCAATCCAATTGATTTGGGTGAACTTGCTAATGTTTTTTATGAGTGGCCTAATAATGGTAATGCAATTAAGTAGAATAGAAGAGCTTGCTGTTTTAACCTAAATAATCAGGAGGTTTTGTATCAAGCTTGTGTATCCATAATACTTAAATTTGTAGGTCATGTTACTGTCACTAAAAAAAAAAAGAAAATTTGGGGAAATGATGATCTTTAAATTATTTCTATAATGCTACATTTTCAGAATAGTAATACTTATCTAGGATTCGGCCTTTCTTCAAGTATTATGTCATTTGAATATAGTTTAAGCGCAAATATAATGTCATTTTGGTCTGCTATATCTATGCTGCAGCTACTTAATGTCTAAATCATTGAATCTTTTATTAGTAAAAGGAGCATCAGCATCTGCTGAATCCATAGAATAATTGATGATTATTTTTGAGGCAAATGTTAATAGTTGATATGTTAGGGGGAGAGGAACTCCTACATAATACTATTCGATGTCCCAATCCTTATTACTGCGCTATTCCTTAGGAGATTCACTTAGTATAATTGATTAATCACTTGCTTAATGTCAAAGCTTACTGCTGCTTATACCCACAACTTACGACAGATGTTCAATTAGGTAAATGTTGCCTCTCTTCTGCTGCTGCTTAATTTCAACAGATATTCAAAGCTTTCTGGAATTTTTCACTATTTCTGTTCTGGGACATGGAAAGCCAATTTAGGTTGGCTGGAACAATTGACTATTTTCCGTCAATATCTTCCAGAACAGAATCATTTCTACTTCCAAATCCGATATTTGTTTAGGCTTTTTGGTAATTGTGGAAAAGATGATGCTTTTAAAGATAGTTATAAACATTGGTGATAGAATCATCGAGTATTTTGCTTGGTACCTTCTGGTTTTGTAGTATTTATAAGGGATATAGCTGATATGGCTGATTTCTTAAGGCTTTTCGTGATCACAGCCTTAATGACAGAGTTGTTATGGACAGATGGAGTAATGATACATAGCTGAGAAATACTCCAAGAGATTGGACATGCTGACAATGCTTAAGGTCTACACTTCTTGTTGTTACATATTCTATCACATTCCCAATTCTATTTTCCTATGCTCTTTTTAGTTTTTAGCTTTCCACCTTTTCTGCTAGCATCTTAGCACTGAGGTTTAGCTACTTGTCAATAGATTCACGCCAATAGGAAATAGCAAAGATGTAACACCTATAAATGTACAACATTATGAATGAAATGGCAGGAAAAAAAAAATTAAATTTGTTTCCTTTGAGCTTGTACTCTTTCTTACATACTTTCCTTTGAGCTTGATCCTGTATCCAAAAGAGTCTGTCGTATCAAAGAAAAATATATTTTCACTAGTGAAACTATCAGCTATTTGTTCAAAACAACATTCTCTTTCTTTTTTACTATTTGTGTGAAACATGTTTTAATTTTGAACACTTTGTTCATTCTTAAACACTCGATATATAATCCCCGTGAGCTTAGCTCAGTTGGTAGGGATATTGCATATTACATGCAGGGGCCGGGGTTCGAACCCTGGACACCCCATTTCTTTACATTTAAAATGTGAAGCTCTAGCCTGGCTACTTGACCAAAAAAAAAAAAAAATATATATATATATATATATAACCTGATTAAAAATAAGCTCTTCAAAGGGATACAACAAGCATTTATTTATCCCAACTGTTGGCATTGAACCAATGCTCAATATTAAAAATTATTGGAATTTAAATGTGAGTGATTAGTCCCATATCGATAATCAATGATTTAAATATATAATATATGAGAGGTGACATATACTCAATAACTTAAAGTTATGGGTGAATATGTGGTCTCTAGGTCTCTTATGAATACTGATCATTAGCTCATTGTTGCTCTCGGTATTCTCTTAAATTCTCTATCAAGCGGTATCAAAAATTTGGTTCGGCTTGATGGGGGAGCGAGAGTAGATGTGGGTGTAATGAAATCTTGTATAAGTCTATTTGGTTGTTAAGTCATGCGGTGTGTTCAATTGATTTGAATTTGTCTTACCTTGATTATGAATGAGGTGAATGGAACAAAAAAAAAAGTGAGATGATCTTTATACCCAAAAGTTTAAGGCTTTTGAAAGGATGCGGTGTTCAATTCTCTTAGATATTTTAACTCAAAGTTATTGAAAAATATAAAACAAAAATGAAAACTGTCAACTTAATTTAAGACTGCAATGTATGTTTAATATTAGCCTAGTAATTTTTCATGTGACCTTATAGCACATATAATAGGGCTTATATATAGAACCAAGAATATAAGCATAACTATTTTTATACAACCATGTCATATGCTGCCCCTTTTTTCCATAAAGGGATGGCGTTTTCCTTTTTGATAGGGCTTCAATGATGTTGAATGATGAAGAATCAGTGACAGTGATTAATTCAGACAAAATGTTTGGCAGAATTGCCTTAAATTGCATATGCCAAGTGGTCCATCTGTGTGACAAAATGTGTAAAATAATAAACCAATGAAGCAGCCATGTGCCCTTGCTCTTAATAAGGGAAAAACATGTGATGTGAGATTATGTGTAGTCAAATACTAAAAATGAGACTTGAGTGGGGAAAAAAACAAAATTAATATAAGTTTTGGAGGTTTTTGTAACTATATAAATATGATAAATTTAATTGAAAACACATCACAAACAACAACCTGTTAAGTTGTGTATTGTCAGAGTTAACTTGAACATAGATATATTATTGATATTTGAAATGTTTAATTTCAGATTAGAAGGATGAGCAACATGTATTCTGAGTTGAAGGAAGAAGAACAAATAAAATTTAGTGCAACTTGCTTGTTCATTGGCAATTAGTCTTACATGCTATAAGAATGGAAATATAATTTTCAATTCTGGTGTTTCCTGTTATGGTGGGTCTTATTAGAGATTCTTTTATGACACTTTGTTTGCATTGTATTTTTTGTCAAATACCTAATGTCTTACAAAAAAAATAGTTTTGTCTTTAAATAATGGTCAAATTAAAAGTCATAAGATGTAGTTTTTGTACCAAATTGAAAAATACAGCTCCAACTGAAAGTAATAAAAATAGTTTTGCACTGAGTCGAAAAACTTATATCAAGTTTTACATCAAACCTGTTTTTAAATAAAATCATATAAACATAAATCACTTCTATTGATTTCATATAAACCGAAAACTTGGCTTGTCGATTACCATTTCCTTTTATCAAGGGTCTATTCATCAATAATGTCAACGAAAACATATGCTTGTTCCGACCACCCAAGCCATCGGAAATTTCAAACCTACTAAAGGTTTCAGATCGGTCGATAATAAGTCTAACTTTTGTAGTGAATATTTCATCTTAACATTTCTAAGTCGTCACAAACCTAAACATTCATATCAGTAAACTTTTCATTTACACTCACACCATCGTTTGCAATTCACATGGCCTCATTCACAACTTATCATATCCAACTCGCCGCTATCTACTACCTTTTTTGATCGGGTTCGATCATTGGCATTTTTATTTTTCAAAGATTCAAATTTGTCCACATCAATCTTTCCATCTTTCCACAAGCCATTGACCTACTTGCTGACACATCCACCCGAATGTAAAGTTGTATTGCAAGTTGTGCCGGGTCGGGGTCGAGGGTCGGGCCGGTAAACTGATTTTGTCCAATCCTACCCCATTGGAGAGCATGCCAACGCTATTGAACATGTTATGTTGTGTGCCTGAACCTCAATGAGTATATGTACAAGACTGTGAGCATTAACCTCACATATTGATCATGAACGTCCCCACGTATATATATAGGAACAAATGCTACCTTTTGTTTTATCAACAACAACAAAATGCTACATTGGGCCAACCTTCACTGTGGGCATTTTCCCGCATACTAGGCCGTGTTGCCCTACTTCGAAGGTTCTAATCTTTCTTTTTTTAAGTTTCATTTTATTTATATATTGTCAGTATAAAGATCTCAACATTCTAAAATATTCACAAAAATAATGAAATAGAGAAATTTGGGATTTGGATCCTCTTCTACCATTTCTCTTATGTTGTTGGTGACGTGCTAATCTCAAACATTCAACCCATCTTTTTTTTCCTTTGTGAGTCAATCAACCATTGGATTAGGAAAAGGAGGGATGGCTGGACAAAAAGGGCAGGAGAGGATCTAATTCCTAAAATTTGATAGGGCGTTTGTATTAAAAAAAAAAAAACTATTCTATATTATGAGCACACTATGAACTACATACACTACGCGTCACGATGTCACACATGTGACGTTTTGAACACCAACACATAATTATACTATATTATGTGATTTTCTCAAAATTATTAACGGTGTCGACCTTTTGACTAATAATTATACTAAATTTGTAGTTGTTACCTTTTGTTCGCTCTCCGCCCTTTGTATCATTTCAATTGATATTCTTTTGGCTTTGTATGCTCGATTCTGACTTAATTTAACATCTCATTTGTTAAGTATCTCAGCAATTAAGTGTGTCATTTTCATGTTAGATCACCTAATATATCGCCACATCATAAAATTGAATGATGAAAATCATGAGTTGGTAAAAATCTCTAAAATAGAAGATCAAAATTGCGGTTTTGTCAAAACAAAGTAACAATTTAAAAAAAAAATACCCATATTCTTCCCAATTCAAATTAGCAATGAGTAAAATTGAAAGAAATCTCTTCTTCCCAGTTCCATATTCCTCCTTTTAAATACCCTAGAATGAAAATAAATAGAACCGTGCTATGACAAAATCATTAGAACAACATAACAAATGGAAAGTAACATAAAAAAAGACTTTGAATGCTAACAGAATCCACTAGAATTCGTTAAATGGTTTAGGCATTTTGTCGACTAACTGGCACGCATAGGAGACATCCAAGCATACATGCCTTGAACTTCATAGCACTAAACCTAGCACAATCCATAACCCACAATAGCCTAAAGAACCCAACCATTGTGAAGAAAGAAGAGTGAGAAATATCTTGAAAGTCAAAACAATCATCATATACAGCCTGAAATTATTCCAAATCCATGAAGTAAAAAGTATATTCTAGCACTTTCTCTATCAAAAGTTCAATTTTAGAGTTTCACGTCCAAAAAACATTAAGTACGAAAATAATTTCAATGATGCTATGAATGGACTAAGCAAGCATGGAACGATGCTCGCCAGAAACGAGCCAAGCATACCCAAAGTGAGGTCAAAATTGGGCATGCTTTTTACTTAAACTTCATTATGCTATTAGGCATTTATTATCTTGTTTCACGTCCATTTACTTAAATTAACTTGATTCACTTTGACCTTACTTTGGGTATGCTTTGATCATTTCTGACGAGCATCGTTCGATGCTTGCTTAACGAATTTCCTAATACTCATCATTCTTGTTCTATGATATTTCAAGCATTCCATGATCTTTAAACCTACAAATATATGGAAAACAAGCCATAGTTGCTATTTACAATTAATTGGGGGAGTTTCATGAGATTACTTGCAAAACAAGTTAATAAATGCCTAATAGCATAAAAAAATTTAGGTAAATTTGACACTTATTAATACGATATAACATGTTGTTTTGGTTGAAAACATAGGAAGAACGTTTTTCTACCGTACTATTTTTTCTATTTTTCTGGTTAAGGGGAAGCTTGTGAGTAGAGTTGTCAAAACGGGCCGGCCCGTATAGCCCGATTAAATAGAGGGCTTGGGCCTTAAATATTGAGCCCGAATTTTAATATGGCTTTTTAGCCCGGCCCTAAAAAGCCCGGTACCCGTTAGGGCTAGCCCGAACGGGCCGCGGGTAGCCCGTTAGCCCGCATAACAAAAAAAATCATATAAATTATATATATTTTTCAAATAATTTTTTACTTAGTTGATTATCAAAGTGAAAAATAAAAGTGAAAATTCAATGAATTAACACAAATATAACTGTAATATAAAACTATATTTACTCGTTTCGTTATTTATAATTTTAAAGATCGAATATATAAATATCTATAACCATAACGTATCTAATTTATTTAAAATTGCTTTTCTCGCCGTTTTAGTTTACGACGTTTGTACGAAAAATGTTTACAATTTATTTTTGTGCTAGGCATTATTTAAACATGTTAAAAATATTATTTATAAAAAAAATTATTAGGAGTATTTTATAGTACTTTTTTAATAAAAAAATATAATTTTTAATACGGGCCGGCCCGTTAGCCCGCCGCCCGTGTAGGGCCGGGCTCGGGTAGTATATTTCTAGCCCGTTTCTAAACCGGACTTTTTGGTCCAGCCCGATAAAGCCCGAAGCCCGTTAGGACCGACCCATTTAGGGCCAGACCGCCCGTTTTGACAGCTCTACTTGTGAGGATAATTTTATGGATTGGAATTTTATTGGCTTTGAAACTCTAATTTTTGATTTCTAATCTAATAAAAAGAAATTTTAGAATTAAACAAAAATTAATTAAAATATATGCTCCAGCTTACACGATCTCCAACTTACAAGCAAGCCAAGTCATTAAAATTTGACAGGTAAGCAAAAAAACTTGGAAGAATGGTCTGGGGACTACAAAACCTGAAAGTGGGTAAATGTGAGGGGCTATAATTTCTAAAAAAAATTAGGGGGTCTCAAATATCTAAATTGCGAAACTTGAAAAAACTTTTGCTTTAAGAGGAGTATACTCATACGAATGAATCAACTCACATTTGAATGGAAGATTGTTTTTATCAAGTGAAGGTAAGAATCTCACATTGTATGAAAAAGTAGATATTGAGCAACACATAATATGAAGATTCATAGATTTGATATACTTTAAAATTTTAAATGAAGATGTAGTGAAAAATTTCACTTATGTGATTTTAGCTCAATGTGATGACTCTTGGGACTCTCCTAATGACTCAGCTGGAATTAAGTGATATAAGAAACTATAATATAATCTTCAATAGTCACCGAGTAAATGGATAAACTATGAATAGAATACACTAAAATTGTATTCAAAGATAAATATTGAATTGAATACAGACATAGCAACGGGGCGGGGCAGGTTTAAGCATCCCCGTTCCCGATTGCATGCACCCACCCCTGCCCCCGTCCTCAAACTATATTGGGATAGAAATTGAACACCCAACCCCGCCTCCAATGGAGACGGGTCTCCCGGCCTCGCCCCCACCCGCGAAAACTCTATTTTTTATAAAATATTTTAAAAATGCATATTTTTTTCATTTTTTTCATAGTAATAAAAAACAATAATTATATTAATAATTAAAGATCTAATAAACTTTTTTTAAAAGAGCAAAATAATTATGTTTCTAAAGAGTAATAATATATTAAAATAGGTTGGTGTTTATGGAAATAAGATTATAAAGTTTAATAAAGTAAATTTCAAAAAGCGGGTGCGGGGCAGGGGTGGGTGGGCGGGTGTAAGTATCCCCCACCCCCACCCCGCCACACCTACATCCGTATCCAGTTAAATTGACTTTTCGCCGTTAAATTCGGAGCGAGTTTTGTTGACATGTCTAATTGAATATATTAAAAAGGGTAGTGTTAACTTGTGCCCTTAAGAAACCTAAAACAAGAAACTTTCCCTAAAATTTTGTGCGTTTAATTGATTAAAAAATTAAATATTTAATGCAATGCACACATTTCAATAAGTTATTTCTATATTTAAATTATTAACTTGTGCCTTGAGGGCACAAGATAACATTTGCCTATTAAAAAGTGGACTTTATCATTTATAAATTGGAGGGAGCCTGATACAGAACATTGGTAGAATTTTATTAGAGGTAATTTTTTTTTTTTTGAACAAGCCAAAATGGAATTATATAACAAAGCAGTCCCAAAAGCACAATGTGTGCCTTAGAGACTACAAAAGGAACCCAGAGTTACATCAATTACAAACACAACATAGCAGCCGAACACTAGTCTATACCAAACAAACAAGAGGGCAAGACCACCATTGCTGAGTAGCAAACACAAAGGTAGCTTTTTTAGCTTTCAACCACCCTAAAGACAGAATCTTAACCTTATCTAGTAAGCGTGAAATGGGAGTAACTACATTATTAAACAGGCGATTATTTCGCTCGTTCCACACAACCCAGGCACAAAGAAGCCATATAAGTTGCATAAAAGAATCTCTAGATTTCGCACCACCTGCCAAAATAAGTAAATTGAAGAAAATGGTCGGAAATATTATCAACATCCATTGTAACACCCCGTTCTCCCAACAGTATTAATTAACAAATTAAATCAGAGTTTTCACCAAAATACGGAATGTTACATTTCCATTCAAATAAAATCTCCAAATTTAACGGATGAATAATTATTCTCCAACAAAAGAGTCAATAAAGATTAACCTTCAAAACTTCGCAGCGGAATTAATTTAAAACAACTAAATAAGTCTTTAGCACGCAGGCCTCATCAAGGTTTCTCAAATCATAATTAATACGTAAGGAAAGAGAAAAACAAGCAACAAATTCCCGTCCCGTTACGTATCAGAGCCCTAACACACTTGAGCCGACATCTCTACTAATCTTCGTTACCTGCACTTGCCCACAAGGCGGCAATTCCAGCAGAAGGGGTGAGATTCACAAACAACAATAGATAACATAATTCATCAATTAATCGCAGCAACAACAATAAGCAATAAACAACTGTCAGTTTATATTTTAAACAATCCAACAACATCACGAACTACGAGTGGGTTTACTCGCCGTGGCGAGCGGCGATTGACAGAACTACGAACTGTACGAACAGACTTCTACTTTTCAACCCTAAACCCCAAATTCAACACCCAAAGGCTCAATTTTGATGAATTTCATCATCCCTATGCATTCTAACGTCAGAACAGCATTAAACAACAACAATTACATGAATTAATCAAGTTATTAACATCAATTCATCATTAACCTAATTCAATTCATCAACCCTATCAACCTTACATTAATCAACGAATTACAGAACCTAAAGTTGAGAGTTAGTCTCACCCTTACCTTAGATTATCTTCCTGAAAAAGCAGCGTTCTTCTCTCCTCTTGCTTCTCCTCCCTTGTTCTAGGTTTTTCTCCCTTTTCTCTGTTTCTCACTGTTTCTACGTGAAACTGATTCTGACTCTTCTTTCCTTCTATTTCCTATTAATACCTATAAACTTCTCCTTAATTCTAATTAACTCCTATTAAAATATTAAATAATTCACTTTAATCCCTAACTTTCTAATAATTATAATTATCACCTATATTAATTAAATAATTCAAAATAATCATATATAAAATATAACACACCATAAAATCAACATAAATTATTTGAAATCATAAAAACTTATTAAAATCAACTGAAATAAAATAATTGACAACTAGGGCGTTACAACTCTCCCCCACTTAAAGAATTTCGTCCTCGAAATATTACCTCAAGCAAACAACTCAGGATAAGACTCTAGCATCTTACTCTCCAGCTCCCAAGTCAAGCTTTCACTAGTTACTCCACCCCAGACAACTCTCACCAGAGGTATCTCCTTGTCTCTCAACTTCTTCACCTTACGATCATCAATTCTCAACGGTAAGGTCTCCATCATAAGGTTGTCTCTAACTTGCACGTCGTCTCTTGGTATAACATGCGAAGAATCCGCTACGTACTTCCGCAACTGCGACACATGAAACACATCGTGCAAATTCGAAAGATGTGGTGGCAAACCTATTCGATATGCCACTGGTCCAATCCTCTCCGATATCTGGTAAGGACCAATAAACTTCGGAGTCAACTTCTTAGACTTCAACGCACGACCTACACCTGTCATAGGAGTGACTCTCAAAAACACATGATCACCCTCTTGAAATTCAAGTTCCTTTCTACGCTTGTCATGGTAACTCTTCTGCCGACTCTACGACGCTTTCATCTGCTCTCTTATCAACTTAACTTTCTCTGTAGTCTGCTGGACTAATTCCGGTCCCAACACTATACTTTCCCCCGATTCAAACCAACACAACGGAGTTCTACACCTCCGACCATACAAAGCTTCAAATGGTGTCATACCAATACTCGAATGGTAACTGTTGTTGTACGTGAACTCAATCAACGGTAGATGACTATCCCAAGCTCCACCTTGCTCAAGTACACACACTCTTAGAAAATCTTCCAACGACTGAATTCTCCTCTCCGACTGACCATCTGTTTGAGGATGATAAGCCGAACTCAACTTCAACTTAGAACCCAAAGCCTCCTGCAGACTCTTCCAAAACCTTAAAGTAAACCTCGGATCTCTATCCGACACATGAAACACTCCGGCTCCCAACCTCCAACCTGCCACCTAATTCGCCATACCTGGTAACTAAAACCCTAAACCTCAAACCACCTTTGTCCACCAACATCCGCCAACACCATTTGCCTAACAAAGCACTATTAAACTCCTTCAACTGCCTCACCCCCAAACCTCCGTACTCCTTTTTCGAACAAACAGTTTTCCAGCCTATCCAAGTAATTTTTCTATGATCCTCACTACCCCCCCAAAAGAAATTATTAAACAAAGATTCACGGGAAGAGATTATACCTGATGGAGCTTTGAAAAAAGAAAGAGCATAGACAGACAGAGAAGTCAAGACAAATTTTAAAAGTACCAAGCGTCCGCCAAAAGAAAGAAATCGGTTGTTCCAACTCGTAAGTCTAGCTTTAATACGCTTCACAATAGGATCCCAAAAACTAAGACGGCGCGGATTACCCCTAATAGGCAAGCCCAAGTACACAAAAGGAACCTTACCTACTTTACACCGCAACACCGAGGCTACCTCACAAAGCCAAGAATCTGAGATATTAATCCCCGCCAGCATACTTTTATTAAAATTCATTTTCAACCCCGACATAGCCTCAAAAATAAGAAGAGTAGCACGAAGAGTTCGAACGTTCGCCCAAATTTTGACACCAAGTAACAATGTATCATCCGCCCCCACACTATAACCTTGAAACAAATGAGAATCAACCATTGCTTTCATCAAGATGTTAAGTCACTCAGCCGCTAACAGAAACAAGAAAGGAGATAGAGGATCCCCTTGTCGAAGACCCCTCGACAACTCAAACTCATCTGTAGGGCTGCCATTCACTAGCACAGATGCGGTGGTTGTACTAACACACTCTCTAATCCATTTTCTCCATAACGACGGAAAAGACATCCGTTCTATAACTGCATCCAAATAACCCCAGCCAACAGAATCATACGCCTTCTCAAAATCGACCTTAAACAACATAAGATCCTTCTTACACCGGCGAGCCTCATCCACCACTTCATTAGCTATCAAAATACCATCAAGAATCTGTCTATTCTGCACAAAAGTTGTTTGAGATTCAGAAACGACATTGCCAATCACCACTTTCAAGCGATTTGCCAACAATTTTGCCAAAATTTTATACAAACTCCCCACCAAAGAGATGGGTCGGAACTCATTTAGACGGCGCGGAAAATCAACTTTTGGAATAAGATCAATGAACGTAGAATTAATACCTTTAGTCAATTTGCCATTACAGTGGAACTCAGAAACAAACCGCATGATATCATCTTTTAGAATCAACCAGAACTCCTTAATGAAACCAAAATTAACTCCATCTGGGCCCGGACTTTTAAAGCTATCACAATCCCATACAGCCGCCTTCACTTCCTCAACCGAAAAGGGCGTAATGAGACCTCCTCCTTCCACCACAGACAAAGACCGGAACGTAAGATTTTCCACACTCGGACGATCAACATTTTGCGACTGGAAGTGACTGCATGCCTAACTGGTTGTACGCCCTCAATCTCGACACCCTCCACCAAAACCGAGCTCAACGCATTACAATGTTGACGAGAGGACATAACAGAATGAAAAAACTTCGAATTCGCATCACCTTTAGAAAGCCACTGATTTCTAGATTGTTGCCACGAAATACTATTATGCTATCTGGATAACGAGTGAATGTTTGCTGTCACACCATGCATTTCATCACATTCAGCGTCCGTCAACGCCTCTATTTACCCTTTACCATCTAACACCGCCAAGCGATCTTTCAGAGAAGCAATCTTCCCCGGAAGATTTTGAGAATGAGCAACATGCCACTCCTTAAGAGCCGCCTTCATCAATTTAAATTTTTCTTTTAGCACATAACCACCCCAACCTTCGATCTGAAAGGACATCCACTTATCTTTGACAAACTCCGCATAACCACTTGTATCTGACCAACATTTCAAAAATCTAGACGGTTTGGGACCCCAATTTTCTTCATCCACTGACAAAAATAAGGCGCAATGATCGGACAACCCTCTCAACTGAGCAACCTGAAGACAGTTCGGCCACTTCAAACACCACTCCTCGGAAAGAAGAAATCTATCAAGTCGACTCATGGACCTACCATCACCTTTGAACCAAGTAAAATTTCTACCGCATAACGGGAGATCACACAAAAAATTATTCTCAATAAAATGATTAAAAGGTTCAACGTCTGGGAACCCTCGAGAATCCGACACGATTCTTCTTTCATCCCTACTTCGAACAACATTAAAATCTCCACATATACAAACATGAGCTCCTCTCAAAGGAGCAAGGCGCAAAGACAAGGAATCCCACAACACCTGCCTAGCCCGATTGTCACAAGGAGCATAAACATTAAACAAATAGAACTCTTCATTTGATTTCAAGAACCGCCCATGAATAACCAAGACATTCTCAAAGGAAACAGAAGACCACACCTCCACTTCCGCTACGTCCCATGCAGTCAGCAACCCACCTGACGCCCCTTGAGAAGGTCGATATGAATAAGCCATCGATTGCAGATCCCACAACGCCGAGCAAACACCATCATCACACACTTGCAATTTAGTTTCTTGTAAGCACACAATAAACGGATGCTTATCCTTCACCAAAGACTGAACCTCCCTCTTCTTCTCAAACCCACCCAAACCCCTAATATTCCACGATACCAACTTCATCTTCCACACCCTCCCCCCACTCACCACCTAGCACCCACCCCACTCAGACTCCCTCTACCATCCCGCTGCCTCTATCCTCACCCGCAGCAACCAACTTCTTCTTCCCTTTCCCTTTCTTTCCAGCACACCAAACATATTTTATCAGACAACTGGACACCAATAGCAGCATTGATTCCTTTAACATCATCCTCGACTACCTTGTCATTCCCATGCACAACCACCCAATGATTCCACTCTTTGTTCACTGAATCTGAAGAGGAAGCGTTCTCAGATAAATCTTTAGTTGTTGACTATAAGAGCTTATGTTCCTTGGATCTTGTTCAAAGAGATCTTCTTGGAGAAGAATTTATTTCTTTAGAGTGTTAGCATTAAAAATAGGAATCATTCGTAGGGTAGACATGTTAGTTGTCATGTTTTGATTTTTTTATTTTATTTTATTTTATCTCAGTGGACCTCGTTTACTCTTTAGTTAAACTGTGTTTTTGTTCTACACTTCATCTTATACTTTGCTTATGCATGTGGTTATCAAGAGAGAGTACGCATTGAGAAAAAGAGCAAATCTTATGTTTTCTCTCTCTATTATGTTGCGGCTACCGTTCATGGGTAGTCGCAAAGTGGTTTATGGGTGTGGTACCGAAAATACACCGGTGGTCAAGTCAATTTGTGATCGAGGCGAGTGTGAGGTTTTAGAATATAATGTGTGGAAAATTTTCCTATGTTAGTATCTTGTAATAGATAAGGTATATGAAAGTGATGAGTAAAACCGCAAGTGTACGGTTCTACCGAAGTAGTAAAAAGATAGTATCGTTTCAACAGGGAGTTATGAGTTCAATTAACTTTCAACAATGATTAGAAAAGAGTTTTGAGTTATAAAGTTTGGATTTTTAACGGAAGAAAATAATAATAAAAAGTGTCTTGGGATTATTGGTCCATCTTAATGACAAGTCCTTAACAAACAAACCCTAAACCGGTAATTTTATATTGGACCCACTTTCTAAAGACAAGTTTCTCTTAAGCGTATCAAAGCTTATCTCGAAGTCATTGAGTGTGTTCTCTAGCAACCACACATATTCTCATGGTTGATTGCTATTAGAATCCTTGAAGAACGAAACTTTATGTGTCTCAAGGTTTGCTAGACTATTCTCATGTTTCGCAACCCTTGTCTAATTTCACTTGTTCCAATATCAAAGCTCCGTGTTTGCTGTATGAATTGATATTTATGATGATGAATTAACAAATACTAACCCTCTGCGTTCGTTTGATGAGTTTGGTATTTGTTAATTCATTATAAAAACGGTGAAATTAGATTAGAAAGTAGATTTATATAAAATTAGGGTTCAAGGCTTGGCTTGATTATAATTATGTCATTAAAACTTATCCAACAATCCCTAGACAAGAAGAGTCTACTCACTGACGTTCATTGTAGACATAGAAGAGAATAAGAAGAAGAAGAACATAAAAGTAAATAACAATAAAATAAAGGTGAACTTTTATTCCAAGAACAAAAGATGAATTGTACAAAGTAGATGGATGCTCTATTTATAGTCTAACAATGACTTGAGCCCCAAGAATAAATCACTAAAGTGTGGCACAAGAAACCATGGGCTCTAGGTCAGAAATATTAAAATAGGCAGCTTTGTCGAAGAAGCAAAAGCAGCAAAAGGGTAAAATAGGGCGCGCCACTTTCATATTATTGTACAAGATCTTCAAATTCTTTGCACAAGATATTTTGGTATCACATCTTCATATTTTTGTCATGAATCTTTGCACCAGATATTTTTGTATGAGATCTTCATATTTTTGGCACGAATTAGCTCAAATTATCCTTTCTTTTGCTCCAAGACTCCATCTTTCAAATATTTGTTCCTAAAATAAAATAACTTGCAATTGAAGTAAAATAGTTCAGAAGGAAATAAAAACATATTAAATCTAAATAAAATAAACTTAAATATTAAATAAAAGACACTAATTAATGACTCATTATTGACTCATCAAACTCCCCCACACTTGAATATTTGCTTGTCCTCAAGCAAAAGGCATAAACAGCATAAACAAGATTTAACATATGACAATTCAATTAAAAACTTATGTCTCCTCTAAGGTTTCATTTCAAGTGTACACTAATCACAACTTCAAGTATTCTTTGTGAATCTATTCAACCCGACAACCAGTTTCAAGTGAGTGTGTGTGTGTGTAGTTCAACCTTTTTCTTGCTCCTGTATAAGATAAATATTATGAGAAAAACAGATTCTAACCTTAAGACTAAATCAACCGAGAAAAATTCTTTCTTCATTTCATATAATTGAGATGGGAGTACTTTTGATCATTGGATCTTTGCCATTAACATATCTTTGGGGTTTTTGCACAATTTTTATTGATTTTTGGAGACAACCATCTTCACGTAGGAAGTCGGAGGGCCTACCCCCTTCCCCAATCTAGATTCAATGATGCTTTTTATGATTATATTTGTTCTGCCCCCTTAAGCTTTTCAAGATAACATCACCTTCACGTAGGAAGTCGGAGGGCCTACCTCCTTCCCCAATCTAGATTCAATGATGCAACCCTGAAATTAATTTGGCTTTGTATTTCCCCACACTAACTTATACTACTTTTATTCTGAAAACTTTAAGGGTTAATTTACCTTTAGAGTTATAACGTGCTCCTTAAAATACTTGTACTTATACACTTGCTCAAAGGCTGCAACTTGTGCTTTTCTCATAGAGAAGTTTCACAATAAAACAAGATGTGGATATAGCAAGAACACTTAAAACATAAGAAATTACTTTCATGTATAAGAAACAACCAATTGAGGGAGACTTTAACAAAAAAATTATGTCATAATTCACAATAAAAACAAGCTGCTTAATCATGCCTTTCACAACAAAACACAACAAAAGAATTAAAGTTCAAGGGAGTTTGGAAACACTACGACACTTAACAAAAATAAAACAAGACACTTTATTGGCTCCTCTCATTCGTGGAGTTGGTTTGAGCCTAGTCTAAAGCAAGGATGGATTTTTCGGAAGATCAAGCTCATATTATATTGAAACAATCTTTTATCATACTTTGGATACTTACCGAACAAACTTCAGATTATTAATAGTCCTTAAAAAAGCTCTCACCTCTCTCTTATGTACCTTATACACTGTTGTTTCTTTCCGTCTCTTTCTTCAACCTCCTCCCAAATTCAAACCTTTACTAACAAGATGTAGTCTTGACCACCAGGTGGTGTGCTCCCCCTTTTGGCCACACCACCAGGGACTCACGTCCCTTCCACCGGTGTTTTTTCCCTCTTCCCTTTCCTCCACCGGTGTTGTTGCGTTTTTCAGCTCTTCTCCGCCGGTCGTCGTTCTGCTCTTGCAGTCAGGAGGGTTTTGTTTCGCGATGGCGTCGTTGTGCTTGGTTGGTGTTTAGGATACCTCCGATGGTTTTTGTTGCTCGTCGTCAGTGTTTCACCGGCGGGCCTTTTTGTCTTTTGATTTGCCAGTTTCTTCTCACTGTTCTGCAGATTCATATTCGTTTTTTTTCGGGTTTGAGTGGGTGTTCCGGTGCTCTTTATGTGTTTTGTTATGTTTGCTAGGTCGGAAGTTTGTTTTGTGTTTGTTTGGTGGATCTCCGACGGTAGTGTTGTTGTTCATGTTACTATTTGGCTTGGTTGTGATTTACTCCGGCGACAAACGTCCGCTCCTTGTCACTGGCGACCGTCTTTTTTGATCTAGATTGTATGTCCGCTTTAGACTGGTGTCGCTGCCTGTGTTTTATTGTTGGGATTCGTCCTCTAGATCTATGTTTGTGTTATTGTCTGTTTCTTGGTGAGGCTGTTTGGCGGCGTAGTAATGTAGTGGTGGTTGTGGTGGTACTGCGCGGTGGTGATAGTGGTGGTGGAGGTTTTAAGTTGTGGTGGTGATGTGTTGTGGCGATGAAGTGGGGTGGTGGTGATGAGTACTGGTGTTGTTGTGTGGTGGTGGTGAGAGGTCGTGGATCTTTTGGACTCGGATTTGATGTAGCGGTGGTGGTGGTGGTGATGTGTGGTGGTGATGCAGCGGTGGGGGAGTATTTTCAGTGGTGGTGGTGGTGAAGCGGGGTGGTGGTGGTGGTGGTGGTGATGCGTGGTGGCGGTGGGGGTGTTAATGTGAGGTGGGTGGTTGTTGTGGGTGATTTCTATTGGTGGGGGTGGTGATGCGTGGTGGGGGTGATGATGTGTGGTGGTGGTTGGTGTTTTAAGTGTGGAGGCGGGTGCTTGTTGGGGTGATTTCCTTTAGAAGCAACCTATGTTACACGGGTCTATGTTTGTCGTCTCTAGCTCTTGTTTGTGTTTTTTGGGTGGTTTAGGTGTTTACGGAGTTTGGAGGGAGTGTGTCACGTTGTGTTGAGCTTTTTCCTTTTGATTTGTTTGTTGTTTAAACTTCGCATGCCATGTCTTTCGTCTTCATATTGTGTGCTGGTTTTCGATGGGCCAATTCATTTGGCTTCGAGATCGGGAGTCGGGGTCTAGCTGCAATCTTTGTTTGACTGGGTTTGGTTTTTCTCTGGTGTACCGGGGGCGAGGGGTGCTCTGCTTATTTGGTTCTATAGTCTGGTGGGCCGATCACTTTTGATTCGAGATCGGGAGTCAGTTCTTTGACTTAAGTTGGTTTTAGGGCTTTGTGTTGTGCTCTTTTGGTGGATCGAAGGTCGCGAGGTTTGTGATAGCTGCATAATCCTTCAGTTAGGTGCTCTTTAAATTGTGGCTCTGCTTGGATGTTGGGGTCTGGGAGTTTTATTTTAAGGGTTTTTTTTGTGGGTGAGTAGTGACGATGGGCGGTGGTGGATACTATGTTTATAGTGCTTTTTTTTTTTGAGTCTGTTTTAGATGGTGATGTGTTTTGGTGAGTTTATCTCTAGGGGTGGTTTTAGGTGGTTATGGTGTATCGTCTATATGTGACACCATTTGTATCTTGTTTCGTCCATACCTTACATCTTGCGGGGATAACGTTTAATAATATTTGCCGATTCAAAAAATAAAAAATCTTAAGATTATTAAAACCACTTTCATCTGAGAATCAAAAGATTAAGATTAAAATAATATTATATCTTAAATATAAAACCTCATTTGCGAGCAAAATGAAAAGAAAAATAGCTATAATCCCTTAATTTAAGCTCTAAAAGACGTGTGCCTAATATTTGAAGAAAATTATATACATATTATACATTAGTTCGAGATAAATTAAGAAGCAAGTTGGAAATCTCGTTTTTTTTAGGAATATGAAATAAAAAAATTGTGATCCTAACTTATTACTACCTCAGTCTCTATATATAATAAGACCATTTTAGCCATATCACAAAAATCAAGAAAGTTGGTAATAATATTAAATTGGTTTTTTTTTTTTTTATGGTGGTCAAGATTTGAACCCCGGATCTTGCATATATTATGTATTATCCCTACCAACTGATCTAAGCTCACGAGGACAATAATATTAATTTTATTTGTAATTATTATTGTGTTTACAATTTTATCTTTAAAAAGATTTAGTTTATGGTTTATTTTATCAATTTTTGGTCCCTTAAAAAATTTCTATCACCGCTTATAATCATTTTTATAAAAATTCATTCAAAAATGTAAAGTATACACATGATTATTTGATTTTAAAACAAGGAATCTTATTGTATGCAAAGATAAATAGCTCTTTTAAAAAAAATTGAATTTTTTTAACAATTTCCCCGATATTATATTCAAGAGAAAGTTAAATTAACAAAAGTTGATGCATCTGATCCAAATTTTAAACTAAATACATTAACTTTTGTTGATCAAATTTTCTCTTATAACGAAAAGTAATTATAAATATTAAATAGCAAAGGAGTTCTATAATAAAAGGATTTCTTATTTTAAAGGATCTTATAATCATAAACAGATGTAGTATTTGTTTATAGGTATGGTAGCTGAAAAGAGCTTGTCCAATGTGTCAATTTCAAGCCAAAAGTATGTCTATTTAAGCAAAATGGAAGTGAGTATCAAATCCGAATGGATGTTTGACTCATAATGTATACAAAACGACACCTATTGCCAATTGCGTACTCATAATGGTATTAGCATGCCTATTTTGACCCTTGCCTTTATGTGAAGCATTGTGTCTTCCAATTGCATGCATTCATATGGTGTTATATCATTTTCATAGCAGCTGGAGTTATGGTTTTACATACCAAATATATGACTACCAATTTTAAATGAAAAATGAAATTTTTTTCATGCTTCATATAGATCATAGAAATGTCCTAGTAACTCATGGCTGTTGTTGATTTTGAGGTATATGACAAGTACCTACCCACTTAGAGACATTGTCTTTTGAATGTTTGCAAATTTAATTAAAATAAGTAATAAAAAAATTAATATTGTTCCTTAAATATGTGAGACATTGTCATTATAGTCATTGAACATATTTGAAATTATAATATATACTTAAATGAATTTTTCCTAATTTAGTTTAATTCTTGAATTTTCAAAAAGCAATATTTTCGAACATGTCTTTCTTTTTATAGTTCAGTTTTCGAACCTCATGTGTTTGGGTTATGTGGAATGAGACAATGTTCATCAGATGCTAATCAAAGTTAAATTTCACTCTTTTTGGTGGATGAAGGTGGCTCATGGCAATTTTAGCTTAAACTTTCGTATTTGGTGGTCGAACTCATTTGCTTGTTTTGTTGTCGGCTATTCCTTTGATTGTTTTTTGTTTTGAGGTTACCTGTAAATTTTCAAGGTCTTTTTGGCACTTCTTATGCTAAAATGATCCTCCTATTTTGGTGTTAATATATATCTCGTTTTTCCTTGTTAAAGAAAATAGATTGGTTCTGGAATTGTTAATACAAAACACAGTTAGGAATGTTTTTATAATTTCAATGTATTCGAAGAAATAGGTGACAATGTCTCATACTTTCATTTACACATATATTCATCAAGTCAATTTATGTATCACAAAGGAAGGAATTTGTCTACTTGAACGAAACATCTCTCTTTAATTAGAAAAGTGAGGATCATATTTCTCTCTACCGACAGTTTATTTAGGTACGGAAGAAAGACTAAACATGTTTAAATACATTTTTTCGTTAAAAAATAAAACAAAGAAAATAAATATGTTATTATTAATTTTCATCTTTTTCGTTCTATGACTTTATTTTTGTTATTAAAGTTGTTAGATTCTTCTTTTGAACTTTGATAGTACTACTTGCAAGTACAAAGACACTCTTCCATATGATTAGCTTTAGAATACTTTAAATAAACTTTTTAAAAAATGTTAATAATATTGATTTAGTCAAGTTTAATTTTGCACAAATAGTAGTGTGCATGTCCCGATGAACTTAACTTAGTTGTTAAAGACAATGCAATATATGTAAGGTCCGGAGTTCGAATCTACCAAAAATAGTCGTGTGCATAATGGAATGTCTAAAACTTTTTTTTAATAGGGAAGGAATGTCTAAAACTTGAATATGTTAAATGAAATAATAGCATGTGTGAGGGTTATTTTCTCATGATTTTTTTAGTGTCCATAAAATATTAGGAACGAGTCTATTGATTGATACTCTAGTGTACTCAACTCTAATATTCCTACAAAGTTTGGAATGAATGTGATTAATCTTCACTTTCAATGAATCTTAATATTAATGGCCAAAACAACATCATGGACATGTCTGGATTTTACATCAGTTTTGTCCATTCTGCCACCTTAATTATGTGATTAAGGGTACGAATAATAGTCTATTGGTTGTCTATATTGTTACATATCACATGCAACCGTTTGTTTTCTATATTAATATTCCCTTCTTCCAAATAAAAAATAATATGAATTTTACTTTGTTAAATAATAACATACTTCCCATTTTTTTGTTGAAAAAAAATACTCCCTATTTGCTAAAAAAAAAAAAACTCCATGTAGTAACCAAACAATTACATTCAAGTGGTTAATAAGTTCTGCCAATGACAAATTGTTCAAGAAAACTTAAGTTCTATTCTTAGGTGAACAATTCTTGATCAGACTTTTCTTTCTTTCGATTGAACTTCAGATTACTAGAGTTTCTTTCCCTGAAAACCGAAAGGTTAATACAAAAAAAAAATACTCTATACAGTCTCATATATAATTAAAGTTTTGTTTTCTTTCAGATTCATTGAATAACTATTGTTTTTCTTTCAATATAATTAAAAAAATAAATATTTGCTTATACATGAGAACGGAGGGAGTACACCTTAAAACATCATAATGGTTTTACAAAATATAAAACCAACTTTAATTTTCCCTTAGAAAAACCTTAATTTTTGAGTCCCTTGTGCACTTTGTTATATAAACTACTACTATAAAAATATTGTTTTGTGATATAAACTCAATATTAAAATAAAAATATTGGACCCCGTACAAACCTGGGCACCAAGCAGTTATGCCCCAAAGCCTAGGCTTAGGGTTGTCCCTGAGTAACATTCGATAATTAAAAATTAGGTCAATGGTTAAAAATTTGACGCAATCACGCATTCAAGACAATCGTAATCATTAAATCAAAGTTGTATAATCTAGATTTCAACTTCAATATTATTTATTTTAAAAAATATAAAAATCTGTATTGAAATCTGAACTGTCTGATCATGATTCATCAATCACAATTGTTCTTGAGTGTATAATTACGATAAAAATTTGGCTATAGGTAATCCAATACCAATATACCATGTCACAAAACATAGAAAAACAAGCCACCCACACTACATGAACATTTTTATGAAGTAAAAGAAAAACACTACGTGAACACATACCAAGTATACACTGACCCTAACATCGTGCAAAGTTATCTTTGTATATTGCCTTAAATTATAAGACTTGTTTGTTGGTTTTCCCTTTCTCTTTGACCACACTCCACAGTCCATATGCATACACATGGCTTGAACCCTAACCAATACCAATATACCATATCACACAATTGTTATACAAACATTCTTCTTTCAAAAAAAAGTTATACAAACATTCTACCTAACTTGTTATCATTTTTTCTAACATTTCTTCACTGCCCTTTCTGAAGTAGTTCCTCTTTACTCATTAGTTTTCTTTAGTTCTCTTTTATGTTAGAGCTTTTGCTTTTGGTCACAAATATGTGCGACAACTTTTTTATTATACTAATAATCAAGATATACAGTATATTTTACTTGCTAGACTAGATATTAATCACCTCCTACATAAAATACACGTCCACTCCAACCAAAAAATAAAGTGTGTCCAAATTGTGAAGACAACAATTAAAAATAAGAGTAAATTATCAATTTTAATAAAACAATTGCTTTTTTTTTTTACAGAAGTCAAACAAATCTATCAAAATTAGCATTGGTAATAATCAAATTTGAGATCTAAATATGGAATAATTGCTTCATCCTTAAAACATAAACACTTTTTGTTTCTATCTAAACATGCCTATTAGTATAATATAATATAAATATATAATCTATCATTATTCATTAAACAAAGAAAACGGTCATTCAAACTAATCAAACATTCCTTTTATTTTACTAGATATTTAAACATTCCTAATTGTGCTCCAAGTGTTTTTTTAATATTATCTATCTCAAGAAATCAAAAAGCATATATAGACCTATTTGTCTGATTGGTAGTCTCTATACAAAACCAACGAGTATGTTAATATAATATTGTTAAGTTACTAACATCAAGGCTAGAATTGGTGCCAGGGAAAGTTAGTAGAGTTGATCTATCAAACTTTATGATATCGGAATTCTTTATTAATTATCAAATTGTTATATTTGAATTTCTAATTTTTAAAAAAATAAAATAATCTATCACCAAAAGTTATTACTGAATTAAGTCACAGCAGCAACGCACTTTCTTTAAGATGTTTCACAACACTGTCTAAAATTGTCCATGAGTCAATGACAGACTTTCAATCACACTGCATCCACGTAAAACAAGATTAGCTACAATTGTGCGATTAACTATTGCTCTATAGTTAATCGTTTTAGAATTACACATCCAAATGATACTAAGTCCACTCTTAATTTAATATTAAAACCAATCAATTATGATCCTCTCATGGTGATTATTAGTATGACGAAAGATATTGAGATTGTTTAGCATACTCTCTTGATTGGAAAGTGTAGACAACAAGAGGCCTTTACATCGGTTGGAAGCATCCTTCTAGGGATTAGATCAAGCTCAATTGCTATAGAACTTACAAGGGTTCGATGAACATTACCGGATATGACTTTTTTTTGTGATTTAGATGGTCGATGACTAAAAGGGGATACACAAAAGATTGTAGTTTGTGATGACATTCACGCTGAAATATGAGAAATATACACAAATGATAAGAAGACAAAGATATACACATCTCATAGTAGAAAAGTGACTCTAAAGTTTTTGGTTGATATGGTAACATGAAGTTATAAGCTTAATGAAACTACTTATATTTTTGTTCGTCATATCCAAAACCTCTCAAAATTATAGTGATATGTTATTTTAAGCACACCTAACACAAAAGAAACATATGCGTTGATTGGCTAACTAATTTTAGTTTCCACCAGATCAGTATATATGATGTAAGAACTCTTGAGATTCTACGTGAAACGTTTTAGAATCTCCTCTTTAATGTATTTTGTAGCCTCTTCTACTAAATCTAACTCCATTAGATATGTTTTCTTCTCTTATATGTGAAATTAGAGGTAATACATTTTAGTCTAATATTGTGCTTTTTTTTAAGAGGAATTGAGACTCTGCATGTAAAGTCTATATATTTAACTCCAATTGGTCGGTACCTTGTCTGTAATCAAATATATAGATTGACAACCGCCAAATCTCGAAAACAATTTTATATTTCAATCAAACTCCCATGGAATGGAAGATTATAATAAGAGAAATGTTAACGAGTACTCTTGCAGCATTCTTTAAACATTTTTAATAGCAAATTTTTATAAATATTTATGTAATCAGTACATTGAAATTTGTAACATTTAACATTTTTAAAAAATAAATTTGTGATCTTTAAAAAGTATCCTGGAACATTCGTTAACCAGGCCCATATAAAAAACATGTATCTAATCACCTTTACATTTTAGAGTCACAATAATATATACCATATGATATAAAACATTAAACTAAAATACAAAATGCAACAGCCACAGTAGGTAGATCAGTCTCCATCATAATACGTTAGCACAGGATAATAACCCCTTTAGTAGTCTCTCACGTGTGGTGTGACTCGTGCGTGCCAAACTGTCGGTGATAGTAGTAAGTAAATTGGAACATCCTTTGACTTCGAGACACAGTCACAATAGTTTGAAAAGAAATGCAGTTTGCTTAAAATTTAGTACCCTACTACTACACATGGCTTCGATGTATGACACGTGCCAAGTTGTTCTTTGATCAGCTTGAGAATCTTGGTTTTTTTTTCAGTCTAAAATTTAGCATGGTACATAGAATCAAGATAATTCTATTAAAAATTGAGGTTGGATCTAACACAGCTGCACAAAATTGGTTTATGAGTAAAAATGATTGTTTTCATTTATAAATGTATCATAAAGTCATTTCTTATATGAGGTTGAATCCTTAACACACCTTGTAACGCCTGAATCTATACATCTGAAGCGTGGATATTAATGATGGGTTGCTCGAGATCTTGAAGGAGACTCAGATAACATCTTAGTGATCGTGGTTGGGCCTAACTTAACTCCATAAACTAACTTTTGAAGTGACGATTATCCTCACCTATAAAAACATTTTAATGTCATCTCTTATTCGATGTGAAACTCTTTACCATCTTCCTTCAAAAACAAATTAAAGATTCTAGAGTAAAAATATAATCTTTTGTGATCAAGGGGAAAATAAAAAACTAAAAGAGCAACAAAAAAAACTTAGAACTTCTTTGCCTACACACCCTGCAGGTATTATAAGCAATATGATATTCAATTGAGGAGGCGGAGAAATCCGTAACTTCAAGGAGTCAACACTAGTACCACAAAACAAAGCCAACCAATCAACACATTATTTCCTTTTGATAAAGTATTAGTAACGGATACCGCTCAAGAAAGAGTAGAAAGCTATGACAAGGTTGCATGAGAATGAAAATCATTTTATTTAATACAAGTAATCAAATCCAAAGTTGATTGAGGATCAGATCCCATGATAATATTCCTAGAACCAAGGCCCCAAGCCAATTAAAGACCTTTCAAATAGTTAAAAGTTCAACCAATAAAATTGAATTTCTACCTCAAGATCTAGAAAGCCTTGAATCCAATTCCCATATTATTTCTCAGAAGACTGCCAAAATGTGTTACCAAAATTGCTAAAAGAAGAGTGATCCACATGAACTTTAACAACACCTTCAAGAGGGGAAAACCAACGAACATGATGAATCATGTGTTGCTTACAAAGGAGACCAAGAGCTTGATACCATATAGGAGTGATATGAAAATATATTATTATTCACTGAAGCCCAGATGTCTTTCTTCACATGTTGAAAAATCTCATCATTTTTATTCTGTCAAAAATACTTCTAGATAGACAATGTGCTATGGCAATCACGAAGATTATGCATATCACTCTTAACAGCCGCACCACCCCCATGACAAGAAGTATTAGCAATAAGACGACATAATTTATGGAATCTGCTCTCGAATGACTTGTTTTTAGATGTAGAATTACCACTCTTACGCATTTATGGAATCTGCTCTCCTAGGAAAAAGCTCTTTCTTATCGAGATTGAGATTTATAGAATGATCACCGAAACTGCATTTTGCTATATGATTCCTTTACCGGAGTTGGGCTCGATTCTCAGTGGTATTATTATGAATCTCAAAACAAAAAATGAATCATATTTATAGTAGTAGTATAGTATGTTATTACATAAATCTAATTAGATTGATATCCCAAAAAACAAATACAAGATATGTTCGGCTCCATGAGTCATAGCTGGCGAGAAGGGATCTCTCATTAACGAACAAACCTAAAAAAATTATAAAGAGGGATCCGAAATTTCCCTATTTAAGGGACAAATGGGCATGATGTTTTATAGTAAGTGTATTCTTCCCTTCTCTTCCTATTGCGGGGATCTATCTGCTACTTAGTCAACAAGGTGATCTACTGGAACTTCTCCTAGATATGCGTACACTGGATTGCTGGCACTAGGTCTATTGAAGTTGCTTATAGCTATAGGTTTAAGTTTTGATGATGTTTATTAGCCAGGTTTATTTGATGAAGTTTTTACTTTGTTAGTTGTAACTTAGAAACATGTTAAAACACCTAACAATCATTACCTCACTATGTATGTGGTTCCTAGATGTCCCGTGTGTAGTTGTGTGCATAAATCTCTCTTTTTATGTGTCAAAACATTTTCTCTAGATGTTTGATTCGATTCATATTTGCTTGATTCATATCAATCATTCTTTCTAGCCTTATTCCTAATGTCTCACACATTTTGAATCGATTCATGATTTCATGGTTCATATCAACTTGAATCGAATCAAATTGTTCTGATTCGTATCATTGTTTTCGTTTGGTCCTGGGTTTTGCATGTTAGAATCAATTCATAGTTTCACGAATTGTATCAACCTTCATCTGGATTTATTTGATTTGATTCATAGATAGGTTTATTCGTATTAATCTTCATTGTTTAGATTGGCAGACATTTAATAATTTGATTCATTTAGTTGTTTTTGGGAGAAATTTGGCACTTAACTCTCACTTCTATATATAGTCATATCCTCACATCTCCCAAACAACTGAATCATTTGCATATATTCTCTCTAGAATCTTTAAACCTCTCTCCACTTGTTCTTCATATTAAACACTTTTTATAGGAATCATTGTGGTCTTTGAGTCATAGATTGTTAGAGTGCTATATGGATTGTAAGTTGATTTCTCTCATAGATATTGGCTGGGAATCAAGGTTCCAAAGTGAATTGAGTAATTTCATTCCACCTCCAAGGGTATTGGGGATTCTTTCCAATCTTCTAAAGGTGAAAAGCTTCAAGGATTGCATGAGGGATTAAGGATTCGAAGACTTGGAGAATCACCAATTTCAAGGGTTACTTGAATATTATGGGTTATGGTTGCAAAATAATTGAAAAATAGGTTAATTGAAGGAGTTCTTGTAGTCACAACATTGCAATAAAAATTCAATTTTCCTGAAAGTCTTCAATAGAGACGTTTTCTATCAAGAAAGGTGGAGGTACCCCGAAGTGAGGACGAATGGGGAAACCACTGTAAATCCTGGTGTCGTTTCTCTTCCCTTTCCCCTTTTATTTTGTGTTAACTTGTGTATATGAATGTTTGATAACTGTTGCTAATTGGTTTGAATATGATAAAAGCTTTAATTATAAACCAAGTCTTGATTCATTGAATTAAGTTTTATTTCTAACTCAATATTGGTCACAATTGAATTCAATCAAGTTTCAATTCATCAAGTTCATATACCTTGTGTTCATTAGTAATAACTTATTTTATTTCTTTTAGATTTGGTTTGAGAATTGTCTAGTTTTATATATTGTGTTGAGAATTATTGCTAGTTGATTGTATTAAGATTTAGCAATTAAATCTCTAAATTCAATAGTAAATCTTATTGTATTATTCATTGCTTTCAATTTTGTTATTGTTGTCAAGCACGAATCCAATTAGTTAAACTTCTTTTCATACCCGCTTTTGCTAAACTCTCGATATTTTTTTATAAACGTTATTCACCCACCTCTAGCGCTTATTCTAGCTTTCCATATAGACCAATATATATCTTCTACTTAGTCAACAGGTTCTGGTCCCCTTTCTACGCCGCTTACTACCGGCGAAATAGCTTCAATATCGAAGTTTTACATCTTTGTGATACAGACGATGCTAGTTGATACCAAAAACAAAGACTGGAAACCTACACCACTAATGAAGTTAAAGTGATTTCCTACTTTTTATGCCTGGAGAGGTCATGTAGTTATGATTTTACGAATGAAAAATTCCTCAATATTTTGTTCATTCGAAACCTGGCCAACTATCTAATACTGTGCAGGCTCACCAATCAACGGTTTTTAGATTTCTTCAAGATTTTGCCCGAACTGTGCGAAAGATTACCACGCATTGAAAAAAGTGGCTAACACTAATATGCCTATCCATTACTATGGTGCTCATCATCGTTATGGCATAAATTGTGGCATGCATCCTCGCTTAGTTTTGAGTAGGTGGAACCATTCTGTTTTGGTTCTTCTCCACATTCTTACCGAAGTAAGACGGCATAATTATATGAATGCATTAGTAGGAAAAAAACCAAGCATCACCAACCAATAAAAGTGTTTAAGCTTTTTAGTAACTAATAGCCGCGAATCCCATTTAAGCAAGTAGTTAGTGCAAAATTAAGAATTTAATCTCGATCCAATCGCTTATATCCATGATTGGACGAGTATATACTGTTAAGGAGTGATGCGTATCGGATAAGACAAGTGTACCAAATCGTTTACAAAGTAATAAAGTGTAAGTAGAGTATCGTATCCACATGGATTGTCGTATCGTCCAAACAATTCGCGTTACTTTTTTTTGTTTTGACGATATAAAAGTAAAAGGTTTAGAAAGTTGCAATTTTTATCTGTTTGCAACAGAGGATTTTACCTGTTTTTGGTTGTAGAAAAGTAAGAAACGGTTAGAATTTTTCGAATCCCTCATGTTTATATTGTTGGATATTAGATAACAGTAATATCGCGTTTATTTATCTTAGATAGACTATACAAGTGATGAGGCTGGTGGGATGTTACTAATCCTAATTGGTCTAGCCCTCCGATGGCTAACTGCACCTGCTGATCGCACGGTGATCCTTACGTGCGAGGTCTTTCTAATTCAAAGATAATTGAAACATTAACTTAAATTGGTGTTCCAATGTTTTCCAAAGCAATGAAGGCCAAGGTTTCCTTAGGTTGACCCATCTATGAATCTTAGGACACTCATAGCACACCCTCTCTCACTTACTTAGTAGTTTTACAAACGGGCAACCCTAATCTACGTTTACCTTTCTAAAGGTTTAACAGAATGGTTCTATTAGGCTAAGGCTTATTTCCTTCAGGTAGGCACTTGTTTCCCTAATTACTAACTAGTTACATCCTAGGTTCGGTAGAGCACCACCCAGTCTTAGTAATGTCGCCTCCTAAGTACCTACAACTAGGGTCAACTCTCTTTCAGTATCTTTCGCTAGTTAATAATCACTTTTTTTCTAGACAGATAGTTATTAGTAAAGAGATTTAGTTACAGAGGTTCATCTTAGAACTCTAATCTAAAAAGATTTAGTTACACATGGTAACTAAAAACAAATTACTAAAGATAAAAACATATCATATAAAATCAAGGAGAAGATAGAAACTTTTCTGAAGCTCCAAAGTTGATTCTGAATGAGAAAGATTGATATTTATAGTGAGATTTTTCACCTGAGTTTGAGCTAAAAGTGCAGGCTTTACCCAAAATATCACCAGAAAAAGACAATTGTTCCCTGCATTTTCAGATGCACGGGGCACATACTTAGCGTGCATAGCGCATTGGTGTATGGAAAAAGTCATGTAATAGGTGCATGAATAGTGCACTAGGCGCATGGCTGCCATTCCCATGTGCTAGGCGCATTGGGTCTTTTCCTGGGCCCACATTCTCCGAGTTTTTGTTGTTTTATATCTTCATCTTCAAATAACTTGCCTCAGAACTTGGGAACAAAATTCCTCCCTGTTGTAAGTCTCCTGAGGACTCTTGAATCTTCATTATTTGTGTTCTTGAATCTTCACAATTCTTCATATGTTCTTGATTTGCCGATTTGTATCATTTCTGATGGGGTAAATCCGCAAGTGCACGATTTACCGATGTAGTAATAAAGATATCGTTCCGACAGGGAGTTATGAATTTGATTCACTTTTAACATTGATTAGATTAAAGTTCAAAGATTAAAAGTTGTATTTTTTTGTTGATTTAAAATAATAATAATAAAAACGCATTGGGATTATTGGTTCATCTTGATGACAAATCCTTCACAAACCAAACCTTAAACCTAAATCTTACGTTAGATCTATTTTCTAAAGACAATTTTCTCTTTGGCTTTTCATATCTCCTTTCGGTCTAAATGAATGTATTTCAATAGCAACCACGCCTATTCTCATGGTTGATTGCTATTGAAACCCTTTAAGAACGAAACGTTAATGTCTCAAGGTTAGCTAGACTATTCTCATGTTTCGCAATCCTTGTCTAATTTCACTTGTTCCAATATCAAACTTCATCTTTTGATCCTTCGCTTGATATTTGTGATGATGAAATAACAACTATTAAACTTCACATTTGGTCCTTCGATTAATACTTGTTATTCCATTAGAAAAATGGTGAAATAGATTAGAAAATAGATTTACATAAGATTAGGGTTCTAGGCTTGTCTTGATAAGGATTAGGTCATTAGACTCATCCAACAATCCCAAGACAAAGAAGTCTACTCACTCATGTTCATTGTAGACATAGAAGAAGAACATAAAAGTAAATAACAAGAAAATAAAGAGCTTTTATTCAAAGAAATAATTGTCACTTAGAATTTCCAAGAACAAAAGATGAGAATATATGTTAGCTAGCTGCTCTATTTATAGCCTAAAACTAACTTAAGCCCTAAGAAATACATCAATAGAATGTTCCACAAGAAACCATGGGCTCTTAGGTCAGAATTACACTAAAAAGGATGTTGGATAAGGAAGTAAAAGCAGCAAAAGGAAAGTTGCCACAGGCACGAGTTGTGCTGATATTTTTGCATAAAATCTTCATATTTTTGGCCTCAATCAGCTCCAAATCCCCTTTCTTTTGCTCTAATACTTAATCTTTCATATATTTGTTCATGAAATTAAATAACTTGCAATTGAAGTAAAATAGTTCTAGAAAGTAAATAAAAACACATAAAATCTAAATAAAATAAACTCAAATAACCAATTAAAAACACTAATTATTGACTAATCAAACTCCCCCATACTTGAATCTTTGCTTGTCCTCAAGCAAAAGGCATAAACATTAGCAGCATAAACAAAATTAAAAACATGACAACACAATTTAAAACTTTGTCTCCTCCAAGGCTTTGTTCTAAGCGTACAATAATCACAACTTCAGGCATTTCTTATGAACCTATTCAACCAAACAACAAGTCCCAAGCGAGTGTGTGTGTGTGTGTGGTCTAGCCTTTTCTTGCGCCTGTGTAAGAGATATTACGAGGAAACAGGTTCTAACTTTAACACTAAATTAACCGAGAAAAGTTCTTTCTTCATTTCATATAAGAGAGGTGAGAATTAAGTATTTTTGATCACCTGACATTTATTTGAAAGAAGGAATTACAGAAGCTACTTTGGGTTTTCAGGATAACAACACCTTCACGTGGGAAGTCAGGTAGTGCAGCTTCTTCCCCCCAGAGTCAATGATGTCTCCTTATAGATATGTTTGCTTCCGACCCTCTTAAGAATCAACTGATTTGGTATTTGATTGTTTTAAATGTCTTGGTGACCAACCATTATCGGTTTCCTTACGGTCACCTTGTTTGGTGTCTTGACCAACGATTACCGGTTTCTTTACGGTCATTTTATTACTCCCCACATTAACTTATACTAATTTTACTATGAAAACTTTGAGGGTTGATTTACCATTAAAGTTAGAACGTGTTCCTTAAAATACCTACCTACACAATTACTTAAAGACTGCAACCTTGTGCTTTTCTCAAAGAGAGAGTTTTCACAATAAAACTTGATGTGTGTATAGAAAGAACATTCAAAACACAAGAAATATTTTTCATGTACAAAAACAGCCATTTGAAAAAGACTTAACAAAAAAATTATGTCATATTTCACAATAAAAACAAGCTGTTTTACATGCCTTTCGCTTTAAACAAAACAAAAAATTAAAATTCAAGGGAGTTTGAAACACTACGATACTTTACATTTTATTGACTCCCCCATACTTGGGTAAAACATTATCATCAATGAAATCAAAAGTAAACAAAATAGAAGAGGGGTAGGAAAAATCACATCTTTCTTAGGCATTTTCTTGCAAACGAACATAACCAAACTTCCTTACTCTAAAACCATGTTTCTTTTTATCATCCTGGACATTTTTTTTTTGTAAACCTGCAAAAAACAAAGCAAATAAACAAAAGTAAACATGTGGGTTGCCTCCCATGCATCACTCTTTTAACGTCATTAGCTTGACGATCAAAAGGTTTCTCTACCCTATACCCAACCTTTCACAAAGAGACAATGACATCAAACTGACACTTGCTCCTAAATCACACATAACTTTTTCAATGTTCTCGGATTCTATGACACTTGGTATGGAAAAACTCCCTGGATCCTTAAGTTTAGGTGGCAGTTTGTTTAGAAGTATTTCAATAAATTTCCTAAACTGCTCATCTAACTTGAACTTAGCAAACCCTTGTGGGAATGGAATTTTTGGATTATATGCTAGTGGAACAATTGGATTTTCACTCTCTACCTTAGGTTCCTCACTTTGTGGCTCATTACTCTCCTTTTCTACCTCACTTGTCTTGGTTTTCCCTATGGGGTCCTCTTGTTGCGTACCATTTCTAAGTGTAATAGTATCATTTGGTCTTTTGGGTTAGCTTCAAGTTGGCCTGGAAAGACTCTGGAGGTTTGTGAGGAAGAGGATACTTCTTGGGCTACTTGAGAGATTTGAGTCTCTAGCATTTTGTTGTGAGTAGCAATAGAGTCCACTTTTGATGTAAGCTTAATGAAAGAGTCAATCAAAAATCTAGTTTGATTTATAAGTTCTTGGTTTTGCTTGGATTGACCTATTACAAACTTTTCTAGGAAAAGTTCCAAGTTGAATTTTTGAGGGACTCTCCGGTTGTTTGTAAAACCGAGTGGTGCTGTTTGTTGTCCAAAAAGATTTTGAGGGGTTATATTATAAAAAAAATTGATTGTTCCTAAACCCCTTATTATATTGAGCATAGTTTACTTGCTCAAGACTTGCAACAACACTACCTAGTTGGCATTCAACACCAGTATGACCAAACATTCCACAAACTTCACAAGGTGGTAAAACAAGGGCAGGTGTGACAACACTAAAAGTTAACTTATCAAATTTTTGAAAAAATGCGTCCACCTTAGCATTCAAGTGATCAAGGGCAGATGTCCATTGATAGTGGTTTTGAGCCATGTCATAAAGAAAAAGAAGTTGAAGGTAGAAAAATAAAGAAAAAAAAATCAGTCCAACCGCTATTAAAAAGTTAATCAAATTAATTAACTCTCCGGCAGTGGTACCAAAAACTTGATGGGGTAAATCCGCAAGTGCACGGTTTACCGACGTTGTAATAAAGATATCATTCCGACAAGGAGTTATGAATTTGATTCGTAAGACTTTACAGAGGGAGGAATTTGGTTGCTAAGTTCCAAGACATCTTACTTTGAAGAAACACTTTAAAAGGCAAAGAAAACAGACATTTCAGCACCAGAAAGCACTCAAAAGCACCCAGGTGCACCAGAGGGGGCGATAGGCGCCCCAAGCTAACAAACATAAGCATTAGTCGCACATAGGGAGGCGCCAGAAGCCTGGAATTTCCAAGAACATGCGCCAAACACATGGCCTTAGGCGCCCAACGCCTGATTGCTTGCGAAAAAAGTCACTTTTTGAGACTTTTTCAACCCTAAAATGTTTTTAGCCCAAGTCAAGTGGAAACTTTTCATATAAATACTTCCTTCCTATTTCACAATTTCTCATTCAGAATTGTAACAGTTCAAGAGGAAGGTGATTCTAGGAGCTACAAGAGATGTTCTATCTTTTCTTTAACTTTTCTAGGGTATCTTTTGCCTTTTTGTATTTTGTCTTAGTTATCATGTGTAACTAGATAATTATAGGCTAAGGTTCTAAGATGAACCTCTATTTGTTTTATTGGATAATTATTTAAATCAAATAAAACCATGAACATGATTTTAGGAATACATAGAAATATCCTCTCAAGTTAGAGTTATCTAGATCATATTGTAAATCAATCAAGTAGTCTTAGGTACTCTTGAACTGATATAAGATTTCATTGTATTATTCTGTCATAGAGAGTTATCATTATATCAATGACTTTTTATCACTCAAATATAAACCCTTACATATGTTTTAACCTTCTCAGTAGTGGCAAACCTTGTAAGAGTTTGGAGAGACTATCAACACTTAAGATAGTCTGCAAAGACTTTAAACATTGGTCCTCAAATGTGAGATGACACATTAGATTGGTCTAAGTTAGGAGCTTTGATGGGTAACTTATTGGGGTTTGGTGACCACATAAATGATGAGAGTAATAGACTTAGAAGTGATTAATGTTTCATGAAAAATTGAGATAGGATACCTTGAGTATTGTAATTACAAATTATGGGGGATGATGTCCTTGTTAGGTTAGAAGGCAAAAGCACCCTTGGAAAGGGTGGAATGTATTACCCAATCAAATTGATAGTGAACCAAGATAAGTTGTTTATGTCTTGTATTCCTCTCTCTCTCTCTCTCTCTCTCTCTCTCTCTCTCTCTCTCTCTCTCTCTCTCTCTCTCTCTCTCTCTCTCTCTCTCTCTCTCTCTCTCTCTCTCTCTCTCTCTCTCTCTCTCTCTCTCTCTCTCTCTCTCTCTCTCTCTCTCTCTCTCTCTCTCTCTCTCTCTCTCTCTCACACGTTTTACTTGCATTCCCATTTAGATTAATGTTCTTTATGGTTTAACTTCACCATGTCTCACTCATTTTAAAAACAAAGTTAAATATTTTGATAAAGAACTATTGTAATAAATCATTATGTCAACAAGCTTTCAAGTAATAAATGGTTAAGATAGAAAAAAAATTTGAAAACCAAAAACACAATTCAAACCCATTTTTTGTGTTTTTCACCATCTTCATTTGGTATCAGAGCTCCATTATGTTGATTGAACACCTAATTGTGTAAGAGTAAATATTCTTTTTTATTATGGAAGAGCTCTCAAGAAACTTTGTTTGAACTTTGTTACAACTTGAGATTCCTAGCTTTTTTCACTGCAAGAAATAGGGTATTACTAGAGGCCAAAAGCCCCCGAAAATGCACATTTTCGACGGTTTTTTTGGTTGGCACTTAATTGATTGCTGAAAACTTTTTCGGCGGTATTTTTCTTTGAAATAGATTGTTGCTAATTTGGACGCTCCACTACAAGTGACCAAATCCACTGCAAATTTTACAATATAAATGGCACCGACAACCAAAAGCCGCCGCAATACCTGGCTTCCTTTTAAGAAAAAAAAGTTAGTAAAGGTTGAAACCGTCGGAAACAAGTCAGTATGAGAGCAAGAAGTTGAGAGTTTCTATGTGAATAAATTTGTACCTCAGAGGATTGTTTGATTACTCATTTATAAAGTTGAAGATTGTGATATGAAACTGATGGTGGAAATCCGTTGTCGACGGTTACAGGGGGTGGCATTGTGTACCCGTGGACTGTTGAAGTGTAAAGAAGGAAGGAAGTGTTACGATTCTAAGGGAATCTTATGCTTTTATCTGTTGCAAGCATACCTCCCATGCAGAAGGAGGGTGTGAATAATATTAACCAAATCTTAATGGATTGAGCCCAATTTTAGTAGGGGTGCTCAAACCCGAACCAACCTAGTAGAAAAGCCGTAAATCGAGCCAAACACAAATTAAAACCGTAAAAAACCGCATTTGATTTAAACGCATTCATGCCATTTTTTTAAGTCAAAAATTTGTATTTTCTCGCAAAAAAACTATTACATCCAAACCGTATTAGTTTGGTGTGATTTTTATTTTAAAAGCAAATAATACCAAATCAAACTGCATACTTTTTAATCTTATCTTTAAGATGTATTTTAGCGTTAAAACTGAATGAATCCACACCAGAAACACTCCTAAATTTTAAACTCTAGACAGACGAACAAGTTCTTTTAGACAATAGAGAACAAAGGCATATACACTCAGTGACACGAGTCCATATTTTTCACCCGGTGAACTAGTGGTTATAAATTCTAGGTCAAATACCTCATTGGGTCTTTTAAGTTTCACATTTGTTTCGGATATCTCCTTTAAGTTTCTAAGGTTTAAGATAGGTCTTTTAAGTTTCGAGTTTGTTTCGGATAGATCCTTTCTGTCATCCTCTGTTAAGCCAAAGTTGTCATGTCCGTTAAGCCAAAATTGATATGTCTGTTAAGTGGGTGAGATGGTTCTCTCTTACACTTGGCATCAATTTTTCCCCAACCAAATCAACTTTGACTTAACGGACATATCAACTTTGGCTTAACGGAGATTGACAGAAATGACCTATCCGAAACAAACTCGAAACTTAAAGGACATATCTGAAACCTTAGAAACTTAAATGTCATATCCTAAACAAACGTGAAACTTAAATGACCTATCTGAAATCTTAGAAACTTAAAAGATCTATCTAAAACAAACATGAAACTTAAAGGAGCCGGAAAGGTATCTAGTATAAAATCTATTTCCCATAACTTCTGTTCATCTCACACGTAAATCCTTCTTTTCTCCAATTTGGATAAAGTTTCATTGTTCACGATAAAATTGATCATAAATTAGGAACAAAGTATTGTACTTAACGACAAATTCAGTTAGTCCAAAACTCAATTATACATCAATGGACAATAAATACAAACAGTTAGATTTGCAGATTATAGTTAACTGATCAAAATCTTATTACACGACTAAAATTGTCAAAAAGGACTCGTATCGTAAATTTACAATTGCCTGTTCTCTAGAAGAATAGACAAGCTAACAAAATGATTTCATTAAATGAAGTTATTGGAATGTAATGTCATAAAAATGAAATTTTACCTCAATTGAAAGGGACCAAAATACCAACGTTTATTTTTTTAATCATTCCTTTTTTTAGGGTTTAATTATTCCTTTTTGTTCAGTTTATTATTACAATATATTAAAATTAACACATGGCAAAAAAAAAAAGAGTAATCACATGGTATTTAAAAATACTAATCCAGTTATGATACATTTATAGAATTGTTTTTATAAATAGGGGCAAGAATAATAGCATATAGTCCCTAATTTTCTAATCACTTAATATATACAATATGAATCTTAAATCGGTCTCTATATAGCTTCAAATTATGCAAATTGGTTCATATTATATGTTTAAAAATTTTACACATTAATGCATATTTATTTTTTGAATTTTGCAAATTGTTTCATATATTTTAGGGATAAAAAATTAATTATATAAATCATTATTTACACTTGAATAGAAGGCAAGAGAGCACAAGTTGCGCCGATAGACCTTTTTGGAAGGCAAAATCAATCATCGTAAACACAACATTCATGGACCTAGAAGACATGACATTGCTATGCATGACCTTTTGAACTTTATGTAGAAGGTCAACAACCTCTGGTGTTAGGAAACCGAAATTGTCAAAAGTAAATGGTATAAAAGCATGTTGATTGTTAGAACACGCTTTCTCATGTTTGACCATTTCGCTTGACACAACTTTTAGTGCTGCCTCCCTATGGTAAAAGGTCCGACACCTAATTCCGCAAGTGGTGAAACCTCAGTCAAGTCTACACATGCATGTTTTCCTCCTACCCATCCGTACACCATAACATTTGCATACCTAAGTGTTGATCTTCTATCTAGTGGGTCAGTCAGGAAGTTCATATGTGTCTCCTTCTTCAGTGATACTTCCGCCCGTCTGAATATATCAAAAAGTACATCCCTAACTTCTTCTATCTATATTTTTCAAATTTTACAAATTGGTTTCATTTTTTTTTATATTTGAAATTGATCCCTATGTTTACATATTTATCAAAAACTTTAAAAAATAAAAAGAGTGATTTTTTTTTAGGGAAATGTTAACGAGTGTCCTTAGGGCACTCTTTAAGAACTTTAAATAGTAAATTTTTATGAAAAATTGTGCATTTAATGCATCGTAAATTGAAGTGTTAAACTTTTTCAAATAATAATTTCTTAATTAGGAAACCTTAAAGAGTGCCCTTAGGACACTCGTGATCTTTTTTTAGGAAAATGATAACCATGCATTTGATAAGAAACTTAAAGTAGTAACTTTATCTTGGAAATTGTGCATTCAACTTATTGAAATAGTAAAAAGTAACTTTTTCTATATGAAATTTCACAATTATTTCATTTTTTTGATTCCTTAACCATGGAGGCAATGGTTAGTAAGACTTTTTTTTATTACTTATCCAAAACAAATAAAAAAAATGAAAATAATTCAATAGAACTAAACAGTAACAAGGTTTCTATTTGATTGGATGAAAAGCAAAGTTTTGATTCTTAAATTACACATACTTATTACCAAAAAGCACAAAAGATGAGAAACATCACGTGTAAACAAATATACTAATAAGAGAATATTAGAAAATTAAGTAATCAGATTCTCTAGGTTTTCTTATTTGATTGTTGCTTTCACCTAAAGAAAATTACCAGACTTGGTTCTTTTACATTTAGAGAAAGCACACGTGTGACCAATCATAAGTTATGGCTAGTAAAACTTTCACTATTTTGAATTACTGCGTCACCAAAATTGACTGCCAAAGACAGCCAACAATTCTATGACTCCCACTAACATGCAACAATGATTTGAATGTGTGAATTACCTTATTTGCCCTTATATAGACACGTGGCTTCTAGAAAAATGTGGACTCATCATCTTTATTGTACATCATAATGCACAGGAACACTTTTTTTTTTTGTACAAAGAAAAGCACCATAACAGTACTTTAACCACAATGTTCTCTCTGTCGGTTTGTGTTCAACAAAGTCTTAAATAATATAATGTGTTATTTTAAGTGATCAATTGATATGTACTTTTAATTGACAAGAAGTGATTAGTTGAGAAATATAAACATTTTTCTATTAAAAAAAGGATGTATTTCAAAATAGACAATACAACTTTTTCTTTTTGCTCTATAGAAATCAAACTTATTACTTTCTAGTTTATGGGTTTGCTAGGTTTTTTGGTTTTACCCAACTCATGTACATCCTTAATATCATGCACATTGTGCATTATCTCCTTGCGCTAGATCGAGTGATGAATAAAAATTTGAAATGCTACATATACTTAGAATATATATATATATATATTAGTTTGGCAATTTTTTCCTTTCAACTCTTTTATTCTTATTCAAATCTAACCCTTATAATTTGAAGTTTAATCAAGGGATAAAATTTATATTTGATCAAAGAATGCTTCAAGTTAGAATTTAAAGTCGAGTCTTGAGCAATTTATACCTAACTAAAACTTATTAATAACTTGTGCCTATGAAAATGTTGATAGCAATGTGGATGTTGTTATGCACGACACTTTCGTTAAGTTTGAACTCGAGATTTCACAATTATATATATGATCAATTTTAGGTGATGCTTGTAAATAGATTAAATAATATATTTTATCATTTATTTTTTTTATTACTTTTCCAACAAAAAAACTATTTCATTACCTAAAAGTATCTAGTAAAGATAGATATCCAAAATTTTGGATATCCTCTCATGTGAGCAGGATATAATTCACCAACAAAAATTGTGAAAGGAGATCCTCTCCTTGTTGGTGAATTAATTGGTACACATTAGAGGATATCCAAAATTTTAACATAAGAGAAATATTTTTATAGTTTTACTATTTAATTTTTTTATACTTTTTCTTGATTTGTATTTGAAGGAGACCGGTCAATATTATTTTAATATTCTAAACAAACAAAGAAAATTAACAAAATGCAACATATTTGTTCAATTTTATATGGGAAAGTGTACAAGTAAAACTTGTTTAAGAAAAAAGTTTCAAAGTCAATATTTATGCTATGAAAATATTTTTCAAAATAAATTATGTAAATTCATTCAAACTATTAGCATGATAAAATTTTAACTTCTATACTAATGAAAAAGAAAATCTGATCCTACTTATTGCTCATGTAATGCTTCCTTTAATTAACTACATGATCAGAAAAAACAAAATAATAATTGATCCTCTCATGACAACTACTAAAAAAAAGTTAATTATTAAATTAATTAATTAATATATATAATGTAGTATATATGAATATCACAGGGTGTCACCTAAGTTAGCTGGCCACTCATTTTTATATTCATTCATATATATTATTTTATTTTCTCTTCTCATTTTCATCTCCCTTCCATTTTCTCAAGAACTTCAAGAGAGAATCAATTCCTTATCATTGGAATTGTTTACTCTCTCAATTCCTACCTTCTCATTGATTTCAACAAACACAAAAAAATTTCTCTTTTTTTTTTATATCTTTCTTATTGGTTAAGGTTATGTTGAAAAATTCTTATAGACCTAACAATATTTTCAGCCACATTTTGTTGTAAAGATCTTTGTTTTAAGGTTTTGCAAATTAAATTTTTGTTGGGTTGGATTTGTTTTTCCTACTAAAGTTATTGATTCTTCTGATAAAAAAAAAAAGTGTTTAGTGTTCAGTTTTTTGTTTTTTTTTTCTCTCTCTTTGAACATGAAATCTTTTGTTTTTTTCTCTCTCTTGTAATTGTGGACTTGTGGAATGCTGGGGTCAGAGGTTTCTGTAACATGTTCTAGCAGCCTTTTGGTGAATTGGGTCGGTGAATTTTCTGTCAAGTTTTGTATAGAATCAGTTTCCTCAGAGATCTAACCTTTTCTCTCTCTCTCTGACTATTTCTCTCTCAAAGTTCATAGTTCATACCACTTTTGTTGCATAGTTGTGAAAGTGAAAGAAGATGTTGAGGATGAGGAATAATAATAATCATAATCATGGTAATAAGACAAATGGTGTTTCTTCACCTATAAGCTCAGGTGGTTGCAGAGGTGAACCGGGTTCAATGGAATGGGAGATGAGGCCAGGTGGAATGTTGGTTCAAACAAGAACCACTGATTCAAATCGTAACCCTGCTTTGGTTCCTACAATTAGAGTTAGGGTCAAGTTTGGTTCAATTTATCATGAAGTCAATATTAGTTCACAAGCTACATTTGGTAAATCTTTTCACATTTCTTTTATCTTTTTGTTTGTTTTAATCTTTTCAAGAAAAAGACTCGTGTAATTCAGAGTTCGGTCGAAAGTTGAGGAAACCTGACTTACGATTTAAACTCGAATTCTCACAATTTGACTAAATTATTTGAGTTTTGTTTCAATTTCTTTTAGTTTTCAAGAAAAAGACTCATGTAATTCAGAGTTTGGTCGAAAGTTAAGTAAACCGAATTCAGGATTTAAACTCGAATTCTCACGATTTAGCTCAATTATTTGATTTTGTTTCTATTTATAGTTAATTTGATTACTAAGTAATTTCTCTTCTTTTGATGTTGTTTCTAATTTTCTTTTCTTTATTCTCTTTGTATTTTTTAAAGTTGTGTTTTGGTGACATTGGTTGGTGTTGCAGGGGATTTGAAGAAAATGTTGTCAGGACCAACTGGTTTACATCATCAAGATCAAAAGTTGTTTTACAAAGACAAGGAGAGGGATTCTAAGACTTTTCTTGACGTAGTTGGTGTAAAGGACAAATCAAAACTAGTGCTTGTGGAAGATCCTATTAGCCAAGAGAAAAGGATTTTGGAATTGAGGAAGAATGCTAAGATGGAGAAAGCTGCAAAATCTATCTCACAAATTAGCTTGGAAGTAGATAGGCTTGCCGGACGGGTACGTGTTTACGCCTGAGTGAATCATCAAATTAGTCCTGAGATTATATAAGTCATACAATTTGATCTTTTGCATTAGTTCCTTGCGAAGTTTATGCTTTTTTCGTCTGAGTGAATCATTAATTTAGTCTTTAAACTTTACGAGTCATACAATTTGGTCTATTGAATTAGTCCCTCATGGACAAATAATTTGATAGGTGATTTTTTTATTTTATAATGTATTTTGAAAATTTTAATAATTTTGAGCTAAATATGACCTGTACAATTTGATGAATAAATTGGTGATTGACTTGTTTTGGAGTTTAGTACTTTTTTTTTTTGCATTTTCATTTTCAAACAATTATATGAGTGAGGTTGGTTTGTATTAAATGCTTGAGTAGTAGTTGAGAATTGAGTACTAATTAGTTACTGGAATTGATTAGGTATCTGCTTTTGAATCAATAATTAGCAAAGGTGGGAAAGTAGTAGAAGCAGATGTGCTTGGTCTTATTGAGCTATTGATGAATCAATTGCTTAAATTAGATGGTATAATTGCTGATGGTGATGTCAAATTGCAAAGGAAAATGCAGGTAACATTTTATGCATTTTGTACTTGCCTTGTTTTCATTTTTACATTTTTGGTAAATAATCACTTTTTTTTGGTTACAAAGTAAATAATCACTTTTATCATTGAATTATATGATGTTTTCATTATAGTTTTTTTTTTTAGATCCGGGTTCGAACCCAAACCTTGGATCTATTATGCATAGTTCATATCAATTGAGCTAAGCTCACAAGGACAATTTTCATTATAGTTTACGAATGTATCAAAATTACAAAAATATATATGACTATATCTTTTGTTATTTTATGTGGTCTATTGACGTGTCTTCTAATAGTCAATTTGGTCCAGAAAATTACTAACAAAACACACACTCTAATATATTTTTGCCATTTCGATATATTCAGAGACTATAGTGATTTACCTCATATTTAGCGACCAAAATAACCGTTTATTTTATTTTTGGCTATTTTGTTGTTTACTAGTTCTTCAATTTCATTGGTTTTCCAATTTGAAACTTTTTGAAGGTAAGGAGAGTTCAAAAGTATGTTGAAACATTGGATGTTCTAAAAGTTAAGAATTCTAAGGCAAATGGCAATGATGTTCATACTCAAGTGCAACCTCAACAAAAGCATTCAAATGGGAAACGATTGGAAACAATTCAAGAGCAACCACAACAACAAATTCATTCAAATGGTTATCATGGGTCAATAGTACCAATTCAAGAACAACAAGAAGAACAACCTAGGAAAAACTCAAATGAGCTTTCACTTGTTTTTCAGGAACAACAAAACCAACCCTCAGGAGTTGTAGTTACTACAAAATGGGAGACATTTGATTCTACCCCACCATTAATCACATTTCCATCTACATCTACATCCACAACTACTCCTTCAATGACCAATAATTCAGGTCCTCCTAAGTTCAGTTGGGAATTCTTTGAGTGATAAATTACCATGCCACATGTTTGAACTTGTGTGGATATGATTTGAGTTTGTATTCCACTTGGAGTGTTATATGTTTTACATTCTTTTGTGTATTTAGATTTGTTTAGTAACCCCTATAATATGTCATTTACATGAAAAATAAATGGGGTTGCTATGATAGTGAGTATCATAAAAAAGTTACTTTTATGTGATTATTATGGTGTCTTCTGAATTTATTTACCAAATGTTTGGGCCTATTTTTGATAGATATATATATATATATATAAAATTGTGTGTACTTGTAGCTTTGAATTTTGAGTTTTATGTACACCCCAACCAACCAAATTCGATCAAGAATGGGATGGGGAGTTGTTGGATACTATATTTTAGCAATGCTGTTTTTTATTCTTTTACAAGAACAAGAATATAGTTTACTAAATTAGTTCTTCATATTGAATTTGTTAGTTATACAGTTAGTTGGGAGTAAGTTCCTAACTTTTTAAGTAAAAATTTAATTCGAAAAAAATGATGATGTTGTATAATTATTTTTGGATAACTATTAAGACAATTCTTTCTTTCATACTTATATTATGTACTTACTCTCTCTTTCTCCATCTTTCTCTCTCTTATTGTTATGTTCCAAAAGAAGAGGAATTTTTTTTGTCTAAAAGATGGTTGAACAAATATAATTTTTCATTGGCTTAATTAAATAAATGGTCCCTCAACTTATTTGTTATTTTCAATTTGGTCTTTTAACTCTAAAATTTTCCTTTTCGGTCCTTCAAATATGCTCCGTCATGACATGTATTTAGGTGTTTTATAGTAAATACAACCATTGAGTGACGACTCCTCATCATAACATGTATTTAAGTGTTTTATAGTTGTTTTGTCTTTTATTTTAGGATTTTCTAGAGAATTAGAGTGAATTACTAATAGTTTGGGTAAATAGTGTAGTGTTTTGAATTGAGTCTTTGTAAGTCATGTAATCTTTAAAGAGACAACGCTACTGGGTATCATAATATTTTCACTATAAATAGTTGGTTGATTAGAAGACGACACCTAGTGAATGCTACAGAAGCATGAAGATCGCTCACAATGAAGATATGAAGCTCAGACAATCTGGGAGAATTCTGTCACAAGTCCCACACACATGTTGAAGGTAAAATCTACATGAAAACTAGAGAAAACAGGTGAAAAGTGCTCTAGGTGCACGTGCCCCGCACGTGGAATAGTGCGTCTAGTGGATATGTATAGCATGATGCGGGGTGCATGCCCAAAAGATAAGAATTTTCCGCGTAGATTAAAAACAACATACACAATGTGCACAAGGTCATACAAGGTGCACATGCACAATCGGGTTTTTTCTTCTTCATATATATATGATTTTTCAACCTGAAACAAGGGTTTCGAATTTTAATGCTCGAAAAATAGAAGTGAAATCCCTTCAACTAGATACTGCGTTTTTGAAGCCATGATAAGATTGATATTGTTATCATCACTTTTTGCATGTATGGTTTCTATTACCTTTGATTACGTGTTTTAAACCATGCAATCTATTATGCCATCTACTAATGCTATTTAAACTATGTTTATTCATTATATCTCATTGCTTAATGCTTTTCACTTTCTAATCAACTTTGATTCAATTCTAGATTATAGCTTATTAACCCTAGGGTTTATAACTTGAACTAGGTAGCGTTCTCTAGTTAATTCATTTAGACATAGGAAACTAATTAGTGTGGCTATAGTTAAACAGTCTTGAAAGCGTTTAATAATGTGAGTTTGATTTTAGACATTAGGGTTCTATATTATATAAACGGGACCTAGAGTTCAAAAATAGGTCTAGGTCTATTTTGTTAATTGCCATAGACTTGAAAATGCCGTTGATTTAGGAACTAGTATTACCAAACAAGAACATATAGGGGATTCGGTAAATCCTTGTTGATTTTAACTTCATTTGCAACAACCGATCTTGAAGTCTGTCGCCCCAAATTCAACTAGAACGAAAAGCCCATGTGAATACAATTTTACTTTATTTTTTTTAGTCAAGTAGCCTAGTGGATGGAGCTGACATATTTTAAACAAGGAAAAATGGGATGTCAGGGATTCAAACCCCTATCCCTGCATATATTATGCTTTACTTTATTAATGGTGTGATTTGATACACTCTCAAAATTGTCGATTATTTTGACATGACGATTACACTTGAGTCACGTACACACACGTAGACACACAAAAAATTCTACTTGTTTGTTCTATTTTTGTTTATCGTTTATGTCAGATCAATTATATTTTTATGCTTTGCAACACAACAACATAATCTTTATTTTAACACCTACAATCCGGGGCGGATGGATGATCCTAACTCATGCTAGAAGGAAGATTGAGGTGTAAATTTGTAATACCTAATTTAGGCATTTTTCAAAATCAACAAGTGGAGTCCATCTTGAAAGAAAATCTCAAGCAGGACATAGAGGTGTCTCAAGAAAACAGTTAGGCCTTGTCAAAATTCAAGATGACAACAAAAAAATAAATAGAGTAATGATATTTAAATAACTATTTTAAAAAACTTGGCGATGAAAAATAATTAAGCATATATGAAAAACTTGGCGATTGCATACCTCGCTCTCAACATAAATGGCTACTCTGACCACCAGAGGTGGATTTGTAGGTAATACTCATGTCACTATATACTTTAATTAGCTTCTAGTGGGTGGGCTACATGCTAACAAAAAGGATTCATATCCATTAGAGTGCTTAATTACAGTTTGATGGAAGTAGGAATCGTCCAATGATAGAAAGCCAAGTCCAAAAAGTGTTTCAAAGTAAACAACATGATGAAATGATAATAATAAATTAGAAACTACTATTTTTAAGCAAGTAAATTTTGTAATGATATTGAACCCGTACATGTTTTTCCAGATTTAGAAAGTAGACAAAACTTTCCCTTCTTTGGCCTCAAGCAAAGGCTATGAGAATAGAGGAGTGAAGAATAAGCCTTGATTATCTTCAATGCAAACAAGCTGTAATCATTCATGCCATAATTATATTGTAGCATATATAAATTACCATAAAATTTCTTAGCTATACCGAATCATCAAACTATATGGTTTCCTCTTTTGACATGTGGCTTTGGCTACCGGATCAAAGTGGCGGGTACACAGTCCGTGGTGTGTTCGATTTGTTGACATCGCAGGAACAACCCCTTTTACATCAAAATTTGGAGTTAATTTGGCATAAACAGATACCTCTGAAAGTCTCTATCTTTGCGTGACGTCTGTTAAGGGACCGATTACCTACAAAGGAAAATTTGGCAAAGCGTGGGATCATCTCTATGGAGGAGAGGTCGTGTTTAGCCGGGTGTGGGCATGTTGAGGGCTTGAATCATTTGTTTCTGGCTTGTCCTCATTATGGTGCGTTGTGGCCTTTGGTGAGGGCCTGGCTTGGAGTAGCAGGGGTCAAGAGCCAGGTTATTTCAGACCATTTCTTGCAATTTATTCATTATGCAAGTGTTCTAAAAGCGCGGCGTTCATTTTTCCATCTTATTTGGCTCCTGTGAGTTTGAGTTTTGTGGAATGATCGGAACGACAGGTTATTCATGAATCATCAGAGCTCTCTACCGCATATGTTAGATAAAGTAAAATCTTATTCTTTGTGGTTGCTGAAAACTAGTAATGTTGTATTTAGTTTTGGTACTCATAATTGATGGTCAAACCCGCTCGTATGTCTTGGTATTGACTGATTGTTTTGTATCTATAACTCGGTTGTGTTCTTTCCCATGATTGTTTTGGCACACTTTGTGCTGTAACAATTACGGTGTTCGTGTTAATATGATTCATTTTTTCCTGTTAAAGAAAAATTAATAAAAAATAAATTAGTAAATACAGCCATGGAGTGATGACTCCTCGTCATAACATGTATTTAAGTGTTTTATAGCCGTTTTGTCTTTAATTTTAGGATTTTCTAGAGAATTAGAGTGAGTTACTGATAGTTTGGATAAATAGTGTAATGTTTTGAATTGAGTCCTTGTGAGTCATGTAATTCTCTAACGAGACAACGCTATTGGGTGTCATAATATTTTTACTATGAATAGTTGGTTGATTAGAAGACGACACCTAGTGGATGCTACGAAAGCATGAAGATCGCTCAGAATGAAGATATGAAACTCAGATAACCTAAGAGAATTCTATCCCAAGTCCCACACACATTTCGAAGGTAAAATCTACATGAAAACTAGATAAAACAGGTGAAAAGTGCTTTAGGCGCACGTGCCCCGCACGTGGGAATAATGTGTCTAATGGATGTGTATAGCATGATGCGGGGTGCATGCCTAGAAGATAAGAATTTTTCGCGTAGATTAAAAACAAAAAATACAACGTACATAAGGTTATACAAGGTGCACATGCACAATCGGGTTTTTTCTTCTTCCTATATATATGATTTTTCAACTAGAAATAAGGGTTTCAAATTTTAATGCTCGAAAAGTAGAAGCGAAACCCCATCAACTAGATGTTGCATTTTTGAAGCCATGATAAGATTGATGTTGTTATCATCACTTTTTACTTTTTACTTTATTGTAACTTCAGTTGCAACCAACGATCTTGAAGTCCGTCGCCCCAATTAAAGTAGAACGAAAAACCCATGTGGATACAATTTTACTTTATTAATTATGGGGTCTTGTTAACCAGTGTCATAAGGGCAATGGTTAAAGATTCAAAAGAGGAAATAATTTATAAATTTCATGTAGAAAAGGTTTCATTTTAAATTTTCAATACAGTGAAAACACAAATTCCAATAAAAAGTTTTTTCTTTAAACTTTTAAACAAGTACCCCAAGGGCACTCGTTAACATTTCCCTTAATGATGTGATCTCTCAACATAAATGGCTACTCTGACCACCAGAGGTGGATTTGTAGGTAATAATCATGTCACCTATATACTTTAATTAGCTTCTAGTGGGTGGGCTACATGCTAACAAAAAGGATTCACATCCATTAGAGTGCTTAATTACAGTTTGATGTAAGTAGAAATCGTCCAATGATAGAAAGCCAAGTCCAAAAAGTGTTTCAAAGTAAACAACATGATGAAATGATAAGAATAAATTAGAAACTACTATTAATAAGCAAGTAAGATTTGTAATGATATTGTAACCGTACATTATTTTCCAGATTTAGAAATTAAAGTAGACAAAACTTCCCTTCTTGGGTCTCAAGCAAAGGCCATGAGAATAGAGGAGTGAAGAATAAGCCTTGTTTATCTTCAATGCAAACCAGCTATAATGATTCATGCCATAATTATATTGTAGCATATATAAATTACCATACATTTTCTTAGCTATACCGAATCATCAAACTATATGGTTTCTAGGTGATGATTGTAATTTTGAAATGCTGAAGAAAGCAATGCTCCAGGGGATTGACATATGTACAAATAAGAACTCATAGAGTTGAAATGCATCAATTTGCTTTACCAATGAGGGTTGTTATTTTATTCTCACATTTTCATTAGATGCAAATATTAGAGACAATAAAAATCAATAAAATATGGAGTCTTTTAAGTGATAAAAGATTTAAGTCTTTTAAATAAGTGATAAGGAGTTTGATCTTTCATGGATCTATAACATGATAAAAAAACTCAGGCTAATTAAGAATAGTAATTGCATTTTTGTAAAAACTAATTTTTTTTAGGTTAAGTAATTATTTTTTGTTATTGAATGTTATATAAAATAATTTTATAATACATGAGACAGAGAGAGAGTGACAGAGAGGCGGCGGCTATGGGTCTAGCCTAGGACAGACACGTCGGTAATCAATGTTGGGGGGGGGGGGGGGGGGGGAGGGAAGGGTAGGATAGGGGAGAATAGTCTAGGTTGTGTTATGGACGTCGAAAAGCGATCCGATCGGGTGATCAAGGAAACGATACAGCTATGGGTTCTTCTTCTCGACAAGGAGGCTTAGGTTTGATATGTTTCATTCAATGGGTTTTATGATAGTTAGGGACGATATGACAGAAATCACAACGGTGGTTTCAAACATGAATAAGGATCAATGCGTCTTCACTATAATCATGGTTGTGATTCCTCTAGAGAGCGATTAAGAATAGGTGACAACATCGATTGTACCATTCATGGCGGCAATGTTATAAATTTCAAACTGATGCTCCTTAAGGTAATTGTTCATCAGCGACGACTACTTTCTATTTCACCGGCATTCTAGAACATTTACAGTATGTGGATTTAAGAAAGGGCTTTGATGTATGTGGTATTCTCTCTGACGTATATGTTTCCCGGAATATAAATGCTAGAGGGGAAGTTTTTGAGTTTTTGCATTTTATTCCTCTGAGGGACGTTGAAAAATTGAGCACAAGTCTTAGGAAAATACTTTGGATACAACGGGATACTATTTGCTTAGAAAAGTAGAGTGAAGGGTTGAGGGTTAGGAGGATATGGGAAATTAATTTAGCCTTACTTGATAAATGGTGTTGGTGGTTAAGGAGGAGCGTTGTAGTTTACGGTATAGAGTTCTAGCCACAAAGTATGGTGAGGAAGGGGTTGTTTTGGCAATGAAGGAAGATGTGGTTTAGGTGGAATAATTTGAATAGTATTCAATGTGGGTATGGAGTGGTTGTAGGTAGGTGGTTTGGTGATAACTTATGGCGGAAGGTGCGAGATGAAGGCAGTTCTTTTCTGGCAGGACCCATGGTTGGAGGGAGGGGGGGGGTCTGAAGTGTAACTTTTGGCGGCTTCTTTGTAACTGTATTCCAACAACATATAATTTAATCAGGAGGAGGGTGCTTCAGCCTAATGTGGAATTCGATTTCGGTGGTTGTAGTAATCTAGAGGACGTGGATAATTTGTTTCCTACTTGTGATTTTTGTTGGCACAACTTAGTTTCATATTTATAATTGGTTAGGCTTTATCAAGGTTCATCCAGGACACATTTCTGACCATTTACTTGGTAGGAAAACACTCTTTGGATTATGAAATCCGACAACTCGGGTATTTTTTGGATTTTTTGAGGGTGCGCAAAAGGCAAAAGAATTTCTCTGCTTCTCATGTATATATTGTTTTCTTTATGGGTTTGTGAAACGCTATCTATGAGAGAGAAAAAATTGAAAATTTCTTTTCTCACCTTTCATGTTTCTAATACGCCAACGCATTTGGGTTGGTCTGGTAATATTGGATTGTGACCTTAGAGTGTGTTGTTGTCCATGTTTCAGGTCTGATTCTTCCAATCTTAATTTTAGTGGACTAGTTTGTCTTCTTAAAAAAAATGTTTCTAGCACGCTCTTGGAAGTTTAAAATAGATTGGGTTTTGTTTGCCATTTTAATAGTGTAAAAAATTAGTCATGATTGTTTTAGCAATGATTCATGACTAACTTATTTATTAACAATAATTATTTTTTTACCAGTCCACCTATTATTTTATTAAACCGGTTCAACCGATTTAATAAATGTTTCATCCGATCTAAAACGTGTCCAATGACACTTAAGTACGGTTGAAGAGGTGAACGACAATTAAGTAACACTCGGCCAACGACAGTTGCGAAAATAAAAAAAAAATTAAAGTTAAAACAATCATAAAAACTAACATGCAAAATAAATTTATAAAAACCTTAAAATGTTAAATTTCTTAGAAAAAACTGAAATTTCAACAAAAAAAATGCAATGAAGTAGGATAAACATCACTTACTTGATATTGTTGGAGAAATTGGCTTTGAGTGACGCAAGAATGATGAAATTTGAATTTGGAGGGAAAAATCTTGCAGAGAACTTGGGAATTTTAGAAAATGAGGAAATGTGTTTTTGTTTTGCTGATATATGACTTAAGTCGTGCAGAGAACACAACTAGCGTGAGTTATCTCACGCAGGAGCAATGCTGTCTTTTCAGTTGGGAGCGAACAATTTTTGTTGGGTAAAGAGCAGAATTCTGAAACGATAGCATACATGAGAGCGATTTGACCACTTTGTCAAAGATTTACGAGTACATATACAAATGGGCCTCGACAAAAGCTTTTTTCAATATAAAGTGAGGATTTCTTTTTAAGCCCCTCAATTTCTTTTAGACCCTAAAAATTTCCATGTTTACCTCTATTATACACTTTCGATGGATACATCATATGGAGTTTGGGATTTATTTTCCGAAAGACTGTTTTACCCGAGAGTTATCTCCAAAAGGACTAAAATATTTAAACATCTTAACATTAAGGGTCCGTTTGATGGTCAAGATAAGATATAAGCAAGATATGATATAAAATTAGATAGAGATAGGATATGATAAAAACATGATAAACATTAATCCTATCATGTGTTTGATGCGAACATGATAACAAACATGATATGATTATAATTAAATGAAAAATTTGCTCTCATAATTAATTAAATATTGTAAAAATGACATGTTATTAATTATAATAGAAAATACCTGCTATCATTATTTTAAAAATGACAATATTTTAAAAATGACAGAATATCAAGATAATAAATATGGAATGATCTTCTAATCTCATCAGCATAATTTCTAACCCAACCTATAGTCATGATATAAATTGCAAGAAAAGTCAGGATAGAATAGGAAAATGGTTTAATTTATCTTATCTCTTTGGTGCATCAAACATGAGATTTAAGCAGGATATGATTAATGTATGTCTTCCTATCCTGACCATCAAACAGACCCTAAGTCATTCAAGTTTACGTACTTCCTATAAATCATATTTATTACTAACATGTGGTGTACCTGCCTGTAATGCAGCAACAATAGTTCCACTAATTACAGATGATCATTCCACACAAAATCAACCATTAGTAACCATCTCTCTTCAATACTTCAATCTTTGGATAATATAAGACCAACCGATAGATCAGAATGCAAATTTATGCTTACAATTACTATATCAACTATGTTTTTTGATAATGCTTCTTAAAATAACTATGTTGTGTAATAATGTTTAACACATAGTTGAAACAAGATGTACCATTCAATAGGAACTAAACTTAAATATTTTTAGTCCACCGAGATTTAATTCTCGGAACCTTCAAAATGCATCTCCGAGAGATTACTCCTGGGTAAAAAGAAATCCTCTTATAAAATTGTTTTGAAAACAACATTAAGTTGTGAACTTTTTAAACCTTTAATTTGGGTTTCTAAAATTATTTCCGAAAAAAAAATGGCTTTTGGCAAAAGAGGAGATGGTGTATGAAAAAATATGGTGCGGAAAGCAAGTCATAATACTTTTCCAACATTTTCAAGCCCACCAGAACTCATTTTACTTAGAATAACATCGTTTCACATCTACAATCAAGATTTAAATTTTGAATCCTGCTCTCCCCCTGCAAAATACACTCCAGCCCCTGCGCATGTTAACTCACGCACGTGTAAAAGTGTGCGCTAGTTAACATGCGCTGCGTGACTTAAGCCAGACACTGCGCAAGCTAATTCACACACAGATTTAACACGTGCGTGAGTTAACTAGCGCACAGAGGAGGTTTTGTTTTTTGTTTTGGTTTGACATTTTTGCTAGCATGTATGTAATTTTTGCTCTCTTTAATCCCTTCTAGACACACCTTGTGCTTAGAAGCGGGTTTTTAAATCTATTTTGTTTTTGGCCTCTTAAATGTAATTTTGATTCCTCTATTTACATATTCTTTAAATTATAATCCTTATATTTCTAAAACCGGTTTTTTGATCCCTATGTTAATAGTCAAAATTTTTATTTTTAGTTATATTTCATTTTTCGTTATTCATTCAAGCACGTGTTAACTCATAAACAAATTACGAAAAAATAAAGGACCAAGATAAGGGAAAATGTCATAAAAATGTTAAAAAAGCGCAAATGTAATACACATCTAAATCTGACAAAATATCATAAACAAAACTACACAAGTCATAATGCCTAAACCCTACTACTGTGGACTCCTGCTCCGTCGTCGTGGAACCTGCATCTGCTCCAGCATGCTCTACTCAGACTCTATACCCTGCATCATGCGAAATACCTCTGGATTACCAAACACATCAGGATGCCCCATAACACTATCCACTCTGGCTCTGATGCTGGCGATGATCTGGTATGAGTCGGGAGGATGTCTGACCCAATGCTGGTCAACAATAACCTCCTCGTAAGGAGGGATAAGACGAGGAGGTGCCTGAGCTGCGTGGTCAGGAATGGTCGTAGGGGGGTTCACAATAGGATGTGACACTCTATAGAACCATCTCATGTACTCCCTACTATGAGCCCACGGTCCGTCCTCTGGCACCAGATCACCCCTCTGTTGCTGGCTGAGGACATGTAGAGCAAACTCCATGAAAGCCTGGGCCACATCATCTGCCGTAGTAAGCTCAACATCTGTAGGAGACTTGGGTCGTGTCTGGACATACCCGTACTGCCTAAGAACCCGCTCAGGCAAGTGACGGAACATCTTGTCTCTGCCGGCCATGATCCATCCGGAGTACCAGCATATGTCATGAAAGGGCGTGATGTGTCGCCGTCTCTTGTAACGCCCCATTTTTAATATTTATTTATTCTATCGAGTTTAGAGTCTTTTTGAATATTTTATTTCGACAATTGCGATGAGTGATGTTTTGGATGATTTTTTTGGTAATTATTAGTTGGTAGTTATTAGTAGTTTGTTATGACTTTAATGGTGAATGAATATAATTAATTAGATTAATGAGGCATAAGAACAGTTTTGGAATAAGAGAGATTTGTTAGGTTAAGAATAGAATGAGGTGTATATAGCGGACCTGAATAGTTGTTATAGAATTAGTAACCAATCTGAGGGTGTGTAGATAGTAAGCCCATTGAAAAGATTAAGAGAGAAATAAACTCTTGGTGGTTATAAATAGAGGAGGAGATTAAAGAATTAGGGTTATAACAGTTTTTGGGAGAAAAAGATAGCAGAGGTATAAGAAGAAAACTAAGGTTAAGAGAAAGCTTGTAGAGTTATGTAAATCAGCAAATCTAAGGTAAGGGTATGACTAACCTTCTTTAATCATAAACATATAATTCTGATAAAAGTTTAATCTTCTTGTTGAATTTTGTTGTTGTAGAAGTTAGGTTTTGAATTGAATTAGGTTGTTAAGAGTATAGATAATCCCATGAATTAATGTGAAAGTTGATGTTTAGGTTGTAGATTATAAGTAGACAATGTTTCCTATCAATTTTGAGAGTTGGGATGTCGAAATTGGGATTTTGCAGTGGAAAATAAGTTTTTCCCGAGAGCTACATGTCACAACACTCTCTGTTTCGTGTTCTTGCGTCTTTTTCACATATTTATGTTTTGAATTTACATTTGGTGTAAACAGGAAAGTTTTAGATAAGGATGTTAGCTTTCACTAGCCTTTTAAGTGACTCAATTTAAATGTCCAGAAGTCTAGATATGATTAAAATACTACACATGGGTCAACAGAGTCGTGCTCTTGTCCATTTCTGTAACAGAAATAAAAACTGAGACTTTTCTGTTCATAATTAGGTTTTATTGTAAACATGAAATTTTTAGATAATTAAGTTAGCTTTCCAACGGCTGTGGTTTGACTTGAAAATGTTTTGTAGATTTTGAATTATTATAGAAACACTCCAAGTAGGTCTTGAAAGACTTTTAAGAAAATTTAGCATAACCGCTTCTAAATCAACCCGAAACTTTTGGTTGTTTCCAAAATTCAAATCCTAAGTATTATGAGTTCAATTAGAATGTTTAAGAATATCTAATCTATGTCTTGTTGATTTAAACTTAGTTTCCTTTTGATAATGAATTAGTGAATCATATTGATATGTTGTTGTCGTTTTATGATTGAATCTATGATTATATGATGATTATATGAAAGATATTTATATGAAATTTATTTATATGATGTTTATATGAAAGATATTTATATGATGTTTATATGAAATATATTTATATGATGATTATATGAAAGTTATTTATATTATATATGAAAGTTATTTATATGATAATTATATGATGTTTATATGAAAATTAATTATATGATGTATATATGAAAGTTAATTATATGATGTTTATATGAAATTTGTTGATGATTAAGTTATGTTTCTAGTAGCTTTGGTTTGACATGAAAATCTTTTATAGATATTTTATTATGTGAATTACGATGTTGTTGTTGTTGCATTCTTGAGTCGTATCCTTGCATAAACATTTGACTAGAGTTGAAGGCTTGATGCCTTGTTAAAGTTGAGGGTTTGATGCCCTGTTTAGTCGAATTGCGACATTAAAGTTGAAGGTTTGATGCCTTGTTAAAGTTGAGGGCTTGATGCCCTGTTTAGTCGAATTACGACATTATGTTGAGGGCTTGACGCTCTGTTGGTACCACATGCATAACTATATTGCATTTTTGATAAGTTGTTGTTGTTACGTTGTTAAATTGTTGTTGTTACGTTGTTAATTTGTTGTTGCTACATTGTTGAGTTGTTGTCGTTACGTTGTTGTTATTACGTTGTTGAATTGTTGTTGTTGTTACGTTGTTAATTTGTTGTTGCTACATTGTTGAGTTGTTGTTGTTACGTTGTTTTTACGTTGTTAAGATGTTGTTGCTACGTTGTTGAATCGTTGTTGTTACGTTGTTAAGTTGTTGTTGTTACGTTGTTAATTTGTTGTTGCTACATTGTTGAATTGTTGTTGTTACGTTGTTAAGTTGTTGTTGTTACGTTGTTAATTTGTTGTTGCTACGTTGTTAAGTTGTTGTCGTTACGTTGTTGAGTTGTTGTTGTTACATTGTTGAATCGTTGTTGTTGCATTGATAAATAAAGTTAATTGATAATTGTATCTGAAATTACATGAAGTAATTGTTGATGATTAGTTGTTGTTGTTCTATGTTGATTGATTCCTTTATGTGAATAATTGTTGATGATTAGTTGTTGCTGTTCTATGTTGATTGATTCCTTTATGTGAATTAATTGTTGTTGTTTTATGTTGATTAATGCTTCTTTATGAATTGTTGCTTATTATTAATGAATGTGAAATATCACGTCTTCTGTTTGAATGTTGCCTCTACGTGGGTTACATGCAGATATCTAGGAGTAACTGGTGATGTGAGTTGAGTACTCGTGTCGTCATAGGAGTCATGCTCTGATATGTAATGGGATGAGGATATTTATATGTTTTGTTTTTCCTTTGTTACGTATCTCTTTATGAGATGTTGTTGAACCATTTTTAATTAGAGTTTTTATTATGCTGTTGACGTTGAGGCCTAGTGCCAAGTTTTGAATTAAACGTTGAATATTTTCCGCTGCGACATTGTTTAAATTATCGAAAGCAGTTGTTTTAATATATAGTGATTTTAACTCTATTTATGATGGAATGATTTTTGAAGAACGTAGATGTGACATCCTGTTTTATGATGCACTCTGATATATTTTATGTATTATTTATAAGTTGGGAAAACGGGGTGTTACATCTCTCGTACGGCCTCCAGATGACATGAGAGTGATCCATCACATCAATGGCATCTCTGTAGTGTCCAGGGTCCGTAAAGCCCCTAGGAGGTATCCACTGGCTCACAAGCGGGGCTACTGCCGGGTCGTACACATCACTACGGACCCTCAGAATGAGGTTCGTGAAGTGCGCCAAAGTCTATCCCTGCAAACACAAAGAACCAAATATATATCAACACAAGTATTATACAAACAAGGTAAAAAAGAAGAAAAACAAGTTAAACAACGCACAAATTTACGATCCAATAAGTTAAAAAGAAGAAAAACAAATCTTACCACAAGCAGGGTCATGTAACCACCACAGGTGGCCACTGATGAATCGGAGGTCAGAGAGAACTGCTCGTACAGAAATGTAGCCCCATCCCACCCCATGACTAGTCGTCCAAGTCGTCCTGATCTTGCAGCGCAAGCAGCCACAACAGATTAATGTTTTTGCTGTTCTTGTGGGAGAAAATGGTACATCCAAGCAAGAGCAACATAAACGCCTTAACGCAGGCCAACCTAACTTGAACTCGCTTGATATCCTCATTCTCTGTGTCAATCTCAACCAGCTGATTACACCTATTCAGGAGCTCCTCGTAGCGCCTCTTCAGTACAACAAAACTGATATACAGACCACCCTGCCTGTTCAGCTCCCTAGCGGCATCCTCCTCGGAAATAAGCAGGTCCACCTGCATCAATTCCATCGCCTCGGTACGGGTGAGCTCTCTATCAGAAAGGAGGTTCCCAGTGATGGGGATGCCTATGACACACGCAACATCATCCAGTGTGATGGTCATCTCCCCAACGGGTAGATGGAAGCTGCTGGTCTCCTCATGTCATCTCTCTGACAGAGCACAAACGAGCCCGTGAGAGATGTTCTCGTACCCACTATTCAGGAGGGGAGTTAGACCGGATGCATTCAGTACATCCTAAAACCAATTATTTTGTGCTCCCGGCTGAGGCGCCGTCAAGTTTTTCAGGCTCAGTTTCTTCCCGTGGGAGATACCTCTCACCCTATGCTTTCTCCGAAACTGAAATAAAAAAAAAAATAACACCGTTAAATAAATAAGTTGTAAAATTACCATTGAAATAGTAAAAAAGAAGTAAAATAAACATTAAAATATACTTACATCGACATCGTCCCATATCCTACATGCCACATGTCCATCAAAGCGAGGTAAAACCGAGAGGTTAGAAGGCCCCCCTGAATAGCCGTCTGGTCCGGCCTTGTACACCACCCTCGGCACCCCATGAAAACGAGCCTCAACATCATCATCCTGCTGAGGTTGAGCCTGAACCTGAGGTTGCGCAATATCTTCCTGCTGCTCAGGCTCCTCAATATGAGGCTGCTCCTCCTACTCAACAACAGGCTGCATATGATGATGTTGCTGATGCTGATACGCGTCAAACTGATACTGGTGAGGCTGATGCTCCTCAAAATGATACTGGTGAGGCTGAGGCTCCTCAAAATGATATTGCATCCGGTCCATCGCCTGGGATGGATCAGTCTGTGATGAAGAGAGCCCAGGCCCAACATCATTATCACTAGCAAGTCTTGTGCCTCCCACTCTCCCTCAACCTCGGCCATGTAAAGGAGGGACTACTGCTTGCTTCTCCCTCCGTGCACTACTAGTAGAGGTAGGCCTCCCTAACCTAAGTCTGTCAGTCGTCTCCCTCTGAGACATATCTGCACAACACAACATTTTAAAAAGCACAAAATCAATGACACATTTTCACACGGACATTGTGTCATTTCTAACAATTCAAGAACAACACGAAAGTTTCGACAGTGTCATTTCAATTCGTAATTTACCAAATTGTTGTCAAACATACTATATTCTAGCTAATTTCATCATTAACAATCCAAAAAACACATAAACTTTTCATTGATACATTTTATCAAACACCTAGAGTGCAATTTTCAATCAATATAAAATCTAACAATTTCTAAACCCTAAACTACCACAATGCACTATAAACAACATCTAAACAACAATTCCTAAGTTAAATCATCACTAACAATCATAAAAACTAACATGCGAGACAAATTTTAAAAAACCTAAAAATGTCAATTTTCTTCAAATATTCGTAAATTTCAACCAAAAAAAATGCAATGAAGTAGGATAATCATCACTTACTTGATATTGTGGGCGAAATTGACTTGGAATGGCGCAAGAATGGTGAAAATCGCACTTGGGGGGAAATTTTTGGGTTTTGAAAGTTTAGAAAATGAGGGGTTTGTGTCTCTGTGTTGCTGTTATATGACTTAAGTTGCGCTGCGCAACTTAACATGTGCAGCGCAACTTAAGTTGCGCAGAACACATAACGTGCAGAAGTTAAGTCACGCAGCGTAACTTAACTTGCGCAAGGGCATTTTTGTCATTTTGTCTGGGCGGGAGTGCATGTTGCTGGGTGAAGAGTGACATTCTTAAATTTCAACTATTACTTTTTCCATTCTATTCATTTTTCGCGTGTTAATTTTTTTTTATCACAATAACGATCATAGATTTTTTCGATTCTATAATCTAAAAAGAGTTTCCCCCTATTTTGGGGTGAAAATAAAATAAGGTTTTCACCGATTCGGATTATACAATCCGAACATCCCTTAAGTAGAACACATTTTTTTTTTTATTATTTTAAAATCCAAACCTACCCTAAACACCCTTCTTGTGCCAAGAATTCAGGGAAAACAATTCAGATTATATAACCCGAATTGTATCAACACAAAGAATGAGTCTATTTGTATCATGGATAATTAATTTAAGAACCATATTAGTCATCCTAACCCCATCCTTATGTTGTAGGTCATTGTTAGTTGTTTCTGGCGAGTCTCAATCGAAAATCCGGTTTTTAGGTTATTTTATCAAATTGCTCCAAAAATCAGAAGAAAAAAAAATCACTGATCAAGACTCCCATATAAGACATTTCTTATGAGACTAAAAATCCAAAATTCTATCATTGATACTCATTTTTAATTTTTAATATTCTTAGACGAATCCGAAAAAAAATTACATTAGTTTTATTTGATTTTTAATTTTTTTTTTGTATATTTTTATAATTTTGATTTGATTTGAGATATATTTTTTTTTTACTTTGTTTTTTGGTTGTTTTTAAAATTGAAATGTGAAACTGCTGATATGTGAAAGATTATGACCGTTGTTTACATAAAATCATGTTTTGGATTCTGTAACGCCCTATTTCTATTAAAGCGATAAAACACGCGAATATACTAAATATTCAAGAAATAGACGCTACGTCTTCAAACAGATTTCAGAACAACATGCATGCACATATATATAAGTTCTCAACAGTCGCAGCGGATATAAATCATACATCACATAATTCAACATGTCCACATAAAAATCTCCAAATCCCGACATATGGGCAAAAACTCCAACAACATAAATAATCTCGAACGAGTAAAGACAACGACGTCCTAATCAGAGCCTAATCTAGACTCAACAGGAAAAATAGAGGAAGCTTCCTCTATCCTCAAGCGACTCACCAAGCAAGCAAACTCACTAAACCTGCACGCCGTCTACCCGTCCATACATATAGGTAGGCGGTCCACCACAGACCACTGTGGGTTAGCTTCACATCAATAATAATAAAAAATAAACAAATATAATTCAAGGATTCATGCATAACACATATACATAACCATCCCTCCTAGAATACTATCATCACATGAATATTGTACCTCATTCCATACGCAACATGCTATCACAATTCTAACATAGCATAACAAACATATTTAAACTCTAATCAAGTCATCAACATAAGCTCATCATTTATCAACACCAATCAATGAAATGATTACTCACCTTATTTCATTTAGCCTAATCAACTCAACAAATACAATTCATCATTTCAAGTATAAGCAAGAAAATCATCATCACCAAAAGATCATAAAGTCACATTCATATAAATCACACTTCATTATTTTCACCGAAATAAACATCATCAAATGTACAAGTATCACCATTAACAACAAACATGAACAAGTACACATCTTCACATATTCACCAAATATCACCAAGTGTACAATTCACCAAAGTTCACCAAACACATAATCAAATATGAACGATTGAACATAAATTAATCAAATTAAGCTTCAATTAATTAATAAGAGCATTGAACCGCAACATACACATCAACACAACAAGTCCAATTATCACAAGTATGTATGCATCAAACACACTTATCACCAACACAACCATCATCAACACATATGCAAAATAGGATTCATGCCAATTCATGCTATGCGCCTAGACTCAACTTCTATATGCATGTGGTACCAATCTCCTCAAGGTCGTCACCTTATGATCCAACAAACACATCAAAGTCAACGACTATAATCAACGGCTATATGGATATCAACATCCGACACGGCATATGATGCATGAACATATGACTCAATCAACCATGCATATGTTCACAACAATTCAACGACTATAATCAACGTCTATATGCATATACATGCATTCATCACCACTCACATCAAATTAGCATATATGAATTCACCACCATGTATACATTCATCAACAATTCAACATGTATATATTCATCAACAATTCAACATGTTCACAAGAACTCACCAACAATATCAACCTGTATACATTCATCAACAATTCAACATGTATACAATCATCAACAAATCAACTTCGTTATAAAACGATAACTCCGTACAATTTCTCATAATTCAAGTAATGAGAAAATACACCAAATCATGAGAATCATCATATTCAACACCTAGAAATCATTCACATATCAAACTATCCACAAAAGATTGCCAAGTATTTAGTCTTAAAGATTATTTTCGACAAGGTTCGTCCATCATTTTACCACTTTAAAAATAATTGAGATAAATAAATCAAAACCAACTAAACAAGGTCCAATGCCTCAACTATGTATACACCTAGACCACATATGAGTGCAGTGAAGTATACGTGTGCGTTTCACCGGCCAATTATAACGAAATCATCAAAATTTTAAAGTTCGTCTCACTTTATCATATTGCAAAATTATTCCATTATTAAAAGTAAACTAAGTTTGATTAAACAAAACATAGGTTAAATACTCTTAAACATTCTAATTAAACTCCTAAAACTCAAGATTTGAAGTTTGGAAACAAACCAAAAGTTTCGAGTTGATTTAGAAACGGTTAAGCTAAATTTTTGTAAAAGTCTTCCAAGACCCACTTAGAGTGTGTCTATCATAACTCAAAATCCAAAAAACATTTTCAAGTCAAATCAGAGCCATTGGAAAGCTACCTCAATTATCTAAAACTTTCATGTTTACACCAAAGGCCAATTCAAAACAAAAATGTGTGAAAAAGACTTAAGAACGCGAAACATGAAATGCTGTCAGAGGGCATTTTGCTCAAGCGAAACAACTCTTGCGCAAGCGAGATTAACATCGAGAGAAATCTCAATCTCGCTGTTGATCTCGCTTGGGGCTCGCTTAAGCGAACTGGGCCCTGTTTCTGATGAACACTTACGGATTTTCACCATTTTTAGCCCAAAATCCCAAATTTTGATCTCCCAAATACCCAAACTCATTCCAAAGGTTGTTTACAGATATATGTACTCAAAAGAGCTTTCAAAAACACATTAAACATGAAATCAAACTACATTCTAACACAATCTAACAATTTTCCCATTTTTCATAAAACTTCTCAACAACTCAATTCAACCACAACCAATTCACAAGATTGATACACAATCCATCATATGACATCAACAACAACAACAATAAACAACACTACAACTCATAATCATGGATTCATCATCAATTCAACAACACAACATCATAATTCCACAATTTAAGCACAATTCACAATATACTCATTTATACATATCATGAAGATGCAATTTCATCAACAACAATCCAATTATCATCAAATTCATATACTCAAACATATCATTTAAACATGAGCACGAATTTCAACATTTAAGTTCCAAACAACCACTTATTCAAATAATCACTTTTGCATAGAATTTAGAGAAGAAAATAAGTTAAGAGATTATCATTGAAATCTAACCCACTTACCTTAATTCTCCACAATCCTAAGCTATTGCTTCACCTTAGCTCCAATCCTTGAGCCTCTAACCATTCTCTTGCTCCTTAGCCTCTTCTCTTGAAACCCTCTCTCTAGCTTCTCTTGAACTTCTCTCTAGCTTCTCTTTCTAAAACTTTGAAATGAATGGAATAACCCTAGTTTTCTCTCCTCATGGGTTTCTAAGCCTATTCTCTTAATGGGCCTAATTCACCAAAGTTTCTAATTTATTAACTCAAGACTTCTAATTCACTCGCGGTAAAATATAACGACTAAACAACGGTTATAATTAATTATTTCAACAAACGTAGTAACTACTCGAAACACTAAAAATAAATCTTACTGTGAAATTACTAAATTACCCTTCCTCGCTAAATGACTAAAATACCCCTAAGTCTAAAATGACCAAAATACCCTTCTAACACCGAATTCTACGAAAACACACAAAAAGAAATTTTATCACATACGAGCATAAATAAACACAATTAAAATCAATTAGAATAAATCTAACGAAAAATTGGGCTGTTACAGATTCTATTATACGAACACATCCAAACTGTGTTTAGATTATAGAATCTGAAATCCCATAAACATTTTTGTTAAATATATAAACATTGCTCTAACAACTCTACTTTTTCTTTTTTGCCAAGTTGACAATTTGCACAAATTTCATCTTAAAGTGATTAGTGACGATCCGAGTTCAAACGTTAACTCTTGCTGTCTTACATATCATAGTGGTTAGGGACGGAGCTATTAAAGGGCTATGTGTCGCTAAAGCCATACATACAACTTCCCTATTTTTAAAATATTATAAATAGGGGTAATAATCATTTTGATCTCTGAATGTGAAACAAATAGTCACAATAGTCTCTTAATGAATTAAAATTCTAAAATAATCTTTGATTTTGTACTTTATTGGTCAAAATAGTCTCTAAAATGACAATAACTAAATATATTAAAAGTTAATATGACAATATTAACGATGTATTTTAATGTTAGAGACTATTTTGACTAATGAAATGCACAATTAGAAACAATTTGAAATTTTGAAACATTGACGGACTATTTTAGCCCCAAATGTATCAAATGTTTGAATCCACCCTTGATAATGGTCTTCTATTTGAGTTAGAATTCTGCTGTTTACCCAACACATTTTGCTCATTCCCAAATTCCAAAAATATCCCTGTTTCAAAATATGCGTGGCTTAACTCGCGCTGCGTGAGTTAGCTATATTGGTTTTTCAAAACCATTTTCATTGTTTTTTCAAAACCATTTTCATTTTCTTCTTCTTCTTTCTATACATCGAATCGCATGTATATGATAGCCTAATATGCTTTTGCTTTTGATGTTAAATCACACTGTTCTTCATCACGTGTTATTAATTCAAGTATGAAAATAAATGGTATGTACACCAATTAGATCAATCCTGTTAATCCTTTCAACAACAAAAAAATCAATCCTGTTATTGTGATTTACGCATACTTGAATGGTTATCATTCTATGGCCGTGATTTGTACTGCTTCATATGGGTGTTTTATTTTTCACGATTGCGATCAAACCTCATAAATCGATTTGATCTCAAATTTTTCATGATTGTGTGTAACGATCCTTCAATGACTTTCCGTTTTTCTTACATAATGCATCGCGACACACCCTCTTAAATCATTGTGATGCATGGTTGAATCCATGAGAAACAGTGTAAAGAAAGAACAAGAAGAATAAGAGAAGGAAAATGATACAACGTGAATTAACTCACACTGGATTCAGCGTAAGATTTCAACGTGACTTAAGTCACGCTGCATGAGTTAACTCACGCAGGGGTATTTTGAACAGTTCGGTTGGGAGTGAGCATTTTTGGTTGGGTAAAGAGCAGATTCTTTGAGTTATGTCACAGTGGCCAACTATAATTCTTATTTACTTTGTATATTCGTAAAATCATTGGTTGTGTGTCCTTTTTAATCGTTATTTCTAACGCTCTAGAGCAACCTTTGCTGTATAAATTAAGTAATTTAGTATTTTAAAAAGGTTGTTCTTCACATATTTGATAAGAGTTTGGTTAAAAGTTTGAGACCGCACTATTATTTAGAGTATATAAATGCACTCATATTTAGAACTAAGGCGTAACAGATGATCCATGCACCCATGCACTCATCACTTTTTCCGTTGCTAGTATCATTTTCGATTCGAAGAAGGATAGTGCTGAGGAGGAATTAAGGAAGAAAAGTAAAGTCACAAAATAAATTTATTCGGAAATTCATGAAAAAGAAAAGGTAGTACAATTTAAAAATAATGTTATCCAAATTAGTGGACAACCATAGTTTTTATTTTAGGCTGTTACTTTTTACACACACTTTCTCTCCCTCTCTCTAAGATCATCCTTATTTTCCAAAGACACGCACAATTTATCTCGAAATGGACTATGATTTTAGGAATATTCTTATTTTCGAAGACTATGCTCTTAAGATCATTTTTAATTCATTAGGGACATTATTTATCGAAGGGGCTATGGTTTTAAGAACACTCTTAAATCCGACGGGTTAGAAGAAGAGGGAGAAGAAAATATCAGCTCGTCAACACAAACTAAAGAAGGGAGAAGAGAGAAAAGTTTGTAGACAACTCAAGAGAAATTTTGGTGTATATAAAAGTGAGGGAGAGGGTCTGTATTTATAGGTGAGGAGTCAAAGATGAGTATCGAATCCAATGGCTAGGATCATTTGACTGTTACAACATCAATGGTTTGATCTCACCTTATAAATGAACAATTATTGGAAAAATTGACTTAAGAATTTTTTTAATTCATACATTAACACTCATTGTGTTCTAACACTTTCAAATCCTATGTGGTGTATCTCTTGGAGGTATATATTATAGGTAAAAACATAATTTTTAGAGGCCTGAGAGATATCTTTTGGTCTTAAAAAGAAATCATCTTATAAAATTGTTTTGAAAACAACGTTAAGTTTTGAACTTTTTAAATCCTCAATTTGAATTTCTAAAATTATTTTCGTAAAAAGAAGTCTGATGGAAAAAGAGGAGGAGGTGTATGAAAAAAGATGGTGCAGAAAGGAAGTCATAATACTTTTACAACATTTTCAATCCCGATTGAACTCATATTTCTTTTGGGCGGAAACATGAGTTTTTCATTAATTCACGTTATACAATTCGAACATCCCTATAAAATTGGAACGCCCCTAAACACCCCTCTTATGCCAAGAATTCAAGGGAAAATAGTTTAAATTATATAATTCGAACTATATCAGTATAAAGATTGAGTCTGTTTGTAACATGGATAACCAGTTTAACAACCATAATAGTCATCATAATCCTCATCCTTTTGTTTTAGGACATTATTAGTGGTTCCCACCGTGTCTCAATTAAAAATCCAATTTTCAGGCTACTCGGTCAGATTTCTACTGTCAAAATTCAGTTTCCCCATCCCAAACAGCTTACTCAAATTCTCTCATAATCACTTATTTTCCAAAAATACTTAAGACTACTTTTTCAATTAAAACCCAATTTTCTCCCAAACCTCACCATGACCAAAGCTTATGATTAAAAACAAAAAAACTATTCATGTTAACTCATCACAACAACATCATCATTTCACTCTAATTCACCAAAATCAACATTTTCATTTGTGACTCATTTTCTCAAAAACTCATCAAACAACAACAACTTGATTATAACAATACCCAAAGCATGTAGAAAATTGTTGTTGACACATTTAAAAATGCTGAAAAACACTAGTAAAAGACGTAAATGCCCCGGTGGAAGTTAACTGTCGAGGAAGAGAACATGCAGTAGTCAAATGCCGAGGAAAACTTTGACAATTAACTACCGCCGATTCCATCGGCAGTTATATAGAAACGGAAGCATCAGAAATGTATCAGTTTCTAGTTTTCTCAAAACTTCTCCAATTTATCTCAAATTCCTCCAATTCCATTTTGACGATTTGCAACTCAATCATCTCCACTTTATCACAAGTAAGTAGCTTTACTCATTTGTAATCATAACATTAGTTTGAGTAGGTTTTTTTGGTTAATTTTGGTAGTTTGCATGTGGTTAGGGTTGATGAAGGAATTGACATTTTGATGATTGCATGTGTAGTTTATGAATTGATAAATGAATGTAGTTGTTGTAATTGATGTTTAAATGATGTTCAAGTGTAATGTGGTTTTGAATGGTGCCAAATGAACACAATTTGAATATGTTTGATACTTCGCACACAAAGTGTTTGATAAAATGCTCCAATGAGAATTATATTGACTATTTAGTTAGTTTAGGTTATGGAAATGATGGAAATAATGTTAATTGTAGTTTGATAAAGTGTATTTTGATTATTTAGTAGTTTAGGTTATGAGAATTATATTGATTATTTAGTTAGTTTAGGTTAAGAAAATGATGGAAATCCACACAAAGTGTTTGATTATAGATAATTGTAGTTAAAGGAAATGATGTTTAGGTTATTTTTAGGTTGAATGTGGGTGAAAGTGGTTTTGATTTTCACCGATGAATGTCTGTTGTGAATGATGTTTAGTTTATGTTTAAGTTGAATGATGTTAATTTTTTTTCAATTTTTGTGTAGATATGTCTGATCAGGAGCATAGCCAGCAAATTGATCCATCTAAGCTTATAGGTGGTAAACGTGCTATGAAACAAAGCGCCAGGCGGACAAGGCAAAACACGAACATCCCAAAGAGGGGAAGAGGTAAAGGTCGGAGGGCGTCTGGTGAAGGGAGTTGTCAGGCTACAATCAAATCGAAATGCTATTTTCTTAAATTTTTCAATTTAATTTGTTTATAATTTTCGAATTTATCTACCTAAAGAATAAACATTGTTCGAGTCACGACTAGGCATGACAATGGGGCGGAGTGGGGACGAGTTTTTTCTTTCCCATTCCATATCCTACTCCATATACTTATCTGTTACCCTACACATATCCCCGTTACCGTCCCGTACCCGTGTTTTGAAATCGTGGAAATCCCAAAGTTATACCCAAACAAAGTCAAAGAGAGGAAAACCCGTCAAATTGAACTTGGTTCGGACGGGTATCCACGGATATGGGTTTTGTTCCCATGCCTAGTTCACGACGAGTCATCCCGTGCTTAGCACGAGTCACTATACTAGTATTAATAATAAATAAAGCGTGGATAGGCAGCTCAGCGGCTGTCCCGTATTATGTGCCGGACCATTTTAATCAATTTAGTTTCAGTGGTGGTATTTCCAAGATGCGTTGTTCAATTCTACGGGTCATATGGTTTAGGGGTGAGCACAAAATCCGAACCCGCCCACCAACCGATATATCTGAGTCACTCACGGGTCCACCAGGCGGGTTAAAACAGGTATCGGGTGAAGAAAGACTAAAAAATAGGGTCTGTGTGGATTTAGACAGTCGGGTCCGGTTTTTACAAATCCAAAATCGTGTAAACCGAACCCGACCGATCTAAACAAAATTTACTCCACAAAGTCTAATCCAATATACATATTCATATCTGTCAACGTCTCTATTCTCCCAGTTCAATAGTTTTCTTCTATTTCTCTAAATTCGAATTTTATCTTTGTCTTCCTCTCTCTCTTACGATTGAATTAACATAGATCTTTTTTTTATTCATGTTGTGTGAGAGCACTGTTAGAACAAGGGTGTTCAGCAATACCACTTTTGAGTTTTGATGATAACAAGGTATTAAAAATTGTCAATTGGATATGCTAATATTTGTTTAAGTGTGCATGATCTTAATCAAGATTTCAATCTTAGAAAGTATTCTGTTAGAACAAATTAAGAGCAAGAATCCAGAGAAGCTTGTTGCTTGTGATTCTGAAGTTCTAGAGAGTCTGAAGAATCATCAGAAGCTGCTTCAAGAGGTCCTGAAGACTCAGAGTGTAACGCCCCCTTTTTATTTAATTATTTTTAGTTAATATTTGAATACTTTTACATGATTTTATATTTGATAAGTGATTTTAATTGTTGGTGTTGACCTATGATTATATGTTTATTAAGTGAATTTATATGAATGATGTTTAATTGGTATTGCGACGATGATTTTGTGCTGTAAATATGGGTAAATGTGCTAAGCTGCTGCCATGTATTGATATAATTGCATGTGTCGGTCAAAGAGTCGTAAATGATGTTTAAGATGTTGTATTAACTTGTTTAAGTATAAAGAGTCGACTTCATGCATTTGCATAATTTGAGACGGTGGAGCTTATTCTCAAAGCGACGGTGGAGCATTTGCTCAAAGCGACGGTGAAGCTTATTTAAGCTTAAAATGGTACCACATGCATGATGTTTAAGATGTTAGAGTTGCATAGTCGAGTTGCATTTGTCGAGTCAAGTGGTTAAGTAAATTTTGAAGTTATGAAGTTGATTAAGATGATGATGATGTTACTTGATACTTGAAATTAATTGATGATTTATATCTGTAATTATATGAAGTACTTGTTGATGATGATTTGTTGTTGTTTTATGCTGATTGATTCTCTTATATGATTTGTTGTTCTTTTATGTCGATTGATTCTCTTATATGATTTGTTGCTTATTTATGTCGATTGATTCTCTTATATGATTTGTTGCTTATTTATGTCGATTGATTCTCTTATATGATTTGTTGTTGTTTTATGTCGATTGATTCTTTTACATGAATTGTTGCTTATTATTATAGAATGTGAAATCTCACCCCTTCTGTTGGAATTGCCGCCTCGTGGGCAAGTGCAGGTGACCAAGTATAGGTTCGACGTGTGAGGATTTTCCTGTGTGATGTCATAGGAGCTCTGATACGTAACGGGATGGGGATTTACTATTTGTTTCTATTCCTTTATGTATCGTTTTGAATTAATTATGACATTTATGCCAAGAACTAATCCTTTTAAGGAGTTTTGAATTATTATTCCGCTGCAAAGTTTTTGAAAAGATTTATGTTAATGAATTTTGAAGGATAAAGAATTATTATTCTTTTTATTTTAAAGATTTTTTATGAAATGTGACATCCTGAATATGATATACTCTGATTATATTATGAATTTTTTATACTTGGGATTTCGGGGTGTTACAATTGGTATCAGAGCAGGTCGGTCCGTCCGGCCAATTAGAGAGTCGAGTGACGTTGTCTTATCCATAATTGTTTAATCGAAGTAAATTTTCGAGGACGAAAATTCTTTAAGTGGGGGAGAGTTGTAACGCCCCCTTTTTATTTAATTATTTTTAGTTAATATTTGAATACTTTTACATGATTTTATATTTGATAAGTGATAATATGTTTGTTATTTTGTTTAGAAATATATTTGTTATAAATATGTTTGTTATTTTGTTTTGAAATATATTTGTTATAAATATGTTTGTTATTTTGTTATAAATATATTTGTTATTTTATGTGGAAATATATATTATCTAGTATAGAAATATATTCGTTATTTTGTGTGAGAATATATGATATCTAGTAAAGAAATATATTGGTTATTTTGTGTGGAAATATATATGTTATCTAGTATAGAAATATATTTGTTATTTTGTGTAGAGATATATTCGTTATTTTGTGTGGGAATATATGTTATCTAGTATAAAAATATATTTTGTGTAGAGATATATTCGTTATTTTGTGTGGGAATATATGTTATCTAGTATAGAAATATATTTTGTGTAGAGATATATTTGTTATTTGGTGTATTATTATTATTAAGTGGGGGAGAGATATATTTAATTTAGAAATAAATAAGATTAGAGGAAAAAAGTAGTTTTGGGGTGTAAGAGAAATTATAGTTATTATAAAAAGGAGAGTTAGAGTTAGAAAATGATATGACGTGCAAACTGTTTTGGAGAAAGAGGAGAAACCTAGAGTAAGAGAAGAGTCAGAGAAGAGAAGTTTGTAGAATCTTTGCAATCAATCAATCTAATGTAAGGGTGAGACTAACCTTCTTTAATCATAAGCATATAATTCTAAAAAAAAAAAGGTTTAATCTTGTTGTTGTTAATTTTGTTATTGTTGTAGAAGTTAGATTTTGAATTGAATTAGGTTGTTAAGAGTATAGATATAATTCATGAATTTATATGAAAGTTGTTTATATATTATTTATATGATATTTATATGAAGATTGTATATATGATATTTATATGAAAGTTGTTTATATGTTATTTATATGATATTTATATGAAAGTTGTTTTTATGTTATTTATATGATATTTATATGAAGGTTGAATATATGATATTTATATGAAAGTTGCTTATTTGATATTTATATGAAAGTTATTTATATGATGTTTATATGGAAGTTATTTATATGATATTTATATGAAAGTTATATATATGATGATTTTAATTGTTGGTGTTGTTTATTAAGTGAATTTATATGAATGATGTTTAATTGGTATTGCGACGATGATTTTGTGCTGTAAATATGGGTAAATGTGCTAAGCTGCTGCCATGTATTGATATAATTGCATGTGTCGGTCAAAGAGTCGTAAATGATGTTTAAGATGTTGTATTAACTTGTTTAAGTATAAAGAGTCGACTTCATGCATTTGCATAATTTGAGACGGTGGAGCTTATTCTCAAAGCGACGGTGGAGCATTTGCTCAAAGCGACGGTGAAGCTTATTTAAGCTTAAAATGGTACCACATGCATGATGTTTAAGATGTTAGAGTTGCATAGTCGAGTTGCATTTGTCGAGTCAAGTGGTTAAGTAAATTTTGAAGTTATGAAGTTGATTAAGATGATGATGATGTTACTTGATACTTGAAATTAATTGATGATTTATATCTGTAATTATATGAAGTACTTGTTGATGATGATTTGTTGTTGTTTTATGCTGATTGATTCTCTTATATGATTTGTTGTTCTTTTATGTCGATTGATTCTCTTATATGATTTGTTGCTTATTTATGTCGATTGATTCTCTTATATGATTTGTTGCTTATTTATGTCGATTGATTCTCTTATATGATTTGTTGTTGTTTTATGTCGATTGATTCTTTTACATGAATTGTTGCTTATTATTATAGAATGTGAAATCTCACCCCTTCTGTTGGAATTGCCGCCTCGTGGGCAAGTGCAGGTGACCAAGTATAGGTTCGACGTGTGAGGATTTTCCTGTGTGTGATGGTCATAGGAGCTCTGATACGTAACGGGATGGGGATTTACTATTTGTTTCTATTCCTTTATGTATCGTTTTGAATTAATTATGACATTTATGCCAAGAACTAATCCTTTTAAGGAGTTTTGAATTATGATTCCGCTGCAAAGTTTTTGAAAAGATTTATGTTAATGAATTTTGAAGGATAAAGAATTATTATTCTTTTTATTTTAAAGATTTTTTATGAAATGTGACATCCTGAATATGATATACTCTGATTATTTTTTATACTTGGGATTTCGGGGTGTTACAATTGATATCAGAGCAGGTCGGTCCGTCCGGCCAATTAGAGAGTCGAGTGACGTTGTCTTATCCATAGTTGTTTAATCGAAGTAAATTTTCGAGGACGAAAATTCTTTAAGTGGGGGAGAGTTGTAACGCCCCCTTTTTATTTAATTATTTTTAGTTAATATTTGAATACTTTTACATGATTTTATATTTGATAAGTGATAATATGTTTGTTATTTTGTTTAGAAATATATTTGTTATAAATATGTTTGTTATTTTGTTTTGAAATATATTTGTTATAAATATGTTTGTTATTTTGTTATAAATATATTTGTTATTTTATGTGGAAATATATATTATCTAGTATAGAAATATATTCGTTATTTTGTGTGAGAATATATGATATCTAGTAAAGAAATATATTGGTTATTTTGTGTGGAAATATATATGTTATCTGTAACGCCCCCTTTTTATTTAATTATTTTTAGTTAATATTTGAAACATGATTTTATATTTGATATGTGATAATATGTTTGTTATAAATATGTTTTTTATTTGTTATAGATATATTTGTTATTTTATGTGGAAATATATATTATCTAGTATAGAAATATATTGGTTATTTTGTGTGGAAATATATATGTTATCTAATATAGAAATATATTTGTTATTTTGTGTAGAGATATATTTGTTATTTTATGTGGAAATATATATTATCTAGTATAAAAATATATTTGTTATTTTGTGTGGACATATATATGTTATCTAGTATAGAAATATATTTTGTGTAGAGATATATTTGTTATTTGGTGTATTATTATTATGATTCCGCTGCTACGTTTTGAATAAAGATGAGGAATAAATTATTATTCATTTTGTTTAAAGATTTTATGAAATGTGACATCCTGAATATTGCGATATACTCTGATTATATAAATGAATTTTTAAGTTGGGATTTTCGGGGTGTTACATTATCTAGTATAGAAATATATTTGTTATTTTGTGTAGAGATATATTCGTTATTTTGTGTGGGAATATATGTTATCTAGTATAAAAATATATTTTGTGTAGAGATATATTCGTTATTTTGTGTGGGAATATATGTTATCTAGTATAGAAATATATTTTGTGTAGAGATATATTTGTTATTTGGTGTATTATTATTATTAAGTGGGGGAGAGATATATTTAATTTAGAAATAAATAAGATTAGAGGAAAAAAGTAGTTTTGGGGTGTAAGAGAAATTATAGTTATTATAAAAAGGAGAGTTAGAGTTAGAAAATGATATGACGTGCAAACTGTTTTGGAGAAAGAGGAGAAACCTAGAGTAAGAGAAGAGTCAGAGAAGAGAAGTTTGTAGAATCTTTGCAATCAATCAATCTAATGTAAGGGTGAGACTAACCTTCTTTAATCATAAGCATATAATTCTAAAAAAAAAAAAGATTTAATCTTGTTGTTGTTAATTTTGTTATTGTTGTAGAAGTTAGATTTTGAATTGAATTAGGTTGTTAAGAGTATAGATATAATTCATGAATTTATATGAAAGTTGTTTATATATTATTTATATGATATTTATATGAAGATTGTATATATGATATTTATATGAAAGTTGTTTATATGTTATTTATATGATATTTATATGAAAGTTGTTTTTATGTTATTTATATGATATTTATATGAAGGTTGAATATATGATATTTATATGAAAGTTGCTTATTTGATATTTATATGAAAGTTATTTATATGATGTTTATATGGAAGTTATTTATATGATATTTATATGAAAGTTATATATATGATGATTTTAATTGTTGGTGTTGACCTATGATTATATGTTTATTAAGTGAATTTATATGAATGATGTTTAATTGGTATTGCGACGATGATTTTGTGCTGTAAATATGGGTAAATGTGCTAAGCTGCTGTCATGTATTGATATAATTGCATGTGTCGGTCAAAGAGTCGTAAATGATGTTTAAGATGTTGTATTAACTTGTTTAAGTATAAAGAGTCGACTTCATGCATTTGCATAATTTGAGACGGTGGAGCTTATTCTCAAAGCGACGGTGGAGCATTTGCTCAAAGCGACGGTGAAGCTTATTTAAGCTTAAAATGGTACCACATGCATGATGTTTAAGATGTTAGAGTTGCATAGTCGAGTTGCATTTGTCGAGTCAAGTGGTTAAGTAAATTTTGAAGTTATGAAGTTGATTAAGATGATGATGATGTTACTTGATACTTGAAATTAATTGATGATTTATATCTGTAATTATATGAAGTACTTGTTGATGATGATTTGTTGTTGTTTTATGCTGATTGATTCTCTTATATGATTTGTTGTTCTTTTATGTCGATTGATTCTCTTATATGATTTGTTGCTTATTTATGTCGATTGATTCTCTTATATGATTTGTTGCTTATTTATGTCGATTGATTCTCTTATATGATTTGTTGTTGTTTTATGTCGATTGATTCTTTTACATGAATTGTTGCTTATTATTATAGAATGTGAAATCTCACCCCTTATGTTGGAATTGCCGCCTCGTGGGCAAGTGCAGGTGACCAAGTATAGGTTCGACGTGTGAGGATTTTCCTGTGTGATGTCATAGGAGCTCTGATACGTAACGGGATGGGGATTTACTATTTGTTTCTATTCCTTTATGTATCGTTTTGAATTAATTATGACATTTATGCCAAGAACTAATCCTTTTAAGGAGTTTTGAATTATGATTCCGCTGCAAAGTTTTTGAAAAGATTTATGTTAATGAATTTTGAAGGATAAACAATTATTATTCTTTTTATTTTAAAGATTTTTTATGAAATGTGACATCCTGAATATGATATACTCTGATTATATTATGAATTTTTATACTTGGGATTTCGGGGTGTTACACAGAGAATCTGAAGTTCTGAAGAGAGTCTGAAGATCATCAGAAGCTGAAGTGCTACAGTGAGTCTGAAGACTACAACTGAAGATTTGTTTAGAAGGATTTCTGAAGGTATTTTGATGCATAAGAAACGTTCATTTTGAGTAACGGCTAGCTTCAAAGTCAACTTGAGCATGTGATGCTCAACGACAAAGAATACAGAATAGGACAGAGTACTTTTGTACGAACTCTGTTTCCACTACTCCACTACCTCGTACAGTTTGGCAACTGTGTCTACTAGTATTTCGCTTCAAAAGGAATGGGATTCAAAATATGCATTTGAAGGACCATTACCATATCAAGCAATAGATCAACAGCTATTGATCAAGCTTCCAGAAAACTCTGTGATGTGATGGATTGTCTCAACGTCTCTTTCCAACGCCTATATAAAGGATAGAAGACTTGAAGAATATGTTGGACTCTACAACTGAAAAACTACGCTATCAAGCTATTGTATTCTCTCTGAGTCAAGCCAGAAACACATCAACAACTTAGCAAATTCTTATAAACTGTGTATCCTAGAATTTCTAAGTTTATCAGAAAAAAAAAACAGAGTCTGTCTTTGTTTTGTATTTGGAACTCATTTGATTGTTTATCAAGTGTTCCAACTCTATTCAATTTTTTGTAAATTGTGTCAGAAGTCTCTTGGCTGTGTCCTTGAGCAAAGAAGTCTCTTAGTTGTGTCTTTGAGCATTGGAAGTCTCTTGTCTGGGTGCTTGAGCATTGAAAGTCTCTTGCCTGCGTGCTTGAGCATTGGAAGTCTCTTACTGTGTGTTTGAGCAACTTGTAATTGTTAATTACATTTTAGTGGAACTCTCCTTGGAAGTGCAAGGGGGACATGACTACTTCCGGTTTGTGGAAGGAACCTGTATAATTGCTCGTGTTCTCTCTTTCTCTTTATCTCTTGTTTATTTCCGCTGCAACAGACTCTAGTCTTCCATCAGGTTCTGAATCCATTCAGACTCTGATCCTGGAAAACAGATTCTCACTCATCAAGAGTTGCAAAAAAGTTAACACAATTCAACCCCCCCTTCTTGTGTTTTTCTCACCTTCAAGCACCTCCTTCATGTAAGCATCTTTTGTTGATTTACTATGTAGATCTACTTAAACATGCAAACTTTTCTTCAGATTTAGCCATGATCTACTCATAGGTTCAGATATGTCCATGTTCAAGGTGCAATATTTTAATTATGAACACGTGATATTGGGAACAAGAAAATCAATGATAACCGATCTCTGGCCTTTTTCTTGTTAAATTTTTTATAACATGATATTTTAATGATTGCTATGATACTCTTATCTATGACATTTTTCTTGTTAATTTATTGATGAAAGTCTTGTTAAAAAATAGGCAAATAAACTTGAGATGAATAAAAAAATATTGGAGAAATAACCGAATCAACCCACCCGATCAAACCGAGACCCGTCCAAACCAAAACCCGCACAAACCGTATTAATTTATGGGCGGAATTAGGTCTTTAAATTAGATGTTCGGTTTCATACGTCTTGCCGAGTTCAGTCCCGAACCCGACTGATGCTCTACCCTAATATGGTTTGCTACGGTGTGGAAAATCTGGAAGGAAAGGAATAACAGGCTTTTCAATGACAAAGTTTGCCCGGTTCTTCAGGTGGTAGATATGATTAAGTCCCTTGTTTTATGTGGTTGAAGACGAAATTTGTATCTCTTCCCTTCAATTATCATGGCTGGTGGCTTAGTCCGTTTGCCATTATGGGTATAAACTAGTGGTTATTTCTTTTTCTGTTTTAATCTTGTACAGGTTCCCGTTGTAAATATTGTTTCGACTTTGTTGTCTCCTCCCTAGTACATCTTATGCTAGAGAAGACACATTATTTTGATAATATATTCCATTTTAGTCTCTTTAAAAAAAAACTTTGTTATAAATTTCACAATAAATCCTTTTTTTTTTTATAACTTAAATTTAAGTTTTAAAAAACTTACATTATTGAACTGATATCATTGTTTAAACATTAAAAATATCTGATATGACATGTGAAAAAGTACTCCATGTATATATATAGCACATCACTTTGACTCCTAATGTTTTAGAAAGGGTACATTCATTCCCCCCTTCCCCCGAAATCTGGAGAACCATAATTAACCATAAATTTTATCTCCTTGGTCTCCTTTGATAATGAAAGCTTTGATACTATCATGGAACAGATTCTTTCATATCAAACTTTTATTAATGTTTATAAATTTTAGTTGAAGTTAATCTATTTAATAAATCTAAAATCACACACAGTTACAAAACAATTCGCATAATATTGATAAAAAACTAACACTGGTTGCAAAACCAAATCATACTGAAAGGTATGCGTCATAGGTATATTATTATAAGCCTAACCTGAACTTGACTAACCCCACCTTGGATGTCTTTGTTTTGTTTTTCTGGCTCCATGTTGTCTTTTTAAATTTAGTTTTATACTAACAGGATTATTTATTGTGAAATTTAGACAAATAGAATCAGAAATGCTATTGCTAACTAGGGGCAATCCAAATATAATCTACAAATAGATTAAAAAAACCCAGCACAAAACTGAATTTTATTACATATTGTAGTATATCATTTTCTACAAACCACACAGACAAAGCTCGATTAATGTTAACTTTTTTTAACGTTTTCGAGCTTTAATCCTCTCAGGATAATTTTCAGGTTGAAACTGCGACGGATTTAATTGGGCATAAACAAGTGTCTCTGAAGGTTTTCATTCTTGCTTGGAGACTATTACGTAACAGGTTGCCTAGAAAACTAAACTTGTTGGCTTGCGGTATAATTTCAGCAGATGATACAGTTTGTTTGGCATGATGTGGGCACGTCGAAACAGCTCAACACTTATTCCTATCTTGTAGCTTTTAAGGTTCTCTTTGGGAGCTGGTGCGGTCCTGCCTTGGTGTGTCGGGACCGGATCCTCATAGTATTTTAGACCATTTCTATCAGTTTATTCATTCTTCAGGTGGTTTGCGTGCTCGGTGCTCCTTCTTACAACTAATTTGGTTACTTTGTGTTTGGATTATATGGAATGATCATAATAGTAGATTATTCGTAAAGTAAAGTTTTATTCTTTATGCCTTATGGTGGCTTAAAGCTAATAATGTCAATTTTGTTTATGGCTTTAGTAGGTGGTGGTCGAACCCTTTGTTGTGTTTGGGTATTGGCTAATCACTTTATGTATCTATGACAGTTTGTAATTATTAAGGGTCTTCTTGGAATTTATTTAAGACACTTCACGGGTTGTTAATATATACCATTTTTTTATTGTTCAGTTTTTTTTTTCTTAGAAAAACCCAGCTGCATAAGATAATCGCTAATATATTTTTTTATTAATTATTTATTTTTTAATAATACTTGATAGTTTTTTTCAAAGATAATACTTAATAGTTTAAAATTTAATTTTCTTTTACGATATAATAAATTTAAAATATAATTTATTCTTTTTTGACAAAAAATATAATTTATTCTTGCTACTTTATCATGTTATAACCATTTTATTCATTAACATTTTTCTTTCAATCTCATACGCATAATTTACCAGCAAAGATTGTTTGCTCAAAGAGAGGCAGGCCGCCCTTGATAGTACAGGGGAGGATGACGATTTGTCGGAAGATGAGTATGCGGAACTGCATGGTATTACAACAGACATTCACATTTTGTCTTGCCTTAATACTAGTATATGTTGGCAACATTCAAGGTTAAATTGGTTGCGTGAGGGTGACGCCAATTCAACGTTTTTTCATTCCGTTTTAGCCAGCTGGAGTCGTCAGAATTCATTATGTTCGATTGTGGTGGATGGTGCTTTGGTGGAGGGCATGCATCCCGTCCATCATGCTATGTACTCTCATTTTGCTTCTCATTTACATGTGCCTCGTATGGATCGTCCAGGTGTTGTACATCTTTAGTTTCGAGTATTGTCTTGTAGGGAAGGGGAAGTTTGATTAAGCCCTTTTATGTGGAAGAAGTTAAGGCGTGCAATAGCTTTAAGAGCTCGGGTCCGGATGACATCAATTTCGGTTTCATCAAGGATTTTTGGGTTGAGTTGAAAGATGATATCATGAGATTTATGACAGAATTTCATAGGAATGAAAAAGGTGACGAAATGTAATAATTCTACATTTATCGCTCTTATTTCCAAGGTGGGTAGTCCTCAATCTTTGAATAATTTTTGGTTGATATCTTTGGTGGGGAGCCTTTATAAAATATTGACAACACTCTTAGCAAACAGGTTGAGGCAGGTTATTGGAAACCATTTCTGTGCTCTCGATTTTCGGGTATCAAAATCATTAATCGAATTTGAACCTTTAATCTTTGAACTCTCAACTTTTATTCTCGGGAAGGGAAAAAGTGAGTGAAAACCCTTATAAGACCTTGGATCCGGGGGTTGGTTTCGATTGGGGAAGGTGTTAGGCACCCGAACCGACTATGGTATCCCATAGGAACCTTCTACCTATTCTTAATCTTGCGCTAAATTAATTTTACTTATTAAAAAAAGTTTAAGAGTTAAAATGAAAGAAAGGAGAAAGATGAAGCATGTTTTTGGTTATTTTTATTGATTTGGAAGGGCCAAAACTCTTTGCCTACTTACCCAAATAAATCGGGATCAAAATCAAGTAGTTCAGCTAAAGAACTTTTTTTAAGGGTTGAATTGATTTTAACATTTTTGAAAACAAGATTTTAAGAAGAGATGAGAGGCCTTAAGGCATGAGAAAAAAAAACGGTGAAGTTGGTTAATTTTAATTGCAAGAAATCCATGTCTAATGTGGATATTAAATTGATTAACATTTGATTAAGGAAAATAAAAGGAAAAACACTTGGGTTACAAGCCAAGGTTTACTTTAAAGAAATTTGAATTTGATTTTTTTGATTTTTTGATGAAAATATTTTTCTAAACTAACGGTGAACTCGCATAACGGCGGAAAAATAAATAAGCGTAAAGCGATAAATAAAGTGGTAAAGTGTCGGTGCATGTGTCAGTGCGTGTGTCGGTTACATATTACATACCCTAAATACATTCTATGGTCTCAAGAAAAAATAAAATGACGAGAAATGAAAATGCGCAAAAATAAATTACATCATTTCCCTAATTATACAAACTAAACCAATAGCAATAATAAAAAAAATGAATGACGGAAAATTAAATATGCATGCAGTATTTATACTAAACCTATTATACATACTAAAATCAAGAAACCAACATAATGAAGCAACTAACAAAAATAAAAAAGACACATAGAAAAACACATATGCTAAATAAAATAAATTTGCATAAAACATGCGTATAATGATTTTTATTTAAGATCTATATAGACTATAATGCATAAGATGATGATTAAATTGATAAACAGACCTTATAATAAAACAAATGCATGATATGAAGAATAATTTTGGATTAAAATGCATGAAAGTGTAACTAACATCAAACAAAATTCTATGATAAAACAATACATGATTTAATTTTTTTTTGAATTATAATGTATGAAAGTATAACTACAAAAATATGCACATGAACAAATGGGGTACAGCAGCGCAGCAACAATGGTGAAAATAGTAAGCTGAACAGCAAAACAGTTGGGCTTAGAGAGAAGCAAGGCTGGGCTTGGAGGAAACCGGTTCGGTTCAGCCTGAATCGGTTCAGGCGAACCGAACCGGTAGAAGGAGGATATATAAGTGTTTTTTTGGTTCAATCCTTCATTTCTCCTTTCCATTTCTCTCTCTACAAAATTTTAAAGAACAAAGCCTCTCTCTGTTGGATTAATTATTTAATTAATCAATTATGGATTGACAATAATCAATTATTATAAGTTAATATTATATTATAAATTATGGTCTATTGTGTTAAGCACTAATTAGCCGATGAATATGTGTGATTGGACTATTCTTTCTAAATGGACCGTGATGGGTTGGACCATTTAGTTAAGTCCAATGAGAGGTCCCTGCCCTCAGCCGTTTAGCTATTTAAACGTACGGTTAAACTATTCTGAACATTCTGCTGCTAAACGGAATGAGGTAGTTATCCCTCTCATCATTCTCCTCCTGAAAGTTATCCTTAATCAACCTAAGGTACACAATTCCTTTATTCTACTCATGATATGATATAATCTGTATCTAATAATTCATGGCTAAGTTAAAAGAATCTTTTCTCAATTGGTATTCTAATTCTGATTAAGAAATTGTGTTTGGTCTAAATCGTATGAATTTATGCATACTCACGTCCAATCATTCGTTAAAACTGTGTTGTTTAATCATGTTTAATCGAAATATTGTGTTAATCCTGAATTCTGGAAACTGCTTTTCCCTGATGCGTATTTGGTTATTGCGAATGCCATTCTGGAAATTGTTTTAGGTCTATCCTTAAATAATTAATGCGATCACATTTTTTTGGAAATTGTTTTCGTTCTTCCTGGTTTGGTTAACAGCCTATTTTCGATCTATGATCTCCCTTAATGGATCAATGATTCTTCAAATTTTTTGAGGATTTCTCTTAATTTATCGATTCCGAACCAAACTTATATCAAATCGAAATTTCAATCAATCCTAATTTTGGATTTTGTGATGAACCCTAATTCCTTACATCTGTCGATTAAGTCGATAATTCTCAAAATTAATATATGGGTTCTTTTCTTCTCTCAATATCGATAAGATCCATACCAAAATCACCGTGTTTCACTGCATAAATTGCCAGAAAGAATCGGGTCTCCCGCGGGTCGATCTCGACCCGTTTCTCTGAAACTGGGCGAAGCAGAAAGCCACAACGCGTGGCTCACACGCGCAAGGAAAAAAAACATATACCCACGCGCGCGTGATGCGCGTATGCCATTCTTAAATTCCAAATTTTCTATCGTATGCCAAATAATTATTATTACCGCTATATTCTCATTGTTTCGGTATAATTTTGGAATTTGTTGATACTGTAGATATTTTATGCATTATGATTAGGGGATGAATTGTTTTCTAAAATATCATATATTCTTGTGTGAAGATTCTTATTCTTTTTGACACTTATGGAAAATCTTATTCTCCCTAATTTGAGATTAATGTGTCACTTGGAAATTTTACATCCCCAATTAATTAGTAGTAAATATTATATTATTTTGGGATAAAAATATAATTTCTCTTGTACCCAAAATATTCGAAAAATTTGATTTATTACATACCCTTAAAATTTGGGATTTAAATTACTGTATGAAATCTCTTAACTTTTGATGTAAATTAATATGAGAATCATGTACTCTTTTAAATCACATGTATAATTTTTGTAGTAATAACAATTATGTGAAAATTCTTAGACTCAGACTTATATTCTTGCATCAAATATGCTGTATTAATATATATTTTAAGATTTGTTAATACCTTCAAAATTATTTGTCATGTCAAGAATAACTTGACTATTATACTATATATATATATATATATATATATATATATATATATATATATTCTTGATTTATGGGTTTCAATATTTGGTCAAATTTTAACTGAGAATAATTTACTTTAAATCATATATTCTTAATATTTGAGCGTACACTATTTTAAAAATCCTCTCTTGTATTAGTAACACTAAGTGTTGCTATTGTGAATTCATAGAAGGCTCAATTTTATTAATTTTAATACCAAATATAATTAATTTAAATTTTACGATTTTAAATATTCTTGGCATTATAAATATTCTAATATAATATATTCTTTAATTTATATTGTCTTAGCATAAAGATCCAAAGTTTTCTAATATTCTTGTCACAAATTGATTTAAATGGTCCTAATAATATTTTGTTTTGAAAATGAGTATAGGGAATTGTATATTATATATGCCATTTATATTAAATGAATCTAAAATTGGCATATTTCTCTTTAATATACATTATACTTTCTACTATACTCTCTAATGTAGACCCATAATTTATTATTCTTGATTTTGTGACAAACACCATTAAGTATCTTGTCGCAATTAAATATTTGGATGGTAATAATATTAAACTATATATATTTTATATATAGTGAAAAATGTATTGTTGCATTTTTTTATGCTAAAATTCTAATAATTAAAATTTACATGCCTATTTGTTGATTATTAGTTAAATGTTATCAAAACAACTTATTAAAAATTGGGGCAATTTTAAACTAAATATCATCCTTATGTCTAAATTCTTATATAAATCATATTGATTTATAATTAAAGTCTCATATATGTTTATTTATAATTGCTTATTCTATATTCATGAATATTTTGAGATGACTATATTATAAGATATTCTCGTTAAGTCATCAAAAGACATTGACTCAAAGTACAAGGATGAATGTCCACATTGCGAGATTAGTGTTGATTTAATTATTTTTTATCCTTTTGTGACTTATCGTATATTATTGCACATATGAATACATTTATTCATTCTTCTCTTTTGTTGTGTAATTATGATATCCTTTATAGAAGTGAAATCTTTTATTATAAATTATTACTGTAATACTCCATGTTGTATTTATATTCTAATTCTAATTTATAGGGGGAGTATTAAAAAAAAAAAAAAAAAAAAAAAAAAATTATTCTAAGAGTTCTACTCTGGATAAAATAGAAAACTAATTGGCACACTTGTATTCTAAATAATAACTCTTGTTATTATACTATTTCACATAAATAAATTCTAAAGTCATATTTATGATATGCTAATTTAAAATATTGTTATGCATATCGTTCTATTATTTGAATATGACCAAAGTTGAGTAAATTAAATACAGTTGTTTATGCATGATATTATTTTATCATATTCTTTTAAGCATAAACATTATTGATTTGTATAATTGTAATCTCACCCATCGTGGATGCAATTATGCAAATTTTGTTAAATAAATTAGCATTATATTAGTGACAGTCATACCCTATCGGTGTGTTGTTATTAATATAATTATTGTTATTATTCAATGTACCTTAATTTTATACTTATGTCAAATATAATTAGAGTACTCTGTCAATATTTAATTTAAGACATAAGAATTGTACATTGTGATGATATAGTTCTTACTTATTATCCTTAAGATCCTTGAATGGGATTACAATAAGTAAGTTACTTTGTTAAAAATCATGTAGAAAACTATATAGATTTTGCAATCCAATATTATTCTAATTTTAAATTAAATTTCTACTTATATGTTATTTTTATATATATAAATATTTTGGATTGCTACTATCCTTTTGCTATGTGAGTGATGAACATACCCTATCGGTATGACATTACTTAACATATCATTTTGTGATAGAGAAATAGTTGAATGGTTTATTTAAAATATCTTTCAAATTTTTAATTCAACTATCATTATATCATTATCTATTCTCTATCAAGTGGGAGAATCCTTGCTATGTATTGTGTAACGTGATGGACATACCCTATCGGTATGACATTACTTAACATAATCATCCTTTTGTGGGTAAGAAAAATACCTTATTAGTATCCTTCTCACCAAGTGGAGAAAATATCATTATACAACAAGCAAGGGAAATTCTACATGTCAATTAACTATATCTCATAAACATATATATTTATTTGTTTCATAACTCTAGATATAAAATTATTGTAGAGACTTATATTGAGGATATTAAGTATATTCTTTTTTCATAAATTACTATATACTTCCGTATCCTTTAATATTTTAGTAAACTTGTTTTGTAAAAGCAATATGTCAAAATCCCAAAATTCTTAACAACTCCATTGAGAAAAATTTATTTATAACATAATTCTAAATAATTATAAATGATATATTTTGACATATTTTATGCTATTGCTATTCTTTATAATACTTATGGAAGCTTATAACTATTTTCTCTTATATCTTCAGTAATGATAAAATATAAGTCTTACGTATTTCCGCTGCGTGTAACCTAATCTTTTCTCAAATGTGTGTAAGTATAATTGTAGCATTTGAGTTTTGAATGAGTTACTAAAATTATGAATAGAGTCTTATATCCTATTTTATAATAATAAGAGACTTATCTCACTCATATGATGATAAACCTTATATATAATCATCATACTCTGTCATATAAAGGTTACCGTATTTATAAAATTCTTTGAAATTTTAATTGTGAAGAGGAGATATTGTGTTATAAAATTCTTAAATGAAAATTTACATTCTCCTTAATTCTAAATGCAGAATATGTGGTTAACTACGAAACTCAATTCTTAATAATATTTGCCATTAATAAATTATATATACATAGAGTTTCATACTATCATTGAGTTACCACTTGTGTTAAAAATTCTGCTATACTCATGTGCAAAATATGTGGTTGAGTTCATGAAACTCTACTAGTTGAAATTACATAATCATTTATGTTGATAATCTTGCACTAGTAATCAGGTATCTCACTGTTGAATTGAATGTTACATTATTAAAATATTTCTATCTATCGGTGATTACTAATGAGAATCTCACTCACTCTTGTTTATATATATGTGGGATCAGTGGGAGTGTGTACACAACACCATATACTATGAGCTCAAATGAGAAATCTCACTCTTGTATATGTGAGATCAAGTGAAATGCGTACGCAATATTATATAAATACAATTTAAAATTCTCGTCATTGCCATATACTCTTGTGCACACTATAAAATATGGCATAGTTTAAGAGACTTTAAACTCTAGTCTCATTCTATTATATTAAGATATATATTAAAATTTTCTTAATCTCAATAACCATCATAATTAGATGCTTAAGTCAATTTTGTTGGAATATGCACACTAACTTCTTAGCATGCAAATAAATATTGTGCTTCTCTTTTACCAACATTCCATATTTTATGAGGTAATAAATAATAAGTACAATGTATAATATCAATACTCCTATCGAGTATGATATTGTGTTCTTGAAGTACTTATAAACTGAGATAATCATAAATGTTCGTTCATTATAGACATTCTAGTGGCCACATTAATCCACATTTTATTTTCTTTAAACTAATTGTCTATGTTGATCCATTTCGGAGATTCTTGAATTTCCTTATTTCTTATGGATTTTCATAGTCACATTTTTTTTTTGTGTGCTAAAACTTGGATTAATTGAATGTCAAAGACATTTATTGATTTTGACTAAATGTAATTACACTCTTAATAGGTTATCCTTATAAGTAATTACTATTCTTCAACCTATGTGGATATATGACTTTTATAATTGAAAATTCATTGGCAGAACCACTAACCACATACTTGTGTATATGAGTATTGTAACTCATGATGATTTGATTAAGTCTATGATATTTTGGATTAGTGGGAGTTTGTTATAGAATTTTTAAATGTTTGGGCCATTCTTTAATGACACATTCTTCTTAATTTATATGTGTCAATAAAAATTCATCATTTGTTAGAAAAGTGAATTTTTAACATGTATGATTTGTTTTCCCTATCGGATTCAATTTCTGCAGCATTAAAGTTTACTTCTCTTTTGGATGATTAGTGCTTTGACCATACATATAATTTTTTAAATTAAAATTCTTTATGACAAGTGAAATTTTATATTCTTTTAGTAATTGAGTATTATCATCCAAGTGGGAGATTGTTGGATTAATTATTTAATTAATCAATTATGGATTGACAATAATCAATTATTATAAGTTAATATTATATTATAAATTATGGTCTATTGTGTTAAGCACTAATTAGCCGATGAATATGTGTGATTGGACTATTCTTTCTAAATGGACCGTGATGGGTTGGACCATTTAGTTAAGTCCAATGAGAGGTCCCTGCCCTCAGCCGTTTAGCTATTTAAACGTCATTCCATCAGACGGTTAAACTATTCTGAACATTCTGCTGCTAAACGGAATGAGGGTAGTTATCCCTCTCATCATTCTCCTCCTGAAAGTTATCCTTAATCAACCTAAGGTACACAATTCCTTTATTCTACTCATGATATGCTATAATATGTATCTAATAATTCATGGCTAAGTTAAAAGAATCTTTTCTCACTCTCTTCTCTCTTAATTAAAAACCAGCGCCGCCTTGGCTCTTCTCCCTCTCCGGCCGGAACCAAATCTCCGGCGCGGTGGCCGGTGGTGCACCACTGTGCCGGAGTTCCAAAACAACTCCAAACTTAAAAAAAATTTCACATTCAAATATCCTTTTCCTTCTACTACTCAAATCCAAGCTTAAAATTTTCAGAAAATCATCACAAGCTACTAGATCTAAAGAACAAATTCGAAAAAGAACTTAACCTCCTTGCCTTTTGATTTCGGTTTGAGCTTCTTTCTTCTTCTTTGTTTCGTTTTTGTTCCTCCCTTGCGTTTTCTTTCTTTTTGTTGTTCTTTTTCTTTCTTTTCCGTTTCGGCCTGTGTGTTGTCCGGTTCGGTATTGCCGTTCCTTTGTGTGGCTCCAAAAATCCGAAAAAAAGAGGACCGAATCTGTTGTTGTTTGGATCAGTTTGGGTTTATGAAGGGATGATGATGATGTTGTTGTTAGCTTATGAAAATTATGAAGAGAAACGAAAATTGTGGTGTTTCTTGATGATTTTAAGTTCGTGATGGTTGGTGGTTATTGTTGAAAAAAGGTTGCTGGAAATTGTGAAAAGTTTTGAATGTTCTTGATGTTCTTGAGAAAAGTTCAAGGAAAAAAAGTGTTTGATCTGATTTTTGTGAGGCAGCTGAAATGAATTGTGTTTGCCTGGAAATTTGTGCCTGACCCTGACTGATTCTGACAAACCCTTAAGTATCTGATACATGGAATGGACGAAAATACCCTTGGCTGAGACTTGGAGAAAAAGTTGGACCAGGACCAATAACAAAATGACATGTGGACTAAATGACTTAAAATGATAAAAATCAGATAAATAAATAAATAGCAACAAATAAATAAATAAAAAAAGAAATAACTAAATAAATAAATAAAAAATAATACGAAAATTAAGAAAAAATAAAAAAGAAATAATAAACATGACTAAAAAAGTGTCCCGTCGGAACCAAAAAAAAAGAGGTATTTTAAATTACCTCTCTGCCGAAATTTCGTCTGAGACGACAGAAATACGCGGCTTTTTAAACGCTAATAAAATAGTAAATCAACGACGTGAACAAAATGAATTTTAACAACGTAAACTTTACGATAAATAAAATACGCATAAAATGCGGATAAAATTAAGAAATTAATACGCGAGTGACATTAATATATAAACGAAGTAAGAAATAAAATGCGATCACAATACGAATAAAAACAGATATCACGGGAATTAGAGCGTGAACGAAAAGCTAAAGAAAACGAATAATGTACGAAAATAAAAAATTAAATTGGTCAAAATTTGGGGTATGACAGATGCCCCTATTTAAGTTTCTCCGTCACGAGAATTTAAAAAGACGAAATTTTTTGAATCGACGGGTCGGAGAGACTTAAATATTAAGTACACCAATTTTTGACCAACTCAGAAATCAAGAAAGCTCTATGGATGTAATGATATGAGTTGTCTGTTATGCAAGTACGAATGCAAGGATGACGAAAATACTAACTCGAGAATCAAAAAATAAGTGTCACTGGGGAGGAAAAGATGTCTGTTACCGTTACTGCGATAAAGACGAACAAAACGAAATGAAAATACTGTCTATTACCTTTAATGGGGTAATGACGAAGATACGAAAGGAAATACTGTCTATTACCTTTACTGGGGTAAAGACGAATATACGAAATGAAATACTGTCTGTTACCTTTACTGGGGTAACGACGAAGATACGAAAAGAAAAACTGTCTATTACCTTTACTGAGGTAACGACGAACAACACAAAGGGTAAAACTGTCTATTACCTTTACTAAGGTAACGACGAACATTCAAGCATTTAACAAAGGACACTTTTGGAATAGTCACTCGGGGAGATTGAAAAGACATTGATAAAATGGTTGCTTGACACACAAGTAATTGCGAGCTATTATCCTGATTCAGAGCATTTGCAGGGTATTAACCTGATTCAAAGGCATTAGGCAGGATATCAAACCCGACTCCAAAGGTACTGCAAGCTATTCGCTTGACACACATGTAACAACAGATATTTGCACGCTATTCGCATGCGCATGGTAACAAAGGAGGTTTGCAAGCTATTCGCTTGACACACGCGTAACAAAAGTGGTCTGCAAGCTATTCGCTTGACACACACGGAACAAAAAAGGTTGCAAGCTATTCGCTTGACACACATGTAACAAAATATGTTTGCAAGCTATTCGCTTGACACACACGTAACAAAAGATACTTGCAAGCTATTCGCTTGACACACAGGTACCAAAAGAGGTTTGCAAGCTATTCGCTTGACACACAATGATGAAAGATGTAACGCCCGTCTCGATTATTTAATTAATTTGCCAAGTTAGAATATATATTTACTTGATTTATATGATTTATGTGTTATGTTGTGATTTCATTAGGTGGTCTATTTTTATTATTTAATAGAATAGGGGTTGAAAATAAAATAAATAATATGCTGAAGGGTTGTTTTGTGAATTTAGAGAGTTTTGTGGAATTAAGAGAAATAAATAAGTTAAAGGGAAAGAGTAAGTTTTGGTGTGAGAAGAGAAATTAGGTTAAGATATAAATAGGAAAAACTAGGTTAGAATTGTACAGTACGTACAATTCAGTTTTTGGAGAGAAAGAGGAGAAACCTAGAAGAGGCAAGAACAAGAGAGAAGAACGCAGCTTTGATTCAAGATTTTATTACCAGGTAAGGGTGAGCCTAGCTTTGCAATTCATTAAGCTTATGATTCATAATTATAGTTAACATGTTTAGGAATGGTTCATGAGAATCTAAGAACTAAGAATTAGGTTAAAAGGTGATGAATTGATGATTAGATGATGAGAAACTGTACCGATGACGTAGGAAACTGTTTACAGACTTTAGAATACCCCTTAGACATTGTATTAGTCGAAAATTGGAAGGTTTAGGATGAAATTTGGGGTTTTGGGTGAAAACCCTCGTAATCCCGTAACTGTTCTGTCGCAGCTCGCCACAGCGAGCAATCAACTCGCCACGGCGAGCGCTCTTCACCAGCTCGCGAGGCGAGCAACCCACTCGCCATAGCGAGTTAACCCTAGTAGACTCGCGAGGCGAGCAAACCACTCGCCATAGCGAGCAACCCGTGATGTCTCGCCAGGCGAGCAACCCAACTCGCCACAGCGAGTTACCCCTGATGGTTCGCGAGGCGAGGATTCCACTCGCCATAGCGAGTAGTCCCGTATCAGACTACCTTTTTGGAATAATGCGACTCTTGTCGCACAATTGATTATGAGATTACCCCTGGATTAGATTAAGTACTGAAATATTAAGATGACCTATAGAGCTGCTAGTTGATTAGTTATAGTGACCTATACATTAATATATGCTTTCTTTGAATTATAAGAGATGATGTATGTGAATGCTTGTGATGATTCGTTGCTGCCATGTTGCTATGTTTTGTTAAATAAAAGTTGCATGTATTGTTATAAGATTTACGATGTTGTAATCCAATTATTGGAATTTATTTGAGAGGTCTAAGTTTAAGAAGTTGAGTCCATGCATATGCATCCAGAGACGAGGGCTCATGCCCTAGGAGCTTTTGCTCAATAGCGACGAGGGCTTATGCCCTAGGAGTATCTTTATGCTCAATAGCGATGAGAGCTTATGCTCTAGGAGTATCTTTATGCTCAATGGCGACGAGGGCTTATGCCCTAGGAGTATATTTATACTCAATATGGTACCACATGCATGATTAAGATGTCTAAGTTGCATTGTTGAGTCTAAGTTGCATAGTCGAGTCGAACTAAGATTGTTGATTAAGACGTTGATTTATGATGATGACTATGGCGTTGTTTATGATTAAGGTGTTACTTGACTGTTGTGGTGATATTATGATGATGAAGTTATGTTGTTAAATATAAATGTTGAATTATATGTTTAATGTTTTGTTTTGTGAATCTCACCCCTTCTGTTGGAATTGCCGCCTCGTGGGCAAGTGCAGGTATTTACGCTTTAGTTGCTGTTGCTGTTGTGAGTGGCTACCCTCACTGTGTCCTTAGGTGCTCTGATACGTAACGGGATGGGGACTTTTATGTATTTTCTATTCCTTACGTATTACCTTGAACTGACATGAATAAGAGTAGTTTTGAATTATGTTAGATTTTTGATTAGGCCTGCGAGCCAAAACCATTATGTTAATTTGAATTTCATCCGCTGCGAAGTTTAAATGATTTTGATTAGAATAAATTATTTTTTATTCCGTTGTTTTTGATATATTAAGAAATGTAGCATTCCGTTCATGCGATACTCTGATTTAATCAAGAAATTTTAAATTTGGGAAAACAGGGTGTTACAATTGGTATCAGAGCAGGTCGGTCCGTCCGGCCAAGTAGATCGAGTTGTCCGTGTCGAGTGGTAGTTTAATTCTATTTGAATTTCTCTAACCCGTTCTCGTTATGTAGCGAACTAAGATGGTTGGGAGAAACGATGCTGCCCTCGCTGCTGCTTTGCAAGCAATGGCTCAAGCTGTTGGGCAACAACCTAACGCTGGTAACAATGGAGTTCGAATGTTGGAGACGTTTCTGAGAAACCATCCACCTACCTTCAAAGGCAGATATAATCCCGATGGAGCTCAGACTTGGCTCAAGGAGATTGAAAGGATTTTCCGAGTCATGGAGTGCACTGCACCTCAGATGGTTCGTTTTGTTTGGCCGAGGAAGCTGATGACTGGTGGGTTAGTGTTCGTCCGAATTTGGAGAACGAGGGTGAAGTTACTTGGGCTGTGTTCAAGAGGGAATTCCTGAATAGATACTTTCCAGAGGATGTTCGCGGAAAGAAGGAGATTGAGTTTCTGGAGCTGAAGCAAGGCGACATGTCAGTCACGGAGTATGCTGCTAAGTTCGTTGAGCTGGCTAAGTTTTATCCGCACTACACTGCTGAGACTGCTGAATTCTCCAAGTGTATCAAGTTCGAGAATGGCTTGCGTGCTGAGGTTAAGCGAGCAATTGGGTATCAGAAGATCCGTCAGTTCTCCGAGTTGGTAAGTAGCTGCAGAATTTATGAGGAGGACACCAAAGCTCATTATAAGGTTCTGAAGGAGCGGAAGGGTAAACGCCAACAAGGTCGTGATAAGCCGTACAGCACCCCGGTTGATAAGGGTAAACAGAAGGTAAATGATGAGAGGAGACCTCAGAAGGAAGATGCTCCCGCAGAGGTCGTCTGCTATAACTGTGGAGAAAAAGGCCACAAGAGTAATGCTTGTACGGGAGATGTGAAGCGGTGTTACCGTTGTGGTAAGAAGGGACATGCTACTACGACATGCAAACATGATGACATCGTGTGCTTTAACTGTAATGAAGAAGGTCATATTGGTTCGCAATGCAAGAAGCCGAAGAAGGCTCAGACTACTGGGAGAGTTTTCGTTTTGGCTGGTACTCAGACCTGAACGAGGTAAATTTTCGAGGACGAAAATTCTATAAGTTGGGGAGAGTTGTAACGCCCGTCTAGATTATTTAATTAATTTGCCAAGTTAGAATATATATTTACTTGATTTATATGATTTATGTGTTATGTTGTGATTTCATTAGGTGGTCTATTTTTATTATTTAATAGAATAGTGGTTGAAAATAAAATAAATAATATGTTGAAGGGTTGTTTTGTGAATTTAGAGAGTTTTGTGGAATTAAGAGAAATAAATAAGTTAAAGGGAAAGAGTAAGTTTTGGTGTGAGAAGAGAAATTAGGTTAAGATATAAATAGGAAAAACTAGGTTAGAATTGTACAGTACGTACAATTCAGTTTTTGGAGAGAAAGAGGAGAAACCTAGAAGAGGCAAGAACAAGAGAGAAGAACGCAGCTTTGATTCAAGATTTTATTACCAGGTAAGGGTGAGCCTAGCTTTGCAATTCATTAAGCTTATGATTCATAATTATAGTTAACATGTTTAGGAATGGTTCATGAGAATCTAAGAACTAAGAATTAGGTTAAAAGGTGATGAATTGATGATTAGATGATGAGAAACTGTACCGATGACGTAGGAAACTGTTTACAGACTTTAGAATACCCCTTAGACATTGTATTAGTCGAAAATTGGAAGGTTTAGGATGAAATTTGGGGTTTTGGGTGAAAACCCTCGTAATCCCGTAACTGTTCTGTCGCAGCTCGCCACAGCGAGCAATCAACTCGCCACGGCGAGCGCTCTTCACCAGCTCGCGAGGCGAGCAACCCACTCGCCATAGCGAGTTAACCCTAGTAGACTCGCGAGGCGAGCAAACCACTCGCCATAGCGAGCAACCCGTGATGTCTCGCCAGGCGAGCAACCCAACTCGCCACAGCGAGTTACCCCTGATGGTTCGCGAGGCGAGGATTCCACTCGTCATAGCGAGTAGTCCCGTATCAGACTACCTTTTTGGAATAATGCGACTCTTGTCGCACAATTGATTATGAGATTACCCCTGGATTAGATTAAGTACTGAAATATTAAGATGACCTATAGAGCTGCTAGTTGATTAGTTATAGTGACCTATACATTAGTATATGCTTTCTTTGAATTATAAGAGATGATGTATGTGAATGCTTGTGATGATTCGTTGCTGCCATGTTGCTATGTTTTGTTAAATAAAAGTTGCATGTATTGTTATAAGATTTACGATGTTGTAATCCAATTATTGGAATTTATTTGAGAGGTCTAAGTTTAAGAAGTTGAGTCCATGCATATGCATCCAGAGACGAGGGCTCATGCCCTAGGAGCTTTTGCTCAATAGCGACGAGGGCTTATGCCCTAGGAGTATCTTTATGCTCAATAGCGACGAGAGCTTATGCTCTAGGAGTATCTTTATGCTCAATGGCGACGAGGGCTTATGCCCTAGGAGTATATTTATACTCAATATGGTACCACATGCATGATTAAGATGTCTAAGTTGCATTGTTGAGTCTAAGTTGCATAGTCGAGTCGAACTAAGATTGTTGATTAAGACGTTGATTTATGATGATGACTATGGCGTTGTTTATGATTAAGGTGTTACTTGACTGTTGTGGTGATATTATGATGATGAAGTTATGTTGTTAAATATAAATGTTGAATTATATGTTTAATGTTTTGTTTTGTGAATCTCACCCCTTCTGTTGGAATTGCCGCCTCGTGGGCAAGTGCAGGTATTTACGCTTTAGTTGCTGTTGCTGTTGTGAGTGGCTACCCTCACTGTGTCCTTAGGTGCTCTGATACGTAACGGGATGGGGACTTTTATGTATTTTCTATTCCTTACGTATTACCTTGAACTGACATGAATAAGAGTAGTTTTAAATTATGTTAGATTTTTGATTAGGCCTGCGAGCCAGAACCATTATGTTAATTTGAATTTCATCCGCTGCGAAGTTTAAATGATTTTGATTAGAATAAATTATTTTTTATTCCGTTGTTTTTGATATATTAAGAAATGTAGCATTCCGTTCATGCGATACTCTGATTTAATCAAGAAATTTTAAATTTGGGAAAACGGGGTGTTACAAAAGTGGACCAAACCGAAGGGATACGACCAATCAAGCCTAAGGGTGACATCAGTGATCAAACACGTTGAGGATGACACTTTTATGCACTACATTTGAAGTAAGACACAAGATGGTCAATGCAATAATGTATAAATGATTTTGTGCATGTTACGTGCATGAATATTTATATGCATGAATATGTAAATGAATGAAGGTATAAATATATGCAGGAAACTTGTACGACCATATGACTGTATATAACTTGATGAAACAAGACAAGGAAAGTAAGATAAGAGATGAACCGACATCGCAGTACAAACACTCGGCAATCTTCAATGGGGATATCATTACTGGGGATGAATCAAAACACTATCGGGGTACAACCCGCTAACCGAACCACTGATGGGGTAAAGCTCCATAATCAAACCATTGATAGGGAAAGACCCAATAATTAAACCACTAAAAGGTAACAACCCGTTAATCAAACCATTGAAGGGTGACAACCCATTAACCAATCATTCTGGCAGAAGTCGCCATTCACTGGGAACAAAAGTCCATCAATCAACAAATTGGCAGAAGTCGCCATTCACTGGGAACAAAGTCCATCAAACAACAATTTGGCAGAAGTCGCCATTTGTAAACCAACATGAAGTGCATTCTTCCATTTGGCCTACTTGAATTGTGATGCCTCTGTCTTTGTTTTCTTTTTTTTGTATTGTTTTTTTCTTTTGAATCCCTAACTTTTGCCTGAACCGCCCTTTCGGGTTTTCAATCCACTGGGAATAATATTCTTTTTTGCATGTCCCTGATTTTTGCCTGGATCGCCCTTTCGGGTTTTCAATCCACCGGGACGCTCATTTTTGGCTTAAGCCGCCCTTTCGGGTTTTCAACTTAGCGAGCTTTTTTCACTTTTTCTTTTTTGACAGAGGTCATCTCATAGCCTTTGGTCACACTTAACTTGCAGAGTTCAACTGTCCTTGAGACGGATATTGATGTATGCTTCAACTACTCATAAGTTCAAAGAAGATGTACCTGTTGTTTATGCATTTCAAAAGACATGGAAAATATATATTTTTTTGAATTTTTTTGCTTTAAATATTAACATCAAAAATAGAAGAAAATTTCGCAAATAAAGAATAAATGAGAATTTCAAATAAATTGGCACAGGCTCAAAATAATGTAAATGGAGTGGTGGCCCGCCAAAAGCGTGGCTCCACAGATTTTGAAAATTTTGGAAAATGGTAATTATATGGGAAAGGTACATTGAACACAATAACCACTGTTCTCCCTACCAACTTTGAATTCCACTGTTTCGAGTCTTTGGTTTGCAGACGCTTCATATCGGAGGTCTTCTGACAGTTAAGATGCCCCAAGTGAATCATGTCTGATTTGATGCAGTTGCTTTGCCACAAGGCGCGGGTCTTTTGACGGCTGAAATGCCCCAAGTCAATCATATCCAACCAGACGCAGTTACTTTGTCATAATCCTTAACTTTTGCATAGATCGCCCTTGCGGGTTTCAACCTATCAGGATAAACATTTTTCATTTTTTCATCATTCCCTTTTTTTTACATGTCTCTAACTTTTGCGTGGACCGCCCTTTCGGGTTTTCAGTCCACCGAGACGCTCTTTTTTGCCTAAGCCGCCTTTTCAGGTTTGCGACTTATCGAGTTTTTTCACTTTAACAAAGTATTTCTTGACTGCATTGGTATTCACAAGACGTACAAGTTCATCACCATTCTTTACAATTGGGCATTCTTTTGCCCCTGGAGTCTGGTAAAAAATCAGATAACATATGTTTGAGCACAAGACCACTTTTTGACATTCATGGAGACGAGCCTTCTTTGTCGAGACTTGCTTCATCTTTTTGATATAACTGTCCATGACATAAGACCACAGTGTATTTAAATGCAAACAAGCTTAACCTTCATCAGAACTTACATTAACGGGACTCTGAACTTCATGTTGTATACTGAGGGATGGTGGGAGGGATTGCCCCTGTTGAAGTGTGTACTGGAGTACAATTCTTATACAAGGCAAATGCTAACATCTCATTGCCAATTTTTGCAATTGAATGTCATCTTCTGGACAGTCTTTCGTGATACTTCTTTGTAGCTTCAATGGCTGAGATGCCCCAGTAGGCCAGATTTCTCATTGGGAATCCATCCTCCTTTTCTTCAGTTTCAAACACAAGGAACTCAAAGTCGAGAGAGAGTACAAGATTAAGGTGTTCAACGGGTTTATTAATGCATGCTTTGATTATTGATTTTGACAGATAAGTGAAAGTTATGATTATGCGAATATGATTAAAGAAAAGGAAATTTTTTGGTTTTTTTGTATTACCATTTTTCCAGAAAAAGCACAAAATAAAACAAAGTCGGGATCAAAGCGACTTTTTAATTAATGATGAAAATACATAAAGCAAAAAGCCCTAAACAAGTTCACTTTCACCTTGGGTGGGACGAAAGGATTTTTTTTTTTGTTTTTGAAAAACATAAAATAGCAAACAAACATATTAATTGAACAAATGAGTAGTAGAAAGAAACATCAGCAACGACCCAAGTGCAGCTAAACATTCCACATGTCAACAAATATCATGATACAGTAGTAGGTTAACTTGCATGTCAAAGTTCAAATTTTAGAATGACCAGAGGTTCTTTTGGACCAGCTTCTGAACTATCTTCTTCAAAGCAAAGCAGTCTTCAATATCGTGACCTGGTGCCCCTTGATGGAAGGCACAAAAGCGATCGGGCCTGTACCGGGCTGGCAATTTTGATGGCAACGGAAGAGGTACCTTGGTGTAGACCAAATTCCTTTCAAGCAATATTGGAAACAAATCTGCATATTTCATAGGAATAGGATCAATCTGTGTTCTTGGAGCCTGTTGTCGAGGCTGTTGTTGAAACTGAGATTGACACACTGGATTTGAAACAACGTTTGTGATTGGCATAATAGAGGCAACAGGGTGATAAGCCAAATACTGTTGTTGAGGCCAACCTTCCACCATACTTGCTTCCTGGTCTTCATCCTCTGATCCATCAGTGGGAAAACTTCCTTTGACCAAACATCCTTTTCGGACCAATTCTTCAATGCGCATACCCACGGTTATCATCTCTGCGAAGCTGCCGGATGCACTTGTCAACATACACTCATAATAGAACCGATCCAGAGTATCAAGGAAAATCTCGGGCAACTCTTTCTCTTCTAGAGATGGACGGACTTGCGCGGCGAAATCTCTCCAACGTTGGGCATAAGCTTTGAAGGACTCATTATCATCTTGGGTCATGGCCTGCAATTCACCTCTTTTTGGGGCCAAGTTCAAGTTGTAGTTGTATCGCTGGACGAAAGTCTCGCACAAATCATTAAAAGTTTTGATATCAACCTTGTTCAGACCCATGTACCATATCAATGCGGCACCAATCAAACTCTCTTGGAAACAATGGATAAGGAGTTCATCATCCTTGATATGAGCAGACATCTTTCTCACATACATCACCAGATGATCCATAGGGCAAGCGTTCCCTTTGTACTTCTCAAAATCGGGGACCTTAAATTTGGGTGGTATCACGACATTGGGAACCAAGCAAAGGTCATAAGCATCCTGGCCAAACAGTTCTGTCCCACGGAGAGCTTTGAATTCCAGCTGTATTTTATCAAACTTTTCTTCCAGTTCATCTATCTGGTCATATGCAGCCACACCTTCTGAGTGATGGATGGGTTCGTGGTTTTGCTTAACAGTGTTGACAAAAGGAGATGAGTAGGTCATAGCAGCTTGAGGGAACAAAGGGCCCGATTGAGGGATATGCGTTGTCATTTACACAAAAAGAGCTTGAACCTCAGAGACAACAGGACGGAATACTTCATCAGAACTTAAAGGTGTGCTCCAGAGATAACCTTCCAGCATAGCATTTTGAGGAGTACTAGCGAACACCGTTGAAATCGGGGTAGTGGAAGCAACCGGCTGAGCTTGAGTGTTAGCAATAGGATGAGATAATGGGTGACTTTGTGCAACCGTCATCAAAGATACTAAGTTCCTCAAAATCTCATTTTCGGCCCGGAGGGTTGTCCCCTCTTCACGAAGCTTGTGGTTCTTTTGTTCAAGGTGATCCATTCTGATTTGCCCAAGTGTTGTAGATGCGAGTAGACTGATGGATTGACCTTTTATTGAGAAGACACCATGTGAGACACGGACTAGAAACTCTGAATGCCAAATGATGTATGATATGCTTATGCAAAAATATACAATTTTTGTTATCGAAGGATTTGTCAAAGTGAATTGTAAACATCGCAGAGGAACATGGTTTCAGTTGAAAACTCGTAAAGATATTGCAATTGGTTCTTTTTCAAAAGGTAAGGTGAAACTGTAACACCCCAAATTTCCAACATAAAAATTCATACATAATTATCAGAGTATAACACAAATGGGATGTCACACATCATAAAAATCCTTAAAATAAAAAGAATAATAATTCTTTATCCTTCAAAATTCATTAACATAAATCTTTTCAAAAACTTTGCAGCGGAATCATAATTTCAAAATCCTTAAAATAATTAATTCTTGGCACAAGGCCTCAAAAGCATCTCAAAAATTCAAAGATAGATCGTAAACATCATAATTAGTTCAACATGATACATAAAGGAATAGAATTCAATAAAACCCCATCCCGTTACATATCAGAGCATTTCCTACGACACCACAAGGACCTCTCACATCGTCGTACCTAAGTTTGATCACCTGCACTTGCCCACAAGGCGGCAATTCCAACAGAAGGGGTGAGATTTCACAAACAATAATAATAAGCATATAATTCATCAAATGCATTTAACAGCATATACATCATCAATTAATAATAATAATTCTTCATATAGTACTTCTTTAACAACTCATAAGTAACATCATGTAATCATCATAACAACATCAATTAGTAATACAAATAACCACGTAGTTCATCTTTAATAATATTTCATATAACAATATAAGCAACATAAACAACAACCAACTTCAAATCATCTTTAACGATACTTCACATAAACAACATAAACAACAACATATAACTCTTCATTAACGATTCATTGATAATTATCAACTCGACAACTTAGACAACTCGACAACTTTAGACAACTTGGCAACTTCGACATCGACTACGCAACTTCAACTCGACAATGCAACTTAGACATCTTATTCATGCATGTGGTATCAATCCAGGGCATCAAGCCCTCAACGTAATAAGTATTAATATACTTCCAGGGCGTCAAGCCCTCATCGCAAATGAGCTAAAGCTCCAGGGCATCAAGCCCCCAACGTGTAGAGTAAAAACTCACAGGGCATCAAGCCCCCAACTGAAATGAGTATGCATGGACTCAACAACTTACAACATAGACAACGTCAACAACTTATAAGACTCCAATACTTTGGAACAACCACTTACAACTCAGACAACTTAGACCAACACTTGCAACTTTAACGACAACAGTGGCAATGACAACGACAACGACTTCGCATCATAATACCATAATTCATCAGCCATAAACAATATCATATAACATCGTATTAACAACAACAATTCATCAATTATGAACAACATCATGAAACAACATATTCATCAACATATACACTCATGTAATAATTCATCAACCATGAACAACATCATGTAACATCTTATACATTCATATAATAATTCATCAACCATGAACAACATTATATAACATCATATTCATCAACATACACATTCATATAATAATTCATCAACCATGAACAACATCATATAACAACATATTCATCAACATATACATTCATATAATAATTCACTAAAGCCTCCTTGGAGTATTTTCATCATAACTCAAACACCAAAAATCATTTTCAAGTCAAACCAAAGCCAACGGACAGCTAACACAATTATCTACAACTTTCATGTTTACCCCAAAGGCCAATTCTGTACCTATCAATATCAGTTTCCATTTCAAATTCGGGAAAAGTTGTGCTGAAATTCATAAATATTCACTGTGACCTACGTGCAGTAATTTGACCATAACTCAAGTTCTATAAATCATTTAGAAGTCAAACCAACGGCATTAGAAAGCTAATATCCATACCTACAACTTTTGTGTTTACACCTAATACCAATTCTGTACCTATCAATCCCAGTTTTCATTTCAAATTCGGGAATGGTTGTGCTGAAATTCATAAATATTCACTGTGACCTACGTGCAGTAATATGACCATAACTCAAGTTCTATAAATCATTTAGAAGTCAAACCAATGGCATTAAAAATCTAACATCACTACCTACAATTTTTGTGTTTACACCGAAAGCTAATTCAAAACAGAAACGGGTGAAAAGTGAGTGTTTTTCCAGTTTTGGCTTTCAGAAAATCGGTGGCCGAATTCGCTTACGGGAAAGAACAGTTTTCACTCCAAAAACCCAATTTTTGATCCCTTAATCACCCAAAATGATTTACAATGATGTTTACAGGTCAAATAGGCAATATAGAAATCAAAACAACATAGAAACATGCATCAAACAACACAATTCATCTCATTTTATCAATTAACATAAACTTTCTAACCCTAACTCAAGAACACAACAATTCATCAAATTTCAGAATTATATACTATGATTATTGAAGGAAATCCCACCCTTACTTTAATAAAATTGGAGCAGCAGCCTCTTGGTTCTCCACTTCTAGTTTTCTCCTTTTTTTCTCCCAAAACTGATTGTACGTACTGTCTGTTCCTAAACCTAGGTTTTACCTTTTATACCTCTTCTATTTGTTTTATCTTATTCCACTTATTCCCTCATAATTCTAACTAATTCAAAAACAGCCCCACAACTTAATATTCTATTTAAAAATATATATAAATTACTTCCATAACAAATATCAAATATATTTATAACAAATATATTTCTAAACAAAATAACAAACATATTTATAACAAATATATTTCAAACATATTATCACTTATCAAATATAAAATCATGTAAAAGTATTCAAATATTAACTAAAAATAATTAAATAAAAAGGGGGCGTTACAGAAACCAAGGGAGAAATTCTTAATAAAAGCTAAAGCTTAGTTAAGATTTTTGAAGTTGTATTTCTCGGTGTTCATTCTTACAAGGTCCATACCTTTGATGTTTACAAGACAACTTGTCTAGATCCTTCGATTTTTGATGAAAAAGGTTTATAAATGAATGCATGTATGCATGATTATGCTAAAGAACATAGAAAACATGGTGAGGTTAAGTTCCACAATGTAGGAGTTGAGGGTAAACACGCCATTTGGTAAGGACTATGGTTCCCCAAGTACTTGTATCACGGGTTCTACCAAGTTCCCAAATTACAAACCCCCTCCGAACTTTATTGGATGCCCGGGACAACACCCGGTCCAATAGCATCCGTAGGAGAGTCTAGTTTGAGCGTAGCATCGCGTGTCGACTAAGACCAAGACAACACTTGGTTAGCCACCGCACTACATCCTAATGGCCAATATGGGTTTAAGGTAACTAAGGTCCTTAGCTTCGACGGAAACTTAAAAGTAATAATGTCTAAACGCGACAACACACGCCGACGTATATCACTTCAAGATCCTCCAATAAGTGTGGTTATATCACATGTTCCACCACATGAGAATACTCTCGGCATGCCACTATGATTCTACCACTCCTATCTTATATTTCACTCAAGCCCGGGTATAGGACTTATCTCGCCACTCACGTAAGAAAGTAAACAATTAGGCACGTATTTACAAGGTATAAGCAATAATAAAGCGCAAAAGTAAAGAAAGATAAGTTAGGCTTAACCCTCTAAAAGGTCCCCAGTGAAGTCGCCATTTCTGTGCTCTCGATTTTCGGGTATCAAAATCATTAATCGGATTTGAACATTTAATCTTTGAACTCTCAACTTTTATTCGCGGGAAGGGAAAAAGTGAGTGAAAACCCTTATAAGACCTTGGATCTGGGGGTTGGTTTCGATTGGGGAAGGTGTTAGGCACCCGAACCGACTATGGTATCCCATAGGAACCTTCTACCTATTCTTAATCTTGCGCTAAATTAATTTTACTTATTAAAAAAAGTTTAAGAGTTAAAATGAAAGAAAGGAGAAAGATGAAGCATGTTTTTGGTTATTTTTATTGATTTGGAAGGGCCAAAACCCTTTGCCTACTTACCCAAATAAATCGGGATCAAAATCAAGTAGTTCGGCTAAAGAACTTTTTTTAAGGGTTGAATTGATTTTAACATTTTTGAAAACAAGATTTTAAGAAGAGATGAGAGGCCTCAAGGCATGAGAAAAAAAAAACGGTGAAGTTGGTTAATTTTAATTGCAAGAAATCCATGTCTAATGTGGATATTAAATTGATTAACATTTGATTAAGGAAAATAAAAGGAAAAACACTTGGGTTACAAGCCAAGGTTTACTTTAAAGAAATTTGAATTTTTGATGAAAATATTTTTCTAAACTAACGGTGAACTCGCATAACGGCGGAAAAATAAATAAGCGTAAAGCGATAAATAAAGTGGTAAAGTGTCGGTGCATGTGTCAGTGCGTGTGTCGGTTACATATTACATACCCTAAATACATTCTATGGTCTCAAAAGAAAAAATAAAATGACGAGAAATGAGAATGCGCAAAAATAAATTACATCATTTCCCTAATTATACAAACTAAACCAATAGCAATAATAAAAAAAATGAATGACGGAAAATTAAATATGCATGCAGTATTTATACTAAACCTATTATACATACTAAATCAAGAAACCAAGATAATGAAGCAACTAACAAAAATAAAAAAGACACATAGAAAAACACATATGCTAAATAAAATAAATCTGCATAAAACATGCGTATAATGATTTTTATTTAAGATCTATATAGACTATAATGCATAAGATGATGATTAAATTGATAAACAGACCTTATAATAAAACAAATGCATGATATGAAGAATAATTTTGGATTAAAATGCATGAAAGTGTAACTAACATCAAACAAAATTCTATGATAAAACAATGCATGATTTAATTTTTTTTTGAATTATAATGTATGAAAGTATAACTACAAAAATATGCACATGAACAAATGGGGTACAGCAGCAGCAACAATGGTGAAAATAGTAAGCTGAACAGCAAAACAGTTGGGCTTAGAGAGAAGCAAGGCTGGGCTTGGAGGGAACCAGTTCGGTTCAGCCTGAATCGGTTCAGGCGAACCGAACCGATAGAAGGAGGATATATAAGTGTTTTTTTGGTTCAATCCTTCATTTCTCCTTTCCACTTCTCTCTCTACAAAATTTTAAAGAACAAAGCCTCTCTCTTCTCTCTAAATTAAAAACCAGCGCCGCCTTGGCTCTTCTCCCTCTCCGGCCGGATCCAAATCTCCGGCGCGATGGCCGGTGGTGCACCACCGTGCCGGAGTTCCAAAACAACTCCAAACTTAAAAAAAATTTCACATTCAAATATCCTTTTCCTTCTACTACTCAAATACAAGCTTAAAATTTTCAGAAAATCATCACAAGCTACTAGATCTAAAGAACAAATTCGAAAAAGAACTTAACCTCCTTGCCTTTTGATTTCGGTTTGAGCTTCTTTCTTCTTCTTTGTTTCGTTTTTGTTCCTCCCTTGCGTTTTCTTTCTTTTTCTTGTTCTTTTTCTTTCTTTTCCGTTTCGGCCTGTGTGTTGTCCGGTTCGGTATTGCCGTTCCTTTGTGTGGCTCCAAAAATCCGAAAAAAAGAGGACCAAATCTGTTGTTGTTTGGATCAGTTTGGGTTTATGAAGGGATGATGATGATGTTGTTGTTAGCTTATGAAAATTATGAAGAGAAACGAAAATTTTGGTGTTTCTTGATGATTTTAAGTTCGCGATGGTTGGTGGTTATTGTTGAAAAAAGGTTGCTGGAAATTGTGAAAAGTTTTGAATGTTCTTGATGTTCTTGAGAAAAGTTCAAGGAAAAAAAGTGTTTGATCTGATTTTTGTGAGGCAGCTGAAATGAATTGTGTTTGCCTGGAAATTTGTGCCTGACCCTGACTGATTCTGACAAACCCTTAAGTATCTGATACATGGAATGGACGAAAATACCCTTGGCTGAGACTTGGAGAAAAAGTTGGACCAGGACCAATAACAAAATGACATGTGGACTAAATGACTTAAAATGATAAAAATCAGATAAATAAATAAATAGCAACAAATAAATAAATAAAAAAAAGAAATAACTAAATAAATAAATAAAAAATAATACGAAAATTAAGAAAAAATAAAAAAGAAATAATAAACATGACTAAAAAAGTGTCCCGTCGGAACAAAAAAAAAAGAGGTATTTTAAAATACCTCTCTGCCGAAATTTCGTCTGAGACGACAGAAATACGCGACTTTTTAAACGCTAAAAAAATAGTAAATCAACGACGTGAGCAAAATGAATTTTAACAACGTAAACTTTACGATAAATAAAATACGCATAAAACGCGGATAAAATTAAGAAATTAATACGCGAGTGACATTAATATATAAACGAAGTAAGAAATAAAATGCGATCACAATACGAATAAAAACAGATATCACGGGAATTAGAGCGCGAACGAAAAGCTAAAGAAAACGAATAATGTACGAAAATAAAAAATTAAATTGGTCAAAATTTGGGGTATGACAAGGTGACGAAATGTAATAATTCTACATTTATCGCTCTTATTTCCAAGGTGGGTAGTCCTCAATCTTTGAATAATTTTTGGTTGATATCTTTGGTGGGGAGCCTTTATAAAATATTGACAACACTCTTAGCAAACAGGTTGAGGCAGGTTATTGGAAGTGTTATGTTAGAAGCTTAGTCAGCTTTTGTAAAAAATAGGCAAATTCTTGATGAGATTCTGGTTTCTAATGAGGTGGTGGATGAGACCCAAAAATAAAAAAAGGAGCTTCGGTTGTTTAAAGTGTATTTTGGTAAAGCTTATGACTCGGTTGATTGGGGTTCTTAGATGCAGTCATGGGAAGAATGTGTTTTCCGACGTTGGGGTGGAAGTGGATTAAGGAGTGTGTTAGTATGGCTACAACTTCAATTCTAGTTAATGGTAGTCCTACTGATGAATTACCTCTTGAGCAGGGTTTATGTCAAGGAAACCCTCTTTCATCGTTTCTATTTTTGTTAGCAGCAAAAGGTTAGCATGTTATGATGAAGGCTATGGTTGAGTCTGAAATTTTTAAAGGTTACAGTATTGGTGTCTGAAATCAAGTGGTGGTTTCTCATCTTCAATTTGCTGATGATACTTTACTCATAGGAAAAAAAAAGTTGGGGCAACGTCCGTGCTTTTCAGGCAGTTCTTGTTCTGTTTGGGGCTATGTCCGAACTGAAAATTAATTTCCATAAAAGTTCATTGGTGGGCGTTAATATTACTAATTCATGGTTGTCTGAGGCGGCATCTATGTTTGGTTGCAAAGTTGGGATAATGCCTTTTCTTTATTTTGGCCTTCCGATCAACGGTGATCCGAGGAGGTTGTTGTTTTGGGAGCCTGTTGTTAATCGCATTAAATGTAGATTGTCTGATTGGAATAGTCGAATCCTTTCCTTCGGTGGTCCTCTGATTCTTCTAAAGTCTGTCCTGACTACTCTACCTGTATATGCTCTTTCCTTCTTCAAAGCTCCATCAGAAATAATCTTTTCCATAGAATCTTTATTGAATAAATTTTTTTTTTTTGGGGGGGGAGTGAGGGACATAGGATAATTTCTTGGATAGGTTGGTCTTCTATTTGTTTGAGGAAGGAGTATGGTGGATTGGGGGTTGGAAGTTGAGGGAGTTTAATGCCGCTCTGTTGGGGAAATTTTGTTGGCGTTTGTTAGTGGAGAGTGATGGTTTGTGGCGTACGGTGCTGATGGCTAGGTATGACGTGAAGGATGGAAGGTTGGAGGTTGGGGGTCAGAGTTGTTCTTCTTGGTGGACGGAGATAGTGTGAATCCGGGATGGGGTAAGAGGTAGTGGTGAAAGGTGGTTTGCTGAGTGTGTGTCGTGAAAGGTGGGTGATGGGGAGGATACCTCTTTCTGGCGTGATTGTTGGTGTGGCGGCGTTTCTTTCTGTGACCCTTTTTGTCGTCTTTATGATTTGGCATACAACAAAGCGACAACGGTTCGGAACATGTTTTTGTTTGGTTGGGAGGAAGGGGGGGAGGCGTGGATGTGGAGATGTAGCTTGTGTGTGTAGGAGGAAGAGTTGTTAGAAGAGTGTAGTGCATTACTTCATAATTTTTCTCTGCAAGATACTATTTCTGATATGTGGCAGTGACATCTAGACCTGATGGTGGGTTATTCTGTTCGTGGTGTTTATGACATGTTGACATCCTAAAAGCATGCTGAGGTTCAACCAAGCAAGGAATTAATTTGGCATAAGAAGGTCTCCTTGAAAGTCTCTATTTTTACATGGAGGTTGTTGCGTAATAGATTACCAACAAAATCAAATTTGTCGACTCGTGGTGTATTCTCTGCAGGGGCGCAGTTGTGTGTGGGACTGGGTGTGGTCATGTTGAAGACACTCAACATCTATTCCTATCATGCACAACTTTCGCCTTCCTTTGGCCTTTGGTGCGAGCTTGGATTGGTTTTGATGGTGCGGACACTCATGTTATTTCAGATCACTTTAACCAATTTATATATTACACAGGTGGTTTCAAAACGCGTCGATATTTTCTACAACTCATTTGGCTTCTATGTGTTTGGGTCTTGTGGAATGAAGGAAATAGTAAGCTCTTTAAAAATCAAGAATGCTCTATTTATCAGTTACTTGAAAAAGTAAAATATTATTCTTTATGGTGGCTGAAAGCTAAACATGCTACCTTTGTTTTTGGGACTCAGATGTGGTGGTCGAATCCCCTTATGTGTTTGGATATCGGCTAGCACCGAGGAGATTGCTTTGGTTGTGTTGATATAATTCATTTTTGTTTGTTTAAAAAAACATTTTTCTTTCAAGTTAAAAGACGCAAACCAGAGGAATCAAGGCATGTGAGACGAGTAGTAAATATTGAATTCAATTTCCTGTTTCAGCTGTATAATTTGAATCATTTTTATAATATTTTGAATTATATAATCTCAATCACTAAAAAAAACTCCGAAAACAACTTCAAATTACCCCGGTTCTTCAAATTATTGTTTCAAAATGGTTTAGAAAATATAATCCAAAAAAATATTAACAATTCAAATTATATAATTCAAACTATATCAAACCCCCCACCGTTACACCAGTTTCGAAGAACATTTGTATTCAGTATGTTGACAATTGAGAATTATATCATTAAAATGTACCAAATATACGTTTAGATTATATAATTTAAAATGAGTTAGTATAGAGTCCTCGTGAGCCTAGCTCAACTAGCAGGGACAATGCATAATATATGTAAGGTTCATGATTCGAACCCCGACCACCACAGAAAAAAAATGAGTCTGCATATAGAACAAACATGTTTCTGCAGAGAGCAAAAATATTTGCATTTTTACGTCGAATTTGCAACACAAATCAAATTATTTTTTTGACATATTTAAAATTTAAACAAAAGAAAACATATGTGAAAAAGCCATCACCATGAAAAAGCCAAAATTCAAGGACATGGTGATCTTTTAATGTGTAAAATCTTATTTTGTCATCAATAAAGTTGATATTTAAAACCTGATAAAGCTTCGCCAGTGATCGAGTTTTGTTACCGCCATATCTTCAATTGAGGTTGTTCTGTTCTTTGCTGGGCAACATTTGAGAGATGGTCGAAGGGGATTTTGTTTGATGTGTGCGGTCTAGGATAGTTTTATCGAGCCCCCACGATGGGCGCCAAGTGTACTTGCAATAACTAGGGTTTAGTATGATTTTGTCATGCCTTGAGAATGCTCTAAAGAGGGGAATTTATAGCCACTCGTTGGCTTGTTTTCTCGTGACTTAAGCTCCAAGCAACATGGGTCTTGAGTCTTTCATAGTGCTCTAGAAGCTTAAAGCCTGTTGAGGCGGCGCCCCTAGGGGGAGCACGTCTAGGTTTTAGAAGCTCTTTTTAGAGGGCGTCTAAGTCTTTCTGGAAGACGTTTGTATCCTTAGAAAAATATTGACGGTCCAGTTTTAATCTTATCATTGTATTCAAGATATAAATCCAATAGTAATCATTGCATTTTATAGATTTTCGAACTCAATCTTTCACAAACATTTTTTATCCGAAAATCCTATTCACAAAGATTTTCTCTTATGACATTGTGGTTGACCAATATAACCAATTCCACCAACTACAATGTCAACCAAGTGCTACCGACTAACATGAGGCACATCTTATGTTTAATGGTTATTATTGTTTTTTTAAAATATTTCTTTTGTCTTCTTATAAAAAAATATTCTTCTTATATATTATTAGAGCAATGCTATTTCTCTAGAAAAATAACATCAAGAATTCTTCAAGAATAAAGAGCAACCAATCACAATTCACTTTTTGCCACAATTCAAGGAGGTGTGGCTGAAAAATAAGAAGTGAACAAATAAATTATGCAATTAAAACTTGCCAATTATTTCTTGAAAAATTCTTGATGCTATTTTTCAGAGAAATAGCATTTTCCATATTATTATTATAAAAATAAAACCCGCGTGACATTCTCGATTACTTTTTATTCTTATGGTTAAAAAAGCACACACGTGCATATTTTGAGAAGTCCCCATGCAATACTCCTTTTGATGTGTTCGAATCGAGTTTCGAGTCATTCTACTTTTGAAATTGAAAAACTTTGATGGCTTTATTCTAAGAATAAAAGGCTTGATAAATTTTAAAATATGGAAAACTGGTCAAAATAAATCAAAAACGTCAAATTAATAAAAAAATATTGTAGTTAAAACACTTTAATTAAGCATATATGCTTTGCTAACATCTATCTTGTTTAACAGTTCAAATTTCAGCCTTCAAGATCATATCGTTAAGAATATGAACAAAAATGTGAAAAAGAGTCTTCTATTTATTTATTATTGTTGCACCATACGATTCCATTAATATTATGAAGTTAGTACCTTAATTTTTTTTCCAATACTTTTAAAAAGAAATTGGAAATCATATTTTTATAAATATATGAATGAAGTATTGTCGACCAATTAAACAAAATTATTGTTTCACAAACAATCAAGAGAATCTACGCTTCTCGAAAGTTAATTATATATTTTTTTTTATAGGCAAACAGAGAGATTAGACATCAGAGAGAAACTAAAACATTCCAATTAAGTTGACACCCAACAACGAACTCTTATCTATCTATTTAATGTATTTTCCTTAAAAAGAAATTATTTAATGTATTTAGTTGGAACAAAACGACGTATTTAACAAGAAAGTGGTTAATAAAAAGAAATTATTTAATGTATTCAGATTTGGCGCTGCAAGGCTCCTCCTCGCAATAAGAATTTCCTCTGGAGAGTTGCTCGTGGATGCCTCCCATCGTGAGTCCGCCTGCAAGCTCGGGGCGTGAATTGCATAACTCAATGTTCGTTCTGCTGGGATCAAGAGGACAACATTCACGCTTTGCTTTATTGTCCGAAAAGCACTCAATGTTGGAAGTGTTTAGGTTTATGGAATATAATGATATAACAACTGTGGTTTCTAATCCTAGTGACATTGCTCCGACTCTTCTTGAGATTCTTGCCAGGGCACAACAGACAAATCATGCACTCTTTGGTACGCTTATGTGGAGTATTTGGAAAAACAGAAATAACAAGATTTGGAACGATGTCTCTAATACATGTCAAACCATTTGTGATAGAGCTACCTCTTTTTTAGCTAGCTGGATGAAGCCCAGGAGGTTAAGGCGGCTGCTGCCACAAACAACACTCGTTCTCAAATCGAAACATGGTTAAAACCGTCTGAAGGTAGGTATAAGTGCAATGTCGACGCCGCTTTTCAGAGAGTATGGACAGAGTGGGTACAAACATCTGCAGCAGAGACGTGAATGGGGCTTTTGTGCTAGCTCGGACTGACTGGTTATCTCCCATTGTTGAGGTTGATACCGGGGAAGCTCTCGGTCTATTACAGGCTATGGAATGGGTGAGAGATCTATAGTTGGTGAACATGGATTTTGAGGTGGACTCCAAAACGGTAGCAGATAACATATACAGATCGTAGTCTAGTGTATCAGAATTTAGTGTTTTAATTAGTAAATGTATACACCTATTAGGCACCGATCTTATGAACTCTTATGTGAAGTTCATTAGGAGACAAGTAAACGGAGTTGCTCATAGCTTAGCTAAGGCGGCTCTGTCAGAAGATAGTTTCTGTATTTATTATAACATCCCATCATATCCCATCATGTATTGAACTCTTGATTATTAATGAAATGCATTAAGCTTGTTTCTTTAAAAAAAAAACTCTAAACATAGTGGACCGTATTAAAAGTTTATTCTGCTCTTGGTTTATTTCTAGGAATGTCATAAAATAAAATAAAATGCATTATTTTCTTAAACCGGTGGATCAATCCACTTCCATGTATCTTAAAGTGTTTGAGATCGTCATATGGTATTGGGTTTTAACCAAAACCCAATGTATTATTATAACTAATATTAATTTTCTTTTTTTCTAAAGAAATAACTAATAACTAATTTTTTTTCTTTCTAATAACTAATTAATTATTATAAACGAATATAACGAATTTTTTTTAATAACCCAATGTTTCTAGTAACTAATTTTTTTTCACTATAACGAATATTTATTATTATAAAGAATGTAATATGATTAGAAGAATATTTGTAAATTACATATAATATTTGTTCTCGTAATCTTAACTCAGAAGAGTCGGGGTTCGAACCCTAACCACCATAAAAAAAATATTATGGAATTTTAACATTCTTTAGAGTCTCCTTTAAAAAAAACATTCTTGAGCCTAAAAAACATTCTTCGGAATAACATTAATTAAAGTAGATAACTGTAAAATATTCTTTCTCAAGTCAATAAAATACACATAATTTTGTTTATTGGATTAAAACTGCACCACATGCAATTTCTCATTTTAAAAATACCGTGATCGTCGTCAAACAAATCAAGCTTTGTTGACGATGTAAAGGAGTGTTTACTTTTAATTCCATCGTGTAAAGAGCATGACAATATTAAGGGTGCATGAATGGTGTCAGTCATGCAGCAAAATTGTAAGCTAACTTTTCCATCTGTGGGAAGAGTCAGCACTCTTTTCAGTCGTCACAATCTTTAGTCCACAATTTGTACATTGTGCACACGAAGTATTTAACTTTATAATATTGTTCATTTGTGTGCATAAAGGGATGTAGATAACAACGGCAACAGTAGAACTCTCTTTAGCCACGTCGTTATCCAAAATCTTCACTCAAAGAAGTCTTGCTTCTTCACAAATTTTGGATAAACATTTTTATAGGTTAACGGTGTTTTACCTCCTGCGATATAGGTCATTTTTGGTTTTACACTCTGTAAAATATTTTTTTGATTTATCTTCATAAAACTTTTTTGTTTTGATTTACCCCTCTAATAGGTTATTCAAAAACCAATTATTTATTTATAATTGGTTTTTGAATGACCTATTAGGGGTTACAAGGGGTAAATAAAAAATATTTTACTAGGTGTAAAACCGAAAATGATCTATATTACAGGGGGATAAAACATTATTAATCCTTTTTTTATCATATATATATATATATATATATATTGCTATTTCAAAAGGAAAAAAAAAGTAAAACAACATAGTATATAAGCGTACAAATATGACTATATTCAAGTCTCTGGTATACCCATGTATACGGAAAATGCAACGTTGACAACACCAAAGTCATTGATTAGATCTACACTTGATCGAAGATGATCTGACAATTTGAACCAAACACAAACCTGAACAAGATGGGAAAGACAAAGAACGGTGCATGACGACGACGAACAAAACAATGGTGCACTAATACGATGAAACCATGAAAGAAAAAACAAAATAGTTGTGAAAACCATTTATTTAAATATAATGGACGGAAAAAATGATATAAGCGTTATTTGAGGTCAAAATTAAAACTTATTTAAATCACCTCTCTTTAATAGATAAAGAAGAAGAAATTAGGGTTATTGGCGACAACACAAAAGAGGAGGTGTTTTTTTATAAGCAAAAGTTATGTGTATGGAAAATACAACGATGCTTCAAAACACTTGAGTGTGTTTGGCAATTTTCAAGTGTAAATTAGCAAGTGTCCATCTTTTTATTTGGAACAAAAACTATTCATATCTACTAAACTTGAGGGTTAGATTGGTAATTTTCATTAAAAATATTTGTTAAATTGCATCCACTTTCCTAACACATTATCAGCATCAAACACATTATAGGTTGGCAACGAAAAACGACAAAGAAGAAAAAAGATGCATACAATTATAGATACACACCTTAATGTATATCAATTTACACTCACTTTGATCAAAATTTATAAAATTATCACTGTGACTTCAAATAGTGAAAAATGATTTTTTTATCCAAATGAAAAGGTGCACACTTGTTAGTTTATACCTGTTAGTCAATAAATTTATGGCTAAGGCATTAAATATGGTCATAACTGTTGACCAGGGTTTTATCGAAACACTGCCTTTATTTCGACAAGTTGAATTTGTAGGCTCATCTGCATCGAATGCCGCTAATACAACTGCAACATCGAGCGCCGTCGCTGCGGCAGGGACGGAAACTAACTTACCTGGACAAACCAGTGAAGGGCATATAGGCCAATCCGGCGACATGGGATTTGTGTTGCAGCAAGTGACACCCACTACGGCTACACAAAGTTCCCAGGCTATGCCCAATTCTACTGTGTCCGCACAAATGTCCCAAACCGTGCCCACATCGAGTTTGGCTGGACCAGGTGTCCTGCCTTCACATACAGTGCTTGCTGCGAACTCCTAGGCCATTCCGGCCAGTAGTTCGTTGAATCTATTGGGAGGCCAAAGGCCGTTATATGGCATGCTTACGTCTATGATGCAAGGCTTGCACACAAATCTGTCATCTTCGACGAAAAGTTTGAACGTGAGTATGCCTCAGTTATACAACCCAGGGGTAACTGTCCCGTTTGGAACACCCTAACAAACGTTCGTTCCATTTGGATCTCCCCAACAGTCTTTGACTAATGCGTCTCTAAATGCTCTGAGGTAACAAATGGAGGAGACCAATCATGACATGGTTAATATGGTAAACCAACAAATAGGAACAATAATCAATCCAATGATCCAAGATGCTAATAAAAGTTATCAGGCCTTGTCCATTCAATTGGAACGCATGGTCGATTTTTTCAGTGCCCCGGCTGCGCGAAATACGCCAGCATCTCGGCCAATAAACATCGGATCAGTAGAACCTCTTGCAGGTAGCCAAATTAACCAGGCGCATGAGAACCAAGTTCCGCCACAGGTAACCCCACAGCCACCCTAAGAAAGGTTGGAAAGGATACCGGTGTTGGTGAATAGGCATCAAGATGCGGACCAAGTGGTCATGCAAAACCGTCGAAATAACTTCGAGGGACAACACAATATAGCCAATGTGGTCGAAGCTGTATTGGCTCAAAATGGTTTCAATATGGGGCTTCATAGGCCCAATTTCGTGTCGGCTTCGTCTGAATATATCTTGGAGGCAGAAATACCAAGAAACACGAAAATCCTCAAGTTTACTAAGTTCGCTGGGGAAATTAATGAATCAACCGTCGAACACATTGCTAGGTATCTCATGAAGGCCGGCGACATGACCAATAACGAGAACTTAAGGTTGAAATATTTTCCAAGTTCATTGACAAAGAATGCCTTTACATGGTTTACAACATTATCTCCCCACTCGATTTATAGTTGGAACCAATTAGAAAAGGCTTTCCATGAGCAGTTTTACATGGGCTAGTCGAAAATTAGTCTAAAAGAATTGGCCAGTGTTAGACGAAAGAATCATGAGTCCATCGATGAATATTTGAATAGGTTCCGACTTCTTAAGGCCAGATGTTTCACATCGGTGCCGGAACATGAATTAGTCAAAATCGTTGCTGGTGGTTTGGACTATTCAGTTCGTAAGAAATTAGACACTCAATATCTTAGGGATATGGCACAGTTGGCGGACAGGGTTCGACAAGTCGAAAGACTTAAAGCTGAAAAGGCCCAAACCAATAAGTTCCCGAAGAAGGAAAAGATTGCCTATATAGAAGCAGAAGATAGTGACCCTGAGATCGATGGGGGGTCAGATGTTGTCGATGACAACGAGATAAATCTTGCTGAGATAAAAGATGGGTCTCCTTACGCTTGTAAATTATTAAAGCCTTCAAATGGGAAGAATCCCGAAGAACCTAAAAATGACAAATACCCTCCTAAGACATATACTTTTGATGTCTCTAAATGCGAGGAAATCTTTGATCTTTTAGTCGCAGACGGCATAATATTGGTGCCAAAGAATGTGCGAGTACCTCCTATAGAGCAAAGAAAGAAAAGAGGGTTTTGTAAGTTTCATGGCTTTTTATGCCATAACCTATCTCGATGTACTCGTTTCAGGGACTCTGTGTAAAAAGCTCTTGATGAAGGAAAATTGAAGTTTGGGGAGAAAACCAAGCCGCCAGTGCAGAGTGAGGCTGAACCAGAAAAAGTTGCTGATTCTATGTACACCGAAATCATGGGTATCAACATGGTAGACATAGTGGAAGCCTTCGATGAATTAAGTCCTGATAAAGAGCAGATTCTCGAGGATAATTTGCACACTGGAGATGAGGAGATGGTTGCCGAGGATCAGCAGTTCGAGAAAGAAGTGGTTACTGATGACCAGTTGGCTAAGAAAATGGAAGTGGCATATCCCAAAGTTGAAGAGGATCTGATTGACTTCCTGAATAGGTGTAAGATCTATAATACTAATATGATGCTTTGTCCCAGATGCAATGCAGTGTTCGATAAAGAGGCTGCTAAATCCATCAAAGGTTTTATGCCTCAAAACAGGCGCGCAGATAGGGGATCAAGAAGACACCCAAAGTTTGGTTTCAACAAAAGAGGAGTCCCTTACAAAATAAAGGCCTCAAAACAGAATCCAAGCGGAAGGTTCAGGAGGACTTTCAGTCCTTCATCGAAAACTCCCACAGATGCTTGGGTTTTCTCTGGAGGAAAGAAATCTGGATATTCATCCACAACAAAGTGGGTGAAAAGGGTGGCTACTGCGCCCCAAAACAACGAAGCGTCAGATTCCAAGCGTTATGCTTACAGTAACAATTACAAGGGTAAGAACCCTATGACAAAGACTCAATGGCGTAGGTACCAACGCCAAAAGAAGGCAGACGCTCTAAAGGATATCACCAATATGGAGAGGAGGGATAAAAAACAAGAAATTACTTTCGAGATGGTCAAAAGGCCAGCAACTGAAAGATTGTTTCCCCCACTGCCTGCCTTGAAACGTGATTCGTTGAAAGATGATGATGAAGAAACTTCAAACTTTTCGGAATCTGAGCCTAGTTTCAAACTGATGTGTGTAGTCTCGATGCTCCCAGTGGAATATGACGTCCCGTCAGAAGTTAGTGATACAGAAGTAGATTTCATTGAAGAAATGGCCATCCATCGGCCGTTATGTTATTACATCATGAATAATGGATGTGTCGAAGATCAACATGTGGTTTTCGAACGCCCTGAATTTTCAACGAAGCTTCATCTCAAGCCTCTGTTTGTCCAGGAAAAGATGAATGGTGTAGGGGTAAATAAAATAGGCTTAAATGCACTTTTTACCCCTTATGTTTCAAAAAGTTGCGATTTTGGCCCCTTTATAAAAAAAATGGATATTTTGACCCCCTAACTTTTGGCCCTCTTTTGAATGGTTGGTTTTATGCAAATTTCTCGGTCTCTGATGGAGTAAACTGACATGGGGATAGAAGAATGTTGATAAGTGGAGTCCAAACTTGCATGGTGTCCAAACTGGCATGATAAATGGAGTCCAAACTAATAAGTGGATCCTTTTTTAGGAGGACCAAAAGTTACACCATGTCAGTTTGGAATCCATTTATCAACATCCTTCTATCCCCATGTCATTTTACACCATCAGAGACTATGAAATTGTCTTAATCTCCATCAAAATCAGCTAATCAAAAGAGGGCTAAAAGTTAGGGGGTCAAAATATCCATTTTTTTTATAAGGGGGCCAAAATCGCAACTTTTTGAAACATAGGGGGTGAAAAGTGAATTTAAGCCAATAAAATATTAGTGGATGGTGGTGCTGCAGTAAATTTAATACCTCAAACTTTCTTAAAGAAAATTGGGTTGTTTGATTCTGACTTGAAACCCCAAAATGTAGTCCTCACCAATTATGAAGGAAGGACTGGTAATTCCCTGGGTGCAGTTGAAGTGGACTTAGTGGTGGGAAGTGTCAACAGAATGACAACATTTATGGTGGTTCGAACCAAAGCAAATTTCAATGCGCTTTTGGGTCGAGAATGGATACATGGTGTGGGGGCAGTGCCTTCCACTTTTCACCAGAGGATAGCCATATGGAGAGAAGATGGTCTAGTGGAAAACGTCGAAGCTGACCAAAGTTATTTCATGACTGAGGTGAATACCATAACTAAGAAAAACTTCGAGAAGCAACTTGCGTGCATTTCGCCAGTAGCAGAAATAGGCCCCAGCCATCGGTTCAACGATGGGGACAAAATTTTATCCATGAAACTCCAGCCAGGAGGTTTGATTTGGGAAAGAGAGTCCTTTGAGGAGGATTATATAGTCATAGATCAAGAGGAGACCCTCTTAGAGGAGGAAGATGTGCTTAAGACAAGGGCATCAGTGTATAAGAATGTGGTCAACCAAGGTACACCAGAATCTCCTAAAAGCGCAGTCTCACTAAGTGGGTGGGACGTCCTCGATTGATCCATGACTGAACCCAATATTTGGGATAAAATTACAGCCTACGTGGCCGAAAATGAGTTAAAGGCGGTCAAAGAGGCCGCAAATTTGCAACAAGAGGAAATCGAGTCTAAAGGAGAGGAAACTATCGATGATCTCTTTGAAGATCAGAAACTTGATTGCATATATGATGATGAACCATTGGGATTCGAAGAAGACCCCTTGGGGTCTACCACCAAAATGAGGGCGCAGGATCCCTTTGAGGAAGTGGATCTGGGAGATGGCGCAACAAAGAGGCCTACGTACGTTGGTACCAAGATCCCAGAAGAGTTTAAAAGCAGAATCATTGAGTTGTTAAAAGAATACAAAGATTATTTTGCATGGGATTACAACGAAATGCCTGGTTTGGATCGAAAGGTGGTAGAGCTAAAACTTCCCATACGGCCAGATAAGGAACCCGTGAAACCAATTCCCCGAAGATTCGCTCCACAGATTTTGCCAAAAATAAAAGAGGAAATCGAAAGACTCCTCAAATGTAGCTTCAACAGACCTGCAAGGTATATCGATTGGTTAACAAATGTAGTTCCTGTTAAAAAGAAAAATGGAACTATAAGAGTGTGTATTGATTTCAGAGATTTAAATCAAGCCACTCCCAAAGATGAATATCCTATGCCAGTGGCAGAAATGCTAGTAAATTCGGCAACAGGATTTGAATATTTGAGTATGCTCGATGGATACTCAGGATATAATCAAATCTTCATCGCTGAAGAGGACATTCCTAAAATATCATTTCGATGCCCAGGGGCGTTAGGATGTTATGAATGGTTAGTAATGCCATTTGGTCTAAAAAATGCTGGTGCTACGTACCATAGGGCAATGAATTCGATGTTTCATGACTTCATAGAAGATTTCATGTAAGTTTACATTGATGACATCGTAGTTAAGTCTTCTTCGGAAGATAAACATCTAAGTCACTTACGCCGATCATTTGAAAGAATGAGGCAATATGGTTTAAAAATGAACCCATTAAAATGTGCATTTGTGTTTGTGCAGGTGATTTTTTAGGTTTTGTCGTCCACAAAAAAGGGATCGAAATAAACCAGAACAAAACCAAAGCAATTCTGGAAACTAAGGCTCCTTCGACGAAGAAAGAATTGCAATCGTTGTTAGGTAAGATCAACTTTTTCAGAAGATTCATATGGAATCTAAGTGGCAGAGCGCAAGCTTTCACGCCACTGCTCCGCTTGAAGAAAGAAGATGTATTCAGATGGGAGCCAGAACACCAAAAAGCTTTCGAAGAAATCAAAGCATACTTGTCCAATCCTCCTATACTTTCACCACTTTTGAAAGATAAAAAGATGAAGTTGTACATAGCAACATCAGACTACACCATAGGGAGCATGTTGGCACAAGAAGATGAAAATGGCATCGAAAGAGCCATCTATTATCTTAGTAGGATATTGAACGATGCAGAAACTAGATATCATCCTAGTGAAAAGTTATACTTATGTTTATATTTTTTTATGTACTAAATTGAAACATTATATAAAGCCTTTTGATGTGTATGTTTATTCTCAATTTGATATCATCAAGCATATGCTATCGAAACCAATTTTGCATAGCAGAGTTGGCAAGTGGGCTTTGGCTTTAACGGAGTATTCATTAACCTACCAATCTTTGAAATCTGTTAAAGGCCAAATTGTGGCTGATTTTATTGCTGACCATTCAATCGAAGAGCTCCCACCAGGGGGCATCGATGGTCAAAGTTGGAAGCTATATTCCGACGGGTCTAGTCATAAAAAAGGCGTTGGAATTGGAATCGTTCTCATTTCTTCAGAGAACACCAAAACCTGCTACAAGTTTCGGATAGATCAATTTTGCTCCAATAATGAGGAAGAATATGAAGCCTTGATTACAGGGCTAGAAATCGCACTCGAACTGGGGGAAAGATGCATCGAAATAAAAGGCGATTCAGAGTTAGTGCTGAAACAATTAACTAAAGAATATAGATGCGTCAACGACAATCTAGTTATGTACTATGCTATGGCCAATGCACTGCTCAAACGTTTTGCCCATGTCGAGATCAGACACCTTCCTTGGATGGAAAATCAGGAGGCCAACGACCTAGCACAAACGGCGTCGGGATACAATGTCCCAGCAGAACAAGCGTTAGATCCGATTGAAATAAAGACCAAGCGAAGTTCGAAAGACACGCCGCCTAGAAAATTGTTAACGCTAAAACTTGGGGGCACATCATCACCTACATATTCTCAAGGTACGAATTTGATTGAAATTTTGGTCATTAACAATTTAATGGATAATGATTGGTGAAAACCTATAGTCAATTATCTAGAAAATCCCGAAGGAACCACAAGTCGGAAAATAAAGTATCGAGCTTTAAGTTATGTCATAATAAGCAACGAACTTTTTAAAAAAAACGCCAGAAGGTGTATTGCTCAAATGCGTGGGAGAGACAGATGCTTTTTTGGCTATAACCAATACACACATTGGTGCTTGTGGAATACACCAAGTAGGCCACAAAATCAAATGGCTTTTGTTTCGACAAGGAATTTATTGGCCAACCATGTTGAAAGATTGTATCGATTTTGCTAAAGGTTGCCAGGAATGCCAAAAATACAGTGGAATCCAACGCGTGCCAGCAAGCGAATTGCATTCGATAATCAAACCTTAGCCACTTAGAGGTTGGGCGTTGGACGTAATTGGCCAAATCAAACCAAAATCAACGAAAGGCCATAGATATATTTTGGTGGGAATAAGCTATTTTACTAAATGGATAGAAGCTATCCCATTAAAAGACGTCGCCCAAGAAGAAGTGATAAGCCTCATACAGAAGCATATTATTCACCGATTTGGCACCCCAGAGACCATAACAACAGATCAAGGATCCATATTCACCGGTCAGAAGGTGATGAAGTTCGCCGAGAACAAGGGTTTTAAACTGCTAACTTCGACACCGTATTATGCACAAGCTAATGGTCAAGTCAAAGCAACAAATAAAAACCTTATTTCCATTATTAAGAAAAAAGCAAAAAGCAAACCCAAGAGTTGGCATGAATTCCTGGGCGAAGCTTTATGGGCACATCGAACGTCTCCCAAAGAGTCGACGAGTACTACCCCGTTTCGGTTAATTTACGGACATGATGATGTATTGCCAGTTGAGATTCTACTCCAGTCCACTCGAATTCAAAGACAAAATGAAATTCCAACGAATCATTATTGGGATATGATGTTATATGAATTGGTAGATTTGGACGAGGAAAGGTTGACAACACTAGGAGTCCTCACAAAACAAAAGGAGAGAGTAGCGAAAGCATACAACAAAAAAGTAAAATCGAAATTTTTTACTCAGGGAGATTTGATATGGAAAGTGATATTGCCTATGGACAAGAAGGATCAAACTCTAGGGAAATGGGCCCCCAATTGGGAAGGACTATGGCAGATACTAAGGGTTTTTTCAAACAACGCGTATAAGATCGAAGAGGTGCACGATGATCGAAGAATCTTGCGTGTAAACGGTAAATATTTGAAAAAGTATAAACCAATGCTTCAGGAAATAAAAATCATACAAGAATAGTTTGAAAGAAAGATAAAATATGGCATTTTTTATAGATTAGATGCCAGCTATAGGGCAGGTTACATCAAAAGATTCCCAAAAGGAAAATTAACTAGCCCTTGCAAAACACAATAAAACCTAAAAGCATCGAAAGATGCAAAACTAGATTGAATTCTAGTCTACCATATATGGGTGATCCCACATATGTCGATAAGCCAACGAACTTTAGTGTCGAGATGACAGCGGAGGCAGAAATTGGTTAAAGAAAACTCCCGATCATAAGTGGGAAGATAGCCTCGATATACAGTTCGTATCCTCCCATCCCCTGGACAGTTGAGCCAGTTGTTGCAAAAACGACGACGAACCATACCCAAGGGCAAGCATCTATTGTACTAGGTGCATCAAAAGCGAAAACGGGAGTAACCTCCCATGAAATCTCTTCGATAGGTCTCCAGACGCCTAGTCATCAAAAGATCCCAAAATTCGTTCAACAGTTCCGCTTCATTGATAGGAGGAGGAGCAGTGGCTCGAATCAGAACATATAAATACCTTGAGCTGTTCGAACCAACGGATATAGCCTTCCTCAGTAAACGATTGATGGTGATGAAGTTAGGAGTCACATGCAACAACTGTTGAGAACACCGTAGCAAACAGAACATTGCGTGACCATGCTCCCATAAGCGAAGCATGAAGTTCAACTTCTCAGGGGTAAGGTCTAAATCCGTCAACAATGGAAGACAGTCATTGCCAAAGGCCACAGAAACCATAAGATCTCTGCAAAGTTGGGAGATTCGCCGATTTTGTCGTTGGAAGGCGAAGAGGTCGCACATACTGTCGGAAGCAACCCTGGTAGCAATGTTGAGGATCAGATCATCACTAAGGGAATCCATGAGTAAAGACGTTTGGGGTTGAAAATGTTAGGGTTTTCTCCGTTGAAATGACTTAGAAGAAATGAAAAGGTTGATTTTCGCTTAAAAGATACTTGAGGTATTTATAGCGAGAACGGTTTCAAGAAGTTGAACAGAGAAGCCATCTCGACCGTATACGTGGCGAGCGTCAACCGTCTAGATTACGGTGAAAAACAGGGAAGTTGTAGAATTCTCCTTTAATTTCCTTTAAATTTATTTTTAAATATAATCATGGGGTTAGGAAGTTTTACGGTTTCCAAAGATGGAGAAGTTTAACTTGTGGAGTTAAACAAAAGTTACTTTTTACTTGTGGTGGTAAGCGAGAGAAACATTTTAGTTTCTCATTATGACTTTTTATGGGAAGTTGTGCCAAACAGATGGATAAATAAAAAATCATTAAAAGTAAAAAGTCTATAATACCATTAAAAGAAACGGCCTCATGACCGTCGAAGAGTACAAATAACTCGAAATCAGAGTTAAGGATATAGTCAACAATTCACAAAGAGTTAAAACTAGATTACAAAGTTGGTAATAAGCATTTCGACATGGTGTTTCAAATCTTTTAGTTGCCCATCGAGAGCCTTGCCACTATCAGCCAACATGGCCATCTCTTGTTGAACTAACTTGGATGCCTTGGCCTTGTTAATAGCAACTTGAGCTTCTTGCTTTATGAGATCCTCTTGGGCCAAAAGGTCAGTCTTTTGAGTTTCTAACTCAAGGATCTTTGCCTGGTATTGTGCGATCGTAGAATCGATATCAGCTACCTTCTGCTTGATAGTGGGGATTTCCTGTCGAAAAGTCTCACGTTTAAATTTAAAAGCGGCTACTTCATCAAGAAGTTGGTTATATCGAAGAGTTTGTTCTTCGAGCTTTGCCTGATCTACTCTCTTTTGTTGAAACCTCGAAATGGCATCCCTCAGCAGAGGCATTAATGTTTGAGATAAATCTTGGAATTTTGAATCGAACTGGCCCAGTTTGCTGAGCAGCTCACCCACTTCGACAACAACATTTTCATTTTGCTCCATAGTTTCCAGTAAATTCATCTCCAAAACTTTATGATGAAATTCTGCAAGAAGGTTTGCCTTCAGCGTGGCTGAAGGATCTTCACTGGACACATTGGATGATTTCCCAGTGCTTCTCGAGAGAAGAACATCTTCTGCTAAAAAATCGAAAGCGTCTAAGGGATTTGTTTTCTTGAGAAAATCAAGATCCTCTTGGCTAATGACTTTATTACCGCCAGAGGGAGGTTCCAATGTAGTAGCGGTAGGCTGGTTAGGGAGTACTGCAACGATTCGTTCTACAGGGATGTCATGATCTCTTTCACTTTCATCAGTCGAAGTGTCTTCCCCTTCATACTCTTCAGACACATATGGTTAGTGAGGGGAAGTTATCTCAAGAATATCGGTGTGTTCAGCATCTTTATCTCCCTCTACTATGGGTGATGCCTTGATCGGTTCACTAGACAAAGTTGGCACAGGTTGTGTTCTTTCTTCTAGATTCTGACCCAGATCCTGCATAAGGAAAGTTTTAAATGTCAAAATACACATTGAGATAACAATACAAAAATAAAATCGAAGGTGTACCTTCAAAACATTGTCGCCAACATGAGAATGGGCGCTGGTAGGGTTCGAATCTTTGGGCTTCATCTTCCTCCGTTTAGCCTTTGGCTTAGTAGGAGATCCTTCGATTACATCAGTCTCGACCGGGGGAGCCTGAGTCTCTTGTCTCCACTTGCTCTGTTTCTCTTGATGTTTCGACACCTCAACAACGTCAGCATTGGCAGCAATTTCAGGAGAAACTCTAGGCTGAAAACAAGCCAAAAAACGGTTAGGCCATATCTTTGAAAAATGAAACAAACCAAGAAAATGTGCTTACAGCTTGTTCGGCGGTTGGCTTTAAAATTGCATCAGGAGTGGCTTCACAAGAAGACTGGTTCTTTTCTTTTCCTTTCCTTGCTCCCGAAGGTTTTATCGATTTAGACAACTTCCCGTACTTATACTTCAAAGGTTTCTTGGGGCGTTCTTCTTCTTCGTCTTCCTCATCATCTTGGTTTTCCTCCCCTGATTTCAAAGAAATAACTACAAACGGAAGCATAACCAGATAAGTAAATTTCCCTTTTAAAATACATGCTTTCTCTAGGAAATAAGGTTCTACATTCGAAATCGAAATATTCCATACCTATGCCTATAGAAGAAAGGATTTTGATATGGGAAAAGTTTACGTGAAGAGAACCTCTAAAATTATTCAAGTAGAATTTGGCCCAAGTAACCTTGTCCTTTTCCTTGGTTATTAATTTTTGTCTCATGCCTAGGAGTGAATCACAAGGCAACCACTTTGGATAGGGTGGCCTGAAAGCCAATGCCAACTCACTAGTTGGCATACAGGTATTTACTAGGGGTAAAAGGTGGAAAATTCATATTCGGAATTTTATCATAAATTTTATCTCGAAGGGTTTGAGCAGCATAATAGACTGTTCTTTTCAGATGTAAAGGGTCATATGCAGTTTGAAAGAAATTTTGGAAAGTCTGAATTTCACGAATATGTGTACCTTTGTTCTTCTTCAGTTTTTTCTGCAGAGCATGAAAAGAAAGTGTCAGTTGAGGAAGCAATGTGTCAATATTCACTCGATTGGATAGGCGCCTATAATAATCTCGCCACCATCGATAGAATGCCTCGGTGCATGCATAAGATGGAACAAAAGAAACAGGGTTAAACACCAGATGATGTTCCTGACTTCGACGCAGATAGGACTTCCACACAGTTTCGAGCAAAGGCTGTTTTAAGTCATCAGCACACTTGAACAGGGATCGAGGTTTAGGTTGTATCAATCCAAATTGCTTGGCAACATGGTTAGGTTGATAGCCGTAAAGTCCATAAGGGCTGCCAGGAGTTATTCTGCTAGATAACAAAGTAGGGGTCAAATAGGCTTCCTAGATGGCATTTGCCTTTGCCTCATCTTCAGTCGATTTAGATGGAAATTCTTGTGTAAACCAAGAAGGTCCTCGAGTCCTATTCACAAAAGGAGCCATGGACGGTGTGAATACGTCACAATGGGCAAACACTTCATAGGCCGTCGAAAATAAGTCCTGTACACTCTTCTTCCCATATTGAAGCATAGCTAAACCTATACCTTTGATGGATCTTTCCTCATAAGCTTGAGACAAACTAGGAGGAGGACTGACTGCGAGTTTGGTTCTAAAAGTGGCCAAAAGCCATAATTGAAATAACCAAATAGGGCCAGGAATAATCAGGCTGCTGCCAGGTTGGAAGTCCTTGATATTTATTACTGCTTGGTTCAGATTCTCATACAAAGACCCTAGGATGAGTTTACCTAAACAAATGTCTTTTCCCTCATGCATTTTTATAGCAAGGGTGGTAAATTTCTTAGGGATTTGAATAGACCTTGAGCAAAAAATGTACATAGAAAGCCAGTAGGTGAGAAAAGCTATATGCTCTTGGTCTGCTACTACTTCAGTTGAAGTAACATGGTGGTCTAAGATGAAGAAGCCATAAGCAGGCCTGGAAAAGTCAAAGGATGTATCAGAATCCTGAAGGTCTGGATCGAAGGTTTGGCCTGTGGGTTTCAACCCAGTGAGGCCAGCAACGTCCAATAAAGTAGGCGTCATCATACCACACTTTAAGTGGAGGCTGTTCGTCGAAGAACTCCAAAAATGCAGAGCAGCAATAATCATCTCGCTATGATACCTAGGTCTTAACCTAGATATTTGAATAAGGTCAAAAATACCCATCTCTTTCCAAAATTGACCTTTCTTCTTTTCTACTTTATTCAACCAATTTATATACTTCTCATTTTTATCAATTTTGGGCTCAGTCCTAAATTTGGATTTCAAGAAACTAAAGTTGTACGGACCTTTCGTGAAAACCAAAGGCAAGCGTTCTTCTGAAATGGGGAAAACGGCACTAAGAGTTTCCGCACTCTCTTTATCATCATCTGGGAAAGGGCCTAGAAATGCATGCGCTGAGTTAGGGCAAGGAAGGATTACCTGGGATTTCCAGATTTTATCTTCAGCTACTTCTATGTCAGGCTCTTTGAAAAGCTGAGGGTGGTTGCTTGGAACCTCTTTTGAAAAATCAACAGGTTCGTTGTTCATAGGCGTATGAGAAGATGATCCTCCGGCTTGTGCCATTTGAGTAAAAGTGATTTTATGAAAAATGGTGGTTATGAGTCTTTTAGGGTTTGCGGAGGGAAATCTGAGAAGAAGAACGAAAACGGTGAGTTTTTGAATTGGAAAGGTAAAGGTGATAAATTCTTGTTTTTATAACCATCAGATGTGGACAGGTGTCGACATCAGGCATTGACAATTTTTACATTACTATTTGTTGGTTTCCAACAGAGAGACATGGCCCACGTATCTGAGTGGAGTAGTATTAAAAAGTTTATAAGAACTGCTTCCTTGCACGTGACTTCATAAAATCACGCTTCGATCTGATTTAAAGGAAGAGCAAAAACGTCTTTTTCTTCCCATCTTAGGACGGATCGAAAATGATGTTTATGGGGGGCAATTTGTTAGCCAATAAATTTATGGCTAAGGCATTAAATATGGTCAGAACTGTTGACCAGGGTTTTATCGAAACACTGCCTTTATTTCGACAAGTTGAATTTGATGTAGGCTCTCGATGAGTTTTGATTCGACCGTTGTTGGAAGTTTTCTAAAAGCAGTTACCTTCGAAGCCGTTTAGAGATTCGAAGATAGATAAGATTTAGTAGTTTATAACAGTTGTAGTTCGAAATTCAAATAAGTAGTTACTTTTTAGTAGTATAAATAGTAGTTTTTCTTAAGGAAAAAGGGTCACAATTCTATCCTACAAAACTTATGCTCAAATTATCCGCATGGAAGAGAGAAACGAGTCACAAGTTGCAATGTATGAATATGTGCACCAATTTACATTCAATCAATGCAATTTAAGTCTTTTTACTTGAATCTTTTGCTATTTTACTTGTTTATTTCGAGCAACAGTTTTACAGTTTATCTGTTTACTTTTTCAAGCAAATCTTGTCTTCTTTTACATCGATATCGAAACAGTGTGGAACTGGATTGATTTTGATTGCCTATATTTCGTTAAAGTTAAATTTGTTCATCAAAGAGATTAAAACTTCCAAGGGAAACAAACACGAAAGGTCCTTAAGATTTACTGGTTGATCTTGCAAGTAAAACTTTTGTAAACCAGCGATTGTTTACCAAAAATCAGTGTAAACAATACCTTAATGTTTTAGGTGGGTGTAAATTAGCATATATATATATATATATATATTGGTCAAGTACCGTAGCGGCTAGAAAAATTCAGCCTAAATGTGAATAACTATGGTGTCTGAGATTCGACCAAACAAAAATCTTTATTTATTTTTTAATATTTCCAATGTCGTCTCAACATAATGTGAGGCCTAAAGCGAACATTTAAATCACGCCTATTCAGGTTCTACTATGCGGGCTAACAGGCCAATTCAAAATTTATTCGAAGGCTTATTATATATTTTGTTAGTAGTTAATATTTTTGGAAAATTGTTCTTTAGGCACCTATAGTTTTTCACATACACATTAAACTGATGAAAATACCACATTGACAATTAAGTATGAGTTACAGAGAAAAACGTAGTACAGGTGTAGAAACTGTGTAGAAACTCTGTTTTATGTGTAATATTAGGCTCTACTTTATACATTCATTCATTGATCTATCCTTACATTCATACATTCTTTCATTCATGCATAAAATTAGACAAAAATCAGCGGAAAGGTTGTTCGTTCATTCATTCATTCCAAAGTGCAAATAATTTCATAGTTAATAGCATTCCAACATTCACCATTTACATAAAATATAAATTAAAAACAAAACAAAATGCAAAAAAAAAAATCATCGGAATGTCCTTGTTCTTTTTGGAACTTGATACTTGGTTTCCGATGGTGTGTCATCCACAATCCTTAAATGACAAGCACATAGGTCTCAAATGTTGTACCATTTTATAAACCATCCACCATAATGGTTCGAACACTCCTTATCACCTCCAACGTATCCCGAGTCTTATTGGAATGCTCCTCCTCAATCAAAATTTCCATATATGTTGGCCTATGTGGTTCTCCTTCCATAGGGGGCAATACCTAATGGTGATATACTCGATAGAACTAGGAAATACATCCCAATACATACTACCAGGTTAACTGTGCAGTTTGGTAATTGCGTGGGGAAGAATTTGTGTCTTTATGGTGATTTCAATGATGTATGTGGGTTGAATGAGAGGAGAAGTGTGGGGGAAGTGTAACACCCGTTTTAATTATTTAAATTATTCTGTATAGTATAAAGTATATTTATATGATTTTGTGTGAATTAAGTGATATTCGAGATATTATGTGATTTATGTGACTTATGTGGTGTGACTTATTTTATTGTTTAATAAAATAAGATTAGAAAATAAAACAAATAATAAGTTGTGGGTTTGTTTTATAATTAGATATAGTTGTGGGGGAAAATAAGATAAAATAAAACAAACAAAAAGAGGTTTAAATAGGGAGAGTTAGGTTAGAAATGTACAGAACGTACAATTCAGAGCTTTGGGAGAAAAAGGGAGAAAACGGAAGAGAAGAACCGGAGAGGCTACTGCTCGAATTTCTTAAGGTAAGGGTGAGCCTTTCATTACAATATCATTAGAACATGTAATTCATGATTAGAGTTAGCAAATTCTAGGTTTATTTCATGGGAATTAGGAATATGAGAATTAGGTCATAAGTGGTAAATTGATGATTAGATGATGAAAAACTGTACCGTTGACGTAGTAAACTGGTTACAGACATTAGAATGACTCTTGGACATCATTATAGTCGAAAATCTGAAGAATTAGGATGAAATTTGGGGTTTTGGGTGAAAACCCTCGTAACCCCGTAACTGCTCTGTCGCCGCTCGCCACAGCGAGCAGCCAGCTCGCCACGGCGAGTATTCATCAGCTCGCGAGGCGAATAGAACAGCTCGCCATAGCCAGCAACCCCCAGAAGGTTCGCGAGGCGAACACCCAACTCGCAGTAGCGAGCAACACCCAGGAGCTCGCCAGGCGAGTAACCCAACTCGCCATAGCGAGTAGTACCCCTGATGCTCGCGAGGCGAGCAACCCAGCTCGCCGTAGCGAGTAACCCCTGTAATGGTTCGCGAGGCGAGAGATCCCACTCGCCATAGCGAGTAGTCCTGTATCAGACTACCTTTTAGAATAATGCGACTCTTGTCGCACGATTAGTTATAAGATGACCCCTGGTTTGGGAATTAAGTACTGAGGTATTAAGAAGAAATGTAGAGTTGTTAGCTGATAATTGATTTGTTATTGTGACTTATACACTTGTATATGCTTTTCTGAATCTTAAGTGGCGATGTATGTGAACGTTACGATCTCGCTATTGTTTGAGATGTTGATTGCTGCCATGCTACCATGTTTTATTAATTAAAAGCTGCATGCGTTGTTATATGATTCATGATGTTGTAATCCAAATTATTGGAGTTTATTTGAGATGTCTAAGTTTAAGAGTTTGAGTCCATGCATATTCATCCAGAGACGAGGGCTCATGCCCTAGGAGCTTTTGCTCAACAGCGACGAGAGCTTATGCTCTAGGAGTATTTTTATGCTCAATAGCGACGAGGGCTTATGCCCTAGGAGTATATTTATACTCAAAATATGGTACCACATGCATGATTAAGATGTCTAAGTTGCATAAGTTGAGTCGATGCTGCATTGTCAAGTCAAGCTATTAAGTTGATTTATGAAGTTGTTTAAGATGCTACTTGATTGTTATTATGATATATGATGATGAAGTTATGCTGTTAATTGTAATTATCGAATTATATGTTTAATGCTATTGTTATGAGAATCTCACCCCTTCTGCTGGAATTGCCGCCTTGTGGGCAAGTGCAGGTGAATAAGTTTAGTTGCTGTTGCTGTTGTGAGTGGCTATCCTCACCGTGTCCTTTAGGTGCTCTGATACGTAACGGGATGAGAACCTTTATGTTTACTTTCTATTCCTTACGTATTTGATTATGATTTAAGTTGCAGTTAATTTATGTCGAGACTTATTTATGAGGCCTGCGTGCCAAAACGATTTGTTAACATTAAATTTTATCCGCTGCGATGATAGAACAATTTTGACTAGAATAAATGTTTATTTATTCCTTTTTGAGAATTTAATGTGATGTAGCATTCCGTTTTAAATGATACTCTGATTTATTTATGAAATTTTGAACTTTGGGAAAACGGGGTGTTACAGGAAGCACCTCATATGTTAGATTGTCGTCCTTTTAACCAGTTTATAGATGAAAATTCTTTGACGGATCTTCCATTGGGTGGTTAGAGGAACACATGGTATAAGGGAGATGGTTAGTCTTTGAGTCGCCTGCACAAGTTTTTGTTGTCTGAAAATTGTTGTTTGACTTGGCCAAATTGAATTTAGGTGGCTCAAATTAGAGGTTTGTCTGATCATTATCCTATTGTTCTTTCAGTTGATGAGGAAAATTGGGGTCACATAATGTCTCGTATGTTGAAATGTTTGGCAGACATTCCAGGTTATAAGCAGTTTATGCGTGATCAATGGAGGACTTTTAAGGTGGAGGGATGCGGAGGTTTTGTTACGAAGGAAAAGTATAAGATGATCAAATTTGATCTTAAACTATGGCATCAAAATCATAGTAGAAATTTACGGTGGAAAATCTTACATTTGAAGGAGCGCATTTCTTCATTGGATTACAAAGGGGAAAATTCGTTGTTATAAAAGGATGAGGTGGAGGGGTCACATGGCCTCACTGTTGAGTTATATTCTTCATCCTCAGATTAATACTAGTATTTGTTGACAACAATTTCTGTTATCTTGGCTTAGACAAGGGGATGCAAATTTTAAATTTTTCCATGGAGTCATGTCTAGTAGGCGCCGTGGTAAATCTATCTCTTATATTCTTATTGAAGGAAATCTAGTAGAGGGTGTAGGGAATGTGTGTAGTGCTATTTTTTCTCACTTTGCGGCTCATTTTAAATCATGTAATGTTAAGAGACCGGGTGTGGATAATCATTAAATCTGTATGTTGTCATCCTTGGAAGGTGTGGAGTTAATTATAACCGTTTAGTATTGAAGAGGTGAAAGTAGTTTGGAAGTTTGGAGGTTTGGTGGATGAGGGAGTTTAATCTTTTTCTACTGGGAAAGTGGTGCTGGAGTATGATGGAAGATAAATGTGGTTTGTGGTTTAGAGTGTTGTTGGCTTCGCTTGGTGTAGAGGGGGGTTGTGTGAAAGAGGGTGGTAGGAATGAATTTTTTTGGTGGAAGGATGTATTGCACATCCGTGATGGAGTTGGTTTAAAGGTGGGAGGTTGATTTGAGGAGAATGTGTGGAGGGAAGTTGGTAATGGTGAAAATACATTTTTGTGGACGAATCAATGGTTAAGCGATGTGTCTTTAAGAGATAGGTTTCAATGGTTAAGGGATGTGTCTTTAAGAGATAGGTTATTTGATTTGAATGAGAATAAGTGTTTTACGGTGGCTGATATGTTCTCTTTGGGATAGGGTGAGGAGGATTTGTAGAGGGCTGTATGATTTTACTTCAAAATGTGCCTTTGCAAATGAATATTGACGATGATTTACGTTAGAATTTAGACCCGACATTTGGGTACTCAGTGCGTGGGGCGTATTTCTCATAACTAGTCAGGAACCTGATTATTTTACAACTGTGTCAGAATTTAATTGACATAAAGATGCCCCCTTAAATGTGTATTTGTTTGCTTGTCTGATTTATCGAAATACGTTACCCACTAAGGATAATCTATTTAGACGTCGCATAATCCCGTTAGATTCTCAACTTTGTGTGAGTTGTGTGGGACTCTTGAATCAGAAAATCGTTTTTTTTACTTGTAATGTTTTCAGTTCTCTTTGACATCATGTTCGTAATTGGCTTAGTATTTCATCAGTTGATTCTTTGCAATTCCAGATCATTTTGCTCAGTTTGGTAGCTTGGTAGGTTTTTCAAAATCCCAACTATCAATTATGCACTTACTTTGGTTCTCTTGTGCATAGGTTATTTGGAAAGAAAGATATGTTAAGATTTTTAATAATAAAGAACGCTCCAATTTTCACATTTTGGACAAAATCAAGTTGCTTTTGTATAGGTTGTTGAAGACAAAATTTGCTCATATTACTTTAATATCCTAGTTGGTGGCTCATCTATTTTATATGTTTGGGCATTAGTTAATTTTAGTTACCTTGCCTTGTTCGGTTTGTTGCTTTTGTAAGACTTTTGGGTTCTATTCTAGTACCTTGTGGTATAGAATGTTTTTCCAATGTTAATATATTTCATTTTGACTTGTTAAAAAATAAAATAAATTATTGACATATCGTAACCACATCAACGGTTTTGAAAAAAAACAGAGAACTAATTTGTGCATTTTTTAAAGTATAAAGGATCTAAACGAGAGAAAAATAAGATAAAGGAATTAAATGTTATAAATAAATAAGATAAAAAACATGAGAGAGCTTAGAGAGAGAGAGGGAGGGACGGTCGGCCAAGGGATCACCTAGGGCAATCGCGCCGGAGCTTTTCACCGACAGAGAGGTACACCTGGGGGTGTGGGGTCCATCCATGATGGCAGAAAATGGGGGGAAATGGGAGACTGGGTTGTGGTTAGGTCAAGGAAGAGGAAAACGACGGACATTGAAGACGTAAGACGGGACAGGTGAAGGGTATCGACATGGCGAGGAGGAGCGGTTCAGGTTAGGGTTACAGATATGCGAGCATAGGAACACAATAGAATGGGTTATCAGAATCTCTCATGGTCACATCCAAGGTTTGCGACATTATAAGGTAGGGTTTCGAACAATTTTGGAGAGAGGTATTCTTCGTCGGATAGGCGCGGTTTTGCAGAGGAAAGGGAAGTTGGAACCATTGTTTATAACTCGGACATAGCAAATAAGGTTTCTTATTACTTCACTAATTTTCCAGACTTTATGTTGGTGTTTAGATTGAGACAGTTCTTTGAGGTGCGTGGTATTCAATCGGATGTATACATTGCACGTCGACGGAATTCTAGAGGCCAGGCTTATGGTTTTGTTCGGTTTTTGAATGTTAAAAATAGAGATAAGCTGGCTCTTACTTTAAACAATGTTTGGATTGGCAAGAGTAGGGATTGGGGAAGCGAAGCACTATTTTATCGTTTTGCATATGCTGATTCTGAACAGAATGTTACGAGAAGCTCGGAGGAGGAAGGGAAGGTGAAGTTGGTGGTGAGGATAAAGGGAGAGGGAGAAAATATTGAGAGGAAGGGGGAAATGGTGAAGAATGAGGGAGGTTAGGGAGCGAACTTGGTGACTGTTGGGACGGTGGAGGTGAGGGTTAGGACTAAGGGGAGGAAGAAGGCTCAGAGGAAGGATGATGGGGTTAAAGGAAGAAGGGAGCGAGAGTGAGCAGGGAGGGGAAAAGAATGGCGTGGAGGTTGAAGGGAAGGGTGTGGCGATGCAAATACGGCTGAAGGAGAAGGAGACGGAGGCTAGGCCGGTGAAAAAGGACAACGTTCAGCATGTGCATAAACCTTCTGTTAAATTCATTCCGGTTTATAGGTCTGTGTCAGAGGACCTTAGCTGGACAAAGTTCGGCATGATTGCTTCGGTGGCAGAGGGAGATTCCGCTTCGACACTTCATCAAAGAGTAGAGGATGCAGGATTCTGTCAAGTGGTTGTTACTCCAATGGGATCAAATAAAGTGTTTCTTCATTGTTCTGATGGGATGGATATTTGGAAGGTTTTTAATGATGCCATTCATTTCTTTGGAATGTTGTTCTCCAACATCATAAATGGACGGAATTAGAGATAAGTTATGAACACGGGGCTTGGTTAAAAGTTTATGGCACTCCCGTACATGCATGGAACAAAGCTTTTTTCCGGTTGTGTGTGTCCGGAAGTGGGAGATTTTTAAATGCAGATAAATGCACGATGGACGGTTTTTAATGACGGACGGTTGTATATTATTAGATTGGTGTAGGACAGGGAATGCAATTTAGGGGAGGACACGTTTTTATCGGAGGAGGATTTGAACCCATGCCGCAACCGTTACAAAATGACATGAATAGAATGGAAGAGGTGCAAGGGGAATGGGAGTTGGATGATTTAGTGGATGACTTGAACAAGGAATGGGGGGAGCACGAAGGACAAAAGGAGGAAGGTATTCATTCTAGGGAGCCATCTTCAGAAGCAAAATCTCATGCTCCAATTGATGTGAATATGCTGGCAGTGTCACGGAAGTAGCATCAGATGTTACCTATTGTGCTTGCTCCTATTTTGCACCCAGTTAACGTGGGAACTCAGTAGAAGGACGTTGCTCCAAGAAACAGACATTACTGTTAGCAGATGTTCCCATACTGGTTACATTGCAGTCAGGTAGTAATTGTCCATGGAGTCTTGATTGGCTAAGTAATCTTCCATAACTTGATGGTGGTAATTCTTCCAAGTGCAACATTGCCGCTCATATTAAATCAAGTCCATATGTGTTGGATCCTTCGACAACGAAGTAGATTGTTAAAAAGAAAGCAAGTGGTGTCGTGAAAGATTCCGTCAGTTTTTTTAAACGAGTTGCTAGAATGCAATCTGAGGATTGAAAGGAAAGTATCAAAGTTTTGAAGAAACAGGAACGAAAACGTAAGGAACGGATTGGATCTAAATCTAAAAAGGTGGTATCGAATTCTAATTCTACATCTTCTAATAGTTCTAATACTTTTGTTAACAAGGATTGGGTGATATTGCATGGTAAATCGGACGTGGCAGCGGAAGATGTGAAGAATATAGGTAAGGCGATAGGAGTGACGTATAGAGGGGACAAAATGAACATGTTTAATTTGTTATCGAAATAAGGGAGGATAGACTGGAGGGAGAGGGACAAGGTGTTGTGAAGGGGGTGATGGCCGAGGGTGGTGGAGGTGTTGTTGATGGGTGTTGATTGTGTTAGTGTTTGTCTGGGTGTGGGTGGAGGGTTGTAGCAATGAAAATATTATCTTATAATTCGAGGGGGCTAGGAGGAGGTAAGAAGAGGGTGGAGACTTGTCGTTTGGTTCAAGAGAAATATCCATATGTGATTGATGATTTTTTGTTGAAATCTATTTGGGGTGATAGACTGTGTGGTTATTCTTATCAACCATCAGCCGGTGCCTCATGTGGTTTGGTTACGGTGTGGGATAGTTCAGTTATCGAAGTGTGGTAATCTATAAGTCTTGGTCATGTGTTGGTGATCAAGGGTCGGGATATTTAAACTGGTGAAGAATTCGTCATCCTCAATGTGTATTCGCCTTTTGATACGGCGGCTAAACAGGTTGTGTGGGACCGAGTGACTTATATTATTCTTAATAACACAAACTCTTGCATCTGTGTATGTGGGGACTTCAACTCCGTGCGCATTATGGATGAAAGAAAAGGTAGGGTTACCATCATTAGAGTTTCAGATGCAGAGGTTTTTAATAAATTCATCGTTGACTGTATGCTTATTGACTTGCCAATATGTGGTCGGTTATTTACTTGGTATTATGGTGATGGTATAACAATGAGTCATCTGGATCGGTTTCTCTTGTCAACTAAGTGGTGTGAGGTGTGACCAAATTGTATTCAGGTTGTGCATCAAGGAGGCCTCTCTGATCACGTCTCGTTGGTGTTGTATGTTGATGAGGCAAATTGAGGAACCCGTCCTCTACGCATGTTGAAATGTTGTGCAGACTATCCCGGTTAAGCAAATTTTGTTCGTGAAGAATGGGGTCCCTTTCATATACAAGGATGGGGCGGTTACGTGCTGAAACTGAAATTAAAAATGTTGAAATATAGTCTGAAGGAATGGCACCAACAACATTCTCAGAACATGGAGGGTAAAATTTTGAAAGCAAAAATTCGAATTATTTTTTTGAATAGTAAAGGGGAGGAGCCGAGCTCCTTGAAGCTGAAGTGCAGGAGCTTCATGAATTATCTATAAATCTACATTCCATGGCTCGAACTCAGAGTAGCATTAACTGGCAGAAGGCGAGAATGAATTGGTTACAAGAAGGTGATGCAAACACATAATTCTTTCATGCTGTCATGTCTACCAGACGATGACATAATGTTGTTAATTTGGTGAATGTAGATGGTGTCCGAGATGAAGGCGTGCAAAATGTCAGAACATCTGTTTTTAATCATTTTTCGAGTCATTTCAAGTCCTTTGGTGTCAATTGGCTAAGTATGGAGGGTTTACGGTTTCAAAAATTATCATATGCTGACGCATGGACATTGAAAAAACCGTTCTCATTAGGGGAAGTGAAACAGGCTATTTGGGATTGTGACAATTATAAGAGTCCGAGACCGGATGGCATTACTTTCAGCTTCATTAAGGAGTTTTGGCAATTATTAAAAGATGATTTTATGAGATTTTAGTCGGAATTTCACCGTAACGTGAAGTTAATGAAGGGTTTGAATTCTATTTTTATAGCGCTGATTCCGAATATAAAAAGCCCCATAAGGCTACACGACTATCATCCAATTTCTCTGGTAGTATGCTTGTATAAGGTTCTTGCGAAGATTCTTGCAAACAGGTTACGGTTGGTTATTGGCTGTGTGGTTTCAGACTCTCAGTCAACTTTTGTTAAAGAGAAGCAAATCTTAGATGGCATCCTCATTGCCAATGAGGCTGTGGATAAAGCGAGGCGCATGAATAAGGAATTGCTTATTTTCAAAGTTGATTTCGAGAAAGCATACGACTCGGTTGACATAAACTATCTGAATTCAGTAATGGAAAATATAAATTTTCGAACTATTTGGTGGAAATATTTTTTTAATGTGTTGGAACGGCTTCTGTATCGGTCCTTGTTAATGGTTGTCCCACATATCAGTTTCTGTCAAGGGGATCCTTTATCGATGTGTCTATTTTGTTGATTGTAGAAGGTTTTAATGTGTTGATGAATATGTTGGTGGGGGATAACCTCTTTCATGGTTATGGCGTGGGGGGAGGAGGCGAATTGAAGCTCACTCACCTTCAGTTCACGGATGATTCTCTTATTATCGGCGAAAAAAGTTGGTTGAACGTCTGTTCTATGCGGGCGGTGCTGCTTGTTTTTGACGAGGTTTTGGGATTGAAGGTGAACTTCCATAAAAGTGTGCTGACTGGTGTTAATATTTAAGATTCTTGGTTATCAGAGGTTGCATTGGTGATGAATTTTAGAAGAGGGTCCATTCATTTTGTTTATTTGGGTTTTCCTATTGGTGGGGATGCTCAGAAGATAAATTTTTGGAAACCAAAAATCAATCGTATCGCTTCTCGCTTATCATCGTGGAATAATATGTTTCTTTCTTTCGGTGGCAGCCTGATTTTTCTGAAATATGTCCTGTCTTTCATTCCGATTTACTTTCTTTCCTTTTTGAAGGCTCCATCATGTATAATCTTTTCCTTAGAATCTATTTTTAATTTATTTTTTGCTTGGGTAAAATGAGAATCTATATGTTTACCATAGGAGGAAAGAGGGTTGGGGGTTATGAGGTTGAGTGCTTTCAATTAATCATTATTGGGGAAGTGGTGTTGGAGAATGTTGGTTGATAAGGAGGGGCTTTTGTACCGTGTTTTAAAAGCTAGATATGGAAAGGTGGGGGTAGATTAGAGGAAGGGGGGCATACATTGCTCTTTTTGGTGGAGGACAGTGTGCAATGTATGGGGAAGTTATGGAGAGGGAGGTGGGAGTTGGTTCAACGACAACACTCGAAAGGTGGTTGGTGATGGTCGTCATACTTTGTTTTGGCATGACAATTGGGTGGGGGCATTTAGTTGAGGATTAGGTTTCCCCGCTTATTTGTCTTGGTCGTGAACCACGAGATCTCGGTGGAGGAGATGGCGAGGTTAGGATGGTCGGAAGGGGGGTTGCGTGGGTGTGGAGACGTACACTTGTTAGCTTTGGAGGAGGAGAGTTTGAGGGGGGTGTTCCACTTTATTACATAACATTGTTTTGCAGGCACACGTTCTTGACAAGTGGAAGTGGCTGCTTGATCCTATACATGGTTACTCGATGCGAGGCGTTTATCGCTTTCTGACTACATCCGACGAATCTGTGGTTAGGGACACTACTGATGACGTTTGACACAAACATATACCTTCGAAGGTTTCTTTGGTCGTGTGGCGTCTTCTTCACAACAGATTACCAACAAAAGACAATTTGACGCGAAGGAATATTCTTCCATCTACAGAGCTTGTGTGCGCAGCCAATTGTGGGAATTCTGAAACAACTCATCACATTTTCATAGGCTGCGGGATTTCCGATCATCCTTGGCTTCATGTGCGGACTTGGCTAGGTATTTGTTCGATTGTTACTAATATTCTTCGACATCATTTAGTTCAGTTTTCTTATATGGCGGGCATGCCACGATCTTCACATATATTCTTTAAGGTTATCTGGCTTGCTCGTGTTCCAGTCCTTTGGAAGGAGAGGAATCACCGTATCTTCAAAAATATGGCTTTAGATTCATCCGTTCTCATTGAACAGGTTAAACTAAACTCTTTTATGTAGATGAAATCAAAGCAGGCGACGTTTAATTATAGTTTTTACGACTGGTGGAATCATCCGCTTCTTTGTATGGGTGTCCATGAGTAGTTGTCATTGTTTTGTTTTTTTGATGGTGCTCTCGATTTATGGCACCAATGAGTTTGTAACTTATCCGAGCGTTTCATTATTTGCACACCTTGTGCAGGATGAAACGTCGTTGTTATTAATATATCTCATTTTGACTTGTTAAAAAGAACATAAATGACTTTTAGAGTAATTTTTTCTTAATCTTATTTATTTATAACACTTCTAAGATGAGAGAGCACTTAAGTCCTACATCAGTGTACCACTAACAATATACCATTGGATCTAACACGGGTAATCGAAAGGTTCAAATTTAATGGTAAAAATAGTAGCACATATGTTTTCCCTCACCCGGTCCTGGGTCGATTTTTTTTTTTTTTTTGATAATACTTAGGTAGAGTGCTTTAGGCACAGTTCAAAGTTCAATGTGTTCCTAACGTAAATTTTCTGAAGCGCAATGATAGATAGACACTCTTAATGTGTACACCTCTTTATACCACTCTGAAAAATTTTATTTAACCAAATATATGGTCTGTGTGACCACGTATTCTTTTGTAGTTGCGTGAGCACTAGTTTTTCGGAATTTATTTGGTTAACTAGTAAAAAAATAGTGGTCACACACATTTTAGTTGCGGATCTATTTTTCAGTTTCTAAATAATGGTCACGCAACTGAACAAATGTGGTCAAACAGACAATATATTTAATTAACTGGAATTTTTCAGAGTTACAAAGAAGTGTACACATTAAGGGTTTCTACCGATATTTATTCTTTTCTGAAACAATTTCGTTTAAGCTCTTGTAAACTGCCTTCATGGTTCACGGTTTTTGGCAATTTTGTTGAATTTAATTAGTTGCTAAGGCGTGACGAAATCTTTAATTACCTTTATTAGATTCAATGATATATTATTAGTATTAGTGGTACACCAATGAAGGATTTAAATGCTCTCTTACCTCACAAGCCACCTTAATACTAGTAGTAATAGGAAAAAGGTAAAGAAAGTACAAAACCTTGTGATACAAAATAATTGATGCCCTCTTTTCAAAGGTGCAATGCATTGTTGGGAATTGCATATACGTAATTAATTTCCATGAACTGTGTATAACAAGTTTAGCGTTACTTGACAAATTCAATGTTGATTCAAAATCATATTCATGGGTTACCAAAGAAAAACTATAGCGCAATAAATAAAGTTACTAAACCAAGATTTTTAACCCTTTCCTTCTCTTTGAGCCTTTGATTGTTGACCAAGTAGGTTTGGATTTTCCCATAGATAAATTTGTCTACATAGTAGGGAGCCACTACCTATGTTGTTGCCACTAACCCCGTAATGGGTCACTTTATCGACAGTTTAATAGTGAAATCATTACGAAATCGTTGACAATGATAGATGATAATTTTATCTAACTTTAGTGATAAATGTGAAGAAAATAGTGATATTATTCTTTTTGATAATTTTATACTATAATCTTTGTTTAGTTAATGAGGTACGTAGAGGAATCTTTATGTAGTCTAGGAGTAACAATTCTCTCTTCCATTTTCTTCGCAAAAAGAGAGTGATTTAAGGTCAATTATTTACTCGAAATTACTATTTTTTTATCTTTTTTGTCTATTTCAATATAAATAAGTGATTTTTATATAAATTTGGGTTTTTTCATAGTGTTCCAATGTCTAAGTGTGGCGTTGTATTGTTCGTCGTCTTGTGTGGCGTTGTTTGATTTCCCGTCTTGGTGCAGTGTGTCAGTGTTCATTTGATTCCTATTGAAATAACAAATAGTTCAATCAATTATTTGGCGTTAATGTTGCACATCCAGAGGCATTAGTATTCTGGTCACTTTAATTTTAGAGTAAGTAAATGGTCCCTAACTCGCTATAAATATTCAGAATTTCATTTGTGGTCTCTACAAAATAAAATGTACTTATTAGTGTAACACCCTAAACTCTAAAAGCGATAAATTAAGCTAATGATACGAGCATATCAAGAATCTAGATGTTACTTTTTCAATATATCACCAAGCATTCCTGAATAATAGTTTTCTCAAAACATCGCAGCGGAATAAAAATATCATCACATCTATATTTGGTAAAACATCTCTAAGTAGCCATGTCATAAAATCAAACTACATCACCAAAAATAACATCTCAACTCAACAACTGAGCGTCGCGTCATTTTTTGGAGATCAAGGCTATTTGATTAGCGTTTGACTCACTATTTTATTTCATGACTGAACATTTAATTTTTAAAAGAAAGTGGGAAAAAGTTCAAACACCACTTTAAAAGATTTAGGGTTCGGGGGTTAGTTACATAAAGGGAAGGTATTAGCATCTTTTATGTCCGTAGTACTCTACGGGAACCTCTTGATTTTATTTAACTTTTGTGCTATAAACTTGCTTGCTTTTGAAAATGGAATTAAAGTGTTAAAAGAAAAAGAGCAGTCTATTATCTACATTTTTTATTGATTTGGAAGGATGAGTGTCCTTTGCCTACGTACCCGTGAGGGATCAAAACCTCGTAGTTCGGGGTAGAAATTTCGTTTGATTGGTTGTGTGTTTTTTATTAGTTTTGAAAAAAAGTTTTAAAATGTAAAAGGCCAAAGTGGCAAAAGAGTATTTGTTTGTGTTTTTTATATTTAAAGGAAGAAGGTTTAAAGTATAATTAAAGTTGATTGCAATTTTGATTTATGAAAGAATAAAATAAAGGATCACTTGATTTAGAAATCAAGGTGTATTATGAAAATGTTCTTGTGATTTTGTGATTGTTTGCATGTTTTTGTTGTTTTTGAATAATTAAACGAAAATTAAATCTAACGAAGCAAGAAAGTAAAACGTAGGTTTTTTGTGGTGACGTTGGATCACCGCAAAAACCTTTAACCTAAACTAGAAACAATAAAGATAAATCATGCACACACACGCGCACACATGCACACATGCACCTACGACTATTACATTAAACCTATAATACACGCTACGGTCTCTGAGAAATAAATGACATGAAAATAAATTATTTACATTAAGCCTATTTTACATTTTAATGTCCTTGCTATAAAATAAATGACGTAAATAAATATGTGAACAAAATAATAAACCTGACCCTAAAATATGCATGAGAAACGGGAAAATAAAATGTATGCAAATGAATCAAATGAAGTGCAGGGGGTCCAATCACAAGGTGGGGGTGTGTAGTTAGCAGGCAAGTGTGCAGAAAAGGAAAAAACTAATTGGGCCTAGGAGGGTAAGGGGCGCATGGGCCGGTTTAGTTGGTTCAGACCGGTTCAAAGGCTGAACCGGTTCAGACCACTAATATATATAGGCTGTTAGGGGTTTTTTCACTCATTTTTACATCCTTCTTTCTCTCTCTTCTCTCATTCTAGAGAGAGAGGCTCTGTTCTCTCTCTGAGTTCTCTCAAGAACTCTATGCATTTTCCGGCCAGGCCATGAATTTTCCGGCGAGGAACAATTATCCGGCGCGGTGGTCGCCGGCCAAGGGTGGTGGCGCAGCCGCGCCAGAGTTAGAAAGTAACTCCTTTTCTGTTTTTTTTTCTGCTCTTTCTCTTCTACTACTCTTTCTACTCTTGAATCTTACCTTGAAATTCCTAAGTAACGAGCCTACAACCCTAGATCTACAAAAACACGAAATAACAAAAATACTACCTTTTTTGGTGGATTCGATTCTGTTTCTCATCTGATGTTGTGTGTCTGGATCGGATTGATACTCCTGTGTTGTTGTGGATTTGAAATATTGTTCTGAAAATTTTCTTTGCAGGCTTTCTCTTTGTATTTTTTTCGGCCGCCGTGAAAATGGTCCCTGCCTTTGTGTTACAAAGGTGTTATTTATAGCCAAGGGATTATGGGTTAGGGTTTGTTTAGAAAAGCCAGAAAATCTGCATTTTCGGATTGGGATGAACTGCAAAACGTGTTTATGAACTGGATTGGATTTGCGTGACAGGCTGTTTTTGGATCAGGATCACTTCTTTGGACATTATCAGATTATTTGGATTTTTAGGACTTTATCTAGTAATAATAAAAAATGAATAATAATAAAAATGACATTAAATGAATAAATAGATAATAATAATAATAATAATAATAATAAAAAGAACTATGCAGACCTGGACTTATAAAAAATGAAATAATGACTAATAAAATTAAAATTAATGAATAAAGATAAAAATGAAAATAAAGAGAGATGACGGCCCGATTCGGAATAAAAAAATGAGGTATTTTAAAATACCTCTCTGCCGAATTTTTTCACTGAAAAGTCGAGGACTGATCAGCGTTAAATGACGCGTGTCCGTGGGATCTTGGGTCAAAAATTGGGGTATGACAGATGCCCCTATTTAAGTTTCTTCGTTCGGAAATTTGAAGATGGAATCTTTGATTTGACGGGCCGAAGAGACTTAAATACAAAGTACACCTATTTTTGACCCTAAGATACCGTGTGAATGCGTGTGACACAATTATGAATGCAAGACGGCATGGATGACTCGACTGGGACGAGTAATGAATGCATGCGACACTGTTATGAATGCAAGACGGCATGGATGACTCGACTAGGACGAGTGATAACGACGGAATGCCCGAACTCGTTGAAGAAAGGGATCCGACTCTTTTGAGGGAATGTAGTTTCACTGGGGAGAATGATTGTCTATTATCGTGTTGGTTTGGGAACGATAGTTTAAACGAAGACAAAGCCTTTTTAGTGACACCTCTTGAACAACTATGCTGGGGATGGCACCATTGAAAATGAAATTGATTAGTGGCATCGTTGGAACAGCTATGTTGGGGATGACACTATTGGAATTGAAATTGATTAGTGGCATCGCTGGAACAGCTACGCTGGGGATGACACTATTGGAATTGAAATTGATTAGTGGCATCGCTGGAACAGCTACGCTGGGGATGACACTATTGAAATTGGAAATTGATTAGTGGCATCGCTGGAACAGCTACGCTGGGGATGACACTATTGGAATTGTAATTGACTAGTGGCATCGCTGGAACAGCTATGCTGGGGATAACACTATTGAAATTAGTGACATCACTTGAACAGCTATGCTGGGGATGACACTATTGGAATTAGAATTGATTAGTGGCATCGCTAGAACAGCTACGCTGGGGATAACATTATTGGAATTGTAATTGACTAGTGGCATCGCTGGAACAGCTATGCTGGGGATAACACTATTGAAATTAGTGACATCACTTGAACAGCTACGCTGGGGATGACACTATTGGAATTGAAATTGACTAGTGGTATCGCTGGAACAGCTACGCTGGGGACGACACTATTGAAATTAGTGACATCACTTGAACAGCTACGCTGGGGATGACGCTATTGAAATTGTAACTGATTAGTGGCACCGCTTGAACAGCTACGCTGGGGATGGCACTATTGGAATTAGTGACATCACTTGAACAGCTACGCTGAGGATGACACTATCGAAATTGAAGTTGATTGTCACCTATTACAGGGATTGCCGTTTAACATTACGATAAATGAGGACCAAACTAAAAGGACACAGCAAAGTTTCGGGTGACAAACACAACCATGCATGAACGATGTTGTGTGTGTGATGTGTAAGAGTGAAAGTAATAATGCATGAATGTATGAGTGTGTGAATGCATGATCATATGAACGTATGAACGCAACTCGTAGGACCGTATTTGTGGTGTATGGGGAGTGAGAGGCCGAGATGAGCATGACTGGCAAAGGTGGGAAGTGGACCGACGCTACAGTACTGCACACTCGGCGAGCTTTCTTGGAGAAGATGTTGTTGTGAACTAATCGAACCAATTGTAGGGTGAAACTTGGAGCAAGAGAGCAACTGACGCTCCTTGGGGAGAAAGCCCATTGTTGATCGAAAAGTTTGGAAGAGATCGCCATTGGTGAACCGACATAGAGTGTTCTGAAAGCCACAGTTGACCAAAAGTCCGGAAATTGCCATTGGTATAGAGTGCCAATCCAATGGTATGCCCCATCAATCATGCTTCTTCTTTCCCCTTTTTGTTGTTTGCTTTTTTGAAAGTCCCTAATTTTTGCCTGGACCGCCCTTTCGGGTTTTTAGTCCACCGGGAGTATATTCCTTTTTTATGCCCCTAATTTTTGCCTGGACCGCCCTTTCAGGTTTTCAGTCCACCGGGACGCTCTCTATTTCCTAAGCCGCCTTTTCAGATTTTTGACTTAGCGAGCTCTTTTTTGTGTGTTTTTTTTGTTTACTTCCCACATCGTCTAACCATGCCTGTTTAGTAGGGTATGAACGTTCCTGGGGGGGAGAATGTCGACGTACGCTCCATTTTACTCATGAGTCTTAAGGCACACTTATTTGTTTATGCTTTTGAGAGACGTGAGAAAGTTTTAAGAGATATGCTTCAAAATATTACCATCAAAACAGGAGAAAGTGTGAAAAATAGAATAAATGAGAATTTCAAATAAAGGGGAGATGGCTCAAATTTTATTGATTGAACGGTGGTTAGCCGATGGCATGACTCCATAGATCTTTACAAAAGTTTGAAAAAATGGTAATTTATTATGGAGAGGTACGTTGAACTTCACAACCCTATTTTCCCTAACAACTTTGAGTTCTGCTGCTTTGATGCTTCAGATTGAAGGTTCCTTGGTAGCAGGTATGCCCCAAGTTGGTGGTGTCTGACCAGATGCAGTTACTTTGTCTTTTTCTTTATCCTTAATTTTTGCATAGGCCGCCCTTTCGGGTTTTCAGCCTATCAGGATAATCTCTGTTTAATGTCTCTAATTTTTGTCTGGACCACCCTTTCGGGTTTTCAGTCCACCGAGACGCTCATTTTTGCCTAAGCCGCCCTTTCGGGTTTTCGACTTACCGAGCTGTTCTTATAATTTTTAGAAAAAATATTTCTTGACTGCATCTGTGTTTACAGTACGCGGAAGTTCTTCACCATCCATAGTTTGAAGAGTCATGGCACCACCGGAGAAGGCTCTTTTGAGGACGTATGGGCCCTCATAGTTAGGAGTCCACTTGCCCCTGCAGTCGGGCTGGAAAGACAAAATCTTTTTTAGCACGAGATCACCCTCTTTGAATTCACGGGGACAAAATTGTAAGTTCAGATTGTAACCTAAGAGGGGGGGTGAATTAGGTTTCTAGCAATATTGGTTAATTTTTCTTAGTTTAGCGTTGTTGATAATTTTTCCGGTAAATAATGATGAAGGTATGAATGCGGAAAAATAAAAGAGTAAGAGAAGAAGAAATAACACAAGCGAGTTATAGTGGTTCCCCTCTAAACCTTAGGGTACTCCACTCCCTTCACACCCCGCGAAGGATTTCACTATGTAAAGAATATTTGTTACAAAGCAACCTTAATCCCAAAGGCCCCTTAACAATATTTCTCTACACACCAAGATAGCACCCCACTATCTTTTACAACAAGAATCTTCACCAAACCTATGATGAAATTCTCACAAAGAAACAAGATAGCACTCCACTATCTTTTACAACAATTCCCACCAACAAATGATGAGAAACTTTACAACAATGTAATTGAAGAATATCAAATATGTATGGCTGTATAATCTTATCAATATCACTCTTAAACCAATGGACTTAGTGCTCAGAAAACCTTTTAATGAATGTTAAAGTGTGGGCAAAGTTTTCCAAACAATTTGAATAAAAGTTTGAAAGCAAGTGATATTGAAAATGTCAATTGAGATAATGAAAGTTGTTGTCTATAAAAATGTTTTGATTCTCAATTGAATTTATAGAGGCTAAAATGATGTTTATGAAGCAATGCTACTTTTTCAAAAAGGGTTACCAATGAATAAAAACATATTTGAAATGGCACCTACTCATAATAATGAGTATGAAAAGCATTTTTGAAAAACACTAGCCGTTACTTCAAAAGAATTGAGAAATAGCCGTATAAATGTATGGTAAAGCAATGCCAAATGAATGTATGAAAAAAAGGAAATATATAATCTCTTGAAATCAGTACATAGAAATCAATTTTGCCAAGCCATTATGAAAGACACGTAATGCATGCATGATAATCATTCAGAAATAGAATTAGCCGTTGCATGGCAAACAAATTTATCCAACCGAAAATGTGAATTATGGCTTTATAAAAATATGCTGAAAATATTTTATAATGCTGTGCAATTTTTCAAATGCAATCCAAAATCAACTATGCATTTTCATGTAAAAATGTTTTCACGCTAAATCTCATTTATATAAAAATTATTGCAAGTGTGTGATTTATTTTCAAGAGATTTTTGGACATTGTTTCATATGGGGACTTAGAAAAATGTTTGTAAGTATTTTCCGAGCATTCTAAGTTGTTCCATAAGTTAAGAATGATAGTGTAAAAGATAAGAACCATACTTACAAGAATATAACTATGAAGCCTAAGTCTCATCATCTTCATTCTTCAACTTGAGCCTCCATATAATTTTTCTTCTTTTGTGATGTGAGTTTGTTGTCATCAAAACCCAGCCAAGTCTAAGAAGGAAATCTTCTTCACAAAAATTTCTTGTCGAAAGCCTGCTTCATCCTCTTTTGATATAGTTGTCCATGACATAGAGCAGTCATGCATTTCTTCTCGATTAAGTTCAACTGATCATATCTACTTTGAACCCATTCAGCCTCTAATAACTCAGCTTCCATTAAAACTCTCATTGAAGGGACCTCAACTTCTACGGGAAGCACTGCCTCCATACCATATACCAAAGAGAAAGGGGTTGCCTCTGTCGATGTGCGTACGGAAGTACGATATCCATGTAATGCGAATGGAAGCATCTCATGCCAGTCCTTGTAAGTTACCACCATTTTCTAGACAATCTTCTTTATGTTCTTATTTGCGGCTTTGACAGCACCATTCATCTGAGGTCTGTAAGGGGGGGAATTATGATGTTCGATCTTGAAATCGTCACACAGCTCTTTCATCATATTGTTGTTCAGATTCGTCCCGTTGTTTGTAATGATTCTGCTAGGGACACCATAGCGGCAGATGATTTGATTCTTAATAAACTTGACCACTACTTGCTTGGTCACATTAGCATAAGATGTGGCTTCAACCCACTTGGTGAAATAGTCAATAGCCACTAGAATGAAACGGTGCCCGTTTGAAGCTTTGGGCTCGATCCTACCAATCATGTCGATGCCCCACGTGGAGAATGGCCACGGGGAGGAGAGAACGTTGAGTGCAGTTGGCGGAACATGAATCTTATCGGCATAGATCTGACACTTATGACACCTCATGGCATGCTTGTAACAATCCGGTTCCATCGTCATCCAGTAATAACCCGCCCTCAATATCTTCTTGGCCATTGTATGCCCACTTGAATGAGTACCGAAGGATCCTTCGTGTATTTCATGCATCAATAAATCCGCTTTGTGGGCGTCCACACATCTAAGCAACATCATGTCAAAGTTTCTCTTATACAAAATGTTTCCGTTCAGGAAGAAGTTGCCAGACAATCTTCTTAAAGTTTTCTTGTCTTTATTGCATGCTCCGGGTGGATACTCTTGACTTTGAAGGAAACACTTGATGTCATGGAACCATGGTTTGTCGTCAACCACTTCTTTAGTCGCAAACACATGAGCAGACCTTTCAAGACACCTGATACTGATTAATGGTACTTCATTCCGACGATTTACTTGGTATATTGAAGGTAAGGTAGCTAGAGCTTCTGCCATTTGGTTCTCATCACGAGGGATGTGGTGCAACTCGACCTTGTTGAAGAAGGTGAGTAATCGTCTTGCATAGTCTTTGTATGGAATCAAGCCGGGGTGGTGAGTTTCCCATTCTCCTTTGATCTGATTGATTACGAGAGCTGAATCACCATAAATGTCGAGGTTCTTGATTCTTAGATTGATGGCTTCTTCGATACCCATAATGCATGTTTCGTACTCCGCCATGTTGTTTGTGCAGTCGAAAGTTAGTCTGGCGGAGAAAGGGGTGTGGGTACCTTTAGGAGTAATAATGACTGCTCTGATGCCGCTGCCATAAACATTAACAACTCCGTCGAATATCAAACCCCATCTTGATTCAGGATCTGGACCTTCCCCGAACAATGGTTCGTCACAATCTTTCATTTTTAAATACATAATCTCTTCGTCAAGGAAATCGAACTTTATAGGCTGATAATCTGCGATTGGTTGGTGAGCCAGGTGATCAGCAAGGATGCTACCTTTGATTGCTTTCTGGGAACGGTATTCAATATCATACTCGGACAACAACATCTGCCACCGGGCGATTCTTCCTGTTAAAGCTGGCTTCTCGAAGATGTACTTGATCGGATCCATTTTAGATATCAACCAAGTGGTGTGATTAACCATGTAATGACGGAGGCGTTTGGCGGCCCAGGCTAAAGCACAACAAGTCTTCTCAAGCATGGAATAACGAGACTCACAATCAGTAATCTTCTTGCTTAGATAATAAATAGCATGCTCCTTTCTTCCGGTCTCATCTTGTTTCCCGAGCACACAACCCATAAAAGCATCTAACACAGTTAGGTACATGATCAACGATCTTCCTTCAACTGGAGGGATAAGAATGGGAGGTTCTAGCAAGTACTCTTTGATGCTGTCGAAGGCTTTCTGGCAATCTTCTGTCCATTCAATCCCTTGATCCTTGCAGAGTAACTTGAATATCGGCCCACATGTTGCAGTCATATAAGAAATGAATCTGGAGATGTAATTTAACTGTCCGAGAAACCCTCTTACTTGTTTTTCTGTTTTTGGAGCAGGCATTTCTCTGATGGCTTTGACCTTGTCTGGATCTACTTCAATACCTTTCTGACTAACAATGAAGCCCAAAAGCTTCCCGGATCTGACACCAAAAGTGCACTTGTTGGGGTTCAGACAGAGTTGGTACTTTCTCAGTCGTTGGAACATCTTCAGCAAGTATTCGACATGCTCTTCTTCAGTGCTTGATTTGACGATCATATCATCCACATAAACCTCAATCTCTTTATGCATCATGTCATGGAAAAGGGTGGTCATACCTCTTTGATAAGTAGCTCCTGCATTTATCAACCCAAACGGCATTACTTTGTAATAGAAAGTGCCCCAAGGGGTGATGAAGGATGTCTTTTCTCTATCTTCAGGCGCCATCTTAATTTGATTGTAACCGGAGAAACCGTCCATGAAGGAGAAAACTTTGAATTTCGCAGTACTGTCAACTAACACATCAATATGAGGCAGTGGAAAGTCATCCTTGGGACTAGCCTTATTCAAGTCACGATAATCGACACACATTCTGACCTTACCATCTTTTTTCGGAACGGGCACTATGTTGGCTAGCCACTGGGGGTATTCTGACGTAACGAGGAATCCTGCGTCAATCTGTTTTTGTACTTCCTCTTTGATCTTGAGAGCCATATCAGGGTGGGTTCTTCTCAACTTCTGTTTGACCGGCGGACATTTTGGCTTCAAAGGCAAACAGTGTACCACAATATCAGTATCCAACCCCGGTATATCTTTGTATGACCAAGCAAACACATCAACATATTCTTTTAGGAGCTCTATCACTTGCTTCTTGACATTTGCTTCAAGTGACACCCCGATCTTCATCTCTTTATTGTCTTCCTCAGAGCCTAGATTGATTACTTCTAATGCTTCCCCGTAAGGCTGAATGGTTCGTATACAGGGAACTCAAAGTCGGGAGAGGTCATAGATTCACGTTGTTCAACGGGTTTATTGATAATTAATCTGCGCATATGTTTGATGATTGATTTTAGAAAAATGTGTAAATGCAGATACTTTGGAAGTGATCATATTTTGGTTTTATGTATTACCATTTTTCTTTAAAAAAGCACAAAATAAGACCAAATTCGGGAACAAAACGACGTTTTTATTGATGATGGTAATTTTCTGATGCAAAAAACCCTAGATAAATTCACTTTCGCTTGGGGCAGGACAAAAAGATTTTTTTTTTTTTTTAAAAGCATAAAGACAAACAAGTGCATTACTTGGACAAATGAGCAACAAAAGGAATGTCGACAGCAACCCAATTGTGGTTAGACCCTCCTTGTGTCACGAAGTTGCATGGAATTCCTTCGGGGTTGTCCTCAATGATTGCATTGGCTTCTGGCAGAGAATGGATGAATCCAGCACTGCGAAAAATCCCTCTCTTTGGCTCAATGACGACCCCTGCCTCGGGGATTCCAGTTGACGAAGAGAAACCGAGACCTTCTCGATGCTTATTCTCTGGTAAGCTTAACACTTGCCCCCAGCCTGTAGACACACCATCTTGGACTACCCTCTGAGCGTCTTTGAAAGAGGAAATAGATGCCCCATTCTTCTTCGAATTCTCTTCTTCTAAAGAAAGTCCTTGAAATGAAGATCCCTCGATATTGTCGGCACCAATGAAAGATAAAGCCGACAAGTGGCTTACTAACAAAGCTTCTTCTCCATTCACGGTTACCAGTTTCCCATTCTTCACAAACTTCAATTTCTGATGTAAAGTAGATGTCACTGCCCCAGCTCCATGAATCCAAGGTCGGCCCAATAGACAACTGTATGATGCTTGTATGTCCATCACTTGAAAAGTAACTTGGAAAACATGTGGCCCGATTATAATGGGCAGGTCCACCTCTCCGAGAACAGTCTTCCTCGAACCATCAAAAGCCTTTACCATTACTCCACTTCGTCTTAACGGTGTGCCTTGGTAGGAAAGTTGGTTGTTAGTTGTTTTAGCCATCACATTTAAAGCTGACCCGGTGTCTAACAACACATTCGATAAAGCATCGGTCTTGCAATTCACTGATATATGTAACGCCAAATTATGGTTCCTTCCTTCTTCTGGGAGTTCTTCATCACTAAAACTCAAACTGTTGCATGCAATGATATTCCCCTCTATTCCACCAAACTGGCCAACAGTCACATCATGGTCTACAAAAGCTTGCTCTAACACGCTCATTAAAGCCCCCCTATGAGCCTCTGAACTCAACAGTAAGAACATTATCGATATTTTTCATGGAGTCTGCATCAGTTGATCAATTATCTTATACTCGCTCTTCTTGATTAGCTTGAGCACCTCATCGAAATCAGAAATCGTGCTGGCCTCACTAGACTGGCCTATACCTTGGAGTGCACTAGAATCTTTAGCTTGGGTCTCTTCGATTAACGGGGCGCTAACCCTCTTTGGAAACGCTGCAGGGATAACACGCCCATTCCTCAGTACTCTACTATCTTCAGCAATATTACCCACAGATGGCAAAGGTGGTATGGGAACCTCGCGACCCCCTTCTATCATAGTGGCATTGTACTTGTACGATATGGCTTTTTCAGAAACATAAGGCATTGGCCCTAGTAAGCAAATCACTAAAGGAGTAGCCGACTTTCGGCTGTCAAAGAATATCTCCAAAGGCTCAGGAGTCATGACACATACATCATCACATTTTCTTTCAACAATTAATTCTCCTCGGTTCAAAAGTCCTTGGATATCATCCTTCACTTCCTGGAAACCCCACGGATCTAGACGACATACCTCACAGGCGGTGTGATCATGTTTGAAAAAGGACGCTTCACATAACCTGGCATGTAATGGAACCAATGGTGTTCGGATATGTTGCACTTTAAGAACAAGGCGAGTCTCTTGGCAGTCTTCGACCATGTTGACAGGTGGAGCCCCATGATTTGGTAACGGGTTAGTTTGAATATTTGGGTTTGAGTCTGTGAAGGTTATTCTTTTTTCATTGATCAGCCTTTGGACTGCATTCTTTAGACTATAGCAATTCTCAATGTTATGGCCCGGGGCCCCTTGATGAAAAATACAAGTCTGGTCTGGTCTATACCCTGGTGATGGTTTTTCCGGCACTGGAGGAGGTGCCCTGGTTTGAATCAAATTCTGTTTGAGCAACCCGGGGAGTAGCTCTGCATAGGTAATAGGGATCGGGTCAATTCGCATCCTTTGAGGTCGAGGTTGTTGTTGCTGATTTGGCTGTTGGGGGTACTGGTTGTATGGTTGTTGCTGATATGGACGTTGTTGATATGGTTGTTGAGGATATTGTTGAGGATATTGGGGAAGATATTGTTGAGGATATTGGGGAAGTTGATAATTTGGCGGTTGAGTAGTATTGGTGGTAGGTGTGATGGCAGCAACGTGGTGATAGGCTGGATAATTTTGTTGATGGGCCACCACATTGACCTCTTGTTCTTTCTTTTTCGAAAAGCCATTTCCGAACTTTTTTGTACTGCCGGTGGATGTACTTTCTTTCACTAACCGTCCTTCTCGGACCCCTTCTTCCAACTGCACCCCCATGTTGACCATCTCTGTGAAGTCTCTGGGCACACTTCCAACCATCCTCTCGTGGTAGAACTGACTTAGAGTTTTCAAGAATAGTTTGGTCATCTCCTTCTCTTCTATACTTGGACTAACCTGGGCAGCAACATCCCTCCATCGCTGGGCATACTCTTTGAATGTTTCTCTGTCTTTCTGAGTCATAGCTTGGAGATCACTTCGGTATGGAGCCATGTCTACATTGAACTTGTATTGCTGCACAAAGGCTTCACACAGATCATTGAAAGTTCGGACTTCTGTACGGTCCAGATTTATGTACCACTTCAGTGCGGCACCAGCTAAACTATCTTGAAAGTAATGAATGAGGACCTGGTTGTCACCTACATACGTGGACATCTTTCTCATATACATCCTTAAATGTTCCTTAGGACAGGAAGTCCCTTTGTATTTCTCGAAGTCTGGGAGCTTGAACTTGTGGGGTATCTGGACATTTGGTACCAAGCAGAGATCATAAGCATCTTTCCCGAATATTTCCTTTCCACAAAGTGCTTGCATTTCTCGATTCATCATCTCAAACTTCTCCTGTAAGTCAATCACTTTGTCATGGGCCCCTGTACTTCTTGAAGGAATGATAGGTTCTTCTCTTTGTGGAATAGTATGAACCAGAGGTACTGAGTAGGTCGCAGTTGGAACAGAAAATGCATTTTGAACGGTAGACACTTGAGCTTCTGAGGCATAAGGACTGAATGTTTCACCAAGGCTAAAAGGTACGCCCCAAGGACGGCCTTCTGGTATCATTTGCTGTGAAGTAATAATAGAGGGACCTGCCTCAGCCTGAGTGATGACCTGAGTAGGAGGTGGTGGTGGCAGTTAATCTTGTGCGGCCGTCAGTGTCCTTACCAATTCGGTCAGTTCGTCCATCTTGGCCTGCATGGTTTCATTTGCCTCTCGGAGTACTCGGTTTTCTTGTTCGAGAAAGTCCATTTTCTTCTTTACAGCTGCCCGAGTGTAGTGAGTACGAGTAGACTTGTAGAGAATGCGTCGGGCCACTTTTCAAACGGGTTGACCTTAAAGAATAAAGAATTTGTGTGAGACTTGGGATTTGAAACTATGAATGCAGAATGATGCATGGTATGTTTATGCAAAAAGACACATTTTTATCGAAGGACTTATAAAAGCATTTCTGTAAACATCGTAGTTGAAAATTTCATTGAATAATAATTTAAAGCACCACAAGATAATTCCCTTTCTAACAAACTGAGCCAAGGGAGGGACTCCAAAGTACACTACAAAAAGCTGGAAAATGACATAAATGATAAAAAAAAAACTGTGAAGTTCCCCGACTCCTGAAGCGGTCTACTCCTCAAAATCCGGATGAGTGCCAGCAAAGAAATCCATATGCTCTTTTTTGTTAATATGTCGTTTGAGAAGCTTGTCCTTCACTTGGATGTCAATATTTTGTGCGACAATTGTTCGGCTTTGTTTGAGGAGTTTATGCTTGTGCTCTTCTATTTCTCCACTCATTGTTTCCATCTCGCGCATGGCTTCATCGTATCTTCTTTTCCAAGTGACACTTTCAAGGGTTGACTCATTCAATCGCTCCTGATACTCCTCCTTGGTCTTGATGGTATTGGTAAGGATAGTGGCGGGGTAGTCGAGGATAAGTACCTCAGTAGGGTGTAAGGAATCCCAAAGCTCGTGGCTCTATCAATAACCCATTGAGTATAAGACCCATGCACAAAGTCTCCCTTCTTCCCCAACTGGCTTCTATTAAGTTTACGGATGCCCCTCTAAGCTTGCACAAACTTATCTCTCTTGTTCGAGTAATCTTTGTCGTTGTAGTAGAATTCTCCGGTTAAAGGGAGGTTATCCGGTTAGGTTCTCATTGGGTACCCGAATTGTCGTCGGGCAAGGATAGGTTTGTAACTAATTCCTCCATACACACCGATAAGAGGCACGTTGGGGTATTCACCGCAACTGACAATGATGGTTCCGTTGTCACGAGCTGCATGGTACCAGACTATATCAGATGGGGTCAGAGACATGATTTTTTGGGACCATGAATGACCTTCGAGATTGGCTTGGGAGGAATGGGTTTGAGGTAGATGTGAGGTAAACCATTTGTAGAGTAAAGGTGCACAACAGAGGATAGCTCCACGGCCTGCTAAGGTCCGATCATGGATGGAATGGTATGTGTTGGCCAACAGGGTAGGGACGGGATTTTTGGTGAGGAAGATTTGAATGGCACGGATGTTCACGAAGTTATCAATATTTGGGAAAAGTACAAGTCCATATATGAGTAGGGCTAGAATGGAGTAAAAGGCCTCGTTACTGGCTACATCAGCGAGAAAGGAGGCTTGTTGATAGAGGAACTTTGTCGTAAGGCCTTGTAGACCTCCTTTAACAATGAGGTTTGATTTTATGACGGAGGCTCCCAGATGGAGGGCGTTTGCAATGGTTGAGGGTTTAAGGACGGGTTCAAGGCCGCTGAATGGTATTTTGTCAAGCACTGGTAGACCAACCAAATAAGAGTACTCTTCGAGGGTGGGGACAAGTTGATAATCAGAGAACGTGAAGTAGTGGTAAAGAGGATCATAGAATTGGACTAAAGTTTCCAAGACTCCTTTCGCAACATCCGTTTTAAGGATACCAAGCAATCTCCCATGGCGAGTATGAAAATCTTCTAGACTAGCTACCTTCTTCCCTAGCTCCCTCAATTTCAGCAAATCCGGTCTCTGGAAAGTGTATTTCTTAGTGTTTCTTCTTGCAATCTCCATCTATGATGTTTTACAAAAAGTTTATATAAGTCCTTCGATTGTTTGATGAAAAAAAAGTTTATGAATGAATGCATGTATGCATGATTATGCTAAAGAGCAGAGAAAACATAATGCGGTTAAGTCCATGATGTTGGAGTCAAGGGTGAGCGCGCCATTTGGTAGGGACTATGGTTTTATTTGTACCTGTATCACGGGTTCTACCAAGTTCTCAAGGTCTACAACCCCCTTCCGAAGATTATTGCACAGCGGAATTTACTTCCGGTCCAAAAAATGTTCGTACGAGAGTCTCGCTCGAGTGTAGTATCGCGTATCAACTAGATCAATATTTACTCTTGAATAGCCACCGCACTACGCCCTAAAAGGCTAAGATGGGTTAAAGGTAACTAAAGGTTCTCAACTTCGACGGTCACTCGAAAATATTATGCTAAACACGAATATTCATGTCAACATGGTATACTTCCAAGATTCCTCCATTGAGTGGGATTAACACATGTACCACAACCAAAAATCACTCTTGGTAAGGAACTATGATTATACCACCATCCTATCTTATGTTTCCCTCAAGTCCGGGTGGAGGACTTATCTCACCACACACGTTAAGAAAGGAGAAAGAAGAAGGAAGAGCATATATACACGTATTTCCATCTTTTATATTTGTTCTTTAAGCAAGTTATAGCACAAAACTTAAATAAAGCCAAGTCAGGCTCAACCCTCTTAGAGGATCCCCAGTGAAGTAGCCATTTCTGTCGCGTCATTTTTTGGAGATCAAGGCTATTTGATTAGCGTTTGACTCACTATTTTATTTCACGACTAAACATTTAATTTTTAAAAGAAAGTGGGAAAAAGTTCAAACACCACTTTAAAAGATTTAGGGTTCGGGGGTTAGTTACATAAAGGGAAGGTATTAGCACCCTTTATGTTCGTAGTACTCTACGGGAACCTCTTGATTTTATTTAACTTTTGTGCTATAAACTTGCTTGCTTTTGAAAATGGAATTAAAGTGTTAAAAGAAAAAGAGCAGCCTATTATCAACATTTTTTATTGATTTGGAAGGACGGGTGTCCTTTGCCTACGTACCCGTGAGGGATCAAATCCTCGTAGTTCGGGGTAGAAATTTCGTTTGATTGGTTGTGTGTTTTTTATTAGTTTTGAAAAAAAGTTTTAAAATGTAAAAGGCCAAAGTGGCAAAAGAGTATTTGTTTGTGTTTTTTATATTTAAAGGAAGAAGGTTTAAAGTATAATTAAAGTTGATTGCAATTTTGATTTATGAAAGAATAAAATAAAAGATCACTTGATTTAGAAATCAAGGTGTATTATGAAAATGTTCTTGTGATTTTGTGATTGTTTGCATGTTTTTGTTGTTTTTGAATAATTAAACGAAAATTAAATCTAACAGAGCAAGAAAGTAAAACGTAGGTTTTTTGTGGTGACGTTGGATCACCGCAAAAACCTTTAACCTAAACTAGAAACAATAAAGATAAATCATGCACGCACACATGCACACATGCACCTACGACTATTACATTAAACTTATAATACACGCTACGGTCTGCGAGAAATAAATGACATGAAAATAAATTATTTACATTAAGCCTATTTTACATTCTAATGTCCTTGCTATAAAATAAATGATGTAAATAAATATGTGAACAAAATAATAAACCTGGCCCTAAAATATGCATGAGAAACGGGAAAATAAAATGTATGCAAATGAATCAAATGAAGTGCAGGGGGTCCAATCACAAGGTGAGGGTGTGCAGTTAGCAGGCAAGTGTGCAGAAAAGGAAAAAACTAATTGGGCCTAGGAGGGTAAGGGGGCGCATGGGCCGGTTTAGTTGGTTCAGACCACTAATATATAGGATGTTAGGGGTTTTTTTACTCATTTTTACATCCTTCTTTCTCTCTCTTCTCTCATTCTAGAGAGAGAGGCTTTGTTCTCTCTCTGAGTTCTCTCAAGAACTCTATGCATTTTCCGGCCAGGCCATGAATTTTCCGGAGAGGAACAATTATCCGGTGTGGTGGTCGCCGGCCAAGGGTGGTGGCGCCGCCGCGCCGGAGTAAGAAAGTAGCTCCTTTTCTGTTTTTTTTTGCTCTTTCTCTTTTACTACTCTTTCTACTCTTGAATCTTACCTTGAAATTCCTAAGTAACGAGCCTACAACCCTAGATCTACAAAAACATGAAATAACAAAAATACTACCTTTTTTGGTGGATTCGATTTTGTTTCTCTTTTGATGTTGTGTGTCTGGATCGGATTGATACTCCTGTGTTGTTGTGGATTTGAAATATTGTTCTGAAAATTTTCTTTGCAGGCTTTCTCTTTGTATTTTTTTCGGCCGCCGTGAAAAAGGTCCTTGCCTTTGTGTTACGAAGGTGTTATTTATAGCCAAGGGATTCTGGGTTAGGGTTTGTTTTGAAAAGCCAGAAAATCTGCATTTTCGGATTAGGATGAAATGCAAAACGTGTTTATGAACTGGATTGGATTTGCGTGACAAGCTGTTTTTGGATCAGGATCACTTCTTTGGACATTATCAGATTATTTGGATTTTTAGGACTTTATCCAGTAATAATAAAAAATGAATAATAATAAAAATGACATTAAATGAATAAATAGATAATAATAATAATAATAAAAAGAACTATGCAGACTTGGACTTATAAAAAATGAAATAATGACTAATAAAATTAAAATTAATGAATAAAGATAAAAATGAAAATAAAGAGAGATGACGGCCCGATTCGGAATAAAAAAAAAAGAGGTATTTTAAAATACCTCTCTGCCGAATTTTTTCACTGAAAAGTCGAGGACTGATAAGCGTTAAATGACGCGTGTCCGTGGGATCTTGGGTCAAAAATAGGGGTATGACACTGAGTAATAAACATCAAATAGTCATAAGACTCCAAGTAGAAAGACACCCTAAACAAAACCGACACACTAGACTCTGAAAAAAGCAGTAAACGAGGAAGCTCCGAGCTTTCCTCAAGCACTCACCAATGCAAATCAAATACTCCTGTACGCCGTCTACTCATCCATACGAATAAGGTAGACGGTCAACCAAACGACCACTAGGGGTTAGTTCATAATTCACAATTAAACATAATCAAACATAAGCATTCAAGGATTCATGCATAAACATATACGTACCCATCCCTCCTAGAATACTTACATTTCATTAATATTATCCTCCATTTCATACACATCATGCTATCACACTTCTATCATAACATAGAAAACATATTCTTCTATAATCAAGTCATCAACATAAGCTCATCACTTAACAACATCAATCAATATAAGAATTTATTACTTCATCCACTATTCAACTTAATCATCAAGTTATATCAACTTTTCAATTAGGAAGTATAAACATACATGCAACCCTATTCATCTTACATAGAGCACATACTTTCCTTAATTCATATAATTCATCTAATTCATGTCACTCATATAAACCGCATCAACTCTTGCCTAATCAACTCAACAATTACAATTCATTATTTCAAAAGTATATGCAAAACAATCATCATTATCAACGAAATCACCAAATCATATATATAAAATTCTCACCTCGTTGCTATTACCAAAATAATTATTATCAAATAGATTCACCAAGTGTATAAGCATCATGAAGAATAACAAACATTGTCATGTGCACATTTCTACACCATTAAGTACATAAGTACAATCAAGTAAGGCATACAATTAGAGTCTGATTCAAATATTCACAACAATCACCAAAAGTCCACCAATGCACATATACACCGATACACATATGACTCCACTCACTAACTATTAAATGCATGCAATGTTCTAGATTCTTCTCTAGATGCATGTGGTACCATAGGATTTCAGAGTTAATTTTACTGTTAATGAATCCACCAACATAATAAACATCACCAATTATGATCTGTATAAGCTATGTAATAAACATCACCAATTACATTCTTCAAATCACCTCAATATGACTATGAATGCATGGACTTCAAGTAAGGACTCGACAATGCATAACTCACCGAACTATATTAACATAATAATCATCCCCAATTATGTTATTCACCAACAATTGCATTATCAAATACTTACATCCATACAATCAACTAGTCATAATTCAACAAGTCATCACAAATTCATCAATTTAAAATCACCAAAAGAATCATCAACATATCATCATCCAACATCATCATCATAATCATCATCAAGTATCATCATAATCATCATCAACATTTAACAACCTAAAGAAACGATAAAGTTTCAAGTTCACATTTCACATAAAAGACGAACATCTATCCACATCATGATATTCATCAATTTAGACGCCCGATCCTTAACAATTCATTCACAATAGATCATATTAACATGAACTCAAAGTCTCCTACAAGTTATCCGACCATAAAAATATTAGTTTGACAAAGTTCGTCAAAATTTATGAAAACTATCATTTTCCGATAAATACTCCAAAACCAAAGTAAACAAATTCAAACGCCTCAACCGAGTATACACACCAAACACATATGACTGTAGTAGCATATACATATACGTTTCATAGGCTAATTCCGACAAATTTTAAAATTTATCTAAGTTCGTATCGTTTTATCATTTTCCAAGTTATTCGACAAATCAACTCAAAACAATTTCAACATTCCAACCAAGTACACATACTACTCACACATGATAACAGTAGCATATGCATATAGGCATCATAGGCCAATTCACATCAATCCCAAAATTTCCCAAGGTTCGTATCATTTTGCCGTTATTCAAAGAATCTATGTTTTCAAAGCAAAACCAAGTTAAAGTTCATGATTCACATCCAAAATATTTTTATAAATCATGACAATATTAGACAACCCTAGTTCTACCCTTTTTCCTTGAGAAAATGAGTTTTCGGAAATTTCATGTGCTTGAGCCATTTTCAAAAAGTTCATGATACGATTCACAAAACCAAGTTTAATCTAACTCAATTGATGTTTCCAAAGGTTTAGAAAGCTCAAATACATGTAATTACATCAAAAGAATCAATTTGAACGGTCCGGATCAATCCCCCAAAGCCCGGAACATCCAAAACAAGGAGTGTTGCCCCTGGGCAACTCGCTTAAGCGAGTTTTTTCCAAAACAATTCCCCTGTTCTGGTTGTTCTCTTATGGGAACATACCATTTTCCACTCAAAATCCCCAATTTTGATCCCCTTAACCCTAAATTCGACCCTAAAACTTTGTCGTGTCATTTTTCGGAGATCAAGGCTATTTGATTAGCGTTTGACTCACTATTTTATTTCACGACTGAACATTTTATTTTTTAAAAGAAAGTGGAAAAAGGTTCAAATACCACTTTAAAAAAAGATTTAGGGTTCGGGGGTTAGTTACATAAAGGGAAGGTATTAGCACCCTTTATGTCCGTAGTACTCTACGGGAACCTCTTGGTTTTATTTAATTCTTGTGCTATAACTTACTTGCTTTGAAAAAAGAAATTTAAAATGATTAAGAAAAAAAACCTAATTATCTACATTTTTATTGATTTGAGAGGACGAGTGTCCTTTGCCTACGTACCCGTGAGGGATCAAAACCTCGTAGTTCGGGGTAAAAATTGACGTTTGATTGATTTTGTATTTTTTATTAGCTTTGAAAAAAAGATTTTAAAATGTAAAAAGCCAAAGTGGCAAAATGTAATTGGTTTGTGTTTTTTAATATTAAAGGAAACTACTCAAAATAAAGTTAAATCGATTAGACATTTGATTAAGAAAATAAAGAAGGATCACCTGATCTTCGATCAAGGTTTGTTGTAAAAAAAAAAAATGTTTTTGTGATTTTTGTTATCTGCATGTTTTTGTCGTTTTGAATAATTAGCTGAAAATAAACTAACGGAGCGTGAGAAATAAAAGCGTAGGTACCACATGGTGGCGTTGAACCACCACGAGGACCTTTAACCTAAACTACCGAGCATAAAATAAAAGGCATACATCCACACACGCACACATGTACCTAAGGCTATTACATTAATCCTATTAATACATTCTAAGGTCTGCCGAAAATAAATATGAATGAATCATTTACATCAAGCCTAATATACATTCTTTCACTGTTGATTCGGTTTTGTTCTGGTTTGGTTTTGTCGGACTCCTGCCTTCGTCTTTTCTCTTGCTGTGCGTGTGTGTGTGTGTGGCTGTGCGTGTGTGTATGGTTGATGCTTGCTGATTCGATTTGAAGTGTTTGTATTGATGGATGAGTTTCTTTGGCCGATTTGGTTTTTGTGCGTGTTGGCTGCCGTGAATGTTTTTTTGTTTTTCTTCCGATCCCCTCTGTTGTGATGGCTGGCTTCTACTTATAGTCTGATGATTAGGGTTTAGGGTTTGTTGAATGATGCAGAAAAACTGCATTTGAATCAAGAAGAATGGAAAAAACGTGGGGATTGTTTCCGGATGACTTGCTATGGTTTTGAACGAATCTGGACTGTTTTTGGCCCCTTTAATTTTTATGGACATTTAAAAAAGAAAAAAAAATGGTAAAACAAATGTTGACCTGTTCTCTAAAAATAAATAATAATAATAAATGTATATATAAATTAACATTGAATTAAATAAATGAGATCGAAAATAAAAGGTGGAAGTGAATTTAAATTAAAAAGACCAATAAAAGGTGAGAAGAGGGCCCGACTCGGAACTAAAAAAAAATGAGGTATTTTAAAATACCTCTCTGCCGAAATTTTCACTGAAAAGTCGAGGACTGATCAAGATCGAACGGCGTACGAGTGTGGGGTCAACTGACACGTGTCGGTGTACGAATGTAACGATCTTAGGTCAAAAATCGGGGTATGACAAACTTGTATGCCAGTTTACAAACATAAAAAGGCATTTAAATCAAAAACAAACATCGGATCATAGCACCAATTCATATCAAAATCATCACCTAGTTCATAATTCACCAACACCCACAATTTTTCTTATTTTTCACAATCTTCAAAACAACCACACCAATTCAAACCCAACAACATATAAACATAAACAAACATCACTAAATGAATTCAAACATGTTTCGACAACAATCAATCACCAATTCAAGATTTACACTCAAATAATTAAAAATCATCAAAACAACTCAACCACAACAAGATTTATGAAGTTTAAGCTATTAACACAACAATTTAATGCAGTTTATCATACCCCCAATTTCACATGAAATGGGAGCACGAATTGCATCATTCAAAACCACAAAAAGTCACAATTATCATAATAGCTTAATTTATGAAAAGAGGCCATCCCTCTTACCTCTAATCTTCAAGAATCCATACCATAGCTTCAATTTAGGTCCAGGCCTCCAATCTCAAGTCTTCCCTCTCTAGCTCCCCTTTCTCTTTCTACCTCTCTCTCAAAATGTTTTTGTAAAAATGAGTGAATGAATGTAATGACCTAATATTTTCACAAGACTAGTGTTTATATATTCACTACACAAATGTGCTTAGTCTATAGTTGTCTTAGTGAGTTCAATATTCTTACCAACTAATTCACTAAAGTTACTACACACTTAAATGATCAAAATAATGAATTATTACCGCCTCTAAATAATTACCCCACCTCACTAGTAACTTAATAAAAATAATTATTCCCACTTAAAACACTAAAAATAACCTACTCATTAAAAAGACTAATTTACCCTTACTCACCAAATGACCCAAATACCCCTGAGATTAAAATGACTAAAATACCCTTCTTAAGCCAAATCTATCAATCCCGAATAAAATACACACACACACACAAATAATCACATACAAGCACATAAAAACACACATAATAAATAATTAAAATAATTCTATCGAAAAAAGAGTTGTTACATTTAGTCCCTGTAAAGTTTTCGTTAATGTTTTAAGTCTCTGTAAAAAAAATTCCGTCAATATTTTTGGTCCCTAAAATGTTAAAGGAAAATGTCATATGGACTAAAAAGTGGGATTTTATTTTGTAGGGACTAAAAACAAAATTCTGAATATTTATAGGGGTCATTTGCTTAATTAACCCTTAATTTTATCATATTATGTGCAAACATGTTGTCATTGTATGCTACTAAATTGGATGTTGTGAATTTGTTTGCAGATTCGTCTTCTATATTTTAGCAATGTAGAATAATTTAGTTTATTAATTTGAATGAATGAATATCGTTTTGTTTTTGTAAAAAAAAAAATGTAATCTACGAGTTATTTTTTGGGAACAAATAGTCTAATGACTATAAATTCACCATTGAAGTGAATAAGTGGTAAATTGGGGGTTCAAACTCGGCCCTTAATGTAGGAGTACTCTATATAAAAGAATTAATGTAGAATGATGTGTACAAATTAATTCACTTTTCTATTAGAACTCTTAGTTTAAATGGTTTAAGATAAACTATTAAAAGTTGGAGGTTTGAGTTCAAATACAAACAGAATCGAAAACTAATTGGATCATGCAAAAATGTTGCATATGTTATTATGTTAAGAAGTCCATAAATATTCAGTATTAATTGAGAAAAATTAATCTTTCAAATTTTGAGAAATAAACTAACAAAAATTTTAATACATAATTTCATCTTTTGTATTATAACACGTCTCTAAATATGCCATAAATGCATATAATATTATTTTCCAAAGTAAAAGGAGTATTCTAAGGCAAAAATGAAGTATTACTCCCTCCGTCCTTTATGGCACAATAATTTTACTAATTTGTCTTCTAACCCATGAATACGATTTTAATTATTTAGAGTAAAATTACACTTGGTCCCTCAATTTTACTAATGAGATGAAGGAACAATTTCAAACTCTGATTCAACTAGTCTTGTTCCTAAATCCAAGTTATGTTTACCGGAGTATTTTTAGTGCCAAAATTGTGGTAAAACAGGGTGCACGATGGCGGATAGGTTCTGGAGCTAACATACCTTTTTTTGGCGCTCCTTGACTAAAGGATGGAATGTCTTTGTCAACAACTAACCCAATATTTGAGCCTTTGATGCAGATGAATTTATGTGATTTTATTGATCAAGAGTTAAAGATTTGAAAAGCTCCTATAATCTCTAATTTATTTGATGCGGCCATTGTACAATTAAATTTTAATACCCCACTTCAACCTCTAGTCACGGAAGATAAAATGATTTGGAAAGGGGAGAAGAGTGGTAAGTATTCTATTAGAAGTGCTTATAGAATATGCGTGTATGAAATTGCAGATTCCCATTTGCATGTCCATGGTCGATGGAATCTCATATGGAAGTTAAAAGTGCCTCCAAAAGTTAAGAGTTTTCTTTGGCGTGTGTGATCTGGTTGTTTTCCGAAACGCGCTCGTCTAAGTAGCAGAGGAGTCTCTTGCCCGCTTGATTGTCTTCAATGTAATAACAATTGTGAAGATAGTATCATATTCTTATCAAGTGTTCTAAAGTTGTTCAAGTGTGGCGTGGTCTGAATTTTTGGGATACAATAAACAGGGTTCTTTGTCAAGATTATAATATCCATGCACTAATTTTCACTCTCTTGCAGCAATTTTCTTCAGGAGAATGCGAGTTCATGGCCACAATTATGTGGAGTATTTGGAAGAGTCGTAACATGAAACTTTGGCAGGAACATAATGAACTCAGCTCGCAGATGCTCCAACGCGCAACCCACCTACTAGATGAGTGGAGAGCTGCTCAAGCCATCAGGTCTTGCAGTAACGCCCAATCCACCATACCTCAAGCGCGGCCTACAAGGCAAGAAGAGGATGATTTGAAGAAATTGGCACCGGGCAGGTATAACTGCAATATAGATGCATCTTTTTCCACTTCTCTTAATAGGGTTGGATTGGGCATGTGTCTTAGAGATGATGCTGGTGTTTTTGTTCTTGCAAAGACGGAATGGTCTGCTCCTTTGTGTGATATAAATGTAGGGGAGACTGTTGGTTTGCATACAACTTTGGATTTGGTCTTTAATCAACAGTTCGACGATGTCGACTTTGCACTTGATTGTTAAAGAGTTGTTGAATGTGTCAATTTTAATATAGATGATAGTAGTGAATTTGGATATATTATTTCCGCTTGTAAACAGATGTTAGTGGATAGATTTCAGAACTTTCATTTCGAATTCAATAGGAGGCAAGCGAATAGGGTTGCTTACGAGTTAGCTCAGGCAACCCTATCTAATCCTAACCCCCCATATTATAGATGATATCAATGAATTTTCTCCTTCAAAAATTCAAAATAAAAAAAAAAGTTAAATTGGGGACCAAAATAGTTATTTTTAAAATCAGGGACCAAAACATCATATGTTTTATTGAAATAAGAGAATAAAAAATGCATTTCAGCTAAAATAAATTATAATAAAAAGATGGGGTATGTCACTGGTGAACTTAGATTCATATCACCATCCAACATTACGCTACAGAAAATAGCTCCTTGCACTTTTGAAGTTATTTTTCCCTGCTAGTGAGAAAAAACACGCGGGGGTAACACCCTTAAAATATTTTTGTTTTGATTTACCCACCTAATAGGTCAAACAAAAACCAATTTCATTTCATTTTTTCAAGAAATTTTTGTTTTTGTTTGGCCTATTAGGGGGGTAAATCAAAAAAATAATTTTACAGGGTGTAAAATTAGAAATGACCAATATTACAGGGGGTAAAGACCTATTAACCCTAGCTTATTTTTACCCACCTTAGGACTAACCATTTTTTTTTCTTTTTCTTTTCTGGGGCTTTCTACTGAAGGTATTTATAGGATCACCATTTCTTTTCTGAATAGCATAACTGATGGTATTTAGAGCCAAATATTTTCATATCCATTCTAGTTGTTAAATACTTAAATATTAGCAATTATGAGTGTTCCATATTAATGTTATTTATGCTTGAATTTGCGGCCGAATGCAATAATTAATGCAAATAAATCATTTATTCAAAATAGATTAAGATGTCACGTCAGCATTTTCTCAAAACATGCATAATTTGGCTTTCATGAAAACTCGCAGCGGAAAAACAACATCATAAATATCTTAGCAACATGTAATCATCCTCAAAACATGAATAATAAAATCTCAACACAATATCTCAGGTCTCATATACATAACAACAGTCTCAGCAATAAATCCAATAAAAGAAAAATAACATAAAAGCAAAATTCATGACACTCCTAATCAGAGTCTAACTAGACACCAAGCAAAAGATACAGAGGTAGCTCCAAGCTAATCCTTGAGCACTCACAAGAAACACAGACTCAAGCCTGCACTGCGTCTACACCATTCATACAAATGGGTATGCGGTCAACCAAACGACCTCTAGGGGTTAGATAATATTCCACATAATAACATATAAGCATAAATTAGCATTCTAGGATTTTAAGTATAGCACATATACATACTCATGATTCCTAGAATCTAACATCATGTGAATATCATCACAAATTCATTCATAGCACAATAATGCATACCACATAAAATCCTCTTCAATAAACCATCATACCATTCATAAAATAACAATCCAACTGTAAAAGCATCACCAATCAATTATATTGCAAGTACACAATTATACATAAGTTCACATAATTCATCAAACCACATAATCCACGTAATTTGTATGCAAGTTATGTTCTACACACCTCTACAAATCCGACAATCAAATTTTTGACGTCGTTGCCGGGGATTGTTGATATTTTCGACTAAGCAATTTAAATTACATATTTCTATATTTATTTCTCTGCCATTTATATTTCAGTCATTTATTTTTTCGTATTTTTTTCTGTTTTAAAAATTCAAAAATACCAAAAAATATAAAAATACCAAAAATATTTAGCCCTAGTTGAGTCATTTTATTTTTAGAGCCTAGTTTATCATTTAACTATTATTACTAACATAGTTTATTTTTACCCACCTTAGGACTAACCATTTTTTTTCTTTTTCTTTTCTAGGGCTTTCTATTGAAGGTATTTATAGGATCACCATTTCTTTTCTGAATAGCATAACCGATGGTATTTAGAGCCAAATATTTTTTTATGCATTCTAGGTTGTTAAATACTTAAATATTAGCAATTATGAGTCTTCCATATTAATGCTATTTATGCTTGAATTTGCGGCCGTTCTTTACGGACGACCAGTTAGATTATTATAAACATGAGGCATTTTTATTTGGTACCTTGAGTCTTTCAAGCCACCCTTTTATATTCTTATTATCCTTTGTGAAACAACTTTGAGCCTCTAGACAAAATATTCTTTATTGTTACTTAGTGACGAATCATGTCACAGTCCTGAACCTTAAAAGCACCCTGTTTAATTTCTTTCGGAGTTAGATAGGATATTATAATGACTGGGTATAATTTGAAGCAAAGTTTGAGGTTTCTCATTGGAATTAGACACGTTTTAAGTTTGGGGTGGAGTAACAGTAGAATATATTTATCAGAAAAAGAAATATTGAAATAAAAAGTAGATGACCATGGATCTACATAGAAAAAAGAAAAAAAAATCAAGAGCCAAAAATTTTGGCCTCTTAAAAAAAGTTTATTTATGTCAAAAATGAAAAGATGAATAGTTCTACTGTTTTACCCATCTTGTTTGATTCAAGGAAGGAAGGTTGGCAGATCATCATTGTTTTAATAGGAATCCCTAGGTTAGTGAACTAACTCCAAGTTCTTTTGTTAGCCTGCTTTCCCAGATATATCCACCTTAACTTAAGCCAAGTTATAACCTGTAAAGTCCTGAAAGTGTGTGTATAATTTAAACTTGATTGTCTGTTTAGAATTGTCTCAAATTTACATCAAGGTACATTCATGACGACTGGAGTGGGCAAACACCATGACCAACCCTACTGACTTTAGGAGATACATAAGTGTATCATAGAAAATTGTATGGTTGGGAATATAGGCTACTTTCTCCTAATCGGACCCACTTGAATGTAAGGAGGTAAATTTAGTCAATTGTTGTAGATGTGATGAATGATGTCCTAAGAACAACTCCCAGAAAGGTATGTTTTCCTTGGGGGAAAAATGCATCGAATAACTTATGTTTTTCTTTCCACACTTGAGGACAAGAAACAGTTTAAGTTTGTGGTTGTGATGACAAGTCATCTTATGTTATTCTTAGCATGATTTTCAGTCTATTTGAGTTGGTTTTACCAGCAAAGCAGAGGAGTATTAAATCAATTGCCTATGATTTCGGGACATATGTAATGTTTTCTATATTTTAGTCTGTAATTCTATTCTTACCGAAAATGCCAGAGGGAGCGAGATGCCTTGGAATGGCAGGCACATGTGCTAGGCGCATGGCTCTAGGCACCCCGTTTCTTGGGAAAAAGACACTTTTCGTGACATTTTCGTCCGTGTAAGCTCGTGATTTTAGCCCAAGTTAGGTAGGAAGTTTCCCTATAAATACCACACTCCTCATTCAAAATTTCTCGTTCAGAACTGGAGCAGTTCAAGAGGAAGACGATTATTGGAGCCAAGGAGAAGTTTTATCTTCTCCTGTCTTTTCTAAGGTATGTTTTTATCTTTTTGTATTTTGTCTTAGTCATCATGTGTAACTCGATATCTATAGGCTAGGGTTCTAAAATGAACCTCTATTTTTTTTTTTTGGATAATTATTAAATTTAGTGTCGTTTATTTTAGTATATTTTCTATTCGCTATTAAGTTTTATTATGATTAATTTATTTTGGCGGGGTGCAACTCTATATTAGATGCTTAGGTTTTGACAGGGCCTAACATTCCTATTACTACCTGAATTCTTATATCTTGATATTTATATCCTTATACTAATAACTACATGTCTAGGAAGTAAGTGATTAGTAAACTAGATGAAAGATACCGAAAGTGAGTTGAACCTATTAGTAAGTACTTAAGAGGCAACATTACTAATATTGAGTAAAATCTACTGAACCTAGGATGTAAATAGTTTAGTAATTAGGGAAACAAGCACCAAATGGAATAAACCTAGTAAGACAATTGTCCTCAACCTCTAGGTAAGGTAGACGCTAATAGGGCTGCCCGTTTGAATAACTATCTAGGGGGAAGGAAAGTGTGTTATGAGGGTCCTAAATTCATGGATGGGAAGACCTTCAGGAACATTGACCTTCATTGTCTTTGGAAACCTATGAACGCCAATTTAAGTTTATGTTTCAATTACCTCTGAATTAGCAAGACCCCGCACGTATAGATCACCATGTGATCAGCAGGTGCAGTTAACCATCAGAGCGATAGACCTAGATCTACCGAGATAGTATAGACCTCGAACGTAAGGATCATCGTGCGATCAACAGGTGTAGCTTGACAACCGACTAGGTTAGAACGTCCCAACGGCCTCATCACTTGTATATTCTACTTAAGATAACTAAACACAACATGATAGTTATTTAATATCCAACGAAATAAATAGGGGGGTTCAAAGAATCCTAACGGTCATGCCCTCCAGAGGCCCGGTCGTGCTAGACTTTTAACAAAAAGTCAAGATTATAACAGTCGATCCATGCACGGCCGTGCCAAGTAGGTGCACGACCATGATAACACCTCAGGACTTCGTTTTCAAAACTGTTTTCGATCCCATTCGCTCCTAATTTGTCCCAAAACCTCAAAATAATATTATCTAATTATTTGCACTTTAATCAACTTGGTTCAACTTCTTTCAACATCAATTAACTAAAGGGTTAATATGTATTTACCCCCCTGTAATTTGGGCGAGTTCCAGTTAACCCCCTATAAAAAAAAGTTTAGATTTCAACCTTGTAATTTGAAGATTCTTTCAAAATAGACCTTGTAATTTGAAGATTCTTTCGTTTTAGACCCTGAGGCCATCTGACTGTGCAAACATGATGATGTGGTATGCTGACTCAGCATTTTTGGATAATGTGGCGCGCTGACTGTATAATTAATTTTATTTTTTATTTTCATTTCTATTAATTTAAAAATAAAAAAAAAACTGAAAATTAATTTTAAAAATAGAAATATTCAAATTATTTTTTTCAAAATTGAAAAGTCCGAAAAAAAAAATCAGATTTTTTTAATTTAAAAAATTTGAAAAATAATAAACAAATTTAGATTTATTTTCAAAAAATTAAAAGAATCGGATTTTTTTTTCGAAAATTTCATTCCATAATTTTTATAAAATCTTTTTCAAAATTAAAATATTAGGAAAAAAAATTATTCTTACAAAATTTTATGCCACGTCATCATTTTTGTCCAGTCATATGGCCTTAGGGTCTAAAACGTAAGAATCTTAAATTACAGGGATGAAATCTAAACTTTTTTTTACAGGGGGGTAAACCGGAGCTCGTCCAAATTACAAGGGGGTAAAGACATATTAACCCTTAACTAAATTAATCACTTAAAACAACTTATAGCTTAAAATTAGCATAATTAATAAAGCACGAAAAATTCACTTAATTCATCCATAATTCATGAAAACACAACAACCAAGATTCTACCATATGAACAATCATTTCCAAGAAAAATAAATCCCATATCCCTACTTTGTTCCACTTTATACCAACACTTTTATAGTAGCTCACCCTTGTCTTTCTATCCTCATAAAAAAATCGACACTTGTTCACCAAGGTCGCAAAGACCCTAATATCATGGGTTCCAATGAACTCCTTTATCTCCAGACAAAGACCACTCTCAAATATGATGCACTTTGACGCTTCCTCTCCCACATCATTTTAATGAGGGAAAAAGCGCGAAAGTTTCTCAAACTTTTCCGCATAGTCGGCCACTAACATGTTCCCCAGATTCAACTTCAAGAATTCGATCTCCTTCTTTCTCCTCACATCGGCCGGAAAGTACTTCCTCATAAACTCTTCCTTGAAGACCATCCAAGAAACCACAACTCCTCTAGACTCCATTCTCTGCTGGGTATTCAACCACTAGTGCTCAGCTTCTTCAGCCAACATATGAGTGCTAGCCTCACCTGTAACGCCCTAGTTGTTATTTATTTATTTTCGGTTGATTTTTAATAAGTTTATATGATTTTAAATGATTTATGTTGATTTTATGGTGTAATGTATTTTATTATATGATTATTTGATTATTTAATTGAATAGGTGAGAAATAATATTATTTGAAGTTTTGGAGGTTAAAAAGATAGTATGACTTTTATTAGTAAATTAGAAATAATATAGAATTATTATTTATTTGGAATTAAGGGGATTAATGAGAATTAATTAGAATTAATAGGGAGTTAGAGAAGGAAAAGGTCAGAAAAACAGTTTCACGTAGAAACAGAGAGAAACAGAGAAAAGGGAGAAAACCAAGAACTAAGGGAGAAAAGCCTAGGGAGAAGAACTGTAGAGCCTTGTTCATCAAAATTCAGGTAAGGGTGAGACTAACTCTCAATTTTAGGTCTTATAATTTGTTGATTAATGTTGTGTTGTTAGGGTTGATGAATTGAATTAGGTTAAAGATGAATTGATTTTAATAACTCGATGAATTCATGAAAATGTTGTTGTTTATTGCTGTTCTGATGTTAGTTTGTATAGAAGTAATGCAATTCATCAAAATTGGATTTTTAGGTGTTGAAATTGGGGTTTGGGGTTGAAAAAGAGAAGTCTGTTCGTACAGTTCGTAGTTCTGTAAATCGCCACTCGCCACGGCGAGCAGACCCACTCGCCAGGCGAGTAAGACCTGTGTAGCTAACCACAGCGAGCAGACCCACTCGCCATGGCGAGTAATGCACCTGTGTAGCTCGCCACAGCGAGCAAATGCACTCGCCACGGCGAGTTGCTTAAATTAAAAAGTGTTAATTATCTTAATGATGTTTTTGGGTCAATTTTTATATCAACATGAGTGCCTTGATATATTTAGGAATGAATGGCACCTTTTTTACAGAATCAAATTTGGGTTTTGGGGACTTAAAAATGAAGATTTTAGGTGAAAAATGTCAAAAATGTCGAGAGCACCCAGTTTCGCTCGCCTTGAGCTCGCCCCCAACTCGCCATAGCGAGTGGCTCGTTTTCCTGAGCTCGCCATAGCGAGTAAAGTAGCTCGCCACGGCGAGCAGCACTGTAGCATACTTTAATTGTTGAATTTTGTTGTGAGACTCTGTTGTGTCCTTTTGCTGTGTTCTGTCGATCAAGTCGGAGTTTTATGTCATAGTTGATTATGCATATTGTAGTCGTCATCGCTGTTGTCGAGTTGTATGCAGATATACACTATTGAGTCCATTTCATACTCATACCTTGTTGAGGGCTCATGCCCTGGAGTGTTTTCACTCAACCGTTGAGGGCTTATACCCTGGAGTGTTTATCACTCAATCATTGAGGGCTTATGCCCTGGAATGTTATTTCATTCAAACTGTTGGGGGCTTATGCCCCGGAATGCTTAGCATTCAACGCGCGTAAAATGGTACCACATGCATTTGCATTTAGTCGCATTGTTGTCGTCGTCGTTGTTGTTGTTGTTGTCGGTCAGGTCGTCGATGTCGTAGTTTGATGATGATGTTGTTGATTTGTTTTAATTATAAACTGGCAGTTGATTATCATTATGTTGTTGTTGTTGAATTTAATTGATGAATTATAATATCTATTGTTGTTTGTGAATCTCACCCCTTCTGCTTGAAAATGTTGCCTTCCCTATGGGTAACTTGCAGGCAACGAAGATTAGTAGGGATGTCGGCTCAAAGTGTCTTAGGGCTCTGATACGTAACCGGATGGGAATTTTGTTACTTGTTTTCTCTTTCCTTACGTATTACTTATGAATTATGAGACTTTTGATTAGGCCTGCGTGCCAAAGATTAATTTTGTTGATTGAAATGAATTCCGCTGCGAAGTTTGAAAGTTATTTATTATTGACTACTTTTTAAGAAGAATAAATAGTTATTTATTCATTTAGAGTTTTTGTTGAAAGAAAATGCAGCATTCCGTTATATGAATACTCTGATTTTATTTATGAATTTTTATGTTGGGAAAACGGGGTGTTACATCACCCCTGCTCCTCAGGGGTAATCATAGCACGAAAAATGTTCTTGATACTCTTTAGCCAGACATAAGCTCCCTTCGGATCATACCTCCCTTTGAACGACAGTGGATTGTTTAGCACCAAATGGTTCAGACGAAGCTCATCAGCTCCTCCGTGATGATTATGCTGCCCTTGCATCGTCGCATTAGCTTGGGCCAATGCTTGAGCGATCGTAGTCATCACATTAGCTATCACAACATTGTTCCTTTCCGCCACATTCTACATATAAACCACCAAATCAGCACAACAGTATCAAAAGTATTCACATACCATTCACATACACAAGGTAAATTAAACAAATGTTGGCCCAAACTAGACCAACATGGCTCTGATACCAACTTGTATCACCCCCAAACACCACAAATAATGTTTAATAAATAAATTAGAGTTAATCACAAAGGTTTAAGATGTTACTTCATCTTTAAACACAACAACAATCATAATGCATTATAATCATGAAATTTCATAAATAGTCGTAGCGGATTCATAAACATAAAGTAACATAAGTTCTTTGTTTCAACATCTCCAAATACATCATGTTAAAAATCAAAGTTTCCCAAAGAATAGAATTCATAAAAGAAATAAAACTCCCGACAAATCATAATCAGAGCCTACAACTAGACTTCTAAAAGCAAGCATAAAAGTGAGGTAGCGTCAAGCTATCCTCGAGCACTAACGTCTAAATCACGTGTTCTGAACCTTCACGTCTACACCACCCAAAAGAATAATGTAGGCGAAAACTCGCAAAATGGTGAGAAATACTCAACAAAGGAAATCATGAACACAATAGTTAATTCAAGGCAACAAACATCACATATTCAACAATTCAATATATATATATATATATATGTGTGTGTGTGTGTGTGTGTGTGTGTGTAACATCATTCTAATATAAATACACATATAAATTCTCAAATATGATTCCATGATAAGTCAAGTATTTACATCATCACCTTATCGCCAAATCAATTCGAATCATTCACAATTCATCACCTTCATTACAAGTGCTCAAATATCACCAAGTATACACATAGTCATGTACACATCTTCACATATTATCACATAATCGAGTACATGACTCTCACATAGACTCTTGTGCATGCAATGTTCTAGACACAACTCTACATGCATGTGGTACAATTTGGATATCGGAGTTCTACAACCGAGTGATCCCTCATCATTAGAATAGTGTCGTCCTAAATTATAATCTATTTTTGGATGAATCACCATATATTTAATAATATTGTCTTAAATCATAATCCGGATATAAATTACTGAATTAATCACCCACCAAAAACACTTATGAACGCATGGACTTCAAGTATAGACTCAACAATGCACATCACCAAAAACTCATCATTATATAATTTACATCATTATATAATATCACACCATCATCACGTCACCGCATTATCATATCAATACGTCCACACATCAACAATTCATCATCATTATAACATTACACCGTCATACTTATTACACAAACATTCATCATGTTGTCATAAGCACATCAATAAAACAACATTATATTATTTAGCCAATTTACGTCTTAGACGATTATTTTCTTACACTTAATTAATCAATGATTCATTCACTTATTCATTAACCTATTCCATCATTATTTATCATCTTCTCATTAGCATATACTCAATAACAAGTTAGCATGGCATAGTTCATTATTCCCCAAAGTTCGTTATTCTTCATATGTTTTTCCTAGGCCAGGTTAAGCATACTCATACATCCTCAATTATTCCATATTAATCAAGTTTGAAGGTTTGGGAACCAGCTATGCACTTTGGATACACTTTAAAGTCAAAAAAATTGGGTTTTAGACACTAGAGGATCAAGCACGGTCGTGCCAAGCAGGCGCACGGCCGTGCCAACCCCTCTAGGCAAGATTTCTAAAATTTGCGTTTTCGCGTGTAAAACTCTGTTTTCAAAACCGTTTTCGATCCCATTCACGCCAAATTCGTCCTAAAACCTCATACTAACATTATCTAATTACTTGCACCTTAATCACACCTTAACCAACTTAGTTCAATTTCTTTCAACATCAATTAACTCAATTAATCATTTAAAACAATTTATAGCTTAAAAACCCATTTTCAACAATTCAATCCCACACCCAATCGAGTTAACAACCAAAACATCAAATCTTTCCCATTTCAACCTTACAACAACTTAACCAAATTCAATCATGAACTCTAATTTATCAAAATTGCTACAAATACTATTGTTGACGTTCTAATCACCAGGGGACGACCCAACGTTCGGACAGGTTTGTCTCCATCCTACTAGAAGTGTTAAAAAGGACTTGGCCATCAATATTTCTTCATCAACGCAACTGTGTTTCTTGGAGTTGGGTGTAAGTTCTAAGGCCACTTGCTTCTTCTTTTTCATTTCCAATTCACTGTCCAATGAAATAAAATGAGAACCGTAACTCTAGGATTCGTCAACATGTGAAAGCGACAATCTAACGTCTCAAATTGCGCATCGAAAATCCAACTTTTCTCAAGTGGTCTAGACGTATCGCCCTCCACCTTACGTGCACGTGGGACACATGTAGACAATCAAAGCTGAAGATTGTCCTCATATAAAGCTTTTTTTGTCTTAAAGCCATCAAGAGCTTGGGGGAAGTTGTTATGGACCGGGATATAATCCATATCGTCGGCCCAATACATGAAGGTCCATTGACCCATAATCTTTGTACGCTTTGGGTAACAGAGAATACCTCATGTGTGACTCATCGCACAAGAACACTCTACATCTACCAGAGTTAGTTACAATCGAGCTCTACTATATAAGTGTGGCTTCATTCCACACCCACGGTACAATCATATTTTTACCACTTTTTGCACATGTTTCCTATCTTATTATCTCAATGACTTGAGTTTGAGAGTGCTAACCATTTTGTCAATTTCATTCACTCACACTGGATAACCTATATGGCTACACCTATGAATAGTTTTCGCCATATCGGAGATCTTCATTCACAAGCATTTTCATCGGTCAATCACAGTTATGGTCTACTTCCGATCATATTTTAAACTATTAATTTTTTTATTTTTTTAAGGTGATTTTTTTTATAGTGTGATTTATGTTGTTTGATGCTAGACAAAATTTTATTATATCAAAAGAATAATTGACATAAAAAATCAAAGTCATAATAACCGTACACCATTGGAATATATTCTTGTTCAATTGACCTCTATAATGAATTAATTCGTTCATAAAATTAATGAAAATTTATAGTATATCCAAATTCAATTTCTGTTGGTCTATGATGGTACAGAAAAAAGCGGCAAGGAATCAAACCCAAGTGATCAAACATCCAAACACGTCAATTAAATTTATTGAGGGTATATACTTATTCTTTTGCATAAGCTTTTTATTTAGATAGAAAAGAAAATAATTTTTCTAAATTGTATAACCATATTTGTTCATTTAAATTTAAATTGATAGAGTTATTTAAAATTGAAGACCAACGTCTAAAACTAAAACATGAGTTATTTTAAAAAAATTGAGAGGGAGTTATTTAAAAATCATTGTACCTCGACTTTTAGATCAGTTAAATTGTTATCTCTAGGGTGGCTGAAAGTTAAAAATGTCATGTTTGTTTTTGGTACTCAGAGGTGGTGGTCAAGCCCTTTAGCTTGTTTGGGTATTGGCTAACTTGTGTTGCTTTCTACCATTTCGTTAATGACTCTTTCTGTACTTTTGTAGTGGTCTCCAAAACACACCTTGTGCTTGAGAACTGCTCTTTGGTGTGGTTATATAATTTCATTTTGACTTGTTAAAAAAATAAGTAATTTAAAAAATGTATACCTCACCTTATAAATCGTCGCAAATTTCATTTTTTTACTAAAAATAAATGATATTCATTCCTTTAAATCGATAGAGTCTATTGATACAATTTAAATTTGCTAAAAATAAAAATGACGAATTTTCACACAAACGCACAACATCCATCTTAATATCATAAAATGGCAAAATGCATAAATCTACACATATGACTATATCCAAATCTTTGGAATAACATGCATCCATATCTACAACGTTAACGTCAAAATCATTGATTGAATCTGCACTTTATCGAAGCTGATATGACAATTCGAACTGAACAAACACCTGATCAAAATGAGAAAGACAAACAACGCCGCACGAAGACTAAAAACAAAACTACGTTGCACTAAAACGACAAAATCATGAATGAATAGATGTGAAAATTACTTATTTAAATAAAATAGAAGGAAAAAACGATTTAAATGGGTGATTTGGAGTCAAAAACTGATCATAAACCACGCCTCATTGATTGATGAAGGAGAAGAAACTAGGGTTTTAGATGACGGCTCATAAAAAAAGAGAGAAAAGGCAATATTTTGTTAAAACAGTCATGAATTCCAATTTGAAATGAGATTAATATTTACGCATCAATACTGTAATTTTTTTTATGATGTATATATAGGTCCATATATATATATATATATATATATATATATATATATATATATATTCCATGATGTTATTTTATAATAATCATTTTTAAAATGTCTTTACAAGTGTTTACCTAATGAGGTGTAATTGAGTACATGTTCATAACTTTTTTAAATTAAAGTGCATATAAATTAAATCAATTTAACATTACTAATTATTACTTTTAAAATTAATAAAAAAATATAAAATCTGCACCTAAAAATCCATTGTATTATAGTCTATACAAACTTTTATTGTTTTTTAATTTGACTTTTTTTATTCTAGAAGTCCCTAACTTAATAAGTAGTATTTAAATAGGTTCATAATCTCTTGTTAAAAAAAAAGGTTCTTAATCTAAAACAATATCTATTTGAGTTTCTAAATTTATCAATAATTTGTTTTTAGATTACTTAACTAAAAGGATTAATTTTAATCAGATCTTTAAACTGCTAAATAATTTGCAATTAACTAACCACTTAAACTTTTAAATAATTTATAATTCAGTTTCTTAAATTCAAACACCTTCAATTATAAATTATTTAAAAATAGATCGAAATAAAAACTAAAAGAAAATAAGGTACCCAAAAGTTTCCTTAAACCTAAACTACAAGTAAAACATATATATTTTTGCAATTATTCCTTTCAACATATATATTGAGAAAATGAAAGACTATATAAAAGAAGGAGAATGTTAACCAATGCTCCAAAGGTATTGGTTAAGTATTCAAAACAAATAAATTTTCAAAAAAATGTGTAATAATTATTTGATTAAAAATATATTTTTAAGAAAAAATTTTATTTGTAGATTGTTTAACTAGTGTCTTCAGCACCCATAAAAGAAATGGAACTTTGATTCCCAAATTCCTAGATTGTACGTTGATTTCCAACAAAAACAGTGGCATCCTAATTATTTCTGTCAATTAATTATGAAAGCAACAACCATTCCAAAAGATAAAATTGTTATGAAAGCAACAAAGGCAAGCAAAGATAGTGAATATTTTGTGCCCCCCTCCCAAAAACAAGTCTTACACCTGACTCCTCATGAGAATCAGTTTCACCCATTAAATCAATTTGCAACTTGATATGCAACTTGCAACACTCTTTTTTCATTTTGAAAATTCTCAAGTTTGCATAAATTCCTCTACTTATCTGCACAAAAGTATCTCATCCCATTTTGTGCTTAACTAATGGTTTTTAATTTTTCTTGTGTATATCTTATAATTATCTTGTTTAACAGTAAAAGAATACATCATGTCCACCAAAAGTTTGGACACTGTGTCAAGATACCAAGCACATATTCATTGAAAAGGTACCATAAAAGCAAGATTGGAGTCAAATTCATGGCATTTAAATAGTAGGCAATGGAAACCCAATTTTACACCTTCAAATGCTCCTTTAGTTGTTGTCCTACCCGTGATTTTGACTTGAATTTCAAATACTAACAATTTCCACACTTCAAATCACAATCTTAGACCTCTTTAAGGTCCGAAAAATATGAGTCTTGTTAATGAGCGCTTCCAGGATACTCTTTAAGATTTCCAAAAGAATAAATTATTTTATAAAAATGTCAAAAATTTCAATTTCCAATGCATTGATTACATTAATTTTAAAAAAAAAATTACCTTTTAAAATTCTTAAACAATACCTCGGGGACACTGGTTAACATTTTCGAAAAAATATTTATAAAGTGACACTTGTCATCTTTGAAGCCGATTTTACAAAGATGAATTAAACGAAATATAAAAAATCAAAAGAACCAATTCCCACATTGAATTAGGGCTTCCCACCATATTATCTATGTGCTAAGCTCTAAATTATTTGATGTGAGGGGTTGCAATTGAAAAAAATCAAACCCAACATTAAACATAGATAAAATTTAAAGAGTTTATAAAGAGTGTTACATGACTAAGTAAAACTCAAAACAACTGTATGATAAAGTCACCTACCAAACTATACATCTGTCATGTGCAATTCTATTAATCCTATTTGTGAATGCAAGGTGACTCAAGTAGTTGCTTCAGACTCACTAGCATCATAGAATTTCAATCGTTATTAGGGATGACAAAAAGGGTCAACTAACCTATATCCACTTTAAATAAGATTCAATGAATTGATCGACGAAAAAAAATGGTATGAGATTTTCAACCTAACTTAAGGGTTTGCTAACATGTTGTCATGCCAACAAAAAAGAGAATATTTTGGGCTCAATATTGATGGGATTGTTTTCCAAAATTACAGTAAAAAATAGAAAATAAACTATTAAATTAAATTAATAAAATTTAATATGTAAAATATTATTTTTGATAAAAATATGAAGTTGATTAATTCGCATTCGATCTAACAATATGTAGGTTATGGTATCTTTATCCCAAAATAAAAGGTAAGATGGATCGTTTGATTAAACAGACCAACATACTTTACCATCTCTATGTAGTTCTAAGTAGTGTGTGTTTGTTTCAAAATATGATGTTCAATGGTAGCTTGACTAATAATAATAAAATTTATTTTTGGGAGTCTTCGATTTTTGTGGTACCAAAATGAAGTACTCATTTTATTTCAAAATGAACATTATTTAAGGTTTTTCCACATATAGTAAGAAATATAACGATTAAAAAAAAGAGAATTCTTATTTCACCAAATTATCCTTATTAACTATTGGTTAGTTTTCTATTAAAGTAAAAGTAATACTTGGAGGATACAATTGAAAAGAAAAAATTATTATTGCATTGAAAACTGAAAATGACATTCATTTTGAAACAATTTATTTTTGCTAAAGTGACATTTATTTTAAGATCGAGAGTATATCTTTACATATGAAATACAAAACCTCGTCAATATTGCTGTTGACTTTAGAAATATCTCTCCTCAAAATTTGCTTAGGTATAAAATTATGTTGGACCGACCCTCCATGCTTAAGTAAGACGACCATGTACTTGCCAACTTCACGACAAACTTCCACCACTTGAGCATTAAAACATAGACTTTCATATATCCTTCATTTAATGTTGTCCTAGAACAAATAGAAACTCCACTTATATCAATTTTTCAAACTCTACCCCATGAGAAAGTGATCTTTGTGATCTCAATTGTTATTGATTCAACGTTTGTTATGATCCCCCTTCTTGTTTTGGGCAAACTAGATTCGATAGTTGAGATCTATCTTAGTACAATACCAACATGGAATGATGCATTATTTATTTTTGGGTCTGGCTAACAAGTGCCCTCGGGACAATGGTTAAGAAAACTATAAATAGAAAAAAATTCTTAAAAATATAAATTTTGACTTTTGATTGAATAATAATTACATTATTTTTTATAAAAAAAATTACTTGTTTTGATTGTTTAACCAATACCCTGAAAACACTGTTTAGTATTCTCTTGTTTTTAATCTCTTCTAGACCATGAGAGGGAAATATTTTTTTTAAGAAGTTAAACTAGTCCACCTAAATTAACACCGGTGGGAATCAAACTTGAGACTTTGAGGAGGAGCACACTCTCAGGTCCCAAGCCAATACCACCAGGTCAACCCAAGTGGGAAATATTGAAGTAACAAAACAAGTAACTATGCAAGTTTTTGGTCAATGTGAAGATCAAGAAATTGATAGTTGATATTGTAATAATTAAAAAAACTTGTCTCAATCTCCCATCAAAAACTAAAAATTGATTGTCACTTGGAAATTGTTAAAAGGGACTCCTTTCAAGTTATTACCTAATCAAATTCAGACAATAAGATAGTGTATCAATTTGGTATATAGCTTGAAAGTGCCGTGGCTATTCAATGATAGGACCAAAGATCTTAGTTTAGTAGCAATATACTTATACCAATAGTAGTGTGAATTGTAAGATATAAACAAAGACAGCTAGTTACTTAGTTATGATTCATGAGGAAAAGATAATGCATTATTTTAAATCCACTAACATATATAATAGTAAGTGACTACATTTTTTTTTCTCCATATTATCTAAAAAAAATTCCCTATGAATAAGTGACAACATTGGTATTGGCTGGCTGCTATACTTAAATTGAAGCTCCAAACTCCTAAGTCAAATTCAATACATTAATAAATTCTTATACTTTACACTGAATCTTGATAAAGTTTATTTGTTCCTGGTATTCAAAGCAAACGGTTAGTGTTTATGCTTTAGCAAAGGTTTTTACTACTAATAACACTATTCACAATATTTTTACCACTTTTTACTACTAACTAGACTTTAACCCGTACAATATACAGATTTCGTAGAGTCTCATATATATGTATTAAACTGACTATAAAATGTTACATTCAAAGTCATAGAAACAATCAAATTAAGTGATAATTAAGAGTGATCGACATGCAAAATCTCAAAAAAGTAAATTAGAAACATTCAGTTTGCATCAACAAAAATAAATATAGAATGAAAGTCATACATTAAATTATGTGAAAGTAATCAAACATGAAAATAAACACAATATAAATGACTGTTAGTGGCTTAAAAAAAGGTCTTTAGGATTGCATATCCATTTTAGAAGCAACAATATTTCAATAAAAATGTTAGTGATCTAGTGGTAAAAGCTCTAACGTGTTGTTATGGTACGTGGTTTGATTCTCTATTATATTTTATACCACTTCATTCTACTTTACAAAGTCGCGGTGTTCTTGTATGCACTTAATTTGGTTTGCAACTTTGTGGGTTATTTGGAAGGAAATGAATGATAGACTTTTTCGAACCAAAGAAAACTCCTTTGATCAGCTTTTGGAGGACATCATGTTACTTTCTTATTCGTGACATAAAGCAAAATCTATAACTTTTTATTTTAAGTTTCATAAATGGTGTCAGAACCCGTTCTTATGTTTGAGTATAGGCTAATCATTATTCTATTTTGTTGAAACATTCCTGTAAGTATTTACTATCTCTGTTGACACACCTTGTACTACAGAGATAGTCGGTTGGTTTAATACATTCCATTTTAATTTATTAAAAAATAAAATTAATCTAAACACATGTACGAAATTTGAGCACAATTCTACTAAGACAAAAAAATATTATTATTTAGATATTATCTCCAATAAACTCATTTCAGATTTTATCTAGAACTTGTGTTTTTTTTCAATAGTTTGAATATTTATTATTTTAAAATATTATTTAATTGTAGTTTTTATGAAGCCCTTCGTTTGAAGGACTAGGACAAAAGAACAAATGGAAAATAGGACAAAACGTGATTCAATTTGAGGTGGATAGTAAAAGGAACTAAAAAAGTCAGCACAAAGCAGAAATATGGAAATTATTGTCTTATTTACTGTGTATAGCTGATTGAAACAGATAAAAGAACAGAGGGTACACACGTTGAAGAAAATACACATATATTAACAAAAAAAAATGTTTAACTAAGAGATAAAATAACAATTTTACTACATTATGGATTGGTGTATTTATTTTCATGATAGATATAAAATAATAATGCCCTCGGAGCATTATTTAAACATACTATATATAATAATTATTCTTTTAAAATTTAAAACTTTTTAATTTACAATGCATTGATTACACAAAATTTTATAAAAAATAACTATTTAAGGTCTTTAATCGGTGTTTCCGAAGCACCGGTTAACATTATATAATATATGTAACGGTCGGAGTTTGAAACACTGACACTCAACTTATTCATCTTACATGCGAATTTAATCCTTAAACTACTTGATAAAATTGTTGAATTGGAAATGATTCACATAATATTGATTACAAGGTATAATTCGAAAAATATTGTTTATAATAAAAATGAAATTTTTTTGTTCATGTCAATTTGAAAATTGAAAACATTTTGTTTTAGAACATGGTTTTTTTCCTTCCAAATAAATGAATTATTATGAGATGAATGAGTAGTAATAATTACCTCTTGAGCACGAGTAAATTTTACTTTGGCACAACTCCAAATCAAAATTATTTAGACACACACGAGTAAATACTACTCGGGCACAACTCCAAATCAAAATTATTTAGACACACAGTTCAACAAAATTGAAAGAAAAACATATATATGATATCTCTTAATTGTTTCCAAGATAATTATTTTTTCATTTATTTGTGTCCAAATAATTTTTATTTGATTTCTCAAGCAAAAACACGTTTTTCTACTTTACTCTGACATTGAATGCATTTGATTTTCACAGAAAAAGTTATCAGAAAATAGCTTAGAATAGACATGGACCATGTAAAAAAAATTTCCCAACTCACACACACACACACCCTTTTTTACAGTCCAAAAATTTCATAACATTTATATACTTATATAAAAATAAAAATTTTCATCTGTCTCTACCTGCTACTACCCTATACAGTTAAAGACAAATTCCTTAAATGTTATTATTACTATCACTACAATTTTTTTACTAAACCAAACAAAAACGTTCTTCTTCATCTTCTTCATCTGAATCTGAATCATCGTAAACATCGTCAAAAAGCAATGAATTTTCATTGTTTTTGAAAATATGCGACTTTTCTTCGTCAATTTCTTTGTTATCATTCTCAGTTTCTGATCCTGTGAGTTTCCTTGCTCTTAAAGCTTCTAATTTCCAATCAGTTTTGTAAAGAACAATCAACATAGTAAGAGCACATGATCCCTGAGCAGCAAGTAAACCTAGCCAAAGACCTTGAAAATCATAACCACCATAAAATGCTAACCAAACCGAAACCGGCATTCCGACGAGATAAAAACAACCTAAGTTGATATTAGCACCAACTTTAGGCCTAGCTGTTCCTCTAAGAACACCACAGCCTGTTGTTTGAGGACAATTACCTAATTCACATAAACCTATAATTGGCAAAACCATTGATGTCAAAGCAATGATCTCTTTGTCTTTTGTGAACATACTAGCCCACATGTTTCTTACACAAAGAGTGAAAATAAATGCAAACACACCACAAATGAAGCTGAAAGAAAGTCCTGAAATTGCTGAAAGTTTTGCTTTTGATGGCTTTTGTGCACCTATCATGTTTCCAACTCTTGTTGATACACTATTGCTTAGTGAATAAGGAAAAATGTACATCAATGAAGTAATTTGGATTAACACCCCCATTGATGCAACACTTGATCTTGGATTGCTTAAGTAGCCACAAAATATAGTCATGAATTCATACCACCACCATTCCAAGCAGACTGAAACGCAGCTTGGAATGGCGAGGTTTAGAAGTGGCAACCACTCTCTAAAACTTTCTAAAGAAAATCCGGCCCACGTTTTTTTATGTGTGCCGGAATAATAAATGTAGAAAATCAAAGAAGCAACAAGGTTGAAATTTGTCCACACCCCACTTAAAGCAACACCTTTTACACCCAAATTAAGGTAAATAACAAGAAAATAATTTATTGGTATATGAAGAAGGATTGAAAAAGTTGCACAAAGAGTAAGAGGAAGAGTAATGGATTGAGTCCTTAGGTAAATTCTCAAAGGGTGTATAAAGGATTGAGCAATAAGATCAGGAATTGAATATAGAATATAAGTTTGAGCCATTGTTGCAATTTCTTCATCTTGGTTAAAAAACAAAAGCATTTTTTTCATGTAAAGCCATGAAAAAGATATTGGTATAGAAACCAAAAGAAGCAAAAGAATGGTTCTTTGAAGACAAAGACCAAGAAGAGTAAACTTTTTAGCACCAAAAGCTTGACCACAAATTGGTTCCATACCAACAGCAAGACCAGAAAGAATGGAGTAACCAGTGATGTTGGCAAAACCAACTGCAAGGGACCCACCAGCTAGTGCAAGGTCATTGAGGTGACCAAGAAAAAGCATTGATATCATGGATCTACAATAGAGAAGAAGACAAGTTAGGATCATTGGAAAAGCTATCTTTGAAATTGAGTTCATTTCTTTGAAGGTGTGTGTAAGATGGTGGTAAAATGAAAAAGTTTGGTTTTTTTTTGGTTTTGGAATCAAAGGGTTGGTGAGGATCATGTTGGTTTGATTGTGATTTGTTTCACTCATGGTGTTTGGTTTTTTTGTGTGTCTCTCTTTAGGGAGAAAAATGGGTTTGAATAGAGTTGAAACAGAGTGAGAAAACAGAGGAGAGAGATGCAGAGAGAGAGAGAGAGGTGTGATTGGAAAGGATTGTTGTTGGGGTTTTATAGTGTGATTTTATTGAGGGGACCAAAGTCTTTGAAAACTCTGACTATGAGGTAGTTTGGCAAATGCAAAGTATTTTTTGGGATTGGTTTTTGAACATTTATGTATATATTGAAAGGTGTTATATTAAATTTAGAGTTGAAAATATATCGTTCATGAATCCTATGAGTATTTACTCCTTGGAAAGACTAAAAATATTAGAAAAATTATAAGTAAAATGTGGATGGTATTTAATGAAATTTTTAAACTTAACAAATGTTTTAAACATTTGCTCTAATTTCCCTTTAAATTTTTTTTTTTCATCTTAAAGATTCTATCCATGGATATATGGATATATAGTCTTATTTGAGACCTGAATATTATGTAATACTCCCTCCAATCAATGTTCAGACAATTTTTTTTAGTGTTTTCATGTCTCTTGCTTCTCACTTTGTTTAGACCCTAGAATAGTTTTAAAATCTAACACAATATAAGAGAATGCTAACTGGTGCTCCAAGGCATTGGTTAAACATCCAAAACAAGTAAATTTTTATAAAAAATTTGTGTAATCATTATTTGATCAAAAATAACATTTTATATTTCTAAGATAAAATTTCTATTTATAGACTCCTTAACCATTGCCCTGAGGGCACCGGTTAGAAGATCCCTAAAGACATTCATTGAAGATATTAACTTTGTTTGACTTCTTACTTGGTGCAATGTATGAAATGAATAAATGAATTCTGCAGAACTTAAGACATCCACAAGTTCGGAATCCGAAACCAATACCATAAGATAAAAAAATAAAATCATTTAAATGGGTCAATTACTTGCATAAGGGACTTAGTTTTTTTGTCTAATGTGGTATACCATGTTGGAATGTTGGTAATTCTTGAATTTGGATTTATATTTCTTGATGGATTAGTGTTGGAAAATGTGTGAAAATTGAGTAATTAACTAAACACAAATTTCCATAACGGGTAGAACCAGTGTGATGTGAATTGAAAAAAGTGGCAGTCTCACATCATATGGATCTCACACATTAAGGGGTGCATAATTAAGTGAAAAAAGTAAGCACTAAATATATTTTATTATTTGGAAATGATAAATTAAATAATTAATTTAATCATTATTAGAAAGTGTTTTCTTAGTCCCCAAGTTTTGCTAAAATAATTTTGAACACAATCTAGAATATTTTGGAACACAATATGAAATATTATGGTATGCAATCTAATATATTTTAGTGCTTGATCTGAAATATATTTTGCTACATAATATGTTTTGGTACTTAACTACGATATTTTTATACTAGATCTAATATGTGAATTACTTAATGTCAAAGTAATGTATTACTTGTTCCCAAAGTTTCTAACTTATTAGTTGTGAATTTTCTCTATAAAACAGAGCTCACACAGTGCATTCTATAGACCTGAAAATTCACAGTTGATGCTTCATGGGTTTTTATTCTCTTCTTCCTCCTTCGACTTTTGTTGACGAGTCCTTATTCCTTTCTTCTACTCCTTCTTTGTTGAAGGTATGTTGTTACCCGAACGATTTCAAATTGCTGTTGTTATTGATAAACTACCCCTGCCTAAAAGGACTTCAAGAACACCCTTAGGCATAAAACTACGGAGTTTTCTCTTGAAAGTCTGATTACCCGTCTTCTAATTGAAGAAGAGACGATGAAACAAGAATTAAATGAAGAGGTGTTTGTTGTCTCGAACAACAACACTAAACAAAAATTTGTAGTTGCTGCTCTAAAGAATCAGAACCGTCGTAAAAATAACAATTCCAATCAGAATAAGAATGGGAACCTCCAAAAGGCCCCAAATCATCAACCACCTAAGAATGATTATGCGAAACCATTCAATTGCTACAATTGTGGTCAACTAGGTCATATGGCATGCAGGCTCACTTGACAACAACTGAGGAGCAGCCGTACACCGCTATGATAACTTAAATCAATATGGTTGGTGGATCTGATGGATGGTCAGAGCCGGACCCTGAGGAGTGCAAACAGCTCTACCGAACCGGGCCTCCAAAATTTAGGGGCCAATTTTTTGATTTTTTTAATAATGCATATGGAGTAAATATATACTATTAACGCGGAAAAATTTCCAAGAATGCAGACATGGCTCAACGCTAACGATAGCGCTAACAATTTGTGTTGATACTCTAATGGTCTTGAGTTCAACTCCCACCTAGGATTCATTAGTTTTTCATTTAATTAATTTTTTTGTTCTTTTTCTTTTGGGATTTTATTATTAACAAACACATTAGAACTTTTTTTTTTGTTCTTTTCATTTATTCATGTTATTTTTTGGCCCATACTTACAGTATAAAATAACAACAAAGCTCTAACAACAAAATTATAAACATTTTTTTCTCTTTAAAGAGATTGAGTTTTTTTTTCCTAGGGGCCTCTCTTTATTTTGAGAACCGGACCACAAATTTCATAGGAACGGCCCTGTGGATGGTAGATGGACACTAGCGCCTCTCGCCATGTTTGCTTTGACCGTGCTATGTTCAAGACATACACTACTGCTGAAGATTAGAAGGTGCTACTGGGAGATTCTCACAACACTAAAGTTGTTGGAATCTAAGATGTGGAGCTGAAGTTCACCACCAGAAAGACTCTGATATTGAAGGAAGTGATGCATGTAACAACCTGATTTTTCGCTAGAATTATTTTTATTATTTATTATATGTGTTTATGTGTGGTTAATTGTCCATGTGTGTATTTTATTTGGGATTAGTGGATTTTTAACCTAGAAGGGTATTTTAGTCATTTTAGAATAAGGGAAATTTTAGTTATTTGACGAGTGAGGGGTAAATTAGTCATTTTTATTAAGAAGGTTATTTTTGATGTTTTAGTGATAATGATTATTTTTACTAAGTTACTAGTCAGTTGGGGTAATTATTTAGAGATGATAATTATTTGGTATTTTTAGCAGATTGAGTGAGTATGGGGGGGGGGGGGGGGTGGGGGGGGGGGGGGGGGGGGGGTGATTGTGATCATTTAAAAATATAACATGTAACCTCAAAATGATTCTCAAGTTGTATACTTGGAATGGTTAAGTTAATAGACAGACTTCAGAACGTTTTGAATTGTTAGTGTAAAAAACAGTTTAATTAATTAAATGTGTTTGTGTGTACTGAAAGTAAATAGTAAAGGGAAGAGAGAAACAACACACATAAATTTATAGTGGTTCACCCAATGTGGGTTAGTCCACTCCTCACAATCTTGTGAGATTTTCCACTATGATGCTTGAGATAACCTCTCAAATCCTGCACCATACAAACTTGTTCACCTGAGCAATTACAACACTGTATTCTTTAAGCCTCAGCAGGCTTACACTTTTCTTGCTAAGTTACCTACTTAGACTTTACACCTTTGTGCTCAAACTAATGCTTTAGTAGCCCTAAAATTAGACGAGACTTTACAATTTGTTTGTGAGTTTTAATGATTAAAATCAGATAAGAGAAGAATGGAGGGAGAGATTTATCTTTAAAAAGATAAGATAAATATTGATACACACGTTGAAAGACTTCTTGGAATCTTTGTGAGATCAATGTTTTTGATAAAGCTTCAAACACTCTTATGTTGTTTTCTTGTATGCTCTGCAAAGGAGTGTTTTGACCTTTTGTAGCTGTTTGAGTTTGACCAATAGTCTTGTGCCACGTGTCCTGGGACCCACCAACTTTCACTTGAAATTATGGGCAAACTGAAATACTTCAGAATGTTGTTGTGTTCATCATGATCTTCATCTGGGTTCATGTGAATGAACGGTCATATTTGTTTATGGGTTTTATATTATGAATATCTGGGTTGTACTATGAAGATTGTTCTTGTACGACTTCAGAATGTTCCATGGTCAGATCTTCTTTGAAATCTGTCTTGGAAGTTATGCATGATTGATAAAGTGGAGTTGTCACTTGAAGTCCATGCATTAGGGGATTTGATTAGCTTTGTATAGTACCAACTCCCTTAGGTGTCAAATTCTTGATGAATAAGACTAGATCTTTCTTTTAGATTTGAATTTCACTTTCCAATAACTGTACTGTTCATGTCAGAAAAGCATGGAGCAGGATTGAACTTTCTGAACTCAGGGGACTTCAGAATGTTCCTTTTATTTTACTTAGGATGATTTGTAAGACTCCCATTTGATGTAATCAAATCCTAATAGTAAAACATCAATGAAGTGCAGTAGGAAAAACATATAGGATGATATTTTTTAATGGAATATTCCTAATGTTTTGTACTTCAAATGTTCATAGTCTTGAATGAACATTAAAGATGCCCTTTTCGACTTTAATCAAATAAATGCCTTCATTCCTTAATTGATCTTAGTTAATGTACTTTACTGAGCTTTTATTTATGTCACGTGAACCTTGCATGTTCTTCATTTAGTTCATGAATATCTGGGCTTGGTTCTTGATGTTCATGAGAACAACCTTCTGAACTCTGTCCAACCTTCAGACTTATTTTAACTTTTTGAACTCTGAATGAGTTCTCAAGTCTTTATGTCCTTTGATTTTTTGTATCTTGGTATGGATTAAACTTTGTCCTGTCTTAGTTAAACACTTAAGAGCACAAGTTAAATACCAAGAAATTAATCAAAGTCCGTTAATTCCTTAATGATCAAGGTTTGTTATCCTTTAAATTAATTAAGGATTTTGCCTCAACAATCTCCCCCTTTTTGATGATGACAAATTTATGATTTAGGATTATGGATTTTGATTATATATATGAGAAGTTTCAGAGCTAAAAATTTATTTTAATGCTCCCCCTCATTTTTATAATTCATAACAGTGAGTTTAAAAAACTTTTAAAAAAGCTCCCCTTATTTTTTATAATTCATGGCATAAATAAAAACATTCACATTTGAACCAAAATCAGTTTCATTCATTGAGGATATAATTTCAGTACAAGTACATGATTCTTATGGTTCAAAAACAAAAAAGAAATCATAAATGCATATGTGGTCAAGTAAAAAGTGAAGTTTTAAGAACTTCAACAACAAGTTTTGATCACTAACCTACTTAGGGCCTAAACCTAGAAACTTAAAGACATAATAATTATCCTGATGACCACATCTCATGGGTCATAGATATGAGATATTAAGTTTATGCATATGTATAAATATTAGGAGTAATATTTATACTAGATTGACCCACCATGAGAATACTACATAGTATGTTATCAAAATGTCATAAGATATTCTCACATTGATAATAATGTATATCATTCTTACACCTGAAACCACTATGATCCCTAGATGTGGATTCAAGTGCTTTATTGCCATTCTAACGTTGTTTGTAAAAGGATAACCATAACGTTGGCTAATGGGTACTTGATGAATCATGTTGAGGGACATGAGTGTCCTAGATGAGATTTGTCCTTCCTCATAACAAGAGATATATCTTAGGTTTCTTGATGAAATATGACTGTAAAGTTGCATGACCATTGCAACAGCCCGATTTTCGTTACATTCTTTTTAATTAAATTTTATATGTATTTATATGTGCTTGTATGTGATTAATTGCCTTTGTGTGTATTTTAGTTGGGATTAGTAGAATTCGGTGCTAGAAGGGTATTTTAGTCATTTTGGACATAGGGGTATTTTGGTCATTTTGTGAGCAAGGGTGAATTAGTAATTTTCTGGTGAGAGTTATTTTTGGTGTTTCAAGTGAGAACCATTATTTTTACTTAGTTACTAAGTGGGTTGTGGTAATTAGTTAGAAGCCGTTATTTATTCGTTATCTTTTTACCGCGAGTGAATAAAAACTTTGTGATTAATGAATTAGAACCTTTGTGAGTTAGGCCCATTAAGCGATAAGGCTTTATAAACCCATGTCATGAGAAAATTAAAGTTACACCATTCATTCACAAAAATTTAGAAAGAGGTAGAGAGAAAGTGAAAGAGAAGAGGAGAAGAGGGTTAGAGAGAGAAGCTTGTAGATCAAGAGAAGATTAGAGTTTCAAGGAGCTTAATTTAGGACAAAGTTAAGGTTGAGATTCTCTAAGGTAAGGGGGGTAGTTTTCTATCATAATCTCTTAAGAATAATCTATTCTTCTATCTCAATTCAAAAATGCTTAATTGTGAAAAGTGATTGTTGTGAACTTAATTGATGAAATTCGTGCTCTTATGATAGTGCTATGTTTGGGTATGTGAATTGAATGTTAATTGAGTTGTTAATGTGGAAATTGCATGCTCAAGTTATATAGAATTGTGATGAATTGTGATATTGTGTTGTTTTGTTCTGGTTGAATTCTTGTTTAATGAAGTTGTTGTTGAATTAGATATGTTGTTGTTGCTGATTGGAACCATGAGTATTCCATTTTGTGAAGTTGTTGCTTGAATTGATGAAGTTTGTGTTAAGTTGTTTATGTGAAGGACCAAAATGAACTTTTGATATATGAATTTGTTGACTGAGTTTTTGGTGTTGTCGGATGAGTTAGACTTAGTAAAATTTCTGTTTTCATGTTGTGGTTGTGTTAGTCGAGTCGTTTCGAAGAAAACGAGATTTTTCGTGTGAAAATTTGATTGTTCACCGTTTTGAAAAATGAGTGTTTATGCGAGGTTCTGAAAAATTATTTTGGGACGGTCGAAACTTGAATTTTTCTGTAGATTATGATACAACTAAGTGTCACGAATGTGTAGGCGAAAATGGCACCAAAAACGGATCTGCGGTTTAAAATTTTTCGTGCGAAAACGTGAAGGTTGGAAAATTTGTTGTTGTCTGTCAGACCAAGATCGTGCCACGATTCGGGACCAACGTGCCACGATTTTGATCAGGATTTTAGTGATTTCGATCATGGAAAAATCGTGTCACGATTCTGTCAGACAAGAAACCTTAAAAATGCAATTTTCTTCAATCCAATTGTTTCCAAACTTATTCCTAATTGTAGGGTTATGGATGTTTATTCAATACATGATTTCTAAAAATAGTTGTGAATGATTTCAATAAGGTTTAACTTGTTTTGCTTTGAAAATGGAATTCTCTTTGAAAAATGATAAAGAATGACGAACTTTGTGATTTTTATGATTTCGTTGTATCTGGCCGGTGAGACGCACATGTATACTAAACTGCACTTATATTTGATCTAAAGGTATACATAGTTGAGGCATTAGAGTTTGCTTGCTTAGTTTTCATTCAAATGTCACAATTATTTTTGGAGTTGTGAAACGATAGACGAACCTTGTCTAACTCGGTATTTAAGACCGAATATCTTGGAAACCTTTTGTATATAGTTTGATATGATTGTATGAAGATGTATGGATACTTGATAGGTGTTGAATATGATTATGAGAAATTGTATGAAATGTTGAAATTGTTTGTTGATGACTCTTATGTGAATTATGACTTGTTGAATTGTGTGGGCGTAAATACTTGATAATGCAAATGTTGGTGAACTAATCAATGTAAATGGAGGTGTACTTTTACATTGTTGTTGGTGAATGTATATGTTGGGTGATTTGAATTATGAGGTCTTTTCTTGTATGTCCATGCATCATAGTCATATTGAGTCATATGTGATTGCGTAAAAAGAGGACTTTTACATAGCTGATTTGTAAGAGGAGATGTACTCTTGCATATGATGCTTTTGTTGCATCATAAGGTGACGACCTTAAAGGTGATTGGTACCAAATGCATATATGTGTCGTGTATAGGCGCATAACATATTTTGCATGAGTCGTAATTGCTTATGTGTTATTGATTATTATTTTATGATAAGTGTGATTAACGAATGCACACTTGTGATAATTGGACTTGTTGTGTTGATGTGTATGTTGAGGTTGAATGCTCTCGTTAAGTAATTGAAGCTTGAGTTGATTATATATTCAATTATTGATATTTGGTGAATTGTACACTTGGTGATATTTTGTGAATATGTGAAGATGTGTACTTGTTGATATTTGCTGTTAATGGTGATACTTGTACATTTGATGATTCTCATTGATGATGTTTATTTCGGTAAAAATAATGAAGTGAAATTTATATGGATGTGGTTTCATGATATTTTGGTGATGATGACTTTCTTTCTTATACTTGAAATGATAAATTGTATTTGTTGAGTTGTTTAGGCTAAATGAAGAATAAGGTGAGTAATCATTTTATTGATTGATGCTGATTAATGACAAGCTTATGTCGATGACTTGATTAGAGTTAGAATATGCTTGCTATGCTATGTTAGAATTGTGATAGCATGTTATGTATGGAATGAGGGATAATATTCATGTGATGCTAGTATTCTATGAGGGATGGTTATGTATACGTGTCATGCATGAAATCCTTGAATGCTTATGTTTGTTTATATTTGATTATGATTGATGTGAAGCTAACCCCCAGTGGTATGTGGTGGACCGCCTTTCTATTTGTATGAATGGGCAGACAGCTTGCATGAGTAGTTTGATAGCTTTCTTGGTGAGTACTCGAGCATAGAGGGAGCTACCTCTGTTGGTTGTTCGTAGCGTCTTAGATAGGCTCTGATCTAGGATGTTGTCGTTTACATTATTATAGATTTATCGTTGTTGTTGAGTTTTGCCCATGTGTCGGGTTTTGATTATTATGTTGTTGATGTATTTATGAGTTTATGACCTGACTATTATGGAGATGCATGTTATATATATATATTTATCCGCTGCGACTTTGAGAAATTTTAACATAGATGTTTGTGGATTTTGAGACGTGACATTTATTTCTTGAATATTTGGATTATTCTTGTGTTTTATCGCTTTAATAGAAATAGGGCGTTACAACCATGTCGAACTAAGTCAATATGAGATATTGGACTTATTCGTTATTCAGGATATTTCAGGATCAAGAAACATAAATATTGATCTATACAAGTGTGACAAAAACAATGCCTTGTGATCAATATAGATATTAGGACAAATGAGTCAATATACACATGAGTATTATCATGAAAAATGTTTTGTCAGATCATTTGAGACTCTTGTCACTTGCGTAGAAATGATATGTTGCTAGATACTCCTCATTGTTTATAATATTAAATATTAGATTTAATATTATTGCCAACGTGACTAGAACCTATGGGGTCACACACAAAGAACGGTCAGAGGAGAAATATAAGTATGACTTATATGATGGTTAGTAAATAACGCTAATTAATTAGCAAAAGACCAAACTCGTTATTGGGCTTACGGAAGCCTAATAGTGACTTCTGACTTGCAGAGAACACTAGGAGTTCTATAAATAGAACACTTGTGCTGAAGTTTCAGTTGCACGTTTTGAGAAACCCTAATTCTCTGAAACTTCTGATTCGTTGGCTAGCACCAAGCTTTGGAAGAGAACCGTTCGTGTGGACTTGCTAGAGGCTCTGCTGCTTGCTTAGTTGTGATCGTGATTCCAGATTCCACACTTCGAGGTAACAATCGAATCACTGATTCATGTCAAATTCGTAATGATCTAAGGAAATAAAATCGAAATTTTATCCGCTGCTTTATTCTGTTTTAATTCGATTTTCCTTCACTTACAAACCTCAGACCCTAAAGTCAACTTGTTAATTAAATTAACAACAATTGAGCATTTAATACTAGTGTTTGTCATCATAAAAAAGGGGGAGATTGTTGGAACAATATGTGTTTAACATTATCACCTTAAGTTTTGATGATAACAAGGTATTAAAATGTCAATTGGTATTGCTAATATTTCTTCAAGTGTGCAGGACCATATTCAACAATTATAAGTCAAGAATTGGTTCTGAAAGAACAAAAGAGAGCAAAGGAAATTACAAAAGAAGCTTATGTTGCAAGACAAAGTCTGAAGACAAAGAGCGTTTGAAGACCATCAGAAGGTGACCACCAGAAGCTGACGTCGTCAGAGAGTCTGAAGGGCCTCAGAAGCTGGAGTTCATCAGAGTCTGCAGACTAGAAGCTGAAGTTAGATTAAAGTTGTTATTCTGAATTCATATCATTGTAGAAGGAATGGAAGCTTGGAGCAACGACTATTTCAAAGGAATTAGAAGGCATTGGATGCTTATCCACTAAAGAGCGCATGAAAAGGACATAGTACAATTGTACAACCACTACTCCACTCTTCATGTATGCAGTAGTACAAGATAACAATTATGTCTACGCTGGTTATTCTCTATTCAAGGAATGAATTTGAAATTGTTCCCTCATAGGACAATAACCATATCAAGCAATAAATCATTGGTGATTATCAAGATTCAACAACGACTCTTTTGATTTACAAGTGTTAAAACTCTGCTGAAATTATTTTCACATCAAAGTTCACTTAGAATTTCTTAACAACTTTCCTATCTTAGAAATTGTATATCAAGTGTTCAACCTCAAACAATTTTCTGTGTAATTCTGTTTGATTAGAAGTCTCTTGCTTTTGTGCTTGAGCATAGGAAGTATCTTGCGTTTGTGCTTGAGCATAGGAAACCTCTTGCTTTTGTGCTTGAGTAGTTTGACGTCCCTTGCTTTTGTGCTTGAGCAATTGTAATCAGATACTCTCCTTGGAAGTGCAAGGGGGACATGACTACTTCCGGTTTGTGGAAGGAACCTGTATAATTGCTTTGTGTCATTCACTTCTCTCTCACTCTTTACATTATCTACTGTATAAGACTCTGAACTTTGTTCCAGATTGTGAACTCTATCAGACTCTGAAAACTAGCACAATTCAACCCCCCCTTCTTGTGTTTTTCTCACCTTCACATATGTGTTGGATTTTCTAACTCCACACATGCAAGGTGAATTACCTTCATATCAACCTAATATATATACAACCTCTAAAACAACTTTAGAAATTGTTGTTTCGGAAAATAAAAAAAACCTCAACATCAACCAGAAATAGCCCCTGAATTATGTACTGCTCTCATAATACATCCTTTGTTCAAACCTGACTCACCCCTTAATCCAGTCTCTGAAACAACCTCATCTGAACAGGTTGAATCAGAAAACCAAACAGTCTCTAATACACTCTCATCAATATCAGATGGCCAACCCTCCATCATACAACCTTTATATAATGCTAAGTCTGAGAATGTTAGTCATTATAATTATACATCTCTCTTTAACAGACAAGTAGATACCATTCTTGAACTTGTCTTTAACCAAGCCTATGTTAGCACTGCTGCTGATAGTATGTTATTATCTGATTCTGATGATAAAGATGTAACAGTTATCTTTGCTGATAGTATCCCAGGCTCAACTTCAGCCTCAAACTCTTAAACTAACCACGACCTACCCACACCTCCTGCTCCTCAACCAATAAATGTTTCACCACCCTCTTCTATCCTTCTCCAATCAACCATTATGAGAGAAGTATGTGATAACATTTCCAAGGGTATGATGAAGCTGGTCAATTCATGAAATGATGTCATTCACATTGAAAATTATGAGGACAAATGGAATGATCTGAAATAAGTTGTGGATAGAGTCTCCAGTGATCTAAAAAGATTGTTAGTAGAAGCTCAGAATCAAGCTCTGAACAATTGGTTTAATGAGGTAATTAATAGTATGGAAGTTGTGGAAGTCAAGAGAAATGTGAAGCTTATCTCAGACACTCCATACTTTGTGAACCTCTTTAAAATGACTCCTGAAGCTGTCAGATCAGTACTTGACACTTCATGGATAACTCAAGTGCTTGTCAAGTCGGAGAAACCAGTTTTGAACGCCTTAAAGATGAAAGACCCTGCAGAGGAGAAGATTGTTGAGAAACTTCAGGAAGAGCTATTTGAGCAAAATCTAGTGTCTGGATCTTTGGCAAAACAAATTGCAGATATGATGGAAGAACAAAAGCATCAGAGAGCCATTCAGGAAGCACAAGCAAAGAGGTCAGAAGATATGGAGAACATAGTGATGCAACAGTCTGAAGAGATCAAGTTTATGGTTGCTGCCTTGATGGATATGATGAAGAAACCACAATCACCTTAGCTTGCACACCCTTCGTTTTTGTTGTTTATGTTTCTGACATTTTATGCTTATGCCTCTGATATTACTTTGTGTTATTACTCTGTTATGTTATGCTCTATTATTTTTAGCCATGCTCTGATAATATATTGCTTAGAAATATTCTTGTTTTATCCATCTTTTACTTACTTCTCTCTTAATTTAAGTAATTTTTAGTCTTTTTGTTGATGACAAAAGGACAATAGTACATTGTACAACCACTACTCCACTCTCTTGTCTGCAATAGTACAAGCTACAGTTATGTCTCTGCTGGGTAATTCTTCAAACAAGGAATGAATTTCAAATTATTTTCTCCTATGACATTAATCAAATCATGCAACAGATCATTGGTGATTTGACCATGCTTGAGTAACGACTCTTGATGCGATGGCAACCTTTCAACGTCTCTTTCACACCTCTATATAAAGGAATGAAGACTTGAAGTTAAATAAAAGACTCAACCACATTTTGATAGTGCCAAAACTCTGTTGAAATTGTTGTGCATCAGAAACTTATAATTTCTTGTAAAATTTCATATCTTAAAAATTCTAGTGTCTTTAGAGTCTTATCTGATTTGTATTGTGAACACCACTAACAGTATATCAAGTGTTCAAACCAAACATCTTTTTGTCTATTTTTTTTTAGAAGTCTTTTGCTTTTATGCTTGAGAATAGGAAATCTCTTGCTAGTGTGCTTGAGTATTTGAAGTCTCTTTCTTATGGGCTTGAGCATTTGTAATTAGATATTGATTTTAATGAACTCTCCTTGGAAGTTCAAGGGTGACATGACTACTTTCAGATTATGGAAGGAACCTGTATAATTGCTTTGTGTCTTTCTCCTCTCTCTTTCTCTCTCTCTCTCTCTCTCTACTTTCAAAGCATCTTGGTTAGGACGGTTTCGTGGAAAGCTTGCGGCTTCGGGATAGGGATGACTTGTGGATATGCATCAAGGGAGGAACACTATTATGGAGATTATGATACTGGTTCCGAATAGTCTTACAATAGTTTTGCCCCAAGGGGAGACTGCGACTTCGGGGATTATGGCTATGGCACTGATTGGTTACGGAAGTCTAGAAGGGAAGCTCCCATCACGCGACTGTTGAGGAAAAATCCCTAATTAATTTTAAAGATAATAAAATTTAAATGATTAAGGACTTAATGGACTTTGATTAATTTCTTGGTGTTTAAATTGTGCTCTTGAGTGTTTTTACCAAGACAAGAACAAGGTTTAAATCTCACCAAGATACAAGAAATCAAAGAACATTACATTCATGAACTAACTCTGAAGTATGGAAAGTTAGTTAAGAATGTTGATCAGAGAGTTGATCAAATCGTTCTGACAGAGTACAAAAGGTTGTTCACAAACAAACCCAGAAAACTCAAGAACATCATCAAGATGCAAGATATACGTGACATAAAGTAAGTGACAAAATAAAGTACATCTGCAATGGATCCAACAAATCAATAAAGTCATTTACAAAGATCTATGTCAAAAAGGTCTTCAAGGTTCATTCAAGACTATGAACACTTGAAGTACTAGGAATATTCCAAAGAGAATAATATCCTAGATGTTACAAACATTGCACTTCAGTTGTATCTTTCCTATTAGGATTGATTACATTAAAAGCAAGTCTTACAAATCATCCTAAGTAAGAATAAATGGAACATTCTGATGGTCAGAATGTTCATCTCTGCACATGCTTCATACTATGAACAGTGTAGTTGGTGGAAAGTTAAAATGCAAAGCAAAATAAGATCTTGTCCTAATCAATCAGAGATGGATACGTTTCTTCATGGCACTCTTCAGTATCAAGCAAAATCTGCTAAAAGCATGGGCCTGAAGCTGCAAATCCACATCTACCTTTCCTGCACACAAACCAATGCAAATATGAGCAACTTTATCCTACTTTATCTAGCAACATGATGATGCATATGGAAAAGTTAATACATATGGATATTGCCTAGAAAAATATATGGAACACATTATACAAACCCCGAAACTCATCCTACATTCATCATTGATAAACCCAGATGAAGAACATCATGAACATCAACATTCTGATGAAGAACTCAACAACATTTTGATGTTCATCCTGAAGTACACAACAACATTCTGATGGTCAGAATGTTTACCCAGATTCTCAAGTAAAAGCTAGTAGGGCTCAGGACACGTGGAAAAAGACCATTGGTCACCCTCCAACAGCTACAAGAGCTCAAGGACTCTATAAATAGAGATCAAGGCCTCAACAAATACTTGCACCTTTGCAAAGAATACAAGAAAAACAATATAAGAGTGTTTTGAAGCTTTAGCAAAAGTTGATCATCACAAAGATTCCAAGAAGTCTTAAAGTGTAAATCAATTCTCTCTTATCTTTCATAAAAGATAAACTTCTCTCTTCGTTCTTCTCTTGTCTGATTTAAATCATTCAAACTCCATACTTCATACAAATTGTAAAGGAAGTCTCATCTAGCTTTAGGGGTACTAAAGTGTTAGTTTGAGTTGAAAGGTGTAAAGTCTAAGTAGGTAACTTAGCAAGAAAAGTGCAAGCCTGCTGATGTAACGCCCGTTTCGATTATTTAATTAATTTGCCAAGTTAGAATATATTTACTTGATTTATGTGATTTATGTGTTATGTTGTGATTGCATTAGGTGGTCTATTTTATAGAATAAGGGTTGTTTTGTGAATTTAGAGAGTTTTGTGGAATTAAGAGAAATAAATAAGTTAAGGGGGAAAGAGTAAGTTTTGGTGTGAGAAGAGAAATTAGGCTAAGATATAAAAAGGAAAACTAGGTTAGAATTGTACAGTACGTACAATCAGTTTTTGGGAGAAAAAGGGAGAAAGCAGGAGAGAAGAACAAGAGAGGCTGCTGCTCAATTTTCTAAGGTAAGGGTGAGCCTAGCATTGCAATTCATTAAGCTTATGATTCATGATTGTAGTTAACATGTTTAGGAATTGTTCATGAGAATTTAAGAACCAAGAATTAGGTTAAAAAGTGATGAATTGGTGAATAGATGATGAGAAACTGTACCAATGACGTAGAAAACTGTTTACAGACCTTAGAATAACCCTTGTACATCATTATAGTCGAAATTTGGAAGGTTTAGGATGAAATTTGGGGTTTTGGGTGAAAACCCTCGTAACCCCGTAACTGTCCTGTCGCAGCTCGCCACAGCGAGCAATCAACTCGCCACGGCGAGTGCTCCTCCCCAGCTCGCGAGGCGAGAAACCCACTCGCCATAGCGAGTTAACCCTAGTAGGCTTGCGAGGCGAGCAAACTACTCGCCATAGCGAGCAACCCTACTCGCCATAGCGAGCAGTACCCCTGAAGCTCGCAAGGCGAGCAACCCAACTCGCCATAGCGAGTTACCCCTGATGGCTCGCGAGGCGAGGGTTCCTACTCGCCATAGCGAGTAGTCCTGTATCAGACTATCTTTCGAATAATGCGACTCTTGTCGCACAATTGAGTATGAGATTAACCCTGGTCTAGATTAAAACTGAGATATTAAGAATAAATGTAGAGCTGTTAACTGATACTTGATCTGTTATTGTGACTTATGCATTAGTATATGTTTTCCTTGAACTATAAGAGATGATGTATGTGAATGCTTGTGATGATTCGTTGCTGCCATGTTGCTATGTTGTTAATAAATAAAAGCTGCATGTGTCGTTAAAGATTTATGATGTTATGGTCCAAACTATTGGAGTTCATTTGAGATGTCTAAGAGTTAAGAAGTTGAGTCCATGCATATGCATCCAGAGACGAGGGCTCATGCCCTAGGAGCTTTTGCTCAATAGCGACGAGAGCTTATGCTCTAGGAGCTTTTGCTCAATAGCGACGAGAGCTTATGCTCTAGGAGTATTTTTATGCTCAATAGCGACAAGAGCTTATGCTCTAGGAGTATTTTTATGCTCAAATAGTGACGAGGGCTTATGCCCTAGGAGTATATTTATACTCAATATGGTACCACATGCATGATTAAGATGACTAAGTTGCATTGTCGAGTCTAAGTTGCATTGTCGAGTCGAGGTCGCATTGTCAAGTCGAACTAAGATTGTTGATTAAGATGTTTGCTAAGATTGTTGATTAAGATGTTTATTAAGATGTTGATTTAAGATGTTGATTATGATGTGGATTTATGACGTTGTCTATGATTAAGATGTTACTTGACTGTTGTTGTGATAATATGATGATGAAGTTATGCTGTTAAATATAATTGTTGAATTATATTTTTAATGTTTTTGTTTTGTGAATCTCACCCCTTCTGTTGGAATTGCCGCCTCGTGGGCAAGTGCAGGTGACCAAGCGTAGGATTGACGATGTGAGAGGTCCCTGTGGAGTCTTAGGAGCTCTGATACGTAACGGGATGGGGATTATCATTTGTTTCTATTCTTTTATGTATCGTTTTTGAATTAATTATGACATTGATGCGAAGAACTAATCTTTTTAAAGAGTTTGAATTATGATTCCGCTGCTACATTTTGAATAAAGAAGAGGAATAAATTATTATTCTTTTGTTTAAAGATTTTATGAAATGTGACACCCTGAATATTGTGTTATACTCTGATTATATAAATGAATTTTTAAGCTGGGATTTTGGGGTGTTACAGCTGAGGCTTAGAGAATACAGAGGTGTAATTGTTGAGGTGAACAAGTTTGTACGGTGCAGGAATTGAGAGGTTATCTCAAAATTGTGAGGAGTGGACTAACCCACATTAGGGGAACCACTGTAAATTTCGTGTGTTCTTTCTCTCTTCCCTTTACTCTTTACTTTCAGCAAACACAAACACACACAAACCCTTTAAATATATTCAACTATTTTTACACTAACTTTTCAGAACGTTCTGAAGACTGACTACTGACTTTATCATTCCAAGTTTCAACTTGAGAATTACTTTTAAAGTTACAGGATAATTTTTAAAGGGTCACAATTCAAACCCCCCCTTCCTTGTGACTATTTTATTTACTTCAATTGGAATCAGAGCTCGGTTCTAAGGGTTTGAACACTTATACAAGTGTTAGAGAAAAGATTCAGGAATTATGTCTACAGTTAAGTACATAGCTGAAGGATGATCATCAAACATGCCACCACTTTTTGATGGCTCAAATTACTACTTCTGGAAAGGCAAGATGAAACTCTTTCTTAGATCTCAAGACAATGATATGTGGACAGTTATCACAAATGGGGATTTTATTCCAACAACCAAAGAAGGAACTGTTAAAGAAAAGAGTACATGGTCAACAGATGACAAAGCTCAGGTATTGTTAAGCTCTAAAGCTAGACTCTTTCTATCATGTGCACTAACAATGGAAGAAAGTGAAAGAGTTGATGAATGTAAGAATGCTAAAGAAGTATGGGATACATTAAGAATACATCATGGAGGTACATCTCATGTTAAAGAAACTAGAATTGACATTGAAGTCAGAAAGTTTGAAGTATTTGAAATGAGTGAAAATGAAACCATTGATGAGATGTATGCCAGATTTACTTCAATAGTAAATGAAATGAAATCTCTTGGAAAGGCATATTCCACTCATAAGAGAATCAGGAAAATATTAAGATGCCTTTTAAGTATGTGGAGACCTATGATCACTGCAATTACTAAGGCCAAAGATTTAACTTCTATGAACCTGGAAGATCTCATTGGTTCACAAAAAGCCCATGAAGTTGTACTTCAAGGAGACAAACCAGTAAGAAAGGTAAAATCTCTTGCCTTGAAAACATCTCAACAAACCTCGTCAACATCTGAAGATGATGCACAAGAAACACAAGAGATAGAAGAAGTTCAGGAAGAAGAAGCTGAAGATGAACTAGTACTAATCTTCAAAAGAATGCAAAGAATGATGATGAGAAGAAATCAAATCAGAAAAAAGTTTTCCATCTCAAACAACAACAAAACTGAGACTAACAAGAGTCAAGTCACCTGTTTTTGATGCAACAAAACTGGACAATACAAAAGTGAATGTCCTGACATTAAGAAGGTTCAAAGAAAGCCACCTTTCAAGAAGAAGGCTATGATCACATGGGTGACATGGAAGAAACAGAACCACAAGAAGATGAAGAAGCCAATCCAAGTTTAATGGCTCAATCAGATGATGAGGAAGAGGTAATTGCTACAAAAACTCATCCTTTATATTTAGAATTTGAAAGTAAAATTGATAGTCTCTTATATGACTCAAACTTTTTAACTAATAGATGTCGTTCACTAATCAAGGAACTTCCTGAACTAAAAATAGAAAACGAGAAACTCCAAATCAAGTATGATGATTCTAGGAAAACCATACAAACTTTGCAAGACTCTCATTTTAAGATGTCTGAACAACAGAAAGAATTAAACAAGAAACAAAAGAACATTGTTTCTAAACCTTCTGAAATACAAAAGGAAAACATTCTTTTGAAAAAGGAAATTGAAAAACTAAAAGATGATCTTACATGTTTTATTAAATCCACAGAAACATTTCAAAATATTTTAGGAGCACAAAGTGGAAGTGCTGAAAAATCTAGCTTAGGATTTAAAGACCTAAACAAAAATGTCCTTAAGAGTTTTGTACCTCATAAGGATGAAGTAAAAATGAAATGCTCATACTGTGATACGCTAAGACATATGGACTATGCATGTTATCATAAAAAGAATTTTATTAAAAAAAATAAAATTAATCTTGGTTTAGAACGTTCTCATCTTAATAGATCAGAAAGTTCACAAAAGGCTGAGAAGGCTAAGAAGATATGCTCATACTGTAATAAATCTGATCAGAAAAGAAAGAATGTTACAATTAGAAAAGATCTCTTAGAAGAACCAACCCTGAAGGACCCAACATTACATGGGTACCTAAAGTTTTTATCTTGTCAAATGTAAGTTCCACCTCAGGGTGCAAGAACAAAGCCAAGGTACTTGGATAGTGACTGTTCTAGACACATGACAGCTGATAGAAACTGTTTTCTAACCTTTGAAAAGAAGGATGGAGGACTAGTGACATTTGGAAACAATGATAAAGATAAAATCAGAGGTAAATGTACTATAGGTAAGATTAACTCTACTAGAATAGAAAATGTTCAGTATGTAGAAGGTTTAAAACACAATCTACTTAGCATAAGTCAATTATGTGATAGTGGATTTGAGGTTATTTTTAAACCTAACATATGTGAAGTAAGACAAACCTCCTCTAACAAACTTTTCTTTTCTGGATCAAGGAAAAAGAACTTATATGTTTTAGATTTAAATGATATGTCAGCTGAATCATGTTTTATATCTCTTGAAAAAGATAAATGGATTTGGCATAAAAGAGCTGGTCATATAAGTATGAAAACCATTTCTAAACTTTTTGAACTTGATCTAGTTAGAGGGTTGCCTAAGATTAGCTTGTAAAGGACAAGATCTATGAAGCCTGTGTTAAAGGAAAACAAGTGAAAAGTAGTTTCAAAATAATTGAGTTTATTTCAACTCAAAAACCTTTAGAGTTTCTTCACATTGATTTCTTTGGTCCAGTTCAAACTGCAAGTCTCAATGGCAAAATATATGGTTTTGTTATTGTTGATGACTTTTCCAGATTTACATGGGTTCTATTTTTAAAACACAAAGATTAATCTTTTGAAGTATTCCAAAACTTTTGTAAAAGAGTTCAAAATGAGAAAGTTTTAAATATCATCACGGTAAGAAGTGATCATGGAGGTGAATTTGAAAAATGCATCCTTCAAAACATTCTTTGATGAAAATGGTATAAAACATAATTTTTCTTGTGCACGAACTCCACAACAAAATGGAGTTGTTGAAAGAAAAATTAGAACTTTGCAAGAAATGGCTAGAACAGTGCTAAATGAATCAAATGTTGAAAACTATTTTTAGGCTGAAGCCATTAACACATATTGCTATATTTTAAATAGAGTTTCAACGAGAAAGGTTCTTGATAAAACCTCATTTGAACTCTGGAAAAATATCAAACCTAACATATCTTATTTTCACATATTTGGCTGCTATTGCTACATTCTGAACAATAAAGAAAAATTAGGTAAGTTTGATCCTAAATCAGATAAAGCTATGTTTTTGGATACTCTACAACTTCTAAAGGTTATCGAGTATACAATCTAAAAACCCAGACAGTTGAAATTAGTATGCATGTCATATTTGATGAATATGATGAACATTCTCAACCAAAAGAAAGTGAAGACACTGAGGTATCATCATCTCAGAATGTTCTCACTCAAAATATTGTAAGTACAGTAGAAAAAGAAGATGATCAGAATGTTCAGGATCTGACCCTTCAAAGTCAACTGAGAAGTTGGAGAATGGTAGGAAATCATCTTGTAGATCAAATCATTGGAAGCACAACTGATGGTGTAAGAACTAGAATGTCCTTTCAAGATAACAACATGACAATGATTTCTCAGTTGGAACCAAAGTCAATCAATGAAGCAATTATTGATGACTCCTGGATTGAGGCCATGAAGGAGGAACTTTCTCAGTTTGAAAGAAACAAAGTTTGGAACTTAGTTCCAAATAATCAAGGTAAAACCATCATTGAGACAAGATGGGTTTTCAGAAACAAACTGGATGAAAAAGGTAAGGTTGTCAGAAATAAAGCAAGGCTAGTTGCTCAAGGCTACAACCAACAAGAAGGTATAGACTATGATGAGACTTTTGCACGAATTGTAAGGTTAGAAGCCATCAAAATTCTTCTTGCTTATGCTGCACATAAAAGCATTAAACTTTTTCAAATGGATGTGAAAAATACATTTTTAAATGGTTTACTAAATGAGGAAGTTTATGTAAGTCAACCTCCTGGCTTCATAAATGAAGAGAAACCAAATCATGTTTTCAAACTCACTAAAGCACTATATGATCTTAAACAAGATCCTAGAGCCTGGTATGATAGACTGAACACTTTTTAAATTGAAAATGGTTTTTCAAGAGGTAAAATTGATACCACACTTTTTAGAAAAATATATAACTCTGACTTACTTATAGTTCAAGTTTATGTAGATGATATCATTTTTGGTGCAACCAAAGAAAAAATGTATGAGGAATTTTCCAATCTTATGCAAAGTGAATTTGAGATGAGCATGATGGGTGAACTTGGTTTCTTCCTTGATTTACAAATTAAACAACATCCAAATGGAATCTTTATAAGTCAGGAAAAATATGTCAAAGACATTCTCAAAAAATATAAAATGAATGAGGCAAAAATCATGATCATACCCCCATGCATCCATCTTCAAGTTTGGATAAGGATGAAAGTGGTAAATCTATTTCTGAAAAGGAATATAGAGGCATGATAGGCTCATTATTGTATTTGACTGCTAGCACCCCTGAAATTGTGTTCTCAATAGGTTTATGTGCTAGATTTTAAACATGTGCAAAAGAATCTCACTTAATTGCAGTTAAAAGGATTTTTAGATATTTATTAGGTACTACTAATCTTGACCTTTGGTATAGAAAATGTTCTAGTTTTGATCTTGTAGCCTATTGTGATGTTGATTATGCTGGAGACAAAATTGAGAGGAAGAGTACAAGTGGCTCCTGTCAATTCTTGGGACAAGCATTGATTGGATGGTCTCACAGAAAGCAAAACACCATTGCACTCTCCACAACTGAAGCTGAGTATGTATTTGCAGCTAATTGTTGCTCTCATGTTTTGTGGATTAGAAATCAGTTGGAAGATTACTCAATAAGGTACACAAGTGTTCCTATTTTATGTGATAACACAAGTGCTATTAATCTTTCAAAAAATCCTATTCAACATTCTAGGTCTAAACATATTGAAATAAAACATCATTTCATTAGAGACTATGTTCAGAAAAAGGATATTGTGTTAATCATAATGAAAAAGCTAGTGGTCAGAATGTTTACTCAGACTTTCAAGTAAAAGCTAGTGGGGTCCAGGACACGTGGCAAAATATCATTGGTCACCCTCCAACAGCTACAAGAGCTCAAGGACTCTATAAATAGAGATCAAAGCCTCATCAAATACTTGCACCTTTGCAAATCATACAAGAAAAACAACATAAGAGTGTTTTGAAGCTTTAGTAAAAATTGATCATCACAAAGATTCCAAGAAGTCTTAAAGTGTAAATCAATTCTCTCTTATCTTTCATAAAAGATAAACTTCTCTCTTCTTTCTTCTCTTGTCTGATTTCAATCATTCAAACTCCACACTTCATACAAATTGTAAAGAAAGTATCATCTAGATTTAGGGGTTTTAAAGTGTTAGTTTGAGCAGAAAGGTGTAAAGTCTATGTAATATGAATGGCGAGGTTTATGGTTTTGTTAGATATGCTAAGGTACATGACGTGGATAAACTGTTGAAAACTGTGAACAATGTGTGTTTTGGTCAATTCCGTGTCTATGCTAATCTGGCTAGGTTTGACAAGTCGGTTCTGAAGTAATTGGTGAGGGTGAGTGAGGGGGAGACTAATGGAGGTAGGGTTGGGAGAAAGGATGGAGGTGGCGCTACATAGGGGAGGGAGAAGGTTATTTAGGGAGAAAAAATTGTGAGAAAAGATGTGCCTGAAGGGGAGGTTGAGGGGTAGACGGGTAAGCAGAGGGGTGAAGGAGGGTTTTGCGGATCAGGTGAGGGTGAGGGGGTCTTTGAAGCCGGCTGTGGAAGGTGAGGGAATGAAGGAGGGAGACAGTTTGGTAAATGGGAAGGTCCAACAAAGCTTCAAGAGAGTCAAACATATATTTTGAAGGCTTAAACTTATATTTTATTATTTCATCCCTATTTTAATAATTTATGTTTTTTTTAATAATTTATATTAGAGAGACAATTTTTTCATTTATTAATATCACAGAGAATTTTCTCTATTTCTTGTGGATTCCAGAACCATATTTTCACAGGTTTGTTGCTTGCAAGCCTGTTTCTTTTTTCTATCTAAGGTTATCGTTTGATATACTTCATTTTCGTCTCTGTCACACACTCATGGTTGGGAATGCGATTTCATCGTATCACCACTATTGTTGGTTGCGGAAGAAGAGAGTTTCGTGTTTAATTTCCAATAAGCAATGCAGGACATCCTGCACAATAAGAACCACAAAATTAATCCAATTGTTTTCCATTAAGTGATTGTAGTTGTTGTGCGAAAAATAGAGTGCGGTGAATCTGTAACCAATAAATACATGAAATGTAATATATATAAGAGACATGCTATATGGTGCGAAAACTTTAACACACGACATGCACACGATTAAAAAGTGGTCGTGCATTTATAATTTTTAAACAAACAAAAGTAGAACATGTCTAACATCACAATACAATCCAACGACCATTAAACATTCGTCGGTTTTTATCGACTCTCCTTCGCACCATCTATTTTTTTCCTATATATAATCGCGTCACACAGTTCTTTTTTTTTGACAAAATTGCGTCACACTTTTGGTAGTTTTATATTTTTAAATTTGACTCTAATTAAAATATAAAAAAAAATAAGCTTGAACTATAATTTTTAAATTTAAAAAATTTTAAAATTATTTGAATTTACTGATAAAATATATTTAAATTTTATTTTTTAAATTTTTTCATGAAAGGTATTTGTTATTTTGCCGTATTTAGTAAAATTTAATTTTTTTTTAAAATAGAGTAATAATAAAATATTTTAAAATGAACGACTAATATTTGGTATCACTATTATTTTTTATTTAGTTTTTAAGTCAAGTGAGCAGTAAGATGTCAACTCACATAAAACATATTACAAAACAAAGATTGATAAAAAATTAAAAAAAGAGAAGGGGGACAAGACCTAAACCCCATCAAATGGAAGAGAATCTAAAATCACTTACAACATATGAAAACAACATACTACCAAAATTACTAAACTACTCATACCTAATTTTCTTCCAAACTTTTTCCTTTACAATTTTAAGGATATTTTTGTCAAATCCACTTTATTTCAAAATTCAAATTTCAAAAACCCACTTTCCGATCATTCTTTATTTAATAATAAAATTTTCTCTCTCATCTTTATTTATTTAATAATAAACTTTTCTCTCGGCTATCCTTTTAATAATAAACTTTTCTCTTTCAATCTCACTCTCCTCTCATATTTTTTTCTTACCAATTTTCCTCATTTTCATTTTCTCTCATCATTTTCAACTCCATTTTCTCTACTAATTTTCAATTCGGTTTTACTAACAAGTTTTGTTTTTTTAGAGGAAACTAACAAGTGTTGTTGTTATAGCAGAATATGATTTTATATGTTACGATAACACTATTATGGAGTAACACATTAATTATGATTCTTCACGGGATGCATATTAATAATCTATGATTAATTTTATTTATTAACTTTTTAAATATCGTCAATACTAAAACAAGAACAATATTATAATATACTATGATTAATCATACTTCAATTTTTTCTGTTGTTTTTTTTTTTTTTTTTTTTATAAATGTATCACTAAAAAATATGTGGAAGTGTACAAATGTAACACGAGAAGGGGTGGGAATAGGCCAGGCCGAGCTAGGCTTTGCAAGGCCTGGGCTGGCCTGCCAAATTTTTTAAAGGCCTACGGCCTACCATAGGCTTACTTTATAGGCCTGAGTCTGACATTCTGAAAGTCTGATACGACCTACTACCTAGTTTAAAACCCTATTTCATATGAACATCATTAAATAAGCAATATAATCTAAGTTTAAATAGACTAGTGAACTAATATATCAATTATATTAAACTCTCTTTTGATAATCAACATGAGTATTTAGAGAATTTGACTATATATTGTATCATATTTCAATTATAGTTTATAATACTACATTTAAATATGCCAAATGTTAATGTATACTAATAAGCTTAAATTACTGAAAAAGTTAATAATTTCTATTTTAATTCAAAGTACAAAATATAATATAAAGATAAATAATATTATTCATATTTACTTAAATAGGTCGGCCTAATAGGTCTAAGAGGCTTTTTGAATAGCCTGTGGCCTGACCTTTTAAGCTGAATAGGCTATTAAAAAAGTCTAGGCCTTCTCTATTTAAGAAAAAAGTCTGACCTGACCTGACCTGTCGTAGGCTGGCCATAGGCTCCTGTAGACCGGCCTGACCTATTTCCATCCCTACACGGGATCCATTCTAGTAACTACAACGAGTGATCAGTTTTATTTAGAAATATTTTAATATCTATATTTAAACATCGCGACTGCCTAAGTTTTATTAATATTAAAACAAGAACAATATCATAATATACTATGATTATTTATACTTCAATTTTTTCCGTTGTTTTTTAAAATGTATCACTAAAAAATCCGTTAGAGTGTACAAATGTAACACGGGATCCATTTTAGTAACTACAACGAGTGATCAGTTTTAATTAGTATTTTTTTAATATCTATGTTTAAACACCGCGACTGCCTAAGTTTTATTAATATTAAAAAAAGAACAATATCATAATATACTATGATTAATCATACTTCAATTTTTTCCATTGGTTTTTTTAAAAATAAATTAATAAAAATATTTATGTGTATATGTTTGTTTTACGGGAATGTATTAGTATATTGTTATTTCTGATAAAATATATATAAGTGTATGGACTATATATCAACAAAAATATATCTCACTGTATTTTTTTACGGGAATATGTATGGACTATATATTATTATGCTTTATATACTTTACATATTTTCACTATAAACAAAAAAACAATCACTTTGCCAAGCGCAGCCAAGACGCGGCACGCGGCTGAGCCGCGGCCGTATAGCGCGGCTCAGCCGCGCTACCCGTGCTGTAACACGGATATCTCGATTAGTTAGGCAAACATAGTCAGTTGCTTACATATTCTTGCCTTAATTCTAAAGGAACATATTTATAGAAAACAAAGTTGTTTAAAGTTAAACAACACATCTATTTCCTTCTCCATATATGTGTGAAACAAAGATATTCCTTGATCAGTTTCTTATTTCCCAAGGCAGCAGACATTTGAAAGCATGAAGAAACATCATGGAAGCAGTTTCTAACCAAATGTTTCTCCAATTCTCATCTCTAGCAATCTCAATAGCTCTCACTGCACCAAACAACTCAGCAATGACATAGCTTGAGATGCCTAGACCTTCTGCAAAACAACCAATGGAATGAGCACAAGGGCAATCAGTATTTTAAACTTGCAAACTAAGGGAAAGTTGCAGCCTGTCTCTTTTAACTTATCATCAGCAGAAATTTTGTAATGCATTAATCTCCAAACTAGCAATGACTTTGAAGAAGGTATGTCTAGGCACCAAATTAACTAGCAATGGGATTTGAAGATAAACACATCTTCGAAGGACAAAGTTCCAGAAAAGGTTTGCTTCCAAATTAATTCATCTGACTTTTTCTCTTTTGGGATTGTTACTTGCAACACAATTTATGTCGGATTAGGAGAAGCTTGCGCCATTTCATTAGGACAATAGCAGTTACCATTGAATACGAATTCATTTACTTTTGCTTGTAAGTTCACCCACACTCTAGCTTATTGTTGTTCTCATCATTGTTGTCAAAATCTCGACATAAATTTCAAAATCCAGGATTTTGCGATTTTACTCATCTTTAACGATTCAAATCCATAGCAAATTTTCAAATAAGACAAAATCCTAGTAAAATCACATCAAAATCGCACAAAATCGTGAAATCCATGCAAAATCCTAGGATTTTGAAGGATACTATCATTTTTTTTTGTATGGGTCACTTTTCACCCAGTTCGTCATTTAACCCGGTTTGTACTCGTGACCGGTTCTATAAATACATAGAAGACCAAGTTTTTTCTTCTTTCACACCACACTACCTCTTTCACCGTACATTCAATTCAAAATGAACTATAGCTAACTAGATTGTCTATTCCCTTCAATCCATTATCCTTTCCTTCAATTCATCTTTGTATTTGTTAGGCATCTACGGTTTGCCATTAAGTATTTTGTCTAGGTTGTTTAGTATTATTATGATTACTAAAGAATATTTGGCATCTAGACTTTGTGTCATTTATGTATAAGTATTTTGTGGACTCTAAATTTGATCATGATTATTTGTAGTTTATAACATACATTCAGCATTACTTTTGTTTTGGTAGAATACATCGATTTTACAAACGTAGTTGAGTAAAATCCTTCAATTTTGATTGTGATTTTACAATTTTCGATTTTGCTATTCTTTTTCGACCTAAAACAAAATCCGGATTTTGTCAACCTTGGTTCTCATCATATTGACCAACATTATTTACCTCCCGACTGAACTTCGCATCACCAATGCCCATTTCGCCTGAGAATAGTAGGATTAAGACCAGAAAAGGAATAATGTAATTGTATAAATCAAAAGTGTGAAGGAAGTCCTCCACTTAAGTAAGGAAATTAGTTGTTTGTGTTATATTTACGTGTTTGAGTTTTCTGTGTTCATGTGAAAAGTGTAAAATGTAGCATTAAGTGCCTATTTGAAATGAAATAAAATTTACCACTCCATTTCGAGTTGCTAGGTATTTGTAAACTTTTATTTTTTCAAAAAGATTAAGGTGGGTTAGGGTGGCGGCGGCGGTGGTTAGAGTGCCACATTATCAAATTTCATCCATGTTATGTACAAGCATGAAACATACATGTTAGGATTTAAGCCTACGAAGAGAGCCTAACCCAAAAGACTAGTTCAATAGATGGAAAAATCTCAAGACTTAAATACCACATCAAGCATTTTTATCTACTCGATGTGAGACTCCTAACAAAACATGTGACCAATAAAAAAAAGAGAAAATATTCTAAAAACCTTTAACAAGATTCATCAATTTTATCCTTTTCTTTGGAATATTATCTTGTCATTCTTTGTCCTTAAATGTGACACCTCACTTGAGAGAGAGAAAAATAGACAGAAATATGTGATAAATGTGATCATGTAATTAAAGAAAGAAAAGAAAGAAAATAAGATGTTAAATATTGAGTAATATTTAGAGGTGTAATATAATTATTACTCAAAATTATTATCAATCAAAGAGATTAAGGAAAACTACCTCATTAATTAACATGTGAATTTTTTGTTTAAGAATTAAGCATCGGAGTTTTTTTTAAGCTAGACGTCCTCATTCTTGGGTTGAGCCTCAAGTTCCCAATGGCTGCCAGCATTTTTGTCTCAGAGAAGTTGTTTTGGAGTACTTGCCGCTTGTCTTTTAAGAATTAGTCAGCTGAATTGCGTTGTAATTAGAGTTGACTGTGATTGTTGTTATCTTGGTAGTATGTCAAAATCCTTGTCCGTTCAGCTTTGGATTTGTGGATGATTTTTTTTTTTGCATTGTCTTTGTTGTCCGGTAGTTTGTTAGTGGCATGGAACGAGATCCTAAAGTGCTCAGTTGTCCTTGGTCAATCAATTGATCGGTTTATCTAACTTTAGTTTTTGTGGTGGAGTTGTTGTCATTCTCGTTATTCCGAGTGCTCTCTTTTTGTTGCTTGAGCTTTGGTTGTGGTTGCTTTGAAGAAATTTACATTATGCATTATTTTTAGAGTTTTAGGAGTTGAGGTTGTTTTTGTGGTGTTCTAAAGGAGATTTATTCTCTTTAAACTTTAAACTTGCCCTGTGTTTGACATCTCTTGTGTTTGACATCTCTTTAGCATATCTTGTGCTTTGGGATGTTTTTTCTTCTATTAAATAAATTTTTTTCTTTGTTTCTTAAAAAAAAAACATTGGAATTTTTTTGGCATTTATTGTTTGGTTGGGTTTAGAAATTTCAACTGAACATATGCATTGTACTTGGGAGGTGGTGAATTAAATAGAGAAGTACCTGGTTCTTTATGACGAAAATCTTGAGGTATGTGATGCCAAACAACCAAGAGACATATTTTGCCTTTAGTAGGTATAAATGTAAGCAAAACTGAAGTTGGACTTTCAAGATGAGGTGGTTATGTGATGAGTGACGTAGAGAACTTCATTTGAAGGACACATGGGTTTTGGACCTTTCGTCTTATTACACACTTTATCCGTTTCACAATATTTATCATTTTTGAGGAAATTACACATAAAAAAAATCAAATAAATTTCGTTAATTTTGATAAAATTCTATGTTTTTTCTACAATACATTTACCCATTTATTATTTTATTCTATTATTTCATTCTATTCTTTGTGCTATTGATAAGTCAATAATTAATGTTGCATTGAAAGTTGAAAATGACAAATAAAGTGAAACAAAATTATTCATAAAAAACAACATGTATTGTGGAACGGATGCACCTATCATAAATACTTAAGTTTATATCTGACTTCTTTCTTTCTCTTACACTCTTCTAGTCTTGTGTTAGAGTGTTGTGAGGGATATTTTATTTTCTCCGGATAGTGTGGGTGTATTAGGGTTGTGGGATGGTTAAGGCTAGTCTACGTATTGTAACAATTTTCAATAGGGAAATAATTTTTGAACAACGATTTTGTGATCACTTTTGTGATAAATTTATCTCTCATACTTACATTGTGTTTTTACCTTCTTTCACTATTGCTATGTTTTTTTTTGTGTCAATACTCGTATTTCTTTGTATGTTTTGGTTGTCCCACAAGTTATCAACAAAAATGGTTGTTCAAATAACACTCATCTTTTCAATAGTGTTATTATCTGGTTGTTATTAAACAATGTTCATGGTTTTTTCTACACTTTGAAGTTTTCACGTTATATGCTTGTGTTAATATTGTGTTATTTTATTTTTCTCTATGTCTTTTTCCCCAACAATTGCTATTAGTAGCTTTGGTTCCACGAGGTACAAAACTCTTAGTAAGCTCATTGGTTTCAACTTTATATGATGTTCCACATCAAAAAGTTGTTTTTGTACTGTAGAAGTGTTGTTTGGAAAAAGCTATGGTTTGCTGCAATGTCAAACTTTTCATGTGCTGTTAAGTTTGACATAGAGAAATTCGATTTAAGAATCAATTTTGGCTTGTTGTAAATACAATTCAAAGATGTGTTGATACATTTAGGATTACACAAGGCGCTAAAAAAAAAAAAATTCAACATGGATAACGAGAAGTGGCAGGGACTAGATTTTAAAGCTTCAAGTACAATCCACATGTCTTTGGCTAAGAATATTCTTGCTAATCTTCTTGCTATGTTGTCATCCAAAGAGCTTTGGAAGAAACTTGAAGGGTTATATTAAGAAAAAAGTATCTCGAATTGGTTGTTGTTGAATGAGCAGTTTCATTCCTTTGGCATGGATGAAAATACGATAGTATATCATCTGAGTATTCTAAAGTGTATTGTCTCTAAATTATAAACTATTGGAGTGAAAATTAAAGACAAAGATAAAGCATTGAGACCCATACGGTCCATTCCATCTTTCCATGAGCATATAAAACTTGTTTTGATATATGGGAAGAAAACTTTGAGATTTGAAGAAGTTGCAATAAAAACTATTGCTGAAGAAATACGATTGAAAAATGAAGATGACACTTCATTAACTTAGTGTTAGTAGCTATAGGTGGACCTTATATGAAGAAAAACAATGGAATGGTTTTGAAATGTGGAAAATTTGTGCATTAAGGAATAAGTGTCCTGGTTGAGCAACTTAAGAAGAAAGCTCCAGTCAAATGGTAGCAATGTCTCCCTTTCTATGGGAGATGATGATCTTTTCTAACAAAATGAGAAGTGTGACCTCATGGCATTCCGGTGCTGCCATGACAAAGGATGAGTATTGCGAGTTAGTTTGTACATATGAATTGGTTGACATTGATGTCAGGTGTGCTTTAAGATTATGTTCATGGTTGAAGAGCTTCCAGCCACCATGGAGGTTTACACATAAGTTTTCATTCAGATTTTTGACATTTGAAAAATCTTGGAGTGGATTTAGCTTCAAGTGAATTATACTCTTACGGTGGAGTATGATAGTTATTTTTGAACTATAATTTCTAATGAAGGCAATGTGGAAATTCTTAGAGTGGTTTATCTCTAATGAAATTTTGGAAAGCAGTAAAAATGTTATACACGATGTCAAGACAAGTGTGATGCCAAGAAAGATGTTAAAACTTCGTGATAACACAATTAACAAACGATAGAAAAAGGCAAGAAGTAAAACGACACAAGATATTTGTTAATCCAATTCGGTGCAACTTCACCTATGTCTAGGGGCTACTGAGCCAAGAAGGAAATTCACTATAGTAGTATCAATTCAAAGCATACATAAAAACCCTCGGTCTATTAGTTTTCACTTAGTCATTACCTGTGTAATTTCTAACTAAAACTCTCTTAGTCCTAGATATGAGATCCCCTGCTAACTTCCTCTTAATCACAATTCCTATGATCGTCCTTGAAGTAATAACAGAAATGGAGACACTCTCCTAAACTAAGAATCAACTCTTGCTTACAAGCTTTGAGTGATTACTAAGTTTTAAAACTCAATTACAAAGTCCAACTCAAATATCAAGAGATACGAGAGTGGCTCACAAATAACAAAGAACAGACTAAAACCATAATATACACTTTTGTAAATGACGGCTTGAGTAGTCAATAAGGTCTTGAGTCATCCTTTATATAGCTTGATAGCAGAATGGGATTTATGCACAAATTAGGCCCTACATCCAACTGAATCACGAGATTCCAGCACAAATAGTCTGAAGTAGATTAGATGTTTCCTTAAATTTTGCAACAACATTCTTAATGAACACGCTAAGTATATATCGCCTATCTCTACTTCTAGAAACACGCTTCTTGGTCAACTCTTCACGCGAAACAAATCTTCAGAGCATATTTAGGTATCTTCACTTTTTATATTGATCTCCAAGAAAGCGGAACAAGGCACGCTATGATGTCGCACCATCATGTTAAGATATCTTGCCTGACATCTTGCTAGAACTATTGTTTTAACAAAATGTAGCCAACACATGTCTACAAACCTTAAATCTTCCCCATTGGCATATTTTTGGCTAAAACAATCTTTGCATCATAAATCTTCAAACGCCAAGAAACTTGCATAGATAGAACAAAAGAGTGAGATATCATTTGGTCATACTTTCTTTCACTTTAACATAAGAGCTCAACACGAAAGAAGATAATAAAAGCAATTCAACATTATTAAAAAAAATAACAACTTTTAATAATAATGCACATATGGACATGTTAAGACATCATCATTTTCTTCAGCCATATCTCCATCCTGAGCTGACAGAGCCAGAATCATCTTGTCCACACTTATTTTCCTCTCAATGGTTGTCCTGATAGTCTCCTCCAGTGTCTTGGACATAACTTTAAGCTTCCTCAATTATGCCTTCCTTTGAAGTAGAGCCAGCACCCTCCTTGTCTGATGTTAGGACAATGTCTGGAACATGTGTCCCTGCAAACAACTTACAGTGAAGAAACATAGGAGATTACTGAAGACTTAGCTTAGTTTATATGCTTAGTTTATATGTTTTTAATGATGTTCCTTAGGTTAGTTTATCTTTTGATTAGCATGTTAAAGTACGCTGGAGTCTTGTATATTGGTCATGTTGTTATGAGTCTGTTAAAAATGTGTCAAAATTCAGTGGTTATCCTTTTTTGAATCGACTCAATACAATCTGAATCGATATAGTGAAGTCTCTGACTTCAAGTCTCTGACTTCAGCTGAATCGATTCACTTCCAGCTAAATTGATTCATGTATGAATCATCTCTTTTCTATTTGAACCGTCTCACAAAACTCTCTGACTTACACCTGAATCGATTCATAAGAGCTTTGAATCGTATCATCTTCATCCTGGGTTCATTTGAATCGGTTCAAATGTGTTGTGAATCGTTTCATCCATTGCATGGTTTTGTCTTGTTTTTAGCTGTCTGAATCGATTCATGCATTTAGTGAAGCGATTCAATCTGGTTATATTGTGCGAAAATTGAGTGCTTTTTCTATTTACTATATATACACTTCTCTTCCAAACTCCCAAGTCATTGAATCATTTGCATCTATTCTCTCTTGGTCTCAAAAATAAATGGCTCATACATTCTTCAAGATTAAACATTTTTTCTTATAATCAATTTGTATTTGACTGTATAGATTCTCTAGGATGCTAGTAGGGATTGTAAGTTGGTTCTCTCAAGAATATTAATTGGGCTTAATCAACGCTTCAAAGGAAGTGAATAATCTCATTCCACCTCCAAAAGAGTTGGGGGTCTTTCTAACCGTTCTTGAAGTCGAAGGGGATTCGTTTACCGGACGTAGCATTGAAGACTCGAGTGATGAGTCCAAAGGAGTGCATGGGTAACTCTAGGATCTGAATATTCAAGAAGCACCAAATTCAAGGGGTACTTGAAGTTTAGGGGAATGTTATACATATGAGTTGAAGAATTAGGGTTTTAATTTGAAGGAACTCTTATAAACAATGTAATCAACATTTGTTTCATAATGGATGACCTTGGTGAAGGTGTACTTCATCAAGTAGAATAGACGTAGCCCTTAGTGAGGATGAAAAAGGGTGAACTACTATAAACACCGGTGTTATCTCTCTTTCCCTATCCTTTTTACTTTTGATATTGCTTGTGTTTAAATTGAATAATTGATAGGTTAATTGGTAGTGTTGACTAAGTAGTTTTGATTGAAAATTAACCTAATTCTCTGAGATAGGTTTCACATTATTCTCTTAGATCAATTGATTGCAAAGTCTATTCAATTATTCAAATTACACTTGCATTGTGTTTTGATTTGTTAGCATAGTAATTTTTGTTCATATAGGTTTGGTTTGAAATTGTATGTGGTTTTGCACTTTGTTCAATGTCTATTAATATTTGATTGTATAATCAGATTTGTATCGTGAATCTCTCAATTCTAAGATTAAATCTTATAGCACATATATTTGCTTTTTGTTGAATCATTGATTGTAATTGTTCAAGCAAATTCCAATAGTCAATTTCATTAAAATCTGTTTTTATCAAATCAACGGAAAATCTTTTGAAAATCTTTTCACCCCCCTCTAGCTCGGTAACTATCTAGCCATGTAGACCAACAAGTGGTACCAGAGCTTGGTCTCTTCTTATGGCTAACTACCGGAAGAGTTTATCCATATGGCTAGTAAGAAGCCCAAGGGGGCAAATAATAGAGCACCTATTTTTCGATGAAGAAAGTTATGACTATTTGAAGGAATGCATGAGAATTCACATCCAGTCGGTGGATATGGACGTGTGGGATGTAACAACCCGATTTTTGCGATTGTTTGATTTTAATTGTTTTATGTGTATTCATTCCTGTCAGTGTGCATTTCCATGGGTTTACGTATTAGGAGGGTATTTTGGTCATTTAGACTTAAGGCTATTTTAGTCTTTTATGAGGTAGGGTAATTTAGTAATCTTATGACAATAGTTATTTTTAGCGTTCTAGTTAGAACCGTTATTAATTGTAAGAGGTTAAGTTGTCGATATAATTAATTAGGACCGAGGTTTCTAGTTAATTACCGTTAGTGAGTTAGAGTTAGCGGTGTGGTGTAATTAGATTGAACCAATTAGTTAGTATGGGTTAGGCCCATTAATGGTTTGTGAATATTTGACCCATAACCTTGAGAAACTAGGGTTAGACTTTATAATTCACACAAAACACTAAGAGTAGAGAGCTAGAGGCTAGGAAGAGGAGCAAGAGAAGAAGGTTGGGGCTAAAGGGGAGATTGAAGCTTGAGCTAGGATTCTTGGTGTTAGAGGTAAGGGGGCTAGTCTTCATTCATAATAAATTGTTTAATCTCTTCTTCTTCTCCATCTCATAAGTGCTTATGAAATAAGTGATTATTTGAACTTAATTGATTAAATTTGTGCTCCTATTTGAGTTTAATTTTGGGTATGTGAAATTGATGCTAAACATGTTATTGTTGTTGATTTTACATGCTTGAATTGTGGTTATATGATACCTTGTTGATTTTTGTTCAAGTTGTTATGAACTAGAGTTGTTGTTGTTGATTGTGATGAAATCATGTTTAAGTAAGGTTGTTGTTGAATAAGATGTTGTTGTTGTTGACTGAACCTATGTGTGTTCATAACCATGGAGTCTTGTTATGAATTTGTGTTGTTCTTAAGATTTTCATAAATATGGGTCAAGTGATTATTTTGTGGATATGATGTTGTGATTCAAGCTTTATATGAATTTGAATCTCTGTTTATGCCTAGAAATGTTTATACAAACTTTGGAAACCAATTTGGGCTATGGGGAACTAAAATTGAGAGTTTTTGGGTGAAAAATGGAGTTTTCTCGTGTACTGAACTGTCACAACTCGCAACGGCGAGTTGGGGGCGAGCTGGAGGCGAGTTGGGGGTCACTCCCTGTGACCAACTCGCCATGGCGAGTGGATTTACTCGCCATGGCGAGTTGCACAGTGACAGCACTCCCTGTTTCGTGTTCTTGCGTCTTTTTCGCATATTTCTGTTTTGAACTGGCATTTGGTATAAACATGAAAGTTTGAGATAATTGAGTTAGCTTTCCAATGGCTTTGGTTTCACTTGAAAATGTTTTGTGGATTTTGAGTTATGATAGAAACACTCCAAGTGGGTCTTGGAAGACTTTTACAAAAATTCAGCATAACCGTTTCTAACTCAACCCGAAACTTTTGGTTTGCTTCCAAACATCAAATATGAGTATTATGAGTTTAATTTCGATGTTTAATAGTATCTAATCTATGTCTTGTTGAATCAAAATTAGTTTTCTTCTCTTAATGAATTGGTTTTACAATATGATAAAGTGAGACGAACTTCGTGATTTTTGTGAATTAGTCGTGATTGGCCGATGAAAAGCTTATGTAATCTCTACTGCACACAAATGTGACTTAAGAGTATGCATGGCTTAGGCATTTGACCTTGTTTGGTTGGTTTTGGTTCATTACTTCGATATTTTCAAAGTTGTGAATTATGAGTAGAACTTCATGAAAACTTAGCTTAAAGACCAATTGTTTGGCAAACCTTTTGTGACTGATTTTATATGATTAAATGGAGACTTGTGAATGAATGATAGATGTTGATAATGATATATATCTTGTTATGGTATACGTGTCTCCGTTATCCGAATTTGTGAAAGACATGTATGTTTATAACGAAGTATGCAAAGGAGATGAAATTGTTGAATGCATATATGTTGATTGTATGTTGGTGTGTGCATACTTTTTGAATGATGGTGATGATTGCATAGTTGTATATGCATTGTTTGGTGATGATTGCATAGTTCTATATGCATTGTTTGGTGATGATTGCATAGTTTTATATGCATTGTTTGGTAATGATTGCATAAGGTTATATGCACGTTGATTGGTGAGGTGATCTTTGTGTGAACATATGCATTGAGTCGAGTCATATGTTCATGCATTCATTGTTTGGTGACGGACTTATGTCCAAATGTAAGGCGGGGTGTGAAACCTTACATACGATGTTTTTGTTGCATCGAAGGTGACGACCTTAAGGTGATTTGGTACCACATGCATCTAGATGAGTCTAGAACATTGCATACATTGTTTCGTGAATTGCATTGAGTCGTGATGTGTGATTGATGCATTTGGTTAATGTGAACTTGATTTGTAGACTGAATTGATATGGGACCATTGTGTGAATATACATGTATGATGATGTTTGTATTATTTGATAATCTCTATACACGATATTCTTGAATACTTGGTTGTGGATTATGTTGATGTAATGCTAACCCTCAGTGGTTTACCACCTACCTTTCCATGCGGACGGGTAGATGGAGTGCAGGATAAGTAGCTTGTTTGCTTGGTGTTGCTGAGGAGTAGGAATCCTCTATCTCTTTTGTGCGCGTCTAGATTAGGGGCTCTGATCTAGGATGGCGTTTTATGGTAGGCTTATTTCATCATATGTTGATTTGAGGAGTATGTTATGATTCTTTTATATCCGATGTTTAGGATAAGATTATGTATTAATTATCCTGAGATTTGGAGTTATGGTTTGTATTCTTGAATATATATTCCGCTGCTATGTTTATGAACCATGATAATTTACACTTGTGGACTTGAATTTGTTGTTGGCGTAGCATCTATTTCTAGAATATATTTGTATGTTCGCGCGTTTTACCGCTTAATAGGAATAGGGTGTTACATGGGACGTCGTGGCCAATGTGCGGTTTCAACTGCAAGTTGTTGCCGACGGTGTAGCACAAGATAAGCCTAAAACCGAATGGAATGATGATGACAAAAAGAAGGTCCAATACGATTTGAACGCATGAAATATCCTCATATCTTCACTTGGATTTAATGAGTATCATTTCGTATCTCATTGTAAGACCTCCAAAGATATGTGGGATGCATTGGAAACCCTTCACGAAGGAACAAATGAAGTTAAGAAATCAAAACTAATACCCTTGTGCAACAATATGAGCTTTTTTGTATGGAAGATGGTGAAACCATCTCTTCCATGCAAATGAGATTCACTCACATTGTAAACAAGTTGCAAAACCTTGGTAAAACAATTTCAAACCAAGATTGCACTAATAAAAGTTTGAGATGTATGACAAGGGAATGGCAGCCCAAAGTTACTGCTATCAAGGAATCACAAAATCTCAATGCTCTTAGTATGATTACACTCTTTGGAAAATTAAAAGAACATGAACATGAGATTAATCGCTTCAAGCCAAGTGAGGAAGTGAGCAAGTTGAAAGATAAGAAGCCGGTTGTGCTTAAAGCCTCATCGTCCAAGGCAAGTTTTTCTATCACTGGTGAAGGTGACTCCGGAGGAGAATCACCAAATGAAGAAGACATGGTACTCTTTGTGAAATGCTTTAATCGCTATATTAAAAAGCATGGACTAAGACGTAGCGATAAAGTCTCTAGAAGATCACAAACAAGAGGAGAGGATAATAAAGAAGAAAATGGCCCAAACTACTTTGGTTGTGGCAAGATTGGTCATCTAAGAAGTGAATGTCTCGAGTTGATCAAGTTTAAGGGAAAAGCATGTTCATCCGATAAGTCTAAAGGAAGGAATGCTTACATTGCATGGGAATAAAATGAAGAATTATCTACAAAAAGCGACTCCGAAAGTGCTGAAATTTCTCAACTAAGCTTTATGGGACAAAGAAAGAAATCAATTAAGGTTAGTGATTAAAAATCCAAATCTAACCCTTCCTATAGTGAGTTACAAAATGTTCTAGTAGAAATGCATGGAGATGCAATGAATGCGTTTAAAATTATCGGAACCTAAAAGAGTTCTCAAATTGGAGGCCGAAATTGTGAAACTTAGAAAAGATTTTGAAAATTCCAAAAACAAACATGCTTATCTAAAGACAGAACTTCTTATAGTCTCTCCTATACTCACCTACTAGTGGTATATCTAAGCCCTCAAAAGCCGATGATATCAACTCTTGCGGAGCTCGTCCTAGACTACAATTAGAGATTGTAACTTTAAAAAGTAAGATAGAACTGTTGGAACAAGGGTGTTCAGCAATACCACTTTTGAGTTTTGATGATAACAAGGTATTAAAAATTGTCAATTGGATATGCTAATATTTGTTTTAAGTGTGCAGGATCTTAATCAAGATTTCAATCTTAGTAAGTATTCTGTGAGAACAAATTAAGAGCAAGAATCCAGAGAAACTTGTTGCTTGTGATTCTGAAGTTCCAGAGAATCTGAAGAATCATCAGAAGCTGTTTCGAGAGGTCCTGAAGACTCAGAGAATCTGAAGTTCTGAAGAGAGTCTGAAGATCATCAGAGTCTAAAGATCATCAGAAGCTGAAGTGCTACAGTGAGTCTAAAGTCTACAAACTGAAGATTTGTTTAGAAGGATTTTTGAAGGCATTTCGATGCAGAAGAAACGTTCTTTTGGAGTAACGGCTAGCTTCAAAGTCAACTTGAGCATGGGATGCTCAACGACAAAGAATGCAGAATAAGACATAGTACTTTTGTACGAACTCTGTTTCCACTACTTCACTACCTCGTACAGTTTGGCAATTGTGTCTACCGGTATTTCGCTTCAAAAGGAATGAGATTCAAAATATGCATTTGAAGGACTATTACCATATCAAGCAACAGATCAACAACTATTGATCAAGCTTCCAGAATTCTCTGTGATGTGCTGGATTGTCTCAACGTCTCTTTCCAACGCCTATATAAAGGATAGAAAGACTTGAAGAATATGTTGGACTCTACAACTGAAAAACTACGCTATCAAGCTATTGTATTCTCTCTAAGTCAAACCAGAAACACATCAACAACTTAGCAAATTCTTACAAACTGTGTATCCTAGAATTTCTAAGTTTATCAGAAAAACAGAGTTTGTCTTTGTTTTGTAATTGGAACACATTTGATTGTTTATCAAGTGTTCCAACTCTATTCAATTTTCTGTAAATTGTGTCAGAAGTCTCTTGGCTGTGTCCTTTAGCAAAGAAGTCTCTTAGTTGTTTCTTTGAGCATTGGAAGTCTCTTGCCTGCGTGCTTGAGCAATTGGAAGTCTCTTACTGTGTGTTTGAGCAACTTGTAATTGTTAATTACATTTTAGTGGAACTCTCCTTGGAAGTGCAAGGGGGACATGACTACTTCCGGTTTGTGGAAGGAACCTGTATAATTGCTTGTGTTCTCTCTTTCTCTTTATCTCTTGTTTATTTCCGCTGCAACAGACTCTGGTCTTCCATTAGGTTCTAAATCCATTCAGACTCTAATCTTGGAAAACAGATTCTCACTCTTCAAGAGTTGCGAAAAAGTTAACACAGTTCAACCCCCCCTTCTTGTGTTTTTCTCACCTTCAAGAACAAGTTTCAAGTTCTTCCATGAATATTTCTAATCGATTTACAAAACCCTCAAGTTCTAAAAATTCTTCTAAAAGAAGGTTCAAAAATAAAAATCGAAGAAGCAAAGTTCATAAGTACCAAGTTAGGTGTAACTATTGTAGAGAAATTGGGCACACCACACCACATTTCCACGCTATGAAAATCTTGGTTCCAAAAGGTGTCATGATGTGGGTTCCCACTAATCCCATGTACCCAACTTGTGTTGGGGACCTAAATCTTACCTAAATATTTTGTAGGAATGCCTTGCAACCTCACAAAGAAAGTGGTATCTAGATAGCGGTTGCTCAAGGCATATGACCGGGGACACATTAATGTTCATTGACTTCACAAGAAAAGAAAGAGGCTATGTCTCCTATGGTGAAATAATCAGGGTAAGATTCTTGGTAAGGGTGTTGTGGTAAATCCCTCCACAACCACAATAAATGATGCTATGTTAGTAGATGGGCTTAAACATAATCTCCATAGCATAAGTCAGTTTTGCGACGATGGGTTCACAATCACTTTCAATACCCAATGTTTCATAATTGAACACAATGATGACAAGGACCTTATGTTTAAGGGTTTGCGTGTTAATAATGTATATGTTCTTGACTTTGATGATGTATCGTCAAGTGGTGCTAAGTATCTCATAGCCAAGAATGAAGATTCTTGGTTATGACATAGACGCCTTAGTCACGCTCACTTTGACTTGCTAAACAAAATTGTGTCCAAAGATCTAGTTATTGGCTTACCTAAGATAAAATTTGAAAATGACAAATTATGTGATGCTTGCCAAAAGGGGAAGCAAACTAGAGTGTCTTTTAAACCCAATAAGGTCGTCTCTACTTCAAAACCTCTAGAGCTTCTCTACCTTTATCTTTTTGGCCCCTCAAGGACAAGAATTCTTGGTGGAAATCATTATAGATTTGTTATGTTGATGATTTCTCTAGCTTCACGTGGACATTATTTTTGGCTAGCAAAGATGATACCTTTGATGCCTTCATTAAATTTTCCAATGTAATTCAAAATCAACTTTCCTTGAAAATTATCTCTCTTAGAAGTGATCATGGCGGTGAATTTATTAATCATCACTTCGAAAACTATTGTGACGAATTTGGAATTTTACATAATTTCTCATGTCCTAGAACTCCACAACAAAACGGTGTGGTTGAAAGGAAAATAGAGTTTTGGATGAACAAGCTAGGACCATGATAAATGAAATGAACCTTCCTAAGAACTTTTGGGCGGATGCTATCAACACCGCATGTCATGTTTTAAATAAGGTCATCATTAGACTAATTCTAGATAAGACATCCTATGAACTACTTAGGGAAGGAAGCCAAATTTATCACACTTGAGAGTTTTTGGTTGTAAGTGCTTTGTTTTAAATAATGGGAAAGACAAACTTGGTAAGTTTGATTCAAAGGCGGATGACGGTATTTTCCTAGGTTACTCATCTAATAGCAAGGCATATAGAGTTTTTAATAAACGGACTCTCACGGTTGAAGAGTCCATTTATGTTGTTTTTGATGAGACACCTCATAAAGAGGTTGGGAAAGATACTTTTGGCTTTGATATTGCAGGAATTGATACCGAGGAGATTGTCAAGGATGGTGTCCAACAAGAAGTTCCTCCCAAAAATTAGGACATCAAGGATAAAAAATGTGAGGGAGATTTACAAGAGGGCGAAAAACAAGAACCTCACCATCGTCTCCTCACGATTGGATCACCATGAGAGATCATCTCTTGGAAAACATTCTTGGTGATATTCGTAAAGGTGTACGCACAAGGTCTTAAGTAAGTAACTTTTGTTGTTTTACCGCTTTCGTCTCTCAAGTTGAGCCTAAAACCATTAAGGAAGCAATCGTTGACGAATTTTGGACTCTTGCCATGCAAGATGAGCTAAATCAATTTAAAAGAAATGAGGTTTGGGACCATGTCCCTTGCCCAAAAGGAAATTCAATTATTGGGACCAAATGGGTTTTTAGAAACAAGATGGATGAAAATGGGATTATCACAAGAAACAAAGCAAGATTAGTTGCTAAAGGGTATAACCAAGAGGAGGGAATTGGCTACGAGGAAACTTATGCTCCCGTTGCCCGACTCAAAGCTATACGACTACTTTTAGCATTCACATCTTGTCTTGATTTCAAATTGTTTTAAATGGACGTTAAGTCCGCCTTCTTGAATGGTTTACTAAATTAAGATGTCTATGTTTCCCAACCACCCAGATTTGAGGATATTAACTATCTGGATCATGTTTATGAATTGAAAAGAGCTCTATACAGACTCAAACAAGCTCCTAGAGCTTGGTATGAACGTTTGAACAAAGTTTTGTTAGAAAAAGGTTTCTCCCGTGGAAACGTAGATAACACCTTGTTTAGTAAACGAAAAGGCAAAGATATTCTACTTGTTCAAGTCTATGTCGATTAAATCATTTTCAGTTCTACTAATGACACTATGTGTCGAGAATTTTCTAAGTTGATGCAGGGTGAATTTGAGATGTCTCTTATGGGAGAGGTCACCTTTTTCCTTGGTCTTCAAATAAAGCAAACTAACGACGGCATCTTCTTAAGTCAAACAAAGTATGCACTAGAACTTCTCAAAAAGTTTGATATGCAAGATTGCAAATCAATCTCAACTCCTATGGCATCCGCTTTATCCATTGACAAAGATGAATCCGACATTGAAGTTGACGGTAAGAGATATTGAGGTATGATCGGCTCTTTGCTTTATTTAACCGCAAGTAGACCCGACATTAAGTTTAGTGTTTGTATGTGTGCTAGATATCAAGCCTTCCCTAAAGAATCACTTTTAAAAATAGTAAAAAGGATTTTTCAATATATAAGTGGAACAACTAATTTTGGATTGTGGTATCTAAAGGGAAGTTCTTCTTGTCTAGTTGGGTTTTCAGATTCCGACTTTGCCGGTTGCAAATCGGATAGAAAAAGCACTAGTGGTACATGCCATTTGTTTGGAAATTGTTTAATCTCGTGGCCCAACAAAAAGCAACAAAGTTTTTCTCTTTCTACCACCGAGGCTGAATATGTGGCAGACATAAGTTGTTGCTCTCAAATTTTATGGATCAAACAACAACTCCTAGACTATGATTTAAAACTAGGTTGTGTTCCAATCAAATGTGATAACATCAGTGCCATCAATCTCATGAAAAATCCAATCTTACATTCAAGGACTAAGCGTATTGATATTCAACATCATTTTCTTAGGGATCATGTTGAAAAGAAGGATGTGACTTTTGAATATGTTGACACCAAAGATCAGCTTGCTGATATTTTTACAAAACCGCTACCATCCAAGCCTTTTCTCAAGATTCGTAGGGAACTAGGTATCTTGGATACCTCTTGCCTTAAATAAGCAAAAGTCTTTTTGTAATTTATCATTCACATGTGAATATTTATCTCTTTTGTGCTTTTCTTTGCATGTTACACTAATGTTCAATTGCGATTGTCTCTAGTGTGGTTCTTTTTTCTTACTATTCCACTTGTATTGAGGTTCCTCTCTTTTTCACGTTGTCAATGGGGGAGTAATATGTGCATGATATTCCGTGTTATCTAATTTTCCTTCTTGTGTTTTCGCGTTTTGTTTTGTATGCTATATGACAGAAGGAGCCATCATCAATTATTTGACATCATCAAAAAGGGGGAGAATGAAGACATAGCTTAGTTTATATGTTTTTGATAATGTTCCTTAGGTTATTTTATCTTTTGATGCTTGTATTTTGGTTAGCATGTTAAAGCACCCCTGGAGTCTTGTATCATGGTCATGTTTTTGTGAGTCTGTTGAAAATGTGTCAAAATTCAGTGGTTATCCTGTTTGAATAGACTAAATACAGCCTGAATCGATTCAGTCAAGTCTCTGACTTCAGTTGAATCGATTCAGTTCCACCTGAATCGATTCATGTATGAATTGTCTCTTTTCTATTTGAATCGTCTCACAAAACTCTTTGACTTACACCTGAATCGATTCATAGGAACTTTGAATCGTATCATCTTCATCCTGAGTTCATTTGAATCGATTCAAATGTGTTGTGAATTGTTTCATCCTTTGCATGGTTCTGTCTTATTTTTAGCTCTCTGAATCAATTCATACATTAATGAATCGATTCAATCTGGTTATTTTGTGCGAAAATTGAGTGCTTTTTCTCTTTACTATATATACACTTCTCCTCCCAAGTCATTGAATCATTTGCATCTATTCTCTCTAGGTCTCAAAAACTCATTGCTCTTAAATTCTTCAAGATTAAACACTTTTTCTTAGAATCACTTTTTCTTTGAGTGTATAGATTCTCTAGGGTGCTAGTAGGGATTGTAAGTTGGTTTTCTTAAGAAGTTTTATTGGGCTTAATCATGGCTTCAAAGGAAGTGAATAATCATATTCCACCTCCAAAGGACTTGGGGATCTTTTTAACCGTTCTTGAAGTCGAAGGGGGTTCGTTTACCGGACGAAGCATTGAAGACTCGAGTGAAGAGTTCGAAGGAGTGCACAGGTAACTCTAGGTTCCGAAGATTCAAGAAGCACCAAATTCAAGGGGTACTTGAAGTTTGGGGGAGTGTTTTACATAGGAGTTGAAGAATTAGGGTTTTAATTTGAAGGGACTCTTGTAAACATTGTTATCAACATTTGTTTCATAGTGGATGACCATGGTGAAGGTGTACTTCATCAAGTAGAGTAGACGTAGCCCTTAGAGAATTCGAAAAAGGGTGAACTACTATAAACACCGGTGTTATCTATTTTTCCCTATCATTTTTACTTTTGATATTGCTTGTGTTTAAATTGAATAATTGATTGGTTATTTGCTAGTGTTGATATAAGTAGTTTTTATTGAAAATTAACCTAATTCATTGAGTTAGGTTTCACATTATTCTTTTAGATCAATTGATTGCAAAGTCTCTTCAATTCTTGAAATTACACTTGCATTGTGTTTTGATTTGTTGGCATAGTCATTTTTTTTCATATAGGTTTGGTTTGAAATTGTATGTTGTTTTTCACTTTGTTCAAGGTCTATTAATATTTGATTTTATAATAAGATTTGTATCATGAATCTCTCAATTCTAAGATTAAATCTTATAGCACATATATTTGCATTTTGTTGAATCATTCATTGTGATTGTTCAAGCAAGTTCCAACAGTAACTTTCATTAAAATCTGTTTTTATCAAATCTCCGGAAAATCTATTGAAAAACTATTCACCCCCCTCTAGCTTGGTAACTATCTAGACATATAGACCAACAATTACCTCTTACCCCCCTCTAGCTTGGCATTTTCACAGCATAAGATGAAAATCTTACAATCTCTTGAAACGATATGACGACCATGTTTTAGTACATAAATGAATTGACAAGCTTCACAAACTTTACTTTCTTCTCCAGGTCTCCATAAGTAGAAGTCATATTTTGATCTATCTTCTCTCACATGACATTGTTTTCCTAATCAATGACCAAACACTCTGATTTGTTGAAGATGACCTTTAATCCTTGATCACATAATTGACTAATGCGGATAAGATTAACAGTGAGTCCTTTCACAAACAGGACACTATCAAGTTTATGAAGCCCTGGACCAACCAATTTTCCATCCCTCTTGATTTGACCTCTAGCCCCGTCACCAAAAGTAACAAAACCAGTTGTGCTAAGACTAATGTCTCCAAAGTAATTTCTGTTACCAGTCATGTGTGTAACACCCCGTTTTCCCAACATAAAAATTTCGTAAATAAATCAGAGTATTTCACAAAACGGAATGTCACATTCCTTTCATATTATCATAAACGGATTAAATAACTATTTATCCTTCAATTTCATTAACAAAATCTTTAACGTATCGCAGCATAATTCATTTAAACCTGTAAAATTGTCTTTGGCACAAATGCCTCATCATAAAAGTCTCATAAAACAAAGTCACCATCATTATCATAAATCTTCATAAATAATACGTAAGGAATAGAAAATCAATAACAAAGATCCCATCTCGTTACATATCAGAGCTCCTAAGACACAATGAGAGAAATCCTCACACGACTTCACCTAATCTTGATTACCTGCAAGTTACTCATACAAAGAGCAACATTTCTAAGCAGAAGGGGTGAGATTCACAAAACAATAATATTAAGCATATAATTCAAAAATTATATTTAACAACATAACGTAAACATATTATAACAAGTATCAGGTAACATCATCATCATAATCAACTTCAAAATTTACTTAACAACTTGACTCGACAATGCAACTTTAACTTGACTATGCAACTTAATCATCTTACCCATGCATGTGGTACCAATCTAGGCCATAAGCCCTTGTCGCTTTTTGAGCATAAATATATTCCTAGGGCATAAGCCCTTGTCGCTATTGAGCAAAGGCTCCTAGGGCATGAGCCCTCGTCTCTGTTGAGCAAAAGCTCCTAGGGCATGAGCCCTCGTCTTTAAATGAATATGCATGGACTCAACGTCTTACAACTTAGACAACACAACCATCTTATATGACTCCAATAATTTGGATCAATAACTCACAACTTAGACAGACACATGCATCTTTAAACAAATGTAAACAACATTGATTCCAGATATCGTCCTATGGATTATCTAAGGTATGTAAACAGTTTCTACATCAATCTAACAGTTTTTCATCAATTAATCATCAATTCACCACTTTTAACCTAATTCTCAAATCCTCAAAACTAATCCTACAACTTGTTAAATGCAATAAGATGAATTACATGTTCAATAAAATTGTATGCTAGGCTCACCCTTACCTTAAGAAATCGAAATTGCAGCCTCTCTTGGACTTCTTCTCTTCTCTTGACTTTTCTCCCTTTTCTCCAAAACTAATCATACGTTAAAAAGGTTTCTAACCTAGCTTCTCTCCTATTTATATCTCCTCTATCTATTCTATCTTATTCCTCTTTCTCCCCCAAAACTCTCTAAAATCTCAAAACAACCCCTCATCTCAATATTTATTTTATTTTCAAATCTTATTTTATTAAACAATAAAATAAGTCACAACACCTCATAAAATCTCTAAAATCACATAAATCACATTAAATCATATAAATATTTTCTATACTCTATAAAATAATTTAAATAATCAAAACGGGTGTTACAATGTGCCTAGAACATCCACTATCAAAGTACCAATTCTCATAGGCTCCTAGCTTTGTGTGAACTATATGACAAGTGTTGCTGACTTTAGGTTTCCAAATTTTGATAACAGAGTGATCAGGCTTAGGTGGTACATGCTGTTTAGGATAACCATACAAATCATAATAATATGGCCTTGTGTGACATTTCTTACCACAGTAGTGACACTTCCAGTGTACAAACTTTGCTTTGCTTTATTTCTTTTGAAGGTTGCCAGGATGTTTAGACATGTTATCTGACATTATGATTTTATTTTTAGAAGAAACATGCCTATTTTTAGAGGATTCACCTTGTTCATTTACAAATTTTAAGTTAGGTACTACTCCTGCAGAATCCTTATACTCTCTTTCAACTAGACGAATTTCATGCATGTTAGAGTCATTAATGGGAGTCCTAACTGGTTAGGCAAAGTTTTCTTGTTGATAAGTTAAGAACCTTACCTCATTTTGTAACTCAGGTACAGTTGATCAGAGATTTTGATTTTCACTCTCCAACATGATAATAATCTTCTTTTGTTTTTCTTTCTCAAGTTAAACTTCTTCATAAGAGTCAAACAGTTCATGATAAGTTATGTCATCACCATAGGGATGCTCATCAGATTCACATCTTCCAGTAAGAACAACAACATGATTGTCACTTTCTCCATTTGATTCTTCTTCTTCATCAGACCAGGAGACATAGTAGCCTTTTTGTTGTCTTTTGAGATGAGTAGCACACTCAGACTTGAGATGACCATAACTCTTACATCCATAGCACATAAGACCTCTCCCTTGGTTAGGTTGCTCTTCAATTTTTGTCTTTTTTGAGAGTCACTATTTTTCCCGATGTCGAATGTGATCTTGACATTTGGTCTTCGTCCTCTATCTATTTTCTTCAGAATGTTATTAAACTGTTTTGCAACCAAAACTGTAGCATCTAATATAATTTATTAAAATATAAATATAAAAACATTAGAGTCGGATGGGCCGACTCTAAATTTATTTTGAAAGTAATATATGGGTCCTACTAATTGATAGCCTCGGCTGGGCCGACTCTAATATTTTCCAAAAAAAGAAAAATTATAAATTAATGTTTTGTGATAGTCTCTTCATTGTCGGTGTTGGGGGCCGACGCTAAAATTGGAGGCTAAGAAGTTGTTTTCTTTTAGTGAGATCTCTTCATCAGTCTCTAATTCACCTTCGGTTTGATCATTACTGGTGATGGATAAGAAGAAAATGCCTTTGTTTTTCTTTTCAAACTTATCACTGATGGCCATTTCAATGGTTTGAAGTGACCCAATAAGTTCTTCTACTTTAATGTTCTGATATCTTGGGATTCTTCAATGGCAAGCACTTTCATGTCAAACCTTTTGGGGAGAGATCTAAGAATCTTACTTACCAACTTTTCTTCAGTCATTTTTCTCCCTCCCAAGAATCCAAAGGAATTTACAATGTCCAGAATATTCATGTGAAAGTCTTGAATGGATTCATCATCATTCTTCTTGATATTTTAAAATTTTGTGGTGATCATCTGCTAATTTCGACATCTTGACCTTTGATGTGCCTTCATGTGTGGTTCTCAAGATGTCACATGCATCCTTGTCCACAGTACAATTGTTTATCAATCTGAACATATTTTTGTTAATCCCATTGAATAGTACGTTCAATGCTTTGGAGTATCCAAGAGCAAGGTCATCTTCGTCCTTTGACCACTCCTCTTCAGGCTTCAGCTTAGTTGTGTCCTTACCATCCTTATCCTTAACCAGAGGATGATACCAACCTTTTAAAACATCTTTCCACGTCCTATTGTCAATGGATTTAAGGAAATCTACCATGCGTACTTTCCAGTACTGTAGTTGGAGCCATCCAAAATAGGTGGTCTGTTAACTTTTCCTCCTTCCTTTTTCATAGTACCAGAAAATATCTTCCCAGGATCTCACCCAGAAACAAAATAGGGTGCCTGCTATGATACCAATTAAAATTCCAGCATGCATTAAAGATGTTATAAACGATGTCAAAACATGTATGATGTTAAGAAAGATGTCAAGACTTCGTGATAACATAATTAACAAACGATAGAAAAAGGCAAGAAGTAAAACGACACAAGATATTTGTTAACCTAGTTCGGTGCAACTTCACCTATGTCTGGGGGCTAATAAGCCAGAAAGGAAATTAACTATAGTAGTATCAATTCAAAACATACATAAAAACCCTCGGTCTACTATCTTCTCACTTAATCACTACCCGTGCAATTTTTACCTAAGACTCTCATAGTACAAGATATGAGATCCCATACTCACTTCCTCTTAATTACAATCCCAATGATCATCCTTGAAGTAATAACATAAATGAAGACACTGTCCTAAACTAAGAATCAAACCGTTCTTACAAGCTTTGAATAATCACTAAGTTTTACAACTAAACTACAAAGTCCATCTCAAATATCAAGAGATACGAGAGTGGCTCACAAATAACAGACTAAAACCTTAATAGACAGTTTTGTAAATGAAAACACCAGTAGTCAATTAGGTCTTGAGTCTTCCTTTATATAGTCTGATTGCAGAATGGACTTGATGCACAAATCGGGCAAGACATCTAGCTGAATCACGAGATTCCAGCACAAATATTCTGAAGTAGTTCAGATGTTTCCTTAAATGTTGCAACAACATTCTTAAGGAACACACTAAGTATAAACCACCTATCTCTGCTTCTAGAAAAACGTTTCTTGGTCAACTCTTCACGTGAAACGAATCTTCAGAGAATATTTAGGAATCTTCACGTTTTACATTGATCTCCAGGAAAGTAGAACAAGACATGTTATGATGTCACACCAACATGCTAAGACATCTTGCTAGATTTATTGTTTTAACAAAACGTAGTCTGTTGAGATAAAATCCAAAAATCCCTTTTTAAATTGTTTTAATGATAACAAAACATTTAAATTATATTAAATGAATTATGAGATTATTTGTTATTTAACACGTGTTCTTGAGTGGTCTTAAGATAGGTCACAAATGAAAGCAAATATTTTTAAGAACATTCTCAGAGCAAAGCTCATCCCCACTCTCTTGACATGCCACGCCAAAGTCAAACAAGGAAAAGACAAAATAGAAGATCTTGGTACTAAAGAAGATTTTATATGGCCAGGATCTTAGTGGAAATATGGAACAAAAGGAACAAGAGTTTTATGCTACAAAAGGAACTTATTTATTATTTTATACCTTCAAAGGAATGAAAAGAAATAAATAAAGTTTATCCTATGAGAAAACAAATGGAACCAATAAGAATTAGACAGCACATCAAGAATGAAGTTCTAAAACCAATAAGAAAAGGACAACACATAAAAAAGTATGAGATAATGTCAAATCTACTTGTACTTGCTTTCTTTCTCTCTAAGGCGTGTGAAGTGCTTCCAGCAAAGACAAAAGCAAGCATGTGGGCCAACTAGCAAACATAATTATGCATAGTACAATTTAACTTTAATGCAAGTTGTCCAAGCAGAATTGTGAGAACTTTCTCAGAATGAACCAGAACTTCAGCAAAACATTTTCTCACAAAGAGTTCTCACTTGAATGAATTGGCAAACTTTTCTCTCCCTCTTTTACCCTCAGGAGCGTGTTTTATTTACTACAGCAAGGGACTCCTTCCATCTATAAATACAAGGGCTTGCAAAGAGTAAAAGTATTGAGTCATTTAAGCAATACAATCATACTTAATTTTAAAGCATTCAGAATACTTCAAAGGCTCTTTCATTGTGTGCAATAGCAAAAGTCCAGCAGCAACTCTTTTTGATTGAGTTCTTTACAAAGGCAAAAACATTGTAGATCAAAAGCAAAATATTGAAAAGAATCACTAAAAGTGTTTAGTGATTATTGTTTGTAAAAATCTAGTGAGTAAAGCTAGTGAAAAACCCAAGGGGTGAAAAGAAAGAAATTGTATAGATCAAGTAAGTGATCTAAAAGAAAAAAGAGGAGTTGAGGTTAAGTTATAACTCAACTACCTAGTGGATAATCTCACTGTATTGTGGGCACTGGACTAACCCATATTGGGGGAACCAGGATAACTTCTTTAGTGTGATTCTTTCTCTCCTTATCTCTTTTATTTTAAACAATATCACACGCTTCACAATATTATTGTTTTTATTAACTAATGCACTAATCTAATCCAAGTATATACTTGAGAATTTTTATTTGGTAAATTTTATTAGATCACAATTCAACCCCCCCTTCTTGTGATTTTATTGAACTTCATAGCCAACACATGTCTACAAACCAAACATTTAGTGACTATTCTTTTTGTGGTGGAGTATGATAGTTCTTTTGACCCCCCCCCCCCCCCCCCCCCCCCCCTTCTTGTGATTTTATTGAACTTCATAGCCAACACATGTCTACAAACCAAACATTTAGTGACTATTCTTTTTGTGGTGGAGTATGATAGTTCTTTGATAGTTCTTTTGAACTATATTTGTCGGTGATGACATGGAAGAGGATGTATTATTCTCAATCAATATGGCGATTGTTGGTGTTGAGTAAGAATATACTTGTTGAAGAAGTCTCACATTGTTTTGAACGGTTAAAAAGAGGTATAACAATACTGAAGGTGAGAAAAACACAAGAAGGGGGGGGGGGGGGGGGTTGAATTGTGTTTTCGTTTCGCAACTCTTGAAGAGTGAGAATCTAATTCCTTTAGACTCAGAGTCTGAATGAGATCAGAGTCTGATAGGAGATTAGGTTCTGATTGCAGCGGAATAATCAAGAGATAAAGAGAGAACAAAGAACACAAGCAATTATACAGGTTCCTTCCACAAACCGGAAGTAGTCCTGTCCCCCTTGTACTTCCAAGGAGAGTTCACTAAAATGTAATATCAAATTACAAGTTGCTCAAACACACAATATGAGACTTCCTTGCTCAAGCACACAGGCGAGAGACTTCCTTGCTCAAAGACACAACTAAGAGACTTCCTATGCTCAAGGACACAGCCAAGAGACTTCCTTTGCTCAAGCACAAAAGCAAGAGACTTTTACACAATTACAGAAAATTGAATAGAGTTGAAACACTTGACAACAATCAAAATGTGTTTCAATTACAACAAAGACAGACTCTGTTTTACACAAAAGACAGACTCTGTTTTTCTGTGAAACTTTAAGATTCTAGGATACTCAGTTTGTAAGAATCTAAGTTTATGATGTGCTTATGTTATGACTCAGTTGAATACGAAAGCAGCGCAATGCAGTTTTTCTCAGTTGTAGAGTCACACTTCTTCAAGTCTTCTATCCTTTATATAGGCGTAGGAAAGAGACATTGAGTCCTCCAGCACATCAGAATGATTTCTGAAGCTTGATCAATGACTGATGATCTGTTGCTTGATTTGGTAATAGTCCTTCAATAGCATCATTTGAATTCCATTCCCTTTGAGGATTAATACCGGTAGACACAGTTGCCAAACTGTACGTGGTAGTGGAGTAGTGGAAACAGAGTTCGTACAACGTACTCTGTACTGGCCTGCAATCTTTGTCTTTGTGCTTCCCATGCTCAAGTTGACTTAGAAGCTAGCCGTTACTCCATTAGAGTTTCTTTGTGCATAGCAATGCAGTAGAGATCACTTGTTAGGAGATTATCAAATTTGTGGCTTCAGACTCACTGTAGCACTAAGCTTCTGATAATCTTCAGACTCTCTTGGTTTTCAGATTCTGATGGTCTTCAGACTCTGATACAGTCTTCAGACTCTCTTTAGCACAGTCTTCAGACTCTCTTTAGCACAGTCTTCAGACTCTCTTCGATACAGTCTTCAGACTCTCTTCGATACAGAATCACAAGCAACAAGCTTCTATGGATTTATTGCTCTTTAACATTGTTCAAACAGAATGCTTTCTAAGATACAAATCTTAATTGATATCCTGCATACTTAAACAAATATTAGCAATATCCAATTGACAACTTTTTAATACCTTGTTATCATCAAAACTCAAAACGTGGTATTGCTGAACACCTTTGTTCCAACAATCTCCCCCTTTTTGATGATGACAAACATTAGTATTTAAAAGGTCAATTGTTGTTAATCTAATTAACAAGTTGACTTAAGGGGTTCTGAGGTTTGTAAGCTCAGAGTCTGAGGTTTGAAGGCTCTGACTCCCCCTGAGTCTGATAGTTCTTAAGTTGATGTTTGAAAGCTCATCTTGAGTTCTATCCAGGTTAATTAAATTGTTTTTCAAACGCAATCAAATTCATACTCAGAATATATATATAGAAAATTGATTCTTAAACAGGGCTCAGAGTTTAACTAAGCACCTTTCGCAAATTTCCCTTTAACTTTTACGTATACATGCAATGTAATTAAAAGAAGGTTCCCTTCTCCCTGACATAAATACTTTCCCTTCTCCTCCTTTTGTCATCAACAAAAAAAAGTTCAGAACATGGTTCCTCCCCCTTTTTAAATGACTTAAGGTAAGGGTGTAAACATGTTTTAAAGAAGAAAGAGATTCAGAGGGAAAACACAGAAGATTCAGAGCATAAAAAGAATTGAAATGCAAATAGTAAAGAGAAAAATAACTTGTATAAAAAGAACAACAACCAGTTCAGAAGAAGCAATTAAGAATTACAAAATAAAACAAAACAAAATTAAACTAAGGTTGGTTTTGTTTGGCAAGATGATCCATCAGTTTCTGGAGATCCTCTTGCTGTTTCTTTACCATCTCTTCCAGAGCCTCAGTTCTTCGTAAATGTTCTTCTCTTTCCAGTCTAGCTTCTTCTTGAATTCTATACATCTTCCTCTTCAAAGAATTGTAAGCCACAGATTCTCTAGGAATATACTGATTCTCATCAAAGAAGGGTGTATCTCTTATCCTTAGAATAGGAGCATTTATCATAGCTACACCTTTCTCAGCCTGCTTAACTTCTTCAACATGCTTGGCAGTGATTAGAGCTTGTTCCCTGACAGCAGCTTTTTGAATTTTGGTGAAAAAATCCAAAAACTCAGTCTTTACTGTAGAGAACTTGTCCTCATAGCTCACATTAAGTATTGGCATAGACCTTTGCTCAATAACTTCTTTGAGCTTATTGCATGAAGAAGCATAAAACTCATCAATCTTATTTGAATCAAATAAGTCAGTTTGAGGTTCAGAGGTTGAGGGTAGAGAAGCTCTCAAAGCTAGAAAAGTTTCAAAAGGGAAAAAGGTTATAGGATCACAGAGTGATTGAGAAACTCTTCTGGTCTGAGCTTTACATGATGTTACAGTTCCTGATACGATATCAGAGACTTGTTCTAGATTTTCAGAAGCTGGTTCAACAACAGGTTCTGAAGGTTCAACAGAGGCTAAGGTCAGATTCTTTGTAGGTACAGGTACAGGGTCTGGTTTGGAAATGGATGAAGTAGCTTTTGTTGTTTTGGATTTTGCAGGGGTTTTTGGTAGTTCTCCCCCTAGATGTTTTTCAAGAGAATCTAGAGTGTCTGGAGAGTCTACACAAATGGTTTCAGTTTGGGAGGGTTGTTGTTTGGATTGAATGGTTGCTTCAGGTTTTTTAGAAGGTTTAATTACCTAAAGTGGTTTGAGGAAAGAGGGTTGAGCAGGATGGTCAGCAGGAAGATTCATAGACACTGTAATTGTGTCTTGAATTACTCTGTCCATAGTTGAATCAACATAATCAACTACTGCCTGGTCAAGTGGGTTATGGGATGATGTGGGTTTGATTGGTGAGGGAGATGAATTTTTGAGAGATGGAAGAATTTGGCTCAAGGGTTTGTTGTCAGATTCTGAATCTGATTCTGACTCATGATTCAAAGAAGAAGATGAGCTATATGCCACGTTGCCAGAGGTGCCAATGCCAGCTTCTGGAGAGGCAAAATGATCAGACACAGTAGCTTCTAATAACTCAGCTTCTACAGGTTCTGAAGTACTCTTCTGTTTAAGAGCAGAAGCAAGTAACTTAGCAGCTTCCTTGACAGTCTCTTCCTTCAACTCTTCAGCAATCAAATCTGCTGCCATAACCTTGCCAGCAGTGTGTTCATCCTCAATCATAGATACAGAAGTACCTATCTTCTGTGCTACATCCTTAGCCACAGGAATCACTTCCACCTTTCTCTTCTTGATCTGACTCTCTTCACCTGCAGAGTCAGAATCAATGAAATCAGCAATTTCTTGAGCTAGCTTGTCATAGTCTCTGTCAGCTTTGCCCATTATTGCTTTCTTATCACCAATTGAAACTCCAGGAAGAGCAGAAGGAGAACCAATTGAAACTCCAGGAAGAGCAGAAGGAGAACCAATTGAAACTCCAGGAAGAGCAGAAGATTTGATCTTTTTCTTAAGAGGCTCCTGCTTCTTTTCCTCTTCCTTGAGAATCACTTCCTTGGTCCTTTTTCCTTTGACCTTAAGAGGGCCTCCTCCAGCAGTCTCAGGAATAGCAGAATAGTTGATTATTCTACCAGTCTCCTTGAAGTAATCCACCACAAATCTAGCAAGAACTTCAGGATTATCTTCTTTGGATATGGGAGGGAAGTCCATCATCAAATCAGATTGTACATAGGATTCTCTCATATCATGCTTAGAGGGATTGAATCTCTTGACAATCTTCATGTACTGTAGAGTCTTGCCATTGATGATTCTGCCGGTCACAGTTCCTAGATGAATATCTGATACCACACCAGATTCTGATAAGACCTTCAAAAGACCTCCTTGATACAGAATCTCAGATATTAATCTTCCAAAAGGAACTTGCCTCCTAGATTCTGATTGACTCTTCTTGATGGCCCAACACATGTGGTGCATCACATATCTGGGGAAGTTGATCTTTATTTTGTTGATAAGAAAATAAAGAAGAACTTTGTGATCCACAGATAATGTATCTGTTCCTCCTCCTTTCTGAAGCATACTATCCAGTATAATCTTCAGAAGCACCCTATGCGTAGGATGCATATCCACCAATTTATTTGAGGGTCTCCCTTCAAATAACAACTTGTTGCAGATAACAGCCCATTCACTCTTCTTGTTGACATTCCACTGAAATTTTCCAGCGCTCTCCATCTGACAAGCCCTGGCTACCACTTCTTCAGTGATAACTATAGGAATTCCCATCACAGCAGACCTAATTTCAAGACCATTGTACGGTCTTAAACCCATTTGGTCTCTGTTTTTGCCAGCAAGACTAGGGTTGTTTGAGATTGCTACTGTTTCTTCCAACGTAGCTTCAGCTTTGTCGTAGACTTCTGACCTAACCCAAAAATCTCTAACAAGCTCCTGATATGTTGGTCCATTCAACATACCAAAGTATCTCATCATTCCTTGTGATAAGAAATGAGGTGCAACGTCAACTCCATGACGACTGATTGAAGCGAAATCTACTGGAGATTCAACTTGAATTTCCAGAGTCTCCTTGATGATGTTCATTGTTCTGGGTTTGATAATATAAGAACCTCCGGACTTGATTATGACACTAGATTGGATGAGATCACTTGCCATTAGGGTTTTCTAAGAGTTTGATTTGAGAACAAAAAGTTTTGCAAAGTATTGAAAAACAAGAAATTTGTTCAGAGAGAAAATCAAAGAGTAAAAAGAGAAGTGAGTTGTGTGTGTTATGTATTTATAGAGAAAAAATGTTTGAAAACTGTTTGGAAAGAGTAGGGGACAAACAAACACAAACAATAAGTACACTATAGCATGCAGCCGTAAACGTATTGGGACAAAGCGAAGGTAACTTGTTTATCGTAATGAAATCATTGTCCTTTTGAGTTCTTACCCAATACAGACAGGCCACGTCTGAGAAACCGTAAAGTAACTGTCACCATAGTGGGGCAGGTGTTACTGAACTTAACAGTCACGCTTCCACTAATACAAGCTTCTGAGAGTCTAAAGATTCCTTACCAGATTCTGAATATTTTACCAGAAGCTTTCATCAGAATCTCCAAAAGAGAGTCTGATTCCCAGATAGCTTCTGAAGGTTTTCAGAGTCTGAATTCTGTTTTCAGAGGCGCATATTACCCAGAGACATAACACATGTTCAAATTTTTCTTTATGAAATCAAATCTTTCAATAGATAAGGGTTTAGTAAATATATCAGCCCATTGATGATCAGTATCAATGAATTGGATATCTAAAATTCCTTTTTGAACATAGTCTCTTATAAAATGATGTTTAATCTCAATATGCTTTGCTCTTGAATGCAGAATTGGATTTTTAGACAAACATATAGCTGCTGTATTATCACAATAAATTGGGATATGGTTTTCAGTTATTTGATAGTCCTCAAGCTGATGTTTCATCCAGAGTAGCTGTGTACAACAACTAGCAGCTGAGATGTATTCTGCTTCTGCTGTAGACAGAGCAATGGTTGCTTGCCTCTTGCTAGCCCAGGATATCAGATTCTCTCCCAAGAATTGACAATTGCCAATCTTGTAGATTTTCTTTCAATCCTGTCTCCAGCATAATCAGCATCACAGAATCCAACTAGCTTGTAGTCAGAGGATTTCTTGTAAAGAAGTCCAAGATTAGTAGTTCCTTTCAGATATCTAAAGATTCTCTTAACAGCAGTTAAGTGAGACTCTCTAGGATCTGATTGAAACCTTGCACACAAACATACACTGTACAGAATATCTGGTCTGGATGCAGTTAGGTATAACAAAGAACCAATCATACTTCTATACAGCTTCTGATCAACTTTGGTTCCTTGATCTTCTTTGCTCAGAGTGCAGGTTGGATGCATTGGAGTATTCATTTCTTTGCAGTCCTCAAGATTGAACTTCTTCAAAAGCTCTTTCGTATACTTGGACTGATGAACGTAGACTCCATCTTTGCATTGGTTGATTTGAATTCCAAGAAAGAACTTCAATTCTCCCATCAAGCTCATTTCAAATTCATCCTGCATTACTTGTGAAAACTCTTTGCAAAGTGAACTATTTGTAGAACCAAAGATAATATCATCAACATAAATCTGAACTACAAGAATGTCTTTCTTTAGAGTCTTTCTGAATAGAGTAGTGTCAACTTGTCCTCGTTCAAAGTTGTTTTGAATCAAGAAATTACTCAGTCTTTCATACCAAGCTCTGGGAGCTTGTTTCAAGCCATAAAGTGATTTCTTTAATTTATAAACATGCTCTGGATGCTTTAAGTCTTCAAAGCCAGGAGGTTGTTTGATATATACTTCTTCAGAAATGACACCATTAAGAAATGCACTCTTAACATCCATTTGATACAAAGTTATGTTGTGATTGACTGCATAGGAAAGAAGTAACCTGATTGCTTCCAATCTTGCAACTGGAGCAAAAGTTTCTGTGTAATCAATGCCTTCTTGCTGACTGAAGCCTTGAGCAACAAGTCTGGCCTTGTTTCTGATTACTTCTCCTTGTTCACTAAGCTTATTTCTGAACACCCACTTGGTTCCAATGATGTTCTTGTGATTAGGCTTAGCTACTAGATCCCATACTTCATTCCTTTTGAATTGATTCAGTTCTTCTTGCATTGCTAGAATCCATCCTTCATCTCCAAGAGCTTCTTCAACAGAAGTTGGTTCAATAACAGATAATAATCCTAAAGCAGACTCTTCTTGTCTGAAATGCGATCTTGTTCTCATAGGACTTTCTTTATTGCCAATTATCTGATCTTCTGGATGTGAAGACTTGTATTTGAAAGATTGTTTGGATTGACTAGCTTGCAGAGAACCATCTTGAGCTTCATCAGAAGCTTCTTCATTAGGAACTTCAGGGGTTGTTCCAGCTTCTGAAGTATCTTCAGATTCTGGAATCTGATCAGATTCTGAGTTATCATCAGAATCTTGAGATTTTTCATGACTTTCATCTTGCACTGGAGTTTCACTTCCAGGCTCTTTGTCATCAAATCTTACATTCATAGATTCTTCCACACATTGTGTTTCTGAATTATACAGCCTGTATGCCTTAGAGCATTCAGAGTAACCTAAAAAGATTCCCTTTTGAGCTTTGGCATCAAATTTCTTTAGGTAGACTTTGTTGTTCAGGACATAACATGTACATCCGAACTGATGAAAATAAGATATGTTGGGTTTTCTTCCTTTAAAAAGTTCATAGGCTGTTTTGTTCAACAGAGGTCTAATATAGATTCTGTTCTGAACATAACAAGCTGTGTTTACTGCTTCTGCCCAAAAATGCTTAGCCAGATTGTTCTCATGGATCATGGTTCTAGCCATCTCTTGTAAGGTTCTGTTCTTTCTCTCTACAACTCCATTTTGTTGTGGAGTTCTAGCTGCAGAGAATTCATGAATAATTCCATGTTTTTCACAGAAAACCTCAAACGGTTCATTTTCAAATTCTCCTCTATGATCACTTCTGACTTTCAAGATTTTCATTTCCTTCTCTGATTGAATTTGGATGCAGAATTTACTAAACACAGAATATGAATCATCTTTATTTTTCAGAAATTTAACCCAACACCATCTGCTGTAGTCATCAACAATAACTAGTCCATATTTACTTCCATATAAGGATGCAGTGTTAACTGGTCCAAATAAGTCAATATGAAGTAACTCCAAGGGTCTGGAAGTTGAAACAATTTCTTTCGGCTTGAAGGGACTCTTGACAATTTTCCCTTTCTGACATGCTCCGCAAAGAGCATCTGAGTGATAGTCAATGTTTGGTAGGCCTTTGACAAGTTGTAACTTGCTAATTTTAGAGATTAATCTCCAGTTAGCATGTCCCAAACGTCTATGCCACATCCATTTCTTATCACCCATTGACAGAAGGCACATTACCTTCTGATCAGTCAGTTCTGAGAATTTTATCTTATATACATTGTTTCTTCGTTTTCCCTTGAAGACTATGGACTGATCATCCTTGTTAACCACTGTGCAGTTGTTCTTATTAAACAATACATCATAACCACTGTCACATAATTGACTTATGCTTAGTAAGTTATGTTTAAGTCCATCAACTAACCACACATTACTGATTGAGATCAGAGAGTTACCAATGGTTCCAGAACCAATGATTTTGCCAGTCTGGTTTCCTCCAAATCCCACAGTTCCTCCCTCTTTCATGGTTAGGGTTAGGAACATAGACCTTTCTCCCGTCATGTGACGCGAGCATCCACTGTCTAGGTACCAAGCCTTGTGCTTTCTTAGTCCTTTTAGACATACCTGCAGCATCAATAATATCAGACTTAGGTACCCATATTCTTATGGGTCCTTTTTGGTTAGTCTTAGAACCATTGAACTCTTTTCGCAAGTTATGTCTTGAAATCCTTGGCAATGTTCTCTCCCAAACCTTAGGGTTGGAACCGTTTGGTTTAGGTTTCAACTTGCCTTTCACAGTTTCTCTCCTTTGAAACTTAGACTTTGGTTTTTCAGACTCTGGCTTTTTCAGAGTCTGTTTATCAGACTTTGAATGTTTCAGAGTCTGAGACTTTAAAGCTTTGGGTTCAAAGTTTTTCAGACCCTTTAACTTAACATTATGAAGTTTTGACTTAGTCAGAATCTTAGAAGTAGAAGTTGTAGGTTCTGAATGAGTCTCTGTGTTGACTTCATCAGACTCTTTTACAAAAAGATTTTTCAACGCCTCTCTGGCTCCATCAGGACCAGATTTCAGAGTCATTTCATTTGAGTTTCCTTCAATGAATCCAAGACCCTGTCCTCTGTTCTGATACGTGCTATAGATCATGGATGCAACCCTTGATCTGTCAATTCCAATAGCAATAAATTCTTGCAGAGCAACATCTTGCTCACTTAAGTATTTACAGCTACACTTCTTGATCAATAAAGAGATATTTTCTTCTTTTAAATCTTCTAATTCCAACAGAGTTGAATTATGTCTTTTTGACAGCTTATCAAGCTGTTGTTTGACCTTCTTCAACTCAGTGATCTTAGTTTTAAAATGACCAAGAAGCTCATTGACAGATTCTATCAGTTCAGATCTTGTGAGATCAGAGTATACCTCTGTTTCATTTTCAGAGTCTGTATCTGATTCTGCCTCAGGTGTCTCTTTAACCGATTCGGTTGTAGCCATTAGTCCAACAGCTACATTGGCTTCACCATCAGCATCATCATCTTCAGATCCTGACTCATTATCAAGATCTTCCCAGGTGGCCATCAGACTTTTCTTGATCTGCTTCTTAAACTTGCTTGACTTGAAGGTTGGCCTTTTTGACTTAGATTTCTCCTTCTGCAGTTCTGGACACACAGCAATAAAATGTCCAATTTTCTTGCAGTTGAAGCAACCTTTCTGATCCTCCTTTTTTAACCCCTTCCCACTGCTCTTGCTCAGAAATCTCTTGTTCTTCTTAGCAAGGTACTGCATTCTGCTTGAAAGCATAGCCATTTCTTTTGCTAAATCAGGATCCTCTTCTGAGCTTTCAGAAGCTGAAGACTCATTTTTAGATTCTTCAACCTTGAGAGCCTTTGAAGACCTTCCTTTTGATTTTAAAGCAATGGTTTTGGATTTTCTTGCAGAATCATGTTCATTGAGACTTAACTCATGAACCTTGAGTGAGCTTACAAGATCTTCAACACTTAAAGTGTTTAAATCTTTAGCCTCCTCAATTGCAGTGACCTTTGGTCTCCATCTAGAGGGTAAGCTCCTTAAAATCTTGCTAACATGATCAGAAGCTATGTAACTCTTCTTCAATATCTGAAGACCAGATACTAGAGTTTGAAATCTTGAGTACATCTGCTCAATACTTTCATCCTCTTTCATCTTAAATAGTTCATATTGATGAACTAATAGAAGAGCTTTAGCTTCCCTGACCTTTTTGCTTCCTTCATAATTAGCACAGAGAGAAGCAAACATGGCTCTAGCAGTAGATTTGTCACTCATCTTCATGTATTCCGTTTTAGGAATAGCAGTGACAAGAGCCCCTCTGATGATATGATGTTTCTTATAGATTTTCTTTTGAGCAGCAGTGTGAAGTTTGCGGTCAATGGCAGCACCTTCGTCATCAAGTTGTAAGTCACCAACACCATCTTCAAGTATGTCCCAGAGTTCTTCATCAAGACCCATGACATAACTATAGAAGTTGGTTTTCCACCAAGAAAATTCTTCAGGATCACCATTGAACTTGGGAATTTTTCCATAATCAGCCTTTCTACTGCTGTTATTGGATCCATATTCATATGGTATAGCAGCACCAGAAGTGGCACCAGAAGAAGACGGTTCACTGGAAGACATGTTTTTCTCTGGATCTTTTCTGTTACACGGTTAAGTGCTAAGACAACAGAGCCGGAGCTCTGATACCAACTGAAGGTGAGAAAAACACAAGAAGGGGGGGGGTTGAATTGTGTTTTCGTTTCGCAACTCTTGAAGAGTGAGAATCTAATTCCTTTAGACTCAGAGTCTGAATGAGATCAGAGTCTGATAGGAGATTAGGTTCTGATTGCAGCGGAATAATCAAGAGATAAAGAGAGAACAAAGAACACAAGCAATTATACAGGTTCCTTCCACAAACCGGAAGTAGTCCTGTCCCCCTTGTACTTCCAAGGAGAGTTCACTAAAATGTAATATCAAATTACAAGTTGCTCAAACACACAGTATGAGACTTCCTTGCTCAAGCACACAGGCGAGAGACTTCCTTGCTCAAAGACACAACTAAGAGACTTCCTATGCTCAAGGACACAGCCAAGAGACTTCCTTTGCTCAAGCACAAAAGCAAGAGACTTTTACACAATTACAGAAAATTGAATAGAGTTGAAACACTTGACAACAATCAAAATGTGTTTCAATTACAACAAAGACAGACTCTGTTTTACACAAAAGACAGACTCTGTTTTTCTGTGAAACTTTAAGATTCTAGGATACTCAGTTTGTAAGAATCTAAGTTTATGATGTGCTTATGTTATGACTCAGTTGAATACGAAAGCAGCGCAATGCAGTTTTTCTCAGTTGTAGAGTCACACTTCTTCAAGTCTTCTATCCTTTATATAGGCGTAGGAAAGAGACATTGAGTCCTCCAGCACATCAGAATGATTTCTGAAGCTTGATCAATGACTGTTGATCTGTTGCTTGATTTGGTAATAGTCCTTCAATAGCATCATTTGAATTCCATTCCCTTTGAGGATTAATACCGGTAGACACAGTTGCCAAACTGTACGTGGTAGTGGAGTAGTGGAAACAGAGTTCGTACAACGTACTCTGTACTGGCCTGCAATCTTTGTCTTTGTGCTTCCCACGCTCAAGTTGACTTAGAAGCTAGCCGTTACTCCATTAGAGTTTCTTTGTGCATAGCAATGCAGTAGAGATCACTTGTTAGGAGATTATCAAATTTGTGGCTTCAGACTCACTGTAGCACTAAGCTTCTGATAATCTTCAGACTCTCTTGGTTTTCAGATTCTGATGGTCTTCAGACTCTGATACAGTCTTCAGACTCTCTTTAGCACAGTCTTCAGACTCTCTTTAGCACAGTCTTCAGACTCTCTTCGATACAGTCTTCAGACTCTCTTCGATACAGAATCACAAGCAACAAGCTTCTATGGATTTATTGCTCTTTAACATTGTTCAAACAGAATGCTTTCTAAGATACAAATCTTAATTGATATCCTGCATACTTAAACAAATATTAGCAATATCCAATTGACAACTTTTTAATACCTTGTTATCATCAAAACTCAAAACGTGGTATTGTTGAACACCTTTGTTCCAACAAATACCATATATATATATATATATATATATATGCCTCTGTTTCTTCGTTACAAGATGCACCAGTTGAAGGTGAAAAAAGTAAAGGGGGGGGGGTGTTGAATTGTATTGGTCTCTTTTTTATCTCTTTTTATGATACAAGAAAACATGTAACCTTGGAAAATAAAGAGATAAGGGATAAGAGCTGACACAAATAATTTGTCATGGTTCACCCCACAACACGGGATTATGTTCAGTAACCTTGCACTTCCATGAGATTTCGTTCACTATAATCAATACATGAATACAACAACGACACCAAGACGACATAGTCCTATATTTCCTTGCCTCAACCTAGAATACTTCCTAATCTTAATCCAGAAATTTACAACAAGTTGTTTACGAAATCATTGTGTTTCCACAAACTTTAGGAGGAGTAAACAAATGTGAAACATAATACACTTAAAGCGCATCTCTTATGAATTTTTTATTTGAGTGTTTATAAATAAGTATGTATATAATTATAATAGTATATGAACATGTTAAACTCTATTTATGTACGTGAAATTGCTCAAGTGTCGTCATCTTATTTATGTAAGATTTCAGTCTATTTCTAAGTTCATACATCTTCTCTTGGAATGTCACCACCCTAGTCATGATGATAAAATTAAGACCTTTGCATAATAAAATTAAACATGACACATAAAATAACTTAATAAAAGAGTTAATTAAAATAAAGGTTCATCTTAGTACCCTACCTAATTAGGATTTAACTATTCTTGGTAACTAAAGACAAATTACAAAAGAAATAGAACATACATATAGACTAAGGTTGAGGAAAGAGACTCCTCCCTTAAAAGCTTCTAGAGCTTGACTTCGTATTGAACCGCTTTGCTGTGAATGAATATTTGTGAATGAGATGAGTTATATTTATAGATTGATTTCCAAGTGGGTTTTTCTGAAAAACTGGGATTTTTCCACGCGTAGGAGAAAATAAGGAAAAAGTTGTTTCCTCCTGCATTTGCACATGCACCGCGTGTGGCTGGCCACTCAATAGCGTGCTAGTGCATTTTTTCACACCAGTGGTGCGCAACAACAAACATAGGGCCCGTCCCCACATCCCGGCAATGCGTTTTCGCCTTTTTCTTTGCCTTTTTGAGTGTTTTCTTGCATGAAACTTATTGGGTCTAGGAATAGAATTTATCCTCTTTGTAATGCCTTAAAAGGCCTCTTAAATGTTCATTCGCAGTCTTCTGAAATCCTCTTGAGCTGCTTTGTTTTGCCGATTTGTATGATTGTGCAATGAATTACATCAAAAACACCTAAGAGTTATTTGATTTCGGGAAAACTATAATTACATGACTCGAAATGAAAAATTTACAAAATGTTCTGAAAATCATAGGCATTTGTTCTAGAACTCCTTCAAATTGGATCAAAACCTAAATAAAATGACTAGAAAAATATGTTGAAAATAACGTAAGATAACCTATCATCATCGCCCTCCAACTTAATAGTGGATATTTGAAATTTTAGCGTACTTGTTTTAAAATGTTCTATGTGATGTTTCAATGTTTAGAATGTTCTGTTTAATGTTCCAACATCATGTAGTATACAAATAAAAGCAAGAAAGTAAAAGGCACAATGAGTTTGTTGACCCAGTTCGGTGACAAACACACCTACTCTGGGGGCTACCAAGCCTGGAAGGAAATCCACTAGTGTAGTCCTTATTCAAAAGCTCTCAGCAAACTCCTCGTTTATACTTATGACCTAGGACCTACCCATATTGGCTTCAACCTAGGAACTCCTAGATCTGAGATCTCATCTCATTATCATACAGTCAATCACAGCCCCTGTGATTATCAGACTCAAAACACACAAATGGTGAAGTTACCTTCAAACAAAACAACTACGACCTTGCTTAAAAGCTTTGGTGTAGCACAAAGAGTTTACAACCCAACACACAGTCATTAGCATGTATAAAGATGATACAAGAAAGGCTCACGAATAAAACCCTAAAAGCTAAACTTTTTAGAATGACGGCTTGAATACCTAATTAAGTCTTGAAGTCTTCCTTTTATACTGAAGCAATATGGGCTAACAAACCTTGTTGGGCTTCAGAACAAAGTAGATCATCCAGCTGATCTACAAAACATGAATCAGTAACAAATAAGGAAAGTCCTAAAAAGTAGGAACATCTTTCGGAGCATCCAATCATATCATTTTATTCCCTAAAATATTGTTTGAATCGTATCATGGTTTATATCTGACTTGCACTGAATCGATTCATAAAAGTCAGAATCACATCATTCTTCGTCCTGGGTTCACTTGAATCGTATCAATCTTCATAGGTCTTTGGCTTGCATTTTTGTTGTCTGAATCGATTCACTTATTTAATGAATCGATTCACTTCGTTGTTTTTGCACGAAAAGTTTGCACTTGCCCTCATTTTCTATATATACCCCCTTTCTCATAACTCCAAAATCATTGAATCGTTTTCATTTATTCTGTCTATATCTCAAAAACTCATTGTTCATAAATTCTTCAAGATTAAACACTTTTTCTTAGAATCACATTGTCCATTGAGTCACATTGATTTGCTAGGGGTACTTATAGGGATTGTAAGTTGGTTCTCACAAGGAAATTGGTTGGGCTTAATCAAGGTTCCAGAATGAAGTGAATAATTTCATTCCACCTCCAAAGGGCTTGGGGTTCTTTCTAATTGTTCTTGCAATCGAAGGGAATTCGTTTACCGGAAGTAGCATCAAATACTTGAGTGAAGAGATCGAAGGGGTGTACGGGTAATCAAGGATTCGATGATTCAAGGAGCACCAAATTCAAAGGTTATTTGAAGTTTGGGGGAGTGTTTACGTAGAGGGTGAAGAACTAGTTTAGTTTCAAGGAGCTCTTGTAATCACATTTGTATTCGACATTGTTATTAGTAGTGGATGATGTAACACCCTGTTTTCCCAACTTGAAATTTTTTGCATAATATCAGAGTAATTCAACGTAAACGGAATGTCACACTTCTTTTCATAAAATCATAAATAGAATATTTTAACTTTTCAAACAATCTTTGGCACGAGGGCCTCAACACAAAATCTCATAAATTTAGTTCATCAACATATTCATAAAACAATACGTAAGGAATAGAAAACGACAACAAAATTCCCATCCCGTTACGTATCAGAGCACCTAAGACACACGCGAGAGAAACCTCACATGACCGCAACTATTCTTGGTTACCTGCAAGTTACTCATATCAAGAGCAACAATTTCAAGCAGAAGGGGTGAAATTTCACAAACAATAATAATAAGCATATAATTCATCAAATGCATTTAACAACATGGACATCATCAATTAATCATAATAATTCTTCATATAGTACTTCTTTAACAACTCATAAGCTACATTATGTGATCATCATAAAAACATCAATTAGTAATACAAATAACCACGTAGTTCATCTTTAATAATACTTCATATAAATAATATAAACAACATAAGCTACAATCAACTTCAAATCATCTTTAACAATACTTCACATAAACAACATAACAACAATCAACTTCAAATCATCTTTAACGATACTTCACATAAACAACAACATATAACTCTTCATTAACGATTCATTGATAATTATCAACTCAACAACTTTAGACAACTCGACAACTTCGACATCGACTATGCAACTTCAACTTGACTATGCAACTTAGACAACTCGACAACTTCGACATCGACTACGCAACTTCAACTCGACTATGCAACTTAGACATCTTATTCATGCATGTGGTACCAATCTAGGGCATCAAGCCCTCAACGTAATAAGTATTAATATACTTCCAGGGCGTCAAGCCGTCATCGCAAATGAGCTAAAGCTCCAGGGCATCAAGCCCTCAACGTGTAGAGTAAAAACTCACAGGGCATCAAGCCCCCAACTTAAATGGGTATGCATGGACTCAACATCATACAACTTACAAAACATCGACATCTTAGGATCCCAACAATTTGGATCAACTTCTTAATTCATAGACCGACTCATAAAATCAGCCAACAATAGAATTCAGCAGCTTAATCATAACAGTAATCAAATGATAATCAACAACAACTTCAATTAAGTCATATCAATTCTTCCATACAATATTTTCACATCATTTCAAAGCTACTGGGTATAGGTCATATACATCAATAATTTTTATATTTAAGCCTAAGGCCAACTCCAAACAGAAACGTGTTAAAAGGACGCAAGAACGCAAAGCAGGGTATGTTGTTACTGTGCAGTTCCATTCTTAAGTTATTCTACATTAATATAACTCGCATTTTGGGTCAGAGACTTTTATTATATGGTAGTTCATCTCGTTATCTTTCCAACGCTTCGAACGACGTACAAATCAGACTTCCGGAACTCAAGTTACGAATTTTTGAAGTTTCCAAAATTCAGCGCTGGAAAACCAAAATCGAGGCCCGAACTGGCAAAATCGGGCCCGAATTCTGCCTGTTTTGGAGGCAGCAGTTACGACAAAAATCGGCGCCCGAATTGTCGCAGACTCAGAAAAATAAAACAGTGTTTTCAACCCCAATCCCCTAATTTAACATCCCAAAACTCAATTTATGATGAAAAACATTACCTATTAACATTCTAACATCAGAATAACAACTGTAAACACAATTCATATGATTAATCATATTTTCAACCACTTTATTCAATTCAACCTAATTCTCTACAAACTTCAATTCAACAACAACAATTCAGAATTCATGTTTATGATTAATGAGAGTCAGTCTCACCCTTACCTTAGATTATCTTCCTGAAATCAAAGCTGCGTTCTTCTCTCTTCCTGCTTCTTCTCTCTTGGTCTAGGATTTCTTCCAAAAGCTTATGTTTCTTTTTACGTGAAACTGTTTTCTAACGTCTCTTACGGTCTTATATTTGTAACCTAATTTCTCTTCTCACACCAAAACTTACTCTTTCCACTTAACTTTTTTGTTTCTCTTAATTCCACAAAACTCTCTAAATTCACAAAACAACCCTTCAACATATTATTTACTCTAATTTTCACATCTTATTTTATTTTCAAATCTTATTCTAGTAAATAATAAAATAAGTCTGTCAATAAAATATCAACACATCACCTAATCATATAAAATCACATAAATCATCAAAGTGGACTCTAAACTCTATAAAATAATTAAATAATTAAAGAGAGCGTTACAACTCTACCCCCCTTAAAAGAATTTCGTCCTCGAAATTCAAGCACACAAAGGAATGAATTCAATTATTGTTTAAATATCTTAAAATAGAAACTTCAAACAAAACATACAAACCACATTAAAGTTAATCAATCAAACATGATCAGATAATAAACATAGCTATTAATCAGGAAACACAACAACAATCAAGACAACATAAGACAGTATTGCAACTGTTACTCAACAAGACACAACTCAACTACATGGCCGGACGGACCAACCTGCTCTGATACCAATTGTAACACCCCGTTTTCCCAACTTGAAATTTTTTGCATAATATCAGAGTAATTCAACATAAACGGAATGTCACACTTCTTTTCATAAAATCATAAATAGAATAAAATTCCTTTAATACATCGCAGCGGAAATATTTCAACTTTTCAAACAATCTTTGGCACGAGGGCCTCAACACAAAATCTCATAAATTTAGTTCATCAACATATTCATAAAACAATACGTAAGGAATATAAAACGATAACAAAATTCTCATCCCGTTACGTATCAGAGCACCTAAGACACACGCGAGAGAAACCTCACACGACCGCAACTATTCTTGGTTACCTGCAAGTTACTCATATGAAGAGCAACATTTTCAAGAAGAAGAGATAGAATTTCACAAACAATAATAATAAGCATATAATTCATCAAATGCATTTAACAACATGGACATCAACAATTAATCATAATAATTCTTCATATAGTACTTCTTTAACAACTCATAAGCTATATTATGTAATCATCATAAAAACATCAATTAGTAATACAAATAACCATGTAGTTCATCTTTAATAATACTTCATATAAACAATATAAACAACATAAGCTATAATCAACTTCAAATCATCTTTAACGATACTTCACATAAACAACAACATATAACTCTTCATTAATGATTCATTGATAATTATCAACTCGACAACTTTAGATAACTCGACAACTTCGACATCGACTACGCAACTTCAACTCGACAACTTTAGACAACTCGACAACTTCGACATCGACTATGCAACTTCAACTTGACTATGCAACTTAGACAACTCGACAACTTCGACATCGACTACGCAACTTCAACTCGACTATGCAACTTAGACATCTTATTCATGCATGTGGTACCAATCTAGGGCATCAAGCCCTCAACGTAATAAGTATTAATATACTTCCAGGGCGTCAAGCCGTCATCGCAAATGAGCTAAAGCTCCAGGGCATCAAGCCCTCAACGTGTAGAGTAAAAACTCACAGGGCATCAAGCCCCAACTTAAATGGGTATGCATGGACTCAACATCATACAACTTACAAAACATCGACATCTTAGGATCCCAACAATTTGGATCAACTTCTTAATTCATAGACCGACTCATAAAATCAGCCAACAATAGAATTCAGCAGCTTAATCATAATAGTAATCAAATGATAATCAACAACAATTTCAATTAAGTCATATCAATTCTTTCATACAATATTTTCACATCATTTCAAAGCTACTGAGTATAGGTCATATACATCAATAATTTTTATATTTAAGCCTAAGGCCAACTCCAAACAGAAACGTGTTAAAAGGACGCAAGAACGCAAAGCAGGGTATGTTGTTACTGTGCAGTTCCATTCTTAAGTTATTCTACATTAATATAACTCGCATTTTGGGTCAGAGACTTTTATTATATGGTAGTTTATCTCGTTATGTTTCCAACGCTTCGAACGACGTACAAATCAGACTTCCGGAACTCAAGTTACGAATTTTTGAAGTTTCCAAAATTCAGCGCTGGAAAACCAAAATCGGGGCCCGAACTGGCAAAATCGGGCCCGAATTCTGCCTGTTTTGGAGGCAGCAGTTACGACAAAAATCGGCGCCCGAAGTCTAAAAATCGGCGCCCGAATTGTCGCATACTCAGAAAAATAAAACAGTGTTTTCAACCCCAATCCCCTAATTTAACATCTCAAAACTCAATTTTTGATGAAAAACATTATGTATTAACATTCTAACATCAGAATAACAACTGTAAACACAATTCATATGATTAATCATTGTTTCAACCACTTCATTCAATTCAACCTAATTCTCTACAAACTTCAATTCAACAACAACAACAACAACAATTCAGAATTCATGTTTATGATTAATGAGAGTCAGTCTTACCCTTACCTTAGATTATCTTCCTGAAATCAAAGCTGCGTTCTTCTCTCTTTCTGCTTCTTCTCTCTTGTTCTACGTTTTCTTCCAAAAGCTTATGTTTCTTTTTACGTGAAACAATTTTCTAACTTCTCTTACAGTCTTATATTCTTAACCTAATTTCTCTTCTCACACCAGAACTTACTCTTTCCTCTTAACTTATTTATTTCTCTTAATTCCACAAAACTCTCTAAATTCACAAAACAACCCTTCAACATATTATTTACTCTAATTTTCACATCTTATTTTAATTTCAAATCTTATTCTAGTAAATATTAAAATAAGTCTATCAATAAAATATCAACACATAACCTAATCATATAAAATCACATAAATCATCAAAGTGGACTCTAAACTCTATAAAATAATTAAATAATTAAAGAGGGCGTTACAACTCTACCCCCCTTAAAAGAATTTCGTCCTCGAAATTCAAGCACACAAAGGAATGAATTCAATTATTGTGTAAATATCTTAAAATAGAAACTTCAAACAAAACATACAAACCACATTAAAGTTAATCAATCAAACATGATCAGATAATAAACATAGCTATTAATCAGGAAACACAACAACAATCAAGACAACATAAGACAATATTGCAACTGTTACTCAACAAGACACAACTCAACTACATGGCCGGACGGACCAACCTGCTCTGATACCAATTGTAACACCCCGTTTTCCCAACTTGAAATTTTTTGCATAATATCAGAGTAATTCAACGTAAACGGAATGTCACACTTCTTTTCATAAAATCATAAATAGAATAAAATTCCTTTAATACATCGCAGCGGAAATATTTCAACTTTTCAAACAATCTTTGGCACGAGGGCCTCAACACAAAATCTCATAAATTTAGTTCATCAACATATTCATAAAACAATACGTAAGGAATAGAAAACGACAACAAAATTCTCATCCCGTTACGTATCAGAGCACCTAAGACACACGCGAGAGAAACCTCACACGACCGCAACTATTCTTGGTTATCTGCAAGTTACTCATATGAAGAGCAATATTTTCAAGCAGAAGGGGTGGGATTTCACAAACAATAATAATAAGCATATAATTCATCAAATGCATTTAACAACATGGACATCATCAATTAATCATAATAATTCTTCATATAGTACTTCTTTAACAACTCATAAGCTACATTATGTAATCATCATAAAAACATCAATTAGTAATACAAATAACCACGTCGTTCATCTTTAATAATACCTCATATAAACAATCTAAACAACATAAGCTACAATCAACTTCAAATCATCTTTAACGATACTTCACATAAACAACATAACAACAATCAACTTCAAATCATCTTTAACGATACTTCACATAAACAACATAAACAACAACATATAACTCTTCATTAACGATTCATTGATAATTATCAACTCGAAATTTTTCTAGTTTTGCAAATTTTTCAAGAACCATTAACTTTTGATTGTAATAAGATTTGTGTTGTGAATCTTTTAATTATATATTGAATCTTATTAGCACATAGCTTTATCTTTTTGCAAAATGTGGTGATTGTTCAAGCTTGTTTCCAATAGTCAAAACTATTCAAACCGTTTTTGTTAAAACTCCGAAAAACTTTTTCAAACTGCTATTCACCCCCCTCTAGCGCACAACTTATTGGCCATATCGACCAACAATGAAATACAATTACTTAACTTAGTTTACACAAATAATCCGTGTGGCAAGTTATCGGGTCATTTAGTTAGTTCATATGTTTGTTAGTTAGTTCATATCACTTTATATAGTTTATACCTAACTGTTATGAGGAGCCAATCCACTTGAGTTGGTCCGATGGAATTGGCTTGGGACCTAGAAATGTGCTCCTCCTCGAGGTCTCACGTTCGATTTCTTTCGGTGCCAAATTAGGTGGGCTAGTTTAATTTCTTAAAAAAAAGGTCACAAGAAGCCTTATTATTAAAAATATATATGAATTATTCATATGAGACTAATAATGGACAATTCTTCTTTCATTCACTGTTGTGAATCTCATAATACAAAGGTCTTTTGGATTGTGCATGTGGTAGGTGTTTGTTTGTTTCAGATTATGTTTATTACTTGTTTGGGTTGGTTGAATCTGACATTATTTATTATCTTTTAGGGTTGGTTCCTCTTTTGTGTTTGACACTGCATGTAATGTAATGTCTATTAGGGTTGTCTAACACTTTTTGTGTGGATTTTCCGGAACAGGTCTTATACACCATGATTCTTTGTATTTTTCTTAATCTACTATTTCTTTCGTTTTAAAAGATTATTTCGAAAATGACCAGAAGATGATTCTTTGAAAGTTCTAGATGAGGTTTCATATTTTCCATTTTCATTGTGTGATAAGTTTAGAATAAACTAAAATTAAAATGTCTAAAATGTTCAAACAAATAAAAATTGTCATTGCAAAATGAACGAGGGTCACACTTCAATACCATTAGTTGGTCTTGTTTAATTTTTTTTACAAAAAGAAATTTATTGCATTTCATTCATAATAATAGTAGAGATACAAAATGGAATCTTAATATGAATATGGAAACTAGCATGACGTAAAGCCACTATAGCAAAACTATGAACGACTTCGTTGGCTTGTCTCCGAGTAAACCTAACATCAGAGGTTACTAAATCAGAAGCTAACAGGTGTCTACAATCATTGATTACTGCGCTAAAATTAGAGACGCCACTTTTACTACCATAAAGACTATCTACCACAGTTTTGAATGAAGCTCAAAGTTCACACCACCCAGTTGCAGATTGCGCACCCAGTACATAGTTGATAATAAACTTAAAGCCTCACTCAAATCCACATCAAGGAGCGGAGTCATCCATTCAGTTTTGACTAACACATAACGACCTTCATCATCTCGAATACACACACCAATGCCAACCTGATTCCGAGCTTGAAAAAAGGACGGATCAACATTTAGTTGGTCTTGTTTAATATACACACGAAAATTACTCTTGCACTAAGCACAAGTCTAAATTTTATTAACATCATACTTCATTTAATTTAATTTAATGGCAAGAATTATTGATCTAATAATAGAAACAAACATGAGTATGCACAAATGCAAGAACGTATGAACATTAAAAAGTAAGGGCGTGCAGATACACACTAAAAGGAAGCTTATTTTATTATTGACCGTATCTACTCAAAATTCGGCCGCAACAAAATAAAAATGAGATCTTCAGTACGTGTATTGTAGTATATTATATACACTGTTAGTCAAGAAATCAAATTGCCTTTGTATTTAAAATTATTACTTTTAAAATTTATATATTAGTTTAGGAAATAGAGAATCGTGATTTCTTATTTGAAGAATCGTCATTATCATCTTTGAAATTAAAGAAATCTTTCGATGATAAGAAAAATGATATTTATATAACTATTTTGTAATATTTTTTGAGATAATTCTCTATTTCTTATATTTTCATTGTCTTTTTACTCACTTTTTACTAGTTTGATTTTCGTATCAATATCTTTTTTGTTTTTGTATATCTTTGATTGTGCTATAAATTGTTCGAAAAATAGCTTTTCAAATCACATACAATGATAATTTAATGGTTGTTAAGAGTCACATGTTGATTGTGAATCTAAAAAAATGCTCATTATTGTATTTAAGCCATGCGCTTAATCTCAACCCAATAGATTAGTGCTTTATGTGGATGAGCTTTGTGACTTAAGTACATTGTTCCCCTAGCGCTTGAGGAGAGTCAACATAAAAGATTAATGCATTAAGTGAGACAGGTTCATGATTTAAGTATTACATCAAATATTTTTATCTATTTAATGTGAGACTCCTATTTTTGTCACATCTTTAAAAGCCGACATCCACGACGAATTTCACTTTGTCGACGCTAATCCTATGGTAACCCTTTTCTGTTGGCGGTTTCACTCATCTATCAATATTCGATGGAGCACCTCAATCTAGTATATAGATAATCCTTCGTGTTACCTTCTCTCAATGAAAGTACAAATTATTAGGACTTAAGTACACGAAAAAAGACCGACTTAAATGACTAATCATCATATGGAAGAACCACAATTAAGTACTACATTGAACGTTTTGATCTACTTAATGTGAGATTCTAACAATTGTTTTCTCAATAAAATCAATCAATTCAATAAAAAAAATTAAAAGAAAGATGCTTGTATCATTTTATTATTACTAATAAGAGTGTTAATACAATTTGGTACACCAAAATAGGTAGTGGGACTATCTGAAAATGCGGTCTCGCTTACGAGAACATAAATTACTTCATGTGTTTGTCGTTTGTGGAGCTCAACCCGAGAGTTTGAAAAAATATTGGTAAAAAGAGTCTTACAAACTGTGATGACATGACCAAATTATGTGCCACCAATTCGATTATTGTGGAAAGCATATGCCATTGTTTTGGGATCTGTGACAAAATCTACATTGTCAAACTGCATGTCATTCATCCATTGTAAAGCACGAAAAGACCCAAACATCTCCCACCTAGACAGAGCACAAGGGAAACAAACTCATTAATGTTCTCACCAAAACAAAAGCTCAATCATCATCTCTTAAACATATTACAATGCCTATATACAATACGACCCGGTGGAAAAAGACGCGTCAACGTTACATTTTAGTCACACTCAAGTGATCTTTGCCAACAAATTTGTGCTGCTGTACCTGAAGTAGACGTGGGCTGAGCATGCGTGCGTGTTAGAGTGGGCAGGGTTATACTCACTTCGATTTTGGTCCTTACATTTTTCTTCCCAACAATTTTAACCCATTATGTTTTATCCTTGATGACTTGGTAATTCTTATTCTAGTTTCCTTCACAAAAAAAACTCCAAACTTGGGACCTAAAAATTACATTTAAATAACTTCCAAGGACTTAATTGTACAAAAATACTTAAAGGAGAAACTTATTATAATTAACTAACTTAAAAGATCTAAGTGGTACAAAAAAAACTTTTAGGTCCCAAATTTTGAGTTTTAAGTATTTTGTTTTATTTAAATTCCAGTTTCCCACTTGAAGTTTTTGTACCACTAACTAAAAATTTGAGTTTTATTAGAAGAAAAAAAAACAAAATATTGAGTTTCCACGCTGCTTTTATTGAATAAAACACATACCCATGAACACCATTGTCTCTATCTTCTTGGCAGTTACTAAAATATGTTCCTATATTTGTCCCCTTTCTTTGATCTTTGTAAAATTTGTATCAGATTGATTTGGAAAAGGTGCTTTCGGTGCTACTCCTTTTGAAGATTTGGAAAATATATCACTAATTTTTCAAAGAGACAAAGGCCTTAACTAGGACTTTAGCCCCAAAGTTTGAACAACACTGCCCTCAATTGAGGATCAAGAAAAAGTGATTGTGAATTGATAGAGATAGGGATGAATAAGGATGAAACATAATTATAAAATCTATTTGAAGCATTTGTTTGTTCTTTATTATAAACACCTTGCAAATTTTTGGATGCTTTTATTACTTTTTTTTAAATATATTCTTATTAATATTTAATGTTACAAATTTGTCTTAAAATAGAAAAAATGAATATCTATAAAAATAATAATTGAGAAATGGAGATATTTTAATTAATCAGGAGGAGGAAAACATGCATGTTAGAATTTGATTGGGGTTTCACCACTTGTGGGATTGGGGACCGAGGCTTTTATGGTATAGAAAACCCTCAAAGTCGCATCAAGAAAAGTGTACAAACATGAGAATACGTGTTCTGACAATCAACATGTTTTTTTACCATTTGTATTTGATACTCTTGGCTTCCTAGCACCAAGTGTTGTTGACCTTCTACATTGAGTTAAAATGGTCACACATAGCAATATTATGTCTCTTAGGTCTATGAATAGTCCATGAATATTGTGTTACAAGGATAAGTATTGTCATCCAGAAAGGATTAACGGCACAACTTATTGTTGATTGATTGTCTTCCATTCATGTGTATGTATGTATGTATGTATGTATATTACATAGTAGGATATATTTCTTGATATATTTGTTTGTTTTATTAATCGTTTCAAAATTGACGCAATAGAATTTGTATTAATGACATTTTACAACCTTCTTTTAAGAGGTATTTTCTACCTTTAATGTTATAAGACTAAAATAAAGTGTGAAAAAAAATATGAATGAACATTTTCCCTGGACACTTGAACTGTGAAAAAACAAATAAAGTATATAAAATTAGGAAATGATCAAGTTTTTAAATTAGGAAACATAAATGAACGTTTGTGTATTAATTTTAGCAATAGAGTTCTTTACAAAGTTTTGTCCAAAGATTTGAAGCACGCCACATCACTTTTCTAAGGTATTATTACCTACTTTTTCTTATGCGAGCTCTCAGAAGTCACAATCTTTAGCCAAAGATTTTCAAAGAATATTGCACTTTTTCCATTATATCTATCTCAAGTTCCTACCTAGCATGTTAATGTTCCTATCTCAAATAGGAGAACAATATAGTTTCCAGTCAAGATAGGGGGTTTAAGGGTATGCTAAACAGTGTGTGTGGCTTAGGTCCATCTTGGTGTCAATGTTCCTATCCCAAGTTCATTGCAAAACATTCTAACTTTTCACATTAAAAAAAAAGTATTTTAATGAACACACTTGTGGTACTTGAACATTGAAAAAAAATAATCATAAACTCTCAAATTAGATTTCGCTGGCTTTAGTTTATACAATTTATAAAATCTCTAACTATAATTAAATTCAAAAACACATCATTCAATACTCAGAAAATACATATATGTACTTGTAAAAAGCACAATAGAAGATACTAGGGTTAAGTATCGTATTCTAGGATTTAGACTGATTATTGGATGCCTTGAGGATGCTCTCAAGGGTTGTATTTATAGCCTTCCATGGGCCTGATTTGTTGTTACTTGGGTAACAAGTAATATGGGTGTTTTGGGTATTTAGGCGCGTTCTAGAGGTTTCTAGAAGAGGATAAAGGCGGCGTCCTAGGTAGGACGCGCTTTTTAACCTTGGAACCCCTCTGGAGGGTGTTGAGGCCTTTGGGAAGGTCTAAAAGCCCTTCTGAAAGTCTTTTAGGCTCTTAGGAATATTATGACGGTCCAATATATATTATCTAAAATAAAAGTGAATTGAGGTCTCTCAAAAACTAGATTTAGGCTTCAGTTTTTACAATTTATAAAATCTTTAACTATAAGAAAAATAAAAAATAGATTCATGTTATGCTGGTTGTGGTAGACAAAGAATTAAAATAGGCTTAAAAATGCAAAATATCTTGGTAAATAAGACCACTTTGATTTTAGCCCATGTAAAAAGTTATTCTTTTAACTAGACTTCAACTTTTTCATAGTTTCATATATAAATATTAAATTGGTTATATTAATACTTGTCAGCATCCTTAAATTAAATAAAGACTATAATGATACTATTGAAGAAATGAAATTAGAATCAATTTCAATATCATAAATCAAGTTACATTTATTTTGATAAATGAGTAAATAACTAGCTATTGAACATTTTAAAATACTTCTTTTTTTTGGTCGAAAAAATACTTCTTAGTAAACTATATTTCATGTGTCATTTATCTTCACCTTTATCGTTTCTTATCAACAAGGACCCGTGTGATGTCGAAGCTTTTCAATAATTGTTATTGATTTTAAGTATATTGTTTCTTTAAAAAATGACGTGGACATTTAAAAAGGAAAACCGAAACAAAGAGATACACTCAGGGTCTTGTTAACTAGTGCCCGGAGGCACTAGTTAAGAATGTCAAAAATAAAAAAATTCCATTAAAAACAACTTTTTTACTTTTGGAACATTTCACTTTTCATCATTTCCCAATACAAAATATCTATATTAGTCTCCTTAATCGATGTCCCGGGGACACTAGTTAACATTTCACATACACTAATCATATAATGTCCTTTCTTGGTTGTTTATATACTCCTTTTATTACAATTATACCTTCACCTACCTCCCTTTATACATGTTGATGTCTCAATTGCATTAATTATAACAAAATATCTCTACTTTTAACACATTAATTTATGTTTTATGGGCACAAGTTAGTATTTCCCTTTGTATATTTAAACCCAAAAACTTTTAAATGGAATGAGTCTGAATTCTATCGGGTTGAGTTAAAATGCATATTGAATTGGTTGGGGTAATCGAATTAATGGATTAACCCGTACCTATGATCAACAACCCTAACTTTGAGTATTATGTGAGTCCTTCAATTTGTTTTTTTAGTTGTAAAGTGTCTCCGTTAATTTTGAATAGCAAGTGTGTCAAAGTCAATTATGCAATGTAGGAATTTGTTGTGTACCGAAAAACAAAGAAATTAAGATTAAAATATGAAAACGAGACACCATGTAAAAGAAGCATGATGCTGCATGCACGACATGCTAACTGTAATAAACAAAATTCATCGTTGAAAGAGTAGAAACAAACAAATTGGATGCATGCATCACGAACCTTCTAATGCATGAATGTTGTACAATTATATGGACATGCATGCATTAAATACAAAAATATTAGGGCAAAACGTAGAGCCAACTCTACTTGTGTTGTTATTGATGATCCTCTCAGGCATTTTTTTTATTTAAAATAAGTGTAAGAAAACTGTCTTTTGAAAATATTATTACTATAAAAGTTTTGAATAAACCAGGGTAATGGAAAGTTTTCCAAGTATAATAAATCGTCGTCAAGTAATAATTTTTAATTTCGTATCTATAAAAATTGTTTCAATTTCTACTTAAACATTTGATCGTACTAAGGTTTTTTATTTTTTTTGAAACAATCGTACTAAGGTTATAATTATGTGGGTATGCAAAATATATATTTAAGTTTAACGTAAAATAAATTACTTTGATAAAATATTCAAGAATTAAAGATGATAGACTTTTTTTTTCTTAAAAAAAAAAAGGTCTTTCAAATTATTCATTTCTCGTTACTTCGTGATTGCATCTAGTTATACAATTGCTTACCTAATCTCACAATGAATGAAAAAAATAGTTAACATTAATGTCTTGGCTCATAACACTTTTCTTTTGATCATAAGCACATACATCATGCATTCAACAACTTTTAAGTTTTAACAACAACAATATGATTTTTACATGTTAAAACCTCACCTCAAGAACAACTATGCTACATCATCAAACAAAAATTTAATCACATAAACAATTTAATTTCACAAAGTTCATCATACCCATAATTACATAATTAATTAGCACAAAAATCAACTAATCACAACATCAATTTCATGAAAATTGTAACACCCTACTTCTATTAAAGCGATAAAATACACAAATAATACAAATATTCAAGAAATAGACGTTACGTCTTCAAAGATTCACCAAACAACATGCATATATAAAATTTCTCAACAGTCGCAGCGGATATATCATGCATCTCCAAAATATACATGTCATAGACTCATACATATGTCACCATATAAAAATCTCCAAATCTCGACATATGGGTAAAATCTCAACAACATAATCAATCCAAGATGACATAAAGACTAACATCCTAATCAGAGCCTAATCTAAGACTCTAAACAGATAAATGGAGGAAGATCAACCTGAAACTCAAGCAACTCACCAAGCACGATAAAAGATCAATCATGCATGCCGTCTACCCATTCATACAAATAGGTAGGCGGTCCACCACAGACTGCTAGGTTAGCTTCACATCAATCATAATCAAACATAATTAATTGAAAATGTATTCATCAAATTAAACTTCAAACAATTCAAATTTAAAGAGAGTCCACTTCAACATTATTCATCCACACCAACAAATTCACAACATCATAAATAAGCCAATCACCAATCGCATCAACACTGAGTACAAAAGCAAATATGACTCATTCCAATTATGAAATCATAAAAATCACAAAGTTCCTCTCACTTTATCATTTTTCAAAGGAATTCCATTTTCAAAGCAAAACAAGTTAAAACTCAATGAAACTATTCACAACCATTTTTAAAAATCATGTAATCAGTATACAACCTTAATCCCACCCCTTTTCCTTGAGAAAAATGAGTTTCGCAAAAATCAACGTTTTTCAAAAGTTTGAGGTATGATTCATCAAACCAAGTACAAATGAATTCAATTGATGTTTACAGAGGTTTAGAAAGCTTAATTACATTTAATTACATCAAAAGAATCAGTTGCTTAATTACTGAGCAACTCGCCATGGCCACCTTTTACTCGCCATGACGAGTTTGACAGACTGATGCCACTCGCCATGGCCAACTCTTACTCGTTGTGGCGAGTTTGACAGAACACAGCAAACTCAGCTCTTGGGAAAAACATCCATTTTCACTTCAAAACCCCAATTTTGATCCCCTAACACTCAAATTTGTCCCTAAAGTTTGTCTAAACGCTTAGGAACTTAAAAAGGAAATCAAAACCATATAAAACTTGAAATCAAAACATCATTCCATCACAAATCATCAATTCACCCATTTTTCATAAAACTTTCAAAATCAACTCAATTCACACCACAACTTCATAATTATGAATACCCATAGCATGAATCATCAACAACAACATCTCATAACAACAACAACAACAACATCAATTAACCATGAATTCATCAACAATCCAACAACAACAATATCATATTTCACCAATTTTGAGAAAAACACAAAATATTCATATACATACATCTTAAGCATGTAAATTCAACATCAACAACTTAATTATCATCAAATTCACATACTCAAACATTGTATCAAACTAAGAGTACGGATTTCACCAATTAAATTCTCAATAATCACTTTTCACAATTAAGCACTTATGAATTTGAGGTAGAAAAGAGATTATACTAAAGATTGTGAAAGAACACTAGCCGCTTACCTCAATTGAACATAAACCTAGTGTTAGCTCGTAATTTTCTTAGTTGCATCGAAGAAAGTCAAAAGGAGTTTGACCACGTTATTAAAGAGGATGGTTCATTTTGCTTATGGTTCGATTGGAATGTTTCTTTGGCAAATGAATAAAGCCTTCCCATCGAAAGACAGTTACACACAGTAATCTATCGAAAGGAAGTTTTGGAAGGGTCAACCAGAAAGATGCAGTTTCGGATCGAACGGATGGATAAGGACTGTTTGTTTATAGCAGTTGTAGTTTTTGAATTCGAATTTAGGTAGTTATGCGTATTTAGTATAAATAGTAGTTTTTCATAGGAAAAACAGGTCACAATCCAATCATACAAAACTTACACTCAAATTATCCGCATGGAAGAGAGAAACGAGTCACAAGTTGCAATGTATGAATCTGTGTACCAATTTACATTCAATCAATGCAATTTAAGTTCATTTTATTAAGTATATTTGCAGTTCATTTTATCTTATTTAAAGCAATTAATTTTAGTTTGTTTAGAAGTAATTTCGACGAGTTTGACTGGGTTAAATTCGACAAACATTACTCATAAGTTTTACTTTACGTTCTTGAAGAATCATTACCAAATCCAAAGAATATTAAAGAAACTAAACACAAATATGTCCTTAAGATTTACTGGTTGATCTTGCAAGTAATTAATTTAAACCAGCGATTGTTTACCAAATTTCAACGTAAACAAATTGGCACGCCCAATGGGACCGTTTTGTGTCTAGTTTAAATTTGGTTTTGCTGAGAAATCCGTTGATTTCGATTCAAATTTACAAGTTATGTGTTGTGTATGCGTTTGAGAAATAAAAAACAACTTCCTGAGATGGTACGTCCTTCAAATCAAACTGTGGCGACATCGCAAAATGCTAACGCAAAGGAAGCAGGAACTATTCTAACAAGTTCTCAAAGTAATGCACAAGCAAACACTTCTAGTGTTGCAGACACGGTAATAACGCCAGTGGGATCGACGGATCCTGCGCATGTGGCGTCACCTATGCACACAACGGCCACAACGACCGCACCTGTCTCGCAGTCTATCCCGTCGACCCAAGGGTTTTGGCACCCTGCAGGGGCAGGCTATAGGTCCATGCCGTATGGAATGCCTACCACCTTGATGCAGGGATTACATACGAACCCATCCACGTTTTCAGAAAGTTTGAATGCGCCCATACCAACACCATTTGGTGATCCTGGGACAAGTATGCCCGGTCGAATAGCGCAACAATCATTAACTAATGCTTCTTTGAATATCTTAAGGCAGCAAATGGAAGAAAGTAACCACGAAATGGTTAATATGGTTACCCAACAGATTGGTACCATCATCAACCCATTAATACGAGATACCAATAATAGTTACCAAGCCCTGTCCACCCAAATGGAAAGAATAGCCAACTTCTTTGGCGCTCCTCCAGCACGCACTACACCAGTCCCCAAAATTCGAATACAGGGGTAGTAGAAAACCTGGTAGAAGAGCCAAATAACCAAGGGTTAGGGAATCAGGTGCAACCACCAAGGGCACATCAACAAGCCCTAGAGGAACCTGAATGGATCCCAATATTGGTGAATAGGCACCAAGATGCGGACCAAGTGGTCATGCAAGCCCGTCAAAATAATTACGAGGGGAAAAATAACATAGCAGATATGGTCGAGACTTTGTTGGCCCAGAACGGTTTTAACATGGGTTTGCATAGGCCAAATTTTGTATCAGCCTTATTTGAATATGTCCTAATGACTGACTTACCAAGAAATTGGAAAGTCCCCAAATTCACTAAATTTGCAGGGGAAACCAATGAGTCAACTGTAGAGCACATTGCTCGATATTTAATGGAGGCTGGTGATATAGCCAATAACGAGAACTTGAAGAAAAAATATTTTTCAAGTTCCTTGACAAAAAACGCCTTTACATGGTTTACAACGCTACCTCCACATTCCATCTTTAGATGGAATCAATTAGAGAAGGCTTTTCATGAACAATTCTATATGGGCCAATCCAAAATTAGTTTGAAGGAATTGGCCAGTGTTTGACGTAGAGCGCATGAATCAATAGATGACTATCTAAATAGATTCCGTCTCCTTAAGGCGAGATGTTTTACCACAGTGCCAGAGCATGAATTAGTCGAAATGGCTGCTGGTGGCCTTGACTACTCCGTCCGTAAGAAATTAGATACCCAATATCTTAGGGATATGGCACAATTGGCTGATAGAGTCCGCCAAGTCGAAAGACTCAAGGCTGAGAAAGCCCGGACAAACAAGTTCGTCAAAAAGGAGAAAATAGCTTATATAGATACGTATGATAGTGATCCAGATTTTGATTGGGGATCAGACATTGTCGAAGACAATGAAGTTAATGTGGCAGAACTGAAAGATGGGCCACCTTATACATGTAAGCTTTTAAGGCCTTCGAGCCGAAAAAATCCGGAAGAACCTAAAAATGACAAATACCCTCCTAAAACATACACTTTTGATATTTCCAAATGTGATGAAATTTTTGACCTCCTGGTTTCAGGTGGCATAATTTTAGTACCTAAAAATATGAGGTTGCCACCCCTGGAACATAGGAAAAAGAGGGGTTTTTGCAAATTCCATGGTTTTTTAGACCATAATTTGTTTCGTTGTACTCGTTTCAGGGATTCTGTACAAAAGGCCCTCGATGAAGGAAGGATGAAGTTTGGAGACAAAGCCAAACAACAAGTGCAGAATAAGGTTGAATCCTCAAAGAAGGTCGATTCAATGTATGCTGAAGTGGTAGACATCAACATGGTAGACATTGTTGAAAACATTAATGAAAAGACCACCACTGAAGCATGGGTGCCAGAGGTGAAACCGCCAGAGGATACAGAGATGGTTGCTGAGAACCATCAACACAGTTTTGCAGAGGTCACTGAAGACCAGTTTACTGAAAATATGAGAATAACATATCCACAGGCTGAAGAGGATTTGATAGATTTCTTCAACAGGTGCAAAATATCTAACACAGAGACTATGCTCTGTCTCAGGTGCAGTGCAGTTTTCGACAAGGAAGCTGCGAAGTCTGTAGAAGGATTTCAGCCTCGCGTCAAACGGAACAACATATGGGTGGATAAACGCCCAAAGTTTAGCTTTGACGAAAAAGGTGTTCCTTATAAGACTTATTCGTTCGATCGAGGTCTTAACAGGAATCAAAGGCAGACGTTCAACCCACCTGCCAGAACTCCTGTAAATTCATGGGTTTTTTCTGGGGGCAAAAGGTTTGGTTACCCGACCCAGCCAACTAAATGGGTAAAAAGGGTAGCCCCAGCAACTGAACAAAAGAAGGCGTCAAACCCTAAGAAGTATGCTTATAACAATAATTACAAAGGGAAGAATTTCATGACCAAAACACAATGGCGTAGGTACCAGCGCCAGAAAAAATCAGGTGTTTTGAAGGATGCAACTAACATCGGCAGGGAAGCTAAAAAGCAGGGATCAGTGTTTGAAATGGTCATACAACCAGCCACTGACAGAATTTTCCCACCTTTACCTGTTTTGAAGGAGGAGGTCCCAAAGGAAGATGACGAAATGACATCGAATTTCTCTGGATCTGATCCTAGTCTTGACATAGTGTGCAATGTGGCGTCAATGCTTCCTGTTGAATATGATGTTCCCTCAGAAGTTGATGAGATCGAAAGCGATTTCACAGAGGAAATGGCTAATCACAAGCCATTATGTTACTATGTGCTGAATGATGGTTGTATAGAGAACCAACATGAAGTGTTCGAAAGGCCAGACTTCCCAATGAAACATCACCTGAAGCCTTTATTCATCCAGGCTAAGATCAATGGTGTTGGGGTAAACAAAGTCTTGGTTGATGGGGTAGCTACAGTGAATTTGATACCGCAGTCTTTCCTTAGCAAGATTGGCGTTCTCGATTCAGACTTAAAGCCTCACAAAGTGGTCCTTACCAATTATGAGGGAAAGACTGGAAGTTCCCTTGGGGCTGTCGAATTAGAACTAATAGTAGGAAGTGTTAACAAGACCACCATGTTCTTGGTGGTGCAATCTAAGGTTAACTTCAATGTGCTTTTGGGGAGAGAATGGATACATGGCGTGGGGGCACCAGAGGTTAACTTCAACCTTGCACCAGAGGTTGGCCATCTGGCGAAGGGATGGCCTGGTAGAGAACATCGAAGCCGACCAAAGCTTTTTTCTAGCTGAGGTGAATAATATCACCAGGAGTAACTTCGACAAGAAATTGGCTGTGATCCCACCTTGCATATCCCTCGGCCTAACCTACGAGGTTCAGGCAAACGAAATGTTTTCTATGAAATTAGATTCAGAGGCTAGCTTTATCTAGGAAAGGGAAGTTTACGATCAGGATTATGCGGTTGTTAACCATGGAGAAGCATCCCCACCCAAAGAAAAAGAAACAAGGTCAAGGACCTCAACTTATATAGACGGATGATTAATCCCAAAGGGCCCTCCCCGTACCATCCCATTGGATGAGTGGGATAAGGATGACTGAATCATGTCCGAGCCTAGTGTCTGGGATAAAATTACGGCCTATATGGCCGAAACCAAAAGAAAAACGGCCATTGGGGACGAGATTCCAAATGAAGAAACATTAGAAGATTTAGCAAAAGATTCTGAGGAAGAATTTTGTGATGGCCATAGGGTATCTAATTTCTTATCTGACCAAACCTCCTACACTTGCACCTTTGTCTAAAGACAGAGAGATGAAATTATATATAGCGGCGTCTGAATGTACTATAGGAAGTATGTTAGTCAAAGAGGATGAAGATGGCGTAGAAAGGGCCATTTATTATCTAGTAGGGTGTTGAATGATGTTGAAACAAGGTATCATCCTAGTGAAAAATTGTGCCTTTGTTTGTATTTCTCTTGTACTAAACTTAAGCATTATATAAAGTTGTTTGACGTTTATGTTTATTCCCATTTTGATATAATTAAACATATGCTGTCTAAACCGATCTTACGCAGTAGAGTTGGCAAATGGGCCTTAGCACTGACAGAATATTCGTTGACTTATCGTTCAATGAAATTTGTTAAAGGCCAAATTGTTGCTGATTTTATTGCTGACCACTCGGTAATAGAATACTCGCCAAAGGTTTCTAATGATAAAATCTGGCAGTTGTATTTCGATGGCTCCAGCCATAGAAATGGTGTTGGGATTGGAATTATATTTTTTCACCAAAGAATGTTCCAAGTAAATTTCAATTTCGAATCAACCAGTTCTAATCCAATAATGAAGCTGAGTACGAGGCTGTGATTACTGGTTTAGAAATTTTACTTGAACTGGGGGCAGAATACATCGAGGTCAGGGGTGATTCAGAAGTGATAGTGAGACAATTGACTAAAGAATACAAGTGTGTTAAGGAAGGATTGTTGGTATATCATGCCATGGCTAACGCTCTGCTCAAAAAGTTTATTTATGTGAAAATCCAACATATCCCCAGGGCTGCGAATCAAGAGGTGAATGATTTAGCCCAAATAGCTTCAGGATATAAAATATCGAAAGGAGAAGGGCAGGAGCCTATTGAAGTAAAAAATAAGCGGGGTCTGAAAGACATGTCTCCCCTGAAATTGTTAACAACAAAACTTGGGGGAGCAGAGAGTGCTGTAGAAAACACACAAGGTACGAATATAATTGAAATTTTTGTTATTAACAATTTATGATAATGACTGGCGGAAACCAGTAGTGGATTATCTAGAAAGTACAGACGGGACAACCCATCGAAGAGTGAAGTATAGAGCTTTAAGTTATGTTATCATAGGGGACGAACTATTCAAAAAAACTCCTGAAGGAGTGTTGCTTAAATGTCTCAGAGAAACAGAAGCTTACATGGCGGTGTCTAATACGCATAGTGGAGCATGTGGAACACACCAGGCAGGCCACAAAATAAAGTGGTTGCTATTTCGACAAGGAGTTTACTGGCCAACCATGCTGAAAGATTGTATAAATTTTGCTAAGGGTTGCCAGGCCAAAAACATGCTAGGGTCCAGCGCGTTCCAGCCAGTGAACTGCATTCGATAGTTAAACCCTGGCCATTTAGGGGTTGGGCCTTAGACGTGATAGGGGAAATCAAGCCCAAATCATCTAAAGGTCATAGATATATCTTAGTTGGAATAGACTATTTCACCAAGTGGGTAGAAGCAGTACCACTAACTAACGTCACTCAAGAGGCAGTGATAGAATTTATTCAACAGAATATCATTTATAGATTTGGTATTCCAGAGACCATTACTACAGATCAAGGATCTGTATTTACGGGTAGAAAAATGGTAAAGTTTGCTGAAGAAACAGGATATAAACTGTTAACTTCGACACCATATTATGCTCAAGCAAATGGCCAAGTCGAAGCAGCAAATAAAAATATTATTTCCATAATTAAAAGGAAAATCGAGAGGAAGCCTAAACAATGGCACAAATTCCTCAATGAAGCCTTATGGGCGTGTAGAACATCTCCTAAAGAATCTACTAATACTACTCCTTTTAGGCTAACGTTTAGTCATGACGCCGTGTTACCAATCGAAATATATCTCCAATCAACTAGAATACAGAAACAATTTGAGGTTCCAACAAATCATTATTGGAACATGCTATTGAACGAATTAGTTGATTTGGACGAAGAAAGGATTTTGGCGTTAGAAACCCTCATGAGGCAAAAAGAAAGGGTAGAAAAGGCCTATAATAAAAAGGTAAAAGTAAAATTGTTTGCCCAAGGAGAGTTGGTTTGGAAAGTTATCCTACCTGTAGACAAGAAAAATAGAGTTCTGGGGAAATGGTCACCAAATTGGGAAGAACCATGGAGGATTTTGCGCGTTTTTTCTAATAATGCATATGAGATCGAAGAGCTAAATGACGATCAAAGGATCCTGCGTATAAATGGAAAGTACTTGAAAAAGTATAGACCGTTATTGCAAGAAATTAAAATTACACAAGAATAATTTGAGAAGACAGAATAAGACATGGCATTATATAAAATGTCAACTAATGGGCAGGTTACATTAAAGACAAAAAAGTCCCAAAATGGATAAAAACCTTAGCCATCACAAAACTAAAAAGTTGAAAATCTAGAAAAGCATAAATGCCTCGAACGGTTATTAATGATAGCCGAAACCAAAGGTATCATATAGCCATCTGATTTCAGTGTCAAGACGGCACCGGAGGCAGAAGTTGTTGAGCACATATTGCCGGTCATCAGCAGGCAAAAAGCCTCGAAAGGTGTCTATTCTCCCATCTCCTGCGCAGTTGTTCTGATTGTTGCAAAAACGACGATGAACCATGCTTACAGAATGCCATCTTTTGTACCAAGGACAACGAAAATCAAAAGGGGTATCCCGCCCCTTGATATCAGCACGGTATTTTGCCAAGTTCCTAGTCATTACTAGATCCCAGAACTCATCTAAAACTTCTGTTACATCATTAAGCGGATAGCTTAATGCTTTCAATAGAACACGAAAGTACCTAGCACTCATGGAACCAGCAGCCTCAGCGTTCGTCAGCAAACACCTAATAGTGCCAAAATGCGGTCGAGCGTGCATTAGTTGTTGAGTGCACCTTAGAAGGTAGAACGTGGGATGACCGGCATCCCACAAACGATTCATGAAATTGAGACTCTCGTGAGTTACATTCAGATCAACAAGAAGTTCGAGGAAGTCATTTACAAAAGCCCTAAGGACTAGGTTAGACCAGCAAAGATTTGCATGCCTCTTGTTAGTCCTCATAAAACTGATGAATTCATACATACTGTCAACAACAACTCTTGAAGCAATGTCAAGAAGAAGATCATCAGATAACAAATCCATTCTTGATAAAATAGAAAACAAGAAGGAAAGAAATACAAGTTGTTTGGAGAGAGGTAAAAGAAAAGTGAAAACTTGTTCAAAGAAGATATGAGAACTGAAGGAGGAAAAATGCTATTTATAATGGCTAAAGAGGTTAAGGGAAGTTCAACCGTTCATTTCCCATTCTTGAAAGAAAGGGAACGTGGCAAAAAACAATTGGTTTTTATCGTATTCCAAGGAAATCGAAGAAGTCTAATGGTTTGGTTCTTTTTTAATTTTTAATTTTATTTTCATGATTAATTTTATTGAAAATAGAAGAAAACTTTACAGTTTCCTAGGTGGTTTTCGCCTTGAGCAGATAAAGTAACTGACAACTTTTGGACTCTCATCATTACAAATCCATTTTGCCTTTTCATATTTTTTTATTGTTATTTAATACGGATAATAAAGGTGTTTAAAAAGGAAGTTATGAAACTCGAAAATGGGTTTTAATCCATGACGACTTATTTAAAAAGTAAAGGGTTACATAACAAAAGGCAAAAGTTCCAGACTTAAATGTAAATATCAATATAGGAATTAATTAAATTACAAAGGTGGACTTGAGTTTTTCAAGTTTCATTTTGGTTTCAGCCTTCTTCACATCGAAGGCAACCTGAACATCAGTCAACAAAGAAATTTCTCTCTAACTTTTGAATGGCAAGGCTAGTCTCCTGCTTCATGAGATCTTCTTCTTCTAAGACTTTGGCACAACGTTGTTTCAAGACTTGAATTTCCTTTTCATGTTCAGGAATAGAAGTTTTGATCTCTTCGGCCGTCTGTTTGACATCAGGAAGCTTTTGTCTGAAGTTGTTCAGCTTTTCTTGAAATGAAGCCACTTCAGCCACGATTTGGTCGTGTACCTTGGTGGTGTCATCGAGCTTAATTTGATCAGCCTCTTTTTGTTGAATAGTCACAAGGAGTTCTTCTATAAGGACCACCGGTTGGCAGAGAACTGTTGAAATTTTGAACCCAACGAGGATAGGTTCACTCTTTGGGGTAAATCCTTTACTTGGGGAACAATGGTGATATCCTGTTCGATAGAGTGATACAAATCCACATCTAGAATTTTAGCCCGGAATTCTGCTAATAAACTATCATTTGATAACCCAGAAGGGTCATCCGAAGACTGGTTTGATGATCCACCAGTGGTTTAGAAGAATAAAGCTTTCTTCTTAACAAGAACATCAAAAGCCTCGAAGGGGCTTGTTTCTTTTAGTCTACCAAACTCTTCTGAATTGATTGGCAGGATTGTAGGAGTTGGAGTCTTGGCCACATCTTCGGCCAGTCCAGTAGAGCAAATGAGGTTTCGATCAGCTAGAACTTCAGCCTCCAGAGGTTTTTCAATGAATTCATAAATCTTGGGTGGAGGGCTGGACTCTACTGCTTCCTCTTCATCTTCCATGATGGGTGATGGTACTAAAATATCAAGAGAATGAAGCGTAGCTTGGTTCGAATCATCAAGATTGCTAGGTTCAGGGTCCTGATGACAGACACATGCAAAGATCAGATCATCAAAATAAGGCAGCGAAAGGGCAAAGATAATTTTTTTTAAGAAGTACCTTCGAGACGTTGTCACCCACACAAGAGTGGGCGCTATTAGGGTTAGAATCTTTATGACCCAACTTTTTCTTCCTGCCTTTTGGTTTGCTAGGTGACTCCTCTAAGTTAGGCGCTTGAGTCTCAGGTATCGAAGTCTTCTGTTTTCTCTTTTTCCTTCGTTCTGTTTTGAGGACTTCTGGAGCAGGGTCAGCTTCGACAGCGTCAGATGAATCACATGGCTAGCAAAAAATATAAAACACAAGTTAAAAGATTACCAATGCCAGCATTATGATTATAAGACTAATCCAAAAGAGAAAAACTCACATGATCCTTGGTTTCTATAACTTTAGCCTTCTTTGAAGATGGTTCAGTAGTGGAAGGAGTTTTTCTTTTGTGACCCTAAAGAATAATCCCGTCAAAGCTTAGTCAGTAATGGCAGGTCTTAAAAGAAGATAAAGCGGAGATAAAAGGTTATTACCTGATCTTTCCCTGATTTGGAGGATTTCTTTGAGGAAGTCTTTGTTTTCGACTTCGATTGGGTTTTGGCACTGGCATTATCCTCCTCGACATCTTCCGTATTTAGAGGGATGGTTGTGAATGAAAAGAGTAATGGAAAGTAAACATTCATAACATTCACATATCCGTTTTAAAAGAGCTATCAGAAAAATCTTACCCATTTCCATAGGAGAAATGATGTGAATATGAGAGAGGTTTAGGTGTAGATGGCCTCTAAATGTGTATAAATCTCATTTAGCCCAAATAACTTTATCTTTCTCTCTAGTTAAAAATCTTTGTTTCATGCCCAAGGATGTTTCACAATGGAACCATTTGGGATATGGTGGCCTAAATGCCAACACCAACTTGCTGGTTGGCAAAGTAGGAAACTTGATTTTAAAATGTAGAGCGAAAAGATATTTGCTGGGAGTAAAAGGAGGAAAATGCATTGAAGGAATTTTTTCATGAATTTTGTCCTTTAAAGTGTGTGCAGCATAGTTAATGGTCCGGCTAAGATGCAGTGGATCATACACAGTTTGAAAATATTTTTGGAAAGCTTGGATTTCTCGAATATACGTACCTTTGTTTTTCTTGGAATGTTTCTGCACAATTTGAAAAGCAGATATCAGTTGAGGAAGTAGTATGGCTGGGTTTACTCGATCAGTTTGATGTTTATAATATCCTTGCCACCACTTAAAAAAATGCTTCAGTGCATGCATAAGACACTTTGAATGCAATGGGTTGAAATTTAGGGGCTTGCTCATCGGCTTGCCGAAGGAGCGCTTTCCATGTATTTTATTTTTCTGGCTTCTTTAAGTCATTTAAGCATTTGTATAGAGAGCAGGGTTTGGGTTGAACCAGGTTTAATTGGCATGCAACCAGATTAGGTTGATAGCCATATAATCCAAATGGGTCAGTGGACCTAACTCTACTCGTCAGAAAGGTAGGAGTCGAGTAAGCTTGCCAGATCGAATCAATTTCTGTTTTGTTCCCATCATCTTCTGTGGGAAACACTTTGGTGAACCACTCTGGCCCATGAGACCTAGTTGCGAATAGAGCTAACGAAGGTGTAAAAATGTCACATTATGAAAAGGCTCTATAAGCAATGGTGAAAAGATCTTTGGGATTTTTATGTGCGCAGCAAAGCATAGCCAAACCTATGCCTTCGATGGATCTCTCAGCATACGCTTTTTCGAAATCAGTGGCTAGAAATACTTCCAACTTTGGTCTAAATGTGGCTAAGAGCCATAACTGAAATAGCCAGATAGGCCCATGTATGATGAAACTCCTACCACTCGATTGGTAATCTCTGATGGAAGCTACTCCTAAATCTAAACTTTCATACAAGGATCCTAGGATAAGTTTGCTTAAACAGACGTTCTGGTCATTATGTAGTTGGATAGCTAGAGCTTTGTAGCCTTTAGCTACTTGTAAAGACCTAGTACAGAAAATGTACATAGACAACCAGTAGGTTAAGAAAGCTATATGCTCGACATCAGAAACATCCTCACTTAGAGTGTTATGATGGTCTTTGATAAAAATACCGTAAGCGTATTTATTGAAATCAAAGGAGATGTTTGATTTACATTGGTTAGGATTGAAAGTTTGACCTAGAGGCTTTAAACCTGTCAAGGCGGCAACATCTAATAGAGTGGGTGTGAGCATCCCACATTTCAGATGGAGACTGTTGGTTGAGACATCCCAGAAATGAAAAGCAGCAATCAACATTTCGTTGTAGTACTTTGGACCTTGTATAGACAATTGAACGAGATCAAAAATACCAATGTCCTTCCAGAATTGGCCTTTCTCATGTTCAACTTTATTCAACCCACAGAGATAATCATTGTTTTTTTCATGTTTGGGTTCGGTTCTAAACTTATACTTGATAAAATTTAAGCTACAAGGTCCTTTTGAAAAGATTAAAGGGGATTTTTCCTTGAGGCAAGGAAAAACGGCGTTGAGATCGTCGTTAAAGTCTTTTTCATCAGGGATTGGCCCTAAGAATGCATGTGTTGAGTTAGGGCATAGAATGAGTACCTGAGATTTTAAAATACGATTCTCGGCTTCTTTTATATCCGGATCCGCGATGAACTGAAGTTTTCCGGTGGAAGTCTCTTTGGATTGATAGCTTATGTCATCACCGGCGAGAATGTGAGAAGAAATGCCTTGTGAAGTCGTCATTGTTGTTTGATTGAATTTTTAAAAAATTCAAGAAAATTACAGGCTATGGAGTTTTGAAATGTCAGTATGGAGTTTTGAGACAGATATCATGCATCTTGTATTTGCAGTTTTGGTGTTTTCCAATGAACTGGAACGTGGCCCACTTACTTTGGTGGGGACACGGTGAAAACGATTTAAAGGTCGTTTCAAAAGTTATTGACATCAAAACCATTACTTCGAAGCACAGTGGCTCAAAAACTTCTTTTTCTCCTTGTTGAGAAAGATCAGTCGAACAAATACATTTTTGGGGGGCAATTTGTTAGCTCGTAATTTTCTTAGTTGCATCGAAGAAAGTCAAAAGGAGTTTGACCACGTTATTAAAGAGGATGGTTCATTTTGCTTATGGTTCGATTGGAATGTTTCTTTGGTAAATGAATAAAGCCTTCTCATCGAAATACAGTTACACACAGTTATCTATCGAAAGGAAGTTTTGGAAGGGATAACCAGAAAGAAGCAGTTTCGGATCGAACAAATGGATAAGGACTGTTTGTTTATAGCAGTTGTAGTTTTTGAATTCGAATTTAGGTATTTATGTCTATTTAGTATAAATAGTAGTTTTTCATAGGAAAAACATGTCACAGTCCAATCATACAAAACTTACACTCAAATTATCCGCATGGAAGAGAGAAACGAGTCACAAGTTGCAATGTATGAATCTGTGTACCAATTTACATTCAATCAATGCAATTTAAGTTCATTTTCTTAAGTATATTTGCAGTTCGTTTTATCTTATTTAAAGCAATTCATTTTAGTTTGTTTGGAAGTAATTTCGAAGAGTTTGACTAGGTTAAATTCAACAAACATTACTCATAAGTTTTACTTTACGTTCTTGAAGAATCATTACCAAATCCAAAGAATATTAAAGAAACTAAACACAAATATGTCCTTAAGATTTACTGGTTGATCTTGCAAGTAATTAATTTAAACCATCGATTGTTTACCAAATTTCAACGTAAACACCTAGCCTTAGCTTCAACTTAGCTCCTTGGATGTCTACCCCCTTTTTGATCTTCAAGCTCTTCTCTTCTAACCCTTTTTCTCTTCCTCTAGCTTTTTCTCTCTCTACCTCTTTCTAATTTTTTTGAAATGAGTGTTAAACCATAATTCCTTTTATGACATGAGTTTATAAGAACTCTCCACTGATGGGCCGAACCCTCAAATGTTCTAATGGGTTCAAAGTTCTAATTAATTAATCCACAAAGTTTCTACTCACTTACAGTAAAAAGATAACGAATAGTTACCGAATCTGAACTATTTACCACAACCCACTAACAACTTTGGAAAAATAATGGTTCCCACTTGATACACTAAAATAATCCTCACAGTGAAATTACTAATTTACCCGTTGTAACGCCCTAGTTGTTATTTATTTAATTTCAGTTGATTTTAATAAGTTTATATGATTTTAAATAATTTATGTTGATTTTATGGTGTGGTGTATTTTATTATATGATTATTTTATTGTTTAAATTAAAATAGGTGAGAAACTATAATTATTAGAAAGTTGAGGATTAAAGTGAATTGAATAATATTTTAATAGGAGTTAATTAGAAATAAGTGGGAATTAATTTGAATTAATAGGAGTTAGAAGGAAGGGAAAGTCAGAAAACAGTTTTCACGTAGAAACAGAGAAAAGGGAGAAAAACCTAGAGCAAGAGAGGAGAAGCAAGAAGAGAGAAGAATACAGCTTTGAATTCAGGAAGATAATCTAAGGTAAGGGTGAGACTAACTCTCAACTTTAGGTCTGATGATTCGTTGATTATTGTAGGATTGTTAGGGTAGATGAATTGAATTAGGTTAAAGATAAATTGATGTTAAAAACTTGATGAATTCATGAATATGTTGTAGTTTATTGCTGTTCTGATGTTAGATTGTATAGAAGTAATGCAATTCATCAAAATTGAGTTTTTAGGTGTTGAAAATGGGGTTTGGGGTTGAAAAGGAGAAGTATGTTCGTACATTCGTAGTTCTGTCAGTCGCCACTCGCCACGGCGAGCAAACCCACTCGCTAGGCGAGCAAAGCCTGTGTAGCTCGCCACAGCGAGTAGTGAACCCTTATAGCTCGCCACAGCGAGCAAATGCACTTGCCATAACGAGTTGCTTAAATTAAAAAGTGTTAATTGTCTTAATGATGTTTTTAGGCCAATTTTTATATCAACTTTAGTGCCTTAATATATTTAGGAATGAATGGCAACTTTTTACAGAATCAAATTTGGGTTTTGGGGACTTAAAAATGAAGATTTTAGGTGAAAAATGTCAAAAATGCCGAGAGCACCCAGATTTGCTCGCCTTGAGCTCGCCCCCAACTCGCCATAGCGAGTAGCTCATTTTCCTGAACTCGCCACGGCGAGTAAAGTAGCTCGCCACGGCGAGTAGTACTGTAGCTTGCCTAAATGGTAGAATTTTGCTGTGAGACTTTGTTGTACCCTTTTGTTGTGTCCTGTCGATTAAGTTGGAGTCTTATGTCATAGTTGATTATGCATATTGTAGTTGTCGTTGCTGTTGTCGAGTTGTATGCAGATATACACTAGTGAGTCCATTCATACTCATACTTTGTTGAGGGCTCATGCCCTGGAGTGTTTTCACTCAACCGTTGAGGGCTTATGCCCTGGAGTGTTTATCACTAATTCGTTGAGGGCTTATGCCCTGGAATGTTATTTCATTCAATTTGTTGGGGGCTTATGCCCCGGAATGCTTAGCATTCAATGCGCGTAAAATGGTACCACATGCATTTGCATTAGTCGCATTGTTGTCGTTGTTGTTGTTGTTGGTTGGGTCGTCGATGTCGTAGCTTGGTAATGTTTTTGTTGTTTTGTCTTAATTATAAATTGACAGTTGATTAACAATGTATTCTTGTTGTTGAATTTAAATGATGAATTATAATATCTATTGTTGTTTGTGAATCTCACCCCTTCTGCTTGGAAATGTTGCCTTTCCTATGGGTAACTTGCAGGTACCGAAGATTAGTAGAGATGTCGGCTCAAAGTGTCATTGGGCTCTGATACGTTACGGGATGGGGATCTTATTATTTGTTTCTCTTTCCTTACGTATTGTTTTTGAATTATGAAACTTTTGATGAGGCCTGCGTGCCAAAGTTTAATTTTGTTGATTTTAATTAATTCCGCTGCGAAGTTTGAAGGTTAATTTTTATTGACTACTTTTATGAAGAAATAAATAGTTATTTATTCATTTGGAGATTTTATTGAAAGAAAATGTAGCATTCCTTTATGTGAAAACTCTGATTTTATTTATGAAATTTTTATGTTGGGAAAACGGGGTGTTACAATTGGTATCAGAGCAGGTCGGTCCGTCCAACCAAGTAGTAGAGTCGAGTCGAGCCTAGTAGAGTTGTGTGACAATTTTGTATTGTCCTTGTTGTCCTGATTTGTTATTGTTGTGTAGAATCTTTGAGGTTGATCTTGTATGATTTCCGTTGACGGGTATGGATGTAATCCTTGGGATGAACTGGTTAGAGTATAACCATGTCCTCATCAATTGTTTTAGTAAGACGGTACGTTTCTCTTTCGCTGAAGAAGAGAGTGAAGTTGATTTCTTGAATACTAAGCAGCTGAAGCAGATATAGCGCGACGGAATTCTGATGTTTTCCTTGATAGCGTATTTGTCAGTGGAGAATCAAGCGGTGATTGATAACCTACCAGTCGTGAATGAATTTCCAGAAGTTTTTCCTGATGAGATTCCCGATGTGCCGCCAGAAAGGGAAGTTGAGTTTTCAATCGATCTTGTTCTAGGTACGAAGCCTGTGTCGATGGCTCCTTACCGTATGTCGGCTTCTGAGTTGTCAGAGTTGAAGAAGCAGTTAGAAGACTTGCTTGATAAGAAGTTTGTAAGACCCAGTGTTTCACCTTGGGGAGCGCCGGTATTATTGGTTAAGAAGAAGGATGGTAGCATGAGATTGTGCATAGATTACCGTCAGCTGAATAAAGTGATGATAAAGAATAGGTATCCACTTCCGAGAATTGATGACTTGATGGACCAACTAGTGGGTGCACGTGTGTTTAGTAAAATTGATTTGAGATCAGGTTATCATCAGATCAAGGTGAAGGATGAAGACATGCAGAAGACGGCGTTCAGGAGGCGATATGGTCACTATGAGTATAAAGTGATGCCTTTCGGTGTTACTAATGCACCTGATGTATTTATGGAGTATATGAACAGAATTTTCCATGACTTTCTGGACAAATTTGTAGTTGTGTTTATTGATGATATTCTGATTTATTCTAAGACTGAAGAAGAGCATGCAGAGCATTTGAAGATTGTTTTGCAAGTGTTGAAAGATAAGAAGTTGTATGCCAAGTTGTCGAAATGTGAGTTCTGGTTAAGTGATGTAAGTTTTCTTGGCCATATTATTTCTGGTAATGGTATTGCGGTTGACCCGTCGAAAGTTGAAGCGGTATCACAATGGGAGACTCCGAAGTCAGTCACAGAGATTAGAAGTTTTCTGGTTTTAGCAGGTTATTACCGCAGATTTATCAAAGGACTTTCGAAGTTGGCACTTCCTTTGACTCAGTTGACCTGTAAGGGTAAAGCTTTTGTGTGGGATACTCAGTGTGAGAATAGTTTCAATGAGTTGAAGCAACGGTTGACGACTGCTCCAATTTTAATTTTACCGAAGTCAGATGAACCTTTTGATGTTTATTGTGATGCGTGTAAGTTGGGCTTAGGTGGTGTACTTATGCAGGATGGTAAGGTGGTAGCTTATGCTTCGAGAGAATTGAGGGTACATGAGAAGAACTATCCTACACATGATTTAGAGTTGGCTGCTATAGTTTTTGTGTTAAAAATTTGGAGGCATTATTTGTACGGTTCCAGATTTGAGGTGTTTAGTGATCATAAAAGTTTGAAATATTTGTTTGATCAAAAGGAGTTGAATATGAGGCAGAGAAGATGGCTCGAATTGTTGAAGGACTATGATTTTAGTTTGAATTACCACCCGGGTAAAGCCAATGTGGTTGCAGATGCCTTGAGCAGAAAGACGTTGCACATGTCTGCTATGATGATGAAGGAGTTCGAGTTTCTTGAGCAATTTAGAGACTTGAGCCTAGTTTGTGAATTGGCACCTCAGAGCGTGCAGTTGGGTATGTTGAAGATCAATAATGAATTCTTGAACAGTATCAAGGAAGTGCAGGAAGCTGATGTTAAGTTTGTAGACTTGATGGTTGCTAGTAACGAAGCGGAAGATAGTGATTTCCAAGTTGATGATCAGGGTGTGTTAAGATTCCGAGGCAGAATTTGTATTCCTGATAATGATGAGTTGAAAAAGTTGATTTTAGAAGAAAGTCACAGGAGTAGCTTAAGTATTCATCCGGGAGCTACGAATATGTATCACGACTTGAAGAAATTGTTTTGGTGGTCTGGATTGAAGCGAGATGTCGCGCAATTTGTTTATGCTTGTTTGACTTGTCAGAAATCTAAAGTTGAACATCAGAAGCCTGCAGGGTTGTTGACACCATTAGATGTGCCAGAGTGGAAGTGGGATAGCATATCCATGGACTTTGTAACGAGTTTACCCAATACTCCAAGGGGGCATGATGCCATTTGGGTAGTTGTTGACAGGTTGACAAAGTCAACGCATTTTATTCCGATCAATATCAATTATCCGGTAGCTCAGTTGGCGGAGATTTACATTCATAGTATTGTGAAGTTGCATGGTGTTCCATCAAGTATTGTGTCGGATAGTGATCCGAGGTTTACTTCAAGGTTTTGGAAGAGTTTGCAGGAGGCTTTGGGTTCAAAGTTGAAGTTGAGTTCGGCTTATCATCCTCAAACAGATGGTCAGTCGGAGAGGACAATTCAGTCGTTGGAAGATTTGCTAAGAGTGTGTGTACTTGAGCAAGGTGGATCTTGGGATAGTCATATACCGTTGATCGAGTTCACGTACAACAACAGATATCGGAGAGGATTAGGCCAGTGGCATATCGAATAGGTTTGCCACCACATCTTTCGAATCTGCCTGATGTATTTCATGTGTCGCAGCTGCGGAAGTACGTAGCGGATCCTTCGCATGTTATACCAAGGGATGACGTGCAAGTTAGAGACAACCTTACGGTGGAGACTTTACCGTTGAGAATTGATGATCGTAAGGTGAAGAAGTTGAGAGGCAAGGAGATACCTCTAGTGAGAGTTGTCTGGGGTGGAGTGACTGGTGAAAGCTTAACATGGGAGCTGGAAAGTAAGATGCAGGAGTCATATCCTGAGTTGTTTGCTTGAGGTAATATTTCGAGGACGAAATTCTTTAAGTTGGGGAGAGTTGTAATGCCTTAGTTGTTATTTATTTAATTTCGGTTGATTTTAATAAGTTTATATGATTTTAAATAATTTATGTTGATTTTATGGTGTGGTGTATTTTATTATATGATTATTTTAATGTTTAAATTAAAATAGGTGAGAAACTATAATTATTAGAAAGTTGGGATTAAAATGAATTGAATAATATTTTAATAGGAGTTAATTAGAAATAAGTGGGAATTAATTTGAATTAATAGGAGTTAGAAGGAAGGGAAAGTCAGAAAACAGTTTTCACGTAGAAACAGAGAAAAGGGAGAAACACCTAGAGCAAGAGAGGAGAGGCAAGAAGAGAGAAGAACGCAGCTTTGAATTCAGGAAGATATTCTAAGGTAAGGGTGGGACTAACTCTCAACTTTAGGTCTTATGATTCGTTGATTATTGTAGGATTGTTAGGGTTGATGAATTGAATTAGGTCAAAGATGAATTGATGTTAAAAACTTGATGATATCATGAATATGTTGTAGTTTATTGCTGTTCTGATGATAGATTGTATAGAAGTAATGCAATTCCTCAAAATTGAGTTTTTAGGTGTTGAAAATGGGGTTTGGGGTTCAAAAGGAGAAGTTTGTTCGTACAGTTCGTAGTTCTGTCAGTCGCCACTCGCCACGGCGAGCAAACCCACTCGCCAGGCGAGCAAAGCTTGTGTAGCTCGCCACAGCGAGCAAACCCACTCGCCAGGCGAGTAGTGAACCCTTATAGCTCGCCACAGCGAGCAAATGCACTCGCCACGGCGAGTTGCTTAAATTAAAAAGTGTTAATTGTCTTAATGATGTTTTTAGGCCAATTTTTATATCAACTTGAGTGCCTTAATATATTTAGGAATGAATGACACCTTTTTACATAATCAAATTTAGGTTTTGGGGACTTAAAAATGAAGATTTTAGGTGAAAAATGTCAAAAATGCCGAGAGCACCTAGATTTGCTCGCCTTGAGCTCGCCCCCAACTCGCCATAGCGAGTAGCTTATTTTCCTGAACTCGCCACGGCGAGTAGTACTGTAGCTTGCCTAAATGGTAGAATTTTGTTGTGAGACTTTGTTGTACCCTTTTGTTTTGTCCTATCGATTAAGTTGGAGTCTTATGTCATAGTTGATTATGCATATTGTAGTTGTCGTTGCTGTTGTCGAGTTGTATGCAGATATACACTAGTGAGTCCATTCATACTCATACTTTGTTAAGGGCTCATTCCCTGGAGTGTTTTCACTCAACTGTTGAGGGCTTATGCCCTGGAGTGTTTATCACTCATTCGTTGAGGGCTTATACCCTAGAATGTTATTTCATTCAAACTGTTGGGGGCTTATGCCCCGGAATGCTTAGCGTTCAACGCGCGTAAAATGGTACCACATGCATTTGCATTAGTCGCATTGTTGTCATTGTTGTTGTTGTCGTTGTTGTTATTGGAACAAAGGTGTTCAGCAATACCACATTTTGAGTTTTGATGATAACAAGGTATTAAAAAGTTGTCAATTGGATATTGCTAATATTTGTTTAAGTATGCAGGATATCAATTAAGATTTGTATCTTAGAAAGTATTCTGTGTGAACAATGTTAAAGAGCAATAAATCCAGAGAAGCTTGTTGCTTGTGATTCTGTTTCGAAGAAAGTCTGAAGACTGTGCTGAAGAGAGTCTGAAGACTGTTTCAAAGAGAGTCTGAAGACTGTGCTGAAGAGAGTCTGAAGACTGTACCGAAGAGAGTCTGAAGACTGTATCAGAGTCTGAAAACCAAGAGAGTCTAAAGATTATCAGAAGCATAGTGCTACAGTGAGTCTGAAGCCACAAATTTGATAATCTGCTAACAGTGATCTCTACTGCATTGCTATGCACAAAGAAACTCTAATGGAGTAACGACTAGCTTCTATGTCAACTTGAGCGTGAGAAGCACAAAGAGAAAGATTGCAGGCCAGTACAGAGTACGTTGTACGAACTCTGTTTCCACTACTCCACTACCTCGTACAGTTTTGGCAACTGTGTCTACCGGTATTAATCCTCAAAGGGAATGGAATTCAAATGATGCTATTGAAGGACTATTACCAAATCAAGCAACAGATCAACAGTCATTGATCAAGCTTCAGAAATCATCCTGATGCGCTGGATGACTCAACGTCTCTTTCCTACGCCTATATAAAGGATAGAAGACTTGAAGAATTGTTGGACTCTACAACTTAGAAAAACTGCATTGCGCTGCTTTCGTATTCAACTGAGTCTAAACAAAAGCACATCTTTAACTTAGATTCTTACAAACTGAGTATTCTAGAATCTCTAAGTTTCACAGAAAAACAGAGTCTGTCTTTTGTGTAAAACAGAGTCTGTCTTTGTTGTAATTGAAACACATTTTGATTGTTATCAAGTGTTTCAATTGTATTCAATTTTCTGTAATTGTGTAAAAGTCTCTTGCTTTTGTGCTTGAGCAAAGGAAGTCTCTTGGCTGCGTCCTTGAGCAAAGGAAGTCTCTTAGTTGTGTCTTTGAGCAAGGAAGTCTCTCGCCTGTGTGCTTGAGCAAGGAAGTCTCATACTGTGTGTTTGAGCAACTTGTAATTTGATATTACATTTTAGTGAACTCTCCTTGGAAGTACAAGGGGGAAAGGACTACTTCCGGTTTGTGGAAGGAACCTGTATAATTGCTTGTGTTCTCTCTTCTCTCTTTATCTCTTGATTATTCCGCTGCAATCAGAACCTAATCTCCTATCAGACTCTGATCTCATTCAGACTCTGAGTTTAAAGAAATTAGATTCTCACTCTTCAAGAGTTGCGAAAAGAAAACACAATTCAACCCCCCCCCCCCTTCTTGTGTTTTTCTCACCTTCAGTTGTTGTTGTTGGTTGGGTCGTCGATGTCGTAGCTTGGTAATGTTGTTGTTGTTTTGTCTTAATTATAAATTGTTTGTTGATGAACAATGTATTCTTGTTGTTGAATTTAATTGATGAATTATAATATCTATTGTTGTTTGTGAATCTCACCCCTTCTGCTTGGAAATGTTGCCTTTCCTATGGGTAACTTGCAGGTAACGAATATTAGTAGAGATGTCGGTTCAAAGTGTCATAGGGCTCTGGTACTTTGCAAAACCTTTTTTTTTGTTCTCAAATCAAACTCTTAGAAAACCCTAATGGCAAGTGATCTCATCCAATCTGGTGTTATAATCAAGTCCGGAGGATCCTATGTTATCAAACCCAGAACAATGAACATCATCAAGGAGACTCTGGAAATTCAAGTTGAATCTCCAGTAGATTTTGGTTCACTCAGTCGTAATGGAGTTGACGTTGCACCTCATTTCTTATCACAAGGAATGATGAGATACTTTGGTATGTTGAATGGACCAACATATCAGGAGCTTATTAGAGATTTTTGGGTTAGGTCAGAAGTCTACGACAAAGCTGAAGCTACTTTGGAAGAAACAGTAGCAATCTCAAACAACCCCAAGCTTGTTGGAAAGAACAGAGACCAAATGGGTTTAAGACCGTACAATGGTCTTGAAATAAGGTCTGCTGTGATGGGAATTCCAATAGTTATCACTGAAGAGGTGGTAGCCAGGGCTTGTCAGATGGAGAGCGCTGGTAAATTTCAGTGGAATGTCAACAAGAAAAGTGAATGGGCCGTTGTCTGCAACAAGTTGTTATTTGAAGGGAGACCCTCAAATAAATTGGTGGATATGCATCCTGAGCATAGGGTGCTTCTGAAGATTATACTGGACAGTATGCTTCAGAAAGGAGGAGGAACAGATACATTGTCTGTGGATCACAAAGTTCATCTTTATTTTCTTATCAACAAAATAAAGATCAACTTCCCCAGATATGTGATGCACCACATGTGTTGGGCCATCAAGAAGAGTCAATCAGAAACCAGGAGGCAAGTTCCTTTTGGAAGATTAATATCTGAGATTTTGTATCAAGGAGGCCTCTTGAAGGTCTTATCAGAATCTGGTGTGGTATCAGATATTCATCTAGGAACTGTGACCGGTAGAATCATCAATGGCAAGACTCTACAGTACATGAAGATTGTCAAGAGATTCAACCCATCTAAGCATGATGTGAGAGAATCCTATGTACAATCTGATTTGATGATGGACTTCCCTCCCATATCCAAAGAAGATAATCTTGAAGTTCTTGCTAGATTTGTGGTGGATTACTTCAAGGAGACTGGTAGAATAATCAACTATTCTGCTATTCCTGAGACTGCTGGAGGAGGCCCTCTTAAGGTCAAAGGAAAAAGGACCAAGGAAGTGGTTCTCAAGGAAGAGGAAGAGAAGCAGGAGCCTCTCAAGAAAAAGATCAAATCTTCTGCTCTTCCGGGAGTTTCAATTGGTTCTCCTTCTGCATCTTCTGCACTTCGTGAAATTAAGGATGGAAAGAAGGCTAAGAAAGATGAGAAGAAGGCTAAGAAAGCTGAGAAGAAAGCAATAATAGGCAAAGATGACAGAGACTATGACAAGTTAGCTCAAGATATTGCTGATTTCCTTGACACTGACTCTGGAGGTGAAGAGAGTCAGATCAAGAAGAGAAAGGTGGATGTGTTTCCTGTGGCTAAGGATGTAGCACAGAAGATAGGTACTTCTGTATCTATGATTGAGGATGAACACACTGCTGGCAAGGTTATGGCAGCAGATTTGATTGCTGAAGAGTTGAAAGAAGAGACTGTCAAGGAAGCTGCTAAGTAGCTTGCTTCTGCTCTTAAACAGAAGAATCCTTCAGAACCTGCAGAATCTGAGTTATCAGAAGCTACTGTGTCTGATCATTATGCTTCTCCAGAAGCTGGCATTGGCACCTCTGGTAACGTTGCATTTAACTCATCTTCTTCTTTGAATCATGAGTCAGAATCAGATTCAGAATCTGACAACAAACCCTTGAGCCAAATTCTTCCATCTCTCAAAAATTCATCTACCTCACCAATCAAATCCATATCATCCAATAACCCGCTTGACCAGGCAGTAGTTGATTATGTTGATTCAACTATGGACAGAGTGATTCAAGACACAATCACAGTGTCTATGAATCTTCCTGCTGACCATCCTGCTCAACCTTCATTTCTCAAACCACTTCAGGTAATTCAACCTTCTGAAAAGCCTGAAGCAACCTTTCAATCCAAACAGCCATCCCTCCAAACTGAAACCATTTGTGTAGACTCTCCAGACACTCTAGATTCTCTTGAAAAACATCTAGGAGGAGAACTACCAAAAACCCCTGCAAAATCCAAACCAACAAAAGCTACTTCATCCGTTTCCAAACCAGACCATGTACCTAAACCTACAGAGAATCTGACCTTAACTTCTGTTGAACCTTCAGAACCTGTTGTTGAACCAGCTTCTGAAAATCTGGAACAAGCCTCTGATATTGTATCAGGAACTGTAACAACTTGTAAAGCTAAGACCAGAAGAGTTTCTCAACCACTTTGTGACCCCATAACCTATTTCTCTTTTGAAACTTTTCTAGCTTTGAGAGCTTCTCTACCCTCAACCTCTGAACCTCAAAGTGACTTATTTGATTCAAATAAGATTGATGAGTTTTATGCTTCTTCATACAATAAGCTCAAAGAAGTTATTGAGCAAAGGTCTATGCCAATACTTAATGTGAGCTATGAGGACAAGTTTTCTTCAGTGAAGACTGAATTTTTGGATTTTATCACCAAAATTCAAAAGGCTACTACCAGGGAACAAGCTCTTGTTACTGCCAAGCATGTTGAAGAAGTAAAGCGGGTTGAGAAAGTTGCTGTTCTGGAAAATGCTCCTATTCTGAGGATAAGAGATACACCCTTCTTTGATGAAGATCAGTATATTCCTAGAGAATCAGTAGCTTACAATTCCTTGAAGAGGAAAATGTATAGAATTCAAGAAGAAGCAAGACAAGAAAGAGAAGCACATTTGCAAAGAACTGAGGCTCTGGAAGAGATGGTAAAGAAACAGCAAGAGGATCTCCAGAAACTGATGGATCATCTTGCCAAACAAAACCAACCTTAGTTTAATTTCATTTTTTCTTGCTTATTTTTTTGTAATTCTTGTTTACTACTTTATGTTTCAATTTTATACAAGTTGTTTTTGATTCTACTTTGCATTCATTTTTTTTTCTCTGAATTTTCTATGTTTTCCCTCTGAATCTCATTCTTCCTTAAAACATGTTTACACCCTTACCTTAAGTCATTTAAAAAGGGGGAGGAACCTGTTCTGAACTTTTTTTTGTTGATGACAAAAGGGGGAGAAGGGAAGGTATTTATGTCAGGGAGGAGAGAAATTTTTTTCTATATTTACATTGCATGTATACGTAAAAGTTAAAGGGAAATCTGCGAAAGGTGCTTAGTTAGACTCTGAGCCCTGTTTAAGAATCAATTTCTGAGCCCTGTTTAAGAATCAATTTACTAAATATTCTGAGTATGAATTTGATTTCTTATGAAAGACAATTTAATTAACCTGGATAGAACTCAAGATGAGCTTACAAACCTCAACTTAAGAACTATCAGACTCAGGGGGAGTCAGAGCTTACAAACCTCAGACTCTGAGCTTACAAACCTCAGAACCCTTTAAGTCAACTTGTTAATTAGATTAACAACAATTGACCTTTTAAATACTAATGTTTGTCATCATCAAAAAGGGGGAGATTGTTGGAACAAAGGTGTTCAGCAATACCACGTTTTGAGTTTTGATGATAACAAGGTATTAAAAAGTTGTCAATTGGATATTGCTAATATTTGTTTAAGTATGCAGGATATCAATTATGATTTGTATCTTAGAAAGTATTCTGTGTGAACAATGTTAAAGAGCAATAAATCCAGAGAAGCTTGTTGCTTGTGATTCTGTTTCGAAGAAAGTCTGAAGACTGTGCTGAAGAGAGTCTGAAGACTGTTTCAAAGAGAGTCTGAAGACTGTGCTGAAGAGAGTCTGAAGACTGTACCGAAGAGAGTCTAAAGACTGTATCAGAGTCTGAAAACCAAGAGAGTCTGAAGATTATCAGAAGCATAGTGCTACAGTGAGTCTGAAGCCACAAATTTGATAATCTACTGCATTGCTATGCACAAAGAAACTCTAATGGAGTAACGGCTAGCTTCTAAGTCAACTTGAGCGTGGGAAGCACAAAGACATAGATTGCAGGCCAGTACAGAGTACGTTGTACGAACTCTGTTTCCACTACTCCACTACCTCGTACAGTTTTGGCAACTGTGTCTACCGGTATTAATCCTCAAAGGGAATGGAATTCAAATGATGCTATTGAAGGACTATTACCAAATCAAGCAACAGATCAACAGTCATTGATCAAGCTTCAGAAATCATCCTGATGCGCTGGATGACTCAACGTCTCTTTCCTACGCCTATATAAAGGATAGAAGACTTGAAGAATTGTTGGACTCTACAACTTAGAAAAACTGCATTGCGCTGCTTTCGTATTCAACTGAGTCTAAACAAAAGCACATCTTTAACTTAGATTCTTACAAACTGAGTATTCTAGAATCTCTAAGTTTCACAGAAAAACAGAGTCTGTCTTTTGTGTAAAACAGAGTCTGTCTTTGTTGTAATTGAAACACATTTTGATTGTTATCAAGTGTTTCAATTGTATTCAATTTTCTGTAATTGTGTAAAAGTCTCTTGCTTTTGTGCTTGAGCAAAGGAAGTCTCTTGCTTTTGTGCTTGAGCAAAGGAAGTCTCTTGGCTGCGTCCTTGAGCAAAGGAAGTCTCTTAGTTGTGTCTTTGAGCAAGGAAGTCTCTCGCCTGTGTGCTTGAGCAAGGAAGTCTCATACTGTGTGTTTGAGCAACTTGTAATTTGATATTACATTTTAGTGAACTCTCCTTGGAAGTACAAGGGGGAAAGGACTACTTCCGGTTTGTGGAAGGAACCTGTATAATTGCTTGTGTTCTCTCTTCTCTCTTTATCTCTTGATTATTCCGCTGCAATCAGAACCTAATCTCCTATCAGACTCTGATCTCATTCAGACTCTGAGTTTAAAGAAATTAGATTCTCACTCTTCAAGTGTTGCGAAAAGAAAACACAATTCAACCCCCCCCCCCCCCCCTTCTTGTGTTTTTCTCACCTTCAGTTGTTGTTGTTGGTTGGGTCGTCGATGTCGTAGCTTGGTAATGTTGTTGTTGTTTTGTCTTAATTATAAATTGACTGTTGATGAACAATGTATTCTTGTTGTTGAATTTAATTGATGAATTATAATATCTATTGTTGTTTGTGAATCTCACCCCTTCTGCTTGGAAATGTTGCCTTTCCTATGGGTAACTTGCAGGTAACGAATATTAGTAGAGATGTCGGTTCAAAGTGTCATAGGGCTCTGATACGTAACGGGATGGGGGTCTTATTATTTGTTTCTCTTTCCTTACGTATTGTTTTTGAATTATGAAACTTTTGATGAGGCCTGCGTGCCAAAGTTTAATTTTGTTGATTTGAATTAATTCCGCTGCGAAGTTTGAAGGTTAATTTTTATTGACTACTTTTATGAAGAAATAAATAGTTATTTATTCATTTGGAGATTTTATTGAAAGAAAATGTAGCATTCTGTTATGTGAAAACTCTGATTTTATTTATGAAATTTTTATGTTGGGAAAACGGGGTGTTACACCCGTGCTCACTAAATGACCAAAATACTCCTAAGTCCAAATTGACTAAAATATCCTTCTAACACCGAATTCCAATAATCCCAACCTAAATACACACAGAGACAATTAATCACATGTAAACACATAAAAATTAATTATAATAAATCTAACGAAAATCGGGTTGTTACAAAAATCACTTAGTCAAACATGACCCATAACTACTCTATCACTCATATTCTCTAAATGGTAAATATAAACTTTCCTCTTACCTTAACCTTCCAAAAGCTACTTTAATCTTCACTCTAATATCCTTCTTGAGCTTTCTCCCAAGTTGAATCTCTCTTTCTCTTGAATTCTCCTCTTCTACCTTATCTCTCTCCATTTCTCTCTCTTTGCATCTTTCTCTAAAATGAACAAATATACTCTTGACTTAATTTACTATTCTCTTATATACTATTGGGCTTAGTCACACTCACAAATGGACTTAATAACTTTCGACCACTCATAAAATGTTATTACACAATTACTTCATTAAAACCCTCACTATTACTCATACACTACTTATCCTATTAATTACCCAAGCTACTACTATTTTTATCAAATAACTCTCAATACCTAAAAGTACTAAAATACCCTTCAAATAAGACATTACATAATCAACCATAAAAAATATGTCGGTGTAATATCGACAAAAAAAGTTTCATAGCCTATCTAACTAGCAACTTATAGGGAATCATCTTCATCTTCTTCAATTACTTCAAATTATCCTTTTGGTTTTTTCGCAGTGGGAGTGTCACAATAAATTAGATTGAGATGATTTGTTGTTTTTTTCGACGGTTTCAGCTACTTAGACATGAGGTATTTGAACAAGGTTTGTCTATCGAAAAATACAAATTCCCATTTCTCAGTCTTACCAATCTTGTGATTCTTCCACTCCGTACAAGACGGTGGTATTGGACAACTTATTTCATATAAACATTAATAAAGTAGTTTGGAATTAAGCCAAGCCACATGATGTTGGCATGTGGGTTAAGTGGTGGAGCACCTCGAAATTGGAAAAAAGTCTCATTTATACCTCATTCGGGCGAAACCAATTGAACAAAAACTCTACTGTAACAAGTTGCAACAATGTGACCTATGTCCTATAATGTTAACCACTTCTCTATGTATGCAATTCCACCACTATTTGTGTGAGGGTGTAAATCATTCATGATATATTTAAAATGCTTCTCCGTACCATATATCAACAAATAATCGGAAAAGTGTTAAACATATTAATAGACTTTGGATGAGCAAAAAATATTTCTTCAAGAGTGGTTTCCTCATAATTTGTTCTTGTGAAATAGACGTATTTTTGCTCTTCCAAATTCTCAACCAAGTATTGAATCTCCGTCTTTTCACCTCTTATAGATTGTCTCCATCTATCCCGTGCATTGTAGTTTTGTTTTATACTTTTCACACTATTTATTTATTTTCCCTGCAAATCCATGAGAATGTTCCTAGGCAACGTCGACCATTTTGTCATGTCAACAACTTTTTTCTTCTTCTCCTCTCTTAGTCTACCCGCAAGAAAATGACTGTCTAACTTTGGCTCAAACTCACGGTTGTGAACTCTATTAAGCATTGCCAAACACCAATAATTTGTCTTCTTCTCAAATTCAACCTTCAATTTCTTCTTTGTCTTTGGTGGTTTGTATACACCACTCCTTTCACATTGCAACATCAACATTGGATTTTGTATACTAGATTATCTATAGATATAGTAAATCACACCCTTGCTGCTTGTCGACGAATCCAACCAAGCAAATCATTTCGCTCTCGCCATTTATCATTTGTATAAAAAAATGAGGCGGTATTTACTTCTTTCTCACGAACTTAGGAAACACTAGTAGGTTTTGCCTCAATGGAAGCTTGAATGGAAATTTTGACATCAATTGAACCTTCATTGGTATGTTTGACATAAACAGAAGTTTCAATGGAAGCTTCATTGATGGTCGTTTTCGGCTCAACACCATCATCCACCATATTTTCGACCATCATTATATCTATTGAATAAAAAATAACATTACAAAAAATATAAATAACTTGTGTAACAAGCCTAAGGAAAAAAACAAAATTGACGCCAAAATTCAAATTCTACCCCCAACGCAAGTTAAGACACGTTTGCTTTCAGCTTGAGTTAACTCACGTTAGACACTCAACGTGACTTAACTCACACCACCTTAAAGGCTCTAGAAATGAGGAACACATATCAAAAACCAAGAAAATGTAAAAGTTTTAGAGGATCCATTACCTGATTTTTGACGTTTGATGAGCGTAGAAACTTCTTCCTGATATCTTTCAATAATTCGAGCTCAAGCTTTTGCATCAAATTTTTTAACTTTATAAGTTTTTGTTGGTGAAGAGGGAAATAAGTGTGTGTTTAAAGTATGGAGGTGCATTTGATGGCCTAAAACACTAATGGAACACAACGTGAACTCACGCTGACTTTTAACGTAACTTAATTCACGTTGATAAAACTAACAAAAATCACGAAATATGGTTTTTGTATGCGAATCTTAATCACAGCAACTTAAACCGTCATCACTTTTAAAAGTGCTAATTGAAGATTTCCAATTACCAATGAGGGACAAGCTCTTTTTTTTCGAAACTATATTAATTGGTCCAAATATATGTGTGATGTGTCAACCTAGTTATCCAAACGTTTGTACAAAAATGAAAATCTAATTATCCAAACTAATTTCAAGACTTGACTTTAACTTGGTCTCACGAATGAATGCAAAGTGAATAATCATTTATAAGGAGTCAAAAACAAAAAAAAAAAAATCGTGTTAAACAAGAGAAAAATATACAAATGAAAAGATTTTTATATATATATTCAAGGATCTATCTTACATCATTAGATAAGCTTCATAAACTACTTGATCATTTGTAAATTGGTTTACTTTAATTTTTTCAGAAAGGAAAAAGATTTAAACATGGTTTCTCTTTTATCAATTTTTGTGTCAAAAATTCATTGGTCAATAAAAACCAAAAGATGTAACCGAATATATCACTTCTTAAACTTTTAAGTCATTTTGCCATGTTAGCGTTTACATGTTATGTTGACTATTTGTCTACTTCGTTAGTCAATTCTCATGCCACTTTGATGTCATTAAAGTCATTAGGATTAGGATAGGATTAGGATTAGGATGGTTACTAAAAGAAATCCATCATGGGGTGAATCTGAAGAGTAATGGTAACAACAATCACTATTAAAGTCTTAATGTTAGGCCCATGAACAAAAGTTTATTTTTGCTTAGTTTTTTATAAACAAAAATATCTATGAGTAACGATAGGTTTACCACCACATGTGACATACATTCCTTCATACCTTATACACAAAAAAGTAATACGTGGTGATGTAACTTCCACACACTTATCAACTTTATCTCTCATTCCCTCCTTTCCTTAGTACCACACAACACAAGGGTGTACCAAGATGGTAAAAAAAAATAGTGTCAACTTATCATGGGTCATGAAACAAATAGTAAAGTTTTGAACTATGATGAAGTGCAAAGGACGCAGCAGAAATATGCAATACTAGTAAGTCGAAACGTGTTACATATAGTAACGTACTAAACGTACAAAGGCAGAGAAAGTAGAAACACACGAGGGCAACCTGAATGATAGTTTACGTACTGATTGTAAGGGGACATGGAACCTAGCATTACGGTTTAGACACCTGTCCAGCGGATCTGGGTCAACTGAGTTTCTCTAGTTTGTGAGTATGAGTAATGTGGTCCACCTCATCATTGTTTCCTTTCATAGGACAGCGCAGCGTGAGTTAGATGATTATGTGCCGTCCTGAACGTGTAATGAATAGTTATAATAGTTTTTCAATATACTGAAATTGTAAAATAGAGTCATTGATTATGCATTTCGTTAATCAAAATAGTCTTTGATGTTGAAATGTGTCATTAATATTGTCATATTAGTCTTTTAATATACTTTCTTATTGTCATATCAATTCTCATAAGTACTTGCTTATTGTCATTTGAATCTTTATATAAAGAGTAATTGTGAACATTAAAAGATTATTTTAGCATGAGAGACTATTTTGACTAACAGAATATAGAGTCAGAGACTATTTTGAAATTTTGTTGCGTTGAAGGACTATTGTAATTAATCATTGTATATTCAAGGACCAAAGTTACTATTACCTCCATTATATTACCATACAAACCCACTTAAATTTCACTGCTTTTGTAAATTTGGAACCTTGAATTTGCTTCTTTTAAAGTCTTAAGTTTCATTATCTAAGATGTAAATTTCAATGGATCAGTCTGTCTTCTAAAAAACTATATTACCACGCAAGAAGCAAACACATATTACAGTCTCAGCACGTTTATGAATACACTTTTGATACTAATTTAAATTGAGATATAACTCAAAGTAAAAAGGAAGGAAATGTTGTGTACAGAACTCAATGGGTGTGTATATATGATATATCTTGAGACGAGGAAAAAAGAGAATGATTTGATTGACGTGATAAGTTTTTGATCATTGATTAATAGAATTGTTTAAAGTAGTAAAAATATAATGGTTGAGACATATTAATTGATGATTTGAAACTAATTAGATTTAAATTTCTTTTTTTTTCCTTTAAAAAAATCAATTTTTTGTTTTGTTTTATGATTTATATCGATAATCTTGTTCAATTGGAAGATTTATGTTTCATCCCAATTTGGAAAGCTCACTAAGATATTCAATATTTCATTCCACGGTCATTTTTATTTTTCAAGAATAAATCATAATAAAAAGCCGGATCTAAGTTATTATGAATTTATTTAAATGAAGTACTCAATTTCAATCTAAAATTGTAAACCTACCTATCATTTGATGACGCAGAACGGAAGCACTGGTTAGGAAGCCTTAAACCTAAAAAGATAAATAGATAGTCTGCAAGGGATAAACCTATCAAATAAGGATTTCCGTAATCCACCAGAATTGAGAAAAGCTCTCGATAATTTTTATTAAATGAAAAGTGTCTCTTAGGGTGCATATGTTATGTTTAAATACTAGAGGAAATAACAAACCTGTATGAGCCGAAAAATAACAAAATGAAATAAAACAGAAAAATAATAAATATGTTGAAATATTAAAATACGGTTTTGAGCCTTCAAACAACCTTGAATGACTAAACTCACCCCTATGTCATGGCGACAATGCATTTTGCTCGTGAGGTCAGGGGCTTTCCAAAAAGGTATAATCCGAGTTAATCTAACACCGGATGCCGAATCTGCGCTATTCCGAGTGAACCTTTCTTGCGCACCAATTCATCTCCGATACACGCCGCCAGTTTGCCTACATCATTCTCCTCCACCTTTGAAGAACTCGACCCCGAGTTATCATCTTGATAAAGGACCTCATATGCATGGTATTCATATATGTCTGCCACATTGAAAGTGTTGGAAATGTTCATAGAATCTAGAAGTTCTACAACATACGCATTATCAATGATCTTGCGAGTCACTTTGAATGGACCACACTTGCGGGACTGTAGCTAGATGTAGGTACCAACTTGAAATCTTTTTTTCGCAGAAACACCATCACATCATCACCCAATCGAAAACCTCGACTCTTCGCCATTTATCCGTAACAAATTTATTTTTCAATCTGGTAGCTTCTAACTTGGCTTTGATAGAATCTTTCACAACTATAATCTCTTCAGCCATATTTTCAGCAGCTACACTAACTCCAGGAGCTTTAGACAACTTAATCAAATCAACCACATTCCTAGGGACAAAAGTATAAACAAGTGCAAAAGGTGTCTTTCCGGTAGCAGAATGCACAGAGCTGTTATAAGAAAATTTGAAGCCTCTAGCTAGTTTTTGATGATGTTGGCATGTTTATCATTTTATATCTTAAGATTAGGATAGTTGATTTGTTTCTATCTTAGAATATGTTAAAGCACCCAAGCTTACGTGTCTCTCAAGCTTTCCTTTTCTTCACTTATCATTTATCAAAAATTCCATGTTTTACTGCATGAATCGATTCATACATATATGAATCGTATCACAAAAGTCTCTGACTATGTGTGAATCGATTCATGACATATGTGAATCGAATCATTCTGATTTATCTCAAAAATGCATGAATTGTATCTTCATTGTCTCTGACTTACCCTGAGTCGATTCACACCGTTTTGAATCATATCAACATTTATCTTGGGCAGTCTGAATCGTCTCAAAAATCATTTGATGCATATCAATCTTCATAGCATTCTTCCTTTCTCAGATTGTCATATTGTGGTCTGAATCGATTCATTTAGTTGTTTTGGCTCGAAATTTTGCTCTTCCTTGCCCTTACTATATAAAGTATTCTACTTTTAACTTTCAAATCATTGAATCATTTGCATATATTATCTCTAGGTCTCAAAAACTCATTGTTCATACATTATTCAAGATTAAACATTTTTTCTTAGAATCACTTTGTACATTGAGTCACATTGATTTGCTAGGGTGCTAGGAGGGATTGTAAGTTGGTTCTTTCAAGGAAATTGATTGGGCTTAATCAAGGTTCTAAAGTGAAGTGAATAATCTCATTCCACCTCCAAAGGACTTAAGGGTCTTTCTAACCGTTCTTGAAGTCGAAGGCGATTCGTTTACCGGACGTAGCATCAAAGACTTGAGTGAAGAGTTTGAAGGGGTGCACGGGGTAATCAAGGATTCGAAGATTCAAGGAGCACCAAATTCAAAAGTTGTTTGAAGTTTGTGGGAGTATTTGCATAGGGGTTGAAGAATTAGGTATAATTTCAAGGAATTCTTGTAAACACATTGTATTCAACATTTGTTAATTAGTAAATGACCTTGGTGAAGGAGTACTTCATCAAAAAGAGTAGATGTAGCTCTAGTGAGGACGAGAAAGAGCGAACTACTATAAAAATATCGGTGTTATCTCTCTTTCCCTATCCTCTTTACTTTTCATTATTGCATGTGATTAATTGAATAATTGTTAGGATAATTGCTTTTATTGATCTAAGTTGTTTTTCATCAAAAGTTAATCTAATTCATTGAATTAGGTTTATATTATTTGCTTAGATCAATTGAGTGCAAGTTCTATTCAATTACTAAATTCCATATGCATTGTGTTTTCAATTGATAGCTTAGTGATTTTTGTTCATATAAGTTTGGTATGAAATTGTATAAAAGTTTTGTAAATCATTCAAGGTTCATTAAAGTTTGATTGAATATAAGATTTGTATTGTGAATCTATCAATTCTTGATTGAATCTTATTGCACATAGGTTTACCATTTTGTTTATTGATGTGATTGTTCGCGCACAATTCCAATAATCGATTTCGTTAAACTCACTTTTTATTAATTCCGGAAAAACTTTTCAAAAAACTATTCACCCCCCATCTTGCTTACAATCTTATTGGACATATAGACCAACAAAATTCAACCTGAGGTAAATTCAAGCCCCACTGTTTTGATTTCTCACCACAAACATAATGAATCATATTTCCCAAAGTCCTCTTCTTGACCTCTATTTTCCCGTCAGTTTGGGGTGAGCGGGAGACACCTGTTCAGTGATGTTTCAAATAATTTCCACAAGGTGATCCAGAAATGACTGAGGAATTTGTTTCCTGTGTTGGAGGTAATAGATGTGGGAACCCCGTGAAGGCGCACAACCTCCCTGAAAAACAGTTTGGCTATGTTGGATGCATCTGCAGTCTTCTTGTCTAACAGCCTGATTTTCGATAGGTCTATTTTAATTTATTTTTATATGCGTATATATGTGCTTGTATGTGACTATTTGCCTCTGTGTGTATTTTCATTGGGATTAGTGGAATTTGGTTTCGGAAGGGTATTTTGGTCATTTTGGACTCAAGGGTAATTTGGTCATTTGGTGAGCGAAGGTAAAATAGTCTTTTGATTGCAAGAGTTATTTTAGTAGTTTTAGTGGCTGTAATTATTTTTACCTAGTTACTATTAAGTTGGAATAATTCATGAAGAGTTGGTATCTATTTGTTATTTTATCCGTTACGTGAGCAGAAACTTTGTGAATTAGTTAAAGAAAGCCTTAAGTTCATTAAGACATTTGAGGGTTTACCCCAATTGTGTAGAGCCTATATAAACTCTAGTCATTAAGAGAAATTAGGTCTTACACGCTCATTTTCACAAATATTGAGAGAGGTAGAGAGAGAAAGAGCTAGAGAAAGGAGGAAAGGGTTTTGGGAGAAGAAGAGCTTGAAGAGGAAGAAGAGGGTAGAGATTTGAGGAGTAAAAGTGAATCTTAAGCTAGGATTGTGCTCAATTGAGGTAAGGGGTTTAATGTACATTCACAACTTAAGTTTTAATCACTTTTTCAACTTAATTCAATAAGTGCTTATTTTGTGAAATTGTGTTTTTATGAATTTTAAAGGATGAATTTCGTGTACCCACTTTGATACTAAGTTTATGTATGTGAAATTGATGTTAAACATGTTGTTGTTGAATTTGCATGTTTAATTATGGTTATATGAACTTTTGTTGATTTATGCTCAAATTGGTGTAAAATGGTGTTGCGGTTGTAATTGTTGATAAATTCATGGTTGAATGATGTTGTTGTTGTAGTGAGATGTTGTTGTTGTTGAGTTATACCATGAGTGCTTAAATTTGTGAGATTGTAATTTAAATGGTGAAGTTATGTTAAGTTTTGTGTGAGAGGGACTAAAATGAACCTTTGATAAATGAAGTTGTTGGTTGAGATTTTGATGTTGTTGAATGAGTTAAACCTTGTACAATTTTTGTTTTGGTGTTAAGGTTATTTTAGTCGAGTCGTTTGGGAGAAAACAGGATTTTTGCGTGACAAAATGACGTTTAAGCGTTTTCGAATATAAGTGTTTATGTGAGGTTTGGACAACCTGTTTTGGGATGGTTGGAACATAAATTTTTCGGTGGAGTATGATAAAGCTAAGTGTAAGGAATGCGTAGGCGAAAATGGATCGAAATCAGATTAACGATTTGGATTTTTCGCGCGAAATGGTGAAACGAAAAAGTGAGTTTTCACTATGTTGTCAGCACGCAAACCATTCTCGAACTTGATGCACATGGAAAACTCAGCAGTCTCAGCAGTATAGTATGGATAAAATTTAGCCATCTCCACAAACTTGGCGGCATATTCTGTCACCGACATGTTCCCCTATTTCAGCTCAAGGAACTTAATCTCTTTCTTTCCGCGAACATCTTCCAGAAAGTATCGGTTCAGGAACTCTCTCCTAAAAACAGCCCAAGTAACGGCAACACCTCCATTCTCTAAGACCGGTTGGACACTCACCCACCAGTCGTCAGCTTCTTCTGCCAACATGTGCGTGCCAAAGCGCACCATCTGAATGTCTGTACATTGCATAACTCTGAAGATCCTCTCGACCTCTTTAAGCCACGTCTGAGCTCCATCAGGGTCATATCTTCCCTTAAAAGTAGGTGAGTGGTTCCTCAGAAAAGTTTCCAACATCCTCACTCCATCACTACCGCCAGCATTTTGTTGTTGACCCACATCTTGAGTCATCGCTTGCAATGCAGCAGCAAGAGCAACATCATTCCTTCCAGCCATCTTAGTTCTCTACACAACATACAACAATCAGAACAACCTAATAATGGTATTCTAAATTGTTAGAGGACACAACTCAACTCAACTACTTGGCCGGACGGACCGACCTGCTCTGATACCAATTGGAACACCCCGTTTTCCCAAAGTAAAAATTTCTTAATAAATAATCAGAGTTTCTCATATAAACGGAATGCTACATTTCTAAAAATCTCAAAATAGAATAACTAACGATTTATCCTTCGTAAAATAATAATCGTAATGGTTCAAAACTTTGCAGCGGATTAAAATTCAATTAACAAAATAGTTTTGGCACGCAGACCTCATCAAAACTTCTCAACATAAATTCAACTGAAACTTATTAATATCAAATCATAATCTATACATAAAGAATAGAAAATAGTTATAAAGGTTCCCATCCCGTTACGTATCAGAGCTCCTAAGACACAACGAGAGAAATCCTCAACGACATCACCTAATCTTGATTACCTGCAAGTTACTCATATGAAGAGCAACATTTCCAAGCAGAAGGGGGTGAGATACACAAAACAATAACATTAAACATATAATTCAACAATTATATTTAACAACATAATATGAACAAATTATCACAAGTATCAGGTAATATTATCATCATCTTAACCAACTTCTTATTCAACTTCAAATTCACTTGATGACTAGACTCGACAATGCAACTTTAACTTGACTATGCAGCTTAGACATCTTATTCATGCATGTGGTGTAACACCCCGAAAACCCAACTTAAAGATTTCATGCATTTAATCAGAGTATATCGCAATATTCAGGATGTCGCATTTCTTAAAATCTTTAAAACAAAATGAATAACAATTTATTCTTCAACAATATTCAAAACATAGCAGCGGAATCATAAACGTCTCAAAATCTTAAAATAATTAATTCTTGGCACAAAAGCCTCATAAACATCTCAAATTCAAGTTACGTCGCAAACATCATCATTTAGTTCAACATGATACATAAAGGAATAAAATTTAACAAAAACCCCATCTCATTACATATCAGAGCAATTCCTACGACACCACAAGGACCGCTCACATCGTCGAACCTAAGCTTGGTCACCTGCACTTGCCCACAAGGCGGCAATTCCAATAGAAGGGGGTGAGATTCACAACAATTATATTAACATATAATTCAAATAAATATGCTTAACGACAACAACTATAATCATCACATATAACTAAAAACATCTCAAACATCTACGTATGATAAAATCATCTTATAACATCTTCAGAATTATAATCCTAGTGATTAATCTAGGTTCTGTAACAGGTTTCTACATCAATTTGCATCATTATAACATCAATTCATCAAAAATCTACAAAACCCTAACTTATGAAATCTCTCAAACTCTCTCCCAATTCCTTTGTTAATCACAAATAGATGAATTACAGTAAATACAATTGAAGCTAGGCTCACCCTTACCTGGTATGTTTGCAGAATTGGGGTTCCCTCTTCTCTGGCCACTTTTCTCCCTTTTTGCAAAAGTCTGTAACGTACTGACTGTTTCTCTCTAAACCTAACTTCCTTTCATACCTCTTACTAATCTCACTTATCCCCACAACTCTATCTTATTTATGAAAACAACCTCATCTCTCAAAATTATTGTTATTATATCCCATCTTAATTTTCATATGAATATATATATATTAACATCACATATTTTATTTTATTAAACAATAAAATAATCACTACATCACAACATCATCTCATACGTCACAAACATCATTAAAATCATATAATATATAATAATATACTATATACTCTAATAAAATAATTAAATAAATAAAGTGGGCGTAACATGTGGTACCAATCTAGGGCATAAGCCCTCGTCGCTATTTGAGCATAAATATGCTCCTAGGACATAAGCCTTCGTCGCTGTTTGAGCATAAAAATACTCCTAGAGCATGAGCTCTCGTCTCTGTTGAGCAAATGCTCCTAGGGCATGAGCCCTCGTCTCTGAATGAATATGCATGGACTCAACATTTTATATCTTAGACATCATAAATGACTCCAATAATTTGGATCACAACTCATAACCTTAGAATGACGCATGCATCTTTTAATCAAATAATAAATAACAGCATGACAACACACCAAATATTTCAAGATATAACCATATCATAAAACAATCACATATTTCATCACTTATAGTTCATAAAAGGCATATAAAATTATATATGTCACTACTAACAAAATCAAACATTAATTAACAGCTTCTCAGGTCATCTTTAATATTGCAGTAACACTTAATTCTAACCCAGAGGTCATCTCATAACAATTCGTGCGACAAGAGTCGCATAATCCTAAGAAGGCAGTCTGATACAGAACTGCTCGCTATGGCGAGTAGGATCTGTCGCCTTGCGAGCCATCAGAGGTCACTCGTTGTGGCGAGTTTGATTGCTCGCCTTGCGAGCATCAGGGGTGTTACTCGCTATGGCGAGAGGGATTGCTCGCCTCGCGGATCATCTAGAGGTTACTCGCTGTGGCGAGTGGATTTGCTCGCCTCGCGAGCTGATGAAGAATACTCGCCATGGCGAGCTGGTTGCTCGTTGTGGCGAGCGATGACAAAACAGTTACGGGGTTACGACAATTTTCACCAAAAATCCCAATTTTCATCATGTTCCTCCCCAAATTCGACTATAATGATGTATAAGGGTTACCCTATGGTCTGTAAATAGTTTTCTACATCAATGGTACTGTTTCTCATCATCTAATCATCAATTCATTACTTTTGACCTAATCCTCAAATTCTCAATTTCTCATGAATTACTCCTATAATCTGTTAACTACAATCATGAATTACAGTTTAATGGAATTGTAATGCTAGGCTCACCCTTACCTTAAGAAAATTGCAGCAGCAGCCTCTTGGTTCTTCACTTCTAGTTTTCTCCCTTTTTCTCCTAAAAAACTGAATTGTACGTACTGTCTGTTTCTAAACCTAGTTTTCTCTTTTTATATCTCTTCTATCTATTTTATCTTATTTCACTTATTCCCTCATAATTCTATCTAATTTCCAAAACAGCCCCACAACTCAATATTTATTTTATTTTCAAATCTTATTTTATTAAACAATAAAATAAGTCACTTAATAAAACCACAACACATCTCATGAATCATATAAATCACTTAAATCGCATTTAAATCATATAAGTAGACTCTAAACCAATAAAATAATCAGATAATTAAATAGGGCGTTATAGGACTCGCCCAATTCATTACGTTTAGAAAAATCTAAAAATTCATCCGTGTACTCTGTCACTGATCGCTTGCCCTGAACACATTAAATATACATCTTATACAAAATTTGTTCATAATTCTCCAAGTTAAAAATCTTTCAAGCATAAACTATTTCATCTTTCTCTAAGTTCGGATAGGTCGTTTCCTTTGCCTCTTCTTCTAAACAACAAGCCTATCTCACGAAATAGCTGTGGTATTTTTCTGCCTGATCGCAACCATCTCAACCTGCTTGATTTCTAAGACGTCAATGACATCGAAAAATCTATCAACACCGATTTTCCAGTCCATAAATTTTTCTACTCCCACCGTTCCATGAAATAAGGTAATATCAGCCCTTATGCAGAAACCATGGTGATTCCTACGTTCACTTCCATCTTCGGTCACACCTTCCTCCTACTCAGAACTCAAGTGATCAGTAGTAAGGTTGTTGTTATTACGAACCCTAATAACCTGAATTGGTCCTCTTCCCCTGTTGTTTCGGTTGGTGTTGTTTATATTGTTATTGGCGATGTCGTCCACCTTAGTTCTCAACGCCACCATCTGACCTGACAGAGCTTTGATCATTGTGGCTAAACCGTCAAATTCTATCCTCGTAACAGGTTGATCTCCCATGGCCGAGTCACGTTCACGAAAGAACAGGGGAAACCTACTCTGATGCCACCTGACGCAGAACGGAAGCGAGCGCTAAACCTAAAAAGATAAACATATAGGCTGCAAGTGACAAACCTATCAAATAAGGGTTTTCAAAATCCACCATAATAGAGAAAAGTTATCGATAATTTTTATTAAATGAAAAGTGTCCCTTAGGCTGCATAAGTTCAGTTTAAATACTAGAGGAAATAATAGCAAACCCGTATGGGTCAAAAAATAACAAACTGAAATAAAGAAAAATTATAAATATGCTGAAATATTAAAATGCAGTTTTGGGCCTTCAGAGAACTTTGAATGTCAAATATGTGCTATTCCGAATGAAGCTTTCTTGCGCGCCACTTCATCTTCGATACACGCCGCCAATTTATAAAACATTTGAATGAAAAATGTGTAAACCCTTGTTACTCAAAATAGGACGTTATATAGATAATTGGTGATACCTATGACGGGCCAACGATGTTGAGATGTATTGGGTAGCATGCGATGCGGCTGCAAAAAAAAATTGCATAAAAGAAATTTAATGAAGTCTTTTTTTCTGTTCGTACAATTGACTTAAAAAACCGATCAAGTAAAGTAAAGAGATTTAATTGTGATCAATCCTACCTCTTGTACCTATTTTATAAATGATATATGTGATCAATCCTTCACGAATTGATGTAAAACAAGTAACTCATCAATATATGGAATCGTATTATTATGAGACAAAAACATAACTATAAGAGTCATACATATTAATTTAGTCAAATATTAAAACCATAACAACATGAATAACAGTAGAATCTATAGAAGAATGTTTGAAAACTAAATTTAGTGGCAATCCATATCTTTTACCCATGAGAGTGATGACAAGGACTTAGGGGTGGGAATAGGTTGGGCTGAGTCGGGCTTTGCTTAAATAGGGTAGAACTAGTTGAAAAAATTAAAGCCTAAATTTGGTATATTGAAAATTTCTTTTTTGACATCAAATACTTACTAATAACACGAGGAAGTTACGAAATTTCCCCCGGCTGCAGTTAACTACTGTAACGCCCTAGTTGTTATTATTTATTTTTGGCTGAATTTTAATAGTTTATATGATTTTAAATGATTTATGTTGATTTTATGGTGTAATGTATTTTATTATATGATTATTGGGTTATTTAATAAAATAGGTGAGAAATTATAATTTTTAGAAAGTTTGGGGATTAAAATGAATTGACTAATATTTTAATAGGAGTTAATTAGAATAAGTGGGAATTAATTAGAATTAATAGGAGTTAGAGGAAGGGAAAGTCAGAAAACAGTTTCACGTAGAAACAGAGAGAAACAGAGAAAAGGGAGAAAAACCAAGAACCAAGGGAGAAGAGCCAAGTGGGGAGAAGTGTAGAGTTTTGTTCATCAAATTCAGGTAAGGGTGAGACTAACTTTCAACTTTAGGTCTTATAATTTGTTGATTAAGGTTGTGTTGTTAGGGTTGATGAATTGAATTAGGTTAAAGATGAATTGATATTAATAACTTGATGAATTCATGAAAATGTTGTTGTTTATTGCCGTTCTGATGTTAGTTTGTATAGGAGTAATGCAATTCATCAAAATTGAGTTTTTAGGTGTTGAAAATGGGGTTTGGGGTTGAAAAGGAGAAGCCTGTTCGTACAGTTTGTAGTTCTGTAAATCGCCACTCGCCACGGCGAGCAGTGAACCTATATAGCTCGCCACAGCGAGCAAATACACTCGCCACGGCGAGTTGCTTAAATTAAAGTGTTAATTGTCTTAATGAGGTTTTTGGGCCAATTTTTATATCAACTTGAGTGCCTTAATATATTTAGGAATGAATGACACCTTTTTACAGAATCAAATTTGGGTTTTGGGGACTTAAAAATGAAGATTTTATGTGAAAAATGTCAAAAATGCCGAGAGCACCCAGTTTTGCTCGCCTTGAGCTCGCCCCTAACTCGCCATAGCGAGTAGCTCATTTTCCTGAGCTCGCCACGGCGAGTAAAGTAGCTCACCACGGCGAGTAGTACAGTAGCTTGATTAAAATTGTTGAATTTTGCTGAGAGTCGCTGTTGGGTCCTCTTGCAGTGTCCTGTCGATTAGGTTGGAGTATTATGTCATAGTTGATTATGCATATTGTAGTTGTCGTTGCTGTTGTCGAGTTGTATGCAGATATACACTATTGAGTCCATTTCATACTCATACTTTGTTGAGGGGTCATGCCCTGGAGTGTTTTCACTCAACCGTTGAGGGTTTATGCCCTGGAGTGTTTATCACTCAATCGTTGAGGGCTTATGCCCTGGAATGTTATTTCATTCAAACTGTTGGGGGCTTATGCCCCGGAATGCTTAGCATTCAACGCACGTAAAATGGTACCACATGCATTTGCATTAGTCGCATTGTCGTCGTTGTTGTTGTTGTTGTTGTTGTCGGTCGGGTCGTCGATGTCGTAGCTTGATGGTGATATTGTTGATTTGTCTTAATTATAAACTGACAGTTGATTATTGTTATATTTGATGACAGTACGTCAACAATAGTTTTTTAGTCATATTTGTGTTCTTTTTGTGATGTTTTGAGAGTCAAATGTTTGTATACATGGTTAAGCAAGACCAAGATTCATAAAAGAGAAGTTTTGCACAAATTGGAGAAGAATGCAATAAATTAGCTACTAGATCGTGCCACGATGGACCTGAATCGTGGCACGTTTGAAGCGTGGAATTTACCTGAAGATACTGGAAAAATCGTGGCACAATGGATGTGTAACGTGCCACGATGGGTGAGTAAATTTGCTGCCACGTAGGATTAATGAGCAAATCGTGCCACGATGGTTTCGAAACGTGGCACGATGGTGGGATTTTCTAAAACCCTAATTCTTTGTCTATAAAAGCCAAATGCGATCAGAAGCCAGGAGCGATTTTGGAGACCTAAATAGAGCATAGACGGCACCAGGAAACCGCAGAACACGCAGTGGATCCGCCAAACTCATAGTGGTCCGGATTTATGTATGTTCACTATTTTCTATGTATTTGATTGTTTAGTTATGAGTAGCTAAACTCTTAGATTGATTAAGCCATGAGATGAATCTTTGTGATCTGTGATGGTGTAATTTGTTAAGAACTCTCTTTAACATCAATGAAAACCTAGTCTTTATTCAGAATTATTTGTGTTTAATGCTTTTCTTATGATTGTTTGTATGACTACTAACCCTAGCTTCTTTCAACCATATAAATTGATCTTAGGAATTGAATGACTACTAACCCTAGCTTTTAATCCTGAAATAGTAATTATGTTTAATTCAACATAGGAACCTAGAGATAGGAAATTGAGAGTTATGACTTATGAATTAACGTTCTTACCATGCTTCCGCAGTTATTCAATCGGTTTAAGAGATTAAAAGGTTATAACTTAGGAAAGGGTTTTGAGTCAAGAGATTGATCAAAACCACTTAGTTAATCTGTCGTAAAGCTAGGTTAATTTCTTTGAGAGTGAAGAGAGCCAAATTACTCACAGTGAGCAATAGAGGATTCGAAAGGCTTGATCATCTGTTTTAATCCAATTATCAAACCATTTTATTTACTTTGTATATTTTCTAACTAAATTTATATTTTCTGCGTGAATCTATATTTTCTAACGAAATCTTTATTTTATGTTATTTAATTTTATTCAATCAAATCAAATCTACTACCTATATTTTACAAAATAATATATACATCCTAAATATTTACTTTATTGCCAAATTGAGATTAACACAGTCCACGTGGATACGAACTTATTTTATTACTTCGATGCATTTTTAGTAAACTTGCAGGTAACGCCTTAGTTGTTATTATTTATTTTTGGCTGAATTTTAATAGTTTATATGATTTTAAATGATTTATGTTGATTTTATGGTGTAATGTATTTTATTATATGATTATTGGGTTATTTAATAAAATAGGTGAGAAATTATAATTTTTAGAAAGTTTGGGGATTAAAATGAATTGACTAATATTTTAATAGGAGTTAATTAGAATAAGTGGGAATTAATTAGAATTAATAGGAGTTAGAGGAAGGGAAAGTCAGAAAACAGTTTCACGTAGAAACAGAGAGAAACAGAGAAAAGGGAGAAAAACCAAGAACCAAGAGAGAAGAGCCAAGTGGGGAGAAGTGTAGAGTTTTGTTCATCAAATTCAGGTAAGGGTGACACTAACTCTCAATTTTAGGTCTTATAATTTGTTGATTAAGGTTGTGTTGTTAGGGTTGATGAATTGAATTAGGTTAAAGATGAACTGATGTTAATAACTTGATGAATTCATGAAAATGTTGTTGTTTATTGCCGTTCTGATGTTAGTTTGTATAGGAGTAATGCAATTCATCAAAATTGGGATTTTATGTGTTGAAAATGGGGTTTGGGGTTGAAAAGGAGAAGTTTGTTCGTACAGTTCGTAGTTCTGTAAATCGCCACTCGCCACGGCGAGCAGTGAACCTATATAGCTCGCCACAGCGAGCAAATGCACTCGCCACGGCGAGTTGCTTAAATTAAAAAGTGTTAATTGTCTTAATGAGGTTTTTGGGCCAATTTTTATATCAACTTGAGTGCCTTAATATATTTAGGAATGAATGACACCTTTTTACAGAATCAAATTTGGGTTTTGGGGACTTAAAAATGAAGATTTTAGGTGAAAAATGTCAAAAATGCCGAGAGCACCCAGTTTTGCTCGCCTTGAGCTCGCCCCTAACTCGCCATAGCGAGTAGCTCATTTTCCTGAGCTCGCCACGACGAGTAAAGTAGCTCACCACGGCGAGTAGTACAGTAGCTTGATTAAAATTGTTGAATTTTGCTGAGAGTCGCTGTTGGGTCCTCTTGCAGTGTCCTGTCGATTAGGTTGGAGTATTATGTCATAGTTGATTATGCATATTGTAGTTGTCGTTGCTGTTGTCGAGTTGTATGCAGATATACACTATTGAGTCCATTTCATACTCATACTTTGTTGAGGGGTCATGCCCTGGAGTGTTTTCACTCAACCGTTGAGGTTTTATGCCCTGAAGTGTTTATCACTCAATCGTTGAGGGCTTATGCCCTGGAATGTTATTTCATTCAAACTGTTGGGGGCTTATGCCCCGGAATGCTTAGCATTCAACGCACGTAAAATGGTACCACATGCATTTGCATTAGTCGCATTGTCGTCGTTGTTGTTGTTGTTGTTGTTGTCGGTCGGGTCGTCGATGTCGTAGCTTGATGGTGATATTGTTGATTTGTCTTAATTATAAACTGACAGTTGATTATTGTTATATTTGATGACAGTACGTCAACAATAGTTTTTTAGTCATATTTGTGTTCTTTTTGTGATGTTTTGAGAGTCAAATGTTTGTATACATGGTTAAGCAAGACCAAGATTCATAAAAGAGAAGTTTTGCACAAATTGGAGAAGAATGCAATAAATTAGCTACTAGAACGTGCCACGATGGACCTGAATCGTGGCACGTTTGAAGCGTGGAATTTACCTGAAGATACTGGAAAAATCGTGGCACAATGGATGTGTAACGTGCCACGATTGGTGAGTAAATTTGCTGCCACGTAGGATTAATGAGCAAATCGTGCCACGATGGTTTCGAAACGTGGCACGATGGTGGGAATTTCTGAAACCCTAATTCTTTGTCTATAAAAGCCAAATGCGATCAGAAGCCAGGAGCGATTTTGGAGACCTAAATAGAGCATAGACGGCGCCAGGAAACCGCAGAACACGCAGTGGATCCGCCAAACTCATAGTGGTCCGGATTTATGTATGTTCACTATTTTCTATGTATTTGATTGTTTAGTTATGAGTAGCTAAACTCTTAGATTGATTAAGCCATGAGATGAATCTTTGTGATCTGTGATGGTGTAATTTGTTAAGAACTATCTTTAACATCAATGAAAACCTAGTCTTTATTCAGAATTATTTGTGTTTAATGCTTTTCTTATGATTGTTTGTATGACTACTAACCCTAGCTTCTTTCAACCATATAAATTGATCTTAGGAATTGAATGACTACTAACCCTAGCTTTTAATCCTGAAATAGTAATTATGTTTAATTCAACATAGGAACCTAGAGATAGGAAATTGAGAGTTATGACTTATGAATTAACGTTCTTACCATGCTTCCGCAGTTATTCAATCGGTTTAAGAGATTAAAAGGTTATAACTTAGGAAAGGGTTTTGAGTCAAGAGATTGATCAAAACCACTTAGTTAATCTGTCGTAAAGCTAGGTTAATTTCTTTGAGAGTGAAGAGAGCCAAATTACTCACAGTGAGCAATAGAGGATTCTAAAGGCTTGATCATCTGTTTTAATCCAATTATCAAACCATTTTATTTACTTTGTATATTTTCTAACTAAATTTATATTTTCTGCGTGAATCTATATTTTCTAACGAAATCTTTATTTTATGTTATTTAATTTTATTCAATCAAATCAAATCTACTACCTATATTTTACAAAATAATATATACATCCTAAATATTTACTTTATTGCCAAATTGAGATTAACACAGTCCACGTGGATACGAACTTATTTTATTACTTCGATGCATTTTTAGTAAACTTGCAGGTAACGCCTTAGTTGTTATTATTTATTTTTGGCTGAATTTTAATAGTTTATATGATTTTAAATGATTTATGTTGATTTTATGGTGTAATGTATTTTATTATATGATTATTGGGTTATTTAATAAAATAGGTGAGAAATTATAATTTTTAGAAAGTTTGGGGATTAAAATGAATTGACTAATATTTTAATAGGAGTTAATTAGAATAAGTGGGAATTAATTAGAATTAATAGGAGTTAGAGGAAGGGAAAGTCAGAAAACAGTTTCACGTAGAAACAGAGAGAAACAGAGAAAAGGAAGAAAAACCAAGAACCAAGAGAGAAGAGCCAAGTGGGGAGAAGTGTAGAGTTTTGTTCATCAAATTCAGGTAAGGGTGACACTAACTCTCAATTTTAGGTCTTATAATTTGTTGATTAAGGTTGTGTTGTTAGGGTTGATGAATTGAATTAGGTTAAAGATGAACTGATGTTAATAACTTGATGAATTCATGAAAATGTTGTTGTTTATTGCCGTTCTGATGTTAGTTTGTATAGGAGTAATGCAATTCATCAAAATTGGGATTTTATGTGTTGAAAATGGGGTTTGGGGTTGAAAAGGAGAAGTTTGTTCGTACAGTTCGTAGTTCTGTAAATCGCCACTTGCCACGGCGAGCAAGCCTGTGTCGCTCGCCACGGCGAGCAGTGAACCTATATAGCTCGCCACAGCGAGCAAATGCACTCGCCATGACGAGTTGCTTAAATTAAAAAGTGTTAATTGTCTTAATGAGGTTTTTGGGCCAATTTTTATATCAACTTGAGTGCCTTAATATATTTAGGAATGAATGACACCTTTTACAGAATCAAATTTGGGTTTTGGGGACTTAAAAATGAAGATTTTAGGTGAAAAATGTCAAAAATACCGAGAGCACCCAGTTTTGCTTGCCTTGAGCTCGCCCCCAACTCGCCATAGCGAGTAGCTCATTTTCCTGAGCTCGCCACGGCGAGTAGTACTGTAGCTTTCCTAAATTGTTGAATTTTGTTGTGAGACCTTGTTGTACCCTGTTGTTGTGTCCTGTCGATTAAGTTGGAGTCTTATGTCATAGTTGATTATGCATATTGTAGTTGTCGTTGCTGTTGTCGAGTTGTATGCAGATATACACTATTGAGTCCATTTCATACTCATACTTTGTTGAGGGCTCATGCCCTGGAGTGTTTTCACTCAACCGTTGAGGGCTTATGCCCTAGAGTGTTTATCACTCAATCGTTGAGGGCTTATGCCCTGGAATGTTATTTCATTCAAACTGTTGGGGGCTTATGCCCCGGAATGCTTAGCATTCAATGCGCATAAAATGGTACCACATGCATTTGCATTAGTCGCATTGTTGTCGTTGTTGTTGTTGTTGTTGTTGTCGGTCGGGTCGTCGATATCGTAGCTTGATGGTGATATTGTTGATTTGTCTTAATTATAAACTGGCAGTTGATTATTGTTATATTGTTGTTGTTGAATTTAATTGATGAATTATAATATCTATTGTTGTTTGTGAATCTCACCCCTTCTGCTTGGAAATGTTGCCTTCCCTATGGGTAACTTGCAGGTAACGAAGACTTGTAGAGATGTCGGCTCAAGTGTCTTAGGGCTCTGATACGTAACGGGATGGGAATTTTATTACTTGTTTTTCTCTTTCCTTACGTATTATTTTTGAATTATGAAACTTTTGATGGGGCCTGCGTGCCAAAGACTAATTTTGTTGATTTGAATGAATTCCGCTGCGAAGTTTGAAAGTTAACTATTATTGTCTACTTTTTATGAAGAATAAATAGTTATTTATTAAGTTGGATATTTTGTTGAAAGAAATGTAGCATTCCGTTATGTGAATACTCTGATTTTATTTATGAATTTTTATGTTGGGAAAACGGATTTTCTGAATTGTAGTTTACGGATTTCGGTCGAAAAATCAAAAAAATCTAAACTTATTCGGAATTCTACGAAACTTTACAGGCCCTCTATATGTCTTTTTATAGAGCTTTATGCAAATAACCAACTCAAAATTCAAATTTTAGGTCGACGTTTTGATGTTTTGGTTTCATGAGTAATTGGTGCATTAAAAATTCATATTTAATCCATCCGATGTCGGAAAATTCTAATTTTTTGTGGGAAATGTTTTTTTTATGTACTTAGCATGTGTGAAAAAAATAATGAAAAAATTCAACCTCTATATAACTTTTCCGGACGCGATGTTGGAAAAATATTGTGATTTTACGTGTTTCGCTAAAAAATTCAAAATAAATTGAGGATTAGTCGAAATACTACTTAAATTTTCAGATCCTCTATATGTATATTTATAGGGGTGTCTGCAAAAAACAACTCAAAATTCAATTTCTAGGTTGATGTTTTGGTGTCTTGAGTTTTAGGCACGTTAAAAATCGATTTTTAATCCGTCCCTTGTCGAAAAATTCAATTTTTTTTTGTGGGAGATGTTCTTTTTTTGTCCTAAACATGAGTGCAAAAAATCGTGAAAAAATTCAACCTCCAGGTCATATTTCAGGACTCACACTACGAAAAAAATGTGATTTTGCATGGTTCAATCGAAAAATCAAAATAAATCGAGACTTAGTCTGAATGCTACGAAACTTTACAGACACCTCTATAAAATACATATAAAGGATTTGCAAAGTTCCGTACCTTTCCGATTAAGTCTCGATTTTTTTAATTTTTTCGACTGAAACGCGCAAAATCACAATTGATGAACTTAAACGAGCCAGCGGTAGTTTACTGCAACTGGGAGCCAGCGGCAGTTAACTGCTGCCGGATTTGCCAACAGTCGTTAACTACCGCTGGAGGTAAATTCGTAAATTCCATGTGTTAGTATGATGTTATTGAAGTCAAAAAAGCAATTTTAATTTCTGGTCTATTAGCCTATCAAAAGCTTTATTTTAGACTTGGCATGATCTTTTTAAAAGTTTGCTCTTTTCTATTAGCCTGTTTAAAAGCTCAATTTCTACTAACAATTTTAAATATAACTTTTGACATATTTATAAAAAAGCTAATAAGAATTTTTTTTATAATGCATGTACAATTGTACATCCATTTCTCCCCACTTTATAACCATATATTGGATGTATATCCAATAAAATTTTGTAATGCTAACACATCCATTTTGTAGAGGCTAATAAACGTGTATTACATTATGGTGTATAATATATATGGGTTGGGCTGGTAGGTCTAGTAGGATTTTCTATAAGCTTTAGCCTAGACTATTTAAATTAATAGACTTTTTAAAAAGTTTGAGCCTAACCTATTTAATAAACGAGTTAGGCCGAGCCGAGTTTTAAGTAGGCCGGACCATAGGCCCCTGACAAGAAGATTGGCCTATTCCCAACTTAGCCAACTCTATAATCTATATTTCGTTAAAAAATGGGAGGAGTTTACCTTTTTGCTATAAACCTATAAAGGTGATGTACGGGCGTGATGAAATTATTTAGGGCCTCACATCGACAATCGATTAAATAGGATAACAAAGAGTATTAAGAACTCTCTTTCTCACACTTTCTTAAATACTCATTTTTTATTCGTGGGTCTTGTCAGTTTATGTGGAGACCGATTTTAACGTGTGAGACTTGATAATTTCACTCAAGAGTGAATGTTAAATAGTATGCTTGTAGTATTTCTCATAGGACAACATATGATATTTATGGCCTTAGACCCTCCATATAAGTGAGCATTTACATAAATTTAATAGTTGTGGTGATATGTCAAATGTGAGTTAAAATCTCATACTGTAAAGATTTGAATAAGAGCAACATATAAGTGAGAGGACCCATAAACTATATCTTAAGATTTTGGGTTTAGATGTGGTATCAAAATTCACCTGTGTAGTCGCTCTTAGCCCAATATAATGATCAAGTTCAGTGAGGCATTGATAATTACCAAATTCATGATAAATTAAATATTCATTCATAGCACTTATTTACTTGTTTCACAAGTAATTTTAGAGAAAAAATAATTTCTCCCACATCTACCATGGAGGACCATGATTGACTGCAGTCGGCAATTTGCCGTATTCACGCAGTCATGCATTCTCGATCGTCCGATCATAATCGGATGATCCTGATTTAAGGACATAACTATAAATAAATATTGAATATTTTTTCCTGAGTTGTTTGATCAAGATCAAACGGTTATTAATGTAATAAATGCATGACTGTGTGGAAAAGTTGACTGCAGTGAATCACAATTAATCTACCGGACCATGATTGACTGCAGTCGGCAATTTGCCACATTCACACAGTCATGCATTCTCGATCGTCCGATCATAATCGGATGATCCTGATTTAAGGACATAACTATAAATAAATATTGAATATTTTTTCCTGAGTTGTTTGATCAAGATCAAACGGTTATTAATGTAATAAATGCGTGACTGTGTGGAAAAGTTGAATGTGAAGAAGGAGGTTGCATATAGTTTGACTTCTTGGTATGACCCTCGCTGAATTTGTAAAGAAGAAATGTTTTATATAGAAACCAAGGAGTATAAGTTTCCAAGGAGTGCAAGAAAGTATTCAAGAAAAACACAAGAAACATCGAATAGCAAGAGTCATAACAATAACACACAAACCAAAATAATCATAGGCACCAGACATATAGAAAACCCTAGCCAACAAAAGTAGGAGAAACAATAAGGGGGAACAATGTCTCTGAACAAGCACAACCTGATCCTAGAAGCAATGAAGATATGTCCTCAAACAACCAAGCATGTATATAAACAATAATCAATCCAAGCAATAATCTTTCATTGTTTCAAACAGTTCTTCAAGAAGTTCCATATCAAATTCCTGCATTATTATAAATATGGTAAAATTGTCTTTTGTTAGATGTATTTAAAAAATTAATTTCAATAAACAAACATTTATTTTAACAAGTTTACTTGCCTGATCAGTAGCTGATGTACTTGCCTGACCTGTAGCTGATGTACTTGCCTGATCAATAGGGGAGATTTTGTCAATCAGTTGAATAATAAAAAAAAAATTGAACTAAAAATATATACTCCCTCCGGTCACTATTATAAGCAAAAATTCACTTTTTAGATTCATTTAATAAATGATGTATGTAGGGAGTATGTGATTTAACTTTTGCTTATAATAGTGACCGAAGGGAGTATGTGATTTAACTAAAGAGTATGATGACCAATGAGACTTGCCTGGTTCGAGTTTTGATTAGAACTTATTGGTGACTCGTTCAACATAGAGGATGAGATTCCAGCTTGAGGATCAATATTATCTCCATCTTTATGTAACTGGTGAAGTGAAAAAATTTAGGTCACTAATCATGTAAGGGATTGTAATTTAAAAAACAAAAAGAATTTAAAATCATCAATTTTTTGATGTGTGATACCAATTGAATAAAACACTGTGGTTACCAATTATTTTGTGCTCATTCCAGTTAACCATGGAATATAAATCAAATAGAATGTCTCAATTTTATCATGTAAGGGATGGTAACATAAACAAAAACTGGTGATTTATTCAACATTACCTTCTCAAGGGGTTGCACATCTTGATAGAAATTAAAGAGGTCAGAATTCAGAAATCCACTTGCATCATTGTTCTGATTCATCTGATTTCACCAAAAAAAAAATATGTCAGAAACATTGAAAACAATTTATGGTGCACATTACATTTGTGTCTATATATTTCAACATTTTCTGCAGTATATTATTTTGTGGTTTGTTTTAAAAGAATTCATTTTACCACATTAAACAAACACAAAATACCTTATTCATTTTTATGAAAATTCATAACAATTAATCTGTAAAAAATTAATGTTTGCATACCTCATTGTGAAGATTCATGTTATTAGCCACCGAAAAATCATAATTGTTGAAATCAGCCTTATTGATGGAATTAGCAATGTTATGCTGCTCCTCATTTTCCACAACAGCCTTTAATTTATGCAGATGATTCCCTCTAGTCTCTGAAACATTTCCTTCATAAACTAAGCCAAAGCCTCCATGAACCAAACCATTCAAGCAAGGTCTAACATTATCAAACCTTCCTTTATTCGTAGTTCCTGTTCCCACTTCTACTGATCTAAACGGGTTATTATTTATTGAAGAAAATGTAACATTCTTAGGCAGATTATTCGATTTGCTTGTGGATCCAACGCTCCAATTCTTCACACCGTAATTGAAATGATTGAATGAATCATTTCCAACTATAGTACGATTTTGGTTACTTGTGTCGCCAAATTTGAAGTCCCTTGTTAAGAAACTTGATGACGAAGAAGAAACCATCATTCCTTTTCTTCCTCCATATGATGGATAGCTGGTAGATGCACCATCATTGAATGCGTTTTTCGCTTGAAAAAGTGAAAGGTTTGATGAATAGCTGGTAGAAAAACCATCATTGAATGTGTTTTTTGCTTGAAAAAGTGAGAGGTTTGATGACGAGCTGGTAGACGCACCATGAATCAAAGAGTTTTTCGCTTGAAAAACTGGAAGGTTTGAATATCGTGAACTTAGAGCTCTCTGAGATATATCTTCTGCCATTGCATTCTCTTTCAGAAACATGCGATGCTTCTACAAGTGTTATATGATCATATACTAATACATTAGAAACTTGAAATATATTCTAAAAAAAATTAAAATAAAAATGAAAAAATTAGAGAAGGAAAAAGTGAAATTGGTTTCTGAATTCGGCGTTCTAACACTTATCCGGATCACAACACTAAATTTAGAGATTCTACTTATGAAATCAGAGACTCTACATAAAAAAGGAGCACAAGCATATAGAGAATGATTAAGATTCTAAGAAATATATGAACTATATAAATTGAGAAGAAAAACCTGTAAATGACTGGCTACATTTGCTCTTGTTAAGTTTGGAACATTCATTATCTCCCAAATTTTCTTTGGCACAACGTCTGAAAGAGAAACAAAGAAGAACAACAAAATTTATGGGAATGTATAAAAAGAATGAAACATATGCAAAGTGTGTATTAATATTCAATTTTGCATAATATGCAAATTGTTATTAGTGACATGTAAGTTGAGACAATTAACTTAGCATACAAAAACCACTCACATGAAAAATACTCTTATCTCCAAAATCTTGAATGGTATTTTTGTTCATGGGGTTGGATTAGAAACATACGTGTGATGTGAAACATTTCCAAAATGTAGTGTGTCATGTTTAAATTGTGATTAATATATTTCCCTAAACCTATAAGTAATAGTAGTGGTGTGTATATAAGGTGTTAGATCAATGGTAAAAGACTAATTTATAAGGTGTCAGATCAGTGGTAAAAGACTAATTTTGTAGCCTTAAAAAATGAAGTTCAAATTTTATATATGACGGACGATAAAATATCGTGAATTCCACTTTAATTAACAATAATTTCCCCATCCAAGAGTTCTAATTGTGAAATATTTTGTTTATGTTTCTTTTAACCTAGGGTCTATCATATTCTTTTTCTGAACAATTATACTTCCTCCGGTTCTTATTATAAGAAGAAAAACCAAAAAACATCAAAACCAATGAACTTATATATAGGATCGGAGGGAGTACATTCATTTAAGATACAAAGAATTTTATAATATTACTTACCTCCCAATCCAATCTGTCTAATAGCATACAAAAACCGATTGTGAAGATATTTAGTCCAAACGATCCTTGGTTTCTTAACAACTCCAAACTCTCCATCATCTTGGTTATCACCACAACTCTTTCTTTTACTACATTTCGTTTTTGTTTGTAGTTGTTCAGTTGATGTCTCTTCTTCTTCACTTGCTGCAAATAAACTATCAATAAATAGTTTATTTTTCTTTGCTTCCAATGCATACTTCCAAATGTCTCTAAAGTCTTCAGGACAAAATGGTTTAACAATGTAGTGTGCTGCTCCATGTTCTAAAGTCATGGAGATTGTGTCCGGTCTATTGTCTTTAGACATCACTAGTTGAAACAAAAGGTAAAAAGTCAAATATTTATACATATCATGATTTATACTATAGTGAAACAAGTGCATAATATTAATATAGAGTATTCAAAACATTAAAATAAAAACTATTGTAAAAAAAAAAATTGCATGGTTGATATAATGTCTAAAAATTAGACCTACTTAATTTTTATTTGGAAGGAAAAATGATACATACCTATAACAGGAAGTTGAAATTCATCTTGAATTTGCTTTTGGAATTCAAATCCATTCATTGCAAATAAATGAAACTCGCAGATTATGAGATCAAACAAGCTTTGAGAGTCTCGAAGAGTGGCCAAAGCATGGTGAGCATCTTTGGAAGTTCGAACTGAAATTTAAAACCAAATAAAAAAAATTAGCTAATTGAAATTTTGTTATGAACAAACGAATGTTAGCCACCATTAAAATATTGAATATTTCAACTTAAATTACAGAATGGAATGGTTCAAGTTTTCCTATTGAGTGTGCATTAATATTTTATGACAACATACTATAAGAGTTATATTTCTTCCTTATCAGGTTTATTTGATTCAATTAATCATAATATTCCAACCTAACAGATCAATCCCCCCTCCCCTAAAATAAACTTCCATACCAATGAAATTAAATTTTTGTTTTTAATATTTAACAAAACATTTTAGAGAATTTAAATATATAAGGTATCATATTTTAAATTTTAATTTATAATAAACTTAATTTACTGAACAAGTCAAGAAATTCATAATTTAATTTAAAGTAAATATTTAATATTATAATAATGATAATAATAAAAATATTATTTTTATTTAATTAAGTAGTCTGGTTTGTTAGGCTTAATTTTTTAAATGTTTGGTGGCCTGCCATTTTACCTAAATAAACTTTAAAAAAAAAAAAAAAAACTTAGCCTTCTCAGTTTAAAATAAAAAAAAATAAAAAAAACTTGATTTGATCTGACGTAGGCTACATTTTATGATTCAAAAGGGCGATCTGACCTATTTTCACTCATACATATAAGATAAAAAGTGCTGAGACTATCAAAAAGGAAAAAAGGATATACCTAAACAAAGGGAAAAAAAGACAAAATACACAAATTGACTCAATTCAATGACTCGAGGAAGCAGCATAAGTGAAAATGAAAAACACTACTCAGATAAATATACACGACTTAATTTTATGAATGTCCATCAAATAAGTAATTATTTTTTTTTACTTGATATTTAATCTTTAAAAGAATATACCAAAACCACGTAAACCAATCCTAAAAAAAAAAAAAAAAACAGGGGTCGTGCAATTTCCTAAAAAAAAAAAAGGGGGATCACACATAAAATCATTCTTTGTTTTTGAAGGAATAAAGTCATCATTCCTTCATAAGCAAAGTATCTATACATTAAATACAAAAAAGAAAATATATTTGCACAATATATAAAGATCATATAATATAAATTAAAACCGAGAAATCTAAATTTTGAATATTGACTCAAACAATTTCTGATCATATTTTAATTACCTACCTCTCAGCTAGATTTTGGATTGATTATCAATGGGTCCTTTTTATTCGAATAAGAGGGTTGGTATCAAAAAAATAAAAGTAACACAATGGAAAGGAAAAAAATTATATAACAAAACAAAAGTTAATCAACAACATTCATATTGAATAACTTTATAGATTTTTACATATTGAATAACTTTAGAGATTTTCACATATTGAATAACTTTTAAGACTTTTAATGCATACACAAGGATCGATCAAGATAAACAGTAGTATAGATTGTTTGGTAAATTTTTTGAATTTCAACAAATTTTTTACATATTTGAAATGATTCAAAATCTTTGAAATCCCAATCGAATTAAAGTAATTCAATTATGTGATGGTTAAATAAACAAGAGATACGTACCTTTGTATTGCCATGCCATGAGTATATTAGCCAGTGATATCAAAGACACATCATCATGGTCCACAACCAAAACATGTAGGTTAGATCTCTCGAAACTCATTTTCTCTTGTGATCTTGTTTTTGAATCTACTAAAGCACTCAAGAATAACACTCTAAGAAGTGAGCTCAACCTGAGAGTGTATAGAGGCAATTTTTGTTCACTTTTGTGGTGTTACGATTGAATTACAAATGTAACCCAATTTCTTCAACTAGTGTGACAACAAAAGTAGAGGCACAAAGGATTGAAACTATATATATATATATATATATATATATATATATATATATATATATATTAAAAAGGATGTGTCCTTTTTGCCTTTAATTTGTATTTAACTTTTCTTTTTATTAGTGATTAAATTGGAAAATGAATTATATGGAAAGTTGGTATACCTCTCATTTTGCCGAGTATGGGCTGTTTCATAGTGTGTTCCTTCTAGAGAAGATTTCACTATTTTTTATATGTTTTTATTATTTACATTTAAATAATTATTTAAAAAATAGAAGAAAATAATATGTTCGAATATTTTATTAATAAGTTATATTTACTTTTAAGCGTAAAGATAAATGAAGAATTAGACTATTGATAAAATAATAAACCTACAATTCATGATATTTATTTATCATACACCATCAACTATAAGTACGATAAGTCATATGTATCACATTAGAGTTTGTAATGATTTAACGATTATGTTTGATTTATTGTTAATAAAAAAAATTGCATTGTAGATGTATATATATCTATGAAGCCCAGGTACGGATACAGGCGTGGGTACGATACGATCTGGTACGGGAATACACAAATATTTTTAAATTTAAGATGCGATACAACTAAGATACGTCGACAAAAAATTTATATTAAAAAAAATACATGTGATCAAAATAAAAAAATGTAAAGTTTTCATATAAACCACATTATATTTTTCTATGTTGGGATAACGAGAGAAACATCATCAAAAGAACTCAATACAAATGTATCTAATGTTGATTAATTGAATCACCTCTCTCTCATTACTTTCATCCACAAGAAGTGTAAATTTAAGTGGTTCGTCAAGAAACAATTTTAGTGATGCATATATAAAATTGAACCATAAACATCTCTACTGAATTTTTACAATTTTGTCTCACTTTTTTACCTTCATCTTTTATAGGATACGTATATCTGAAGTATCTTATAAGTTTCTTTGTGCATCTGTGGAGTATCTTATATGTATCCAATAAAATATTTTTAAAAATTAAAATAATTAAGTCCGATACTTCGTGGGTACGTATCCGCAAGTAACCATGGAGTATCGGATTCCAATACGGGTACGTCTCCGTTTTGGAGTATCCATGCTTCACATATATATATATAGACACACACAGACACAAATGCACAACTATCTGTGAGATTCGGACTAATGTGTGAAAAGGGTAAATAGTGCTATTTTTATTCAATTAAATGTAATTATTAGTATTATTTTGACAACACCATTTAAATATTATTTTCGTTGTCTTTTTTAATAAAATATTTTATTCATTATTAATGTTCTTTATAAAAAACTCATTTATGATAGAAATCAAATTGATATTATATATTTTTTGACATAATATATAATAAATAATATTTGATTATTTTAAAATATCAAGTTAGCATATGTAATGCAATTAGAGTAACAACCCGTTTTTAGCTAGAATTATTTAATTAACATTTATTTATGTTTATGTGTGTTTATGCATGCTTATTTGCCTTTGTGTGTATTTGCGTAGGAATTAGTGGTTTTTTAGCATAGAAGGGTATTTTAGTCATTTTAGAAATTAAGGGTATTTTGGTCATTTGACAATTGCGGGTAAATTGGTCATTTCATTAGAAGGATATGATTATTTTTACTAGTGAGTTGGGATAGTTATTTAGGGATGATAATTATTCGATGTTTTAACGAATTAAGTGAGTAGTAACTTTGAGAATTAGCTAGTAAGGATGTTAGGCCCATTATGAGAATTAGAAACCTAACTCAGTTAGATGGTGGTATATAAATATAACACTTAAGAGAAAATAAGGTTTTTCTCATTCATTCATTCACTTAACAAAATATTTTGAGAGAGGTAGAGAGAGAAAGAGGATATAGACTTGGAGAAGAGGAAGCTAGAGGGAGAGCTTGGGGTTTGAAGAACTAGAAGCTAAATTGAGGCTTAAGATAGTGGGCTCAAGACCTATAGGTAAAGGGGATATATTTCCTTTCTTCTATTAAGCTATAATTTCAATAAATGATTATGGGTCATAAGTGTTTAATTGAGAATTCTGATTTTTATAGATTGAAATGATGATTTCCGTGCTCATGTTTATGTGATAGATTGGGGTATGTGAAATTGATCATAAACTTGTTGATTATGCTTAAACTTCATGGTGATTATGTGTTAAAGTGATTATGTTGAACTTTTTGCTTAAACTGACGAAATGTGATGTTGTTGTTGTTGTTGATTGTTGATGAAACCATGAATTGATGATTGAATTGTTGTTAGATTGTGTTGTTGATGCTAGTACATACTTTGGGTATTGATATATGTGAAGTTATGATCAAGTTGTTATTGTTTTGATAAAATTTTGAGAAAATGAGTCACAAATGAAAAATGTTGATTTTGGTGAATTATAGTGAAATGATGATGTTGTTGTGATGAAATGGTATGAGTATAAATTCTGTTTTGGTTCATAAGCTTTGGTCATGTTGAATTTTGGGAGAAAATTGGGTTTTGAACGAAAACGTAGTTTTTATTGTTTTTGGAAAATAAGTGATTATGTGAGGATTTGAGTAATTGGAACGTTTTCGTATTCTACAGAAAAATCATTGGTTCTTATCCCATCCCAAAATAGCCACTTTTAGGCACAACAATTCCGGTCCTGTAGGAGCCGGAAACCCCAATTTGTGTGTACTATATCATTGGTTCCCAAACACATAAACCTAATTAGATAGGATTTAATTGGAGTTTGATGAGTAGTTTAACTTTATTTTAAATTGAGAATGAATATGGTTTTGAATCAAGTTTAAAATGAGACGAACTTAGGTTTTTGTGAAAATAATCGAACTTTGTGTAACCGATTTACTTTGAATGATTGAATGAGGTGTTGAATAGTATATAGTAATATTTTCAAAGCAAAGAAAGATCATGGAACTCTATTTTATGAATAAAATCGAACTTAGACGATTTTAGGAAAAATGGATGAACTTTATCGAAATTGAGTTTTATGATTTCAAAAAACTTGTAATTGGACTGTAATCTTGTTTACATGATGGAATGATGATGAATCAATGATGATTAATATGATGGATGTCATGATGATTGTTGTTTATCCATTTTTAGTGTAAAATACGAATTTGAAACGATAATGTTTTCTTAAGTTGATAATTGCTTATGACGATGATTATGTTGATGTTTGATGATGAAATGATGATTACTCTTGATTGAATTATGACTTGTTGATTGTGTGGACATAAATACTTGATAATTCAATTGGTGGTGAATTTATCAGTTCAAATGGATGTGTACTTTTACATTGCTTTTGGTGAATACATATATTAGATGATTGCACATTATCGAGTCTTTGCTTGTATGTCTATGCATCATAGCTATATTGAGTCATATGAGAAATGTAAAAGGAGGTGTACTTTTACATAGGGGAAATAGATAGAAGGAGGTGTACTCTTATATGCGTGTTGTAACACCCCGAAATCCCAACTTAAAAATTCATACATTTAATCAGAGTATATCACAATAATTCAGGATGTCACATTTCATAAAATCTTTAAACAAAATGAATAATAATTTATTCCTCGTCTTTATTCAAAATGTAGCAGCGGAAACATAATTCAAACTCTTTAAAAGATTAGTTCTTCGCACCAATGTCATAATTAATTCAAAAGCGATACATAAAGGAATAGAAACAAAAGATAATCCCCATCCCGTTACGTATCAGAGCTCCTAAGACTCCACAAGGACCTCTCACATCGTCAATCCTACACTTGGTCACCTGCACTTGCCCACGAGGCGGCAATTCCAACAGAAGGGGTGAGATTCACAACAATTATATTAACATATAACTCAAATATCTAAGCTTAACAACAACAACAATATTCATCACATAGAACATGAACGTCTCAAACATCCAAATATACAAATCATCTTAAAACATCTTCACATAACAAATCATCTCATAACGTCTTAAATACAAGACTCGACAATGCAACTCGACTATGCAACTCTAACATCTTAGACATCATGCATGTGGTACCATTTTAAGCTTAAATAAGCTTCACCGTCGCTTTGAGCAATTGCTCCACCGTCGCTTTGAGCATAAGCTCCACCGTCTCAAATTATGCATATGCATGTACTCGACTCTTTATACTTAAACAAGTTACACCCATCATCTTAACATCGTTTACGACTCTTGACTGACACATGCAATTATAACACATTTACATGGCAGCAGTTCAGCACATTTAACACATTCACAGCACATAACTATCGTCACAAATATCATTTAAACATCATTCATATAACTCACTTAATAAGCATATAAGTCATAGATTAAGGTCAACAGTTAAGAATAATCTTACAGCATCATCACAGGTTATAATTTTAGTCTTAAACATCTCTAATGATAACCAAAAGTCTACCCTCAAAGTCTCGCTCAAAACAGAGTTCTAAAACTCAAGCTATAGTGGTCTGAGACCACATTGTTCGCTGTGGCGAGTGGGACTGCTCGCCACGGCGAGCTACTTAAATTGCGTTCTGCCACTTGCTCGCTACGGCGAGTGATGTTGCTCGCCTCGCGAGCACTAAAGGGTTTCTCGCCACGGCGAGTGATGTTGCTCGCCTCGCGAGTTAAACTGTTCTGCTCGCCACGGCGAGTAGGTCTGCTTGCCACGGCGAGCGGTCGCAGAACAGGCTGCGGGTTCGCTCAAATCCTCGCTAAAATTCGTCCAATCTCTCATACTAAGGCTCTAATCATTCAGAATTAAGGTCCTAGTGATTAATCTAGGTTCTGTAACAGGTTTCTACATCAATTCACATCATTCCCTCATCAATTCATCACGAAATCTACCAAAACCCTAACTTAGAACTCTCTCAAAACTTTCTCTAATCCTTGGTTAAACACAAACAGATGAATTACAGTATAACATAATTGAAGCTAGGCTCATCCTTACCTGATAATATTGCAGAATCGCAGGTCTCTCCTCTCTGGCCACTTTTCTCCCTTTTTCTCCAAAAGTCTGTAACGTACTGACTGTTCCTCTCTAAACCTAATTTCCTTTTATACCTCTTTCTAATCTCATTAATCCCCACAACTCTATCTAATTCAAAAACAGCCCCACAATATTAGTATTTATTTTTATTTTCAACATTATTCTATTAAATAATAAAATAACCCGCCTAATAAAACCACAACTTAACACATAAATCACATAAATCACGTAAATATATTCTAAACTCGAAAAATTAATTAAATAATCGAACGGGCGTTACAACTCTCCCCAACTTATAGAATTTTCGTCCTCGAAAATCTTACCTCATTCATGTCTGAGTACCAGTCAAAGCGAAAACTCTCCCAGTAGTCTGAGCCTTCTTAGGCTTCTTGCATTGCGAACCAATGTGACCTTCTTCATTACAGTTAAAGCACACAACATCATCAAACTTGCAGTCTGGGGTAATATGCCCCTTCTGTCCGCATCGGTAACACCTCTTCACATCTCCCGTTCAAGCATTACTCTTGTGGCCCTTTTCACCACAGCTATAGCAGACAATCCCAGCAGGAGCATCTTCCTTCCGGGGTCTCCTCTCATCATTCACCTTCTGCTTACCCTTATCAGCGGGGGCGCTGTAAGGCTTATCACGATCTTGTTGGCGCTTACCCTTCCGCTCCTTCAGAACCTTATAATGAGTTTTGGTGTCCTCCTCATAAATTCTGCAGCTACTTACCAATTCAGAGAACTGACGGATCTTCTAATACCCAATTGCTCGCTTTACCTCAGCACGCAAGCCATTCTCGAACTTGATACACTTGGAGAATTCAGCAGTCTCAGCAGTGTAGTGGGGATAAAACTTAGCCAGCTCAACGAACTTAGCAGCATACTCCGTGACTGACACGTCGCCCTGCTTCAGCTCCAGAAACTCAATCTCCTTCTTTCCGCGAACATCCTCTGGAAAATATCTATTCAGGAATTCCCTCCTGAACACAGCCCAAGTAACTTCACCCTCGTTCTCCAGATTCGGACGAACACTAACCCACCAGTCATCAGCTTCTTCGGCCAAACAATGCGTACCAAAACGAACCATTTGAGGTGCAGTGCATTCCATTACTCGGAAAATCCTTTCAATCTCCTTGAGCCAAGTCTGAGCTCCATCAGGGTCATACCTGCCCTTGAAAGTAGGTGGATGGTTCCTCAGAAACGTCTCCAACATTCGAACTCCATTGTTACCACCAGCGTTAGGTTGTTGCCCAACAGCTTGAGCCATTGCTTGCAAAGCAGCAGCGAGGGCAGCATCGTTTCTTCCAGCCATCTTATTCCTCTACAAGCAAACATAAGTTAGAATAATATAACTATAGTATTCTAACTCTAAGACATCGCCACTCGACTCTCTAATTGGCCGGACGGACCGACCTGCTCTGATACCAATTGTAACACCCCGAAATCCCAACTTAAAAATTCGTACATTTAATCAGAGTATATCACAATAATTCTATCGTTTACGACTCTTGACTGACACATGCAATTATAACACATTTACATGGCAGCAGTTCAGCACATTTAACACATTCACAGCACATAACTATCGTCACAAATATCATTTAAACATCATTCATATAACTCACTTAATAAGCATATAAGTCATAGATTAAGGTCAACAGTTAAGAATAATCTTACAGCATCATCACAGGTTATAATTTTAGTCTTAAACATCTCTAATGATAACCAAAAGTCTACCCTCAAAGCCTCGCTCAAAACAGAGTTCTAAAACTCAAGCTATAGTGGTCTGAGACCACATTGCTCGCTGTGGCGAGTGGGACTGCTCGCCACGGCGAGCTACTTAAATTGCGTTCTGCCACTTGCTCGCTACGGCGAGTGATGTTGCTCGCCTCGCGAGCACTAAAGGGTTGCTCGTCACGACGAGTGATGTTGCTCGCCTCGCGAGTTAAACTGTTCTGCTCGCCACGGCGAGCGGTCGCAGAACAGGCTGCGGGTTCGCTCAAATCCTCGCTAAAATTCGTCCAATCTCTCATACTAAGGCTCTAATCATTCAGAATTAAGGTCCTAGTGATTAATCTAGGTTCTGACAGGTTTCTACATCAATTCACATCATTCCCTCATCAATTCATCACGAAATCTACCAAAACCCTAACTTAGAACTCTCTCAAAACTTTCTCTAATCCTTGGTTAAACACAAACAGATGAATTACAGTATAACATAATTGAAGCTAGGCTCATCCTTACCTGATAATATTGCAGAATCGCAGGTCTCTCCTCTCTGGCCACTTTTCTCCCTTTTTCTCCAAAAGTCTGTAACGTACTGACTGTTCCTCTCTAAACTTAATTTCCTTTTATACCTCTTTCTAATCTCATTAATCCCCACAACTCTATCTAATTCAAAAACAGCCCCACAACTTTAGTATTTATTTTTATTTTCAACATTATTCTATTAAATAATAAAATAACCCGCCTAATAAAACCACAACTTAACACATAAATCACGTAAATATATTCTAAACTCGAAAAATTAATTAAATAATCGAACGGGCGTTACACGTGTGGGTTCAAACGGTAAAATTATCTCCGGAATTCAATTGGTACCTCATGCATACAAAGTCGTGTCAAGGTGCATAATATACATTTGATAATTGACTAAATGTGTCATACTTTCTTATATGCTCGGTGAATACTTGTATTGGTAAAACTTGGTGAATATGTGTAAATGTAAATTGTACTTGTGTGTTATTATACTTGTATGCTTGATGGATGTTAATGATGTTAAGTTGTTATGAATGATCCAATTAAGTGTTGTTTAATTGTTTGGAAATTAATTATGTTATGTTATATTCTTTTGATTACGCTTATATTGTTGAATGGTATCTAACCCCCCACTCTCCCCCCTATGGTCATTTTGCTTTGGTGAGTTGTTTAAGGATAGCATGGATGTTACCTCGTCTACTGGATTTTGGTGTCATAGTATTTAGGGCTCTTTGGTTTTTACCTATATTATGACTGTTGGTGAGTTTTGAGATTATGTATTGATGATGGTATATGTAGCATGATGACATGATAACTTGGAGATTTATTTTATTATTGATGAACTGTTGAGATGATTGATTCTGCTGCAATGTTTTAAAATATTTAGTATGCATGTTTTATGATTTATTGAATTAACTAACATCTAAATTCTTTATATGATTGTATCATTTGCGTGTGTTGTCACTTATAGAGTTTAGCGTGTTATAATTAGCATATGTAACAGTAATACAGATAATTAATATTATTTGATAAATTATGCATACTAGTAAATCTACCAAATTGTTGAATAGTATATCCAAGATGTGGTGTTAGCTCAGTCGTAGTAAAAAGATCATTAATATCACCTTAATTAATACTCGCTCCGGTCCTATTTATAAGAAAAAGTTGACTTTTTAGATTTATTGAATAATTAATGTAATTGGTATAGAATATAGACCAAATACATCATTTATGCAATGAATCAAAAAAGTAAAATGTTTCTTATAAATAGGACCACAGGGAGTAATAATATAGACTACTAGAAATAAAATGGCCATTAAATTATATGTTAAAATCCTCAATGAAATTCATGAGAAAACCATGCAAGGAAGTTGAAAATGATGTTTTTTGTTTTTGTTTTGTTACAGTTGAACTTGAATATGATGTGGTATGGCACGAGTGGAAAGAAATGCACTTTGGATGGATTGGAATTAAATTACAAAGGAGGTTCCTTAAAGCTTTATTATATAAAAGTTTATATTATATTTAAAAAATATATAATTTAATCAATTAAGTTTTTACTATATATATATATATATATATATATATATATATATATATATATATATATATATATATATATATTAGTGATGAAAAAAGGTCTAATGATGATTTACAACTAGACATGAAATGATGAGTTTAATGGTGATGAATTGATGATCCAAAACAACTATGGACACACAAGTGTAATCAACTCCATATTGGAGTGCAAACTTTCATGCTTTCTTTCCGAGCATCAACTTGGAGTGCAAATCTCTTTCAAATTAAAGTACAAAGAACTAGTTTATGGAGTGGACATCAAGTTTCTCAACTCCTATAAATAGTGGAAGGCTTTGAAGACTAAAACCATGAGTTTGTAAAACAAATCAATCATCACTCAAGTGAAATTGTTTTTCTCTCACAAGCTTTTCACACAATAAACAAGATCTTGCTTTGTCACTATATTTTGGATCATAATCTTTTGAGTTTGTTTTTATCATAATCTCAAACATGTGTTGAGAATTGTATTTTAATTCTCAAGTCTATTTGTTACAATAGTTTGAGAAAGAATTGTAGAAGCATGCGAGGGTTGATAATACAGAGCGTAAAACACTGCTCTGTTGTGATCAAGAACATATAGTGCTAGTTAGAAGTTTCTGATAGCTGGATTATATAGTCGTTAATCTCACATGAACTGTGTGGTACTAGAAGTAGCTGATTTAGGTAAACCATGATAAATCTCTTGTGTTCTATTCTCTTTCCTATCTTTTATAAATTTTTACACCACACACACACAAACACACACTAATCACAATTATAACATTTATTATATCTATCCAGAACAATGTGGTCCTTGTTAATCTAGAGTGCTATGGTCCTAAAATAATCTTCAATATTATTTTGCTCTTTAATATAATTATTTTCAAGAACAATCTTGTCCAAAGTAATAACTAAATTAATGCAGAGTTCCATGGTCCTATATTTATCAATAATATTGTTTAATCATTCTGCTCATTAATATAATCATTCTCTAGAACATTATGTTTCTTGTTTAAACTGCTTAAACACATTTGTCGCGTCATTTTTCGGAGATCAAGGCTAATTGATTAGCGTTTGACTCACTAATTTATTTCACGACTGAACATTTAATTTTTCAAAAGAAAGTGGAAAAAGGTTCAAATACCACATTTTTAAAAATTAAGGGTTCAGGGGTTGGTTACATAAAGGGAAGGTATTAGCACCCTTTATGTCTGTAGTACTCTACGGGAACCTCTTGGTTTTGTCTAATTATCGTGCTATAAACTTGCTTGCTTTTTGAAAATGGAATTTAAAATGATGAAAGGAAAGAAGAAAGAGAAGCCTATTATCTACATTTCTTATTGATTTAGAAGGACAAGTGTCCTTTGCCTACGTACCTGTGAGGGATCAAAACCTCGTAGTTCGGGGTAGAAATTGACGTTTGATTTGTTGTGTTTTTTTATTAGTTTTGAAAAAAGTTTTGAAATTAAAAGCCAAATGGCAAAAAGAATTTATTTGTATTTTTTATATTAAAAGGAAATGACTTGAAGTATGGTTAAATGGATTGAAATTTGATTAAGGAAAAAAAATGAAAATGGAACGCCACTTGATTGAAATCAAGGTTTATTATGAAAAGAGTTTTTGTGATTTTTGTTATTTGCATGTTTTTTTTCTTTTTGAATATTAATTAAAACATAAAAATAAACTAACGTGTAAGAGAATAAAAGCGCGAGGATTTCATGGTGACGTTGGACAAAATTCCGAAGGGACCTTTCCGAAGGGACAAAATTCCGAAGGGACAGAAATAATTAGAGGAAGAAAAGAATAGCTCGTCAACACAAGCTAAGAGAGAAAGAAGAGAGAAAAACTCTTTGACAACTCAAGTGAAATTTTTGGTGTCAAATTGTATGGAATGAGGGCTCTATTTATAAGTGAGGAGGTTGATGTAAAAAGGAAAATTGGTTTAATGGAAATGATGGACAGTTATGGTGAATTTTGAAAAAGGAATGTTAAAGTTGACACTTGACTTAAAATTTTTTTAGACCTTGGACATTTTATTTTTGGACCTATTGACACTTTGTTTTTTTTTTTTTTTGACTTGGACAATAAAATAAAAGTGATCAAAATAAAATATGAAAAATGACTAATTAAAAAATAAAAAATTAGAAATAAAAATTATAAAATTAAATAAAAGATGGAAATTAAAGAGTAAATAACAAATAATAAAAAAAACTAAAGAAAACTAAAAAATATAAAATAAATAAAGAGAGAAGAGGGTCCGACGCGGAACCAAACATGAGGTATTTTAAGATACCTTTATGCCGATTTTTTCACTGAAAAGTCAGAGACCGATCAGGGTCAAAGAGCGCGTGTCAGTGTATGAATGTGGGACCTTAGGTCAAAAATTGGGGTATGACAACATTCACTCTAGTTAATCTTTAAGTCTTTAAATCTTGATAAAATAAATGTTCTCTTGTAAATTTATTTATCGAGCCATTGCCAAGAGTTTTTCTCTGCAAAATTTAAAAAGATTCACAATTCAAACCCACTTTCTTGCGACGTTTATTGCTACTTCATCCATATTTTCTCCACCTTTGAATTTTTTGTTTTCTTCTTCACTTTGAGGGGGAATCATGGCTTTCTTCTTCACTTTCTTCCAGGTCTAATACATTTGATTTATGATTATCTATACCTTTTTTTTTTCCAATCCCAGCACTCATTTTCTTCAAAAATACGTTTGGTAGTTGGATCAAAAAGTTTATATGCTTTGGATTCATCACTTACTCCCAACATCACACATTGAAAGCTCTTGGGATCAAACTTCTTTCTCTTAGCATCTGGTATGTGAACATGTGCAACACAACCAACAACTTTAAAATAATGAACAACCGGCTTGATGTTACTCAACACTTCTTCAGGTGTCATATTTTTCGTTGTCCAGGTTGGGTTTCTATTCAGGATGTGAACAACCCAATTTACTACCTCTCTACCCACAAGAACTTCGGGACATGTTTTTCTGACAGCATTGAACGAACTATGTTCATAATAGTACAATTTTTCCTTTCTGTAACTCCGTTTTGTTGACGTATAAAAGCTGCTGTCAATTGCCTTTTAATGCAATGTGAGCTGCAAAATTAATTGAATTCTTTAGAGGTGAATTCTCCTCCCTATCTGTTCAAAGACACTGAATTGAAGCCCCTATTCAATATGTAAACAATAATTCTGCATAAAAGAAATTTAATGAAGTCATTTTTTCTGTTTGTACAATTGAATTCAAAAAGAAATCAAGTAAAGTAAAGAGATTTAATTGTGATTAATCCTACCTCTTGTACCTATTTTATCTACGTACTTCATGATTTGATGTAAAACAAGTAACTCATCAATATATGGAATCGTTTTATTATGAGACAAAAACATAACTTTAATGATATAAGAGCTATTATAGTCATACATATTAAATTAGTTAAATATTAAAACCATAACAACATAAATAACAGTAGAATCTATAGAATAATGCTTGAAAACTAAATTTAGTGGCAATCCCTATCTTTTACCGGTGAGACTGATGATCATCAGGACTCACTACCTAGCCAAATTCACTTATGTAGTCGCTCTTAACCCAATATAATTATCAAGCTTAGTGAAGCATTGATAAGTACCAAATTTCTGATAAATTACCTATTTATTCATGGGACTTATTTACATGTTTCGCAAGAAATCTTAGAGCAAAATCCTAAATTTAATGAACATACTAAATCTTTATACTTCTATTTTGAGATAAGTTACTTTTACCTATTTCCTTTCCATTTTCTAGGTCTTTGATAAGTGATTGCAATTAAGAAAAGACCCAAGATTTTTAACTAAAGGGAATTCTTTGGATGAGCAAAGTGATTCAAAAGTCAGACAAGTCAAAGAGCTTCAAAGTTTTATGGGCAAGAAGATTTGTTGGGCAAAGCAAAGCAAGTAGTTTTGGGACAAATGCAAAAGTAGATTCGCTGGGCGAGCAACATTTTTCCTAGAAAAGAAACCTAGGAACCCAGGGCAAGTAAATTTTGCTAGATTAGACAACAATATTCTTGTATTAAAATAACTGAAAATAAACTGCAAGTCTTGAGGACCAAGTTTAAATGAGTTGGCTTTAGGGAATGCAGTACAAGGAATAAGGAATATGCTGACTCCATGAGATAAGGCTGCAAGCTCAGAAGAGATAGTACTGAAGGATTTGTCTGGGAGATGTAGGAAGCTACAACTTTGCGACGAATCAGACTTGGTTTATTAGATAAGCACTAAAGTGGGACCATAACATCTTGTGCTTGGAGAAGAAGATAAGTGACTCTCAAATAGTACACCAAAGGAATAAAGGTATATTCGTATGCTTGATGGTTAAGGCAAGGACCATCAAATGGGAAAGACCTAAAAGGACACTAAAGGATAAAAAAGGACTTGTACTATAAAAGGAGAACAAGACCTAATTTTCAAGGTGTGCTAGTGGGGCTGTACTGAAAATAGTAGAGATTGGAGTCATCAACCTTAGTCACCATTAGAGATTCATATCATTCTTCTTCATCTCATTCCTTCATCCATTTCATATTGAAAGCATAATATTTAGAATTTTAGATTTCTTAAAGTAGATTACTTGGTGATGCTTTGGCTCACCTTATTCCTTCAAGGATTGTAATCTTGTGACAACTCTATCTATTCTATTAATTTAATTTTCTATGTTTTAATTTATTTTCATCTTCATTTCCATTTCCATGGTTCAGCTCACCATGAGCTAAACCCCTTTAAGTGGTTTAGACATGGTGATGTTATGATTTGTTAAATGCCCGTGATATATAAAGATGTTGTGTCATGCTTTACTCCTGAAGATTGTTCATATTGTAAAACCACTAGAAGGTGATTCCTAATAAGTTTTACTTTTAGTGATATAGCTCGTTTTGATTGACTTATATGGGGGCTGAATAGTCAAAGGGATACGACCATAATGCCCAAGGAACTTGAATGTAAGACTAACACTATTGGAAGATATAGCTGGTGAATCTCAGTTAGCTTAAGAAGTTAATAAACGACCATAATGCTGAATCATCAAGTGTTATACCACGTTGTAGCTTAGTATTACATTTTGCAATGTATCCTTGTCATATGGTACTAATGATATGGATTGAGCCACACTTTATAGTTATATCAGGATGTAGCACTTGACATATCTCAGAGACTAAAGATGCTTTGAACCGACTATAGCTCTGAGTGACACATTCGACTACATCCAAACTACAACTCTATAAATCGCCGTAATGTCTATCATAACTGAACTATTGTTCTGAACCCACCTTCCATCTTGAATCTCTAATTCCTTTTTACTTGCTTTATTTTATTTCTACTTTTTATTAATTTAGAATCTCAAAACCTCATTTTTTTTTTTTGCTTTTTGGATCTTAAATAATAAATATTAGCATTTGGAAATACTTAGAACTCATCCACGACAATCCTCGTGAGATCGATACTTTACTTACTCTTTATTACTTGCTTGCTACGACAGTTTATACTTGCACTCAGTATGCATGGTAAATAGGTAACTATTTTCCTAGCATACGGGTACAAGAAGTATTCAAGAAAAGCACAAGAACATCAAAAAGAAAGAGTTATAACAATAACAAAAAAACCAAAATAATCATAGGCACCAGACAAATAGAAAATCCTTAACTAACAAAAGTAGGAGAAACACTAAGTACACAACCAGAATGTGGACAACAAGGAACAAGTAATCTCTCTGAACAAGCACAACCAGATCCTAGAAGCAATGAAGATAGGTCCTCAAATATCCAAACATGTATATAAACAATATTCAATCCAAACAACAATCTTCCATAGACGTTCCAAACAATTCTCCTGCGTTATCATAAATTGGTAAAATTGCCTCTTGTTAGATCAGTAGTTGATGTACTTGCCTGACCAGTAGCTGATGTACTTGCCTGATCAGTAGGAGATTTTGTCAATCATTTGAAAAATAACACAAAATAAAAATGTGATTGAACTAAAGAATATGATGACCAATGAGACTTGCCTGGTTAGTGTTTTGATTAGAACTTATTGGTGACTCGTTCAACATAGAGGATGAGATTCCAGCTTGAGGATCGATATTATCTCCTTCTTTATGTAACTGGTGAAGTGAACAAATTTAGGTCAAATATTTGTTACAAAATAAAAGTAGTTGATGTAAACATAGGGTAAATATATATTAAATTCTATTGAAAACTATATATAAATGTAATTTTAGGATTCTAGGTCACTAATCATGTAAGGGATGGTAATTTTCAAAATGAAAAATGTGTGATACAATTGAATAAATCTCTTTAGTGATGTGTGATACCATGGAATAAAACACTTTGCGATTGTTTTTTTTTGCTCATTCTAGTCAATAAATGTCTCAATTTTATCTAAGAACAAAAACTGGTGATTTATAGAATTATGATGCTATCATACAAAAGTTAAGCCTAAAATGACTTGCACAACATTACCTTCTCAAGGGGTTGCACATCTTGAAAGAAATTAAATAGGTCAGAATTCAGAAGTCCACTTGCATCATTGTTCTGATTCAAAACAAAAAAAATATGTCAGTAACATTGAAAACAATTTATAGTGCACATTACGTTTGTGTCTATATATTTCAAAAATATCCAAATGAGATTTTAAAAAAATTTCTAAAATTTGTTTCAAATGAATAGTCGTTTGAAATATTTTTCTAGAGAATTATTGTGGTTTGTTTTAAAAGAATTAATTTTACCACGGTAAACAAACACAAAATACCTTATTTCTTTTTTGAAAATCGGTAATAAAATTATCTGTAAAATTTTTAATAACAAAATAACCTTTTTTTTATAATTTGTAATTAACATACCAAATGTTTATCTAATGTTTGCATACCTCATTGTAAAGATTCATGTTATCAGCTACCAAAAAATCAGAATTGTTAAATTCCATCTGGTTGAAATCAGCCTTATTGATGGAATTAGCAATGTTATGCTGCTCCTCATTTTCCACAACAGCCTTTAATTTATGCAGATGATTCCCTCTAGTCTCTGAAACATTTCCTTCATAAACTAAGCCAAACTTTTCATTCAAGCAAGGTCTAAAATTCATATTTTCCTTTCGACCCGTAAAATTAAACCCAAAGCTATTTGAAGAAACATTGTCAAACCTTCCTTTATTCTTTGTTCCTGTTCCCACTTCTACTGATCTAAAAGGGTTATTAACGTTCTTAGGCAAAGTATTAGACTTGGTTGTGGAACCAACGCTCCAATTCTTCACACCATAATTGAAATGATTGAAATAATCATTTCCAACTATACTATGATTTCGGTAACTATTATCACCAAATTTTGAGTTCCTTGTTAAGAAACTTGATGACGAAGAAGAAGCAGCCATCGTTCCTTTTCTTCCTCCATATGATGGATAGCTGGTAGTAGCGCCATCATTAAATGAATTTTTCGCTTGAAAAAGTGAAAGGTTTGATGGATAACTGGTAGAAGCACCATCGTTAGATAAGTTTTTCGCTTGAAAAAGTGAAAGGTTTGATGACGAGCTGGTAGACGCACCATGATTCAAAGAGTTTTTCGCTTGAAAAACTGGAAGGTTTGAAAATCGTCTTCCAGTTTTGATTTTTCTTCTCTCGGTCATTTCAATAATGACTGAAATTGGAAGATCCGATGCAAATGGTGATCTTAGAGCTCTCTGAGATATACCTCCTGCCATTCCTTTCTCTTGTACATTTTTAAGAAACATGCGATACTTCTACAAGTGTTATATGGTCATATACTAATGCATTAGAAACTTGAAAATTGAAATATATTCTAAAAAAATTGGAATAGAAATGAAAAAATTAGAGAAGGAAAAAATGAAATTGGTTACTGAATTCGGCGTTCTAACACTTATCAGTAGCACAACACTAAATTTAGAGACTCTACTTATGCAATCAGAGTCTAGTTCTACTCGAACCAACATTATATTTTTTGCATTAACGGTTTTAAATAATAATTGAGGCAATGACTAAAAAGATGACGTATATTATACAAAAATAAAAAGATAACAGGTTATGGATTTAAGCAAAGATAAATAAAAAAATTAGAAGAATAACTTTAACATGAAGCAAAAGTAAATTCATCAACAATATTTAGAATGATTAAGATTGAAGAATATCTATCTTACAAAATTTTCATTAGGCTTATAAAAAAAGGAGCACATGCATATAGAGAATGATTAAGATTCTAAGAAATATATGAACTATATAAATTGAGAAGAAAAACCTGTAAATGACTGGCTACATTTGCTCTTGTTAAGTTTGGAACATTCATTATCTCCAAAATTTTCTTTGGCACAACATCTGAAAGAAAAAAAATAAAATAAGCACAGCAAAATTTATATTAGTTAGCTTTCTATATAATGGAAGAGATAAAAAACTTCATGTGAATGTGTATAAAACGCAAGAAACACATGCAAAGTGCGTATTAATATTAAATTTTAAATAATATGTAAATTATTAATATTTTTAGTGACATGTAACTTGTTGGATTAGAAACATTTGCTAAATGTAGCGTCATGTTTAAATTGTGATTGATATATTTCCCTAGACCTATAAGTAATGGTAATGGCACGTGTATATAAGGAGAAACACTTGGTCACAAACATAAATATGTGTCATTTAAACACACATAAATGATAGATATTTTAATGAGTGTGTGCCTAAGTGATTTTGATTTGGTGTTGTGTGCATATAAGTATTTCTCGTATATAAGATGTCACATCGATGATAAAAGATTTTTTTCTAACTATTATACATTCATAAAAGATATAAAGAATTTTAAAAGATTAGTTACCTCCCGATCCAATATGTCTAATAGCATACAAAAATCGACTGTGAAGATTATTAGTCCAAACGAGCTTTGGTTTCTTAACAACTCCAAACTCCCCTTCATCTTGGTGATCACCAAAACTCTTTCTCTTACTGCATTTCTTTTTTGTTTGTAGTTGATCAGTCGATGTTTCTTCTTCTTCTTCACTTGCCGCAAATAAACTATCGATAAATAGTTTATTTTTCTTTGCTTCCAATGCATAGTTCCAAATGTCTCTAAAGTCTTCAGGACAAAATGGTTTAACAATGTAGTGTGCTGCTCCATGTTCTAATGTCATGGAGATTATGTCTGGTCTATTGTCTTTAGACATCACTATTTGAAACAAAAAGGCAAACAAGGGCATAATATTAATATGAAGTATTCAAAACATAAAAATAAAAACCCTAGTAAATAAACAAAGAAAACAATTGCAAGGTTGCAAGGGAAAAGTGATACATACCCATAACAGGAAGTTGAAATTCATCTTGGATTTTCTTTTGGAATTCAAATCCATTCATTCCAAATATATGAAACTCACAGATTATGAGATCAAACAAGTTTTGAGAGTCTCGAAGAGTGGCCAAAGCATGGTGAGCATCTTTGGCAGTTCGAACTGAAAATCAAAACCAAATAAAAGAAATTTAGGTCATTGAAATTTTGTAATTTGTACAAATGAATTTTAGCCACCATTAAAATATTGAATATTGAGTGTGCTTTAGTATTTTATGACAACATACTATAGGAGTTATATTTCTTCCTTATCAGGTTAATTTGATTCAATTAATCCTAATACTCCTGTTTGGGAATAAGTTGAGCCGAGTTAAGCTTCACATTGCCTAAGCATGGTCTACCAAAAAATTAAAGATAGGAGTTTAGCATGTAGTCCGGTTAAAAGTCTATTCATATTAACATATTGAAATATGAGTTTATACCATTCTGGAGGACGATCTGACCTATTTTCACACATACATATAAGATAAATAGTGTCAAGACAATCAAAAAAGAAGAAAGGATAGCCCTAAAAAAAGGGGAAAAAGGATAAAATACACAAATTGACACAATTCAAAAACTCGAGGTAGTAGCTAAATAAATGAAAATGAAAAACATTAGCTGAACTAAATATACACGACATAATTATATGAATGTCCATCAATATTAGAAAAGTATTTTTTTTTAAAACATTATGTTTAATCTTTAAAAGAACACACCAAAACCACGTAAACCAATCCTGGGGGTGGATCACACATTTTCCTTCAAAAAAAAAGGGATCGCACATAAAATCATTCTTTTTTTTTGAACGCATAAAGTTGTTACTTTATAAAGATAGTATTTGTACAATAAATACAAAAAGAAAAATATTTGTACAAGATATTAAGATCATATAATATAATTTAAAATCAAGAAATTAAAGCTAGATTTTAAATCTTTGCTGAAACAATTTAGGATCATATTTTACTTACCTACCTCTCAGCTAGATTCTTGATTGATTATCAGGGACCCCTTTTCGTTCGAATGAGAGGGTTGATATCAAAAAATTAAAAATAACACAATGGAAAGGAAAAAACTTATATAATATAACAACAATTACTCAACAACATGCATATTGAATTACTAAAGATTTTTTCCCTCAAAAGAAAAAAAACTTTAGAGATTTTCACATATTGACTAACTTTATAATCAAAGTATTTGTACAATAAATACAAAAAGAAAAATATTTGTACAAGATATTAAGATCATATAATATAATTTAAAATCTAAAAAGCAAGATTTTAAATCTTTGCTGAAACAATTTTGGATCATATTTTACTTACGACCTCTCAACTAGATTCTGGATTGATTATCAAGGACCCCTTTTCGTTCGAATCAGAGGGTTGATATCAAAAAATTAAAAATAACCCAATGGAAAGGAAAAAAATTATATAATGTAACAACAGTCACTCAACAACATTTAACTTTAGAGATTTTTTCCCTCAAAACTTAAGAGATTTTCACATATTGAATAACTTTAGAGATTTTTTAATAAATACACATCGATCGTTCAATAAACAGTAGTATACATGATTGGGATTTTTTTTTAATTTCAACAAACTTTTTACACATTTGAAAAGATTCAAAATCTATGAAATCCCAATCAAAATAAAGTAATTCGATTATGTAATGGTTAAATAAACAAGAGGTACGTACCGTTGTATTGCCATGCCAAGAGTATATTAACCAGTGATGCCAAAGACTCATCATCATGGTCCACAACCAAAACATGCATGTTAGATCTGTCGTAACTCATTTTCTCTTGTGATCTTTTTCTTAATCTACTAAAGCACAATTCGATTGTGTTACAAATGTAGCACAATTTCTTCAACTAGCGTGACAACAAAAGTAGAGGTACATAGCATTGAAGCCAGGCATATATATATATATATATATATATATATATATATATATATATATATATATATATATATTAAAAAGAATGTGTCCTTTTTGCCTTTAATTTGTATTTAACCTATTTTTTTAATAGTGATTAAATTGGAAAATGAATTATATGGAAAGTTGGTATACCTCTCATTTTGTCGAGTATGGGATGTTTCATAGTATGTTCCTTCTAGAGAAGATTTCACTATTTTTCATATGTTTTTATTCTTTACATTTAGTCAATTATTTAAAAAGTAGCAGAAAATAATATGTTAGAATATTTTATGTTGGTTTTATTAACTAGTTATATTTACTTTTATATTTAAAGATAAAATGAAGAATTAAACCATTGATAAAATAATTATCCTACGATTCATGATATTTATTTATCATACACCATCAACTAATCATGACTAATCATATGTATCACTTTAGATTTTTTAATGATTTAACGATTATGATTGATTTGTTGTTAAAAAAATCAATCTCTGCATTTTTTAACACAAATGCGAAACTATCCGTGAGATTTCGACTAATGTGTGAAAAAGGTAAATAGTGCTATTATTATTTAATTAAATGTAATTATTATTATTATTATTATTTTGACAACACAATTTAAATATTATTTTCCTTGTCTTTTTTAATAAAATCTCAAATATTTTATTCATTATTAATGTTCTTTATAAAACTCATTTATGATAGAGATCAAATTGATATTATTTATTTATTTACATAGTATATAACAAATAATATTTTATTCATTTAAAAATATTCAATTAGCATATGTAATACAATTAGTATATGTAATAGCAATACAGATAATTAATATTATTTGATAAATTATGCATACATGTAAAACTACCAAGTTGTTGAATAGTTTTTTTTTAACAAACGAAAATGGATTATATTAACACTGCTATAGCAATCCTCTCAGCACAAGGTGTTCCAAGAAGACTGCTTAAAAAGAACAAGCAGTTCACACATATTACAACAAGTGGTTATTCAATGCCTAAACATGACAATGGACTCGACCACCACAAATGAGTACCAAATACAAATACAGCCTTTTTGGCTTTCAACCACGACAAAGAATAATATTTTACTTTGTCTAGTAGCTGAGCTTGATTACCCTGGATTTTGGTAAACTACTGAATTGATTTAAAACAAAGACGAGCGAGATCAACCAGAAAATCTCAAGGCATTTTGTGCTTTATTGTTTTCCAGAAAAATATGGGTGCTCGTGTGTCAAGTGGCGAACTATGAATATAACTGTCGAAATCCAGACACAGGGTGAGACCTGTCGAGATTATCTTCAAGGGATCGATGGAAGGCTTAAAAGCAAAGATTAAACTAAAAAAACGAGTCTAAAAGTCAAACTAGTATTGCATTAAAATGAATGTAAAATTGGTACACATATTCATACATTAGGACTTGTTTACTCGTTTCTCCTTGTGTGGGCGGATAGTTTGAGCGTGTAAGTTTTCAATATGGTTGAATTGTGACCCGTTTTCTATAGAGGAAAATGCTACTTATACTAAGTAACTGCCTACAGACACGTTTGATACAATAACTGCTGATAACTGCCATCCAAACAATGCCTCTTCGAGGAGAAACCGCTACTCAGCTCCTCCTTTTGATGTCAACCTACCTTCGACATCTTCCTTACTCTGTCGAACCATCCTCTCGATCAACATATCTTCTAGACTTCACTTCGACAATTGAATCTTGAGAATCAAACTTACTTCGTTATCTTTAAGTTTTTGGGTCAAACTTCGTTGACCAAAATTATTAAAGCCTGTCGAAAATACAGGCTAACAAATTGCCCCCAAAAAATGTCTTTTTCGTTTGTATCTTCAGATAAGGAGAAAAAGCACATTTTTGAACTTAGTCGAAAGTGTTTTCGTCGAGATAGGTGACATCATTCTTTGCAAACATTTAATGGCAGTTGATAAAACCCTTTTTACTACGTTGTCTAATCCCACTTAATGGCACACGTTCCAAATCTTGGGAACCAACTCCTTACTCCACTTCCAATAATTGTTCACGATGCCCATTGAGAACTTTGAAGTTTAAAAAGGGTGCGCGTCTTTTCTTCTCCCTTGCATACTTCATTCAAATTTTTTCCTTCTCTTTCATTATGGAAGCTTATAACTTCTTACCCCGCACCTTGGTGCTTTTACGAATCTATCGATCTTATTTGGGATTAGGGATATAACTGAAGAAGGAGACAATGTTAGCCAGATGGCCTTTCTCATCAGAAAGAAATGGTCATATAAATTTTGAAGACCAAATTAAACATCTATGGTTCCCACATGGGGATTTTTAGAGAATGTTGCTGGTAGTCAGATAACCCATTCAAAAATGCCCTCTTAGCTTTAGAGAAAAACCTCTAGATTTCTCACATCTTCCTAGAAAAAGAAAGTATCAATACTTCCTTTTGGAAACAGCCACGTGGCTCCATGTAAGAAGTCTAGTAAAAGGTTCATTCCCATTACTCTAACCTTTTTAGGGTTTTATAAACTGATTTCAACCCTTTTCCGCTCTACTTTCACTTCTTTCTTTTCATTCTTCTAAAAAAGAAAAACTTTTATGGGGTTTATCTCGTTTTTCGCATTTTCTAGGGAAAGAGAAAACACAAAGAAGAAAAGAATGGAGAGATTGGGTGATGATGAACTCATCATTATTGCAAAGAAGGTTGCTGAGTTTGGCACTTACTACCTCGGGGATTTCTTGTTCACTTCAAAAGATATCGCAAGAATCTACAAACTACATGTCGTTCTTAGATCTTTACCTCCAGATTACGTGGATTGGCTTAAAAGAGATGACGTCACCGAGCATCAGGCTAAATTTCTCAATATGATTGTTGAGAGTGGACATGCCGACTACTGCATACTTCGCGTAGTTATTCTCATGTTCGATCTTGAACCCAATGTGACGGAAATCCGACGCGTGTTAACCCTTGTGTCTAACGCCAAGGTTGATAGCTCAGACTACTTCCTGGCGATGTTAGATGTTTCTGTTGAAGGGGGTGAGAACTTCGAAAACGCTATCTCCTCCTTTACTAAATTTCTTAGGGCACAAAAACTTCATGCTTTACGATTGCATGTGGTCGGTTGGAGAACTCCTTATTGGATTCGTGCCCGTTCCTTTGGTTGGTATTCTCCAATGCCCAAAGGCTTGGTTTTCAGGACCCTCTGCGTTTTGAAAGACACCTGCCATGGAGATGGAAATTATCTGGGTTCCAGCTGCCTACTCCTGGAGCTGATTATGAATATTCTCATACTAGAGTTTGTATCCACTGCTGGTTTGACAGTGAGCTGCACTTTTTTAGAAGGACATTTTTCCTTGGCCCCTTCTTTTACAACTTTTAGATTAACTTACGGGCTTTGTGCTTTTGTAGCATTTTATCAAATGCTTATGTAAGGCAATTTGTTCTTAATGTCCTAACATTCGATACTTTTGTACTTCGCCTGATAGTGGCTTTAACTTATTAATGCCATCTTTTATTTTCTTTTTGAATTAGTCTATAGTTATTTTGACTTCTTGTAGTAATGGTTTATATTTTTCAAATATTTTCCATTTATGCACATGTAACTATTGTCGTCATTCAACTCTTCGATTTCATATGCATTATACGAAAAGACTCTTAGGTTTGACAAATTTATAATGGCAAAAACTTCAACAAAATTTTGAAAAATTTCACCATTTGATTCCCTTCCCCCCCCCCCCCCCCCCCCCCCCCCCCCCCCAAGTTTTGCCGTTGATAATTTATCTGAACCAGTTACATTTGAGGTAAGTTTTTCTCTTATTTTGATGAGTTCTTTAAACTTTAACTCATTGATTCTATACCCTGAAGCAATTTGTGCTAAGTCATTAGCTTCTTGGTTTTCAATCCTAGGCACATGTTGAATGTTTGCCCGATCGAATCGTTTCAATAAAGCAGTGGCAGTGGCAGTGGCAGTGGCAAAGTAAATAATCAAATTTTCTTTAACACATTTATACTCTTTTGTTAATTGCATTATGACTAACTCAGAATCACCTTTAATTTCGACATCTTTTGCCCCCAGTTCAAGCAAAATCTCAAGTCCTACTATTATGGCTTCATACTCAGCCTCATTGTTAGAGCAAAGCTTATTAAATCGAAACTTAAGTTTGGTTGGAGTATTCTCAGGCGAAATGATTAAAATTCCAACTCTAGTGCCATTTTTATGGCTGGAACCATCGAAATAGAGCTTCCCAGGTTGAACATCCACAAAATTTACATAATGATCAACAATGAAATCAGCAATAATCTAACCTTTCACAGAGTTTAAAGATTGATAGGTCAATGAATATTTTGTAAGTGTCAAAGCCCATTTACCAAACATAAACATCAATCGGCTTTATATTTTTCTTAATGAAAAGTACAAACAAAGGCACAATTTTTCACTTGGATGATATCTTGTTTCAGCATCATTTAAAACCCTACTAAGATAATACATGGCCCTTTCTACGCCATTTTCATCTACTTGTGCTAGCATACTTCCTATAGTATTATCTGAAGCAGCTATATACAATTTCATTACTTTATCCCTAAGAGGAGGTAACAAAATAGGAGGGTTCATCAAGTAAGCATTGATGTCATCGAATGCTTTTTGATGTTATGGTTCCCATTTAAACACATATTCTTTCTTTAGTCGAAGCAATGGCGAGAAAACTTCAGTTTTGCCACTTAGATTTGAAATGAACCTTCTGAGAAAGTTGATTTTTCCCAACAAAGATTGAAGCTCTTTCTTTGTAGAAGGCGGTTTTGTCTCCAAAATTGCCTTTGTTTTGTTTTAGTTAATTTCAATGCCCTTTTTATGCACAACAAAAACTAAGAAATCGCTTGAACGCACACCAAAAGCACATTTCAATGGATTCATTTTCAATCCATATGTTCTCATTCTTTCGAATGATTTCTGAAGGTGATCTAAGTGATCATTCTCAGCAGATGATTTGACAAAAATGTCATCTATGTAGATTTGCATAAACTTTCCTATGAAATCATGAAACATAGAATTCATTGCTCTTTGATAACATGCACCAACTTTTTTTAGACCAAAAGGCATTACTATCCATTCATAACGGCCTAAAGCCCTTGGACATCTAAAAGCAGTTTTAGATACGTCTTATTCAGGAATGTATATATGATTCTACCCTGAATAACCATCTAGCATACTCATATATTCAAAACTTGTTGTTGAATCAAGAAGCATTTCTGCCACTACATAGGGTATTCATCTTTTGGGTAGCTAAATTTAAATCCCTAAAATCTATGTAGACTCTAAGAGTTCCATTTTTCTTAACAATAGGAAAAATATTAGCTAGCCAGTCTACATACCTTGCAGTTCTCATGAAGCCGCATTTCAACAATCTCCCGATCTTTTCTTTGATCTTCGACTGAATTTGTGGTGCAAACCTTCTTGGATTCTGTTTCACTTGCTTTTTGTTCGGTAGAATTGGCAACTTAAGTTCCACCATCTCTCGACTCAAACCTGGCATTTCATTGTAGTCCTAAGTAAAACAATCTTTGTATTTCTTCAACAATTTTAAATTTAAAGTCTTGGTCAATCTTGCTGCTAATGTAAGTTGGTCTTTTTATTGAACCATCACCCAGATCAACTTCTTTCAAAGGGTCCTGAGCCTTCATTTTCTCAGTTGATCCCATTGGATCTTTTTCGAAACCCAAAGGTTCATCATCATAAATGCAATCCAACCTTTGGCTTTCAGTTGAATTGAATTGAAAATCATCATTAGCATCTTTGATTGATTTTTCTTGTTCGATTTTCGCAGCTCTTGAAGAGTAAGAATCTAATTCCTTAAAATCAGAGTCTGATAGGAGATTAGGTTCTGATGCAGCGGAAATAATCAAGAGAAAGAGAGAAGAGAGAACAAAAGCAATTATACAGGTTCCTTCCACAAACGGAAGTAGTCCTGTCCCCCTTGTACTTCCAAGGAGAGTTCACTAAAATGTAATATCAATTACAAGTTGCTCAAACACACAGTAAGAGACTTCCAATGCTCAAGTACGCAGGCAAGAGACTTCCAATGCTCAAAGACACAACTAAGAGACTTCCTTGCTCAAGGACGCAGCCAAGAGACTTCTTTGCTCAAGCACACAAGCAAGAGACTTCTTACACAATTACAGAAAATTGAACACTTGACAAACAATCAAACGTGTTTCTATTACAACAAAGACAAACTCTTTTTCAAACAAAAGATAGACTCTGTTTTTCTGTGAAACTTAGAAATTCTAGAATACTCAGTTTGTAAGAATTATCTAAGTTGTTGATGTGTTTTTGTTAAGACTCAGTTGAATACGAAAGTAATGCAGCGTAGTTTTTCTAGTTGTAGAGTCCAACAATTCTTCAAGTCATCTATCCTTTATATAGGCGTAGGAAAGAGACGTTGAGTCATCCAGCACATCAGGATGATTTCTGAAGCTTGATCAATGGTTGTTGATCTGTTGCTTGATATTGTAATAGTCCTTCAATTGCATAATTTGAATTCCATTCCCTTTGAAGATTAATACTGGTAGACACAGTTGCCAAACTGTACGAGGTAGTGGAGTAGTGGAAACAGAGTTCGTACAACGTACTCTGTACTGGCCTGCATTCTTTGTCGTTGTGCTTCCCACGCTCAAGTTGACTTTGAAGCTAGCCGTTACTCCAAATGAGAGTTTCTTTAGCATCGTAATACTTGTAGAAATCCTTGTTAGCATATTTTCAGATTTCGGGCTTCAGACTCACTGTAGCACTAAGCTTCTGATGATCTTCAGACTCTCTTGGTTTTCAGATTCTGATAGTCTTCAGACTCTGATACAGTCTTCAGACTCTCTTCGATACAGTCTTCAGATTCTCTTCGATACAGTCTTCAGACTCTCTTTGATACAGTCTTCAGACTCTCTTCGATACAGAATCACAAGCAACAAGCTTCTCTGGATTTTTGCTCTTTAACATTGTTCAAACAGAATACTTTCTAAGATATAAATCTTGTTTGATATCCTGCATACTTTAAACAAATATTAGCAATAACCAATTGACAACTTTTAATACCTTGTTATCATCAAAACTCAAAACGTGGTATTGTTGAACACCTTTGTTGCAACAATCTCCCCCTTTTTGATGATGACAAACATTAGTATTTAAAAGGTCAATTGTTGTTAATCTAATTAACAAGTTGACTTAAGGGGTCTGAGGTTTGTAAGCTCTGACTCCCCCTGAGTCTGATAGTTCTTAAGTTAGAGGTTTGTAAGCTCCCCCTAAGTTCTATCCAAGTTAATTAAATTCATTTTCATAAGCAATCGAATTTATTCTCAGAATAATAAACGAAATTAGAGAACAGATTCTTAAACAGGGGCTCAGAGTCTAACTAAGCACCTTTCGCAAATTTCCCTTTAACTTTTACATAGAACTTGCAATATGTAGATAAAAGGAATCACAAATCTCATACTTTTCCCTTTTTCCCTTTGGGAAATCACAAATCTCATACTTTTCCCTTTTTCCCTTTGGGAAATCACAAATCTCATACTTTTCCCTTCTCCCCCTTTTGTCATCAACAAAAAAAAGTTTAGAACAAGTTCCTCCCCCTTTTTAAATGACTTAAGGTAAGGATATAAACACATTTTAAGGAAAATGAGATTCAGAGGGAAAAACATAGAAGAATCAGAGCACAAAATAAATTAAATGCAAATAGGGTCAAATAAAAACTTGTATAAATTTGCAAGTAAAAACAGTTTAGAAGACAGCAGACAAAAGTTACAAACAAAACATAAAGAAATTAAACTAAGGTTGGTTTTGTTTGGCAAGATGATCCATCAATTTCTGGAGATCCTCTTGCTGTTTCCAGAGTCTCAGTTCTTCTTAAATGAGCTTCCCTTTCTAGTCTGGCTTCTTCTTGAACTCTGTACAGTCTTCTTTTCAAAGAGTCATAAACCATTGATTCCCTTGGATTATATTGATCTTCATCAAAGAATGGTTTATCTCTAATCCGTAGAATAGGAGTTTTCTCCATGATTATAGCTTTCTCAGCTCTCTTGACTTCTTTAACATGCTTGGCAGTAACAAATGCTTGTTCCCTGGCAGCAGCCTTCTGAATTTTGGTGACAAACTCCAAAAATTCAGTCTTCAATGTAGAGAACATGTCCTCATAGCTTACATTGAGGATGTGCACAAACCTTTGCTCAATAATGTCCTTGAGCTTATTGTTTGAAGAAGCATAGAACTCATCTATCCTGTTTGAATCAAATAGGTCATGAGGTTCAGAGGTTGAGGGTAGAGAGGCTCTTAAAGCTAGAAAAGTTTTAAAATTTGGTAAAATTGTTATTGGATCACAAAGAGATTAAGGAACTCTTCTAGACACAGTTTCTGCTCTGCATTCTGTTACAGGTTCTGATATGATATCAGAAGTTTGTTCCAGAATTTCAGAAACTGGTTCTACAACAGGTTCTGAAGGTTCAACAGAAGCTAAGGTAAGACTTTCTGTAGGTTTAGGTACAGGGTCTGGTTTGGAAACAAATTTTGTAGCTTTTGTTGGTTTGGATTTTGCAGGGGTCTTTGGTAGTTCTCCTCCTAGATGTTTCTCAAAAGAATCTAGAGTGTCTGGAGAGTCTACACAAATGGTTTCAGGTTGGGGGGATGGCTGTTTGGATTGAGTGGTTACTTCAGGCTTTTCAGAAGGTTGAATTGCCTGAAGTGGTTTGAGAAATGATGGTTGAGCAGGATGGTCAGCAGGTAGGTTCATAGACACTGTGATTGTGTCTTGAATGACTCTGTCCATAGTTGAATCAACATATTCAACTATTGCAGGGTCCAATGGGTTATGGGATGATAGGGGTTTGATTGGTGAGGGGGATGAATTTCTGAGGGATGGAAGAATTTGGCTCAAGGGTTTGTTATCTGATTCTGAATTAGATTCTGACTCTTGATTCGTAGAGGAAGATGAGTTATATGCTACATTTCCAGAGGTGCCTATGCCAGCTTCTGGAGAAGCATAATGATCAGACACAGTAGCTTCTGATAACTCAGCTTCTGCAGTAGCTACAGGATTCTTCTGTTTTAGAGCAGAAGCAAGCAACTTAGCAGCTTCTTTAACAGTTTCCTCTTTAAGTTCTTCAGCAACCACTTCTGCTGCCATTGCCTTACCAGCAGCATGTTCATCCTCAATCATAGATACAAAAGTACCTATCTTCTGTGCTACATCCTTAGCCACAGGAACCACATCCACCTTTCTCTTCTTGATCTGACTTTCTTCACCATCAGAGTCAGCATCAAGGAATTCAGCAATTTCCTCAGCTAGTTTGACATAATCTCTGTCACCCTTGCCTTCCTTTGCTTTCTTCTCATCTTTCTTTGCCTTCTTCTCGTCTTTCTTCGCTTTCTTCTCATCCTTGGTTTCTTTTATCCTATCCTTGATTTCCTTGGATGCAGAAGATACTGATGAAGGCATAGGAGCTATGGTCTTAGAGCCACCAATAGTCACTCCTGGAAGAGCAGTAGATTTGATCTTCTTTTTGAGAGGCTCCTGCTTCTCTTCCTCTTCCTTGAGAACCACTTCCTTGGTCCTTTTTCCCTTGACCTTAAGAGGTCCTCCTCCAGCAGTCTTAGGAATGGCAGAATAGTTGATTATTCTACCAGTATCCTTGAAGTAATCCACCACAAATCTTGCAAGAACTTTAGGATTATCTTCTTTGGATATAGGAGGGAAGTCCATCATCAAGTTAGATTGCACATAAGATTCCCTCATATCATGCTTAGAAGGATTGAATCTTCTGACAATCTTCATGTACTGCAGAGTTTTGCCATTGATGATTCTCCCAGTCACAGTTCCAAGATGAATATCTGATACCACACCAGATTCTGATAAGACCTTCAAGAGGCCTCCTTGATACAGAATCTCAGATATTAACCTTCCAAAAGGAACTTGCCTTCTGGTTTCTGATTGACTCTTCTTTATGGCCAAGCACATGTGGTGCATCACATATCTTGGAAAGTTGATCTTTATTTTGTTAATCAGAAAATAAAGAAGAACTTTGTGATCAATAGACAGAGTGTCTGTTCATCCTCCTTTCTGAAGCATATTGTTCAGTATGATCTTCAGAAGCACCCTATGCTAAGGATGCATATCAACTAGTTTATTTGAGGGTCTCCCTTCAAATAGAAGTTTGTTGCAGATAACAGTCCAGCCACTCTTCTTCTGGACATTCCATTGAAATTTACCAGCGTTCTCCACTTGATAAGCCCTGGCAACCACCTCTTCAGTGATAAGGACTGGAATCCCCATCACAGCTGATCTTATTTCAAGACCCTTGTATGGTTTTAGACCCATTTTCTCTCTGTTTTTGCCAGTCAGCTTGGGGTTGTTCATAACTGCCGCTGTTTCTTCAATCGTAGCTTCATCCTTGTCGTAGACTTCTGACCTAACCCAAAAATCTCTTACCAGCTCCTGATATGTTGGTCCATTCAACATACCGAAATAGTTCATCATTTCTTGTGCTAAGAAATGAGAAGAAACGTCAACTCCGTGACGATTAAGAGAACCAAAATCTACTGGAGATTCAACTTGAATTTCCAGAGTTTCTTTGATAATGTTCATCGTTCTGGGTTTGATCACATAAGATTTTCCAGTCTTGACTAGGACACCAGATTGGATGAGATCACTTGCCATTTTAGAGGTTTCTAAGTTTTATTTGAGAACAAATTTTTTTGCAAAGGATTGAAAACAAGAAATTTGTTTAGAGAAATAATCAAAGAGTGAAAAGAGAAGTGAGTTGTGTGTGATATGTATTTATAGAGAAAGTTTGATAACCGTTTGGAAAGAATAGGGGACAAACAAACACAAACAATAAATACATATAGCATGCAGCCGTAAAAGTATTGGGACAATGTGAAGGTAACTTGTTTAACGTTATAAAATCATTGCCCTTTGAGTTCTTACCCAATACAGACAGGCCACGTCTGAGAAACTATAAAGTAACTGTCACCGTAGTGGGGCAGGTGTTACTAAACTCAACAGTCATGCTTCCACTAATACGAGCTTCTGAGAGTCTAAAGATTCCTTACCAAAGTCTGAAAGTTTATCAGAAGCTTATGTTTACCAGAGTCTCCAAAAGAGAGTCTGATTCCCAAATAGCTTCTGAATATTTTTCAGAGTCTGAATTCTGTTTTCAGAGACGCACATTACCTAGAGACATAACACATGTTCAAATTTTTCTTTATAAAATCAAATCTTTCAACAGATAAAGGTTTAATAAATATATCAGCCCATTGATGATCAGTATCAATGAATTGAATATCTAAAATTCCTTTTTGAACATAGTCTCTTATAAAATGATGTTTAATCTCAATGTGCTTTGCTCTTGAATGCAGAATTGGATTCTTAGATAAACATATAGCTGCCGTATTATCACAATAAATTGGGATACAGTTTTCAGTTATTTGATAGTCCTCAAGCTGATGTTTCATCCAGAGTAGCTGTCTACAACAACTAGTAGCTGAGATGTATTCTGCTTCTGCTGTAGACAAAGCAATGGTTGCTTGCCTCTTGCTAGCCCAGGATATCAGATTCTCTCCCAAGAATTGACAATTGTCACTGGTAGATTTTCTTTCAATCCTGTCTCCAGCATAGTCAGCATCACAGAATCCAACTAGCTTGTAGTCAGAGGATTTCTTGTAAAGAAGTCCAAGATTGGTAGTTCCTTTCAGATATCTAAAGATTCTCTTAACAGCTGTTAAGTGAGACTCTCTAGGATCTGATTGAAACCTTGCACACAGACATACACTGAATAAAATATCTGGTCTGGATGCAGTTAGGTATAACAAAGAACCAATCATACCTCTATACAGCTTCTGATCAACTTTGGTTCCTTGATCTTCTTTGCTCAGAGTGCAGGTTGGATGCATTGGAGTATTCATTTCTTTGCAGTCCTCAAGATTGAACTTTTTCAGAAGCTCTTTCGTGTATTTGGACTGATGAACATAGACTCCATCTTTGCATTGGTTGATTTGAATTCCAAGAAAGAACTTCAATTCTCCCATCATGCTCATTTCAAACTCATCCTGCATTACTTTGGAAAACTCTTTGCAAAGTGAACTATTTGTAGAACCAAAAATGATATCATCAACATAAATTTGAACTATAAGAATGTCTTTCTTCAGAGTCTTTCTGAATAGTGTAGTGTCAACTTGCCCTCGTTCAAAGTTATTTTGAATTAAGAAACTACTCAGTCTTTCATACCAAGCTCTGGGAGCCTGTTTTAAGCCATAGAGTGATTTCTTCAATTTATAAACATGCTCTGGATGTTTTAAATCTTCAAAGCCAGGAGGTTGTTTGACATACACTTCTTCAGAAATGACACCATTAAGAAATGCACTCTTAACGTCCATTTGATACAGGGTTATGTTGTGATTAACTGCATAGGAAAGAAGTAACCTGATTGCTTCCAATCTTGCAACTGGAGCAAACGTTTCTGTGTAATCAATGCCTTCTTGTTGACTGTAGCCCTGCGCAACAAGTCTGGCCTTGTTTCTGATTACTTCTCCTTGTTCACTAAGCTTATTTCTGAACACCCACTTGGTTCCAATGATGTTCTTGTGATCAGGCTTAGCTACTAGATCCCATACTTCATTCCTTTTGAATTGATTCAGTTCTTCTTGCATTGCCAGAATCCATCCTTCATCTCCAAGAGCTTCTTCAACAGAGGTTGGTTCAATAACAGATAATAATCCCAAGGCAGACTCTTCTTGTCTGAAATGCGATCTTGTTCTTCTGGGACTTTCTTTATTGCCAATTATCTGATCCTCTGGATGTGAAGACTTGTATTTGAAAGATTGTTTGAATTGACTAGCTTGCAAAGAACCATCTTGAGCTTCATCAGAAGCTTCTTCATTAGGAACTTCAGGGGATGCTCCAGCTTCTGAAGTATCTTCAGATTCTGAAATATGATCAGATTCTGTGTTGTCATCATAATCTTGAGATTCTGCACAACTTTCATCTTGCACAAGAGTTTCACTTCCAGGCACTTTGTCATCGAATCTGACATGCATAGATTCTTCAACACACTGTGTTTCTGAATTATACAGCCTGTATGCCTTAGAGCGTTCAGAGTAACCTAAAAAAATTCCCTTTTGAGCTTTGGCATCAAATTTCTTTAGGTAGACTTTGTTGTTCAGGACATAACACGTACATCCGAACTAATGAAAATAAGATATGTTGGGTTTTCTTCCTTTAAAGAGTTCATAAATTGTTTTGTTCAACAGAGGTCTAATATAGATTCTGTTCTGAACATTACAAGCTGTGTTTACAGCTTCTGCCCAAAAATGCTTAGCCAGATTGTTCTCATGGATCATGGTTCTAGCCATTTCTTGTAAGGTTCTGTTCTTTCTCTCTACAACTCCATTTTGTTGTGGAGTTCTAGGTGCAGAGAATTCATGAATAATTCCATGTTTTTCACAGAAAACCTCAAAAGGTTCATTTTCAAATTCTCCTCCATGATCACTTCTGACTTTCAAGATTTTCAATTCTTTTTCAGATTGAATTTGGATGCAGAATTTACTAAACACGGAATATGAATCATCTTTAGTTTTCAGAAACTTAACCCAACTCCATCTGCTGTAGTCATCAACAATGACTAGTCCATATTTACTTCCATATAAGGATGCAATGCTAACTGGTCCAAATAAGTCAATATGAAGTAACTCCAAGGGTCTAGAAGTAGAAACAAATTCTTTAGGCTTGAAGGGACTCTGGACAATTTTCCCTTTCTGACATGCTCCGCAAAGAGCATCTGAATGATAGTCAATGTCTGGTAGGCCTTTGACAAGTTGCAACTTGTTAAGCTTAGAGATTAATCTCCAGTTAGCATGTCCCAACCGTCTATGCCACAGCTACTTCTTATCACCCATTGACAAAAGGCACACTACCTTCTGATCAGTCAGTTCAGAGAATTTTATCTTGTAGACATTGTTTCTTCTTTTTCCCTTGAAGACTATGGACTGATCATCCCTGTTAACCACAGTGCAGTTGTTCTTATTAAACAATACATCATAACCACTGTCGCATAATTGACTTATGCTCAGTAAGTTATGTCTAAGTCCATCAACGAACCACACATTACTGATTGAGATAAGAGAGTTACTAATGGTTCCAGTACCAATGATTTTGCTAGTCTGGTTTCCTCCAAATCCCACAGTTCCTCCCTCTTTCATGGTTAGGGTTAGGAACATAGACTTTTCTCCCGTCATGTGACGTGACCAACCACTGTCCAGGTACCAAGCCTTATGCTTTTCTAGTCCTTTTAGACATACCTGCAGCATCAATAATTTCAGACTTAGGTACCCATATTCTCATGGGTCCTCTTGGGTTAGTCTTAGAAACATTGAACTCCTTTCGTAAGTTGCGTCTTGAAGTTATTGACAATGTTTTCTCCCATACCTTGGGTTTGGAACCGTTTGGTTTAGGTTTCGACTTGCCTTTCACAGTTTCTCTTCTTTGAAACTTAGGCTTTTGTTTTTCAGACTCTGGCTTTTTCAGAGTCCGTTTATCAGACTCTGAATGTTTTAGAGTCTGAACCTTTGAAGCTTTAGGTTCAAAGTTTTTCAGAACCTTTAACTTTACATTCTGAGATTTTGACTTAGTCAGAACCTTAGAAATAGAAGTTGTAGGTTCTGAATGAGTCACTGTGTTGACTTCATCAGACTCGCTTACAAAGTGATTTTTCAACGCTTCTCTGGCTCCATCAGGACCAGGTTTCAGAGTCACTTCATTTGAGCTTCATCCAGTGAATCCAAGACCCTGTCCTCTGTTCTGATACGTGTTATAGATCGTGGATGCAACTCTTGATCTGTCAATTCCAGTAGCAATAAATTCTTGTAAAGCAACATCTTGCTCACTCAAGTATTTACAGCTACACTTCTTGATCAATAAAGTGTCATTTTCTTCTTTCAAACTTTCTAACTCCAGCAGAGTTGAATTATGTCTTTTTGACAGCTTATCAAGCTGTTGTTTGACTTTCTTCAACTCAGTGGTTTTAGCTTTAAAATGACCAAGAAGTTCTTTGACAGAATCAACTAATTCAGATCTTGTGAGTTCAGAATATACCTCTGTTTCACTTTCAGAGTCTTTTTCTGATTCTGCCTCAGGTGTTTCTTTACCAGATTCGATTGTAGCCATTAGTCTAACAGCTACATTGGCTTCACCATCAGCATCATCATCCTCAGACCCTGACTCATTATCAAGATCTTCCCAGGTGGCCATCAGATTTTTCTTGATCTGCTTCTTAAACTTGCTTGACTTGAAGGTTGGCCTTTTTGACTTTGATTTCTCCTTCTGCAGCTCTGGACAGTCAGCAATAAAATGTCCAGTTTTCTTGCAGTTGAAGCAACCTTTCTGTTCCTCCTTTTTGAAACCCTTCCCACTGCTCTTGCTCAGAAATCTCTTGTTCTTCTTAGCAAGGTACTGCATTCTGCTTGAAAGCATAGCCATTTCTTTTGCAATATCAGGATCTTCCTTTGAGCTTTCAGAAGCTGAAGATTCATTTTCATACTCTTCAATCTTGAGAGCCTTTGAGGATCTTCCCTTTGATTTTAAAGCAATGGTTTTGGGCTTTCTTGCAGACTCATGCTCATTGAGACTTAACTCATGAACCTTGAGAGAGCTTACAAGATCTTCAACACTTAAAGTGTTTAAATCTTTAGCCTCCTCAATTGCAGTGACCTTTGGTCTCCATCTAGAGGGTAAGCTCCTTAAAATCCTACTAACATGATCAGAAGCTATATAACTCTTCTTTAGTATCTGAAGACCAGATACTAGAGTTTGAAATCTTGAGTACATCTGCTCAATACTTTCATCCTCTTTCATCTTGAATAGTTCATACTGATGAACTAATAGAAGAGCTTTAGCTTCCCTGACCTTTTTGCTTCCTTCATAGTTAGCACAGAGAGAAGCAAACATGGCTCTAGCAGTAGATTTGTCACTCATCTTCATGTATTCCGTTTTAGGAATAGCAGTGACAAGAGCCCCTCTGATGATATGATGTTTCTTGTAGATTTTCTTTTGAGCAGCAGTGTGAAGTTTACGGTCAATGGCAGCACCTTCGTCATCAAGTCGTAAGTCACCAACACCATCTTCAAGTATGTCCCAGAGTTCTTCATCAAGACCCATGACATAACTGTAGAAGTTGGTTTTCCACCAAGAAAATTCTTCAGGATCACCATTGAACTTAGGAATTTTTCCATAATCAGCCTTTTTACTGCTGTTATTGGATCCATAGTCATATGGTATAGCAGCACCAGAAGAAGCACTAGAAGAAGACGGTTCACTGGAAGACATGTTTTTCTCTGGATCTTTTCTGTCACACGGTTAAGTGCTATGACAACAGAGCCGGAGCTCTGATACCAACTGAAGGTGAGAAAAACACAAGAAGGGGGGGGGGGTTGAATTGTGTTAGCTTTTCGCAGCTCTTGAAGAGTAAGAATCTAATTCCTTAAAATCAGAGTCTGATAGGAGATTAGGTTCTAATGCAGCGGAAATAATCAAGAGAAAGAGAGAAGAGAGAACACAAGCAATTATACAGGTTCCTTCCACAAACCGGAAGTAGTTCTGTCCCCCTTGTACTTCCAAGGAGAGTTCACTAAAATGTAATATCAATTACAAGTTGCTCAAACACACAGTAAGAGACTTCCAATGCTCAAGCACGCAGGCAAGAGACTTCCAATGCTCAAAGACACAACTAAGAGACTTCCTTGCTCAAGGACGCAGCCAAGAGACTTCTTTGCTCAAGCACACAAGCAAGAGACTTCTTACACAATTACAGAAAATTGAATAGAGTTGAAACACTTGACAAACAATCAAACATGTTTCTATTACAACAAAGACAGACTCTGTTTCAAACAAAAGACAGACTCTGTTTTTTTGTGAAACTTAGAAATTCTAGAATACTCAGTTTGTAAGAATTATCTAAGTTGTTGATGTGTTTTTGTTAAGACTCAGTTGAATACGAAAGTAATGCAGCGTAGTTTTTCTAGTTGTAGAGTCCAACAATTCTTCAAGTCTTTTATCCTTTATATAGGCGTAGGAAAGAGACGTTGAGTCATCCAGCACATCAGGATGATTTCTGAAGCTTGATCAATGGCTGTTGATCTGTTGCTTGATATGGTAATAGTCCTTCAATTGCATAATTTGAATTCCATTCCCTTTGAAGATTAATACCGGTAGACACAGTTGCCAAACTGTACGAGGTAGTGGAGTAGTGGAAACAGAGTTCGTACAATGTACTCTGTACTGGCCTGCATTCTTTGTCGTTGTGCTTCCCACGCTCAAGTTGACTTTGAAGCTAGCCGTTACTCCAAATGAGAGTTTCTTTAGCATCGTAATACTTGTAGAAATCCTTGTTAGCAGATTTTCAGATTTCGGGCTTCAGACTCACTGTAGCACTAAGCTTCTGATGATCTTCAGACTCTCTTGGTTTTTAGATTCTGATAGTCTTCAGACTCTGATACAGTCTTCAGACTCTCTTCGATACAGTCTTCAGACTCTCTTCGATACAGAATCACAAGCAACAAGCTTCTCTGGATTTTTGCTCTTTAACATTGTTCAAACAAAATACTTTCTAAGATATAAATCTTGTTTGATATCCTGCATACTTTAAACAAATATTAGCAATAACCAATTGACAACTTTTAATACCTTGTTATCATCAAAACTCAAAACGTGGTATTGCTGAGCACCTTTGTTCCAACACAAAGAACTACATTGTATGGCTTCAAGTCAGATTCTGATAAGCCAATCTTTTTTAAGAGAAAGTGTAGCAATAGATTCACTATTGCACCTCCATCTACCAGTACCTTGTTTATCCCAACATTATTGATTTTAGCTTGGATGAACAAAGGTTTGAGATGATGTTGAATGTGATGATCAGGTCTTTCGAACATAGCTTGCAGGCCTTCAACACAACCATTATCCATCACATAATAACACTTTGGCTGGTGACCAGCCATTTCTTCAGTGAAATCCTCTTCATCTTCCGTAACCTCTGATATAACATCATACTCAATTGGAACCATTGATACGACCATAATTATATTGAGACTAGCTTCAGAATCAATGAAATTTGAAGTTAATTCTTCATCTTCGACAGAAAGACCTTTCTTTGCAACTTAAGGGTTTTCGTCTTAAGACTTATCCCTTTGTAGTTGACATTATGAACGAACCTCTTCGAGTCATATGTTTCTTCTCTCTTCTGATCAAACATCTCATTCTAATTGTTACTTCCAATACTTTTCTTCCCACCAGAAAATACCCACTGCTCAGTTGTAGATTTTCCACTGACTTTCTCAACCCATTTTTTAGGTGGAGACTTAGGATTGGACTTCTTACCTCCAAAAAATACCCACTGATTATTTGGAGATTTGGAGGGAGAAGTGAAGGTTTTTACTAGTCCCTTCTTCTGGTTTGTAGTTGGGGAACTGTTCTTGAAAGGTATGTTTGCTTTGTCGAAACTGAACTTAATCCTTTTGTCAGCTCACTTTCCTTCCGCTTTGATTGAGGTCAAAAGCCTTCAACATTCTTCGCAGCTTTCTTGTCGAAAACAACACTACATCTGGGACACAGCATAACTGGGGAACCAGAAATTTTGCATATGTTAAGAAAATCAATAAGATCTTCTTCAGCTTTGGGAAATACCACTTGTATTCTTTCTTGATACCGATCTTCCGTAATCACTGTGTCAGCATATTTATGGCCTTCAGTAACCATTTTACAATTCAAAAGTGACGTCGCCTCAGTCAACCAAGAATCAGAGATATTTACCCCCACCAACATACTTTTATGGAAATTAAATTTTAAGTCAGACACCGCCTCAAAAAGGACTAGAACTGCCCGCAATGCACGGACATTCGTGGCAACTCTTTTCACCTAAAAGTAATGTGTCATCTGCAAACTGAAGGTGGGATAAAACAACTGGATTTCCGGGACCAACACTATAACCACGAAACAAGGTTGCCTCAACCATGGCCTTCATCATAACATTCAAACCCTCTGCTGCTATTAAAAATAAAATGGATGAAAGCGGATCACCTTGACGCTGCCCTCTGCCTATAGGAAATTCATCTGTAGAACTACCATTAACAAGAACGGATGTTGTAGCCGTCGTTGCACATTCCTCAATCCATTTCCTCCACAAAGTCGGGAAACACATTTTACCCATCACCACATCAAGATACCCCCTTCAGCAAAAGAAAAACCTCGAAATTGTAATTCATCAACTGTCGGCCTTAGCATATTGTGTGGTTTAAAGTGACTAGCAAAGTGAGAAAACATAGCCTGACGGATGGGTTGCATGCCCTCCACCAACTTGTTGAACAGTGTATCCAATATGTGTTGTTAGCTCAGTCTTAGTAAACAAATTATTAGTATCACCTTAATTGATAATAATTTAGACTACTAGAAATAAATTGGCCACTAAATTATATATACTTGCTATAATGCTCAATGAAATGCATGAGAAAACCATGCGAGCAAGTTGAACATGATGATTTTTTTTGTTACAGTTGAACATGATGTGATATAGCACGAGTGGAATGAAATACACTTTGGATGGATTGGAATTAAATTACAAAGGAGGCGCCTTAAAGCTTTTTACATATAAAAGTTTAAATTATACTTGACCAAAAAAAAGTTTTAAATTATATTTAAAATATATAATTTAATCAATTAAATTTTTACTGTATATAACTTTTATCGATGAAAAAAAGGTCAAGTGATGATTTACAACTAGACATCAATAGATTCAATATAAGTTTTTTTTTTAAACAGAAACAATTCCATATAAGTTTTGAATTGATTGATGATCGTATATGGTTTCCGAATTTTTAAAATTTTTGTGTGCAGTCAAGTCAAGGTTGATATTAAATTAAACCAAGCAAGTGAGCTTTATGAATAATAAGTTCCATTAAAATATGAATCGTTTGTGAGAATTAAATTGATTTTGATTTTTTGATTGAACAATTCTTAGACAGATTATACTTACCTTCAAGTCGAACTCCAAATTATTAGGGATCACTCCCTTGTGAATTGAGTGGTTAACACACACACACACAAAAAAAAAAGTTTAATAGTGGTGGGTTGGTGATCCAAAACAACTTTGAATACAACCAATCAAAACATTATGAATTGTCACGTAAATTAAAAACATGAATTGATGTTGATATTCTAAATATTTTGATTTGTTGTGTGTGAACAGTTGTTTTGAACCGTCAACCCAACACTATTATACTCCCAAAAAAAATTAGGTTAAATATATTTTTGTAAGTTCTTTCAAATTTTCTACAAAATGAATCCAAATTCAAAAAGATGGAAGGTTTAAGGAAACGGTTATGATTATTATTTTTTTACAAAGGTTATAAAAATATTCCTTTAAAAAAAGTTATAAAAATATTGTTCGCCCATTTTTATAAAAAATATAATCAAATTGTTCGCCCATTTTTATAAAAAATATAATCAAATTGTTCGCCGTTAGTTATGCCAAGTGCTAACCAATTGTGAACATCAGATTTAAGAATTGTGAAACTTAACATATCATAGCCTATGATATGCCTATGGGCTATAGCAAAAAACTAAGTCAAAATTGATCTTCTCCCATTGAAAATTGCTCATTCCCATGTGTTATGACAATAATACCCCAAATGTGACTTAAGCTACATTGTCAACGTGACTTAATTTACGTAGGTTATAGGCCAACGTTAGTTAAGTCACATTCTGCTTGTGTCAAGTAGCATAACAACGGAATTGGCTTTTTTTCCCTATTTTCCTTCATTAATTTATAATTACATACATCCTTTCCTTCATTTTCATCTTTGTACTCAACCATTCATGCAATAATGCATTCATTTATTCATTCCTTCAATCAATCATTGAATCACTCATTCATTCAAAATTTAAATACGCAAAATAAAACCTAAAAATAATGTAATTGTCATAAATAAAAAAAACAAAGACGCAAGTGTAAATATATTACATTACAATCCTTCAAACTGTCATAAAAACATCTAAAGATATAAAAATGTCATAAAAGAACTATAAATAAAAATATACTCTTGTGAATTATGGCTCCTAGTCCTCCTCCGGTGAATCGGCTCCTTCTGCAAAATATTATACTCTAATGGGATTCCCTGCAACACACCGGTAAAGACTGGAGATGAAAATACATTAGGGTGCTCCATTGCACTATCCACTATGACTCTGATATTCGCAATAATCTGGAGTGGGTTGGGAAGCTGTCTGGCTCATTGCTTCTGAAAAATAACCTCCTCGTAAGGAGGGACAGGAGTTGTTTACCCATCAATGGGTGCAAGGTCGCCCATAATAGGATGATATACATCATAGAACCATCTGACGTACCCCCCGTGTATACCTCAACTGCTTCCTCGTCATTGTCTGCCAACCCCTTTGTGCCCGGTCTAGGACATGGACCATAAAATCTTGAAATGCCACAACCACATCCTTTGGGTCAAGAGCCTTAATCATCTAGGAGATCTTAGAATGGCCTGGATATAGTCGTACTGCTTTAGAACCCACTCCAGCAAGTGAAGGTACCTCCTGTCTTTATCAGCCATGATACAACCGTAGTACCAGTAGATGACGTGTAAAGGCGTGATGTCTCGCTAGTTCTCTTACGGCCTCAGGATGACATCAACAATTCACCATCAGATCAATGATGCCTTAGTAGTGTCTAGGATCAGAAAAGCCCAGGGCGTTTTCATCTAGAAAAAAGCGGCTGAGCATAATTGTAGTCCTTCACAAGCTTCCTCGAAAATAGCTTCTGGAAGTGCTCCAAAATCCATCCCTACAAAACAAAGACACACACTAATATCAGCACAAGTATTATACAAAAAAACATTCCAACATCACAAACGCATAAACAGACACAAGAATATCGTAAGTTATTTATGATATTCTACATAAAAGAAGAAACAAAATTAACTGTAGTAGAGTCATGAAACCGCCAACATTGCCAATGGTTGGGATTGTAGCAAGTGATATCCCACCCTAGGACCACTAGTGGACCGTGTCCAAGTCTTGCAGCATCGTCAGCCATACCAGATGAACGTTTTTGCTGTTCTTTTGGCGAAAATAGTGAGGCCAACCAAAAGCAACAAAAACGCCTTAATGCACATAGACCTAGTAGTCTCCAACTCCTCTGCCTCTTCCTCATCACCAGGCTCCTCCAACTGATTACACCTATGGTAGATTTTGTCATACGCCTCCCTCAGGTGAGTTATGTGTTGGAATAAAATGTGTTTAACATTACCCTTTGAGTTTTGATGATAACAAGGTATTAAAAAAGTGTCAATTGGATATGCTAATATTTGTTCAAGTGTGCATGTCCATAGACAAAATTTAAGTGTCTCAAACAAAAGCATAGGTTCTGATAGAACAAATCAGAGCAATGGAATCCGCTACAAGGAAGCATCTTAAGAAAAGAGGTTCTGAAGACAAGAGGATCTGAAGACAATAAGTTCTGAAGATGACGTCATTAGAAGCACTCTCATCAGAAGCTACCTATCAAAAGCTGACGTCATCAGAGGTTCTGAAGATCATCAGAAGCTGAAGATCATCAGAAACTAGAAGACTGGAAGCTTCAAGTTTGTCAAATGTTGGTTTTGATCACACCTATCATTGCAGAAGAATAGAAGCCTGAAGCAACGGCTAATTCAAAGAAATTTGAAGGCATTAGATGCTTATCCCTTGAAGAACGTTGGAAAAAGACAATAGTATAATTGTACAACCACCTTCTCCACTACTCTATTTTGTGTCTGCAATAGTACAAGAACAATAGCTGTGACTATTCTAGTGATCAACCAAATAAGGAAAGGATTCGAAATTGTTCTTTCATAGGACAATAACCAAATCAGGCAACAAATCTTTGGTGATTTGATCAAGCCTCAAATGACTCTTTTTGATGAGCTGGCAATCAACAACGTCTCTTTCACACCTCTATATAAAGGAGTGAAGACATGAAAAATTGAAAGACTCTCACTACAATTTTACAAGAGCCAAATCTCTGCAGATATTGTTCCACATTAAAGTTCACTTAGAATTTCTTAGCAACTTTCATACCTTAGAAATTCTAGAATCTTAAGAGTCTATATCTGATTTGTATTGTGAACACCACTAATTGTATATCAAGTGTTGAACCTCAAACATTTTTCTTTATAATTCTGTTTGAATAGAAGTCTCTTGCAGTTGTGCTTGAGCATAAGAAGTCTCTTGATTTTGTTCTTGAGCATAGGAAATCTCTTGCAATTGTGCTAGAGTAGTTTGAAGTCTCTTGCTTTAGCAATTGAGCAAGTGTAATCAGATATTGATTTTAGTAAACTCTCCTTGGAAGTGCAATGGGGACAGGACTACTTCTGGTTTGTGGAAGGAACCTGTATCATTGCTTTCTTTCTCTCTCTCTCTCTCTCTCTCTCTCTCTCTCTCTCTCTCTCTTTCTCACTCTCTCTCTATTTTTATCCGCCGCATTTAGATTCTGAACATCACCTCAGAAGCTGAACTCTATCAGATTTTGATCATTGACTCTAGTTTAGGAGAAAACGAAGAAAAAACAAACACAATTCAACCCCCCATTCTTGTGTTTTTTTCACCTTCAATTGGTATTAGAGCTTTGGTTCTGTTGTCTTAACACTTAACAGTGTAACATAAAAAGATCTGAGAAAAACATGTCTGGTGAAAGCTCTAATGATGGAAACAACAACAATGATGTTCACTATGACTATGGTACTTCTGATGATAAGAAGTCTGACTCTGGCAAATCCCCAAAGCTCAATGGAAAACCTGAAGAGTTTTCATGGTGGAAAACTAACATGTATAGTCACATCATGAGTTTAGATGATGAACTATTGGATATTCTTGAAGATGGAGTTGGTGACTTGGTAATTGATGAAGAAGGAGCTGCTATTGATAGAAGTGATCATGGTGGAGAATTTGAAAATGAGTCATTTGAAACTTTTTGTGAAAAACATGGGATTATCCATGAATTCTCTTCTCCTAGAACTCCACAGCAAAATGGGGTTGTAGAAACAAAGAATAGAACCTTACAAAAAAATGGTTAGAACCATGATACATGAAAATAATTTGGCTATTTCTGGGTAGAAGCAGTGAATACAACATGTTATGTCCAAAATAGAATCTATATTAGACCTATCTTGGAGAAAATAACATATGAACTCTTTAAGGGAAGGAGACCTAACATATCTTACTTTCATCAGTTTGGATGTACTTGTTACATTCTAAATAATAAGACCTACCTAAAGAAATTTGATGTGAAAGCCTAAAGAGGGATCTTTTTAGGTTACTCTGAAAGATCAAAGGCATACATGGTGTATAATTCAGATACACTATGTGTTGAAGAATCAATGCACATCAGATTTGATGACAAGGTAACTGGAAATGAAACTCTAGAGCAAGGTGAAAGTTATCCAGATATGCAAGTACCTGAAGATACTTCAGAACCTGATCAGGTTGAAGATTCTGAAGATAGTCCTGAAGCTGAACCCACACCATAAGCTCAAAATGAAGTAGCTTCTGATGAAGCTCAGGATGGTTCTCAGCAAGCTAATTAATCCAAGAATACATTTAAGTACAAATCTTCACATCCTGAGGATCTAATCATTGGAAACAAAGAGAGTCCCAGAAGAACGAGATCATATTTTAGACAAGAACAGTCTATGATGGGATTGTTATCAGTGATAGAACCTGCTACAGTTGATGAAGCACTTTCAGATGATGGATGGATACTAGCTATGCAAGAAGAACTCAATCAATTTCAAAGAAATGATGTGTGGGATCTGGTATCCAAAGTTCAGCACAAGCACATTATTGGAACAAAATGGGTATTCAGAAACAAACTGAATGAACAAGGAGAAGTAATCAGAAACAAAGCCAGATTTGTTGCTCAAGGTTACAGTCAACAAGAAGGCATTGACTACGCTAAAACATTTGCTCCAGTTGCAAGATTGGAAGCAATTAGGTTACTTCTATCTTATGAAGTTAATCATGGCATTATATTATATCGGCTAAAATGCTCTTTTGGTCGCTTAACAACATTTTTAGTATCGCTTTGGTCCCATAAGTAATAAAAACTTCGTTTAGGTCCCGTAACTTTATTTAAAGTATCAGTTTGGTCCTTTCTGTTAATTTAATTCAAAAAACCGTTAAATTTTGGTCCTTTAGCTTATTTAATTAGTATTAGTTTGGTCCCTAAATTTAACGTTTTTTTGAATTAAAATAACATAAAGGACCAAACTGATACTTTAAATCAAGTTAAAGGACCTAAACGATACTATAAATGTTGTTAAGGGACCAAAAGAGCATTTTAGCCTATTATATCAAATGGATGTTAAGGGTGCATTTCTCAATGGTGTGATAACTGAAGAAGTGTATGTCAAACAACCTTCAGGTTTTGAGCATCTTAAGAATCCTGACCATGTTTATAAACTCAAGAAATCACTATATGTTCTCAAACAAGCTCCTAGAGTCTGGTATGACATACCAAGTTGACACAACACTCTTCAGAAGAACTCTTGAGAAGGACATTCTTGTCGTGCAGATTTATATTGATGATATAATATTTAGTTATACTAATATATCTCTTGGCAAGGAATTTTCTAATTTAATGCAAGATGAATTTGAAATGAGCATTATGGGGGAATTGAAGTTCTTCCTTGGAATTCAAATCAATCAATGCAAAGATGGAGTGTATGTTCATCAGTCAAGATACATCACGGAGCTTATGAAGAAGTTCAAGCTTGAAGATACTAGAACAAAGGTTGACCAAAAGTTGTGTAGAGGTATGATTGGTTCTTTGTTATATCTCACTGCATCTAGGCCAAATATTTAATTCAGTGTATGCTTGTGTGCAAGATTTCAATCTAATCCTAGAGAATCTTATTTAACTACTGTTAAGAGAATCTTCAGGTATCTGAAAGTAACAACAAATCTTGGACTCCTCTATAGGAAATCCTTAGATTATAACTTGGTTGGTTATGTGATGCTGATTATGCTGGTGACAGGATTGAAAGAAAATCAACCAGTGGAAACTGTCAGTTTCTTGGTGAGAATCTGATATTATGGGCTAGCAAGAGATATATTAAACCAAACTAACAAGAATTTAATCTTTTGAATGGAATAATAGAACTTCCGGGTGAATGCTTGAGAGTTGTTGTTTAACAAGTTTGAATTTACCCCATTTCAGAGGTAAGATAATTGTTGTAGTTGGGAGGCTCTACCCGAATGTAATGTAATGATAGGACATATTTAGGAACTTTATGTAATGTACTGTAACTTTTATTTGAATTTATTCAATACGCAACTTTAATTGAAATTATTCAATACGCGACTTTAATCGAAATTATTCAATACGCGACTTTAATCGAAATTATTCAATATGCAGCTTTATTCAAAGTACCATAATGTAAACCTAAATGTACCAAAATGCGCGCGACATATAAAAAACATAAAAAAAAAATCTAAAACAATTAGACATTACGAGTCATTACATTTAATCATCTTCCTCGTCACACATGTCAATTGGGTTGTCCTCGACAGTCCCTGGGGCACCTGCTTTTGGTTGAGGACCAAAATAGCATGTCCTCCCGCTCCTCCTCAACTTGGAATGGTTGTACACCGCCACCTTCGAATCACTTTTTTTAACGGAACCATCACATCCAATTTCGTGCCATGTCATAACCGATTTAGCTTTCTTCTTCTCACCCTCATTTTTCAATTGAGCAGCATCACCCTTTTTCTGAGACATTTCTACACGATGCAAACATCGGATCAAAACATAGGATCAAATATTCTACCACAAATTCCTAACAATTTTTACAATTTCTAATAATACCTAACAATTTCTACCAATTCCTAACATTTTCTAACACAATTCAATCAATTCTATTCTAAACAACATAGAACAAATCAATCAAAAATCATCATCAAATTTAAAATCAACAAAACCTAAATATGTCAAAAAAGCTCCAAAAAAACATAACAATTCCATAAAATAAAAATAAAAACCAATTCAATAGGATTCAAAACACTTACTATATTTTGTGCTTGAAATTGGCTTCGAATGGCTTAGGAATGGTGAAAATTGCACCTGAGAATCCCAAAACCGCAACAATGGAGTTTTGCAAATTCCTATGTTTGTTTTGTTCTTATAACATAGCATCGGCAGTTCACTGCCGCAGGAAACTAGGCAGTTAACTGCTGTCTATGAAGCACATATACTTCAAAATGGACGACGTATCGTATCCCCTGCATATCCTACACCAATACATGTCGGATACTTCCCGATACGTATCGGGAGAGTATCAGATGATTAAATTTTATTTTTTAAAAAAATAATTATCCGATACATCCCGGATATGCGAAGGATACATTAGTGTGGTCCGATATAATAAAGGACAATCAATAATATGGTTTATGTGCATACTAATCTTCCACTCTTGTCAAGGAAAGAAGATAGATATAATAAAGGACAATCAAGAATGTGGGACATTAGTGGAGATGTGCATGAATCGTTTGATGGTGTTGGAATTGACTTTGCAGAGTTGTCTTGGATGAACCTCATTTGAAAGCTGATTTGTATCTTGATGATGGGAATGGAGGAGAGAAGATTGAGACAATTAATGTAAACTAAAATAACTTAACTCTTGAGTATTTGTGTTCTTTTTTGGATATAGTGCTTCTTTTTAGGATCGACATAGTATATCACTAACAATGTTCCTTTTGGATATAGTATAGCACTGATGGCACTTTCTTTGGGATATATTGTGTTTGTAATTGACTAATCATCACTCTCTTAATCGTCAATATTACTTATATTTATGTTGATGTGCTACAAGCCTATGACTGATTTCTTGTGTTTGTTAATAGATTTGCATATTAAAAAAATGGTTATAATTATATTGTACATTTAATTATATAATTTTTTTTATTATCGTATCATAATTTTTGAAATTTTTCCGTATCGACGTATCGGTGATGTATCGTATCTTGTATCCAAGCTTCACAGACTGCCGCTGGGGAATTTCAGTCTTTTACTAGTGTTTTTCAGCCTTATAAGAAGTGTGAATAACAAATTTTATTTCAAATTCATGATGGACATTTTAAGGTAAGTGATGCAAAAATTAAAAATTTATCCTTGGCATGAGAACCGCTCACAAGCCCATCTGTTATATTTTTTTCAGATGTACCTACAACGGGTTAGAATGCACACGTAGAATCATTGTTGTCAAGATCCCAATGTAAATTCTAAATTTCAGGATTTTGCGCCTTTTTTCATTTTCAACGACTTAAATTCGTAGTAGAATCCTAAAATAGGCAAATTCATCGATTTTGATTGCGATATTACGATTTCTTACAAACTAAATCATTTATGACTATATACCATTTATTAGAGGTGTACATGGGTTGGGTTAACCTAAAAAAAACTGGTTAAACCCACCCTAAAAAACCTAAAAATGCGAGTTGGATCAGGTAATCGGGTGAGTATGGTTTCAAAAAATGAAAAACTCATGATAAAATCTAGGTCTCGGGTAAAATCATACCCAAACCCAAGAACCCGCTTACCTAAATGCCAACTTTTTTTATTTTTATTTTCATAGAGAATAAGGAGAATACCAAAGGTTTTGGTCATAAATCAAGTTTATAATTTCCAAAACTCACACAATACACTCTATATATTGAAAATCAAAACATACTAGAGTTACAAAATAGGATGTTGCACTTTTTTATTATTTTGAGGCTTAAATATGTCTATAATCCCTGCAAATAGGACTCACTTGAATTTTTGTCTCTGTACTTACTAATCCTCCCATTTTGCCATTGCAAATATTAATCATTTTTATTTTAATCCTAATCAAGTTTTTTTGATGAGGTGGAGAGTCATTAGCGACATCAGTAGAACAAACCTGAAAGGTCATTTTTGCCCTTAATGAGAAAGCATACGCTGAAAAGACAGTTTTACCCCTGTCTTTATCTTCTCATTCCTATTCTTCTTGGATCTGCAACTCTCCTCTCTTCTTCTCCCAATTCATTTCCCTTTCTACACCATCCCCTCATTTGCACTAAATTCTTATGTTGAAGCCTTCCCATGCTTGAAATCTTAGCCATAAATTCCCGTAACCCTTGTTTAGAATCATGATTAACACACTTAACAACAACCAATGTTTTATTCATTAATGTACCCTTTGTAGCATTTCTTAGTTCCTCATAAGAGAATCTATGAGGCCAATACTCCATTTCCCAATTTTCAACATCGTCATCATCTTCTCTTCTTTTTCGTTGACGAAGATATAATATAAACACACAACCAAGAAAACAAAAAACCAACTACAATCCCAGCAATAGCTCCACTGGAAAGTGAATTCGACACACCAACCGGAGCAACAATAACATTTATCTCCAACTTCTCGCCGTCAAAAACAATCCACGCTTGATATTCTCCCCAGTGTTCATCTGCACCAGAATGAAGCTTCATGTTGAATTATAATATCCCGTAGGTGTTTGAATTTTGGATTCGATGTTATTCAAATTGTTTCCGGTGTGATTACTATCTTTCTCGTTAAACTCAGGGTTTTGACCGGTGTCAAATTCAACGGAGATGAGAGGGAAAATTGAAGAAGAGTCAATCGCGTTGGTTAATAAGCCGAAATATTGACTAGCGAGTGCAGCGGGAGGGGAAGTGGTGTTGCAGAGGACGAAAGCAATACCGAAGTCGAGGCTTGTAGGATTGTATAGTTAGATGGAGAAAATGAAGGAAGTGGAGAAAGAAGTGATGTTTGTTGATGAAGGTTTGAGCATGGGGAGTTTTGTAGGGTGGAAGGCATGGTCGTACCTGGAAGAAGAATAGGAATGAGAAGAAGATGAAGATAGGGGCAAAACCGTCTTTTCCAAGTACGCTTTCTCATTAAGGGCAAAAATGACCTTTCAGGTATGTTATGTTGATGTGGCATCACTCTTACCCAGTCGCTACTTGACACATAGGCGCCACGTCGCTAATGACTCTCCACCTCATCAAAAAACGTGATTAAGACCAAAACTCAAGTGATTAATATTTGCAGTGCCAAATTGGGAGGATTAGTAAGTACAGAGACTAAAATTCAACTGATGCCTATTTGCATGGACTAGACGCATATTTAAGGCTTATTTTGATGTTAATGCAATTTTATGTCATGCAACTTTAGTTTATTGCAAATATTTTATGATAGAATTTATTACTTTATATTATCATTTATTACTTTATGATACTGGAAAAAAAATAGTGCAAACAATTTTTTTAATAAAATAAAAAAGTTGAGTAATTTTTATGGAAAAACATGAGTATTCATCATTTAATATTTAATAAAACATACAAATAATTTGGGTAACCTATTATCCAATTCAACCAACCCAAATTCAAGTGGGTTTATCCAAACCGGTCCAATTATGTAATGAGTGGTTATTTTACCTCACCCAAATTGCAATTGCAGTACCCTGTATGGTTCGGTTTTGGGTTTGGTCAAATCTAACTCAAACCCACCCACGTACACCTCTATCATTTATAACATATATTTAGTTTTTTTTGTGTGGGTAAAATCTATCGATTTTGATTGCGATTTTACAATTTCTTATATAGATTCTACAATGTAGTCTAGTAAAATCCTTCGATTTTAGTTGCGATTATACGATTGTCAATTTTGCTTTTTTCTTTCGACCTAAAGTAAAATCCTAATTTTGACAACCTTGTGTAGAATTGCTTTGTATTGGATTCAAAATTTGCTTATGATATAAACTTTGCGCACAGAGTGAATTCCTCGTATACATGTATGACTGAAACATGACATTTTCTTGCAAGCGACGAAATCTAAAAATTATATATGCAAAGACTCTTACACTTATTGTGCAACGATATAAGATGATAAGTATTCAAGTCAGTTCGAGGTAGTTTAGTTTAACAATACATTATCATTACAGCATTGGCTTATGCATTATCATATCTTCTTCGGTTGAGAATGTAGCAACACTTAAATCAATAAGATTTTGTTGCTTGCTTTTAGTGAAGGTAAATCCTCCTCCATCTTTATATCTCAATTTTTTTTATGATTATTGGATTTGGTTCATTCACTTATATCTCAAGTTTACTTTTATTTTGTTTTTGAAGATATTTATTGGTCCAAGTAAAGCTATTAAAGATGGTGTTGCAAACTTGTCATACAATTGAAAGTACAGCCAAGAAGAATTGTGTTGCATCATTAACTTGCTTAGATTCCCTCATGGCTATTTTTTTTTTTATAACACTCCAAAATATGTGTCAAATGCATTTCATCCTATATATTTATTAATGAAAAAAGAAAAACAAAAAAAATAAAAAAATATGGCAGACCGAACCAAACACAACAAAGTTAAGTAATAAAATAATACACATACCAAAGTTTATATAAGTTTCATTATCTGATTTGATAATTCAATTGATTTACTACTTCTAAAATTTCTCAAAAAAACTTCATTATCATTCCAGTAACATGAAAACCTTTTATCATTTGTCAATAGTGAATGATAGGTTACTTATCAAAAATCACAACAAAACCAAAAAACATCCTCAAAATAAAAAACAAACTTGGTCTCTGGGAAGGAGTAGATATTTTACGTTTTACGTGTTGCTTCTAAATTTTGTGATTTGGCTAATGAAATGTTAGGGGTGAAAATGTTGGGTTGGGGTGTAAAAATGAAATGTTGTTGTTGTAAAAAAAAATTAAATAGCTGACGGGCTTAAGTCTAGTAAATGGTTGGACCCTCTTTGCGGTTATTGTTATTTATACCACCTTTAAACCAGTATTACTATATACATTCCCCTTCGTCAATACTTTTTAAGCTCTTGCGGGTATGGGCACTAGGCTGCCGCCGTATCCCCAGCCTTTGTCTTGGGTTGCGCTTGTTGGTCTATATGGCCAAGATTATAAGCAAGAAGGGGTGAATAGCTTTTTGAAAAAGTTTTTCCGGAGTTTGATAAAAAGTAATTTTAACGAAATCGACTATTGAAATCGTACACGAACAATCACAACAATAAGCAAAGATAAACCTATGTGCAATAAGATTTAATGTAGAATTGAGTGATGCAAAATACATATCTTATTAACAATCAAACTTTAATGTGCCTTGAACAATTTGCAAAACTTTAGACAATTTCAATATAAAACCTATATTAAAAATAATACCAAGTTATCAATTGAAAACACAATGCATATGAAACTGAAGAATTGAATAGAACTTGCACTCAATTGATCTAAACAAAATTATTAAAACCTAATTCAACAAATTAGATTAACTTTTGATAAAAACAACTTAGATCAACATTAGCAATTATCCTAACAATTACTCAATTAATCATATGCAATAATGAAAAGTAAAGAGGATAAGGAAAAGAGATAATACCGGTATTTTTATAGTAGTTCGGTCTTTCTCGTCCTCGCTAGAGCTACGTCTACTCTTCTTGATGAAGTACTCCTTCACCAAGGTCATCCACTAAGTAACAAATGTTGAATACAATGTGTTTACAAAAGTTCCTTGAAATTAAACCTAATTCTTCAACCCCTATGTAAACACCCCCCCCCCCCAACTTCAGATAACCTTTGAATTTGGTGCTCATTGAATCTTCGAATCCTTGATTATATGTGCACCCCTTCGAACACTTCACTAAAGTCTTTGATGCTACGTCTGGTAATCGAATCGCCTTCGACTTCAAGAACGGTTAGAAAGACCTCGAGCCCTTTGGAGGTGTAATGAGATTATTCACTTCACTTTGGAGCCTTGATTAAGCCCAAACAATCTCCTTGAAAGAATCAACTTACAATCCTTACTAGCACCCTAGCAAATCAATGTGACTCAATGTACAAAGTGATTCTAAGAAAATGTGTTTAATCTTGAAGAATTTATGTGCAATGAGCTTTTGAGACCTAGAAAGAATAATTGAAAATGATTCAAAAGTTTGGGTGTTATGAGGAAGTGTGTATATATAAAAAAAGGGTGGCAAGTGCAAAATTTCGGACAAAAACAACATAGTGAATCGATTCAGTAAATGTGTGAATCGATTCAGACAACTGAATGACAAGCAGGATGACTATGAAGATTGATACGTATCAGACACCATTTGAATCGATTCAAATGTCCCCAGATGAAGATTGATATGATTCAAAATCTTATGAATCGATTCAACCAAAGTCTGAAAGTTTCATGATACGATTCAACATAATTTGAATCGATTCATGTGATACTATTCAGGAAAACTGTGAATCGATTCACTGTGATACTATTCAGGAAAACTGTGAATTGATTCACTGTGATGCTATTCGTGAAAATTTGACTTAATTCAAAAGAAGAGACAAAAGGAAAATGGACATAAAGAATGCTTGATATGAATCAATGAATTATGAATCGAATCAAGCAATTCACGGAAGGATTTTCCTATACATGACAACACACAAGACACAAGGAAAGTGGACATAAAGAATGCTTGATATGAATCAATGAATCATGAATTGAATCAAGCAATTCACTGAAGGATTTTTCTATACATGACAACACACAAGACACCAAGGAATCACATAACACAATGAGACATGGTTTGCTAAGTACTTTAACAAGTTTCTAAGCTAAAGTTAATCAACATAAAAAACATCATCAAATAAACCTAGATATTTAGACATCATTAAAACACAAACCTATAACTAAAGCAATCATCTTCAGCGTTGGCCCCGATTGTGAATTATTTTACAAATACTGTATCATTCCCATTGTTATAACTTGCGTATAACAGTTTGGTTCCTCAATTTTTATTCTTCTCTTCTCTCCCTTATGAAGTAGCAATAAACGTCACAAAGAAGGGGGTTTGAATTGCGACCCTTTTAAAATTATTCCTGAAACTATAAATTAAGTTTAATATACCCAAGATAATTCTTGGTTATTGTTAGTGAAATATATAAGCAATTAATATATATATATATATATATATATATATATATATATATATATATATAAAGGACCATAATGTTCTGGATAGAGATAATATAAGCAGAATAAGAAAAATTATACTAAGCTGAATTATAAGGTTAGTTTTAGTAAGGACCATAAAGTTCTGGAGGAATGTAAAGAAGAAATGATAAAACAATATTATAAACTGATTTTATACTTTAGTTTAAATATTATGCAGTTGTTTTATCTTGGACCAGAATATTCTGGAGGTAGTTTAATTAATTAAGTTAGGACTAGAGAACTCTGGATTAATATTATGCGGTTTTGGATATATCTTCCTCATTCACTCTAATTTGGTGATATCTTGACCTCAAATCAATCTTACTGAACACTTCCGCACCAACCAGCTGATCCATCAAATCATCAATCCTCGGAAGCGGATACCGATTCTTAATCGTTACCTTGTTCAACTGCCGATAATCCACACACAACCTCATACTGTCATCTTTCTTCTTAACCAACAACATTGGAGCACCCCACGGAGAAACACTCGGCCAAATAAACTGTTTATCAAGCAAGTCTTCCAACTGCTTCTCAACTCACCCAACTCAGATGCAGACATCCGATACGGCGCAATCGAAATAGGACTCGTTCCTGGTACCAAATCAATTGCAAACTCCACCTCACGCTCCGGTGGCAATTCAATAATGTCGTCCGGAAAGACTTCTGGAAACTCTTGCACTACCGGCAAATCACCACTTATCCTCTCACTACCTTCCTTCAACAATGCAAACATCATGAACACACTAGCTTCACCATCCAAAGACTTCTTCACTTGTTCCGCGGTTAGGAACTCTCCACTTACCTCAGCTACCGGCTTCAAAAACGTCACACTTTTGGTTAAACAATTAATGCTAACACCGAAAGATAACATCCAATCCATACCAAAAATTACATCCATGTGCTTCAACGGAAGACACACAAGATCCAACTTGAAATCAACGTTACCAAAATTAACGGGACACTTGGCACACACTAAAGAAGTAGTCACCGAGCCATTGGTCGGGGTGTCAATGACCATTCCACGCGACAACGGAGTTACAACCAAACCCAAATGCTCAACACAACTAACTGAGATAAAAGAATGAGTAGCATCGGTATCAATAATTGCAATCAAAGGAGTACTATTGATAAAACACATACCTCAGATAAGATTATCCGGCTGCTCCACTTCCTCCGCATTCAAAGCAAACACCTTTCCCGCCGCCTTCTTCGGCTTGGTACTCTTAGTACTGATATGAAATTTATCTCCACAGTTGAAACAAGTAATATCCTTCTTGCACTCAAACGACTTATGACCCTTCTGACCACACTTGTAGCAACTATCGCCCTTTTTGCAATCATTAGCAAAATGACCCAAAGTTTCACATTTAAAGCACTTCACATCCAAAGCATTCGCCTTAAAGCCCCCACCAACCTCTTTCTTCCTTCCTTTGTCCTTGTTGTACGGTTTCCCAAATCCATGGCCCTTTCCCTTCTTGTCATTCACCGCCTTGTAATGGTTCGCCTTAGCCTTACCGGCGTCGTCAAACATGCGACACTTATGCACCAAAGTATTGAAATCCCGAATCTCCTGAACACACATGTACGGATAGATCGCTGGCCTCAAACCGCTTTCAAACTTCACACACTTTGACACCATTGCATCCTCAGCATTGATGTAGGGACAAAACCTCGAAAGCTCTTCAAACTTAGCGGCATACTCAGCAACTGACAAGTTCTCTTGCTTCAAGTTCAGAAACTCCACTTCCTTCTTGGTCCTCAAATCCTCAGGAAAGTACTTCCTCAATAGCTCACTCTTGAACCTGCCCAAGTCACAACCTCTCCACCGGCCTCAAGCCTCCCCTTGGCATTCATCCACCAAAACTCAGCCTCCTCAACAAGCATGTGGGTAGCCAACCTGACCTTCTGATCATCACTAGTCACTATAGCACGGAAGATCCTCTCCATGCCCTGCGTCCAAGTCTGAGCTCCCTCCGGGTCAAACCTTCCCTTGAACGTTGGCGGATTGTTTCTCAAGAAACGATCAAGCCTCCGCTCCTTAGCTTCTCATTCCGATGACCAACCGCCGCCTGCTCATTGGCTTGAGCCAACACCTGTGCCATTGCAGCTAAAGCCTGTGCAATCGTCGCATCATCTCTACCACCAGTCATCTCACTTCTACACTAAACCAAACCAGCAGATAAGAAAGTAACACAATAAATCAAGTATCGAACGTAACTCAATATCATTCGTGTATAAACAGGGAAATTTACCGAATACTAGTCCGGACAAGACTGACCACGGCTCTGATACCAACTTGTAACGCCTTATTTCTAATAAAGCGATAAAAACACGTGAATATAATAAATATTCAAGAAATAGACGCTACGTCTTCAACAAGTTCCCAAAAACAACATGCATGCATATATAAAATTCTCAACAGTCGCAGCGGATATAAATCATACATCAAATAATCCAACATATAAATATATAATTCTCCAAATCCCGACATATGGGCAATAATCAACAACATAAGCCAAATTAATAGGTGCAAAGACAACGTCCTAATCAGATCCTAAATCTAGACTCGACAGAAAAGTAGAGGAAGCATCCGTTATCCTCGAATCAACTCACCAAGCAAGCAAACTACTCCTGCACTCCGTCTACCCGTCCATACGGAAAGGAAGGCGGTCAAAACCACTGGGAGATAGCTTTACATCAATAATAATCAATATATGTAAAAGGATATAAACAATGAATTAACTTTAGTAGTTCATTTCAAGTTACAGGTTCATTCAACCATGTTCCAAGAACATCAACAATTCATCACGTCACAATTACGCAACATCACTTATAAGGCACCAAGTATGTCAATCACCAAGTTCTCCAATCAACAAGCATAACAATCATAAAGACTCATGCTACATCTTTTATGCACCTAGACATGATCCTAAATGCATGCAGTACCGTCACCAACAACAAAGGTCGTCGCCCCATGATGTCAACTGCACATCATATGTAAAAGTACACCTCCTCTTACATTAACACCTATGTAAGGGCCCTTCCCTTACGCCACATATGAGACTATAATGCATGGACATACAAGCAAATACTTGACAATGCAAATCACCTCAACAACAACAGTGTAAAAGTTCACCTCCATTTACATTGAACAACTTCAACAACAATTGCATTATCAAGAATTTACATCCATACAATCAACAATTCACAATTCAAATAGAATTCATCACCACATCATCATTCAACATAATTGTTATCTCAACTATCAACAAACATCATCACAACTTCATATAGTTTCTCACAATTAAAGTAAAGGAGAAAATTCACCAATCCAAGATAATCATCATATTCATCACCTAGCAATTATTCACGTATCCTCAAATATTCACACAAAACCATTTACAAAAGGTTTCCGAGATAATCGGTCTTAAGGATTAAATTTGACGAAGTTCGTCTATGGTTAAGCAAAACAACTAACATATACTTTTCAAAGTAAAACAACATCAATGCCTCGACTATGTATGCTCTTGGATCACATATGTGTGCAATTGAGCATACATGCATGTCTCACCGGATAATTACAACGAAATCATCGAAATCACAAAGTTTGTTTCTCTTATCATTTTTCCAAAAGAATTCAATTTTCAAAGCAAAATAAGTTAGACTCTATTGAATTCATTCACAACTATTTTTCAGAAAGTCATGTACCTAGTATACAACATAATTTCACCCCTTTATCTTAAGAGAAACAAGTTTCGGAACAATTGATGTTTTTGACTTTTTCAAAGCTTGAGGTACAATCACCGACCAAGTCCAATTTCTCATTCGCTTGATGTTTAAAGAGGTTTAAAATCTCAAATATATTTAACTACATCAAAAGAATTAGTTTGGGATGGTTTGGATCGACCCAAGCCCTTAAAACGACAAAATAGGGGTGGCTGCACTATGCAACTCGCCATGGCGAGTTAGTCACAGGGAGTACCCCTCAACTCGCCTCCAGCTCACCTTTCGCTCGCCATTGCGAGTTGCATCAGTTGCATAAATTCTGCACACGGGAAAAACTCCATTTCCACTCAAAAACTCCAATTTTAGTTTCCCCGTTGCCCATTGGTTTCCAAAGTTTGTATAAACATTGCTAGACATAAACAGACACTCAAATCCATTTGAAACATGAATCAAAACATAAGTTCAACAAAATAATCATTTGACCCATTTTCATAAATCTTCAAGAACAACACAAATCCACATCAAGATTCCATGGTTATGGAACACTCATAGATTCAATCAACAACAACAACATCTCACAACAGCAACAACATCATTTAATCATGATTTTAACCATAAATCAACAACAATATATCAATATTCATCAATTGAACATAATTCACTATATACCGATTAATACATATCATGAACATGCAATTTCATTAACAACAATTCAATTATTATCAAATTCATATACTCAAACACATCATCACAACAAGAGCACGAATTTCAACAATTAAATTCAAATAATTACTTATTCAAATAAGCACTTATGAATTTGAGAAGAAGAAGAGATTAAACAATTGATTATGAATGAAGACTAGCCTCCTTACCTCTTATCTTCACAAAGCTAAGCTAATCATTCACCCTCTCTTGCTCATAGCTTGATTCCTCTTGAATCTTTTCTCTATCTCTAGCCTCCTTAGATGAAATGAATGAAAAGTTAACCTAGCATCTCTCTAAGTTAAGCTTATATAGTCACCACCTAAATGGGTTAGGTCAAATCTCCCTTAATGGGCCTAACACACTCACATCTAATTAGAAATGTTACTACTCACTTATCTTAGTAAAATATCTAATTATCACCATAACAAAATAATTACTACTAAGTCCTTCTAATCTTAGCAAAAGAACTATTCACCTCAAAATACTAAAATAATGATAATTCTAAGTTTACTAAACTTTAATAAATGACCAAAATACCCCTTAGTCTAAAATAACTAAAATACCCTTCTACATCAAATCTACGAAAGCACACAAAAAGCATTTAATCACATACGAGCACAATTAAATGTAATAAAAGAAATTAAAATAATACTAAGGAAAATCGGGTTGTTACACATTTGTTTTATCCAAATCAATACACGAGATATTCCTTAAAATGGTGAAACAACATTTATTTCTTGATCTTCATGATTTATTGTCTTTGAGTAAAAAGTCCAAACTTGTCCTTTTGCGTGATTTGCCTATGGACTTACGTATGGCATAAGATTGATCTTGAGAGATTTTCTTTGATGAAATAATTCTCACAAAAATCATTAGTAATAACAATATATATATATATATATATATATATATATATATAAGATGTTTGTAATTCTTAAAATATTAAAAGAGATTTTGTTACAACACCTTACTCTATTGTCTCTTCTTTAACTTCTAATTTTATTTTATTTTTCAGATACCCGCCTCTCTCATTCTTCGTTTGTAAGATTTATGTTTCTTCTTTTTCACAGGGATGAGTATCAGGTTAAATTGAAAGGAGAAAAAAAAACTTTTACAAGTATTGTCGGCCTTACGAGTGAGTGATGCATTCCTAAAGTTTCATTTTCTCATCTCTTTGATTTTCCTTCGAAACTACACCCATCGGTCACTGTAATAAATAAAAATCAAATTTTAAGGTTCATTCAATAAATAATGAATATGATCTACATATAGTTAACATATATCATTTATTGAATGAACTTTAAAAATGAACTTTTGTGCTTATAATAATAACCGGAGGTGTAATTCCAAGGAAAAATAATAAAAACATTAGTTAGACATTGATGTTGTAGCATCAATCAAGAAATAAAACTAACACTCGGAGGAATAAACATTAATTCTGATTCTTCTTCGTGTTTTGGAAATAAGGAAATATTCAATTGGATAACTTGAAGAAGATGTTTAATTTGTATTTGTTTTTAAGTTATCTAATTATAACATCCTGACCCTTTCAGTTTTTTTCATACCACTTATGTCTTTTAATTGTAACAAGTTAGTCGTTTAAATATTTTCTGTAACACTTAGGTCCTTTAACTTATTCGATTGTAACTTTAGACTCCAAATAACTTATATTTGTAATAATAATAAGAAGAAGAAGAAGAAGAAACCTTATTGATGGCATGCCATAACAAGGAAGAAAAATATAAATGTGGTACTTTGACTCAGGTTGCAGTAACCATATGAGTTGGATGAGTCATTTAGAGATATTGTGAAGTTTGGAGACAACTCAACTGTTGTTGTCTTGGTAAAAGGAAGTGTCAATGTCCATTTGAAAAATGATGTTCTTGAAAAAATTTGTAATGTATTCTATGTTCCGAAACTGAAAAGTAACTTGATTAGCTTGGGCCAATTTCATGAGAAGGGGTATGTCATCACCATTAAAAGTGGAACATGCGTTATCAAAGACACAAATAGAGTAGTGACATCTTGTGTTCACATGACTCGAAATAAAATATTTACAATCATTGTAGGTGATGGTGCAGATTTTCAGACATGCTTCGCTACAAAGTTGAAAGACATTGCTTGATCGTGACACGTTCGATATGGACATCTCAATTTTAATGAGCTGAAGAATTTGCTGCAAAAAAGACTGGTAACATTGCTTCCTCAAATCACTACTCCCTCACAAGTTTGTGAAGACTGTGTTATTGGCAAACAACAACGTGATTCCTTTCCAAAGGGAAAAGCATGGAGAGCTAAACAACCTCTATAATTGGTTCACTCATACCTTTGTGGACCTATAAGTCCAACTTAAAATGGAAAAAAGAGGTACTTTATTAGCTTTATTGATGATTATAGTAGGAGAACATGAGTTTACTTCTTGCCGAAAAAGTCATAAACTTTTTATGCCTTTAAAAGCTTCAAAGCTTTGGTTGTGAATGAGACTTGTAGAACAATTAAGGTGTTGCGAATGGATCATGGTGGAGAATTCAACTCACAAGAATTTTATAACTTTTGTGAGATGAACGGTATCCGAAGACAATTAATTGCAGCTTATACACCACAACAGAATGGGGTTTGTAAAAGAAAGAATTGCACAATTCTAAACATAGTCTGAAGTAAGTTGTCTAGAAAAGCCATTCCAAAATGATGTTGGCCTGTGGCTTTTATTTGGAGCATCCACATATTGAATAGAAGTCCAACATTAGTAGTGAAGAACATGACACCTAAAGAAGCTTGGAAAGGAAACAAACCAGTAGTGGATTACTTCAAAGTTTTTGATTATATAGCCTTTGCCCATGTTCCTGATGAAAAGAGGAAGAAGCTTGATGCTAAAGCCGAAAAATTTATATTTATTGGTGTAAGCGAGCATTCAAAAGCTTATCGGTTGTACAACCCGGTCACACACAAAAAATTAGACGAGATTTGGTACTTGATGAAAGCAAAACATTGAAGTGGATTGTTAATAGCACCGGATAGTACATTTTAGTAACTGATGATGAATTTGAAGAAGAAAAACATGATCAGCCTTCAAGTTCTATCATCATAGGTTCATCATATGCTCCCTCACCAAATTCACAACCTTCACGTTCTATTACTACAGGTTCACCATTTGCTCCCTCACCAAATTCACAAGTAGAAGGGAAAGATGTAGTTTCGAATGAATCTAGACTCCAACGTACAAGAACAAGACCATCATGGATGCAAGATGATATGATTAGTGGAGTTAATCAAATTGATAATCTAATTTCTCATTTTGCATTATTTTCATACCATGATCTTATTTCTTTTCATGATGTCATCAAAGAGTCGAAGTGGTAGAAGGCCATGGATGAAGAGATTGAAGCAATAAAGGAAAACAACACATGGGAGTTAACAAATCTTCCAAAGGGGCAAAAATCTATTTGAGTAAAGTGGGTGTATAAGACAAAGCTCAATGCATATGGTAAGGTGGATAAATACAAGGTTTGACTGGTAGTTAAAGGCTATAGGAATCGAGTGGCTTGACTTGACACAGTTAGATTGGTTATTTCAGTCGCAGCTCAAAAGTTGTGGTCTATTTATCAATTTGATGTTAAGTCAGCTTTTTTACATGGTGAATTACAAGAAGATGTCTATGTTGAGAAACCATTGGGATATGAGAAGCAAGGGAATGATTAAAAAGGTTACAAGTTAAAGAAGGCATTATATGGACTAAAACAACCACCAGAGAGCTTGGTATAACCGTATAGAGTCTTATTTCATTAGAGTGGGATTTCATAAATGTCCATATGAACACACATTTTCATTAAGCTTGCAGATGGTGAGAAAATGCTTATAGTATTCTTATATGTTGATGACTTTATCTTCATGGGTAATGATAAAGTCATGGATGATGCATTTAAAGCTTCTACGATGACTGAATTTGATATGACAAATTTGGGTCTGATGTACTATTTTATTGGCCTTGAGGTAGTACAATCAATTGCTGGTATTTTTATGTCACAAAAGAAGTATGTTTTGGAGATTTTGAGCAAATTCCAAATGGAGGATTGCAATGCAGTCCGCACTCCTACTTATGCAAATTTGAAGCTAAAAAGGGATTTTAGAGGGAAGAAGGTAGATTCCACTCTATAAGCAAATTGTAGGAATTTTAATGTATCTAACTTCAACCAGGCCAGATATAATGCTTGATGTCAGCCTTATCAGTTGGTATATGGAGAATCCAACAAAGTTACACCTCCTACCACCTAAAAGAATTTTTATGTACTTAATTTTAGAGTGTTCTATAAAAAGGCAGAGAAAAATGGTTTGTTTGGCTTCATCGACAGTGACTATAATGGAGATGAAGATGACAGGAAAAGAACATCTGGATATGACTTCATGATGGGCTCAGGTGCAATTTCATGGTCATCCAAAAATCAACCACTAGTTTCTTTGTCCACTACTTAAGCTAAGTTTATTGCAGCCACATCATGTGTTTGCCAAGCCATTCGGTTGAGAAAGTTAATTAGAGAGCTTGGATATGATGAAGAAGAGCCCACCCAATATTTTGTGATAATGTCTCTACCATTAAGTTGTCAAAAAGTTTTGTTCTACACGGGAGGAGCAAACATATAGATGTTAGATTTCACTTCTTACGTGATCTGTGCGAGGATGGTGTTATTGATGTTATCTATTGCAGGAATGAGGAACATATTGCAGATATAATGACAAAACCTCTCAAGACTGCAGTGTTTGAGAAGCTTCGTAGTATGTTAGTAGTTTGTTCAATAATGGAGGTTGTTCATGATGCTTGAAAGTTGGTTGATGAAATTTCTCTGCTATAAACTGATGTCTACTGCATGACACTCAGTTTAAGGGAGGAAATGTTGAATTTTAATTATTAATTTTCTGTTTTGAATAAATCCTTCTTATTAGGGAGTAGTTACTTTGAGTTGTTTAATTTGTATTTTGTTTTTGTTAGTATGTTCAACGTTTTAGGATGTGTTAGTGGGTGGTTATCTTAATTCCTATGTAAAAGGCTGCATATGCTTGTACTTTGTTTGCTAGATTAATTTAGTTTTTCCTTTCTCATAATTTTGTTACCATTATCTGTGAGTGTTTCTACACAGCTACATTTCGTAATTTATGAGGCCAGTTACTTTAAATTCTTTATCTATAATCACATGCAATCACATGTGTTAGTATCCGTATGATTATGGTTATCTATATATGGCGTTAAAGACTACACTGACCTATATGATTATGGTTATCGGTTTAATTAACTCATTTTGTTAAATCATTACCGATGTTGTCGTGTAAGGGTCAGTGTTAGTGTTCGATTTTGACCGTGCTTTCAGGGGTGGATGCATTTGTAGACTATGTGTGGCTAAAGCTACACATGAAATTTTCCTTTTTTTTTTTAATAAATAAAACACATGTTAAAAATGAGATATTTTGAATGCTTTGTCACTTGTTAATGATACCAAAACATAATTACAAGAAATGAGGAATGAGGGATGGGAAAAACTTATATCTAAAGCTATTAAAATTTGCAATAAGCATAATATTGATGTGTCTGATATGGATGCACCGTATGCACAAAGGAAGAAACCTAGTCAACACTCTTCAACGTCTAGTGTTTATAATTTGCATCATTATAAGAATGATTGTTTGTTTAGTATTTTAGATTTGCAATTGTAAGAGCTCAATGCTAGGTTTGGTGAAAAGAATGCTGAACTTTACAATGTGTTTCATGTTTGAGTCCTGCAAGGTCAATTGCAGCTTTTGATGTGAACAAATTATTGAGGATGGCTGAATTTTATCCAAATGATTTTATAGATGTGTCGGAAGTGTCGTTACGCCATCAACTTAAGAATTATGTTATAAATGTTCAATCTGACCCAAAATTTGCTAAGTTGAAAGGACTTTCAGATCTTTGTGCAAAACTTGTCAAAACAAATAAGTGCAACACATTTTCTATGGTTTATAAGCTTTTGAAATTGGTTTTCCTCTTGCCGGTAGAAACTGCAAGTGTTGAACTTGTTTTTTCAGCTATAAAACTTTCGAAGAGTCCACTATGTAACATAATGAGTGATCGGTGGCTAAATGACCGTCTTTGTAACTTATAGAGAAAGAGATGTTTTTTAACAATTAGTAATGATGTCATTTTAGTTCATTTTCAACAAATAGATATGAGACAATTTTCATTGTAATACATTGTATCAAAGAATATTATTTCTTATTTTTTATATAGTTTGCATTATTGCTTCTTCGAAATTTTAGCCCCACGTATACTAAATATCTAGGTCCGCCCCTGAGTGCTTTATAGGGTTTTACCCAATATCATAATTAAGACCATCCCGTCGGAAAAAAAAGTCATAATTAACAAAATTAAAATCAATGCAAGGAAAATGGTGTATATTAAACCACAAAAAAGTCCAATACCTATTGCACAATAGTGTATTTTAAGAAACCCACTTAGGTTGGTTCGATGGTATTGGCTTGGGATCTGGGAGGGTGTTCCTCTTCAAGGTCTCAGGATCGATTTACTTTGATGCCTAGTTAGGTGGGTTAGTTTAACTTTTTCAAAAAAAATAATAGTGTATTTTAAGATTTAACAAGAAAATACACTATTGGTAGAGTATTCTAAGATTTAACAAGAAAAAATTCTACTTCGTAATAATAATGGAAGAAAAAGTGAAAATTGGTGGAGCTTTGAACTTAACGCACCGGAAAAGAAAACGAGTGGAAAGAATATAAAACGCGTGTTTGTTTTAAGAGAAACCAACTCGAAAGAAGTATGAATGACAAAAAATTGAAAGGCGTGTTTGCTTTAAAGAAAACGAATGGAAAGAAGAATAAATTATCTTACGAATACCGTGTTTGGTTTAAAGAAAACGAGTGGAAGGAAGAATAAATTATCTCGAAACACCGCGTTTGCTTTAAAGAAAACGAGTGGAAGAATAAATTATCTGACAAACCACGCGTTTGCTTTAATTGAAACTGACGAGAAAGAAGTAGGAGCAACAATTCAATGAAAAATGGAGAACTAGTTAGATTTATTTTATTTTTAGAGTGGAATCCAATTTAGTCGCTTATATTCTTCAAAATGAAAATTTTGGTTGCTTATAATTTTCTTGTGACACAATTTGATCACTAACAAATAAAATATAATAGAGCCTAATTTATTCCCAATTTGAAAATGATAGGGATTGGTTTATTATTATTTCTTGTTAGGATTCAATTTGACCGCAAGAAAATTTACATTAGCCAATATGGTTTTTATTTTTATTTTTAAAGATTAACAAAATTGGTTCTTCACTCTCTTTTTTAAAAGGCAAAAATAATTATATTAATACTGACAGAGACTCAGAGTAATCTCATTAGGACAAGGCGCACCAAAAAAAATCACAAATGATAACAAGTTGTCAACTAAATAATTATAAAAGATGATTAGCCAATGCCCAAACAATTAAATGGGCTCGACCACCAAATCTGAAAATCATAACCAACAGAGATAAAAAAAAATGCAGCCGACGATGATTTGTTGCATCAAACGATCATATTCGTCCACCACTCAACTTCCGATAAGTCAGAGGAGCCACCAAAAAAGCCTAAGAGAACTTGCGTCAAAAAAACTAGCTCCCGATCTCGAATCAAAAACTATCGGCCCACCAGACTCCCGACGCAAATCAATAAGGCACCCCTCAACTCACGACCCATCGGAGGAGACACCTAAACCTCTCCAAACTCGGCCCACCATAATCCCGATGCCAAACTCAAAGACGGAGTAGAGGTGGAACAACAGCGCAAATCAAATCAGCTCGAACAAAACCAAAACAAGACACAAACTCAACCGCCACAAGCACCGCCCAGAACTCCTTCTCAGCACCACCCTCTGGACCACTGTATCGTCTTTCTATGCGGAGGAGAAGAAACTCATATCATCCAGAGATTGGATCCACCACAACTGCACGACCATTTGCAGACGTAAAGGACGCTGTCGACCATAGACCAACGACGAGGGGGAGGTTGGGAAAGTACACGGAAGCTTTGGACGACCAGAAAGAAGGAACGTGAACCAAAACCAGCACGAAAGCGAAGGTAACACGACAACGGCGACCAACCCCCACCAACACCACCAGCGACCCAGCCACAACAAACCGCCAACAGTGCGAGAAGCAACTGCAGTAGGAACAACCTCGTAGGTACAATGGGCAACTACTACCATCAACACGGAGCATCTATGCACCTAACTCGTTCAAGCAACATTAGACAAAAGTTTTATTGAATCCAACACATGCATCCAACAAAAATACGCACAGATGGACAAGACCAGAGAACACCACCACCCAACAACAGCTTCCCAAATAAACAACATCTACAAAACAAAACAAAGAACAATTTGTCTTCTATCTATTGGATAATTTTTTATTTTTTTTTGAAGAAATCAAAATGGGATTATATTACTAAACCATAGCACTTGCAAGCACAAGGTGTGCCTACAACTACTATCAAAAGTACATAATAGTCAACCACAAGGTAATAACAAAAACTGTGGTTTAGCCAATACCTAGACAAGCCAAAGGACTTGACCACCACATTTGAGAGCCAAAAATAAACAACGGCTTCTTAACTTTGAGCCAACCTAAGGATAACAATTTAACCTTATCTAACAATCTGGGTACATCAGATACAACACTATTAAAAATTCTATTGTTGCGTTCTAACCACAAGACCCACGTGCACAGGAGCCAAATCAACTGCAAAAAGGAGCGCTTCGCTTTTCCCGCACCAATCAAAAAAGTGAACTGCAACAAGTGGTCGGACAAATGAGTGGAGTCCACTCCCATGCAACCTATCCAGTTACGCACCTGCTGCCACAACAATACAGAATTCGGACAAGTCAAAAACAAATGTTCGGATGTTTCCTCAAGGCCACATCCTAAATCACATAAAGTCACATCTGGAGAAAGAACCCGCCGAACTGCCAAGTTTGTCTTTGAAGGAAGACGATTTCTAAGAAGACGCCAAGCAAAGATAGAGACCTTCAGAGGAACCTGGGGATGCCAAACTAACTCAGAAGCTTCATCCACGGGAGGACTGCTACCCTCCGCTAAAAGATCATAAGCACCACAGACAGTGTAACCTCCTACTGGATCAGGAAGCCACACCCATCTATCTGAAACATCAGGCAACAAAGAAACATCAAGCAATAAAGTCCTAAGCTCCGCTAAAAGCTCCTCCTCCCACGCCCACAACCTACGCCTCCAAACCCAACCCTCCCCTCCCTCCTCCACACCTCGAGAGAACAGCTCCGCCACCGAAATAGCTTGATTAACAGCTAGATCAAACAACCGACGAAACCTCTCTAGGAAGGGGACATCTCCACACCACCTATGTAACCAGAACAAAGTACCAACACCATCACCCACCTGCCTAAACACACTGCCACCAAACCAATCACCCCCTACATCTCCCCCTCCCTCACGCAACCTCCCTGTAACACCCGTTTTAATTATTTAAATTATTTTATAAAGTATAGAGTATATTTATATGATTTTGGGTGAATTAAGTGATATTCGAGATATTATGTGATTTATGCGACTTATGTTATGTGTTGTGACTTATTTTATTGTTTAATAAAATAAGATTAAAAAATAAAACAAATAATAAGTTGTGGGTTTGTTTTATAATTAGATATAGTTGTGGGGAAATAAGATAAAATAAAACAAACAAAAAGAGGTTTAAAAAGGGGGAATTAGGTTAGAATTGTACAGAACGTACAATTCAGAGCTTTGGGAGAAAAAGGGAGAAAACGGAAGAGAAGAACCGGAGAGGTTGTTGCTCGAATTTCTTAAGGTAAGGGTGAGCCTATCATTACAAATTCATTAGAACATGTAGTTCATGATTATGGTTAACAATTCTAGGTTTAATTCATGAGAATTAGGAATTAAGAGTTAGGTCAAAAAGTGGTGAATTGATGATTAGATGATGAGGAACTGTACCAATGAAGTATCAAACTGTTTACAGACATTAGAATAACTCTTAGACATCAGTATAGTCGAAATTGGGAAGAATTAGGATGAAATTTGGGGTTTTGGGTGAAAACCCTCGTAACCCCGTAACTGTTCTGTCGCCGCTCGCTGTGCCAGCTCGCCACGGCGAGTACTCATCAGCTCGCGAGGCGAAATGAACAGCTCGCCATAGCGAGCAACCCCAAGAAGGTTCGCGAGGCGAACAACCTACTCGCCGTAGCGAGCAACACCCAGGAGCTCGCCAGGCGAGTAACCCAACTCGCCATAGCGAGTAGTACCCCTGATGCTCGCGAGGCGAGCAACCCAACTCGCCATCGCGAGTTACCCCTGATGGTTCGCGAGGCGAGAGATTCCACTCGCCATAGCGAGTAGTTCAGTAACAGACTACCTTTTAGAATAATGCGACTCTTGTCGCACGATTAATTATGAGATTTCCCCTGGATTAGAATTAAATACTGAGATATTAAGAAGAAATGTAGAGCTGTTAACTGATAATTGATTCGTTATTGCGACATATACATTTGTATATGCTTTTCTGAATTATAAGAGATGATGCATGTGAATGTTTACGATTTTGCTATGTTTGAGATGTTGATTGCTGCCATGCTGCCATGTTTTATTAATTGAAAGCTGCATGTGTTGTTATAAGATTTATGATGTTGTAATCCAAATTATTGGAATTTATTTTGAGATGTCTAAGATTTAAGAAGTCGAGTCCATGCATATCCATCCAGAGACGAGGGCTCATGCCTTAGGAGCTTTTGCTCAATAACGACGAGAGCTTATGCTCTAGGAGTATTTTTATGCTGAATAGCGACGAGGGCTTATGCCCTAGGAGTATATTTATACTCAATATGGTACCACATGCATGATTAAGATGTCTAAGTTGCATAAGTTGAGTCGAAGTTGCATTGTCAAGTCAAACTATTAAGTTGAATTATGATGTTGTTTAAGATGCTACTTGATTATTGTTATGATATATAATGATGAAGTTATGCTGTTAATTGTAATTATTGAATTATATGTTTAATGTTTTTGTTATGAGAATCTCACCCCTTCTGCTGGAATTGCCGCCTTGTGGGCAAGTGCAGGTGATTAAGCTTCTGTAGCTGTTGCGGTCGTGAGTGGTTACCCTCACAGTGTCCTTAGGTGCTCTGATACGTATTGGGATGGGAACCTTTATGTTTAATTTCTATTCCTTACGTATTGATTATAATCTAAGTTTTCAGTTAATTTATGTCGAGATTTATTTATGAGGCCTGCATGCCAAAACGATTTGTTAACATTAAATTTTATCCGCTGCGATGTTACAATAGTTTTGACTAGAATAAATGTTTATTTATTCCTTTTTGAGAATTTAACGAGATGTAGCATTCCGTTTTATACGATACTCTGATTTATTTATGAAATTTTGAATTTGGGAAAACGGGGTGTTACACTCCCCACCTCCCTCCACCACGTAGAACAACTCCGGCCCCCAACCTCCAACCTCCCACCTAAATCGCCATAACAGGCGGCTAAAACACGGTACCACAACCCCTCTCTATCCACCAGCATCCTCCAGCCCCATTTCCCTAGCAAAGCTATATTAAACTCCTTCAACTTCCTCACCCCCAAACTCCCTTTTAGAACAAACAGTATTCCACTTGATCCAAGTAATTTTAGAACACTCCTCACTCCCCCCCCCCCCCCCCCCCCCCCCCCCCCAAAAAAAATTTATTTAACAAAGATTCAATGGAAGAGATTACACCTGCAGGAGCTTTGAAGAAATAAAGCGCATAGATAGGCAAAGAAGTCAGAACATATTTCAGAAGAACCAAGCGACCACCAAACGAAAGAAACCGATTATTCCACCCCGACAGTCTAGATCTAATGCGATTCACAACAGGATCCCAAAAAGACAATCTCCGCGGATTACCCCCAATAGGCAAGCCTAGATAAACAAAAGGAACTTTCCCCACTTTACAATTCAGCATCGATGCTGCCTCACTTAACCAAGATTCAGCTATATTAACTCCCACCAGCATACTCTTATGAAAATTCACTTTCAAACCTGATAACAATTCAAACAATACAAGAGTCGCCCTCAAAGCCCGGACATTGGCCCCAGATTTTTGACCAATCAGCAGAGTATCATCCGCAAACTAAAGATGCGTCACATCAACCGGGTTAGATCCAACCGAATAGCCAGTAAAGAGATTATTATCCACCATGGATTTCATCAACACGTGAAGACCTTCAGCCGCCAAGAGAAACAGAAAAGGTGACAAGGGGTCCCCCTGACGCAAACCCCTATGGAGGTGAAATTCATCAGTGGGACTGCCGTTAACAAGAACAGACGCTATGGCAGTGCCCACACACTCTTTAATCCATTTCCTCCACAAAACCGGGAACGACATACAAGCCATCACTGAAACACCCCGTTTTCCCAAATTAAAAATTTCATAAATAAATCAGAGTATCATATAAAACGGAATGCTACATTTCTTTAAATTCTCAAAAGGGAATAAATAAACATTTATTCTAGTCAAAATCGTTCTAACATCGCAGCGGATCAAATTCAATGTTAACAAATCGTTTTGGCACGCAGGCCTCATAAATACGTCTCGACATAAATCAACTGAAAAACTTAAATCATAATCAAATACGTAAGGAATAGAAAATAAACATAAAGGTTCCCATCCCGTTACGTATCAGAACACCTAAGGACACAGTGAGGGTAGCCTCTCACAACAGCAACAACAACTAAAGCTTAATCACCTACACTTGCCCACAAGGCGGCAATTCCAACAGAAGGGGTGAGATTCTCAAAACAAAAACATTAAACATATAATTCAACAATTACATTTAACAGCATAACTTCATCATCATATATCATAACAATAGTCAAGTATCATCTTAAACAACATCATAATTCAACATCATAGTTCAACTTAATAGTTTGACTTGACAATGCAACTTCGACTCAACTTATGCAACTTAGACATCTTAATCATGCATGTGGTACCATATTGAGTATAAATATACTCCTAGAGCATAAGCTCTCGTCGCTATTGAGCATAAAAATACTCCTAGAGCATAAGCTCTCGTCGCTGTTGAGCAAAAGCTCCTAGGGCATGAGCCCTCGTCTCTGGATGAATATGCATGGACTCAATCTCTTAAACTTAGACATCTCAAATGAACTCCAATAATTTGGATTACAACATCATAAATCTTATAATGACACAAGCAGTTTTAATTATTAACAACATGGCAGCATGACAGCAATCATCATCACAACATAGTAAAATCATAAGTATTCATATACATCATCACTTATAGTTCAAAGGAAGCATATACAAATGTATAAGTCACTTATAACCATCACACATCAGTTAACGGCTAAACTGGTCGTCTTAATATTTCAGCACTTAATTCTAATCCAGGATTAATCTCCTAACTAGTCGTGCGACAAGCGTCGCATTATTCTAAAGGTAGTCTGGTACAGAACTACTCGCTATGGCGAGTGGGAACCCTCGCCTCGCGAACCATCAGGGGTAACTCGCTATGGCGAGTTGGGTTGCTCGCCTTGCGAGCATCAGGGGGTACTACTCGCTATGACGAGTTGGGTTGTTCGCCTGGCGAGCTCCTGAGGGTTGCTCGCTATGGCGAGCTATTCAATTCGCCTCGCGAGCTGATGAATACTCGTCGTGGCGAGCTAGCTGCTTGCTGTGGCGAGCGACGACAGAACAGTTACGGGGTTACGAGGGTTTTCACCCAAAACCCCAAATTTCATCCTAATCCTTCAGATTTTCGACCATAATGATGTTTAAGGGTCATCCTATGATCTGTAAACAGTTTTCTACAACATTGGTACAGTTTTTCATCATCTAAACCTCAATTCTTCACTTTTGACCTAACTCTCAAATCCCTAATTCTCATGAATTAAACCTAGAATCTGTTAACTATAATCATCAGTTACATGTTCTAATGAAATTGCAATGATAGGCCCACCCTTACCTTAAGAAAATCGAGCAGCAGCCTCTCTGGTTCTTATCTTCTGTTTTCTCCCTTTTTCTCTCAAAGCTCTGAATTGTACGTTCTGTACAATTCTAAACCTACTTCCCCCTTTTAAACCTCTATTTGTTTTATTTTATCTTATTCCACACAACTTTATCTAATTCTAAAACAAACCCACAATTTATTATTTGTCTTATTTTCAAATCTTATTTTATTAAACAATAAAATAAGTCTCAACCTTCATAAAATCACATAACTCATATAAATCACATAATATTTCAAATATCACTTAAATTCACACAAAATCATATAAATATTACCTATACTATATAAAATAAATTAAATAATTAAAACGGGCGTTACAACTCTCCCTAACTTATAAGATTTTCGTCCTCGAAAATTTACCTTAAGCAAACAACTCGGGATAAGACCCCAACATCTTACTCTCTAGCTCCCAAGTCAAGCTTTCACCAGTCGCTTCGTCCCAAACGACTTTCACAAGAGGTATCTCCTTGCCTCTCAATCTCTTCACTTCACGGCCTTCGATCCTCACTGGTAAGGTCTCAACCGTCAGGTTATCTCTAACTTGCACATCATCCCTTTGAATCACATGGGATGGATCTGGAACATACTTCCAAAGTTGCGACACGTGAAACACATCATGCAAATTCGACAGGTGCGGCGGTAAACCTACTCGATACGCCACCGTCCCAATTCTCTCTGATATCTGATACGGACCAATAAACTTCGGGGTTAACTTCTTCGACTTCAATGCACGAGCCACACCGGTCATGGGAGTAACTCTTAGGAATACATGGTCTCCCTCTTGGAACTCAAGGTCCTTCCTACGCTTATCATGATAACTCTTTTTCCGACTCTGCGACGCTTTCATCTTTTCTTGAATCATTTTTACCTTCTCAGTAGTTTGTTGAACAATTTCTGGTCCTAAAACCACATTCTCACCTGACTCAAACCAACACACCGGAGTTCTACATCTCCGACCATATAAAGCCTCGAAAGGTGCCATTCCGATACTAGAATGATAACTGTTATTGTACGTGAACTCTATCAACGGGAGATGACTATCCCAAATTCCTCCTTGCTCAAGTACACAAACTCTCAACAAATCTTCCAATGACTGAATCGTTCTTTCCGACTGACCATCTGTCTGCGGATGATATGCCGAACTCAACTTCAACTTAGAACCTAGAGCCTCTTGCAATCTCTTCCAGAATCTAGAGGTAAACCTCGGGTCTCTGTCTGATACGATGATCGAAGGAACACCATGCAGCTTCACAACTTCACGAATATAAATCTCTGCCAACTGAGCTATTGGAAAACTGATGTTAATCGGAATAAAATGAGCCGACTTCGTCAGTCTATCAACAATTACCCAAATGGCGTCATTCCCTTTAGGCGTATTCGGCAAACTCGTCACAAAATCCATGGATATACTATCCCATTTCCACTCTGGCACATCTAAAGGTATCATCATCCCAGCCGGCTTCTGATGTTCCACTTTCGACTTCTGACAAACCAAACACGAATACACAAAATCTGCCACATCACGTTTCAATCCAGACCACCAAAACAACTTCTTCAAATTATGATACATTTTCGTAGCTCCCGGGTGAATACTCAAGCTACTTCTATGACTCTCTTCAAGAATCATTTTCTTCATCTCGTCATCATCTGGAATGCAAATTCTACCTCGAAACCTCAACACACCTTGATCATCGACCTTAAAGTCACCGTCTTCGGTCTAATTGCTAGCAACTAACAAGTCCACAAACTTAACATCCAATTTCTGCGCCTCTTTAATACTTTTCAAGAATTCATTATCAATCTTCAGCATTCCCAACTTCACACTTGGAGGTGACCATTCACATACTAAACTCAAATCTCTAAACTGTTCCAGCAACTCAAACTCTTTAGCCATCAAAGCGGACATATGCAAAGTCTTCCTACTTAAGGCATCTGCAACAACGTTAGCTTTACCCGAATGATAATTCAAACCAAAGTCATAATCTTTCAACAACTCAAGCCACCTTCGCTGTCTCATATTCAATTTCTTCTGATCAAATAAATACTTCAAGCTCTTGTGGTCACCGAACACTTCAAACCTCGAACCGTAGAGGTAATGTCTCCACACTGCAGCTAATTCAAGATCGTGAGTAGGGTAATTTCGTTCATGGATTCTCAACTGTCTCGATGCATAAGCAACCACTTTACCATCTTGCATAAGCACACCACCTAAACCCAACTTGGACGCATCACAATACACAACAAAAGATTCATCGGACTTAGGCAAAATCAAAACTGGAGCCGTCGTCAGACGCTTCTTCAATTCATTAAAACTATTCTCGCAGTGAACATCCCACACAAATGCTTTACCTTTGCAAGTCAACTGCGTTAACGGAAGTGCCAACTTCGAAAATCCTTCTATAAATCTTCTGTAGTACCCAGCTAATCCCAAAAAGCTTCTAATCTCGGTAACTGACTTCGGAGTATCCCATTGCGATACTGCTTCAACTTTAGACGGATCAACTGCAATACCATTACCAGAAATAACATGGCCAAGAAAACTCACTTCGTTCAACCAGAATTTGCACTTCGACAATTTAGCGTAAAGCTTCTTCTCCTTCAACACTTGCAAGACTATCTTCAAATGTTCCGCATGCTCTTCTTCAGACTTGGAGTAAATCAAAATATCATCGATGAACACAACCACAAATTGATCCAAGAATGCATGGAAGATGCGATTCATATACTCCATAAACACACCAGGTGCATTCGTAACACCGAAAGGCATCACTTTGTACTCACAATGCCCGTAACGCGTCCTGAACGTTGTCTTCTGCATATCTTCATCTATTACTTTAATCTGGTGATATCCCGACCTCAAATCAATCTTGCTAAACACTCATGCACCCACTAACTGATCCATTAAATCGTCAATTCTCGGAAGTGGATACCTATTCTTTATAGTTACTTTATTCAGCTGTTGGTAATCAATACACAACCTCATACTACCGTCTTTCTTCTTTACTAGTAATACTGGCGCTCCCCAAGGAGAAACACTCGGCCTAACAAACTTCTTGTCAAGCAAATCTTCTAGCTGTTTCTTCAACTCAGCCAACTCGGAAGCTGACATGCGATAAGGTGTCATAGACACAGGCTTCGTTCCTGGAATAAGGTCGATCGAAAATTCAACTTCTCTTTCGGGAGGCACATCAGGAATTTCATCGGGAAAAACTTCTAGAAAGTCGCATACCACTCTATGCTTATCAATCAGTGTTTGGTTCTCAATAGATAAAGATGCCATCAAAGAAAACATCAACATTCCTTCATGTTCTAACTGCTTCAGCTGTTTAGTAGATAAAAACTCTGCTCCACTTTCTTCTTCATCAGAAGAGAAATACACTGACTTGCGAAAACAATTAATATGTACATGATTGTACTCCAACCAATTCATACCCAGAATCACATCCATACCACTCAAGGGTAGACAAACCAGATCAATTTCAAAATCACGATCATACATTGACAAAGGACATTTTAAACACACAAGAGAAGTGGTCACCGAACCCTTAGCTGGAGTTTCGACAACCATTTCTCCATTCATATTAGACATAGTAAGACCCAACTTAGCAGCACAATCAATGGCAATAAAACAATGTGTAGCACCAGTGTCAATAATAGCAATTAAAGGAGTACTATCAAAATAACAAGTACCTCTGATCAAACGATCCTCATTCTCTGTCTGTGTGCCAGTCAAAGCAAACACTCTACCAGTAGTCTGAGCCTTCTTAGGCTTCTTGCATTGTGAACCAATATGACCCTCTTCGTTACAATTAAAGCACACAACATCATCATATTTGCATGCCGAAGTAGCATGTCCTTTCTTACCACAGCGGTAACACCGCTTCACATCTCCAGTAAAAGCATTACTCTTGTGGCCTTTTTCACCACAATTATAGCAGACAATCTCAGCAGGAGCATCCTTCTTCTGAGGTCTTCTCTCATCATTAACTCTTTGCTTGCCCTTATCAGCAGGGGAACTATAAGGCTTCGGACGACTCTGATGTCCTTTACTCTTTCTCTCATTCACTACCTTGTAGTGAGCTTTAGTGTCCTCCTCATAAATCCTGCAGCTGCTCACCAGCTCGGAAAAGTTACGGATCTTCTGGTAACCAATTGCCCTCTTGATATCAGCACGCAAGCCATTCTCGAACTTGATGCACTTAGAAAACTCAGCCGTCTCAGCAGTATAGTGTGGATAGAACTTAGCCAACTCCACAAACTTGGCAGCATACTCAGTCACCAACATGTTCCCTTGTTTTAGCTCAAGGAACTCAATCTCCTTCTTCCCGCGAACATCTTCCGGAAAGTAACGGTTCAGGAACTCCCTCCTAAACACGGCCCAAGTAACAGCAGCACCTCCATTCTCTAGGACCGGTTGGAGACTCACCCACCAGTCGTCAGCTTCTTCGGCCAGCATGTGCGTACCAAAGCGCACCATCTGAACGTCCGTACACTGCATCACTCTGAAAATCCTTTCGACCTCCTTGAGCCACGTCTGACCTCCGTCGGGGTCGTATCTTCCCTTGAACGTCGGTGGATGATTCCTCAGAAAAGTCTCCAACATCCTCACTCCATCATTTCCACCAGCATTCTGTTGTTGGCCCACATCTTGAGCCATCGCTTGTAATGCAGCAGCAAGAGCAGCATCGTTTCTTCCAGCCATCTTAGTTCACTACATAACGAGAACGGGTTAGAGAAATTCAAACAGAATTAAACTAACACTCGACACTAACGACTCGATCTACTTGGCCGGACGGACCGACCTGCTCTGATACCAATTGTAACACCCCGTTTTCCCAAATTAAAAATTTCATAAATAAATCAGAGTATCATATAAAATGGAATGCTACATTTCTTTAAATTCTCAAAAGGGAATAAATAAACATTTATTCTAGTCAAAATCGTTCTAACATCGCAGCGGATCAAATTCAATGTTAACAAATCGTTTTGGCACGCAAGCCTCATAAATACGTCTCGACATAAATCAACTGAAAAACTTAAATCATAATCAAATACGTAAGGAATAGAAAATAAACATAAAGGTTCCCATCCCGTTACGTATCAGAACACCTAAGGACACAGTGAGGGTAGCCTCTCACAACAGCAACAGCAACTAAAGCTTAATCACCTGCACTTGCCCACAAGGCGGCAATTCCAACAGAAGGGGTGAGATTCTCAAAACAAAAACATTAAACATATAATTCAACAATTACATTTAACAGTATAACTTCATCATCATATATCATAACAGTAGTCAAGTATCATCTTAAACAACATCATAATTCAACATCATAGTTCAACTTAATAGTTTGACTTGACAATGCAACTTCAACTCAACTTATGCAACTTAGACATCTTAATCATGCATGTGGTACCATATTGAGTATAAATATACTCCTAGAGCATAAGCTCTCGTCGCTATTGAGCATAAAAATACTCCTAGAGCATAAGCTCTCGTCACTGTTGAGCAAAAGCTCCTAGGGCATGAGCCCTCGTCTCTGGATGAATATGCATGGACTCAATCTCTTAAACTTAGACATCTCAAATGAACTCCAATAATTTGGATTACAACATCATAAATCTTATAATGACACAAGCAGTTTTAATTATTAACAACATGGCAGCATGACAGCAATCATCATCACAACATAGTAAAATCATAAGTATTCATATACATCATCACTTATAGTTCAAAGGAAGCATATACAAATGTATAAGTCACTTATAACCATCACACATCAGTTAACGGCTAAACTAGTCGTCTTAATATTTCAGCACTTAATTCTAATCCAGGATTAATCTCCTAACTAGTCGTGCGACAAGCGTCACATTATTCTAAAGGTAGTCTGGTACAGAACTACTAGCTATGGCGAGTGGGAACCCTCGCCTCGCGAACCATCAGGGGTAACTCGCTATGGCGAGTTGGGTTGCTCGCCTTGCGAGCATCAGGGGGTACTACTCGCTATGACGAGTTGGGTTGTTCGCCTGGCGAGCTCCTGGGGGTTGCTCGCTATGGCGAGCTGTTCAATTCGCCTCGCGAGCTAATGAATACTCGCCGTGGCGAGCTAGCTGCTCGCTGTGGCGAGCGACGACAGAACAATTACGGGGTTACGAGGGTTTTCACCCAAAACCCTAAATTTCATCCTAATCCTTCAGATTTTCGACCATAATGATGTTTAAGGGTCATCCTATGATCTGTAAACAGTTTTCTACAACATTGGTACAATTTTTCATCATCTAAACCTCAATTCTTCACTTTTGACCTAACTCTCAAATCCCTAATTCTCATGAATTAAACCTAGAATCTGTTAACTATAATCATCAGTTACATGTTCTAATGAAATTGCAATGATAGGCTCACCCTTACCTTAAGAAAATCGAGCAGCAACCTCTCTGGTTCTTCTCTTCTGTTTTCTCCCTTTTTCTCCCAAAGCTCTGAATTGTACGTTCTGTACAATTCTAAACCTACTTCCCCCTTTTAAACCTCTATTTGTTTTATTTTATCTTATTCCACACAACTTTATCTTATTCTAAAACAAACCCACAATTTATTATTTGTTTTATTTTCAAATCTTATTTTATTAAACAATAAAATAAGTCTCAACCTTCATAAAATCACATAACTCATATAAATCACATAATATTTCAAATATCACTTAAATTCACACAAAATCATATAAATATTACCTATACTATATAAAATAATTTAAATAATTAAAACGGGCGTTACAATCACCGCATCCAAATAGCCCCAATCAACCGAGTCATACGCCTTCTCGAAATCCACCTTGAAAAGCATGAGCTCCTTTTTTAACTTAGTAGCTTCATGTACCACCTCATTAGCCACAAGAATACCATCAAGGATTTGCCTATTCTGAATAAAAGCAGATTGCGTTTCCGATATCACACTGCCGAGCACCAATCTTAATCTATTAGCCAACAACTTAGCTAGAATCTTGTACATGCTCCCCACCAACGAAATAGGTCTAAACTCGTTAAGACGCTGAGGGTTATCAACCTTTGGAATAAGAACAATAAAAGTAGTGTTGATACCCTTGGTCAATTTCCCGTTACGGTGGAACTCGGTAATAAACCTCATAGTATCATCCTTCAACTCACCCCAAAAGTCCTTTATAAAACCAAAATTCACCCCATCAGGCCCCGGACTTTTGAAACTATCACAGTCCCACACAGCATCCTTCACTTCATCCACCGAAAAGGGCTTAATCAGACCCCCCCCCCCCCCCCCCTCAGCCAAAGATAAAGATCAAAACTAAAGATTCTCCACACTTGGGCGGTTCACAAGCGGCGCTTGAAAGTGACTAGCGACCGCGGTTCTAACGGGGATAACTCCTTCTATCAAAACGCCATCAACCAAAATAGAGCAAATAGTATTATGACGACGCCGCGAGGACATAAGAGAATGAAAAAACTTGGAATTCGCATCACCTTCCCGCAACCATCTATTCCTCGACTACTGCCAGCAAATACTATGGCTAAGCCTGGACAAAGAGTGCAAGTTTGCGGACACTTCAATCATCTCGCCACATTCAGAGTCGGACAACACATCAACCTCCCCTTTACTATCGAGCTCCGCCAGCCTGTCTTTCAGAGAAGAGATTTTAGCCGACAAATTTTGGGAATGAGAATTATGCCATTCTTTCAAAGCTTTTTTAATAAGCTTAAACTTCTCTTTTAGCACATACCCACCCCAGCCTTCCACCCGCAACGATTTACAAGTATCACTAACAAAGGGCCTAAAACCCGGCGTGTCTGCCCAACACTTCAGAAAACAGGAAGGGCGGGGCCCCCAATTCTCCTCGTCAATGGACAACGACAAAGGACAATGATCCGACAAACCTCTCAGCTGCGCCACCTGTAAACAGTTAGGCCAAACCAGGCACCAATCCTCAAACAACAAAAACCGATCCAACCGAATCATCGACCTACCGTCCCCCTTAAACCACGTGAAATTGCGCCCGCATAACGGTAGATCAATCAGCTTATTATCCTCTATAAAGGTATTAAAAGAACTGTACTCCGACGTACCACCGTGAGTCACCACAGAGCGTCTTTCCTCTCTACACCGAACAGCATTAAAGTCACCACAAACACACACTTTCTTCCCTCTTAGACTGACAAGGTGCACCGATAACTCTTCCCATAAAATCTGTCTGTCGCCTCCATCACAAGGAGCGTACACATTGAATAAATGAAATTCCTCGTTAGATTTAATGAACCGACCGTGGATACCCAAAACATGGCTAAAACTGCACGTCGACCACACCTCCACCTCATCAACATCCCAGACGGTCAACAACCCCCCTGACGCCCCTCGCGAAGGACGAAAAGAAAACCCCACCGACTGCCTATCCCACACCGACTTACACACCCTATCATCGCACGATTGGAGCTTAGTTTCCTGAAGACACATGATGAACGGGTTTTTATCCTTCGCCAAAGAACGCACCTCTTTACGCTTCTCCAAACCTCCCAAACCCCTAACATTCCAAGAAAGTAACTTCATAACCCACACCCTCACCCCCTACCCGCGACCCACTCACCCACAACTAAGAAGTCCCACTAACCTCCTCTCCCCCCCTTCCTAACAACAAGCTCGACCTCCTTCAACTTCCCTTTCCCTTTCCTTGCCAGGACACCAAACGTATTGTTACCTCCTGTAATACTTACCCCAATGGTCAAGCCCAGGCTCCTCAGGTCGTCCCGAACCACCTTCTCACTCCCATGCAAGACAACCCAGTGTCTCTAGTCATCAGAATTAACAGCTGAACTAGACGACGATGACGAGTCACACTTAGCATTGGACATCATCCTCACAGCCTTTTTGAGAGAATTTGACCCTTTGAACTTACATGGCCTCTTCTTCAGAGCTTTCATGACCGCCACTCGGTCTTTAGAGGGCATCCTTGCCACTTTCTTCAGACTATGAACTGGATGGCGCAACACCCCCTTAACCTTCTTTCGCCTGCTAACCATCGCGTCAGTTGAACCCATGCTCCCTGCAGAACACGCCCCTGCACTCACATCCTTTCGCGCCACCGACCCAACCTCGGTCTCGCAAATATGCTGATCATCTAACCAATCCAAGCTCCAGGGTCCAGAGCCCGAAGACCTAATAAATCCCGAAGGGGCCTTGTCCAGAATGAGTTTAGGCGCATTCATCGTTACCCCCGCTTCCCCCTCCGGATTGCGATCTTGAGAAAAAGTGGCTTGTACCTCGAACTGATCCACAAACGGCCCAGCCGAGACCTTCTGAACCGCCTCCTCGGGATGGCGATCATCCTTATCCCCCTGGTTCTGATGAAGACAAGCCGTCACAGGTTCAGAGGGGTGCACATCCTCATCCTGGTGAGGGATATTCTCCTTACCCTCGCCCTGAGCAAACTCTCTAACGATCTCATCCACCAACACATTAGCATGATCCGTAACCAACACATGTTCACTCTGGACATCCTCGTGATCTGCCTTATCAATGTTGGATGCGTTGTCATCTTCTTCATAAAGGCACGCATCATCTCCTAGATGAAACCCCCACTCCTCCACAATATGCACAGACACCAAAGTTCCATCCACAAGAATCTCGTCTTTGCGGTTAATAATGTCTAAAGAAGATGTTGCCACCAAAACTCTCGCATAGTCAAACCGCACTTTCTCCACCGTACAAGGTGCGGTACACAAAAATCTACCGACGTCCAAGGTACAAAGTTTAAAGAATCCCTCATTCCAAGCATGCAACGGAATACCATACATCCGCACCCAAGCCCCCCGTTGAAAATGTGTGACGTTCTTCTCCCAGTGCACAACATTAGAGAAGAAATGGGTGAAGAACTCCTTAGCATCATTTAAAATTGTAGTCACGCTGACATCAGAGGTACTGTGTACAAAGACCTTATCTGCACCTAACGGAATGATGTCGATATCGGTCACACCCGCATCCGCAATTCTATCCTGTATAAGGGGCACACTCTCGCCATTAAGCACAGTAGCAGTAACGCCATTCCGGGCCCAAAGAAGATCTTCCGTCTGGGACCGATACTTCCGCACCTGTTTTTGGATTGAAGGTTGCCCTCCGACTTTTAAAATAGCATGTGGACGCCTGACCGCACCACCCTTGCCCCCTTTTGACACGTGATCGGTACGCTCTCCGTCCCCAAACCTCACGGGCACATGACCTACCGTCACCTGATCCACAGTCCTCCTCCTACCTAACGGTGCACTCCCTTGGTTCTTCTTATCCATCACCACAGCTTCGCCGGTCACCCCTACATCCGAAACCGGCTCCTGGGTGCCCGTGGCCCCTCGCAGTTCTAAAATAGGTCCCTCACCACCCGCCGCCTTACCATGGTTCAACCCCTCTCCTCCATCACGGGCAGATTTTGGCGCCAACACAGCGACCGGTTCCTCGTTCCCCACATCAACAACAGTGTTAGCTTTGGTCTCAGAAGCTACCGCTTTAGCTGCCTCCTTGGCAAAATTAGCAACCTTTGCCACAATATGGAAATTGCCAAAACACACAGCGTTCACCGCCTTCAGAAGTTTACTGACGTCCCGGACATTGGAAAATCTCACGAATCCGTACCGTTCCCCCTTAACATTATAACGATTAGGGATAACAACCTCTTCCAGCATGCCACAGACCTCGAAACCTTTGCGAAGATAAAAATTCGAAATTAACGGAGGAAAGTTCGTAAAATAAAACGTAACAAACCTGCGTCGCTGAGGAACAATGGCGGCATCATTGCTGAGGGAGACGACTGCGCGTGGCAGAAGATCATCGTCCTGATGAGGTGCAGACGGACGCCGCAGCAACCGCATCTCCCCCGACCCTCGCCGCTGCAGCAGCGCCTCCTCCCGCCGTCGATGCTGTTCCCTTCCAAAACCTCGCGCCGCCGAACCTGGATAGCTCCGGACTGCACCGCGCGCTGCTGAAGATGGAAATCGTCGATCGTTACGATCGGCCTGCTTACCGGGAAACCTTCCGCCGTCGCTGCCACTATCGACCCACCGAGAATCACCCATCCTAGACTGTCGAAGCCCCGCCTCATCCCAGTCCCTGAAACGCTGGTACGACCTTAATTTGTTCCGACCTCTTACGTCCTGTCTCGACGATTTCCTCCTCCTAGGACTCACCACAAGCCAATCATCCCCATCCCCCCTTTTGAGTGGCACCCTGCTTGGCCCCCTTCCCCCCCAAATTGCTCTCTCAGCCGGAGACAAGGACCTCCGGCGAACCAGGCTGCGATGTTGATGCAGCCGATCCTCTCTCTCAAGGTCGCGGTGGACCAGGCTGCGGTGATGATGCAGCCGGTCCTCTCTCACAGCGACGCGACCTCTCCCTCTCATAATTTTGCTGACAACTTGGCTTTTGGGTGTTCTGGGTTTATGAAAAATGCGTGTAAAGTGTTTGATGAAAGTCCTGAAAGGGATATTGTTGGTTGGACAGCTTTGATTAAAGGGTATGTGAAAAAAGGTGTTCCTCGTGAGGCATTTAGGTGTTTTGTGGATATGAGATTGAAAGGTATTGAAATTGATGGTTTCGCTGTTACTAGTGTTTTATGTGCTGCTGCCATGGTGGGTGGTGGTTGTTTTGGAAAGTGTGTTCATGGGTTTTCTGTTCGTTAACAATTTAGCTATGGAGTTTTTGATTCGAAATCTTATCAATGACATTTACTGTAACAATGTTGTCATGGAGTGCTATTGAGTTTAGGCAAGCCAAATTTAAGTTGAAAACGGAAAAATTATGACAGGGAGCGGCGAGGTTTAAGAACGTATTTTGAAACTTGATTCAATACAAATTGATTCAAGCCCCCAAATTAATTACGTTTAGAGGAACAATGGAAATTCAATTTTAACAATTTGTGGTTGTCATGAATTTTACTGATACGGCGGCGACAAAAAAAATTGGATAATTTTGTTATAGTTACCACATCTTACATGTACAAAGTTTTTAATCAATGTTTAGTAGTGATTAATCTTCTCTTTTATGAGAGAATGAAACAAACATAGTAGATTTTTTTTTCTCGGTTATTTTTTTTATACACAAGAGATGAAGATTCAACTCATGATCACATGTTTAAAAGATGGGTTACGCTAACAAATGCTTTTATGACACTAGTTAAGAAAACCAAAAATACAGTGTGTTTACATTGGATTCAACAAAGTTTTGACTTTTAAAAAGTTAAATTCATCACTTTTCACCATTTTTCAATATAATATTTCTACTTTTATCATCTTAACCAATGTCCAAAAAACACTCTTTTAACATTTCCATTAAAAGATACATAGTGAAATATAGCATGTTTTGACAAAAAGTAAAATATAGTAGTTAGTGATTATTAAGGTGTCTTTCATGGGATTCATACAAAGCGTATAATTCCACAAGTCTACAGTCTACACCATCAAATTAAGATTCTTTTAATTCAATGCACTTTTTAATATAAACACTTATGGTATGGGTGTAATCATGTATATCCTTGAGTATATGTCTTTTTCATTCTTAATATGGCAAAAATAAACATGTAGGGTATAGAGCTAGTACAGTTGATGTCCCACGTTGTATGAAATTAAGCCAAGTGTATATTTGCGTGGCCAGTTTTAGTTTCACAGTAGAAATGAGTTATACAAAGATGTGGCTGTAAGAGAAACCTGTGCATAATTCAAGCATCGCTTTCACTACACGCGTATCAAGCTTGAGAAAAGGGAAACTAACGAGTCAACTCAGCTGTATATAGTAATAATTGAAGTGAGTTAGCTACTCTTCCTAGTAACCACACAATTCTATAGTACTTTTTGAGTTGACATTGGTTTGAAAGTTTTTCATCCATAAACCCTTTCAGTCTCTTTTCATAAAATTATTTTATGAGAATAATAATATTAAGAAAAATTGTTGAAATAATTAATTTATTATAAATGTATTTTTTATATGTGTATGTATATTTAGTTTTTCCTTCAATATATATATATATATATATATATATATATATTTAGTTTAAATTTTTTGTATTTTAAGATAAATTGATAATGTTAATAAAAGACAGAAGACAATCTTCTCAGCACAGGACTTATTCGAGAAGAAATCTATAAAAGAGTATAATTTACAACATGATCTTAAAGATGTTAACGAACTAAAGCTTAAGCTTGGTCAATATACCCAAATACATGAGAGGGTTGAGCCATCAGCTTGATATTGATAATTAAAATCAGGTAACCTTAGCTCACCAAAAAGAAATTATCTTGATTTTCTCCGAAAGCTGTGAAAGAGAACTTTCTTTACTCCGGAAGATCCTTCCAAATAAACTAAGTGCACGCAAACGATAAATATACATTAGAGAGCATTTATCATATGAGAATCTTAATAAATTACCAAACTGTATAAACTGGTTCGAAATAACGGAAGGATCAACTGAATAATCGAAGCCAATTTTAAACAAGTTTCCATAAAGATTCATAAAATAGTACATTAAATACGTTAATTAATTTTTGTATATGGGAAATACTAACCCCGCGGCACCGGTTAGCATAACGCTTTTTATATATAGTACAACAATTATATAATCAATAATGAATAGATGTTGCCTTCTTTTAGTTTTATTCGTCCATTTCCAGTATTAGAGAGAGAGAGAATCGATATTGTGTGATCGGTATATATTTCGTTTGTAATTAAAAAATATATATTTCATATTGACTTGTTTAAAAAGTAAATATTGACTTTAATGTTAACGTTAAACGCCAACAATGTGATAAATCGATATTCAAATTTAAACTTTGAATGTTATACATATTAAATGTTAGATTCATTTTGAATATTACTATTTTCAACGCCGTCAATCTACTAAAAAAACGGACGGTCCAATATATTAAAGATTCCGCATACGCAAGATCTAAAAAATGTACAATTATTTTGATGTATTGTACACAACTTTACTCCATTTGCCAAAAACCAAACAATAACTAGTATAAAAGAAGTAAAGAGCTTTTTTGACTATGAAGAAAAGAGCTAAAAACAGCATATTTATTTGGATGCTTTAATTACCTTATTTGGTCGTTTCTGTCTGAGGAAAATAAAACATCATTTAGTATCTTAAGAAGATATTTTGATAACATCATTACACTTTTTTTCAGCCTGGTGGGGTGTCCCTCTACAAATACCCACACTTTTTTTATATATGTCTCTTTCATAATCACTTTACCTTTCACTTTTTCAAACATAACCAATCACAAAGCCTCCAACTAGGCAAAGCAGCTGTCTCATTACACGTATAAAATATCCAAACACACACTCACAAATACTCTCACGGTTACCTCATTCCTTCAAACATGTTTCCCTATATATACAACACTTCAATTCCAAGCTTTTTCCACTATCTTCAATATATACAATGTTTCCATTTAACAACCCTTCCTCTTCAAAACCCTCTTCCTCACACACAATATCACTTCCAAATTTAGAAGTCAATCATGGGATGTCAGTTACCAACGACGAGATCCGGTTAGCTGCAACTACTCCGAAGAAGCGTGCAGGGAGGAAGAAGTTCAAGGAGACTCGCCACCCGGTGTATAGGGGTGTGAGGAGGAGGAACTTAGATAAATGGGTTTGTGAAATGAGGGAGCCTAACAAGAAAACCAAGATTTGGCTAGGGACTTTTCCAACGGCCGAGATGGCAGCGCGAGCTCATGATGTCGCGGCATTGGCATTGAGAGGTCGCAACGCCTGTCTCAACTTTGCAGACTCGGCCTCGCGGCTTCCAATTCCTGCCACTACAGATACAAGAGATATACAAAAGGCGGCAGCAGAAGCTGCTGAGGCTTTCAGACCAGACAAGACTTTAACGACTATTGACACTGACACCGCTGTAGATGCCGCCACCACAGAGGAGCAGCTTATGTTTAGTTTGGAAGAGGAGGAAGAAGAAGAGGAAGAGGTGAACATTCCAGAATCATTGAGGAATATGGCACTAATGTCCCCTACACATAGCTTGGGGCATGAGTTTGAACATATTGATCATGGAGACATTCAAGATGATGAGGTGTCACTATGGAGTTTTTCAATTTGATTTTCTTTGTATTTTTATATGTTTCCTCAATTTGATTTGTTTGGCTTATTTTAAGTTTTATTAATTTTTTAATGTGAGTTTACTTTTCTTTTTGGATTGCATAATAGAAAATTGTTTGTACTGGACCATTTTTAGCAGTAGTACGGATAATACTATAGATGGAAATTGATAAAGATTGTATTTTTGTAGCTTTTCTGTGAATCTAACTAATCAGGTATAAAGTGCATCCCTTTTTAATATTGCAATATGACAGTTCACTGTACCCACAAGATTTCATTATTCCATTTTTCCCTTAAATCAGGTGATGTGAATGTTTAGTTTCGTGATGGGTATATCAGAATCTTGACGAGTTACTGTGATTTTTTAAAAGCTACAATTTGCAGTACACTTTGTAATTTGTAGAAAATCTCGTTAGGCCATCGTGATTTTGGTCCACCACTATGATTGCAAACATACACGATATTGTCAATGATATTTTTGTTGTTTGTCACAAATTACATTAGGACATGTCAAAAGGAATTAAGTGTTTTGAAATTTAACTATTTAGAAGTTGAACTTTGGTTGGTATTTCGTACATCAAAACAATTTAAGAACAATAGCAAATCACAGTTTGTTTTTAAATCAGCAATGCTTTAAGAGAATGAGTGTTGAAAAGAGTAACCCTAGCATCCTTGTTTAAAATAATCTTTACGCATACATTTAAAAGAACAATGTAACCCAACTCTATACCTAAAACATACCTTCACAGCTTAATTTTACTGATTTTGCATTACAACCGCAGCTGCAATACTAACACCACGGCTGTCCTAGATCGAAACGCGAAAAGAATCTGCCCTAAGGTAGTGAAGCTCGAAGCGAGCACAAGGGAGAGGGTGATCAGCAGTGCAAAGAATGCTCACTTAGTTCTGACTTCTGGATTAGGGAGGAAAAATAGAATAGCAAGAATGCTCACTTAGGTAAAATAGAATATGCAGCTTCAGCCCAGATGATAAAATGACCTCGATTTTTATATGGGTCGATACTAGTAGAAATTCAGTCTAGATATTTATATCAAAGTATTTGAGCAAAAAAAGATGCTATTGAACAAGAAATACCAACAAAAAAAAAAAGATGCCATTGAGCAAAAATCTTACTCCCTGAAATAACACCAAGAGTGACACATAAAAATCAATCATAATTTCTTGTCCATGATTATAAAAATAACTACAAACTATAGTACATAAGAGTGGAACAAGATCCTTCACTATTATTTCTTACCACCCTTTTCAATTTGCTTCTACAACAAATTTGATATGACATTTTTACACACAATCTTTATCGAGTAAACTTCATTTTTCTCCCCCGGAAATTTGCGAATAGGGAGAAAAAAACCCTGATTTTGAATGACTGGTCCTTATGAGTTACGAAAATTTGTAAGGATTAGTTTGACCATATATAATTCCAAAACAAATTTGCTATATAATCCAATAACTAGCAGAACAGTATCACTGTGTACCATAGAGAAGTACAGATTTTATCGTCAAACTTAGAGTTTCCTCGGATACTGAGCTACTTTACCGTGTTAACATGAACGCAGCTGAAACTTTTTTTCTCTAGAGTAGTTGACTAGTTTCTTTCTGTTGTTTCTTTTCTTCTCCTTTAGCAATGTAACCAAAAGAATTTGCTTGTAAGTGGTATAGTTAATGGACTAATTTGACAGTAAATTAGATACAAGTTAATAAAATGATCAAAGTTGTTCAATTATGGGGGAAAATGCTCATAATAGGGGCAAACACAGCAATCTAATCCCAAAATGGTTTATGTTTTGGATTTAACAAGAAAAATTTCGGATGTTTAGGTTTGTAGAATGAACTGAACAAAATAAAGCAATGGGAGACTCACCTGCGAAGGAGAAGGAGAAAACGACAATGGCAGGAGAGTTCCATCATAAAAAAATAAAAATAAAAATCTGGTTCAAAAATGGAAGAAATCAGAACATGAATGAAGAAAATGTGTAACGTGTAAAGTGAAAGTGTTAAGGAACAGTGTTGTGTACACGTGGAGAAAAGCAAGAGAATAAAACAAAAATAATAATAATTGAAAAAATTGGTGGGGCATATATTAAAAAATTGATGGAATGAATATGATATTATCATAGCCTTCCATACCATAGCAGGTACTATCATTGGAGAAGAGAAAATGACAAAGGTGCTTGTGAAACTAAGGGACCACATTATTACTTGAATTTAAGTTTTTTTTTTAAGAGTTCAAAATGAATTATATATTATGCTAAAAAATTGTTGAAAAGTTACATCATAGGTTTATTAATAATAATCACTAAAAAAAAGGTTTATTAATAATAATGATAGCAGTTAACTAACACCCAAACATAAAAAATAAAAAATAATAAATAAATAATAGATCAGAAGTATAATTTTGTCAAAAATAAATAAGCACTTTTTACTAAAATGAAAAAATAATTAAGCACTAAAATATATTGTTTTAGACTTAAAAACTAAAATAGGGATGTGGTAGTTTTCGCTGTTTGAGATTCGTTTCCATCTGCATCGGTGGTGAAGGAGCGCGTTGCTGTCGTCGTCAAGGTTGGTTTGTGTTTTTGCTTTTTTTTTTGTTTCGTTTGGTTGAGACGTTGGTGGGTTGTGTGGTGTTTTGTTGGATGCTTGCCGGTGGTTGTTTAGTTTTCGTGGGTCTCGGACTATTTGATTCATTTTTCTCTCGGTTGTGGTGGAGGTTATGTTTGCTCGCAACAAAGGTGGTGATGGATCGGTCACGATGATGGTGATGGATCATATCTGGGTTCGATAATTAACTGTTATGGTTTCGATGGATCTTTGGTTGTGTTGATTTGTGGTGCTTCGTGGCAGTTTTCATAGTGATGCTGATTTTGGATCTTTTGTGGTGGGGTTCGTGGTGGTTTTTGGTGGTGGTGCTCGTGGTGGTTTTTGGTGGTGATGCGCGTGGTGGCTGGTGTTACTTTTTGGTGAGGGTTAATGGTGGTTTTTGTGGTGGTTAATGGTAGTTTTCGTGACGGTGGTGGTAGTGGTGTTGATTTCTGTGGTGGTTAGTGATGGTTATGTTTTTCCTTTATGTATGATGGTACAAGGGTTTTTGGTTGGATTTTGCGGTTCTTTGTGAGGTGTGTTTTGGGTGAAGGTGCTTGGGAGAGCTAATGGTGGTGTTTGGAGTTTTATTCCCGGCTGTTTTTCAAAGGTTGTTGGTTGTTGTGTAGGTTTTTAAGTTGATGTTTTGTGTGCGAGCAGCATATGTGGGTGATGGAAGTTGTTTATGTGGCAGTTGTGACGATGTTTGAGGATTTTGATATAATTTTTGTTTATGTTGTTTCGTTGATCGTGTTGTTAGCTTTGTTTTGGTGTTTTTATTTATTGATTTTGAAAATAGTCATTTGTTAGGAGGCGTTTCCTATAGATTTTTTGAATTTTTTCTTTGATTCACGGGTGTATGGGTTTTCCATTGGGGGCTCCCCATCTATCCTTTGTATGTTGCTACTTTAAGATTCCTAACCTAATACTCCTTGTGCCACTTATGATTCATTGTCATTTTAATAAATTCTATTTTAGCCTTTTCAATTTTTTTTATTGTTTTAGACTTAAATACACTTTTGATACCCTTATTTTAACTTAATAAAAAAAAATATAGTTTTAAACTTAAATACACTTTTGATACAATTATTTTAACTTAATCAAAATTTTAGTCCTTCATTTTTAAAATCACTATTTTGGTCCCCTAATTTAGATTAATTTGTTTTTTATATTCCGCCTCCAATTTTGGTGATTTGTATTATCATTAATGATGTGGCAGAAATGACTTAGCATATGTGTTGATTTTCTTCATTTTCCATATCATTTATAGTAATAATAATTAATTATTTAAATAATAAAAACTAATAGATTTATTAATAAATAAAGAAAAATAAATCGCCAATAACTTGAAGAAAACCACAAACATCGACAACTTCAACAAGCATGATCCTTCTTCCTTGGTTGAAATTTCTAGGCTTCTCGAAGTTGTTAGTGATTCCATTTTCTTTTTTAATAATTAATATATTAATTTTTATTATGTTTATAATTAATTATTATTACTATAATTGACATGGAAAATGATAAAAAAAAACACATATCTAAGTCATTGCTGCCACATCATTAATGATAATGAGAAATCACCAAAATTGAAGGGAGATTGAAAAAAAAAATTATATAGGGGATCAAAATATTGGTTTTAAAAACAGAGGGACAAAAATTTCGATTAAGTTAATAAAGTGGGATCAAAAATAAATTTATGTCAATACTTTATTATAACTAACGAAAAGACGGACACTCATGTGCCCATCTTTCCTCTCTTTTTATTGTGTCAATACATTATTTTGATTTTGATTAAAATTAAAAATATAAATGATTTTTTCTTTCAAATTATAACAAATAAACTAACCATAATTAATTATTTCAATGACACCAATAATATAAAAAAAATTATATATAATCTAATTTTTTTTAATGACACCAACAACAATCTTTATTATAGAAAAAGTTGTTTAAGGGTATAATTAGGATAATAAAAAAGTAAGTATAAATATACTCATCTAGTTTGTTACACTTTTTAAATGATAAATGAATAAAAATTGGAAATATATATATATATATACTCATATCGTGTTTGTTAATTTTTTTTAATATTTATTTGTTCTTATATATTTGTTACATGTGTTATTTGTATTAAAAAATTAAGGGCATTTTTGGAAAAAGAAAAAGTTAGCCTAAAAGAGCTGAAAGAGGTAGTTTTCTTTATATATAGTATAGATTTATCAAAATAAATTTAAATAATATTAACTATACTCATGCAAAATAAAATAAAATTGTAAATTTTTTGAATTAAATTTATATTTAAAATAGTGGTGAAAACTTTTTACCTGTACATAAACATATGCAAATTGATTTTTTTTTTTTTTTTTGAAGAAATATGAAAATTGATTTTTGTAGACTTCATTTTTTAAGTGATATTGTTTGTTGAATTATCCTATACATTTTCTACGATATTGAGTGAATTATGCTATCAATTTAAATGAATGAATATTGTTTTTTTTTTAGAAAAAAACTATTTAAGGATAATATTTTATCCAATTAATCAGAATTTTTGCATCCGTTTATGGAATCAATTGTCATTGTAGTAGGGCGCATTATGTTATTATTTTTCCCTTCTTGAATATGTCACTCTCGTGATTAATATGGACAAAATATACTATTTATAGACAGTATGGGGCTAGGATTATTGATGTCTCACGTTGTAAAGAATAAAGACAAGTGTATATTTTAGTGGCCAGTCTCTAGTTATAATTATTACCTGTCTATTCCATTAATATATATTGCATTATGTTATTTTTCACTTTGTGGTTTCACAATAGAATTCCAAAATTCCACACATGTAGATATCAGCCTAGAAGCATATAAAAAATAGCATAAAAAAAGAAAGAAAATATCAATCTAGTGCTTTCTTCGAAGGCAGCGATTATTCCCCACCCAAAAATTTACTAGGTGGTAATAATTTGCTGAGAGAATTTTTTTGACAAGAATTTGCTAAGAGAATTTTGTTAGGTGAATAAATCACAAGTACCTTGAAATATGTTGTAGTCTTCGTTAGGACCTCATTGCTTGTCACCTCAATCATTGAGATAAAAGAAAAATAATAGGTTAATGTACTTTAAGTTTCAGGTTGGTTTTAAATAGGTCCTTTAAATTTCTAAGGTTTTAGAAAGGTCTTTTAAGTTTCGAGTTGTTTCAGATAAGTCATTTCTGTTAACCTCCGTTAAGCCAAAGATGTTCTGTTCGTTAAGGCAAAGTTGATTTGTCCGTTAAGTGGGTGAGGTGGTTCTCTCTGACTCTTGGCGTCAATTTTTTCCCCAACCAGATCAGCATTGACTTAACAGACATATCAACTTTGGCTTAACGGAGGTTGACAGAAAGGACTTATCTGAAACAAACTCGAAACTTAAAGGACATATCTGAAACCTTAGAAACTTAAAGGACCTGTCCGAAACAAACTCGAAACTTAAAGGACCTCTCCGAAACAAACTTGAAACTTAAAGGACCTATCTGAAACTTTAGAAACTTAAAGGACCTATCCGAAACAAACTCGAAGCTTAAAGAACCTGAGAAGATATTTGACCAAAATAATAAAGAGAAAAGATTTCATTTCTAAAATTTGATGGAGTCAAAACCACATAAACATCAACATCAAGTATACTATGATTAAAACGGTTCGACTAATTAAGTAAATTTGAATTTAACCCATTTGGTCTGGTGGTATTGGCTTGAGACCTGAGAGTGTACTCTTTTTCGAGGTCTCAGTTTTGATTCTCCTGATGTCAATTTAGGTGGGTTAGTTTAACTTCTTAAAAAAAAAAAAAAATTGAATTTAGTTTGAAAGAGTTTGCACGTATATAGTGTTCTTAAAAAAAACAATAATTCGAATAAAGATATTTCCAAAAATACGTATAAAGTTGGATTGATATTTTGAGTTAGATTCGAAACAGGTTTAATTATAAAATACATATTATTCTAAAACTAGTCACGTGCATAATGCCCTAGGTTTTGAGAACCTTTTTTGTTTGATTCTATCCCTTCTGGTATGCATTGCACGTACTCTATAGTCCATATAAATAATATTCCAAATACAAATAAAGAGAGTATGACGGTCATTCACTTTATGAATTCTTGACCCCAAAAAAAATAGATACAAATTTCTTCGAAATAAAATATTCTAAAAACGACCAAAAAAATATATATTCTAAAATCATGCTGCTGTTAGAGGACAACTAATTAAATATCACTTTATGAACTTAATTGTCATTTTTTTAAGAAACTAACATGAAATTATATTAATATCAGTGATTTATCTTGCATAAGAAGTGTAAAAGAGAATCACCCAAAAAAACCACAAAGTTAATTCACTGATGTATTAACAACAATCACCACAAGAAAAAACATAACAACAAGAAGATTAAAGCATAAAACACATACAAGACAGATGGTGCAACCATCGGTCATGATAGCTAAAAGTGAAAACATGCATATTTGCCTTTAACCACAGGAAAGATAGAAACTTCAATCAATCTGCGATGGTACGAACTTCTGAACCCTTGTTGTTAAAAACACGATTGTTCATCTCCTTCCAAATTATCCAAATACAAGATAGGAAAATTAACCGAAGATACTGATGTGTAAACTACGGTAACCCATCCAACTGTATTAATTGAAGAAGATGAACTCGACTCCTAGCAGGAGTGACGAAAGATAAACCTAACCACTGCAGGAAGAAAGACCACACGCTGTCAAAATTATCGCAACTGAGGAGAAGGTGATCCACAGTCTCAAGCTCTCCACAAGCTCACACACACATAGTATCATATGTGTGAAGGACTCCATGCCTCGCTAAATAGTCTTCAAGCAAACAATGTTACTTTTAACATAACAAACTTATGCCAGACAATGTCAGACACACGCCTATCAGAAGGCGCTTCTACAGTTGTGAGATACTGGTAAGTTCACTTAACAGAGTAGCTGTTAATAGGATCAAGAAGCCACCTCCACCTGTCATGAGAATGAGCCTGCAAAACAATATTATGCAACAAAACAGAACACTCTGTAACACTCTCCTCCTCCCAAGAAAGTAGGCGCCTCCGCCACACCCAAGCGGCGCCCCCCAACCTCCCAACCTCCCTTAGCCATTTCCTCCACCGTCGCCTACCTATTTTCGGCCAAAACAAAAAGGCGAGGGAATCTAACCCGTAAGGGAATGCCCCCCACCCAATTGTCCTTCCAAAAATATGTACAATGTCCTCCACCGACTACCCTATGGACATTATCCTCAAACCAATTCTCCACCCCCATCCCGACACCTTCATGGATACCACAGATCATCCGCCACCACAAAGAGTTATCGCTTTCCCTTCCTTCAATCTTCCCTCTTCCCCGTACCTAGCATTTAAGACTTTGTACCATAACCCCTCCTTATTTACTAGCATCCTCCAACACCACTTTCCTAACAGTGAGATATTAAATTCTCGCAACCTCTGCACACCTACCTTTGGGACACAAATATAATCCCAACCTACCCATGAATTTTTCCTAAAGTCCTCACCACCACCCCCCCCCCCCCCCCCCCCCCCTAAAAAAAAAAAATTAAATAAAGATTCAATAGAAGAAATTATACATGCGGGTGCCTTGAAGAAGAAGGAAAGAAAGTAAAATAGAATAGATGATATGACATATTTCAGAAGTATCAGACTACCGCCCAACGAAAGAAATTTACTATTCCAATTCGATCAACCACTAGTTTCCAAAACTTTAACCTGCTTGCGTCCCCACCAATTTGCAGCCCCAAATACACAAAGGGTAACTTTCCCACAAGACAATGCATCACCGAAGCGGCCTCATTTAACCAAGAATCTGAGACATTAACTCCTGTCAACATGCTTTTGTGAAAATTTACCATCAACCCAGACACCTATTTAAAAATAGTCAACACCGCCCTCATCGAACGCACATTGGCCCAACTTTTTTCACCGAGTAACAAAGTGTCATCGAAAAATTGAAGATGAGAAAATGAAACACAGTCATTACTTCCAACATGGTAACCCTGGTACATATCTTCTGCTATTAATGACCTCATCAACACATTAAAGCCTTCAGCCGCCAACAAGAGAGAAACGGGGAAAAAGGATCCCCTTGTCGAAGTCCCTTTTCCATAGGAAATTACTCCGTTGGACACCCATTCACAAACACTGAAGCCATGGTTGATCCAACACATTCAGATATCCACATCCTCCAACGTGTAGGAAAATTCATTTTTACCATAACCGCATCCAGATATCGCAAGTCCACCGAATCATAGGCCTTTTCGAAGTCCACTTTAAACAACATCATTTCCTTATGTAACCGGCGTGCTTCTTCATCTCCCTCAGTTGCAACAAGAATACCATCTAAAATCTGCTTTCCTTTGACAAAATCTAACTGAGTGTCTGAAACAACGCTGGATATAACCGTGCAGAGTCTATTAACAAGTGTAACGCCCTATTTCTATTAAAGTGATAAAACACGCTAATAATCTAAATATTCAAGAAATAGACGTCACGTCTCAAAAATTTACAAGCATGCATATTAAAATTTCTCAAGTCGCAGCAGATCAACATATATGTAAGTATAACATGCATATCCATAATAGACAGATCATAAAATCAAAGTACATCAACATCAGAATATTCAAAACCCGACACATGGGCAAATCTCAACAACAAAACAAATCCAGGAAAACGTAAACGACAACATCCTAGATCAGAGCCTATCTAAGACGCTACGAACAACCAACAGAGGTAGCTCCCGCTAACCTCGAGTACTCACCAAGCAAGATAACAAACTACTCCTGCACGCTGTCTACCCGTCCATACAGATAGGTAGGCGGTCCACCACAGACCATTGGGGGTTAGCTTCACATCAATCATAATAGAATATAAACAAATATAAGCATTCAAGAATTCATGCATAACACATATACATAACCATCCTTCCTAGAATACTAACATCACATGAATATTGTCCCCCATTCCATATACATCATGCTATCACAATTTTAACATAGCATAGCAAGCATATTCAATCTCTAATCAAGTCATCGACATAAACTCATCATTTATCAACATCAACCAATGAAAGGATTACTCACCTTAGTTCATTTAGCCTAAACAACTCAACAATTACAATTCATCATTTCAAGTATAAGCAAGAAAATCATCGTCAGCAAAAGATCATAAAATCACGCTCATATAAATTACACTTCATTATTTTCACCGAAATAAACATATCAATTAAATCATCAAATGTACAAGTATCACCATTAAGAACAAACATCAACAAGTACACATCTTCACATATTCACCAAATATACCAAACACCAAATATCATAAACATTAGGACACATGCCATGAATGTTACGCACCTATACGCGACTTCTATATGTACGCGGTACCGTCAACTACGACAATTGTCACACATTACGATGCACAAGGCACCATCACCAAAACACGGATATAAAATACATCACCTCACGATGCACAAAGCACCATCATCAAAACATATGCATGCATGAATATATGACTCGACACAAAAGCACCATCATCAACATTATACATGAAATCACAACATTCAACTTCCACATTTAACATGTATAAGTTCAACACCTCAACAACATACATATATATCATGTTATAATTCATCAATATAATCACGACATATAATACCGGCACTAGGCTCACAATCACAAACATAGAGTCCAAGGTTAACAACCACAAGGAATCATTACCCAATACATCAAACTAAGAATTCACAAAAGATTTGTAAAGTATTCAACCTTAAAGATTATTTTCGACGAAGTTCGTCTATCATTTTACAACTTAAAAATAATTGAGACAATTAAATGAAAACCAAGCAAACCAACATTAATGCCTTAACTATGTATACTCTTAGATCACATATGAGTGCAGTTGAGTATACATGTGCGTTTAACCGGCCAATTACGATTTAGAATACCAATCCGACAAATTTTGGCTCAAAAACAAAGTTAATTGAACGCAAATAAAAACCAAGTGTAAACCAAGTTGGAATCAAGCTATGACACTCTAGGAGCTTAATTATACATAGATTGTATAGGGTTAGGTGTTTGGAATCCATTGGCATGCTTAACAATACACAAAACCATAAGAAAACTAGGTTTCGGGGTTCTGCAGAACTGACACGGTCGCATCATCAGGACATACGGTCGTGTCATCCCTTACAGGAGACTCTGACACAGTCGTGTCACCTCATCAGTACAACAAAATGCATTTTTACGTTTTCGCGCATAAAATCTTATTTTCGAATCCGATTTCGATTCCGTTTTCGCCAATGCATCCTTAACATTTAGACCATACATACTATACTTGAAAACTTGACATTTCAACATTAAAACAACTTAATCCACCTCATCCCAAAATCATTTTCCATAACCACACAAAATCACTTAATTTTCAAAAACGTTTAAACACCGACTTTTCACATGAAAATCTCGTTTTCTCCCAAACGACTCGACTAACACAACCACAACATGAAAACAAAAATTCTACTAGGTCCGACTCATCCAACAACACCAAAAACTCAGTCGACAACCTCATATATCAAAAGTTCATTTTGGTCCTCCACATAACAACTTAACACAAACTTCACAAATTCATACCACAACTTCACAAAATGGAATACCCATAGTGTGATTCAATAACATCAACATATCCAATTCAACAACAACCTTATTTAAACATGAATTCATCACAATCAACAACAACAACTCTGATTTATAACAATTTGAACAAAAATCAACAAAGTATCATATAACCATAATTCAAGCATGTAAAATCAACAACAACAACATGTTTAACATCAATTTCACATACCCAAAATTAGCATCAAAATAGGAGCACGAATTTCATCAATTAAATTCACAATAATCACTTTTCACAATTAAGCACTTTTGAATTGAGATGAAAAAAGAGATTATTCTTAAGAGATTATGATAGAAATCTACCCCCTTACCTTAGAGAATCTTAACCCTAGCTTTGGCCTCAATTAAGCTCCCTTGAAGCTCTAATCTTCTCTTGATATACAACTTTTATCTCTAACCCTCTTCTCTTCTTCTCTTGCACTTTCTCTCTCTTCCTCTTTCTAAAACTTTTTGAATGAATGGTGTAACCCTAATTTTCTCATAACATGGGTTTATAAAGCCTTATCACTTAATGAGCCTAACTCATAAAGTTTCTAATCCATTAATCACAAAGTTTCTATTCTGTCGCGGTAAAAAGATAACGAATAAATAACGGCTTCTAACTAATTACCACAACTTACTTAGTAACTTAGTAAAATTAATGGTTCCCACTTGAAACACTAAAAATAATTCTCACCGTGAAATTACTAATTTACCCTTTCTCGCTAAATGACCAAGATACCCCCTATGTCCAAAATGACTAAAATACCCTTCTAACCCCGAATTCTACGAAAACACACGTAAAGGCAATTAATCACATACGAGCACATATAAACACATATATAAATTAATTAAAATAAGTCTAACGAAAATCGGGCTGTTACAACAAGTATCTTCGCTAACACCTTGTACATGCACCCCAACAAAGAGATAGGTCGAAAGTCGTTCAACCGCTGTGGACTAACAACTTTTGGAATTAGAGCAATAAATGTATAATTAATCCCCTTTGTCAGCTTGCTGTTGCGGTGAAAATTAGTAACAAACAACAAAAATCATGTTTCATAACCATCCAAAATTGTTTGATAAAACCAAAAGTAATACCATCCGGTCCCTAAATTTTGAAACTATCACAATCCTAAATCGCTTGCTTCACCTTATCCAAAGTAAAAGGCGGAGTTAGTGAATTATACTCCACTATAGACAGCCTACGGAAATCTAGATTTTCTATCCCTGGAAGCTTCACAACATCAATTTTAAAATGAGAAGAAAAATGATCGTAAACCGCCTCTCTAATGCTCTGGACCCCCTCAACCCGAATATCATTCACCCGAATCGACTGAAGAGCACTACAACGCCGTTATGAAGACATAACACCATGAAAAAAAATTGTATTAGCATCACCTTCTTGTAACCAATTCAAACTCGCCTTCTGCCAACACATACTTGCTTGAGTACGCGACAGTGAATTCACATTCTCGGATAACTCATGCAACTCCGCCACCTCACCCTCCTCAAGTTCGAAGATCTTCCCCTTGGTGTCTAGGGTCGACATTCGATCCTTTGCCACGCAGATCTTCCCGTCTAAATTTTGAGCATGTTGTTGATGTCACTCTTTCAAACTACCCTTTAATCAATTTTAGCTTCAGTTTTAGGACATATCCGCCCCACCCGTTTACTTCAAATGAATTCCATTTCTCTCGGACAAATTGATCATAACCAAGAAAATCTGCCCAACATTTCAACATCCGAAGAGGTCGAGGTCCCCAATTCTCATCATCCACTCATAACACCACGGGGACATGATCAGAGAGACACGCTGAAGAGCTACCTGAAAACAACTCGACCAAATCGAGCACCACTTAACAGACAATAAAAATATGTCCAAGCGGCTCATGGAATACCCATCACCTTGATACCAAGTAAACAATCTTCCACAAATCGGCAAGTCCACCAAAAAACTGTCAACTATGAATTTATTAATAATATATGAATCGTGTTGACGAAAGATTGACCCCCGACTCTTCCGTTTGTCCGCTGAACGAATGGAATTAAAATCACCACCAAAGAACATAGTAGCACACCATTAATAAGATCAAAAGTAGTCAACTGATCCCAAAGCGCTTGTTTCATTGTCGTGGCACAGGGAGTGTGCACATTGGCTATAACAAAGTCATATCTAGTACTGAAAACCAGTCCTCTAATAACCAAAACATGATCAAAGCTCGACGTAGACCACACATCAACAACATCCCGATCCCACACAGTCAACAATCCGTCGAAAGCTTCGATAGACGGTTGAAAAGAGTATCAAAAGTAGAGCTACCCCATATAGCCGCAACAAGCACGTCGTCCACCACACAACACTTCGATTCTTGGATTCATAGCACATACGACTTCTTCTCGGACACCATCCTCCGCACCTCATTTCTTTTTTCAAAACCGTCTAACCCCGCACATTTTAAGATATCAAATTCATTGTAACAACCATCCTCCCCAGCACACTTAATTGTCCTTGTAGACACATAATCTAAATATCACTTTCCTACGCGCAAATTCTAAAAACATGTGGCTTTAGAAAAATAAGAGGATAACTAACGAGTAAATTTTTTGTAAAAAAAAAACTGAGGAGTAAATTCAATTATATAGTTGAAGTGTGTGTAAATTGTGGTGTCAAATTACTTCTAAATGAATTAGGTTTGTAAACTTGATTTTGATTATGAGTGATTTATTTTTAAGAAACCAAAATAATTTATTAAAAAGACATTGAAATAAGCATAACTCAATTGATATAGATTATGCATTGTCATATGTAGAAGTTAGGGTTCAAACTTCAAATAAGTCATTTATTCCCTCTATAATGTGAATTCAAGCTACTAGACTATTTGATGAAACAAAAACAAATCATTCAATTAGAAGATGTGTCTAAATTATATATCTAGTGTTGTGAAAGTGACTCAAAATTGGAGTTTGGAGGCAAAAATGATGTTTGCTGGAAAAGGCAAAATCGGGGCCCGAATGGATTTGTCCGGGGCCCGAATTTGGCTGTTGTTGGACGCTTTTCTTGCGGCAAAAATCGGCGCTCGAATGGTAAAATCGGGGCTGAATTTGCGCGCAGGGGATATTTCAGAAACGTATTTTTGGGCCAGATTTGTTACAATTTTATGGGAGTTACTTTTACTATAAATATAGGCTTTGTATCAGAGCAAACCTTGAGATAGAGGGGGCTGAAACAAGGTTTAGAAAGACAACAACAAAGCTAGGGTTTGTATAGAGTTTGTCTCTTTGGAACAAACACTAGGGTTTGGGTTGATTCACCTTGGAAAACACTATTAGGATTGAGTCTTTTGGTTACGGGAAGAGATTGGGACTTTGGGTAGAATTAGGCGGGTGACTTAATCTTGTAACTCATTGACATCTCTTTTGTAACGTTACTCATCATATAGTGAAACGGAGGGCTGCTCTCTCCCCCAGATTAGGTCAATTTGGACTGAACTAGGTAAACAAATTATTTTGTGTTCTCTCTTCGTTTCTCTCGCTGTTCTCTACTTTTGCTTGTGATTATAACTGTTACCCACTTGTATTGGTTGCTTGATTATTCCTTACTCCACACATCAAGTATTTATTGGTGTGATTTTTTCATCGAATTCGCAACAATCTAGCAAAATGTCAAAATATAAAAAGAATCAAACAAAACAAAGCAACAAAATTAGCCTTGAACTAGCCAAGACAGGATGAAGGGTTAATTCACCTTAAAACACTACTAAAAAAAGAAAAATTAGAGAGAGAAATTAATGACGGAAAAATTAAAATTTCTCACAAATTTCTTAGTCGCAAAATTTAGTGACGGAATTAGAGAGGGATTTCACGTTTTCCCTCTCTAAAATTCCCTCACTAATTTTTGCTTTTTTAGTAATGAAAACACATGGTCAAGTCCTTAGCTTTTAACCACCGCCAAACATCATCAAGGGTAAACTGAAAAACAAATAATAATACAGAGAATTAGATGCATGCCAGACAACACAACAACACACGTTTCATTTTTTGAGGCAAAAAATGAGACACGTTATTACCTTAGTTACGTGTGTATAAAAAGCAGCACGAGCCAAAAAATAGTACATGTGCCTGTGAATCCTTAAATTACCTTATCTAGTTTACTCCGAAAAAAAACGACATTTTTAGTGTCTTAGAAACATTATTACTCTTTTTGAGCCTTGTGGGCAGGGGCAGTATGGTGTCCCTCTACAAACAATTCACTTTTTTTCTCTTGTCTCTTTCCAAATCAGTTTCCTGTCTCTTACAAAATTCATAACCAAAATATCTATCTAAAATATCTATCTCACACACTCACACACTCACTGTCAAACACACTCACTGTGACCTTTTTCCTTCAATCACAACCATGTTTTCTCTATATGGTATACATGTAACATGTGGATGTAAGAGAAGAACTCAAGTGTCCTTGTACATACTCCATTTATAGGATAATATTCCAAATACAAATAAAGTGAAACAAATTATTGATCTATAAAAACATGTGGATGTAAGAACGGGGACCCAATTCTCCTTATAAACATTATCCAAATATCGCTTTCCTTGATCGCGGTTCAAGGAAAATGAAAATTATCTAGTCAACTCAATTAAAACAAATTATTATAAAAAGAATAATGATATTTCTACTATATTTTGAGACAAATTTTGGACCATTTTTATTTCACTCTTTTTTTAATAAAAAACAATAAAGAGAGAAAAAAAATAGGGAGTTAAAACATTACGAGTCACATTTAGCAAGTTACATGTTTTGGTTGCAAAAATATAAGCAGCGGTTAGGATTCTTCGAATCTCCCCTATTCATTTATTGTAATTAAATAACATTCGAGTCACATTTAGCTATCTTAAGTAGACTATCTAAGTGATGAGTTCATCGAGACGTTATAACCTAATTGATTCGTTAAGTTACACCTGTTGATCACACAGGAATCTTTACGTGCAGAGCCTTACTCTCTTAGTTGATTTTGGTCTATCCCTTCAATGTTGAGTTGCACCAGCTGATCCACACTAAGGTTATACGCACGCTACGATATAAAGTTATTAATCCTATAGGATCCGCCACCTTTGTATGGATTATTAGTGTAGGGATCTTACTCCCTCAAATGTAATTAAAACATAGACTTAAGTTAGCGTTCCTAAATTTCCAAATGTATGATGGCCAGTGTTCCTAAAGGTTTTCCCATATATGAATCTTAGTAGTACATTGCACAGTCTCCCTCTTAGTAATTATTAGAGCATGAGACTAAGAAGTCCTTGGTTCTGGTCTCTTCAGAATATGAATCTTTGAAGTCTTGGGTTCTGACTTATTTAAAGCCTTAGACTTAGGAATCTTTGATTTTGATTTGCTCTGAATCTGGGATTCATAAGTCTTAGGTTCTGACTTGTTCAGAACTGCAGCTTTACCAGCTTCTGGCACAAAATAGGCTTTCAAATCTTTCTTAATGCAGTCAGAAAAAGGTGGTAGGCTGGCTTTAGGTATACCAAACTTTTCTGTAAAACCAATTCCTTCTCTCTTGTTCCTTCTAACACCATAAATCATAGAAGCTACCTTACTTCTGTCAATACCAAGCACAATAAACTCTTGAAGTGCAATTTCTTTCTCTTTCAAACGTTTATCATATCTCTTATGAGTCATTTTTTGTAAGAATATGTTATTTTCTTCCAAATCATTTATCAAAAGATAGTTTTTATCATTCTCTCTAACTAGCAAGTTAAACTTAATTTTCAAAGTCTTTAACTCTTTTGACTTTTTTTGGTAATGACTGATAAGGTCTTTGACAATATCAACAAGTTCAACTTAAGTGAGTTTAGAATATACCTCATCTTCATCATCATAATTTGTTCCAGACTCTGCAACATAAGACATTGTTGCCACCAAGGCCAGATTAGCTTCTTCTTCATCTTATTCTTTCTCATATTATAATTCTTTGTCAAGATCATCCCATGTTGCCATACGACTCTTCTTGATCTTGTTTATGAAGTTATTAGATTTGAAGCTTGTTTTCATATACTTTTCCTTTAACTTATCCTTTTGTAGATCTGAACAATCAACAATGAAGTGACCATGTGTCTTGCAGTTGAAACAACCCTTCTAATCTTTTTTATTTGAACTTGAACCATTGCTTCTAATTGATAAATTCTTGTTTCTTCTGGACAGGTACTGAAGTCTCTTGGTAATCAAAGCCATCTCTTCAGCTTTTCGATCTCCATCAGAACCTCCATTAGGAGACTCTTCTTTAGACTCATAATCTTTGAGAGCCTTCGAAAAATTATGCTTTGACTTCAGTGCAATATACTTGGATTTCTTAGCAGGTTCATCTTCATTGAGTTTTAACTCATGACATTTGAGTGAACTTACAAGATCTTCAATGCTAAGAGTATTCAAATCTCTTGCTTCCTCAACGACAGTCTCCAGTTAGCAGGAAAACTCCTTATAATCTTGTTCACATGATCATCAGTTGAGTAGCTTTTCTTCAGAATCTGAAGTCTAAATACCAAAGTCTGAAACCTAGAGAACATAGTCTCAATGATTTCATCCTCTTTCATATTGAACATCTCATATTGTTGAACTAAAAGATTAGTTTTAGCTTCTCTAACCTTTTTGTTACCTTCATAATTTAAACACAAAGATTTGAAGATAGATTTTACAGTTGACTTGTCACTTAGCTTCAAGTATTCAATGTGAGGTTGAGCAGCAACAATAATTCCTCTAACTTTGTGATGCTTTCTATAAATCATTTTCTGAGCAATAATGAGTTTCTTTCTATCACCAGCTACACCTTCTTCATCCACTAGAATGTCAATACCATCTTCAATGATGTTCCAAAGTTCATCATCAACACCAATGATATGACTGTACATCTTACTATTCCACCAAGAAAATGTTTCAGGATCTCTACTAGACATTGGAGGTTTATAAGAATTGGATTGCTTATACTTAGTACCATAGTAATATGATGCAACTCTGAAATCTCCAGTATCAGTAGTTCGACCACCACCACCACTAGTAGACATATTTTTTCTTAGGATCTTTTCTGTTACACTGTTAAGTGTTTTAGGAATAGAAAAACGTCACAAGGCGCTTTGATGCCAACTGAAGGTCAGAAAAACACAAGGGGGGGGGGGGGGGGGTTGAATTGTGTTAGCTTTTTCTTCTATTTAACTAAGTCCAAAGTTCAACTTCTGATTGGGTTCATAACCTGAAGCAATGTTCTGAGTTAAATTAAGCGAATATAATATATATATATATATATATATATATATATATATATAGAGAGAGAGAGAGAGAGAGAGAGAGAAGAGAAAGACACAGAGAAATTTATCCTGGTTCATTCCATAATCCTGAAGTAGTCTTGTTCCCTTGTCACTTACAAGAAAATTTTCACTATAATCACACACGATTACAATTGCTCAAGTACAAAAGCAAAAGATTGCTATCAAACAAAGATTACAAAGACAATTGTTTAGATTGAACACTTGATATATAATCAAGTGTTCACAAAATACAACATAGTTCAGAGTCTAGACTTAAGAATTTTTAAGTGTTTGATGCGAAGTAATTTTGACAGAGTAATGACACTTGTAAAATATTATAGAGTTTTGTAAATTCTTCAAGTTTTCAATCCTTTATATAGAGGTTGAAAAGATACGTTGAAGAGTGCCAGCGCATCAATAGAGTCATTTGAGAAGCTTGATCAATCATTATTGATTTGTTGCTTGATTTGAATCCTTTCCTTGATAAGGAATTAACCATTCTTTCGTAATGGAGACAAAGTTGTAGCATCGTACAATGCACATGTGAATGTTGAAGGTAGTGAATGTAATGGTCGTACACTTTGTCCTTCATTGTCCTTCAGAACTACCAAGTTTGATCATTCAGAACTACCATTGCTTGACATCCAATAATTCCGCACCTTTGGTCTTCAGCTATCCAGACTCTGGCTTTCAGAGTCTGAGGTCCAGTTTCTGAGTGATCTTCAGATTATGATTGCTCCAACTTCTGGGTTGTCATTAAAGTATGTCTTTTTCAGATTATGGCTTGCAACTTGGCTTCTCTTGAAAATACTTTTCTCTCTATTTTTTCTTTCAAAACCAATACTTTAATTAACACATTATAAATATTAGTCTATGGTCCTGCACACTTGAACAAATATTAGCATATCCAATTGATCTTTTATTACCTTGTTATCATCAAAACTCAAGAGGCATTGTTTAAACTCGTTTTGTTCCAACAACATTAGCATATGCAATTACTCTTTTATACTTTGTTATCATCAAAACTTCAAAAGCATAATATAAAACCCATTTTGGTTCAACAATTTTCACCTTTTTCTTCGTCTTTTTGAGTATTAATTTTCTTCCATGAAACTTGTCTTTCGACTTGGAATACAATTTCTCCTCTTTGTAATGTCTTGATAGGCCTCTTAAATCTTCATTCATTGTCTACCCAAATCCTTTTGAGATGATTTGTTTTGCCGATTGCATGATTTTGCGTTGAACTACATCAAAATTACTTAAGAACTACTTGGTTTCAGGAAAACTAGAATTACATGACTCAAAATGAAAACATTACAAAACGTCCCAAAAACCATAGACAACTATATATATATATATATATATATATATATATATATATATATTCTAAAACTCCTCTAAATTGGATCAAAACCTAAAGAAAATGACTGAAAAATATGCTAAAAATAACGTAAGATAATCAATCATCAATATAATAGAAAGAGACAAAAGAAAATAAAATGCTGAATGATTGTGTAAAAAATAAAGAAGTACAAATTTAATTGCAAAACAAACCAATTCTTATATTTGCACACCTCAAATTTCTACACATCTATTCAACATTTTTTCTCTCTATTTTCATTTTCATAGCATATCACAAACATCTCGCTTATATTACATCTAAGTCAAAGTTTAACATATGGATTTGCCGATAAACAATATTATTAATATGCAAAACAATATTTAAAAAATATATCCCTTTTATCCTCTCAAAAGAAAAGTATATCCCTTTTATATTAAATATTTTAGTTTTTTTTTATTACAACGAGGGTTAAAGCCCAAAATGCATTTTAATTTCTGTGTATATACTTAAAAATGGAGGAAAGCCATACCAAAAAATGAAACACGTTTTATTTTTTGAGGCCTAAAATGACACTCGCTATTGCCTTAATTACATGTGTATAAAAGTAGCAAGAGACAAAAATAGTGTATTCCTGCCTAAGAATCCTTAAATAGTGTATTACCTTAGAAACATTATTACTCTTTGAGCCTAGTGTGTGGTGTGGTGTGGTGGTGTCCCTCCACACTCAATTTTTCTCTCTTTCTGATCGGTTTGCCTGTCTCTTACAAAATTCATATACCAAAACCATTATGGATGGGTATGGTTCAGTTCAGGATAAAAACTAAACTGAACTGTTTGTTAAATTTAAAATAATTGAACTGAATTGTTTGCATTTCGAACTGAACTGAACTGTTTCAAACCGAACCGAACTGTTATTATTGATACCTTTGATAAAAATATAAAAAACAAATAAAATTGAATTTTAGCTATAGAACTGAACTAAACTGTTCCAACTTGAATTTAACTATTTCGAATCAAACTGAACTGTTTTTGAACAGAATTTCAGTTCAGTTTCAAAACTGTTGATAATAGTTCAGTTTTTTTGGTTCAGTTCAGTTTTTAACTTTTTTGTCCACCCTTACCAACCACAAAGCCTCTAAGTAGGCAAACCAGCTGGCTCATTATACGCCTAAAATATCTAACTTATTACTCTCTCTCCCTGTAACATTTTTGCTTCAGTCCCAACCAAACCATGCATGGTTTCCCTATGTTATTGTACTATATATCTAACATGTGGCTCTAAGAGAGGAACTCGGTTACATAATCCAAGTATTGGTTTCCTTAGGCGCAAAAATCATGTGGTAGATTTGAGTTTGTTTAATATGGATATGGATAGCTCAATTAGTTTGAATTATGCTTAAAATAGGTTAGATGTTATCGGTATAAACTCGAATGTAAGCGAAATAAATTCTCATATCTAATTTAAAAGTTCTGCAAGATATGAGAGTTACCTTTACCATGCTTTAAAATTATTTTCGAGCAAGATACGAGAGTTTTCATGATATATTGTTTCATAAAATAATACATTAAATGTATCATTTATTTTTTAAAGAAAAATGTTAGAATGTGTCCTTATACATGTATTATAAACATACATGTTACAAAGCCAAATATAGAAATTTTGTCTTAAAAATTATGTCAATTTATTTTTCTAAAAGTAAAAGATTATTTTTTATTGAAAAAAAAGGTTAAAAATTAGTGTTAAATAGCGTTTACCTCCCTTGCCATTTGATCGAGTTTTGGTTTAGTATCTTGTAAATCCTCTTACCCTTTAAATATTCTTATTATGCAAATAGGCTGATGTGACTTGCTGACCGGATAAAATTGCTTATTTGACACATTAAGTTAGAATTTCTTGATTCTTTTCTAAATTTTTTTATTCCAACATCACATTTAACACTATAAACCCAAGATCACATTTAACACTAATTTTTTTTCCAAACTCATAAATTCATCAACATAAATGTTCTTCCTAAACCTAGAAAATCTTCAGCATCAAAACTCAACTGCAACAATAACAAGACTCAAATTGAAATCCAAATTCAAATCCATATTCAGATCCAAAAATTCAGATTCAATCTCAACCTAATAAGCTAATAGCACATATGTGAATCCAAAATTCTAGAGTTGTGTTGTTGTTTTTTTGGGCTGTGTTGTTGTTGTTGATAAGAGAATGGATTAGAAAGAAGAGAAAAAGACGAAGAAAATAGGGAGGAATTCTGTATCTTCTGGATTTGTAGTGAATTTGATCTTAATTTTTCAAGTTTTTAGTTAATTTAAATTATTCTGTGAGAATGGAAAATACAAGTGAATTAAAAATAATTGTTTTAATTATTTAAAATTATTTTGTAATAATAGAAAATACAACTGGATTAAAAATAATAATTGAAAAGGAATTAAAAAAGTCCAAATCAATGTGTCAACTCATTGTTTTTTTATTTGTGGTGGCCGAGGTTTGAACCCTGATCTTGCATATATTATACATCATCCTTACCAACTAAGTTAAGCTCACGATGATAAAATAGTAAACATCTTTTAACCCTAAAAATTATAATTTATCATTAAATACTTTTTTATTATAGAATCTTTAACATCTGTTTGGCATACGGTATAATTTTTTTAAATGGACTTAAGATCTACTTTTGACACAAAGGAGATAATGCTAAAAAGAGCATTATTCCTATGAATGCTTTTTTTTTTTTGGGTAGAAATTCCTATGAATGCTTCATTACCTTATTAAGCTGTTTATGTCGACTGTCGAGGAATAGGAAAACATAATTTCTATCTCTGACTCCTTTTTTTCATTAGTTTCCCTTTCACTTTGTCAACTGAACCCTTTGTTTGGTTTGGACCTCATAATTCTGACACATCCATTTAGATTTTTATTTAGATTTTTATTTAGGAGGATACTAACCAGTATTTTTTAGGCATTGATTAAAGTATTAAAATAAGTAATTATGCAATAAAAAATTGTGTAATTATTACAAAGATAAAAGTAAAAATTTGTATTTTCAAGACAAAATTTCTAATAATAGATTCTTTAACCATTATCCTTAGGTAGAGCTGACAATGAACCGAACCAACTTGAAAATAGTTCGAGACTCGATTCAATAATTGATTCGTTGAACTTGGTTCATGAACCAAATGAGTCGAACTTGAGTTGAAAGCTAAACTCGTTAAATAAATGAGTTAAACTTGAGCTAAGTATAGTTCGTCTCGTTTAGTTCATGAATCAGCTCGATATATATATATATATATATATATATATATATATATATATATATAATTTTGTAATAGAGAAAGAAAAAAAAGAAATGAATGGTAGCTAGTACGGGCTTTTAATCAAATATGTGTGTGTGTACGCAAAAAAAACTAACAAACATTACTCAAATAGTCCGACATCGGGAGTTTTGAAAACATAGAGAGGATAGGTATTATATATAAGAGAAGTGCATCAAGATTCACAATGTACACTTATACTTGTATGTGAACTACGCTACAGTAAAGTGCTGCTACCTAGCTTTCTAGGTGGTGGATATGCCTCATAGTTTCATTTTAATTCTATTTTTATTTTTTTGAAAAAAAGAAGTCAAAAGACATATTTTTGACCAAAAAAATTATTGAAATATGTAATTCGAGCAAGCGAGTTGAACCGAGTTGTTTGTAAACTTTAAACGAGCCGAACTCGAGTAAAAAATGGTTCGTTTCGAACTCGAGCCGAGTTTTGAGCTGAACCAATTCTTATCGAGTCGAGCACAGACAAGTTCAATTCGACTCGACTTATTTTCAGCCCTATGAATTTTGGACGCACATTAATCATTTTTCTTTATTTCAAGGGTTTTGTCTAATGATAAAACGACAGAACTTGAACCCAAAAGTCGGTTCAAATTCCACTAGTATTTTTGAAAGGAGATAAATATAAATATCTTGAGGAGCCTTATTTTATTTTGAAAGTCTTATACTTATTTTATTTTGAAAGTCTTATACGCTTTAGATCGAGACATCATTCTTACACTCTAAGTTTTTTAAAATAAAAAATAAATCATTTTGCTTCCCAAACATAACCAATCACTAAGCCTCCAAATAGGCAAACTATAATACAAATTATATTAAAAATAATATATAACATTGTTTCATGCAAATTACAATGAAAATCGTCTACCATCCATTTGTTGAAAATGAGCTAGAATAACATCAATGCTAATTGTGAAAAGAACATATATTTCAATATAAGTTACAAGACGGTCACTTAACCATTGATTATCCATTTTGTTACGTAATTGACTCTTCACAACCTTCATAGCTAAAAAAATACGCTCAACACTTGCGGTTGCAACCGGCAAGAGGAAAGCCAACTTCAAAAGCTTATAAACCAAACCAAAGATCCGAAAGCCCTTTGAACTTTGCAAATGTTGGGTCAGATTTAACATTTCTAACATAATTCTGAAATTGATTGTGCAATTCCACTTCAGACACATCTACAATATCATTTGGATAAAGCTCAGTCATCCTCAATAATTTGTTCACATTAAAAGCAACAAATGACTTTGCGGGACTCAAACATGAAACACATTGTAAAAGTTTGGTATTCTCTTCATTTACCTAGCATTAAGCTCTTGCAATTGCAAATCTAAAACACTAAACAAACAATCATTCTTATAATGATGCAAATTAGAAACACTAGAAACCGGAGTGACTCACCTAGGTTTCTTCCCTTCCATATATGGTGCATTCGTATCAGGTACATCAATATCATGTTTAGTGCAAATCTCACAACCCTAGATATAAGGTCTTCCCACCCTCATTCCTCAATTCTTGTAATTTTTTTGGGTATCATTAACAAGTGACATAGCATTTAAAAGATCTTGATCACTCCTTTTTAATGCTAGGCTCAAATCATTTGTAATTCCCAAAATCTTAACCATCGTATATAACATGAAGATAAAATCAAATGATTGAAGCACATCAAGCAAAAGCACAGTTTCACCAAATTTATCAAACGAGGGATCATTCCCCACTTATACAATTACCCCAACAATGGCACTATACAACGTCATCAAACTAGTGAGAGTCCTAAAGTGGGATACCCTACGAGTGTCCCCCACTCGAGCAACAAATGATTCTTGATTCATTTCACTACCAGACTTTATCTCGCCCTCCTCAATCAATTTAGCAAACTGAGCTAGTTGTTTGTCCCAAAGCATTTCTTATCTCTTGTTAGAAGATCGTATGAAATTAATAGGCATGCTGACCTTACCGAAAAAACCACTAACATGATTGTGAGTCTTAGCACAAGAAACAAGTGCCAATTGAAGTTGATGTGCGAAACAATGCACATAATACGTAGATGGATTCTCATTTTGGATTAAAGTTTTCAAACCACCAAATCGACCTCGCATATTGCTAGACCCATCATACCCTTGTCCCCTGATGATAGACAAACTCAATCCATTTATAGACAACATCGTCTCAAGTGCATCTTTAAGTGACTCAGCATTTGTTTCTTTAACACTTACAATACCAAATAATATCTCTTTTACCAAACCTTCACCATCAACATAATGAAGAATATCAACCATTTGTTCTTTACTAGCAACATCACCAGATTCATCGATCAAAACACAAAACACATCATCCGCAATATCACAAATAATGTCTTGAGTTATTTCACATGCACGAGCAGAAACAAGATCGTTTTGAATCTTAGGGGAAGTCATTAAATTATTTACTGGCGCATAATTTAATATAGTAGCTATATATTAGTTTTTTTCCTTTAAAGTGTCCAACAACTCAAGAAATGGCCCCTTGTATAAAGAGTCATCAGTCTCATCACTTCCTCTAAATGCCAATCCACACCTCAAAAGATATTTAGTAGCTAAAAGGGATGTCTTTACATAGACACGATATTCAACATTCATTTGCTTAGTTTGATTAAGAAATGCAACCTTAATAATTTGGTTTGTGTTCATGAGAGCATAACCCATTTGAACACAATCAACATGAGAATTATTGGAAGTAACATGATTAGCCAATCTTTTGGGATTCTTCCAATCACCAAAACCATCTCCCATAAAGTGATCCCCACCATAATTAGACACATTTTTAAACAAAAAACATGGAAAACAAAATGCTAGGTCCTTAGATGCGCTATAATCAATCCAATCATACAAATTAAACCAATTCTTGTTAAATTGACGTCCTGTTCACCAAAAATCAGACCAAGGATAAACAAAATTTCTAGGAGGTTGTTGACGACCAACTTTTAAGTAAGATTTACGTAACACATCTCTGATGTCAGGATGATAGCTTGAAATTGGAAGCCTAATTCATGGATCCATTTCCAACAATTTATAATCCACAACTTTAATACCCTCATTGGTCGAGTTGGGAGCAATATCTGTGTTCGATGCTTCTTGACTAGTCGAAGAACTAGCTTTGTCTCTAAACAACATATGAAAGAATTTCTTCATCCTATAAACATCATTGTACAATAATCAATTATCATAAACAAGCAATTTTTAACTTGTATTATTGATAAAACAAAACAAACAAACCATAAAACTCAGCACTGGCAAGAGCAAAACAACCTTAATTAAGGTGGCAATGATATAGTTGAGAGAGATTGGTCGTACAAAGAGGGAGGGAGAGTGTTACCAACAGAACCTTAATTCTAAATCAAAGCACTTTATTGTCACGAGTCAACTAAATAAATGGTAATAAAATTCACACCACACTTTTAAGAGTGAAAGACAAAGATTGACTTAGTTGACAATGAATTTGGTCATGAGGCCTGACCAAAATCGTGAGGCACAAGAGAGAAGGAAGATACTTTACCCTTAATGTATTGATACAACATCAATATAAAAGATTAATTCGTACCTTCACATTTAGGAATAGAAATTGCTATGAGAGAGGGAATAGAGAGAGATTCAAATTTTGAATTTTGATCAATGGAGTGAATGTAATTTATGGCAAAAACTCTTGAAATTGAATGAGGAAATGTCGGTTGGTCAGAATAGGTCACACGAGTTTGGCAAGGACATAAGAGGGAAATCAACATAACCATGTTAAACTCATAAGTATGTATAAGGGAAAAAAATATTTAAATTGAGAAATTTAATTTTCTTGGGGCAATCCCGTGACATGGAGAAGGAAGGTGCACAAACTTTACCACGGTAAAATATAGTAATTCTATTAGAAATTAAGATAAATAAAAGGGTTAATAGTGCTTTACCCCTCTTAATATAGGTTTTTTCTGGTTTTCCCCCTGTAAAATATTTTTTGATTTTGGACCTTCATGAACTTTGACTATACAAAATCGATGATATGGCAGGGGAATAAACCGAAATTTGCTCAAATTAACACGGGGTAAACCGAAATTTGCTCAAAATGCAAGGGATAAATCGAAATTTCCTCAAATTACAGGGGACAAGATTTTTCATGAAGGTCTAAACCCATAAAATCTTCAAATTATAGGGACGGAATCCAAAAAATATATTTTACAGGGGGTAAAACACTATTAACCCTAAATAAAATAGTTTGAAATAGGAGAGAATAAAATTGTTAATTAAAATATCATAGGTTATATTCCATTAAATAAACCGACTTTAGATTAAAATGTTTTAATTAAAAGAAAGGTGTTATAGTTTTTTTAAATTCTTTATACATAAAATAATAAGTTGTTGAATAAATAATAAAACAATAAAGTATTAAAAATAATGTATATGAAATTTTCGGGCGTTACACTTTCATCATCTATTTTATCTAGTCTAGCATGTTCATCTAGGTATTCCCGAGGGATCAAAGTGTCACCATCATACTCCTCTCCATGTTGTAGAGTATGCAATGGTATGACATATGGAGGCTCAAAGAAAGTTCTTTTCTTAGGAGCTTCACCCTAATCAGGAGTTGGTCTCAGCTTAGGTGAGGGTTTGGTTGATGGTGTGGGGGGTTTTGGCTTTTTGTAAGTTGGTGAATTTCTGGCTAAGAGGTTTATCATCATCAGATGATGATGACCTAAGGTAAATGGGAGAAAAAGAGTGTATTTAGACAATACCAACTTTCTGGTTGTCTTTATAGGTTGCTTCTGAGTCTTCTTTAGAGGTTGAGTTGTAGAAGCTCTTTTTGAAGCACCACCTCTGGTTCTCGTGGGTAGAATCTCAGAAGTATTCAGATCTGCCACTTCCTTCTAAACATTAGAAGTAGCAGTCTTGACAACCTTGGCCTTCTTAGCTGGCTCCTGAGGTTCTTCCTTGACCTCTTCGGATGCAGCTTGTAACACCCTACTTTTATTATTTATTATTTTATTGAGATTAGATGTCTTTTTATAATTTAGTCGATTTATTTTGATGAAATGATATTTTCTTATGTTATATGTTGGTATTTATTTGTATAATATATATGTTATTTGGTGTAGAAATATATTTGTTATTTTGTGTGGAAATATATATGTTATCTAGTATCGAAATATATTTGTTATTTTGTGTAGAGATATATTTGTTATTTGGTGTATTATTATTAAGTGGGGGAGAGATATATTTAATTTAGAAATAAATAAGATTATGAGGAAAAGAGTAGTTTTGGGGTACAAGAGAAATTAGGGTTATTATATTAGGCAGAGAATAGAAAAGTTAGAAAACAGAAACATGTACAAGAGTTTTGGAGAAAAATGGAGAAGACCTTAGTAGAGAAGAACGCTGCTGCTAATTCAGGAGTAAATCTAAGGTAAGGGTGAGACTAACCTTCTTTAATCATAAGTATATGGTTCTGAAATAGGGTTTAACATATTTTTTGTTGTTTTATTTTGATGATTAGAGAAGTTAGGGTTTGAAAAGAAGTTAGGGTTTTGAATTGCAATTTAATTGATGAAATTCGTGCTCTAGTTGTAGTGATATGTTTGGGTATGTTAATTTGTTGATAAATGAATTGTTGATGATTGTTGTTGTTAATGTCATATTATGAATTGGGTATGAATTATATTGAGTTGTTGTTGTTGATTGTGATGATTTTGAATGAATGTGAAGTTTGAATAATATAAGTTGCTTTTTCTGATTTTTTTTATCTCTGTCCCGAAGTTTGAAACAAAAACTGGTATTGATAGGTACAAAATTGGTCTTAGGTGTAAACACGAAAGTTGTAGGTATGGATGTTAGTTTTCTAATGTCATTGGTCTGACGTCAAAACAATTTATAGAACTTGAGTTATGGTCAAATTACTGCACGTAGATCACAGTGAATTTTTATGGACTTTCTGCACAACTTTTTCTAATTTGAAACAAAAACTGGTATTGATCGGTACATAATTGTCTTTGGGTGTAAACATGATAGTTTTAGATAGTTTTGTCAGCTTTCCAGTGGCTTTGGTTTGACGTGAAAATGAATTTTAGATTTTGAGTTATGATGAAAATACTCCAAGGAGGTCTTAACGAAATTGTACGGTGACAACATTCTCTGTTTCATGTTTTTGCGTCTTTTTCACACGTCTCTGTTTTAAATTGGTCTTTGGTATAAATATGAAAGTTGTTGATAATTGTGATATCTTTCTAGTATCCTTGGTTTGACATGGAAATATGTTATGTATAATTTATTATGTTATTACAAAGATGCATGATGAATTGTTGATGTTTGAATACGATGTTATATGATGAATTGTGGATGTTTGAATACGATGTTATATGATGAATTGTTGATGTTTGAATATGATGTTATATGATGAGTTGTTGATGTTTAAATACGATGTTATATGACATTGTTTATGATTGATGAATATGAAATTATGATGTGAAGTCGTTGTCGTTGTCGTTACCACAGTTGTCGTCAATGTCCTCAAAGTTGTAAGTAGTTTGTCAATGTCGTTTAAGTTGTAAGTTGTTTGTCGATGTCGTTGAAGTTGTTGGTCGTCAAAGTATTGTTGTTGAATCCATGCATCATCATTAAAGAAGAGGGCTCATGCCCTGAAATGCTTTGTCATTCACCCCTAAAGAAGAGAGCTTATGCCCTGGAGCTTATGTTCAATTAAAGAAGAGGGCTTATGCCCTGGAATGCTTTGTCATTCATCCCTAAAGAAGAGGGCTTATGCCCTGCAGCTTATGCTCAATTAAAGAAGAGGGCTTATGCCATGGAATGCTTTGTCATTCACCCCTAAAGAAGAGGTCTTATGCCCTGGAATGCTTTGTCATTCACTCCTAAAGAAGAGGGCTTATGCCCTGGAGCCTATGCTTAATTGCGAAGGGGGCTTATGCCCTGATTGGTACCACATGCATATTATGTTGTCAAGTTGATGAAGTTGTCGTTGCATAAGTAGTCGATCTTTTTGTCGTGTTGTCAAGTTGCCATTATATTTAATGAGTAATTATGTGAAGCATCTATGTTGTATAATTGTTGTTTAACATTGTTAAATTTGTTGTTACTTATGTTGTTAAATTCTTTTAAAGGATTATATGCTTATTATTATAGAATGTGAAATCTCACCCCGTCTGCTTGGAAATGTTGTTCTTCGTATGAGTAACTTGCAGGTGACCAAGAATAGTGCAGTTGAGAGTAATCTCCGCCGTGTCGTCTGAATGCTCTGATACGTAACGGGATGGAGATTGTTTTGTTGCATGTTTCCTTGTTACGTATTTCCTTTTAAAGAATATTGAACTGTTTTTATGAGAATTTATTTAAGATGTTGATGATGTGGCCTTTTAGAGCCAAAGACTATTTAAGATGTTGAAATTATTTCCGCTGCATGTTTGTTAAATTTTTATAAAAGCTGAAGTTTTAATAAATAACAATTTAGCTATATTTATATTTGTTGGATTTTTGTAAAGTTGAATGTGACACTCTGTTTTTAAGTTGAAAAACTCTGATTAATCTATGTTATTTTAAAGTTGGGAAAACAGGATGTTACACAGCTTTCCTATTTCTTCTTGGCTTCAGAGGTTTCCCTATCAGAACTCCAGTCTCCTTGTAGAATGCAACAATATATTATGCAATAACTACTGGATGGTCTTCCATTGAGATTGGTGGGAAGTAATCCAAAAGCTTAGTAGTATTGACTGATAGTTTTAGGTCATCCTCATGTACTATCACATTCTTCTTCCCAATAATCTTCATGCTCCCTAGCATGGTTCCATTAATCACTCTTCATGTACAAGTACCTAAGCCATCTTTATTCATCGCCATGGTTCAAGGTTTGATGTATGTTGAGGCTTTGGAATCATTGGCCATACCAACTTCTTGAGATGTTGAAGTTATTTTTAGAAATTAGGGTTCTAAGAATTTTTGCATAAAAGAGAGAGAGTTTAGAGAGAGTAAACTCGAAAATCGAAAGTGTATGAAATGAAGTGAGAAATTTATGTTTTTGTCTAAGTGTTTTTAGAAAAACGGTTAGAATTCGGACGAAGAGACAAAAAAAATAAAACATCATTAATGACATTGGGGGCGCGAGACACAAGATTCAGAGCATTTTCATCATTGCCCAACACTTATAACTCAATAGATATAGACCACTACATATAAATTATCAGAGTAACTGTTTAGTTAATTGGCCAGGTGTACAAAACGTAATTCTAGCCTTTTCCACTAACAAAGCTAATGACACTCTGTCATTACGTAATTTTTTTGTATTTTAATCACAATTTAGAGTTCACAAGGTAACTTAAGCAGCAAGAAAAGCAGAAAAAAATTGAAGAATTCAAGAAGGACCAAATCGTGTCACGATTGGTACAAAACGTGGCACGATTCAAGAAGACAAAAACATGCTCTCTGCCAAGGAAAAATTGTGTCACGTTGACCAAAACGTGACACGATTTCTAGAAACCCTAATTTAGAATTTGTTATACAAGGAAAATCGTGACACGATTCCACAAAAACGTGACACGATTTTAGGCGAATTTCTGTGCCTATTTAAGCTGAAGGCTATTCTAAAAACAAGGGTTACGATTTGAGAAGAGCAAAGTGCGATTTTTACACTGAAAGACGGCTGCAGGGACGATTTCTTCACCTTGTAACCAGTTCATGTATGTATTGTTACCTCTAATGATTATGTTATTTATAAATTCAATTATGAGTAGCTAAATCCATTAGAGGTTAGGTCTGAGATGATTCTTTGTAACCCTAATTGACATATGTTGCTGTGAAACTCTATTTATTGTGAATGACAATTTAGTTTTTATTCAATTCAATTGTTCTTAATGCTTTATATATTATGATCACATATATATATGATTTAATGAGAACGAACGACTACTGACCATAGCTTTCGACTTTGACCTAATTGAATTGTTCTAATAATTATAATTAGTCTAGGAATGGATAATTCTTTATTAGTGATATTAGGTTAACGTTCTTCAAACCTTCGAAGATTATTAGACCACCTAAGGGATTAGGGGCTGTAATCTTAGAAGAGGGTCCTAACTCAAGAGATTGATTAGGACTATTTTGTTAACTATCGTGAAACTAGAAAATCATTCATAAGAATAGGTGCAGTGACCAATTAGGGGAACTCAGATGATTCAAAGACCTAACTCATCTCTCTCTTATTTTAAACAATCAATTTATTTTCTGTACTAAGTTTATGCCATTAAACAAATTTACTGCCTGGCGGCAAAACAAAATAACTTTTACTACATCCTAAATTAATAACGTGTTTGACTTTTTGAGATTAAAACCAGTCCTTGTGGGAACGATATTTTTACTACTTCGATAGTAATTGGTACACTTGCCAAAATTCTATCAAGTTTTTGGCGCCGTTGCCGGGGACTGTTGATTTATTTCAACAAGGCAATTGCGTTTTAATTTAGGATTTCTGCAATTTATTTTCTGTTTAAAAATACTAAATTGATTCAGTGTTCATTATTTAATTTGCATTGTGCAGTGCTACTAAGGTATTTTGCTGTTTATGCGAGGTAGAAGAAGTTCAGACGACCTAGAGTACGATCCTGAGATCGAAAGAACTGCAAGAGCTAATCGGAAAACCGTCCGGTTAGCCAAATCAAAGTCAGTTCCACCGGGTGTTCGTGAACAACTACCTAATTCAACACTAGTTGAACCTGAATCAATCCTCTCTCCTAATTCTATCACCATGGGAGATCAACCACAAAGGCCGAAGTTGGGAGATTATGGTTTAGCCAACAACCGTGGTCGACTAACTCACACCTTCCAACCTGCTAACCCTGTTGCTTTTGACATCAAGACCTCTGTTCAGAATGGCTTAAAGGAGAAACAATTTGATGGGTCTGATTCGATGAGTCCTCATGAACATTTAAGCCACTTTCATGAAACCTGTGAGTTTTGTGTACCTCCAGCTACGGTCACTGAAAACCAAAAGAAGCTGAGGTTGTTTGCTTTTACTCTCACCGGGAGAGCAAAGGATTGGTTACTCTCTTTACCTAGTGGAACCATCCAAACATGGGAGGAACTTGAGCCGAAGTTTTTAGAGAAATACTTCCCTATGTCTAAGTATTGGGACAAGAAGCAGGAAATTTCAAATTTCAGGCAAGGGGAAAATGAGTCACTATATGATGCATGGGAGCGATTCAATTTGCTTCTGAAAAGATGCCCAAATCACGAGTTCTCTGAGAAACAATACCTTCAAATCTTTACCGAGGGGCTAACTTCCAACAACAGAATGTTCTTAGATGCTTCAGCTGGAGGAAGCCTGAAGGTGAAGACTGACCATGAAGTACAAGCTTTAATTGAGAACATGACTGCAAATGAATACCGTGCTCATGCAGAAAAGAAGAAGAAGGGCGTGTTTACTGTTAGTGATCAAACTTCTATCCTAGCCAACCAAGCAGCAATGAATAAGCAACTGGAGATTCTTACTAAAGAATTTCATAGCTATATGATATCCAACAAACCTCAACAAGTTGCTGCTGTCAAGTGTGATTTCTGTGGAGAGGGACATGCCAATGGCGAGTGTGTTCCAGAAGGAGGCAGTGAAGAGGTGAATTACATGGGAAACTATCAAAGACAGAATCCTTACTTTAATTCAGGGTTTAACAAACATCCTAACTTGAGTTACTCCAACAATAACACTTTGAATCCGTTGTTACCAAACCCTCAACAACAGCAACAACCAAGGAAGCCTTCAGCTCTAGAGGAAACTATGATCAATTTCATGAAGACGACTCAAGGAAACTTTGAAGATATGAAGAAGAGTCAAGAAACTGAAAGAAAGAACAATGATGCCTCTAGAAAATTGCTTGAAACTCAAATAGGGCAGATGGCAAAGCAACTGGCTGAGCAGAACAAAGGGGGATTCTCAGGTAATACAAAAGAAAACCCTAAGAATGAAACTTGTAATGCTATAGAGTTTAGGAGCAAGAGGGTGTTAACACCTCCAGCTCCACAAAACCAGAAGAAGGGTGACACAGTTGTTGAAGAGGAGAGTGATGGTGAATTAGTTGAAAAGAATGTTTGGGTAGGAATAATTGTGGATGAAGATGAACAAGGCGAAGTTGAAAAAGAGAGTACTAATGGCGTAGTTGAAAATGAAAAGAAGGAAAAGACTCTTGAGAAAGAAGGAAATGATAAGTTAATAGATGTTGATTCGATCTTAAGAAAAAGTAAAAGCCAACTGCTGAAGGATGGGGACAAAGATCAGGTTATTCCATCTTATGTGAAGCTCCCGTACCCTCATTTGGCTAAGAAGAAGAAAAGGGAAGAAGGACAATTCAAGAAGTTCATGGCACTTTTCTCTCAACTACAAGTCAATATTCCTTTTAGTGAAGCACTTGATCAGATGCCTGTTTATGCTAAATTTATGAAAGAGCTATTGACTGGAAGGAGAAAACCGAAGGATGATGAGAACATCTCACTTTCTGAAAATTGTAGTGCAATACTCCAGAAGAAACTGCCCCGAAGATGAAAGACCCAGGAGCATTTACTATTCCATGCTCCATTGGCAACTTAGACGTCGAAAGAGCTTTATGTGATTTGGGGGCAAGTATAAACTTGATGCCTCTATCAATGATGAAGAAGCTAGGATGTGGAGAACCTAAGCCTACAAGAATGACTCTCACATTAGCTGATCGGTCAATCTCTTATCCTTATGGTATATTGGAAGATGTTTTGGTCAAGGTTAATGACCTGGTGTTTCCTGCCGATTTTGTTATCTTGGATTTTGCTGAAGATGAAGACATACCTTTACTCTTGGGGAGACCTTTCCTTGCAACAGGTCGCGCTTTGTTTGATGTTGAAAGAGGTGAACTGATGTTACGATTCCAAGATGAACAGGTTGTGTTCAATATTTTTGAAGCCATGAAGCACCGAAGTGACAACCCTCAATGTTACCGTATCGATGTTATTGAAGAAATAGTGGAAGATGACTCATGTGAACCTCCGACCACACAACCTATGGAGAGAACAATTGTGAACTCTATAGAAACTTGTGAAGCTGATGAAGACCTTGAGATTAAAGAATGTGTTGCACAACTTGAGGCAAATAAGCGAGAGAAAGGATCGGTAAAAATTGAAGAGTTACATATTGAAGATTCTAAGGGAGTTCAACCCTTGAGCAAGGAGGAGAAGAATAGTCCAGAATTGAAGGTTTTACCTCCTACATTGAAGTATGTTTTCCTTAGCAAAGATACTTCTCAACCAGCAATTATAAGCATCACTTTAACACCTTTGGAGGAAGAAAAGCTAATGAGGGTGTTGAGAGAGAACAAGGAAGCCATAGGTTGGTCAATCTCTGATCAGAAGGGTATTAGCCCAGCTTATTGCATGCACAAGATACATATGGAGGCCGAATATAAGCCTGTGGTTCAACCTCAAAGAAGACTAAACCCAACAATGAAGAAAGTGGTGAAGAAGGAAGTTCTAAAACTGCTCGATGCTGGTATGATTTACCCTATTTCTGATAGTGCATGGGTAAGTCCTGTTCATGTTGTGCCTAAGAAAGGTGGTATGACGGTGGTGACTAATGATAAAAATGAATTGATTCCCACCCGCACCGTCACAGGTTGGAGAATGTGTATAGACTACCGCAGGTTGAATACAGCAACAAGAAAGGATCACTTCCCGTTACCATTCATGGATCAAATGATAGAGAGGTTGGCTGGCCAAGCTTTTTACTGTTTTTTAGATGGGTACTCGGGGTATAATCAAATTGCTGTAGCTCCGGAAGATCAAGAGAAGACCGCATTCACTTGTCCCTTTGGTGTGTTTGCATACCGAAGGATGCCCTTTGGGCTGTGTGGTACACCAGCAACCTTTCAACGGTGCATGCTCTCCATCTTCTCTGATATGATAGAAAAGAACATAGAGGTATTTATGGATGATTTCTCCGTGTTCGATAAGTCTTTTGATCAATGCCTTTTCCATTTAGATGCTGTCCTTAAAAGATGTACCGAAACGAATCTTGTTTTAAATTGGGAAAAATGCCATTTTATGGTAACTGAAGGTATCGTTTTGGGACATAAAATAAGTGCTAAGGGCATTGAGGTGGATCAGGCAAAAATAGAGGTTATAGAGAAACTTCCCCCTCCTGTTAATATTAAAGGGGTGAGGAGCTTCTTGGGGCATGCTGGTTTTTACCCGCGATTTATAAAAGATTTTTCAAAAATTGCCAAGCCTCTTTGTAACCTCTTGGTCAAAGAAAATGAGTTTAATTTTGATTCTGAATGTTTAGATGCTTTTTCTTTGATTAAAACTAAGTTGGTGACTGCACCAATAATCATTGCTCCTGATTGGGCTTTACCTTTTGAACTAATGTGTGATGCAAGTGATTATGCTGTTGGTGCAGTCCTAGGCCAACGCAAGAACAAATTTTTCCATGCTATTTACTATGCAAGCAAGGTTTTGAACGAAAATCAAGTGAATTATTCCACTACTGAAAAAGAGTTGCTTGCGGTAATATTTGCTTTGGAAAAATTTCGTTCTTATCTAACTGGCTCCAAAGTCATTGTCTTTACAGATCATGCAGCGCTTAAATATCTCCTCACCAAGGGGGAGTCAAAACCTCGCTTACTGAGATGGATTCTTTTGTTGCAAGAGTTTGATCTTGAGATTCGTGACAAAAAGGGAGTCGAAAATGTGGTGGCTAATCATCTGTCGCGACTTGAGAACAAAGAGGTTACAAAGAAAGAAAGGGCCATTATGGCTGAATTTCCGGATGAAAAGCTATTCAATGTGAATGTAAGGCCATGGTTTGCCGACATGGCGAATTTTAAGGCCGGTAACATCATTCCGGATGAGATATCCCATCATCAACGGAAGAAGTTCTTCAAAGATGCCAACCATTATCTGTGGGATGACCCTTATCTGTTTAAGGTAAGCACTGACGGTTTAATTAGACGTTGTGTTGCAGGTGAGGAAGCTAATAAGATCATGTGGCACTGCCATAGCTCAACTTATGGAGGCCACCATAGTGGGGAAAGAACAGCTGCAAAAGTTCTGCAAAGTGGATTCTGGTGGCCTACCTTATTCAAAGATTGCCAGGACTTTGTTAAGCAGTGTGATAAGTGCCAACGGACAGGTAACATCTCCAAAAGGAATGAGATGCCCCTCACTGGAATCATTGAAATTGAACCATTTGATTGTTGGGGCATTGATTTCATGGGACCCTTCCCTTCTTCTCACTCTTATCTCCATATACTTGTCTGTGTTGACTACGTCACCAAATGGGTTGAAGCGATACCCTGTATTGCTAATGATGCTAAGACGGTGGTCAACTTTCTGCAGAAAAATATTTTCACTAGGTTCGGAACACCTAGAGTCTTGATCAGTGATGGGGGGAAACACTTTTGCAATAATCTTCTTGAAAATGTGCTCAGAAGGTATAACATCAAGCACAAAGTTGCGACTCCTTATCACCCTCAAACTAGTGGAAAAGTAGAGGTTTCTAACCGTCAACTAAAGCAGATTCTTGAAAAGACAGTGGCGTCAAATAGGAAGGATTGGTCTAAGAAATTAGATGACGCACTGTGGGCTTATAGGACAGCTTTCAAAACTCATATAGGACTTTCGCCCTATCAGTTAGTGTATGGTAAGGCTTGTCATCTTCCAGTTGAGCTAGAACATAAAGCGTATTGGGCCATTAAGGCCTTAAATTTTGATCAAGTAGCCGCTGGTAAGAAAAGACTCTTGAAACTTAATGAGATGGAAGAAGTGAGGCTTAGAGCATATGAAAATGCGCTCATTTATAAAGCCAGGACTAAAAGATATCATGACAAGAACTTAGTATCTAGGGATATTAACTCTGGGTAACTAGTTTTGTTGTTTAATTCCAGGTTGAAGCTGTTTCCTGGAAAGCTCAAGTCAAAGTGGTCAGGACCGTTTGTGGTCAAGAATGTGTCACCTCATGGAGCTGTTGAGTTAACCACGCCAGACGGTGGCAGAAGTTTCAAGGTGAATGGGCAAAGAGTTAAGCCATATCTAGGTGGCGACCTACCAAATAGAGGGTAGGACTTGTTTTGACGGACCTTTAAGAGTCCTTGACAGTCAAGCTAGTGACGGTAAAGAAGCGCTTGGTGGGAGGCAACCCACATCTTTAAGTTCAGGTATTACTTTATTTTTATTATTGCTTTCAAAAAAAATCAAAAATACAAAAATATTTTAGCTGAAACAACAGAGGAAGAAAATTTTCAAGTTCAAAACTTGGCAAAATCGTGACACGTTTTGGGTAAAACGTGACACGATTTTACCTCCCTCTGAAGGTCTCAAAAATTTTCTAAGTTAAAAAAGTTTTCCTTACTGCCAGGCCAAATCGTGTCACGTTGGCCAAATCGTGACACGATTTTTGGGAAAGAAATTTTTCAAAATTTGAAAATCGTGACACGTTTTACCCAAACGTGACACGATTATGGTGGTTTCAAAATCTGACCGTTACAAAGGAAAATTGTGACACGTTTTTGGCCAAACGTGACACGATTTTCTCAGCCTATATATACACCCAACACGACTTTCATTCCATCCACTTCCAAAAGTAGCCAACCTCTGCCAAATTTCTCCCAGAACCCTAACCTGCGAATTTCTTAACCCTTTTCACCAAATTCCATCATCTTTTCATCATCTAATCACCACTTCATCAACCTAAACCATCACCATCATCATCTACCCGGTCAAATCCGTCAGCCCCACAAAATTCTCAAACCCTACTTTCATTAACCCTAACCCTAACAATGGTTGACACAAGAAAAAAATCCCAACCAACCAAAAAGGCCAAAACCACCGCAAAAAGAAAGCAACCAGTTAAACCTAAACCTTCAAACCAACAACCACCACCTTCCACAGACAGATTTCTCAACCAAGAGGCTCGTGATCGCTTCAAAGCCATCAAACACTTTAGGGTGATTCAAGAGCGAGCCTTTTTACTTCCTAAACTTTTCGGTAACCCGGAATTTGAGCAGACCCTGACGGCTAGGGATTGGCATGGGCTGAATGGTATGATATTTGAGCAAGCCAACAAGACTTTGGCTTTGGAGTTTTATGCCAACGCTAGATTTTCTGGGAGGAGGTACAGTTCGTATGTTTGTGGTAAGGTAATCGATTTCTCCCCTGCTGCTATCAATGATCTGTTGAAGCTTGTTCCTCCGGAACAATGCGATGTTAAGAGAAGGAGGGAGACTTGTGGGAGTTGGAATGATGAGGCATGGGAGGAGCTCCTGTTGCAGCTGTGTGTTGAAGGAGCTAAGTGGCAAGGAGGGAAACGGATGCTGTTGAAGTCTGACTTCAAGCCGGTTCCCAAGGCCTGGGCATCTTTTGTGGTGCAAACTTTGGAGGGAACTTCGTGCACATTTGAAATTTCATTAGCACGTGTTCATGCTGTGGCAGCAATACTGGATGGTGCGCCGATTAATGTTGGTGAGTTAATTGCCGACAACATTGCTCTTTTTGCTACAGGTACAAAGAAAGCGGTACCACATTTGAGCCTCATTAACTGGTTATGTGAAGAGGCGGACTGCCAACTGTATGCAAATGATCTGGATGCCCCGATGATGAAACCTCTGACAGACACGTATCTAGCTGGGTTTGTGAAGGATTACCAAGAGCGTCTGTTACAGTTGGGAAGAGAGGAAGAAGCAGCTGCACAACAACAGGAACAACCTCCGGTACAACCACCTCCACCTCAACCGCAATTTGTGCATGGAGAGGGGAGTAGTCAGCAGTTCACTCATGCGCTCATCCATCCTTTGATGCTAGACTACATGTTTGGCCACTCAAACTGGATGAATGAAGTTTCTGATCAGGAGTACTGGAACCGTCCGAGGTTTGGGCAGGAATTCTCAGAGATGGTTGCCCTCAACAGGAGGCCTATGACTGGGTCTTTTGAGCGCTTTGATGGGTCCGAGGAAGCTATGGACCACTATTTTGATGTGACCAGAGGACGAGCTCAGGATCGAGAACATGAGATTAGGGCTGATTTTGCTGCTGGAGGTGCTAACTCCAGATATCATTTTGGGGAGGATTCTTATGCGGAGGAGAACCCGAACACATGGATTGACCAAGACCAAATGGAGGATTGAGTGGACTACTGATGGTCCAGCTCTTTTGATGTTTTTCTTTTCTATCTTTTGTTTCAGCAATTTTTTTTATTTTATGATGTACTTTTCATTTCATTTGAACAATTTTATTTCTTTACTTTTATAATTAAGTTGTAACTCCCCTATTTTGTGATTGATCTTGCACTTGTTTATTATTGATGAATTTACCTGTTTAAATGAACTTTTACAGTTTGATAACAAATGTTTGTTCAAGTGGTATTTCCAAAAGTTCAAAAGGAGGAGTGACTTGTGTCTCAAAGGCGAAGTGTACGGCAGTGAATGATAGGTAGTCACAACTCCCAGAAATCTAAACTCTGTAAGGTTCATGGCCAAATTTTATTTTTCAATTTACTTATATAAGAGTGTTCCATGCTTTTACATTTCTAGAACTTGCATTGTTTCTCTACTGTTGATTGGTTTTTGTTATTGCATACTGAGGCAAAAGTGCTTAGTCCTGTGAGCCTTTTTGAAGCCTACCCTGATTTCTTATTGAATTTATATCCTCTTTTTAGCCAAATTGAGCCGGTAGGTTTAGAACTTTTTGTTCGGTGACAAACTACATTACAAGCTTAGAGACTTTTAGGATTTATCCCACTTGGTTATCTGAGTTAGGCATTGAAAACTGTTGCTAAATACTAAGTTTGGGGTTGCTTTTGGAATTTGCAACCAAATAAGTTTGGGGTGGTAGTACTAAGAGAACAAGAAAAAAAAAGTGATGAATGAAAAATATACACAAAAATGGTGTAGAAAAAAAAGAATGAAAAAGGGACATATTATTGAAAATCCGAGTAACTGTAAACTCGATTGTCCAAATAAAAAAAAAGAGTTACAAATGTTCTCTAGTACCGTTACATATTGTTGTTTAAAAGGTGAATGAAGGGGTTGGATCGTTGTTTTAATTTCTGTAGGAGTGCCTAACTCATGATTTTGTGTAGCCTATTTATCCAAATACTATCCCACCTTCACCTAAGCCCCGTTATAACCTTTGAAGACCTCAAAGTATGCAGTGACTTGAATTTTGATTGACGTTTAGAAATTTTTCAAGCTTATGGTAATATGTAGATTGCATGTCGACTATGTGTGAACCCTTTTCAAACTGTTGCGTGGAGTTGTGAGTTGGTGGATGCTAACAAGTCAAACTAGCTCATCTTTAGCTAGTAAGGTGTTGAACTTTTGGGTACTATCGCTTGATCATGTACTTGTTATTTTACTGTCTAATTTCAATTTCATAAGTAAATTCCTTGAGGACAAGGAATAGTTCAAGTTTGGGGTTGTGATGACACTCTGTCATTACGTAATTTTTATGTATTTTAATCACAATTTAGAGTTCACAAGGTAACTTAAGCAGCAAGAAAAACAGAAAAAAACTGAAGAATTCAAGAAGGACCAAATCGTGTCACGATTGGTACAAAACGTGGCACGATTCAAGAAGACAAAAACATGCTCTCTGCCAAGGCAAAATCGTGTCACGTTGACCAAAACGTGACACGATTTCTAGAAACCCTAATTTAGAATTTGTTATACAAGGAAAATCATGACACGATTCCACAAAAACGTGACACGATTTTAGGCGAATTTCTGTGCCTATTTAAGCTGAAGGCTATTCTAAAAACAAGGGTTACGATTTGAGAAGAGCAAAGTGCGTTTTTTACACTGAAAGACGGCTGCAGGGACGATTTCTTCACCTTGTAATCAGTTCATGTATGTATTGTTACCTCTAATGATTATGTTATTTATAAATTCAATTATGAGTAGCTAAATCCATTAGAGGTTAGGTCTGAGATGATTCTTTGTAACCCTAATTGACATATGTTGCTGTGAAACTCTATTTATTGTGAATGACAATTTAGTTTTTATTCAATTCAATTGTTCTTAATGCTTTATATATTCTGATCACATATATATATGATTTAATGAGAACGAACAACTACTGACCATAGCTTTCGACTTTGACCTAATTGAATTGTTCTAATAATTATAATTAGTCTAGGAATGGATAATTCTTTATTAGTGATATTAGGTTAACGTTCTTCAAACCTTCGAAGATTATTAGACCACCTAAGGGATTAGGGGTTGTAATCTTAGAAGAGGGTCCTAACTCAAGGGATTGATTAGGACTATTTTGTTAACTATCGTGAAACTAGAAAATCATTCATAAGAATAGGTGCAGTGACCAATTAGGGGAACTCAGATGATTCAAAGACCTAACTCATCTCTCTCTTATTTTAAACAATCAATTTATTTTCTGTACTAAGTTTATGCCATTAAACAAATTTACTGCCTAGCGGCAAAACAAAATAACTTTTACTACATCCTAAATTAATAACGTGTTTGACTTTTTGAGATTAAAACCAGTCCTTGTGGGAACGATATTTTTACTACTTCGATAGTAATTGGTACACTTGCCAAAATTCTATCAAAAGCTATTAGAGGCAAAAAGTCCAGAGTCTGATGATCTTCAGATGTCGAAGCTTCTTCAGAGTCTTAGTAAAGAGAGTCTGATGAACCTTAGCTTCTAAACATCTTTAGATTCTAAATTCCCATCCAGAGGAAAGCATTAATCATATACAAAATGCATGTTCAAATTTTTCTTAATAAAATCAAATTTTTCATAGTTAAAGACTTTGTAAATATATCAGCCCATTGATGTTCAGTATCGATGAATTGTATATCCAAAGTACCTTTTTGGACATAATCTCTTAGAAAATGATGCTTAATCTCAATATGCTTGGCTTTTGAATGTAGAATGGGAATATTGTTTTCCTTAATCTGATAATCCTCTAACTAATGTTTCATACAGAGTAGTTTTGTGCAAGAGCTAGCAGCTGAGATGTATTCTTCTTCTGCTATTGACAGTGCAATAGTTGCTTGTCTCTTACTAGCCCATGATATCAGATTCTCACCAAGAAACTGACAGTTTCCACTGGTTGATTTTCTTTCAATACTATCACCAGCATAATCAGCATCATAGAATCCAACCAACTTATAATCTAAGGATTTCATATACAGAAGTTCAAGATTAGTTGTTCATTTCAAATATCTAAAGATTCTCTCAACGGCTGTTAAATAAGATTATATAGGATCTGATTGAAACCTTGCACACAAACATACACTAAATAAAATATCAGGTCTGAATGCAGTTAGGTATAACAGTGAACCTATCATACCTCTGAATACCTTCTGATCTACCTTTGCTCCTTTATCTTCTTTGCTTAAGGTGCAAGTTGGATGCATTGGAGTATTAATCTCTTTATAATCATCAAGCTTGAACTTCTTCAGAAGTTCCTTGGTGTATTTGGATTGATGAACATATACTCCATGTTTGCATTGGTTGATTTGAATTCCAAGAAATAAATTCAATTCTTCCATCATGCTCATTTTAAACTCATCATGCATTAACTTAGAAAATTCATTGCAAAGAGATGCATTAGTAGAACAAAATATTTTATCATCAACATAAATCTACACAATTAAGACGACTTTCTCAAGTGTCCTTCTGAAGAGTGTTGTGTCAAATTGACCCCTTTTAATGTCATTTTCAAGTAAGAAATTACTTTGTCTATCATACACTTATTCAGATATCACATCATTGAGAAATGCACTCTTAACATTCATTTGATATAATACAATGCCATGATTAAGTGCATAGGATATAAGTAACCTGATTGGTTCCAATCTTGCAACTGGAGCAAATGTTTCAGTGTAATCAATACCCTCTTGTTGGCTATATCCTTGTACAAAAAGTCTTACATTGTTTCTAACAACTCCACCTTGTTCATTGAGTGTGTTTCTGAACACCCATTTTGTTCCAATAATGTTCTTATGATATGTTCTAGCTACCAGATCCCAAACATCATTTCTTTGAAATTGATTAAGCTCTTCTTGCATAGCTATTATCCATCCATCGTCTGAAAGTGCTTCATCAATAGTAGCAGGTTCTATCATTGATAACAATCCCAACATAGAATGTTCTTGTCTGAAGGATTATCTTGTCCACCTGTGGCTATCTTTGTTTCCAATGATTAGATTCTCTGGATGTGAAGACTTGTACTTGAAAATGTTTATGGATTGAGTAGCTTGTTGTAAACCATCTTGAGTTTCATCAGAAGTTTCTTCATCTCGAGCTTTTGAAATGGTTCAGCATCTGGACTTTTATCAGACTCTGAAGTCTGATCAGGTTCTGAAGGTTCTTCAGACATCTATATATCTGCATAAATTTCAACCAGCTCTGGAATTTCACTTTCAGGCTCTTTGTCATCAAATCTAATGTGCATTGATTCTTAAAAACATTGTGATTTTGAATTATACACTATGTATGCTCTGGATCTTTCAGAGTAACCTAAAACGATTCCTCTTTGATCCTTGTCATCAAATTTCTTTAGATATACCTTGTTATTTAAAATGTAACATGTACATCCAAATTAATGAAAGTAAGAGATACTTCTTCTTCCTTTAAAGAGCTCATATGATGTTTTGTTCAAAATTGATCTGATATAGATTCTTTTATGAACATAACATGATGTGTTTACTGCTTCTACCCAAAAATGTTCAGTCAAATTATTTTCATGAATCATGGTTCTGGCCATTTCTTGCAAAGATCTATTCTTTCTCTCTACAACCTCATTTTGATGTGGAATTATAGGAGAAGAGAATTCATGGATAATTCCATATTTTTCACAAAAAGATTCAAATGGCTCATTTTCAAATTCTCCACCATGATCACTTCTGACCTTTAAAATTTTCAATTCTTTTTTAGACTATACTTAAGTGCAGAAGTTACTAAACACATCATATGCATGTTCTTTAGTTCTAAGGAATTTAACCCAAGTCCATCTACTGTAATCATCAACAATAACTAATCCATATTTACTTCCATAGATTGAAGCAGTACTACATGGACCAAATAAATCAATATGAAATAATTCTAAGGGTCTGGAAGTAAAAACAATGTTTATAGATTTAAAAGAAGATTTCACAATTTTTCCTTTCTGACATGCACCCAAACGTACATCTGAGTGATAGTAAATTTTTGGTAAGCCTCTGACCAACTGTAATTTACTAAGCTTAGAGATTAATCTCCAGTTAGCATGTCCCAACCTTTTGTGCCACAACCATCTCTTATCACTCACCTATAGAAGACAAACTACCTTCTGATCAGCCAAATCAAAGAAATTAATTTTATAGTGTCGCGTCATTTTCCGGAGATCAAGGCTATTTGATTAGCGTTTGACTCACTATTTTATTTCATGACTGAACATTTAATTTTTTAAAAGAAAGTGGAAAAAGTTCAAATACCACTTTAAAAAGATTTAGGGTTCGGGGGTTGGTTACATAAAGGGAAGGTATTAGCACCCTTTATGTTCGTAGTACTCTACGAGAACCTCTTGGTTTTATTTAATTTTTGTGCTATAAACTTACTTGCTTTTTGAAAATGAATTTAAAGTGATTAAAAGAAAAAGAAGAAAGAGAAGCCTATTATCTACATTTTTTATTGATTTGGAAGGACGAGTGTCCTTTGCCTACGTACCCGTGAGGGATCAAAACCTCGTAGTTCGGGGTAGAAATTTCGTTTGATTTGTTTTTGTGTTTTTTATTAGTTTTGAAAAAGTTTTAAAGTGAAAAGCCAAGTGGCAAATGAGTATTTGTTGGTGTTTTTTATATTTAAAAGAAAATGGACTCGAAACGTAATTAAATTGATTGATATTTTATTAAGAAAGAAATAGAAAAAGAGGAATCACTCGATTTGTGGATCGAGGTTTATTGTGAAAATATTTTTGTGATTTTTGATTATGTGAATGTTTTTGTGTTTTTTTTTAAATAATAGTTAAACAAAAGGTAAAACTAACGGAGCAAGAAAGTAAAACGTAGGCACCTTGTAGTGACGTTGGACCACCACAAAGACCATTACCCTAAGCTAGAACGAAAATAAAAGGCACACACCCACACACGCACACATGCATGATTTACATTAAGCCTAAGATACATTCTAAGGTCTGCGGAAAATAAATTGACAAGGAACAAAAATTATTTACATTAAAGCCTAGTTTACATTCTAAGTCCCGTGCCATAAACAAATAAATAACATTAAAATCCTAAATACAAATTAAGTTCTATGCGGTAAAAATAAATGACGTAAAATAAACATGCATTTGATAATAATAAAATGCAGAATTAAAATAAAGGAAATGAAAATGCATGCAAAAGAATGAAAGTAAAAAAGGTTGGGGGGTGCTAGCAGTGAACAGGGAGGTATGCAGAAATAAAAACAAGATAATGGGCTTAAGTACCAGTGGGGCACCTGTTGGGCTTGGGAAAACCGGTTCAGACCGGTTCAAAGGTTGAACCGGTTCGGCCTAGCAGTATATATAGGCTGTGTGGTTTTTTTTCAACCATTTTCAAATTCGTTTCTCTCTCTTACTTATCTTTCTCTCACTAAAGCTCTCTCCTCTCTCCTCTCTCATGTTCTTCTTTTTCTATGAGTTTTCCGGCGAGCCTATGAAGGCCGCCGTCACTTCCAGCTTCCGGCGCGGTGGTCCGCCGGCCCAGGGGGCGGCGCCGCCGTGCCGGAGTCAAAAGGGCCTCTCTTTTATTTTTTTTTACTTTTTTTTTATTGGTTTTCTTTTTTCTACACTCTCCTCATCTCAAAACTCCTAAATAACAAACATCAAGCCCTAGATCTAAGAGTTAAGAAAATGCTAGCTTTTAACTTCTTTTTCGAATTTGCTGTCGTATGGTACCGGTTTCGTGTTGTTCCGTCTGGATTTGAATTTGATCCGTTTTGTTTCGCTTCTGATTAGTGTAAATTCAGGTTTGATGATTTGTGGTGTAGATTGAGCTCCCTGGCCGATTGTGTCTGTGGGCTTGTGAGGTTTATGGTTTGAGCGTGTCTGGCTGTTTTTTTTGCAGGTCCCTTTTGATGAATTTTTCGGCCCCCTAATGTGTGTTTTGCAGGTTGTATTTATAGGGAAGTGATTAGAGTTTGTTAAAAGGAGTAGAAAAATCACTGGTTTGAGGAGAAAGAGGCTGATCTGTTCCTGAACTTGAGACTGAAATTGTGGCGCAGAACAACAGTTGTTTTTTGGACCTGGACATTTTTGATATTTTTGGACTTATCTGATTTATTCGGACAAATTAAAATTAAAGTAAAAGACTAAGACTAAAACAAAAAACAAAGTAAGAAATAAGAAATAAAGACCAAAACAAATTTCAAAATCAATTAAAAAAAACTTAAATAAAAGATGGAATTTAATCTAGAATAAAAAATGAAAATGAAGAGAGATGAGGGCCCGACTCGGAACCAAAAATGAGGTATTTTAAAATACCTCTCTGCCGAATTTTTTACTTGAAAAGTCAGAGACTGATCAGGGCATGAGGATGCGTGTCGGTGTATGAATGTAGGATCTTAGGTCAAAAATTGGGGTATGACATATAGATATTATTCTTTCTTTTACCTTTGAACACTATGGATTTGTTATCTTTGTTGATTAGTGTGTAGTTGCTCTTATCAAACCACTATCACAAATTTGACTAATGCTAAGCAGGTTATGTCTAAGTCCATCAACTAACCACACATTATTAATAGAGATAGAAGAGTTACAAATAGTTTCCATGAAGGTGAGAAAAACACAAGAAGGGGGGGTTGAATCATGTTAGTTTTTTCTTTTTTTAAAACTAAGTTCAAAGTTCAGAGTCTGATAGAGTTTTGAATCTTGAACAATGTTTAGAGTCTAATGCAGCGGATAAAGTAAAGATAGATAGAGAAGAGAAAGACATAAAGCAATTATACAGGTTCCTTCCATTATCGGGAAGTAGTCCTTCCCCCCTTGCACTTCCAAGAGAAGTTTACTAAAAATCAAGTTCTGATAACAAATGCTCAAGCACACAAGCAAGAGACTTCAAATACTCAAGCACACAAGCAAGAGATTTTCTACGATCAAGCACAAAAGCAAGATACTTCTAAGCAAACAAAATACAAAGAATACGTTAGGTTTAAACACTTGATATACAATCAGTGGTGTTCACAATACAAATCATATACCAACTCTTAAGACTCTAGAATTTATATGATATGAAAGTTGTTAAGAAATTCTAAGTGCTTGAAGCACAATAATTTCATAAGAGTTTTGACACTATTAAAACGTTGTAGAATCTCTCAAAAACCTCAAGTCTTCATTCCTTTATATAGAGGTATGAAAGATACATTGGAGAATTGGCAGCACATCAAAAAAGTCGTTGTAGAAGCTTGATCAATCTCTAATGATCTGTTTCTTTATTTGGTTAATTTCCTAGGAGGGAATAATTTGAAATTCATTCCTTGTTTGGAGAATTGACCAGTAGAGACACAAGTTTAGCTTGTACTATGCGCAGACAACAATGGAGTAGTGGTTGTACAATTGTACTATTGTTCTTTCTTTGAGCTCCTTCAGTGGATAAACATACAATGCCTTCTAATTCCTCTAAAATAGTCGTTGCTTCAGGCTTCCATTCCTTCTGCAAGCTTGTGTCTTCAAATAGTAACTAACTTCAGGTTCTTGACTTTAGACTCTGAAGAAATTCAGGCTCTGGTTGATTTCAAACTCTTGTAGTCAGCTTCTGATGGTCTTCAAACTCTGATTGTCTTCATACTCAGACTCACAACAAAGCTTCTCTTGTAAATTCCATTGCTCTAATTTGTTCTTCCAGAACCAATACTTTGTTTAAAGACATATAAATTTTAGTCTATGGTCCTGCACACTTGAACAAATATTAAGAGTATCCAATTGAACTTTTAATACCTTGTTATCATCAAAACTTAAGGTGGTAATGTTAAACAAGTTTTATTCCAAAATCCCATACCAATGATTTTGCCTTATTGGTTTCCTCCGAATCCCACAGTTCCTCCCTCTTTCATTGTTAGGGTTAAGAACGTAGACTTTTCTCTTGTCATGTATCGTGAGAAACCACTTTCCAGGTACCATGAACTCTGCTTTTCCTTTCCTTTTAAAAATATCTGCAACATTAAGAATTTCAGACTTAGGTACCCATATCTTTATGGGTCTTTTATGGTTAGTCCTGAAGGATTTAGTCTTTATTTGTGCCTTGTGTTTGAAGTTATGTGGCTTATAGTCATTCGAGAATTTATGTTTACCACCATTTGGTCTTAAGTCCCATGTAGCTACAATTGTTTTCCTCCTCTTATCCTTAGGTTTTGAGACACCTGACTCTGAGTTCCTCAGAACCTGAGACATAGGTTCAGATCTCTTCAGAATTTGAATCTTTGAAGTCTTAGATTCAGAGTTGTTCACAACCTTAGAGTTAGAACCTTCAGGTTTTGATTGGATAACTTCTTCAGTTTTATCAGATTCTGGCACAAAATAAGTTTTCATTCCTTCCTTAATGCAATTCGAACATAATTTTTAATTAGTTTCACTAGGTTTCCCATCTGTGAAACCAATTCCTCTACCATTGTTCTGGTATATGCTATAAATAATGGAAACTATTTTGCTTATGTCAATACAAGTCACAATAAACTCTTGAAGAGCAATGTCTCTCTCACTCAAGGGTTTCTTGGACCACTTATCAGTCATTTGTTTAAAATATTTGTTTTCATCATCAATATTTTCCATTTCCAAACAAGTTTTTTCATGTAGTTTTAACAACCTAACTTATATTTTTTTAGCTCTTTCAACTCTTTGGATCTAGTTTGAAAATGACTGAGAAGTTCTTTGGAAGATTCAAGTTTAGATCTAGTTAGTTTAGAATATACCTCATTTTCATCCTCATAGTCTATTCCAGATTATGCATCAGAATTCACTGTAGCCACTAATCCCATAACTACATTTGCTTCTCCTTCAGCTTCATCTTTCTCAGATTCTGATTCATTATCTAGATCTTCCCAAGTAGCCATCAGACTGTTCTTGATCCGCCTTATGAAATTGTTGGATTTGAAGTTTGATTTCTTAGGTTTCTCCTTTGATTTCTCTTTCTGTAAATCAGTACAATCAGCAATGAAGTGACCAGTTTTCTTGCAGTTGAAGCAACCCTTCTGCTTTTCTCTTCTTGAACCTTTGTAACCACTACCTCTGCTCATGAACTTCTTGTTTATTCTGGCCACATACTAAAGTATGATGGAGAGCATATCCATCTCTGCAATTTCTGGATCTTCTTCAAAACCTCCAGCTAGAGATTTATCTTCAGATTCATTATCTTTGAGAGCTTTTGAAGACTTTCCTTTATACTTTTGTGCAATAGTCTTTGGCTTTCTAACTGGTTCTTGTTCATTGAGTCTTATCTCATGACATTTGAGAGAGCTCGTTTGATCTTCAAGACTTAGAGTGTTCATATCCTTAGCTTCCTTCGTAGCTGTCATCTTAGGTCTCCACTTAACAGGTAAGCTCCTTAGAATTTTTTTCACATGATCAGAAGCTACATAGCTTTTCTTCAGAATCTGAAGTCCAGAGGCTACATAGTCTCAATGTCTTCATCCTCCTTCATTCTGAACAATTCATATTGTTGAACCGCATAATAGCTTTAGCCTCTTTGACTTTCTTGTTACCTTTATAGTTTGAACACAAAGAATCAAATATTGTTTTTGTAGTACATGTATCACTCATCTTCAAGTACTCTTTATGAGGTAAAACAACAACAAGAATACCTCTGATCTTGTGATGTTTTTTGTACATCTTCTTCTAAGCAGGAGTGTGTTTCTTCCTATAAATAGCAGCACATTCTTCATCGAGTACCAAATAACCAACACCAACTTCAAGGATGTCCCATAATTCTTCATCTAAGCCCATGATATGATTGTACATATTGGTTTTCCACCAAGAAAAAGTTTCAGGATCTCCATTGAACAATTGAGGTTTGTTTGAACCAGATGACTTATCATCAATACCATAAGTAACATCACCATAAGTAGCAGCACCATAACTAGCAGAACCACTTCCACCAGTAGGCATCTTTTTCTCCGATCTTGATTGTTACACTGTTAAGTGCTATAACAACTGAACCAGAGCTCTGGTATCAACTGAAGCTGAGAAAAACACAAGAAGAGAGGTTGAATTGTGTTATTTTTTTCTTTCATTTTAAAACTTAGTCCATAGTCCAGAGTCTGGTAGAGTTCAAATTATGGAGCTATGTTCAGAGTCTAATGCAGCAGATAAAGTAAAGATAGAGAAAGAGAAGAGAAAGGCACAAAACAATTATTTCCATAATCCGGAAGTAGTCCTGTCCCGCTTTCACTTCCAAAGAGAGTTCACTATAATCCAAATCTGATTACAAATGCTCAAGCACACAAGCAAGACACTTCAAATACTCAAGCACACAAGCAAGATATATCCTATGCTCAAGCACAAAAGAAAGAGACTTTTAAACAAACAAATTTCAAACAATAAGTTTGGTTTGAACACTTGATATACTATCAGTGGTGTTCACAATACAAATCAGATACAGACTCTTAGGACTCTATAATTTATAAGATATGAAAGTTGTTAAGAAATTTTAAGTAATTAATGCACAACAATTTCAGCAAAGTATTGACATAGTAAACACGTAGTAGATTCTCTCCAAAACTTCATTCATTTATATAGAGGTATGAGAGATACGTTGGAGAATTGCCAGCACATCAAAAGAGTCATTGTAAAAGCTTGATCAATCACCAATGATATGTTGCTTGATTTGGTTAATGTCCTTGAAAGGAATAATTTGAAATCCATTCCTTGAATGGAGAATTAACCAGTGGAGACAGAACTGTAGCTTATACTATGTGAAGAAAATAGTGGAGTAAGGGAGTAGTGGTTGTACAATTGTATTATTGTCCTTTCTCTAAGATCCTTAAGTGGATAAGCATCCAATACCTTCTAATTCTTCTGAAATAGCCGTTGCTTCAGGCTTCTATTCCTTCTGCAATCTTGTGTCTTCAAATAACCAAATAAACTAAATTTTGGTTCAGACTCTGGTGGCTTCAGACTCTGACTATCAGCTTCTGATTGTCTTCAGACTCTGACTTGCAACATAAGCTTTTTTTGTAAAACCCTTTGCTCTAATTTGTTCTTCTAGAACCAATACCTTCCTTTAAGACTTATAAATTTTAGTCTATGGTCCTGCACGCTTGAACAAATATTAACATATCCAATTGAACTTTTAATACATTGTTATCATTAAAACTTAAGGTGACAATGTTAAACACATCTTGTTCCAACACACACTTGTCTTGAAATCGTGCATAACATCTTTACTGCATCCCGTAATTTCACAAGTAAACTCAATCAATGACAAACACTCAGCCCAACTTACACCTTGTTGCAAAACACACGCTCTCAACAAATCTTCCAAAGATTGAATAGTCAACTCGGTCTGACCATCAGTACGGGGATGATAAGCAAAACTCATCCTCAACTTAGTTCCCAAAGCTGCTTGCAAACTCTCCCAAAACATAGAAGTAAATATCGGATCCTTATCTGACACAATTTTAGATGGAATACCATGCAATCTGACAACCTGCTCAATGTAGATCTCTGCTAACTTTGCCACAAACATACCAGTTTTGATAGGAATAAAATGTGCCAACTTCGTCAACCGATCAACAATCACCCAAATAGAATTACTTCCCTTCACAGTCTTAGGCAATGCTCCAAAAAAAATCATAGATATGATATCCCCTTTCCACTCTAGCACAAACAAAGGTTGCATTAAACCCCACGAATTCCGATGTTCAATCTTAGACTTCTGACAAACCAAACAAACATACACAAACTCCGAAATCTCGTTCTTCATTCCCAGCCACTAAAACAACCTCTTCAAATCCTAATACATCATTGTCGCTCCTGGATGAATACTCAAACTACTCATGTGACCTTTGTCCAAAATCCTCTTCTTAAGTTCACGTACATCCGGTACACAAACTAGATCACGAAAAATCAAAACACCATTCTCATTCAATCCGAATTCCACTCCTTTACCTTAATTAACCAACACTAAATGATCCACAAGTTCCAAATCTACCTTCTGACCTTCCTTGATTTCCCCTAAAATGTTACTTGTTAACTTCAACATTTCTAACTTCACACCACTAGGTGTCAACACACTTACTAAACTCAAATTTCGAAACTGCTCGATCAACTCCAACTATTTCACCATCAATGCAGACATATGCAATGACTTCCTACTCAAAGCATTCACCACCACATTCACCTTTCCTGGATGATAACTTAACTGAAAATCATGATCCTTAAGAAATTCCAACCACCTTCTCTGCCTCATATTCAACTCCTTCTGGTCAAACAGATACTTCAAACTCTTGTGATCACTGAACACTTCAAACTTAGATCCATACAAATAATGCATCCAAATCTTCAACACAAACACAACTTTCGCCAATTCCAAATCATGAATCGAATAATTCTTCTCATGCACTTTCAACTGCCTCGACGCATAAGCCACAAACTAACGATTCTGCATCAACACACCTCCTAAATCCATCTTAGAAGCATCATAATACACAACAAAAGATTCCTTTAAATTTGGCAAATCCACACTAGTGCTAACATTAACCTCTTCTTCAACTCTTGGAACTCTCTTCACACTTAGCATCCCAAACAATCGCTTGTCCCTTATGAGTCAAATGCGTCAATGGTAAAGCCAACTTAGAAAATCCTTCAATGAACCTCCGATAATAACCCGCCAAACCAAGAAAACTTCTAATCTCAAAAAGAGACTTCAGAGTCTCCCCTGCAACACCGCATCAACCATAGAAAGATCCACCGTTGTTCCACCTCTCGAAATCACATGACCAAGGAAGCTCATTTCACGCAACAAAAACTCACACTTTGACAACTTAACATACGACTTCTTTTCCTTTAAAGTGTGCAACACAATCCTCACATGCTCAACATGCTCCTCCTCTGACTTCGAATATACCAAGATATCGTCTATAAACACCACTACAAATTGATCCAAATAAGGATGAAAGGTTCTATTCATATATTCCATGATGACACCCGACACATTAGTCACACCAAATGGCATCACAAAATATTCATAGTGCCCATACCTCGTTCAAAATGCAGTCTTAGAAATATCCTCTGCCTTAACTCTTATCTGGTAATATCCTGATCTTAAATCAATCTTACAAAACAATTCCGCACCAACCAACTGATCCATTAAACCATCAATCCTAGGGAGAGGATGCCGATTCTTGATCGTCACCTTATTTCACTGCCGATAATCCACACAGAACCTCATACTACCGTCATTCTTCTTAACCAACAACATTGGAGCTCCCCACGACGAAAAACTCGGCTTGAGAAACTATTTCTCCAAAACTCTTCCAACTGTTTCTTTAACCCGCCCAATTCCGATGTTGACATCTGATAGGATGCTATCGAAATAGGACTTGGTCTTGGCACTAAATCAATGGGAGACTCCTCCTCTCGCTCCGGCAGTAAGTCGGTAATGACGTCCGAGAAAACATCAGGAAACTCTCGCACTATCGGCAAATCACCAACTCCTTTCTCAATGAAGCAAACATCAGAAACACACAAGCTTCACCATCCAAGAACTTCCTCACTTGCTTCGCAGACAAGAACTTCTCTCTACCCGATCCTCCCTCTTAATGAATGTCACACTTTTGGTTAAACAATTAATGTTAACTCTATAAGACAACATCCAATCCATACCAAAAATCACATCCATGTGAGACAAAGGCAAACAAACCAAATCCAACTCAAAATTCACATTCCCAAAATTAACAGGACACTTAACACACACACACCAATGATGTAGTCACCAAGTCATTGGCCGGGGTATCGATGACCATTCCTATCAACAACAGAGTCATAACAAGATTTAAATGTTCAACACAATCAAGCGAGATAAAAGAATGAGTAGCACCCGTATCAATATTCGTAAGCAATGAAGTACTATTGATACAATACATATCTCTAATCAAGTTGATAAAACACATACCCATATCAATAAAATGGCAGCCAATCGTGCACAAGGTAAATCGGAGTATTATGATTAAATTTTCACAAAAACATAAAAAGGGCGTCAAAAGTACAGAACCCTATGTTTTGTATTGTTGTTCAATAGGATACAAATAAATACATATAAATATAAAAATACTATACTTCAATTCATGGAGATTTTTTTTTTAAGGACAAAACATGGAGATTTAGCAACCAAGTCTTCGTTTCCACCAAAAAGACTTATAATAATGTCTATTATGCAACACTCAATCCACTAACCAATTTAAAATGAGTGGGGAGATTAATCTACTCCAGGAGAAAGCCTGAGATGATCCTCTTATAATAACTCATTATAAACAATGAATTTCATTAATCTAACCGTCAAATAAGAAAGTTCATTAATCTAACCGTCAAATAATTAAGAAGTTTTTATTTAGTAGATCAATCTCATATATTTTATGAAATTTTAAAACTATTCAATACTTCATTAAATAATTTCAATAATTAACGGTTGGATTGATGACATTCATCGGTAATGATTAAACGCAGTAACTTATCTCAGAGTTATTCTTGCCTTCTTGGAGTTAAGGGATCCCCAGTCATTTATAATACATAAAGCAAAATCATTATTTCACAATTTCTTGGATGTATAGCACAAGAATATATAGGGTGATCAACAGTCCAAAAGGTAGTAAAGTTCACGGTAGGGGTGTTCGCGGTCCGGTTTGGATCGGTTTTGAAGCAAAAACTCATCCGATCCAAAGATAAAATTATATGCGGTTCGGTTCGGTTTTGGATGATTAGTTTTAAAAAACCAATCTGATCCGATCCAAATTAATGCGGTTTAATTTGGATCGGTTTTTGGATGTCTAAATTAAAAATCGTAACTTTTTCTATTAATAATAATCTTATAAAAATATGATAAAATGATAGGTTTGTTACAAAATATAGCATATGATTTATAAAAAAATAATAGTACGGAATAACAATGATTGATTATCTTTAAAACATACGAAAAAGAAACAAAATTGATTAAATTAAACTCATACATAGTATTACAAGAATTAAAAAGAAAAAAATAATAGCTTAAGATAATATATTCTAATTATAAAAATGGAAATATATATTAAAATATTTGTATGCGGTTCGGTTCGGTTTTGAAAAATCAATCCAAAATCCGATCAAATCCAAGCGGTTTTCACAAAATGTCATCCAAACACATCCAATAATATTCGGTTTTGTGTGGTTTTCGGTTTTTTTTGATCGGTTTGCGGTTTTAATTTGGATCAGTTTGAATTTGAACAAACGGCAAGCACAGGAGAGGGAGATCAGCTGCAGTCTAAAAAATAACACACAACAATCCAACAACAGCAAACACACCAAAATCAGAAATTGAACACAACAATTGTCACCCAAACAACAAATCTTCAACAATCCTTGTTAGAAAAACCTTCAACAATGTTGAGCATAGTTTTAGGTTGTGGAGGAAAAATAGAAAAGACCAAGGATGTGAAAATATATATATTTTTTTTTTCATTTCTAAAATGTGTTCATTTTAACTTTTGATGATAAGAAGATGTGAAACTTTTGCTTAGCATAATTTTATCATTCCATTGAGAATGGTGTATTTTCAGACTTAACAAGAGAAATGAAGCATGGAAATGAACTAAATAAAGCAACGGGAAACTCACCAGTGGATAATAAGATTACCACGGCAGTAGCAGGAGAGTTCCGGCGCGGTGGCTCTGTCGAACAATTCTGATTCGAAGTTAATAAAATGTAAGAAAATTTGAAATAAAAATGTAAGGAAATGAGAGATATCAGAATATATGAAAGAAAATGTGAAAAAACTAAAAGTGGGAAAAACACAGTAGAGGAGAAAAACAAAAACAAAGACAAAAACAGTTGAAAAAATTGGTGGGGTTCAACTCACGTGAGCAGGGAAAGAAAACGAGTGGAAGGAATAGGATGTTTTCTCATTAATTCCGTGATTGTTTTGAAGGAAACATCCGAGAAAGAAGTAGGAGCGACAGATAACTGTGAAGTGGCTTCAGAACTTACACGCTAAGAAAGAAAACGAGTAGAAGGAAAAAGATATTTTCTCGTCAATTCCGTGTTTGACTTTATAGAAACTGATCCGAAAGAAAACGAGTGACAATTAGTTAAATAAATGAAATAATTCTTTCTATTCATTTTTACTGTCAATTTTTTTTCATTCTTTTTAAGTGTGAGTAACACTCTCTAACACACATTTCAATACACTACCTCCTATTTTTCTAAAATTTACAAGATTAAATATGTTTAGGCTAAATTACACCAGAATCCTTTAAGTTTGAGGTTTGTAACATATATGTTTTTTACGTTTTGGTCACACATAAGTCATTTAAGTTTGAGATTTGCAACAGATTGATGTTTTAAGTTATTTTGGTCATAAATAAGTCATTTACGTTTGTAAACATTTTCGATTTAGTCCTTCTATCACATCATCGTTTGGTTAATAGATGGACTAAATCAAAACTTATGTGTGACCAAAATAACTTAAAAGACCAATTTATTACAAACCTCAAACTTAAAGATCCTCGGTGTAATTTACTCATATGTTTATGATCCTTATAAATATTTACATTTTATTTTTAATTACTCTACAAAATTTCATCAAGTTTCAGTCCCCTGAGTGTTTTCTTACATGAGTTTTGGTCCATTCATCTATGTAAATACATGTGGATTATTTGGAATTTTGAATTGTTTTATGGAGTCACGCTTAATACTCATCTGTTTCACAAAACACGCCGTTTTTGAAGAATAATTTTGTTACATTTTAATTGTCATTTTTAAGTTTCAATGCAACATTAATTATCTGTTTATCAATAATACTCTTGCCTATTTATTATAGTGAGAGAAACAATAAAGTGGAATGCCTATTTATTATAGTGAGAGAAACAATAAAGTGGAATATTAAATGAGTAAAAGTATTATAGAAAAAACACAGAATTTCATCAAAAGTAACAAAATTTATTTGATTTTTTGATATGAATAATTTCCTCAAAAACGACAAGTATTGTGTAACGGCGAGTAGAATATAGAAATTTCTTTTGCAAAAGTTCTAAGTTTTGTAACAAGGGATTAATGAAATATGACTTTTCAAGTTTTTAGTGTTTAAAAATTCATATTTTCACTAGAATATTCAAAAAAATTGTGAAGGAGATTGTTATCATATTTTGTAAAAAATCATTAAAAAATGCAAACAATACACACAAGTTGATATAAAAGCAAAGAGAAAATGCTATGACGGAAAATACTCGAGGGATTAAAAACGAAATTTGATATATTCATAGGGCTACAAAATTCATTTAACCCAAATATACGAGTCCCAAAATATTTATAATTTCTTTTACTAAAAATAAACGTTATACATTCATTCAAATTGACAAATTATTAGGATTATATTGTTGTACTTTGTCCCTAAAATATATCTAAATCTGCAAGTAACTTCATAATATCCATGTTAATAACATAAAACGACAAAGTACATGAACCTACACATATTAAAGGTTTTTTTTCTAGATACCTTTGATTTTTGGTTTTTTCTAGATTACCTTCAAAGAATGGATCGTAGTTTACCCATCAACCAATAAAAATGAACAATTTATTAGTGGAGTCAATATACTTATAGATACCACTTAAAAATATGTTTATTAGCCAAAGTTTATTGATTTGGATAAGTTACTCATCATTCTTCTATAAGTATTTTTATTAGAGGTTCCAATATTTAAAAAGGAAGTAATATATTTTGATACATTATTACTACGTACTATTCTTAAGCTGGTGTGGTGTCCCTCTAGAAACCCGCACACTTTCTCTTGTCTCTTGCAAAATTCATGACCAATCACATATCTCTGACTAAGCAAACCAGCTGGCTTTCAAACAAAACACACACACACTCACATTCTTACTCTTCTCTATATATATAACACAACTCACTCTCACTTTCTTAAGTCTCAAACACAAAAACAACAACCTCCTTACTCATCTTCAGTTCCAACTTTCACTATCAATATCTTTTCCCACTCTCACCAACACAGACATATGTATCCATCTAACAACTCTGTCTCTTCCTCTTCCTCCGACATGTCGCTGCCGAATTCAGAGGGCTCTCATTGGATGTCAATTTGCAACGAAGAGATGCGGTTAGCAGCGAGTACCCCGAAGAAGCGTGCAGGGAGGAAGAAGTTCAAGGAGACTCGCCACCCGGTGTATAGGGGTGTAAGGAAGAGGAATTTAGATAAATGGGTGTGTGAAATGAGGGAGCCAAACAAGAAGACTAAGATTTGGCTAGGGACTTTCCCAACTGCTGAGATGGCAGCCCGTGCCCACGATGTTGCTGCAATGGCATTGAGGGGCCGCTACGCCTGTCTCAATTTTGCAGACTCAGTGTGGCGGCTCCCCAAACCTGCAACAACTCAGGCAAAGGATATACAAAAAGCAGCTACAAAAGCTGCCGAGGCTTTCAGACCAGACAAGACTTTAATGACTAATGACAATGACAAAGAGAATGACATGGCTTTAGTTGCCACTGCCACTGAGGAACAGGGTATGATTTGTATGGAAGAGAAAGAAGAAGAAGTGATGAACATGCAAGAGATGTGGAGTAATATGGCGCTAATGTCTCCTACACATAGCTTGGGGTATTATGAGTATCAATATATTAGGGAAGACTTTGAAGATGATGAGGTATCACTATGGAGTTTTTAATATTTTTTTTAGTGGAATTTTTAAGTTTGATCCGTTTGGTTTACATTTATTTATTATTTTTGGAAATTATCTGTAGTACCAACCTTTTTATTAGTAGTACGGATTCTTGATAGGTTTAAATTGGAAAGGAAATTCTTTTTGTATTCTTTTCTTTGAATGTAGTCACTAAAGAAGCATAAAGTATTGAAGGAGGTAAAATCATTGTCTCTATTCTCCTTTGTAGGATTTTATCTTATAGAAAAAGGTACGTACGTAAGTTCGTAACCATAATCTTACAATACATAGTGAAGTATTGTAAGATTGAGTAGTATACAAAACTTGCTCCCTGTTGTAATTTACGAGAACAAGATTTTTTTGTTTTATGAAAGAGGAAGAAGAAGAGAAAGTGTTGAACATTCATAGTCGTTGAAGTGCGGCGTTACCCTACACATAGCTTGGGATGATGCTGACTTTCAATTTATTTGTTTGGTTTACTTTTATTTATTTATATATTATTGGACAACAAGTTGTTTTTCAACTCAGTTATCGACATAGTCATTTGTTTTATTGTTTTTTATTTTGACAAAAGGTCATAATCATTTTAACTCAGGTTATAATCCAGCGTTGGTTAAGTCACATAAGATTGTGTCTAGTACTAGAATAACTGTTTTGACTTTTTTCCTTAATTTCCTTCATTTATTCATACTCATTCATTCATTTAAAATTTAAATACGTAAAATTAACCGAAAATTAACCAAAATATCATAAAATAACGCAAACGCTAAAAAGTAAATATATTACATCTATATTCATCAAAGTGTCATAAAAAATTTAAATATACACAAATGTCAGGAAAACACTAAAAAAAACCCCTACTCATGTGGACTATTACTCCTAGTCCTCCTACGCGGAACCGGCTCCTCCTGCATCATGCTATACTCTGACCAGATGCCTCCATAATGTCGGCAAAGAGAGAATATGTAAACACATCAGGATGCGTCATAGCAATATCCACTATGTGCCTGATGCTTTTAATGATCAGGAGTGGGTCGGGAACCTGTCTAGCTCACTGCTGCTCAACAATAACCTCCTCGTAAGGAGGGACAAGAGTTGTGTACTTCTCAACGGGCGCAGGCTGGGAAAACACAACATGGGATACATTGTAAAATATTTGATGTACCCCTTCACATACCACCACAGTTTGCCCTCCTGGACCATCTGACCCCTTTCTGCCTGACTAAGGACATGGACCATGAAATCCTGTAAGGCGACGTCCATATCCTTTGGCTCAAGATCCTAAATTGTTTTAGGAGGTATAAGAATGGTTTGGAAATAACTGTACTGCCCGAGAACTCGCTCCGACAAGTGACGACACATCTTGTCTTTGCCGGCTATGATCCAACCGAAGTACCCGCATATGTCCTAAAAATGCGTGATGTCTCTCCAATCCTCGTACGGCCTCCAATTGACATCAACATTTCACCATCAAATCAATGAGGCTTCTGTACTGTCCAACATCAGCATAGCCTCTGGGGTTTCCATGTAGCCGCAAGCTGGTCAGCCGCTCGTAGTCCAAACAAAGCCTCAACCGAATGAGCTTCAGGAAGTGCTCCATAACCCATCCCTACAAACACAAAGGTACACAGTAACATCAGCACAAGATTCATACAACCAAATATACATTTTCGATCCACTAAAAAAAATAAAAAATATATTACCTTAAGTAATGTCATGTAACCGTTAACGACTTTAATATTTGTGTCTGAGGTATGAGAAAGCTGAGATTACATAAAAGCAAGTGTCATCCCGCCCCATGACCACTCGCACAACCTGTCGAAGTACTGAAACACCGTCGTCCATATCAGACTAACATTTTTGTTGTTTTTGTTGACGAAAATTGTGTAGCCAACCAAGAGCAACCAAAACGCCTTAATGCAGACGTTCCTAGCAAGACCATGCTCCTCCTCCTCCTCGTCATCAGCAAGCTCCTCCATCTAATTACACCTATTAAGGAGTATTTCATAGCACTCCTTTAGGTGAGTTATGCTGACATACCCACCCTACTGTTTAGTCGTCTTTTTCTGAGCCTTCTCCAACATAAAACCCAACTCCTCCGGCAGAAGATGTATGTCGTCTTCATACTCTATCTCCTCATCAACAATGAGCCTCCCAGTAATGGGGATATCTAGATGACAGACCACATCATCTAGTGTGACGGTCATCTCCCCAATGGGCAGATGGAAGTTGCTGGTCTTCGCATGCCATCTCTCTAACAAGACGGTGATGAGACCATGACTTATATTCTTGTACCTAGTCCTAAGGAGGGGGCAAGACCAGATGCATTCAACCGCAGCCAGACCAATGCCTTTCCCCCTTCCAGGACTGTCAAGGTATCAGGACTAAGCTTTGTCCCGTGCAAGACATCATTCAACTTATGCTCTTCTGAAACTGAAATACAAAAAAAAATAAACAAACAACACACCGTTAAAAAAAACAATAATTAAATAAACATTAAATATTTTAACATAAATACAAATTAATAAAATTAAATTTAAATAAACATTTAAATTGATGCGCGTAATTGAAATGTAAGAGTGTAATTTAAAGGTACGCGCGTAACTTAAAGTGACGCGCGTAATTTAAGTCAATTTAAATTGTTTTAACATAAAAGATTAAATCGTAAAAATTAACATATCATTAAAATAAAATTAAACAATTATACTTCCTTGAAAATTGTCACATAGCCTACATGCCACGTGCCTACCGAAATTCGGTAGAAGCGATAACTCAGTAGGTCCCTCGGAAAAGTCCTGCGATTCGGCCTGCTCCTCTTGAGCCTCACCTCTCCTACTGGTGAGCTTGCTCATACAAAGACTAATACACCTCATACTGATGCTGACTGTGATACTGTGTCGGGTCCAATATTTAGGATGCACCCGCATGTGACGTCGTCCCATCCCCATCATCACCCCTACTAATCCTCGTGCCGCCCCCGTCTCCATCTATTAGGCTCAGCCTACGGAGGGCGCGAAGCGATCTTTTCAGCCCGTGCACTATTGGTAGAGGAATCTCCCCTAACATAATTTTTTTCAAGCTTCTTAGACATATCTACACAAAATTTCAAAAAGCAAAAAATCAATGATTTTTTCATAGGGACATTTTGTCATTTCTAACTATTCAACAACAAGAGTGAAATTTCGGCAGTGTCATTTCAATCTTTAAACTACCACATTGCACTCAAACTCAGTATAATAAACATTAACAATCCAATTTCTAACTAATTTCATCATTAACAATGCAAAAAAAACAAACAAAATTTCATTGAGACATTTTATCAAACACCTCAAGTTCAACACAATTTCAAACACCTAACATAACTTCTAAAGAACAATTTATAACTTAATTCATCACTATTAATAAAAAATCAAACATGCAAATCAAGTCTAAAATCTAAAACTTCACAATTTCATCCAAAAAAATATAACATTTAAACAAAAAAAAAACCCAATGCAAACACTTACTTGATTTTGTGGAATAAATTGACTTTGAATGGCGCTAGAATGAGCAAAATCACACTTGAAGGGGAAAAATCTCACTTTGTGAAGTTTTGGGAACTTTTGAAACTGAATGGTTATTGTTGAATAAGAGAGAAAATAGAGACATATGTTGAAATATTGTGTGACTGAATAGCACTACAGGATGTTTATTATATATGAGTTAAGTAGCTTAGAGCTAAGCAATGGTATATTTACATAATGTATATTCTGCATAATATTCTATCCTAAATAACTTAGAGAGTAAGTAAAATATATTTACAATGTAAATATAATTATTTACTATTTATTTAAATATCAACAAATATCAACACCCCCCTTCAAGTTGGAGCATATAAGTCCAATGTGCCAAGCTTGCCACATATATAACTTATTCTAGGATTTCACAGGGATTTTGTAAAAACTTTTTCCAACTTGTAATTTGAATTGACAAAGCTTGTGACGATATCACCTGATTCAATCTTCTCTCTGACAAAGTGGCAGTCTATCTCAATATGTTTTGTCCTCTCATGAAAGACTGGATTTGAGGCAATATGCAACGCGACTTTATTATCACATATCAGTGACATTGGTTGTACTTCTTCGAATTGAAGTTGCTTCAACCAAATGAGCTCGCATGTTACTACTGCCATAGCCCTATATTATGCCTTTGTGCTTGATCTTGCAACTACATTTTGTTTCTTACTCTTCCAGGATATCAGGTTTCCTCCAACAAGTACACAAAACCCAAAAGTGGATCGTCTATCAACAGGTGAGCCTACCCAATCAACATCTGAGTATGTTCTCTATCTTCATAAATGAGACCTTTTCCTGGAGCACCTTCGATGTATTTCAGAATCCGGACAATAGCATCCATGTGTTCTTGGCAAGGAGAATTTTAGAATTAGCTAACCACAATATCTGCAAACGAAATATTTGGACGAGTGACTGTAAGGTAATTAAATTTTCCAACCAATCTCCTATACCTCCCTGAATCAAATAACGCCTCCCCCTGATATGGTAAAAGTTTAACATTGAGATCCACATGAGTATCAGTTGGATTGGCGTTCAGAATACCTGTTTCTTTAAGAGTATCAATGACATATTTTCTTTGTGATGTTACCAGACCATCCTTAGATTGGGCTACCTCAATACCCAAAAAACAACAGAGTTTACCAAGATCTTTTGTCTAAAATTGGGTAGAGAGATGTTGTTTCAACAGGTGTATTCCTTGCTCATCACTACTAGTTATGACAATATCATCTACATAAACAACAAGATAAATGTATCATTGGGTTAAGTGATGATAGAAAACATAATGATCAGCTTTATTGGTCGATATGGAAAGGTAATACGCGCTAGAGGGGGGGGGGGGGGGTGTGTGAATAACGTTTAATTATTTTTTTATAGAGTTTTCACTAAAAGTGTTTTTAGTAAAAACGAATTACGACTTATCACCTATGACCAAGTTAATAATACTATGTATGAAGATAAGATTAACTTTGAATTGAGTGATACTAAGTAATCTTAGTATAATCTAATATTAATGAAATTCACACAAGTTACAAAACAAGCAAAATCTCAAATCAAACCTTAGAGCAATTAATCAATTATACTAATGAACACAAATGTGTAAGTGTTTGTTTAATCGATAATGAATTAAAACTAAGTATGATCTTGTAGTAATATAAGACAAATCAAAATCAAGTTTAAAGGTTTAAACCTAGATCATACATAATTTCTACGCAATCAATTTATTAAGCTTCAAATACACAATTAATCAAGATTAAAGGAGTATAGAGAAGAGATAAGACACCGAGATTTATAATGGTTCACCCTTACGTCCTCGCTTCGGGTTATCCACTCTTCTTAATAGAAAATGTCTCCACCAAGGACTTCCACTAGCAATTTGATTGTTTCATTACAATGTGATTACATGAATTCCTTGAAACTACTCTAGTTATTCAACCTTAATGCAATCACTCCCCCAATCTTCAAATAACCTTTAAAATTGGTGCTTCTTGATGTCTTCGAATCTTCAATTACCCGTGAAACCCTTGAAGTTCTTCACTCAAACTATTCGATGCTCCGTCCGGAAATTAGACCCCCTTGAACACAAGAACATTAGAAAGAACCCCCAAGACCTTTGATGGTGGAATGAGATTATTCACTTCACTTTTGAACCTTGATTTAACCAATCAATTTCCTTGAATGAACCAACTAACAATTCCTACAACACTCTACAAGAGACGAAGATTGCTAGATGCTTTAACATGATATTAAGTTATACTACCTAAAGCAAAAATAAATAACATTTAAGAGTCCTAATGAACATCATCAAAACAAAAACAAAGGCAAGGCAAGCTTCAAGCTTCACTACAAGTCGTACTAAATTGTTGCACTAATGTCCTGAATCTGCAAATCAAGCTCTAGGAGACTGTTTAAGACAATAAAGGGATTTGTGTAGTCGACATACCATATTAGAGGACTCCTCGTGAGCAACAAACCAAAGTGGTTGCTCCATATAGACTTCCACTTCAAGATCACCATGTGAAAATGCATTTTTGATATCAAGTTGATGAAGAGGCCAATGTTGAATGGCTGCAATGCAGAGAAGGAGTCTAACTGATGCTATCTTAGCAACATGTGAGAAAGTGTCACTATAAACCAACCCAAAAATTTGAGTGTATCCCTTGGCAACCAATTGAAATTTGAAACGATCATTCTTACCATCTGAACCAACCTTCACCGTATAGATCCACCGAAAAACTACAAAAGATTTTTCAGGAGGGAGAGGAACCAGTTCCCAAATACCACTGCTTTGGAAAGTACACATCTCATCAATCATTACTTGCATCCACTCAGGGTGAGATAATGCTTCACCTGAAGATTTAGGAATAGAGATAGAGGACAAAGAAGACAAACAAGCGTAATGTAATGGAGAAAGACGGTGATAACACAAGTCAATATAATGAGGAGATGGATTACGTGTTGGACGAATACCTTTATGCACAACAATGGGAAGATCCGACTTAGGTTGCGGGACCGGATCCAATGAGGGAGAGGGCGTCGGGGGAGAATTTGCATTGGCATCTGAGACATTATAAGGTGTAGGAACACAATTGTTAAAAATATAATAATTAAAATAAGTATATAAACATATCAATAAAAAAAAGTAACTAAAAAAAATTTTAAAATAAACTTATCAATTGAAGCCTAAAAGAGACAAAAATCAAAATAAACTTTTTTTTTGGTGGTAGTCGGGGTTTGGATCAAAATAAACACTTTAATATAAGAATTGAATCGTTAAAAATAAAAAGACAGTAATAAAATAAAATTAAACAATAAAACTTACTGTGGCGTCGCTCCAAAGCTTGCAGGTCACTTGTCAACCACAATTCGGTAGAAGCGGCAAGTTGATAGGTCTCCAGAATAACTCATTGGAACAGCCTACTACCAAGTCTCGCCCTACTGCTGAGCCTCCTCCTCTTGATGTTGAGGCTGCTCAAAATGTTGTTCATACTGTTATGTGGCGTCCACTACCAGGGATGGACCCGTCTGGGATGACGTCCCCTCCCATCCTCACTCCTACCGCCATGTCTCATTCTAACAGAAGGATGCCTAGCCTGCCTATCGACCCGTGCACTCCGGATCATGGTTTCTCTGCCTCCTTTCAGCCTGTCCAGTCAAAATTGTCATACCCTATCAAGTAAAAGTTCATCATCATTTAATGCCTATTCTTCTTATAACATTCTGAAGCTGTCATTAACAGAGACTCCACAGTTCAGCTTCCTGCAATAAACCTCAAATCCTACCTTGAAGCACAACGAAATACAGCATCTGCATTCTGCACCAAATTATAGTACAAGACATTTTATTTATTTTTTTGAATAAAAATTATAGTACAAGACATAATAAGTAAGACAACAAAACACATTTGCATGTTTTAATAAAATGGCGACCAAATGTGCATAAGAGATTATAGTACTATGATTATGATATAAAAGTTTCATGAAAACATAAAAATGGCGTAAAAGTACATAACCCTGTGCAAGTTTCCACAAGAATAAAAAATCTTTGAACAAGTTACAAGTACAATGGCTTGAAAATAACTCAAATATTTCATAACAAAGAAAAACATTCATTAATCACAGCAAACCATTAGATTCATATTTTCCAAAGATTTGTAGCACACTGCATATGTTGTTCTTTATATGAGGTGCCACTCATTTACTTGAACCTATTGTATCTAAAAGATTCAATGGTGCTATATTGTTCTAAACCCTAAAGAATGAACGGCAGGTAGGTTAAAATTCTACTATTATCAAAGATTAGTAATAATTCTAAACAACACAAAATTTCACTTAATATCATCCAAAAATTGCGGATATTTAATTTAAGAGAAATGCTAGCAACACACCTTCTAACACACACTTTCCAACACACTCTCTTTGATTGGTTAAAATTCACATGGGTCCCACCAAATCATGTGGGTCCCATATGAATTTTAACCAATCAAAGAGAATGTGTTGAAAAGTGTGTGTTAGAAGGTGTGTTGCTAGCATTCCTCTTAATTTAAAGGCATGAAATAGAACAAAATAAAGCAAAGGAAACTCAACGAGGCGGCGGCAGGGGAGTTCCGGCATGGTAGCACGGTCAGAAAAAAAAAATATGGTTCCAAATAATGGAAGATATCAGAATCTGGAAGAAGAAAATATGAAAAACTAAAAGTGGAAAGTGAGAGAAAAAAACAAGAACTAAAACAGTTGAAAAAAATTGGTGGGGTTCACGCTGAAAAAGAAAACGAGTGGAAGGAATAGGATATTTTCTCGTTTAATCCGTGTTTGTTTTAGTGGAAAGATCCGCGAAAGAAGTAGCAGCGACAGAAAACTGTTAAGTTAATTTAGAACTTACTCGCTAAGAAAGAAAACGAGTGGAAGGAATACGATATTTTCTCGTATAATCCGTGTCTGACTTGTAAGAAACTGCCCCGAAAGAATTAGGAGTGACAAATAATTAAAAAATGGTATTTTTTTTTTCTGTTTTTTTAATTCTTTTTATTTGTAGTAGTGTTAGTAATACTAACTATCTTCTTCTTTGTTAAATTTTATAAGGTTGAATATTCGTTGGTACTTATAAAAATCTTAAATTTTATTTTTAATCCATAAAATAACTTTCATTAATGAGTTTTTTTGGTTCCAGTAAACTCATGTGTTTCTTAAAAAAAAATATTTTTGTGCAAATATGTTTAATATATTATAGAAATCTCTTTTTCAAATGTTCAAATTTATTTAACAAGTTCTGAATTAAATATGAATTATTATGTTTTTAGTGCTTAAATTTTTGTTATTTAGATTAATCCAGCTAATCATTTTCTGGATAACTATATTCACATGGATCGTTTAATTACCTTATTAGTCTGTGTCGAGATGATAAAACAACAATATCTTGTTTGTCCTTAAAATATATCATCATAAAATTACTAGATGTATTTATTATTATTTTTTAAATATATTTTTTATTAATACTATCAATTTATCTCAAAACATGCAAAATCAACATTGAAACATTTATGTACAAATGGTATTTTAGAAATAAGCATACATACTTTAATAAAATTATTACTACTATTTTTTTGGGTCAAGTGTCCTCAGGTAGGGATGTAAATGGATATTCATGGAAGTAGATAGTGTGATATATGTGTCCGTTCTATTAGACAAATATGAAATTCATACCCTATCCATATCCGTGTCTGTGGTGGATTTTATCTGCGGATTACCACAGATGCGGATTTTATTTTTTGTCATCCTACCTACCTCAGGTAATGGTTAAGGAATCTAAAAATGAAAAGTTTTTCTTGAAAATATAAGTCTTAACTTTTTATTAAGTAATAATTACACAACTTTTAACTACGATTCTTGATGACAATGTTTAGCCTACTCCCTATTTTTTAGGCTGCTGTGGTGTCCCTCTAGAAACCCGCACACTTTCTCTTGTCTCCTGCAAAATTCACAGCCAATTACAAACTCCCCAACTAAGTAAACTAGCTGGCATATTACGCTACAAAAATATCCAACTCACTGAGCAAAACACACACACTCACACACTCACTGTTACCTTTTTCCCTCAAACACTTCCCTATATATATAACACAACTTACTCTTGACTTTCATAAGTCTAAAACACAAAAGCAACAACCTCTTTACTCCATAATAACAAACACTTATCTTCAGTTCCAACTTTCACTATCACAGACATATGTATCCATCTAACAACTCTGTCTCTTCCTCTTCCTCTGACATGTCGCTGCCGAATTCAGAGGGCTCTCATTGGATGTCAATTTGCAACGAGGAGATGCGGTTAGCAGCGAGTACCCCGAAGAAGCGTGCAGGGAGGAAGAAGTTCAAGGAGACTCGCCACCCGGTGTATAGGGGTGTAAGGAAGAGGAACTTAGATAAATGGGTTTGTGAAATGAGGGAACCAAACAAGAAGACTAAGATTTGGCTAGGGACTTTTCCAACTGCTGAGATGGCAGCCCGTGCCCACGATGTTGCTGCAATGGCATTGAGGGGCCGCTACGCCTGTCTCAATTTTGCAGACTCGGCGTGGCGGCTCCCTAAACCTGCCACTACTCAAGCAAAGGATATACAAAAGGCAGCTACAGCGGCCGCCGAGGCTTTCAGACCAGACAAGACTTTAATGACTAATGACAATGACAAAGAGAATGACATGGCTTTAGTTGCCACTGCCACTGAGGAACAGGGTATGATTTGTATGGAAGAGAAAGAAGAAGGAGTGATGAACATGCAAGAGATGTGGAGTAATATGGCGCTAATGTCTCCTACACATAGCTTGGGGTATTATGAGTATCAATGTATTAATGAAGACTTTCAAGATGAGGAGGTATCACTATGGAGTTTTTGATTTTTTTTTGTAAGAAAATGGAAATTTTTTAGTTTGATCCATTTGGTTTACATTTATTTATTTTTGGATTGTAGAATGGAAATTATCTGTAGTACCAACCTTTTTATTAGTAGTACGGATTCTTGATAGGTTTAAATTGGAAAGAAAATTCTTTTTGTATTCTTTTCTTTGAATGTAGTCACTAATGAAGCATAAAGTGCATCTCATTCCTTTTATGATGTAAGAAATAAGAAATATAATAATTTTGTAAATATCTGTCTATTTAAGTATTTATGTATATTGGCATTTGGTTTCAAAGTTGAAAATTTGACATAGAAAATATAGTCTATTTCTACCCTTGTTTAGGTAATTAAATTACATTGAAGAGGTAAATCAGTGTCTCTCTTCTTATATACTATCACTACAAAAATCACTCCTAATTGCGGCGATTTTTTGCCATTTTACGGGGGTTTTAACTCCCGCATAATGTTTTCCGGGAGTTTTCAAACCTCCCGCTTATACCAATCTCACAAATTACTTGCGGGAGTTTTGGATGACCGCCAATATCATGTCTGAAAACCGACGTAGTTTGTCACAATCATTTTAAGGGGGTTTTTAACCACCACAAATACGTTACCATTTTTTTTTAATTTAATTTATGCATTTTTATACTTTTGTGGACAATTATTTTTTTATACTTTTTTTTTCTTCTAATTTATAGAAATTGTAAATATCTAATAAATATTATCATTGAACAAAAATTCGCAAAAGAAATCTTTAACCATAATAACATAAATATAGTTAAAAAATCCATGTATAATAAAATATAAAACGTAACAACACTTTTGTAGAAGCACTTTTGTAACGCTCCTATCCTGCCATATAACAAGTACATTGTGCTACGATCTCTTCATTAACCCTATGTGGCATGCTCATTAAAATCTTCAACGTGCCACACTACAACCCAAACGCACCACGATCAATCTGATTTTAAAAAATCTGGCTTTGGTGCTTCTCTAATCGTGCCACAATACATGTCCATCATGACACAATATTTTTAGTAGTTGCGACTTCACAAATAAATACCAACATTGCGCAAAAAGCACCACATTACATAGACATGTGACCTATTCACACTCAACTAATATCGACCTATTTAAGCATACAATCAATGGAAAAATCTCTCTAACTTTCTCCAAGAGGCATGGAAAAGACAAAAATAAACTAGTATGACCTAGTGCATCAATGGTTAACAAAAACACAAATACCACACAAAACATAGTATAGTATTTGAAGCACCGAGCTATTAAAACGCTCCAAACTAAGTGAGGGAATCAAAACAAAACCAATATCTAAATCAACTATATTACCGACTTTATTTCAGCATAGAGAACTCTAAAAACAAAACAATTCATATTAATTAGAATCACAATCTTCTCCACATTTACTTGAAGTTAATGATTGAACAAAGTTAAAATTGAAATTGAATATGAAGTTAGAGTGAAACCTCTTATGCAACGATGTACCAGAAAATGTTATTGGAATTCATAAATTGCAGCAACGAGGGCGAGATTTATGATAACTAGGGATGAATCCAAACGCAAACCAAAATTATTTTTTGATGCAATCGAGTAATATAACTCTTGGAAGATTCATTATGACTCTGTAAGAGCGAACGAGAAAATGATATCTACTCGATCATAACACATATTATGTATGATTAATTTAAAGAACGAGAAAACATGGAAATCAAACAACAAATCGAAGCAGAATCAAACAAGAATTGCAAATCAGAGTCGTGAAATGGAAACATGTGAGAGAAACGAAACATGGGTATGAATAAGGAACACTAATATTGGGGGGGGGGGGGGGGGGGGGGAACAGAAATTACACGCTGAAAGGAGAATATGACACTAAAACCCTATAAATTGGGAAAAACAAAACAAAATGAAATTGCGATAAGTGAAATCGCAAAACCGGATTGGAAAAAGGAAATTGAAGTTGTTGAAAGAGGAATTGCCAATTGGAATCAAAGAACAACATGAACTGAACCGAAATCAAACAAAAATTGGGGGAAAATGATTCACGAACTCCAGGACCCTAGAGTTTAGGGGAAAATAATTAAAGCTAGATCTAACCGAATTCCAAACAAAATTGTGAATGATAAGACACACAAAACAAAAGTGAGATACGTATCGTCAACGAACTTGATTGAAATCAAATTGAAGGCGATCGAGTAGAAAAACAAAAACAAAATTAAGTGAAAACAAACGAAAATCTACATGAGAAATAAAACAAAATTGATCGAAAAAGAACAAAGAAAGTGAAACCTAATCAAAGACATGGAATCAAAAAATCGAATCAGAAAAAAATGAACGAGAAAGGGAACAAGAAAAAAGGAAAGTGAATAGGTGGGTGGCTATTGAATTCAACAAGCTCTGTTACCATGTTGAAATTTGAGGTCTAACTCAACATCACAAAATCGGCTTGTGAGGTGGAGAGTGTCTCCTCTTTATAAATCTTCATCAAGAGTCTCATCTATCCGATGTGAGACTTGAGTTTTTCCCAATAATCATATTAACTCTGATACTAAATATGAAACATGACATCTATAAAAGGAAGAGAAAAGCTATAAAACTTTGTACCATAATAAAGAGTGATATTATAAATGAAGAAGTTAAAGTGTGATATTACAAATGAAGAATTATTCAAAAAAAAAAATTGAAGAAGTTACTCACTAATAAAGTGGTTACAAGCTATACATATAACTACCTACAAGGACTAATATATCACTCATCTATACCTCCAATGATCTCTAAATAGAAACATGTGGCTGTTAACCCTTAGGGAAAAAAAACATGTGGCTGTAAGAGAGAACAACTCACTTGTCCTTGTACAGTAGACACATAATTCAAGCATCACTTTCGCAGCACGCGAATTCAAGTTCAAATGAAAAGGAAAACCACCGAGTTATCTCAACTGTGTATAAGTAATAAGTGGAGATTCGTCGTCTTTCAAAAATAAAAATAAAAATAAAAAAATAGCGATTTCTCGTATATAATACCTACAGAATTCCATAATGACACTAATTGTTAGCAAATGAATAATGACAATTCTTATTTATTCATCAAAATAATTTATTTATCTTTTTTTTTCTTTCAAGAAACTAAAAGAAATTATATTAAAGCAACAGACAACTCCTCAAGCATAAGGAGTGCTTAAGGGAGCAGCAAAGTAACTGTTACAATAAATTCAACCACAAACAGCCAAAAGGCAAAAACAACCAATTACACAATGGCTTTAAGACAACAAAGTGGATTCTGCCTCTAAACAGGGTAATCAAAATCAAACAAAATGTAGTGCGACTTCAACAACCAATACGTTTGGAGCTTAACCTTTTCAGTAAGAGTCTCAAGATTATCAAACTTGTTGTGGAAAATCCTTCTGTTGCGATCTTTCCAAATAATAAAAAGAACGGAAGTCCAAATCGCTATAAACGCACACCTTGAGTTTTTGGAAAATCCTCCAAGGTCACGAAACTGATTAGCATGAGTAATAGACTCGCCATGAATAGCTGCCTCGAACCCCAACGACTTCCTTACCAAAGGCCACAACCTCCCATAAACGTCACACTGAAAGAAAAAATGATTATGGTCTTCAGATTCCCCACAAAGGGTCGCACAAGGCAGTTGAGTAGCATCAATAACTCCTCTCCTAAGCAGATTATCCTTAGTGGAAAGCCTAATTAAAAAGAGGCACCATATAAATATATTCACCTTCAAGGGAACCGCTTTAAGCCACAAAAAGCTATCGAACTCTTCATTAAGGTTGTTGTTATTCGTTGTTAAGTAGGAGTAAGATGATTTAACCGTGTAACATTGCGTCACATGTAGCTTACACACCCACTTGTCAATCGTTCCAACCTGCAAAACACAAGCAGACAAACGGTCGACACACTCCCTGACTAACCCCTCCTCTCATGCAAATAACCTACTCCGCCATTTCCCAGCATCACCTCCATATAATCCCAACCTAACTGACACATCTCTGACACCGTGACTAGTTTGTTGTCCGCTAACAGATAAAGTCTACTATAAGACCTTTCAAGTGGGCAATCATCAAGCGACGGATCCACCCAAAAGAGGGTCGATCGGCCATCCCCCACCCTTCTAACAATGTTTTCAGACATTTATCTATTATCAACAAATCCCACCCCCGATCGAATTTGGTTCAAAGTGCGCCACCAAACCGATCCACCATGAAAGCCAAACCGCACCCTCCCCCTTCCTCTCCATATTTGGTGCAGATAACAACATTCCACGGGCTCTCTCTTTTTCTTTCTCTTCCAACAACCTCCACACCCATTTACCTAACAAAGAAATATTAAACTCCTTCAACCTTTTCACACCCAGACCTTCATTCTCCGTTTGTAAGCAAATAGTATCCCATTTAATCCAAGATATTTTCCTAAAATCCTCACCACCCCCAAAAAAATTACACAATATAAAGTTAAGGGAAGAAATAATACTTGAGGGAGCTTTGAAGAAAGAAAGAAAATAAACCGGAATAACAGGCATAACAGACTTAAGTAGAACCAACCGACCCCCCAATGATAAATTTTTACACTTCCACCAAGACAAGCGACTGCGGATTCTATCAACCAACAGATACCAAAACCGAAGCTTCCTAGGATCTCCACCAATAGGCAGCCCCAAATACATAAAGGGAAGAAGGCCATGCTTACAGCTCATAACCAAAGTCGCCTCATGAAGCCAAGAATCATTGACATTAACACCAAATAACATACTTTTATTGAAATTGACTTTCAAGGCAGAGATCGATTCAAATAACAATAAAGCCGCCTTCATTGCTCTCACATTAGCCCAACTTTTAACGCTGACCAACAGGGTATCATCCGTAAACTGAAGGTGAGAAACAGGCACAGTGGTATGTGCCCCAATGCTATAAGGAGTGAAAATATTGTTGGACACCAATGCCGACATCATAACATTGAACCCTTCGGCTGCCAACAAAAACAGGAAAGGGGAGAGAGGATCCCCTTGCCGTAGGCCACGCTCAAAGAAAAACTCATATGTCGGACACCCATTAACCAACATCGACGTTGTTGCTGTCGTAACACATTCCATTATCCAAGATCGCCATAAAACTGGAAAATTCATTTTAAACATTACCTCATCAAGGTAGCCCCAATCCACAGAATCATACACATTTTCAAAGTCAACTTTAAAAAGGAGAAGATCTTTTTTGACTTGCTTAGCATCATCAACAATTTATTTATCTTTTACTATTTATGTTATATTTTTATTGATTTTTTTTTATTGCTGTTAGCTAAGCATTCGTAACTCTATGCATTTTTTTCTTGATGAGTAATTTGTTTTCACAAATGAATAATCTTAACCATACTCATTTTAACACAATCTTTTTTGAATTCGCTTTCTAATCGGATGAAATATAAATATGAATCCCACCACTTTATATAAAGTAGTGGATCTACATATATTTTATCAAATAAAAGAGCGAGCGTTAGCAATAGTGTGTTAATATTGAATTCATCTATATACCAAGAAGAATCTTATAATAGTTGTATAAAAATATACATATCGATTACACACCAACTTTTTATAATGTACAAAGAAGATTTTTTTTTTTTTAAGGAAACATGTTCATTGCATTTCATTGCCTCTTCTGAAGTGTATGAGCAACTGTATTTGATAGTCGTCTAGTGAACTTTATCTTGGAGTTTGTAAATAAGGAGGAAAATAGAGCTTTACAAGATGCGATGACATGCCCAAACTCAAAAATATCATCTCGACGAGAATGGAAGGCATCACAAGTAATTTTAGAATCAAGCTCAAAATCGACATTGTCGAAAGACATATCACTAAGCCATTGTAGGGCTTCAAATAAACCCATGGAAAATGTGATGCATGTTAAGAGTCTCACATCGGATAGGTGATGACCTGACAATGTGTTTCTAAATTGGGGCAATCCTCACCTCACAAGCCGATTTTGTGGGGTTGTGTTAGGCCCAACCACGATTTCTAAAATGGTATGAGAGTCTCTCCAAGATCCATTGGGCCACCTGCTATTAGGTTTCCGCTATCGGACCACCCACCATTTATGTCCACGAACCAAGCCCAATAGTGCTGGTCGAGAAGGGGTGTGTTAAGAGTCTTGCATCGGATAGGTGATGGTCTGACAATGTGTTTATAAGTTGGGGCAATCCTCACCTCACAAGCTGGTTTTGTGGGGTTGTGTTAGGCTCAATAATACATTCATAAATAAAATGATATTTTAGAATTCTACTAAAAAAAATGATATTTAGAAACATACGTATAATAAAATAAGGATTTAACTCATGCATAGAAAATACACATGGAAGTTTCTGTGAGCATAACTCAGTTAGCAGAGACATGCATTATTATATGCAGGGGTCGGGGTTCGAACCCCAAATACCCTACTTATTAACTTTGAAAAAAGTGAATTCTAACTACTTGATAGAAAAAAATACACATGGCATAATCCATAAGTGTTATGCAGAAAATTAAATTAAGTTTTCTGAATACATGCTTACAAGATAAAATTTTGTCAACTTCTTGACAAGTGTTCCTACTTTTTAACATTTTCTTTTCTCTATTATGTAAGAATTTTTTTTTTGTCGACATGAATTTTAAATAACAATACATTGCTTGGTTTTTTTTTTTAATACAGTACAAAAATTATTAAAGGAGTAAAGAGCTTTTTTGAATCAAAGCAGAAAAGAGCTAAAAATAGCATGTTCCCATGAAATGCTTTGATTACCTTATTTAGCCTATGTCGAGGAATAAAACAAACATCATTTAGTGTCTTAGAAGATACTATATTTTGATAACATCATTACTCTTTTTGAGCCTGTAGTATCCCTCTTCAAGTACGCATACTTTTTCTTTTTCTCTCTGTCTCTTTCCTCATTAGTTTCCCTTTCTCCTTTCTCGTTATACTCTTAAGTCCTAAAATATCTAACTCACACTCAAACACACACACTCACAAACCCTTTATATATACAACCCTATGTTGACTCTCTTAACACCAACTCTCTAAACCTTTTTCCATTCTCTCCAACACTTACATATATATGTTTACAACTAACAACTCTATCTACTCACACCCTTCCTCTTCCTCCCTCTCACATATAATCGAGGAATTCAGAGGGCTAACATATCATAGGATGTCAGTTTCCAACAAGGAGGTGCGGTTAGCTGTGAGTACTCCGAAGAAGCGTGGAGGGAGGAAGAAGTTCAAGGAAACTCGCCACCCGGTGTATAGGGGTGTGAGGAGTAGGAACCTAGATAAATGGGTGTGTGAAATAAGACAGCCTAACAAAAAGACCAAGATTTGGCTAGGAACATTTCCAACAGCCGAGATGGCAGCTCGGGCCCATGATGTTGCGGCGTTGGCATTGAAAGGTGGCGACGCCTGTCTCAACTTTGCAGACTCGGCCTTGACGCTCCCTATTCCCGCTACTTGCGAGACAAAGGATATACAAAAGGCGGCAGCTGAAGCTGCCGAGGCTTTCAGACCAGACAAGACTTTAATGACAAATGATAATATTGACATGGCTTTAGCTGCTACCACCACAAAGGATCCGGTTATGTTTTGTATGGAAAAGGAAGAAGAAGAAGAAAGGTTGAACATTCCAGAGTCATTGAGGAATATGGCTCTAATGTCCCCTACACATAGCTTGGGGCATGAGTTTGAATATATTGATCATGGAGATTTTCAAGATGATGAGGTGTCACTATGGAGTTTTTCAATTTGATTTGTCTGCTTTAATTTAATGTCTTTTTCTTTTTTTTTTCATATAAAATTTACTTTTATTTTTGGATTGATTTGTTTGTACCGTACAATTTTTTATTAGTAGTATGGATATTGTATGTACATAGTTGGAAATTGAAAGATTTCTCTTTTTTTAGTTTTGAGAGAATATAACTAATCAGGTATAAAGTGCATCTCATCCCTTTTATAAGTTTTAATTCATGAAATGTCCCGTGCATATATGACACATTTAACGTTTGGTACTGTCATACCCCAATTTTTGACCTAAGATTTACTCGACATTATTTTTAAATGCAACATGTTTTACTAATTTATTTTACATGACCAATTGATTTTTTATGCAAATATCTTTTTTTTTTTTCTTCTTTTCATGTTCAGTTACTCTTTAGTCAACTACTTTCTTCTCTTAAAGGCTTTAAATGGAATCATATTGTCGCGTCATTTTTCGGAGGTCAATGCTATTTGATTAGCGTTTGACTCACTATTTTATCTCACGACTGAACATTTAATTTTTTAAAAGAAAGTGGAAAAAAGGTTCAAATACCACTTTAAAAGATTTAGGGTTCGGGGGTTAGTTACATGAAAGGAAGGTATTAGCACCCTTCATGTCCGTAGTACTCTACGGGAACCTCTTGGTTTTATTTAATTTGTTGTGCTATAACTTACTTTAATATGAAAAAAGAGGGAATTAAAAATGATTAAAAAAAAAAAGACCTAATTATCTACATTTTTATTGATTTGAGAGGACGAGTGTCCTTTGCCTACGTACCCGTGAGGGATCAAAACCTCGTAGTTCGGGGTAGAAATTCCGTTTGATTGGTTTTGGTTAATTTTAATGTTTTGAAGATGTTTTTGAGAGGTAGAAAGAGGCAAATTGTGAAGTTGATTGATTTTAAATTTGAAAAAAAGTGAAGGTCTAAGTATGATTAAAATTGGTTGAAGGTTTGATTGAGAAAAATAAAGATAAGAAGGATCACTTGATTTAAAAATCAAGGTTTATTGAGAAAAATGTTGTTTTGTGTTTTTATTTTTGAATGTTTTTGTTATTTTTAAATATTGAACTAAAATAAAATAAGCTAACGGAGCGGAAAAGAATAAATGCGCGGGGAACCCGTAATGGCTTTAGACCACATGGGGACCCTTAACCTAAGCTACGAAACATAAAAGACAACGCATAGCCCACACACGCACACATGCACCTAAGCTATTACATAAAAACCTATTATACATTCTATGATCTGCGAGAAATAAATGAAAATAAATAACTTACATCAACGCCTAAATTACATTCTAATGTCTGCGAGAAAATAAATATGCATAAACCTAAACTAGATATGTATTTACACCACACCTAATATACATTCTAAATTCGTGCAATAAAGTTAAATAAAATTAAATGACGTAATTAAAATATGATATGTATGAGTACGGAATGCGAACGAGAACATAAAAAAATGCAAGAATCAAAAAATTACAAGCAGGGGGGTGTTAACAGCAAAAAGGGGTGCAAAACTTGGAAAAAAAAAAGAAGAAAATTGGGCCTGAGGAGGCCAGACGCGTGTGGGCTGAAGGATTCGATTGGGGCCGTCTGATCAAGATCAGACAGCCTCAATCAGATCATGATCAGGGCATCAGGAGCCCTTGGATTCAGATCAAGGTTACGAGGGTGCAGCATAACGCATACACCCACGCGCACGGGAATACGCAGGCCTATATATAGGCTGTGTGAAGGTTTTTCCTTCCATTTCAGAATTTCTTTCTCTCTCTATCCTTCCTTCTCTCTAAAATTTTCTCTCTTCTCTCTCTGCTCTTCCCTCTCTCCTCATGAAGTTTCCGGTGGGTTCCCAAGAACACCACCGCGAAGCCCAGTTTTCCGATGAAGGCTGGGAGGGTTCCGGCGGTGGTTGGCCGTCCGGTGCGGCGGCGCCACCGCGTCGGAACCCTAAGTTACTATTTTTTTTAATTTTTTTTGCTTTCTTCTTCTCTTGCTTCCTTCTACTCGTTTCTGACCTCAAACTTAAAAAAAACTAACCCTAAACCTTTAGATCTAAAAAAAAGAGAGAAAAAGAAACTACCTTTTGTTAAACCTTTGATTCGGTCTTGTGGTGCTGTGACTGCTGTTGTTGTTTGTAACGGCGACGGTTGGATCGCCTTAACTGAATGGGTTTCAATTTGCAAAGGATTTGTGGATTAGTCTTGATGCTGTGGAATTTGGCCGGATTGATGTTGCTGGCCGATGATCTTGGTTTTGCGTGATTTGGATTCTGTTGTGTGCGTATTGGAACTGTTGTTTTGTTTTGTTTTTTTTTTCAGATCTTTGGTTGTGGATTTTCGGCCTGTTTGTGTGTTCTTGTGGTGGTTTTCGGCTGTCTTTTTTCTTTTCTTTTTGGTCCCCCTCCTTTGACCGCTGGGTTCCCTTTTATAGTGGAGAGTTTGATTTTTAGGGTTTGTTGAAACACAGCAAGAAAATGTGTGATTTTAACTCTCTGTTCCAGTTTTGAGGCGTGTGACAGCCTGTTGGAACATGGCCTTTCGCTTGCAAATAGGCGTGAAACAACAAATTTGACTTGGACATTTTGGACGTAAAATAAAAAATAAATAATTAAACAAATTAACACCAATTAAAATAAAATGGTATTGAAAATCAGACTAATTAAAAGAATAAAAGATTGGACATTAAGAAATGAGGAAATAAAATAAAGATAAAGAGAGACGAGGGCCCATTCGGAACAAAACATGAGGTATTTTAAAATACCTCTCTGCCGAAATTTTTACCGAAAAGTTAGCGACTGATCATGATCGAACGACGTGCGTGTGTAGAGTCAAATGACACGTGTCGGTGTATGAATGTACGATTTCAGGTCAAAAATCGGGGTATGACAGATGCCCCTATTTAAGTTTCTTCGTCCGAAGATCTGAAGATGAAATCTTTGATTTGACGGATCGAAAGGACTTAAATACAAAGTACACCTATTTTTGACCTTAAGATACTGTGTGAATGCGTGTGACGCAATTATGAATGCAAGACGGTGTGGATGACTCGACTGGGACAAGTAATAACGACGGGATGCCCGAACTCTTTGTAGAAAGAGCTCTGGCTTTGTGGGAGGAATGTAGTTTCACTGGGGAAATGATTGTCTATTTTGGTATTAATTTGGGAACGATGGTTTAACGAAGCCGAAACTTTTGATGATATCACTGGGCCAGACGCATTGGGGGTGACACTCAAGGGGATGACGGATAGACGCGGAGTGTCCGTTGTTTAGGACTAACAGCTCGAAACAAGGCAAAAGGTGAACTTAAGTGGTCTGTTGTTTAGGACTGTTGGCTTAAAAATAGTAGAAATGTAAAGGGTCCGTTTTGTAGGACCATTAGCTTGAAAGCAGATAAAGTGTAAGCGGTCCGTTGGGTAGGACTGTCGGCTTGAAAGCGGTAAAGTGTAAGCGGTCCTTTGTGTAGGACTGTCGGCTTGAAAGCGGTAAAGTGTAAGCGGTCCTTTGTGTAGGACTGTCGGCTTGAAAGCAGTAAAGTGTAAGCGGTCCGTTGTGTAGGACTGTCGGCTTTAAACGAAAAATGTGTAAGCGGTCCGTTGTGTAGGACTGTCGGCTTTAAACGAAAAATGTGTAAGCGGTCCATTGTGTAGGACTGTCGGCTTTAAACGAATAATGGACTTGAAATGATAGGATGCGGCCAAAACAAGATTTCGGGTGACCGATGCAACCATGTGTGAATGATGTCGTGTATATGTTGTGTGTGAGTGAAAGTAATAATGCATGAATGTATGAACGTGTGAATGAATGTATAAGTGTGTGGACTGGACTGTAATAGGTAAATTCAACGGAAAGAGATAAAGCAGGTAGGAAGGGGAGACTGGCTGACATCGCAACACCCACACTCGGCAAACTTCCTTGGAGATAACACTGTTGTGAACTAATCGAACAATTTTCATGGCGAGACCTAACACAAGATAGCAGTTCTCAATGTTTCCTGGGGAGGGAGCCCGTTATCGACCAGAACTTTGGGTAAAAGTCGCCATTTCACATAGGGTGCCAATCCATTGGTATGACAGATGCCCCAGCAGTCACGCTCCTTTTTGTTTTTGTTTGTTTGTTTTCTCTTGAAATCCCTAACTTTTGCCTGGACCGCCCTTTCGGGTTTTCAGTCCACCGGGAGTATGTTTCCTTTTTTGTGCCCCTAATTTTTGCCTGGACCGCCCTTTCGGGTTTTCAGTCCACCGGGACGCTCTCTATTGCCTAAGCCGCCTTTTTAGGTTTTCGACTTAGCGAGCTCTCTTTTTGTATTTTTTGTTTCCTTTTGTAAAACTCCCCACATTGTCTAGCCATGCTTGTTTAGCAGGGTCCAAACGTTCCTGGAGGAGAATGTCGACGTACGCTCCATTTTACTCATGAGTCTTAAGGAGCACTTATTTGTTTATGCTTTTGAGAGACGTGAAAAAGTTTTAAGAATTTGCTTCGCAATATTACCATCAAAAACAGAAGAAAGTGTGAAAAATAGAATAAATGAGAATTTCAAATAAAAGAGAAATGGCTCAAATTTTATTGATTGAACGGTGGTCAGCCGATGGCATGACTCCATAGATCTTTACAAAAATTTAAAAAATGGTAATTTATTTGTGGAGGGGTACATTGAACTTCGCGACCCTATTTTCCCTAACAACTTTGAGTTCTGCTGTTCTGATGCTTCAGATTGAAGGTTCTTTGGTAACAGGTGTGCCCCAAGTCGGTGGCGTCTGACCGGATGCAGTTACTTTGTCTTTTTCTTTATCCTTAATTTTTGCATAGACCGCCCTTTCGGGTTTTCAGCCTATCAGGATAATCTCTGTTTAATGTCTCTAATTTTTGCCTGGACCGCCCTTTCGGGTTTTCAGTCCACCGAGACGCTCATTTTTGCCTAAGCCGCCCTTTCGGGTTTTCGACTTACCGAGCTGTTCTTATATTTTTTAGACAAAATATTTCTTGACTGCATCCGTGTTTACAGTACGCGGAAGTTCTTCACCATCCATAGTTTGAAAAGTCATGGCACCACCGGAGAAGACTCTTTTGACGACGTATGGGCCCTCATAGTTGGGAGTCCACTTGCCCCTGGAGTCGGGCTGGAAGGACAAAATCTTTTTTAGCACGAGATCACCCTCTTTGAATTCACGGGGACGAACTTTCTTGTCGAAAGCCTGCTTCATCCTTCTTTGATATAGTTGTCCATGACATAGAGCAGCCATGCGTTTCTCCTCGATTAGATTCAACTGATCATATCTACTTTGAGCCCATTCAGCTTCTGATAACTCAGCTTCCATTAAAACTCTCATTGAAGGGACCTCAACTTCTACGGGAAGCACTGCTTCCATACCATATACCAAAGAGAAAGGGGTTGCCCCTGTTGATGTGCGTACGGAAGTACGATATCCATGTAATGCGAATGGAAGCATCTCATGCTAGTCTTTGTAAGTTACCACCATTTTCTGGACAATCTTCTTTATATTCTTGTTTGCGGCTTCGACAGCACCATTCATCTGCGGTCTGTAAGGAGAGGAGTTATGATGCTCGATCTTGAAATCATCACACAGTTCTTTCATCATATTGTTGTTCAAATTCGTCCCATTGTCTGTAATGATTCTGCTAGGGACGCCATAGCGGCAGATGATTTGATTCTTGATGAACTTGACCACCACTTGCTTGGTCACATTAGCATAAGATGCGGCTTCAACCCACTTAGTGAAATAGTCAATAGCTACTAGAATGAAACGGTGCCCGTTTGAAGCTTTGGGTTCGATCCTACCAATCATATCGATGCCCCACATGGAGAATGGCCACGGGGAAGAGAGAACGTTGAGTGCAGTTGGCGGAACATGAATCTTATCAGCATAGATTTGGCACTTATGACACCTCCTGGCATGCTTGTAACAATCGGCCTCCATTGTCATCCAGTAATAACCTGCCCTTAATATCTTCCTGGTCATTGCATGCCCACTTGAATGAGTACCGAAAGATCCTTCGTGTATTTCATGCATCAGTAAATCAGCTTCGCGGGCGTCTACACATCTAAGCAGCACCATATCGAAGTTTCTTTTGTACAAAATATTTCCGTTCAGGAAGAAGTTGCCAGATAATCTTCTTAAAGTTTTCTTGTCTTTGTTGCATGCTCCGGGTGGATACTCTTGACTTTGAAGGAAACACTTGATATCATGGTACCATGGTTTGTCGTCAACCACTTCTTCAGTTGCAAATACATGAGCAGGTCTTTCAAGACACCTGATACTGATTAATGGTACTTCATTTCGACGGTTTACTTGGTACATTGAGGATAAGGTGGCTAGAGCATCTGCCATTTGGTTCTCATCACGGGGGATGTGGTGCAATTCGACCTTGTTGAAGAAGGTCAGTAACCGTCTCGCGTAGTCTTTGTATGGAATCAAGCCGGGGTGGCGAGTTTCCCATTCTCCTTTGATCTGATTGATTACGAGAGCTGAGTCACCATAGATGTCAAGGTTCTTGATTCTTAGATCGATCGCTTCTTCGATACCCATGATGCATGCTTCGTACTCTGCCATGTTGTTTGTGCAGTCGAAGGTTAGTCTGGCAGAGAATGGGATGTGGGTACCTTTAGGAGTAATAATGACTGCCCCAATGCCGCTGCCATAAACATTAACAGCTCCGTCGAATATCAAACCCCATCTTGATTCAGGGTCTGGACCTTCCCCGAACAAAGGTTCATCACAATCTTTCATTTTTAAATACATAATCTCTTCGTCAGGGAAATCGAACTTTATAGGCTGATAGTCTTCGATCGGTTGGTGAGCCAGATGATCGGCAAGGATACTACCTTTGATTGCTTTCTGGGAACGGTACTCAATATCATACTCCGATAACAACATCTGCCACCGGGCGATTCTTCCTGTTAAAGCTGGCTTCTCGAAGATGTACTTGATCGGATCCATTTTAGATATCAACCAAGTGGTATGATTAACCATGTAATGACGGAGGCGTTTGGCGGCCCAGGCTAAAGCACAACAAGTCTTCTCGAGCATGGAATAACGAGACTCACAATCAGTAAACTTCTTGCTTAGATAATAAATAGCGTGCTCCTTTTTCCCGGTCTCGTCTTGTTGCCCGAGCACACAACCCATAGAAGCATCTAATACAGTTAGGTACATAATCAACGGTCTTCCTTCAACTGGAGGGATAAGAATGGGCGGTTCTAGTAAGTACTATTTGATGCTGTCGAAAGCTTTCTGGCAATCTTCTGTCCATACAATCCCTTGATCCTTGCGGAGTAACTTGAATATCGGTCCACACGTCGCAGTCATATGAGAAATGAATCTGGAGATGTAATTTAAACGCCCGAGGAATCCTCTTACTTGTTTTTCTGTTTTTGGAGCAGGCATTTCTCTGATGGCTTTGACTTTGTCCGGATCTACTTCGATACCTTTTTGACTAACAATGAAACCCAGAAGCTTCCCGGATCTGACACCAAAAGTGCATTTATTGGGGTTCAGACGAAGTTGGTATTTTCTCAGTCGTTGGAACATCTTTAGCAAGTATTCGACATGTTCTTCTTCAGTGCTTGATTTGACGATCATATCATCCACATAAACCTCAATTTCTTTGTGCATCATGTCGTGAAAAAGGGTAGTCATACCTCTCTGATACGTAGCTCCTGCGTTTATCAAACCAAACGGCATTACTTTGTAACAGAAAGTTCCCCAAGGGGTAATGAAGGATGTTTTTTCCCTATCTTCGGGCGCCATCTTAATTTGATTGTAACCGGAGAAACCGTCCATGAAGGAGAAAACTTTGGATTTTGCAGTACTGTCAACTAACACATCAATATGAGGCAGTGGGAAGTCATCTTTGGGACTAGCTTTGTTCAAGTCACGATAATCAACACACATTCTGACCTTACCATCTTTCTTCGGAACGGGCACTATGTTGGCTAACCATTGAGGGTATTCTGACGTAACGAGGAATCCTGCGTCAATCTGTTTTTGTACTTCCTCTTTGATCTTGAGAGCCATATCAGGGTGAGTTCTTCTCAATTTCTGTTTGACCGGTGGACATTCAGGCTTCAGAGGCAAACGGTGTACCACAATATTTGTATCCAGCCCCGGCATATCTTTATACGACCAAGCAAACACGTCGACATATTCTTTGAGAAGTTCTATCACTTGTTTCTTGACATTTGCTTCTAGTGACGCCCCGATCCTTATTTCTTTCTTGTCTTCTTCAGAGCCTAGATTGATTACTTCTAATGCTTCCCCATAAGGCTGAATAGCTCTTCTTTCTTGTTCAAGTAAACGAGAAATCTCATCGGGAATCTCTTCAACCTCTTCTTCTTCCGCTTCGTATACAGGGAACTCAAAGTTGGGAGAGATCATAGAGTCACGTTGTTCAACGGGTTTATTGATAATTAATCTGCACATATGTTTAATGATTGATTTTAGAAGAAATGTGTAAATGCAGACATTTTGGAAGTGATCATGTTTTTTGGTTTTTTGTATTACCATTTTTCTTTAAAAGCACAAAATAAAACAAAAGTCGGAAACAAAACGACATTTTATTGATGATTGTAATTTTTGAAGCAAAAAGCCCTAGATAAATTCACTTTCGCTTGGGGCAGGACGAAAGGATTTTTTTTTTTTAAAAGCATAAAGACAAACAAGTGCATTACTTGGACAAATGAGCAACAAAAGGAACGTCGACAGCAACCCAGTTATGGTTAGACCCTCCTTGCGTCACAAAGTGGCATGGAATTTCTTCGGGGTTGTCTTCAATGACTGCGTTGGTTTCTGGCGGAGAATGAATGAATCCAGCACTGCGAAAAATTCCTCTCTGTGGCTCAATGACGAACCCTGCCTCGGGGATTCCAGCTGATGAAGAGAAGCCGAGACCTTCTCGATGCTTGTTCTCTGGTAAGCTTAACACTTGCCCCCAGCCTGTAGACCCACCATCTTGGACTACCCTCTGAGCGTCCTTGAAAGATGAAATAGATGCCCCATTCTTCTTCGAATTCTCTTCTTCTAAAGAAAGTCCTTGAAATAAAGGTCCTTCGGTATTGTCGGCACCAATGAAAGAGAAAGCCGACAAGTGGCTTACTAACAAAGCCTCTTCTCCATTCACAGTTACCAGTTTCCCATTCTTCACAAACTTCACTTTCTGATGTAAGGTTGACGTCACTGCCCCAGCTCCATGAATCCAAGGTCGGCCCAATAGACAACTGTATGATGCTTGTATGTCCATTATTTGAAAAGTAACCTGGAAAATGTGTGGCCCGATTGTAATGGGCAGATCCACCTCTCCGAGGACAGTCTTCCTTGAACCATCAAAAGCCTTTACCATTACTCCACTTCGTCTTAACGGCGTGCCTTGGTAGGAAAGTTGGTTGTAAGTTGTTTTAGCCATCACATTTAGAGCTGACCCGGTGTCCAACAACACATTCGACAAAGCATCTGTCTTGCAATTCACTGATATGTGTAACGCCCGATTATGGTTCCTTCCTTCTTCTGGGAGTTCTTCATCACTGAAACTCAAGTTGTTGCATGCAGTGATATTCCCCACTATTCCACCAAACTGACCAACAGTCACATCATGGTCTACAAATGCCTGCTCTAACACGCTCATTAAAGCTCCCCTATGAGCTTCTGAATTCAGCAGTAAAGACATTATTGATATTTTTGACGGAGTCTGCATCAGTTGATCAATTATCTTATAGTCGCTCTTCTTGATTAGCTTGAGCACCTCATCGAAATCAGAACTCGTACCGGCCCCACTAGACTGACCTACATCTTGGAGTACGTTAGAATCTTTGGCTTGGACCTCTTCAATTAACGGGGCGCTAACCCTCTTTGGAAACACTGCAGGGATAACACGCCCGTTCCTCAGTACTCTACTATCTTCAGCAATATTACCCACAGATGGCAAAGATGGTATAGGAACCTCGTGACCTCCTTCTATCATAGTGGCATTGTACTTGTATGGTATGGCTTTTTCAGAGACATAAGGCATTGGCCCTGGTAAGCAAATCACTAAAGGAGCAGTTGACTTCCGACTGTCAAAGAATATTTCCAAAGGCTCAGGAGTCATGACACACACATCGTCACATTTTCTTTCAACAATTAATTCTCCCCGATTCAGTAGTCCCTGGATGTCATCCTTTACCTCTTGGCAACCCCACGAATCTAGACGGCACACCTCACAGACGGTGTGGTCATGCTTGAAAAAAGATGCTTCACATAACTTGGCGTGTAATGGAACCAATGGTGTTCGGATATGTTGCACTTTAAGAACAAGGCAAGTCTCTTGGCAGTCTTCGACCATGTTGACAGCTGGAGCACCATGATTTGGTAAAGGGTTGGTTTGAATATTTGGGTTTGAGTCGGTGAAGGTTATTCTCTTTTCATTGATTAGCCTCTGGACTGCATTCTTCAAACAATAGCAATTCTCAATGTTATGGCCTGGGGCCCCTTGGTGAAAAGCACAAGTCTGGTCTGGTCTGTACCCTGGTGATGGTTTTTCTGGCACTGGAGGGGGTGGTCTAGTTTGGATCAAATTCTGTTTGAGTAACCCTGGAAGCAATTCTGCATAGGTAATGGGAATTGGGTCAATTTGTAATCTTTGAGCTTGTGGTCGTGGTTGTTGTTGTCGATATGGTTGTTGTGGATACTGTTGGTATGGTTGTTGGGGATATTGTTGAGGATATTGCTGAGGATATTGGGGAAGATATTGTTGAGGAAATTGGGGAAGTTGATAATTTAGTGGTTGGGTAGCGTTGGTGGCAGGTGTGATGGCAGCAATATGGTTATAGGTTGGATAATTTGGTTGATGGGTCACCATGTTGATCTCTTGTTCTTTCTTCTTTGAAAAACTGTTTCCGAACCTTCTTGTACTGCCGGCAGATGTATTTTCTTTCACTAACCGTCCTTCTCGGACCCCTTCTTCCAACTGCACCCCCATGTTGACCATCTCTGTGAAGTCTCTGGGCGCACTTCCAACCATCCTCTCATAATAGAACTGACCTAGGGTTTTCAAGAACAGTTTGGTCATCTCCTTTTCTTCTATACCTGGGCTAACCTGGGAAGCAACATCCCTCCATCGCTGGGCATACTCTTTGAATGTTTCTCTGTCTTTCTGAGTCATGGCTTGGAGATCACTTTGGTCTGGAGCCATGTCTACATTGAACTTGTACTGCTGCACAAAAGCTTCACACAGACTATTGAAAGTTCGGACCTCTGTACGGTCCAGATTTATGTACCACTTCAGTGCAGCACCAGCTAAACTGTCTTGAAAGTAATGAATGAGGACCTGGTCGTCACGTACATACGTGGACATCTTTCTCATGTACATCCGTAGATGCTCTTTAGGACAGGACGTCCCCTTGTATTTCTCAAAGTCTGGGAGCTTGAACTTGTGGGGTATCTGGACATTTGGTACCAAGCAGAGATCATAAGCATCTTTCCCGAATATTTCCCTTCCACGAAGTGCTTGCATTTCCCGATTCATCATCTCAAACTTCTCCTGTAAGTCGATCACTTTGTCATGGGCCCCTGTACTTCTTGAGGGAATGATAGGGTCTTCTCTTTGTGGCATAGTATGAACCAGAGGTATTGAGTAGGTTACCGTCGGAGTGGAAAATGCACTGTGAACGGTAGACACTAGGGTTTCTGAGCCATGAGGACGGAGTACTTCACCAAAGCTAAAAGGCATGCTCCAAGGATGACCTTCTGATGTCACTTGCTGTGAGGTAACAAAAGAGGGACCTGCCTCAGCCTGAGTACTGCCAGGGGGAGGAGGTGGTGGTGGCAGCTGATCTTGCGCGGCCGTTAATGTCTTTACCAATTCAGTCAGTTCGTCCATCTTGGCCTGCATGGTCTCATTTGCTTCTCGGAGTACTCGGTTTTCTTGTTCGAGAGAGTCCATTCTTTTCTTTACAGTTGCACGAGTGTAGTGAGTGCGAGTAGATTTGTGGAGAACGCGTCGGGCCACTTTTCAAACGGGTTGACCTTTAAGAATAAAGAAATTGTGTGAGACTTGGGATTTGAAACTATGAATGCAGAATGATGCATGATATGTTTATGCAAAAAGACACATTTTTATCGAAGGATTTATAAAAGCATTTCTGTAAACATCATAGTTGAAGGTTTCATAATAATTTAAAACATCGCAAGATAATTCCTTTTCTAAAAAACTGAGCCAAGGGATGGACTCCAAAGTACATTACAAAAAGTTAGAAAATGACATAAATGATAAATAGACTGTGAAACTCTTCAACTCCTGAGATGGTCTACTCCCCAATATCTGGATGAGTGCCGGCGAGGAAGTCCATGCGCCTCTTCTTACTCCCAGGAACCTGGTCAAGTATGGCGTCTTTCTCCCTGATACGGTCTTTTAAATCAGCAATTTCTTGGTCTTTCTTGTGGTTTTTCCAATTTTCTTGCTCTAACAGGTCCATTAAGACATCACACTCCCGAACCTTTGCATGGTACTTTCCTTCCCAGTCGGCTTTCTCGCGTCCCAACTCAAACAAACGTGCCTGGTATTCTTCCATATTCTTGAGGGGTAAAGGTGGAGGTGATTCCGGAATGGTTAAGGTTAAAGACCTTAGCAGGGGATAAGGCATCCCTATCTGTGCAGCCCTGTCAATTACCCATTGGACGTAGGATTCGTGGGCTATCCTTGACTTACTTCTCAACTGGTTTCTGTCCATCCTAACAATGGAGTGCCACGCCTGTACAAATTGTTTTCTCTTGTTCTGAACATCCTCTTTGTAAAGGAAGAATTCACTCTCGAGGAAGAGGTAGGCAGGTCTCATCCTCATAGGGTATCCGAACTGGCGTTTAGCAAGCATCGGGCTATAGCTGATTCCCCCATGTATGCCCAGAAGAGGTACATTAGCGAAATCTCCACAATGATCAATAATTACTCCGGTGTCATCAGCTAAGTTACACCACACTATGTCATCCGGGGTGAGGGCCATAATTTTCTCGGACCATGGGACAAATTCTGATCGAATCTTAGGACGGGGTAAGTGGGAGGTGAACCAAGTGTAAAGTAAAGGTGTGCAACAGATGATAAGTCCACGCTTCTTATTGGTACGGTCATGGATTGAGAGGTAAGTATCGGCAAGCAAAGTAGGGACAGGGTTTTGGGTTAAGAAGATCTAGATTGCGTTCATGTCAACAAAGTTGTCAACGTTCGGGAAAAGCACGATGCCATAGATAAGTAAGGCGAGGATAGATTCGAAAGCCTCTGCATTGGATCTTTCCAAGAAAATGGTAGCTTTTTGGTAAAGGAAATTGAAAGGTAGGCATTGGAGACCTCCTTTGAGGGTAAGACAGGCTTTTATCTCGGCTGCCTCAAGATGAAGAGCAGCTGCAATGGTGGGGATTTTGGGCACGGGTTCAAGACCATGGAAAGGTACTTTGTCCGATACGGGTAAACCGATCCAGTAAGAGTATTCTTCAAGTGTAGGCATGAGCTGGTAGTCCGGGAAAGTAAAGCAGTGATACTGTGGGTCATAAAATTGGACCAAAGTATTGAGGAGTCCTTCGTCAATATCTGTCTTGAGAATGCTAAGCAAATATCCATACCGATCTCGAAAGTGATCCGGGCTAGTTAACCTTCTGGCTAGTTTCCTCAGGTTTTCCAAATCTGGCTTCTTGAAGTCATACTTCCTAGTTCTCTTCATAACTTTCTTCATGGCGCTTTCCATAGTATCCTCCCTAGTACTCTCCATATCTATGACGTTTACAAAAAAATATATAAGTCCTTCGACGGATGCAAAAATGAATATTTATGGATGAATGCATGTATGCATGATGCTACACAAACAGTGAAAACATGGTGAGGTTAAAGGTCCATAGTGATGAAGTCAAAGGTGAGTACGTCATTTGGTAAGAGCTATGGTTACATGTGTACCTGTATCACGGGTTCTATCAAGTTCCCAAAGTCCAACCCCCTCCGAACTTTGTTGGATGCCCGGGACAACACCCGGTCCAACAACGTTCGTAGGAGAGTCTCGTTTGAGTGTAGTATCGCATGTCAACTAATTCCAAGACAACACTTGGTTAGCCACCGCACTACGTCCTAAAGGCCAAGATGGGTTAAAGGTAACTAAGGTCCTTAGCTTCGGCGGACACTTAAAAGTAATAACGTCTAAACGTGACAACACACGCCGACATACATCACCTCAAGGTCCTCCGCTAAGTGTGGTTATATCACATGCTCCAAAACACGAGAATACTCTCGGTATGTCGCTATGATTCTACCACTCCTATCCTATATTTCCCTCAAGCCCGGGTTAGGACTTATCTCACCACACACGTTTGAGAATGAAGAAAGAAGAAGGAGGAACATATATACACGTATTTCCATTTTTGTTTTTGTTTTTAAACAAGTTATAGCACAAAATTTAAATAAAGCCAAGTTAGGCTCAACCCTCTTAGGGGTGTCCCCAGTGAAGTCGCCATTTCTGTCGCGTCATTTTTCGGAGGTCAATGCTATTTGATTAGCGTTTGACTCACTATTTTATCTCACGACTGAACATTTAATTTTTTAAAAGAAAGTGGAAAAAAGGTTCAAATACCACTTTAAAAGATTTAGGGTTCGGGGGTTAGTTACATGAAAGGAAGGTATTAGCACCCTTCATGTCCGTAGTACTCTACGGGAACCTCTTGGTTTTATTTAATTTGTTGTGCTATAACTTACTTTAATATGAAAAAAGAGGGAATTAAAAATGATTAAAAAAAAAAAGACCTAATTATCTACATTTTTATTGATTTGAGAGGACGAGTGTCCTTTGCCTACGTACCCGTGAGGGATCAAAACCTCGTAGTTCGGGGTAGAAATTCCGTTTGATTGGTTTTGGTTAATTTTAATGTTTTGAAGATGTTTTTGAGAGGTAGAAAGAGGCAAATTGTGAAGTTGATTGATTTTAAATTTGAAAAAAAGTGAAGGTCTAAGTATGATTAAAATTGGTTGAAGGTTTGATTGAGAAAAATAAAGATAAGAAGGATCACTTGATTTAAAAATCAAGGTTTATTGAGAAAAATGTTGTTTTGTGTTTTTATTTTTGAATGTTTTTGTTATTTTTAAATATTGAACTAAAATAAAATAAGCTAACGGAGCGGAAAAGAATAAATGCGCGGGGAACCCGTAATGGCTTTAGACCACATGGGGACCCTTAACCTAAGCTACGAAACATAAAAGACAACGCATAGCCCACACACGCACACATGCACCTAAGCTATTACATAAAAACCTATTATACATTCTATGATCTACGAGAAATAAATGAAAATAAATAACTTACATCAACGCCTAAATTACATTCTAATGTCTGCGAGAAAATAAATATGCATAAACCTAAACTAGATATGTATTTACACCACACCTAATATACATTCTAAATTCGTGCAATAAAGTTAAATAAAATTAAATGACGTAATTAAAATATGATATGTATGAGTACGGAATGCGAACGAGAACATAAAAAAATGCAAGAATCAAAAAAATTACAAGCAGGGGGGTGTTAACAGCAAAAAGGGGTGCAAAACTTGGAAAAAAAAGAGAAGAAAATTGGGCCTGAGGAGGCCAGACGCGTGTGGGCTGAAGGATTCGATTGGAGCCGTCTGATCAAGATCAGACAGCCTCAATCAGATCATGATCAGGGCATCAGGAGCCCTTGGATTCAGATCAAGGGTACGAGGTGCGAGGGTGCAGCATAACGCATACACCCACGCGCACGGGAATACGTAGGCCTATATATAGGCTGTGTGAAGGTTTTTCCTTCCATTTCAGAATTTCTTTCTCTCTCTATCCTTCCTTCTCTCTAAAATTTTCTCTCTTCTCTCTCTGCTCTTCCCTCTCTCCTCATGAAGTTTCCAGTGGGTTCCCAAGAACACCACCGCGAAGCCCAGTTTTCCGATGAAGGCTGGGAGGGTTCCGGCGGTGGTTGGCCGTCCGGTGCGGCGGCGCCACCGCGTCGGAACCCTAAGTTACTATTTTTTTTAATTTTTTTTGCTTTCTTCTTCTCTTGCTTCCTTCTACTCGTTTCTGACCTCAAACTTAAAAAAAACTAACCCTAAACCTTTAGATCTAAAAAAAAAAGAGAAAAAGAAACTACCTTTTGTTAAACCTTTGATTCGGTCTTGTGGTGCTGTGACTGCTGTTGTTGTTTGTAACGGCGACGGTTGGATCGCCTTAACTGAATGGGTTTCAATTTGCAAAGGATTTGTGGATTAGTCTTGATGCTGTGGAATTTGGCCGGATTGATGTTGCTGGCCGATGAACTTGGTTTTGCGTGATTTGGATTCTGTTGTTTGCGTATTGGAACTGTTGTTTTGTTGTGTTTTTTTTTCCAGATCTTTGGTTGTGGATTTTCGGCCTGTTTGTGTGTTCTTGTGGTGGTTTTCGGCTGTCTTTTTTCTTTTTTTTTGGTCCCCCTCCTTTGACCGCTGGGTTCCCTTTTATAGTGGAGAGTTTGATTTTTAGGGTTTGTTGAAACACAGCAAGAAAATGTGTGATTTTAACTCTCTGTTCCAGTTTTGAGGAGTGTGACAGCCTGTTGGAACATGGCCTTTCGCTTGCAAATAGGCGTGAAACAACAAATTTGACTTGGACATTTTGGACGTAAAATAAAAAATAAATAATTAAACAAATTAACACCAATTAAAATAAAATGGTATTGAAAATCAGACTAATTAAAAGAATAAAAGATTGGACATTAAGAAATGAGGAAATAAAATAAAGATAAAGAGAGACGAGGGCCCATTCGGAACAAAACATGAGGTATTTTAAAATACCTCTCTGCCGAAATTTTTACCGAAAAGTTAGCGACTGATCATGATCGAACGACGTGCGTGTGTAGAGTCAAATGACACGTGTCGGTGTATGAATGTACTATTTCAGGTCAAAAATCGGGGTATGACACATATCATTGTTTCTTTTAATATGAAAAACTTATACATGATCATATTCATTATCATTATTGCCGTTCCAACCTTTGTTATTTTTATTTTTCTTTTTAAAACAACCTTGACTTTGTTTCACATAATTGTTGGTTTTATGGACTTTAAAGAGAAATTTAAATTTCTTTTAATTGTGCATCGGCTGACTTTTTTTCTTCAAATGCTCATCACTCAACATTTTTGTATAAATAGAGCCCTCATTCCACACAATTTCACACACAAAAAGTTCTCTTGAATTGTCAAAGAACTTTTCTCTCTTCTCCCTATTTAGCTTGTGTTGACGAGCTATTCTTTTCTTCTCCCTCTTTTTTCTGTCCCTTCGGAATAAGTCCCTTCGGAAAAGTCCCTTCGGTAATTTTTGTCCCTTCGGTTGTCTCTCTCTTTTATTTTCTTGCATTTTATTTCTTTTTAGCATTTTTGCATTTTTTTTTATTTTTGTTTAACATTTTAATTATTGTTATTTATTTTCCAGCAATTAGAATGTACTTAGGTCCAATGTAAATATAAATGAGAAAATTGTGCATGTGTGTCCTTTTATTTCTTTACGGCCTTATATATATATATATCCAAAAATGCAAAAAAATTAGATTAGGGATTTTGTGGTGATCCAACGTCACTACAAAAATCCACGCGCTTTTATTTTTATTGCTCCGTTAATTTAATTTTCATTTACGCGCTTTTATTTTTATTGCTCCGTTAATTTAATTTTCATTTTTTATATAAAAAACAACAAAAACATGCAAATAATCAAAAACTCACAAAAAATTCTTTTCATAATAAACCTTGATTTTCAATCAAGTGACGTTCCATTTTCATTTGCTTTCTTAAATCAAATTTCAATCCATTTAAACATATTCAAGTCATTTTCTTTAACATAAAAAACACAAACAAATTCTATTTTTGCCACTTTGGCTTTTACATTATAAAACCTTTTTCAAAATTAATAAAAAACACATAACCAATCAAACGTCGATTTCAACCCCGAACTACGAGGTTTTGATCCCTCACGGGTACGTAGGCAAAGGACACTCGTCCTTCCAAATCAATAAAAAATGTAGATAATAGGTTTCTCTTTTTCTTTTTCTTTTAATCATTTTAAATCCATTTTCTAAAAAAGCAAGCAAGTTATAGCACAAAAGTTAAATAAAATCAAGAGGTTCTCGTAGAGTACTACGAACATAAAGGGTGCTAATACCTTCCCTTTATGTAACCAACCCCCGAACCCTTAATCTTTAAAATGTGGTATTTGAAATTTTTTCCACTTTCTTTTAAAAAAAAAATTAAATGTTCAGTCGTGAAATAAAATAGTGAGTCAAACGCTAATCAAATAGCCTTGATCTCCGAAAAATGATGCGACAGAAATGGCGACTTCACTGGGGATACCCCATAAGAGGGTTGAGCCTAATTTGGCTTTATTTAAATTTTGTGTTATAACTTGCTTGAAAACAAAAAATAAAAGATGGAAATGCGTGTATATATGTTCTTCATCCTTCTTTCTCTTTTCTTAAACGTGTGTGGTGAGATAAGTCCTAACCCGGGCTTCAGGGAAATATAAGATAGGAGTGGTAGAATCATAGTGACATACCGAGAGTATTCTCGTGTTTTGGAGCATGTGATATAACCACACTTAGCGGAGGATCTTGAGGTGATGTATGTCGGCGTGTGTTGTCACGTTTAGACGTTATTACTTTTAAGTTTCCGTCGAAGCTAAGGACCTTTAATTACCATTAACCCATCTTGGCCTTTAGGATGTAGTGCGGTGGCTAACCAAGTGTTGTCTTGGAATTAGTCGACATGCGATACTACACTCAAACGAGACTTTCCTACGAACGTTGTTGGACCGGGTGTTGTCCCGGGCATCCGACAAAGATCGGAGGGCGTTGGACTTTGGGAACATGGTAGAACCCGTAATACACGTACATATGGAACCATAGTCCCTACCAAACGGCGTATTCACCTTTGACTCCAACATCATGGACTAAACCTCACCATGTTTTCTCCGTTCTTTTAGCATAATCATGCATACATGCATTCATTCATAAACTTTTTTCTCATTAAATATCGAAGGACAATATAAGCTCTTGTAAACATCAAAGGTATGGACCTTGCAAGAAAGAACAACATGAAATAAAATTTCAAAAAAAATCTAAACTAAGCTTTTGCTTTTCTTAAGGACTTCCTCTGTGGTTTCGTTCTTGCTTTTGAAAAGGGAACCGTTGGCAATATCTTTACAAATAAAACCATGGTCCTTACAATGTTTACAACTACCTTGACATGTCCTTCGATAAATAAAAAAAATGTCTATTTTTGCATAAACATACCATGCATCATTCTGCATTCATAGTTTCAAGTCCGAGTCTCACACTGTGTCTTTTCAATAAAAGGTCAATCCGTCAGTAAAGTGGTCTAATGTCTTCGTTCAAATTCAACTCGCACATGCAAACACTCACGCAAACACATAAAACAGATCAGCTTGAACAAGAGGTCCACGAACTTTGTGAAGAGGTGACAACGCTTCGGACCGAAGTAGAGAAGTTAACTATCCTGGTATCTTCGCTGACGGTTACAAAGGATTCGCCACAATTCCAGCGAGGGACCCAGCCACCATGTCAACCATTGTGCATACAACAGCCTCGACAACAGGCTCCCCAACTATCCAATCCACATAATCAGGCTCGGAGAGCACGACAATTTGATCCAATTTTAGTGAAATGCGCGGAGCTGTTTCCCACACTGCTTAAGGAGAACCTAATCCAAACTAGACCACCTCTTCCAGTGCCGAAAAGATTTCCAATCGGGTATAGAGCCGACCTTTCTTGTGCTTTCCATCAAGGGACACCAGGTCACGATATCGAGCAATGTTTCGCTTTCAGGACTGTAGTTCAGAAGTTAATCCAAGCTAACACCTTGTCCCCGAGGGTCAACTATTATTCCCACAACATCCTCAGCAACAATATCCTCATCAACTATATCAGCAGCAATAGGCCTCAAGGACGCAATTTACCATAATCCCCGTGTAATATGCAGTCTTGCTTCCACATTTTGCTCGAAGAGAATCTTGTCCAGACTAAGGCGCCTCCTCCGGTACCAACAAAATTGCCAGCATGGTATAAACCTTAACTTTTCTATACCTTCCATCAAGAGGCACCTGGACATGATGTCGAACATTGCAACGCACTAAAGAAGGCAGTCCAGAACTTGATCCGGACCAACCGCCTGACCTTCTAAGACTCTCCGAACGCGCAAGTCAATCCGCTACCAGATCATAATACATAGTGTTTGTGTCACATGGGATGGCTAGCCGCAATCAGATCTTTGTTGATGTTTTCTTCCGCTACTTATTCGTTCAAATAATGTGTTTGCTTGCTGTTTACTTTTTCCAAAAAAATCCTTTCGTCCCGCCCGAGACAAAAGTGAACTTGTGTAGGGCTTTTTGCTTCATGTGTTTTCCATCATTAATAAAAAGATTGTTTTGATCCCGACTTTGTTTTTTATTTTTGCTTGTTCTGGAAAAATGGTAACACAAAAAACCAAAAACTTTTTTCTTTAATCATTTTCAAATGTCTACATACAATCATTCACTTTCTAAAAAATCAAACATAAATGCAGATTAAACATAAATAAGCCCGTTGAACACATTAACCCTATACTCTTTTTCGACTTTGAGTTCCCTGTGTCCGAAGATGAAGAAGAATGAAGAGATTCCCGACAAGATCTCTCGCCTACTGGGGCATCTTAGTCGTCAAAGCTGCAAACAAAATCACGAAGATCGCCAAGAGAATGGCAGTCACTTATAAAGACCAGCATGAGATGGCACCGTTGCCTCACATGGGCATCCTGTTTCAATAAACAATTCAACAGGGGCAACCGCCCTCCTTCCATCAGTATACGACATGAAGGGCGGACTTCTCATGGAGATCAAAGTCCCGCCAACGGGGTTTCGGCTGAAATCTCAAGATTGATTGAACTCACAATGCATGACGACCTGGTACAACTATATCAAAAGAAGTTGAAGCAAACTTCCAACAAGAAGGTTCGTCGGATTTTGTGCTCAAAAGGGCACTCTTTCCAACCTTACTCCAGGGGCAAGTGGACGCCTAACTATGAAAGCTCGTGTGCAATGGCTTCTTACAACTACGAATGGTGACAAACTCACACGTCCTACGAATGCCGGTGCACTCAAGAAATACTCTGTCAAAAATAAAAGCTCGATAAGTCGCAAACCTGAAAAAGGGACTTAGGCAAAAATGAGCGTCTCGGTGGACCGAAAACCCGAAAGGGCGGTCCAGGCAAAAATTAGAGACATGTACAAAAAATGATTATCCTGATAGGTTAAAAACCCGGAAGTTAAGGATCATGACAAAGTAACTGCATCAGTCACGCACAATCCACTTGGGGCATCCAACTATCAAAAGATCTCTGATTCGAAGCACCTACAAATCAAAGACTCGGAACAGGGGCATTCAAAAGTTGTTAGGGAAAATAGCGGTTATCGTGTTCAATGTACCATTCCCATTACATTTACCATTTTCCAAAATATTTCAAAGATCCGTGGAGCCATGCCATTGGCAGGTCACCACTCAATTAATCAAGTTTGAGCACGTACCCATTTATTTGGAACTCTCATTTATTCAATTTACAAAATTTATTCTATTTTTTATGGCCATACTTGAAGCAAAAAATTTCAAAATACAAAACTCTTTTTTACATCTTTTGAAAAGTACGAACAACAAACACACTCTCTTCGAACTCGTGAGTAGGAGAAGCGCACATCAGCATCCGCCTCGAGAACGGCTACACTCTGAAAGAGAAACATGACTAAGCACTATGAAGAGGACCTCTACTTTGAGCAAGATGCAGTCACAATCCAAAAACAAGAACAAAAAATGAAAGCTCGCTAAGTTGAAAACCTGAAAAGGCGACTTAGGCAATAGAGAGCGTCCCGGTGGACTGAAAACCCGAAAGGGAGGTCCAGGCAAAAATTAGGGGCACAAAAAAGGAAATATACTCCCGGTGGACTGAAAACCCGAAAGGGCGGTCCAGGCAAAAGTTAGGGATTTAAAAAAAAAACAAACAAACAAACAAAAAACAAAAAGGAGCGTGACTGCTGGGGCATACCTATGGATTGACACTCTATGCAAAATGGCGACTTCCAGATTTTTGGTCAACAGTGGCATTTATCAGAACACTCTACGCCGGTTCACAAATGGCGACTTCTTCCCAACTTTTCAGTCAACAATGGACTCTCTCCCCAGGAAACATCAGTTGCTATCTTGTCTCAGGTTTCACCCTGCAAGTGGCTCGATCTGTTCGCAATAATATCATCTTCAAGGAAGTTTGCCGAGTGTTTGTACTGCGATGTCAGTCTATCTCTCATCTTACCTGTCTTGTCTCGTTTCGTCGAGTTTAACCATCACAACCCAGTTTACACACTCATACATTCATTCACACATTCATACATCCATGCATTATTACTTTCACTCACACACAACATATACACGACGTCATTCACACATGGTTGCATCAGTCACCCAAAGTCTTGTTTGGCCGCATCCTTTCGTTTCAAGTCCTTTACCGTTTCAAGCCGACAGTCCCAGACAACGGACCGCTTACATTTTACTTGCTTTCAAGCCGACAATCCTAAACAACGGACCGCTTACACTTTACCTGCTTTCAAGCCGACAGTCCTAAACAACGGACCGCTTACATTTTACTTGCTTTCAAGCCGACAGTCCTAAACAACGGACCGCCTACACTTTACCCGCTTTCAAGCCGACAGTCCTAAACAACGGACCGCCTACACTTTACCCGCGTATATATCCAAAAATGCAAAAAAATTAGATTAGGGATTTTGTGGTGATCCAACGTCACTACAAAAATCCACGCGCTTTTATTTTTATTGCTCCGTTAATTTAATTTTCATTTATTATATAAAAAACAACAAAAACATGCAAATAATCAAAAACTCACAAAAAATTCTTTTCATAATAAACCTTGATTTTCAATCAAGTGACGTTCCATTTTCATTTGCTTTCTTAAATCAAATTTCAATCCATTTAAACATATTCAAGTCATTTTCTTTAACATAAAAAACACAAACAAATTCTATTTTTGCCACTTTGGCTTTTACATTATAAAACCTTTTTCAAAATTAATAAAAAACACATAACCAATCAAACGTCGATTTCAACCCCGAACTACGAGGTTTTGATCCCTCACGGGTACGTAGGCAAAGGACACTCGTCCTTCCAAATCAATAAAAAATGTAGATAATAGGTTTCTCTTTTTCTTTTTCTTTTAATCATTTTAAATCCATTTTCTAAAAAAGCAAGCAAGTTATAGCACAAAAGTTAAATAAAATCAAGAGGTTCTCGTAGAGTACTACGAACATAAAGGGTGCTAATACCTTCCCTTTATGTAACCAACCCCCGAACCCTTAATCTTTAAAATGTGGTATTTGAACTTTTTTCCACTTTCTTTTAAAAAAAAAATTAAATGTTCAGTCGTGAAATAAAATAGTGAGTCAAACGCTAATCAAATAGCCTTGATCTCCGAAAAATGACGCGACAGGTACCTGTAATTTTTATTTTTATTTTGAAAAATACACATGCAAAAGATTTTGTTTTCAAAGTCGTCCTAGACTAATTTAAAGTGATAGGTGGCCGTCTGATGTTTATGTGACACATCGTTGTATGTGCAAAAGTGTCCACGTGGTAGATGATGATTGTAGGTCATCACTAGTGTTTTGAGTCGTGTTTACGTCTTTTTCTATCATTTAGAGAGTCAAATGTATGTTGTACATAGTAAGCTGAGCTCAGAATTATCACAAATGTGAAAAGAGCATACAACATGATGATGGACAAGTTTTGCATATTTTAGAGGAGTTCAGAAAGTCGAGCTACTAGAAAAATCGTGCCACGATGGGTCTATATCGTGGCACGTTTGGAGGGGTGTGGGACTTGAGTTTTGAAACTGAAAAAATCATGGCACGTTTGGACCTGCATCATTGGGAGTTTAAGTCTACTGCCATGTAGGATTAATGAGGGAATCGTGCCACGATTACCCCATAGCGTGGCACAATTGAAACAGTTTGAAAACCCTAGCTATGAAAGTCAAACGCGAATGTGGAGCAAGTTTTTCAAATTATAGACGGTTACAAAGCATATAAGGCACTAGGAAACTAAAGAACACATAGTGGATCTCACACCAACTCATAGTTTGTTCTTGTTGATATTTATTGATTAAATAAATAGTAAATATTATATTTACATTGTAAATATATTTTATTTACTGTCTAAGTAAATTAGGATAAAATATTATGTAGAATATTTATTTTGTAAATATATCATAGCTTAGTCTCCGAGCTACTTAACTCTTATATAATAGACATTTCATAGTGATATTCAGTCACACGGTATTTTAGCATATGTCTCTCTTTTCTCTCTTATTCAACATGGTATCAGAGACTCTTTATGGTCTTAAGCAGTCTCCTAGAGCTTGGTTTGGAAGATTCAGCACAAGTGTACAACAATTTGGTATGATGCGTAGTGAAGCTGACCATTCTGTTTTCTATTGTCACTCAGCCCAAGGATGCATTTATCTTATTGTTTATGTAGATGATATTGTCATAACTGGTAGTGATGAGCAGGGAATATGTAACAGTTCGTTTTTAGTCAGGATTATTTTATTTATTTATTTATTATATGTATTTATGTGTGCTTATTTGCTTATGTGTGTATTTGATCTGGGATTAGTGGATTTTTAGCCTAGAAGGGTATTTTAGTCATTTTGAAGGATAAAGGTATTTTGGTCTTTTGGTGAGTAAGGGTAAATTAGTAATTTTATTGAGAAGGTTATTTATGGTGCTTTAGTGAGAATAGTTATTTTTACTAAGTTACTAGTGAGTTGAGGTACGTATTTCGATATGGTAATTATTCGATATTTTACAGAGTTAATGGGTAATAACTTTTTGGAATTTTTTAGTAAGAGTTTTAGGCCCATTGTGAATATTAGAAACCTAGCCCATTAGAGAGTAATATATATATATATATATATATATATATATATATATATATATATATAACTCAAAAGAGAAAACTAGGGTTTTAGTCATTCAATTCATTTTACAAAATTTGGAGAGTGGCTAGAGAGAGAAAGTAGATAGAAGGATAAAAGAGGAAGAAATTTGAGAAGAGGGAAGCTAGAGATAAGGAGCTAGAGGGGAGAGTGAAGTCATAACTAATTATATTCATCAAATAAGCTATAATATCATTTTTCTACTTATGGGTCATAAGTGCTTTTGTGTGAATTATGATTTTGATGATTCTAAATGCTAATTTTTGTGCTCACAATTGAATTATGATTTTGGGTATGTGAAATTTGTGATAAACTTGTTGTTGGTGCTTAATCTTCATGGTTATTAAGTGTTGAATTGGTTATTAAATTTGAAGTTTTAGCTTAAAATGATGAAAATTGATGTTGTTGTTGTTGATTGTTGGTGAAATCAAGATTATATGATAAGGATGTTGTTGGGTTGTGTTGATGATGATGATTCATGCCTTGGGTGTTGATAAATGTGTTGTTGTGGTTAAGTTCTTGTGTTTTTGAATCCTTTGTGAAAATGGGTTAAAATGAGAGAAGTTTGATTGTAATGAATTTGAGTAGGTTAATAGAGTTTTTATAATGATTTGAATTGAGAGGAATTTCTGTTTTCAATCAATATGTTTTGGTGAAAAATTGTTTGGGATAAAATCAGATTTTTATGTCAAAAGTTGTTTTAAGCACTTTTGTGAAATAAGTCATTTTCGGGTTTTAAGCACTTTTTGAGAAAATAAACGAACCTTGTGAAAGAAAAATGTTATGATTGATTACCCTAGATGTTATATGATATGTAGGGATGTTTTTAATGATATGTAATGACATTGAACCCTAATTTGTTGATGAAATTGAAAACAGACTATTTTGGGATAATAGAAGAACATTGCCAAAATTGAGTTTATAAGATTCCAAAACTTGTAAATAAATTGTATTCATGATAATATGATGAAATAAGAATGAATCAATGTTAGATTAGTGTTTAATATGTGGGTGATTATGATTGGTTAATTTTTATGTATCTGTGACTAGTGTTATGTGAAATGATGATCAATTCCTTGTGGTGTTAAAGGTTGATGATTACTTTGGTGACGACTCTTTTGTTGATTACGACTTATTGAATTGTGTGGATGTAAATACTTGATAATTCAAATAACGATGAATTATGAATAATGTAATTGGAGGTGTACTTTTACATTACTTTGGTGAATATATAGTTGGTGTTAGGTGCATTGTCGAGTCTTTGCTTGAAGTCCATGCATTCATAGTCATGTTGAGTCTTATGAAGAATGTAAATGGAGGTGTACTTTTACATTTCTTTGGTGAAATACGTAAGTGGAGGTGTACTCTTGCGTGGGTGTGAATTCAATATGGTAAAATTATCTCCAAAATCCAGTTGGTACCACATGCATCTAGAAGAGTCTATAACATTGCATGCATTTGAAAATTGGTGGAACGTGTCATACCTGACTATGTAAATTTGTAATTATGTGCATCAGTGAAATTGGTGAATGTATATGAATATGTGAAAAAGGTGAATTGATACATGTTGTTCTATTATGCTTGTATGCTTGATGAAGGTATTAATGTGGAAATTCATTGTTGAATGATTTTAATTAAATGTCTATGAACATGTTGTCTTACTCTCATTTGATTATATATTATTTGTCGAATATAATCTAACCCCAGTGGTCGTTCGGTTGACCACCGCGTCATTTCTTTGAATGGCGTAGGTGACTTGCAGGATTGAGGTGATTGCTTCTCTTTGATGCTTAAGGACTACCTTTGGAGCTACCACGTTTTCTTTTATGCTCGGGTCTAGTGTTAGGGCACTGATTAGGGTGTCGAACTATTGTCGTTTATTTTAAGTTTGATGATGATTGTTACTCATTTATGTTGAGATTCGAGACTATATTTGGTGATGTATTATAATACATGTGGCATGGCTACGTTAGAGATTGTATTATATGTTGATGAGATGTTATGATATTATTCCGCTGTGAGTTTTTGAAAAATTAATTATGCATGTTTTGGATTAACTGAAGATGAAACATCTAAACTCTTTGAATAGTTGTATTATTTGTATGATTTATCGCATTGAGGGTTTAGGGTGTTACATAATACACCAGTTGAAACAACATTTCTCTACTCAGTTTCGGACAAAAGACCTTGGTAAACTTCGTTATTTTGGGGGGATGTTGTATATAGCATGTTATCTTATAAATTGTATGCCATCTTCTGCCCTTGATGACAAAATTCCTCATTTGATTATTTTTCCACCTTCCCCTCTTTACCCACTTCCTCCCCGTGTCTTCAGGTCCACATGTTTTGTTCACAATCTTTCTCCTGGCCTTGATAAGTTTTCAGCTCGATCACTCAAGTGTGTTTCTTTTTGTTTTTGTTATCATCAGTCTCAAAAAGGTTATTGTTGCTACTCTCCTACACTACAACTATACTTTCTATTGGTTGATGTTACCTTCTTCGAGTCTGATCCATTTTTTCAGTCGAACCAGACGACTTTGGAACCCCATCATTAATTTCATCTTGAACCTCTTCCTCCAGAAATTGCGCCTACAGTTATTCCCCCTAAACCTCGTGAGCCAATCCCCCTAGATCCACCTACAATTGATCCATCAGTGTCTCTCTCATTACAAACTTATCATCGTCATCCACCATCTTATATTTTGCATGTTCCTACATCGGGTAATGTCTCAGAGGTCATTGCAGATTCTCCTTCAACACCATCTTCATCACCAAACTCGATCCCGCAGCCTGAGTAAGATCTTCCCATTGGTGTGCGTAAAGGTATCCGTCCAACACGTAATACATCTCCTCATTATATTGCTTTGTGTTATCACTGTCTTTGTCCTTTACATTACACATGTTTGTCTTCATTGTACTCTCTTTCTATTCCTAAGTCTCTAGGTGAATCATTATCTAACCCTAAGCGGAGGCAAGCAATGATTGACGAGATGTGTGCTCTCCAAAGAAGTGGTACTTGGGAACTGATTCTTCTCCCTCTTGGGAAATCTTTGGTAGGTTGTCAGTGGATCTATACGGTGAAGGTTGGTCTAGATGGTAAGATTGATCGTTTCAAATCTTGGTTGGTTGCCAAGGGATACAATCATATTTTTAGTTTGGATTATAGTGACACTTTCTCACCTGTTGCTAAGATTCATTAGTTAGACTTCTTCTCTGCATTGTAGCCCTGTGACATTGGCCTCTCCATTAACTTGATATCAAAAATGCATTTTTACATGGTGATATTGAAGAGGAAGTCTATATGCAGCAACCACCTATGTTTGTTTCTCAGGGGAGTCATCTAATATGGTATGTCGACTACATAAATCCCTTTATGGTCTTAAGCAGTCTCCTAGAACTTGCTTTGGCAGATTCATCACTGTAGTGAAACAATTTGATATGATGCGTAGTGAATCTGACTGTTCATTATTGAGGTAGCCCCAATCTAAGGATGGTCTAGTAATATCACAACGAAAATATGCTATGGATATTCTTGAAGAAACATGTCTTTTGAACACCACACTAGTTGATACTCTTATGGTTCCTAATGTCAAACTTCAACCCAATCAGGGGGAGCCGTTATCTGATTCGGGGAGTTATAGGAGATTGGTTGGAAAATTGAACTACCTTACAGTCACTCGTCCGGACATTTCATTTTCAGTTTGTGTGGTAAGCCAATTCGTAAATTCTCATTTCCAAGAACACATGGATGTTGTTATCCGGATTCTAAAATACACCAATGGTGCTCCAAGAAAAGGTCTCATATATAAAGATAGAGGACATACTTGGATATTTGGCTAGTCAGATGGTGATTAGGCAGGCTTACCTATTGATAGGCGATCCACTTTTGGGTATTGTGTACTTGTTGGAGGAAACCTGATATCCTGGAAGAGTATGAAACATAATGTAGTTGCAAGATCAAGCGATGAGGCGGAATATAGGGATATGGTACTAGTAACATGTGAACTCATTTAGTTTAAGTAGATACTCAGGGAACTTCAATTCGAAGAAGCACAACCAATGACACTTATACGAGACAATAAAGACGCGTTGCATATTGCCTTAAATCCATTCTTTCATGAGAGGACCAAACATATTGAAATAAATGATGACAGGTCATCTTACGTTATTCTTACCATGTTTTTCAGTTTATTTTAGATGGAAATAGCAAAAAACAGGAGGAGTATTAGAACGATTGCCTATGATTTCGGAACTTTTGTAATGTTTTTTATATTTGAGTCTGTAACTCTAGTTTTTCCGAAACATAGTAATATGAAGGGTTTTTTGAAGTAATTCACGAAGAAATCATGCAAATCGGCAAATCAAGAACATCCGAAGAATTACGAAGATTCGAGAAACAAAGAATGAAGATTCAAGAGGCCTCATAAGACTTACAAATGGGAGGAATTATGTTCCCAAGTCCTAAGGCAAGTTATTTGAAGATGAAGAATAAAAATGATAGAAAATCAGAGAATTTGGGCCCATGAAAGATATCCCATGTGCCTGGCACATGGAGAATGTGCCTCGCACATGACAAATATGCCTAGCACATGGAGTAGGCTACCATGCGCCTAGGGCACTATTCATACAACTAGGGCATGGCTTTTACCATACTCTCATGCGCTAGGCACATTGAAAATGTGCCTCGAGCGCCTGGAAACTCAGGGCACAATTGTCCTTTCCTGTTATTATTTTGGGTAAGGCCCACACTTTTAGCCTAAACTCAAGTAGAAACTCTCACTATAAAAACCAGTCTTCCTCACTCAAAATTTCTCGTTCAGAACTATGGCAGTTCAAGAGGAAGGTGACTTTGGAGCTTAACCAGAGTTTCTATCTTCTCCTTGATTTTCTAGGGTATGTTTATATCTTTAATAATTTGTTTTTTTGTTACCATTTGTAACTAAGTCTTTTTAGATTAGAGTTCTAAGATGAACCTTTGTATATTTTTGTTGGATTTTTATTAATATTAATTTATCGTTTATTTAATTTATTTATGCTTTTGTCCACTATAGAGTATTATTAGGAAATAGTTTTATTTATGTGATAGGTGCAACCCTAAATTAGGTACTTAGGTTGTGATAGAGCCTATCATTGCTATCACTAACCGGATGCATATATCTTGATATTTATATCCCTTTACTGATAACTATCTGTCTAGGAAGTAAGTGATTATTAATTAGCCAAAGATATCATAGGAATTGTTAACCCTAGACGTAGGTACCCAGTGGATGATGCCCATTGGGTCATGTGGTGCATTACCAAAGCTACGAATTAACTGGTTAGTAATTAGGGAAACAAGCACCTAGTTGTTTGACTTTAAGACTATAACCTAGTGTCGCGTCATTTTTCGGAGATCAAGGCTATTTGATTAGCGTTTGACTCACTATTTTATTTCACGACTGAACATTTAATTTTTGAAAGAAAGTGGAAAAAGTTCAAATACCACTTTAAGAAAGATTTAGGGTTCGGGGGTTAGTTACATAAAAGGAAGGTATTAGCACCCTTTATGTCCGTAGTACTCTACGGGAACCTCTTGGTTTTATTTAATTTTTGTGCTATAAACTTGCTTGCTTTTGAAAATGGATTTAAAGTGTTTAAGAAAACAAAGACCTAATTATCTACATTTTTTATTGATTTGGAAGGACATGGTCCTTTGCCTACGTACCCGTGAGGGATCAAAACCTCGTAGTTCGGGGTAGAAATTGTGTTTGATTGGTTGAGTGTTTTTTGATGGTTTTTGAAAAATGTTTTAAAATGAAAGAAAGCCGAAGTGGCAAATGAGTATTTGTTTGTGTTTTTTAATAGTAAAGAAAGTGGTCTTAAAATAAAGTTAAATTGATTGGAATTTGATTAAGAAAATAAAAGAAGAATCACTTGATTTAAGATCAAGGTTTGTTTTAAAAATGTTTTTTTTTGTGTTTTGTTATTTGCATGTTTTTGTTGTTTTTGAATGATAGTTAAAACTGAAAACTAAACTAACGGAGCATAAAAATAAAAGCGCAGGTACCACGTGGTGGCGTTGGACCACCACGAGGACCTCTAACCTAAACTAGAAGCGGGAAAATAAAGCATACACCCACACACGCACACATGCACCTACAACTATTACATTAAACCTATTAATACATTCTAAGGTCTGCGGAAAATAGATAAATAAATTACATGAACACCTATTTACATTCTAAAACCTTTGCTGTAAAATAAATACGCAATAAATAAGTGGATGATAAATATACAGTCTAAATCTAATTTTTTTTAAAAGGGAAAAGAAAAAAGTACTACCTTTCTGTTTGGTTTGTTGTCTGTGCGAAGAAACTTCTGTTTGGTTTGCTGCCTGTGAGAAGAACCTTCTGTTTGGTTTGCTGCTGTGAGAAAAAACTTATGTTTGGTATGCTGTCTGTGCGAAGAAACTTCTGTTTGGTTTGCTGTCTGTGTGAAGAAACTTCTGTTTGGTTTGCTGTTTGTGCGAAAATTGGTGTTTGGTTTGCTGTTTGTGCGAAAATTGGTGTTTGGTTGGCTGTTTTATGCAAAAATTGGTGTTTGGTTGGCTGTTTTATGAAAAAATTGGTACTTGTGATGTTGATGCGGGTTATGAACGAGAGTGAGCCTCTGAGAATGGTTTCTTTGCAGATTGTGAATTAAATTTTTTTTTGGCCCCCTAATGTGTGTTTTGCAGGTTGTATTTATAGTGAAGGATTAGACCTAGGGTTTGTTGAAAATTGCCGAAAATTGTGGCTTTGGATTGGGATGAAAGGGAGTTTGTTACAAGACCTTTTTTTGGATTTGGATGAAAAGAAGTTTGTTACAAGACCTTTTTCTGGATTTGGATGAGCCGTGAACAGCTGTAATTCTTGGACTTATCGGACATTAAAAATAGAAAAAGAATAGATAAAATAATTGGACCTATCATCTATGAATAAAAATAAATAAAAGATAAATGTGTTTAAACTAAAATTAAATTAAAAAGTGAAATAGAAAATAAAAGATGGAAATGAATTAAAAATTAAAATTAAAAAGACTAAAAAAAAAAGTGAGAAGAGGTATGACAGATGACACGTGTCGGTGGGATCTTGGGTCAAAAATTGGGGTATGACAGATGCCCCTATTTAAGTTTCTTTGTCCGGAGATTTGAAGATGGAATCTTTAATTTGACGGGCCGAAGAGACTTAAATACAAAGTACACCTATTTTTGACCCTAAGATACTGTGTGAATGCATGTGACACCATTATGAATGCAAAACGATGTAAATGACTTGATTGAGTAATAACAACGGGATGCACGATTTCTTTATAAAAAGGGATCTGACTTTGTGGGAGGAATGTAGTTTCACTGGGGAAATGATTGTCAATTATTGTATTAATTTGGAACGATGGTTTAACGGAGACAAAACTTTTGATGACATCTCTGGGCCAGACGCACTGGGGATGACACTCAAGGGAATGACGGATACACGCGGAGTGTCCATTGTTTAGGACTAAAAGCTTGGAACAAGGCAATAGGTAAATGTAAATGGTCCGTTTTGTAGGACTGTCGGCTTGAAAGCAGATAAAGTGTAAGCGGTCCGTTGTGTAGGACTGTCGGCTTGAAAGCAGATAAAGTGTAAGCGGTCCGTTGTTTAGGACTGTCGGCTTGAAAGATGTAAAAATGTAAGCAGTCCGTTGTCTGGGACTGTCGGCTTGAAAGTAGTAAAAATGTAAGCGGTCTGTTGTTAGGACTGTCGGCTTGAAAGCAGATAAAGTGTAAGCGGTCCATTGTTAGGACTGTCGGCTTGAAAGCAGTAAAAATGTAAGCGGTCCGTTGTCGGGGACTGTCGGCTTGAAAGCAGATAAAGTGTAAGCGGTCCGTTGTCTGGGACTGTCGGCTTGAAAGCAGTAAAAATGTAAGTGGTCCGTTGTGTAGGACTGTCGGCTTGAAAGCAGATAAAGTGTAAGTGGTCCGTTGTTAGGACTGTCGGCTTGAAAGCAGTAAAAATGTAAGCGGTCCGTTGTCGGGGACTGTCGGCTTGAAAGCAGATAAAGTGTAAGCGGTCCGTTGTCTGGGACTGTCGGCTTGAAAGCAGATAAAGTGTAAGCGGTCCGTTGTGTAGGACTGTCGGCTTGAAAGCAGATAAAGTGTAAGCGGTCCGTTGTGTAGGACTGTCGGCTTGAAAGAAGATAAAATGTAAGCGGTCCGTTGTGTAGGACTGTCGGCTTGAAAGTAGTAAAGTGTAAGCGGTCCGTTGTCTAGGACTGTCGGCTTGAAAGCAGTAAAAGTGTAAGCGGTCCGTTGTGTAGGACTGTCGGCTTAAAAGAAGATAAAATGTAAGCGGTCTGTTGTGTAGGACTGTCGGCTTGAAAGTAGATGAAAATGTAAGCGGTCCGTTGTTTGGGACTGTCGGCTTGAAAGCAGTAAAAATGTAAGCAGTCCGTTGTTTAGGACTGTCGGCTTGAAACGATAAAGGACTTGAAACGAAAGGATGCGGCCAATCAAGATTTTGGGTGACTAATGCAACCATGTGTGAACGATGTGGTGTATATGATGTGTGTGTGTGAAATTAATAATGCACGGATGTATGGATGTGTGAATGATGTTGTGTATATGCTGTGTGTGAGTGAAAGTAATAATGCATGGATGTATGAATGTGTGAATGAATGTACGAGTGTGTAGACTGGGTTGTGGCAGGTGGATTCGACGGAACGAGACAAAGCAGGTAGAATGGGAGACTGGCTGACATCGTAGCACCCACACTCGGAAAACTTCCTTGAAGATAACATTGTTGTGGACTAATCGAACCATTTGCAGGGTGAAACCTGACACAAGATAGCAACCGATGTTTCCTGGGGAGAGAGTCCATTGTTGACTGAAAAGTTGGGAAGAAGTCGCCATTTGTGAACCGGCGTAGAGTGTTATGATAAATGCCATTGTTGACCAAAAGTTTGGAAGTCGTCATTTTGCATAGAGTGTCAATCCATAGGTATGCCCCAGCAGTCATGCTCCTTTTTGTTTTTTTGGTTTTTTTTGAAATCCCTAATTTTTGCCTGGACCGCCCTTTCGGGTTTTCAGTCCACCGGGACGCTCTCTATTGCCTAAGCCGCCTTTTCAGGTTTTCGACTTAGCGAGCTCTTTTTTTGTGTGTGTTTTTTTTGGATTGTGACTGCATAGTGCTTAGACATGTTTCCCTTCCGGAGTGTAATCGTTCTCGAGGCGGATGCTGATGTGCGCTTCTCCTACTCACGAGTTCAAAGAGAGTGTGTTTGTTGTTCGTACTTTTCAAAAGATGTAAAAAAGAGTTTTGTATTTTGAAATTTTTTTGCTTCAAGTGGCCATAAAAAATAGAAGAAATTTTGTAAATTGAATAAATGAGAGTTCCAAATAAATGGGTACGGGCTTAAACTTGATTAATTGAGTGGTGGCCTGCCAATGGCATCGCTCCACGGATCTTTGAAATAGTTTGGAAAATGGTAAATGTAATGGGAAGGGTACATCGAACACGATAACCGCTATTCTCCCTAACAACTTTGAATGCCCCTGTTCCGAGTCTTTGATTTGCAGATGCTTTGAATCCGAGATCTTTTGATAATTGGATGCCCCAAGTGGATTGTGCTCGATTTGATGCAGTTACTTTGTCATGATCCTTAACTTTTGCATAGATTGCCCTTTCGGGTTTTCAATCTATTAGGACGATCATTCTGTTTATGTCTCTAATTTTTGCCTGGACCGCCCTTTCGGGTTTTCAGTCCACCGAGACGCTCATTTTTGCCTAAGTCCCTTTTTCAGGTTTGCGACTTATCGAGCTTTTGTTTTTGACAGAGTATTTCTTGACTGCATCGACATTCGTAGGACGTGTGAGTTTGTCACCATTCGTAGTTGTAAGAAGTCATTGCACACGAGCCTTCATAGTTAGGCGTCCACTTGCCCCTGGAGTAAGGTTGGAAAGAGTGTTTTTTGCACAAAGTCTTCTTCTTGGGTTTTACAGGGACGAACCTTCTTGTTAGAAGTTTGTTTCAACCTCTTTTGATGTAGTTGTACAGGATCGTCATGTATTGTAAGTTCAATCAAAACTTGAGATTTTAGCAGAACTCCTGTTGAGGAGATTTTGATCTCCATGAGGAGTCCGCCCTTCATGTCGTATACTGATAGAAGGAGGGGGGGTTGCCCCTGTTGAAATGTTTATTGAAACACGATGCCCATGTGAGGCAACGGTGCCATCTCATGTTGGTCTTTGTAAGTGACTGTCATTCTCTTGGCAATCTTCTTGATTTTGTTTGCAGCTTTGACGGCTAAGGTGCCCCAGTATGTGAGAGGTTTTGTCGGGAATCACTCCATTCTCCTTCATCTTTGGACACAGTGAATTCAAAGTCAAGAAAGAGTATAGAGTTAACGTGTTCAACGGGCTTATTTATGTTTAATCTGCATTTATGTTTGATTTTAGAGAGTGAATGATTGTATGCAGACATTTGAAAATGATTAAAGAGTTTTGGTTTTTTGTGTTACCATTTTTCCAGAACAAGCAAAAAATAAAAACAAAGTCGGGATCAAAACGATATTTTTATTAATGATGACAATACTTAAAGCAAAAAGCCCTACACAAGTTCGCTTTTGTCTCGGGCGGAACAAAAGGATATTTTTGAAAAGCGGAAAGCAACAAACAAACATTATTTGAACAGATGAGTAGCGGAAGAAAAACATCAGCAAAGACCCGATTGTGACTAGCCGTCCCGTGTGTCACAAACACTACATATTATGATCTGATAGCGGATTGACTTGCACGTTTAGAGTCTTAGAAGGTCAAGCGGTTGGTCCGGATCAAGTTCTGGACTGCCTTCTTCAGTGCGTTACAATGTTCGACATCATGTCCAGGTGCCCCTTGATGGAAAGTACAGAAGAGGTCAGGTCTATACCATGCTGGCAATCTTGCTGGTACCGGAGGAGGCGCTTTGGTCTCGACCAGATTCTTTTCTAGCAACTGTGGAAGCAAATCTCCGTATTTCACAGGGATTAGGATAAATTGTTTTCTTGAGACTTGTTGTTGCTGATAATGCTGCTGAGGATACTGTTGCTGAGGATACTGTTGTTGAGGATATTGTTGTTGAGGATATTGTTGGAATTGTGGCTGATAACTTGGTTGTTGAATGGCATTGGGAGCGGGAGTGATTGCAGCAACATGTTGATAAGCCGGATAATCTCGTTGAGGACTCTCATGGACCGTCATACTTGCTTCTTGTTCGTTCTTTCTCGGAAAGTTGTTTCCGAATTTCTTTGCATTGCTGGTAGGTACACTTTCTCTTACTAATCGTCCTTCCCGGACTCCTTCTTCTAACTGTACACCCGCGTCAACCATCTCTGCGAAGTCCCTGGGCACACTTCCGACCATCTTCTCATAGTAGAATTGACTGAGAGTTTTTAAGAAGAGTCTGGTCATCTCTTTCTCTTCTATACTCGGGCTGACTTGGGCAGCAACATCCCTCCATCGTTGGGCATACTCCTTGAATGTTTCTTTGTCTCTTTGGGTCATAGCCTGGAGATCGCTTCGATCTGGAGCCATGTCCACATTGAATTTGTATTGTTGCACAAAGGCTTCACACAGATCATTGAAAGTTCGGACTTCTGTACGGTCCAGATTTATGTACCACTTCAGTGCGGCACCGGTTAAGCTGTCTTGGAAGTAATGGATAAGGACTTGATGATCACCGACATATGTGGACATCTTTCTCATATACATCCTTAGATGCTCTTTAGGACAGGAAGTCCCCTTGTATTTCTCGAAGTCCGGGAGCTTGAACTTGTAGGGTATCTGGACATTTGGTACCAAGCAGAGATCATAAGCGTCTTTCCCGAATATTTCTTTTCCACGGAGAGCCTTCATTTCACGGTACATCTCATCATACTTCTTCTGTAAGTCGATTACTTTGTCATGGGCCTCTGTACTTCCTGAAGGAATGATATGGTCTTCTCTTTGTGGAATAGTATGAACCAGAGGTACTGAGTAGGTTGCAGTTGGAACAGGAATCACATTTTGGACAGTAGACACTGGAGCTTCTGAGACACAAGGACGGAATACTTCACCAAGGCTAAAAGGTACGCCCCCAGGATGTCCTTCTGGTGTAATTTGCTGTGAAGTATTGGTAGACACTGTCCAACCAAGAGTAGTAGAGGGACCTGCCCCAGCCTGATTGCTGCCAGGGGGAGGAGGTGGTGGTGGCAGCTGATTTTGTACTGCCGTTAGTGTCTTTACCAGTTCGGTCATTTCGTTCATCCTAGTCTGCATGGTTTCATTTTCCTCCCGGAGTACTTGGTTTTCTTGTTCGAGAAAGTCCATCCTCTTTCTTTACGAATGCCTGAGTGTAGTGAGTACAAGTAGAGTGTGCGTCGGGCCACTTTTCAAACAGGCTGACCTTTTATGGAGGAAAAGATTTGTGTGAGACTTGGGATTTGAGACCATGAAATGCAAGATGATGCATGATATTTATGCAAAAATGGACATTTTTTATTTATCGAAGGACATGTCAAAGTAATTGTAAACATCGTAAGGACCGTGGTTTTATTTGTAAAGATATTGCGAAAGCAAAAGCTTAGTTTAGATTTTTGAGGTGTTACTTTATGTTGTTCTTTCTTGCAAGGTCCATACCTTTGATGTTTACAAGAACTTATCTTGTCTTTCGATATTTAATGAGAAAAAGTTTATGAATGAATGCATGTATGAATGAATATGCTAAAGAACAGAGAAAACATGGTGAGGTTTTGGGTCCATATTGATGGAGTCAAGGGTAAGTGCGCCACATGGTAGGGACTATGGTTTCACATGTACCTATATTACGGGTTCTACCAAGTTCCCAAAGTCCAACCCCCTCCGAACTTTGTAGGATTCCCGGGACAACACCCGGTCCAACAGCGTTCGTAGGAAAGTCTCATTTGAGTGTAGTATCGCGTGTCGACTAATTCCAAGACAACACTTGGTTAGCCACCGCACTACGTCCTAAAGGCCAAGATGGGTTAAAGGTAACTAAAGGTCCTTAGCTTCGACGGATACTTAAAAGTAATAACGTCTAAACGTGACAACACACGCCGACATACATCACCTCAAGATCCTCCGCTAAGTGTGGTTATATCACATGTTCCAAAACACAAGAATACTCTCGGTATGTCACTATGATTCTACCACTCCTATCTTATATTTCCCTCAAGTCCGGGTGGGGGACTTATCTCACCACACACGTTAAGAAAGGAGAAAGAAGAAGGGAGAACATATATACGCGCATTTCCATCTTTTGTTTTTTTTTGTTTTTAAGCAAGTTATAGCACAAAATTTAAATAAAGCCAAGTTAGGCTTAAACCTCTTAGGAATCCCCAGTGAAGTCGCCATTTCTGTCGCGTCATTTTTCGGAGATCAAGGCTATTTGATTAGCGTTTGACTCACTATTTTATTTCACGACTGAACATTTAATTTTTGAAAGAAAGTGGAAAAAGTTCAAATACCACTTTAAGAAAGATTTAGGGTTCGGGGGTTAGTTACATAAAAGGAAGGTATTAGCACCCTTTATGTCCGTAGTACTCTACGGGAACCTCTTGGTTTTATTTAATTTTTGTGCTATAAACTTGCTTGCTTTTGAAAATGGATTTAAAGTGTTTAAGAAAACAAAGACCTAATTATCTACATTTTTTATTGATTTGGAAGGACATGGTCCTTTGCCTACGTACCCGTGAGGGATCAAAACCTCGTAGTTCGGGGTAGAAATTGTGTTTGATTGGTTGAGTGTTTTTTGATGGTTTTTGAAAAATGTTTTAAAATGAAAGAAAGCCGAAGTGGCAAATGAGTATTTGTTTGTGTTTTTTAATAGTAAAGAAAGTGGTCTTAAAATAAAGTTAAATTGATTGGAATTTGATTAAGAAAATAAAAGAAGAATCACTTGATTTAAGATCAAGGTTTGTTTTAAAAATGTTTTTTTTTGTGTTTTGTTATTTGCATGTTTTTGTTGTTTTTGAATGATAGTTAAAACTGAAAACTAAACTAACGGAGCATAAAAATAAAAGCGCAGGTACCACGTGGTGGCGTTGGACCACCACGAGGACCTCTAACCTAAACTAGAAGCGGGAAAATAAAGCATACACCCACACACGCACACATGCACCTACAACTATTACATTAAACCTATTAATACATTCTAAGGTCTGCGGAAAATAGATAAATAAATTACATGAACACCTATTTACATTCTAAAATCTTTGCTGTAAAATAAATACGCAATAAATAAGTGGATGATAAATATGCAGTCTAAATCTAATTTTTTTTAAAAGGGAAAAGAAAAAAGTACTACCTTTCTGTTTGGTTTGCTGTCTGTGCGAAGAAACTTCTGTTTGGTTTGCTGCCTGTGAGAAGAACCTTCTGTTTGGTTTGCTGCTGTGAGAAAAAACTTATGTTTGGTATGCTGTCTGTGCGAAGAAACTTCTGTTTGGTTTGCTGTCTGTGTGAAGAAACTTCTGTTTGGTTTGCTGTTTGTGCGAAAATTGGTGTTTGGTTTGCTGTTTGTGCGAAAATTGGTGTTTGGTTGGCTGTTTTATGCAAAAATTGGTGTTTGGTTGGCTGTTTTATGAAAAAATTGGTACTTGTGATGTTGATGCGGGTTATGAACGAGAGTGAGCCTCTGAGAATGGTTTCTTTGCAGGTTGTGAATTAAATTTTTTTTTGGCCCCCTAATGTGTGTTTTGCAGGTTGTATTTATAGTGAAGGATTAGACCTAGGGTTTGTTGAAAATTGCCGAAAATTGTGGCTTTGGATTGGGATGAAAGGGAGTTTGTTACAAGACCTTTTTTTGGATTTGGATGAAAAGAAGTTTGTTACAAGACCTTTTTCTGGATTTGGATGAGCCGTGAACAGCTGTAATTCTTGGACTTATCGGACATTAAAAATAGAAAAAGAATAGATAAAATAATTGGACCTATCATCTATGAATAAAAATAAATAAAAGATAAATGTGTTTAAACTAAAATTAAATTAAAAAGTGAAATAGAAAATAAAAGATGGAAATGAATTAAAAATTAAAATTAAAAAGACTAAAAAAAAAAGTGAGAAGAGGTATGACAGATGACACGTGTCGGTGGGATCTTGGGTCAAAAATTGGGGTATGACAGATGCCCCTATTTAAGTTTCTTTGTCCGGAGATTTGAAGATGGAATCTTTAATTTGACGGGCCGAAGAGACTTAAATACAAAGTACACCTATTTTTGACCCTAAGATACTGTGTGAATGCATGTGACACCATTATGAATGCAAAACGATGTAAATGACTTGATTGAGTAATAACAACGGGATGCACGATTTCTTTATAAAAAGGGATCTGACTTTGTGGGAGGAATGTAGTTTCACTGGGGAAATGATTGTCTATTATTGTATTAATTTGGAACGATGGTTTAACGGAGACAAAACTTTTGATGACATCTCTGGGCCAGACGCACTGGGGATGACACTCAAGGGAATGACGGATAGACGCGGAGTGTCCATTGTTTAGGACTAAAAGCTTGGAACAAGGCAATAGGTAAATGTAAATGGTCCGTTTTGTAGGACTGTCGGCTTGAAAGCAGATAAAGTGTAAGCGGTCCGTTGTGTAGGACTGTCGGCTTGAAAGCAGATAAAAGTGTAAGCGGTCCGTTGTGTAGGACTGTCGGCTTGAAAGCAGATAAAGTGTAAGCGGTCCGTTGTTTAGGACTGTCGGCTTGAAAGATGTAAAAATGTAAGCAGTCCGTTGTCTGGGACTGTCGGCTTGAAAGTAGTAAAAATGTAAGCGGTCTGTTGTTAGGACTGTCGGCTTGAAAGCAGATAAAGTGTAAGCGGTCCGTTGTTAGGACCGTCGGCTTGAAAGCAGTAAAAATGTAAGCGGTCCGTTGTCGGGGACTGTCGGCTTGAAAGCAGATAAAGTGTAAGCGGTCCGTTGTCTGGGACTGTCGGCTTGAAAGCAGTAAAAATGTAAGCGGTCCGTTGTGTAGGACTGTCGGCTTCTATTAGGAAACTCCCAACGACCTTATTACTTTTATAGTCACCAAGAGATAAATAAGCGCGACATTTAGATTACGTATTATCCAACAATAAATATACAGAGGGGATTCGAAGAATCCTAACCACTGCTTGTTGGAACAAAGGGTGTTTAACAATACCACTTTTAGATTTGATGATAACAAGGTATTAAAAAATTTCAATTGGATATGCTAATATTTGTTCAAGTGTGCAGGATCTTAGTCAAAGATTTTAATCTTAGAAGGCATTCTGAAAGAACAAATGAAGAGCAAAATCTATAAGAAGCTTGTTGCAAGTGAAGAAGCTGTTTCGAGAGGTTCTGAAGACTTAGAGAGTCTGAAGAAACTGTTTCGAAGAAGTGCAAGTCAAGAGGTTCTGAAGACTTAGGGAGTCTGAAGAAGCTGTCTCGAGAAGCGCATATCTACAGGTTCTGAAGAACGAAGAGAGTCTGAAGAAGCTGAAGAGAGTCTGAAGCTCAACATAATCTGAAGTTCTAAAGAGAGTCTGAAGATTGCAAACTCAAGATTTTGATTTGATGAATTTCTGGGGGCATCTCGTTGCAGAAGGAATATTCATATGGAGTAACGGCTATTTTAAATCCACTTAAGCATAAGATGCTTTTTGATAAAGAGCGCAAAAAAGGACAGAGTACTTGTACGCCCACCTTCTCCACTACTCCACTACTTGTACTATTGGCAGCTGTATCTACTGGTATTTTTGCTCCAAGAGGAATGGAATTCAAAATTGTTTCTTAAGGACGATTACCATATCAAGCAACATATCAACAGTGTTTGATCAAGCTTCTAGATGACTCTGTGATGTGCTGGCATCTCTCAACGTCTTTCTCAAACCTCTATATAAAGGAATGAAGACTTGAAGAATTGGTTACTGAACAATACCACAATATAACATCTTTGAAATACTCCTTGAGCCAAGTCGTATTGTCAAGCCAAACACATCAACAACTTAGGAAATTCTTACAAACTTCAATATCCTAGAATTTCTAAGTGTAACAGAAAACAGAGTCTCTTATTTGTTTGTATTTGTGAACATCACTGATTGTATATCAAGTGTTCAAACTTTTATTCAATTTTCTGTAAATTGTGTTAGAAGTCTCTTGCAGTAGTGCTTGAGCAATAGAAGTCTCTTGGGTGCGTCCTTGAGCAATAAAAGTCTCTTGCTTGTGTGCTTGAGCATTGGAAGTCTCTTGCTTGTGTTCTTGAGCAACTTGTAATCTGAATTTACATTTTAGTGAACTCTCCTTGGAAGTGCAAGGGGGATATGACTACTTCCGGTTTGTGGAAGGAACCTGTATAATTGCTTGTGTTCTTTCTTTTCCCTTATCTCTTTACTTTATTCCGCTGCACAAGACTCTGAACTCCTGTCAGAACCTGAACTTCTTCAGACTCTGATTTGGAAAACCGAATCTATCCTTTAAAAAAGAGAGAAAAATAAAACACAATTCAACCCCCCCACCCCCCTTCTTGTGTTTTTCTCACCTTCACTGCTTACTTTTCTGCAACCAAAATAGGTAAATTCGCTCTGTTGCAAACAGATCAAAATTGAAACTTACTTTTATACCGTCAAAACTTACAAATATAAGTAACAAGAATTGTTCGGACGAAAGGATAATCCTTGTGGATACGATACTCTACTTACTAACTTTATAACATGATGAAAACGACTGGTACACTTGCCATTTTGCAACTACGCTAATCAAACGTACACGCTCATAGAGTTTTTGGCGCCGCTTTCGGGGATTGTTTATATTTTCGACTGGATAATTTGAATTACTTATTTTTATCTATCTTTATTTTTTTCATATTTTTTTTCTGTCATTTATTTTTCAAAAATACCAAAAAATTCAAAAATACCGAAAATATTTAGTCCTAGTTAAGTAATTTTTTATTTTATGTTTTTTAGAGTCAAGTTTGCATTTAGTTTATCCATCATACTAACATAGTTTAATTTTTCATTTTCCATATAGTTTATTTTTCATTTTCCATTTAGTACTAAATTTTTTTTTCTTTTTTGTTTTTTCCATTTAGGAACTAACTCCATTTGTTATTTTTTATTTTTTTAAAGTCGTAGTTTAGGTTTTATTTTAATTTTTCCCATTGCATTTTATGAGTCGTAGTAAAAATAACAAGTTGTTCTAATATCTACATTAGATCGAGTCTAGTTTAATTAGGTTTAAATATTTAGTTAGAGTCGGTCCATTTAGTTTTGCATTTAGATTTAGGATTAACATTTAGTATTAGTAATAGAGTCTTAGGATTAATTAATAGTGTAATTAAGTATTAACTGGAAATAGTTAATTTAGATCGAGTCTACATTACATAGAGTCAGTTTCGTCTAAGTGAACAAATGTTATAAACAAAGATCAATTATAATTATAAATCAACTTTAAATCGTAAGAAGTAGGTCCAAATTAAACTCTCTAATTGTAAACTAGCTGTCATAAAATATGGTTGTATTTACTTCTTGAAGGTAACCAAACTAAAGAAGAAAAACAACATGGCCAGAACTAAAAGAACAACAAGGAAATCAACTGGAGGACGACCATTTGTGAATTTGAAGAAAAATCTACAAGATGAGATCAGACAAGTTAGCTTCATGGATGAAGATCGAATCCAAGTCAAAGATAAGCACGCTTTCAGAAGAAGGGACAACGTCATCATCAAATCTCATGAACTTTTCTATCCACCTACTCTTGTACATAAGGCTTGGTATGGGCCTTTCGAAATAACCCGCATATGCAAGAACAATCGTGTTGAGATAAAAGACCACACTAGATGGAGGGCGAAGGTCCCAGTTGAGGAAGTCATGCATCAACGATACTATATTACAGGCTTAAGCAGTTGGAGGGAAAAATCAGTTGTTCAAGAGTCTGAACAAGACACTTAGACATATCCGTCAGGCTCAGGATGCTAAACATGCGCTGAATAGGAGGCAACCTATTTTCGTCAAGCTAATGACTCAAAAGAAGCGTTGAATAGGAGGCAACCTATTGATCGTCGGAACATAGACGTTAAACAAACGTTAAATGGGAGGTAACCCATTATTTTTATTTTCCGCATTTTTCTTTTGCTAAGCTGAGTTGATCTGACTAATAAATTTCTTTACTTTTTCTGTTGCTTTTTCTTCCAAGTATTATCTAATAAAAATTTATTTCTTTTGCATTACATTTACAATCTTTCCTTTTATGCTTAAATTTGTTTTAGTCTTAGGTATTAATTCAAAACATTTAAGGCAGAGGGTAGTTTATCCATACATTCAAAGAGAATAGTTTCCTTCCTCTGCCACAAGAGGTAAGTTTCTAGGACTTTCTAGTGAAGGTACTCGTAGAATCACATACTCTTTTCCAAATAGCATAACCAGTGAGATTCAGAGTCAAATATTTCCTTATTCATTCTAGGTTATTAGATACTTAAATACTTCCAATACATATTATGAGTGTTCCATATGAATGTTATTTTTGCTTGAATTTCGGTCGTTCTTTACGGAAGATCAGTTAAGTTATATTATCCACGAGACAATTTTTATTTTGTACCTAGAGTCTTTCAAGCCACCCTATTATATTCTTATTATCCTTTGTGAAACCACTTTGAGCCTCCAGACGAAAAATTCTTTTCTTTATTAGTGACGAATCATGTCATAGTCCTGCACTTACATGAACCCTATTTAATTTCACTTGGAGTTAGATAGGAAAATATTTTATGACTGCACATGCCTTGAAACTAAGTTTTAGGTTTCTGTTTGGAATTAGCAACATCTTAAGTTTGGGGTGGGGTAACATTAGAACACATTTGTCAGAAAAATAAAAAATTAAAAAAATGTAGACAACCATGGATCTACACAAAAAAAAAAGAATCAAGATCCAAAAATGGTCTCTTAAAAAAAGAGAGTATATTTCCGTCAAAAATAAAAAGACAAATAGTTCTACTGTTTTATCCATTTTGTTTGAATCAAGGAAAGGAAGGATGGCAGTGCATTAATGTTTTATTAGGAATCCCTAAGTTAGTGAACTAAGTCCCAGTTCTTTTATTAACCTACTTTCCCAATATATATCCAGCCTTAACCTAAGCCAAGTTATAACCCTCAAAATCCTCCAAGTGTGTGAATAACTTCAACTCTACTGTCTGTTTAGAATTGTTTCAAATTTATAGCAAGGTACATTCATGTGACGACTCGAGTTGGAAAAAGCCATGACCAGCCCTACTGGCTTTTGGAGATACATACGTGTATCATAGAAAAAAGTATGGCTGATAATATAGGTTACTTTCACCAAGTCAGACCCGCTTGAATGTATAGTGGTAAGTTTAGTTGCTGCTCTGCTATAAATGTGATGAATGATTTCTAAGCACAACTCCCAGAAAGGTATGTTTTTCCTGGAAAAAAATGCAAAGAATAAATTATGTTTTTCTTTTGTTACTTGAGGACAAGCAACAGTCTAAGTTTGGGGTTTTGATGACAGTCCATCTTACATTATTCATTGCATGTTTTCAGTTTATTTTATTAGAAAAGAAAAAAGGAGGAGTATTAGAATGATTGCCTATGATTTCGAGACTTTTGAAATGTTTTCTATATTTGAGTCTGTAATTATAGTTTTCCCAAAATATAGCAATTTAAGGGGGGTTTTGAAGTAATTCACGACGAAATCATGCAAATCGGAAAATCAAGAAAATCCAAAGAGTTACGAAGATTCAAGGAAACAAATAATGAAGATTCAAGAGGCGTCAGTCAACTTGCAAATGGAGGAATTTGGTTCCCAAGTCCTGAGGCAAGTTATTTGAAGATGAAAACTTAAAATGACAGAAAATCGAAGAATTTGGGCCCAGGAAAGATATCCCTTGCGCCTAGCACATGGGGAATGTGCATAGCTCATGGAGTAGGCTACTATGCGCCTAGGCCCTTTGCCTACTTACCCGAATAAATCGGGATCAAAATCAAGTAGTTCACCTAAAGAACTTTTTTTGTAGGTTGGATTGATTTTAATATTTTGGAAAAAAAGATTTTAAGAAGAGATAAGAGGCCTCAAGGCATGAGAGAAAAATATGATGAAGTTGGTTAATCTTAATTGCAAGAAATCCATGTCTAATGTGGATATTAAATTGACTAAACATTTGATTAAGAAAATAAAAGGAAAACGCTTGGGTTACGAACCAAGGTTTATTAGGAAAATACTTTGAAGTTTGACATACTTGATTTTTTTTGAGAAAGGAGATTTTTCTAAGTTAAAGAAAGCAGACTAAATTAAATGCAACGACGAAATTTAAAAAAAAAAGGGGAGAAGTTTACAAGGGACGTTGGATCCCAAATAAACTCTCGAGTAAGTGAACCTAAAATTACTAGTAGCTTGATTTTAAGAAAAATAGTTTGAAGTCCAATAATTATCCTAAAGTGTCACTAATTTCACTTTTGGTCCTCGTTCGCAATTCGTCATACATGAAGCGGCAGAAAAAATAAATGTGATAGTGTCGGTGCGTGTGTCGGTGCGTGCATTAATTACATATTACATACCCTAAAATACATTCTAAGGTCTTGCGGAAAAATAAAATAAAATAAATGACGAAAATAAAACACATGCAATATTTACACAAAACCTATTATACACACTAAACATTCCAATGACATAGCCAAATTAAAATAATAAAGCGACAAGTAACAAAATGCAATCACGAATGCATAAAGAAATAATCAAAGCATGCTGAACCAAGTGAAAATAAAATATGCATGAAACAATTTTTAAACCCAAACCAAGGAATTTAAGAATGTATGAGATGGAAACTAAATCATTTAAAAAAAAACTAAAATGAACTATGTATGATGATTAAAATATGAACTAAATTAAAAAGGATGCATGAAATATATACAAGGATGACATGCTAAAAGGTTTTAAAATCGATTAAAAAAATGTAAAGAAGAAACAAATACGTAAGGAAAAAAAAGAGTTTAAAGGAAAAAGGGGTGCATGAACAGTACTGGGGGGTGTAAACAGTGAATGAGTAGAAATAGCAATGGGCTTGGGAAGAAGAAACCGGTTCGGTTCAAGCCTGGATCGGTTCACAGGCGAACCGAACCGGTTTGATGATATATAAGAAACTTTCATGGTTTTATCTCCATTTTTTCCTTCTCCCTTCTCTCTCTAAACTCAAACTCTCCCTTCTCTCTATAACAACCAACCAGCGTCGCCGGAGAAGAAGAAGGGTGGCCGGATTTTATTCTGGCGCGGTGGTCGGCGGGCGGCCCCATCGTGCCGAAATACCAACTTCATTTTTTTTCAAATTTTTTTTTAGAATCCGACATCCATTTCTTTCTTCTTCATGAATCCGAGCTTGTTTTTTTAAAAAGGGGTCACAAATGGAGTAGATCTATGATTAATGTTTGAAAGAAAAAGAGGAAAGAAAAGTTCTACCTCTTAATGTTGTTGTTGATTTTACTTCTTCTTCCTCCTTCTTTTGATTTCGGCCTTAAATGTGGCTGGATCGGCTTCTTCCTCTTCGTTTGCGGTTCCTTTTCGTTTGCGGTTCCTCTTTATAGTTGTTGATGAGTTTGAAATTTATGGTTGATGGTTTGAAGTTTGTTTGTGAGGTATGGGTTCGGTTTTCAGTACTAGATCTGTGATATGAACTTGTGTTGGGAAGTTTTGTTCACGAAAAATGAAAAAAAATCATACTATGATTCATGAATCTGGGAAATTTGTTCTTGATATGTTCTTCATTTTTTGGATTTTTGATGATTTTGATTCGAAAAAGTGGAAAGAAGAAAGGGATTAGGGTTTCTGTAAAAGTGGACTGCTGCTGATTTTTTCTGACTTTTTTTTTACTGATGGGCCCCCTGGCACATCAATCAATGCTGACTTTAAATAGTAAAAAAAAACTAGGGTTTCTCTGGTACAAAGAAAAGACTAAAATACCCCTATTGGGTCAGACTTGGATAGAAAGACATACATGACCAATAGCAAACTGACACATGGACTGGACCAAACTTGGACTAAAAGACTTTAAATAATAAAACCAAATAAATAAAATAAATAAATAAACGAAAATTAAAAACAAATAATAAAAAGAAATAACAAACATGACTAAATAAAATAAAATAAATGTCCCTTCGGAACCAAAAAAAAATGAGGTATTTCAAAATACCTCTCTGCTGACAAAACTTTTCAGCTTTTAAAACGAGTAAAATTTTCAAAAGTGGTCAAAAAATGGGGTATGACACTATCTGTCTAGGAAGTAAGTGATTGTAAATTAGTCAAAGATACCATAAGATTTGTTGACCCTTGACGTAGGTACCCAGTGGATGATGCCCATTGGATCATGTGGTGCATTACCGAAGCTAGGAATTAACTGGATAGTAATTAGGGAAACATGCACCTAGCTATCCGACTTAAGACTATAACCTAGTAAGCTTAGAGAGAGAGTGTGTTATGCGTGTCCTAAGATTCATAGATGGGAAGACCTAAGGGAACATTGGCCTTCGTTGCCTTGGGAAGACCTCGCATGTAAGGATCACCGTGTGATCAGCAGGTACAATTAGCCATCAGAGGGAAAGGCCTAATTAGGTACCTAGTGGATGATGCCCAAAGATTTAGGTGGTGCCCTATCTATTTACAAAACTCCCTACGGCCTTATCACTTCCATAGTCACCAAGAGATAAATAAGCGCGATATTTAGATTATGTATTATCCAACAATAAATATACATATGGGATTAGAAGAATCATAACCATTGCTTACTTTTTGCATCCAAAACAAGTAAATTTGCTCCATTGAAAACAGACAAAAAATGCAACTTACTTTTATACTGTCAAAACTTACAAAAACATGTAACAAGAATTATTCGGATGAAAGGACAATCCTTGTGGATACGATACTCTACTTACTAACTTTAGTATTTGATGAAAACGACTGGTACACTTGTCATTTTAGTATTTGATGAAAACGTATACGTTAATAGACTGCCACTTTGTCATAGAGAAGATTGAACCAGGCGATATTGTCACAAGCTTTGTCAATTCAAATGACTAGTTGGCAGATGTTTTTACAAAATCTCTGCGAGGTCCTAGAACAAGTTACATATGTGGCAAGCTTGGAACATTTAACTTATATGCTCCAGCTTGAGGGGGAGTGTTGATATTTATTGATTAAATAAATAGTAAATATTATATTTATATTGTAAATATATTTTATTTACTCTCTGAAGCCTCTAGCTAGTTATTTTGATGATGCTTGTTTTTATATTTAGACTAGCATGATTATTTGATAATTGTATCTTAGAAATTGTTAAAGCACCCAAGCTTACGTGTGTCTCAAGATAATTGCATTTCATTACATATCATCTGTCAAAACTTATGTTTCTTCTGCATGAATCGATTCAAATATGCTTGAATCGACTCAAAAAAGTTTCTGACGTAGTTTGAATTGATTCATGGATGTCTGAATCGATTCACTTTGAGTCGTCTCAAAATTCAGTGAGTCATATCACAAAATGTCTCTGACTTGACCTGAACCGATTCATAATATTTTGAATAACATCAATCTTCATCGTGGGCAGTTTGAATCAATTCAAATATATTCTAATGTGCATCAAACTTCGTAACATTCTTCATCTTCCTAGTTTTTCATGTAGTGGTTTAAATCGATTCACTCATTTGTTGAATTGATTCATGTTGTTGTTTTTGTTCGATATTTTAAACTTTCCCTCTTTACTTTTCATAATTGCTAATGTTGATCTAAGTTGTTTTTCATCATAAGTTAATCTAGTTCGTTGAATTAGGTTTTAATAATTTTTGCTTAGATAAACTGAGTGCAAGTTCTATTCCATTCTTCAATTTCATATGCATTGTGTTTTAAATTGACAACTTGGAGTTATTGTTCATATAGGTTTGGTATTTAAATTGTCTAAAGTTTTGTAAATTGTTCAAGGCACATTAAAGTTTGATTGTAAATAAGATTTGTATTGCGAATCACTCAATTCAACATTGAATAGCTTATAATCATATTGGCCATATAGACCAACACTCTCTAAGTAAATTAGGATAGAATATTTATTTTGTAAATATATCATAGCTTAGTCTCCAAGCTACTTAACTCTTATATAACAGATATTTCATAGTGTTATTCGGTCACACGAAATTTCAACACATATCTCTATTTTCTCTCTTATTCAACAGTTGTGATTTATGTATGTTCAATTATTTCCGTTTTTCCAATTATTTCCATGTTTTTTAATTGTCTTTTATGAGTAGCTAAGATTTTAGATTGGTTAAGCCATTGGATGAATCTATTGTAATTTGTGAGCCATGTAATTTGTTGAAACTCTCATTGATATCAATGGAAACCTAGTCTTTATTCAGAATTATCTGTGTTTAATGCTTTCATATAATTGTGTATGACTATTAGCCCTAGTTTCCTAATTATATGAATTGATCTTAGACTTTAATTGACTACTAGCCATGGCTATTGAATCTGAACTAATAATTTTGTTTGAATCTACATATGAAACTAGAGATAGGAAGTTGTGAGTTATAACTTTAGGAGTAATGAACTAAACTTTGTTTCCGCAATTAGGAATCGAGTAAAGAGATAAATAGATTATGACCTACTCACTGCGAACAAAAATCAAAACTCTATTTCCATTCCAAAAACTCCTTCTAAAGGTAAGGAGTAGAAGACATTTGCGAGCACGGCTAAAGCTAACCTAATGGAGCTCGACCCAAGGTTCAATAAGATGGACCTGAAGAAAAAAATAAAGAAGGATCTTCTCGACTAAGAAATCCAAATGGCGATTTCAAGCTTCAGTGACATGAGTGACTGAGTGCTTGCTGGTATGCCACCTCCTGCCATTTCAAGCACCCAAGAACAATAAGTTCAGCGCACCAGACACCATTCTGCTGATCAGATCAGATCAATATGTTTGTGCATCTCAAATATTCGTGGATGTTGTATGTTGTTCTAAACTCTAAAGTATGAACAACATGTAGGTTAAAACGCTAGTGTTGAAATATTATCATATTTCATTTGCATTCATTTAGAAAAGGCAACATAAGTTGATATATTGTAGATGGTTGATCCCCTTGATAATACCTCCTCCGTCCTTTAATATAGGAGTACTTTACAAAAATCACGGGTATTAAGAAAAGTTGCAAGAGTAGTAAATTTGCCTAAAAAGTGTGTTACTATTACTAAATTGCCGTTTTTGAATAAATGTATTCAATGTTGATTTTTTTTATATTCCAAGACAATTGATAGTATTAAGAAAGGTATAGTTTGAAAAAAAGAAGTAATGAATGCATCTAGAAATTCATAAAAAACATTATATTCAAAAACAAACATTTTTTTGTAAATGATATTATAATTTTTTTGGTAAATAACACTTAGCAGCCTAATTTTTTGTTATTGTTGTTCAATAGGATACAAATAAACAAATTTTAATCAACAAGAGACTACACAAATAGTATCAAATCATGAATGTTAAGTAAACCAAGTCTTAATTTTTATCAAAAGGACTTTACTAATGTCAAATGTCTATTATCCAATATCAAATTCACTAACCAATTAAAAATATAGAGAAATAATCATTATTTCAGTGCAGTGCATGAGTGATTTTTTTTCCCCGAATTAAAGAAGAAAAAAGAGATTTGTGTTAAACAAATATTACGGAATTTTTAGTTTTGTAGAATGAACTGAACAAAATATAGCACAAGGAAGCTCACTCTTGAAGAAGAACATGTGAAGTAGAAACAGTGAAAATTAAGGTTAGAAAACAATTAATGAAAGAAAATAAATAATGAAAGAAAATGGAAGAAGAAAAAATGAAAAAGAGAAAGTATTCAAGTGAAAAGTGTTGTGTACACGTGGAAATAAAGTAAGAGAAGAAACAAAAGGAGTGGGGGGGAATAGGATGATAATAATTGAAATAGAGAAAAAGAGGAAAAAACAAAATAAAATAATTGAAAAAGTTAGGGGGACAGAAAGAAAACGAGTGGAAGGAATATAACAATATCTCTGGAATACCGCGTTTGTTTTAGGAGAAACTGACGTGAAAGATGTAGGAGCGACAAGCTCATATCTTAACGCGCGCTGGTAAAGAAAACGAGTGGAAGGAAGAATAAATTATCTACTGAATACCGTGTTTGCTTTGAAAGAAAACGAGTGGAAGGACGAATACATTATCTTCTGAATACCGTGTTTGTTTTAAAATACCCAATGGAAGAATAAATTATCTTATAACTAGCGTGTTTGCTTTAAGAAAAAATTGACAGCAAATGAATAAAAGGATAAATTACCGAAAAATGTAATATTTCTTCTATTATATTTTACATGTCATTTATATTTTAATGTAAGTAGGAGCTACAAATATTTGAAAAATAAAATCCAAATTTGTTTATTTTTTAATATTTTTTTATGCAAGTATAGAAAAATTCAAATCCATAAACATTGTCCCAAGTTCAAGTCTTGTAGATAGAAAAAATATACGTTCTCGGGTACTTATTATAAGAAACAATTGACTCTTTAGGTTTTTAATGCATTTTGTTATAGATGTAGACTAAATACATCACTTACACAATGAACCTAAAGAGTCCATTGTTTTTTATAAGAAGGATCAGAGGGAGTACTTTATACTATCTCTGTCCCTAAATATAAGACCCATTTTGAGGAAAAAAATTATTTCTTTTTATAAGACCTCTTTTAAATTTTCAAGTACATTAATTAATTCTATACCAACACACCTCTATTTTATTTTATATCTTTTTCTTCAATCAGTATTAAATACTATGTTGAAAACATACACTAACCATCTCTCTCTTAAAGGATAAAATTGTAAAAACAATAGCAGTTGCAAACAAATTTAATACCACTTTCAATTTTTGTAATTCCCGTTATTTTTCCAAAAGGACCTTATAATTAGGGATGGAGGTAGTAGTTTACAGGAGAGACATCATTAAAAAAGACAAATTTAATTTTTTTTAGGGGAGATTAGTCATTGATAAAGACGATGAATTCTTCACACCAATAATATGGTCATTAAAGAGAGCTTCAGACAAAAATAGAATGAGTGAGAGAGAGCGTGGTCGAGAGAGAGTGAGAGGCGGTTACCCTAGGTTCCACCAAGGGCCACTGCGCCGGTATTCACCTTCGCCGGAATTGAGGTAATATGGGGGGGTTGATTCCAAGTAGGGTGCCACCAAATGGGGGGATATGGGAGAGTGGTCTAACATGAGACCGCGAAGGGGGGAAGCGTCAGAATAGGTGGATGGCAGATGGGACAGGCTTCGGGAGGATCAGCGGCGTGGAGGTTCAAGGCGGCATGGGCAGTCTAGGGTTAGGGCAAGGTATGGTTCTGAACAATGGGAGTACGACTTAGAGGATCAACGTGATTTCTGCGAAAATATTTTGTCTCATGATGGGCGAGTGATTCAGTAATACTCGCGGTCTGGTTGGTCTCGTGGTAGAGCGACGCGCAGGTCTGGTGGGCGATCGCCTATTCTAAAGCAGCAGTCGTTATCACGACAACAACATCAAAGTACTATTGATGCATCATAAGGCGCAGGTCCAAGGGTTTTCAAGAATCAGTATCATTCTAAGCTGCAGAAAGGGAATGATAGGCGTTCACATGTGACAGTAGGTGCAGAAGCAGGAATTTCAAAGGCTGGTCATCATTATCCTTCATGGCAACAGCAGCAAGTTTATAACAGTACAATACAACATAATTTTGTCTCTTTTTATTTTACCAATGTGTCTGGAGATGTATTATATAGTTATTTGAAGCAAGGTTTTGAGGTTTGTGGTATTATGGAGGATGTATATGTGGCTAGAAAACGTAATGTCAATGGAGCTGCGTTTGGTTTTGTCTGTTATGGTAAGGTGAAAGATATTGATAAATTGCAGAAAGATGTGAACAATGTGTGGTTTGGTGACGGTAAGGTAGTGGCTAAAGTGTCTAGTTACGATCGTTTTGGTAACAAGTGGGGTGAGGAAGCGGGGAGAGGGAGAAAAAAGTAAGGCATCAGGGAGTAATCAGGAGAAGTAGGTGGCGGCCAAAAGGGTTTTGAGGGTGGTGGAGAAGGCTTCGGAGGAGCGTTATGGGAAGGTTAGTAATGTGGTGCAACCGAAATAGATATATGTCCGTAAATATAAGTCTGTTGAACAGGATGTGTTGTGGGCGTCAAAGGGTGTTGTGGTTTTGGTGCTGAATGGATAGGCTATATCGACTTTACAACGTCGTATTTATGATGCGGGTTTTGAGACACTTGATATTATTCCATTGGACACGCACAAAGTTTTTGTTAGATTAACATATGACAGGGATGTGAACTTTATTTTATCGGAGGCTGCAAAAAAAATTATTTATTTCTTTTCCACACCTGTCAAATGGAACAAAGAAATTTTGGTTCGTGAAAGAGGAGCTTGGGTGAGGATTTATGGCGTGCTTCTACATGCTTGGAATAGTAACTTTTTCAAACTCTGTCTTTTTCTACATGGTTGGAATAGAAACTTTTTTCTACATACTGAGGATTTATGGATGATTTTACTTTAAAAAAAGAGCGTTTGACTATGCGCGAGTTTTACTATCAACCTCGTCATTGGAAGTGATCAATATTGTAGCTAATATTATGGTGGATGGTGTAATTTTTTATTGAAGATGCTTATTTATCTAATGAGGCTGAAGATAAAGATGGTGATAATCAAGGTATGGCTGAAGTACATGAGGATGACACAGGTGGTGGTGATGTTGATGATTTAGTAAACCAAATTGCAGAAGATTGGGAGAAGGAAGTGCGGGAGCAGGGAGGGTGCATTGTCCTAAGGTGGTTCAGGTGGAGTCTCCGGTGATTGGTACTAGTGATACATATCAGTTACGTTTAAGTTCGAAAGAGAAAATTGTTGAGCCACCTTCAACCGAGGTAGAAGTGGGCATGGCAGCCGCAGGTCTTCTTTCTGGTCCTCCATTGTCGAATGTTGACTTAACTCGTTTAGAAAATATCATGCACGGTGAGGATAGTAACAATGATGACACGTCACGTAACTCTATGTGTGGTGATAGGAAGACTATGAAATGCACTACTTCATGTCCACCAGGGTGGGTACATGTTGGTACTTTGGGTTCGTGGAGTTTGGAGTGGATAAACAGACAAAATAATGAGGAAACAATTGGAAAAAATAAATCTAATTCATCAGGTGCGCCATGAGGGACCAAGAAGAAGGGTGGTGGTGTTATTCGTCATAATGCTCAAAGTTTAAAGCGTATCGCACGAGTTCCTGCAAAAGACCGTCATGAAATTCTTCGTGCTACTCTGAAGTCTGTAAAGAAACATATGGGGTTGACTGATACTTCAAAAAATAAGGTAATTTCTAATGATGGAATGTCTAACTCTGCTGGTTCTCAATCTTCTATTAATAATGATTTGACGAATTGGTTGGTGCTTCAAGGAAATGATAAAGAGGCCAAGGATGGTGTATGGGAGATAGGTAAGGCGGTGGGGCTTAAATTTAATGGGAACAAAAATAATATGTTTGATGTATTGTCTAGGACGGGAAGAAAAAATTAGGAACGAGAAGGGAAGGGGATGTAGGCAGTATGGTGTGAGGGTGGTGGGCAGGTGGCGGTGTTTGTGTTTTTAATGTAGCTCATCTCATGGAATGTAAGGGGGTTAGGGGGTTTTTTGATAAAAGGAGAGAAGTTTGTCAATTGGTGAAGGAGAAACATCCATTTGTTCTTTGTCTTCAAGAAACAAAGTTGCCTGTTTTTTATAATTCATTATGTAAATCTTTATGGGGGGATGTTACTGTTGATTATTCTATTCAGCCTTCGAACAGTTCTTTGGGTGGTTTAGTAACATTATGGGATTGTACAGAGGTTGATGTTTGGGAGACTATTTCGTTTGGACATGTTTTGGTGATAGTAGGGCATTTTTTGAAGTCTACAGAGAGCTTTGTTTTGTTTTATGTTTATGCCCCGTGCGATGTATCCCGTCAGCAGATTCTTTGGGAGAACATTTATGTCAGGTTGAACTCTTTTAAGGGCTAGAATATTTGTATTTGTGGTGACTTTAATGTGGTCTGCTATGTCGAGGAAAGACAAAGTGTGGGAGTGGTTTTTAGAGAGTTAGGGATCGCTATTTTTAATAAGCTCGTTGATGGTAACTTTTTGATTGACCTTCCCCTTCGTAGTCGTAGTTACACATGGTACTAGGGGGACGGGTGGTCTATGAGTCGTATCGATCGGTTTTTGCTTTCTGAATGTTGGTGTTTAACGTGGCCAAATTATGTTCAGATGGCTTCGTCGAGGGGCTTGTCGGATCATTATCTGTTACAATTATCTATTGATGAAGAGAATTGGGGGCCTAGACCACTTTGACTGTTAAAATGTTGGGAGAATTTTCCGAGGTATAAGATTTTTGTCCGTGATAAGTGGAATTCTTTCTTTGTGCAGGGGTGGGGTGGATATGTGTTGAAGGAAAAATTTAAGTTAATTAAACTGGCTTTAAAAGAATGGCATCATCAACACTCTCAGAACTTGAAGGTGAGAAAAACACAAGAAGGGGAGGTTGAATTGTGTTAACTTTTTCGCGTCTCTTTAAAAGATTGATTCTGTTTTCCATATCAGAGTCTGTTGCAGCGGAATAAAGTAAAGAGATAAATGAAAGAGAGAACACAAGCAATTATACAGGTTCCTTCCATAAACCGGAAGTAGTCCTGTCCCCCTAGCACTTCCAAGGAGAGTTCACTAAAATGTAATATCAAATTACAAGTTGCTCAAGCACATAGCAAGAGACTTCCAATGCTCAAGCACACAAGCAAGAGACCTTTATTGCTCAAGGACACACCCAAGAGACTTTTATTGCTCAAGCACGCAGGCAAGAGACTTCTAACACAATTTACAGAAAATGGAATAAGAGTTTGAACACTTGATATACAATCAGTGGTGTTCCAAATACAAAACAAATAAAACTCTGTTTTCTGTTACACTTAGAAATTCTAGAATAATGAAGTTTGTAAGAATTTTCTAAGTTGTTGATGTGTTTTGTTTGACTCAGGGAGTATATCAAAAATATGCGTAGGAGTTCTATTAGTCAGTAGTAGAGTCTAACCAATTCTTCAAGTCTTCTTTCCTTTATATAGAGGTTATAGAGAGACGTTGAGAAAAGCCAGCACATCACAGAGTCATCTAGAAGCTTGATCAACCACTGTTGATTTGTTGCTTGATATGGTAATCGTCCTTCAAAAACAATTTTGAATTCCATTCCTCTTGGAGTGAAAATACTAGTAGACACAGCTGCCAATAGTACAAGTAGTGGAGTAGTGGAAACAGGGGTCGTACATGTACTATGTCCTTTTCCTGTGCTCTTTTGTCACAAAGCATCCCATGCTTAAGTTGCCTTCAAGATAGCCGTTACTCTATATGAATGTTCCTTCTGCAACGAAATGCCTTCAGGGATTCATAAGATTAAATACTTGAGTTTGCAGTTTTCAGACTCTCTGTAGAACTTCAGACTCCGTTGAGCTTCAGACTCTCTTCAGCTCCTTCAGACTCTCTTCGTTCTTCAGATCCTTTATAGACAGGTTCTTCAGACTCTCTAAGTCTTCAGAATCTCTCGAAACAACTTCAGATGATTCTTCATGCTCTCTAGGTCTTCTGAATCACTTGCAACAAGCTTCTTAAGGATTTTGCTCTTCGTTTGTTCTTACAGAATATTTTCTAAGATTAAAATCTTTGACTAAGATTCTGCACACTTAAACAAATATTAGCATATCCAATTGATAATTGTTAACACCTTGTTATCATCAAAACTAAAAGTGGTATTGTTAAACACCCTTTGTTCCAACATAACTTACCAGCAAAAATTCAGTCTCTGTAGGATAAAATTACGGCAATTGAATTGAAAGGGGAGTATGTAGTTTTGATTGATGCGAATGTCGAGGAGTTCTATGGGCTATCTGAGGAATTGTTCTCTTTATCTCGGATAAATAATAATATTTGTTTGCAACAGTCGAGGGCTCAATGGCTCGGTGAAGGGGATTCTAATTCCAAGTTTTTTCATACGATTATGTCTAACCGGAAGAGAAGGAATGTTGTGTCGTCTTTCATTGTGAATGGCGTGCTGGTTGAAGGGGTTTAAATTGTGCGTAGTGCTGTTTATTCTCATTTATCTTCCCATTTTCAATCCCGTTTGGTGGAGTGTCCTAGTATGGAGGTTCTTCAGTTTTGATCTTTGTCTCATAGAGAGGGGGTGAGTTTGGTGAAGCCTTTTTCGGTGGAGGAGGTGAAGGCCGCCGTATGGGATTTTGATAATTTTAAATGTTCGGGGCCAGACGGTATTTCATTTGGTTTCATCAAAGTCTTTTGGGATATGCTGAAGGATGATGTGATGCATTTTCTTGTGGAATTCCATAAGAATGGCAGGTTGACCAAAGGGATAAATAGTACCTTGATTGTTATTATCCCCTAGGTTGATAGCCCACAACAGTTGAATGATTTTCGGCTCATTTCTCTGGTAGGAAGCATGTATAAAATTTTGTCAAAGGTCCTTGCTATCAGACTTCGCTCCATTATGGGATCAGTTATCCTGAATTCTCAATCTTCTTTAATTAAAGGTCGTCAGATTCTTGATGGCATACTGGTGGCTAATAAGGTTGTCGAAGAAGCTCGTAAGCACAATAAGGAATTACTACTTTTTAAGTTGATTTTGAGAAAGCGTATGACTCAACAGATTGGGGCTACTTGGATGAGGTAATGAAGTTGATGTGGTTTCCGACTCTTTGGCGGAATTAGATAAAAGAATGTATATGCACTTCAATAGAGGAGTTTCCTTTTGAGAGAGGGTTGCGGCAAGGCGACCCTCTACACCTTTCTTGTTTCTTCTGGCTGCGGAGGGATTTCATGTTTTGATGGAGTCTTTGTCAGTTAATAATCTTTTTACTAGTTATAAGGTGGGGAAAAATGTCCCGGTTGTTGTTTCTCACCTCCAGTTTGCGGATGACACATTAATATTAGGTGAGAAGTCGTGGGCAAATGTTCGGGCTATGCGTGATGTGCTTCTTCTTTTTGAAGCTTTGTCTGGGTTGAAGGTGAATTTTTCCAAAAGTCAGTTGGTTGGGGTTAATGTTGCAGGGTCTTGGTTAACAGAGGCGGCACTGGTGATGAACTGCAGGGTTGGCTCTCTTCCCTTTGTGTATTTGGGGCAGCCTATTGGGGGTATTACGAGATGTCTGTTGTTTTGGGAACCATTGATTACTCGTATCAAATCTAGACTGTCGAGGTGGAAATCAAAACACTTATCTTTGGGTGGTCGTCTGGTCTTGTTGAAGTTTGTCCTGTCTTCCCTGCCTGTTTATGCTCTTTCTTTCTTCAAGGTTCCGTCAGGTATCGTCTACTCTATTGAATCTATTTTAAATTTGGGGGTAAGGAGAATTAGGAAGTTTAATATTGCATTATAAGGAAAGTGGTGTTGGAGGTCGTTGGTGGATAAGAAGAGTTTGTTATTTAGGGTGATGTCAGCCCGTTATGGTGTGGAGGGGGTTGTTTGGTGGATGGAGGTTGTAATGCTTCTCTTTGGTGGCGGGACATCGCTGCCTTACGTAGGAAGGATTGGTTTAGTGAGCATGTTAGTCTTGTGGTGGGAAATGGGAAGTTAACCAGGTTTTGGTCAAATGTGTGGGTGGGTGGAGTGTCGTTTAAGGATAGGTTTAATAGATTGTTTGACTTGTCCTTGTTTAAAGAGATGTATGTGTTTGATATGTGTCAGTTAGGTTAAGGGGGATGGCGAGGCGTGCAAGTAGAGGCGGAGGTTGATAAGGAGGACAGATGGCACTGGAACTCGGAAACGTCAAATGCATTTTCTTTTCGGAGTGCATATAAAGTCCTGGCTAGTCAGCATCATACGACTGCTATGCTGACTGCGAAGTCTCTTTGGCACAACGACATTCCTCTAAAGGTTGTTCGGTTTACTTGGCGTTTTTTCCATGATCTGTTGCCCACTAATGATAATTTGATTCGACGAGGAGTTATAGCTTCTAATGATAGGTTGTGCATTGGTGGTTGCGGTTCGTTGGAAACTTCCTCCCATTTATTATTACATTGTCGCATTTTTTGAGAAGTTTGGCACTTTATTCATAAATGGCTTGGTGACTGATTGGTTCTCCCAAATGTTCCAGCATACCACTTTAATCAGTTTAGTTTTGTTGGTGGTAATTGTTCCAAGGTGCGGATGTCTATTACGCATCTCATTTGGTATTCTACTGTGTGGGAAATATGGAAAGAAAGAAATAACAGGTTATTCAATGACAAAGAATGTTCAATATCGCAAATCGTGGATAAGATTAAGTCGCTTACTTTTATGTGGTTGAAGGCGAAGTCTGCTTCTCTTCCTTTCAATTACCATGCTTGGTGGCTTAGTCCGTTCACAATGTTGGGCATTGACTAATGTTGTTTGTTTATTTTGTTGTTTTTCTAGTTTCTATTTTACTGTTTCCCTTTTTGTATTTTTTAACTCTTTGTTCTTTTCTGGTACACCTTGTGCTAGGAAGGACGCTTTGATTGGGTAATATATTCCATTTTAGCCTCTTAAAAAAAAGAGTTTCAAGTATTGTTAACTATATTTTTTTTAAATCATCTTTGTTTATTTATTGAAAAATGAGAAATATATGAAATAAACTACCGTAAATTATTTTTAAGTGTTGTTTTGTATAAAAGATTTTATTATTTACTTGTTGTTTTTTCAAAGTTTAATACAATATCAAATTAAAATATATTTTACCAGATCGGATACCAAGTTTATATATATATATATATATATATATATATATATATATATATATATATTACCAGCTTATTGCACCGACAAAAATATGTATAATCAGATAAAAAATAATTAAGAGAAATATAGAAGAAAAAAAAACAAATAGTTTTTTTATAGGTAAATAACTTTAAAACAATAACAATGTGAATGAATAGAATAGTCAAGAAACGATATTGATGCTACGAACACGACCCTTCACGGGTCGATCGCGATTCACTATCAGTTTCTTTCCAAGATCCCATTTTTTCTTCATCCTCTTCTGGATTGATATGTTGTTTTCTGTAGTTACCTCCCTCCGTGGATGTATGAAACCCTAAACCCTTTTTTTGTACCTCGTCTCAACCCTTTGTCTTACCCTCCTTCAACTTTTGTTACCTTCCGCTGTCAGGTTTTCTTCCTTAATCATCATGTACTATCCCATCAGATTTCATCCCCCAAAAACTCTCCACCGCTCATCTCCTCATGGCTGAACCCAATTACCTTACCTTCCAAGTTTTTGTCACAAACCCTTCTCTGAGTCATGGCCAAAACCAACATGCTACACATAATCAAAACGCTTTCTTCACTCCCTCTAGACTCATATTACCTGCACAAATTCAAACAAACTAGAATCAAGAAAATCATTATTTCACAGATAACTTACAATCCAAGGTTCCTCAACCCAATTTTAACTTCTTTGTCTACCCAGATACCCTAATCCAAGAAAGGGTTCAAGCTTGCAACAGAAGCATCCTAGGAAGTTTTATTACCGACAAACCTATCCATATCAACTCAATCCAAACAGGCCAAAGCAATATATGGGGAAATCCTGATGGCTTGCAAATTCAGGAAATTGAAGGAAAGATTATCCAATTCTTCATGGATAAAAAAATTGATCAAGATAGGATTCTGCTTGGTAACCCATGGATTTTCAGAAATTCATGGCTCATTCTAAAAACCTGGGACAGAGAAACTGACATCAAGAGGCTAGATTTTGAGCATGTCCCAATTTGGATTCGATTGTGGGGCTTACCAAATCATTGCAAAACCAAAAAGATGGGGGGAAAGCCTTGGTGCTCTCATGGGAATAGTGGAAACTGCTGTGTTCCATGAGTACCCTGGAAAAAACAGAATTATTAAGATCAAAGTTGCTATCAGTATCCATCAGCCTATTCAAACTAGCATCCACCTTGGCAACCCTATTGATGGGACAACCTGGGTTGACTACAGATATGAAAACTCCATCAGATTTGCTTCAATGTGGGATTATAGAGCATACTGAGAATATCTATCAAAACCCACCTATAGCATCAAGAAATTTTTCACCTCTGGGTCTTTAGATCAGATCTACACAATATGGCAGGAGGGTCTTGGAGGCTAAGGACAAAAAATTCTACAGCAATCCTTCCCAATCTAAAGAATTTGGCCATTATAGTCCCCCTGTTCTTCACACCCTCATTCAACAACTAGCCTCCATGAAACTTCAACAAAAATCCCCTCTGCAGTCTCCTAAGCATCAACAACACTGAATGAGACCAATTGAGTCAAGACTATATGCTGCACCTAATACAACTCAAGGAGGCTCTATGAACATGACTATCATGAAAACTACACCAAATGGCATAAGCAACAGCACTAACAAAAGACAGAGAACTGAAGACTCACCCACACATATACTATCAATGGGATTGAAGCTCATTTCCTGGAACTGTCAAGGGATTGGTAACCCTATGACAGTTCGAGCTTTCAAAAAGCTCATTGCTCTCTACCATCCTAATTTTATTTTTCTAATGGAAACTAAGAAATTGCAAAAACAGTGTTCCTTTTTCGCTAATCTAGGAGACCAATATGACTCTTTTATTGTTGACTGCTCCACTTCTGGTGGAGGTGTAAATCTGGTGGCATTATCATGATGTGGAATCCTATTTTCAAAGTTGATATAAAAATGTATGATTTCTTTTATATTGATGCCTTTATTACTTCCTCTATTGATAGTATATCCTGGAGATGCACTGGCATTTATGGTTTCCCTCAACACCATAATAAATTCTTTACATGTGAAACTATTTCTAACCTTTCCTTCAATAATTACAATGCTAACTGCTGATTTTTGGTGATTTTAACATGATTTTGAACAATAATGAGAAAATGGGGGGAAACCATATGGATTTGAATATTACACAACTTTTCAGGGACATTATTAATGTTTGCAACCTTATGGATTTGGGCTATCATGGTGATATCTTCACCTGGGCAAACAATCAAGATGAGGGTCGCATCAAGTGCAGACTTGATAGATTCTTAGCCAACCCAAAATGGATATCTCTGTTCCCTAATTTTACTAACACTCATCTCATTAGGTTTGGCTCTGACCACAATCCTCTTTTATTAGAATTCTCCTCCACTAACCATTGCAGGTTTCCTTTTCCAAAACCCAAGAAATTTGAACAGATTTGGCTTAGTAATGAAGAGCACAATGATATTGTCAAGCAATCATGGGCTAATCCCTTAAATAATAATACTCAACGCCTCTCATTCACTCTAGAAAATTTATCTTAATGGGGCACTGCTGCTTTTGGAAACATTAGGAAAAAAAATCAGTACTACCCAAAATTCCCTTTAGGAGCTACAACTCATAGTGAACCATAGGGTATAATGCAACAGATAAAAGAGAAGGAGAAATGTCTTGACTCTATTAAAACAGGAAGAAACTTGGTGGTACCAAAGATCTAGAGCTCTCTGGCTTCAAAATGGTGATAAAAACACCAAGTACTTTCATATGAAAGCCAACCACCGTAAGAGGAGAAATCACATTGACAAAATTCAAGATATTGTTGGTGTCACTCACTATAACCTGCACAACATTGATACTGTTTTTAAGGAGTATTTCAAGACCTTATTCACTAGCCAAAATCCTCACAATTTTACTGACATTATTCAGGTGGTTCACAATAAGCTTTCGGAATCTATGAAAGACCATCTGTTTGCTCCATTTATTGCTGCTGAGATACACCAGTCTATCAAAGGCATGAAGAGTCTAGCTTCCCCTGCCCTGATGGGCTCCCAGCACTATTCTATCAACAATATTGGCCCACCATTGGCCCTGATATCACCTTTGCCTGCCTGAATATTCTCAACCATGGAGGTGACCCCAGTAGCTTCAACCACACCAACATATGTCTCATTCCCAAGAATAACCATCCTACCTCTCCCAAAGACTATAGACCCATTGCACTTTGCAATGTTACCCTCAAAATTATCACCAAAACTATTGCTAATAGATTAAAACCCATCTTCCCTAACATAATCTCTGAAAACCAAAGTGCTTTTGTCCTTGGCAGACTTATAACAGATAACACCCTTATGGCTTATGACATTTTTCATTATTTCAAACATACTACCAAAAAAGAGGGTTTTGTTGCTATAAAGTCTGACATGGGAAAAGCATATGACCGACTGGAATGGAATTTTATAGAGGACATTATGCTTATTATGGGTTTTTCCCCTAATCTTGCGGCCATCATCAAGAAATGCATCAGCTCTGTCACCTATAACATTATCCTTAATGGCAGACCCTCATCTACCTTTAGACCCCACAGAGGCATACGACAAGGAGACCCTTTATCTCCTTATCTCTTTATTATATGTGCATATGTGTTTTCAGAAATAATACCAAGAGCATAATAGGAAAATCAGATCCATGGTATAAAAATTGCTCCTGGGGCCCCTGAGATTAGTCACCTTCTATTTACTGATGACAACTTAAATTTTTGCAGGGCAAATTCAACATAAGCTTATAAAATAAAACAGATTATCAACTCTTACTAGGAGGCATCAGGTCAATTAGTCAGCTTGGCAAAATCTGAAATTCTATTTAGCAAGCATGTACATCCTCAAAGCAAATTGGAAGTCTTGCAACCTCTCCCCATGAAAACTGTTACAACCTTTTCCAAATATCTTGGTATGCCTACAACCATTGGTAGATCGAGAAATCAAGTCTTTGATTATATACAAGACAAAATATGGAAAAAACTGAAGGGGTGGAAAGAAAAGCACCTTTCCTTTGCTGGGAGAAGTAGCCTTATACAAGCAGTGGCTCAGGCCATTCCCACATATGTTATGAGCTGTTTCTATCTACCAAAAAACTTTTGCGCATACATTGAGAAATTAATCTGTGATTTTTGGTGGGCCAGCAATATGGACAAGAAAAAACATCATTGGGTTAAGTGGAGCAAACTTTGCCATAATAAAAAGCAAGGGGGACTTGGGTTCAGAAATCTCAACCTTTTCAATGAAGCCTTACTGGCTAAACAAGGCTGGAGACTCGCTACTAATATCACCTCCCTAATTGCACAAATGTTCAAAGCAAAGTATCATCTCAATTGTTCCTTTCTAAAAGCTAAACAACGCTAAAACATGAGCTACACATGGAACAACATTCTTAAGGCCAGCCATCTCCTTTTGAAGGGTAGTTACTGGATGATTGGAAATGGGGCCATGGTGAGTAAAACCGCAAGTGCACGGTTCTACTAAAGTAGTAAAAAGAAAGTATCATTCCGACAGGGAGTTATGAATTTAATTAAATTTTTAGAAGTGAATTAGAAGAAAGTTCAGTTGAAAAATGTTTGATTTTTAATGAATAAAAATAATAATAATAAAAGGCGCCTTGGGATTTATTGGTCCACCTTAATAACAAGTCCTTCGCAAACAAACCCTAAACCGTTAATTTTACATTGGATCTACTTTCTAAAGACAAATTTCTCTTAAGTGTATCAAAGCTTCTCTCGAAGTCATTGAGTGTGTTCCTTTAGCAACCAAGCCTATTCTCATGGTTGGTTGCTATTAGAATCCTTGAAGAACGAAACTTTATATGTCTCAAGGTTTGCTAGGCTATTCTCATGCTTCGCAATCCTTGTCTAATTTCGCTTGTTCCAATGTCAAAGCTCCGCGTTCGCTTTATGAATTGATATTTAAGATGATGAATTAACAACTACTAACCCTCCATGTTCGCTTTATGAGTTGGTAATTGTTAATTCATTATAAAAACGGTGAAATTAGATTAGAAAGTAGATTATATAAAATTAGGGTTTAAAGTTTGGTTTGTTAGGATTATGTCATTAAGACTTATCCAAAAATCCCAAGACAAAGAAGAGTCTACTCACTCACGTTTATTGTAGACATGGAAGAAGAGAAAAGGAAGAAGAAGAAGTAAATAAAAGTAAATAAATAAAGGTGAACTTTTATTCCAAGAACAAAATATGGTTTTACAAACTAGATAGATGCTCTATTTATAGTCTAACATTGACTTGAGCCCCAAGAATAAATAACTAAAGTATTGCACAAGAAACCATGGGCTCTAAGTCAAAAATGCTAAAATAGGCAGCTTGTCGGAGAAGCAAAAGCAGCAAAAGGGTATTATGGGGTGCCAGTTGTATATTATGGTGAAGGATCTTCAAACTTCTTTGCACAGTATATTTTCTTGTACAAGATCTTCATATTTTTAGAACAAATTAGCTCCAAGGATATTTTTGCATGAGATCTTCATATTTTAGCTCCAAATTTGTTCCAAGGATATTTTTGCATAAGATCTTCATATTTTGGCTCCAAATCTCCTTTCTTTTGCTCCAAGACTAAATCTTTTGAATATTTGTTTCTGAAATATAAAAGCTTGCAATTGAAGTAAAATAATTCTAAAAGAAAATAATATTAAATAAAACAAAATCAAATATAAATAAAACAGACTCAAATATTATATTAAAATCACTAAATATTGACTCATCATGCCATCGTCAACATATGGACTGACAACTGGCTTCCTCAACAACATGGTTTTAAAACCTGGTCCACCTAACCCTCTGAGACTACTCACACCATGGTTAAGGACCTTATTGACTCTAACTCTTATTCATGGAAACATGACATTATTCAAGACATTTTCCTCCCTTTTGAGGCTGAACAGATCCTTCAAATCCCTTTATACCCTACCACCAAGAAGATATTCTGGTTTGGCCAGGAACAAGAAATGGTAATTATTCAGTAAGATCAGGCTATTTCACTAGACTTCATTGGAACCACCGACAAGCTCGGGTGTCTGGCAGCTCTACCATTAGTGATATTAAATAATGGGATTCCCTTTGGAAACTTAAAATCCCCCAAAATTAACTAATCTGCTATGGAGGATTTTCCATAATGGTCTCCTTATGAAAGCTAACCTCTTCCACAAAGGTAAGCTTAGTGACCTTTTATGTCCTCGGTGCCTAGAAGCTAATGAAGACTTAAACCACATTTTTATGAACTGTGTTTGGGCTAGACAAATATGGTTTGCATCACCTCTTACTCTTAATTTTGAAAACAACACCATCAACTTCAGAGATTGGTTATCTCATATGCTCGCATCACAAGACAACGACATTATGGCCGCTATCGCATAAATCATCTATCAGATCTGGAAAGCTCGAAATCAATTAGTTTTTCAAAATAAGACCTTACCAGTTCTGGAAGCTAGCTCTAAAGCTCATCTCGATCTACAGGACTACCATGCTCAGCTGCTGCATCTCCCTGGTCAAGCTCCGTCAAACAATCCTAGCATGCATAGCTGAAACACTAGCTGGAGTCCTCCTTCAAGGGGTCTTCTCAAGCTCAACGTAGATGCTCACCTTTTAGGTGATGGCCTTTGGGGCTTGGGTTTGATTCTGCGACAGGAGGATGGGGGCACAATTGCGGTGGCTACTAGGGTGGTTAGGAGTGGGGAAGAAGCTCGGATAGCTAAAGCACTTGAAATTTTGGAAGCTTTGTTCTTCATTAGTCATCACGGTCTAAACTCTTGTTATTGAATCGGACGTTCAAGCTTGTGTTTCTACTATAGTTAACAAAATCATAGATAGATCTTACTGGGGGAAGATAATCCATTCACGTGTTCACCTTTGTACTTGTCCAGATAAGATAGAAATTGTTTGGACAAAACGTAGTGGAAATATGGCAGCTCATGAGGTAGCCCGTTGGGCTGCTATTGACCCGGATAGGATTTGGACCCATAGTTTCCCTAAGCCCATTTACTCTCATATATAAAAAGATATGATTTTGTAACCTCCTCTTTTTCTATGATATGGTTTATATTCAAAAAAAAAAAAAAGAATACAGTAGAGTAGTAAACAGTTAAAACTATATCAAAATGTATTTTCATAAAAAACAAATTTATGAGTTTTTTTAAGTATAATAAATAACTTTAACAGAATTATTAACGAAATAGAACTAATATTTTTATTTTTGGATGAACAACGAATTAAAGTGAAAAGACAAAAAACATGGGCTCCATCAACCATTTCTTTTCTTCATATGGGTGAATGCGAAGCACACGCTAGAAAACTTGTGGGGTCACCCACAGTGATTTTCTCACATAGCAACAACACTAAAGTCCTTGTCCAGAACAAAAAACACTAAAAGTCTCTGTCAAAGAAAAAAACAACAATAAAATATTTTCCTATTTTAAAAATTATTAGAATATATGTATAAATAAATAGAAAAAGACATCGCTGTAATACATATATTTTTTTCTCAAAAAATATAGGAATTTATCAATTTTTCTTAATATTTCAACCAAAAAACATGAAAGGTTGAGTTTGACAGTTGTATGTTATAATTAAAAAAAATAGAGAGAAAAAAAACTCTAATGAAAATAATCCATTGAGTGGAAAGCAAGCCAACAACAAACGACATTGTTAAACTTGTTTTAAATTATAAAACTAATCCTTGTAAATACAATATTTCAATCAAAGTGTGTGTACGAATTGGTCATTATAGTACAGGTGTATTATTTTATTGGCTTGAGCATGTCACTGACTTTCTTAATATATGGCTTAAAAAATTTCTTTCTAAACAGGTGGGGTATGGGGCTAATACTTTTGTAGATGTAGATTTCCTGCTGTAATAGTAGGATATTGTAAGACGTGTGAGCTGTCCGATCAAAAATAAGTGGTTAAGATTTAATTGTGTTAAAACTAACAGAACAAATCTAAACCGTTAAATGAATATTTTATGACTGAGGTTGACCACGACGTGAAGCAGTTACATCAGAGGATCCAGGACCTATTTTTGCTGCCCCACGTTACGTTGAAAAGAATAAAGACAATCTAAATTTGGGTGGCTAGTCTCCGGTAAATACCTGTCTATTCAATCAGTGATCATATATTTTTTTACATTGCTATAGCTTCCCAAGAAAAATCCAAAATGCCTGATATACACACACGTATACTTTATCTACTTAATATTTATCTTCATAGGCAACCATTGTCTTGACAGTAAAGTAACAAATTAATCCATGGTCCAGCATACTAAAACATAATTAACATATTCAATTGTGTTGTCTTTCAAAAAAAAAAATCAATTGTGTTGTATAAACACCCTCTCTAGAAAAGTATGTTAATTTCAAAACTTTATGTAAATTCTTACGTTTTGCTTTGTTTTTAGTTATTTTATTTACATTTGAAAACAAATTATATGTCATTTAGAGTAGTTGTTCGTTGTTTGAGGAACATTAGTTGTAATTCGGTTTCTTTCTTAATCATGCAACTCCTCCACAATTGTTGAGTTTTTTTATTAATAAATCATGTAATTAATCAGTTTTGAGTATTTGTAATGTTCAAGGGATTTGAAGAATGAATATCAATGTTACGTATAAGGTTTTTGAGGACAATACAAGTTGGAGAAAATTCATCCAAAGTTTCAAGGCATTTCAAGATGGAAGAACGCTTGAAAAAGGAAGAAAAATTGCACAATTTGCCCCTAGCGCCGTCAAAAGCGCCCATGCGCATACAAAAAGTGCAAGGTGCATTGAATGGTCAAGAAGCCACTCTAGCTATTGTCTAATGTGCCAAAAACATGTGCAATGCACCCCGCCGATTCCATTCGGGCAGAATTATGTTTTTGCTTGTTTTCCATGTTGGATTGAAAGAAAAAGCCCTTAATTCTTAACTTAACCTAGAAGTAAAGATGCATATGAATAGATACACCTGCACACACTTATATTGATTTAAAAACATTGTGATTTAAAGCAAGGGTTAAGTATCTGAAGCATCAAAAAGGGTTTTTCTCCTTCCACCCGTTCTCGAATATGTTTATCTTTTTTTGTTTATGTATTCAGTTACCATGTGTAACTAAACCTCTAAAGATTAGGGTTCAAAGATGAACCTCTATTTATTTGTTGGATTCAATTAATGCAATTTCTTTATTCATTCGTGGTCTATGTTTTCTATGGTTTTGGCGTTATAATGCTTTACAATCCTAGGTCTGACAAACCTAGACGATTTAACTTATCTTAGGTTAAGTGATTAATTCACAACCTCAAATTTATCGGAATAATTACATATGAACAAGAACCCTTAATTTATTAGGGATCGTTTGATCTTATCTAACAAGGAAGATAGAGGGGGTTGAAGAATCATATTGATCATTGATAAACCTCTAAATAAATCCCTTTTATTTTCTGCAATCAATAACAACTCTTATTGTGCAATCAATTAAAACTTTCAAAACCATGACTTCTTTTATTGCTTTTAATCAAATAAATTATGTTAGTTGAACGACAATTCCTATGGATATTATAACTTATCACTTTATTACTTGTTACAATTTAGCACATGTGCCAATTTATCCATCATAAATTGTAAGAACAAAATGGTGGGTAAAAAAACACGATGAAAATTTATGTCTTGTGCCATAGAAAGTATCGTGAAAATCACAACCAAGGTAATGATACCGTGTTGAGAATCAAACGATATGGAAAAATTAGTCAAAAGAGCTTTGAAAGTATGAAGAAAAGTAAAATTTAGAGCTAATCGGCTATGGTCATAAGACCATATATATAGTGTTTTGGCACATATACAAAGAGACGTTATTTCTAATAATAAAAAATAAAATTTATGTAACATTTTGGAGATAAGTACCTCATTCTTGTGTGTCTAAATATTATACATTTGGTACTGTGAACAAATAAGTATTTCTTGTCAAATTTACGGGGAATAATTTTTTTTGCAAAAGATACAAAAAAGAATATATATATATATATATATATTGACTCCCTTTATATAGTACTTTTGAATCTTAACTGGCTAACGGAATAACAAATTTCTCAAACTACTAACATCATTTTATTCTATTAAATATCATCATAATTTTTTTTAAAGGGCCAAAAGAAACTGATATATTAAAAAATCAAATCAAGCCATCTCAACATAAGGTGTACTGAAAAAAATCCTGACAATGAAACAAAGTACTTCATAGTAGCTGAAAGAAAGGAAGAACAGACAAAACAAGGTAGGTAACTACAGATAAACAGAAAATATGATTTAGCCTCCCTAACTGGTAGTCAAAGTCGAATAAAACATATTTCGACGTAAACCACCAATACGACTAAAGCTTTACCCTTTCACAAAGAGCCCGTAAGTTGTCCTCCTTCCTCTGGATAATATGTCTGTTAGATTCCGTCCAAATAATCCAAGCAACAGAAAGCCAAATAACATTTAGGGAGCTTTGAACCTTATGTGAAAAACCCCCTAAGCTACCAAACTGACAAATATTCTCTAGAACCTTGCCATTATAAACAATAGAGAATCCAATCCAGCTGGAAATAAAATACCAAAGGCTGCCATAGAAATCACATTTAAGAAAAAGATGGTCAATATCCTCATTCACACCAAATTTCACCGTGCAACCTTGTTCACTAGCTTCAATGACGCTCCTGTGCAATAAATTATCCCTAGTTGGCACTCTATTACGCAAAAGCCTCCAAGGAAAAACTAGAGACCTTAAGAGGAACAACCTTTACCTAGACAAATTGATGATGATTTTGGTGCTGATTGATGTCCATTTCTGTCATTTTGTTGAAAGCACTACTAACATAATATCAATAAGATAAATAAAATGTCAAATCTAATGATCAGCTGATCCAACCTGCAAAACCACTAAAGTTACCCGCCCCTCATACTCTCCCGCCAACTCTTCCTCCGAAACGAATAACCTTTTACGCCACTTCCACACTCACCGTTCACTCCTCGCCCCATAGAAAACATATTCTTTATAGTCACCAATTTATTATCAGCTAACTCATATAATCTTCTATATCTATCCTTTGGGTGCATACCATCCAACCAGGAACCTAACCAAAAATGAGTAGAACTCCCATCACCCTCCTTCCGAATAATGTTATCTATCAACCATCCACATGTCCCACACCCGTACTACTTCTCATAGTCTGCCACTACACCGACCCATCACCCCTCTTTTTGTCAATAACACGCGCATAAATCCATATACCATAAATAATTTGTATCTTCCAACAACCTCTAACACCATTTACCAAACAAAGCTAAATTAAACTCCTTTAACCTCCTAACCCCCCAAACCAGCATGTTTTTTTTTTCAAGCACAAAGTATCCCATTTAATTCACCCCCCCCCCCCCCCCCCCCCCCCCCCCCCCCCCCCACACACACACACAAAATTAGAAATAGATTCAAGGGAAGAAATGATATTCAAGGGGGCCTTGAAGAAGGAAATAAAGTAGACAATAATGGAGGACAACACATATTTAAGCAGAATCAAACGACCCTCGATAAATAAGTGTCTACTCTTCCATCTTAACAACCTTTTCTTGATCCAGTCAAGCAATGGATAGCAAAATCTCAACTTCCTAGGATCCCCACCAATAGTCAACCCCAGATACAAAAACGGGATACGACTATACTTAAAATTCAAAACCAGTGCCGCCTCATGCAACCACGAATCGGAAATATTAACACCAATCATCACTCTTTTATGAAAATTAACCTTCAACCCAAAAACTGCTTCAAAAAGAATCAAAATCTTTTTTAGTGCTCGAATGTTCACCTAACTCTTAACCAAAACCAAGAGTGTATCATCCGCAAACTGAAGGTGAGTAATAGAATTTTGTCTATGTAGCCCAAAACCATATCATTCAGATGCTAACAAAAAAATAAACGAAGAAAGAGGGTCACCTTAACGAAGACCTCTATCCATCTTAAATACCACAGTATGACTACCATTAACAAGAACCAACACCGATGTTGTAGCAATACACTCCATAATCTACCTCCTACAATTACAAGGAAAATTCATCTTACCCATAAAAACATCTAAATAAGACCAACCCACATAATCATAGGCCTTTTCAAAATCCACTTTAAACAAAACTAACTCTTTTTTCAATTTAGAGTATCGTCCACTAGCTCATTAGAAATTAAAATACCATCCATAATCTGACGAGCTATGAGAAAACACGGAACCATACCTGCCGTAACTCTTCCTTCTCTGGTCACCTACAAAATGGCCGCGCAATACCCCACTAGAAGAATATCGTCCACCAGAAAAACGGCCATGCAAAGAAAACTCTAACCACTCCCTATCCTTTGAGAACCTGTCAAACACGCTTCCTCCCTAACGCTTGAAACCCGAACACATATGTTGTCCTTAAAAAGCCGATCGGATTGCTTTCCTACTTCTTGACCTAACCCCAAACCATTCCCCATCCCCCCCCCCCCCCCCCCCCGAAATTGAAGATGATCAATTTTATAGAAGCAACACACATGCCAAGGAGAAAACTCTAACAGCGCTCTTTTCCTCTCGTTACACGAAAAAATGACGTTATAACATTTTACTCCTTCCGTTCCTTTTTAAGTATCGTTTTGGAATATTAACACAAAAACAGCGAAGTGTATTTTTGCACTTTTTCATCCTATTATACCCTCATTTTAATCCACCAATATATTCATATTTTTTTGCACACACTTTCTCTTTCCAAAAAATGTAATATGTTATCTTTCTCTTGTAACAAACATTTCTTAGTTACTATTTTTTTGTCCAACAGATTCCTCTTTTTCTATTGCTCTCTCTCTCTCTCTCTCATAACAAACAATTGTCAATTTTCTAAATATTGTGCACATCTCTTTAATCAATTGAAGTCAATATCAAAATTATTTCAACTTAACATTAATCAAAAGCTAATAAAAAAAATCAACTACTTTTCCCTCTTCACCTCCCATCAACCGTTCCAACGAGTCTTCAACTCTTTCTCCCTTTTGAACATTCATGTAGTCTTTGATTTTATTTTTCGCTTAGATTCATTCTTTTACTTTGCACTTGAAATTTTTAACAATTACTGCTCATCTTATTTATAAAATTTTAACTATTCATGAAACCATTATTATATGTAACAAAATTTTGTTTAAATATTAAGATAACAAGAAACAAACTTTGTTTAAAAAAAACTTTAGTTATCGAAATATATAACATTAATTAGTTTTATTGAAAAAGATAAGAATAATTCACAAATGATATAACTGACAAATCATATTCTTAAAATACCAAAATAACTGTTAAATAGAAATGTTAAATTTGTAGTAGAACGACACTTAAAAAGGAACATAGTGACTGCTTTTTTAAGGGAACGCTATCAAATTATCATCATTATTAAGAGCATGAATCTAAGTAATTGCCACCATCGAGTCAAGATGAAAATATTTGAGTAAATAGGCGATTACCCTTCCAAAATTGTAAGTTTCGTCAATTACCCCCCTTGACATTAACAAAACATCAATTACCCCCTTGAAATTGCACAACGTTAGTCAATTTGTCCCCTCCGTCAATTTCCTTCGTTAGTCAAATGATGTGCATTTGACTGTCTACGTGGCACTGCCACATGTATGACGTGTCATGCCACGTCACATGGGGTAAAAAAAATTCCCAATTATTTTTTTCAAAAAAAAATCTAAATTATTTTTACGGTTATGTGAAAATACCCCCTTATACTTTTGCCTTATGTGCAAAATAACCCCTAAAATTTATAATAATCAAGCAAATTGGTTCATGTGACAAAAAAATATTCTTTTGCTCCTAATTTTTTTATCTTTATCATCATCATCATCAAAGGCCCTTGTTTTAAACCATGTTGCAGGAATCAAGCATTAAGAGAGGGACAAAATCATCATCATCATTAAGAAGAGGGACAAAATCTTCATGAGCCACTTTTGGACAAAGCAATTCAACCAAACCGACAAGTTAAAATACATATATGCATTCCATACTTAAATTGAAGGTCAGAGGTAGCATGTCTTGAAACCTACTTGCGCTGCTTTGTGTTTCAATACCAATTTTAATGTGATGTTAAAAAGAATACCAATTTTAATGTGTACATTGAACTTCTATATGCAAGAGACCCTCCTCCAATCATAAAGGGTGGTACATTACCTTCATATGTAGAAGCAATAAATAATATGTTGGAAGCCAATCATTATAAAATGAACAAGGAAAATAATGGAAAGAAAAGCTTAAAATCAAAACGACAAAATCACATTCAATTTGTTTGCTTGATTCCTGCCACATGGTTCAAAACAAGGACCTTTGATAAAGATGATGATCGGATAAAAAAATTGGGAGCAAAAGAATATTTTTTTTCACATGGACCAATTTGTTTGATTATTATATTTCAGGAGGTATTTTGCACATAAGTGCAAAATTTTAAGGGGGTATTTGCGCATAACCGTAAAAAAAATTATAATTTTTTTTTTCAAGTAACATGGAATGACATGTAAGACACATGATAAGGTCACATAGAAAGTCAAATGTCACGTCATGTTGACTAACGAAGGACATTGACGGAGGGGCAAATTGACTAATGTTACGCAATTTCAAAGGAGTAATTGAAGTTTTATTAATATCAAGAATAATTGACTAAACTTACAATTTCAGCATATAATTACCTATTTACTCTAAAATATTTCCGCAAATGAGCCACTTGCATGATTGAAACTGGTTAATAAAAAATCAATATTGTTCTATCCAAATATAGATATTTTTTCTAGGGGATCCAAATGTAGATATTATTTCCATCCTTCAAATAGATATTATGCTATCTAATCACGCACACAACGCACTTGTACTTATACATATATTTTATTCATGAGAACCTTTCTCCATATTTTATTTGATACTATCTCTCTAATTCCACAATAAACAAATAAATAGCCCCACAAAAAAAAACTCTGTAATCTATAGAATAATAATATCCCAAATACAAATAAATTTAAACAAATTAACGTGTAATTGATTTCTATGAACATGTGGATGTAAGAGAGGAACTTAAGAGTCTTTGTAAGCATCATTTTACTTACGCGCGAATTCAAAGTATCCCTTTCCCTACGCGCCAGTTCGAAGCCTAATAAAAGGAAAAAGTACTGAAATTCTGTCTTACAAACCGACATTATGTGTGAATATATATATTTTTGACGGTAAATGAAAATTCATTCAATAAAGGATAATTCACAAACAGATTACAATGAAGATGATAGAGCAGCTTTTATATAGGTTCCATATGCTTAAAAGAAAGTTTCTACCATTAAAGCCTACAAACACATGATCAACGGAAACCATAGATTGATTAAAGGCTAACATTTTGCCACAAAACCAACATCTAAAACCTAACTCCCTGCATTGAAATATCTTCCTTCCACGATCCATGACAACGAAGAGAAGAGAATCCACAGTCTTTTTATCTATTCAGTTACGGATTAAATTGACTACTGCTCAAGCTCGTTTCGACTATAAGTGGTCTCTGTAACACCTTATCCTATTAAGCGGTAAAACGCGCGAATAAACAATATATTCTAGAAACAGATGCTACGACAACAACAAATTTCAAAGTTCGCAAGTATAAATTATCATGTTTCATAAACATAGCAGCGGAATATATCAAACCTATAGGCAACATCTCCAAATCTCATGATAAAAAAATACATAATCTCATCCTCAAACATCAGATATAAAATAATCATGACATATCTCCTCGAATCAACATAAGATAAATAAAATCCAACATGTGATAAATAAAATTCAACACATAGACGCTATCCTAGATCAGAACCCTAATCTAGACGCGAGCAAAAGAAAAAGAGGAATTCTGCTCCTCAGCAACATCAAGCAACAAGCTACTAATCCTGCATTCCATCTACCCGTCCGCAAGGAAAGGTAGGTGGTAAACCACTGAGGGTTAGCATTACATCAACATAATTCACAAGGCAGATAATCGGAAAATATTATATATAATGAATACTAAAAAATATAAGCATCCTCATATATATACAATCACTCAATATTCCAATATCGTTCCAATCTATCAATTCAAATTCATAAGAACCAAATACATTAACCACATATCACAACTCAATTCAATTCACCAAACCAATGCATTAATCTCAATTCAATTCACCAAACAAATTGCATTAATCTCAATTCAATTCACCAAACAAATTCACATGAACCAAGTGCATTAATCACATATCACAACTCAATTCAATTCACCAAACAAATGTATGCAATGTTCTAGACTCATTTAGATGCATATGGTACCAAGTCTCCTCAAGGTCGTCTCCTTTGATGCAACAAAAACATCATATGTAAGGTTTCACACCCCGCCTTACGCTGGACATACGTTCGTCACCAAACAATGAATGCATGAACATATGACTCGACTCAATGCATATGTTCATACAACGGTCACCTCATCAATCAACATGCATATAACATATCATCACCAAACCAATGCATATACAATTATGCAATCATCACCAAAACAGTGCATATACAATTATGCAATCATCACCATCATTCAACATGTATGCATACACCGACATACAATCAACATATATGTATTCACCGTCATTTGAATATTCAAACAACACATATGCATTCAACAATTTCATCTTATTTGCATACTTCTTCATAATCATACATGTCCTTCACAAATTCGGATAACGGAGACACATATACCATAACAAGATATATCCCATTATCAACATCTATCATTCATTCACAAGTCTCTATTAAATCTTATAAAATCAGTCACAAAAGGTTTGCCAATTAATTGGTCTTTAAGCTAAGTTTTCACAAAGTTCTACTCATAATTCATAACTTTGAAAATAATTGAAGTAATGAATCAAAACCAACCAAACAAGGTTAATTTCCATGTATACTCTTAAGTCACAATTGTGTGCAGTAGAGGTTACATAAGCATTTCGTCGGCCAATCACGACTAATTCACAAAAATCACGAAGTTCGTCTCACTTTATCATATTGCAAAATCAATTCATTAAGAGAAGAAAACTAAGTTTGATTTAACAAGACATAGTTTATATACTATTAAACATCATAATTAAACTCATAATACTCATATTTGATGTTTGGAAGCAAACCAAAAGTTTCGGGTTGAGTTAGAAACGATTATGCTGATTTTTTCGTAAAAGTCTTCCAAGACCCACTTGGAGTGTTTCTATCATAACTCAAAATACACAAAACATTTTTGAGTGAAACCAACGCCATTGGAAAGCTAACTCAATTATCTAAAACTTTCATGTTTACACCAAAGGCCAATTCAAAAGGGAAATGTGCGAAAAAGATGCAAGAACGCGAAACATGGAATGTTGTCATTGTGCAGTTCGCTCAAGCGAAGAATGGCTCGCTTAAGCGAACGTAACGTCGAGAGCAAGCTCAATTTCGCTTGAGAGTTCGCTTAGGGCTTGCTTAAGCGAACTGGCCCCGTTTTCTGAAGAACACTTGCGGATTTTCACCATTTTTCACCCAAAAACCCAAATTTTGATTCCCCAACATCCAGATTTGACCCCAAATGTTGTTTATAGGTTTATGTACATGAAAGACACTCAAAACCATATAGAACTTGAAATCAAAACATCATTTCAACACAATTCAATAATTCCATTATTCTTCACAAAACTCTCAACAACAACTCAATTCACTCCACAATTTCATAATTATGAACACCCATGACATCAATCATCAACAACAACATCTCATAACAACAACAACTACTAATCATGAATTCCTCAACATTCCAACAACAACATTATTCTTCATCAATTTTTCACATTAACTCAAAATATTCATATTCATACATTTTGACATGTTAATTCAACAACAACTACACATTTATCATGTAATTCATGCTCACAAACATATCATCAACATCTAAGCACGAATTTACAGAATCAAATTCAATTAATCAAATCATGAAAATGGGTAGACATGAAAAAATTGAAGAATTATGTGTGAAGACAATCCCTCTTACTTCTAACACCAAGAATCCTAACCCAAGCTTCAATTTAGCTCCTAGGATCAATCTCCCATTTAGCTTCAACCCTCTTCTCTTGTTCTTCTCTTTAGCCTCTTTCTCTATTCCCTAGTGTTATGTGTGAATGACAAAGTTTAACCCTATTTTGTCCAAGTCATGGGTCAAATGTTCACAACCCTTAATGGGTCTAAACCACACCAACTAATAGGCTCAATTCTAATTACACTACACCGCTAACTCTTACTCACTAACAATAATTAATTAGGAACCTCGACTCTAACTAATATTGTAACGACTACTTAATCTCTTACAATTAATAACGGTTCTAACTAGAACGCTAAAAGAACATAACTACTACTACAATTACTAAATTACCCTTACTCGTAAAAGACTAAAATACCCTTAGGTCTAAATTACCAAAATACCTTTCTAATACGAAAACTCATGAAAATGCACACATACATGAATAAACATACATAAAACAATTAAAATCAAATAATCGCAAAATCGAGCTGTTACAATCTCAATAATGTCAACTTTGATCAACAGAATAAAAGACAGCCATAACATGAAGGGGTTGCAGAAGCTGATTACAGCACTATAAGGACCTTGCCAAATCTTAGTTTTCCAAATGATCAATCTTTGTAGTGGCATTCCAACAAACATGTAATGTGCTATTTTTACTTTGACAACTTGGAAGCCTTTAATACACCAAAAAACTTGCACAAAAATAGAGAGAGTCCTAACCGGTAGAGAAAAACCATAAAGCTTACCACTTTTGCTGGCGGCTTATGGGGAGGTCGTACAAGGCTGAGAGTTGAAGATGGGTGGGAACCAAAATCAGCTTTTGAGTAGATGGTGGTAGCAGATCCATTGGACCAAAGCAGATGATCTGTTTAACATGAGGTGGCGGCTCCGATGGAGGATGTTCGATCGAGACAGAGAGGGTGACATTCTGGATCGGTAATTCAGAGGAATGGTTCAGATACAAATCTGAGTTTATTAGTGGGTACCGAAAGCAATAGAGAGAGCCTCCCATTGATGTTGTTGATGAATGAATCTGGTGGATATGGGTTAGTTGTAACAAGAGGAGTGATGGTGGTGATGTGGTACTAGCCAAATCGAAATCTGGATGGTGGTGGGAATATGGTTGCAGCAAGTAACTAAGTGAACCTTCTGAGTGAAGGGGAAAGCTTCTATTGCAGAATGGAAAACCTCCATTGCGGAGGGGAGAGGTCTCCAATGATATGGAGGGGCGGAACATAAGGTGAGGGAAAACCTAGAGAGAAGGCAGAGCCTCTCTCTCTAACTTTCTCTAATTTTAACTTATGTGTTAATATAATTACTATAAAGGCTTAATAGCAGTTTTAACACCCTAACTTTTCTAAATTTACGATTTTGACCTCTTAAGAAAAAAACTACAAAATCGCCCTTAAGTTTTGCATTTGTGGCAGTATTAGCCCCTACGACCAATTTTGACTCGGTCTACGCTGATGTGGCACCCTAAGTGAGGTGTCACGTATTATTTTTCTGGTATTGGGGGGTCAAAACTGCTACAGTTGCAAAACTTAGAGGACGGTTTTATAGTTTTTTTAGAGGACCAAAATCGCAACTTCGTGAAAGTTAAGGGGTGAAAACTGCTATTAAGGCTACTATAAATTATAGTTCATTTTACATCATCGTCATCTTGAGCAAGTGACCATTAATTTATTGACGGTAGTTAAAACTGAACAACAAAGTCTTAACAACGACCAAAAAAACAACGAGAATTTGGTCAATATATTAGAAATAATACCTAAACATTTTCTTTTTTCTATGAATCATCTATTTTTGTTATTGTCCTTCTTTATCATTTAAACAAACTTATTAAATTGGAAGCATTTTCAATTATAACTCAACAAATCCCCGTAAAAAAAAAATATAAACAAACTCATCAATGTTTGACAATTCTTAAAAAGATTCATTTCATATTTAAAAAAGATATATATGTTAGTTCGTTTATTGTTACAAAATTGTATATATGAAAGGCTTAAATATGCATTTCATCCCTGCAATTAGGGGTCGTTTGGAATTTCATCTCTGAACTTACTAATCCTCCTGTTTTGCCCCTGCAAATATTAATCATTTGAAAATTCGTCCATTAACCCACTTAATGACTGTCACGTCATCAAATTAGCAAAATGGCATGGGAAAAGACAAAAATACCCTTTCCTAATTAAAAAAGTTAAAATCATAAAAAAATCTGAAAAAAACCGTTAAAATTAAAAATTTTGAAAAAAAAAGAGTGAAAATTAAATTTTCGAAAATTATTTTTTTATTAATTTGAAAATTATATATTATTTTTTTTATCGAAAAACTAATTTTCGGATTTAAAAAACTAATTTCCACTTTTTTCTTCATCTTTAAAAAAAATTGGATTTTTTTTATGATTTTTAATATTTTTTTATGATTTTTTAAAACCACACCAATTCAACACCCATCAACATACAAACATGTATAATCATTTATGAAATGAATTTAAACATGTTCCAACAATAATCACTCATCAATTCATGGTTTACACTTAATTAAAAAAAAAATCACCAAAACAACTTATCACCAACAACAACTATGAATTTAAGCACATAAACATATAAATTCCTTGAAGTTTAACATACTCATAATTACAAACAAATTAAGAGCACAAAATTCATCATCAAAAATCACAATAAGTCATAATTCACAATAATCACTTATGGCCCATAATTGAAAAGATGAAATTATAGCTTAATTGATGAAAGGAATCTATCCCCCTTACCTCTAGGTCTTGAATCTACTAGCTTGAGCTTCAATCTCCCCTCTTGCTCTCAAACCCCAAGCTTTCTCTAACTTCCTCTTCTTTCCTTTTCTCCAAGTTTGTAATCTACTTTCTCTCTACCTCTTAAGTTTGTGAAATGAAATAATTAATGGTTTAACCTATTTTTTTCTCATAAGAGTTAAGTATATATACCACCTTCTAATTGGGCTAGGTTTCTAATTGTCATAATGAGATCAACATTCTTACTAACTAATTTTCAAAAGTTACTACTTACTTAATCCGCTAAAACACAGAATAATTACCATCTCTAAATAATTACCCCAACTCACTAGTAACTTAGTAAAGGTAAACATTCTCAGTAAAACGTCGAAAATAATCTTCTTAATAAAATGACTAATATACACTTACTCGCCAAATGACCAAAATATCCCTTAGTCTAAAAATGACTAAAATACCCTTTTATAATCCACTAATCCCAAATAAAATACACACAAAGACAAATAAGCACACATAAACACATAATAAATAATTAAAATAATTTTAGCGAAAAACGGCTTGTTACAAAGCAAATGTCCAATAAAGAGTTCAAATACATTTGAAGACCACATGCACCAACAAAAGGCTTTCAAATATTAAATAGGGTAAGTAGACAGTCAATATGAACCCTTCGAAAAATCAAGTTGTCGTCCGACCATTGCGCCATAAGGGTACAGTCTTGAAAACACATACACGCATGCGCCACTTGAAAATATATAAACATAGCAACCCATTACAAAATGAGGCACACGATCATTATAAGATATTTCACAAACCACCTTAAAACCTCACTAACTTGAACGCCTAATGTCTTTACAAGTACAACTCTCCGCATTGGTGAACGATAATCAGCAATTGCAAAAGCACCGAAGCACCCGCTTCGAACGTCTCTTTAGATCATGTCTTGATCAAGTGCTAAAGAAGAAAACAAACACAAGTGAGTTATGTATTGAAGAAGAAATTATCCAGGGACATTATACGTTGTAGAAATCAAATTGTGTTTTTAACTTTAAGTGCATTAGTGTCATGTTAACAAATGTCCTAATTGCATTTCTTAAAGAAACCACGAAAACAAAGTTTGTCTTGAAAATACAACTCAAACAATTGTTAAAAACATAATTACACAATTTTCTATGTAAAATTGACTATTTTTTATTGCTTAAGCAAAAACGAAATTTATTACTCCCTCCACCTCATTTTAATTATCATTTTTACATTATTTTCTTTTTATCAAAATAATTGCCACTTTATAATATCAATGCAATATTTATTATTTTTTTCACAGTAATTTACCTTTTTTTTTATTGAATTTTGTTTAATTACTCTCCACTAACTACACTTAATAGATGTGTTTTAGTAAATTGTACTAATTTTACCATTTAAATCAACTTAAATAATAGTTTTCATAAGAATCACACACAACTCTAAAATGGCTATTAAAATGTTACGGATGGAGTATTGTTTTTAGGGTTATGCTAACAAATGTCATAAGAACATTGTTTAAGGAACACATTATAAGAAATTTTATCACGAAAACATAAGTTAAACTAAAACAGGTATTAAAATATTACGGATGGAGTATTGTTTTTAAGGTTATGCTCATAAGTGTCATAACATTATTTAAGGAACCCATTATAAGAAATTTTATCATGAAAACATAAGTCAAACAAATGTAAAATTTCTAAGCAAACGTTACCACTTTAAACAGCTTAAACAATGTTACAGTATACTTGTTAGCATTTTCCTTGGTTTTGAAAGTATCTACTATCACAAATATGAAAGAAATTAAGAGCTAAAAATAGCATATTCCTGTCATTTGTCAACCGTTTAATTACCTTATTTAGAATATGTCATGGGAAAACAAACATTATTTAGGGTCTTTGAAGATATTTTTGATAACATTATTACACTTTTGGGCCTGGTGTGGTGACCCTCAAAAAACACGCATACTTTATATTTCTTTGTCTCTTCTCTCATCATCAGTTGCCCTTTTTCTTTGAAAATAATTCATAACCAATCCATTGTAGCCAACCACCTGGCTTCTCAAAATTCTGAAATATCCAATTCTCTCACACAAAACACACACACTCACACTATAACTGTTTACTTAATTTTTCCTTCAAACAAACCCAACTATGCTTCCTTATAAGTATACCACCTTTCTCTTAGTTTTCTTAAATCTCAACACCAAAATTTCAACCTCTTTACTCTATAACAAACTCTTATCTTCAATTCTAGATTTCACTATCAAAACCTTTTTCTACTTTCTTCAGCACATGGATATGTTTACAACTAACAACTCTTCCTATTCACACCCCTTTTCTCCGAATTGCTCCGAGAGTTCATTTGCGAATTCAGAGGGCTCTCAAGGGATGTCAATTTCCAACGAGGAGGTGAGGTTAGCTGCGGCTACTCCGAAGAAGCGTGCAGGGAGGAAGAAGTTCAAGGAGACTCGCCACCCGATATATAGGGGTGTGAGGAAGAGGAACTTAGATAAATGGGTGTGTGAAATGAGGGAGCCAAACAAGAAGACTAAGATTTGGCTAGGGACTTTTCCAACTGCCGAGATGGCAGCCAGGGCACATGATGTTGCTGCAATGGCATTGAGGGGCCGCTACGCCTGTCTCAACTTTGCAGACTCCGCGTGGCGGCTCCCTATACCTGCCACCACTCAGGCAAAAGATATACAAAAGGCGGCTGCACAGGCCGCTGAGGCTTTCAGACCAGACAAGATTTCAATGACTAATGACATTAACACGAGTATAGCCTCCTCTACCACAGAGGAGCCGAGTCGGCTTTGTATGGAAGAGGAAGAAGAGGGTTTGATGAACATGCCAGAGTTGTTGAGGAATATGGCGCTAATGTCTCCTACACATAGCTTTGGCTATAATGAATATGAAAATATTCATGTTCAAGACTTTCAAGAATTTCAAGATTTTCAAGATGAAGAGGTATCACTATGGAATTTTTAATTTTTAATTTTTAATTTTTAATTTTCTTTTGATGATTATCTTTTTTAAATATGATCTGTTGGTTTATATATATATTTCTGGATTGTAGAACGGATCTGTCTGTTCTACAACCATTTTTATTAGTAGTACTGATTCTTCATATATACATAGGGTGAAATTGAAAAGCAAATTCTTTTTGCATTCTCTTCTCTAATGCAGGTATTAATCAAGCATAAAGTGCTTCTCATCCGTTCTATTATTATATATGAAAGAAGAATAGAAGTTTGGTATGTCAAAATTAGTGTCAACTTCACTAGCTAATTAAATTAAGTTGAAGGAGGTAATTAAAATCAGTGTCTCTCTTCTTAATCTTCTTTTAATTTCTCTTTTGTAGGAATTTAAAAAATAGTTTGTAACCATAATTTGGGTTGTGACATCAAACTTTCTATTGTCTCTGCATCCGCAACTTGTGCATTAGCCGCATTTTTCCGTAATATCGAGGATTGTGATTGTTGCTGCCGTGACCGCAAACCTGTAAAAACTAAAATTGGCAATGAGCTATAATATTAATGAGGTTTGCAACTTATAATCAGAAGCCAGTGATTAATATGCTCTGCAGTTTCCTCATGAGTTTCATCTGAAGGGTATGTATCTAGCTTATTTGAAATTGGATTTAACTTCCTTTTACCATTTTATACAGTGTGTTTAAATTAAAGCTAACGGTTGTAAAATATCCTTTAATTAGAAAAATGCTATATCGCGAGAAAAATTATCACGAATAAATAGCAACAAACTGTGATTGGTTGTTTCACACCACTACCCTGACCGTTAGATTGATCTCAAACAAACTCCCGGATCCTTCCTCAGATTCCACGGATCAGTTACACGGAACTCAGCTATAAAAGCACGGCTTCTGGCCACGCCCTAGGTACAATGACTTTTTTCACACATTTTCTCACACTTTTCGCTGAAGTATAAACACTGACTTGAGTATTAGAGTGCTAACATGTTTTGCAGGTTTTCTCTCCTCCATCGGCCAACAACTTCGACTGCACCGAAGTGTTCTCTGCCGTACCTGATCTTCATATGTACGAGCCTCGTGACCGTGCTATACTAGTGTCGGTTCCTGAACTGTAAAATGTGGTGTTCAAGTGTTGAAAGGAGGAGGAATTCAATGCACAATTTGGCATTGGTGAAGCTTCCATTCAAAGTAAAAGTTTCAGGTATCAGATGAGAGACTCTAATTAATTTCTTCCCCTAGTAGAGCTGATAATTGAGGTTGACATGGTGTGGGCAAAACATGACTGATGCAAAAAAAAGAAAATTTGTGAGAAAAGATTGCCAACTTCATGATCACTTCATAAAGAAATTCATACCAAATTCTTAAGTTCAAAGAAAAATTAAGTTGTAACCTATAAGTACAACAATATGGAAAAGTAAATTAAGGTTAAAGTAAAATAAGGTTAAAGACCGGGTTATAAATTAAGAATGCTTAAGCAATGAAACATTAAGTTTAAGGGCAATCTGATGCACTAAAACTCCCAGATACACAAGATCTGGGAAGGGGTCTCACTATTAATTTTAAGGGCAATCTGGTGCACTAAAGCTTCCCTCATACTCAAGATCAGTGAATCATTAAATTTGATTACACAATATTAATAGAATTCCTCAATATATAAAAAAAATGAGATAATAGAATTGGAGATAATTGACAGTATCCACATGTGTCAAATAAGTTTAGATCAAGTGAAAATATCCTAAGAGAAAAAGAAAATACAGTGAAATTAATCAACCTATTTTTCTTTTGAATAAACATTTGATAGACAAAAGGCTGGGAGGTAGCTAGCAGAATGAATCAAAACTAGGCCTGTAAAATATGTCATACTCATTCATTCATAAATGCACTGTATCTTTTTTTTGGTTATATATTGATGCACTTTATCTGATGAAATTGTGGTTGGCTTAACATATATATTGTGAGGTGAAGAGTGGTTTGATGGATCTTGAAGAGTCTTTGATACCATCTTAAAAATTGTGATTAGACCTAACACAATCCAACAAAACCGACTTATGAGTTGAGATTACCCTCATATATATAAACACATGTTCAAATCATCTTTTGTCTAATGCACAACTCATTAACACAAATATTAGTGTAGGTTACAAAATGATTAAACTTTGGGCCTATAATAAATACAGTAATGATTAGTGTAATTTTAAAATGTGTGTAAAGTGTATAAAAATAAAAATAAACATGTACCATCCTTAAAATAGAAAAAGTAAATTTACACTATGTCACATTATGTGGATGGAAGGAGAAAGAATTTTGTTTGTTTGTTGAGATAATGACATAATGTGTCCTTGTGGGCTCAGTACTTAGGGGCGTGGTAAGGAAAAAGAGTGGAAGAAAATGGAACTGGTGTTTCTTTTGTTTGGAGAGACAATGAAATAAAGAGGAAAGACAAAAAGGTTTTGTCCAATGATTTGTGAAGAAAGGTGGAGAGAAAAACACACGCTCAAAACCTATGGGTGAATGACAGTGATTTTCTGATATAATAATAACACCAATCTCTTGTACAAAACACACTAAATATAAATTTAATTTAGTTAAATTGAAAATTTCTTGTAGTAAAATTATAATCAATGTGTAACTGATTCCTATAAGACAGATATTCAATTAGGATTTTGAATTCTTAAACCCTATTATCCCAATATAAAGTCTAACTCATGGTTCACCTTAGGTGCATAATTTTCAACTCTAAAGTTCTCACACTCAACGCTTATTTGATCATGTTTTAGACTGGCTCGTGGTCTAATCCAGCTCCATTCAGATCCGATCCGAGTTTACTTAGTAAACGATACAACGCGATGGACACGTCATAAATACATTAGATCGCATTACGCGTCGAGAGTTGTCCATTGACTCGGAAGTTTCTCACGTCTACGCAGCCCGAGATATGCTCACCACCAAGACCAGTGATGAGATAAATCCGCAAGTGCATGATGAGATAAATCCGCAAGTGCACGGTTTTCCGAAGTAGTAAAAAGAGTATCGTTCTGACAGGGAGTTATTAAAGTTGAAAGGTTTTGTATTTTGTTTTTAAAAGGAAATAAAATAAAAAGGTGCCTTGGGATTATTGGTTCATCATGTTGACAAACCCTTCACAAATCAAACCCTAAACCTAGACTTTATGTTGGAGAAAAACCCTAAACCTAGACCTAGACTTTATGTTGGACTTATTTCTAAAGACAAGTTTCTCTTAAGCCTATCACATCTCCTCTCGGTCTCAGTGAGTGTGTTTCTCTAACAATCACACCTATTCTCATGGGTGATTGTTATTGACATCCTGATCGAAACTTTATGTCTCAAGGTTTGCTAGACTATTCTCATGTTTCGCAATCTATAAAACTTCATCTCTCTATCAATCGCTTAATATTTGTGATGAATCAATAACAACTATTAGACTTCATCTCTCGATCCATCGCCTAATATTTGTTATTGATTATAAAAACGGTAAATTTAGATTAGAAAATAGGTAATTTAGATTAGAAAATAGGTTTACATAAATAAAGAAGGTTAGAGGTTTGGTTTGATTAGGATTTAGTCATTAGACTCATCCAACAATCCCAAGACAAGAAGAGTCACGTTCATTGTAGACATCGTTCATTGTAGACACATCGAAGAGAAGAAGAAGAAGAACTTTTATTCAAGGAAACATTTGTCACTTATTATTTACAAGAACAAAAGATGATTATACACAAGTCTAGTGGTTGCTCTATTTATAGTCTAACAATGACTTGAGCCCTAAGAAATAAATCGAGCCCTAAGAAATAAATCACTAAAGTGTTGCACAAGAAACCATGGGCTCTTGGTCAGAAATAAACTAAAATAGGCAGCTTGTTGAAACAAAAGCAACAAAAGGGTATTATGGGGCGCCAATTGTATATTTTGGTGAAGGATCTTCAAACTTCTTTGCACAATGTATTTTCTTGTACAAGATCTTCATATTTTTAGAACAAATTAGCTCCAAGGATATTTTTGCATGAGATCTTCATATTTTACCTCCAAGTTTGTTCCAAGGATATTTTTGCATGAGATCTTCATATTTTGGCTCCAAATCTCCTTTCTTTTGCTTCAAGAGTCAATCTTTTGAATATTTGTTCCTAAAATATAAAAACTTGCAATTGAAGTAAAATAGTTCTAAAAAGGAAATAAATACAAATAAAATTTAAATAAAACAAACTAAAATATTATATAAAAAACACTAATTATAATTATTGACTCATCAACCAGAGTGGCTCATATCCGTACTTGCAGGCACAATTGGCAAGATGCTTAACGGCCAAACCCTACTTTGCCACTACTTATACCCAAGTTTTAGCCTAGGTGATGTATGCCATTTTTTGTCCACATTATAGCCGTATAACTCTTTAACCCTTCACCGACTTGAGTGTCAAAGCACTTGTTAGTATTACCATTTTCTTCCGATGGAGAAGCACCATCAATAAGTTAGGGTTCGAACCCTAGTTCCTACATATAATAATAAATTATTCCTGTCAACATAGCTATATATAGCTATATTTAAGAGGACATTCTACACACATTTTATGCTTGAGAGGACTTGGTGGTTTGATTTTTAAAATAATCATTATTAAGACCTTGAATCTAATTATTTGCCATCATTGAGTCAAAAATAAAATATTGCCGCAAATTAAATGAGCCACTTGCAATATTGAAACTGTTCAATAAAAAAAATGAATATTGCTCTATCCAAATATAGATATTATTTCCATCCTTCATATATTATTCTATCTAATACTTGTCAGGCGCTCAACGTACTGTTACATATACATATACTTATTACAGAAACAACATACATGTTAATTTTTTTAAAATATAGTGTAATTATTACTTCGTCAAATATTTACATTATCAATGTAAATTTTTTATTTAAAGATTCTTTAATATTTATGAGAATCGTTTCAATATTTTGTTGATAAATTGATTTTTAAGAACATGTGATGCGTCTCTGTAAGTAAGATTTTCCTTACGCATGAATTCAAAATAAAACATCATTTTCCCTAGGCGCCAATTCTAAGGTACTTCCTCCGTTTCATTTTATTTGTTATTTTTTTTATCAAAATAATTATCATTTTATAATATCAATCTAATATTTATTATTTTTTTCATAGTAATATACCTTTATATGTTGAATTTCTTTTAATTACTCTCCACCAACTATACTTAATAGATGTGTTTTAGTAAATTATACTAATTTTACCATTTAAATCAACTCAACTAATAAAATTCATAAGAATCGCGCACAACTCTAAAGCGGTTATTAAAATGATACGACTGGAATATTGTTGTTAGGGTTATGCTAACAAGTTTCATAAAGGCATTGTTTTAGGGACCCATTATAAGAAATTTTATCATGAAAACATAAATCAAACAAATGTAGAGGTAATAATTAAACAACTTACTATGTAAAAGTTACTACTTTTAATTGTTTAAACAATATATCCAGAACAATTGTTATCATTTTCTTATTTTATAATAGTATCTACTATTACAAATATAAAAATAGCATATTCCTCTCATTCGCCAACCGTTTAATTACCTTATTTAGAATATATCATGGGAAAACAAACATTATGTATAGTGTCTTTGAAGATATTTTTGCTAACATTATTACTCTTTTGGGCCTGGTGTGGTGACCTCAAGAAACACGCATACTTCATATTTTCTTGTCTCTTCTCTCATCATCAGTTGGCCTTTTTCTTTGAAAATAATTCATAACCAATCCAACTATAGCCAACCACCTGGCTTCTCAAACTTCTGAAATATCCAATTCCCTCACACAAAACACACACACACTCAATGCTGAAAAAGAGTGGATTTAAAACCACCTCAGGAATCTCCATTGCATGCTCCACTCTACCTCTCATGTTGTCGATGACCTGGAATGGATCGGGAGGATGTTTGGTTCACTGCCGCTCAACAAGAACCTCCTCATAAGGAGGAACAAAACGAGGAGGGGTCTGAGCTGCGTAGTCAGGAATGACCACAAGGGGGTTCACAATAGGATGTGATACTCTAACAAACCATCTCATGTACCCCTTAGTATGAGCCCACGGCTGGTTATCCGGAACCGGATGACCTCTCTGCTGATGGCTGAGGACATGTAGAGCAAACTTCGTGACGACCTGGTCCACGTCATTTGCCGCAAGAGGCTCAATGTCTGTAGGAGGCCTTGGCCGTGTCTGGACATACCCGTTCTGCCTAAGAATCCGCTCTGGCAAGTTACAGACCATCCTGTCTCTGCCGGCCATGATCCATCCAGAGCACCAGCATATGTCCTAGAAGGGCGTGATGTGTCGTCGTCTCTCGTACGGCCTCCAGATGACATGAGAATGGTCCAACGAATCAATGGCATCTCTGTAGTGTCGAAGATTAGAAAACCCCCTGGGAGGTTTCCCTTGACTCACAAGCGGGGCAACAGTAGGGTTGTAGTCCTCATCTTCAATCCTCGGAATGATGTTCGATAAGTGCGCCAAAGTCCATCCCTGCAAACTAAAAGAAACAAATTTATATCAACACAAGTATTATACAACAACTATACATTTACGACCCAATAAGTAAAAAAGAAGAAAAACAAATATTACCACAAACAAGGTCATGTAACCACCACAAGAGGCCACAGATGAGTCGGAGGTAAGAGATAGCTGCTTGTATAGGAAAGCAAGTCCCAACCCACCCCATGACCAGCTGTCCAACTCGTCCATATCTTGTAGCGCAAGCAGCCATAACAGATTAATGTTTTTGCCGGCAAAAATGGTCCAGCCAAACAAGAGCAACAGAAACGCCTTAATACAGGCCAACCTTACTTGAGCTCGCTCGTCTTGCTCCTCCTTTGTGTCAATCTCAAGGAGCTGATTACACCTATTCAAGAGATCCTCGTAGCGCCTATTTAGTACAACAAAACTAATATGAGCAGCACCCTATCTTGCCACCTCCTTAGCGGCAGCCTCTGTGGTAAAAAGTAGGTCCACCTGCATCATCTCTACACCCCCGTCACAGGTTAACTCTCTATCAAGAACGAGCCTCCCAGTGATGGGGATGCCTAGGAGACACGCCACATCATCTAGTGTGATGGTCATCTCCCTAACAGGTAGATGGAAGATGTTGGTCTCCTCATGCCATCTCTCTGATATCGCACAAACGAACCCGTGAGAGATGTTCTCGTATCCATTAGTCAGGAGGGGAATAAGACCGGACATATTCACTTCATTCCAAAACCAATTGTTTTGTACTCCCGGCTGAGGCAATATCAAGTTTTTAAGGCTCAGCTTCTTCCCGTGCGAGATACTTTTCACCCTATTTTTTCTTCGAAACTAAAATACAAAAACAAAAAACAACAAACAACACCGTTAAATAAATAATAAGTAAAATAAACATTAAATATATTCTAACATAAATTTTAATTCTAACATTAAATAAGTAAAATAATAATTAGAATAAGTTGTATAAATAGTAAAAGAAGTAAAATAAACATTAAAATATACTTACATTGGCATCAATCCATATCCTGCATGCCACATGTCCACCAAAGCGAGGTAAAAGCGTGAGGTCAGAAGGCCCCCTTGCATAGTCGTCCGATCCGGCCTCGTACACCACCCTCGGCACTCTCTGAAAACGACCCCCACCATCATGCTGCTGAGGCTGCTCAATATCATCCTGCTGCTGAGGCTACTCAATATCAGGTTGCTCATGATGATCCTCATATTGATGTTGCTGATACACATCAAACTGATAATGGTGAGGCTGAAGCTTCTCAAAATGATATGCCTGATCTTGCGGCTGCTGATACATCTGATAATCCTGCTGATACTGCGTCGGGTCCACCGTCTGGAATGGACCAATCTGTGACGATGAGGCCCCAACAACATCAACACTAGCAAGTCTCGTGCCCCCCACTCTCCCTCGACCTCGGCCAACTAAAGGAGGGATTACCACTTGCTTCTCCCTCCGTGCACTACTAGTAGAGGTAGGCCTCCCTAGCCTAAGTCTGTCACTCCTATCCTGAGGCGGCTCAGACGGTCTCTGAGACGTATTCCTCCGAGACATATCTGCACAACAATTCCAACAATTGAACAACAACAACACTTATACTCAACAACAACAATTCAATCTGTAAACTACCACATTGCCCTGAAACTAACTATAATCAACATAAACATTAACAAACATATTTATAACTAATTTAATCATTAACAATCCCAAAAGCAACAAAAAAAATATCATTGAGACATTTTATCAAGCACATAGTGTGCAATTTTCAAACAAATAGGTAATCTAACAATTTATAAACCCTAAACTACGACATTGTACTTTAAACAACTTCTAAACAACAATTCCTAAGTTAATTCGTCACTAACAATCATAAAAACTAACATGCAAGACAATTTTTTAAAACCTAAAAATGTAAATTTTCTTCAAAAAATCTAAAATTTCAACCAAAAAAATGCAAAGAAGTAGGATAATCGTCACTTACTTGATATTGTGGGCAAAATTGACTTTGAATGGCGCAAGAATGATGAAAATTACACTTAGAGGGGAAAATTTCGTGTTTTGAGAAGTTGTAAAAATGAAGTTTTGCGTTGCTGTGTTGCTGATAAGTGACTTTAGTAACGCTGCGTGAGTTAACTAACGCAACGTGACTTAAGTGGCACAAAATCATAAGGTGTAACGCAGGGGTACATTTGAAAATCATGTTGAACGCGAGTGTTTTGTGCAGGGGGAGAACATAAATCTTGATATTTTCCTTCAAATAAACCCAACTATGCTTCCTTAATTATAAGTATACCACCTTTCTCTTGGTTTTCTTAAATCTCAAGACCAAAAATTCAATCCTTTTACTTCATAATAAACTTTTACCTTCAACTTCAGCTTTCACTATCAAAAGCTTTCATTCAAAGTAAAAATTTAAGGTATCAGATGTGAGACTCTAATTTCTTCCCCTAGAAGAGCCCATAATTGAGGGTGACATGTTGTGGGCAAGACATGACAGATGCAAAAATGAGAAAATCTGTGAGACAGCTAAGATTGCCACCACCATGATCACTGCAAAAAGAAATTCATACCAAATTCTTATGTTCAAGAAAAATTAAGTTGTAACATATAAGATGCATTTTTATCACGTGCCTATTTTAATCAAAAACAATTATTTAGGTCAAAGTAAAATAAGATTAGATCAAGTGAAAATATCCTATTTCGTTTGAATAAACATTTGATAGACAAAATGGCCGGGAGGTAGCTAACCGAAAGAATCGAAACTAGGCTGGTAAAATATGTTATACTCAATGTTTTAAAACCCGGACCAACCCAGCCGGTTGGACCGGTTAGACCGGGAACCGGATATGCAATTAACCCACTGAAATCCGGATGGGTCAGTGGACGGACCATCGAACCAGTTTAACCCACCTACCCGACCCGTTTTTTTTTTTACAAAAATGAAAAGGTAAGGCATATATAAAGACAAATATTTTTTGTTGACTATGTTTATAACTTACTTGAGTTTGTAAGTCTGTTATATTTTGATTTTCAACAATGTTTAGAACATACTATTTTTAACTTTTAAAGATTATAACTTATTTGTGAGGTTGTTTATGCAGTAATATTGTTTAATGTATGAGTTCATCTGAATTTGGATTGTAATTAGCTTGAAATTGAATTGTGTTGCAGATGCGAATATAATTTTTTTAATGTGCGAACTTTAAATAAAATAAAAATATGACATATTTTTTTTATCAAAATTTCATTCATAATGTAATTTTTGGTCATAAATATTTTTATATAGGGCGGGTCAATAGTCATGCGGTCTGACCAGTGACCCATTGGTTCGATCAACGACCTAATGCCTTTACCGAGTCGATCATCAATCCGGGTTTTAAAACATTGGTTATACTCGTTCATTTATAAATGCATTTGTTTTTTTTTAGTGTCTAGAAAGCACTTTTAAGGTGACTACAAGAGGTGTTAAGGGTTTAAACTTTAACTACGAATATAACTATGTTCACATGATACACAATATATATATATATATATATATATATATATATATATTTTTATTTTTTTTTGTTACACATAAATGCATTGTAGCTAATGAGCCAACAGAATGCCAAATATTAGTGTAGATTACAAAATGAATAAGAATAAAAATGAGAAAGAAATAAAAAGTAACTGCTATTTTAAAATATGGAAGGAGAAGGAACTTTTTTGAGATAATGACATAATGTGGCCTTGTGGGACTCGTAACTTAGGCGCGTGGTAAAGAAAAAGAGTGGCAGGAAATGGAACATGTGTTTCTTTTGTTTGGATAGACAATGAAATAAAGAGGAAAGACAGAAAGGTGGCCCTATAGGTTTTGTCCAATGATCTGTAAAGAAAGGTGGAGAGACAAGCACACGCTCAAAACCGATGGGTGAATGACAGTGATTTTCTCATATAATAGTAACACCAAGCTTTGTACAAAAACACACTAAAGTATAAATTTAAGGGTAAATTAAGTTTTTGGTCCCTCTAAAATACTAAAAGAAAATGTCACAGGGACTAAAAAATGTGATTTTATTTAATAGGGACTAAAAACGAAATTGCAGATATTTATAGAGACCAAAAACTTAATTAACCCTAAATTTACTTTAGTTAAATTGAAAATTTTGTATAGTAAAGGTTTAAATGCACTTTTCACCCTCTAACTTTCAAAACGTAACGATTTTGGTTCTCTATTAATAAAAATAACCAAAGTACCCTCTCATGTTTAGCCCCTTTTACTTGGTCAATTCTACGTGACATGTCAGTTGTGTATTTTTTGAATTAAAAAAAAAAACGGAAAAGCTACGCGTGTATTTACATAATTAAAAAAGTACAAAAAAAAAATGAAAGGATTAATTGGAGGCCGGAGCACGTGACATTCATCTTCTTTATCTAGATCATTCATCTTCATCCATTTCTTAAAGCAAATGCAGAATATTCATCATCTTCATACTCAATTCCTAAAAATTCAAACCCAAAAAAATTCATCAACACAAAAAAATTAGACAAAACAAAATCTAAAAAATAGAAAAATTGAAGGCAAAACAATAGCAACCAACAAATCAGATTTGATGATGCGAGGCATCCCAAGAAACTCTAAACAGGGGAGAACGGTGAAGAAGAAGGGCTTACGAACCATATCCTCTAGCCATTGTCTGAAAGAACTCTTTGTGCCACAAGGAAGGGTGAACTTGCTCCCAGCCCTCTGGCTACTGTCCAGAAAGAGTCCGACACTGTTTAGGTTACGACTCTGACGTCTACTTCTCAACCAGTTTTGGTACCTATCTTTAGGCTCCCGGGTGTTTACTCAACTACTTCATCCCTTCCTCAGTCCAGACAGGATTTCATGGAGGCACTATCGCCTTGGGACCAAACCTTTTTTTTATCACATGGATCTTACCTAGAGGCGGAAGTTGGTGTCGACAATGCTATCAGTGTTTTAAAATTGTCGTCTTTTGTACTATGATGGTTCACTATGACATGGTCCTGGGGGGTGCTCCTGAACGCTCAGCGGACGGACTGTCCCGTCTTCTAGAGGAAGGAGAAAAGAAAGCCCGTGAACTCACGACTTTCCATCAAACGACCCTGAAAGAGGCTAAGGACGCCGCTGTGAGGGAGGCACGAGACACCGTCTTCTTCTTTCGAAAATAGGCCGTAGCTCTTTGTTGTCCCCCTTGGTGCGCTATTTGTTGCTCACAATTTGCCTATTACTACTCCGTGGAATATTACGTTTGCCTCCTTTTCAGCTCCGCAATCGTTGTCGGCCTCTGGTTGTTCTTTGTCAGTAGTAGTCCGCGTCTTCCTTGGTGGTGATTCGTCTCCTTCTGATGATCGTTTCTTTTTCGGAGGCTTTCTTGGTGAATTTTTCCGGCGTCCCTTCTCGACGAAAAGGTCTAGTTTTCCTTTCTTTATTAAATCTTCAATTGCTTCTCGCAGTTGGAAGCATTCTTCTATGTCGTGGCCCCAACTTCAATGGTAGCGGCAGTGATTTGCTTTGTCTGTTCTTCTCGATTCTTTAAGGGATTGTGGTGCCTTGATGCCCGTCGCTTTGAATTATGTGGTGTATCATTCCCGTAGGATAGCTTTGTGTGTAGTGTTGAGCGAAGTGTAGTCTCTGGGGTGAGGGCGAGAGCCTTTAGTTTTCTCATCATCGTTACGCCGGCTATCATTGCCCGCTTCTTAGGATTGTTTTCCATTGAGTGCTTCCTCCGCCGACTTTTTCTCCTTATAATAAATATACGTTTGGGTGCACGTTATGAGGTCGTTTATATACTTTGTCGTCCGAAGCCCTAGCTCTTCTTTGAACTTACAGTCATCGCAGAGGTTGCTTTCGAATATAAAACACATCAGTTCGTTATAGGCGCCCGAAACTTCTACGTCCTCCTGGGTGCATCATTCTACATACTTCCTTAGAGTTTCCTTCTTGTCCTGGACGATAGAGTTCAAGGCCGCCATGGTTTTCGGGCGCCTCCGTCTTGCAGTGAAGTGGGATATGAATTCACTGCACAAATCTTCCCATGAATCGATGGAGCTGTCTCGCAAGCCCTTGAACCAGTCATGGCGGCGCCCTTCAGTGTGAGGACGAATAATTTGCACTTAACCGCGCCTCTCACGCGATGATTGTCAAGCCTGGTATCCAGGTGTTCCACATGTTTGTCCATATATGACGTGCCATCGTAAGTTTCCAGCTTTGGTGGTTTTGCGAAAGCGCGGAGAATTGAGTATTCTGCTACTTTTTCTTCACGACATTTCGAAGGCTTATAGCTTTATGAACGGTGCAGACGCGTCCCGCTACTTCCTTCGTCTGAATCCTCGAGAGGCTTCTTGCTTTTTCTATGGCGGTCCACCGGTGTGGAGGTGGTGCAGTCCATCACCACAGGCGTGGTCCGGTTTTTATTCCATTTAGATTCCTCGTTATGCTTAGAGATCATCGTCAAAATCTTCTCCTGATTCTTCTCGACGCGTTCAAGTCTATCGTTCTGCGGGCGGAGTAGGTTCACTAGGTCCGTGAGGACTTCGTTCTTGTCCAGAAGCGGTGGAGATTTAGGACATGGAAGAGGAGAGTCCTCCGGTTGTGAGAGAGGTGGAGGCAGCGTCGTTGCATTCAAGGCAGTTGCATCACGAACACTGGTTGTGGTGTCTAGGATAGCATCGCTTCCTTCAGGATTCATCAGTTCAAGTATCTGAATCGATCGACTCTGGAGAATCTGGATCATCGAACACGGGGCTTGAGAGGTGGAAGAGCGACTCGCGGTAGTTCTTCTACGAGTTCTGACCATTTCTTTTAGAGTAGGAGCAGTAATTGTTCGACCGTTGCGGTGGAGGAACATGTAATCCAAAAACGGTTACAACAGATATGCGCATAACAGAAAATGGTTACGGTGGAGGATCGTTGGACCGAGGCGGTTAAGCGAACGATCCCCTCCTTCTTGCGCCAAATGATTTGTCCAGTGAGAACGGTTGAGTTACAATGGTTGTGAAAAATGCTCCGATGATCGATAACGGCTTCCGATGCGGCGGCGAAGCGTCTTCTACGATGGAACGAAAGGTTCCTGCAAGCACATTAGCACTCCGACGATCAAGTCAGTATTAGAAGTTTAGTGAAAATGTTGTGTACCTTGACGGTGAAGCAAGTTCACCCTTATCCAAATACACAATTAATATTCATTGTTCACCCTGCTAATTCTCTTTTACATGTTAAACATCAATTCACATCCGAAAATTCCATTCATAGGCCGCATGACTGTAGTTGTTATATACATTTAATATGTACTTAGTTTACTTCATTTGTAGCAAAACATTGCCTCTTAATAGATGTATATTATATTCGCATCAATGATTCTCCTTCTTTTTATCTTTCTCAGATGAATACGAATGTTAGCAAAATGGACATCAATTAGTTTCTAACTAAAGTCAAGTAAGAGAGACAGTTTTAACAATAAGTTCTTATGGCATACTTCAAGAAAAGAACAAATATAGTTCAAGCCTTATCACTACTACTCATATATATATAACAATAGAAATATATCTTTAATCATGCAATATCATCAAATACTCAAAACTAACATGCATTCATCAAGATTCATATTGATATACTAAAATCCCCGAAATTTAATCATTAAACCCCCTTAACCCGTTGTATGAGGAATGAGGGAGGGGAACCCACCTTCAAACTAAGGGTGAAAGTTTGTTCTTCATGCTTCCATTACTCCTTTTTGCTCTAGTTCTTTCCAATTTCCAAGTTTTCTCTCTAATTCTCCATTTTCTCGAAGAAACCCTAACTTTGAATTTCTAATTCTCCATTTCCTTGGCCAATTATATATGTAGATATGAGGGGAGAATACTATATTGTCCATACTTATGCAATGGAATTGCCTAATATAATATATAAAATACCATACGTTTTCGCAAGGAAAAAGGCTTCTGAGCAAAACACAGGACTATGTCCTATGCTCGTGTCATTTTGGTCACGCTTGTGCGCCAACGCTATTCGAGAACAATAAATAATCTAAAATATAATTTCTAAATCAACAAATTTAAAATTTCAATGCATGAATGTTCAATTGTATTTCGAAATAAACAACCTCAAGGCCAAAAATGAGAAAATAGTTTCCTAGATTGCAAAAATTTAGAAAAAACAAAATTTGATAATTTTTTGAAACAAAACAAAAATTAATATTTAGAAGCAGCAAAACAATTGAAACAGCTGGGTTTCAAACAAAGGTGCCATTGAAGATGATGATAGGTGAAGGAGGAACACGAAGAGATGTTTGGCTTTAATTTTGTGTTTGACATTCTACTTTGATGCTTTTTCTTTGGTTTTAGTAGTAATTCAAATTTTACCTCTGAAATTAGGATTCTAGGTGACTGATTAAAGTGAGCTTCTTTAATGATATTATGTCTGTTGAATTTTTGAATGATTTTAATGATGAGAATATGTATTGTTGTTGATGGTCGTAGTGTAGTGATTACTTGATGATGATGATGATAATGATGTTGTTGATGGTTGATGTTTTTGATTTTCTTTTCTGGATTTTTATGAATGTTGATGAAGGTTGTGTTAAAGATGAAGAAGAATAAATATAAGGACGAAGATGAAGAATTTTTGGATTTGTTTCTATATATTTTGTCTTATCATTTTTTAGTTTTGGTCCCTCTACGAAATTCGTTTTTTTTGTCCCGCTAACTTTCTTGCTCAGCATCTAGAATGATACATCAGCGTTGCCTGCAACACACACTGCCACACCATCCTCCATTTTCCACATAAACGTTTTGGTGACAGATGATGATGGTTGGGATCAAAACCAAAACGTTTATAACTTACAGGGTCTGTTTTAGAACAACAAAAGATACATTGACGGAAATAAAAAATATACAATCTTACATGGACGATTTACATATTTAAGTCATATTTATATTTGTGTGAAGAATTAATAACTCCTTATCCATGATCCGTAACATTTAAGCATTAGTCTTCCCATATAATAATCTCTAAACTTTAATGTTATCCCTTTTCACACCAATGCTCGACCAAATATGTTTAAAGAACAATATCCTTGTGTTTAACTGTGTCCTGTGATTAAGTCATATGTAATGTTTCATTTAAAAGAACAAACTATTCTAGAGATTTTATTACTTTAAAATCATAAACATAATACATAAATGCCTTTATTTAATAAAAAAATATTTGATACAAGTGCCAAGTTCTAAAAAATAATTGCCCTTAGTGCTTTACAACAACAATAAAAATATAATGCAAACATTATTATATAAATTTCGGAAACATAATTATTTTCAAATTTAATAGCCCATAATAAAGGTACAAATATTATTATATGATTTAAGGAAAGTTGATTAATTTTAAATTTTATCATCATGGAAAAAAAATCCGACAAAAACCATAAGAGCACAACACATATTTAGGAAATGTCGGCTTAGGACAATCTTCTTTAGACTTACAAGGAATATTAGCTGCATTTTCAAATCAAAGAAAGAAATATTACTAAAATATGATAAAATAGCGTATATAACATAAACTGGAAAATTGGAAAATGGTGTGGAAAAAGGCATACTTTGTTTGCTTTCAACCAAAAATAGAGAAAGAAAGATCATCAAAGCACCAAGAAACAAGATGATTTGAGCCATATTTTAACTCCTCTAATTGTAATCAAAACTATTTTGATCAATTAATATGTAAAATTTCAGCATTTTTAAACTTTAATTAAATGGGTTTTAGCACTTAGGAGTTGCAAAAGTCAATTATAATATTATAAATAGTTCATTTTTTAAAGTTGTTCATTATTATCTTTATTAAAATATATTCCACATATTATTTATTCTTATTTTGGCCTCTTGTAGTATATAGGAGGAAATCCAAAAAGAGAAACAACAATAATAAATGATGAAAAAATAGATGCTTGAATAACGCAAGGAACATGCCTAGAAAAAGTTAGTCTTGAGAATTTAAGTTAAAAATATATAATATTTTATTGATAAATCAATGAGGTGAAACTGATGGAATCGACAAATTCAAAATTTGTTGGCATCTCCAACCCCTACCACCTAAAGAAACAACATAACTTTTTGCTATGCTTTGTTTATAGTTCGTATGTGCCTTTGGGTGTTATCGTTCGAATTTGGAGAGTCCTTCTAGGGTGATTTCACTTTTCCTTTAAAGCCCCCCATGGAGTATATATTCAAATTGTTTTATAGGTTAACCATTCATAGCCCCCCAAGCACGAGCCTTGAGAGAAGGTGAAGTGGTTTGTCGTAAAGTTGTTTTTAGACATTGAAGCGTGGACGGTGTTTATCGTTTGTGAATCTAATGGTGAGTTCACATATGTTGCAACTGAAGTCTTCATTTTTGTTGAGCAGGAACGAGACTCCCTAAAAGATACAAATGGCGAGCTAGAGGCGGATGTTAAGAAATGCAAAGGCGCGCTTGCTGAATATTTTTAGGATGGGGTAAAGCGCTCCTGTGCCCAAGCTTTGCACTTTAATCCAGAGGCAAATTTGAGTGGCTTGGATTCTTTGAAGGTTGTTGTGGGCAGGAAGTTAGTCGACGAGGAATGATTCTTCTTGTCTGTTTGTTTGAAACTTATTTTGGCAACCCTGCGTGGCCCTTTTGGCCCCCCAAGTTTTTAAAAGTTGCAATTTTGGCCTCCTAGTTTGGAAATAGCACTTTTGGCCCCTTTGCAAAACCATGACCTTCCTTGATTTTGACTCCATCAAAGCTGGCATATCGCGTTTTTTTTTGTGCCATGCTGGACATTATTGAAATTAAAATTTTGCCAACACTTATTATTAGAATTAAATTAAAATAAAAACCCATAAAAGGTGAGATTTGTCACGTGACCCTTCCATTTCATATTAGAAACCATAAAAACCAAAATCCAATTAGGAATTAAGGTTAAGTCCAAACTCCAAATCTCACTCTCATCTCAATCGAACTAGCAAGGTTAACTGAAGAAGTCCTTAACAACAGCCTTAAACAACTCAGCAGGGCTAACCTAAACTTAACACCACCAGCCCTGCTGAGTTGTTTAAGACTTCTGTTAAGGACTTCTTCTGTTAACCTTGTTGGTTCGATTGAGATGAGAGTTAGATTTGGAGTTTGGACTTAACCCTAATTCCCAATTGGATTTTGGTCTCTACGGTTTCTAATCTCGAATGGAAGGGTCGCGTGACCAATCTCACATTTTATGGGTTTTTATTTTAATTTTAATTCTAATAATAAATGTTGGCAAAATTTTAATTTCAATAATATCCAGCATGGCACAAACAAAAAACGCGACATGTCAGCTTTGATCGAGTCAAAATCAAGGGGGGCCATGGTTTTGCAAAGGGGCTAAAGCTTGGGGGGCCAAAAGTGTTTTTTCCAAACTAGGGGAGGCAAAATCGCAACTTTTGGAAACTTGGGGGGTCAGAAGTGCTTTTTAGCCTTATTTGTAGTAGTTTGCTAAGTTAAAACATATTGTTTCTCCCAACTTTGTTCTTTTAGTACAATTTTACTGGACATTTTATTTGTTAACTTTATGTTCTTAACTTTGCTTGTCGCCTTTAGGCGGCTCAGATCGTCCCGGAGACTTTTTCGGCTTAGGGTCTTAATGATTCGGCGCCTTAGGCGACTCGAATTTATCTGGCGCGGCTCAGATCGTCTCGGAGACTTTGCCGGCTCAGGTTCTTCATGATTCGGCGCCTTAGGCGACTCGAATTTATCTGGTGCCTTAGGCGGCTCAGATCGTCCCAGCGACTTTGTCAGCTCAGGGTCTTCATGATTCGGCTCCTTAGGTGGCTCGAATTTATCCTGCGACTTTTGTTGGCTCAGATCATCTCGGCGACTTTTGTCGGCTCAGGGTCTTCTTAGTTCGGCAACTTTTGTCGGCTCGAATTTATTCGGCGACTTTTGTCGGCTCAAATTGTCCCGGTGACTTTTGTCGGCTCAAGGTCTTCTTAGTTCGACGACTTTTGTCGGCTTGAATATATGCGGCGACTTTTGTCAGCTCAGATCGTCCTGACGACTTTTTTCGGCTCAGGGTCTTCTTAGTTCGGCAACGTTGGGATTTTATTCGTCCATTCTCGTGTTTTTAGCTTCAAAACAAATCTCAAAGGTCGAGAAAGGTTAAAATAACTCTGTGTTTCATCTTCAAGCTCCTATTGGCGGGATCGTTGCTTTCTACATTTCATCATGGCGTGCTGTTTGGTGAATTCTTCCTTTTAATCTCGCCATTGGCGGGTGTGTTTGCCTCCCAAGCTTAATTTATCTGAAATACCACTTCATTTCCAAACTTCCAAAATAAAGGAGTTTTAATCATACTCAATCCTATTTAATGAGAACTAATTACCCGTTGTCTTCCTCCTTTTTAGCTTGCCTACGTTTTTTATTCCTCTTTCTCTCCTCTTTTTCCTACTAAATTAGGAATAAACAACGTTTACTCTTTTTGGTTCTCCTACTAACTTTGGATTTTCTCGCCCATTAACTTATCATCCTCCTATTAAATTCGAGCTAACTCGCTGACTCCTTTATTCTCTGTCTTTTTTTTCCCTCCTATGTAGTTGGAACTAAGTTTGCTACACAACTTTATTCTTCTAAGTGGGTCTGGCGTTATTAATCCAATATTTATGTTTTTACTAAACAATTAGTTCAGTTCGCAAAGTAAATTGTACATGGAAGGGGGTCCCAGGAAAGAGAGGTGGGTCACTTGGACCTCTTAAATACCAAGTCTTTCCTCGCCAGAATCCCTCACATGTGACCTTTTAATAATACTACAATTTACTTCTCCCACGGGATACTGATAGGTCCGCAAGTGCATGGAAATATCAGTTTTAGTATAAAAGATGTCGAATCCCACAGAGACCAATGTCAAGTACCGTTATCTATTGTCACGTTGTTTATCTAAGGCGGTCCTAATTAATTTTTTTGCAAACTTGGGAAAATAACTTGTTTTTAATTACATTAAATGACGAGAGCCCGGAATATAATTCGTGTCGACCGTTGCTGCTTGCTAAATTGTATTTTATTAGTGTAATAGGAAAATATTTTCGCGCGTTTAAAAGGATTAAATTAAAGGGGTCATCAGCTTTCGCGTGCACGACACCGAATTTTGACCTTGTAATCTATTCGACCGCTTTCGCGCGTACGCCTTACAACTTCAAAACTCTCTTTGAAAAAAAAATCAATTTACGTTTGAAAAGTTATTTTTAGTAGAAATTTTAATTTAAAGGTACCGTCGGCTTTCGCTCGTCCGTTATCGTATTTTAAACTCACAGAAGCCAGCTTTCGCGTGTACGGCCACAAGTTTAAAATAGCATTTTTGAAAATTAGAAATTTCTAAATTAATTAAAAAAAACTCTTTCACTGAATTTTAAAATCAATTCCTGAGTATTCTACAGACAGATAAAAGTTTCACTCTTTCGATATGAAACCGGTATCACTTTATTTTAGTTTTCGTTGTAAATATTTAACGTTAAAAAATGATTTTTCATACTTAAAAATAATTCATGTTACAATTTCTAATCATACAACTCAACAGAATATCATTGGTACGACATTCATCACATTCCGGACTCTATAAAAATCTACTCGGACATAGTATATATAATAAATAAACAATTGTTCATGTTATTCATTATAATTGAAACAGAGAAGCAAAAGAACAAAATAAATGAATAGAAACTAAGTAAATAAGAACCTGGCAATGATGGATACTATCAAATAAAAAGAGAAAAATGCCACGACAACAGAACACCGGTGCAGCAACAATATGATATAACAGGACAGCAGCCCAGCACAACAATTACAAGCAACTGGAATTGAATGAAACTCTTGGTTTTGAAACAGATGAAACCGCAACACAAAAAGGGAAAATAGAGCAGCACCAGCAAGCAATACCAATTCTCCAATTGAAAGTGAAATTAACGGTGCAGCAATATAATAAAAAAAACAGAAATTTAATAACAAAAGTACCGTAGCGATAAAGAGACAATCAAAACCATGGAACTGAACTGAATTATATATAAATATAATCGTAAGCTAGGATGCAAAATAATCGCTTAAAATGGAATACTTTATTGCAGCACCAACATAAAGTAGTAATTGAAATAAATATGGATGAATAATAATTGAAATTATATGTGTTTATACGGCTGAATTGAAATTGCAAATGAACAAAGAACTCAAAGCTTTAAATTACAATAAACGTAAAAATAAGTTGAATTCTAAATTGCTGAATTTCTCTCTCAAAAAGCTCGGTCTACAACTGAGTTCTTCATGTCTATTTATAGGCAAAAATCTCCTCTGAAGTGCTTCTGATCATGCTGCAAGTAGTGGAGAATATGGAGGAAGTGAGAAAACTAATTTTGAAACGTGGGCAAGAATTGGTCTGGCTTTGACTTCCCACATGACTTCTGACTTTTTAACCTCTTTTTCCTCTTTTACCCTTTTTTTCCTTTTTTTCCACCGTATTTCATCATTTCGACGCGCGACGACCTTTAACCGACAAATACCTGAAACAGACACACAATACCAGCATAACACTGCAAAAATTTATAAAATCAAAATCAAAAAATGTGTAAGTCGAGTCAAAATAATAGTGCATTTTACGTGTTATCAAACTCCCCTACACTTGAACCATTGCTTGTCCTCAAGCAAGAGACAAGGGACAAGAGCAACATAATTCAGAAAAATATAATCAACTAAAAATCATTTGCATTTTTATTTTTCAAGGCTTTGTTCTCAAGGTGCACTTATCACAACCTAAACACTTTTCAAAGATCACATCAACCCAACAACAATTTCAAGTGAGTGTGTGTGAAGTTCAACCTTTTTATTGCGCCTGTGTAAGAGGTATTATGAGGAAAACAAGTTCTAACTTCAACAGTAAATAAACCGAGAAAAGTTTCTTTTTCATTTCATACAAGAGAGATGGGAATCATTTTGATCATTTGACATTTATACATTTTGGGGAACTGCAGAATTTTTATTGATGTTCAGAGGCACCATCTTCACGTGGGAAGCAAGTGAGGCCTACTCCCAACCCCCCAGAGTCAATGATGTTTCCTATATATATGTATTTGTTCTGACCCCTTTATGACCAACCATTACCGGTTGTTTTTGTCATTTATTTGATGCCTTAGTGACCAACCATTACCGGTTTTTTTTTCTCACCTTATTTGACCTTTTTGTTCCCCACACTAACTTATACTAATTTTACTTTGAAATATTTGAGGGTTAATTTACCACTAAAATTAGAACGTGTTCCTTAAAATACCTACCTACACACTTGCTCAAAGACTACAACTTTGTGAATCTCTTAGAGAAAGGGGTTCACAATGAAACTGATATGGGTTTAATGAGACTTAAAAAGGAAAAAGTGTTTATATGCACAAAATCATCATCAAACTCAACCTTTAAATAAGAGAAACAACAAAAAAACAATTTTTTTTTTATTTTGGGAATTTTTAGTTGGTTCAAGAAAAGGGAGAATTAAATAACAAAGCAAAAACACAAGCATAGATGACTCGACATCACATGCATTGACTCGATAAAACTACATTATTAATAAAAATGAAAATACTAAACTTTTAAGGTGGGAAATTCCTCCCCCACACTTAAAACCTACATTGACCTCAATGTAAATAAACAAAAATATGAGAAAAAGAAAGATATTACTGAGCAAGATCAATCGTCAACAGAATCAACTGGGGCATGTACATACGCCTGATCATGAAGTGGTTTGTACCTGCAGAAATGTTAGCATGAAAATATGGGGGAGGGGGTGGATTATTGTGTTGACCATCTTCGATTGCATCTTTTTATTCACTAATTGACTAAACTAAACTAAACTTAAACCTGTGGGTTGCCTCCCACGCAGCGCTTCATTTAACGTCAGTAGCTCGACGTTTCAATGCTTAATTTTCAGGAGGGGTCAAACCTATAAGTTGGGAGTAACTCTGACGAGTACTCCATAATGCTCACATCTATGATATCAACAAGGCAACATGAGTTGTTAATTGACGATCCTTTCATGAATTTGGATAAGAGGAACTCGATCTTTTCATCTCCAACCTCGAAGGTGAGTTTTCCCTTCTTGACATCTATAATAGCACCAGCAGTGGCTAAAAAGGGTCTTCCTAGGAGGATATGGATGTGAGAGTCTTCACTTATGTCCATCACCACAAAGTCAGTGGGAATGTACAGCTGGCCAATTCTTAGAGGAACATCTTCTAATATTCCTATTGGGTATTTTATGGATCGGTCAGCTAGTTGTAAGGACATTTTTGTTGGTTTCAACTCTCCTAGATTGAGCCTTTTGTAGATAGACAGAGGCATGAGACTCACACTAGCACCTAAATCACATAGAGCTTTTTCAATGGCGTAGTTGCCAATAACACAAGGAATCGAAAAACTCCCTGGATCTTTCAATTTAGGTGGCATCTTGTTTTGAATGATAGCGCTACACTCCTCAGTGAGTGCAACAGTATCATCGTCATCGACGTTCCTCTTATTTGTCAGAATTTCTTTTAAGAATTTCGCATAAGAGGGAATTTGAATAATAGCCTCTATGAAAGGGATATTGACATGGAGCTTTTTCAAGAGATCAACAAACTTTTTAAATTTTCCCTCATTTTTTGATTTAACTAGTCTTTGGGGGAATGAGATTGGAGGTTTGTAAGGAGGTGGAGGTACATAGGGTTTCTCTTTTTCTTCCTCCACTCCCTCCTTTCCCTTTGAGGTTTGTCCACTCTCAGTAGGCACAGGCTCTTCTTCAGTGCCTTTTTTTTCACGCGGGTTCTCCAATTCTTTTCCACTGCGCAGGGTTACGACATTTATGTGCCCTTTCGGGTTTGGTTGAGGTTGCGCAGGGAAAGTTCCTGATGGTGCAGATGCTTGCTGTTGGGCCACTTGAGAAATTTGTGTTTCCAACATCTTGTTATGAGTGGCCATCATATCAACTTTAGATATAAGCTGCTTAATCATTTCATTAGTGTGGATATTCTGATTCAAGAATTCTTTGTTCTGTTGGGTTTGTGCCATGACAAAGTTTTCCATCATCAGCTCAAGGTTTGACTTTTTTGGAGCAGTATGGGCTCCATGAAAACCAGGAGGTGCAATGGATGCAGGGATTGGCGCAACGGTATGGATGTTATTCTTATATGGTATATTAGGATTTCTTTGTCCATATGGATCACCATGCGCGTAGTTGACCTGGTTTGTTCCGACTAACAAATGACAATCAGTAAGAGTGTGTCCAGGTGTCCCGCAAACCTCACAGTTGGGTACTACAACAGCTACAGGGGCATGTGGAGTGATGGTTAAATTGTCTAATTTTTTATATAGTGCATCTACTTTAGCGCTCAGGTGGTCAAAGTTGCTAACCTCATACATTCCTGCCTTGGGCTGGCTCTTCTCGGTTAGAGCGCGTTCGCTCCCCCATTGGTAATGATTTTGGGCCATATCTTCAATTAGGCCCGAAGCCTCAGTAAACGGTTTGTTCATGAGAGCTCCTCCCGCAGCGGCATCGATGGTCATCCTTGTATTGTACAAGAGACCATTGTAAAAAGTGTGAATGATCAACCACTTTTCTAACCCATGATGTGGGCAAGCTCTCAAAAGATCTTTGTACCTCACCCACGCTTCAAAGACCGACTCTCCGTCCCTCTGCCTAAAGCAGGTAATTTGGTTCCTCATTTGTGTCGTTTTGCTCGACGGGAAATACCTAACGAGGAACGTTTTCTTTAATTCATTCCATGTCGTAATGGAATTTGACGGAAGGGAGTGTAGCCATGCGCTGGCTCTGTCCTTTAGAGAGAACGGGAATAAACGTAGGCCAATGGCTTCAGGTTCGACGCCATTCGCTTTCAGGGTTTCTGCGAAACGCACAAAGGTAGCAAGGTGCAAGTTTGGGTCCTCCGTTGGGTTTCCGGAGAAATGATTTTGCTGAATTATTTGCACTATGGAGGGTTTGAGCTCGAAGTTGTTCGCCGCAATCGCGGGACGAACATTGCTTGTATGGGGCTCCTCATCAGAGGGCACAACGAATTCCTTAAGGGGCCGATTATCATTAGCTTCGCCCATTTCTGTATGAGTTTCAGACTCTGACGGTGTTTCAAACTGTAGACAGCGTCTTATTCGAAAGTAGGGCTCGATTTTGTCTATGGGTCTAACAAGATTATCGGCAGTTCGGGTTCTTCGCATACAATTTTTTTTATAAATAAAAAACAAATAATATGCCTTAGTCTATACGGTGTGACAACGGAGTTACGATATTGCCTAAATTGGTCCCCGGCAGCGGTGCCAAAAACTTTCGCGTGTACGACACCGAATTTTGACCTTGTAATCTATTCGACCGCTTTCGCGCGTACGCCTTACATCTTCAAAACTCTCTTTGAAAAAATAATCAATTTACGTTTGAAAAGTTATTTTTAGTAGGAATTTTAATTTAAAGGTAGCGTCGGCTTTCACTCGTCCGTTACCGTATTTTAAACTCACAAACGCCAGCTTTCGCGTGTACGACCACAAGTTTAAAATAGCATTTTTGAAAATTAGAAATTTCTAAATTAATTAAAAAAAAACGCTTTCGCTGAATTTTAAAATCAATTCCTGAGTATTCTACAGACAGATACAAGTTTCACTCTTTCGATATGAAACCGGTATCACTTTATTTTAGTTTTCGCTGTAAATATTTAACGTTAAAAACAGAATTTTCATACTTAAAAATAATTCCTGTTACAATTTCTAATCATACAACTCAACAGAGTATCATTGGTACGACATTCATCACATTCCGGACTCTATAAAAATCTACTCGGACATAGTATATATAATAAATAAACAATTGTTCATGCTATTCATTATAACTGAAAGAGAGAAGCAAAAGAACAAAATAAATGAATAGAAACTAAGTAAATAAGAACCTGGCAATGATGGATACTCTCAAATAAAAAGAGAAAAATGCCACGGCAACAGAACACCGGCGCATCAACAATATGATATAACAGGACAACAGCCCAGCACAACAATTACAAGCAACTAGAATTGAATGAAACTCCTGGTTCTGAAACAGATGAAACCGCAACACAAAAAGGGAAAATAGACCAGCACCAGCAAGCAATACCAATTCTCCAATTGAAAGTGAAATAAACGGCAGCAATATAATTAAAAAAACAGAAATTTAATAACAAAAGTACTGTAGTGATAAAGAGACAATCAAAACCATGGAACTGAACTGAATTATATATAAATATAATCGTAAGCTAGGATGCAAAATAATCGCTTAAAATGGAATACTTTATTGCAGCAGCAACATAAAGTAGTAACTGAAATAAATATGGATGAATAGTAATTGAAATTATATGTGTTATACGGCTGAAATAAATAAGTTTAATTCTAAATTGCTGAATTTTTCTCTCAAAAAGCTCGGTCTATAACTGAGTTCTTCAGGTCTATTTATAGGCAAAAATCTCCTCTGAAGTGCTTCTGATCATGCTCCAAGTAGTGGAGAATATGGAGGAAGTGAGAAAACTAATTCTGAAACGTGGGCAAGAATTGGTCTGCCTTTGACTTCCCACATGACTTTTGACTTTTTAACCTCTTTTTCCTCTTTTACCCTTTTTTTTCCTTTTTTTTCACCGTATTTCATCATTTCGATGTGCGGCGACATTTAACCGACAAATACCTGAAACAGACACACAATACCAGCATAACATTGCAAAAATTTATAAAATCAAAATCAAAAAATGTGTAAGTCGAGTCAAAATAATAGTGCATTTTACGTGTTATCAGGTACCTAGAGTAGTCTTTCTTCTATTTAACTTGGTTCTACCTCTTGTGTTTTACTCATTTTCTCTCTCTTTATTACATTGTAACTAAATCGCCCAACGAAAATTAATATCAAGTGAAACAAAGTAAGTTAAAGCTAATTTGTCTATAAGACTTATTATCCATATATGATGTAAATGCACCAACAAATAATTGCAAAATAAAAATCGATAAGAGCTTTCAAAATTAAGGTTGTAAAATATATTTTCTCAAAATATATTGGGCAAGAAGTTTTTTTCTAATCAAAAAGTGGAAATATATTGTCTCAAAATATATTGATCCTATAATTTCCTTCAAATCTAAAAGTGTAAATATGTTTTCTCAAAATATATTGAACATAAAATTTTCTTCAAATCTAAAAATGTAAATATATTTGGTCTGATTGGAAAAATCGATTGCTCCAAGGCAACTTGTCGTTAGTCATCTTCCATCAAAAAAATTGACGTAGATTGATTTGGTCTCGCCGACCGCTGGTTTTTAGATCGTTCAGAGGTTTTTTAGGTTTATGAGTGTGGTCTAGGTTAGTTTTACCGTTTCCCACAGACGACGCCAACTGTACTTGCAAAAAACACAATAAAGGATACTATGGTTCAATATCATATTCTAGGGTTTAGGCTGATTATTGGATGCCTTGAGAAGACTCTTAAAGGTTATATTTATAGTCTCCCATGGGCTTGGGTTATGGTTACTTAGTCTCCAAGCAATAGGGGTATTTATGTAGGGCGGTTTCTAGAGAGTTCTGGAGATTACTGAGGCAACGTCCTGGATAAGGTGCCCCTTGGGCCTTAGAGCCCTTTTAGAGGGTGCTAAGGCCTCCTCAGAGGGTCTAAAAGCCCTTCTTGATGTCTTTTTTTAGGTCCATTAGGAATATTATGATGGTCCACAGTCCCCCAATCACGAGTCTTGAAACAAGGCGATGTGTTGAATCCTTCCTAGAAGGCTTTTAAGCTTTTAAGAAATTTAAGACGGTCCAACTATTTTATTTGAAGCACTTATAAGATGGAGTCAAGAGATAACATTCCATTTTTTTAGTTATTTAGAAGGAATTATTCTTGCTTGACTGAACACTTATGTGCATATAAATGAATTTTCATGTAATGGATGAAGTATGAATTTTTACTTGGCTTTGAGTAGTATCAAAACAAAAAACAAGCCCCTCACTTTTAATGGTTTCTTGGGTTACATCTTCCTGAAAATATTTTTTTCTTGTCAGTTCTGTTTCCTCGATTCTACATCGAGAAGGGTTTGTTAAATCCTGAAGGATTAGCGTATAATTACGCGGAAAATCCTTAAGGACAGTGCGATCAGCACGTCTCAGACTTGTTTGTTGATTTTGTAGCTGTCTTGTTGAATTTATGTTTAGAGATGTTGATTGAGTTATGTTGGTGGTCAATTATACAACAAAATCAAAGCAGATAAGTTTCCTTAAAATCTCCCTTGATTATTCTTATTAACATAAATTGATTCTTATATTTATTTGTTGATTATTATTTATAGGGATAACTGTATGCCTAGTTTTACAACATAGACAACCTTTAACTAAGGTACTTTAAGAGTTGCCATGATGCTTCACAATTGAATTTTATGAGAACTGCATGGCTAGGTATTTGAAGATTTGGAGAACCTAGGGTTTTTTTTTGATCAAGTCAAGAAATGCAATATAAAACTCAGGAGCTGCCTGGACCACATACAATCAAACAATCCAAACTAAGACAACAAAAGAGAACACACCTGCCAATGGAGGTACAAAGACCAAATCCATCAATGGCTACCACTAAGACTACCTATACAACACTAGCTATGACACTAACATGAACTGCTAAGCAAAGAAAGCAAATCAGTCCAGCACCAGAACTAGTAGTATAAAAGAAAAAAAAAACAAGTATTAAAAGAATACAATATATCCCACTAAGATAGATTCAGCAACCATCTAAAATAACAGAAGTTGAACCCAAATAAGAACAACAACTGCAAGATATGGAACTTTCAACAAGACAGTCACATATATTTGGGATTGCTTTTGATCACACCCTTTTTGGAACGCGTTTGTACGTGCTCACTACTAGTGTTTTGCTTCTTATGTCTACCTCTTTTACTCTTCTTCACAGTTTCATGTGGTGAAACTAGATAGTTAGATGCATATGGGAAATGAGAGTTGTTATGAGCTTCAGAGTCAGTTTCAGGGTCCAATGTGCTATCAGTAGCATCAATGTCCATCTCATCTCCCCAAAATTTGCTCAAGATTTTTGCACTTTTTAAGCTTGCAGCAGACACATTCTTAGTGCCTTCAATGAATTGAACTTTCCTCTTATCTGGGCCCAGGGTTTCATCTGTAGTAGTGATAGGAGTGATGCTAGGCTGCAAGACTAAGTGCTCATCAAAATTAGGATCCCTATTTTCCAATCCACAAGGATCCTCTAAGTTTGTGATATGAATCAAGTTCTCCTTCTCTAGTGGAATGTCCTCTGGATTTTTATAGATATCTTCCACATCCTTATCAATTGCAATAAGAGTAAATCCCTTGTCAACTTGCATAACCTCCCCTGTGACATGCTCAGAATCAACTTCAAGTAACTCAAAAGAGTTGTAAGTGGTAGTTTTGTAGGGTCCCCAATCTTCTGAACTATACCAATTTCAGGACTTGCAACATTAATAGCTGCATTTTCATTGATATCTTTGTCTGGTAGAAACTCTCCATCTTCAAAATCAGTGATAGAGTCATTAAGAGTTGCATTGATTTCAAAATGATTAGGGGCATTAGCAGACTTTTTACCTACTGCAATGCTAGTCTGATCAATTTTGCTAACAATGTTATCGACAACTTTCTTGTTGGGCATATCAACCTTAGTTTGTGCTTTACTGGTCACATTGTGAGCCTTTTTGGGAACTTTAGCTGATGCATCCATATTCATCTTGAAGCAAGTTTGTATGCTATGGCCCAAAGTTCTGCAATGTGCACAAAAGAAAGGGTGGTTTTCATACTGCACCATGATGGACAAGGCATGTCCTTCTCTTTCAACAATCACAGATTCAAACATCTTTTCAGACAAATCAACATCTATGAGCACTCTAGAAAAGAGGCCAAAACGCCTATTTTGAGTAGCATCATCAATGGTGAGGGGTGTTCCCAATCCAGAGGCAATTTCAAATAAGACATGACTCGAGATAAAATATAACAAGAATAACCTAAGTTATTGAGTTATGTTCATATGTTGTATCCAGTTTAGTTGCTTGTCCTTAAGATATACTCAGAGTCTTAGATAAATTTCATTACAACTAGTGTCGCATTATTTAGTTTTTTTCCTCCCTTTCCTTCTCGTGAAAGTGGCCACTGTGTAGACATATACTTTCTAAATTTAACAAAATAAGAGAATTGGGTTATTCCTTTAGAAAACCACCATAATTAATAAAAATAAGTTTTCTATGGATATGATAGGCCACTAGTAAGAGTATTGGCAAGTAGGTGGAAACCTGATAATAGTTGTGATATTAAAATTTTGAACCAACCTTTATATTAGAGTCTGGACCCTTTTGGTTTATTAGTAACTAGTGTATTCTAGTTTCACATTAATTACTTTTGGTTAGTAATGAAATACACTATACACTAGTTATTTTAAACATGAGTCTTATCCCAATTTTGAAATGCCAAGTTAAAACAGTACTGTGTTATAAAATAAAATTAGAGGGTTCATTTTTGATTTAGAGTTAAAATGAATTATGCATGTGGTAACCTGAGGTTAAATTGCACCGTTTCTAACACAAGTAAATAAGTTAAAAAAACATATGGGAATAAACTTACTAAATAAATACAATGTTACAAGGATTATTGAAGTAATCTATGTAGGTGTTGCCTAAAAGTATGTGAATTTTGAAACTAAGTTAGCAAAATAATTTTGGCATGAATATTATTTGTTATTATTTGTGTGGTGTTGTTTTAACATAAATATTATCTGTTATGGGTGAATAAGCTTAAGCAACTAAAATGGTGATTCAAAATTATATCCAACAATGGGATACTAGACTTTAGATTTGAGGAGATTACCCGATGGTGGGGTATTTACGGAGACAATCATGCATTAGAAGACTCAGACAAATGCCCAATGGTGGAGTATTGAACATCGAGTTTTATGAGTTATTACCCAATGGTGGGGTAGTGGCGATTCATATGCATTAGGTGTTTCAGAATAATGTCCAACGGTGGGGTACTGAACATTGAATTTTAGGAGTTATTACCCAACGGTGGGGTATTGCCCAATGGTGGGGTATATTCACCAACGGTGAGACATTTGGCTCTGCATAGAGGTGAAATCCGGATCATGAGCATTGGCATATAGACTGACCAATAGGGAATTGACGCATTTTAGTCATGTTGTATCTTAAGGCTAGGTGTGGTGATTATGAAACTGAGTAAAGTGACTTCTACGGTCTATTTATTTATTTATTTCTATTTATTTATTTATGGTTATCTTTTGTTTAAGTCTATATCTACATGCATATTTGTACTATGTTTGTTAGTTGGAGATGAACCTTACTTTTGGACAGATGATCGACAATCCGTCTTTCCTCCTTGGCGGTGACGCCGGGGAAACAATGATCTAGCAGAGGAAAACGCAAGTAAGACGGTGGTGCACATTTGGAGGCTTGATATATTCAGAGACTGATATTAACCTTGTTGAGAAAACTTTTCACAAGCATCGGAACTATGACCTTGTTGATTTACTATTTTGAAAATTCAAAGAGCAAGTTATTTATTGGTTTATTTTGAAGTCGACAAGTTTTATGTTTCTTTTATATTGTTTAAAAGAAAAAAATATCATCTTTTCACTATGAATTTTGCTAATTAACGTCCGAGTAATTTGGGTCGTTACATTTCACCTCATGCTCTTCTTCAAACATTGTTTTAGATGTTCTGGTATATTTCCTCTTCTTTGCTATCCTCAAGGGAGCAAGATTCAAAGTATCAGGTATATCATTATAAGTGAGTGCTTTTCCAGTGTCTTGATAATACCTTAGTACATATGAAGCAATTACTTATGGATTGTCTTCCTTTGAAATGGGAGGAAAATCCTCAATCAGATCAGACACTATCTTAGATTCCTTCATATCTGTCTTCAATACAATTGTTGTAGAAACAATGTGCGTGTTTTGCAAAGTCTTTCCATTAATAATCTTCCCTGTGCAAGTGTGAAGCTCTTCATCAAACATTGATTTAGATGTTCTGATCATTTCAAGCAGTCTGCTTTGGTAGAAAATTTCAGAAAACAGTCTTCCATAAGGCACTTGTGTTCTTTTATTCTTCTGACTTTCTTTGAGTGCCCAGAACATGTGATTGAAGATGTATCTGGGAAGATTCACCTTCGCATTAGAGATCATGAAATAAAGGAAAACACTGTGGTCCAGAGATATAGTATCAGAACCACCAGCCCTTGGTAAGAAGCATTCAAACACTAGCTTCTGAAGTACTCTGAATTCTTTCTGCATGTCATAGAACTTGTCTGATGGTCTGTCCTTATGCAAAAGGTTATGAACAATCTTCACCCATGAGCTAGTGTTCTTGTTTAGATTCCACTGAAACTTAGCCTCATTAGTGCATCTTGCAACCCTTGCAATGGTTTCTTCAGTGATTGTGATTGGAATTCCTGCAGTAGCAGACCTTACTCAATCCTAGTAAATTCTTTTAAACCCATCTCTGCTATAGTATTGCCTTCCAGACTAGGGTCTCCAGCTATCTTCTCAAATTCCTCCCATTTAGCAGCTTCCTTGTCATAAACTTCAGCTCTAACCCAAAAATCCTTTATCAGCTCTTCATAGGTTGGACCATTTAATACTCCAACGTAGTCGTCTAACCCTTGATACAACAGAAAACTTGCTAAGTCCACATCTTGTCTCTTTAGCGCAATAAAATCCACTTGAATTTCCACTTGAACAATTAAGTTGTCTTTATCCAAAGCCATATTCTTTGGTTTAACAACATAACTAGCAACAATAACTATATTGCATTGCAGAAGATTGATTGGAACTTGATTCTACCATTGATGAAGTTGAAGTTTTAGGGTTCTAAGGTTTTTCGAAAATGATGAGTTTTTCTGAGAGATGCTTGAAAAGAAGAAAAATTATTGGTGGCCTCGCATGAAGACAAATATTGCAGAATTTGTAGCAAGATGTATTGTTTGTCAACAGGTTAAAATTTAACATCAGAGACCAGCAGGATCACTTGAACCTTTAGAGATTCCACAATGGAAATAGGAGCAGATAACCATGAATTTTGTAAGTGGGTACCTCGTACTTAGAAAGGACATGATTCAATTTGGGTGATTGTAGATAGATTAACCAAATCCACTTACAAGACATCTTAGTATGCAAAATTATTTATTTCAGAGATTGTTAAATTGCATGGTGTACCAGTTAGTATTGTATCAGACAGAGATCCCATTTTCATATCACATTTTTGGAAGGCCTTTCAAAGAGCTTTAGGAACCCGACTGAAATTGAGTACATCTCATCATCCTTAGACGGATGGCCAATCAGAAAGAACCATCCAAACTATGGAAGACATGTTACATGCTTTCATTTTAGAGGATGGAGGAAGTTGGAGTAACCATCTACCATTGATTAAGTTTTCTTATAACAACATCCACCATTCTAGTATAGGAATGGATCCATATGAGGCTTTGTATGGCAGAAAGTGTAGAATTCCATTGTGTTGGGCTGAAGTCGGAGATAAAGGTATATTGGGCCCGAAAATCATTCAAGAGACAACTTTAAAAGTTAAGTTTATTCAAGAAAAGATGAAAGCAGCGTAAAGTCCTCAGAAGAGTTATGCATATAAGAGGCGGAGACCTTTAGAATTCAATGAGGGAGATAATGTATTTCTGAAAGTTACGCCTAAGTTAGGTTTGCGGGGTGTATTCAGAACAAAGAAACTTAGTCCAAGGTAGATTGGGCCATTTCAGATACTTAGGCGTATTGGTCCAGCAACATATCAGTTAGCCTTACCTCCAGCCATGTCAGGACTACATGGAATTAGAAACTACAGATTTGAAGTCTGATTTAACATTCCAACCAGAGCCAGAACAAATTGTTGATCGTGATGTCAAATCTCTCAGGAAAAAAGATATTCCCATTGTTAAGGCATTATGGAAGGGTTCTCCTGATGGAGAAGCTACACGGGAATTAGAATCTGATATGCAAGAGTATTATCCGCATCTATTTTTAGGTAAAATTTTAATTTCGAGGACAAAATTTTCTTAGGGGGGAAGAGTATAATATCCCGCTTAACAATACTGTCATTTATCTATATCAGTTATTTTTCTAAATTATCCATGAGATTTTACAAGGATAAAATAGTAATCTTGCTACTCAAGGATACCATTTAAGTGGAAAAATTTCTACATTTCTCCACACAATTCCATATGTTTCTCTCTCTAACAATTTTACAATTCCATATGTTTCTTCCTTCTCTCCAAGCCACAAAATCGGCCTCCCTTCCTTCAAACCCTCACCATCCCAACTCTCCAATTTCATCTAGGAAATCATCAGGATTAAGTAACAAATAGGTCCCTAGTGGTTTTATTAGTAAGAATCAAACTCCAAAACTCATCCTCTCCCACTCTCAAAGCAAACCGACCCTTTCTCTTTGATTCTCCAAGTTTCATTTTTTTCACTCCAATCCATGGGAAATCATTTCGAAGCTTGATTTTAGAGATACCATGGTGAAGTAAGCCTAAGACCATGTGCAATGGTGTTGAATGGTAGTGTTGAACCTTGCTTTCAACACTTTGATGCAATGCAATGCTGTGTTGAATAGGAGGAGAGAGGAGTTGAATTGGTTCAACTATGTTGAATTCTGCCATGCGGGACCCGTAGCTGCTACGTGGCAAATTCTGATTGGCAATTCATTTTAATAATTTGAACTCAATTATTTCATTGCAAATTATTTTTTTAAATTTTTTTTTTTACCAAAATTCATGATTTTTTTTGTCTATAAATAGAGAATTGGTTCATTTGATTTAGACACACAAAAAAAACCAAGTTTTTCACTATCTTAATCTTATTATTATCTTTCTATTAGCTTTTTTATTTGCCGTGTGCTTAGATTGTTATATTGCATTTTTTAAGTTAAGAAGAAAAATATTTAAATCGATAATTGTAATTTTATGTAATAAAAAAATAAAAAAATAAAATTAAATAAGAATATGAAATAAAAAGTGGTGGGGTAGAGTGTTGAATGAAAAAACCATTGGAGAGGGTAAAAGTTGAATGAGTGTTGAATAAGAGAGAGAAAATGATGAGGAGTATTGGGAAGAGAAAAAGTGGGTGTTGAGAGTGTGAACCATTGTAAATAGTCTAAGGTGAGCCTAACAAAGTTCCTTCCCTTCTCCTTGGAGGTGTGGGTCGAACCACCTTTGCTTTGTGATCAATGTTGATTTTGTTGGCATTGTTCCAAATTGTGTTTTAGGAATGTTGAAATTGTTATGGGTAATTGTGATTATAACTTATTTTGAATGTTGTAGGGACTTTTGGAAAAGGAAGAGGATTGGCTAGAAGTTTGGAACTTAGGATTGTGCCACAAAGTGTAGAAGAGGAACCTCCACAAAATTGTGAGTTCCTTGTAGTTAGAACTCTCCCTTTTGGGTAGTAGAATTTTTCCTTATGAAATGCTAGCATGTAACTTAGAGTAACTTTGACATAGTTAGTGTAGTTATGTCATAAGCTAGGTACCCTCACTTGTTGTTCTAAATGGTTCTTTTATGTTAATAAATATGTTTATGTTAGCAAACGTTGGAGGAAAATGTTAGGCAAAATATTGGATGATTATGATATTATGAAAATTCTAGATGACTTGAAGACCTAAATTTTATTTTAGTTACCATAAGTTATTATCCGTTTTCAAATTTTGTTGAAAGTGAAATACTAATTTATGTAAGAATTGGCCAAGTTTGGCTATAACTTGAAATGTGTATTTTTCCATAATTGTAACTAAAGTGTTATAAAATCCTCCAACTTAGGTGTTAACATAAATGTAGTATATAATGACATAAAAGATGTCTTTAGGATAATGAGTCATGGATAAGAAATATGGGAAGGACACTAACCGGGGGATGAAACTATATATGAATATGATTATTATGATATTATAAATTGATGATTAAACCGTGATTCTCAAACTCCCTGTTAGTAGTGGAGTTAACTCCCCGTTAGTAGTGGAGGTGAGATTCCCCGTTACTAGTGGACACGGTATAAGATAAGAGGAGTTTGATGTTAGCTTCTTTAGGAATTTCACCGGTTATGTTTTAGGAATAAATTACGGGGTTACTCCACTCGGGATTATTCCGTAAAATTAACTCAGATATTAATGTTTGTTACACGCTAACATAATTTATTTATGATAAGTTATGAATATTTATGACAAGAAAATGTTAGATATGAAGTCGGTGATTCTAGTTTCCCCCAAATCACCATCACTTGAGATAGGTGGAACTCACTGAGATATTATGTCTCATCCCTTTCCATTTTATATTTTTTCAGGTCCTCAGTCATCTATCAGGAAAGGTAAAGAAAAGGTCACAGAGTGATTCCAGCTTTTGTGAAGATGTTTCATGTGTGTGTGTGTATATGTATATGTCACCGTGTGGTTTATTCCCTAGACGTTATGTCGGACTTTATGTTTTAGTTTTGTATAATATTATCTGCCCGTCAGTTAGTACTAATATTATCCAGTTATTATGTACTTTGTACCTACTCCGATGTATTTTGACAAGAAATCTTGAGACATATGTATATTATCAGTTTGTCATATGTAATCTATGTATTGTATTTTAATGTATCCGATACAAAATTTTAACGCTCTGTAAAAATTCTAGATACTTTAGAAGGGCGTTACAAGTTCCGACGAGAGACGGGTGACTTGGCATCATAGTTAAATTAACGCCAAGAGGCAAATCTAAAATTTTAGATATTGTCAAATTACCGCGTGAAAGCATGGAAATCAAAATGGCATTTTCATTGAAATTAAAAGCAACTAACGGACCAGAATATAATGTCGAGATATGGATGCAACCATTCGAACCAATATGACTTTTACAAGAGTTACTTTTTACCCAGAAAATGGGGAGAACCCTAATATCCCACTTTTTCCATGAAACAAAAATGGACGAGAAACCAAGTGATTTCAACGTCAAGACGACATAAGAGACAGAGATATGTCATTGAGTATTCGTCATCTGCCATTGGAAGTGGCCAAATGAGCCTGGACTTCCTCCTGTTACCTTTTCAAGTCATGTTGGAGCCACAAGCGAGCCTAGCCAACAAACCCCGAGGAAAAAATTTCAAATGGAAGTTACCTCTGAGGGTCATCATAGCCCTCCTGTTGCAAGCCAACTGTCGACGCTGGAAAAGGTCGAGAAATACATGGAAAACTTCAGTCGAAAATGACATTTTTGGGGGGCAATTTGTTAGCTGGTTATTTTACAAGCCTCATTTAATGTGGTCAACATTAGTTGACTTTTATATTTGTTGGAATCAAAGTTTTTTCCTTCAACTTGAGGAGTTTCTACGAGATGTTGTACTTAGCGCGAAAAGGTCTAAAAGCCCTAAGGTTCGACAAGATACGAGGCAGGGATGCAAAGCTTTCGATGTCAAGCAACTTCCGTTGAGGCGGGAAGATTCTAATTTCAAAGAGAAGCGGTTTCCTCAATGGAGAATGTGGAAGGCAATTGGTTGTCTACATGGAAGAAGTGTTGATTGTGGGATTATGCTTTTTCTAGTTATTTTCCTATGTATAAATAGTAGTTTCCCATGGGAAAACGGGTCGCAAATCACCTATACAGAATTCTAAAACACTCGAAGTACGGACGAGAGATAAAAGAGTCAAAAAGAATGTATGTAAAGGATTTTTCGAACCACCTTTATTTTTAATGCATTGTATTTTATTTTTCCTTTAACTTTCTGAATTTTAAACTTAATGTCTTTACTTTGCCTTTAAAAACCCTTTTTTCGTCGAAATATGCCATACGTTCTCGTCCTATTCGTAAATCAACCTATGAACTCGATGAACGCTTGAAAAACAAATGCACAACATGTCCTATGATTTCTGGTTTGATCCTGCTTGTAATAACAAAAACCATCCCTCGTAGTTTACCAAAAACACCGGTAAACAGATACTAAATATGTAACACCCTAACTCCAAAAGTATTTTTCTAAATTAAAAATAAAAATTACATTTAATCATACAAGGGTGTCACACATTCTCATCAATAAATACACATTAATTAAATTAGAAACGATGCAGCATAATTAACTTCAAAATGCAATCATATCCTCTCAACAAATCAACTAATCTTCGAAATATAAGAATCTCAACATTAAAGTTTAGAAAGTAAATTAAATCTCAATTCCCCATTGTTACAAAACCAGAGCATTGACCCAAAAATAAACTCCTAATGAAAATAACGATTGACGAGAAGGAATCCTCGTCATACTCCAAGCTAACAGCGTATTAAGATCCTCGTCCTAAATATCTGAACATACATTCATCATTTGTCATTCCTCATTTTCCTAAATATGATATGATGCATGAAGGAAGACTCACTAGATACTATATACTAGCACATCATCGATAACTTACACTTACAACATAATTCATTTCATCAAATTGATCATTTATAATCAAAGTATGTTTCATCATTACTCGTCATCATAGGCAACAATTACGTCATCATTAATCAACATTATAAAACTTAATCATTTTGTCATTAATCACTGTCAGACAACAATATTATTGCATTATCATTCTACGTCATATATGTGTATATACATCATTGTCGCGTCATTTTTCGGAGATCAAGGCTATTTGATTAGCTTTTGACTCACTATTTATTTCACGACTGAACATTTAATTTTTTTTAAAGAAAGAGGGGAAAAAAGTTCAAAGCCCCCATATTTAAAGATTAAGGGTTCGGGGGTTGGTTACATAAAGGGAAGGTGTTAGCACCCTTTATGTTCGTAGTACTCTACGAGAACATTTCTGTCGCGTCATTTTTCGGAGATCAAGGCTATTTGATTAGCTTGAGCACCTCATCGAAATCAGAACTCGTGCCGGCCCCACTAGACTGGCCTACATCTTGGAGTGCATTAGAAACTTTAGCTTGAACCTCTTCAATTAACGGGGCGTTAACCCTCTTCGGAAACACTGCAGGGATAACACGCCCGTTCCTCAGTACTCTACTATCTTCAGCAATATTACCCACAAATGGCAAAGATGGTATAGGAACCTCGTGACCTCCTTCTATCATAGTGGCGTTGTACTTGTATGGTATGGCTTTTTCAGAGGCATAAGGCATTGGCCCTGGTAAGCATATCACTAAAGGAGTAGCCGATTTCCGACTGTCAAAGAATATCTCCAAAGGCTCAGGAGTCATGACACATACATCATCACATTTTCTTTCAACAATTAACTCTCCCCGGTTCAGTAGTCCCTGGATATCATCCTTTACTTCTTGGCAGCCCCACAGATCTAGACGGCACACCTCACAGGCGGTGTGGTCATGCTTGAAAAAAGATGCTTCACATAACCTGGCGTGTAATGGAACCAATGGTGTTCGGATATGTTGCACTTTAAGAACAAGGCGAGTCTCTTGGCAGTCTTCGACCATGTTGACAGCCGGAGCACCATGATTTGGTAACGGGTTGGTTTGAGTATTTGGGTTTGAATCTGTGAAGGTTATTCTCTTTTCATTGATTAGCCTCTGGACGGCGTTCTTCAAACAATAGCAATTCTCAATGTTGTGGCCTGGGGCCCCTTGGTGAAAAGCACAGGTCTGGTCTGGTCTGTACCCTGGTGATGGTTTTTCTGGCACTGGAGGAGGTGGTCTAGTTTGGATCATATTTTGTTTGAGTAACCCTGGAAGCAGTTCTGCATAGGTAATGGGAATTGGGTCAATTTGTAATCTTTGAGCTTGTGGTCGTGGTTGTTGTTGTCGATATGGTTGTTGGGGATACTGTTGGTATGGTTGTTGAGGATATTGTTGGTGTGGTTGTTGCTGGTATGGGCGTTGTTGGTATGGTTGTTAGGGATATTGTTGAGGATATTGCTGAGGATATTGGGGAAGATATTGTTGAGGAAATTAGGGAAGTTGATAATTTAGTGGTTGAGTAGTGTTGGTGGTAGGTGTGATGGCAGCAATATGGTTATAGGCTGGATAATTTGGTTGGTGGGTCACCATATTGATCTCTTGTTCTTTTTTCTTTGAAAAACTGTTTCCGAACTTTCTTGTACTGCCGGTGGATGTACTTTCTTTCACTAACCGTCCTTCTCGGACCCCTTCTTCCAACTGCACCCCCATGTTGACCATCTCTGTGAAGTCTCTGGGCGCACTTCCAACCATCCTCTCATAATAGAACTGACCTAGAGTTTTCAAGAACAGTTTGGTCATCTCCTTTTCTTCTATACCTGGGCTAACCTGGGCCGCAACATCCCTCCATCGCTGGGCATACTCTTTGAATGTTTCTCTGTCTTTCTGAGTCATGGCTTGGAGATCACTTCGGTCTGGAGCCATGTCTACATTGAACTTGTACTGCTGCACAAAAGCTTCACACAGACTATTGAAAGTTCGGACCTCTGTACGGTCCAGATTTATGTACCACTTTAGTGCGGCACCAGCTAAACTGTCTTGGAAGTAATGAATGAGGACCTGGTCGTCACGTACATACGTGGACATCTTTCTCATATACATCCGTAGGTGCTCTTTAGGACAGGACGTCCCTTTGTATTTCTCAAAGTCTGGGAGCTTGAACTTGTGGGGTATCTGGACATTTGGTACCAAGCAGAGATCATAAGCATCTTTCCCGAATATTTCCCTTCCACGAAGTGCTTGCATTTCCCGATTCATCATCTCAAACTTCTCCTGTAAGTTGCATAGTATGAACCAGAGGTATTGAGTAAGTTGCAGTCGGAGCGGAAAATGCACTTAGAATGGTAGACACTGGAGCTTCTGAGCCATGAGGACGGAGTACTTCACCGAAGCTAAGAGGCATCCCCCAAGGACGTACTTCTGGTATTACTTGCTGTGAGGTAACAACAGAGGGACCTGCCTCAGCCTGGGTGCTACCAGGGGGAGGAGGTGGTGGTGGCAGTTGATCTTGTGCGGCCGTTAGTGTCTTTACCAATTCGGACAGTTCGTCCATCTTGGCCTGCATGGCTTCATTTGCCTCTCGGAGTACTCGGTTTTCTTGTTCGAGAAAGTCCATCCTTTTCTTTACGGCTGCCCGAGTGTAGTGAGTGCGAGTAGATTTGTGGAGAATGCGCCGGGCCACTTTTCAAACGGGTTGACCTTTAAGAATAAAGAATTTGTGTGAGACTTGGGATTTGAAACTATGAATGCAGCATGATGCATGGTATGTTTATGCAAAAAGACACATTTTTATCGAAGGACTTATAAAAGCATTTCTGTAAACATCGTAGTTGAAGGTTTCATTGAATGATAATTTAAAACATCACAAGATAATTCCCTTTCTAGTAAACTGAGTCAAGGGATGGACTCCAAATTATATTACAAAAAGTTAGAAAACGACATAAATGATATATAGATTGTGAAACCCTTCAACTCCTGAGGTGGTCTACTCCTCAAAATCTGGATGAGTGCCGGCGAAGAAGTCCATGCGCCTCTTCTTACACCCAGGAACCTGGTCAAGTATGGCGTCTTTCTCCCTGATACGGTCTTTTAATTCCGCAATTTCTTGGTCTTTCTTGTGGTTTTTCCAATTTTCTTGCTCTAACAGGTCCATTAAGACATCGCACTCTCGAACCTTTGCATGGTACTTTCCTTCCCAGTCGGCTTTCTCGCGTCCCAACTCAACCAAACGTGCCTGATATTCTTCTATATTCTTGAGGGGTAAAGGCGGAGGTGCTGCCGGAATGGTTGAGGTTAAAGACCTTAGCAGGGGATAAGGCATCCCTATCTGTGCAGCCCTGTCAATTACCCATTGGACGTATGATTCGTGGGCTATCCTTGACTTACTTCTCAACTGGTTTCTGTCCATCCTAACAATGGAGTGCCACGCCTGTACACATTGTTTTCTCTTGTTCTGAACATCCTCTTTGTAAAGGAAGAATTCACTCTCGAGGAAGAGGTAGGCAGGTCTCATCCTCATAGGGTATCCGAACTGGCGTTTAGCAAGCATCGGGCTATAGCTGATTCCCCCATGTATGCCCAGAAGAGGTACATTAGCGAAATCTCCACAATGATCAATAATTACTCCAGTGTCATCAGCTAAGTTACACCACACTATGTCATCCGGGGTGAGGGCCATAATTTTCTCGGACCATGGGACAAACTCTGATCGAATCTTAGGACGGGGTAAGTGGGAGGTGAACCAAGTGTAAAGTAAAGGTGTGCAACAGATGATAAGTCCACGCTTCTTATTGGTACGGTCATGGATTGAGAGGTAAGTATCGGCAAGCAAAGTAGGGACAGGGTTTTGGGTTAAGAAGATCTGGATTGCGTTCATGTCAACAAAGTTGTCAACGTTCGGGAAAAGCACAATGCCATAGATAAGTAAGGCGAGGATAGATTCGAAAGCATCTGCATTGGATCTTTCCAAGAAAATGGTAGCTTTTTGGTAAAGGAAATTGAAAGGTAGGCATTGGAGACCTCCTTTGAGGGTAAGACAGGCTTTTATCTCGGCTGCCTCAAGATGAAGAGCAGCTGCAATGGTGGGGATTTTGGGCATGGGTTCAAGACCATGGAAAGGTACTTTGTCCAACACGGGTAAACCGATCCAGTAAGAGTATTCTTCAAGTGTAGGCATGAGCTGGTAATCCGGGAAAGTAAAGCAGTGATACCGTGGGTCATAAAATTGGACCAAAGTATTGAGGAGTCCTTCATCAATATCTGTCTTGAGAATGCTAAGCAAATATCCATACCGATCTCGAAAGTGATCCGGGCTAGTTAACCTTCTGGCTAGTTTCCTCAGGTTTTCCAAATCTGGCTTCTTGAAGTCATACTTCCTAGTTCTCTTCATAACTTTCTTCACGGCGCTTTCCATAGTACCCTCCCTAGTACTCTCCATATCTATGATGTTTACAAAAAAATATATAAGTCCTTCGACGGATGCAAAAATGAATATTTATGGATGAATGCATGTATGCATGATGCTACACAAACAGTGAAAACATGGTGAGGTTAAAGGTCCATAGTGATGGAGTCAAAGGTGAGTACGTCATTTGGTAAGAGCTATGGTTACATGTGTACCTGTATCACGGGTTCTATCAAGTTCCCAAAGTCCAACCCCCTCCGAACTTTGTTGGATGCCCGGGACAACACCCGGTCCAACAGCGTTCGTAGGAGAGTCTCGTTTGAGTGTAGTATCGCATGTCAACTAATTCCAAGACAACACTTGGTTAGCCACCGCACTACGTCCTAAAGGCCAAGATGGGTTAAAGGTAACTAAGGTCCTTAGCTTCGACGGACACTTAAAAGTAATAACGTCTAAACGTGACAACACACGCCGACATACATCACCTCAAGGTCCTCCGCTAAGTGTGGTTATATCACATGCTCCAAAACACGAGAATACTCTCGGTATGTCGCTATGATTCTACCACTTCTATCCTATATTTCCCTCAAGTCCGGGTTAGGACTTATCTCACCACACACGTTTGAGAATGGAGAAAGAAGAAGGAGGAACATATATACACGTATTTCCATTTTTGTTTTTGTTTTTAAGCAAGTTATAGCACAAAATTTAAATAAAGCCAAGTTAGGCTCAACCCTCTTGGGGGGTCCCCAGTGAAGTCGCCATTTCTGTCGCGTCATTTTTCGGAGATCAAGGCTATTTGATTAGCTTTTGACTCACTATTTATTTCACGACTGAACATTTAATTTTTTTTAAAGAAAGAGGGGAAAAAAGTTCAAAGCCCCCATATTTAAAGATTAAGGGTTCGGGGGTTGGTTACATAAAGGGAAGGTGTTAGCACCCTTTATGTTCGTAGTACTCTACGAGAACCTCTTGGTTTTATTCAAAGTATTGTGCTATAACTTACTTAATATGAAGAAAAGAGGAAAATAATAGTTAAAAAAAAAGACCTAATTATCTACATTTTTTATTGATTTGAGAGGACAAGTGTCCTTTGCCTACGTACCCGTGAGGGATCAAAATCTCGTAGTTCGGGGTAGAAATTGTGTTTGATTGGTTGAGTGTTTTTCTTGATGGTTTTTTTGAAAAATGTTTTAAAATGAAAGAAAGCCGAAGTGGAAAATGAGTATTTGTTTGTGTTTTTTAATAGTAAAGAAAGTGATCTTAAAATAAAGTTAAATTGATTGGAAATTGATTAAGAAAATAAAAGAAGAATCACTTGATTTAAGATCAAGGTTTGTTTTAAAAATGTTTTTTTTGTGTTTTGTTATTTGCATGTTTTTTTTGAATAATTAGACGAAAGTTAAATCTAACGGAGCGTGAAGATAAAAGCGCAGGCACCACACGGTGGTGTTGGACCACCACGAGGACCTTTCACCTAAACTAACAATCATAAGAAGTAAATAGGCACCCATACACACACACGCACCTAAGATATTGCATTAAACCTATTAATACATGCTATGGTCTGCGGAAAATAAATAAATTACATTAACGCCTAAATTACATTCTAATGTCGTGCAAAGTAAATAAATAAATAGATAAACCTAAAGAAATAAATATGTGAATGCTCATAAACAAAAAAAACGTAAAAAAAAACGCAAGGGAAATTTAAAATGCATGAAAACGATAAAAGAAGAGATGCTGGACGTATAAGCAATAAACAGGGGGGTGTAGGAATTAAAAAAAAAGGGAAACTGGGCCTTGGGTAAGGCCAGGCGCGTGTGGGCCTAGCAGATACGATCAGGGCCGTCTGATCAAGATCAGACGGCCTAGACCTGACCTCCAGCGTAGCATCAGGCGCCGCAAGATTCAGATCGGACGCATGGATGGGCGAGGGTGTACGGCAACGCGTAGGCTGACACACACCGGAATGGAGCGGTTTACATAAAGGTTGTAGCCTTTGTTTCCTCTCACTTTTCCAATTCTCTTCTCTCTCTTCCCTTCTTTTCCTCCCACATCCTCTCTTCTCTCTCCTCTCATTCTCCTTCTTCATTTGAAGTTTCCGGCGAGCTTGAAGAACAAGCTGCCGTGAAACGCAGTTTCCGGCACGGTGGTTGTCCGTCCGGACGGCGGCGCCGCCGTGTCAGACCTCTAAAGGTCCTTTTTTTTTAATTTTTTTTTGTGCTTTCTATCCCTCTCCTCCTCCTCTTTCCAATTCTAACCTCAAAAATTTCAGAAACAAACCCTAAAACCTTAGATCTACGATCTAAATAAATTACAAAAATATTATCCTTTTGGTTCTTTCCTACTCATACCTCTTTTCTTCTTCCTGTTTCTTTTAGTCTGAATTTTATTTAACAAAAAAAACAAATCTACCCTTCTAGATCTACGAGAATGAAAGAAAAGAAAATTATACCTGTTGTGTTTGAATCGGTCCCTCACGTGACAGTCCCTCACGTGACAGTTGTATGTGTTGGTTTGGATTTTTGAACGAGTTTATTGTTCTGACGTGATGACGTCGGTTTGATCTTGTAGGTTTGTGTGTGTTGTTGCGTGTTTTGCGAGGCTGCGTGAAATTGCCTCTGTTGTGTTGATTTTGATTGTAGGTTTCCACACTAGAAATTGGTCGTTTGTGTATATGAGTGTTATTGCTGGAAATTCGTTTTTTTGATTTGCAGGTTTTTGGTTATAGGTTTTTCGGCCGTCTTTGTGTTCTGGAAAAATCACCCCCCTCTCTTGTGTTACTGGCTTCTGTTTTATAGTCATAGGTTTTGTTTTTTAGGGTTTGTTACTGATGAGCAGAAATATCTGCGGTTTGGATTGAAATGGACTGGAAATTTGGATGTGAACAGCTGTGTTTGATGCTTGAACTGTTTTGATCAGGACCGATTCTTTTAACTCATTTTCGGATATTTTAGACAATTAAATAAAGCAAAACAAAATAAACATGAGAGTAATTAAAATAAAAAATGGCTAATTAATAATAAGAAATAATAATAAGAGAAGATCAAAGTAAAAGATTAAAAAAAAGAACAATAAATGGATAAAGAATGAGGAATCGACTCGGAACCAAAAATGAGGTATTTTAAAATACCTCTCTGCCGAAATTTTCACTAAAAAAAACAGTGACTGATCATGATCGAACGGCATACGAGTGTAGAAACAAACGACACGTGTCGGTGTATGAATGTACGATTTTAGGTCAAAAATTGGGGTATGACAATCATCTCATCTTCATTCAACATCATCATTAAATGATATATTCGACTTTAACTTCTCTGATTTGTTGCGTACTTTATTCTATTATCAATATCTTATTACTCATTCCTAGTTTAAAGTTTACCTCACCATTGTCGACACTTATAACGTCTTCCTCTTTTACAACTAAGACTTCTTTACATTTTAATGTCATGTCTTCCTATGGTCAACCACCTTTAATTTCGTCAATTCTCATGGCTACTATCACCGTATTATTGGTTATCTCCATCGTATACTCTCCTAATTAAGTTCTAACTTAGACTCCCTATTACTCTGAGGAATTACCTTTACCCCTATCGACTATCTTGAAGTATTCTTCTTTACCCCTTTTTAATATCATTTTATACTATGTCACCTCATCATTTACGCGTCATTATAAACAAGGTAATTCTCCTCATTATTCAATGTCATGTAGCAATATTTTCTCATCATTAATCATCATCATAATGTGTATTTATCATCGCCAATAGTTATAAACCACCATCCCATATTTTCATTTATATTCGTCTTATTTTTCTCTACATAGTTCCTATCTTAAACTCACCGTCATTACAACATTTAACTCACCCTATATCTGCATCATTTACACCATTACAATTCATCTTACTAACTTTAAGTAATTCAACGTTTCGTCTTACTACTAATATTATACCTAAAGTTATCCATTACTTAACTCACTTATTTCCATCTTTGATCTCCCTTCATCTTATCGCTTCTCCAAACATATTTGATCATCCTAATCAGCCACACTATATCCTTTATTTGTTTTAAATCTTCTACACTTCTATTCTACGACTACCTTAGGCTCTTTATTACTTTAAGGAAATTATTTTAGTTATCATTAACTATCTTAAACTAATACTTCATATCTCTTCCTATAATCGTCTTATACTCCTTTAACTATTTCATCTTTTAGGATCACCATTGGTTTAATAAATTACTTCTAAGACACTTAAATTTACTTCCCTCTCTTAGGTTCATTACTTCGGGACCCTATCCTATACTTTAGGTACTCATTTAAGGCATAAAATTAGGGTTTTCTATATATAGGAAGGGTGCACGACCGTGCTCCTTAGGGGCATAACTGTGCGTCCCCCATAAACTGCACACAAGACTAAGGAAAACGCACAGGTCGCGCGCCTGGAAGGAACTACCGTGTGTGTCTGTCAATTGCTAGCAAATCACAGTTTTTCTGCGATTTCACTTCGAAAACACTTTCCCGACTACGTTTTCGACTCTAAACTAACTAAATTCGTCCCTAATCATCACCCTAAGGTTACCATAACATCAAAACACTAAGTTTGACATAATCCACCTAATTACAACCATCTTTTACCTATTTAATTCACCACTCACAAATCTAGTTATTTCAACCTTTCGTCTTAATCATATACCCACCATCACCATACCTCAACAACATTTTCTACTGATTATGTATGATCATAATACACATCGATTATCATTCAATCTACCTAATTACATTACACTATTAAAATCTCTATTTAATCACTCTAACCCTAGTTTCATAATTTTAATCTTCATCACTAAAAAACTCTCAACATCCGATTTCATCACCATTTACAACCACAGTTACTTTAATAACAATACTTAATTGAGAAGATCATAATTACAATTAAACTTAAAGTTATAACAACACAGGAATAAAACATATCAAGGATTCATCATAAGAATAAATAAAACATCAAAAATTAAGGAACCTTCACTACCACTATGAATATACAACCTTTATGCTGAAAAATAACCCCCCCTACCTCTTGTTTTTCCGAATTGATAAATTCCTACAATTAAATCTCTCCCTAGGATCTTCTCTCTTTGCCTCTTTTCCCCACAACCTTAGTTTTTCTTATGGTACTCTCAGATTGTTTCTTCTGGTACTATTTTGTTTTTCTCACATAATTCTTAAACTGACTTGATATATGTACCCTAGCCTGGTTATTATTTTTTCAGTAACTACGCAGCCTTGTTGTTTACACCACCATCTGCCCACCCCACTAAATGCTACACATCTACTACTTACACCCTTTTCCTATCTAGTTTTACTAATGTACTTTCACCGGCATTCTACCTTCTTATCCTTGCTAAAATCAATGTATCCTTCCTAAAACTGTTTTCTTCCATTATTTATCCAACTGGTTAACTCCCCTACTTCCTCATTATTCATAATTTCTACAACCACGGATAATTTAATTTAATAATATCAAGCAGTCAATTTACTTTCAACTTCTACAACCATTGAGATTCACCAAGATTCTTCCTCATCTTAAACTCCACAACAAAATGAGGTTGTAGAAAAAGAAAGTAGATCTTTTGAAAATGACACACACTATGATCGATGAATATTAGGTTGCAACAAATTTTTGAGCTCAGTGAATTTACTTTCAACTTGATCCCTGAAACCTTTAGCCATTGTAGGAAGTAGCTTTGGTGGTTTACCTAAGGTTGTGATTTGATTCCTTGAAGCAACAAAATAGGGTACACAATTTTTGTATACATGATACTCAAGATGACACGAGGAAATTATAAGGAAAAATACTAACCTACGGTACGTACCTTCACAACTTTCATGTGACATAAGGAAAATTATTCATGTGACATACAGAAGAAACATACATTTTTTGGGTAGTGCATTTGCAATGTCCTACAATTATGTTTTTAAATAGAGAATTGAATTTGAAGTGCTGAACTATAGCTCCCAGCTAACCAAAACGAATAGTACAATACTCTAGGGAATTTCCTTATTCAAAATGTCATGGACTATATCTTGTGCAGCAAACAAACAAACAAACAATCTGATCAGATCCTAACAGTTTTTACAAAACAATATCTAAAGGCATTCAAAAAACTTCGGTTTTTTGCGGTTTTCGGTTCTTTTAGATCGGTTTGCAGCTTTATTTTAGATTGATTTGGATTTGAACACCCCTAATTTGAGTCTATGTTATGGATGAGTATTAAAGTCATTTAAGGTGCTAGTGGTGTAAAGAATTTTTGGTAGATGTTCAGTCATATTAAAGCAATTCGAGGAGTCAAGTATTAGGCGACCACAATCTTTGAAACGCATAAAATATTTCAATTTTTACATGTAATTTTCCGGTTTTATAAACGGTGTAAGAAGTAAGATATTGAAATGAGGAAGTATTTGAGAGGTGCAACTCAAAATATAAATGAGGTGGCAAAAATAGAATTACATGGCATAGATAGTAATGACATGTCAATAACTAATTTGAAGGTTTAAATTAATAAATATAATAATTAGATAGATTGATAAAAGGAGCAATGTTGGTGCTCTAATATGATGTTGAGAGTGTAACAAGATACATAACCTAACTCTAGTATAAATACCAAAAATAGTATCTTCTTATCAATCCTTTAATAACCATATTTAGTGTAGCATAGATATTTTGATGAAATGCCTTCTAAAAAAATAGAGAGGATATTTTGATAACGTTAATCGTTTTGAACCAAGTGTTCCTCTTTGTCACACTAACTACACACAACCACAAATTCTCTATGTGTATACACTCTTTGGTCTTTTCTCATCGGTTTACCTTTCGCTTTCAAAATAAGCCTTCAAAAACTAGCCAGCCATCTGGCTTCATAACTTGTAAAATATCCAATCCAATTCACTCACACAAAAAAACACACACTCACACTCACACTCTCACCGTTAAAATTCTAAAATATCCAATCCAACTGATATCTTTTAATGTCAGCCTTTTGTTTTGACTCATTAATGTCATACGTTGTTTGGATGATGTGAACTAAAGATGTAAAACAACAAAAAGTGGATCCCATAGCTTTGTATTTTCTCGATGAGAAATGTTATATCCTCCTACTCCCATACAGTTGACTCTATCATACATATTGATGCATATATTTTTAAAATATTAAATTTTAATATTTTAAAAATAGGAGAAATCCAACAACATCTTATATGATATTATTTATTTTTGTATATTAATAAAAAAATATAATCAAAATATAAATATATTTTAGGTTAATAGTGCATATTGTCAAATAGGTCATTTATTACGGGACAAATGTAGTTTGATGTAACAATTTTATAACTGTTGAGACAACTCTCTCTTTCATAATCTTATAGTATTTTTATTTTTTCTATTGTTTTGATTTTCATGATAATATCTAAATTTCCTTATACGTTTTGGGTCGTCTCATAAATTATTCTAAACATACATAATTGCTTAAATAATACGCCTCTTTCTTAACCGATGCGCGAATAAAGTTAGAGAGAAGGGCACTCTGAGAGACATATATGTTTGAGTTTTCAGAAAAGATAATGACACGTGAAAGAAATTATGAAATGGTTGAACTTAGAACAGAAAAGAAGAAAAAGAAAAAGGATGAAAGAGAATAAACAAAAACAAATGGTTTTTAGGAAGAAATAGTTACATGGTTTACTGAACAAACACGTCGCTGTTTTTTTTTTTGGTCAAGTAGAAAATGTATAGAAATTCACCTTTAAGATAATCATTGCATATAATATATAACAACCTTACCATTTGACTTAAGCTCATGTATACAACTTATACGTTAATATTATTTGGTTGATATATATGAACCCGTCATGTAATTAAAAAATTCCTAACATCTCTATGAAAAATAATTAAAAAATTTGAATAGTACATATGAGTTTACATAAAAAACGAGACCTAAAATCGAGACAAAAAATATTTGCAAAACCAAAATTAGTTGAAATTTTGTAAAAGGACTAAAAATTTAATTTAATTATTTATAGTGACCAAAAACTTATTTAACCCTTTATAAAAAAGAAAAAGTGTTTGTCACCATGAACATAGCTAAGAGACATTGCAATATGCTAACATCGGGATTGGAACTTAGGATTCCCCACTTATGTATCTTAAGGAATGAAATTTTGCGCACTTAACTACGTGAGAAAATATAATTAAAAAAAAAAAGAGTTCATCTCAAAATAAAAAATAAACGCGACTTCTGAAAGGAATCATCATTATTGAGAGATAATAAAATGTTAGTCAAGGACGATACACTAAAAAAGGATCTGTACCCAGATTTTCTAAGTATACTTCTAGAGAAAGGTTTTTCCTTAATTATGCAAACGCCAAATTCATGGAAGCAAGGGTGAAGAACTCCCCCACTGTAGTTTTGCTCCTTGGGTTAATTTTGTTTTCAGGATGTGTATTTCTTAACTTGATTAGACAATGTTTTTGTTTTTCTTGTCTAGCATGGGTAGTAAGACGTCACATCTAGATCTATGTTGTGAATTCAATGAAAAATCACATCAATAAATACTTGATGTGTGGAGCAAATAATAAACAAGCAATCAATACAAGTGGGTGACACCAAACAAAAGGTATGGAAATTATAAACACAAGCAAAAGTAGAAAACAGCTAGAGAAAAAAAGAAAGAACACAAAAGAATTTGTTTATCCACTTCGGTCCAAAACTGACCTAATCTGAAGGAGAAAGCAGCTCTCCGTTCCACTATATAATGATAGAGTAACTTTACAAAAGAGATATCGATAGGTTACAAGAATAAGTCTCCTGCCTAATTCTACTTAAAGTCTCAATCTCTTCCCGTAACAAAGAGACTCAATCCTAATAGTGTTTCCCAAGGTGAATCAACCCTCAAACCCTAGTGTTTGTTGCCAAGAGCAAACTCTATACAAACCCTAATTTTGTTGTTGCCTTCTAAACCTTTGTTTCAACCCCCTCTATCCCAAGGTTTACTCTGATACATGGTCTATATTTATAGTAAAACAATCCTCAACTTAAGATTGACAATAGTTTTTTAACTTAATGACCTTACCTTCTCAATGCAAAATAGAAATCCAAAAGTATCGATAAACATTTTAAATTGTTCAAACCTATTTTGAAATGAAGTAATTGTTTTATCTAATATGTATAAGAAATTATAGGGGTAATAGAAATGAATAAATGATATTGTTTTGTATGATTCTTTACAGTAACACATTACATACATATATAGTCAAAGAGGCAATAAATGGAAATAGTGCTATTTCCTATTAGGATGAACGTTACAAGATAGTTACAAGAGTCAAAGGAATCAATTACTGATATGAGGTATGAATGCAGATATGGTCAATGCAATCAATTTCTGATATGGTCATTCAATAGAAATAATCAATTTAAAATGATTCTTCATAAGATTTTAGAACTTCAATTATCAATGATATCCTTAAATTTTTTCTTTATATGAATAATGTTTTTTTGTTGTTGAAGAATTTGGTATATCCATTTCAAAAGCAATTTCTTTAGCAAAAATTAGAGTTGTTTCAAAACCCTTTTTCCTATATTTAAAAAAAAAAAAATGTAATTAGGTCATTCAATAGTTTTACAACAACATTTATACGCGTATTCTTTGATTGACATTTTTTACTAATTGAATTTACTGTAAATAGTATCTCATACGAAATAGTTATGCCTACCAAAATCTAAAAAATTTCAAGTTCATAAGTTATGAACATTCAACTTCACTTTTTATTTTGTTTGTCACTAACTTTACCTAATTTCAATAAAGTAACTCTTACTTATGAAGTTGATAGTATTAGAAATTTGGCACTTTCAATAGGGTTTTCTTAACAAAAACCTAAAACTTACTACTATCTGGTTACCGGTAATAATAACATATACATATATAAATAGTTTTACGGGCCTAATGATTGAGACAACCCTGATCCAAATGATTAGTAAATTTGGTTCCTCAATCTTCTTTTGGTGATTTTTCATAAGAAACTTTATGAGTTGAATTATTTTTCATGTTTCAAATTTTGTATTTCTAAAGAGTACGTATAACCCTTCTTTGAGAAACAATTTTCTAAATTCCTATTTGCTCTTTATCATGAATTTCACAATTTTTTTTTTAAAATTCTTTGTAAGAAGGCATGTTATGAGTATTATACACATCTTCATGGTCACAGTGGTGTGCCATGAGACAAAAGTTGGGAACTTCAGAGCCCCAAAAATATTAGTATATTCCTTTGAATCCTTTAACAACATTATTTCGTGTAGTATAGATATGTTCGTAACACGCCTCAAGAAAAAAGATATTTTTATAACATGCCCTCAATAAAATAGATATTTTGATGTCACATATGTACTACACACAAGCACACTTCCTCTCTCTTTTTCCCATTCTCTTTCAAAATAATTCATCATAACTAATGACCAATCACAAACCCTACAATAACTATAGCCAACCACCTGGCTTCTTACACAGTTACAATTCTAAAATATCCAAATCACTCAAACAAAACAAATACATGCTCACACTCATTCTATTTTTTGTTCAATTGAAACAATCATGCTTCCCTCTATATATAACACCATACTCTTCACTCTCTTAACACTTAACACCAACTCTATCTTGAGCAACCTCCTTCCATCTCAAAGCCTCTTTCATATTTCTCCAATACATACATATGTTTATAAGTCACAATGGGGAGGGGCGGTTAGCGGCGAGTTGCCCAAAAAAACCGGCAGGGAGGAAGAAGTTTAAGGAGACTCGCCACCCGGTGTATAGAGGTGTGAGGAAGAGGAACTTAGATAAATGGGTGTGTGAAATGAGGGAACCAAACAAGAAGACTAGGATTTGGCTAGGGACTTTTGCAACAGCCGAGATGGCTGCCCGTGCACACGACGTTGCAGCAATTGCATTGAGGGGCCGCTACGCCTGTCTTAACTTTGCAGACTCGGCGTGGAGGCTTCCTATTCCTGCCACTGCTGAGACAAAAGACATTCAAAGGGCAGCTGCAGAAGCTGCCGAGGCTTTCAGACCAGACAAGACTTTAGTGACTACTGACATTGACACGGTTGTGGCTGTTGTCGTTACAGAAGAAGTTAGTATGTTTTGTGTTGAAGTTGAAGAAGAAGAGGAAGTGTTGAATATGTTTTGTGTGGAAATCAAAAAAGAAGAGGAAGTGTTGAATATGCCAGAGTTGTGGAGGAATATGGCACTAATGTCCCCTACACATAGTATGGACCATGAGTATGAAGATTTTGATGTACAAGACTTTCAAGATGAAGAGGTATCACTATGGAACTTCTAATTCTAATGTTGAAGTGTTTGGTTTCCATTTTTTTATTTAGATTGTAGTGTGGAGAATGTACATACTACAACCTTTTTTTTGATTGGTATGGATATTAGATAGAGAAATGTGTTTTTACACAATTAATTTTGAACACAGCCACCGTTTATTTCTACGGTTCCAGGTTTTAATTTTTCTTCTTCTTAGAAATCGTAAAGGATTCAATTTGAAGCTTTACTTTCTGTTAATATAAAAGAAGAATTTATAATGTAAAAATATTTGTGTGCATTCTACTTTTGTATTCATCAAGAGAAATGATATTTGAACATCCATTTTGTAATAATTTTAGTAACAACTTTCTCTCTCATACTCACATTAGCTTTTATTTTATCTTACTATTGTTTCGGTTTTCGTATAAATACCAACATTTTTTTGTAAATTATGGTTGTCCTATATGTTGTCAACCATGTGGTTGTTTAAATAACACTCCTCCTTCGTCAAATACTACAAAATAAGGTATTTGATTACATTAGATTTCAACTTTTGACATTTGGCTTAATTAGCTTAAATTAATAAGTTGAAGGATGTTATTAAAATCAGTGTCTCTCTTCTTATTGTTCTCTTCTCTTTTTTATAGGTATTAAACATATGTCCGCTACAATGACTTGGCTTGTGATCGCAAATGAATTGGCTTGGGACCGCAGTGGGAGCGATTAATATGTTTACCCTACAAAAAATGATGTGTTATGAAGTTATAGCATTACCCAGGGTCAAAAGCAGTCCGTAAGTGTAACAAGTTGAAATAAATTCAAAGATGATGATTGAAGTTCTGCGAAAATAGTGTCAAAATCACAACGTGATTTGGTTTAGGTTTTGGAGGTACTAACTCCACCAAAATCGTGACACGAAGATGAAATGATTTCTGGATAACGCTCAACTCGCAAATCGTGGGACGATGGTTGGAAATCGAGACCTGGTTTTCTTGGAACATGTGTACTATTTAAGACTTTATTCTTCATGTTTTTTAGATCTCATTATAGGAAAAATCAAAGGAGGGAATTCTAGGGTTCCGTCTCTTTGGTGAGAGTTTTCTTTTGTGTTGGGAAACTTTTTTAAATACCTTAGGTAGTGAGATCTCATTATAGGAAAGATCAAAACATTTCATTTAGTGTTTTCTCTTATATATGATTCATTGTGAGTGTGGGTAGTTTGAAAAATGGGTAGAAATTAGGGTTTGTTCATTGTAAGTTTTTGTGCTAATTTCTTGTAACCTATCTGTATTATTCATATCATAGATCTAGATGACAATAATGGTATGGTACATTCAAATGCATTCAGAAGTATGATTGATTCGCTACTTTACTTAACAACTTCAAGACCGTATAAGTTGTTCAGTTTATGCTTGTGCGCAACCTTTCAATCAAATTCTAGAGAATCGTATTTAATTGTTGTTGAGAGGATTTTTAGTTATCTGAAAGGTACTACTAATCTTGATTTGTTGTATAAGTCAAGTGACTAAAAGCTAGTTGGTTTGTATGATATTGATTACGCTGGAGATAAAATTGAAAGAAAAAGCACCGGTGGTAGTTTCCGGTTCATTAGTGTGAGGATAAGCAAGATAGAAAGAGCACTTCATGGTACTTATTTAAGTTTCTTATTGCTCCAATATCAAGGTGTACAAAGAAACAACTTGTGGTAGCCCTCCTCACTTGTGAATCTGAGTATGTAGCTAGTTGCTTAACAACATGTTAGGCAATATGGCTAGATTCTATGTTGAAGGAACTGAAGATAGAGGTTTGCAGGCCTATTACGCTGCTCATTGAAAACAAATCTGCCATATATTTAGCTAAGAATTTAGTTCTGCATGGAAGAAGTAAACACATTGAGGCAAGATTTAATTTTATCAGAGAACATATGAACAAAAAAATTCTTAAGGTCATACACTGTCCAACTGAGGAACAACAAGCTGATTTGTTTACTAAAGTTGTGAAGATTGACATATTTGTCAATTTAAGAAGCATGATTGGAATGGTGAAACTAGAAAACATGAATAAGGGAGGATGTTAGTTTTTAATTCAAGTTAGTTGAGATAAACTCAAAGTTAGTTAAGATATAAAGTAGTTACATAGTTTGTTATGATTGTTAGCTACTTTTAAGCAAAGTTTGTTAGTTTTGTTTGACTATTTAATAAGCAAGTAATGTGCATAAGTTTACATATAAGAATGATGTAACATTGTACATGTTTGAAGCACAATAGTTCCAACCCTAGAAGCGATATGCTTTACCAGAGTCAGAGCGCTAATTTTTGTGTTTAGGTCATAAGGTATCATCGGTGATATGTTTGTGGTATTTATAAGGTGGAAAACTTAGGAGAAATCCGAACGATTTGCCCCAATGCTCCTTTTTTTTGGCTTATTCATCCGCCTTTTTCTCCTTGATTCCTAGCATACAACATCCAATGTGTGGACCGAGTCAGGGGTGACTTGGGGCTAAAGACCCCTGGTTAATGGGCTAAGAGATCACCCATCAAGCCCATATGCCCACCCTAAAGTTTATGTGGGTTTGGCGAGTGTTGGGTACCCCGCCACATGGCCGACTGTGCATGGATAGTTGGGTGGGACCCAAGTATAATTTCCATGATGGTACACACATTTTCATTGCTATTGAGAATAACAAGTTTACAATCAATTAAACATTATTCTTCTCTCTCAATTTGTAAATTCTTTCTCTTAGAAATTAAGAGCTAACACTATGATGAGGGAAACCCAATTCAGAGGACTCGATTAAAGATCATATGATAAGAGGGAAGGAGTTCAGGACAGGAGAAATCCATATTCATTTCCTTCGAGGTAGTTTGTGTTGGTGTACGCCCTAGCTAGAGGCCAAAAGGTTATGTTAAATTTATGCTATATATCATGACTTTTATTATTAAATAAAATATGGCATTCTTTATTATAATTGTTGTAAGAATAATAAAGTCCCTATAATAGATAGTTCTTGTGATGAATATTAGGTGTGATTTAATAATGAGATTACATTAACATAAAGAATGCTATATAGACAAAGTCTTGAGAGGTTTCAATATGTAAGATTCCAAAAAGATTCATACATATGTCATCAGATATAAGTCTACCAAAGACTCAATCCCCTTCAGCTGATGAAGAAAGGTATCGAATGCTCAATGCTCCATATGCGTCAGCAATTGGATCCATTATGTGTCCGTCTGTTCGCTCTTTCTACTGTGCTAACACATGTGATTATTTTATTATGTTTGTCTGTAAAATTTTGACTAAAATTTTAAAATATTAATGTAAATTATTGATATATTGATTTATAAACAAAATATTGTCAAGGCATATAACAAAAATATTTTTGAATTTTAGTTTGTTTGCATATAAAATTAAGATAAAATAATGATTATTTATTGTTTATTCTAATAGTAATTAGTAACATCATAACATAAATGTATAAATGACATGTTATGTAAAAGAAACATTACTATGATTACGTTAAAAGAATATCTTTAAAAACTACATTTTTCGTAAAGTCTTCATCTTCTCCTTCTATTTTTCCTTCTTTAATGAGAACTTTTTTTGAATTTTGAGAAACTCCTCTTGATAAAGGTACATATAATTGACCATGGCTAAAAACATGTCGTGGAAGATAGATTCCGACATTGGGAATGATATGCCCATGTGACTTAATTATGGTAATAGCAAAACTTAGTCCAACGGGAAATTATTTTCTATTAAACACAAAGGGAAGTCATGAACTCGCATTTGATTTTAATTTAATTTTGGGCAAGAATGCTCTTTTTTCAGCATTGCTTCATGTTAGTGTAAGTTCAGATTGTAACCTAAGAGGGGGGTGAATTAGGTTTCTAGCAATATTGGTTAATTTTTCTTAGTTTAGCGTTGTTGATAATTTTTCCGGTAAATAATGATGAAGGTATGAATGCGGAAAAATAAAAGAGTAAGGGAAGAAGAAATAACACAAGAGAGTTATAGTGGTTCCCCTCTAAACCTTAGGGTACTCCACTCCCTTCACACCCCGCGAAGGATTTCACTATGTAAAGAATCTTTGTTACAAAGCAACCTTAATCCCAAAGGCCCCCTAACAATATTTCTCTACACACCAAGATAGCACCCCACTATCTTTTACAACAAGAATCTTCACCAAACCTATGATGAAATTCTCACAAAGAAACAAGATAGCACTCCACTATCTTTTACAACAATTCCCACCAACAAATGATGAGAAACTTTACAACAATGTAATTGAAGAATATCAAATGTGTATGGCTGTATAATCTTATCAATATCACTCTTAAACAAATGGACTTAGTGCTCAGAAAACCTTTTAATGAATGTTAAAGTGTGGGCAAAGTTTTCCAAACAATTTGAATAAAAGTTTGAAAGCAAGTGATATTGAAAATGTCAATTGAGATAATGAAAGTTGTTGTTTATCAAATGTTTTGATTCTCAATTAAATTTATAGAGGCTAAAAAGGATGTTTATGAAGCAACACTACTTTTCAAAAAGTTTTGTCAATGAATAGACACATATTTAAAATGACACCTATTCATAAACAATTTGAATGAAAAGACATGGCAGGTACAATTTAAATTCCAATCATAATGCATAGTTAGACCATGCTGAAATTATTCATGCAAAAACCATATTTTTAATGGTACATTTAATAATGCAATTTTCATAATAAATATGGTTTTTCTGGTAAAAAATATTTTCATGCAAAATCACATTTATATTATAATCATTGTGAGTGTGTGATTTATTTTTAAGAGAGCTTTAGGCATTGCTTCATATGCAGACTTAGAAAAATGTTTGTAATTATTTTCTGAGCATTCTAAGTTGTTCCATAATTAAAGAATGATAAATGAAAAGATAAATGTCATACTTACAAAGAGTATAACCAAGAAGTCTAGGCATTAATCTTTATTCATAATCTTCATCTTGTGCCTCCATATAATTTTTCTTCTTTTGTGATGTGAGTTTGTTGTCATCAAAACTCAGCCAAGTCTAAGAAGGAAATCTTCTTCACAATCTCCCCCTTTTTGATGATGACAAATCATATCCTTTTGACAATGTTTGCTCAATGAAACTTCCTCTATCTTGTATGTCTCCCCCTTTGTTTTGCAATTAGATAACCTGAAACAATTTAAGCACAAAACACAAACATACACTTTCTCCCCCTTTTGACATCATCAAAAAGAAGAAAAATAGTAAAATCCAAAGGGTCGTAATATAAGGGAAATAATAAATGTTATATAAAAATAATTTATCTTCTTCACAATGAGTATTTAATCATCCACATTATTTTGCACATATGATATGAGATCATAATTTTAAATACAAAAATTTCTCACACAAAATAACATGCACATTTTTACCAAAACATCCAGAAATTCAACTAGAAAATGATTAGGTATAAATCAAAACATATATTTTTATTCATTTCTACAAATGAGTTTCACGTTAAAATTATTCATATATATGTATATGAATTCCATCATGCACAACAGTTAGTAAAAGTAAATAGTAGCATTGTCTAATAAATAAATTTGTACCAAAAAAGACATCTCTTTTACGATGAAGATAATGCTTCTATTCATATAATATCCACAGTTTAAAGTTAATTATGTCCTAGATCAAAATGAATGCAGATCTTGCACCACTTATAAGGAATAATTCATGTATCAGAATAAAACTTTCACCAATACTTGTATTCAAACATATTTTGTAAGTGCGCATGATAATGACAATGCAACCAATTCACTAGAAACCAAGCACTTTACAATAATCGATACTCATGAATATACAACAGATATCATAACCATATTATAGAATAATACAATAAAAATGTGTACCTTTCACCATGATCATAAATAATCATAAATCGAACTATATCATGTGGTCTTGTATCTTGAAGAAACCAATCTAAATATGACAATTTTAGCATATGATCTTCAAGTACCTACAAAACAATTAATAGTACTTTCTAGGTACCCTTTTTTCTTTGGGTCCTTGCGGGTTAATACCTTTCTTTATCCAAATAAATTTACCATAAGGAACACCAAAGTTTCTTATGTAGCAAGTATTTGGAGTATGCCCTTTTATGTTGCAATAAAAACATGTTAAATCAAGAACTTGACGTGGACCAAAATTATTTCCTTTAGAGAAATTATTCTTAACATTTGAATTATTTTTCTTAAAAGAATTGTTAGAATAATTTCTCCTTTTAGAATTAATTCTTTGATTCACATTCTTGAAAGAATTAACAACATGCATTTTCTTGGTTTCTATGTTGTTGGGATTTGTGCTTGCTTTAACAAATACCGTTTTATTGGTGTTTGGTTTATCAAATTTAGAAAAACCAAGCCCGGTTTTGTTGTTTGAATATCTTTGTCGGCTGAGCACATCTTCCAAACTGTTGTGACCTTTTTCAAAATTTTTGATTACTTGATTTAATTGAGCAATTGTTGTTTGATGTTCTTTACATTTATTACATGAAGAACCTTTAACCTTTTCTAATTCTTCTTGTGCATCAAAAACTTTTCTTTCTAGAGATACATTTTGTTTCTTTTGCTTTGCACAAGTTTTAGAAAGATTAACGAATTCTTCAAATAATTCATCAAATGCATTTTGTAATTCTTCATAAGAAGGTTTAAAATTTAATTCAGAATCACTTACCTCTTGTTCATCATCAGAGTGGTGTGACGCCATTAATGTTAAATTTGCATATTCGTCATCCTCTGATTCTGAAGATGAACTTATATCGTTGTCCTCCCAAGCAATATACGCCCTCCTTGGATTGAAATCTTTCTTGCCTTTCTGACTACTCTTCTTTGCAAAGGTTGGACAGTCTGCCTTCACATGTCCCTCTTTTCCACATTCAAAGCATGTGAAACTTTGACTTGATGTAGAAACATCCTTCTTCTTGTGAAACTTTCTTTTATTTCCAAATTTAAAGTTTTTATCCTTTTGAAGGAATTTACCCAATTTCTTCACAAGAACATTGATGTTTTCATCATCATCGGTGCTATCATCTTGTTGGAGAACGCTGGATTCTGCCTTCAATGAAATATTCTTATGTTTCTTTACTTCATCTTCATGTTGTTCTAGTCTTGCAAGTTCAATTTCATGCTCTTGTAATTTTCCAAAAATTGCTGCCAACGACATGTTTGAAAGACTTTTCTTTTCAGATATGGCTGTTACTTTTGGTTGCCATTCCCTTGTTAGTGACCTGAGAATCTTCAAGTTTATTTCATTGTTGGACAAGGTTTTTCCAAGGGCTGCAAGATGATTGATAAGATGTGAAAATCTCTTCTGCATGTCTAGAATCTTTTCTCCTGGTTGCATTCTAAACATCTCGTACTCTTGAGAGAGGGTATTCAATCTGGAACGTTTTACTTCTTCTGTTCCTTCATGTGTTGTTTCCAAAGTGTCCCAGATTTCTTTGGCCGTTGTGCAGTTAGAAATTCTGAAAAACTCATCCATCCCAAGAGAGGATTGAAGAATGTTCTTTGCCTTTTTGTCAAATAACCTTTTTTTTCGGTCATCATCATCCCATGATGTTTGTGGTTTGATACCTATCACACCATTCACATTTGTAGTGGGAACATAAGGACCATTCTGGACAGCATCCCAAATTTCTTCACCTTGGGCTTCTAGATACGTTGTCATCCTAATTTTCCAGAAATCATAATGATCTCCGGTGAAACATGGTGGTCGGTTTGAATTAGGACCTTCTGCTAGAAATGGTTTAGCGGAAGCCATTTTCTGGATCAAAGAAGCAAGTTATCTTTACTCTTGCTCTGATGCCAATTGTAAGTTCAGATTGTAACCTAAGAGGGGGGTGAATTAGGTTTCTAGCAATATTGGTTAATTTTTCTTAGTTTAGCGTTGTTGATAATTTTTCCGGTAAATAATGATGAAGGTATGAATGCGGAAAAATAAAAGAGTAAGGGAAGAAGAAATAACACAAGAGAGTTATAGTGGTTCCCCTCTAAACCTTAGGGTACTCCACTCCCTTCACACCCCGCGAAGGATTTCACTATGTAAAGAATCTTTGTTACAAAGCAACCTTAATCCCAAAGGCCCCCTAACAATATTTCTCTACACACCAAGATAGCACCCCACTATCTTTTACAACAAGAATCTTCACCAAACCTATGATGAAATTCTCACAAAGAAACAAGATAGCACTCCACTATCTTTTACAACAATTCCCACCAACAAATGATGAGAAACTTTACAACAATGTAATTGAAGAATATCAAATGTGTATGGCTGTATAATCTTATCAATATCACTCTTAAACAAATGGACTTAGTGCTCAGAAAACCTTTTAATGAATGTTAAAGTGTGGGCAAAGTTTTCCAAACAATTTGAATAAAAGTTTGAAAGCAAGTGATATTGAAAATGTCAATTGAGATAATGAAAGTTGTTGTTTATCAAATGTTTTGATTCTCAATTAAATTTATAGAGGCTAAAAAGGATGTTTATGAAGCAACACTACTTTTCAAAAAGTTTTGTCAATGAATAGACACATATTTAAAATGACACCTATTCATAAACAATTTGAATGAAAAGACATGGCAGGTACAATTTAAATTCCAATCATAATGCATAGTTAGACCATGCTGAAATTATTCATGCAAAAACCATATTTTTAATGGTACATTTAATAATGCAATTTTCATAATAAATATGGTTTTTCTGGTAAAAAATATTTTCATGCAAAATCACATTTATATTATAATCATTGTGAGTGTGTGATTTATTTTTAAGAGAGCTTTAGGCATTGCTTCATATGCAGACTTAGAAAAATGTTTGTAATTATTTTCTGAGCATTCTAAGTTGTTCCATAATTAAAGAATGATAAATGAAAAGATAAATGTCATACTTACAAAGAGTATAACCAAGAAGTCTAGGCATTAATCTTTATTCATAATCTTCATCTTGTGCCTCCATATAATTTTTCTTCTTTTGTGATGTGAGTTTGTTGTCATCAAAACTCAGCCAAGTCTAAGAAGGAAATCTTCTTCACAATCTCCCCCTTTTTGATGATGACAAATCATATCCTTTTGACAATGTTTGCTCAATGAAACTTCCTCTATCTTGTATGTCTCCCCCTTTGTTTTGCAATTAGATAACCTGAAACAATTTAAGCACAAAACACAAACATACACTTTCTCCCCCTTTTGACATCATCAAAAAGAAGAAAAATAGTAAAATCCAAAGGGTCGTAATATAAGGGAAATAATAAATGTTATATAAAAATAATTTATCTTCTTCACAATGAGTATTTAATCATCCACATTATTTTGCACATATGATATGAGATCATAATTTTAAATACAAAAATTTCTCACACAAAATAACATGCACATTTTTACCAAAACATCCAGAAATTCAACTAGAAAATGATTAGGTATAAATCAAAACATATATTTTTATTCATTTCTACAAATGAGTTTCACGTTAAAATTATTCATATATATGTATATGAATTCCATCATGCACAACAGTTAGTAAAAGTAAATAGTAGCATTGTCTAATAAATAAATTTGTACCAAAAAAGACATCTCTTTTACGATGAAGATAATGCTTCTATTCATATAATATCCACAGTTTAAAGTTAATTATGTCCTAGATCAAAATGAATGCAGATCTTGCACCACTTATAAGGAATAATTCATGTATCAGAATAAAACTTTCACCAATACTTGTATTCAAACATATTTTGTAAGTGCGCATGATAATGACAATGCAACCAATTCACTAGAAACCAAGCACTTTACAATAATCGATACTCATGAATATACAACAGATATCATAACCATATTATAGAATAATACAATAAAAATGTGTACCTTTCACCATGATCATAAATAATCATAAATCGAACTATATCATGTGGTCTTGTATCTTGAAGAAACCAATCTAAATATGACAATTTTAGCATATGATCTTCAAGTACCTACAAAACAATTAATAGTACTTTCTAGGTACCCTTTTTTCTTTGGGTCCTTGCGGGTTAATACCTTTCTTTATCCAAATAAATTTACCATAAGGAACACCAAAGTTTCTTATGTAGCAAGTATTTGGAGTATGCCCTTTTATGTTGCAATAAAAACATGTTAAATCAAGAACTTGACGTGGACCAAAATTATTTCCTTTAGAGAAATTATTCTTAACATTTGAATTATTTTTCTTAAAAGAATTGTTAGAATAATTTCTCCTTTTAGAATTAATTCTTTGATTCACATTCTTGAAAGAATTAACAACATGCATTTTCTTGGTTTCTATGTTGTTGGGATTTGTGCTTGCTTTAACAAATACCGTTTTATTGGTGTTTGGTTTATCAAATTTAGAAAAACCAAGCCCGGTTTTGTTGTTTGAATATCTTTGTCGGCTGAGCACATCTTCCAAACTGTTGTGACCTTTTTCAAAATTTTTGATTACTTGATTTAATTGAGCAATTGTTGTTTGATGTTCTTTACATTTATTACATGAAGAACCTTTAACCTTTTCTAATTCTTCTTGTGCATCAAAAACTTTTCTTTCTAGAGATACATTTTGTTTCTTTTGCTTTGCACAAGTTTTAGAAAGATTAACGAATTCTTCAAATAATTCATCAAATGCATTTTGTAATTCTTCATAAGAAGGTTTAAAATTTAATTCAGAATCACTTACCTCTTGTTCATCATCAGAGTGGTGTGACGCCATTAATGTTAAATTTGCATATTCGTCATCCTCTGATTCTGAAGATGAACTTATATCGTTGTCCTCCCAAGCAATATACGCCCTCCTTGGATTGAAATCTTTCTTGCCTTTCTGACTACTCTTCTTTGCAAAGGTTGGACAGTCTGCCTTCACATGTCCCTCTTTTCCACATTCAAAGCATGTGAAACTTTGACTTGATGTAGAAACATCCTTCTTCTTGTGAAACTTTCTTTTATTTCCAAATTTAAAGTTTTTATCCTTTTGAAGGAATTTACCCAATTTCTTCACAAGAACATTGATGTTTTCATCATCATCGGTGCTATCATCTTGTTGGAGAACGCTGGATTCTGCCTTCAATGAAATATTCTTATGTTTCTTTACTTCATCTTCATGTTGTTCTAGTCTTGCAAGTTCAATTTCATGCTCTTGTAATTTTCCAAAAATTGCTGCCAACGACATGTTTGAAAGACTTTTCTTTTCAGATATGGCTGTTACTTTTGGTTGCCATTCCCTTGTTAGTGACCTGAGAATCTTCAAGTTTATTTCATTGTTGGACAAGGTTTTTCCAAGGGCTGCAAGATGATTGATAAGATGTGAAAATCTCTTCTGCATGTCTAGAATCTTTTCTCCTGGTTGCATTCTAAACATCTCGTACTCTTGAGAGAGGGTATTCAATCTGGAACGTTTTACTTCTTCTGTTCCTTCATGTGTTGTTTCCAAAGTGTCCCAGATTTCTTTGGCCGTTGTGCAGTTAGAAATTCTGAAAAACTCATCCATCCCAAGAGAGGATTGAAGAATGTTCTTTGCCTTTTTGTCAAATAACCTTTTTTTTCGGTCATCATCATCCCATGATGTTTGTGGTTTGATACCTATCACAACATTCACATTTGTAGTGGGAACATAAGGACCATTCTGGACAGCATCCCAAATTTCTTCACCTTGGGCTTCTAGATACGTTGTCATCCTAATTTTCCAGAAATCATAATGATCTCCGGTGAAACATGGTGGTCGGTTTGAATTAGGACCTTCTGCTAGAAATGGTTTAGCGGAAGCCATTTTCTGGATCAAAGAAGCAAGTTATCTTTACTCTTGCTCTGATGCCAATTGTAAGTTCAGATTGTAACCTAAGAGGGGGGTGAATTAGGTTTCTAGCAATATTGGTTAATTTTTCTTAGTTTAGCGTTGTTGATAATTTTTCCGGTAAATAATGATGAAGGTATGAATGCGGAAAAATAAAAGAGTAAGGGAAGAAGAAATAACACAAGAGAGTTATAGTGGTTCCCCTCTAAACCATATTTAGACCATGCTGAAATTATTCATGCAAAAACCATATTTTTAATGGTACATTTAATAATGCAATTTTCATAATAAATATGGTTTTTCTGGTAAAAAATATTTTCATGCAAAATCACATTTATATTATAATCATTGTGAGTGTGTGATTTATTTTTAAGAGAGCTTTAGGCATTGCTTCATATGCAGACTTAGAAAAATGTTTGTAATTATTTTCTGAGCATTCTAAGTTGTTCCATAATTAAAGAATGATAAATGAAAAGATAAATGTCATACTTACAAAGAGTATAACCAAGAAGTCTAGGCATTAATCTTTATTCATAATCTTCATCTTGTGCCTCCATATAATTTTTCTTCTTTTGTGATGTGAGTTTGTTGTCATCAAAACTCAGCCAAGTCTAAGAAGGAAATCTTCTTCACAGTTAGGATTTCTACATCCAACACATTCTTAAATAAACCACGACATAACAGTCATGTCCCATTACACAGACCATATCTAGGGTCTATGTTTTGCAACAACATCAAAGGTTCACCTTTTTTAACCTTTAAAATATGTGGTAGAATACTTCTTTGAGCAATTGAGTTTAGGAATTCCTGCTGAAATAAGTTATGAGTATCCCCTTCAAACAAATTATCTTCTTCTCCTCGAAACTGATTGATAATTAATATAGTGCTAACAAATCTTTTTCTAAAATATTTTGAATCCTTATCTTTTTTTAGAGGATTTAAAATCCAATCTATAACATTATATTTTGCTCACGTTTGTTACTAATCATTTCTTAGAGGATTTAAAGTTCAATCTCTAACATTATATTTTGCTCACATTTGTTACTAATCTTTTTTTCAGAAGATTTCAAGTCTAATCTTTAATATTATTTTTTGCTCACGTTTGTTACTAATATTTTTTTGAGTATTTAAAGTCCAATTTTTAACATTTTTTTTTCTCCCGTTTGTTACTAATATTTTTTTAGAGGATTTAAAGTCCACTTTTAACATTATTTTTTGCTCACATTTGTTACTAATCTTTTTTTAGAGGATTTAAAGTTCAATCTTTAACATTATTTTTTGCTCACGTTTGTTACTAATCTTTTTTTAGATAAATTAAAGTCCAATCTTTACCATTATTATTTGCTCACGTTTGTTACAATTGATCAAATGCTAAGGAATAGTAACTTATATTAATAAAATAATATGGAAATATTAGTTTTTGTTGAAGTAATAAAATAATATGGAACTACTATTTTTTGTGGAAGAGATATTAAAATACTTGACAATCTTTGTCGGTTGTATTGAGGGGAACAACACAAATGTACAACATAAAATCCGCTGATAAAAAAGTAACATGAGTTTTTGTTTAATACTAGTTTTTTTGAGTTTGATCTGTGGTTAATAGAGGTAAAAGAGGGTTAACGAGAACAATTAGTGACATGGATTAGTAATACACGTGTTATTTTATAATTGGTTAACAATAAAAACAATTCATGAGGAATTGTGCGTAAATTTTCTCCTTAAATTAAATTTATTATTATCTATTTGTTACATGTGTTATTTGTAATTGAAATTAAAATTAAAATTTAAAGGTATTTTTGAAAACAAAAGTCAAACCCAAAAACATGCTGAAAGGGTAGTTTTCTTATATTTAGTACAAATATATAAGCTTAAATATGTTATAGTCCCACAAATAAATAGTCCTAGCTTATATATAGTTTTCTTTGTATTATCTGATCTATAAAACAATGCAAGTGCTCTAAATGAGATGTTGACGGTGTGACAGGACACGTAGAATAACAACAATATCCGTAACAAAAATAGTATCTTCCTATTAATCCTTTAATAGCCATATTTAGTGTAGCATAGATATTTTGATAAAATAGAGAGGATATTTTGATAACGTTAGTCGTTTTGAACCAAGTGTTCCTCTATTTCACACTTACTACACACAACCACAAATTCTCCATGTGTATACACTCTTTGGTCTTTTCTCATCAGTTTACCTTTCGCTTTCAAAATAATTCATAGTCAATCACAAAGCCTTCAAAAACTAGCCAACCATCTGGCTTCGCACAAAACACACTCATTCTCACAGTTAAACTCAACAAAAATGTCTATATTTTTTGTACAAGAAAAATGCATATCTTTTAATGTCGGCCTTTTGTTTTGACTCATTGATGTCATACGTTGTTTGGATGATGTGAAATAAAGATGTAAAACAAAAATAATGTGGATCCCATGACTATATTTTCTCGATGAAAACGATATCTATACAACTATCTTATAGTAACTTTTTAAAACAATTCTCTTTCTCGTAATCATTTTGTATTCTTACTCTTTCTCTATTGTTTTGATTTCTGTGACAATATTTAACATTTTTACATTTTTAGTATATTTTTAGTTGTCTCATAAATTATTTTAAAAGTAATTATTCAAATAACATACCTCTTTCTCAACTGATGCACAAATAAAGTCTGATAGAGAAAGGCACTTTGGGAGACATATATCATAGAGTTGTCAAATTATAATGACACCCCAAAGAAATTTGAACAGTAAAGAAGAAAAGTGAAAAGGAAGAACGAGAGTAAAACAAAAACAAATGGGTTTTAGGGAGGAATAGAGTCGTATGGTTTATAGAACTTACACGCGTATGTGTTTTATAAAGTAACGAGTGACTTGAAATTCACCATTTAGAAAATATAGGTGGGGACTCGAACTCTAACTCCTGCATATATTATGGTGCAATGTCCTTACCAACTGAATTAAACTTACAGAGATGTCTTATATATCAATCTTATTTCGTTTATACATATGAAATCCAGGTGTGATTATAATATTCCTTACAACTCTATCAAAATTAATTAAGAAACTTGAAGTGTAGAAATGAGTTGATATAAAAATTGTGACTTAACGTCCTGCTGAAAAATATTTGCGAGACCGAAATTTGTTAAAATTTTGTAGAGGACTAACAATGAAATTTAATATATTTATAGTGACCAAATTTACTTAACCATTTTTTAAAATAAAAGAGAGTTTGTCTTCATGAACATGGCTTAGAGACATTGAAATATGTTGCATCGGGTTCAAACCCGCATCCACTAAGCAACATGATAAAGAATATAAAAAATAAAAAAGAGTGCATTTCAAAATAAAAAAATAAAAAGACTTTTGAACTGGATCATCGTAATTGGGACAATAAAATTTTAGTTATGGACAATACATTCAAAAATATAAATAAGAAATAGTTCTTTGATATACACAAGAACAAATATGGATGTAAGTGGTTCGGACAAAACCAACGAAATTGAAAGTTCAAACCGAACCAAACAGAAAAAATATCCGACATTGTTTGGTTCGGTTTGAAACCGATCTGAACCAATCGAAATTGATCTAGATTGGTTTGGTTCATGGTTTTTCATTTCGAGATTCGTGAAACAGATGAACCAATCTGATGATAACCACACTCCTTATTTTACTAATATTATCCTACTCACACAAACTTATGGTTAGGCCCAAAATTAAATATAAAATACTTTTTAATTCATTCATTTTCTCTCATCTTCATCTCATCTCATCAGCCAGACTCTTTCATTTCTACTAAAAAAGAAACCCTAGCCGTCAACCACACCAAACCCATTGTTTACCGCTACCGGTCACCGCAGAGATCATTCATCTCTTGGTTAGTTTCATCGTGTTTATGCCATTGATTTATACTCATTATATTTCATTGTTTTCCATGTTCATTTTCTATGTCATTGATTTATACACGTTACGTTATATTTCATTGTTGATGAATGATGCATGTTTGGATCATGAAAGATTGAAATATTTGAGTTTGATGAAATTGTTTTTGAAGATTGATGGATGAATGAATCTTGGATCATATGTATGAAATATTGAGTAAGGTTAGTTATAAAAAGTTGTTTGAAAAATAGAGAACAAGAAAAAACAAAATATGAAATACAATTATACAACGTTCTATGAAATATTTTGTGAGAATATGAATTTTTTTTAATTGTATTTTTAAATATATCGATCAACCAAACCAATCCAAACTGTTTTGTTTGGTTCGGTTTCTTTTTTGAAAAACAGTGAAAACCGAACCAATCCAAACCAATGAAGGTTTCATCGATTTATGCATTTTTTTGACTGAAAACTAATCCAAACTGAACCGTTACACCCCTATGAACAAAGGATTTGTACCCAGTTTTCTAAGTACGCCCCTTTGAACACCTCTAGAGAAAGAATTTTCCTTAACTATGCAAACACCAGGTTCAAGGGAGTTAGGGTGAATAACCTCTCCACTGTATTTTTGCTCATTGGGTTGATTTTTTTTATTTGTGATGTGTATTTATTAACATGATTGGATAATGTTTTTGTTTTTTTTTTGTCCAACCTGTGTTGTAAGGCACCCCGTCTTGGTCTAGATCTTCAATATATCACCAATGTTCTCCTTACTAGCTAAAGAAAATACTTTTCAGATATATAATGTTTGGAACATGGATAGTGAAAAACTTCTTTCAAAATGACAATTTTTGAAAGTATGAATCGATTCAAATCTTTCAAAGGAACGAATGAATCAAATCAAATTTCCTTTCAGAATTGATATTCAAATCAAATTTCTGACACTTTGAATAAATCTTCATCTGAGATTCAATGAATTGAATAATAGTTCATGGGTATTCAATCAATCTTCAAATAAACTCATATTTCATCATTTACACTGATTGTTTCGAATTATGGTTTTGATGGTTCGTTTCTGTCATACCCTAATTTTTGACCAACTTATTTTTTATTTATTCGTACGTTGATCGTTTTCAGTCGTTCGTTCGCGCGCTAATTTTCGTAATATCTGTTTTTATTCGTATTGTGATCGCACTTATTTTTGTTTCGTCGTTTATATTTTAATGTCACTCGCGTATCAATTTCTTAATTTTTACTCGCGTTTTATGCGTATTTTAGTTTAGCGTAAAGTTTGCGTTTTTAAAGTTCATTTTATTCACGTCGTTGATTTATTATTTTATTAGCATTAAAAAAAGCCGCGTATTTCAGTCGTATCAGACGAAATTTCGGCAGAGAGGTATTTTAAAATACCTCATTTTTTTGGTTCCGACGGGACATTTTTTTTATTTATTATTTAATTTTCGTTTTTATTATTTAATTATTTATTTAGTTATTTCTTTTTCCATTTATTTAATCTGTTGTTATTTATTTATCTGTTTTATTATTTTTTTTAAGTCATTTAGTACACTTGTCATTTTGTCATTGGTCCTGTCCAACTTTTTCTCCAAGAAACAGCTGGGGTATTTTTGTCATTTTCAGTGTATCAGAGACTCAGTACTATAAAAGTACTGTTCACGCGTCAGAATGGTCCCCAAGGGTCAGAATCAGTCACAATCAAGTCAGAAAAGTCAAAAATCATCAAAAAACACAAAAAACATTTTCTCTCTCCGAAATTTTAGATCAAAACTCATAAAATCCTCCAGAACATGATGAATCTTCATGAACATTCATGAACACCAAATTCCAGCAGCTTTTTTTCCAACAACAACAATCATAAACCATAACTCAAATTAAACCATTCAAACAACTCACAAACCAAATCCACATCAAACACCATCAACCATCAAACACCAACAACCTTTTATTTTCGGATCCACATAAAGCCTCAACAAAGACCAATCCGAAAACGCAAAAAAACAACAACAAACCAAATCCATACCTCACAAGCCATTTTCGGCCAAACTAGCACAAGGCTGAACCGAATCTACCATTTTCGAACCAAAACAAGGGGTCAAACGCAAGCACAAGGCTGAACCGAATCTACCATTTTTGAACCAAAACAAGGGGCCAAACGCAAGCACAAAGCTGAACCGTTTCAAGCAAAATAGAATCGAATCTCAACGGAAAAGAAAGAACAAAAAACGCAAGCAAGAGGTAGAGATTTAATCTTTTTTTTTTTCTATTTTGTTTGTGTAGATCTAGTACTGGTATGTGTTGCTCTTGAAAAACTAAAGTTGGATCCGGATAGAGAAGGAAGAGATGAAGGTTTTAGTGTAAATTTTTTTTTAAAAAAAGGGGCTTACCGCTCCGACGCGGCGGCGCTCCGGCCGGCCACCGCGTCGGAGCACCTCCGGCCAGCCACCCTTTCCTTCTCCGGCGGCCTTGTTAGAGAGAGAAGGGGAAGAAGTTTTTTTTTCAGAAATTAGAGGGAGAAGGAGAAGAGGGAAATGAAAGGAAAAGGGCAAAAAAAATGCATTTATATTAGTGGGTAACCGGGCGGGTCACCCATGGACCGAACCGGTTACCCATTTTTTCGACCCAGCCCATTTTTTTTCTTCTCTTTTCCTGCTTACTGCATGCACCTCCCAGCTTGCTGCCTGCACCCCCTCCCAGCACATATTTTTGTAGCATTTCTTTATCATTTCATGTATTATTTTTTTATTTTCAATATGACCTTTGAACTATGCTTCATGCATTTTTTTAGTGTCTTAATTTTCATATCATGCATTTTTATTTGGTTTATTTAAATTTTATTTCTTATATCTTAGTTCATTTTAGGCTTTGAAGTAACATTTCATACTTTTCTATTTTGTCTAATGTTTTAATTATCATGCATTTATTATCTTTTAATTTATTTAATAGTTTAATTCCTATCTTATGCATTTTGTTTAATTAGCATTTCAAATATCATGCATTGTATAGTTTACCTGTTGATTTAATTTCAAACTCATGCATTTTTCTAACTAATATTTTCTTTTCGAAAACTTGTGTTTCATATTTTTTTAAACATACTTAATGTCATGCATTTTATTTGGTAGCTATTCTAGTATGTGATATTCTTTTTATACTTAATATTTCGGTATATTTCGTTTTGCATTATCTCTAGTATAATCTCGTGCATCTTTTTTTAATTTTTGTCATGTATTTATTTTTATCCTACTTAGTGTGTATAACTAGGAAAATGATGTAATTTATTTTTCACGCATTTTTCTTTTCTTTGGAGACCATAGAATGTATTTTGGGTATGTAATATGTAACCGGCACACGCACTGACATGCGCACCGACACTCCACTTTATTTCTCGCTTTACGCTTATTTATTTTTCCGCCGTTACGCGAATTCATCGTTAGTTTAGAAAATATTTTCATCCAAAAAAATCAAAAAAATCAAATTCAAATTTCTTTTAAGTAAACCTTGGTTTGTAATCCAAGTGTCTTTCTTTTTATTTTCCTTAATCAAATGTTAATCAATTTAATATCCACATTAGACATGGATTTTGTGAAATTAAAATTAACCAACTTCATCGTATTTTATTCTCATGCCTTGAGGCCTCTCATCTCTTCTTAAAATCTTTTTTTCAAAAAATGTTAAAATCAATTCAACTCATCAAATAAGTTCTTTAGCCGAACTACTTGATTTTGATCCCGATTTATTTAAGTAAGTAGGCAAAGGGTTTCGACCCTTCCAAATCAATAAAAATAACCAAAAACATGCTTCATCTTTCTCCTTTCTTTCACTTAAACTCTTAAACTTTTTTTAATAAGTAAAATTAATCTAGCGCAAGATTAGAGAATAGATAGAAGGTTCCTATGGGATACCATAGTCGGTTCGGGTGCTTAACACCTTCCCCAATCGAAACCAACTTCCGAATCCAAGGTCTTATAAGGGTTTTTACTCACTTTTTCCCTTCCCGCGAATAAAAGTTGAAAGTTCAATGATTCAAGGTTCAAATCCGATTAATGATCTTGATACCCGAAAATCACGTGCGCAGTTTCACATGCTTGTTTTCTGTTTTGTTTTAAGCCAAACTTGTTCCTATTTCACACACACACGTACATTTACCTCCACTTATTCTAAAACTATTTAATCAATTTGCAAAAACCCTATTAAGTAATTTTTCTCTCTTTTCCTACAACCTCAGGTAAAACACTTTTTCTTAGAAACCTTGTAGTAATTGAAGATCTATATTGGTAGGGTGGTATAGGACCATTGTATAACTGATTTCATTCAAGGATCTTGGTTGAGCATAAAGGATCTAAAAGAAAAAGAGGTATTTTTCTCCTCCAAAGGTAATTGTTAAGGTTGTTCCTCAAATAATCAAGGTTGAAGCCAATCGAAGCGAGGTCATAGAGAAGAAGAGTTCCTGGGCAATAATCTCAAAGGGTTGCTTGCTATCTTGAAACAAAGACCTTGGGATTCATCAAAATTCAAAAGAGATTGAAGATTGGAAGGTTTGGAGTAATTATTAGTGCAGAAGATTTAGAATCAAGTTGATTCGTAAATTGAAATTACCTTTGTAATTTACTCTGTAATTTTTAACATACTAGTGGAATCCCATAGAAAATACGTTTTTCTCTATTGATGGAGCATCACATGACATTTTTTGCTATGTTTTTAGAACTTCTCTTTGCATTTGAAGACAACTGAGATGAAAGTTAGAGGAGTTTTCAATGGTTTGTGGAAAATATTGTATTATTTTCAATCAAGTCCTTGTAATTCACTTTTATTCTAAATCATGCAACTCCATAGATGTTGAGTGTTTTGTAGTGATAAATCATGTAAATCGACAAATCAAGACATCATATGAAGGATCAATGATATAAAAGTTGAAGTCAATGATTCATAGAATGTTTTTGAAGACAATACAAAGTGAATAAAATTCATTTCAATTCCTAGGATTTTTCAGACGGAAGAAGGATTGAAAACAGAATGAAAACGCAAGATTTTGCAGCCACATGGGCTGCCTCACACGCCATTTGTGCCCATGTATGCACCATTTGTTCCTGGCTGGGGTCGGAAATTGATTGCAAATTGTTTTTCAAGCCAAAATAGTGGAAAGGATCAATTTTCTTCTCTTAACCCCTAAGTAATAATTTACTATAAATAAATACCATTGCACTCATTATTTTTCATTTAGAAAGCTAGTGGTTCAAGGAAAGGGTCAAGCATCTGAGTTCCCAACCAGGATCTTCATCCTCCTCTTGTTCTCTCTAGCATATTTTTCTATTGTTTTGTTATGATGTATGTTGCCATGAGCAACTAAACCTCCTGATTATGGTACTAAGATGAACCATTTCTTATTTGTTGGATTAAATTAATGAAGTTTTTATTCAGTTATGCTTTTCTTGTTTCCGATTTAAATTAGTCCTTGCATGTTCTTATGGCTTATTCAAAAGAGATATTTGTATCATAGTCTTGGAAATTGATTTGTTGATGAAAAGTAGGATTGACAACCCGAACTTCTTTGTCCTCATTAGTTGTTCTAATTACTTATTTCATAATTATATTAATGAAATTCAAGTTTAAAATATAATGTTTTCTACTCTCTTCTTTGGGGAACATCGTAATTCAACAAAGTTAATGTCGTAGTTCAACGTAAGATGTTGTAATGGAGTTTAATTCTTAGCTTTAATAATTCACGAGTAGACATAACATAACCGATTGGTTTCTAAGTTAATTCCAACAAAGACGAAAGGGGGGATTCAAGGATTCCCTAAGGGTCGTTAATAATCTGAATCACAAACCTAATCTCGCATTGGACAGAGTAATTAAACCTGCGACTCTATTCAATTCTCTTTTAATTTCTACTAATTTTTAAGTTGAACAACAATACTTGTGGAGACCACGATAAACTTACTACTTATTACTTGTTACGATTTGGTGCACTTGCTAATTTCATCCATCAAGTTTTTGGTACCGTTGCCAGTGATTGATGATATCTCGATAAGGTAATCGGTGAAACTTATTTTAAATTAGGATTAGGTCTAGGTAATTTTTTCTTTTATTGTTTTTAATTTTCAATTTTTATCTTTTTAATTTTAGGGTTAGCGATTTTTCTAGGAAGTATATCTTTTTAAATTAGGCTAGTTTTTTATTTTCCTTTTATTTAGGCTAGTTTCCTTTTCCTATTTATAAGGTTAGATTTGTTTATGTTTTGTACCAAAAAAAAAAAAGATTTGTTTATGTTTTTTTATTTAGATTGAGTTAGTGTTCTTTTTCCTTGTTTATTGGTTAGTTTTATTTTCTTTTCATATACTATTTAAAAATAACAATAATTTTTCTGTTTTATTTTGGGCTAAAATCTAGGACAGATTTAAATTTTGGTTTTAGTTTTAAAATTTTATTTCTTATCTTATTTAAAATCGAAAATAAATATATATATCATTATACTTGGTGGTGATAGAGCATCATATGACATTTTTGGCTATGTTTTTAGTACTTGTTTGTTGCATTTGAAGACAGATAAGTTGAGAGATAGAGGAGTTGTTAATGGCTTGAGGAACATATTGTATTGCTTTCACTCGAGTCGTTGTAATTAACTTTTATCCTGGATCATGCAACTCCATAGGTGTTTAAGATGAACCTCTGTTTATTTTTGTTGGATAATTATTTAATTTAACGTCGTTTAATTTGAATTTATTTTATATACGCTATTTATAGGTGGCTATGTCACTTCGTCGAATTAAATTAATCCTAAGAAAACTTAACTGTGAACAAAAAATATACTAAAATAAAACGACATTAAAATAAATAATTATCCAATATAATAAGTGGAGGTTCACCTTAGAACCATAGCCTATAAATATCTAGTTACATGTGATAACTAAGACAAAATACAAAAAGATAAAATCATACCCTAGAAAAGATAGGAGAAGATAGATCTCCTCCTTGGCTCTTAGAATCGCCTTCCTCTTGAACTGCTCCAGTTCTTAACGGGAAATTATGAATGAGGAAGGCTGGTATTTATTGGGAAAGTTTACTGCTAACTTAGGTCAAAATCATGGATTTTCATAGACGAAAAGTAATTATTTTTGCAAGTAATTGTGCGCCTAGGGCCTGCTGCCATGCGCCTGGAGCATATGCCTACCAGACTGAGGTATAACAACCCAATTATAGCTAAAATTATTTTAATTATTATTTGTATATGTTTATGTGTGCTTATTTGCCTTGTGTGTATTTTGTGGGAATTAGTGGATTTTTATCATTTTGGAGGCTAAGGGTATTTTAGTCATTTTGGAGGTTAAAGGTATTTTGGTCATTTGGAAAGTAAAGGTTAATTAGTAATTTTATTAGGATTATTTTTAGTGTTTAATGAGAATTGTTATTTTTACCAAGTTACTAGTGAATTGGAGTAATTAATTACAGTTAGTAATTAGTCGGTTTTAACGGTTTAAGTGGGTAGTAACTTTTGAGAAATTGTTAGTAAAGATGTTAGGGTTATTATGACAATTGGAAACTTAGCCCAATTGGATGGTTACATATAAACATAACACCAAGGAGAAAATAAGGTTTTCCCATTTATTCACTTCACAATATATTTTGAGAGAGGTAGAGAGAGAAGTAGATCAAGACCTGGAGAAAGGGAAAGAAGATGATGCTAGAGAGAGTTTGGGGTTTGAAGAACTAGGAGCTAAAGTGAGGCTTAAGCTAGTGGATATAAGACCTATAGGTAAGGGGGATATTTTCCTTTCTTCTAATAAACTCTAATTTCAATAAGTTATTATGGGTCATAAGTGATTAATTGAAAATTGTGATTTTTATGAACAAATATGATGATTTTCGGACTCATGTTTATGTGATAAAGTTGGGTATGTGAAATTAGTCATAAACTTGTTGATTATGCTTAAATTTCATGGTGATTATGTGTTAAAGTGATTATGTTGAATTTTTACTTAAAAAGATGAAAAATGAAGTTATTGTTGATGTTGTGTTATGTTATTGATGATAAATTATGCTTTGGGTATTGCTATTTGTGAAGTTATGGTTAAGTTGTTGTTGTTTTGATGAGTTTTGAAGAAAATAGGTCATTAATGGTGAATTATGATTCTTGATGAATTGAGGTGAAATGATGATATTTTTGAGGTGAATTAACTTGAATAAACATCTGATTTTGATAAAAAGCTTAGTGTATGAGTTGGTTTGGGATAAAACGGGATTTTTTGTGTGAGGAATTATTATAAGTGTTTTTGGAAAATAAGTAATTATAAGAGGTTTTGGGAAGTTGTTTTGGGATGATTGAAAACTTGATTTTCTGGTTGAATGTTATAGGTTTAAGAGTACGGAACGCATGGGCGAAAACGGATTAACGATCGGGATTTTTGGAGCGAAAGGGTAAAAGCGGCAACACAGTGTCTACACTGCAACATCAGGCGTCTAGCTGCTGGTTGCCCACGCCTAGGCGCAGTATGCCAGTGCCTGGGGGCAACCATGCAGCCCTTAAGGAACAACAATATTGTTGTTTCAATTTTGGGTGCTTGGGGGCCGACACCTATAGGTCCTATGCAATCTTTTAAGCTTGTTCTTTTACTGTTTTTAATTAATATTCTTGCTAGAACATCAAATGGATTGAATTGAGATTGGTTTTGTGGATCGAATCAAACTTTTTGAAAATGTTCAAGAACGCAAAATTTTCAGAAAACTCGTTTTCTTAAGGGAAAAGGGTGGCGTTAAGGTTGTTTACTGTAACGTTGATTTTTAAAAATGTTTGGGATGATTTACATGAGTTTTAACTTGGTTTACTTTGAAAAATGATTTTCTTTTGAAAAATGATAAAATGAGATGAACTTAGTGAAATTTTGGAATCCAATGGAATTGGCTTATGATGTTTATATGCATATGTTACTGTGATCATATGTGAGTAATGTATATGCTTTGTTGAGGTGTTAGAACATGTATACCTTGTTTTGTTGAATTACTTAGAAAAATGTAGAAAGTTGTGAAAATAGACAAACTTTGTTGAAATGTAGTTTTATAACCGGATGACTTGTAATTGAATTTGTTTTCATGATGATATGATTAAACAAGTATGATTCAATGATGATTAAGTGATTAAGATGTTGATTGCCATGACATGGTTAGTTGTTCGTCTTTTATGCGAAATGTAATTTGGAAATTTGTTGTTTCTTTAAGTTGATTGTTGTTGATGAATATGATGATATTGAGTATTGTATATGTTGATGATTTTAAATGATGATGAAATATTATTGGTGACGAATGCATGTATGAGAAATTGTTGATGTTGATGATAATAAATTGTTGTATGAACATATGCATTGTTGAGTCATATGTTCATGCATTCATAAGTTGGATAGTTTTATCCATATTGGCGGTTGTCGCATCATTTTTCGGAGATCAAGGCTATTTGATTAGCGTTTGACTCACTATTTTATTTCACGACTGAACATTTAATTTTTTGAAAGATAGTGGAAAAAAGTTCAAATACCACACTTTAAAGATTAAGGGTTCGGGGGTTGGTTACATAAAGGAAAGATATTAGCACCCTTTATGTTCGTAGTACTCTACGAGAACCTCTTGATTTTATTTAACTTTTGTGCTATAAACTTGCTTGCTTTTTGAAAATGAATTTAAAGTGTTTAAGAAAACAAAGACCTAATTATCTACATTTTTTTATTGATTTGAGAGGACAAGGTCATTTCCCTACGTACCCGTGAGGGATCAAAACCTCGTAATTCGGGGTAAAAATTGTGTTTGATTGGTTGAGTGTTTTTTAATGATTTTTGAAAATGTTTTGAAATAAAAAGCCGAGTGGCAAAATAAATCTGTTTGTGTTTTTTATATTAAAGGAAAATGATTGAAAATATAATTAAGATTGATTGCAATTTTTATTTATGAAATGATAAAATGAAAGGATCACTTGATTTAAACAATCAAAGTTTATTATGAAAATGTTTTTTGTGTTTTGTTATTTGCAATGTTTTTGTTTGTTTTTTGAATAATTAAACGAAAATTAAATCTAACGGAGCAAGAAAGTAAAAGCGTAGACACTTTGTGGTGACACTGGATCGCCTCAAAGGTCTCTAACCTAAACTAGAGCATGAAAGTAAAGCATACACCCACACACGCACACATGCACCTAAAGCTATTACATAAAAACCTATAATACATGCTATGGTCTGCGAGAAAGAATAAATAAATTACATTAAAGCCTAGTTTACATTCTAAGTTCTATAATAAAAATAAAAGAGATAGAAAAAATAAAAATACGAAATAAAAGAGTGAATGATAAATATGCAGCCTAATCTAATAAACATAAAATAATAAAGTACGAAAGAAATAAAGAAATTGAAATGCATGAGAAGTGGAAAATAAGATGCAGAAGGGGTGCAGACAGTAGTGTGGGGTGTGTGTATAGCATGCAGAGAAAAAATAAATGCTAAATAGAGGTGGGCCTGGGGCGCACAGTTGGGTTGGGCTAGACCGGTTCGGTTCAAGCCTGGGTCGGTTCCAGGAGAACCGAACCGGTTCAGAGGAGTATATAAATAGGGTGTAAGACCCTTTTTCATTCATTTCCCTACTTCCTTTCTCTCTCTACCTCCTATTTTCTCTCCTCTCTCTTCCTCTGTTCTTCCCTTTCTATGTGTTTTCCGGCGAGCCTATGAAGGCCGCCGTAGAACCCAGTTTCCGGCGAGGGTTCCGGCGGTGGTTGGCCGGCCGGTACGGCGGCGCACCACGCCGGAACCCTATTTTTTAATTTTTTTTTGTTCTTTCCTACTCCTACTTCTTTTCTTCTTTCTATAACCGTTTTTACACCCAAAGCTTTCAAATACCTACCCTAGACTTCTAGATCTAAAAAAACAAAAGAAAGAAAAACGAAATAAAATTACCTCTTTATTTTTTAGTTCGGTTTAGTCGAGGTTTGTGTTTTGTGGTGTTGCCGTGAGCGCCGGTTGATTTGATGTTTGAGGTTTGATGTTGTGCCGTGCGTGTTCCTGATCTTGACGGTGACGGTTTTGTTTGGTTTGTCCTATTGGACGTTGAAAGGGATTGAATCGGTGGTGTTGGTCCACTGGTTCGGTTTTTATGAAAGGTTTTACGATGTTGTTACTGATTGATGATTCGGTACTGGTTTATACGTGTTGTGAAACTGGGTTTTTTGCAGGTTTTTCTGATGTTGATATTTCGGCCCCAATTCTTTTTCTTTCCGTGAATTTTTGTCCCCTTACTGTGTCTGGCATGTTGTGTTTTATAGTGAAGTATTAGGGTTTGTTTGAGAAGCTGAAATCTGTATTTTGGATTGGGATGAAAAGCTGTAGATGAGGCTATGAAGTGTGAATAGTTGTTTGGATCTGAACTTGGACCGTTTTTGGACTTGGACAAATATTTAAAAAAGAAACATGATAAAATAAAAACTGACCTGACCTATCATTTATGAATAAAATAAATAAATAATAAATATATACAACTTAATAATTAAATTAATTAATTAAAAAAATAAAAGATGGAAATGACTAAAAACAAAAATTAAAAAGACTAATAAAAAAGAGTGAGAAGAGGGCCCGACTCGGAACCAAAAAAAAAAAAAAGAGGTATTTTAAAATACCTCTGTGCCGAAATTTCCACTGAAAAGTCAGAGACTGATTTGGGTCGGAAGACGCGTGTCGGTGGGATCTTGGGTCAAAAATTGGGGTATGACAGCGGTGACCGGATATTTATATCCATATTGGCGACGACCGAATACTTTGTATTCATATTGACAACGATTATGATACGGTTGTATCTTGAGGTGACAACCTTGACGACGACTTGGTACCACATGTATATAGAGAGTCGTGTCTAGGAACATAACATACATCGATAATTGATGAATGTGTCTTGTTTGCTATGTGCTTGAAGATTATATGCATTTTTGGTGAATTGTGAACTTGGTGAATTTGATGAATACATGATGATATGAATGTGTTCTTGCTGTAACGTTATACATATATGCTTAATGTTAAATAATTGTGGGGTTGTCATGAATGATTTACTATTGAGTTTTATTAATCATGTGAAATTAATGACGTTGTTTACTTTCATTTGATTATACTGTTAATTGTGGAATAAGAAAGTCCAGCTAATTGTCCATAAGTAAGTCTAGAATAACATCCAGGAGAATAAGAAAGGGAGGAAAAACCCATCTTAAAGCGGACACAATATCATAATTTAAGGGTAGCAACAAGATAACTTGTAGACTAACAAAACAACCTAGGTAATGCTCTCCCTACTATCAATTTGCCATATTCATATCCCAAGAAAAATGTTGAACATGATGACCATTTTACGAAAATTTATTAAACTACTCACTAGTTTACTAATTAATATCTCATTGGCTGAAGCCTTAGAAAAAATGCCCGCTATACAAAATTTATGAAAGAGTTACTAACAAAGAAAATAAGAATACCAAGAGGGGAAACAATATATGCAATCTAAAATTGTAGTGCCATCTTACAAAAGAGAGCGCCATAAAATATGAACGATCTTGAGAGTTTTACAATACCTTGTTCTATGATAAATGTAATTTGATATTTTTTTTCTTGCAATTTAGGATGTAGGGAGTACTACTTAAGGTTGTTAAAGAGTGTCCTTAAGACACTCGTTATCATTTTCCTTAAAAAAAATACTCCCTCCATTTCAAAATACATGTCGTAATTATACAATGTGCACTATTCACATAACTTATTATTTGAACATATTTTTTAACTGATATACAAATGTTAACATGTAAGAAGTTTTTGATTTCTCTCAATGACTCTCGATGACAGCACAAATGTTAGGAAGCTGAAGATAACACTAATAAATTATGATATAACTAGGGTTCTTAGCTAAAAGATAAAGAAGAATAAAACTAATAAGATAAAATAAAATAATTTTTCATTCATTTGATTGATTTGCATAGTGTCTCAAAGACAGTAGAAAATTGTTGTTTTTACTTCATTTACTTCATAATAACATGGAAATTCCATAATTTCCCCCAACGATAGTTAACTGCCACTGGCCTCAGCGGTAGTTAACTATTGTTGCGTTCGATACATATTTGTACTTGCAAAAAGTACGAGTAGTGAATACTAGGGTTTTCTCTGTCTATTAGGGTTTAGACTGATTATTGGATGCCTTGAGAATGTTCTCAAGGGTGTTATTTATAGCCTTCTATGAGCTTGGGCTTCGGTTGCTTGGTTTCCAAGCAATAGGGGTATTTGTGTATTTTAGGCGGTTTCTAGAGGTTTCTGGAAGCCACTTGAGGCGGCGCCCTGGAAAGGACGCGCCTTGGGCGTTAGAGCCCTTATGGAGGGCGCTAAGGTCTCTTGGAGGATCATTAAGACTCTTAGGAATATTATGACGGTCCATAGCCCAAGAAGCACGAGTCTTGGGACAAGGCGAAGTGGTTTATATCTTTGTAAGCGTAGGAGTCCTTATGAATGATCCTCCTAGCCAATTAGGAAATTATTGTGACGGTCCATAGCCCAACAAGCACGAGTCTTGGGACAAGGCGAAGTGATTTAAGCTATACCAAAATTCCCTCATGATATTGTCGATTTGTTTGATAGTTCTTGAGGGTATATGTATTATCCTTGCGTCGTAGATCCCGGCCGTATTGAAAGAAGTTTGCTTCATATGGGACTGTCTGCCTAATTTCTCCCGTGTAGGTTTTAGGATAAGGTGTGATGGTTCTTACGATGAAATGCTTCTCGCCTCGCCCGCCTGAGTGGCGGGATAGATGTTTTATTAAAGATTGGCGAGGACTCTGCGTCCGCTAAGTAGATCGGACGATTATACTTGCAAAAAGTACGAGTAGTGAATACTAGGGTTTTCTCTGTCTATTAGGGTTTAGACTGATTATTGGATGCCTTGAGAATGCTCTCAAGGGTGTTATTTATAGCCTTCTACGGGCTTGGGCTTCGGTTGCTTGGTTTCCAAGCAACAGGGGTGTTTGTGTATTTTAGGCGGTTTCTAGAGGTTTCTAAAAGCCAATTGAGGCGGCGCCCTGGAAAGGACGTGCCTTGGGCCTTAGAGCCCTTCTGGAGGGCTCTAAGATCTCTTGGAGGGTCTATAAGACTCTTAGGAATATTATGACGGTCCAATATTGAAGACAGAACCCAACTTCCTGAGACACACTCTTTCATCCATCACTCACTCTCTCTCACTCTCTCAAAATTTCAATTTTCTTTCACTCTCTCTCTAAAAAAAAACTCTACCAAATCATCCAAATTTTTTTCACTAAATCACAAGTAAGTAATCACTTAGGCTTTTGTCATAGTTTTTAGTTAGTATATATGTTTATATGTTTATAATTTTAGTTGTAGTTTAATTTTTGATTTTTGATTTTTTTTAATATAGTTATGCTGTAGATCTGAAATGTTATTAACAAATATTATGAATACTTGTTATATTGGAGTTATATTGCTTAAATTTATATTTTGTTTCGAAATTTATAAATTTTTAGGGTTTATTTTGGATTTTTAGGGTTTATGTAATAATGTTTGATGAGTTTTTCATTGATTATTTTTAATTTCTTATTGTGTAGATTTGAAATAATGGACAAGTGGATCGATGTTCATGCACAATTCAATGGCTGAGAACCTCATAGTTTGAAGGTTCGGTGCCTTGGTGTCACATTAAGAGGTCTCAAGGATCAACTAAATGAATTCAACCAAGGAGTCAACCCCAGAGACACAAAGAGGGTGAAATACGTTCAGTATAAACGTCCAGCGCTTGACGAGGGGAGAATATCATTCACTTGGGTGGAATTAACGAACGACAAAAAACGTGAGGAGCATGTTTTGGGAGTACACCATGTTTCAGTGGATCGATATGCGTGCAACGTTGGTGAGATCAACTGAAGATATCATCAAAAGTTTGATTCCACCAGAAGATCGTGATTAGGTAGGGAATGCACCTTCCCACTACAACAATTGTCTTACTCTGAAATGGAAATTCAAACTTGTTAAACGCAAGTTCCTAAGTATTCACCCGGAAGTTCTATTGTTCAATTCAAAAGATTAAATTCCTGTTAGGCTGGTTTAGATGAAGGTATTGAAGTGTCAAGGAATGAACCTCATTCTTTTGAACTTGAATACCGTCATTTAAACCAAGCCTAACAGGAATTTAATCTTTTGAATTGAACAATATAACTTCCAGGTGAATGCTTGATACCTGGTGTTTAGCGAGTTTGAATTTACCATTTCAGAGGTAAGATAATTTTTGTAGTGGAAGGTGCAACTCGAACATAATGTAATGTAATGTTAGGACATATATGATCTTTATGTCATGTAATGTAATGTAAATTTTAAGTTACGATATGGAGTTCCATCATATAAGATTAGTGTCACGGAATGGACCTCATTCTTTATGTGATGACCCATCTTATATGAGGGAATTCGATGTGATAACATATACAGTTGATTCTTTATAATACATGTAGTTTTGAATGGGACAATAATTTATTTATTCACTTTTCGAATTTATTTATTCATTATGCAATTTTTATTTAAATTAACATTACATTTAATTAGTCTTTATTCGAATATTCAATTTCAAAGTACAATAATGTCAAAACGTGGCTTTAATCTAAATTATTCAATACGCGACTTTAATCGAAATTATTCAAAACGCGATTTTATTCAAAATAGCATAATGTCAAGTAAAATGCGCTAGACATATAAAAAAGAAATAAAAATGCAAACAAGCCATTACATTCAGTCATCTTCCTTGTCGCACAAGTCAATTGGGTTGTCCTCAGCAGTCCCCGCAACACCTGCTTTTGGTTGAGGACCAAAATAACATGTACTCTTGCTCCTTCTCAGTCTGGAATGGTTGTACACCGGCACCTACGACTCCTTCTTTTTTACGAAACCATCACAATCGATTCCATGCCATTTCATAGGTAATTTTTCTTTCTTTTTCTCATCACCCTTCTTTTTGTTCAACTGAACCTGATTCTGATTTTGAGACATATCTACACAGAGAAATTTGTGATCAAAACCTAAACTAAACAACAATGCCATAAACTATCATCAAGACTTAAACCTATACAATTCTAACAATTCTAACAATTCATAACAACCTAAACCTAAACCTAAACAATTTTAACAATTCTAATCTAAACCTAAACTATCATAAAATCAATACCTAAACCTAACAATTCCGGACTTAACAATTGCAGCAGTAACATTTTTGATACATATCTACCTGTTATCTAACCCAACATCTAACAATTATTCAACAAAACCAAATTATGTGTCAATTTAACCAAAAAAACTAAGAAATCAATCACAAAATAACAATGTAATAGGATGGTAACAACTTACTTGATTTTGTGAGCGTAATTGACGTTGAATCCGCAACAATCGGGAAATTTGGCACCTCTTGAACTTCAATCCGCAACAATGGAGTTTTGGAAACTCCTATGTCTGTTATGTTCTTATAACAGAACGTAGAGGCATTTAACTACCGCTGGTACCAACGGTAGTTAACTGCTGCCAGATTGCTTCACGTCAGTTAACTACCGCTAGGGGCATTTAAGTATTTTACTTGTATTTTTAGGAAGTTTTGAATGTCATACACTACAAGAATTCCCCTATTTACTAACCAATTCAAAATTGCATTACTGAGGGATTTAGACCCTCAGTAATTACTGGCGGAATAACCCCTCAGTAACAACAAAGAAAACCTCAATAATGTTACTGACCGAATAAAAACCCTCAATAATTATGAGTTACATTACTGAAGAATAAATCCGTCAGTAAAATCATTAAGGAACCAGTCAATATTTACTGACGGAAATTTTCCGTCAATAATGTAAAAGCACATGCCACTCCATTGCTGACGGATATGAATCTGTCAGTAATGTTATGACAGAATAAATAATCTGTCAATAATTTAAATTATCCGTCGGTAAAAGTTAGTGACAATATTAACATAACACTTCATAAAAGAAATAAAAAAATGTCTTTAAGCTGACTTAGATTTTTTTACTCAATTCTGAGAAGCATTATGCGTGTTTCCCTTTTCTCCTCATCATACAAACAAACCGCCACTGATTCTCTCTCAGTTACGCGCCGCTAATTCTCACTCAGTTCGTCGCAGCAAGCTTTTCTCAAAACAACAAAAAACCCAGTCGCTTACTTTCTCTCCCAGTTTGCTGAATCTTCAACTATCTTCTTGAAACCCAACATCTCTCTTAGTTCTCACTCACCTTAAACCAAGGAAAGCCAACTGATAAATTTGTTGATTTACACAAATATAGTTTATTTTTAGTTTTTTGGATTGTATGAATATTATCGAAATATTTATGATTTTGTACAAAAACTTTATATAAATTATATGAAATTATGATGATATGTCGTTTAATTAATTTGTGTCTTTTTCAATTTTATTTCCTTAATTTATTTGTGTTTATTTAATTTATTTCTTTAGTTAAAATAAAAAGTGGGAATGGAAATTTCCGACAATAATGCAAATCTGCTTAATCATTACTGACGAAATTTTCCCTCAGTAATGCTTAGGTGGTTTTGACAAAACATTACTGAGGGATTTTTCGCCGATAATTACTGATGGATTATTCTGCCAGTAATTACTGAGGGAATAATCCCTCAATAATGCTTTGTCAAAATCATCACAACATTACTGAGGGAAAATTCCGCATGTAACATTATTGACGCCAGTATTACTGAGGGATCTTTTTCCTCAACAAATCCGTCAGTAATGTGTATTACTGAGGGATTTGGTACGTTACCGTGGGATTAAATCTGCAAATAATGATCAAAATTCTTGTAGTGATAAGAGCAATTTTCAAGACACTATATATAGGAAGGATAATAACCCTAATGAGCCTAAAGACTAAAGACCTCATTTAAAGACCCAACTAGCAACAATTAAAAGGACAAACTAATATAACTTTACTCTTAAACTAAATAGCTAAATTATTTATTTGAGTCTAATTGTACTCAAGTTGACTGCGACATATATTTTGAAATGAAGAAAATATCTATTACTCCTTTCGTCTCGAAATAATAGTCGTTTGATGTTGATGCACGATTATTAAGGAAGTAATTAATTGTGTTGATTTTGATGGTAAAATTAGTATCATTTACTAAAACACCCTTATTAATTGCAGTTAGTGGAGTAGTTAAGTTGGATAAAGTTCAATAAATAAGGGTATTATAATGGAAAAAAATAATAAATGCTGCAATGATATTTTAAAGTGACAATTATTTTGAGAAAAAGAAAAATATGTTAAGAGACAATTATTGTGAGACGGAAGGAGTAAAACGATTTCATATTAGACCGTTGGTTTTTTTTTTTGGTTTGGTTTTTAATCTGTGGGAAATATAAATTTCTTTACAGAAAATTTAAAATTTATCACGTGCATAAGGCACAGGCATATACATATTTATGACAACCTCTATCAAAAAAATTAATTTTATGACAACCTCTTTTTCCACAGTTTGTTTGATACTCAATACTCATGTCCTTTTCCTTATGCATTAAATAGGCTCCGTAGAAACAAACGCGCCATTAATCTCTAAACATGTGGCTGCATAAGACGAACTCAATTGTCCTTGATATTCCCGGTTTCACTTTCCTTACGCGGCGATTTCAGACATACGATAAAATGGAAATAGAAATGGAATAGGAAAACAATTGAGGGAATATAAAAATTGAATGTAAATATTGGACCGTCATAATATTTCTAAGAGTCTTAAGGACCTCTAGAAGGACCTGCAGACCCTCCAGGAGGCCTTAGCGCCCTTCAGAAGAGCTCTAAGGCCCAAGGCGCGTCCTTTCCAGGACGCCGCCTTAAGTAAACCTCTAGAACCCGCCTAAAATACTAGAATACCCCTATGGCTTGGAGACCAAGCCATCAAAGCCCAAGCCCACGGCAGGCTATAAATACAACCCTTGAGAGCATTCTCAAGGCATCCAATAATCAGTCTAAACCCTAATAGACAGAAAACCCTAGTTATTCACTACTCGTACTTTTTGCAAGTACAGTTGGCGCCGTCTGTGGGAAGAGGTAAGACTAACCTAGACCACACTCATAAACCTAAAAAACCTCCCGGCGATCTTGAAAAAACAGGGGCCGGCGAAAACTAAACCTTTAGTTCTCGTAAGCACGCCAACCATCGGCGGAAATTCTTCATCAGAAACCATAACAGGTTTTATCTATCTAAAATTGTGTTATTCTGAAAACTTTATTCATTCGTCTGATTTCATATTCCCACTAAGCATCGATATTATTATCAAACGGTATTATTTTCTTCATGATGGATCATATATAATTTTCAATGATTTCTATGTTGCTTATGTTTCATCGATGCTTAATATATATTCACGGGCTGTTGTTCATTAATGATGGCTATGTTTATGAATTGGACACCATGCTTTAGTTTCCTATCCTTTTAATTGCTTAACAAATTGGTTAAAACACAATCTGTGAATAATTTTCCATTGATTTACAAATTTGTTACACTAGCATAGCAGCATATAATCCTATCTCAATATTCAGTTACTTTCTTTCCTATTATTTTATGAGTATATAAAAAATATCAGTTCTGAAGAGTTAGGTATCCGGCGAAATATTCAAAGAGAGCATCGAAGTGACATCATTCAAAAGAAAATTAACGACAAAAACTTTCAAAGGAATATCAGGTTCTATATTTTTTGAGAGAATATACTATTTGATATATTTTGAGAAGATATTCTAGTTAGATTTAATGAAAAGTTTACTGCCCAATATATTTTGAGACAATATATATTGCTTGATTTGAAGAAAAATTTATCGCCTAATATATTTTCTCAAAATTTATTCTTCAAATCAACTAATATATTTAGATTTGAAGGAAATTTTATGTTCAATACATTTTGAGAAAATATATTTAGATTTGAAGGAAATTTTATGTTCAATACATTTTGAGAAAATATATTTAGATTTGAAGAAAATTTTATGTTCAATACATTTTAAGAAAATATATTTAGATTTGAAGAAGATTTTACGTTCTATATATTTTAAGAAAATATATTTAGATTTGAAGAAAATTTTATGTTCAATATATTTGGAGACAATATATTCTCACTTTTTGATTCAAAGAAAATTTCTTGCCCAATATATTTTGCGAAAATATATTTTGTTTATTTTGCAATTATTTTTTGGTGCATATACATCATATGTGGACAATAAATCTTATAGACAAATTAGCTTTAACTTAATTTGTATCATTTGAAATTAATTATCGCTGAGTGATTTAGTTAGAACGTAGTGAAGAAAAGAGAAGGATGAGTAAAACTTTTGAGGAAAGACTAAGCTAATAGGAGAAAGACTACTCTAGGTACCCGTTGCAGAAGTAAAGTGTAGTATTGTTAAAGGGTCACATAGGAGGGATTCTGGCAAGGAAAGTCTTGGTATTTAAGAGGTCCAAGTGGCCCACCTCTCTTTCCTGGGAACCCCTCTTCATGTACCATTTACTTTGCACGCTGAACTCACTGCTTAGTAAAAACAGAAGTAAAAAGATTAGTTAACACCAGGCCCATTTAGAAAGATAAAAGTGGTCATAAGACTTAGTCCTAACTTCATAGGAGGAAGTAAAAGACTTAGAGAATAATGGAGTAAGCGAGTTAGTTCAGATTTAATATGAGCATGGTAAGGTAATGGGCGAGATAGTCGTGAGTTAGTAGAAGAACAAAAAAGAGTGAATATTAAAAGCAACAGATAGATAGATAAGCAGGTTTGCAAATTGTGGCAGGAAAATTAAGTAGTAACTAGCCACTCTTTAATATGGTAGGAAGTATAGGAGTAACATTCAACAGAGAGTTACTTCCAAATTAATAAAAAGAAAGAATAGGAGGGAGAGCAAAAATTATGGTTGAGTAAGTAAGAGAAGACAACGAGTAATTATAGAAGCTGTAAGACCCAACTGGGCAGTGAAAACTCAACCCCAAGAAGGCTCTGAGATAGAAGCCGTAAGACCCAACTGGGCTGTGAAAACTCAACCCCAAGAGGGCTCTGAGATAGAAGCCGTAAGACCCAACTGGGCAGTGAAAACTCAACCCCAAGAGGGCTCTGAGATAGAAGCTGTAAGTCGCCACGTAGCGCACCTTGTAAGTCGCCATGTAGCGCCGCCCCTGAAAGACGCCACGTGCGCACCTTGTAAGTCGCCTTGTAGCGCCGCCCCTGAAAGACGCCACGTGCGCACCTTGTAAGTCGCCATGTAGCGCCGCCCCTGAAAGACGCCACGTGCGCACCTTGTAAGTCGCCATGTAGCGCCGCCCCTGAAAGACGCCACGTGCGCACCTTGTAAGTCGCCTTGTAGCGCCGCCCCTGAAAGACGCCACGTGCGCACCTTGTAAGTCGCCTTGTAGCGCCGCCCCTGAAAGACGCCTCGTAGCGCACCTTGTAAGTCGCCATGTAGCGCAACCCTATAAAACGCCTTGTAGCGCAATGTTATGAAATACTTTGTAGCATATTTTCATAAGAGGTTTGTATCGCAAAGCCAGCAAATTATTAAAGTCTCACTAAATTTGCTCAAATTATAAAGTATTAAATGAAAGATCACGTTATGATAAATGAAGAGACGCTTATAAGTAGTTTCAATACTTTTGAACACTTGCTAGGGTAAAACTATTTAAAGGAACATCGTGAAAGCTCGTAAACTCAAAAATCATTACCACGTCTAAAGACAATATAAGAATTCGTAAATCCGGGAAGATCATTGTTAAGCAAAGTACAAAACAACTGAAGCGCCATGCAGGGCCGCCATAACGCTAAAGCAGAAGAAAACGGAAGCAGAGAGAATAGACGAAGAGAAAACTGATAAGCCAAAGGATGAAATAAGGTTTTGAAGAGGAAGTAAAGCGCAAATATATAGGAACAGAAGAGTTAAAGTCGCCTCGAAAGGCGCGCTTTCTCTACAGAAAAAAGTGAAACACGTGCGTGGCAGGCCAAGATGTGAACACGTCACGATAAATGAAGAGTCAGGAAATCTACACCGTCCGATCTATTTCACAGGTTAGAGTCCTCGCCAACATTCCAATGAACGTCTGTCTCACCCTTCCAGAAAACAAGGCGGGAAGTATCACGCCATAGCTTAGGAACCTATACTAAAAAGGAAGAACTAGACGACTAGTTCTATATAAGGCAAACTTCTTTCGATAAAGCAGGGACCTATTGTAACACCCCGAAAATCCCAACTTAAAAATTCATTTATGTAATCAAAGTATATCGCAATATCCAAGATGTCACATTTCATAAAATCTTTAAACAAAATGAATAATAATTTATTCCTCATCAATATTCAAAACGTAGCAGCGGAATCATAATTTCAAAATCCTTAAAATAATTAATTCTTAGCATAAATGTCATAATTAATTCAAAACGATACATAAAGGAATAGAAACAAATAATAAATCCCCATCCCGTTACGTATCAGAGCTCCTATGACATCACACAGGAAAATCCTCACACGTCGAACCTATACTTGGTCACCTGCACTTGCCCACGAGGCGGCAATTCCAACAGAAGGGGTGAGATTTCACATTCTATAATAATAAGCAACAATTCATGTAAAAGTATTCAAATATTAACTAAAAATAATTAAATAAAAAGGGGGCGTTACACCTATGACTTAAGGGTGATATAACAACCCTCCGAAGCTATCAAGAAACTTATAGGATCCTTCCTAAAGGACCCCTACGTTTAGTCCAGATAACTTAAACCACTTCGCCTTGTCCCAAGACTCGTGCTTGTTGGGCTATGGACCGTCATTGAATTTCCTCAAGAAACTTATAGGATCCTTCCTAAAGAACCCCTACGTTTAGTCCAAATAACTCAAACCACTTCGCCTTGTCCCAAGACTCGTGCTTGTTGGGCTATGGACCGTCATAATATTCCTAAGAGTCTTAAGGACCTCTAGAAGGACCTGCAGACCCCTCAGGAGGCCTTAGCGCCCTCCAGAAGAGCTCTAAGGCCCAAGGCGCGTCCTTTCCAGGGCGCCGCCTTAAGTAAACCTCTAGAACCCGCCTAAAATACTAGAATACCCCTATGGCTTGGAGACCAAGCCATCAAAGCCCAAGCCCACGGCAGGCTATAAATACAACCCTTGAGAGCATTCTCAAGGCATCCAATAATCAGTCTAAACCCTAATAGACAGAAAACCCTAGTTATTCACTACTCGTACTTTTTGCAAGTACAAATATAATAAGGGAAATGTTAACTTGTGTCCTTAAACACAAGTTTAGAAATCAAATGTAGAAATGATGTATTGAAATGCGTGTATTAAATTGAATCTATAAAATTTTAATGAATCAAATGACACATGTTAACACTACCCATATAAAAATTGGAATGGGGGTAACTGCTCCTACCTACACAATTCCATTAGTTACTCCTTTCGGTGCATTAAATTCATAATGTGTGCATAAGGAGTTAGGGGTGAATATCCTCTTCATTTCCTAAATAAAATGAAAATGTCAATTATTATAGTTTTGAAGTAAATATATGATATAAATGCACACATTTCAAGAATTGAAGACATTAATTGCATATTTATACAACGAAACTTTGGTAATGGAACAAATTGAGAGAACTTAAAATGGAGAGGATCTTCACCTGGAGTTGAGATTACTCGTGCATGAGACAATCTTTAACGTAGATGTCTCAAATTTTAAAAAGTTGATACCTATTAGATATTGGAACAAAATAAATTTTAAACAACGTCTCTTTAGTTTTTATGATAAATAGGTAGTAAAATATCAATTGAATATGTTAATATATGTTCAAGTGTGCAGAATACAAAGATTATAATGTCTTAATCATGTATTGGTTCTGAAAGAACAAATGTAGAGCAAAGAATTTTCAAAAGAAGTCAAGTATCAAGTCAGAATCTAAAGAGTCAATCTCTGAAGGCAAGCCAAAATCTGGAGAAGACAGACTCTGAAGGCAACCCAGAAGCTGGATCATTCAGACTCTAGAAGTCAGACTCAGAATAGCTGAAGACTAATTAAGTGTAGAAGTCTCTGCAATTCCAAACTATGATGGTTCTGAAGTATCAAAGAGTCAATTGATGTCACTATTAGTGAAGGACAGTGAAGGACAATTGTACAACAATTATCTCCAACATCCCATGTGCATTTATACGAAGCTACTATTGTGTCTATTTGAAAAAGAACAGTTAATTCCCTATCAAGGAAAGGTTTCAAATTCATTCCTTTATAGGACATTAACCAAATAAAGCAACAAACCAATGTTGTTTGATCAAGCTTTTCTAACGACTCTAATGATGCATTGGTACTCTTCAAATGTTTCTTTTCCCTCAACCTCTCTGTAAAGGACTGAATACTTGAAGAAAATACAAGACTCTGCAATATTTTCAAAGTGTCCTTACTCTGTCAACATCTATACGCATCAAACACTTAGAATTTCTTATTAACTTTCACATCTTAGAAATTTGTAAGTCTTAGAGTCTAAAACGGTGTTGTATTTTGTGAACACCATTGATTGTACATCAAATGTTCAATTCAAACAATAGTCTTTGTAATATTTGTTTGTTTGAAGTCTCTTATTTGTGTGTTTGAGCTTATGAAGTCTCTTGCTTGTGTGCTTGAGCAATTGTAATCTTTTGTGATTATAGTGAAAAAATTTCTGTAAGTGACAAGGGAACTGGACTACTTCCAGATCATGGAAGGAACCAGGATAATTGCTTTGTATCTTTCTTCTCACATGTCTACTGGTGGTGGAACTTCTAAAGCAGATTCCAGAGCTTTTTCATATGAATATGGTACTAATGATAACAAGCAATCTCAGTCCCATAAACCTCCAATGTTTACTGGGGATCTTGAAAAAGTTTTCTTGGTGGAAAAGTAAGATGTATAATCATATCATTGGTGTTGATGATGAACTTTGGGACATCAATGCAGATGGTATTGAAATTCCACTAAATGAAGAATAAGTAGTTGTTGAAAGAAAAAACTCACCACAACTTATAAAAAGATCTACAGAAAGAATCACAAAGTGAGAGGCATTATTGTTGAAGCTTTACCTCACAATGAATGCTTGAAGTTAAGGGACAGGTCAACTGCAAAAGCTATATTCACTTCTTTGTGCTCAAACTATGATGGTACAAAGAAGGTTAGAGAAGCTAGGGCTAATCTTTTGGTTCAATAGTATGAGTTATTCAAGATGAAAGAGGATGAAAACATTGAGATTATGTTCTCAAGGTTTCAGAGTCTAGATTTTGGACTTTAAACTATAAAGAAGAGCTACTCAACCGTTGATCATGTGAATAAGATTCCGAGGAACATTCCTGCTAGGTGGAGACCTAACGTGACTGCCATATAGGAAGCAATAGATTTGAATACACTTTGCAATGAATATTGTGTGAGTTCTCTCAAATGTCATGAATTAGGACTCAACGAAGATAAACCTGCTAAGAAATGAAAATCTATTGCACTAAAGTCAAAGGATAAGACTACAAAGGCTCTTAAAGTTAATGAGTCTGATGAAGAGTCACCTAGTGGAGGTTTTGAAGAAGATCCAAAAGCTAAAGAGATGGCTTTGGTTACCAAGAGACTTCAATACTTGGCCAAAAGAAACAAGAGGTTCTCAAATAGAAGCAGCGATTCAAGCTCAAGGTAAGAAGATTAGAAAGGTTATTTAAACTTCAAGAAACCTGGTCACTTTATAGATGTTTGTCCAGAGTTACAAAAGGACAAGTCTAAGGAGAAGTCAAAGAAAACAAGCTCCAAATCTAGTAACTTCAGAAACAAGATCAAGAAGAGTCTAATGGAAACATGGGATGATCTTGACAGAATCAGAATCTGAGAAAGAAGATGATGAAGAAGAAGTTAATCTAGCTCTGTTAGCTACAACTGTTGGAACAAAGGTGTTCAACAATACCACGTTTTGAGTTTTGATGATAACAAGGTATTAAAAAGTTGTCAATTGGATATTGCTAATATTTGTTTAAGTATGCATGATATCAATTAAGATTTGTATCTTAGAAAGCATTCTGTTTGAACAATGTTAAAGAGCAATAAATCCATAGAAGCTTGTTGCTTGTGATTCTGTTTCGAAGAGAGTCTGAAGACTGTGCTGAAGAGAGTCTGAAGACTGTGCTGAAGAGAGTCTGAAGACTGTACCAAAGAGAGTCTGAAGACTGTGCTGAAGAGAGTCTGAAGACTGTACCAAAGAGAGTCTGAAGACTGTATCAGAGTCTGAAGACCATCATAATCTGAGAACCTAGAGAGTCTGAAGATTATCAGAAGCTTAGTACTACAGTGAGTCTGAAGCCACAAATTTGATGATCTGCTAACAGTGATCTCTACTGCATTGCTATGCACAAAGAAACTCTAATGGAGTAACGGCTAGCTTCTAAGTCAACTTGAGCGTGGGAAGCACAAAGACAAAGATTGCAGGCAGTACAGAGTACGTTGTACGAACTCTGTTTCCACTACTCCACTACCACGTACAGTTTGACAACTGTGTCTACCGGTATTAATCCTCAAAGGGAATGGAATTCAAATGATGCTATTGAAGGACTATTACCAAATCAAGCAACATATCAACAGTCATTGATCAAGCTTCAGAAATCATCCTGATGCGCTGGATGACTCAACGTCTCTTTCCTACGCCTATATAAAGGATAGAAGACTTGAAGAAGTGTTGGACTCTACAACTTAGAAAAACTGCATTGCGCTGCTTTCGTATTCAACTGAGTCTTAACAAAAGCACATCATTAACTTAGATTCTTACAAACTGAGTATTCTAGAATCTCTAAGTTTCACAGAAAAACAGAGTCTGTCTTTTGTGTAAAACAGAGTCTGTCTTTGTTGTAATTGAAACACATTTTGATTGTTATCAAGTGTTTCAACTGTATTCAATTTTCTGTAATTGTGTAAAAGTCTCTTGCTTTTGTGCTTGAGCAAAGGAAGTCTCTTGACTGCGTCCTTGAGCAAAGGAAGTCTCTTGGCTGCGTCCTTGAGCATAGGAAGTCTCTTGGTTGTGTCTTTGAGCAAGGAAGTCTCTCGCCTGTGTGCTTGAGCAAGGAAGTCTCATACTGTGTGTTTGAGCAACTTGTAATTTGATATTACATTTTAGTGAACTCTCCTTGGAAGTACAAGGGGGACAGGACTACTTCCGGTTTGTGGAAGGAACCTGTATAATTGCTTGTGTTCTCTGTTCTCTCTTTATCTCTTGATTATTCCGCTGCAATCAGAACCTAATCTCCTATCAGACTCTGATCTCATTCAGACTCTGAGTTTAAAGGAATTAGATTCTCACTCTTCAAGAGTTGCGAAAAGAAAACACAATTCAACCCCCCCTTCTTGTGTTTTTCTCACCTTCAGTTGGTATCAGAGCTCCGGCTCTGTTGTCTTAGAACTTAACCGTGTAACAGAAAAGATCCAGAGAAAAACATGTCTTCCAGTGAACCGTCTTCTTCTGGTGCCACTTCTGGTGCTGCTATACCATATGAATATGGATCCAATAACAGCAGTAGAAAGGCTGATTATGGAAAAATTCCTAAGTTCAATGGTGATCCTGAAGAATTTTCTTGGTGGAAAACCAACTTCTATAGTTATGTCATGGGTCTTGATGAAGAACTCTGGGACATACTTGAAGATGGTGTTGGTGACTTACAACTTGATGACGAAGGTGCTGCCATTGACCGCAAACTTCACACTGCTGCTCAAAAGAAAATCTATAAGAAACATCATATCATCAGAGGGGCTTTTGTCACTGCTATTCCTAAAACGGAATACATGAAGATGAGTGACAAATCTACTGCTAGAGCCATGTTTGCTTCTCTCTGTGCTAACTACGAAGGAAGCAAAAAGGTCAGGGAAGCTAAAGCTCTTCTATTAGTTCATCAATATGAACTATTTAAGATGAAAGAGGATGAAAGTATTGAGCAGATGTACTCAAGATTTCAAACTCTAGTATCTGGTCTTCAGTTACTGAAGAAGAGTTACATAGCTTCTGATCATGTTAGCAAGATTTTAAGGAGCTTACCCTCTAGATGGAGACCAAAGGTCACTGCAATTGAGGAGGCTAAAGATTTAAACACTTTAAGTGTTGAAGATCTTGTAAGCTCACTCAAGGTTCATGAGTTAAGTCTCAATGAACATGATTCTGCAAGAAAATCCAAAACCATTGCTTTAAAATCAAAAGGAAGGTCTTCAAAGGCTCTCAAGGTTGAAGAATCTGAAAATGAGTCTTCAGCTTCTGAAAGCTCAGAGGAGGATCCTGATGTAGCAAAGGAAATGGCTATGCTTTCAAGCAGAATGCAGTACCTTGCTAAGAAGAACAAGAGATTTCTGAGCAAGAGCAGTGGGAAGGGGTTCAAAAAGGAGGATCAGAAAGGTTGCTTCAACTGCAAGAAAACTGGACATTTTATTGCTGAGTGTCCAGAACTGCAGAAGGAGAAACCCAAGTCAAAAAGGCCAACCTTCAAGTCAAGCAAGTTTAAGAAGCAGATCAAGAAAAGTCTGATGGCCACCTGGGAAGATCTTGATAATGAGTCAGGATCTGAAGATGATGATGCTGATGGTGAAGCCAATGTAGCTGTTGGACTAATGGCTACAACCGAATCTGTTAAAGAGACACCTGAGGCAGAATCAGATACAGACTCTGAAAATGAAACAGAGGTATATTCTGAACTCACAAGATCTGAACTTATAGAATCTGTCAATGAGCTTCTTGGTCATTTTAAAACTAAGACCACTGAGTTGAAGAAAGTCAAACAACAGCTTGATAAGCTGTCAAAAAGACATAATTCAACTCTGTTGGAATTAGAAGATTTAAAAGAAGAAAATATCTCTTTATTGATCAAGAAGTGTAGCTGTAAATACTTAAGTGAGAAAGATGTTGCTCTGCAAGAATTTATTGCTACTGGAATTGACAGATCAATGGTTGCATCCATGATCTATAGCACGTATCAGAACAGAGGACAGGGTCTTGGATTCATTGGAGGAAACTCAAATGAAATGACTCTGAAATCTGGTCCTGATGGAGCCAGAGAGGCGTTGAAAAATCATTTTGTAAAAGAGTCTGATGAAGTCAACACAGAGACTCATTCAGAACCTACAACTTCTACTTCTAAGATTCTGACTAAGTCAAAACTTCAGAATGTTAAGTTAAAGGGTCTGAAAAACTTTGAACCCAAAGCTTTAAAGTCTCAGACTCTGAAACATTCAAAGTCTGATAAACAGACTCTGAAAAAGCCAGAGTCTGAAAAACAAAAGTCTAAGTTTCAAAGGAGAGAAACTGTGAAAGGCAAGTTGAAACCTAAACCAAACGGTTCCAACCCTAAGGTATGGGAGAAAACATTGCCAAGGATTTCAAGACATAACTTGCGAAAAGAGTTCAATGGTTCTAAGACTAACCAAAAAGGACCCATAAGAATATGGGTACCTAAGTCTGATATTATTGATGCTGCAGGTATGTCTAAAAGGACTAAGAAAGCACAAGGCTTGGTACCTAGACAGTGGGTGCTCGCGTCACATGACGGGAGAAAGGTCTATGTTCCTAACCCTAACCATGAAAGAGGGAGGAACTGTGGGATTTGGAGGAAACCAGACTGGCAAAATCATTGGTACTGGAACCATTGGTAACTCTCTGATCTCAATCAGTAATGTGTGGTTCGTTGATGGACTTAAACATAACTTACTAAGCATAAGTCAATTATGTGACAGTGGTTATGATGTATTGTTTAATAAGAACAACTGCACAGTGGTTAACAAGGATGATCAGTCCATAGTCTTCAAGGGAAAACGAAGAAACAATGTATACAAGATAAAATTCTCAGAACTGACTGATCAGAAGGTAATGTGCCTTCTGTCAATGAGTGATAAGAAGTGGATGTGGCATAGACGTTTGGGACATGCTAACTGGAGATTAATCTCTAAAATTAGCAAGTTACAACTTGTCAAAGGCCTACCAAACATTGACTATCACTCAGATGCTCTTTGCGGAGCATGTCAGAAAGGGAAAATTGTCAAGAGTCCCTTCAAGCCGAAAGAAATTGTTTCAACTTCCAGACCCTTGGAGTTACTTCATATTGACTTATTTGGACCAGTTAACACTGCATCCTTATATGGAAGTAAATATGGACTAGTTATTGTTGATGACTACAGCAGATGGTGTTGGGTTAAATTTCTGAAAACTAAAGATGATTCATATTCTGTGTTTAGTAAATTCTGCATCCAAATTCAATCAGAGAAGGAAATGAAAATCTTGAAAGTCAGAAGTGATCATGGAGGAGAATTTGAAAATGAACCGTTTGAGGTTTTCTGTGAAAAACATGGAATTATTCATGAATTCTCTGCACCTAGAACTCCACAACAAAATGGAGTTGTAGAGAGAAAGAACAGAACCTTACAAGAGATGGCTAGAACCATGATCCATGAGAACAATCTGGCTAAGCATTTTTGGGCAGAAGCAGTAACACAGCTTGTTATGTTCAGAACAGAATCTATATTAGACCTCTGTTGAACAAAACAGCTTATGAACTCTTTAAAGGAAGAAAACCCAACATATCTTATTTTCATCAGTTCGGATGTACATGTTATGTCCTGAACAACAAAGTCTACCTAAAGAAATTTGATGCCAAAGCTCAAAAGGGAATCTTTTTAGGTTACTCTGAACGCTCTAAGGCATACAAGCTGTATAATTCAGAAACACAATGTGTGGAAGAATCTATGCATGTAAGATTCGATGACAAAGAGCCTGGAAGTGAAACTCCAGTGCAAGATGAAAGTCATGAAAAATCTCAAGATTCTGATGATAACTCAGAATCTGATCAGATTCCAGAATCTGAAGATACTTCAGAAGCTGGAACAACCCCTGAAGTTCCTAATGAAGAAGCTTCTGATGAAGCTCAAGATGGTTCTCTGCAAGCTAGTCAATCCAAACAATCTTTCAAATACAAGTCTTCACATCCAGAGGATCAGATAATTGGCAATAAAGAAAGTCCCAGAAGAACAAGATCGCATTTCAGACAAGAAGAGTCTGCCTTGGGATTATTATCTGTTATTGAACCAACCTCTGTTGAAGAAGCTATTGGAGATGAAGGATGGATTCTGGCAATGCAAGAAGAACTGAATCAATTCAAAAGGAATGAAGTATGGGATCTAGTAGCTAAGCCTAATCACAAGAACATCATTGGAACCAAGTGGGTGTTCAGAAATAAGCTTAGTGAACAAGGAGAAGTAATCAGAAACAAGGCCAGACTTGTTGCACAAGGCTTCAATCAGCAAGAAGGCATTGATTACACAGAAACTTTTGCTCCAGTTGCAAGATTGGAAGCAATCAGGTTACTTCTTTCCTATGCAGTTAATCACAACATAACTTTGTATCAAATGGACGTTAAGAGTGCATTTCTTAATGGTGTCATTTCTGAAGAAGTATATGTCAAACAACCTCCTGGCTTTGAAGATTTAAAGCATCCAAAGCATGTTTATAAATTAAAGAAATCACTCTATGGCTTGAAACAAGCTCCCAGAGCTTGGTATGAAAGACTGAGTAATTTCTTGATTCAAAACAACTTTGAACGAGGACAAGTTGACACTACTCTATTCAGAAAGACTCTAAAGAAAGACATTCTTGTAGTTCAGATTTATGTTGATGATATTATCTTTGGTTCTACAAATAGTTCACTTTGCAAAGAGTTTTCAAAAGTAATGCAGGATGAATTTGAAATGAGCATGATGGGAGAATTGAAGTTCTTTCTTGGAATTCAAATCAACCAATGCAAAGATGGAGTCTACGTTCATCAGTCCAAGTATACGAAAGAGCTTATGAAGAAGTTCAATCTTGAGGACTGCAAAGAAATGAATACTCCAATGCATCCAACCTGCACTCTGAGCAAAGAAGATCAATGAACCAAAGTTGACCAGAAGCTGTATAGAGGTATGATTGGTTCTTTGTTATACCTAACTGCATCCAGACCAGATATTTTGTACAGTGTATGTTTGTGTGCAAGGTTTCAATCAGATCCTAGAGAGTCTCACTTAACTGCTGTTAAGAGAATCTTTAGATATCTGAAAGGAACTACTAATCTTGGACTTCTTTACAAGAAATCCTCTGACTACAAGCTAGTTGGATTCTGTGATGCTGATTATGCTGGAGACAGGATTGAAAGAAAATCTACCAGTGGCAATTGTCAATTCTTGGGAGAGAATCTGATATCCTGGGCTAGCAAGAGGCAAGCAACCATTGCTCTGTCTACACCAGAAGCAGAATACATCTCAGCTGCTAGTTGTTGTACACAGCTACTCTGGATGAAACATCAGCTTGAGGACTATCAAATAACTGAAAACCATATCCCAATTTATTGTGATAATACAGCAGCTATATGTTTGTCTAAAAATCCAATTCTGCATTCAAGAGCAAAGCATATTGAGATTAAACATCATTTTATAAGAGACTGTGTTCAAAAGGGAATCTTAGATATTCAATTCATTGATACTGATCATCAATGGGCTGATATATTTACTAAACCCTTATCTGTTGAAAGATTTGATTTCATAAAGAAATATTTGAACATGTGCTATGTCTCTAGGTAATATGCGCCTCTGAAAACAGAATTCAGACTCTGAAAATATTCAGAAGCTATCTGGGAATCAGACTCTCTTTTGGAGATTCTGATGAAAGCTTCTGGTAAAATATTCAGACTTTGGTAAGGAATCTTTAGACTCTCAGAAGCTCGTATTAGTGGAAGCGTGACTGTTAAGTTCAGTAACACCTGCCCCACTATGGTGACAGTTACTTTACAGTTTCTCAGACGTGGCCTGTCTGTATTGGGTAAGAACTCAAAGGGCAATGATTTCATTATGTTAAACAAGTTACCTTCGCTTTGTCCCAATACGTTTACGGCTGCATGCTATATGTATTTATTGTTTGTGTTTGTTTGTCCCCTACTCTTTCCAAACAGTTTTCAAACATTTTCTCTATAAATACATAACACACACAACTCACTTCTCTTTTCACTCTTTGATTTTCTCTCTGAACAAATTTCTTGTTTTTCAATACTTTGCAAAACCTTTTCTTTTGTTCTCAAATCAAACTCTTAGAAAACCCTAATGGCAAGTGATCTCATCCAATCTGGTGTTATAATCAAGTCCGGAGGTTCCTATGTTATCAAACCCAGAACAATGAACATCATCAAGGAGACTCTGGAAATTCAAGCTGAATCTCCAGTAGATTTTGGTTCACTCAGTCGTCATGGAGTTGACGTTGCACCTCATTTCTTATCACAAGGAATGATGAGATACTTTGGTATGTTGAATGGACCAACATATCAGGAGCTTGTTAGAGATTTTTGGGTTAGGTCAGAAGTCTACGACAAAGCTGAAGCTACTTTGGAAGAAACAGTAGCAATCTCAAACAACCCCAGTCTTGCTGGCAAAAACAGAGACCAAATGGGTTTAAAACCGTACAATGGTCTTGAAATAAGGTCTGCTGTGATGGGAATTCCTATAGTTATCACTGAAAAGGTGGTAGCCAGGGCTTGTCAGATGGAGAACGCTGGTAAATTTCAGTGGAATGTCAACAAGAAAAGTGAATGGGCTGTTGTCTGCAACAAGTTGTTATTTGAAGGGAGACCCTCAAATAAATTGGTGGATATGCATCCTGAGCATAGGGTGCTTCTGAAGATTATACTGGACAGTATGCTTCAGAAAGGAGGAGGAACAGATACATTATCTGTGGATCACAAAGTTCTTCTTTATTTTCTTATCAACAAAATAAAGATCAACTTCCCCAGATATGTGATGCACCACATGTGTTGGGCCATCAAGAAGAGTCAATCAGAAACCAGGAGGCAAGTTCCTTTTGGAAGATTAATATCTGAGATTCTGTATCAAGGAGGTCTTTTGAAGGTCTTATCAGAATCTGGTGTGGTATCAGATATTCATCTAGGAACTGTGACCGGTAGAATCATCAATGGCAAGACTCTACAGTACATGAATATTGTCAAGAGATTCAATCCCTCTAAGCATGATATGAGAGAATCCTATGTACAATCTGATTTGATGATGGACTTCCCTCCCATATCCAAAGAAGATAATCATGAAGTTCTTGCTAGATTTGTGGTGGATTACTTCAAGGAGACTGGTAGAATAATAAACTATTCTGCTATTCCTGAGACTGCTGGAGGAGGCCCTCTTAAGGTCAAAGGAAAAAGGACCAAGGAAGTGGTTCTCAAGGAAGAGGAAGAGAAGCAGGAGCCTCTCAAGAAAAAGATCAAATCTTCTGCTCTTCCTGGAGTTTCAATTGGTTCTCCTTCTGCATCTTCTGCACTTCGTGAAATTAAGGATGGGAAGAAGGCTAAGAAAGATGAGAAGAAGGCTAAGAAAGCTGAGAAGAAAGCAATAATAGGCAAAGCTGACAGAGACTATGACAAGTTAGCTCAAGATATTGTTGATTTCATTGATGCTGACTCTGGAGGTGAAGAGAGTCAGATCAAGAAGAGAAAGGTGGATGTGATTCTAGTGGCTAAGGATGTAGCACAGAAGATAGGTACTTCTGTATCTATGATTGAGGATGAACACACTGCTGGCAAGGTTATGGCAGCAGATTTGATTGCTGAAGAGTTGAAGGAAGAGACTGTCAAGGAAGCTGCTAAGTTGCTTGCTTCTGCTCTTAAACAGAAGAGTACTTCAGAACCTGCAGAAGCTGAGTTATCAGAAGCTACTGTGTCTGATCATTTTGCCTCTCCAGAAGCTGGCATTGGCACCTCTGGCAACGTGGCATATAGCTCATCTTCTTCTTTGAATCATGAGTCAGAATCAGATTCAGAATCTGACAACAAACCCTTGAGCCAAATTCTTCCATCTCTCAAAAATTCATCTCCCTCACCAATCAAACCCATATCATCCCATAACCCACTTGACCAGGCAGTAGTTGATTATGTTGATTCAACTATGGACAGAGTAATTCAAGACACAATCACAGTGTCTATGAATCTTCCTGCTGACCATCCTGCTCAACCTTCATTTCTCAAACCATTTCAGGTAATTCAACCTTCTGAAAAACCTGAAGCAACCATTCAATCCAAACAATCATCCCCCCAAACTGAAACCATTTGTGTAGACTCTCCAGACACTCTTGAAAAACATCTAGGGGGAGAACTACCAAAAACCCCTGCAAAATCCAAAACAACAAAAGCTACTTCATCCGTTTCCAAACCAGACCCTGTACCTGAACCTACAGAGAATCTGACCTTAGCTTCTGTTAAACCTTCAGAACCTGCTGTTGAACCAGCTTCAAATAATCCAGAACAAGTCTCTGATATTGTATCAGGAACTGTAACAGCATGTAAAGCTAAGACCAGAAGAGTTTCTCAACCACTTTGTGATCCTATAACCTTTTTCTCTTTTGAAACTTTTCTAGCTTTGAGAGCTTCTCTACCCTCAACCTCTGAACCTCAAACTGACTTATTTGATTCAAATGAGATTGATGAGTTTTATGCCTCTTCATGCAATAAGCTCAAAGAAGTCATTGAGCAAAGGCATATACCAATACTCAATGTGAGCTATGAGGACAAGTTCTCTACAGTGAAGACTGAGTTTTTGGATTTTATCACCAAAATTCAAAAAGCTGTTGCCAGAGAACAAGCTCTTATCACTGTCAAGCATGTTGAAGAAGTAAAGCGGGCTGAGAAAGTTGTAGCTCTGGAAAATGCTCATATTCTGAGGATAAGAGATACACCCTTCTTTGATGAGGATCAGTATATTCCTAGAGAATCAGTGGCTTACAATTCTTTGAAGAGGAAGTTGTATAGAATTCAAGAAGAAGCTAGACTGGAAAGAGAAGCACATTTGCAAAGAACTGAGGCTCTGGAAGAGATGGTAAAGAAACAGCAAGAGGATCTCCAGAAACTGATGGATCATCTTTCCAAACAAAACCAACCTTAGTTTAATTTCGTTTTGTTTATTTTTTTTGTAATTTTTTTTTTTTTGAACTTGGTTTTACTTACAATTTATTCAAGTTGTTTTTTTTTCTTTGATTCTACTTTGCATTCTATTTCTTTTATGCTCCGAATCTTCTATGTTTTCCCTCTGAATCTCTTTCTTCTTTAAAACATGTTTACACCCTTACCTTAAGTCATTTAAAAAGGGGGAGGAACCATGTTCTGAACTTTTTTTTTGTTGATGACAAAAGGGGGAGAAGGGAAAGTATTTATGTCAGGGAGGAGAGAAAGCCTTCTTTAATTACATTGCATGTATATGTTAAAGGGAAATCTGCGAAAGGTGCTTAGTTAGACTCTGAGCCCTGTTTAAGAATCAATTTACTAAATATTCTGAGTATGAATTTGATTGCTTTTGAAAAACAATTTAATTAACCTGGATAGAACTCAAGATGAGCTTACAAACCTCAACTTAAGAACTATCAGACTCAGGGGGAGTCAGAGCTTACAAACCTCAGACTCTGAGCTTACAAACATCCGAACCCTTTAAGTCAACTTGTTAATTAGATTAACAACAATTGACCTTTTAAATACTAATGTTTGTCATCATGAAAAAGGGGGAGATTGTTGGAACAAAGGTGTTCAGCAATACCACGTTTTGAGTTTTGATGATAACAAGGTATTAAAAAGTTGTCAATTGGATATTGCTAATATTTGTTTAAGTATGCAGGATATCAATTAAGATTTGTATCTTAGAAAGCATTCTGTTTGAACAATGTTAAAGAGCAATAAATCCATAGAAGCTTGTTGCTTGTGATTCTGTTTCGAAGAGAGTCTGAAGACTGTGCTGAAGAGAGTCTGAAGACTGTGCTGAAGAGAGTCTGAAGACTGTACCAAAGAGAGTCTGAAGACTGTGTTGAAGAGAGTCTGCAGACTGTACCAAAGAGAGTCTGAAGACCATCAGAATCTGAGAACCTAGAGAGTCTGAAGATTATCAGAAGCTTAGTACTACAGTGAGTCTGAAGCCACAAATTTGATGATCTGCTAACAGTGATCTCTACTGCATTGCTATGCACAAAGAAACTCTAATGGAGTAACGGCTAGCTTCTAAGTCAACTTGAGCGTGGGAAGCACAAAGACAAAGATTGCAGGCCAGTACAGAGTACGTTGTACGAACTCTGTTTCCACTACTCCACTACCACGTACAGTTTGGCAACTGTGTCTACCGGTATTAATCCTCAAAGGGAATGGAATTCAAATGATGCTATTGAAGGACTATTACCAAATCAAGCAACAGATCAACAATCATTGATCAAGCTTCAGAAATCATCCTGATGCGCTGGATGACTCAACGTCTCTTTCCTACGCCTATATAAAGGATAGAAGACTTGAAGAAGTGTTGGACTCTACAACTTAGAAAAACTGCATTGCGCTGCTTTCGTATTCAACTGAGTCTTAACAAAAGCACATCATTAACTTAGATTCTTATAAACTGAGTATTCTAGAATCTCTAAGTTTCACAGAAAAACAGAGTCTGTCTTTTGTGTAAAACAGAGTCTGTCTTTGTTGTAATTGAAACACATTTTGATTGTTATCAAGTGTTTCAACTGTATTCAATTTTCTGTAATTGTGTAAGAGTCTCTTGCTTTTGTGCTTGAGCAAAGGAAGTCTCTTGGCTGCGTCCTTGAGCAAAGGAAGTCTCTTGGCTGCGTCCTTGAGCATAGGAAGTCTCTTAGTTGTGTCTTTGAGCAAGGAAGTCTCTCGCCTGTGTGCTTGAGCAAGGAAGTCTCATACTGTGTGTTTGAGCAACTTGTAATTTGATATTACATTTTAGTGAACTCTCCTTGGAAGTACAAGGGGGACAGGACTACTTCCGGTTTGTGGAAGGAACCTGTATAATTGCTTGTGTTCTCTGTTCTCTCTTTATCTCTTGATTATTCCGCTGCAATCAGAACCTAATCTCCTATCAGACTCTGATCTCATTCAGACTCTGAGTTTAAAGGAATTAGATTCTCACTCGTCAAGAGTTGCGAAAAGAAAACACAATTCAACCCCCCCCCCTTCTTGTGTTTTTCTCACCTTCAACAACATCTTATCAGGTTCTGAGGATGAAGATGAGGTATATTCTAAACTCACTAGATCTAAACTTGTTGATACTTTCAAAGATCTTATCAGTCATTACCAAAGCAATTCAAAAGAGTTAAAAGCTTCAAAAATTAAGTTTAACGTGATGGTTAGAGAGAATGATCGATTCCATCTTATGATAACATATTTGGAAGAAAAGAACAAAATACTCATTAAAAAAACTGATAATAGATATAAAAAATCATTAAATGAGCAAGAAATTTCACTTCAAGAGTTTATTGTGACAAGAATTGACAGAAGCAAGGTAACTGCTATGATTTATGGTGTCAGAAGGAACAAGAGAGAAGGAATTGGCTTCACAGAAGAATTGATAAGAAACCCCAAATGCAGCCTACCGCTTTGTTCTGACTGCATTAAGAAAGGTTTGAAAGCCTATTTTGTGCCAAAAATTTGTAGAATTGAAGTTTTGAACAAGTCAGAACCTAAGGCTTCTAAATCCTAGAGTCTAGATAAATCAGAATCAAAGATTCATAACTCTTAATAAATCAGAACCAAAGACTTCAAAGGTCTAGATGCTGAAGAGACCAGAATCAAAGATTTCTAATTCTCAAGTTCTGATATGATCATAATCAAGATATTTGAAAGCTCGGGTTATGAAGAGTTCAATACCTAAAACTAAAATGATTTCAAGATCAAAATATTTCAAACCTAGAGTCTTGAATGAATCTAACTCTTATAACTTCAGACATAAGGCACAAAGAAGCCTAAACCCTTAAGAACAAACCCAAAAGGACCGATAAAGATATGGGTACCTAAGTTTGAAATTGTATATGTTGCAGATATGCTTAAGAGGAATGGAAAGTCAGAAATTATGGTACCTGGACAGTGGTTTCTCGCGATACATGATAGAAGAAAATTTTATGTTCCAAACCCTGACCAAGAAAGAGTGAAGAAATGTGGGGTTTGGAGGAAACGAGAAAGGAAATATCATTGATATGGGGACTATTGTTAACTCTTCTATCTCTATTAATAATATTTGGTTATTTGATGGACTAAGACATAACCTACTTAGCATAAATCAATTTTTGATAGTGGTTATGATGTGATGTTTGATAAGAACAACTGCACGATGATCAACAACTTTGACAAATCCACAGTGTTAAAAGGTAAAAGGAAGAACAATGATTACAAAATCAATTTTTATGATTTGGCTGATCAGAATGTAGTTAGTCTTCTATCAGTGAGTGATGAGAAATAGCTCTGGCACAGAAGGCTGGGACATGTTAACTGGAGGTTAATCTCTAAGCTTAACAAGTTACAACTAGTCAAAGGCTTATCAGATATTAATCATCTCTCAGATGCTCTTTGTGGAGCATGTCAGAAAGGAAAAATTATGAAAATATTTTTAAAATCTAAATACATAGTTTCTACCTCTAGACCCTTATAACTACTTCACATTTATTTATTTGGACCAGTTGGTACAACATCAGTCAATGGGAAGAAATAAGGATTAGTCATTGTTGATGATTACAACAAATGAAATTGGGTGAAATTCCTTAGAACTAAGGATGAAGTATATGATGTGATTAGTAACTTCTGCACACAAGCACAACTTGAAAAATAAATGAAAATTTTAAAAGTCTAGTGATCATGGTGAAGAATTTAAAAATGAGCCATTTGAAACTTTTTTGTAAAAAACATGGAATTGTCCACGAGATATGTTCTCCTAAAACTCCACAACAAAATGGGGTTGTAGAAAGAAAGAACATATCTTTACAAGAAATGGCCAAAACCATGATTCATGAGACTAATATGGCTAAGTAATTTAGGGCAAAAGCTGTAAACACATCATGATATTTTCAGAACCGAATCTACATATGACCAATTATGAATAAAACATCATATGAACTTTTCAAAGGAAGAAAACCAAGTATTTCCTACTCTCATCAATTTGAATGTAGATTTTCCATTTTAAATACTAAAGTCTATCTAAATAAATTTGATGCCAAGTCACATAAGAGAATCTTTTTAGGTTACTCTGAAAGATCCAAGGTATAAAGAGTGCGTAATTTTGAAACACATATTGTTGAAGAATATATGCACATTAAATTTGATGACAAAGATCTTGACAATGAAATGTCAGAGCTAGTTGAAAGTTTTTTAGATATACAGATAATAGATGAAGATTCAGAACCTAGTCAGAATCCAGAATTGATAGCAATCTTGAAAGTTCAGAAGCTGATATAACTCTAGAAGCTCATCCGAAGATCTAATAATTTCAAACAAAGATAGTCCTATGAAGACAATATCATCTTTCAGACAAGAGCATTTAATGTTGGGATTATTGTCAATGATTGAGCCAACTTCTGTGGATGAAGAATATTCTTATGATGGATGGATAATTGCAATGCAAGAAGAACTTAATCAATTTCAAAGAAATGAAATCTGGGATCTGGTTGCAAAAGCACCTCAGAAGAACACTATTGAAACAAAATGGGTGTTCAGAAACAAGCTAAATGAACAAGGTGAAGTTGTCAGAAAAAAGCAAGACTTGCAGCAGAAGGATATAGTCAACAAGGAGGGATTGAATATATTAAGACATTTCTTCTAGTTGCAACACCGGAAGCAATAAGGTTACTTCATTCCTATGTTGTTAATCATGGCATAACTTTATATCAAATGGATGTTAAGAGCGCTTATTTAAATGGTGTAATTTCTGAATAAGTATATGACAAACAACATCTTGGTTTTGAAGATTTAAGACATCCAAATTATGTTTTTAAACTTAACAAATTACTACATAGTCTTAAACAAGCTTCCGAAACTTGGTATGTCAAACTGAGTAATTTCTAGTTGGAGAATGATTTTAAAAGAGAACAAGTTGACACTACACTATTCAAAAAGACACTTAAGAAAAACATCTTAATTTTTTAAACATATCATTACCACTTTGGCCCTATCCATTAGGATTATCATTTATTGTTATTCTACACAAATAAAAGAGAAACTATAAATAAAATTAAGAGAATAAATTTTTTATTACATTAATTTTCTGTATTCGATTTTATCGATTTTTTATTACATTAATTTTTTATTACATTAATTTACTATAATTTTATCATTAATTTTTCATAACTTAATAGTGATACAAAAATTATTAATTAGATAGTACGGTTGATTTGTTTTTGACAAAAGTACGATTGAAAAATTTATTAACATTACTTTGTAAATTAAAAATGACAAGTATTTTGAATGATATTTTTCAAAAAAGTGAAACTCATAACATGAGTATTGTTGGGTCATGAGGGGATCCAGGAGGACCGCCCACTGATGTGCGGATTAGGCTAGTGTACCAAATCGTTTACCATGTAATAATGTGATAAGTAGAGTATCGTATCCACATGGATTGTCGTTTCGCCCAAACAATTCTCGTTACTTTTTTTTAGTTGACAAATAAATAAGAGTTAAAGGGTTAGAGATTTGCAACTTTTATCAGTTTGCAACAGAGCAAGTTACCTGTTTTGGTTGCGGAAAAGTAACCAACGATTATGATTATTCGAATCCCCCCTATTTATTATGTTGGATATTAAATAACAGTCATAAAGCATTTATCTATTCTAGGTAGACTATTCAAGTGATGAGGCCATTGAGACGTTTTTAACCTAGCTACTCGTCAAGATACACTGCTGATCACACACGCTGATCCTTACGTGTGGCATCTTACCATCCCAAAGATAATTGAAAGCATAGACTTAAATTGGATTTCCAAGATTTCCCAAGGCAACGAAGGCCAAGGTTCCTGTAGGTCTACCCATCTATGAATCTTAGTACACTCATAACACACTCTCTCGATCTCTTTTAGTAGTTCTACACACAGGCAACCTTATTAGCATCTACCTTACCAAGGGTTTAAGAGAATGGTTCTACTAGGCTACAACTTATTTCCTTGAAGAAGACACTTATTTCCTTAACTATAACATGTTACCTCTTAGGTTCAACATATTTTACTCAGTATTAGTAGTGTCATCTCCTAAGTACTTACTACTAGGGTTAACTCGCTTTCGGTATCTTTCGCTAGCTATAACTAATTACTTCCTAGACATATAGATATTAATAGCAAGATATAAATATTAAGAAGCATCAGGATAATAATATCTATAATGGGCCCTGTCATAACCTAAATATCTAATCTAGGGTTGCACTACTACAGAAATAAACTAAATTCCTAATAAAACTAAATAGCGAACAAAAAATAAAAAAAAAATATAAACGACATTAAATTAAATAAATATCCAACACAAATAAAAAGAGGTTCATCTTAGAACTCAAACCTAAAAAGAATTAATTACACATGGTAACTAAAAATAAATTACTAAAGATAAAAACATACCCTGGAAATTTAAGGAGAAGAAATAAACTCCTCTGAACCTTTAGAAATGCCTTCCTCTTGAACTGCTCCAGTTCTAAACGAGAAATTTTGAATGAGGAAGGCTCATATTTATAGTGAGAGTTTTTATCTAGGTTTGGGCTAAAAGTGCGAGCTTTACCCACAAAAAGCAGGAAAAGACGCTTGCGCCCCGTGTTTTTCAGATGCACGGAGCGCATGCACAGCGTGCTAGGCAAATTAGTGTATTAGCCAAAACCATGCCCTAGGTACATGGATAAGCCCTAGGCGCATGGCTTGTAAAAACCATGCCCTAGGCACATGGTAAATGTGCTAGGCGCATGACACACTTTTTTGGACCCAAATTCTCTGATTTTCCGTCGTTTTAGCTCTTCGTATTCAAATAAATTGCCTTGGAACTTAAGAACTGAATTCCTCCCTCTTGTAAGTCTCCCGAGGCCTCTTGAATCTTCATTCTTGGTCCTCCTAGGTCATTACAAATCTTCAGATGTTCTTGATTTGTCGAAATACAGACTCATAGGCAATCGTTCTAATACTTCTCATTTTTATGCTAAAACCTACTGAATATAACTGAAAAACAAGCTAAGAATAATGTAAGATGACCTATCATCATTCACATCGAGGCCATAACAATCACACAAGTGAAAGGTACGCCACACTCGTACCCAAAACCTTAAGGCAATAGGTTTATGTGTCCTCTCACTTATAAAGTGTTCAATGTTCACTTTTCTATATGATGTTGGACATAATTACCCACACTTGCAGACAACACTCCCCTCAAATGTGAGTTCGTCAATTCAACGTGCTCGACCATCGAGAGGAAGCTCTAACTTGTTTATATTGCCATTGGTACTTCCTCCGCAACCGACCGACACAAGGAGCTTGTTCTTTCGTTGCTGGTTTCTCCGCAACGGACCAGCTACCTCGGTCATACACTTCGTTGAACCAGGGCTATGATACCACTATTGGGTCATGAGGGAAGTCAGTGGGACCGCCCACATCGAGGCCAAAACAACCACACAAGTAAAAGAAAAGTCACACTCTTACCCAAAACCTTAAAGCAATAGGTTTATGGGTTATCTCACTTATAAAGTGTTCAACCTTCACTTTTCTATCCGATTTGGGATATAATTACTCACACTTGCAAAAAACACTTGCTATCAGATCCCGATTTAGAATGACAATTTGTTTAAATTAGAAGTTAATTACTTTGTTCATTTAGAAGTTAGTTGTATTACTTGTGAATAAAGTAACAAACTAGTTGGTTACTAGTTGTATAAGAAACTCGTTTGTTAGAGGAGTTAGTTATATTTCTATATAAACTCCCTATGCATTGTAAATATTTATGAGATTCATCATTAAATAATATTCAGTTTTTCACATCAAGATTTTCTCTCTCAAAATCTCATAACCCTAGAAACGCTAAGCTTGCACAATTTTCTGTTTTAATTGTTTTTGCATAAGTTTCTTCATAAAAATCCACTTTGTTCTATTGTTATATAAAATTGATATCTTGTGTTCGGTTTGTTCATTGTTGTTGAAGAATTCGTGAAGAATGGGAACTTATAACAACATTATCGCTGCACATTTACTCTTGTTTGAAGGCAAGAACTATGATCAATGGATCGTGAAGATAAAGGTGATCTTTAGGTATCAAGATGGGCTTGAATATGTGAATGATGGTGTACCATCATTAGTAACAAACACAACATATGTACAACAAGCTGCAAACAAAGATCCAAAAAAGAAAGATGGGAAAAAATGTTCCTGATACATGAATCAGTAAGTAGTGAGATTTTTGAGAAGATTATGCATTATGAGAATGCAAAGGAAACTCGTGATGCACATGAGAAGTTGTACTCTGGAGATGGTAAATTGAAGAAAGTGAGGCTTCACGCTTTAAGAAGACAATATGAAGTATTGACTATGGAAGAAGGTGAAACTATAAGTCAATATTTTGATAAGGTATTGAATATTGAAAATCAGATGACAATGAATGGAGATAATGTTATTGATTTGATAAAGATTGAGAAAGTTCTCAGAGCCTTAGCACCAAGGTTTGATCATATTGCTGTAGCATACTAGCATTGGATTCTATGAAAATTGAAGAATTGCAAGCAAGTCTTGAAGCACATGTATTAAGATTGACTGATAAAATCAAAGAAAGAAGCAAGGGTTCTTTATCTAATCAAGCATTTCAAGCTCAATATTTGAAGAAGGGAAAATTCCTGAAAGGGAAGACACCCTGGATTGATCAATCTTATAAAGATGGTGAAGGTTTTAGCAAGAATCGGGTAGGTAGCAAGAAATAAGATGCAAAGTCTGCATCTGATCAAAAGAAGAAGGGGAAGAAGAACATTCAATGCTATAATTGCCAGAAGTTGGGTCATTATTCATCTGAATTTAAATCCAAGAGAGTACCAAAGAGCAAGGGTGATGAAGCTCGGTGTTCTCAAGATGAGGATTCAGATTCTAATGAAGTTCTTATTATGGCAACAATCAAAGAAGAAGAAGAAAAGAATAAATGATACATGGATACTAGGTGTTTAAAATCACATGATTGGTAAAAAGTCATTGTTTTATGAATTAGGTGACTCAGTGAATATATAGATAAGATTTGCAAATAATATCATAGTTTGTGCTGAAGGAATTAGGAAGGTTATGAGTCATAGGAGAGTTGGAAAAAAAGCTTAAATCACATATGTGTTGTATGTACCAAACATGAAGAGTAATCTCATCAGTATAGGTTAATTATTGCAAAAAGGCTATACTAAGAAGAAGGAGGCACAAGTTGTAAAGGTTTTTGATTGCAAGAAGGTTTATTTTGAAAAATCCACCGTCAAAGTAAAGAACCTTCAAAATTAACATTAATGTTATTGAAGAGAAATGTTTGCTATCAGAAACTGAAGGTGAAAACTGGCTATGGCATCAAAGGTATGGACACATCAACTTCAAAAATTTGAACATTCTCAGTGAGAAGAGCAAGATGCAAGCTTTACCAAAGATCAAGTTCCCTAGTGTAGTGTGTGAAATGTGTTGTACTAAGAAGTAGGCCATAAATTCATACAAAGTCGAAGAACCTTTCAAGGCCACTAAGAAACTTGAAGCAATCCCTTTTGATGTGTGTGGACCATTTGAGGTAAAATCATTAGGAGGAAATAGTTATTTTGTGACATTCACTGATGAATTTACCAGAACATTATGGATTTACTTGCTAGCTAAGAAAAGTGAAGTCTTTGAAGTTGTTAAAGAGTTTTGGAAGCTAGTTCAAAATGAAAGTGGTGGGTAATTAGCAGATTAAGAACTGATGGATGAGGTGAGTATACTTCCACTAAGTTCAAGGATTTTTGCTCATCAAATGTCATAAATCATGAAGTGATTGCACCTTATAAACTACAACATAATGGTATCTTAGAAAGAAAGAATAGAACCTTGGTAAATATGATGAGAAGCGGCTGCAACTGCAGCATACCTCATAAATAGAAGTCGCAAAAACAATCTGCATGACAAGACACTAGAAGAAGCATGGTATGGAGTGAAGCCTAGTCTGCAATACCTTAGAGTGTTTGGTTCATTATGTTTTAGACATATTCCTGATCAGATGCGAATAAAGTTGGATGATAAGTCACAAGCAATGATTCTAGTTGGATATCATTCAACTGGTGCCTATAAACTCTATGATCCAAAAAGTAAGAAGGTTATGTTAAACAAAGATTTGATGTTTGATGAGTTTAATGGCTAGCATTGGAAGGGTATGGCACTAGATAAAACTGAGAATCAGTTTTATCTGTCTGATTCAGAAACATATGAGCATGAACTTGAAAATCAAGAAGACAATACTGAGGTTATAAATGAAGGAGGTGCACATAGACCAAATAGAAACACTCAACCACTTGCTAGATTGAATGATTATGTGAGATTCCCTGACACTGTAGTGAATGTATATGGAGATGTTACTCAATTTAGTATGCTTGTTGAAGCTGAACTAGTCACAGTTGAACAAACACTTAAGAAAAAGCACTTGAAAGAAGAAATACTTAATGAATTGAAGTTAATAGAGAAGAACAACAAATGTGAGTTAGTTCATCTGCCTCAAGATAAGAAGTGTATTGATGTCAAGTGGTTTAGCAAGACTAAACTGAAGCCAGATGGTCAAGTAGCAAAGTACAAGGCCACTAGCTGCAAAAGGTTTCCCGCAGAAGTATGGGGATGATTACTATGAAGTCTATGCACCAGTAGCAAGGACGGAAACAATCAGATTGATTTTGCAGTAGCAATCAAACATAATTGGTCAATGTACCAAGTAGATGTGAAATCTGCATTTCTAAATGGTGATTTAGAAAAAGATATCTATCTGAGCCAGCCTTTAGGTTTTGAGATAAAAGAGAAGGAAGAGTATGTGTATAAGCTTGATAAAGCTATGTATGGTTTGAAACAAGCTCTAATATCTTGGAATAAGAAGATATATAGCTTTCTTCTTCAGCAAGATTTCACAAAGTGCGTGAATGAACATGGAATCTACTGCAGAAATACCACTAATAAGCTTATTGTATGCTTATATGTGGATGATATGATCATTACTGGAAGCAATGAAGCAGAAATGAAAGGTTTTAAGAAGAATATGATGAAGCAGTTTGAGATGTCTGGTCTAGGAAATATCACATACTTTTTGGGAATTGAATTTGAAATGAAGTCACAAGGTACATTGATTCATCAAAGGAAGTATGCATTAGATATTCTGAAGAGGTTCAAGATTTTAGACTGCAATCCAATCTCAACTTAAGTTGACACATGAGTAAAGCTATCTCTGACCACTGATGAGAAACAAGTTGATCCAACTTTATTCAAGCAGATTGTAGGCTCTTTGAGGTATTTATACCATACTAGACCTGATATAACTTATGGAGTTGGATTGATTAGTAGATACATGGTAAAACCTACTACTTCACATATGATAACATCGAAGATAATACTTAGATATGTGAGGGAACCTACAACTATGGAATTCAGTATTCTAAGAATCAGAATGATCAAGCCTATAATCTAATTGGTTAATTAGAAGTTAGTTAATTTGTTAGTTTAGAATTTAGTTGGATTACTTGTGAATAACGTAACAAACTAGTTGGTTACTTGTTGTATAAGAAACTAGTTTGTTAGGGGAGTTATATAAACTGCCTATGCCTTGTAAATATTGATTAAATTCATCATTCAATAAAATTCAGTTTTTCACATCAAGCTTCTATCTATTAAAATCTCATAAACCCTAGAAACCCTAAGCTTGAACAGTTTTTTGTTTTAACTGTTTTTCGATAAGTTTCATCATATAAATCCACCTTGCTCTATTGGTATATACACCATGTTCTATAAAATTGGTATCTTGAGTCCGGTTTGTTCATTGTTGTTGAAGAATTCGTAGAGGGAAGTCAGGGGACCGTCCACATCAAGGCCAGAACAACCACACAAGTAAAAGAAATGTCACACTCTTACCCAAAACCTTAAAGCAATAGGTTAATGGGTCATCTCACTTATAAAGTATTCAACCTATACTTTTCCATCCGATATGGGATATAATTACTCACACTTGCACACAACACTTGATATCAGAGCCCAGTTTAGAATGACAATTTATTTTAATTAGAAGTTAGTTACTTTGTTAGTTGGATTACTTTTGAATAATGTAACAAACTAGTTGGTTACTAGTTGTATAAGAAACTAGTTTGTTAGGGGAGTTAGTTATATTTCTCAATGTATATAAACTCCATATGCATTGTAACTATTGATTAGATTCATCATTCAATAAAATTACGTATTCACATCAAGCTTCTCTCTCTCTCAAAATCTCATAAACCCTAGAAACCCTAAGCTTGCACAGTTTTATGTTTTAACTGTTTTTGCATATGCTTTTTCATAGCAATCCACCTTGTTCTATTGGTATATCCTCCTTGTTCTATCAAATATTATTCTTATTTTTTTTTAATATACACATCTAGTCAATACTAAAGATACTTTATTCTCCTTTTGAAAAAAGTATATTGAAAGATGAAAATTCAAAGCTTATACGTCCATATACAGAAATATATTTTTAAGTACATGTACCATAAAATGGCCCACGAGATTTTTTTATGGAGAACTTCCTATTTCTTCTTCTTTTTTAGTGGGTGAAAAGTATCTAATTATTTTCTTAATATTTATACAAGAAAATTTTATTAGTGCATGTCGACCTTATGAAGAACAAACATCGTACACCTTGACAGGCTTGACGCTGGATGGACTGTAGACTAGTATGAAGGACTATACCGCGTGGACTTTATAATACACTAACTATTCAACATGTCCATCTTAGCTCCGCCCTTCAACATGCCTAGTTCAACTTCACCATTCATAAGTATGAGCTCAGCCGGACCAGTCGGGTCATGTCTGGCTTAACTCCATAATTCGGCGATTCTAGCTCAGCTCCACCCTTCAGTTTTTCTAGCTCAGCTTGACCTTCAACATACCTAACTCAACTGTACCCTTCATCATACCTATCTCAACTCTGCCCTTCATCATTTCTTTGTTTGCTCCAGCCTTCAGCATTCCTAGCTCAGCTCAACCTTCAACATGCCTGGCTCAGCTTGACCCTTCAGCATGCCTGGCTCAGCTTGACCCTTCAGCATGCCTAGCTCAGTTATACCCTTCAGCATGTCTAGCTCAGATCGTCCTTAAGCATGTCTAGCTCAATTCCACCCTTTAGCATGCCTAGCTCTGCTTGACCTCAACATGCTTAGCTCATCTCCACCCTTCAGCATGCCTAGCTCATTCCCACCCTTCATCATGCTTAGATAAGTTTAAACATTTAGGTCATGGCTGACTCAAAAATACTATTTAAGTTATGCTTAGCTCATCTTGACCATCAAGGTCAACTAGAGCTTCATTTCTTCGTCACGTTAATGTCCAAGTAAAAGTTGTGGTCCTCATAAGAAGTGTTTCACGACATGTCACACGTCCTACACGGACAAGTGACATAAGCTGTATGTGCTCTAGCTCCACTTGTCATGTACGGATGAACTTCATAGAGAAGGAGTAGCTAACTCTACTAATGGATCTGAACATTCAAAGAGAGACACTCATTAGGTCAAGAAAAAGATGAATGTAAAAGATGACATTTATAGGGTAAAAGAAGATCCATCCATTATAGTATAAACATTGTATTTTCACCTTAGTCATTTTAGAGTATTTCCAACGCTCATTGTAGGTAGCTCCATTAAATAACTCATCTATTATAATTCATGTTTACATGGGTGGACATTTATCAAAAAATATTTTATGTTATTCAAAATTTGAACTAAATATCAACATTTTAAATAGAACCGTAGGAAGTATACTACTATGAATGTTTTAGTGGCAATTATATCGTACCACTAGATATTTTCATAACATGCCTTAAAAAAATAAAAAAAAAGAGCAGGATATTTTGATAACATTGGTTGTTGTGAGCCAAGTCTCTTTGATCGATGTCACATATACTACACATAAGCACAATTTTCTCTCTGTTTCTACTCAACTCTCCTTCTCGTTAGTTTGCCTTTCTCTTTCAAAATAATTCATTATAGCCAATGACCAATCAAAAAACCTACAATAGCTATAACCAACCACCTGGCTTATTAAACTGTTACAATTCTAAAATATCCAACTCACACGAAACACACACACTTACACTTTGAATCTTAATGTTTTCTTTTAATAAACCCAACTATGGTTCCGTATATATATAACAATATACTCTTCACTCTCGTAACACCAACTCTCCAACTCTCTATCTTCACTTTCCACTTTCTCTCCCAAAACCCTTTTCATATTTTCTCTAACATATACATATGTTTACTAGTAACAATGGAGAGGGCCGGTTAGCGGCAAGTTACCCGAAGAAACCAGCAGGGAGGAAGAAGTTTAAGGAGACTCGCCACCCGATATATAGAGGTGTGAGGAAGAGGAACTTAGATAAATGGGTGTGTGAAATGAGGGAACCAAACAAGAAGACTAGGATTTGGCTAGGGACTTTTCCAACGGCTGAGATGGCTGCCCGAGCACACGACGTTGCAGCGATGGCATTAAGGGGCCGCTACGCCTGTCTCAATTTTGCAGACTCGGTGTGGAGGCTTCCTATTCCTGCCACCGCTGAGGCAAAAGACATTCAAAGGGCAGCTGCAGAAGCCGCCGAGGCTTTCAGACCAGACAAGACTTTATTAACTAACGACATTGACACAGTGGTGGCAGTCGTCGTTACAAAAGAACTTAGTTTGTTTTGTTTTGAAGTGGAACAAAAGGAAGAAGTGTTGAATATGCAAGAGTTGTGGAGGGATATGGCGCTAATGTCCCCTACACATAGCTTGGACCATGAGTATGAAGATTTTGATGTACAAGACTTTCAAGATGAAGAGGTATCACTATGGAACTTTTAAAGTTGAAGTGTTTGGTTTACTTTTTTTTATTTTTAATTGTAGAATGGAAAATGTCTACACTACAATTTTTGTTAGTGGTGTGGATTTTAGGTAGAGAAATATTTTGTTTACACAATTTTGGACACAAGTACCGTATATTTATACGGATCTTGAGTTTTAAATTGTTTTTTCTCTATCTTCAAATGTTTGTTCTCTCTTCGACACGAAGTCCACACTCGATGATATGCGGTGTTGAGACGTGGTGTTAGATTTTGTGCGTTTAAATTACACAACGGCAATATATCTATATACATAGTTGGTATTTCAAAAGGATTTTCAATTTGTAGCTTTTATGTGAATATAATCACTAATCAGGTATAAAGTACTACTTTTATTTTGATTTTTAAGGAAGTATAAAGTACATCTTATCTCTTTTTATTTATATATAAAAGAATAATAAAACTTTGGGATGTCAAAATATCTGTCTATATATTAATATTGACCTTCGGTATTCATCAACAAAAAAAAAAGCATTTGATTGCAATTTCAACTTTTAGCATTTGGCTTAATTACTTAATTACATAAGTTGAAGGATATAATGTGTCTCACTTCTTATTCTTCTCTTCTCTTTTGTAGGTATTCAAAAATAAGTCAGTTACAATGACTTGGATTCTAACCGCAATTGTTGTGATTAGGTTTTCTCAACTATTTCCTCATGTGTTTCATTTAGAATTAATATATACAGCTTCTTTTCAACTGGACTCTAACTTCTTTTTCAGATTTTTTTTTTTTTTTTTTGAAAAATTCATTTTCATATCTTGAATAATTGATTGAACCGTATCTTCATTAATTGAAGACTTTATAGTGTATGTTAATTAAAAGCCACTCTCCACTAAGGAAAATAACTTGGCATGATTCACATGTCAAATTTCTTAATATTTTTGTGAGAGAATATTTGTCTTGCTTTCTAGCTGAATAATTATGTGTGTATAATTCTGTCTTAACAACCAAGTTTAAGTCTATCTTAATTACCAAGCTATTGCTCAAGATAGAAGATATTTGCTATATATTAAAGATATTGTCATACTATAATTTACCTATTCTAATGCACCCTTATAGTTAAAATTGGAGGTTGCCCGATATTCAGCCTAAGTCGAAAATCATCAAAAAGGTGTTGCAGAAGGTCCAATGTAAAGATGTCGGCTAAAGGATATCGTGAAGGGATATGTAACACATGAACTTAGCCACGAGTAACTTTCTTACACACGAAGTGAATATCCATTTCAATGTGCTTGGTGTGTTGATGTTGAACAAGATTGCCAGATAGATACACGATAAACTAGTGTGGCTTTCGAATGTAGTTCCAACATAAGATTCCTAAGCTAACAGGATTCAGACACTACATTAGTGACTCAACGATATTCAACTTCAGCATTGGAACGAGACAATTTATGTTGTTGTTTGACAAACCAAGAGATGAGGTTGTCCCCAAGATATACACAATACCCAGATGATGACCTACTAATCTATGGACATCCACCCTAGTCTGTCTTGGAACAAATGGGTTTAACAATACCACTTTAAGTTTTGATGATAACAAGGTATTAAAATTGTCAATTGGATATGCTAATATTTGTTTAAGTGTGCAGGATCTTAGTCAAAAAATTTATTTATAGAAAGAATCCTGTAAGAACAAATGAAGAGCAAAATTCTAAAGAAGCTTGTTGCAAGTGATTCTGGAGAGCCTGAAGAATCATCAGAAGCTGTTTCGAGAGGTTCTGAAGACGAAGAGAGTCTGAAGAAGTCGCCTCGAAGAAGTACAAGATTTAGAGAGTCTGAAAAAGCTGTTTCGAAAGAAGTGCAAATGAAGAGGTTCTGAAGACTCAGAGCGTCTGAAGAACAAAGAGAGTCTGAAGGAGCTGAAGAGAGTCTGAAGCTCAACAGAATCTAAAAGTTCTACAGAGAGTCTGAAGATTGCAAATCAAGGTTTTGGTTGTATGTATCTCTGAAGGCATTTAGACTGCAAAGAAACGTTCATATAGAGTAACGACTATCTTCTAAGTTAACTTAAGCATGGGATGTTTTGCGACAAAGAATGCAAGAAAAGGACAGAGTACTGTGTACGCACTCTGTTTCCACTACTCCACTACTTGTACAATTGGCAGCTATGTCTACTTGTATTATCGCCTCAAATGGAATGAAATTATAAATATGTATTGAAGGACGATTACCATATCAAGCAACATATCAACAATTTATGATCAAGCTTCTAGATGACTCTGTGATGTGCTGATTGTCTCAACGTCTCTTTACAACATCTATATAAAGGAATGAAGACTTGGAGAATAGACTACTGACTCTGAATGAACTATTGAGCAATTACGCTATTTTTCTATTCTCCCTGAGTCAAACAAACACATCAACAACTTAGAGAATTCTTACAAACTTGTTTATTCTAGAATTTCTAAGTGTTATAGAAAACAGAGTCTTATTGTTTTGTAATTGGAACACCATTGATTGTATATCAAGTGTTCAAACTCTTATTCAATTTTCTGTAAATTGTGTCAGAAGTCTCTTGCTTGTGTGCTTGAGCATTAGAAATCTCTTAGTTGTGTCTTTGAGCATTTGAAGTCTCTTGCCTGTGTGCTTGAGCATTTGGAAGTCTCTTGCTGTGTGCTTGAGCAACTTGTAATTGTTTATTAGATTTTAGTGAACTCTCCTTGGAAGTGCAAGGGGGATAGGACTACTTTCGGTTTGTGGAAGGAACCTGTATAATTACTTGTGTTCTCTCTTTCTCTTATCTCTTTAGATTTTCCGCTGCAACAAACTTTGAGTTTCCATCAGGTCCTGAACTTGTTCAGACTCTGATCCTGGAAAACAGAATCAATCATTTTAGGAGGCCCGAAAAAGTCAACACAATTCAACCCCCCCTTCTTGTGTTTTTCTCACCTTCAGTCTGCATCATTATAAGTGACGAGCTTATCACTGGAGGAAGGATAAAGATGTAAACTGAAGTCAACAATGCCCAAAATGTACCAAATGATGCACTTCAAGGCATACATATGTTGTGTTTTTGGATCAAGCATAAAGAAGCACAATTTTTGCGAAGACTATGTAATATCAGGTCTTGTAAATGTCAAGTATTTCAGTGCTTTAGTAAGATATGAATTTCTAGAAGATCCTCATTGTTTTGCTTATGTGTCCACCAACGTAGCAGAAGGTTTGCAAGACAACATATTCGCTCACTTAATCATTTCATTGGCATAATACTTTTGTGACCCAAAAGACTTCATGTGTCTCTGGTCACATAAATACCTAGAAAATAACTAAGAGGACCTTAATCCTTTATAATAAAACTGGAGCCGAGTTTAGTAATGATGGATTGATGAAGAGAATCAAAAGAAGTATCTAAAGGTGAGAAAAAGAAAAAGAGCGGTGTTGAACTGTATTGGCTTTTTCTGGTTTTCTTTTTCTAAGTGTTTGGAAAAGATTAGAATCAGATGAGTACAAACTTTGAGAGTAGCGAAATATAGAACAAAAAGACGAGAGAGAGAGAGAGAGAGAGAGAGAGAGAGAGAGAGCAGACAAAAGCAGTTTATACTGATTCTTCCCACGATACAGGAGTAGTCTAGTCCCCCAGCACTTCCAAGGGATTTCACTATAATCTCACTAGATAACAATTGCCTAAGGACTCTTCCAAGAGACTTCTCAATGCTCATGTACTTTCAAACTGTACTTCCAAGAGACTTCAAATAACTTGCCTCTGAGTTTTGGGAACAAAATTCCTCCCATTTGTAAGTCTTTTGAGGCCTCTTGAATCTTTATTTTTGGTCTTCGCAAGTCTTCACAATTGCTATGTTTCAGGAAAACTAGAATTACAGATTCGAATATAGAAAACATTACAAAAGTCCCGAAATCATAGACAATTGCTCTAATACTCTTCCTTTTTGCTGCTAAATCATACTGAAAATAACTGTTAAATCCTGCAGAAGTTGTAAACACAACATGTTATGTTTAGAACAAAACCTACATAAGACCAATTCTAAACAAAACATCATATGAACTTTTCAAAGGAAGAAAAGAAAGTATTTCATACTTTCATAAATTTAGATGTACATGTTACATTTTATTGCCACGGCACAAAAGGGAATCTTTTTAGGTTACTCTGAGCCATACATAGTATATAATTCTGAAACACATGTAGTTGAAGAATCTATGCACGTTAACTTTAATGACAAAGAGCCTGACAATGACATGTCAGAGCTAGTTGAACGTTTTTCACATATTTAGATAATAGATGAAGCTTCAGAACCTAGTCTGAATCCAGAATCTGATATCAATCCTGAAAGTTCAGAAGCTGATACAACTCTAGAAGCTTATCCAAATGAGGAAGCTTCCGAAGTAGCTCATGATAGTTCTCAAGAAGAAACTCAATCCAAAAGCACTTTCAAATACAAGTCTTCACATGAAGAAGATCTAATCATTGGAAACAAAGATAGTTCAAGGAAGAAAAGATTAACTTTCAGACAAAGAACACTCAATATTGAGATTATTGCCAATGATTGACCAAACTTCTGTTGATGAAAAACTTTCTGACGATGGATGGATAGTTACAATGCAAGAATAACTTAATTAATTTCAAAGAAATGAAGTATGGGATTTGGTTGCAAAACCACCTCGGAAAAACATTATTGGAACAAAATGGGTCTTGAGAAACAAGCTTAGTGAACAAGGTGAAGTTGTCAGAAACAAAGCAAGACTTGTAACACAAGGCAATAGTCAACAATAAGGTATTGATTATACTGTGACATTTACTCCAGTTGTAAGACTGAAAGCAATAAGGTTACTTCTGTCCTATGCCCTTAATCATGACATAACTTTATATCAAATGGATGTTAAAAGTGCTTTTCTAAATGGTGTGATTTCTAAAGAAGTTTATGTCACGCAACCTCTTGGTTTTGAAGATTTAAAACATCCAGATTATGTTTTTAAAATTAAGAAATCACTAAAGGTCTTAAACAAGCTCCCAGAGCTTGGTATAACAGACTGAGTAATTTCTTGTTGGAAAATGATTTTAAAAGAAGAAAAGTTGACACTACACTATTCAGAAAGACTTTTAAAAAGGACTTCTTAATTGTTCATATATTTTACTCCCTCTATGGCTATATCCATTAGGATTATCATTTTTTGTTATTCTACACACACAAAAAAAAAGATAAATTATAAATGAAGTTAAGAGAATAACATTTTATTACATTAATTTTATGTTTTCAATTTTATCAAAAATGCGAGATGAAAGGTATCAACTTAAAAGTGATACAAAAATTATTAATTAGATTGTACGGTTGATTTTCTTTTTTGTTGACAAAATTATGGTTAAAAAATTATTAACATAACTTTGTAAATTAAAAATGATAAGTATTTATCGAGTGGTGGTCAGGGTTTAAACCCCGAATCTTAAATATACTATGCATTGTTATTATCAACTAAGTCAAGTTCACAAGGAATTAATAAAAATGACAAGTATTTTGAATGATATTTTTAAAAAATGTGACACTCATAACAAAACCGCAAATGTATTATTCTTATTTTGTTAATATACACATCTAGTCAATACTCAAGATACTTTCTTTTTCTTTCAAAGAAGGTATCTTGAAAGATGAAAATTCAAAGCTTATACGTCCATATACGGAAATATATTTTATAATTTATGTTCTATAAAATGGCCCATCAGATTTTTTTAAGGAGTACTGCCTAATTTTTCTTCTTTTTTAGTGGGTTCAAAGTATCTATTTTTTTTATATTTATACAAGATATTTTTATTAAAGGACTAGTGCATGTCGATCCTATGAAGAACAAACGTCGTATGCTTTGATAGGCATGTTGTTGGATGGACTGTGGACTGATATGGAGGACTATACCACATGTTAATCTTAACTCCACCCTTCAGAATGCCTAGTTCAGCTCCGCCTTTAATAAGTATGAGCTAAGCTTAACCATTCGGGTCATGCCTAGCTCAAATCCATAATTCTGCAATTCTAGCTCAGCTCTTCCCTTCATCTGGTCTAGTTTAGCTCGACCTTTAACATACATAGCTCAACTCTACCCTTCAACATTTTTTGCTTAGCTCCAGCCTTCAACATGCCTAGCTCAGCTCGACCTTTAACATGCTTGACCTAGATCCACCCTTCAGCATGCCTGGCTCAGCTCGTACTACAATATGCCTAGCTTAGTTATACCCATCTGGATGCCTGGCTCAGCTCGTCCTTCAGCATGTCTGGCTTAACTCCACCCTTTTGCATGCCTAGCTCAGCTCGACCTCAATAGGCCTAGCTCATATCCACCATTCAGCATGCCTAACTAGTTAGCTCAATTCCCCCCTTCATCATGCCTAACTAGTTAGCTCAATTCCCCCCTTCATCATGCTTAGCAAAATTTAAACATTTAGGTCATGGTTGACTCAACACTACTATTTAAGTTATGCATAGAGATTAGAGAATCCCTAAAAAAAGGTCATGCATAGAGAAGGAGTAGCCAACTTTTCTAATGGACCTGGACATTCAAAGACAGACTCATAGGTCAAGAAAGAGATGAATATAAACGATGAAATTTATAGGGTAAAAGAAGATCCATCCGTTATAGCATAATTATTATATTTTCACCTTAGTCATTTTAGAGTATTTTTTACGTTCCTTGTAGGTAGGTCCACCAATTAACAAAAATCATTTTATTTTATTCAAAATTAGAACTAAGTTTATCAACTTTTATTAACTTAAATAATTATTATTTTAAATAGAACCGTATGAAGTATACTACTATGATTGCTTTAGTGAAAATTATATAGTACCACAATAGATATTTTCATAACATGCCTTAAAAAAAAAAAAAAAAAAGAGCAGGATATTTTGATAACATTGGTTGTTTTGAGCCAAGTCTCTTTGATCGATGTCACATATACTACACATAAGCACAATTTTCTCTCTGTTTCTACTCAACTCTCCTTCTCGTTAGTTTGCCTTTCTCTTTCAAAATAATTCATTATAGCCAATGACCAATCAAAAAACCTACAATAGCTATAACCAACCACCTGGCTTATTAAACAGTTACAATTCTAAAATATCCAACTCACACGAAACACACACACTTACACTTTGAATCTTAATGTTTTCTTTAAATAAACCCAACTATGGTTCCGTATATATATAACAACATACTCTTCACTCTCGTAACACCAACTCTCCCAACTCTCTATCTTCATTTTCCACTTTCTCTCCCAAAACCCTTTTCATATTTTCTCTAACATATACATATGTTTACTAGTAACAATGGAGAGGGCCGGTTAGCGGCAAGTTGCCCGAAGAAACCAGCAGGGAGGAAGAAGTTTAAGGAGACTCGCCACCCGATATATAGAGGTGTGAGGAAGAGGAACTTAGATAAATGGGTGTGCGAAATGAGGGAACCAAACAAGAAGACTAGGATTTGGCTAGGGACTTTTCCAACGGCTGAGATGGCTGCCCGAGCACACGACGTTGCAGCGATGGCATTAAGGGGCCGCTACGCCTGTCTCAATTTTGCAGACTCGGTGTGGAGGCTTCCTATTCCTGCCACCGCTGAGGCAAAAGACATTCAAAGGGCAGCTGCAGAAGCCGCCGAGGCTTTCAGACCAGACAAGACTTTATTGACCAACGACATTGACACGGTGGTGGCAGTCGTCGTTACAAAAGAACTTAGTTTGTTTTGTGTTGAAGTGGAAGAAGTGGAAGAAGTGTTGAATATGCAAGAGTTGTGGAGGGATATGGCGCTAATGTCCCCTACACATAGCTTGGACCATGAGTATGAAGATTTTGATGTACAAAACTTTCAAGATGAAGAGGTATCACTATGGAACTTCTAAAGTTGAAGTGTTTGGTTTACTTTTTTTTTTTTGGATTGTAGAATGGAAAATGTCTATACTACAATATTTGTTAGTGGTATGGATTTTAGGTAGAGAAACGTTTTGTTTGCACAATTTTGGACACAAGTACCGTATATTTATACGGATCTTGAGTTTTAAATTGTTTTTTCTCTATCTTCAAATGTTTGTTCTCTCTTCGACACGAAGTCCACACTCGATGATATGCGGTGTTGAGACGTGGTGTCAGATTTTGTGTGTTTAAATTACACAACGGCAATATATCTATATACATAATTGGTATTTCAAAAGTGTTATGAAAATGACTCAAAATTGAAGTTTGGAGGCCAAAATGTTTGCTGGAAAACCTAAAATCGGGCCCAAATGGATTTGTTTGGGGCCCGAATTTGGCTGCCTGTTGGACGCTTTTCTTGCGGCAAAAATCGGCGCCCGAATGGTAAAATCGGGGCCCGATTTTGCACGCACTAAAAAAAACAGAAACGTATTTTTGGGCCAGATTTGTTACAATTTTATGGGAGTAACTTTTACTATAAATATAGGCTTTGTATCAGAGCAAACCTTGAGATAAAGGGGGCTGAAACAAGGGTTTAGAAAGACAATAACAAAACTAGGGTTTATATAGAGTTTGTCTCTTTGGAACAAACATTAGGGTTTGAGGGTTAATTCACCTTGGGAAACACTATTAGGATTGAGTCTCTTCTTTACGGGAAGAAATTAGGACTTTGGGTTGAATTAGGCGGGAGACTTATTCTTGTAACCCATTGATATCTCTTTTGTAAAGTTACTCATCATTATAGTGGAACAGAGGGCTGCTCTCTCCCCCAGATTAGGTCAATTTGGATTGAACTGTGTAAACAAATTCTTTTGTGTTCTCTCTTCTTTTCTCTCGCTGTTTTCTACTTTTGTTTGTGATTATAACTGTTACCCACTTGTTTTTTGGTTGCTTGATTATTCCTTGTTCCACACGTCAAGTATTTATTGGTGGGATTTATCATCGAATTCGCAACAATTGGCGCCCACCGTGGGGCAAGGATCAAAGGATAATTAAGTACCATGGATTCGAAGTGGGATATTGAGAAATTTACCGGAGATAATGATTTCGGGTTATGGAAAGTAAAGATGGAAGTGGTGTTAATACAAATAAAAGTGTGAGAAAGCTTTGAGGGTGAAGGTGCGTTACCGGTCATCATGTCAAGAGCAGAGAAGACCGAGATTGTGGACAAGGCCAGGAGTGCCATTGTCTTGTGCCTCAGAAATAAAGTTCGAGAGAAGTAGCAAAGGATACAACCACGACATCGATGTGGTCAAAGTTCGAATATTTGTATATGACAAAGTATTTGACTCATTCGTTAATTCCTAAAACAACAACTCTACTCATTCAAGATGGTGGAGTCAAAGGCCGTCATGGAGCAACTCACAGAGTTCAACAAAATCATTGGTGATTTGAAGAACATTGAGGTGTGTCTTGAGGATGCGGGTGCTCTGATGGTGTGGTGTTGTTTGGAGGATGAAGAAGGTGATGTGTCTCACCTTGGGATTGATGCCTAGTGGAGCGGTGGTCGTCTAGAGAGACGTTAAACACTCAACATCAGCCTGGAGAGGCGGTGGTAAGAATACTTATGATCAGTCTGGAGAGGCAGTGGTAAGAATACTCATGATCAGTCTGGAGAGGCGGAGGCAACAATACTCATGATCTACCTGTTGAGGTGGAGTTTCAAGGTTGAAGACATAGTGGGATGTACGCATTTGCTAGTTGAGGTTGAGTACGCTCAACTTGAGGTGGAGTTGGACACACCGGTAATGGTACGGCTATGAATGACCTTGGGTGCTATGCTCTATGGTGAGCAAAGGTGCAATGATCTGTCTATTAAGGTGGAGTTTCAAGGTTGAAGACATAGAAGGGATGTATGCATTTGATAGTTGAGGTTGAGTACGCCCAGCTAGAGGTGGGGTTGAACACACCGGTAATGGTACGACTATGTAGGACCTTGGGTGTTATGCTCTATGGTGAGCAAGGGATTTCTTCATGAGGTTGAAGAATGTATAGCATAACTTGCGGGATTACTCTAAAAAAAGGCCAAGGGTGATTGGATGCAAGAAGATCTTCAAGGAAGCGGGAGATGTCCTGTGTTGAAGAGGTTATGGTGAATGCTTGTGGAACTACCTAAAATTCCTAGCGTAGTTGGACTGCAAGGACCTTCGAGAAGGCGGAAGACATTCTGATGGTTGAAGAGGTTGAGGTGTGTACTTGTGGATTACTCTAAAAGGGTGATTGGGCACAAGTAGATCTTCAAGTAAGCGGGAGATGTCCTGTGTTGAAGAAGTATGGTATAGTCTTATAGAACTAACTGAAATTCCTAGTGTAGTTTGATACAAGGATCTTCGAGAATGCGGAAGAAATTCCGATGGCTGAAGAGGTTAAGGTGTAAACTTGTGGAGCTACTTGGTGTAGTGGGAAGCAAGGGAAAGAGCAGTATGGTGGTTGATGTCAAATTGACATCATCACTAATTTGGAGTCAAGGTGGAGATTGTTGTGAAAATGACTCAAAATTAGAGTTTGGAGGCCAAAATCATGTTTTCTGGAAAACCCAAAATCGGGGCCCGAATGGATCTGTCTGGGGCCGAATTTGGCTACATGTTGGACGCTTTTCTTGCGGCAAAAATCGGCGCCCGAATGGTAAAATTGGGGCCCGATTTTGCGCGCAGTGAAAAAAACAAAAACGTATTTTTGGGCCAAATTTGTTACAATTTTATGGGAGTTACTTTTACTATAAATATAGGCTTTGTATCAGAGCAAACCTTGAGATAGAGGGGGCTGAAACAAGGGCTTAGAAAGGCAACAACAAAACTAGGGTTTGTACTCTTTGGAACAAACACTAGGGTTTGAGGGTTGATTTACCTTGGGAAACACTATTAGGATTGAGTCTCTTGGTTACGGGAAGAGATTGGGACTTTGGGTTGAATTAGGCGGGAGACTTATTCTTGTAACCCATTGATATCTCTTTTGTAAAGTTACTCATCATTATAGTGGAACGGATGACTGCTCTCTCCTCCAGATTAGGTCAATTTGGACTGAACTGTGTAAACAAATTCTTTTGTGTTCTCTCTTCTTTTCTCTCTCGCTGTTTTCTACTTTTGTTTGTGATTATAAATGTTACCCACTTGTTTTTTGGATGCTTGATTATTCCTTGCTCCACACATCAAGTATTTATTGGTGTGATTTTTCATCGAATTCTCAACCAAAAGGATTTTCAATTAGTAGCTTTTCTATGAATATAAACACTAATAAGGTATAAAGTATTTTTTTTTAAGGAAGTATAAAGTACATCTTATCTCTTTTATTTATATATAAAGGAATAATAAAACTTTGTAATGTCAAAATATCTGTCTATATATTATTATTGACCTTTGGTATTCATCAACAAAAAGAAAGCATTTGATTGCAATTTCAACTTTTAGCATTTGGCTAATTAATTACCTAATTACATTAAGTTGAAGGATATAATGTGTCTCACTTCTTATTTTTCTCTTCTCTTTTGTAGGTATTCAAAAATAAGTCAGTTACAATGACTTGGATTCTAACCGCAATTGTTGTGATTAAGTTTTCTTAACTATTTCCTCATGTGTTTCATTTATAATTAATATATTCAGCTTCTTTGGAATTGGACTCTAACTTCTTTTTCAGATTTTTTTTTGAAAACTTCATTTTCATATCTTGAATAATTGATGGAACCGTATCTTCATTAATTGAAGACTTTATAGTTTTCTATATACTCTTTCTCTTTGTCTTCATAATCAAAGCTCCAATCTTTCAAGAGCTCCGTCATGTGTGTGTTATTTAAAAGCCACTCTCCACTAAGGAAAATAATTTGGCATGATTCACATGTCAGATTTCTTAATATTTTTGTTTGAGAATATGAGAGAGAATATTTGTCTTGCTTTCTGATTGAATAATTATGTGTGTGTATAAGTCTGTCTTAACAACCAAGTTTAAGTCTATCTTGATTACCAATCTATTGCTCAATATAGAAGATATTTGGAAAAGATAAAAGATATTGTCATACTTTAATTTACCTATTCTAATGCACCCTCACAGTTAAAACTAGAGGTTGCCCAATGTTCAGGAGGTCCATTGTAAAGATGTTGGCTATTGGATTTTGTGAAGGGACGTGTAACACATAAACTTAGTCACGAGTAACTTTCTCACACACGACGTGAATATCCATTTCAATGTGTTTGGTGTGTTGGTGTTGAATGGGATTGCTGGAGAGATACACGATAAACTAGTGTGGCTTTCGAAATAGAGCAATGTAGTTCCAACATAAGATTCCTAAGCTAACAGGATTATGACACTAGATTAGCGACTGTACGATGTTCAACTTCAGTATTGGAACGAGACAATTTATGTTGTTGGTTTGACAAACCAAGAGATGAGGTTGTCCCCAAGATATACACAATACCCAGATGATGACCTACTAATCTATGGAGATCGACCCTAGTCTGCATCTGTATAGGTGATGAGCTTATCACTGGAGGAAGGATAAAGATGTAAACTAAAGTCAGCAATGCCCAAAATCTACCAAATGATGCGCTTCAAGGCAGACATATGTTGTGTTTTTGGATCAAGTATAAAGAAGCACACTTGTTGCACAAACTAAGTAATATTAGGTCTTGTAAATGTCAAGTATTGTAGTGCTTCAGTAAGATATGAATTTCTAGAAGATCCTCATAGTTTGGCTTATGTGTCCACCAACGTAGAAGAAGGTTTGTAGAACAACATATCCGCACACTTAATAATTTCATTGGCATGATATTTTTGTGACCGAAAAGACCTCATGTGTCTTTGGTGACAGAAATGCCTAGAAAATAACTAGAAGGAACTTAATCCTTTATAATACAACTGGAGCCGAGTTTAGTCATGATGGATTGACAAAGAGAATCATAAGATGAATTTGAAGGTGAGAAAAAGAAAAGAAGGGGTGTTGAACTCTATTGGCTTTTTCTGATTTTCTTTTTCTAAGTGTTTGGAACAGATTAGAATCAGATGAGTACATAGTCTGAGAGTAGCGGAATACCGAACAAAAAGACAAGAGAGAGAGAGAGAGCAGACAAAAGCAATTTATACTGATTCTTCCCACAATACAAGAGTACTGTAATAGCCCTATTTTCGCTAGTTTTATTTTAATTAATTTTTTTGTGTTTATATACGCTTATATGTGATTAATTTCCTCTGTGTGTATTTTGGTCATTTTGGACTCAGGGGTATTTTGGTCATTTGGTGAGCGAGGGTAAAATAGTCTTTCGATTACAAGAGTTATTTTAGTAGTTTTAGTGGTTGTAATTATTTTTACCTAGTTACTAGTAAGTGGTGATAATTCATTAAGAGCCGGTAACTATTTGTTAATTTATCCGTTAAGTGAGTAGAAACTTTATGAATTAGTTAGAGGAAACCTTAAGCTCGTTAAGACATTTGAAGGTTTAACCCAATTGTGTAGAGCCTATATAAACTCTAGTCATTAAAAGAATTAGGTCTTACACACTCATTTTTACAATTTTGAGAGAGGTAGAGAGATAAAGAGCTAGAGAAGGAGAAAAAGGGTTTTGGAAAAGTAGAGCTTGTAGAGCTTGAAGATGGTATATATTTGATGAGCTAAAGTGAAGCTTCAAGCTAGGATTGTGCTCAATTGAGGTAAGGGGGATAGTGTACATTCACAACTTAAGTTTTAATCACCTTTTCAACTTAATTCAATAAGTTTTTATTTTGTAAAATTGTGTTTTTTGATTTTTAAAGGATGAATTTTGGGTACCCACTTTGATACTAAGTTTATGTATGTGAAATTGATGCTAAACATGTTGTTGTTGTTGAATTTGCATGTTTGAATTGTGGTTATATGGAACTTTGTTTTTGCTCAAATTGGTGTAAAATGATGTTCTTGTTGTAATTGTTTATAAATTCATGGTCTAATGATGTTGTTGTTGTTGGATTAGTTAGACCTAATAGAATTTCTGTTTTCATGTTGTGGATGCGTTAGTCGAGTCGTTTGGGAGAAAACGAGATTTTTGTGTGTGATAAGTTGATGTTAAGCGTTTTTTAAAATTAGTGATTATGTAAGAATGTGGAAGACTATTTTGGGATAGTTGAAAGTTGAATTTCTCTGTAGAATATAGTTAAGCTAAGTGTCACGAGTGCATAGGAGAAAACGGTATTGAAAACAGATTAACGATTTGGATTTTACGCGCGAAATGGCGAAGACGCAAAAACTGGAAAAAACTGTGGTGTCAGGGTGGCGCGGCCGTGCGTGTTTAGGCACGACCCGTGCTGACCTTTCTGCCAGAGTTTCGAGATTCACATTTTTTAGCGTTTTTCACCCTTTTTTGTTTTGAATTTACTTTTGGTGTAAACAAGAAAGTTTTAGATAATTGTGTTAGTTTTCCAATGGCTTTGGTTTGACTTGCAAATAATTTTAGATTTCGAGTTCTGATGAAAATACTCCAAGTAGGTCTTGGTGAAATTTTACAAAAATGCAGCATAACTATTTTGAAGTCAACCCAATACTTATGGTTTGTTTCCAAACTTCAAAACTTGAATATTAGGAGTTCAAGTAAGGTATTTAAGAGTGTTTAACCTACAGTATGATGGGTCTAATTTGGTTTCGTTTTGAAAATGAACTGGTTTTCATTTGTGTCGAAATTACTTTGTTTTGAGCCGAAAATTATCGAATTGATGTTTAAATCATAATTGACCTATGAGGCGAACATGTATATGCAACTGCACATAAATGTGATTATTTTATATGCATAGTTGAGGCAAATGAGTTTGTTTACTTGTTTTCTTGAGTTAACCGGAAAAAGTGGATTTTTACTCATATAGACGAACTTTGTCGAAAATTATTTTTGAGATCGGATAACTTGCAAACCTTTTAGTGAATAAGTTATTATGACTTAATGAGGATGAATGAATGGTTAATAGGTGTTGAACATGATGTTTATCATGATGTGATATATGATCATTTTACTTGAATTATGAGAAATTAGATGAAGTTGTTGTTTTGTGGTGATATTGTTTATGTGAATGAATTGGAGATGTTTTGATGTTTGATATGATGAATACCATAATGTGGATTGATGTCCGTCTTTTAGGTGAATTAGGAAATTGAAACTTTATTCGTTTCTTTGAGGTGTTAAATAATGATGATGATGATGATGATGATGATGATGATGATGATGATGATGATGTTGTTGTTGTTGTTGATTGTTGTTAATGTTGATTGTTGTTAAAGTTGATTGTGGTCAATGATAGTTTTTGACGATGATTCTTTGGTGACTTAAAATTAATAGTTAGCGACAACTTTTGTTGAAAATGACTTGTTAATGATAAGGTGAAGGTGTTTCCTTTTGGTGATGAATATTTGATGAATGTTTGATGATAAACATGTTTATGTTTTGGTGTTGATTATGATGATGATGAATTATGTTGTTGAATTATTACATGCAAATGATGGTGATATTGATGGTGAATGCATGTATGCAAAATGAAGGTGATTTAGGATGTTTATATCTAATGAAGGTGGAAATGACGGTGAATTTGTTGTTGAACATGTGCATAATGTGTCATATGTTCATGCATCATAAGTATTAGGATCTTTATATCCAATGAAGGTGATTTAGGATGTTTACATCCAATGAAGGTGATTAGGATATTTATATCCAATGAAGGTGATCAAATACTTTGTATTCAAAAGGAAGGTGATTATGATGTTATGTTTGCATCATGAGGTAACGACCTTGTTGGAGAATGGTACCACATGCATATAGTTGTCGATTCTAGGCGCGTCGCATGACTTGACATGAGTCATACTTGTTATGTGTCGATGAAAGTGTATTCATGAATACGTGCTTAGTGATTATTTGCTTTGGTGATTATACTACTTGATGAATGAGATATTTGTTGATTGTTGGTGAACTTGTGATGGTGCGAATATACAAATGTTGAATAATAATAGATGTTGGGAATGCTTAATCATTTTGAACTTAACATTGATGTTTTAAACTTCTTATAATTATGCTTATGTATGTTAATGTGAACAAACCCCCCAGTGGTTGTTTGGTCACCGCCTTACTATATTTTAATATGGTGTAAACGGCGTGCAGGATTAGCTTGTCTTTGCTTGGTGAGTTGTTGGAGGCTAGCTTTGGAGCTACCTCTTTTTATCTGCTTTGGAGTTTGTAGTCTAGGGCTCTGATTTAAGATGTCGGTCTTTCCTTTATTTTAATGTTGACTCTGTGATTGAGATTTTTACACATATGTTGAGATTGGTGACTTATATGACTATGTATTTATGATGCTTATGACATGGCTATTTGGGAGTTGTATGTTATTTCTCCGCTGCGACGTTTGAGAAATTTAATGCATGCTATTTGAGGTTTATTGAAGACGTGACGTCTATTTTTTGAATAGAAGTAGGGCATTACAAGTAGTCTAGTCCCCCTGCACTTCCAAGGGATTTCACTATAATCTTACTAGATTACAATTGCCCAAGGACTCTTCCAAGAGACTTCTCAATGCTCAAGTACACTTGCAAAAGACTTCTATGCTCAAGGTCACTACTGTAACAGCCCGATTTTCGCTAGTATTATTTTAACTATTTTTAATTGTGTTTGATTTTGCTTGTATGTGATTAATTGTCTCTGTGTGCATTTTGGTTGAGATTATCGGAATTCGGTGTTAGAAGGGTATTTTAGTCATTTTAAACTAAGGGGTATTTTGGTCATTTACTAGGAGAACATTTGTAGTAAACTTAGAATTATCATTATTTTAGTATTTTGAGGTGAATAGTTTCTTTTACTAAGATTAGATGGATTTAGTAGTAATTATTAGGTTATGGTTATAATTAGATGTTTTACTAAATTAATTGAGTAGTAACATTTCTAATTAGTTGGAAGAGTGTTAGGCCCATTAAGAAGAGTTATACCCTAACCCATTTAGAGAGTGACTATATAAGCTTAACTTAGAGAGGCTAGGTTAACTTTTCATTCATTTCATCTAAGAGGCTAGAGATAGAGAAAAGAGTTAGAGAGGAGATTCAAGAGGAATCAAGCTAGCAGCAAGGGGGAGTGGAGGATTAGCTTAACTTTGTGAAGATAAGAGGTAAGGGGGCTAGTCTACATTCATAATCAATTGTTTAAATCTCTTTTTCTTCTCCATCTCATAAGTGTTTATTGAATAAGTGATTATTTGAATTTGATTGTGGAAATTCGTGCTCTTGTTATGATGATATGTTTGAGTACATGAAATTGACGATAACTGAATTGTTGTTGATGAAATTGCATGTTCATGATATGTATGAATGGATATATTGTGAATTATGCTTAATTGATGAATATTGGTGTGTTGTTGTTGATTCATAGCTGAAATCATGATTAAATGATGTTGTTGCTGTTGTAAGATGTTGTTGTTGTTGATTGAACCTATGGGTGTTCATAACCATGGAGTCTTGTTGTAAATTTTGTGTTGTTCTTGAGATTTTCATAAAAAATGGGTCAAATGATTATTTTGTTGAATTGATGTGTTGATTCAAGTTTCAAATGGTTTTGAGTGTTCGTTTATGTCTAGAAATGTTTATACAAACTTTGAAAACCAATTTGGGCAATGGGGAACTAAAATTGGGAGTTTTTGGGTGAAAAATGGAGGTTTCCCGTGTACAGAACTGATACAAGTCGCAATGGCAAGTTGAGGGCGAGCTGGAGGCGAAGGGTTAAGATTATGTCGTATACTAAGTACATGATTTTCTGAAAACAGTTGTGAATGAATTCTTTAGAGTTAACTTATTTTGCTTTGAAAATGGGATTCTTTTGAAAATGATAAGAGGAACAAACTTTGTGATTTCGATAATCTTGTTGTAATTAGCCGATGAAATGCATATGTATGCTCAACTTCACACATATGTGATCCAAGAGCATACTTAGCCGAGGCATTAGTGTTGTTTTACTTTGAAAAGTATATGTTGGTTGTTTTGTTTAATCATAGACGAACTTTGTCAAATTTAATATTTGAAGCCGATTATCTCGGAAACCTTTTGTAAATGGTTTTGTGTGAATAGTTGAGGATATGTGAATGAATACTAAGAGATGAATATGATGATTATCTTGGATTGGTGAATTTTCTCCTTATTTTTAATTGTGAGAAACTATATGAAGTTGTGATGACGTTTGTTGATAGTTGAGATAACAATTATGATGAATGATGATGTGGTGATGAATTCTATTTGAATAATGAGTTATTGATTGTATGGATGTAAATTCTTGATAATGCAATTGTTGTTGAAGTTGTTCAATGTAAATCGAGGTGAACTTTTACATTATTGTTGTTGAGGTGTTTTGTATTGTCGAGTCTTTATTAGTATGTCCATGCATCATAGTCTCATATGTGACGTAAGGGGAGGACCCTTACGTAGGTGTTAATGTAAGAGGAGGTGTACTCTTACATATGATGTGCAGTTGGCATCATGGGCGACGACCTTTATTGAGGTGATTGGTACCACATGCATATAGAAGTCGAGTTTAGGCGCATAGCATGAATTGGCATGAGTCATAATTGCTTATGTGTTGATGTGTTTGATGATAAATGTGTTGATGAATTGTATATTGTGATGATTACAAATATTGTGTTGATGGATGATGTTATAAATGAATGCACTTGTTGTTTGAGATTTAATTAACGATGTTCATTTCAATTGTTTATTATTGTTGATTATTATTGATGTAAAGCTAACCCCCAGTGGTTTTGACCGCCTGCCTTTCCTTATGGACGGGTAGACGGAGTGCAGGAGTAGTTGCTTGCTTGGTGAGTTGATCTGAGGATAGCGGATGCTTCCTCTGCTTTTTCTATCGAGTCTAGATTTAGGCTCTAATTAGGACGTTGTCTTTATATTTATTATTTTTGACTTATGTTGTTATTTGCCCATATGTTGGGACTTGGAGACTTATATATTTATACGTTGGATTTATTTGATGTATGATGTATATCCGTTGCGACTGTTGGGGATTTTATATATGCATGCATGTTGTTTTTGGAAATTTGTTAAAGACGTAGCGTCTATTTCTTGAATATTATTTATATTCGTGTGTTTTATCGCTTTAATAGAAATAGGGCGTTACAACTACCAAGAGACTTCCACTACTAATGGACAACTTCAAGAGACTTCTATTGCTTAAGCATGCAGTCAAGATACTTCCAATGCTCAAAGAGCAACCCTAAGAGACTTTATTTTCTCAATCACTAATGAAAGAGACTTCAGATATATAAAAGAACTTATCCTTACGCCGAATATATAAATGATTGGTTTAAAATGAACAATCTTTGAACAAATTCTTTAAAACTTACAGGATTTCTAAAATACAAAAGTTGAAATGAAAATCCTAAGTTTTTTGCACTATTTGATTTGACAGAGTAATGACATAATTAAAATAGCAGAGTCTTGTTAGTGTTTGGCTCTTTATATAGGCAGAAACTTGAGAGACGTTAGAGAAGAGTGCTAGCGCATTAAAGAGCCGTTGAGAAGCTTCGAATAAAGGACGTTGAGCCATTGCCTGATATGAGTAACTTTGTTGGATAGTCATTTGAAAATCCTTTGCTGAAGCAGAATGTTTCCGTTCAATCTTATTACCCTTGAAGTTCTTTGTCTGTTTCTACACGTGGTCATAAGAAGACAAAACTATGCTCAGATCCTTTGATATGGACGACTATATAAGACGGCAAATCTGACGTTGAATCTGGGTCCCTCAGGTGTTTTAGAAGTCATGTGTGTGTTAATTAAAAGCCACTATCCACTAATGAAAATAAGTTGGCATGATTCACATGTCAGATTTCTTAATATTTTTTTGAGAGAATATGAGAGAAAATATTTGTCTTTCTTTCTAATTGAACAATCATGTGTGTATATAAGTCAGCCTTGACGACCAAGCTTAAGCCTATCTTGATTACCAAGCTATTTCTCAATATAAAAGATATTTGCTAAATATATAAGATATTGTCATACTATAATTTACCTATTCTAATGCACCCTCGTAGTCAAAACTAGTGGTTTCCCAATTTTCACCTAAGTCAAAAATCATCAAAAATGTGTCACAAAAGGTCCATTGTAAATATGTCAGCTATTTGATATTGTGAAGGGACATGTAACACATGAATTAAGCCACGAGTAACTTTCTTACACACGAAGTGAATATCCATTTTAATGTGTTTGGTGTGTTGATGTTGAACTTAGTAGAGTCTTGTTAGTCTTCTTCATGGTCTTCAACTCCTTATATATGCAAGGATTTGAGAGACGTTGGAAAAGAGTGGCAACACATTAATTAATAAAAAAGTATTAATTGGTTAACTAAATTAAAATAAAGATTTTAATTAATGTTTTCTTAGTGGGGATTTTAATTAATGTTGATAGAAAATGTATTTTCAGATAACATAAATTATTTTTTGACAAAAGGTAACATAAATTACGTTTTTCTATTTAGTTTTCTTTTTATTTTGTTTAAGGGTATTTTTGTTCTTTAAAAGCAATTACATTACTCTCTCTCTTCTATCTCTCTTATCTTTCTCTTCCACCAAACAATAAATCTACTCTATTTCTCACCTTTCTCTCTTTCTATACTATGTCTTACCTATTTCTCTCTTCACAGCTTCTCTTCCAAACCAAACACAACATTAATGATTCTTTGGATACAATTGATTGCTCTGGTTTTACTTAATATATTTGTTTCTAATTTTTTCTTTTTTACATTCAAGAATGTCCATGAAATAAGCCAATTCAAATGACCACTAACCCTTGCTTTGGTAGTTTAACTCGTATAATTGTTAAATCTTTAATACCTTTAAAAATAATTTACTAATTAATACTTTGTGACAATAATTTAACGTTCCTTAAACCTTCAATGATTATAGACTCATCACCTAAAACATTAGGGTGTCCTGACTAGAGAAAAATGTTAGTGACCAAGATATTGGTCTAATTATTTTTATCAAATGTCGTAAAACCAACTTATCCAAACACTTTTATCCAAGAAGGGAACTTAACATGACCTTTCATTTGTTTATTTCTTTCATGAAACTCAACTTATGGCATGTGCACCCTCCAATATACACATCCTAGTTACAATATATCATATTGGTAGTAAAAATTTCAAAATCACTATATAACAAGCTTATATAAATATCATTACTTGACGGCAGAGTAATATCTTTGCTAAATCTATCAACAATTTTACATCTAATATACACTCAACCTTTTTATTCATATTATATATAATAAACAAAAATAGTACATTCCTATGAATACTTTTTCATAATTATATACAATATCTATAAAAGGAAGGAAGAGCCAAAAATAGTACATTCCCACTAGTCTCTGAATAACCTTATATAGTAATGGTTAGCTAGATATTTTGACAACATGCCTTAAATAAAATGATATTTGGATAACGTGGTTCATTTTTAGCCAAGTGTTCCTCTTTTGTTGTCACACTCAATACACACAAGCACACTTTCACTCTGTCCCTACTCTCTTTTCTCAACGCTTTCCCTTTCTCTTCCAAAATAATTGATTACCAATCAAAAATTGCCACCAACTTGGCAAATAGCTCACTCACACAAAACACACACACTCACAAACACTTGTCTGTTACCTTATTCTTTCCTTCAAACACAAGTATGCTTCACTATATATATATAACACCTTACTCTTCATTCTCTTAAAACAAACTCTCTCCAATTCCCACTTTACCTCTCAAAACAATTTTCCACTCTATCCAACTCATACAAATGTTTACTACTAACAACTCTTCCTATTCACACTCCATTTCTTCAAACACAACTTCCTACCTCACATCCTCACCGGACTCGGAGGTACGATTAGCTTCTAGTAACCCGAAGAAGCGAGCCGGGAGGAAGATATTCAAGGAAACTCGCCACCCGGTGTATAGAGGTGTTAGGAAGAGGAACTTAGACAAATGGGTGTGTGAAATGAGGGAGCCTAACACGAAGACTAGGATTTGGCTAGGAACTTTTCCAACAGCCGATATGGCAGCCCGAGCCCATGATGTTGCTGCGATGGCATTGAGGGGACGCTACGCCTGTCTCAATTTCGCAGACTCAGTGTGGCGGCTTCCTATTCCAGCAACTTCCTCGATAAAAGATATTCAAAAGGCAGCTACAAAAGCCGCCGAAGCTTTTAGACCAGACAATACTATAATGATTAGCGACATTGAGACTGTTGTTGCGGTCGTCGCCACAAAGGAGTTGAATATGTTTTGTGTGGAAGTCGAAGAAGAAGAGGAAGTATTGAATATGCCTGAGTTATGGAGGAATACGGCGCTAATGTCCCCTACACATAGCTTTGGGTATCATGATCAGTATGAAGATATTCATGTACAAGACTTTCAAGATGATGAGGTATCACTATGGAACTTCTAAATTTAATTTGTTTGGTTTAATTTTATTTTTGGATTGTAGAATAGGAAATGTCTATACTACAACCTTTTTAATTGGTAGCATAAATTCTGCATATACATAGGTTGAAATTGGAATTTATTTTTGTAGCTTTTATGTGAATTACTAAATCACTAATCACTAATCAACCTTTTTATTTTTGCATCTCATCCCTTTTATTATATATGAAAGAAGAATATAATTTTGGAATTTCAGCTTTTCATATAGAAAATAAAATCTATTGCCATCCTTGCTTAGCTTTGCATTAAGTTGAAGGAGGTAGAATAGTGTTCTTGTCTTATTCTTCTCTTCTCTTTTGTAGGACTTTAAAAAAAGGTCTCTTACCATGAGTTGGGTTCTTACTGCAATTGGAGTTTGTTCGCCTCATTTCATCGTAATATCAAGGATTGTGATCGTTGCCGTGACCGCGAACAGGGCTTTTCTATTTCTGGTTTTTTGTTTTCTTCCTGGCAAGGAAAGGTACAAAAGAAGAATGAATGAAACTTGAGTGATTAATTTCTTCAGTGTTTGATTTAGAAGGGTATGTTTCTAGCTAGCATCTTTTAATCTAGTGACGACTATAGCATGCCAATTATTAGTTTTACATTAAAAACTGACTAAACTATGGAACCATCAAACAAGACTAAATCAAGCACTTGGCGTTAAAGTAGTTATCCCATAACTTCTCCAACTTGGCATAAAAGTCATTCCATCTTTAGACAATTAACAATAGAGTACTCCATCCTTTTTTTAGTATGAAAGCAAAAATAATTCTTAATTTAATAGTCTAAAATAAAAACAAATGTCAACTAATTTCACTCTATTTAATACTATTGTTATTAAAGTATCTTTAAAAAAAAATTGGTTACCTACCTAATATCCTTTATAATTTGAGAGTAGCTTATAGCCATCTCCTCCAATCTAAGTTCTTTGAAAGTACATCATATAAATCAATGAGACACTCATAGAGTTGAGCCAAAAGAAGTTTACTAAGACTGACTGATGCTCTTTGATGAAGAAGTTTGGCTAGTGGGAGTAAAGGTTTCCCAATAATAATATACTTTAAACAAAAGAGAGGATGCTATGAATCCAAATTAAAAGAAAAGCAACATGTTCTTGATCTAAAACTTTTTTTGATTGCAATGGTTCGGGAAGTCATGTCAGGTTTAATGTTAGTTTTAGGATCTACAAAAGGAGTTAAAATCATATCGGTAATAGCGGCTACATCAAGAAAAGTAATGGCAAGCATACCATAAGGAGTGTAGAAGGTCTAGTTCATAGGATCCTAACCATAGAGGGAACTAAAAATTTGGGAAATTTATAATACATGTTAGATTTACAAAGCATGATCAAATCATAAATACCTATTTGTTTCCAAAAAGGAGATTTTTATTTATCCATGAGTTTGAACCATGAATTATATTGACGTTCATCGAAATTTTCATAGTAAACTGACTAGGAGGGTTGGCATTTCCAGACATTTATCTAAAGGCTTCTTTGATTGTGAGAAGGTAATTTGGATCAATAGGAGATTTAAGGCTGGGATCTGAAAATTAGGGTGACTGGGAAGAAAGATTCGATATATTTAAAATGATTGTACTAAGGAAATGGTCCTAAGAAAGCATAAGTGTAATATTGCAAAATGAAAGGGTTGATTACCTAAGATCTGCACAAAGCTCGGTTTCCTTGATCTTCTTCAAGCTCATAAAACATGTTCGGTGGAAGACATTTCTAAGCATTTCTAAGCAATGCTAAGCAACGGGGATAATAGTTGATGCAAGAGAGGAGAGGTGGAAGACATTTCTAAGCAATACAAAGATTTTTTCAGAAGATTAGGAATCCCAAATATTGAATAACAAAGATTGAAAAAATTTCAAACTCGTGCGCAACCAAACGTTGTCTAAGACAGTTACTAGAGTAACCTGCACAATCACGATGTTTCCTACGGGCATAAATTTTAACTTGTTTATATTGGAAACCGTGCACAACGAAACATTGTTTGGAACATTTACTAGAGTAATGTGCACAATCATGATGTTTTTCCAGACATGTTCATAACGGTTACATCTAAACTTTGCTCCAAGACGTTATATTTTTTGCATTATCTAAATTTAAATGCTAATATCAAATCTCTTTCGATTACTAACATTCGGGGGCACATGGTAAATACAAAATAAAGTGGCTTAAATAAAACCTTTTTGGAAAGACATAGAAGGATATCATAACTTTGTCACAGAGCATTGGCGAACTATAAAGGTTGAAGTATGGGGAATGTTCGTGTTAAAAGAGGAGTTAAAATTGATCAAAGATAAACTCAAGGAGTGACATAAAAGTCATTCTCAAAATTTGGGTGGAAAAATTAAAGATGCAAAAGAAGAATTTAATAGACTTGAAATTAAAGGAGAGTCGTCGGTTCTATTAGATGAGGAGATACTCAAGAAGAGAGAAATATCTGCACAACTATAGAAGCTTTTAAAACTCAATTGCAGGATCTTGTGGCAGAAAGCTAGAATTAGATGGTTGAAAGATGGTGACACAAATACCAAATACTTCCATGGGTGCATTAATAAGAAAAGGAAAGAGAATGAAAAAGGCTTGACTGAAGTGGTTGAGATAAAGAATGCAATATTCGAACACTCTCGGATTCACTTCGCGGATGGGGGAGTCAGACCAATTCCGGCTAATATGAACTTTAAGAGAATCGGAGTGGGTGAGTATGAGGACTTGGTTTGTGAGTTAAATGAAGAGGAAATCTGAAGGGCTGTGTGGAAATGTATTAGCTCAAAAAGCCCAGATGGAGTGAACATCGGGTTTATAAAAGAATTTTGGGACGACATTAAACAAGATTTCTTGAGAGTTATGACTGAATTTCATTCAAATGGTCCCATAGTAAAAGTGGAAAATAGTTCTTTCATTGTGCTTATTCCAAAGAAGAAAAACCCAGTGAAATTAGGAGACTACATGCCCATTTCGTTGATTGGATGCATCTACACGGTGATAGCAAAAGTGCGGGAAAATATACTTAAGATTGTGATTGGTTCGCTTATTTCAGAAACACAATCTGCTTTGATATCTGGCAGGCAAATCTTTGATGAAATTCTAGTTGCAAATGAAATTGTTGATGAGGCTATAAGAAAGAAAAAAGAAGAATTATTATTCAAGGTTGACATTGAAAAGGAATATGATTCGGTTGATTTGAACTTTCTTGATCTTGTTATGCTAAAAAAGGGATTTCATGAGAAATGGAGAAATTAGATTTCAGAATGTTTGAAATCGGCGTCAATTTCCGTGTTGGTGAATGGCAGCCCCAGAAAAGAATTTCTGATGGGACGTGGATTGAGACAAGAAAACCCTTTGTCGCCTTTTCTCTTGCTTATAGTAACAGAGGGATTTAACTTGCTTATGAAGAACCAGTTGGCTTGGGAAATTTTACCGGGTACAGATGTGAAGGTGGCGAAAATTGGTTTTTTCACCTTCAATATGCTGATGACACTTTATTCATTGCCAAAAAGAGTTGGTCGAATATTCAAATCATAAGAGCAAATTATTATTGTTTGAATTGATGTCTGGCTTAAAGGTTAACATCCACAAGAGTATGCTAGATGTTTGGGTTAAATTTTCCTCAAAGGTGGCTTGAAGAAGCAGAAAAGGTTCTTAATTAAAAGGTTGGAGCTACACCTTTTAAGTATCTTGTACAGTGCAAATCCGAGAGTTGCTTCATGGCAACCTGTGATAAATGTAATGAGTTCTAGATTGTCAAGGTGGAAGAATAAACAAATTGTATATTGGAGGTCATGTGGTTATAGTTAAATCTATTTCAGTCTATTTTCTCTCTTTTTTTAAGGTTTCGTCAAGTATTATCTATAAACTCGAATCTTCCTCAGGAAGTTTCTGTAGGATAAGGTGCATAGGCCTATAGCGGATGAGTGATTCTGCATGAAAATTTTAAGAATTTTTAATACAGCTCTTTTAGGAAAGTGGGAGTGGAGAATAAAAACCGAGAGAAATGGGAACGCTCAATCAATAACATGTGTCTTTAAAAGGGACGAATAGCCAAAAATAGTAAATTCCTACGATTCTTTGATAACCTTTGTATAGTAGTGACGCAGCATAGATATTTTGATAACATGCCTTAAAATAAAATAAAAAAAGAGGATATTTTTATAACATAGTTCATTTTGAGCCAAGTGTTCCTTTTTAAAATGTCACTTTCTCTTTTCTCATCCGTTTCCCTTTCTTTTTCCAAAATATCGATAACCAATCACAAAGCCACCAACTAGGGAAATAGCTCACTCACAAACACTTGCCTGTTACCTTATTCTTTCCTTCAAAACCAACTATGCTTCACTATATATATAACACACCTTACTCTTCATTCTCTTAAAACAAACTCTCTCTCCAATTCCCACTTTCCCTCTCAAAATAATTTTCCACTCTCCAACACATACATATGTTTACTTCTAATAACTCTTCCTATTCACAATCCATTTCCTCAAAAGCATCTTCTTATTACGACATGTCAACTCCAAATTCGGAGGTACGATTAGCGGCTAGTAATCCAAAGAAGCGAGCAGGGAGGAAGATATTCAAGGAAACTCGCCACCCGGTGTATAGAGGTGTTAGGAAGAGGAATTTAGACAAATGGGTGTGTGAAATGAGGGAGCCCAACACAAAGACTAGGATTTGGCTAGGAACTTTTCCAACAGCCGATATGGCAGCTCGAGCCCACGATGTAGCTGCGATGGCATTGAGGGGCCGCGATGCCTGTCTCAATTTCGCAGACTCCATGTGGCGCCTTCCTATTCCAGCAACCACCAAGATAAAAGATATTCAAAAGACGGCTGCTGAAGCTGCCGAAGCTTTTAGACCAGACAAGACTTTAATGATTAACGATATTGACACGGTCGTAGCTGTCGTTGCCATTAAGGAGTTGAATAAATTTTGTGTGGAAGAAGAGGAGGAGGAAGTGTTAAATATGCCAGAGCTGTGGAGGAATACGGCGCTAATGTCCCCTACACATAGCTTTGGGTATCATGACCAGTATGAAGATATTCATGTACAAGACTTTCAAGAAGATGAGGTATCACTATGGAACTTTTAAATTTAATTTGTTTAGTTTAATTTTATTTTTGGATTGTAGAATAGGAAGTGTCTATACTACAACCTTTTTAATTGGTAGCATAAATTCTGCATATACATAGGTTGAAATTGGAATTTATTTTTATAGCTTTTATGTGAATTATTAAACCACTAATCAAGCATAAAGTGCATCTCATCCCTTTTATTACATATGAAAGAAGAATATAATTTTGGAATTTCAAAACATAATCTATTTAGTTGGAATTTCAGCTTTTGATATAGAAATTATAATCTATTGCCATCCTTGCTTGGCTTGCATTAAGTTGAAGGAGGTAGAATAGTGTTCTTGTCTTATTCTTCTCTTCTCTTTTGTAGGTCTATTACCATGAGATGAAATCTTACTGCAATTGGAGTCATTCGCCATATTTCACCGCAATATCAAGGACATATGTGATCGTTGGTTTCTTTGTTTTCTTCCTTGCAAGGAAAGGTACAAAAGATGAATGAATGAAACTTGAATAGTCACTCTGAATTTTACTAATGAAGGATAAACCAGTGATTATTATCCTCTTCAAAAAATAAAATTGTGTTTGATTTAGAAGGGTATGTTTCTAGCTAGCAGCTCTTAATCTAATGACGACAATAGCATGCCAAATATTAGTTTTACATTAAAAAATGACTAAACTATGGACCTATAAAGGAAGACTAAATCAAATATTTCAGATTAATATTAAAGTAGTCATCTCATATCTTCTCCAACTTGGCATTAAAGGCATTCCATCTTTAGGTACACCATCTATTTTTTAATATAAAAGCAAAAAAAAAAATCTTAATTTAATAGTCTTAAGGAAAAATAAATGTCAACTAATTTCACTCTATTTAATACAATTATTATTAAAGTATCCTTTTAAAAAAATAATTGGTTCCTAAATATCTTTAAAAATTTGAGAGTAACTTATAGCCTTTTCCTCCCCAAGCTCATTACCTAATTTACCTATTTTTGTAAACCAACGTGACAAATTCCATCATATATCTTCTCTTCGATCCATTTCTTGTTTTCTTTTTAATTAGAAGTTCTAGTTTAGTTTGTTGTGTTGTTTTAGAAAGGGGCTTGTTACTTGCCCTTGTTGCTTGACGGAGGCTCTGATACCATCTTAAAAAAGATGGTTGGGTTATGGTTCATTTCAATTAGAGAATTTTTTATTTTAAGTGACCTATATGAAAATCAAAAATCAAAATATGTCCTAGTTGAAAAGAAAATACCAAAAGTGCCCTACTTTTTCAGAGTTAACCACTATGTCACAAGTTGGACTTGAGACATACCCTATATCACAATTCCAACTTGCGACATACCCCCTATGTCACAAGACCCAATTGCGACCTACCCCCATTCTCAAAGTTTGCAAATTATTTGTCCTTATTGTATGTCACAAGTGGGACTTGTGACATGTTTAATTTTTTTTTTCGATTTTTTTTCTAGTAATTTAATAAAATTAGTTTTAAATTTTTTTAAAATAATTGAAATAAATATTTATTATTTAAGATGACACATTTAATAGTAACATACATTTAAATGAAGAATAAATATTTAATAAAATACAAACCAAATACAATAAAAAAAATGCATAGATTGTTATTGATGTTCAGTATTGTGGAACTACCTAAATTTTCTAGTGTAGTTTGGGGGATCTTCGAGAAGGCGGAAGGCATTCCGATGGCTGAAGAGGTTAAGGTGTGTACTTGTGGAGCTACCTAAAATTTCTAGCGTAATTGGATGCAAGAATCTTCAAAAGGCGAAAGGCATTCTGATGGTCGAAGAGGTTAGGTGGAAACTTCTGGAGCTACATGGTGTAGTTGGAAGTAAGGGAAAGAGCAGCATGGTGGTTGATGTTAAATTGGCATCATCGCTAATTTAAAGTCAAGGTGGAGATTGTTGTGAAACTGACTGAAAATTGAGTTTCTGGAGGAGCCAATTCGGTGGCTGATTTTGCTCTGTTTTTTTTTTGGCCTTTTGGTTCGACATATTTCGGTGGCCGAATGATGCAATTCGATGGCCGATTTTGACAGCATAAAACAAAATATAAACATATTTTCGAGCCTAGATTTGTTCCAGTTTTGTTAGGATACTCTTATTATAAATATAAACCTTGTATTAGAGTAAACCTGGATATAGAAGGGGGCTGAAACAAGGGTTTAGAAGTCAACAAGAAAACTAGGGTTTGTATAGAGTTTTCTCTTGGCAAAAACACTAGGGTTAGGGTTGATTCACCTTGGGAAACACTATTAGGATTGAGTCTCTTGGTCACGGAAAGAGATTGAGACTTTAAATAGAATTAGGCGGGAGACTTATTCTTGTAACTTATTGATATTTCTTTTGTAAAGTTACTCATAATTATAGTGGAACGGAGGGCTGCTCTCTCCCTCAGACTAGGTCAGTTTTGGACCGAACTCGATAAACAAATTCTTTTGTGTTCTCTCTTTCTTTCTCTCGTTATTTTCTACTTTTGTTTGTGTTTATAACTGTCACGCACTTGTTTTGGTTGCTTGATTATTACTGGTTCCACGCATCAAATATTTTATTGGTGTGATTTTCATCGAATTCAGAGCACTTTGGCTATCATGATCAGTATTAAGATATTCATGTACAAGACTTTGAAGATGATGAGGTAACACTATGGAACTTTTAAATTGCATCTCATGACTTTTATTAAATCACTATGGTTTACTTTTATTTTTGGATTGTAGAATAGGAAATGTCTATACTACAACCGTTTAAATTGGTAGCATATACATAGGTTGAAGTTGAAAAGGAATGTCTTTTTGTAGGTTCTATGTGAATTATTAAATCACTAATCAAGCTTAAATTGCAACTCGTGACTTTTATTATATATGAAAGAACATAATTTGAAATTTCCAAATATAATATATCTTGTCTTATTTTTCTTCTCTTCTCTTTTGTAGGACTTTAAAAAAAGTCTCTTCTGTGTTTTCTTTCTGGCAAGGAAAGGTACAAGAGAAGAAGAATGAATGAAACTTAACCAGAAGTCAGTAATTAGAAAGAATTAAAATTAAGGCTCATCAATTAAATGCTTTCATTCATCAATAACTACACTAGCTCTGAAACTAAGGATGCCTAAAGCATGCCTAATATTGGTTATACATTAAAAATGACTAAGACCAAGACCAATGGGGATATTGAAAGAGGGATTAAATAGGTTGAATGATTGGAAGAGGGTGTTGAAAGAATGTGGGAAAATGATGTGGATGAAAGAGGTGATGAAAGGGTTAAATAAGTTGAAAGCCATTCCGTTAGGGACACGTGGCAGGCCGTGAGTGGCCAAAATCGGCGCGTGCAGCTCACGCGGGGACAGGGGCGCGTGACGCGCAGGCATGGCAGGGAGAGAGAGTGAATTGAAATCTGAGTGGGACACGTGGCAGCATACGATTTGTTATCGGGGTTTTTATCATCTTAATAATTCAAACTCAATTATTTCATTGCAAATTAATTTTAAAAAAAAAATACCAAAATTCATGATTTTTTTGTCTATAAATAGAGAGTTGGATCATTTGATTTGGACACTGATAAAAAAACCAAGTTTTTCACTATCTTAATCATATTATTAGCTTTATAGTAGTCTTTCTTTTGAAGTTTTAGTCTTTTTTTTTAGTGAAATGGATCCCAATAATAATAATTTCAACACCCAGAATTCTTCTGATTATCCATTTAGCTACCAAAATCCCAACAATTATCAACATCCAAATCAATTTTCCAACAAACGACCTCAAAACATGCACATGCCTAATTTTGGTTTTGCATCAAATTTCAACCAATCATCCTCTGTTCCAAACTTTAATCCATATTATGGATCTATGATGAGATATCCATCTCAACCATCCCCATTTAATGGTTATATGCCAATGGTGAATGAAAATTTTCAGAGTGTTGGTGCATCTGAATTTCCTGAGTTTTCAACACAAATAAATCGTGGTGGAATGACAAGAGCTAATGAAGTCACTCCAAATCCAGAGGATTCAACTCCTAAGAGCAAGAAAGCCCAGCAGCCAGCATGGAACACTGAACAAAATTTGGTGCTAATTAGTGGGTGGATTAAATATGGAACATGCAGTGTTGTCGGGAGAAATCAGACAGGTGAAGCATATTGGGGTAAAATTGCTGACTATTGTAATGAGCATTGCTCTTTCGATTCTCCGCGCGATGTAATTGCATGCCGAAATCGTTTTAATTATATGAGCAAAATACTGAATAAATGGATTGGTGCTTATGAAGGCGCTAAGCGTTTTCAAGGAAGTGGTTGGTCGGAGAATGATGTTTTGGCAAAAGCGCAGGAATTATATGCATGTGGGAAGAATGTTCAATTTACTTTAATGGAAGAATGACACGCTCTCCGTTATCAACCACGTTATGGTAGTCAAGTAGGAGGAAATACTGGCTCAGGAAGTAGTGGATCTAAGAGATCCCACGACAGTGATGCATGTGGCTCATTCTCTGTAGGATCTAGTGCGCGTCCAATAGGTAGGGAGGCAGCTAAAAAAAGGGTAAAAAGAAAATCAAGGAATCTGCCTTGGAGTGTGTGGAAACTGAGTGGGTTGATTTCAAACAATTCAGAGAGAAAGAGCTTGAACATTTGAAAGAGATAACCTTGGTTCAACAACAGACTAACAAATTGATGAAAGAAAAGACTGAAGTTAAGAAAATGGAACTTTATCTAAAGTTAAGTGTCGAAGGGTCTCTCAATGACCGGAAGAAACAAATGTTAGCAAAGTTGGACAGTCAGCTGTTTGGTCCTCAGTGACCGGAAAAAAAGAGATGTTAATTGTCAGTGTTGTCTAGTCCCCAGTGTTTGCTTTAATAATTGCCAGTGTTGTCTAGTCTCCAGTGTTTGCTTTAATAATTGTCAGTGTTGTCTAGTCTATAGTGTTGTCAAGTCTGTACTGTTTGCTTTAATAAATATCCGTGACTTTTGGCTTTAATGATTTTAATAATTGTCTATTCCTTATCTGATAATTAACTCTATACAATAACTTATTTCGAATCCGTCATTGTCCACCACTCAATGTACTTATATATACATGACTCATATCTACTTCCAATATCACAAATCTCATTCAATCTACTTCCAATATCACAAATCTCATTCATTCTACTTCCAAAATCACAAAAGCTATCAATGAATCATTTTGATATCGAAGCCTACAAACAAAAACGTGATATTGAAGTCACTTATATCGTCAACCGATTTATTCAGCGTCGAAATTTTTTTTGGAAGAGAGTGCATCTCGTAGTATAAAATATCTCAATAGAAAAACCGGGAACGTTGAACGATATAAACGTTTTAGACCGGTCACCAATGTTTAATGATGTGGAACAGGGAAAGGCTCCAAGGGTGAATTTCTTTGTGAATCAACGTCCCTATAATATGACATACTATCTAGCTGATGGTATCTACCCTTCTTATCCAACTTTCGTCAAATCAATTAGACTTCCTCAAAGTGAACCCGATAAGTTATTTGCAAAACATCAGGAGGCATGTAGGAAGGACATCGAGCGTGCATTTGGAGTGCTTCAAGCTCGATTTAAAATCATCCGTGAACCAGCTCGCTTGTGGGATATAGCCGATTTGGGTATCATCATGAGGTCATGCATCATATTACATAATATGATTGTTGAGGATGAACGAGATACATATGCTCAACGTTGGATCGATTTTGAGCAATTTGAGGGAAGTGGATCTAGTACACCGCAACCATACTCGACCGAGGTGTTACCCGCTTTTGCAAATCATGTCCGTGCTAGATCCGAACTCCGTGATCCAGGTGTTCATCACGAATTGCAAGCAGATCTAGTGAAGCACATATGGACAAAGTTTGGAATGTTTCGTGATTGAAGATGATTTGTATCGTACTAAATAAATAACTTGTGTGTTGCGTGCTTAGTTTATTGTCTTGCATTTTAAGTTATTTATGTGCCTCGTGTTTAGTTTGTTGTATTGCATTTTAAGTTATTTATGTGTCGAGTGCTTAGTTTGTTGTATTGCATTTTAAGTTAAGAAAATAAAAATAAATTATTTTACAAAATTTTATTTTTCCAAAAAAACTCAAAAATAAATTATTAAATGTTTATTATTTTAATTTAATTATAATCTATAATTGAAATTTTATGTAATCAAAAAAACAAAAATATAATTGAATGTTGAAAGAAAAAACTATTGAAGTGGGTAAAAATTGAATAAGTGTTGAATGAAGAGAGAGAAGATGATGTGGAGTGTTGGGAATTAAAAAAGTAGGTGTTGAGGGTTGTTTATTTGGTTTTGGCATTGCACTTGGTCTAAAGTATGGACCCATAAAAGAAAGAATAAAGTCATTCCATATTTATGCAATAAAGTGTACTCCATCCATATAAAAGCAAAAAAATATTTCTTAATTTGATAGTATAAAAACAAAGACAAATATGCCAATTAATTTTACTCTATTTAATACTATTATCATTAAGTTATTATACTTTAAAATTTGAGATTTACTCCTGTCATTTTCCTCCTTGACCTCATCGTTACCTAATCAATTCATATAGAGAAACACTTGATATAATGTGAAAAATCCTTTTTAACCCAACATTTAAAAAACAATTCTTTATTAACCCATGTTTCTTATTAAAATAGCTTTCCAACCTATATTTTTTTTCTAACTAATTTTTTAATTAAAGTTTTTATGCATCGAAATCAATTTCGAAAAAATCATACTATGATATGATCTTAAGAAAGAGAGCCTTGATGGGTATGAACAAGTGTTCATACTTAGAAAAAAAACTGAAAATATCAAGAATTTTTCAAGAAACAGTAGACAAGTTTTAATTGCATGATTTATTTGTTCACTTCCTATTTTTCAGTCACACCTCCTTGAGTTGTGGCAAATAGTACATTGTGATTATTTGCTCTTTATTCTTGAGAAATTATTGATGTTATTTTTCTAAAGATATAAGATTGCTCAAAAAAATACAATAAAATGCAACATTTTCCTCACACACAAACGCATTAGTCAATAATATATAGAATATTCTTAAGAATACTTTTTCTTAACAATTATATAAAAACTATAAAAGGAATGAAAAGCCAAAAATAGTACATTCCTTAAAACCTTATATAGTAAGATAGTTTGTATAGATATGTTACTAACGTGGCTTGTTTTAAGCCAAATATTACTCTTTCATTGTAACTCTCACTACACACAAGCACACTTTTTTCTCTTTTCTCATCTGTTTCCCTTTCACTTTCCAAATATTTTCTTAACCAATCACAAACCCTCCAACTTGGCAACTAGCTAGCTCACACAAAACACACACACTCACAAACACCTGCCTGTTACCTTATTCTTTCCTTCATAACCAACTATGCTTCACTATATATATAACACATCTTACTCTTCATTCTCTTAAAACAAACTCTCTCCAATTCTCACTTTACCTCTCAAAACCATTTTCCACTCTATCCAACACATACATATATGATTACTACTAACAACTCTTCATATTCACACTCCATTTCCTCAAACACAACTTCCTACCTCACATCCTCGCAAGATTCGGAGGTACGATTAGCTTCTAGTAACCCGAAGAAGCGAGCAGGGAGGAAGATATTCAAGGAAACTCGCCACCCGGTCTATAGAGGTGTGAGGAAGAGGAACTTAGATAAATGGGTTTGTGAAATGAGAGAGCCCAACACAAAAACTAGGATTTGGCTAGGAACTTTTCCAACAGCCGAGATGGCAGCCCGAGCCCATGATGTTGCTGCGATGGCGTTGAGAGGCCGCTACGCCTGTCTCAATTTCGCAGACTCGGTGTGGCGCCTTCCTATTCCAGCAACTTCCGCGATAAAAGATATTCAAAAGGCTGCTACAAAAGCTGCCGAAGCTTTTAGACCTGACAATACTATAATGACTAGCGACATTGACACTGTTGTAGCTGTCGTCGCCACAAAGGAGCTGAATATGTTTCGTGTGGAAGTCGAAGAAGAGCAGGAAATGTTGAATATGCCAGAGTTGTGGAGGAATATGGCGTTGATGTCCCCTACACATAGCTTTGAGTATCAAGAGTATGAAGATATTGTTGCAGAAGATTTTCAAGATGATGAGGTATCACTATGGAACTTTTAAATTCAATGTCTTTGCCTCTTTGGTTAACTTTTCTTTTTGGATTGTAGAATAGGAAATGTCTATACTACAACCTTTCTAATTGGTAGCATAAATTCTGCATATACATAGGTTGAAATTAAATCACTAATCAAGCTTTTTATGTGAATTATTAAATCACTAATCAAGCTTATAAAGTGCAACTCATGACTTTTATTATATAAGAAAGAACTTATATTATATATAATCTATCTTGTCTTATTTTTCTTCTCCTCTTTTTTGTAGAACTTTAAAAAAAAGTCTGTTACGATGATCAGGGCTGTGACTGCAATTGGGATGCATTCGCCGCATTTCACCTTACTATCAGGGATTGTGATCGTTACCGTGACTGCGAACCTTGCTTTTATGTGTCTGATTTCTGTGTTTTCTTCCTGGCAATGAAAGGTACAAGAGAAGAATGAAATAATCTTAAGCAGAAGCCAGTATTTTCTATCCTCTGATTGCTTTCATTCATCAATAACCACCCTAGCTCTGAATAGTAGTCATACTTTAAAAATGACTAAAGTATGGACCAATAAAAGAAAGACTAAATCAAATATTTCAGATTACGACATCAATTTGGCCTAAAAGTCATAGCATCTCTTCTCCAACTTGGCCCAAAAGTCATTCTATATTTATGCAAATATGCCAATTAATTTGATAGTCTAAAACAAAGACAAATATGCCAATTAATTTTACTCTATTTAATACTATTTTTATTAAATTATTATCCTTTACAATATGAGATTTACTCATGTCATTCTCCTACGTGATCAATTGTCTTATTGTGCAGTTGTAGACAGATTGCCATAGAATCCAGATCAAACAGTTCTGATTGATCTACAACACCGCTTGATTGCTCTTCTAAGACGTGTCCATACTATAGTTCGTATTGAAGCTAATGACTCAAGAGATGACAAAGTTTGTTGGGTCTTGATCGGTATGAACAAGTGTTCATACTGAGAAAAATAAAAACAAACATACAATAAAATGCCACATTCGGAAACCAAATAAAAACAAACAGAAACCTAGCACCAGTTGTGCAAGGGATACAACCAAAAGGCACAAATAACATGAGTAATAATACAAAAATAGAAGCAGAGACATTCAGAGCTCTTAGCTTGGAACGCTTTCCAAGAGGCGAACTTCACTTGATCATATCATTGCGGGTGTTTCAGACATACCACATAACAGCAAGCCAAACTAAAAGCAAACCTCGACAAACTCTATTACTGGACCCCAACCCAAGGAAAACCTCAAAATGACCTAAAATAGATGAATGAGGAACTAAAACCCACCCCAACCACCTAGTTACGGAATACCAAACAGGGGCAAACAACGACACACTCAAAAAAAAAGGTGGGCCGCCGACTCCTCAACAACCCCACAAAAAGAACACACAACACTCCCTGGATCCGCTAAGATCCTTCTCCTAAGAAGACTGAGGCGTGTAAGCACCCTATCCTAGAGAAGCTGCCAAGAGAAGGTAGCCACTTTACTAGGAGCCTTAGACTTCCAAACCCTGGATAAAGATAAGACCAAAGACTGATTAAGGGAGTTATCATCTGAAAGGACACGAGAGAGATGACCATAAGTCGGCTTAACTGAGTAGACACCCAAAGAGTCGAGGTTCCGCTTCCACATATCAAAGGAGTTCAAAGACACCTTGTGTAACGCCTTATTTCTATTAAAGCAATTAAACACGTGAATAATACAGTATTCAAGAAATAGACACTACGTCTACAACAGATTTCCAACAACATGCATATATAAAAATTGCCAACAGTCGCAGTGGATATAAATCATACATCACCAAGGTATACATGTCATAAAATCAACCTACATCAACATATAAAATCTCCAAATCCCGATATATGGGAAAATCTCCAAAACATACATAATATCAAATAAGTAAAACAACTGTCATCCTAATCAGAGCCTAATCTAAGACTCTAACAGAATAACAGAGGAAGCTCTCGCTATCCTCAAGCAACTCACCAAGCAAACAATCACACTAATCCTACACGCCGTATACCCGTCCATACAGATAGGTAGGCGGTCCACCACAGACCACTGAGGGTTAGCTTCACATCAATCATAATCAAATATAAACAATTGAGCACAAATTAATCAAATCAAGCTTCAATTACTTAACAAAAGCATTCAACCTCAACATACACATTAACACAACAATTCCAATTATCACAAGTATGTACTCATCAACCATACTTATCATCAAATAATCATCACCAACACATAAGCAATTAGGACTCATGCTAATTATGTTATGCGCCTAATCACGACACATATATGCATGTGGTACCAATCTCCTCAAGGTCGTCACTTTATGATGCAACAAACACATCATATGTAAGAGTACACCTCCTCTTACAAATCACATATGTAAAAGTACACCTCTTTTTACATTTCACATATGACTCAATATGACTATGATGCATGGACATTCATGACAGTCAGTCATACACTATTTTTAGAGTTATTTTAATTATGGTTTTAGTCTATTTTTATTAGTTTAGTATTTAATTTGGAGTCATTCTGAATAAATTGTCGTTTCTGATTTATTGAGTCAAATAATATTTTATTATTATTATTGGTCAATTAGTGACATAGGCCAAAGAATGAAAAGAAATTAATTTGCCAGTCTAATGAAGAAAAGAAGGTATGAATAGAAACTTAATATCAAGTTATATGCCTAGTATAAGATGTTGGGCTGTTGACCCGAGAGAGACTTAAGAAAGAACTTGGTGAAGGCAATATAAAAGGGAACACAACTCTTCACCCAGCAACATACACTCCCGCCCAGCCAAAATGACGAAAATGCTCCTGCATAAGTTAAGTCACGCTGCGTGACTTAACTTGCGCAAGTTATGTGTTCTGCGCAACTTAAGTTGTCTTGCGCATGTTAAGTTGCGCAGCGTGACTTAAGTCATATAACAGAAACACAGCAACCTCATTTTCTAAACTTCCAAAACCCGAAAATTTCCCCCCAAGTGCGATTTTCACCATTCTTGCGCCATTCCAAGTCAATTTCGCCCACAATATCAAGTAAGTGATGATGATCCTACTTCATTGCATTTTTTGGTTGAAATTTACGAATTTTTGAAGAAAATTGACATTTTTAGGTTTTTTAAAATTTGTCTTGCATGTTAGATTTTATGATTGTTAGTGATGATTTAACTTAGGAATTGTTATTTAGATGTTGTTTATAGTGCATTGTGGTAGTTTAGGGTTTAGAAATTGTTAGATTTTATGTTGATTGAAAATTGCACTCTAGGTGTTTGATAAAATGTGTCAATGAAAAATTTGTGTGTTTTTTGGATTGTTAATGATGAAATTAGTTAGAATATAGTATGTTTGACAATAATTTGGTAAATTACGGATTGAAATCACACTGTCAAAACTTTCGTGTTGTTCTTGAATTGTTAGAAATGACACAATGTCCGTGTGAAAATGTGTCATTGATTTTGTGTTTTTTAAAATGTTGTGTTGTGCATATATGTCTTAGAGGGAGAGGAGTGATAGACTTAGGTTAGGGAGGCCTACCTCTACTATTAGTGCACGGAGGGAGGAGCAAGCAGTAGTCCCTCCTTTACATGGTCGAGGTCGAGGGAGAGTGGGGGGCATAAGACTTGTCAGTGATGATGATGTTGTGCCTGGGCCCTCTTCATCACAGACTAGTCCATCCCAGGCGATGGACCCGACGCAGTATCACTTTGAGGAGCCTCAGCCTCACCAGTATCATTTTGAGGAGCCTCAGCCTCACCAGTATCAGTTTGAGGCGTATCAGCATCAGCAACATCATCATATGCAGCATGTTGTTGAGCAGGAGGAGCAGCCTCATATTGAGGAGCCTAAGCAGCAGGAAGATATTGCGTAGCCTCAGGCTCAGCCTCAATAGGATGATGATATTGGGGCTCGTTTTCATGGGGTGCCGAGGTGGTGTACGATGCCGGACCGGACGGCTATGTAGGGGGGCCTTCTAACCTTTCGGTTTTACCTCGCTTTGGAGGACATGTGGCATGCAGGATATGGGTCGATGCCGATGTAAGTATATTTTAATGTTTATTTTACTTCTTTTTTTTTATTTTAATGGTAATTTTACAACTTGTTTATTTAACGGTGTTGTTTGTTGTTTTTTGTTTTTGTATTTCAGTTTCGGAGAAAGCATATGATGAGAGGTATCTCCCACGGGAAGAAGCTGAGCCTGAAAAACTTGACGGTGCCTCAGCCGGGAGCACAAAATAATTGGTTTTGGGATGTACTGAATACGTCCGGTCTAACTCCCCTCCTGAATAGTGGGTACGAGAACATCTCTCACGGGCTCGTTTGTGCTCTGTCAGAGAGATGGCATGAGGAGACCAGCAGCTTCCATCTACTCTTTGGGAAGATGACCATCACACTAGATGATGTGGCGTGTCTCCTAGGCATCCCCATCACTGGGAAGCTCCTTTCTGAGAGAGAGCTCACCCGTACCGAGACGATGCAGATGATGCAGGTGGACCTGCTTATTTCCAAGGAGGATGCCGCTAGGGAGCTGAACAAGCAGGGTGGTACGTATATCAGTTTTGGTGTGCTGAAGAGGCGCTACGAGGAGCTCATGAATAGGTGTAATCAGCTGGTGGAGATTGACACACAGGAGGAGGAAGACGGGCGCTTTCAAGTTAGGTTGGCCTGCGTTAAGGCGTTTATGTTGCTCTTGCTTAGATGAACCATTTTCTCCCGCAAGAACAGCAAAAACATTAATCTGTTGTGGCTGCTTGCGCTGCAAGATATGGACGACTTGGACGACTGGTCATGGGATGGGGCTAGCATTCCTGTACGAGCAGCTCTCTCTGACCTCTGATTCATCATTGGCCACCTGTGGTGGTTACATGACCCTGCTTGTGGTAAGATTTGTTTTTCTTCTTTTTAACCTATTGGATCGTAAATTTGTGTGTTGTTTAACTTGTTTTTCTTCTTTTTTACCTTGTTTGAATAATACTTGTGTTGATATATATTTGGTTCTTTGTGTTTGCAGGGATGGACTTTGGCGCACTTCACGAACCTCATTCCGAGGGTTCGTAGTGATGTGTACGACCCGGCAGTAGCCCCGCTTGTGAGCCAGTGGAGACCTCGTAGGGGCTTTACGGACCCTGGACACTACAGAGAAGTCATTGATGCGATGAATCACTCTCATGTCATCTGGAGGTTGTACGAGAGACGGCGACATATCACGCTTTTCCATGACATATGCTGGTACTTCGGATGAATTATGGTCGGCAGAGACATGATGTTCCGTCACTTGCCTAAGCGGATTTTTAGGCAGTACGGGTATGTCCAGACACGGCCCAGATCTCCTATGGATGTTGAGCTTACTACGGCAGATGACGTGGCCCAGGCTTTCATGGAGTTTGCTCTACATGTCCTCAGCCAGCAGCAGAGGGGTGATCCGGTGCCAGAGGACGAACTGTGGGCTCATAGTAAGGGGTACATGAGATGGTTCTATAGAGTGTCACATCCTATTGTGAACCCCCTGCGACCATTCCTGACTACGCAGCTCAGGCATCTCCTCGTCCTGTCCCTCCTTACGAGGAGGTTATTGTTGACCAGCAGTGGGTCAGACATCCTCCCGACCCATACCAGATCATCGCCAACATCAGAGCCAGAGTGGATAGTGCTATGGGGCATCCTGATGTGTCTGGTAACCCAGAGGTATTTCGCATGATGCAGGGTATACAATCTGAGTGGAGCATGCTAGAGCAGATGCACGTTCCACGACGACGGAGCAGGAGTCCACAACAGTAGGGTTTAGGCATTATGACTTGTATAGTTTTGTCTATAATATTTTGCCGGATTTGGATGTATATTACATTTGCGTTTTTTTAGCATTTTTATGACATTTTTCTTTATCTTGGTCCTTTATTTTTTCGTAATTTGTTTATGAGCTAACACGTGCTTGAATGAATAACGAAAAATGAAATATAACGAAAAATATAAATCTTGACTATTAACACAGGGATCAAAAAACAGGTTTTAGAAATATAAGGATTATAATTTAAAGAGTATATAAATAGAACCTCCTATGTGCGCTAGTTAACCTGCGCACGTTATATCTACTGCACAGACACTGCGCAAGTTAACTCACGCATGTTTTAAATCCGTGCGTGAGTTAACTTGTGCAGTGTCTGGCTTAAGTCACACAATGTTTAACACATGCGTAACTTAAGTCACGTAGCGCATGTTAACTAACGTACATTTTTACACTTGCGCTAGTTAACATGCGCAGAGGTATTTTCGTCCTGCCTGCAGGACGGGAGTGGATTTTGCATGGGGATAGCAAGATTCTATAAAAGGGGAAGCTGCACATCACAATATTTATTCACGTTTTGGGTACAAAAGAAACGGCGGAATCACGTTTTGGAGAATAAGGAATGGAAGGAAAGAAAAACGCTGCAACATAGAGTGTAAGACTGGCAGGATTCACGAAAGAGAGAAGAAAAATATTCTCTCTAATTATATAATTCATGTACAATCTTTTAAACTCTATCATTATGTTAATTATTCGTAGCTAATTTTCTAATTATATAATTCATGTACAATCTTTTAAACTCTATCATTATGTTAATTATTCGTAGCTAATTTATTGTGGTTTAGACTGAGATGAATCTGATGTAATCCTATGGAAATTTTAATTTCTTGAACTCTTTTGAATAGTCTAGTTTTAATTCATATTACTTTGTGTTTAATGCTTTTTGTATGTTTATTATTGACTACTAACCCTAGCTTTATGAATATGAAAATTGATCATAGAGATTGAATGATCACTAACCTTGGTTTTTGACTCTGAACTGGTAATAGGTTTAATCGTAATTAAGCTAGAGATAGATCATTATTAGGTTATGACGTAGGGGTTAACGTTCTATTAAAATCTCCAACGGTTTCAAATTCACTTAAGAGATTATGGGTTGTTACTTGCGGGGAGAACTCTAGGTCAAGAGATTGGTAAAGTTAATTTGTTAATCTGTCGTTTAATTAAATAATCATTGATGAACTAGAAGTGCAAATTACCGTAGGAGAGCTTCGGAGGATTCGAAGGTCTTAACCATACTTCTCTCTAATATTCTTAAAACCAACTTTATTTTATGTTATTTACTTTTTATGCACACAAACCTACTGCCTCAGGCACTAAAATAATTTACAATCCTAAATATTAACTTTATTGCTAAATTGAGATTAACACAGTTCTCGTGGATACGAACTTAATTTTATTACTTCGATAGTTTTTAGTAAACTTGCTAAAGGTTCTATCAGACATACAAGTAAAGACCCAATAATGCAAAATCACCTAACATATACACTCACCAACAACAATGTAAAAGTAACATCCATTTACATTAATTAGTTCACCAACAATTGCATTATCAAGTATTTACGTCCACACAATCAACAAGTTATCATTCAATTAAGAGTCATCACCATACAATTTCAACATTTCATATAATTTCTCACAATCCAAGTAAAGGAGAAAGTACACCAAATCATGATAAACATCATATTCAACATCTATCAATCATTCACACACCTTTATAAATCATATAAAGCTATTCACAAAAGATTTGTAAAGTATTCGGCCTTAAAGATTATTTTCGACAAAGTTCGTCTATCATTTTACAACTTTAAAACACTTGAGACAATTGAATCAAAACCAAGTAAACCAACACTAATGCCTCAACTATGTATACTCTTAGATCACATATGAGTGCAGTTGAGTATACATGTGAGTTTCACCGGCCAATTACGACGAAAGTATCAAAATCACAAAGTCCGTCTCTCTTTATCATTTTTCTAAAATAATTCCATTTCCAAAGCAAAACCAGTTAAGACTCAATGAAAGCAATCACAACCAATTTTAAAAATCATATAAACATTATATAACTTTAACCCCACCCCTTTTCCTTAAGCGAAACACGATTCGGAAAAATCCATGTTTTGACGTTTTTTAAAAGCTTGAGTTGAGAATTCTCAAATCAATTCACTTGATGTTTACAGAGGTTTAGAAAGCTCAGTTACACTTAATTACATCAAAGGAATCAATTTGAAATGTTTCAAATCGACCCAAAATCCTAAAAACAACAAAATATGAGCTGATGTATTGTGCAACTCGTCATGGCCACCAAATCACTCGCCATGGCGAGTTGACACAGATGTCACTCGCCTCCCACTCGCCATGGCAAGTTGTGATAGTTTTCAAAAATTCTGCTCTCGGGGAAAATCTCCATTTTCACTCCAAAACCCCAATTTTGATTCCCCATTGCCCAAATTTGTTCCCAAAGTTTGTCTAAACGTTTATAAACATAAAAAGGCATTCAAATACATATATAACTCGAATCAAAACATCATCCCATCACAAATCACCATTTCACTCATTTTTCATAAAACTTTAAAACAACACAAATCAACCACCACAATTCCACAAGGTTTGTGCCCAATGCATGATATGGCATCAACAACAACATTTAACAACAATCACAACTCATAATCATGAATTCAAACTTAAACCAACAACACAACATCACAATTCATCAATTCTAGCAAAATTCACAAAGTAATCAATTCTATATAACTTGAGCATGCAAATTCCATATTAACAACTCAATTAACATTCAATTTACATACCCAAACATAGCACTATCATATGAGCACGAATTTCATCAATTAAGTTTACAATAATCACTTTTCACAATTAAGCACTTTTGAATATAATTAGATAAGAGATTATGATAGAAAACTAGCCCCCTTACCTCAAAGAAACTCAACCCTAGCATTGGCCTTAATTTAGCTCCTAGAATCTCTAATCCGCTCTTGATATTCAAGCTTTCTCTTCTAACCCTTTTCTTCTCTTCCTCTAGCACTTTCTCTCTCTACCTCTTTCTAAAATTTTGTGAATGAATGTTGTAACCCTATTTCTCTCATAACATGAGTTTATAAAGTTTTACGACTTAATGGGCCTAACACACAAATGTTCTAATTCATTATTCACAAAGTTTATATTCACTCGCTGTTAAAAGATAACGAATAAATGACGGCTCTTAACTAATTACCACAACCTACTTAGAGCAACTTCAATGGTGAACTTCACATGAAGGTTATTTTGTGGGTCCCATAAACTATATCATCTTAAAATAACTCACTAATTTTTTACTCCAACAGTGTGCCTATAAAAAAGTCATATTGAGTCCCACATATATCTACCACATTAATATTTTACTAGAGTTTCCTTTGATTGCAACTTAAAATTACATGGATCCTACAATGAAATAAATATTTAATCAAAGTACTGTAGTTTAGCTTCAGTATTGCTTCAAGAAGTGCTGGTTATTACAACCTGGCGGACCCCAGTTATAATTTTTGCAAAATAATCTTCATTTTGAACCTCCAGCTGGTAAACCCTTGCAAAATATCTGCCCGCTGGAGTTGCTCTTAGTAACTTAGTAAAAATAATGGCTTCCACTTGAAAAACTAAAAATAACTCTTATAGTGAAATTACTAATTTACCATTGCTCATTAAAAGACTAAAATACCCTTAAGTTCAAAATGACAGAAATACCCTTCTAACACCAAATTCCAATAATCTCAATCAAAATACATACATAAGCAATTAATCACATACAAACACATATAAAAATAAGTTAAAATAAATACAACGAAAATCGAACTGTTACACCTTGTCTTCCACTGCCTGCAACAACTCACCCACCAAAATGTGGTACCCATCGACAACTCCCTCTTTCACCTAATACATTTTCTTAACTATTATATAAAAACTATAAAAGGAATGAATAGCCAAAAATAGTCCATTCCTTAAAACCTTATATAGTAAGGTAGTTAGTATAGATATTTTGCTAGTATAGATATTTTGCTAGCGTGGCTTGTTTTGAGCCAAATGTTCCTCTTTCATTGTAACTATCACTGCACACAAGCACACTTTCTCTCTTTTCTCATCTGTTTCCCTTTCACTTTCCAAATATTTTCTTAACCAATCACAAAGCCTCCAACTTGGCAACTAGCTAGCTCACACAAAACACACACACTCACAAACACCTGCCTGTTACCTTATTCTTTCCTTCATAACCAACTATGCTTCACTATATATATAACACATCTTACTCTTCATTCTCTTAAAACAAACTCTCTCCAATTCTCACTTTACCTCTCAAAACCATTTTCCACTCTATCCAACACATACATATATGATTACTACTAACAACTCTTCATATTCACACTCCATTTCCTCAAACACAACTTCCTACCTCACATCCTCACCGGATTCGGAGGTACGTTTAGCTTCTAGTAACCCGAAGAAGCGAGCAGGGAGGAAGATATTCAAGGAAACTCGCCACCCGGTGTATAGAGGTGTTAGGAAGAGGAACTTAGACAAATGGGTGTGTGAAATGAGGGAGCCCAACACGAAGACTAGGATTTGGCTAGGAACTTTTCCAACAGCCGATATGGCAGCCCGAGCCCATGATGTTGCTGCGATGGCATTGAGGGGCCGCTACGCTTGTCTCAATTTCGCAGACTCAGTGTGGCGGCTTCCTATTCCAGCAACTTCCTCGATAAAAGATATTCAAAAGGCAGCTACAAAAGCCGCCGAAGCTTTTAGACCAGACAATACTTTAATGACTAGCGACATTGACACTCTTGTAGCTGTCGTCGCCACAAAGGAGTTGAATATGTTTTGTGTCGAAGTGGAAGAAGAGCATGAAATGTTGAATATGCCAGAGTTGTGGAGGAATATGGCGTTGATGTCCCCTACACATAGCTTTGAGTATCAAGAGTATGAAGATATTGTTGCAGAAGATTTTCAAGATGATGAGGTATCACTATGGAACTTTTAAATTCAATGTCTTTGCCTCTTTGGTTAACTTTTCTTTTTGGATTGTAGAATAGGAAATGTCTATACTACAACCTTTTTAATTGGTAGCATAAATTATGCATATACATATGTTGAAATTAAATCACTAATCAAGCTTTTTATGTGAATTTTTAAATCACTAATCAAGCATATAGTGCATCTCATGACTTTTATTATATATGAAAGAAAAATATAATTTTGGAATTTCCAAATATAATCTATTCACTTGAAATTTCAACTTTTGACATAGAACATATAATCTATTGCTATCTTTGTTTAGCTTACACTAAGTTGAAGGAGGTAGAATAGTGTATCTTGTCTTAATCTTTTCTTCTCTTTTGTAGGACTTAAAAAAAAATTCTGTTACGACGACCTGGGCTGTGACTGCAATTGGGGTGCATTCGCCGTATTTCACCAAAATGTACAGGATCGTGATTGTTGCCGTGACTGCGAACCCATTTCCTATTTTTCTTTGTTTTAATCCTGGCAAAGAAAGGTACAAAACAAGAATTAATAAAACTTGAATGGTCATATTCCGAATTTATTATTTTAACAGAAGCCAGTGATTGATATTCTCAGTAATTTCTTCATGTGTTTGATTCAGAAGGGTGTGTTTATAGCTCTGAATGGTCATTGTCCCTTTTTCTATGAATCTAATTATTGAGGCCTAAAGCATGCCAAATATGGAGCCATAAAAGAGAGAGTAGATCAATATTTCTGATTACCACATGGCACATGCACTTGGCCTTAAAGTCATCCCATGTCTTCTCCAATTTGTCTTTAAAGGCATTCCATCTTTATGCAATAGAGTGTACTCCATTGACTTTTGTATATAAAAGCAAAAACAATTCTTAATTTGATAGTCTAAAATAAAAACAAATGGGAATTAATTTTACTATATCAAACATAATTTTCAACACACATTTTAAATCACTATCTTAAATTAATTTAAATTTTTGTATGTGGGTCACACAAAATCATGTAAATCCTATATAAATATAGTAGGGTCTACATGAACTTTAACCTATAAAAGAGTGTTTTGCCAAGATTATTCTTTCTCATTAACTATTAATTTTAAAATATCCTTCCTTTAAAATTTGAGAGTATCTTATAGCCTTTTACTCCGCGAGCTGATTAACCAATCTTTATACCAACATCCAAGTGACAAGTTTCGTTATGTTTCGGATTCATGTCTTGGAGAGAATAACTAAACCGCCGAAAATCATTGCAATCCAAAATGGGTCAATTAACTCAAGTGTTTAATGTGACGCCTAAATACCAAGAGTGTAGGCCAGAAAGAAAGAATAAAAAAGGGGATGGGGTGTTAGAATTTAGTGTATGTTTGGATTGGCGGTACGGTAGGCAAAACCATGATGTCATTGTAATTTTGTAAAAACTAAAGTGTAATGTTTGCCAAAATCGCAATGGATCATTGTGATTCTATCAATATAACTACCAATCCAAGCATGCACTTATAAAGGTATGGAAGGAATTGAAAATTTAAATGACAGTAACAAAGTATACCCCATACATGAGGAAAACAAGAGTTACAAACTCAAAAAACATAAAAGCCATCGTGTTAAGCACTTAATAAAATGCCTGACACGAGGAAAAGGAAAACAGTTGTAATATACAAATCAAAGTAAGCATATGAATGTAAGCATCTGATTCACCCTTCTGTCTCCATTATTCAACAACACTATTTAACCTTCTTAAGGAGAGCAGAGGTTCTAAACTCAGCATCATCCCTTATATAACTCCACCAAAGGAATGTGAGAGGAATGTTTGCTGCATTCCATACTGCATGAGCATCCACATAACCCATGTAAGGTGGAAAGTCATATGTCTCCAAGATCATAGCAACTACTCCTCCCACCACTACTGTCCATAATTTCCATCGTGCTGGATGGCTGGAAACACCGGCCCAGATTGCCCAAATAAGAAGCTGGACAACAGCCATCAACATGGAAACTTTCATGTTCAAACCTGAAAAAAGCAGTTGATGCATTAGGTCACTCTCCAAGATAGTACTACATGATTGATGCAGACCATAGTTTAATTAAATTAATGAGAAGGAATCACATCCGTGTTCCTGTGTCACATTCAGCATTACTGCGACTATAACTAGAACAATCAAACTCTTTGAAACTAGGTGGGTCGACTACAAAGATCAATTGGTGTCATAAGCTTGTAATGTATCAGGACTAAATACACTATTTATCTCTAAAGGGACATCCTCTGAAAATAAATAAAAAATATATCTCTAAAGGGACATTTGGGTATACATTTTGATAGACTATTTATTTCTAAAGGGACATTTGGATATACATACATCTTAATGAAAACGTTTATCCAATACTACCTTCAGTCATTTAACTAAGATAGTTTAAAGTTTTAGTGCATAGATACAGTAATAATAAATTTAGATTACATTACTCTTAAAAAAAATTAAATAACTAGTCATTTTGAAAATTCTTATAAAAATACAATTAACGTGAGCTCTTGGTTTTCTAAGGGAAAATAGGGGAAAGCTTATTATATTTTTATTTAAAAACAAAAACATATTTTGGTCGCAAAAAAAAAAAAAAAAAAAAATTAAGTAAGAAAGTGAACTACCAAAGTTCTGAAACAGAGGGAACAAGTGCTTAAGTGCTGAAATATAAGCTTTCTCTACAGTCGATTAGAGAATAAGGATAACTCTGCATGAACTGAAAAATGTTTATAGGAATAAGCAACATGAGGGAAAGGAGGACTTTGTGAAACTAAACCACAAACAACTGATGGAGACGCCATAAGTCATTTACATAACCACTTCCAAATACCCTCTAAGTCACTCTTACAGTTTTATTTGGTCTCTCGCTTCCTCTAACTATTGGACTATCATTCATCCAATCAACTCTCCTTACATGTGCTTTTGTAGATATTCATTACACATGTCATAACCACCTAAAACAAGACTCCACTATCTCTTTTACGGTGAGGACTACCTCAATTTTCTCTAAATGACTGCATTTTTAATCCTATGATGACATGAATAGATTATTACTGCTGGCATAAAAATCGTAACATGTGCAACTCACAGAGGTTTCATTTCAAAATAAAGATTACACAAGCATGTAGCTATTTAGAGAGTATACTGTTAGACCTCTCATCAAGAAACATTATGAGGAGACGCCAATAATATTAAAACTGACTTGATCAGTTTTGTGGCAGTTATGATTTAAAGACAGTTAGTAGCAGTTATGTTTTTATCAATTAATTGTGTTCGTCAGTTGTCTGTTTGTAACAGAATCTAGAAGTTATTGACTGGTTATTGGGTGGGAGAGACCAAGCTCTCAAAAACTTGGAGAGGAAATGAGTTCTTTACAATATTTCACTTTGTATTTATATGTATCTATTGTTCTGTATGTGTGTGTAACATTCAGGTTATATTCCAATTCTCATAATTACTAAGTATTTGTATTGTTCAATTAAATTTTGTTTCGTACCAATTTCTATCAGATAATTGTTGTGACAAAAACCAATCAAGAAATCATAAATCATGAATCTAGTAGGGTGGGGAACACAAAAACTGTAAGATGAGTATCACAAAAGACACAACAAAAACAATAATATCACTGCATTTAAAATTAAAAGATTACCATAATTCAGTTCGTAGAAATTCAGATACATGATATGAGTTGTCACAAAAGCAACCAAGGGAGCAGAAACCATGACTCTTGTTGCCTCATCCCTCACATTAAAAGCTCGAAGTATTGCTAGAATGAGGGAAAATCCAAGCAAAGCAACAGCAGAAGAATAATTCAGCTTCTCTGTTAATTCCACAGCTCTACAGATAATAAAAGATTCAAGTACACATCAAGACAGAAAAATAAAATAAAAAATGATAAATTCATATTTAAGAAATACATATTTATAATTTATATAAAAGCCTAGGATAAATTCATATTTAAGAATTAGATATTTATATAAAAGCCTAGCCAAAACATACAATACAAAGAAAATCAATATTGAGGCACCGCAGAGAAACAACAGCCGAGGATTAAGCTAGTACTTTTATACTGAAACATAACTTTAATCAAGACAAAATACATATTGTGTTCCTTTACATTGTTTAATTGTATCAAATTAGTCCCTTAAGTGTTTTTGTCCCACATAGGTCCTTTAAGTCCCATTACATGCACACTGATACCCTTATTCACACGTTCTGTTACAAGAACACACATATGTTTGTTATGTTACTGATGAGCAATTGAGCGTGAATGGGGTTGGCCACTTATCTTTAGTATACCCACTACCCATCTTCGACATTTAACTATTATCCATTCTAGAATTAGGTTAAACGATTTGGGGCAAATATTGCATGACAAACTATAGGGCTACACAATATATTCTTCTTCTCTCTTGCACAATATTTTCAAAAACCATGTAACCTAATTCTAAAATGTGTAAGAATTACATGTAGGATATGGGCAAACATAGGATAAGTGGCCAACTTTGGTCATGCTACATCAGTAACATAACCAACACATTTGTACATTTTAAACATAAATGACCTATATGTGACCAAAAAAACTTGCATGACTAATATGGTACAGCTAAAAAACTTTTTTTTTTTAAGCTAAACTAGCCCACCCAAATTGGCACCGGGGAGAATCAAACCTGAGACCTTGAGGAGGAGCAAACTCCAAGGTCCCAAACCAATACCACCAGGGCAACCCAAATGGGTTTAGTACAGCTAAAAAACTTAAACAACAGTATCATATATTTTGCCTTTAATATATACACGCATATAGCCCAGACTAGAGTAAGAACAAATAAAGTGAACAACTTACCTGCTATGAAAAACGGCACTCCACAACCATGCATTCATCGAAAGAATCCCATAAATATGCCACAAGCCGGTGTACTCATAATAAGCTTTCTTGTCTGGCCTCAAAGGCAACTTGTAGTAAACAAGAATGAAGAAGGATACCCAGCCATGAAACTGCATAGCAAGATTTAGGGCTGACAGAGCAACAGCCACAGGTTCCTAAAACATATATATGTGCTACAGTCAGAAACCAAAACCACCAAAATAGCAAACTACTACCCGAACTTTTCATAGGATATTCATGCAAGAACCTGAATCCCATAAATGCGCCTAAACGGCCATTTTCCATGATACTTGACAGGCTTTTCACCAAGCTTTGTTCTTTCTTCCTCTCTGGCTAACATGCAGTGATACCGACAATCAGTGCGGCAGTCCCATTGTTTCCACTCCAGGTAAAGTGGTTCGTGCATATACCACGGACCATCAATTGGTTTTCCATCTGATGAGAATTTACAATGTTGAAAGCATCTATCCCCTACACATCCAGATTTCTCGCACTGTTCTACACAACCCCTGAAATTCAATAGTCAAGATCAAATATGCTAAGTACATCTATTTTATATCTTCACATGATTTAATATTATGTACGCTGTAAATATTCAACATTCTAACATAGTTATAAACCAAACCACAACCAAAATTGAAATATTCTGTACGTAACAAATAAATCTGGACCAGATCTTAATACAAAATCATAACATTACAATTCAAGATTGATGGATAAGTTCACAAAAAACAAGAGAAGTACGCAACTCAGTACATAAAAAGAGCATGCAAATTATTATATCATGTTAATTATCAACAATATTACACCATTATCATATTCAATGCCCGCATCATTTCTCTTCTTTTATCTAATATCCATAAATTTGTTGTCACATGGCTGAAAGGTCACGGGTTCATGTCCTGGAAACGGCCTTTTGTGTGAAACAGGGTAAGGCTGCATACAATACACCGAGCTGTATCTTAAACCATAATTTCAACAACTTCAATTGTCTGCTGGGTTCACAAGAAAATTGCAACTTCCAATGATGAGTTTGTTCATGTTTACAGGTTTGTGGCTGCATTTATGCAGGCAGGGAACAGGGTTGATACTTAATAGACCTTCATTCACCTCCTTTGGAGATGGGTTCACACTAAAATATTGTGACTACATTTATGCAAGAAGCTAGAGGGTTGAGACTCAAGAAGCTTTGTTCACCTCCTCTAGAGATGAGTTCACGTAAGCATGTTAGATGCACCTACATAATTGCTTTTGTTCCTTAAAATTCAGATACAACATTAGCATTTTAGATAGGTTGACATTCAGGAACAAAAGCATCGCTGTTGCATTTTGGGTTTTTTTAAAAACACAAAATTACTATAATTCTAGGCATGCTCGGGGGAACATAATTTTGTCGTACACTCATTCCATCACCATCGACATTGAGATTCTATGTGAGTCTACCGGAGTTTGAAGAGAAATGATTTTTTAAACTGGGTAACTCGATTTTAATACCTAGAGCATAAACTTGTGATTCTGAGTTAGCTGAGAGAGCAGTTTTTGATGTTTTGAACATAACTCACATGACTGATGCTGCGTAAGCACTAGGGGTGGGCAAAAATATCCAAAAACTGAACTGAACCGAACCAAACTAAAATTAACTGAACCATTACATTGGTTATTGAACCGAACCGTTGTTATAAAAACAGTTCATTAACTGAACCAAACGGTTAACCAAACCGAACCAAACTCAATTAACTGAACCGAACCATTACATCTCAATTAACTCTATATAACAACTGAAATTAGAAACCATTTTTTTACACCAGAGACTCTTAATTAAATTTTTTTGGTAAGAAATAAACCAACTTGTGCCATGGTTACAATCCACTAAAATCTGTGTAAACTGTGTCAATCTACTGAAATCCTTTTCTTCTCTCCATTTTTCTCTAATTTTGTTATTGTAATCACTCTGTTCAGTAATACAAATTACGTTTCACTTTCAATTCCTATGAATTAAAACCAGTTTCCATAAGTTGTCTTTTGGAAACCAGTGTTGTATTTTTTTTACAGCAACAAAAATCTATGTTTAGCAAGTATAAACTTTAACAATATACTGCTACATCTGATATATGTTTGTTTAACATAAAATTACTCTTGACAGGAACATCAGTATATAACTGAGCTTAAATTTTCTTGCCTTTAACTAATCCAATCTTGATCATTGGATTATATCTGATTGTTCATGGGTTTAAAGATACATCTTGCAAGAGCTACATTTCAATGACAAGAGCATCAACTTTCTTGTTATAACAACATCAGAGCCAAAAGAAGAAAATACATAGTGAAAACTCTCATCACCTCCATTATTCACAAACAAACATTTATCAGTATAATCATAATGTTTGAATACCATGCAATTAAATTTAAAAAGGACAAAAAAACACAATTAAATTCGCAAAAGGTTAAAAAAATACATTTCGGTTTAAAATTTTGGTTTTGGTTTGGTTTGGTTCGGTTCGGTTAATAGGCAAGCAAACAGTTAATCGAACCATAACTTTGGTTCAGTTCGGTTAGTTCCAAACCTTAAACGGTTTGGTTCGGTTATTCCGAACCATTTCAACACTTCGGTTCAGTTCGGTTCGATTAATATGGTTAACCGAACCATGCCCACCCCTAGTAAGCACATAACACCTGATATTCATACATCAAGATGCTACAATGTTGTATACACGATGTTGTGAATAATGTAGTTAGAAAGTGGCAAAGCACATGGACGGACACAATATTGTAAAGATTAAATTTTCTTTTGAATGTGTTATATAAAGTAAATGATATATGCTGCAAATACAATTAAGTTTGAACTTTGAAATTCGATGAATGATCCTAGACGATGATGAAACGCAGACCAGGCTTTTAACAACAATAATAAAGCGACTGACACTGATGTTTCTATTGTGCAACCCAAAAAGAACAATATAGAATTCAGCAAAACATGGGGCTAAAGCTGCCATCAAATCTTCCTTAAATTCAACTTTTTTTTCTTGCTAGAGAGGTTTCAATGCAACCAATACCAGAAAAGAATAGTTTACCCCTTATAACCTTAAAGTATAAAGGCCTATCTGTTTTTATAATCAAAACTCTGTTTAGAATAAAACAGATAATGTGACACAATGACACTCGTTATTATAAAAAGAAAATAACTAGGTATACCAGCAATTATTTTATATCATCCTTCAAAAAAAAAAAAAATTTATTTTATATCAATAGTTGTGGTGTGCCACCACAAACTAGACATGCCATCAAAGTTAACAATAACATTTAAAATCTATCTATGAGAATTTCACCCTTTACTGATTGCATTGTCACTGATATAGGATTTATCAATCATAACTTAAAAGAAAATGGACCTTGGTAATGTTGCAATAAACTATATATAGAATTTTTTTACATAAACAAGTTCCACATTAGATGAGATATGGCTTGAAAATGTGTTAGTCTGAGTCGCATCCCTCACCTTAGAAGCCGGTTTTTTAAGGTTCATTTAGTCCCAAACCCAAATTTAAGAAAAATAAAGGCACATGATGCTAGGAAAATGAAAGGCACATGATTCTGGTATAACATTGGCAACAAAATAGTAATGAATCATTATTGCCGCCAACTGTTTTCTTGAACATCTCAATTGCGAAGATCCATGCATACAGTGCATTAATAATATATAAGCTCTGCCACATAACTACTGTCTACTGTATATCATGCTGTAATATCTTCTGGTACTGAGGAAAGATTTTTGCAAACAAGAATGAATTCAACAATACAGAGGCCCCATTTGAATTGAGCTTATGAAAAATAGCTTATGCAAATAAATAAGCTTTTATATTAATTCATATGTTCTCACTAAGGAAAGTTGTATCTTCATAAGTTGTTTTTTCATAAACTACCTTAACAAACTTAGGAATAATAAATACAAGCTTATTTATTTGCATAAGCTATTTTTCATAAGCTCAAAATAAGCTCAATCCAAACGGACATCTCCAAACAAAAATAAGGTATTGGACATCTCTTAATCACCACAGTTACCATTATAAAAAATGAGCAATTCACTTCAGAAAACAAAGCAAATAATCTCGTCTAAACATTGATTAAAACTTTAATGGCTGATATTCCAACACATCCATTCTTTAAACATAACAGCAACCCTTGATTTATTCATCATTGATTGAGAATTCAGAGTTCACTATACCTTCTAGAGCAAATTTATTACTATAGACCATAGCATTATTTCCATTTAGTGTATTGTGCGCAGTCTTACCCTCTTTCTTACACAAGAGATTGTTTCCAGGACTTGAACTCGTGGCTTTTCAGTCACATGACAACAACTTTACGAGTTGCGCCAAGGTTACCAAACCACCAAACATACCAAAAAATGCATCATCATCATTAATTGCAATTATAGCAAGCATTAGAAACCTATATATCAACTACATACTATTTTTTCCTTTAAACCAATCTATCCCACGCACATTTGCAAATAATAATCCCTCAAACTAACTAAGAAAATTACATAATTCAATGAAATCACATGTGTCATGTCACGACATTGACACGTGTCAGACACCAAACACTTCTTCGATCAGAAGAGCCGGTGCTACATATATTAAAACACCAAATTCTAAGAAACCAAAATCATGTCAAGTTCTTAAAGTAAAAAATTCATAGTAAAATCTTCGTATTAATTTTAGAGAGAGAGAGAGAGAGAGTTTACTTGTAAATCGGATCGGTATCGCCATCACTAGCATCAACGGAGAGGAGGAATGAACAGAGAGCTACAAGAACGACAAGAGAGCGAAAGAGAGCCATCGAAATCGCTGAAAAGCGAAAGTCAAACGGAAGGTTTGGTTATTCCCGAGATATGGGAGAGGAAGAAGTTCCGACGAGAATCGACGGTGAGATTTGCATTGACGGCGGAGTACGGCGGAGGAAGTGGTGGTTGTGGTTGTGATTGATCTGGAAAGAGATGAGATGGGAATGAGTCAACTGAGAGGGAGTTGGAGGAGAGGAGAATCTTGTGAAGAGATTGTGATGATGAATGATGATGAAATCTTACATATACAACATTATTTTTTTTGTTGTTATTTTATTATTGATATTGATTGGTAATAAATAAAGAGTTTAACTGTCATAGCTCCGCAGTTCGAGATTGTTTTGCTAAAACAACCGATCAAAACATTTTGAATTGGTTGCATTAATTAAAAATATTAATTGATGTAACGATTTAAAATGTATTGATTAGTTGTATGTGTAAAGTTGTTTTCCATCACCGTTAAACTCATACATAAACCATGGGAAATGCTATACATTGTCTTAAGGACATTTGATAAGAAATTTAAAGTAGTAACTTTATTTTGAAAATTTTGGATTCAACTTGTTGAAATAGTAAAAAGCAATTTTTTCTACGTAAAATTTCACAATTATTTTCTTTTTTGATTCCTTAACTATTGCATAAGGGCAATGGTTAGCAAGATCCATTAACTATTTGTTTTACCAAAATTGAATGATGATCAAATTAAATGGATGTCTTATTGTCTACTTAAATAGAAGTATATGTAGTTAATGTGTTTTGTTTGTTTCTAATTTAAATGAATATACAAATGATGATAATACTTTTTTTATATTTTTTTTTATCTTATTATAAATAGTTTTGAGTTTAATGATGATGAGTTGATGATACAAAACAACTCTGCACATAAAATCAATCAAAATATTTTAAATTGTCACGTAAATTAAAAACATTAACTGATATAATGATTTGAAATGTTTTAATTTATTGTGTATGCAAAGTTGTTTTGAACCGTCAACGCACCACCATTAAACTCATAGTTTTTTGGAGTAAAATAATATTTTCATTGTAAAAAAAATTATCATGAAATTTCATTTTTATTTTATATAGAGAAAAGGGATTGTTTTCAACTTTCCGTCATTAAAAAAATCGCATAATTTTCTTTCTTAATTTTTTTTAAACTTTTAAATAATTATTTTTTAGAATTTTGGATAATTATTCTTAAATATGAATTTTTAAATTTATGAAATTCAACATAAAAGTAACCAAAAAATCTGGACTTAAGAAAAAAGCTTTGATCTCCTTTTATTTTTTGAAGAAGTTTGTATAATATTTTAAATATATCTGCAAGAAAATCATTAAAAAATACAAATTGACTTAACAACAAGGTTAAAACTCTCTCAAAAGGAACCAAGGATAAAACTACATGTCGGAAAATTTTATAAAGATGAAAAAACATACACATCTTTTTTATGGGCCGAAAAATGGAATTTGGTAATATTATAGCGATAAAAAACTTAGTTAACTTGTTTTTTATTCAAAAGAAAAAACATTTATAGATGTTATGTTTAGAGGCGAGAGGTATGAATAAATATATAATTTTGTTGTGTCTCATTTAAGATGTTTGCAATTGAAAAAATATATAATTAATCATATTGAATTTAATGATAAAATAAATTTTATTTTCTAAAACTTTTTCTTTTTTTATACAAGAACAAAATTTTGTCATTTTAACATAAATAATGTGAGTTTCCTTTCAAAAAAAAACATAAATAATGTGAGTAATACACAATAATTTAATAAAATATTTGAAAACTAAAATAAGACGGTGATACCCTTTCAAGCGTGTAATAAATAAAGGTTTGTTTTTTTTTTTTAACTAATAAAAAGTTTAGGTGAGTTTGGCTTCAAGGCTCACCAAAGTCAGAGCAGGCCAGTCATCAAGGTTTGACGAGCGCTAATAGAGATATTTATATATCACTCATCAAAGAGATTTTCATGCTAAATGTAGGAGTTGAACCCACGCCCTTGTGAGGGTATGAATAAACTTCTTACCAACTGAGTTTACCTTCAGTGGTAGGTTCATTTGTCTTCTAAGACTTATTGTTTTGTTGAAAATTAATTAATGTTTCGAAATTGCTCTTCTCCCATCAAAAATTTCTTACTCTCATACAAACCGACGAAAAATACGCCCCACGTGACTTAAGTCACGTTGAAATCCAGTGTGAATTAAGTCACGCTCATTACGCGTCAACATGACTTAACTCACATAGGTTGTAATCCAACGTGAGTTAAGTCACGTGGGGCCTATATCCAATACGAGAACAGTTGTTTTGGCTTTTTTTTCTCTAATTTCCTTCATTCATTCATACTTCCATTCATGCCATCAATTATTTTCATCCATGTTTTCATCATTCGTTCAATCATTCATTCAATCATACATACATTTATTCATTAAAAATTTAAATATGCAAAATAAACCGAAAATTAACCAAAATGTCATAAAATAACGCAAACGCACAAATGTAAATATATTACATCCTTTATCCGCCAAAGTGCCATAAAAACATCTAAATATATACAAAATGTCAAGAAAACACTAAAAAAAACCATACTCGTGATCCTGATACAAATACAGGCAGAAGCTCTCTCATCCATTATTACTTTCAAAATTCTCAAAATTTCTCAACTCTCTCTCAAAATCTCATCCAAATTTATTCAACAAAATCACAAGTAAGTAATCATAGTCCTATTAACATACATTTTAGTTGTATATAATTGTTTTTCTTTTTCTATAATTTTAGATTTAGGTTGATATAATTTTATTTTTTTTTTTTTATAATTTAAGTTTTTAAGTTGATTTACATATTATGATTCATTTTTAGAGTAGATGTAAGTTGTTTAATTTTGTTAAAATGTTTGCATGTTTATATTATAGTTATGAGTTTTAGGGTTTCTGTATAATTTGCACTCCAAGTGTTTGATGAAATGTTTGAATAAGTTTTTCATTGATTGTTTAATTTCTTATGGTGTAGATATGAAACAATGGACCATCATTTGTTCAAAGATCAAGTACGTTTCAACGGTCGAAACTGTCATTCGTTCAAGGTCCGAGTTGATATTACGCTAAAGGATCTGAAGGATCAACTGAACGAAATCAATCAAGGACTTAACCCTGGAGACACAAGAAGGGTGGAGGACATCTAGTATGCACGTCCCAGTAATCTGCAGACCAAAAAGATAATGTTGACAGACGATGACTGCGTGAGGATAATGTTCTCCAGATATTATGGGGAATGCATGTTCCCGATAATTGAGATGGAAGCTACGTTGTTGAGATCACTTGAAGATATTATGAACAATTTGATTATGCCAGGAAATTGTGTTTAGGTATCATCATTATTATGTATTGTCTTTATTTTGTTGGAATTTAAGTTTAATTCTTGTTAGTTTGCTAAAGATGTTGGTATTGAAGTGTCTTATACTGAATGTAGTGATTTGCAAGCCTCTATGAAAATTAAAAAGATTAATAGAGCACAACATGTATTCTAGCAAACCAACTTTATAAGTTTTCACATTGAATTCCTTCGTATAAGATGAGTGTCACCGAAGGAAATGCACCTCTAAGATGTTTCTTTGAGTTTGATCGTGCTCCTCTGTCAATTGAAACTTGTCAGTTGGCAGGACAGTAAGATTAAACTCAAAAGAACCTCTTGAATGCATTCCTTCATGTGATGTAGGGAATGCATTCTAAGGGGTTGTTTTGAATTGGATTGTGCTCCTCTGTCAATTGAAACTTGTTAGTTGTCAGGGCAGTAAGATCAATTCAAAACAATCTCTTGGAATGCATTCTTCTCTGTGATGATGGGAGTGCACCACTAAGAGGTTTCTTTGAGCTTGATCATACTCCACTGTCAGTTGGAAGGGCATTAAGATTAAGTTCAAAGCAACCTCTTGGTATGCATTCCTTTATGTGATGACTCATCTTATATGAGAGAATTCGATGTGAGAATTTATATATTTGATTTGGTAGAATACATGTGTTGTGTTATCTTAATTCTTTCAAGTTTTCACATGGCGCTGCAAATCACCACGCTAAGTATAAGACACTTCAATCCCAACATTTTGAGCAAACTTTCAATAATTTAATTTAAACCCAACATCATGATGATACCACATATATTTAGGGAGAATGTAATGTAATGTAGATGAAATTAAAACTAAATAAAATTGTGTACTTTTTTAATTGATTTTGTGTATTTGTGCAACTTTAATCGAATTTATTCAATATGCGACTTTAATCGAATTTATTCAATACGTGACTTTATTCAAAGTACCAAAATGTACCAAAATGCGCGGCATATAAAAAAAACATCCAAAACAATTAGATATTACAAGCCATTACATTCAATCATCTTTCTCGTCGCATGAGTCAATTGGGTTGTCATTGACAGTCCTTGGGCACCTGATTTTGGTTGAGGATCGAAATAACTTTTCCTTCCGCTCCTCCTCAACCTAGAATGGTTGTACACCGGCACATTCGAATCACATTTTTTACCGGAACCATTGCATTCAATTTCGTGCCATGTCATAGTCAATTTAGCTTTCTTCTTCTCACCCTCTTTTTTTAATTGAGCAGTATCGCCCTGTTTCAGTGACATATCTAAACAATGCAAACATTAGATAGAAAATACTACCACAAATCTCAACCTATAAATCTAATTTTGAGTTCATTGTTTGCAGATAAATTTATAAAAATACATAAAAGGGACTTCCAAAGTTTCATATCAATTCGAAGACGTTTCAAAAAAAAATTCCAACCAAAACGTGCAAAATTGAAATTTTGTTCCTACTAATTGTATACTCATAGGTCAATTTTGTTCCCTAATTTTGTAGGCATGGTTAGAAAATAATAAGAACCTTCACAATAAAATTTTGCTGTTTTTAAATGAGAGACAAATTACTTTGTCCCTAGACGAAAAAAATCTATTTTTTTGTACAAAGCCATATTTTAATGTCCTAAACATGTCTGGAAAAAATCATTACAAAATTCAACTTGTAGGTCGCTTTTTTGGACTACGCGTATATCATATGTTCAAAAATAAGAAAAATATTAAATTACAAGGCTATAATATATGTTTTTTTTTATTTTATAAGGTCCTTTGTCAAACATAGTGTATATGATAGGGTCACTTTGAACAATTAACCTTTTTTTTATTGGTGGTGGTTTTGGGTCAATATTTGACCCAAAATCACCTTTCTTCATCTTTTTCTCTCTATTTCAATTTAAATAACAATAACACAGCTCGTTAGGGTTACTAATGCACTCGAAACCAATTCATTTGAGTGAGACGGCGGTCAGTGGAATTACATGTGTGAGGGTGAAATCCATAGATCTACACTTGCAATTTGCAACGGAGAAGAAAACAATGGTTTCAACAAATGAAAAGGTGAGAAACTATATACCTAACGATATTAGCTTATCCATTTTATCGAAGTTGCCTCTTAAATCTTTGAAGAGATTTAAATGTGTTCGCAAATCATGGTCTCTCTTAATTGATAATTCTCATTTCATGAACATGTTTCGCAATAATTTCTTATCTAATTTGCGTTGCTGTTCGTATTACGATGGGTCATCTATACTCTTACAGATAGATAAAACTAATTTTAAGGATGATTTTTATTCTCTATCTGGCGAGAGGTTTGAGAATAAGGTCAAATTAGATTTCTTAAATCCATATGCAAACCGATTCAATTTTCAAATTTTTGGGGTTCGTAGTGATAATGGCATACTTTGTCTCCATGAATATGATGCTTTGGGAGAAATTATATTGATGAACCCAGCTACACAGGCATTCAAGGTCCTTCCTCCCAGCCAGGTTGAGTCGATTGAGTTGTCTATCCCAAATGATGCTAAGGATTTTGTTGATTTTTGTATTATTTCCAATCTTCACGGATTTGGTTATGACTGTGTTATAAATGACTATAAGATCATTCGATATGTCAGTTTTGAGATAGAATCATTATTTGAAGGTTATGGACACCTTGAAGAGATTATATATTCAAATTCGTTGGGAAAAATATCTTTAGAACCTTTATGGGAGATATATAGCCTAACAAGTAACTCGTGGAGGAAACTTGACGTTGACATGCCATTTTCTTCAAATTGTAACGAGGGCACCCAAGTCTACATGGATGGAATCTGTCATTGGTTGTGTGAAAAAAACGAGGAAGATAACCCCGTTGGACCATGTTTGGTGTCATTTTACTTCAGCAATGAGGTGTTCTTAATAACACCCATACCCTCAAACTTAGATTATTGTTTTGATGTTGAACCATCGTGGATAAACTTGGCACGGTTAAATAACTGCATTGCATTGATCTCTTATCATGAACAAAGGACTACTTTTCACATATCAATTTTGGGTGAAATTGGTAAGAAGGAATCATGGACTAACCTCTTCACTATTGGACCATTGTCTAGCATTGAGTGTCCTATCGGAGTGGGGACAAAAGGGGAATTATTCTTCCAAAGAAAGGATGAAGAATTAGCTTGGTTTGATCTTAATACTCAAATGATTGAGGAACTTGGTTATAAAGCAGGGGATTATTATACTCGGATAATAATATACAAGGAAAACATTCTTGCAAATGGAGGAATCGGTAATTAATTTCTTTTTTTCTCCAAGATGTATATAATTATGGTTATTGAGATATTACCTTGTATGCAAAGTAGCTTGTTAATTGTGCATATCACAATTATTGTCAGCAAGTTATGTTATCATTTGATCTTGCTATAGCAACTTTATTTGGAATGTTTAGTCTCTTTTGATTTTCAAACTAATCTTATTTCCATATCATTGAAAATAATAATCGTTTGATGTTTATTTAATATCGTTGACAAAAATAATTGTTTGATGGTTAATTTGAGTTCATTCACAAGTGCTTAAATGTAGACAATTACACAATATGCTCTGTTTTATTTATTCCCAATTTTATGTTTCCTTATAAATTCTTAAGAAGATATCTTCCATCTCTTCATCGTTGATATATTGTTTTTGTCAAGTATATAATAGCTGGTAGTGTTTTAGTAATTTGTAGAGGAGAGAAAAATAGTTTGTTAGATGCAATAAATAGGGTAGAAATTTGTAATATGTGAACATGATTACATTTGTATGGAGGTTCCATAACTTGAGGTGCAATGTGTGGTTTCACAAACAGATGGTTAATAAATGGAGGTATAATATGATTTTCCGAAATGGAGGGGGTATCAATAGAAGCATCCATATCTTAAATAGTGCAAACTATTGTTAGAAAAATTGTATGGTTATGTCATAGTAACGTATTTCTCTTGACATGCTGCAAACTACAAATGTGTACTTGTGTATTAATTCGTGTACTTTTGCGAATTGATTCACATAAATTACATCGTAGTTCGTGGAAACAAACATACCAATATAAATGGGTGAATGTCAAAGAATGAAGAAGAAGTGGTTCTAAAGGAGATAAAAGAGAAAGAAAAGTCTCTGATTGAGTAAATAATTTTGCAGGAAAACCTCTTGCAAAATAATACTAATAAACATGAAGAAAAGTGAATATAAAAAGAAAATTTTGGAAATTAGCAAGAATTTGTTGCAGCTTTCTACTAAGGAAATTAAGAATGATCACAAGAGAATAGTCCTTATGATAATTTATGCTTCATCGAAAATAATGAGTATTTTTAAGATTATAATACCATTTGAGGAATGATGTCTCTTCAGATTTACGAATAATCATAAGAGTATAGTCCCTTTTGATATTTTATGGCCTTTCAGAAGTTAGAGGTTAGACCGGTGGCAACAATTTATTTCAGTGGTCATACTACCATAGTTGGAGAGGTTAAAGTTTAGAATGGTGCTGGTCTTATTACCATAGAATGGTTTTGTAACAATCTGTTTTTGCTAGGATTATTTTATTTATTACTTATGTGTTTATATTTGTTTAATTGATTGCTTGTGTATGTGTCTTGGGACTGGTGGATTTAGAGGTGTGAAGGGTATTTTAGTCATTTTTAGGACTTAGAGTATTTTGGTAATTTGAGGAGAAATGGTATTTTAGTAATATTAGTATTGATATTATATCAGTATTTGAGGTGGATAATTATTTTTACTAAGTTAGTAGTAACTAGTGGTAATTATTTGATATGAGTTTTAAGCCTGATATGATTTGTAGTAACCTAGCCTACTAAGGGGGAGTGTGTGTGTCTATATATAACTTATGATAGAAACTAGGATTATAAATATTTCACCCATTCTCATAACAATAGATAGAGTGGCTAGAGAGAGAAAGTGGGAAGATAGAGAGAAGGATAGAAGAATATATGAGAAAGAGCTTGGAAAAAGGATAAAGCTAAACCTAGAAAGGAGAGTGAAGCCTAAACTAGATAATTTGAAGGTTAAAGGTAAGGAAGTTAGTTCTATTTCATCATATAAGCTATAATCTTCTTTTTCAATTATGAGTCATAATCACTTTCAAATTAATTATGATTTTGAATGTTGATATTCGTGCTCCTAGTTAAGTGATGATTTTTGAGTATGTGAATTTGTTGGAAACTTGTTCTGGGTACTTTAATTTCATTGCTTAATTATTACTTCAAATTCTTACCTGAGATGTGAATATGGAATGTTGATGTGTTTGAACATGAATGCTTTCTTTTCGCGAAATAAATTGAAAATAAACGATTTTTGATAAAATAGACGAACTTGGCCAAAATTGAGTTTTATGATTCCATAACTTGTAAATGAATTTTATTCATGATAATATGATGAAATAAGAATGAATCTACATTAAATTGGTGTATAATATGCTGATGATCATGATTGGTGGATTATTGTCTATTTGTGAAACGATGATTGTTTCTTGTGGTGACAAATCTTAATGATGATTTTTGGTAATGACTCTTTTGTTGATTGTGTGGATGTGAATACTTTATAATTTAAATGGTGGTAAATTGTTGAATATATTATATGATGGTAAAAATTGTATAATATGGTTTGGTGATATGTGCATTGTCGAGTCTTTACTTGAAGTCCAAGCATTCATAGTCATGTTGAGTCTTTATGAAGAATGTAAATGGAGGTGTAATTTTACATTGATTTGGTGAATAATGTAATGGAGGTGTACTTTACGTTAGGTGTGGATTCATGTGGTATCTCCGGAATCCAGTTGGTACCATATGCATTTGAGATTGTTGAATTGTGTCATACTTAACTATGTTCATTGGTGATATTGTGCACTGGTGAAACTTGGTGAATATTGTGATTATGTGAAAATGGAATTTGTATATGTTGCTTTATTATGCTAGAATACTTGAAGAATAATGTCGATGTGGAAATTCATTGTTGAATGATTTAATTAAGTGTTTATTTATTTATCATTGGTAATGAATATATTGATTTACTTTCATTTGATTATATATATTATTTGTGGAATATAATCTAACCCCCAGTGGTCGTTTGGTTGACCATCTACCTATTAGTATGAATGGGTAGACGGCGTGCAGGATTGATTTGCTCTAGCTTGTGAGTTGCTTGAGGACTAGCTTTGGAGCGACCTATTATGCTAAGGGTCTAGTTTAGGGCTCTGATTAGAGTGTTAGACTTATGTTGTTTATTTTATGTCTTGATAAGACTTGTTACTCAATCATGTTGAGATTTGAGATTTTAATTGGTGATGTATTATGGTACATGTGACATGACTATTTAGGAGACTTTATTATATGTTGATGAGATGTTATGATACTATTCTGCTGCGAGTTTTGAAAAACTATTTATGCATGTTTTGGATTAATTGAGGATATAACATCTAAACTCTTTGAATAATTGTATTATTTGCATGATTTATCGCATTAAGGGTTTAAGGTGTTACAGGTTTCAATATTAAATTCGAGTGGTATTAGTACATATTGGAAGTGTAATTCTAGAACGAATCAATATGACTCTGAGATAGTTGTAGCTAAGCTGTTTTATTCTCAAGGCATCATGGTTTATAGTCTGCACAAATTTTTGTAGTGCCACGGAACGTATTAAAGAGAGGTATAACTCAACCCAATAATAAATACGGTAGTTGAAAAATTCTTTTTCAATATGGAAATTGGAAATCGAAATATAACAGCTTAGAAACCCATAATCAACATTGACAATGCTTAATTAAATAGTACAACATCTAAGAACTGTCACGTACTGAACTATATATCTCATACATAGCATATCCTACTAATGTTGCGTACAATGAATGCGTACCACATAGCCACTACAAGAAACATTGTCTTTTGCCAGGGGCAAAACCCTTGTTAAAAGGACAAAATCCCTGGCAAAACGGACGTTTGTGAGGGAATTTCCCAGGGACGAAAGCAGTGGCAAAAGCGCTCGTCGCAAACACTTTGACAGAGGTTACACCCCTGGGATGAAAAAGAGGGACGCAAGCCCTGACATATGGCCTGACATATTTTCCTGTCATAAGCCCTGGCAAAACCCGTCACTTTTTTCTGCATTTGACTGACGCACTGAATAATTGACTGATTGATTGTCAATTCGGATTCGAAAAAACCAGAGACTAGTGAGGGGTTTAACCCCTGGCAAAGTGCATATTATTTTTTTTAAAATGTTTTATTTAATAAACCGAATATTTCTATAATTAATTTAATATTATAAATATATTTTTAATTAATAAATTATATTTAAATTAATTAAAAATTCTATTTTTTTTAATTATTTTTGAAATACAATTAAATGTTTCAAAAATCATTTTAATTAATAAAATATATTTTAAGCAAAATTTAAAATTAATTTTATAACACAATTAAATGCATATAAATAAAACAATATCACACATAATAATATTAAGTCATTAATTAATAGGCATGAAAAATAAATTGTACCTAATAACTATACAAACCGTGCAGGAAAATAAAAATTGTGCCGGGAAGCATAGAAAACCTCCCAAAGTCATACAAACCATAATAATATAAAGAAACACACAATAACAACCATCATGCATCAATCATCCTCATCAAGCCCGAGATCATCATCATCGCCATCGCCTTCACCATACACTTCATAGGGGTCGTCCACATCATCATCAGGCACTGAGTTCTCACATTTTGTTGGCTTCCACCTTGCTGCCCAACACTCTGCTCATCCGTAGGCCAGCCTTGCTCTTGCCTAAATGCGGCCAACTGAGCGTCAAAGAATTCCCGCTGTTTCCTAACCACATTCCGGATAAGCTCCTCTTGGGTTTTCATTTGCGCAGCAAGCTGCTCTTGAGTCAACCTAGTGATCATTTCCCGCATCTCGGGAGTAAGCTCAGGTTGCCGAGAAGACCCCTCTCCAGAAATAAGGGTAAGCTTTAGCGTGGCAGCAATACCCTTCCTGTAGTTTCCAGCTAAGTTTCCTGCACCGTATAACCGCCCCTTTGTCTTCTCGCCAGCAACTTTTGTCCAAGTGTGGAGTGTCAGAGCTTCGTCAACTGAGCATCCACGGGAGAGCGACTCTGCTAGCTGTCGATCGTACTCCTCTTAAAATAAATAATAACAAAATAGTTAAAAGACAAAATAAAAATCAACAAAAAATTATAAAACAAATCAAATTAATTAAAATATACTTATTTAACAATTACCTGACATATCCTGGAGCGATCGTCAACATACTAGCCTGATTTATAAGTGTGAGTCTTCTTATGGAGCTCATTTATGTATGGCTATCTACCCAGCTTCTTTGCCTAATTGAAAAAGAAACACAATTATTAATTAGTTAGTAAGACATTAAACTATTTAACCACATAATTTAAAAACATACATTCTAGAATTAATCAATAGTTATTATTTTTACCAATTGGCGAGCATGCTCTGCTGCGCTTATGCAGCCTCCAGTGTGAAGGCATCCTCCGGTGTGAACGCAAATTGTGAACTATCACGCTATGGTATATTTATTACAATGTTTCAAGTTATAGGTGCATGGTCAAGAGCGTCATCATAGGCGTATCTTTTTTCTAGTAATTAGTAGTGATGAGTAAAATTGCAAGTGCACGGTTTTACCAAAGTAGTAAAATTAAAGTATCGTTCCAACACGGAGTTGTTCAATTTAATTAACTTTTAGAAGATGATTAGAAGAAAATTTAGCTGTAAAGGTTTGATTTTTAACGGAGAAAAAATAATAATAAAAGGCGCCTTGGGATTATTGATTCATCTTAATAACAAGTCTTTCACAAACAAACCCTAAACCGTTAATTTAACATTGGACCCACTTTCTAAAGACAAGTTTCTCTTAAGCGTATCAAAGCTTCTCTCGAAGTCATTGAGTGTGTTCCTCTAGCAACCACGCCTATTCTCATGGTTGATTGCTATTAGAATCCTTGAAGAACGAAACTTTATGTGTCTCAAGGTTTGCTAGACTATTTTCATGTTTCGCAATCCTTGTCTAATTTCACTTGTTCCAATATCAAAGCTCCGCGTTAGCTTTATGAATTTATATTTGAGATGATGAATTAACAAATACTAACCCTCCACTTTCACTTGATGAGTTTGGTATTTGTTAATTCATTATAAAAACGGTGAAATTAGATTAGAAAGTAGATTTATATAAAATTAGGGTTTATGGTTTGGTTTGATTAGGATTATGTCATTAAGACTTATCCAACAATCCCAAAACAAGAAGAGTCTACTCACTCACGTTCATTGTAGACATAGAGAAGAAGAAGAAGAAGAACATAAAAGTAAATAATAATAAAATAAAGGTGAACTTTTATTCCAAGAACAAAAGATGGTTTTACAAACTAGATGGTTGCTCTATTTATAGTCTAACATTGACTTGAGCCCCAAGAATAAATAACTAAAGTGTTGCACAAGAAACCATGGGCTTTAGGTCAGAATACTAAAATAGGCAGCTTGTCGGAGAAGCAAAAGCAGCAAAGGGACCAAAGGGGGCGCGCCTCTTCTTATATTATTGTACAAAATCTTCAAATTCTTTGCACATGATATTTTTGTATGAGATATTCATATTTTTGACATGAATCCTTGCACCAGATATTTTTGTATGAGATCTTCATATTTTTGGCACGAATCAGCTCCAATTATCCTTTATTTTGCTCCAAGACTCCATCTTTCAAATATTTGTTCTTAAAATAAAATAACTTGCAATTGAAGTAAAATAGTTCTAAAAAGTAAATAATATTAAATAAAACGAAATCAAATATAAATAAAACAGACTCAAATATTATATTAAAAACATTAATTATTGACTCATCAAATTCCCCCATACTTGAATCTTTGCTTGTCCTCAAGCAAAAGACATAAACAACATAAACAAGATTTAACATATGACAATACAATTAAAAACTTAAGTCACCTCTAAGGTTTCATTTCAAGTGTACATTAATCACAACTTCAAGTATTCTTTGTGAACCTATTCAACCCGACAACAAATTTCAAGTGAGTGTGTGTGTGTAAATCATCGTTTTTCTTGCTCCTATATAGGATAGATATTATGAGGAAAACATGTTCTAACCTTAAGACTAAATCAACCAAGAAAAATTCTTTCTTCATTTCATATAAGAGAGATGGGAGTATTTTTGATCATTGGATCTTTGTCATTTGCACATCTTTGGGGTTTTTGCAGAATTTTTATTGATTTTTGGAGACAACCATCTTCACGTAGGAAGTCGGAGGGCCTTCCCCTTCCCCAATCTAGATTCAATGGTGCTCTTTATGATTATAACATCACCTTCACGTAGGAAGTCGGAGGGCCTACCCCTTTCCCAATCTAGATTCAATGATGCAACTTTAAAATTAATTTGGCTTTGTATTCCCCCACACTAACTTATACTACTTTTACTCTAAAAACTTTTAAGGGTTAATTTACCTTTAGAGTTAGAACATGCTCCTTAAAATACCTATTTATACACTTACTCAAAGGCTGCAACTTGTGCTTTTCTCATAGAGAAATTTCACAATAAAACAAGATGTGGGTTTAGCAAGAACACTTAAAACACAAGAAATTACTTTCATGTACAAGAAATAATCAATTGGAGGAGACTTTAACAAAAAATTATGCCATACTTTACAATAAAAATAAGCTGCTTGCCTTTTGCAACAAAACATAACAAAATATTTAAAGTTCAAGGGAGTTTGGAACATTACGACACAAGACACTTTATTTCCCCCTCCCCCCCCCCCACACACACACACTCGGGAGAAGCATTGTTCTCAATGATTCAAAATTAAAAAAAAAAAAAAGAAGAGGGAAGAAGATGAAAGAGGAAGAGAGGAGAAGATAAGGGAAGAGAGGAAGAGGAAAGCTCACAATTTATTGAGGTGCATAAGGTGGACCTTGGAGATGAAAGTGTTGCATCATCATCCATAGCATTTGGTTGTTTTCATCATTTACTCGATTGTCTCTTTGGACATCGTTCCTTAGCCCGGAGATTTCTACACCTTGTCTTTGTTGTTCGGTGCTTATTCGTTCAACCTCATTTTGCATCCATGCCCACCGGTTATTATCTTCATTATAGTGCTCATCGTCTTCATGGTCATGGTGCTTCTCATCATGGTGCAAGTCTGCACCTTCCTCTTCAACAACATTGTCCTCTTCATGTATCTGTGTATCATCACCAACATACAGCAAATTTTCTTCCACCTCGGTGTTAGTTCGAGATGGGTTTGGAAGGATAATTAAACATAAAGACACATTGAGCTTGAGCTCATAAGTCATGTTATCAGGCGGATGAGGCTTAATAAAGTTCATAGCAATGAGGGTTTCTATATTAAGCCTATTGTTGCCCTCAATCCGGTTTATCCCTATGTTCTCGCCCACTCCAAACTTCCTAGCTATATATGTGATAATACCTCCCACTACTATTTCACCCTTACCATCAGACCTTGTACCTACAGATGCAAGATAATCAAGCAAGTAAAAACAAGTGTTTACAGGCCGGTTATTGAGCATATCCCACAACATGAAAAGTTCATCTGTCCTAGTGGTTCCCAACTATTTCATACCCTAGATGGTGCAAGCCATAACCCTTTGAAGGTACCTAAGCACTGGGTTGTGAATGTTACTAGCCTTATTGGAACGTGAATTGTATTGTGATAAACCGGTGATACGTTCCCAAAAGGCAGCGGGTTGATAGTCAACCGACTTTAGATCATGATTCCAAGAGTCATGGATGAACCCCACATTTGCGAAGCCCATCTCATTGCAAAAGTGTTCAAGAGACATATCATAATCAATGTTCATAAGCCTGAAAGAGACTCTATGTTTGGGGTCATCCAAATTCAACCTATCCTTCTTGAAATCAATAGAGCTCAAGAGTTCATAAGTGAAGTCTTCAAACCCCCGCATAGGTCTCAACATATCAACCCACCCTAGTCTATTCAGCAGCCTAACCACATTATCCTTAATACCTAATTTATCCATATCATAATTATCAGGGTACCTGCAAGCATGTAAAGGTTTAGAGATAAGTGTTTTATACCTATTTCTTTGCTCGGCGGATATAAAGTCAATGTGATGGTTCCTTACGGCTGCTCGTTTTGATCCTGCACCACTTCCAGAGCTCTCAGCTTCCTTGCCTTTTCTTTTGGATGTCATTGACCTAGTTGACTTGGTTTGGATTTTCGGGAAGGTTAGGTTTTGGCAATGTTATGTGGAGGAAATGTTGGTTTAATGATTGGGATTGGTGAAAGAATTATGGTTTTTGGGTTAGGGTTAAAGGGATTACGAATTTGGTGAATTTGTGGTTTGGATGGAAGAATGTTGGTTTTGATTGGTGGTTTATGTTTGGAATGATGAATGCAGATATATATGGAGGTTTGAAGGTTTTATGTTATGGAGGTTTAGAGAGAGAAGTTGAAGGATGAGGGAGGTCTGTGTTTGAGAATGAAGGAAGAAGAAGAAAGAAAAAAAAATTGGTGAAAGAAGGTTTGGGACCATGGCACGGGCCATGCCAACTCTATGGAAAATGGTTGGTTTTTGGATAGGTCACAGGCACGGCCGTGCCAAGCTTCTAGTCATGCTAGACTCAATTTTCTTCATTGTTTCGCATCATATTTGGACAAATACCTACAAAAAAAATTAAAAGAACACAAAACAAACAAAATAAAAGCAATTAAACTCGTGGGTTGCCTCCCACGAAGCGCTCGTTTAAAGTCATTAGCTTGACAATCAAGAGGTTTCTCTACCCTATACACAATCTTTCACAGAGGGACAATGGCATCAAATTAAAACTATCTCCTAAATCACACATGGTTTTTTCTATAGTCTCGGATCCTATGACACATGGTATGGAAAAAATCTCTGAATCCTTAAGTTTAGATGGCAATTTGTCTTGAATGATTTCAATAAGTTTCCTAAATTGCTCATCTAACTTGGACTTATCAAACCTTTGTGGCAAAGAAATTTTTGGCTTACAAGGTGGTGATGTGTCAGGCTTTTCACTCTCTACTACAACTTTCTCACTTTGTGGCTTTTCACTCTCTACCTCAACCTCAATTGTCTTGGTTTCCACAACAGGGTCCTCTAATTGCTTACCATCCCTAAGTGTAATAGCAATTATCGGACCTTTGAGGTTGGTTTCAGTTTGACTCGGAAAGACTCTGGAGGGTTGTGAGGAAAAGGTTACTTGTTGGGATACTTGGGAGATTTGAGTCTCTAGCATTTGTTGTGAGTACAAAATAGAATCTACTTTTGATGAAAGCTTGACAAGAGAATCAGTCAAAAATCCATTTTGATTCTTAAGCTCTTGGAGCTGCTCGGATTGATTTATAAAAAAAATTCTAACAAAAGTTTCAAGCTGGATTTTTGAGTGACTCTTTGGTTGTTCGCATAGCTAGGTGGTGTTGTTTGTTGTCCAAAAAGATTTTGAGGGTTTTGAATATAAATTTTTTGATTGTTCCTAAGCCCTTGATTATATTGAGCATAGTTTACTTGCTCAGGACTTCTAACAACACTACCTAGCTGACATTCAACACCAGTATGACTAAATATTCGATAAACTATACAAGGAGGTAAAACAGGGGAAGAAGTCCATTGATAGTGGTTTTGAGCCATGCCTGAAATCAAAACAGTTACAGGTAGAAAATAAAAAAGAAAAAGGAAAAGAAATAAACAAATATATAGAGATATATATATATATATATATATATTAGTCTAACACTAATAAAAAGTTAATCAAATTACAATAACTCCCCGACAGCAGAGCCAAAAACTGAAGTAGTAAAAATAGAGTATCGTTCCAACAGGGAGTTGTTCAATTTAATTAACTTTTAGAAGATGATTAGAAGAATGTTTAGTTGTAAATGTTTGATTTTTAATGGAGAAAAAATAATAATAAAAGGCGCCTTGGGATTATTGATTCATCTTAATAACAAGTCTTTCACAAACAAACCCTAAACCGTTAATTTAACATTGGACCTACTTTCTAAAGACAAGTTTCTCTTAAGCGTATGAAAACTTCTCTCGAAGTCATTGAGTGTGTTCCTCTAGCAACCACGCCTATTCTCATGGTTGATTGCTATTAGAATCCTTGAAGAACGAAATTTTATGTGTCTCAAGGTTTGCTAGACTATTTTCATGTTTCGCAATCCTTGTCTAATTTCACTTGTTCCAATATCAAAGCTCCGCGTTAGCTTTATGAATTTATATTTGAGATGATGAATTAACAAATACTAACCCTCCGCTTTCGCATGATGAGTTTGGTATTTGTTAATTCATTATAAAAACGGTGAAATTAGATTAGAAAGTAGATTTATATAAAATTAGGGTTTATGGTTTGGTTTGATTAGGATTATGCCATTAAGACTTATCCAACAATCCCAAAACAAGAAGAGTCTACTCACTCACGTTCATTGTAGACATAGAGAAGAAGAAGAAGAAGAACATAAAAGTAAATAATAATAAAATAAAGGTGAACTTTTATTCCAAGAACAAAAGATGGTTTTACAAACTAGATGGCTGCTCTATTTATAGTCTAACATTAACTTGAGCCCCAAGAATAAATAACTAAAGTGTTGCACAAGAAACCATGGGCTCTAGGTCAGAATACTAAAATAGGCAGCTTGTCGGAGAAGCAAAAGCAGCAAAAGGACCAAAGGGGGCGCGCCTCTTGTTATATTATTGTACAAAATCTTCAAATTCTTTGCACATGATATTTTTGTATGAGATATTCATATTTTTGACATGAATCCTTGCACCAGATATTTTTGTATGAGATCTTCATATTTTTGGCACGAATCAACTCCAATTATCCTTTCTTTTGCTCCAAGACTCCATCTTTCAAATATTTGTTCCTAAAATAAAATAACTTGCAATTGAAGTAAAATAATTTAAAAAAAAAAAATAATATTAAATAAAACGAAATCAAATATAAATAAAACACTCAAATATTATATTAAAACACTAATTATTGATCTTCAAGTAGTGATAGTATTTTGTTGCAGTAGAGGTTGGAGGTGCTAGTTTGTTGTGGCTTCACCGCATGGGATGCTTTTTGTAACACGTTTCTTGTAATTTTCAGATCTTCTATCGCTACTTTCTGTATTGAACGTATTAATATATTTTGCCTTTTCAAACAAAAAACAATAATTTTATTTTTATTGTTTTCTCTCTTTTGTTTGCATCATAATTTGTTTATATATCAATGTAAAGAATGACCTTTTTAGCTTTTTCTGATGCGCTACTTTTATGTAGAAATAACTTCAATATGAAAAACTTGATAATCTAATGAGAAAAAAATCACTCTATTTTTTATAGATAAGACTTCTTGTTGGGTCTTGAGTTTTGGGTAAAAGTGTATTGCATCTCACACTTGCTTGGGTTGTTGCTCTTGCTTAATGTGGAAGGTCCTCTAGGCTACACTCGTGACACAACAATGTTATCAAAGCCTGGTTTGACAAGCTCCTTGAGTGGAAAGTTTTTCTGGACAAGGTGTTCAGGCTGTTGATCTCGTTGATGTGTGTGGTGTCAACGGTGGTAAAAGTGTACATGTACTTGGATAAAAGAGCTTTCACTTGAGGGTGAGTATGATGAATTGATGGACTCGTAATTGAGAATGAGATTGTGTGTGAGTTAGAAGTCTCACACTGGCTATAAAAGTGGAAGTTGAACTCTTTATAAATAAGAGACCCATAAACCGATTGCCTTAATGTTTCGGGTAAAAGTGTGGTGTCACCCACACTTTGTTTAAAAACCTAAAAGTGTGGATCACCTCTCCCTTTTATATTTCTTCTTCATGAATTATGTCCATTGGTCAATCAATTTTAATTCGTAGATTCTTTTATCTCCTTGTGCATAACTTTACTACCTCGTCATGGCCCTTCTAGACAGTATTTTTGGCATATCTAGTACCAAGTAAGAATATCCTTAAAATCTGAATTAAGGGAATGGTATTTTTGGCACACTTGCCTACCTACCAAAACACCTTTTATAATTAACAACCTTTTATAATTAACAAAACTACAAGGGCTCACACAATATAAAACAAACAATACATCATAAAAGACATTGTATCATATTTATGATACAAGACTTAAGGTGGAAGACTTAGGGTTTAGGAGTTAAGGTATAATACTTGTATACAAAGACTTAAGGTTGAATTTAACTCTTCCAAATTCAATACTTGAAAAACTAAGAAAATCAAAATTTCAAATAAAAATTTAGAAGAACAAGACTCCTAATTTCGTATATCATTCCTAATTGATTAAGATAGCATAAGAGTAGTTCATTATCATCATTCCTTTAATCTTTGGGATTTGTATTTTCTGCTTATAACAAAAATTATTACAAAGGTCACTTGGCATGATTTTAAAATGATACTTAGAACAAAGCATTAGAACCTTTTCATGCCACCAAACAAAGCATTCTAGTTTCCAACAGTACTTTAAAACTATTTTATTTTAGTAATAACAAACTGAAGTTTTCATATAACAAAATCATGTTACGCAATTATTCGAATCTGTTAATAAATAGACACTAGAAGTTCCTCATTGCAATTATATAAAATATACAAGCAGGTTTCAGATGTTGGGAAAATGAATGAGGAATAACGCTCTATTGAGGAATTTTTTACCAGTTTTTGCTAAAGTTTGCAACGCCAGAGATCAAACGATGGGAGAACATACACAAACTAAGTTTGTGGAACCAATTTCTGCCAAAACAAATAGACATATTAAACATTAATACTTCAAGATATATAGAAAAACATAAACTTGATGCATGGTTAAAAAACATCAAACATTAAATATAATATCAAATCAATTCATCCTATACTTTTCTTCTGTTTGAAGGCATACTTCTGCCCCGACTAATCCTTGGCCAGTTGAGTATATTCCCCATGAAATCCAACCTTTTTTTTTGAGACGAACTTAGTTTAAACTTAGTCTAATCCAAGAAGTGTCCCAGTGTACCGACACGACGCCGACACTTGTAATTACACTGCATTATGTGATTTTTTTAAATTATTAGCTGTGTCGGCGTGTCAGTATCCTTGTCCGTATCTGTGCTAAAAGAACTATGACAACAACTGTGAAGGAAATCTTACGGCAATGGATGGATTCGCTACTGTAATTCGAGATCCAACAAATATGAATTTGTAATGCCTCAGTTTTCTTTTAATAATTAGACTCACTTATGTGTTTTCTTTTGTGGTTATCAGTAAAACAATTAAATTTCAAGTGTGTTTGATGTTACTGTTGTGACGGGTGAAAGTGGCATGAAGGAGGGTGGTGGAAGAATAGGGTGGGTAAGGGAGGTTGAAGACAAATTAAGTGAAAATAAATAAATTGTAGAAGACTATAATAAAAAGGCTTAATAGCAGTTTGAGCCCTTAACTTTTTCAAAGTTGCGATTTTGGCACCTAAGTTTTGCAATTTTGACTCGTTCTACGCTGACGTGGCACCCTAAATGAGGTGCCACACGTTATTTTTTTTATCCTTGGGGGCCCAAAACTGCTACAGTTGCAAAACTTAGGGAGAAATTTTATAGTTTTTTTTAAGGGGTCAAAATCGCAACTTCGTGAAAGTTAGAGGTTTTAAGTTTTGATATGTTTTATTTAAATATGTATTATTTATGCTGAGATGTTTTAAGAATATGTATTATTTATGCATGCTTGGTGATTTAATTGAAGAAGTAACATCTAGACTCTTGATATGTTCGTATCATTAGCGTAAATTATTGCTTTTAGAGTTTAGGCTGTTATAACATTTGGTTCAATTGATCCTTCAAACCAGACAGTGTAACATCAACATGGACCCTAAATAGATTGGGTTTCCTATGTTTTAATACATTGCATTAAGTTTGATATTTATTTATTATATGTTATTAAGTATTATGAACCAAACATACCAATTATAGAAGTTTTTGTGTATCGTCTACCACATAAATTATCATTGCAACGTGGATCAAAAAAAAAAACTCCTATATTTTTCCAGTTTTGATTCAATTATTTGAAAAGTGCCAAACCCTCCAATGAACATATTTTTAAGTAGTTTGGGCACCATTCTAGTAACATGTTCTATTTAAATAAAATGAAACCACCCAAACTACAGATGATATCGTTACCATAGATGTTTGCCTAGTGTGGTGTCGTTACAATCGATGTTTTGCTTCTTGTTGTTACCATTGAGGTTCACTAACGTCTATAAATGTTCCACACACAAAACATTTCTTTTTATTATAAACAACCTTTTATAGATGTTGGTGTCGCTTGAATCTCATTGGGAACTCATGGTGTTATGGTTTCACTCTTTGTCATTCATACTACCCCTAGAGTTACTCCACAGTAGTTGTGAGTGTAGTATGATTAGCTAAATATGGTTATCCTACATCATCTTGTATTCTATATCAGTTTGGAACTAAGGTTGCTCAACATATTTGATAACAAATTTGGCAAGTGCACAAAACTATTCCAAGTAATAAAGTAGTTAGTTATCGTCTCCACAATGATTGTTGTTTTTCATTCTAAAATTGACTATACCTATTAATAAAAACATAAAATTGTGGGTTGTTGGCAAATTTTGTTGACTGCATTGAAATTAAAAAGGGTTTGATATAATGATTAGGCGATGATTCAGATTCTTCAAATCCTCTATTTGTCTTTGTTGTATTAGCGTATGTTGCTAGATCAAATTGTTAGAACTTCTTCTAATATTTTGTGGGCTACAATCAATTGTTGGTTTTGGTTTTAATAAAAATGGTCTGATGTTGTGATTCAGTTGATGATGCTTAGACCCTAATAAAAGTGATCAATAGATAATGGGCTTTTGGATATTTAATCTGATTTGTGTAGAAACATAGTGCAGGCCCAAACACTGGGCCCATGATGGGTGCTGCCTAGGGTTGCACGATTATAAATAGAGAGGCTAGGTCATCTTTGCCATCACTCTGACAATTCTGCTCATTAGCGGCTTGCCCCATCGAAAACCCTAAGTTTGGAGCATGTGAAAGGCAAAGGAAGACTTTGTCTCAAATCTCAGCGAATCCGGTAATCATGGTTATCAAGTAAGTGTGTTCTAATTTCATATAATATCTCGATCTTATGATTAAATTGTTTACACAAATAACATTTACAGTTTATACTAACGACGTCGAGAAAAGTAAGGCCTACTCCGACTACGATTATAAGCCCCTTCTATAAGTATCGTTGTTCTATTGCTTATAGAGACTTATATTCTCATGAGCATTTGAAAACATTAAACTTATTCATACAAGAGAAATTTTTCAGTCTCTCAGCGAACTACTCGAGTCAATTATATATAACGAATCTAATTAGAAAAACAATATGAATCTAGAAATTCAGCCTATAATTAATCCAAGATCAAAGGAATTAAGAAACATACGTATAAATAAGGCTAAATTGCATTTTTGGTCCCTTAACTATTTAAGTAGTATCGCTTTGGTCCTTTAATTAAAATTCGATTTCTTTTGGTCCCTTAATTTCTCTCCGTTACACATTTTAGTCATTTCCGTTGGTTTTAATTCAAAAACGTTAGGTTTTCTTCATCTTCTTCTCATCTTTTTCATCTTCATATCATCTCCATGAACCTTTAATAACAAAAATCCCAGAAAAATTACAAAAGAAAATGAAGAAAACCTAACCTTTTTGAATTAAAACTAACAGAAATGACCAAAATGTGTAACGAAGAGAAGTTAAGAGACCAAAATAAATCGAGTTTTAATTAAGGGACCAAAACAATACTACCTAAATAGTTAAGGGACCAAAAATGCAATTTAGCCTATAAATAAGCATAATTTAAATAGTATTGGTAAAGGAATTTGTCATGCCCTTTATGGTGAAATATTCATATATATATATATATATATATATATATATATATATATATAAGAAAAATTAGTGGAAAATGATAAAAGTTGTCACAAGGTGGTATAGTCTTTATGGTGCCGCAGTTTTGATGAAATTGCTCTTAGTGTTAGGGTTGTTTTGATGACGTTTGATTAGATTAGGTACTAAGTATTTTGATAATGTTTATTGTTTACATGTTCATAGTAGGTAGCACATATGTTAAAACACCTAGCAATCTATGATATTTTATTCCTTCGAAGTGTCTTGTGTATCATGTGTCTTGTGTGTCAAGTTTTATTGAAGCTTCTTTCTAAGCTATATTAATCGAATCATGATTCCATTCATTTGTAATCTCTATTTTTGCCTTGGTCGTTCGTGACATTTCAAATCAATTCATGTAGACTATGACTCATATCACTTTGATTTAATTCAAGAAACATTTTAAATCCTTGAATTGATTCATTTGTCCTCTTTTCCCTTGTGTTTGCCTTGGTTAATTTGTATTAGTTTTCTTTAATTTGATTCAATCTTCATCTAAGTGTAAATGATTCAATTCAAGCTATTGTTTTTGCTGTCTTAAATCGATTCAATATTTTTCTGGAAAACCCTTGAATCGATTCACATGTTCTTTGAATCGTATCAATCTTCATAGCTCCAGATCTACTTATTTTCATATGTCTGAATCAATTCATGTTAAGTGTAACTCGATTCAGGTCGTTGTTTTTGCAACTAAAATTGCACTTGTCTCATCTTCTCAAAGGATCAAAGGGGTCCAAGTTTCAGACATAGCAAATACAAATTCACGGTGAAGTAGTTCAAGGGAATGCATGGAAACTCGAGTTTTGAAGACCTAAAGGCTATCCAATTTCAAAAGGACTTGAAGATTGGTGGTAGTTTGGTTGCTTAGGATTGAAGATTAGAGAATCAAAGAAATCTTTTGTAATCATAACAATTGATAGAGGTAGTTTCTATCAAGAGGTGTTATTCCTCTTCCTATCCTTTTAAATTTCCGCATATTAATTGCATATTAATTCTTTGTTGAAGGCATGTTAAATTGATTGTGAACTTTCCTTTTTACATCACTTAATTTCAATTACTTCAATTGAGATTCACACAATCTAGTTTAAAGTAAGCTTCGAACAAATTAATTCATATGTCTTGTGTTCATTAGTTGTTAGTGTGATTTGTTGTTAAGAGGATTGGTTTAAGATTGTTAGTTTTGGAATTTGAATGTATGTTTATTTATTATTAATTTGCTCCATAAGATTCGTTATTTGAACCTCTTAATTCAACTCTGTATCTTATTTTATATTCTTTGTCTTAATTTTGTTATCATCATCACACACAAATTCAATAATCATACTCTTATTAATCCACGCTTTCGCAAAAACCTTTTTTAAAACGAAAAACGCTATACCCCCCCCCCCCCCAATACACTTCCTAGTATGTCATGTAGACCAACATTCGATTCTATAATCCCCATAATATTTTGGCACAACAAGGGTTTATAAAATAAATACTGGGGATGTTCATTTTATGAAATCTAAAGTGGACATTTTTTCAGATTTTAGAATCTGAATTCGTGAAAAATGCAATTTCCCATAAAAAATATAGGGAAAAACCTCATTTTATATTATATAATCCAAAAATTCGAAGGCATGTATTGGAAAGATGAATACAATCCACAAGTCCTATCTCAATTAACAAAAATATCAAAATTGTTAGGTAAGACACCGCAAGATAGGTTTGAACCCCTACCCGTCCACTTGTTTGAACGTCAATTTCAATGGTTATTTATTATTTCATTAATCTACCAAAAAAAATTAAGAATACACTAATATATAAATATACTATGAGTTTAATTTTGGTGCACTGACTGTGTAAAGTTTGATTACACAATCAACCAATAAAATTGTGCCACATCATTTATCTATTTTGTTGTGTTATTTAATTTTATTAAAAAAAACCTAAAATTAATTCAGTTTTGTTTCATTTGTGCCATAACATCTTGATCACTTCCCAAGAGTGAAATAGATCAATGATATGGCACAATTTTATTGGTTGATTGTGTAATCAAACTTTACATAATGAGTGCACCAAAATTAAACCTTTTCTATTTATACATTGTTCTTCATACATGTGAATTGACATGGTCGGTGGAATCTTATTTGGAAATTAAAAGTGCCTCCTAAAATCAAGAATTTTCTTTGGCGTGTGTGTCGTGGCTGTTTTTCGACACGGGCTCACCTAAGTAGTAAAGGTGTTTCTTGTCCACTTGATTGTGTTCAATGTAGTAACAATTATGAGGATAACATCCATATTCTTATAGAATGTCCTAAAGCTGTTCAAGTATGGAGGGATGCGAATTTATGGGACACAGTTTATAGGGTGCTTCGGCAAGACAATGCTATTCATGCTCTTATATTTGCTTTTTTGCATAATTTTTCTCCAGATCATTGTGAACTTATGGCCACGATTATGTGGAGTCTTTGGAAGAGCTGGAACATGAAACTTTGGCGGCATCAGAATGAAACTAATGTGCAGGTTCTTCAACGTGAAACTCACTCACTAGAAGAATGGAGAGCAGCTCAAGACATCAGGTCTCGCAATAACCACCACAATACCACACCACAAGTGCACAACACAAGTATAGAAGAAGATCGTTGGAAGAAGCCAACACCTGGCAGGTATAAATGCAACATTGATGCATCCTTTTCCACTTCTTTTAACATGGTTGGACTGGGCATGTGCCTTAGAGATGATGATAGTGCATTTGTTCTTGCAAGAACGGATTGGTTTGCCCTTCTTTTTGATGTAGAGGTGGGAGAGGCGGTTGGTTTGCATACGGCCTTGGATTAGATTTCTAATCAACAATTTGATAATGTCGATTTTGTACTTGATTGTAAAAGAGTTGTTGATTGTGTCAATTCTAGTTTAGATGATAGCAGCGAATTTGGATGTATTATTAATGCTTGTAAACAACTGCTAGATGATAGATTTCAGAACTCTCATGTTGAGTTCAATAGGAGGCAAGCAAATAGGGTAGCTCACGAGTTAGCTCAAACAACCCTGTCTAATCCTAGCTCCCATATTATTAATAATGTACCGACATGTATTTGACATATTTTAGCAAACGAAATGCAATAAATTTATTCCTTAAATAAAAAAAAGTTAAGGAGTAACAATTATGAGGATAACATCCATATTCTTATAGAGTGTCCTAAAGCTGTTCAAGTATGGAGGGATGCGAATTTATGAGACACAGTTGATAGGGTGTTTCGGCAAGACAATATTATTCATGCTCTTATATTTACTTTTTTGCAGAATTTTTCTTCAGAGCATTGTGAACTTATGGCCACGATTATGTGGAGTCTTTGGAAAAGCTGGAACATGAAACTTTGGTGGCATCAGAATGAAACTAATGTGCATGTTCTTCAACGTGCAACTCACTTACTAGAAGAATGGAGAGCATCCCAAGACATCAGGTCTCGCAATAACAACCACAATACCACACCACAAGTGCGCAACAGAAGTATAGAAGAAGATCGTTGGAAGAAGCCAGCACCTGGCAGGTATAAATGCAACATTGATGCATCCTTTTCCACTTCTTTTAACATGGTTGGACTGAGCATGTGCCTTAGAGATGATGATAGTGCATTTGTTCTTGCAAGAACGGATTGGTTTGCCCTTCTTTTTGATGTAGAGGTGGGAGAGGCGGTTGGTTTGCATACGGCCTTGGATTAGATTTCTAATCAACAATTTGATAATGTCGATTTTGTACTTGATTGTAAAAGAGTTGTTGATTGTGTCAATTCTAATTTAGATGATAGCAGCGAATTTGGATGTATTATTAATGCTTGTAAACAGCTGCTAGAGGATAGATTTCAGAACTCTCATGTTGAGTTCAATAGGAGGCAAGCAAATAGGGTAGCTCACGAGTTAGCTCAAACAACTTTGTCTAATCCTAGCTCCCATATTATTAATAATGTACCTACATGTATTTGACATATTTTAGCAAACGAAATGCAATAAATTTATTCCTTAAATAAAAAAAAGGTTATTTTAAGACTAGGAGTAAGATATTTGTTGTTCCTTATAAATAAATAAATAACAAAAAGAGGATAAATTACACATTTTTATAAGGAAGAATAAACTACACATGTCATGATTTATTCATTATTCATGCCTCCTTCACCCCCTCATGAATCATGAATATTTTCCATGAATAAAAATTCCTCAAACTTTCAACTCTATTTCATTCTCCTATCTCAAAAAAAAAAACCAAACCCATTTCATTCTTCTTCAATTCTTCTCTTAACATCTCTCAATGACATCTCTAACAACACTCTCTCATTACCATCTCCCTCTTTCTTCCTTCAAAATTCATAAACAAACACACTCTCTTTCTCTTTCACTCTCACGTCTTCCCATTCATCCATTACAATTCCAATTCCAACCAAAACCACTATCATCATCTCGTTCACGTTTTCTTCTTTCTCAATCCCTGCCACGTGCTTATATCACTGGACCCGCGTCCGACCCGAATGTAGCTGACCCGGACCCGAAAGTTGATGGGTTGCAACAAGAGGAAACGGTTATACCGAAAGTTGTAACATGGGAGCTGCTGGCTTTGCTTTTGATTAAGCATAAATTTCGAATTGCTGTTTGTGTTGCTTCTCTCTTTGCGTGTACTGCTTGTACTCTATCCATGCCCATTTTTTCTGGTAACTTTTTTTTTGTTTTTTTTTATGATTATGATTTATGATTATTGCGTACACTCCATACCTTGTAACTTCTGATAGAATGTGTGTCTGGTGTTGACACGTGTTATATTCAATTAATTGTTTTTCTTGTTCTCTCAAAGTTGTACTTGTGTCTAAGTGTCTATGTCATTGTTGTGTCGGACGCTCTTTGTTTTAGAGCATCTGTAATGATAGTTAACAAAAAAGAGAAACGGTAGCAACACTCACTTCTCAACACTTTCATGATTTAAACCAATAAAAAAGTGAGTAATAGATTTTAAATGAGTTTCACATATACACGTAATTATCATTAAGGAATCAATGACTCTAATAGTACTAAACGGGTAAAGTCTTGTAAACTGTTTATGATGAATTGATAGTGAAAAATATCTTTGAATAAACCATCAAATTCGTCTCCGAGTTTGTAGGACACTCTCAAATAGGTTCTATGAATATTAAAAAAGGTCTTTGAATTTGTCAAATTTTGCTCATTAGTTTTTGAGCAGCATGTTAGGGACTAAATTGATAAAATGTGGTTAAATATAGATACCAAATTGATATTAAATTGTTAAAATAAACGGACCAAATTGATACAAAATTGTTAAAATATAGGGACCAAATTGATAGTAAGTTGTTATAGAGGGACCGATTTGATAGTTTAATAGAGTTACTTTTTTGAAATTTTCAAAATCTTAGGTGTTAGTTACAGTATAGTTTGCAATTGAATAGTAGTAAAGTTGGTTAGGAAGTTAGTTAGACCAATTGTTACATTATAGTATGCAATTTCAGGGACTATTTGACAGCAGTCTACAAAGTCAAAGCAGTAGTTTATTCAAAATTCTTTACAGTGAAATTCCATATGTATTAAGATATTTATTTAGAGTTTAATTATGATGCACTTGTAACCACAGTCCATAATTTCTATAACTTTATGATAAATATGATTTAAGTCAAATATTTGTAATAATCCAACAGTTATGATTGATTGACAGTCTAAAAAATCTTTCTAGTGACATACAGATTAAATTAAATCCAAATTTTTTCGTGTATTGTCAATGTAAAAGGTTTTAGCATATAAATGAAATTTATCAATGAAATTTAGCATATAAATTTAACATTTATAAAGAGTATGAGACAGTAGCTACAAGCCTACAATGATCATATATTATGTGTATAAAAAGTTATTAGACATAGTAGCTACAACGAGAGTTTTTCGGGCGAACCAAGGTACCTCACAACCAAGAGTTAGAAAAAATATCTAAATTACTGAGATTTATTTAGAGGATGATTTTTCTCACTCATTAAATGAGAGTAACCTCCTTTTGTATGACGACTTGCATGTAGCCGTTGCTTGTCTGACTACTTTTCTATTGCGCCGCATTAGTTCCCTTTCAGAATTTTGATGATTAATTAGACAAACCGTTAGTGTATTTTAATTTTAAGGACTAATATCTTGTTATTGTATCCTTAGGACGGTTTTTTGAAGTTCTTATTGGTGTCAGACCAGAGCCGTTGTGGAGTCTTCTCAGTAAAATGGGAGTTCTGTATGCACTAGAGCCACTTTTTACAGTTATTTTTGTCATAAACATGAACATAGTATGGGAGAAAGTTATGTCAACACTAAGAGCTCAGATCTTTGGAAAAATATTGATTCAGAAGGTAAAATCAAATCTATATTAACTTTCCTGTTCATTTTTATTAGTCATTTATAACAATATCTTGGTTGTTTGAATTACTGAATAGAGATATTTTACTTCGGTTGTTTAATCATATGCAGTTCTTTTGATTTATGCAGGTTGAATTTTTTGACAAATACAAGGTGTGTATATGGAATCATTCAAACTATACGTGCTTTCATTTCCCTATACGTGCTTTATAGTATTTTAGTGGAGCATGTGCAAAACTTATTGCAGTTTCTTTGGTTTATATTTGTAGGTAGGGGAAATCACTGGTTTGTTAACTTCGGATTTGGGTTCGCTTAAAGATCTTGTCAGTGAGAATGTTTCAAGGGATCGCGGATTCAGGGCATTATCTGAGGCAAGCAACTCTAGATCAATGAGAAGTGAGCTTTATATTTCTCATATTTAAGCATGTGTATGGTTCATTCCTTTATCACTTTGTTGGGATGATTTTCCTTCCTTTCTTGAATAGTGGCTTTTGTATCACTGTTGTTTTGTTTTAGCATGGAAGAATCTCGTCCTACTTTTATTGTTACTCAGGTTGTATTAATGCATATTTTGATTTACCTATTGATGGTCATGTTCATTTCTGCGTCGTTTTTTCCTTCTATCTGTGTAGGTCACCGGAACGTTATTCATTCTTTTTACTCTGTCCCCTCAACTGGCTCCTATTCTGGCTGTTTTGATGATTTCAGTTTCCATTTCAATTGGTAAATTTCTACTGTATTTGCTCATTAAATTTCATGACCTGTTGTTACGTTTAGGTAGTTCATTAAATAAGGCTACGCCAGTGCTATAGCAAAGTAGAATTTGAACAAATCACTATTATTCAGGATTGAAAACAATGGTTTTAAGATTTCTTAGATATCAGAAATATGATAATCCTGAAATGCACATATTCCTCCATTCGTAAACTTTAGGGCAATATATGTATCATAATTTTAAAAATAGTTTACTTATATGAACTGAATATATAGCTTTAAATATTTGTGGTATGATATTTATGAGTTTATGTCTTCTTCCCCTGCTGTTGATTTTGTCTTTTTTTTTGCTCGCTGAAGCTATCTACAAGAGATCAACTGTGCCTGTTTTTAAATCACATGGTTTGGCCCAGGCAGCTATATCTGATTGTATATCAGAAACATTTTCTGCTATTAGAACAGTGAGTTCCTATTAATTCATATTACGATGAGCATTTTAAAGGCTTGGATCGGTAATTAACAGCTAAAACAGTGACTTACATACTTACAGGTTCGATCCTTTAGTGGAGAAAAGCGCCAAATGGCTATGTTTGCTAATCAGGTGAGCTTATTAAAAACCTATAGCTGTTGTCAGAAACGTATGACAAGCTCTAGATACTTAAATGTTGATTATTGGGTCCATACAGGTTCTTTCTTTCCAATCGAGCGGTATAAAGCTTGGAACTTTCAAATCTATAAATGAATCCTTGACTAGAGTTGCTGTTTATATTTCATTGACTGCACTATATTGTCTCGGAGGAAGCAAAGTTAAGGCGGTAAGAAATTCTATATCGTGTCATCAAAATACATCTTTTGCTTATCATTTCTTTTCCCAGGATTTTCCATTTCACCATTGAAATCATTCAGAACTTTTTATGAGTTGCTGTTATTTCTTGCTCTCAGGGTCAACTCTCTGTTGGAACAATGGCGTCTTTTATTGGATATACTTTCACTTTGACATTCGCTGTAAGAAAATCGAGTTACTGAATTCTTAATTTACTTTGTTTCATCTTCTCTTTGCCGTCTGATATTCTACGTCTTTCAGGTTCAAGGATTGGTTAATACTTTTGGAGATCTCCGTGGAACTTTTGCGGCTGTTGAGAGGATCAACTCTGTTTTGTCTGGAGTTCAAGTTGACGATGCCCTTGCCTACGGCTTAGAAAGAGAACTGAAACAAAAAGCAGCGAACGATGAAAATTACAAATTATTCTTCTCTAATAGTTCTGCTGAGAAAAACCAAAATAATAATTTGCATTACATGTCAGCATTAAAAACATCAAGCAATGTGTTTAGTTTAGCTTGGTCTGGAGATATTTGTCTTGAAGGTATGTATCGCTATTGCAATTTTACTATCCCTGTTGTCTTGTTTTAATGTATGACTTTTTCGATGTCAACAGCCATGTTTGCTAATGTTCTAGAAATGAGAGCTTCATCATCTTTGCTTTTAACTTTCTAGTTATGAACAGTGTTTTCAATTGGAGATTGCGGAAAATAGCAGGCTATTCAAGTCCTGCTACGCAACAGTGCTGTCTCTTTCAAATGATTTTGTACTAAATAGTAAATAGCGTATCGCGGATCAATAGTTATTTGTTTAAAGTCCGCTGTGTAATATCTCTATAGCCACTGTTTAGCAACACATGTTATGAGATGAACTTCCAAAGTTCCATAACTTATTGGATTAATTTTCTTGTGGGACTTCGACTGTGCATGATTTTTTGTGCTTCCAAAGTCCAAAGTTCGCTATGCAATAGCGCTATAGCCACTATTTTATGCTTGTCAGTATATTCAAATCATACTTCTCAAAATTTTAATTATATAGGAGCTTGAGGAAGACATATAATCATTCGTTTTCAGTCTTCATTATTTACATCCAATCTAATGTGTTTAGCATATGTTCGTCATTCTCTTTCTCTCTTGCACAAGTCCTTACTTTGAGATCATTAAATATCACATTAGCATGATAGATCTGATTTACTCTGTGATATGTACTTTTTCCTTCTGTCAATGATGACTATGCTTGTAAAATACTGCAGATGTGTATTTCTCTTATCCTTTAAGGCCAGATGTGGAAATTTTAAGTGGCTTAAATTTAAGACTAAAATGTGGAACTGTAACTGCACTTGTCGGTGCTAGTGGTGCGGGAAAAAGTACGATAGTACAGTTATTGTCTCGTTTTTATGAGGTTTGATTTCTATTTCAGAATTTGTGACTTCAAAGTTTTATTTAATTTCTGTCTTAAAATTTACATGGTCTAAGTGAGTTTTATTTCTGTAGCCAACAAGTGGTCGTATAACAGTTGGTGGAGAGGATGTACGGACATTTGACAAAAGTGAATGGGCCCGAGTTGTTTCTATCGTAAATCAAGTATGAAAACTATAGCAGAAAAAAGAAATCCATGCTTTATATCCAACATATTGCTTGTTCGATAATAATATTATGATATGACAGGAACCTGTTCTGTTTTCGGTGTCTGTTGGTGAAAATATTGCATATGGGCTTCCAGATGACGATGTTTCTAAAGACGATGTGATTAAGGCAGCAAAGGCTGCAAACGCTCATGATTTTATAATTTCACTTCCACAGGTTGGTTTGTCTTTTAGGTATGCAAAATCTTTTATATACAATATATAAAACTATTACCTTATTGTTGATCGTTAATGAATAGGGTTATGATACACTTGTTGGTGAGCGTGGAGGCCTATTGAGTGGAGGACAAAGACAGGTAAAACAAAGCCTTCCCTTGCATGAGATATCATGTTCATGCATTAGTGAATACATAATATTAGTGTTCCTGAATTGCAGAGAGTTGCCATTGCCCGAGCTCTACTGAAGAATGCTCCCATCCTTATACTTGACGAGGTGACATTTTTCGTTTAGTTCTTTGTATTTGTTTGTACTTTCACTTTGTCCTAACAATAAAGAAGTTAGATTCACCGGGAAGCAGGCAGAGCAACATGCAGCCATGCTGTTCTTTAAGTTGACATCAATCAGACCGTGTCCTAGTTTTGACTAACTTCGAGCTTATGGTTGCTTTTCAACTGAAAAATCTATTATTTAGACGTTTATCCAAACTGAATCCAGTGTTGTTACTCGCGGATCGCATAAATATAGTGGTTTATTCAAATTTTACTATGCTATAGTGTCTATTTAACAACACTTCCTTCTAAATTGCGTACTGTGGGACAATAGCGGTTCACTAAATTTCTGCTACACTATAGTCTCCATTTGAGAATACTTGACAGAATAGTTGTATACCACATCGACTTAGATATTCTTTGCTCCTGCAGGCGACAAGTGCTCTAGATACCGTCAGCGAGCGATTGGTCCAAGAAGCACTCAATCATTTGATGAAGGGGAGGACAACATTAGTCATAGCTCACAGATTAAGCACAGTTCAAAATGCCCATCAAATTGCACTCTGTTCAGAAGGGAGGATTGCTGAACTAGGCACTCATTTTGAGTTATTGGCTAAGAAGGGTCAATATGCATCACTGGTTGGAACTCAAAGGCTTGCATTTGAATAAATTATTATGGTCTTCTTAGTGTTTACTTTTATACCAAATCATAATATTAATTAATTATTTAATAATTTAATAATAATATATACAAAAGCACATTTCATAGCAATAACAATTTTTCACAAATGTTGATAAAATTCATTGTTGACATATCAGCTTAAAATATCAATTCCTTCAACAAAAAAAAGAAAAGAAACTTTTTTTTTAATATCAGTTAACTTCTACCCGTTTATATGTCTACATATACACCTGCACCAATTAAACTAACAAAAGACATCACATGTTTCCTTAAAAAAAAAAAAGACATCACATGTTCATATATTTACAATTCTGTCATTGCTTAAGTTAGAACGAAAAATTGAGAAAAGAGATAAACATTCTTATGATGACAAATTTTTCCCTACTAAAAATTAATTTATTTTTATAACATACACATCTTAATCTGATTTTAGTTTTATTTTAATTTGAATTTTAGTTTTAATCTTATCTTCATTTTAATCCTATTTTTTTTTTAGAAACATATTAATCCTAATTAAAATATAATCTTAAAGTTAATCTTATCTAAATTTAGATCTTAATCTTATCTATAATATACAAATAGAACACACATTTAAAAAAGTTTTGACAAAGTGTCAATCAACATTATTGTTGCAACATCAACTAAAAATATCATTTAATCTCTACATGTTATTTCTACACATTCCTTAAAAAAAAAAATCTATACACATACCAATCACTAACAAACGACATCACATTTTCATATAGTTGTAGTTTTGCCGCTGCAATGATCAAAGTCCTGGTTAATTTGTAGTTTTGCCGTTATTAAAGTTAGAATGAACAAAGTCTCAATAAACTTAACTCAATTGATATAAACCATCATGTAATTTTTGCAGAGGCTGTGGTTCAAACCCTGCACACACCATTTATGGGGATTATGTACTAAAGTTAGAAAGAAAGACTAAAAAGAAAGAAATAAACATTTTTATTGCGTAACATAAATATATTTACCTTTTTACTTTTAAGAATCTGGCAAGGTAAGCCATGTAAGTCAAAATTTCATAAAAAAAAAAAAAATAAACGTCGCTTATAATATTCACACGTTAACACAGTAAAAAAAAGTGGACAAAACACCTAAACGCTAGGATAATAGAAAGAAAATGTGAGAACAAAGAAACATACCTTTGAAATGACCTAAATACCTTTAACAAAAAAAAGTGTTATTGTGGAACATTGTCGATGTGTGTCTAATGTGATACTGTGATTTACCTTTTAACGTTTTTTTGTTTTGACACAACCTTTTAATATTGTTGGTTCTCAATAAATAAGCATAGCAAATTATAAATTGTAATTAACATATGTTCTTTCAACGATTTTCTCTATGTGGTGCATGGGTTCTCAATACTAGCATGGAGCTGGATAATTTGAACACTTTGAGGTTGCTTGAGAAGTATAGTACAACAAGGAGAAACAACAAAATAGAAAGGGTAAAGAATTGAAATGTTGTAATTAAAGTTTATGGGCATTTTGTTAGTACAAGACCTAATCTTATGTTTATCGATAGATATTATAACAGTCCATAAGTCCTAACTCAACTGTTAAATTGTTGAAATTATTAGGTCGGACGTCATTATCAAGGTTCGAATCTCGACACCCCTACTCATGTGTGTGAGTTTGTGAGTTCAAAACCATTAAATATATTTGTAAATTACTTCCATTATATTTTTAATGAATAATAATTTCTCATGAACAATTATTTTTATTTGGAAGATGATTTTGAAGAAAATTTCCAAAGTATGCCACTTGGAAACACTAAAGAAGATATTGACTAAAATACTATAGTATCATCATGAATGAGAAATCATTGCTCCAGCTTTACATTCTTCTATTATATTTATATATATATATATATTTTATCTTTTAGTATCATTCACTACCAATATTTTTGTTTTATAATGTCTAGTTCTATATCTAGTTTTAACATGAGATCTAAACTCTTATGATGAAGAAGAAATGGAGATTACAGCATTTAGTTCAGCAAGACACTCAGTAGGTAGACCAAGGAAAGAATTCATAAGGAAATCATCAATAGGATCAACTGTTGCCACACCAACCAGTCTGCACTTTCCTTCTTCATCCAATCTTATGCCTCTTCCACTCTTCATAGTCCCCTTTGATTCTTCAGATGTCAACACTGTCTTCACAAGTAAAGGTGGAGCCTTGTAGATACTACCAGCAGAAAACAAGAACTTGGCCTTAAACTCAAGATCAACCTTGTAAGAAAAAATAAAATTAATAAACCATTAACTAAGAAGTACAAACACAGACACGGATACTGGAACATGACACTGACAGGGACATGTCAACACTGGTAAAATTTTGAGAAAATGATATAATTTAATGTAATCACAAGTGTCGGTGTCGTGTTGATATCTGACACAACACATAGACAAACACGCCTTCAATCAGAAGTTTCCGCGCAAAAGAGTCCATTAACTATTGGATTTGACTTCTCATCTCAAAATTACAAAACACCCCTAAATGTTCTTTTCTTCATGAGTTCAGTCTTCAAATCTCCCTTTTCGTTGGTTAGTTTAGTCATTGAATGTCTTTTCCATTAGTCAATTAGATAACAAAATTACTAACAACAAATAAAGTTAGGAATGTTTTTAGAAATTTTAATATATACCAGGACTATATTGACATTATCTCACATATTACAGTGACACTAATAACTATTTTACAACCAATAACAGAAAGACTCCCTCAACGAATATTACATGATCAAACTCTTACGATTGATACCGGAAATATGGACTCCTTCTCTTGATATTATTGGAACAAACTCTTATCACTAAAGTGACATGTCGTAGACTAGAGTCTGAAATTATTTACCTTGTATTCTAAAGTGAATCAGAGCTAAATGCAACCATATCTCAATTTGGTAGTTATCAAAAATATTTGGGTTATGCTTAACTAGTGTCCTCCGAGTACCGATTAAAGAAACAAATAAAAAGAAAAGGTAAATTTTACGGTGAAAACAACATTTTTTACACTTTTAAATATTTGATTACATATGTTCTAAGAAATTCTTACTATATTTGTTTTCTTATAACTAATATCTCGGAGCAGAGCAGTGGTTAGCATTTTCCAAAATATTTAAGGGGTACATATGGCTAGGTAGAGTAATCATCAAGTGCCACTAAAAGGTATACATATACTGCACAATTAGAATTGAAGTACAGTCTCTATAACTTATATGGCTTACCTTGCCAGATTCTTGATTAATACTTCCTTGGAAAGCTTCTGGAACAATATCAATCCTTAAAAATGGTGGCAATGACAATCCAAGAAACTTTGTTGTAGAGCTTGTTAATGATGGAATATACAATGTATCAAGATCAAATGAAACAAGAATGTCATTGTTATCTGAATTTTGTGTTTCCTTTGCACCAAAACCAGTTCCTATTCCTCCTTCAGCATCATACACAAAATCAGGATATCTTGAAATTCCAAGTTTGCAAGCACTTTTTGTCTTGAAATTGATAGTGTAAGCCTTATCATTTGATGGAGTTTCTATTGTTGTGGAAATGGTTTTGTGTTGTTTTTCACTTGAGGGAAATGAAGAGAAGATGATGATGTTTTTTCTTGTAAGATTTGATTTCTTGATATGAAATTTGCATTGTATTGGTGGACTTGAGAAGTTTATCTTAGTACTCATTAGTGTCTATAATTTTTTTATGAAAGAAAATAAGGAAGTTGAATTCTAGAAATTTATTATTGTTGATGAGAAACCAATTTAATAAGAACGTGAGGTTGTTTTGGATTGTGGCGATACGAATCTTATCTCTTCATTTGAGGTCTCAAAAACTTAGTTGGCATTTGTCAATTCAATGGTCCAAAACAATTGAATACTGCTCTCTCCCCGTACAAAACATTCCCGCCCTGCAGCCATGCCTATTTTATCCTTACGTTAGTTAACTAACGCAAGTGTAAAACTGTGCGTTAGTTAACTAACGTTGTGTGACTTAAGTCACGCAAGTGTAAAGCACTGCGTGAGTTAACTCACGCCTAGTTTGTGCAGAAAATCAAAAGAGGCAGAAACCTCTCTTTTCCCTGTTTTTTTTTCATGCCTTCTTTCATACATTCATTCATTCATTCATTCAATTGCATGCATTTTTCATTATTCATTCAAGCATTCTTTCAAGCAAGCATTAACTCATAAACAAATCACGAAAAATAAATGACCAAAATAACGGAAATTGTCATAAAAATGCTTAAAAGCGCAAATGTATATGATTGCATCCAAATCCGACAAAAATATCATAAACAAAACTACACAAGTCATAATGCCTAAACCCTACTGTTGTGGACTCCTACTCCTCCTCCGTGGAACCGGCATCTGCTCCAGCATGCTCCACTTAGACTATATACCCTGCATCATGCGAAGAACTTTTGGATTACCAAACACATCAGCCCCATATCACTATCCACATTGGCAAGTCTCATGCCCCCCCACTCTCCCTCGACCTCGGCCAGCTAAAGGAGGGACTACCACTTGCTTCTCCCTCCGTGCACTACTAGTAGACGTAGGCCTCTCTAGCCTAAGTCTGTCACTCTTATCCTGAGGCGGCCCAGGCGGTCTCTAAGACGTATTCCTCCGAGACATATCTGCACAACAATTCCAACATTAACAATTCAATCTGTAAACTACCACATTGTCCTTAAACATACTATAACCAACATTAACAAACTATATTCTAACTAATTTCATCATTAGCAATAAAAAAAAACAAATATAACCATTGTGACATTTTACCAAACACATAGAGTGCAATTTTTAAACAACTAAGAAATCTAACATTTTCTAAACCCTAAACTACCACATTGCACCCTAAACAACATCTAAACAACAATTCCTAAGTTAAATCATCACTAACAATCATAATCTTTAACATGCAAGACAATTTTATAAAAACCTAAAAATGTTAATTTTCTTCGAAAAGTCGAAAATTTCAACCAAAATAATGCAAAGAAGTAGGATAATAATCACTTACTTGATATTGTGGAGGAAATTTGCTTTGAATGGCGCGCAAGAATGGTGAAATTTGGATTTGGGGGTGAAAGTTTCGTGTTTGAGAGAAGTTGGAAAATGGAGGTTTGTGTTTGTTGTTTGCTGTTAAATGACTTAACTCACGCTGCGTGGGGTGGATATCGGGATGATCAGCATCCACACGCCATGCTTTCTGCACCACGTGTGAGTTTGTTTACACCAGACGAGTACAAAGCTCATATGGATGTGCTGGATCTGTCAGGTGTTGTCATGGCCCCATATCCCGAGCACCGTCAGACATGTCCTTTTGAGTGGGTCACCATTTACTCAGGATGGCTCAGATACGGTAACTGCATGGTGGGATATATGTCGAAGCCGATGCTTCGTCTGTTTGAGTACATTCGGACCGTCCCCAGACATCCATGTGAGCCTGGGCCTCCCCAAGAGACCTTAGAGGATATCTGTAACACCCTACTTGTATCCTACTTGTATTAAAGCGGTAAAATATGTGAATAATACAAATATTGAAGAAATAGATGCCACGTCGTCAATAAACCTCAAATAACATGTGTATAATTAATTTCGAAAACATCGCAGCGGATAAATAGCATACAACTCCAAATAGCCATGTCGTAAGTATCAAAAATATATCAACAAGTAAAATTCAGTCTCAACATATGAGCACAAATCTCGACATCAAATAACATAGACAACTCCAAAAATAAAGACCGACATCCTATGATCAGATCCCTATACTAAAGACTCTAAAGAGATAAATAGAGGAAGCTCCCGCTATCCTCAAGCAACTCACCAAACAAGCAACAAAAGCTATTCATGCACGCCGTCTACAACATATTCAAATATGGTGAGGCGGTGACCAAACAACCACTAGGGGGTTAGTCAATACATTACATAAATAAGCATAATCAATTGAAAGTTTAAAAACATCATGTTTAGTTTTCAAAAGATTAATCAATATGATACATCATCAATAATATTCATCAACAATCATAAGTTCACGTCATCAGAATAATCACCAACCAATTCAATGAGTATACAATTCATCAATCACAATTATTCATCAAATACACAACTATCACCAATCACGATTATTCGCCAAGTACACAGCTATCACCAAGCACATTAGCAATTAGGACTCATGACAAATTATGCAATGCGCCTAGACCGACTACTATATGCATGTGGTACCAATCACCAACAAAGGTCGCCACCTCATGATGCAAACATAACATCATTATCACCTTCATTTTGAATACAAAGTATTCAATCACCTTCATTGGATATAAATATCCTACGACTTATGATGCATGAACATATGACATACTATACACATGTTCAACAACAAATTCATCATCATTACCACCGTCATCTTTTATATATGCATTCATCAACAATATCATCATCATTTAACATATATGCATTCACCATCATTTAGCATGTTCATTAATCAACATCAACAACATCACCACAAATCAACAACTTCATATAATTTCTCGTAATTCAAGTAAAGGAGAAAAGTATATCACACTATGATAAACACCATATTCAACACATATCAATCATTCAAACATCCTCGTATATTCATATCAAACTATTCACAAAAGGTTTGCAAGGTATCTGGTTTTAGAAATCATTTTCAATAAAGTTCGTCTATCGTTTCACAACTTTAAAACAATTGTGACAATTGAATCAAAACTAAGAAAACACGTTATAATGCCTCAACTATGTATACACTTAGACCACATATGAGTGCAGTTGTGCATACATGTGCGTTTCACCGGCCAAATGCGACGAAATCATAAAAATCACAAAGTTCGTCTCTCTTTATCATTTTTAAAAAAGAATGTCATTTTCAAAGCAAAACGAGTTAAATCTCATAGAAACCATTCACAACCATTTTTAGAAATCATGTATACATTATACAACCTTAACTCTACCCCTTTTTCTAGAGAAAACGAGTTTCGGAAAAAGCGACATTCTTAAACGTTTTTCAAAAGTTTAATAACATGGAACAATTAAAAAAGAGATGATTTACGGTTTCAAGGTTTCTACGACCACCAATACAGTATGCCGATGAATTGAAGTTTATCCCTCTTAATATACGATTGTCCTTAGTTGGAACTCTATTATTAAGAAAAAAGTTAAGCTGTATTTCATGTTTGAAATGTTAAAATACCAAATCAGCATATTTTTAACTGAATGTTACGTCAATGACCAAAAGTTATGGTTTTGAACTTACTTTACAGAGAGAGGGAGTCCAAAAAAATGTTTACAAGGGCAAAACCTAAATATACAAAGGACAAGATATATGGTTAAACTTTTTTATTAAGTTTAACTTTTAAAGTGGTAGCAATTGTCAAAAAAAAAACTTGTTAAATCCTAGATACACAATGTCAGCAATAATGTCACTATGCACCTTATAAAAAGGACCTCAAAATCTCTGATATGTTAAATCCCTGCTGTAGCTATAATGTAAAAGTAAGCATTTCAAATAATACGTTCCATCATTTGGTTCATGCTAAAACTTGTCCACAAACACACAATGCTTAGATACACTATGCTTAGGTACACATAGGGATGGCAATGGCCTCAATGGGCAGGGTACTATAATGTCCGTCCCCGTACCCGTGTTTATAAAAAATGTCTGTCCCCGTACCCATACCCTCGTGGGCAACAATTTTAATGCCCGTCCCCATGTCCTATGGGCATCTAAATGCCCGTACCCGCGCCCATTACCCGCACTTTAATTAAAAAAAAACAAAAAAAAAAGAATATAAACATAACTGAATTTAAATCAATACATAAAATTTTGCAAATAATAGTATTTTGCCAAATCAAAGGCATTCAAAGTTTGTATGAATTAATTTTAGTGGTATATAAATTTATATATATATATATATATATATATATATATATATATATATATATATATATGTGGGCTGCGGGGCTGGCTGGGAATTAGAGTGCCCGTACCCGCGCCCATGCCCGTTCAAGTTTGCGGGTAATTACCCGATCCCGTCCCCATACCCATAAGTGCGGGTATTTACCCGCCCATTGCAGATATTTTTTACAGGTGTCCGATAGGCTTGGGTCGAATTGCCATCCCTAAATACACACTATACCACTTCATATTACGGTATAATATATCTACTCCAATGTTGCCCAATTCTAACTAATATTAAATTAAGTTCAAGCACATATTTTATATTTCCATAATCATTCAGCACCTTAATCGTTAAGCACCAACAACAACCCTTGTCTCTAACACAAACACAATCATCAGAATTATGTTATAGTTTCAATTCCATTCACTACTTTACATTTTCCATACTCCTAACCATTATATTGATCATTAAGCTAACATTTAGGAAATGAAGTAGTAATCATTAAGATGACAATATTGTGAAAGTTAGCTTGTATTAAAACCAAGAATGAAGTTGGGCTAAAATCGTAACATTTTTTGAAACTTAGAAGACAAAAAAGTGCAGTTTAGCCTACTTTTTACTTCTCACCATATGTCTTTTTACTTCTATGAAAATGACATGCAACAGGAACACTAATGTCTTTGAATAAACCAACTGACTACGACGTAAATATCCTATAAAAAACATAATAAATAAATATGAGTAATATTTTCATTATTATCACTAGCGAAAAACGGGCACTTCGTGCCCGTATTTTCGCTCTTTTTATTACGGTAATGTTTGAAAATTATTAACGGTATTTTTTTATAAAATTTTAATTTTGATTAAAAGTAAAAATATAAATGTTTGTTGCTTTTTTTAATGACATAAACAATAATCTTTATTATAGAAAAAATTGTTTAAGGGTATAATTGGGATAATGAAAAAGTAAGTATAAATATACTTATCTAGTTTGTTATATTTTTTAAATGATAAAGGAAAAAAAAAACAGATATACATGTATTCATATTGTGTTTGTTACATTTGTTGTAATATTTAAATATATTTTTATCTATTTGTTACATGTGTTACTTGTATTTAAGGAAAGAAAATTTCAACCCAAAAGTATGTTGAAAGGGGTAGTTTCCTTTATATATAGTATAGATTACTACCGTTATTATTACTAGCGAAAAGATGGGCACTCATGTGTTCGTCTTTTCACTATTTTTACTGCGCTAACGTTTGAAAACTATAAATGGTGCTTTTTTCTATGAAATTTCGATTTTGGTTAAAACTAAAAATATAAATGTTTGTTGTTTTTATTTATAACAAACCAAACTAACCATAGTTATCTATTTCAATGGCACCAACAATATGACAAAAAATTATAATCTAAATTCTTTTTTTTTAATGACACCAACAACAATCTTTATTAAAAAAAAAATTGTTTAAGAGAATAAATGGGATAATCAAAAATTATGTATAGATACACTCATATGTTTGTTGCACTTTTTAAATGATAAAGAGAAAAATTGGACATATATATATATATATATATACTTATATCGGGTTTGATACACTTTTATTTCAATATTTGAATTTACTCTTATCTATCTGTTATATGTGCTATTTGTATTGAAAGAGAAAAAGTCAGCCCAAAAGAGCCAAAACATGTTATTTTCTTTATGTATAATATAGAATATAATATAGATTATTATTACTTTGAAGTGTAGGAAGTTCACACCGCGTTTTGTTGGACCGTTTGAGATAGTAAAGAAGGTGGGAGTTGTAGCGTATCGGATTGCGTTACCGCTGTCGTTGTCAAATCTCCATGATGTGTTTCATGTATCTCAGTTGAGGAAGTATGTTTATGATACGTCTCACGTTATTCAAGTGGATGATTTGGAAGTAAGAGATAATTTGACCATTGACACTTGACTAGTGAGGATCGAGGATCAGGAAGTTAAGCGCTTAAAAGGAAAATATATCGTTTTGGTTAAAGTGATTAGGTTTCGACCAACCGGCGAGAGCGCTACTTGGGAATTGGAGAGTAGGATGAGATATTCGTATCTGGGGTTGTTTTCTTTAACTCTTTTAAGTGGGGGGGGGGGGGGGGGGGGGGGGAGTTTTAACAGTCCGTTTTTCTCTAAGATTATTTTATTTATTATTTATATACGTTTTATATGTGCTTTTGCTTATGTGTATATCTGTGTTGGGATTAGTAAATTTTTAACCTAAAAGGGTATTTTAGTCATTTTTAAGGTTAAGAGTATTTTGGTCTTTTAGAGAATTGGAGAAAATAAGTAATTTTATTAGAAAGATTATTTTTAGTTTTTTAGTGAGAATAGTTATTTAACTAAGTTACTAGTCAGTTGAAGTAATTATTTCGAGAGGGTAATTATTCGATATGTTATTGAATGAATGAGTAGTAACTTTTTAGAGTCAATTGTAAGAGTTTTGACGCTCAATGAGAATAGAGTTACCATAGTCCATTTTATTGGTATAAATAGATAACTCAAGAGAGAAAAACCATGTTAAATTTCATTCATTCATTTCATTTCACAAACTTAGAGAGGTAGAGAGAGAAAGAAGAGAAGAATAGAAGAAAGAACAGGAAGAACTTAGAAGAGGATAAAGCTAAAGCTAGAGGGGGAAAGTGAAGTCATATCTAGAAGATAGTGAAGACTTAAGGTAAGGGGGGTGGATTCACTCATAATCACTTATAGTTGAATTTTAGCTTATGGGTCATAATTGATTTTGTGAATTGATGATTTTATATGATGAAATTCGTTTTCCTTTTTTATGTGTAATATTGGGTATATTGAAATTTGTGGAATTGAAGTGTTTATATGCTTAAGTTCATGTTTGAGGTTTGAAATAAGTTGTTTTGATGTTTTTTGCTTAATTGTGTGAAAACCATAAAATTTGAGAGTGATTATTATTCAGACATGTTTCTAATCACTTGACATATGATTGTTTATGTTTTTGTGTTGTTGGAGTTTGAATTGTTGGTGTTATTTGTGAGGTTTAGATGAATTTGTGAAGAATATGAGTTTTGGTGAAAAGTGAGTTTGGTGTTGAATTTGAGATGAATTGTTGTTATGAATTCATGTTTGTAAGTATTTTGATTTCCTTTTTATGTATGTTAACTATTAACAAAGTTTGGGAAACAATTTTGTGTCAAAGGGGATCAAAATCAGGAATTTTGGTGAAATGTTTTGTGAGTTCCCGAGAGGAACCCAAAATCTGGGTTCCCTTGTACTGGTGTATCTCGCCAGGCGAGCTGGGTTGCGCCATGGTGAGTTGCCCAGGACATAAACCATGATTTTGGTCGTCCCAGGCAGTTGGGGGTCGTTCCAGACACCCCGATCTGTTTCTTTTGATGTGTTTAATTGTTGTTTTACCTTTTAAACCTACTGAAACACATTTCACTTGGATTAAGATTGATTTTGAAAATCCGAAAAGAAATTGATTTGAAAATGATATAAACTTGAAATTATCCGGAAACTCGTCTTTATTAAACTAATGGCTTGTGATATGACTTGATTTTTGGAATAATGACTTAGAAAGGTTATGTAGGAAGATTGAGAGCTTTTGATATGGTTTTGTCTTGAAAATCATTTATTTTAGAAAATGGATAAAATGAGACAAACTTTGCAAAATTGGAAATTGGGTGAACATTTATGAAGAGATTATCATGTGTTAGAACTTCTGGACTTTTAGCTAATATGTAGGAATGTCATGAGAGTGTTGTTGATACTTGAAACATTATTTTGGTCAATTACTTGAAAATCGGTGTTTTGTGAAAATAGACGAACTATGTCAAAATGTAAAAAATGAATTGATGTGTTGCTAATGAACTTGTATACATGATAACATGATGATATATGATTGAATCAATACTTGATGGGCGTAATTTGTGTTGGTTATCATGATGCGAACAATTGTTTGTTTATTATGTGAACCATAAATTGTGAAGCGAAGATGTTTCTTTTTGGTGATGATTATTTGATGCATTACTTCTAACTCACTTTTTACACAACATATTATTGGATGCATCTGAAAGTCTTTTGTGAAAATCAGTGGGATCAAATTTCTGATCATTATTTTAAAACTGAACCAACCCGAATAAAATACATAAGTAAATTTTAATATTTTTTATTTATATAATATATTGCATTAATATTTTTTTCTAAGCAATACTTAATGGTTTAATAATGTATACATTTACTACTTTGTATGATTCAAATTTAATCAATCATTTTATAATATTAATTTGTAATATAATTTATATTATATATCTTTTTAAGAAGAAATTATATTATATTTTCTACCAACCTTTTTATTAATCGATCGACTTTGTGTAATATTAGTAAAAGAAATTACATGTATTTTGGATATAAAGAAAATGACCTTCTCTCGAAGCCACCCTTTGTATATAGTAGTTATTAATGAGCTCAACCTCTCATCTATATAAAGAAGAATATATAAGACCGTTCAAAATTTGAGTTAAAAATTAGTAATAGTTAAACTTGCAGGGGAACACATATAGTAGTTATTAAACACTCATTAATTTTCATTCTTTTTTTTTAGGATTTTCAAAATCATACTATATTCTAGAAAATAAAAATAATAAAAGTTGGCACCATTTCATGACAATTTCTATTTATTTCAATGATCAAAACTTTTCAACTAAACGAATATGAACGTTTCATGTTTAAAATTTAGCCTATAAAAGATATCTAAAACCAAATCAAAGTCACACATTTATGAACTCTCCAAAATCTCTTTCTCTTGCTTTTTGATTTTTCTTGCTTGTGTTGTGCAAGTTCAATCCAAAAAATGTATGCTATTCCAATTCGATCCATTCCCCCTAACACTAACAACAACAATGAAATCAATTCCGTTGCACGATAGCTCAATTGTCACCAGGTTGATTGCTAAACTTCTATTCTATGAATATTTTTTTATTCCCTCCTCTTCATTTATCACTATCGTATGGGATGTTGGTGTTTCTGTGTGGTAAAAAGCACTGGTTTAGCAATTAGTGCTTTTTACTTCGTATAAGATTGCTAAGCAAGTGCTTATTACCACACAGAAACACCAACATCGCATACGCAAGTGATAAATGAAGAAAAGGGAATAAAAACAATCATAGAATAGTAGCAATCAACCTGGAGACAATTGAGTTGTAGAGCAAAGGAATCGATTTCCATGTTGTTGTTGGTGTTACAGGGAATATATCGAATTGGAATAGCATACATTTTTTGGATTGAAATTGCACAACACAAGCAAGAAAAATCAAAAAGCAAGAGAAAAATATTTTGGAGAGTCCACAAATATGTGACTTGAGTTTAGTTTTGGATATCTTTTATAGGCTAATTTTAAACATGAAACAGTCGTATTCGTTTGGTTGAAAAGTTTTGTCCATTGGAATAAATAGAAATTGTTATGAAATGTTGCCAACTTTTATTATTTTTATATTCTAGAATATAGTATGATTATGTAAATCCTAAAAAAAATTGAAAAATAATGAGTGTTTAATTCTTATGTGCTCCCTTGCAAGTTGAAAAGTTTAATTCTTATTTTACTAATATATTTAATAAAATAATTGATATATATGATTTACTTAGAATTTTATAATTTAATACTATATTAAAAAAAAAGTCAAGACAAACACTATCATTCAAAAAAAAAATTAGTAGACATTTTGAATTCATGGAATTTGTTTTTAACTACAAAAGTATAATTCATATGTAAGAGATTATAAACGTGTATTTTAGCCCTACATACAAAATACTCAATAGAAAGAAATTATCACCTAAGAAAAAAGATAAATCAACAAAGAAGGGTATAAATGTTTGCCAATATAATAGAGTACATTGAAACAATCCCTGCATTAGTAGTGCAAAAAATTATATGTCATCTTGGCTAGAGATGAGAAAATATAAAAAAATTTAGGGATGACAAAATCTATTTGGACATGAAGGTTAATTTGAAAATAGATAAACATTAGTTTTGAGCTTATCCATGTCAGATTAACAACTTAAAGAAAGACATGTAACTAACATGTTAGTTTTCCTTCATGGAATGGTCAAAATCATCATCATATCCAAATTGTCATTAGGATGTAGAGAATGGAGAGGAATACATTCCTAAAAATATATTAAATTATGAAAAATGATTACTTTAAAAAACACACAAAAACAACAAAATAATGATCTAAAAAAAGTGGTCATAGACTAACCTTATTATGATTTTCAATTTTTTTTTTGTGGAGAAAGGTTTTTTTCTCTCTTTTTCCTATTCTTCTTTTTCTTCTTATTTGTCGAAGTTTCTTTTATATCTGTCAAATCATATGAAACTTTAAGGCAAGTTATAGAGAGCTGAAAATATAATAAGGGATTGTGTGTTAAACTTATTAAACTTTCAAGGAGAAATTACAACACGATATTTTATTATTGAATAAAAAATAAAAATAATGCTATAAAGGAGAATGGTTAGTGCATAAGAGATGACATTATTTTTCGACAATAAGGTTGATATATGGTACATTACCACCATCATTCTCATTAAAATATTCAAGTAAATCACCAATTGGTCGTTCATCTTTTGGTCTTTCCATAACCTTGAGATCCTGAAAGACATGAAGTACATTAGCATAATTTGCAATACATAATGAATATAGAATTTGACGAGAAATACACATTCAAGAGAATATACTCATTGGATAAAATTGTAACGATGTGTGTGTGTGTGTCTATATATATATATATATATATATATATATATATATATATATATATATATATTCATACAACACAAATAAGATGAACATGTATTATTGACGAATACCTTTGGTATTTCATCAATTTGATACTGAGATTTATGAAAAAATTTAGAATAAACATCTTCATCCCCATATGCACATTCACCTTCATCCATTACTGCAACAATCAAACTAGATTGATTGATCTGGCATTTTGTGAAAAAAACTAAAAACACATGCTAGATCTGGCCAATTTGCTAGATCGAAAATTCTATTGATGGACTTCGATGTCAAATTGCATGTAAATCGAATTGATTGATACAAATTGAAAACTTAATTAATTTATAAATATCCCTGAGAAGTCAAAGAATTAATCACTTAAAGACATAAAAAAAAGTTGCGAGATCTTAAAAAATTGATTAAAAAACTGGCAATTGCAGGGAACACAAGAATGGAAAAACGAATAATATAAAGAATTGCGAAAAAAATGTGAAACAAGATGATGTAGAAATAAACAAGAAGAATTAGAGAAAAATTGGAAGAATTGATGTCGAAAACTATTGTCGATGCGGCTACATTTATATTGAATGAGCAGCGAAATTGAGGATGCGTCATTAGGTCTACAAACAATGGGCTTGGGCCAATGTAATTTAGATACTACATCAATTAAGACATAAAGTGTTGTCCAAAAGTTGGTGGGGTATGCCCTAGAAGCCAATAGTAAAGCGTAGAGGCTATTATGTATGTAGTTTAATGACATCTTACCACAGATCATATATATGAGATATCAAGTTTATACATAGTTATAAATCTTAGGAGTAATATTTATACTAGATTGATATGTCATAAGAATACTACATATAGGGATGGTAATAGGTCAGACCGCTTGTTACGGCCTAAGGCCCCACCAACTTAAAGCCTGGCGGCCTAGCTCGTTTATTAAATAGGTTAGACTTAGAAATTTTAAAAAATCAATTAATTTAAGTAGGTCATGTTAAGTTATATAGAAAAGCCTACTAGGTCTTCTAGGCGACTCATAGATGTGTAATTACATATAATTCATTATATTAATAAATCTTCAATTCTTTCAAATTCTTAATACCACAATTTATTTATTTTTTTTAATTTTTTTTGCCATTTGGGGATTCCAATGAGTTACAAAACTCTTGGTATTTATAAGCATATGTGACTTAATTTCTACGAATCTTAATATCACATTTGGGTCAACTAGTAAATCCCAATAACTCAAAATTAAAATTATTTCTATCTGCACCCCATGATTTTGGCCACTGTATTGCGCGATGTAGAATTCCTAGCACACAATGCGTCTTATATGGTGATGAGACAATTACAATTCTTCATAGTTGTGTGATACGAACATCAGAGTATGCGACGCATTTGAGGTAGTAGCAAAATACTTGTGAATTTCTTTCAATGGCGTGACCCATGGCTTGTAGCACGCATCACACATGTACCTGTACACTACAAGAAATCATGCATTTAGCCAGGGAATTAAGGCAGGAGCAAGAACTCCTGGCAAATTTACCAGAAGCAATGCCAGGGAAAACTCCTAGCAAATTTACCAGGGGAAACCCGTGGCAATTTCCCTGTCAAGTCTTAGGGCGGGTTACAAAATTTGAATTAACACATTGTTTGAGAGTTTTGGCAGCATGTGCACTGCAAAAGCTGAGCAGTTTCAATACTTGTCAGGGGTTAACCGAGGGGCTGCCCCTGGCAAACTGCAAAAGCAGATTTTGATTTGACCATGCTGTCTGCAAAGCTGCAAAGCATTGAAAGTGGGAATCTGCTGCACTTTTCCAGGGGTTGTTCCCTCGCATGAACCCTGGCATTTTTTCCCTAAATATTTCTTTTCCCTTCATTCATTCGGTTTATTCTTCACACTTAAAGAAATTTATTTCTCTTTCATAGAACACAGACACCACCACCACTCTTCAAAAACCACTCTCTTCTCCAACATAACTAAATTTTTTTACTTTGGTAAATTTCTACACCTAAAGTTTTATGCTTCTATTTTATTTTCTTATATATTGACTTATAATTTTTTTTATGTCATTTGCAATATCAGTGACAAAGTTTGTCTCCTCATGTGGTTCCTTGCTCAACTTGGTTTTTTGGATCTGTTCTTTGTGAAGCTTCAACAAGTTAGTAGTTTCTATATTTTAAATTTTTGATAAATTTTCTTATGACTCGCTGAATGTATATATATGTTGTTGTGTATGCATGTTGAGTTATTGATAAATACGTAAAATAATAAGTTTTTAGAATTCTATTTTAAATTAATTAATGGCTGGAATTTTTTCGATTTTTTTTTAGAGTTTTTATATTTTTCCATTTTTTTTATGATAATTATATATATTTTTGAATTAATGGATGCATTTATTTTTGCTGTATGTTGAATATATGTTTGTTTTTGTCTAGATCTATTGAATGTATGTAAGTTTTTTTTTATCTATTAAATATATTTTGTCTAGATCTGTTATATTAGGGTTTTTTTTAATAATAACATTAGGTTTCACTAAAAAAAATTTTAAGGCAAAGGAATTTGTAGCATCAGCTACAACCCTAAAATATTTTAATAAAAAGAGAGAAAATACAAGGAAAGAATGAGGGGGGACATGAACCAAAACCCTTCAAAAATAAAAGGTTAAGAAACTCTAAAATTTGGTAAATCTAGCTGATTGGTAACTAAGTCTGCCCTAATAATAGTTGGTGCTTGATTGAAACATGAAAATTCATAGAGGAGATAAGATGAATACAGTTGCTCCATTTGTTTTTAAGGTGCCAGGGGATGATCTTGGAAGACTTGAAAGCAAGGAAAATAAGCTTCGAATCCGTTTCTAACCAAAGAGAGAGCCATCCTTTTTTATGAGCAATTTCGATGGCTAACATTGCACCAACAAGTTCATAGCACAGGGCTGAAGTGATACCAAGATTGACCGCAAAACCACCAATGAAAACTGAGTTGGAATTTCTGAAGAGCCCTCCACACGCAGCTTGACCTGGATTTCCGAGAGCAGCACCATCAGTGTTGTACTTTGTCCAGTTAAGAATAGGCGGGTTCCATATCACCTCCTTAATGATTTGAGGTTTGGGAGGCTTGATAGTGACACAAAAATGCTTCAAAATAGTGAAATCTGACATGGCTGATGAAGGAGTAAGAGAGGTGAGATTGCCAGACATTGATGTTCCAGCAATTATTAAGTTAATGGCAGATCTAAAGTTGATAGATTTATCACTGAATATCTTATGATTTCTGCAATACCAGATTGTGTGAAAAGTATGAATAATTGCAGATAACATTACCAATTTGCACTGAGGAGATGCTGCGTTATTGATCACTTGTAAAGGTTCAGTGAAAGAAGAGAGATTAATATTGCAGTTGAACACACCAATGAGCCAGTTCCAAATTTGAACAGCAAAGTTGCACTCCATGAATAGGTGAAAGGAAGTTTCAGATGACAATATGCAAAGGCTACAAATAGAAGGAATAGAACAACCTCTTTTAATTAATTGATCATCAGTGGGCATTTTATCTAAAAGTATTCTCCACATCAGTTGAGACTTTGAAGGTGGGATAGCTTTGTTCCAGATGAGTTTTGCCCAACTAATATTTTGAGGATTGGTGGAGTTATGAAACAAGTAAGCTTCCTTGAAAGTTAAATTGCCATCATGAGAATTTTTCCAGATCCTTTTATCCTCCTTTTGGTTGAAAGGGATAGTCACCAAGTTTAATTTTTGTTGAAGAGAAGGGAACACATCCATGATTTCTTGAGGGACACTCCAATCATTATTATGAATGTAATGAGCCACTGAAGAGTGCAGAGAGTTATGAAGATGTTCAAGAATATTGAATGCAGCCACAAAAGCTTCCCCACACCAAGAGTCACACCAAAAATTAATTTTTTAGAGAAAACCTAGCTCCCAAGATGAATTATTAAGAATAGTAGGCATTTTATGTTTTGCACTGCACCAAATAGAAGATGAAATATGATGGGATATAGGCTTGTTGTTTCTTAAAACCCTACTCCTGATAAAAGTTGCCCATTGCAAATCAGACTGTGTGATGTCCCAACAAAGCTTAAGGTTACCTACCTCATTGATACCAGACAAATTTCTGATACCAAGACCACCCTCTTTGGTAGGTTTACAAACATTCTGCCAAGCTACAGTTACTAATTTATTTTGATAAATGTCTCCACTCCATAAGAAATTTCTAATCCATCTTTCCATATCCTTGATCAATGAAACAGGCCATGAATAGATTGATAAACAATGAAGCAGCATGCTTTGCACCACACTCTTAATTAATTGCACTCTTCCTGCCATGGAGAGAAGGGAGGATTTCCAAGTAGCTAGCTTTACTTTAACTTTATCAGCAATTGGTTGAAAATAGGATTTTTTTAGGTTTGCCTTTAAAAATAGGAACTCCTAAGTATGTAAAAGGGAGGGAGCTAATCTTAAAACCAATCATTGTTGCTATTTGAGTTAGCCTATGATTTGAAATGGAACCATCATATATGGATGATTTTTGGGGGTTTACTAGCTGGCCAGAAGTTTCAGCATATCTCATGAAGATATCTATAAGGCAATTAAGATTAGAGGTGGTACCTTTACAAAATAACATCATGTCATCCGCATAAAGAATGTGAGAGGGGATTGCAATATTTCTGGTGCCCTGAATCAACTTCAACTTCCCATTCATAACCTGTTTAGTTAAGCATCTGCTATTAACTTCTTCAACAAGGCAGAAAAGGAGAGGAGAGAGGGGATCTCCCTGCCTCACTCCCCTAGTGCAAGAAAAATATCCATGCAACTTTCCATTGATTGAGACTGACAATTTTGCTGAAATGAGAATGGAATGGATTCATCTGCAGAAGGTGTCACTGAAACCAAACTTCTTAAGAACATGAAGAAGAAAATTCCAGTCAAGAGTATCAAATGCTTTAGCTATATCCACCTTTAAAGCTAGATTGCCTCCAAAAGATTTTTTGTGTAAAAGATTGATTGCTTCTGAGGTGAGATAGATACAGTCTTTGATGCTTCTTCCTTTGATGAAACCTCTCTATTGGACAAATGTGATAGCAGGCATGATTTTGGCTAGCCTGTCTGCTATGATCTTTGAAATGATTTTGAATTTGAAATTGGCAATAGCAATTTTTTTCTACAAAACTTTGGATCTATTTAACATTGTTAATTAACAAAAATAATTGACTACATGTAAGTTTTGTTTTGAGTGATGTTATATAAAGCGAATGAATAATTTAAGAGACTTGCTATGGTATGGCGAAGCATGACATGGCAAAATAATGTTGTCCACATTTCCAACATAATCTTGCTATGTAGGTAATGACAGTGTTCTATGTAATTAAATCACACTTGTTTGTGTATACTGTATTTTTTTTTAATTTAAAACCGATTTTTTTTAAGTTTAATTAGAGAAAAATGTTATATATTCAAATTTTAATTCTAATGGTGCAATAATTTTTTTCAAATATAAAAATTGTTTATTCATTTTTTTAAAAATTGTAACTACAAACAGTAGAATTAAAAAATTATTCTAGTAGTGTGTAAAATTATTTCTACAAACAGTATAAATAATTTTGTTTTGTTATGATTTTGTTTTTAACTACAAACGATTTCTTAAGTAATTAGAATTAAAAAATTAATTTAAAAGAATGATTATAAAACAGATGTTATTTAAAGACAAATTTTTTATTAAAAAAATAGTATACCCAATTTAGTAGTGTGTAAAGAAATTTCGCGCGTAAAGAAATTTCTTTATCAAAATCGATTCCGCGTTTAAAAAATATTCGCGTAAATATCCTTCGTTAAATTAAAATCTGTTTTTTGATAAACTAAAAAGAGTTTTTTTAATTAAATCTAATAATTAAAAAAGCGATAAACTAATAAGCCCTTTTATTGGAAATAATTATTATATGTTTGCCCGCATAATAGTTATTTGTTGTCTGTTTTTAAGAGGGAGTCGGTGTTTGATATGCAGCAGTTAGGTTGGGGGGAGGATGGGGAGGCGTGGAGGTGGAGACGGAGGTTATTCGCTTGAGAGGAAGAGATGTTGGGGGAACTTAAGGTATTGCTTGTTAATGTCAATGTGCAGGTCGACAAGGTAGATAGGTGGCGTTGGACTTTGGAAACATCAAATGATTTCACTGTTCGTAGTCTATATAATTTTCTCACTATACAACCTCAAATTCAACTACCTGTGGCTGTGTCTGCGCTTTGGAATAAAGATGTTCCTATCAAGGTGGTGTTGTTTGCGTGGCGTTTGTTTAGAGATAGGTTGCCTACAAAGGATAATCTACTTAGGCGACGGGTTATTGACCATGGATCCAGGATGTGTGGAGCAGGGTGTGATTCTGTTGAATCGTCTTGTCATTTATTTTTATATTGTAATTATTATAGGGTTGTTTGACACTTTATTTATAGATGGATTGGCTTCTTAGTGGCCAACCCTCTTTACGTGTCGGATCATTTTAATCAATTCAGTTTTGGTGGAGTTATCGACATTCGGCGGCGCTCAATTTTACAGGGTATTTGGTTTGCAACTGTTTGAGAAATATGGAAGGAAAGGAACAATAGGTTATTCAACGGGAAAGAATGCTCAGTTATTCAGGTTGTCGACAAGATTAAGTCACTCTCCTTTTTGTGGTTGAAGGTGAAATATAGAACTATTCCCTTCAACTTTCATGGTTGGTGGCTTAGTCCTTTTACCTTGCTAGGCATCGGCTAGTAACTATTTATTTTATTGTTCCTTGTGTTTTTGTTTTCAATGTAAATATTGTTTCAGACTTTGTTGCTCTTTTCTGGTACATCTTGGGCTAGGAGAGACACTTTTGATTTGGTAATATATTTCATTTTAGCCTCTTAAAAAAAAATAGTTATTTGTTGTTTGCGCGTAATATTAAATGTTTGCCCGTAAAATCATTATCTGGTGAACGTGCAGTATTATGAATTGTTTAAAATATATTTTATTAATTAAAATGATTTTTGAAACATTTAATTGTATTTCAAAAAAAAATTAAAAAAATCGATTTTTTAATTAATTTAAATACAATTTATTAATTAAAAATATTTTTATAATATTTAATTAATTAAATAAATATTCGGTTTTATAAATAAAATATTTTTAAAAAAATAATAATATACACTTTGCCAGGGGTTAAACCCATCACTAGTCCTCGGTTTTTTGCTGATTTGATTTGACCTTCCATCAGTTAATCAGTGCGTCAGTCAGTTGCAGAAAAAAGTGAGGGATTTTGCCAGGGGTTATGACAGGGAAAAGTCAGGCCATATACCAAGGGTTGTGCCCCTCGTTTTTGTCCCAGGGGTGTAACCCCTGGCAAAATGTTTGCGACGAGCGCTTTTGCCATTGCTTTCGCCCCAAGGAAATTCCCTCACAAACGTCCCTTTTCCCAGGGATTCTGTCCTTTTGACAAGGATTTTGCCGCTGGCAAAAGGTAATGTTTCTTGTAGTGGTAGCTGATCCTTGTGCTTTTCTTCATAACCTGTCTCATTTATTCTCACCAAAATGCATGTATTGACTATACCCCGAGAAATTGACAACACTGATGCATCTAATAACCTGCAATCTAGGTCCAGATGATGAAAATGGTAAGGTAGATGTTGGCCTAAAATTGGTTAAAAGAACAAAGAACTTAAGTTTTAATGATAACAAGGCTTCTATGAAGCTTGTTTAAGAATAATTAAGATTCTCTAAGTATAAGAGAAGTTTTTCCTTTGGACCAACTCAAAGCTCTGGACATAAAGTCATAGTTATGCACTTTTGTTCAAAACTCTGGGTCTTGATAGGCTCTATGTCATAGATAAAGAGAAACATTTTATCAAGATTAAGGTTAACTCTGCTAATTCAACATTATAGTTATAACCTCTTTATTGAGTTCCTCTATACGAGCATTGACTCAAGAATTCATTAATGATGCATGTAACAACTCTTTGCTATGATAGGAAAGTTTACCCTGACTTAAGCAAGGAAGTTAAAATCATTAAGAGCATCATTGATGGAAATAAATGATTGATGGAAATCGTAATCGATACACTTTTAGGTGTATTGTGTTTAATGTTTACTACTTGATGATAGGTCATCTTACATTATTCTTAGCATGTTTTTCAGTCATTTTTAGTAGGTTAAATTCCTGTTGTAGCTATAAGTAAGCATTTCAAATAATACGTTCCATCATTTGGTTCATGCTAAAACTTGTCCACAAACACACAATACTTAGATACACTATGCTTATGCCTAGGTACACACTATACCACTTCATATTACGGTATAATATATCTACTCCTATGTTGCCCAATTCTAACTAATATTAAATTAAGTTCAAGCACATATTTATATTTCCATAATCATTCCGCAACTTAATCGTTAAGCACCTTAACAACAACCCTTGTCTCTAACACAAACACAATCATCAGAATTATGTTATAGTTTCAATTCCATTCACTACTTTATATTTTCCATACTCCTAACCATTATATTGATCATTAAGCTAACATCTTAGGAAATGAAGTAGTAATAATTACGATGACAATATTGTGAAAGTTAGCTTGTATTAAAACCAAGAATGAAGTGGGGCTAAAATCGTATCATTTTGAAACTTAGAAGGCAAAAAGTGCAGTTTAGCCTACTTTTTACTTTTTACTTCTCACCATATTTCTTTTTACTTGTATGAAAATGACATGCAACAAGGAACACTAATGTCTTTGAATAAACCAACTAACTACGAAATAAATATCCTATAAAAAACCTAATAAATAAATATGAGTAATATTTTCATTATTATCATTACTACCGTTATTATTACTGGCGAAAAGATGGGCACTCATGTGTTCGTTTTTTCGCTATTTTTACTGCGCTAACGTTTGAAAACTATAAATGGTGTTTATTTCTATGAAATTTTGATTTTGATTAAAACTAAAAATATAAATGTTTGTTGTTTTTATTTATAACAAACCAAACTAACCATAGTTATCTATTTCAATGACACCAACAATATAACAAAAAATTATAATCTAAATTCTTTTTTTTAATGAAACCAACAACAATCTTTATTTAAAAAAAAAGTTGTTTAAGAGAATAAATGGGATAATCAAAAATTATGTATAGATACACTCATATGTTTGTTGCACTTTTTAAATGATAAAGAGAAAAATTGGACATATATATATATATATATACTTATATCGGGTTTGATACACTTTTATTTCAATATTTGAATTTACTCTTATCTATCTGTTATATGTGCTATTTGTATTGAAAGAGAAAAAGTCAGCCCAAAAGAGCCAAAACATGTTATTTTCTTTATGTATAATATAGAATATAATATAGATTATTATTACTTTGAAGTGTAGGAAGTTGACACCGCGTTTTGTTGGACCATTTGAGATAGTAGAGAAGGTGGGAGTTGTAGCATATCGGATTGCGTTACCGCTGTCGTTGTCAAATCTCCATGATGTGTTTCATGTATCTCAGTTGAGGAAGTATGTTTATGATATGTGTCACGTTATTCAAGTGGATAATTTGGAAGTAAGAGATAATTAGACCATTGAGACTTGGCCAGTGACGATCGAGGATCGGGAAGTTAAGCGCTCAAGAGGAAAATATATCGTTTTGGTTAAAGTGATTAGGTTTCGACATCCGGCGAGAGCGCTACTTGGGAATTGGAGAGTAGGATGAGAGATTCGTATCCGGAGTTGTTTTCTTTAACTCATTTAAGTGGAGGAGAGTTGTAACAGTCCGTTTTTCTCTAAGATTCTTTTATTTGTTATTTATATACGTTTTATATGTGCTTTTGCTTATGTGTATAATTGTGTTGGGATTAGTAAATTTTTAACCCAAAAGGGTATTTAAGTCATTTTTAAAGCTAAGAGTATTTTGGTCTTTTAGCGAGTTGGAGAAAATAAGTAATTTTATTGGAAATATTATTTTTAGTGTCTTAGCGAGAATAGTTATTTAACTAAGTTACTAGTGAGTTGAAGTAATTATTTTGAGAGAGTAATTTTTCGATATGTTATTGAATGAATGAGTAGTAACTTTTTAGAATCAATTGTAAGAGTTTTGACGCTCAATGAGAATAGAGTTACCATAGTCCATTTTGTTTGTATAAATAGATAATTCAAGAGAGAAAAACCATGTTAAATTCCATTCATTCATTTCATTTCACAAACTTAGAGAAGTAGAGAGAGAAAGAAGAGAAGAATAGAAGAAAGAACAGGAAGAACTTAGAAGAGGATAAAGCTAAAGCTAGAGGGGGAAAGTGAAGTCATATCTAGAAGATAGTGAAGACTTAAGGTAAGGGGGGTGGATTCACTCATAATCACTTATAGTTGAATTTTAGCTTATGGGTCATAATTGATTTTGTGAATTGATGATTTTATATGATGAAATTCGTGTTCCTTTTTTATGTGTAATATTGGGTATATTGAAATTTGTGGAATTGAAGTGTTTATATGCTTAAGTTCATGTTTGAGGTTTGAAATAAGTTGTTTTGATGATTTTTGCTTAATTGTGTAAAAACCATTAAATTTGAGAGTGATTATTGTTCAGACATGTTTCTAATCACTTGACATATGATTGTTTATGTTTGTTTGTTGTTGGAGTTTGAATTGTTGGTGTTATTTGTGAGGTTTAGATGGATTTGTGAAGAATATGAGTTTTGGTGAAAAGTGAGTTTGGTGTTGAATTTGAGATGAAATGTTGTTATGAATTCATGTTTGTACGTATTTTGATTTCCTTTTTATGTATGTTAGCTATTAACAAAGTTTGGGCAACAATTTTGTGTCAAAGGGATCAAAATATGGATTTTTGGTGAAATGTTTTGTGAGTTTCCGAGAGGAACCCAAAATCTGGGTTCCCTTGTACTAGTGTATCTCGCCAGGCGAGCTGGGTTGCGCCATGGTGAGTTGCCCAGGACATAACTCATGATTTTGGTCGTCCCGGGCAGTTGGGGGTCGTTCCAGACACCCCTAAGTGTTTCTTTTGATGTGTTTAATTGTTGTTTTACCTTTTAAACCTAATGAAACACATTTCACTTGGATTAAGATTGATTTTGAAAATCCGAAAAGAAATTGGTTTGAAAATGATATAAACTTGAAATTATCCGGAAACTCGTCTTTATTAAACTAATGGCTTGTGATATGACTTGATTTTTGGAATAATGACTTAGAAAGGTTATGTAGGAAGATTGAGAGCTTTTGATATGGTTTTGTCTTGAAAATCATTTATTTTGGAAAATGGATAAAATGAGACGAACTTTGCAAAATTGGAAATTGGGTGAACATTTATGAAGGGATTATCATGTGTTAGAACTTTTGGGCTTTTAGCTAATATGTAGGAATGTCATGAGAGTGTTGTTGATACTTGAAACATTATTTTGGTCAATTACTTGAAAATCGGTGTTTTGTGAAAATAGACGAACTATGTCAAAATGTCAAAAAATGAATTGATGTGTTGCCAATTAACTTGTATACATGATAACATGATGATATATGATTGAATCAATACTTGATGGACGTAATTTGTGTTGGTTATCATGATGCGAACAATTATTTGTTTATTATGTGAACCGTGAATTATGAAGCGAAGATGTTTCTTGTTGGTGATGATTATTTGATACGTTACTTCTAGCTCACACTTTTTATACAACATATTATTGGATGCATCTGAAAGTCTTTTCTGAAAATCAGTGGGATCAAATTTCTGATCATTGTTTTAAAACTGGACCAACCCGAATAAAATACATAAGTAAATTTTAATATTTTTTTATTTATAAAATATATTGCATTAATAATTTTTTTCCTAAGTAATACTTAATGGTTTAATAATGTATACATTTACTACTTTGTATGATTCAAATTTAATCAATCATTTTATAATATTAAGTTGTAATATAATTTATATTATATATCTTTTTAAGAAGAAATTATATTATATTTTCTACCAACCTTTTTATTAATCGATCGACTTTGTGTAATATTAGTAAAAGAATTTACATGTATTTTGGATATAAAGAAAATGACCTTCACTCGAAGCCACCCTTTGGATATAATAGTTATTAATGTGCTCAACCTCTCATCTATATAAAGAAGAATATACAAGACCGTTCAAAACTTGAGTTAAAAATTAGTAATAGTTAAACTTGCAAGGGAACACATATAGTAGTTATTAAACACTCATTATTTTTCAATTTCTTTTTTTTTTTTTAGGATTTACAAAATCATACTATATTCTAGAAAATAAAAATAATAAAAGTTGGCACCATTTCATGACAATTTCTATTTATTTCAATGGACAAAACTTTTCGACGAAACGAATATGAACGTTTCATGTTTAAAATTTAGCCTATAAAAGATATCTAAAACCAAATCAAAGTCACACATTTATGAACTCTCCAAAATCTCTTTCTCTTGCTTTTTGATTTTTCTTGCTTGTGTTGTGCAAGTTCAATCCAAAAAATGTATGCTATTCCAATTCGATCCATTCCCCCTAACACTAACAACAACAATGAAATCAATTCCGTTGCACGATAGCTCAATTGTCACCAGGTTGATTGCTAAACTTCTATTCTATGAATATTTTTTTTATTCCCTCCTCTTCATTTATCACTGTCGTATGGGATGTTGGTGTTTCTGTGTGGTAAAAAGCACTGGTTTAGCAATCAGTGCTTTTTACTTCGTATAAGATTGCTAAGCAAGTGCTTAATTATTACCACACAGAAACACCAACATCGCATACGAAAGTGATAAATGAAGAAAAGGGAATAAAAACAATCATAGAATAGTAGCAATCAACTTGGAGACAATTGAGTTGTAGAGCAAAGGAATTGATTTCCATGTTGTTGTTGGTGTTACAGAGAATATATCGAATTGGAATAACATACATTTTTTGGTTTGAACTTGCACAACACAAGCAAGAAAAAACAAAAAGCAAGAGAAAAATATTTTGGAGAGTCCACAAATATGTGACTTGAGTTTAGTTTTGGATATCTTTTATAGGCTAAATTTTAAACATTAAATGGTTATATTCGTTTAGTTGAAAAGTTTTGTCCATTGAAATAAATAGAAATTGTTATGAAATGTTGCCAACTTTTATTATTTTTATATTCTAGAATATAGTATGATTATGTAAATCCTAAAAAAAATTGAAAAATAATGAGTGTTTAATTCTTATGTGCTCCCTAGCAAGTTGAAAAGTTTAATTCTTATTTTACTAATATATTTAATAAAATAATTGATTTATATGATTTACTTTGAATTTTATAATTTAATACTATATTAAAAAAAGTTAAGACAAACACTATCATTCAAAAAAAAATTAGTAGACATTTTGAATTCATGGAATTTGTTTTTAACTACAAAATTCTAATTCATATGTAAAAGATTATAAACGTGTATTTTAGCCCTACATACAAAATACTCAATAAAAATAAATTATCACCTAAGAAAAAAGATAAATCAACAAAGAAGGTTATAAATGTTTGCTAATATAATAGAGTACATTGAAACAATCTCTGTATTAGTAGTGCAAAAAATTCTATGCCATCTTGGCTAGAGATGAGAAAATATAAAAAAAATTTAGGGATGAGAAAATATATTTGGACATGAAGGTTAATTTGAAAATAGATAAACATTAGTTTTGAGCTTATCCTTGTCAGATTAACACATGTAACTAACATGTTAGTTTTCCTTCATGGAATGGTCAAAATCATCATCATATCCAAATTGTCATTATGATGTGGAGAATAGAGAGGAATACATTCTTAAAAATATATCAAATTATGAAAAATGATTACTTTAAAAAACACATGAAAACAACAAAATAATGATCTAAAAAAAGTGGCATAGACTAACCTTATTATGATTTTCAATTTTTTTTTTTTTTGTGGAGAAAGGTCTTTTTCTCTCTTTCTCCTATTCTCTTTTTCTTCTTATTTGTCGAAGTTTCTTTTATATCTGTCAAATCATATGAAACTTTAAGACAAGTTATAGAGAGCTACAAATATAATAAGAGATTGTGTGTTAAACTTATTAAACTTTCAAGGAGATATTACAACACGATATTTTATTATTGAATAAAAAATAAAAATAATGCTATAAAGAAGAATGGTTAGTGCATAAGAGATGACATTATTTTTTCGACAATAAGGTAGATATATGGTACATTACCACCATCATTCTCATTAAAATATTCAAGTAAATCACCAATTGGTCGGTCATCTTTTGGTCTCTCGATAACCTTGACATCCTGAAAGACATGAAGTATATTAGCATAATTTGCAATACATAAAGAATATAGAATTTGACGAGAAATACACATTCAAGAGAATATACTCATTAGATAAAATTGTAACGATGTATATATATATATATATATATATTCATACAACACAAATAAGATGAACATGATGTATTATTGACGAATACCTTTGGTATTTCATCGATTTGAACTGACATTTATGAAAAAAAAATTAGAATAAACATCTTCATCCCCATATGCACATTCACCTTCATCCATTATTGCAACAATCAAACTAGATTGATTGATCTGGCATTTTGTGAAAAAAAATAAACACACATGCTAGATCTGGTCAATTTGTTAGATCGAAAATTCTATTGATGGTCATTGATGTCAAATTGCATGTAAATCGAATTGATTGGTACAAAGTGAAAACTTAATTAATTTATAAATCCCTGAGAAATCAAAGAATTAATCACTTAAAGACATAAAAAAAAAAGAAAAAAAAAAGTGGTGAGATCTTAAAAAATTGATTAAAAAATAGGCAATTGTAGGGAACACAAGAAAGGAAAAACAAATAATATGAAGAATTGCAAAAAAAATGTGAAACAAGATGATGTAGTTTAATGACATCATACCACGGATCGTAGATATGAGATATCAAGTTTATACATAGTTATAAATCTTAGGAGTAATATTTATACTAGATTGATCTACCATAAAAATACTACATATAGGGATGGTAATAGGTCAGACCGCTTGTTAAGGCCTAAGGCCCCACCAACGTAAAGCCTAGCTCGTTTATTAAATAGGTTAGACTTAGGTTTTTTAAAAAATCAATTAATTTAAGTAGGTCATGTTAAGTTATATAGAAAAGCCTACTAGGTTTTCTAGGCGACTCATAGATGTGTAATTACATATAATTCATTATATTAATAAATCTTCAATTCTTTCGAATTCTTAATACCATAATTTATTTATTTTTTAAATTTTTTTTGCCATTTGGGGATTCCAATGAATTACAAAAATCTTGGTATTTATAGGCATATGTGACTTAATTTCTACGAATCTTAATATCAAATTTGGGTCAACTAGTAAATCCCAATAACTCAAAATTAAAATTATTTCTATCTGCACCCCATGACTTTGGCCATCGTATTGTGCGATGCACAATTCCTAGCACACAATGCGTCTTTGGTGATGAGACAATTACAATTCTTCATAGTTGTGTGATACGGACATCAGAGTATGCGACACATTTGAGGTAGTAGAAAAATACTCTTGAATTTCTTTCAATGGCGTGACCTATGGCTTGTAGCACGCATCAAACATGTACCAGTAGGTGATCCTTGTGCTTTTCTTCATAACCTGTCTCATTCATTCTCACCAAATTGCATGTATTGACTATACCCCGAGAAATTGACAACACTGATGCATTTAACCTGTAATCTAGGTCCAGATGATGAAAATGGTAAGGTAGATGTTGGCCCAAAATTGGTTAAAAGAACAAAGAACTTAAGTTTTAATGATAACAAGGATTCTATGAAGCATGTTTAAGAATTAAGATTCTCTAAGTATAAAAGAAGTTTTTCCTTTGGACCAACTCAAAGCTCTGGACATAAAGCATAGTTATGCACTTTCGTTCAAAACTCTGGGTCTTGATAGGCTCTATGTCATAGATAAAGAAAAACATTTTATCAAGATTAAGGTTAACTCTGCTAATTCAACATTGTAGTTATAACCTCTTTATTGAGTTCCTCTATACGAGAATTTACTCAAGAATTCATTAATGATGCATGTAACAACTCTTTGCTATGATAGGAAAGTTATCATGACTTAAGCAAAGAAGTTAAAATCACTAAAAGCATCATTGATGCAAATGAATGACTGATACACAAACTACTTTGATTCAAGAATAGCTCTGCATTAAAGCATGCATTCAAGGACAAGTGATTCTTGAGCAACGGTCATTAAGCTTAAGCTCTACTTAAAGGACCTAGTTTGTTTGATGAAGGTTATTAACTGTGACCACATCTGTGCAAACTCACATAGATACACATATAGTCTAACGTGTACATATATTATTGTAATCTTATACATACCTTTTTAGAATATATATCTTGTATAGAAATAGTCAAGAAAAATCGTAATCGATACACTTTTAGGTGTATTGTGTTTAATATTTGTTTACTACTTGATGATAGGTCATCTTACGTTATTCATAGCATGTTTTTCAGTCATTTTCAGTAGGTTTTAGCAGCAAAAAGAAGGAACATTAGAACGATTGCCTATGATTTCGGGACTTTTGTAATGTTTTCTATATTTGAGTCTGTAATTCTTGTTTTCCCGAAACATAGCAATTTTAGGGGGTTTTTGAAGTAATTCTTGAAGAAATTATACAAATCGGCAAATCAAGAACATCCGACGACATATGAAGACTTTGGGAAGAACAAGAATGAAGATTCAAGTGGTATCAGTAGACTTTACAATGGGAGGAATTATGTTCCCAATTTCCAGGACAAGTTATTTGAAGACGAAGACCTAAAATGACAAAATATCAGAGAAACTGGGCCCGAAAGTCTGCAACATGCACCTAGAGAACATGCCATGCGCCTATATCATGGAAAAAACTTGTCATGCGCCGAGAGCATCGCTTTGGGTGCACATTCATGCGCCTAGAGCATGGTGTAGGCGCCCCGAGCATCCTAAAACTTGGGGAGCCACATCTTTTCTGGCTCTTTTTGTGGGTAAATCCCGCGTTTTTAGCCCAAACCCAGTTAGAAACTCACACTATAAATACTTACATTCCTCATTCAGAATATCTCATTTAGAACTGGAGCAAGTTCAAGAGGAAGACATCTATGGAGCTTCAGGAGAGTTTCTATCTTCTCCTTGATTTTCTAGGGTATGTATTTATCTTTAGTAATTTGTTTTTAATTACCATGTATAACTAAATATTTTTAGGTTAGAGTTCTAAGATGAACCTCTATTTATTTTTGTTGGATATTTATTTAATTTAATGTCACTTTTATTTTATTTATTTTTGTTTGCTATTTAGTTTTATTAGGAATTTAGTTTATTTCTGTAGTAGCGCAACCCTAGATTAGATGCTTAGGTTGTCACAGGGCCTAATATTGATTTAAATATCCTAATACTTATATCTTGCTATTAATATATATATATATATATATATATATATGTCTAGGAAGTAATTAGTTATAGCTAGCGAAAGATACCGAAAGCGAGTTGACCTGAGTAGTAAGTACTTAGGAGGTGACATTACTAATATTGAGTAAAATATGTTGAACCTAGGAGGTAACTAGTTATAATTAAGAAAAAAGTCTCTGCTTGAAGGAAATAAGTTGTAGCCTAGTAGAACCATTCTCTTAAACTCTTGGTAATATAAATGTTGATATGGATTTTGTAGAACTACTGAGAGAGAGAGAGAGAGAGAGAGAGAGAGAGAGAGAGAGAGAGAGAGAGAGAGAGAGAGAGAGAGAGAGAGAGAGAGAGAGAGAGGAGGGAGGGAGGGAGGGAGGGAGGGAGGGAGGGAGGGAGGGAGGGAGGGAGGGAGGGAGGGAGGGAGGGAGGGAGGGAGGGAGGGAGGGAGGGAGGGAGCCATGAGTGTCCTAAGATTCATAGATGGGTACACCTACATGAACCTTGGATTTCATTGCCATAGGAAATCTTGGGAAGCCAATTTAAGTCTATGATTTCAATTGCCTTAGAGACGGTAAGACCCCACACGTAAGGATCACCGGATGATCAGCAGGTGCAACCAGACTTGGGAGGGATACACCTAGTTAACTAAGATAATATAGACCCCACACGTAAGGATTACCGTGTGATCAACAGGTGCAGCTTGACGACCGACTAGGTTAGAAACATCCCAACGACCTCATAACTGGTATAGTCTACCTAGAATAAATAAACAGGATATGAATGTTATTTAATCTCCAACAAAATAAATAGGGGGGATTCGAAGAATCCTAACCGTTGTTCCTGCAACCAAAACATGTAATTTTCTCTATTGCAAACAGATAAAAATTGCAAATCTTTAACCCTTAACTCTTTTATTTATTTGTCAAACAAAAACAAGTAACAAATTCTTTGGACGAAACAACAATCCCTGTGGATACAATACTCTAATTTATCACTTTATTACTTGGTAAACGATTTGGTACACTAACCTAATCCGCACATCAATTTTTTGACACCGTTGCCTAGTATTGTTGATATTCTCGACTAAGCAATTTAAATTACTTATTTTCTATCTTTATTTTTCTGTCATTTAAATTTCAGTCATTTATTTTTCCACAATTTTAATTTTCTATTTTAAAAAATACCAAAAAAATAAAAAAATTATAAATACCAAAAATATTTAGTTTACTATTTCCCATTTAATACTAACCATTTTTCTTTTCTTTTGTTTCCCATTTTGGAACCGACCCACTTATTTTCCTTTTTATATTTTAGAGTCATAGCTTAGGTTTTACTTTTTGCATTGCATAATAGAGAGTCTATGTCCCCCCAATAGAGAGTCTTCTGTGTCAATTTTTGCATTTCATCTGTTTGGGTTGCCTTACACTTTGTGTGGATTTACTAGGTTGCGTCTATGTCCCCCCAATATTTTTTTCCTCTTTTGTTTTAATGATATATATGAGCACCTGACAAGGAGTGAAATGTTATATATCCCATCCTATTTGAAATGTCTTATAATTTTTTTTTATGTCATTATTCTTAATTTTTAAAAAAAAAAAAAGTTTAAGTGAAGAATAAATTCGGAATAAATAAAGTAACCCCAAAAAGGATATCCCCATTCAAAATTGTTATGGATAAAAATTAATTATAAACATGTCATGAGATATGAATCCATAGTTATGTTGTGAATTCTACAAATAAGTTTGGATTACCTAACTTTTGGTTTGTTTCTTTTTGAAAAGGTATTGAACTAGTTCCTCTTTCTCTTTGTGCACTTTATTCATTTTGGTTAATGAATTTGGGTAATGCGTAAGATTTATTCTTGCGTTTCTTGCCCATATCATTTGTAAAAAATAGTAAAACTCACGAAAATTTTCGAGTGTGTTATTTGAAGTTTTGAACATAAAAATATTAACACTATTTAGTAATCCATATGTGCTTCTCTTTATCCATCTCATGCTTTTTACATTCTATGGTTTACACGTATTATAAAAATAGACACAAAAAACACTTGACATTGTATTGACAACAAATTTGTGATGTCAAAACATCATTTATCTATATTTAAAAAAGGCTAACATAATGTAACGTAGAAAACCTACACTTTAACATACGATCTTGAAGGTGCACAAATAATTTGTAGAAAAGGTTTAACGTTAAATTTGTCAAAGTTTAGTTTTCAAGCAATTCCTAAATTCTTGAGAAAACCTCTATTTAATGAATCATGTCTTTCAAAATTGAAATAAAAGATCACGCAAACCTTATCCGTTTTCTTAGTCACTAGATTGCTGACCCGTGCATTTACATTATATAATATTGTATGAAATACTAAAATGCAACAAATAGTCGATGTAGTCAAATAATCACCTAGATGATATTGTTATATCAAACATTACAAAATACTTCCTCATAAAAGACGTTGGATGTAAAATCAGAATCTTCATCATCTTTATTAGTGATCAATATCTTCAACCCTGGAAACACATATCTTAGCTATGTTTATATTTAACAAAATATGTGTCCCGTATTTATTTTTATATTTATTAGGGAAAAATGTGTACCATGCTTTTTTAGACTTCTCTTATTATTAGATCTATATGTGAATAGGGTGAGATGATGAAATGACAAAAGAAGTCGAAAAACCAAAGATAATAGGCCAAAATTACGTAAAGAATAAACAATAAACAACATAATAAAAACTCATGTAATAAACTTCAATGACATGCAAATAATAATTTGAATCAAATAAGAAATACTTTAGTTACAACCAAACAAAATACTTACTAAGATAGATCATCCATAAGTGATATTTAAGAAAGAAAAAACACTATTATTGATGAGAAGATAAAAGGCAAACGATTGAGCCTCACCAAATTTATATTTATATTAATTACAAATTTTCTGTTTCTTATTCTCAAGATATAAATTACATATTTTAGCCATACAAACTCTCAAATTTAGCAGCACTACTCACAATCCTTGACTACTTCTATCAGTTCATTTCTTTGAGTGTCTAATGCCACTTGTCAATTGCCAAACATTATCACTAATACAATCTATCTCTTAGGACAAAGTCTGCTGCCACACTCTTGGAAATTTGATCAAACTTCAACCACATTTTTCACTCAAGAGATCAAAGGCTTGTTGAATAGTTTCTCATTGTTGTTTTTATGCAACATCACTTTTACATGTGCCCTGCTTGAAACAATTTGCATAAAGCCTGGTTGCTAACACAAGCTACTCCACAGTCAATCATCATAAACCGGTGGCGGAGCCAGAAATTTTACAGAGCCTGGGCAAAAATTATAGAGTCAAGAATTCTTGTCCGCGCACGTGTGAAAATATTGAGTTTGCTAAAAAGAAAAATTAAATGGATTAATGAGCTATTGGGTCGAACGAAATATAAAGAAAGTATCGATTGAGCCCGGGCGAGTGCCCGGACTCACCGGGTGGTGGCTCCCCCCATGTCATAAACCACTACTCCTAAGAAAAGTATTTCTCCCAGCTTGAAACACATTAAATCCATCCATTAATTATAAGCCTCACAACAATAAAAACATTAGGTAATGAGACTGACAACAATAAATCATTATAAGGAAGGCTCTTAATGCTGAAAGTAATAGTTAGGAATTTCTATACAGTAGCACAAATTTTCCGAAAGAAATTCTGATTATATTTGCTCTATTCTTCATGTTTACTTCACATAGTCTTGTTGCATAAAGCTAACATTATTTATAAATAGTTAATAGGACAAAAAAGAAAAAGAGACTAAACACACAAAAACAACACCAATATTCATGAAAAGTTCAAAGCTTAGTTCCCTGAATTGTACCATGAGCAATTGCTATTTATGAAATAGGTTATAATGAGTAAAATTTTAGACCATTCTTGGTGGCCATCATCAAATGGAGAGAACACTAAATGTAAATAATAGCTTCATTTTTTTCAGTGTCATAAGTTCTTCAAAAATCATGACTACTACCCACAATCACTTTTTTTCAAGAAAAATACCTAGTCAAACCTCCTCCTTCATAAGTTCATAGGAAATATGTCTTAAAATGGGCACATGAAAAGGGTTTGTTTTAGTCAAGTTGGAACATAATTAACCAGTACAATTTGAGATATATTTATCAATTCATTAGTGCAAGTATAACTTCAATGAAAATTAAAGTTTCATCCGAGGAGAAACAAAAAATCAATACATATTAAATAATTTAACTTTAACACTTAAGAAAAAATAGTAAGAATGGCTTTTATAAATCATACATAAGTTTATAAGTGAATGAAAAACCATGGTCACACCATATATTCGTGTAGAGAAAAAAAAACCTTAAGCCATCACAATTTTGATTGAAACTACATACCTAGATAGGGCCGACACAACCAACTTTGAAAAAAATCAATCATTTCTGCCAAAATAATATTCATATGCTAAACATTCAGATCAGATGTTTTACCCGTAATTTCAACTACAATAATGCAAAGGTATTGTAGCAAATTCCAATCTTTATCAACCAAATATCAGATAAACGGTTTATATAATTATGAAAAATCAACTTAAATATAGGATGTGATTACCTTCAAATCCATGATATTAATAATCTCAAAATTGACATAGAAGATCACGCAAACCTTATCCGTTTTCTTAGTCATATGACCACCTCATTTACAATTATCACTCATAAAAATTAAAACAAAAAGTAGAGTGCAAAAGCAACAACTTTGGCTGGGACAACTTATATGACAACTAAATATATACGGGGAAAAGTAGGCAGTAGTGCGAAAACCAAAGCAATAGAAATAGAAATTAAAAACATAGTATGAGTATGACAGAGAAAGTTAGCATAAAAATTGTTACAAAATGGTTGTACAAATATCATTTTCATCTATTTTACCATCCCTGCCCTATAGTTAAATGTGAGAAACAGTAAAAAAGAAACAGTAAAGTTCATGCTCGAGGTTAATTTCACAAAACTCAACCACTTCTTTCTGATCTGCCAAGGAACAATATTAAATGAGAACCAATTTCTAGCTAAATATAATTCCAACCTTTTATAAAAGAAATTTTAATTTGAATTGCTAACATAGCTGAAAGCTTATCATTAAAACAAAAAGAAATACCACAACAAGTCCAGGACAATCTTTAGATGCATTATTAGTGACACACTTGATCTAGGTGACAGAATAAAAAACTCATGCATATCATAATTAGCAGCACCTTTAATGTAATTACCATCTAGATAAGTATTGGTTGGTAATTAACAATTTTATTTTGAATCTCGTTTTGACCAAATTTACAATAGCCACTAAAACCACAATTTGGCATTGAGTTGACTACAAATATTAATTGAGAATGGAAGCAATCTAATTCCAAATATGAACAGCTAGGAAACTCACATTCGAAAAAGGTAAAATGATAGGCTAAGCCTATATGTTTCATCCGAGAGTGAAATACCACTACAAGAAAACTGCCTTTTAGAGACCAAATATGCGGTCGCTACAACAACAAAATTGGTCTCTGATAGATTTAGTGATTGATTAAGCACCCAAAAATAAGAGTGGCTAAAACGCTGGTCGCTGATCCTTTGTCACCGGTCTAGCGACTGATTTTTCACGACTGTGACTACATGTAGTAACCGATTTAGTCACCGGATTTTGAGATGGAATCAGCGACTGAATCTAGACACCGAATTAGACACTCTTTTCATGGCATAAATTAGCTGATTTAGTGACTTATCTTGTGACTAAGTTTGCCACTTAATTAGCCACCGAACTTAGAGACCGTGTTCGAGACAGATATTATCCAACAAAGTTATAAGTTTTTGTCGCTATTTCGGTCTCTATATGTATTTTTTTAAATTAATTGCTATATACTGTACGTGGTCACTTTGTTACTGGAAGAATTACAATTTTTTTTTAATATTGTAATTTTTTAACTCACAATTTTATCAAATTCCATACAAAAGATGAAAATAATTCAATGTCACATGATGAAAGAAATATCATATATACATAAACTAGTCAAAATACATAATACTAACAAACAGAGGAGTTTTGTGTATTCACAAAAGCCTTTGCACATGGTAGTCTTAACAAAATACATATTACTAACCATTAACCAAAAGAGATTTGTGTATTAACAAAATACACAAAAGCTTTTGCACATGGTAGTCTTAACCAAATACATAATACTAACCAAAAAAAAAGTTGCAAGTGGTAGGCTTAACATAATACTAATCTAAAGAGATTTGTGTATTACCAAAACACATCAAATTATCTATTCAGGAACACTTTGCGCTTCCAAATCTAAGTTCCCATCAACCTCATCATCGTCAACCTCATCATCATCAAGCTCATTATCATTGGCTTGGTCTTCCTTATTGGCTTAGTCTCTATAATGTTGGATGGGTTGGAAGTTCATGGTTGCCATCATTTGTTTAATCAGCTCGTATTGGTGTTCGACAACCTTATTTGTTTTTGCCAATTCTTCCCGAAGTTGGTCTCTTTCATTTCTCATTTCTTCAAGCTCGTGCCTTTGCACCCACTCGGTTGAAGAAGAACCAGAGCCACAATAATGTGGACGTCCTGCTAGCACAGAGGATTCCATTCCAAGACCATATATTTGTCCCTTCTTTACTCCTGCAACATCAGACCACACATCTAGCTCATTTGGTGGAGGCATTCCTTACGAAGATGCTTCTTGTGTCAAAGCATCCCACTTGCGTGTAAATTCTTTCTGTTAACAAAAAGATAAGATTAATTTATAGGTCAACCTAACTAGAAACATAATAAAACCAAGATAATAAGCACTATATAGAAACTAAAGTTGAGAGTTTACATCCACATGTTCTGATCTTTTATCAACCCACGTCTTATCTTTTTTATGCTAGTGTGTGCGTCGAAACAATTCCACACGATTAGGTGGGATGCCGGTACTTTTTGTCTAAAAAAACATACATCAACAGTTAAACACAACAACAAAGGACATCAGCTACCCCGTGGATCAGCATCTTCCAAATATTGCACAAAGCATCTAATATATTACATAAGAAGGGGTTTAAACCAATAACCAGGTTTAAACCCCTTCTTATGAAGATGAACTATAACTTGATCTAGAGGTAAGTGTTTGAGATTTTTGCATTGAGAACAAGGACACCTAATCTCTCCATTTGAAGTGTCGGGTTGTTGGATTGCGTAAGATACAAAATCATCTAACCCTTTCTCAAATACACGAGTATAATCTTTTCGTCCAGGCATTAATCTATTATACATCCAACTACGACTTACACGAATATCCATATTCTGTCATATAATGAAGCAAACCTTATATATTACAATTAATAGCAAACCTTATATATTACAATTAATAAGCAAGAACAGCACATACAATTTTACCAAATCACAATAGATGGCTTTCAAGTGCATTACAATAGGAAGTGTAAATTCTGCTCACCACATTTAACAACAAAAACATCAAAAAACAGAAAAAGAAAACACCACATCTAACACCAATAAAGTCATAAGCCAAAGTTGAGCATGAATTAGTAAACTAGTAAAAATAAGTTGCAATTAAACCTATAATATATGGAAAAATATCCTAGCATCTCATGAGTTTAAATCAGAACCATATAAAAATTGACATAAAACATAAAAGTACTATATAGGTAGTAACATAAATCTCTTGTCAAATTAAAAAAAGGTAGTAACATAAATCTTTATACATGTATGGAAAAAAAATAATGTAATCCTTTGTGAATGTGTACGTATGTTTGCTCCTTGACTGACCTTTTGCAATATGAATTTAAAACAAAACCAAAGAGAAATGACTTGTCATGATCGTGCTCCCAAAACTGAAAACAATTAATACTTGATTGATCATTCCTATAAATTTGGAGGCTAATTATCTGTTTCTGTGAAACAAAGTTAGTCAAGGTTGCTAGTGCTTAAAAGAAAAATCTTAATAGTCATCAACGTTTCGAAGTATGAATTGAAAAAGCCCTATATATTGTTGATCAATCACTCAATCGAATAAGCTTCATATATGTTGCTTTTAATGCTTTGTGGCACTGATCAAGACAGTGATAAACTGTATAGAAAAGGTTCGCGATAAGTACATATAAAAATTGAAGAACAAGAAACTCACATGTTACAAATAGAGTTTCCCTTAGTTGTTCCTGAACACGAAAATAAAATAAAATTTGTCAATTGTGAGATAATTAATTATTTGTATAAGATTGGGATTAACAAAGAATCAAGTTTTTTTTAACAGCAAATTATATTAGGCTACCATCCTCAAGAGAATTGAGAGAAGATCACAAACAAAGAACAAAGACAACATTTCAATAGGGGCACTGCTGCTATACAAAGCCAGCCTCCCTCTCAGTGCACAACCCACTACTAAATTGACAGGAAAAACCCAGACAATAGGCAAAACAACACAGATGCTTCAAGAAACAAAACAAAAACAAATCCTAGCAGCCACTGCACGGACAACAGACCACACCAGGGAAATTCATGGGGGGAAATTTTGGGTTTCATTTTTGGTGAAATTGTGAAATTCAGCGTTGACAACAGCGGCTCGCATAAAAATAGCGATTTTTTCAAATTCCGCTATGCTATAGAGCTATATTGTCATTACAAATACTATTTAACAACATATTGTGTACTAAAAAACGGAGGGAGTGTCCGTCTGGATGCAAGTGACAACTTAAGTCAGAGAACCCCAAATTTCAGAGGGAGAAAATCAGAACAATGAGCGGTATTCGCCAAACTAACAAGCCTAAATCAACCAATCCCAAATTATTTATTTCAATCAAAACGATGGGCAGAATTAAACTATCATACTAACATTCCAAATCAAAAGCTCGCAATCCAAAATTAGCCACGACAAAACATAAGATGCAAACATCACATCTAACACCAAAAGAGTCCATAAGCCAAAGTTGAGTATGAATATAAACCAAAATAACCTAGCATCTCATAAGTTAAAATCAGAACAATATAAAAGTTGAAGAACAAGAAACTCACCTTTTACAAATAGAGTTTCCTTTCCCTTAGATGTTCCTGAACACAAAAATTACATGATGCGAGTAAAGTTGAGCATGAATTAGTAAACTAGTAGCAATAAGTTGCAATTAAACCCATAATATAAAGCAAAAATTATAAGAATGCTCTGGTTCTATAAGCTATTGTCTAATATAGGTATCTTTACACACAAAACTACTATATACATGATGAGTACCTTTAAGTTATTATAAATTATTGTCAAAAATCAGCATCAATAAGTTACTAGAGGAAGTACCTTTAAGTTATCATAAGACAACAAAGCCGCTGATTCTTCGTCACACTGTTTTCCTTTCTTCACTGCTGGGTTCGATTTTGGAAGGAAACTGAAACACAAACTATGAACAAGAGTAAAAACAGGACCAAAAAACAAACAAAAAAGACCTAATCACAAAATACATAATCGACCCATTTGAGTTCAAGTAGGGATGAGAATAGAAACTACAACAAGAAAGAGATTCATTCAATGAACCTGAACAAACCAAGAATGGGAACAAACCTGATGATTCAGATGTCGATTTGAAGAACTGGAACAGCAACAACAACAAGGACGTGAACAGTACATTGAGAATAAGAAACATAAAAACTGGAAATTCACTAATGGGGTTCTATTTCATTGATCTTGGGGTTTTGATTTCAATGAAAAGTGAAGAAAAGGGGGAATTTTGGTGTTTAGGGTTATTGTTCTTTTGTTTGGGTTTTCACGTGAAAAGAGTGAAAGAGTGAAAGAGGTAATGGTTAATTTCTAATTTTTTTTTGGTTACTAATGTTTAATTTCTAATGAGAATATATCTAAAAAAAATTCATTTAGGAGGGAAATTTTTACATTTTAGTTTTGATGAAAACATGAAAGGGGGAAATTTATTTTCTATTCCCGCTCAAAGCTAAAGCTTATTATTATAAAATAAAAAATTATAATCTTTTTTATGACCAATAAATCGGTGGCTACATAATATAAATATTTTTATTTTACAAATTAAGAAATCAAGAGAAAGTATAGACAGGTAGCTAAGAAATTAGTTTTTAAATCAGTGGCTAAATAACGTTTGTGACCGATTTTGAGACCAACTAGGTTTTGGTTAATTGTTTACAAACTTTTTTATGACCAATAAATCGGTGGCTGCATAATATAAATATTTTTATTTTACAAATTAAGAAATCAAGAGAAAGTATAGACAGGTAGCTAAGAAATTAGTTTTTAAATAAGTGGGTAAATAACGTTTGTGACCGATTTTGAGACCAACTAGGTTTTGGTTAATTGTTTACAATAATTAGTTGTTATTTCGGTCTCTACTGAGACCAATTTATTTAGGTCTCTAAATCAGTCTCTAAACGACAGTTTTCTTATAGTGCAAGATTAGTACTAAGGCGGGTAGCACCGAGGTTGTCACAATAGATGACTGGATTGGTTGTTGGAGTGTGGCCAAGTTCAGCGAATAGGGAAAGGACCCGTAGTAGCTCACTCGCCGTGTCAGCCAAGGCTTTATATTCTGCTTATGTGGAAGTTCGAGCAATAGAACATTGTTTTCGAAAGCTCCAAGAGATGAGTGTGCTGCCAAGATATAACATATAACCAGTGGTGGATATATAATCATCCTTGTCGCCTGCCCAGTTCGCATCTGAGTAGGCATGGAGATTTAGTGGGGTGGTCGTTGAGATGATTACGCCTTTGTCACGAGAACCAGCCAAGTATCTGAGCACTCTTCTGAGTGCAGTCCAATGCGCCGTTATGGGGTTTTGCATGAATTGAGAAAGTTTGTTTTTGCTGAAGGCAATGTCAGGGCGAGTAAGGCTCAAGTATTTAAGGCTTCCAACGAGCGCTCGATACTCAGTTGGGTACGGTAGGAGATCGCCGAAATCCTTGAGTAACTTATCCGTGGTTGCTGGTTTCATATCTACCATGCCTTATTTATGTAGTAGATCAATGATATATTTCCTGTTGGAAAGGAATATACCCGCAGTAGAGGGAATCAGTTCGACCCCCAAGAAATAATTAAAACATCCAAGGTCTTTCAAAGAAAAGCAAGCGGCGAGTGTGGAGACCTCTACAAGAGAACTCCCGGTGACAATGATATCATCAACATATACTAATAAGTATAGTTTAACACTTGTTTTGTGGTGGATGAATAAAGAGGCATCAACAGTGGAGTTGACGATGCCAAAGGATAATAGGAATACCTGAAGCTCCTTATACTAGGCACGAGGAGCTTACTTTAACCCGTAAAGTACCTTTTTGAGGCGACAAATATGATCAGGAAAGTTTTTGTTGACAAATCCAGGTGGATGTAACATGAATACTTCCTCCTTGAGCGTACCTTTGAGAAACACATTGTTGACATCAAGTTAACGAAGGGACCATCCTTGACGAACTGCAAGTGTTAGGACAATTCGAATAGTCACCGGTTTAACAACTAGACTGAATATTTTTGTGTACTCACAACTAGGGCGTTGATGAAATCCTTTGGCGCTAGTCGTGCCTTCTAACGATCAATGGAGCTATCCGGATTTCATTTGATACGCAAAACGCATTTACACCCAACCAAATTCTGAGCAGAGGACCGACTAACAAGATCTCAAGTGTTATTATTGTGTAAGGCATCAAATTCAGCTTGCATAGCCGAGCGCCAATCAGGGTCACGAAGGGCTTGAGTTATATTACTAGGTTCGATGAGACATAAAGGGCGAACATATTTTGATGTAAGATTTTTACATGTCATATAACTAATTACACGTGAATATAATAGGTTCATTTCCCAAGGGATTGGTGTGTCTCATAAGCATTTTAACGTCAAATATCATCTTAAGTGTTTGGGTATAAATTGTTTGTTTGTGTAAAACTATTTGAACTATTCGACATAAAAGTAAAACGAGTAGAGATAGGGCTATTTCGCTTGGGGTCAGAGATATCAACCAAGCGTAACAGCTGCAATCTCTCGATCAAATATCATTCGTGTCCAAATGATATCGTTATTTCTAAGGGATTATTTAAATGTTGATTTCCCACACATTTAAACAATCACAAAGTCGACTGGATCGTTTAATCGACAATTTCCCAACCGATTAAATAACCCAAAAGCATTCAGTTCTAGATTAAAAGTGATTATCAAATATTAGCATCTATGTCTAGAGTGATAACTTAAGATAGATTGTTATTCTATTTCTAGATCCAAAAGTATTTGTCAATATCATTTTGAATCTCAATAAAGCATTAAATACAAGAATAACAACAATATTGAATAAATAAGCTAGAACCATATATTAAATGATCAAAAGATTACATAATAGCTTGTTTGAATACCTCAAAACCCACAAGGGTAGATGTAGCTACATATGTCTATGATAGCTTTGCAAAGGAAGAAGAAGAGATGAAGATTCAATGCCTAGATCCATGATGTCTCAACGAATCTTAGGTTGAATCTACTCCTAACTACCTTGCTTTGTGTTTCTCTCTCTAGAAAATGTCATATTCTCTCTCTAAAACCAGAACAATCTAATAAAACAGTAGTTTTTTTTTTAAAGAGAAGAGAAAGTTATTTGTATGGCTAAATTCGTGACCATTTGCTTGAAGCGAATATATATCGCTTGAAGCGAGATCCATGAGAATCTCAATCTGGCCATTAATAGGCTGTCACGTGGGCCTTATCTTGCTTGAATGATGAATCTCGCTCTAGGCGACCTGGAAGCGAGCTACAAGCGAGATCTCTTGGTGCTCTCTGCCTAAATCTCGCTTAAGCGAGATATCGTCGCTTTAAGTGAGATGCTGATTTCCCAAACGCGTGCTTGAAGCAAGAAAACAGTGAGCTGGATGGTTAATCTCTGGTAAGAACTCGCTTAAGCGAGATTTGCTTGGCTTGGAACTTGATTTCTTTGGCGCCTTGCTCAATATTTCCTGCATAAACTGAGTAGAGTGAGAGATGTGAAGCATAACTGGCCAAATTACAACAAATGGTAGCTTTTCTTTAGATAACTTGGAGAACAAGCCACAAAAAGGCCTAAATTAACACATGAATTAGTATACTTTTAAGCACTTATCAACTCACAACCAGGGCGTTGATGAAATCCTTTGGCACTAGTCGTGCCTTGTAACGATCAATGGAGCCATCCGGATTTCATTTGATACGAAAAACGCATTTACACCCAACTAAATTCTGAGCAGAGGACCAGCTAACAAGATGTCAAGTGTTATTGTTGTGTAAGGCATCAAATTCAGCTTGCATAGCCGAGCGCCAATCAGGGTCACGAAGGGCTTGAGTGATATTACTGGGTTCGATGAGACATAAAGGGCGAACATGAAGGTTAAGCTTTATGATGGGTTTAACAATGTTGTTTTGAGAAAGGGTGATTATCCCATCGACGTTGGATGCCTTGTTTTTGTGTGGGCAAGCAGTGGGTGGGGGCGGTGGTGGAGGCGTTGGCGATGTAGTGATGTGGGCCAATTCGTTGGTTGTTGGAGATGTGGGCGAGGGCATTTGAATGTTTTGGGCGACCTCATTGGAGTTTGGTGAAGAGGGTGAATATGTTTGAGTGGGTTGGTCAAGCTCACTAGAAGTTTGTGAGGAGGGCGACTGTTGTTGAGTGGTGTGGGCGAGGTCATTGGGCATTGGTGATGAGGGCGTAGACGGGTGAGTGATCTAGGCGATTTCATTTGGGATTGGAGTTGCGGGATTTTGAATGATTTGAGTGAGCTTCTTTTGGTTTGGCGAAGTGAGCGTCGAATCTAGGGCGACTGCTTGTGTTTGAGTAGCAAGGGAGCTAAATGGAAATTCCGATTCGACAAACTTTACATGGCGAGAGGTGTAAATCTTTCCCGTTGTGGGATCGAGACACAAGTATGCATGTTGATCAGCCGAGAAACCTACAAAAACACACATGGAAGACTTTAGTGCAAGTTTATGGTTATCATATGGATTAATCCAGGGAAAACACAAACATGCAAAACATTTTAATTTATGATAGTCTGGACTAATGTTGTGCAACTTGAAATATGGTGATTGGTACCCAAGAATTGGAGTGGGAAGGCGGTCTATAAGATAGGCTGCAGTAGTCATGGTGTGAGACCAAGAGGTGAGAGGTAGGTCTGAGTGATGGAGAAGGGCGAGAACAGTCTCAAAAATGTGACGATTTCGGAATTCTAAAATTCCATTATGTTCAGGTGTGTTGGTTGGAGTGGTGTGATGACTTATACCATGATTTCTTAGAAAAGGGCGAAGACCAATGTATTCACCACCATTATCTGTGTATATTATTTTTATTTGTTATTTATGGAAATTTTCAATAAGGGATTTAAATTTGGGAAATATGACTTGTACGTCAGATTTGCGTTTCATTTGATAGAGCCAAATATAATGAGTGAAGTGATCAACAAACATGCAATAGTAGCAAAGACCATCGATAGATAAAATGGGAGAAGTCCATACATCTAAAAAAAAATATTTCTAATGGAAAAGACGATGCAAGAGTGGATTCATGGAAAGGAAGTTTGTGACTTTTACTAATTTGGCATGAATTACAATCAGATTGCTGGAATTTATTTGTGCCTAAAGAAAAATGCTTAGGAAATAAATTTAAAATTAGAGGATGATGGGTGTCCAAGCTTATGGTGTCGTGATGTGGGTGAGTCCTTGTGAACGGTGTGAGTAGATGGTGCGGAGGCAGGCCATCGATAAAGTCCATCGACACATGAGCCTTTATGAGTTGTTTGGTCAGTCTGAAAGTCATTCACATAAAAAGAATGTGGTAGAGAAAGAACAACATAGTTAGTTTGTTTGGTAAGTTGGGAGACAAAAATAATTTATTGTTTCATGGAGGGAACACACAAAACATCAGACAAGGATAAATCATTAATTGAAAGTGTTCCAGAGTGAGAGATATTTAAACTTGAACCGTTTCCCATGAACAGCGAGACAGGACCCATTCATGGATGATGGATTGTCATATTTGCAATGTCATTTGTTATGTGATGTGTTGCTCCACTATCAACCAAAAAATAAGTTTGTGGAGGACCAGCAGTTGCAGTGTTGTCCTGGGTGAGTCACGACGAGGTGGAAGGATACCAAGATGCTACTGTCTGAAGTTGCGACCCTGAGATAGAACATGTCCTTTGACATTACACCACTGACATTTATCAAGGAAGGGTTTGAGATTTCTAGGGAGTTGATTTTGATTCTGCAGGGAGCTGGGCAGGGTGCGATTTGTTGTTGTTGTAGTTGGGTCTCGCTTGAGCATTCAAGGCGGTGAGTGGGGCAGGGGTTTGTTGCTGAATAGAGGCGATTGATAGTTCCTGGATGAGAAGCTTCTCAAGAAGGTCATCAACGTAATTGAGTTATCCATTGCATTCACTCCGTCAATGACAGCACAACAGCCGTTGTCGAGGCTGCGTAGTATATAATCAGTCATGTTTTCAATGGAGACAGGTGATCCAAGCGAGGCAAGGAGATCACATGTTTGCTTCAGGAAGTGCATATAGGTGGTGATGGATTGAGTAGCTTTGTATGCTTTCTGAAGGCGCTCCTTTAGTTACTTGAGATGGCTGCGAGAAGCCATGGCATAGGTGTTCTTGAGGAGGGTCCAAATACCGTTTGAGGTCTTTGTTTGGGACACCAGAGAGGTGACCTCATTTGAGAGGGTGGTGAGAAGGGCGCCATAGATGTGGCGATCCTGTCGTCGCATGTTTGATAGACGGGATTTTCTATTGTCACTGGAGTCTCGGCAGTGGTGGTGACAGTTTTGGAGGCGCTGGTAACGATCCATCTAGGTATTTGAGGAGATCATAGCCATCAAGGAATGCTTCAACCTGGAGTTTCCAATGAAGGTAATTGGTGGGAAGAAGTTTGGTTACACTGTCAAGTGTGATGCAGGCGAGTGGTTTGGATGGTTCATAGGGGTTGGTGATTGAGGTATAGCTGTCGGTGGCCATGGCGGCGAGGGTGGCAGCTGGGGTTAGGAACGATGTCCTAATTTAGAGGAAGAGGGGGCTGGATCGTTTGAGTCTGATACCATATAAGAAACAGGAAGAAAGGAATTGTATAATGTAATCGATAATTAAAAATACTGAATAGTAGAAGTAACACTAGCTATAGAATATCACACTAACTATTGGTGCAAGTAATTCTAACACACAAGGCTTTTATTTATATGACCAAATTTTTGCATATTTCTTCATATTATCTGATGTGGGACATTTTCTCATTATTATTGATATACCGGTTGGTTCACACTTGCTTGCTACACAGGTTTCAATGAGAAATAGTGACACACTTCCTAGCTGTAAACATCCTTAAAATTGAAATTCACATTAGTAGTAGTATGCTTCAAAAAATTAGGGATGCTTGCTTTATGTATAAAAACTTTAGAATTAGACAAAAACCAGTCAAATAATGCAAAAAAAAACTCAAAGAAACATGTTAGAAGTCAAAAGTCAAAACATCTCAAAAGTCAGCAAGTTCTATACATAAATAAAACACAAATATTGGATTGCTAGCTTTGTTCATGAAATCACCTTCAAACAAATGAAATTTGAAGAAGACAGATCTAATGAAGTATATTTAATGATGCAAAAGTGTAACTTGCCAATGGTTTACCCATTTCTCGAAGTCCCCGCTTTAACAGAGTATAAACAAGTCTTATCTCGCCTGTTAAGTATCCTTTGTGATCCTTTAACATTGATGTCACTGTTAAATATAGGAAATGTTATCTTGCGCCCTTGAGGCATAAGTTAAAAAGCTATATGTAGAAAAAAAAATCTTGAAAATTGTGTATTCAATACTTTAAAAGTTTCAAAAGTTATATTTTAAATATAAAAGTTATTTTGAATTTTTATTTTAAGCTACTTAACTTGTGCTTTAAGGGAACAAGTTAACATAAAACAAGCATATATGATAGAAAATAGCCTTACTTAGTTGAGAAGCATCATGATAATAAAGAGCATATAACAATATATATTTTTTAAAAATATAGAAGATATTTGAATTGCATTCCTTGAGAGTACCTATAATTTTGTGTAGTGTTCTAGGATTCTGATTAGGAGGGACTAATGCATATCCTTGATTTGTAAAATATTGGCCACCACTTTGCGTTGCTTCCAATTGTACACAAGTAAAGAAATTAAATGTCCTAAGAAATTAATTAGTAGATGGAAAATAGAGAAGTAACACATGGTGGAATCATATACCTGTATTTGAAGAATGGTGATTGGAGTTGAATGATTAATCATCGATCGAATGGGTTACAAAGCTAGCGACGACAAAGAGAAAAACCCTAATATTGACTTCTAACACTTTGAATCCTAATCACAATTTAGCCGCATCCCTAATCTTAATATATAGTGCATGAACGATAAATGTAAATTTTGAATGAAAATACTATAAAGAACAAACTATTCAAAGTCAAATAACAATTTTTTTTTAAAGGAAGTCAAATAACAGTTATAAATATTTGTTTATTAATTTAAAATAGTTAATGAATATTAATGAATGTTATTGATTCTATTATTGACCACAATAAAAAAAATTGACAGAAAAAAAATATTGACCAAAATCAATGTTACTTAATTTTTTTTGTTGCCAAAATCAATATTATTGACTCTCTTTTTGACCAAAATCAATGTTACACCTAAAAAAACTATATTCTAGTCCGAGTTAGTTGACCAATGACTCGGTGTTGTTGCTTTGGTTTGGGCTCTAGATTGTTCGACTCATTGGTCAACTAACTCAGACTAAAATATAATTTTTTAAGGTGTAACATTGATTTTGATCAAAAAGAGAGTCAATAATATTGATTTTGGCAACAAAAAAAAATTAAGTAATATTGATTTTGGTCAATATTTTTTTTTCTATCAAAAAAATTTATTTTTGTCAATAATAGAATCAATAACATTCATTAATATTCATTAACTATTTTAAATTAATAAACAAATATCTATAACTATTATTTGACTTCCTTTCAAAAAAAAATTGTTATTTGACTTTGAATAGTTTATTTTTTTATAGTATTTTCATTCAAAATTTACATTTATCGTTCATGCACTATATATTAAGATTAGAGATGTGGCTAAACTGTGATTAAGATTCAAAGTGTTAGAATTCAATATTAGGGTTTTTCTCTTTACCGTCGCTAGCTTTGTAACCCATTCGATCGATGATCAATCATTTAACTCCCATCACCATTCTTCAACTTAGGTATATGATTCCACCATGTGTTACTTCTCTATTTTCCATCTACTAATTAGTTTCTTAGGACAATTAATTTCTTTACTTGTGTATAGTTGGAAGCAACACAAAGTGGTGGCCAATATTTTACAAATCAAGGATATGCATTAGTCCCTCCTAATCAGAATGCTATCATGAACACTGCACAAAATTATAGGTACTCTCAAAGAATGCAATTTAAATATCTTCTCTATTTTTAAAAAAAACAATTGTCATATGCTCTTTATTATCATGATGTTCCTCAACTGAATAAAACTTTTTTACCCTATATACTCCTTAACTTGTGCCTTAAATATATTTTTGAAGAAATTCTTCTTTATGTGCATCACATCGAGGTTGTTCCTTAACAAGTTATCCTTCCAATGATGACCACTCCATAACCTTCCGCTAAAACTACATTCTACACTCTGTTGCATAAAATTTCAATACCTAAAGGATTCAAAGAAAAAAAAAACATTGTTCTTTTATTTACAGAAGAAAACTAACCTAAAATTCCAACATTGTCACAATTGTTTTTTCTCTTACAACACTTTAAAATTGTTACAGTAGAACGCTACGTTGTTCTTTTACCACAGAACATGTTATTATACAAAACTCCGTGTCTTTCTTATGCTTACACAATCCACAAATAGATACAATTTCTTCCACTTGTTGAAAATGAATTCCATTTATTGGAAAGTCCTAATAATTTATAGGAAACCATGTACCAGAGATCATAACTCCAACATGTCATATATCTAACTACAAATACATTAAATTTATATTTGAATTGATTATTGAAAAAACTGCAAACTGCTGAATCTAGAGCTGAAGAATTACAACATCATTTTAGTTTGTACTTCTCAAGTTAACCATTTATTATGATCTGACTGGATTTTTTCTCAATGTTTTTAAAACCGGACAGGACCGTCCGGGTCACCCGGTTCGACCATGAATCGGATCTGATACCGGTCCAGTAAGCCATTAAAATGTGAAAAAAAAATAGAGACATTAAAAAATAAAAACAATTTTTCTTTCATGATTCACAAGTAGTTCTCTAGTACTCTAATTATATTTTATGGGGTGAATGGGTTCATTGTTACAATTTTTCCAATACGGTAGGAATGCTGAACTCCAATGTTTGATTAAACCTATTTTCTTAAATGTTATCCACCTTTGACATTTAGAAATGTTTCAAGCTTGTGGTAATATGTAGACATGCATGTGAACTGTGGGAAACCTTAGTCAATCAAGCTAACCCTTCAAATGGCTAGCAGGGAGATGGATTTTGATACTATCATTTAGTTAGGTAATTGTTATTTTACTGTGTGTTTTGTCGGTTTATAAGTTTGGGGTTGTGATTTATAAGTCTGGGGTTGTGATTTAATTTAAATAAATTGTTGTTTTATAATTTAATTTATAGAGTAAGTAGTTTTTTTTGTGGTAGTCGGAGTTCGAACCCCGAACCTTGCATATTTTTTTAGCCATAATCCATACCAACTGAGCTAAGTACACCAGGACATAGAATAAGTAGTTTATTATATGTTAGTGGCCCAAGACTATAAAAGAAAAGAAAGAAAAAACGTGTAGTATATGGGCTTTAAATTGGTAAAAGGAATTGGGTTTTTGACCCAAGGTTTTGACCCGATGGAATTAAAAAAGGGTTAAGGAGATAAGAATAAAAGGGAGAGCAGCACGCAGAAGAAGATACCACGTTTTGGAAGGGCAAAATTATTCATTCACGCATCACGAGAGGAGGGAGGAACATGGATACGGGAAAGCAACATTATCAGTAGCAATTGAAGAACAGAGCTGGCAACGACGAAACTTTATCAGTTTATTTTATTTTCATGTTGTTTATTCATTTTATCATGTCTAGCTAATTTCCTTTGATTAGTTTTGAGATGAATTTTATGTAACATTGTTTGATACACGGGGCTATGAAACTCTATTGGTTATGATTATGAATCTAGTTTTATTCAATTCAATTGTTCTTAATTATTTTTATACACCGATAATATATAATCTGACTTGGTAAGCACGAATGACTATTGACCCTAGCTTTCGACTTAGACCTAGTTGAATTGTTCGAATAAACAGGGTTAGTCTAGGAATGAATAATCGTTTATTTGTGATATTAGGTTAACGTTCTTACAACCTTCGAAGAATATTAGATTAGCTAAGCAATTAGGGACTGTAATCTGAGAAGAGTATTTTAAGTCAAGGGATTGATTAGAACTATTTTAGTTAACCATCGTAAAATTAGAGGAATATTGATAAGACATATGTTCAGTTTACCAAAAAGTGAAAATCAGAGGATTTGAAAGATCTGGTCTCAACTCTCTTGCATTTTCAAAACAACTCTTATCAGCTTATTTATTTTTATTGTAATCAACCCAACTGCCTAGGGTAAGCCCCCATTTTAATACAAAATAATTCGGTGCATCATTCAATCTATCCCTACATACAAAATACCCAATCAAAATAAATTATCACCTCAGAAAAAAGATAAATCAACAAAGAAGGGTATAAGTGTTCGCCAATATAATAGAGTACATTGAAACAACCTCTGCATTAGTAATGCAAAAAATTATACGCCATCATGGCCATAGATGAGAAAATATAAAATTTATTTAGAGATGAGAAAATATATTTGAACTTGAAGGTTAATTTGAATATAGATATATCTTCGTGTGTACATGCATTAGTTTTGAGCTTATCCTAGGTTAGATTAACAACTTAAAAAAGACATGTAACTAACATGTTAGTTTTCCTTCATCGAATGGTCAAAATCATCATCATATCCAAATTGTCATTAGGATGTGGGGAATAAAGAGGAATACATTCCTAAAAATATATTAAATTTTGAAAAATGATATCTTTTAAAAACATACGAAAACAACAAAATAGTGATCTAAAAAAAATGGTCATAGTCTAACCTTATTATGATTTTCAATTGTATTTTTTTGAGAAAGGTCTTTTTCTTTCATTCTCCTATTCTTCTTTTTCTTCTTATTTGTCGAAGATTCTTTTATATCTGCAAAATCATATGAATCTTTAAGACATGTTATACAGAGCCAAAAACAGTATAAGGGATTGTGTGTTAAACTTATTAAACACTCAAGGAGACATTACAACACGATATATTATTATTGAATAAAAATTAAAAATAATGCTATAAAGGAGAATGGTTAATGCATAAGAGATGACATTATTTTTCGACAATAAGGTAGAAATTATGGTACATTACCATCATCATTCCCATTAAAATATTCAAATAAATCCTTAATTGGTCGTCTAGAGCTCTCCATAACCTTGAAATCCTGAGAGACATGAAGTATATTAGCAAAATTTGCAATACATAATGAATATAGAATTTGAAGAGAAATATGCATTCAAGAGAAAATACTCATTGGATAAAATTGTAATGAAGTAGATATATATATTCATACAACACAAATAAGATGAACATGTATTATTGATGAATACCTTTTGTATTTTGTCGATTTGATAGTGAGATTTATGACAATTTTTAGAATTAACATTTTCATCCCTATATGCACATTCACCTTCATCCATCATTGGAACAATCAAACAAGATTGGCTGATCTGATAGTTTGTGAATAAACTAAACATCAGGGTAGATCTGATCAATTTGTTAGATCAAAAATTATATTGATAGGTGTCGATGTCAAACTGCATGTAAATCGAATTAATCGGTACAAATTGACAACTTAACTAATTTATAAAAATCTCTGAGAAATCATAGAATTAATCACTTACAGACATAAAAAAGTGGTGAGATCTTGAAAAATTGATTAAAAAATCGGCAATATCAAGGAACACAAGACATGAAAAATGAATAATGCCAAGAATTACGAAAAAATGTGAAACAAGATGAAGTAGACATAAACAAGAAGCATTATAGAGAAAAATTGGAAGAATTGAAGTCGGAAACTGTTGTTGATGCGGCTACATTTATATTGAACGAGCAACGAAATAAAGGATGGGGCATTAGGTCTACAAACAATGGGCTTGGGCCAATGTAATTTAGATACTACATCAATTAAGACATAAAGTGTTGTCCAAAAGTTAGTGGGGTAAGCCCTAGGAACTAGTAGTAAAGCGTATAAGTTATTATGTATCTAGTTTAATGACATGTTATCACAGATCATAGATATGATCAGATATCAGGTTTATACCTAGTTATAAATATATAAAAAAGCCTAATATGCTTTCTAGACGACCCGTATATGTGTAATTACACATACTTCATTATATTAATAAATCTTCAAATTCCTAATACCACAATATATTTAGTTTTTTTTTACAATTTTTTGTCATTTGGGGATCATTGAGTTACAAAACTCTTGATATTACTCTATTATCCCGATTTCAACAAGTACATATTATTTTCGGTATTACCATCGTAATCTCTTACTATTGTCATTTTCATCTCATTATAAATTACAAAGTAAGGTACCCTACTTGCAACTCAACAAATGAAAAAACACAATAGATCAAATGTATGCAATACATGCTTATTACCCTCTAAAAATCGGATGTACAAGATCTACAAAATTTTATTAGGTATGTAGGTAATAGGTCAGATGTATGCAATATATGCTAATAAAATATAAAAGGATGTACAAACTCAATAAAATTTTATAGGCTTATTAGCCTTATAATAAATATTTGCTTTTTTAGCCTTTTTATAGATATGCCAAATGTTCTATAAAAATTCCATAGCTTAAAATAGGCTTTTAGAAAGGCTAACAAGCCAGACTAAACTTTTAAAAAGGTCAGACCATACTTAAAATAAAGTCTTTGAAAGGATAATGGCTTAGACTTAGACTTTAGTTTTTTAAACTAGGTCTCACCTAGTTAAGTAAAGACCGACCTATTCTCATCCCTAATTACTTATTATGTTATGAAGGTGTTATAAGTATTTCTCATGGTAATAATGGTGTATAACACCCTTAGAACTGAGACTACTACGATCCCTAGATGTGCACTCAAGTTCTTTATTGATTTGATGACATGTCATCTTACGTTATTCTTATCATGTCTTTCAGTCTATTTTAGTAGGTTTTACCAGCAAAACAAAGGAGTATTAGATAAATTGCATATGATTTCGGGACATTTGTATTGTTTTCTATATTTGAGTCTGTAATTTGATTCTTCCAAAAACATAGCAATTTTAGGTTGTTCTTGAGGTAATTCATGAACAAATCAAACAAATCAGGCAAGCAAGACATCCGAAGATTTATGTGGTTGTTAAAAAGATGAAGAATGAAGATTCAAGAGGCCGCATAAGACTTTACAAACGAAAGAATAGTTGTATTCTTCAAAGAAATAGCAGTTTTTTACATTATAACAAACTAAGGAAAAGAGTAGAATAAGATTATTGCACACATTAGATGAAGATTAGGGAAAATGCAAACTTCATAAATGCAATTTTTATACTGTACAATTCTTAAGCATAACTCATAAATTATAAAGGAAGATTTGATAAGCTAATGAACATTGAAAATTTTTTAACGCAGGGGGGGATGCATTATACTATTAATGCTGCTTTAGAGTATATTTCATGAATGAACAACATTAAGAAAACCAATATGAATTATAAACCAAATCATGGCTAGTGAATTCAATCATCAAATATTGAAGCTAACAGACTATAAAAAACATGGCTAGTTATTCAATTCAATCATCAACTTCCATCCTTTGTTCTTCCAACTTCCAACAATCACCATGCAAACCACAAACATCCTACGCGTTAATGGCTGCCTGCAATTGTTCAAGGCTTTTACCTTTGGTTCTGGGACTACTACAACTATAAATAATATAGCCTGGTGCATTGATCGAAGTGTAAAAAACGATGGTACCTGAACATCATAAATAGAAGTGAACTTGCATGTTCTATTCCCGTGAGCTTATAAGCTCAGTTGGTAGGGATATTGCATATTATATGCAAGGGGTTGGGGTTCGAACCCCGGACACTCCACTTCTCTGCAATTAAATTGTGTGAGCTCTAGCCATTAGGCAACTTGATAAAAAAACAAAAGTGAACTTGCATGTTCTAGGAGCATAATCATGCACCAAACCGGTTCACTAATGTTACTATGCTTCCTGCATGCCCCTTTAATATTGACTGGAAATATATGCAACATAAAGTAATTTTTTAGCCAAAATTGTTTCGTCTTTTTACTAAGAGGACACATTTTGTAACTGACAAATTCGAGGTTGATTTTAGCAAACAACTTATTTCTATTTTCAATTGCTTATCTCCGCTTCATATCAAATTCCACGATCTCTAATACTTCAATAAGGTATTTAACTTCACCTGGTTTAGTAGTAATTGGCCAATGGATCAAAATGAGGTCTAAGTATTCTAGTTGAAGAGTCCTGCAAAAACAAACATGTATACATTCAAATCAATATCCACAACTCATGAGGAAAACTAAAAATATAGCTAACTATTGAGAAGAAAAAAAATTAATCACCTTAGAGATTTCTGCAGAGCAGGAACAATGAGCTCATGATGATTATCAGTAACCCATAATCACCTTAACCTTTTCAATATATTTCTAATACTAATAGCAGTGGTTCATACATAAATGGCACTAACTAACATCGTGTACATATTTATACGTTAATCTGTAGGAATATCGGTTAGGCAAAGAGTAAAATTGAATGAACAAAGCATATCATACAAAATGGCTAAACAGAAACATCGAAAGCAGACCTGAATTTGAAGTAGCAGAGGGAAAAAACTTACATAAACAAAACACATAATGCAGCATAACGCACACCGACAGCCACGGAGAAAAAGCTCCCTCACAAAGGATTAAAGATCTAACAAAGCACATCCAAATTTGAATGTTCTAGTTTCTTCTATAGCAAAATAGATGAGAAAGAAACAAATAAAAGTGGAAGAAGAAACTTTACCCATAAGAACCTTTCTCCGTCAAATTCAAGCTCAAACTAAATCAGCTTCTCAAATTTCTCCTCATTTTGCACACGATTTGAGGTTCCCGTCCCCTGCCTCAAATTCTTATAAAGAAATACCTAACAAAAAATATATACACATCAAAATGAGACAAAATGCTCTCAAACAACAAAAAAGGAAAAAGTAAAAAGTGAAAGATCCGAAGCGGAAAGAAACTTGTCAAAGCATTACCTTCCCATCAATGTCTCACTCTCCACCATCCTTCTGATCAAAGGGATATACCAACCCGATTTTCAGTCCCCTCCGCTATAGTTTTTTGTGCAAAATTATATTGAAGTGATCACGACCTATATCTAAAAACAGCTAATAAAGCATGATGCAACTTGGCAGTAATTGCAATTACGCTTCATTGTATTTTCTCTATTTTATATCTTCTTCCATTGACATTTGAAACAAAAATGAAACTTGTTTGTCACAAAATGTTAAAACTAAAAAACTAAAGATGCACTGAGATTGCAGATCATGTCAATTCAAAAATTGTTACGACATTATGGGTTCAAGACACAATATATCTGCTAACCAATTAAAGTCCAACAAAGGATGAAATAGCTAAGAATAAATTGCAGAAAAAGAGAGATGTTAGTGTGAGAACATAGATGAGAATGCAAGAAAAAGTTGAGGAAAAGTTTCTTAAGGACCTCTGCCGCAACAAAACTTGCCAACTGCTACAATCAAACATAAAATGGGATTCAAAACCTGAGCCAAAGCAGACATATAAACTACAGGGCAGAAAACTCTTGCCCAAACCACAACAATGCAATAAAAGGCGTAGAAATAGACATGAAAAAATTTGTCGATGCAATGTGAATCCGCCTTCACATATCAAAACGCTTAATTACCAAAACAAATAATTCATTTAACCATCAAATACCAAAACAAAACCCAAATATCGGTGGACCAAATATTTAAAATATCTAAAACAAAACTAAAGCAAAATCAATCCAAAACTACTAACACGACACTCATTTGTACAAACTTCCACAAATCTAATTTTTATTTTATCCACTTTTACTGCATGAAAATCAAAATAGAAAATCATACATCATAGAAATTCAAGCCATGATTAAAAATCAGGATTATACCTTCAGTTTGATTGTCATCCATTACTTTCTTTTCAAACTTGATGCATAAAACCTGTCATCATGTATTTAGTTAGTCAAAATTGCATGCATTGCATATTGGGACAAAGAGTAATTAGAACAAACCAACTTAGAACAAAACAATCCAAACAAAAGGGTGACATATTTTTACCCAAATTAGAACAAACCAAATTCAACTCAAACAAAACAGAAACAAAACCTTCAGGACCACTGTCAAATGTTCTGCTTCTACAGCATATTTAGGTCTGAAAAGCACAAACAATATCCTTACTTCATTAGACGAGGAAGAAAATTCAGCTTATTTAAAAATTTCACCGAACAGCACAATAACAAACCTAGTCCTTTGTGCTCTATGAAATGTTTCTAGCTCAGGCACTCTAGGAAGCGTAATCTTACGCTTCGAATATCCAGCGTTTTGATCAGCAGCTACAATCTGCAAGTGTATACAAATTTAAAGACCGCCATCACGTGAAATTTTTACTTGACACTCAAGATATATACGACCCTTTGTCTAAAAGAATTTCAACTTCTCTTGCTAATCCAATTTGTAATGGACAACTCTACTTAACAAACCATTATTTAGTAAATTTTCCACCCATAATAGAAGTATCGTATCAGAATTACAATAAGGATACAATTTTGTATCATTTGTTTACAAAATGCAGAAGGAAAAGAAAGTAATGGATGACAAAAAAGTGCTACATAAAATATATATATATATATATATATATATATATAGAGGTTAATTCCTGACGTGGTTCCTTAAGTTATTTATTGGTTAAATTTTACTCCCATAAATTATTAATGTTACAATTTGGTCCCTTTAAGTCATCTTCCGCCAACTAAATAAATCTTCACCGTCAAAACCGTTAACCTAATGTCTAAAGTGGGATACACATTGCAAGTTGTCACGTCACCGTTCGCATGTGCCTATTTAACGTTTTCGCAAAAGACTGGCAATGAGGATTTATTTAGCTAACAGATACTAACTTAAGGGACCAAATTGTAACGTTAATAACTTATGGGAGCAAAATATAACCAACAAATAACTTAAGGGACCAAATCATTAATTAAACGCGTATATATATATATATATATATATATATATAACCCTAAACCAAACATAAGCACTATGCAACTCATATGAAATGCATTTGGCAGGTTTGCACAATCTAATATTTGTATAAAGCATTAGGATTCATACCTTCTTAGGTGCCTTGTGGACAAAATTAGCTTGCTGCTTCACATCACCAACCTGTCGCAGGAAAGATGTGGTAAATATTTCAAATGTTGTCTAAAATAAATAGAAAATCAATATTATTAAAAACTTGTTTCCATTTAATCTAATGGTTCAAGTATTTCCATACTACAAATCAATCATGAGGCCAATTTTAATTCTAATAATCCATAATCTATCAGAGGAAGAAGCGTCTACTGACCTCGCGCAAGAGACCACCCTCTAATTTCCGCTTGGTAGATTGACTCTTTATCTCCAAAAAGTTAGCTACACTGATATCTTTTTTATGCGCTTGTTGTACCTTTTGAAACTTGAAAACAACGGAAGCAAGGTTTTAAATACGGGTCTGTTACTGCGAAAACGGCCGCGACAAAAAGGTAAAGGTAGTCACTGGTACCGTTTTTACCTGTTTTCAGGGTGAGATGAAAAATCACACCGAAATGCCCGTTACGACCGTGACAAAAGTCGATACAACCGTAAAACTCCATTACGAATGCCACACACCATTACGGAAGCGGAAAATACAACACCGTTCATAAGGAAAAATAGATAATGGGAGATTGTGATGAGCCAATAGTATCTCATATTCCTTTCATCGTCTATTTTCGTGTTGTATAGTGTTGTAATGTTGTAATTATTATATTTATTTTAACCATCTTATAATATATAAAATAATAGTTCAATTTAAGTTATTATACATTATATGATAGAATAAATAATTTAATAATATTTGTGAATTGTTGTGATTAATTCACACCGCGATGACCGCAATCTGTAACGCAGCATCCGTAACGGCCGAAATCACGACAACCTTAACGCGACCGCGATCGAAACCGCGACCGTTGTTTAAAACCTTGAACGGAAGTTGTAATTGATGAAAGGAATTGCGGTTCATTTGGCATCCAAAGGAACTAATCATATTGACATTCAGTTTAACTTTTCCACCATAAGACAAATGACAATTAGCAAAAATGAGAGCGCCTCAAGAAGGCGCAATCTATAAATGTACTAAAGTTTCCTTGAAGTAACCATAAAGAAACCAAATATAGCTATAGAAGCTGATGTTGAAATGAACCATATATGCAAACTAACTCAAAAGGCTAAGCAAATCATGAGATCTCTTTCAAAAAGCAAAGGTAATGACCTAAAATTAGTAACTCGCCAATTACAAAAACATGTAGCAGTTTCTATGAGAATTAACATCAAAGAAAAGGTTCATATTTAGATTAGCATACCAAGCAAAAGCTTTCTTAAGAGGTTAATGATTTAATTTGCTAATATTGTAAAAAAGATTTTAAGGCAAGCAACTGATCAAACGATTGCAAAACATTAGATATTTAGGAACCTCAATTCGGCTATCAATTGCTACTTCTTAAAAAATCCTTTTAAAAAAATCGAGCATCATGATACCTTCCAAACCTGGTTTTTTCAATCATTGCATCATAAATTTTCCGTACCATTTATATCATAAATTTTCTGTATCACTGGGAGAAATTTATACTAAATATTTATAGATACACAAGGATTATAAATGCAACAGCAGTGTAAATATTTCTGACTGCGTCTTCAAGAACTAAAGATGCCTTTTGGTACATTTCCTGTATGCCCATTGACATTGCACCTTCAAGAACCAAAGATGAATTTTCAGTGAAAATAAACAAAACAAAAGAGGCACCCTTAGTTGAGATTTGAGAATATCAATAAAGTTTTGATAGATTTCTGTTAGTACAAAGCAAAGAAAGATAATTTTGAATTGAGAAAAACACAAGAAGAGGGGTTGAATTGTGTTTACTTTTTCGCAACTCTTAAAGAGTATGAATCTGTTTTCCAAGATCAGAGTCTGTTGCAGCGGAAATTGTAAAGAGATCAGGGAAAGAGAAAACACAAGCAATTATACAGGTTCCTTCCACAAACCGGAAGTAGTCATGTCCCCCTTGAACTTCCAAGGAGAGTTTCACTAAAATGTAATAACAATTACAAGTTGCTCAAACACACAGTAAGAGACTTCCAATGCTCAAGCACACAAGCAAGAGACTTCTTTGCTCAAGGACACACCCAAGAGACTTCAAATGCTCAAGCACGCAGGCAAGAGACTTCTAACACAATTTACAAAAAATTGAAAGAGTGATTGAACACTTGATATACAATCAGTGGTGTTCCAAAATACAAAACAGTAAGAGACTCTATTTTCTATGATACTTAGAAATTCTACGATAACAAGTTTGTAAGAATTCTCTAAGTTGTTGATGTGTTTGTTTGACTCAGAGAGAATAGCAAATAGCTTAATAAAACGTTCAGAGTCAGTCTTGTATTCTCCAAGTCTTCATCCCTTTATATAGGTGTTGTAAAGAGACGTTGAAACAGTCCAACACATCACAGAGTCATCTGGAAGCTTGATCAAATGTTGTTGATTTATTGCTTGATATGGTAATCGTCCTTCAATACAGATTTTGAATTCCATTCCATTTGAGGCGAAATACCAGTAGACACAGCTGCCAATTTGTACGAGGTAGTGGAGTAGTGGAAACAGAGTTCGTACAAAGTACTCTGTCATATTTTTGCATTCTTGTCGTTAAGCATCTCATGCTCAAGTTGACTTTGAAGCTAGCCGTTATACCATGTAAACGTTCCTTTGCAGTCGAAATACCATCAGAGATTCATATAACCAAATACTTGATTAGCAATCTTTAGACTCTTTGTAGACCATATAGACTCTGATGAGTTTCAGACTCTCTTTGTTCTTCAGATGCTTTGTATCTTCAGAACCTCTTGATTGACATTTCTTTGAAACAACTTCTGCAGACTCTCCAAGTCTTGTACATATTCGATATGGCTTCTTCAGACTCTCCAGGTCTTCAAAACCTCTCGAAACAGCTTCAGATAATTCTTCAAGCTCTCTAAGTCTTCAGAATCACTTGCAACGAGCTTCTTTTAGTATATTGCTCTTCATTTGTTCTTACATGATTCTTTCTATGAATAAAAACTTTGACTATGATCCTGCACACTTAAACAAATATTAGCATATCCAATTGACAATTTTTAATACCTTGTTATCATCAAAACTCAAAGTGGTATTGTTAAACCCATTTGTTCCAACAGATGTTATCCAGAAAAACTTAAGGGGGCAGAACAAATATAAATATAAGTGGCACCGTTGAATCTAGATTGGGGAAGGGGGTAGGCCCTCTGACTTCCTTCGTGAAGATGGTTGTCTCCAAAAATCAATAAAAATTCTGCGAAAACCCCAAAGATGTGCAAATGGCAAAGATTCGGTGATCGAAAACACTCTCATCTCTCTTATATGAAATGAAGAAAGAAATTTTTCTCGGTTGATTTAGTCTTAAGGTTAGAACATGTTTCCTCATAATATATATCCTATACAGGAGCAAGAAAAGGGTTGAACTACACACGCACACACTCACTTGAAACTTGTTGTTGGGTTGAATAGGTTCACAAGGAATACTTAAAGTTGTGATTAGTGTACACTTGAAACGAAGCCTTAGAGGAGACATAAGTTTTTAATTGTATTGTCATACGTTAAATCTTGTTTATGCTGTTATGTTAATGCCTTTTGCTTAAGGACAAGCAAAGATTCAAGTACGGGGGAGTTTGACGAGTCAATAATGAGTCGATAATTAGTGTCTTTTATTTAATATTTAAGTTTATTTTATGTAGATTTAATATGTTTTTATTTCCTTCTAGAACTATTATACTACAATTACAAGTTATTTTATTTTAGGAACAAATATTTGAAAGATGAAGTCTTGAAGCAAAAGAAAGGATAATTGGAGCTGATTCGTGCAAAAAATATGAAGATCTCATACAAAAATATATGGTAGCAAAGATCATGACAAAAATATGACGATCTCATACCAAAATATCTTGTGTAAAGAATTTGAAGATCTTGTACAATAATATGAAAGTGGCGCCCCCTATTTTACCCCTTTGCTGCTTTTGCTTCTTCGACAAAGTTGCCTATTTTAGTATTTCTCACCTAGAGCCCATGATTTCTTGTGCAACACTTTAGTGATTTATTCTTGGGGCTCAAGTCATTGTTAGAATATAAATAGAGCAACCATCTAGTTTGTACAATTCATCTTTTGTTCTTTGAAATAATAAGTGACAATTGTTTCTTTGAATAAAAGTTCACCTTTGTTTTATTTTCTGTTCTTCTTCTTCTTCTCTTCTATGTTTACAATGAACGTGAGTGAGTAGACTCTTTTTTTCTTGGGATTGTTGGAAAAGTTTTAATGACATAATTCTAATCAAGCCAAGCCTTGAACCCTAATTTTATATAAATCTACTTTCTAATCTAATTTCACCAATTTCACCATTTTTATAATGAGTTAACAAATACCAAACTCATAAAGCGAACGTGGAGGGTTAGTATTTGTTAATTCATCATCATAAATATCAATTCATAAAGCGATCGTGGAGCTTTGATATTGGAACAATTGAAATTAGACAAAGGTTGTGAAACATGAGAATAGTCTAGCAAACCTTGAGACATATAAAGTTTCGTTCTTCAAGAATTCTAATAGCAATCAACCATGACAAGAGGTGTGGTTTCTAGAGGAACACACTCAATGACTTCAAGAGAAGCTTTGATACGCTTAAGAGAAACTTGTCTTTAGAAAGTAGGTCCAATATAAAATTAACGGTTTAGGGTTTGTTTGTGAAGGACTTGTCATTAAGATGGACCAATAATCCCAAGACGTCTTTAATTATTATTTTTCTCCGTTAAAAATCAAACATTTACAACTAAACTTTCTTCTAATCATCTTCTAGAAGTTAATTAAATTGAACAACTCCATGTTGGAACGATACTTTATTTTTACTACTTCGGTAGAACCGTACACTTGCGGTTTTACTCATCAATAAACTAATCAATAAAAGATGATACTTTTTACTAAATAGATTATAGAACAAAGATAAACGCAAGGAAATAGCTCTTGAATCAAAATTTGCAGATTATGTAGGAAACCATTTGGAGAAAAAGATCATCAAAACTCATAAAATCTAGATGTATATTTTTTTTCTCATTGAATATTGAAATCAGATGTAACAGAAAAACTATCTACCTTGAGGTAGTGAACATCACACTCATAGATTCCACCAGCCTTCATTTTAATTTTGACATCATTGGGTCCTTCAAACATATAGTGATATCAAAAATACCAATTTTATAAACATGCAAAAACCCTAAAATCACGAAAAGAAAACATCAAAATCTCCAACCAACAACAAAAAACGAAAGAATCAAACCCCTATAATCAGCAAAACAGCTTTCCGGACACATGCAAATCAAAACCCAAAAAAAAATCCAGAAAAAAGAAAAAAAATAACCCTTGACATGCAATCGTGTATCAAAGATAACAACCAAACAAAAATCACAGAAAAGGCAACCGATGATGATTTCGACTCCATTACAGCAAAAAGAAATGAACCTTTGGTGAAGAGGAGAACCGAACTAATGAAGAAAATGGTGGAGATCGGTTTGTTCGAAGGCGAGGTCAACGGTGGAGACGGTGAGGTCAACGGCGGTGAGAGCAAAATCGCGGATGAGAGAGTTGATTAGAGAGAACGCGTTTCCTTGCAACTAATGAACAATAAACAACCGATGATGATTTCGATTTATATACCCATGATAATATTATGTGGCAGCAACCAATCTCAAACAATTATCAAATTACCAAAATGCCCTTCAGGAGGGCAAAATTGGAATTTCATGTCGATTCATTTTCTATAATTAGTTAGTAGATGTTTCTTTACGTAGATGATTGATGCTTTGTTGTATAGTTTATGTGGCAAGGAATGCACATAGGATCCCACTTTAAATATGTAGCAGTTTATTTGTAATTTATTGCTATAAGTATCAAAACATGATGAAGGACATAATGAACTAAAGTTGATTAAAATGAAGGTTTAAGGTTGACACTGATAATGAGTTTGAGAGTATTCCTGACTTCACATTTGTTGAAGAGTGTATTTAAAAAGAAATGTATCAATTTTTCAAGTTACTGGTATGACATTCTCTTTACAATTTGTTGTTCAATTTTTATTATCTTACTTTCATTTTGGGTTATTTTCGTACTATGATTTTGTATTCTTGACAGGAAAGGTAAACTTGGTTAGGAACAACTTTGCCAAAAATTTGGAGAATTCTTTCACATGATAATAAATCATGCTCTTTTTTCTTTCTGTTGAATGAATGACATTTTTTGTCACAATCATGGGTGTCACTTGGCGAAGCAAACATATTGCATTTTGCTAATTGATTATTGAATTGGTTATTTTGTTTTTACATTTGTGAGTGTTATTATGTAAATCATTTATGTTTTTCAAAATCCAACAAGTTGTAAATAAAGATATGGACAAAAAAATTGAGAATAGTATTTACATATTTTAGCACAGTAGAAAAACCGGACAAACAGACATAGACGCTAGCACTCTCATAAAGTAAAAAGAGTAATGAAAAACTATAAGAAATTAAAAACAAATCTAACATCACATATGTAAACAACTTTAGAATTAGACACAAACAGGTCAAATAATGCACCAAAAACTCAAAGAAACATGTTAGAAGTCAGCAAAGTTACTTAAATAAAACACAAATAATTAATTGCTAGCTTTGTTAATGAAGTCACGTTGAAACAAATGAATTTGTAGAAGACAAATATGATGAAGTATATTTGATGATGCAAAAGTGTATCTTGTCTTTGGTTTACCCGTTTCTCATTTAGACAAGGCTTGTATCTCCAATCCCCATGTAAACAGAATAAAAATAAAATAGTATACAAACATATTTGGAGATTAAATTAGGTGTTTATTTTAAGAAAAATGCTAATAAAAGATCTTGACACACTAGGTAAACAACCAATTGTATAAAAATATATTGGAGCTTGTTTAATCAAACTTTTAATAGTGATATGTTCGGTGAGGATGGATGAGAGACAACGGTGGCGAAATCTGCTTCGGTACGGTGGTGATGAGTCTTTGCAGTGGAACGAAAGGTGCTTGCAGGCACGTTAGCACTCCAACGTTCAAGTCAGTAATGGGACTGAGAAAGAGTGTGTAAAATGTAAATAGAGACCCTTGCACACATTATTATTCATTCAGACACATTGATGGTCAAACAAAGGGTCAAACATCAGAGCTTCAAGGCAAGATTCTTCCTTCTCTTGTTTTCTCTAGGGTATATTTTTCTATTGTTTTGTTATGATGTTTGTTGCCCTGATCAACTAAACCTCTTGATTAGGGTTCCAAGATGAACCCTACCTTATTGGTTGGATCTTATTAATTAATATTTTCATTCAGTTTATGCTTTTACAGTGCTCGGTTTAAATTATATTCTTTAATGTTTTTTCAATTGGTCAACTATGAGTGTAACTTTGAAGATTGAACCGTAGAATAAAAGTAGGCCCTGACAATCCGAAAGTATATCAGTTCCATTGGCTTTTCTATTCACCACTTCGTATAGAGGTTCAGAAGTTAATGTTTGAATTCCTTGCATTATTACTCTTTTCTTTTGACAACGTCGTACGTAATCTAAACCTAGGTTTAGTCCGACAATAACTGTTAGTAGAAACTTCATATGAATTTTACCGTCGGATTCATTAAATCAAAAGTAGGCACACATAAGTTGTTTGTTTCTGAAAAGATAATTCCAACAAAGACGAATGGGGATTCAAGGATTCCCTAATCTCTGCAAAAAATCTGAATTACAAACCTAATCTTGTATTAGGCATGACAATTCAACCCTACATTTCTATTTAACTTTCGTCTTTTGAAGTAAGTTTTATTAATTACGAAGTTGAACGACAATACCTGTGGAGAACGATAAATTTACCACTTCATTAATTGTTGCGATTTCGTGCACTTGCTAATTTCGTCCATCAGTAACGGTATTGCGCGACGTGTAACTCCTAGAACACGATGTGTCTTAGACAATGATATGACAATTACAAATCTTCATAGTTGTGTGATGTGCATGTCATAGCACGCGATGCGTATAAGGCAGTAGCGAAAAACTTTATAATTTCCTTCGAAGCGCAACGTGTATATTACATTGTCTTAATCTCTTTGTCATTGTTATCGATTCAAGCACACATTCAATTAGTCAAATTGTTTTCAAAACTCGCTTTTGCTAAAAACTCAATATATTTTCTAAAACACTATTCCCCACCCCACCTCCCCGTGCATATTCTATCTTTCCATACAGACCAACAGATATGATTTCTATACACACACAAAAATGGAATAACAAGATTTGCTTCCAACAAGGTTGCTATAGCCATTCCTCCTTGTTAGCAGAAAGCATGATTTTCTTTTAGTTGGTGTATTACGTGTCCATTCGCAATTGAGAACCCTTCCTTATTGTAGAGCATGATTTTCTTTGAATATTTGTTTTTTATGCTTCTAAACCAAACGCATCATCCATATATATACTTGTTAAATAAAATAAATGATAATATTCTAGTGATATTTTATACAAATCAAACTATTTTTTAAGAAGCTAAGTTATGGCCCATCTAAATTGGCACCTGGGATAATCGAACTTTAGACATTGAGAAGCATACTCCAAGGTATTGATCCAATACCACCAGACCAGCCTAACTGGATTGGCCCCCAAGGAGAATCAAACCTTAGACCTTAAGAATCAGCATATTTTAAGGTGCTATTACAATACCACCAGACCAACCCAAGTGAGTTTATACAAATTAAACTATTACTCCTTTAGTAACAAAATTTAAGGAAAAATATATATTCAAGAAGTCAAATGTATATGGTCCAAATATATAACCAAAAACATTAGACATGACTTTTTATATATACCATTGCTTATATTTTGATTTGACTTGACTTTTTTTTCTTTCAAATATAATATATTTAAATCACAAAATTCGAAGTAAATCATTTATATTAGTTATTTTATTAAATATATTTGTATATTTTAATAATTAAGTAATAGCATACATTATGGAAAAACATTAAAATGAATAATACAATTCTATAAATTGAGGGATGAAGCATACAACACCATCAATCTATATGACATCCCTCCCCCAAAAACACTTCATCCTCTCATCTTCCTCTTCCGCCTCCTTCTCCTCCTCCTCCTGAATCAACCACATGAGTTCTGATAGATTGATGAAATGGTTGTATGGCTACAACACAACCACATCATCAGCTGATACTAATAATTTTGGTAATCATGCTCCAGGAATCATAAAATCAATGCAAATTCTTGAAGCTCAATTTGGGAATCAACATGCATCATCACCATCATCTGTTAGTAATAATATGAATTTGCATTGATTTTGTGATTCCTGGAGCATTATTATCAAAGTTATTAGTATCAGCTGATGATGTAGTTTTGTTGTAGTCATACAAACATTTCATCAATCTATCAGAACTAATGTGGTTGATTCAAGAGAAGGAGGAGGAGGTGAAAGAGGAAGATGAAAGGATGAAGTGTTTCTGAGGGAGAGATATCCTATTGAATTTTGTTGTTGTCTACTTCATCCCTCAATTTATAAAATTCAATTATTCATTTTAATGTTTTTCATAGTGTGTGCTATTACTTAATTATTTAAATATAATAATATATTTAATAAAATAATTATATATTAGATTTACTTTGAATTTTATACTTTAATACTATATTTAAAAAAAAAAGTCAAGACAAACACTATCATTAATTTTTTTTTACTAGACATTCGATTCATGTAATTTATTTTTAACTACAATTGTACAATTCAAATGTAAAAGATTATAAACGTGTATTCTAGCCCTACATACAAAATAACCAATAGAAAGAAATTATCACATAAGAAAAAAGGTAAATCAACAAAGAAGGGTGTAAGTGTTTGCCAATATAATAGAGTACATTGAAACAACATTTGCAATAGTAGTGCAAAAAATTATACGCCATCATGGCTAGAGATGAGAAAATATAGAATTTATTTAGAGATGAAAAAATATATTTGGACATGAAGGTTAATTTGAAAATAGATAAATTGTTATATGTATATGCATTAGTTTTGAGCTTATCCACATCAGATTAACAACTTAAAGAAAGACATGAAACTAACCTGTTAGTTTACCTTTATCGAATGGTCAAAATCATCATCATATCCAAATTGTCATTGGGATGTGGAGAATAAAGAGGAATAAATTCCTAAAAATATATTAAATTTTGAAAAATGATTACTTTAAAACACACGAAAACAACAAAATGATTACTTTAAAGGTCATAGTCTAACCTTATTATGATTTTCAATTGTATTTTTTGGAGAAAGGTCTTTTTCTTTCTTTCTCATATTCTTCCTTTTCTTTTAATTTGTTGAAGTTTCCTTTATACCTGTCAAATCATATGAATCTTTAAGGCAAGTTATACAGAGCTAAAAACAGAATAAGGGATTGGATGTTAAACTTATTAAACTCTCAAGGAGACATTACAACACGGTATATTATTGAATAAAAAAATAAAAAAAAATGCTATAAAGGAGAGTGGTTAGTGCATAGGAGATGACATTATTTTTCGACAATATGGTACATTACCATCGTCATTCCCATTAAAATATTCAAGTAAATAATCAATTGGTCGTTCATCTTTTGGTCTATCCATGACATCCTAAAAGACATGAAGTATATTAGCATAATTTGCAATACATAATTAATAAAGAATTTGAAGTGAAATACACATTCAAAAGAATATACCCATTGGATAAAATTGTACCGATGTATGTGTATATATATATATATATATATATATATATATATATTCATACAACACAAATAAGATACAAACGTATTATGATGAATACCTTTGATATTTCGTCGATTTGATAGTGAGATTTACGACAATTTATAGAATAAACATATCCATCCGCGTATGCACATTCACCTTCATCCAATTGCTAGATCGAGAATTCTATTGATGGGTGTCGATGTCAAATTGCATGTAAATCGAATTGATTGGTACAAATTGACAACTTATTTAATTTAAAAAATTTCCTGAGAAATCAAAGAATTAATCACTTACGAGCATAAAAAAGTGGTGAGATCTAGAAAAATTTATTAAAAATAGGCAATATCGGGGAACACAAGAAAGGAAAAACAAATAATATGAAGAATTACGAACGAAAATGTGAAACAAGATGAAGTAGAAATAAACAAAAAGCATAATAGAGAATAATTGGATGAATTGAAGTCGAAACTAGTGTAGATGCGGCTGCATTTATATTAAACAAGCAACAAAATAGAGATGTGTCATTAGGTCTACAAACAATGGGCTTGGGCCAATGTAATTTAGGTACTGCATCAATTAAGACATAATATGTTGTCTAAAAGTTGGTGGGGTAAGCCTTAGAAACAAGTAGTAAAGCATATATGCTATTGTGTATGTAGTTTAAATAGGTCGTGTTAAGTTATATAGAAAATCCTACTATGCCTTGAAAATTGTTAACTGCCGTCGGTTTCATTTTCCTCGGCAGTTAACTGCCGATGCGTCTTGAAGCCAATGCAGAGGCATAAGCTTCATTTTCTGAACCTGTAATGTGTTTAAAACACAAAACACAACCTATTTTCATCTTTTTTCACACACAATTGGCACAAATTCACAACTTAATTAAACCAACATTTTAACCATTAAAGAAAGTATAATATATCACAACGGAAACTAATGTCATCAAAATACGAACATATAAACCAATGTCATCAAAATACTAAAAGTAAAAAACAAGTCCTAAACAACAATTACGAGTAATCCTACTGCTGGTCCTGGTCATGCTGATGCTGTTGTTGCCGCCTCCTCAGCCTCTGGCCTCGCCTCCTGGTCAATATCGGTGCAATCTACTCCCTAACATGGCGCATGGCTGCAAACCATTTCTCAAGAATCATCACCTCCTCCTGACCCATATACGCATCAGCGTAGGCAACAACGCACTAACCATGTCATAAGTATCAGGGGAGATTCTCGCCTCGTACCGCTCCCACTGATGTGAAATGATCTGCTTTTCAACTCTTGCGGGCTCACCACAATCGGGCTCCTTAAGCGTGTGAGTGCGTAAGTTAATGAATGCCTGAAAAATTTGATCCGGTCGCAGCTCTACAACATCCGTCGGATGTCTAGGGACGGACTGGACGTATCCGTACTATCGCAAAACTCTCTTAGGCAAGTGACGGTACACCCTAATAACACCGCACATAAGCCAGCCTGAATACCAGAAAATCTCCTCAAAATCCTGGATCTCCCTGTGCGCTTCGTACGACATCCAACATACGTCATCAAATTGAAAATGATCAAGCAATGAGCGATACGTGGTCCCCTTTCCATGACCCTTCTGTAACTTCCAATGTGCTGCAACCCCATAGTTTTCAATATAGTCGGTGTTTGGATCAACACTGAAAAAGTCAGTAAAATGCGCCAAAAGCCATCACTGCACAAACCAAACAAATCACATGTATATAAGTTATTACGTACGTAAAATATAACAAAAAAATAAAAGTTAAGGTTGTGACAATTTCTTACAGTGAGCAGTTTCACGCTTCCTGTAACGCCCGTTTTAATTATTTAAATTATTTTATATAGTATAGAGAATATTTATATGAGTTTGTGTGAATTAAGTGAAGTATATGATTTATGTGATTTTTATGAGGTGTTGTGGCTTATTTTATTGTTTAATAAAATAAGGTTTGGAAATAAAATAAATGTTAAGTTGTGGGTTTGTTTTAGAATTAGATAGAGCTGTGAGGAAATAAGATAAAATAAAACAAAAAGAGGTTTAAAAGGGAGAATTAGGTATAAAATTGTACAGAACGTACAATTCAGCTTTTGGGAGAAAAAGGGAGAAAACAGAAGAGAAGAACCAGAGAGGTTGCTGCTCAATTTTCTTAAGGTAAGGGTGAGCCTAGCATTGCAATTCCATTAAGCTTATGATTCATGATTATAGTTAACATGTTTAGGGTTATTTCATGAGAAATTAGAAACTAAGAATTAGGTCAAAAAGTGATGAATTGATGATTAGATGATGAGAAACTGTATCAATGTTGTAGAAAACTGTTTACAGACTATAGGGTAACCCTTAAACATCATTATAGTCGAAATTGGGGAGGAATGAGATGAAATTTGGGATTTTGGGTGAAAATCCTCGTAACCCCGTAATTGTTTTGTCGTCGCTCGCCACAGCGAGCAACAAACTCGCCACGGCGAGTGCTCTTCATCAGCTTGCGAGGCGAGCAACCAACTCGCCTTAGCGAGCAACCCCTAGACAGCTCGCGAGCCGGGAAACCCACTCGCCATAGCGAGCAAACCTTAAGAAGGCTCGCGAGGCGAGCAACCTAACTCGCCATAGCGAGCTACCCGTGATGGCTCGCAAGGCGAGCAGTTCAACTCGCCGTAGCGAGTAACCCCTGATGGCTCGGAAGGCGAGAGATCCCACTCGCCATAGCGAGTAGGTCTGTACCAGGCTGCCTTATAGAATAATGCGACTCTTGTCGCACGATTAGTTATGAGATTACCCCTAGATTAGAATTAAGTACTACTGTAATATTTAGACGACCTGTAGAGCTGTTAATTAATGCTCGAATTGTTAATAGTGACTTATACAAGTGTATATGCCTTCTTGAAATTATAAGAGATGATGTATGTGAATATTTACGATATTACTATGTTTGAGATGTTGATGTGCTGCCATGTTGTTATTGATTCAAAGCTGCATGTGTCGTTATAAGATTTATGATGTTGTAATCCAAATTATTGGAGTTTATTTTGAGATGTCTAAGATTTAAGAAGTTGAGTCCATGCATATTCATCCAGAGACGAGGGCTCATGCCCTAGGAGCTTTTGCTCAATGGCGACGAGAGCTTATGCTCTAGGAGTATTTTTATGCTCAACAGCGACGAGGGCTTATGCCCTAGGAGTATATTTATACTCAATATGGTACCACATGCATGATTAAGATGTCTAAGTTGCATAAGTCGAGTCGAAGTTGCATTGTCGAGTCAAACTATTAAGTTGAACTATGATGTTGAATTATGACGTTGATTTATGATATTATGATGATGAAGTTATGTTGTTAAACATAATTATTGAATTATATGTTTAATGTTATTGTTTTGTGAATCTCACCCCTTCTTCTTGGAAATGTTGCCTTCCCTATGGGTAACTTGCAGGTGATTAAGATTTAGTTGCGGTTGTTGTTGTGAGTGGCTACCCTCACTGTGTCCTTAGGTGCTTTGATACGTAACGGGAGGGAACCTTTATGATTATTTTCTATTCCTTGCGTATTACTTTGAATTGACATGAATAAGTAGTATTTTGAAATATGTTGAGACTTTTGATTAGGCCTGCGAGCCAAGATTTATATGTTAACTTGAATTTTATCCGCTGCGAAGTTTGAACAATTTTGACTAGAATAAATTATTATTTATTCCATTTTTGAGAATTTAAGAAATGTAGCATTCCGTTTTATGTGATACTCTGATTTCATTTTGAAATTTTTACTTTGGGAAAACGGGGTGTTACAATTGGTATCAGCGCAGGTCGGTCCGTCCGGCCAAGTAGATCGAGTCTTTTATGTCTAGTGTTAGTAATTCTGTTTAGATTTCCCTAACCTGTTCTCGTTACGTAGTGAACTAAGATGGCTGGAAGGAATGATGCTGCTCTTGCTGCTGCATTACAAGCGATGGCTCAGGCTGTGGGCCAACAATAGAATGATGGTGGACACGATGGAGTGAGGATGTTGGAGACCTTTCTGAGGAACCATCCACCTACTTTCAAAGGGAGATATGACCCTGACGGAGCTCAGACGTGGCTTAAGGAGGTCGAAAGGATTTTCCGGGTCATGCAGTGTACGGACATTCAGATGGTGTGCTTTGGCACGCACATGTTAGCTGAGGAAGCGGACGACTGGTGGGTGATTGTCCAACCGGTCTTAGAGAATGGAGGTGCCGCTGTTACTTGGGCTGTGTTTAGGAGGGAGTTCCTGAACTGTTACTTTCCGGAAGATGTTCGCGGGAAGAAGGAGATTGAGTTCCTTCAGTTGAAACAAGGGAACATGTCAGTGACTGAGTATGCTGCCAAGTTTTTGGAGTTGGCTAAGTTATATCCGCACTATACTGCTGAGTTCTCTAAGTGCATCAAGTTCGAGAATGGTTTGCGTGCTGATATCAAAAGGGCAATTGGTTACCAGAAGATTCGTAACTTTTCAGAGCTGGTGAGCAGCTGCAGGATTTATGAGGAGGACACTAAAGCTCACTACAAGGTGGTGAATGAGAGGAAGAGTAAAAGTCAACAGAGTCGTCTGAAGCCTTATAGTGCCCCTGCTGATAAGGGCAAGCAAAGAGTTAATGATGAGAGGAGACCCTAGAAGAAAGATGCCCCTGCTGAGATTGTCTGCTATAACTGTGGTGAAAAAGGCCACAAGAGTAATGCTTGTACTGGAGATGTGAAGCGGTGTTACCGTTGTGGTAAGAAAAGACATGCTACTTCGGCATGCAAATATGATGATGTTGTGTGCTTTAACTGTAATGAAGAAGGTCATATTGGTTCACAATGCAAGAAGCCTAAGAAGGCTCAGACTACTGGGAGAGTTTTTGCTTTGACTGGCACTCAGACAGAGAATGAGGATCGTTTGATCAGAGGTACTTGTTATTTTGATAGTATTCCTTTAATTGCTATTATTGACACTGGTGCTACACATTGTTTTATTGCCATTGATTGTGCTGCTAAGTTGGGTCTTACTATGTCAAAAATGAATGGAGAAATGGTTGTCGAAACTCCAGCTAAGGGTTCGGTGACCACTTCTCTTGTGTGTTTAAGATGTCATTTATCTATGTATGATCGTGATTTTGAAATTGATTTGGTTTGTCTACCCTTGAGTGGTATGGATGTAATTCTGGGTATGGATTGGTTAGAGTACAATCATGTACATATTAATTGTTTTCGCAAGTCGGTGTATTTCTCTTCTGATGAAGAAGAAAGTGGAGCAGAGTTTTTATCTACTAAACAGCTGAAGCAGTTCGAACGTGAAGGAATGTTGATGTTTTCTTTGATGGCATCTTTATCTATTGAGAACCAAACGTTGATTGATAAGCAGAAAGTGGTATGCGATTTTCCAGAAGTCTTTCCCGATGAAATTCCTGATGTGCCTCCAGAAAGAGAAGTTGAATTTTCGATTGATCTTATTCTGGGAACGAAGCCTGTGTCTATGACACCTTATCGCATGTCAGCTTCCGAGTTGGCTGAGTTGAAGAAACAGTTAGAAGATTTACTTGACAAGAAGTTTGTTAGACCAAGTGTTTCTCCTTGGGGAGCGCCGGTATTACTAGTAAAGAAGAAAGACGGTAGTATGAGGTTGTGTATTGATTACCGACAACTGAATAAAGTAACTATAAAGAATAGGTATCCACTTCCAAGAATTGACGATTTGATGGATCAGTTGGTGGGTGCACGAGTGTTTAGCAAGATTGATTTGAGGTCGGGTTATCACCAGATTAAAGTGAAAGATGAAGATATGCAGAAGACGGCGTTCAGGACGCGTTACGGGCATTATGAATACAAAGTGATGTCTTTCGGTGTTACGAATGCACCTGGTGTGTTTATGGAGTACATGAACCGAATTTTTCATGCGTTCTTGGATCGATTCGTGGTTATGTTCATTGATGATATTTTGATTTACTCCAAGTCGGAAGAAGAGCATGCTGAACATTTGAAGATAGTCTTGCAAGTGTTGAAGGAGAAGAAGCTTTATGCTTGTCGAAGTGCGAATTCTGGTTGAACGAGGTAAGTTTTCTTGGACATGTTATTTCTGGTAATGGTATTGCAGTTGATCCGTCTAAAGTTGAAGCAGTGTCGCAATGGGAGACTCCTAAGTCGGTTACAGAGATTAGAAGCTTTTTGGGATTAGCTGGGTACTACAGAAGATTTATAGAAGGATTTTCGAAGTTGGAACTTCCGTTAACGCAGTTGACCTGCAAAGGTAAAGCATTTGTGTGGGATGTTCATTGTGAGAATAGTTTTAATGAATTGAAGAAGCGTCTGACGACGGCTCCAGTTTTGATTTTGCCTAAGTCCGATGAACCTTTTGTGGTGTATTGTGATGCGTCCAAGTTGGGTTTAGGTGGTGTGCTTATGCAAGATGGTAAAGTGGATGCTTATGCATCAAGACAGTTGAGAATCCATGAACGAAATTACCCTACTCACGATCTTGAATTAGCTGCAGTGGTATTTGTGCTTAAGATTTGGAGACATTACTTGTATGGTTCGAGATTTGAAGTGTTCAGCGATCACAAGAGTCTGAAGTATTTGTTTGATCAGAAGGAGTTGAATATGAGACAGCGAAGGTGGCTTGAGTTATTGAAGGATTATGACTTTGGTTTGAATTATCATCCGGTAAAGCTAACGTTGTTGCAGATGCCTTAAGTAGGAAGACTTTACATATGTCCGCTTTGATGGCTAAAGAGTTTGAGTTGCTGGAACAATTTAGAGATTTGAGTTTAGTTTGTGAATGGTCACCTCAGAGTGTAAAGCTGGGAATGCTGAAGATTGATAGTGATTTCTTGAGGAACATTAAAGAAGCGCAAAAATTGGAGGTTAAGTTTGTGGACTTGTTGGTTGCTAGTAATCAAACTGAAGACAGTGACTTTAAGGTCGATGATCAAGGTGTGTTGAGGTTTCGAGGTAGAATTTGCATTCCAGATGATGACGAGATGAAGAAGATGATTCTTGAAGAGAGTCATAGGAGTAGCTTGAGTATTCACCCGGGAGCTACGAAAATGTACCATGATTTGAAGAAGTTGTTTTGGTGGTCGGGATTGAAACGTGATGTGGCACAGTTTGCGTACTCTTGTTTGATTTGTCAGAAGTCGAAAGTGGAACATCAGAAACCTGCTGGAATGATGATACCTTTAGATGTGCCAGAGTGGAAATGGGATAGTATATCCATGGATTTTGTGACGAGTTTGCCGAATACGCCTAAAGGGAATGACGCTATTTGGGTGATTGTTGATAGATTGACGAAGTCGGCGCATTTTATCCCGATTAACATCAGTTTTCCTATAGCTCAGTTGGCAGAGATTTATATTAGAGAAATAGTGAAGCTGCATGGTGTTCCTTCGAGCATCGTATCAGATAGAAACCCGAGGTTTACCTCTAGATTTTGGAAGAGTTTGCAAGAAGTTTTAGGTTCTAAGTTGAAGTTGAGTTAGGCGTATCATCCGCAGACAGATGGTCAGTCGGAAAGAACGATTCAGTCGTTGGAGAATTTGTTGAGAGTTTGTGTACTTGAGCAAGGAGGAATTTGGGATAGTCATCTTCCGTTGATAGAGTTCACGTACAATAACAGTTATCATTCTAGTATCGGAATGGCACCTTTTGAGGCTTTGTACGGTTGGAGATGCAGAACTCCGTTGTGTTGGTTTGAGTCAGATGAGAATGTGGTTTTAGGACCAGAAATTGTTCAACAGACTACAAAGAAGGTAAAAATGATTCAAGAAAAGATGAAAGTGTCGCAGAGTCGACAAAAGAGTTATCATGATAAGCGTAGAAAAGACCTTGAGTTTCAAGAGGGAGATCATGTATTCCTAAGAGTTACTCCCATGACCGGTGTGGGTCGTGCGTTGAAGTCAAAGAAGTTAACTCCGAAGTTTATTGGTCCGTATCAGATATCGGAGAGAATTGGAACAATGGCGTATCGAGTAGGTTTACCGCCGTACCTTTCGAATTTGCATGATGTGTTTCATGTGTCGCAACTTCGGAAGTATGTTCCGGATCCATCACATGTGATTCAAAGGGATGATGTGCAAGTTAGAGATAACCTTACGGTTGTGACCTTACCAGTGAGAATCGAAGGCCGTGAAGTGAAGAGGTTGAGAGGCAAGGAGATACCTCTTGTAAAAGTTGTTTGGGACGGAGCAACTGGTGAAAGCCTGACGTGGGAGCTAGAGAGTAAGATGCTGGAGTCTTATCCAGAGTTGTTTGCTTGAGGTAAATTTTCGAGGACGAAAATCTTATAAGTTGGGGAGAGTTGTAACGCCCGTTTTAATTATTTAAATTATTTTATATAGTATAGAGAATATTTATATGAGTTTGTGTGAATTAAGTGAAGTATATGATTTATGTGATTTTTATGAGGTGTTGTGGCTTATTTTATTGTTTAATAAAATAAGGTTTGAAAATAAAATAAATGTTAAGTTGTGGGTTTGTTTTAGAATTAGATAGAGTTGTGAGGAAATAAGATAAAATAAAAAAAAAGAGGTTTAAAAGGGAGAATTAGGTTTAGAATTGTACAGAACGTACAATTCAGCTTTTGGGAGAAAAAGGGAGAAAACAGAAGAGAAGAACCAGAGAGGCTGCTGCTCAATTTTCATAAGGTAAGGGTGAGCCTAGCATTGCAATTAAATTAAGCTTATGATTCATGATTATAGTTAACATGTTTAGGGTTATTTCATGAGAAATTAGAAACTAAGAATTAGGTCAAAAAGTGATGAATTGATGATTAGATGATGAGAAACTGTATCAATGTTGTAGAAAACTGTTTACAGACTATAGGGTAACCCTTAAACATCATTATAGTCGAAATTGGGGAGGAATGAGATGAAATTTGGGGTTTTGGGTGAAAATCCTCGTAACCCCGTAACTGTTCTGTCGTCGCTCGCCACAACGAGCAACCAACTCGCCACGGCGAGTGCTCTTCATCAGCTCGCGAGGCGAGCAACCCACTCGCCATAGCGAGCAACCCCTAGAAGGCTCGCGAGCCGGGCAACCCACTCGCCATAGCGAGCAAACCTTGAGAAGGCTCGCGAGGCGAGAAACCCAACTCGCCATAGCGAGCTACCCGTGATGGCTCACAAGGCGAGCAGTTCAACTCGCCGTAGCGAGTAACCCCTGATGGCTCGCAAGGCGAGAGATCCTACTCGCCATAGCGAGTAGGTCTGTACCAGGCTGCCTTATAGAATAATGCGACTCTTGTCGCACGATTAGTTATGAGATTACCCCTGAATTAGAATTAAGTACTATTGTAATATTTAGACGACCTGTAGAGCTGTTAATTAATGCTCGAATTGTTAATACTGACTTATACAAGTGTATATGCCTTCTTGAAATTATAAGTGATGATGTATGTGAATATTTACGATATTACTATGTTTGAGATGTTGATGTGCTGCCATGTTGTTATTGATTAAAAGCTGCATGTGTCGTTATAAGATTTATGATGTTGTAATCCAAATTATTGAAGTTTAATTTGAGATGTCTAAGATTTAAGAAGTTGAGTCCATGCATATTCATCCAGAGATGAGGGCTCATGCCCTAGGAGCTTTTGCTCTATAGCGACGAGAGCTTATGCTCTAGGAGTATTTTTATGCTCAACAGCGACGAGGGCTTATGCCCTAGGAGTATATTTATACTCAATATGGTACCACATGCATGATTAAGATGTCTAAGTTGCATAAGTCGAGTCGAAGTTGCATTGTCGAGTCAAACTATTAAGTTGAACTATGATGTTGAATTATGACGTTGATTTATGATATTATGATGATGAAGTTATGTGGTTAAACATAATTATTGAATTATATGTTTAATGTTAATGTTTTGTGAATCTCACCCCTTCTGCTTGGAAATGTTGCCTTCCCTATGGGTAACTTGCAGGTGATTAAGCTTTAGCTGCGGTTGCTGTTGTGAGTGGCTACCCTCACTGTGTCCTTAGGTGCTCTGATACGTAACGGGATGGGAACCTTTATGATTATTTTCTATTCCTTACGTATTACTTTGAATTGACATGAATAAGTAGTATCTTGAAATATGTTGAGACTTTTGATTAGGCCTGCGAGCCAAGATTTATGTGTTAACTTGAATTTTATCCGCTGCGAAGTTTGAACAATTTTGACTAGAATAAATTATTATTTATTCCATTTTTGAGAATTTAAGAAATGTAGCATTCCGTTTTATGTGATACTCTGATTTGATTATGAAATTTTTACTTTGGGAAAACGGGGTGTTACAATTGGTATCAGCGCAGGTCGGTCCGTCCGGCCAAGTAGATCGAGTCTCTTATGTCTAGTGTTAGTAATTCTGTTTAGATTTCCCTAACCTGTTCTCGTTACGTAGTGAACTAAGATGGCTAGAAGGAATGATGCTGCTCTTGCTGCTGCATTACAAGCGATGGCTCAGGCTGTGGGCCAACAATAGAATGCTGGTGGACACGATGGAGTAAGGATGTTGGAGACCTTTCTGAGGAACCATCCACCTACTTTCAAAGGGAGATATGACCCTGACAGAGCTCAGACGTGGCTTAAGGAGGTCGAAAGGATTTTCCGGGTCATGCAGTGTACGAACATTCAGATGGTGCGCTTTGGCACGCACATGTTAGCTGAGGAAGCGGACGACTGGTGGGTGAGTGTCCAACCGGTCTTAGAGAATGGAGGTGCCGCTGCTACTTGGGCTGTGTTTAGGAGGGAGTTCCTGAACCGTTACTTTCCGGAAGATGTTCGCGGGAAGAAGGAGATTGAGTTCCTTCAGTTGAAACAAGGGAACATGTCAGTGACTGAGTATGCTGCCAAGTTTGTGGAGTTGGCTAAGTTATATCCGCACTATACTGCTGAGTTCTCTAAGTGCATCAAGTTCGAGAATGGCTTGGGTGCTAATATCAAAAGGGCAATTGGTTACCAGAAGATTCGTAACTTTTCAGAGCTGGTGAGCAGCTGCAGGATTTATGAGGAGGATACTAAAGCTCACTACAAGGTGGTGAATGAGAGGAAGAGTAAAAGTCAACAGAGTCGTCCGAAGCCTTATAGTGCCCCTGCTGATAAGGGCAAGCAAAGAGTTAATGATGAGAGGAGACCCCAGAAGAAAGATGCCCCTGCTGAGATTGTCTGCCCAGAAGAAAGGCCACAAGAGTAATGCTTGTACTGGAGATGTGAAGCGGTGTTACCGTTGTGGTAAGAAAGGACATGCTACTTCGGCATGCAAACGTTGATTGATAAGCAGAAAGTGGTATGCGATTTTCCAGAAGTCTTTCCCGATGAAATTCCTGATGTGCCTCCAGAAAGAGAAGTTGAATTTTCGATTGATCTTATTCCGGGAACGAAGCCTGTGTCTATGACACCTTATCGCATGTCAGCTTCCGAGTTGGTTGAGTTGAAGAAACAGTTAGAAGATTTACTTGACAAGAAGTTTGTTAGACCAAGTGTTTCTCTTTGGGAAGCGCCAGTATTACTAGTAAAGAAGAAAGACGGTAGTATGAGGTTGTGTATTGATTACCGACAGCTGAATAAAGTAACTATAAAGAATAGGTATCCACTTCCAAGAATTGACGATTTGATGGATCCGTTGGTGGGTGCACGAGTGTTTAGCAAGATTGATTTGAGGTCGGGTTATCACCAGATTAAAGTGAAAGATGAAGATATGCAGAAGACGGCGTTCAGGACGCGTTACGGGCATTATGAATACAAAGTGATGTCTTTCGGTGTTACGAATGCACCTGGTGTGTTTATGGAGTACATGAACCGAATTTTTCATGCGTTCTTGGATCGATTCGTGGTTATGTTCATTGATGATATTTTGATTTACTCCAAGTCGGAAGAAGAGCATGCTGAACATTTGAAGATAGTCTTGCAAGTGTTGAAGGAGAAGAAGCTTTATGCTAAATTGTCGAAGTGCGAATTCTGGTTGAACGAGGTAAGTTTTCTTGGACATGTTATTTCTAGTAATGGTATTGCAGTTGATCCGTCTAAAGTTGAAGCAATGTCGCAATGGGAGACTCCTAAGTCGGTTATAGAGATTAGAAGCGTTTTGGGATTAGCTGGGTACTACATAAGATTTATAGAAGGATTTTCGAAGTTGGCACTTCCGTTAACGCAGTTGACCTGCAAAGGTAAAGCATTTGTGTGGGATGTTCATTGTGAGAATAGTTTTAATGAATTGAAGAAGCGTCTGACGACGGCTCCAGTTTTGATTTAAGACAAAACACATTTAAAACTTAAAAAAACACATAACAAAATTAGTACATTTAAATTGGCACGCACGTGTAATTTCAATTTATATTATGCACGTCATTTTCAATTTAAATTGCCCGCACCAATTTTAAATATAAAGAAAATAATTAAACAAAAACACATATAAAAGTTGATATAATAATTAAACAAAAACACATGTAAAAAAAATTAAAGCATATGATAATTTTAGACAATTAAAAATAACACTTACGTTATTTGAATTATATCATAGCGGCAATGCCACATGGTCGGCATAAGAGTGCAGCAGAGATGTATCTTCCGATCCTACAGGAAAGGGAGCCTCCGAAGGTAACGTCGCTGGGGTTGCCGCTGCTGTAATGTCATCCTGGTCTAATATAGGAATAGCATCATGTGGTATATGCTGGTCGTCATACCCACCATCAGTGGTATCGTGTATCTCATCCTGATAATTCATGCACTCCACCTGGGTCGGATCAACCACCTGCGACTGTTCAGGCTGTGTATCCTGAGAAGTCCCTTCATCATCCTCCCTCCGACCACCTTTACTTCTTCCCCTCTTTGGGATGTGCACGTTTTGCCTTTGCCTTTGTTGCCTCGTACTTTGCGTCATAGCACGCCTACCACCAATCATCCTAGATGGATCAATCGGTTGCCCTTGCTTCTGATCAGACATATCTACACCAAAATTTCATAAATTAACATCATTCAACATATACGTAAATAATCAAACACATTAAACCTAAACATAACCTAAACTAAACATAAACATTCTACCATATTCAACCACTTTATCAAACATTCAACCTAAACATTATCAAACACACTATCATTCACATTCAAACGTAAATAATCAAACACATTATCAAACACATTGAACCTAAACATAACATAAACATTCACATTCGGTGAAAATCAAAACCATATTCAATCTAATTCAATATACACTTTATCAAACTACATTAACATCATTTTCATAACCTAAACTAACTCAGTAATCAATATAATTCTCATTGGAGCATTTTATCAAACACTTTGTGTGCAAAGTATCAAACATACTCAAAATGTGTTCGTTTGCCACCATTCAAAACCACATTATAATCTAACATCATTCAAACATCAATTAAAGCAACTACATTCATTTATAAACTACATGCAATCATCAAAATTTCAATTCCTACATCAACCCTAACCACATGCAAAATACTCAATTTTTTCAACAAAAAAAAAAACCACACAAACTAACATTATGATTAAAAAAGAGTCAAGGTACTTACTTGTGATTAAATGGAGATGATGCACTTGATTTTGCTCAAAAATCGAAATTGAAGGAGTTGGATGGTTTTGGAAGTTTTTTGATCAAAAGAAGGAAACTAGAAAACTGAGTTTCTGTTTCTGCATATGTTTAGGATGCATCAGCAAGTAACTACCGTCGGTTTCCTTTTCCTCGGCAGTTAACTGCCGAGGGGTATTTTAGTATTTTACTTGTGTTTTTCAGCCTTAGCATATCTGTATACAACAATTTTCCTATACCTTCTAGACGACCCATATACGTGTAACTACATATACTTCATTATATTAATAAATCTTCAATTCCTTCAAATTGTTAATACCACAATTTATTTATTTATATTTTACAATTTTTTTCCATTTGGTGATTCCAACGAGTTACAAAACTCTTGGTATTACTCTCTTATTCCAATTCCAACAAGTACGCGTTCTTTTTGGTATTACTATAGTAATCTCTTACTATTGTCTTTCTCATCTCATTCCAAATTACAAAGAAAGGTACCCTACTAGCAACGCAAAAAAATAAAAAATAAATAGATCTAATGTATGTGATCATACCTGATCAGAAGGTGACTATCGATGCGATGTTTACTAGTTGTATAATGATATGTCATCTTACGCTATTTTCGACGTTTTTCAGACGTTTTAGTAGTTTTTTGAGTACATAAAGAGGAGTTTTAAAGAAATTGCTCATGGTTTAAGAGACATTTTGTAATATTTTTATATTGAGCCATGTAATTATAGTTCTTCCCTAAACCAAGCAATTCCTAGGTGCTTTTGTAAGTATTGTATTGAAAAATCATGTAATTTCGCAAAGCAAGACACCTTATGAAAAAATGGAAAACATGAAATGAAGATTGGAGAAGTCTATAAAGACATTACAAGTTGGGGAAATTATGTCCCATGTTCCAAGACAAATAAGAAAGCACTCAAAAGATGACGAAAATAGACAAAATGGCACCGAGGGCTGAAGTCACATGCGAGGCGTGTGGAATAGAGATCAATAGCTCTTTATTTAGCTGTCACACACAACACGTATCCCCATATGTGTGGGGCGCGTGCGGTTCCTTGAAAACGCAACTTTTGGCTATGTTTTCTCTACGGGTTTGTGTAAAAAGCTAGTTTTTCGACCTAAAACCACTTGGAAACTTGCCTATAAATAGATGAGCTTTCATTCCCAACTATTCATTCAAAATTTGAAGGTTCAAAGTAAGACAAACTTTAGGAGCATCAACGGAGGAGTGTCTCCTCAACTTTTATTCTTATAGTTTGTTTTATTTCTTGTAACTAAACATCTATTCATTAAAGTTTTAAGATAAACCACTGTTTGATTGTTTGATTTTATTAATGCAAGTCTTTTATTCAATTATCTTTTAAGATCTATTTAATCATTGTATGCATCAGACGTAATGGTGTCATAACCGAATGTGACATACCTAAGAAATTTGAAACTTAGAATGGACGCAGATTGGTGTCTAGATTACATCAAAATCGTTACATATGAATTTATTCTTTGCCCTAATAAGATAGGTTATGCATATCCATTTTGTAGTTTTTTTTTTCTTTTTTCTAACAAACATTTAGAGGTTGCGTAAATATAAAGTTTCAATAAGATTTTCTTCAAAACTTGAAGATAAAATTTTTCTCAAGCAACGGTAAAGTTTTCTAACCCTAATATAAACTTTTCTCCGAAAAAAAATAAAATAACAGTATAAATCAGAGTTAGGTTGTTACCAAAAAAAAAAATCAGAGTTAGGTTATAATTGTAATTTCCTACACTGTCGTTAATCTTACGCTTTCCCTAACCTTCGAACACAACACTTCCAAATCTCTCACTTCATAATCAAAAAGCTTCATCTCAAAAATTAGGGTTTCATTTCTCTTCATTCTTCAAACCCTAATTAGGATTTCACCAATTTCAATTCAATTAGGGTTTCACCAATTTCAATTCAATTAGGGTTTTCACGAATTTCAGTCCATTGAAATTTCAATTCAACTTCTCAAGCCCTAATTTCTTCAAATTGAAACCAAAGATAGTGTCTTTACAACGTGAATTCTTCGATTCAGATTCCAATTTGAAGAAAAAATCGAATTTTTGAGGGAAAAATCGATTTTTTGTTTCTATGGATTTTGACGGTGGTAATAAGCGTGTTTACAATCGTCTTGGTGGGTCAAACGGTGGTGATTCAAAGAATCAGAAAGTGTGTTATAATTGGCAAGCAGGAAAGTGTAATCGTTATCCATGTCCATTTCTGCATAGTGAATTGCCTACTTCTAATGGGAATGGTGCTCCTTCGAAACGGGCTTATGCTGATAATTCGAGTTTTTCTGGTAATCGGCGTGGTGGATCGAGTTTTAATTCGTGGGGGCCGGGGAGAGGTGGGGGCCGAGGTCGCGGTGGAGGACGGAGTGGTGTAGGTGGTGGTGGTGGTAGGGGAGTTGTTGTGAATGTTGAAAAAGTTTGTACTTTTTGGATTCAAGGGAGTTGTAATTATGGAGATAGGTGTAAGTTTCTTCACTCTTGGAATGTTGGTGATGGGTTTTCTTTGTTGACTCAGCTTGAAGGACATAAGAAGGTAAAGAAAGAAAACTAGTTTTAGTTTATTAATTTTGTAGAAATGTTATTGTAGTTTTATAATCTTGATAGTGAAATTTATGGATGCCGACATGTTTATCATCGAGTTTATGGTATGCATATAGACACACTCAGCAAAATACAATAAGATATGTCTAGATAGTGCAAAACCTTTGAATTATGGTTTTGAATGGTGGATAACCGGATATGTTATAGAATTATTATGTAGTTAGTAGTTTAGAATCTTGTCTAGATAGTGTGGAACCTATGAATGACAACTTGTTTATCATTGAGTTTCTTGATACACAGACCAAATGTACTTATATGTATTTATATATTACATATTATAATTATAATTTTGGTTATGTTTTGAATGGGAGTAAAGATATGTTACTATGCATATGATCAATTGTGAAGTGATAGAGAGGTGAATGTTAATAAGTGATGGCATTGGTTGAAATGTAAAAATTTGAAGTTTTTTGTAATGAAAAATTGTTATTTGTTATTAATATACTATGGCCCTGTTTGGATAAACAACTTATTTGCATCTTATAGCACAAATGATTATCATGAGAAGTTTTTATGTATAAGCTATTTTTATAGCAAAAGATGAAATGAACATTTTTTGGAAAAGTTATAAGCTGTTTTCATAAGAAATCTCGGAGACATTATGAAATTAAGTTGAGAATAGCTTATGAACAATAGCAGAAGCTATTTTCGTAAGTTCTTCTAAACAGTGTATCAAAACTTATGCCAGCAGATAAGCTCGAGTAATTCAATCAAAATAGGCCATTGATAGGTAACACAGTGGCAATACCCGGAAATTAATTACGTGTATGGGTGCATTTTTAGGTAATGAGTTGATAGGATGAGTTTTGGTTTGTTGAATGAACAGGTTGTAAGTGGAATTGCTATGCCCTCTGGTTCGGATAAGCTTTATACTGGAAGTACTGATGAGACTGTAAGGGTTTGGGACTGCCAGTCTGGACAGGTTGTTACATTTTCCTTCTGTTGGCAATTTTGTTAACATCTCTTTTCCTTTCTGTCTGTTTTCTAATTCAAATTCAACAGTGAACATTGCATTTTGTTATAACTTTCATATTTCCGTTTGAGATTAAGCCATATAGCTAAATTGTTGTTTGTTTTACGATCATGTGCAGTGTATAGCTGTGATCAATCTTGGCGGTGAAGTAGGTTGTATGATCAGTGAAGGTCCCTGGCTTTTTGTTGGCATACCCAATTTTGTTAAGGTAAGAAAGAGCAAATAGGCATTTGTATTCTTTTTATCAAGTACTTCAACTCTAATTTATTTAAGGATGTTTGTTAAGATACAGTTTTTCTGCTACTCGTATCATCGGTACTGATATCCTGTTTGGTTGTTTCTCATTGGTTTTCAGGCTTGGAACACACAAAATTCAATGGAGATAAGTCTAGATGGCCCTGTCGGACAAGTTTATGCACTTGTTGTGATTAATGATATGCTCTTTGCTGGTACACAGGTAATATTTTTTCTTCCGATGTCAACATTTTTTTAAAGTCATGTTTTTTTTATATACCTATTTCAATGCGGAAATAATGTCATATAATATGTCAAAAAGATGTTTACAAAGCGGCCATTCCGTCTTACACAATCCTATTCTGGCATCCCAGTTTTGGGGTCAGCTGGTCCGTGCCGCTATCTGCGATTGAAAACTATGGTCTATGCCTTTAAGATCTTAGGAAATACATTTACTAATTACTCAATTATACTTTGTTTTCTAACATGTTTAAATTTTATTTTCGATAATTTAAATAAAATACACCTACAATTCTCTTGCAGGATGGAGCTATATTGGTATGGAAATTTAATGTAGCTGCCAACTGTTTCGAGCCAGCTGCATCACTTAAAGGTCATACCCGTGGTGTTGTTTCGTTAGTTGTTGGAGCTAATAGACTTTATTCGGGTTCAATGGACAACACAGCCAGAGTAAGTTTACATAAGCTCTCATTAATTAGCATTTCGTTAATATTCTTTTTAAGCAAAGTGGAAGTAGGTTTTTGATTTATTCATTCCATCTGTTGTTTCTTTCAGGTGTGGAACCTTGAAAACTTGCAGTGTTTACAGACGCTAACAGAGCACACGTCTGTGGTGATGTCTGTTCTTTGCTGGGATCAGTTCCTTATAACATGTTCATTAGATAAAACAGTAAAGGTTTGTTTCTCATTATTTGCTGGTATTTATATCTTTGTATTTCTCTCCTCCTTGATTTGATTGTTATGATTTATGCAGGTGTGGTATGCTACGGAAAGTGGAAATTTGGAAGTGACATATACTCACACTGAAGAACATGTATGTATGAATTTATTTATGTTTTCTCCTGGAATGTGTTGATCTTATGTATGATGTTTCTTGTCCCATTAGAAATGTTGGTATTTCATGATTTTAGGGAATCAATTCCACGTATAAAATTTCTATTAAATGATCTAAGAACCAACCTAATGAACTGAACTCATATCATCGCAAGATGTATACAGTTTTGAGAATATAAAACCTTACTCTAGTTTTTGATCGAAATGCATATATATATGTGTATGTATTATAGCTTATTTTACAAAACTATATTTTTTAAATAGGAAATGAAAATTTCTGTCCTTTCACCAATATTACTTGTCCTTGATGAGATGTTTGAAATTTTTCTGTTTACAATGTGTTCCCTGCATGATCATTTTCAATGAGTATTGTCTATTTTTTATGTGGCAGTTCATATAACTTAATTTTGTGAAAAACCAAAAGATTTTTATTTTTACATTGATTTTTCTAGAATATTTTAACAGTAGCTACTTCTACATTAAATGTGGTAGTGGTATTTTCATAGTGGTGAGGTGGTTTTAATGATGTTTATGGTGATGTTATGATCTGCTTGTAGGGTATAATCACCCTTTGTGGGATGCATGATGCCCAAGGCAAGCCCATAATTCTATGCTCTTGCAATGATAACACTGTTCGCCTCTATGATCTGCCATCGTAAGTACTTGATTTCCCATTCTTGCTCTTGTTACATATTATGGATTGTGTTTTCGTTTATTTATGTTTGTATGGTATACAAACAAGCTTAGTTTATTGTACAAAGTTATTGATGGCGAAAATGGCATATAGACTTAGACTTCTTCCATTTTAATCTGCAGTTCTTCAGTACAAAAAAGTTGAAATTTTTAAATATATTTTCCCTCCATGTAGTGTTGTCAAATAGCTGCTATGGCAGAGCTATAGAGTAGATGAATTTAAACTAACTGCTATCAACTCAGTGCAGACTATTTAGTTCAAGGTGTTCTTTGATGGCAGCTATAGGGCGGCTTGCACTGTAGTGTAGACTTGTAGTAGAATTCCAACAAACTACTATAGTCCATGACCTCCGATTGACAACAAAGATATTATATATATCATTGATTCGTCACAATATGATGTGGCATTTCCTATTTTATCAACTCAGTTTTTGTTATGACACTGTCTTTTATATCTCTGGTCCCTAACAGTCGTGAACTCGTTCTTAACTATTTGGCTCATTCCTTGTTCAGATTTGCAGAGAGAGGAAAGATATTCAACAAACAAGAGGTGCGAGCAATTCAGACTGGACCTGGTAGCATATTCTTCACTGGTGATGGAACCGGCCAAGTGAGAGTGTGGAATTGGATACCTGAACCGGCCACATCCAATAACATCCAATAAAGTGGGAGGCATTTATAATGTACTCCAATTAATTGTTTTAGCAGTTTTTCGATATTCCTTTTTGTAATTTTTTCTGCAAGGGAATTCAGGGTGAAGTATGGATTGTGGAGAGGAGAATAAATGCTAAATCGGAACCTGGATTCTCTTCAGCCGTCCATCCTTTGCAGCCATTCATGCATTAGGTGCAATCCAAGTTCAGCGGCCGAGATTTAACTGAGCAGGCTGTACGCTGCAGAGGATCCGGGCTAGAACGAAAAGGAAATATGTAATCTATGTTTACGGGATTAGTCTTTTTTTAGAATGTGAGCTGTGGTTTTAGTGTTAAGCGAGTATCTTTGGCACTAAGCTTGCTTTAGTAGGCATGCTAATTATAAGATTGTAACATTTTGCGAATTCATAACATTATTTAGCATTTTATTCACAACACCTTTTCATGCGTATATAGATATATATAACAATAATTTCAGGTTACTTGGTATTTACAAGTAACGAAGATGTGTCTTGTATATTGTTCTCTATTCTATTCTTTTTCTTGTATAATAGTTTTTTTTTTGGGGCAAAAGTAAACGGCATTAAATTAGCAACTACATTAAGCACATGGTGTGCAAATAGTAGATCACAATTCACATCTATTTTAAGTATAATCACATGGCAAGCACGATACAACAAAAACATCAACCACTAAAACTGCCACCAACTTAGAATTCTGCTCTTCCCTTGCATTTTTCGCTCGTGCCTAGTATAATTGACCAAAATACCCCTATTCTAGTTAATTAATGTAAGTGTAAAATTAACTTGATTTAAAATTTTATTTTTTTACACTTGCATGACTTAAGTCACGCTGCGTGAGTTAACTCACGTAGGAATTAACACTAGCGTGAGTTAACTCACGCTAGTTTAAAATAATTCATTTGTTGTTGCACTCATTGCCTCAAGTGCAATATTTATATCTATAGTAATATTTATATCTAATAGTGGTGGACGGGTACACTAACCAATCAATGCTTTCAAGTCATTAGTTAGTTACTATAGCCATAAATAAAATTGAGTTATTCATAAACTATTTGTTCTGGACTCCGTAAAATGTTTGTTCAAAACTAGTCAATCAAGTTCAAACTTGACAACTAGCAAAGCTATAAATATTGCAGTGTACCACCTGCTTGAGTGCAAAAGCTATAAAGATATAAATATTGCAGTTGAGGTAGTGAGTGCAACAACAAATGAATTGTTTTAAACCTGCGTGAGTTAACTCACGCACGTGTGAAAAAAACGAAATTTTAAGTCAAGTTAATTTTACACTTGCGTTAGTTAACTAACGCAGGGGTATTTTGGTCAGTTATGCTGGATGCGAGCGAAAAGTGTAGGGGGATAGCAGAATCCAACAACTTAAACTAGAAAACATAGAAAAAACCCACCTAAACCTATTCCAAGTACAACAAAGAAAAACATATCTTCCTATCCATTCATATTTCATGAAGTAGCACGGCAAATACCACCAAGTACCAAAAGACACCAAATCCAAAATGGATCACATGTGCACACTTCTGCATGTTATAAAGAAAAAAGTCCCCTTGCAAGACATTGAGTGTTTGATGCGCATATGTTTTTGTGGCATTGTCCCTCTAATTGTAACGTTTGATGGAAAAAAGATGTTTATGGTTTTTTTATGTTGCGTTTTATTGAAAAAAATGTTTGAAATCCGATGGACGATTTGATTAGAAATAAGTTTATGATCCAATTGGTTTGTAACTTCCGATTGATAAAAAATAAATAACATGTTTCTAACTTCCAATTGGCAAACCTTGTAACTTCTTATTCCACGAAAAAACTTCAATATGGTTGATTAGAAGATACGATCTGATCCAATCAGAATGTAAGCTTCGATCGTTATTTACAACAGTATTTTAGGGTAGGGGTGGGTAGCAACTTGGGTCTAGTGGGCCAATAGAGCAATTTTCTTGATGTAGTATCTAACTTACATCGGCCCAAACCCATTATCCCTAAACCTAATGACATATCTTCTTTTTCGTCACTCAGTGCATATAAAAGTGGCCGCATCCACAATACTATTCCTCCTTAATTTCTTCTTATTCTTCTTTGCGGTGCTTCTTCTTGTTTATACTTTGTTTTTGTTCTCCAATTTATTCTTCATACCATTTTTTTTCCTTTCGATGTGTTCTCTCAAATACTCTATGTAATAATAATCATTTCAATATTTCATTGCCTATTTAAGTCCAAAAGTGGTTATTCCCTTAATTCCTTTTCCAAGTCCAGAAATTAATCTAGCTGTCAATTTCTCCCCTTTAAATTGGATTTAGAACCGATTGACGACGACAACAACCATTGTCAAAATCATCGATCTAAATAGGTTGATCAGATGTACTATGTGTTTAGTTTCTTCTCAAACTGCACATATTAGATGATCTAGTTTGATTGTTGCAATAATCGATGAAGGTAAATGTGCGGATGGGGAAGAAAATATACATCAAATTAAATTGACATAAATCTCACAATCAAATCGACGAAGTACCAAAGGTTCGTTTCATTTTCGGCATGTCTAACAAGGATGCATGATTATATTCTCTTTAATCCTAATTTTGCTTCACGTTTGCTATTAATAACAAGGTTAATTTATTTTTTCAAAATTTTTAATGTTAATTTGAGTTTATAGATTTAAATTGTTATTTAAAAAAATTACGAGTAAAATATTGGATCCAATATTATTGACGTATTGATCATCTATATATTATTTTATTCTTTAGGACAACAATCTTATTTTTATTCCTTCTTTTTCTTGTCCAGGTTTTCAATTTCATAAAAAAGTAAGCATCAATCTTCTCCTTGCAATTATCTGTTTGCCGAGCAGATTCAATAAATTCAGGAGATTGATTCTACAGTCATGTCCAAGTGACCCTATACTTTGAGTTCTAATAAAGAAGGCTAAAGTTGACAAATGTTGCAAAGACACGAGAATGAGCCCCATGGTATTATCTGTGAATGATATGAGCTCTAAGTTGTGATCCAAACCTAAGATTGTGAATAAAAATGTCCCAAATGATGATACAAGCCCAATATTGTGATTGGAAAAGCCGCTTTTGTAACAAGACACATGCTCATGGTGCATGTAAGACAAGTTGTATTTTTCATGTAATGCAAAGTGGCAAAGTTGATAATTGCATGCATTGACAAGTAGCAAGATGCATGAGATGCAAGTTGCATGTTGCACACTTGATGTTTCGCATGGAAGACAAGTGGCTTGTTTTATGTAAGGAACTATGGATTACCTCTCCTATAAATAGAAAGCTCATTTGCACCATTTTTATCATCCCATTAAGTAGCAACACATTAACAAGAATTAGAGCTTGTTAAGAGTGAGAGAGAAATTATAGAGGAAATATAGCGTCTCATGTAAGGTTTCTCCAAGTGCTAGGTATTCTCATATTTCAAGAGAAAGGGTAATTTGTCTCTCCTTGTATTTAAAGAGGTCTTATAATTTCTCCCACTTATTGAAAATTCTCTACTTTTGCCTCATGGTTTTCCCCTTATTCGGTGAGGGGTTTCCACGTAAAATACTATGTGTTCAATTCCTTTTTTTCTCGTCTCTTATTTTAGCTGCGTGATAATATTTTGTTACTGTATTACCCAACAAAGTCATTAGATCATTTGGTTCGTAGTTGTTGTTCTGCTGCAACAAACTAGTGGAGTGGTAAGAAAAATCTTAATATGCTTTGCGGTTGCGGTTTAGATTGTTCTTCCACATCTTAAAAAATTCTTATTATTTTAGTTTAGTTTGGAAAAACAAAAATATTTTGTGTAAAACCATGGTAGCAAAGATGGCACACCTGCAGATACCACCGAAGAAAAGTTAAAAAGCGATGGATGATATTGTTGTTGCCAATTTGCACCTAGCAATGGCAGACTCAGAATGTCAAGTATTGTTGAAAAAAAGACAACAAAGGAGATATGAGATACTCTAATAAAACTGTACGATGTCAAGTCACTTAATAACAAAATATTCTTAAAGAGGAGGTTTTACACTCTTCAAATTGGCAAAACCAGATCCATAGCAGATCATATCAACACCTTAAATACGAAATTTCCTTAACCCAACTTGCGATTTAAATATAGCCGAAAATGAGAGTGCTGAACTGAACTTCTACTTCAGAGTTTACTAGATTCATGTGTTCAACTTATCATCAACATTACAAACAACAATGTAGCTAATACTATTTACTTTGATGACGTTACCAGTGAAATTAATGAAGATGAATACATGCGTAAGAATAAGGTAGAAACGCCAGAGAGTTAAAAGAAAGTAGAGGCTTTCAAGATGATGATAGGAAGATCAACATAATGTGGCTCCACTAGGAGTCAATATCATTGTAGGTTAAAATCTCAAAGAAGGAAGAACCTTAAATGCTACAACTGTGGCATAAGAGGGGACTTAAAGGAGTGTTGGAATAATAAGAAGAATAAAGATAAGTATTCTGAAGCTTCAACTTCTTAAGGATGTGTTTCAAATACCTCAGATGATGGTGAAATCATGGATATACAAGAAACAACTAATTCTACAGGTGGAAGACTCTCAATGAAGTTTGTTTAATGGATTCAGGTGCAACATGACACATGAATCTATACTGAGATTGGTTTTATTCTTATAAGCATATCTCTGAAGGATGAATGTACATGGAAAATGACCATGCCTTAGAAATTGTTGGAGTCGGAACTATCAAATTGGAGATTCATGATGGTACGATTAGTAATGAGGTTGAAGACAAATTTATTTTTTGTTGGACAATTGAATGACCTCAGCTACAAGATCAACACTGAAAGTGGCATCTTGAAAGTAGTGAAAGGTAATCTTGTGGTGATGAAAGCATAAAATATTAGAAGTAATATCCTTCATACTACGATGACATTGCATCACATACTATGCTATATGCCCTAACATGGCTTGAAAGTCCTTGCGGAACACAATCTCCTTCACGGGCTCATGATGGTAAATTTACCATTTTGGATCTATTCTGATAGAGTAACTACTAGAAGTAAACTCATATTATATTGGATCTATTCTGATGTGTAAAGTCACCATAAATATCCTTGGGAGGATTAAGATATTTTGTATCATTCATTGATGACTATTCTAGAAGATTATGCTTGTATCCAGTCAAAAAGAAGTCAAATGTGTCTCCAATATTCACAGTATTCAAAGCACAAGTAAAACTTGAAACTTGGAGGAAACATAAGTGTTTGAGGACTTACAACAGAGGGGAATATGTAGACGGTGAGTTGGAATTTTGTAAACATCAAGGTATTGTAAGACAATTTAGAGTTGCGCATATACCTCAACATAATCGTGTAGCAGAGCAGGTGAATAAAACAACACAAGAAAGAACAAGAGCTATGCTGATAATAACGGGAATGGCTAAATCTTACTGGGCAGAAGCAGTTAAAACTGCATATTAAGTAATAAAGCAATCACCAACAATGACGATTGATTTGAAAACATTGATGGAGATGTAGATAGGAAATCCTATGGGTTATTCTACTCTACTTGTGTTTGGTTGTCTTATGTACGTGATGTACAACTTCCAAGAAAGAACAAAGTTGGACCCAAAATCTAGGAAATGTATCTTTTTGGGTTATGCTGACAATGTTAAAGGGTATCTCATGTGAGATCCTACTCCCGCAAGGTTGGTTTTAGTAGGGATATAATCTTTGTAAAACTAGGTGCAGAGTGAGCATAAAAAAGACAACACTTTCAAAAAACTTTTATAGTGCATATGGAAGAAAATCCAAAGAAAGTGATTCTTCTGATGTTGAATCAGAGCACGATGAACAAGAACCAGACAAGGTCAATGGTAGTGTCTGTCGATCAACGTGTCAGATGCAGAAACCATCTTGAAAGTCAAACTATGTAATGAAGATCCAAAATGCATATTCTCCTCTAACCGAAGAAGGTGAACCTTCAACTTTTCAGGAGGCGTTGAACAATTTATATTCTTCTAAATATATGACAATAATGCATGAATAAACGGAGGTCCTACATCGAAACAAGACATGGGATTTTTTTGAACTTCCAAAGGGTCGAAAATATATTGGAAACAGATGGATATACAAGATCAAACACGATGGTAATGATTAAGTGGAAGGGTATCGTGAAAGACTAGCGGTAAAATGATATGCTCATAAAAAAGATGTTGACTTTAATGAGATATTTTCTCCGGTTGTTAGATTTACTACTTTAAGGGTAGTGTTGACAACGTGTGTTGCATTGGATTTACATCTTCAATAGTTGAATTTAAAGAGTACTTTTATACTGAAGAGCTTGAAGAATAAATTGATATCCTACATAGGCCCAACCAAAATGACACTCCAACTGAAATGATATAAAGAACAAGGAAAAGAAAACTTGGTTTAGAGGTTGACCAAATCTATGTACGATCTAAATAAGCGTCCATAGGTTGGTACAAGAGATTTGATTATTTCATAATTAGTCTCGATTACAACAGACTGAGTTCACACCATTGTACATACTACAAACAATTTTATAGTAACGATTTATCATTTTGTTGTTAAAGAGGAGAATAAATGCTAAGATGGAACCTAGATTTTCTTCAGCTGTCCATCATTTGCAGTCATTCATGCACAAGTTACAATCCAACTTTAAGGAATGAAATTTAACTGAAAAGGTTGTATGCTGCAGATATTAGTATTTTTTTAGAATGTGAGTTGTGGTTTTAGTGTGCGAGTATCCGTGCACTAAGCTTGCTTTAGTAGGCATGCTAATTATAAGATTGTAAAATAATTTTAGTTTACGTGGTATTTACAAGCAACAAAGATCTATCTTGTATATTGTTCGCTATTCTATTCTTTTTCTTTATAATATTTTTTTTCTTAAAATGTAAATAGTATTAAATTAGAAACTACATTAAGCACAAGATGTGTAAAGAGTAGATCAAATAGATTATAAAGAATCAGAATAAGCATCATACAACAAAAACATCTATCGCCAAAACGGCCAACAACTTAAACTACATAACTTAGAACCTATTCCAAGTGTAACAAAGAAAAACATATCTTCTTATTAATTCATATTACATGAGCTACCACAAAAAATTGATTAAGACAATATGATATACCACACCAAAGGTACAACGTACAAAAACACATCAAAGGCATATCTTCCTATTAATCACATGAGCACGATTCTGCATGTTGTAAAGAAAAAAGGCCCCTTTGTAAGGCAACAAGTGTTTAATGCACGTTCGTTCAAACTATGTTTTTAAAACTTCATTTTATTCTATTATGTTTTTAGGTATTGTACATTTAAGCTGTATGTTTTGTAATTTTAATTGTGTTTGATCTATATGTACATTTGATAGAAAAAACATGTTTATGGTTATTTTATGTTGATTTCTTCTTAAAAAATGTTTTAAATCCGATAGAGGATTTTATAGGAACTTAGTTTCTGCTCCAATTAGTTTGTAAATTTTGATTGGAAAAAAATGATCTATTTTTAACTTCTGATCTATTGCGAACAATTTGAACCTTGTAAATTCCAATTCACAAAAAAAAAAAGGGTGAATAACAATGTGGTTCACTCAACCCACAAGAATGGATTCAGTTGACCCACAAGAATATGCAACATGGGAAGATTAATGTGGTGAAAAGAAACACCAATGTTGTGAATAACAACAAAAATGGTATTGCCTTTGAGTCAAAGAAGTTTGCATATCGCAACAACTACAAGGGAAAGAATCCCATGACAAGAACCCAATGGAGGAGGTACCAGAGGTCCAAGAAAGGCAATTCTACAAGCCATGAAGATGAAACCGTTGACCCAAAGGGTGATTGTAACGCCCTAGTTGCTATTTATTTAATTTCGGTTGATTTTAATAAGTTTATATGATTTTAAATAATTTATGTTGATTTTATGGTGTGATGTGTTTTATTATATGATTGTTTTAATGTTTAAATTAAAATAGGTGAGAAACTATAATTATTAGAAAGTTGGGGATTAAAATGAATTGAATAATATTTTAATAGGAGTTAATTAGAAATAAGTGGGAATTAATTAGAATTAATAGGAGTTAGAAGGAAGGGAAAGTCAGAAAACAGTTTTCACGTAGAAACAGAGAGAAACAGATAAAAGGGAGAAAAACCTAGAACAAGAGAGAAGAAGCAGGAAGAGAGAAGATTAGAGACTTGAGCTTAGTTTGTGAATTGGCACCTCTGAGCGTGCAGTTGGGTATGTTGAAGATCAATAATGAATTCTTGAACAGTATCAAGGAAGCGCAGGAAGCTGATGTTAAGTTTGTAGACTTGATGGTTGCTAGTAACGAAGCGGAAGATAGTAATTTCCAGGTTGATAATCAGGGTGTGTTAAGATTCCGAGGCAGAATTTGTATTCCTGAGAATGATGAGTTGAAAAAGTTGATTTTAGAAGAAAGTCGCAGGAGTAGCTTAAGTATTCATCCAGGAGCTACGAAGATGTATGACGACTTGAAGAAATTGTTTTGGTGGTCTGGATTGAAGCGAGATGTCGCGCAATTTGTTTATGCTTGTTTGACTTGTCATAAATCTAAAGTTGAACATCAGAAGCCTGCAGGGTTGTTGACACCATTAGATGTGCCAGAGTGGAAGTGGGATAGCATATCCATGGACTTTGTAACGAGTTTACCGAATACTCCGAGGGGGCATGATGCCATTTGGGTAGTTGTTGACAGGTTGACAAAGTCAGCGCATTTTATTCCGATCAATATCAATTATCCGTTAGCTCAGTTGGCAGAGATTTACATTCATAGTTGTCGCGTCATTTTTTGGAGATCAAAGCTATTTGATTAGCGTTTGACTCACTATTTATTTCACGACTGAACATTTAATTTTTTAAAGAAAGAGGGGAAAAAAGTTCAAAGACCCCATATTTAAAGATTAAGGGTTCGGGGGTTGGTTACATAAAGGGAAGGTGTTAACACCCTTTATGTTCGTAGTACTCTACGAGAACCTCTTGGTTTTATTCAAATTATTGTGCTATAACTTACTTAATATGAAGAAAAGAGGAAAATAATAATTAAAAAGAAAGACCTAATTATCTACATTTTTTATTGATTTGAGAGGACAAAGTCCTTTGCCTACGTACCCGTGAGGGATCAAAACCTCGTAGTTCGGGGTAGAAATTGCGTTTGATTGGTTTTGTATTTTTTATTAGTGTTTGCAAATGTTTTTAAATAAAAAGCCAAGTGGCAAATGAGTATTTGTTTGTGTTTTTTAATAGTAAAGAGAATGAACTCAAAATGAAGTTAAATTGATTGGTATTTGATTAAGAAAATAAAATAAAAGGATCACCTGATTTAAGATCAAGGTTTGTTTTTAAAAAAAAAATAATTTTTGTGATTTTTGTTATATGCATTTTTTGTTGTTTTCAAATAATTGGAATAAGAATAAACTAACGGAGCGGGAAAGAATAAAAGCGTGGGGAACTCATGGTGGCGTTGGACCACATGAGGACCCTTAACCTAAGCTGCGAAGCATAAACAACAAGGCATACACCCACACACTCACACATGCACCTAACCTATTACAAAAAAACTAACGATACATTCTAGGGTCTGCGGGAAAAATAAATATGCGTGATAAATTTACAATAGCCTAGTATACATTCTAGATTCCATGCGATGAAACTAAACTAAAAAAAAAATAAAAATAAACGTGCATGAATAATAAACCTAAACTGATAAAAGTACATGAGGAATGAAAATAAAATGTAAAAGAGAATTAAAAATGCATGAAAGAGTAAAAAATAAAAGACTCGGGTCCAAACATAAGGTGGGGAGTATGTGTAGAAGCAAAAATGGGGGTGCAGAAATAAAAAAAAAAGGCTGAACTGGGCCTTAAAGAGTGCAAGGCGCGCTGGGCTTGTTTGATGAGATCAGGGCTGTCTGATCAAGATCAGACAGCCTAGATCTGATCTTCCGTGAGGCATCAAGAGCCACAGGATTCAGATCAAAGGACAAAGGTATGAAGGTGCACATTAGGACATAGGCTAGCGCACACAGGATTAGACAAGCCTATAAATAGGCTGTGTGAGAAATTTTCTCTCATTTTCTTACTTTGTTTCTCTCTCTTTCCCTTTCCCTCTCTTCTTTTCTCTCTTCTCTCTCCTGCCTCCTTCTTCCCCCCCTTGAATTTTCCGGTGAGTTCATACGAACCACCGTGAAACCCAGTTTCCGGCGCGGTGGCCGGCGAGCCATCGCGGCTACGCCGCCGTGCCGGAACTAAAAAGGTCCCCTTTTTTTTTATTTTTTTCGCTATTTCTTCTTCTCTTCTTCTTCTTGTTATGTTTTTGACCTCAAAAGTCCCACCCAGATCACCTACCAACCTAGATCTAAGAAAACAAAAACGAAATAAATAATAACAAAAAAGTCTACCTTTTCTTCTTCGATTTGGGTTCTGATTGTTTGTTGTTGTTGTGGCTGTGTTCCGTGTCGATGGTTTTGGTTTTGAAACGGCTTTGATGTATTGTTTGTGAATAGATTCGGTCTTGGATGGTGTTGAGGTAATGTGGCCGATCTGGATTCTGTGGATTTGGTTTGTGATTGATGAATATATGATTATGAGTATTGCAGGTTGTGATGAAAATTTTCGGCCTCCCAATTGTTTTTCCCTCCCTGTGAATTTCTGCCCTCTGTTTGCCTCTGTTGTATTGGTTTTTTTTATTGCAGGTTTCGATTGAAGAAAAACTGTGTGAATTTTCGGCCGTCCCCCGTGCGTATCTGCGAGGTTCTACTTATAGTGTGATGATTAGGGTTTAGGGTTTGTTGAATGGTGCAGAAAAAACTGCGCTTGGATTAAGATGAATGGAAAAAACGTGAGGATTTTTCGGATGACTTGTTACAGTTTCGAAACCGAATTTGGACTGTATTTTGGACCTTTGGATTTTTATGGACATTTAAAAAAAAATGATAAAAATACGAATTTTGACCTGTTCTCTAAAAAATAATAATAATAATAAATGTATATATAAATTAACATTGAATTAATTAAATAAATAAATGAGATCGAAAATAAAAGGTGGAAGTGAATTTAAATTAAAAAGACCAATAAAAAAAAGTGAGAAGAGGGCCCGACTCGGAACCAAAAAAAATGAGGTATTTTAAAATACCTCTCTGCCGAAATTTTTACTGAAAAGTCGAGGACTGATCAAGATCGAACGGCGTACGAGTGTAGGGTCAACTGACACGTGTCGGTGTATGAATGTAACGATCTTGGGTCAAAAATTGGGGTATGACAGATGCCCCTATTTAAGTTTCTTCGTCCGAAGATTTGAAGATGAAATCTTTGATTTGGCGGATCGAAGGGACTTAAATACAAAGTACACCTATTTTCGACCTTAAGATGCTGTGTGAATGCGTGTGACGCAAATATGAATGCAAGACGGTATGGATGACTCGATTGGGATGAGTAATAACGACGGGATGCTCGAACTCTTTATAGAAATGGATCTGACTCTGTTGGAGGAATGTAGTTTCACTGGGGAAATGATCGTCTATTATTGTACTAGTTTGGAAACATAGTTTAATGAAGACAAAACTTTTGATGACATCTCAGGACCAGGCGCGCTGGGGATGGCAATCGAGGGAATAATGGATAGACGCGGAGTGTCCGTTGTTTAGGACAAGGCAAAAAGTAAACTTAAATGGTCTGTTGTTTAGGACCGTTGGTTTGAAAACAGTAAAAATGTAAAGGGCCCGTTTTGTGGAACTATTAGCTTGAGAGCAGATAAAGTGTAAGCGGTCCGTTGTGTAGGACTGTCGGCTTTAAAGCAGTAAAGTGTAAGCGGTCCGTTGTGTAGGACTGTCGGCTTTAAAGCGGATAAAGTGTAAGCGGTCCGTTGTGTAGGATTGTCGGCTTGAAAGCAGTAAAGTGTAAGCGGTCCGTTGTGTAGGACTGTCGGCTTGAAAGCAGTAAAGTGTAAGCGGTCCGTTGTGTAGGACTGTCGGCTTGAAAGCAGTAAAGTGTAAGATGTAAGCGGTCCCTTGTGTAGAACTGTCGGCTTGAAAGCAGTAAAATGTAAGATGTAAGCGGTCCCTTGTGTAGGACTGTCGGCTTGAAAGCAGTAAAGTGTAAGATGTAAGCGGTCCCTTGTGTAGGACTGTCGGCTTGAAAACAGATAAAAGTGTAAGCGGTCTGTTGTATAGGACTGTCAGCTTGAAACGATTGAGGACTGGAACGACAGGATGCGGCCAAACAAGACTTCGGGTGACCGATGCAACCATGTGTGAATGATGTTGTGTATATGATGTGTGTGTGTATGAAAGTAATAATGCGTGAATGTATGAATGTATGAATGGATGTATGAGTGTGTAGACCGGGTTGTGGTGGGTGAATTCGACGGAACGAGATAAAGCAGGTAGGATGGGGAGACTGACTGACATCGCATCACCCACACTCGGCAGACTTCCTTGAAGATAACATTGTTGTGGACTAATCGAACAATTTACACGGCGAAACCTGGCACAAGATAGCAGTTCTCAATGTTTCCTGGGGAGGGAGTCTGTTATCGACCAGAACTTTGGGTAGAAGTCGCCATTTCGCATAGAGTGGCTATCCATTGGTATGCCCCAGCAGTCACGCTCCTTTTTGTTTTTTGTTTGTTCGTTTGTCTTCTTTTGAAATCCCTAACTTTTGCCTGGACCGCCCTTTCGGGTTTTCAGTCCACCGGGAGTATATTTCCTTTTTTATGCCCCTAATTTTTGCCTGGACCGCCCTTTCGGGTTTTCAGTCCACCGGAACGCTCTCTATTGCCTAAGCCGCCTTTTCAGGTTTTCGACTTAGCGAGCTCTTTTTGTTTTCTTTTGTTTCCTTTTTTGTAAAACTTCCCACATTGTCTAGCCATGCTTGTTTAGTAGGGTCCGAACGTTCCTGGAGGAGAATGTCGACGTACGCTCCATTTTACTCGTGAGTCTTAAGGAGCACTTATTTGTTTATGCTTTTGAGAGACGTGAAAAAGTTTTAAGAATTTGCTTCGCAATATTACCATCAAAAACAGAAGAAAGTGTGAAAAATAGAATAAATGAGAATTTCAAATAAAGGGGAAATGGTTCAAATTTTATTGGTTGAACGGTGGTCAGCCGATGGCATGACTCCATAGATCTTTACAAAAGTTTAAAAAATGGTAATTTATTTGTGGAGGGGTACATTGAACTTCGCGACCCTATTTTCCCTAACAACTTTGAGTTCTGCTGTTCTGATGCTTCAGATCGAAGGTTCTTTGGTAGCAGATATGCCCCAAGTCGGTGGCGTCTGACCGGATGCAGTTACTTTGTCTTTTTCTTTATCCTTAATTTTTGCTTAGACCGCCCTTTCGGGTTTTTCGGCCTATCAGGATAATCTCTGTTTAATGTCTCTAATTTTTGCCTGGACCGCCCTTTCAGGTTTTCAGTCCACCGAGACGCTCATTTTTGCCTAAGCCGCCCTTTCGGGTTTTCGACTTACCGAGCTGTTCTTATAATTTTTAGACAAAATATTTCTTGACTGCATCCGTGTTTACAGTACGCGGAAGTTCTTCACCATCCATAGTTTGAAGAGTCACGACACCACCGGAGAAGACTCTTTTGACGACGTATGGCCCCTCATAGTTAGGAGTCCACTTGCCCCTGGAGTCGGGCTGGAAGGACAAAATCTTTTTTAGCACGAGATCACCCTCTTTGAATTCGCGGGGACGAACTTTCTTGTCGAAAGCCTGCTTCATCCTTCTTTGATATAGTTGTCCATGACATAGAGCAGCCATGTGTTTCTCCTCGATTAGATTCAACTGATCATATCTACTTTGGGCCCATTCAGCTTCTGATAACTCAGCTTCCATTAAAACCCTCATTGAAGGGACCTCAACTTCTACGGGAAGCACTGCCTCCATACCATATACTAAAGAGAAAGGGGTTGCCCCTGTCGATGTGCGTACGGAAGTACGATATCCATGTAATGCGAATGGAAGCATCTCATGCCAGTCTTTGTAAGTTACCACCATTTTCTGGACAATCTTCTTGATATTCTTGTTTGCGGCTTCGACAACACCATTCATCTGAGGTCTGTAAGGAGAGGAGTTATGATGCTCGATCTTGAAATCGTCACACAGTTCTTTCATCATATTGTTGTTCAGATTCGTCCCGTTGTCTGTAATGATTCTGCTAGGGACACCATAGCGGCAGATGATTTGATTCTTAATGAACTTGACCACCACTTGTTTGGTCACATTAGCATAAGATGCGGCTTCAACCCACTTCGTGAAATAGTCAATAGCCACTAGAATGAAACGGTGCCCGTTTGAAGCTTTGGGTTCGATCCTACCAATCATGTCGATGCCCCACATGGAGAATGGCCACGGGGAGGAGAGAACGTTGAGTGCAGTTGGCGGAACATGAATCTTATCAGCATAGATTTGGCACTTATGACACCTCCTGGCATGCTTGTAACAATCTGCTTCCATCGTCATCCAGTAATAACCTGCCCTTAATATCTTCTTGGTCATTGTATGCCCACTTGAATGAGTACCGAAAGATCCTTCATGTATTTCATGCATCAGTAAATCAGCTTCGCGGGCGTCCACACATCTAAGCAACACCATATCAAAGTTTCTTTTATACAAAATATTTCCGTTCAGGAAGAAGTTGCCTGATAGTCTTCTTAAAGTTTTCTTGTCTTTGTTGCATGCTCCGGGTGGATACTCTTGACTTTGAAGGAAACACTTGATGTCATGGTACCATGGTTTGTCGTCGACCACTTCTTCAGTTGCAAACACATGAGCAGGTCTTTCAAGACACCTGATACTGATTAATGGTACTTCATTTCGACGGTTTACTTGGTACATTGAGGATAAAGTAGCTAGAGCATCTGCCATTTGGTTCTCATCACGGAGGATGTGGTGCAATTCGACCTTGTTGAAGAAGGTCAGTAACCGTCTTGCGTAGTCCTTGTATGGAATCAAGCCGGGGTGGCGAGTTTCCCATTCTCCTTTGATCTAACTAATTACGAGAGCTGAATCACCATAGATGTCGAGGTTCTTGATTCTTAGATCGATGGCTTCTTCAATACCCATAATGCATGCTTCGTACTCTGCCATGTTGTTTGTGCAGTCGAAAGTTAGTCTGGCGGAGAAAGGGATATGGGTACCTTTAGGAGTAATAATGACTGCCCCAATGCCGCTGCCATAAACATTAACAGCTCCGTCGAATATCAAGCCCCATCTTGATTCAGGGTCTGGACCTTCCCCGAACAAAGGTTCGTCACAATCCTTCATTTCTAAATACATAATCTCTTCGTCAGGGAAATCGAACTTTATAGGCTGATAATCTTCGATCGGTTGGTGAGCCAGATGATCGGCAAGAATGCTACCTTTGATTGCTTTCTGGGAACGGTACTCAATATCATACTCGGATAACAACATCTGCCACCGGGCGATTCTTCTTGTTAAAGCTGGCTTCTCGAAGATGTACTTGATCGGATCCATTTTAGATATCAACCAAGTGGTATGATTAACCATGTAATGACGGAGGCGTTTGGCGGCCCAGACTAAAGCACAACAAGTCTTCTCAAGCATGGAATAACGAGACTCACAATCAGTAAACTTCTTGCTTAGATAATAAATAGCATGCTCCTTTCTTCCGGTCTCATCTTGTTGCCCGAGCACACAACCCATAGAAGCATCTAATACAGTTAGGTACATAATCAACGGTCTTCCTTCAACTGGAGGGATAAGAATGGGAGGTTCTAGCAAGTACTCTTTGATGCTGTCGAAGGCTTTCTGGCAATCTTCTGTCCATTCAATCCCTTGATCCTTGCGGAGTAGCTTGAATATTGGCCCACATGTTGCAGTCATATGAGAAATGAATCTGGAGATGTAATTTAAACGTCCGAGGAACCCTCTTACTTGTTTTTCTGTTTTTGGAGCAGGCATTTCTCTGATGGCTTTGACTTTGTCTGGATCTACTTCGATACCTTTCTGACTAACAATGAAGCCCAGAAGCTTCCCGGATCTGACACCAAAAGTGCACTTGTTGGGGTTCAGACGGAGTTGGTACTTTCTCAGTCGTTGGAACATCTTCAGCAAGTATTCGACATGTTCTTCTTCAGTGCTTGATTTGACGATCATATCATCCACATAAACCTCAATCTCTTTGTGCATCATGTCATGAAAAAGGGTAGTCATACCTCTCTGATAAGTAGCTCTCGCGTTTATCAACCCAAACGACATTACTTTGTAACAGAAAGTGCCCCAAGGGATGATGAAGGATGTTTTTTCTCTATCTTCAGGCGCCATTTTAATTTGATTGTAACCGGAGAAACCGTCCATGAAGGAGAAAACTTTGGATTTCGCAGTACTGTCAACTAACACATCAATATGAGGCAGTGGAAAGTCATCTTTGGGACTAGCTTTGTTCAAGTCCCGATAATCAACACACATTCTGACCTTACCATCTTTCTTCGGAACAGGCACTATGTTGGCTAACCATTGAGGATATTCTGACGTAACGAGGAATCCTGCGTCAATCTGTTTTTGTACTTCCTCTTTGATCTTGAGAGCCATATCAGGGTGAGTTCTTCTCAATTTCTGTTTGACTGGTGGACATTCAGGCTTCAAAGGCAAACGGTGTACCACAATATCAGTATCCAGCCCCGGCATATCCTTGTACGACCAAGCAAACACATCAGCATATTTTTTGAGAAGATCTATCACTTGATTCTTGACATTGGCTTCAAGTGACGCTCCGATCTTTATTTCTTTCTTCTCTTCTTCAGAGCCTAGATTGATTACTTCTAATGCTTCCCCGTAAGGCTGAATGACTCTTTTTTCTTGTTCCAGCAAACGAGAGATCTCATCGGGAATCTCCTCAACCTCTTCCTCTTCTGCTTCGTATACAGGGAACTCAAAGTTGGGAGAGATTATAGAGTCACGTTGTTCAGCGGGTTTATTGATAATTAATCTGCACATATGTTTAATGATTGATTTTAGAAGAAATGTGTAAATGCAGGTATTTGGAAGTGATCATATTTTTGGTTTTTTGTATTACCATTTTTTTTTAAAAGCACAAAATAAAACAAAAGTCGGAAACAAAACGACATTTTTATTGATGATGGTAATTTCTTGAAGCAAAAGCCCTAGATAAATTCACTTTCTCTTGGGGCAGGACGAAAGGATGTTTTTTGAAAGCATAAAGACAAACAAATGCATTACTTGGACACATGAGCAACAAAAGGAACGTCGACCGCAACCTAGTTATGGTTAGACCCTCCTTGCGTCACAAAGTTGCATGGAGTTCCTTCGGGGTTGTCCTCAATGACTGCGTTGGTTTCTGGCGGAGAATGAATGAATCCAGCACTGCGGAAAATTCCTCTCTATGGCTCAATGACGAACCGTGCCTCGGGGATCACAGCTGACGAAGAGAAACCGAGACCTTCTCGATGCTTGTTCTCTGGTAAGCTTAACACTTGCCCCCAGCCTGTAGACACACCATCTTGGACTACCCTCTGAGCGTCCTTGAAAGATGAAATAGATGCCCCATTCTTCTTCGAATTTTCTTCTTCTAAAGAAAGTCCTTGAAATGAAGATCCCTCGATACTGTCGGCACCAATGAAAGAGAAAGCCGACAAGTGGCTTACTAACAAAGCTTCTTCTCCATTCACAGTTACCAGTTTCCCATTCTTCACAAACTTCACTTTCTGATGTAAGGTTGATGTCACTGCCCCAGCCCCATGAATCCAAGGTCGGCCCAATAGACAACTGTATGATGCTTGTATGTCCATTATTTGAAAAGTAACCTGGAAAACATGTGGCCCGATTGTAATGAGCAGATCCACCTCTCCGAGAACAGTCTTCCTTGAACCATCAAAGGCCTTTACCATTACTCCACTTCGTCTTAACGGTGTGCCTTGGTAGGAAAGTTGTTGTAAGTTGTTTTAGCCATCACATTTAGAGCTGACCCGGTGTCTAACAACACATTCGACAAAGCATCTGTCTTGCAATTCACCGATATATGTAACGCCAAGTTATGGTTCCTTCCTTCTTCTGGGAGCTCTTCATCACTGAAACTCAAGTTGTTGCATGCAGTGATATTCCCCACTATTCCACCAAACTGACCAACAGTCACATCATGGTCTACAAATGCTTGCTCTAACACGCTCATTAAAGCTCCCCTATGAGCTTCTGAATTCAGCAGTAAGGACATTATCGATATTTTTGACGGAGTCTGCATCAGTTGATCAATTCTCTTATAATCACTCTTCTTGATTAGCTTGAGCACCTCATCGAAATCAGAACTCGTGCCGGCCCCACTAGACTGGCCTGCATCTTGGAGTGCATTAGAATCCTTAGCTTGGACCTCTTCAATTAACGGGGCGCTAACCTTCTTTGGAAACACTGCAGGGATAACACGCCCGTTCCTCAGTACTCTACTATCTTCAGCAATATTACCCACAAATGGCAAAGGTGGTATAGGAACCTCGCGACCTCCTTCTATCATAGTGGCATTGTACTTGTATGGTATGGCTTTTTCAGAGACATAAGGCATTGGCCCTGGTAAGCAAATCACTAAAGGGGCAACCGACTTCCGACTGTCAAAGAATATCTCCAAAGGCTCAGGAGTCATGACACACACATCGTCACATTTTCTTTCAACAATTAATTCTCCCCGATTCAGTAGTCCCTGGATATCGTCTTTCACTTCCTAGCAACCCCACGGATCTAGACGGCACACCTCACAGGCGGTGTGGTCATGTTTAAAAAAAGATGCTTCACATAACCTGGCGTGTAATGGAACCAATGGTGTTCGGATATGTTGCACTTTAAGAACAAGGCGAGTCTCTTGGCATTCTTCAACCATGTTGACAGCTGGAGCACCATGATTTGGTAACGGGTTGGTTTGAATATTTGGGTTTGAGTCTGTGAAGGTTATTCTCTTTTCATTGATTAGCCTCTGGACGGCGTTCTTCAAACAATAGCAATTCTCAATGTTATGGCCTGGGGCCCCTTGGTGAAAAGCACAGGTCTGGTCTGGTCTGTACCCTGGTGATGGTTTTTCTGGCACTGGAGGAGGTGGTCTAGTTTGGATCATATTCTGTTTGAGTAACCCTGGAAGCAGTTCTACATAGGTAATAGGAATTGGGTCAATTTGTAATCTTTGAGCTTGTGGTCGTGGTTGTTGTTGCCGATACGGCTGTTGGGGATATTGTTGGTATGGTTGTTGGGGATTTTGTTGGTGTGGTTGTTGCTGGTATGGGCGATGTTGATATGGTTGTTGGGGATATTGTTGAGGATATTGCTGAGGATATTGGGGGAGATATTGTTGAGGATATTGGGGAAGTTGATAATTTAGTGGTTGAGTAGTGTTGGTGGTAGGCGTGATGGCAGCAATATGGTTATAGGCTGGATAATTTGGTTGATGGGTCACCATGTTGATCTCTTGTTCTTTCTTCTTTGAAAAACTATTTCCGAACTTTCTTGTACTGCCGGTGGATGTATTTTCTTTCACTAACCGTCCTTCTCGGACCCCTTCTTCCAACTGCACCCCCATGTTGACCATCTCTGTGAAGTCTCTGGGCGCACTTCCAACCATCCTCTCATAATAGAACTGACTTAGAGTTTTCAAGAATAGTTTGGTCATCTCCTTTTCTTCTATTCCTAGGCTAACCTGGGCAGCAACATCCCTCCATCGCTGGGCATACTCTTTGAATGTTTCTCTGTCTTTCTGAGTCATGGCTTGGAGATCACTTCGGTCTGGAGCCATGTCCATATTGAACTTGTACTGCTGCACAAAAGCTTCACATAGATTATTGAAAGTTCGGACCTCTGTACGGTCCAGATTTATGTACCACTTCAGTGTGGCCCCAACTAAACTGTCTTGAAAGTAATGAATGAGGACCTGGTCGTCACGTACATATGTAGACATCTTCCTCATATACATCCGTAGATGCTCTTTAGGACAGGAAGTCCCTTTGTATTTCTCAAAGTCTGGGAGCTTGAACTTGTGGGGTATCCGGACATTTGGTACCAAGCAGAGATCATAAGCATCTTTCCCGAATATTTCCCTTCCACGAAGTGCTTGCATTTCCCGATTCATCATCTCAAACTTCTCCTGTAAGTCGATCACTTTGTCATGGGCCCCTGTACTTCCTGAGGGAATGATAGGGTCTTCTCTTTGTGGCATAGTATGAACCAGAGGTATTGAGTAGGTTACCGTCGGGGCGGAAAATGCACTTTGGACGGTAGACACTGGAGCTTCTGAGCCATGAGGACAGAGTACTTCACCAAGGCTAAAAGGCATGCTCCAAGGACAACCTTCTGGTGTCACTTGCTGTGAGGTAACAACAGAGGGACCTGCCTCAGCCTGAGTGCTGCCAGGGGGAGGAGGTGGTGGTGGCAGTTGATCTTGTGCGGCCGTTAGTGTCTTTACCAATTCGGTCAGTTCGTCCATCTTGGCCTGCATGGCTTCATTTGCCTCTCGGAGTACTCGGTTTTCTTGTTCGAGAAAGTCCATCCTTTTCTTTACAGCTGCCCGAGTGTAGTGAGTGCGAGTAGATTTGTGGAGAATGCGCCGGGCCACTTTTCAAACGGGTTGACCTTTAAGAATAAAGAATTTGTGTGAGACTTGGGATTTGAAACTATGAATGCAGCATGATGCATGGTATGTTTATGCAAAAAGACACATTTTTATCGAAGGACTTATAAAAGCATTTCTGTAAACAACGTAGTTGAAAGTTTCATTGAATGATAATTTAAAACATCACAAGATAATTCCCTTTCTAAGAAACTGAGCCAAGGGATGGACTCCAAAGTATATTACAAAAAGTTAGAAAATGACATAAATGATAAAAAGACTGTGAAACTCTTCAACTCCTGAGGTGGTCTACTCCTCAACATCTGGATGAGTGCCGGCGAGGAAGTCCATGCGCCTCTTCTTACTCCCAGGAACCTGGTCAAGTATGGCATCCTTCTCCTTGATACGGTCTTTCAATTCAGCGATTTCTTGGTCTTTCTTGTAGTTTTTCCAATTTTCCTGCTCTAACAGGTCCATTAAGGCATCGCACTCCCGAACCTTTGCATGGTACTTTCCCTCCCAGTCGGCTTTCTCGCATCCCAACTCAAACAAACGTGCCTGGTATTCTTCCATATTCTTGAGGGGTAAAGGCGGAGGTGCTTCCGGAATGGTTGAGGTTAAAGACCTTAGCAGGGGATAAGGCATCCCTATCTGTGCAGCCCTGTCAATCACCCATTGGACGTAGGATTCGTGGGCTATCCTTGACTTACTTCTCAACTGGTTTCTGTCCATCCTAACAATGGAGTGCCACGCCTGTACAAATTGTTTTCTCTTGTTCTGAACATCTTCTTTGTAAAGGAAGATTTCGCTCTCGAGGAAGAGGTAGGCAGGTCTCATCCTCATAGGGTATCCGAACTGACGTTTAGCAAGCATTGGGCTATAGCTGATTCCCCCATGTATGCCCAGAAGAGGTACATTAGCGAAATCTCCACAATGATCAATAATTACTCCGGTGTCATCAGCTAAGTTACACCACACTATGTCATCCGGGGTGAGGGCCATAATTTTCTCGGACCATGGGACAAACTCTGATCGGATCTTAGGACGGGGTAAGTGGGAGGTGAACCAAATGTAAAGTAAAGGTGTGCAACAGATGATAAGTCCACGCTTCTTATTGGTACGGTCATGGATTGAGAGGTAAGTATCGGCAAGCAAAGTAGGGACAGGGTTTTGGGTTAAGAAGATCTTGATTGCATTCATGTCAACAAAGTTGTCAACATTCGGGAAAAGCACAATGCCATAGATGAGTAAGGCGAGGATAGACTCGAAAGCATCTGCATTGGATCTTTCCAAGAAAATGGTAGCTTTTTGGTAAAGGAAATTGAAAGGTAGGCATTGGAGACCTCCTTTGAGGGTAAGACAGGCTTTTATCTCGGCTGCCTCAAGATGAAGAGCAGCTGCAATGGTGGGGATTTTGGGCATGGGTTCAAGACCATGGAAAGGTATTTTGTCCAACACGGGTAAACCGATCCAGTAAGAGTATTCTTCAAGTGTAGGCATGAGCTGGTAGTCCGGGAAAGTAAAGCAGTGATACCGTGGGTCATAAAATTGGACCAAAGTATTGAGGAGTCCCTCGTCAATATCTGTCTTGAGAATGCTAAGCAAATATCCATACCGATCTCGAAAGTGATCCGGGCTAGTTAACCTTCTGGCTAGTTTCCTCAGGTTTTCCAAATCTGGCTTCTTGAAATCATACTTCCTAGTTCTCTTCATAACTTTCTTCACGGCGCTTTCCATAGTATCCTCCCTAGTACTCTCCATATCTATGATGTTTACAAAAAAATATATAAGTCCTTCGACGGATGCAAAAATGAATATTTATGGATGAATGCATGTATGCATGATGCTACACAACAGTGAAAACATGGTGAGGTTAAAGGTCCATAGTGATGGAGTCAAAGGTGAGTACGTCATTTGGTAAGAGCTATGGTTACATGTGTACCTGTATCACGGGTTCTATCAAGTTCCCAAAGTCCAACCCCCTCCGAACTTTGTTGGATGCCCGGGACAACACCCGGTCCAACAGCGTTCGTAGGAGAATCTCGTTTGAGTGTAGTATCGCATGTCGACTAATTCCAAGACAACACTTGGTTAGCCACCGCACTACGTCCTAAAGGCCAAGATGGGTTAAAGGTAACTAAGGTCCTTAGCTTCGACGGACACTTAAAGGTAATAACGTCTAAACGTGACAACACACGCCGACATACATCACCTCAAGGTCCTTCGCTAAGTGTGGTTATATCACATGCTCCAAAACACGAGAATACTCTCGGTATGTCGCTATGATTCTACCACTCCTATCCTATATTTCCCTCAAGTCTGGGTTAGGACTTATCTCACCACACACGTTTGAGAATGGAGAAAGAAGAAGGAGGAACATATATACACGTATTTCCATTTTTGTTTTTGTTTTTAAGCAAGTTATAGCACATAATTCGAATAAAAGCAAGTTAGGCTCAACCCACTTAGAGGTGTCCCCAGTGAAGTCGCCATTTCTGCCGCGTCATTTTTCGGAGATCAAAGCTATTTGATTAGCGTTTGACTCACTATTTATTTCACGACTGAACATTTAATTTTTTAAAGAAAGAGGGGAAAAAAGTTCAAAGACCCCATATTTAAAGATTAAGGGTTCGGGGGTTGGTTACATAAAGGGAAGGTGTTAGCACCCTTTATGTTCGTAGTACTCTACGAGAACCTCTTGGTTTTATTCAAATTATTGTGCTATAACTTACTTAATATGAAGAAAAGAGGAAAATAATAATTAAAAAGAAAGACCTAATTATCTACATTTTTTATTGATTTGAGAGGACAAAGTCCTTTGCCTACGTACCCGTGAGGGATCAAAACCTCGTAGTTCGGGGTAGAAATTGCGTTTGATTGGTTTTGTATTTTTTATTAGTGTTTGCAAATGTTTTGAAATAAAAAGCCAAGTGGCAAATGAGTATTTGTTTGTGTTTTTTAATAGTAATGAGAATGAACTCAAAATGAAGTTAAATTGATTGGTATTTGATTAAGAAAATAAAATAAAAGGATCACCTGATTTAAGATCAAGGTTTGTTTTTTAAAAAAAAAATAATTTTTGTGATTTTTGTTATATGCATTTTTTGTTGTTTTCAAATAATTGGAATAAGAATAAACTAACGGAGCGGGAAAGAATAAAAGCGTGGGGAACTCATGGTGGCGTTGGACCACATGAGGACCCTTAACCTAAGCTGCGAAGCATAAACAACAAGGCATACACCCACACACTCACACATGCACCTAACCTATTACAAAAAAACTAACGATACATTCTAGGGTCTGCGGGAAAAATAAATATGCGTGATAAATTTACAATAGCCTAGTATACATTCTAGATTCCATGCGATGAAACTAAACTAAAAAAAAATAAAAATAAACGTGCATGAATAATAAACCTAAACTGATAAAAGTACATGAGGAATGAAAATAAAATGTAAAACAGAATTAAAAATGCATGAAAGAGTAAAAAATAAAAGACTCGGGTCCAAACATAAGGTGGGGAGTATGTGTAGAAGCAAAAATGGGGGTGCAGAAATAAAAAAAAAGGCTGAACTGGGCCTTAAAGAGTGCAAGGCGCGCTGGGCTTGTTTGATGAGATCAGGGCTGTCTGATCAAGATCAGACAGCCTAGATCTGATCTTCCGTGAGGCATCAAGAGCCACAGGATTCAGATCAAAGGACAAAGGTATGAAGGTGCACATTAGGACATAGGCTAGCGCACACAGGATTAGACAAGCCTATAAATAGGCTGTGTGAGAAATTTTCTCTCATTTTCTCACTTTGTTTCTCTCTCTTTCCCTTTCCCTCTTTTCTTTTCTCTCTTCTCTCTCCTGCCTCCTTCTTCCCCCCCTTGAATTTTCCGGTGAGGGTTTCCGGTGAGTTCATACGAACCACCGTGAAACCCAGTTTCCGGCGCGGTGGTCGGCGAGCCATCGCGGCTGCGCCGCCGTGCCGGAACTAAAAAGGTCCCCTTTTTTTTTTTTTTTTTTTTTCGCTATTTCTTCTTCTCTTCTTCTTCTTGTTATGTTTTTGACCTCAAAAGTCCCACCCAGATCACCTACCAACCTAGATCTAAGAAAACAAAAACGAAATAAATAATAACAAAAAAGTCTACCTTTTCTTCTTCGATTTGGGTTTTGATTGTTTGTTGTTGTTGTGGCTGTGTTCCGTGTCGATGGTTTTGGTTTTGAAACGGCTTTGATGTATTGTTTGTGAATAGATTCGGTCTTGGATGGTGTTGGGGTATTGTGGCCGATCTGGATTCTGTGGATTTGGTTTGTGATTGATGAATATATGATTCTGAGTATTGCAGGTTGTGATGAAAATTTTCGGCCTCCCAATTGTTTTTCCCTCTCTGTGAATTTCTGCCCTCTGTTTGCCTCTGTTGTATTGGTTTTTTTTTATTGCAGGTTTCGATTGAAGAAAAACTGTGTGAATTTTCGGTCGTCCCCCGTGCGTATCTGCGAGGTTCTACTTATAGTGTGATGATTAAGGTTTAGGGTTTGTTGAATGGTGCAGAAAAAACTGCGCTTGGATTAAGATGAATGGAAAAAACGTGAGGATTTTTCGGATGACTTGTTACAGTTTCGAAACCGAATTTGGACTGTATTTTGGACCTTTGGATTTTTATGGACATTTAAAAAAAATGATAAAATACGAATTTTGACCTGTTCTCTAAAAAATAATAATAATAATAATAATAATAAATGTATATATAAATTAACATTGAATTAATTAAATAAATAAATGAGATCGAAAATAAAAGGTGGAAGTGAATTTAAATTAAAAAGACCAATAAAAAAAAGTGAGAAGAGGGCCCGACTCGGAACCAAAAAAAATGAGGTATTTTAAAATACCTCTCTGCCGAAATTTTTACTGAAAAGTCGAGGACTGATCAAGATCGAACGGCGTACGAGTGTAGGGTCAACTGACACATGTCGGTGTATGAATGTAACGATCTTAGGTCAAAAATTGGGGTATGACAATAGTATTGTGAAGTTGCATGATGTTCCATCAAGTATTGTGTCAGATATGAAGGTGAGAAAAACACAAGAAGGGGGGGGGGGTTGAATTGTGTTAGCTTTTCGCAGCTCTTGAAGAGTGAGAATCTAATTCCGTTAAACTCAGAGTCTGAATGGGATCAGAGTCTGATGGGAGATTAGGTTCTGATGCAGCGGAATAATCAAGAGATAGAGAGAAGAGAGAACACAAGCAATTATACAGGTTCCTTCCACAAACCGGAAGTAGTCCTATCCCCCTTGTACTTCCAAGGAGAGTTCACTAAAATGTAATATCAATTACAAGTTGCTCAAACACACAGTAAGAGACTTCGAATGCTCAAGCACGCAAGCAAGAGACTTCCAATGCTCAAAGACACAACTAAGAGACTTCCTTGCTCAAGGACGCAGCCAAGAGACTTCTTTGCTCAAGCACACAAGCAAGAGACTTCTTACACAATTACAGAAAATTGAATAGAGTTGAAACACTTGACAACAATCAAATGTGTTTCAATTACAACAAAGACAGACTCTGTTTCAAACAAAAGACAGACTCTGTTTTTCTGTGGAACTTAGAAATTCTAGAAAACTCAGTTTGTAAGAATCTAAGTTGTTGATGTGTTTTTGTTAAGACTCAGTTGAATACGAAAGCAACGCAATGTAATTTTTTTAGTTGTAGAGTCCAGCAATTCTTCAAGTCTTCTATCCTTTATATAGGCGTAGGAAAGAGACGTTGAGTCATCCAGCACATCAGGATGATTTCTGAAGCTTGATCAATGGCTGTTGATTTGTTGCTTGATTTGGTAATAGTCCTTCAATTGCATAATTTGAATTCCATTCCCTTTGAAGATTAATACCGGTAGACACAGTTGCCAAACTGTACGAGGTAGTGGAGTAGTGGAAACAGAGTTCGTACAACGTACTATGTACTGGCCTGCATTCTTGTCTTTGTGCTTCCCACACTCAAGTTGACTTTGAAGCTAGCCGTTACTCCATTTGAGAGTTTCTTTTGCATCGCAATGCTTGTAGAAATCCTTGTTAGCAGATTTTCAGATTTTGGGCTTCAGACTCACTGTAGCACTAAGCTTCTGATAATCTTCAGACTCTCTTGTTTTTCAGATTCTGATAGTCTTCAGACTCTGATAGTCTTCAGACTCTGATACAGTCTTTCAGACTCTCTTCGGTACAGAATCACAAGCAACAAGCTTCTCTGGATTTTTGCTCTTTAACATTGTTCAAACAGAATACTTTCTAAGATATAAATCTTGATTGATATCCTGCATACTTAAACAAATATTAGCAATATCCAATTGACAACTTTTTAATACCTTGTTATCATCAAAACTCAAAACGTGGTATTGCTGAACACCTTTGTTCCAATAGGATAGAGATCCGAGGTTTACTTCAAGGTTTTGGAAGAGTTTGCAGGAGGCTTTGGGTTCAAAGTTGAAGTTGAGTTCGGCTTATCATCCTCAAACAGATGGTCAGTCGGAGAGGACGATTCAGTCGTTGGAAGATTTGCCAAGAGTGTGTGTACTTGAGCAAGGTGGAGCTTGGGATAGTCATCTACCGTTGATCGAGTTCACGTACAACAACAGTTACCATTTGAGTATTGGTATGGCACCATTTGAAGCTTTGTATGGTCGGAGGTGTAGAACTCCGTTGTGTTGGTTTGAGACTGGTGAAAGTGTTGTGTTGGGACCATAGATTGTTCAGCAGACTACAGAGAAAGTCAAATTGATAAGAGAGCAGATGAAAACGTCGCAGAGTCGGCAAAAGAGTTACCATGACAAGCGTAGAAAGGAACTTGAATTTCAAGAGGGTGATCATGTGTTCTTTAGAGTCACTCCTATGACTAGTGTAGGTCGTGCGTTGAAGTCTAAGAAGTTGAATCCAAAGTTTATTGGTCCTTATCAGATATCGGAGAGGATTAGGCCAGTGGCGTATCGAATATGTTTGCCACCACATCTTTCGAATCTGAATGATGTGTTTCATGTGTCGCAGTTGCAGAAGTACGTAGCGGATCCTTCGCATGTTATACCAAGAGATGACGTGCAAGTTAGAGACAACCTTACGGTGGAGACTCTACCATTGAGAATTGATGATCGTAAGGTGAAGAAGTTGAGAGGCAAGGAGATACCTCTGGTGAGAGTTGTCTGGGATGAAGTGACTGGTGAAAGCTTAACATGGGAGCTGGAAAGTAAAATGCAGGAGTCATATCCTGAGTTGTTTGCTTGAGGTAATATTTCGAGGACGAAATTCTTTAAGTTGGGGAGAGTTGTAACGCCCTAGTTGCTATTTATTTAATTTCGGTTGATTTTAATAAGTTTATATGATTTTAAATAATTTATGTTGATTTTATGGTGTGATGTATTTTATTATATGATTATTTTAATGTTTAAATTAAAATAGGTGAGAAACTATAATTATTAGAAAGCTGGGGATTAAAATGAATTGAATAATATTTTAATAGGAGTTAATTAGAAATAAGTGGGAATTAATTAGAATTAATAGGAGTTAAAAAGAAGGGAAAGTCAGAAAACAGTTTTCACGTAGAAACAGAGAGAAACAGAGAAAAGGGAGAAAAACCTAGAACAAGAGAGAAGAAGCAGGATGAGAGAAGAACGCAGCTTTGAATTCAGGAAGATAATCTAAGGTAAGGGTGAGACTAACTCTCAACTTTAGGTCTTATGATTCGTTGATTAATGTAGGATTGTTAGGGTTCATGAATTGAATTAGGTTAAAGATGAATTGATGTTAAAAACTTGATGAATTCATGAATATGTTGTAGTTTATTGTTGTTCTGATGTTAGATTGTATAGAAGTAATGCAATTCATCAAAATTGAGTTTTTAGGAGTTGAAAATGGGGTTTGGGGTTGAAAAGGAGAAGTCTGTTCGTACAGTTCGTAGTTCTGTCAGTCGCTTCTCGCCAGGCGAGCAATGCCTGTGTAGCTCGCCACAGCGAGCAGACCCACTCGCCAGGCGAGTAGTGAACCCTTATAGCTCGCCACAGCGAGCAAATGCACTCGCCACGGCGAGTTGGTTAAATTAAAAAGTGTTAATTGTCTTAATGATGTTTTTAGGCCAATTTTTATATCAACTTGAGTGCCTTAATATATTTAGGGATGAATGACACCTTTTTACAGAATCAAATTTGGGTTTTGGGGACTTAAAAATGAAGATTTTAGGTGAAAAATGTCAAAAATGCCGAGAGCACCCAGATTTGCTCGCCTTGAGCTCGCCCCCAACTCGCCCTAGCGAGTAGCTCATTTTCCTGAACTCGCCACGGCGAGTTAAGTAGCTCTCCACGGCGAGTAGTACTGTAGCTTGCCTAAATGGTTGAATTTTGCTGTGAGACTTTGTTGTATCCTTTTGTTGTGTCCTGTCGATTTAAGTTGGAGTCTTATGTCATAGTTGATTATGCATATTGTAGTTGTCGTTGCTGTTGTCGAGTTGTATGCAGATATACACTAGTGAGTCCATTCATACTCATACCTTGTTGAGGGCTCATGCCCTGGAGTGTTTTCACTCAACCGTTGAGGGCTTATGCCCTGGAGTGTTTATCACTCAATCGTTGAGGGCTTATGCCCTGGAATGTTATTTCATTCAAACTGTTGGGGCCTTATGCCCCGGAATGCTAAGCATTCAACGCGCGTAAAATGGTACCACATGTATTTGCATTAGTCGCATTGTTGTCGTTGTCGTTGTTGTTGGCTGGGTCGTCGATGTCGTAGCTTGGTAATGTTGTTGTTGTTTTGTCTTAATTATAAATTGACAGTTGATTAACAATGTATCCTATTGTTGAATTTAATTGATGAATTATAATATCTATTGTTGTTTGTGAATCTCACCCCTTCTGCTTAGAAATGTTGCCTTTCCTATGGGTAACTTGCAGGTAACGAAGATTAGTAGAGATGTCGGCTCAAAGTGTCATAGGGCTCTGATACGTAACGGGATGGGGATCTTATTATTTGTTTCTCTTTCCTTACGTATTGTTTTTGAATTATGAAACTTTTGATGAGGCCTGCGTGCCAAAGTTTAATTTTGTTGATTTGAATTAATTCCGCTGCGAAGTTTGAAGGTTAATTTTTATTGACTACTTTTTATGAAGAATAAATAGTTATTTATTCATTTGGATATTTTATTGAAAGAAAATGTAGCATTCCGTTATGTGAAAACTCTGATTTTATTTATGAATTTTTATGTTGGGAAAACGGGGTGTTACAGTGATCAGAGAATGGTCATCCAATAGAAGACCAGCAAAAGAGAGATTATCTCTTCCTATAGTCGAAGAGGATCCTAATGAGGATAATGAGTTAGGATCATGATTTACAGATTCAGAACCAGACTTTGATGTCATATGCAATTTGGTTTCCATTTTACCAGCCAAATATGATATGATATCCGAAGTTGATGATTCGGAGGAAGAGTTTGATGCTAAAGACATGGGGGAATACAAACCCATGTGTTATTTTGTGAATGATAGCTCTTAAGACAATCAGAAAGCCATATTTGAACAGCCTGATGATTCGATGAAAAATCATCTCAAACCTTTGTTCATCCAAGCCAAAGTGGATGAGGTTGGTATTAACAAATTGTTGGTCGACGGTGGTGCTGCTGCCAATCTAATGCTTCAATCCTTGCTCAAAAGGATTGGCAAGACCGACAAAGATTTGAAACCTCATAATGTGATTCTGTCGAATTACGAAGGAAAGGCTGGACATTCCCTTGGTGCTCTCCAAGTAAGTCTAACGGTGGGAACTGTGGTTGGACCAACTTTATTCATGGTAGTCCCATCGAAAGCTAACTTCAACTTTTTGTTGGGGAGAGAATGGATTCATGGGATAGGTGATGTTCTATCATCCATGCACCAAAGAATCTCGGTCTGGAGAAATGATGGTATAGTCGAGAATATTGAGGCTGACCAAAGCTATTTTTTTGCTGAAGTGAATCAAATCACAAGGAAGACCTTTGACAAGAACTTAGCAAATATTGCTCCATGTTCATCTGAAAAAATTGATGGTGCTAACCAGACAGATGCAAGTTATGTGAAACTCCATCCAACTCATGGCTTCATGTGGGAAAGGGAGATATTCGACACAAAATCTGACATGGAGGATATGAATTCTCTAACCTTACGGAATGATGAAGATGATCATCACATCTAAGCAAAATGCTTAGAATCAAATCACGACTATGCAGCTGGAGTTTGAAATCAAAACAGGCCTTAATGGCTAGTGCTTACCAAAATATGGTTAAGAAACCGTCGATAAAGATACTATCGAAACACTGAAGTTTATGCTTAAGGCAATTGTGGCCAATTGGCTATACATTTGATTGTATCTTTGAATAAACGGTGGATCAAACCTAAATCGATGTAATTCTTGTTTGAAACCTTTGTGGCAAATTTGTCAATATCAAAGTTTGGGGGCAAGCAATTATGTTTGTTGAAGTTTTACTTACAATTTTTGTTTATTTGCACGCGTTTACTCGGGTTGCAGACATTTCTTATCTTAAATGAATTGAGGTTCTTTACCATTTTTACTAGTCGTCGAAGGGAGTTGATTGCTTTGACAAATATGTCGAAATAAAGGAGGCAGAGGGTTCAGAGATGGTAAAAAACGGTGATTTGACAAATTACTCATTCTAAGAGAAGGGATCAAGTAGAAAGGGTTGTGAGAGCGGGAACATGAAAAGAACCAAAATACCCTTTCAGTAGCGCAAGTACACAGATGATGCCATGTGTTTATCTTGGTGGATACGATCGATGGTTGACAGATGGTATATATTTTACCAAGGTACCCCACTAACTTTTCAACTGCAAATATGGCCCACTGAGAGGATAGGATGGTGTCGGCCGCTAAGAAAGGAAACACGGCCTGATAAGGGAAGTACTTTCGAAAATGCCAATCTTCTCCTCATAGATGAGGGTCACGTCGTCGAAAATGGAATTTTTGGGGGGCATTGGTTAGCCTGCAAATTTAACAGGCTCATTTAATATGGTCGAAGTTTGTTTGACCAAGAACTTTGCAGGAATCGAAGAGCTTTTCGTATACAAATGGAAGAAACTTCGACAAAGCATGAACCCTAAGGCGCATAATTGGAGTTCCGACGAAGTAAGGCTAAAAGATCAGTTTCACGTCGAAGACAAGCAATAGGGCGGGAAGCACAATTTCAAGGAATGAAACAGATTCCTTTTAGTGGAAAACGTGGGTAAGTGGTCGTCCAAGATGAAGGAAGTGCTGATCATGGAGTTAATGGTTCGCCAATTAGGTTTACTTAGTATAAATAGTAGTTTCCAAGCCGGAAAAAGGGTCACAAATCATATATAGAATTCTACAACACTTAAACTACCGACGTCTAGGGAAATGAGTTATACAGAATGTATGTAAACTGATTTGTAGACCACTCTTTTTATTTTAATGCACTGCATTTTACCTTTTCCTCGAGAGATAGTGCCTTTTTTATATCAAACCCGACCTGCCCTCTAAGCAACCTGAGTGCACTTCGTGGCCTTTTTACAAACTCTTTTACTGTAAAAAACCTTTGCACAACGGTCTTGAGATTTCTAGTTCGATCTCGCTTGTAATAATCAGAACTAGCCCCCGTTTGCCAAAATCACAGGCAAACACCGTGACATACTACTTATATTCTGCTACCCTTAATTTTCTTATGCATGGTAGTTTGACATAATTTATGGCTAAAATGGGGGAGTAGTATCTTAGATATCTTAGATGTTATGCATGTTGTTCTAACATGTTTCTGATATGCATGACTTTTACATCTAAGGGGGAGTAGCCTGATAATAGGTTCTCATATGCTCTGTTATGATTATGTGTGATATGCAAGGGAGTGACTTCAATTGTTATGGTGGATTAATTTTCATTATGCAATTTTCATTATGCATGATTGCTAAGGAAGCATAGCTGAGGGGGAGTATAATTTTATTTTCTTTCTGATCTACCAGAGGGAGCTTTATCTGCTACTAACCTGCTTATACATGAGCTTTATCTAATCCATTGCAGCGAACACTTCTGTTGTACTGGATGATGTCTCAACATGTCCATCTATGCTCTATTTTTAAGTAAGTACTTTTAAAATAACATTGATGTTCTTCTATTATCTTCTTTCGAGCTTAATTCTTATATTAAAATGAAAGAAGATATGACCATATGATCTCTCTCTCTTCTGATCATGATGCAAAGATTGTTATAGCCAAAATTTTCTAAAGGGGGAGATTGTTAGGTTTTTAGACATGTATTGGTTACATTTTGTTAAAACTTTAGTTATAGCAAGATGTCAGACACAATGTCTTACATGTTGATACAACATCATAGCGTGCCTTGTTCCGCTTACTTGGAGATTTATTTTAAACGTGAAGATTTTCATATATTATCTAAAGATTAGTTTTCTGTGAAGAGTTGACCAAGAAAGCGTGTTTCTAGAAGCAGAGAAAGGCGGTTTATACTTAGCTTAGTCCTTAAGAATGTTGTTGAAAAATTTAAGGAAACATCTGATCTGCTTCAAAATATATGTGCTGAATTATCGTGATTCAACTGATCTTTAGTCAGTTCTGCGCATCAAGCCCATTCAGGAAGCATGCTATATAAACAAAGACAGAAGACCTAATTGAGCACTGAAGCCGCAATCGAAAAAGAAGTATTTTAGGGTTTTAGTCTGCCGTTGGTATTTGTGAGCCATTCTCATATCACCTTGATATTAGAGTCGGACTTTGTTATTGAGTTGTAAAACTCTGAATCTCTCAAAGCTTTTAAGCACTAGTTGATTCATTGTCTAGGAGAGTGTCTCTATATTTTGTTAGTGAAGTAGCAATAAACGTCGCAAGAAAGGGGGTGTTTGAATTGTGACCCTTTTTAAAATTATTCCTGAAAGCTTTAAACAAAGATTGATATACTCAAGAAGGTTCTTGGTGAATATTAGTTTAACAAGATTAGAATGTATAACAATTAAAATGTTTGTTCCAGAATGATCTGGAGAATGTTTATAAACAGAATGAGAAAAATGATCTTTAAAAAGATTGTTTTGACAGGGACCAGAATGTTCTGGAGAATGATTAGTTATACGAATAATAAAACAATTTTATAAGTTTAATTTAAACTTTAGTTGAAGTAGTTAAACAATTGTTTTATCTTGGACCAGAATGTTCTGGAGGTAGTTTAATATTGAATAAACTTATACAACAATATTAATGATTAATTAAGGACCAGAGAACTCTGGATTAATATATGTGATATAGTGTGTGTGATGTGTAACTTTAAATAAAGAGAGAGAGAAGAAGAATAACACAAGAGAGTTATCCTGGTTCACCAAACCCGGCTACTTCCAGTCCCCACACCTCGTGTGAGATTATCCACTATAGTTTTCTTGCTAACAAAAACTTCTGACTAGCACTATAAGATCTTGATCATACCAGATCAGTCCGTAACACCTGTATTATCAACCTCAGCAGGCTTCTACAATTCTTTGCACACTAGCAAAAGAAAGGTTGGAATTTTCTATCTCAAATTATTAAGCCCAATAGACTTGAGAAAAACAACACACTTTGTATAGTGAGATTTGTTTGGATCAAATAAATACTCAACACATGTTTGAGTTTTACAATAGCAAATTCGAAAGATAAGATCCAAGAGATATAATGAGAGAGCTTGGAATTTGTTTTGTTTTGCGAAGAGCTTTGCATGTAGTGATGTATTTCACTTGAGAGAATATTTGCTTTCAAAACTCTTGCCTTTAAACTTCAAGACCACTTGTATTTATAGGTGAGGAGTGTCTTGGTGATCAAGGGAGAAAATAGAGCTTTTGGACACGTTTTTGATAGCTGTCCAAAGTCTCATTTGATTTCTCTTTTCTTCTTTAAAATAGCCAGAATGTTCTCAGAATGTTCCATCTGATTTGCCTAGCTTTCAAAGCACTGTAGCTTGCTTGCAAGTGAGAGAACAACTGTGATGAGCTGTTTTACTTGCTGCCCAATGCTGATTATGTCATCTTGATTTGCTTTAGTGATGTCATGCTTTAATAAGCCATGTGCACTTATGAGATATTTTCTTCTAATGGGCTTAAAGCCTTTTCCAAATGGGTCAAAACCTTTTCTTATGGCCCAAAAGATATCTCTTAAATATAATCAGCCATGTTTACACGTTTGTGTAGTCTTGTTCATACTTGATGTACTGTTTTGATTTCTTCGTATATGCCAGAACGTTCTCAGTACATTCTCATGAAACAAATTCTCACAAAACGAATTAGTAGATAACAAGATTGAATAAATATATGCTTGTAATCTTTAAAACATCAAATAAAATTTATTTCTTTGATGATGACAAACATTTAAAATTTATTTTGATTTTGAAAGATTTGTTAAAAATTCCCCCTCAATTTAAGCAACTAAAATTTTGTGCCTTTTTGAGAGTATTCCAGAATTTGTTTATAGACAATTGAGTTTGATAATTTTATCAGAGAACTCCCCCTCAATTCATGCATTCAAGATTTATATGCAATATGAGAATGTAGAACATAAACAACATAATTCATTATAATAAAAGATCATGAAGATCATTCCAAGGTATCAAACCTAGTATTTCAATACATCAAAAAGCAGCATTTGTTCATATGCGCATATAGTAGCAGCAGTTTGATCCTAGATCATTCATACTAGAAAGCATAAACAGAGAGAATAAAAACAGAGTTTTTAGTACATCAAAATAACATAATTAAACATAAAGCAGTTATCAGAAGATCTAAGTTATTCCTCCCTAGATCCTAATGTTTTTCCTGGTCCTCCTAACTCATACTCCCCTAAATCATCTCCCCCTTTGTCATCACGAAAAGGGGCAACAACAGCAACTGGTGGTAGGGTTCGAGAAGAAGCATCAGAAGAAGAAGAAGAGATAGTTGGCATAAACATGGGGTACATTGGAACAGGGAATGGGTTTTTTTCTTGTCGAGAAACCTCATTCTTGTCACTTATGGTGTTCTTCCATTTCCTTGACAAAGTCATTTCATAAGTCATCCATGAAAGATAATGCAGAATTGCATTGTTTCCTTCAATCACCCTAGATAAATCACTACGAGTCTTGCTGCAGTCTTTCTCAATTTGAGACCTTTTGGTTGGTCTTTCATTGTTCTCAACAATCCTTTGCGCCATGGAAGGCGAGTCAGTGAACCTTGAGGGAAAATTGAGTTTGGTTTGAAGAGTTTTGAGAGAATCCATCTGAACAGATGTATCAAATCCTAGTGGAGCAAAGAGTTTGTCCACAGAGTCAGGTTGAAATAAAGCAGAGTAGTCATGCTTTTGTGGAGAGATAAACAAATTTGAGGGCTTTGTGATTGGTGGTTTTTCACTGTAGCTTTGGAGGACTTCTGAAGCCTTGACATTCGAAAAAGATGAATTGTTGCCAAAATTTGCAAGCAATTCCTGATCCTCCTCCAACACACGAGAACGTTCTGGAGGGATGCAGTTTTCATCAGAAGCATTTTCTGGAACAGGTGTTGTTAGAGTAGGCTCATCTTCCCTCTTCCTTTTGAGGTCAGTTTGAGGCTCAACACCAGGTTCTTGCTTCATATGACTTAGATTTTTTGGGGTGAATTGAGAGTACTCAAAGATTGATTTTTCTCCCTCAAAAGGGACATGATTTTTAATGAAGATTTTGGTAAGAGCCATTCCATATGGCAGACAAGATTTTTTGTTACGAGACTGAATAACATTTATCATGTTATGAATGATAATATGAGGAAGACTCAATTTTTCTTTCATGAAGAGATGATACATGACTAAGAGATCATTTGGGTTGACTAGTTGAAAATCTCCATTTCTAGGCAAGACACAATGTTGACTTATGCCATTCAACATTTTTGGAGTTGGCAGAAGGTTCGAAGAAACAAACTCAGAGACATTTGGTTTGAAAAGGAGTTTGTAAACATTTTCAGAATTAATATCAAGTTTTTCAAACCAATTGTCGCCAAAGACAGTTTGACCAGTGTTAGAGATACCTAGAGTATCAGAGATTACCTGTGGAGTGAGACGTATCTCAACATCCTTGATCCTAGACACTATTTGGCTTTCCTCAGGGTAGACTTCTGCCATGAAGTAGAAAGCTTGAATGAGCTTTGGGTAGTGTCTCTCTCGAAGTTGTAGGAACTTGGTCCAGCCTTGTTCATCAACATATTCTTTAAGAATAATTTTGTCACTTTCCAATTTGACAAAATCATAATATCTTCCAATTCCAATAGATCTGTTTCCCCATTTTTCTTTGAATTCTTTTTTTCAGAGATGGATCAAAAAAGGCATCCTCTTTCCTTGAGAGATGTTAATGTTCTTTGGTTTTGAAGCAATTTTGCACTTTGGAGAATATTCTGGAGAATAGTCTGAAGAAAGTTCTTCATCTTTCTCTGGAGAACTTTCTGGAGAACGTTCTGGTTGAACATTTTTCTTTTGTTTTCCCTTATCCTTCACAGTTAGCTTTGGCTTTGGTACAGAAGCTTTGACAGAAGATTTTGAAACCTTTTTGTCACTCTTAGGTTTAGGCTTCAGAGGGGAAGAGGTTTTCTCAGCCAAAGGGGTAGATGGTTCAGATTCACCATCTGAATCAGGGATTTCATAAACAGTTTTATCAACACTGTTTGTTTTCTTTGTTCCAACTGCAGAGCAAAGTCTCATGGACTTTCGAGATCTTGGATTAGGAGCAAATTTAGCCTTCTGAGGAGGTTCTTTCCTTTTGGCGTTCCTAAGATGAGAGGCCATTTTGTTCTTTTTAGGAGGGTTCATCTGAGATGTTTCCTGAGAAGCGGTTTGATGATCTTCATCAACTTCAAGTGGAGTGTTAAGATCAATGTTGATCGAAGTAGTTTGGGGTTCAACATATAAGACCATCGCGAGAGGATGGAAGGATTCTGGGTCAGGAACGAATGAAGGGTCTTCATCATTCTTCGATGGAGTTTTCTCAGGTGAGGTTTCAGTGGTGAGATAACCATCTTGCATGGTTAGTTCGTTAGAGTTTTTGAGCGGAGATTGTGGTGGAGTTTCAAAAGGAGTGGATTCCTTGGTTGGTGGAGGAGTTGAATCGAACAATGGTGATGGAGATGGTGATGATGGTTTCTTTGACAGAGGAGATGGTGGAGACGGTGAGCGGTTTGGAGATGGTGACAGAGAAGATGGATTTTCTGGGTTCATGTTTCCAACACCTTTGGTTCTTGCCATTTTGGTAGAGATGAAGGTGGTTTATTTTTGAGAGAAGGAAGTTGAGAAGTTTTGAAGAAAAGAGGGAGAACGACGGTTTAAGGGAGAGAGAGAGAGAAAGTAAAACCGGTTTTGGGAAGAGGAGAAAAGTTAAGATGTGACACTTAGTGGTTTAATGATGGTAAAAAGGGACAACAACATTTATTAGCTGTAAGTTTTCTAGGTAAAGGTAATTTCATTTCTACCTAGAGATTAGTTTAAATAGGAAAAACTAAATTGAAAGGACATGGTTGAGGCGTGGCCATCAAGTCTGTCTCCTTTTAATGGGGATTTCTTTCAAGCATGTTCTCATATCATTCTAGTGAAAAGAAGACTCTTCCTATTTTGTTCTTATGCAAGGATTTTGAGTAATGTGTAATTTCTCCTTGATAAAATTAAAATGATCTTTGACTAATGGTTTAGTAAAGATATCAGCTAATTGATTTTTTGTATCAACAAAAATCAATTCAAGTTCCTTTTTATTAACATGATCCCTAATAAAATGATGTTTAATTTCAATATGCTTTGATCTTGAATATTGAATGGGATTCTTTGATAAATTTATTGCACTTGTATTGTCACAAAATACTGGAATATTTGTGTGCCTTATAGAGAAATCCTCAAGTTGATTTTTAATCCAGAGGACTTGAGAACAACAGTTGGCTGCTGACACATATTCTGCTTCTGTAGTTGACAGAGCAATAGTGTTTTGCTTTCTGCATGACCAACTTATAAGTGCATTCCCAAGAAACTGACATGCTCCACTTGTACTTTTTCTTTCTATTTTGTCTCCAGCATAGTCAGCATCACAGTATGCTATAAGATCAAAACAAGAACCTTTGCTATACCAAATGCCAAGATCAGTAGTACCTACTAGATATCTGAAAATTCTTTTTACAGCAGTTAAATGAGATTCTCTTGGAGATGTGTTGAAAACGTGCACATAAACCAACAGTAAAAACAATATCTGGTCTACTGGCAGTTAAGTACAACAGAGATCCAATCATACCTCTGTATTCTTTTTCAGAAATAGTTTTTCCATTTTCATCCTTATCTAAATTAGATTTTGGATGCATGGGAGATGCCATTATTTTGGCTTCGTTCATTTTATATTTTTTGAGAAGATCTTTTATATATTTTTCTTGACAAATAAAAATGCCATTTGATTCTTGCTTAATTTGCAAGCCAAGAAAGAATCTTAATTCTCCCATCATACTCATTTCAAATTCACTTTGCATGAGATTGGAGAAATCATCACACATTTTTTCATTTGTTGAACCAAATATAATGTCATCAACATAAATTTGAACAATTAAAATATTTGTTTTGTCATCTTTTCTAAAAAGAGTTGTATTTATTTTTCCTCTAGAAAAATTATTTTTTATTAAGAATATACTTAATCTTTCATACCAAGCTCTAGGAGCTTCTTTGAGACCATATAGTGCTTTTGTGAGATTAAACACATGATTAGGTTTGATTGTATTTTCAAAACCAGGAGGTTGATGAACATAAACTTCCTCATTTAAGAATCCATTTAAAAAAGCACTTTTGACATCCATTTGAAATAGTTTAATATTTTTATGAGATGCATATGCAAGAAGAATTCGAATTGCTTCTAACCTTGCTACCGGAGCAAAAGTTTCATTGTAGTCAATACCTTCTTGTTGATTATACCCTTGTGCTACTAATCTAACTTTGTTTCTGATGACTTTCCCTTCTTCATTTAGCTTGTTTCTAAATACCTTCTTGTTCCAATGATGGATTGATTTTGAGGTTTAGGAACAAGATTCCATACTTCATTTTTCTCAAATTGAGAAAGTTCTTCTTTCATGGCTATTACCCAGGATTCTTCACAAATTGCTTCTTGTATATTCTTTGGTTCAATGTGAGAGATCATGGCCATGTTGCTATCATTATTTATAAATGATCATCTTGTTCTTATTCCATCAGATGTATCTCCAATGATTTGTTCAGGAGGATGATCACCAACAGTTTTCGAACTTCTTGGAAGAACTTGTGAAGATTGTTCTTGAATACTATCTCCTTCTTTTTGAGAGATTTCTTCTTCATCTTCTTTGTTGATTATCAAATCATCGAACTCATCAAAGATAACATGCATGCTAATTTCCACGGTTTGATTTTTCAAATTGTAAATTCTATACCCTTTGGAATTTGTTGCATATCCCAAGAATATTCCTTTATCTGATTTTGAATCAAACTTTCCTCAATTTTCTTTATCATTTAAAATATAACAATAACATCCAAAAACATGAAAATATGAGATGTTAGGTTTTATATTTTTCCAGAGTTCATATGGGGTTTTGTATAAAAATTTTCTAATTGAAACCCTATTTATGATATAGCAAGAAGTATTGATGGCTTCAGCCCAAAAATATTTTTCTACATTTGATTCATTTAACATTGTTCTTGCCATTTCCTGAAGTGTTCTATTTTTTCTTTCAACAACCCCATTTTGTTGTGGAGTTCTTGCACATGAAAAATTATGAAAGATTCCTTTTTCATCAAAGAAGTTTTTGAAGAAAGCGTTTTCAAATTCTCCTCCATGACCACTTCTTACTGAAATGATTTTGGATTCTTTTTCATTTTGAACTAAGGTACACAAAGTTTTGAATGTTTCAAAAGCTTCATCTTTATGTTTTAAAAATAAAACCCATGTATATCTGGAGAAATCATCAACTATAACAAAACCATATTGTTTTCCACTTAAACTGACGGTTCTATCAGGATCAAATGGATCTATGTGAAGTAGTTCAAGAGGTTTTTTAGTTGAAACAAAATCATTGGTTTTGAAACTACTTTTAACTTGTTTTCCTCTTGTGCAAGCTTCGCATATTCTATCTTTTTCAAAATCAATTTTTGGAAGTCCTCTTACAAGATCCAGTTTAGAGATTTTTGAAATAGTTTTCATACTTATATGTCCAGCTCTTTTGTGCCAAATCCATTTATCTTTTTCAAGAGTCATAAAACATGTTTCAGTTGGAATATTATCTAAGTATAAAACATATAGATTTTTCTTTCTAGAGGCAGTAAAGAAAATCTTACCTGAGGATATGTGTTTTACTATGCATATGTTAGGTTTGAAAACAACTTCAAAGCCACTATCACATAACTGACTTATGCTTAGTAGATTGTGTTTTAAACCTTCAACATATTGAACATCCTCAATTTTTGCAGAGTCTTTCTTACCAATAATACCTTTACCTTTAATTTGTCCTTTGTCATTATTTCCAAAGGTTACTTGACCTCCTTCCTTTTTTATGAAAGAGATGAAGCACTGTTTATCTCCTGTCATGTGTCTAGAACAACCACTGTCCAAGTACCATGGCTTTGTTCTTGCATCTCGTGAGGATCCCTGCATTTTGAGTTAGTGGTTCCTTAGGTACCCATGAAGATGTGAGTCCTTCGAGGTTAATTTTCTTAAGCTCAAGATGTTTAATCTTGAGAAAACAGTTTAATTCTAGATGACCTAATCTTTCACAATATGAGCATTCTTTTCTTTTAAAAGAAGAATAACGTTCTAGAGAATGTTCTGAAGAAGGTTGTTCTAGGTTAACTACTGGTTTCCTTTTTTTTTTTTTGAAAACAGAATGATTCATGATGTCCATTTTTCTTACAGAATGAACATTTTAATTTTTGTGGTATAAGACAATTTTCGTAAATTTGATTAAAACCTAAACCAGATTTGTCAAATGCTGCCATTTGAGAACCTATAATTTTTTGAAATGTTTCTGTTGATTTTATAAATTGTGATAGATCATTTCTAAGTTCTTTAACTTCTCTTTTAAGCATAGTATTTTCATTTTTAGGATTTTCAGGAAGTTTGGTTTTTCCAAAAGTTTTTATTTTTTCAGTTGCTTGAAAATAAGAGTCTTGTAGACTTTGAATGATTTTCTTTTGATCATTATTCAAAGTTTTGAGTTTCTCCTTTTCTTCCTTTAAATCAGAAATTTCTTTTTGTAAAGAGTGACATTTGTTAGTTAAAAAGTTTGAGTCAAATAGAAGACTATCAAATTTATTTTCTAATTCTTTATATATTAGGGGTTGGTCGAAAAGAATTACCTCTTCGTTTTCTAAATCTGCCATTAGACACATGTTGGCTTCAGCGTCTTCTTCTTTTGGTTCTTCAGAATCATCCCATGTAAACATGGATTTCGAGTAGGGAGATTTCTTCTAACTCTTTTTGTTTAGTGGACATTCATTTTTGTAATGCCCTAGTCCGTTGCATCCGAAGCAGGTTACTTGACTTTTGTCAACTTCTCCTTTAGTGTTGTTCTTTCTGTTTGGAAAATGTTTCTTTATCTGATCTCTTCTTCTCATCATTCTTTGAATCTTCTTTGAGATGAGAGCTAGTTCATCTTCTGCTTCTTCTTGGATGTTTTCCTCTTCATTGGTTTCTTTGATTTCTTCATTCTGTGTAGAGGTATCTTCTTGATTATTTTGAGATGCCTTGAGAGCGATCATCTTTCCTTTTCTTGTTGGTTTATCATCTTGAAGTAGTGTCTCATGTGCTTTTAATGATCCAATGAGGTCTTCAAGAGCTAAAGAGTTTAAATCTTTAGCTTGAGTAATTGCAGTGACCATGGGTCTCCATGTGCTTGGAAGACATCTTAGTATTTTTCTTATACGATCATGAGTCGTATAAGTTTTTCCGAGTGATCTCAACTCATTTACTATAGATGTAAATCTAGAGTACATCTCATCAATGCTTTCATCTTCATTCATTTCGAAGATTTCAAATTTTCTAACACCGATATCTATTCTTGTTTCTTTTACGTGACTTGTTCCTTCATGATGAATTTTAAATGATCCCAAACCTTTTTTGCGGTATCACATTCATCAACTCTTTCACTTTCTTCCATGCTTAGTGCACATGATAGAAAGAGTCGAGCTTTAGAGTTTAAGAGTACTTTTTCTTTGTCTTCTTTTGACCATGATGCTTCTGGTGTGATTGTTTGTAATTTTGTGGTTGCATCAGTTGTAGTAGGAACATGGTTTCCATCTGTGATTATTTTCCACATATCCACGTCTTGTGATCTAAGAAATAGCTCCATCTTTCCCTTCCAGAAATAATAGTTCTTTCCATTGAAGAATGGTGGTCTTGTACAGGACAGACCTTCTGGTATGTATTTTTCTTTTGACATTGCCTTCTTCCTGAATCTTTTTCTCCAACACTTGTTAGGTGTTTAGTTTAGAGCCCGTGCTCTGATGCCAATTGAAGTAGCAATAAACGTCGCAAGAAAGGGGGGTTTGAATTGTGACCCTTTTTAAAATTATTCCTTAAAGCTTTAAACAAAGATTGATATACTCAAGAAGGTTCTTGGTGAATATTAGTTTAACAAAATTAGAATGTATAACAATTAAAATGTTTGTTCCAGAATGATCTGGAGAATGTTTATAAACAGAATGAGAAAAATGATCTTTGAAAAGATTGTTTTGACAGGGACCAGAATGTTCTAGAGAATGATTAGTTATACGAATAATAAAACAATTTTATAAGTTTAATTTAAACTTTAGTTGAAGTAGTTAAACAATTGTTTTATCTTGGACCAGAATGTTCTAGAGGTAGTTTAGTATTGAATAAACTTATACAACAATATTAATGATTAATTAAGGACCAGAGAACTCTGGATTAATATATGTGATATAGTGTGTGTGATGTGTAACTTTAAATAAAGAGAGAGAGAAGAAGATAACACAGGAGAGTTATCCTGGTTCACCAAACCCGGCTACTTCCAGTCCCCACACCTCGTGTGAGATTATCCACTATAGTTTTCTTGCTAACAGAAACTTCTGACTAGCACTATAAGATCTTGATCACACCAGATCAGTCCGTAACACCTGTATTATCAACCTCAGCAGGCTTCTACAATTCTTTGCACACTAGCAAAAGAAAGGTTGGAATTTTCTATCTCAAATTATTAAGGCCAATAGACTTGAGAAGAACAACACACTTTGTATAGTGAGATTTGTTTGGATCAAATAAATACTCAACACATGTTTGAGTTTTACAATAGCAAATTCGAAAGATAAGATCCAAGAGATATAGTGAGAGAGCTTGGAATTTGCTTTGTTTTGCGAAGAGCTTTGTATGTAGTGATGTATTTCACTTGAGAGAATATTTGCTTTCAAAACTCTTGCCTTTAAACTTCAAGACCACTTGTATTTATAGGTGAGGAGTGTCTTGGTGATCAAGGGAGAAAATAGAGCTTTTGGACACATTTTTGATAGTTGTCCAAAGTCTCATTTGATTTCTCTTTTCTTCTTTAAAATAGCTAGAACGTTCTTAGAATGTTTCATCTGATTTGCCTAGCTTTCAAAGCACTGTAGCTTGCTTGTGAGTGAGAGAACAGTTGTGATGAGCTGTTTTACTTGCTGCCCAATGCTGATTATGTCATCTTGATTTGCTTTAGTGATGTCATGCTTTAGTAAGCCATGTGCACTTATGAGATATTTTCTTCTAATGGGCTTAAAGCCTTTTTCAAATGGGTCAAAACCTTTTCTTATGGCCCAAAAGATATCTCTTAAATATAATCAGCCATGTTTACACGTTTGTGTAGTCTTGTTCATACTTGATGTACTGTTTTGATTTCTTCGTATATGCCAGAACGTTCTCAGTACATTCTCATGAAACAAATTCTCACAAAACGAATTAGTAGACAACAAGATTGAATAAATATATGTTTGTAATCTTTAAAACATCAAATAAGGATTTTGTCTCAACAGTTAGTACTTTAAGGACGTCCACTGGATCTGTGACGAAGAGGAAGTGGGAGAGGGATTTCTCATATCAAGGACTAGTGAGAGTCTTGGGTAGAAATTGAACGGGTAGTGATTAAGTGAGAAATTAGTAGGCTGGTGATAACTTTATGTATGCTTTGAATTGATACTATTAAAGTGAATTTCATTCCTGGCTTAGTAGCCCCCAGATGTAGGTGAAGTTGCACCGAACTGGGTCAGCAAATTACTTGTGTCTTTTACTTCATGTCCTTTGATAAAAAAAATAATTTGTTGTTGTTGTCCCGATATTCTGACATCTTTCGCGACATCTGATTTTGTTGGAACAAGGGTGTTCAGCAATACCACGTTTTGAGTTTTGATGATAACAAGGTATTAAAAATTGTCAATTGGATATGCTAATATTTGTTTAAGTATGCAGGATATTAATCAAGACTTATATCTTAGAAAGTATTCTGTTTGAACATTTTGAGAGCAAGACCAAGAGAAGCTTGTTGCTTGTGATTCTGAAGATCTGAAGAGTCTGAAGAATCATCAGAAGCTGTGTCAAGAAGTCCTGAAGACTAAAATAATCTGAAGTTCAAGAGAGTCTGAAGACTATCAGAACCTGAAGTTCAAGAGAGTCTGAAGACTATCAGAACCTGAAAACCAAGAGAGTCTGAAGATTATTAGAAGCTGAAGTGCTACAGTGAGTCTGAAGCCTGCAATCTGAAGATCTGCTTAGAAGGATTTCTAAAGGCATTACGATGCACAAGTAACACTCATTTGGAGTAACGACTAGCTTCAAAGTCAACTTAAGCGTGGGATGCTCAACGACAAAGAATGCAGAATAGTACAGAGTACGTGTGTACGAACTCTGTTTCCACTACTCCACTACCTCGTACAGTTTGGCAACTGTGTCTACCAGTATTAAGCTTCAAAAGGAATGGAATTCAAAATATGCATTTGAAGGACTATTACCATATCAAGCAACAGATCAACAACTATTGATCAAGCTTCCAGAATTCTCTTGATGTGCTGGATTGTCTCAACGTCTCTTTCCAACGCCTATATAAAGGATAGAAGACTTGAAGAATATGTTGGACTCTACAACTGAAAAACTACGCTGCTAAGCTATTGTATTCTCACTTAGTCAAACCAGAAACACATTAACAACTTAGATTATTCTTACAAACTGTGTATTCTAGAATCTCTAAGTTTATCAGAAAAACAGAGTCTGTCTTTGTTTAAAACAGAGTCTGTCTTTGTTTAAGTTATTGGAACACATTTGATTGTTTATCAAGTGTCTCGAACTCTATTTAATTTTCTGTAAATTGTGTCAGAAGTCTCTTGCTTGAGTGCTTGAGCAAAGAAGTCTCTTAGTTGTGTCTTTGAGCATTGGAAGACTCTTGCCTGTGTGTTTGAGCAATTGGAAGTCTCTTACTGTGTGTTTGAGCAACTTGTAATTGATATTACATTTTAGTGAAACTCTCCTTGGAAGTCTCTTCCGGTCTATGGAAGGAACCTGTATAATTGCTTGTGTTCTCTCTTTCTCTCTATCTCTTGTTAATTTCCGCTGCAACAGAATCTGGTCTCCCATCAGACTCTGAATCCATTCAGACTCTGATCCTTCAGAAACATATTCTTACTCTTCAAGAGTTTCGAAAAAGAAAACACAATTCAACCCCCCCCCCTCCCCGCTTCTTGTGTTTTTCTCACCTTAAGTTGGTATCAGAGCTCCGACTCTGTTGTCATAGCACTTAACCGTGTAACTGAAAAGATCCAGAGAAAAACATGTCCTCCAGTGAACTTTCTTCTTCTGGTGCTGCTATACCATACGACTATGGATCCAATAACAGCAGTAAGAAAGCTGATTATGGGAAAATTCCAAAGTTCAATGGTGATCCTGAAGAATTTTCTTGGTGGAAACCAACTTCTATAGCTATGTCATGGGTCTTGACGAAGAACTCTAGGACATACTTGAAGATGGTGCTGGTGACTTACAACTTGATGACGAAGGTGCTGCCATTGATCGTAAACTTCACACTGCTGCCCAAAAGAAGATCTACAAGAAACATCATATCATCAGAGGAGCTCTTGTCACTGCTATTCCTAAATCTGAATACATGAAGATGAGTGACAAATCTACTGCTAGAGCCATGTTTGCTTCTCTTTGTGCAAACTATGAAGGGAGCAAAAAGGTCAGGGAAGCTAAAGCTCTTCTATTAGTTCATCAGTATGAATTATTCAAGATGAAAGAGGATGAAAGTATTGAGCATATGTACTCAAGATTTCAAACTCTAGTATCTGGACTTCAGATACTACAGAAGAGTTACATAGCTTCTGACCATGTTAGCGAGATCATAAGGAGCTTACCCTCTACATGGAGACCAAAGGTTACTGCAATTGAGGAAGCTAAGGATTTAAACACTTTAAGTGTTGAAGATCTTGTCAGCTCTCTCAAAGTTCATGAGTTAAGTCTCAATGAACATGAATCTGCAAGAAAGTCTAAAACCATTGCTTTAAAGTCAAAGGGAAGATCCTCAAAAGCTCTCAAGGTTGAAGAATCTGAAGATGAATCTTCTGCTTCTGAAAGCTCTGAGGAAGATCCTGATGTTGCTAAAGAAATGGCTATGCTTTCAAGCAGAATGCAATACCTTGCTAGAAAGAACAAGAAGTTTCTGAGCAAGAGCAGTGGTAAGGGTTTCAAAAAGGAGGAACAAAAAGGTTGCTTCAACTGCAAGAAGCCTGGGCACTTTATTGCTGATTGTCCAGAGTTGCAGAAAGAGAAATCCAAATCAAAGAAGCCAACCTTTAAGTCAAGCAAGTTTAAGAAGCAAATCAAGAAAAGTCTGATGGCTACCTAGGAAGATCTTGATAATGAGTCAGGGTCTGAAGATGATGATGCTGATGGTTAAGCTAATGTAGCTGTTGGATTAATGGCTACAACTGAATCAGTAAAGGAGGCACCTGAGGCAGAATCAGATGCAGACTCTGAAAGTGAGACTGAGGTATTTTCTGAACTCACAAGATCTGAATTAGTAGATTCTATCAAAGAACTTCTTGGCCATTTTAAAGCTAAAACCATTGAGTTGAAGAAAGTCAAACAACAGCTTGATAAGCTGTCAAAAAGGCATAATTCAACTCTGTTGGAGTTAGAAAGTTTAAAAGAAGAAAATGATTCTTTATTGATCAAGAAGTGTAGTTGTAAATACTTGAGTGAGCAAGATATTGCTTTACAAGAATTTATTGCTACTGGAATTGATAGATCTAGGGTAGCATCCATGGTCTATAGCACATATCAGAACAGAGGACATGGTCTTGGATTCATTGGAGGTAGCTCAAACGAAGTGATTCTGAAACCTGGTCCTGATAAAGCCAGAGAAGCATTGAAAAATCACTTGGTAAGTGAGTCTGATGAAGTCAACACAGTGATTCATTCAGAACCTATAACTTCAAGTTCTAAAGTTTTGACTAAGTCAAAATCTCAGAATGCAAAGTCAAAGGTTCTGAAAAACTTTGAACCTAAGGCTTCAATGATTCAGATTCTAAAAATTTCAGAGTCTGATAAACAGACTCTGAAGAAGCCAGAGTCTAAAAAACAAAAGCCTAAGTTTCAAAGAAGAGAAACTGTGAAAGGTAAGTTGGATCCTAAACTGAACGGTTCTAAACCCAAAGTGTGGAGGAAAACAATGCCAATGACTTCAAGACACACCTTACAAATGGAATTCAATGGTTCAAGGACTAACCCAAGAGGACCCATGAGAATATGGGTACCTAAGTCTGAAATTGTTGATGCTGCAGGTATGTCTAAAAGGACAAGAAAAGCAGAAGGCTTGGTACCTGGACAGTGGTTGCTCGCGACACATGACAGGAGAAAAGTCTATGTTCCTAACCCTAACCGTGAAAGAAGGAGGAACTGTGGGATTTCGAGGAAACCAGACTGGAAAAATCATTGGTACTGGAACCATTGGTAACTCTCTAATCTCTATTAGTAATGTGTGGTTTGTTGATGGGCTTAGACATAACCTACTGAGCATAAGTCAAATGTGTGACAGTGATTATGATGTTTTGTTTAATAAGAACAACTGCACTGTAGTTAACAAGGATGATCAATCCATAGTCTTCAAGGGAAAGAGAAGAAACAATGTCTACAAAATAAAGTTCTCTGAACTAACTGATCAGAAGGTAGTTTGCTTTTTATCAATGGGTGATAAGAAATGGCTGTGGCATAGACGGTTGGGACATGCAAACTGGAGGTTAATCTCTAAGCTTAGCAAGTTGCAACTAGTCAAAGGCTTACCAGACATTGACTATCATTCAGATGCTCTTTGTGGAGCATGTCAGAAAAGGAAAATTGTTAAGAGTTCCTTCAAACCTAAAGAAATTGTTTCTACCTCCAGACCCTTGGAGTTACTTCACATTGACTTATTTGGACCAGTTAGCACTGCATCCTTATATGGAAGTAAGTATGGACTACTCATTGTTGATGATTACAGAAGATGGAGTTGGGTTAAGTTTCTGAAAACTAAAGATGACTCATATTCTGTGTTTAGCAAATTCTGCATCCAAATTCAATCTGAAAAAGAATTGAAAATTTTGAAAGTCAGAAGTGTTGAGGTTTTTTGTGAAAAACATGGAATTATTCATGAATTCTCTGCACCTAGAACTCCACAACAAAATGGAGTTGTAGAGAGAAAGAACAGAACCTTACAAGAAATGGCTAGAACCATGATCCATGAGAACAGTCTGGCTAAACATTTTTGGGCAGAAGCAGTAAATATAACATGTTATGTTCAGAACATGATCTATATCAGACCTCTGTTGAACAAAACAGCATATGAACTCTTTAAAGGAAGGAAACCTAACATATCTTATTTTCATCAGTTTGGATGTACATGTTATATCCTGAACAATAAAGTCTATCTAAAGAAATTTGATGCCAAAGCTCAGAAGGGAATCTTTTTAGGTTACTCTGAACGATCTAAGGCATACAGACTGTATAATTCAGAAACACAATGTGTTGAAGAATCTATGCATGTCAGATTCGATGACAAAGTGCCTGGAAGTGAAACTCCAAAGCAAGATGAAAGCTGTGCAGGATCTCAAGATTCTGATATCAACTCAGAATCTGATCAGATTCCAGAATCTGAAGATTCTTCAGAAGCTAGAGCATCCCCTGAAGTTCTTAATGTAGAAGATTCTGAAGAAGCTCAAGATGGTTCTCAGCAAGCTAACCAATCCAAACATTCATTCAAATACAAGTCTTCACATCCTGAGGATCAAATAATTGGCAATAAAGATAGTCCCAGAAGAACTAGATCATATTTCAGACAAGAAGAGTCTGCCTTGGGATTATTATCTGTTATTGAACCAACCACTATTGAAGAAGCACTTGGAGATGAAGGATGGATTCTGGCAATGCAAGATGAACTTAATCAATTCAAACAGAATGAAGTGTGGGATCTAGTAGCTAAGCCTGAACACAAGAACATTATTGGAACTAAATGGGTGTTCATAAATAAGCTTAGTGAACAAGGAGAAGTAATCAGAAACAAAGCCAGACTTGTTGCACAAGGCTACAGTCAACAAGAAGGCATTGATTACACTGAAACATTTGCTCCAGTTGCAAGATTGGAAGCAATCAGGTTACTTCTTTCCTATGCAGTCAATCACAACATAATCTTGTATCAAATGGATGTTAAGAGTGCATTTCTTAATGGTGTCATTTCTGAAGAAGTCTATGTCAAACAACCTCCTGGCTTTGAAGATTTAAAACATCCAGAGCATGTTTATAATTTGAAGAAATCACTATATGGCTTGAAACAGGCTCCCAGAGCTTGGTATGAAAGACTAAGTAATTTCTTAATTCAAAATGATTTTGAAAGAGGACAAGTTGACACTACACTATTCAGAAAGACTCTGAAGAAGGATATTCTTATCGTTCAAATTTATGTTGATGATATCATTTTTGGTTCAACTAATGGTTCACTTTGCAAAGAGTTTTCTAAGGTAATGCAGGATGAATTCGAAATGAGCATGATGGGAGAATTGAAGTTCTTTCTAGGAATTCAAATCAACCAATGCAAAGATGGAGTCTATGTTCATCAGTCCAAATACACTAAAGAGCTCCTGAAGAAGTTCAATCTTGAGGACTGCAAAGAAATGAACACTCCAATGCATCCAACCTGCACTCTGAGCAAAGAAGATCAAGGAACCAAAGTTGATCAGAAGCTGTATAGAGGTATGATAGGTTCTTTGTTATACCTAATTGCATCCAGACCAGATATTTTATTCAGTGTATGTCTGTGTGCAAGGTTTCAATCGGATCCTAGAGAGTCTCACTTAACAGCTGTTAAGAGAATCTTTAGATATCTGAAAGGAACTACTAATCTTGGACTTCTGTACAAGAAATCCTCTAACTATAAGCTAGTTGGATTTTGTGACGCTGACTATGCTGGAGACAGGATTGAAAGAAAATCAACCAGTGGCAATTGTCAATTTTTGGGAGAGAATCTGATATCCTGGGCTAGCAAGAGGCAAGCAACTATTGCTTTGTCTATAGCAGAAGCAGAATACATCTCAGCTGCTAGTTGTTGTACACAGCTACTCTGGATGAAACATCAGCTTGAGGATTATCAAATAACTAAAAACTGTATCCCAATTTATTGTGATAATACAGCTGCTATATGTTTATCTAAGAATCCAATTTTGCATTCAAGAGCAAAGCACATTGAGATTAAACATCATTTTATAAGAGACTATGTTCAAAAAGGAATTCTAGATATTCAATTCATTGATACTGATCATCAATGGACTGATATATTTACTAAACCTTTGTCTGCTGAAATATTTGATTTTATAAAGAAAAATTTGAACATGTGTTATGTCTCTGGTTAATGTGCGCTTCTGAAAACAAAATTCAGACTCTGAAAGATACTCAGAAGCTAATTGAGAATCAGACTCTCTTTTGGAGACTCTGATGAACATAAGCTTCTGAAGACACTCAGACTCTGTTAAGGAATCTTATACTCTCAAGAAGCTCGTATTAGTGGAAGCATGACTGTTGAGTTCAGTAACATCTGCCCCACTACGGTGACAGTTACTTTTTTAGTTCTCAGACGTGGCCTGTCTGTATTGGGTAAGAACTCAAAGGGCAATGATTTTATTACGTTTAACAAGTAACCCTCGCGTCTTCCCAACACTTTTGCGGCTGCATGCTCACTAGTCTTTATTACTCTTGTTTGTTTGTCCCCTTTTCTTTCCAAACGATTTTCTATTCTTTCACTATAAATAACAACCACACACAACTCACTTCACTTTTTACACTTTGATTTTTTCTCTGAACATCTCTCTCGTTTTCAGTCTCTGAAAAATATTTTTTGTTCTCTAAATCAAAACCTAGAAACCTTACAAATGGCAAGTGATCTTATTCAATCTGGTGTGATAATCAAAACCGGAAAGTCTTACGTGATTAAACCCAGAACCATGAACATCATCAAAGAGACTCTGGAAGTTCAAGTTGAATCTCCAGTGGATTTCGGTTCCCTGATTAGGCATGGTATAGATGTCTCTTCTCATTTCTTATCAAAAGGAATGATGAGTTATTTTGGTATGTTGAATGGACCAACATATCAAGAGTTGGTAAGAGACCTCTGGGTTAGAGCAGAAGTCTTTGACAAGGACGACGCAACCGTCGAAGAAACTGCTGCAATCATGAACAACCCCTCTTTGGCTGGCAAGACGAGAAAGCAAATGGGTTTGAGACCGCACAAAGGTCTAGAAATAAGGTCTGCTGTGATGAGGATTCCAATCCTTATTACTGAAGAAATAGTTGCCATAGCTTGCAGGGTAACTAATGAAGGAAAATTTCAATGGAATGTGGACAAGAAGAGTGAGTGGATGGGTATCTGCAACAAACTCTTATTTGAAGGAAGACCCTCAAATAAGTTGGTAGACATGCATCCTGAGCATAGGATGCTTCTGAATATCATATTGGATAGTATGCTTCAAAAAGGTGGAGGAACTGACACTCTGTCTGTTGATCATAAAGTGCTTCTGTACTTCTTGATTAAAAAGAAGAAGATAAACTTTCCAAGATACGTGATGCACCACATATGCTGGGACATCAGGGAAGGCCAAACAAAATCCAGAAGACAAGTTCCTTTTGGAAGATTGATCTCTGAGATTCTGTATCAAGGAGGCCTCTTGAAGATCTTGACAGAATCTGGTGTTGTATCAGACGCTCAGCTTGGAACAGTAACAGGAAGAATCATCAATGGCAAGACTCTTCAATACATGAAGATTGTCAGGAAGTTCAACCCTTCTAATCAAGATATGAAGGAATCTTCTGTACAATCAAGATATGAAGGAAGTTCAACCCTTCTAATCAAGATATGAAGCAAGAGCCTCCCAAGATGAAGAAAAAGTCTACAGCTCTTCCAGGAGTGACTATTGGTGCCTCTGAAACTATAGCTCCTATGCCTCTGTCTGTCTCTTTTGCATCCAAGTAAATTAAGGAAAGGATAAAGAAATCCAAGGATGAGAAGAAAACAAAGGACGAGAAGAAGACAAAGAATGAGAAGAAAGCCAAGAAAGGTAAAGCTGACAGAGATTACAAGAGGCTGGTTGAAGAAGTTGCTGAATTTCTTGATACTGATTCTGATGAAGAAGAAAGTCAGACCAAGAAAAGGAAGATGGAAGTTGTTCCTGTGGCTAAGGATGTCGCACAGAAGATAGGTACTTCTGTATCTATAATTGAAGATGAACATGCTGCTGGCAAGGCAATGGCAGCAGAAGTTGTGGCAGAAGGACTTAAGGATGAGACTGTGAAGGAAGCTGCTAAGTTACTTGCATTAGCTTTGAAACAGAAGAGTCAGGTTGCCCCTGCAGAAGCTGATCTATCAGAGGCTACTATGTCTGATGCTTCTGATCAACAACCTTCTCCAGAAGCTGGCATTGGCACCTCAGGTAACATTTCATTTAACTCACCTACCTCTTCTACGAATCAAGAGTCCTCATCTGAAACTGAATCAGATAACATACCTCTGAGCCAAGTCCTTCCATTCCTTCGAAATAAAACCCCTTCTCCAATCAAACCTATATCATCTTTTGACCCACTTGATCCAAAAATAGCTGAATATGTTGATTCAACTATTGACAGGGTTATTCAAGACACCATCACAGTGTCTCTGAACTTACCCTCTGACCATCCTGCTCAACCATCATTTCTTAAACCACTTCAGGCAATTCAGCCTACTGAAGAACCTGAAGTAACCATTCAATCAACTCAACCATCCCCCCAACATGAAACTATCTGTGTAGACTCTCCAGACACCCTAGATTCTCTTGAAAGACACCTAGGAGGAGAACTACCAAAGACCCCCACAAAATCCAAAACAACAAACACTACAGAATCTGTTTCAAAACCAGACTCTGTACCCCAACCTGAACCTGAACCTGAACCAGAAATTATAACCTTAGCTTTAATTGAACCAGTTTCTGAAACTGTAGAGGAACCAGACTCTGGAACAAGTTTCTAGTGTCATACCTGATCCAGAACCTGTAACAGAATGCATAGCAGAGCCTGTGTCTGAAACAGCTACTGAACCCCTAAACCAAACTGTGGTAAGTGGCCTTGAAACCTTACAAGATATCGTACCTTCTGAACCTTCAACCTCATCTGAGCCAAATCAAACTCTTATTCCTCACAACCTCTTTGATTCGTTGAGAATATATGAGTTTTATGGAGTGTCCAACTCAAAGCTCAAGGAGATTATTGAGCAAAGATTTGTGCCAATCCTCAATGTAAGCTATGAGGATAAGTTCTCTCCTCTGAAGAATGAATTTGTGGATTTTATCACCAAAATTCAGAAGGCTGCTGTAAAAGAACAAGCTGGTGTTCTTGCCAAACATGTGGAAGAACTTAAGAAAGCTGAGATAGCAAAGGCTAAGAAGAAAGCTCCTATTCTGCGGTTGGAATATAAACCATTCTTTGATGCTGATCAATACAATCCAAGGGAAACGGTGGTTTATTATTCGCTGAAGAAGAGGCTTCACAGAGTACAAGAAGAAGCTAGACTTGAGAGAGAAGCTCATCTCAGAAGAACAGAAGCTCTAGAAGAGATTGTCAAGAAAAAGCAAGAGGATCTCCAGAAGTTGATGGATCACATTGCCAAACAAAACCAACCTTAGTTGCACACCTAGTGTTTTATCTGTTTTGTTTTGCTTGTATTCTTATTTCTGCTGATTTCTATTATCCTCTAAACTTTCATTTTATGATTATTCAAGTTTTACTTCAACTATATGTGTTTCTGATATATTTTTTCTTTATTTATCTTAGTGCATCTGAAGTAATTCTACTTAGAATCTGTTATGTTTCAGACTCTTATTTGTTTTTGCTCTAAATCTTGTTTCTCATTTTCTTTAAAAAAAATTTTACCCTCACTTGAAGTCATTTAAAAAGGGGGAGAAACTTGTTTCTAAACCTTTTTGTTGATGACAAAAGGGGCAGAAAGATCAGTGAGTTCTATGTAAAGTTAAAGGGAAATTTGTGAAAGGTACTTCGTTAGATTCTGAGCCCCGTTAAAAAGAATCTTTTCTCATATTCATTTATTATTCTGAGATTTGATTCAGCTATTTGCTTAACATGAATTTAATTAACTTGGATAGAACTTAGCGGGAGCTTACAAACCTCAATTTAAGAACTATCAGACTCAGGGGGAGTCAGAGCTTACAAACCTCAGACTCTGAGCAGCTAACAAACCTCAGACCCTTTAAGTCAACCTGTTAATTAGATTAACAACAATTGACCTTTTAAATACTGATGTTTGTCATCATTAAAAAGGGGGAGATTGTTGGAACAAGGGTGTTCAGCAATACCACATTTTGAGTTTTGATGATAACAAGGTATTAAAAATTGTCAATTGGATATGCTAATATTTGTGTAAGTATGCAGGATATTAATCAAGATTTTTATCTTAGAAAGTATTCTGTTTGAACATTTTGAGAGCAAGACAAAGAGAAGCTTGTTGCTTGTGATTCTGAATATCTGAAGAGTCTGAAGAATCATCAGAAGTTGTGTCAAGAAGTCCCAAAGACTAAAAGAATCTGAAGTTCAAGAGAGTCTGAAGACTATCAGAACCTGAAGTTCAAGAGAGTCTAAAGACTATCAGAACCTGAAAACCAAGAGAGTCTGAAGATCATCAGAAGCTGAAGTGCTACACTGAGTTTGAAGCCTGCAATCTGAAGATCTGCTTAGAAGGATTTCTAAAGGCATTACGATGCACAAGTAACACTCATTTGGAGTAATGGCTAGCTTCAAAGTCAACTTGAGCGTGGGATGCTCAACGACAAAGAATGCAGAATAGTACAGAGTACGTGTGTACGAACTCTGTTTCCACTACTCCACTACCTCGTACAGTTTGGCAACTGTGTCTACCGGTATTAAGCTTCAAAAGGAATGGAATTCAAAATATGCATTTGAAGGACTATTACCATATCAAGCAACAGATCAACAGCTATTGATCAAGCTTCCAGAATTCTCTTGATGTGTTGGATTGTCTCAACGTCTCTTTCCAACGCCTATATAAAGGATAGAAGACTTGAAGAATATGTTGGACTCTACAACTGAAAAACTACGCTGCTAAGCTATTGTATTCTCACTTAGTCAAACCAGAAACACATCAACAACTTAGATTATTCTTACAAACTGTGTATTCTAGAATCTCTAAGTTTATCAGAAAAACAGAGTCTGTCTTTGTTTAAAACAGAGTCTGTCTTTGTTTAAGTTATTGGAACACATTTGATTGTTTATCAAGTGTCTCCAACTCTATTCAATTTTCTGTAAATTGTGTCAGAAGTCTCTTGCTTGTGTGCTTGAGCAACGAAGTCTCTTAGTTGTGTCTTTGAGCATTGGAAGACTCTTGCCTGCGTGCTTGAGTAATTGGAAGTCTCTTACTGTGTGTTTGAGCAACTTGTAATTGATATTTCATTTTAGTGAAACTCTCCTTGGAAGTGCAAGGGGGACATGACTACTTCCGGTTTGTGGAAGGAACCTGTAAATTGCTTGTGTTCTCTCTTTCTCTCTATCTCTTGTTAATTTCCGCTGCAACAGAATCTGGTCTCCCATCAGACTCTGAATCCAGTCAGACTCTGATCCTTCAGAAACAGATTGTTACTCTTCAAGAGTTTCGAAAAAGAAAACACAATTCAACCCCCCCCCCCCTTCTTGTGTTTTTCTCACCTTCAGATTTGTCATAACATCGTGTTCAACATCTGTTATACCTACGTGCCGAAATTTCAGTTATTGTCTTAAATCGGACAGCTAGGTTCTTGTTTCCCTAATTACTAACCAGTTAATTCGTAGCTTCGGTAATGCACCACACGGCCCAATGGGTTCTAGCCATTGGGTACATACGTATAGGGTCAACAATTCCTATGGTATCTTTGGCTAATTAATAATTACTTACTTCCTAGACATATAGTTATCAGTGAAAAGATATATATATATATATATATATATATATATATATATATATATATATATATCTGTGTGTGTGTGTGTAAGGTATCCAGCTAGTGATAGCAATATTCGGTCCTGTCACAATCTAGGGTTGCACATCTCACAGAAATAAAACTACTTCCTAATGAAACTCTATCGTGGACAAAAGCATAAATAAAATAAATAAACGAACAATTAAATTAAATAAATATCCAACAAAAATATATAGAGGTTCATCTTAGAACTCTAACCTAAAAATATTTAGTTACACATGGTAACTAAAAACAAATTAATAAAGATAAAAACATACCCTAGAAAATCAAGGAGAAGATAAAAATCTCTCGAAGCTCCAAAGTCGCGTTCCTCTTGAACTGCTACAGTTATGAACAAATTTTTTTGAATGAGGAAGGTTGGTATTTATAGTGAGAGTTTCTACATAAGTTTGGGCTAAAAGTGCGGGATTTACCCAAAATAATAAAAGGAAAAGACAATTATGCCCTAAGTTTTCAGGCGCTCGAGGTACATCATCAGTGTGCTAGGCGCATGAGAGTATGGAAAAAGGCATTCCCTAGGTGTATGAACAATACCCTAGGCGCATGGATGCCAACTCCATATGCTAGGCACATGGTTCATGTGCCTGGCACATTTGTCATGTGCTAGGCACATTGCAAATGTGCTAGGCGCATGGCATCTTTCTCCTGTGTCCAAATTCTCCGATTTTCTATCATTTTAAGTCTTCATCTTCAAATAACTTGCCTCGGGACTTGGGAACAGAATTCCTCTTATTTGTAAGTCTTCTGAGGCCTCTTGAATATTCATTCTTCGTTTCCTTGAATCTTCGTAATTCTTCGGATGTTCTTGATTTGCCGATTTGCATGATTTCTTCGTGAATTACTTCAAAACCCCCCTCAAATTGCTATGTTTCAGGAAAACTAGAATTACAGACTCAAATATATAGAAAACATTACAAAAGTCCTGAAATCATAGGCAATCGTTCTAATACTCCTACTTTTTGCTGCTATTTTCTACTTAAAAAAACTAAAAAACATGCTAAGAATAACGTATGATGACCTGTCATCACAACCTCAAACTTAGACTGTTGCTTGTCCTCAAGTAACGAAAGAAAAACATAATTTATTCTTTGCATTTTTTTCAGGAAAAACATACCTTTCCAGAAGTTGTTCATAGGAATCATTCATCACATCTATAGTAGAGTAGCATCTAAACTAACATTTATACATTCAAGCGGGTCTGGCTTGGTGTAAGTAACCTATACTATCAGCCATACTCTTTTCTATGATACACGTATGTATCTCATAAAGCCAGTAGGGCTGGTCACGACATTTTCCCACTCCAGTAGTCACATGAATGTACCTAGCTATAAATTTGAAACAATTCTAAGCAGACAATCAAGTTAAAGTTATTCTCACACTAGGAGGACTTTGAGGGTTATATCTTGGCTTAGATTAAGGGTGGATATATTTTGGGAAAGTAGTCTAATAAAAGAACTTGGAGTTAGTTCATTAACATAGGGATTCATAATAAAACATTATTACACTGTCATCCTTCCTTCCATGATTCATACAAGATGGGTAAAACTGTAGAACTTATTTGTCTTTTTATTTTTGACAAGAAAGACACATTTTTTTAAGAGACCATTCTTGGCTCTTGATTTTATTTTTTTTGTGTGTAGATCCAAAGTCATCTACAGTTTTTTCATTTTTTTTCTTTTTCTGACAAATGTGTTCTACTGTTACCCCACCCGAAACTTAAAATGTTGCTAATTCTAAAGAGCAACCCCAAACTTAGTTTCAAGGCATGTGCTGTGATAAATTATTTTTTCCTATGTTACTCCAAGCGAAACAAATAGGGTTCTTGTAAGTGCAGGACTGTGACATGATTTGTCACTAATAAAGAAAAGAAAATTTCGCCTGGAGGCTCAAAATGGTTTCATAAAGGATCATAAGAATATAATAGGGTGGCTTGAAAGGCTTTAGGTACCAAATAAAAATTGCCTCGTGTGTAATATAACCTAACCGATCGTCCGTAAAGAACGACCGCAAATTCAAGCAAAAATAGCATTCATATGGAACACTCATAATATGCATTGGAAATATTTAAGTATCTCAACGGCTATGCTATTCGAAAAAGAGTAGGTGATTCTATAAGTACCTTCACTAGCAAGCCCTAGAAATTTTTCTTATGTAACAGACGAAGGAAACTATTCTCTTTTTGAATGTATGGATAAACTACCCTCTTCCTTAAATGCTTTGAATGAATACCTAATGCAAAAGAAATAATTTTTTATTAATTAAAACTTGAAAGGAAAAGAAACAGAAAAGGTAAAGAAATTGACTAGTCAGATCATATCATCTTAGCAAAAATAAAAATGCGGAGAATAAAAATAATGGGTTGCCTCCCATTCAGGGCTTGTTTAATGTCCGAGTCCCGACTGTCAATAGAATGCCTCTTATTCAGTGCTTCTTTTGAGTCATTAGCTTGACGAAAATAGGTTGTCTCCTATTTAGCGTGTGTTTAGCGTCCTGAGCCTAACAAATATGTCTAAGTGTCTTGTTCAGACTCTTGAACAACTGATTTTTCCCTCCAACTGCTTAAGCCTGCAATATAGTCATACTGATGCATGACTTCCTCGATTGGGACCTTTGCCCTCCATCTAGTGTGGTCTTTCATCTCAACACGACTGTTCTTTCATATGCGGTTTATTTTTCGAAAGGCCCATACCAAGCCGTATGTATCAAAGTAGGTGGATAGAAAAGCTCATGGGATTTGATCATAACGATATCCTTCTTCTGAAAGTGTTCTTATCTTTGACTTTGCTTCGAATTTCTTTCATGAACCTGACTTGTCTGATCTCCTCCTGTGGATCTTTCTTCAGGTTATCAAATGGTCTTCCTCCAGTTATTTTTCTTGATGTGTGTTTAGTTCTCTCCATGTTGATCTTCTTCTTTAGTTTGTGTACCTTCAAGAAATTAATATAAAACCACTTTTATGACAGCAAGTTTTCAATTAGAGAGTTTGATTTGGACCTACTTCTTACGATGTAAAATTAATTTGTAATTATAATTGATCTCAGTTTTTACCGTTTATTCACTTCGACTCAACTGACTCGATAGCTTCCTAAATGTGATGCAAACTCGATCTAAATTAACTATTACTAGTTAATACCTAATGACACTATTAATTAATCCTAAGACTCTATTACTAATACTAAATGTTAAACATAAATATAAATGCAAAATTAAATGGACCGACTCTAAATAAATAATTAAACCTAATTAACTAGACTCGGTATAATTAATGTAGATATTATAACAACTTGTTATTTGTTGTACAACTCCTAAATGCAATGCGAAAAAATAAAAACCTAAACTATGACTCTAAAACAAAATGAGGTTAGTTCCTTAATGGGAATAACAAAAAAAAAAGAAAAAAAATGTTAGTACTAAATGGAAAATGAAAAATAAACTAAATGCAAAACGAAAAATATTAAACTATGTTAGTATGATAATTTAACTAAATGCAAACTAGACTGTAAGAAAATAAGATAAAAAATGACTCTACTAGGAGAAAATATTTTTGGTTTTTTCGAATTTTTTGATTTTTTTGAATTTTTGAAAACAGAAAAATAAAATGCAAAAGAAATAAAGATAAATAAAAATAAGTAATTCAAATTATTCAGTCGATAATATAAACAATCCCCGATAACGGTGCCAAAAACTTGTTGTATACTATTATCATTTATTGCAAAATGGCAAGTGTACCAGTCGTTTTCATCAAGTAATAAAGTGATAAGTAGAGTATCGTACCACATTGATTGACCTTTCGTCCGAACAATTATTGTTACTTATTTTTGTAAGTTTGACGTTATAAAAGTAAGTTAGAATTTTTATCTGTTTGCAACAGACCAAATTTACCTGTTTTGGTTGCAGAAAAGTAAGCAGCGGTTAGGATTCTTCGAATCCCTTATGTATATTTATTGTTGGATAATACGTAATCTAAATGACACGTTTATTTATCTTCTGGTCACTATAAAAGTGATAAGGCCTTTGGGAGATTCCTAAATAGGTAAGGTACCACCTGACCCAATGAGTTTTAGCCACTAGGTACCTAATTAGGCCTTTCCTTCCGATGGCTAACTGCACCTGCTGATTGCACAGTGATCCTTACGTGCGGGGTCTCGCTAATTCAAAGTTAATTGAAATATAAACTTAAATTGGCTTTTTAGTGTTTCCCAAGGCAATGAAGACCGAGGTTCCCTTAGGTCTGCCCATCTATGAATCTTAGGACACTCGTAGCATACTCTATTTACGCTTACTTAGTAGTTCTACAAACGGGCAGCCCTAATCTACGTCTAACTTACTAAGGGTTTTAAAAGAATGGTGTTACTAGGTTATAATCTTAAATCAAACATCTAGGTACTTGTTTCCCTATTTACTAACCAGTTAATTCCTAGATTCGGTAATGCACCACATGACCCAATGGATTCTAGCCACTAGGTACCTACGTCTAGGGTCAACAACTCTAATGGTATCTTTGGCTAATTAATAATTACTTACTTCATAGACAGATAGTTATCAGTAAAAGGATATAAATATCAAGATATAAGTGAAGGTGAGAAAAACACAAGAAGGGGGGGGTTGAATTGTGTTTTCTTTTCGCAGCTCTTGAAGAGTGAGAATCTAATTCCTTTAAACTCAGAGTCTGAATGAGATCACAGTCTGATAGGAGATTAGGTTCTGATTGCAGTGGAATAATCAAGAGATAGAGAGAAGAGAGAACACAAGCAATTATACAGGTTCCTTCCACAAACCGGAAGTAGTCTTGTCCCCCTTGTACTTCCAAGGAGAGTTCACTAAAATGTAATATCAAATTACAAGTTGCTCAAACACACAACATGAGACTTCCTTGCTCAAGCACACAGGCGAGAGACTTCCTTTCTCAAAGACACAACTAAGAGACTTCCTTGCTCAATGGACGCAGCCAAGAGACTTCCTTTGCTCAAGCACAAAAGCAAGAGACTTCCTTGCTCAAAGACACAACTAAGCGACTTCCTTGCTCAATGGACGCAGCCAAGAGACTTCCTTTGCTCAGGCACAAAAGCAAGAGACTTTTACACAATTACAGAAAATTGAATAGAGTTGAAACACTTGACAACAATCAAAATGTGTTTCAATTACAACAAAGACAGACTCTGTTTTACACAAAAGACAGACTCTGTTTTTCTGTGAAACTTAGAAATTCTAGAATACTCAGTTTGTAAGAATCTAAGTTGATGATGTGCTTTTGTTAAGACTCAGTTGAATACGAAAGCAGCGCAATGTAATTTTTCAAGTTGTAGAGTCCAACAATTCTTCAAGTCTTCTATCCTTTATATAGGCGTAGGAAAGAGACGTTGAGTCATCCAGTACATCAGGATGATTTCTGAAGCTTGATCAATGACTGTTGATCTGTTGCTTGATTTGGTAATAGTCCTTCAATAGCATCATTTGAATTTCATTCCCTTTGAGGATTAATACCGGTAGACACAGTTGCCAAACTGTACGAGGTAGTGGAGTAGTGGAAACAGAGTTCGTACAACGTACTCTGTACTGGCCTGCAATCTTTGTCTTTGTGCTTCCCACGCTCAAGTTGACTTTGAAGCTAGCCGTTACTCCATTTGAGAGTTTCTTTTGCATCGCAATGCAATAGAAATCCTTGTTAGCAGATTATCAAATTTGTGGCTTCAGACTCACTGTAGCACTATGCTTCTGATAATCTCCAGACTCTCTTGGTTTTCAGATTCTGATGGTCTTCAGACTCTCTTTGGCACAGTCTTCAGACTCTCTTCGATGCAGTCTTCAGACTCTCTTTGGCACAGTCTTCAGACTCTCTTCGATACAGAATCACAAGCAACAAGCTTCTTTGGATTATTTTCTCTTTAACATTGTTCAAACAGAATACTTTCTAAGATATAAATCTTAATTGATATCCTGCATACTTAAACAAATATTAGCAATATCCAATTGACAACTTTTTAATACCTTGTTATCATCAAAACTCAAAACGTGCTATTGCTGAACACCTTTGTTCCAACAATCTCCCCCTTTTTGATGATGACAAACATTAGTATTTAAAAGGTCAATTGTTGTTAATCTAATTAACAAGTTGACTTAAGGGTTTTGAGGTTTGTAAGCTCTGACTCCCCCTGAGTCTGATAGTTCTTAAGTTGAGGTTTGTAAGCTCCTCTTAAGTTCTATCCAGGTTAATTAAATTCACTTTCATAAGCAATCGAATTCATTCTTAGAATAATAAATGAAATTAGAGAACTGATTCTTAAATAGAGGCTCAGAGTCTAACTAAGCACCTTTTCGCAGATTTCCCTTTAACTTTTACGTATAACATGCAATGTAATTAAAAGAAATTTTCCCTTCTCCCTGACATAAATACTTTCCCTTCTCCCCCTTTTGTCATCAACAAAAAAAAAGTTTAGAACAAGTTCCTCCCCCTTTTTAAATGACTTAAGGTAAGGGTGCAAACATGTATTAAGGAAGAATGAGATTCAGAGGGAAAACACAGAAGATTCAGAGCATAAAAACAAATTTGAATGCAAATTGAATCAAAAAACAACTTGTATAAATTAAGCAAAATATAGATCAGAAGATAACAAACAAGAATTACAAAATAAAACAGAAAGAAAATAAACTAAGGTTGGTTTTGTTTGGCAAGATGATCCATCAATTTCTGGAGATCCTCTTGCTGTTTCTTTACCATCTCTTCAAGAGCCTCAGTTCTTCGCAAATGTGCTTCTCTTTCTTGTCTAGCTTCTTCTTGAACTCTATACAATTTCCTCTTCAAAGAATTGTAAGCCACTGATTCTCTTGGAATATACTGATCTTCATCAAAGAAGGGTATATCTCTAATCCTCAGAATCGGAGCTCTTTCCAAGATAATAGCTTTCTCAGCCTGCTTGACTTCTTCAACATGCTTGGCAGTGACAAGTGCTTGTTCCCTGGCAGCAGCCTTTTGAATTTTGGTGATAAAATCCAAGAACTCAGTCTTCACTGTAGAGAACTTGTCCTCATAGCTCACATTGAGGATTGGCACAAACCTTTGCTCAATAACTTCTTTGAGCTTATTGCTTGAAGAAGCATAGAACTCATCTATCTTGATTGAATCAAATAGGTCAATTTGAGGTTCAGAGGTTGAGGGTAGAGAAGCTCTCAAGGCTAGAAAAGTTTCAAGGCCCGGGAAAATGGTTATAGGATCACAAAGAGGTTGAGGAACTCTTCTGGTCTCAGCTCTACATTCTATTACAGTTTCTGATACGATATCAGAAGCTTGTTCCAGATTTTCAGAAGCTGGTTCAACAACAGGTTCTGAAGGTTCAACAGAAGCTAAAGTCAGATTCTCTGTAGGTTCAGGTACAGGGTCTGGTTTGGAAACAGATGAAGTAGCTTTTGTTGATTTGGATTTTGCAGGGGTTTTTGGTAGTTCTCCTCCTAGATGTTTTTCAAGTGAATCTAGAGTGTCTGGAGAGTCTACACAAATGGTTTCAGTTTGGGGGGATGGTTGTTTAGATTGAATGGTTACTTCAGGCTTTTCAGAAGGTTGAATTACCTGAAGTGGTTTGAGAAATGAAGGTTGAGCAGGATGGTCAGCAGGAAGATTCATAGACACTGTGATTGTGTCTTGAATTACTCTGTCCATAGTTGAATCAACATAATCAACTACTGCAGGGTCCAGTGGGTTATGAGATGATATGGGTTTGATTGGTGAGGGAGATGAATTTTTGAGGGATGGAAGAATTTGGCTTAAGGGTTTGTTGTCAGATTCTGAATCTGATTCTGACTCTTGATTCAAAGATGAAGATTAGCTATATGCCACGTTGCCAGAGGTGCCAATGCCAGCTTCTGGAGAAGCATAGTGATCAGACACAGTAGCTTCTGATAACTCAGCTTCTGCAGTAGCTAAAGGATTCTTCTGTTTAAGAGCAGAAGCAAGCAACTTAGCAGCTTCCTTGACAATTTCTTCCTTTAATTCTTCTGCAACCACTTCTGCTGCCAATGCCTTGCCAGCAGCATGTTCATCCTCAATCATAGATACAGAAGTACCTATCTTCTGTGCTACATCCCTAGCCACAGGAATCACATCCACCTTTCTCTTCTTGATCTGACTCTCTTCACCTTCAGAGTCAGCATCAAGGTAGTCAGCAATATCTTGAGCCATTCTGTCATAGTCTCTGTCAGCCTTGCCTTTCTTCGCTTTCTTCTCATCTTTCTTAGCCTTCTTCTCATCTTTCTTGGCTTTCTTTTCATCCTTGGTTTCTTTAATCCTATCCTTAATTTCACGAAGTGCAGAGGATGTTGATGAAGGCATAGGAGTTAAAGTCTTAGGGGAACCAATTGTCACTCCAGGAAGAGCAGTATATTTGATCTTTTTCTTGAGAGGCTCCTGCTTCTCTTCCTCTTCCTTGAGAACCACTTCCTTGGTCCTTTTTCCCTTAACCTTAAGAGGTCCTCCTCCAGCAGTCTCAGGAATGGCAGAATAGTTGATTATTCTACCAGTCTCCTTGAAGTAATCCACCACAAATCTTGCAAGAACTTCAGGATTATCTTCTTTGGATATGGGAGGGAAGTTCATCATCAAGTCAGATTTTACAAAGGATTCCCTCATATCATGCTTAGAGGGGTTGAATCTCTTGACAATCTTCATGTACTGCAGAGTCTTGCCATTAATGATTCTTCCGGTCACAGTTCCTAGATGAATATCTGATACCACACCAGATTCTGATAAGACCTTCAAGAGGGCTCCTTGATACAGAATCTCAGATATTAATCTTCCAAAAGGAACTTGCCTCTTGGTTTTTGATTGACTCTTCTTGATGGCCCAACACATGTGGTGCATCACATATCTGGGGAAGTTGATCTTTATTTTGTTGATAAGAAAATAAAGAAGAACTTTGTGATCCACAGACAATGTGTCTGTTCCTCCTCCTTTCTGAAGCATATTGTCCAGTATAATCTTCAGAAGCACCCTATGCTCAGGATGCATATCCACCAGTTTATTTGAGGGTCTCCCTTCAAATAACAATTTGTTGCAGACAACAGCCCATTCACTTTTCTTGTTGACATTCCACTGAAATTTACCAGCACTCTCCATTTGACAAGCCCTGGCTACCACCTCTTCAGTGATAACTATTGGTATTCCCATCACAGCAGACCTTACTTCAAGACCATTGTACGGTCTTAAACCCATTTGGTCTCTGTTCTTGTGATCAGGCTTAGCTACTAGATCCCATACTTCATTCCTTTTGAATTGATTCAGTTCTTCTTGCATTGCCAGAATCCATCCTTCATTTCCAAGAGCTTCTTCAACAGAGGTTGGTTCAATAACAGATAATAATCCTAAAGCAGACTCTTCTTGTCTGAAATGCGATCTTGTTCTCATAGGACTTTCTTTATTGCCAATTATCTGATCTTCTGGATGTGAAGACTTGTATTTGAAAGATTGTTTGGATTGACTAGCTTGCAAAGAACCATCTTGAGCTTCATCAGAAGCTTCTTCATTAGAAACTTCAGGGGCTGTTCCAGTTTCTGAAGTATCTTCAAATTCTGGAATCTGATCAGATTCAGAGTTATCATCATAATCTTGAGATTCTGCATGACTTTCATTTTGCACTGGAGTTTCACTTCCAGGCACTTTGTCATCGAATCTGACATGCATAGATTCTTCCACACATTGTGTTTCTGAATTATACAGCCTGTATGCCTTAGAGCGTTCAGAGTAACCTAAAAAGATTCCCTTTTGAGCTTTGGCATCAAATTTCTTTAGGTAGACTTTGTTGTTCAGGACATAACACGTACATCCGAACTGATGAAAATAAGATATGTTGGGTTTTCTTCCTTTAAAGAGTTCATAAGCTGTTTTTTTCAACAGAGGTCTAATATAGATTCTGTTCTGAACATAACACGCTGTGTTTACTGCTTCTGCCTAAAAATGCTTAGCCAGATTATTCTCATGGATCATGGTTCTAGCCATCTCTTGTAAGGTTCTGTTCTTTCTCTCTACGACTCCATTTTGTTGTGGAGTTCTAGGTGCAGAGAATTCATGAATAATTCCATGTTTTTCACAGAAAACCTCAAAAGGTTCATTTTCAAATTCTCCTCCATGATCACTTCTGACTTTCAAGATTTTCATTTCCTTCTCTGATTGAATTTGGATGCAGAATTTACTAAACACAGAATATGAATCATCTTTAGTTTTCAGAAATTTAACCCAACACCATCTGCTGTAGTCATCAACAATAACTAGTCCATATTTACTTCCATATAAGGATGCAGTGCTAACTGATCCAAATAAGTCAATATGAAGTAACTCCAAGGGTCTGGAAGTTGAAACAATTTCTTTCGGCTTGAAGGGACTCTTGACAATTTTCCCTTTCTGACATGCTCCGCAAAGAGCATCTGAGTGATAGTCAATGTCTGGTAGGCCTTTGACAAGTTGCAACTTGCTAAGCTTAGAGATTAATCTCCAGTTAGCATGTCCCAAACGTATATGCCACAGCCACTTCTTATCACTCATTGACAAAAGGCACACTACCTTCTGATCAGTCAGTTCTGAGAATTTTATCTTGTATACATTGTTTCTTCGTTTTCCCTTGAAGAGTATGGACTGATCATCCTTGTTAACCACTGTGCAGTTGTTCTTATTAAACAATACATCATAACCACTGTCCCATAATTGACTTATGCTTAGTAAGTTATGTCTAAGTCCATCAACGAACCACACATTACTGATTGAGATTAGAGAGTTACCAATAGTTCCAGTACCAATGATTTTGCCAGTCTGGTTTCCTCCAAATCCCACAGTTCCTCCCTCTTTCATGGTTAGGGTTAGGAACATAGACCTTTCTCCCGTCATGTGACGCGAGCAACCACTGTCTAGGTACCAAGCCTTGTGCTTTTCTAGTCCTTTTAGACATACCTGCAGCATTAATAATTTCAGACTTAGGTACCCATATTCTCATGGGTCCTTTTTGGTTAGTCTTAGAACCATTGAACTCCTTTCGTAAGTTACGTCTTGAAGTCATTGGCAATGTTTTCTCCCATACCTTGGGTTTGGAACCGTTTGGTTTAGGTTTCAACTTGCCTTTCACAGTTTCTCTTCTTTGAAACTTGGGCTTTGGTTTTTCAGACACTGGCTTTTTCAGAGTCTGTTTATCAGACTTTGAATGTTTCAGAGTCTGAGACTTTAAAGCTTTGGGTTCAAAGTTTTTCAGACCCTTTAACTTAACATTCTGAGATTTTGACTTAGTCAGAATCTTAGAAGTAGAAGTTGTAGGTTCTGAATGAGTCACTGTGTTGACTTCATCAGACTCTCTTACAAAGTGATTTTTCAACGCCTCTCTGGCTCCATCAGGACCAGGTTTCAGAGTCATTTCATTTGAGTTTCCTCCAATGAATCCAAGACCCTGTCCTCTGTTCTGATACGTGCTATAGATCATGGATGCAACCCTTGATCTGTCAATTCCAGTAGCAATAAATTCTTACAGAGCAACATCTTGCTCACTTAAGTATTTACAACTACACTTCTTGATCAATAAAGAGATATTTTCTTCTTTTAAATCTTCTAATTCCAACAGAGTTGAATTATGTCTTTTTGACAGCTTATCAAGCTGTTGTTTGACTTTCTTCAACTCAGTGGTCTTAGCTTTAAAATGACCAAGAAGCTATTTGACAGATTCTACAAGTTCAGATCTTGTGAGTTTAGAATATACCTCTGTTTCATTTTCAGAGTCTGCATCTGATTCTGCCTCAGGTGTCTCTTTAACAGATTCGGTTGTAGCCATTAGTCCAACAGCTACATTGGCTTCACCATCAGCATCATCATCCTCAGACCCTGACTCATTATCAAGATCTTCCCAGGTGGCCATCAGACTTTTCTTGATCTGCTTCTTAAACTTGCTTGACTTGAAGGTTGGCCTCTTTGACTTGGATTTCTCCTTCTGCAGTTCTGGACACTCAGCAATAAAATGTCTAGTCTTCTTGCAGTTGAAGCAACCTTTCTGATCCTCCTTTTTGAACCCCTTCCCACTGCTCTTGCTCAGAAATCTCTTGTTCTTCTTAGCAAGGTACTGCATTCTGCTTGAAAGCATAGCCATTTCCTTTGCAACATCAGGATCCTCCTCTGAGCTTTCTGAAGCTGAAGACTCATTTTCAGACTCTTCAACCTTGAGAGCCTTTGAAGACCTTCCTTTTGATTTTAAGGCAATGGTTTTGGACTTTCTTGCAGAATCATGTTCATTGAGACTTAACTCATGAACCTTGAGTGAGCTTACAAGATCTTCAACACTTAAAGTGTTTAAATCTTTAGCCTCCTCAATTGCTGTGACCTTTGGTCTCCATCTAGAGGGTAAGCTCCTTAAAATCTTGCTAACATGATCAGAAGCTATGTAACTCTTCTTCAGTATCTGAAGACCAGATACTAGAGTTTGAAATTTTGAGTACATTTGCTCAATACTTTCATCCTCTTTCATCTTAAATAGTTCATACTGATGAACTAACAGAAGAGCTTTAGCTTCCCTGACCTTTTTGCTTCCTTCGTAGTTAGCACAGAGAAAAGCAAACATGGCTCTAGCAGTAGATTTGTCACTCATCTTCATGTATTCTGTTTTAGGAATAGCAGTGACAAGAGCCCCTCTGATGATATGATGTTTCTTATAGATTTTCTTTTGAGCAGCAGTGTGAAGTTTGCGGTCAATGGCAGCACCTTCGTCATCAAGTTGTAAGTCACCAACACCATCTTCAAGTATGTCCCAGAGTTCTTCATCAAGACCCATGACATAACTATAGAAGTTGGTTTTCCACCAAGAAAATTCTTCAGGATCACCATTGAACTTAGGAATTTTTCCATAATCAGCCTTTCTACTGCTGTTATTGGATCCATAGTCATATGGTATAGCAGCACCAGAAGTAGCACCAGAAGAAGACGGTTCACTGAAAGACATGTTTTTCTCTGGATCTTTTCTGTTACACGGTTAAGTGCTATGACAACAGAGCCGGAGCTCTGATACCAACTGAAGGTGAGAAAAACACAAGAAGGGGGGGTTGAATTGTGTTTTCTTTTCGCAGCTCTTGAAGAGTGAGAATCTAATTCCTTTAAACTCAGAGTCTGAATGAGATCAGAGTCTGATAGGAGATTAGGTTCTGATTGCAGCGGAATAATCAAGAGATAGAGAGAAGAGAGAACACAAGCAATTATACAGGTTCCTTCCACAAACCGGAAGTAGTCCTGTCCCCCTTGTACTTCCAAGGAGAGTTCACTAAAATAAAATATCAAATTACAAGTTGCTCAAACACACAGTATGAGACTTCCTTGCTCAAGCACACAGGCGAGAGACTTCCTTGCTCAAAGACACAACTAAGAGACTTCCTTGCTCAATGGACGCAGCCAAGAGACTTCCTTTGCTCAAGCACAAAAGCAAGAGACTTTCTTGCTCAAAGACACAACTAAGAGACTTCCTTGCTCAATGGACGCAGCCAAGAGACTTCCTTTGCTCAAGCACAAAAGCAAGAGACTTTTACACAATTACAGAAAATTGAATAGAGTTGAAACACTCGACAACAATCAAAATGTGTTTCAATTACAACAAAGACAAACTCTGTTTTACACAAAAGACATACTCTGTTTTTCTGTGAAACTTAGAAATTCTAGAATACTCAGTTTGTAAGAATCTAAGTTGATGATGTGATTTTGTTAAGACTCAGTTGAATACGAAAGCAGCGCAATGTAATTTTTCAAGTTGTAGAGTCCAACAATTCTTCAAGTCTTCTATCCTTTATATAGGCGTAGGAAAGAGACGTTGAGGGTCTTGGTTTTCAGATTCTGATGGTCTTCAGACTCTCTTTGGCACAGTCTTCAGACTCTCTTCGATGCAGTCTTCAGACTCTCTTTGGCACAGTCTTCAGACTCTCTTCGATACAGAATCACAAGCAACAAGCTTCTTTGGATTATTTGCTCTTTAACATTGTTCAAACAGAATACTTTCTAAGATATAAATCTTAATTGATATCCTGCATACTTAAACAAATATTAGCAATATCCAATTGACAACTTTTTAATACCTTGTTATCATCAAAACTCAAAACGTGGTATTGCTGAACACCTTTGTTCCAACAATAAGCATCCAGTTAGTGATAGCAATATTAGGTCCTGTCACAACCCAAGTACCTAATCTAGGGTTGCACCTCTCACATAAATAAAACTACTTCCTAATAAAACTCTATAGTGGACAAAAGCATATATAAAATAAATAAATGACAAATTAAATTAAATAAATATCCAAAAAAAATATACAGAGGTTATGTTGGGTATTTGTATTAGCTAAATTATTGCTAAAGCAAATATCCATGTAATGTGTAGTTGGATGCTATTTTCCAACATGATTTAGGCATATATGTGAGATGTTGGGCACTATGTTCCAACATCCTGGCACGGTTCAGTGTGCCTGAGTTCATGCCTATTTGTACATGCGCTTTATCTTTTTATGGAAACCACTTTTCCGTATCTTGATGACCAAGCAACATACATATCTGTACAGAATCAGTTGTGCTTTTATTCCCAAAGGAGCAACAATATTTTAGGGAATAAAGTGATATGATTGGAAGTTCCGAAAGATGTTCCTACTTCTTAGGACTTTCCTTATTTGTTATTGATTCATGTTTTGTAGATCAGCTGGATGATCTACTTTGTTATTAAGCCCAACAAGGTTTATTAGCCCACATTGCTTCAGTATAAAAGGAAGACCTCAAGACCTAATTATGTATTCAAACCGTCATTCTAAAAAGTTTAGCTTTTAGGGTTTTGATTTTTAGTGTGTTCTACTCATGTATCGTTTGATGCAAGTTTAGTCCTGTTTTAATTATGAGCCTTTCCTGTCTCATCTTGATACATGCTAAGGACTGTGTGTTGAGTTGTAAACTCGTTGTGCTACACCAAATCTTTTAAGCAAGGTCGTAGTTGTTTTGTTTGAAGGTAACTTCGCCATTTGTGTGTTCTGAGTCTGATAATCATAGGGGCTGTGATCGACTGTAGGATAATGAGATGGGATCTCATATCTAGGACTTCCTAGGTTGAAGTCAATACCGGTAGGTCCTAGGTCATAAGTGTAAACGAGAAGTTTGATGAGAGCTTTTGAATAAGGACTACACAAGTGGATTTCCTTCCTAGCTTGGTAGCCCCCAGAGTAGGTGTGTTTGTTCGCCGAACTGGGTCAACAAAGTCATTGTTCCTTTTTACTTACTTGTCATTTATTTTCTTGTTTTTATTTGTTTACTTCATGATGTTGGAACATTAAACGGAACATTATAAACGTTGAAACATCGCATAGAACATCTTAAAACAAGTACGCTAGAATTTCAATTGGCATCAGAGTTGGCACGCTGCATGTTTTTAGGGTGAGCTCCATGGAAGTTTATTTCTAGCCTGATGGACAAGGAAGGAGGATTTGTGAACAAACCACCTCTATTGGATGGGTCGAACTATGACTATTGGAAATCACGTATGAGTGCTTTTCTTAAGTCAATTGACAGCAGGACTTGGAAAGTAGTTCTGAAAGTTTGGGAACATCATGTGGTGCTTGATGAAGATGGAAACCAGACAACTGTCTTGAAACCATAAGAAGAATGGACCACTGCTGAAGATAAACTGGCTCTTGGAAATTCCAAAGTGCAATGTTCAATGGGGTAGACAAAAACATGTTAAAATTGATCAAGCAATGTACTATTGCTAAGGATGCTTGGGAGATTCTTAAAATTGTACATTAAGGTACAACTAAAGTAAAAAGTGCAAGACTTCAACTTCTTACTACTAATTAGAATCTGAGAATGATGGAGGATGAAAGCATATATGACTATAACCTGAATATCCTTGACATTGCCAATGCTTTTGACTCACGTGGAGAGAAAATCTCAGATGAAAAACTTGTGAGAAAAATCCTCAGATATCTTCCAAAGAGATTTGACATGAAGGTCACTGCTATAGAAGAAGCTCAGGATATGCTAATATGAAGGTTGATGAACTAATATGATCCATTCAGAACTTTGAAATTGTGATCAACAACAGGGAAGAAAAGAAAGAGAAAAACATAGCCATGGTCTTAAATGATGATAAGAAGTGTTAAGGAGGTTATGAAAATGATGAAAGACTTTCTGAAGCAATTGTGCTCTTTGGAAATCAATTTAACAAGATCTTGAAACAAGTTGACTGGAGATCCAGATCAGATGATCAGAACATCAGATACAACATCAGAGACCAACAAGACGATGTGAGTAATGTTGAAACTAATGAGAAGATGAACCAATTCAAGGGGATCCAGTGTCATGAATGTGAAGGACATGGTCACATTATGTACTTGCAAAAAGTACCAGTGATCGATATTAGGGTTTGTTCTGTCTATTAGGGTTTAGATTGAATATTGGATGCCTTGAGAATGCTCTCAAGGGTGTTATTTATAGCCTTCTATGGGTTTGGGTTTCGGTTGCTTGGTTCCCAAGCAACAGGGGTATTTGTGTATTTTAGGCGGTTTTTAGAGGTTTCTAGAAGCTACTTGAGGCGGCGCCTTGGGCCTGAGAGCCTTTCTGGAGGGCGCTGAGGCCTCTTGGAGGGTCTAAAGGCCCTTCTGGAGGTCTTTTAGACTCTTAGGAATATTATGACGGTCCATAGCCCAACAAGCACGATTTGAAGTGATTTAAGCTATAACGAAATTGCCTTACGGTATTTTTGATTTGTTTGATAGTTCTTGAGGGTATACGTATTACCCCTACGTGATAGATCCCTCCTGTATTGAAGGAAGTTTGCTTCATATGAGACCGTCTACCTAGTCTTTCCATAGGATAAGGCGTGATGGTTCACATGATGACATGCTTCTCATCTTGCCCACTTGAGGGGGCGGGACAAATGTTTTTTAAGGACTGGCGAGGACTGTGCATCCGCTAAGCAGATCGAACGGTGTAGGTTTCTCGACCTTTCAGTAGTTGTGACGTGTTGACATCCTAGCCTTCTCTGCACGTGTCTCCACTCATTGACGGAAAAAGCGCGTTTTCCGAGGCGGCTTTAACTCTTCTGTCCTATAAATTCATGCTTTGATTTCTTCTGACCCTCATTTTAGTTTTTTGCTCTTGCTACTTCTTCTGTTTCTTCGCTCTGGTTTTCGCACAGACGTTTCTTCTGGATTCTAGTTTTCGACTCATCGATTTTCTTCAGGTAAACCTTATTCCTTTCCCTTACTTTTTTCGAAATAGTTTCTTTTAGGCTTTATAGTGATGGTAGTCATTAGGGACTGTGATGAACAAGGTAGAGAGGTCGTTCCTTCTGGTTCTAGAGAACTTAACAAGTTAAGGATGGCTTGTTTAAAACATGTGACCCGTCCTAGTGGTGTCATAAATTGGGACGTCTACTTTCATAGTCTTCTAGGTGAAATGATAACTGATGGTTCGTCTGAGAGTGACAGTAGTAGCGACAGTAGTTCCAATAGTGATCGTGTTTTCCTTTGTGCTACTCCAGGTTTGAATCAGAATCAGGAGATTTGTCTCTTTAAACCTTCCTTAGTGGATCGAAACGAAGAAATCGAAACGGGTGTAGATATGAAATTTTTCGCGCAAGAAGTGTTTAGTGTTACTTCGTTGTATACTGGAGACGGGGCGATTAACTTTATAAGAAGTGAGATGGACATCTCTTCCACTGGTCACGAGGAGGACGTGGAGCTAATCCATTGTAACGCCGGCGAGAGCGTATGTTCGCAAAGTCTAGCGGGCGAGGAGACATACTTCATGTATGCGGCTGTTCTTGAAGAGTTTGGAGTTAAAATTCCTCTCAGTCCTTTCGAGATGGATGTATTACGGTTTATGAATGTGGCGCCTTCTCACATTCGCCCGAATAGTTGGGCGTTTATTCGAGGTTTTGAAATTCTTTGTAGGGCGTTGGGTTTCGAGCCCTTGGTTGGTCCTTTTTTGTATTTCTATGGGACAAAGGACGTTAATAGAGGTACCTGGGTGACCATCTGTGCTCATCCGGGTAAAAAGTTGTTCCCGCCCTATGCTTCTAATTTTAAAAAGGATTGGAAAGACACCTTTGTCAAGGTGAAAGGGGCGCCCCATTCTTTGGTGGCCTCTATTTTGCGGGAAGGGAAACTGAAGTTTCCTTTGGTTTGGACTGAGTCTCCAGCTGCTGTGATGGGTTACAATTATGAGAAGCTGACGGCCTATGAGCAAGGAATTGTCAGCTTCCTGGAGAAGATGTTACACTCTGACATTCATGACCTTTTGAATAAAGAAGGCGACACAGAGGATCTAGATAACTATTTGCGTGAGTGGCCTTTTAAAGAACTTCGTTTGATTTTATTTTTCACGCTGTGATGTATTGACTTTAATTTTTCTTGCAGAATCTAAAATGCCGCCGCTTACCCTTGCTGAAAGGAAGAAGTATCTCGCCAAGCTTAAGGCGAAAAAGACTGTTGAAGGATACGTGACCAATGATCCCGTCGGCGTGCAGCATCGGCGTGTAAAGAAGAGGGATCTAGCGCCCAAAGAATCTGGAGTCTCTACTTATGTGGAAGTAGAGAAAGTGGAGACGCCCGTTGTGGAGGGTGTGATTATTGAAGTCTCCGACTCGCCTAAGAGGAAGAGAGGGAAAGGTGGTAAAACTGATAATCAGAATCTCTTTTTAATGGGAGAAGGAGCGGAGAAAAGGGTGTGGGCGACTTCTTCCTTGAGCGAGAAGGTGACGGAGTCCTTCTGGCATAAGGATTTTAACTTCCGGGGGTATGTATGTGTTTCGTTTCTTTCGCTGTTTATTCTTTACTTGTAGTTTTCTTATTTTGCTTTTTCGATTTTATTCAGATATATGAGCGAGCACGTTCCCTTCTGTGAGGTTGACGTGGAAGTCGGCCTTAAAAGCAAGTTTGGCGACCTAGTGATGGACGCTGGGGAATCCGCCCTGAGGATTCTGATGCTGAACCATACAATGGAGAAGAAGTATGGTGACTTGGAGTTAAAGTTCAAAGATGCTGCTGAGGATGCCGAGAAATGGAGGCATAAAGCAACGGGTTTACAGACTCGCCTAACCGAGGCTCTGGAGTCGAAAACCGTGGCAGAAGCTTCAGCTGAGGAACTTCAGTCAAATCTTGCTGCCGCGACTGCTGAGAATGAAGCAGTGAGGCTAGAGCGAGATGCTTTTCAAGAGAAAAATTCCAAACTGGAAGAAGATGTAGAAGAGTGTAAGAGTGCACTCATGGAATATTTTGATGATGGCTTTGAGAGAGCACATGCTCAGGCCGTACATTTTTATCCTGAACGGGATTTCAGCAAGCTTGACTCGGGGAAGATTCTTGTTGACGGGAAGCTAGTGGATGAAGAGTGACTTCATCTTTGACTTGTGATTTTTTAATGGTTTTTATTTATGGCGATCCTCCGTGACGCTTTTAATTTGATGTTTTGGCGACCTTTCATGGCGTCTGTACGACTTTGAAGATGGTCTTTGTAAGACCTGCTTTTGACATATTTGTTTGTCCTTTTATTTTTTTTATTTTTTTTTTGCTCTTTCCTCGCTTAATTTTTGGTTGACTGCTATGATTTTAGCGCAACGGCTGTCGACCTGCTTTCTTGGTAAGCTTGATTTGTTGGTGGCTTCGATTGACTTGTTTATAGAAGTTTATAAGTTGAATCGAAATTTGGGCGAGATCAATTGTCGACTTGAATGATGGCGACGTGTTTTTCGGTCGCTTTAGAGTTTGTGCTAAATCTCGTTTTTCTTTGTGCGACTATAGTCGTCTTACCGGTTGATTTTTTTGAAAGATGGTTCTTTTGGGATCATCTTTTTATGTCTTCTTTATAATTCTTCGCTTTGCTTTTTCTTTGACTTTCCAACCTTTGGAAATTAAGAAAATGTTTTAAGTTATGATCGATTCTTCGGTTGTTTTATCTTGAATATTTGAATGCCAGACCATTAGTTTGTATTCGTAAGTTTGTGCTGCAGAGTGGCTTGTATTGAGCCGTTGCAGACATTAGGATTTGCGCGTTGCTGCTACTTAAGTTTTAGCCACCGTGGGCTTTGGAATTTCGCGCCCTAGCGATTCTAAAACTAGCCGTCTTGAGCTTTAAAGTTGCGCATCATGGCGACTTACATTTAACCCTCATGGGCTTTTAGGTTGCACGTCGTGGCGACTTACATTTAGCCGTCGTGGGCTTTTAGGTTGCGCGTCGTGGCGACTTACATTTAGCCGTCGTGGGCTTTAAGGTTGCGCGTCCTGGCGACTTACATTTAGCCGTCGTGGGCTTTTAGGTTGCGCGTCCTGGCGACTTACATTTAGCCGTCGTGGGCATTAAATATATCAATATAAATAGTAAAAATGAGCATCAGAAATGAGTCAACATATTTTAAAGAGGATAGGGTGCCTCGTTAAAAACCCTTGCCCTTGCAAAGGAAAAGAGTGCTACCCTATCCCTTTTTATTAAATGAATAAAATAGCATATAGCTTGTCTGGTTAGAAGAAAAAACAAAAACATGAAACAAAAGCTGGCCTATAAGGCTCTAACTATAATAGTGACGTAGGTTGACCACATTCCAGGTTTGGGGCACTACTTCGCTATTCATTTCTTCTAGTTTGTAGGCTCCGTGAGGGAATTTCTCTCTGATCTTGTAAGGACCTTCCCAGTTTGGGAGTAGTTTTCCAATTCTGGTTGGGGCGACCACTTTTCTCAGTACGAGGTCGCCTTCCTTCATTTCTCTGGAAATGACTCTAGAATTGTATCGGCGGGCTGCTCTCTGCTTGGAAGCGAATTCTCTAATGTGAGCTTGCTCTCTCACCTCATCGATTGTAACACCCCGTTCCCCCAACAGTCGTAATAATAAAAATAATTATATCAGAGTAATTCAACAACGGAGTATTACACTACTTTTCAAAATCTCATAAATAGGAATAAATTATTTATTTCAAAAAAACATAAATTCTCATAAACTGCAGCGGAATAAATCTTCAAAAATTATAATTCAATGTCAACATAATCCTGGCACAAAGGCCTCAACAGTTATAAAATATTATTTTCAACAATAATAAACTCCCACGACGTAGTCTTTTCATAGATAAGATACATAAAAGAATAAAGGAAATATTCGTGACGACCCCCATCCTAATATGTATTAGAGCCCTAGACACAGAGCCAATCATCCTACTAATCTTCATTACCTGCAAGTTACCCATACGAAAGGCAACATTTTCAAGCAGAAGGGGTGAGATACACGATCAATAATAAATATATATATATATATATATATATATATATATATAATTCATCAGATCAATGAAACAACAACATCTTACAACAGGCATTATTCAATTCATATATAATGTGAAAAAAATATACACATATATAATAGAAACATAATTATCTTCAACAACATTAAACAACAACAACAACAATGTCATTATCAGCAATGAACACCAACGACTTGACCGACAACAACGACTACGACAATGCGACATCGACAACGACAAATGCATTATGCATGTGGTACCATTTTACGCGCGTTGAATGCTAAGCATTCCAGGGCATAAGCCCCCAACAATTGGATGGTTAAAGCATCCCAGGGAATAAACCCCCAACGGGTGAATGATAAACATTCCAGGGCATAAGCCCCCAACGGGTGTGAATGATAGACATTCCAGGGCATAAGCCCCCAACAGTTATGAGTATGCAATGGACTCGACTTGTGTATTTCAACATACAACTAGGACAACAACAACATCAACATCTAGCATGCATAATCAACAATGACATACCTTACGACTACAATCGAAAAGGACTCGACCAAATTCTTACAACAAGGTTCACCAATAGGTGCACAATTTCACTTAAATCATTCATTTTCAAGCAATAAGAAGTTTCTATAAGGTTTAGTGCCTATTCAAGGGTTATACAGCTTAACATAAGCATTTTGGAGTACCCGGACGGGCCTCCTTAGGTATGAACCAAGGCTAGAATGCGGCTGAGAAAAGCCTTCTTCGCTTAAGCGAATGCCCCTTTGCTTAAGCGAGCAAAACGCCGAGAGGGAGGGTGACTTTGCTTACGAGTTCGCTCAAGGCTCGCTCAAGCGAACGGTCTCGGCTAGGTTCTGGGAAACTACGATGAATGGTCGCTTAAGCGACGGGAGGTTCGCTTAAGCGAACGGTTGTCTAGGCAGGGTAAGTCCTCGAATTCTCTAACCCTAAATCATCCAAAAACCCAATTTTGATCCCTGATTACCCAAAACGTGTAAGCACAGATGTTTATGGGTTCAGTATACAACATAGACAACAAAACAACACTAAAACAGGCAATCAACAACACAATTCATCCATTTTAGAAATTACACAAAACTTCTAAAACCTAGAAAACCAAGAACACCACAATTCACAAATTTTCAGAATTATACACATTATTAGTGAAAGGAATCCCACCCTTACCTTAATTCAGCAACAATTGAAAACCTACAGCAATTTTTGATTCCTTCCTAGCTCTTCTCCTAGCCTCTTGGTCTTTCTCCTCTTTCTCTCAAAAAGTCTCTTTTTTCTCTACTGTACGTGAAAATGTTTTGTTTGACTCTTTCCTTACTAACTCCCAAAACATAACCCCCCTTTTCTTTCCCTTAACTCCCACTTATTCCACATAATTACAATTAATCCCCCTTAATTCTAAATAAATATTATTACTACTTATTTCTATTTCTCATATTTTATTTAAATAATAAAACAATTATATAATAAAATAACACATAAAATCATATATATATCAAATAAGTCATGCAAAATCATATAAACAAGATTCAAACATCATTTAAAAATAATAGAATTAAAATGAGGTGTTACATCGATCATGTCCAATCTACATCGTACGCCTACTTCATTTGCTTCTTCAGAAAATTATCTCGCCTCCACGTATGAGTGTCTATCTCAACTGGAAGCATAGCATTTGTGCCATAGACCATTGTGGATGGTGCTTCCTTGGTTGTAGAGTGCGGCGTTGTGTGATAAGACCATAGTACATGTACTTATTATGACGAATATTTTGCACTTGTCATGTTGATACTATGTGCTTCGTATTATATTTTTGGAGTATTTGTATAAATGAAAGAAAATGGGGTAGGACTTACCTCGTGGAGATGTTCTGCCCAAAGGCTTTTGGCGACTTCCAGCTTTTTCTTGATCCCATTTAGGATTACTTTGTTTGCTGACTCTGCTTGTCCATTCGCTTGCGGATGGACGACTGATACGAATTTTGTTTGTATTCCTAAATGTTTGCAAAAGTCAACCACTGTAGCACTAGCGAATTGAGTTCCATTATCTGATACTATGAACTTGGGGATACCAAAACGGCATATAATCTTCTTCCAGTAAAATTTCTTCACTCTTTTGGCTGTGATCTTGGCGACTGCTTCTGCTTCAATCCATTTGGTGAAATAATCTACTCCTACGATTAGGAATTTCAGTTGCCCTGGTGCTAAAGGGAAAGGTCCTACGATGTCAACCGCCCATTTGTGGAAAGGCCATGGCGAGTATACTGAAGTCAACTCATGCGCAGTGGCATGCTTCTTGTCCGAGAACTTTTGGTACTTATCGCACTTTCGGACGTATTCGCAACTATCTTGAAGCATAGTAGGCCAGTAATATCCTGCGCGCAACAGTTTCACAGCAAGAGCTCGTCCTCCAATGTGGCTTCCACAAACTCCTTCATGAACTTCCAAAAGGACTAATTCGGTCTCGCCTTCCGCTAGGCAACGTAACATTGGGGTAGCTTTTCCCATTTTGTACAACTTCCCTGAAACGATGGTAAATTTGGAGGCTCTTTTTCTAACTATCTGTTCTTCATCTTCGTCTTTTGCTTTGAAAGATCTCGTTAAGTACTTCAGTAGTGGTTCCATCCACCCTTCACTTTCTTATGTTAAAGAATTTACCTCTAAAGTTTCCGTACATGGCTATGCAATTACTTCTTGGATAACAATTCTGTTGTTACCTGGTCTTTTGGTGCTGGCGAGCTTGGTGAGCAAGTCTGCTCGAGAGTTCTGCTCTCTCGGGACGTGGATGGCCTCAAAGAATTTAAAGGTTGCTGCTAGACTTTGAACCTTGGTTAGATATTTGATGAGTTGGGCGTCTTTCGTTTGATACTCTCCTGTGATTTGACTGGTTACTAATTGGGAGTCGCTTTTTGCTCGTACATTCTCGGCTCCCATCTCTTTCGCCAAGGTCATACCGGCGATGAGGGCTTCATACTCTGCCTGATTATTACTTGATTTAAACTCAAAACGAAGGGATTGCTCAATTAGGAGTTCACTGGGTCCTTCTAATACTATTCTTGCTCCGCTTCCTTTAAGGTTGGAAAAGCCATCAACTGATAAAAGCCAGACATATGGAACCTCTTCCTCAAGTGGCGACGCGAATTCGACGACGAAATCCACCAAAACTTGTGATTTGATGACGCCTCTTGGTACAAGTTGAATGTCATACTCTGTTAATTCTATGGACCATGCACCATTCTTCCTGCCAAATCTGGTTTATTGAGGACCTGTTTGACGGGATAGTTTGATTTCACCATGAATCTGTGGCTTTGGAAATATGGGCGTAACTTCCTCGCCGTAGTTACGACAGCCAAAGCTAGGCGCTCAATCTTTTGGTATCTTAACTCTGCACCTTTGATAACTCTGCTGACGAAATATATTGGTCTCTCCCCTATGTCTGAGTCTTCTACTAGTACTGTACTTATAGCATTATCAGAGATTGCTAAATAAAGGAAGAGGATATCGCCCTTGCTAGGACGATGTAGTACAAGCGGGCTTGACAGGAAGACTTTCAATTGTTTGAAAGCGTCTTCGCATTCTGGAGTCCATTCAAACTTCTCTCTCTTTCTTATTGAAGCAAAAAAGGAAAAAGCTTTGTCGCCTGCACAAGATAGAAATCTGGATAAAGCTTCTAGTCGCCCTGTTAACTGCTGAACCTCTTTTACGTTGGACGGGTTTCTCATGTCGATGATCACTTGGCATTTGTCTGGATTGGCTTCGATACCTCTGCTTGTTAGAAGGAATCCTACGAATATTCCAACTTGCACCCCAAAAGAACACTTTGTTGGGTTTAGGCGTATGTTGTACTTCCTTACCTGTCCTAAGATCTCTTCTAGGTCGTCCGTATGATTGCAACCTTCTTTGGTTTTAGCTACCAAGTCATCGATGTAAACCTCCAAGTTTCGCACTATTTGCTTGGCGAAAGCCATGTCCATGCTCCTTTGAAAATTTGCACCTGCATTTCTGAGGCCAAAAGGCATAACCTCATAGTGATAATTTTTGTTGTTGGTCATGAAAGCTGTCTTGGGTGCATCCAAAGGGTCCATCCTTATCTGATTATAACCGAAATAGGCGTCCATGAAGCTTAAAGTTTTGAAACCCGACGCGTTGTCGATGAGGTGGTCTATGTTTGGTAATGGATATGGGTCCTTGGGACAAGCCATGTTTAAGTCCGTGTAATCTACGCACATTCGCCATTTTCCATTTGATTTTTTCACAAGGACAGTGTTTGCCAACCATGTTGGATATTGGATTTCGCTTATGAAACGGGCGTCAACTAACTTGCCAACTTCTTAATCTACGGCCTTGTGCCTCTCTTCACCTAATTTTCTCTTTCGTTGTACTACTGGTTTCACATTTGGGTTGACAGAGAGATGGTGACAAGCGATTTCTGGATCTATTCCGGGCATTTCTGAGGGTTTCCAGGCGAACAAATCAAGGTTTCTTTTTAGGAGTGCAATGAGGGCGCCTTCCTCCATTGGGTCCAAAGCTGTTCCAATTTTGGTTTTCTGATGATCCTCTGGGACAATAGATATCTCTTTCAAATCTTCAGTGGGCTCTAGGCGTTCTTGCTGGAACTCTTCTCTTGGGTCTAGGTCTATCACATTTACAATGTGATCTTTCTGAATAACTTCATTCTTCTTCTTCTTCTTCTGTAGCTGCAAGATGCTGTGATAGCATTCTCTGGCGACTTTTTGGTCGCACTTAACTGTTCCAACTTTCCCGTTGTCTAGAGGATATTTCATCACTAAGAACTTCGTGGATAACAATCCTCCTAACAGATTAAAGGAAGGTCGCCCTATGATTATATTATAAGAGTTAGGGGCATTGACCACCAGATACCTGACTCAGATTATTTTTGCTGAAGAACCATAACCGAAGGTTGTCTTTAGAGTGACGTAGCCTCGCACATGCACCTGCTCGCCCATGAATCCTGCCAAGATTCCTCTGAAAGGTTGCAACTGTTGACGATCTAGACCCATTCTCTCGAAGGTTTCGTAATACAGAATATCAACTGAACTGCATGTGTCTACTAGAACCCTCTTGATATCCCACTTGAATATTTGGACAGTGATAACCATGGGATCATCGTCATGAGGGATGACGCCCTGGAAAAATTTGGGCGAGAAGCGTATCTCAGGCTCTCGCTCTTCCCGTGTTGTACTCCTGACATAACATCACTTGCCTGCCATTCTTTTTACGTGACGAGCTAGATTCTCCTCCTCCTGCGAATCCCCCTAAGATAGTGTTCAGGGTATGTCTCTTTTCTTTGTTGTCTGCGTCCTTCCTTGGCCTTTGATTTCTTTCGGTTTTTTCTTCCTTGTCTGCTCGAATGTAGCCCCTCAACTTTCCACTTTGTATTAATTTCTCGATCTCCCTTTTGAGGTGGATGCAGTCGTTTGTATCGTGCCCCTGAATTTTGTGATACTTACACCAGCTATTGTTGTCTGTTCCCATGCTCGTATGCCTTGTTTTGGGAGCTTTCGGAATTATCTTTGACTCATAGACCTCTTTGAATATTTGCGCCGGGCGGGTGTTCAAATGGGTGAAACCGCCCGAACGAGGTCTGGAGTTTTAGGGAGCATATGGGCGTTTCTCTTGTCTCTTGTAATAAGCTTGATCTCTATCTGCTGGTGGCTGGTGATTTCTTCGATCTGGTTTGGTGGAGGTGCGCTCCTTTGCATCTCTTGCTTTCTTTTTTGCGTTACTTTCTTCTCCTTTGATGTAACAATCAGCCCTGGCGATGATTTCTTCCATGGAATCGGCGGGCTTTTGTGCCAAAGATTCGTTGAATTGACCCGCCCTTCAACCATTCTAAAAAGCTCCCACGAATACTTCTTGGTTGGGATTAATTACCTTGATGGTAGTATCGTTGAATCTGGCCAAGTAGTCTCGCAAAGATTCGTTGTGTCCCTGGCGGACGTTGAAAAGGCTGGTGGCGGAGACCTTCCTGTGGCGACTTGCGGCGAACTGTTGTGTAAGCTTCCTGGTCATATCCTGGTAGCTCACGACAGAAAAATAGGGAAGGTTCATATACCAATGCAACGCCGCATCAGCTAGGGTTCCTGCCAAAATCTTCCACTTGAGAGAGTCGGAGGCGCCCACGACGGCCATCCGAGTATTGAACGCTGTTATGTGCTCCATCGGATCGCTCTTCCCATCGAAGGATGAAAGATGGGGAGGCTTGAAGTTTTTTGGAATCGGAGCGTTCCATATCTCTGCTGAAAGGGGTTGTGGTTCTGGATCCTCCATCTCGCCATGCTGAGACTCATCTTTCTCCTCTTGTTGCTTTTGCTGAACGGTTTCCATCGAGGTGCGCAGAGCATCGTTCTGCTCTCGTAGGAGAGCCATGTCAGTTCTCAAAGTCTCAAATTCCTCGGGGGTGGCCATGAGAACGGTTGCGTGATCGTTCTTGAATTCAAGAAACTCTGAGTGTTGGATTTCTAAACCACAGAGGTGTTCTGTGATTCAGAAGACTGGTTAGGGTTCTTGAACCACGACTGCGATTCAAGAAGGTGGTCTAGGTTAGTTTTACCTTTTCCTTTAGACGGCGCCAACTGTACTTACAAAAAGTACCAGTGATCGATATTAGGGTTTGTTCTGTCCATTAGGGTTTAGACTGAATATTGAATGCCTTGAGAATGCTCTCAAGGGTGTTATTTATAGCCTTCTATGGGCTTGGGCTTCGGTTGCTTGGTTCCCAAGCAACAGGGGTATTTGTGTATTTTAGGCGGTTTCTAGAAGCCACTTGAGGCGGTGCCTTGGAAAGGACGCACCTTGGGCCTGAGAGCCTTTCTGGAGGGCGCTGATGAGGCCTCGTGGAGGGTCTAAAGGCCCTTCTGGAGGTCTATTAGATTCTTAGGAATATTATGACGGTCCACATTAGAACAGAACGCGCCACATTCCTTAAGAAATAAAAGAAAAGTCTGGATGTGTCGTGGTATGATGAAGATGAATCAGAAGAAGAAGGGAAGAAAGAACAAGGCAAGCATGTTGCTGCTTTAACTGCGAGAGTCACATCTGATGTTGAATCCTATGATCAAGAGTTGATCTATGATAAATTAGAAGCTTCTTATGAAGAATTATATGTAAGAAGTGGAGAAATATGCAAACTGCTGGAGGAAGAAAAGAAGATTAATAGACAACTAATCACTGAGAAAAATAATCATCTGTCAAAAATCTCTGAACTTAATGATCAGGTAAATCCTCTGAACTCTCAACTTGAAAATGTTAAGAAACAATTTAAAATGTCGACCACAGGCACCGGCATCCTGGATGTTATTTTAGAAGGATAAGTTAAAAAGGAACCAAATGGTACAGGTTTTGATCACAAGTCTCTAATCCAGAAACAACAGAACCAGAACTTTGCTTTAAACCAGAAGATCATGGGATAATAAGAAAAGAAAAGCAGGATAAATATATTAGTTTTGTAGTTGCTACTGGAATAAATATTGCTTCTACTAGCAAGTCGATGTTGCAACATTCAAGAGAACATCATAGTTCTAAGGACAAAAAGGTAACTCGCCCTTGGATCTGTCACCACTGCAAGAGAAAAGGTCACATAAGACCTTTTTGTTTCAAGTTGTATGGTTACCCTAATCAACCTGGATACAAATCACGTAACCCTGAAAAGAAAAAAAAATTAAGAAACACTGGACAACAAGATGTGACAATGCTAGGTTAATGGTCCACACATCTCTGGGAACATCATCTTGTGACATCTGGTACTTTGATAGTGGTTGTTCCAGACACATCAATGGCGAAAATAATCTACTAAAAGATTTAAGACCTTGTAATGATGGCTGTTTTGTCTTTGGTGATGGAAGCAAGGGAAGAGTACAAGGTATTGGTAATGTGTGTAGTGATGGATCATCTAAGATTGAGAATGTTTTCTTAGTTAAAGGTCTAGTATTCAACTTGATTAGTATCAGTCAGTTATGTGACCAAGGATTGGAAGTAAAGTTCAACAAAACTGAATGTCTCGTAACTAATCTAAAAGGAGAAGTGTTTATGAAAGGTATTAGATCTAAAAATAATTGCTATAAATGGGTTCCTTATCAAAAGGATCAGATTTTTGAACAAGCCAAAATGTTGATTAAAAGGTTGGAACATCAGAAGATTGTTAAAGTCAATGACCACCCACACATTGGCAATTTGAATAATTGGCAAAGGACCTTCTTGGAGAAGAATCAGACTAAGGTACAAAGTCACTATATTGTGGATCATGTTAAAAGAAATATTATTCTCACTGAAGATTTCTTGATTGATAAATATACATAAATCTTAGATTTAAAGAAATTTGAGAAGCTAAGGGACAAGATGGACATTTCGCTTCAAAAGAAGTTATAGTAGTTAATTTATGATGGGTGTGCAAGAACTTTTCATGTGTCTCTCTTCTTATTGATGCACACCATTTTAGGAAATCTCTTTCAAATTTTCTCTCAACTTCCAACTAAGCGCAATCATCTCACCCTTAACCCTAGTCAGTTCCTTTCTCTCTCAAAACCTCCTAAAATCGTTTGCATTCCTTCCTCTATAACAAAACACCATCATCTTCTTCCCTTCTCTGAACACTATCAACAACATCGTTTCACCATGAAGTTCAAATCAGACATCACTACTACTAAAACAAAGACTACCTCTAATCATCAAAATACAGACACCTCTGTTCCTAAGATGATTGAGCTACTCAACACTGTCACTCCCACCCAATCCAAAAATAAAAACACACACAAGTCTACTGCTAAGAAGAAGAAATCTTTAAAGAAAGGTGAATCGAAGGATGCTCTCGACATAACTGAAGCCGAGACCTCTGTGCAAGAAGTCAAGAAAACAAAGGGTAAAAAGGCTCACAAAATCTCGTCTGATGTCTCAACTCTTGATCTTGGAAAAGGTAATCCTGGTGAAACCCTTATTTCCAATGTACCTGAATCTAGTAGAAAACTAGGGCTAGGAGATCTGAATGATGCTATAGATAATACTAAAAACAAGGACGTTGATGCTGGTAACGAAACAAATGTCAATGATTCTGTTGGAAAAGAACCTGATGAAACTGATGTTCAAGAGGATGTTGGGCCGGATGTTGGAACATCCTTGAGCCAACCTAGCAACTCTGTTGGTGTCACTACAACCGGTGGCGGTGATAAGGACCCTAGTTTTGAGACTGCTCCAGAGATGGACGTAAACTCTAGTAAGTCTGTTGAGAACTCTATTTCTGAAGAAGGTAAAGAATCTGAAGAGATCTCTAAGGAGACTCAAAAGGAAGATTGTTCCGATGACAAGAAGAAGGATAAGGATGTGGTTGATGTTGATGAACTGGACCTAGACAACATCCCTCTGGTAAACACACTTGGTGATGGTGTGACCAAGAGGTTGAGAAGCAATAAAGGAATAGTTGTACTCCCTACAAGCAAAATCCCCAAGAAAAAGACTAACTCAGTAGCTGCTATTTCATACTAAAATAAACTGAAAAACATGTAAGAATAACGTAAGATGACCTGTCATCAACACAAGATTTGGGCTAGAATGAAAAGGAATTATGTAATCTATGTTTAAGGGATTAGTCTTTTTTTTAGAATGTAAGCTATGGTTTTGGTGTTAAGAGAGTATCCTGGGCACTAAGCTTGCTTTAGTAGGTATGTTAATTATAAGATTGTAACATTTTGTAAATTCACTACATTGGTTAGCATTTTAGTCACAACACCTTTTCATGCGCGTGTGTGTGTGTATATAATTTTTTTTCTCTATTCTAATTTTTTTCTTATAATGTAAACAATATTAAATTAGCAACTACATTAAGCACAAGGTTTGTAAAGGGTAGATCAAATAGACAAAGCAAGCACCATACAACAAAAACATCAACCACCAAAACTGCCAACAACTTAAACTACAAAACTTGGAACCTATTCCAAGTATAAAAAAGGAAAGCATATCTTCCTATAAATTCATATTACCTGAACTACCACATCAAATGGATTAGGATAACATGATATACCACGCCAAAAGGTACAAAAAGCCACCAAAAGCATATCTTCCTATCAATCACATGAGCACAATTCTGCATATTATATAGAGAAAATGTTCCCTTGCAAGGAAACAAGTGTTTACTGCACATTCATTCAAACTAAGTTGTTGAAATTTCACTTTATTCTATAATGTTTTTTGGTATTGTCTATTTAACTTGTATGTTTAGTAATTTTAATTGTGTTTGATCTATATGTACGTTTGATGGAAAAAAACATGTTTATGGTTAATTTATGTTGCTTTTTTTATAAAAAAAATGTTGTATATCCGATAGAGTATTTAATTGGAACTTAGTTTCTGATCCAATTAGTTTGTAACTTTTGATGGGGGAAAAATGACCTATTTATGACTTCTGATCTACTGCGAACAATTTGAACCTTGTAACTTTGAATTCTTACGAAAAAAATTCACTTTAATTTGGCCAATTAAAGGATATGGTTTGATCCAATCATAACGTAAAGACGTCTTAACTTCATTAAACTGTCTTCCATTCCATTTTTATGTCATTGTGCTCTTGCCTCATAAAATACAAAGGTAGTTGGGGAGGGGGGTTGAGAATGAGAAACTAGGGTATATTGGGCCAATAGAGCAATTTCCTTGATGAAGAATCTAACCTACATAGGCCCAAACATATAATCCCTAAACCTAATGACACATCTTCTCTTTTACTCGTTGCATATAAAAGTGGCCGCATCCACAATATCTTCATCCTTAATTTCTTCTTTGTAATGCTTCTTCTTATTTATACTTTGTGCTTATTCGCCAGTTTCTTTCGAAATTCTTCATACCATTTGTTTTTCTTTTCATGAGTTCTCTAAAATACTCTCTATTAATCAGCTTTTCAATATTTCATTACCTTTTAAGTCCACAGATGGTTAATTCTTCGATTCCTCTATCAAGTCCATAACATATTAATCTAGTTGTCAATTTGTCCCCGATTTACAACTAATTGACGACAACAACAATCATTGATAGAATCCAAGATCTAATAGTTTGACTAGATCAACTACGTGTTTATTTTCTTCTCAAACTATTCAGATTAGCTGATCTAGTTTGATTGTTGCGGTAATGGATGAAGGTAAATCCGTAGACGAGGAAGAAGATATTCATCAAATTAAATTGGTATAAATCTTACAATCATATCGACGAAATACCAAAGGTATCCATCAATAATATAAGTTAATCTCATTCATACTATATGAATATATCTGCATCGTTTAATTTTTTCGATATCCACTAAGGATGCATGATTATATACCCTTTAATGCTTATTTTGCTTTACCTTCACTATTAATTATAAGGTTGATTTAAGTTTATAGAATTAAATTGTTATTTAAATAAAATAGTTTACGAGTAAAGTTATAGGATCTAACATCGTTGATTTATGATCATCAAATTATATTTTTTTTTTCCATGAGGACAAGATTCTTATTTTAATTTATCTCTTTTTTTAGTACATGTTTTTGATTTCATAAAAATAAAAGAACGACTATCCACATCAATCTTCTCTTTTTCACTTTTGCAATTATGTGCATTTATTGATTCAATCATGTTTACTGCAGTAGCAGATTCATTATGGGAGCATGTCCAAGTGAACCACATGGACATGAGTTCTAAAGACAAGAGCATGATCCACAAGGTATTATTGAATCCAGACAATTCCAAAGATACGTTTAGCTTCTTAGCATTAGAGACCGTCGAATTTTTACTTAAAGTTCAATGGATCATCTAAAAAGGTTTAACGGAACAATTTGTTGTCTGCTTCCGTCACACTTGTGTGTGTCTATATATTTATATATTCCTTTTGAAATTGGTTTGAATAGTGACAAACTGGATTTTTAATCAAAACCAAGTGGATGTACCTTAGTGTTTTTTGGATGGATGTAAATTAGTAGTCTTCCTATATATATAAAAGATATAAAAAAAATTAGGTTAAAATATGATTTTGGTCCCTGCAAATATACCTCATTTTGGTTTTAGTCCCTTTAATTTTTTTGTTGTTTTTAGTCCCTGCAAATATGACTCGTTTTAGTTTTGGTTCCTGGCTTCACTTTTGTGATGATTTACACACGTGGCACATCATGACTGAACTCATTTATGAGAAAAAATAGTCCCTGCAAAATCTTTTGATTTTTAAAAAGGTCTCTGCAAAATATTTTGTTTTTGAAAATAGTCTCTCCAGGGACTATTTTCAAAAACAAGAGGGACTATTTTCAAAAACAAAATATTTTGCAGGGACCAAAAACAACAAAAAAAATTACAGGGATTAAAACCAAAACGAGACATATTTGCAAGGACCAAAACCATATTTTAACCAACAAATTATAACATTTTCTGATCTTGTACCCAGGATAAACCCAATACGTAACAACTTTTTTTTTAATATTATTTATTGAGGTAAATTGCAATAGTTTGCCTTGAGTTTTACAAAACCCATGCAATTACCAATAATTTGATTTCCCTTTTCCATGAAAAACATATCCCTAACTAACCTGATGTGATCTAGGTACATACGCCGTCTGGTTTATTGTATAATTCAAAACTAGAGAACTATTGTTTACTTTTTTTCTTGAGACAAACAATAAGTTGTCCTAGTGAATGATGTTGTCTATGTATTCTATATTAATGCAATTTTATATCTGAAATTGTTTTGTATACATTCAATATGTATTCATTGTTGTGTTTATTGGTCATTATGAGCCATGGATATATTGAAATGACTTCAGACTAAACAGGATTATTATGGTGACATGTTAGTTGTTGTTGTCTTACTGAAGCTTAACAGTAAAATGCTAGCTTATAATAGCCTATGGAGTTTAACTATGCACTAAAATGTTTAAAGAAACATTTTCAATAATAAGGCATAATTCTTGTTTAATCATTTAACAGCATGAGTATCAAAACTTATAATGTACTGTGATGATGTTAGAGTAGGGTAGAGAGAATCATTTTTCACATTAGGAACTGCTTGTTAATAACCTGGAACAAGATCTTGTATGTGTGACAGTTGTTGTTTTGTTGCATGTTATTGCATGAGTATTCATAAATTATATTTCCTTTGCAGTTCTTTCCATCTTGAACTCCGACAAAGAATGAAATTGTGTTTGCGGCACCAACAGGAGAGAAAATCCATACCAGGAGGCATATGGAGAAGTATTTGAAGGAAAACGATGGCCCAAAGATCTCAAAATTTGATTGGGGCAATGACGAGACTCCAAGAAGATCAGCAAGAATCATTGAGAAGGCCAAGCCAGATCCTCTAGTAAAGCATCAGAGTGAGCCCCCTAAGAAATGGGACAAAAAGTCAGCAGCTTATTTAAAAGCATCAAAACGGAAGATTGATGTCAAGGAACTGAAGGTCTGAAGTTGTCCAGACTAAAGATGAAGAAAATATGGAAAACCATCAAAGGAGATGAAGAAAAGATGGTGGAATAGAGAATGGAAGATTGGTCAAATCTCCAAATAATGAATAGAATAAACTCTTGGCTTCTGTCTTCTGTAACTCTAATGACGCTTTTAATTATATTTGATGATGACTGTAGTATTTGTTGTTTATCTGATTGTTGATTAAACCATTGGCCTTGAATATCAGAAAACTGTGTTTACGGCACCAACAGGTGGCCCGAAGATCTCAGAATTTGATTCGGCAATGATTTTCTCTCTTGTTGGTGTTGTAAGCACAATTTTATGATATTCAAGGCCAATGTTTTAATGAACAATCAAATAAACAACAAAGACTAGAATCATCATCAGATAGAATTAAAGGCCTTATTAGAGTGACAAAAGACAGAAGCCAATAGTTTATTCTATTCCTTATTTGGAGCTTTGACTAATCTTCCAATCTCTATTCCACCATCTTTTCTTCATCTCCATTGCTGGTTTTCCAATCTTTTCTTCATCTTTAGTCTGGACAATATCAGACCCTTCAACTCCTTGTCATCAATCTACCGATTTGATGCTTTTAAATCAGCTGCTGACTTTTTGCCCCGTTTCTTAGGGGGCTCACTTTCATGCTCTATTAGAGGAGCTGCCTTGGCCTTCTCAATGATTCTTGTTGATCTTCTTGGAGTACCAGGAGGCATATGGATAAGTAGTTGAATGAAAACGATGGCCCAAACATCACAAAATTTTATTGAGGTACTGGCGAGACTCCGAGAAGATCATCTAGAATCATTAAGAAGGCCAAGGCAGCTTCTATAGTATAGCATGAAAGTGAGCCCCTTAAGAAAAGGGGCAAAAAGTCATCAGCTGACATAGCAAACAATGAGGGGAAATCCAACATTGTTGATGGTGATTTAAAAGCATCAAAAGAAAATATTGATGACAAAAGAGCTGAGTGGTATGAAATTGTTCAGAATAAGAATGACGAAAGATTGGACAACCAGTGGAGGAGAGGAAGGTGGATTGTGGATCTTAGGAAGCAGAGAAATTTGAATAAGGAATAGAATAACCCTTGGTTTCTGTCTTCTGTCACTCTGATGATGCCTTTCTTTTTGTCGTGGTTGGGTTTTGAACCCCGAACCTTGCATATATTATGTATTGTCCCTACCAATTGAGTTAAGCTTATGAGAACCTCTGATGATGCCTTTAGATTTATCTGAGTATGACTTTAAGTTTTGTTGCTAAAAAATGTAACAACAAAATAAGTTTAACTTGGAACAAGATCTTTTATGTTTTATAGTTTTTTTTTAAATGATTGCAAGTGTTATAGTTGTTGACCTGTTGAATATTATTACATACGACTATTCATAAATTATTTATAAAGAAGTATGGAACTCCAACAAAAAATGAGATTGTGTTTACTGCACCAACATTATGTTGATCCCAATGAATCCAGACGTAGATTCTTTAAGTAAGGTCTCCAATAGGGGTGGAAATGAGCCGGGCCGAGTCGGACTTTGCTTAAATAGGCTAGGCCTAGTTAAATAGGCTAAGCCTTGACCTTTTACCTGTCAAAGGCTTTATTTTAAGCCCGGCCTGGCCTTTTTAAAAGTTTGGCCTGGCCTATTAGCCTATCTAAAAGCCTAGTTTGTGTTACGAATTTCAAACAGAGTTTGTTCATAAAAAAAAGTTCCCTTTCAACGTACGTAATATAGAGATAAACATTATAGATGGATTTAATATAGAGCCATCTCATCCCATATTTGTAATTGTAACTCATTAGTCATTGGAATTGAATTATTTTCGGTTGTGTGGACCGTGTGTTATCTTTTAATTTTTGGTGGTTGGTTATTGGTGTGGACCGTGTGTTATCTTTTCATATGATATATGAGGGATATACCAAGAGTTGTGTTGTATCCTAAATACAAAAAAGAAAAAACCGATATAATAATAATTGTGGTATGATAATTTGAAGGATCAATAATTCTTTTTGATGTATATAAATATAAATAATAATAAATGTGGAAAAATGTAATATACTCATAAACGGGTCGCCCTAATAGGCTTGATAGGCTTTTTTATAAGCCTAAGCTCGGCCTATTTAAATTAATAGGATTTTTAAAAAGCTCAAGCTTGACGCATTTATTAAACGAGCTAGGCTGAGCCAGGCTTTTAGTAGGCCGAGCTATAGGCCTCTGACGGGCGGCCTGGCCTATTCCCACCCCTAGTCTCCAATTTTTGTTACCAAAACATATAGAAGTTCAATATATATATTTATTTTTTTGAAAAAACAAAATTTCTTGTCTTGGTTTTGATATCTTATTTCTTTGTTGAAGAATGGTTTTAATATCTTCTATTAGGTCGTTGTGACTAATTTAATATTAATTTATATGTTCTACAAAATTTAATCTCTCATTGTGATTCTATTTATTTCTATGATCTCTCCTAGAGCTGTCAAAACGGGCTATCCGGCTTGCGTCGGGCTAGCCCATGACGGGTTCGGGCTATGGCGGGTCGGGCCAAAAAGGTCTGAAAGATAAACGGACTCAAAAACATCTGTCCAAGCCCAACCCTTTGCAGGCTACGGGCTTTCGGGCCTGCCCGGTTACTTAAAGCTTTTAATTAAAAAACGACACTAAAAAATATCAATAGCAACATTGAATTTAAACCAATCTCCCACTCCACCAAAAACCTGACAGAAATATTAGTATAGCTACAATCATGTTTAAATTGATGCTTGTTTTTTCTACTGATAATCAAGCAACTGTTCTTAAACTCCCTACTGCATCATTCGCTACCTTACTTGATTCCTCATACAATTTATGTTCATTAAAAACAATTAAAGTACTCATAAGTCACAAAATAAATTACCTAAGTAAAAAATGCATCAAGGTATCATGCTTGTACTATAACGATGTTGACAATTGCTCATGATCTCATTGTACATCAAGGTATCATCCTAGTAGAGGAACCAAGCAAGGAAAATTGAATGGAAAGTGGATCAGCAAGGCAAAGCAAAGGGCATCAGCAATAACATTATTATACCTTTCTCTTGATCTCATTGTGCATTATTTTTTAGCAATAACATGACCTGAACCAATTCTTTATAAAATTTTCAAAGAAAAACACAAAATTAATATGAACAAAAAATTTACATGATGCAATTTTTTTTTCTGAACCTAATGATGGTGGGTTGTAGGAAATTATAATGTTAAAAAGTAATTATAAAATAAACGGGCTACCCTCGGCCTGTGACGGGCACGATCCACTGGAACATGATGTGCTCTCAAAACATGCTCCTCACGTTTTCATCATTCGTTAATTATACCCAAGTGAATGATATTCTGCCCTCGTCGAGCGTTGGACGTTTATATCAAACGTATTCCACTCTCCTTGTGTCTTTGGGGTTGACTTCTTGGTTGAATTCATTCAGTTGATCCTTGAGACCTCTTAACGTTACACCAAAACACCGAACCTTCAACCTCTGAGGTTCTCCGTCATTAAATTGTGCATGAACGTTGATCCACCCCGCCATTATTTCAAATCTACACAATAAGAAATTAAAAATAATCAATGAGAAACTCATCAAACATTATTACATAAACCCTAAAAATCCTAAATAAACCTTAAAAAATTTATAAAATTCAAAAAAATATAAATTTAAGCAATATAACTCCATTATAACAAATATTCATAATATTTGTTAATAGCATTTCAGATCTACACAATAAGAAATTAAAAATAATCAATGGAAAAATCAACCCTAAAAATCCTAAATAAACCCTAAAAAAATTATAAAATTCGAAAAAAATATAAATTTAAACAATATAACTCCATTATAACAAGTATTCATAATATTTGTTAATATCATTTCAGATCTACGACATAACCATATTAAATAAAAAACAAAAATTAAAAATTAAACTACAACTAAAATTATAAACATATATACTAACTAAAAATTATGACAAAAGCCTAAGTGATTACTTACTTGTGATTTAGTTGAAATTTTTTTTAATGATTTGGTAGGGTTTTTTTAGAGAAGGGTGAGAGTGAAAGAAAATTAAAATTTTGAGAGTGAGAGTGAGTGTCTCTGGAAGCTGGGTTCTGTCTTCAATATGTAACGAACTCAACGACAGTTAATTACCACTGAGGTCAACGACAATCAACTGTTGCCGGTTTGGCAAACGGTAGTTAACCATCGCTGGAGGCAATTATAGAATTTCCATGTGTTATTATGAAGTGTATGAAGTCATAACAGCAATTTTCCCAATTTTTTATGTTCAAGCTCTACATTTTTTCGGGCTTTTGCGGGCCATCCCAGTAGATCCAGCTCGTTTTATCAGCTCTAAAAAAAACCCTTAGATTTAAAAATGGTTTCCTATAATTAAAGAAAATAATTGCTTCTATTGAAAATCCCTCATGTAAGGTTATAAGATGATTCAAAATAAACTCAAGTTGTAGTGCATTATTATTATAAAAATCTTACAAGTATAAACTTGAATGTTATAGACATAAAATTTTGTCACCAATTTCATAATTTGTCTCGAATTTCGATTCTTTATATCCACTTTTTATACTATATCTTATAAGTTTTAAAGATTTAGTACATAAACAACACAATTACAGATTGTGTGCGATGACGAAGAGAAATGAATGGTTGAAGTAATATCAGAGTTCTAAGATCAAGGTTCTCATCAAGTCTACCAATTTCAATGATCAAAGAAATTCACTTGTATATTTGCAAACAGGAGATAAGTATTAAGGAGGAGAGTTCCATGTTGTAAAGTAACCAAGCTTGTTTAGACCAAAGCTTTTTTTTTTCCTGACAAAATGCTGCAAAATTACTTTTATTAATTAAGAAAATTTCAATAAAATCGATCATTAATCTCTATAGATTGATATCTTTCTATGGCTTATAGTTTACAAAAAAAAAATAAAAAATATTGATAAAAGACATTTGTCTAAAAAAAAATTACCATATAATCAAATAACCACACTTTTTTAACTATACTTTTAAATATAATTTTATTACTGTTATTCTTATTATTATTATTTTGATAATTACTAATTACAAATTTGATTGCTCAATGGATTGTAGAATTGCTCTTTTTGTTTCCTCATGCATTGATTTAAGTTAAGACGACGTTAGAATAGAATAGCTTTACATGCTCTAAGTAAATTAATGATTATTTCACCATTCAGAAAAAACTACCAAGAGTCTTTACCCTTTTCCTAATAACCAGAACAAACCAATTTTTTTTTACAATATTTTTAATATGATTTACCAATTTTGCCACATTAGCCACATTCAAGTGATAGTTAACATTATAATATTTCAAAGAAATCTGCACGTAGCGATTATGTCAGACTAATAGTTGCCATCACTCAATTTAGTTCAAAATAAGTAGAAAATCACATTACATGACAAATTCACATGCATTGATTTATGTTAAGACTACTTTAGAATAGAATAGCTTTACATGGTCTAAGAAAATTAATGATTATTTCACCAATTAGAGAAAGCTACCAAGAGTCTTTACCCATTTCCTAATAACCAGAACCAAACAATACTTTTTTTTTACAATACGTTTAATTTGATCTACCAATTTGGCCACATTAGCCACCTCCAAGTGAAAGTTAACATTATAATATTTCAAATCCACCATATATTTCTAATTGTGACTTTGACGTAACAAACCTCCAAAAAACTTAGACCCATCTCTAATTGTTATGTATACAATCTGGAAAAAATAAAAATAACAAACAACATAAATCTAATCAAGAAATTAATATAATAGACTCTCTAGATATGATCTTCCACACAATATATGCGGGGATATATCAACCTAATGGACCATAAACGCAAATCTAATATAAACACAAAAATAAAATGAAAGGAAGGAAGAAAGGGAACCATCTCACATTAGTAAGAAGAGAGAAAATCATCATATAATGAAATAATAGCAAGAAGAAGGAGAACCATCTCATTAGCAAGAAAAGCGGAAACCATCAATTGGCAATCATGCATATATATTAAGTTGCAAGATTTTTTTTGTTTGATTACATTAAGTGGCAAGAATTTTATTACGAAAAAAAACGTTCATTTTAGTTTCAAAATGAAAGGGTGGGCTATTTATTATATGGACATTAAGAGCCACCTGTGGTAGAATAGAATGTAAGAATAGGTAGTGCAAAGAGTTAGAAAGTTCAATATTCAGTTACATAATAAAGATAAGAATGAATATATATATATATATATATATATATATATATATATATATTCAATAAATAGATGAAAAAAATGAAAAAACCATATTTTTCCAACCAAAAGAATGGAAAAATACATCTTTTTTCATTTTTCAGAACCATGCATATTAATTTAATGTATACCACAAACTACCATTTTTTTTAACAAATTTTTCATTTTTTTCCAATCAAAAGAATGAAAAAACTACATCTTTCTTCATTTTTCAGAACCATGGATGTTAATTTAACGTATAGCACAAACTACCTTAATTTTTACAACTTTTCCATTTTTTTCCAACCTAAAGAATGAAAAAACTACATCTTTCTAAGACGAATCCAACAAATATCAACATTGTAAAGGGTGAATTAGGACTTCAACACCTATAGTAAAAGGTAAAATAAAATAAAATCACCTTTTACAATTCGAGGCAGTTTTAGTTGAATGGTACTAAACGATATCATAATAGTCGTGCTTTATTAGAAAATTACTTGCACGTGTTTTTTCTTTACTCAAAAAAAAATCCTAGAAGGGTTAAATTTATCCCATAAAAAAAAATAGGGTCAAGTAATCCATAGTAGAAATGAGAGAATAATACAACTTTTTGTGAATTGCATATGATCTAAAAAAGAGTGAGTATATAAGTTAAATAAATTGACAACATTGGCTGTTGATTTATTTTAAAATTAGTCAGTATTTAAATCTTGGATAAATAATTTTAACGTTTAAAATTTCTACTAAACAAAAAAGTTTCATTTGTAAAAAAAAAAACTCTTTTTGAATGAATAACATAACTTTTTACCATTTTCTTATAAACTTTTCATAAACGATAGAATATGTTATGGTTGAGTTAAAAAATTATATATGTTATGGAAGAAATAAATTTATGACTTGATTAAAATATAAATTAGTTGAAAAGAGGAGTGAAAAGTGAATAAGCACGACAAAAATTTCAAAGAAAGAGTGAAAAAGTTTTTAATTTTTAGAAAAAGGACACATAAAAATATTAAAACTTTGATTAATCAATATATACATGATTCATAGATACAGATAGTGATACTCAATATATCCTTAAACTTTGAGTTCTTTTGAAAAATCTTTACTGATTAAAAAACATGTGATTCTTCTTTGTAGAAGTTGAAATATATATAGAGAAAGAAATCCACATGCAAAAATTTATGTTAGATTAATATAAGTTGTCATCACTATTATTCGGGTACATCTCTTGCACTTGGATTTGAGTTCTTTTAATACATCTTTGCCAATTAAAAAAATCAACAACATGCGAGTCATGATGTATGTAACGCCCTAGTTGTTATTTATTTATTTTCGGTTGATTTTTAATAAGTTTATATGATTTTAAATGATTTATGTTGATTTTATGGTGTAATGTATTTTATTATATGATTATTTGATTATTTAATTGAATAGGTGAGAAATAATATTATTTAAAGTTTTGGAGGTTAAAAAGATAGTATGACTTTTATTAGTAAATTAGAAATAATATAGAATTATTATTTATTTGGAATTAAGGGGGTTAATGAGAATTAATTAGAATTAATAGGGAGTTAGAGAAGGAAAAGGTCAGAAAAACAGTTTCACGTAGAAACAGAGAGAAATAGAGAAAAGGGAGAAAACCAAGAACCAAGGGAGAAGAGCCTAGGGAGAAGAACTGTAGAGCCTTGTTCATCAAAATTCAGGTAAGGGTGAGACTAACTCTCAATTTTAGGTCTTATAATTTGTTGGTTAATGTTGTTGTTGTTAAGACTGATGAATTGAATTAGGTTAAAGATGAATTGATTTTAATAACTTGATGAATTCATGGAAATGTTGTTGTTTATTGTTGTTCTGATGTTAGTTTGTATAGAAGTAATGCAATTCATCAAAATTGGGTTTTTAGGTGTTGAAATTGGGGTTTGGGGTTGAAAAGGAGAAGTCTGATCGTACAGTTCGTAGTTCTGTAAATCGCCACTCGCCACAGCGAGCAAACCCATTCGCCAGGCGAGTAAGACCTGTGTAGCTCGCCACAGCGAGCAGACCCACTCGCCATGGCGAGTAGTGAACCTGTATAGCTCGCCACAGCGAGCAAATGCACTCGCCACGGCGAGTTGCTTAAATTAAAAAGTGTTAATTGCCTTAATGATGTTTTTGGGCCAATTTTTATATCAACATGAGTGCCTTGATATATTTAGGAATGAATGACACCTTTTTACAGAATCAAATTTGGGTTTTGGGGACTTAAAAATGAAGATTTTAGGTGAAAAATGTCAAAAATGCCGAGAGCACCCAGTTTTGCTCGCCTTGAGCTCGTCCCCAACTCGCCATAGCGAGTAGTTCGTTTCCCTGAACTCGCCATAGCGAGTAAAGTAGCTCGCCACGGCGAGCAGCACTGTAGCATACTTTAATTGTAGCACTGTGAGACTTTGTTGTACCCTTTTTCTGTGTCCTGTCGATAAAGTTGGAGTTTATGTCATAGTTGATTATGCATTTTGTAGTTGTCGTTGTTGTTGTCGAGTTGTATGCAGATATACACTATTGAGTCCATTTCATACTCATACTTTGTTGAGGGCTCATGCCCTGGAGTGTTTTCACTCAACCGTTGAGGGCTTATGCCCTGGAGTGTTTATCACTCAATCGTTGAGGGCTTATGCCCTAGAATGTTATTTCATTCAAACTATTGGGGGCGTATGCCCCGGAATGCTTAGCATTCAACGCGCGTAAAATGGTACCACATGCATTTGCATTAGTCGCATTGTTGTCGTTGTCGTTGTTGTTGTTGTCGGTCGGGTCGTCGATGTAGTAGCCTGATGATGATGTCGTTGATTTGTTTTAATTATAAACTGGCAGTTGATTATTATTATATTGTTGTTGTTGAATTTAATTGATGAATTATAATATCTATCATTGTTTGTGAATCTCACCCCTTCTGCTTGAAAATGTTGCCTTCACTATGGGTAACTTGCAGGTAACGAAGATTAATAGAGATGTCGGTTCAAAGTGTCTTAGGGCTCTGATACGTAACGGGATGGGAATTTTGTTACTTGTTTTCTCTTTCCTTACGTATTACTTATGAATTATGAGACTTTTGTTGAGGCCTGCATGCCAAAGACTAATTTTGTTGATTTGAATGAATTCCGCTGCGAACTTTGAAAGTTATTTATTATTGACTACTTTTTATGAAGAATAAATAGTTATTTATTCATTTGGAGATTTTGTTGAAAGAAATGTAGCATTCCGTTATGTGAATACTCTGATTTTATTTATGAATTTTTATGTTGGGAAAACGGGGTGTTACATTGTAGAAGGCACATTATATATAAATAAAGAAATCCACATGCAAAAATTTATGTTAGATTAATATAAGTTGTCATCACTATTATTCGGGTACATCTCTTGCACTTGGATTTGAGTTCTTTTAATACATCTTTGCCAATTAAAAAAATCAACAACATGCGAGTCATGTTGTAGAAGGCACATTTAAATAAAGAAATCCGCACGTAACAATTTATGTTAGACTAATATAAGTTGTCATCACACAATTCAGTTCAAAATAAGTAGAAAATTACATTTCGTGACAAATCCACATGCATTGATTTAGGTTAAGACTACATTGGAATAGAATAGCTTTACATGCTCTAAGAAAATTAATGATTATTTAACCAATCAGAAAAAACTACCAAGAGTCATTACCCTTTTCCTTATACCCAGAACAAACCAATGTTTTTTTTACAATATTTTTAATATGATCTACCAATTTGGCCACATTAGCCACCTCCAAGTGAAAGTTAACATTATAATATTTCAAATCCACCATATATTTTTAATTGTGACTTTGACGTAACAAACCTCCAAAAAACTTAGACCCATCTCTAATTGTTATGTATAAAATCTAGAAAAAAATAAAGAAATAACAAACAACATCAATCTAATCAAGAAATTAATATAATACGCTCTCTAGATATGATCTTCCACACTATATATGCGGGGATATATCAACCTAATGGACCATAAACGCAAATCTAGTATAAACACAAAAATAAAATGAAAGGTGTAATATCTCCCTCGTTAGTTATCGGAATATTACCAGTCGAACGTATCGGAGGACAAATGTTCATAGAAATCTAGTACGACGGAGAATGTTTTATCATGTAATATCAGTTAAGCACGTTTAAGGCCAAGGGCAATATGGTACATGCACACAAGGAGTATATAAGTGGTTTAAGTCACCAACATTTCATTATTCATTGTGCTTTCTCTCTCTAGGCTTGAGAGCTCAAGATTTTCTCCTCCCTCTCTCTTAGATATTGCCCCTCTCCCTCTCAAATCCATCAATCCTCCCAAAGATCAATATGTTGGTGATTAAGCATGAAATATGGCTTTCTTCATGATCAAGAGACAACTAGAAACTTGGATTGAGTTTGGATTCTTCTTCCTTTCTTCACAAGAAGAGATTTATTGGCTAGGGTTTGGATGTTCTAGATGGATTTGGATCATTGGTATGTTTTAAAGGTTGATGAGTTTACATTTGAAGCATGTAGAACAATGTGGGACTAGAGATCAAGCAAGCTAGGCTTTTCAATTGGAGGAAAGTTGGAGTTTAACATCATGCTTGTGTTGGAACAAGGGTGTTCAGCAATACCACTTTTAGTTTTGATGATAACAATGTATTAAAAATTGTCAATTGGATATGTTAATATTTGTTTAAGTGTGCAGGATCTTAGTCAAAGATTTTAATCCTTGAAAGCATTCTGTAAGAACAAATGAAGAGCAAAATTCTCTAAGAAGCTTGTTGCATGTGATTCTGAAGTCCTAGAGAGTTTGAAGAATCATCAGAAGCTGTTTCGAGAGGTTCTGAAGACAAAGAGAGTTTGAAGAAGCTACTTCGAAGAAGTGCAAGTCAGAGGTTCTGAAGACTCAGAGAATCTAAAGAACAAAGAGAGTCTGAAGGAGCTGAAGAGAGTCCGAAGGAGCTGAAGAGAGTCTGAAGCTCATCAGAGTCTAGAGTTCTACAGAGAGTTTGAAGACCGCAAATTGAAGATTTGCTTAGAAGATTTTATGAAGGCATTTCGATGCATAAGAAACGTTCGTTTGGAGTAAGGGCTACTTTAAAGTCAGCTTGAGCATGGTATGCATTGTGACAAAAAGAAAGCGCAGGAAAAGGGAATAGTACGTGTACGACCACCTTCTCCACTACTCCACTACTTGTACTATTTGGCAGTTGTGTCTACCGGTAATTCGCCTCAAATGGAATGGATTTCAAATTTGTCATTGAAGGACGATTACCATATCAAGCAACAGATCAACAACAATTGATCAAGCTTCTAGAATGACTCTGTGATGTGCTGGACAGTCTCAACGTCTCTTTACGACGTCTATATAAAGGGATGAAGACTTGGAGAATATACTACTGACTCTGAACGTTTTGTTAAGCTATTTGCTATTCTCCCTGAGTCAAACAAAACAACTTAGAGAATTCTTACAAACTTGTTTATTCTAGAATTTCTAAGTATCACAGAAAACAGAGTCTCTTACTGTTTCGTATTTTGGAACACCACTGATTGTATATCAAGTGTTCAATCACTCTTTCAATTTTCTGTAAATTGTGTTCGAAGTCTCTTGCCTGTGTGCTTGAGCATTTGAAGTCTCTTGGGTGTGTCCTTGAGCAAAGAAGTCTCTTGCTTGTGTGCTTGAGCATTGGAAGTCTCTTACTGTGTGTTTGAGCAACTTGTAATTGTTGATTACATTTTAGTGAAACTCTTCTTGGAAGTGCAAGGGGGACAGGACTACTTCCGGTTTGTGGAAGGAACCTGTATAATTGCTTGTGTTCTCTCTTTCCCTTATCTCTTTACTATTTCCGCTGCAACAGACTCTTATCTTCCATCAGATCCTGAACTCATTCAGACTCTGATCTTGGAAAACAGATTTATACCCTTTAATAGTTGCGAACAAGTTAACATAATTCAACCCCCCCTTCTTGTGTTTTTCTCACCTTCAGTTGGTATTAGAGCTCCAGCTCTGTTGTCTTAGCACTTAACCGTGTAACAGAGAAAAACATGTCTTAGCACTTAACCGTGTAACAGAGAAAAACATGTCTTCCAGTGAAGTTTCAACTTCAAGTGCTACTCCTAATACTGGTGATGCTATATCATTTGACTATGGATCCAATAACAGCAATAAGAAAGCTAATTATGGGAAGATTCCAAAGTTTAATGGTGATCCTGAAGAATTTTCTTGGTGGAAAACCAACTTCTATAGCTATGTCATGGGCTTAGATGAAGAGCTATGGGATATTTTAGAAGATGGTTTTTACGACTTAGAACTTGACGACAAAGGTGCTGCTATTGACCGTAAGAAACACACTGCCACTCAGAAGAAGAGCTACAAGAAACATCATATCATTAGAGGAGCTCTTGTCACAGCTATTCCAAAGTCTGAATACATGAAGATGAGTCACAAATCTACTGCTAAAGCCATGTTTGCCTCTCTCTGTGCAAACTATGAAGGCATCAAGAAGGTCAGGGAAGCTAAAGCTCTTTTATTGGTTCATCAATATGAATTATTCAAGATGAAGGAGGATGAAAGCATTGAGCAGATGTACTCAAGGTTTCAAACTCTAGTATTTGGACTTCAGATACTGAAAAAGAGATATATAGCTTCTGACCATGTTAGCAAGATATTGAGGAGCTTACCCTCTAGATGGAGACCAAAGGTTACTGCAATTGAGGAAGCTAAAGATTTAAACACCTTGAGTGTTGAATATCCTCAAAGGCACTCAAAGTTGAAGAGTCTGAAAATGAATTTTCTTCTTCTGAAAGCTCTGAGGAAGATCCTGATGTTTCTAAAGAAATGGCTATGCTTTCAAGCAGACTGCATTACCTGGCCAAGAAGAACAAGAAGTTTCCGGGTAAGAGCAGTGGTAAGGGTTTCAAGAAGGAAGAATAGAAAGGCTGCTTCAACTACAAGAAGCCTGGGCACTTTATTGCTGATTATCCAGAGTTGTAGAAAGAGAAATCCAAGTCTAAAAAGCCAACCTTCAAGTCAAGCAAGTTTAAGAAGCAACTCAAGAAGAGTTTGATGGCTACCTGGGAGGATCTTGATAATGAGTCAGGGTCTGACGAAGATGATGCCGATGGTGAAGCTAATGTAGTTGTTGGCTTAGTGGCTACAACTGAACTAGTTGAAGAAGAACCAGATGCAGAATCAGACACAGACTCTGAGAGTGAAACTGAGGTATTTTCTAAACTCACAAGATCTGAATTAATTGATTCTATCAAAGAACTTCTTGGTCACTATGAGACCAAATCTACTAAGTTGAGCAAAGTCAAACAACAACATGATAAGTTGTTGAAACAACATGACTCAACTATGGTAGAAATGGACAGTTTAAAGAAAGAAAATGATTCCTTAATGGTCAAGAAGTGTAGCTGCAAATACTTGAGTGAGCAGGATTATTCTCTACAAGAATTTATTGCTACTGGAATTGATAGAACCAGGGTAGCATCTATGATCTATAGCACATATCAGAACAGAGGACAGGGTCTTGGATTCATAGGAGGCAACTCAAATGAAGTGATCCTGAAACCTGGTCCTGATGGCGCCGGAGAAGCATTGAAAAATCACTTTGTGCGTGAGTTTGAAGAAGTCAACACAGTGACTCATTCAGGACCTAAATCTTCAAGTTCTAAGGTAAAGAAGAAGTCAAAACCACAGAACCTAAAGCCAAAGGTACTGAACAACTCTGAACCTAAGACTTCAAAGATTCAGATTCAGAAGAAACCAGAGTGTGGTAAACAGATTCAGAAGAAACCAGAGTCTGAAAAACAAAAGCCTAAGTTTCAAAGAAGAGAAACTGTGAGTGGTAAGTTGGATTCTAAACTGAAAGGTTATGAACCTAAAGTTTGGAGGAAAACAATACCAAGGACCTCAAGACACACAACACAAAGGGGATTCAATGGTTCAAGGACTAACCCCAAAGGACCCATAAAGATATAGGTACCTAAGTCTGAAATTGTTGATGTTGCAGGTATGTCTAAAAGGACAAGAAAGGCAGAAGGCCTGGTACCTGGACAGTGGCTGCTCGCGACACATGACGGGAGAAAAATCTATGTTCCTAAGCCTGACCATGAAAGAGGGAGGAACTGTGGGATTTGGAGGAAACCAGACTGGCAAAATTATTGGTATTGGAACCATTGGTAACTCTCTAATCTCAGTCAGTAATGTGTGGTTTGTAGATGGACTTAGACATAACCTACTGAGTATAAGTCAATTGTGTGACATTGGTTATGATGTTTTGTTTAATAAGAACAACTGCACAATAGTCAATAAGGATGATCAATCCATAGTTTTCAAGGGAAAGAGAAGAAACAATGTTTATAAGTCTTTTGAGGCCTCTTGAATCTTCATTCTTCGTTTCCTTGAATATTCATAATTTTTTCGGATGTTCTTGATTTTCCGATTTGCATCATTTATTTGTAAATTACTTCAAAAACCCCTTTAAATTGCTATGTTTCGGGAAAACTAGAATTACATACTCAAATATAGAAAACGTTACAAAAATCCCGAAATCATAGGCAATCGTTCTAATACTCCTCCTTTTTGCTGCTATTTCCTACTAAAATAAACTGAAAAACATGCTAAGAATAACGTAAGATGACCTGTCATCAACACAAGATTTGGGCTAGAATGAAAAGGATGTTGGATTAATTATTTAATTAATCAATTATGGATTGACAATAATCAATTATTATAAATTAATATTATATTATCAATTATGGTCTATTGTGTTAAGCAGTAATTAGTTGATGAATATGTGTCATTGGGTTATTCTTTCTAAATGGACCGTGATGGGTTGGATCATTTAGATAAGCCCAATGAGAGGTCCCTGCCCTCAACCGTTTAGCTATTTAAACGTCATCACATCAAACGGTTCAGCATTCTGACCATTACGGTGAAATCCTAAACTTAAACGGCGATAGTGTTGATTTAATTAGTTTTATCCTCATGCGACTTATCGTATATTATTGCACATATGAAGATATTTATTCATTCTTCTCTTTTGTTGTGCAATTATGATATCCTTTATAGAAGTGAAATCATTTTTCCAGTATATTCTAAATAGAACTCTATAATTATTATACATTATTAATATAATACTCCATGTTGTATTTATATTATAATTTATAGTGGGAGTATTGAAATTTTTTATTCTATGAGTTCTACCCTGGATAAAATAGAAAACTACTTGACACACTTGTATTCTAAATAATAACTCTTGTTATTATACTATTTCATATAAATAAATTTTAAAGTCATATTTATGATATGCTAATTTAAAATATTGTTAAGCATGTCATTCTATTATTTGAATATGACCGAAGTTGAGTAAATTAAATACGGTTGTTTAGGCATGATATTATTTTATTATATTCTTTCAAGCATAAACATTATTGATTTGTATAATTATAATCTCACCTATCATGGATGCAAATATGCAAATTTTGTTAAATAGATCAGTATTATATTGGTGACAATTATACCTTATCGGTGTGTTGTTATTAATATAATTTTGCTATTAATCAATGTACCTTAATTTTGTTATACGTATGTCAAATATAAGTATAGCACCCTATCAATATTTCAATTTTTTAAGACATAAGAATTGTACATTGTGATGATATAATTATTACTTATTATCCTTAAGATCCTCGAATAGGATTACAATGAGTAAGTTACTCTATTAAAAGACATGTAGCAAACTATATAAATTTTGCAATCCAATATTAGTCAAATTGAATTAAAATTCTACTTAAATATTATTTTGTATATATAAATATTTTGGATTGCTATTATCCCTTTGTTATGTGAGCGACGGACATACCCTATCGGTGTGACGTTACTTAACATATCATTTTCTGATAGAGAAATAGTTGAATATTTTTTTTTTAAAATATATTTCAAACTTTATAGTTCAACTATCATTATTTAATCTCTATCAAGTGGGAGAATCTTTGCCATGTATTATGTAACGTGATGGACATACCCTATCGGTATGACATTACTTAACATGATCATCCTTTTGTGGGTAAGAAAAGTACCCTATTAGTTTAACTATCATTCTCCACCAAGTGGAGAAAGTATAATTCTTCAACAAACGAGGAAAATTCTACATGTCAATTAACTATATCTCATAAACAAATATATTTATTTGTTTCATAACTCTATATATAAAATTATTGTAGAGACTTATATTGAGGATATTATTATACACTCTCGTATCCTTTTATATTATTGTATACTTATTTTGTAAAAGCAATATGTCAAAATCCCAAAATTCTTAACAACTCCATTGAGAAAAACTTATTTATACATTATTCAAAATAATTATAAATGGTATATTTGAGATATTTAATTTTACCAATTTCACTATATTTTGATATATTTCATGCTATTGCTATTCTTTAATACTGATGGAAGTTTATAACTATTTTCTCTTATATCCTCAATAATAATAATAATAAAATATAAGTCTCGTGTATTTCCGCTGCGTGTAACCTGATCCTTTACTCAAATGTGTGTAGTTATAATTGTAGCATTTGAGTTTTGAGTGAGTTACCAAAATTGTGAATAGAGTCTCGTATCTTATTTTATAATACTAGGGACTTATCTCACTCATATGATAATAAACCTTTTATATAATCATCATACTCTATCATATAAAGGTTACTATATTTATAAATTCTTTGAATATTTTAATTGTGAAAAGGAGATCTTGTGTTATAAAATTCTTAAATGAAAATTTATGTTATCCTTAATTCTAAATGCAGAATATGTGGTTAACTACGAAACTCAATTCTTGATAATATATGCCATTGATAAATTATATATTCATGGGGTTTCATACTATCATTAAGTTACCACTTGTGTTAATAATTCTGCTATCCCCATGTGCAAAATACGTGGTTCAGTTCATGAAACTCTACTTGTTAAAATTACATAACCACTTATATTGATAATCTTGCACTAGTAATCAGGTATCCCACTGTTGAATTGAATATTACATTATTAAGATATTTCTATATATCAGTGATCACTAATGAGAATCCCACTTACTCTTGTTTATATATGTGTGGGATCAGTGGGAGTGTGTACACAACACTATAAACTATGAGCTCAAATAAGAAATCTCTCACTCTTGTTCATATATATGTGAGATCAAGAGAAATGTGTACACAATACTATATATATACAATTTAAAATTCTCATCATTGCCATATACTTTTGTGCGCACTAAAAAATATGGCATAGCTTAAGAGACTTTAAACTTTAGTCTCATTCTATTGTATCGAGATATATATTGAAATTCTTTTAATCTCAATAAGCATCATAATTGGATGCTTAATTCGGAGATCAAGGCTATTTGATTAGCGTTTGACTCACTATTTTATTTCACGACTGAACATTTTATTTTTTCAAAAGAAGTGGAAAAAGATTCAAATACCACTTTTAAAAAAGATTTAGGGTTCGGGGGTTAGTTGCATAAAGGGAAGGTATTAGCACCCTTTATGTCCGTAGTACTTTACGGGAACCTCTTGGTTTTATTTAATTCTTGTGCTATAACTTACTTGCTTTGAAAAAAGAAATTTAAAATGATTAAGAAAAAAACCTAATTATCTACATTTTTATTGATTTGAGAGGACGAGTGTCCTTTGCCTACGTACCCGTGAGGGATCAAAACCTCGTAGTTCGGGGTAGAAATTGTGTTTGATTTGTTTTGGTGTTTTTTATTAGTTTCGAAAAAGGTTTTAAAATGAAGAGCCAAGTGGCAAGTGAGTATTTGTTTGTGTTTTTTAATAGTAAAGAAAGTGATCTTAAAATAAAGTTAAATAGATTGGAGGTTTGATTAAGAAAATAAAAGAAAAAATTACTTGATTTAAGATCAAGATTTATTTAAAAGTATTTTTGTGATTTTTGTTATTTGCATGTTTTTGTTATTTTTTGAATAATTGAACTAAAATGTAAACTAACGGAGCGGGAAAGTAAAGCGTAGGTACCACATGGTGGCGTTGGACCACCACGAAGACCTTTTACCTAAGCTACCGAACATAAAATAAAGCAAGTACACACACACGCACACACATGCACCTAAAGCTATTACATCAAAACCTATGATACATGCTATGGTCTGCGAGAAATAAATGGAAATAAATTTTACATCAACGCCTAAATTACATTCTAATGTCGTGCAATAAATAAACCTAAACTAAGATGCATGGATAATTTACATTATACCTAAACATACATTCTAAATTCATGTAATAAAATTAAATTAAATTAAATTACATGATTAAAATATGATATGCATAAGTACGGAATATGAGCGAGAACATAAATAAATAAAAATGCAAGAATTAAAATTTACAGGCAGGGGGGTGTTACCAGTATTCAGAAGGGTGTAGGAATAAAAAAAAAGGCGGAATTGGGCCTTGGGTGGTGTTAGCCGAATTGGGCTTCTGGGTTCAGTAGGGGCCATCTGATTGAAATCAGAGGGCCCTGATCAGATCAGGAAGGGAGGTCAACAAGGGCCCTAGGATTAAGATCACACGCACACGAGGCGAGGGTGCATGCTAACGCAGTGCACCCACGCACACCTGATTCGGCCGAGCCTATAAATAGGCTGTGGCTGTTTTTTTCTTCATTTTTTACCACACTTTCTCTCTCTTGCTTCCCTCTCCCTCTAAACTCTCTCTTCTCTCTCCTCCCTCTTTCTTCATTCTTCCTTCTTCTCCGGCGAGAGAAGGACGGCCGTGTGTGGTTTTCCGGCGCGGTGGTTGGCCGGCCAAGGTGGCAGCGCCACCGCGCCGAGCCTAAAAGGTCCCTTTTTTATATATTTTTCGCTTTCTCTCTTTCTTTTCTTCTCCTGTTTCTGTTTCTCAAACTAAAAATTCCAACAAATGCCTATTAAAGCCTAGATCTAAGAATAATGAAATAGAAGTTTACCTTTTGAGTTTTTTGGATGTTGGTTCATATTCGTACTGTTTGTGTGGTCCGCAAATGCTGCTTCGATTTGTGTTGTGCTCCCGTCGACGTCTACGTTTGCGGTGGTTTCGTTTGGTTCGGATTTGTGATGTTGTTGGCTGGAATATGCTTGCGGTTTCCGTTGCTTGTGACTGGTTTTTGTGTGTCGTTTTTCGTTGCAGGTTTTTAGTCTGTGGATTTCGGCCGCTGTTTGTTTTCGATTCGCGACTGCTGCTTCTCTTTGTTGTTTTCGATTCAGTAGGTTTTTGATTTAAATTTTCGGCCCCCCCTCATGACTGCTATGCTTGTGATATATAGTGACAGTGTTAGGTTTAGGGTTTGTTAAAAATGTGCACAAAAACTGGTTAATTGGATTGGAACGGATGAAAAAATGCATTTCTGTTTTGGCTTGTGAACTGGACAGGCGGGTTTCTTGGACTTGAACGGATTTGGACTTATCGGACAAAAAATAAAAAGGGAATAAAAAGTATTGGACCTAAAATTAAATTAAAAGGTGAAATAGAAAATAAATGGTGGAAGTGAATAAAAATTAAAATTAAAAGGACTGATAAAATAAATGATAAAAAGATAAAGTGAGATGAGGGCCCGACTCGGAACCAAAAAAAATGAGGTATTTTAAAATACCTCTCTGCCGAAATTTCTACCAAAAAGTTAGCGACTGATCATGATCGAACGGCGTACGAGTGCAGGGTCGAATGACACGTGTCAGTGTATGAATGTACGATCTTAGGTCAAAAATTGGGGTATGACAGTAGTCTTTCATGAACTTAAACATACAAGGTACACTTTCTTATTCCTTCTTTGTTACCGATGATATGTTATAATTTATATCTGATGATCTATGGCTAAACACCAAAAAATTTATCAAAGGAATTACGTAATCTATGTTTGAGGGATTAGTCTTTTTTTTAGAATGTGAGCTATGGTTTTAGTGTTAAGAGAGTATCCTTGGCACTAAGCTTCCTTTAGTAGGTATGTTAATTATAAGATTGTAACATTTTGCAAATTCATTGCATGGTTTAGCATTTTAGTCACAACACCTTTTCATGCGCGTGCGTGCGTGTGTATATATAATTTTTTTTCTCTATTCTAATTTTTTTCTTATAATGTAAACAATATTAAATTAGCAACTACATTAAGCACAAGGTTTGTAAAGGGTAGATCAAATAGACAAAGCAAGCACCATACAACAAAAACATCAACCACCAAAACTGCCAACAACTTAAACTACAAAACTTGGAACCTATTCCAAGTATAAAAAAGGAAAGCATATCTTCCTATAAATTCATATTACATGAACTACCACATCAAATGGATTAGGATAACATGATATACCACGCCAAAAGGTACAAAAAGCCACCAAAAGCATATATTCCTATCAATCACATGAGCACAATTCTGCATATTATATAGAGAAAATGTTCCCTTGCAAGGAAACAAGTGTTTAATGCACATTCATTCAAACTAAGTTGTTGAAATTTCACTTTATTCTATAATGTTTTTTGTTATTGTCTATTTAACTTGTATGTTTAGTAATTTTAATTGTGTTTGATCTATATGTACGTTTGATGGAAAAAAACATGTTTATGGTTAATTTATGTTGCTTTTTTTAAAAAAAAATGTTGTATATCCGATAGGGATTTAATTGGAACTTAGTTCTGATCCAATTAGTTTGTAACTTTTGATGGGGAAAAAATGACCTATTTATGACTTCTAATCTACTGCGAACAATTTGAACCTTGTATCTTCGAATTCTTACAAAAAAAATTCACTTTAATTTGGCCAATTAAAGGATATGGTTTGATCCAATCAGAACATAAAGACATCTTAACTTCGTTAAACTGTCTTCCATTCCATTTTTATGTCATTGTGCTCTTGCCTCATAAAAAAATTGATCATTATATACAAAGGTAGTTGGGGAGGGGGTTGAGAATGAGAAACTAGGGTATATTGGGCCAATAGAGCAATTTCCTTGATGAAGTATCTAACCTACATAGGCCCAAACATATAATCCCTAAACCTAATGACACGTCTTCTCTTTTACTCGTTGCATATAAAAGTGGCCGCATCCACAATATCTTCAACCTTAATTTCTTCTTTGTAATGCTTCTTCTTATTTATACTTTGTGCTTGTTCTCCAGTTTCTTTCGTAATTCTTCATACCATTTATTTTTCCTTTCATGAGTTCTCTGAAATACTCTCTATTAATCAACTTTTCAATATTTCACTGCCTTTTAAGTCCACAGATGGTTAATCCTTTGATTCCTTTGTCAAGTCCATAACATGTTAATCTAGTTGTCAATTTGTCCTCGATTTACAACTAATTGACGACAACAACAATCATTGATAGAATCCTAGATCTAATAGTTTGACTAGATCAACTACCTGTTTATTTTCTTCTCAAACTATTCAGATTAGCTAATCTAGTTTGATTGTTGCGGTAATGGATGAAGGTAAATCCGTAGACGAGGAAGAAGATATTTATCAAATTAATTTGGTATAAATCTCACAATCAAATCGAAGAAATACCAAAGGTATCCATCAATAATATAAGTTAATCTCATTCATACTATATGAATATATCTGCATCGTTTAATTTTTTCGATATCCACTAAGGATGCATGATTGTATATACCCTTCAATGCTTATTTTGCTTTACCTTCAATATTAATTATAAGGTTGATTTGAGTTTATAGAATTAAATTGTTGTTTAAATAAAATAGTTTAGGAGTAAAGTTATTGGATCTAACATCTTTGATTTATTGATCTTCAAATTATTATTATTTTTTTCCATGAGGACAAGATTCTTATTTTAATTATATATATTTTTTTTCCATGTTTTTTCCATGAACGACTATCCACATCAATCTTCTCTTTTTCACCTTTGCAATTATGTGCATTAATTGATTCAATCATGTTTACTGCAGTAGCAGATTCATTATGGGAGCATGTCCAAGTGAACCACATGGACATGAGTTCTAAAGACAAGAGCATGATCCACAAGGTATTATTGAATCCAGTCAATTCCAAAGACATGTTTAGCTTCTTAGCATTAGAGACCGTCTAATTTGTTCTTAAAGTTCAATAGATCATCTAAAGAGGTTTAGCGGTACAAATCTGCTTCCGTCACACTTATGTGTGCGTCTCTATATATTTATATATTCCTTTTGAAATTGGTTTGAATAGAAACAAACTGGATTTTTAATCAAAACCAAGTGGATGTACCTTAGTGTTTTTTGGATGGATGTAAATTAGTAGTCTTCGTATATATATAAAAGATATAAAAAATTTAGGTTAAAATATGGTTTTGGTCCCTGCAACTATACTTCATTTTGGTTTTAGTCCTTTTAAATTTTTTTTGTTGTTTTTAGTCCTTGCAAATATGCCTCGTTTTGGTTTTGGTCCTGACCCCATTTTTGTGATGATTTGCACACGTGGCACATGATGACGGAACCCATTTATGAGAAAAAATAGTCCTGCAAAATCTTTTGATTTTTATAAAGGTCCCTGCAAAATATTTTGTTTTTGAAAATAGTCCCTCCAGGGACTATTTTCAAAAACAAGAGGGACTATTTTCAAAAACAAAATATTTTGCAGGGACCAAAAACAACAAAAAAAATTACAGGGATTAAAACCAAAACGAGACATATTTGCAAGGACCAAAACCATATTTTAACCAACAAATTATAACATTTTCTGATCTTGTACCCAGGATAAACCCAATACGTAACAACTTTTTTTTTAATATTATTTATTGAGGTAAATTGCAATAGTTTGCCTTGAGTTTTACAAAACCCATGCAATTACCAATAATTTGATTTCCCTTTTCCATGAAAAACATATCCCTAACTAACCTGATGTGATCTAGGTACATACAGTAGTTTATTGTATAATTCAAAACTAGAGAACTATTGTTTACTTTTTTTCTTGAGACAAACAGTAGGTTGTCCTAGTGAATGATGTTGTCTATGTATTCTATATTAATGCAGTTTTATATCTGAAATGGTTTTGTATACATTCAATATGTATTCTATGCTGTGTTTATTGGTCATTATGAGCCATGGATATATTGAAATGACTTCAGACTAAATAGGGTTATTATGGTAACATGCTAGTTGCTGCTCTCTTACTGAAGCTTAACAATAAAAATGCTAGCTTATAATAGCCTATGGTGTTTAACTATGCACTAAAATGCTTTAAAGAAACATTTTCAATAATAAGGCATAATTCTTGTTTTATCATTTAACAGCAATGAGTATCAAAACTTATAATGTACTGTGATGATGTTAGAGTAAGGTAGAGAGAATCATTTTTCACATTAGGAACTGCTTGTTAATAACCTGGAACAAGATCTTGTATGTGTGACAGTTGTTGTTTTGTTGCATGTTATTGCATGAGTATTCATAAATTATATTTCCTTTGCAGTTCTTTCCATCTTGAACTCCGACAAAGAATGAAATTGTGTTTGCGGCACCAACAGGAGAGAAAATCCATACCTGGAGGCATATGGAGAAGTATTTGAAGGAAAACGGTGGCCCAAAGATCTCAAAATTTGATTGGGGCAATGACGAGACTCCAAGAAGATCAGCAAGAATCATTGAGAAGGCCAAGGCAGATCCTCTAGTAAAGCATCAGAGTGAGCCCCCTAAGAAATGGGTCAAAAAGTCAGCAGCTTATTTAAAAGCATCAAAACGGAAGATTGATGTCAAGGAACTGAAGGTCTGAAGTTGTCCAGACTAAAGATGAAGAAAATATGGAAAACCATCAAAGGAGATGAAGAAAAGATGGTGGAATAGAGATTGGAAGATTGGTCAAATCTCCAAATAACGAATAGAATAAACTCTTGGCTTCTGTCTTCTGTAACTCTGATGACGCTTTTAATTATATTTGATGATGACTGTAGTATTTGTTGTTTATCCGATTGTTCATTAAACCATTGGCCTTGAATATCAGAAAACTGTGTTTACGACACCAACAGGAGAGAAAATCCATACCATGAGGCATATGGAAATGTATTTGAAGGAAAACGGTGGCCCGAAGATCTCAGAATTTGATTCGGCAATGATTTTCTCTCTTGTTGGTGTTGTAAACACAATTTTATGATATTCAAGGCCAATGTTTTAATGAACAATCAAATAAACAACAAAGACTAGAATCATCATCGGATAGAATTAAAGGCCTCATTAGAGTGACAAAAGACAGAAGCCAATAGTTTATTCTATTCCATATTTGGAGCTTTGACCAATCTTCCAATCTCTATTCCACCATCTTTTCTTCATCTCCATCGCTGGTTTTCCAATCTTTTCTTCATCTTTAGTCTGGACAACATCAGACCCTTCAACTCCTTGTCATCAATCTACCGATTTGATGCTTTTAAATCAGCTGCTGACTTTTTGCCCCGTTTCTTAGGGGGCTCACTTTCATGCTCTATTAGAGGAGCTGCCTTGGCCTTCTCAATGATTCTTGTTGATCTTCTTGGAGTACCAGGAGGCATATGGATAAGTATTTGAATGAAAATGATGGCCCAAACATCATAAAATTTTATTGAGGTACTGGCAAGACTCCAAGAAGATCATCTAGAATCATTGAGAAGGCCAAGGCAGCTTCTATAGTATAGCATGAAAGTGAGCCCCTTAAGAAAAGGGGCAAAAAGTCATCAGCTGACATAGCAAACAATGAGGGGAAATCCAACATTGTTGATGGTGATTTAAAAGCATCAAAAGAGAATATTGATGACAAAAGAGCTGAGTGGTATGAAGTTGTTCATAATAAGAATGACGAAAGATTGGACAACCCGTGGAGGAGAGGAAGGTGGATTGTGGATCTTAGGAAGCAGAGAAATTTGAATAAGGAATAGAATAACCCAGGAATAGAATAACCCTTGGTTTCTGTCTTCTGTCACTCTGATGATGCCTTTCTTTTTGTCGTGGTTGAGTTTTGAACCCCGAATCTTGCATATATTATGTATTGTCACTATCAATTGAGTTAAGCTTATGAGAACCTCTGATGATGCCTTTAGATTTATCTGAGTATGACTTTAAGTTTTGTTGCTAAAAAATGTAACAACAAAATAAGTTTAACTTGGAACAAGATCTTTTATGTTTTATAGTTTTTTTTTAAATGATTGCAAGTGTTATAGTTGTTGACCTGTTGAATATTATTACATACGACTATTCATAAATTATTTATAAAGAAGTATGGAACTCCAACAAAAAATGAGATTGTGTTTACTGCACCAACATTATGTTGATCCCAATGAATCCAGACGTAGATTCTTTAAGTAAGGTCTCCAATAGGGGTGGGAATGAGCCGGGCCGAGCCGGACTTTGCTTAAATAGGTTAGGCCTAGTTGAAAAAACTAAGGCCTAAGCCTTGACCTTTTACCTGTCAAAGGCTTTATTTTAAGCCTGGCCTGGCCTTTTTAAAAGTTTGGCCTGGCCTATTAGCCTATCTAAAAGCCTAGTTTGTGTTACGAATTTCAAACAGAGTTTGTTCATAAAAAAAAGTTCTCTTTCAACGTACGTAATATAGAGATAAACATTATAGATGAATTTAATATAGAGTCATCTCATCCCATATTTGTAATTGTAACTCATTAGTCATTGGAATTGAATTGTTTTCGGTAGTGTGGACCGTGTGTTATCTTTTAATTTTTGGTGGTTGGTTATTGGTGTGAGTAACTCTTGCCTTGAAGTTCATATGATATATGAGGGATATACCAAGAGTTGTGTTGTATCCTAAATACAAAAAAGAAAAAACCGATATAATAATAATTGTGGTATGATAATTTGAAGGATCAATAATTCTTTTTGATGTATATAAATATAAATAATAATAAATGTGGAAAAATGTAATATACTCATAAACGGGTCGCCCTGATAGGCTTGATAGGCTTTTTTATAAGCCTAAGCTCGGCCTATTTAAATTAATAGGCTTTTTAAAAAGCTCAAGCTTGACGCATTTATTAAACGAGTTAGGCTGAGCCGGGCTTTTAGTAGGCCGAGCTATAGGCCCCTGACGGGCGGCCTGGCCTATTCCCACCCCTGTCTTGGTTTTGATATCTTATTTCTTTGTTGAAGAATGGTTTTAATATTTTCTATTAGGTCGTTGTGACTAATTTAATATTAATTTATATGTTCTACAAAATTTAATCTCTCATTGTGATTCTATTTATTTCAATGATCTCTCCTAAAGCTGTCAAAACGGGCTATCCGACTTGCGTCGGGCTAGCCCATGACGGGTTCGGGCTATGGCGGGTCGGGCCAAAAAGGTCCGGAAGATAAACAGACTCAAAAACATTTGTCCAAGCCCAACCATTTGCAGACTACGGGCTTTTGGGCCTGCCCGGTTACTTAAAGCTTTTAATTAAAAAACGACACTAAAAAATATCAATAGCAACATTGAATTTAAACCAATCTCCCACTACACCAAAACCCTGACAGAAATATTAGTATAGCTACAATCATGTTTAAATTGATGCTTGTTTTTTCTACTGATAATCAAGCAACTGTTCTTAAACTCCCTACTGCATCATTCGCTACCTTACTTGATTCCTCATACAATTTATGTTCATTAAAAACAATTAAAGTACTCATAAGTCACAAAATAAATTACCTAAGTAAAAAATGCATCAAGGTATCATGCTTGTACTATAACGATGTTGACAATCTACTTTATATCTAATCCTAAGGTACATGTGCTAACCCTAATTGTTTACCCTAATCCTAATTAAAATGGCGCCAATTAGCTGCCTTAATTACCTAGAACTAGAATGTTCTTCTTCAATTAAATAAAAGGACACGGGTTGCCATGCTTATCCATTCCATCATTTGAAATTCAAATTTGGCCTCCAAAACTTTTGAACTAACTACACTAATAAGAGGCCTTTCAAATACCAACAGAAACAATTAAATGTTTTGAAGTTCCAAAGCTAAGGTTCACCCAATTCTAAGTGGTCTATCCCTCTATATATAATCATGCAGTTCTCTCAACTACTTCATCTATATTCAGTTCTCGTGTGTTTCCAAAGCATTAGGATTCCAATGAAATGTGTTATTACTATCTATAAATTCCATTATTCCCTTTCTCTTGCCCGCCTCATTCATCACACTTGCAAAATGATGGCTCACCACATCATCCAGTATCCTACCATTACTTAACTGGTATTCATCTTCTCTGCTCTTTCTTTTATCCGCCTTCTCTCCGTTGCTGCCTTCTCTGGGTTTGCCATCGCATCATTCCGACATCTGTGAAATTATTGTTGTTTTAGGTTTTTGTTTAAAAAGGTTGTTGATGTTGAGTGTGAGGCAGAGAGAACAAATACAGAGGCGAGAGAGGGTGAGGACGGTGACGGTGGTGGTGACGATGAGATGAGATGGTGATAAATGACGTTAATGGTGACGGTGAAAGCGAGGTGGTGGTGGTGTGATTTGAGTGAGGATGGTAATGACGGTGGTGATGTCTGAGGATGGCCAGCCATGATTGTGGTGAGGTGGGAGAGAGCAGCAAATGTTAGAGAGGAGTTGATCGGAGAAGAAGGTGGCAGAGGGAGTGGGTGGTGGTGAGGGAGGGTGGAAGTTGTGGTCAGTGGGGGAGGGCAAGGATGAGACGGTGGTGATGGTGGTGGCAGTGAGGGAGGGTGGAGGTGAGTGAGGGAGACGAGAGAGAAAGAGAAAGAGAAAAGGGATTTGTGTACTGTCAAAAGTGAGAAGAGAGAAGATGGAAAGAGAGAGTCGTAAGTGAAATTACTTAAGTGAAATACTTTTCCTCTGATTGACGTTCGAAAATTTGAAACAATAATGGATTGTGGATGTTTGAGTACAACTGTAGCACCTGCTATGCTTTGTGTTTTGTTTAAATCATTTTATTTGTTATAACTCATTGTTGTCAACCATTTTTGTGTTTGCAAGACCAAATCAAATAGACTGAAATCCTTTACTAATAAAATAAAAATCATTTGAATGCACTAATCTTCCCAAAATTTTGCTCAAATCTGCCCCCTGTACCTTTCTTTTAAGAACCTAAACCCCTATTAATGACATTTTGGTTTTAAATTGGTCCACTAAAGTTGGAAATGCATAGCACATTAAACCAAGAGGGTCTCATTATCTTTCAATTCTATGTTATCGTAGGAATATTTTCTGCTATTTATGGTTATGCCGTAAAAGTGTTATGAGTTAATTGTTAGTAAACATAGATTTACTAATATGTTATTGTCGTTTGTAACTACTCAAGATTTGCTTTGAGTAAAAACCATTAACATTGTTCTAAAAGTGGCATCTTTCTTATTCAATATATATGTGCAATTTTGATATTAGTTTAGTTGTTCATATTTGTTTCGCATTTGTGCTCTTGCTTATTTTTTTTTAAACGAATTTATATTTTATAGGTCATTATGTTCTTTAGTCAGTTCATTCCTCTAAATCCAAGTAACAAAGCAATGAAATCAGAGTTTGAAAGCGATCTAACTTAATGAATTGGAAATTATTCACAATATATTATCTCTATGTAGCTATTTATTTTGTTCATGGTGTGGTTATTATCTTGGTACTTGGTTTAGTATATTAGTGTTGGTTCAAGAAGTTGAGATGTGCAGAAGTTTTGAGCTTGAAAACTTTGAAGCTGAGTCGGAGAAATGTTGACCCATAACGTTGGAAAACGACAACAAATATGTTCGTCGTATGTTATTTTAGAATATTCACCATGTTTACATGTTTAAGTAGCGTGTATATATAATAAATGAATTACCCCCGAAGAATAACATATGCATGTAGGTTGACCACAACTTGCTTAACTATTTGCTTATAGAAACAAAAACTAAGTGAAATAGTATTTGATTAACTATTTGTCAAGAAAAGAAGGAAACAACGGAAAAAGAAACAAGAACTAGGTGAAATATATTTTTTTAAGGGGAAGAACTAGGTGAAATATTTTTTTGAACGAACTAGGTGAAATATTGATTAATCTTAGTATAATTATTTAATAAGATATTATGTCAGTCAAAAATAAAAAATATAATGTCCTCATTTAACCTCTCCAAAAAAATGTCACCATTTAGAGCTCAGCTTATTCATGAAAAAAAATCACTCTTAAGAGTATTGCATTTGTCTGCTTCAACTATTTTTAAAAACCAGAATCTAAAAAGATTTTAAAAACAACATCAAATGAGAAGTTGTTAAGCATGGTAACTTTATGTAGCAATATCAAGGGTTACCTTAAGAAACGTTTTGAAAATTTTGCTAATAGATGAAGATGGTGTTTGCATTGATTGTACTTCGAATTTAATGTTTAAAGAAATTTTCTGAAATGTGTATACACAAAAAACTTCAATTACTATTGGATTTAAAGTTATGACATTTGAATATTAAGTTGGAACTATCCGATGTATTTTTGTCTTTCCCTACTACATTTACATTGTATATGACCTGTGCGGCAGCACGGGTGACAAGTCTAGTTGCTCATGATCTCATTGTACATCAAGGTATCATCCTAGTAGAGGAACCAAGCAAGGAAAATTGAATGGAAAGTGGATCAGCAAGGCAAAGCAAAGGGCATCAGCAATAACATTATTATACCTTTCTCTTGATCTCATTGTGCATTATTTTTTAGCAATAACATGACCGGAACCAATTCTTTATAAAATTTTCAAAGAAAAACACAAAATTAATATGAACAAAAAATTTACATGATGCAATTTTTTTTTCTGAACCTAATGAGGGTTGTAGAAAATTATAATGTTAAAAAGTAATTAATTATAAAATAAACGGGAACCAATTCTTTATAAAATTTTCAAAGAAAAACACAAAATTAATATGAATAAAAAATTTACATGATGCAATTTTTTTTTCTGAACCTAATGATGGTGGGTTGTAGGAAATTATAATGTTAAAAAGTAATTATAAAATAAACGGGATACCCTCGGCCCGTGACGGGCACGATCCACTGGAACATGATGTGCTCTCAAAACATGCTCCTCACGTTTTCATCATTCGTTAATTCTACCCAAGTGATGATATTCTCCCCTCGTCGAGCGTTGGACGTTTATATCAAACGTATTCCACTCTCCTTGTGTCTCTGGGGTTGACTTATTGGTTGAATTCATTCAGTTGATCCTTGAGACCTCTTAACGTTACACCAAAACACCGAACCTTCAACCTCTGAGGTTCTCCGCCATTAAATTGTGCATGAACGTCGATCCACCCCGCCATTATTTCAAATCTACACAATAAGAAATTAAAAATAATCATTGAGAAACTCATCAAACATTATTACATAAACCCTAAAATTCCTAAATAAACCTTAAAAAATTTATAAAATTCAAAAAAATATAAATTTAAGCAATATAACTCCATTATAACAAATATTCATAATATTTGTTAATAGCATTTCGGATCTACACAATAAGAAATTAAAAATAATCAATGGAAAACTCAACCCTAAAAATCCTAAATAAACCCTAAAAAAATTATAAAATTTGAAAAAAATATAAATTTAAACAATATAACTCCATTATAACAAGTATTCATAATATTTGTTAATATCATTTCAGATCTACAACATAACCATATTAAATAAAAAACAAAAATTAAAAATTAAACTACAACTAAAATTATAAACATATAAACATATATACTAACTAAAAATTATGACAAAAGCCTAAGTGATTACTTACTTGTGATTTAGTTGAAATTTTTTTGAATGATTTTGTAGAGTTTTTTTAGAGAGAGGGTGAGAGTGAAAGAAAATTAAAATTTTGAGAGTGAGAGTGAGTGTCTCTGGAAGCTGGGTTCTGTCTTCAATATGTAACGAACTCAACGACAGTTAATTACCGCTGAGGTCAACGACAGTTAACTGTTGTCGGTTTGGCAAACAGTAGTTAACTACCGCTGGGGGCAATTATAGAATTTCCATGTGTTATTATGAAATGTATGAAGTCATAATAGCAATTTTCTCAATTTTTTATGTTCAAACTCTACATTTTTTTCGGGCTTTTGCGGGCCAACCCAGTAGATCAAGCCCGTTTTAACAGCTCTAAAAAACCCTTAGATTTAAAAATGGTTTCCTATAATTAAAGAAAATAATTGCTTCTACTGAAAATCCCTCATGTAAGGTTATAAGATGATTCAAAATAAACTCAAGTTGTAGTGCATTATTATTATAAAAATCTTACAAGTATAAACTTGAATGTTATAGACATAAAATTTTGTCACCAATTTCATAATTTGTCTCGAATTTCGATTCTTTATATCCACTTTTTATACTATATCTTATAAGTTTTAAAGATTTAGTACATAAACAAAACAATTACAGATTTTGTGCGATGACGAAGAGAAATGAATGGTTGAAGTAATATCAGAGTTCTAAGATCAAGGTTCTCATCAAGTCTACCAATTTCAATGATCAAAGAAATTCACTTGTATATTTGCAAACAGGAGATAAGTATTAAGGAGGAGAGTTCCATGTTGTAAAGTAACCAAGCTTGTTTAGACCAAAGTTTTTTTTTTCCTCACAAAATGCTGCAAAATTACTTTTATTAATTAAGAAAATTTCAATAAAATCGATCATTAATCTCTATAGATTGATATCTTTCTATGCCTTATAGTTTACAAAAAAAATTAAAAATATTGATAAAAGACATTTGTCTAAAAAAAATTACCATATAATCAAATAACCACACTTTTTTAACTATACTTTTAAATATAATTTTATTACTGTTATTCTTATTATTATTATTTTGATAATTACTAATTACAAATTTGATTGCTCAATGGATTGTAGAATTGCTCTTTATGTTTCCTCATGCATTGATTTAAGTTAAGACTACGTTAGAATAGAATAGCTTTACATGCTCTAAGAAAATTAATGATTATTTCACCAATCAGAAAAAACTACCAAGAGTCTTTACCCTTTTCCTAATAACCAGAACAAACCAATTTTTTTTTTACAATATTTTTAATATGATTTACCAATTTTGCCACATTAGCCACATTCAAGTAATAGTTAACATTATAATATTTCAAAGAAATCTGCACGTAGCGATTATGTCAGACTAATAGTTGCCATCGCTCAATTTAGTTCAAAATAAGTAGAAAATCACATTACATGACAAATTCACATGCATTGATTTATGTTAAGACTACTTTAGAATAGAATAGCTTTACATGGTCTAAGAAAATTAATGGTTATTTCACCAATTAGAGAAAGCTACCAAGAGTCTTTACCCATTTCCTAATAACCAGAACCAAACAATACTTTTTTTTTTTACAATACGTTTAATTTGATCTACCAATTTGGCCACATTAGCCACCTCCAAGTGAAAGTTAACATTATAATATTTCAAATCCACCATATATTTCTAATTGTGACTTTGACGTAACAAACCTCCAAAAAACTTAGACCCATCTCTAATTGTTATGTATACAATCTGGAAAAAATAAAAATAACAAACAACATAAATCTAATCAAGAAATTAATATAATAGACTCTCTAGATATGATCTTCCACACAATATATGCGGGGATATATCAACCTAATGGACCATAAACGCAAATCTAATATAAACACAAAAATAAAATGAAAGGAAGGAAGAAAGGGAACCATCTCACATTAGTAAGAAGAGAGAAAATCATCATATAATGAAATAATAGCAAGAAGAAGGAGAACCATCTCATTAGCAAGAAAAGCGGAAACCATCAATTGGCAATCATGCATATATATTAAGTTGCAAGATTTTTTTTGTTTGATTACATTAAGTGGCAAGAATTTTATTACGAAAAAAAACGTTCATTTTAGTTTCAAAATGAAAGGGTGGGCTATTTATTATATGGACATTAAGAGCCACCTGTGGAAGAATAGGTAGTGCAAAGAGTTAGAAAGTTCAATATTCAGTTACATAAAAAAGATAAGAATGAATATATATATATATATATATATATATATATATATATATTTAATAAATAGATGAAAAAAAATGAAAAAACCATATTTTTCCAATCAAAAGAATGCAAAAACTACATCTTTTTTCATTTTTCAGAACCATACATATTAATTTAATGTATACCACAAACTACCATTTTTTTTACAAGTTTTCCATTTTTTTTCCAATCAAAAGAATGGAAAAACTACATCTTTCTTCATTTTTCAGAATCATGGATGTTAATTTAACGTATAGCACAAACCACCTTTATTTTTACAACTTTTCCATTTTTTTCCAACCTAAAGAATGAAAAAACTACATCTTTCTAAGACGAATCCAACAAATATCAACATTGTAAAGGGTGAATTAGGACTTCAACACCTATAGTAAAAGGTAAAATAAAATAAAATCACCTTTTACAATTCGAGACAGTTTTAGCTGAATGGTACTAAACGATATCATAATAGTCGTGCTTCATTAGAAAATTACTTGCACGTGTTTTTTCTTTACTCAAAAAGAAAATCCTAGAAGGGTTAAATTTATCCCATAAAAAAAAAAGAGGGTCAATTAATCCATAGTAGAAATGAGAGAATAATATAACTTTTTGTAAATTGCATATGATCTAAAAAAGAGTGAGTATATAAGTTAAATAAATTGACAACATTGGTTTTTGATTTATTTTAAAATTAGTCGGTATTTAAATCTTGGATAAATAATTTTAACGTTTAAAATTTCTACTAAACAAAAAAGTTTCATTTGTAAATAAAAAAAAACTCTTTTTGAATAAATAACATAACTTTTTACCATTTTCTTATAAACTTTTCATAAACGATAGAATATGTTATGGTTGAGTTAAAAAATTATATATATTATGGAAGAAATAAATTTATGACTTGATTAAAATATAAATTAGTTGAAAAGAGGAGTGAAAAGTGAATAAGCACGACAAAAATTTCAAAGAAAGAGTGAAAAAGTTTTTAATTTTTAGAAAAAGGACACATAAAAATATTAAAACTTGATTAATCAATGTATACATGATTCATAGATACAGATAGTGATACTCAATATATCCTTTAACTTTGAGTTCTTTTGAAAAATCTTTACTGATTAAAAAGCATGTGATTCTTCTACAAGAAATATATATAGAGAAAGAAATCCACATGCAAAAATTTATGTTAGATTAATATAAGTTGTCATCACTATTATTTGGGTACATCTCTTGCACTTGGATTTGAGTTCTTTTAATACATCTTTGCCAATTAAAAAAATCAACAACATGCGAGTCATGTTATAGAAGGCACATTATATATAAATAAAGAAATCCGCATGTAACAATTTATGTTAGACTAATATAAGTTGTCATCACACAATTCAGTTCAAAATAAGTAGAAAATTACATTTGGTGACAAATCCACATGCATTGATTTAGGTTAAGACTACATTGGAATAGAATAGCTTTACATGCTCTAAGAAAATTAATGATTATTTAACCAATCAGAAAAAACTACCAAGAGTCATTACCCTTTTCCTTATACCCAGAACAAACTAATGTATTTTTTACAATATTTTTAATATGACCTACCACTTTGGCCACATTAGCCACCTCCAAGTGAAAGTTAACATTATAATATTTCAAATCCACCATATATTTTTAATTGTGACTTTGACGGAACAAACCTCCAAAAAACTTAGACCCATCTCTAATTGTTATGTATAAAATCTAGAAAAAAAATAAAGAAATAACAAAGAACATCAATCTAATCAAGAAATTAATATAATACACTCTCTAGATATGATCTTCCACACTATATATGCGGGGATATATCAACCTAATGGACCGTAAACGCAAATCTAATATAAACACAAAAAAAAAATGAAAGGTGTAATATCCCTCTCGTTAGTTATCGGAATATTACCAGTCGAACGTATCGGAGGACAAATGTTCATAGAAATCTAGTACGACGGAGAACGTTTTATCATGTAATATCAGTTAAGCACGTTTAAGGCCAAGGGCAATATGGTACATGCACACAAGGAGTATATAAGTGGTTTAAGTCACCAACATTTCATTATTCATTGTGCTTTCTCTCTCTAGGCTTGAGAGCTCAAGATTTTCTCCTCCCTCTCTCTTAGATATTGCCCCTCTCCCTCTCAAATCCATCAATCCTCCCAAAGATCAATATGTTGGTGATTAAGCATGAAATATGGCTTTCTTCATGATCAAGAGACAACTAGAAACTTGGATTGAGTTTGGATTCTTCTTCCTTTCTTCACAAGAAGCGATTTCTTGGCTAGGGTTTGGATGTTCTAGATGGATTTGGATCATTGGTATGTTTTAAAGGTTGATGAGTTTACATTTGAAGCATGTAGAACAATGTGGGACTAGAGATCAAGCAAGCTAGGGTTTTCAATTGGAGGAAAGTTGGAGTTTAACATCATGCTTGTGTTGGAACAAGGGTGTTCAGCAATACCACTTTTAGTTTTGATGATAACAATGTATAAAAATTGTCAATTGGATATGTTAATATTTGTTTAAGTGTGCAGGATCTTAGTCAAAGATTTTAATCCTTGAAAGCATTCTGTAAGAACAAATGAAGAGCAAAATTCTCTAAGAAGCTTGTTGCATGTGATTCTAAAGTCCTAGAGAGTCTGAAGAATCATCAGAAGCTGTTTCGAGAGATTCTTAAGACAAAGAGAGTCTGAAAAAGCTACTTCAAAGAAGTGCAAGTCAGAGGTTCTGAAGACTCAGAGAATCTGAAGAACAAAGAGAGTCTGAAGGAGCTGAAGAGAGTCTGAAGGAGCTGAAGAGAGTCTGAAGCTCATCAGAGTCTAAAGTTCTACAGAGAGTTTGAAGACCGCAAATTGAAGATTTGCTTAGAATATTTTATGAAGCCATTTCGATGCATAAGAAACGTTCGTTTGGAGTAACGGCTACTTTAAAGTCAGCTTGAGCATGGTATGCATTGTGACAAAAAGAAAGCGCAGGAAAAGGGAATAGTACGTGTACGACCACCTTCTCCACTACTCCACTACTTGTACTATTTGGCAGTTGTGTCTACCGGTAATTCGCCTCAAATGGAATGGATTTCAAATTTGTCATTGAAGGACGATTACCATATCAAGCAACAGATCAACAACAATTGATCAAGCTTCTAGAATGACTCTGTGATGTGCTGGACAGCCTCAACGTCTCTTTACGACGTCTATATAAAGGGATGAAGACTTGGAGAATATACTACTGACTCTGAATGTTTTGTTAAGCTATTTGCTATTCTCCCTGAGTCAAACAAAACAACTTAGAGAATTCTTACAAACTTGTTTATTCTAGAATTTCTAAGTATCACAGAAAACAGAGTCTCTTACTGTTTCGTATTTTGGAACACCACTGATTGTATATCAAGTGTTCAATCACTCTTTCAATTTTCTGTAAATTGTGTTAGAAGTCTCTTGCCTGCATGCTTGAGCATATGAAGTCTCTTGGGTGTGTCCTTGAGCAAAGAAGTATCTTACTTGTGTGCTTGAGCATTGGAAGTCTCTTACTGTGTGTTTGAGCAACTTGTAATTGTTGATTACATTTTAGTGAAACTCTCCTTGGAAGTGCAAGGGGGACAGGACTACTTCCGGTTTGTGGAAGGAACCTGTATAATTGCTTGTGTTCTCTCTTTCCCTTATCTCTTTACTATTTCCGCTGCAACAGACTCTTATCTTCCATCAGATTCTGAACTCATTCAGAATCTGATCTTGGAAAACAGATTTATACCCTTTAATAATTGTGAACAAGTTAACACAATTCAACCCCCCCTTCTTGTGTTTTTCTCACCTTCAGTTGGTATTAGAGCTTCAGCTCTGTTGTCTTAGCACTTAACCGTGTAACAGAGAAAAACATGTCTTAGCACTTAACCGTGTAACAGAGAAAACATGTCTTCTAGTGAAGTTTCAACTTCAAGTGCTACTCCTAATACTGGTGCTGCTATATCATTTGACTATGGATCCAATAACAGCAATAAGAAAGCTAATTATGGGAAGATTCCAAAGTTAAATGGTGATCCTGAAGAATTTTCTTGGTGGAAAACCAACTTCTATAGCTATGTCGTGGGCTTAGATGAAGAGCTATGGGATATTTTAGAAGATGGTGTTTACGACTTAGAACTTGACGATAAAGATGCTGCTATTGACCATAAGAAACACACTGCCACTCAGAAGAAGAGCTACAAGAAACATCATATCATTAGAGGAGCTCTTGTCACATCTATTCCAAAGTCCGAATACATGAAGATGAGTCATAAATCTACTGCTAAAGCCATGTTTGCCTCTCTCTGTGCAAACTATGAAGGCATCAAGAAGGTCAGGGAAGCTAAAGCTCTTTTATTGGTTCATCAATATGAATTATTCAAGATGAAGGAGGATGAAAGCATTGAGCAGATGTACTCAAGGTTTCAAACTCTAGTATCTGGACATCAGATACTGAAAAAGAGATATATAGCTTCTGACCATGTTAGCAAGATATTGAGGAGCTTACCCTCTAGATGGAGACCAAAGGTTACTGCAATTGAGGAAGCTAAAGATTTAAACACCTTGAATGTTGAATATCTTGTCAGTTCTCTCAAAGTTCATGAGTTAAGGTTCATTGAACATGACTCTACAAGAAAGTCAAAAACCATGGCTTTAAAGTCAAAGGGAAGATCCTCAAAGGCACTCAAAGTTGAAGAGTCTGAAAATGAATCTTCTTCTTCTGAAAGCTCTGAGGAAGATCCTGATGTTGCTAAAGAAATGGCTATGCTTTCAAGCAGACTGCATTACCTGGCCAAGAAGAACAAGAAGTTTCTGGGTTAGATCAGTGGTAAGGGTTTCAAGAAGGAAGAACAGAAAGGCTGCTTCAACTACAAGAAGCCTGGGCACTTTATTGCTGATTATCCAGAGTTGCAGAAAGAGAAATCCAAGTCTAAAAAGCCAACCTTCAAGTCAAGCAAGTTTAAGAAGCAACTCAAGAAGAGTCTGATGGCTACCTGGGAGGATCTTGATAATGAGTGAGGGTCTGATGAAGATGATGCTGATGGAGAAGCTAATGTAGTTGTTGGCTTAGTGGCTACAACTGAACCAGTTGAAGAAGCACCTGATGCAGAATCAAACACAGACTCTGAGAGTGAAACTGAGGTATTTTCTAAACTCACAAGATCTGAATTAATTGATTCTATCAAAGAACTTCTTGGTCACTATGAGACCAAATCTATTGAGTTAAGGAAAGTCAAACAACAACATGATAAGTTGTTGAAACAACATGACTCAACTATGGTAGAAATGGACAGTTTAAAGAAAAAAAATGATTCCTTAATGGTCAAGAAGTGTAGCTGCAAATACATGAGTGAGCAGGATTCTGCTCTACAAGAATTTATTGCTACTGGAATTGATAGAACCAGGGTAGTATCTATGATCTATAGCACATATCAGAGCAGAGGACTGAGTCTTGGATTCATAGGAGGCAACTCAAATGAAGTGATCCTGAAACCTGGTCCTGATGGCGCCGGAGAAGCATTGAAAAATCACTTTGTGCGTGAGTCTGAAGAAGTCAAAACCACATAACCTAAAGCCAAAGGTACTGAACAACTCTGAACCTAAGACTTCAAAGATTCAGATTCTGAAGAAATCAGAGTGTGGTAAACAGATTCGGAAGAAACCAGAGTCTGAAAAACAAAAGCCTAAGTTTCAAAGAAGAGAAACTGTGAGTGGTAAGTTGGATTCTAAACTGAAAGGTTCTGAACCTAAAGTTTGGAGAAAAACAATACCAAGGACCTCAAGACACACAACACAAAGATGATTCTATGGTTCAAGGACTAACCCCAAAGGACCCATAAAGATATAGGTACCTAAGTCTGAAATTGTTGATGTTGCAGGTATGTCTAAAAGGACAAGAAAGGCAGAAGGCCTGGTACCTGGACAGTGGCTGCTCACGACACATGACGGGAGAAAAGTCTATGTTCCTAAGCCTGACCATGAAGAGGGAGGAACTGTGGGATTTGGAGGAAACCAGACTGGCAAAATTATTGGTACTGGAACCATTGGTAACTCTCTAATCTCAGTCAGTAATGTGTGGTTTGTAGATGGACTTAGACATAACCTACTGAGCATAAGTCAATTGTGTGACAGTGGTTATGATGTTTTGTTTAATAAGAACAACAACACAGTAGTCAACAAGGATGATCAATCCATAGTTTTCAAGGGAAAGAGAAGAAACAATGTTTATAAGTCTTTTGAGGCCTCTTGAATCCTCATTCTTCGTTTCCTTGAATCTTCATAATTCTTCGGATGTTCTTGATTTTCCGATTTGCATCATTTATTTGTAAATTACTTCAAAAACCCCTTTAAATTTCTATGCTTCGGGAAAACTAGAATTACATACTCAAATATAGAAAACGTTACAAAAGTCCCGAAATCATAGACAATCGTTCTAATACTCCTCCTTTTTGCTGCTATTTCCTAATAAAATAAACTGAAAAACATGCTAAGAATAACGTAAGATGACCTGTCATCAACACAAGATTTGGGCTAGAATGAAAAGGATGTTGGATTAATTATTTAATTAATCAATTATGGATTGACAATAATCAATTATTATAAGTTAATATTATATTATCAATTATGGTCTATTGTGTTAAGCAGTAATTAGTTGATGAATATGTGTAATTGGGTTATTCTTTCTATATTGACCGTGATGGGTTGGACCATTTAGATAAGCCCAATGAGAGGTCCCTGCCCTCAACCGTTTAGCTATTTAAACGTCATCACATCAGACGGTTAAGCATTCTGACCATTACGGTGAAATCCTAAACTTAAACGGCGATAGTGTTGATTTAATTATTTTTATCCTCATGCGACTTATCGTATATTATTGCACATATGAAGATATTTATTCATTCTTCTCTTTTGTTGTGCAATTATGATATCCTTTATAGAAGTGAAATCATTTTTCTAGTATATTCTAAATAGAACTCTATAATTATTATACATTATTAATATAATACTCCATGTTGTATTTATATTATAATTTATAGTGGGAGTATTGAAATTTTTTATTCTATGAGTTCTACCCTGGATAAAATAGAAAACTACTTGACACACTTGTATTCTAAATAATAACTCTTGTTATTATACTATTTCATATAAATAAATTTTAAAGTCATATTTATGATATGCTAATTTAAAATATTGTTAAGCATGTCATTCTATTAATTGAATATGACTGAAGTTGAGTAAATTAAATACGGTTGTTTATGCATGATATTATTTTATCATATTCTTTCAAGCATAAACATTATTGATTTGTATAATTATAATCTCACCTATCATGGATGCAAATATGCAAATTTTGTTAAATAGATCAGTATTATATTAATGACAATTATACCCTATCGGTGTGTTGTTATTAATATAATTTTGCTATTAATCAATGTACCTTAATTTTGTTATACGTATGTCAAATATAAGTAGAGCACCCTATCAATATTTCAATTTTTTAAGACATAAGAATTGTACATTGTGATGATATAGTTATTACTTACTATCCTTAAGATCCTCGAATAGGATTACATTGAGTAAGTTACTCTATTAAAAGACATGTAGCAAACTATATAAATTTTGCAATCCAATATTAGTCATATTGAATTAAAATTCTACTTAAATATTATTTTGTATATATAAATATTTTGGATTGCTACTATCCCTTTGTTATGTGAGCGACGGACATACCCTATCGGTGTGACGTTACTTAACATATCATTTTGTGATAGAGAAATAGTTGAATATTTTTTTTTAAATATATTTCAAACTTTATAGTTCAACTATCATTATTTAATCTCTATCAAGTGGGAGAATCCTTGCCATGTATTATGTAACGTGATGGACATACCCTATCGGTATGACATTACTTAACATGATCATCCTTTTGTGGGTAAGAAAAGTACCATATTAGTTTAACTATCATTCTCCACCAAGTGGAGAAAATATAATTCTTCAACAAACGAGGAAAATTCTACATGTCAATTAACTATATCACATAAACAAATATATTTATTTGTTTCATAACTCTATATATAAAATTATTGTAGAGACTTATATTGAGGATATTATTATACAATCCCGTATCCTTTTATATTATTGTAAACTTATTTGGTAAAAGCAATATGTCAAAATCCCAAAATTCTTAACAACTCCATTGAGAAGAAATTATTTATACATTATTCAAAATAATTATAAATGGTATATTTGAGATATTTAATTTTACCATTTTCACTATATTTTGATATATTTCATGCTATTGCTATTCTTTAATACTGATGGAATTTTATAACTATTTTCTCTTATATCCTCAATAATAATAATAATAAAATATAAGTCTCGTGTATTTCCGCTGCGTGTAACCTGATCCTTTTCTCAAATGTGTGTAGTTATAATTGTAGCATTTGAGTTTTGAGTGAGTTACCAAAATTGTGAATAGAGTCTCGTATCTTATTTTATAATACTAGGGACTTATCTCACTCATATGATAATAAACCTTTTATATAATCATCATACTCTATCATATAAAGGTTACTATATTTATAAATTCTTTGAATATTTTAATTGTGAAAAGGAGATCTTGTGTTGTAAAATTCTTAAATGAAAATTTATATTATCCTTAACTCTAAATGCAGAATATGTGGTTAACTACGAAACTCAATTCTTGATAATATCTGCCATTGATAAATTATATATTCATGGGGTTTCATACTATCATTAAGTTACCACTTGTGTTAATAATTCTGCCATACCCATGTGCAAAATACGTGGTTCAGTTCATGAAACTCTACTTGTTAAAATTACATAACCACTTATATTGATAATCTTGCATTAGTAATCAGATATCCTACTGTTGAATTGAATATTACATTATTAAGATATTTCTATATATCAGTGATCACTAATGAGAATCCCACTTACTCTTGTTTATATTTGTGTGGGATCAGTGGGAGTGTGTACACAACACTATAAACTATATGCTCAAATAAGAAATCTCTCACTCTTGTTCATATACATGTGAGATCAAGAGAAATGTGTACACAATACTATATATATACAATTTAAAATTCTCATCATTGCCATATACTTTTGTGCGCACTATAAAATATGGCATAGCTTAAGAGACTTTAAACTTTAGTCTCATTCTATTGTATCGAGATATATATTAAAATTCTTTTAATCTCAATAAGCATCATAATTGGATGCTTAAGTCAATTTTGTTGGAATATGCACAATAACCTCTTAACATGCAAATAAATATTGTGCTTCTCTTTTACCAACATTCCACATTTTATGAGGTCATAGATAACAAGTACAATATATAATATCAATACTCCTATCAAGTATGATATTGTGTTCTTGAAGTACTTATAAACTGAGATAATCATAAATGTTCCTTAATTATTGACATTCCAGTGGCCACATTAATCCACATTTTATTTTCTTTAAACTAAGTGTCTATGTTGATCCAATTTGGAGATTCTTGAATTTCTTATTTTTCTTATGGATTTTCATAGTCACATTTTTTTGCTAAAACTTGGATTAATTGAATATCGTGGAACATCTATTAATTTTGACGAAATGTAATTACACTCTTAATAGTTATCCCTATAAGTAATTACTATTATTCAACCTATGTGGATATATGACTTTTATAATTGAAAACTCATTGGCAGAACCACTATCCACAGACTTGTATACATGCGTATTGTAACTCATGATGATTTGATTAAGTCCTATGACATTTTGGGTTAGTGGGAGTTTGTTATAGCATTTTTAAAATGCTTGGGCCATTCTTTAATGACACATTCTTTTTTAATTCAAATGTGTCACTATAAATTCATCATTTGTTAGAAAAGTGAGTCTTTGATCTGTATGATTTGTTTTTCCTATCGGATTCAATTTCTGCAGCATTAAAGCTCACTTCACTTTTGAATGATTAGTGCTTTGACCATACATATATTTTTAAATTTAAATTGTTTATGAAAAGTGAAATTTTATATTCTTAGAGTAATTGAGTATTGTCATCCAAGTGGGAGAATGTTGGATTAATTATTTAATTAATCAATTATGGATTGACAATAATCAATTATTATAAGTTAATATTATATTATCAATTATGGTCTATTGTGTTAAGCACTAATTAGTTGATGAATATGTGTGATTGAGTTATTCTTTCTAAATGGACCGTGATGGGTTGGACCATTTAGCTAAGCCCAGTGAAAGGTCTTTGCCCTCAACCGTTTAGCTATTTAAACGTCATCTCATCAGACGGCTAAGCATTCTGACTATTAAGGTGAAATCCTAAACCTAAACGGCGATGAGGGTAGTTATTCCTCTCATAACTTGTTGGTAGTCGTTCATGAACTTAAACATACAAGGTACACACTTTCTTATTCCTTCTTTGTTACCGATGATATCATATAATTTATATTTGATGATCTATGGCTTAACACCAAAAAATTTATCAAAGGAATTACGTAATCTATGTTTGAGGGATTAGTCTTTTTTTTAGAATGTGAGCTATGGTTTTAGTGTTAAGAGAGTATCCTTGGCACTAAGCTTGCTTTAGTAGGTATGTTAATTATAAGATTTTAACATTTTGCAAATTCATTGCATGGTTTAGCATTTTAGTCACAACACCTTTTCATGCGCGTGCGTGCGTGCGCGTGTATATATAATTTTTTTTCTCTATTCTAATTTTTTTCTTATAATGTTAACAATATTAAATTAGCAACTACATTAAGCACAAGGTTTATAAAGGGTAGATCAAATAGACAAAGCAAGCACCATATAACAAAATCATCAACCACCAAAACTGCCAACAACTTAAACTACAAAACTTGGAACCTATTCCAAGTATAAAAAAGGAAAGCATATCTTCCTATAAATTCATATTACATGAACTACCACATCAAATGGATTAGGATAACATGATATACCACGCCAAAAGGTACAAAAAGCCACCAAAAGCATATCTTCCTATCAATCACATGAGCACAATTCTGCATATTATATAGAGAAAATGTTCCCTCGCAAGGAAACAAGTGTTTAATGCACATTCATTCAAACTAAGTTGTTGAAATTTCACTTTATTCTATAATGTTTTTTTGGTATTGTCTATTTAACTTATATGTTTAGTAATTTTAATTGTGTTTGATCTATAAGTACGTTTGATGGAAAAAAACATGTTTGTGGTTAATTTATGTTGCTTTTTAAAAAAAAAAATGTTGTATATCCGATAGAGGATTTAATTGGAACTTAGTTTCTGATCCAATTAGTTTGTAACTTTTGATGGGGAAAAAATGACCTATTTATGACTTCTGATCTACTGCGAACAATTTGAACCTTGTAATTTCGAATTCTTACGAAAAAAATTCACTTTAATTTGGCCAATTAAAGGATATAGTTTGATCCAATCAGAACATAAAGACATCTTAACTTCGTTAAACTGTCTTCCATTCCATTTTTACGTCATTGTGCTCTTGCCTCATAAAAAAATTGATCATTATATACAAAGGTAGTTGGGGAGGGGGTTGAGAATGAGAAACTAGGGTCTATTGGGCCAATAGAGCAATTTCCTTGATGAAGTATCTAACCTACATAGGCCCAAACATATAATCCCTAAACCTAATGACACATCTTCTCTTTTACTCGTTGCATATAAAAGTGGCCGCATCCACAATATATTCATCCTTAATTTCTTCTTTGTAATGCTTCTTCTTATTTATACTTTGTGCTTGTTCTCTAGTTTCTTTCGTAATTCTTTATACCATTTGTTTTTCCTTTCATGAGTTCTCTGAAATACTCTCTATTAATCAACTTTTCAATATTTCACTGCCTTTTAAGTCCACAGATGGTTAATCCTTTGATTCCTTTGTCAAGTCCATAACATATTAATCTAGTTGTCAATTTGTCCCCGATTTACAACTAATTGACGACAACAACAATCATTGATAGAATCCTAGATCTAATAGTTTGACCAGATCAACTACATGTTTATTTTCTTCTCAAACTATTCAGATTAGCTGATCTAGTTTGATTGTTGCGGTAATGGATGAAGGTAAATCCGTAGACGAGGAAGAAGATATTTATCAAATTAAATTGGTATAAATCTCACAATTTAATGGACGAAATACCAAAGGTATCCATCAATAATATAAGTTAATCTCATTCATACTATATGAATATATCTGCATCGTTTAATTTTTTCGATATCCACTAAGGATTCATGATTATATATACCCTTCAATGCTTATTTTGCTTTACCTTCACTATTAATTATAAGGTTGATTTGAGTTTATAGAATTAAATTGTTGTTTAAATAAAATAGTTTAGGAGTAAAGTTATTGGATCTAACATCGTTCATTTATTGATCATCAAATTATTATTATTTTTTTCCATGAGGACAAGATTCTTATTTTATATATATATATTTTTTTTTTCCATGTTTTTTCCATGAACGACTATCCACATCAATCTTCTCATTTTCACCTTTGCAATTATGTGCATTAATTGATTCAATCATGTTTACTGCAGTAGCAGATTCATTATGGGAGCATGTCCAAGTGAACCACATGGACATGAGTTCTAAAGACAAGAGCATGATCCACAAGGTATTATTGAATCCAGTCAATTCCAAAGATACGTTTAGCTTCTTAGCATTAGAGACCGTCTAATTTGTACTTAAAGTTCAATGGATCATCTAAAGAGGTTTAGCGGTACAATTTATTATCTGCTTCTGTCACACTTATGTGTGGGTCTCTATATATTTATATATTCCTTTTGAAATTGGGTTAAAAAATGTTTTTGATCCCTGCAACTATACCTCATTTTGGTTTTAGTCCCTTTAATTTTTTTTTTGTTGTTTTTAGTCCTTGCAAATATGCCTCGTTTTGGTTTTGGTCCTAACCCCATTTTTGTGATGATTTGCACACGTGGCACATGATGACGGAACCTATTTATGAGAAAAAAATAGTCCTGCAAAATATTTTGTTTTTGAAAATAGTCCCTCTAGGGACTATTTTCAAAAACAAGAGGGACTATTTTCAAAAACAAAATATTTTGCAGGGGCCAAAAACAACAAAAAAAATTGCAGGGATTAAAACCAAAACAAGACATATTTGCAAGGACCAAAACCATATTTTAACCAACAAATTATAACATTTTCTGATCTTGTACCCGGGATAAACCCAATACGTAACAACTTTTTTTTTAATATTATTTATTGAGGTAAATTGCAATAGTTTGCCTTGAGTTTTACAAAACCCATGCAATTACCAATAATTTGATTTCCCTTTTCCATGAAAAACATATCCCTAACTAACCTGATGTGATCTAGGTACATACGCCCTCTGGTTTATTGTATAATTCAAAACTAGAGAACTATTGTTTACTTTTTTTCTTGAGACAAACAGTAGGTTGTCCTAGTGATTGATGTTGTCTATGTATTCTATATTAATGCAGTTTTATATCTGAAATGGTTTTGTATACATTCAATATGTATTCATTGCTGTGTTTATTGGTCATCATGAGCCATGGATATATTGAAATGACTTCAGACTAAATAGGGTTATTATGGTAACATGCTAGTTGTTGCTCTCTTACCGAAGCTTAACAGTAAAAATGCTAGCTTATAATAGCCTATGGTGTTTAACTATGCACTAAAATGCTTTAAAGAAACATTTTCAATAATAAGGCATAATTCTTGTTTTATCATTTAACAGCAATGAGTATCAAAACTTATAATGTACTGTGATGATGTTAGAGTAGGGTAGAGAGAATCATTTTTCACATTAGGAACTGCTTGTTAATAACCTGGAACAAGATCTTCTATGTGTGACAGTTGTTGTTTTGTTGCATGTTATTGCACGAGTATTCATAAATTATATTTCCTTTGCAGTTCTTTCCATCTTGAACTCCGACAAAGAATGAAATTGTGTTTGCGGCACCAACAGGAGAGAAAATCCATACCAGGAGGCATATGGAGAAGTATTTGAAGGAAAATGGTGGCCCAAAGATCTCAAAATTTGATTGGGGCAATGACGAGACTCCAAGAAGATCAGCAAGAATCATTGAGAAGGCCAAGGCAGATCCTCTAGTAAAGCATCAGAGTGAGCCCCCTAAGAAATGGGGCAAAAAGTCAGCAGCTTATTTAGAAGCATCAAAACGGAAGATTGATGTCAAGGAACTGAAGGTCTGAAGTTGTCCAGACTAATGATGAAGAAAATATGGAAAACCATCAAAGGAGATGAAGAAAAGATGGTGGAATAGAGATTGGAAGATTGGTCAAATCTCCAAATAATGAATAGAATAAACTCTTGGCTTCTATCTTCTGTAACTCTGATGACGCTTTTAATTATATTTGATGATGACTGTAGTATTTGTTGTTTATCTGATTGTTGATTAAACCATTGGCCTTGAATATCAGAAAACTGTGTTTACGGCACCAACAAGAGAGAAAATCCATACCATGAGGCATATGGAGATATATTTGAAGGAAAACGGTGGCCCGAAGATCTCATAATTTGATTCGGCAATGATTTTCTCTCTTGTTGGTGTTGTAAACACAATTTTATGATATTCAAGGCCAATGTTTTAATGAACAATCAAATAAACAACAAAGACTAGAATCATCATCGGATAGAATTAAAGGCCTCATTAGAGTGACAAAAGACAGAAGCCAATAGTTTATTCTATTCCTTATTTGGAGCTTTGACCAATCTTCCAATCTCTATTCCACCATCTTTTCTTCATCTCCACTGCTGATTTTCCAATCTTTTCTTCATCTTTAGTATGGACAACATCAGACCCTTCAACTCCTTGTCATCAATCTACCAATTTGATGCTTTTAAATCAGCTGCTGACTTTTTGCCCCGTTTCTTAGGGAGCTCACTTTCATGCTCTATTAGAGGAGCTGCCTTGGCCTTCTCAATGATTCTTGTTGATCTTCTTGGAGTACCAGGAGGCATATGGATAAGTATTTGAATGAAAACGATGGCCCAAACATCACAAAGTTTTATTGAGGTACTGGTGAGACTCCAAGAAGATCATCTAGAATCATTGAGAAGGCCAAGGCAGCTTCTATAGTATAGCATGAAAGTGAGCCCCTTAAGAAAAGGGGCAAAAAGTCATCAGCTGACATAGCAAACAATGAGGGGAAATCCAACATTGTTGATGGTGATTTAAAAGCATCAAAAGAGAATATTGATGACAAAAAAGCTGAGTGGTATGAAGTTGTTCAGAATAGGAATGACGAAAGATTGGACAACCCGTGGAGGAGAGGAAGGTGGATTGTGGATCTTAGGAAGCAGAGAAATTTGAATAAGGAATAGAATAACCCAGGAATAGAATAACCCTTGGTTTTTGTCTTCTGTCACTCTGATGATGCCTTTCTTTTTGTCGTGGTTGGGTTTTGAACCCCGAACCTTGCATATATTATGTATTATCACTATCAATTGAGTTAAGCTTATGAGAACCTCTGATGATGCCTTTAGACTTATCTGAGTATGACTTTAAGTTTTGTTGCTAAAAAATGTAACAACAAAATAAGTTTAACTTGGAACAAGATCTTTTATGTTTTATAGTTTTTTTTTAAATGATTGCAAGTGTTATAGTTGTTGACCTGTTGAATATTATTACATACGACTATTCATAAATTATTTATAAAGAAGTATGAAACTCCAACAAAAAATGAGATTGTGTTTACTGCACCAACGTTGATCCCAATGAATCCAGACGTAGATTCTTTAAGTAAGGTCTCCAATAGGGGTGGGAATGAGCCGGGCCGAGCCGGACTTTACTTAGGCCTAAGCCTTGACCTTTTACCTGTCAAAGGCTTTATTTTAAGTCTAGCCTGGCCTTTTCAAAAGTTTGGCCTGGCCTATTAGCCTATCTAAAAGCCTAGTTTGTGTTACGAATTTCAAACAGAGTTTGTTCATAAAAAAAAGTTCCCTTTCAACGTACGTAATATAGAGATAAACATTATAGATGGATTTAATATAGAATCATCTCATCCCATATTTGTAATTGTAACTCATTAGTCATTGAAATTGAATTATTTTCGGTTGTGTGGACCGTGTGTTATCTTTTAATTTTTGGTGGTTGGTTATTGGTGTGAGTAACTCTTGCCTTGAAGTTCATATGATATATGAGGGATATACCAAGAGTTGTGTTGTATCCTAAATACAAAAAAGAAAAAACCGATATAATAATAATTGTGGTATGATAATTTGAAGGATCAATAATTCTTTTTGATGTATATAAATATAAATAATAATAAATGTGGAAAAATGTAATATACTCATAAACGGGTCGCCCTGATAGGCTTGATAGGCTTTTTTATAAGCCTAAGTTCGGCCTATTTAAATTAATAGGCTTTTTAAAAAACTTAAGCTTGACGCATTTATTAAACGAGCTAGGCTGAGCCGGGCTTTTAGTAGGCCGAGCTATAGGCCCCTGACGGGCGGCCTGGCCTATTCCCACCCCTAGTCTCCAATTTTTGTTACCAAAACATATAGAAGTTCAATATATATATTTTTTTTATGAAAAAACAAAATTTCTTGTCTTGGTTTTGATATCTTATTTCTTTGTTGAAGAATGGTTTTAATATCTTCTATTAGGTCGTTGTGACTAATTTAATATTAATTTATATGTTCTACAAAATTTAATCTCTCATTGTGATTCTATTTATTTCAATGATCTCTCCTAGAGCTGTCAAAACGGGCTATCCGGCTTGCGTCGGGTTAGCCCATGACGGGTTCGGGCTATGGCGAATCGGGCCAAAAAGGTCCGGAAGATAAACGGACTCAAAAACATTTGTCCAAGCCCAACCATTTGCAGACTACGGGCTTTCGGGCCTGCCCGGTTACTTAAAACTTTTAATTAAAAAACGACACTAAAAAATATCAATAGCAACATTGAATTTAAACCAATCTCCCACTCCACCAAAAACCTGACAGAAATATTAGTATAGCTACAATCATGTTTAAATTGATGCTTGTTTTTTCTACTGATAATCAAGCAACTGTTCTTAAACTCCCTACTGCATCATTCGATACCTTACTTGATTCCTCATACAATTTATGTTCATTAAAAACAATTAAAGTACTCATAAGTCACAAAATAAATTACCTAAATAAAAAATGCATCAAGGTATCATGCTTGTACTATAACGATGTTGACAATTGCTCATGATCTCATTGTACATCAAGGTATCATCCTAGTAGAGGAACCAAGCAAGGAAAATTGAATGGAAAGTGGATCAGCAAGGCAAAGCAAAGGACATCAGCAATAACATTGTTATACCTTTCTCTTGATCTCATTGTGCATTATTTTTTAGCAATAACATGACCGGAACCAATTCTTTATAAAATTTTCAAAGAAAAACACAAAATTAATATGAACAAAAAATTTACATGATGCAATTTTTTTTTCTGAACCTAATGATGGTGGGTTGTAGAAAATTATAATGTTAAAAAGTAATTAATTATAAAATAAACGGGAACCAATTCTTTATAAAATTTTCAAAGAAAAACACAAAATTAATATGAATAAAAAATTTACATGATGCAATATTTTTTTCTGAACCTAATGATGGTGGGTTGTAGGAAATTATAATGTTAAAAAGTAATTATAAAATAAACGGGATACCCTCGGCCCGTGACGGGCACGATCCACTGGATCATGATGTGCTCTCAAAACATGCTCCTCACGTTTTCATCATTCGTTAATTCTACCCAAGTGATGATATTCTCCCCTCGTCGAGCGTTGGACGTTTATATCAAACGTATTCCACTCTCCTTGTGTCTCTGGGGTTGACTTATTGGTTGAATTCATTCAGTTGATCCTTGAGACCTCTTAATGTTACACCAAAACACCGAACCTTCAACCTCTGAGGTTCTCCGCCATTAAATTGTGCATGAACGTCGATCCACCCCGCCATTATTTCAAATCTACACAATAAGAAATTAAAAATAATCAATGAGAAACTCATCAAACATTATTACATAAACCCTAAAATTCCTAAATAAACCTTAAAAAATTTATAAAATTCAAAAAAATATAAATTTAAGCAATATAACTCCATTATAACAAATATTCATAATATTTGTTAATAGCATTTCGGATCTACACAATAAGAAATTAAAAATAATCAATGGAAAACTCAACCCTAAAAATCCTAAATAAACCCTAAAAAAATTATAAAATTTGAAAAAAATATAAATTTAAACAATATAACTCCATTATAACAAGTATTCATAATATTTGTTAATATCATTTCAGATCTACAACATAACCATATTAAATAAAAAACAAAAATTAAAAATTAAACTACAACTAAAATTATAAACATATAAACATATATACTAACTAAAAATTATGACAAAAGCCTAAGTGATTACTTACTTGTGATTTAGTTGAAATTTTTTTGAATGATTTGGTAGAGTTTTTTTAGAGAGAGGGTGAGAGTGAAAGAAATTTAAAATTTTGAGAGTGAGAGTGAGTGTCTCTGGAAGCTGGGTTCTGTCTTCAATATGTAACGAACTCAACGACAGTTAATTACCGCTGAGGTCAACGACAGTTAACTGTTGTCGGTTTGGCAAACAGTAGTTAACTACCGCTGGGGGCAATTATAGAATTTCCATGTGTTATTATGAAATGTATGAAGTCATAATAGCAATTTTCTCAATTTTTTATGTTCAAACTCTACCAATTTCAATGATCAAAGAAATTCACTTGTATATTTGCAAACAGGAGATAAGTATTAAGGAAAAGAGTTCCATGTTGTAAAGTAACCAAGCTTGTTTAGACCAAAGTTTTTTTTTCTGACAAAATGCTGCAAAATTACTTTTATTAATTAAGAAAATTTCAATAAAATCGATCATTAATCTCTATAGATTGATATCTTTCTATGCCTTATAGTTTACAAAAAAAAATTAAAAATATTGATAAAAGACATTTGCCTAAAAAAAAAATTACCATATAATCAAATAACCACACTTTTTTAACTATACTTTTAAATATATTACTGTTATTCTTATTATTATTATTTTGATAATTACTAATTACAAATATGATTGCTCAATGGATTGTAGAATTGCTCTTTATGTTTCCTCAAGCATTGATTTAAGTTAAGACTACATTAGAATAGAATAGCTTTACATGTTCTAAGAAAATTAATGATTATTTCATCAATCAGAAAAAACTACCAAGAGTCTTAACCCTATTCCTAATAACCAGAACAAACCAATTTTTTTTTTAACAATATTTTTAATATGATTTACCAATTTTGCCACATTCAAGTGATAGTTAACATTATAATATTTCAAAGAAATCTGCACGTAGCGATTATGTCAGACTAAGAGTTGCCATCACTCATTTTAGTTCAAAATAAGTAGAAACTCACATTACATGACAAATTCACATGCATTGATTTATGTTAAGACTACTTTAGAATAGAATAGCTTTACATGGTCTAAGAAAATTAATGGTTATTTTTCCAATTAGAGAAAGCTACCAAGAGTCTTTACCCATTTCCTAATAACCAGAACCAAACAATACTTTTTTTTTACAATACGTTTAATTTGATCTACCAATTTGGCCATATTAGCCACCTCCAAGTGAAAGTTAACATTATAATATTTCAAATCCACCATATATTTCTAATTGTGACTTTGACGTAAGTGAATAAGCACGACACAAATTTCAAAGAAAGAGTGAAAAAGGTTTTTATTTTTAGAAAAAGGACACATAAAAATATTAAAACTTTGATTAATCAATATATACATGATTCATAGATACAGATAGTGATACTCAATATATCCTTAAACTTTGAGTTCTTTTGAAAAATCTTTACTGATTAAAAAACATGTGATACTTCTTGTGGAAGTTGAAATATATATAGAGAAAGAAATCCACATGCAAAAATTTATGTTAGATTAATATAAGTTGTCATCACTATTATTCGGGTACATCTCTTGCACTTGGATTTGAGTTCTTTTAATACATCTTTGTCAATTAAAAAAATCAACAACATGCAAGTCATGTTGTAGAAGGCACATTTAAATAAAGAAATCCGCACGTAACAATTTATGTTAGACTAATATAAGTTGTCATCACACAATTCAGTTCAAAATAAGTAGAAAATTACATTTCGTGACAAATCCACATGCATTGATTTAGGTTAAGACTACATTGGAATATAATAGCTTTACATGCTCTAAGAAAATTAATGATTATTTAACCAATCAGAAAAAACTACCAAGAGTCATTACCCTTTTCCTTATACCCAGAACAAACCAATGTTTTTTTTACAATATTTTTAATATGATCTACCAATTTGGCCACATTAGCCACCTCCAAGTGAAAGTTAACATTATAATATTTCAAATCCACCATATATTTTTAATTGTGACTTTGACGTAACAAACCTCCAAAAAACTTAGACCCATCTCTAATTGTTATGTATAAAATCTAGAAAAAAAAAATAAAGAAATAACAAACAACATCAATCTAATCAAGAAATTAATATAATACACTCTCTAGATATGATCTTCCACACTATATATGCGGGGTATATCAACCTAATGGACCATAAACGCAAATCTAATATAAACACAAAAATAAAATGAAAGTTGTAATATCCCTCTCGTTAGTTATCGGAATATTACCAGTCGAACGTATCGGAGGGCAAATGTTCGTAGAAATCTAGTACGACGGAGAACGTTTTATCACGTAATATCAGTTAAGCACGTTTAAGGCCAAGGGCAATATGGTACATGCACACAAGGAGTATATAAGTGGTTTAAGTCACCAACATTTCATTATTCATTGTGCTTTCTCTCTCTAGGCTTAAGAGCTCAAGATTTTCTCCTCCCTCTCTCTTAGATATTGCCCCTCTCCCTCTCAAATCCATCAATCCTCCCAAAGATCAATATGTTGGTGATTAAGCATGAAATATGGCTTTCTTCATGATCAAGAGACAACTAGAAACTTGGATTGAGTTTGGATTCTTCTTCCTTTCTTCACAAGAAGAGATTTCTTGGCTAGGGTTTGGATGTTCTAGATGGATTTGGATCATTGGTATGTTTTAAAGGTTGATGAGTTTACATTTGAAGCATGTAGAACAATGTGGGACTAGAGATCAAGCAAGCTAGGGTTTTCAATTGGAGGAAAGTTGGAGTTTAACATCATGCTTGTGTTGGAACAAGGGTGTTCAGCAATACCACTTTTAGTTTTGATGATAACAATGTATTAAAAATTGTCAATTGGATATGTTAATATTTGTTTAAGTGTGCAAGATCTTAGTCAAAGATTTTAATCCTTGAAAGCATTCTGTAAGAACAAATGAAGAGCAAAATTCTCTAAGAAGCTTGTTGCATGTGATTCTGAAGTCCTAGAGAGTCTGAAGAATCATCAGAAGCTGTTTCGAGAGGTTCTGAAGACAAAGAGAGTCTGAAGAAGCTATTTTTGAAGAAGTGCAAGTCAGAGGTTCTGAAGACTCAGAGAATCTGAAGAACAAAGAGAGTCTGAAGGAGCTGAAGAGAGTCTGAAGCTCATCAGAGTCTAGAGTTCTACAGAGAGTTTGAAGACCGCAAATTGAAGATTTGCTTAGAAAATTTTCTGAAGGCATTTCGATGCATAAGAAACGTTCGTTTGGAGTAACGGCTACTTTAAAGTCAACTTGAGCATGGTATGCATTGTGACAAAAAGAAAGTGCAGGAAAAGGGAATAGTACGTGTACGACCACCTTCTCCACTACTCCACTACTTGTATTATTTGGCAGTTGTGTCTACCGGTAATTCGCCTCAAATGGAATGGATTTCAAATTTGTCATTGAAGGACGATTACCATATCAAGCAACAGATCAACAACAATTGATCAAGCTTCTAGAATGACTCTGTGATGTGCTGGACAGTCTCAACGTCTCTTTACAACGTCTATATAAAGGGATGAAGACTTGGAGAATATACTATTGACTTTGAACATTTTGTTAAGCTATTTGGTATTCTCCCTGAGTCAAACAAAACAACTTAGAGAACTCTTACAAACTTGTTTATTCTAGAATTTCTCAGTATCACAGAAAACAGAGTCTCTTACTGTTTCGTATTTTGGAACACCACTGATTGTATATCAAGTGTTCAATCACTCTTTCAATTTTCTGTAAATTGTGTTAGAAGTCTCTTTCCTGCGTGCTTGAGCATTTGAAGTCTCTTGGGTGTGTCCTTGAGCAAAGAAGTATCTTGCTTGTGTGCTTGAGCATTGGAAGTCTCTTACTGTGTGTTTGAGCAACTTGTAATTGTTGATTACATTTTAGTGAAACTCTCCTTGGAAGTGCAAGGGGGACAGGACTACTTCCGGTTTGTGGAAGGAACCTGTATAATTGCTTGTGTTCTCTCTTTCCCTTATCTCTTTACTATTTCCGCTGCAACAGACTCTTATCTTCCATCAGATTCTGAACTCATTCAGACTCTGATCTTGGAAAACAGATTTATACCCTTTAATAGTTGTGAACAAGTTAACACAATTCAACCCCCCCTTCTTGTGTTTTTCTCACCTTCAGTTGGTATTAGAGCTTCAGCTCTGTTGTCTTAGCACTTAACCGTGTAACAGAGAAAAACATGTCTTAGCACTTAACCGTGTAACAGAGAAAACATGTCTTCTAGTGAAGTTTCAACTTCAAGTGCTACTCCTAATACTGGTGCTGCTATATCATTTGACTATGGATCCAATAACAGCAATAAGAAAGCTAATTATGGGAAGATTCCAAAGTTTAATGGTGATCCTGAAGAATTTTCTTGGTGGAAAACCAACTTCTATAGCTATGTCATGGGCTTAGATGAAGAGCTATGGGATATTTTAGAAGATGGTGTTTACGACTTAGAACTTGACGACAAAGGTGCTGCTATTGACCGTAAGAAACACACTGCCACTCAGATAAAGAGCTACAAGAAACATCATATCATTAGAGGAGCTCTTGTCACAGCTATTCCAAAGTCTGAATACATGAAGATGAGTCACAAATCTACTGCTAAATCCATGTTTGCCTCTCTCTGTGCAAACTATAAAGGCAGCAAGAAGGTCAGGGAAGCTAAAGCTCTTTTATTGGTTCATCAATATGAATTATTCAAGATGAAGGAGGATGAAAGCATTGAGCAGATGTACTCAAGGTTTCAAACTCTAGTATCTGGACTTCAGATACTGAAAAAGAGATATATAGCTTCTGACCATGTTAGCAAGATATTGAGGAGCTTACCCTCTAGATGGAGACCAAAGGTTACTGCAATTGAGAAAGCTAAAGATTTAAACACCTTGAGTGTTGAATATCTTGTCAGTTCTCTCAAAGTTCATGAGTTAAGGTTCATTGAACATGACTCTACAAGAAAGTCAAAAACCATGGCTTTAAATTCAAAGGGAAGATCCTCAAAGGCTCTTAAAGTTGAAGAGTCTGAAAATGAATCTTCTTCTTCTAAAAGCTCTGAGGAAGATCCTGATGTTGCTAAAGAAATGGCTATGCTTTCAAGCAGACTGCATTACCTGGCCAAGAAGAACAAGAAGTTTCTGGGTAAGAGCAGTGGTAAGGGTTTCAAGAAGGAAGAATAGAAAGGCTGCTTCAACTACAAGAAGCCTAGGCACTTTATTGCTGATTATCCAGAGTTGCAGAAAGAGAAATCCAAGTCTAAAAAGTCAACCTTCAAGTCAAGCAAGTTTAAGAAGCAACTCAAGAAGAGTCTGATGGCTACCTGGGAGGATCTTGATAATGAGTTAGGGTCTGATGAAGATGATGTTGATGGTGAAGCTAATGTAGTTGTTGGCTTAGTGGCTACAATTGAACCAGTTGAAGAAGCACCAGATGCAGAATCAGACACAGACTCTGAGAGTGAAACTGAGGTATTTTCTAAACTCACAAGATCTGAATTAATTGATTCTATCAATGAACTTCTTGGTTACTATGAGACCAAATCTACTGAGTTGAGGAAAGTCAAACAAAAACATGATAAGTTGTTGAAACAACATGACTCAACTATGGTAGAAATAGACAGTTTAAAGAAAGAAAATGATTCCTTAATGGTCAAGAAGTGTAGCTGCAAATACTTGAGTGAGCAGGATTCTGCTCTACAAGAATTTATTGCTACTGGAATTGATAGAACCAGGGTAGCATCTATGATCTATAGCACATATCAGAACAGAGGACAGGGTCTTGGATTCATAGGAGGCAACTCAAATGAAGTGATCCTGAAACCTGGTCCTGATGGCGCCGGAGAAGCATTGAAAAATCACTTTGTGCGTGAGTCTGAAGAAGTCAACACAGTGACTCATTCAGGACCTAAAACTTTAAGTTCTAAGGTAATGAAGAAGTCAAAACCACAGAACCTAAAGCCAAAGGTACTGAAGACTTCAAAGATTCAGATTCTGAAGAAATCAGAGTGTGGTAAACAGATTCAGAAGAAACCAGAGTCTGAAAAACAAAAGCCTAAGTTTCAAAGAAGAGAAACTGTGAGTGGTAAGTTGGATTCTAAACTGAAAGGTTCCCTAAAGTTTGGAGGAAAACAATACCAAGGACCTCAAGACACACAACACAAAGGGGATTCAATGGTTCAAGGACTAACCCCAAAGGACCCATAAAGATATGGGTACCTAAGTCTGAAATTGTTGATGTTGCAGGTATGTCTAAAAGGACAAGAAAGGCAGAAGGCCTGGTACCTGGACAGTGGCTGCTCGCGACACATAACGGGAGAAAAGTATATGTTATGGAAGAAATAAATTTATGACTTGATTAAAATATAAATTAGTGGGAAAGAGGAGTGAAAAGTGAATAAGCACGACAAAATTTTCAAAGAAAGAGTGAAAAAGGACACATAAAAATAATAAAACTTTGATTAATCAATATATACATGATTCATAGATCCATATAGTGATACTCAATATATCCTTAAACTTTGAGTTCTTTTAAAAAATCTTTACTGATTAAAGAACATGTGATTCTTCTTGTAGAAGTTGAAATATATATAGAGAAAGAAATCCACATGCAAAAATTTATGTTAGATTAATATAAGTTGTCATCACTATTATTCGGGTACATCTTTTGCATTTGGATTTGAGTTCTTTTAATACATTTTTGCCAATTAAAAAAAAATCAACAACATGCGAGTCATGTTGTAGAAAGCATACTATATATAAATAAAGAAATCCGCACGTAACAATTTATGTTAGACTAATATAAGTTGTCATCACACAATTCAGTTTAAAATAAGTAGAAAATTACATTACGTGACAAATCCACATGCATTGATTTAAGACTACATTGGAATAGAATAGCTTTACATGCTCTAAGAAAATTAATGATTATTTCACCAATCAGAAAAAACTACCAAGAGTCTTTACCCTTTTCCTAATAACCAGAACAAACCAATGTTTTTTTTTTTACAATATTTTTAATATGATTTACCAATTTTGCCACATTAGTCACGTTCAAGTGAAAGTTAACATTATAATATTTCAAATAAATCTGCACGTAGCGATTATGTTAGACTAATAGTTTCCATCATTCAATTTATTTCAAAATAAGTAGAAAATCACATTACATGACAAATTCACATGCATTGATTTTATGTTAAGACTACTTTAGAATAGAATAGCTTTACATGCTCTAAGAAAATTAATGGTTATTTCACCAATTAGAGAAAGCTACCAAGAGTCTTTACCCATTTCCTAATAACCAGAACCAAACAATACTTTTAATCAATTTGGCCACATTAGCCACCTCTAAGTGAAAGTTAACATTATAATATTTCAAATCGATGATATATTTCTAATTGTGACTTTGACGTAACAAACCTCCAAAAAACTTAGACTCATCTCTAATTGTTATGTATAAAATCTTGAAAAAAAATAAAGAAATAACAAACAACATCAATCTAATCAAGACATTAATATAATACATTCTCTAGATATGATCTTCCACACTATATATGCGGGGATATATCAACCTAATGGAACATAAACGCAAATCTAATATAAACACAAAAATAAAATGAAAGGAAGGAAGACAGGGAACCATCTCACATTAGTAAGAAGAGAGAAAATCATCATATAATGAAATAATAGGAAGAAGAAGGAGAACCATCTCATTAGCAAGAAAAGCGGAAATCATCAATTGGCAATCATGCATATATATCAAGTAGAAGATTTTTTTTGTTTGATTACATTAAGCGGCAGAAATTTTATTACGAAAAAAAAAACGTTCATTTTAGTTTCAAAATGAAAGGGTGAGCTGTTTTTTTCGTTAAGCAGGGAGAAAGACAGACATCAGGAGGCCACACCGACATCCCGACTAGGTTGGCATCACAGGAAGCCTCCGTCCTATGCCCGCCAAACTCTAAATTTTTATTAAAAAAAGGGAAAAAAAATATATACAAGGAGAGGGGGGAGTAGGCCAAAACCCTCAAAGAAAAAATAAAAGAAAACATAAAAAAACCAACTACGGAAAACTATAGTTGGGCAAGCCAATTCTGTCTCGATAGAAATCCATATACAACTTCGCTGGAAACGTGTATAACCAAACAGAACCCTGAACTCAGACAATCCAATGTAATATATTCATTGGGTTGGAGGATCACCTCCCTTTGAACGGGTTTTATAATGTGACTTTCCGAGGACTTGTTTTTTCATAGCTTGCTGCTGCTTCTTTGAGAGCACTTTTGTAAATCCTTCTGTAGCGGTCCGTTGGTCGTATTCATGGATTCTAGCCCATAATTCCAAGCCACTCTGTATGTTTTTGCTAGGATGTGTTTCGTGATGCGCAACAGGAACAACATCATGGGGGGCGCTATCTATTAAGTTAACATCAGTATCCACATCTGCTAAAGAGGTAGCCATTGCGGAGCCGGCAGTCTCCGTAGGTGGTGAAACCGTGACTTGATGGTCTGTTGACTGCTCTGCTGCCATTTCAATTTCAATATCAACAAGATCAGTTGCTGAAGCTTCTTCAAAACTTGGTGTAATATCATTAACTAGAGAAACAATCTCTTCTTGTACATCAAAGTTCTCAACATTTTCAATATTTTCAACAACGTTTCCAACATTAGAAACAAGGAGCGACCTATTAATAGGTTGCACCGTAACTTCCAATCCCTCCTCATTAGTGGTGTGTTCCTCATTATGCTCATCAAGTGTCTCAAGTTCTAACACGGGAATCTGCATAAATAGTGTCCCTCGAAGAATATTATCCGTGACATCTTTTGCTATCGTACCTTCAGTAACCTTATGCATATTTATTATATGGACATTAAGAGCAACCTGTGGTAGAATAGAATGTAAGAATAGGTAGTGCAAAGAGTTAGAAAGTTCAATTGTCAGTTACATAATAATGATAAGAATGAATATATATAAATATTTAATAAATAGATGAAAAAAATGAAAAAACCATTTTTTTCCAATCAAAAGAATGGAAAAACTACATCATTTTTCATTTTTCAGAACCATGCATATTAATTTAATGTATACCACAAACTACCATTTTTTTTTTTTACAACTTTTCCATTTTTTTCCAACCAAAAGAATGAAAAAACTACATCTTTCTAAGATGAATCCAACAAATATCAACATTGTAAAGGGTGAATTAGGACTTCAACACCTATAGTAAAAGGTAAAATAAAATAAAATCACCTTTACAATTCGAGGCAGTTGTAGCTGAATGGTACTAAACGATATCAAAATAGTCGTGCTTCATTAGAAAATTACTTGCACGTGTTTTTTCTTTACTCAAAAAAAAAATCCTAGAAGGGTTAAATTTATCCCAAAAAAAAAAAGAGGGTCAAGTAATCCAAGTAGAAATGAGAGAATAATACAACTTTTTGATTTACAACATTGGTTTTTGATTTATTTTAAAAATAGTCAGTATTTACATCTTGGATAAATAATTTTAACGTTTAAAATTTGTACTAAACAAAAAAGTTTCATTTGTAAAAAAAAACTCTTTTTGAATGAATAACATAACTTTTTACCATTTTCTTACAAACTTTTCATAAACGATAGAATATGTTATGGTTGAGTTAAAAAATGATATATGTTATGGGAGAATTAAATTTATGACTTGATTAAAATATGAATTAGTGGGAAAGAGGAGCGAAAAGTGAATAAGCACGACAACATTTTCTAAGAAAGAGTGAAAAAGTTTTTTTTCACTCTTAATAAAATGGACCGTTTGAAGTTTAACTATATATTAACAATATATTAATATTTAGCGTAAATTAACCTTGTATTAAGTAACTAATTTAATCTCAAATTCCATTTAAGATTATGGTCTTATTAGAATTTTTAATAAACTCTTTTGACTTGTCTTTTAGTCACATTTAATCTCTGTCATTTGATTTTATATAGGTACTTGGTTTATAATTTCCTAATTTTGATATCAATAGAAGGCATGGAAGAAACATCCCGGAATTAAAGGAAAATGAATGTGGTGGAAGTTGTGGTTATAAAGGGTGAGTGAGAATTAAAAATAAACACGCTTTAAATTTTTCCATTTTGTAAGTTATAATTGAAGGAATGTTAAGAGATACATCCAGTGATGATGGTGTAAGAAAATATGGAATGTTTAAATAGTTTGTTAGGTGCATAAACCGTTACTATTGGATTCTTAAAACATGGCTATAGAAAAACAATATGTTTCTATTCATTAACCTAACATCTTTGTTATTTTTTGTCTAGAGTGAGTTCATAACCCATTGTGTTATAATTTCTAAGTCATTGTATGATTGAGTAGCATTATTGTGAAAAAAAACAAATGTGAGAAGTTAGGTATTAGATTAGTTTATTAGATAGAAAAATTAGAGAGTGGAAATTAAGCTTTTTTTTAGAGGTGCCACATAGACACGATCCTAGCATTAGAGTGCGTCAAGTTTAGTTTACAAATAGAAGAAGATATAAATAGATAGATGCTCCAAAGATGCGACAACCATCTTATTCCTCAACTCCTCAAACTTGTCATGCTTCACAATTTTTGTTAGATTGTCTGCATCATATATAGCAGTAGGACAATGTAGAGGTTCTAGCCACTTTTTGTTTACCTGATCTTTAATATATTGATTCATTGTTTAAATCTCTTTACGACAAAATTTCACAATATTTTCTTAGATAGGTAAAGTTTCATAGTGCTTAATTTAAGTTTAACAATTAGATTGGAGAAAAATATGACAACTTATAACTATTTTCTTGATTTACGTTGTATTTCAAATAGTTCAAGTAATATTTTTTTTATTCATGTGGTTCATAATCTTCACATATTCTTTTCCCATAACTTATAATATATTAAAACAGATTCCCGAAATCATTTCTTTACAACTCCTCAATTATATGCTACATAATTACCTCACATCCTCCTCTAATTCAACACCGCACTTCAGAAAATCATTCCCATCATTTCTTTTAATTTATTTCTCATTCTCTTTTTTTTTTGACCAACTCTTTCTCACATTAGTAACCATAAAAAAAACTCTCTCACATTTTCTACTCTCTACGCCTTTTTTAATGGAGGATAAATAATAACTACAATTATATTTAGAAAGGATGATAAATCTTGTAACTTGAAATTACTTGCATTATTATAATTATTAGATTAGATAGATTAGATAGAATAAGAAAGGGTGAGAAGTTATACTATATGGAATAATGTTTTTTTAGAGGTGATGCATATGCATAATGATAGCTTAAGAATAACGACTCAAGTTTAATTTATGGGTAGGTCTTAGTAGTACCATATATCATCATAATTCTAGATCAAGAGTAACTCAAACTTACTTTACAATATAATATAGAAGACAAATATATAATTGATAGAAACACTTATACATTCAACCTTAACCTCATACTTTCAGATATATATATATATATATATATATATATATATATATATATATATATATAAACTTCATTAAATCAAATCTAAAAATATTGCTAATAAATTTATTAAATCTTAATTAAAAGAAAACAACTAAATAGGAATAAAGTTTTTTAATTATCCTTAAAATAAAGTAATAATAAAATTTTCCCAAAAGAGTGTGAGTATACTTAGACAATTTCATGAGCTGCATTCAAATTTACTCTTAATTTGAGGAAACTTAATTAATGGAAAGTATGAAGATCAACCAATTTCATGGTCAATGGTTAAATTTCCATGTTGTTGCGTTCAAATCATTAAAACATGATTTTGTCTCTCAAATTTCAATAGAGTTTTGAATAGATGTGTGCTTCTACAATTAGTTACCTAGGCTTTGATGTTAATGACTCTTATAAGAAACTATTCAATTAAAAAGACATGGATGATTCTTACTTTCTCTTGTTCGACCCTTTTAGATTTTTGGTGTTGAGAGTTTTGAGTTTCTTGTAAGCTTCATACAAATCCTCCTCCATCTTATGCAATTAGTTGAGAAGGAAAAATATCTAATATTTATAGGAACAACCACATGACGTCTTGGAATAAAAATAAATAAATAAAAATATTCATTTTTTATGCATTTTTAATATGTTTTCTTCCACATGTTTAGTGAACTCTTGATCTCATAACAAAGTAAAATAAAAGATAATAATGAAAAAATACTTTAATTTCAATGAAAACAATACAACCACCATTTTATATATGAAGCTTCCTTTCAACAAAACTCTTCCTTTTTCCAAAATCTGCGTATGTGAAATCAAAGAAAAAATATTCGTTAGAGAATATAAAAAATTATAGAAATAGAAACACACACACAAAGCTTGAAGAAAAAGTCAAAACTATCAAAAAATAAAATGGAAGAAGAAATGAAAAGGATAACATAAGCAATATATATATATATATATATATATATAAAAGCTTAGAAAAAAATGAGGTGGTTTATAATAAACTTGTGTGTGTAAAAGAATTGATTAGGAATATGAATAATTTTAAAATGTAACCGCTCAATATTAATAAAATAACTTGCATTAAGTGAAGTAAATGGAGTGTTTTTGAAACTGATGGAAAATGAAAGATAGATAGTAAGGAATGCCTAGTAAAGAATCAAGAATCAAGAACAAATACATACATGTATTCTAAGCTACACTTCGCTTACATGACACCTCACCAAAGTCCCTCTTTCAAACTAATTTTCTAAGCATTCACCATGTGGCTCTCTCTTTTCTTTTACTCTATTTTCCATCTATTTATGGGTCATTCAATACAAGGCAAGGTTTGGTTATCGGTGCTGCCTCAGACTCTTCAGACTGACTTCTTCTTAAACCGTAGCGGGTTCCCTCGTTTTAGGTTCCCGTAGTCAGTTGCTTCTTTTTTGCAGTAATTTTTTCCGCTTTCTGTTTTTCTGTTTCTGCTTTGTTTCTTTTGAGGGTTTTGGCCTAGTCCCCCCTCTTGTACTTTTCCCCCTTTTTTAATAAATTTTTTCTCTGGGATTGGCGGCATAGGATGGGGGTTCTGCGGGGTGCCAACCTAGTTGGGATGTCGTTGCTTCTCCCTGATGTCTGCCCAATCTCCTGGCTTACCAAAAAAAAAAATGACTAAATATATTTACATTTACATAAGCTCATTCTTATAATTCTTAAATATGGAGTAAGCTCTATTTATGAGTGAGCTTTGTAACTCATTCCACTATCCATTAATTAAGGCAATGGAGTATGTTTTATAACTTCTTCTTTCACTACCCATCTTCTCCTCTTTTCCAACTTAATATATATTGATATTTTTCCACTATCCATCTTCTTTCATATATATATATATATATATATATATATATATATATATATATATATATATATATTCCTATTCATCCCGTGCCTTTTTTTTCTCTTCATATACTTACTACATAGTACATAATCTATATATTTATTGAATTCCTTATCATGTAACTTCCAATTCACTCTTACACTTTATAACCACCACTTTTCTCACATTCATTTTCTACTCATTTTAACAATTATACTAAATCATAAGATGTTCACACAAGTTTACTACAATGCTCCTAATTTTGTTTTCTTAGCTTATATATCCTTTCTATTTTAGTTTCGACAGTTTTCTATTTTTTTCTTCAAGCTTCATATAGATTTAATTATGATATTTTATATTCTCTGATGTGTATCCTTTTTTTGAATTCACATATGCAAGTTTTGGAAAAGGGAGGGTTATGTTAAAATTTTCATTGAAATTGAAGTTTTATTCATTATTATTTTTAATTTAACATTGTGATCAGAACAAGAGTTTACAAAACATGGGAGAAAACATATAAAAAATGAATATAGTTTTTTATTCATTTGAATTTCAAGTGAACATGTTATGTTATTAATTAAACAATTTTTTCTAAGAGTTATTAACATCGAGGCCCAAGTAACTAATGGTAAAAACACACATCTATTTGGAATTCTAATAAAATGCTCTTGATCTTCTTGAAATTGGAGTGACAAAAACACATTTTCATAATTTGAAATCAACAACATGGTAATTTGAGTGAAACTCATGGAATTGTTTGCCTACTCACATTCCTTTAGGCAAATTTCATCATTGTTACTTTATTTTGAAGAATAATTGTAAGACTTATTTGTCATATAGTTGTTTTCTTTTAATTAAGGTGTAAATTATTTTATTAGGAATATTTTGAGATTTGATTTAATAAAATTTACATCGATTTATCTATTTCATAAATATGAGGTTAATGTTGAATGTAGAAGAATTGCAGAAATCTACCTGAAATTCTAATGAAATGCTCTTGATCTTCTTCAAATTGGAGTGCAAAGTCACGTTTTGATAATTTAAAAGCAACGTGGTAAATTTGGGTGCTAACACATGAAATTGTTTGCCTACTCACATTTCTTTAGGGAATTTTCATCATTACTTTATTAAGGAGCAATTGTAAGACTTATTTGTCATTTAGTTTTCTTCTTTTAATTAAGGTGTAAAATTCATTGTGAATATTTTGATATTTGATTTAATAAAATTTATATTGATTTTATATATTTCAATATTATGAGCTTAAAGTTGAATGTAGAAGAGTTTCTATACATATCTATATCATATGTATGTATTGAGTAATCTAAGTTTTAATATGGTTTATGTGTCCCATCTAAAAAACTTCTTTCACTTTTTCTTAAATTTTTTTATCATGCTTATCGCTCCTCACTCCTTTAATCCCTTTTCTCACTTATTCATTTTTTTTCAAGTCATACATTTAATTCTTCCATGATATATATTATTTTTCTGACTCAAACATATTACATATATCGTTTAAGAAAAATTCCTGAGAAAATTTGAAAAGTTACGTTATCATTAGAAAAACACTTGGATTCAAATTTATTACATAAATGTGAAAGATACAGAGATTTGAGAGATATAGAATAGTGCCTCTAAAAATATATATAGATAAAGGTGAAAGATATGATTGAAGTTACACTATCTAAATTTATAAAATAAATTTAAATTTATTGCAAATAAAGGTTAAGACAATTCATTAAGAAAATAGATTGAAACAAAATAAATTGAAATCATTTTCTACAATATAAATTAGTTTAATGCGTTAATTATAAGTATAAATATTAGATGTGCATTCTTCTTCTAGGCTTGAATGTGCCCAACTTTCAATGTACTTTAACTTGCCAAACTTTTAATGTAAAGAAGGGTGAAAGGATGCACCCTCTTTAATGTTTTATTGTGGGTTTATTTTGAGTTCAACCTTTTAAGTTTATTCTTAGTCTTTCAAGTTCACACCGACTAATATAACTGCTGCATAAATTGATTATAAATATGTCTTATGAACAACTAAAGACTCTTTAGTACACATGAGTATATGAAATATCAATTTGAGATGGTATGTAAGAGTATTGTAGAAGAAGAATATTTAAAAACTTATGTGATCTTATTGTGTCTTTTTTTTTTTCTTCTCTAGAGTCAACTGAGGATTATATTGTGGTACATAGTTTATCCTTTTAACTCTAGCACACCAAGTTCATAAGAAAGTTTTATTTGTGCTCAAAACATATTTCATATGCTTCTTAAATACAACATATTTATTTTAATAAGAAAGTTATTTTATTTTTGCTTTATCAAAAACAATAGAAAACATAAACATCAGGAGACGCCAAGACATCTCAACTAAGTTTTCACTCCAAGACCACCTTCATCCTCTCCCACCATGCTCAGAAAATTTTATTACAAAAGAGAAAAATGTACTAGCAGAGCAACCAAACCAGAACCCGCTAAATAAGACAGAAAAACAGAAACAAATCGGAGACATATGGAGCCCAACCCAGTCTCTAAAAAAATCCTGAACATGCCCGTTCATCAACAAACAAAATCTATGGTCTATTGATGACAGATAGTCATTCGCTATTTTTAGTGTTATTTTCATGATATTTTGAGTTCACAAGCAAGCTTAAACAACAAGGAAAGCAATAAAAATAGAAGATTTTGAAGAAAGGAAAAACGTGTCACGATTGTTGAAAACGTGTCACGATTTGGAGTACAGGATGAGGTTCATTCGACTTGGTTAAAAAGGCAGAACCGTGTCACGATTTCCTCAAATCGTGCCACGATTTTAGGAGCAGCTGTTGCCTATTTAAGCTGCGACTTCATCACCGACTTCATCACCTTGTAACCAGTTCGTGTATGTTTTAATTCTTCCATTGATTATGCTACTTGTAAACTCGATTATGAGTAGCTAAATGTCTTAGAGATTAGGTCTGAAATGATTCTTTGTAACCCTAATTGATCTATGTTGCTGTGAAACTCTATTTATTGTGAATGACAATCTAGTCTTTATTCAATTCAATTGTTCTTAATGCTTTTTATATCCTGATCAAATATAAACATGATTTAGTGAGAATGAATGACTACTGACCATATCTTTCTACTTAGACCTAATTGAATTGTTCTAATAAACATGGTTTGTCTAGGAATGAATCGTTTGTTAGTGATATTAGGTTAACGTTCTTAAAACCTTCGACAATTATTAGACCACCTAAGGAATTAGGGGCTGTAGTTAGAGAAGAGGGTCCTAAGTCAAGGGATTGATTAGGGCTATTTTGTTAACTATCATGGAACTAGAAAATCATTCATATAGGTGCAGTATACCAATTAGGGGACGATTCGAAAGATCTGATCTCATCTCTCTTCATATTTTCTAAACAAAATCTATATTTTCTAACTGAATCTATATTTGCTAACAGAATCTATATTTTCTAACCGAATCTATATTTTCTGACTGAATCTATATTTTCTAACAGAATCTTTATTTTATGTTATTTAATTTTATGCAATCAAATCAAATCTACTACCTATATTTTACAAAATAATATATTACTTCGATAGTTTTTGGTACATTTGCCAATTATCTATCATCTTTGATTCCAAAAAACAAACAGTTTTGAGATTCTGAATTCCTATACCTCTTACAATCCAAAAATATCTTCATTGAGAAGTGGAACTACATAAGAAAGTTATTCTATACTTAGCACTAAACTTGCTAAAAATAATATACACAGTTTGCATATGTTAGTACATTAAATATGAATTGCATTTTCAATAAATACAAAACAAGTTATTTGTATATTATCCAAAAGAAGTAGTTATGCCAGCACATGAATTGCATTTTCAATAAATACAAAACAATCAAATATGAATCAAATTCTAACATCTTATTTCAATCCATTTTATGGGCAATATTGACCGAGAAACATGAATGCATCTAATTCTAATCGAAAAGAATAAGTGATGTCAAGATAAAAAGCAAACAACTGTGATCCATAAAAAGAAAAGTTCTTATACAATTACACTATTAGGCAATCAATATTAATATCAAAATTCTAGAAATTTAATCATAATTCTAAGTTTGAACCAAATTAAATCAAATTTTAATTTAAACGTCCACACACATCACTGAAAGAAAAGGTGATCGTTGCACTCGTACAAACAGGATTCATGAATAAATATAGAGATTTAAAAAAACGCAAAAACATAAAGATCAATCTAGAAAATTTGTCTCTCTTTGTAGTGCTACTAACTTTCTTTCTTTCAACTATAAAAAAAAAATTCATAGGATTTTCTCCAATGTCCACCTTCTTCAAAATAATCATGTTGTTATCATAAAGCCATGTACTCCCTTGGAGAATTCTCTCTAAGTCACTTTTGTTACAAAATTGGACCATGAATTTATTTTCCTCCATAGGTGTAAATTTCATCAACTGTTCAGAGGTGGAGTGGTTTGTTCACAACCAGCCTCCCTATGGCTATGAGACAGAGATGAAACAACTTTGTTGGAGACAACGCCGGTTAGTTGGCGTGCATACCACTGTCATCGTATAATTTCAAGCACAATTGTGTCTAGGAAGTTTGGTTGAGTAGATACCCATCTAGTACCTTGCATATTACAATTTATCCATAGAAACCCCTCATCCCTTTGATCTCTCTCAGTTCTCGCAATGGTGGAACCAGTCATGCCGTCAAGGAGTCCTTAAGGTGGTTCACCATACAGTTATTCAAAATTGGTCTTATAGTATTCATTGTTTATTTGAATTGGATTGAACTTCAATTTGTCAACACTCTTATAGCGAGAGACTAAGTTAAACTACTACATAATACCGGTGCCTTGTATGTGTTTCAGTGAGTATGTTTGATTGTTAGTTTTTTTTGGTCAATTACTTTTAAGAGGTTTTCTCTCTTTCTATAGACACTTGAAGATACAATATCTTTACAATAACCTCTTAACTTGATCCTCCTTGTTTAAAAGTGATACAATTTTCTAAAATTGAAAATAGGGATGGAAATATGTCGGATGATCCGAAGAGGTCAATGACTTGATATATTTAAGATCTAGATCGGTTCAACCAGTTTAATAACAAGATAAAGTTTAAGCTTTTATAAAAAATATTATTTAACATATGAGACTTGAGCTTTTTAAAAAGTCTATCAAGCCTTTATTTTTATTTTTTATGGATATATATATATATATATATATATATATATTGTTCATATGTTACAGTTTTTTTTAGGAATATGTTACGGTATTGTTTTTATATATTATATCAGTAGATCAGTAGTATAATATATATCACCCAAAAAAAACTATCACATATGTTGAGGGTCTATTTATGGTTTATACTATTTGTTAGAAGCTAAAGAAAGCAAGAATAACACTAACCTTGGAGCATGCATTCTATGAAAATCCAATTGTATCCTGATAAATATTTTCATCCTTTCTTAATTAATAAATATGTCCATCGTGTATTTCATGTTCGCATGGAATAGCATGACTCTTAACATATATAGTGGTCGTAGGTTGGTAGACCTTTGTATCTTTAACCTGATTAGTTTTATGTCTATTTATTTATATTTATATCTAAAGGTATCAATATGAAATTGACTTTAACTAAGTTTTCAAACAGCATTGGCTTTTATAAAAGGTCTGGTTACACTTTTAAAAATGACTGATAATAGGTAATAGATCAATTTCAGATTTTAAAATTTTAAAACAGATCATATCTATTTAAGTTAAAGTTTAACTCAACCTAACCCACTTTCATCCATACTAGTAAGTCAAAAGAGAAAGTTTCTAGCATTAATAATTATATGGTCTTTGTATTAATTTAATTATGATGCCAAATATTTTTAGATAGGTTATATCTAATTAAAAAAATTAAGCCGGAGCTTGACCTTTTACAAAGATTTTATTGTACAAGTCTAGTCTGACTCAAAGTTGCTCAGACTTACATGCATGTTCTGATTCTCTCCCGCTTTTGTTGTGGTACTTTGTTGTCCGGACTGTCTTATTTATGGCCTATGTTGTAGGTTGTTTTTGGTGTCTCATTGTTTTGGATTGTTCTTATATATCCTTAGTTTGCGCTAATAGGCTAATAGCTACAAAAAAAAAACATTTCATTTACGTGGTCTTTTTTATTGTGTAGTACCAAAGGATAGATGCTTGCCAACTATGGGCTGTCTTTGCATTATTGTTATCATGGTCATTGCTGCCGGCTTCCTTCTATTTGGAGTTTAGGTCAACAGTTCACATCCTAAGCTTCCAAGTTTTGGAGTGTAATCGGCTTCTCTCAACTCACTTGTAATGAATAATTCTAGACTCAGTGGTGAAGGAACGTTAACCTCACCTTTACAAACTCTAACAATGGATGGAATGAAGCCTCTTACAACACTATTTCTGTTAGTATCCTTTACAACAATGAGCATAATAATGGAAGTCTTCTTGCCTCCACTCAGTTGGCACCTTTCTCTGAAAAAGATGATGGTACGGTCTTAAAACAAATCCAACTTAATATGGATCTACATTATGATGCTGACGAGATTGAACATAGTTTCTCTTGTGGAACAGTTAACTTTGGGATTGAGATGTCTACTGCTGTCAGGTTCAAAGGTGCTTTTGATTTCCGTAAGGATTATTCTTTGAAAGTTGTTTGTAACCCTCTCACCATTAGACTTTCTCCAGGATCATCAAAGTGGGTTTTAGCACAAGGTTTAACATGTGAGAGTACTATTAGTTCTGAATTATTGATGGAGTAATTAAAAGTGTTCTAATCTAGGAGATTGTTTTTATTTTTCTTTTTTAGTTTCAGAATATTCCACTAGTTATTAAGAATAAATATAAGATTACTATTTAATGTTAACTAACTTAGTTTAATTTTTTTTTTCTTTTGAGAAAATATCATTATGCTGTTGATTTATATTTTCATGATTTATATTTTTATGTTTGGTCTTTCAACAATATATTTCTTTTCCCTAAGAAACGATATATTTGACCCTTCATCGATAGTGGTGTCTAAAATAATCTGAGAATTAACCAATACATGAAAATTAAATGAGATCAACAACCAATGATAAAAATTTACAATAGCTATTTAAAAAAGTTGGATAATATGTTTCAAGAAGTCAATTTTATCCATAAATGACCGTTTACAAAATAGATTAATGATGTCTTTTTCAATGTGCACAAATAGGTTATGATTAATTATGACTATATTGTCTTGATTTTTTTTTGTCTTGAGAATATTTTGATTAAGTTAATTCCTCATGATTTAGAAGGGAACCATGTGCCTGTTCTATCGCCCATAAAAAATACAAACCTTGACATCAGTAGCATTGTGACTCCGGATGATGCTCATATTGATCCGGTGCTGCAGCAGGACTTAAACTTTATGCAATCATGGCTAGCTAAGGCAGCAGCGTCCGAGGCTGCGTCTGAGATACCTTTTACAGAGGTCGTTTCCAAGTCACAGGGAAAAAAGAATTTACAAAAGCTATCATACAAAACCCGTTCCTAGGGTCCTCCTTCACCGTTTAAATTAATATAATATTTTGGAATATCCGGGGAATCGGTAACAATGTTTCCTGACTTTTCCGGGAGGGAAATTGTTGTGCGAACGGGCTTGCTGCTATGGGACATGCGACTACTGACACATCTTGGTTCACCATTTTGCCTCCTTCGTTATTGGCGGACTTTGCTAGGGACATGAATGGGCTACCTAATAACATATTTTCAAAGCTTTTCTGTTCCTTTTACTTTCTGTTACTTTTCTTTTTGTCTATTTCTTTTTCTTTCGAGGGTATTGGCCTAGTCCCTTCTATTTTGTACAGATTTTCCCCTTTTTTTTATTAACAAACGTCAATTTTCTTCTGCAATATACATAACCCTCTTGGTTGAAGTTTTACATACCCATATGTAGAGGAATTAGGAATACCTTTTCATATATTAGCAGCATATCTATGGTGAAATTTATTTCTCTCAACCTGAAAAAATAATGAAGCCAATGTGGTTGCAGATGCCTTGAGCAGAAAGACGTTGCACATGTCTGCTATGATGATAAAAGAGTTCGAGTTGCTTGAGCAATTTAAAGACTTGAGCCTAATTTGTGAATTGGCACCTCAGAGCGTGCAGTTGAGTATGTTGAAGATCAATAATGAATTCTTGAACAGTATCAAAGAAGCACAGAAAGTTGATGTTAAGTTTGTAGACTTGATGGTTGCTAGTAACGAAGCGGAAGATAGTGATTTCCAGGTTGATGATCAGGGTGTGTTGAGATTCCGAGGCCGAATTTGTATCCCTAATAATGATGAGTTAAAAAAGTTGATCTTAGAAGAATGTCACAGGAGTAGCTTAAGTATTCATCTGGGAGCTACAAAGATGTATCACGACTTGAAGAAATTGTTTTGGTGGTCCGGATTGAAGCGAGATGTCGCGCAATTTGTTTATGCATGTTTGACTTGTCAGAAATCTAAAGTTGAACATCAGAAGCCGACAGGGTTATTGACACCATTAGATGTGCCAGAGTGGAAGTGAGACAGCATATCCATGGACTTTGTAACGAGTTTACCGAATACTCCAAGAGGGCATGATGCCATTTGGGTAGTTGTCGACAGGTTGACAAAGTCAGCACATTTTGTTCCGATCAATATTAGTTACCCGGTAGCTTAGTTGACGGAGATTTACATTCATAATATTGTGAAGTTGCATGGTGTTCCATCGAGTATTGTGTCGGATAGAGATCTGAGGTTCACTTCAAGGTTTTGGAAGAGTTTGCAAGAGGCTTTGGGTTCAAAGTTGAGGTTGAGTTCGGAGAGAACAATTCAGTCGTTAGAAGATTTGCTGAGAGTGTGTACTCGAGCAAGGTGGAGCTTGGGATAGTCATCTACCGTTGATTGAGTTCACGTACAACAACAGTTACCATTCGAATATTGGTATGGCACCATTCGAAGCTTTGTATGGTCGGAGGTGTAGAACTCCGTTGTGTTGGTTTGAGTCGGGAGAAAGTATAGTGTTGGGGCCAGAGATTGTTCAGCAGACTACGGAGAAGGTCAAGTTGATAAGAGAACAGATGAAAACGTCGCAGAGTTGACAGAAGAGTTACCATGACAAGCGTAGAAAGGACCTTGAATTTCAAGAGGGTGATCATGTGTTCTTGAGAGTCACTCCTATGACAGGTGTAGGTCGTGCGTTGAAGTCTAAGAAGTTGACTCCAAAGTTTATTGGTCCTTATCAGATATCAGAGAGAATTGGGACAGTGGCATATCGAGTAGGTTTGCCACCACATCTTTCGAATCTGCATGATTTGTTTCATGTGTCGCAGCTGCGGAAGTACGTAGCGGATCCTTCGCATGTTATACCAAGGGATGATGTGAAAGTTAGAGACAACCTTACGGTGGAGACTTTACCGTTGAGAATTGATGATCGTAAGGTGAAGAAGTTGAGAGGCAAGGAGATACCTCTAATGAGAGTTGTTTGGGGTGGTGTAACTGGTGAAAGCTTAACATGGGAGCTGGAAAGTAAGATGCTAGAGTCTTATCCGAATTTGTTTGCTTGAGGTAATATTTCGAGGACGAAATCCTTTAAGTTGAGGAGAGTTGTAACGCCCTAGTTGTTATTATTTATTTTTGGCTGAATTTTAATAGTTTATATGATTTTAAATGGTTTATGTTGTTTTGATGGTGTGGAATAATTTATTATATGATTATTTTAATGTTTAATTAAAAAGGTGGGAAGTTATAATTATTGGAAGTTGGGGATTAAAAAGAATTGACTAATATTTTTAATTAGGAGTTAATTAGAAATAAGTGGGAATTAATGAGAATTAATAAGGAGTTAGAGAAAGGAGAAATTCAGAAAAACAGTTTCACGTAGAAACTGAGAGAAACAGAGAAAGGGGGAAAACCAAGAACCAAGGGAGAAGAGCCTAGGGAGAAGAACTGTAGAGCTTTGTTCATCAAAATTCAGGTAAGGGTGAGACTAACTCTCAATTTTAGGTCTTATAATTCGATGATTGATATTGTTGTTGTTAAGGCTGATGAATTGAATTAGGTTAAAGATGAATTGGTTGTAATAACTTGATGAATTCATGAAAATGTTGTTGTTTATTGCTGTTCTGGTGTTAGTTCGAATAGAAGTAATGCAACTCATCAAAATTGGGTTTTTAGGTGTCAAAATTGGGGTTTAGGGTTGAAAAGGAGAAGTCTGTTCGTACAGTTCGTAGTTCTGTAAATCGCCACTCGCCACAGCGAGCAAACCCACTCGCCAGACGAGTAAGACCTATGTAGCTCGCCACAGCGAGCAGACCCACTCACCATGGCGACTAGTGAACCTGTATAGCTCGCCACAACGAGCAAATGCACTCGCCACAGCGAGTTGCTTAAATTAAAAAGTGTTAATTGTCTTAATGATATTTTTGGGTCAATTTTTATATCAACATGAGTGCCTTAATATATTTAGGAATGAATGACACCTTTTATACAATCAAATTTGGATTTCGGGGACTTAAAAATGTAGATTTTGGGTGAAAAATATCAAAAATGCCGAGAGCACCCAGTTTTGCTCGCCTTCAGCTCGCCCCCAACTCGCCATAGCGAGTAGCTCGTTTCCCTGAGCTCGCCATAGCGAGTAAAGTAGCTCGCTACGGCGAGCAGTACTGTAGCATGCTTTAATTGTTGAATTTTGCTGTGACACTTTGTTGTGCCCTTTGGCTGAGTCCTGTCGATCAAGTTGGAGTTTATGTCATAGTTGATTATGCATATTGTAGTTGTCGTTGCTGTTGTCGATTTGTATGCAGATATACACTATTGAGTCCATTTCATACTCATACATCGTTGAGGGCTCATGCCTTGGAGTGTTTTCACTCAATCGTTGAGGGCTTATGCCCTGGAGTGTTTATCACTCAATCGTTGAGGGCTTATGCCCTGGAATGTTATTTCATTCAAACTGTTGGGGCTTATGCCCCGGAATGCTAGTCATTCAAACGCGTTAAATGGTGCCACATGCATTTGCATTAGTCATATTGTTGTCGTCGTTGTTGTTGTTGTTGTCGGTCGAGTCGTCGGTGTCGTAGCTTGATGATGATGTTGTTGATTTGTTTTAATTATAAACTGACAGTTGATTATCGTTTTATTGTTGTTGTTTAATTCAATCGATGAATTATAATATCTATTCTTGTTTGTGAATCTCACCCCTTCTGCTTGAAAACGTTGCCTTTCCTATGGGTAACTTGCAGGTAATGAAGATTTGTAGGATCAAAGGCTATGTGTCTAGGGCTCTGATACATATTAGGATGGGAATCGTCGCGAATGTTTTCCTTTAATTCTTTTATGTATCATATCTATGAAAAGACCATGTTGTTGGAGTTTTATTATTGTTGAAAATAATATTTTATAACTGTTGAGGCCTTTGTGCCAGGATAATGTTGACGTTGAATTTGAGTTGATTTATAACCTTGAAGATTTATTCCGCTGCAGTTTATGAGAATTTATGTGGTATTAAAATAAATAGTTTATTCCTATTTATGAAATTTTGAAAAGCAGTGTGACACTCCGTTGTTTGATTTACTCTGATATTTTTATTTAATATTACGACGTTGGGAGAACGGGGTGTTACTCCTAGTCGTTTATCGCACCTTAAGGACTTTATCTGCAGCAGTTGCTTCACGCGTAGTTGGTGGATTATGTTGACAAAACCTACGCGACTCCGTGTTTCGGTTCGTAATTGGTTGGATAGGCCCGAAAGGGCTTTTAACTTGCTTCATTAAGGTCTGTAGACTATCTATTGATTTACTTGTAACTTGTTGATCAATGGTTGTTACAAGGTTGCCAAATAAAACTCAAACTTACCGCATGTTCACCTTGTTGACCTTCATCACAATCCTTCACTGTTCGATCAATATAAGCCTACTGTTACTAATCCTTGTTTATATATTGCATATATTTTGTAAAGTGTTAGGTTGATTTCGTTTACCGTTATTCTAATTCAGACTCACAACTTTAATTAATCTTGGTTCTTTGTTTTCATATAATAAATTCACGAAATGAAGTTCATGTGGATTTTTGAAGTGAAGGGCCCCAAATGCCTTGTCGGTTTCTTTCTATATCTTGATTTTGAAGTTCATTTCATTTGATTATTTGTCTTTCATTAGTTACTGATTTATATGATACTAATTACTTTTTGTTATCATATGAAAGAACTTCTAAGATCAAGTCTAGGCAGGCTAAAGTGCTAAGCCCACTAGTAGTACTAGACATTAAATTTTTGTATTTTTAGCACATTGAGTTGAACCTTGGCCTCAGTTGTTCATGTTCCTGAGCTATTTTTTTTATATTATTTCAAATTTCATGTTATCATGAACCTTGCTAATTCAAATTTATTTGTAGGTGGATGACTTGGAATCGTCCAATAGAGTTGATATCTTTGGACTTGCAATGTTGAGGATGTGATAGTTTCTCTGTGCAAGGTTAGTTTGAGTTTTTCATTACAGTGTCTTTAGTAAATAATAATTTGAACAACTTTAATTTTATGAGTTACTTTCTTATTATATCTATTTGGGCCATGGGCTGCTGTTGGAATTTTCTAAATTCAATGTCTTTTACAATATCATTACATATACATAATATTCATATGTTTGCTGATTTTGGGGAATGGAATTCATTTCTCAGACTTTGATGTTAAGCTACTTCATTAATTTTTTATCATTTTACTTTTGTTTATGTTCCAAAAGCGAACATAACAATTTTAGAACTTTTGTTTATGCAAAGGTCAGCTCCCTTTCACTTTGTTGAACCTTATTATTATGGTAGAGTACAGAGAAGTGTGGTCGATATAGCTGCAATTGCAGCTGCAATTTCACTGCAAATACCTCTAAAACCTTTATATTGCGGATGCAAAATGCTATTTATAATTATTACTTTCACGTGTCATGTTCACGTTCACGAATGCAAACTTTAAATATCGGTTAGTTAGGTTTTGTAGAGTGTTAATTATACTTGAATGTGAAATGACTTTTTTAGTATTACTGACTAGTGAGTGAGAATGGCAACATATGATCTGAATTAGTAGATTAGAAGAATTAGTTGTTCTACTTATACTTATATGATTTTTTCTTAAATGTGTGCCAAACTTATGTATTTTTATATGATCAGAATGGCAACACATGAGAGGTATTCAAGCTTATGTATTTTTATATTGAAAAAGCATGTCATTGTTGATCTTGTCCTTGTCAATTGATCTCATTTGAAGTTTGAGCCTAATATGTAGTACCATCTATATCTAAACTATATTTTCTTGGTTACTTATTTTCATGTTAGATTGCTTTCTCTTTGTAACAATGAGCATGCTCATTTATTTAATCTGGATCATATCATATGAAAGAGGTGATGTTTAATGCCAACATGTTTAGTAGTCATGCCCCATTATTTCATATAATGTTGAGTTTATAAAATGAAAATATAAGTAGAATCTAAAACATGTTTTCTTTTTCTTCGAACTGCGCAATAATGAGGTTATTGGCATGGAGGAAAAATTGAAGTCCCTTGATAAGACTTGACAACTTCTAGGTTTTAAAGCTAGTGAATTGATTTCTTATAGTAAGCTTGTCCATGTTATGTACGTGAACTAGCTTATTTTTGTATGTGAACAATATTTTTCTAATTTGTGTGTTTACATGATGAGACATTTTGGTTCAAAATTATTTTGTAATTTGACATGTACTAGTAGGCACGCATTAAGTTTTAGTAAATTAAATATTATTGTTTGAAGACTACCTTAGTTTTTTGGTGTCAAGTTTTGTGTTGTGAAGGTTGGATAAGATATATAAATATTTTGTAGGCTGTGAAAATTTTGAAAGTAATAATAATAAGATTTTAAGTCAGGTGAACTGATCTAACATGTGTGTGAAATTATAAACATAAATATGTTTTGAACTCTTTTTAAATGTGTCCAACCGATTTAAAATTCAGTGATTTTAAATCAGGTTAACCGACTTAATAAACAATTTTAAGTCGGGTGACAAACAACAGACTTAAAATTTAAATACTTATTAAATCGGCCATCTATAAATCTGATCCAGAACCGATTTAAAAAGTCGTTTTCACCCTATTTAAAAAGTGTTTTCTGTACTAATGCGAACGGTGAAATCGAACTTGCAGTAGTTTCTCTGTCACCTTCTGGAACTTGATGCACACTGAAAAGGGTGTTGTTTCTCTTCGCGTTTCAGAGCGTAAACTGTGAAAATCAAAATCACGACAAGGTTTGGAAGGTACCACAAAATTGAGAGAATTTGGGAGTGAGAATCCAAAGTAGATAGAAGATGAGCATACGTAGAAATCGAAATCGTAAGGGTTAGGGATTTGAAGAGAGAAATCGAAGGGATGAGGTGAGTGGCTGCAAGTGTACGTGTCTCTGTATCTAGAAGGGATAATGTTCTAAACTTCTACTTGTGTAAATTGTGTAATTTCTTGTTATGTTTGTATTTTTTTATTAATTTTTTTTTAAATGTGTACTTTTTCTTTATGGATAAGTTCGGATTAGCTAAGTTGATTATTTTCTTTTACTAATTTTTTTAAGGAGGATGAATTAATGTTTATTTATTTATATAATTAAATTAATATAACAAAAATTTATACACGGTGACTTGTAAATAATTTAGAAAGATTTACAATATTTTATTTTTTCTTTTAATAATAATCTGACCCATATTTTTTTTAGGAAGTGATCCATAAAACTTAATGTTATATTAGATTAGCGAAAAGACGAGCACTCACATGTCCGTCTTTCTGCTCTTTTTATTGTGTTAACGTTTGAAAATTATGAGCAGTGTTTTTTTTAGTGAAATTTTGATTTTGATTAAAACTAAAAATATAAATTTTTTATGCTTTCAATTATAACAAACCAAATTAACTATGATTATCTATTTCAATGATACCAACAATATAACAAAAAAAATATAATCTAATTTTTTTTTAATGACATAAACAACAGTCTTTATTATAAAAAAAAAAGTTGTTTAAGAGTATAATTGGAATATTGGAAGGCCCCCTCGGCCCCTTGGATAAAAGTGAATACGGACGGGTCTTTGATTGGCTCTCAGGCTGCGTGTGGAGGACTGTACCGCGATCACCTTGGCTCCCTTTTAGGAGTTTTTGCCTGAAACATCGGCCAATCTACAATTTTTTATGCTGAGGTGTATGCTTTTCTCCTTGCTTTGGAATATGCAGCCCAGCACGGTTGGAGGAATGTTTGGTTAGAGAGCGACTCGACAAGTGCTCTGATGGTCTTCAAAAATCGCTCTATGGTCCCGGTTCTACTTCGTACTCGTTGGCACAACGCTAGCAACCATGGTATACAGGTTATTACTTCCCACATCTTTAGGGAGGCAAACTGTTGTGCGGATTTCCTAGCGAATATGGGTCACTCGATACAAGGTAAGGTTTGGTTATCGCTGCTGCCTCAGACTCTTCACACTGACTTCTTCTTAGACCGTAGCGGGTTCCCTCGTTCTAGGTTCCCGTAGTCAGTTGCTTCTTTTTTGCCGTTTTTTTTTCTGCTTTATGTTTTTTTTTTTTTCTGTTTCTACTTTGTTTCTTTTGAGGGTTTTGGCCTAGTCCCCCCTCTTGTACTTTTTCCCCCGTTTTTTAATAAAATTTTCTTTGAGATTGGCGGCATAGGATGGGGGTTTTGCAGAGTGCCAACCTAGTTGGGATGTCGTTGCTTCCCCCTGATGTTTGCCCAATCTCCTGGCTTAGCAAAAAAAAAAAAAAAAGAATAATGAAAAAGTAAGCATAAATATATTCATCTAGTTTACACTTTTTAAATGATAAAGGAAAAAAAAAGATATATATATATATATATATATATTTATATCGTGTTTGTTACATTTATTTTATATTTAAATTGATTTTTATCTCTTTGTTATATGTGTTATTTGTATTTAAAATTGAAGATATTTTTGGAAAAAGAAAAAAGTCAGCCCAAAAGAGCTGAAATGAGTTATATTCTTTATATATAGTAAAAAAAAAAAATTAGAAATGTGGTGTGTTGACCAGACCAAAGTGGAGGGAAAATTTGTTTTTTGGTAAACAAGCTTGGAGGAAAGATTGCCACCAAAAATTTGATGTTGGTGAAATTTTTATGCAACAATCTAAAGTTGTCCCCAAAAGTATCTAAGAGGACAATTAATGGTTGTCACCAAAGAAATAATAGTGTGACGCTCCAAAATTGTCCCCAAAAGTATTTTAGGGGACGTTTATTAGGGGTTGCAAAAATATTTTTGGCAACAGTCATAAAACGTTGCCTCAGAGACTTTTAGGGGACAAATTTTACACGTCCCCTAAAAAAATGTTGCCAGAGACAACAAATGGTGTAGTGAAAGACTCGACAATGCAAAACACCTCAACAACAACAATGTAAAAGTTGGTCATAGGGAGTGACCCTCAACTCACCTCCAGCTCGCCATCAACTCGCTGTTGCGAGTTGCATCAGTTTTGTACACGGGAAAAATCTCATTTTCACCCAAAAACTCCCAATTTTAGTTCCCCACTTCCCAAATTGGGTTGCAAAGTTTATATAAACATTTCTAGACATAAAAAGACATCCAAAACCATATGAGACTTGAATCAAAACACCATTTCGACAAATTAATCATTTGACCCATTTTCATGAAAATCTCAAGAACAACACAAAATTCACAACAAGGTTCAATCATTAACACAACATCTTACAACAGCAACAACATGATTTAATCATGATTTCAGCCATGAATCAACAACAACACATCAATATTCATTGATTAAGCATAATTCACAATATACCCATTTATACATATCATGAACATGCAACTTCATCAACAATAATTCAGTTATCATCAAATTCATGTACTCAAACATATCATCATAACAAGAGCACAAATTTCAAAAATTAAATTCAAATAATCACTTATTCAAATAAGCACTTATGAGATGGAGAAGAAGAAGAGATTAAACAATTGATTATGAATGAAGACTAGCCCCCTTACCTCTTATCTTCACAAAGCTAGATAATCCTTCACCCCCCCCCCCCCCCCCCCTTTGCTCCTAGCTTGATTCCTCTTGAATCTTCTCTCTAACCCTTTTCTCTATCTCTAGCCTCTTTAGAAAAATGAATGAAAAGTTAACCTAGCCTCTCTAAATTAAGCTTATATAGTCATCATCTAAATGGGTTAGAGTATAGCTCCTCTTAATGGGCGTAACACTCTCCCATCTAATTAGAAATGTTACTAATCACTTGATTTAGTAAAATATCAAATTATCACCATAACTAAATAATTACTAATAAGTGCCTCTAGTCTTAACAAAAGAACTATCCACCTCAAAATACTAAAATAATGCTAATTCTAAGTTTACTAAACCTTAGTAATTGACCAAAATACCTCTTAGTCTAAAATGACTAAAATAGCCTTCCAACACCAAATTCCGATAATCCCAACCAAAATACACACAGAGACAATTAATCACATACAAACACAATTAAAATAATACTAACGAAAATCGGGCTGTTACAGAAGGAGTTACAAAGCTCACTCAATTATAAGTTACACATTTAAGAGCTATTATTATAAGAATGAACATATGTAAATATTTAGTAATAAATAGATAGAAAATAGGGAAAAAGAGAAGAGAGAGCCACATGGTAAATGCTTATAAAAAATTAGTTAGAAAGGAGGCATCGGTGAAGTGACATGTAAGAAAAGTGCAGCTTAGATTATATATATATATATATATATATATATATATATATATATATATATATATATATATATACTAGGTATATAACCCGTGCGTTGCACGGGTTTTATTAGGATGTGTTTCTATAATTTAATTGTTTCAGTACAATAGGTAAAAAATTGAAATGGATACATGTCTAAAAGTCAAATTTATAGTGAATAAAACATGTCAATCCGATACAATGTGTTCAATCATAATTTAAAAATTAAAATATGTTTAGAACTTTCTTTTCCATTGTAACCATAAACAATATTAGTTTCTCGACAATACAACAATACTAAGACCATTTTAATACGACAATGATTCGTTCTCAACATCCTATGATCGAATATACTTGACATCCTTTTTTTTACGAACACTATTTTTAAATCATAATGTGTTAAAATTAGATACAATGTGTTTAAATCATAATTTAAAAATAAAAAAATGTTTAGAACATTCTGGTTCAATATCTTACCATGTAACCTTAACCAACCTCATTTTCTAGTTCAATATATTTTTTTACCACTATAGCAACATTAAGACCATCTTAACACAACAATGGTTGAATCTCAACTTCCTATGACTGAGAATATATTTTACTTCTATTTTACGAATACTATTTTTAAAAACACTATCTTTCAACTTATGAACCGAATAGAATTTTTTCTACCAAGATATATTTTTAATAGTTTTTCCATATAATAACAAAGAGATATTTTATGTCATTAATTACTTTGATTACTTCATTATTGATTAAAAAATCACTTATTTAACATATTTATCACTAACCACTAAAATATAAGTAATTATCTACTTATTAGAGTAATTTCTTAAATTCTACTAAATTTTAATATTTTAACTATTGTGTTGTTCTATTAATTTGTTTTGTACATATCATTCTATAAAAAATAAAATAAAATTGTGTTGACCCTCTAGTTTCTAGGAGAAGAGAACGTAATAATCTAGAGTTATGTCAGGAGGTAAAAAATTTGTAGAATAATTGTTCCATCTTGAAATCGAAATTGAGTACTCCCAAACAATTCATCCTTTTTGGATCTCACTGTTGACCCTCTGTTATACGAAGTTGAGTACATTCACCCTTTAATTTGACTCTTCTTATTCTCACCTCTCAAATGTTATATTAATCTTCAAAACATCCAAGTGTAATTACCATTATCTTTTATTTTTTACACAATTATTAACATTTAATTTGTAACTTCGATTACCATTATTAAAATATTTAAAGAGTCGCCCATTTATTTTACTCATAAAAAGTCTTCCATTGAAGTTCAAAATTTTATTCTATTACTTAGGTTCATCATTGAAAATACACTATTACTTTTTGTATAAAACAACACTATTATTTATAAGAAGTGTTAGATTAGTGGTTGTAGCTTGATTTTGTAACACAATATTATTAGAACTGGTCTCGTGAAATAAGTTTAGAATCACTTGTGACAAATTAAAACATTAGTTTCACAAATTTGTTAGATGATAACATCAATAGACACAAAAGGAAGCTTGCAAGAAGTTGCGTATAATGAGTGTATCATTCAATGGTCAATAATAGCATGACTAATGTATTCTCCACCATGAGGCAACTTTTTGATTCAAAAACTTAACTTATAATCATATGTGGTTCAACATCTTTCTTTTTTATGATAGAATATTTGATTCACACCTGAAAATTTCAAAAATAAAAAAGATATAATTGTTCAATTACCTATGTCATATAATTAAAATTAGGAATGTAAAAAAATTCAATATATTCCCACCCATCTGATAAACAATAAAAAGAAAGACTCAAAGAAACATATCATTTTATTCTGTTGGTTTTTTTTTCCGTCATACCAGGCAGCTCCCTATTTTTGTTGCTTAATAACTTTCTTATTTGGGCTATATGGCTTTTTTTTTGCCGTTGTTAAAGCTCGGTAAAACGAGTTACTCAAATTAATAGGCAGCTATAAATCTATAATAATAGGTACAAAAGAGAAGAAGGGAAAGCCTCATGGGGGAATACTTTAGTTCAACTGAATATGATAGTAGCAATAGTATCATTTAGAAAACACTCTCCGATTTACTTGACGTACAAAACATCAGGCCCAACCTTTCAGAAGACAACATAAAAACCAAGATGATTCTACGACTTGGTTCAACAAAACCTAATAAAGATAACAACTGGAACTATAAAAACATGGAGCCGAACCTTTTTTTTTTGGAGAAAAACATGTAGTCAAACTTTTGAATATAGCAAGTTAAATTTTGTAACACATATACAGGTCAAAAACATGAGTGTTGTGCTTATTTAAAAAAACTGAGTTTGTTACATTCTATTTGCATAAGAAAAATTCTGTTATCAAATTAAACAATGCTACCCAAAGCTATATAAATTGAAGATATTAATAAGAATTTTCTGAATTAACAACCTCCCTTAGGTATATGTTGTCTATCATCATTGCTATGAAATTTGCCTTATTATCAGCACTTAAAATATTTTGTAAAAATAATAAAAATTAGCACTTCTAATATAGTTAACAAAATGTTTAGAAGGCAATGATACACACAAGGGTAGTAATTCATTTACCATTTTTTATTTGTTTACTCTAAATATCATGGTCACCAAACACTAATAGGAACAATATTCATAGAATGACATGATTAAAGGTGCCTCATATTATATTATAAATGAAAAACAATGAGCAGTGGAATGAGTTACACAAATTAATTAGAAGTTACATAATAATTTTTTCAATTTGTAGGTTATAAATAAAAAATGAGTAGTGGAAGGAGTCACACAAATGAATTAATAGGAAGTTACATAATAAAGAAGCAAAAAATGAAGAAAAAGAGAGAGTCATAAGACATAAGCATGAGAGATTAATTAGAAAGAAGATGCTTTGGTGAGGTGACACATCATCAAAGTGCACCTTAGAATTAAATCAAGTAATATTTAGTTTAGATGTGAGGTAATTATGTAGCGTATAATTGATGTGTTGTAAACAAATGATTTCGGGGTCTATTTTAATATATTATAAGTTATGGGAAAAGAATATGTGAAGATTAGGAACCATATTAAATATTATTATTTTTACTTGAACCATATTAAATACAATGTAAATCAAGGAAAAAATTATAAGTTGTCATATTTTTCTCCAATTTGTTAAACTTAAATTAAACACTATGAAATTTTACCTATCTAAAAAAATATTGTGACATTTTACTGTAAACACATTGAGACAAGGAATCATTGTATTAGAGATCAAGTAAATAAAGGGAGACTGAAAGCACTACATTGTCCGACTGCTATATAAAAAGCAGACGTTCCAACAAAAATTGTGAAGCATGACAAGTTTGAGAAGCTGAGGAACAAGATGAGTGTCGCATCTTTGGAGCATCTATCTATCTATCTATATCTTCTTCTCTTTGTAAACTAAACTAGATTCACTCTAATGTTAGGATTGTGCCTATGTGACACCTCTAAAAAAGGCTTAATTTCTACTCTCTAATTATTCTATCTAATAAACTAATCTAATACGTAACTTCTCACATTTTTTTTCTTCACAATAAGGCTAACTCAATCATACAATGCATTAGAATACAATGGGTTATGATTTCACTCTAGACAAAAAATAACAAAGATGTTACTTAATGAACAGAAACATCATTGTTTTTCTATAGCCATGTTTTAAGAATCTAATAGTAACGGTTTATGCACCTAACAAATAATTCAAACATTCTATAATTTCTTACACCATCATCATTGGATGTATCACTTAACATTCCTTCAATTTTAACCTACAAAATGGATGTACTTTTTTTTTAAATTCTCACTCACTCTTTATAACCACAACTTATGCTGTAACGCCCACACTAAACGTATCTAGAAAGTTTAGTATGCGCATTAGAAGTGATATTGGATACATTAAAATTTACAACTTTTATAACTTCGAATGAATAACATATACAACAATTTTTGTTCGTACATCAATAATACAAATGCAACCATCCAAATATACATATGGAATATCTCTAACTCCACAAGAGCATCCTGCAGCGGGTACGAACGAGTCCTTGTTGATTATCCACTTGACCACGAACTTGCGACGTCCTGCTAAAACCACTGTTGGTCTGAAACAAAAAGGATTGGGATGAGACATAATGTCTCAGTGAGTTCTACCTAATCATAGGTTGTATGGTGACCTCAGGGAAAACATAAGGTTACCACATGTCTATACTGCAACCTGACGGTTGTCTATACATGTGTGGTCATGCTCATCTAGACGGCTGCGCATACTAGGGTCCGTCGTAGATATCTCTTAACTTAAGTTATAGGTCTTCTTACTATACGTGTCATGGCAGTTACGTGTCATGGCGGTTCAAGGGAACCTAATACCGCTATGCTAAGATATGGTGACCGCATCCTAGTCTGAACAATTCAACATGACACGATTCTAAACCGGACGATCGGGGAAACCTAACTTGTCAACAGTGTATCTCTTACTCTGCTTTGATTGCTGTATAACTTACTCATGCTTAACAATATACTATAATCGTATTGTAATTCTATAACTTTCTATATTGCATAAGCTTGCTCATATGATAATATAACATAACTCGTAACTTGCTGCATAATTCATTAAGTTAGGTTAGCGTTGAACAAACAAGTTAATCTGGATTCGTTTTACGGAGTGTATCGGGTGGAGTAACCCCGAGTACAATCCATGATAAACCGATGAAAACCTATCTGAGGTACATCAGACTCCCTCAGTGATGTGCGGGGCTACCTTATGGAGCGTGTCCCGTTCACCTGGCGTGAACCCCTTGTATCCCCTTGGCGTGGATAATAAGAGACACGACACCTACACTTTCTTATTTTAGTCATGTATTATCTGATAAACTTGGTTAAGCTGATAACTCGTCTTAACTCAATATTACCACGAGTCCGTGATCTACTCGTTTAGCGGTGAGTCATCACTTGCTTACACTTATTCATACATAGCTTACATGTCTAGGTTTTGTCTCCTATCACGGTTCTATCCGATTTAACAGATCATTCTCTGCAATCTTGGTTCACACCCAAAGAATTGTATAAATGTTAATATTTTTTAACATCAATCCTACACATGTTAATCAAACTTAAAAATTACTTCAAAATATAAAATCAAACTTAAAAATAAAAATAAAAGAAATCTTATGATTTATTTTAAAAATTGCTTCAAAAAAAATCAAACTAAAAATTAAAATTAAAAGAAATCTTAGGATTTTTTTCTTGAAGGAAAATAGTAGGAGTTATATATTATATTGAAATATTTTTGTTGATTATTTGTCAAAAAAATATAGTGAATATTTCTTATAATTGTATCAAATCTTAAGTGAAAAAATAATTATAAAATATATGTTAATTGATAGCTCTAACTATTTATTTTACTTTTTGGGGGCAAAACTCTAATTATTGATCCACAGTGAAATAATTAATCAATTGAATATTTAACTGATATGTTCACACCCAAAAAAAATTATATAAATATAAATATTTTGGTTTTTTAACATCAATTCTACACATGTTAATTAAACTTAAAAATAAAAATAAAAGAAATCATAGGATTTTTTGAAGGATAATCGTAGGAGTTATAAAGTGAATATTGCTTATAATTCTATCAAATCTTAAGTGAAAAAATACTTATAAAAATATATATTAATTGATAGTTCCATAACTATTTATTTTACTTTTTGAGGGCAAACCTCTAATTATTGATCCATAGTGAAATAATTAATTGATAAAATATTTAATTGATATGGGCCAAATATATGAACGGATTTCAACTATTTATTTAATAATGGGATACAATTTTCATTGCATCATATACCTATGACATAAGTATAATCTCATATATTGTGAAAAAAAGTATAGTGAAGACCTAAAGCCGACGAGAGTTCATCATTAGCAATGGTTCCAGCTCCAGCTCCAGGTATTTCTCATAGCATATGATGTTAGTTCTTGTTTTGTTGTTGGTCTGTTGTTCTTGATTATTTTCAATGCATGAAAAACGTGCATATATGTTGTATGTAATTACTAATTTAATAATTCAGTTTTTTCTGTACAAAATCACCCTGATTAGCGGTATAAACTACATAACACCGGTGCCTTGTATGTGTTTCAGTGACTATGTTTAATTGTTACTTAGTTTTTTTGGTCAAGTACTTTTAAGAAGTTTTCTCTCTTTCTATCAGACACTTGAAGATACAATATCTTTACAATAACCTCTTAACTCGATCCTCTTTGTTTAAAAGTGATACAATTTTCTATAATTGAAAATAGGGATGGAAATATGTCGGATCGTTCGAAGAGGTCAATGACTTGATATATTTAAGACCTAGCTTGGTTCAACCAGTTTAATAACAAGATCAAGTTTAAGCTTTAAAAAAAAAATATTATTTAACATATGAGACTTGAGCTTTTTAAAAAGTCTATCAAGCCATTATTTTTTTTTTTTTTATGGATATTATGTGTGTGTGTGTCTATATATATATATATATATATATATATATATATATATATATTGTTCATATGTTACGGTTTTTTTTAGGAATATGTTACGGTATTGTTTTTATATATTATATTATATCAGTAGTATAATATATATCACCCAAAATAAACTATCACATTTGTTGAGGGTCTATTTATGGTTTATACTATTTGTTAGAAGCTAAAGAAAGCAAGAATAACACTAACCTTAGTCCATGCATTCTATGAAAATCCAATTGTATCCTGATAAATATTTTCATCCTTTCTTAATTAATAAATATGTCCATCGTGTATTTCATGTTCGCATGGAATAGGATGACTCATAGCATATATAGTGGTCGTAGGTTGGTAGACCTTTGTATCTTTAGCCTGATTAGTTTTATGTCTATTTATTTATATTTATATATAAAGGTATCAATGAAATTGACTTTAACTAAGTTTTCAAACAGCATAGGCTTTTATAATAGGTAATAGATCAAACTAAGATTTTAAAATTTTAAAACAGATCGTATCTATTTAAGGTAAAGTTTAACCCAACCTAACCCACTTTCATCCATGCTAGTAAGTCAAAAGAGAAAGTTTCTAGTATTAATAATTATATGGTCTTGGTATTAGTTTAATTATGATGCCAAATATTGTTTACATAGGTTAAATCTAATTAAAAAAAATTAAGTCGGAGCTTGACCTTTTACATGATAATGATTTTATTGTACAAGCCTGACTCAAACTTGCTCAGACTTACATGCATGTTCCGATTATCTTTCGTTTTTGTTGTGGTACTTTGTTGTCCGGACTGTCTTATTTATGGCCTATGTTGTAGGTTGTTTTTGGTGTCCCATTGTTTTGAATTGTTCTTATTTATCCTTAGTTTGCGCTAATAGGCTAATAGCTACAAACAAAAACATTTCATTTACGTGGTCTTTTTTATTGTGTAGTACCAAAGGATAGATGCTTGCCAACCCCTATGGGTTGTCTTTTTATTATTGTTATCATGGTCATTGCCGCCGGCTTCCTTCTATTTGTTGTTTACGGCAACAGTTCACATCCTAAGCTTCCAAGTTTTGGAGTGGAATCGGCTTCTCTCAACTCACTTGTAATGAATAATTCTAGACTCAGTGGTGAATGGAACGTTAATCTCGCCTTTACAAACCCTAACAATGGATGGAATGAAGCCTCTTACAATACTATTTCTGTTAGTATCCTTTACAACAATGAGCATAATAATGGAAGTCTTCTTGCCTCCACTCAGTTGGCACCTTTCTCTGAAAAAGATGATGGTACGGTCTTAAAACAACTCCAACTTAATATGGATCTACATCATGATGCTGACGAGATTGAACATAGTTTCTCTTGTGGAACAGTTAACTTTGGGATTGAGATGTCTACTGCTGTCAGGTTCAAAGGTTCTTTTGATTTCCGTAAGGATTATTCTTTGAAAGTTGTTTGTAACCCTCTCACCATTAGACTTTCTCCAGGATCATCAAAGTGGGTTTTAGCACAAGGTTTAACATGTGAGAGTACTTCTGAATGATTGATGGAGTAATTAAAAGTGTTCTAATCCAGGAGATTGTTTTTATTTTTCTTTTTTAGTTTCAGAAAATTCCACTAGTTATTAAGAATAAATATAAGATTGCTATTTAATGTTAACTAACTTAGTTTAATTTTTTTTCTTTTGAGAAAATATCATTATGCTGTTGATTTATATTTTTATGTTTGGTCTTTCAACAATATATTTCTTTTCCCTAAGAAACGATATATTTGACTCTTCATCAATAGTGGTGTCTAAAATAATCCGAGAATTAACCAATACATGAAAATTAAATGAGAGCAACAACAAATGATAAAAATTTACAATAGTTATTTAAAAAAGTTGGACAATATGTTTCAAGAAGTCAATTTTGTCCATAAATGACCGTTTACAAAATAGATTAATGATGTCTTTTTCAATGTACGCAAATAGGTTATGTTTAATTATGACTATATTGTCTTGATTTTTTCTCTCTCCATAAGTACCAGACCAATATAAATAAATATATCAATCATGTAATAACTTTTTTATTCATGCTAATTTTCAGCAATTAAACTTGATTGGAGTAGTTCAATGTTTATTATTTAGGATAGCCGGATATAAATACATACCAACTAATTTAATAATATTTTTTTGCCAAGATTTGTCTAATGTTCAAACATTGTTATAATTTCTTTTTAGTGGTTTTTTTTACTGTCTTAGAAAATAATTGTGATTATGCAATAATTGTGATAAGCATAATCATAGAGTTAAATGATTGACAGTGTTCTAATATATATTAATAATTTTATGTTTAATATAAATTTATATTAAATATAGCAGGGTTGTTTAGAAACAACTATGAATTCTTACTTGTTTAAATATTTTAAGGATAATTAATATAATTTTTAGTGGGTCTTATTAATATTTCATAAGTTTCAAGAGGTATATGGCAATTCATATTTTATCCTAATAGTGTAATTATATAAGAACTTATCTTTTTATGGATCGCGAGATGTTAGAATTTGATTCATATTTAATTGTTTTGTATTTATTGAAAATGCAATTCATGTCCTGATATAACGACTTCTTTTGGATTTTCTGCTTAAACTTTTACTTAGTAAAATTTTATACCGACTTTTGTTGTCCCATTTATTTAGTCTATTGTTTAGCGTAACAATTTTTCTAATTGCTTGATAATAAGCAATTAGAAAACTTGTTACTCATCAATTTATTAATTTAAATTTTACGTTAATATAGTATTGAGAGAGGGGTAAATAGTTATGGAATATGAAGAAAGAAAATTGTGGTTTAAAATTAGTGAAACAAATAAATGATTTCGTTAATATAGTATTCAGAGAGGGGTAAATAGTTACTCATAGTTTTTTTCAATAACAATCACTGAATTATTTTTATTGATTCGGAAACTTCATTAATATACATAAATAAGTTCCACGTAAAAAAATTAAGGGCCTATTAAAGATATTATTTAAGTGTTATCTTTATTTTCGTATGCTTATCTAGCATCAAATTGCGATGGGGAAGAAGCAGATACAGCCAACGAAGCCTGCATGGGTTCCAAGGACTGATAATTCTGCCGGTATTGGGTCATCCTTGGCTTTTGGCGCAACAAAAAAAATTACTCCAGAACCGGTTAGTTGGCACAATTGCTAGTGATACTCAATTGTATTTCAACTGTCATCGTATGATTTCAATCAATTTATCTGAGCACAATTGTGTCTAGGAAGTTTGGTTGAGTAGATACCCATCTGGTACCTTGCATATTCCAATTTATCCATAGAAACCCCTCATCCCTTTGATCTCTCTCAGTTCTCGCAATGGTGGAACCAGTCACGCAGACAAGGAGCCCTGAAGGTGGTTCACCATACAGTTGCTTTTGACCTTTCTTTCTCATGAAACCTCAACATAGCTACCTTTTTTTTTCATTTGCTTTTGCTATCCTATACCTCATCCAATCAAAATTGGTCTTATAGTATTCATTGTTTATTTGAATTGGATTGAACTTCAATTTGTCAACATTCTTATAGCGAGAGACTAAGTTAAAGCTAGAGGAAATCTATGTATCGATTAACCAAACACATGAATTGTTGGTACTTAAAGGATTAAAACATATAAGATCAAAAGAGAGGAGTACACTCAGATCCCAAGTCATTATCATACCAATCTCTGTCATTGTCCTAAATATAAAATAACAATTATCTTTTCATCTGCAAAAAAATAAATAAATTACTAACCAGTAGTTGCATTCACACACATACTCAACGAATTAAGAATGCTAATTAGACTAATTTTCTTTTAAAGGCCGAGAGAAACTTTTAGCAAAAAGAAAATTAGAGCACAAAATATGTCCAATAAAAGTAGTTAAAAAAGACCGTTGAAGATAGAAATTAAATCATGCCACGTGAAGTCTTGGAGGGTAAAATAGGACTTTAATTAATAGGTCAATTTAGATTAATTCAACCATTACAGAGGGCATCAATAGGTACCTATAGATCCTTTTATTTTAGGACTTTAATTAATTGATTATATTCGTGAAAAAGCCATTAATGCTCGGGTTTGAATCCTTTCAAAGACTTTTTAGATTAATTGCGTCAAGAAAGGAGAGAAATTTTTTGAAATAAGAGATAACTGGAAATTTAACCAATAACACTTGAAAATTTAACCAAATGTCTTGAATTTGAATTTGAATTAAGTAATGGGAATGCGACAACGTCTCGAGGGAAAGTTTTGTCTCCTATCACGGTTCTATCTGATTTAAGAGATCATTCTCTCCAATCTTGGTTCGCACCCAAAGAATTGTATAAATGTTAATATTTTTTTACATCAATCCTACACATGTTAATCAAACTTAAAAATTGCTTCAAAATATAAAATCAAACTTAAAAATAAAAATAAAAGAAATCTTATGATGTTAGTTCTTGTTTTGTTGTTGGTATGTTGTTCTTGATTAAAAATGGTTCCAGCTCCAGCTCCAGGTATTTCTCATAGCATATGATGTTAGTTCTTGTTTTGTTGTTGGTATGTTGTTCTTGATTATTTTCAATGCATGAAAAACGTGCATATATGTTGTATGTAATTACTAATTTAATAATTCAGTTTTTTCTTTACAAAATTGTAACACCCCGTTCTCCCAACGTAATATTAAATAAAAAAATATCTGAGTAAATCAAACAACGGAGTGTCACACTGCTTTTCAAAATTTCATAAATAGGAATAAACTATTTATTTTAAAACAACATAAATTCTCATAAACTGCAGCGGAATAAATCTTCAAAATTATAATTCAACTCAAATTCAACGTTAAGATAATCCTGGCACAAAGGCCACAACAGTTATAAAATATTATATGATCCCCATCCTAATATGTATCAGAGCCCTAGACACTTGAGCCATACCTACTAAACCTGCAGGTTACCCATACGAAGGGCAACAATTTCAAGCAGAAGGGGTGAGAATACACATCCAATAATAATAATATACAGTTCATCAAATTAATGAAAACAACAACAATCAGCAACAAGCATCATCAAATGCATATGTATATATATAATACATTAGAAACATTATCATCAACAACATTTAACAACCACAACGTAGCGCCATTATCAGCAATGAACACCAACTACTAGACCAACAACGTCAAATACGACAATACAACTCCAACGACAACTAATGCATCATGTATGTGGTACCAACTACGCGCGTTGAATGCTAAGCATTCCAGGGCATAAGCCCCCAACAGTTGGATGGTTAAAGCATCCCAGGGCATAAGCCCCCAACAGGTGAATGATAAACATTCAAGGGCATAAGCCCCCAACCGGTGAATGGGAATGCAAATGGACTCAATTTGTGTTTATCAACATACAACTCAACAACATCTACGACAACAACAACATACAACTCAACAACATCTACGACAATAACATATGTGCCTAATCATTTATGACACACTCCACAACTTAGTCAAAATCTGACACAACAACTCTTACGACAGAATTCATCAACATAGCACATATACATTAATCAACTACATTCATATCAAACCAAAACATTCTTCAAAAACAAAGCAAGTGTGATCAATAAGATATAAGCCAAATACTCATAAAATACTTCAACTAAATCCCTAATACCTAAGTTTAAAGTTGGGAAACCATCCATAGGTTTTGGACTAACTCAGAATTAGTTATGCTAAGTTTTCTTAAAATTTTCTAAATACCCATTTGGACTATTTTCATCATAAATCATAATCTAAAAATAGTTTACACGTCAAACCAAACCCATTAGAAAGATAACTCAATTATCTACAACTTTCATGTTTACACCGAAAGCTAATTCAAAACAGAAACGGGTGAAAAGTGAGTGTTTTTCCAGTTTTGACTTTCAGAAAATCGGTGGTCGAATTCGCTTACGGAAAAAAACAATTTTCACTCCAAAAACCCAATTTTTGATCCCTTAATCACCCAAAATGATTTACAATGATGTTTACAGGTCAAATAGGCAATATAGAAATCAAAACAACATAGGAACATGCATCAAACAACACAATTCATCTCATTTTATCAATTAACATAAACTTTCTAACCCTAACTCAAGAACACAATAATTCATCAAATTTCAGAATTATATACTATGATTATTGAAGGAAATCCCACCCTTACCTTAATTCAGCAAAATGAATTGAAAATCTACAGCGATTGATCCCTTCCTAACCCTTCTTCTAGCCTTTTGGTCTTTCTTCTCTTTCTCTCAAAAACTCACTTTTTTTCTATTGTACGTGAAATGTTTTTGTCTAACTCTTTCTTACTAACTCCCAAAACATAACCCCTCTTTTCTTTCTCTTAACTCCCACTTATTCCACATAATTATAATTAATCCCCTTAATTATAAATAAATATTATTACTACTTATTTCTATTTCTCATGTTTTATTTAAATAATAAAACAACTATATAATAAAATAACACATACTATATATCACACATATGAAACACCCCGTTCTCCCAACAGTCGTAATAATAAATATAATTATATCAGAGTAATTCAACAACGGAGTATTACACTACTTTTCAAAATCTCATAAGTAGAAATTATACTATTTATTAATCCACATTGAAAATCTCATTAAACTGCAGCGGAAAATTTCATTTAAAAACATATTTCAACCTCAACAATTATCTTGGCACAAAAGCCCCAGCAAAATTATCATTTTTCAACAATATGAAAATTCAACAACATAATCGAAGTTTGATACATAAAGGAATGAAATAGAAACATCGCAACGATCCCCCATCCCGTTACGTATCAGAGCCCTAGACACAGAGTCATACATCCTACTAATCTTCATTACCTGCAAGTTACCCATACGAAGGCAACATTTTCAAGCAGAAGGGGTGAGATACACAATCAATAATAATGATATATAATTCATCAAATCAAGGAAACAACAACATCTCACAAGACATTATTCAATTCATATGTAATATATATACATATATAACAGCAACATAATCATCTTCAACAACATTAAATAATAGCGACAAAAATTTCATTATCAACAATGAACACCAACAACATGACCGACAACAACGACTACGACAATGCAACATCGACAACGACAAATGCATTATGCATGTGGTACCATTTTACGCGCGTTAAATGCTAAGCATTCCAGGGCATAAGCCCCCAACAGTCAGATGGTTAAAGCATCCCAGGGCATAAGCCTCCAACAGGTGAATGATAAACATTCCAGGGCATAAGCCCCCAACGGTGTGAATGCTAAGCATTCCAGGGCATAAGCCCCCAACAGTTATGAGTATGCAAAGGGACTCGACTTGTGTATATCAACATAAATCATTTAAAATCATATAAACTTATTAAAAATCAACCGTAAATAAATAAATAACAACTAGGGCGTTACAACTCTCCCCAACTTAAAGAATTTTGTCCTCGAAATAGTACCTCAAGCAAACAACTCAGGATATGACTCCTGCATCTTACTTTCCAACTCCCATGTTAAGCTTTCACCAGCTGCTCCACCCCAAACAACTCTCACTAGAGGTATCTCTTTGCCTCTCAGCTTCTTCACCTTACGATCATCAATTCTCAACGGTAAAGTCTCCACCGTGAGGTTGTCTCTAACCTGCACATCATCCCTTGGTATAACATGCGAAGGATCCGCTACGTACTTCCGCAGCTGCGACACATGAAACACATCATGCAAATTCGAAAGATGTGGTGGCAAACCCACTCTATATGCCACCGTTCCAATCCTCTTAGATATCTGATACAGACCAATAAACTTTGGAGTTAGCTTCTTAGACTTCAATGCACGACCCACACCGGTCATAGGAGTGACTCTCAAGAACATATGGTCTCCCTCTTGAAACTCAAGGTCCTTTTTACACTTGTCGTGGTAAATGTCGACTCTGCGATGCGTTCATCTATTCTCTTATCAACTTGACCTTCTCCGTAGTCTGCTGAACAATCTCTGGTCCCAACACAACACTTTCACCAGTCTCAAACCAACACAAAGGGGTTCTGCACCTCCGACCATACAAAGCTTCGAATGGTGCCATACCAATACTCGAATGGTAACAGTTGTTGTACGTGAATTCTATTAACGGTAGATGACTATCCCAAGCTCCACCTTGTTCAAGTACACACACTCTCAACAAATCCTCTAACGACTGAATCGTTCTCTCCGACTGACCATCTGTTTGCGGATGATAAGCCGAACTCAATTTCAACCTTGAACCCAAAGCCTCTTGCAAGCTCTTCCAAAACCTCGAAGTGAACCTCGGATCTCTATCTGACACAATGCTTGACGGAACACCATGCAACTTCACAATATTATGAATGTAATTCTCCGCCAACTGAGCTACCGGATAACTAATATTGATCGGAATAAAATGTGTTGACTTCGTCAACCTATCGACAATAACCCAAATGGCATCATGCCCTCTTTGAGTATTCGGTAAACTCGTCACAAAATCCATAGAGATGCTATCCCATTTCCATTCCGGCACATTCAACGGTGTCAACAATCCCGCAGGCTTCTGGTGTTCAACTTTAGATTTCTGACAAGTCAAACAAGCATAAACAAATTGTGCAACATCTCGTTTCAATCCGGACCACCAAAACATTTTCTTTAAATCATGATACATCTTTGTAGCTCCCGGATGAATACTCAAGCTACTCCTGTGACTTTCTTCTAAAATCGACCTTTTCAACTCATCATTATCCGGAATGCAAATTCTGCCTTGGAACCTCAACACGCCTTGATCATCAACTTGAAAATCACCATCTGCAGTCTGATCACTAGCAACCATCAAGTCTACAAACTTGACATCAACTTTCTGCGCCTCTTTGATGCTATTCGAGAATTCACTGTTGATCTTCAACATACCCAACTGTACACTTGGAGGTGCCCGTTCACAAACTATACTCAAATCCCTAAACTGCTCAAGCAACTCCAATTCCTTAATCATCATAGCAGACATGTGCAACGTCTTCCTGCTCAGAGCATCTGCAACCACATTCGCCTTACCTGGGTGATAGTTCAAACTAAAATCATAGTCCTTCAACAACTCAAGCCACCTTCTTTGTCTCATATTCAACTCCTTTTGATCAAATAAATATTTCAAACTCTTATGATCGCTAAACACCTCAAATCTGGAACCGTACAAATAATGTCTCCAAATTTTCAACACAAAAACCACAGCAGCCAACTCTAAATCGTGCGTAGGATAATTCCGCTCATGGATTCTCAACTGTCTCGAAGCATAAGCTACCACCTTACCATCTTGCATAAGTACACCACCTAAGCCCAACTTGCACGCATCACAATAGACAACAAAAGGTTCTTTTGGCTTCGGTAAAATCGAAATAGGAGCTGTCGTCAACCGTTGCTTCAACTCATTGAAACTATTCTCACACTGAATATCCCACACAAAAGCTTTACCCTTACAGGTCAACTGCGTCAAAGGAAGTGCCAACTTCGAAAATCCTTCAATAAACCTACGGTAATAACCAGCCAAACCAAGAAAACTTCTAATCTCTGTAACCGACTTAGGAGTCTCCCATTGTGACACCGCTTCAACTTTCGATGGGTCGACAGCAATACCGCTACCAGAAATAATATGGCCAAGAAAACTTACTTCACTTAACCAGAATTCACATTTCGACAACTTGGCATACAACTTCTTTTCTTTCAACACCTGCAAAACAATCTTCAAATGCTCTGCATGCTCTTCTTCAGTCTTAGAATAAATCAGAATATCATCAATAAACACAACAACAAATTTATCCAGGAAAGCATGAAAAATTATGTTCATATACTCCATGAACACACCAGGTGCATTGGTAACACCGAAAGGCATCACTTTATATTCATAGTGACCATATCGCGTCCTAAATGCCGTCTTCTGAATATCTTCATCCTTCTCCTTAATTTGATGTTAACCAGATCTCAAATCAATTTTACTAAACACACGAGCACCCACTAACTGATCCATCAAGTCATCAATTCTCGGAAGTGGATACCTATTCTTTATCGTCGCTTTATTCAGCTGACGGTAATCTATACACAGCCTCATGCTACCATCCTTCTTCTTAACCAATAATACCGGCGCTCCCCAAGGTGAAACACTTGGTCTTACAAACTTCTTATCAAGTAGATCCTCCAACTGTTTCTTCAACTCTACCAACTCAGCTGCTGACATACGGTAAGGAGCCATCGATACAGGCTTCGTACCCGGAACAAGATCGATTGAAAATTCTACCTCCCTTTCTAGCGGCACATCAGGAATCTCATCAGGAAAAACCTCTGGAAATTCATTTACAACTGGCAGCCTGTCAATTACCGCTTGATTCTCCACGGACAAATACGCCAACAAGGAAAACATCCAGTTTCCATCACATTATAACTGCTTCAGCTGCTTAGAAGCAAAAATTCTGCTCCACTCTCTTCTTCGGTAGAGGAAAAGTACACCGTCTTTCTAAAACAATCTGTATGGACATGGTTGTATTCCAACCAGTTCATATCAAGGATTACATCCATACCCGTCAACGGAAAACATACAAGATCAACCTCAAAGATTCTACACAACAATAACAAATCAGGACAACAAGGACAATACAAAATTGTCAAACAACACTACTAGGCTCGACACGACTCTACTAATTGGTCGGACGGACCGACCTGCTCTGGTACCAATTGTAACACCCCGTTCACCCAACGACGTAATAATAAAGATAATTATATCAGAGTATTTCAACGACGGAGTATTACACTACTTTTCAAAATTTCATAAATAGGAATAAACTATTTATTTCAAAACAACATAAATTCTCATAAACTGCAGCGGAATAAATCTTCAAAAATTATAATTCAACGTCAACATAATCCTGGCACAAAAGCCTCAACAATTATAAAATATTATTTTCAACAATAATAAACTCCCACGACACAGTCTTTTCATAGATAAGATACATAAAAGAATAAGGAAACATTCGCGACGACCCCCATCCTAATATGTATCAGAGCCCTAGACACAGAGCCAATCATCCTACTAATCTTCGTTACCTGCAAGTTACCCATAGGGAAGACAACATTTTCAAGCAGAAGGGGTGAGATACACAATCAATAATAAATATATTTAATTCATCAAATCAATGAAATAACAACATCTTACAACAGGCATTATTCAATTCATATATAATGTGAATAAATATACACATATATAATAGCAACATAATTATCTTCATCAACATTAAACAACAGCAACAACAATGTCATTATCAGTAATGAACACCAACAACATGACCGACGACAACGACTACGACAATGCGACATCGACAACGACAAATGCATTATGCATGTGGTACCATTTTACGCGCGTTGAATGCTAAGCATTCCAGGGCATAAGCCCCCAACAGTTGGATGGTTAAAGCATCCCAGGGCATAAGCCCCCAACAGGTGAATGATAAACATTCAAGGGCATAAGCCCCCAACGGTATGAATGCTAAGCATTCCAGGGCATAAGCCCCCAACAGTTATGAGTATGCAAATGGACTCGACTTGTGTATATCAACATACAACTAAAACTACATTTACGACAACAACATATGTGCCTAATCATTTATGACACACTCCACAACTTAGCCAAAATCTGACACAAGAACTCTTACGACAGAATTCATCAACATAACACATATACATTAATCAACTACATTCATATCAGACCAAAACATTCTTCAAAAACAAGCAAGTGTGATCAATAAGACATAAGCCAAATACTCATAAAACACTTCAACTAAATCCCTAATACCTAAGTTTGAAGTTGGGAAACCAACCATATGTTTTGGACTAACTCAAAATTAGTGATGCTAAGTTTTCTTAAAATTTTCTAAATACCCTCTTGGACTATTTTCGTTATAACTCAAAATCTAAAAATAGTTTACACGTCAAACCAAGGCCATTAGAAATCTAACTCAATTATCTACAACTTTTATGTTTACACCGAAAGCTAACTCAAAACAGAAACGTGTGAAAAAGACACAAGAACGCGAAACAGGAAATGTTGACAGAGAGCATCTCGCTTAAGCGAGATTCACGCCGAGAGAAACCCTAATTTCGCTTGTGAGTTCGCTTGGGGCTCGCTTAAGCAAACTGGGCCCCGTTTTTTGACGATTTCTCACCATTTTTCACCAAAAAACCCAATTTTTGATCCCTTAATCTCCCAAAATGATTTACAGTGATGTTTACAGGTCAAATGGGCAATATAGAAATCAAAACAACATAGGAACATGCATCAAACAACACAATTCATCTAATTTTATCAATTAACATAAACTTTCTAACCCTAACTCAAGAACACAACAATTCATCAAATTTCAGAATTATATACATTATTAGTGAAAGGAATCCCACCCTTACCTTAATTCAGCAACAATTGAAAGCCTACAACAATTTGATCCCTTCCTAGCTCTCCTTCTAGCCCTCTTGGTTTTTCTCCTCTTTTTCTCAAAAATTCTCTTTTTCTCTACTGTACGTGAAAATATTTGTCTGACTCTTTCCTTACTAACTCCCAAAACATAACCCCCTTTTTCTTTCACTTAACTCCCACTTAATCCACATAATTACAATTAATCCCCCTTAATTCTAAATAAATATTATTACTACTTATTTCTATTTCTCATATTTTATTTTAAATAATAAAACAATTATATAATTAAAATAACACATAATATATATATATATATATATATATATCACACATTAATCATATATTTTCGCATAAAATCATATATATATATATATCAAATAAGTCATGCAAAATCATATAACCAATATTCAAACATCATTTAAAGTAATAGAATTAAAATGAGGTGTTACAACAATCAGCAACAAGCATCATCAAATGCATATGTATATATATAATACATTAGCAACATTATCATCAACAACATTTAACAACCACAACGTAGCGCCATTATCAGCAATGAACACCAACTACTAGACCAACAACGACAAATACGACAATACAACTCCAACGACAACTAATGCATCATGCATGTGGTACCAACTACGCGCGTTGAATGCTAAGCATTCCAGGGCATAAGCCCTCAACAGTTGGATGGTTAAAGTATCTAAGGGCATAAGCCCCCAACAGGTGAATGATAAACATTTCAGGGTATAAGCCACCAACGGGTGAATGAGAATGCAAATGGATTCAATTTGTGTTTATCAACATACAACTCAACAACATCTACGACAACATCATATGTGCCTAATCATTTATGACACACTCCACAACTTAGTCAAAATCTGACACAACAACTCTTACGACAGAATTCATCAACATAGCACATATACATTAATCAACTACATTCATATCAAACCAAAACATTCTTCAAAAACAAAGCAAGTGTGATCAATAAGACATAAGCCAAATACTCATAAAACACTTCAACTAAATCCCTAATACCTAAGTTTGAAGTTGGGAAACCAACCATATGTTTTGGACTAACTCAGAATTAGTTATGCTAAGTTTTCTTAAAATTTTCTGAATACCCACTTGGACTATTTTCATCATAACTCAGAATCTAAAAATCGTTTACACATCAAACCAAGACCATTCGAAATCTAATTCAATTATCTACAACTTTCATGTTTACACCAAAAGCTAATTCAAAACAGAAACGGGTGAAAAAGATGCAAGAACACGAAATAGAGAAAGTTGTCACAGTGCAATTTCGTTAATAGAGAAATTCTGGCCAATAGCGAAAATGTTCCAGACAGATTTCGCCAATAGCGAATTTCTAGCGAGTTTTCCCCTGTTATTAAGATTTTTACACCATTTTTCACCCAAAAACCCAATTTTTGATCCCTTAATCATCCAAAATGATTTACAATGATATTTACAGGTCAAATAGGCAATATAAAAATCAAAACAACATAGGATCATGCATCAAACAACACAATTCATCTCATTTTATCAATTAACATAAACTTTCTAAACCTAGAAACCAAGAACACAACAATTCATCTATTTCAGAATTATACACATTATTAGTGAAAGGAATCCCACCCTTACCTTAATTCAGCAAAGATTGAAAACCTACAGCAATTTTGATCCCTTCCTAGCTCTTCTCCTAGCCTCTTGGTTTTTCTCCTCTTTCTCTCAAAAACTCTTTTTTTTTCAATTGTACGTGAAAAATGTTTGTTCTGACTTTTCTTTCTTTTTACTATAACTATAACCTCTCCTATTTCATTAAACTCCCTTTTAATTCTATTAATTCTCATTAACCCTCTTAATTCCAAATAAATAATAATTCTATATTATTTCTAATTTACTAATAAAAGTCATACTATCTTTTAAACCTCCAAAACTTCAAATAATATTATTTCTCACCTATTCAATTAAATAATCAAATAATCATATAATAAAATACACTACACCATAAAATCAACATAAATCATTTAAAATCATATAAACTTATTAAAAATCAACCGTAAATAAATAAATAACAACTAGGGCATTACAACATAAATCATATATTTCACATAAAATCATATATATCAAATAAGTCATGCAAAATCATATAAACAATATTCAAACATCATTTAAAAATAATAGAATCAAAATGGGGCGTTACAACTCTCCCCAACTTATAGAATTTCGTCCTCGAAATATTACCTCAAGCAAACAACTCAGGATAAGAATCCTGCATCTTACTCTCAAACTCCCATGTTAGACTTTCACCAGTTACTCCTCCCCAAACAACCCTCACTAGAGGTATCTCTTTGCCTCTCAACTTCTTCACCTTGCGATCATCAATTCTCAACAGTAAAGTCTCCACCGTAAGATTGTCTCTAACCTGCACATCATCTCTAGGAATAACATGCGAAGGATCCGCTACATACTTCCGAAGTTGCGACACATGAAACACATCATGCAAGTTCGAAAGATGTGATGGCTAACCCACTCTATAAGCCACCGTGCCAACTCTCTCGGATATCTGATAAGGACCAATAAACTTCGGAGTTAGCTTCTTAGACTTCAATGCACGATCCACACCGGTCATAGTAGTGACTCTCAAGAACACATGATCTCCCTCTTGAAACTCAAGGTGTAACGCCCGTTTTATTTAATTATTTTGAGTGGTGTTTTAATATATTCTTGTATGATTTTATGTGATATTGGTGAATTGATATTTTGTTATATGATATTTGATTATGAGGTATTTTTATTATTTAAGATAAAAGAGTAGAAAATAATTATTAATTAGAATAAAAAGGAATTAAGTGGAATTAATAGGAATTTAAAGGGGAGTTAAGTAAAAAGAGTAGGTTATGGTTGAAAGAGTAAAAGAAAGGAAGTTAGTAAGGAAAAAGTCAAAAGAAAACAGAACCAGTATCATTTTCACGTACAGACAAAAAGAAAAAGAGGGTTTTTGAGAAGAAGAAGGGAAAGCTAGGAGAAGAGCTAGGAAGAGAGATTTCAACCTATTTTGCTATAGATTTTGCTAATTCGAGGTAAGGGTGGGAATCCTTCATTAATAATGTTGTATAATTTTGATAATTGTTGAAATTGTGTTCTTGAATTAGGGTTTATGAAATGATGAAAATGTGATACAATGATTGTTAATTGTGTAATTCTATGCCATTTTGATTGCCATATGTTATGTTTGACCTGTAAACATGTTTTGTAAAACTTTTGGGTGAATAATGGATTAAAAATGGGATTTTGGGTTGAATTTGGATGTTGGAATCGTACTGTTCATTCTGAAAATCATAGCCGTTCGCTTAAGCGAAATGAATCTCGCTTAAGCGAAAATGTCCTTGAACCTTCGCTCAAGCGAAATGCAAGCGAGCCGTAAGCGAACCAAATCCTGAGTTACGACATTTGCTTCGCTTAAAGCGAAATGAATCTCGCTTAAGCGAACATGTCCTGTAGTTGCCCAGAATTGACCCATGAACCTTCGCTCAAGCGAGCTGTAAGCGAACCAATTCTTGAGTTACGACATTTGCTTCGCTTAAGCGAAATCCAACTCGCTTAAGCGAACTGAACCCAGTATAGTGTATTTTCCAGACTTTTGACGCTTCGCTTAAGCGAACCGTAAGCGACCTCCAAGCGAACCAGGTCTTGTACAACCTTTTTTCATATTTTGTTAAATGCCTCTAGGGATTTTTCTAACCATTCTAAGGAGTTCCTATGAATTTATAAGAATTATCTATAAAGCTAAAAGCGGTGTTTGAATGTTGGATTACGTAAGAATGTATACTTTTGTGAAATGTTGATACTTCGATAACTTAAATAAGTGTTTGTGTTGTCTAGTTAGGGAGTGTGTCATAAATATTTTAGGCACATATGTTGTTTTTGAAGTTGTATGTAGATATACACAAGTGGAGTCCATATGCATATCAATTTCTGGTGGGGGCTCATGCCCTGGAATGCTAGTCATTCAATCCGGTGGGGGCTTATGCCCTGGAATGTTTATCATTCACTTGGTGGGGGCTTATGCCCTGGGATGCTTTAACCATCCAATTTGGTGGGGGCTTATGCCCTGGAATGCTTAGCATTCAACGCGCGTAGTTGGTACCACATTGCATGATGTATTAGTTGATGTCGGGGTTGCATTGGTTAGGGTGTTGTCGTCGGTGATTAATTGGTGTCTAATGTTGATAATGATTTGGTGTTGGTGATGATATTGTTGTTGAGAATTAACTATGATGTTGAATGGTATATATATATATATATATATATATATATATATATATGATTATATACGGACTTGATGATTGTTAATGTTTCAATAATTTTGATAAATTATATAGTATTATTATTGAATGTGTTTCTCACCCCTTCTGTTGGAATTGCCGCCTTGTGGGCAAGTGCAGGTTCCGACGACTGATAGGTATGGCTCAAGTGTCTAGGACTCTGATACATATAGGATGGGGATCGTTGCGAATAATTTCCTTAATTCTTATGTATCGTACTTTGAGATTGTATTTGTTGAATGGTTATCTTGGTGAATAACATTTTATGTTGAGAATAAATATCCGCTGCAAGTTTATGACATTATATGTTGGTTTAATTAAATAGCATATTTACTATTTATGAGATTTTATTATTTGAAGTGTAATACTCCGTGTTATGACGTTTACTCTTATTTATTTATTAATAATACGACTTTTGGGAACGGGGTGTTACACAAGGTCCTTTCTACGTTTGTCGTGGTAACTCTTCTGTCAACTCTGCGACGCTTTCATCTGTTCTCTTATCAACTAGACCTTCTTCGTAGTCTGCTGAACAATCTCTGGTCCCAACACAACACTTTCACCCGACACAAACCAACACAAAGGAGTTCTACACCTTCGACCATACAAAGCTTTGAATGGTGCCATACCAATACTCGAATGGTAACTATTGTTGTACGTGAACTCTATCAATGGTAGATGACTATCCCAAGCTCCACCTTGCTCAAGTACACACACTCTCAACAAATCCTCTAACGACTGAATCGTTCTCTCCGACTAACCATCTGTTTGCGGATGATAAGCCGAACTCATCCTCAATCTAGAACCCAACGCCTCTTGCAAACTCTTCCAAAACCTAGAAGTGAACCTCGGATCTCTATCCGACACAATACTCGATGGAACACCATGCAACTTCACAATATTATGAATGTAAATCTCCGCCAACTGAGCTACCGGATAAGTAATATTTATAGGAATAAAATGCGCCGACTTAGTCAATCTATCGACAACAACCCAAATGGCATCATGCTCTCTCTGAGTATTCGGCAAACTCGTCACAAAATCCTTGGAGATGCTATCCCATTTCCACTCTAGCACATCTAAGGGTGTCAATAATCCAGCAGGCTTCTGATGTTCAACTTTAGATTTCTAACAAGTCAAACAAGCATAAACAAATTGCGCAACATCTCGCTTCAATCCAGACCACCAAAACAATTTCTTTAAATCATGATACATTTTCGTAGCTCCCGGATGAATACTCAAGCTACTTCTGTGACTTTCTTCTAAAATCAACTTTTTCAGGAATGCAAATTCTACCTCGGAACCTCAACACACCTTGATCATCAACTTGAAAATCACCATCAGCAGTCTGATTACTAGCAACCATCAAGTCCACAATCTTGACATCAACCTTCTGAGCCTCTTTGATACTATTCAAGAAATCACTGTTGATCTTCAACATACCCAACTGCACACTCTGAGGTGTCAACTCACATACTAGACTCAAGTCTCTAAACTGTTCAAGCAACTCAAATTCTTTTATCATCATAGCAGACATGTGCAACGTCTTTCTACTCAATGCATCAACAACCACATTGGCTTTACCTGGATGATAATTCAAACTGAAATCATAATCTTTCAACAATTCTAGCCACCTTCTCTGCCTCATATTCAACTCCTTTTGATCAAATAAATATTTCAAACTTTTATGATCACTAAACACCTCAAATCTGGAACCGTACAAATAATGCCTCCAAATTTTCAATGCAAAAACCACAGCAGCCAACTCTAAATCATGTGTAGGATAGTTCTTCTCATGTATCCTCAATTGTCTCGAAGCATAAGCTACCACCTTACCATTTTGCATAAGTACACCACCTAAGCCCAACTTTGACGCATCACAATAAACAAGAAAAGGTTCTTCTGGCTTCGGTAGAATCAAAATCGGAGCTGTCGTCAACCGTTGCTTCAACTCATTGAAATTATTCTCACACTGAGTATCCCACACAAAAGCTTTACCCTTACAGGTCAACTGAGTCAAAGGAAGTGCCAACTTCGAAAATCCTTCAATAAATCTACGGTAATAACCAGCCAAACCAAGAAAACTTCTAATCTCTGTAGCTGACTTAGGAGTCTCCCATTGTGATACCGCTTCAACTTTCGATGGGTCAACAGCAATACCACTACCAGAAATAATATGGCCAAGAAAAATTACTTCACTTAACCAGAACTCACATTTCGACAACTTGGCATACAGCTTCTTTTCTTTCAACACCTGCAAAACAATCTTTAAATGTTCTGCATGCTCCTCTTCAGTCTTAGAATAAATTAGAATATCATCAATAAACACAACAACAATATAATTAATCCCCTTAATTCTAAATAAATATTATTACTACTTATTTCTATTTCTCATGTTTTATTTAAATAATAAAACAACTATATAATAAAATAACACATACTATATATCACACATAAATCAAATACTTCACATAAAATCATATATATCAAATAAGTCATGCAAAATCATATAAACAATATTCAAACATCATTTAAAAATAATAGAATCAAAATGGGACGTTACAAAAATCACCCTGATCAGCGTTATAAACTACATAATACCGGTGCCTTGTATGTGTTTCAGTGAGTATGTTTAATTGTTAGTTTTTTTTGGTCAAGTACTTTTAAGAGGTTTTCTATCTTTCTATCAGACACTTGAAGATACAATATCTTTACAATAACCTCTTAACTCGATCCTCTTTGTTTAAAAGTGATACAATTTTCTAGAATTGAAAATAGGGATGGAAATATGTTGGATGGTCCGAAGAGGTCAATGACTTGATACATTTAAGACCTAACTTGGTTAAACAAGTTTAATAACAAGATCAAGTTTAAGCTTTTAAAAAATATATTATTTAACATATGAGACTTGAGATTTTTAAAAAATCTATCAAGCCTTTATTTTTATTTTTTTTATGGATATTATATATATATATATATATATATTTATTGTTCATATGTTACGGTTTTTTTTTTAGGAATATGTTACGGTATTGTCTTTATATATTATATCAGTAGTATAATATATATCACCCAAAAAAAACTATCACATTTGTTGAGGGTCTATTTATGGTTTATACTATTTGTTAGAAGCTAAAGAAAGCAAGAATGACACTAACCTTAGTCCATGCATTCTATGAAAATCCAATTGTATCCTGATAAATATTTTCATCCTTTCTTAATTAATAAATATGTCCATCGTGTATTTCATGTTCGCATGGAATAGCATGACTCTTAACATATATAGTGGTCGTAGGTTGGTAGACCTATGTATCTTTAGCCTGATTAGTTTTATGTCTATTTATTTATATTTATATATAAAGGTATCAATATGAAATTGACTTTAACTAAGTTTTCAAACAGCATAGGACCCAACCTAACCCACTTTCATCCATGCTAGTAAGTCAAAAGAGAAAGTTTTTAGTATTAATAATTATATGGTCTTTGTATTAGTTTAATTATGATGCCAAATATTGTTTAGATAGGTTAAATCTAATTAAAAAACTTAAGTCGGAACTTGACCTCTTACATGATAATGATTTTATTGTACAAGCCTAACTCAAAGTTGCTCAGACTTACATGCATGTTCCGATTCTCTTCCATTTTTGTTGTGGTACTTTGCTGTCTGGACTGTCTTATTTATGACCTATGTTGTAGGTTGTTTTTGGCGTCCCATTGTTTTGAATTGTTCTTATTTATCCTTAGTTTGCGCTAATAGGCTAATAGCTACAAACAAAAACATTTCATTTACGTGGTCTTTTTTATTGTGTAGTACTAAAGGATAGATGCTTGCCAACCCCTATGGGTTGTCTTTGCATTATTGTTATCATGGTCATTGCCGCCGGCTTCCTTCTATTTGTTGTTTACGGCAACAGTTCACATCCTAAGCTTCCAAGTTTTGGAGTGGAATCAGCTTCTCTCAACTCACTTGTAATGAATAATTCTAGACTCAGTGGTGAATGGAACGTTAACCTCACCTTTACAAACTCTAACAATGGATGGAATGAAGCCTCTTACAATTCCAACTTAATACGGTCAGTTGGCACGTTTCTCTGAAAAAGATGATGGTACGGTCTTAAAACAACTCCAACTTAATATGGATCTACCTCATGATGCTGACGAGATTGAACATAGTTTCTCTTGTGGAACAGTTAACTTTGGGATTGAGATGTCTACTGCTGTCAGGTTCAAAGATGCTTTTGATTTCCGTAAGGATTATTCTTTGAAAGTTGTTTGTAACCCTCTCACCATTAGACTTACTCCAGGATCATCAAAGTGGGTTTTAGCACAAGGTTTAACATGTGAGAGTGCTTCTGAATGATTGATGGAGTCATGCCGACAAGGAGCCCTTAAGGTGGTTCTGTTGGTATAAGCCCTAGAGGCCAATAGTTTATGTGAAACTTATCTTATGTATCATGACTTTTATTATTAAATAATATATGGCACTCTTTATTATATATTTATAGTAATGTTAATAAAGTCCTTAGAATAGATAGTTCATGTAATAATATATTAAGTGTGACTTAATCATGAGATTACATTATCATAAAGAACGCTATTCTTAAATGTATCCGTAGTCAAGCTTTAATATGAATTAGGATAATAATAAAGCGTTGAGACTATTATGTATGAAGACTGATGACCGCATCTCATGGGTCATAGATATGAGATATCAAGTCTATACATAGGTATAAATGTTAGGAGTAATATTTATACTGGATAGACCCATCGTGAGAATACTACATAGTAAGTTATGAGATTGTCATAAGATATTCTCACAATGATAATAGTGTACATCGCTCTTTGACCTGAAACCACTATGATCCCTAGATGTGGACTCAAGTGCTTTGTTGCCATTCTAACGTTGTCTGTAAAAGGATAACCATAACGTTGGTTGATGGGTACTTGATGAATCATGCTGAGGGGCATGAGTGTCCTAGATGGGATTTGTCCCTCCTCATAAACAGGAGATATATCTATAGGCCTCTTGATGAAATATGACTGTAAAACTGCATGGCCATGCCGAACTAAGTCGATATAGGATATTGGACTTATTCGTTATTCAGTATATTTTGGAATCAAGAAATATAAATATTGATCTACACAATGGTGACAAAATCTATGCATTGAGATCAATAAAGATATTAGGACAAAGGAGTAATCGTATACATAAGTATTATCATGGAAACAGGTTTCGTCAGATCACTTGACATTCTTGTCACTTGGGTAGCAATGATGTGTTGCTAGATACCGCTCATTGTTTATAGTATTAAATATTAGATTTAATATTATTGCCAACGTGACTAGAACCTATAGGGTCACACACAAAGAACAGTCAAAAGAGAAATATATAAGTATGACTTATATAAGGGATGCGTTTAGTAAATAACGCTAATTAGTTAGCAGAATTACTAAACTCGTTATTGGTCTTACAGAAGCCCAATAGTGACTTCTGAACTTGCAGAGCACACTAAGAGTTCTATAAATAGAAGCCTAGTGCTGAAGTTTGAGGTTGCACGTTTTGAAACCCTTAACTCTCTGAAACTTCTAATTCATTGGCTAGCACCGAGTTTTGGAGGAGCACTGTTCGTGTGGACTTGCTAGAGGCTTTGCTGCTTGCTGCTTGCTTTGCTGTGATCGTGCTTCCAGTTTCCAGCTTTCAGATTTCACACTTCGAGGTAACAATCGAATCACTGATTCATGTGTAATTCGTAATGATCCAAGGAAAAAAAATCGAATTTTTTTATCCGCTGCTTATTCTGTTCATAATCGATTTTCCTTCAGGTTCACCATACAGTTGCTTTCGACCTTTCTTTCTCATGAAACCCCAACATAGCTAACTTTTTTTTTTCATTTGCTTTTGCAATCGTATACCTCATCCAATCAAAATTGGTCTTATAGTATTCATTGTTTATTTGAATTGGATTGAACTTCAATTTGTCAACACTCTTATAGCGAGAGACTAAGTTAAAGCTAGAGAAAATCTATGTATCGATTAACCAAACACATGAATTGTTGGTACTTAAAGGATTAAAACATATAAGATCAAAAGTGAGGTGTACACTCAGATCCCAAGTCATTATCATACCAATCTCTGTCATTGTCCTAAATATAAAATAACAATTCTCTTTTTATCTGCAAAAAAATAAATAAATTACTAACCAGTAGTTGCATTCACACAGATACTCAACGAATTAGGAATGCTAATTAGACTAATTTTCTTTTAAAGGCCGAGAGAAACTTTTAGTAAGAAGAAAATTAGAGCACAAAATATGTCCAATAAAAGTCAGTTAAAAAAGACCGTTGAAGATAGAAATTAAATCATGCCACGTGAAGTCTTGGAGGGTAAAATAGGACTTTAATTAATAGGTCAATTTAGATTAATTCAACCATTACAAAAGGCATCAATAGGTACCTATAGATCCTTTTATTTTAGGACTTTAATTAATTGATTATTTTTGTGAAAAAGTCATTAATGCTCGGGTTTGAATCCTTTCAAAGACTTTTTAGATTAATTGCGTGGAAGAAAGGAGAGAAATTTTTAGAAATAAGAGATATCTGGAAATTTAACCAATAACACTTGGAAATTTAACCAAATGTCTTCAATTTGAATTTGAATTAAGTAATGGGAATACGACAACGTCTCGAGGGAAAGTTTTGTCTCCTATCACGGTTCTATCCGATTTTAGAGATCATTATCTCCAATCTTGGTTCGCACCCAAAGAATTGTATAAATGTTAATATTTTTTAACATCAATCCTACACATGTTAATCAAACTTAAAAATTGCTTCAAAAAATAAAATAAAACTTAAAAATCAAAATAAAAGAAATCTTATGATTTATTTTAAAAAAAGCTTCAAAAAAAAATCAAACTTAAAAATAAAATTAAAAGAAATCTTAGGATTTTTTTCTTTAAGGAAAATAGTAGGAGTTATATATTATATTGAAATATTTTTGTTGATTATTTGTCAAAAAAATATAGTGAATATTGCTCATAATTGTATCAAATCTTAAGTGAAAAAATAATTATAAAATATATGTTAAATGACCGTTTACAAAATAGATTAATGATGTCATTTTCAATGTACACAACAAATAGGTTATGTTTAATTATGACTATATTGTCTTGATTTTTTTCTTCTCTATAACTGTTATTCAGACTGAAAGTACCAAAACAATATAAATAAATATATCAATCATGTAATAACTTTTTTATTCATGCTAATTTTCAGCAATTAAACTTGATTGGAGTAGCTCAATGTTAATTATTTAGGATAGCCGGATATAAATACATACCAACTAATTTAATAATATTTTATTGCCAAGATTTGTCTAATGTTCAAACATTGTTATAATTTCTTTTTAGTGGTTTTTTTACTGTCACTAGGTATATAACTCGTGCGTTGCACGAGACTGATTAGAATATGTACATGAAATATTTTTATAAATTAGAAAATAATTATGATAAGCATAATAATAGAGTTAAATGAATGATAGTGTTCTAATATATGTTGATATTTTTATATTAAATGTTGTTTAGAAACTACTATGAATTCTTACTTGTTTAAATATTTTAAGGATAATTAATATAATTCTTAGTGGGTCTTATTAATATTTCATAAGTTTCAAGAGGTATATGGCAATTTATATTTTATCCTAATAGTGTAATTATATAAGAACTTATCTTTTTATGGATCACGATTGAGATGTTAGAATTTGATTCATATTTAATTGTTTTGTATTTATTGAAAATGCAATTCATGTGCTGATATAACGACTTCTTTTTGATTTTCTCTTCAAACTTTTACTTAGTGAAATTTTATACCAACTTTTGTTGTCCCATTTATTTATTTTATTGTTTAGCGTAGCAATTGTTTTAATTGCTTGATAATAAGCAATTAGAAAACTTGTTACTCATCAATTTATTAATTTAAATTTTATGTTAATATAGTATTGAGAGAGGGGTAAATAGCTATGGAATGTGAAGAAAGAAAATGGTGGTTTAAAATTAGTGAAACAAATAAATGATTTCGTTAATATAGTATTCAGAGAGGGGTAAATAGTTACTCATAGTTTTTTTCAATAACAATCACTGAATTACTTTTATTGATTCGGAAACTTCATTAATATACATAAATAAGTTCCACGTAAAAAAATTAAGGGCCTATAAAAGATATTATTTAAGTGTTATCTTTATTTTCATATGCTTATCTAGCATCAAATTGCAATGGGAAGAAGCAGATACAGCCAATGAAGCTTGCATGAGTTCCAAGGACAGATAATCCTGCTGGTATTGGGTCATCCTTGGCTTTTGGCGCAACAAAAACAATTACTCCAGAACCAGTGATCGTTGAAGAGGAGACAGAAGAAGTAATTGAACCACAACAAAATCTTGATATTTCCGGCCAGCAAGCAACAGAAATAGACAATATTTCATTATAGTTGGAGGTCGATCAGAATCAAAGGGAAGAAATACGTGTTCCAGAGGAAATTCATGAGGTTACACAAGCAACCCCTGTCCGTATAGATGCAATGTTCGCAGCTCTACTGATACCTATGGTAATTCCTACTTCTCATAGTCCTGTAATAAAAAATAATACTTTTAGCATGCCTCTTGAGAATGTTTCAGATGAGTTAATTCCTCATGATTTAGAAGGGAACCATGTGCCTGTTTTATTGCCCATAAAAAAGACAAACCTTAACATCAGTAGCATTGTGGCTCTGGATGATGCTCATATTGATCCGGTGTTGCAGCATGGCTTAAACTTTATGCAATCATGGCTAGCTAAGGCAGCAACGTCCAAGGCTGCGTCTGAGATACCTTTTACAGATGTCGTTTCCAAGTCACAGGGAAAAAAGAATTTACAAAAGCTATCATACAAAACCCGTTCCCAGGGTTCTCTTTCACCGTTTAAATGAATATAATATTTTGGAACATCCGTGAATCGGTAACAATGATTCTCGACTTTTCTGGGAGGGAAATTGTTGTGCGAACGGGCTTGCTGCTATGGGACATGCGAATACTGACACATCTTGGTTCACCATTTTGCCTCCTTCGTTATTGGCGGACTTTTCTAGGTACATGAATGGGCTACCTAATAACAGATTTTCTTAGCTTTTATGTTCCTTTTATTTTCTAATACTTTTCTTTTTGTCTGTTTCTTTTTCTTTCGAGGGTATTGGCCTAGTCCCCCCCTATTTTGTACAGATTTTCCCCTTTTTTTATTAATAATATTACGTATTGGAAAGGCGGCAAAAGATGGGGGTGCCTGTTGGGTGTCAACCTAGTTGGGATGCTTCGGATTCTCCCGGATGTCTAACATCTCTCTTGGTTATCAAAAAAAGCATCAACTATGCAACAAAAGAAAAAATGGAAGCTTACTTTATTATCTTATCAATTTTTTGCGAGAATTTTCATTAACATTATAATGCTTTGGAGCACCAGAGGTGCCGGTGTCACTTTACATACCAAGAAAGTTACATCATAAATAGAAATACCACCCAAAACTCATACATATAAAATCTCCATGATCTTGCCTCCTTTCCTAACATTTTAATTTTATTCAAACACAACATATGATCCTCTCATGCCCTTGATATTATGTGATCTACCACTCCATTTGCACTCCCTTGAAAACTGTAGCTTAATCAACATAGAAAATATACAATATACCTAATTACACCACGTAAGGACAAAATTCTGGAAGGGAATGCAATATTTTTATCATAAATAAACGAATAGTTAGGTTCTAATTTAAATTAAAAGTATAAGATAAAATTGCAATAGTTTCATTCGTTGAATTTGAAAGAAAGAAGGCACATAGTGAGATAACAAACGACAATTTTCTTTTGCAATATGCATAACTCTCTTGACATAATATTTTTTCTATTGAGTTTTCTAATGAGCATCCTATTAGATTCTTCATTTGTGCTTTATATTAGTTCTTGAACACTTTTTTAAGTAAGAGATATTTATATGATATAAGTTTTATCATTAGATGTGCGAACAAAGAAACGATAAAACAAATATTAACCATTTCATAAAAGAATAACAAATATTAAAATTTAGATTTAGAATACAAACATGAATGTGAATCTTAATAAACCTATGTTTGAATAAGTTCTGCTAATATTAAAGTGTAAATAATACCCAATATTTCAACTTTAAAAAAAAAAAAAACATCACTATTTTTTTCATTCTCCATTGAACGTGGAAGCTTGATTTCTAAATTTAACATACTTAGCTCTATAATTTTTTATTTTTCAACTGTCAATCAAGCGTACTGTTAATATATGTGAGATTGTTTTTAGTACCATTTGATAAAAGAGAATGAAAAATTCAGAGAAATATTTACAACTTAAGTCAAAATTTTGTACCTATAAAAAAAGTGAAATATCAGTTTTTTATTAAATAATGGTTATAAGAGCAATTATGAATACATTTTCGTATATTAGCATCATATCTATGGTGAAATTTATTTCTCTCAACCTGAAAAAATAATGAATATACAATGAGTTTAGCACAAATGAATAATATTCCAATAACTTTTGTACATATGATTTCAGTACCTGTCAAAAAAGTGAAAGATCAATTTTGACTGAATAATGATTATAAGAGGAATTAGGAATACCTTTTCATATATTAGCAGCATATCTATGGTGAAATTTATTTCTCTCAACCTGAAAAAATAATGAATATATATACAATGACAGGTGCCAACCTAGTTGGAATGTGTCAGATGCTCCCGGATGCCTAACCTTTCTCTTGGCCTTATCAAAAAAATATATACAATGACTTTAGTGAAAATGAATAATATACAAACAACCATGGTGGAAACACTCAAGGAATGAATGTAATTGTCAAATATGTGGGAATGAGTAGAAAATAAATGTCTTGGTAAGTGGTGGCTGTAAAGGGTGAGGGTGAATATAAAAAATTATGCACTAAACTTTTCGACTTTATAGGTTATATTTGAAGGAATGTTAATAAGCAAATTTAATTATGATGGTGTAATTAGACAATCATGAAGTGTTTTCATAATTTAAGATTCATAGACGTTTCTTTCCTATGAGAATTGGATAATTTATTTTTTTATGGCTATGATTTTATGTTTAGGAATATATTAAAAACACAAAATTCTTCTTCTTCAAAAAAATTAAAACACACAAAATTAGTTTTTAAGTATTGTTAATGGTTTTCATCATAATTGAAAAAGAAAGAAACGAAAAGAATTGTGTGTTGTTTTTCTAGGGAAAAATTGCACAGACTATAGTTAGTGTTTTAATTGATTTGATCAATTAAATTTTTTTGGACTAATTTATACTATAATTTTTTTTTTGAAGTAGTTTTATACTATAACTTTCATATAGCATTTTTTGATCATTTTTATTCTTCAACTTTTTAATGTTAAGATATCTCTTTTATTAGAAAATATAGATTTTATTATTATATAAATTAATAATTAAGTCATTTGGCTATGTGTTGAACTACTATATATAATTAATAAATTTGTATGTGGTTGATGAAAAAAACTAAAACAAAAGAGCCACATCTTTGTGGTACTAACTCATAAAAAAAAAGAAATATTGATAGAAGACAATTGTCCAAAAAAAAAATGTACCGGAAGTTCCATATAATCAAATAACCACACCTTTTCAACTATACTTTTAAATATAATTTTATTATTGTTGTTATTATTATTATCATTTTTTTTACAAAATTATTATTATTATTATTATTATTATTATTATTATCATATCCCCTTAATTAATGGTGGAAGGAGTTACAAAGCTCACTCAATTATAAGTTACACATTTAAGAACTATTATTATAAGAATGAACATATGTAAAAATTTAGTAATAAATAGATAGAAAATAGGGAAAAAGAAAAGAGAAAGCCACATTGTAAATGCTTATAAAAAATTAGTTAGAAAGGAGGTATTGGTGAAGTGACAAGTAAGCAAAGTGCAGCTTAGAATATATATATATATATATATATATGAACACACACTAGGTATATAACCCGTGCGTTGCACGGGTTTTATTATGATGCGTTTATATAATTTAATTTTTCAGTACAATAGGTACAAAATTGAAATGGATACATGTCTAATAGTTAAATTTATAGTGAATAAAAGATGTCAATCCGATACAATGTGTTCAATCATAATTTAAAAATTAAAATATGTTTAGAACTTTCTTTTCCGTTGCAACCATAAACAATATTAGTTTCTCGACAATACATCAATACTAAGACCATTTTAATACAACAATGATTCGTTCTCAACATCCTATGATCGAATATACTTGACATCCTTTTTTTTACGAACACTATTTTTAAGAACATTCTCAAGGCATCACATAAACAGTCTAAACCCTAGATTCTATTATTGTACTTTTGCAAGTGAACTTTCATATGTCTTCACATCATTTATTTTTATTTTGATCCTTTGACAAGTTCATATATTAATCGAGTTGTCAACATGTCCCCTTGACCCCTTTAAATACTATATACAGCTAATTGACGAAACCACCCATCGATATAATTCTTGATCTAATATATAGCTTCGTGAAATCTACTATGTGTTTAGTTTATTGTAAAATTGTTCATATATGTTAGTCTAGTTTGATTGTTGTAATAATGAAGAAAGGAGAATATGCAGATGGGGATGAAAATGGCCACCAAATAACATTTTCATAAATCCCACAATCAAATCAACGAAGTACCAAAGGTATCAATCAATTTTTTTATAATTGCACTTTTTCAAAGAAAAATAAAAATAATAATTTCAATTAAAATTTATATTACTATGAATTTTGTTTTCATCTAGATCCTCTTTTTGGGTTGGGATTTCATCTAAGCCTTTTTCGCGTTCTTGGTTTGATTTCTCCTTCATATGATCTTTCTTATGGGTTGCTCTTGTTTTATGGTTCAAATTATGGATTGTTTGTGCATAATCTGCATTTTTTCTGGATTCTTTTAGTTCGGTCGGAGTTGCATTTGTAATTTTTATTATTAATAATCACTGTGGTGCAGGAAGTCTTTCTACAAAAATAATGCATCCTAACTAAAAGGAAGCACAGGAAACGATACAATTGCCAAAAGATGATCGAAATGGAAATTGCCAAGTCAGTCCAAACGATGATGCCGATGAGAGTTGAAAAGATGATGGATTTTAAAGTCACATGAGAGAAGTCACATGGAATTTAAAATTTAACAAAACAAATTAAAATAAAAATAATACATATTGTTAATTTATAATTGTTTAAATTATAATTAATTATTTTTATTAGGAGCCAATTTTTAATATTAGAGCCGGGCCTCCAATTTTATTGGAACAGCCCTGCAACATGTTACAATATATATGATATAACAATTCTCATCACACTAAAGGAGTAGATATATATATATATATATCCAACAATTCTTAGTTTTATAACCTTGCTAGATAGATCAAATATCTTTAGTGGACGAGATTGAGAAAGAGCCGAACATAAAAAATAGGTGATGGGTTTAGGTCCTACCATAATTTATTATTTTATACATATGTCCTTATATTTAAGCACTCATTTGATTTTATTTTTGTCTCTAAATTTAAACCCCTTTTCAAATTACTAGATGCATTTATTATTTTTTCCTATACATACCCCTAATTAATACTACTAACTTGTCTTGAAATATGAAAAGTCAAATTTAATACACATACAAACAAAGGACAATTTGGTAATATTAACACATAAAACAGACATATTAATTACACTAACAACTTTTCTTAAGAAATTTGAAAAATGCAAAAGGGGGTTACATATAAGGACTTTTTTCAAAAAAAAAATTATTTTTTTTCTCTCTAAATGAAATAAATAGAGATGGTCTAACTTGTTCTAAAATAATCATTAATGTCACGTTATTTAATAAAAATTCAAAATTAATGTCAATGTAATGTCTTTTAGTGTCAAAACAAGAAAATTGATTGGGGTTATTTGGATGAGGTTATGAAAGGGATGGCGTTTCCGGTCTTGTGGCGGAAATGGATTCGAGAATGTGTGAGTACTGCTACTGCAGTTGTTCTTGTTAATGGTAGCCCAACTGATGAGTTTCACCTCCAGAGAGGTCTACGGCAGGGGGACCCCCTATCCCCTTTTCTATTTTTGCTTGCAGCCGAAGGTCTTAATATCTTGATGAAGGCTTTGGTGGAGAAGAATTTTTTTTCTGGTTACGCCGTGGGTGTAGGTAATCAGGTAGTGGTGTCTCACCTCCAATTTGCTGATGATACTTTGTTGGTAGGTAGTAAAAGTTGGGCGAATGTGCGGGCGTTGCGAACAGCTCTTGTGATATTTGAATCTATGTCCGGCTTGAAAGTTAATTTCTATAAAGGTCTGTTGGTGGGGGTTAATATTCCTGATTTGTGGTTAAATGAGGCTGCGTTGGTGTTGAGCTGTAAGGTGGGAAGAATTCCTTTTTTGTACCTTGGTATGCCTATAGGTGGTAATCCGCGGAGACTCAAGTTTTGGGAACCTATCGTGAATCGTATTAAATCTAGATTGTCGGGTTGGAATAACAGGTTTCTCTCTTTCGGCGGCCGTTTGATTCTCCTCAAATCAGTTCTGACTTCTCTGTCTGTCTATGCACTTTCTTTTTTCAAAGCTCCAACAGGTATAATCTCTTCCATTGAATCTTTATTGAATAATTTTTTTTGGGGTGGGAGTGGGGATTGTAGGAAAATTACTTGGATAGGTTGGAAGACTGTGTGTTCTAAAAAGGAGAATGGAGGTTTGGGGGTGAGGAAGCTGAAGGAGTTTAATGTGGCTTTACTAGGTAAATGGTGTTGGAGGATGTTAGTGGATAGAGAAAGTTTGTGGTTTCATGTTTTAGTCGCCCGTTATGGCGAAGTAGGCGGGAGGTTGGAGGTGGGGGGCCGGAGTGTTTCTTCGTGGTAGCGGGAGGTAGGTCGGATTCGTGATGGGGAGGGTGACTTAGAAGGTGGATGGTTCCGGGATAGTGTTAGGCAGAGGGTAGGTGATGGGGCCGAGACGCTGTTCTGGTTGCATAGGTGGGTGGGGGCTCTACCTCTGTGTGAGCGCTTTCCGCGCCTGTTTTGATTTGGCTGAGAATAAAAATATTACGGTTGCTTCTATGTTTTCTAGGGGTCTGGAGGTGGCTGATGGGGGGTGGAGTTGGCGTCGTAGACTGTGGGCGTGGGAGGAGGCTTTGCTAGAGGAGTGTAGGGCGTTACTTTTTGATGTTTCTTTGGTTCCTAACATTTCAGATTCATGGGAGTGGCTTCCTGACAGTATAGAAGGCTACTCCGTGAGAGGAGCTTATGCTCTGCTGACTGGTGGTGACGATCCCCAGTTGGGTTTACCTGTCGAGATGGTTTGGCATCGTCATGTTCCTATAAAGGTCTCGGTTTTTGCTTGGCGACTATTACGGGATCGTCTTCCGACGAAAGCTAATTTGGCTCAGCGTGGTGTGTTCACTTCGGATGATACTCTTTGTGTTGCTGGTTGTGGTCAGGTGAAGACGGCCGCACATTTGTTCTTATCGTGCTTTATGTCTACATCTTTATGGCAGCAGGTGCGAGGTTGGATAGGTTGTGATGGGTGGACTCTAATGTTATTGAAGATCATTTCGTTCAGTTTTCTCATTTGGCAGAGGTAGGTAAAGCTAAAAGATCGTTCATGCAGTTTATCTGGCTCTTGTGTACCTGGACAGTGTGGAACGAACGTAATAATCGTGTGTTTACTAATACAGTCACTACTGGACCCTACTTGTTAGATAAGGTCAAATTGTTATCTTTAGGGTGGCTAAAGGCTAAGAAGGCTGTGTTTGTTTATGGCACGCAGAGGTGGTGGTCTAGTCCTTTAGAGTGTCTAGGCATTGGTTAAGTTTTTGTTTTTACTCGATTCTGATGTAACCAAACTATTGTATTTTTAGTGGTCTTATAGGCATATCTTGTGCTTGGGAACTGCTATGGTGTTATGGTATATAATTCATTTTGATCTCTTCAAAAAAAAAAAAGATATGTCAGAATTTTCCATATAATTTGTGAAACTAAATATTAAATGGAAATATTAAATGATTGAACTACATGTATTACGACTTTAAGTAATTATATTTAGCAATTGTAATCATTATTTATTAATTTTATTAAGTCTACAGTAACTTAACCTAATATTTTTCCTCTAATTTACTGTATTAGGTTAGTAGTAATTTAACCTAACAAATTCCATCTAAAAAAATGCATCGCACCAATTTCATTCATATCCTCTTCCCTTTGTTTTTTGACAATATTTTGTACACTTATTTAATACTAAAAAAATCACACATTTCATTCCTATCATGTTGCCTTTTTTTTGACAATATTTTGTACACTTATGCCTTTTTTTTTACAATATTTTGTAAACCTTTTTTTTGACAATATTTTGTACACTTATTTAATACTAAAAAAATGCATCGCACCAGTTTCATTCCTATTATGTTGCTTTTTTTTTCCTTTTTTTTACAACATTTTGTAAACTTATGCCTTTTTTTCTTTAACAATATTTTGTACACTTATTTCCATGCAAACTCGGCTACCATAATTTCCATGTAAACTTGGCTATATATACCAAGCCCTAAACCGTGTTTCTCAACAAAAAAACCCAAAATTGTGGTAAATTTACACACAGCACAATAATCATATATTTTGATATTTAGAGGTTTGCAAATGGAAGGACGTGACCTTACAACTTTCCTCTCATACCACTGCTTAACTGGTAACTTTGATTCAATTCTGGATTTTTTTCCATTTTTTTGAGATGTTTACACCAATTTTGGTAGTCTTCCTATTTAGTTTTGTACTTTTCAAAGCATATAACTTAAGTAATGGTTTTTGGATATTTATTAGTAGTGTTTTTTGAAGCATATAACATACTGAAGCATATATAAGTAGTGTTTTTGAATTGTACAATTGTCATATTTTTTGTAACATGTTGTTTTCTATTGATTTGGTAAGTCCTTTGATGACTCATCCTGTTACTGAGATGGACAAGACAGTCGTCAAACTTCAATTGAAGTACAGAACATACATAGTTAAGTACGATAGAGAAGATGTAATTTGTCGATTTTCTTCCTAACTTCTTGCTCCTTTTTTGTTTATTAGGAAAACTATCATTCTGCAATATATTATTTAGCATCGGAGACAAAATTAATCGTTTGGTCGACCTGGTCGACCAAAAGAAAAATCACTTTGAAGTTTTGGTTGATAGGATTATTGGTTCTTTTTTCTCACCAAAGGATGGAAGGAAATCAGTGATTTTTATGGACTAGGATTAGGTGCATGGGTATCTTTGGTGTTTGTTGCTTCAGGTCGGTTCGAAATGGTTGTAAAGGACCGGTTTGGGAAGGCTATTAAGTGTTCTTATTTTAATTCTCCCATGCGTTTTGTCATTGATATGTCTGATGTCAATCCAGTTTTTAACATAATACAAAGGAATTATTGATAATGATGAAGCCATTGCTAAATTAATGGTGGCTTGACCGCAATTTTATTACTTTTATATTACAAGTTTCATACTAAAAATTGAAAACAGATGTCCTCAACCAAATGGTTAACTTAAACGCAATAACTTTATGGTTATTTTTCCCGTCTAAAAGCTTTAACTCCTTTTTGGCTTTGCATTAACAATTTTAGGGTGCTGTCTTCCTAACTTCTTCCTAACATGTTATTTTTTTAGGACAAAAAATATGTTAAGTTGTCGTTTTCCTTCCTAAGTTGTTGTTTCTATTTTATTTTAGGGTGCTATCAAGTTACCAAACATATTTGCAGCTGATTTCAGAGACAAAATTAATCGTTTAGTCAACCTGGTCAACCAAAAGAAATATCACTTTGAAGTTTTGGTTGATAGGATTACTGGTTCTTTTTTCCCACCAAAGGATGGAAGGAAATCAGTGATTTTTATGGACTAGGATTAGGTGCATGGGTAACTTTGGTGTTTGTTGCTTCAGGTCGGTTCGAAATGGTTGTAAAGGACCGGTTTGGGAAGGCTATTAGGTGTCCTTATTTTGATTCTCCCATGCGTTTTGTTAGTGATATGTCTGATGTCAATCCAGTTTTTAACATAATACAAATGAATTATTGATAATGATGAAGCCATTGCTAAATTAATGGTGGCTTGACCGCAGTTTTATTACTTTTATATTACAAGTTTCATACTAAAAACTGAAAACTGATGCCCTCTACCAAATGGTTTACTTAAACGCAATAACTTTATGGTTATTTTTCCCGTCAAAAAGCTTCAACTCCTTTTTGGCTTTGCATTAACAATTTTAGGTTGTTGTCTTCCTAACTTCTTCCTAACATGTTGTTTTTTTAGGACAATAAACATGTTAAGTTGTCGTTTTCCTTCCTAAGTTGTTGTTTCTGTTTTATTTTAGGGTGCTGTCAAGTTACCAAACATGTTTGCAGCTGATTTCGGAGACAAAATTAATCGTTTGGTCAACCTGATCGACCAAAAGAAAAATCACTTTGAAGTTTTGGTTGATAGGATTACTGGTTCTTTTTTTCTCACCAAAGGATGGAAGGAAATCAGTGATTTTTATGGACTATGATTAGGTGCATGGGTAACTTTGGTGTTTGTTGCTTCAGATCGGTTCGAAATGGTTGTAAAGGACCGGTTTGGGAAGGCTATTAGGTGTCCTTATTTTGATTCTCCCATGTGTTTTGTCATTGATATGTCTGATGTCAATCCAGTTTTTAACATAATACAAAGGAATTATTGATAATGATGAAGCCATTGCTAAATTAATGGTGGCTTGACCGCAGTTTTATTACTTTTATATTACAAGTTTCATACTAAAAATTGAAAATTGATGCCTGCTACCAAATGGTTAACTTAAACGCAATAACTTTATGGGTATTTTGCCCGTCAAAAAGCTTCAACTCCTTTTTGGCTTTGCATTAACAATTTTAGGGTGTTGTCTTCCTTACTTCTTCCTAGCATGTTGTTTTTTTAGGACAATAAACATGTTAAGTTGTCGTCTTCCTTCCTAAGTTGTTGTTTCTGTTTTATTTTAGGGTGCTGTCAAGTTACCAAACATGTTTGCAGCTGATTTTGGAGACAAAATTAATCGTTTGGTCAACCTGGTCGACCAAAAGAAAAATCACTTTGAAGTTTTGGTTGATAGGATTACTGGTTCTTTTTTTCTCAAATCAGTGATTTTTATGGACTAGGATTAGGTGCATGGGTAACCTTGGTGTTTGTTGCTTCAGGTCGGTTCGAAATGGTTGTAAATGACCGATTTGGGAAGGCTATTAGGTGTCCTTATTTTGATTTTCCCATGCGTTTTGTTATTGATATGTCTGATGTCAATCCAGTTTTCAACAATTTTCTCCCCCCCCACCCCCCCCCCCCCCCGTTACATATGCTCTATCTTATCGCTGCAATTTCACCAATCTTCAAATTGATTTTGTGAAAAAGTTGATTGAAAATGATGTGAACAAGGGGTTTTTCGTATGAATATACATATGTTTTTTTTTAACTTTGATTCAATTCTGAATTTTTTTCCCATATTCTAATGAGTGTTCTATTAAATGTTTTTTGCTCATTTAGAAGTTGAGGTATGAGGGACGATGGGAGCGGATATTTCACAGAGCTTCCACAACAGTTAACATGGTTGATGATTGTGGGAACATCTGGGAATGTGTGATGATTTTTGGCTCTATTCCTTATGAACACATCAAGATAGGTGGCAGATGGAAGCGTTTTGTTCAAGCTCGCAACATTCATGAAGGTGTGATGTTGAGGATTGGTGGCCCAGTGGCTGGAGGCAACCACACTGTTTACGTTATTGTGATTGCAAATTAGTTGATGCATAAACAAGTTGTTCAAGCATGATGGAGTTTTCTTTATTGTAGTGGTCATTTATTTCGCAATGTGTGATGAAACTACATGGCAATGTACTAAAAATTTGATATTTCTCTTACCGAATTATTGATAGGATTACCAAATTTTCTTTTATAATATTTTCAGATTTTATACATTTTATGAAGTTTTTTTTTGGTACAAAAGAGGGCCAAATGCCCAATTTTATGAAGTGTTTTATTTTGTCTACTATGGATTATCATCCGTTATTTTTTTCACCGTTACTAATTATATATTGCATTTTATTATTCGTATGTCAATCATTTAACAATAAACCCGTGCGTCGCACGGGTCAAAAATCTAATATGTTTTTAATGCACATCAGTCAAGTGACGCAATTTTAGAGTATCAAGTGCCGCAATTTCAGATTGTATCTTTGGAATGGCTGAGACTACATGCTTCTGATTTGAATGCCAACTCAGCATGCTCACTTAGATTCCTTATTGGGTTATCAGAAGAGTTTAGATAATCATTTCCAAAAAGCGTGCATGTGATAATAAATGTCAGGTGAGAAGTACACTTCAGCTTCCCCATGCATATTAGCATGAGCTCCCTAATTAATAAGAGCTGCGCCAAAAGTACTTCTTTCATACTCCAAGAGCTGTGTTTTTATTGGTTACTAAATTATTTAATGTTTGGCTGCAGACTCCTAATGAATCAAAGCATGCCTCTTGCTAATAAATGAGGATTGCGCCCATAAGCTTTCCAAGGATAATGAAGCTTTTAATGTATTACTGCACATTCCAATTGTTGTCTAGGCATGCTTATTGCTGATTGGCAGTTGATGTCATGCGTGTATTTAGTTGTTAACTAGATCATCTCTCATTTGTTGTGCCATGTTTAGTGAAGCGTGCATGATTATATGAGATGTTGTTAGGTTATCTTGCTAACTGCACAATTAATGCGTGGTCTCAGCAATTAGAATCCTCATTGGAAGTGCATGTCCACTACATGTTGAAAAGTCACATAGTCTCATTTATGATAAGCTTACTTGCTTTATGATGCAAAATTTGCTAAGTTTAGAATGCCCATAAGATGTATGCATGCTATTGCTATATATATACGCGTACACAATTTTCTTTGGACATATAGTTGAAATTAATTTAGTGAAACATGGCAGAAATTTACACACCTATCTAGGTTATCTTCAAAGATGGATTGAAGATGCTTATAGAGGATGAAAATGGTCAAAATACCAATATGACTTCAAATGTAGTATACCGAAAAGTATTTCGTAATGTAACATAAGTTATGCTAAAAATGATTTTTGTATGCTATTTTGATGTATTGCATTCCAATGGTAGCAACAAACTATATCACTAAAGTCACCATTATACAACTAATATTTATCGTAGTTGGAATTTTATAAAATATTACTTACATTGATTCATCTATAACCAACTGACTTAATAATATAGAATGAGAATAATAATTGTAACTTAAACGCGCATGTGTAAGCTAATAGGACCGGTGCGGAGGACTGGTTGATGCTCTAGTTTGTGCTTATGTTAACCTACAATAAGGGAGTTTAACTCCAAAACTTGAAATATTTTTGGGTAACACTTCTTGCCATAATTGATGATGTATATAACTTACATTGACTTAAGCTTATTGTCCCTAAAACCAATTACACATCCTATCGAACCTGCAATGAATTATCAAATTTAAATCATCAATTATAAATCCTCAACTTAGTTTACACAAGAAAGAGAAACGTCAAATCTCTATTTGATATATTGATAATTCATAAGTAATACGTTACGCAACCACTTACACTTGAAACTCAATATTTCTTATTCTTCTCAAGAAATGCTTCTTTTTTTCTTCATTCTTTGTACTCTTTGTTTTTCCTGTCTCGTGGTGTTTGATATTTTCTATTTATTAATATTTTTTTTTATAATCTTAATAGAGTTAATTTCAATAATCTTTTTTTTAGGAGATTGTTCCTTTTTTAATAAGATGTTGTTTCTGTTGTAGTGGCATTATTCCAATTTTAATAAAATTTAACTAATATTTTAACTAATATTAGAATAAAGGTAAATGGGCTAACACAATAGTTGAAATGAAGTGTATAACTAGAATAAAAAGTTATAGCAAAGACTATGTATCATCTTTAGACATAGGTATAGAAGATTGTCGTAGCCTAAAAGTTCGAGGGTTGCTCAAAGGCAATGAAGTCACCACCAATGTTTATTAAAATATAGAAAACGTCGGAAAATGCCTTTAAAAAGGAAAAAAAAATATGGTCATTGAAACCATATATTAGGTTCAAGAGTCAATTATACAAAGGGAAGGTATTAGCATCCTACGACATCCATTCAGAAAACGGTTACCACTAATTAATTGTGCAAGATTTGTTAAATTTAAAAATAGCTATTACTCCTTCTTATTAAATATGAATTAATATATAAATTTAAATGAAATGTTATATTTTTAAATATTGATTAAAAAAAGGTTTTGTTATTGTTGTGGTAGACAATAATGGCCTCTTGCTCCAACGTATCTATCGGTGCAATGTAGAATTCAAAGACAACTCTTTGCTCCAACGTATCTCTTGCCTATGAGATCCCACTACCCGCAAGGTTGTTGTTAGCAGGGATGTAGTCTTTGTAGAAAATGAGTTGTAGACTGAGCGTAAAAAAGACAACACCTTCAAAGAGATTGCTAAGTTCATATGGAAGAAAAATTCAAGGAAAGTGATTCTTCTGAAGCTGAATCAGAGCACGATGAGAAAGAACCAAATGCGGTCAATGGTGGTGTCCGTCGATCAACATGTCAGGCGCAGAAACCATCTTGATAGTCAAAATATGTAATGAAGATCCACAATGCATATTGTCTTCTAACGGAAGAAGGTGAACCTTCAAATTTTCAAGAGGCGTTGAACAATTCAGATTCTTTTAAATAGATGACAATAATGCATGAGGAAATGGAGGACCTACATACAAACAAGACATGGGAGCTTATTAAACTTTCAAAGGGTCGAAAAGACATTGGAAACAAATGAATATACAAGATCAAACATGATTGTAATGATCAAGTTGAACAATATCGTGCAAGTCTAGTGGTAAAAGGATATACTTAGAAATAAGGTGTTAACTTTAATGAGATATTCTATATGGGTAATGTTGGCAATGTGTGTTGCATTGGATTACATCTTGAATAGCTAGATACAAAGAGTGTTTTTCTACCTAGAGAGCTTGAAGAAGAAATTCATGTGCTCTAACTGAAAGGATTTAAATAATAAGCAAAATAAAACTTGGTTTGTGTAACACTCCGTTTTCCCAACGTATAAATAAACATAAAATATATCAGAGTTCATCATAAAATAGGATGTCACATTTCGTTCTTCAAAAATCATTTTATCATAAATAGAGTTAAAATCACTATTTATTTAAGCACATGCTTTCAATAATTAAAACAATGTCGCTGCGGATAATATTCAACAACTTAATCGATACTTGGCACTAAGGCCTCAGCATCAACAATATAATAAAATTCCAAATTCAAAAGTGGTCCAACATCAACTTATAAAAAGATACATAACAAAAGGAAAACAAAACACATAAGAATCCTCATCCCGTTACGTATAAGAGCATGAAACCTAGATATCTGCACGTTACCCACGTAGAGACAACAGAAGGGGTGAGATTTCACATTCATTAATAATAAGCAACAATTCATAAAGAAGAATTAATCGATATAAAACAGCAACAAATCATATAAGAGAATCAATCAACATGAAACAACAACAAATCATCATCAACAAGTTCTTCATATGAATTCAGATACAATCATCAATCAACTTCATTAATCAATGCAACAACAAAGACTCAACAATGCTACAACAACAACTTCAACAAATGCAACAACAACAACTCAACATATGCAATATAATTATACATGTGGTACCAACAGAGCGTCAAGCTCTCAACATAATGTTGTAATTCGACTAAATAGGGCATCAAGCCTCCAACTTTAACAAGGCATCAAGCCTCCAACTTTAACAAATGCTTATGCAATGATACGACTCAGAAATGCGACAACTATCACATCGTAATTCACATAACAAAATATCCATAAAAGATTTTCTTGTCAAACCAAAGCTACTGGAAACATAACTTAATTATCAACAACTTTCATATAAATAACTTTCATATAAACATCATATAAATAACTCTCATATAAACATCACATAAATAACTTTCATATAAATATCACATAAATAACTTTCATATAAACATCATATAAATAGCTTCCATATAAACATCATATAAATAACTTTCATATAAACATCATATAAATAACTTCCATATAAACATCATATAATTAACTTTCATATATACATCATATAAATAACATATAAACAACTTTCATATAAATAACATATAAACAACTTTCATATAGATATCATATAAATATCATATAAACAACATATAAATAACTTTCATATAAATATCATATAAATAACATATAAATAACATATAAACCACTTTCACGTTAATTCATGTGATTACCTATGTTTTTAACAATTTAATTCAATTCAAAACCTAATTTTCATAACAACAAGAATTCAACAACAAGAGATTAAACCTTTTCAGAATTATTACTCATGATTAAAGAAGGTTAGTCTCACCCTTACTTTAGATTGAATCTCTGAATTCTACAAGCTTCCTCTTAACCCTTGTTTTCTTCTTATGCCTTCGCTATCTTTTTCTCTCAAAAACCGTTTCTTAAAGCTCTTCTCAGTTTTCTTCCAAAACTGTTGTAACCCTAATTCTCTAATCTCCTCCTCTATTTATAACCACCAAGAGTTTGTTTCTCACTTAATCTTTTTAATGGGCTTACTATTTACACACCCTCATATTGGTTACTAATTCTATAACAACTATTCAGCTCCACTATTTACACTTCATTCTATTCTTAACCTTAACAAATCTCTCTCATTCTAAAACTGCCCTTATGCCTCAATAATCTAATTTAATTAGATTTCCTTCACTTTTAAAGTCATAACAAACTACTAATAACTACCAACTAATAACTACCAAAAAATCACTCAAAACATAACTCATCGCAATTATTCAAATAAAATATATAAAAAGACACTAAACTCAATATAATAAATAAATAATAAAAATGGGGCGTTACAGTTTGCAAGTTAACCAAATCTATGTATGGTCTAAAACAGGCGCCCATAGGTTGGTACAAGAGATTTGATGCTTTCATAATTAGTTTTGATTACAACAAACTGATTTCTCATCGTTGTACATACTGAAAAAGGTTTTATGGTAATGATTTTATTATTTTGCTGTTGAAGAGGAAAATAAATGTCAAGATGGAACCTAGATTCTCTGCAGTTGTCCATTCATTATGGCCATTCATGCATAAGTTATAGTCTGAGTTCAAAGACTATGATTTAACCGAATAGACTGGACGCTGCAGAGAATCCGGGCTAGAACGAAAAAGAATTATATAATCTATGTTTGTGGGATTAGTCTTTTTTTAGAAAGTGAGTTATGGTTTTGATGTTAAGTGAGTATCCTTGGCATAGAGCTTTCTTTAGTTGGCATGCTAATTATAAGATCTTAACATTTTGCGAGTTCACTATATTGTTTATTATTTTATTCAGAACACCTTCTAATGCGTGTGTGTCTATATATATATATAACTCAAAATAATTTTGGGTTACTTGGTATTAACATGTAACGAAGATCTTTCTTGTATATTGTTATTTATTCTATTCTTTTTCTTTAATATATTTTTTGTTCTGGACTGGTCAAAAGATCAATCACATGTTGACACGTGGTCTAACTTACACCGCCATAAGGCTCCGCGCCTGATTGAATACATCGACTTTAAGTGCGCCACACCGCATACGAGCACACCCTCGTGCGAGGATCACCTTACATGTGTCCTTTAACCGTCCCTAATCACACGCCGCAAAACCCAGAGGCGGTTATTCCTAATGCGCGTCTATATAAGGATGACATTGCTTCACCCTCAAGATATGAGTCACTTTTCACAACATTTTCTACACACTCTTTATCGGTACCATTAGTAACTTGAGCGTTGTAGTGCTAGCATTCCTGCAGGAACCTTTCGTTTTACCGAGAACAATAATCGCCGCCGTACTGGAAGCTATTGTTGTCACATCGGAGAATTTACCATCATCGTTGCCTCTCATCCATCCTCACCGGAGTGATCATTTTTTTTCTTAAAATGTAAACAGTATTAAATTAGGAACTACATTAAGCACAAGGTATGCAAAGAGTAGATCAAATAGATTACAAAGAGTCAGAGCAAGCACCATGCAACAAAAACATCAACCACCAAAACTACCAACAACTTAAACTACAAAACTTGGAACCTTTTCCAAGTATAACAAAAAAAAAATATCTTCCTAAAAATTCATATCACATGAACTACCGCAGAAAATTTATTAAGACAACATGATATACCACACCAAAAGGTAGATCAAATGATATTAGTTTGGAACTTAGTTTTACATCAAGGTTGATTTTCTTTTAAAAAAATGTTTTAAATCTGATAGAGGAATTAATTGGAACTTAGTTTCTGATCCAATTAGTTTGTAAATTTTTATTGGGAAAAATGATCTATTTTTAATTTCTAGTCTATTGCGAACAATTTGAACCTTGTAACTTCCAATTCACATGAAAAAACATCACTTTAATCTGGCCGAATAGAAAATACAGTCTGATCGAATCAGAATGTAAGCCTTGATCATCATATACAATTTGCATACCATATGCAAATTGAAAACTAGATTAATATTTTAAGTCCAAAAGCGGTTAATCCTTTGATTCATGTGCCAAATCCTTAAAATATTGATCTAGTTTTCAATTTGTCCCCGATTTACAACTAATTGACGACAACAACAATCATTGACAGAATCCTATATCTAATAGTTTGAACAGATCTACTACGCGTTCATTTTCTTTTCAAACTATTCAAATTAGCCGTTCTAGTTTGATTGTTGCAGAAATGGATGAAGGTAAATGTGTAGATGAGGAAGAAAATATTCATCATATCAAATTGGCATAAATCTCACAATCAAATCGATGAAGTACCAAAGGTATCCATCAATAATATAAGTTAATATCATTCATACATTATGAATATATCTGCATCGTTTATCTGAATCTCACAATCAAATCGATCTATTTGATTGTTGCAAAAATTGATTAAGGACACATGATTATATACCCATTAATGTTTATTTTGCTTTATGTTCATCATTAATTATAAGGTTGATTTGAGTTTATAGAATTAAATTGTTATTTAAAAAAAATAGTTTACAAGTAAAATTATTGGATCTAACATCGTTGATTTACTGATCATCAAATTATTTATTTTTTTCCATGAAGACAAGATTGTTATTTTAATTTATATCATATTTCTGGTACATATTTTTGATTTCATAAATTAAAAAAAGAACGGAAATCCATATCAATCTTCTCTTTTTCACCTTTGAAATTATGTGCACAAATTGATTTAATCTTCTCTTTAACACCCATTTGTCGTGTTCTAGTAAAATATAATTTACACACTTTTCATTCACTATCGTGTTCTCTTCCATTTCTGCAATCACATTTCGTGAAATCAAAAACCCTAATCCAACCTTTCCATGGCAACCAGATCCAAAACCCGTGCTTCTTCCTCCGCTGCCACCGCAGACACTTCCAAACCACTTCAACTGCAAGTAAGCTTAAATTTTCATTGTTATTTGCATGTCTTAGGATGTTAATGTTGATATAGTTTAAATGATTCAATTAAATATTTTGAGAAAGTGAGTAGTGATATTGTTTGTTATTTATAAATATAATAGGATGGCAATGAAATCAAGAAAAAGGTGTTGGTGAAAGCCGATGAAACAGTGACCTTAGAGAAGGATGGCTTTCACTTTAGGGAAGGAGCATTGGTAGAGGTGTGTAGTGATGAAAAACGTCTTAGAGGGGCTTGGTCTATGAGGGGATATAAGTTAGCTTTGCATGAGAAGTATTGTTTACTTTTTTTCCTGAGACAAACAGTTAGTTGTCCTACTAAATGATGTTGTCTATGTATTCTCTATTACTGCAATTTTATTTTTAAAATGGTTATGTATACATTCAATATGTGTCCATTTTTGTGTTTATTGGTTATTATGAGCCACATATTGAAATGACTTCAGACGGAACACAGTTATTATGGTGACATGCTAGTTGTTGCTCTCTTACTAAAGCTTAATACTAAAACTGCTAGCTTATAACAGCCTATGTGTTCAACTAGGCACTAAAATGCTTTAAAATGTAACAACAAAATAAGTTTTTGATTAAAAGAAGAGGAAGAAAGATTTTCAATCATAAGGCATAATTCTTGTTTTATCTTTTAACAGCATGAGTATCAAAGACTTATAATGTACGATGATGATGTTAGAGTAGGGAAGAGAGATTCATTTTTCACATTAGGAACTACTTGCTAATAACCTGGAACAAGATCTTGTATGTGTTACAGTTGTTGTTTTGTTGCATGTTATTGCATGAGTATTCATAAATTATATTTCCTTTGCAGTTCTTTCCATCTATTACTCTGACAAATAATGAAATTGTATTTACGGCACCAACAGGAGAGAAAATCCATACCAAGAGGAATATGGGGAAGTATTTGAAGGAAAACGGTGGCCTGAAGATCTCAGAATTTGATTGGGGCAATGTCGAGACTCCAAGAAGATCATCAAGAATCATTGAGAAGGCCAAGGCAGTTCCTCTAGTAGATCGTGAAAGTGAGCCCCCTAAGAAACGCGGAAAAAAGTCAGCAGCTGATTTAAAAGCATCAGAACGAAAGATTGATGACAAGAAGGTGAAGGGTCTAAAGTTGTCTAGACTAAAGATGAAGAAAATATTGGAAAACCAGCAAAGGAGATGAAGAAAAGATGGTGGAATAGAGATTGGAAGATTGGTCAAAGCTCCAAATAAAGAATTGAATAAACTCTTGGCTTTTGTCTTCTATCACTCTGATATAGCTTTTAATTCTATCCCATGATGATTGTAGTTTTTGTTGTTTATCTAATTAATCATTAAACCATTGGCCTTGAATATCAGACAATTGTGTTTACGGCACCAAAAGGAGAGAAAATCCATACCAGGAGGAATATATATGGGTTGTTGTGGAAATAAACTTATACACTGATGCATGAAAATACTTATGCTAATAACTAGCAAAACATCATAATACAAATATATAATAAGTGAAGATATTTACCAAATTAGAGCATGAAAGTGACCCCCCTAAGAAACGGGGCAAAATGTCATCAGCTGACATAGGAAACAATGAGGAGAAATTCAACATTGTTGATAGAGATTTAAAAGCATCAAAATATAATATTGATGATAAAGGAGCTGAGTGGTATGAAGCTGTGCATAATAAGAATGAAGAAGCCAGATAAAGGAGCTGAGTGGACTTAGAGTTTTTCTATTTTTACGATGATGGTCCGACAAAGCAATTGTGGGTCGAAGAGAAGTTGGTGCCAGATAAAGGAGCCAAGCAACGGTTACTGTCGAAGGATGTCATTTCAAGTTCAAATCAAAGGGATGTATGTAGTAGTTATTAGCATTTACGTTCGTCTGTTTCTGTGTAGGTAGTTACTTAATATAAACAATAGTTTTTCATTGGAAAAACATGTCACAATTCAATCATACAGAAAACTTACACTCAAACTATCCGCATTTCAGAGAGAAACGAGTAACAAGTCACAATGTATGAATCTGTGTACCAATTTACATTCTATCAATGCAATTTATTTCTGTTTATTATAATTTCATTTCAATTTACTTGTTTTGTTCGAGCAATTTACTTTAATCCTTTGAAGATAACTTCGACGGTTTCAACCTTTGTTGGATTCAACGGTTATATTCATATTCTACATAACAACATCAAGAACATTCATCATATTCCGGAAAATAACAAACACTATATGTCCCAAAGGTTTACTGGTTGATCTTGCAAGTAACTATTTTTAAACCAGCATTTGTTTACCGAAAACCAAGGTAACCAAATTGGCACGCCCGGTGGGACCATTTGTGCTTTTGTTTTAATTTTTTCTTGAAAGTTTGTTCTGTTAAAACTTGTGATTCTTGTTTTGTATGTTCTTAAGAAATAAGAAACAAATTCCAGAAATGGTACGTCTTCCACACAGTAACGATTCACCATCAAGCCCAACAATGGCATCAATGGAGGATACAACATTTGATGCGACTTCACAACAAAACCCACAAGTGACGCCAATTGTAGGAGAAAGTCACGATGCAACCATGGGAGTAACAATTCCTTCCCATATATCGTCGACCATGCCCGCGTCGGCTTCGACTGTTGCTGCGGCGGCCCAGTCTAATGCAAGTTTTTGTGCCCAACCAAATCAAAGCTTATGGACATTTGATCCATTAAATAATAGAAATTATCCATATAAAATGCCTCCATCCTTTATGATAGACCACCATACTAATCCATCCACTTAATAAATATAATCATGAAGCACAAACAAAGAATGAACGTGTAAAAAGTTCACTAGAACTACATGAAAAATTTGTCAATGATTAAGAAACTTGATGCTTACAGTATGCATACTATAAGCATATGATAGAGAATTCATACAATAAACATATAGTTCCTAATAGACTTGACAAAATTTTCAAGTAGATCTAGTGAACATCTTACATGTTCCTTCTTTGATGGTGGTTCATGTTTATCTTCATTGCCATTTTCCAATGTTGTATCACTTATTAGTAATTCTTCCCTCTATTTGTCAATGTTTTAGTTTTTATACACTTTATGATTGTTTTGGTATGCTACAGACATGGGAAAAGCCATTATGTGGCACGACTTTTGGTTTTGTAAGAAAAAACAGGACTTCCTTGGTAAATGGCATAGTCTCTTGGGACACAACTTGTTCCATAAAAGCAATCGCAGAATGTGCCATCTTCTACTAGATAATACATGATTACCTAAATTAACATAATTGCAAAGGGAAAAAAAAAATCTGATGCACGATTCTTACCTTGATGAAATTAAAAACATATAAAAAAAAAAAAGGAATCTTGCGTAATGAAAAAGGGGGAAATAATGATGATTAGAACATCAATGAAATTAGAACCAATGATTTTACTCAAATGTTTTTTTTTAATTTTTTAAGAATAAGGATTAAATTCGAAAAACTCAAAATTAACCTTTTTAATGAATAGGTTGAAGCAAAATAAGCATTCACGAGTATATCCATACATCCTTTGGTAGACACACACGACTTGTTCCGTAAAAAGCAATCTCTGAATTTGTAGAATCTTCTTCAACGTAAAACATGATCGAATCAACTAACATAATTGCAAAGGTAAATATTGTATTGATTGAACATACATGTATATATTTCGAATAAGATGAACGTATATTATTGATTGATATATCTGACACTTCGTCGATCTGATTATGAGATTTATGACAATTTTATTAGATGAAAATTTTCAACCTCATCTGCACATTCACCTTCCTTGATTATCGCAACAATTTAACTAGATCGGCTTATGTAAATAATTTGAGAGAAAACTAAACACGGCATAGATCTTGTTAAGCTATATAATAGATCAAGAATTCTATCGACAGGTGTTGTCGTCAATTAGCTATAAAATAAATTTAAAAGGGTACAAGTTGAAAACTAGATTAATTTTTTAACTTGTAAGAAGAATCAAAGCAGTAATCACTTGTGGACTAAAAGAGGCACTGATATATTGAAAAATTGATTAAAAATTAAAAATAGAGAAAAGCACTACAAAGAAGACTACGAAGAAATGAATGAGAAAGATATTGTGGGTGCAACCACTTTTATATGCAACGAGTAACAAAAACAATTGTGTTCTTAGGTTTAGGGATAATGGGCTATGGGCGATGTAAGGTATATACTACATCACAGAAATTGCTATATTGACATCCATAAATTATAATGTGTCCCCAAAAAGACCTAAAATATCATTGTATATAATGATCAAGACTACTACTTTTTCTAACCTATGTGTTTTTCACGCACCCTATTTATTTTCTTCCAAAATATCCTTTGTTCGGGTTCTATAATCTTAACAATATTTCGGTTTACAAAATCCGAACACTGCCAATATATAACTCGAAATTCGAAATTTTCCTCCAAAACCCAAAACTTTCTCTAAACTTGTCTGACAACTCCAAAATCCAAAACTCCTTCATTGGGTGATTTTTGAAGGTCTTTTGCTCAAAATCATCACATTTCAAGCATCTTCAAACATCAAATACAAGGTAAGGTTTCATTCCCTTTATTTATCATAATTGGTTTTTTTTCTTCTTTTTTTGATTTATTGAGCCTGTTCGGATTTTAGAAGTTGAACAAATTTGTTCCTTGTTCAGGTTTTAAAATTTGAAGTGTATCTGTTTGTGCTTGATACCTACCAATTTTATAGGTTATTACATTGCACTTATCCCTTATAATCTATGAGAAATTGAGTGATTGCATGACATACAACATCTAATAAGTAACTAATTAGGAATTTATTGTTTTAAGTAGTTTTTAGTGTTATTTAATTATTTTGAACTGGTAATGCTTGTTGTGGATGTTTTGTGGAACAAGTTGAGGAAATGTTTTGGAGATATAAGGGGATACATCATAGACACGGAGTCCGGCAAAGTAAGAAGATACAACGTATGATGCACTTGATACGACAACCTATTCTTTTGTTAGTCACTATATTTTTGAGATGTGTCCTCCTTGTATTGAACCTATTTTGATTAATGATATGAGCTAAGTTTGTATTTGTAAAAAAGACAAAACAAACAATTAGATAACAACTTCAGAATGGAAATAAAAGGAAGAAAAAAGAAAGGTTGCATAATAACTTTTTTTCTATTACAAACAATTTTAGCCTTGTAACTTCCAATAAACATGAAAAAATTCGATATGGTCGATGAGAAAATATTGTCTCATCTAATTTGAAAGTCAACTTTGATCTTTATATACATGGGTACTTTGGGAGAGCCATTAGCAATTAGGGGAGGCCAGTAGAAATATTTCCTAGATGTAGTTTCTAATTTACATTGGGCCAAACCCATCATCCTTAACCCAACGAGGCATCTTTTTTGTGACTCATTGCATATAAAAGTGGACTATTACTTTTCGCACCATGCTGCATTCTCATGCATCATGCAAAAAGACATATATACCCATGTTTCGGATTATATGATCTGAACCAGATTGTTAGCATTTTTCAGAATATAAAATCCGAAAAACATAAGAACTGTGAATTTTTGTGTTTTCTTTGATGTCAAAGGCCTCTGTTGACAGTTATATAATCCCTACATAAGCTACAAAGCAATTACAGGGAATCATATGAACGGTCAACAATGACCATGATTCCATAAACACTCCTAGAAAACTAAAAAAATGTTGAATAAAAGTAAGAAAAGAGGAAAAGAGGTGAACTGAAGAATGAATGAAATTGTTGAAGATGCAAGCAAATTTATAGCCTTAAACTAGTCCTAGATCATAACGACAGTCAAATAAAATGTGTTCCACCATCCAAAAATGCATTAAACACTCCACTAACCGGTCAAACCTTTGGTGAAACGCCACCGTTCAAAAAAAACTGAGGGTTTTCAATTATATAATCCAAAAATAAAATAAAAAACGGATTATATAATCCGAATAGCACCACACTTTGTTTTTTTAGGGTTTTGATGGAAGATGACACAAAAAATAATTAAAAAATGCATAAAAAAACAAATAAAGAATTTAAAACAACATAAACAACATAATATTCTAAGACGATGTTTAAAGAGGTGCTTTTGAAATCGATCCAGCTGGCCTGCTAACTGACATATTTCTATCGGCATGCCAACTGGATCGAGTTCATAAAACCTTATCGAATTCAGATATTCAACATAACAATGAAAGACAAGGTGTTTCAAGAGGATTGTTTTGTGTTAGATCTTGATGCCTTGCCAACTGAGATATTTATACCGCCAACGCACAAAAATATAGATCATAGCAACCTCTTTGTATCAGAGCCTCTTTGTATCTATCTATCTATATATTTTTGGAAGCATGCTAAAGGTCTTCATCATGCTGTCAAATAGAGAGCTATCTATTTGCGACAACATGAGAAAAATCATTAGCACAATGACAAAAATTTCCTTGATTTATCTAGTGTGTTTGTGTGTTTTGCTGGAAATGATAATGAAAACCAGAAACATTTATTTATAGAGGTATCTGGATGTTGTGGACCACAGAAACTGTCAGTGCGATGTGGACCATGCAAAAGAATCCTATGCTGAAGGAATTCGGATTATGTAATCCCAATTTCACTTACACCCTAGTAGAATCGGATCATATAATCCGAATTGTACTTACACCCTATAAAGTTGAGTTTAATTCGGATTACTTTAGCGTTTAAATTAACATCTTTGGCCTAAAGTTAAACATAATGAAAATTTAAATAATATATATTACTTAAAACATAATAAAACAACTTAGTTTAACAACATATAACTAACACGTAATAAAAACAACATAAAACACGTAATAAAAATAGCATAAAACACGTAATTAAATAAAACATAACACATCATCACAAATCATCTAAATTAATGTCTTTGTGTGGTGCGTCCATTAGTACTCTGATTTCTTCGTAGTTCCTGGGCCGGATCAAACTTTGGTGAATATGTTCATCTTGCTGAATCGCACATTCCCGGCTAAGTCATTCGAAGGTTGCAATACTCAGCACCATCCACCCTCCGTGTGTCTCTATAGTTGAGCAGATGGGGTGACATTAGTGGCAATCTTGAGCAGATGGGGTGGTTTCCCACCGTTGTATTAAACTGCAGCTAGCTTGTTGTTCGGATCAAAGACATAGCTTTCCATGGTTTTTTTTGTGTGGTTTATGATTATGCAAACAAGGACACCTATTTATATAAGTCTTTGGGCATCTTGGACCACAAAATATGTCGGTGCAATGTGGTCCAGAGGAAAAAAAAAATCATGTTTCGGATTACATAATCCGAAAACATGGGTAGGCATTCAGATTACATAATACGAATCAGGTCAGTTTACTTGGACGGGGTCTACACCATCAACAACATGTTTTCAAAGGTTTTTACTACCATTAATGGCTGGTAAAACCATTTTGAAACATGTTTTTTGACCACCATTATGGGTAGTTACAACATACTCTCCCATTTCCACTATAAATACCCTCCAAATAGGGGCGGACCTGAGCAGGGCAGGGTGTGGCAATAGCCACACCAGCTCAGGCCCAATTTTTTTAAATTATTGGCCCATCCCATAACTCATTTTTATTACCACGCATGTTTTCCTTTCCTTCTTCTTTTCTTAGGCAAAACGTGATACAAAATCTCACAAACAATATACGACCAATCCACCACCACCACCAGTGAACCGTCCATCAGTTCTCTCCTATCTCAGCCGGTTAGCCCATCTCATCTCCTCTCTCAGTCGGCCAATCCATGTCCAGCTCCTCTCTTCTTTTCTTTTAGGTGAGTTTTGAAATTGATTTTAACTTTTAGGGTTTGGTTACTAAAATTGGTTTTATATTTTTTTGAACTTAAAATTGAATTAGGATGTATTGTTTTGTTTGTTGATTTTATATTGATGTTTAGTAATTAGTAATCCTCAAAAGTGGTGATTTATTGTTGTCAATATACTTTATATGAATTCCTCTTACATTGTCCTCCTTACTGCATACTAAGTTACAGTAATATTCTTAAGTTTATTTATATCTTTAAACTTTGAATTAGGATTGGAGATATATGATTAGAAATATATTTACTTTCAGGTTATACCTATTGAAAAATTTCATATGATAAACATATTTACTTATGGAATTCTTGAAGCGTAACAATGAAATATGTTCTTAAAGAGAACTTTTGTATTCATACAGTAGTATTCCTCATACATTGATTTGTTTTTTGAATAAGAATGAAGAATTTTTTTCCAGTTGTGCCTAGAGACAAAGCTAATAGTAGTAGTGAGAGTAACAAAGTCATCGACTTTGAAATATTGGAAACAGATCCTTCTCGCATACCTTCAAATGGAAAATAGAGTTGTTGCTTTGTAATTTTGATTGCTACAACCACTTTTAATATAATTTTTTATTAAATTGTATTATTTAATCATTTGACAAAAGAAATATAGCCCCATTAATATTGGAAGTCCAGGTTCGCCCCTGCCTCCAAAGCTTCACCATTTCTCAAACCATCATCTCACACTCTCTCCTCCTCACCTCTTCTTCCTTCTGCAACAATTTGTTTCCATCGTTAGCCTTTCATAAAAATAGTCCTCTTTAGAAACTCAAGGATTTTATGTACGGTGAACGGGGATGGCACCGCACTACAAAGAAGTGCGGTTTGTCTGGGTGTCATGTTGACCATCAAGGTCTCTTTCGCCTTAGAAAAGAAACATACCTTACCCCAGTCCCCTCCCCCCACCTTCCACTACCGGTTTAGCTTTACCCTCAAGGTTTAGCAGTACCCCAGTCCCCTCCCCCCCAAATTTTGCTTTACCCCATCACCTCCATCTGCTTCTGATGTAGATATAGTTTTACCCCAACCCCCCATCCCTAGACAAGAAACATACATTATTGTAAATGTATCAATTATATTAATAAAATGAGATTTTATGTGTTTTATTTTTGTTTATATTTTCATTTATTTTATGACTTTGGCATCTAAATAATATAAAATAAACCAAAGTGTATTTAAAATTCTCCTACAAGGAAATTTCGGATTAAAGAGTTTGAAAATTTATGGACATAGAATCCGAAGGGTATTTTAGGAATTTTATAGGGTGCGTGAGTAACACATAGGGTAGAAAAATTAATAGTCTAATATCTTTTTCTCATTCATATTCTTCTTCGTATTTTATAGGGTGCGTGAGTAACACATAGACTACTCTAGATATCCTATGGCAGACGTAAAGTGTAGTATGTTAAAAGGTCACATATGAGGGATTCATGCGAGGAAAGTTTTGGTATTTAAGAGGTCCAAGTGACCCACCTCTCTTTTTTGGGAACCCCTTTTCATGTACCATTTACTTTGCGAACTGAACTAACTGTTTAGTAAAAACATAAATAATGGATTAATAGCGCCAGAGCCACGTAGAAGAATAAAATTTAGTAGAAAACTTAGTTCCAATCTAATAGAAGAAAGAGAAGGATTAAAAGCACAAGATAGTCAAGCAATAAAGTTATTTTAAATGTAAAGAATAGGAAAGGTATTAGAAAAAATGGGTGAGTTAATAAGAGAAGACAACGAGTAATTAGTTCTCATTAAATAGGATTGAGTATGATTAAGACTCCTTTATTTTGGAAGTTCGGAAGTAACGTTAAATTTCAGATAAATAAAGTTTGGGAGGCAAACAAGCCCGCAAAGGGCAAGGTTAAACATAAGGAAGAACTCGCCACACAACACGCCATAATGAAATGTAGAAGCAACGATCCTGCCATTAAGGTCTTAAAGATGAAACATGGAGTTATTCTAACCTTTCTCGACCGTTGAGATTTGTTTTGCAGGTTTTTATCGAGGCACCCTACTTTCTTATAACTCTCCTTCTTCTACCATTTCTACTTTGTTAAGATATAACAACTACGGAATCTAAAAGGAATTCTACATTCAAAGGGAGCCTAAAACGTCAACCCTTCAAGAGGGCTATGAACGTCGCCATTTCATCAACCCTACGAGGCTCTGAACGAAAGCGTGAACCCTGTGTTGCCATGAATGCCTTGTCAACCGTACGAGGCTCTGAAATGTTTTTAATGTCAACCATATGAGGCTCTAAACGAAAGCGTCAACCCTACGTGGCCCTGAACGCCCTGTCAACCCTACGAGCCTTTGAACAGGTTTTACGTCGACCCTACGAGGCTCTGAATAAAACTAGAAACTTACTTAAAATTTACACACCATGTTCAGCTACAAAGATACAACCGTAAAATATGAAGGACAAACTATGCTACGAAATTCAACGCAACGCCATAGAAAAGTTCAACTCGTCAAGATATGCTCCACAATGCCATAAAACGTCAACAGTTATCAAAAAGATAATCGCCAGCAATAGTCAGAAAATGGCTGAAACTATAGTCAGAAAAACAACCATATATCCTTAGCAAAGAAAGCAAGCATCACTTAAACGCACCACGAAGATAAATAAAGGATAAACTTCAAAGGAAACAATAAGTGACCAGAAATAATATTGTAATCGCTCGGAGGAAAAGCACAGATACCATTGACAAACAATCGACAAATCGAAGCAAAATAGAGCGCAACACTACAAGGAACAAAAACAAAATAAAATTTCACCACGGATAGAAGACGAAGAAATAATAAAATACAATGTACTAAGAAGGACTCGCCCACTTTAAGTTACATCCAAAATAAAAATCACAAGTACTTAGGACGCCATGAAAAAATTGCCCCGATAAATTACATCAACAATGAAGTTGTAGAGTACTATATTGCCAACAAGGGCTCGCCCAAGTCACAAAGTACTATATCGCAAAAAAAGTCTTGCCCATACCATACACCAATGGACCTTCATTATATTCCTAAGGGCTTAAACGCCTTCACGAAAGACTCTGGAACGCCTGGGCGTACCCTTCAAAGGCGTCGCCTCAATAGTTATACATTGTCATACCCCAATTTTTGACCTAAGGTCCTACATTCATACATCGACATGTGTTGTTTGACCCTAATCAGTCTCCGACTTTTTTTGAAAATTTCAGCAGAGAGGTATTTTAAAATACCTCATTTTTTTGGTTCTGAGTCGGGCCCGTTGCTCACTTTTTTATTATTATTAGTCCTTTTAACTTTCATTTCTATCTTTTATTCATTTCCATCTTTTATTTTCCATTTCACCTTTTAATCAATTAATTTAATTTTAGTCTATATATATATATATATATATATATAGATATAGATATATTATTTATTTATTTAGGTCGATAATTTTTGTTTTATCATGTTTATGTTTTTTTTTTAAGTCCGTAAAAATCCAAAAAAATGGTCCATATCCGAATACAGTCTGTCAAGCAATCCAGTCTGTCGTGCGTCTTCATCCAAACCCAGTTCATCTTAATCATTTTTCATCCCAATCCAAAAGCCAGATTTTTCTGCATCATAAACAAACCCTAACCCTAATCCAGGACTCTATAAATAACACTGGTACACACACAGAAAAGGGGCCGAAAAATTCATCAAAAAACCTGCAAAGAAAACAGCCAGAAACAAAAACACGCGCACAAACCAAACCACAATCCGTCCGATTCAAACAACCATCCAGACACAATCAACAACTGGCGTTCAAATAACGCCATCATACGGTCCAGAATCCAAAACACCAAGGCCGAAATCGAAAACAAGAAAAGGTAAGGTTTTTTTGTTTTTGTGTTCGTCTTCTTTTAGATCTAGGTTCATAGCACGCTTGTTTGTAAATTCTGGGTTTAGATTCGAGTAAAGGAGGGAAATTAGTATAGGAAGAAAGAAGTTTTTTTTTTAAAAAGGAGAGGGTTAAGTCTCCGGCGCGGTGGCGCCGCCACCCTGGCCAGCCAACCACCGCGCCGGATAATCTTGCAACGGGAAACTTCACGTTTCCTCCGGAAAAAGAATAACATTTAGAGTAGGAGTAGGAGAAAAAAGAAGCAAAAAAAACTAAAAAAAATAATTTAGGGTTCCGACGTGGTGGCGCCGCCGCACCGCCCGGCCAACCGCCGCCGGAACCCACCTTACCTCCGCCGGAGAAGATGAAGATTCATCGGAATCTTCATATGAAATCCAGGAACCAAGAACACAAGAGTAGAAGAGAGAGAAAAGAGCATTTAGAGAGGGGTGAGAGGTAGAGAGAAAAACAGAAGACAAAAATGAGGAAAAATGGGTCTACAACCCATATATACTACTCATACCGGTTCGGTTCTCTTGGTCCGACACAGGATTGAACCGAACCGGCCCCCAACCTATCTCTTGAGTCCAATTCCGTTTTTATTTATTTTTACACCCCCATAACACTGCTGCACCCCCCACCTTGTGATTGAACCTATTTTTTTCCAAGTCATGCATGCATTTTATTTTTATCTTTTTAGCATTATAATCGTTTTGTTTATATATTTCCTCACGCATATTCTAGGATTAGATTTATTATTATTATTCTGCTCATATTTATTTACATAATTTATTTTACCGCAAGACATTAGAATGTAATTTAGGCCTTAATGTAAATAATTTATTTTACTTGTCCATTTATTTTTTCTCGCAGACTTTAGAATGTATTAATATGTTTTATTTATTTTTATGCTTTGTAGTTTAGGTTAAAAGGTTTTTGTGTCACCATAAAATACCTACACTTTACTTTTCTGCTCCGTTAGTTTAGTTTTCAGCTTTGACTATTATTCAAAAAACAACAAAAACATGCAAATAAATCCAAAAATCACAAAAATATTTTCTCAATAAACTTTGGTTCAAAATCAAGTGATCCTTTTATTTTCCTTTTTCTTTCTTAATCAAATTTCAATCAACTTAATTTTACTCTGATTTATTTTCTTTTAATATCAAAAAACACAAACAAATTCTTATTTGCCACTTGGCTTTTCATTTTAAAACCTTTTTCAAAAATTAATAAAAAACACAAAACCAATCAAACGGAAATTTCTACCCGAACTACGAGGTTTTGATCCATCACGGGTACGTAGGCAAAGGACACTCGTCCTTCCAAATCATAAAAAATGTAGATAATCAGGTCTTTGTTTTTTTTAATCACTTTAAATCCATTTTCAAAAAGGAAGCAAGTTTATAGCACATTAATTAAATAAAACCAAGAGGTTCTCGTAGAGTACTACGAACATAAAGGGTGTTAATACCTTCCATTTATGTAACCAACCCCCGAACCCTAAATCTTTTAAAGTGGTATTTGAACTTTTTTCCACTTTCTTTTAAAAAAAATTAAAAGTTCAGTCGTGAAATAAAATAGTGAGTCAAAAGCTAATCAAATAATCTTGATCTCCAAAAAATGACGCGACATACATATTCATCAATTCGCCTTGTCCTAAGACTCGTGCTTGGAGGCTGTGGACCGTCGTTATATTCTTAAGGGCACAAATGCCCTCCAGAAGGGCTCAGACGCCCTCTTGAAGAGCTCCTGAAGCCCTAGGCGCGTCCCTCTAAGGGCGCCGTCTTGACAAGCTTATAAAAACATCAAGAATGCTCTAGAGTGACTTAGGGTCCAAGCTGCTTGGGGCTTAAGTCACCAAAATACAAGCCCGCGAAAGGCTATAAATATCCCTCTTGAGAACATTCTCAAGGCATCACATAAACAGTTTAAACCCTATATTCTATTATTGTACTTTTGCAAGTACACTTTCATAAGTCTTCACATCATTTATTTTTATTTTGATCCTTTGACAAGTTCATATATTTATCGAGTTGTCAACATGTCCCCTTTAAATACTATATACAGCTAATTGACGACAACACCCAACGATATAATTCTTGATCTAATATATAGCTTAGCGAAATCCAATATGTGTTTTGTTTATTGTAAAATTGTTCATATATGTTGGTCTAGTTTGATTGTTGTAATAATGAAGAAAGGTGAATGTGCAGATGGGGATGAAAATGGCCACCAAATAACATTTTTATAAATCCCACAATCAAATCGACGAAGTACCAAAGATATCAATCAATAGTATATTAATTTTTTTTTATAATTGCACTTTTTCAAAGATTTGTTGAAAAATAAAAATAACAGTTTCAATTAAAATTTATATTACTATGAATTTTCTTTTCATCTAAATCCTCTTTTTGGGTTGGGATTTCATCTAAGCCTTTTTTGCGTTCTTGGTTAACCAGGGATTCCGCCCCTGACAAAATTTATCACAAACGTCCCTTTTCACAGGGATTCTGCTATGTTCTAAGGGATTTTGCCTCTGGCAAAATGCAATGTTTCTTGTAGTGGTTTGATTTATCCTTCATAAGATCTTTCTTATGGGTTGCTCTGTTTTATGGTTTAAATTATGGATTTTTGTGCTTAATATTCATTTTTTCTAGATTCTTTTAGTTCGGTCGGAGTTGCATTTGTAATTTTTATTATTAATAATCACCGTACGTGGTGCAGGAAGTTTTTCCACAAAAACTATGCATCCTAACTATGCATACAATGACGAAGCATTACAAAAATCATACAATGATAAAGTTGAATTTATTAATGAGGATGAAGATGTTCTACTAAAAATAGTCATAAATCTCAAAATCAAATTGATGAAGTACCAAAAGTACTAGATTTCTTGAATAATATTTTATGTTTATTGTCAAAGTCTCTCATGGGAAGGTTCTTCATTTGAGAAACAATTAACTAGCTTCAAACTTAAAACTTTAAGGTGTGGATCAAAGTGATTTAGCAAAGAGAAATAATGAAATCGAAAATTTCATTGGAGAATAGATTCAAAACATAATGTATCATTACATTACGATGTTCTTCCTAAAGGATTGAAAGCGGTACTCAATACTATTTGATGCGATACAACATGTTACAATATATATGATATATAATTCTTGTTACAATATATATGATATAACAATTTTTGTCACACTTGAGGAGTAGATATATGGTAAGAGCTTAGTTTTAAAACCTTTCTACATAGATCAAATATGTTTAGAGGACGAGATTTAGAAAGAGACGAACATAAAAATTAGGTGATGGATTTTACATCAAGTAGGTCCTACCATAATTTATTATTTTATAATTTTTCAAGTTTTTTTTTTAATATTTTTATATCTCTAAATGAAATAAATGGAGATGGTCTAACTCGTTGTAAAATAATCATTAATGTCACTTTATTTAATAAATTTTTTAAATTAATGTTAATGTAATGTATTTTAGTGTCAAAACAAGAAAAGAAGATATGTCAGAAATTTCCATGTAATTTGTGGAACTAAAAATGAAATGATTGAACTACATGTATTTACAAATTTAAGTAATTATACTTATTTAGCAAGTGGCTTTGTAATTTGTGCTTAGGTTAACCTACAATAAGGGAGTTTAACTCCAAAACTTGAAATATTTTTGGGTAACACTTCTTGTCATAATTGATGATGTATCTAACTTACATTAACCAATTACACATCCTATCGAACCTACGATAAATTATCAAATGTAAATCATCAATTCTAAATCCTCAACTTAGTATACACAAGAAAGAGAGACATCAAATCTCTATTTGATATATTACTAATTCATAAGTAATATGTTACTCAACCACTTACACTTGAAACTCAACATTTCTTATTCTTCTCAAGAAGTGCTTCTTTATTTCTTCATTCATTGTACTCTTTGTTTCTCCTATCTCGTGGTGTTTGATTTGATATTTTCTATTTATTAATATATTTTTATAATCTTAATAGAGTTCCACAAAATTTCAGTAATCATATTTTTAGGAGATTGTTCCTTTTTTTAATAAGATGTTGTTTCTGTTGTAGTGGCATTATTCCTATTTTAATGAAATTCAACTAATATTTTAAATAATATTAGAATAAAGGTAAATTGGCTAACACAGTAGTTGAAATAAAGTGTATAACTAGAATAAAAAGTACTAGCAAAGACTATGTATCATCTTTAAATATAGGTATAGAAGATTGTTGCAGCCTAAAAGTTTGAGGGTTTCTCAAAGGCAATGAAGTCACCACCAATGTTTATTAAAATATAGAAAACATCGGAAAATGCCTTTAAAAAGAAAAAAATATGGTCATTGAAACCATATTTTAGGTTCAAGAGTCAATTATATGAAGGGAAGGTACTAGCATCCTACGACATCCGTTCAGAAAACGGTTACCACTATTTAATTGTGCAAGATTTGTTAAATTTAAAAATATTTATTTCTCCTTATTATTAAATATGAATTAAAATATAAATTTAAATGAAATGTTATGTTTTTAAATATTAATAAAAAGAAGGTTTCGTTATTGTTGTGGTAGACAAGAATGACCTCTTGCTCCAACGTATCTCTCGGTGCCATGTAGAATTCAAAGACAACACTTTGCTCCAACATATCTCTCGCCTATGATATCCCACTACCCGCAAGGTTGTTGTTAGCAGGTAGAGCTGTCAAAACAGACGGCCCGGCCTGTTTAGGCCCGGCTCTAACGGGATTCGGGCTTTATCGGGCCGGGCCAAAAAGCCCGGTTGCAAGACTAGTGATAAAAGGATATACTTAGAAAGAAGGTGTTAACTTTAATGAGATATTTTATCCAGTTGTTAGACTCACTACCATACGGGTAATGTTGGGAATGTGTGTTGCATTGGATTACATCTTGAATAGCTAGATGTAACGGGTGTTTTCTACCTGGAGAGCTTGAAGAAGAAATTCATGTGCTCTAACTGAAAGGATTAAAATAATAAGCAATAGAAAACTTGGTTTGCAAGTTAACCAAATCTATGTACGGTCGAAAAGAGGTGCCCATAGGTTGGTACAAGAGATTTGATGCTTTCATAATTAGTTTTGATTATGTTGTGAATTCGATGAAAAATCACACCAATATATATTTGATGTGTGGAGCAAGTGATAATCAAGCAACCAAAACAAAGTATATGGAAGTTATAAACACAAGCCAAAAGTAGAAAATAGTGAGAGAAAGAAAGAGAGAACATAAAAGAATTTGTTGACCCAGTTCAGTCCAAATTGACCTAGTCTGGGGGGGAGAGCAGCCCTCCGTTTCACTATAATGATGAGTAACTTCACAAAAGAGATATCAATGGGTTACAAGAATAAGTCTCCCGCCTAACTCTACCCAAAGTCCCAATCTCTTTGTGACCAAGAGACTCAATCCTAATAGTGTTTTCCAAGGTGAATCAACCCAACCCTAGTGTTTGATGCCAAGAGTAAACTCTATCAAACCCTAGTTTGATTTCTAAACTCTTGTTTCAGCCCCCTTTATCTCAAGGTTTACTCTGATTCAAGGTCTATATTTATAGTAAAAATATAACTTATAAATTTGGAACAAATATCACGCTGAAGATACGTTTCTTTTTTTTTCCTCCTTCAGTGAAAGAATATTTGCATCAAAAATATAATATTCCCTTTCAAAATATATTTGCATCAAATCGTCCTTCAAACAGTACAAAAATATATTTATTGTCCATAAATATATTTTCAGCACAAAATATATTTGAAAAAAATCTTTTATATTTTTACATACAATATTCTCCATCCATCAAATTTTAAGTCATCCTACAACAGATTACAACAAACTTATTTCTCACCGTTGTACATACTACAAAAGGTTTTATGGTAATGATTTTATCATTTTGCTGTTGAAGAGGATAATAAATGTCATGATGGAACCTAGATTCTCTGCAGTTTTCCATTTATTGTGGCCATTCATGAATAAGTTACAATCTGAGTTCAAATACTAAGAATTAACTTAAAAGACTGTACTGCAGAGAATCCGGGCTAGAACGAAAAATGAATTATATAATCTATGTTTCTGGGATTAGTCTTTTTTTAGAATGTGAGTTATGGTTTTTATGTTAAGCTAGTATCCTTGGCACAAAGCTATCTTTAGTTAGCATTCTAATTATAAGATTGTAACATTTTGCGAGTTCACTATATTGTTTATTATTTTATTCATAACACCTTTTTCATGCATTTGTGTGTATCTATATATATTTAACTCAAAATAATTTCTGGTTACTTGGTATTTACAAGTAACGAAGATATTTCTTGTACATTGTTCTCTATTATATTCTTTTTCTTTATAATATTTTTTGTTTTAGACCGGTCAGAAGACCATTCACATGTTGACATGTGGCCTAACTTACGCCGCCTTAAGGCTTCACACGTGATTGAATACATCGGCTTTAAGGGCACCACACAGCATACGAGCACACCCTTATGCAAGGATCACCTTACATGTGTCCTTTAATCGTCCCTAATCACACGCCGCAAAACCCAGAGGCGGTTATTCTCAATGCGAGTCTATATAAGGATGACATTGCTTCACCCTAAAGGTATGAGTCATTTTTCACAACACTTTCTGCACACTTTTTCTCGGTTCCATTAGTGACTTGATCGTTGTAGTGCTGGCATTCGTACATGAACCTTTCATTTCACCGAGAACACTCATCACCGCCGTACCGGAAGCCATTGTTGTCACATTGGAGAATTTACCGCCACTATTGCCTCTCATCAATCCTCACTGAAGTGATTTTTTTTCTTTAAATGTAAACATTATTAAATTAGGAACTACATTAAGCACAAGGTGTGAAAAGAGTAGATCGAATAGATTACAAAGAGTCAGAGCAAGCACCATGCAACGAAAACATCAACCACCATGTACTTGCTAAAGGGACAATAATCGTATTAGGGTTTGTATTGTATTGGTTATACCTTGAGAAGACTCTCAAGGGTTGTATTTATAGCCCTCTATGGGCCTGATTTATTATTACTTAGGAAACAAGTAATAGGGTTAATTAGGTAATTAAATGGCTTCTAGAAGCCGCTTAAGGCGGCGTCACGAGGAGGACGTGCCTTGGGCCAAAAAGCCCATCTAAAGGGGATTTTAGGCCTTATAAAGCGCGATGAGGCCTTCTAGAGGGTCTGAGATCCTTTCTAAGGGTCTCTTGGGTTCTTAAGAATATATTAACGGTCCACAGCCCCCCAAGCACGAGTCTTGGGACAAGACGAAATGATTAACTTTTGAAATCTGACTTCGTTTCATCTGTATTTGTGTATATCTTTGGATGTTTATTGTCTGGTTCTTATAGGATGTCTCCAAGGTGATTTGATCGTTTCTTGAGAGCACCTTAGGGGCGAGTATCTTCTTATCTTAACAGTTCTTAAGGGGGAATGTATGAAATCTGTTTGGGAGATTCCCCATAAGGCGGTCTCCTATCTTTTGCGAGCTCTCCTCTACTAGCCCCCAAGCACGAGTCTTGGGACAAGGTGAAGTGATTTGTTGCTTTTTTGCAAAAGTTTTACGACGAGGTTACGGTGTCGAGCAGTACTTTTGAGGCAAGTCGTGCTTAACTTCCCCACTTTAGATCCAACGGTCCAAATTTCATGACCTTCGGTTACGTTGTTCGCATCGTGACGATCCTTTCCACGTGTATCCACTCACTGGTCTAGCTAGTGCGTTTCCCGAGACGACTTCAATAACCTTCCCTTAAAAGCGTGACCATGCCTCTTTTTTTTCCTCATTCTTCGTTCCGCGAGCGTTTTTCTCTGGTTCTTCATTTTTGTTCAGCAGCAGCTTTTGGATTCTCTCGTTCGTGAGTTTTTGTTTAGCTATATCTAAGTATTATTTCCATTTCTATTCTTTTGCTTTTAGCTTTACAATCCGTAGCTCTAGACGTTTTTAGGAAATGGTTTTGATTAGAGAGTGCAACGAATAGGGTAAAGTGATTAACCCTACTAACCTTGCTGAAAGGGATCAACTAAAAAGTGATTGCCTGAGGCATGCCACTAGGTTATAGATTGGGAGGCGTACAAGATAGCCCTTTATGGGAAACCATTATTTAGTTATGTTTTTAGTGAGAGTAGCGCTAGCTTGAGCAGTGATAGTTACTGTGTCTTTCTCTATGCTACCTCAAGAACAGATCCAAAGGAGAACTTGAGTCAAGAGATCTGTGTTTCTCCGTTGTCTTCGTTGAAGGTTGGAGGTACGACACCTTTATTAATTTATTTCGGCGAGATGAGTCAATTAGCAGAGGAAGTTCGCCATAAGCATTCTATGTATACCGATGTGCCCGATGTTAACTTCTTTCGGAGTAAGTTACACATCTCTTCTACTAAGAATGAGGAGGACGTGGTAGTTCTTTCTTGTGACGAGGACGAGCGTGTTTGTGACCAGGAGTCGGGGGACGATCTAGATGAGTCATTTTTGATGTATATGGCGGTGTTAGAGGAATTTGGGGTGACTATTCCTTTTACTGATTTTGAGATGGGCGTTCTGAAACTACTGAATGTGGCGCCGTCGCAAATTCGCCCCAACAGTTGGGCTTTTATCCGAGGCTTTGAACTTCTGTGTAAGGCCATAGGTTTAGAACCATCGGTTGGCGTCTTCTTCCATTTTTATGGAACTAAAGATGTGAATAAGGGGACTTGGATCTCCATCAGTGCTCATCCAGGGAAGAAGCTATTTCCTCCCTATGCATCGAACTTTAAAAAGGATTGGCAAGATTCATTTGCCAGGGTGCAGGGTGCTCCTGGGTGTTCTACTTCTTATATCATGATTGATGGAAAGCCTAAGTTTCCCCTTCGTTGGACACACAACCCAGTGGCGTTCATGGGTTTTGACTTTAAGAAGATGACCTCTTACGAGCAGGGCGTCGTATGTTTCTTGGAGAAGTTTCCATTTATCAACATTCATGATATGTTAGATAAGGAGGGAGATACGAAGAGTTTGGAGGACTATTTGCGTGAGTGTTTCCAAAATATCTTTAAGTCTCTTTTTATTTTTAGCTTGTATCTTTTTCTTATGGTGTTTCACATTTCTTGTGCAGATAACATGTTGTCGTTGACTGGTGCTGAAAGAAGGAAGTACTTGGCCGCACTTGAAGCCAAGAAAGTTGAAGGATGCGTTGCTAGTGACCCTGGTGGCGTGGTGTAGAGAAAGGTTAAGTGGAAGGATGTCGACCTAAAGATTGGCGTTGTGCCCATGGAGACGGCTGTGGAAACGGAGGGCGGGGAGGTTGCTGGTGCCAAAGCTGATGATTCTCTTGCTGGTTCTCCTTCGCCGAAGAAGATGAAGATGAGCAAAGGTGATGATGTGGGGCACACTCGTTCCTCTACCTTCAAAGGTGTGAAGGATGTTGGGGCGGCGAGTTCCTCTCTGAATTCTTAGGTGTCAGAGTCCTTTTGGCATGCTGACTTTGATTTTCGTTGGTATGCTTCCGCTTGAATACTTCCTTGTCTTCTTACTATCTTCCATGTATTTGTGGTCATTTTTTTATTTATTCTGTTGCAGGTATATGGCCTAGCAGGTGCCTTTAGCCGTCATTGATGTAAATGTTGGTGTGAAGGCAAAGTTTTGTGACCTAGTAGCTGATGCTGGTGTGTCAGCTCTTAGGGTGTTTTTGGTGGGACACGCCATGGAGAAAAAGTATGTTAATTTGGAGTACAAGTATAAAGATGATGTTGAAGATGTGGAGAAGCGTAAACACAAGGCCACATGTCTAAAGGCGGGGTTGAAGGAGGCTCTGGAAGAGAAGAAAGCTGATGAGAAAGATAAGAAGACAGCTGAGAAGGAAGTTAAAAGTTTGAAGGAGGCGAAGGAGGCTGCTGAGACTGAGAAGGACTCTTTGAAGATGAGATCAGGTGAATTAGAGGGCGAACTGGCCGTGGCGACTGTCGTCGTAGAAGAGGGTAAGGGGGGGCTTGACCTTTACTTTGAAAGTGGGTTCAAGCCCGCCATAAAGCAGGTGTTGCACTTCAATCCTTTTGCAAAGGTTGACGGGCTGGACTCCTTCAAAATTCTTGTCAATGGAGAGTTGGTGGATGAATAAAGATGTTTCTTCCTTGTGTAATTTAATTTTTCTTTTGCTCGTACTCTCTTTTCGTCACTTAGTAGTGACTTTTGTAATTTTGACATATTATGGTGGCCTTGTCGAAAATTGTGACACTTAACTTATCGTAATTTAATTAGTCGTTTGATATAATTTCTTGCTTTGTCGTTCATTCTGTCTTTAGACTTCCTTTTGTATCTAGATTCCAATTAATACATTGTCAATGTCGCTTTGATGACTTTTTTCGTTGCTTTTGGCGTATTGAGTCCGACTATTTTATGTGGCAACGTAAATTCCATTTAAATGGCGATGTGAATGCATTTTTTTGTGGCAGTGTAGATTAACGTTGGCGTTTATGAGGTTTATTCGTCCCTCTTCTTTGTTTTCTTCTAGTTTGGTTATTTGAGTTGTTGGTTTTAGTAGCTGTTCAGAGCCGCGAGGGGTTGACAGGTCGTTTAGATCCACGAGGAGTTAATGTGTTAATCTGTTCAGAGCCACGAGGGGATATGTTAGGATCAATTACTGGCATATCTAGTGGATTCCAAGCGAAAAAATAGAGTTTATCTCGGAGAAGTTGAGTTAGAGCAAGCTCCTCTTCAGGCTGGAGAGAGGTCCCCATCTTGGTGACTTGATGGGGCTCTGGGCCTATGCAAACTTCTTTTAGATCTTCGGTGGGTTCAATGCGTTCTTGTTGATACTGTTCTCTTTGGTCAAGGTATATCATATTGACACTGAAAGGCTTGTCTTCTGTTCCAACTTTCTTATTTCCCTTGCGTAGCTTCAGGCTTTTATGATAACCACCAGGTATTTCACTCTGATTGTTTTGGCATTTTCTCCTGTTCCGAATGTAGTCTTCAAGGTGATATGTCCTCGAACATGAACCTGCTCGCCTGTAAACCCTGTTAAGGTTCCTTTAAAGGGTTTTAGCTGTTCCAGATCTAGCCCTATCTTTTCGAATGCGTTGTAATAGAGAATGTCACCTGAACTTCTTGGATCAATGAGGACTCTCATCACATCCCAGTTAAATATGTAGTGTGACGACCATTGGATCATCGACATGAGGAACCACCTCTTCAAAGTCGCTGGGCAAAAGGTGATACTTCGTTCTCGCTGTGGATTTGTCTCGTTCTCGTTGAAGAACATTACTTGCCTGACATACTTTTTTCAGGATGAGCTCGATTCCTTTACTCCTACGAAGCCTCCAGAGATGGTATTGAGAGTATGTCTCTCTTTAGCACCTTTTTTGTGGTCCTCCTCAGCTTTTTCTTCATCAAGGCGACATTGATCTTCTCCTCACCCCTCTTTGACATACTCCCGAAGCTTTCCTTCTTGTATGAGTTTGTTGATCTCCTTTTTGAGTTACCAGCAATTATCAGTTGCGTGTCCCCGGATTCGATGATATTTGCACCACGCTTCGGGATCACTACCCATGCGTTCGACTCGGGGCTCAAGAGGATTCGGGATAAGCCGAGTATTATTGACTTCTCTATATATTCGCTCTGGTTTGGTGTTCAGCGGCTTGAAGTTGTCTACGTTAAAAGTTCTTCCCTCCTGTCTCTTAAAAGTACCTTTGTCCCCTGTTGGTGGCCGGGTAGTAGTTCCGCTTATCTTCCCCATAATTGTTGCGCTCCTTGGCGTCCCTGGCTTTCTTCTCTGCATTGCTTTCCTCGCCCTTGATATAGAACTCAGCTGTTGACATGATTTCCTCCATGGAGTCTGCTGGTTTTTAGGCGAGGGTTTCATTGAAAGGTCCTGCTCTGAGTTCGTTTTAGAAGGCACCTACAAATAGCTCTTTGTTTGGATGCACCACTTTGATGGTGGCGTCGTTGTAGCAGGCGAGGTAGCTTCTCAAGGATTCATTAGGTTCCTGGCGTACGTTGAACAGGCTAGTTGTTGAGACCTTTCCGTGGCGGCTTGCTGAGAATTGGTGAATAAGATTTTCGGTCATGTCTGAGTAGCTTACCACATAGAATCGAGGTTGGTTCATATACCATCGTAAGGCGGCATCGCTCAGATTTCCCTCCAGCAACTTGCACTTCAAGGAGTCGGGCGCCATGATGACGGCCATTCGGGTGTTGAAGGAGGTGATGTGTTCGACCGGATCGCCTTTGCCATCGAACGATGATAGTGACGAGGAGTGGAAACCTTCAGGAATAGGCGTGTTCCAGATTTTGGCAGATAGCGGTTGAGGTTCTTGTTTCGTCCAACTCGCCATGGTGAGAGTCTGCCTTCTCTTGGTTTTGTTGCTGCTGGATGGTTTCCACCGAAGCCTGTAGGATTTCGTTCATCTCGTGTAGTTCGGCGATTTGGCCTCTCATCGTTTCAGCTTCTTCTGGTGTGACCATGGCGATGAGGATTTCTCTAAATCACGACGTGAGGTGCGATTTAGGGGTTTCTTTGTGAAGGGTTAGGGTTTCCAAATCGTAATAGTATTCTACTATTTAGAGGTTTTATCTGGTTTAGGTTAGGGATTTCCAAATTGCAGTTTGCGATTCAAAAACGTGGTGAAGGTTAATTTTACCTCTTCCCACAGACGACGCCAACTGTACTTGCTTAAAGTTAAATAATCATATTAGGGTTTGTATTTTATTGGTCCTTCCTTGAGAAGGATCTCAAGGGTTGTATTTATAGCCCTTTATGGGCCTGATTTATGATTACTTAGGCAACAAGTAATAGGGTAATAAGGTAATTAGGCGGCTTCTAGAGGCTTCTAGAAGCAGCTTAAGGCGGCGTCACGAGGAGGACGCGCCTTGGGCCTAAAACCCCATTTGAAGGGCATTTTAGACCTTATAAAGGGCGCTGAGGCTTTCTAGAGGGTATGATAGTCTTTCTGAGGGTCACTTGGGTCCTTAAAAATGTATTAACGGTGCACACCAAAACTACCACCAAACTAAAACTACAAAACATGGAACCTATTCCAAGTATAACAAAAAAACACATATCTTCCTAGGAATTCATATTACATGAACTACCGCAGAAAGGTAGATCATACCACACCAAAAGGTAGATCAAATGATATTAGTTTGGAACTTAGATTTACATCATGGTTGATTTTATTTTAAAAAAATGTTTTAAATCCGATAGAGTAATTAATTGGAACTTAGTTTTTGATCCAATTAGTTTGTAAATTTTTATTGGGAAAAATTATCTATTTTTAACTTATGATCTATTGTGAACAATTTCAACCTTGTAACTTCCAATTCACACAAAAAAACTTCACTTCAATTTGGCCGAATAGAAAATACAGTCCGATTCAATCAGAATGTAAGCCTCGGTCATCATATATAAGTGTAGTTGGGGGGGGGGGGGGGGGGGGGAGGAGGGGTTGAGGATGAGAAACAAGGGTCTATTGGGCCAATGAGCAATTTCCTTGATGTAGTATCTAAGCTACATAGGCCCAAACCCATTATCCCTAAACCTAATAACACATCTTCTCTTTTGTTCACTGCATATAAAAGTGGCCGCATCCACAATATCTTCATCCTTAATTTCTTCTTTGTAGTGCTTTTCTTATTAATATTTTGTTTTTGTTCTCCAGTTTCTTTCGTAATTCTTCATACCATTTGTTTTTCTTTTCACGAGTTCTCTAAAATACTCTATCTATCAATCAACTTTTCAATAGTTCACTGCCTTTTAAGTCCACATGTGGTTAATCCTTTGATTCCTCTGCCAAGTCCATAAAATATTATTCTAGTTGTCAATTTGTCCCCAATTTATAACTAATTGACGACAACAACAATTATACATAGAATCCTAGATCTAATAGTTTGTCCAGATCTACTACATGTTTATTTACTTCTCAAACTTTTCAAATTAGCCGATCTAGTTTGATTGTTGCAAAAATGGATGAAGGTGAATGTGTAGATGAGGAAGAAAATATTCATCAAATCAAGTTGGCATAAATCTCACAATCAAATCGACGAAGTACCAAAGGTATCCATCAATATTATAAGTTAATCTCATTCATACTTTATGAATATATCTGCATCGTTTATCTTAATCTCACAATCAAATCGATTTATTTGATTGTTGCAAAAATCGATTAAGGATGCATGATTATATACCCTTTAATGTTTATTTTGCTTTACGTTCACTATTAATTATAAGGTTGATTTGAGTTTATAGAATTAATTTTTTATTTTTAAAAAAATAGTTTATGAGTAAAATTATTGGATCTAACATCTTTGATTTATGGATAATCAAATTATATATTTTTTCTATGGAGACAAGATTCTTATTTTGATTCTATCTCTTTTTTTTTTGGTTCATGTTTTTTATTTCATAGGAAAAAGAAAGCCAATCCACATCAATCATGTTCTGGTAAAATATAATTTACACACTTTTCATTCACTATCGTGTTCTTTTCCATTTCTGCAATCACAGTTCGAAATCAAAAACCCTAATCTAACCATTCCATGGTAACTAGATCCAAAACTCGTGCTTCTTCTTCTACAGACTCCGCAAACACCTCCAAACCACATCATCAACAGGTAAGCTTAAATTTCCATTGTTGTTTGCATTTCTTAGGATGTTAATGTTAATTTACTTTAAATGATCCAATTAAATGTTGTGAGTGAGTAAGTGGTGATATTGTTTGTTAATTATAAACTTATAGGATTACAATGAAATCAAGAAAAAGGTGTTGGTGAAAGTTGATGAAACAGTGACCTTGGAGAAGGATGGATGGCTTTCACTTTAGGGAAGGAGCATTGGTTGAGATGTGTAGTGATGAAAAAGGTCTCAGAGGGGCTTGGTTTACTTTTTTTTTCCTGAGACAAACAATTAGTTGTCCTACTGAATGATGTTGTCTATGTATTCTTTATTACTGCAGTTTTATATTTGAAATGGTTATGTATACATTCCATATGGGTCCATTTTTGTGTTTATTGGTCATCATGAGCAACAGATTGAAATGACTTCAGACCGAACACGGTTATTATGGTGAGATGCTAGTTGTTGATCTCTTACTGAAGCTTAACAGTATAACTACTAGCTTATAACTGCCTATGGTGTTCAACTTGGCACTAAAATGCTTTAAAATGTAACAACAAAATAAGTTTTTGATTAAAAGAAGACGAAGAAAGATTTTCAATCATAAAACATCATTCTTGTTTTATCTTTTAACAACATGAGCATCAAAGACTTATAATGTACTGTGATGATGTTAGAGCATGGAAGATATATTCCTTTTTCACATTAGAAACTGCTTGTTAATAACCTAGAACAAGATCTTGTATGTGTTACAGTTGTTGTTTTGTTGCATGTTATTGCATGAGTATTCATAATTTATATTTCCTTTGCAGTTCTTTCCATCTATAACTCCGACAAATAATGAAATTGTGTTTATGGCACCAACATGAGAGAAAATCCATACCAAGAGGAATATGGGGAAGTATTAGAAGGAAAACGACAGTCCGAAGATCTCAGAATTTGATTTGAGCAATGTCGAGACTCAAAGAAGATCATCAAGAATCATTGAGAAGGCCAATGAAGTTCCTCTAGTAGATCATGAAAGTGAGCCCCCTAAGAAACGGGGCAAAAAGTCAGCAGCTGATTTAAAAGCATCAAAATAGAAGATTGACGACAATTGTGTTTACGGCGCCAACATGATTGTAGTCTTTGTTGTTTATGTGATTAATCATTAAACCATTGGCCTTGAATATCAGACAATTGTGTTTACGGCGCCAACATGAGAGAAAATCCATACCATGAGGCATATGGAGAAGTAATTGAAGGAAAACGGTGGCCCAAACATCACATAATTTTATTGGGGCACTGGCAAGACTCAAAGAATATCATCTAGAATCATTGAGAAGACCAAGGCAGCTTCTCTAGTAGAGCATGAAAGTGATCCCCCCTAAGAAACGGGGCAAAACGTCATCAGCTGACATAGCAAACAATGAGGAGAAATTCAACATTGTTGATGGAGATTTAAAAGAATCAAAAGATAATATTGATGACAAAGGAGCTGAGTGGTATGAAGTTGTTCATAATAAGAATGAAGAAAGACTGGACACCCAGTGGAGGAAAGGAAGGTGGATGGTGGATCTCAGGAAAAATCTGAATAAGGAATAGAATAAACCCTTGGTTTCTTCCTTTAGTCACTCTGATGATGCTTTTTTTTTTTATCGTGACCAGGGTTTGAACCCTGGACCTTGCATATATTATGCATTGCCCTACCAATTGAGTTAAGCTTACGAGGACCTCTGATGATGCCTTTAGATATACCCGAGTATGACTTTAGGTTTTCTTGCTAAAAATGTAACAACAAAATAAGTTTAACTTGGAAGAAGATCTTTTATGTGATATAGCTTTGTTTTTTTTAAAATGATTGTAAGTATTATAGTTGTTGACTTGTTGAATGTTATTACATATGACTATTCATAAATTATTTTTCCTTTGTTATGCGCTATAGCTTCTTTGTTTTTTAAAGAAGCATGGGTTATATATATATATATATTTTTTTTTTTTCTTGTCTTGGGTTTTATATATATATATATTTTTTTTGAAGAATGGGTTTTATATCTTCTACTAGGTTGTTGTGACTAATTTAATATTAATTTATATGTTCTACAAAATTTAATCTCTCATTGTGATTCTATTTATTTCTATGATCTCTCAATACATCTATTTTTCCTATAATTAAAGAAAATAATTGCTTCTAACGAAAATCCCTCATATAAGGTTATAAGATCATTCAAAATAAACTCAAGTTGTAGTGCATTATTATTATAAATATCTTACAAGAATAAACTTGAATGTTGTAGACATAAAATTTTGTCACCAATTTAATAATTTGTCTCGAATTTCGATTCTTTATATCCACTTTTTATACTATATCTTACAAATTGTAATGATTTAGTACATAAACAAAACAATTGCAGATTTTGTGCGATGACGCAGAGAAATGAATGGTTAAAGGAATATCAGAGTTCTAAGATCAAGGTTCTCATCAAGTCTACTAATGTCAATGAAGGCTATACTTTGAGTTCTAAAAATGAAGGCTAAAGCTGACAAATGTTGCAAAGATACGAGAATGAGCCACATGGTATTATTTGTAAATGACATGGGCTTAAGTTGTGATTCAAACCCATGATTGTGAATAAAAATTATCCAAATGATGATCCAAGCCAAATATTATGATTGGTAAAGCCACTTTTGTAACAAGACACATGTTCATGGTGCATGTAAGACAAGTTGTATTTTTCATGTGATGCCAAGTGGCAAAGTTGATAATTGCATGCGTTGACAAGTAGCAAGATGCATGAGATGCAAGTGGCATGTTGCACACTTGATGTGTCGCATGGAAGACAAGTGGTTTGTTTCATGTAAGTAACTATGGATTACCTCTTCTAAAAATAGCAAGCTCGTTTACACCATTTTTATCATCCCATCAAGTGGCAACATTAACAAGAATTAAAGCTTGAAGAGAGTGAGAGGGAAATTATAGAGAGGAAATATAGTGTCTCATGTAAGGTTTCTCTAAATGCTAGGTATTCTCATATTTCAAGAGAAAGGGTAATTTGTCTCTCCTTGTATTTAAAGAGATCTTGTAATTTCTCCCACTTACTGAAAGTTCTCTACTTTTGCTTCATGGTTTTTTCTCTTATTCAGTGAGGGGTTTCCACGTAAAATACTATGTGTTCAATTCCTCTTTTTCTCATCTCTTATTTTAGTTGTGTCATAATATTTTGTTACTATATTACCCAATAATGTCATTAGATCATTTGGTTCATAGTTGTTGTTATGTTGCAACAAACTAATGGAGTGGTAAGAAAAATCTTAATATGCTTTATGGTTGCGGTTATGATTGTTCTTCCACATCTTAAAAAATTCTTATTATTTTAGTTTAGTTTGGAAAAACAAAAATATTTGGTGTAAAACCATGGTAGCAAAGATGACACACATGCAAGTACCATCGAAGAAAAGTTAAAAGAGAAGGATGATATTGTTGTTGCAATTTGAACCTAGCAATGGCAGACTCGGTATGTCAAGTATTGCTGAAAAGAAGACAACAAAGGAGATCTGGGATACTCTAATAAAATTGTATGATGTCAAGTCACTTAATAATAAAATACTCTTAAAGAGGAGGTTTTACAGTCTTCAAATTGATAAAACCAGATCCATAGCAGATCATATCAACACCCTAAATATGAAATTTCCTCAACCCAACTTGCGATTTAAACATAGCCAAAAATGAGAGTGCTTAACTTCTACTTCAGAATTTACCAGATTCATGTGTTCAACTTATCATCAACATTGTAAAAAACAATGTAGCTAATACTATTTACTTTGATGATGTTACCAATGCAATTAATGAAGAAGAATATGTAACACCCCGTTCTCCCAACAGTCGTAATAATAAATATAATTATATCAGAGTAGTTCAACAACGGAGTATTACACTACTTTTCAAAATTTCATAAATAGGAATAAACTATTTATTTCAAAACAACATAAATTCTCATAAACTGCAGCGGAATAAATCTTCAAAAATTATAATTCAACGTCAACATAATCCTGGCACAAAGGCCTCAACAGTTGTAAAATATTATTTTCAATAATAATAAACTCCCACGACACAGTCTTTTCATAGATAAGATACATAAAAGAATAAGGAAACATTCGCGACGACCCCCATCCTAATATGTATCAGAGCCCTAGACACAGAGCCAATCATCCTACTAATCTTTGTTACCTGCAAGTTACCTGTGCTCTCGATTTTCGGGTGTCAAAATCATTGATCGGATTTGAACCTTTAATCATTGAACTCTCAACTTTTATTCGCGGGAAGGGAAAAAGTGAGTAAAAACCCTTATGAGACCTTGGATTCGGAGGTTGGTTTCGATTGGGGAAGATGTTAAGCACCCGAACCGACTATGGTATCCCATAGGAACCTTCTACCTATTCTCTAATCTTGCGCTAAATTAATTTTACTTATTGCAAAAAAGTTAAGAGTTAAAGTGAAAGAAAGGAGAAAGATAAAGCATGTTTTTGGTTATTTTTATTGATTTGGAAGGGTCGAAACCCTTTGCCTACTTACCCAAATAAATCGGGATCAAAATCAAGTAGTTCGGCTAAAGAACTTATTTGATGAGTTGAATTGATTTTAACATTTTTTGAAAAGATTTTAAGAAGAGATGAGAGGCCTCAAGGCATGAGAAGAAAATACGATGAAGTTGGTTAATTTTAATTGTACGAAATCCATGTCTAATGTGGATATTAAATTAATTAACATTTGATTAAGGAAAATAAAAAGAAAATCACTTGGATTACATACCAAGGTTTACTTAAAAGAAAATCGAATTTGATTTTTTTGATTTTTTTGAAGAAAGTATTTTTCTAAACTAACGATGAAATCGCGTAACGGCGGAAAAATAAATAGCATAAAACGATAAATAAAGTGGAGTGTCGGTGCGCGTGTCAGTGCGTGTGCCGATTACATATTACATACCCTAAATACATTCTATGGTCTCAAAAGAAAAAAAATGCGCGAAAATAAATTACATCAATTCCCTAATTACATACTAAGTATAATAAATAAATACATAACAAAAAAATTAAAAGATGCATGAGATTATACTAGAGATGATGCAAAATGAGATATAACGAAACATTAAGCATAAAAAGAACATCACATATGAGAATAACTACCAACTAAAATGCATGACATCAAGCGTATTTTAAAAAGTATGAAACGCAAGTTTTCGAAAAAAAAGAAAATATTAGTTAGAAAAATGCATGAGTTTGAAATTAAATTAATGGGTAAACTATACAATGCATGATACTTGAAATGCTAATTAAACAAAATGCATAAAATAGGAATTAAACTATTAAAAGGTAATACATGCATAATAACTAAAACATTAGGCAAAAAATAGAAAAATATGAAATGTTACTTCATAGCCTAAAATGAACTAAAACATAAGAGATAAAATTTAAATAAACAAATAAAAAAAATGCATGATATGAAGATTAAGATACTAATAAAAATTCATGAAAATATAATATAACACTTAAATGAATTAATTAAAAAGATAAACGCGTGCAATTGAAAAAAAAAAACAAAGATTACTACACAAATGCATGGGGGTGCAGTAGCAGAGATGGGGTGAAAACAGCAAAGCAGAAGCAAACATGGGCTGGGTATGGGTAATGGAGCTGGGCATGGGTACTGGGTCAACTCATGGGTGACCCGCCCAGCTCCAATAAATGAGCATATAAAGGTTTTTTTTTCATGTTTTTCCTTCATTTCTTCCTACTTCCCTCTCTCTAAAAAAACACATAGTAACAAAAGCTCTCCCTTCTCTCTAACTTGAGCTGGCCGGAGAAGAAGGAGGAGGTGGCCGGAGGTGGTGCTCCGGCGCGGTGGTTGGCCGGAGGTTAAAACTTGTCTTTTTTTGAAAAAAATTTCACCCAAAGCTTCCTCTTCCTCTTCTATTTCTAGATCCGCTCTTGGATTTTCAAAAACTAAACACAACAACTCTAGATCTACAATTTAAACTTACCAAAAAAACACACAAAGTTATGAAAAAATACCTATGGTTTTCGATTCTGTGTTCTTCTTCTTCCTCTTCCTTTGTTTCGGTTTCCTCTTCTTCTTTCTCCTTTGCGATTCGGTTTCCCCTTCTTCTTGGATTTATTTCGTTCTTGCTGTTCTTGAATGTTATTGTTGGTTCGGTTTTGCTGGAAATAGTTTGTTTGATTCGGCCTTGCCTCGTGTTTGTTCTTGAGTGTTGGATCCGAAAAAAAAATGGGTTGCTATTGTTGTTGTTCGGATTCGTTTTCGGATTCTGTGGTGTTGTGTGATGTGTTTTTTTCGGATTTGTTGAGGGTTTGATATGGTTCTGATTTGTGGTTTTTTCGGATTTGGGTTTGTGTTGATGTTTGGTTCGTATTCAGATTTGTGTTGGTGGATTTGTGGTATTTGGTTCGGATCTATGGTTATGGTGTTTGTTGGTATGGATTTGTTGTTGCTATTTTCGGATTTTTCTCCTCTTTTCTCACTGATTCTCTGTGATCGGTGTTGGAGTTTGTCACCAAATGGTGATGAATTCGCACTTGAATTGCAGAGAAAATGGTTCAATGATGATGATTCTTCGATGAATCACTGAGAATCATGATGAATTTGTTGAATATTGTATTAACTTTGATTCTGAAAAAATAGGGTTTGAGTTTGTTCTTGATGTGTTCTTGGTGAAAAATAGTCTTTGATCTGTTTTTTGAGGCTGTTGATCTTTGGAATCTGTTTGTGTGTATTGAAAAGTGTGCCTGGCCTCATTAACTCTGATACACTCTTAATCATCTGACACATGGAATGGACAAAACTACCCTTGCTGTTTCTTGGAGGAAAAGTTGGACTAGGCCAATGATAAAATGACAAGTGGACAAGGACTTAAAATAAATAAATAAATAAAAAGACAGATAAATAAATAACAACACATTAAATAAATGGAAAAAAAATGACTAAATAAATAATTAATAATAAAAAACGAAAATTTAAATAATAAAATAAAAAATGTCCCGTCGGAACCAAAAAAAATGAGGTATTTTAAAATACCTCTCTGCCGAAATTTCGTCTGATACGACTGAAATACGCGGCTTTTTACGCTAATTAAAACGATAAATCAACGACGTGAATAAAATGAACTTTACGAACGCAAACGTTACGCTACGCTAAAAAACGCACAAAACGCGAGTAAAAAAAACAGAAATGATACGCGCGCGATATTAAAATATAAACGACGCACGAAAAATAAATGCGACCACAAATACGAACAAAAGCAGACATTACAGGAATTCGCGCGCGAACGGACGACTAGAAAACAAACAACGTACGAATAAAATAAAATAAATCGGTCAAAAATTAGGGTACGACAGATGCCCCTATTTAAGTTTCTCCGTCACGAGGGTTTAAAAAGACGAAGATTTTTGAAACGACGGGTCGGAGAGACTTAAATATCAAGTACCCCAATTTTTGACCAACTCAGAAATCGAGAAAGCTCTATGGATGTAATGATATGAGTTGTCTATTATGCAAGTACGAATGCAATGACGACGAAAATACTAACTCAAGAACCAAATAAAGTGTTACCGGGGAGAAAAAGATGTCTATTACCTTTACAGGGGTAAAGACGAACATACGAAAAGAAATACTGGTCATTACCTTTACTGGGGTAACGACAAACATACGAAAGGGTAAAACTGTCAATTACCTTTACTGGGGTAACGACAAACATACGAAGGGTAAAACTGTCAATTACCTTTACTGAGGTAATGACGAACATATGAAAGGGTAAAACTGTCAATTACCTTTACTGGGGTAACGACGAACATATGAACTGAAATACTGGTGATGCGTTACTACTACTGAGGCAATTTAGCCAAACAAAAACAGGGTACAAACGAGTACTCTTCGTACGAATGTAGATTAAACAAGATACTGGGGAAGATTGAAAGGTGGGACCTGCCACTTGAAAGAAACTTAAATGGTAAACAGACCGAAATGAACACATTGGTGATGACAAACTTTACTGGATACACATGGAGTAAAACACACATGTAAAATGCATATGAATGGTATCAGTATGCATGATATGTATGCATGAATGAATGAACATGTATGAAAATATATTGGTGAAACTGACTAGACAAGATTGGGCAGGTCGTAAGGATAGTGACCCGGTATTACAGTGCCAACACTTAGCATTTTTCACTGGGGATAATATCACTGGAGATGAATCAAAGCACAAACGGAGTGTCATCCGTTAACCAAACCAATGCTAGGTAAAGAACACATAACACAAAAACCTGGCTGAGGTTGCCATTTCTGAACTGAACCAAAATACCTTCTCAAAATCGTGCTTCACATAGTCATTGCTTTTTTTTGTATTCTTTTCCTTTTTTTTGAAATCCCTAACTTTTGCCTGGATCGCCCTTTCGGGTTTTCAATCCACCGGAAATATATTCTTTTTTGTATGTCCCTAATTTTTGCCTGGACCGCCCTTTCGGGTTTTCGATCCACCGGGACGCTCATTTTTGGCTTAAGCCGCCCTTTCAGGTTTTCGACTTAGCGAGCCTTTTTTCTTTTGCTTCTTTTTTTTTTTGCAAGACTATGATCCTCTGTTGAATTCACCTGTGTTTGAATGGATGTTGACATATGTTTCCATGATACATGAATCTACATATAATATGTTTGTCATCATTTTTTTGTTTTTTTTTTTCAAAAGAAAACATAAAAAGTAAAAGAATTTTCAAAGTTTTTACTTCAAGTATTGACATTAAGAGAAGAAAAATTGCATATAGAATAAACAAGAATTCCAAAAGAGTGCACCGGCTCAAATTAATGTAATAGGGTGGTAACCGGCCAAAGGCATGGCTCCACGGATTACAAAAGTTGGAAAATGGTAATTACATGGGAAGGTACATTGAACACAATAACCACTTCATTCCCTAACAACTTTGAATCACTGTTTAGATGCTTTAGTGTCGGATGACTTCTTGACAGCTAAAGTGCCCCAAACGGGTGATGCTTGATCTGATGCAGTTACTTTGTCATAGTCCTTAACTTTTGCATAGGCCGCCCTTTCGGGTTTTTGACCTATCAGGATAAACTCTTTTTTTCAATTCTTTTCCTTTTTTTTTTTTTTTTGTGTCTCTAATTTTTGCCTAAGCCGTCCTTTCGGGTTTTCGACTTACCGAGACGCTCTTTTTTGGTTTAGGCCGCCCTTTCGGGTTTTCGACCTACCGAGCTGTTCTTTTCATATATCTTTAGACAAAGTATTTCTTGACTGCATCAGAATTCACTGGACGAGGTAAATCTTCTCCATCCATATTTGTAAGGATTAAAGAACCACCAGAGAACGCTCTCTTGACCACATAAGGACCTTCATAATTCGGAGACCACTTGCCCCTGGGATCCGGTTGGAAAGATTTGATACACTTGATCACAAGGTCTCCTTCTTTGAATTCACGGGGATGAACCTTTTTGTCAAACGCCTGTTTCATCCTTGACTGATAAAGTTGTCTGTGACACAAAGCGGTCATGCGTTTCTCTTCAATCAAATTCAATTGATCATACCTACTCTGGCACCACTCAGCTTCAGTTAATTTAGCCTCCATCAAGACTCTCAAAGATGGGATTTCCACCTCCACAGGGAGCACTGCTTCCATACCATATACCAAAGAGAACGGGGTTGCCCCTGTTGAAGTACGCACTGAGGTACGATATCCATGTAAAGCATAGGGTAACATCTCATGCCAATCTTTGTAGGTAACCACCATCTTTTGCACAATCTTCTTGATATTCTTATTTGCAGCCTCAACCGCACCATTCATCTGAGGTCTGTATGGGGAAGAGTTGTGATGTTCAATCTTGAAGTCATCGCACAATTCTTTCATCATGTTGTTGTTCAAATTTGTACCATTATCCGTGATGATCTTGTTAGGAATACCATAACGGCAGATGATGTTATTCTTGATGAACCGAACCACTACTTGCTTAGTCACATTGGCGAAAGATGCCGCTTCAACCCACTTGGTAAAGTAATCAATAGCCACTAGTATGAAGCGATGTCCATTAGAAGCTTTTGGTTCAATCCGACCAATCATATCAATGCCCCACATGGAGAAAGGCCACGGAGAAGAGATAACATTGAGCATAGATGGTGGTACATGGCTCTTATCTGCATATATCTGACATTTGTGGCACTTCTTGGCATGATTATAACAATCAGCTTGCATCGTTATCCAGTAATAACCTGCCCTCAATGCTTTCTTAGCCATTGCATGTCCACTGGAATGAGTGCCAAAGGGACCTTCATGTATCTCATGCATCAATAAATCTGCTTCACGTTCATCCACACATCTGAGCAACATTGCATCAAAGTTTCTTTTGTACAATACATCTTCATTCAGGAAGAAATTACCAGACAGTCTTCTCAAAGTCCTCTTATCTTTGTGAGATGCCCCAGGCGGATACTCTTGAGTTTGAAGGAAAACCTTGATATCATGAAACCATGGCTTACCATCAGCAAGTACTTCAACTGAAAACACATAAGCGGGCCTTTCAAGGAACTGGACACTGATTAATGGCACATCATTGTGATGATTTACTTTGATCATCGAAGACAAAGTAGCCAAAGCATCTGCCATCTGATTCTCATCACGGGGAATGTGACGCAACTCCACTTTGTTAAAGAAAGTTAACAACCGTCTTGCATAATCTCTGTAAGGAATCAAACCAGCATGGTGAGTTTCCCACTTCCCTTTAATCTGATTAATCACCAAAGCTGAATCTCCACATATATCAATATTCTTAATCCTCATATTGATTGCTTCTTCAATGCCCATGATGCAAGCTTCATATTCTGCCATATTGTTTGTACAGTTAAATCGTAACCTTGAAGTAAAAGGGATGTGAGTACCCTCAGGTGTGACAAGGACTGCCCCGACTCCATTGCCATAAGCATTAACGGCCCCATTGAATATCAAACCCCATTTAGATTCAGGATCTGGACCTTCACCAAACAACGGTTCATCACAATCTTTCATCTTCAAATACATGACCTCTTCATCAGGGAAATCAAACTTAACAGGTTGGTAATCTTCAATCGGTTGATGAGCCAAGTGATCTGCAAGGATACTCCCTTTGATCGCTTTCTGAGTATGGTATTCAATATCAAACTCGGCCAATAACATCTGCCAACGAGCAATTCTTCCTGATAGTGAAGACTTCTCCAGAAGATACTTGATTGGATCCATTTTGGATATCAACCAAGTGGTATGATTGATCATATAGTGCCGGAGACGTTTAGTAGCCCAGGCTAAGGCACAACAAGTCTTCTCAAGTGCCGAGTATCGGGATTCACAATCTGTGAACTTCTTGCTTAAGTAATAGATTGCATGCTCTTTTCTACCAGTTTCATCTTGCTGTCCGAGTACACAACCCATGGAATCTTCTAACACAGTCAAGTACATGATCAACGGTCTTCCTTCAACTGGAGGGACAAGAATTGGAGGTTCTAACAAATACTCCTTGATACTGTCGAAGGCTTTCTGACAATCTTCCGTCCAAACAATCCTTTGATCTTTGCGGAGTAATTTGAATATCGGCCCACAAATAGCAGTCATATTAGAGATAAACCTGGAGATATAATTCAGTCTTCCGAGAAAACCTCTGACTTGTTTCTCTGTTTTTGGAACGGGCATATCCCGGATAGCTCTGACTTTGTCGGGATCTACTTCAATACCCTTCTGACTAACAATGAAGCCCAAAAGTTTCCCTGATCGGACCCCGAAAGTACATTTATTAGGATTCAAACGGAGCTTGTACTTTCTCAACCGCTGAAACATCTTCAACAGATACTCAACATGTTCCTCTTCAGTACCAGACTTGACAATCATATCATCCACATAAACTTCTATCTCTTTGTGCATCATATCATGGAATATCTTGGTCATACCCCTTTGATAAGTGGCACCAGCATTTATCAAACCAAATGGCATTACTACATAGCAGAAAGCGCCCCACGGCGTGACGAAAGACGTCTTTTCTCTATCTTCAGGAGCCATCTTGATCTGATTGTAACCAGAGAACCCATCCATGAAGGAGAAAACTTTGCATTGAGCAGTACTATCAACCAATACATCAATATGAGGTAGAGGGAAATCATCCTTTGGACTTGCCTTGTTCAAATCTCGGTAATCAACACACATTCGGACCTTACCATCTTTCTTTGGAACAGGCACAATGTTAGCCAACCACTGAGGATACTCGGATGTAACTAGAAAGCCTGCATCAATCTGCTTCCGTACTTCTTCTTTGATCTTGAGGGCCATATCAGGATGTGACCTTCTGAGCTTCTGTTTGACCGGAGGACACTCAGGTTTCAAAGGCAAGCGATGTTCTACAACTTCATGATCTAATCCTGGCATGTCTTTGTATGACCAAGCAAAAATGTCAGCGTACTCTCTGAGAAGTTCAATTACCTTTCCTTTGACGGTAACTTCCAATGACGCTCCAATCTTGATCTCTTTTCTATCCTCCTCAGTACCCAGATTGATCAATTCTAATTCTTCCTCGTGAGGCTGAATGATCTTTTTCTCTTGCTCCAACATCCATCTGATCTCATCAGGAATCTCATCATCCTCCTCTACCATAGCCTCGTAAACAGGGGATTCAAAGTTGGGCAGAAGCATAGGGTCACTGTGTTCAACGGGCTTATGTATGTTCAGTCTGCACATGATTTATGATTGATTTTAGTAAATGAGTAAATGCAGACTTTTGAATTTGATTGATTTAAAAAGAAAAAGAGAATGAAAATTTCTATTTTTTTTGGGATTTTTCTATTACCATTTTTCCAGAAAAAGCAGTAAATAAAAATAAAACAGTCATGATAGAAACGACGTTTTTTCATTAATAACGACAATACTTGAAGATAAAACCAAAAGCCCTACAAGATTTCATTTTCGTCTGGGGCAGGACGAAAAGAGTTTTCTTAAAAAAACGAAAAAGTAGACAAACATATTACTTAGACACATGCATCACAGAAGGAATATCCACAGCGATCCAATTACAACAGGCTCCTCCAGGTGTCACAAAGACAGGTGCAACCTCCTCCGACTGATCTTCAAGGATAGCATTGGTTTCCGGTGGAGCATGAATAAACCCAGCGCTATGAAAAATGCCCTCAGCTGGCTTGAAAAATGTGCTCGATTGACTGGTAGAGAAACCGAGACCCTCTTTCCGCTTGTTCTCATGCAGCTGTACCAACTGACCCCAGCCTCCTGTTTTACCATTTTGTACAAGCTTTCGGGCATCCTTCAAGGAGGCCAAACAAGTCTCACCCTTCTTAGCAGCTCCTTCTTCCGCAGAGAACCCCTGAAAAGAAGTTCCTTCCACATCATCAGCACCAATATAGGAGAAAGCAGACAAATGACTAACCAACAAGGCTGATTCACCAATTACCGTTATCAGCTTTCCACAACTTACAAACTTCAGCCTCTGATGAAGAGTGGAGGTCACTGCTCCAGCCTCATGAATCCACGGTCGTCCAAGTAAGCAACTGTATGAAGCTTGGATGTCCATGACTTGGAAAGTGACCTTGAAGGTATGAGGGCCCACCGTGATAGGCAAGTCTATGTCCCCAATCACCGACTTCCTAGATCCATCGAATGCTTTTACCATCACTGCACTTGGCCTCAACTGGGCGCCACGGTATGCCAACCTTTCCAAAGTAGTTTTTGCCATCACATTGAGGGCGGAACCGGTGTCTATCAACACATTCGACATCGAGTCTGACTTACAAAGGACAGAAATGTGCAAAGCCCAGTTGTGGTTTCTTCCCTCCGCCGGGAGGTCTTCATCACTAAAGCTCAGGTTATTACACGCAGTCACATTCCCAACTATGCTCCCGAATTGCCCCAGAGTAACATCGGGATCCACATATGCTTGAGCCAAAATCTTCATCAGAGTGTCCCTATGAGCTCCAGAGTTCATGAGTAAAGACATTATGGAAATTTTGGACGGGGTTTGCAACAACTGATCGATTATCTTGTATTCACTCTTTTTGATCAGCTTCAAGATCTCATCACTACCTTCCTGAATGATCCCCTCAGGTTGGCTGGCACCTTTACCCTTATCAAGATTCTGCACTGGCACATTCGGAGCAGTATTCTCGTTGCGCACAACAGTGGGGAGAATACGCCCACTTCTCATTACTTTGCCCACACCTGCTATATTTATGACAGCATCTGCAGAGTGCAGAGGGATCTCTTTACCATTCTCCACAATAGTTGCCTCATACCGGTAGGGTATGGCCTTCTGAGAAGTATAGGGAATAGGTCCTGGCAAACGGATCACCAGAGGAGTGACGTCTGACTTCGCACCATCACGGACTACCTCAAGATTCTTAAACATCGGGGTAATAACACAAACATTCCTGGATTCCTTCTTGACAATCAGCTCTTTTCTGTCAATCAATCCTTGTATATCTTCCTGGACTTTCTCACACCCTCGGGGGTCCATAGAACACACTTCACAAGCATCGTGATCGTGGTTAAACATGTTGGCTTCGCACATCTTGGCGTGAATCGGGACCAAAGGAGTTCTGATATCTTGAGCCCTGAGAATTAGACTCAAATCTTGATCCTCTTGAATCATATTAACAGCCGGTCCATGAGATGGCAAAGGATTATTCTGAGTATTGGAATTGGTGTCCTCGAAGGACAACTCTTTGCTTTGAATCAATCTCTGAACTTATTCTTTGAGCGGGTAGCAATGCTCAACATCATGCCCCGGTGCCCCTTGGTGAAAGGCACAGGTAAGGTCAGCACGGTGCCATGGAGGTAATGGGTTCTGTAGGCGAGGAGGCTGCCTAGTCTGCACAAGATTCCTTGCTAATAAAGAGGGTAGCAAGTCTGCATACGACATGGGTATGGGGGGAAACTCTTTTCTGGGAAGGCGATTTGGCTGTTGTGGGGCTCGATTACGAGGTTGTTGTTGATGAGGTGGTGGTGGGTAATATGGTTGTTGGTAGAAAGGTTGCGGATACGGTTGTTGGTATAGTGGTGGATAGAATGGTGGAGGCCTCTGGGGTGTTTGTGGGTGGTAATGTTGATTTTGTGGAGCTGGAAAAGGTGGTGGAATATTGGCGATGAAATGGTAGTTTGGATATATTGGCTGGGATCCACCCTGGGCTACCATACTGACTTCCTGAGCACTCTTCTTTGGATAACTGTTTCCAAATTTCTTGGATCCATTAGACGATCCACCTGACGAAGCCCTTGACACACTACCTTCTTTGGCCAAAATTCCTTTACGGACCAAATCTTCAATGCGAACCCCCGCGTCAACCATCTCAGTAAACTTCTGCGATGCGCAACCAATCATTTTCTCCGAGTAGTAGGGACTCAAAATTTCAAAGAATAGATCAGCCATTTCTCTTTCCTCCAGAGCAGGGCGGATTTGGGCCGATTTTTGAATAAAGCGGAGAGCATACTCCTTGAAAGACTCTTTATCCTTTTGAGCCATAGCTTGCAGTTCCCTTCGGGTGGGCCCCAGATGTATGTTATACCGGTACTGCTGTATGAAAGCCCTGGCCAGTTCTTCGAAGGTGGTGATGCCCTTCAGATTCATATACCATAATTGTGCGGGACCAGTCAAACTGTCTTGGAAACAATGAATGAACAAAGGTTCATTGTCTTTGTAGGCTGTCATCTTCCTTACATACATAACCAGGTGACTCTGTGGACAAGTGTTCCCTTCATATTTGACGAAATCCGGAGTCTTGAACTTGGGAGGCAGTACCACATTTGGGACCAAACAAAGATCGTGCAGATTCTGACCATAGATGTCTTTACCACAAAGAGCCCTCAGTTCTTTCTGCACTACGTCGTACTTCTCTTCCAGACTTACCATTCTGTCATCTCCTACTACACTACCCGAATGATAAATTGGTCCTTCATCTTGATGGGCAGTATGCACAATGGGTGTCGTATGATTCATGACAGCTTGAGGGAATAATTGTCCATGATGAAAAAGTGGCGTTGCTTGTTGTCCATAAGGAGTTGGCATTTCTGGGCCAGCAAAGCGTACACCTTCATTAGCTGTAAGAGGCATACTCCAAGGATACTCTTGGGACATGTAGTTCTGAGGGTGATAAGCAAAACCAGGAGGACGAAGACCTTCATTGTACATATTTGATGCATCTCCAAAAGAAAAACCAACCGGGGTGGGCTGTGCAGTGCCAGCAGCCGTAGCAGTAAGGATCGGTTGTGTAGGACCAGTCTGGGCAGACGAAACAACCACAGGAGAATTATGTGCAGTAGACACAACAACAGGAATTGGCTGAGCATCAAGAACTGGTTGGACCGGGATAACATCAAGAATCGATTGGGTAGCTGCCGCTTGTGCCTGATTGGCCATTATAGCTTCCATCATAACTGTTAACTTATCCATCCTCTCTCTGAGTGTAATAACCTGTTCTTTGAGATCCCTGTTCTCTTGTTCTATCAAATCCATCTTCTTTTTAACAATTGCCCGAGTGTTGTGGATGCGAGAAGGCTTGTACTGAATACGCCGGACCACTTTCCTTGACTGAGGCAGAAATGAGAGAATTATGAGACTCGGTTTTGACAGTTTATGGATGCAGCATGATGCATGATATGCTAAATGCAAAAACAATGCAATTTTTTGATTCATCGAAGAACTTATAGAAACAATCTTTTGTAAACATAACAATCTTAAACATTCATTACAAAAAAAATAAAAAGCAAAAACAAGATGATTCCCTTTTAAACAAACTAAGCCAAGGGATAGACTTCAAAGTACATAACAGAAAACTAAGAAAATACAATAAAAGGAAACAAAAGTGAAGATCTCAAGCTCTTGAAGCAGATTACTCCTCCAAATCTGAATGCGGACCAGCGAAGAAATCCATGCGTTTCTTCTTACTCCTGGGAACCCGTTCAAGTATAGCATCCTTCACCCTGATACGCTCTTTCAGCTCAGCAATCTCCTGATCTTTCTTATGATTTTTCCAATTCTCTTCTTCTAAAAGACCCATGAGAGTGTCATTCTCACGCTTAGCTGCATGATGTTTCTCTTTCCAATCAGCACTTTCACGATCTGACTTAACCAAACGCGCATGATACTCCTCCATGGTCTTAGGAGGTAAAGGTACTGGTATTGTTGGAATAGTTGCAGTTAAAGACCTTAGCAGGGGGTAAGGCATCCCTATCTGAGCAGCTCTATCAATGACCCAATCGACGTAAGATTCATGAGTTACATTTGACTTATACTTCAACTGGCTCTTGTTTAATCTGATAATGGATCGCCAAGCTTGCACAAACTGCGTTCGCTTATCATTAACATCCTCCTTGTACAAGAAAAACTCACTGGACAAGAAGAGGTAAGCAGGTCTCATCCTCATAGGGTACCCAAACTGACGTCTGGCAAGAAGCGGGTTATAACTGATGCCCCCGTGTATACCAAGAAGAGGCACATTGGAGAACTCCCCACAATGGTCAATGATCACTCCAGTATCATAAGCTGAGTTGTACCACACTATATCATCTGGGGTGAGAGCCATGAGTTTCTCCGACCATGGAATGAATTCAGATCGAATTTTAGGGCGAGGTAAATGTGAGGTAAACCAGGTGTAGAGTAAGGGTGTACAACAAATGATAACTCCACGTCCTTTAGATGTACGGTCATGGATGGACAAGTAGGTATCAGCAAGCAAGGTAGGGACAGGGTTCTGGGTAATGAAAATCTGGATAGCATTCATGTCAATGAAATTGTCAACATTTGGGAAAAGCACAATACCATAGATAAGTAAAGCAAGGATGGCTTCAAAGGCGTCGGCATTGGATCTCTCGGAGAAAGTAGTGGCTTTTTGGTATAGGAAATTGAAGGGTAGGCATTGGAGACCTCCTTTAAGGGTGAGATTGGCTTTTATCTCGGAGATTTCAAGATGAAGAGCAGCCGCGATGGTTGAATACTTGGGTGCGGGTTCAAGACCATGGAAAGGTACTTTGTCGAGTATGGGTAAACCGATCCAATAAGAGTACTCTTCAAGTGTGGGCATAAGCTGATAATCCGGGAAAGTAAAACAGTGATAAAGTGGGTCATAGAACTGGACCAAAGTATGGAGAAGTCCTTCATCGACATCTGTCTTGAGAATACTAAGCAAATAACCATACCGCTCACGAAAGTGGTCCGGGCTAGTCAACCTCCTTGCTAGCTTCCTTAAATTCCCCAAATCCGGTTTCTTGAAATCATACTTCTTAGTCCTCTTCACAATTTTCTTCACAACACCCTCCATATCTAATATGTTTACAAAAAAAGAGATTACATAAGTCCTTCGATGTTTTAATGGATGCAAAAAAAAATATCTATGTATGAATGCATGTATGCATGATTATGCTAAAGAACATAGAAAACATGGTGAGGTTAAGTACATAAAGTTGGAGCTGAGGGTAAACACGTCATTTGGTAAGGACTAAGGTTTCAGATGCACTTGTAACCAGGGTTCTAACACAGTTCCCAAATTACAACCCCCTCCGAACTTTATTGGATTCCCGGGACGACACCCGGTCCAACAGCGTCCGTAGGAGAGTCTAGTTTGAGTGTAGCATCGCATATCGACTAAGACCAAGACAACACTTGGTTAGCCACCGCACTACATCCTAATGGCCAAGATGGGTTAAAGGTAACTAAGGTCCTTAGCTTCGACGGAAACTTAAAAGCAATAATGTCTAAGCGCGACAACACACGCCGACGTATATCACTTCAAGATCCTCCGCTAAGTGTGGTTATATCACATGCTCCACCACACGAGAATACTCTCGGCATGTCACTATGATTCTACCACTCCTATCTTATATTTCACTCAAGCCCGGGTATAGGACTTATCTTGCCACTCACGTAAAAAAAAGTAAACAATTAGGCACGTATTTACAAAAGCATAAGCAAATAAAGCGCAAAAGTAAAGAAAGATAAAATAGGCTTAACCCTCAAAAAGGTCCCCAGTGAAGTCGCCATTTCTGTGCTCTCGATTTTCGGGTGTCAAAATCATTGATCGGATTTGAACCTTTAATCATTGAACTCTCAACTTTTATTCGCGGGAAGGGAAAAAGTGAGTAAAAACCCTTATGAGACCTTGGATTCGGAGGTTGGTTTCGATTGGGGAAGATGTTAAGCACCCGAACCGACTATGGTATCCCATAGGAACCTTCTACCTATTCTCTAATCTTGCGCTAAATTAATTTTACTTATTGCAAAAAAGTTAAGAGTTAAAGTGAAAGAAAGGAGAAAGATAAAGCATGTTTTTGGTTATTTTTATTGATTTGGAAGGGTCGAAACCCTTTGCCTACTTACCCAAATAAATCGGGATCAAAATCAAGTAGTTCGGCTAAAGAACTTATTTGATGAGTTGAATTGATTTTAACATTTTTTGAAAAGATTTTAAGAAGAGATGAGAGGCCTCAAGGCATGAGAAGAAAATACGATGAAGTTGGTTAATTTTAATTGTATGAAATCCATGTCTAATGTGGATATTAAATTAATTAACATTTGATTAAGGAAAATAAAAAGAAAATCACTTGGATTACATACCAAGGTTTACTTAAAAGAAAATCAAATTTGATTTTTTTGATTTTTTTGAAGAAAGTATTTTTCTAAACTAACGATGAAATCGCGTAACGGCGGAAAAATAAATAGCATAAAACGATAAATAAAGTGGAGTGTCGGTGCGCGTGTCAGTGCGTGTGCCGATTACATATTACATACCCTAAATACATTCTATGGTCTCAAAAGAAAAAAAATGCGCGAAAATAAATTACATCAATTCCCTAATTACATACTAAGTATAATAAATAAATACATAACAAAAAAATTAAAAGATGCATGAGATTATACTAGAGATGATGCAAAATGAGATATAACGAAACATTAAGCATAAAAAGAACATCACATATGAGAATAACTACCAACTAAAATGCATGACATCAAGCATATTTTAAAAAGTATGAAACGCAAGTTTTCGAAAAAAAAGAAAATATTAGTTAGAAAAATGCATGAGTTTGAAATTAAATTAATGGGTAAACTATACAATGCATGATACTTGAAATGCTAATTAAACAAAATGCATAAAATAGGAATTAAACTATTAAAAGGTAATACATGCATAATAACTAAAACATTAGGCAAAAAATAGAAAAATATGAAATGTTACTTCATAGCCTAAAATGAACTAAAACATAAGAGATAAAATTTAAATAAACAAATAAAAAAAATGCATGATATGAAGATTAAGATACTAATAAAAATGCATGAAAATATAATATAACACTTAAATGAATTAATTAAAAAGATAAACGCATGCAATTGAAAAAAAAAACAAAGATTACTACACAAATGCATGGGGGTGCAGTAGCAGAGATGGGGTGAAAACAGCAAAGCATAAGCAAACATGGGCTGGGTATGGGTAATGGAGCTGGGCATGGGTACTGGGTTAACCCATGGGTGACCCGCCCAGCTCCAATAAATGAGCATATAAAGGTTTTTTTTTCATGTTTTTCCTTCATTTCTTCCTACTTCCCTCTCTCTAAAAAAACACATAGTAACAAAAGCTCTCCCTTCTCTCTAACTTGAGCTGGCCGGAGAAGAAGGAGGAGGTGGCCGGAGGTGGTGCTCCGGCGCGGTGGTTGGCCGGAGGTTAAAACTTGTCTTTTTTTGAAAAAAATTTCACCCAAAGCTTCCTCTTCCTCTTCTATTTCTAGATCCGCTCTTGGATTTTCAAAAACTAAACACAACAACTCTAGATCTACAATTTAAACTTACCAAAAAAACACACAAAGTTATGAAAAAATACCTATGGTTTTCGATTCTGTGTTCTTCTTCTTCCTCTTCCTTTGTTTCGGTTTCCTCTTCTTCTTTCTCCTTTGCGATTCGGTTTCCCCTTCTTCTTGGATTTATTTCGTTCTTGCTGTTCTTGAATGTTATTGTTGGTTCGGTTTTGCTGGAAATAGTTTGTTTGATTCGGCCTTGCCTCGTGTTTGTTCTTGAGTGTTGGATCCGAAAAAAAAATGGGTTGCTATTGTTGTTGTTCGGATTCGTTTTCGGATTCTGTGGTGTTGTGTGATGTGTTTTTTTCGGATTTGTTGAGGGTTTGATATGGTTCTGATTTGTGGTTTTTTCGGATTTGGGTTTGTGTTGATGTTTGGTTCGTATTCAGATTTGTGTTGGTGGATTTGTGGTATTTGGTTCGGATCTATGGTTATGGTGTTTGTTGGTATGGATTTGTTGTTGCTATTTTCGGATTTTTCTCCTTTTTTCTCACTGATTCTCTGTGATCGGTGTTGGAGTTTGTCACCAAATGGTGATGAATTCGCACTTGAATTGCAGAGAAAATGGTTCAATGATGATGATTCTTCGATGAATCACTGAGAATCATGATGAATTTGTTGAATATTGTATTAACTTTGATTCTGAAAAAATAGGGTTTGAGTTTGTTCTTGATGTGTTCTTGGTGAAAAATAGTCTTTGATCTGTTTTTTGAGGCTGTTGATCTTTGGAATCTGTTTGTGTGTATTGAAAAGTGTGCCTGGCCTCATTAACTCTGATACACTCTTAATCATCTGACACATGGAATGGACAAAACTACCCTTGCTGTTTCTTGGAGGAAAAGTTGGACTAGGCCAATGATAAAATGACAAGTGGACAAGGACTTAAAATAAATAAATAAATAAAAAGACAGATAAATAAATAACAACACATTAAATAAATGGAAAAAAAATGACTAAATAAATAATTAATAATAAAAAACGAAAATTTAAATAATAAAATAAAAAATGTCCCGTCAGAACCAAAAAAAATGAGGTATTTTAAAATACCTCTCTGCCGAAATTTCGTCTGATACGACTGAAATACGCGGCTTTTTACGCTAATTAAAACGATAAATCAACGACGTGAATAAAATGAACTTTACGAACGCAAACGTTACGCTACGCTAAAAAACGCACAAAACGCGAGTAAAAAAAAACAGAAATGATACGCGCGCGATATTAAAATATAAACGACGCACGAAAAATAAATGCGACCACAAATACGAACAAAAGCAGACATTACGGGAATTCGCGCGCGAACGGACGACTAGAAAACAAACAACGTACGAATAAAATAAAATAAATCGGTCAAAAATTATGGTACGACATTACCCATAGGGAAGACAGCATTTTCAAGCAGAAGGGGTGAGATACACGATCAATAATAAATATATATAATTCATCAAATCAATGAAACAACAACATCTTACAACAGACATTATTCAATTCATATATAATGTGAATAAATATACACATATAGCAACATAATTATCTTCAACAACATTAAACAGCAGCAACAACAATGTCATTATCAGCAATGAACACCAACGACATGACCGACGACAACGACTACGACAATGCGACATCGACAACGACAAATGCATTATTCATGTGGTACCATTTTACGCGCGTTGAATGCTAAGCATTCCAGGGCATAAGCCCCCAACAGTTGGATGGTTAAAGCATCTGTAACACCCCGTTTTCCCAACATTAATAATTAACAAATTAAATCAGAGTTTTTCACCAAAACGGAATGCTACATTTTCTTTCAAATAAAATCTTCAAATGAATAAATAACTATTTATTCTCCATAGAAGTAATCAATAAAAATTAACCTTCAAACTTCGCAGCGGAATTAATTTCAAACAACAAAATAAGTCTTTGGCACGCAGACCTCATCAAGTTCTCATAATTCATAAATAATACGTAAGGAAAGAGAAAACAAGTAACAAATTCCCGTCCCGTTACGTATCAGAGCCCTAAGACACTTTGAGCCGACATCTCTACTAATCTTCGTTACCTGCACTTGCCCACAAGGCGGCAATTCCAGCAAAAGGGGTGAGATTCACAAACAACAATAGATATTATAATTCATCAATTAATTCAACAACAACAGTATAATGATAATCAACTATCAGTTTGTAATTTAAACAATTCAACAACATCATCAACTACGACACCGACGACTCAACCAACACCAACAACAACGACAACAACTACAACGACAACAATGCGACTAATGCAAATGCATGTGGTACCATTTTACGCGCGTTGAATGCTAAGCATTCCGGGGCATAAGCCCCAACATTTGAATGAAATAACATTCCAGGGCATAAGCCCTCAACGATTGAGTGAAAACATTCCAGGGCATAAGCCCTCAACGGTTGAGTGAAAACACTCCAGGGCATGAGCCCTCAACAAGGTATGAGCATGAATGGACTCACTAGTGTATATCTGCATACAACTCGACAACAGCAACAACAACTACCATATGCATAATCAGCTATGACATAAGACTTCAACTTAATTCGACAGGACACAACAAAAGGGCACAGCAAAGCCTCACAACAAAATTCAACAATTTAGGCATGATTCAGTACTACTCGTCGTGGCGAGCTACTTTACTCGCCGTGGCGAGTTCAGGAAATTGAGCTACTCGCTATGGCGAGTTAGGGGCGAGCTCAAGGCGAGCAAAAGTGGTTGCTCTCGGCATTTTTGACATTTTTCACCTAAAATCTTCATTTTTAAGTTCCCAAAACCCAAATTTGATTTTGTAAAAAGGTGTCATTCATTCATAAACATATTAAGGCACTCAAATTGATATAAAAATTTGCCCAAAAACCTCATTAAGACAATTAACGACTTTTAATTTGAGCAGCTCGCCATGGCGAGTACATCTGCTCGCTGTGGCGAGCGATAAGGATTCACTACTCGCCTGGCGAGTGGGACTGCTCGCTATGGCGAGCTACACAGGCATTGCTCGCCTGGCGAGTGGGTTTACTTGCCGTGGCGAGCGGCGATTGACAGAACCACGAACTGTACGAACATACTTCTCCTTTTCAACCCTAAACCCCTTTTCCAACACCTAAAGACTCAATTTTGATGAATTTCATCACTCCTATGCATTCTAACATCAGAACAGCAATAAACAACAACAATTACATGAATTCATTAAGTTTTTAGAATCAATTAATCTTTAACCTAATTCAATTCATCAACCCTAACAACTCTACATAATTCAACGAATCATAGTACCTAAAGTTGAGAGTTAGTCTCACCCTTACCTTAGATTATCTTCCTGAATTCAAGCTGCGTTCTTCTCTCCCCTGCTTCTTCTCTCTTGTTCTAGGTTTTTCTCCCTTTTTCTCTGTTTCTCACTGTTTCTACGTGAAAACTGTTTTCTGACTATCTTTCCTTCTAACTCCTATTAATACCACTTATTTCTCACTTATTCTAATTAACTCCTATTAAAATATTATTCAATTCATTTTAATCCCCAACTTTCTAATAATTATAATTCTCACCTATTTTAATTAAATAATCAAAATAATCATATAATAAAATATATCACACCATAAAATCAACATAAATTATTTAAAATCATATAAACTTCATTAAAATCAACCGAAATGAAATAAATAACAACTAGGGCGTTACAACTCTCCCCAACTTAAAGAATTTCGTCCTCGTAATATTACCTCAAGCAAACAACTCAGGATAAGACTCTAGCATCTTTCTCTCCATCTCCCAAGTTAAGCTTTCACCAGTTACTCCACCCCAGACAACTCTCACCAGAGGTATCTCCTTGCCTCTCAACGTCTTCACCTTACGATCATCAATTCTCAACGGTAAAGTCTCCACCTTAAGGTTGTCTCTAACTTGCACGTCATCTCTTGGTATAACGTGCGAAGGATCCGCTACGTACTTCCGCAGCTGCGACACATGAAACACATCATGTAGATTCGAAAGATGTGGTGGCAAACCTATTCGATATGCCACTGGCCCAATTCTCTCCGATATCTGATAAGGACCAATAAACTTCGGAGTCAACTTCTTAGACTTCAACGCACAACCTACACCTGTCATAGGAGTGACTCTCAAGAACACATGATCACCCTCTTGAAATTCAAGTTCCTTTCTACGCTTGTCATGGTAACTCTTTTGCCGACTCTGCGACGCTTTCATCTGCTCTCTTATCAACTTAACTTTCTCTGTAGTCTGCTAGACTAATTCCGGTCCCATCACTATACTTTCTCCCGATTCAAACCAACACAACGGAGTTCTACACCTCCGACCATACAAAGCTTCAAATGGTGCCATACCAATACTCGAATGGTAACTGTTGTTGTACGTGAACTCAATCAACGGTAGATGACTATCCCAAGCTCCACCTTGTTCAAGTACACACACTCTTAGCAAATCTTCCAACGACTGAATTGTCCTCTCCGACTGACCATCTGTTTGAGGATGATAAGCCGAACTCAACTTCAACTTAGAACCCAAAGCCTCCTGCAAACTCTTCCAAAACCTTGAAGTAAACCTCGGATCTCTATCTGACACAATGCTTGATGGAACACCATGCAACTTCACAATATTATGAATGTAAATCTCTGCCAACTGAGCTACTGGATAATTGATATTGATCGGAATAAAATGCGCTGACTTTGTCAACCTGTCAACCACTACCCAAATGGCATCATGCCCCTTCGGAGTATTTGGTAAGCTCGTTACAAAGTCCATGGATATGCTATCCCACTTCCATTCGGGCATATCTAATGGTGTCAACAACCCTACAGGCTTCTGATGTTCAACTTTAGATTTCTGACAAGTCAAACATGCATAAACACATTGCGCGACATCTCGCTTCAATCCTGACCACCAAAACAATTTCTTCAAGTCGTGATACATCTTTGAAGCTCCCGGATGAATACTTAAGCTACTCCTGCGACTTTCTTCTAAAATCAACTTTTTCAACTCATCATTGTCAGGAATACAAATTCTGCCTCGGAATCTTAACACACCCTGATCATCAACCTGAAAATCACTATCTTCCGCCTCATTACTAGCAACCATCAAGTCTACAAACTTAACGTCAGCTTCATGCGCTTCCTTGATACTGTTCAAGAATTCATTATTGATCTTCAACATGCCCAACTGTACGCTCTGAGGTGCTAATTCACAAACTAGGCTCAAGTCTCTAAATTGCTCAAGTAACTCGAACTCCTTCATCATCATAGCAGACATGTGCAACGTCTTTCTGCTCAAGGCATCTGCAACCACATTGGCTTTACCTGGGTGGTAATTTAAACTAAAATCATAGTCCTTCAACAACTCGAGCCATCTTCTCTGCCTCACATTCAACTCCTTTTGATTAAACAAATATTTCAAACTTTTATGATCACTAAACACCTCAAATCTGGAATCGTACAAATAATGCCTCCAAATTTTTAGTACAAAAACTACAGCAGCCAACTCTAAATCATGTGTAGGATAGTTCTTCTCATGTATCCTCAATTGTCTCGAAGCATAAGCTACCACCTTACCATCCTGCATAAGCACACCACCTAAGCCCAACTTAGACGCATCACAATAAACAACAAAAGGTTCATCTGACTTTGGTAAAATCAAAATTGGAGCAGTCGTCAATCGTTGCTTCAACTCGTTGAAACTAATCTCACACTTAGAATCCCACACAAAAGCTTTACCCTTACAGGTCAACTGAGTCAGAGGAAGTGCCAACTTTGAAAATCCTTCGATAAATCTGCGGTAATAACCTGCTAAACCCAGAAAACTTCTAATCTCTGTAACTGACTTCGGAGTATCCCATTGCGATACCGCTTCAACTTTCGATGGGTCAACCGCAATACCACTACCAGAAATAATATGGCCAAGAAAACTTACTTCACTTAACCAGAACTCACATTTAGACAACTTGGCATATAACTTCTTTTCTTTCAACACTTGCAAAATGATCTTCAAATGCTCTGCATGCTCTTCTTCAGTCTTAGAATAAATCAGAATATCATCAATAAACACAACCACAAATCTGTCCAGAAAGTCATGGAAAATTCTGTTCATATACTCCATAAATACACCAGGTGCATTAGTAACACCGAAAGGCATCACTTTATACTCATAGTGACCATATCGCGTCCTGAACGCCGTCTTCTGCATATCTTCATCCTTCACCTTGATCTGATGGTAACCTGATCTCAAATCAATTTTACTAAATACACGTGCACCCACTAGCTGGTCCATCAAGTCATCAATTCTCGGAAGTGGATACCTATTCTTTATCGTTACCTTGTTCAACTGACGGTAATCTATACACAGCCTCATGCTACCATCTTTCTTCTTAACCAATAATACCGGCGCTCCCCAAGGTGAAACACTTGGTCTTACAAACTTCTTATCAAGTAGGTCCTCCAACTGCTTCTTCAATTCTGCCAACTCAGCTGCTGACATACGGTAAGGAGCCATCGACACAGGCTTCGTACCCGAAACAAGATCAATTGAGAATTCAACTTCCCTTTCTGGCGGCACATCGGGAATCTCATCAGGAAAACCTTCTGGAAATTCATTCTCGACTGGTAGGCTATCAATCACTGCTTGATTCTCCACCGACGAATACGCTAACAATGAAAACATCATAATTCCATCGCGCTCTATCTGCTTCAGCTGCTTAGTACTCAAGAAATCAACTTCACTATCTTCTTCAGCGGAAGAGAAACGTACCGTCTTACTAAAACAATTGATGAGGACATGGCTATACTCTAACCAGTTCATCCCAAGGATTACATCCATACCCGTCAACGGTAAACATACAAGATCAACTTCAAAATCTCTACCAAACACCGACAGTGGACATCTTAAACAAACCAGAGAAGAAGTCACTGAACCCTTAGCTGGAGTTTCAACAATCATTTCTCCACCCATATTAGACATAGTAAGCCCCAACTTAGAAGCACAACTAACATCAATAAAACAATGCGTAGCACCAGTATCAATAATAGCAATTAAAGGAGTACTATCAAAATAACAAGTACCTCTGATAAGTCGATCCTCATTGTCCGTCTGTGTGCCAGACAATGCAAACACTCTTCCTCCAATCTGAGCCTTCTTAGGCTTCTTGCACTGAGAACTAAGATGACCCTCTTCATCACAATTGAAACAGACAACATCACCACGTTTGCATTCAGCTATTGTATGGCCCTTCTTCCCACATCGGAAGCATTTCTTCTCATCCCGGTGGCAAGCATTACTCTTGTGGCCTTTCTCACCACACTTGTAGCAGACAACCTCAGCAGGAGTCTCATTCTTCCTGGGCCTCCTCTCATCATTCACCCGTTGTTTACCCTTACCATCAGGAGCACTGTAGGGCTTAGGACGGTTCTGCTGACTCTTACTCTTCCTTTCATTAATCACCTTGTAGTGAGCTTTCGTATCCTCTTCGTAAATTCTGCAGCTACTCACCAAATCAGAAAAGTTGCGGATCTTCTGATAACCAATGGCCCGCTTAATCTCAGCACGCAGACCATTCTCAAACTTAATACACTTAGAGAACTCAGCAGTCTCAGGAGTGTAATGCGGATAAAACTTTGCCAACTCAACAAACTTGGCAGCATACTCTGTTACTGACATGTCACCTTGCTTCGGTTCAAGAAATTCAATTTCCTTCTTGTCTCGGACATCTTCCGGAAAATACCTATTCAGAAACTCTCTTCTGAACACAGCCCAAGTGATCACAGCTCCTCCGTTTCCTAGCACTGGTTGCACACTCACCCACCAATCATCAGCCTCCTCAGCCAGCATATGTGTGCCAAAACGCACCATCTGAACATCAGTGCATTGCATAACTCTGAAGATTCTTTCAACCTCCTTCAACCATGTCTGCGCTCCATCAGGGTCATACCTGCCCTTGAAAGTTGGTGGATGGTTCCTCAAGAAGGTTTTCAGCATGCGAACACCGTCGTTACCACCAGCATTATTCTGTTGACCCACAGCTTGAGCCATCGTTTGCAAAGCAGCAGCAATTGCAACATCGTTTCTTCCAGCCATCGCGAAAATCTACACTACAACAACAACCAGGACATCAAAGACAATACAAAATTGTCACACGACTCTACTAGGCTCGACTCGACTCTACTACTTGGCCGGATGGACCGACCTGCTCTGATACCAATCGTAACACCCTGTTTTCCCAACATTAATAATTAACAAATTAAATCAGAGTTTTTCACCAAAACGGAATGCTACATTTTCTTTCAAATAAAATCTTCAAATGAATAAATAACTATTTATTCTCCATAGAAGTAATCAATAAAAATTAACCTTCAAACTTCACAGCATAATTAATTTCAAACAACAAAATAAGTCTTTGGCACGCAGGTCTCATCAAGTTCTCATAATTCATAAATAATACGTAAGGAAAGAGAAAACAAGTAACAAATTCCCGTCCCGTTACGTATCAGAGCCCTAAGACACTTTGAGCCGACATCTCTACTAATCTTCATTACCTGCACTTGCCGACAAGGCGGCAATTCCAGCAGAAGGGGTGAGATTCACAAACAACAATAGATATTATAATTCATCAATTAATTCAACAACAATAGTATAATGATAATCAACTATCAGTTTGTAATTTAAACAATTCAACAACATCATCAACTACGACACCGACGACTCAACCAACACCAACAACAACGACAACAACTACAACGACAACAATGCGACTAATGCAAATGCATGTGGTACCATTTTACGCGCGTTGAATGCTAAGCATTACGGGGCATAAGCCCCAACATTTGAATGAAATAACATTCCAGGGCATAAGACCTCAACGATTGAGTGAAAACACTCCAGGGCATATGCCCTCAACGGTTGAGTGAAAACACTCCAGGGCATGAGCCCTCAACAAGGTATGAGTATGAATGGACTCACTAGTGTATATCTGCATACAACTCGACAACAGCAACAACAACTACCATATGCATAATCAGCTATGACATAAGACTTCAACTTAATTCGACAGGACACAACAAAAGGGCACAGCTAAGCCTCACAACAAAATTCAACAATTTAGGCATGATACAATACTACTCGCCGTGGCGAGCTACTTTACTCGCCGTGGCGAGTTCAGCAAATTGAGCTACTCGCTATGGCGAGTTGGAGGTGAGCTCAAGGCGAGCAAAAGTGGTTGCTCTCGGCATTTTTGACATTTTTCACCTAAAATCTTCATTTTTAAGTTTTCAAAACCCAAATTTGATTCTGTAAAAAGGTGTCGTTCATTCCTAAACATATTAAGGCACTCAAATTGATATAAAAATTTGCCCAAAAACTTCATTAAGACAATTAACGACTTTTAATTTGAGCAGCTCGCCGTGGCGAGTACATCTGCTCGCTGTGGCGAGCGATAAGGCTTCACTACTCGCATGGCGAGTGGGACTGCTCGCTATGGCGAGCTACACAGGCATTGCTCGCCTGGCGAGTGGGTTTACTCGCCGTGGCGAGCGGCGATTGACAGAACCACGAACTGTACGAACAGACTTCTCCTTTTCAACCCTAAACCCCTTTTCCAACACCTAAAGACTCAATTTTGATGAATTTCATCACTCCTATGCATTCTAACATCAGAACAGCAATAAACAACAACAATTACATGAATTCATTAAGTTTTTAGCATCAATTAATCTTTAACCTAATTCAATTCATCAACCCTAACAACCCTACATAATTCAACGAATCATAGTACCTAAAGTTGAGAGTTAGTCTCACCCTTACCTTAGATTATCTTCCTGAATTCAAGCTGCGTTCTTCTCTCCCCTTGTTTCTTCTCTCTTGTTCTAGGTTTTTCTCCCTTTTTCTCTGTTTCTCACTGTTTCTACGTGAAAACTGTTTTCTGACTCTCTTTCCTTCTAACTCCTATTAATACCACTTATTTCTCACTTATTCTAATTAACTCCTATTAAAATATTATTCAATTCATTTTAATCCCCAACTTTCTAATAATTATAATTCTCACCTATTTTAATTAAATAATCAAAATAATCATATAATAAAATATATCACACCATAAAATCAACATAAATTATTTAAAATCATATAAACTTCATTAAAATCAACCGAAATGAAATAAATAACAACTAGGGCATTACAGCATCCCAGGGCATAAGCCCCCAACAGGTGAATGATAAACATTCCAGGGCATAAGCCCCCAACGGTGTGAATGATAAGCATTCCAGGGCATAAGCCCCCAACAGTTATGAGTATGCAAATGGACTCGACTTGTGTATATCAACATACAACTAAAACTACATCTACGACAACAACATATGTGCCTAATCATTTATGACACACTCCACAACTTAGTCAAAATCTGACACAACAACTCTTACGACAGAATTCATCAACATAACACATATACATTAATCAACTACATTCATATCAGACCAAAACATTCTTCAAAAACAAGCAAGTGTGATCAATAAGTCATAAGTCAAATACTTATAAAACACTTCAACTAAATCTCTAATACCTAACTTTGAAGTTGGGAAACCAACCATAAGTCTTGGACTAACTCAGAATTAGTTATGCTAAGTTTTCTTAAAATTTTCTGAATACCCACTTGGACTACTTTCATCATAACTCAAAATCTAAAAATCGTTTACACGTCAAACCAAGGCCATTAGAAAGATAACTCAATTATCTACAACTTTCATGTTTACACCGAAAGCTAATTCAAAACAGAAACGGGTGAAAAAGACGCAGAACACAAAACATAGAAAGCTGTCACAGTGCAATTTCGCTAATAGCAAAATTCTGGCTAATAGCGAAAATGTTCCAGACAGATTTTCCCTTGTTGTTACGATTTTTACACCATTTTTCACCCAAAAACCCAATTTTTGATCCCTTAATCACCCAAATGATTTACAATGATGTTTACAGGTCAAATAGGCAATATAGAAATCAAAACAACATAGGAACATGCATCAAACAACACAATTCATCCATTTTAGAAATTACACAAAAATTCTAAAACCTAGAAAACCAAGAACACCACAATTCATAAATTTTCAGAATTATATACATTATTAGTGAAAGGAATCTCACCCTTACCTTAATTCAGCAAAGATTGACAACCTACAACAATTTTGATCCCTTCCTAGCTCTTCTCCTAGCCGCTTGGTTTTTCTCCTCTTTCTCTCAAAAACTCTTTTTTTTTTCAATTGTACGTGAAAAATGTTTGTTCTGACTTTTCTTTCTTTTTACTAAAACCATAACCTCTCCTATTTCATTAAACTCCCTATTAATACTATTAATTCTCATTAACCCCCTTATTTCCAAATAAATAATAATTCTATATTATTTCTAATTTATTAATAAAAGTCATACTATCTTTTAAACCTCCAAAACTTCTAATAATATTATTTCTCACCTATTTAATTAAATAATCAAATAATCATATAATAAAATACACTACACCATAAAATCAACATAAATCATTTAAAATCATATAAACTTATTAAAAATCAACCGAAAATAAATAAATAACAACTAGGGCGTTACAGAATACATGCATAAGAATAAGGAAGAAACGACAGAGAGTTAAAAGAAAGTAGAGGCTTTCAAGATGATGATCGGTACTATCAAATTGAAGATTCATGATGGTACAATTTGTAAGATACAAAGGGTACGCCATGTAATGGGGTTGAATACGAATTTATTTTCTGTTGGACAATTGAATGACCTCGGATACAAGATCAACACTGAAAGTGGCATCTTGAAAGTAGTGAAAGGTAATCTTGTGGTGATGAAAGAATAAAATATCAGAAGTAATCTCCTTCATACTATGATCATATGGCATCAGATATTATGTTATATGCCATAATGTGGCTTGAAAGTCCTTGCGGAACGCAATCTCCTTCACGGGTTCATGATGGTAAATTTGCCATTTTGTGTGCACTGTGTGAAAAGTAAGCAACATAGACTCAACTTTGCTAGAGTAACTACTAGAAGCAAACTCATATTAGATTGGAACTATTCTGATGTGTAGAGTCACCATAAATATCCTTGGGAGGATCAAGATATTTCTTATCATTCATTGATGATTTTTATGGAATATTATGCTTGTATCCGATCAAGAAGAAGTCAGATGTGTCTCCAATATTCATAGTATTCAAAGCACAAGTAGAGCTTGAAACTTGGAGGAAACGTAAGTGTTTGAGGACTTAGAATGGAGGGGAATATGTAGATGACGAGTTGGATATTTGTAAACATCAAGGCATTGTAAGGAAATTCAGAGTTGCACATATACCTCAATAGAATCGTGCAGCAGATAAGGTGAATAAAACTCTACAAGAAAGAACAAAAGCTATGTTGATAATAAAGGGAATGGCTAAATATATTTTGGGTAGAAGCAGTTAAAACCGTGTAACACCCTAGCCTCTCAAAGTGATAATTTCCGCTAATGATACGGCATATCAAGAATCTAAATGTTACATCCTCAATTAAATCACCAAGCATGCATGAATAACAATTTTCTCAAAACATCGCAGCGGAATAAAACGTCATAACTTCAACACCTAAATAAAATATCTTAATAGTCATCCCACATAAATAAATCTCCATGTAGCCATGTCTCAATATCATAATACCTCATCAATATAAATTCTCATCTCAACAACTAAATCATAAAGATAACAAAGATTCAAAAGACTCAAAACATAAAGACGTCTTAATTAGAGTCGGAACACTATACTCCGAAAGTAATAAATGAGGTAGCTCCAAGCTATCCTCAAGCCAACTAACCAAGGCAAGAAAATCTATTCTTGCACACCGTCTACCCAACCATACGGATAAGGAAGGCGGACAACCGAACGACCACTGAGGGTTAGTTCATAATTCACAACTATACATAATCAAACATAAGCATTCAAGGATTTCATGCATAACACATATACATACCCGTCCATCCTAGAATACTAACATCACATGAATATTATCCCTCATTCCATACACATCATGCTATCATAATTCTATCATAACATAGCAAGCATATTCAATCTCTAATCGAGTCATCAACATATGCTCATCACTTAACAACATCAATCATATAATATATCACGTAAATTCTTTCCTAATCATCTCAACAAATACAATTTATCATTTCAAAGCATAGGCAAAGAAATTATCATTATCAAAGGAATCACCAATCATATATATGTATAATTCTCACCTCATTACCATTAACAAGGTAATTATCATCAAAGAGATTCACCAAGTATATAAGCACAAGCAAGTAAGACATACAATTAGCGCCCCGTTCAATTATTCACAACCATCAACAAAAGCCACCAATTCAAATATATACCAATTCACATAATCACAACATTCACCAAATTTCACCAATGCACAAATTCACCAAGTCACATATTCAACTATGACACGACTCACCAAATATTCAAATTCATGCAATGTTCTAGACTCTTCTAGATGCATGTGGTACCATTGGATTCCGAAGATAATTTTACCGTATGAACCCACACCTACATAAAAATACACCTCCTTTTATGTATTTCACCTATGTAAGAGTACACCTCCTCTTACAATTCACCTATGTAAAAATACACCTCCTTTTACATTTCTCATATGAGTCAATATGACTATGATGCATGGACATACAAGTAAAGACTCGACAATGCATAATCACCTAACATATGTATTCACAAAAACAATGTAAAATTACACCTCTGTTTACATTGATTAATTCAACACCAATTTCATTATCAAGTATTTACGTCCACACAATCAACAAATCATAATTCAAACAAGAGTCATCACCATATCATCATCAACATAATCATAATCATCATTAACAACAACACCTTAAAGATCAGCAAGTTCCACAATCACCTTTCACATAAAAGACGGAAATCAATCCACATTATGATATACATTATATTAACACCCAAACATCATCCATTCATTCACATTAAGTCATACTAACATTAATTCAAAGTCTACGACAAGTTATCCGACCATAAAACACCAATTTGACAAAGTTCATCAAAGTTTATGAAAACTAACATTTCCCGATAAATCTCCCAAAACCAAGGTAAACGGATTCAAGTTCCACAACCGAGCATACACCCAAATCACATATAAGTGCAGAAGTGTGTACACAACCATTTTATGGGCAAAAGCTAACAATTACTCAAAATCCTTAAGTTCGTATTATTTTATCATTTTCCAAGTTGTCCGACAAAAAAAATCAAATAAGTTTGAATGCCTCAACTAAGCTTACACACAAGTCACATATGAGGGCAGTAGTGTATAGATAAGCGTCTCATAGGCCAATTCACTTCAATCCCAAAGTTTCACAAAGTTCGTATCATTTTACCGTTTTTCAAAGAATTCAAGATTTCAATGCAAAACCAAGTTAAAGTCCATTATTTCCATCCAAAATATTTTTACAAATCATAACAATACTGGACAACCCTAGTCCTACCCTTTTTCCTTGAGAAATCGAGTTTTTCGAAAATTTCATGTTCTTGAACTATTTTCAAAAAGTTAAGATACGATTCAAAATCCAAGTTCAATCTAACTCAATTGATGTTACCAAAGGTTTAGAAAGCTCAAATACATTTAATTACATCAAAAGAATCAGTTTGAAACCACCCGGATGCACGGAACACTCAAAACAAAGAATGTTGTGATAAGTGCTCAAAAATACTATATTTTGTGTTAATCTAGGCATTTTAATGACTTGTTTTGCAAGTTATATAAGGAAAAACAATCATTTGTTGTAATTTTACCATTTATGCTTTGTATGCCTTACTCTACTCAACTTGTGCAGGAAATGACAAGCAAGGACCAAGAAAAAGTGTCTAAGTTGTCAATAATTTCGCTATTAGAGAATATTTCGCTGATAGCGAAAATGCTCCAGGAAGGTTTCGCCATTGGCGAAGTTTGGGAAGCAGAAGTGAAGAAATTCGCTATTAGCGAATATTTCGCTAATAGCGAAATTACTCCAGGGAGATTTCACCATTAGCGAAGTTGTGGCGAGATCAAAGAAATCCAACAGGATAAGGGCCACGTAGAGCTACCCCATTGGGACAGAGGCAGATTTTCAGGATTTCGCTGATAGCGAAATATTTGGCTATCAACGAAATTTCGCAGAGGCAGCCAATATAAATAGTTTTCTCTTCTCTTTCAAGAGGACTTCACTGTTTTATTGCATTTTCTGGTTTTTAGAGAGAGATTAGGGCATTTTCTAGAGAGAGAAACACAAAACAAGGTAGTTAGGAGTAGATTCAACCCAAGATTTAGTGAGATATCATGGATCTAGGCATTGAATCTTCATCTCTTATTCTTCCTTTGCAAAGCTATCATAGACATATGTAGCTACATCTACCCTTGTGGGTCTTGAGGTATTCAAACAAGCTATTATGTAATCTTTTGATCATTTAATATATGGTTCTAGATTATTTATTCAATATTGTTGTTGTTCTTGTGTTTAATGTTTTATTGAGATTCTAAATGATATTGACAAATGCTTTTGGATTTTATAAATAGAATAACAATCTATCTTAAGTTATCATGCTAGACATAGATGTTAACATTTGATAATCACTTTTATTCTAGAACTTAATGCTTTTGGGTCATTTAATCGAGCGGGAAATCGTCGATTAAACGATCCAAACGACTTTGTGATTGTTTAAACGTGCGGGAAATCGACATTTAAACAATCCCTTAAAAATAACGATATCATTTGGACACGAATGATATTGTCGAGTGATTGTGATAATATCGTTTAAAAAGCTAGAATCCGTTATTTGATCGAGAGATTGCAGCTGTTACGCTTGGTTGATATCTCTGACCCCAAGCGAAATAGCCCTATCTCTACTCGTGTTACTTTTATGTCGAATAGTTCAAATAGTTTTACATAAACAAACAATTTATACCCAAACACTTAAGATGATATTTGACGTTAAAATGTTTATGAGATACACCAATCCCTGCGAAAACGAACCTATTATACTCACGTGTAAATAGTTATACGACATGTAAAAATCTTACATCATGTTGTCACTAAACAACTCGCTTCAAGCTTGTAACAGTTCGTGAATTAGCTTGGATAAATATTCAACACCTTATCCTTTTTAATCCTAACTTAAGTGAATTAGAAGAAATAAATTAGTGGACCAAGAATTTCAACCAAGTTCAACTCATCAAAATGGCCCAAACCTAGAATAGGACTTGAAGGGAATTAATGTGTTAAGTGAGGGCAAAAGGGAAATCGGATCACAAAGCTGGAGATAATTGTAACAAGGGAAAACCAGAACTTTTATCACTTTCCTCTCCTCCCTCTCTCTCACTCTCGCCTCCATGCAAGACTAAAATAAGATTAAGCCTTCAATTTTGAGTATAGAGAGCTTAATAGAAGAAAAGTCGAAGCAATGGAACTAGGGTTTCAAGGAAGAAGAAAAATTCAAGAAAATCAGGGATTCTTGAAGATTGTGGGTAATTAGAGATGGAAGCTAGGAATTGAAGGAGACAAAAGCACTAGAGCTTGCTGCCATCACCATGGAGACTTAAAGGTGGGTTTCCCTTCCCTCATACCTCATGCATGAATTTAAGCTGGACTAATTTAGGGTTATGGGACCTTGGATTAGTAAGAAATGAGAAGAAATCATGGTTCATGCATTTTATTTAGAAATGATTGATGTTGCATATAAATTTTGTATGTTTACATTTGATTCATTGTGTTTAAGGATGTTAGATTTATTGTTGTTTGTGACTATTTGTAATGTGAAATCATGCTAATTTATGTGTCGGACTGAGAAATTTAAGAGTAAAATCATGTGAGCAAGTGAAAGAAAGAATGAAAAGAGAGTATGGTTCAACAAACCCGTAATTGGACACCCTGTTAGTATTTTGCACATAACTTTTTCTAAAAAGGTGATTTAATAGTGAAACTTAAACTATTGGAAAGAAGACAAAATTACCTACATAATAGGCACAAGAAACGTGTAATTACATCAATTAGATTAAGAGTAATCATGGTTCCAAGTTGGGTAAGAATTATTGTCATGTTTTGGTACCTACACTAGTTCTTTAGTTAAACTGTACCAATTGGATCATTAAACCCCAAAAAAAAAAAATATCTAGAAAGGGGACATCCTCATCTTTCCAAAAAGTGTTCGTTGGTGCAAATCCGACATCGTTTGATATTTAAATAAAATTGTTAAAGGGGGGTATACATCTGCAGAAAGTTCTGTTGTAGTTTGAAATCTTTTTAGTTATTTAAAGTACTATTTTCATATGGTATTTGTACCTTGTTAGTCTCGAACAATGATTGATAAAAGATTCATGAATTCATGTTGTTGTCATGAGAAAGTTGATGAGATGAATGCTACGAATTTATGAATTGAGGTCCTAATATGGATATAGGTATTGATGTGATTAGTGATGGTAACAATGTTAATGTATAAAAATGGATACTCTTATATCATTGATGTTAATACTATTGGTATTTGATTCTAGATTACTTTGGTTGCTTGACATGTGAAGACATTCTTAATTAAATTAAAGGCTTATTTAATCATCTGGTCCCTTAACTTAATTGATTGTTTTAATTTGGTCTTCTAACTATAATTTGTACCAATTTTGTTTCATATGTTTTGCTCTATTACCAGTTTTAGTCCTTTCTGTTAGTTTCTCTCAAAAAAAACGTTAACTTATGTATCAATTTGGTCCCCTATGTTTTGCTCCGGTATTAGTTTTAGTCCTTTCTGTTAACGTTTTTTTAGAGCACTAACAGAAACGACTAAAACTAGTAACGGAACAAAACATAGGAGACCAAATTGGTACAAATTATAGTCAATGGACTAAATTGAGACAATCAGTTAAGTTACGGAACCGGGTGATTGAATAAGCCTAAATTAAAAGTATAGCAAGTAGTTATGTTTAACAAGAGGTTAAGTATTGATTACAACAAGTATCGATCCTTGTAATTAGGAATTGTGAAATGTGACTAATGGATTGATGACTTACTTTGAGAGTATGAATAGTTCTTATGTATATCATAAACATAAGCATGTTACTATCGGTATGTTATGCTGTTGTGACTAAATAAAAAGATAAAAGATTTTTGTTTAGTGTGAGGTTAAGAATTTAAGTTTATATGATATGATGATATGATAAATGGTATATATTTAATTGAAGTTTAAAGGCATACTCGAGTATGAATGTTATTTGCATAGTGTATATCATTTATCTAATGTATATGAGATATTTAAGTGAGAAAATATAGGGTTCACTCTAGCTAGGTGGATTCTTTGTCTGCGATGAGACGTGTAAGAAGGGGTAGACGAGGCATCGTTTACCGGAATTAATCTATCTCCACCTTACCATAGTTTTAAGAATTGATTATGTTATTGGAGGCTTCTCGCGCTTGATAACCTAATTAAGTTATCTATGAATATGTTATCTCGAGGTTAATAAATTGTTGCAATGAAGTTCTTAACTATTTTTAGGTTTAATTGATCATCTGATCTCTTAACTTAATTCTTTTTTTCAAAGTGGTCCCTTAACTATAAAATGTTTCAATTTAGTCTCTTATGTCTTCTGTCGTTACCTCTTTTGGTCATCTCCGTTAGTTTTTAACATCAAATGTCTAAGGAGAACCATATTTAAAGGTGGTCCACCATAGACCTTATTAAATTTTTTAATTTTAACTCTTTAATTTTTTTCTTTAAAATAAGATTGTTGGATCATATAGGATCTATTGTATTTTACTGTGAAAACACAATATTTTCTCACTTTTCTTCATCTTCCCCAATCTTCAATTAACCCAAACAAAAAACAAAAACTTGAAGAAATCTAAAAAAAATAATCTTAAAAAAAAAAAACTTCAAAATTACTACCTCCAGAATCATCATCATCTTCTTTTCATTTTCCTTAACATTTTAAAAAAATATTACTATCATATTCATTCCTAAGAAAAACATTCTCCTTCTCCTTCTCCTTCTCTTTCTCTCTTCTTCCTCATGATCTTCATCATCTTATGTATTATGTTCTTATAAACCCAGAAAAACTAACAAACAAATCTAGAAAAATCAAGAGTTAATTGAATCCTTCACAAAAATCTCAAATTAATTAAAACCCATTATTAATATTTAAAAAAAACTAGAATTGAATTGGTAAATATGGAAAGAACTAAATGAACAACAACAAAAAAGAGCACAAGGAAACTGTAACACCTTATTTCTATTAAAGCGATAAAACACGCGGATATAATAAATATTCAAAAAATAGACGTTACATCTTCAATAGATTTCAAAACAACATGCATGCATATATATATAAGTTCTCAACAGTCGCAGCGGATATAAATCATACATCACATAATTCAACATGCCAACATATAAATCTCCAAATCCCGACATATGGGAAAACACTCAACAACATAAATCATAACAAATAAATAAGATGATGACTTCCTAATCAGAGCCTAATCTAGACTCGACAGCAAAATAGAGGAAGCATCCGCTATCCTCAAACAATTCAACAAGCAAGCAAACTACTCATGCACGCGGTCTACCCATTGATACAAACAGGTAGGCGGTCAAAACCACTAGGGGTTAGTTTCACATCATTCATAATCAAAATAAAAAAATATAAGCATTCAAGGATTCATGCATAACACATATACAAAACCTTCTCTCATAGAATACTAACATCACATATGAATTATCACCCATTTCTTACATAACATGCTATTGCAATTCTAACATAGCAAAGCAAACATATTTAAACTCTAATCAAGTCATCGACATAAGCTCATCATTTATCAACATCAATCAATGAAAGGAATACTCATTTTATCTCATTTAGCCTAATCAACTCAAAAAATACAATTTCATTCTTTCAAAGAATAAGCAAGAAAGTCATCATCACTAAAAGATCATGAAACCACATTCGTATAAATTTCACTTCATTATTTTCACCGAAATAAACATCATTAATTAGAATCATTTAATGAACCAGTATCACCATTAACAACAAACATCAACAATTACACAACTTCGCATATTCATCAAATATCACCAAGTGTACAATTCACCAAACTCATCAATGTACATAAATCACCAAAGTTCACCAAATACATAATCAATTATGACGCATTTGACAAATTCATCAAATGTATGTAATGCGCCTAGACACGACTCCTACATGCATGTGGTACCGTCATCAACAACAACTAGTCTGTCGCTCCATGATGCCAACAACACATCATATGTAAGATTTCACACCCGTCTTACATTTTCACCTACGTAAAGGTCCTCCCTTTACGTCACATATGAGACTATGATGCATGAACATACAAGCAAAGACTCGACAATGCAAAATCACCTCATATATTCAACAACAACAATGTAAGAGATCACTTCCATTTACATTGATCAACTTCAACAACAATTGCATTATCAAGAATTTACGTCCACACAATCAACAAGTCACAATTCACTTAAGAATCATCACCAAACAATTTCAACATGTTCACAACAACTCACCAACAACATCAACATTATTTAACATATGCATTCACTAACAATTCAACATGTTCACAACAAATCACCAACAACATCAACATTAATTAGCATATATGAATTCATCACCAACAATCAACATTAATTAGCATATATGAATTCACCAACAATATCAAGATAAATTAACATATATGCGTTCTCCAACATCACCTACATCATATGTTCAACAACTTCATACAATTTCTCACAATCCAAGTAAAGGAGGAAATACTTAACTCTATAATAAACATCATATTCAACACATTTCAATCATTCCTACGTCTTCATATAATCATATAAAGCTATTCGCAAAAGATTTGTAATGTAATCGGCCTAAAGAATCATTTTCGACAACATTTACTTATCATTTTACAACTTCAAAACGATTGAGATAAATAAATCAAAACCAACTAAACAAATTCCAATGCCTCAACTATGTATACACCTAAACCACATATGAGTGCAGTAGAGTATACATGTGCGTTTCACCGGCCAATTACAATGAAATCATAAAAATCACAAAGTACGTCTCTCTTTGTCATTTTTCAAAACCAAAAAATTATCAAAAGAGAACTAAGTTTAATTCAACAAGACATAGGTTAAATACTCTTAAACATTCTAATTAAACTTCTAAAACTAGAGATTTGAAGTTTGGAAACAAACCAAAAGTTTCGGGTTGATTTAGAAACGGTTAAGCTAAATTTTCGTAAAGTCTTCCCAGACCCACTTGGAGTGTTTCTATCATAACTCAAAATCCACAAAACATTTTCAAGTCAAACCAAAGAAATTGGAAAGCTAACTCAATTATCTAAAAATTTCATGTTTATACCAAAGGCCAATTCATAACGGAAAGGGTGAAAAATAGTGAAATACAAAGGATCTGGTTTACCAAAATCGTGTCACGATTTTGGAAATCGCGGCACGTTTTTATGTCCAGAAATCACTGAACATTCTGCCATCAAAATCATGGTATGGCAGCAAAAATCACGACACGGTTTTGACAGCATCAGGTCCAAAAATCAGCTTTTCAAAAGGTGCGTTTTCCACCATTTTAGTCCCTTCCAAGGTTCAAAATCTCAAGCACACCCAATTCACCATACTAATGTCTTCTGATCACTTATACAATAATCTCACCATAAACAATTTAATTCTACACAACAAAATCAACTTATTTATTTCCAACCCATTTTTCATGAAAACCTTCAAGAACAACACAAATTCACAGCAAGCTCAATGATTATGGATACCCATAGCTTCAATCAACAACAACAACATCTCACAACAACAACAACAACATTTAATCATAGATTCAACCATAAATCAACAACAACATATCAATATTCATCATTTGGACACAATTCACAAGGTAACCAACATCATATCACTATATCATTTTCAATTTTCATGTTAACAACTTAATCAACAACTCATATACCCAAACATATCTAGATCATATGAACAAGAAATTCAACATTTAAGTTCATGAAAATCACTTATTCAAATAAGCACTTATGCATAGAATTAGAGAAGAAAATAAGCTAAGAGATTATCATTGAAATCTAACCCCCTTACCTTAATTCTTTACAATCCTAAGCTATTGCCTCACTTTACCTCCAATCCTTAAGCCTCTAACCCTTCTCTTGCTCCCAAAGCCTCTTCTCCTCAAAACCCTCTCTCTAGCTCCTCTTGAACTTCTCTCTCTAGCTTCTCTTTCTAAAACTTTGAAATGAATGGAATAACCCTAATTTTCTCTCCTCATGGGTTCATAATGCCTATTCTCTTAACAGGCCTAATTCATTACCTCAAGACTTCTAATTTATTCGAGGTAAAATATAACGACTAAACAACGGTTCTAATTAATTATCTCAATGAACACAGTAACTTAGCATTATTAATGATTCTCACTCGAAACACTAAAAAAAATAACTCTTACCGAGAAATTACTAATTTACCCTCGTTTGCTAAATGACCAAAATACCTCTAAGTCCAAAATGACCAAAATACCCTTCTAACATCGAATTCTACGAAAACATACGAAAAGACATTTAATCACATACGAGCATAAATAAACACAATTAAAATCAATTAAATTAAATCTAACGAAAAATTGGGCTGTTATAGAAACAACATCAATGCATCAGGAATAAAACGTGCAGAAGGAACAAAATTGGAATTGGAATCAAAATTGGATTGGAATTCATTTTCCAACAAAAAACACGCAGTAGAAAATGCAGCAGAAAACGCTTCAGAACTAAAGGGTTGTAAACGCTGCAGAAACAGGAACAATAGTGCATCATGAATTAGAGGTCTAAACCCATTTTTCCCTTTTAAACACACATATAAACATAAATTAAACAACATAAGTCAGCAACATCAGTATGAGAAAGAAGAAGCCAAATCTTCTCAGATCTAAGTGTTCTGTTAAGGTGGTGGTGATTTTTTATTCGGCAGCGACGTCGGTGGTGAAGGGTCGGAGATTAACATGTGAAGAATGTTGTTGAAGAGGGAGAGAAATTGAAAAGAAATTGAAAAGTTGCTGAAAGATGTGATGTTAAGGGGCCCAAATTCTACCTTTGTGAATTGATGTATTTCAATTCTAGATTTTTTTTTGAGTAATTGGATCCAATTAATTTGAGATGATTAACAATAGTGAAGGATTCAATCATTTTTTTTTCTTGGAATAGTTTTTCATGTTTTTCTGGGTTGATATGAACATAATGTTGAAGATGATGAATACAAAGAAGAAGAAAAGGAAAAAAAATTAGATATGGGTGGTTCATTGTAATATTACTATGGACCTGCAATCAAATGGTTATAATCATATTAAAAATATTAGACATCAAAAAACTAACTATGGGGACTAAAATAGCTAACGGCAGAATACATAAAGGACCAATTTGGGACGTTTTTTAGTTAAGGGATCGTTGTGAAAAAAGAATTAAGTTAAGGGACTGGAGGATCAATTAACCCTTATTTTTATAATCTAAATTAAAAATCTTGTTCAAAGACAAGATTGTGTTTTATCTCACTTTAGGAGGCTCACTGAGATAATTAATATCTCACCCCACGTTTATTTCTATTTTTCAGGTATAAGTAACTTTCAAAGTATCATCAGAGGTCAGATCACAACAACGTCTAGTTTAGGGTCTAATTATCCATTGTATTTTTAAAGGTGTCATATATTTATATGTACATATTTTGTAAATGTTACTTCTAAATAAAGTTATTCAAAGTCATCCATTTGCAATTCAAAGTTAAAATCTTAGAGTAAAATTCCATTTGAGATGAAAAAAAAATTAATTTCTTAATACTCAAATTGGAATGTTACAACTTAGGAGGTGACATTACTATATAGAGTAAAATATGTTGAACTTGGGAGGTAAGTAGTTAAATAATTAAGGAAACTAGTGCCTGCTTGAAGGAAATAAGTCATAGCCTAATAGAACAATTCTCTTAAAACCTTGGCAAGGTAGACGCTGATAGGGCTGCCGGTTTGTAGAATTAACGAGAGAGGGAGAGTGTGTGCTATGAGTGTTTTAAGATTCACAGATGGATGGACCTAAGGAAATTTGGCCTTCATTTGCCTTTGGAAATGGTGTAAAGCCAACATAAAGTCTATGCTTTCAATTAACTTTGAGGTGGAATGACCCCACACGTAACGATCACCGTGTGACCAGTAGGTGGAACCAAACATTGGAGGGATAAACTTAGTTAACCGAGAAGTATAGACTCAGCGGGTAAGGATTATCGTGTGATCAGCAGGTGCATCTTTTAACCTATTAGAGTAGTAATGTCCCAACGGCCTCATTACTTCTATAGTCTACCTAAGATAAATAAACACGACATTACCGTTATTTAATATCCAACAATATAAATAGGGGGATTCGAAGAATCCTAACTGCTGCTTACTTTTATGTAACCAAAACAAGTAAACTTGCTCTGTTGCAATCAAATAAAAATTGCAACTCTCTAACCCTTAACTCTTTTATTATATCGTCAACTTGAAAATAAGTAACGCGAAATATTTGGACGAAACGACAATCCTTGCGGATACGATATTATACTTATCACTTTATTATTTGGTAAACGATTTGATACACTTGCATAATCTGCACATCAGTTGTTTGATGCAAAACGCATAGTCTGCTTCAGGAAGCGCACATGTCGTGCATTTATTCCTGGACCGTGCGTTTTCAAGAGCAAAACGTGCATGTTCGTGCGCGTGTTGTATGGTCCAAAACAATATTTTCTTGTACTTTCAAGGTTCCAAATGCAACCCTTGGAGTCCCAAATACCTAAAATCACTACAACATTTTGGACCTAACGCAGCGCATGTTTTTTTGTCGGTAAAAAAAGCGATCCGGTATAGAACAATAGGAACGGTTGTTTTACTCTGTTTGTATAGTACATTGATTTTCATTTTTTTATGAGCAACCGTTCTGGATTAATATTTTATATATATATATATATATATATATATATATATATATATATATATAATAAGTTTGTGTTTTCTTTTAAGGATAATAAGTTTGTTTTTATTCTCCTTCAAAAAGAAAGTTTGTTTTTATTCTATTTTGTTTGATCTCTCACTATACACGACCAAAAAATATCTCTCTCTCGATCCCAGTTCCATTTTTTGCTATACCCTCCCTCAGAGTCTCACGTCACCGTTATCATAGATAGGAAAAGAACCCCAAACTATTCAACTTCCTCCGTCGTCGCTAGTCCCAAATCTGAATTTGTCTTCGATTATGAATTCAATTTTTTTTTCCCTAAAATGGGTTTATTTCGCTGTAGTTTCTTTTGTTTTGTTACAGCGTTCTTCACGCCCCTACTTGCCTATATATGAAATTATTTATGAAACATATTTTACTAGTGTTGTAAAGGAGGCAGAAAAAGGGATCAAAAGGTATGAATATTTTACGTCACTAAACCAAGATTTCATAAACATTTGAGCTTAATATTTACTCTTGGAAGATGTTTATCTATATTTTTGGTGATTTTCCATGGATGCTTTTAATCTATGAAATACAGACTTAGATGGGCACATAGCTATGAAGCACGGATACGGACACCGGACACGACACGGATACTGACACAACTAATAATTTGAAAAAATCACATAATGTAATGTAATTACAAGTGTCGGTGTCGTGTTGTTGTCGGACGCGACCCATGTCCAACACCGGGACACGCCTAATCCAAGGAGTGTTTGTGCTTCATAATAATTTGAAAATTTGATATAATTTAATGTAATCTTATGATAGTGTCATGTATGTGTCGGACAAGATACAAATCTGACATCGGGACACGCCTTATCTAATAAGTATATGTGCTTCATAACTTGTAATTCTTTTAGTCGGTTCTCTACTCTCCATACTTTGATTTTTTCTTGGTAGGTTGAGCATTTTGTACTAAATGGATAAATGAGATAAACTTCTAGTAACACAAGTTGCGATTGGGATGGGTATCTCTCTGAACTTTTTAATACTTTTATTGCTTTGTTGCATATGTATTAATTTCTTTTTTACATATGAATTAATTAATTAATTAACATGTTATCTAAAGGGTTGAATTCATAATTTAAAGTATAGTGTTATTCATTCATACTTTTTCATGATTCCGAAGTCATATATACTAGTTCTATATAATAAAACATAGTTCCATAAAGACAAAATGGAATCTGGAATCCCAATTCTTTGTGCCTTGTTATTTGGGATGAAAGAAAATGTCTTTTTAATTGTAGTGTGAATCATGTTATGATATGAATGCTTGGGTTCTATACTTCTATATATATATATATATATATATATATATATATATATATATATATATAAGTTTTATGATTGGTTGCCTTTAATATTGTTTGTCTTGTATAAAAAATCAAGGGTTAAATATGTTTTTAATCGCTATAATATTATGAGTTTTTAAGTTTAATCCTTATAAAATTTTAATGGTAATTCTAGTCCTTCAAAATATTGTAGTTTGTAAGAATAATCTCTATTTTGAAATTTTTTTATAGTAACCGAATACATTTATTCCTCCAAAATAGTCCCTATAAAATGCAAATAGGGACTAAAAGTGAGTAACTTTTTTTGTAGGGACTAAACTTAAGAGTTTGTAATATTATAAGGATTAAAAACATATTTAACCCTTGAAAGTATTTAAGAGAAATTTGCACGTAAGTATTTGTTTCCTAACCCATGTCCAATTGGTGGTGGTTTGGTGCCCTCTCACCCTTTCATTTGACCCTGTTCTTTGTTTTAAAATCTTTTGATTTACATTTGACTTAAAAATTGTGGTTCCACAGTATTTCCTCCCAAAAATTGCTCATCCAAGTTGACTTTTACCTTTTGATTATAATTTTATTAATTTTTACCTCATTCAATTTTCATTGGTTTATCTCCATTTGTTTCTTATTCTCCTTTGACTATATTGTAATCTTTGTGTTATCTCTCCTTATTTTCTTTCCTTAAAAAAAAAGTATACCCTAATTTTCTGTCATTGGCAGGTTAATCATCAATTTTTTAGCCTTCGATGAAGCTGGACAACTTGATAAAGCAATATATATATATATATATAGAGAGAGATAAATAAATCAGGTTTTCCTCTCTTTCTCTTTGTTTCTATCGGTTAAAGTTTCTTGGGATGTTGAAAAGTAAAAATCTTATGTGGTCAAAACCCGTTTAGATTGACTAATTTTTAAGTTTATGAAAAATATCTTATACAAATAATTAAGTTTCTATATTGATTTATAAATTCTTACTAACGAAAATTGTACCTTCATAAACCGGTTTTTCATAAATTAACTTGAAAAACTTATAAATAATACAAAAATGTTTATTTATTTTCATAAATTGTTCTGCATGAACTCAAAAATAGGTTAATCCAAACAGCTCCAAATCTACGAAGGCTCTAAAAAATGTTGGCTCCTAACACAAAAAACACAGTGTACTTCTGTTGACTAGTTATTTCGTTTGCTATTAGCTTAATGGTTATTTCATGTGTATGGTTCTTTGCTTCTGATTGAGCTTTGGTGTCATTTACCATGTTTGAAGTTTTTATATGCAAGGGTATTTTTGTACATATAACTTATTGAACATGTTGATTTTTATTTTGTAGATGAATAATGATGATATTGATGAAGAATTCAAGATTTGGAAGCAGAATATATGAAGAGATACAAATGATGATGGAATTAAGTTTTTTTCTTAATAGATGTTGATGGTCATTTTTGAAGATGTTATTTCAAAAATGATAATTGACATTATATTTTAGGGTATACATTAAAGACTCATAAAAATATTATATAATTTTGTAGTGGTGATTAATGATGATTGACAAGTATTTGATTTTATGTAATTTTTTAATTTATGATTATATATCAATTTTATGATTTTTGGTATGAATAATTTTGAGCAATGCTATATCTCTAGAAAAATAACATCAAGAATTTTTCAAGAATAAAGAGGAACCAATCACAATGCACTATTTGCCACAATTCAAGGAGGTGTGGCGGAAAAATAGGAAGTGAACAAATAAATCATGCAATCAAAATTTGTCAATTGTTTCTTGAGAAATTCTTGATGCTATTTTTCTAGATAAATAGCATTTTCCAATAATTTTTTACTAAAGTTACAGTTCCTTTAAATCGAATAACGATAAATTACAATGCCTTTTATTAGTATTTAAAAAAAAAAAAACTTTCAAAACAGTGAAAAATTGTTGGGGTAGATATGAAGAGCCAGCCATAAGAAACAGGCCTTTGAGAACGGTTTAAATAACAGCAACGGCAAAAGTTCGTTGAGATAACTCTTAGCAAAACGTTCAACAAAATGAACCATTTGCTACGGTTTTATTCTGTGCAACGACGAAAAAGTGTTGCTATTTTCGGAAGTAGAATACCGTTTTCCTATGGTGCCTAATACTACGCTTTTTCTAACGCTGTTGCGGCATGTGAATAAAAGTGTTGTCTAAATATAAGACATCGCCTTGGTTTGCCACGGATGAAAAATCGTTCTGATATTAGTACTTGTGATAATGTTGGTAAGGTGATGAACTTTGATGATGATTAAATAATGGTATATACTTCGATTTGTTATAATCGATCTTATTCACGTGATGGTAGCTTCCTGAGAATGATAAATGTGTATATGCATGATTTACGTGGAATCTTAGAATGTTACTTTATGATTATATGTTATTATATGGAATATTATCAACCCCTAGTGGTCGTTTGGATGACCGCCTACCCATTTGTATGAATGGTGTAGACGGCTTGCATGATTGAGTTCTTATTGCTTGTGAGTACTCGAGGACTAGCTTGGACCTACCTCTTTATCTTTTGTTTGGAGTATAGTTAGGCTCTAATTAGGAGTGTCGGGACTTTTACATTTTCCGTCAATTATCCATTTTGGATTTATTTGCTGGGACTTTTGTTATGTGTTAGAGACCTGAGACATGGTGTTGAAATTTTATTATTCATGTACTTGAGGATTATTACATATTGCTGAAATAGTTATGCATGATGATTTTCCACTGCGAGTTTTATCAAAATCGATTTATGCATATTTTGCGAAAATGATGACATAGCATATAAACTCTTTCGAATAATTGATTTATTTTTATGATTTATTGCATTCGGAATTTAGGATGTTACATATGGAATCCACAATGACCATCACCGCTTACATCCACAACCTTTTAATTAAATTCATTCTTGAACGACGAGATTTTGTCTCTGTGTGGGATCTCAACATTAACCAGAGGTTGCTTAGGATTAAAAGACTTCCATCTTTACATAACCAATACAAAGGTATGCATGATGACTTCCATCTTCGAATCCAATCAAGAAATGAGATAAATTCCAAACTGAATCTAGATAATTGTGATTGCAGATTTGCTCTGATGAAGATACGATACTGTGAAGGTGAGAAAAACACAAGAAGGGGGGGTTGAATTGTGTTTGCTTTTCGCAGCTCTTGAAGAGTGAGAATCTAATTTCCTTAAACTCAGAGTCTGAATGGGATCAGAGTCTGATGAGAGATTAGGTTCTGATGCAGCGGAATAATCAAGAGATAGAGAGAAGAGAGAACACAAGCAATTATACAGGTTCCTTCCACAAATCGGAAGTAGTCCTGTCCCCCTTGTACTTCCAAGGAGAGTTCACTAAAATGTAATATCAAATTACAAGTTGCTCAAACACACAGTATGAGACTTCCTTGCTCAAGCTCACAGGCGAGAGACTTCCTTGCTCAAAGACACAACTAAGAGACTTCCTTTGCTCAATGGACGCAGCCAAGAGACTTCCTTTGCTCAATGGACGCAGCCAAGAGACTTCCTTTGCTCAATGGACGCAGCCAAGAGACTTCCTTTGCTCAAGCACAAAAGCAAGAGACTTCTTACACAATTACAGAAAATTGAATAAAGTTGAAACACTTGACAACAATCAAAATGTGTTTCAATTACAACAAAGACAGACTCTGTTTTACACAAAAGACAGACTCTGTTTTTCTATGAAACTTAGAAATTCTAGAATACTCAGTTTGTAAGAATCTAAGTTGATGATGTGCTTTTGTTAAGACTCAGTTGAATACGAAAGCAGCGCAATGTAATTTTCAAGTTGTAGAGTCCAACAATTCTTCAAGTCTTATATCCTTTATATAGCCGTAGGAAAGAGACGTTGAGTCATCCAGCACATCAGGATGATTTCTGAAGCTTGATCAATGACTGTTGATTTGTTTCTTGATTTGGTAATAGTCCTTCAATTGCATAATTTGAATTTCATTCCCTTTGAAGATTAATACCGGTAGACACAGTTGCCAAACTGTACGAGGTAGTGGAGTAGTGGAAACAGAGTTCGTACAACGTACTCTGTATTGGCCTGCATTCTTGTCTTTGTGCTTCCCACGCTCAAGTTGACTTTGAAGCTAGCCGTTACTCCATTTGAGAGTTTCTTTTGCATCGTAATGCAGTAGAGATCCTTGTTAGCAGATTATCAAATTTGTGGCTTCAGACTCACTGTAGCACTATGCTTCTGATAATCTTCAGACTCTCTTGGTTTTCAGATTCTGATGGTCTTCAGACTCTGATACAGTCTTTCAGACTCTCTTCGGTACAGTCTTCAGACTCTCTTCGATGCAGTCTTCAGACTCTCTTCGATGCAGTCTTCAGACTCTCTTTGATGCAGTCTTTAGACTCTCTTTGGCACAGAATCACAAGCAACAAGCTTCTCTGGATTTTTTGCTCTTTAACTTTGTTCAAACAGAATACTTTCTAAGATATAAATCTTAATTGATATCCTGCATACTTAAACAAATATTAGCAATATCCAATTGACAACTTTTTAATACCTTGTTATCATCAAAACTCAAAACGTGGTATTGTTGAACACCTTTGTTCCAACAATCTCCCCCTTTTTGATGATGACAAACATTAGTATTTAAAAGGTCAATTGTTGTTAATCTAATTAACAAGTTGACTTAAAGGGTTCTGAGGTTTGTAAGCTCAGAGTCTGAGGTTTGTAAGCTCTGACTCCCCCTGAGTCTGATAGTTCTTAAGTTGAGGTTTGTAAGCTCCTCTTAAGTTCTATCCAGGTTAATTAAATTCACTTTCACAAGCAATCAAATTTATTCTCAGAATAAATTTAGAGAACTGATTCTAAAATAGGGGCTCAGAGTCTAACTAAGCACCTTTCGCAGATTTCCCTTTAACTTTTACGTATTACATGCAATGTAAATTTAGAAAATTTTCCCTTCTCCCTGACATAAATACTTTCCCTTCTCCCCCTTTTGTCATCAACAAAAAAAAAGGTTTTAGAACAAGTTCCTCCCCCTTTTTAAATGACTTAAGATAAGGGTGTAAACATGTTTTAAGGAAGAATGAGATTCAGAGGGAAAACATAAAAGATTCATAGCATAAAAAAAATGCAAATAGAATCAAAAACAACTTGAATAAATTGTAAGCAAAAACAAGTTCAGAAGATAGCAAACAAGAATTACAAAAATAAAACAAAACGAAATTAAACTAAGGTTGGTTTTGTTTGGCAAGATGATCCATCAATTTCTGGAGATCCTCTTGCTGTTTCTTTACCATCTCTTCCAGAGCCTCAGTTCTTCGCAAATGCGCTTCCCTTTCTTGTCTAGCTTCTTCTTGAACTCTATACAGTCTCCTCTTCAAAGAATTATAAGCCACTGATTCTCTAGGAATATATTGATCTTCATCAAAGAAGGGTGTATCTCTAATCCTTTGAATCAGAGCTTTTTTCAAGATAACAGCTTTCTCAGCCCGCTTGATTTCTTCAACATGCTTGGCAGTGACAAGTGCTTGCTCCCTGGCAGCAGTCTTCTGAATTTTGGTGAAAAATTTCAAGAACTCAGTCTTCACTGAAGAGAACTTGTCCTCATAGCTCACATTGAGGATTGGCACAAACCTTTGCTCAATAACATCTTTGGGCTTATTGCATGAAGAAGCATAGAACTCATCTATCTTGCTTGAATCAAATAAGTCAATTTGAGGTTCAGAGGTTGAGGGTAGAGAAGCTCTCAAGGCTAGAAAAGTTTCAAAACCTAGGAAATAGGTTATGGGGTCACAAGGAGGTTGAGAAACTCTTCTGGTCTCAGCTCTACATTCTGTTACAGTTTCTGATACGATATCAGAAGCTTGTTCCAGATTTTCAGAAGCTGGTTCAACAACAGGTTCTGAAGGTTCAACAGAAGCTAAAGTCAGATTTTTTGTAGGTTCAGGTACAGGGTCTGGTTTGGAGACAGATGAAGTAGCTTTTGTTATTTTGGATTTTGCAGGGGTTTTTGGCAGTTCTCCTCCTAGATGTTTTTCAAGAGAATGTAGAGTGTCTGGAGAGTCTACACAAATGGTTTCAGTTTGGGGGGATGGCTGTTTGGATTGAATGGGTACTTCAGGTTTTTCAAAAGGTTGAATTACCTGAAGTGGTTTGAGAAATGAAGGTTGAGCGGGATGGTCAGCAGGAAGATTCATAGACACTGTGATTGTGTCTTGAATTACTATGTCCATAGTTGAATCAACATAATCAACTACTGCAGGGTCAAGTGGGTTATGGGATGATATGGGTTTGATTGGTGAGGGAGATGAATTTTTGAGGGATGGAAGAATTTGGCTTAAAGGTTTGTTGTCAGATTCTGAATCTGATTCTGACTCTTGATTCAAAGATGAAGATGAGCTATATGCTATGTTGCCAGAGGTGCCAATGCCAGCTTCTGGAGAGGCATAGTGATCAGACACAGTAGCTTCTGATAACTCAGCTTCTGCAGTTGCTAAAGGATTCTTCTGTTTAAGAGCATAAGCAAGCAACTTAGCAGCTTCCTTGACAGTCTCTTCCTTTAATTCTTCAGCCACTACTTCTGCTGCCATTGCCTTGCCAGCAGCATGTTCATCCTCAATCTTAGATACAGAAGTACCTATCTTCTATGCTACATCCCTAGCCACAGGAATCACATCCACCTTTCTCTTCTTGATCTGACTCTCTTCACCTTCAGAGTCAGCATCAAGGTAGTCAGCAATATCTTGAGCCATTCTGACAAAATCTCTGTCAGCCTTGCCTTTCTTCGCTTTCTTCTCATCTTTCTTAGCCTTCTTCTCATCCTTGGCTTTCTTTTCATCCTTTGTTTCTTTAATCCTATCCTTAATTTCACGAAGTGCAGATGATGTTGATGAAGGCATAGGAGTTAAAGTCTTAGGAGAACCAATTTTCACTCCAGGAAGAGCAGTAGATTTGATCTTTTTCTTGAGAGGCTCCTGCTTCTCTTCCTCTTCCTTGAGAACCACTTCCTTGGTCCTTTTACCTTTGACCTTAAGAGGTCCTCCTCCAACAGTCTCAATAATGGCAGAATAGTTGATTATTCTACCAGTTTCCTTGAAGTAATCCACCACAAATCTAGCAAGAACTTCAGGATTATCTTCTTTGGATATGGGAGGGAAGTCCATCATCAAATCAGATTGTACATAGGATTCCCTCATATCATGCTTAGAGGGGTTGAATCTCTTGACAATCTTCATGTACTGCAGAGTCTTGCCATTAATGATTCTTTCGGTCACAGTTCCTAGATGAATATCTGATACCACACCAGATTCTGATAAGACCTTCAAGAGGCCTCATTGATACAGAATCTCAGATATTAATCTTCCAAAAGGAACTTGCCTCCTGGTTTCTGATTGACTCTTCTTGATGGCCCAACACATGTGGTGCATCACATATCTGGGGAAGTTGATCTTTATTTTGTTGATAAGAAAATAAAGAAGAACTTTGTGATCCACAGACAGTGTGTCTGTTCCTCCTCCTTTCTGAAGCATACTGTCCAGTATAATCTTCAGAAGCACCCTATGCTCAGGATTCATATCCACCAATTTATTTAAGGGTCTCCCTTCAAATAACAACTTGTTGCAGATAACAGCCAATTCACTTTTCTTGTTGACATTCCACTGAAATTTACCAGCGCTCTCCATTTGACAAGCCCTGGCTACCACCCCTTCAGTGATAATAATTGGTATTCCCAACACAGCAGACCTTATTTCAAGACCATTGTACGGTTTTAAACCCATTTGGTCTCTGTTCTTGCCAACAAGACTGGGGTTGTTTGAGATAGCAACTGTTTCTTCCAAAGTAGCTTCAGCTTTGTCGTAGACTTCTGACCTAACCCAAAAATCTCTAACAAGCTCCTGATATGTTGGTCCATTCAACATACCAAAGTATCTCATCATTCCTTGTGATAAGAAATGAGGAGTAACATCAACTCCATGACGACTGAGCGAACCAAAATCAACTGGAGATTCAACTTGAATTTCCAGAGTCTCCTTGATGATGTTCATTGTTCTGGGTTTGATAACATAGGACCTTCCGGACTTGATTATAACACCAGATTGGATGAGATCACTTGCCATTATAGGGGTTTCTAAATGTTTGATTTGAGAACAAAAAGTTTTGCAAATTATTGAAAACAAGAAATTTGTTCAGAGAGAAATCAAAGAGTGAAAAGAAAAGTGAGTTGTGTGTGTTATGTATTTATAGAGAAAAAGTTTGAAAACTATTTGGAAAGAGTAGGGGACAAACAAACACAAACAATAAATACATATAGCATGCAGCCGTAAACGTATTGGGACAAAGCGAAGGTAACTTGTTTAACGTAATGAAATCATTGCCCTTTGAGTTCTTACCCAATATAGACAGGCCACGTCTGAGAAACTGTAAAGTAACTGTCACCATAGTGGGGCAGGTGTTACTAAACTCAACAGTCATGCTTCCACTAATACGAGCTTCTGAGAGTCTAAAGATTCCTTACCAGAGTCTGAATAGTTTATCAGAAGCTTTCATCAGAGTCTCCAAAAGAGAGTCTGATTCCCAAATAGCTTTTGAATATTTTCAGAGTCTGAATTCTGTTTTCAGAGGCGCACATTACCCAGAGACATAGCACATGTTCAGATTTTTCTTTATGAAATCAAATCTTTCAGCAGAAAGGGTTTTGTAAATATATCAGCCCATTGATGATCAGTATCAATGAATTGAATATCTAAAATTCCCTTTTGAACATAGTCTCTTATAAAATGATGTTTAATCTCAATGTGCTTTGCTCTTGAATGCATAATTGAATTCTTAGACAAACATATAGCTGCAGTATTATCACAATAAATTGGGATATGGTTTTCAGTTATTTGATAGTCCTCAAGCTGATGTTTCATCCAGAGCAGCTGAGATGTATTCTGCTTCTGTTGTAGACAAAGCAATGGTTGCTTGCCTTTTGCTAGCCCAGGATATCAGATTCTCTCCCAAGAATTGACAATTGCCACTGGTAGATTTTCTTTCAATCCTGTCTCCAGCATAGTCAGCATCACAGAATCCAACTAGCTTGTAGTCAGAGGATTTCTTGTAAAGAAGTCCAAGATTAGTAGTTCCTTTCAGATATCTAAAGATTCTCTTAACAACAGTTAAGTGAGACTCTCTAGGATCTGATTGAAACCTTGCACACAAACATACACTGTATAAAATATCTGGTCTGGATGCAGTTAGGTATAACAAAGAACCAATCATACCTCTATACAGCTTCTGATCAACTTTGGTTCCTTGATCTTCTTTGCTCAGAGTGCAGGTTGGATGCATTGGAGTATTCATTTCTTTGCAGTCCTCAAGATTAAACTTCTTCAGAAGCTCTTTCGTATACTTGGACTGATGAACGTAGACTCCATCTTTGCTTTGGTTGATTTGAATTCCAAGAAAGAACTTCAATTCTCCCATCATGCTCATTTCAAACTCATCCTGCATTACTTTTGAAAACTCTTTGCAAAGTGAACTATTTGTAGAACCAAAAATGATATCATCAACATAAATCTGAACTATAAGAATGTCTTTCTTCAGAGTCTTTCTGAATAGAGTAGTGTCAACTTGTCCTCGTTCAAAGTTGTTTTGAATTAAGAAATTACTTAGTCTTTCATACCAAGCTCTGGGAGCTTGTTTCAAGTCATAGAGTGATTTCTTTAATTTATAAACATGCTCTGGATCTTTTCTGTTACACGGTTAAGTGCTAAGACAACAGAGCCGAAGCTCTGATACCAACTGAAGGTGAGAAAAACACAAGAAGGGGGGGTTGAATTGTGTTTTCTTTTCGCAGCTCTTGAAGAGTGAGAATCTAATTTCCTTAAACTCAGAGTCTGAATGGGATCAGAGTCTGATGAGAGATTAGGTTCTGATGCAGCGGAATAATCAAGAGATAGAGAGAAGAGAGAACACAAGCAATTATACAGGTTCCTTCCACAAACCGGAAGTAGTCTTGTCCCTCTTGTACTTCCAAGGAGAGTTCACTAAAATGTAATATCAAATTACAAGTTTCTCAAACACACAGTATGAGACTTCCTTGCTCAAGCTCACAGGCGAGAGACTTCCTTGCTCAAAGACACAACTAAGAGACTTCCTTTGCTCAATGGACGCAGCCAAGAGACTTCCTTTGCTCAATGGACGCAGCCAAGAGACTTCCTTTGCTCAATGGACGCAGCCAAGAGACTTCCTTTGCTCAAGCACAAAAGCAAGAGACTTCTTACACAATTACAGAAAATTGAATAGAGTTGAAACACTTGACAACAATCAAAATGTGTTTCAATTACAACAAAGACAGACTCTGTTTTACACAAAAGATAGACTCTGTTTTTCTGTGAAACTTAGAAATTCTAGAATACTCAGTTTGTAAGAATCTAAGTTGATGATGTGTTTTTGTTAAGACTCAGTTGAATACGAAAGCAGCGCAATGTAATTTTCAAGTTGTAGAGTCCAACAATTCTTCAAGTCTTCTATCCTTTATATAGCCATAGGAAAGAGATGTTGAGTCATCCAGCACATCAGGATGATTTCTGAACCTTGATCAATGACTGTTGATCTGTTGCTTGATTTGGTAATAGTCCTTCAATTGCATAATTTGAATTCCATTCCCTTTGAAGATTAATACCGGTAGACACAGTTGCCAAACTGTACGAGGTAGTGGAGTAGTGGAAACAGAGTTCGTACAACGTACTCTGTATTGGCCTGCATTCTTGTCTTTGTGCTTCCCACGCTCAAGTTGACTTTGAAGCTAGCCGTTACTCCATTTGAGAGTTTCTTTTGCATCGTAATGCAGTAGAGATCCTTGTTAGCAGATTATCAAATTTGTGGCTTCAGACTCACTGTAGCACTATGCTTCTGATAATCTTCAGACTCTCTTGGTTTTCAGATTCTGATGGTCTTCAGACTCTGATACAGTCTTTCAGACTCTCTTCGGTACAGTCTTCAGACTCTCTTCGATGCAGTCTTCAGACTCTCTTCGATGCAGTCTTCAGACTCTCTTTGGCACAGAATCACAAGCAACAAGCTTCTCTGGATTTTTTGCTCTTTAACTTTGTTCAAACATAATACTTTCTAAGATATAAATCTTAATTGATATCCTGCATACTTAAACAAATATTAGCAATATTCAATTGACAACTTTTTAATACCTTGTTATCATCAAAACTCAAAACGTGGTATTGCTGAACACCTAGGAACACAACAATTTGTTATAAAGGGAAGTCACATAACATGATTGGAAAGATGAAATCACAGATTGTACTTGCAGGTAATGAGTGCAATAATCGTATCTAGGGTTCAGATTGATTATCAGATGCCTTGAGAATGCTCTCAAGAGGTGTATTTATAGCCATCTATGGGCTTGTTTTATCGTGTCATAAGCCCATGCAAGTTGGGCCTTAAGTCTTTTTACTAAGCACTAGATGCTTCTAGAAGCTAGTTAAGACGGCGCCTATGAAAGGGTGCACCTAGGCTTCATGAGCCTTTCTGGAGGGCGCATAAGCCTTTATATAAGGTATTCGAGCCATTGGGAATATATTGAAGGTCCACAGACCCCTAGCACGAGTCTTGGGATAAGGCGGAGTGATAAATCTATAATCGTATAAGATGCTTTCAGAATGTTTTAGATGTTCCTAGAAGCCTCTTGAGGCGGCGCCCTTAAGGGTACGCTCCTAAGGCCATTTTTTGGCCCTTCTCGAGGGGCGTTTGAGCTCCTTTAATTGTACATTAATGGTCCACAGCCCCCAAGCACGAGTATTGAGACAAGGCGAAGTGGTTTGCTCTGAGATTGATGGTTCATTGCCGATTTTTGAATTCTTCTAATTCTGGTCTTTTCGTTTTATTCTATATGGTCTCGAAAGCTTATTTGTTTGTTTGAGCCATCTTGTTTGATTGTAGAATTCGCCAAGTCAGAGCCTTGTATAAGGTTGACGTTTTATGCGTGCTTGATTGTAGATTCCGTCAGGTCAGAGCCTTGTACAAGGTTGACGCTTTTAGGCTTATTTAATTGTAGAGTTCGCCAGGGCAAAGCCTTGTACAAGGTTGAAGTTTCGGACGTGCTTGATTCGTAGAGTTCGCCCAGTCAGAGCCTTTCACAAGGTTGACGTTTAGGGCGTGTTTGACCTTTTTGTAGAGTTTTCCCGGTCAGAGCCTTTCACAAGGTTAACGTTTAGGGTGTGTTTGACCTTTTTGTAGAGTTCGTCCGGTCAGAGCCTTTCACAAGGTTGAAGTTTATGGAGGGTTGGACTGTAGATCTCCTCTAGGTATTGTAGTAGTAAGGTCTGAACAAAATATAAGAGGCAAAGGATTTTTAGAAAGTAGGGTACCTAGTTAAAAACCTGCAAAACAAATTTCAAATGTCAAAAAAGGTTAGGATAATTCAAAACTTTGTCTTCCTGTTCTCAATGGTGGAACAATGGCCTCTCTATGTTTCACATTAAATTTCTGCGTGATGTTTGGTGAGTTATTCCTTTTGTTTAATCTCGCCTTTTGCGCGCTTCTTTGACTCGCAGACTTGATTTATTCGAAATATAATGTTATTTATGAACTTCCAAAGTAAATAAATAAAGGAGTCTTAATCATGCTCAATCATATTCATTTGGAACTATTTACTCTTTGTCTTCCTCCTATTTAGCTTGCCTATATTTTTTACTCCTCTTCCTCTCCTCTTCTTCTCCCACTGAATTGGGAAAAAATATCTTATTCGTTTTTACTCTTTTTGGTTCTCCTACGAACTCGGGACTATCTTACCCATTAACTTATCATGCTCATATTAAATCTAAACTAACTCTCTCACTCCATTATTCTCTATGTCTTTACTTCCTCCTATGAAGTTGGAACTAAGTTTTCGTAAAGTAAATGGTACATGAAAGGGGTTCCCAGGAAAGAGAGGTGGATCCCTCAAACCTATTAAATACCAAAACTTTTCTTGCCATAATTCCTCGTATGACTTTTTAACAATACTACACTTTACTTCTGCCACGGGGTACCTAGAGTTGTCTTTCTTCTATTAATTTGGTACTACCTCTTGTGTTCTACTCATTTTCTTTTTCATTTTTTCATTGATGTATTCTTTTTTTGCATGTATTCAGATTTGTCCCGAAAATATTTTGAACAAAAAAATTTCTTTAAATTAAAAAGTGGAAATATATTGAACAAAAAATTTTCTTCAAATCAAAAAGTGGAGATATATTGAGCAAAAATTTTCTTCAAATAAAAAAATGGAAAAATATTGTCTCAAAATATATTGAGCAATAGATTTTCTTCAAATTAAAAAGTGTAAATATATTTTCTCAAAATATATTGGACAATAAAATTTTTTCAAATCAAATAGTATATTTTGCCAAAATTTATTAGACAAGAAATTTTCTTCAAATCAAAAAGATTAAATATATTGAACAATATGATCAATATAATTATTTTTATGAATCTCAATACATGAATAATTCTTAAATGTATGTGGACCCTAAAATTAACAAACATATATATGAAGTTTTATATGCTTAAACTTATCTCCAAAATGGTTTCTAAACGAGCGAAATAATAAAAAACAAATTAGGCAAAGTTTCATCAATTGAAACAAATATGTTTCAACTACACGTGTGTGTTCCTAAAAGAATTTTCAAACAAAACCACTTGAAACCATTAACTTAATGTTCCGATTGGAATGGCATAGATACTTGACAAGATTTTGAAGAAAAAAAATCACGCCAATAAAGCGTAAAACAAAATCATGAAATAATTGACTATTGAAAATAAAGTCATATAACCAGCATACTTATGTGACATGGGGTTTTGAAAATAATAACGATTTCGTAACCCAATGTCAACGGAATAATTGAGTTAAAATACATCATATTTTAATGGCTAGTAAATATAAATCGATAGCACCTGAACTGTTTGGGCAATTGACCGCAAGACCTTACATATGATTGGAAAAAGTAATCTCCCCAAGGAAGCTTGTTGTTAGTCATCTCATTCTCATCGCTTTGGGGAGAAGGCGAAGTCGTCGTTGGTAATCATCGGCCACCATCTCTTCGAGATCGTCGATAGGTTTTTTAGGTTTACGAGTGTGGTCTAGGTTAGTTTTATCGTTCCCACATACGGCGTCAACTCTACTTCCAGTACAATAATCGTATATAGGGTTTAGACTTTTTATTAGATGATTTGAGAATGCTTTCAAGAGATGTATTTATAGCCTTCTGTGGAATTGTTTTATCGTGACTTAAGCCCCAAACAAGCCGAGTCTTAAGTCTTTTTACTAAGCTCTAGATGCTTCTAGAAGCTAGTGAGGATATACAAAAACTTGACTATAATGGATTTTGAATAACAAGATCCAATAGTCAATGGAACAATACTTCTTTTGAAGAAAATAACATATGACATTGTAAACATTAATTTATTTGGCCCAGTTTGGATTAACATCTAACTCATAACTCATAGGTAACTAAAATACTTTTGTGAACTTTTTTTTTTTTGGGAACACACAAAAGGGATAAATTTCTTGATAGGGCATAGATATGTCAGGACAAAAATTGAGAAATGATATTTGTACAACAATTTTATAACAATTTTTATGACAATTTTTGAAAATTGAGAACTTTTTGTTTTTAGAACTTTTCAAAATAGCTCTTGGTTATGACAAACCTAACTTTCCTTTCAAAATCATTGTGGACAAAAATTGAGAAATGATATTTGTACAACCATTTTATAACAATTTTTGAAACTTTAACAATATCATCTGCACCAAGACTTTTTGTAACAGTTAAACAATGGTCACCCACATCCACAACGACTATCCTAGGTACCCCAGAAGGGGGGTCACGTTAAAACCTTTTCACGTGAAACCCTTAAGAGACAAGGGGAGTCCCCTTTTTTTGATACCAAACCAAGATTTATGCCACAGAAGAGCTTTTCGCATGTCTATACCTACCAAAACAATCATAAAGAGTAGGAAAATTGGAACCGTGATAAATAAAGGGAAGAAATGTATCAAAATTTCGGTTATGTGACGCAACACCGAAAAAAGAGTAATAAACATAAGGCTTATTTGGTCATTAGAATTACATGAAAAATTAATCAAAGTGATTAAGGAACTTGATGTTTATAGTATGCATACTATAAGCATCAGATAGAGAATGCATACTATATGCATCGAGTTCCTAATAGCCTTGACAAATTTTTCATGTAAATCTAGTGAACATATTACACGTTCCTTCTATGATGGTGGCTCATGTTTATCTTCATTACCATTTTTTGATGTTGCATCACTTAATAGTAATTTTAATACATCTATTTCCTATATTTGTCGATGTTCCAGTTTTCATACTCTTTCTTTATGATTGTTTGGGTATTCTAGCCCTTATGTGACAGGACTTTTGGTTTGGTATGAAAAAACTGGACTTTCCAAGTAAATGGCTTAGTCTCTTAATAATTTCAAGTGACAAGGCTTCAATCCTGGGACACAACTTGCTCCATACAAGCAATATCCAAATGTACAATCTTCTACTACAGAATACATATGATTAACTCGTTAACATAATTGCAAAGGTAAAAAAAGAAGATTGATGCAGGATTCTTGTTTTATGAAATTAAAAACTTGTACAGAAAAAACAAAGAAATAAAATAAGAATCATGTCCTAATGAAAAGGAAAAAAAATGATAATTAGTACATCAATGAAATTAGAACCAATGATTTTACTCATAAACGTTTTTTTTAAAGAAAGAATAAGGATTAAATTCTATTAACTCAAAATTAACATTTTCAATGATTAGGTTGAAGAAAAATAAGTATTCAATAGAATATATCCATACATCCTTTGGTGGACATCCAAAAAAAAAAATGAACGATGCATATATAGATATCCAAAAAGTCATTGGAGGGTAAGTTTACATTCAACATTAAGAAACTACGAATTCAAGTATAGTATAATAGGATTTCAAATATCACGTATACATACTTTCATCAATCAAAACATTAATCAGACAAGGGTTTCTTACATCATTCTCCATTTATCTTAATCACCAAATTACACCAACATCATCATTTAGAAAATATAACCATATACGCATCTCCGTTTATATTAACATAAAGCACGTATTCCACATAATACATATCATTAATCTAATGCATATAATTCGCATAATTCACATCATTCACATAGATTCATATGCATGCAATACTCTAGACACGACTCTACATGCATGTGGTACCGTTTTGGTTGTCGGAGTTACTTTACGGATGAATCCCATCAACACTTGGACTTGACCACGTATGCATGAACATATGACTCAACACCGCACATATTCATATAGTATCATGCAAATCACCAACATTGTCACTTCACACACACACACACACACACACATATCTGTGTGTGTTCATCGTCACTATTCAACATCGACATCTTTTATCATTTCATATATGCATATTCCATCATCAAAATCATCAAATTATTCTCATTATCATCGTCAAACACGTACTTCAGCAAATAACCACATCACTTCATTTAGCACAATTTATGTTCAAAGAAGAAAGTTGCACCACTGAAGATTTTTTTTTATATTTTATCTCCTATTCAGCGTCTTTTTTTTTCGATTTTAACCTACTTTGTTGCATGTATGATGTTTCAACACACCCGAACCATCATACATCAATATCATATAATATGCAAATAAGATAAATCGATAACTATTTATTACCATGAGGAGAGACATTTATATAACAACAAATCCTTCATAAAATTAATGTTAAAGGAAAATTTTCTATCAGTATTTTTATTCCTTGTAAAAAAAATTCATCAACATTTTAATTTCTATAAATAATTTTGATCGGGCTTTTTTGTCCCTAAGAATGCTAAAGAAAAATGTTACATGAACTACAAATATGATTTTTTTGTTTGTATCAACTAAAACAAAATTATGGGTATTTATAAGAGTTATTTACTTAATTAACTTATTCTTGTCTTAACCGGAGACACTTGTTATGTTGGTCTTACAAGCATTTTGTTTAACATTAACATAGGGTATTACACAAAGCTTAATCCTTTTTTCATTGATTATTTTTAAATCCAAGAGGTTCAAACCGATTGCATATTGATTGATACACATATATATATATATATTATATTAATTGATACCTCTTATATTTCGTCGATTTGATTATGAGATTTATGACAATTTTATTAGATAAACATTTTCACCCCCATCTGCACTTTCACCTTCCTTGATTATTGCAACAATTAAACTAGATCGGCTTATATGAATAATTTGAGAAAAAACTATAAAACATGATTGAATCAATTAACATAATTGTAAAGGAAAATATATTATTGATTGAACACACACACACGTATATTATTGATTGATACCTCTGATACTTCGTCGATTTGATTATGAGATTTATGACAATTTTATTAGATGAACATTTTCACCCCCCATCTGCACATTCAACTTCCTCGACTATTGCAACAATTAAACTAGATCTGCTTATATGAATAATTTGAGAAAAAACTAAACACATAATAGATCTTGTTAAGATATAGTTTAGATCAAGAATTATATCGACGAGTGTTATCGTCAATTAGCTGAAAATTAAATTTAATGGGTACAAGTTGAAAACTAAATTCATTTTTTTAACTTGTAAGAAGAATAAGAGCAGGAATCACTTGTGAACTAAAAGAGGTAGTGACATATTGAAAAATTGATAAATATATAAAGTATATCAGAGAACACATGAAAAGAAAAACAAATTGTATTAAGAATTTTGAAAGAAACTGGAGAACAAAAAAATTATAAAAATAGAGAAAAGCACTACAAAGAAGACTACAAAGAAATGAATGAGAAAGATATTGTGGGTGCAGCCTCTTTTATATGCAACGAGTAACAGAAAAATATTTGTGTCATTAGGTTTAGAGATAATGGGCTTGGGGCGATGTAAGGTAGATACTACATCACATAAATTGCTATATTGGCCTCCGTAAATTCTAATGGGTCCCCAAAATAATGATCAAGACTATTACTTTTCACACTCTATGTGTTTCTCATGCGCCTTATTTTTTCCCAAAATACTCTTTGTTTGGATTATATAATCCTAACAGTATTTCGGTTTCCAAAATCCAAACATTGTTAATACATAACTAGAAATTAGAAATTTTCCTCTAGTATCGAAAATCCAAAACTTTCCCTAAACTTGTCTCACAACTCAAAAATCCGACACTCCCTCGTTGGGTGAGTCTTGAAGGTTTTTTGCTCAAAATCATCACTTTTCAAGCATCTTCAAACATCAAATACAAGGTAAGGTTTCATTCCTTTGATTTATCATTTTTGGGTTTTCACTCTTGTGTTTTTGATTTACTAAGCCTATTCGGATTTTAGAACTTGAACCAAGTTGTTTCTTATTTGGGTTTTAAAATTTGAAGTGTATCAGTTTGTGTTTGATAACGAGCAAATGTCCAAGTTCTTACATTGCACTTATCTCTCATAATCTATGAGAAATTGAGTGATTGCATGGCATACAACATCTAATCAATGACTAATTAGGAATTTATGGTTTTAAGTAGTTTAGCGTTCTTTAATCATTTTGAACTAGTAATGCTTGTTGTTGATGTTTTGTGGAACAAGTTGAGGAAATGTTTTCGAGATACAATGGGATACATCATGGACACTGAGTCTGATGAAGTATGAAGATACAACGCTATGATGTGATCTGAAGATATATCATGTTAGATCTAGTGGTTGTACGATTGTATGATCGCATGTGGTCCTTGCTTATAATTTCTTAAGGGCTATGTTCTATGTGATGACGCCAATAATTGGTAGTAAGAGGAATAAAAGAATATGCTATGGAATGCCTTGATAAGATAATGACACCTCATAAGGTAAATGACCAAAGGGTACAACTTGTAGTGGTTGTTCTTATATTTTTTATGGTCAGATTAGAGAAGTGTACAAAATCGTTTACCAAGTAATAAAGTGATAAGTAGAGTATCGTATCCACATGGATTGTCGTTTCGTCTAAATAATTTGCGTTACTCTAGGATCGTTGTGCGATCAGCATGAGCAACTTGACGACCAACTAGGTTAGAACTTCCCAATGGCCTCATCACTTGTATAGTCTACCTAAGATAAATAAACACGACATGTATGTTGTTTAATATCCAACAATATAGACATAGGGGATTCGAAGAATCCTAATCGCTGCTTACTTTTCTATAACAAAAAACAGGTAAACTTGCCCTAGTGCAAACAGAAAAAAATTGCAAGCTTTCTAACCCTTAATTTTTTTATCGTCAAACTTACAAAAGTAAGTAAGGCGACTTGTTTGGACGAAACGACAATTCTTGTGGATACGATACTCTACTTATCACTTTATTATTTGGTAAACGATTTGGTACACTTGTCTTATCCGACCATCAAGTATCTCCGTTGTGCTTATGTTAACCTACAACATGGGAGTTTTAGTCCATCTTAAAATGTTTTTGAGCAACACTTTATGCCATAACTGATGTTTTATCTAACTTACCTGGGCTTAATCTTAATGTCCTTAAATGTAATGACACATCCTCACTAGCCAATAATAAAGTATCAAATGTATATCATTAATACTAAATCATCAACTTGTTTATATTGTCTTTTATTGTATATATTTATATGCACATTTTACTGTGCATATATTTTTTACAGTGACATTTTAGTGTGTGTGTGTGTTAACTCACACATAGCCACATTCACAAATCCTTAGTTTATACACTAAGAATGGCATATCAATATATACAATAAAAATACAATATAAACCAAGCTAATGATTTAGTATTGGTGATATACATTTGATACCTCACCGTAGGTTAAGGAAGACGTGTCATTAGATTCAAGAACAACAGGCTTAAGCCAATGTAAGATAGATACAACATCAGTTATCAGTTATGTCATAAAGTATTGCCCAAAAACATTTTAATTTGGACTCAAACTCCCTTATTATAGGTTAACATAAGCACATATTACAATATCACTTGCCAAGTACGTATAGATACATAAATGTCAGTAGCCTCTAGCCAAGTATGTCATTTGAGGCAATAACCGCACAATTTCCAATATAATGTTATATTTGATTCTTTAATCAATGTCCCGGGAATACATGTTAGCATTTCCCTTAATAAAATATCAATATGTACGTAGAAGAGCGCGTGTGTTTAGAGGTGTTTATGGATGTACGGTAAGAATAAGATGAACATGCATTTTCTTAACCAGTGCCCGCAACTTATGTTCACAACAGTCACTTAATTCATAATTCGCGTTGGTACGCGGTAGGGGTATGAGTTTGCGATGTGATACGAAACACGTGATAAATTCGGTACGTATAGGTGTATTGAGCATCATCCGTAGAATCAATACTTCCTAATTAAATATAGTAAGCTATCAATAAATTTTTATGAAAAATATCTTTTTTGTCCAGTGTGAATCTTTTCCAATGCTTAACATTGTCCCCCCTCCGAAATGCAAAATCTCTTAATATTTAATCAGTTAAATTAATTAATAATGTAAAAAGATAGAATGATTATAATAAACTAATGTCCACTAACCAAAACCCCTTTTGCTATTAACTTTTTTTTTTCATGGGTGTTATTTTACAAGGACGTTTAAGCTTCAAAGAGATTTTCTGCTATAAATTTATTTGCACCACCGAAGAATTTATTTTATATTTTATCTCCTACTTAGTGTGTTTTTTCTTTTCCTTCGATTTTAACCTACTTTGTTGCATGCATGATGTTTCAATACACCCGAACCATCATACACCATACATCAATATCATATGCAAATAAGATAAATCAATAACTATTTATTACCATGAGGAGAGACGCTTATATAACAACAAATGCTTCATAAAATTGATGTTAAAGAGAAAAATTCTATCAATATTTTTAGTCTTTGTAAAAAAAAAAATTAACATTTTAATCCCTGTAAATAATTTTCATCGGGCTTTTTTGTTCAAACCAATTGCATATTAATTCTATTGTACTCCGCAGTCTTTGTCAAACCTGATCAATATATTTCATGTGTCACAACTCAAAATATATGTTCCAAATCCCACTAATGATCAATCTTAAATAACTCGAAACAACTTACTTTTTTATTTGTTCTTATGCTTCACTTTATTCACATTCCAAATTATAGATACACATTGAACAATGGCATGAACAAGAAAATATAAATAAAATTTGTTCAAAGTAAGAGAATTTGAAAATTCTCAATATATATATATATATATATATATATATATATATATATAATCTAAAGATTAACCCACTTGCCGGCCTGTTGGTATTCACTTATGACTTGAGAGTGTGTTTCTCTTCAAGATCTCAGGTACGATTTTCCCTGATGCCAATTTGGGTGGACTAATTTAACTTAAAAAAAAACATATCATCTAAAGATTGAACATGACCTTAATTGCATTACCACCACGAGCACTAGTTTCAAATGCTTCTTCAACTTCCTTTTGTGAGAATCCAAACCTATGAGTTATAAGGGGTTTTACATCAATTTTGCCACTCCTTAGAAACTCAAGGCAAAGAGGCCATGTATTCTTATAGCGGAAAATGCCAACTACATCAACTTCCCTGTATCATGTATAATAATCCATTGTTATTAAACATTGCATCAATGAAGAAAAATGTAAGGTGTGCCAAAATAACATAACTCATATGAATGTATTTTTCTTGATTTATGACATGAAAAATGGCGTAGTAAATTGAATGAATTTTTAATGTTTGTATTTACTCTTGATTAATTGCACTCCCCTCTTCCCAAATTTTCATCCAAGTCTTTTTTTAATTAAAATTAAAAATAAAAAAAATTGATTTTTTATGTTTTAGTTTTTAAATATTCTTTGATAACAAGAAAACTGAGATAATGAATTCTAAATTTTTAATCTAAAATGCATTATCACATCACATCACATCACCCACTCACTTACCACCTCATCATTTTACTTAACACAGTAGCAAAAAAAAAATCCAAATTCAGTGGGTGGCTGAAAAATTGTTCAAAATTTTGAAAACTAAGTACTAATTTATAGAATTTAGAAATAGGGGGATCAAAATCGTGAATAAGTGAAAATATAGGAACTAAAATTATATTCAAGTCTATCTTTTAACATATGTCAGCTTTTATTTTATTTTAGTTAAATTTTGGTTCTTCCTAGGTTCAGGAGTAAACTGCAAAAATCATCCTTGAATTTATAGAACACTCTCAAAGTCTCTGACATTATAAATAATTCAAAAAGATCCCTGTATTTATGGAATTTTACTCATATTAATCCTTGAAACATGTTAGAGACTAAATTGATAATAAGTGGTCAAAAATATCGATCAAATTATAGTCAGAGACCTTTTTGAAATATTCATAATGTCAGAGGTTAATTTGATGATTTACTCTTCTTTTTATCCTTCTCAAATAAGAATGTTGTTAATGTTTACATATTTATACATACTTAGAGAAATCTAATTACCTTGCAGCAGCTGGGGTGAGTGGCACAGTCATTTCAGAATGACCCATTCCCACTAAACAAACTTTGCCACCTGGTTGTGTAGCAGTCAATGCTGTAGTCATGGTTTTGTTAAAACCAGCACAATCAAAAGTAACATCCACACCAGCTCCCATAACAGTATGTATTAGCTTCACTTCTTCAGCTACATCCTAGTGTATTTGAAATTTAGTTAAAATGGAGTTTGTTTATAGAAATAATAATTTGAATTTGTTTGGGTAGAAATATGATTTATGATAAAATAATATGGTATCATTTGATTCATGTAGTCGAAACCACCTAAGTTTTGTTTGATTCGCAAAAAAAAAGTAAGTATTGGACATAACAATACAAGGCAGGACACCTATGATGCATAGATAAGGATACGGTACCAGTACCGTACGGGACAAGAATTAATGTTTTTGTGGAGTCCCTTGCTACTTTTTTGTCTAGTCCAATGACTAGCTTCTAAATCAAGCTTCTAAATCAATCAGGGTACAAAAAGAGTTGTTCAGTCCAATCACCCGTTTTTTTAGCAAATCAAACGCACGATTAGGGTTATGACAGACACGGAATAAAACACTGAATAAAACACTCTCGGTATTGGTTATGACAGACACGGAAGAACATATAGCAGATTTTAAGCAACGTCTAATTCAATATACCTGAATGTTTGTTGAAACTTTAACAATATTATCTGCACCAAGATTCTTTGCAACAGATAAACGATGGTCATCCACATCCACAACGACTATTCTAGGTGCCCCAAAAGCGCGAGCCGAAAGCATTGTAACAAGTCCAATAGGTCCTGCTCCCATAATCAACACATTTGTTTCCGGTCCAATATTAGCTCTCCTACAAGCATGAACGCCGACACTTAAGGGTTCACACATTGCCCCTTCCTCCAAGCTCACATTTTCTGGTAGTTTAAAACATAAGTCTGCTGGATGAACTATCTGAAAAAAGAGAAATGCATCTCAAACATGGTTTAATTGAGATGATCGATTTAACCACATAAATATATTTGTTAATAAATGTGAGTATCAACGCGAACCAGTTGGTATGACGGTTTATACTGTATAGCTTGATTTCATAAAACATACTCTTCCACTGATTTTGTGTTTATATATGGCTTAATTGTAGAAGCAAGTACTAAGATGCACGTTGCTTTTTTTCGGCAAATGTGAGTCAAAATTAAAAGAAACACATTCGAGAACAAGATCTAAGATGGAATGGCATTCTATATTATCGTTTCATCTATTAGATATCTGATATAAAATATTAATAAAAGTAACATTGAGAATCACTGACATATCATCATCGGAGGTGTTCATGATTTAACTTGTTACACTAAAAGTTCCATGACCATTTATTATTAATCTTAACACAACCAGTAACATTGTTGGACTTTAGGTGCGAGTTGTTAGTCCTACATTGGCTTGACATGAGCTAAATGAAGCATATGTAACAGTGGTGTCCGTGTCTCTTGATAGTCGTAATATTTATCTGTTGTTGCTCCAGGTGCTCACTGCACTTGCCAACAAGCGGTATCGCAAGTATTCTTAGCTGTGGATAACGGCGTCATATTCCGTTTGGTTGATAATAATGTTACAAAATGAAGGATAAATATATGAAATGAAAGGTGACCTCCGGACTCCCCAACAAACACAAGAAACACAAAAGACTGACGGATCTTCCATGTCTTTAACGAGGCATATAAAACATAATCTCACAGACATATTGTATTTCATACCATTACGTACGAAATTATTTGTTTTACTTGCAGCACTTAGAAAATGAAAACGTTTTGTGAAGTACAGATTGTTTGAACAGATCTTCAAAGAGAGATAGAAATGTGTGTTGTCAATCTTATATCGCAGAAAATAGAAATGTGTTCAAATTTCACTACACTAAAGCGCTATAACGCAGCTATGGCTGCAATGTCATTTTTTCAAATTCCAATACGCTATAGCCGCTACGTGCAACATGAAAATTCTTATTTTTAGATTTTCGCACTTCCAATTGGACATAACAAAGAACCATACTTTGAGATGTTATGAATTCTTTCAACAGACCTGATTAGCGAGTGAGCCATGAACTGGTGGAGTAGCAAAAAACTTCATATCAGGGCATAGATTATATCTACCGAGTTTGCAATGATCACAACGCCAACAACTGATCCCAGGCTCAATCGCCACACGGTCACCCGGCACCAAAGTCTTTACCTCACCACCAACTTCTTCAATGATCCCAGCACACTCATGACCAATAACCATTGGTTCTTTAACAATAAAATCTGCACATCTCAGTGTCTGAAAGTAATAAAATAATCAATAAAAAACGAAACTTTCTACTAGATAAAACAAAGATAAGTGCAGGAAATAACCCTTGAATCAAATTACAGATTATGTAGGAAATCATTTGGAGAAAAAGATCATTAAATCTAAATATATCTTCTTTTTTCTCTCATTTGTCGAAACTCATCAAATCTAAATGTATCTTTTTTTTCTCTCATTGAATATTGAAATTAGATGTAACAGAAAAACTATCTACCTTGAGGTAGTGAACATCACTCCCACAGATTCCAACAGCCTTCATTTTAATTCTGACATCATGGGGTCCTTCAAACATACAAAATGAAGTAAGCTGATTATTTAAAAATGAGATTTAGATTCTATGCAGTCGATTAATGACGATGTTGCGACAATCGATCGATCTAAACCATGGCCACATTTCAAGTTTGAACTTTGAATCTGATTTACTAATTGATTAGAGTTCTGAATCACTTGACTGTGTAAACTTTGATATATACTCGACCATGTAGAATCCAAAACCAAATCATTAACAATTAACTTAATCCCAACCATGCTTAAATTTCAAATTTGAAAGTTGAATCCGATTTATTAACCGATTTCAATATCTGAATTGCTTGACTGTGTAAATTTTTTCAGCTACAAAAAATCCAAATCCTAAATCTTTAACAATGAATTTAATCTAAACAATGCTCACATTTCAATGAGTTTATTAGTCTACCCAAAGTTCTGATTGGCTCGACTGTATAAATATAGTCATTTTTCCACTACATAGAATCAAATATCAAAATCTTCAACATATTTCAGCTACTTATAATCAAAATCCCAAATCTTTAAACATTGAACTTATTCTGAACCATCCCATCTTTCAAATTTGAATTTTGAATCCGATTTAATAATCTATCCATAGTTCTGAATTGCATGATTGTTTAAAAATCATCACTTTTCAACTACATATAATCTAAATCCCAAATCTTAAACTATGAACTTAATTCAAAGTTTGAATTTTGAATTCAATTCACTAATTATCAATACACAGTTCCAATTTACTCTTCATTTTCCAACTAAAGAGAATCCAAATCCCAAATCCTTAATAATGAACAAAATTTGAAGGAAAAAAAAAATCATGATCAACAACAACAATAATAATAATAATAATAGAATGAAATGAATAAGGGAAATTTAAGATAAATACCAAGAGAAGGAAGATTGAAAGGTTGAATTTTGAGAGTGTTTAAACCAACAAGCCAAGCAGCCATATTCTGTTGTTCAACATCATCATCAACTGACATTCCACCTTTACCCATTTTTTCTTAAAACTCAATTCAAAATCAAATTTTGAAGCTAAATACACACTCCTACTATGACTTTAATTGATTTACGAAGTCGATTTGTGGATAATATTTTTTGTTTTGAAAACTCTATATCCAAAACCAATTAATCCGAGGGATCAATCCATCCACAAGTCACATCTTTATGGATTAAGACACATAAATTGACAAGATATTTTTTTTGTCTTAGATGATTAGATGAAGTAGTGCATTAAAATTAAACTAACACATAATGATAAGATTTTAGATTCGAACCTGAATTACGATGTTCAATCTTTCGTCATTTGTCAGACTTCTAAACATAATTTTATTTTTAATTACCTCTCAAAAATTATATATTTTTAGGGTCACGGTAACTTGTGTCCTAAGGACACATGTTAAAAAACCTAAAAAACCTAAAATAACCTAAAAACCTAACATGATAATTTAACTTTTAAGAAGTTGACTGCAACACCTTTTATACGTATATTTCTATGATAAGTTCTTTGAAGGCACAAGTTAACATATGACTTTTAATACATACATTTCTATAATAAATCTCTTGAAGGCACGAGTTAATATTTGTCATATTTTTATATTAACAAGTTAAATATGCATTTGTATGTGATATAAAATATTGGGTTGTTCTCATCCATAATCTTTTTTTTGTTGATCTCTCTTCTCGTCCATAATATTTTATTGTGCTATTAGACAAATGTTGAGTGATGGTGATTCTATCAAGGTTGCCACTGCCAGCTATCTAATCATTCGTGGTCATGCAATGAAGCTACATGTTTTTCTTTTAATTTTTGTAAATGAATTTTATTTTATTTTTTTGCAAATTCGTATCCAAACGATAAGGTTTCCAATTCCTTCAAAAAAAAAAAAAAAACAAGGTTTCCAATTAAAGTGAAACCAAAACTCTTTATGGACCGACCAAATACATAAACACTCAGGAATTTTCAATTATAAACACTCTAAATGTTACTCACTCTACATTAATGATTTAGGATATTAGAATTACTTCTAAGTGTGGTTTTAGAATAATACGCACGAATTAAAATAACGAATTTGAAATTTTTCTATTATACTTTCATTTTAATCCATCAATAATTTATTTTTTTGTATACATGCATTCTTTCTCCCTCTCTTTAACAAATAATTGCGATACACTATCCATCTCTTTAATAGATTCGTAAATTTTATGAACATACTCTTTCTTTAGTAAGATTGATCGGATATCACCAAAATGGATTGGTCAATGTAGTAAGGGAGATAGATTCCTTAAGGAGCATGGGTTCGACTTTTGGTTCATGAGTACGAAAAAAATTTGGTTGAGAGAGAAGAACTCACATTATGTGTGTCACATAAGTTTTTTGATGGAGATTAATCATTGATGCAGATAATAATTGATGGGACATCTCTTTTCCACTCTTCCTTCTTTTTGAACATAAAGTCTTTTGTTTTTTTTTCATCAAAATTGTTTTTCTAGATTGCACTTAAGATTTTATAATGTTACTAATCTTATATATTAGATCTTAACTCACCGTTTTGTTACTTATAAATTATAAGTTCTTGAATTAATAAGATTCTATAAGTAACTAAAATTTTGTTTTTTTTTTCATAGAAATTTAAATTTGCACATAATAAAAAACAAACTTTGTTTAAAGAAATGTTAATTTTCTAAATACATATCAATAATTAGTTTTATTGAAAAAGAGTATGTATAAATAATTAAAAAAGTGTATAATTGACAAATTGTACACTTAAAATATTCAACAACAGTTAAATATGAACAAAAAATCAAGCATCAAACGACACTTAAAAAAGGGAGAATATATTATTAATTCAAAAATGTATTAAGATGGTTTAGATTTTATTCATTGACATTGATTTATTTATTAGATTTATTTAAAATTTTATTTATCTGTTCGGGACGCTTTTTTTCGCCCTTGCGTTATAACCTCGTATTCATCTTATTAAAGATAATTGAATACATCTTCATACTTGGTATCTTGATGATGGGACTATTGTAGGGGGTTCAAATTAAAGGAGTTGGCTAAAGTACTCGACGTCATTCGGGAGTCTAGACCATAATTCGTAAGACGAAGATCTTTTGTCTCTCGTGTGATGGTTTGTTCCACTCGGAGATTGGAAGGTTGTCGTTTGGGGTGAAATTAGCAAATATAAATGTTTTATCATGTGGATAGCCATGTAGAGAGCCTTTAGAGCTGTTGAGTTAATGCAACTTCTTCCACAGTTAAGAGATCATAGTGAGCCTCTTCTACTTCAATCATGCATGAGTATTGTCAAACTTTTCTTTGACCTAAGAGCGTTTTGTCCAATTCACAAGGAGGAATGCGTCTTTGTTTTTTGCTAAAGAGTTGTGAGGGACGATTAAAGATAGTATAGTTGTTGGAGGTCATTTCTTTGGGAATTCAATGAAGTTTGACTTATTTACTTATTAGGGCTAGGGTTGGGTTTGTACTCAGTAGTATAGTCTTCCTCATACGCTTTGGTGGTTTCTAGGACCCAATATTGGGTGCTTCAGGATCATATTCTTAATGATAGTGGGATAAGTTGTATGGACTTTGATTTAGATAGCGTTTTTGAACGTCATTAGTATACAATTCCATATTTTGACTTTAATAGTTTTACTAGCAACAACATGTTTTGGCGTGTTTTTTTTTAGTAAAAGTGTTCAAGATATACAAGTGAAGTTTAACATTGCCACAAGAAAGAAAGTAGTTTTAGGGTCTCTTCAAGAAGCACGTGTTGTTTTAAAGACATGCAGAACCTCATTTCCAATCTCAAATCTCTCTCAAATTACCTAAATCCGAAATTCCTTCAACTTCAAATCAAACACTCCAATAACAAGTAAGTTTTCATAATCAAACACCATTAACCCTTTATGTTTATATGTTAGATTTTTTTATCTTAAATTAGGAATTTTTTAGATTTAGGGTTTGTTTAAATTTTGGTTTTTTTGGCAAGAAATCATACAATGTTTACATGAAAATGATTTGTGTTGCTTAAATGTTTAGATGTTTGCATGTTTACGTTGTAGTTTTGAGTTTTAGAAATTTTTTAGATTTAGGATTTGTTTAAATTTTGGTTTTTTTGACAAGAAATCATACAATGTTTACATGAAAATGACTTGTGTTGCTTAAATGTTTAGATGTTTGCATGTTTATGTTGTAGTTATGAGTTTTAGGGTTTATGTATAATTTTCACTTCAAGTGTTTGATGAAATATTCAGATGAGTTTTTCATTGATTGTTTTTAATTTCTTATTGTGTAGATTTGAAGTAATGGCCGCTATGTTCGACGTTCAAGCACAATTCAACGGTGGAGAACCTCAGAGGTTGAAGGTTCGGCACCTTGGTGTCACGTTAAGAAGTATCAAGGATCAACTGAATGAATTCAACCAAGTAGTCAACCCTAGAGACACAAGGAGGGTGGAATACGTTCAGTATAAACGTCCAACACTCGACGATGAGAGAATATCATTCAGTTGGATGGAATTAACGAACGACGATAACGTGAAGAGCATGTTTTGGGAGCACATCATGTTTCAGTGGATCGATATGCGTGTAACGTTTCTAAGATCAACTGAAGATATTATCAACAGTTTGATTCCGCCGGAAGATTGTGATTAGGTAGGGAATGCACCTTCCAACTAAAACAATTGTCTTACTCTGAAATGGGGTGATTCAATCTTATTAAACGGCAGTTCTCAAGCATTCATCCGACAATTTTATTATTCCATTCAAAAGATTAAATTCTTGTTAGTTTGGTTTAGATGATCGTATTGAAGTAACAAGGAATGCACCTCATTCTTTTGACACTTTAATACCATCATCTAAACCAAACTAACAAGAATTTAATCTTTTTAATGGAATAATAAAACTTTCGGGTGAATGTTTGAGAAATGTTATTTAGCAAGTTAGAATTTACCCCATTTCAAAGGTAAGATAATTGTTGTAGCTGGAAGGTGCATTTCCGAATGTAATGTAGTGTAATGATAGGACATATTTAGGAACTTTATGTAATGTAATGCAACTTTTATTCGAATTGATTTATTTAATACACAATTTTTATTCGAATGCACACTGAGTTTAATTAGTCTTTATTCGAATTTATTTATTTAATACACAATTTTTATTCGAACTCACGCCGAGTTTAATTAGTCTTTATTCGAATTTATTTATTTAATACACAATTTTTATTCGAATTCACGCCGAGTTTAATTAGTCTTTATTCGAATTTATTTATTTAATACACAATCATAAAATAAATGCAAAAATTTACAAAAATAAAGGAACAAAAATAATAGAACATAAATATCATTTTATTAATATAATTCTTAATACATTTACAATGGGGTAAAACTATATTTGCAAAAAAAATAAAACCACCAGAAAACCTACCCTCCTGTCGTAAAACTAAAAGAAATCCACAAGAAAACCAGCCTTCATGTGGTAAAACGAAAAGAAATCCACAAGAAAACCAACCTTCATGTGGTAAAACGGAAAAAAAAAAACCCGCAAGAAAACCAACTTTCATGGGGTAAAACTAAATCTGGACATTTAGTTTTATGCTTCTTTTTACCCCAAAAGGCTTCTCACGAATTATCTTTTTACCCCAAGACTGACATTTAGTTTTATGCATCTTCTCACGAATCATCTTTCTCTTCTTACACCAAAATAAAGACTAAAAAAATATGAGAAAAAAGAAGGAACCGTAGGAGATTCATACGGGGAGAGAGAGAGGATGAGGGTGAGAATGTGACGAAATGGGGAAGTTTAGAGGGGTTTTTATAAGTGGGAATGGTAAAATAGGTTATAACTACCATAAATGTAGTCAAAAAACATGTAAAGGTTGTTAAAAAACGAGTAGATTGAAGGTTGAAAAGCTGACCAAAGTGTAAAAATTGTGTGTTCTTGAGCTCTGACCAACCGGTCAACATACATGAGTTAACTCGCGCACCAGCAAGTGGAGCGTGACTTAAATCACGCAGAACTATAAGGTGCGTGAGTTAAGCCACGCTGCGTGACTTAACTCATACAGAGGTATTTTAAGAATTACAGTTGGGCGCAAGCATTTTTAGGTTGGGTAAAGAACATAATTCTTTATATAAAGTCCAAAGGATCATTCATAGTCATGTTAATAAAAAATGAGTCAACATAAGATGATGTATTTGGTACAACTCATTTTTGCTTAGATTTTAAGACGGAAAGAGTAATGATTAATGCCAATAAAAAATAATTTCTTAGTGCAATGATCGCAGCCATAAGTTATAAGTTATAACCATGTTATCAGCCACAAATTTTACATAACATATAATATGTTAAACTTGTATGACACAAAAGAGAAGAATGGAAATAAAAAGAAAACTTCCCTTAAGCTCAAGCACTTGCATCCTTTAATTCACTTTTCTATGAGATTAAGCTAAAGCAGCCACAGGGCAACTCTCCTTTGGCAAGTTATTGGCATTGAACTCTGATTACTTGCCAGAAGAGAGGAGCCCTATTGTTGATTTGCTTATTGATCCACTTTTAAACCTGAATTGTGCCATTAGTTTGTGAGAATTTAGAAACTTTTATAGCAAGCAAGATGGAATATATTGTGGGTTATACCTTGGATATCCAAAAACACTTGTATTCTTTGGCACATTTTTTAAATATGCTCATTAATTGGTTTATTCCTCATAGCCAATAGTCACAACGTTTTTGGTCCATCCTCCCAATTCTTGCACTTTAAGGAAGTGAAAAATAGAAGCTGTGAATAAAATCGGAGTATTTTTTTTATCATATCTAAAGAGAGAATCTATTTTGCTTTGAAAGAATGACTTCATTCCTCTAATTTCAAACAAAGACACAAAAGAGAAGAAAACATGGTTTAGTTTGCTTAAAGTATTAGAACTTTTTTATTACAATATTGGTATCAAATTTTCATTCCTGTGCTTTGTAAACAAGGACAAATATAACATTACTTATTATGTGCAATCTCTTCATATTATGAAGTGGTGATGACTTTTAATGAAATGGAGCATATTGTGATTCTGTTTCAAAAAGCTGAACAGGAAAAATAATAAAGAAAGAATCTTAATGGAAAATCATATTTCAATAATATATATGATACTAGCTTCTTCAAGCATATACCATTGTTCTTAAAATAGGGGAAGTGTAGTAGCATTCAAGAGAAGTATATCCAAAGCATAACTCGTCTAGACTTAGCCTATATAACTTGTTAGGAGTGTCATTTGATACTTGACAAACCAGACACATTAAAGAGAACAAGAGTCTGAGAGGGATTGCTATATTTTAGTAAGCAAATCAGTCATAGGGCATGTCTCTATTGGCAGGTGATATGGTGATATTTCATTTGACTTAAAAGGCTCTAGAAAGAAATTTACTTGCCAAAGGAGAGCCGCCCTGTGAGTGTTTAGCTTAAACATTTGTTACATTTCTTCTTGTCATTCATTGCAACAATTTAAAGAGGTAATTTACACTTATGACAGTTTAGCTTACATATATTATTCTTGTCATTCATTGCAAGGAGCTTCTCAGCTTCGAATAAAGGAAATATTTTGTTAGGGTTGTCTTTTTTGATATATTTAGGCTGATGAGCCTATATGTGAAGAAAGAGGCCTATGTGAACTTCTTGGCCGACTCACAAGAAGGAAGATCAACACTTAAGCCGGTAGATGTTTTGGTGTATTGGTGGGTAGCATGCATATCTAAACTTGACTGCAGATTCCCTGGGTGTAATGATAATAAGAATTTTTTGGTTTAATCATTATTTTCTATATTTGAAAGAAAAAAGTATATGCCAATATTTGACCTCAAACTTCTTAACCTTTAGCTCAAACGAGTTGAGCTAGCAAACTCTCCTTATACCTTTCAACATTACCTCCACTGTAGACAATAAAACTCACACTATAATGCATAATATTGATTAAATCATTTTTAAAACTCAACATCATGCCATCAGTTATAGTGTTAATTGTGAGAATAAGTGATTTTTGGATAGTTTCTTGTACAGCTGGTTAACTACTTGTTAGTTAATTAGTTATGCTGTCAGTTAGATAAGCTACAGTTTCTATTGGTAATGAACCCATGAAACATAGAGTAATAAAAGGTATTGCTGGCATTATATGACCATTCAACTAAAGGAAGGAAGTTGAACCAAAGGGAGGGTTGGTATGGTGAACAAATGCTCATAGGTATTTGTTAGACCAATATCTCAAGTCAAAGGAATAAAATAAATAAGACACAAATCATGCAACGACATCCACCTAGTTATTGTATTCATCAATTTATTTTATTTCCTCATTTATTGTAATTATTACCATTCACTGTAATTACTAGTGTTGTCTGTCATTTTAGAATGTTGGTCAAATGGATCAGCTCTAGTACTACCTTGATCCATGCTTATTGTTTGTATAAATGTAAACCTTGTTATATCAAATAAATTAAGCATTCTTCACAGCTCTCTCTATATGGTATCAGCATTAGCCTTAGCCTAACAGCATCTCACGATCCATATCTCCTTACCATGGCAGCCACCATAAACCCATCAAAAACAAGTCTTCTTATCCATGCTTCCATCACTCTTAAGCTTTCTCGAGCCAGTCATCGTGCCTGGAAACGTCAGGCTACCTCTCTTCTCTCCGGCATCCAAGTCATTGGCCATATTGATGGAACCACACCTTCTCAATCTCCCACCATTGTCACTGCTGGTGTCTCAACCCCAAATCCAGAATACATAAATTGGTTCACTATTGACCAACTCATCATCAATCTTCTTCTCTCCTCTATGACAGAAGTAGATAGTATATCATTTGCTTCCTATGACACTGCTAAAACCTTGTGGGATGCCATTGAAGCCCAATATGCAAACACCTCTCGATCTCATGTGATGTCCATCAAAAATCAAATTCAGCACTGTACCAAAGGCGAAAAATCCATCACTGATTATCTCTTTTCTGTCAAAAGTCTCGCTGATGAGCTAACTGTTATTGACAGAAAAATTTCTGATGATGATCTCACTCTCTATGTTCTCAATGGCCTTGGCTCTGAATATCGTGATATTGCTGCATCCATTTGTACCCGTGAGAAATGTAACACCCCGTTCGCCCAACAGTTATTAATTCACAAGTTAAATCAGAGTTTTTCACCAAAACGGAATGCTACATTTTCATTCAAATAAAATTCCCAAAATTAACGGATGAATAATTTATTCTCCAATTAAGTAGTCAATAATAATTAACTTCAAAACTTCGCAGCGGAATTAGTTTTAAAACAACTAAACAAGTCTTTGGCACGCAGGCCTCATCAAAAGTTTCATAAATCATTATTAATACGTAAGGAAAGAGAGAACAAGCAACAAAATTCCCGTCCCGTTACGTATCAGAGCCCTAAGACACTTTGAGCCGACATCTCTACTAGTCTTCGATACCTGCACTTGCCCACAAGGCGGCAATTCCAGCAGAAGGGGTGAGATTCACAAAACAACAATAGATAACATAACTCATCAATAAAATTCAACAACAGCAATATAGCGAATAATTAATTATTATTTATAATTGAACAATTCAACAACATTATCGACAACGACACCGACAATTCAACCTACAACAACAACAACAACGACAACAGCTACGACGACAACAATGCGACTAATGCAGATGCATGTGGTACCATTTTACGCGCGTTGAATGCTAAGCATTCCGGGGCATAAGCCCCCAACGGTTGAATGAAATAACATTCCAGGGCATAAGCCCTCAACGATTGAGTGATAAACACTCCAGGGCATAAGCCCTCAACGGTTGAGTGAAAACACTCCAGGGCGTGAGCCCTCAACAGGGGTATGAGTATGAAATGGACTCAATGGTGTATATCTACATACAACTCGACGACAGCAACGACAACTACGATATGCATAATCAACTATGACATAAGACTCCAACTTAATCGACAGACACGACAAAAGGGTACAACAAAGTCTCACACACAATTTGAGCATTATTTCCATGATATTTTGAGTTCACAAGCAAGCTTAAACAGTAAGAAAAGCGAGAAAGACTAAGGAAACTGAAAAAGGTAATCGTGTCACGATTACTACAAAACGTGACACGATTTGGAGCTTCAGGAAACATGCATTCTGCCAAGGAAAATCGTGCCACGATGACCAAATCGTGCCACGATTTGAAGAAACCCTAATTCAGTTGTTTAATTACAGGGCAAAATCGTGCCACGATTACACTAAATCGTGTCACGATTCTGGGCGAGATTCTGCTGGCAGAACTACGACTATACGAACAGGCTTCTACTTTTCAACCCTAAACCCCAAATTCAACCCCCAAAGGCTCAATTTTGATGAATTTCTTCATCCCTATGCATTCTAACATCAGAACAGCAATACCATCAACAGTTTTCATGAATTAATCAAGTTATTAACATCAATTCATCATTAACCTAATTCAATTCATCAACCCTAACAACCCTACATTCATCAACGAATTATAGAACCTAAAGTTGAGAGTTAGTCTCACCCTTACCTTAGATTATCTTCCTGAAAAAGCAGCGTTCTTCCCTCCTCTTGCTTCTTCTCTCTTCTTCTAGGTTTTTCTCCCTTTTCTCTGTTTCTCACTGTTTCTACGTAAAACTGCTTCTGACCTTTCTTTCCTTCTATTTCCTATTAATACTTATTAATTTCTCCTTAATTCTAATTAACTCCTATTAAATTATTAAATAATTTATTTTACTCCCCAACCTTCTAATAATTGTAAATATCACCTATCTTACTTAAATAATTCAAAATAACTATATAATAAAATATATAACACGCCAAAAATCAACGTAATTATTTAAAATCATAAAAACTTATTAAAATCAACTGAAATAAAATAATCGACAACTAGGGCGTTACAACTCTTCCCCACTTAAAGAATTTCGTCCTCGAAATATTACCTCAAGCGAACAACTCAGGATAAGACTCTAGCATCTTGCTCTCCAGCTCCCAAGTCAAGCTTTCACCAGTTACTCCACCCCAGACAACTCTCACCAGAGGTATCTCCTTGCCTCTCAACTTCTTCACCTTACGATCATCAATTCTCAACGGTAAAGTCTCCACCGTAAGGTTGTCTCTAACTTGCACGTCATCTCTTGGTATAACATGCGAAGGATCCGCTACGTACTTCCGCAGCTGCGACACATGAAACACATCATGCAGATTCGAAAGATGTGGCGGCAAACTTATTCGATATACCACTGGCCCAATCCTCTCCGATATCTGATAAGGACCAATAAACTTCGGAGTCAACTTCTTAGACTTCAACGCACGACCTACACCTGTCATGAGGGTGACTCTCAAGAACACATGATCACCCTCCTGAAATTCAAGTTCCTTCCTACGCTTGTCATGGTAACTCTTTTGTCGACTCTGCGACGCTTTCATCTGTTCTCTTATCAACTTAACCTTCTCTGTAGTCTGCTGGACTAATTCCGGTCCCAACACTATACTTTCCCCCGATTCAAACCAACACAACGGAGTTCTACACCTCCGCCCATACAAAGCTTCAAATGGTGCCATACCAATACTCGAGTGATAACTGTTGTTATACGTGAACTCAATCAACGGTAGATGACTATCCCAAGCTCCACCTTGCTCAAGTACGCACACTCTTAGCAAATCTTCCAACGACTGAATCGTCCTCTCCGACTGACCATCTGTTTGAGGATGATAAGCCGAACTCAACTTCAACTTAGAACCCAAAGCCTCCTGCAAACTCTTCCAAAACCTTGAAGTAAACCTCGGATCTCTATCCGACACAATGCTTGATGGAACACCATGCAACTTCACAATATTATGAATGTAAATCTCTGCCAACTGAGCTACCGGATAATTGATATTGATCGGAATAAAATGCGCTGACTTTGTTAACCTGTCAACAACCACCCAAATGGCATCATGCCCCTTCGGAGTATTTGGTAAGCTCGTTACAAAATCCATGGATATGCTATCCCACTTCCATTCTGGCACATCTAACGGTGTCAACAACCCTGCAGGCTTCTGATGTTCAACTTTAGATTTCTGACAAGTCAAACATGCATAAACAAATTGCGCAACATCTCGCTTCAATCCTGACCACCAAAATAACTTCTTCAAGTCGTGATACATCTTCGTAGCTCCCGGATGAATACTTAAGCTACTCCTGTGACTTTCTTCCAAAATCATCTTTTTCAACTCGTCATTATCAGGAATACAAATTCTGCCTCGGAATCTTAACACACCTTTATCATCAACCTGGAAATCACTACTTTCCGCTTCATTACTAGCAACCATCAAGTCTACAAACTTAACATCAGTTTCCTGCGCTTCCTTGATACTATTCAAGAATTCATTATTGATCTTCAACATACCCAACTGCACGCTTTGAGGTGCCAATTCACAAACTAAGCTCAAGTCCCTAAATTGCTCAAGTAACTCGAACTCTTTCATCATCATAGCAGACATGTGCAACGTCTTTCTGCTCAAGGCATCTGCAACCACATTAGCTTTACCCGGATGGTAATTCAAACTAAAATCATAGTCCTTCAACAACTCGAGCCATCTTCTCTGCCTCATATTCAACTCTTTCTGATCAAACAAATATTTCAAACTCTTATGATCACTGAACACCTCAAATCTGGAACCGTACAAATAATGCCTCCAAATTTTTAACACAAAAACTACAGCAGCCAACTCTAAATCATGTGTAGGATAGTTCTTCTCATGTATCCTCAATTGTCTCGAAGCATAAGCTACCACCTTACCATCCTGCATAAGTACACCACCTAAGCCCAACTTGGACGCATCACAATAAACAACAAAAGGTTCATCTGGCTTCGGTAAAATCAAAATCGGAGCAGTCGTCAACCGTTGCTTCAACTCATTGAAACTATTCTCACACTTAGTATCCCACACAAAAGCTTTACCCTTACAGGTCAACTGTGTCAAAGGAAGTGCCAACTTCGAAAATCCTTCGATAAATCTTCGATAATAACCTGCTAAGCCCAGAAAACTTCTAATCTCCGTAACTGACCTCAGAGTCTCCCATTGCGATACCGCTTCAACCTTTGACGGGTCAACCGCAATACCACTACCAGAAATAATGTGGCCAAGAAAACTTACTTCACTTAACCAGAACTCACATTTGGATAACTTGGCATACAACTTCTTTTCTTTCAACACCTGCAAAACAATCTTCAAATGCTTTGCATGTTCTTCTTCAGTTTTAGAATAAATCAGAATATCATCAATAAAAACAACAACAAATCTGTCTAGGAAGTCATGGAAAATTCTGTTCATATATTCCATAAATACACCAGGTGCATTAGTAACACCGAAAGGCATCACCTTATATTCATAGTGACCATATCGCGTCCTGAACGCCGTCTTCTGCATATCTTCATCCTTCACCTTAATCTGATGATAACCTGATCTCAGATCAATTTTACTAAACACACGGGCACCCACTAGCTGATCCATCAAGTCATCAATTCTCGGAAGTGGATACCTATTCTTTATCGTCACTTTATTCAACTGACGATAATCTATACACAGCCTCATGCTACCATCTTTCTTCTTTACCAACAACACCGGCGCTCCCCAAGGTGAAACACTCGGTCTTACAAACTTCTTATCGAGTAGGTCTTCCAACTGCTTCTTCAACTCTGCCAACTCAGCTGCTGACATACGGTAAGGAGCCATCGACACAGGCTTCGTACCCGGAACAAGATCAATTGAAAATTCAACTTCTCTTTCTGGCGGCACATCGGGAATCTCATCAGGAAAAACTTTTGGGAATTCATTCACGACTGGTAGGCCATCAATCACTACTTGATTCTCTACTGACAAATATGCTAACAAGGAAAACATCATAATTCCGTCGCGCTCAATCTGCTTCAACTGCTTAGTACTCAAGAAATCAACTTCACTCTCTTCTTCAGCGGAAGAGAAACGTACTGTCTTACTAAAACAATTGATGAGGACATGGTTATACTCTAACCAGTTCATCCCAAGGATTACATCCATACCCGTCAACGGTAAACATACAAGATCAACTTCAAAATCTCTACCAAACACAGACAGTGGACAGCTTAAACAAACAAGAAAAGTAGTCACTGAACCCTTAGCTGGAGTTTCAACAATCATTTCTCCATCCATTTTAGACATAGTAAGTCCCAACTTAGAAGCACAACTAACAGCATTAAAAACAATGCGTAGCACCAATATCTATAATAGCAATTAAAGGAGTATCATCAAAATAACAAGTACCTCGAATAAGTCGATCCTCATTGTCCGTCTGTGTACCAGACAATGCAAACACTTTCCCTCCAAGCTGAGCCTTCTTAGGCTTCTTGCACTGTGAACTAAGATGACCCTCTTCATCACAATTGAAACAGACGATATCACCACGTTTGCATTCAGCTATCGTATGTCCCTTCCTCCCGCATCGGAAGCATTTCTTCTCATCACGGTGGCAAGCATTACTTTTGTGGCCTTTCTCACCACACTTGTAGCAGACAACTTCAGCAGGAGTCTCATTCTTCCTGGGCCTCCTCTCATCATTCACCCGTTGTTTACCCTTATCAGCAGGAGCACTGTAAGGCTTAGGACGGTTCTGCTGACTCTTACTCTTCCTCTCATTAATCACCTTGTAATGAGCTTTCGTATCCTCTTCGTAAATTCTGCAGCTACTCACCAAATCAGAAAAGTTGCGGATCTTCTGATAACCAATGGCCCGCTTAATCTCAGCACGCAGACCATTCTCAAACTTGATACACTTAGAGAACTCAGCAGTCTCAGGAGTGTAATGCGGGTAAAACTTTGCCAATTCAACAAACTTGGCAGCATACTCTGTTACTGACATATCACCTTGCTTCAGTTCCAGAAATTCAATCTCCTTCCTGCCTCGGACATCTTCCGGGAAATACCTATTCAGAAACTCTCTTTTGAACACAGCCCAAGTGATCACAGCTCCTCCATTCCCTAGCACTGGTTGCACACTCACCCACCAATCATCAGCCTCCTCAGCCAGCATATGTGTGCCAAAACGCACCATCTGAACATCAGTGCATTGCATCACTCTGAAGATTCTTTCAACCTCCTTCAACCATGTCTGCGCTCCATCAGGGTCATACCTGCCCTTGAAAGTTGGTGGATGGTTCCTCAAGAAGGTTTCCAGCATGCGAACACCATCGTTACCACCAGCATTATTCTGCTGACCCACAGCTTGAGCCATCGCTTGCAAAGCAGCAGCAAGTGCAACATCATTCCTTCCTGCCATCGCGAAAATATACACTACAACAACAACCAGGACATCAAAGACAATACAAAATTGTCACACGACTCTACTAGACTCGACTCGACTCTACTACTTGGCTGGACGGACCGACCTGCTCTGATACCAATTGTAACACCCCGTTCGCCCAACAGTTATTAATTCACAAGTTAAATCAGAGTTTTTCACCAAAACGGAATGCTACATTTTCATTCAAATAAAATTCCCAAAATTAACGGATGAATAATTTATTCTCCAATTAAGTAGTCAATAATAATTAACTTTAAAACATCGCAGCGGAATTAGTTTTAAAACAACTAAACAAGTCTTTGGCACGCAGGCCTCATCAAAAGTTTCATAAATCATTATTAATACGTAAGGAAAGAGAGAACAAGCAACAAAATTCCCGTCCCGTTACGTATCAGAGCCCTAAGACACTTTGAGCCGACATCTCTACTAGTCTTCGATACCTGCACTTGCCCACAAGGCGGCAATTCCAGCAGAAGGGGTGAGATTCACAAACAACAATAGATAACATAATTCATCAATAAAATTCAACAACAGCAATATAGCGAATAATTAATTATTATTTATAATTGAACAATTCAACAACATTATCGACAACGACACCGACAACTCAACCTACAACAACAACGACAACAACTACGACGACAACAATGCAACTAATGCAGATGCATGTGGTACCATTTTACGCGCGTTGAATGCTAAGCATTCCGGGGCATAAGCCCCCAACGGTTGAATGAAATAACATTCCAGGGCATAAGCCCTCAACGATTGAGTGATAAACACTCCAGGGCATAAGCCCTCAACGGTTGAGTGAAAACACTCCAGGGCGTGAGCCCTCAACAGGGGTATGAGTATGAAATGGACTCAATGGTGTATATCTACATACAACTCGACGACAGCAACGACAACTACGATATGCATAATCAACTATGACATAAGACTCCAACTTAATCGACAGACACGACAAAAGGGTACAACAAAGTCTCACACACAATTTGAGCATTATTTCCATGATATTTTGAGTTCACAAGCAAGCTTAAACAGTAAGAAAAGCGAGAAAGACTAAGGAAACTGAAAAAGGTAATCGTGTCACGATTACTACAAAACGTGACACGATTTGGAGCTTCAGGAAACATGCATTCTGCCAAGGAAAATCGTGCCACGATGACCAAATCGTGCCACGATTTGAAGAAACCCTAATTCAGTTGTTTAATTACAGGGCAAAATCGTGCCACGATTACACTAAATCGTGTCACGATTCTGGGCGAGATTCTGCTGGCAGAACTACGACTATACGAACAGGCTTCTACTTTTCAACCCTAAACCCCAAATTCAACCCCCAAAGGCTCAATTTTGATGAATTTCTTCATCCCTATGCATTCTAACATCAGAACAGCAATACCATCAACAGTTTTCATGAATTAATCAAGTTATTAACATCAATTCATCATTAACCTAATTCAATTCATCAACCCTAACAACCCTACATTCATCAACGAATTATAGAACCTAAAGTTGAGAGTTAGTCTCACCCTTACCTTAGATTATCTTCCTGAAAAAGCAGCGTTCTTCCCTCCTCTTGCTTCTTCTCTCTTCTTCTAGGTTTTTCTCCCTTTTCTCTGTTTCTCACTGTTTCTACGTAAAACTGCTTCTGACCTTTCTTTCCTTCTATTTCCTATTAATACTTATTAATTTCTCCTTAATTCTAATTAACTCCTATTAAATTATTAAATAATTTATTTTACTCCCCAACCTTCTAATAATTGTAAATATCACCTATCTTACTTAAATAATTCAAAATAACTATATAATAAAATATATAACACGCCAAAAATCAACGTAATTATTTAAAATCATAAAAACTTATTAAAATCAACTGAAATAAAATAATCGACAACTAGGGCGTTACAAGAAACCCTTCACCTTTGAAGAACTCCATAGCCACTTGCTTGCTCATGATGAATATATTCGTCGTGAAACTCAAGTTGAAATTCAAGTACCAACTGCAAACCTAGCCCACAAAAATTTCAAAAATGATGGTCTCTTACCAACACCATCATCTGGTCATGGCTATTCATCCTCCAATTCACGTGGCTCATATTCTGGTCGAGGCTACGGTCACGGAAAATCCAAAGGCTTCAACAATCGTGGTAATAGACCTCCTCCACGTTGCCAATTTTGCTCAACTGTTGGACATATTGCTCGCTACTGTTCACATATTCCAAAACCAACCAACTCGCCAATGGCTCATTATGCTTCTGCCAACCCTACCAACTCTAATTGGGTCTTTGATACCGGGGCCAGTCACCATGTTGCAAATAGTCTCAACAATATGCATATTCACTCTGAATATGATGGTCCTGAAGAAGTTCAGATCGGTGATGGTACAAGTTTGAAAATCTCTCACATTGGCTCAACCACCCTCCCCACACAAAACACAACTTTTCATCTTAAAAACATTCTCTGTGTTCCAAATGCAAAACATAATCTTATATCCGTTTCTAAATTTTGCAAGTCTAACAATGCTTATGTTGAATTTCATTCATCTTTTTTCTGTGTGAAGGATCAGGTGACGGGGGCGGTTTTGATGCGCGGTCCAAGTAATGGTAATTTGTATACCTATAGCCCAACTTCCTCTTCTCCCACGACATTATCCACAACCATATCCACCTTAGATCTTTGGCATGCAAGATTTGGTCACCCATCTTAAAAAATTCTTACCCAAATGTTGTCTACTTGTGGGTTCTCTAGGAATTTTAATAAAATATTGCATTGTAATTCATGCTCTATTAATAAAAGTCACAAACTTCCGTTTTCAGTATCCTCTATTCAAACTAGTTCTCCTCTTGAATTTATTTTTTCTGATGTTTGGGGTCCATATCCTATATTGTCCGTAAATGGTTACAAATATTATCTTATATTCGTGGATCATTTCACACGCTACACATGGATTTATCCTTTAAAAAGTAAAACAGATGTAGCAGTCATATTTCCTCAATTTCATTCTAAAATTGAAAACTTTTTCACCCGTAAAGTCAAGTCCATATATACCGACGGGGGTACTGAATACTTCAAACTAAAATCTTACTTTAGTCAGCATGTAATTTCCCATTTTGTCAGTCCACCTTATACCCCTGAACACATTGGCATTGCTGAACGCAAGCATCGCCATATTGTAGAGACTGCTCTTACTCTCCTCTCCCACTCATCTGTCCCACAAAAATTCTGGTGTTATGCTTTTCAAATGGCAGTGTATCTCATAAATCGCATGCCTTCCCTTAAATGCAATAATAAAAGTCCTAATGAACTTCTCTTTGGGTCCAAACCCAACTATCACAACCTTCGTGTCTTTGGGAGTCTATGTTATCCTTGGCTACGTCCTTACTCTCAAAATAAACTCTCAAATAGAAGTTTGCCGTGTGTTTTTCTAGGACCCTCCTCTCAATACCATGCTTACCAATGCTATCATATCCCAAATCAAAAAATATATCTCTCTAGACATGTCATCTTTCAAGAGTCAACTTTCCCATTCACTATAACTCACTCAGAATCTACCCCCCAAAACTCCAGCCTTACCACTCCTCTACAAGTGTCTCGCCACCCACTCATCCTTCATCAACTATATCAAAACTTGCCTCCACCAACCACACCACCAATCACCCCTCAAAATTCAATTTCCTCTTTACCTACCCCACCTATATCAACAAATCAATCACAAACCCCTACCTCACCCACACCATCATCCGATCAAAATTCATCAAACAACCATACAGATTCATCATTACAACTGGATTCTCCTGCATCATTGCCGCCTCCGCCATCAGTTTCTCTTCGACCAGTCACAAGAGCAATGAACGACATTCATCAACCAAATCCAAAATACCTTCTCACTACCAAACATCCACTCCCTCAGTTGGCCGAGCCCACGTGCCTAAGCCAAGCTATGAAAACAACTGAATGGCGTGATGCTATGAGCCATGAATTTAATGCCTTAATTCAACAACAAACATGGGATCTAGTTCCTCGACCACAAAACAAAAATCTAGTCGGATGCAAGTGGGTTTTTCGCATAAAAAGGAAAGTAGACGGTGACATTGAGAAATACAAAGAAAGATTAGTTGCAAAGGGCTTCCACCAACGCTCTGGTCTTGACTATACACAAACCTTCAGCCTTGTAGTTAAGCCAATCACAGTGCGGTTAGTCCTTTCCTTAGCCCTTCAACATGACTGGCCACTACGTCAATTTGACGTTAACAATGCCTTCTTGCATGGAACTCTCACCGAAGAAGTTTTTATGCAACAACCTCCAGGCTTTACACATCCTGACAAACCACATCATGTTTGTCGTCTAAGAAAATCCATCTATGGTCTTAAACAAGCACCATGTACTTGGTATCAAACCTTGCGTAAGTTTCTTTGTAGTTATGGCTTTGTTAATTCAAAATCTGACTCCTCTCTCTTTATTCTCCAAAGCCATGGTACAATATTATACATACTTGTGTATGTAGATGATATAATTGTTACAGGAAACTCTATGCCAAGGTTAATGACTGCATCAACAAGCTTGCCAACACCTTTTCCATCAAAGATATGGGAAAACTACATTACTTTCTTGGTGTTGAGGTCATCCCCACATCCACAGGTTTATTTCTCTCCCAACACAAGTATATTGCAGACCTTCTTGAGAGAACAAAAATGATTGATTCGAAACCTGTCATCACTCCTCTATCAACATCAGTCATCTTAACAAAGGACGACGGTTCTCCCACCACTGATGTTACCTTCTACCGCAGTACCATTGGTAGTCTCCAATATCTATCCATGACACAGCCTGACATTGCATTTGCTGTCAACAAACTTGCTCAGTTTATGCAGCAACCTACCACAACACATCTTACAGCTCTCAAGCGTGTTATACGATATCTCAAAGGAACAATCTTTTATGGCCTTCTCCTTCAAAAACCAATAACTTCCACTCTCACAGAATATAGTGATGCTGACTGGGCAGGAAATAAAGATGACTACACCTCTACCTCATCTCACCTTGTTTATTTCGGGTCTAATTTCATCTCATGGAAATCATCCAAACAACGAGTTGTGGCGCGGTCCTCTACAGAAGCTGAATATAGAGCTTTAGCCAACACCGCAGCTGAACTATGTTGGCTTAAATCTCTACTCCATGAGTTAGGTATATCATCTTCCTCAACACCTTCCATCCTATGTGACAATCTCAGTGCTACATATCTCACTCAAAATCCGGTATATCATACTCGCATGAAGCATATCTCCATTGACATTCATTTTGTCCGCGACTTTGTGCAACAAGGCCAAATAAAAGTTCAACATGTTATTACTACAGATCAACTCGCAGATTGTCTGACCAAACCTCTTTCAAAAACTTGTCATGATTATCTAAGAAACAAGATTGGTGTTTCTGATGGCACCCCAATCTTGCGGGGGCGTGTTAGACCAATATCTCAAGTCAAAGGAATAAAATAAATAAGACACAAATCATGCAACGACATCCACCTAGTTATTGTATTCATCAATTTATTTTATTTCCTTATTCATTGTAATTATTACCATTCACTGTAATTACTAGTGTTGTCTGTCATTTTAGAATGTTGGTCAAATGGATCAGCTCTAGTACAGCTTTGATCTATGCTTATTGTTTGTATAAATGTAAACCTTGTTATATCAAATAAATTAAGCATTCTTCACAGCTCTCTCTATAGTATTGCTCTAAAGAAAGATTCAAGACTTCATTTTGCCCATTCATTTTAGATGGTAGAAAGTGCTCATTCTCAACTTTGCACGGTTTGCGCCAAATACTACTGACGAAAAAATGATCCATGTCAATAAAAAGATCTTTCCATATGGAATAATTAACTAGCTAGTGTACCTCCTTTAATATTTATGTGACATGATAATTTGATAAGATTAAAATTTAGTCCACTAGATCAATATGATATGAATGGTGGAGATGTGGAGTAACTCTTTAGACTTACTCTTGGAGTCAAAATACTCTCTCTCTCTCTCTCTCTCTCTCTCTCTCTCTCTCTCTCTCTCTCTCTCTCTCTCTCTCTCTCTCTCTCTCTGTGTGTGTGTAAATAAGGGTCGTTTGAAATTTTGTTCCTGAACTTACTAATTATTTTAAATCACCCTTGCAAAATTTAATCATTTGAAATTTAGTCTCTCAACCAAGTTAATTACTGCCACGTCACTAATCAGCTGAGGTGTCATTGGTGATTGGTCCAATGGGTGTTTGACTCAACAAATAATGACACAAATGGATAAAAATACCCGTATCTTTCATCTTTTTTGAATTGGAAATACATATCTGCTCTTTCATCTTCTTCCTCTTCCTCCAGAAGAAGAATAAGAAGAAATTAAGGAGAGAGATATTGTGGATGCGGCCAATTAGTACCGAGAGAGAAGGTGTCTATTAGATTTAGGGATAATGAACTTGGGCCGATGTATGTTATATATATGGCCCCTCAAATTGCTCACGGCCCAAGTCCATTATCCCTAAACCTAATACACACCTTCTCTCTCGGTACTAATTGCATATAAAAGTGGCCGCATCCACAATATCTTTCTCCCTAATTTCTTCTTATTCTTCTTAGTACTTCCTTATTTTTCCTTTGTTTTATGTGCACTAGTTGCTTTCGCGATTCTTCATACCGTTTGTTTTTCTACTCATGTGTTCTCAAATATACTCCATCTATTAAATTAATTTTTCAATATATCACTGCCTTTTTAAATCCACTAGTGATTGATCCATGATTCATCTGAAAAGTACATAAATTAATCTAGTTGTCAAATTATGTCCTTTAAATTTGATTTACAACTAATTCGTGACGACAATACCCATCAATAGAATTCTCAATCTAATAGCTTGACCATATCTACTACATGTTTTGTTTTTTCTCAAAATTGTTCAGATTTACAGATCTAGTTTGATTGTTGCAATAATGGATGAAGGTCAATCTGCAGATGGGGATGAAGATATTCATCAAATAAAATTGTCAAAAACCTCCGAATCAAATCGACGAAGTACCAAAGGTATAAATTTTTTTTTTTTGAAAGGATCCATAAATATTTAATTGGTAAAATATTCATTATTTAAATGATGGCTAACATTCATTTGTACTTTACAAAATTTCAATGAGGTTATTTCTTTTATTTGGTTTTAATTTCCAGTTCAAACCGCCAAAGATGCTCACCATGCTTTGGTCACTCTTCGAGACTCTAAAGTCTTGTTTGATCTCATAATCGGTGAGTTTCATATATTTGGAAGGAATGAATTTGAATTCCAAAAGCAAATTCAAGATGAATTTCAACTTCCTGTTATAGGTAAGTATCATTTCTCCCTTCCAACTAAAATTTAAGTCTGATTTTTAGTCATTAAATCAACCTTGCAATTGCTTTCTTATATAATTTTTTATGTTTTGAATACTATATGTTAATATTATGCACTTTTTGCACTATAGTATAAGTTATGATATGTGTAAACATCTGACCTTTTACCTTTTGTTTCAAATAGTGATGTCTAAAGACAATAGACCAGACATAATCTCCATGTCTAAAGTTGAAGGCAAAAGCTGGCAATTGTTTTAAAGACACAAGCATTTGTTGATGTCCATTTAATATTTCTTCGGACCTCAACAACATAAATGAATCCAAGTTGAGGAAGTATTAAAAACCATCAAAATAAGACGGCGAAGGATAGGATGAAGAAGATAAGAATCAAGGGAAGTGCACAATATATGATGAGAGAAATCTATTTGAATATGATGTCTTATGGATTTGTTGCAACATATGTAAGAAGATATATATTTGATTTACTTTTCCCACTCATGGATAGTATTAAAAAAGACAATGAGGTTGAAATTTAACTGTTTTGATGTGAATTCTTCTTCATATACTTTTATGGTCAATACAAAGGTTCATGTATATCGAGACATGCAAAAATATTAGAGTTTGATCTTGAATATCACAATGATGTGGGTTATTTCTTTCTAATTGATGTAAATCTATACTATAAAGAGTACAATTACCTTGTGCTTCATCTGCTTAATGATGTAATGGTTTAGATTACCTTCCATGTCTCTTCGTAATGGCTTTCTTGGTGATTGCATTCAAACCAATCATTACGTAGTGTTTGTAATTGTGATTCGGTGATCACGTTTTTTGTTGATTCAACATCCCTTTTGGCTTTTGACGGAATAGTGAATTTGCCATCGTAGGATTTGCTGGTTTTATTTAATTTTCAAAGAGGGTTTCATGATCGTTCTTCTCCTTCCACTGTTTTCAATATTTCTCCATCGCAAGCCACTGATGTTCACAATCTTCACTGCTACTGGTCTGGTCTTTTTGTGCCTTCTCTGCGGCCATGCCGTTTGATTGGGAGGCCGAATTTGTTGCAACGGCGGCTCCAACACCTGCTGCGCGGGTTCAGCCTGTACAACCGGTGGAAGCTACAGCTCCTGCGCCTTCCTTTGCTCATGTGTTTTCCTCATCTCACACTACTCCTACTTCCAATGATGCTTTGCCGCAACCAACAATTCGAGGTGGATTGATCAGCATTCGTATTTCACAGACGCCGTATGAAAAAGGGATTGAATTCTATAAGAGAAATCTCTGAGGGAGACTGATTATGAACAAGGGTGATAAGCCGTATTCCTCGTCTGAAATTCAACAGAAGCTACAGAAACAGGTTCGTGGTCTTTGTTATCATTGAGCAGAGATTACTTTGAGTTTTACTTCGCTTCCGAAGCAGATATGTGCTCTGTTTGGGCTATGGGAACAATACATATGAAGTCGGGTGTCTTGAGACTGTTTAAATGGGCGCGTGATTTTAATATGCATAAACAGAAAAACACGCACGCACAAGTTGGGATTCGATTAATGGAACTTCTGCAGGAATACTGGATGGAAAGAACTCTCCGAGAGATTGCAAGTGCGGTGGGCACGCCGTTGGTAATTGATAATTAGACATCGAAAAAATTATATGGACACTATCCTAGAATCTTAGTTGATATGGACTTGTCGAAGGAGATGTTTTATGAGATTTTGGTACAACGGGAGGGTTTCTCCTTCCCTGTTGAGGTTATCTGTGAATGGATGCCGGAATGTTGCTCGCACTGTCAGAACCTTGGACATAACGTATCTGGCTGCCGATGGTTGTATCCAAGGATGCAAATTCATGAGCCTTCTCTGAATGTTGACAAAGGGAAATCAAAGGTAATATCTAAGAAGAAAGAATTAGACATGGCAACGGGGCGGGTCGGGGGCGGGTTTAAGCATCCCCGCCTCCGACCCCGCTTGCATGCATCCGCCCCCGCCCCCGTCCCCAAACATATCGGATGTAAAAATTGAACACCCAACGCCGCCCCCAATGGGGACGGGTCTCCCGGTCCCGCCCCCACCCCCACCCAGGAAAACCCTATTTTTTATAAAATATTTAAAAATGCATATTTTTTCATTTTTTCATAGCAATAAAATACAATAATTATATTAATAATTAAATATCCAATAATTTTTTTTTTTAAAGAGTAAAATAAATATAATAATTATGTTTCTAAAGAGTAATAATATATTAAAATAGTTTGATGTGTATGGAAATAAGATTAAAAATTTTAATAAAGTAAATATCAAAAAGCGGGTGCGGGGCGGGGGTAAGCATCGCCTAGCCCCGGCCCCGGCCCCGTACTGAAAAGAAATGGTTTCAGAAGATCTTCCTCAGAGCTTTCAGAAGCAGAAGATTCATTTTCAGACTCTTCAACTTTGAGAGCTTTTGAGAATCTTCCCTTTGACTTTAAAGCAATGGTTTTAGACTTTCTTGCAGATTCATGTTCATCGAGACTTAACTCATGAACTTTGAGAGAGCTGACAAGATCTTCAACACTTAAAGGATTTAAATCCTTAGCTTCCTCAATTGCAGTAACCTTTGGTCTCCACCTAGAGGGTAAGCTCCTTAAAATCTTGCTAACATGGTCAGAAGCTATGTAACTCTTCTTTAGTATCTGAAGTCCAGATACTAGAGTTTGAAATCTTGAATACATCTGCTCAATACTTTCATCCTATTTCATCTTGAATAATTCATACTGATGAACTAATAGAAGAGCTTAAGCTTTCCTGACCTTCTTGCTCCCTTCATAGTTTGCACAAAGAGAAGCAAACATGGCTCTAGCAGTAGATTTGTCACTCATCTTCATGTATTCAGATTTAGGAATAGCAGTGACAAGAGCTCCTCTGATGATATCATGTTTCTTGTAGATCTTCTTCTGAGCAGCAGTGTGAAGTTTACGGTCAATGGCAGCACCTTCGTCATCAAGTTGTAAATCACCAACACCATCTTCAAGTATGTCCCAGAGTTCTTCATCAAGACCCATGACATAGCTATAGAAGTTGGTTTTCCACCAAGAAAATTCTTCAGGATCACCATTGAACTTTGGAATTTTTCCATAATCAGCTTTCTTACTGCTGTTATTGGATCCATAGTCGTATGGTATAGCAGCACCAGAAGTAGCACCAAAAGAAGAAGGTTCGCTAGAAGACATTTTTCTCTGGATCTTTTCTGTTACACGGTTAAGTGCTATGACAACAGAGTCGGAGCTCTGATACCAACTGAAGGTGAGAAAAACACAAGAAGGGGGGGTTGAATTGTATTTTCTTTTTCGAAACTCTTGAAGAGTAAGAATCTGTTTCCACAGGATCAGAATCTGAATGGATTCAGAATCTGATGGGAGACCAGATTTTGTTGCAGCGGAATATAACAAGAGATAGAGGGAAAGAGAGAACACAAGCAATTATACAGGTTCCTTCCACAAACCGGAAGTAGTCCTGTCCCCCTTTCACTTCCAAGGAGAGTTTCACTAAAATGTAATATCAATTACAAGTTGCTCAAACACAAAGTAAGTGACTTACAATTGCTCAAGCACGCAGGCAAGAGTCTTCCAATGCTCAAAGACACAACTAAGAGACTTCTTTGCTCAAGTGTAACGCCCGTTTTATTTAATTATTTTAAGTGGTGTTTTAATATATTATTGTATGATTTTATGTGATATTGGTGAATTGATATTTGATTATGAGGTATTTTTATTATTTAAGATAAAAGAGTAGAAAATAATTATTAATTAGAATAAAAAGGAATTAAGTAGAATTAATAGGAATTAAAAGGGGAGTTAAGTAAAAAGAGTAGGTTATGGTTGAAAGAGTAAAAGAAAGGGAGTTAGAAAAGAAAAAGTCAAAAGAAAACAGAACCAGTATCATTTTCACGTACAGACAAAAAGAGAGAAAAAGAGAGTTCTTGAGAAGAAGAAGGGAAAGCTAGGAGAAGAGCTAGGAAGAGAGATTTCAACCTATTTTGCTGTAGTTTTTGCTAATTCGAGGTAAGGGTGGGAATCCTTCATTAATAATGTTGTATAATTTTGATAATTGTTGAAATTGTGTTCTTGAATTAGGGTTTATGAAATGATGAAAATGTGATACAATGATTGTTAATTGTGTAATTCTATGCCATTTTGATTGCCATATGTTATGTTTGACCTGTAAACATGTTTTGTAAAACTTTTGGGTGAATAAGGGATTAAAAATGGGATTTTGGGTTGAATTTGGTTGCTGGAATCGTACTGTTCATTCTGAAAATCTTAGCCGTTCGCTTAAGCGAAATGAATCTCGCATAAGCGAAAATGTCCATGAACCTTCGCTCAAGCGAAATGCGAGCGAGCCGTAAGCGAACCAAATCCTGAGTTACGACATTTGCTTCGCTTAAAGCGAAATGAATCTCGCTTAAGCGAACATGTCCTGTAGTTGCCCAGAATTGACTCATGAACCTTCGCTCAAGCGAAATGCAAGCGAGCCGTAAGCGAACCAAGTCTTGAGTTATGACATTTGTTTCGCTTAAGCGAAATCCATCTCGCTTAAGCGAACTGAACCCAGTGTAGTGTATTTTCCAGACTTTTGACGCTTCGCTTAAGCGAACCGTAAGCGACCTCCAAGCGAACCAGGTCCTGTACAACCTTTTTCCATATTTTGTTAAATGCCTCTAGGGACTTTTCTAACCATTCTAAGGAGTTCCTATGAATTTATAAGAATTATCTATAAAGCTAAAAGCAGTGTTTGAATGTTGGATTACGTAAGAATGTATACTTTTGTGAGATGTTGATACTTTGATAACTTAAATAAGTGTTGGTGTTGTCTAGTTGGGGAGTGTGTCATAAATATTTTAGGCACATATGTTGTTATTGAAGTTGTATGTAGATATACACAAGTGGAGTCCATATGCATATCATTTTCTGGTGGGGGCTCATGCCCTGGAATGCTAGTCATTCAATCCGGTGGGGGCTTATGCCCTATAATGTTTATCATTCACTTGGTGGGGGCTTATGCCCTGGGATGCTTTAACCATCCAATTTGGTGGGGGCTTATGCCCTGGAATGCTTAGCATTCAACGCGCGTAGTTGGTACCACATTGCATGATGTATTAGTTGATGTCGGGGTTGCATTGGTTAGGGTGTTGTCGTCGGTGATTAATTGGTGTCTATTGTTGATAATGATTTGGTGTTGGTGATGATATTGTTGTTGAGAATTAACTATGATGTTGAATGGTATATATATATGATTATATACGGACTTGATGATTGTTAATGTTTCAATAATTTTGATAAATTATATAGTATTATTATTGAATGTGTTTCTCACCCCTTCTGTTGGAATTGCCGCCTTGTGGGCAAGTGCAGGTTCCGACGACTGATAGGTATGGCTCAAGTGTCTAGGACTCTGATACATATAGGATGGGGACCGTTGCGAATAATTTCCTTAATTCTTATGTATCGTACTTTGAGATTGTATTTGTTGAATGGTTATCTTGGTGAATAACATTTTATGTTGAGAATAAATATCCGCTGCAAGTTTATGACATTATATGTTGGTTTAATTAAATAGCATATTTACTATTTATGAGATTTTATCTTTTGAAGTGCAACACTCCGTGTTATGACGTTTACTCTGATTTATTTATTAAATAATACGACTTTTGGGAACGGGGTGTTACAATTGGTATCAGAGCAGAGTCGGTCCGTCCGGCCAATTAGTAGAGTCGTGTCGAGCCATTAGAGTTGTCTGACAATTTTTATATTGTCTTGTTGTTGTTCTAAATTATTCTGTTATGTAGAATTGTTGAGATGGCTGGAAGAAATGATGTTGCTCTTGCTGCTGCTTTGCAAGCAATGGCTCAAGTTGTTGGACAGCAACAGAACAATGCTGCTGGTAATGCTGGTGTGCGCATGTTGGAGACCTTCTTGAGAAAGCATCCACCTACGTTCAAAGGCAGGTACGACCCTGATGGGGCTCAGTCATGGCTGAAGGAAGTGGAAAGAATCTTCAGGGTCATGCAATGTACAGACGTTCAGATGGTGCGTTTTGGCACGCATATGTTAGCTGAGGAAGCTGATGACTGGTGGGTAAGTGTGCAACCTATTTTAGGACATGGAGGAGCTGCGATCACTTGGGCTGTGTTCAGGAGAGAGTTTCTGAGCAGGTATTTCCCGGAAGATGTCCGAGGTAAGAAGGAGATAGAATTCCTAGAGCTGAAGCAAGGTGATATGTCCATAACCGAGTACGCTGCGAAGTTTGTCGAGCTGGCTAAGTTCTACCCGCATTACACAGCTGAGAATGCAGAGTTTTCCAAATGCATTAAGTTCGAGAATGGTCTGCGTGCTGATATTAAGCGGGCCATTGGTTATCAGAAGATTAGAAACTTTTCTGATTTGGTAAGCAGCTGTAGGATTTACGAGGAGGATACCAAAGCTCATTACAAGGTGATGAGTGAGCGTAGGGGTAAAGGACAGCAGAGTCGTCCGAAGCCGTACAGTGCCCCTGCAGACAAGGGTAAACAGAGGATGCAAGATGAGAGGAGGCCCAGGGGTAGAGATGTTCCTGCTGAGGTAGTTTGTTACAAGTGTGGCGAGAAGGGCCACAAGAGTAATGTGTGCAATCAGCGTGAAGAGAAAAAGTGTTTCCGTTGCGGGAAGAAGGGACACACAGTGGCTGAGTAAAAGCATGATGATATTGTTTGCTATAATTGTAACGAAGAAGGTCACCTTAGTTCGCAGTGCAAGAAGCCTAAGAGGGCTCAGGCTAGTGGAAAGGTGTTTGCATTGACCGGTACTCAGACGGTTAATGAAGATCGACTCATCAGAGGTACTTGTTTCTTTAATGGTATCCCTTTAATTGCTATTATTGATACTGGGGCTACCCATTGTTTTATTGCTGTTGATTGTGCATATAAGTTGGGTCTTGTTATGTCAAGTATGAATGGGGAAATGGTTCAGTGACTACTTCTCTTGTTTGTCAGAGTTGTCCTATATCCATGTATAGTAGGGATTTTGATGTTGATCTTGTATGTTTGCCGTTGACGGGGATGGATGTAATCCTTGGTATGAACTGGTTGGAATACAACCATGTGCATATTAATTGTTTTAAGAAGACGGTGTACTTTTCTTCCACCGAAGAGGAAAGTGGAGTAGAGTTTTTATCTACTAAACAGCTGAAGCAATTAGAAAGTGATGGAAACTTGATGTTTTCGTTGATGGCTTATTTGTCTTTAGAGAACCAAGCTGTGATTGACAGGTTGCCAGTTGTTAGAGAATTTTCTGAAGTTTTTCCTGATGAGATTCCCGATGTGCCGCCGGAGAGGGAAGTTGAATTCTCTATCGATCTTGTTCCGGGTACGAAGCCTGTGTCGATGGCTCCATATCGTATGTCAGCTTCTGAGTTGGCAGAGTTGAAGAAGCAGTTGGAGGATTTGCTTGATAAGAAGTTTGTACGACCAAGTGTTTCACCTTGGGGAGCACCGGTGTTGCTGGTTAAGAAGAAAGATGGTAGCATGAGGCTGTGTATTGATTACCGTCAGTTGAATAAAGTGACGATAAAGAACAGGTATCCACTTCCGAGGATTGATGATTTGATGGATCAATTAGTGGGTGCTCGTGTGTTTAGCAAGATTGATTTGAGGTCTGGTTACCATCAGATTAAAGTAAAAGATGAAGATATGCAAAAGACGGCGTTTAGGACGCGGTATGGTCACTACGAGTTTAAAGTGATGCCTTTCGGTGTTACTAATGCACCTGGTGTGTTCATGGAGTATATGAATAGAACTTTCCACGCTTTTCTTGATCAATTTGTTGTTGTGTTTATTGATGATATTTTGATTTATTCTAAGACTGAGGAAGAGCATGCAGAGCATTTGAAGATTGTGTTGCAGGTGCTGAAAGAGAAGAAGTTATATGCAAAGCTGTCGAAGTGTGAATTCTGGTTAAGTGAAGTAAGTTTTCTTGGCCATATTATTTCTGGTAATGGTATTGCAGTTGATCCGTCGAAGGTTGAAGCGGTATCACAGTGGGAGACTCCTAAGTCTGTTACGGAGATTAGAAGTTTTCTTGGTTTGGCTGGTTATTATAGAAGATTCATCGAAGGATTTTGGAAGTTGGCACTTCCTTTGACTCAGTTAACTTGTAAAGGTAAGGCATTTGTGTGGGATGCTAAGTGTGAAGAGAGTTTCAACGAGTTGAAGCAAAGATTGACAACAGCTCCTATTTTGATTCTACCGAAGCCAGATGAACCTTTTGTTGTTTATTGTGATGCGTCCAAGTTGGGCTTAGGTGGTGTATTGATGCAAGATGGTAAGGTAGTAGCATATGCTTCAAGGCAATTGAGGATTCATGAGAAGAATTATCCTACGCATGATCTAGAGCTAGCGGCAGTTGTGTTTGTGTTAAAAATATGGAGGCATTATTTATATGGTTCTCGATTTGAAGTGTTTAGTGATCATAAGAGTTTGAAATACTTGTTTGATCAGAAGGAGTTGAACATGAGGCAGAGTAGGTGGCTAGAGTTATTGAAGGACTACGATTTTGGCTTGAATTACCATCCTGGCAAAGCTAATGTTGTTGCTGATGCTTTGAGTAGGAAGACATTGCATATGTCTGCAATGATGGTGAAAGAGTTCGAGTTACTTGAACAATTCAGAGACTTTAGTTTGGTGTGTGAATTGGCGCCTAAAAGTGTCCAGTAAGGCATGTTGAAAATTAACAATGATTTTCTGCATAGTATAAAAGAGGCTCAAAAGGTTGATGTCAAGTTTGTGGACTTGATGGTTGCTACTGCCGATGGTGATTTTCAGGTTGACGACCAAGGTGTGTTGAGGTTTAGAGGAAGAATATGTATTCCTGACAATGACGAGATGAAAAAGATGATTCTTGAAGAAAGTCATAGAAGTAGCTTGAGTATTCATCCGGGAGCTACGAAGATGTATCATGACTTAAAGAAGTTGTTTTGGTGGTCTGGTTTGAAGCGTGATGTTGCGCAGTTTGTGTATGCTTGTTTGACTTGTCAGAAATCCAAAGTTGAGCATCAGAAGCCTGCTGGTTTGTTGATACCTTTAGATGTGCCGGAGTGGAAGTGGGATAGCATCTCCATGGACTTTGTAACTAGTTTGCCGAATACTCAAAGAGGGCATGATGCCATTTGGGTTGTTGTTGATAGATTGACGAAGTCGGCGCATTTTATTCCGATAAACATTACATATTCAGTGGCTCAGTTGGCGGAGATTTATATTCGGGACATTGTTAAGTTGCATGGTGTTCCATCAAGCATCGTGTCGGACAGAGATCCGAGGTTTACTTCAAGGTTTTGGAAGAGTTTGCAGGAGGCTTTGGGTTCTAAATTGAAGTTGAGTTCGGCTTATCATCCTCAAACAGATGGTCAGTCGGAGAGGACGATTCAGTCGTTGGAAGATTTGTTAAGAGTGTGTGTACTTGAGCAAGGTAGAGCTTGGGATAGTCATCTACCGTTGATTGAATTCACGTACAACAACAGTTACCATTCGAGTATTGGTATGGCACCATTCGAAGCCTTGTATGGTCGAAGGTGTAGGACTCCTCTATGTTGGTTTGAATCGGGTGAAAGTGTTGTGTTAGGACCAGAGATTGTTCAACAGACTACGGAGAAAGTTAAGATGATTAGAGAACATATGAAAGCGTCGCAGAGTCGACAGAAGAATTATCATGATAAGCGGAGGAAGGATCTTGAATTCCAAGAGGGTGATCATGTGTTCTTGAGAGTCACTCCTATGACCGGTGTTGGTCGAGCTTTGAAGTCTAAGAATTTAACTCCGAAGTTCATTGGTCCCTATCAGATATCGGAGAGGATTGGCACGGTGGCTTATAGGATTGCTTTGCCACCACATCTTTCGAACTTGCATGATGTGTTTCATGTGTCGCAGCTTCGGAAGTATATAGCGGATCCTTCGCATGTTATTCCTATAGATGATGTGCAAGTCAGAGATAACCTTACGGTGGAGACTTCACCTTTGAGGATTGATGATCGCAAGGTGAAGAAGTTGAGAGGCAAAGAGATACCTCTTGTAAGAGTTGTTTGGGGTGGAGTTGCTGGCGAAAGCCTTACTTGGGAGTTGGAGAGTAAGATGCAAGAATCATATCCTGAGTTGTTTGTTTGAGGTAAGATTTCGAGGACGAAATTCTATAAGTTGGGGAGAGTTGTAACGCCCGTTTTATTTAATTATTTTAAGTGGTGTTTTAATATATTCTTGTATGATTTTATGTGATATTGGTGAATTGATATTTGATTATGAGGTATTTTTATTATTTAAGATAAAAGAGTAGAAAATACTTATTAATTAGAATAAAAAGGAATTAAGTGGAATTAATAGGAATTAAAAGGGGAGTTAAGTAAAAAGAGTAGGTTATGGTTGAAAGAGTAAAAGAAAGGGAGTTAGAAAAGAAAAAGTCAAAAGAAAACAGAACCAGTATCATTTTCACGTACAGACAAAAAGAGAGAAAAAGAGAGTTTTTGAGAAGAAGAAGGGAAAGCTAGGAGAAGAGCTAGGAAGAGAGATTTCAACCTATATTGCTGTAGTTTTTGCTAATTCGAGGTAAGGGTGGGAATCCTTCATTAATAATGTTGTATAATTTTGATAATTGTTGAAATTGTGTTCTTGAATTAGGGTTTATGAAATGATGAAAATGTGATACAATGATTGTTAATTGTGTAATTCTATGCCATTTTGATTGTCATATGTTATGTTTGACCTGTAAACATGTTTTGTAAAACTTTTGGGTGAATAAGGGATTAAAAATGGGATTTTGGGTTGAATTTGGATGCTGGAATCGTACTGTTCATTCTGAAAATCTTAGCCGTTCGCTTAAGCGAAATGAATCTCGCTTAAGCGAAAATGTCCATGAACCTTCGCTCAAGCGAAATGCGAGCGAGCCGTAAGCGAACCAAATCCTGAGTTACGACATTTGCTTCGCTTAAAGCGAAATGAATCTCGCTTAAGCGAACATGTCCTGTAGTTGCCCAGAATTGACCCATGAACCTTCGCTCAAGCGAAATGCAAGCGAGCCGTAAGCGAACCAAGTCTTGAGTTACGACATTTGTTTCGCTTAAGCGAAATCCATCTCGCTTAAGCGAACTGAACCCAGTGTAGTGTATTTTCCAGACTTTTGACGCTTCGCTTAAGCGAACCGTAAGCGACCTCCAAGCGAACCAGGTCCTGTACAACCTTTTTCCATATTTTGTTAAATGCCTCTAGGGACTTTTCTAATCATTCTAAGGAGTTCCTATGAATTTATAAGAATTATCTATAAAGCTAAAAGCAGTGTTTGAATGTTGGATTACGTAAGAATGTATACTTTTGTGAGATGTTGATACTTTGATAACTTAAATAAGTGTTGGTGTTGTCTAGTTGGGGAGTGTGTCATAAATATTTTAGGCACATATGTTGTTATTGAAGTTGTATGTAGATATACACAAGTGGAGTCCATATGCATATCATTTTCTGGTGGGGGCTCATGCCCTGGAATGCTAGTCATTCAATCCGGTGGGGGCTTATGCCCTGTAATGTTTATCATTCACTTGGTGGGGGCTTATGCCCTGGGATGCTTTAACCATCCAATTTGGTGGGGGCTTATGCCCTGGAATGCTTAGCATTCAACGCGCGTAGTTGGTACCACATTGCATGATGTATTAGTTGATGTCGGGGTTGCATTGGTTAGGGTGTTGTCGTCGGTGATTAATTGGTGTCTATTGTTGATAATGATTTGGTGTTGGTGATGATATTGTTGTTGAGAATTAACTATGATGTTGAATGGTATATATATATATGATTATATACGGACTTGATGATTGTTAATGTTTCAATAATTTTGATAAATTATATAGTATTATTATTGAATGTGTTTCTCACCCCTTCTGTTGGAATTGTCGCCTTGTGGGCAAGTGCAGGTTCCGACGACTGATAGGTATGGCTCAAGTGTCTAGGACTCTGATACATATAGGATGGGGACCGTTGCGAATAATTTCCTTAATTCTTATGTATCGTACTTTGAGATTGTATTTGTTGAATGGTTATCTTGGTGAATAACATTTTATGTTGAGAATAAATATCCGCTGCAAGTTTATGACATTATATGTTGGTTTAATTAAATAGCATATTTACTATTTATGAGATTTTATCTTTTGAAGTGTAACACTCCGTGTTATGACGTTTACTCTGATTTATTTATTAAATAATACGACTTTTGGGAACGGGGTGTTACATCAAGCACACAAGCAAGAGACTTCTGACACAATTTACAAAAAATTGAAAAGAGTTGAAGACACTTGATAAACAATCAAATGTGTTCCAATAACTTAAACAAAGACAGACTCTGTTTTTCTGATAAACTTAGAGATTCTAGAATACACAGTTTGTAAGAATAATCTAAGTTGTTGATGTGTTTCTGGTTTGACTCAGTGAGAATACAATAGCTTAGTAGCGTAGTTTTCAGTTGTAGAGTCCAACATATTCTTCAAGTCTTCTATCCTTTATATAGGCGTTGGAAAGAGACATTGAGACAATCCAGCACATCAAGAGAATTCTGGAAGCTTGATCAATAGCTGTTGATCTGTTGCTTGATATGGTATCAGTCCTTCAAATGCATATTTTGAATTCCATTCCTTTTGAAGCTTAATATCGGTAGACACAGTTGCCAAACTGTACGAGGTAGTGGAGTATTGGAAACAGAGTTCGTACACATGTACTCTGTACTATTTTGCATTCTTTGTCGTTGAGCATCCCACGCTCAAGTTGACTTTGAAGCTAGCCGTTACTCCAATTGAGTGTTTTTTATGCATCGCAATGCCTTTAGAAATCCTTCTAAGCAGATCTTCAGATTGTAGGCTTCAGACTCACTTTAGCAATTCAGCTTCTGATGATCTTTAGACTCTCTTGGTCTTCAGGTTCTGATAGTCTTCAGACTCTCTTGAACTTTTAGGTTCTGATCATCTTCAGACTTATATGAACTTCAGATTCTTCAGGACTTCTTGACACAGCTTCTGATGATTCTTCAGACTCTTCAGATCTTCAGAATTACAAGCAACACGCTTCTATTGGTCTTGCTCTCAATTTGTTCAAACATAATACTTTCTAAGATGAAAATCTTGATTAATATCCTGCATACTTAAACAAATATTAGCATATCCAATTGACAATTTTTAATACCTTGTTATCATCAAAACTCAAAATGTGGTATTGCTGAACACCCTTGTTCCAACAATCTCCCCCTTTTTGATGATGACAAACATCAGTATTTAAAAAGGTCAATTGTTGTTAATCTAATTAATAGGTTGACTTAAAGGGTTTGAGGTTTGTAAGCTCAGAGTCTGAGGTTTGTAAGCTCTGACTCCCCCTGAGTCTGATAGTCCTTAAGTTGAGGTTTGTAAGCTCCCTCTAAGTTCTATCCAAGTTAATTAAATTCATGTTAAGCAAATAGCTGAATCAAATCTCAGAATAATAAACGAATATGAGAAAAGATTCTTTTTTTAATGGGACTCAGAATCTAACGAAGTACCTTTCGCGCAAATTTCCCTTTAACTTTACATAGTACTCATAGATTTTCTCCCCCTTTTGTCATCAACAAAAAGGTTTTTTTTTTTTTTTTTTAAAGAAAATGAGAAAAAGATTCAGAGCAAAAACATATTAGAGTCTGAAAACGAACAGATTCTAAGGAAAATTACTTCAGATGCCATAGATAAATAAAGCAAGATCTATCAGAAGCACATCTAGTGAAGTAAAAACTTGAATAATCATAAAATGAAAGTTCAGAAGATAATAGAAATCAGCAAAAATAAGAATACAAGCAAAACAAAACAGTTAAAACACTAGGTGTGCAACTAAGGTTGGTTTTGTTTGGCAATGTGATCCATCAACTTCTGAAGATCCTCTTGCTGTTTCTTGACAATTTCTTCTAGAGCTTCTGTTCTTCTGAGATGAGCTTCTCTCTCAAGTCTAGCTTCTTCTTGTACTCTGTGAAGCCTCTTCTTAAGAGAATCATAAACCACTGTTTCCCTTGGATTGTATTGATCAGCATCAAAGAATTGTTTATATTCCAATCGCAGAATAGGAGCTTTCTTCTTAGCCTTTGCTGTCTCAGCTTTCTTAAGTTCTTCCACATGTTTGGCAAGAACACCAGCTTGTTCTTTTACAGCAGCCTTCTGAATTTTGGTGATAAAATCCACAAATTCATTTTTCAGAGTAGAGAACTTATCCTCATAGCTTACATTGAGGATTGGCACAAATCTTTGCTCAATAATCTCCTTGAGCTTTGAGTTGGACACTCCATAAAACTCATCTATTCTCAACGAATCAAAGAGGTTGTGAGGAGTAAGAGTTTGATTTGGCTCAGATGAGGTTTGAAGGTGAGAAAAACACAAGAAGAGGGGGGGGGGTTGAATTGTGTTAGCTTTTCGTAGCTCTTGAAGAGTGAGAATCTAATTCCTTAATATCAGAGTCTGATAGGAGATTAGGTTCTGATGCAGCGGAAATAATCAAGAGATAGAGAGAAGAGAGAACACAAGCAATTATACAGGTTCCTTCCACAAACCGGAAGTAGTCCTGTCCCCCTTGTACTTCCAAGGAGAGTTCACTAAAAATGTAATATCTATTACAAGTTGCTCAAACACACAGTAAGAGACTTCCAATGCTCAAGCACGCAAGCAAGAGACTTCCAATGCTCAAAGACACAACTAAGAGACTTCTTTGCTCAAGGACGCAGCCAAGAGACTTCTTTGCTCAAGCACACAAGCAAGAGACTTCTTACACAATTACAGAAAATTGAATAGAGTTGAAACACTTTGACAAACAATCAAACGTGTTTCTATTACAACAAAGACAGACTTTGTTTCAAACAAAAGATAGACTCTATTTTTCTGTTTAACTTAGAAATTCTAGAATACCCAGTTTGTAAGAATGATCTAAGTTGTTGATGTGTTTTTGTTAAGACTCAGTTGAATACGAAAGCAATGCAGCGTAGTTTTTCTAGTTGTAGAGTCCAACAATTCTTCAAGTCTTCTATCCTTTATATAGGCGTAGGAAAGAGACGTTGAGTCATCCAGCAGATCAGGATGATTTCTAAAGCTTGATCAATGGCTGTTGATTTGTTGCTTGATATGGTAATAGTCCTTCAATTGCATAATTAGAATTCCATTCCCTTTGAAGATTAATACCAGTAGACACAGTTGCCAAACTGTACGAGGTAGTGGAGTAGTGGAAACAGAGTTCGTACAACGTACTCTGTACTGGCCTGCATTCTTTGTAGTTGTGCTTCCCACGCTCAAGTTGACTTTGAAGCTAGCCGTTACTCCAAATGAGAGTTTCTTTTGCATCGTAATGCTTGTAGAAATCCTTGTTAGCAGATTTTCAGATTTCGGGCTTCAGACTCACTGTAGCACTAAGCTTCTGATAATCTTCAGACTCTCTTGGTTTTCAGATTCTAATAGTCTTCAGACTCTCTTCGATACAGTCTTCAGACTCTCTTCGATACAGACTTCAGACTATCTTCGATACAGTCTTCAGACTCTCTTCGATACAGTCTTCAGACTCTCTTCGATACAGAATCACAAGCAACAAGCTTCTCTGGATTTTTACTCTTTAACATTGTTCAAACAGAATACTTTCTAAGATATAAATCTTGATTGATATCCTGCATACTTTAAACAAATATTAGCAATATCCAATTGACAACTTTTAATACCTTGTTATCATTGATAGATTTTTGGCAAGTGTACCAAATACTATCGAAGTAGTAAAAATATCGTTCCCACAAGGACTGGTTTTAATCTCAAAAAGTCAAACACGTTATTAATTTAGGATGAAGTAAAAGTTATTTGGTTTTGCCACTAGGCAGTAAATTTGTTTAATAGCATAAACTTAGTAACGTAAATTAAATTGATTGTTTAAAATAAGAGAGAGATGAGTTAGGTCTTCGAATCATCTGAGTTCCCCTAATTGGTCACTGCACCTATTCTTATGAATGATTTTTTAGTTTTACGATAGTTAACAAAATAGTCCTAATCAATCCCTTGAGTTAGGACACTCTTCTAAGATTACAGCCCCTAATCCCTTAGGTGGTCTAATAATCTTCGAAGGTTTGAAGAACGTTAACCTAATATCACTAATAAAGAATTATCCATTCCTAGACTAATTATAATTATCAGAACAATTCAATTAGGTCAAAGTCGAAAGCTATGGTCAATAGTCATTCGTTCTCACCAAATCATAAATATATGTGATCAGGATATATAAAGCATTAAGAACAATTGAATTGAATAAAAACTAAATTGTCATTCACAATAAATAGAGTTTCACAGCAACATATGTCAATTAGGGTTACAAAGAATCATCTCAGACCTAACCTCTAATGGATTTAGCTACTCATAATTGAATTTATAAATAACATAATCATTAGAGGTAACAATACATACATGAACTGGTTACAAGGTGAAGAAATCGCCCCGGTAGCCGTCTTCCAGTGTAAAAATCGCACTTTGCTCTTCTCAAATCGTAACACTTGTTTTCAGAATAGCCTTCAGCTTAAATAGGCACAGAAATTCGCCTCAAATCGTGTCACGTTTTTGCAGAATCGTGACACGATTTGCCTTGTATAACAAACTTCTAAATTAGGGTTTCTTCAAATCGTGTCACGTTTTGGTCAACGTGACACGTTTTTGCCTTGGCAGAGAGCATGTTTTAGCTTCCTTGAATCGTGTCACGTTTTGTCCAAATCGTGACACGTTTTTGATTCTTGTGAATTCTTCAGTTTTTCTGTTTTCTTGCTGCTTAAGTTACCTTGTGAACTCTAAATTGTGATCAAAATACATAGAAAATTATGTAATGACAGAGTGTCATCACAACCCCAAACTTGAACTATTCCTTGTCCTCAAGGAATTTACTTATAAAATTGAAACTAAACAGTAAAACAACAAGTACCTGATCAAGTGATAGTACCCAAAAGTTCAACACCTTACTAGCTAAAGATGAGCTAGTTCGACTTGTTAGCATCCACTAACTCACAACTCCACGCAACAGTTTGAAAAGGGTTCACACATAGTCGACATGCAATCTACATATTACCATACGCTTGAAAAATTTCTAGACGTCAATCAAAATTAATGTGACTGCATACTTTGAGGTCTTCAAGAGTTATAACGGGGCTTAGGTGAAGGTGGGATAATATTTGGATAAGTAGGCTACACAAAATCATGAGTTAGGCACTCCTACAGAAATTAAAACAAAGATCCAACCCCTTCATTCACCTTTAAACAACAATATGTAATGGTACTAGAGAACATTTGTAACTTTTTTTTTATTTGGACAATCGAGTTTAAAGTTACTCGGATTTTCAATAATATGTCCCTTTTTCATTCTTTTTTTTTTCTACACCATTTTTGTGTATATTTCTCGTTCATCACATTTTTCTAATTGTTCTCTTAGTACTACCACCCCAAACTTATTTGGTTGCAAATTCCAAAAGCAACCCCAAACTTAGTATTTAGCAACAGTTTACAATGCCTAACTCAGATAACAAAATGGGATAAATCCTAAAAGTCTCTAAGCTTGTAATGTAGTTTGTCACCGAACAAAAAGTTCTAAACCTACCGGCTCAATTTGGCTAAAAAGAGGATATAAATTCAATAAGAAAACAGGGTAGGCTTCAAAAAGGCTCACAGGACCAAGCACTTTTGCCTCAGTATGCAATAACAAAAATCAATCGACAGTAAAGAAACAATGCAAGTTCTAGAAATGTAAAAGCATGGAACACTCTTATATAAGTAAATTGAAAAATAATATTTGGCCATGAACCTTACAGTGTTTAGATTTCTGGGAGTTGTGACTACCTATCATTAACTGCCGTACACTTCGCCTTTGAAACACAAGTCACTCCTCCTTTTGAACTTTTGGAATATCACTTGACAAACATTTGTTGTCAAACTGTAAAATTTCAATTAGACAGGTAAATTCATCAATAATAAACAAGTTCAAGATCAATAACATAATAGGGGAATTACAACTGAAATATAAAAGGAAAGCAGTAAAATTGTTCAAGTTAAATTAAAAGTACATCCAGAAAAAGTGCTGAAACAAAAGAAAGAAAAGAAAAACATCAAAAGAGCTGGACCATCAGTAGTCCACTCAATCCTCCATCTGGTCCTGGTCAATCCATGTGTTCGGGTTTTCCTCTGCATATGAATCCTCTCCAAAATGATATCTGGAGTTAGCACCTCCAGCAGCAAAATCAGCCCTAATCTCCTGTTCTCGATCCTGAGCTCGTCCTCTGGTCACATCAAAATAATGATCCATAGCTTCCTCGGACCCATCAAAGCGCTCAAAAGACCCAGTCATAGGCCTCATGTTGAGGGCAACCATCTCTGAGAATTCCTGCCCAAACCTCGGACGGTTCCAGTACTTCTGATCAGAAACTTCATTCATCCTGTTTGAGTGGCCAAACATGTAGTCGAGCACCAAAGGATGTATGGGTGCATGAGTGAACTGCTGACTACTTCCCTCTCCATGCGCAGATTGCTGTTGAGGTGGAGGTGGTTGAACCGGAGGCTGATCCTGTTGTTGTGCAGCTGCTTCTTCCTCTCTTCCAAGCTGTAATAGACGCTCTTGGTAATCCTTCACAAACCCAGCTAGATACGTGTCTGTCAGAGGCTTCATCATCGGAGCATCCAGATCATTTGCATACAATTGGCAGTCCGCCTCTTCACATAACTAGTTAATGAGGCTCAAATGCGGTACCGCTTTCTTTGTACCTGTAGCAAAAAGAGCAATGTTGTCGGCAATTAACTCACCAACATTAATCGGAGCACCATCTAGTATTGCTGCCACAGCATGAACACGTGCTAATGGAATTTCCGATGTGCACGAAGTTCCCTCCAAAGTTTGCACCACAAAAGATGCTCAAGCCTTGGGAACCGGCTTGAAGTCAGACTTCAACAGCATCCGTTTCCCTCCTTGCCACTTAGCTCCTTCAACACACAGTTGCAACAGAAGCTCCTCCCATGCCTCATCATTCCAACTCCCACAAGTCTCCCTCCTTCTCTTAACATCGCATTGTTCCGGAGGAACAAGCTTCAACAGATCATTGATAGCAGCAGGGGAGAAATCAATTACCTTACCACGAACATACGAACTGTACCTCCTCCCAGAAAATCTCGCATTGGCATAAAACTCCAAAGCCAAAGTCTTGTTGGCTTTCTCAAAGATCATACCATTCAGCCCGTGCCAATCCCTAGCCGTCAGAGTCTGCTCAAATTCCGGATTACCGAAAAGTTTAGGAAGCAAGAAGGCTCGCTCTTGAATCACCCTAAAGTGTTTGATAGCCTTGAAGCGATCACGAGCCTCTTGGTTGAGGAATCTGTCTGTGGAAGGTGGTGGTGGTTGGTTTGAAGGTTTAAGTTTAACGGGTTGTTTTCTTTTGGCGGTGGTTTTGGCCTTTTTGGTTGGTTGGGATTGTTTTCTTGTGTCCACCATGGTTAGGGTTAGGGTTAATGAAGTAGGGTTTGAGAATTTTTTGTGGAGATGACGGATTTGATCGGATAAATGATGATGGTGATGGTTTAGGTTGATGAAGGGGTGATTAGATGATGAAAAGATGATGAAATTGGGGAGAAAGGTTAAAAATTTCGCAGGTTAGGGTTCTGGGAGAAATTTGGCAGAGGTTGGCTACTTTTGGAAGTGGATGGAATGAAAATCGTGTTGGGTCTATATATAGGCTGAGAAAATCGTGTCACGATTGGCCAAAAACGTGTCACGATTTTGCTTTGTAACGGTCAGATTTTGAAACCACCATAATCGTGTCACGTTTGGGTAAAAACGTGTCACGATTTTCAATTTTTGAAAAATTTCTTGCCCAGAAATCGTGTCACGATTTGGCCAACGTGACACGATTTGGCTGGCAGTAAGGAATGCTTTTTTTAACTTAAAAATTTTTTTGGGACCTTCAGAGGGAGGTAAAATCGTGTCACGTTTTACCCAAAACGTGTCACGATTTTACCCAGTTTTGAACTTGAAATTTTTTTTTCTCTGTTGTTTCAGCTAAAATATTTTTGTATTTTTGAATTTTTGAAAGCAATAATAAAAAAGAAAAATAAATTACTACCTGAATTAAAGATGTGGGTTGCCTCCCACCAAGCGCTTCTTTACCGTCACTAGCTTGACTGTCAAGGACCCTTAAAGGTCCGTCAGAACAAGTCCTACCCTCTCTTTGGGTAGGTCGCCACCTAGATATGGCTTAACTCTTTGCCCATTCACCTTGAAACTTCTGTCGCCGTCTGGCGTGGTTAACTCAACAGCTCCATGAGGTGACACACTCTTGACCACAAATGGTCCTGACCATTTTGACTTGAGCTTTCCAGGAAACAGCTTCAACCTGGAATTAAACAACAAAACTAGTTGCCCAGAGTTAATATCCCTAGATACTAAGTTCTTGTCATGATATTTTTTAGTCCTGGCTTTATAAATAAGCGCATTCTCATATGCTCTAAGCCTCATCTCTTCCATCTCATTAAGTTTCAAGAGTCTTTTCTTACCAGCGGCTACTTGATCAAAATTTAAGGCCTTAATGGCCCAATACGCTTTATGTTCTAGCTCAACTGGAAGATGGCAAGCCTTACCATACACTAACTGATAGGGCGAAAGCCCTATATGAGTTTTGAAGGCTGTCCTATAAGCCCACAGTGCGTCATCTAATTTCTTAGACCAATCCTTCCTATTTGACGCTACTGTCTTTTCAAGAATCTGCTTTAATTGACGGTTAGAAACCTCTACTTGTCCACTAGTTTGTGGGTGATAAGGAGTTGCAACTTTATGCTTGATGTTATACCTCCTGAGCACATTTTCAAGAAGATTATTGCAAAAGTGCTTCCCCCCATCACTGATCAAGACTCTAGGTGTTCCAAACCTAGTGAAAATATTTTTCTGCAGAAAATTTACCACCGTCTTAGCATCATTAGCAATACAAGGTATCGCTTCAACCCATTTGGTGACGTAGTCAACACAAACAAGTATATGGAGATAAGAGTGAGAAGAAGGAAAGGGTCCCATGAAATCAATGCCCCAACAATCAAATGGTTCAATTTCAATGATTCCAGTTAGGGGCATCTCATTCCTTTTGGAAATGTTACCTGTCCGTTGACACTTATCACACTGCTTAACAAAGTCCTGGCAATCCTTGAATAAGGTAGGCCACCAGAATCCACTTTGCAGAATCTTTGCAGCTGTTCTTTCTCCACTATGGTGACCTCCATAAGCTGAGCTATGGCAGTGCCACATAATCTTATTAGCCTCCTCACCTGCAACACAACGTCTAATTAAACCGTCAGTGCTTATCTTAAACAGATAAGGGTCATCCCACAGATAATGGTTGGCATCCTTGAAGAACTTCTTCCGTTGAGAGTGGGACATCTCATCCGGTATGATGTTACCGGCCTTAAAATTCGCCATGTCGGCAAACCATGGCCTAACATTCACAGTGAAAAGCTTTTCATCCGGAAATTCAGCCATAATGGCCCTTTCTTTCTTTGTAACCTCATTGTTCTCAAGTCGCGACAGATGATCAGCCACCACATTTTCGATTCCCTTTTTGTCACGAATCTCAAGATCAAACTCTTGCAACAAGAGAATCCATCTCAGTAAGCGAGGTTTTGATTCCCCCTTGGTGAGGAGATATTTAAGAGCTGCATGATCTGTAAAGACAATGACTTTGGAGCCAATTAGATAAGAACGGAATTTTTCCAAAGCAAATATTACCGCAAGCAACTCTTTTTCAGTAGTGGAATAATTCACTTGATTTTCATTCAAAACCTTGCTTGCATAGTAAATAGCATGGAAAAACTTGTTCTTGCGTTGGCCTAGGACTGCACCAACAGCATAATCACTTGCATCACACATTAGTTCAAACGGTAAGGCCCAATCAGGAGCAATGATTATTGGTGCAGTCACCAACTTATTTTTAATCAAAGAAAAAGCATCTAAACATTCAGAATCAAAATTAAACTCATTTTCTTTGACCAAGAGGTTACAAAGGGGCTTGGCAATTTTTGAAAAATCTTTTATAAATCGCCGGTAAAAACCAGCATGCCCCAAGAAGCTCCTCACCCCTTTAATGTTAATAGGAGGGGGAAGTTTCTCTATAACCTCTATTTTTGCCTGATCCACCTCAATGCCCTTAGCACTTATTTTATGTCCCAAAACGATACCTTCAGTTACCATAAAATGGCATTTTTCCCAATTCAAAACAAGATTCGTTTCGGTACATCTTTTAAGGACAGCGTCTAAATGGAATAGGCATTGATCAAAAGACTTACCAAACACGGAGAAATCATCCATAAATACCTCTATGTTCTTCTCTATCATATCAGAGAAGATGGAGAGCATGCACCGTTGAAAGGTTGCTGGTGCGCCACACAGCCCAAAAGGCATCCTTCGATATGCAAACACACCAAAGGGACAAGTGAATGCAGTCTTCTCTTGATCTTCCGGAGCTACAGCAATTTGATTATACCCCGAATACCCATCTAAAAAACAGTAAAAAGCTTGGCCAGCCAACCTCTCTATCATTTGATCCATGAATGGTAACGGAAAGTGATCCTTTCTTGTTGCGGTAGTCTATACACATTCTCCAACCAGTGACGGTGCGGGTGGGAATCAATTCATTTTTATCATTAGCCACCACCGTCATACCACCTTTCTTAGGCACCACATGAACAGGACTTATCCATGCGCTATCAGAAATAGGGTAAATCATACCAGCATCGAGCAGTTTTAGAACTTCCTTCTTCACCACTTCCTTCATTGTTGGGTTTAGTCTTCTTTGAGGTTGAACCACAGGTTTAAATTCAGCCTCCATATGTATCTTGTGCATGCAGTAGGCTGGGCTAATACCCTTCAAATCAGAAATCGACCAACCTATGGCTTCCTTGTTCTCTCTCAACACCCTCATTAGCTTTTCTTCCTCCAAAGGTGTTAAAGTGCTGCTTATAATTGCTGGTTGAGAAGTATCTTTGCTAAGGAAAACATACTTCAATGTAGGAGGTAAAACCTTCAATTCTGGACTGTTCTTCTCCTCCTTGCGCAAGGTTTGAACTCCCTTAGAATCTTCACTATGCAACTCTTCAATTTTTACCGATCCTTTCTCTTGCTTGTTCGCCTCAAGTTGTGCAACACACTCCTTAATCTCAAGGTCTTCATCAGCTTCACAAGTTTCTATAGAGTTCACAATTGTTCTCTCCATAGGTTGTGTGGTCGGAGGTTCACATGAGTCATCTTCTACTATTTCTTCAATAACATCGATACGGTAACATTGAGGATTGTCACTTCGGTGCTTCATGGCTTCAAAAATATTGAACACAACCTGTTCATCTTGGAATCGTAACATCAGTTCACCTCTTTCAACATCAATCAAAGCGCGGCCTGTTGCAAGGAAAGGTCTCCCCAAGAGTAAAGGTATGTCTTCATCTTCAGCAAAATCCAAAATAACGAAATCGGCAGGAAACACCAGGTCATTTACCTTAACCAAAACATCTTCCAATATACCATACGGGTAAGAGATTGACCTATCAGCTAATGTAAGAGTCATTCTTGTAGGCTTAGGTTCCCCACATCCTAGCTTCTTCATCATTGATAGAGGCATCAAATTTATACTTGCCCCCAAATCACATAAAGCTCTTCCGACGTCTAAGCTGCCAATGGAGCATGGAATAGTAAATGCTCCTGAATCCTTCATCTTCGGTGGCAGTTTCTTCTGGAGTATTGCACTACAATTTTCAGAAAGTGAGATGTTCTCATCATCCTTCGGTTTCCTTCTTCCAGTCAATAACTCTTTCATAAACTTAGCATAAACAGGCATCTGATCAAGAGCTTCACCAAAAGGAATGTTGACCTGTAGTTGAGAAAAAAGTGCCATGAACTTCTTGAATTGTCCTTCTTCTTTCTTCTTTTTCTTAGCCAAATGAGGGTAAGGGAGTTTCACATAAGATGGAATAACTTGATCCTTGTCCCCATCTTTCAGCAGTTGGCTTTTACTTTTTCTTAAGATCGAATCAACATCTATTAACTTATCATTTACTTCTTTCTCAAGAGTTTTTTTCTTCTTTTCATTTTCAACTACACCATTAGTACTTTCTTTTTCAACTTCGCCATGTTCAGCTTCATCTACAGTTATTCCTACCCCAACATTCTTTTCAACTAATTCACCATCATCCTCCTCTTCAACAACTGTGCCATCCTTCTTCTGGTTTTGTGGAACTGGAGGTGTTAACACCCTCTTGCTCCTCAACTCTATAGCATTACAAGTTTCATTCTTAGGGTTTTCTTTTGTATTACCTGAAAATCCTCCTTTGTTATGCTCAGCCAGTTGCTTTGCCATCTGCCCTATTTGAGTTTCAAGCAATTTCCTAGAAGCCTCATTGTTCTTTCTTTCAGTTTCTTGACTCTTCTTCATATCTTCAAAGTTTCCTTGAGTCATCTTCATGAAATTGATCATAGTCTCCTCTAGAGCTGAAGGTTTCCTTGGTTGTTGCTGTTGTTGAGGGTTTGGTAACAACGGATTCAAAGTGTTAGTGTTGGAGTAACTCAAGTTAGGATGTTTGTTGAACCCCGAATTAAAGTAAGGATTCTGTCTTTGATAGTTTCCCATGTAATTTACCTCTTCACTGCCTCCTTCTGGAACACATTCGCCATTGGCATGTCCCTCTCCACAGAAATCACACTTGACAGCAGCAACTTGCTGAGGTTTGTTGGATATCATATAGCTATGAAATTCTTTAGTAAGAATCTCCAGTTGCTTATTCATCGCTGCTTGGTTGGCTAGGATAGAAGTTTGATCACTAACAGTAAACACGCCCTTCTTCTTCTTTTCCGCATCAGCACGGTATTCATTAGCAGCCATGTTCTCAATTAAAGCTTGTACTTCATGGTCAGTCTTCACCTTCAGGCTTCCTCCAGCTGAAGCATCTAAGAACATTCTGTTGTTGGAAGTTAGCCCCTCGGTAAAGATATGAAGGTATTGTTTCTCAGAGAACTCGTGATTTGGGCATCTTTTCAGAAGCAAATTGAATCGCTCCCATGCATCATATAGTGACTCATTTTCCCCTTGCCTGAAATTTGAAATTTCCTGCTTCTTGTCCCAATACTTAGACATAGGGAAGTATTTCTCTAAAAACTTCAGCTCAAGTTCCTCCCATGTTTGGATGGTTCCACTAGGTAAAGAGAGTAACCAATCATTTGCTCTTCCGGTGAGAGTAAAAGCAAACAACCTCAGCTTCTTTTGGTTTTCAGTGACCGTAGCTGGAGGTACACAAAACTCACAGGTTTCATGAAAGTGGCTTAAATGTTCATGAGGACTCATCGAATCAGTCCCATCAAATTGTTTCTCCTTTAAGCCATTCTGAACAGAGGTCTTGATGTCAAAAGCAACAGGGTTAGCAGGTTGGAAGGTGTGAGTTAGTCGACCACGGTTGTTGGCTAAACCATAATCTCCCAACTTCGGCCTTTGTGGTTGATCTCCCATGATGATAGAATTAGGAGAAAGGATTGATTCAGGTTCAACTAGTGTTAAATTAGGTAGTTGTTCACGAACACCCGGTGGAACTGACTTTGATTTGGCTAACCGGACGGTTTTCCGATTAGCTCTCGCAGTTCTTTCGATCTCAGGATCGTACTCTAGGTCGTCTGAACTTCTTCTACCTTGCATAAACAGCAAAATACCTTAGTAGCACTGCACAATGCAAATTAAATAATGAACACTGGATCAATTTAGTATTTTTAAACAGAAAATTAAATTGCAGAAATCCCAAATTAAAACGCAATTGCCTTGTTGAAATAAATCAACAGTCCCCGGCAGCGGCGCCAAAAACTTGATAGATTTTTGGCAAGTGTACCAAATACTATCGAAGTAGTAAAAATATCGTTCCCACAAGGACTGGTTTTAATCTCAAAAAGTCAAACACGTTATTAATTTAGGATGAAGTAAAAGTTATTTGGTTTTGCCACTAGGCAGTAAATTTGTTTAATAGCATAAACTTAGTAACGGAAATTAAATTGATTGTTTAAAATAAGAGAGAGATGAGTTAGGTCTTCGAATCATCTGAGTTCCCCTAATTGGTCACTGCACCTATTCTTATGAATGATTTTTTAGTTTTACGATAGTTAACAAAATAGTCCTAATCAATCCCTTGAGTTAGGACACTCTTCTAAGATTACAGCCCCTAATCCCTTAGGTGGTCTAATAATCTTCGAAGGTTTGAAGAACGTTAACCTAATATCACTAATAAAGAATTATCCATACCTAGACTAATTATAATTATCAGAACAATTCAATTAGGTCAAAGTCGAAAGCTATGGTCAATAGTCATTCGTTCTCACCAAATCATAAATATATGTGATCAGGATATATAAAGCATTAAGAACAATTGAATTGAATAAAAACTAAATTGTCATTCACAATAAATAGAGTTTCACAGCAACATATGTCAATTAGGGTTACAAAGAATCATCTCAGACCTAACCTCTAATGGATTTAGCTACTCATAATTGAATTTATAAATAACATAATCATTAGAGGTAACAATACATACATGAACTGGTTACAAGGTGAAGAAATCGCCCCGGTAGCCGTCTTCCAGTGTAAAAATCGCACTTTGCTCTTCTCAAATCGTAACACTTGTTTTCAGAATAGCCTTCAGCTTAAATAGGCACAGAAATTCGCCTCAAATCGTGTCACGTTTTTGCAGAATCGTGACACGATTTGCCTTGTATAACAAACTTCTAAATTAGGGTTTCTTCAAATCGTGTCACGTTTTGGTCAACGTGACACGTTTTTGCCTTGGCAGAGAGCATGTTTTAGCTTCCTTGAATCGTGTCACGTTTTGTCCAAATCGTGACACGTTTTTGATTCTTGTGAATTCTTCAGTTTTTCTGTTTTCTTGCTGCTTAAGTTACCTTGTGAACTCTAAATTGTGATCAAAATACATAGAAAATTATGTAATGACAGAGTGTCATCAATCATCAAAACTCAAAACGTGGTATTGCTGAACACCTTTGTTCCAACAATCTCCCCCTTTTTGATGATGACAAACATCAGTATTTAAAAGGTCAATTGTTGTTAATCTAATTAACAAGTTGACTTAAGGGGTCTGAGGTTTGTAAGCTCAGAGTCTAAGGTTTGTAAGCTCTGACTCCCCCTGAGTCTGATAGTTCTTAAGTTTGAGGTTTGTAAGCTCCCCCTAAGTTCTATCCAAGTTAATTAAATTCATTTTCATAAGCAATTGAATTCATTCTCATAATAATAAACGAATTTAGAGAACAGATTCTTAAACAGGGGCTCAGAGTCTAACTAAGCACCTTTCGCAAATTTCCCTTTAGCTTTTACATAGAACTTGCAACATGTAGATAAAAGGAATCACAAATCTCATACTTTTCCCTTCTCCCCCTTGGGAAATCACAAATCTCATACTTTTCCCTTCTCCCCCTTTTGCCATCAACAAAAAAAAGTTTAGAACAAGTTCCTCCCCCTTTTTAAATGACTTTAGGAAGGATAAAAACACATTTTAAGGAAAATGAGATTCAGAGAGAAAAACATAGAGGTTTCAAGGCACACAAGAAATAAACAAGATGCAAAATAATTAATCAATAAACAAACTTGAATAAACTTGAGAGCAGAAACAGTTCATAAGAAGAAGTAAACAAAAGTTACAAACAAAACATAAAGAAATTAAACTAAGGTTGGCTTTGTTTGGCAAGATGATCCATCAATTTCTGGAGATCCTCTTGCTGTTTCTTAACAATCTCTTCCAAAGCCTCAGTTCTTCTTAAATGAGCTTCCCTTTCTAGTCCGGCTTCTTCTTGAACTCTGTACAGTCTTCTTTTCAAAGAGTCAAAGACCATTGATTCCCTTGGATTATATTGATCTTCATCAAAGAATGGTTTATCTCTAACACGCAGAATAGGAGCTTTCTCCATGGTTATAGCTTTCTCAGCTCTCTTGACTTCTTCAACATGCTTGGCAGTAACAAATGCTTGTTCCCTGGCAGCAGCCTTCTGAATGTAGAGAACTTGTCCTCATAGCTTACATTGAGGATGGGCACAAACCTTTGCTCAATAATGTCCTTGAGCTTAGTGTTTGAAGAAGCATAGAACTCATCTATCCTGTTTGAATCAAATAGGTCATGAGGTTCAGAGGTTGAGGGTAGAGAGGCTCTTAAAGCTAGATAAACTTCAAAACCAGGTACAACAGTTATTGGATCACAAAGAGGTTGAGGAACTGTTCTAGACACAGGTTCTGTTCTACATTCTGTTACAGGTTCTGATATGATATCAGAAGCTTGTTCTAGAATTTCAGAAACTGGTTCTACAACAGGTTCTGAGGGTTCAACAGAAGCTAAGGTAAGAATTTCTGTAGGTTTAGGTACAGGGTCTGGTTTGGAAACAGATTTTGTAGCTTTTGTTGGTTTGGATTTTGCAGGGGTCTTTGGTAGTTCTCCTCCTAGATGTTTCTCAAGAGAATCTAGGGTGTCTGGAGATTCTACACAAATGGTTTCAGGTTGGGGGGGATGGCTGTTTAGATTGAATGGTTACTTCAGGCTTTTCAGAAGGTTGAATTGCCTGAAGTGGTTTGAGAAATGATGGTTGAGCAGGATGGTCAGCAGGTAGGTTCATAGACACTGTGATTGTGTCTTGAATGACTCTGTCCATAGTTGAATCAACATAATCAACTATTTTAGGGTCCAATGGGTTATGGGATGATAGGGGTTTGATTGGTGAGGGGGATGAATTTCTGAGGGATGGAATAATTTGGCTCAAGGGTTTGTTATATGATTCTGAATCAGATTCTGACTCTTGATTCGTAGAGGAAGATGAGTTATATGCTACATTGTCAGAGGTGCCTATGCCAGCTTCTAGAGAAGCATAATGATCAGACACAGTAGCTTCTGATAACTCAGCTTCTGCAGTAGCTACAGGATTCTTCTGTTTTAGAGCAGAAGCAAGCAACTTAGCAGCTTCTTTGACAGTTTCCTCTTTAAGTTCTTCAGCAACCACTTCTGCTGCCATTGCCTTGCCAGCAGCATGTTCATCCTCAATCATAGATACAGAAGTACCTATCTTCTGTGCTACATCCTTAGCCACAGGAACCACATCCACCTTTCTCTTCTTGATCTGACTTTCTTCACCATCAGAGTCAGCATCAAGGAATTCAGCAATTTCCTCAGCTAGTTTGACATAATCTCTGTCACCCTTGCCTTTCTTCGCTTTCTTCTCATCTTTCTTTGCCTTCTTCTCGTCTTTCTTAGCCTTCTTCTCATCCTTGGTTTTTTTTTTATCCTATCCTTGATTTCCTTGGATGCAGAAGATACTGATGAAGGCATAGGAGCTATGGTCTTAGAGCCACCAATAGTCACTCCTGGAAGAGCAGTAGATTTGATCTTATTTTTGAGAGGCTCTTGCTTCTCTTCCTCTTCCTTGAGAACCACTTCCTTGGTCCTTTTTCCCTTGACCTTAAGAGGTCCTCCTCCAGCAGTCTCAGGGATGGCAGAATAGTTGATTATTCTTCTAGTATCCTTGAAGTAATCCACCACAAATCTTGCAAGAACTTCAGGATTATCTTCTTTGGATATAGGAGGGAAGTCCATCATCAAGTCAGATTGCACATAAGATTCCCTCATATCATGCTTAGAAGGATTGAATTTTTTGACAATCTTCATGTACTGCAGAGTTTTACCGTTGGTGATTCTCCCAGTCACAGTTCCAAGATGAATATCTGATACCACACCAGACTCTGATAAGACCTTCAAGAGGCCTCCTTGATACATAATCTCAGATATTAGCCTTCCAAAAGGAACTTGCCTTCTGGTTTCTGATTGACTTTTCTTTATTGCCCAGCACATGTGGTGCATCACATATCTTGGAAAGTTGATCTTTATTTTGTTAATCAGAAAATAAAGAAGAACTTTGTGATCAACAGACAGAGTGTCTGTTCCTCCTCCTTTCTGAAGCATACTGTCCAGTATGATCTTCAGAAGCACCCTATGCTCAGGATGCATATCAACCAGTTTATTTGAGGGTCTCCCTTCAAATAGAAGTTTGTTGCAGATAACGGTCCAGTCACTCTTCTTCTGGACATTCCATTGAAATTTACCTGCATTCTCCACTTGACAAGCCCTGGCAACCACCTCTTCAGTGATAAGAACTGGAATGCCATCACAACAGACCTCATTTCAAGACCCTTGTATGGATTTAGACCCATTTCCTCTCTGTTTTTGCCAGCCAGCTTGGGGTTGTTCATAACTGCAGCTGTTTCTTCAATTGTAGCTTCATCCTTGTTATAGACTTCTGACCTAACCCAAAAATCTCTTACAAGCTCCTGATATGTTGGTCCATTCAACATACCGAAATAGTTCATCATTCCTTGTGCTAAGAAATGAGAAGAAACGTCAACTCCGTGACGATTAAGAGAACCAAAATCTACTGGAGATTCAATTTTAATTTCCAGAGTTTCTTTGATAATGTTCATCGTTCTGGGTTTGATCACATAAGATTTTCCAGTCTTGACTAGGACACTAGATTGGATGAGATCACTTGCCATTTTAGAGGTTTCTAAGTTTTTGATTTGAGAACAAAAAGTTTTACAAAGGATTGAAAACAAGAAATTTATTCAGAGAAATGATCAAAGAGTGAAACGAGAAGTGAGTTGTGTGTGATATGTATTTATAGAGAAAGTTTGATAACCATTTGGAAAGAATAGGGGACGAACAAACACAAACAATAAATACATATAGCATGCAGCCGTAAAAGTATTGGGACAATGCGAAGGTAACTTGTTTAACGTAATGAAATCATTGCCCTTTGAGTTCTTACCCAATACAGACAGGCCACGTCTGAGAAACTATAAAGTAACTGTCACCGTAGTGGGGCAGGTGTTACTAAACTCAACAGTCATGCTTCCACTAATACGAGCTTCTGAGAGTCTAAAGATTCCTTACCAGAGTCTGAAAGTTTATCAGAAGCTTCTATTTACCAGAGTCTCCAAAAGAGAGTCTGATTCCCAAATAACTTCTGAATATCTTTCAGAGTCTGAATTCTGTTTTCAGAGGCACACATTACCCAGAGACATAACACATGTTCAAATTTTTCTTTATAAAATCAAACCTTTCAACATATAAAGGTTTAGTAAATATATCAGCCCATTGATGATCAGTATCAATGAATTGAATATCTAAAATTCCTTTTTGAACATAGTCTCTTATAAAATGATGTTTAATCTCAATGTGTTTTGCTCTTGAATGCAGAATTGGATTCTTAGATAAACATATAGCTGTCGTATTATCACAATAAATTGGGATACAGTTTTCAGTTATTTGATAATCCTCAAGCTGATGTTTCATCCAGAGTAGCTGTGTACAACAACTAGCAGCTGAGATGTATTCTGCTTCTGCTGTAGACAAAGCAATGGTTGCTTGCCTCTTGCTAGCCCAGGATATCAGATTCTCTCCCAAGAATTGACAATTGCCACTGGTAGATTTTCTTTCAATCCTGTCTCCAGCATAGTCAGCATCACAGAATCCAACTAGCTTGTAGTCAGAGGATTTCTTGTAAAGAAGTCCAAGATTGGTAGTTCCTTTCAGATATCTAAAGATTCTCTTAACAACTGTTAAGTGAGACTCTCTAGGATCTGATTGAAACCTTGCACACAGACATACACTGAATAAAATATCTGGTCTGGATGCAGTTAGGTATAACAAAGAACCAATCATACCTCTATACAGCTTCTGATCAACTTTGGTTCCTTGATCTTCTTTGGTCAGAGTGCAGGTTGGATGCATTGGAGTATTCATTTCTTTCCAATCCTCAAGATTGAACTTCTTCAGAAGCTCTTTCGTGTATTTGGACTGATGAACATAGACTCCATCTTTGCATTGGTTGATTTGAATTCCAAGAAAGAATTTCAATTCTCCCATCATGCTCATTTCAAACTCATCCTGCATTACTTTGGAAAACTCTTTGCAAAGTGAACTATTTGTAGAACCAAAAATGATATCATCAACATAAATCTGAACTATAAGAATGTCTTTCTTCAGAGTCTTTCTGAATAGTCTAGTGTCAACTTGCCCTCGTTCAAAGTTATTTTGAATTTAGAAATTACTTAGTCTTTCATACCAAGCTCTGGGAGCTTGTTTCAAGCCATAGAGTGATTTCTTCAATTTATAAACATGCTCTGGATGTTTTAAATCTTCAAAGCCAGGAGGTTGTTTGACATACACTTCTTTAGAAATGACACCATTAAGAAATGCACTCTTAACGTCCATTTGATACAGGGTTATGTTGTGATTAACTGCATAGGAAAGAAGTAACCTGATTGCTTCCAATCTTGCAACTGGAGCAAAAGTTTCTGTGTAATCAATGCCTTCTTGTTGACTGTAGCCCTGCGCAACAAGTCTGGCCTTGTTTCTGATTACTTCTCCTTGTTCACTAAGCTTATTTCTGAACACCCACTTGGTTCCAATGATGTTCTTGTGATCAGGCTTAGCTACTAGATCCTATACTTCATTCCTTTTGAATTGATTCAGTTCTTCTTGCATTGCCAGAATTCATCCTTCATCTCCAAGTGCTTCTTCAATAGAGGTTGGTTCAATAACAGATAGTAATCCCAAAGCAGACTCTTCTTGTCTGAAATGCGATCTAGTTCTTCCGGGACTTTCTTTATTGCGGATAATCTGATCCTCTGGATGTGAAGACTTGTATTTGAAAGATTGTTTGGATTGACTAGCTTGCAGAGAACCATCTTGAGCTTCTTCACAAGCTTCTTCATTAGGAACTTCAGGGGATGCTTCAGCTTCTGAAGTATCTTCAGATTCTGGAATTTGATCAGATTCTGAGTTGTCATCAGAATCTTGAGATCCTGCACAACTTTCATCTTGCTCTGGAGTTTCACTTCCAGGCACTTTGTCATCGAATCTGACATGCATAGATTCTTCAACACATTGTGTTTCTGAATTATACAGTCTGTATGCCTTAGACCGTTCAGAGTAACCTAAAAAGATTCCCTTTTGAGCTTTGGCATCAAATTTCTTTAGATAGACTTCATTGTTCAGGACATAACAAGTACATCCGAACTGATGAAAATAAGATATGTTAGGTTTCCTTCCTTTAAAGAGTTCATAAGCTGTTTTGTTCAACAGAGGTCTAATATAGATTCTGTTCTGAACATAACAAGCTGTGTTTACAGCTTCTGCCCAAAAATGCTTAGCCAGATTGTTCTCATGGATCATGGTTCTAGCCATTTCTTGTAAGGTTCTGTTCTTTCTCTCTACAACTCCATTTTGTTGTGGAGTTCTAGGTGCAGAGAATTCATGAATAATTCCATCTTTTTCACAGAAAACCTCAAACGGCTCATTTTCAAATTCTCCTCCATGATCACTTCTGACTTTCAAGATTTTCAATTCTTTTTCAGATTGAATTTGGATGCAGAATTTACTAAACACATAATATGAATCATCTTTAGTTTTCAGAAACTTAACCCAACTCCATCTGTTGTAGTCATCAACAATGACTAGTCCATATTTACTTCCATACAAGGATGCAGTGCTAACTGGTCCAAATAAATCAACGTGAAGTAACTCCAAGGGTCAGGATGTAGAAACAATTTCTTTAGGTTTAAAGGAACTCTTAACAATTTTCCCTTTCTGACATGCTCCACAAAGAGCAGCTGAATGATAGTCAATGTCTGGTAAGCCTTTGACTAGTTGCAGCTTGCTAAGCTTAGAGATTAACCTCCAGTTTGCATGTCCCAACCGTCTATGCCACAACCATTTCTTATCACCCATTGACAAAAGGCAACCTACCTTCTGTTCAGTCAGTTCAGAGAACATTATTTTGTAGACATTGTTTCTTCTCTTTCCCTTGAAGACTATGGATTGATCATCCTAGTTAACTACAGTGCAGTTGTTCTTATTAAACAAAACATCATAACCACTGTCACACAATTGACTTATGCTCAGTAGATTATGCCTAAGCCCATCAACAAACCACACATTACTAATAGAGATTAGAGAGTTGCCAATGGTTACAGTACCAATGATTTTGCCAGTCTGGTTTCCTCCAAATTCCACAATTCCTCCCTCTTTCATGGTTAGGGTTAGGAACAAAGACTTTTCTCCTGTCATGTGTCGCGAGCAACCACTGTCCAGGTACCAAGCCTTCTGCTTTTCTTGTCCTTTTAGACATACCTGCAGCATCAACAATTTCAGACTTAGGTACCCATATTCTCATGGGTCCTCTTGGGTTAGTCCTTGAACCATTGAATTCCTTTCGTAAGGTGTGTCTTGAAGTCATTGGCATTGTTTTCCTCCACACTTTGGGTATAGAACCGTTCAGTTTAGGATCCAACTTACCTTTCACAGACTTAGGGTCCAAATAGGTCAATATGAAGTAACTCCAAGAGTCTGGAAGTAGAAACAATTTCTTTAGGCTTGAAGGGACTCTTGACAATTTTCCCTTTCTATCATGCTCCGCAAAGAGCATCTGAATGATAGTCAATGTCTGGTAGGCCTTTGACAAGTTGCAACTTGCTAAGCTTAGAGATTAATCTCCAATTAGCATGTCCCAACCGTCTATGCCACAACCACTTCTTATCACCCATTGACAAAAGGCACACTACCTTCTGATCAATCATTTCAGAGAATTTTATCTTGTAGACATTGTTTCGTCTTTTTCCCTTGAAGACTATGGATTGATCATCCTTGTTAACCACAATGCAGTTGTTCTTATTAAACAATACATCATAACCACTGTCGCATAATTGACTTATGCTCAGTAAGTTATGTCTAAGTCCATCAACTAACCACACATTACTGATTGAGATAAGAGAGTTACCAATGGTTCCAGTACCAATGATTTTGCCAGTCTGGTTTCCTCCAAATCCCACAGTTCCTCCCTCTTTCATGGTTAGGGTTAGGAACATAGACTTTTCTCCCGTCATGTGACGCGAGCAACCACTGTCCATGTACCAATCCTTCTGCTTTTCTAGTCCTTTTAGACATACCTGCAGCATCAATAATTTCAGACTTAGGTACCCATATTCTCATGGGTCCTCTTGGGTTAGTCTTTGAACCATTGAACTCCTTTCGTAAGTTGCGTCTTGAAGTCATTGGCAATGTTTTCTCCCATACCTTGGGTTTGGAACCGTTTGGTTTAGGTTTCAACTTGCCTTTCACAATTTCTCTTCTTTGAAACTTAGGCTTTTGTTTTTCAGACTCTGGCTTTTTCAGAGTCTGTTTATCAGACTTTGAATGTTTTAGAGTCTGAATCACTGAAACTTTAGGTTCAAAGTTTTTCAGAACCTTTAACTTTACATTCTGAGACTTTGACTTAGTCAGAACCTTAGAAATAGAAGTTGTAGGTTCTGAATGAGTCACTATGTTGACTTCATCAGACTCACTTTTAAAGTGATTTTTTAACGCTTCTCTGGCTCCATTAGGACCAGGTTTCAGAGCCACTTCATTTGAGCTTCCTCCAATGAATCCAAGACCTTGTCCTCTGTTCTGATACGTGCTATAGATCATGGAAACAACCCTTGATCTGTCAATTCCAGTAGCAATAAATTCTTGCAAAGCAACATCTTGCTCACTCAAGTATTTACAGCTACACTTCTTGATCAATAAAGTGTCATTTTCTTCTTTCAAACTTTCTAACTCCAGCAGAGTTGAATTATGTCTTTTTGACAGCTTATCAAGTTGTTGTTTGACTTTCTTCAACTCAGTGGTTTTAGCTTTAAAATGACCAAGAAGTTCTTTGACAGAATCAACTAATTCAGATCTTGTGAGTTCAGAATATACCTCTGTTTCACTTTCAGAGTCTACATCTGATTCTGCCTCAGGTGTTTCTTTAACAGATTCGGTTGTAGCCATTAGTCCAACAGCTACATTGGCTTCACCATCAGCATCATCATCCTCAGACCCTGACTCATTATCAAGATCTTCCCAGGTGGCCATCAGACTTTTCTTGATATGCTTCTTAAACTTGCTTGACTTGAAGGTTGGCCTTTTTGACTTTGATTTCTCCTTCTGCAGCTCTGGACAGTCAGCAATAAAATGTCCAGTTTTCTTGCAGTTGAAGCAACCTTTCTGTTCCTCCTTTTTTAAACCCTTCCCACTGCTCTTGCTCAGAAATCTCTTGTTCTTCTTAGCAAGGTACTGCATTCTGCTTGAAAGCATAGCCATTTCTTTTGCAATATCAGGATCTTCCTCTGAGCTTTCAGAAGCTGAAGATTCATTTTCAGACTCTTCAACCTTGAGAGCCTTTGAGGATCTTCCCTTTTATTTTAAAGCAATGGTTTTGGGCTTTCTTGCAGACTCATGTTCATTGAGACTTAACTCATGAACCTGGAGAGAGCTTACAAGATCTTCAACACTTAAAGTGTTTAAATCTTTAGCCTCCTCAATTGCAGTGACCTTTGGTCTCCATCTAGAGGGTAAGGTCCTTAAAATCTTGCTAACATGATCAGAAGCTATATAACTCTTCTGTAGTATCTGAAGACCAGATACTAGAGTTTGAAATCTTGAGTAAATCTGGTCAATATTTTCATCCTCTTTCGTCTTGAATAGTTCATACTGATGAACTAATAGAAGAGCTTTAGCTTCCCTGACCGTTTTGCTTCCTTCATAGTTAGCACAGAGAGAAGCAAACATGGCTCTAGCAATAGATTTGTCACTCATCTTCATGTATTCCGTTTTAGGAATAACAGTGACAAGAGCCCCTCTGATGATATGATGTTTCTTGTAGATTTTCTTTTGAGCAGCAGTGTGAAGTTTACGGTCAATGGCAGCACCTTCGTCATCAAGTCGTAAGTCACCAACACCATCTTCAAGTATGTCCCAGAGTTCTTCATCAAGACCCATGACATAACTGTAGAAGTTGGTTTTCCACCAAGAAAATTCTTCAGGATCACCATTGAACTTAGGAATTTTTCCATAATCAGCCTTTTTACTGCTGTTATTGGATCCATAGTCATATGGTATAGCAGCACCAGAAGAAGACGGTTCACTGGAAGACATGTTTTTCTCTGGATCTTTTCTGTCACTTGGTTAAGTGCTATGACAACAGAGCCAAAGCTCTGATACCAACTGAAGGTGAGAAAAACACAAGAAGGGGGGGTTGAATTGTGTTAGCTTTTCGTAGCTCTTGAAGAGTGAGAATCTAATTCCTTAATATCATAGTCTGAAGGAGATCAGAGTCTGATAGGAGATTAGGTTCTGATGCAGCGGAAATAATCAAGAGATAGAGAGAAGAGAGAACACAAGCAATTATACAGGTTCCTTCCACAAACCGGAAGTAGTCCTGTCCCCCTTATACTTCCAAGGAGAGTTCACTAAAAATGTAATATCTATTACAAGTTGCTCAAACACACAGTAAGAAACTTCCAATGCTCAAGCACGCAAGCAAGAGACTTCCAATGCTCAAAGACACAACTAAGAGACTTCTTTGCTCAAGGACGCAGCCAAGAGACTTCTTTGCTCAAGCACACAAGCAAGAGACTTCTTACACAATTACAGAAAATTGAATAGAGTTGAAACACTTTGACAAATAATCAAACGTCTTTCTATTACAACAAAGACAGACTTTGTTTCAAACAAAAGACAGACTCAGTTTTTCTGTTTAACTTAGAAATTCTAGAATACTCAGTTTGTAAGAATGATCTAAGTTGTTGATGTGTTTTTGTTAAGACTCAGTTGAATACGAAAGCAATGCAGCGTAGTTTTTCTAGTTGTAGAGTCCAACAATTCTTCAAGTCTTCTATCCTTTAGATAGGCGTAGGAAAGAGACGTTGAGTCATCCAGCACATCAGGATGATTTCTGAAGCTTGATCAATGACTGTTGATCTGTTGCTTGATATGGTAATAGTCCTTCAATTGCATAATTAGAATTCCATTCCCTTTGAAGATTAATACCAGTAGACACAGTTGCCAAACTATACGAGGTAGTGGAGTAGTGGAAACAGAGTTCGTACAACGTACTCTGTACTGGCCTGCATTCTTTGTCGTTGTGCTTCCCACGCTCGAGTTGACTTTGAAGCTAGCCGTTACTCCAAATGAGAGTTTCTTTTGCATCGTAATGCTTGTAGAAATCCTTGTTAGCAGATTTTCAGATTTCGGGCTTCAGACTCACTGTAGCACTAAGCTTCTGATAATCTTCAGACTCTCTTGGTTTTCAGATTCTGATAGTCTTCAGACTCTCTTCGATACAGTCTTCAGACTCTCTTCGATACAGAATCACAAGCAACAAGCTTCTCTGGATTTTTGCTCTTTAACATTGTTCAAACAGAATACTTTCTAAGATATAAATCTTGATTGATATCCTGCATACTTTAAACAAATATTAGCAATATCCAATTGACAACTTTTAATACCTTGTTATCATAAAAACTCAAAACGTGGTATTGCTGAACACCTTTGTTCCAACAAGGTTGAAGGTTCAGAAGCTACGATAGCTTGTAAGGTTTCAAGGCCACTTACCACAGTTTGGTTTAGGGGTTCAGTAGCTGTTTCAGACACAGGCTCTTCTATGCATTCAGTTACAGGTTCTGGGTCAGGTATGACACTTGAAACTTGTTCCAGAGTCTCAGAGACTGGTTCCTCTACAGTTTCAGAAACTGGTTCAATTAAAGCTAAGGTTAGAATTTCTGGTTCAGGTTGGGGTACAGAGTCTGGTTTTGAAACAGATTCTGTAGTGTTTGTTGTTTTGGATTTTGCGGGGGTCTTTGGTAGTTCTCCTCCTAGGTGTTTTTCAAGAGAATCTAGGGTGTCTGGAGAGTCTACACAAATAGTTTCATGTTGGGGGGATGGTTGAGTTGATTGGGTACTTCAGGTTCTTCAGTAGGCTGAATTGTCTGAAGTGGTTTAAGAAATGATGGTTGAGCAGGATGGTCAGAGGGTAAGTTCAGAGACACTGTGATGGTGTCTTGAATAACCCTGTCAATAGTTGAATCAACATATTCACCTATTCCTGGGTCAAGTGGATCAAAAGATGAGATAGGTTTGATTGGAGAGGGGATTTTATTTCGAAGGGATGGAAGGACTTGGTTCAGAGGTATGTTATCTTATTCAGTTTCAGATGAGGACTCTTGATTCGTAGAAGAGATAGGTGAGTCAAATGAAATGTTACCTGATGTGCCAATGCCAGCTTATGGAGAAGTTTGTTGGTCAGAAGCATCAGACAGAGTAGCTTCTGATAGGTTAGCTTCTGCAGGGGCAACCCGACTCTTCTGTTTTAAAGCTGCTGCAAGCAACTTAGCAGCTTCCTTCACAGTCTCATCCTTAAGTCCTTCTGCCACAACTTCTACTGCCATTGCCTTGCCAGCAGCATGTTCATCTTCAATCATAGATACAGAAGTACCTATCTTCTGTAATACATCCTTAGCCACAGGAACAACTTCCATCTTCCTTTTCTTGGTCTGACTTTCTTCTTCATCAGAATCAGTATTAAGAAATTCAGCAATTTCCTTAGCCAGCCTCTTGTGATCTATGTCAGCTTTACCTTTGTTGGCTTTCTTCTCATTCTTTGCCTTCTTCTCGTCCTTTGTTTTATTCTCATCATTGGGTTTCTTTATCCTTTCCTTAATTTCCTTGGATGCAGAAGAGACAGACAGAGGCATAGGAGCTATGGTTTCAGAGGCACCAATAGTCACTCCTGGAAGAGCTGTAGACTTTTTCTTCTTCTTAGGAGGTTCTTGCTTCTCTTCCTCTTCCTCTAGATTGACTTCCTTGGTCCTTTTGCCTTTGACCTTAAGAGGTCCTCCTCCAGCAGTCTCAGGAATGGCATAATAGTTGATTATTCTACCAGTTTCATTGTAGTAGTCTACCACAAATCTTGCTAGGACTTCAGGATTGTCTTCTTTGGAAATAGGAGGGAAGTCCATCATCAGATCTGATTGTACAAAAGATTCCTTCATATCTAGATTAGAAAGGTTGAACTTCCTGACAATCTTCATGTATTGAAGAGTCTTGCCATTGATGATTCTTCCTATCACTGTTCCAAGCTGAGCGTCTGATACAACACCAGATTCTGTCAAGACCTTCAAGAGGCCTCCTTGATACAATATCTCAGAGATCAATCTTCCAAAAGGAACTTGTCTTCTGGATTTTGTTTGGCCTTCCCTGATGGCCCAGCACATGTGGTGCATCACGTATCTTGGAAAGTTTATTTTCTTCTTTTTAATCAAGAAGTACAAAAGCACTTTATGATCAACAGACAGAGTGTTTGTTCCTCCACCTTTTTGAAGCATACTATCCAGTATGATCTTCAGAAGCATCCTATGTTCAGGATGCATGTCTACCAACTTATTTGAGGGTCTGGAGGTAGAAACAATTTCTTTAGGTTTAATGGAACTCTTAACAATTTTCCCTTTCTGACATGCTCCACAAAGAGCATTTGAATAATAATCAATGTCTGGTAAGCCTTTGACTAGTTGCAACTTGCTAAGCTTAGAGATTAGCCTCCAGTTTGCATGTCCCAACCGTCTATGCCACAGCCATTTCCTATCACCCATTGACAAAAGGCAAACTAACTTCTGATCAGTCAATTCAGAGAACTTTATTTTGTAGACGTTGTTTCTTCTCTTTCCCTTGAAGACTATGGATTGATCATCCTTGTTAACTACAGTGCAGTTGTTCTTATTAAGCAAAACATCATAACCACTGTCACACAATTGACTTATGCTCAGTAGGTTATGTCTAAGCCCATCAACAAACCACACAATACTAATAGAGATTAGAGAGTTACCAATAATTCCAGTACCAATGATTTTGCCAGTCTGGTTTCCTCCAAATCCCACAGTTCCTCCCTCTTTCATGGTTAGGGTTAGGAACATAGACTTTTCTCCTGTCATGTGTCGCGAGCAACCACTGTCCAGGTACCAAGCCTTCTGTTTTTCTTGTCCTTTTAGACATACCTGCAGCATCAACAATTTCAGACTTAGGTACCCATATTCTCATAGGTCCTCTTGGGTTAGTCCTTGAACCATTGAATTCCTTTTGTAAGGTGTGTCTTGAAGTCATTGGCATTATTTTCCTCCACACTTTGGGTTTAGAACCGTTCAGTTTAGGATTCAACTTTCCTTTCACAGTTTCTCTTCTTTGAAACTTAGGCTTTTGTTTTTCAGACTCTGTCTTCTTCAGAGTCTATTTATCAGACTCTGAAATTTTTAGAATCTGAATCATTGAAGCCTTAGGTTCAAAGTTTTTCAGAACCTTTGACTTTGCATTCTGAGATTTTGACTTAGTCAAAACTTTAGAACTTGAAGTTATAGGTTCTGAATGAGTCATTGTGTTGACTTCGTCAGACTCACTTACAAAGTGATTTTTCAATGCTTCTCTGGCGCCATTAGGACCAGGTTTCAGAATCACTTCATCTGAGCTACCTCCAATGAATCCAAGACCATGTCCTCTATTCTGATATGTGATATAGATCATGGATGCTACTCTAGATCTATCAATTTCAGTAGCAAGAAATTCTTGTAAAGCAACATCTTGCTCACTCAAGTATTTACAACTACACTTCTTGATCAATAAAGAGTCATTTTCTTCTTTTAAACTTTCTAACTCCAACAGAGTTGAATTATGCCTTTTTGACAGCTTATCAAGCTGCTGTTTGACTTTCTTCAACTCAGTGGATTTAGCTTTAAAATGACCAAGAAGTTCTTTGATAGAATCTACTAATTCAGATCTTATGAGTTCAGAGAATACCTCAGTCTCACTTTCAGAGTCTGCATCTGATTCTGCCTCAGGTGCCTCCTTTACTGATTCAGTTGTAGCCATTAATCCAACAACTACATTAGCTTCACCATCAACAGCATTATCATCTTCAGACCCTGACTCATTATCAAGATCTTCCCAGGTAGCCATCAGACTTTTCTTGATTTGCTTCTTAAACTTGCTTGACTTAAAGGTTGGCCTCTTTGATTTGGATTTCTCTTTCTGCAACTCTGGATAATCAGCAATAAAGTGCCCAGGCTTCTTGCAGTTGAAGCAACCTTTTTGTTCTTCCTTTTTGAAACCCTTACCACTGCTCTTGTTTAGAAACTTCTTGTTCTTTTTAGCAAGGTATTGCATTCTGCTTGAAAGCATAGCCATTTCTTTAGCACCATCAGGATCTTCCTCAGAGCTTTCAGAAGCAGAAGATTCATTTTCAGACTCTTCAACTTTGAGAGCTTTTGAGAATCTTCCCTTTGACTTTAAAGCAATGGTTTTAGACTTTCTTGCAGATTCATGTTCATTGAGACTTAACTCATGAACCTGGAGAGAGCTTACAAGATCTTCAACACTCAAAGTGTTTAAATCCTTAGCTTCCTCAATTGCAGTAACCTTCGGTCTCCACCTAGAGGGTAAGCTCCTTATAATCTTGCTAACATGGTCAGAAGCTATGTAACTCTTATTTAGTATCTGAAGTCCAGATACTAGAGTTTGAAATCTTGAATACATCTGCTCAATACTTTCATCCTCTTTCATCTTGAATAATTCATACTGATGAACTAATAGAAGAGTTTTAGCTTTCCTGACCTTCTTGCTCCCTTCATAGTTTGCACAAAGAGAAGCGAACATGGCTCTAGCAGTAGATTTGTCACTCATCTTCATGTATTCAGATTTAGGAATAGCAGTGACAAGAGCTCCTATGATGATATGATGTTTCTTCTAGATCTTCTTCTGAGCAGCAGTGTGAAGTTTACGGTCAATGGCAGCACCTTCGTCATCAAGTTGTAAATCACCAACACCATCTTCAAGTATGTCCCAGAGTTCTTCATCAAGACCCACGATGACACCCTGTCATTACATAATTTTCTATGTATTTTGATCACAATTTAGAGTTCACAAGGTAACTTAAGCAGCAAGAAAAGCAGAAAAACTGAAGAATTCACAAAGAATCAAAAACGTGTCACGATTTGGCAAAAACGTGACACGATTCAAGGAAGCTAAAACATGCTCTCTGCCAAGGAAAAAACGTGTCACGATGACCAAAACATGAGCTCCTATGATGATATGATGTTTCTTCTAGATCTTCTTCTGAGCAGCAGTGTGAAGTTTACGGTCAATGGCAGCACCTTCGTCATCAAGTTGTAAATCACCAACACCATCTTCAAGTATGTCCCAGAGTTCTTCATCAAGACCCACGATGACACCCTGTCATTACATAATTTTCTATGTATTTTGATCACAATTTAGAGTTCACAAGGTAACTTAAGCAGCAAGAAAAGCAGAAAAACTGAAGAATTCACAAAGAATCAAAAACGTGTCACGATTTGGCAAAAACGTGACACGATTCAAGGAAGCTAAAACATGCTCTCTGCCAAGGAAAAAACGTGTCACGATGACCAAAACATGACATGATTTGAAGAAACCCTAATTTAGAAGTTTGTTACACAAGGAAAATCGTGTCACGATTCTGCAAAAACGTGACACGATTTGAGGCGAATTTCTGTGCCTATTTAAGCTGAAGGCTCTTCTGAAAACAAGGGTTACGATTTGAGAAGAGCAAAGTGCGATTTTTACACTGGAAGACGGCTGCAGGGGCGATTTCTTCACCTTGTAACCAGTTCATGTATGTATTGATACCTCTAATGATTATGTTATTTATAAATTCAATTATGAGTAGCTAAATCCATTAGAGGTTAGGTCTGAGATGATTCTTTGTAACCCTAATTGATATATGTTGCTGTGAAACTCTATTTATTGTGAATGACAATTTAGTTCTTAATGCTTTATATATTCTGATCACATATATATATGATTCGGTGAGAACGAATAACTACTGACCATAGCTTTCGACTTTGACCTAATTGAATTGTTCTAATAATAATAATTAGTCTAGGAATGGATAATTCTTTATTAGTGATATTAGGTTAACGTGCTTCAAACCTTCGAAGATTATTAGACCACCTAAGGGATTAGGGGCTGTAATCTTAGAATAGGGTCCTAACTCAAGGGATTGATTAGGACTATTTTGTAAACTATCGTGGAACTAGAAACTCATTCATAAGAATAGGTGCAGTGACCAATTAGGGGAACTCAGATGATTCGAAGACCTAACTCATCTCTCTCTTATTTTTTTAACAATCAATTTACTTTCTGTTACTAAGTTTTATGCTATTAAACAAATCTACTGCCTAGTGGCAAAACAAAACAACTTTTATTACATCCTAATTTAATAACGTGCTTGACTTTTTGAGATTAAAACCAATCCTTGTGGGAACGATATTTTTACTACTTCGATAGTATTTGGTACACTTGCCAAAATTCTATCAACCCATGACATAGCTATAGAAGTTGGTTTTCCACCAAGAAAATTCTTCAGGATCACCATTGAACTTTGGAATTTTTCCATAATGAGCTTTCTTACTGCTATTATTGGATCCATAGTCATATGGTATAGCAGCACCAGAAGTAGCACCAGAAGAAGAAGGTTCACTGGAAGACATGTTTTTCTCTGGATCTTTTCTGTTACACGGTTAAGTGCTATGACAACAGAGCCGGAGCTCTGATACCAACTGAAGGTGAGAAAAACACAAGAAGGGGGGGTTGAATTGTGTTTTCTTTTTCGAAACTCTTGAAGAGTAAGAATCTGTTTCTACAGGATCAGAATCTGAATGGATTCAGAATCTGATGGGAGACCAGATTCTGTTGCAGCGGAATATAACAAGAGATAGAGGGAAAGAGAGAACACAAGCAATTATACAGGTTCCTTCCACAAACCGGAAGTAGTCCTGTCCCCCTTGCACTTCCAAGGAGAGTTTCACTAAAATGTAATATCAATTACAAGTTGCTCAAACACACAGTAAGAGACTTTCAATTGCTCAAGCACGCAGGCAAGAGTCTTCCAATGCTCAAAGACACAACTAAGAGACTTCTTTGCTCAAGCACACAAGCAAGAGACTTCTGACACAATTTACAGAAAATTGAAAAGAGTTGGAGACACTTGATAAACAATCAAATGTGTTCCAATAACTTAAACAAAGTCAGACTCTGTTTTTCTGATAAACTTAGAGATTCTAGAATACACAGTTTGTAAGAATAATCTAAGTTGTTGATGTGTTTCTGGTTTGACTCAGTGAGAATACAATAGCTTAGTAGCGTAGTTTTTCAGTTGTAGAGTCCAACATATTCTTCAAGTCTTCTATCCTTTATATAGGCGTTGGAAAGAGACGTTAAGACAATCCAGCACATCAAGAGAATTCTGGAAGCTTGATCAATAGATGTTGATCTGTTGCTTGATATGGTATCAGTCCTTCAAATGCATATTTTGAATTCCATTCCTTTTGAAGCTTAATACCGGTAGACACAGTTGCCAAACTGTACGAGGTAGTGGAGTAGTGGAAACAGAGTTCGTACACACGTACTCTGTACTATTCTGCATTCTTTGTCGTTGAGCATCCCACGCTCAAGTTGACTTTGAAGCTAGCCGTTACTCCAATTGAGTGTTTCTTATGCATCACAATGCCTTTAGAAATCCTTCTAAGCAGATCTTCAGATTGTAGGCTTCAGACTCACTGTAGCAATTCAGCTTCTGATGATCTTCAGATTCTCTTGGTCTTCAGGTTCTGATAGTCTTCAGACTCTCTTGAACTTTTAGGTTCTGATCATCTTCAGACTTATATGAACTTCAGATTCTTCAAGACTTCTTGACGCAGCTTCTGATGATTCTTCAGATTCTTCAGATCTTCAGAATCACAAGCAACACGCTTCTCTTGGTCTTGCTCTCAATTTGTTCAAACATGATACTTTCTAAGATGAAAATCTTGATTAATATCCTGCATACTTAAACAAATATTAGCATATCCAATTGGCAATTTTTAATACCTTGTTATCTTCAAAACTCAAAATGTGGTATTGCTGAACACCCTTGTTCCAACAGACACTTCTTCTCTCTTCTCAAAGTTTCACTTTGCTACGTACACTATTAAAGAAATTTAGCTAAAATAAAATAATTTTAATTGGTTTAGTTGTTCTTAACTAAAATAAAATATAGATAATTTTGTTGATCAATAAAATATTTATTTTATTGGATTTAATATTTTCATGTTTAGACCAATTATAGGTGATACAACATATTAATATACAATGTATATATAATTACAGGTGATACTCTAGATTTTCGAATGAGAGATATCTGGTTACTATGGGTGATACTCTAAATTTCTTTCAAATGAGAGATATCAGGAACAAACTCAATTATTGACTGAGGCAAAAATTAACAATTGAAAAAACTAATTATCTACTATATATATATATAAAGATATAAAAAATATCTCACAAATCACAGACACATAATTTATTAGCATATAGTGACATTTATTTTATTTTTTTAAAGAATTTATTATTAAAAAAAGATAGTACATGATGATTGCTTATTCAAAACATGTGTGTCCTTTTTTGCAAAACATGTATGTACTTTTTTGAGAGAAAACATATGTATACTTGATCACTTATAATCCAAAAAAGAATTTTTTTTTATTTTTTATTTTTAATTTCAATAAAAGAACATTGATGCAGATGATTTTATTTTTAACTTCACTTTCTATCTAACTGGGTAAGAGAAGAAAAGGAAAGAACATATTTTATAAGAAACAATAGATTCAATTTACTTTATTTGATTTGTCTCTCTCCCCCTATATATTTATACAAAAAAAAAAAAATTATCACAATGTGCTCTCTTCTCACTTTTTCCCGTAATCAGACATTTCCTACAACAGAAACAGTAAAAGTAAGGCACAACAAAAGAGTTTTCATATTTCAGGGTCATAGACTATTTTTTTTATTTTTTTTCCTTCAAAATATAAAAATATTCTACATAAAGAATAATACAAAACACAATTTGTACTTTGATTATACATAATACTATAATAGTACAACATGATATTTTTCTTATAAAGACTACGAAAAAATAGTAGTCATTATAAATCATAGACTTAAAAGAAAATAATTGAATCCAAATAATACATCAGGTGCTATATAGGAAATTCATTTATAGTATGTACACTGAAACAAAACTGATCAACATTAACTTGTGAGGATATTCCATGCTAGCAAAATTAATTGCACCACCAGCAATATGAAAATATTGTGGAATGCCCTCCTAATAGCCTTTAGAGCTTCCACCCATATAATCATATAACTCTAAGATTATAGGAGGTGCATGACATTAAAAAGGAGGAAGGTTTTGCACAAAAGTATAAAAAGCTCTACAATTTTTTAACAAAGATGTGAGCAATTTGGAATGGCTAGTTTGTTGTGCCTTATATAGACAATAATTGTATGAATTATACATTTTTTTTATTAATGGCAAATTAATAATTAATAATGAGTAATTAAATGAAATTATTGGAAATGATATGAATTCCTTTTTTTTTAAGCGTAAGTTTTTTATTCAACAATCCTTACAATAATTGCAGATTTTGATTTTCATATACATGTTACAAAGTGAAGAAAAGAGTGAGAGTATTTGTAAAAACTTATGAAAATGAATAGGTTGAGAGTGCCACATATTATATGAATAGGTCTCAAATTTATATAATATAGATAAGTCGTAAAACATAGAGAGTACAAAATTTATGATACATTCCAAACTATGAATCATACTAGAAAGTACACAATTTAGAAAGTACACAATTTAATTCTGGTAATCAAAATATTTCATACGCGATTAATGTCAATCAAAATATTTCTTATGGTCGGAGAATTATTTCAAATTCAAACCTAATGAAAAATTACTTGCTTCAATTAATATCACTCCAAAACTAAAATAGAAACAATTTGTTGGCATTTGTAACTCGAAAATTATGGATCAGCAAATCAATATTCCTATTTTTTTAGCAACTGAAAGGGGCGGTCAACCCTCAATGGTTTAAAAATTGAAATTTTCATTCAAAGTTTTGAGAAATATGTTGCCTTATTAATATGATTAAATACAGATGAAAAAGTGTTATAGTGGCAATCAAAATATTTCTTACAGTTGGAGAATTATTTCTAACGATAATCATGGAAACAATTACTTGCTCCAATAAATATCACTCAAAAATTAAAATGGAAACAATTGTTCGTTGGCCTTTGTAACTCACAAATTAATGATAGCAAATGAATATTCCTATTTTTAGCCGCTGAAAGGGGGCGGTTAACCTTCAATGGTTTAAGAATTGAAATTTTCATTGTAAGTTTTGAGAAATATGTTGTGTTATTAATATGATTAAATACAGATTATGTAGCAACATAATTTCAGCCAATTTGATTTCTATAATAATTAAACAATTGAGAGAATCAGAATGTTCTGATTCAATTTTTTATTTTGAATGGAAAATGTTTAGTATATAGTTAAAAACAATGAATATGTGTAGTTACTGACAAAATGTATGTTTCATACTTAATAATAGTTGCAGGAAATTTGATATCAATACCACCAAATGAAATCAACAACAATTGAAACCTTAAAAAGAAAGAAATTTTTTTTATAACAATACGTATAATCCAAAGTATATCTTGCATGAAACATAAACAAAAATTATCATTCTTGCAAAGTTTGATACATAAGTCTGATTAAAAAGTAAAAAACATTTAAACTAACAAAGCTTATACCAATGACATCACATATTTCAACTGAAATAAAAATAAAAATTAAATCACAAAGTTGAAAGATATTTGATAATTCTTAATGTCTTCATTAAACACGCTTACAGCTAAAAAAGAGAGTCTTGTTGTTTCCGGGAGCTGAAGCACTGATTTTCAGATAGTCATCCTGCTGAATTCTTCGTGCATCAACCATCCGATTCCACTGACCACCAATTACGAATTGTTTCTCAGGCACGGATTCGTACACAACGATACACTCCCACTTGTTACCACATTCATCTATAACCGCCAACATATGATTTGTCTTCTCCAATGTCTCCTCAACAAAAAACCTATTCTCCAGCTTCTGAAATAATATGATTAATTATTGTTAGTAAAATTATTATTAGTTTACTGAATAAATTTCATAATTGATAAAAAATGATGCTTACTAAAAACTCAGACTTTACGTCATATTTAGACAAATGCTTCTATCTATCTTGTAGAACCCACACAATCAAATTCGGAATCTATCTTGTACGTCCTATACTTCAAACGAAGTTTGTTGATCGTCCTGCCAATCTCTGCGGATGGGTTACGGCTCAAAGGTCCTACAAGCAAAAAAAACTTCATGTTAGAAGGCCGAAAGGATACCACATTTTGAAAAGGTAAAACAATAAAAGGCAAAGTAAGCTTATGATGGTAGAAACATATATACATGTGAGGCAATGATAGGTGAGCAATGCGGTGAGAGGACGATCGGCCATGCTTGAAACACACACACACACACACACACACACATATATATATATATATATATGGACATGGAAAAGAGCTGAAGTTTTAATCTGCATAGGGAGCAATCAATGGCATGATGGAAAAAGAAAACAGCATTAAGAAATTGAAACTGACGCAGAAGTGAAAGGAGCGTGGGATTGAAACATAAATTTCAAATGAACCACTGATTATGATATGCACTCAATAGAAATTAATGCTTGAACATTGGAGGAAAAATATTAGGTTAAGAATTAGGTTAACATATAGCTTGATCAGACAAGCTTTAGAAAGAAAGATGATCAACTACTCATCCACTATCCAATCATCGGATCAAAGGTCAATATCATCTACATCTAGCCAACAATAAAATCATCATTGTACTTGCAAAAAGTACCAGTAGTGAATACTAGAGTTTTCTCTGTCTATTAGGGTTTAGACTGATTATTCGATGCCTTGAGAATGCTCTCAAGGGTTGTATTTATAGCCTGCTGTGGACTTGGGTTTTGGTGGCTTGGTCTCCAAGCCACAGGGGTATTTTAGTATATTTGGCAGAATCTAGACGTTTCTAGAAGCCACTTGAGGCGGCGCCCTGGAAAGGACGCGCCCTGGGCTTTAGAACTCTTCTGGAGGGCGCTAAGGCCTCTCGGAGGGTCTACAGGACTCCTAGGAATATTATGACGGTCCATAGCCCAACAAGCACGAGTCTTGGGACAAAGCGAAGTGATTTATATCTTGGCAAGCGTAGGAGTCCTAGGAAGGACCCTCCTAGCTAATTAGGAAATTATTATGACGGTCCATAGCCCAACAAGCACGAGTCTTGGGACAAGGCGAAGTGATTTATATCTTGGCAAGCGTAGGAGTCCTAGGAAGGACCCTCCTAGCTAATTAGAAAATTATTATGACGGTCCAATCATTCAAGTCAACTACATGAATCATCTATTCAAAATTTCAATCTCTGGTCCAAGTCTTTTAACATATTATAGATAAGATAAGATGTGGCTGAAGAGTGATATAAATAAGTAACCTTTTTACTACTGAGCTGCTCTTTATGGAAAAATAACTATTAAATTGTAAAATTTGGTGCCAAATAAAAAATTATTTCAAGCTGCAACCATCGCAATACATATCGCAACATCCGGGGTGTGCCCAATAATAGCAACCGCAGCCACATTTTATAACCATGTTATCAGCCACAAATTTTACATAGCTTGTAAAATGTTAAACTTGTATGACACAATAGAAATGAAATGAAATAAAAAGAGGTTAATATAGGGGTAAACATATATTAACCTTCCCTTAAGCTCAAAAACTTGCATCCTTAAACCTTGATGAATTAACTTTTCTTTGCTACCAATGTATGAGATTAAGCTAAAGCAGCCACAGGGCAACTCTCCTTTGGCAAGTTATTGGCACTGAACTCTGATTACTTGCCAGGAGAGAGGAGCCCTATTGTTGATTTGCTTATTGATCCACTTTTCAACCTGAATTGTGCCATTAGTTTGTGAGAATTTAGAAACTTTTATAGCAAGCAAGATGGAATATATTGTGGGTTATACCTTGGATATCCAAAAACACTTGTATTCTTTGGCACATTTTTTAAAATGCTCATTAATTGGTCCATCCTCCCAATTCTTGCACTTTAAAGAAGTGGAAAACAGAAGCTGTGAATCAAATCGGAGTATTTTTTTTTATCATATCTAAAGAAAGAATCTATTTTGCTTTGAAAGAATGACTTCATTCCTCTAATTTCAAACAAAGACACAAAAGAGAAGAAAACATGGTTTAGTTTGCTTAAAGTATTAGAACTTTTTAATTACAATATCGGTATCAAATTTTCATTCCTGTGCTTTGTAAACAAGGACAAATATAACATTACTTATTATGTGCAATCTCTTCATATTATGAAGTGGTGATGACTTTTAATGAAATGGAGCATATTGTGAGTCTGTTACAAAAAGCTGAACAGGAAAAATAATAAAGAAAGAATCTTAATGGAAAATCATATTTCAATACTGTATATGATACTAGCTCCTTCAAGCATATACCATTGTTCTGAAAAAAAGGGGAAGTAGTAGCATTCAAGAGAAGGATATCCAAAGCATAAAACCCTTGAGAATTAGCCTATATAACTTGTTAGGAGTGTCATTCGATACTTGACAAACTAGACACATTAGAGAGAACAAGAGTGGGAGATGGATTACTATATTTTAGTAAGCAAATCATTCATAGGGCATCACTCTATTGGCAGGTGATATGGTGATATTTCGTTAATTTGACGAAATTCACTTGCCAAAGGAGAGCTGCCCTGCGAGTGTTTAGCTTAAACATTTGTTACATTTTTCCTTGTCATGTATTGGAACAGTTTAGCTTAAATATATTTTTCCTTGTCATTCAATGCAAGGAGATGCTGAGCTTCAAATAAAGGCATGATTTTGTTAGGGATGTCTTTTTTTATATATTTAGACGAGCGGTCATATATGTGAAGCAGGAAGCATCCATGAACTTCTTGACCGATTTACAAAAAGGAAAATTGACACTTAGGTCAACATATGTTCTAGTGTATGGGTGGGTAACAAGGTAATTGTTATGCTAGTTTTTTCTCCTTTTTAGGATTTGAACTCTAGACCTCTAACTCCTTAACTTTTACCTCAAACCAGTTGAGCTACCCATCCTATATGGATATACATTTCAACATCACCTCTACTGTGTGACATTAAAACTCACACACTAATGCATAAAATTGATTAGATCATTTTTAAAACTCATCATCATGCCATCTTCAAACAGTAACTTACCAGTCTCATCATCTTAAAGGTAAGCACTATAACAAAAGTACTAGTGTTAATTGTGAGAATAAGTGATTTTTGGATAGTTTCTTGTACTACAAGCATTGTTTGAAAGTACAGCTGGTTAACTACTTGTTAGTTAGTTAGTTAGCTAGCTATGTTGTTAGTTATATAAGTTTGTAGGTAAATAACTAACTCTAAATACACATGTGCAACATATCCTGCCAACAACTTCGATTATGTATGAACCCATAAAACATTGTGCAGTAAAAGGAGGATCCCCCTCCATACACCACGTGAAAGGGAGAAAACCAGTAGTTAAAAGTTTGCTGGTAGTTGAAAGCTTACCTAGACCATTCAACAAATCTTCTAGGCATTGCTCAAAAGAAAGATTCAAGACTTCATTTTGTCCATCCATTTTAGGATGGTAGAAAGTGCTCATTTTCGACTTTGTACGGACAATTTGAACACTTTGCGCCAAATACCACCAATGAAAACGTGATCCATGTCAGATACTAATCTTCTATGTAACATTACTATGAGGGAGGAATAAAGGTGAAGTCAATAGAAAGATTTTCACATGGAAAATGTTATTTATCTAAAAAAAATAGCATCAAGAATTTTTCAAGAAACAGTTGGCAAGTTTTAATTGCATGATTTATTTGTTCATTTCCTATTTTTCAGCCACACCTTCTTGAATTGAGGCAAAGAGTGCATTGTGATTGGTTGCTGATGATATTTTTCTAGAGATATAGGATTGCTCTTTTCACATATGGGATAATTAACTAGCAAAGTGATTGATATTTGGCAAGTGTATCAAAACTCAGCAAGTAATAAAAGAATTGTATGTTATGCGATTAATTAGAAAACTTTATTTTTTTGAGAAAATTAATTAGAAAAGCGAACAATCTTTGCTTTCTTCCTGCTTGATGACATGATCTCCTTTTTATTTATAACCATTGAAACTCATACATACACATAAGTTGAAAGGTTTAGGATTTGAACCTCGAACATAACGTTCAGCATAACAAATCTGACACTTTTGTCGATTGAAATCTTTGATGCCACACTTTCTTTTTATAAGAAAAAAAATGATACTTTTCTCTTTGCAAACCAAGTCACACACATTCACTTTTTTTTTTTCTTCTCACAAGTCTACATATGGTCAGCCTTCCTTTTTATCCCCTTTGGACCATCATGTCCCATATACATCTATATATACCAATATAAAGAGGCAGCACAAAAGTTAACTACCAGTTAATTATGAATACGGGGAAAACAAAAGAAAGGAGGTTTTGAATTATGTTGATCGAGTAAATTACTAAATACTTGAAATCAATTCATATATTTATCAACATATAAAAACATTATGCACAACTATAACCGAATATTACTAGTTTTATAATTGCATATAAAATTTACATAATTCAAGTACCTTAAAATAAATTCATTTGTGACCTAATGAGTGGAAAATTAGCTACTCATGATATAGGAAAAAAAAACTAAGATCGGAATTTCACTGTAATGGGAAACTATCGAAGGGAATCAATTCTACTTTCATTGCTTTGATTCCAAAAGTGGATAGTCCGCAACGCCTCAATGACTTTCGGCCCATTTCCTTGGTGGGTTGTATATGTACAAGGTGTTAGTTAAAGTTCTTGCTAACAGGCTTCGCATGGTCATCGACAATGTTGTCTCTGATTCACAGTCAACTTTTGTTCAAGGAAAACATAAATTAGATGGTATTCTTATAGCTAACAAAGTAGTTGATGAAGCGAGGCGTAATAATAAGAAAATGCTTATGTTTAAAGTTGATTTTGAAAAAGCATACGACTCGGTGGACTTAAATTATCTTGATTCAGTGGTGATTAATATAAAATTTTTAACATTGTGGTGGAAGTGGATATCTGACTGTGTGGGAATTGCAACTGCTTCGGTTCTTGTGAATGGAAGTCCGACTGAGGAGTTTCCTATTCGATATTCGAATGGGTCTCAGACAGAGGGATCCGCTTTCTCCGTTTCTTTTCCTCCTGGCGGCCGAAGGGTTTAATGTGTTAATGACTGCTTTGGTGGGTGCTACACTGCTACTTTATTCCGTGGTTATGGTGTCGATAGACACGATGAGGTGATGTTGTCACTTCTTCGATTTGCAGACGATACTGTTGACGGGTGTTAACGTGCCTCAAACTTGGTTGTCAGAAGCGGCATCAGTGTTGAATTGTAGAACCAGTATGATTCCCTTTGTCTACTTGGGATTGCCTATTGAAGGGGATGTCAGGAAGCTAAGCTTTTGGAAACCTGTAATTGACCATATTGTTGCTCGGTTATCGATGTGGAATAATAAGTTTCTTTCATTTGGTGGCTTCCTGATACTGCTTAAATATGTCTTGTCTGCTCTGTCGGTTTACTTTCTTTCCTTCTTCAAGGCCCTTGCTCGAATCTATTTTTTTTCTAGGAGGTAATGAGGATTTTAGAAAAATTGCTTGGGTTAAATGGGATTGTATTTGTTTACCTAAGGAGAAGGGAGGATTGGGGTTAGGAGGATATGAGAATTCAATTTAGCACTTTTAGGAAAATTGTGTTGGAGGATGCTGGTTGATAAGGAGGGGTTGTAGTATCAAGTGCTTAAGGCTAGATATGGGGAGGAGGGAGCGGTTTAAGGAGGGTGACAGACACGCTTCTTTGTGGTGGAGGACAATGTGTAACATTTTAGGAGGGACTGGTATGGGAGTTGGTTCAAAGATAATACTCGTTGGGTTGTGGGGAACGGCCGTAACACTTTTTTCTGGACGCCTAATTGGGTGGGAGGCGTCTCTTTAGGGATCAAAATCAGCTGCCTATTTGATTTGTCTTTGCATAAAGGGTGTACGGTGGTGGAGATGGTGGCGTTAGGTTGGGAGGTAGGGCGTGCGTGGGTGTGGAGGAGACGTTTATTAGCGTGGGAGGAGGATAGTGTGAGAGAGTGTTTTATTATGTTAAGTGACATTGTTTTGTAGGATACTCAGCGCGTGGGTCTTATCATTTTCTTACGGCAGCTGACGAGTCTTTGGTTAGGGGCTGCAATTATCAAGTGTGGCACAATTGCATTCCTTCCAAGGTTTCTGTTTTGTTTGGCGTCTACTTCGAGATCGCTTGCCTACAAAGGTTAACTTGGCAAGACGACGAGTGTTACAACCTGACGACATTATGTGTGTTGATAGATGCGGCTATTCCGAGACGGCAAATCATCTTTTTCTAGCTTGCGACATCTTTGCTAACGTTTGGAATTTGTTATGGCAATGGCTCGACATTTCATATGTTGCCACCGGTGAGATAGGTGATCACTTTACTCAGATTACTCATATGGCAGGTATGCCTAGATCTTCACATCCATTCTTCAAAGTAATCTGGCTTGCTTGTGTGTGGGTAATTTAGAAAGAGAGGAATGACCGCATTTTCAACAATGTGGCTTCCAATCCTGTTACTCTCATTGATAAAGTTAAACTGAATTTGTTCCTTTGGTTAAAATCTAAGAATGCTTTGTTTGTTTTTAGCTATCATGAATGGTGGTGCCACCCGCTTCATTATATGGATGTTACTATGTAATTTTTTCTCTTCGTGTTGCCGGTGTCTGTTGTTGTAGGCACCCGCTTCATCTTGACATTGTAATTTTTTGAGGGGTTCACTCTTGACATGCTTTGTGCGGGGTGAATCACCTTCGATTTTAGTTATATATCTCATTTTGTCTTGTTAAAAAAAATATATAGCTTAAAATAAATTCATATGTGACCTAATAATTAGAAGAAAATTGCATAAAAAATTAGCTGCATCACCGTCTTTCTCCTTCAGTCTTCATTCTATTTCATGTGCGAAAGCTTAAAGGCCACATTTCTTTTTTTATACTAGAGTAAAATAAACTATCCCCCCTAAATTATTGTGATATTACACTTCCATCTTCTCTTGTTTTAAAACACACACCTCTCACACTTCATAGATAATAATATAACATAATTAATTCTTTTAAAAAATTCTAATTAAATTTTCATCAAAATCCTTTATAAAATATTTTTATTACATTAATACCCTTTTGCCTATTAGTAAATTACCATCTGTACTTGGTATTTGTGATTGCGTGTCATTCACCCCATAACCAATGACTTCATTACTTGAACCATAATGACAATAAAATACATGTAAACTTGTATGAATTAAAAAGATGGAATAAGCCAATGAAACATTGGCATATACTTGTTGGTTATACCTTGGATATCCAAAAACAGTTGTTTTCTTTGGCACAATTTTGAAACATGCTCATTAATTGGTTTATTCCTAATAGCCAATGGTCACAACTCAGTAAAGCGTTTTTGGTCCATCCTCCTAATTCTTGCACTTTAAAGAAGTGGAAAACAGAAGTTGCATGTGAATAAAATCTGAGTATTTTTTTATCATATCTAAAGAGAGAATCTATATTGCTTTGAAAGAATGACTTCATTCTTCTAATAGAGTTGAACCATAGCACACTAAATGAGGCAAACAGTGAGGTAGAAATTTGATTCTTCTAATCTCAAACAATGACATAAAAGTGAAGAAAACTAGTTTAGTGTGCTATGTGATACCAATATATTGGTATCAAATTTTGATTCCTTGTGTCTCCTGTACTTTCTAAATCAGGACAATATAACATTACTCTTTTTTAATAGGTCAGGAGAAAGGATATGCATCAGGAGAAAACCACGACATCCAAACTAAGTTGACACTCCGAGGAGACCTCCATCCTATGCCACCTTTCTCAGAAAGTTTTTACCTCACGGAAGTCATTCCCTCGAATAGTCCTTGAACAGACTGCCCAATACTAGCAAACTTATCTGCACAACATTTACCTTCATGGAAAATATGTGACAAAATAATACGAACGCCTAAGTGTAAGCAATTATGCCACCGGTCGCAGAGATTGATACTTGAAATATAACATCACTTATTGTTAGCAATCTCTTTCATATTATGAAGTGGTGATGACTTTTAACTTATGACATTGGATGTGGTCTCTCAACAACTTCATAAAATGGAGCATATTGTGATTCTATTCCCAAAAGCCGAACATGAAAAATAAATAATAAAGAAAAAATCTTAATGGAAAATCTTATTTCATGACTATATATGATACTAGCTCCTTCAAGCATATGCCATTGTTCTTAAAAAAAGGAAAAGTAGTAGCATTCAAGAGAAGTATATCCAAAGCATAAAACCCTTATAATTAGCCTATATAACTTGTTGGGAGTGTCATTCTATATTTGACAAACTGGACATATTAGAGAGAGCAAGAGTGGGAGATGGATTGCTATATTTTAGTAAGCAAATCAATCATAGGGCATCACTCTATTGGCAGGTGATATGGTGATATTTCATTTGAGTTAGAGACTCTATAAATTCACTTGCCAAAGGAGAGCTGCCCTGTGAGTGTTTAGCTTAAACATTTGTTACATTTTACCTTGTCATGCATTGAAACGGTTTAAAGAGGTACTTTACACTTCTGAGTGTTTAGCTTACATATATTTTTCCTTGTCATTCATCGTAAGGAGCTTTTCCGCTTTAAATAAATGCATGGTTTTGTTAGAGATGCCTTTTTAGATATATTTAGTCGAGAGGTGATATCTGCGAAGAAGGAGGAGTCTATAAACTTATTGACCGACTTACAAGAAGGAAGATCGACACTTAGGCCAACATATGTTCTAGTGTATGGGTGGGTAGGAGGATAGCATGCATGTGTGAACTTGACAGAGGTCTTCCCGGATGACTGGATCCTCTTAAAGGTTGCCACACACTTCAGACGAAGTTTGGCAATTCGTAGTCTTTTTTTTTAATGGAAAATATTAGCACTTAATTGTTATGCATTTTTTCTCCTTTCTATGACTTGAACCCTGAACCTTTACCTCAAACCAGTTGAGCTACCCCATCCTATAAGGATATACATTTCAACATCACCTCTGCTGTCGACATTAAAATTCACACACAATAATGCATAAAATTGATTAGATCATTTTTAAAACTCATCATCATGCCATCTTCAAACAGTAACTTACCAGTCTCATCATCTTAAAGGTAAGCACTATAACAAAAGTACCAGTGTTAATTGTGAGAATAAGTGATTTTTGGATAGTTTCTTGTACTACAAGCTATTGTTCGAAAGTACGGCTGGTTAACTACTTGTTAGTTAATTATGTTGTTAGTTACATAAGCTTATAGAGTCTGCAACATATTCTGCCTTGAATCGGACATACAACCAAAGAGAAGGTTGGTGGTGAACAAATCTTATAGGTATTGCTCTAAAGAAAGATTCATGTTATTGAAAGTTTGAAAGAACGCTTGTTTATCCAAGATCCAATTACAATATAACTAAGATTAATTGTTTCCTAGTTCATTTCATAAAGAACCAAAATATGAAAAGCATTGCACATAAGGATAACTGAATACTTCTAAAAAAAAAAAGAGGTAACTGAATACTACTAAATTTCAATTGCATAAATAGGTACTCAATATGGTTTAAGTATATCTTAATTAAAGAACAGAATATACAATTCTAATCGTTCTTGAAAAAAATAAACATTAAAAATAAAATATAATCGAAGAAATAAAACCGAATAATCTTTGCTTTCTTCGTGCTTCATGACAAAGCCTCCTTTTTATTTATAACCATTGAAATTCTTACACACAAGTGAAAAATTTGAGGTTCGAATCTCGATCATGGTGTTCAACATAACAATTTCGACACTTTTGTCGGTTGAAATCTTTATTTTCTTGCTTCATGACATGGCTTCCTTTGATGTGACACTTTCTTTTTATAAGAAAAAGACATGATACTTTTCTCTTTGCTTCAAGACATTCACTTTTTTTTCACAGGTCTACATATGGTCAACCTTCCTTTTCATCCCCTTTGGACCATCATGACCCATATACATCTAAATATACCAATATAAAGAGGCAACACAAAAGTTAAGTTACCAGTTAATTACGAATATGGAGAAAACACAAGAAATGAGGTTTTGAATTATGTTGATCGTTTTAAACTTTTTCCTTTTAATAATGTTTGCTTCAATACCCTTGAGGGCTGAATCCACTATAATTCTCCAATTACAATCACCATAGTATGCTATTCTTGACCAACTACACACTAGATTTTCCGCAAGGTGTCCGATTCCTAAGATCTTTTCTTTAAAGAACGATTCAAAGCTTCATTTTGTTCATCTGTTATAGGATGGCATACAATGCTCATTCTCAACTTTGTATCGAACAATTTGAACAGTTTGCGCCAAATACTACTAATGAAAGTAAAATCCATGTTAGAGACTAATCTTCTTGTTTGATGTTGGTTTATTGGCAAATGTACCAAAAATACCATCTGGTATGAAAAATTCATCTCCACTTGGATTGTTTCAATCTCTACTCAGCGAATATCTTTTTTGATCAAAGTAGAGAAAAGGAATATAAACACAGGAAAGGCCTGAACCTACTTACCATAGAGAGTCCTTATAAAGGGTATGCCCTAAACTATCTCTAGACAACAAAGGTAAAATGAAATATTTTGAAATCAAACTATTAAGTATCTCTTATGATCTTAATGCTATTTGATTAAAGAAAATTGTGTTGGATTGTCACTTGATAGTGGACCTGAATAGAAATCCACCTATCTTTCTCAATGTGGGGGTGTTGTCACTTGAAAATTGTTCAAGTAGACCTGTTTAATAAATTCACATGTGAGTTTAATTTTCCCCTTTAGGAAGAGGTTATCGCTTAGTATTATCTAAGTAGACCCGACGAAGTATATCATGGAGGTAGGTTGATGATATATGAGATATTGTATATAAAGTGAATTAACATTTGTATTATAATAATACAAAGATGTCATATGATATGAATCCAATGAGAATAAATCTATAAGTAGAATTATCTTATTGATGAATATATTGTCGCTTAGTGGAGAGTTAAGTAGACTTATATAAACTTATTGTGTAATCCGAGTTTATTTTTATAGACTTGATGAAATATGAGGTTAATTGACTTAAAGACGTCTTAGTCAATATAATTTATGATGAAAGAAATTTGTGTCTTCATCATTGTGTGAAGTATGTACTAACAAAGCCCTTGTGATGAAATAAATTTGTGTACATCGAGGGGATTGGGATTTAAGCCATTCGAAATTAATAAGTGATGAGAACCCAACCTTTGAGATTGGAGATCCCATGAATAAGGTTCATATGGGTAAGAACAAGTCACTTGTTAGTTCTGCTAGCACCAAAAATTAGTTAATTAATTTTTGTTTTTGTCCCTTTCCTATGGTGTATGTGTGAAGTATTAGACATTGCATTACTGAGAGGATACACTTATATAGTTTTTAATGAATTTCATATCCCTTATATGGGTGGTGTATGATTTGCAGCATACACTTGATGAAATCACCTATGTGAGTGTCAAGTGGGGCCGCTTGTATGAGATTTTGGCGAAATCTCTGGAACACTCATGAAAAAATCCAGGCACATGCACTGCCTATTAGCGCACCACAGCGCCAACAACAAGAATTGTGGGGGTGTGATGCGAGTGATATACCGCTAACATACGCCAAATGATTTTGGTTCATATAGTTTGTTACACCAACTTCATTGTGTGTTAAGTATTATCATTCTATGACTGATTCATATAGCTTGCTACACCAGTTTGATGCATCACATCCAGGATGTTAACCCATGAAGTTTTTTTTTTCTATTTTATTTTAAACTTTTGAAATATATGGGGGATATATTTTTGTAAATTTTGAGTTTATTTCAAAAGTTTCATATATTATGTCTGATATTTTTAATTGAGAAATATAGAAAATTATTTTAATAAAAAATTATTTTCAGATTATTAATTTATAATATGTTTGACTTGATTTTGTGCACATGTATTTACTTTCCAAATTTTTGTAACGGCTTGATGTCTCTTAAAGGAGAAAATAATAGTGCCTAATCAAAGCTTAATTTTCTCAACCGTTTATTTTACTACATTAATTATGTTTTACTTGGTCAATGGCTCACTAAGGATTAGTGGAACAAACATGTTAAAATATACAAGGTGCCTTTCCATTTATTTGAACAGTGTTAGTTTTCCCTGGTTTGGGTTGTTTGTCATGATGTTGTTCCTACTCTTTCCCTTCTCCATCACAGAAACATGGCACGCTCGGCTGTTTGTTTTCGGTGTGGTAACTATGAAGAATCTTTTCTCCATTGCGTTAGGGATTGCATTTTTTCACCTGAGGTTTGGCATCATATTGGGTTCAATAATCCGGAGTTCTTCTCTTCTTCTTTTGCTTATGACTGGTTGAAATCAGGTTTGATGAGTTCTAATTCTAATCTCTTCTCGGCGGGAGTTTGGTGGGTTTGGAGACACCGCAATTTATCTTGTCTGAATCATGAGGTTTGGTCTTTAAACCGGCTTTCTTTCCACATCTATAGCTCGTCTGAAGTTATAAAAAATGCTCTCTTTAAGCAGGGAACGGTTGTGACTTTAGAGCATTTTATCAGGTGGAACTGCAACAATTAATAGTGCCACATTCTCAACGTGGATGGGAGTTGTCTTGGAACACCTCAACGAGCTGGCTTCGGATGCCTCATGAGAAATTCTGCAAGTTACTGCCTATCTGGTTTCTCTGGCTTCATCCATAATTCAGAAGACATTTTACTTGTTGAGCTCTCTGCAATCTACCACAATTTACTTCTGGCTTGAGACTTGGACATCACTGAATTTTTGTGTTACATCGACTCCCTTCTGTGCTTAAATCTCATTACTAGACCAACCATGAATTATCACACTTATGCTGCCATCATCGCTGAAGTTAACGACCTACTATCCGCCAACAACACTGACATCGTCCACACAGGGTAACCAATGCGCTGATTTTTTGGCTAAAATCAGAGCTTCCTCTGATTATGCTCTATCTCTTCACTTGGCTGCTCTAGAAGGAATGAAAACTCTGTTGTAGAACGACGCTTGGGGAGCCTGCTATCCTAGGGGCTAGTTGTTGTCCTTTTTAGGACTTTTCTTCTCTTTCTTCTGTTTTTGTTTTCTTGTTTATGTTTTGTTTCCTTTCCCCTTGTAACAAAAAAAAAACAGTGTTAGTTTTATATATAACGAGAATCCAAACAAAACTATGATCAATTGGGGAATGGATCCTCTGCAATGACTGCAGACTCCAGTGAAATCTTAGCCTTTGAAAAAAAATTAGCTTGAAAATATAAATGTTAAAACTTTAAAATTAGGAGAGATAATACATTTAATGGTGTAGATTCAACACGGTAGAAAATTGAAGAAAAACACACTAGAGGAGATCCATTCCCGATCAATTGTTCACCACTTTTGTACAGAAAGGTTCTCACACACAACATAGAAAAAGCCCCTCATATTTATGCTTTGAGTTATATACAAAACCAATCAAAATCAATTTTTCTGTTTATCTAATAAACAACTTTGGGTTTCATCTTCTTGAAATATTTTCTCTTGTCAGATCTGAATCTTTGGTTTTAAACCAAGAAGAGCCTGTTGAATCATGGAGGATTTGCGCTTATGAGGCGGATAAATCCTTAAAGACAGGACGATCAGCACGCCTCAGGTTATATACCGGTTTTCTATTGTGTAGGTTTCATATGAATTATCTCTAGAGGATATTGATGGAAATGTGTCCATGGCCAAGTCATACAATAACATATAGTAAAGATAAGTTTACTTGATATCTCTCTTGTTTATTCTTTTTAATACTTAATTATTTCTCATTTTTATATGTTGATTATTATTTGGAAATAATTTTATGTCAATATTTTACAACATTAACACCCCAACCTCTTGCAAACATATAAGCCACTGTTTCTAATTTGTTCTCCGCCAGCTCATACAATCGCACAAAAGTCTTACACAACGGTTTTCCCTCAACCCAAGGGTCAACCCAAAAGAAAGTAGACACCCCGTCTGTAACACTCCGTTTTCCCAACTTTAAAATAACATAGATTAATCAGAGTTTTTCAACATAAACGGAATGTCACACTTCTTTTCATAAAATCATAAATAGAATAAAATTCCTTTAATACATCGCAGCGGAAATATTTCAACTTTTCAAAATAATCTTTGGCACAAGGGCCTCAACAAAAATCTCATAAATTTAATTCATCAACATGTTCATAAAACAATACGTAAGGAATAGAAAACGACAACAAAACCTCACACGACCGCAACTATTCTTGGTTACCTGCAAGTTACCCATAGGGAAGACAACATTTTCAAGCAGAAGGGGTGAGATTTCACAAAACAATAATAATAAGCATATAATTCATCAAATACATTTAACAACATGGACATCATCAATTAATCATAATAATTTTTCATATAGTACTTCTTTAACAACTCATAAGCTACATTATGTAATCAACATAGCAACATCAATTAGTAATACAAATAACCACGTAGTTCATCTTTGATAATACTTCATATAAACAATATAAACAACATAATCTACAAGCAACTTCAAATCATCTTTAAAGATACTTCACATAAACAACATAAACAACAATCAACTTCAAATCATCTTTAACGATACTTCACATAAACAACATAAACAACAACATATAACTCTTCATCAACAATTCATTGATAATTATCAACTCGACAACTTTAGACAACTTGACAACTTCGACATCGACTACGCAACTTCAACTCGACTATGCAACTTAGACCTCTTATTCATGCATGTGGTACCAATCCAGGGCGTCAAGCCCTCAACGTAATAAGTATTAATATACTTTCAGGGCGTCAAGCCCTCATCGCAAATGAGCTAAAGCTCCAGGGCATCAAGCCCTCAACGTGTAGAGTAAAAACTCACAGAGCATCAAGCCCTCAACTGAAATGGGTATGCATGGACTCAACATCATACAACTTACACAACATCGACATCTTAGGATTCCAACAATTTGGATCAACAACTCCTAATCTTAGACTGACACATGCGGCTTTTAGTCAATAATAAACAACAACATGACACCACATCAAATATTTCAAGATATGACAATATCATAAACAATCACATAGTTCATCGCTTATAGTTCTCAAAAGGCATATACAATTATAAACAACTTCATGTAACATCATATTCTTCAACTTATACATTCATATAATAATTCATCAATCATGAACACATCATATAACATCATATTCATCAACATATACATTCATATACTAATTCATCAATCAGGAAAAACATCATATATTATCATCAACATATACATTTATGTAATAATTCACTAAAGCCTCCTTGGAGTATTTTCATCATAACTCAAACACCAAAAATCATTTTCAAGTCAAACCAAAGCCAACGGACAACTAACACAATTATCTACAACTTTTATGTTTACACCAATTCTGTACCTATCAATGTCAGTTTTCATTTCAAATTCGGGAAAGGTTGTGCTGAAATTCATAAATATTCACTGTGACCTACGTGCAGTAATATGACCATAACTCAAGTTCTGTAAATCATTTAGAAGTCAAACCAACGACATTAAAAAGCTAACATCCATACCTACTTTCGTGTTTACACCTAAGACCAATTTTGTACCTATCAATCCCAGTTTTCATTTCAAATTCGAGAATGGTAGTGCTGAAATTCATAAATATTCACCGTGACCTACGTGCAGTAATTTAACCATAACTCAAGTTCTATAAATCATTTATAAGTCAAACCAACGGCATTAAAAAGCTAACATCCATACCTACCACTTTTGTGTTTACACCTAAGACCAATTCAGTACCCATCAATCTCAGTTTTCATTTCAAATTCGGGAATGGTTGTGCTGAAATTCATAAATATTCACCGTGATCTACGTGCAGTAATTTAATCATAACTCAAGTTCTATAAATCATTTATAAGTTAAATCAACGGCATTTAAAAGTTAACATCCATACCTACAACTTTCGTGTTTACACCTAAGACCAATTCTGTACCTATCAATCCCAGTTTTCATTTCAAATTCGGGAAAGGTTGTGCTGAAATTCATAAATATTCACTGTGACCTATGTGCAATAATTTAACCATAACTCAAGTTCTATAAATCATTTAGAAGTAAAACCAACGGCATTAAAAAGTTAACATCCATATCTACAACTTTTGTGTTTACACCGAAAGCTAATTCAAAACAGAAATGGGTGTAAAGTGAGTGTTTTTCCAGTTTTGGCTTTCAGAAAATCGGTGGCCGAATTCGCTTACGGGTAAGAACAATTTTCACTCCAAAAACCCAATTTTTTATCCCTTAATCTCCCAAAATGATTTACAATAATGTTTACAGGTCAAATAGATAATATAGAAATCAAAACAACATAGGAACATGCATCAAACAACACAATTCATCTCATCTTATCAATTAACATAAACTTTCTAACCCTAACTCAAGAACACAACAATTCATCAAATTTCAGAATTATATACTATGATTATTGAAGGAAATCTCACCCTTACCTTAAAATTGGAGCAGCAGCCTCTTGGTTCTTCACTTCTAGTTTTCTCCTTTTTCTCCCAAAACTGATTGTACGTACTATCTGTTTCTAACCTCTCTTACGGTCTTATATACTTAACCTAATTTCTCTTCTTACACCAAAACTTACTCTTTCCCCTTAACTTATTTATTTCTCTTAATTTCACAAAACTCTCTAAATTCACAAAACAACCCTTCAACATATTATTTATTCTAATTTTTCACCTCTTATTCTAGTAAATAATAAAATAAGTCTATCAATAAAATATCAACACATTACCTAATCATATAAAATCACATAAATCATCAAAGTTGACTCTAAACTCTATAAAATAATTAAATAATTAAAGAGGGCGTTACACCGTCCCCCACCTGACGAGTAATGTTATCTAGCATCCACCCTGTATCAGCCTGACCCACACCATCCCTAACCTTCAAAATTGTTTGCCACCATACCGACCCTCCCCTCACAAGAACTACATAACCGCCTTCCTCATCCCCGTAACAGGCACATAAAACCTTATACCACATACTCCTCCTCTTGTAAGATCCTCCGTCACCACTTGCCCAAAACTCCTTCAACCTCCTAACACCCAAACCTATGTCCCCCTTTCGCAAACAAACAATTTCCCATTTAATCCAAGTACTTTTCCTAATATCCTCACCCCCCCCCCCCCCCCCTCCCCCCTAAAAAAAATGCATTAAAAATAAATTCAGGGATAGAGATTATACCTGAGGGGGCCTTGAAGAAGGAAAGAAAATAGACCGGGATTCAGGACAAGACAGACTTAAGCAAAATCAAACAACCTCCCATAGAGACATTACGGCTCTTCCAACCAGACAACCTTCTTTTGATCCGATCAACCAAAGGATACCAAAAAACAATCTTCCTCGGATCACCACCAATAGGCAACCCCAAATACAAGAAAGGAAGTCTACCAAGTTTACAATGCAACACTAAGCCGCCTCATGCAACCAAGAATCAGAGATGTTGACCCCATATAACATACTCTTATGGAAGTTAACTTTTAAGCCAGAGACAGATTCAAACAAAATCAACACAGCCTTTAAGATTCTAATATTTTCCCAACTTTTAACCCCCATCAGGAGAGTGTCATCTGCGAACTGCAAATTCGAAATGGCCACATCACCATGCGCCCCCACCACACAACCTGCGAACATACCTTGCTCCACTACTAATTTCATCATAACATGTAACCCTTTGGCAACAATAAGAAAAATAAAAGGGGAGAGAGGGTCACCCTGACGAAGGCCCCTTTCTAACTTAAACTCTTCAGTAAGGCTACCTTTGACCAAAACAGACACCATTAGTGTCGAGATACATTCCATCATCCAATTCTGCCACAATAGGAAAATTTATCCTTCGCAACACACACCTCTCACACTTCATAGATAATAATATAATATAATTAATTCTTATCAAGAATTCTAATTAAATTTTCATCAAATTCTTTTAGAAAATATTTTTATTACATTAATACCCTTGTATCATTTCTCACTTCATTACTTGAATCATAATGACACTAAAATATATGTAAACTAGTATGAATTAACAAGATGGAATAAGCCAATGAAACATTGGTATATACTTGTTGGTTATACCTTGGATATCCAAAAATAGTTGTTTTCTTTGGCACAGTTTTGAAAATACTCATTAATTGGTTTATTCCTCCCAATTCTTGCACTTTAAAAAGTGGAAAACAGAAGCTGGAATTAAATCAGAATCTTTTTTTTTTATCATATCTAAAGAGAGATTCTATATTGCTTTGAATGAATGACTTCATTCTTCTAAATGAGGCAAACAGTGAGGTGGAAATTTGATTCTTCTAATTTCAAACAAAGACACAAAAGAGAAGAAAGCATAGCTTAGTGGTGCTTAAAGTGTAAGAACTTTTTAATTACAATATCGGTATCAAAGTTTTATTCCTTGTGTTCAACTCTTTCATATTATTAAGTGGTGATGACTTATTGACTTTTACCTTATGACATTCGATGTGGTTTTATGTAGCTCCTTCAAGCATATGCCATTGTTCTTAAAAAAGTAGTAGCATTCAAGAGAAGTATATCCAAAGCATAAAACCCTTATAATTAGCCTATATAACTTGTTAGGAGTGTCATTCAATACTTGGCAAACTTGACACATTAGAGAGAACAAGAGTGGGAGATGGATTGCTATATTTTAGTAAGCAAATCAATCATAGGGCATCACTCTATTGGCAGGTGATATTTCATTTGAGTTAGAAACTCTATAAATTCACTTGCCAAAGGAGAGCTGCCCTGTGAGTGTTTAGCTTAGACATTTGTTACATTTTTCCTTGTCATGCATTCGACCAATTTGAAAAGGTAATTTGGACTGTGCAATCATTTATCATGTGTTTATCTGTTGAGTATGGCACATATATTACTATGTATATATAGTTCTGAGAGAGATTGATTAGATTATGTTTTTCATTTGATTAAATGGTTAAAACTCAATTGACCCATAGTTAGAATGTTGTATACTTTCACATGTTAAATGTCACCTTTCAAATGTGTGTTTTGTAGGAATCTAATATTTACCCTTCCATCCCAAAGGTGAGTTGTGCCACACCTATTGAATGAAATTACTTCGATTTTCAAACCAAATTAATTCAACCAAAGTGTTCCGATACATCATAAAAGGCAACCATAGTTTATATATGTTGATATTTATTGATATTTAAATAAATAGTAAATAATTATATTTATGGTGTAAATATATTTTACTTCTTCTCCAAGTTATTTAGGATATAATCTTACGTAGAAAATTCATTTTGTAAATATATCATTGTTTAGTCTCTACGCTACTTAACTCCTATTTAATAGACATTATGGAGTGCTATTCAGTCACGCGGTAGTTCAACACATGTCTCTCTTTTTCTCTCTTATTCAACATGGTATCTAGAGCCTTTTGAATGACAACCTTAATCTGTGTGTTACCCCGGTTTGCCACTTCTCCACTGCCGTGTCAATTTCCGGCACTGAATTTCATCACGAACCACTGTTGCCGCCGCCGTCGTGTATTTCATTGTCCATTTAATTTACTTTCCATCAGTCGTTTAACTCGTTCTCATGATTGTATTGTTACTTTTACAATTGATATTGTTGTCGTGCAGGATCGGATTTCGGGAAGGACAATTGACGTCAGACGTGAATCTCAAGGCTTTTACTATCTCTCTTTACCATCCAAGACATGCTCTGCCACAATTTACCCAATTATTTTCCATGCTCAGTTAGGTCATCCCGGTCTTCCCAAACTTCAAAAGTTGGTGTTGAGTTTATCTAAGTTGTCTAATTTAAATTGTGAGTCGTGTCAGTTAGGGAAACACACTTGTAGTCACTTTCCTGATCGAGTCAGTAAACGGGTTTCATCCCCTTTTGCTTTAGTTCACTCCGATGTTTGGGGTCTTAAGTATTTTGTTACTTTTATTGATGATTTTTCTCGTTGTACGTTGTTATTTATAATGAAGAATATATCCAAATTGTTTTCAATTTTTTAGCAATTTTATAAAGAAATTAAAACTCAATTTGGTGTGTATATTCATACTTTAAGTGGTGATAATGCTCAAGAATATTTATCTCATCAATTTCAAAAATTTATGGCTTCTAATGGTATTCTCCACCAAACACTATGTCCTCACACACCTCAACAAAATGGGCTAATATTAGCCTGTAATTTCAACAGGCTCATTTAATGCAGTCAATGAGAGGTGACTTTTGTTCTTTCAAGATTTAAAAATGTTATCTCTAGCATGAAGATTTCGACACGGTCTGGGACTTAGAATTTGGAAGATTTCAGAAGAGCTTTGAAGTTCGACAAGAGGTGATTCAGAGAGAAGATTGGTCGAAGCCAAGCAGTTGTTGTCGAAAGGAAACAAATTCAAATTCAAAAATAGTAGTTTCTCATTAAGACATGGGGGACATGCAGTTTTCGATCGTGGAAGTGCAGCTCGTGGCAGTTTAGCTTTTGTAGTTGTTTCTTCTATGTATAAAGAATAGTTTTTCCTATGAAAAACTAGTCGCAAATCATTTATTGAATTCTCGCACTCGAAGTACCGGCGTCTAGAGAAAAGAGTCATACAAAATGTATATAAATTGATTTTTCGAACCACCTTTACATTTAAATGCAATTCAATTTACCTTTTATTTAAGTTTATACGTTTTAAATAGTTAGTCCTTTTACTTGCTTTAATCTTTACTTCTTTTTCCGTTGAAAGACGTTTTCTTTCATACAAAAAATCATTGCATTCATAAAGCAACCTATGAATATGATGAACACTCATTCATTTTCTGGAAAAAGATTGCATAATAATCAAAACTAGACTTGTAGTTTATCAAAAACACCGGTAAACAAATTGGTACGCTCATTGGGACCCTGTTTTTGCAAATTTTCAAAAAAAATTGGAAGAAACTCTCATAATGTTTCAAATTGTTTCTATGTGTACTTGTGAAAATATTTCTGGAAAAGTTATAACTGCCTTTGGTAAACCTTTTTTTGGAAAGATATTTGTTTGTGCATGCATTTAAGAAGTGGTAAGGCTTTGAAAGAAATGGCTCGACTTACCAATAGTGGCACTTCTACGTCATCACAATTATGTGCGGATTAGGCAAGTGTACCAAATCGTTTATCAAGTAATAAAGTGATAAGTAGAGTATTGTATCCACAAGGATTGTCATTTCGTCCAAACAATTCGCGTTACTTATTTTTAGTTGACAAATAAATAAAATAGTTAAAGAGTTAGAGATTTGCAATTTTTATTTGTTTGCAACAGAGCAAGTTACCTGTTTTGGTCGAAGATAAGTAAATAGCGGATAGGATTCTTCGAATCCCCCTACTTATGTTGTTGGATATTAAATAACAGTAATGTCGCATTCATTTGTCGCCAGGCAAGAATATTTCGCCATGGCGAGCTCTGAACCTCTGAAACATGATCTCTGGAACTACTTCTCGCCCTCTTGCTCACCTTTCCTTCGCTAAGGCGAAATCTTGCTCTTTGTGTTGCCATGGCGAGCTTGGGTGCGAGCAGGATGCTGACATTCTGGAAGTACTACTCGCCATGGCGGCTTGGTTCGCTCGGGCGAGTTTACCTTTACAATTCTTTCAAGCTTCCTTTCTTTGATTCTTGTCTTGTTCACTCATTTCTTGCACAATTGGGTCAAGTAAGACATATAAAGCATAGTAATGCATTTTCTTACATTTTCATAGCTTTTCTCATTATAACTTGTGAAACAAGTAATCAATAGTGCTTAATATATATTCAATATTTACTACTTTCTAGCACTTATTAGCGGTTTCTCTCCTTTTTCAATATTCATGAGATCTCGGAATCTAGCATGTTGATCCAAATACTCAAATTCCCAAGTCGATGCATCGATACTCCTATGATTGTTCCACTCCGTAGATGATGGAGGTAATGGACAATCATCTTTCAAAAAGAGAAGCACAAAATAATTGGGAATTAAGTCAAGACACATGATGGGGTTTTTTCGCTTAGCCGGTGGTAGGATTTGGGTAACAATTTTCTTATATATTTGGATAAGTTTGGGCTTGGGCCAGGTAGGATTTGCAATTTGGGCATCTGATACACAAATTTGGGAAGTGTAACCAATAATAATAATAGTGATAGTAATAATAATATAAAAATATAAATAATTCGTGTTGGTTAGGGTAGCAATGGGCTCAGATTAACAAACCGAACCAAACATACTCATTGTAACCCGTAATATTCATCCGATCAACTCGTAACCTGTTTTAATCTGAATCAAATGTGTAAAATTGTATCGGGTCTTTTTTATCAAAGTGCCCCTGTCCGGACCTTATGCCAAAAAAATTGATAAATCTGTTCCCTGTTGAATTTTTTTTATCAAAGTACCCCTGTTTGGACTTGTGTTCGGAGAACAAGGAATCGTTTATTATTTCTTTTCTTGTTTTGGAAAAGATTTGGCAAACAACCTTTATTCCTTTCTTTTTCCTTCGTTTTTTTAACTTTTTTTTTATTGTTTTGTGTTTTTTTGTTTAGACTTATTTTAATCTTTTTTCTTATAAAAAATAAAATTTACAATGGAGTAGTCCACGACACTAATTATTGACCCGTACAAGGGTCCCAAACTTTGCCCCGATCTAGCCATGTGAATAAAAAAGGAAATGATGACTTTATTTATAAATTTGTATTGTCTAGATTGTTTTTATGAAAGAATTAGGCAAGTTCCTAACACTTTATTGATACTATCCAATCAGCGTGATACATGGTATTCGAAAGAAATAGTTATATATAGGTTATTGGGTCTTACTAGTTAATGATGTTAAATGTGGAAGTTTTTTATTGGAACAACAACTTTCACAATTCTCAATACAATCTATTTAATTTTGTGTTCTTAACTAGTGTCTGGGGGCACTAGTTAACATTTCGATATACTGCTTTTTTTTTCAAAAAAAAAGTTATATATTTTTAAAAAAAAAAAAAAGCTAAAATGAATTATAGACCATGACAACTGGCCCTCCTAGCACAAGATGCACTTAGAAGGAAACACCAAGAGAAACAGAAACAATGTCAGTAATATATACAAGGCATCACCAAGTGCCAAAAGAGAAACAAAGAAAACAAAAATTAGACTATACCAAGGATGGTAAAAGGACTAAGCCACCGGCCATGATAATTGAATGGAAGATTTTGAAGCTTCACCTTCAACCACCTAAAGGTTAATGACTTAATTTTGTCGACCACCTGTGATATAGAACTCTCCATAGAATTAAAGATTCTGTTGTTTCTTTCCTTCCATAATTCCCACCTTGTTGCAAACCAATTAACTTGTAATATCGACCTCTTGGTTTTTGAAGCACCACCAATATGACTAAATTGAATAAAATGATCTGCCACATTAGCGGGCATGACCGCAGATACACCTACCCACCGGTATATAAAATTCCAAACAGAGCCAAACAAATACAATGTAAAAATAGGTGGGAAGATGATTCGACCACATCACAACCTTCTATACAAGATTGAGCATCTATGTCAATAACTCGACGACGAAATAGATTGTCCTTGGTAGGGAGTCTTTCATGGAACAAGCGCCAAGCAAACAGATCCACCTTTAAAGGAACATCCTTATGCCAGAAAGAAGGTAATTGGATCTCAGCTACATGATTTAGATGCTCATTCATGCTCCTATATGCACTACAGACAGTATAAAAGGAAGATGAATCCAATCTCCATAACCAATGTTTTCCCTAGTAACCTGCAAATTAACATTATCAAGAAAAAGGCTAATTTCCCCCACCAACTCCTCCTCCCAAGCAAACAGCCTACACCTCCATTGCCAAGCTCCACCATCTCTCCCCCATCCTAAATTACTCATCGTAGACACACACTCCCCCTTCAACGTCGACAACTCAAATAATCTACTAAACCTGTCCCGAAACGACACATCATCCACCCAAACATCAGTCTAAAAGAAAGTATTAAGACCGTCGCCAACAGCGCGACTAACATGGTTTTTAAACCACCCCTCCTCACGCAACCGACAAATATCCCTCCACCACGGAGAGCCGTCACGGCCACCTTGACAACAGCGGCCTCCCACTACACCGCATCGAGCCAACAACATCCTATACCACAAGCTACTCTTATCCACCAACAACCGCCAACACCACTTCCCTAACAAAGAAAGGTTAAACTCCCTAATTCTCCTAACCCCCAACCCTCCAACCTCCTGACTCCAACAAACAGACTGCCAATCAACCCAAATAATTTTCCTGTGGTCTACACCCCCCCCCAAAAAAAAGTTATTTAAAATAGATTCAATAGAGGAGACGATACCTGATGGAGCCTTGAAAAAAGAAAGAGCATAAACAGGCAGAGATGACAGGACAAACTTCAGCAAGACCAGACGGCCACCCAAAGACAAGTACCTCAACCTTCAACCCGACAGTCTAGAATTAATACGGCTAATGATAGGATCCCAAAACGACAATTGGTGAGCATTACCACCTATAGGCAAACCAAGGTATACGAAAGGAATAGAACCGACCTTACAGTTCAAGACCAGCGCTGCTTCTGACAACCAAGAGCCATTAACATTCACCCCTACCAACATATTCTTTGAAAAGTTCACTTTTAATCCAGACAATTCTTCGAATAGCAAAAGTATAGCTCGCAAAGCTCGGATATTAGCCCATGATTTTTCTCCCAATATTAAAGTGTTGTCAGCAAATTGAAGATGCGATACAACCAAAGGATCACGCCTTCCCACTTTGTAACCAGTAAAAAGATTGTTAACAGACAAAGATTCCATAAGGACATGAAACCCCTCAGCTGCAAGAAGAAACAAAAACGGCGAAAGAGGGTCACCTTGCCTCAACCCCCATTCCAAAGTGAATTCATCTGTTGGCGACCCGTTTACTAAGACAGATGTTGTAGCAGTCCCAACACATTATTTAATCCACATCCGCCACAACGTCGGAACCCCATTTTCAACATAACATCATCCAAATAGTTCCAATCAATGGAGTCGTACGCCTTTTCAAAATCAACCTTGAACAGAATCAATTCCTTCTTGCATTTTCTAGCTTCATCGTCAACCTCATTCGCCACCAAAATTCCATCAAGAATTTGACGGCCTTTGATAAAAGCCGATTGAATATCAGATATAACATTACTAATTACCCATCAAAATTCATTAAGGCTTTGAGGGTTATCAACCTTCGGAATAAGGGCAATAAAAGTACTATTTATCCCTTTAGTCAGTTTACCATTTCTATGAAAATCCATCAAGAATCGCATCACATCTTCTTTCAGGATGTCCCAAAACTCCTTTATAAAACCGAAAGAAATTCCATCCGGCCCCGGACATTTATAATTATCACATTCCCACACAGCATCCTTAACTTCAACAATCGAAAAAGGCTTAATCAAGGTTGCCCTTTCTCGGCCTGATAACGAACGAAAATGCATACCATCCATTCTAGAACGGCTAGTTCTTCGCGATTTAAAGTGAGCCGAAAAATGAGATAGCACCGCCGAACGGACATTGTCAACCCCTTCAACCAACACCCCATTAACTAGAAAAAACGGAATTGCATTTCTACGTCTTCGACTAGACATGATACGGTTGTTATGTAATTGGATGAATTAAGATGTGAGTTTACCTGGAATTCATATTTTGTACAAATATTTGCCGTTGATATTTAAAAAGGACGAGATTCATTAAAAAGATGGTAATACAAATATTTTGTTACTCCCCTAACTACTTTTGTACAAATATTTGTCAATGATATTTAAAACACATTGGATTCATTAACTTCATCTTTAGAATTAACCAAACCTTTACATACCACATGGCTTTGCTAAAGGTGAGTTTAATGGAAATATTGAACGAAATGCCAAACATATCACATCAAGTTTTCAAAAGCACCGTACATACCACATGGCTCCGTACAACATTTCCCCAATTGTTTTGGGTTTTTGGTTCAAAATATAAGCAAAATTTATTTTTTAGATTCATTCAGTTAATGATATATGTGGTTCATATTATGGACCATATACATCATTAATTGAATGAACATAAAAAAATAATTTTTGCTTATATTTTGATACGGAGGAAGTATTACTTTTTCCGCAGCCCTTTATCTTCAACCTCTACAATTCACACCCAAATTGACATGTTCATGTACGATTGGTTTGTTTTGGGGGTTGGAAATTTCATTTAGAAATACACAATTAAATTTAATTTAGATGTTGTTTTCTTTTTTATTTGTAAAACTTATTTTGAGAATCGATAAATATATAGAGAATGAAGACAGTGAAATCTTTAATTTTTAAAACCATTGTAAATGTCAACGTAAGATTTTAGATCTAAAAAAATATCCATTGTTGTATCAAGTCAACAAAGGAGACATTGGGGAAGTGATAAAATTTCTTGCTATAGATGTTTCGTTTTTGTCAACAAAGTTGGTCATCTCTTTTGTTAGAAAAAATTAGACATAGAATTATAATAAAGTATAAAATCAATGATAAATATAAATACAAATAAATATGACTTTTATCATTTTGTAAAAAAATAAAAATATGACTCATTAAATTAAATAGAAAACTTGTCGGTTTTGATCGAGGCGTGCAAATACTCTGAGCTTAAGAGTATTTCGCTACCACGGATATATTACCTGATACAGTTGGTCTCATAGCTAGTATTCTCTATGTTACAACTGTCTCTTCTTACTAGCACTACACATGAATTAGTAAGATCTCAAGAACAGTTTGTCGAATGATTATGATGGAAAAAAAAAAAAATCTAAATGCATTGATGACTCTTTTTTTCAAATGCTCTGGGCTTAACACCCTCTCATAGTTAGTATTCTATAAGATAGAACCGTCTCTTCCTCTTCCAAATAGTTAGAAGGATGTATGAAGGATGTGGTTCTTTATTTCTCTAATTTATTGCAACCCCATGTTAACTTAACGGTGTATGAAATAAAACTAATAGAAAAAAAAAACGACTTTGACAAAAATGGGATAACAATAATGTAGGTTTGATGATTGATGAACATTATTTGAAAATTGATACTATGGTGGCATCACTTTGATACCAAAGGTGTCATCATCATATATGTGATATGTCTTGCTATTTATATGTCAATAGTTTACATCATAATGATAAAAAAGAATGATATTTTTACCGGTGAGCTTCTACGGTACACCTGCAAATTAAGATGTACCGGTACTCCTACTTCAAAAATCTTTAAATTAACTATTATTTTTATGGAATAAAGAGCTAACTGTTGATATTTATATTTTATAAAATGTCATTTCATAAGAAAAAACATCATTTCATTGTTTATAAAAATTATACTAATTTTTTTAAAATTTTATTGTAAAAAATAATCAAAATTCTCTATGAATACTAAAAATTCAGAAAAATTAAATTTGATTTCGTTGACGTTTTTGGTAAATAAGGTTTAATTATAGGTGATAGAAAACAATTTTTCTCTTCAAAAAATAACACATTTAACTATTATTTTATTGATTTAGTGTACCAACACACTCAAATTTTTGGAAGACTTGAGACAAAGAAAGTTATGGAATGAGGTAGGGCCATATGGGACGGTGGCCACGTTTCTACATATAATTGGTTGTTATGAGATTTGAACCTATTCATAAACCATAACTATGATTGCAAATATTTTTTTCTATTACTAAAGATAGTAGAATTACTTTAATTTGAAACGAGAAGATATGGTGATGGAGGCATGCGATTAGTTAGTTTAATATTGTACAAGTAGTTTTTTAAATTTGATTTTGAAAATATGTGTTTACGTATGGGATTAGAAAATAAGTTTTGAAACTTGATCCCTAAGTTTTATTTAAGATCGAATTTGAAACTTATGAAACATCAATAGGAGAATTCGATAAAAGTCTCTCTTTTCTAGCATTAAGTTTTATTTTAAGTATTTTCATATTGTTTATAGCCGTAACACCAACTTTTTTCTTTATTGGGTAATTAACAATTGTGCTATCATCTTTGCGTAAAATGAAAATGTACATATTCATGATTTTAGTAAAAGTGTTTAGTAGTAGTAACTACTATTAACCTAATTAAGTTGGTTTGATGGTATTGATTTGAGACCTGAAATTGTGCTCCTCCTCGAGATCTTTTCGATTTCCTCTGATGCCAATTTAGATGGGTTAGTTACGCTTTCTTATCACTTCTTTTGAACAACCCTCCTTTCCTATATTCTTCCTCTCTCTATATATATATATATATATATATATATATATATATATATCTATATTCTTCAGCCCAAATATTATCCTTTGTTTCATCTTCCATCCCAATAACAACATCCCTTCTTTTACTCTCTGAATTTTCCTCTTGTATTCTCCCAAAATTCTCTCTCTCAATTTCCTCTTCTTCCAAATCTAACTCTCTCCCTCACAGTTTATGCTTTCATGATTTCAACACTAGTTCAAACAATTGGTCTCACCACCGTCAAAGAGTCACACTACTTATAAAAAGATACCACCGCCATGGCTGACAATAATTTATTATATGTCTTCATCCATGTTTAATTCCTCTATTTTCAAATATAAAAGCACTAAACCATGTTGCATTCACCGAAGATTTATACGGTATCAATTTCTCAACAAAAGAAATACAACACTAAATAGCTCATACCAAAGTTATCTCAAGAGATTTATATCCTTTCTTGAGATGACTTTGGTAGGAGCTATTTAATATTGTATTTTTTTTTATTGAGCAATTGATACCGTATAAATCTTTGTTGAATTTAACATGGTTTAGTGCTTTTATATTTGAAAAATAGAGGGATATAACAAGGACGAAGACATATAGTAAATTATGGTTAGCCATGACGGTGTTATTTTTTTTGGTACAAAATGAAAAATGTTGTGCATGAAGAGAGAAATAATTGGCAAGTGAACAAACATGTGTTCTAATTCAATGCTTATAAAATTGTAGAGGAGGAGAATCCATACATACATGGTAAGTAGTCATGTTAGAAGAACAATCAGATACTATAAACAATAGTGTATAGCTGTTTTTGAGATCTTACCAATTTATGTGCAGTGCTGGCAAGAAGAGACAGTTGTGTCTTTGAGAATACTAATTATGATACTCAGGTCCTCCGACTCTTAGTAAGTGCAAGTTCAGCTACGGCGTCGAGCCTCGCAATTTTAGGAGCCTCAAATTTTTTATTTTTTATTTAATATGGCATTCAAAAGTGTTAAGAGCCAATAGTTTAGTGTGCTTGAAGTATTAGAACTTTTTAATTACAATATCGGTATAAAATTTTCATTCCTTGTGTCTCCTGTACTTTGTAAACAAGGACAAATATAACATTACTTATTATGTGCAATCTCTTTCATATTATGAAGTGGTGATGGAGCATATTGTGACATTGGATGTGGTCTCTCAACAGCTTCATAAAATGGAGCATATTGTGATTCTATTTCAAAAAGTCGAACGTGCAAAATAATACAGAAAGAATCTTAATGGAAAATCTTATTGTAGCTCCTTCAAGCATATACCATTGTTCTTAAAAAAGGAGAAGTATATCCAAAGCATAAAACCCTCGAGAATTAACCTATATAACTTGTTAGGAGTGTCATTCGATACTTGACAAACTAGACACATTAGAGAGAACAAGAGTGAGAGATGGATTGCTATATTTTAGTAAGCAAATCAGTCATAGGGCATGTCTCTATTGGCAAGTGATATGGCCGTAGAAATTCACTTGCCAAAGGAGAGCTGCCCTGCGAGTGTTTGGCTTAAACATTTGTTACATTTTTCGTTCTCATGCATTGCAACAGTTTTTAAAAAGGTAACTTAGACGTGCGTAGTCGTTAACCATGTGTTTGTCCGTTGAGTATGGCATATATATAGTCATTTATCATGTTGTAGCCCCGGCGGTATGGTTCAGAAGGTATTGTTGCAACCTAACTTGTATTACTGTGTATATATAGTTTTGAGAGAGTATGATTAGATTATGTTCTTCATTTGATCAAATGGGTCAAACTCATTTGACCCATATATAGTTGGAATGGTTTATACTTTCCCATGCTAAATGTCACCTCTTCCAAATGTGAGTTTTGTAGGAATCTAACATTTACCCTTCCACACCCAAGGTGAGTTTATCAAGTGAAATTACCTCGATCTTTATTTGGATTTAAGTAATTCCACCATAGTGTTTCTATACACCATAAAAGGCACACATTGATTGAGAATCAAGGTCGATGGTAGTTTATATACAACATCCATAGTCCTAAACCCAACGAGGCACCTTTCATAAAAGATAAAACTGTGAATGATTTACATTCAAAGCCGACAATATTTCAGAACATGGTGTTGCACCACACCTATTGAGTGAATTTACTTCAATTTTCAAAGTAAAAGAAGCAATTCAACCATAAAATCTTAGAACTGAAGTAGCAAAAGAAAAAAGAATTGTTCACAAACATTTCAACAACACTAGGTTAATTAAATCTAAATCTAGACAACTAACATACAAAAGCCATGGGGTTATGTCCCTTCAAAACAAAGTTATTCCCTTCTGTGACCAAATTAGATGCTCATGTGGCAAAGTACTCTTCAGGTACATAAAATTTCAAACCATTTGCCTGCAACCATTGAAAATAAATGAATGAATTAGACATAAACCTGCAAAGATAAAATAAAAATTAACATATTAATGACATCAAAGGTCAAATATTATTCAGAAGTATAACTGCCGCTTAAGACAATAAGAAAATTGCTATATGCGCCCCGTGGGTTGCTTAACCTCTGGAATAAGCTGATCGGTAGTTACAATCTGAATGTTACGATCCAATAGGGGCTTTTGAGAAAACTGAGAGGCCCACAGAACAATCACCAGACAATAATATCCACAATTGGATGAAATATACACCCATGAACTTAAATAGATGAAGAGAGATGGATAGAGACAAATGTGCTTGACTCGAAAAAGAAAGAAATGTACTCAAACTAATGCATTATTCGTCAATGTCATCAAATGCATGCAGACCATGGTGGAAACAAAACCTGCCATTTTATGCCATGGCCGAACCATCTTTCAAAAATTGGCCATGATGGCTGTAAAAAATTCCACACCCAAAATCCACCATAGCCGATATTTGACAATGTTATTCATTTAAGAATGATTTAAGACTTACTGATAGGAACCAACTATTTCTTAAATGGTGCTCAAATCATAAGTTATTTCTTGGTCATAAAATATTTTAACTACCTCTGCAAATTTAATATCAGCATCACTATGATCTGATTCTCTCCCGGCTGCATCACCGACATAAAAGGATCTACAACACAGAAAATGCATGTTTTAACATTTTAAACCCTTTGTGGATAAAATATCATATTATTCTAAATAAATTATTTTAAATAAATTTAACAAAGAAATCCAAAATATAGCATCAATTGAGCTATCAAGTAGAAGAAAAACTAACTGATCCATATCGATGGTAATGCCGGAGTTGAAGTGTTTCTCCATAAGTTGCCACATCCCTGGTTTTGGTTTCCGAAAAGGATCATCTACTTCTGTTCCAGCTTTGCCAGACTTACCCTTTGTTCCAGCTTTCCCTGACTTACCTGTCCCACAAGCTATAAAAACCTGTATAGATAAAAATTGGATACTCAGCTCAGGTTCAAATACAGTTGCTACAATGAATGGCGACAACCAAAGTTGTTGCAACTAAGATGGCTTTCCAGCATACTGGTATGAAGTTGACAGCAATGTTAAACCTAATCTATTTTAAGTGGTAACTGAAAAATAAGAACACAACTTTAAAAGCAGAAACCTAATAGCTTTCAAATTTCCAAATAACCAAAAGAATTTAGACAAAATTGCTCCCGTGACCTTTAAATTATTTTATTGTGCCAGATAAGTCCTTTATGTTTCTTTTTTCCATGTCGGTCTTTTAGTTTCATGATTTTAAGGTCGTTGATCATTTTTTGAGTTTTCACCTAGGTTTGTTAAAAAAAATTCTTACATTGACCATTACGATGTTGATTTGTCTATTAAGATGCTTTCATGGAAAGTGCAACTATGCATTCAATAAAAACACAACCATATTTTTAATTAATTTTATATTAAAAAAACCAGATTGATGATTAAGCTTCTTCAAACTCATATTTTGGGGTTTCTTCAAACCAGTAGTCCATACTCTTCAGACTCAGAATCTGTAGTGGTAGAAAAATAAATTCTTTCTTCAAACATGATTTTATTTCAGCCATGTAATAGCATGAAGAAATGAAGCGGCTCTGACTTTGTTTTCCATCTCTCTCCTTTTCTTTTAAACTTTTTGTAAAGCGTACTAAGAAGACAACGCCATTGTTAAGTGGGAATCCTAAATTGGGGAAACAACATAATTTCACCTCCTTGGAGAAAGTTGTATAAAATTTAGTTGGTTGATTATTCATTATCCTTCTTTTTCTCAGGTTTAATATCACCTCTTCGGGGAAAGTTGCTAACAAAAGTTCTCAACACTTGAAAGCTTTAGCTACTGATAAGTTGTGATCCAAATTCTCTTTTCTAGTTTTTTATTTTTTCCTTCGGTTTGCAGTAATGATGACACTGCAAATAAATGCCGAGTTAGAAGAGCCAGGAGCCATGCATTTTTACTTATTGTAGCATGAAAGGTGGTTAAATTTCAATTATGGGTTTGAAGAAACCCCTAATTATGATTTAATGAAATCCCAAATTATAGGTTTGAAGAATCCTGATCAATGTGTTTATTTTTTTGTTCAATAAAAAATTAGTGAAAAATTATGGCTTTTATATTGAATGCCTTGTTAGACTTGCTACCTAAGCACTGCAATAGACAGCATCTTCATAGCGGCCACATAAGCTTTTCTTTCAATGGACCAAAACGGAAACTCAAGAAAAGGTCAAGGACATTAACATCATGAATCATAGGACCCGTCAAGGCCTTATATGTTACAATAGAATAACTTAAAAGACTGTGGGAGCAATTTTACCTAGAATTTAAGATAAGTTTCGTAGGTGGAAATATACTATACTGCAAAAAGATGATCCAAAAGCATGATAAAAGGCAACTAAGACAGGCGAAATATCATTGCATTCATAGTTAATAGTTGAAAACAACATAAGCTACATTTGTATAACCAACAAAATCACCTGAATTGGGACTTTCACTTTCTCAATAAACTGATTTAGACGTCCAATTTTTGAGTCCACTGCTTTCTGTCTGCTGTTCTTCCAACGATCAATATTGGATTCGTTGGTGAAAATTACCTGTAGTAGACAACAACAACCACAGTAGATAGCATACTACATCGTAAGTTTCATACTAGCAGCACCGCAGTGCTAAATAGGAAAGAATATTTAAATTGGAATGGAGCAGAATGCCAATAGCAGATTGTTAGTAGGCCTCTGATTAATTAAGTTTATGTAAGGAGCAGAGGCCAAATGGGCCAGACAACCTAGTCCAGAATGATGTTGTAATTGAACAAAATGAATATGAGAACGAATCGGAGGGTATTCGGTTGTTTTCAAGTTTCTATGGATGGTTGGTAGAGAAGACAGGCTCTCTACCTCCTGTATTATGTGTAACTTCAGTGTCTTCCATTATTAATTACCAATCCTATTTTCTGGTTATTTAAATCAATTAACCTGTCATTAATTCAGTATTTCTATTTACATAGATACCAGTTCTAACATAAATTTCTATAATCAGCCAAAATTGAATAATAAGCTTTTTTTTACAGATAAAAGGGACACACCAGCTTGTAGCCATTGTTGTATAAGCTTTGCAGTTTATCAGGAATTGAGGGATACATGATCTCCCAAGCATCTGGACCTACTCTGAAAGAAAAAGATAATTTTCCCAAAAATCAGAAACTTTAAGCAAGATAATTATAATAATAATAATATCAAATCAAAAGGGTGATATCAATAAATATATCCATTCTTAGAACTTGTTCGTGCTAGCACCACGTAATCTCCCAGAAGCCATTTAATCCCAAACCAATAGAATTAATGATCACAAATTTATGACTTAGGATGTAGACATGCCTATTCACAGCAGTTTTCGCAAGACAACCATCAAAATCAAATGCAGCAATTTTACTTGAATCTTCTAAACCATCATCCTGCAAATTATCAAAGCATAGAACAAGGGGGAACATGTAAACCATACATAAAAGTATGCAATTTTTGTACGTTCCTCCATATTATTTGAATAGTTTACACCCTTTCAGTAGAACCAAGCTGAAAGTACACACACACACACCAAGGCTACTGCTCTCAAATTCTCACCCGTTCCAGAAAAATGACTGTCTGGAACGCCTTCCATTTTGGCAAAAGGGTAGCATCCTGGATCAATAAATAATAAATAATTTCATTGAAAGCGGAGTAAAATAAGTAAGGATTGGTCAGTAATGTTAACAGAATTATAAGCATAAAAATGTGAAAAGGTTTCATTATCAAATATCGAAGATGTCAAGTAAAAAAAAGGAGGCAGAACATCACCTTGTATGCGCTCTTGACATCAGAAGCTGAAAAAATTATATTAATCTCATCTTCAACATCAGAGGTGGATAACTGCAAGCAATAAATATGAATAACAAAATGAATTAGGATTTAGGAAAAAAAAAATTACCAATACGCCATTTGAAGGAGAAACTAAAAAATGGAAAATAACATAAACCAAACAATACACAAGTTCTGGTTTAACTGTATACATATTTTCCAGAATTGACTCATTTTAGTCTCTGACTGAAAGTCGCAGACATTATTACATTAGTCTCTCAATGTAACAAAACTAAAAAATCTTTCAAATAGACTTACGTAGGTTAAGTTAGTCCCTACCATCAATCAAGTTACTTAACATCGATGGTAGTGATGACATGGCATGTTAAGTACTTGTGTATTATATTGGCACTCGCATGTCTTGCCATATGTCATCTGAATCACCAAAAACAAATGATTCTTCCTTCTCATCATCCTAATCTCTCTTTGGCTCCCCATCGCCGCTGTCACCCTCCCCCCCTCTTCCTGTCTTACCGTGTTGGGCACTGCTATACTGCGTGTTGCCATTACCGGTTTGGCTCTGTCTCCCTCATAGATGCTTATCTGCATTACTCATTCCGACATTTCTCTCTAACATACACATCGTCGTCTCAAAATATCTCTTGCTCTAATTTCATAGCTTATGACTCTCATCCAAAGAATCTATCTTTATTTGCTTCATGCTTTACATTTCTCTCTGACATACACATCGTCGTCTCAACATAGCTCTTGCTCTAATCCTATAGCTTATGACTCTGTCATTCAAAGAATCTATTTTTATTTGCTTCGTGCTTTACATTTCTCTCTAATATACACATCGTTGTCTCAAAAATATCTCTTGCTCTAATTCCATAGCCTATGACTCTGTCATCCAAAAAAGAGTCTATTTTTATTTGCTTTATGCTTTATATTTTTCTAGAATCACTAAGCCCCACCACCAAAAATATCTCTTGCTCTAATTCCATAGCCTATAACACTGGTTTTAGATAACATATTTCCGAGAGTCTACATGACATTGAACATGCTACATAAGAACTTCAAAAGACATTAGACGGGACAATCAATATGGGACTAAAATAAATGTTTACTCTCAGATCATTGTTTCCAATCTTTGTAAGATCTTCACACCGGAGATCTGGGCTAAAATTTAAAAATACGCTCATGAGGGTGCAGAAACCACTCAAACTATCTGTCCCCAAGTTACACAATATGTAATTCAAAAACTCTTTACTGGTGCATGTGCTTACTTTTCTTTTCTTTGAATCCTTTTCTCCGGCATCTTGCTCTTCATTTTGTATGTCTTTTGTTGTTTTACTAGCCTGCCATAAAAGAAGTGTAACATACAACCAAATGCTCATTAGTGCAAGCAATAACCATGAAGAACAAAGAGAAAAAGATCATCAGAAAACCGAACGACATAAACCAACATCTTTTCCAGATACATACAAGGTTGAGAATATAAGTAAGATTTTCATATAATTACAAAAAATAACATTCAAATACATTTCCTTTTCAACTTTTAAGTGTTGTCATAGACTCACAGCATATCTGTAGTGCATATGTTTACTTTTCATTGGGTCACTTTCTTTGGTATCCTCTTAATTCATTCAATTGTATAATTCTTTCTTGTCAAAAATTGTATAATTCTCTATGGAATCTTTTGTTCTAGATTTTCATTTCCTAATTAATAATGATTACAACAATGAATATTTTTTATATAGGTTGCTAGGGACCTAACAAACTTAACAATAGTTACAGGGTACATTATAGACTATGTGTAGTCAATGCCACTTATGGTGTCTTGAATACTCCCACTCAAGTTCAACTAGGGGATGACGAGCTCGAGTCACAAAGGCTGAGCTTGGACCCGAGGGCTACAGATCAAGAAGGAGGCAATGCTTTAGTTACTAAGCCGGCATACTGCATATGGGCAGGGACATGGACCATATATAGTTTCTTATGCAGTACCTTCTCACGGACAAAGAATAGGTCTAGTTCCATATGTTTGGTGCGTACTTGCAAAACTAGATTGTGTGCCAACTGCCAAGTCAATTGAACTCTTGTTGTCAATTGGAAGTAATCTTTGAACTAATTGTTTGTATCTTCATAATAATATTCACTCTGCTTATACAATAAATCCTAAGTTTTGGAAAAAAAAATACACTAATATTTATTCAAGTGACACGTTGCTTTCATATTGCAATTACAAAAATACTCATTTTCAAATTTGAGATGTGCGGTTGAAAGGCATAAAATGCAATGTTAAAATGAGTTATAGAAAATGGAGCTCTCACCTCTTCAATGTTGTCCTCCTGTCCAGCAAATAACTTCGTGAGAGCTTCCTGGTCACCACTCTGGAAATACATACATAAATAAGTGAAGGCCAAATATCTATTGTGGTCCTTTAAGTTCGATGTTTCTAAAAAGTTAGTTCTATAAAAGTAAAATTTGTAACAAATTAGTCCTTTAATTCATAAAAATAAAAAATATTTACATTGTTATCCTTTTTTCATCAAATTCTGTTAAAAAGTGCTTGTGTGACCTCTTAACATTGAGGTGGTAGGTCCAAAAAGTGCTCATGACACAAAACATGATTACTTACGCATGTTTTCTTCTTCTAGTTTCCGAATTCAAACCTAGATTTACATATAACTATTTCACCAACAATATTATAAATCAAGTATTCAGTCGATTTTGTTTCAAAGCTATACTGAATAATACACCTATGAACCCCCAACAATGGACACCACCTTGATGGATAGACTTGGATCAATCTTGAGTTGTTTTATAACATGCCCAATACAGTTGGAAAGGTCATTTTCATTGAACCTACCAACTTATCATTGAACAACCACATAAACAGTTTTTAACTGAGTTTGATGAAAAGAGAGTAAATGGTGCGGACATTTTATAACTTAAATCCAATAAGTTGCAAAAAAACTTAAAGGACTGAGGCTTTGTTTGGATAAACAACTTAATTTTCATTAATGATAAGCGCTTATATGTAAGCTATTTCCACAATAAGCATCTTAAAATACATCTTTTAGTCCTTTAATTTTGACAAAAATATCGGGTTAGTCTTTTAAGTTTTTTAAATTCAAATAAGTCTTATTACCCTTTTTAAGAACTTATTTGAAACTTATAACTTAAAAAAACCCCGTTTGGATTCAGCTTATTTTGAGCTTATGAAAAAGAGCTTATTCAAATAAATAAGTTTTTATCTTAATTCATAAGTACTCACTAGTGAAAATTATACCTTCATAAACTATTTTTTCGTAAACTACATTTTTCATAAACTACATTAACAAGCTTATAAATAATACATAAAGGCGTATTTATTTGCATAAACTGTTTTGCATAAGCTCTAAAAAAAGCTAATCCAAACAGGGCCTAAATTAACAACTTAAAAGACATGTTTGAAACTTAAAACAACTTAAAAGGTTCTATTTGAAACTTAGAAAAACTTAAAAACATATTTGAAGACCAAAAGAGGTATTTTGCCAACGATAAAACGACGGTAAGCCCTTATATGTAAGCTATTTCTACATTAAATGATCAAATAAAGTTAGATTATTTTCTTAGAAGTTATAAGCTGTTTTCATAAGCTGTCTACAAGAGCTTATAAGAATAACTTCAAAACAACTTACGAACATATCAAACATTCTCACAAGTGTTTATGCCAATAGATAAACTCAAATAAGTAAGTCACATACAAAATAAGGATGAACGAAAAATGTTTGAAAAAAGAAAGGAAATCACCTTCAACGACGAAAAGCCAGTAATTTTATCAACCGAGGAGTGAGAGGAGGGTACAGTGAAGCAAGTGAGGTGGTGCCATTTAGTAACATCAAAGCCTCTCTTCTTGTCTCTTGTAACCAAACCCAATCTTAGGGTTTTAGATTGTATAGCTTCTGAGCATTTCTTGCATGTCGAACGGTTCGACTTCGCATACTCCGCCGTAACTGACAACTCCGACGGCGCCATTGAGTAACAAGAGGCGTTCAACAAGACTATTCTGGAATGAATAGGAGGAATGAACAATTTGATACAACTTAACATCAATAAATAGTTACTATACAATTTAGTAATACAATTTGAACCAGAAGCTTTATGAAATGGTGTAAAAAATAATGTTGCAAATTTTAGATTGAAAAGACAGAGAGTACAATTTATACCTTTGAAACGGAGAAGCCGAGAAGATCAGATGGAAGGAACTGCGCGTCTGGTTTGAGTGAAACAAACGACTAGTTTGGTTTTTGGGGTTTAAGGATGTGGAATTGAAAGAAATAATGTGGACTGTTAGATTAATCGAATGATGGAGGATGTCTTGATTGTGAAGTGTACAATTTTTGTCGCTGCAGGAAGTTTGTTCATGTATTGGAAACTAGAATAAAAATTATTCATATTATTCCCATCACATTTATAATAAATAAAAAAATTATATTTTAAATTCATTGAATATTTTATGTATAAATACATAAGATATTCAATGAATTTAAAAAATAGTTTTTTGTTATAAATGTAATCGGAGGGAATAGATCATCCCTAACGATGAGATCTTCACCATTTAAAATTTGATACCTAAATAGGGATGTTAATGGGTATCCATAGGTATGGATAGTATCATACATGTGCCCTTCCGTTGGATAAATATGATATGTGCGTTCTCACTGTACCCTCGTGGGTACCCACTATGCAGGTATCCGCAGGTATTGAGGTATCCATGGGTATTCATAGGTACCCGTGAATTTTTGAATTTATATATTTTTGGTACAAAGAAATAAATTTTTTATTGGTGGAACTCATTTAGATATTTTGTTAGAGAGTCTTCATTGGAGTGATTAAATGTTTATTAGGTACTGTTATTAAAAAATTATAAAAAAAAAAAAAAGATGTATACAAGTGAGATCTTTTTAAGACCTCAAAATTGGGGGTCTCTGTTGTGGATGCTCTAACTAATAAAATGGAGGGAATGGATGTCTCATGAGCTTAACTCAATTGATAAAGAAAAATGCATTATAGTATTTACGGGTTGGTCAAACCTGGGACACTCATTTAACCACTAAACTACTTGATAAAAAAAAGTGTAGGAAGTCATTTTATCAAATTGAGTTCTCTCAATTTTTCTCAATTGTTACATCTACACCGTTAAACATAAAAGGATTGTTACATTTATACTGTAAGAAGAAAAAAAATATTAGGAAAATATGATATTAAGTGTGTGATTAAGATGTAACAATTGTGGGAAAAAAGTGAGATAATTACATTTGAGAGCATTAATTCTCTACAATTGAATACTTTTTTTTTTCTCTCTACAAGTTTTATCTTAACCGGAATAATATCGATTTATAGTCCCGTAAGTGTAGCTCAGTTGGTAACTACCACAAATAATTTGTGTAGGGGTTGGGGTTCGAACCCCGGATTCCCCACTTCTCCACACATAATGTGTGTGAATCTAGTCACTAGGCTACTTGACTAAAAAAAATATGGAGTTATATCTCAGCCGAAAAAATATCGAAATTGTTAGATCGGATGTCATTATCGAGCTTCAAACCCCAATAACTTTACTTGTGTGCGTGAGTTTAAAATGAATTTGTCTATCTCTACAAAAAGTGAATATTTTTTGTTCACAATGTTAAAAATTAGTTAGGGCAAATGTTGTGACTGGGGTTCAAACTTAGCCACCTGCTCCCCCTACACACTATTTCATCATCATATTTTTCCCCCTCTTCCATCTAAACACTAAAATCCAATATTTTTTTCATCAAATCTTGCCCCAAAATCATTGGTGCATCAATCCTAGGAGGTATCAACACACTTTTGACGTTAAAAAACAGGTATTGTTGCTTTTAATTCGTTCATTTTTTGGTGTTTTTGTGGTTTTTTGCTGTCAGTTTACGTTAACACTAACATGGGGTGATCGGCAGTTAAATGCCAAGGTTTGCATGGGAATTTCGGAAGTTAACTACCGAAGTAACTTCGGCAGTCAACTGCCGACAAAAACATAGGAAAAACGCAGAAATGACAGTTACTGCTATTTTGCACCATTTTTTTTTGCTTTGTTTTTATTTTTGTTTTAATTCATTATGGCATTGATGTGTATGCATTAGTTAGTTGTTAATTCATAATTTTGTGTTGTTTAATTATAGTAATGGTTGAGAACGCGAAAGATGATCCGAGAGAGACAAAACCAAAATTTTGTCAAAAATTCCGGAGATGTCAAACCGCCTAAGATTGAAGGCAAACCAAACATTGATAGAGCTTCCGTCCATGTTGAAGCTTCTAAAAATGTTGACTCTGGTGTCCTCACACTTCATGCCAACGAAGTTGACACCGCTAGGTTTTTTCCGACGACGTTAAATGGAAAGATAGAGAAGATTTGCTTACTTGGGCACGTCGTCAAGCAAATAAGGCGGGCTTTGCAATTATTATACAAAGATCAAGTTTAATCAATCCAATGTTGTGACTAGTGTGTAAAAGGAGTGGAGCTCACAAAGTGCCGAAAAAGAAACCGAAACATGAGACAACAGGCTTAAGAAAATGTGGGTGCATGTTCATGGTTAGTGGATATCTTAGTAAGCAAACAAAGTAATGGAGATTGAACATTTTTAATGGAGTTCACAACCATGCGATGGAACCGGCTTTAGAAGGAAACATGCTTGCCAGTAGATTAAAGAAGGATGACAAGAAGATTGTATGTGACTTGACCAAGAGCAAGGTGCATCCAAGAAATATTTTGATAAATTTGAAGAGAAAAAGACAACATTGCATGACAAATATCAAGCAAGTAAACAATGAATGTCAACAAATATGGGAGTCGAATATAGGTGACAAGACGGTGTTGCAGTTTCTAATCTCGAAGTTGGAGGAGCACAACTATGAAAGCAGATGCAAATGTTCTCCCCGAAAGTTATGCAATGAATTGTTACTTTCATGTGCAAAAAAATGTAAAAAATATGCATCTTAGACTGTAGATATCCTTTGGGAAAAAAGAATGGGAAATAGGTGAAACATGGTGATGTAATGAAGAAGATTATGGGCCCATGGAAAGTTATTGTTGAATCGTCCACTCAAGAGTTATATGCAAATGCATTAGTGGAGTTCCAAGATGTTTGTAGTGATTTTCCAATTTTCCTAAACCATGCCATGACCACCTTGGATGAAGTGAATGAGAAAGTAGTGAGGGCAAGGACAGACCATGTGATGCATCTTGGTTGCAAAACCACTGACAAGGTTGAATCGGCTCATGCTTTTGTAAATAAATATTTGGGCAATAGTGTGAGTGATTTGGGTACTTGTTGGGAGAAAATACATGATATGTTGGTGCTTCAGTTAACTGCGATAAACACATCATTTGGTCAGAGTGTTACCGTATTGGAACATAGATTCAAAGATGTCACTTTGTACTCTGGGTTAGGGGGTTATGTGTTTAGATATGCTTTGGACAACATTGCCGAGGAAGAGTCACATTGTAGGGGAACATTGTGTATGAACCAAGAAGTTTGTGGTTATGTTCAAAGGACATCGTACGAGCTACCTTGTGCTTGTTTTATTGCTACTAAACTCCGTGACGACACGCCTATTTTATTGGATGGGATAAACTATCATTGGCATATGTTATGTATGGGCGAAGAAAGTAATGAAGTTGGTTTTTCTGTCGATGATGACTGAAATGATATTCAAGAACGTCTCAAGAATGTCCCTTACCAAATGAAGCTTGAAATAAAAGAGGTTTTGCGTCAGCTGGCATTTCCCGACACCACCATGATGTCTCCACCACCACAAAAAGTACCAACCAAGGGTGCCAAGAAAAAAGTGGATATTGCGAGGTCTAGAGCAAAAATTACATCGACTAGTCGAATCCCTTCTTCGTGGGAGGTTGTTGATTCCCAAAATCCAGATAGTCAACCATCACCATCACCAACATATTCATCATTTTCTAAAAAAAAAAGGTGTTCGTCTTGACAAACCATCACGTTCCCCACTTCCACCACCTACTCGGTTTCCAAAGCCTATTCCGGTTCCAACGTCTATTCCAGTTTTGAGCCCTATTGATTATATGTCAAGGTTCGGTGTATGTTATAGGCGATGGACATTGTGAATTTCGGGCTATAGCCGAGTTCACGGGATTGATCGAAGAAAGTCATATCATGATTCGTAGACATCTTATTCAAGAGTTGAAAGATCATAGAGATAATTATGTGAGAGTATATGCGGGTGAGGATCGTTATAACTACATTTTAAATGGCTTACATCCTCCCGCAAATATGAATTGTATTGCACAAGTTGATAATTGGTTGACGTTTCCGGACATGAGACACATTGTTGCTAATTATTACAATAGGTGTGTGGTCTTGTTGACAAATCATGAAATTGGAAATCTAGAATCTTATTTCCCACTAAGAGGGCCACCACCGGCTAAGCAAAAATCTCCCATCATGTGCCTTGGCATAATTTCGGATCACTTTGTGCTTACTTTTTTGAAGGATGGTTGTCCACTACCTCCATCATCTACGGAGTGAAACAATCACAAGAATGAAGAGGCGGTAGCTTGGGAAGATGAGTATTTGGATCAACATGATTTGTTTCGAAAACTCATGGTTATTGAAAATGCAATGAAACCGCCGAAACCCAAAAAAGGAGTCCAACAAAGCGGATCCTATTTTGTTGTACACTCCCGAAAAAGCAAAACAACTATTTGAAGTAATTGCGGAAGATGAAGAAAATTCTATTTCACTTGATCTTCCTCAATCACTTGGTGGTTAATGAGTGATTTTTTGTCGGTGTTAGTCATTTTTTTTGGTAGAAATTACACCGACGTATATTTTGGGGTCGAAATTGTAAAGCCAATTTTTTGTGGCCAATATATAACATTATGTAATTTATATAAATATATGATAAAATGACTTTTATGTGGTGAAACTAATGCAATACTTATTTATTCATTATTAATTTTACTCATTTGATTTGATTTATTCGTTATTCTTTATTGATTATTACGTTTCATTTAATTTTATTCTAATGTATGATTTTATTTCATAAAGTTTTTGTGAAGTGAAACATGTCTGAGGTTGAAAGAATTGAAGGCCGCGTTAGGTACTCCGCTTTTAAAAAGACAATTAAGGTTATGATAATGTCGACCGACTCACTTGATGATTTGAAGGCACAACTTAACACTTATTCTGCGCATGTCGGTTCAAATCAATATACACGTCACTTATTTGGTCAAATGCCTTGCATAGACCTGGGAGAAGATAGAGATGAACACGCGTGGAAAACGGCGAGCTATTTGCCTTGGCTTATTCGGGAAGATAGAGACGTCGGATTTATGTTTCGGAATATGGTGCAAGATAATATATTATATATGTATGTTCGTTCCATCTGCAACTGCATAAAATGTCAGTAGAGATTTAATTTAATGATATGTAATATGTTGTTTAATTATGGACATTCTTTAATGTTTTGTCAAATTTCAAACATTCGTGTCATTTTAACGAAATGTCGGATTGATCTAATTATGGATAACTGTAAAAGATAATGCATTTTTCTTGTTTATGACTGAGTATAAATGTTGCATGAGTTATATAGCCTTTCGGAATGCTCTGGTTAAATTACAGGTAAAAACTGGCCGAAAAATTGCCTGGTTGCATTATGCAGAACCCACTGTCAGCATAATTGCTTTCCTCGGCAGTTAACTGCCGAAGTAAATTTCGGCAATTAACTGCCCAGGAAAAACAAAACTGGGGGCAGTTTACTTTCGAAGAGTATTTTCGTCTTTTAAAGATGTTTTTCAGCCTTATAAGTTGTGTATACATCAATTTTCTTCCTTGATTGTCTCCTCCTACTTCACTATGTGCAACTTGAACTATCTCTCATCAAATTTGACTTTTACATGCTTCAAACCCTATCATTTTCTGCATGTTTTTCCCTTAGGCCCAAATTGTTTTTGTTGTTTTTAGAGTCATGATTTTGGGCAAGACAATATGTGAGACACATGGAAAAAAAACATATCCAATAGATAGCGTTAGCTATTTAAGATGTCTAATAAATATGTATTTTGTCAACTCAACATAACATATCTACATTTTTCCATCGTTAGATTCCACCAAAAATTAAAAGTTAAGGAATTTGATATAATAAATGTTGAATAAAATTTTTTCTTCATCAAATCGAATGACATTTAAAACTAAATTTTAAGATAAAAAATTAAACAAATGACAGTCAAAGACTAACAAAACAAATAATCATGATGTTGGACATTCTGTGGAGCCTACTTTTCGTTACATAATCACATTAGGCTAAGAACAACCGCATAAGTGAGATTGACATCACATGTTCACTCAAAGTTTTAAGACATTGGGTGCATGAGTCATCTCACTTATATGTTAATCAACATCTACTCTTGCATACAATGTAGAATTTTAACTCACATTTAACACATTAACATATCTCCATTAAGCGTCATACTCTTCGTGCTACGATCCACCACCTAAACCTATTCCACTCCCCCACAATTTTTAACCGAGATATCATAACACTGATTTCCCTTCTGGGAGAGCCAACACCGGTGTGGATCGACACATTGGAGAAAGAGCAATCACTCAAGTGAGATTGATACCACATTTTTATCCAAATTTTCTACTTTAAGTAGATCAGTTTTTCATTTATTTGTTGTTCAAACTGCACTCTTTGATTCAATTCCCGACTTTAAATGACATTTGTTGTATCACAATATTATCTTTCTCAAGTATGATGAAATTCTAACTCATGTTTGACATGAATATCCATACTAGTATATATAAAGGAAAATATCAAATATTGGTATAGATTTTTCTTTCGAATAATAGAAAATAATGACTAACAAAAAATAAATGCTTATTATCATTACACTAACGATAAATGTTTCAAAGTTTAAGTCGCATTATCCAGCATGCGAACCTGGATAATGACAACTACACGATAATTAAACTGAGTATGCAAGTGTAATTTTAATTTTTTTTTACAAGGTTTATAAATACTATTTCCTATTCATAGTTAAAAATCTATAAAAAATCAAACTTAATCGGACAACAAACTCTCCCATTAAACTTTTATGCATGACCTTAAAAACTCTCTGTAAAGGGTCAACAACATGTGGGGCTAAGAAGTCAAGAGTCAAACGCAAATTGTATAAAAGTATGTTGATTATCAAAACACAGCTTTATCATGTTTGGTCATTTTGCTTGAAGCAAACGACATTAAGGGCTGCATGTCCCATAATAAAAGCCCCAATCTTCGATCCCTCAAGTGGGGAGACCTCATTCAAGTTCATATATGCATGTTTTCGTCCTACCCTTATACACCAGAAATCCGCTAAGCAAAGTACACATCCGCCCGTCTAAATATATCAAAATAACATCCATTACAAAGTCATGGCTGTTATTAAAGTCAGAAAACTCCTTACAACAAATGAGAAAGAAAAATACATGACAAGGAAAATGAAACGTAAGATAAACACTCGTAAAACGTAAATTACCTCTTTAAACTTTTCCAATGCATGAGAAGGAAAAATGTGGCAAATGTTTAAGCTAAACACTCGCAGGGCAGCTCTCCTTTGGCAAGTGAATTTCTAGAGCCTTCAAGTCAAATGAAATATCACCTGCCAATAGAGATATGCCCTATGAATGATTTGCTTACTAAAATATAGTAATCGATCTCCCACCCTTGTTTGTTCTCTCTAATGTGTCTAGTTTGCCAAGTATTTAACGACACTCCCAACAAGTTATATAGGCTAATTCTCAAGGGTTTTATGCTTTGGATATACTTCTCTTCAATGCTACTAATTCCCCTTTTTTAAGAAAATCGGCATATGCTTGAAGGAGCTACATATCATATATAGTCTTGAAATAAGATTTTCCACTAAGATTCTTTCTTTATTATTTTTCATGTTCGACTTTTTGAAATAGAATCACAATATGCTCCATTTTATGAAGTTGTTGAGAGACCACATCCAATGTCATAAGGTAAAAGTCATCACCACTTCATAATATGAAAGAGATTGCACACAAGAAACTAAGCTATGTTTTCTTCTCTTTTGTGTCTTTGTTTAAAATTAGAAGAATCAAATTTCTACCTCACTGTTTGCCTCATTTAGTGTGCTATGTTTCAACTGTATTAGAAGAATGAAGTCATTCTTTCAAAGCAATATAGATTCTCTCTTTAGATATGATAAAAAAAAGACTCTGATTTTATTCACAGCTCCTGTTTTCCACTTCTTCAAAGTGCAAAAGAATCTGAGTTGGGAGTATGGACCAAAAATTCTTACTGAGTTGTGACCATTCGCTATTAGGAATAAACCATTTAATGAGCATGTTTCGAATAGGAATAAACAATTGGCTATTAGGAATAAACCCACTTGGGTTAGCCTGATGATATTGACTTGGGACCTGAAGTGTGCTCCTTCTCAAGACTTCAGGTTCGATTATCTCCCATACAAATTTGTGTGGGCTAATTTCACTTCAAAAAAAAAAAATAGCATCTTTCAAAAATGTGCCAAAGAAAACCAACTGTTTTTGGATATCCATGGCATAACCCTCAAGTATATGCCAATGCTTCACTTGTTTATTACATGTCCTTTGCTATAAAAGTTTTTAAAGTGTCACACACACTAATGGCAATTCAAGATGAAAAGTCCATTAATAAGGAAATCAACAATAGGGTACCTCTCTCCTGGCAAGTAAAAAGAGTTCAGTGCCAATAACTTGCCAATGGAGAGTTGCCATGTGGTTGATTTAGCTCATACAAGCTTTTTTTTTTTTAGTGTCGTACCAATTTAACATTTTACATATATTCTTATGTAAAATTTGCTCAAGATCAACATTGTCAGTTTGGTTATAAATTGTGGCTGTGGTTACGATGATTGCTTGCATCGTGGGCAGATGTTACGATATGTATTGCAGTGGTTAAGGGTTGATATATATATATATAATCAACTATTGCGGTGGTCTCGGTTTATAAGAGGAGAGGACTAGACTATACTTGTAAACATATTCTCCTGGTTTTCTTTTAGTTCCTTGATGCTTCGCCAATTGTTGGTCTACATGGCAAGAAAGAGTATCCGCTAGAGGGAATGAGTAACGTTTTAAAATATTTTACGAGTTTAGCGAAACCGTGATTAGAAAAAGATTTGACTTATTGGATTTGTGCATATCGATAACAAAAATATAAAGCAATGATAATAAACTAAGGGTGCATTTGATTTGCTAAAAAATGAAGCACAAGACAGAATAACTTAAGTTGTCCAATGTTTGATTTGTAAAACTGTTTCAGGTAGAAGACATGTAACGCCCTAGTTGTTGTTTATTTATTTTGGTTGATTTTTAATATTTTATATGATTTTAAGTGGTTTATGTGGAATTGATGGTGTGGTATAATTTATTATATGATTATTTTATTGTTTAAATAAAATAGGTGAGAAATTATAATTATTGGAAGTTTGGGGATTAAAAAGAATTGACTAATATTTTTAATTAGGAGTTAATTAGAAATAAGTGGGAATTAATTAGAATTAATAGGGAGTTAGAGAAAGGAGAAAGTCAGAAAAACAGTTTCACGTAGAAACAGAGAGAAACAGAGAAAAGGGAGAAAACCAAGAACCAAGGGAGAAGAGCCTAGGGAGAAGAACTGTAGAGCTTTGTTCATCAAAATTCAGGTAATGGTGAGACTAACTCTCAATTTTAAGTCTTATAATTCGTCGATTGATATTGTTGTTGTTGAGGCTGATGAATTGAATTAGGTTAAAGATGAATTGGTTTGAATAACTTGATGAATTCATGAAAATGTTGTTGTTTATGGCTGTTGATGTTAGCTCGAATAGAAGTAATGTAACTCATCAAATTTGGGTTTTTAGGTGTTTAAATTGGGATTTGGGGTTGAAAAATAGAAGTCTGTTCGTACAGTTCGTAGTTCTGTAAATCGCCACTCGCCACGGCGAGCAGACCCACTCGCCAGGCGAGTAAGACCTATGTAGCTCGCCACAGCGAGTAGTGAACCTGTATAGCTCGCCACAGCGAGCAAATGCACTCGCCACGGCGAGTTGCTTAAATTAAAAAGCGTTAATTGTCTTAATGATGTTTTTGGGTCAATTTTTATATCAACATGAGTGCATTAATATATTTAGGAATGAATGACACCTTTTTACAGAATCAAATTTGGGTTTTGGGGACTTAAAAATGAAGATTTTGGGTGAAAAATGTCAAAAATACCGAGAGCACCCAGTTTTGCTCGTCTTCAGCTCGCCCCAACTCGCCATAGCGAGTAGCTCGTTTTCCTGAGCTCGCCACGGCGAGCAGCACTGTAGCATGCTTTAATTGTTGAATTTTGCTGTGAGACTCTCTTGTGTCCTTTGTTGTGTCCTGTCGATCAAGTTGGAGTTTTATGTCATAGTTGATTATGCATATTGTAGTTGTCGTCGCTGTTGTCGAGTTTTATGCAGATATACACTATTGAGTCCATTTCATACTCATACCTTGTTGAGGGCTCATGCCCTGGAGTGTTTTCACACAATCGTTGAGGGCTTATGCCCTGGAGTGTTTATCACTCAATCGTTGAGGGCTTATGCCCTGGAGTGTTTATCACTCAATCGTTGAGGGCTTATGCCCTGGAATGTTATTTCATTCAAACTTTTGGGGGCTTATGCCCCGGAATGCTAGTCATTCAAACGCGTTAAATGGTACCACATGCATTTGCATTAGTCACATTGTTGTCGTCGTTGTTGTTGTTGTTGTTGTCGGTCGAGTCGTCGATGTCGTAGCTTGATGATGATGTTGTTGATTTGTTTTAATTATAAACTGACAGTTGATTATTGTTTTATTGTTGTTGTTTAATTTAATTGATGAATTATAATATCTATTGTTGTTTGTGAATCTCACCCCTTCTGCTTGAAAATGTTGTCTTTCCTATGGGTAACTTGCAGGTAATGAAGATTAGTAGGATCAAAGGCTCTGTGTCTAGGGCTCTGATACATATTAGGATGGGAATCGTCGCGAATGTTTTCCTTTAATTCTTTTATGTATCATATCTATGAAAAGACCATGTTGTTGGAGTTTTATTATTGTTGAAAATAATATTTTATAACTGTTGAGGCCTTTGTGCCAGGATAATGTTGACGTTGAATTTGAGTTGATTTATAACCTTGAAGATTTATTCCGCTGCAGTTTATGAGAATTTATGTTGTATTAAAATAAATAGTTTATTCCTATTTATGAAATTTTGAAAAGCAGTGTGACACTCCGTTGTTTGATTTACTCTGATATTTTTATTTAATATTACGACGTTGGGAGAACGGGGTGTTACAGGACAAACTGGAGGCGAGGGACAGGACAAAAACTGATATTTTTGTCCCTCACCAAACCACAGCACAACTTTTTGTCCCACGTACAAGTTGCCTAAAATATCAAAATAGCATTTTGTCTCCCAAAAATCATATAAAACAAAAAAATAATCAATTATATAAAAATGTGTCATGTATTGTTCTACCTTGTGTTGTGTTGTTATATCTTGTACTGTTCTGTCTAGTACTTACTGTTTTGCAAACCAAACGTACCCTAAGATTTATTATTGAATTGAGAGATTCAATGGCCAAATCTTACTACAATCAAATATCAATATTTCACAATAATTCACAAAACTAGACAAACTTAAACCAAACCTAATTGGAATAAAATAAACTAGGAACACAAAGTCTATGAACTTAATGAATTGAAAATTAGTTGAATTTGAATTGTGATAAAATTGACTTTAAAAAACTTAAATCAAACCTAATTGGAATAAAATAAACTAGGAACACAAAGTCTATGAACTTAATGAATTGAAAATTAATTGAATTTGAATTGTGATAAAATTGACTTTAAAAAGAATCTTAATTCAAAGAACTAAGATTAGGTTAATAATTAAAATATGATCATAATAAAATCAACTAACTGCAATTATTAAAATTCATATATACTACAATTGATGCAAAATTAAAGAGGAAAGAGAAGAGAAAAGACACCGAGATTTATAGTGGTTTCCCTTTTCGTCCTCATTTTGGGGTACATCTACTCTTCTTGATAGAAAACTCCCTATCAAAGGACTTCCACTATTGTTGAAATTTTATTACAATGTTATGATTACAAGAATTCCCTCAATCACCCTAATTTTTGATTCATATCCAACCACAACCCCCAATCGTTAAGTAACCATTGAAATTGCTGAATAGCGTCTTAAAATATTTTACGAGTTTAGCGAAAGCTGGATTAGAAAACGGTTTGACTTACTGGATTTGTGCACGACATCGATAACAAAAATATAAAGGCAATGATAATACACAAAAAATTATTATTGAATTAAGAGATTCAATGGCTAAATCTTAATACAATCAAATATCAATATTCCACAACAATTCACAAAACTAGACAAACTCAAATTAAATCTAGTTGGAATAAAACAAACTAAAACTAAGAAACACAAAGTCTATTAATTTAATGAATTGATACTTAATTGAATTTGGATTGTGATAAAATTGACTTTAAAAAGAATCTTAATTCAAAGAACTAAGATTAGGTTAATAATTAAAATATGATCATAATAAAATCAACTAACTGCAATTATTAAAATTCATATATACTACAATTGATGCAAAATTAAAGAGGAATGAGAAGAGAAAAGACACCGAGATTTATAGTGGTTTCCCTTTTCGTCCTCATTTTGGGGTACATCTACTCTTCTTGATAGAAAACTCCCTATCAAAGGACTTCCACTATTGTTGAAATTTTATTACAATGTTATGATTACAAGAATTCCCTCAATCACCCTAATTTTTGATTCATATCCAACCACAACCCCCAATCGTTAAGTAACCATTGAAATTGCTGAATAGCGTCTTAAAATATTTTACGAGTTTAGCGAAAGCTGGATTAGAAAACGGTTTGACTTACTGGATTTGTGCACGACATCGATAACAAAAATATAAAGGCAATGATAATACACAAAAAATTATTATTAAATTAAGAGATTCAATGGCTAAATCTTAATACAATCAAATATCAATATTCCACAACAATTCACAAAACTAGACAAACTCAAATTAAATCTAGTTGGAATAAAACAAACTAAAACTAAGAAACACAAAGTCTATTAATTTAATGAATTGATACTTAATTGAATTTGGATTGTGATAAAATTGACTTTAAAAAGAATCTTAATTCAAAGAACTAAGATTAGGTTAATAATTAAAATATGATCACAATCAAATCAACTAACTACAATTATAAACATAAATATGATCACAATTAATGCAAAATTAACGAGGAAAAGGAAGAGAAAAGACATCAAGATTTATATAATAGTTCCCCCTTTCGTCCTCGCTTCGGGGTAAATTAGCCTATCCAAATTAGCACCAGAGAGAATCGAACCTGAGACCTCGAGGAGAAGCACACTCCCAGATCTCAAACCAATGCCACTAGGACAACCTAAGTGGGTTTACGTCTACTTTTATTGATACAAGAATTCCCTCAATCACCCTAATTTTGGATTCATATGCAACTACAACCCCCAATCTTCAAGTAACAATTGAAATTGGTGATTATACAAGTCTTCAAATTCTCAAACCCCCTTGCAATCCTTGAAACTCTACACCTCAAACTCTTATTTGCTATATCCAGAGCTTGGATCCCTTTGAACTTGAGAAGATTAGAAAGAACCCACAATCCCTTGATTCTCAATCAAGTTCCTTGAATGGAACCAATTTACAATCTATATAGCATTCTAGCAAGCTATGACGTTAAACCCACAAAGATTCTTAGAAAAAAAGTGTTCAATATGAAGAATTAGTGGAAAGAGAGGTTTCAAGACTCAAGAGAGATAGTTGCAATTGATTCAGTAGTTTTGGGGGTTGAAATGATAAAGCTATATATAGAAATGAGTGGAAAGTGTAAAAAAATTCACAAAAACAACGCATGATTTGATTTACTACAAATCTGATTAGATTCAGACATGTAGAAATAAGCAATCTGAAAGTATGAAGATTGATGCGAATCAAGCTAAGCTTGAATCAAATCAAAATTCCCCAAACGAAGGTTGATGATTCAAAGCTGTGTGAATCGATTCAACACTTCAAAAAACAAGCCTAGAAGAAAATAATGATAAGAATCAAGGTATATTGATTCGATTCACACATGATACGATACAAAAGATCATGAATAGAATCAAACTGCATGAATCTCAAGAATCAGGGGCAGACAAAATGATTGGTACAACTCAACCATATGTGAATCGATTCAAGCATTTTTTTAAACGGTTTCCCACATAAAGAGGAACCAAAGGCCATACTTGACATCTAAGAACCACATGACTCAATGAGACAATGATTTTTAGGTGCTTTTACAGTTTCTAAGCTATAAATAACATTTTATAAGTATTAACAACATAACCTAGCTATTAAACATCATCAAAGAAACTAGAAACCTAACGAACATCATCAAAACCAAAGGTCATAGACTAAGGGAAATTTCACCAATAATCTTGAAAGAAATCAATCTTACAATTATCCTATAGCACCAAACAATCTAGATCTCAAATACCACAAGGGTTATCAGAAAAAAGTGTTTCATCTGAAGAAGTTGTAACCTTTAGAGTGTTTTAGCAAATTGATTCTATGAGTGAGAAAATGAGTGGGTGAAGGTATATATAGGTGAGAGTGAAAGGAGCAAGCTTGCCTCAAAATAACAGTGAAAAACTAACTTTGAGTCGAATCATGTATAATATGAATCAATTTAATTAGTGTAAAAAGTGGAAATCTAAAAACTATGAAGACTAACATAAAGGTCAAGAACATTGAATCGAAATTATAACTATTTCAGATGAAGAATGAATCTATTCAAAACTGCATAGAAAGGGATTTGAACCAAATCATGGTTTCTAGATAAAGATTGATACGATTCAAAGAAATTTGATATGATTCAATAGCTAGAGGTCAATAACCAAAGGCAATGGATGAATCAAATCAAAATCTTATTGAGTTGATTCAAATCCCTTAAACCAAACACCTGAGGCAGACAATGATTCGGTTCAACAGTTGCAAGGCTGTCGTTTGAATCGAATCAACTTACTTAAATTGTGAAATGTTTTTAAAATGTGTAAAACAATGATCATTTGAATCAAAGGAAATAATCTTGGATACCCTTGCGGACAATTTGAGACTGGTATTTACTAGAGTGCTTTAAGAAAGCAAAACAACCACTTATAAACAAATTCGAACAAAACAACAAATACATCATCAAAACCAAAGTAAAAGAACAACTACAACATGCACTTTATCAACTCAACATAACACGTCCACATTTTTTCATTGTTAGATTGCATCAAAGATCAAAATTGAAGGTATTTAAAATACTAGTGGTTGGATAAGAAATTAAATGAAAGTGAACAAAATCCAAAAACTTATATTTAATTTAACAAATTTAATCAAATGTCATCCAAAAAATAAAAATATAGTTCATCATGATGTTCAGCGTTCTAAGCGAGCTTACGATGGATTGGACAATCACATTTGACTAAGAGAAATTCCACAAGCGAGATTGACACCGCATCTTCATCCAAAAAATTAAGACATTAGGTATATTCGTCATCCCAAATTCATGTTCCTCAATATATACACTTGCATCTATGTAAAAGTTTAACTCACACATATCACATTAACATAACTCCCTTAAATATGACATAATCATTGTTTGTGTTAGATAACAAAATAAGGTCAGAAGCACAACATGATATAAAAATATGGGTCCGTAGCGGTTTCATAGAAGTATTTTTTTCTTTCTTTCACGAGAAGGGAGAAAATAAATTTGACAAAAGAATTTGAACATTAGAGAAATGATAAGGGAAAGAAGTAAGGAGCAATTGTTCTAACTGTGAGAGTATAGGGAATAAAGTGACTTATTGGTAATTTTATAAACTTGTTGAAGGAGTTGGAGATTACTAGGTAATTATGCTACTATAATATTATACCTGTTAAAAAAAATACCACAACAATTTAAAATGTCTAATAAACATGTATTTTGTCAACTCAGTAAAACACATTTATATTTTTCTATTGTTATAACCCACCAAAAATTAAAAGTTTAGGGATTTGGTATAATAGATGATGAATAATTTTTTTTATTATTTTGCATGATATCAAAAAACATTTTTTTTAAAGAAAAATCAAACGAAATTAAAAAACTAAAATTTAAGATAAAAAATTAAAAAAATGACAGCCAAAAATTAACAATACAAATAATCATAATATTGGGACTTCCGTAGAAGCCTACATTTTGTTATATAATAAAATTAGTGTAAGAGAAACCATATAAGTGATATAGACATCACATCATCAATCAAAGTCTTAAGACATTACTTACATGATTCATCTCATTTATATGTTTCTCAACATATACTCTTGCATACAATGTCGAATTTTAACTCACATTTGACACATTAATATCTCTCTATTAAATATGAAACTTTGCGTGTCTATGATCCACCACCTAACACCACTCTTGTTCTCCTACAATGTTGAACCAGATATCATACCACCGTTGTTCCTTCGGGAAGAGCAAACACTGATGTGAATTGACACGGTTGAGAAAGAGCAACCACTCAAGTGATAATGATACCATATTTTCATTTAAAATTTTAAAGCTAAAGCAGGTGTTTTTCACTTATTTGTTGTTCAAGCTGCACTCTTTTATCCAATGCGACTTTAAATGACATTTGTTATATCACAATATTATCTTTCTCAAGTATGATGAAATTCTAACTCGTATTTGATATAATGTCCATACCAGTATATATAAAGGAGAATATCAAACATTGGTATAGATTTTTCTTTCAAATAATAGAAAATAATGATTAAACAAAAAATAAACGCTTTTTATCATTACGGTATTGATAAATACAGTTTCAAAACATCAATAGTAAACAAATATTTAGTTGATCGGCCTTGACAATGAGCCAAAAGAGTCAAACACAAATGATATAAAATCATGTTAATTATCAAAACAAACACGTTTTATCATGTTGCATGTCCCACAATAATAGTCCTACTCCTGATCCCCAATCTCACAAGTGGGGAGACACCATTCAAGTATAGACATACATGTTTTCCTCCTACCCATGTACACTAGAATATCCGCTATGTAAAGTGTTGATTTTCCTTCTTACGGGTCTATTAGAAAGTTCTTCGACACTTCCTTCTTTAAAGACACATATTCCTGTCCTACTGTCTAAAAATATAAAACATAACATCCTTAATAAAGTCATGCATGTATTTAAAGTCAGAAAGCTCCTTACAACAAATGATAAGGCAAAATACATGTCAGAAAAATGATATGTAAGATAAACACTCATAAGCATAAATTACTTCTTTAAACTTTTCCGATACATGACAAGGAAAAATGTAACAAATGTTTAAGCTAAACACTCACAGGGCAGCTCTCCTTTGGCAAGTGAATTTCTAGATCCCGTAAGTCAAATGAAATATCAGCATATCACTTGCCAATAGAGACATGCCTTATGATTGATTTGCTTACTAAAATATAGCAATCCATCTCCCACTCTTGTTCTCTCTAATGTGTCAAGTTTGCCAAGTATTGAATGACACTCCCAACAAGTTATATAGGCTAATTATAAGGGTTTTATGCTTTGGATATACTTCTCTTGAATGCTAATACTTCTCCTTTTTTAAGAACAATGGCATATGCTTGAAGGAGCTACATATCATATATAGTCTTGAAATAAGATTCTTTCCTTATTATTTTCATGTTCAGCTTTTCGGAATAGAATCACAATATGCTCCATTTTTGAGTGACCACATCCAATGTCATAATGTAAAAGTCATCACCACTTCATAATATATATAATACCGATATTGCAATAAAAAAGTTCTAATACTTTAAGCACACTAAGCTATGTTTTCTTCTCTTTTGTGTCTTTGTTTGAAATTAGAAGAATCAACTTTCCACCTCACTGTTTGCCTCATTAGTGTGCTATGTTTCAACTGTATTAGAAAAATGAACACATTCTTTCAAAGAAATTTAGGTTCTCTCTTTAGATAAAAAAAAACTTTGATTTTATTCACAGCTTTTGTTTTCCACTTCATTTAAAAATGTGCCAAAGAAAATAACTATTTTTGGATATCCAAGGTATAACCCACAAGTATATGCCAATGTTTCATTTGCATAATCCATCTTGTTTTCTATAAAAGTGTTTCTATATTTAAATATTGACACCTGCTTTAGCTTAATCTTAGAAAATGCAGGTAGCAAAGAAAAGTTAATTCATACAAGTTTACATACTTCTTCCTTCCAATTGCTATTATAAACAAAACTTCATATTTTAGATACATTAATTATTCAATCTTTTCTTAATTAGTTGTTAATTTCTTTATCATGAGTAGCTAATTTCCTACTAATTAGGTCTCAAATGAATTTATTTTAAACTATGTAAATTTTTTATGCAATTAAAAAACTACTCCCTCCGTACGAAATTGTATGTCGCTTTGGGAAAATATTGTCTCAAATTATATGTCGCTTTACAATACCGATGAAACATTAATGTAACTTTTCCTATTATATCTTTAACTATTTATTACTCTCTTCTTTCAATTCTTTAATTTATCTTTCCCATACTATATACTATTTATTAAGGACAATTTTATAAAACAACTCATAAGATCTATTTCCCACACAAAATTAATTATATTTCTTAGGTGTGGCCTACGTCACCCTCTCATGATTTAGGGGTGATTTACCCCTCTTGATATCAACCAATAAGAAATGTGTATATGCAAAGATTTTTTACATAGAATTTTTGTTATTTGCATCTTTACCCCATATTTAATTGATGTGTTTGTATCTTTCCAATCAAAATTTTTAATGAGATATTTTATTTCCACATCTCAATTGTTTAGACAAATTTTGTTCTTTTTTCTTTACCGTTTTTTGTTTCAAATTTTAATTTTTCTGACACCATATCTTGTTGTTTTTTTAAGGTTGGATCCAAAAAAAAATCGAAAACGTTATTTTTTCGAACATTAATTAGATTTTTTTTATTAATTAGATTATTATAAATTATTATATGCTTCTATCTATCAATATTATTTTATTTTATTTATAAGATGATTAAATGCTATTAACCTAAAATAAATTTTCTTTGACAAGTTAAAAAAAAGGAAGACTTATTTTAGTTCCTGAGAAAAACTGTAAAACCTAATTTCCCCGAAATATAAACAAAAAGACAACTGTAAAACCTATATAAACAAAGACAACTTAGAGATACTGGCTGTTATGAAACTAAATGTGGCTGTTATGAAAACTAAATGAACAGAGAAAGTAATAGAGAGAAGGAGAAGACGAGAGAATAGGAAGAATCATTCTTATTCATTGATATACTATTGAATGTTACATATGAGCTCTATTTATAGGAAAATAGAGTAGCTAATGAACTAAGCCCAATAACATAGTAGTATGAGTCATTAACCTATTTGCTATTTGGACATCCACTGTTAATATTTATAACACTCCCCCTTGGATGTCCATTGAGGATATGCCTTGTTAAAATCTTACAAGAGAAAAAACCTAATAGGAAAAAATTCTAGTGAAGGAAAAAGAGTACAATATCCTTTTTGTGTATGATAATCTGCCTCGTTAAAAAAACCTTACCAGGAAAACCCAATGGGACAAAACCATGGTTAAGGGAAAAAGAGTGCAGACCACATTTATGTCTCCCCCTCATAAAGACAATCATATATGAGATGAAGAAAGTGAAATAATATTTGTTCTAATTACTTAAAAGTTTACTTGCAGCGACTTTGTTGAAATGTCTGGTTTATCTTCATAGTCTTCTTCAAATTAGTAGTGCTTGGGAAGTTTCTTCATATTAAGTTGTTGCAAGACACCTTTAAGAAATCCACAAGTTTCTTGTACTTGTAATATCATCAGCCTTGATAAAAGAGCGTTCTTCACTTCCTTGATTCCTTGAGATACAAAACATATGCTTGACTTTGTTCTGATATATGTATTTACTAATATTGACAAAACAAAATACCATAATACATATAAGTAACAAAATACATTAATGTTCTCGTTTGAACTAAGATATGATACTTCAGGACCAATTCAAGTTGTTTATCGTATTCTTGAGGATATGATCTATTCTAATATCAAGTGACATCATAATCATTGTAGTTCATAATCAAATAGATTTGTCTATACCAATATTTATATAACAACTTTTAGAATCTCTTCAAGAGTTCTAATAATATTTATACCATTATCATAAAATTGATTATAACAAATTCATTTCCGAGTCCTCAAAATGGACATATGATGTCATTTATTCAATATCTCATGAAAGTTAGCTTCTTCATGGAGTTTCATATAATCATCAATTTCAAGTGAGCCATACAAATACATTGTAACATATCTTTCATCAAAATTGAGCCTTTAATATGCTACTAAACTTAACTAGACAATAAAAAGTTCTTGAATTCACTTCAGGTGAATATGCCTCTTGAAAATAATTATTATTCACTTCCGATGAATATATCAAACTTTATATGTATGTATTTTATCAATGTAATTCTCTTTCGTGCGAAAAATCATACATATATCTAATTAATTTCACATCTTCAAGTGTGCGGACTACAAGTCCAAAAGGTTCAACTTTACAAAGCGAGTTTGATTTCACTGGAATTGTCTCTTTCCACATGCAAATATTTCCTTTTTCTATAATCTTTTATAGACTTTAATTCATGATCCTCGTCATTATTGATCACATATAGCGCTATATTATATGCAAAAACATCATAAACTTTAACTTTTATTTTGGTTCCAACTCATTCCATTCATGACATAATTTATCGAGATCTCTTTCTTTTTCATAAATTTCAGGTACCTGGTCAATTCTTCTGGAACTTAAAATTCAATTTTGTCAAACGACTCTTTTAGAGTTTCCTCATCCTCATTTGGGTTATTTTTTTTAGCTCCTTTTATTGTTCGAGAACTTTTATATTTGGAACCGATTGGTCTACCACACTTTATGCATGGTTGAGGCTCATTTGCAATATTTTATTATCCGACTGGGACATCTATTTTGGTTGGAGCATTAGCAGCTTCTATTTTAATTTCTTAACTTTGCAAATGAGTTATATCTTGAGGATCAAGAAGAGACAATAATATTTCATTTCAAATAATTTATTTGAACTTCAAGTTCACATTTTCAGCTGCTTATTCTCTCCCCCTGATATTGGGAAAACTAATTTATCCATTGATAATCAGCCTATTGGGCTGTAAACGAGTTGACTAATATAATTTAACCTACTAAGTTGTAAACAAGTTCGCTCAACATAATTTATAATAAATGAAGATTCATATCAATACATTTTCCCAATATTCTTTCAAGATCTATCTAAGTGCATTATATTGGAGCAATTGTGTTATACACAACACATCCAAAAATTTACTTAGATGAGAAATAATAAGTTGTTAACCTAAAATAAATTATAAATTAAGGGGAGGACTTACTTATTGTAACTTGTTGGCTTGACGCGAATCAATATATCAACATACATGGTTGTTGATTCCCAAAATAAAGTTTATAAGGTATGGTCTCGTAACCAAAATAGAGTTTATAAGGTATGGTTATATAAGTATCAGTTATACAATTAACTTTAGACGTCTAAAGAATGGATCTTCAAGTCCATTTTTTTATGAGCATATGCTAGCAGTTGTTCAAAAGATACTTATCAAATGCTTTCTGAAAAGTTCAGAAAATAAACTCTTTGTCAAATTTGTTGACAGAACAATCTCACAAACTTCTGGTTTGTGATTTAATAATAAAGTTGATCCACATTTTCGGTGTGTTGATTCACAAATATCACCTTATATGCAATTATATATATTGAGAGACTAAAATCCTCAAATTTTCTACTTCCTTAAAGAAAAAATTAAGACAAAAAAAGTAATATTTGATTGAAGAATCTTCTGTCTCTTCAACACAAATCCATCAAAATTTAAGTATTTTCGCATCATAATGAATCGGGATAACCCAACCGATCTTGCCAACCACAAACTTAATATAATATGTAAACTTCTAATTTACGCTAATGTGTGCTTCATTGCACTAATATACGTGTAGTACAATCAGAGATAAAAATTAAAAAAATTCACGACACTTATTTTCTTGAGAGTATATATCATAATATAGAGATATTTAACAATTTAGATGGATATCTTAAATCTCAATAAAATTTTATGAGAATGTAATCCCATTCTATAACTTTGTTCCTCCATGTAACAATAAATTAGCTCTTTCGGAGCCTTCATTAATTAATTTTAAAGTGCAATACTAACATTGATTCCTTGCATTATAAATTTATGAAAAATACTCTTGGTTCCTCCAAAATGCATGATTGAAACTATATTATTGTAGAAAATTTAGTAACAATAAATTTCAAATATCATAATCATGCTATAAAACAAATATTCAATTTAAAATGAAATAAAATTGAATCTTATATATACCAAAAAATATTCATGTCACTATTGATTCACTACATTTATTGCAGAGTCAATATTTCTCAAAATTAAAGAATCAAACCTTTGTTTAATGTACTACCAAATTGAATAACAATAGATGAGATTCATTATTAAAATACAACAAATATTTCACAAATATATATATCATAACCAAAATTTATTTTGTAGAGTCAATTTTAATTTTAATTAAAATAGAGATTAAACGTGTGATTTGTAGAGTCAATTTTAATTTTAATTAAAATAGAGATTAAACGTGTGATAAGTGCATATTAATTGAAATCAATGATATAAATATGATGATCTAAAATCAATTCAAATCCATCATTGATTTAAACATATTTCCAAATCTTTGTATACAAGACACTCAGGCGCATATCAATGATGAATTTTAAATAAGTTTAAATCAAAATCCAAAAAAAAAATGCTCATGAAAGCACAATCATGAAAAATAAAATACTTATTTGTCATAAAAAGAAAACACACATAACCAGACCAAATTGATGTACATATCTCCTTTATATTGAATGTCAGTTTTACAAATTGATGTACATATCTCCTTTATATTGAACTTCAATTTTCTAAAGTGTAGAAAATTTTCTAGTCGAAATTTTTTCACTAACTATAGTTTAGAAGAGAGTGTGCCAAAATTCAAGAAGTTAAAATAAGATAATTTAGGTGACAAACACGATTTTGGTGGTTGAGTAATTGAAATTGCCAAATATCATGGGATCCAATTTTTATTTTTATTTTGGTAGATCTGGTTATTCATTTAGGATCCAAAATTTTCTACTATGAAATCAAATTGCTTCTAAAAAAGATTTTAACCAACTTTATAAAAAAATTGTGACAATTAATTAAAATAAAGTACATGATTCTAATTGGTTTTTACCAATCCAATTGACGCCGGATCCATAACAAACATTTGATCCCCAATTATTTGACAGTGAAAAAGATAACTGATATGATTTGGAACCTTAATTTTAGAAAAAAAATATGGATCTTTAATATTATATTTGAAACAAACTCAAACTTTATTTATAGGATGAACTCACTCTATTTATAGGAAAAATAGAGTAGCGCGAAAATAGAGTAGCTTATGAACTAAGTCCAATATATGACCCATTAACCAATTTGCTATTTGGAAATCCACTATTAATATTTATAACACTAGCAATTTTTTTTTTGAAAGATACTAGGAATTATTTAGTAGTATAATATAAGAGAAAATTAAATAAAATCATGATAGAAAAGACATGTGTATCTATTAAATGGAATTAATATATTTAAACAAAAATTAGATATGATAAAAATAAAAAATAATTATTTCATTACAATAAATACAAAATATATTCCGTAATAATTTTTAAAATATATCATCCAATTAAGGAGAAGACGATCATTTTTCAGTCAATGTGATAACCACACTTTGACCAATTTCTATGAAGTCTCATTGTAGCTCATACATTCGGTAATAAATTTCAAATCATTTTCAAAAAAGTAACAACACATTTCGACTAATCACAAGTTAAGTCTCATTATAGTTCATTTGATATACAAGTAAGGTTAAACCATTGACAGAAAATAACTAACAACAGTTCATTCAACAGTTCATTCGAGAAAGAGTTAAGTCACAATCCGGTTCAGAAGAAAACTCAAACCTTTGTCAGAAAATAAACTAACAACGGTTTGAGTAATCGCAAGTGAAAGCTCGCTATAATTCATTCATCTGATTCATAAAAAAGGTTTAACCTATGTTATAAAATGATTTGATCATATTTTAATGAGTAAATTACACGCCCTTTTCTTTTTATGTAAATCAAGATCACAATGACATAATAAAATAATAGAAGATATTCCAACTATGTTGGGATGTCTTATAGATTTTGGTTCTTGTCAAGTGTGTTCATATGCATTATTAAAAAAAGGAAAAAAGAAATACAGATAAAATAAAATTGAGGGACATAAACCTTACCTAGTAAATTTACACAAAGTGTATGTCAACCCAATCAGATGATACCAAAAAAATATAAACAACAATAGTGGATGTCTAAAGTGTGGTGTAAGGACCAACCGTCAACGTGGAACGAATCCAAGAACAAACAACTTCTTGCAACAACAACAACAACAAGCATAACGTCTCTTTCGAGCCAAACAGTCCAACATCAAACAAATAGACTGATGAAGATTTTGATACCAAACTTCATGAAGGTGAGAGATTCTACCGTCGCCAACACGGATACTGAACCTCAATGCCTACAACCCAACCCATTGTGCTGTGACTAGAAGCTTCACAACCATTTCTACCCAAATCCAACATTAAGCAACTTAAAACCAATAGAAGGCCAGACTGAGAGATGGTCAACCAACGGATCTAAACACCACAAGCACCGCCAACACGGTAACACCCGAACCCACCACTCACAGCAACAATAGACAACCAGTTAATCAACATTTCTATCCTAGAAAACCTGTTACGAAGCATATTTAGTAATTATCTTTTATGAAACGAACCGGAACAACAAATCGAAACCAAAACCCAAAGGTGCATAAACGATTTTGAAAGAGACCAAGTGAAACCAACCAACCCTTGTGGGTTTTAGCCGAGTCAAATCCCCATACATATTTTTTGAACCAAACTCGACGGCTTCGGTGGATTGCCACCGCCGTTGAGAAACGAAAGCAATCAAACACGAAAAACCGAAACTGATCCAAAACCGAAGCCGAAGTCAACAACAACCGGAGCTTGCATACACAGATCTGAACCCGATGAAAATTTCCCACATTAGACAAAACAGTGAACAGACAAACACCTCTGTGGCAACACCGATTGCAAGAAATTTCTTTGACAAACTGACCCTAACTAGGTGTCCTTCCAAAAGTCACCAACTCAATCTGCCGGAGTTTTGGAACAGTGACGGTGGTGTGGAGGAAATGGTCCCTCGTCGCAATACCACTCTCACCATCTACATCTTTCTCTAAGGTTTGGTGCCTATAAATATACTAAATTTTCGTTTTAGTCCCTCTAAATTTTTTCTTCAATTTTTAGTCCCTATAAAATTTTCAATCACTACTTTTACTCCCTATTTTTAAGTCAAATTTTGTATTTTTTTAATGAAATGTGTAGAATATAGTAAAAATCACTAAAAAGAAACAAAGAGTTTTTTTAACAAAACATAAATTAAATATGAATATTTGACAGCCAAAAATATAAAAATTTATATCTAATTCATTATTTGTTAAAAGATTCAATTTTTTTGGAGAGATTCTTATAATAAAAAATTTATGCGAAATTTTATTAAAAAAATATGTATTATACATATGAGTTTACTTTAAAGGAGGGACCAAAAGTGAAGATGAAAAACTTTTGAAGGATTAAAAATTGAAGATTTTTTTTAGAGAGATTAGAACAAAAAAACGAACATATTTATAGGGATCAAAAACATATTTATCCCTACCTTGTTTATTCTTATCAAAGAAAATAATTTTTAGACTAATATATATATATTTTGACAAAAGACTAATATATTTATATCTCGGTAAAAAATATTTTTTGTCAAAAAACTAACGTTTAAAAGAGTATTGACATATGAACACATGAGAATATATATTATTTTTTTTGGGTACAAGGAAATATATAATTTAATTGCTGTAAAAGAATATAACATTTATACTATTTTTTAAGATATTTCTAGACTAGAAAAATAATGGATTTTGTGAATTTGTGAGAGAAGAAGAAGAAAGATTGAAAAAACACTAAGACATGGTGTAAATAATTTTGCAGAACAAAGAAGAGATGAAAGGAAAAATAGAGAAGAAAAAGAAATATGCTTAAACAATTGAAATGAGGCAACAGAAGATTTCATTAGATTTTTTATTTAAAACATAAAGACACATTAATTGAAAGTGGGGTGAGTATGTAAATAACAAAAATATATTTAAAATTGGTAAAATTTAATTATATGTTTGACTTTACTTAGTATAGTTCAAACTGTTCATTTTAATTTAATTGGTCCACATCATGTAGGGGGTAATTTACCCCTAATTTATGAAGGATAATCTAGAAAAATCCTATTTCTTAATACGTGTGTAATGTTTAAAACGTTATACTATTTAGGACGGGGGAGTAATATTATCTTCTTTTTTTTGTTACAAAAAGACTAGTATTATTCGGTTATCGTTGTCCTTAATGTTTTTTTATATGTTGAAGACTATATATACTGATTTCAAGTAATATGATTGTTCAATCGATGAAAACTTTAGACATTTTATATTTTTCGATCGTGGTTTTAGAAATTAATGATCATGAAATCTCGGTGGTTACGAACTTAGATAATACATTATTTAATTGTAATCATAGAAAAAGAGTGTTTTGAATAAAACATTGACCATAATACTAAAAACAATTACCCAGTAGCAAATATACAGGATTCGAAAGAATTAATCACTCTAATATATGAATTTAAATATGAGTTTTAAATTTTCATTTGGTCTATCAATGTAAGTCCTGATTTGGCTGCTAGGGTTTTTGTGCGTAACTCCCTTTTCTCCATTTCTGTGCAATCGCTTTCTTCCTTTGACTGGTTCGATTCTGCCCTAATTTTGTAGTGGTTCTACCTGTCTAGCCATGTTCGATTGGCAGGTGGAGCTCGCACCTCCGGCCATCCCTGATGCATTCACGACATTAGGTAACAGTGCTTCTATTTCTATCGTCCCTACCTTAACACACAATGTTTCTTCTGCTCCACTTTCCATACCTGTGCAGTCGTCAATTCCAAAGCCTACTTTCGCACAGGCTCTACGTAGCTGTTCTCAAACAACTACTGAACCTCTTCCGTCTCCCACTATCCATGTAGAAACGATGTCCATCTTAATCTCCACTGCTGCTTATTCCCGAGGGGTAGACTACTGCAATATTAACCTTCGGGGGTCAAATTGGTACTGAACAAGGGAGACAAGCCCTATGCAACAAAAGATATCACCGCCAAATTACAGAAGTTATGGAAAGTCAAAGGTCATTGGCATATGCTTTCACTTGGACGAGGGTTTTACGAATTCTTTTTTGTCTCACAAGAAAACATGCGAACTGTTTGGGCAGCCGGTACCGTAAGCTTGAAACCGGGAGTGCTCAGACTGTTTGAATCGACTAAGGATTTTAACTTGCATACTCAACGACAAAATCACACACAAGTATGGATTAGGCTGCGGGAACTCCCGCAAGAGTATTGAATGGAAATGACATTGTATGAAATTGCGTGCGCGGTTGGCACGCCGTTATTTATTGATAATGTCTCCAAGAATAGATTGTACGGATACTATGCACGGATACTTCTTGATTTGGATCTTTCAAAGAATATTTTCTATGAGGTGATGGTTGAACGAGAGGATTTTGCTTTCCCCGTTGCTATTGAATATGAAGGTCTTCCAGACTTTTGCACACACTGTTAAAGTATTGGTCACAACATTACTTCATGTCGTCGGTTACAACCCCAAAGAGCGGAGACTCATGAGCAACCAACTGATTATGGAAAGAAGACAATTGATAATGGAAAGCAGCCGATTCATTCACAAAAATCAAACCAAACTTGGAAACAGAAGGATAATCCAGATGGAGTTGGTTCCTCGAAGGCCTTTGCAACTGAGAAGAACACTCAGCAGGAAGAATCAATTCCCGAACCTGCTAATGCTACTACTGCTGATGTCACTGCTGCCTCCACGCAGCAAGAGGTTTCATGCATAGTGTAACACCCCGAAAATCCCAACTTAAAAATTCATTTATTTAATCAGAGTATATCGCAATATTCAGGATGTCACATTTCATAAAATCTTTAAAGCAAAATGAATAACAATTTATTCCTCATCAATATTCAAAACGTAGCAGCGGAATCATAATCGTCTCAAAATTTCTCAAAGTAATTAGTTCTTGGCACAAGGCCTCATAAGCATCTCAAAAATTCAAAGGTAAATCGAAAACATAATTAGTTCAACATGATACATAAATGAATAGAATTTAATAAAAACCCCATCCCGTTACATATTAGAGCATTTCCTACGACACCACAAGGACCTCTCACATCGTCGAACCTAAGCTTGGTCACCTGCACTTGCCCACAAGGCGGCAATTCCAACAGAAGGGGTGAGATTCACAACAATTATATTAACATATAATTCAAACATTATGCTTAACAACAACAACAACAATAATCATCACATATAACGGGGACATCTCAAACATCTACGTATAATAAATCCTCTTAAAACATCTTCACATAACAATCATCTCATAACGTCTCAGACACAAAACTCGACAAATGCAACTCTAACATCTTAAACATCATGCATGTGGTACCAATATTTAAGCTTAAATAAGCTTCACCGTCGCTTTGAGCAAATGCTCCACCGTCGCTTTGAGCAAAAGCTCCACCGTCTCTAATTATGCAAATGCATGGACTCGACTCTTTATTCTTAAACAAGTTAATACAACATCTTAACATCACGTTTACGACTCTTTGACCGACACATGCAGTTACATCAATACATGACAGCAGCTCAGCACAGTTAACATATATTCATATCATCGTCGCAAATATCATTTAAACATCATTCATATCACTCGTTTAATATGCATATAAATCATAGATTAATGCCAACAGTTAAAATCATCTTACAACATCATTACAGGTTGTAATTTAGGTCATAAATCCAAAGGTCTACCCTCAAAGCCTCACTCAAAACAGAGTTATAAAACTCAAGTTATAGTAGTCTGAGACCACATTACTCGCTATGGCGAGTGGTTCTGCTCGCCTCGCGAGTTGCTACCTAGCATTCTGCCAGTACTCGCTACGGCGAGTAGTTCTATTCGCCTCGCGCGCATTACAGGGTGCTCGCCACAGCGAGTTGAGTCGCTCGCCTCGTGAGTAAAGTTGTTATGCTTGTAACACCCCGTTCACCCAACGACGTAATAATAAATATAATTATATCAGAGTAATTCAACAACAGAGTATTACACTACTTTTCAAAATCTCATAAATAGAAGTTATACTATTTATTATTCCACATTGAAAGTCTCAATAAACTGCAGCGGAAAATTTCGTTTAAACACATAATTCAACTTCAAAATTATCTTGGCACAAAAGGCCCAACAAAAGTCATCACTATTAAACAACATGAAAATCCAACAACATAATCGAAGTTTGATACATAAAGGAATGAAAGTAAAACATCGCGACGATCCCCCATCCTAATATGTATCAGAGCCCTAGACACAGAGCCAATCATCCTACTAATCTTCGTTACCTGCAAGTTACCCATAGGGAAAGCAACATTTTCAAGCAGAAGGGGTGAGATACACGATCAATAATAAATATATATAATCCATCAAATCAATGAAACAACAACATCTTACAACAGGCATTATTCAATTCATATATAATGTGAATAAATATACACATATATAATAACAACATAATTATCTTCAACAACATTAAACAACAGCAACAACAATGTCATTATCAGCAATGAACACCAACGACATGACCGACGACAACGACTACGACAATGCGACATCGACAACGACAAATGCATTATGCATGTGGTACCATTTTACGCGCGTTGAATGCTAAGCATTCCAGGGCATAAGCCCCCAACAGTTGGATGGTTAAAGCATCCCAGGGCATAAGCCCCCAACAGGTGAATGATAAACATTCCAGGGCATAAGCCCCCAACGGGTGTGAATGCTAAGCATTCCAGGGCATAAGCCTCCAACAGTTATGAGTATGCAAATGGACTCGACTTGTGTATATCATTATACAACTCAACAACATCTACGACAACAACATATGTGCCTAATCATTTATGACACACTCCACAACTTAGTCAAAATCTGACACAACAACTCTTACGACAGAATTCATCAACATAACACATATACATTAATCAACTACATTCATATCAGACCAAAACATTCTTCAACAACAAGCAAGTGTGATCAATAAGACATGAGCCAAATACTCATAAAACACTTCAACTAAATTCCTAAATACCTAAGTTTGAAGTTGGGAAACTAACCATAAGTTTTGGACTAACTCAGAATTAGTTATGCTAAGTTTTCTTAAAATTTTCTGAATACCCACTTGGACTATTTTCATCATAACTCAAAATTTAAAAATAGTTTACACGTAAAACCAAGGCCATTAGAAAGCTAACTCAATTATCTGCAACTTTCATGTTTACACCGAAAGCTAATTCAAAACAGAAACGTGTGAAAAAGACACAAGAACGCGAAACAGGAAATGCTGTTACTGTGCAGTTCGCTTAAGCGAAGGGTGGTTCGCTTAAGCGAACGTAACGTCGAGAGCAAGCTCAATTTCGCTTGGAAGTTCGCTTGGGGCTCGCTTAAGCGAACTGGGCCCCGTTTTTTGACGATTTCTCACCATTTTTCACCCAAAAACCCAAATTTTGATCCCTTAATCTCCCAAAATGATTTACAGTGATGTTTACAGGTCAAATAGACAATATAGCAATCAAAACAACATAGGAACATGCATCAAACAACACAATTCATCCATTTTAGAAATTACACAAAATTCTAAAACCTAGAAAACCAAGAACACCACAATTCATAAATTTTCAGAATTATATACATTATTAGTGAAAGGAATCCCACCCTTACCTTAATTCAGCAACAATTGAAAGCCTACAGCAATTTGATCCCTTCCTAGCTCTCCTTCTAGCCCTCTTGGTTTTTCTCCTCTTTTTCTCAAAAACTCTCTTTTTCTCTACTGTACGTGAAAATGTTTGTCTGACTCTTTCCTTACTAACTCCCAAAACATAACCCCCTTTTTCTTTCCCTTAACTCCCACTTAATCCACATAATTACAATTAATCCCCCTTAATTCTAAATAAATATTATTACTACTTATTTCTATTTCTCATATTTTATTTTAAATAATAAAACAACTATATAATAAAATAACACATAATATATATATATCACACATGAATCATATATTTTCGCATAAAATCATATATATATATATATATATATATATATATATATATATCAAATAAGTCATGCAAAATCATATAACCAATATTCAAACATCATTTAAAATAATAGAATTAAAATGAGGTGTTACAATGCTCGCCACGGCGAGTAGGTCTGCTCGCCACGGCGAGCTATCGCAGAACAGAGTACGGGTTCGCTCAATCTCTCGCCAAAACTCGTCCAATCTCTCATGCTATGGCTCTACTCTTTCAGAATTATGATCCTAGTGATTAACCTAGGTTCTGTAACACGTTTCTACATCAAATTGCATCATTCTATTATCAATTCATCAAAATCTACAAAAACCCTAACTTAATAACTCTCTCTAAACTCTTCCCAATCCATTAATTAATCATAAACAGATGAATTACAGTAATATAATCGAAGCTAGGCTCACCCTTACCTGGTATGTTTGCAGAATTGGGGTTCCTTCTTCTCTGGCCACTTTTCCCCCTTTTTGCAAAAGTTTCTCTCTAAACCTAATTTCCTTTTATACTTCTTTCTAATCTCACTTATCCCCACAACTCTATCTTATTATAAAAACAACCCCATCTCTCAAAATTATTGTTATTATAGCACATCTTTATTTTCATATAAAAATATATATTAGCATCACATATCTTATTTTATTAAACAATAAAATAAGCACTACATCACAACATCATCTCATATGTCACAAACATCATCAAAATCATATAATATATAATAATATACTATATACTCTAATAAAATAATTAAATAAATAAAGTGGACGTTACACATAGAGCCATCTGGTTTGGCAGTTTCGCATAATGAAGACCAGGAGGAATTGTAAGGTGTTATAGCTGGTCCAATTCAACACAAGGAAACATAGGATACCAAGACACAGTTGGTTGCACCTCAGCCTATTGACAATGTTGAGAAGGCCACAATTTACACAATTGAGGTACAAACTGCTGCTGATACAACTAGTAAAAACCGGCTTCCTAGTACTTCAATACATGTGTTGGATGAGATTTCTGCTAAAGCGCAGGTTGACGGGCAGTGTGTTGAACCCTCAATAGCACACCAATCCCACCACGTCGCACATGCAAGTAATGATCACACAGAGATTACCATAACATCTCAGGTTCCAAATGATCAGCTAGAAGCGCACACTCGCAAAAATGTACAGAGTGATTTGGAACTTTGGGCTTGAATCCGAGAATATGACCAACGGACCGCTGCAGAAGGAATAACGCAAGTTCTATCAAAGAAGCAACAACTAACTATGAGAAAGCAAGTCCTCGGAAAGCCGCCCATAAGCCCCGTGCAAAGGGTGTTCCTCCTCCATCTTCTCAATGATTTTATTATATTGGAATGTACGAGGTATTTGCATTGTGCATACTAAAATTGCTTTATAGATTTTTTTTTACATCTCATAGGCCTTTGTTAATATTTTTTGTTGAACCAATGATTGATTTTGAAAATGTTCCCCCTTGGTATTGGGATAGTCATGGAGTATCTAAATATTGTGTAAATAATAGAGATAATTTGCAACCGAATCTATGGGCTTATTGGGGCAGTGAGGTTACAGCTATGGTGCTGTTTATTTCTAATCAATGCATTCCCTTAGAAATTTCATGTCATCAGTCAACTGTTTATATTGGCGCCGTTTATGCTAAAACTTTTTATCTGAAACATCGACAACTTTGGGCTATTTCTTCCCATATTTTCCGTGAAGGTAATAATTGTGCGGATAAATTGGCAAAGATGGGTTATGCGCTTCAGGGTGTTGTTTGGTTTGACACGCTTCTGGATGAGTTGCATATGGAATTCTATAGAGATAGAATTGGCCTCCCCAATTATAGATTTCCGTAGTTTCTTTTTTTGTTTCCTCTTGTTCTATTTTGTTTCCTTTGAGGGTTTTGGCCTAGTCCCCCCTCTCCTTGTATAGATTTTTTCCTTTATTAATAAATTTAGATATTGGAAGGCATAGGATGAAGGCATCCTGGGGTGCCAACCTGAAATTCTAGCGTACTTGTTTTAATATGTTATGTGCGATGTTTTGAACGTTTGCGATGTTCCGTTTAATGTTTTAACATCGTACGATAATCAGAAATAAAAATAAGAAAAATAAACGACAAGCAAGTAAAGAACACAGTGAGTTTGTTGACCCAATTTAGTGACAAACACACCTACTCTGGAGGCTACCAAACCAGGAAGGAAATCCACTAATGTAGTCCTTATTCTATAGCTCTCAGCAAACTCCTTGTTTACACTAAAGACCTAGGACCTACCCATATAGACTTCAACCTAGGAACTCCTAGACCTGAGATCCCATCTCACTATCCTATGGTCAGTCACAGCCCCTGTGACCTATCTGACCTAAACAAACTCAAGATTGAAGTTAGCTTCAAACACAAACAGCTAGCACCTTGTTTCACAACTTTGGTGTAGTACACAATGAGTATACAACTCGATCTTGGTCCTTAACATGTATCACAAACGATACAAGAAAGGCTCACAAATATACAGAAATAAACTTGCATCGACATATACAAGAATAGAACACAAAAAGACTCAAACCCTAAAAATCTAAACATTTTAGTATGACGGCTTGAATAATCAATTAGGTCTTGGACTCTTGTTTATATACTGAAGCAGCTTGGGCTAAATACTTATATGAGCTTCAGAACAAAGCATATTGGTTCAGCCAATCTGCAAAACAAAATCAGTAACAAATCTGGAAAGTCTAAAATGTCGGAACATCTTTAGGATCGTCCAAATCAATAACAAATATTTCCTAAGAATATAATAACTACTTCAGGAATATTCCACAACTAATCTTGTAAAGATACGCGCGTTACTTGGTCCACAAGGTAAGGAAATATTGTTTCCTTAAACAATAAAGCACACGCGTATAAGTAGGCATGAACCCAAGCACACTGAACCGTGCCAAGATGTTGGAACATAGTGACCAACATCTTATTGAGATGCCTATACACATGTTGGAACTTTGGTTCCAACTTACAGAGCAAGGATATCTGTTTTAGCAACAATGCAGCCAATACAAATACCCAACAATCTCCCCCTTTGGCAAATTTTTTGCTAAAACAAATTAAGGCCTACACTTATAAAACAGAGGGATACAGAATACCATTTCTTCAAGAGCATGAACACATATGTAAGAAGAAACAGCTAGCACACAAAATCTAAAGAGACACCTTAGATACACTTATTAAAGTCATCACGAACACATATTCAAGAAGAAGAAGTAACATGCAGTATCACTAAAGAAGAACAAAAGTGTGCATACAAGAATACCTCACAAAATCTTCAATCACAGCTTCAACTATAGAGGTACTACACTTTTCAGAGACATGCAGCAGCGGATCAGATAAAAAGCATAGTCTCACAAAAGCAAAGGAAAAATAAATTCCTAAGCTATAGAAGGGAAACATAAGTCCCCCATACTTTGGATGTCACAACATCCTTCACCACATAAGAGCAGAGGAAAAATAAATTCCTATGCTACACTTAGGGAAAAATGAATTCCCATAAACATTAGGATGTTTCAACACCCTTTATCACATCAGACAGGAAAACCTGCCACACATAGAGGCAAGGAACAATAAATTCCCAACCTACAAAGTATTGTCACTAACCAACCAAATAAGTTAGGGAAAAATAAATTCCTATACTTACAAGTGACAGACTTGGATGTCAACAGAATACTGTCACCAACCAACTATAGAAGCCTGAAAAAAATAAATTCCCATGCTTACAGGCGATAGACATGGAAGTCTACACATTTGTCTCAACATCCTGTCAACCAGCTTGCACCAACACAAGCACATATAGAAGTGTCACTCCCCCTGAATGTAAGAACCTATGAGTGACTACTTACAGGAGTACTCCATTACTCCCCCTGAATACATACATATATAAGATAATAATATATAAACTCCAGATGCATAGAAAGAAGAAAACTTCAGGACAGATTTACCCACTTCTGGGGAATACTCACCAGCTAGCATATAAGCTAGCAGACCTATCAAAGTCACACATAGACATGTTCTAACATCGTATATGACATTTGGCAGAGAACATGTACACATAAAGCTATACTGAGATTTTGAGAACTCTCAGACCAAAAAAAAATGTTGCAGCATCAGCAGCAACATACAAGTGCATGCAGCAGCAGCAAACAAGTTCCAATATTTTTATAGAATAGCAGCAGGGAACATGTACAAAACAGGAATACTGAGAAAAATAAATTCCTAGAACAGAACATCATAGAGATGTTGCAGAAACAGTGCCAACATCTACACATAGTCTTCACAGACATGTTCAAGGAACATGTCAATATAAATAATACTAAGAACATAATCTCATATCATCATTAAGAACATCAAGATGTTGTAACCTTCAAGACAACATCTACACAAACCTGAAATAGTTGCAAAATAAATGCAACAATAGTAATACAGGCAAGGACATACATAGGTGTAGTACAAACACACAAACAAAAGCTGCAAAATAAATGCAGACATAGGGAGTATAGATATACCATTTATCTTCCCTTTTTTAGCCACAAAATATGCCAAAGTCAAAAAACAGAGAATCTCAAGAGTATTTCATCGCATGAATACCCCATAAATCAAAGACTTGCAAATAAGAGAAAATTGATAGCACGTCTCATAACTCAGATGATCAGACCTCCTCATGCAGGAAAATTCCCAACTTGCCTCTGAGTTTCTCAAATTGTTTAGCATCTAAGGCCTTGGTGAAAATGTCTGCCAGTTGCTTTTCTGTGTCAACATGCTCTAGTGTCACAACCTTTTCTTCAACAAGATCTCTGATGAAATGATGTCGAATATCAATGTGCTTAGTTCTTCTATGTTGAATGAGATTTTTTGAAATATTGATAGCACTTAGGTTGTCACAGTACAAGGTTAGGACATCTTGTTCAACATTATACTCCTTCAACATCTGCTTCATCCAAACAAGTTGAGAGCAACTACTTCCTGCTGTTATATATCCAGCTTCAACAATGAATAGAGACACACAATTATGTTTCTTGCTAAAACAGAAGATTAGATTATTTCCTAGAAAGAAACTTCCACCAGAGGTGCTTTTTCTGTCATCAGCACTTCATGCCCAGTCAGCATTACAATAGCCCATCAGCTTAGAGTTTCCACTGTGTGAGTATAAGATCCCATAATCACTAGTGTTATTGATGTACTTCAAGATTCTCTTCACTTGAGTAAGATGACTCATCTTTGGTTATGCTTGATACCTTGCACATACTCCTACAACAAAAGTAATATCTGGCATGCTTGCAGTAAGATATAATAAACTCCCAATCATGCTTTTGTACATGCTTTGATCAACAGATATACCACTTTCATCCTATGTCAGCTTCAGGTGAGTGGCAGCTGGAGTTCTCTTGTGTCCACCATTATCTAAGCCAAATTTCTTCACAATGTTCTTGGCATATTTACTCTGAGAAATGAAGATAGTATCCTCCATTTGTTTAACTTGAAGCCCAAGAAAGTAGGTCAACTCACCAACTAGGCTCATCTATAACTCAGACTACATTTGCTGAATGAAATGTTGAACCATCTTGTTCGACATACCTCTAAAGACAATGTCATCAACATAGATCTGAGCAATCATCAATCTTCCATTATCATCAAAACACCATTCTCATCCAATCTGAAATCCGCACCTTTACCTTGATTAACCAACACCACTCGATCAACAAGTTCCAAATCTTCCTTCTGACCATTCTTAATCTCTTCCAAAATATTACTCGTTAGCTTCAACATACCCAACTTCACACCATTCAGCGTCATCTCACTAACCAAACTCAAATCTCGAAATTGCTCAATCAACTCCAACTCTTTAACCATCAAAGCAGACATATGCAAAGCCTTCCTACTCAAGGCATCTGCCACCACATTCGCCTTTCCAGGATGATAGCTCAACTGAAAATCGAAATCCTTAAGGTATTCCAACCATCTCCTCTGCCTCATATTCAACTCTTTCTGATCAAACAAATATTTCACACTCTTGAGATCACTGAACACTTCAAACTTAGATCCATACAAGTAATGTCTCCAAATCATCAACACATACACAACTGCAGCCAATTCCAAATTATGAGTCGGATAATTCTTCTCATGAACTTCCAACTGCCTCGATGCATAAGCCACAACCTGACGATTCTGCATTAACACACCACCAAGACCCATCTTAGAAGCATAAGAATACACAACAAATGATTCTTTCGGATTCGGCAAAATCAACACTGGCGCTGAAGTCAACCTCTTCTTCAACTCCTGGAAACTCTTCTGACACTTAGCATTCCAAACATAAGCTTGTCCTTTCCGAGTCAACTGCGTCAATGGCAACGCTAACTTAGAGAGTCCCTCGATAAACCTCCGATAATAACCTGCCAACCTAAGAAAACTTCTAATCTCAAAAACTGACTTCGGCGACTCATGCTGCAACACCGCATCAACCTTCGATGGATCCACCGCAATGCCACCTTTAAAAATCACGTGAACAAGAAAACTCACTTCCCGCAACCAAAACTCACACTTCGACAACTTAGCATACAACTTACTCTCCTTCAAGATACTTAACACAATCCTTAGATGCTCGGCATGCTCCTCCTCTGACTTAGAATACACCAAAATGTCGTCTATAAACACCACCACAAAATGGTCCAGATAAGGATGAAATTTCCTATTCATTTACTCCATGAAGACACCTGGGGCATTAGACACTCCAAATGGCATAACAGAATACTCATAGTGTCCATACCTTGATCGGAATGCGGTTTTGGATATATCTTCCGCTTTCACTCTAATATGGTGATATCCTGACGTCAAATCAATCTTACTAAACACTTCCGCACCAACCAACTGATCCATCAAATCATCAATCCTCGAAAGCGGATACCGATTCTTAATCATCACCTTATTCAACTGCCGATAATCCACACACAACCTCATACTGCCATCCTTCTTCTTAACCAACAACACTGGAGCACCCCACGGAGAAACACTCGGCCTAATGAACTGTTTCTCAAGCAAGTCTTCCAATTGCTTCTTCAACTCACCCAACTCAGATGCAGACATCCGATACGGCGCAATCGAAATAGGACTCGTTCCTGGTACCAAATCAATTGCAAACTCCACCTCACGCTCCGGTGGTAATTCGGCAAATCACCACTTCTTTTCTCACTGCCTTCCTTCAACGAAGCAAACATCATGATCACACTAGCTTCACCATCCAAGGACTTCTTCACTTGCTCTGCGGTTAGGAACCGTCCACCTACCTCAGCTACCGGCTTCAAAAACGTTACACTCTTGGTTAAACAATTAATGCTAACACCAAAAGATAACATCCAATCCATACCAAAAATCACATCCATATGCTTCAACGGAAGACACACAAGATCCAACTTGAAATCAACGTTACCAAAATTAACGGGACACTTAGCACACACCAAAGAAGTAGTCACTGAACCATTGGTCGGGGTGTCAATGACCATTCCACGCGACAACGGAGTTACCACTAAACCCAAACGCTCAACACAACTAACCAAGATAAAAGAATGAGTAGCACCGGTATCAATAATTGCAATCAAAAAAGTACTATTGATAAAACACATACCTCGGATAAGATTATCCGGCTGCTCCACTTCCTCCGAATTCAAATCAAACACCTTTCCCGCCGCCTTCTTCGGCTTGGTACACTTAGTACCGACATGACCCTTATCTCCACAGTTGAAACAAGTAACATCCTTCTTGCACTCAAATGAATTGTGACGCTTCTGACCACACTCGTAGTAACTATCACCCTTCTTGAAATCATTGAAGTAATGACCCAAGATTCCACACTTAAAGCATTAAACATCAGCTAAACTCAGCTTAGAGCCTCCACCAACCTCTTTCTTCCTTCCCTTGTCCTTGTTGTACGGTTTCCTAAATCTATGGCTCTTTCCCTTCTTGTCATGCACTGTCTTGTAATGGTTCACGTTGGCCTTACTGGCGTCATCACACATGCGACACTTGTGCACCAAAGTATCGAAATCCCGAATCTCCTTAACACACATGTACTGATAGATCTCTAGCCTTAATCCGCTTTCAAACTTCACACACTTTGATACCATTGCATCCTCAACATTGATGTAGGGACAAAACCTCGAAAGTTCTTCAAACTTAGCTGCATACTCAACAACTGACAAGTTCTCTTGCTTCAAGTTCAGAAACTCCACTTCCTTCTTGATCCTAAAATCCTTAGGAAATTACTTCCTCAAAAACTCACTCTTGAACCTAGCCCAAGTCACAACCTCTCCACCGGCCTCAAGCCTCCCCTTGGCATTCATCCACCAAAACTTGGCCTCCTCAGGAAGCATGTAGGTTGCCAACCTAACCTTCTGATCATCATTAGTCACCATAGCACGGAAGATCCTCTCCATGCCCTGCGTCCAAGTCTGAGCTCCCTCTGGGTCAAACCTTCCCTTGAACGTTGGCGGATTGTTTCTCAAGAAACGATCAAGCCTTCGCTCCTCCGCTTCGCCCTCATTCCGATGACCAACCGCTACCTGCTCATTGGACTGAGCCAACGCCTGCGCCATTGCAGCCAAAGCTTGTGCAATCAGCGCATCATCTCTTCCACCAGCCATCTCACTTCTACACCAAACAAAACTAGCAGATAAGAAAACAACACAACAAACAAGTACAGAATGTAACTCAATACCATTCGTGTCAAACAGGGAAATTTACCGAATACTAGTCCGGACAAGACTGACCAAGACTCTGATACCAACTTGTACCGCCTTATTTATATTAAAGCGATAAAACACGCGAATGTAATAAATATTCAAGAAATAAACGCTACGTCTATAACCAATTTCAAACAACATGCATGCATACATATATAAGTTCTCAACAGTCGCAGCGGATATAAATCATACATCAATTAATCCAACATGTGAACATATAAATCTCCAAGTCCCGACATATGGGCAACAATCAACAACATAAATCCAAAATAAAAGTACAAAGACAACGTCCTAATCAGAGCCTAAATCTAGACTCGATATAAAGGTAGAGGAAGCATCCGCTATCCTCGAATCAACTCACCAAGCAAGCAAAACTACTCCTACACTTCGTCTACCCGTCCATCAGGAAAGGCAGGCGGTCAAAACCACTGGGGGTTAGCTTCACATCAATAATAATTAATAATAAAAAACAGTTGAAATGAACATCATTAATTAAATCTCAATTAACAATTGCATTCATCTATAACATCATCCATCAACACAATGTTTGCAATCATCACAATATACAATGCATCGACACATTTATCGCCAAACCACCATCAACACATAAGCAAATATGACTCATGCCAATTCATGCTATGTGCCTAGACTCAACTTCTATATGCATGTGGTACCAATCTCCTCAAGGTCGTCACCTTATGATGCAACAAACACATCAAAGTCAACGGTTATATGGATATCAACATCCGACTCGACATATGATGAATGAACATATGACTCAATCAACCATGCATATGTTCTCAACAAATCAACGACTATATTCAACGGCTATAAGTATACAACTTCCACCAATTGCATTCAATCAAGTATGTATACTAATTCAACATCAACAACGAATCAACAATTATCAACTTCACATAATTCCTCACAATTCAAGTAACAGAGAAAATTCATCAATTCATGATAGTCATCATATTTAACACTTAACAATCATTCACGTATCCTCAATTATTGATACAAAGCCATTTACAAAAGGTTTCCGAGATAATCGGTCTCAAGGATTAAATTTGACAAAGTTCGTCTATGGTTAAGCAAAACAACCAACATATATACTTTTCAAAGTGAAACAACACTAATGTCTCGGCTGTGTATGCTCTTAGATCACATATGTGCGCAGTCGAACATACATATGCGTTTCATCGACTAATTACATCGGAATCATAGAAATCACAAAGTTAGCCTCTTTTAATACTTTTCAAAAAGAATTCAATTTTTCAAAACAAAACAAGTTAATCATCATTGAATTCATTCACAACCATTTTTACAAATCTTCTATATGGTATAAAACCCTAACCCCACTCCTTTTCCTAAAGAAAAACAAGTTTTGGAAAAAGATCGATATTTTGACGTTTCTAAAAGCTTGAGGTACAATCACCCAACCAAGTCCAATTACTCATTCACTTGATGTTTACAGAGGTTTAAAAAGTTCAATTACATTTAACTACATAAAAAAGAATCAGTTCGGGATGGTTCAGATCGACCCCAAAGCCTCAAAAACGACAAAATATGAGTGACTACACTGAGCAACTCGCCACGACGAGTAATTCACTCGCCATGGTGAGTTGACACAGTAGTCACTCGCCTGCTCGCCTCCTACTCGCCTCCAGCTCGCCATGGCGAGTTGTGGCAGTTGGTGTAACATCCTATTTCTATTAAGCGGTAAAACGCGCGAACATACAATATATTCTAGAAACAGATGCTACGACAACAAACAATTTCATAATTCGCAAGTATATATTATCATGGTTCATAAAATATAGCAGCAGAATATATCCAATCTATAGACAACATCTCCAAGTCTCATGATAATAAATACATAAAACATCCTCAAGACATAGAATAATCATAACATAACTCCTCAAATCAACATATGATTAAATAAGTTTAACAATAAAACGTTATCCTAGATCAGAGCCCCTAATCTAGACGCGCGCAAAAGATAAGGAGGATTCCTACTCCTCAGCAACATCATTCGAACAAGCTACTTATCCTGCACTCCATCTACCCGTCTGCACGGAAAGGTAGGTGGTAAACCACTGAGGGTTAGCATTACATCAACATAATCCACAATCAAGTATTCAAGAATATCATGTATAAAGATTACCAAATAATATAAACATCCTTATACATATATAACCACACAATAATCCAATATCAATTCAATTCACCAATCAAGTTCACATGAACCAAATGCATCAATCACACATCACGACTCAATGCAATTCACCAAACAATGTATGCAATGTTCTAGACTCATCTAGATGCATGTGGTACCAAATCACCTCAAGGTCGTCACCTTCGATGCAACAAAAACATCGTTTGTAAGGTTTCACACCCCGCCTTACAATGAACATAAGTTCGTCACCAAACAATGAATGCATGAACATATGACTCGACTCAATGCATATGTTCATACCATGGTCACCTCAACAATCAACATGCATATATCATCATGCAATCATCACCAAAACAATGCATATACAATTATGCAATCATCACCATCATTCAACAAGTATGCACACATCGACATACAATCAACGTATATTATTCATTCACGAGTCTCCACTTAATCATATAAGATCAGTCACAAAAGGTTGCCACACCATTGGTCTTTAAGATAAGTTTTCACAAGTTTTACTTATAATTCAAAACTTTGGAAATATTGAAGTAATGAATCAAAACCAACCAAACAAGGTTAATCGCCTAAGCCATGTATACTCTTAGGTCACAAATGTGTGAAGTAGAGATTACATAAGCCTTTCATCGGCCAATCATGACTTATTCACAAAAATCACAAAGTTCGTCTCACTTTGTCATATTGCAAAACCAATTCATTAAGAGAAGAAAACTAAGTTTGATTCAACAAGGCATAGATTAGGTGCTATTAAACATCATAATTAAACTCATAATACTCATATTTGATGTTTGGAAGCAAACTAAAAGTTTTGGGTTGAGTTAGAAACGGTTATGCTGAATTTTTTGTAAAAGTCTTCCAAGACCCACTTGGAGTGTTTCTATCATAACTCAAAATCCACAGAACATTTTCAAGTGAAACCAACGCCATTGGAAAGCTAACTCAATTATATAAAACTTTCATGTTTACACCAAAAGCCAATTCAAAACAGAAATGGGCGAAAAATACGCAAGAATGCAAAACAGGGACTGCTGAAACTGCTTCTGAAGTAGCTTCTGGAGAAGCTTCTGAAGCAGCTTCTGAAGTGGTTATGAACACTACGGATTTCAACTCTTTTTCACCCAAAATTCCCAATTTTGATCTCTCAGTGCCCAAATGTGTTTCCAAAGGTTGTTTATATTATTATGTACATAAAAGACACACAAAACCATATAGAACTTGAAATTAAAACATCATTTCAACACAACTCAACAATTCAATTATTCTTCACAAAACTCTCAACAACAACACAATTCACTCCACAATTCCATAATTATGAACACCCAAGGCATCAATCATCAACAACAACATCTCATAACAACAACAACAGCTATCAGTCATGAATTCCCCAACATTCCAACAACAACGACATTATTCTTCATCAATTTTTCACATAAACCCAAATATTCATTTTCATACATTTTTGACATGTTAATTCAACAACGATTACACAATTATCATATAATTCATGTTTACAAACATAATATCAACATCCAACCACGAATTTACAGAATTAATGCAATCAATCAAATTCATAGAAATGAGAAATTTGAAGATTATGTGTGAAAACTATCCCTCTTACCTCTAACACCAAGAATCCTAGCTCAAACTTCAATTTAGCTCCTAGATTCAACCTCCCCTTTAGCTTCAACTCTCTTCTCTTGCTCTTGTCTCTCTAGCCTCTATTTCTCTACTCTTTGTGTTATATGACAAAGTCTAAACCTATTTCTTAAAGTTATGGGTCAAATATTCACAACCCTAATGGGCCTAACCCATCCCAACTAATTGGCTCAAATCTAATCACACCACACCGCTAACTCTAACCACTAACGGTAATTAACTAGAAACCTCAGTCTTAATTAATTATATCGACAACTTAACCTCTTACAATTAATAACGGTTCTAACTAGAATGCTAAAATAATTATTGTCATAAGGTCACCAAATTACCCTTCCTCGCAAAAGACTAAAATACCCTTAAGTCTAAATTACCAAAATACTCTCCTAACACGAAAACTCATGAAAATGCACACAGACATGAATAAACACACATAAAACAATTAAAATCAAATAATCGTAAAATCGGGCTGTTACAGTTGGCAGAAAATCTGTTTTCGTGAAAAACTCCATTTTCACACAAAAATCCCAATTTTCATTCCCCAATGCCCAAATTTGTTTCTAAAGTTTGTCTAAACGTTTCTAAACATAAAAAGACACCCAAATCCATATGAAACTTGAATCAAAACATCATTTCAACAAAAATCACTACTTGACCCATTTTCATAAAAATCCTCAAGAACAGCACGAATGCACCTCAAGTTCAATGATTATGGATACCCATAGCTTCAATCAACAATATCAACATATCTCAACAACAACAACAACATATAAGCATAGTTTTAACCATGAAACAACAACAACAACATATCAATATTCATCATTTGAACACAATTTCACAATTTAACAACAACATAACATAGAGCATATCACTTTCATGTCAACAACTTAATCAACAACTAAATTCACATACCCAAACATGTTTAGATCATATGAACAAGAATCAAACAAATTATGTTCATGAAAATCACTTATTCAAATAAGCACTTATGGAAAGAATTTGGGAAGGAGATGAACTAATAGATTATTATTGAAATCTAACCCCCCTACCTCTTTCCTTCACAAGGTTAAGCTAATCCTTCACTCCCCTTTGCTCCTAGCTTGGTTCCTCTTGGATCTTCTCTCTAACCATTTCTCTATCTCTAGCCTCCTTAGCTTATGAATGAAAAGTTAACCTAATTTCTTTCTAAGTTAAGCTCATATAGTCACCACCTAAACGGGTTGCGTTAAATATTCCCTTCATGGGTCTAACACATTCACATCTAATTAGAAATGTTACTACTCAATTAACTTAGTAAAATGTCTAATTATCATCAAATTAAAATAATTACTATTAAGTACCTCTAGTCTTAGTAAAGAAACTATCCACCTCAAAATACTTAATTAATGTCTATTCTAAGCTTACTAAAATTGTTCCCTTAATAAATAACCAAAATACCCCTCAGTCTAAAATGACTAAAATACCCTTCTAATACCAAATTCCGATAATCCCAACCAAAATACACGCAGAGGCAATTAATCACATATAAGCACATAAAAAAATCAATTAAAATAAATCTAGCGAAAATCGGGTTGTTACAAATAACATTTGATAAATTTCACAAATAGAGACACTAGAGAGTGAATAAGAAAGAACTGAAATACGATCTAAATGGGAAAATAAGAGGAAGCTTGGATGACTAAAGCGAAGAGGTAGATTGAAGCTTAAAGACTAGCTTACTTGTATTAAGAGGTAAGAGATAAGGTTATTTTTACCATCTAGAGCTTATGATCGATTGTGTGATTTTTGGGTTATGTTTGTTGTTGCATTTTTATAAAATTGTGGTTGAAACAAGTTAAGTTTTGTGCTCCATTAATTGTGGTTATTTTGAATATGTTAGAAATGATGAAATCATGTTGTTGTTGATTGTTATTATGTTTGGGTATGAATGCTTATATATGAAAAATGAGTTTTCAAGTGATAAGTTGTTTTAAGTGATAATTGAGTTAATTGATGTTGAAAAAAAGTGGAATTAAGTTAATTAAGGTAGAAATGATGCATAAGTGATTAACTACAAGTAGTTTAAGGATTTGGACAATTTTAGTGTGAAATGGATCAAAAAATGGCGTTGAAACAGTGTTTTCGAGAAAAACATAATATTTCCCTACCTGAGAGCTTGGCAAGACCGTGCGCCTTTTTGCCACGGCCATGCGTGATGGTTCTGCATTGGATGGCACAACCGTGAGCTCGTTTAACACGGCCGTGCGACCCCCTCTATAGCGGAAAACTCCAATTTTTTGACTTTTAATGTATACAATGCATGTAATGGATCCCAAATGCCTAAACTTGATTATTAGGAATATAAATTAGATGTGTAGGAGTAATTAAACCTAACTTATGATGATGTGTGTCGACTGGTTTATGTGAAATATGTAAAAATAGACGAACTTAAGAAAAAATAGACGGACTTTGTAGAATAATGAATTATGGCATATTAGATTTAAACAAATCATATGTTTATGATAAGGTGATGATTATAATGGATTGATTGGTTATGGATATATGAACGAAATGTTGATTAACTAAGAATAAGTCAATATCGTCTAAAATGCAATTTTTGGCTTAGTGAAGAGATGTTTCTTCATTGCTGTGATAAATGTTTGATGATGTGAATGATGATGTTATAGTGATGATGATATTAATGATGATGCAATATTGATGACGATATATATATATATATATATATATATATATTATAAAGTGACATTGTTGATGATGTGTGTTGTGTTGTATGAATATATGCATTGTTGAGTTACATGTTCATGAATTAATGTTTGTCCAAGTGAAGATGTTAAGTGACGATGACAAGCGAGGATGATAAGTGACGATGGAATCACTCAGTAACATAACTTCGATATCCAAAACGATACCACATGCATATAGAGTTTTTGATCGTACATGATCAGAAGGTGACTGCCGGTGCTATTTAATGTGGTGGTTTTAGGGTAGTGGAATGCATCAATTTGAGTACTAGAATAGTAGGGAGAGGGGTGTGTACCTACAGACACTCCAACGCTCAAGTTAGTAGATGTCAGAAATGGGAGTTGAGAGATAAGAGAGATTCTACCTTGGGGACTGCGAGACGTCCCCTTTATATAGAGGTGGGTGTTTGTAGAGCCGTTGTAAGGCACACGTGTGCTCGGAGGTTACGAATTCGTAGGAAGTGCAACCGTAGAGGAGAGAATCTCGGGAACGTGGGAAAGAGAAGTTGCAATTTGTTTGTACTGGCCTCTGTTGCTCCGAGCACCCCCCCTCGCGGAGAGGTGGTGTGTTGCGAGTAATATTGCCAAATGTAGCATTTGGGCTGTAATTGCAATTGGGCCTTAGGGCTTTGACCGGTCCAGAACAGTTGTATAGGGTTTTTCATACATATGAGTCTATATGAGAGTCGTGTATCTGATATTGTGAATCTATGTGAAGGTGTGTACATGACTTGAGGACGACTTGATGCCTACTCATCCTTTATATGTTTTTATGTTGGAATCTTGTAGCAGTGCTCTGATTAGGATGTCGGAAGTCTTATTTTTTTTTTATAGATTTTATGTTTGAGGAACCTTCGAGTCATTTATGAGATGTATATGAGATTTTGGAGACTATGACTTTTTGCTATTTTGTGTTCTGATTCCGCTGTGACTGTTTATGTTTATGATGATCAGCGACTATTTCACATTAATGATGAAGTAACACCTTGAACCTTTGTGATTATCTGTTGAATTTAATATTAAATATTGTATGTGGGGCTTGAGGGGGTTAATAGGATTTTAAAACATGAATTTAATTAAGAAATTCGAAAGTCCTAATTGCTTTTTACCATCCTTGTTTAGTTCAATTTAGGCTTAATTAATGATTTGGTCCCTTAAGTTATTTGTTGGTTACATTTTAGTATCATAAGTTATTAACATTACAATTTAGTCCCTTTAAGTTATATTCCGTCAACAAAATAAATTCCCACCGTCAAAACTGTAACCCAATGTCTAAGGTGAATACAGATTGCAAGTTGTCACGTCACCGTTCACATGTGCATATTTAACGTTTTGTCGAAAGACTGACAATGAGGATTTATTTGACTAACATATACTAACTTAAGGAACCAAATTGTAACGTTAATAACTTATGAGACCAAAATGTAACCAACAAATAACTTAAGGGACCAAATCATTAATTAAGCCTTCAATTTATTTAAATTCCTTAAATCCAAAGTTTATCGAAACCCTCTTATGTAGGTAAACTTGTTGCACGTATCGAAGATGAAGTGGTGTGCAAGAAATATTGAATGGGAATAATGCAGACTTGACATCCGGTGTGTGATTGACTCGAATTATACCTTTCCGGAAAGGGAATTCGCTAACGAACATAACTCATGTTGGGGTTAAATTATCCATTCGAAGTCATCTAACGACCCAACATCGCATTTTTATTATTTCATCACAACTTTAGAGAACTTTTCTCAATTCCGATGGATTCCAGAAACCCTTATTTAACCGGTTTGTCGCTTACAACTTGTCTGTTTATCTTTTTGGTTCAACGCTTGCTAATCCTTATTTGCGTTCTGCGTCACCCTCCATCCCCCCAAATTGATCACTTATAACTAACATATATAATTGTTAAGTTTTCTAATTAATGGCATAACCGTGGATGCAAACTGTTTATTACTTGATAATTTTTGTTACATGTGCCAAATATCAATCACTTTTCTAGAAGATTAGTCTCTGACATGGATCAAGTTTTCATCAGTAGTATTTGGCGCAAAGTGTTCAAATTCTTCGGTACGAAGTTGAGAATGAGCATTTTCTACCATCCTAAAATAGATGGAAAAATAAAGTATGAATGTTTCTTTAGATCGAAAACGAGAAGATTTGTTCACCACCAACCTTTCCATTGGTGTATGGCAGGGATCCTATTTTTACCACTGAATGTTTTATGGGTTTATCACAACTGAATGTTGCCGACTCTACACAAGTGTATTTAGAGTTAGTTATTCACCTCCAAGACTTTCTAACTAACAACATAACTAACTAAAAAGTAGATAACCACGTGTGCTTTCTAACAATTGCTTGTAGTACAAGAAACTACCAAAAATTACTTATTCTCACAACTAACACTAGTACTTTTTGTTATAGTGCTTACTCATAAGATGATGAGACTGCTAAGGTACTGTGTTTGAAGATGGCATGATGATGAGTTTTAAAAATGATCTAATCAATTTTATGCATTATAGTGTGTGAATTTTAACGTCCACAATGGAGGTGATGTTGAAATGTATATCCCTCTTGGATGGGGCTGCCAAATCTCAAGATAGAACAAAGAGACTTCATGGAGCTCCACTGGTTTGGGCCAAAGATTATGGAGTTGAATGTTGAGAGTTCAAGTCCTGGAAAGGAGAAAAAACTAACATAACAAAACAAAACAGAGAAACTTTATGTTCGTCTTAAGCATGTGGGCAACCATGAAGAGGATCGATCCAGTCACCTGTGGAGACCCCAGTCAAGCTCATGCATGCATGTTACCCACTTATCCACCAATACACTACAACATCCGCTGGCCTAAGTGTTGATCTTCCTTCTTGTGAGTCGGTCAAAAAGTTCACGAACACCTCCTTCTTCATAGATACAATCGCCCATCTAAATATATCAAAAAAGACATCCTAACAAAATCATGACTTTATTTGAAGCTGAGAATATCCTTGCAATGTTTAAGCTAAACACTCACAGGGCAGCTCTCCTTTGGCAAGTGAATTTCTAGAGTACCTTAGACAAATGAAAAATATCATCATATCACCTGCCAATAGAGTGATGCCCTATGATTGATTTGCTTACTAAAATATAGAAATCCATCACCCACTCATGTTCTCTCTAATGTGTCTAGTTTGTCAAGTATCTAATGACATTCCCAACAAGTTATATAGGCTAATTCTCGAGGGTTTTATACTTTGGATATACTTCTCTTGAATGCTTGAAGAACAACGGCATATGCTTGAAGGAGCAAAATATCATATATAGTCTTGAATTTTTATTTTCCATTAAGATTCTTTCTTTATTATTTTTCATGTTCAACTTTTTGAAATAAAATCACAATATGCTCCATTTCATTAACTTGTTGTGTGACCACATCGACTGTCATAAGGTAAAAGTCACCACCACTTCATAATATGAAAAAAATTGCACATAATAAGTAATGTTATACTATTACTTTAAGCACACTTGATAGCGATATTGTAATTAAAAAGTTCTAATACTTTAAGCAAACTAAACTATGTTTTCTTCTCTTTTGTGTCTTTGTTTGAAATTAGAGGAATGAAGTCATTCTTTCAAAGCAAAATAGATTCTCTCTTTAGATATGATAAAAAAAAAAATACTCCGATTTTATTCACAGCTTCTTTCCACTTCCTTAAAGTGCAAGAATTGGGAGGATGGACCAAAAACGTTGTGACTATTGGCTATGAGGAATAAACCAATTAATGAGCATATTTAAAAAATGTGCCATAGAATACAACTGTCTTTGGATATCCATGGTATAACCCACAAATATATGCCAATGTTTCATTGGGTTATTCCATCTTGTTTGCTATAAAAGTTTCTAAAGTTTCACACAAACCAATGACAGAATTCAAGATGAAAAGTGGATCAATAAGCAAATCAACAATAGGGCTCCTCTCTCCTGGCAAGTAATCAGAGTTCAATGCCAATAACTTGCCAAAGGAGAGTTGCCCTGTGGCTGCTTTAGCTTAATCTCATACATTGGTAGCAATAAAAAGTTAATTCATCAAGATCATACAAGTTTATTTCATTTTTATATAGTGTCATACGAGTTTAACATTCTACATACATTCTTATGTGAATTTATTTTGTGAATATTTAGGTTAGGCTAGGTTAAGGGCTCGTCATAGAACCTAATCAAATCGGTAGTATTGACTTCTCCACAATAATGTATTGCGGTGGTTGCAGCATGAAATTATATTTTTTTTGGTGGTGTAAAGGTTACTTATTTATATACTGCTTCAAATCTTTGTGTCCCACTCTTCATCGAAATCTTGTTTTTAAATCTTTAAAATACTTTCAACTTTTTGTTAAAGACTTGGACATTTGAGATATTGACATTTGAGAACTAGATGATAGAAGTAGTGGATTTATCTTAAAAAAAATAGTGGATTTGAATAGATGATTCAAGTAGTATACCTTGAAGGTTGATTCTTGTAAGTTGAATTGAAAGATGATATTACTGTTGACTGGATGTAGATGATATTGACCTTTGATCCGATGATTGGGTAGTGGATGAGTTGTTGATCATTTGAGCTTATGACAGAGCTTTGATTATTTGATTGGATAGTGAATGATATCGGCCTTCTAGATTTGAATGTTATGAACGATATTTTATATGGTATTCTTGAACGTTGATCTAGACAAACTATCTTGGCCTCCTAACTTTGGGAAAGTTTAGGCTTTAACATTCTATTAAAAAAAATAACAACTTTGTCCTCGAATTGTGAGAGTTAATTTAAAATCAAGTTTTAAAAAAAATTGTGCTACGTTTAAAAGCAACGTGCCATAATTGTTGAAGAAATTCCTGAAGCAAGTGACTGATAAAAACGTTCCATGATGGAATCGTAACGTGGCACGATGGTGCGTTGAAGGCGAATAACATAAACATATTTTTCCGTGCAAATTTGGTCCAAATTTTAAGTGTTACTTTTACTATAAATATAAACCTTGTACCAGAGTAAACCTTGAGAGAGAGGGGGATGAAAACAAGGGTTTAGAAGCCAACACAAAAACTAGGGTTTGTAGAGTTTGCTCTTGGCAACAAACACTAGGGTTGAGATTGATTCACCTTGAGAAACACTATTAGGATTGAGTCTATTGGTCACGGGAAGAGATTGGGACATCGGGTGGAATTAGGTTTGAAGACTTATTCTTGTAACCCTTTGACATCTCGTTGTAAAGTTACTCATCATTATAGTGGAACGGATGGCTGCTCTCTCCCCTAGATTAGATCAGTATTGGACCGAACTGGCGAACTGGGTAAACAAATTTCGTGTGTTCTCTCTTTCTTTCCCTCGCTGATTTTTTCTTACTTTTGCTTGTGTTTATAACTGTTACCCACTTTATTTTGGTTGTTTGATTATTTTGCTCCACACATCAAGTGTTTATCAATGTGATTTTTTCAACGAATTCACAACACGAACATTGTCCCCCTTTTCAAGAAGCAAATTTTGGCTCGGTCAACGGTGACATCTCACTTAGCTGTTTAATTTCTTCTTCTTATCTTCATCCATGAAAAGAGACTTTTCTTCTTTTGCAAACTTATTCTTATTCAACTCCACCCTCACAGGTGATGGCTGCTACTTTTTCCGCCTAACCGTAAAGAACCCAATCAAACCTATCTATCCCAAACACTTCTGAAACTCTTCTCCTTCGATTCCATACAATCCCTACTCACCATAAAACAAATACTTATCAAATCCTTCTCCAACCAACTCGTTTACATTATTTGATACCACGAGAGAAAAAAGATATTGGACAAGACGATCCCGAGCACACAAAAACGACATAAAAAAAGCATTACGCTTACATGAAGGATCTTGTTGAAATTCAAGAAACTTCTCGATGATCTCGGACGCATTTTTGAATATCTATTTCCTTGAAGAAGCTCGAAAACAGCGTTACAACGAACGGAAGGGTGACAATGTTTGAGATTTGACAGAATCAAAGGGATTATTTGAGATTAATGTATATTGTGATATTTTTCAATTTATCAAAAATTCAAATAATAACATTAATGTTATAACTCGAAAGTTTGGAAACTCAATATTAAAACAAATAACAACATAAAATTGTTTGGAATACAACAAAATCATCTATACTACGAAAACTCAAAAGTAAATCTAGGCACAAGCTTGGCATCATTTTTCAAAAGTGAAGACCCATCTATTGCTTGCCATGACCATGTTGAATATCATCTGCATAAAAATATCCGTACAAGAGGATAAGAAAGATGTTACCCATCTTACATCATGTAAGAAAACAAAGCATAAGTTGATGAAGACAAACATGAATCAACATATATAGCATCACAATAATAATAATAAGATTATACAAATGACATGATATGAAGAATGACAATTCAATGTTCCACATGCACAAATTACAATTCATGTGGTGCAAGACTAACTCAAGATAACATGGAAAAAGGTTATACTCTATGTGATATGTAGAGTACAACACCAACACTAGTTTATATATCTTTAGAGTGGGACAATTGTCTAGGGTGCAACACCGAATCAATTACTATCCCCTCTTTATGTCTAAAGTTCAATTCTAAGTTTCTTTGAAACCCATTCAGGTTGGTCTAGTGGTATTGGCTTGGGACCTAAGAGTATGTTCATCTTCAAAGTCTTAGGTTCGATTCTCCTTTGTATCAATTTGAGTGGGCTAATTTAGCTTTTTCATAATATATTTAACAAATTTCAAAGGTTTTCAAAGAAGTTAAAAGTCCGGAGGAATAATCATACAAGTAGCAACATTATGATCAAAGAAAATTAAAAGGCTTAAACATAATATCTTCTTAAGTTTAGCTCAGTCGGTAGAAACAATACATAATATACGTAAGGTTTAGGGTCCAACCACCACAAAAAAAGAAAAAGCTTAGACATAATAGAAATTATTTTTTAACTTACATGTTAAGGCAGTAACATTCATTTTGAAGGCAATATTTTAATTGAGGAAAAACACAGGAAAGATATATACAATGCATGTGAGATATACACTTTCCTGCAATGAGAAATAAGAATACAGAAATATTACTTCTTTTTTTTTTGACAAAAGAAATATTACTTACATATGGTAAATTAAGACATTCCACAAAAAAATGATAAATCAAAACAATAAAAAACATGAAAATAAGCTTACCACCAACATTGATTACAACAATAAATAGGGAAACAAAAAGTATCATAGTGTAAAAAAACTTTAGAATTTCTTTCATTTTTTCTTAACCAAGCATGTGACAATTAGAAAATTGTTTGATCACTTTATGTAGCAAAATATAACATTGTGCAATGTATACTTAATTAAGTATTGTTTGATACTTACTTTATTACAATAAACCCTTCATTAAAATTAGAATAAATAGTAAATGTCTCTTAAGTATATTGATGTATGATATTTGTCCATTTAGCTCATATAATTCATCAATTGTCTATTAACCTGTAATTTAAGGCAAGTTATAATTCTTATCAAACCAATACATAAGATGAGCACTATTTTATTTTATTTTTTAAGAGTAATGATGTCCTAAGCCCACATAAAGCCATATATGGGGTCGTCCCTGGCTCGAACTTGATAAATGATCTCTTATAAAAAAAATTATTTATTATTTATTTTTGAGGTGATCTCTTCTAAATTTCTTATCATCATCATTATACATTCTTTAATCTGCCATTCTTTAATGTTTTGTCATCGTTTGACTTCTTCTCTTGATTCTGAAGTGCAGGTTGAAGATGGGAAGAAGGTTGATGATAGGGCGAAAGATCGAAAAGGATGAAAACTTTAATTTTGATGATTATAGCATGAATTTTGGGGCGTATTAGTTAAAATATCATTAGTTGAAATATGTAATTATATAATTTTAACTTTTTGGTATAATGATATATATATATAATGATTTTTTGATATAATTTTAGCTTCATTGTCTTTTATATTATTTTATATATTGAAAAAATTGTCGAATCCACGAAGAGATGTGGTGCATGTTGATTACCGTAAACTGAATGTTTTTTTATTTTATTTTATAATCCTAAACTAGTTTCAGATTATAAAATTTAGGCTTAATTACACTTTTGGTCCCTTAACTTATTTTTTGGTTACGTTTTGGTCCCTTAACTATTAAAAGTTTCGTTTTGGTCCCTTAACTTATTTTTTGGTTTTGTTTTGGTCCCTTAACTATTAAAAGTTTCGTTTTGGTCCCTTAACTTATTTTTTGGTTTCGTTTTGGTCCCTTAACTTAGTTTTTGGTTTCGTTTTGGTTCCTTAACTCTAATACATTCATCCTAACATAAAGGACCAATGTGGTTGACGGAGGAAGAGTTAAGGGACCAAAACGAAACCAAAAAATAAGTTAAGGGACCAAAACGAAACTTTTAATAGTTAAGGGACCAAAACAAAACCAAAAAGTAAGTTAAGGGACCAAAACGAAACTTTTAATAGTTAAGGGACCAAAACGAAACCAAAAAATAAGTTAAGGGACCAAAAGAGTAATTAAGCCTAAAATTTAAATGGTATTTTTGGAACAAATAGATCGTGTGAGAAATGAATAAGGTGGGAAAAGTAATTGTCATTTTTTGAGGGTCTTTGATATTTGCCGGCTATGCTATGATCAGTTTTTTTTAACTGCAAATCACTTATCTTAAAATCCTACTAAGTCCTCCAAAATCTTTCTTTAAACCCTAATTTCTCCCTCCTAAAACAAATTAGTGGACCATTAATCAATGGATTATCTCATAACAATAAATGTCTATTTTCTATGCATTGAAGTTGTTTGACTTTGTTTTCCAACAAATCGTCCACTTCCAATGTGGTGCAATATTTAACCATCTTATTTCCGTTTCCGATGCAGTGTAGCAGTCTTGATTTTTGTAGTAAAAAAGACTATGTCAACATTATTTGTGAGGGTGATTGTTTGGAAGTAGTTGACTTGATTATTGCTGATTTTGATCATACCTTGCACACTTATGCTACTGACATCCTTCATATTAGAGATGTTTTATGGTTAAGGAAAGATCACATGCAAGGTGCTCTTCTCACCGGAACTGCCCTCCGCCTGGCATGGAATCTCTCATCCTGAGAGATAAACTTGAAACTTAATTTCGATTCTTCCTCTTTTTTTTTTTTCATTTTTCTTTTTGTCTCGTTACATTGTAACACTACCAAAAAAAAATACACGGCAAAGCCTACAGTGTCACTCCATGAATTGGGTATAATTTATCCCTCATATGTTAAATGAAACAATGAGAAGTTTGATGTTCTGGAGATAAAAATTGTATTTGATTGTATGAAAAAAATGGATTTTTCTTTGATAGCGGAAAATTACCCCAAATCATTGAGGAGTAATGCAGAAAAAACAAAGAAGAAAAAAACCTTTATTTTCTTCTCTCATAGGTAGTCATTTTCTATGAATATAAAAAATACCATTTCATTTCATCCTCCAAATGCAGCAGCAAATTACAAAAGGCCTTATACGTACTCCTCATCAAAGCTGGTAGCCGAAATATGGATGATGTCTTTGTCTTAAATCTGTATTCCCTTATTTGCGATTTAGGTTATTAAATTGAAAAAATAATTCCCTTATTTCTTCTGTTGGTTTCTTTTGCTGTTGGAATATTTAATACTTATTTGTGTTTGAACTTCTTTGATTTTTGGTTAGTTTTTAGCAGCAGTTCTATCATTTTATGCATTTTTTCCATTCTTGGATAGGTTCTTTTATGTTTTAGCTAGCAGTTCTGCTAGAGCAGTTTGTTCTTTGAGTTGGTTAGCCTTAATTGGTTGCCTGTAACCTGTTTTGGAAGTCTTTTGTACTCTCTTGATATCCGAGAACGTCTTTGGCTGGAGTATTGTGTTTGCATGCACACTAATTATGACATGATGGTTTTTATTTGCTGCAGAAATTAGTTTATTCCTAGCCTTTAAAAAGCTATTTCAAAGACACTGAGATTAGTTGAGGATGGTTTTTCAATCAAGATTTGTGATGGGGAGACCAACAGTTGGTTCCAACGGATATATCACCAAGGGATATATGTCTCAAGATCAAGGATTTATGGAATAATGAGAAATGTATTGTATAGAACTTGCATACTACTTTCCCATCTACAATTACCCAAGCAATCCAAAATTGAAGTCCTTGTATTATACCTTTCGATGGAGGACACAAGGATATGGAATGGTAATTGAATGGAGAGTCTTCAACGTGTAAGTTATCATTGGTTATTCTTTTATCATCAAGTTGAAATCTCTCAAGAAACTTGGGGTTGGATCTGGAAAGTACAGGTTGAAATCTCTTCATTTCGTATTTTTCCCGCTTTTCACTACCAAATAAATGTTTTATTTAAGCAACATATGAAAATAAATCAAATTCTCCATAAACACAAAAACAAAATAACAGTAGAAGTAGAGAACAATAACACATGCGAAGTAGATTGAACTTTTAGCACCTAAGAGTAGTAACACCAAAAAATTAATAGCATATCAACACGTAATTAATTAAAATTTTAACTTTTGGATGGAAAGTTCTCCAATGCTAAACTCATAAAAAGAGTGAAACACAATTGCAAGAAGCTTTTTAGAGGAATCATAGATATAAGAACTCCTTTATGAAGTACACCGTTCCTCTTTTTATATATGTACTCACTGCAAGAACAGTTGGCGCTGTCTGTAGAGAACGAACCCACGACCCCGAATACCCTTAAAGAGGACTCTGAACGTCACCATTCCGTAAACCCTGAAAGGGGCTCTGAGTGTCAACATAAAGTCAACCCTTAAAAAGGGCTCTAGACGTCGCCATTCTGTCAACCCTCAAAGGGGCTCTGAACGTCGACATTACGTCAACCCTTAAAGAAGGCCTTGAACGTCGTCATTTGGTCAACCCTGAAAGGGGGCTCTGAACGTCGATGTTACGTCAACCCTTAAAGAGGGCTCTGAACGTCGTCATTCCGTCAATCCTGGAAGGGGGCTCTGAACGTACGTCGACGTTACGTCGACCCTTAAAGAGGGCTCTGAACATCACCATTCCGTCAACCCTGAAAAGGGGCTCTAAATGTCGACATTACGTCAACCCTTAAAGAGGGCTCTGAACGTCACCATTCCATCATCCCTGAAAGGGGACTTTGAACATCGACATCACGTAGACCCCAAGTGGGCTCTGAACAAAAAACAACTCTTCAACCCCAAGTGGGCACTGAACGCCGCCACTACGTCAACCACAAGTGGGATCTGAATGAAAAACAAGTTGTCAACCCCCAAGAGGGCACTGAAGGCCGCCACTACGTCAACCCCAAGTGGGCTTTGCATGAAAAATAAGTCGTCAACCCCCGAGAGGGCACTGAGCGTCGCCACTATGTCAACCCCAAGTGGGTTCTGAATGAAAACATGGCGCTAACCCCAAAAAAGGCCCTGAGCAGAAGAAAACCTCATATATAGATCTATCCTCAAGGGTCATAGAAGAAATATTTCTCAGAGAAAATCACGAAATAACTAAAGAAGAAATCAATAAAAGTCAAGAAGAACCAAGACTCACATGGTCAAGAAGACATAACGCCACAAGCGAACTAAAACCAAAAGGTTTAGAAAATTTAACACCTCAGGTGAGCTAAAGTCAAGAGGCCATGTAGAATTAACGCAAAAAAGGCGAACCAGGGTCAGAAGACCAAGATAAATTACAAGTTATAAAGCAAAGAGGAAACAGATTCGAAACGACAAAGAACATCAAATATTATAAATGGGAAATAGTTTCAAAACCATTAAGGCAAGTCAACATATATACGACGTCTCAAAACAAATATACCACCAAAAGCTTAAAGAGTACGGAAGGTACCTTAGAAGGCTCGCTCACTTCAATTACATAAAATTGTAGAGTACTGTAGTGCCACAAAGGGCTCCCCCATGTCATACACCAATGAACTCATTGAAGGACATATAAATTGCAGATATTGCCCATACTCCAGTATCAAAATCAACTTCATAATTAATCACTTCGCCTTGTCCCAAGACTCATGTTTGGAGGGATGTGGTCTATCGCCTTCATAATTAATCACCACGACTTGTCCCAAGACTCGTGCATGGGGGGTTGTGGACTATCGCCTTCATAATTAATCACTTCGTCTTGTCCCAAGACTTGTGCCTAGGGATCCGTGGACTATCTATATATAACTAAGGGCACAACGTCCTCCAAAAGGGCCAGAAACGGTCTTAACCGCGTCCTCTTAAGGGCACCGCCTCAAAAGGCTTTTATATGTTGGAACAAAGGGTGTTTAACAATACCACTTTTAGTTTTGATGATAACAAGGTATTAAAAATTGTCAATTGGATATGCTAATATTTGTTTAAGTGTGCAGGATCTTAGTCAAAGATTTTAATCTTAGAAAGTATTCTGTAAGAACAAATGAAGAACAAAAACCTAAAGAAGCTTGTTGCAAGTAATTCTGAAGACTTGGAGAGCCTGAAGAATCATCTGAAGTTGTTTCGAGAGGTTCTGAAGACTAAGAAAGTGTGAAGAAGCTGTTTCGAAGAAGTGCAAAACAAGAGGTTCTGAAGACTCAGAGGATCTGAAAAACGAAGAGAGTCTGAAGGAGCTGAAGAGAGTCTGAAGCTCAACAGAGTCTAGAATTCTACAGAGAGTCTTAAGATTGTAACTCAAGAATTTGTTTAGATGAATATCTGAATGCATTTCGTTGCAAGAGAAACGTTCAAATGGAATAACGGCTATTTTCAAGTCAACTTAAGCATGGGATGCTTTACGACAAAGAATGCAGGAAAAGGACAGAGAATTGTACAAACCCCTGTTTCCACTACTCCACTACTTGTACTATTGGCAGCTGTGTCTACTGGTATTTTCGCTTCAAGTAGGATGGTATTCAAAATCTGTTTTGAAGGACGATTACCATATCAAGCAACAAATCAACAGTGGTTGATCAAGCTTCTAGATGACTCTGTGATATGCTGGCTTTTCTCAACGTGTCTCTACAACCTCTATATAAAAGAGTGAAGACTTGGAGAATTGGTTACTGACTCTACTACTGAAAAACTTAGCTATTGCGCTATTTTGTTATTCTCCCTGAGTCAAGCAAAACACATCAACAACTTAGGAAATTCTTACAAACTTCATATTCTAGAATTTCTAAGTGTCACAGAAAACAGAGTCTTATTGTTTTATATTTGGAACATCACTGATAGTATATCAAGTGTTCAAACTCTTATTCAATTTTTTGTAAATTGTGTTAGAAGTCTCTTGCTTGCTTGAGCATTTGAAGTCTCTTGGGTGTGTCCTTGAGCAAAAGAAATCTCTTGCTGTATGCTTGAGCATTGGAAGTCTCTTGTTGTGTGCTTGAGCAACTTGTAATTTGTTATTATTTTTTAGTGAACTCTCCTTGGAAGTGCAATGGGGACAAGACTACTTCCGGTTTGTGGAAGGAACCTATATAATTGCTTGTGTTCTCTCTTTCCCTTATCTCTTTACTTTATTCTGCTGCAACAGACTCTGGACTCCTATCAGAACCTGAACTCTATCAAACTCTGATCTGGAAACATAATCAATCTCTTTAAGAGACGCGAAAAAGTTAACACAGTTCAACCCCCCCTCCCTCTTGTGTTTTTCTCACCTTCACTAGAAACATTTAGAACGCTCTAAATGCATGCTATACAATCCACCTCATGAATTCATCACTTCACCTTGTCCCAAAACTCGGACTGTGGACCGTCAATATATTCCTAAGGGCTCGAATGCTCTCTAGAAAGGCTTAGGCTCCCTCTAGAAGGGCTCTTAAGGCTTAAGCGCTTCCTTCCAGAGGCGCCGCCTCAACTAACTTCTAGAAGCATCAAGAACTCAGTAAAAAGACACAAAGCCTACATTAATTAAGTCTTGAAAACCAAGTCCACGAAGGGCTATAAATACACCTCTTGAGAGCACTCTCAAGGAATTTCATAAACTGTCTAAACCCTAAATTCTATTATTGTACTCACTGCAAGTACAATATCATATAAGTATATCTAACTAGATCATTATGTTGATACAAAATCAATGTTAGATTGTCTTTAAAAGTGTACCTTCAACGGTGAATTTTAGCACACTTAACAACTTTTATCGATAATTTTATCATAGTTATTATAAGAAATTACCTCATTGAAATTGACAGACACATTAATATTGACGGTTGATATCTCAGCTATTGTTAAAAAAGACCAACAACAAAAAAATTGTGTGCCACAAGATCCCAAATGCGCTCACATAAGTTTCATGATCATGAACGCATCTCACATGATCTTTCATTCTCAAATTCAACTCTTTAATCATTTCAATCAATCCAAGAAAGTTGACATTACTATATTGATATAATTAATTTTTATGGAACCTTTTTTTTTTACACAATTTTTATTTTTTTAAACCTTTGAAAGACAAAATTAAGATTAATTTCTCTAGCAGGCCCATTTTCAATTAAAATATAATTTTTTTTGTTACGAAGATTATCCCAAATTCTTGAATAATAAATATTACTCACATTTCTAATATTAGTAAGGCACATTATTAGGAAAAAAGGGCCCAAAAAATATCACAAATTTCTTCGATAATAATTTTTTTGACACATTAATAAGAACAATCAATTTTCGTTATAGCAAAGGTGTATATAAAAGAAAATTGGCCCCTTACCGATATGGACTATAGGTCGTCGCACCCCCGACTTATGTCGAGGGACAGCCCTGGCTGTGGTTTGGCAGGGTTGTGGTTTCCCTGATCCAGTTATATTGTGCTTAGGTGTGGATGTAGATAATATAGCTAAGATAATCCACAAAATCGTGAAGGATGTTGGGGTCTTGCACCTTTTATTATGTGGAATATTTAGTGTGTAAGAAACAAATTAATTTTTGATAAATAATCCAATAACTTTGTATGTCAACTTTTAGATGTAATTTTCATGTTTCTATTAATCATAATCATATACATTATCTTATGTGATCTTTTTAGGAAAAAAAGATTGGAAAAATTTAGGATTTTATGTGAGGTGTTTATCAATATTTGAATGATCCTGATTTCATTGACAATGGTTAAATAATTGCTTTAACTTCTATTTATCATTTTGACAAATTCATTAGCCATGATATATTTTAGGATAATGCTATTTGTCCTCAGAAAGCAATTCACGACCATGTTTAAGTAAGTGTAGCATAAATCTACTTTGAATTCCATCCACCCATGTATCTTCAGAAGTCATTGAGACAAAGGTCAGTTTTTTTTTTTTTTTTTTAATATTAGATGTTGATCTTTTATCTATTGTCTTAAGTGTATTTGTTTTGTTGCTCTATTTTCAAAAAATGAAGTTTTGATTAATTTTTTAAAAAAATATGGAGGACAAAAAGTCCATTTAAACATTAAATCATGTGTTCATTATTAACTATTATTAACCAATACATAGTTTATTTATCCGTGCATCGCATGGGTAGACGTCTAATATTATTAACGACAAACTACTGCAGGACGCACTAATAAGCTTGAAAAAAAAAAAACAAATACAAAAGTGACACTAACAAGTGCAACACATAAAACCAACAACCAAAAGAAACATAAGTAGCGCCCATCCCCACTAGCACAAAACAGTTCTGGAAAAAACAGGGAACAAAAGACAGCAACAACGAGCAACCGAAAACCGATTCCGATCATGCTACCTCCACAAGGAGTCCGAAGGACACCAAATCCATTCATAGTACAAGCAGACCTATGTCTTAAACCTTTCCGATGACCGTTTCTAAGATATGTCTTTAATCTCGTCCACCCTTTTAATTGTATTATTAAAAGTACAATAATTTCTTGCTTTCCAAATTAACCAAATCTCCGCTTCCTACGGTATCAATATTTTACCGTGAGTTGACATCCCATGGACGAGTACAATAACATTTAAAGTTAATGCATTTACTTATCCAAGTTGCACAAAAAAATGTTGGACAGTCATAATTCTCCTTGCAATTTGGCCTCCTTGCTGTTATATATAAAAAACAAATATTATTGATAGGGGTAAACTATTTTTAAACGATAAACGAGTTCAACATAATTTCTCAACCAAAAAAAAAAAAGATCAAAAGAAACGAAAATGGTTTACCCATAATGTTAGGTACAATAAAAATTAAGAAAATGAAGAGAATCATTAAATAATCAAATTGAATTATTTCTTCCATATTTATTCTTCTAAGCCTGCAACAAATAGAAATTTATTGATCACTTTATGTTGTAAAGTCCTATGTTTTATATGCAACGATCTATAAATAAAAGTTTTATATCCAAAGATCTATAAATAAAAAAATATTTATAGATCTTCAAGGAAATTATCAAAGGTAGTCAATTTGCATGTTTGCCTGTTTAGCTCGCTAAATCAATATAAGGGCAACCTTCCATTATTTTCATTTTCTGGCCTTTCATTATATATTGGGGCGAAAAATAAAAATTAGCAAAATTAGAAATAATAAAATAAAATAAGTAATATGTTTAAAAAAAATAGTTTAATTGTGGCTATATAAAAAAGGGAAAGGCTAAAGTGTAAGACAGATATTTGTACCATATGTTAGCACTACAACGTTCAAATCAATGTCTTTTCTTTAGAGATATAGTGTGTAAAACGGATCGTACCTGGAGCATGGCCAGTATCCATGCTTTTATAGGTCGTGTTTGGCGTAATTACTCTTGTGAAATTTGTTGATGGATGCGGGAGTTCATTAGAGACGAGCCTATGGTTTATAACAGTCTTGGGCGTTGATCCGATGCGATGAGGTGCACGACTGATCCTTTGTAAGTCTTCTCTTCAAGGAGAGTTGGGTTAACAGACCTTACATGTTAGGTTGTGGTTTCAGGTTGAAATAATGTTCGCAACAATTGTTAGCATATCAACATTATTTCAAAAAGAAAAAACATTAGTGTTTGTTTCTTTGAATTCAATTTTGAATTCTTCAAATCTAGAAGCCCTGGATCAAGCATATGCCCAAACATAAGATATAGAAACACATGGAGTGTTATAGTGTGAATTTAAAAAATTCTCATGTCAACCTTCTTAATTATTGCTCATTTATGAGGTGAGGTTAAACCATTAATTTTGTAACGGTCAAAATGATCTTAGCCATTGGATCTAAAACTTATCTTTGGCTCCTCATCTATAAATAGAACTCGTATTCCTCATGTATAGAGTCTGATGTAGAGTTTTGAATGTAGCGGTTATAAGATCAAAACACAGAGAGAGAGAGAGAGAGAGAGAGAAGGGGGGACACAAAACAATTTACACTAGTTCTTCTCACACAAGCAAAAGACTACACATGCTCAATTACACAAGCAAAATACTTCAAAAGTTCAATCAATCAAGAAATAGACTTCCAATGCTCAAACACATGAGCAAAAGACTTTTATAATCTAATTTAATCAAATAAAAGATTTTTTTGTTTTACATGTGATATAAAATCAGAGGTGTAAACAAATACAAAATAGAGTAAACTCTTAAGAATTAAATTTTAATTGTTTTTTTTCAGAGTAAGAACACTTCAAAATATGCAAAGTCTGCTCTCTTTTTTCAAGTCTCCGGCTACTTATATAGAGGAAAATATACATTTTACAACATGGTTTAAAATATTTTTACATCAGCCGATAATATACCAGATGTCAAAGGCAACACGATGGCATTTTTGAAATTACTTTGAACTTTATAACAAGGTTTTCACATCAGCGGAGAAGAATATCTTAGGGGGAAAACAAGTGATAAAGAGTTTTCACATCAGTGGGTATAATACCTGTAAGGGAAAGCCTTTTGTATAACATTTTCATGTTTCCTCTTCTCTAAAAATGTGTATCCCATTTTCCCTCTCACACAAACCCTAAACTCTTCCCAAAACATATGGTGGCCATACGACTGTTCACGACAACTATTCCCAAAACATGTGTATCCCATTGCTCTCATCCCTTTTCACTTTTCTCTCATCTGTTTCAAGAGACGCACACCCGACTTGTTCATGATCATATGGTTCACAGATTCATAATCGCTCTTCTACCTTCGCTACCGTTCACGACTAATGTTCACGTTTCTTCTACCTCGTACTGTTTGCGTTACTGTTCACGGTTCTTCTACCTCCAGTGGTGTACAAGACTGTTTTTGTTGATTTTGATTTAGTCAAATTTGAATCTGATTTTGGGAAAATATATTTACAATATTTTTATTTTTATTTGGTTTGGTTGATTGTGAGTTTACTAATTTACAGGTTTTTTGTTGTTGTTTATTGCGTATATCGAGTACTCAAAGTTGAAACTAGAAGATTCATTGCTAGCTTTATAAAAAATCAATCATCTCCTCCTACCTTGTAGAAGGCATGTCTGGTGTCCGAGAGTGTCTCATACCGACACATATAAATTCCAAAATAAAATCGGTAGTTGTGGTCAACGTAGATAAAACAAAAAACATACCTAACGTGTCGTGATAAAAATATTCCTTTTGTCACTACCTTTGTTAGGCTCTTGTTTTTCTCTCTTTTTTTGGATAGTATTTCGGATCTTTGATGTCTTCCCAAACACCTCTTGTGCTGGATAACTATTGTAGTAATATATTTCATTTTAGCCTCACAATTTTTTTTATCATTAAAGTCATTTTTGCTATTAACTTTCTCTTATTTCTTCTTTTTTTCTTTTTTTTTAAAGAAACTTTCTCTTATTTCTCAATGCAAATATTATAGCAAATGCGTCATGCAAATAATTTTAATCAAAATCTAAATTTCACAAAAAGTAATGTTCATAATTTATATGTATTAACGCAGTAAAACGATCACAAAATATTCATCTCGATGCTAGTAGATTATAATGTCATTTCTTGCATGACAATTTCATAGTTAAAAAAAAACAATATTTTTTCTTTTGAAGGAAACATAAATCGGGTTTTGCTTTGACCTTTTCGTTTTTTCTTGAGCGTCATTCACTCATTTTTGTTCGCAACAGATTTTGTTTTCCCAAACTGATCCACCTTTTATTTTGCTTATTCTTCCTTGAGACTCGCTCTCTCTCTAATACACACTCAATACATACCTTTAGGATTCTACCAAAAAAAAAAATACATACCCTTAGCAAGATATATATAAGAGGCAACACCCAAAGTTCATAGAATCTATCAATCTTAGTTGCATCCTCGGCATTCGAAGGTTTCTGAAAAATTCTTTGTTGTGAGTCTATTGCCACTTATCACATTTATTAGTTTTATCTTTATCTTTTCAAACCACATCTGCAATTCAAACTTTAATCGCAGATGTAGTTTAAAAAGACGAAGATAGAAATAATAGCTCTCTCTCATTTTCTTCCAAGGTATAATCTTATTTGATTTCAAAGCTTACTCTAACGGCCTTTATTATAAGATTGAGATAAAATATGGGTTCTTAACAATTTTTTTGTTAATGTTTATGTCTATAATAATGGGAATGTTTTGTAACAAAATGTTCTCCACCATAAGGTACTGATCGGAATGTTGAGATTCTTATGAGTAATGATAGTATACCTATTGACAACAATATTGAGGTGCGTCTGCCTAACATTGCTAATGTGTGCTGTAAGTAAGACGTATAACGATGACAATTCGAAGTTTCTTTTCCAGCATAGATGTGATCTTATCCGGGGACGGACCCACGTCAAACACATTGAGAGCCAAGGCCCTCACTACTTTTTCAATATTTTGTTTTACCTATATATATACTACTGAATAAATAGATGAATGACAAAATTACTCAAAATTTGTTCCTTAACTTAATTTTAGATAACATTTTAGTTCTGATTTAGTCTTTTATGTTATAAAATATCAGCATAATTGTCCTTTTTTCATGAAAAAAATAATCAAAAACTGCAAAACAATTTATCAACCTCATAGACAAATTCAAATCTTTATCAAGCAAACCTAAAAAATTCAGATTATATTGAAAAATTTCAAAAAATGATAAGGTATTGTTATTTTATAACATACATGACTAAATCGGGACAAAAAAGATGAAGAACGAAAATGTTACCTAAAATTAAATTAAGAGACGAATTATAAAATTTTACAATAAACTACAAACCAAATACTGTATATCTCAATTTCCAACTTTCAAACCCCTTGCTTTGTTATGGACGCTTTGTTGATCTGAATGAGGTATTTTCTTGGGTTATGAGTTATAGTGCATGCTCATGAAGGAGACATCAACGGCATCACCATGAGCCAGTGAAAAACTGCATTGCTCACAAGTACAATAATCGTTTTCGGGTAGAATCAATTATAGGAAGAATCAGGATATATTTTTCAGCATTAACATATTCACCCTTACCCTGCTACACTTTTTAATAAGATATTGCCTTTTTTTTTTGAAGTAATATTGTCTCTGCACTTTTATAAAAAAATTGGTTGAATCAGGATATATTTTTAAATGTTAAATAAGTAAATGGTCCCTAAAATATACCAACATTTTATTTTAGTCACCATAAAATATTTTTTATAGGTTTTTGGTCCCTCCAAAATTTTCCATCCATGAAATTAGTCCCTATTTTTTTATTAAGCTCATGTCAAACCTTTATATTTTTAAATAAATTTTTCCAGATATGTGTAGTAAATTATGACAATATTTTCCAAAAAAAAGAAGATTATTTTAACAAAACAATTTAATATGAATTTTTTCGAACCAAAAACATAAAAATTCATATGTAATATGTTTTGTTAAAAACTTACAATTTTTTTGGGGATAGATTGTCATAATATTCTACAAATTTATGGAAAATTTCATTAAAAAATATAAAACCTAGACATTTGTTGACTAAAAAATAAGAATTAATTTCATGGATACAAAATTTTGAAAGGACAAGAAACCTAAAATATTTTTTAGGTGAACTAAAATCAAGTGTTGATATATTTATGGACCGTCATTAAATTTCCTAAACAGCTAAAAGGATCTTTCTTAAGGATCCCCACGTTTGCCCAGATAACATAAATCACTTCGCCTTGTCCCAAGACTCGTGCTTGTTGGGCTATGGACCGTCATAATATTCCTAGGAGTCTTAAGGACCTCTAGAAGGGTCTGTAAACCCCCCAGGAGGCCTTGGCGCCCTCCAGAAGAGTTCCAAGGCCCAGGGCGCGCCCCTTCCAGGGCGCCTCTTTAAAATAAGCCTCTAGAACCCGCCTAAAATACCAGAATACCCTATGGCTTGGAGACCAAGCCATCAAAGCCCAAGCCCACAGCAGGCTATAAATACAACCCTTGAGAGCATTCTCAAGGCATCCAATAATCAGTCTAAACCCTAATAGACAGAGAAAACCCTAGTATTCACTACTCGTACTTTTTGCAAGTACAGTTGGCGCCGTCTGTGGGAAAAGGTAAAACTAACCTAGACCACCTTCTTGAATCACAACCGTGGTTCAGGAACCCTCATCAGCTTTCCGAGTCATACCCCTGTGATTCAGAAAGTCCAGCACTCAGAACTTCTCAGATCCCAGAGCAGCCGCCGCTTTCCTCATGGCCACCCCGGAAGATTTCGAGACCCTGAGAACCGACATGGCTCTCTTACGAGAGCAAAACGAGGCTCTGCGCGCCTCGGTGGAAACCGTTCAGCAGAAACAACAAGAGGAACGAGACGAATCCCAACATGGCGAGATGGAGAACCCAGAGCCACAACCTCTTTCAGTAGAGATCTGGAACGCCCCAGTACCAGAACACTTCAAACCTCCCCATCTGTCACCTTTTGATGGGAAGAGCGACCCGGTGGAACACATAACGGCGTTCAACACTCGCACGGCCGTTGTGGGCGCTACTGACTCTCTCAAGTGCAAACTCTTCGCATGAACCCTAACCGATGCAGCTTTGCATTGGTACATGAACCTCCCTCGTTTCTCTATCATGAGTTACCCAGACATGACCAGGAAACTCACTCAGCAATTCGCGGCAAGTCGCCATCGAAAGGTCTCCGCCACCAGCCTTTTCAACGTCAGTCAAGGACACACTGAGTCACTGCGAGATTACTTAGCCAGATTCAACGATTCTACCCTCAAGGTAGTCAACCCCAATCAAGAGGTTTTTGTGGGAGCTTTCCAGAACGGTTTAAGGGCGGGACAATTCAATGAATCTTTGGCGCAAAAGCCCGCCGACTCCATGGAGGAGATCATCGCCAGGGCCGACTGTTACATCAAGGGAGAAGAAATCAACGCAGAAAAGAAAGCCAGGGATGCAAAAGAGCACACCTCTACTAATCAAGATCGGAGAAATCACCAGCCCCTGGCTGACCGGGATCAATCTTTCTATAAGAGGCAGGAAAGGCGCCCCCACGCACCCTACATCTCCAAGATCCGCCCGAGCGCCCTTACACCTTTGAATACCCGCCCAGCACAGATATTCAGGGAAGTCTACGAAGCAAAAATCATCCCAGAGGCTAAGACAACAGGACACACGATCATGGGAGCAGAACCCAACAGTTGGTGCAAGTACCACAGAATCCAAGGTCATGACACCAATGATTGCATCCACTTAAGAAGGGAGATTGAGCGACTAATACATAATGGAAAGTTAAGGGGATACGTTCAGACAGACAAAGAAGGAAGATCTCAGAAGCCTAGAAAGGAAGCAAACAGCGAAGAGAAAAGACACACCTTGAATACTATTTCTGGAGGATTTTCAGGTGGAGGTGAATCCAACTCCTCACGTAAGAAGTATGTCAGGCAAGTGATGTTATGTCAAGAGTACGACTCAAGAGAAGAAAAGGAGCCCGAGATTCACTTCTCGCCCAAAGATTTCCAGGGCGTCGTCCCTCATGACGATGACCCCATGGTAATTACCGTCCAGATATTCAACTGGGACGTGAAAAGAGTTTTGGTAGATACAGGAAGTTCAGCTGATATTCTATATTATGAGACATTTGAAAGAATGGGCCTGGATCCTCAACAGTTACAACCTTTCAGAGGAATTTTGGCAGGCTTCACAGGAGAGCAGGTGCACGTACGAGGTTACGTCACTTTGAAGACAACTTTCGGATACGGCTCTTCAGCAAAAACAATACGGGTCAGGTATTTGGTAATCAACGCCCCTAATTCTTACAACATAATCATAGGGCGACCTGCTTTTAACCTATTGGGGGGCTTTTATCTACAAAGTTTCTAGTTATGAAGTACCCTCTAGAGAACGGGAAGGTAGGAACGGTTAAGGGCGACCAAAAGTTAGCCAGAGAATGTTATCACAGCAGTCTGCGATTGCAGAAGAAGAAGAAAGATGAGATTGTTCAGAAGCACACCGTGAACGTGATAGACCTTGACCCAAGGGAGGATTTCCAACAGCCACGCTTAGAACCAACAGAAGACTTGAAGGAGATATCTATTGGCCCAGAAGACCATCAGAAGACCAAAATTGGAACAGCCCTGGATCCTACGGAGGAAGCCGCCCTCATCACACTTCTACAGAGGAACCTTGATCTTTTCGCTTGGAAGCCTTCAGAGATGCCTGGGATAGACCCGAAGATAGCATGTCACCACTTGTCCATCAATCCAAATGTTAAGCCAGTCGTACAGCGGAAGAGAAAGTTAGGCGAAGAAAGGCGTAAAGCAGTGGACGAAGAGGTACGCAAGCTGGTAGAAGCTCGTTTTATAAGCGAAATCCAATACCCAACATGGTTGGCAAACACGGTACTGGTAAAAAAATCAAATGGCAAATGGCGAATGTGCGTGGATTACACCGATCTGAACATGGCCTGTCCTAAGGATCCATACCCTCTACCAAATATTGACCATCTGATCGACAACGCTTCCGGCTTCAAAACTTTAAGTTTCATGGACGCCTATTCTGGGTACAACCAGATTAGAATGGATCCCTTGGACGGTCCCAAGACAGCTTTCATGACCAACAACAAGAATTATCATTACGAGGTCATGCCTTTCGGCCTCAAGAATGCAGGTGCAACCTTTCAAAGGAGTATGGATATGGCGTTCGCCGGGCAGATAGGACGTAATCTGGAGGTGTACATTGATGACTTGGTAGCTAAAACCAAGGAGAATAGCAACCATACTGAGGATCTAGACGAAATTTTAGGGCAATTGAGGAAGTACAACATACGCCTGAACCCATCAAAATGCTCTTTTGGGGTGCAGGCTGGAAAGTTTCTGGGTTTTTTGTTAACAAGCAGAGGCATCGAGGCCAACCCAGATAAGTGCCAAGCAATCATCAACATGAGAAGCCCATCAAACCTGAAGGAGGTCCAACAGCTGACAGGCCGCCTAGCTACCCTTTCTAGGTTTTTATCCTGCGCGGGCGACAAAGCTTTTTCTTTCTTTGCTTCCATAAAAAAGAAGGAGAAGTTTGAATGGACTCTAGAATGCGAAGACGCCTTTCAACAGCTGAAAGTTTTCCTCTCAAGCCCGCCTGTCCTGCATCGTCCCAGCAAAGGCGCCATCCTTTTTCTGTATCTGGCGATTTCCGATAATGCCATCAGTACAGTGTTGGTAGAAGACTCAGAGGCGGGAGAAAAACCAGTCTATTTTGTCAGCAGAGTTCTTAAAGGTGCAGAGCTGCGGTATCAGAAAATTGAACGTTTGGCTTTAGTTGTGGTAACCACAGCGAGGAAGTTACACCCTTACTTTCAAAGTCACAAGGTCGTGGTTAAATCAAACTATCCTGTCAAAAAGGTACTGGGTAAGCCGGATTTAGCAGGAAGGATGGTAGCTTGGTCCATAGAATTGTCAGAGTACGACATTCAGTTTATACCAAGATGAGTAATCAAGTCGCAGGTTCTAGCCGACTTCGTCGTAGAATTCTCTCCCCCAATTGAAGAGGAGGTACCATATGTGTGGATGTTATCAGTTGACGGCTCCTCCAATCTAAAAGGAAGTGGGGCAGGAGTAGTATTAGAAGGACCCAATGAACTGTTAATTGAGCAATCCCTTCGTTTCGAGTTCAAAGCAAGCAATAATCAAGCAGAGTATGAAGCACTCATCGCAGGAATGACCTTGGCAAGAGAGATGGGAGCTGAGAACCTACGAGCAAAGAGTGATTCTCAGCTGGTAACTAGTCAGATCACAGGGGAATATCAGACCAAAGACGCCCAACTTGTCAAGTATTTGACCAAAGTTCAGAATTTAGCAGCCACTTTTAAGTTCTTCGAAGCCATTCACGTCCCAAGAGAACAAAACGCCCGGGCAGACTTGCTCGCTAAGCTCGCCAGCACCAAAAGACCAGGCAACAACAGAACTGTCATCCAAGAAGTAATCACGGCTCCATGCACGGAAATTTTAGAAGTAAACGCATTAACAGAAGAGAGCGAAGGGTGGATGACGCCCCTGTTGAAGTACTTGACAGGATCTTTCAAAGCGAAGAATGAAGATGAGGAGCAGATTGTTCGGAAAAGGGCTTCCAGATTCACCATTATATCAGGTAAGCTTTATAAAATGGGAAAGGCTACACCAATGTTACGTTGCTTAGTAGAAGGCGAGACAGAGCTAGTTCTTTTAGAAGTTCACGAAGGAGTTTGTGGAAGTCACATCGGAGGGCGAGCTCTTGCTGCAAAGTTGCTCCGAGCAGGATATTACTGGCCTACTATGCTTCAAGACAGCTGCGAGTACGTTCGAAAATGTGATAAATGCCAAAGATTTTCAGATAAGAAGCACGCCCCAGCACATGAATTAACTTCGGTATATTCGCCTTGGCCTTTTCACAAGTGGGCAGTGGACATCGTAGGGCCTTTTCCGCTAGCGCCAGGACAGTTGAAGTTCCTTATTGTGGGAGTAGATTATTTCACCAAGTGGATCGAAGCAGAGGCAGTCGCCAAAATCACAGCTGAAAGAGTAAAAAAGTTTTACTGGAAGAAGATCATATGCCGCTTTGGCCTCCCCAGATTCATAGTATCAGACAATGGGACTCAGTTCGCTAGTGCTACAGTAGTGGATTTCTGTAAACAGCTGGGAATATTAACAAAATTCGTCTCAGTGGTTCACCCCCAGGCTAATGGACAGACATAATCAGCAAATAAAGTAATCCTAAATGGAATCAAGAAAATATTAGAAGCCGCCAAAAGCCTTTGGGCGGAACATCTTCATGAGGTAATTTTTTGCACCTATTATGTTTCTCTTTATATATGAATTCTCCAACAGCAAAAATCACCTAGTGATAGCTTAATGAGTATAAAATATTCAACATGATAAGGACAGGTACTATGGTCGTACCATACAACTCCACACTCTACAACCAAGGAAACACCGTTCACAATGGTTTATGGCACTGACGCAATGCTTCCGGTTGAAATAGACACTCCTACATGGAGACGGGATAATTTTTCTGAGGAAGAAGCAAACTGTCGTACCCTAATTTTTGACCAATTTATTTTTTATTTTTCTCGTATGTTGATCGTTTTTCAGTCGTCGGTTCGCGCGCTAATTCCCGTAACATCTGCTTTTGTTCGTATTTGTGGTCACATTTGTTTTTCGTTCGTCGTTTATATTTTAATATCGTTCGCGTATCAATTTCGTGATTTTTACTCGCGTTTCGTGCGTATTTTAGTGTAGCGTAACGTTTGCGTGCTTAAAGTTCATTTTATTCACGTCGTTGATTTATTGTTTTAATTAGCGTAAAAAGCCGCGTATCTCAGTCGTATCAGACGAAATTTCGGCAGAGAGGTATTTTAAAATACCTCATTTTTTGGTTCCGACGGGACATTTTTTTATTTATTATTTAATTTTCGTTTTTTATTTTTAATTATTTATTTAGATATTTATTTTTCCATATATTTAATGTGTTGTTATTTATTTATTTGTCTTTTTTATTTATTCATTTATTTTAAGTCATTGTACACTTGTCATTTTGTCATTGGTCCTGTCCAACTTTTCCTCCAAGAAACAGCAAGGGTATTTTGGTCCATTCCATGCATCAGATACTTAAGGTGTCAGAATCAGTCAGTCAGGCCAGGCACAGTTTTCGAGTACAAACAGATCCCAAAATCAACAATAAAAAAAAAAAGATCAAAACCATTTTTTCATCAAGAAAATCATCAAGAACATGATGAATCTTCATGAACATTCATGAACACCAAATTCCAGCAACCTTTTTTAACAACAACAAACATGAATCATAACTCAAATTAAACCATCAAACATCACCAAATCCATATAAACCCACCAAATCCGAAAAAAACAACTTCCAAATCCAAAAAAAAAACGAATCCGAATCATAAGGACCAAGAACCGTAGGCAAGGCAAAACACAACAAAGCCATTTTCGGCTTTAACCACAACAACAACAAAGCCATTTTCGGCTTTAACCGCAAACAACAACAACCATAAGTTTTTTTTCCGGCCAAGGCATCGACACCAAAACCGAATCCGAATGATAAGGACCAAGAACAGTGAGCAAGGCAAACCGAAAACTCAAAAAGGAAGAGGAACAACGAAGCTGAAAAAGAAACAACGGAAGAGGAAGAAGAAGAACACGAAACGTCAAAGAAGAAAAGAACACAGAATCGAAAACTAAAGGTATTTTTTCATGACTCTTAGTGTTTTTTTGTTGACTTTCTTTTGTAGATCTAGGGTTTTTGTGCATTTTTTTTGAAAATCTAAGCATGGATTCGAGTAGAGGAGGGTGAGACGAAGCTAAGGAGGTAAAATTTTTAAAAAAATAATAAGAAAAAACCTCCGGCGCGGCGGCTCTCCGGCCGACCACCGCGCCGGAGGAGCTCCGGCCTCCATCCACCACCCCTCAACTCTTCATCTTCTCCGGCCAACTCCTCTTGGTTCGGTTTTGGCTAGAGAGAGAAGGGAGGTTTCTTTTGAAAAAAATTTAGAGAGAAGGAAATATGAGAAGATGGAAGAAAAACACATGAAGATGCCTTTTATACTCATTTAATGAGTTGGGGCGGGTCACCCATGGGTTGACCCAGTACCCTCCTCAACTCTAGGACCCAGTACCCAGCCCACTTTGATTCTGTTTTACTGGTTTTCACCCCCTTTTTGGCTGTCTGCACCCCCTGCATCTTTGTAGTAACTTGTGTTTTTTTCAATTTCATGCACCTATCTTTTTAATTAATTCATATAAGATTTAGATTATATTTCATGCATTTTTATTAGTGTCTTAATCTTCATGTCATGCATTTTTTTATTTGTTTATTTAAATTTTATCTCTTATGTTTTAGTTCATTTTAGGCTTTGAAGTAACATTTCATATTTTTTCTATTTTTGTCTAAAGTTTTAACTATTATGCATTTATTATTTGATTATGGTTTAATTCCTATCGTATGCATTTTGTTTAATTAGCATTTCAAGTGTCATGCATTGTATAGATTACCTATTAATTTAATTTCAAACTCATGCATTCTTCTAACTAATATTTCTTTTTTCTTTTTTTCAAAATATTTGCGTTTCATATTTTTTTAAATATGCTTGATGTCATACATTTTATTTGGTAGTTATTCTCATATGTGAGGTTCTTTTTAAGCTTAATGTTTCGGTATATTTTGTTTTTGCATCATTTCTAGTATAATCTCATGCATCTTTTAATTTTTTGTTATGTATTTATTTATCATACTTAGTGTGTAATTAGGGAATTGATGTAATTTATTTTCGCGCATTTTTTTCCTTTTGAGACCATAGAATGTATTTAGGGTATGTAATATGTAACCGGCACACGCACTGACACGCGCACCGACACACCACTTTATTTATCGCTTTACGCTATTTTTATTTTTTTTTTCCCGTCGTTACGCGATTTCGTCGTTAGTTTAGAAAATATTTTCTTCAAAAAAAATCCAAAAAAAAAGGTCAAATTCAAATTTCTTTTAAGTAAACCTTGGTATGTAATCCAAGTGTTTTTTCCTTTTATTTTCCTTAATCAAATGTTAATCAATTTAATATCCACATTAGACATGGATTTCGTGCAATTAAAATTAACCAACTTCATCGTATTTTCTTCTCATGCCTTGAGGCCTCTCATCTCTTCTTAAAATCTTTTTTTCAAAAATGTTAAAACCAATTCAACTCATCAAATAAGTTCTTTAGCCGAACTACTTGATTTTGATCCCGATTTACTTGGGTAAGTAGGCAAAGGGTTTCAACCCTTCCAAATCAATAAAAAGTAACCAAAAACATGCTTCATCTTTCTCCCTTCTTTCACTTTAACTTTTAAACTATTTTGATAAGTAAAATTAATTTAGCGCAAGATTAGAGAATAGGTAGAAGGTTCCTATGGGATACCATAGTCGGTTCGGGTGCCTAACACCTTCCCCAATCGAAACCAACCTCCGAATCCAAGGTCTATAAGGGTTTTTACTCACTTTTTCCCTTCCCGCGAATAAAAGTTGAGAGTTCAAAGATTAAAGGTTCAAATCCAATCAATGATTTTGATACCCGAAAATCGCGAGCACAGAAATGGCGACTTCACTGGGAACCTTTTAGAGGTTTAAGCCTATTTTATCTTTCTTTACTTTTGCGCTTTGTTATTGCTTATACCTTGTAAATACGTGCCTAATTGTTTACTTTTCCGTGAGTGGCGAGATAAGTCCTACATCCGGGCTTGAGTGAAATATAAGATAGGAGTGGTAGAATCATAGTGACATGCCGAGAGTATTCTCGTGTGGTGGAACATGTGATATAACCACACTTAGCGGAGGATCTTGAAGTGATATACGTCGGCGTGTGTTGTCGCGCTTAGACATTATAGCTTTTAAGTTTCCGTCGAAGCTAAGGACCTTAGTTACCTTTAACCCATCTTGGCCATTAGGATGTAGTGCGGTGGCTAACCAAGTGTTGTCTTGGTCTTAGTCGATACGCGATGCTACACTCAAACTAGACTTTCCTACGGACGCTGTTGGACCGGGTGTCGTCTCGGGAATCCAATAAAGTTCGGAGGGGGTTGTAATTTGGGAACTGTGTTAGAACCCTGGTTACAAGTGCATCTGAAACCTTAGTCCTTACCAAATGGCGTGTTTACCCTCAGCTCCAACTTTGTGTACTTAACCTCACCATGTTTTCCATGTTCTTTAAGCATAATCATGCATACATGCATTCATACATAGATACTCTTTTTGCATCCATTAAAACATCGAAGGACTTATGTAATCTTTTTTTTGTAAACATATTAGATATGGAGGGTGTTGTGAAGAAAATTGTGAAGAGGACTAAGAAGTATGATTTCAAGAAACCGGATTTGGAGAATTTAAGGAAGCTAGCGAGGAGGTTGACTAGCCCGGACCACTTTCGTGAGCGGTATGGTTATTTGCTTAGTATTCTCAAGACAGATGCCGATGAAGGACTCCTCCATACCTTGGTCCAGTTCTATGACCCACTTTATCACTGTTTTACTTTCCCGGATTATCAGCTTATGCCCACACTTGAGGAGTACTCTTATTGGATCGGTTTACCCATACTCGACAAAGTACCTTTCCATGGTCTTGAACCCACACCCAAGTATTCAACCATCGCGGCTGCTCTTCATCTTGAAATCTCCGAGATAAAAGCCAATCTCACCCTTAAAGGAGGTCTCCAATGCCTACCCTTCAATTTCCTATACCAAAAAGCCACCACTTTCTCCGAGAGATCCAATGCTGACGCCTTTGAGACCATCCTTGCTTTACTTATCTATGGTATTGTGCTTTTCCCGAATGTTGACAACTTCGTTGACATGAATGTTATCCAGATTTTCATTACCCAGAACCCTGTCCCTACCTTACTTGCTGATACCTACTTGTCCATCCATGACCGTACATCTAAAGGACGTGGAGTTATCATTTGTTGTACACCCTTACTCTACACCTGGTTTACCTCACATTTACCTCGCCCTAAAATTCGATCTGAATTCATTCCATGGTCGGAGAAACTCATGGCTCTCACCCCAGATGATATAGTGTGGTACAACTCGGCTTATGATACTGGAGTGATCATTGACCATTGTGGGGAGTTCTCCAATGTGCCTCTTCTTGGTATACACGGGGGCATCAGTTATAACCCGCTTCTTGCCAGACGTCAGTTCGGGTACCCTATGAGGATGAGACCTGCTTATCTCTTCTTATCCAGCGAGTTTTTCTTGTACAAGGAGGATGTTAATGATAAGAGAATGCAGTTTGTGCAAGCTTGGCGATCCATTATCAGATTGAACAAGAGCCAGTTGAAGTATAAGTCAAATGTAACTCATGAATCTTATATCGATTGGGTCATTGATAGAGCTGCTCAGATAGGGATGCCTTACCCCCTGCTAAGGTCTTTAACTGCAACTTTTCCAACAATACCAGTGTCTTTACCTCCTAAGACCATGGAGGAGTATCAGGCGCGTTTGGTTGAGTCAGAGCGTGGAAGTGCTGATTGGAAAGAGAAATATCACGCAGCTAAGCGTGAGAATGACACTCTCATGAGTCTTTTAGAAGAAGAGAATTGGAAAAATCATAAGAAAGATCAAGAGATTGCTGAGCTGAAAGAGCGTATCAGGGTGAAAGATGCTATACTTGAACAGGTTCCCAGGAGTAAGAAGAAACGCATGGATTTCTTCGCTGGCCCGCATTCAGATTTGGAGGAGTAGTCTACTTCAAGAGCTTGAGATTTTCACTTTTGTTTCCCTTTATGTATTTTTCTAGTTTTCTGTTATGTACTTTGAAGTCTATCCCTTGACTCAGTGTGTTAAAACGGGAATTATCTTGTATTGGTTTTTTATTGTGTAATGAATGATTAAGGTTGTTATGTTTACAAAAATTGTCCTTATAAGTTCTTCGATGATTTAAAAAATTGCATCGTTTTTTCATTTAGCATATCATGCATCATATTGCACTCATAAAAATGTCAAAACCGAGTCTCATAATTCTCTCATTTCTGCCTCAGTCAAGGAAAGTGGCCCGGCGTATTCAGTACAAGCCTTCTCGCATCCACAACACTCGGGCAATTGTTAAAAAGAAGATGGATTTGATGGAACAAGAGAACAGGGATCTCAAAGAACAGGTTATTACACTCAGAGAAGGGATGGATAAGTTGACAGTTATGATGGAAGCCATAATGGCCAATCAAGCACAAGCGGCAGCCGCCCAACCGGTTCTTGATGTTATCCCAGTCCAACCGGTTCTTGATGCTCAGCCGATTCCTGTTGTTGTCTCTGCTACACCTAATTCTCCTGTGGTTGTTTCGTCTGCCCAGACTGGTCCTACACAACCGATCGCTACTGCTGTGATCTCTGCTACGTCTGCTGGTACTGCACAGCCCACCCCGGCTGGTTTTTCTTTTGGAGATGCATCAAATATGTACAATGAAGATCTTCGTCCTCCTGGATTTGCTTATCACCCTCAGAACTACATGTCCAAAGAGTATCCTTGGGGTATGCCTCTTACAGCTAATGAAGGTGTACGCTTTGCTGGCCCAGAAATGCCAACTCCTTATGGACAACAGGCAACGCCACTTTTCCATCATGGACAATTATTCCCTCAAGCTGTCATGAATCACACGGCACCCATTGTGCACACTGCCCAGCAAGAGGAAGGACCAATTTATCATTCGGGTAGTGTAGCAGGGGATGATAGAATGGTAAGTCTGGAAGAGAAGTATGACGTAGTGCAGAAAGAACTGAGGGCCCTTCGTGGTAAGGACATCTATGGTCAAAATGTGCACGATCTTTGTTTGGTCCCAAATGTGGTATTGCCTCCCAAGTTCAAGACTCCGGATTTCGTCAAATATGAGGGGAACACTTGCCCACAGAGTCATCTGGTTATGTATGTAAGGAAGATGACAGCCTACAAAGACAATGAACCTTTGCTCATTCATTGTTTCCAGGACAGTTTGACTGGTCCCGCACAAATATGGTACATGAATCTGAAGGGTATCACCACCTTCGAAGAATTGGCCAGGGCTTTCATACAGCAGTACCGGTATAACATACATCTGGGGCCCACCCGAAGGGAACTGCAAGCTATGGCTCAAAAGGATAAAGAGTCTTTCAAGGAGTATGCTCTCCGCTTTATTCAAAAATCGGCCCAAGTTCGCCCAGCTCTGGAGGAAAGAGAAATGGCTGATATATTCTTTGAAACTTTGAGTCCCTACTACTCGGAGAAAATGATTGGTTGCGCGTCGCAGAAATTTACTGAGATGGTTGACGCGGGGGTTCGCATTGAAGATTTGGTCCGTAAAGGAATCTTGGCCAAAGAAGGTAGTGTGTCAAGTGCTTCGTCAGGTGGGTCGTCTAATGGATCCAAGAAATTTGGAAACAGTTATCCAAAAAAGAGTGTTCAAGAAGTCAGTATGGTAGCCCAGGGGGGATCCCAGCCAATATATCCAAACTACCCCTTCATTGCCAATATTCCACAACCTTTTCCAGCTCCACAAAATCAACATTACCACCCACAAACGCCCCAAAGGCCTCCACCATTCTACCAACCACTATACCAACAACCGTATCCGCAACCTTTTTACCAACAACCATATTACCCACCACCACCTCAACAACAACAACCTCGTAATCGAGCCCCACAACAGCCAAATCGCCTTCCCAGAAAAGAATTTCCCCCATACCCATGTTGTATGCAGACTTGCTACCCTCTTTATTAGCAAGGAATCTTGTGCAGACTAGGCAGCCTCCTCGCCTACAAAATCCATTACCTCCATGGCACTGTGCTGACCTTACCTGTGCCTTTCACCAAGGGGCACCTGGGCATGAAGTTGAGCACTGCTACCCGCTCAAAGAAGAAGTTCAGAGGTTGATTCAGAGCAAAGAGTTGTCCTTCGAAGACACCAATCCCAATACTCAGAATAATCCTTTGCCACCTCATGGACCGGCTGTTAATATGATTCAAGAGGATCAAGATTTGAGTCTAATTCTCAGGGCTCAAGATGTCAGAACTCCTTTGGTCCCGATTCACGCCAGGATGTGCGAAGCCAACATGTTTAGCCACGATCACGATGCTTGTGAAGTGTGTTCTGTGAATCTCCGAGGGTGTGAGAAAGTCCAGGAGGATATACAAGGACTGATTGACAGAAAAGAGCTGATTGTCAAGAAAGAATCCAGGAATGTTTGTGTTATTACCCCGGTGTTTAAGAATCTTGAGGTAGCCCGTGATAGTGTGAAGTCAGACGTCACTCCTCTAGTGATCCGCTTGCCAGGACCTGTTCCCTATACTTCTCAGAAGGCCATACCCTACAGGTATGAGGCAACTATTGTGGAGAATGGTAAAGAGATCCCTCTGCATTCTGCAGATACTGTCATAAATATAGCAGGTGTGGGCAAAGTAATGAGAAGCGGGCGTATTCTCCCCACTGTTGTGCGCAACGAGAATATTACTCCGAATGTGCCAGTGCAGAATCTTGATAAAGGTAAAGGTGCCAATCAACCTGAGGGGATCATTCAGGAAGGTAGTGATGAGATTTTGAAGCTGATCAAAAAGAGTGAATACAAGATAATCGATCAGCTGTTGCAAACCCCGTCCAAAATTTCCATAATGTCTTTACTCATGAACTCTGGAGCTCATAGGGACACTCTGATGAAGATTTTGGCTCAAGCATATGTGGATCCTGATGTTACTCTAGGGCAATTCGGGAGCATAGTGGGGAATGTAACTGCGTGTAATAACCTGAGTTTTAGTGATGAAGACCTCCCGGCGGAGGGAAGAAACCACAACTGGGCTTTGCACATTTCTGTCCTTTGCAAGTCAGATTCGCTGTCGAATGTGTTGATAGACACCGGTTCCGCTCTCAATGTGATGGAAAAGAATACCTTGGAAAGGTTGGCATACCGGGGCGCTCAGCTGAGGCCAAGTGCAGTAATGGTAAAAGCATTTGATGGATCTAGGAAGTCGGTAATTGGGGATATAGACTTGCCTATTACGGTGGGGCCTCATACCTTCAAGGTCACATTCCAAGTCATGGACATTCAAGCTTCATACAGTTGCTTACTTGGACGGTCGTGGATCCATGAGGCTGGAGCTGTGACCTCCACTCTTCACCAGAAGCTGAAATTTGTAAGTTGTGGAAAGTTGATAACGGTAGTGGGTGAATCAGCTTTGTTGGTTAGTCATTTATCTGCTTTCTCCTATATTGGTGCTGATGATGTGGAAGGAACTTCATTTCAGGGGTTCTCTGCGGAAGAAGGAGCTGCTAAGAAGGGTGAGACTTGTATGGCCTCCCTGAAGGACGCCCAAAAAGTTGTACAAGGTGGATAAGCAGGAGGCTGGGGTCAGTTGGTACAGCTGCCTGAGAACAAGCGGAAAGAAGGTCTCGGTTTCTCTACACGTCAATCGAGCGCATTTTTCAAGCCAGCTGAGGGCATTTTTCATAGCGCCGGGTTTATTCATGCGCCACCGGAAACCAATGCTATCCTTGAAGATCAGTCGGAAGAGGTTGCACCTGTCTTTGTGACACCCGGAGGAGCCTTTTGTAATTGGATCGCTGTGGATATTCCTTCCGTGATGCATTTGTCTGAGTAATATGTTTGTCTACCTTTTTTCGTTTTTTTAAGAAAACTCTTTTCGTCCTGCCCCAGACGAAAATGAACTCTGTAGGGCTTTTGGTTTTATCTTTAAGTATTGTCGTTATTAATGAAAAAACGTCGTTTCTATCATGACTGTTTTACTTTTATTTACTGCTTTTTCTGGAAAAATGGTAATAGAAAAATCCAAAAAAATTTCATTCTCTTTCTTCTTTTTACATCAATCAAATTCAAAAGTCTGCATTTACACATTTACTAAAATCAATCATAAATCATGTGCAGACTGAACATACATAAGCCCGTTGAACACAGTGACCCTATGGTTCTGCCCAACTTTGAATCCCCTGTTTACGAGGCTATGGTAGAGGAGGATGATGAGATTCCTGATGAGATCAGATGGATGTTAGAGCAAGAGAAAAAGATCATTCAGCCTCATGAGGAAGAGTTAGAGTTGATCAATCTGGGTACTGAGGAGGATAGAAAAGAGATTAAGATTGGAGCGTCATTGGAGATTACCGTCAAGGAAAAGGTAATTGAACTTCTCAGAGAGTACGCTGACATTTTTGCTTGGTCATACAAATACATGCCAGGATTAGATCCTGAAGTTGTAGAACATCGCTTGCCTTTGAAACCTGAGTATCCTCCAGTCAAACAGAAGCTCAGAAGGTCTCATCCTGATATGGCTCTCAAGATCAAAGAAGAAGTGCGGAAGCAGATTGATGCAGGCTTTCTAGTTACATCCGAGTATCCTCAGTGGTTGGCCAACATTGTGCCTGTTCCAAAGAAAGATGGTAAGGTCAGAATGTGTGTTGATTACCGAGATTTGAACAAGGCAAGTCCGAAGGATGATTTTCCGCTACCTCATATTGATGTATTGGTTGATAGTACTGCTCAATGCAAAGTTTTCTCCTTCATGGATGGGTTCTCTGGTTACAATCAGATCAAGATAGCTCCTGAAGACAGAGAAAAGACATCTTTCGTCACGCTGTGGGGCGCTTTCTGCTATGTAGTAATGCCATTTGGTTTGATAAATGCTGGTGCCACTTATCAGAGGGGTATGACCAAGATATTCCATGATATGATGCACAAAGAGATAGAAGTTTATGTGGATGATATGATTGTCAAGTCTGGTACTGAAGAAGAACATGTTGAGTATCTATTGAAGATGTTCCAGCGGTTGAGAAAGTACAAGCTCCGTTTGAATCCTAATAAATGTACTTTTGGCGTCCGATCAGGGAAACTTTTGGGCTTCATTGTGAGTCAGAAGGGCATTGAAGTAGATCCCGACAAAGTCAGAGCCATCCGGGATATGCCCGTTCCAAAAACAGAGAAACAAGTCAGAGGTTTTCTAGGAAGACGGAACTATATCTCCAGGTTTATCTCTAATATGACTGCTACTTGTGGGCCGATTTTCAAGTTACTCCGCAAAGATCAAAGGATCGTTTGGACGGAAGATTGTCAGAAAGTCTTCGATAGTATCAAGGAGTATTTGTTAGAACCTCCAATTCTTGTCCCTCCAGTTGAAGGAAGACCGTTGATCATGTACTTGACTGTGTTAGAAGATTCCGTGGGTTGTGTACTCGGACAGCAAGATGAAACTGGTAGAAAAGAGCATGCAATTTACTACTTAAGCAAGAAGTTCACAGATTGTGAATCCCGATACTCGGCTCTTGAGAAGACTTGTTGTGCTTTAGCCTGGGCTACCAAACATCTTCGGCACTATATGATCAATCATACCACCTGGTTGATATCCAAAATGGATCCAATCAAGTATCTCCTGGAGAAGTCTTCGATATCAGGAAGAATTGCTCATTGGCAGATGTTACTGGCCGAGTTTGATATTGAATACCATACTCAGAAAGCAATCAAGGGGAGTATCCTTGCAGATCACTTGGCTCACCAACCGGTTGAAGATTATCAACCTGTTAAGTTTGATTTCCCTGATGAAGAGGTCATGTATTTGAAGATGAAAGATTGTGATGAACCGTTGTTTGGTGAAGGTCCAGATCCTGAGTCTAAATGGGGTTTGATATTCGATGGGGCCGTTAATGCTTATGGCAATGGAGTCGGGGCAGTCCTTGTCACACCTGAGGGTACTCACATCCCTTTTACTGCAAGGCTACGATTTGACTGTACAAACAATATGGCAGAATATGAAGCTTGCATCATGGGCATTGAAGAAACAATCAATATGAGGATTAAGAATATTGATATATGTGGAGATTCAGCTTTGGTGATTAATCAGATCAAAGGGAAGTGGGAAACTCACCATGCTGGTTTGATTCCTTACAGAGATTATGCCAGACGGTTGTTAACTTTCTTTAACAAAGTGGAGTTGCGTCACATTCCCCGTGATGAGAATCAGATGGCAGATGCTTTGGCCACCTTGTCTTCGATGATCAAAGTAAATCGTCACAATGATGTGCCATTAATCAGTGTCCAGTTCCTCGAAAGGCCCGCTTATGTGTTTGCAGTTGAAGTACTTGCTGATGGTAAGCCATGGTTTCATGATATCAAGGTTTTCCTTCAAACTCAAGAGTATCCGCTTGGGGCATCTCACAAAGATAAGAGGACTTTGAGAAGACTGTCTGGTAATTTCTTCCTGAATGAAGATGTATTGTACAAAAGAAACTTTGATGCAATGTTGCTCAGGTGTGTGGATGAACGTGAAGCAGATTTATTGATGCATGAGATACATGAAGGTCCATTTGGTACTCATTCCAGTGGACATGCAATGGCTAAGAAAGCATTGAGGGCAGGTTACTACTGGATAACGATGCAAGCTGATTGTTATAATCATGCCAAGAAATGCCACAAATGTCAGATTTATGCAGATAAAAGCCATGTACCACCATCTATGCTCAATGTTATCTCTTCTCTGTGGCCTTTCTCCATGTGGGGCATTGATATGATTGGTCGGATTGAACCAAAAGCTTCTAATGGACATCGTTTCATACTAGTGGCTATTGATTACTTTACCAAGTGGGTTGAAGCGGCATCTTTCGCCAATGTGACCAAGCAAGTGGTGGTTCAGTTCATCAAGAATAACATCATTTGCCGTTATGGTATTCCTAACAAGATCATCACGGATAATGGTACAAATTTAAACAACAACATGATGAAAGAACTGTGCGATGACTTCAAAATTGAACATCACAACTCTTCTCCATACAGACCTCAGATGAATGGTGCGGTCGAGGCTACAAATAAAAATATCAAGAAGATTGTGCAAAAGATGGTGGTTACCTACAAAGATTGGCATGAGATGTTACCCTACGCTTTACATGGATATCGTACCTCAGTGCGTACTTCGACAGGGGCAACCCCTTTCTCTTTGGTATATGGTATGGAAGCAGTGCTCCCTGTGGAGGTGGAAATCCCATCTTTGAGGGTCTTGATGGAGGCTGAATTAACTGAAGCTGAGTGGTGCCAGAGTAGGTATGATCAATTGAATTTGATTGAAGAGAAACGCATGACCGCTTTGTGTCACGGACAACTATATCAGTCAAGGATGAAACAAGCGTTTGACAAAAAGGTTCATCCCCGTGAATTCAAAGAAGGAGACCTTGTGATCAAGTACATCAAATCTTTTCAACCGGACCCCAGGGGCAAGTGGTCTCCCAATTATGAAGGTCCTTATGTGGTCAAGAGAGCGTTCTCTGGTGGTGCTTTAATCCTCACAACTATGGATGGAGAAGATTTACCTCGTCCTGTGAACTCTGATGCAGTCAAGAAATACTTTGTCTAAAGATATATGAAAAGAACAGCTCGGTAGGTCGAAAACCCGAAAGGGCGGCCTAAACCAAAAAAGAGCGTCTCGGTAAGTCGAAAACCCGAAAGGGCGGCTTAGGCAAAAATTAGAGACACAAAAAAAAAAAAGAAAAAAAAAGAGAAAGAATTGAAAAAAAAGAGTTTATCCTGATAGGTCGAAAACCCGAAAGGGCGGCCTATGCAAAAGTTAAGGACTATGACAAAGTAACTGCATCAGATCAAGCATCACCCACTTGGGGCACCTTAGCTGTCAGAAGTCCTCCGACACTAAAGCATCTAAACAGTGGTTCAAAGTTGTTAGGGAATGTAGTGGTTATTGTGTTCAATGTACCTTCCTCTGTAATTACCATTTTCCAACTTTTGTCATCCGTGGAGCCATGCCTTTGGCCGGTTACCACCCTATTACATTAATTTGAGCCGGTGCACTCTTTTGGAATTCTTGTTTATTCTATATGCAAATTTTCTTCTTCCATTTTTAATGTCAATACTTGAAGTAAACACTTTGAAAATTCTTTTACTTTTTATGTTTTCTTTTGAAAAAAAAACAAAAAAATGACAAACATATTATCTGTAGATTCATGTATCATGGAAACATATGTCAATAACCATTCAAACACAGGTGAATTCAACAAAGAGGATCATAGTCTTGCAAAAAAGAGGAAAAGAAAAAGAAAAGCTGGCTAAGTTGAAAACCCGAAAGGGCGGCTTAAGCCAAAAATGAGCGTCCCGGTGGATCGAAAACCCGAAAGGGCGGTCCAGGCAAAAATTAGGGACATACAAAAAAGGATATCTTCCCGGTGGATCGAAAACCCGAAAGGGCGGTCCAGGCAAAAGTTAGGGATTCAAAAAAAAGAGAATACAAAAAGAAAGCAATGACTATGAGAAGCACGATTTTGAGAAGGTACTTTGGTTCAGTTCAGAAATGGCGACCTCAGCCAGGTTTTTGTGTTATGAGTTCCTTACCGAGCTTTGGTTCGGTTAACGGGTGGTACCCCGATTGTGTTTTGATTCATCTCCAGTGATATTATCCCCATTGAAGGATGCTAAGTGTTGGCACTGTAATAACCGGGTCACTACCTTTGCGACCTGCCCAATCTTGTCTCGTCAGTCGCACCAGTATATTTTCATACATGTTTGTTCATTCATGCATACATATCATGCATACTGATATCATTCATATGCATTTTACCAATGTGTCTTACTCCATGCGTATCTAGTAAAATTTGTCATCACCAATGTGTTCATTTCGGTCTGTTTACCAATTAAGTTTCTTTCAAGTGGCAGGTCCCACCTTTCAATTCTCCCCAGTATCTTGTTTAATCTACATTCGTACGAAGATTATTCGTTTGTACCCTGTATTTGTTTAGCAAAATTGCATCAGTAATAGTAACGAATCACCAGTATTTCAGTTCGTATGTTCGTCATTACCTCAGTAAAGGTAATTGACAATTTTACCCTTCGTATGTTCGTCATTACCTCAGTAAAGGTAATTGACAGTTTTACCCTTCGTATGTTCGTCATTACCTCAGTAAAGGTAATTGACAGTTTTACCCTTTCGTATGTTTCGTCATTACCCCAGTAAAGGTAATTGACAGTTTTACCCTTTCGTATGTTCGTCATTACCCCAGTAAAGGCAATTGACAGTTTTACCCTTTCGTATGTTCGTCGTTACCCCAGTAAAGGTAATTGACAGTTTTACTTTCCATGTTGTTCGTCTTTACCTCAGTAAAGGTAATTGTCAGTTTTACCCTTTCGTACGTTCGTCATTACCCTAGTAAAGGTAATTGACAGTTTTACCCTTTCGTATGTTTCGTCATTACCCCAGTAAAGGTAATTGACAGTTTTACCCTTTCGTATGTTCGTCATTACCCCAGTAAAGGTAATTGACAGTTTTACCCTTTCGTATGTTCGTCGTTACCCCAGTAAAGGTAATTGACAGTTTTACTTTCCATGTTGTTCGTCGTTACCCCAGTAAAGGTAATTGACGGTTTTACCCTTTTCGTATGTTCGTCGTTACCCTAGTAAAGGTAACAGACATCTTTTTCTCCCCAGTAACACTTTATTTGGTTCTCGAGTTAGTATTTTCGTCGTCATTGCATTCGTACTTCCATAACAGACAACTCATATCATTACATCCATAGAACTTTCTCGATTTCTGAGTTGGTCAAAAATTGATGTACTTGATATTTAAGTCTCTCCGACCTGTCGTTTCAAAAATCTTTGTCTTTTAAAATCCTCGTGACGGAGAAACTTAAATAGGGGCATCTGTCGTACCCTAATTTTTGACCAATTTATTTTTTATTTTTCTCGTATGTTGATCGTTTTTCAGTCGTTCGTTCGCGCGCTAATTCCCATAACATCTGCTTTTGTTCGTATTTGTGGTCGCATTTGTTTTTTGTTCGTCGTTTATATTTTAATATCGTTCGCGTATCAATTTCGTGATTTTTACTCGCGTTTCGTGCGTATTTTAGTGTAGCGTAACGTTTGTGTGCTTAAAGTTCATTTTATTCACGTCGTTGATTTATTGTTTTAATTAGCGTAAAAAGCCACGTATCTCAGTCGTATCAGACGAAATTTCGGCAGAGAGGTATTTTAAAATACCTCATTTTTTGGTTCCGACGGGACATTTTTTTATTTATTATTTAATTTTCGTTTTTTATTTTTAATTATTTATTTAGTTATTTATTTTTCCATTTATTTAATGTGTTGTTATTTATTTATTTGTCTTTTTTATTTATTCATTTATTTTAAGTCATTGTACACTTGTCATTTTGTCATTGGTCCTGTCCAACTTTTCCTCCAAGAAACAGCAAGGGTATTTTGGTCCATTCCATGCATCAGATACTTAAGGTGTCAGAATCAGTCAGTCAGGCCAGGCACAGTTTTCGAGTACAAACAGATCCCAAAATCAACAATAAAAAAAAAATAGATCAAAACCATTTTTTCATCAAGAAAATCATCAAGAACATGATGAATCTTCATGAACATTCATGAACACCAAATTCCAGCAACCTTTTTTAACAACAACAAACATGAATCATAACTCAAATTAAACCATCAAACATCACCAAATCCATATAAACCCACCAAATCCGAAAAAAACAACTTCCAAATCCAAAAAAAAACCGAATCTGAATCATAAGGACCAAGAACTGTAGGCAAGGCAAAACACAACAAAGCCATTTTCGGCTTTAACCACAACAACAACAAAGCCATTTTCGGCTTTAACCGCAAACAACAACAACCATAAGTTTTTTTTCCGGCCAAGGCATCAACACCAAAACCGAATCCGAATCATAAGGACCAAGAACCGTGAGCAAGGCAAACCGAAAACTCAAAAAGGAAGAGGAACAACGAAGCTGAAAAAGAAACAACGGAAGAGGAAGAAGAAGAACACGAAACGTCAAAGAAGAAAAGAACACAGAATCGAAAACTAGAGGTATTTTTTCATGACTCTTAGTGTTTTTTTGTTGACTTTCTTTTGTAGATCTAGGGTTTTTGTGCATTTTTTTTGAAAATCTAAGCATGGATTCGAGTAGAGGAGGGTGAGACAAAGCTAAGGAGGTAAAAATTTTAAAAAAATAATAAGAAAAAACCTCCGGCGCGGCGGCTCTCCGGCCGACCACCGCGCCGGAGGGGCTCCGGCCTCCGTCCACCACCCCTCAACTCGCCGGAGAAGATGAATCTTCATCTTCTCCGGCCAACTCCTCTTGGTTCGGTTTTGGCTAGAGAAAGAAGGGAGGTTTCTTTTGAAAAAAATTTAGAGAGAAGGAAATATGAGAAGATGGAAGAAAAACACATGAAGATGCCTTTTATACTCATTTAATGAGTTGGGGCGGGTCACCCATGGGTTGACCCAGTACCCTCCCCAACTCTAGGACCCAGTACCCAACCCACTTTGATTCTGTTTTACTGGTTTTCACCCCCTTTTTGGCTGTCTGCACCCCCTGCATCTTTGTAGTAACTTGTGTTTTTTTCAATTTCATGCACCTATCTTTTTAATTAATTCATATAAGATTTAGATTATATTTCATGCATTTTTATTAGTGTCTTAATCTTCATGTCATGCATTTTTTTATTTGTTTATTTAAATTTTATCTCTTATGTTTTAGTTCATTTTAGGCTTTGAAGTAACATTTCATATTTTTTCTATTTTTGTCTAAAGTTTTAACTATTATGCATTTATTATTTGATTATGGTTTAATTCCTATCGTATGCATTTTGTTTAATTAGCATTTCAAGTGTCATGCATTGTATAGATTACCTATTAATTTAATTTCAAACTCATGCATTCTTCTAACTAATATTTCTTTTTTCTTTTTTTCAAAATATTTGTGTTTCATATTTTTTTAAATATGCTTGATGTCATACATTTTATTTGGTAGTTATTCTCATATGTGAGGTTCTTTTTATGCTTAATGTTTCGGTATATTTCGTTTTTGCATCATTTCTAGTATAATCTCATGCATTTTTTAATTTTTTGTTATGTATTTATTTTCGCGCATTTTTTTCCTTTTGAGACCATAGAATGTATTTAGGGTATGTAATATGTAACCGGCACACGCACTGACACGCGCACCGACACACCACTTTATTTATCGCTTTACGCTATTTTTATTTTTTTTTTCCCGTCGTTACGCGATTTCGTCGTTAGTTTAGAAAATATTTTCTTCAAAAAAAATCCAAAAAAAAAAGGTCAAATTCAAATTTCTTTTAAGTAAACCTTGGTATGTAATCCAAGTGTATTTTCCTTTTATTTTCCTTAATCAAATGTTAATCAATTTAATATCCACATTAGACATGGATTTCATGCAATTAAAATTAACCAACTTCATCGTATTTTCTTCTCATGCCTTGAGGCCTCTCATCTCTTCTTAAAATCTTTTTTTCAAAAATGTTAAAACCAATTCAACTCATCAAATAAGTTCTTTAGCCGAACTACTTGATTTTGATCCCGATTTACTTGGGTAAGTAGGCAAAGGGTTTCGACCCTTCCAAATCAATAAAAAGTAACCAAAAACATGCTTCATCTTTCTCCCTTCTTTCACTTTAACTTTTAAACTATTTTGATAAGTAAAATTAATTTAGCGCAAGATTAGAGAATAGGTAGAAGGTTCCTATGGGATACCATAGTCGGTTCGGGTGCCTAACACCTTCCCCAATCGAAACCAACCTCCGATCCAAGGTCTATAAGGGTTTTTACTCATTTTTTCCCTTCCCGCGAATAAAAGTTGAGAGTTCAAAGATTAAAGGTTCAAATCCAATCAATGATTTTGATACCCGAAAATCGCGAGCACACAAACGAGATAGGCATCCGTTGTAGCTTGGACATGATCGATGAAGTCAGAGAGCAGGCTCACATCAGAGAGTTGGCTGCCAAACCGAGAGCAGCTCGCCGATACAATTCAAGAGTTATTACCCGAGAGATGAAAGTAGGCGATCTCGTGCTGAAAAAGGTGGTCGCCCCAACCAGGATTGGGAAGCTGCTTCCAAACTGGGAGGGTCCTTACAAGATCAGAGAGAAGTTCCCTCATGGAGCCTATAAATTAGATGAGATGAACGGAGAAGCAGTGCCACGCACCTGGAATGTGGTCAACCTACGTCATTATTATAGTTAGAGCCTTATAGGCCAGTTTTTTGCTTTTCCTTGTCGTATTATTATTTCTTTTTAAATCGGACCAGCTACATGCTTTGCTTTCTGTTATTTGCTTAATAAAAAGGGACTGGGTAGCACTCTTTTCCCCTGCAAGGGCAGGGGTTTTTAACGAGGCACCCTATCTCCTTCAAAAAATGTGTGCCATTTTTCTCTTTTCCTTTATTATCTACCACGAAGACCATGTAAGTCACCACGTAGCGCAGCCTTGTAAGACGCCATGTAGCGCAGCCCCTGTAAGTCGCCACGTAGCGCAGCCTTGTAAGACGCCATGTAGCGCAACCCCTGTAAGTCGCCACGTAGCGCAGCCTTGTAAGAAGCCATGTAGCGCCGCCCCTGAAAGTCGCCACGTAGCGCAGCCTTGTAAGTCGCCATGTAGCGCCGTCCCTGAAAGTCGCCACGTAGCGCAGCCTTGTAAGTCGCCATGTAGCGCCGCCTCTGAAAGTCGCCATGTAGCGCAACCTTGTAAGACGCCTCGTAGCGCAGCCCTGTAAGACGCCTTGTAGCGCAATGTTATGAGATACTTTGTAGCGTAATCTCGTAAGAGGTTCGTATCGCAAAGCCAACAAATTATTAAAGTCTCACCGAATTTGTTCAAATTATAAAGTATTAGATGAAAGATCACGTTATGATAAATGAGGAGGCGCCTATAAGTAGATTCAGTACTTTTGAACACTTGGTAGGATTAAACTATTTAAAGGAACATCGTGAAAGCTCGTAAACTCAAAAATCATTACCACGTATAAAAACAATATAGGAATTCATAAATCCGGGAGGATCATTGTTAAGCAAAGAGTCAGCTGGGCGCCGTAAAAGGTCGCCCAAAAATACAAAACAACTGAAGCGCCACGCAGGGTCGCCATAAAACTAAAAAAAAAAAAAAAGACTTTTGTCACTCCTCGTCTACAAGCTGCCCATCGACAATTACTTTCCCAGCATCCATATCAGCAAAATTCCCTTCGGGATAGAAGTGCGCAGCTTGCGCACGAGCCCTCTCGAAACCATCGTCGAAATACTCCATAAGTGCCCCCTTGCACTCATCAACTTCTCCTTCCAGTTTCAGGTTCTTTTCCTGGAACGCATCTCGTTCCAGCTTAACAGCTTCAAGCTCATAAATAGCTTTGACAGCTTTAACTTCGAAGGATTTCATCAAGTCCTCCGCCTTTTGTTTTGATTCCAAAGCTTCAGCAAGGCGAGTCTGCAACCCAGTCGCCTGATGTCTCCACTTCTCCGCATCTTCATCAGCTTCTTTGCACTTTTTCTCCAAGTCACCATACTTTCTCTCCATAGTATGATTCAACATTAGAATTCTCAAGGCAGATTCCCCGACATCCATCACCAAGTCACCAAATTTGCTCTTCATACCGGCGTCCACATCAACTTCACAAAAGGGCACGTTCTCGCCATGGATACCTAATATAACCATAAGAAGATATATTCGTCAATTTTACAAATAAAGAAATAAAGAAGAGAGTAGCAAAGCAAACAACCAGAAAATACTTACTTCCGGAAATTAAAGTCCTTATGCCAGAAGGACTCTACCACCTTTTCGTTTAGAGAGGTAGCCGCCAGCGTTATCCTCTCCGTCCCTTCTGCAATTAGGTGAAATTTTTGGCTATCGCCCTTCCCACTTCTGATTTTCTTTCGCGGAGGAGAGCCGGAGGCCTCAACAGCCGCGCCTTCAGTAGCAGGCGTCTCTAGCGGTTCTGCATTTGTCGAAGACGAACCCATAATGGTCTTCGAGGAAGGATCTTTTCTTTTCACCTGCCGATGCTGCACGCCAGCAGGGTCACTAGTTGTGTAACCTTCAGCAGTCTTCCTCGCCTTCAACTCGGCGAGATACTTTTTCCTTTCAGCAGGAGTAAGTGGCGGCATTTTTGATTCTGCAAAAGATGGAAAGTTTAGAAAGGAAGTCAACAAATAAATGGTCGTAGGATAATCGTATGAGAAAAATAAAACTTGGATCTTTTAGTAAAACCACTCACGCAAGTAGTTATCTAGATCTCTTGTATCGCCCTCTTTATCCAAGAGATCATGGATATCGCAGTGTAGCATTTTCTCTAAGCAACAAACAATCCCTTGTTCATAAGGTGTCATTCTTTCAAAATTATAGCCCATTATAGCAGCTGGAGATGCAGTCCAAACCAGTGGAAACTTTGGTTTTCCCTCCGATAGAACAGAAGCCACAGAACAGTTAAGCGCCCCCTTCACTTTGACGAAAGTATCTTTCCAGTCTTTTTTGAAGTTAGAAGCATACGGCGGGAACAACTTCTTACCTGGATGAGCACAGATTGTTACCCATGTCCCTCTACTAACATCTTTAGTCCCATAAAAGTATAAAAAGGGACCGACTAAGGGTTCAAAACCCAGCGCCTTGCACAGAATCTCAAAACCTCGGATGAACGCCCAACTATTCGGGCGGATTTGAGAAGGCGCCACGTTCATAAATTTCAACACGTCCATCTCAAAAGGACTTAGTGGAAGCCTTACGCCGAATTCTTCAAGGACCGCCCCATACATGAAGTACTCCTCGCCCACCAAAGATTGCGAACACACCCTCTCGCCCTTGTCACACTGCAGCAGTTCGACATCTTCTTCATGTCCCGTCGATGAGATATCCATCTCACTCCTTATGAAATTGATCGCCGCACTCCCTGTATACAGCGATGCCACACCCGTCACTTCTGGAGCAAAAAACCTCATTATCACACCTGTCCTGATCGCGTCTTCTTTCTCTATCAAGGCGGGCCTAAATAAGCAAATCTCTCGATTCTGATTTACACCTGAAGTAGAATAGAGCAAAACGCAATCACTATCGGAACTGCTGTCGTTACTACTATCGCTATCAGACGACTCATCTGTGGTTGTATCATTCGGAAGACTAAGAAAGTAGGCATCCCAATCGATAACGCCGTTAGGACGGGTCGCATGTCTCAAACAAGCCATTCGTAATTTATTAAGTTCTTTAGGATCAGACGGAACGACCTCTCTACCTTGTTCGTCACATTCTTTAATAACTACCATCGTTACAAGGCCTAAAACGACTAGTTCAAAGCAGTAAAGGAGAAAGGATAAGGGTTTACCTGGACGAAATCGGAGAGTTGATGAAAACCGGAATAAACGGTTGCGCTAAATCAGAAGAAAGCGGAAGCAGAGGGAACAGAAGAAGCGAAAACTGATAAGCGAAAGGACGAAATAAGGTTTTGAAGAGAAAGTAAAGCGCTAATATATAGGAACAGAAGAGTTAAAGTCGCCTCGAAAAGCGCGCTTTCTCTGCAAAAAAAGCGGAAACACGTGCGTGGCAGGACGAGATGTGAACACGTCACGACAACTGAAGAGTCAAGAAATCTACACCGTCCGATCTATTTTGCAGGTTAAAATCCTCGCCAACATTCCAAGAAACGTCTGTCTCGCCTTTCCAGAGAGCGAGGCGAGAAGTGTCACGCCGTAGCTTAGGAACCTGTACTAAAGAAAACTAGGCGATTAGTTCTATATAAGTCAAATTTCTTGCAATACAGGAGGGATCTATGATTCACGGGTAATGTAACCACCCTACGGAGCTATCAAACACCTAGAAGGATCCTTCCTAGGGATCCCTGCGTTCGTCCAGATAAATAAACCACTTCGCCTTGTCCCAAGACTCGTGCTTGTTGGGCTATGGACCGTCATTAAATTTCCTAAACAGCTAGAAGGGTCTTTCTTAAGGATCCCCACGTTTGCCCAGATAACATAAATCACTTTGCCTTGTCCCAAGACTCGTGCTTGTTGGGCTATGGATTGTCATAATATTCCTAGGAGTCTTAAGGACCTCCAGAAGGGTCTGTAAACCCCCCAGGAGGCCTTGGCACCCTCCAGAAGAGTTCCAAGGCCCAGGGTGCGCCCCTTCCAGGGCGCCTCTTTAAAATAAGCCTCTAGAACCCGCCTAAAATACCAGAATACCCCTATGGCTTGGAGACCAAGCCATCAAAGCCCAAGCTCACATCAGGCTATAAATACAACCCTTGAGAGCATTCTCAAGGCATCCAATAATCAGTCTAAACCCTAATAGATAGAGAAAACCCTAGTATTTACTACTCGTACTTTTTGCAAGTACAATTTAGAAGGGTCATTTTCTTATTTAATCCTTTTTGTAAACAAGATATGTAACCATTTTTACATTCCGTTAATTTTTTTTTTGTCTGGTCATAGTTAGTAAAATCAGCATAGTTTATTTTACTTTATTAAATCATAAACAAGACATGTAGATTTATAGTGGTTCACCCAATGTAGGTTAGTCCACTCCTCACAATCTTGTGAGAGTTTTCATTATGATGCTTGAGAAAACAGCTCAAGTCCCGCACCTAACAATCTGGGTGAACATTATGAACATTAGAATGTTGTTGTGTTCTTGAGAATACATCAGATGTTGTTGTTCTCTTGAGAATACATAAGAATGGCGTTGTGTTCATCATTATCTTCATCTGGGTTCATCAAATGCATGTCAGATGATATTATGGGCTTTATCCATGTGTAGTGTCATTTGCACGTAGATCATAATATTGTTGGGCAAAGTCTTTCCAGATTTGCCTCGAATGTGTGCAGGAGAGAGAAAAGTGGATATGTATCTTCATGTCCATGCTTTTGAGGGATTGTGTGGTCCATGTACTGTACCAACTCCCATACGTGTCTAATTCTGATTGAATGAGACAATATTTTCTTTTTGCCTTTGCTTTTCACTTTTCATCAATTGTACTCATCACAGTTCAAAGCATGTGCAGAGCTGAACATTCTGATCATCAGAATGTTCCTTTTGTTTCACTTAAAATGATTTGTAAGACTTCCATTTGATGTAATCAAATCCTAATCGTGAAACATCAATGAAATGTAGTGTTTGTAACATCTAGGATGATATTCTCTTTGGAATATTCCTAGTACTTCAAGTGTTCATAATTTTTAATAAAAATTGAAGATCCTTTTTTATATTAATATTGTAAATGCCTTTGTTGCTTGATTCATCTATGTCAATGTACTTTACTGGACATTTATTCATGTCACGTGTGCCTTGCATGTTCTTGAGTTTCTGGGCTTGTTAAGAAGATCCTTCTGAACTCTGAGCAACATTATGAACTAACTTTCTGAACTCAGAGTTATTTCATAAAACCTGATGTCCTTTGATTTCTTATATCTTGCTATAACCTTGTTTCTGTCTTAGTAAAACACTCAAGAGCACAAGTTAAATACCAAGAAATTAATCAAATTCTATTAATTCCATAATCATCAAGTTTTATTATATTTAAAATTAATTAGGGATTTTGCTTCAACGTGTATCACTAGTTTAAAGATTTAATAAAAGAGTGTACAAGGGTCTCTATTTATAGTACATCATTACTAAGGGGTTAATAGAAGAAAACTTGGCTTTTTCCACTATAACAGTTGAGAAACAAGCAATTTGCACTCCCTGCCCATAACACATACGCAAGGGGCATGGAATGGGGCGCAGTGACGCATAAGGCAGCAACAAATGATGTCTCATGTGGAGGGGCGCATGAGGCAGTGCCTCCTATACGAATTTTGTAGTTTTCGTCCCTTTTTAGAGCCTTTTTCTATCTTGCAATGCCTTGGAACTTTAAATGAATTTTCTTTAAGTGTATTGTCTTCAAAAACCTTCTAAGAATCATTGATCTTCAATCTTTACATCCGCAATCCTTAATGTGATGTCTTGTTTGGTCAATATACATCATTTCTCAATAAGATGACTCAAAACAGCTTTGGAGTTGCAAGATTTACGATAAATCTAAATTATAATGATTTGAACGAAAACAATACAAATATTCTTCAAACATTGTCAACTCCTCTGAATGACATCTTATTTCACTTCAAATTCAAAGAAAATAACTAAAACCATCATCCTTTTCTCCAAAAATATCATATCATGTTCCATAATCACTTATACATTTTTCTTAATATGTGTGATATGATCAAATGTCGAACTCGTGAGATGGAGGGAGTATTGTGTAATTTATGATAACTAATGTTGTTAGCACCTCATTTTAAAAAATAATAGGCTAAAGTGCACTTTTCCCCCCTATCTTTCAAAATCTTGCAATTTCGGCCCCCTAAGTACCAAAACCACAATTTTGCCCCCCTAAGATTTAACCCCATTGCATATTTCATCCTTTTGGTCAATTTTGACCCAGTTAACGTTGATATGGCACACGCTGTCAGGCCACGTCCGTATATATTGTTTATTTATTTATTTTTTTAGCCACGCCGGAAATTACTGGAATTAAAAAAAAGAAAAAAGAAAATATAAGAGTTTAGCACGTGAGAGGTTTTGTGATGTTTCTAATTCTAGGGTTAACTTTGTGTCTACGGTTTTGACCCCCTATAATCACTTTATCTCTCTCAAACAAATTTCCACCAAATCCAACTCGTAATCAGCAGTAAATCGTTACCAAATTTGATTGTTCATACTAAAAATGAAATCCAGATCCTAGGGTTTTAAGTTTTCGTTGAAAATGAAGTGGGTCGAAAATGGAAACTCGAAGGCAAGTACGAGTACGAGTTCGGTGAAGATGAGTTCGAAGAAGGCAATAGTAGCGGAGAAGACGAGTTCGATGGCGAAGAAGGGTATGGAATCAACAAGAACTGAAGGAAATACACCAAATAGGGTTGGTGTTGACAGTAATGTATCAAAGTAAGTGACCTTTTGTTGCTTTTCGTTTGTTTAATAGCTAGAAAGCACATGCATGTTGTTTATTTTTGAATAAAATAGGGTTGGTGGATGTATTGAATACCGTGTTAAAATTGAAACCTAAACCCTAAAAACTAGTAAATGTCAAAGTATATTCCTTTGTATGTGTAAAATCGTATGACCAATGTATGTGTGTGTGTTTTATGAATATCAAGTATGTATAAAGTATGAGTATACCGTATGTATAATGTACAACTATACATTAGGTATACTACATAATACAGTCTTCAATACAGTATAACATGTAATATAACTTGAATTAAATAATCATGTAGCATTTATTTACTATGTTTTAGGGCTGTTGAGTACCACGGTTTGAAGATAAGGTTTCACTACAAGGGTTACTTCATTTGTGACCCTGTGATAACTTATAAGAAGGGTGAAATACATGAATATGGGGGTGAGTGGGACATTGATGAGGTCAACTTAATAGATTTAGACAAACTGATCAGAGAGATTGGGGTGGTAGGGGAGTACAAGCTTTGGTATATATATCCAGGTTTTGACATAGTTGATGGTTTAAGGTTGCTGAAAACTGAGAGGGATGTGGTTAGGTTTATAAATGAGCATAAGGATGCAGTAGGAGCTGAGTTTTATGTTGAAGCAAAAGATGTGGAAGTTGTTGATAGCAGGTATGATAGTGAGGTTGAAGAGGTTGTTATAGCTGACAAAGGTAATCAACCAGCTGTATCTAGTGAAGGGGATGAGTCTGATCCTGATTACATAGGTGATGAGGATGAAGAGGTTCCTGAATATGAATTAGAAGATGAAGATGGAAGTGTAGATGGGGTATATGTTGATGATAGTGATTTTGATGAAGAATGGGATTGGACCACTGTTTTGCCTAGCCAGACTGTGAACCCACCCCTTGGTAGTCAATCAGTTAACCATAATCAATCTTTAGTTGGTGTTGAAGTATCTAGGAACACTGAAGTGACTGGTTTGGAAGACTTTGAAGATGAGTATGAAGACTCAGATGTGCTAGAAAGTCTTGGTTCATCTGAGGAAGAAGAGGGATCAAGAAAGAGGAAACTGAATAGGTTTAAGTTAGGTACTAACAATGAACCTGTGGTATTTGAGGAGGGTCAGGTATTTGCAACCTGTTGTGAGAGAGTATGGTTTGCATAATAAGAAAAATGTGTATCTCAAAAAGAATGAGCAGAGAAGAATTGTGGTGAAGTGCCTGCCAGAGTGTCCATATCATATTGGATTTAGTAGGGTTCCTCCTCAAACTCATTATGTGCTTTCTAGTTTGAATCCTAATCACAATTGTTTTCCCACTAGTAAGATTAGAGTGTTAAATGGAAAGTTGTTGGCAAGAAAACTGGTTCCAATATTTAAACATACACCTACTATGACCCTTAAGGCATTGAAAGACGAGTGTAAGTCTAGGTGGAATGCGATGTTGAGCTCTTTCCAGGTGTATGGGGCAAAATTATCTGCTTTAGAAATGATTCATAGTGCAAGTGATGAACAGTATGCTCATCTAAGAAACTATGGTGAAGAGTTGTTGAGAAGCAATCTTGGGAGTACTGTTCAGATTCAAACCAAGTCTGGTGTTGGGGGGTTTTTTGCCAGAGGATCTATGTTTGTTTCAATGCTTGCAAGAGGGCCTTTGTGAGTAACTGTAGGCCATTGATAGGACTTGATGGATGTTTTCTGAAAGGGAGGTATGGTGGACATTTGTTATCAGCTGTTGGTAAGGATGGTAACAATCAAATAATCCCCATTGCTTTTGCTGTTGTGGAGGCTGAAACAAAGGAAAGCTGGGATTGGTTTATGGAGTTGCTGCTATCAGATTTGAATGGAATAGAGTTTAAAAGATGGTCTTTCATATCAAACCAACAAAAGGTAATATTTAATTCATTTAATTTTAATTTTAATTGTAGTGAATTGTAATTTTTGTATATTTAATTCATTTAATTTTAATATTTAATGAATTGTAATTTGTGTATGTTCAAGGGTTTGGTGAATACCATAGCTGCTATTGGTGAGCATGTTGAGCACAGACTCTGTGTCAGACATCTGTATGGAAATTGGAGGAAAAGACATATTGGAGAGAAGTTGAAAGAAGCTTTGTGGAGAGCAGCAAAGGCCAACACAATGCTTGAGTTTAACAAAGCTATGGAAAGTCTGAAATTGTTAAGTGTGCTAGCTTGGGAGGAAATGAGACAGTATGCACCAGGTGTGTGGTCTAGGGCAGGATATATCACTCACACAAACTGTGACTTGCAGGTCAATAATATGTGTGAGGCATTTAACTCTGCAATCATTGATTTAAGGGATTTACCAATAATTTCACTTATTGAGGGTTTGAAATTCTATATCACAAATAGAATTGTTAAGTTAAAGGATTATATGCTGAGGTATCAAGGGAAAATTTGTCCAATGATAAGAAAGATATTGGAAAAGTCTAAGAAGGATGCAGTTGGTTGGACACCAATATGGCATGGTGATAGTGAGTACTCACAGTTCTCTATTATTGATGCAACTGACACATATGCCCTCAACCTCAAAGAAAGAACTTGTGCATGCAGAAAATGGGATTTAAGTGGCATCCCTTGTGCTCATGCCATTTCTGATATTTTTTACAATCAAGCTAATGCTGATGATTATGTGGCACACTGGTACATGTTAGTTTTTTTAGTTCTATACTATGTATTTTATGTTGTTTTAGTTTTATGAAATGAACATTGATGAAACTCTGTTTGATGATGAAAACTTTGTTTGCTGATGTTTTAGTTTTAAACTCTGTTTGATGAAAACTCTGTTTGTGATGAAAACTCTGTTTGTATTCAATTGGTAGGAAACAAAAATTCCTGGATACATATGATCATCTCATCCATCCTTCAAATGGTCCAAAACTATGGCCAGAAGTGAATGCAGAACCAATATTCCCACCTAAAGCCAGAAGGGCACCTGGGAGGCCTAAGAAGGCTAGAAGGAAGGAGAATGATGAACCCAAATCAACTAGCAAGAAGGGCAAGAGAAATCAGGAAACTGTAAGATGTAGAAGGTGCAAAGAGCTTGGACATAATCAAAGGACATGTGGAGGAAAGACAGGTGCTAATAGAAGGATTCCACCTGGAGGGAACAAGGTAATGAAGTCTCTTATTGATTTGTATTGTAATTTTGACAAGTAACATACCAATACTATATTATCAAATATTTAGGATCAAACTGCTATGCAAAACCCTGAAGCACAAGCTGGCACAACTAGTGTTCCACAGACTAGCACAAATGAAGAAACTGGCACAAATGCTACTGCACATGCTGGCACAACCAATGTGCAATCAACTGTGGCAAAGAATGGTGCTGCAAAGGGAAGCAAACCAAGCAAGAAACAGACAAAAATTGTTGCTGCAAAGAAGGCCACTGAACCTGCTACAACTTCAGCTAACAAGATTGTTGCAAACAACAATTCTCAAGCTGTTACAACTTCTGTCAACAAGACTCAAGCTGCTATAACTTTTGTCAACAAGACTCAAGATGCTGGACCTTCTGTAGTCAACAATACTCAAGCTGTTGGACCTTCTGTAGTCAACAATACTCAAGTTGCTACCAATTCTGTTCATGCTACTACAAGCAACCCATCTAGAACAAGCAGAGGTGGCAACTATGTTGTTGGTGAGGTTTCATTGTTTGTGCCTAGAAAGTCTAGAACCACAGGGGTTAAAAGGACAATTGATGAGGTTGGAAATATTGGGACACAACAGTCAGTGAACAAGACTTAAGCTATGAAGGATCATGATGAGACTGATGTTACTCTTAATTATATTTTGCTTTTGTTTAGGTTAAGTACTCTAAAGTACTCTTTATTATCTTTTGGTGATGTACTCTAAATTTAAGTACTCTGAAGTACTCTTAATTATCTTTTGGTGATGTAACTACTCTGTTATGCTAAGTACTCTAATTATCAAGCATTTCGCTATGTTAATGTGAAGATCTTTTTTGTGGTTACATTATGTTAAGTACTCTTTCAATTGGTATGTACATCATTATAGCAACATTGAACTCAATTCATAAGTTTTCATTCCATAACTACATAACTTTAATAGGACAATAGTCGTTCAAAACATCAAACTCAATTCATAAGTTTCCATTTCATTTCTTACATCATAACAATATTACAGAAGTTTTCATTACTTAATAGTAATGTAACATTAATACATAACTTATCCAAGCTTAATGAAAATCACCAACACACTAACAAACAACAACATTCCTTAAATTACAATAGTTAACACAAGCATTTTTTCCTTGTTCTTCAATGCATCATTCTTCATTAAGAGGCCTCTAATTATTTTCTTCTGCCTTTGAGGAACTTCTAGATCGAACCAACGAAAAAAACTGCACTTTCTTCTCTGCCAATAATTCCCACATCCATGGAACCTCCTTCCTGGATTTTCGTCAGTCCAAGTTGTCACTAGAGGGGAGTCAACGCCACAGTAACATACCAACTTGTTTTGCCCAGACATGATGAACCACTCACGACTGAAGCTGATGACCCACCCATTTTTTTCCAGCAAATCGAAAGAAAAAGAAAGGATGATGAACTGAAATTCGAAAGGAAGAAGAAGAAGAAGGAAATATACACAAGAAAAGAATGAATCGACAGAAGAAGAAGAAAGGAAGGAACAAGATTGAATGGGTCGATAGAAGAAAGGAAGAAGAAATCAGGAACAACAATGGAGGAACAATGGATTTTGGGGAAAAATTGGGGCTTTTTAAACCCTAAAATATTACCGTTAAATGTCTCTCACGTGCCAAAAAAATAAGGATTTTTTTTCTTTTTTTTTTAATTCTAGTAATTTCCGGCGTGGCTAAAAAAATAAATAAATAAACAATATATACGGAAGTGGCCTGACAGCGTGTGCCATATCAGCGTTGACTGGGTCAAAATTGACCAAAAGGATGAAATATGCAATGGGGCTAAATCTTAGGGGGGAAAAATTGTGGTTTTGGTACTTAGGGGGCCAAAATTGCAAGATTTTGAAAGATAGGGGTGGAAAAGTGCACTTTAGCCAAAATAATAATATGAATGTTTATCGTACCATAGTCAATGGTAATACAACTTTTTCCTATGACATATTAAACATCAATGGTAATATATAATATAACTTATTGATCTTTATTATAGTTGTCATACCCCAATTTTTGACCCAAGATCCCACCGACACGTGTCATTCGACCCTGACTTTTCAGTGAAAATCTCGGCAAAGAGGTATTTTCAAATACCTCATTTTTGGTTCCGAGTCGGGCGCAATTCTCTTTGTTTTAGTTTTATTTCCATCCTTTTATTTAATCACTTTTAATTTCAATTTTTATTGGTCATTTTTATTTGTTTTCATTATTTTTATTGTTTAAAGTCCAAAGAGTCAAAATAGATCGGATAAGTCCAATTGGTCCAAGTCCAACAAACTACAAGCTATCACAAGCCTCATTACACGTTTTTCTTTCATCTCATCCAAGCAAGTTTTTTCTACCTGATTCAACAAACCCTAAATTCAATTTGTAACCCTATAAATAGAACCCGCAGAAACACAAGTGAAGGGGGGTGAATTTTTCCACACAAACCACAACTCAATCCAATCAATCGCCAAAACTAAAACAACAAACACAACATCAACGTGCACCATTCAAATCGGCCGAAATTCATCACAACAACATCGCACAACACAAAATTCCAGACGCATAGACCTCCATAAAAAACAAAACGCACATCCAATCACATAGGCATAACCCTTCAGGAGCATAACTCAATCAAAACTAACAACTATCAAACAAACCACCAAGATCATCAAAATCCAAGGTTCAAATCGGAAAAACGGATCAAAGCTTTAGCAGAAGCTAGTTTTCTTTCTTTGTTTTTTTTAGATCTAAGAGTCTAGGGTTAGTATTTGAAAGCTTTGGGTGTAAAAACGGTTATAGGAAATAGAAAAGAAGTAGGAGTAGAAGAGAGAAAACTGAAAAAAAAATTGAAAAAAATAAGTTTAGAGTTCCGGCGTGGCGGCGCCGCCGTACCGGCCGGCCAACCACTGCCGGAACCACCCACTTGCTGACCGGAGAGGATGACCGGAACTTGACCGGAATTCTAGAGAGAGGGCAGAGCCTCTCTCTCTAGAATGAGAGAAGAGAGAGAAATTTGTTGTTGAATTGAAATGAATTTTGGTTTACAACCTATATATAGACTATCTAGATCCTGTATGCGTGCGCCTACCCTGTTCCATACACCCTCGTATCCAAACCCCCCTGATCTGAATCCTGTGGCTGCTGTTGTTTCTCTCCGAGATCAAATCAAGGCTGTCTGATTTCAATCAGACGACCCTGATCCAATCTGCAAGCCCAACGCGCCTTGCACTCCTTAAGGCCCAGTTCAGCATTTTTAATTACTGCATATACCATAATACTGCTGCACCCCCCCCCCCCCCCCCAATTCATCTTTTCTCTTGTCTTTCCTATTTTTTATCATGTCTATTTCTCCATGCATTTTTATTTCAACTGCATTTTATTTTACTGCATCTTATATTATTTTTGCTTCTTATTTTATCGTCAAGCATTTTAAATTATTAGTTTTTATATTAGACTTAAGTGTATATTATTCATTTTCTCCATTTTTATTTCTCGTGCAAGAACGTAGAATGTAAATAGGCTTTAATGTAATTTATTTATTTTTCCCGCAGACCCTAGAATGTATTAATAGGTTTTTTGTAATAACTTAGGTGCATGTGTGTGTGTGTGGGTGTATGCCTTGTCTTTTGTGCTTCGTAGTTTAGGTTAAAGGTCCTCCTGTGGTCCAACGCCACCATGAGTTCCCCATACTTTTATTCTTTCCTGCTCCGTTAGTTTACTCTTATTCCAATTATTTGAAAACAACAAAAAATGCATATAACAAAAATCACAAAAAAAATTATTTTTTAAACAAACCTTGATCTTAAATCAGGTGATCCTTTTTTATTTTCTTTTCTTAATCAAATGTCAATCAATTTAACTTTATTTTGATTTCACTTTCTTTACTATTAAAAAACACAAACAAATAATCATTTGCCACTTCGGCTTTCTTTCATTTTAAAACATTTTCAAAAATCATTAAAAAACACTCAACCAATCAAACGCAATTTCTACCCCGAACTACGAGGTTTTGATCCCTCACGGGTACGTAGGCAAAGGGCACTCGTTCTTCCAAATCAATAAAAAATGTAGATAATAGGCTTCTCTTTTTCTTTTTCTTTTAATCACTTTAAATCCATTTCCAAAAAAGCAAGCAAGTTTATAGCACAAAAATTAAATAAAATCAAGAGGTTCTCGTAGAGTACTACAAACATAAAGGGTGCTAATACCTTCCCTTTATGTAACCAACCCCCGAACCCTTAATCTTTAAAAATGTGGTATTTGAACCATTTTCCACATTCTTTTAAAAAATAAAAAGTTCAGTCTTGAAATAAAATAGTGAGTCAAACGCTAATCAAATAGCCTTGATCTCCGAAAAATGACGCGACAGAAATGGCGACTTCACTAGGAACCCCCCTAAGAGGGTTGAGCCTAACTTGGCTTTATTTAAAATTTTGTGCTATAACTTGCTTAAAAACAAAAATAAAAGATGGAAATACGTGTATATAGTTCTCCTTTCTCCATTCTTAAACGTGTGTGGTGAGATAAGTCCTGACCCGGGCTTAAGGGAAATATAAGATAGGAGTGGTAGAGTCATAGCAACATACCGAGAGTATTCTCGTGTTTTGGAGCATGTGATATAACCACACTTAGCGGATGATCTTGAGGTGATATATGTCGGCGTGTGTTGTCACGTTTAGACGTTATTACTTTTAAGTTTCCGTCGAAGCTAAGGACCTTTAGTTACCTTTAACCCATCTTGGCCTTTAAGACGTAGTGCGGTGGCTAACCAAGTGTTGTCTTCGAATTAGTCGACATGCGATACTACACTCAAACGAGACTTTCCTACAAACGCTGTTGGACTGGGTGTTGTCCCGGGCATCCGACAAAGGTCGGAGGGGGTTGGACTTTGGGAACTTGGTAGAACCCATAATACAGGTACAAATGAAACCATAGTCCCTACCAAATGGCGTATTCACTTTTGACTCCAACATCATGGACTAAGCATCACCATGGTTTCTCCGTTCTTTTAGCATAATCATGCATACATGCATTCATTCATGAACGTTTTCTCATTAAATATCGAAGGACAAATATAAGCTCTTGTAAACATCAAAGGTATGGACCTTGCAAGAAAGAACAGCAAGAAATAAAACTTCAAAAATCTAAACTAAGCTCTTGTTTTTGTTAAGGGCTTCTTCCGTTGCTTCGTTCTTGCTTTTGAAAAGGGAACCGATTGCAATATCTTTATAAATAAAACCATGATCCTTACGATGTTTACAATTACTTTGACATGTCCTTCGATAAATAAAAAATGTCCATTTTTGCATAAACATACCATGCATCATTCTGCATTCATGGTCTCAAATCTCAAGTCTCACACAAATTTTTTCTTTACCATAAAGGGTCATCCCGTTTGAAAAGTGGCCCGACTCGTACTCACTACACTCGGGCATTCGTAAAGAGGAAGATGGACTTTCTCGAACAAGAAAACCAAGTACTCCGGGAGGAAAATGAAACCATGTAGACTAGGATGGACGAACTGACTGAATTGGTAAAGACACTGACGGCTGCACAAAATCAACTGCCACCACCATCTCTTCCCCAAGTCAGCACTCAGGCTGAGGCAGGTCCCTCTACTACTCTTGGTTGGACAATGTCTACCATTACTTCACAGCAAGTTACACCTGAAGTCCGTCCTTGGGGCATACCTTTTAGCCTTGGTGAAGTATCCCGCCCTTATGTCTCAGAAGCTCAAGTGTCTACTATTCAAAATGCAATTCCTGTTCCAACCGTGACCTACTCAGTACCTCTGGTTCATGCTATTCCACAAAAGGAAGAACTCATCGTCCCTTCAGGAAGTGTGGGGGCCTGTGATCAAGTGGACGACTTACAAAAGAAGTATGATGAGATGTACCGTGAAATGAAGGCTCTCCGTGGAAAAGAGATATTCGGGAAAGATGCTTATGATCTCTACTTGGTACCAAATGTCCAGATACCCTACAAGTTCAAGCTCCCGGACTTCGAGAAATACAAGGGGACTTCCTGTCCTAAAGAGCAGCTAAGGATGTATATGAGAAAGATGTCCACATATGTAACGCCCTAGTTGGTATTTATTTAATTTCGGTTGATTTTAATAAGTTTATATGATTTTAAATAATTTATGTTGATTTTATGGTGTGATGTATTTTATTACATGATTGTTTTGATTATTTAATTAAAATAGGAGAGAATCATAATTATTAAAAAGTTGGGGATTAAAATGAATTGAATAATATTTTAATAGGAGTTAATTAAAAATAAGTGGGAATTAATTAGAATTAATAGGAGTTAGAAGGAAGGGAAAGTCAGAAAACAGTTTCACGTAGAAACAGAGAGAAACAAAGAAAAGGGAGAAAAACCTAGAACAAGAGAGAAGAAGCAAGAGGAGAGAAGAACGCAGCTTTGAATTCAGGAAGATAATCTAAGGTAAGGGTGAGGCTAACTCTCAACTTTAGGTCCTATGATTCGTTGATTAATGTTGGATTGTTAGGGTTGATGAATTGAATTAGGTTAAAGATGAATAGATGTTAATAACTTGATTAATTCATGAAATTGTTGTTGTTTATCGCTGTTCTGATGTTAGTATGCATAAAAGTAATGCAATTCATCAAAATTGGGTTTTTAGGTGTTGAAAATGGGGTTTGGGGTTGAAAAGGAGAAGTTTGTTCGTACAATTCGTAGTTTTGTCAGTCGCCACTCGCCACGGCGAGCAATGCCGGTGTAGCTCGCCACGGCGAGCAGACCCACTCGCCAGGCGAGCAGTGAACCCCCATAGCTCGCTACAACGAGCAAATGCACTCGCCACGGCGAGTTTCTTAAATTAAAAATCGTTAATTGTCTTAATGAGGTTTTTGGGCCAATTTTTATATCAACTTGAGTGCCTTAATATATTTAGGGATGAATGGCACCTTTTTACAGAATCAAATTTGGGTTTTGGGAACTTAAAAATGAATATTTTAGGCGAAAAATGTCAAAAATGCCGAGAGCACCCAGTTTTGCTCGCCTTGAGCTCGCCCCCAACTCGCCGTAGCGAGTAGCTCATTTTCCCGAACTCGCCATGGCGAGTAAAGTAGCTCGCCACGGCGAGTAGTACTGTAGGTTGCCTAAATTGTTGAATTTTGTTGTGAGACTTTGTTGTACCCTTTTTGTTGTGTCCTGTCGATTAAGTTGGAGTCTTATGTCATAGTTGATTATGCATATTGTAGTTGTCGTTGTTGTTGTCGAGTTGTATGCAGATATACACTAGCGAGTCCATTTAACTCATACTTTGTTGAGGGCTCATGCCCTGGAGTGTTTTCACTCAACCGTTGAGGGCTTATGCCCTAGAGTGTTTATCACTCAATCGTTGAGGGCTTATGCCCTGGAATGTTATTTCATTCAAACTGTTGGGGGCTTATGCCCCGAAATGCTTAGCATTCAATGCGTGTAAAATGGTACCACATGCATTTGCATTCGTCGCATTGTTGTCGTTGTTGTTGTTGTTGTCGTTGTTGTTGGTCGAGTCGTCGATGTCATAGCTTGATGATGATGTTGTTGATTTGTTGAATTATAAACTGACAGTTGATTATCATTATATTGTTGTTGTTGAATTTAATTGATGAATTATAATATCTATTGTTGTTTGTGAATCTCACCCCTTCTGCTTGGAAATGTTGCCTTCCCTATGGGTAACTTGCAGGTAACGAATATTAGTAGAGATGTCGGCTCAAAGTGTCTTAGGGCTCTGATACGTAACGGGATGGGAATTTTATTACTTGCTTTCTCTTTCCTTACGTATTATTTTTGAAGTATGAAACTTTTGATGAGGCCTGCGTGCCAAAGTTTAATTTTGTTGATTGAAATGAATTCCGTTGCGAAGTTTGAAAGTTAATTATTATTGACTACTTTTTATGAAGGATAAATAGTTATTTATTCATTTGGAGTTTTTGTTGAAAGAAAATGTAGCATTCCGTTATGTGAATACTCTGATTTTATTTATGAATTTTTATGTTGGGAAAACAGGGTGTTACAACATACGCCAGTGATCATCATGTCCTTATCCATTACTTTCAAGACAGCTTAGTCGGCGCCGCACTGAAGTGGTACATAAATTTGGGCAGTACGGAAGTTCGAACTTTCAATGATCTATGTGACGCATTTGTGCAACAATACAAATTCAATGTGGACATGGCTCCAGACCGAAGCGATCTCCAGGCTATGACCCAAAGAGACAAAGAAACGTTCAAGGAGTATGCCCAACGATGGAGGGATGTTGCTGCCCAAGTCAGCCCGGGTATAGAAGAGAAAGAGATGACCAAACTCTTCTTAAAAACTCTCAGTCAATTCTACTATGAGAGGATGGTCGGAAGTGTGCCCAGGGACTTCGCAGAGATGGTCGACATGGGTGTACAGTTAGAAGAAGGAGTCCGAGAAGGACGGTTAGTAAGAGAAAGTGTACCTACAGCAATGCAAAGAAATCCGGGAACAACTTTCCGAGAAAGAACGAACAAGAAGCGAGCATGATGGCCCATGAGAGGCCTCAACAAGAATATCCGGCTTATCAACATGTTGCTGCAATCACTCCCACTACCAATGCCATTCAACAACCAGATTATCAGCCACAATTCCCACAGTATCCTCAGCAACAACAGGTCTCAAGAAAACAATTTATCTCAATCCCTGTGAAATATGGGGATTTGCTTCCACAGTTGCTTGAAAAGAATCTGGTCCAGGACAAAGCGCCTCCTCTGTAACCAGCAAGATTGCCAGAATGGTATAGACCTGACCTTTTCTATACTTTCCATCAAGGGGCACCTAGACATGATGTCGAACATTGTAACGCACTAAAGAAGGCAGTCTAGAATTTGATCCAGACCAACCGTCTGACCTTCTAAGACTTGACTCCAAATGTGTGAAGCTAATCTAGTACCGAATCATGGGCCTCATCTATCAATATCCTGAAGAGGTGGTGCCTAATTTTGATGACATGTGGAGCGGCTTGCCGTAATTGGGTCGCTGTTGACGTTCCTTCTGCTGCTTTTTCTTCAAATAATGCGTTTGTTGTTTACTTTTTCCAAAAAAATCCTTTCGTCCCGCCCGAGACAAAAGTGAACTTGTATTGGGCTTTTTGCTTCATGTATTTTCCATCATTAATAAAAAGGTCGTTTTGATCCCGACTTTATTTTTATTTTGTGCTTTTTTCTGAAAAAATGGTAACACAAAAAACCAAAAAATCTTTTTCTTTAATCATTTCCAAATGTCTGCATACAATCATTCACTCTCTAAAATCAAACATAAATGCAGATTAAACATAAATAAGCCCGTTGAACACATTAAACCTATACTCTTTTTCGACTTAGAATTCTCTGTGTCCGAAGATGAAGAAGAATGAAGTGATTCCCGACAAAACCTCTCACATACTGGGGCATCTTAGCCGTCAAAGCTGCAAACAAAATCAAGAAGATCGCCAAGAGAATGGCAATCACTTACAAAGACCAGCATGAGATGGCACCGTTGCCTCACATGGGCATCGTGTTTCAATAAACATTTCAACAGGGGCAACCCCCCTCCTTCCATCAGTATACGACATGAATGGCGGACTTCTCATCGAGATCAAAGTCCCGCCAACAGGGTTTCGGTTGAAATCTCAAGATTGATTGAACTCATAATGCATGACGACCTGGTACAACTATATCAAAAGAAGTTGAAGCAAACTTCTAACAAGAAGGTTTGTCGGACTTTGTGCTCAAAAGGGCACTCTTTCCAACCTTACTCCAGGGGCAAGTGGACGCCTAACTATGAAGGCTCGTGTGCAATGACTTCTTACAACTACAAATGGCGACAAACTCACACGTCCTACGAATGCCGGTGCAGTCAAGAAATTCTCTGTCAAAAATAAAAGCTCGATAAGTCGCAAACCTGAAAAAGGGACTTAGGCAAAAATGAGCGTCTCGGTGGACTGAAAACCCGAAAGGGCGGTCCAGGCAAAAATTAGAGACATAAAAAAATGATTATCCTGATAGATTGAAAACCCGAAAGGGCGATCTATGCAAAAGTTAAGGATCATGACAAAGTAACTACATCAAATCAAGCATAGTTCACTTGGGGCACCCAGCTATCAAAGGACATCCGATTCGAAGCATCTGCAAATCAAAGACTCAGAACAGGGGCATTCAAAAGTTGTTAGGGAGAATAACGATTATTGTGTTCAATGTACCCTTCCCATTACATTTACCATTTTCCAAAAAATTCAAAGATCCGTGGAGCCATGCCATTGGCAGGTCACCACTCAATTAATCAAGTTTGAGCCCGTACCCATTTATTTGGAACTCTCATTTATTCAATTTACAAAATTTCTTCTATTTTTATGGTATAACTTGAAGCAAAAAATTTCAAATGCAAAACTTTTTTTTACATCTTTTGAAAAATGTGAACAACAAATACACTCTCTTTGAGCTTGTGAGTATGTGAAGCATACATCAGCAGCCACCTCGAAAACGGTTACACTCCGGAAGGGAAACATGTCTAAGCACTGTGAAGAGGACCTCTGCTTTGAGCAAGATGCAGTCACAATCCAAAAATACAAAAAGAAAAAGGAAAACTCGCTAAGTTGAAAACCTGAAAAGGCGACTTAGGCAATAGAGAGCGTCCCGGTGGACTAAAAACCCGAAAGGGCAGTCCAGACAAAAATTAGGGGCACAAAAAAGGAATATACTCCCGGTGGACTGAAAACCTGAAAGGGCGGTCCAGACAAAAGTTAGGGATTTTAAGAAAAAACAAAAAGACAAAAAACAAAAGGAGCGTGACTGCTGGGGCATACCAATAGATTGGCACTCTATGAAAATGGCGACTTCTAGACTTTTGGTCAACAATGGGTTCTCTCCCCAGGAAGCATCAGTTGCTATCTTGTGTCAGGTTTAACCCTGCAAGTGGCTCGATCTGTTCACAATAATATCATCTTCAAGGAAGTTTGCCAAGTGTTTGTAATGCGATGTCAGTCTGTCTCCCATCTTAACTGTCTTGTCCCGTTTCATTGAGTCACCTGTCATATTTAGTGTACACAGTCGTACAAGTTACATTCATACATTCATTCATTCACACATTATTACTTTCACATATTCATACGTCCATGCATGCACAACATGTACACAACATCATTCATACATAATTGCGTTAGTCACCCAGGGTTTTGTTTGGTTATGACCTTCAGTTCGATCCTTATTCATCATTAGTCAAGTGGCAAGTTCCAACAAACGAACAACTTGCATCTACCTTTTTACTTTTATCAAATGCCGAGTGGATTCTCGCAAACATTTTATCAAACGCCGAGTGGATTCTCGCAAACATTTTATCAAATGCCGAGTGGAGTCTCGCACACATTTTATCAAACATTTTATCAAATGCCGAGTGGATTCACGCAAACATTTTATCAAATGCCGAGTGGATTCTCGCAGACATTTTATCAAAGTCCGAGTGGATTCTCGCAGAACTTTATCAAGAGCCGAATGGATTCTCGCATACCTTTTATCAAAGCCGAGTGCATTCTCTCAAACTTCTATAAAGCCCGATGGATTCCGGCAGTCCTTTCCAAGGTCCGGTGGATTTCGACAAACTTTCATAATCGAGCGGACAACATGGAAATTTCTTCTCATATCACAAATGTCATCCCAAGTGTGTCTGGTCAATAGATGTCACCCATCAGTGTCAAGTGGACAGTCCTAAACAACGGACCGCTTACATTTTTATCTGCTTTCGAGCCGACAGTCCTAAACAACGGACCGCTTACACTTTTTATCTTATTTCATGCCGACAGTCCTAAACAACAGACCGCTTAAGTTTACCTTTTGTCTTGTTTCAAGCTGCTAGTCGTAAACAATGGACCGCTTACATCTACCTGTCATTCTCCCGAGCGTCATCCCCAGCGCGTCTGGTCCAGAGATGTCATCAAAAGTTTTGTCTTCATTAAACTATGTTTCCAAATCAATACGATAATAGAAAATCATTTCCCCAGTGAAACTAAATTCCCCTAACAGAGTCAGATCCCTTTCTATAAAGCATTCGGGCATCCCGTCGTTATTACTCGTCCCAATCAAGTCATCTACATCGTCTTCGATTCATAATTGCGTCACATGCATTCACAGTATCTTAGGATCAAAAATAGGTGTACTTTATATTTAAGTCTCTTCGGTTCGTTCAAATCAAAGATTCCATCTTCAAATCTCCGGACGAAGAAACTTAAATAGGGGCATCTGTCATACCCCAATTTTTGACCCAAGATCCCACCGACACGCGTCATTCGACCCTGACTTTTCAGTGAAAATCTCGGCAGAGAGGTATTTTAAAATACCTCATTTTTGGTTCCGAGTCGGGCGCAATTCTCTTTGTTTTAGTTTTATTTCCATCCTTTTATTTAATCACTTTTAATTTCAATTTTTATTGGTCATTTTTATCTCTTCATTTTTATTTGTTTTCATTATTTTTATTGTTTAAAGTCCAAAGAGTCAAAATAGATCGGATAAGTCCAATTGGTCCAAGTCCAACAAACTGCAAGCTATCACAAGCCTCATTACACGTTTTTCTTTCATCTCATCCAAGCCAGTTTTTTCTACCTGATTCAACAAACCCTAAATTCAATTTGTAACCCTATAAATAGAACCCGCAGAAACACAAGAGAAAGGGGGTGAATTTTTCCACACAAACCACAACTCAATCCAATCAATCGCCAAAACTAAAACAACAAACACAACAGCAATGTGCACCATTCAAATCGGCCGAAATTCATCACAACAGCATCGCACAACACAAAATTCTAGACGCATAGACCTCAATCAAAAACAACACGCACATCTAATCACATAGGCATAACCCTTCAGGAGCACAACTCAATCAAAACTAACAACTGTCAAACAAACTAGCAAGATCATCAAAATCCAAGGTTCAGATTGGAAAAACAGATCAAAGAGTCTAGGGTTAGTATTTGAAAGCTTTGGGTGTAAAAACGGTTATAGGAAATAGAAAAGAAGTAGGAATAGAAGAGAGAAAGCTAAAAGAAAAATTAAAAAAAATAAATTTAGAGTTCCGGCGTGGCGGCGCCGCCGTACCGGCCGGCCAACCACCGCCGGAACCACCCACCTGCTGACCGGAGAAGATGACCGGAACTTGACCGGAATTCTAGAGAGAAGGCAGAGCCTCTCTCTCTAGAATGAGAGAAGAGAGAGAATTTTGTTGTTGAATTGAAATGAATTTTGGTTTACAACCTATATATAGGCTATCTGGATCCTGTATGCGTGCGCCTACCCTGTTCCATACACTCTCGTATCCAAACCCCCCTGATCTGAATCCTGTGGCTTCTATTGTTTCTCTCCGAGATCAAATCAAGGTTGTCTGATTTCAATCAGACGGCCCTGATCCAATCTGCAAGCCCAACGCGCCTTGCACTTCTTAAGGCCCAGTTCAACATTTTTAATTACTGCATATACCATAATACTGCTGCACCCCCCATTCATCTTTTCTCTTGTCTTTCCTATTTTTTATCATGTATATTTCTCCACGCATTTTTATTTCAACTGCATTTTATTTTACTGCATCTTATATTATTTTAGTTTATTTTTGCTTCTTATTTTATCGTTAAGCATTTTAAATTATTAGTTTGTATATTAGGTTTAAGCGTATATTATTCATTTTTTCCATTTTTATTTCTCGCGCAAGAACGTAGAATGTAAATAGGCTTTAATGTAATTTATTTTTTTTCCCGCAGACCCTAGAATGTATTAATAGGTTTTTTGTAATAACTTAGGTGCATGTGTGTGTGTGGGTGTATGCCTTGTCTTTTGTGCTTCGTAGTTTAGGTTAAAGGTCCTCGTGTGGTCCAACGCTACCATGAGTTCTCCACGCTTTTATTCTTTCCTGCTCCGTTAGTTTACTCTTATTCCAATTATTTGAAAACAACAAAAAATGCATATAACAAAAATCACAAAAAAAAAATATTTTTTAAACAAACCTTGATCTTAAATCAGGTGATCCTTTTTTATTTTCTTTTCTTAATCAAATGCCAATCAATTTAACTTTATTTTGATTTCACTTTCTTTACTATTAAAAAACACAAACAAATACTCATTTGCCACTTCGGCTTTCTTTAATTTTAAAACATTTTCAAAAATCATTAAAAAACACTCAACCAATCAAACGCAATTTCTACCCCGAACTACGAGGTTTGATCCCTCACGGGTACGTAGGCAAAGGGCACTCGTCCTTCCAAATCAATAAAAATAATGTAGAAAATAGGCTTCTCTTTTTCTTTTTCTTTTAATCACTTTAAATCTATTTCCAAAAATGCAAGCAAGTTTATAGCACAAAAATTAAATAAAATCAAGAGGTTCTCGTAGAGTACTACGAACATAAAGGGTGCTAATACCTTCTCTTTATGTAACCAACCCCCAAACCCTTAATCTTTAAAAATGTGGTATTTGAACCTTTTTCCACTTTCTTTTAAAAAATAAAAAGTTCAGTCGTGAAATAAAATAGTGAGTCAAACGCTAATCAAATAGCCTTAATTTCCGAAAAATGACGCGACAATAGTCGATAGGACCCATGTGTCACACATGTCAAAAGTCTAATGAGAACAATAAATTTAAAACTCATAAGTTTGCAAACCTAAAAAAATTAAATTACATAACAAAATTCATAGGAATTTATCAAAACCAATAAAACACTCAATAAAGCGATGCTCAAGTCCTCGACTCTTCCTTCACAATTGATGCTCCACCTGTTACTAGCCATGTCAATTGGAATATAATTTGCAGTCTAGTATGTCTACAATAAGAAACGTAAAGATGTTAGTGCATCTCAAATTCTGTTAAAAGAATAAGCCTTAAGTAGATGAGCACACATAAAACATGAATCAACATCTAAAGCATCACAACAATCATAAAAATATAGTAATACATAATATAACATATGACAATCTGATTTTCAACATGCATTATTAAAAAATCATGTGGTGCATTCTAAATTCAGAAAAATATAAAATAAAATGTTCAGCTATATCTCATATACAAATTGTAACAAATTAAGAATTCTATTCAAGTTGGTTGTACAAAGAATTCTAAATTTAGTCAGACGATATATCAAAGACATAGGTCAAAATTAACTTTAAACAACTATATGCCATTCACAAAAAAAAAAAAATGATTACAAAACATTAGCAGGCTTCCATGACTATCAAATATGGATGTGTGAGAGAAATCACGAGAATAACAACATTACGACGGACAAAGAAAATCAAATGATTCAAAATAACCCCAAATAATTTAGCACCTAACTCTTATTTGCACCAACATTCAATTAGATTACAATGGAGGGTTTGATCCTCATCAGGACAAGGTATACGTTGAAAATACATGTGATAATCATGCTTTCCTGCAATGTAAAATAAAAAATAAAGAAATATTTCAAAAAGAGGAGAAATGTTTGTATAGGATATATACAAAAGAATATGAAAATAACCGTACCACCAACATTGATAACAACAAGAAATAGAGAAACAAAAAGGAGTAAGATATAAACGAACTTGAGAATTCCAACCATCTTTTTTTGCCACTATTTCATGTAACAAGTAAATATTTGTTGATCAATTTATATAGTAAAAACTCTCCTGCTATGTTTACTTGCAAGAAACCGTTATTAAAATTAAACTTAGTTTTAAATTTATGTTAAATACATTGATGTACTTTTATATTTTTTAAGGAACATTGATGTATTATGTTTTCCCTTTAGCACATGTGGTTGATCATTTGATCTTACAATAAATAGAAAAGTTCACAAAATAAATAATATTGTAAACATGAAATTTTTTTATCGTAGAATAACACACCAATAAAAAGATAACATCTTTATGTATTAATCAAAAGTTAGAGGTTCAAAACAATGAAGGCAAAAATAAATTTTAGAATATCAACAAAATTTATTTAATGCAAGTTTTTTGACTATTATATATGTAAAAAAATCCCATGTTATTTAGTTCAATTAAAATAATTATCAAATGCCTATAAATTATATTGAAAAATTATATATTTCCCTTTTATTCTCTCATTAGACAAATTCACCCTCTTTGCAAATTGAGATAAAATCCTGATCATCATAATAGTTAATTATTTTTTCTACCATCCTTTCATTTTTATTATTTCTTTGATGGTCATTTTTTTTAAAAGCATTCTTTTTTGGTTTATAAACTATTCTTTTTTAAAAGTATTATATATATATATATATGCGTATTTTCCCGGCGTTGGTTGGGTTATATATAATATTATTATTTACGTTATGTATAATATTCATTAAAAATTCATATATCTCATAAATAATTTTAAAAAAATAATCATTATAACTTATAACTTATTAGATGAACTATTAACACTTATCTAAAATATAAAATAAATAAAAATTACTACTAGTTGTGTAAGTTGAAATAATAATCAAGGTTATGTGTTCAAAATGGATATAATGGGCACATGTAAGAAAAAAATTATTTTTTTATATATAAAATTTATTAAATAAATAATTTAATTTTAATCAAAGAATTATTTAAAATTCTCTCTATCAACTTATTATTTGAAATATAAGTTATCTATTAAAATGAAGGGTTAATAGTGTTTTACCCCTTTGTAATATAGGTCATTTCCGGATATATATATATATATATATATATATATATATATATATATATATATATATTCAAATTCAATAATAATAATAATAATAATAATAATAATAATAATAATAATAATAATAAAAATAGTTTATTTTTTTGGATAAGCCAGGAGAAAGGACAAGCATCAAGAGGAAACACCGATATCCCAACTAGGTTGGCACCTCGGAGAACCTCCATCCTATGCAGCCATACTCAAAATATTATTAAAAAAATGGGGAAAAAGTATATACAAAGAGGGGGGGACTAGGTCAAAACCCTCATAAACAAAATGCAAGAAATTAAAATAAACAACATACTAGGGAAATATGTAGTTAGCCAGACCACATCTTCCCTGAAAGAACTCAAATCTCAACTCTGATGGTTATGAGTCAAAAATAAATTCTATAAAGTAACTCTAGTGCCAGAGTTACCAATACCTCGTACATTCCATAAGAGTATATTCATTGGGCAGGTGGTGAAGCTTCACCCGTGGGGCGGGTCCATTAACGAGGCTTCCCATCAAACTGGTGCTTTTTCTTTTTTGCTTTTTGGCCATGACAACAACAAATTGACCTTCTACAGATCGTTGATCATATTCTTTGAACCTCTTCCAGAGATCTAAATCTTGTTGGATATGTGGGTTACTATGTTGCATCCCTGCCCCACAGGCATTCAAGGAGCTGTCAACTCCATCCTTCACCGGACCTGGGGTTGAACTGGTCACAACATGTTGCACCGTGGCCGAGATATCTTCACCAAGTGGTTCAATAAAATCTTGATATAGGTCCAAGATAGCTACGTTTGATTCTCCAAGGGGTTAAGTATGGTCAGTAGTAGGCGATGTGCTTCTTGCTGTAATCAAGTCTGAGGGATCTCCATTCAACACTTCATGCACGTCAACATGCTCAACCGAATGTGAAGATAAAGCATAAGCAACCGGAAACAGCGGAACACTAGAATCCGAGAGATCTTTTTTCACTGCACATAAATGCATGGCATCATGCGCTTCATCAGTCACCAATTCCAGCATCTTGAGGAACTTTGTCTGTCACGTTTTGCAACGCAAAACTAAAAGAGTTAGTTGCAATGTCTTTAGCAGAGGCAACAACATGGGGCTGTTTCTCGGCCAGAGCTGCAAATTAATTGGAAGAGCAAATGCCGGAAGGGTTCACTTTTAAGGACACCCAATCTTGCTTCTTAGATTGAACTTTCGATTTTCCCTTGTCAACATTCTCATGAAGAACCTTGTTTTCCTTCCTTGGGTACAACCAACGACAGCTAGTGACATTATAGCCAAGGTTATGACAATGAGAGCAAAATTCAGGCATCCATTCATATACAACCTCTAGAGGAAAGGAAATACCCTCTCGGTTCAACCAAAATCTTGTAAAACAACTTCTTTGAAAAATCCATGTCAACTAATATTCTAGCATAATTACCGAAAATTCTTTTGGACGTCGAGTTATCATTCACCAACGGCGTGCCAACCACACTCACAATTTCCCAAAGAGTTCTCTCCATCCAGTATTCTTAAGGAAGTTCCATTAAACGAATCCAAACTTGATCGTGTATGTTCTTCTGTTGATGCATATTAAAATCTCTTGTCCATTCGAGAAGCCTCAAAACATCTGGCTTCAGATGGATGGTTCCCATTGCACAAACAGTGCGTATATCGACTTCGAAGGCAAAGGAAAACTCAAAGTAGCTTCTGCCTAAGGATATCAAGGACCAAGGACCTGCGATTTTCCATTGTTTTTGAAGTTTCAGCTGAATTTCTTTCAAAGTATAAGGCTTGTCACCCTTACTTATAACCAGCCTCCCCCGGAGATTCCTATTACATACCTCGATTCCCTTGTCATACGCACTTGAGATATATGGATACTGACTGCCTCTCCCATAATTGACGGTTGCGGTAGATCTTTATTCCAGGCTAATGTTTGTGATGCTGTCAGGACCTGTACAAAGGATTGTGCAGGTGAAATTGTTCTCACCGGTTGCAAGGGCTGCACCCGCGCAATATGTGATGAGGTCATCGATGCAGTAAGCTCTGCCTACCAATCAAATGGCATGGCAGCGGCTTAGGCTCGAAACATAACCAGTAACAGATGATGAAAACAACTAGAAGGGTTTGTGTGATTAGGAAACAGTGAAGATGAAAAAACATCAAACCCTAACTGAGCCAACAACCATGTACCGTCACCCTAATGCAATGGAAAATTGAAAATGGATGAAGGAACGTGATCCAATTTAATAACTAGCAATTGAAGGAAAAAGAGGCACCAGCAGACCGATTGGAATGGGAAAGATTCATGAGAGCAGCACCGTCATGTTCTTTAAATTCAAATACTGATTCTGTATGTCAACATATATTCAATAATAGTAATAGTAAATGTGTCACCAAATAACAGTTTGATAAGATGGTTCTTCAAAAAAAAAAAACTAGATGAGATGGTAAGTGATATCTTCAATCTTAACTAATGGCCATGGGTTATTGGGTTCAATTTCAACCCTATGAATGCAACAATTGAATATTTGAGGAGCGCATTGCCAACCATGATGATCCTACCTGGTTCGAGGGATTGGCCTCTGGAAGTGTACGCAAAGGATATCTGGTTCATAAAAAAAATATACCCTTAAAAAAATAGTAACCGTTCCGGTTATTAAGGATGACAAAAAAATAATAATACAAGCGTGATATGCTTGGATAAAACAACCCATAAGCATAAATGGATGGCCTAACTGCTACATACGTATATAATGGACTGATATTTTAAGCATTCTTACTTAATGGATTGGGATTACGTAATCTTCGTCTCCTTATCTCTAACCTAAAAACGCAGCACATCTCCTCTACCGCCTTCCACCGCCGCTCTCCCTCACCTCCCTCAAATCCTATCATCATAATCAAGATGTAGGCATCCGGCTTCGGTGGTGCACTTTCCTCTCATGGCCGCACCACCGTCAAACCACAATTGGGATCGTTTCACACGTCGAAGGTCTGTTTTCCGTCGGCGGCGCCACCTCTGAAGTGGTTGTGTTCTTTCTCTTTTGTTTTTCACAATATGTGTAACACCCTACTTCTATTAAAGCGATAAAACACGTGAATACTACAAATATTCAAGAAATAGACATTATGTCTTCATTAGTTCTCCAAACATGCATACTACAAATTTTCTCAAAAACTTCGTAGCGTATAAATAGCATACATCACCAAGTAGCCATATCATAAGTATCAAAATACTACATCAAATAAACTCCAATCTCCATATATGAGTACAACAAGATAGTCAATCCAAAATTATCGTATATACCTACAACATACATCAGAGCCTATACTAATACTCTAAAGCTGATAAACAGAGGAAGCTCCTGTTATCCTCAAGCAACTCACCAAGCAAGCTAAAAGATCAATCTTGCACACCATCTACCCATTCATACAAATAGGTAGGCGGTCAACCCAACGACCACTGGGGGTTAGATTCACATCATCATAATCAAGCATAAGCAAACATAAGCATTCAAGGATTTCATGCATGACACATATACATACTCATCCCTCCTAGAATATTAACATCACATGAATATTGTCCCTCATTCCATACACATCATGCTATCACAATTCTAACATAACTTAGCAAGCATATTCAATCTCTAATCAAGTCATTGACATAAGCTCATCATTTATCAACATTAATCAATGAAAGGATTACTCACCTTATTCTTCATTTAGCCTAATCACCTCAACAAATACAATTCATCATTTCAAAGTATAAGCAAGAAAGTCATCGTCACCAAAAGATCATGAAATTGCACTTCATTATTTTCACCGAAATAAACATTATCAATTAAAATCATCAAATGTATAAGTATCACCATTAACAACAAACATCATCAAGTACACATCTTCACATATTCACCAAATATCACCAAGTGTGTAATTCACCAAACTCACCAATGCACATAAATCACCAAGATTCACCAAACACATAATCAAATATGACGCATTTAATGATTCACTAAATGTATGTAATTCGCCTAGACACGACTCCTACATGCATGTAGTACCATCACCAACAAAGGTCGTCACCTCATGATGCAACAAAAAATCATATCATCTCCATTGGATATAAATATCCTAAATCACCTCAACTGGATGTAAACATTTTAAGTCTTATGATGCATGAACATATGACTCACTATGCACATGTTCAACAATAAACTCGACATCATTTTTACCTCCATTGGATATATAATATCCTAAATCACACCTTCATTTTGCATACATGCATTCACCATCAATATCACCATCACTTTCATGTAATAATTCAACAACATAATTCATCATCATCATAATCAACATCAAAACATAAACATGTTTATCACCAATTATTCATCAAATAATCATCACTAAAACAAACACTTTTCATACATGCAAGCACCACAATTATCATCATCAAATTGCATATAAGAATTCAACAACATAATTCAATACATGCAATCACCACATCCAAATATCAACATTAAGCTTGTATAAATTCATCATCAATAATCAACATTTAACATATTCTTATTAACAATATCATCATCACTATCATATTATCATCAAAAGACAACACTTTCAAAGAAAGTCGACATATAAAGAATTTAACCAAAACAAAGCAAAAATATTTCATTGCCTCAACAAAACACATGCACTACTCACATATGTTCATAGTAGTTTAGGCATATGAGTATCCTAAGCCAATTCTAAGAAATCACAAAAACATGCTAGTTCGTATCATTTTACCATTTTCCAAGTTATCCATCAAAACAAATCAAATACGTTTGGAAGCCTCAACTAAGTATATACACAAATCACATATGGGTGCAGTAGCGTATACATCAACGTTACATAGACCAATTCATTTAAATTTCAAAGTTTTGCAAAGCTTGTATCATTTTACCATTTTTCCAAAGAATCCATGTTTTCACGACAAAACCAAGTTAGAGTCCATGATTCCCATCCAAAACATTTTTACAAATCGTAACAATACTAGACAACCTTAGTCCTATACTTTTTCCTTGAGAAATCGAGTTTTTCGGAAAATTCATGTTCTTGAACTATTTTCAAAACGTTATGATACGATTCACAAAACCAAGTCCAATCTAATTCAATTGATGTTACAAAAGGTTTAGAAAGCTCAAATACATTTAATTACATCAAAAGAATCAGTTTGGAACCACCCGAATCGACCCCGGATGCCCGAAACACAAAAAATCATGAGTTGTTGTACTAAGCAACTCGCCATGGCCACATTTACTCGCCATGGCGAGTTTGACAGCCTGATGTAATTTACCATGATGAGGCCATGGTGAGTTTGGCAGAACACAACAAACTCAGCTCTCTGGAATTCACTCCATTTTCACATCAAAACCCCAATTTTGATTCCCCGACACCCAAATTCGTCCTCAAAGTTTGTCTATACGTTTATATACATAAAAAGGCAATCAAAAACATATCAAACTTGGAATCAAACACCATTCCAACACAAATCATCAATATATCCATTTTTCACAAAAACTCTCAACAACAACTCAATTCACACTACAACTTCCTAATTATGAATACCCATGACATAAATCAACAACAACAACATCTCAAAATAACAAAAACAACATCATTTAACCATGAATTCATCAACAATTACAAACACAACATCACTTAACACGAATTTGAGCAATAATCAACAAAGTTTTACATAACCACAATTCAAACATGCAAATTCAACAACAACATATTTAGCATCAATTTCACATACATAAACTTAGTATTAAAGTGGGTACACAAAATTCCTCCTTTAAAACTCCTAAAATCACAATTTCACAAATTAAGGACTTATTGAATTAAATTGAAAAAGTGATTAAAACTTAAGTTGTTAATGTACATTATCCCACTTACCTCAATTGAGCACAATCCTAGCTTGAAGCTTCACTTTAGCTCCTCAAATCTCTACTATCTTCAAGCTCTTTAAGCTCTTCTTCTCTCTAAAACTCTTTTTCTCCTTCTCTAGCTCTTTCTCTCTCTACCTCTCTCAAATTTGTGAAATGAGTGTGTTAGACCTAATTCTCTTAATTACTAGAGTTTATATAGGCTCTACACCATTGGGTTAAATTCTCAAATGTCTTGATCGGCTTAAGGTTCTTAATAACTAATTCATAAAGTTCTACTCACTTATCAGATTAATTAACAAATAGTTACCGACTCTTAATGAATTATTACCACTTAATAGTAACTAGGTAAAAATAATTACTACCACTAAAACTACTAAAATAACTCTCATAATCAAAAGACTATTTTACCCCCGCTCACCAAATGACCAAAGTACCCTTGAGTCCAAAATGACTAAAATACCCTTCCGACACTAAATTACACTAATCCCAATCAAAATACACACAGAGGCAAATAATCACGTACAAGTACTTAAAAACACACATAAAAATTAATTTAAATAAAACTAGCGAAAATCGGGTTGTTACAATATGAATCTGCTTTGGATTCAGATTTGGTTTTTGTTTTATGATTTGGTTTATGCATCTCTTTGTTGCTCAATCCAGGTGTTTCATATCCTATCATGGATAGCTATTTGTTCAGATTTATGGTATGTTTGAAGTTTTGCGGGTCAGCTTCTTCTAGTTTGATCACACCTTGGTTTTATTGATATATCAACGCCTCTCTCACGGCGGCGGTGTCGATTGGTGGTGCTCTAGGTTTCAAAAACACGGCCATTCGCGATTGTGTGTTGTTACTGATATTGATCTTAAATCCGTACGGGCTGGTTTGGTTCTCCGCCTTGTTTTGGTGGTTTTGAGCCCTGACCATTGACTCGGTTGTTCAGACGGCAAGACTCAAAAGGGTCACAAGCTAATTGTTTTCGTGTTAGAAGCAGAGAGTTATGGTGAATGGGTATGTTTCGTGTTTGCGGACTGTCCATTCTGTGATGTTTTCGATTTGACTCTTTTAAAGCTTTAGGGTTGTTTTGGTTATTTTTGCTTATTGGTATCTACCGTGTGGTCATGCCTTTGATTTCTCTGATTATTATCTAAAGTTGTTGAGTTCTGCACGTTTCAAAGATATGGTGACTTGTCAATGTTGTTTGAATATATTTCGCATTCCTTGTGGCTGACTTCAGACTGCTTTGGAATCCTAGTCATTCATATGATTGACATTGGACTCGAAAGAGTTGGGGTTGCTTTTTGCCTCGCTGCAGGAAGTTGTTGGTTCTTGGACTATTTTGTGCTGACGATTGGTTCATACACCAGATAGCTGACCTTGGTTTAATTAGGATTCATCATTGGAGGTTGGTCATATGTGTTGCTTAAAATGTTTGTAATGCCCCTTTGGGTTGTCCTGTACATTTGTGTGTTTTTACTGAGTTAGGTTTATGTTCCCTAGTTTTTTCTGTATTTTTTCCTCTTTTCTTTATAATATTTATGATCACTTAACACAATATTATAGTATAGTTGAGAAATGATGTTATAACGCTATGGCCTTATAAAAAAAACTCTTAATTAATGGATACAAAAATAGAATTAATGATATCCGTATCCGAAGTTTAAAATGATAATTTAGGTAAGTAGTTTGTTGAGCTGTTTATACTACATAAAAAAAAATCAGTTTTTTAATTAAAAAAGTGTGTTAGCAACACATATAAACATAATAATATAAAAACAATTAATTAATATTTCATAAAAAAAAATTGAACATAATGAATCAATTTATTTTATAGTTAAAATTTGAATCCAATTATGATGCTAAAAGACAAAAAAAAATGATAACTAATTAAACCCTATTTAATAATGTGTATCTAAAGATGATATCTTGAAATATGTAAATTAATTAAATTTGGTGGATAATATCAAATTTTAATGGCAAAAAAGGAGTTTGAGTCGTGTTTTGTTCTCGCCTCAAGCCGAAACTCACGTTGCCAATTACATGAGATAAATAGACCAATATACTTAATTATAAAAAAAGGTTGACGAGCTAATGATCGAAACCCTCTTAAAAGAAGTATCTACATTTATTGTCCTACACACCTCACCTCAATTTCTTTTTTTTTAATAAGCAAGGAGAGAAGACACGTATTAAGAGGTAATATCGACATCCTACCTAGGTTGGCATCCCGAGAAACCTCCATCCTATACCGTTAAACTCTAAAAAATTTATTAAAAAAAGGGGGAAAATAATTACAAAGGCGGGGGGACCAGGCCAAAACTCTCAAAATAAAACAAAAAGGAAAAATAAGTAGAAAACAAAACCAACCAAAAAACAGATTATGAAAATGTGTAGTTAGGTAAACCTCATCTATCCCTAAACAAATCAACCTTCAAATCATCCGGAAAAGATGGAAGCCAAACCGTAATCAACGGGTCCACAATAAAAATGAGCATAGGTTTACAGATATAAATTCTTTAAAACAATCTGATTATCAGAATTACCGATACCTCTAACAATCCAATAGAGAAAATTCATTGATGAGTCGAATGAGGATCACCCCGAGCACAGGTTTTAGTAGGCTGCTTCTGCAAAACTTGTTGTAATTTAAGTTTATGTTTCTGATTCCTAAATAGGACCGGCGTGAAATCTTCCTTAGCTGATCTTTTGTCATATTCACGAACTCTTTTTCACAAGTCTAAACCGTGCTGAATATTCTTGTTGGGATGAATTTCATGTTGTTGTAAACTGGCAGCCACTTGCTCCTCTTGAATTGTTGTGGGCATGCTAACATTTTCAGCAAGGGGCTGCTCAATAACCGCAAGTAAAACCAAAGAATTGTGTGAACCGGAATGCACGTCAACGTGCTCAACAACCATATCTGTCTGAACCTGAACCGATTCTACAGACACCTCATGCACCTCAAAATGCTCAACAGGGGATGAATGTGATACACGCTCATGGGAACCCTTGGGACTCTCCACCAGCTCACGCGGGATCGAATGATTGTGTTCCACAACATCAGAAAGTGTAACAGTAACATCGTCCACCGTGGGGTTCTCCAACTCCTCCCGCGATGTTTGATGCAACCGCTCATATCTCTCAAAATGCACGTCATCGTGCGCAACAGGGGAAACAACCTCTAACACTGGCGTAACACGTGGCAGATCCTCAGGAGAAATTCTGTCAAACACATTGTGTAATGGGAAAGCTTAAAGAGTTTGACGACAAAGACGGTATGGAATCATCCGTCTGAGAAGTCGCCACTGTTGATGTAACAATAGAAATCGGCCCTAACTGTGAATTAGCATTCAAGGCAGGTGAAGGAGCCGAAATGTCCAACATAGTCAAAGCCAATGATGTAGGAGTAGCTGAACTGGTACCCTCTGTGTGGTAGCAACTGTTGAAGCAACCGAAACCGGAACCCACGTCCAAGCGCTTCCATTGGCCGAAGTGGAAGCTCTCACATCATTGTTTTGTCGAGATGGTTTAGGGGGAGCTGTCTCGGCAATAATGATTTGTTTCCTTTGATCCTTGATCATTCTTGTCCTTTGGTGATTGCGGATGTAACCAACGACAAGTGGAGACATTGTGCCCAATAGAATGACAATGATGGCAAAATAACGGTCTCCGCTCATATTTGACCTTTACTTTGAAAGCAAAGCCTTCTCTATCAACAAGAATTTCATCATATGCTCTCTTTGAAAGATCAATGTCAACTAAAATTCTTGCATAGTGTCCAAAAGTGCGATTTCGTGTCGGTCCATCAATGTCAATCGGGGTGCCTATCGCGCTTGCGATCTCCTTCAAAGCTCTCTCCCGCCAATACTCCTACGGTAACTCAACCAAGCAAATCCAGAGAGATACACGTGTCTGTTTCTGAGAAAGGTATTTGAAATCTTTGGTCCACTGTGAATCCCAACAAACCCGGATTGAGGTTGACTGTACCTACAACCCATAATTTCCGTAGATCATTTGCCGAGTCAAAGTGAAAGTCATAGTAACCTTTGCCAAGAGGCACCATTTTCCAGGCCACCGATGTTTTCCAATGCTTTCCTATTTTGGTACTTAAATCACGTTCAGAATACGGCTTATCTCCCTTGTTAAGAGTCAAGCGAGCCCTTAACGCATTCTTGCATTCTTCTACCCCCTATGGTACTCGTCTGGGCAAATTCTGATGCTCAAAGCAACTCCTTAATGCATAGAGTAGGGAGAGGTCTGTCATCAATCACATTTTGACCTGTTAAGGCTGCTGCAAATAACTTAGTTGTTCCTCAAATTGTCTGCACAGTTGCTGAAGGCACTGATTACGCAACTGCTGAAGGTACGATGTTGGACAGACATGGTCGGGGCACGTGTATGCCATCACATGTATCCACCGATCGAATCAGCAATTTGGACAAATTCAATTACAAAAGAAGTGGGCTAATTAAAAAAGTCAAATGGTGGGAGATTAACAAAATTGAATTAGCACGCAAGGAATTGGATGAATTGTTGAATTGTACCTATGGAGACCAATCACGTAAAGCTTCAAATGGTGGCTGAACTGTTGGAAGACCAATCACGTAAAGCTTCAAACGGTGGCTGAACTGAATTGAAAGAGGGCCGGCGCTCTGGCTAGGTGAACCCTATCAGAGTGTTTATTTCAATAGCGTGTCTAATTCTAAGAATGCATCCACACAAAAATGGAAGCGAAAAGTTAACCTCACCTCAAATAGTATTACCCAGAAGACAAAAAATAAGTGACAATGCAGATGAAAACAAGAGTACTGTCTAAGCTAAACACTGACAAGGCAGCTCTCCTTTGGAAAGTCAATGGCTAAGATATACTCCATCCGTCTCTAAATATATAATAGTCGTTTAAGATTTATGCACGATTATTGAGGAAATGATTAATTAGGTTGATTTTGATGGTAAATTAGTATCATTTACTAAAACACCCTTATTACTTGTAGTTAGTGAAGTAATAATGTTGGATGAAATTCAATAAATAAGGGTATAACAATGGAAAATGATAATAAATGCTGCATTGATATTCTAAAGTGACAATTATTTTGAGAAAAAGAAAAATTGATAGATAGACAATTATTGTGAGACGGAGGGAGTATTTTTTTTGAAGGAAGGAGACTAAGATATATATATATATATCTCGTATCTTTTCGCTATTATGATGAATAACCATATTTTAAATCAATGTTGATATGATTTTTTGTTTATATTTATGAACAATATAATATGGAAGTACTGGAGAGTCAAGGAATCCAAGATTGACATGCCACTAAACTAAAGAATCAACTTCTGTTTTCCATTTCTTTACAAGAATCTGAAAAAGTATGGTGGACCAAAAAGAGTTCATCAAATAAGCAAAGCAACAAGAGGGCACCTCTCTCCGAACAAGAAATCAGAGCTCAGTGCCAATGAGTTGCCAAAGGAGAGGGCACCTCTCATCATAGAATTGTTGCAAAGAAACGTAATCAAAAATTAGAGAATTATGCATGTAATAGAAGCTCTCTTTTATTTATATTTCTCTTGTGTGTTGTGCTCGTGATTTTCGGGTATCAAAATCATTGATTGGATTTGAACCTTTAATCATTGAACTCTCAACTTTTATTCGCGGGAAGGGAAAAAGTGAGTAAAAACCCTTATGAGACCTTGGATTCGGAGGTTGGTTTCGATTGGGGAAGGTGTTAGGCACCCGAACCGACTATGGTATCCCATAGGAACCTTCTACCTATTCTTTAATCTTGCGCTAAATTAATTTTACTTATTGAAAAAAGTTTAAGAGTTTAAGTGAAAGAAAGGAGAAAGATGAAGCATGTTTTTGGTTATTTTTATTGATTTGGAAGGGTCGAAACCCTTTGCCTACTTACCCAAATAAATCGGGATCAAAATCAAGTAGTTCGGCTAAAGAACTTATTTGATGAGTTGAATTGATTTTAACATTTTTGAAAGAAAGATTTTAAGAAGGGATGAGAGGCCTCAAGGCATGAGAAGAAAATACGATGAAGTTGGTTAATTTTAATTGCGCGAAATCCATGTCTAATGTGGATATTAAATTAATTAACATTTGATTAAGGAAAATAAAAGGAAAAAACACTTGGATTACAAACCAAGGTTTACTTAAAAGAAATTTGAATTTGACTTTTTTTGGATTTTTTGAAGAAAATATTTTTCTAAACTAACGATGAAATCGCGTAACGGCGAAAAATAAATAAGCATAAAGCGATAAATAAAGTGGTGTGTCGGTGCGCGTGTCAGTGCGTGTGCCGGTTACATATTACATACCGTAAATACATTCTATGGTCTTAAAAGAAAAAAATACGTAAAAATAAATTACATCATTTCCTAATTACAAACTAAACCAAAAAATTAAATAAATGGCAAGAAATTTAAATATGCATGCAATATTTCTAATGAGAATTATTTCTATAAACTAAAATGCAATTTTAAACAAATTGAGACAACAAGACAATAAAATGCAAACATATGAAATAAACCTAAATGCAAAGTAACAAAATTAAAAGAAACAAAAGTGCATGGAAAAAAAAAATTTAGAATGCTTAAATGAACAAAAATTATATATAAAAATGGAAACTTAGCTCTAAACTAAACAAAAAAAAATATGCATGATGTTAAGATTGAAATGCTAATTAAAAAAAAGCAAGAAATATAGTTTAAGCATTATGTGACTAAAAAAGAAAAGAAATAACTACATGAAATAAAAACAACACAAATATCACTATAAAAGAAAAATAAATAAAAAAAAAGCAGGGAGGGGGTGCAGGCAGTAGGACACAGTAGTATGAACAAGCAAGCAGAAAAAGAGAAAGAAGAAAAAAAATGCTGGACTGGGTCAAAAATGGGTAACCGGTTCGGTCCATGGGTGACCCGCCCGGTTACCCAAGGTATATAAATATTTTTGTGGCCCTTTTCCTTCATTTCCCTCTTCCCCTTCTCTCTCTAAATTTCCTGAAAAAAAAATTCTTCTCTCCCTTCTCTCTAACCCTTGCCTCGCCGGAAAAAGGAGAGTGACCGGAGAAGATGGCTGGAGCGGCCAGGAGTGGTGCTCCGACGCGGTGGCCGGCCGGAGCGCTGCCGCGTCGGAGCGGTGGATCCCCTCTTTTTTTTAAAAAAATTACATCAATCTACTCCTTTTCTTCCTCTCCTTCTAGATCCGAACTTGTTTTTTAAAGAACAACAACAAAACGGCCTAGATCTACAAAATGAAAACAACAAAAAAACACAAAAGGACCAAGAACATTACCCTTGTTTCTTCTTGATCTTGTTTCTTTTCCGGTTCTGTTTTGCTTGCGCTTGTTCTTGTTGTCACGTTCGTCTTTTGCCTTGCCTTGCTCACGTTTGGTTCGGATGTGCATTCGGCCTTGCTTGCGTTTGTTCTTGTTGTTTCGATTCGGATTCCCCCTTTGTGAGTTGTGGTTCGGATTTGCGGATTGTTGTTGGTTGTGTTCTTGATGTTTGAATCTGATTGGTGTTGTGTGTGATTCGTGGTGTTGTTTTCGGTTGTGTGGATTTGTTGTATGGATCTATGGATTTGATGGTTTTTTCGGATTTGATGTTGGTGATTATGGGTTCGGCTTTTTCTTTCTCTTCTTTTCTCACTGATACTCTGTGATCGGTGCTGGAGTTTGTCACCAAATGGTGATGAATTCGCACTTGAATTGCAGAGAAACCGGTTCAATGATGATGATTCTTCGATGAATCACTGAGAATCGTGATGAATTTGTTGAATCTTGTGTTAATTTTGATTCTGGAGAAATAGGGTTTGAGCTTGTTCTTGATGTGTTCTTGGTGAAAAAATAGTCTTTGATCTGTTTTTTGAGGCTGTTGAATTTTGAGTGGTGTTTGTGTGTTGAAAAATGTGCCTGGCCTGACTGTCTCTGATACACTCTTAATCATCTGATACATGGAATGGACAAAACTACCCTTGGCTGAAACTTGGAGAAAAAGTTGGACAGGACCAATGACAAAATGACAAGTGTACAATGACTTAAAATAAATGAATAAATAAAAAAGACAAATAAATAAATAACAACACATTAAATAAATGGAAAAATAAATAACTAAATAAATAATTAAAAATAAAAACGAAAATTAAATAATAAATAAAAAAATGTCCCGTCGGAACCAAAAAAAATGAGGTATTTTAAAATACCTCTCTGCCGAAATTTCGTCTGATACGACCGAAATACGCGGCTTTTTTACGCTAATTAAAACAATAAAACGACGACGTGAATAAAATGAACTTTAAAACGCAAACGTTACGCTACACTAAAAATACGCACGAAACGCGAGTAAAAATTACGAAATTAAAACGCGAGCGACATTAAAACATAAACGACGAACGAAAAATAACCGCGACCGCAAATACGAACAAACACCGATATTACGGGAATTAGCGCGCAAACGAACGACTGAAAAAACGATCAACGTACAACTAAAAAATAAAATATAAAAAATAAATTGGTCAAAAATTAGGGTACGACATGTGTCATACCAGTTTAATAGTTTCCATGTTAAATAGAAGATGATCAATTATGTTTATTTTTATGTATCACGATAATTTGATCACACCTTGGTAAGTTTGAGTATTTTCCATAGCTTCGCCAGATCTATTTATTATTCGAAGCCTATTTAGACATGAGTTTAGTTGAAGAGTCTACATACTTGAGTGATATTCTAAGCCTTTCCGGACCCGATTAAATTAAAATTAATGCCAAAAGGCAAGTCTAAAGTCTTAGATATTGTTGAGCATTGCAATAAAAGCATAAGAAATTAAAATGGCATTTTCATTAAGTTAAAAGCCAACTAATGGGCTAAAATACAATGTCGAGATATGGATGTATCGATTCGACACCCTAGTTACAAAAGCTACTTTCTGGTTCTAAAGAAAAACCTAAAATCTCGCATCTTCCATACCATCACTGATTTCAATATCCTCACAGTGTTCATTCCAAATGAAAAGTTACTATTAGGTGACTAATCCAGGTAGTTGTACAAAGAAATCCTCAAGATAACACCTGAAAGTTTAATTTTGAATTAATCATTTACTCTTTTGAGTTCCAAAATAGAATTCTATGTTTTTTAGATGATATATCAAAGACATAAGTCAAAATTAACCTTAAACAACAATACGCCATTCAGAAAAAACGAAGGTTATTACAACACTTTGTAAACATAATCAACAATATATGGATATGTGAGAGAAATCATAAGAGTAACAACATTATGATATACAAAGAAAATCAGAAGATTAAAAAATATATAGAATAATTTTAGTACCTACCTTTTATTTGCACCAACATTCAATTAGACTACAATCAAGGGTTTTACCCTCGGGACATGGTATGGGTTGAAAATACGTGTGATAATCATGCTTTCCTGCAACATTGAGCTTACCACCAACATTGATAATAACAAGAAATAGAGAAACAAAAAGGAGTATGGTATAAACAAACTTGAGAATTCCAACCATTTTTTTTCCCAAAATTTCATTTAACAAACAGAAATTCGTTGATCCGTTTATATAGTAAAAAACCTTCTGCTATATTTACTTGCAAGAAACCCTTTATTAAAATTTAACTTATTTTATATGTCTTTTAAATACATTGATGTATCATGTTTGTCCCTATAGTATATGTGATTGATCACTTGATCTTACAATAGATAGGAAAGTTCACAAAATGAATAATAGTGTAAAGGGAGAAAACTTTTTATTGTAGGAGTAACACACCAATGTCAAGATAACATCTTAATGTATTAATCGAAAGTCAGGGGTTCAAATCAATGAATGCATAAATAAACTTTAGAATATCAACATAATATTAAATATTTTTTTTTACTATTATATATGTAAGGAATCTCATGTTCTCTAGTTCAATTAAAATAATTATCATATGCCTCTAAAGTATACAGAGAAATCATATTTACCCCTTTTGTTCTCTCAATTGATAACTTCACCTTATTAAAGATTTGATATAATCTTTATTAACGTTATTTGTGTTGCTGTTTTCAATCATTTTTCTACTCATTTTAAGTCCGTCAGGGCAGCCCGGCCGGGAGTGGAGGATCTCCATTTTCGAAAGTTATCTTATGCTGAGGTGGAAAATTTAACGAAACCTTTCTCGCACGAGGAAGTGAAATAGGCAGTTTGGGATTGTGATAGCTATCAGAGCCCAGGTCTTGATTGCGTCAGCTTTGGTTTCTTAAAAGAATTTTGGGATTTATTATAGGAAGATTTTTTGAGATTTTTTATGGAATTCCAGAGAAACGAGAAGTTGACTAAATGTCTAAATTCTACATTTATAGTTTTAAGCCCAAAGGTAACCAGTCCTCAACGGCTTAATGATTTTCAACCTATCTCTCTAGTTGGGTGTTTGTACAAGGTCCTTGCTAAAGTTCTTGCTAATCGGCTTCGATTGGTAGTGGGTAGTGTGGTGTCTGAATCCCAATCAGCTTTTGTCAAAGGGAAGCAGATTTTAGACCGTATTTTAATAACTAATGAAGTGGTTGATGAAGCAAGGCGCGTGAATAAGGAGTTGCTTTTTTTCAAAGTGTACTTCGAAAAAGCGTATGACTCGGTGGACTTCAAGAATTTGGACTCCGTAATGGCAAATATGAATTTTCCAAAAATTTGGCGGAATGGATCTTTGAATGTGTTGGAACGGAAACAACGTCGGTTTTAGTGAATGGTTGTCCGAATGAGGAGTTTCCTATTGAGAGGGGTCTTCGTCAATGTGACCCTTTGTCCCCGTTCTTATTTCTTTTGGCAGCTGAAGGGTTCAATATTCTAATGAATGCAACGGTGGGGGCGAACCTATTTCGTGGTTACGGTGTTGGGAGTGTTGGTGAGGTGTGGTTAACCCATCTTCAGTTTACGGATGACACTATCATTATTGGTGAAAAGAGATGGCTGAATGTGTGTACCATGCGAGCGTTGTTGCTTCTGTTTGAGGAGATTTCGGGTTTGAAGGTCAATTTCAACAAAAGCATGTCGACAGGTGTAAACATTTTTGAATCTTGGTTGTCAATGGCATCTTTGGTGGTGACCTGTCGTCGGGGTTCCATTCCTTTTGTTTATCTGGGTATGCCTATCAATGGTGATTCTACGAAACTTTCTTTTAGGAAACCTATTGTTGATCGCATTGTCACTCAAATGACGTCGTGGAACCACAAGTTCCTTTCCTTCGGTGGTCGCCTGGTTCTTCTGAAATATGTCATGTCCTCTCTTCTGGATTACTTTCTTTCCTTTTTCAAAGCCCCTGCAGGTATTATTTTTTCTATTGAATCTATTTTATTTTTTTTAAATTGGGGGTGGTGAGGATATTAGGATAATAGCTTGGATAAATTGGGACTCTATTTGTACTCCAAAAAAGGATGGAGGTCAAGGGGTTAGGAGGGTGGATGCTTTTAACTTATCTTTATTGGGTAAGTGGTGTTGGATGATGTTGGTGGATAAGGAGGGGTTGTGGTACGGTGTTTCGAAAGCCCATTACGGTGAGCAGGGGGCAGTTGAAGGAGGGAGGCAGCCATTGTCCGGCTTGGTGGCGGTCGTTGTGTAGGATCCGTGAGGGGCTGGGTGAGGGTGTCGGGAGTTGGTTTGATATTAATACTCGTCGGATTTTGTGAGATGGCAGAGATACTTTATTCTGGCATGACATATGGGTGGGGGAAATTACCTTGAGAACTAAATTTCCCGCCTCTATGAGCTTGCTGTGAATAAGGAGTGTTAGATGGCGGAGGCGAAGAGGGTTATGGGGGAAGATGAGGGTGGGGAGATGATGTGGCGTCACAGGTTATGGAGGAGGAGAGTGTGAGGGAGTGTTCTGCCTTACTACACAACATTGTTTTGCAGGAAAATATTAATGATGCTTGGCGGTGGCTGCTTGATCCTATTCAAGTTTATTCGGTGAGGGGAGCATATCACTTTCTCACTACTTCTGATGAGCCTATGGATAAAACTCTCGTTGACAACGTTTGGCATAAGCAAATTCCGTCAAAGGTATCTCTGTTTGTGTGGTGCCTTCTTCGCAACAGACTTCCTACAAAGGACAATCTGCTGCAACGGCATGTCCTCCAATCTATTGACACGACGTGCATTTCAGGTTGTGGAGAGTTGGAAACGGCAACACATCTGTTTTTAGCTTGTGGCATATTCAGTTCTCTTTGGTCCCATGTTTGGTATTGGTTAGGTATCACTTCGGTTTCTTCCGACGACATCATACAACATTTCTTTCAATTTACTAATATGGCGGGTCTGGCCAGATTCACTCATTCATTCCTGAATGTTATTTGGTAAGCCTAAGTTTAGGTGCTATGGAAGGAAAGGAACAATCATGTATTTCAAAATACGGCTTCCAATTTTTCCACCCTTGTTGAACAGGTTAAATTGAACTCATTTTTATGGGTTAAATCAAAACAGACGACATTCAGTTATAGTTATCACGATTCGTGGAGACATCCACTCCTTTATATGGGTGCCCACTTGTAATTTTATTATTTATTTGGTGGTGTTTCCTTGTGTAGCACCTTGATATTGGAAATACTCTTGGGTGGCTTACCTTTTGCAAACCTTGTGTGGGGTGAATCATTGTTGTTTATATTATATGTCATTTTAGTTTGTTAAAAAAAAAACATAATTGTTAATTATTTTTTCAACCATCATTTCATTTTTATTATTATTATTATTATTATTATTATTTCTTTTATGGTTTATAACGTGTCTTTTTTTTTGTCATTATATATATATATATATATGATATTTTTTTTAAGGAATATATATATGATACTTATCATGTTAGATTGAAATAAAACCAAAATAAAACAAATTAGCATTCAACTTTATTCAGAAAATTATTAAACTATAAAATAAACCCTCTTGAAAATAAAACGAAAAATAAACGAAAGGATTGAAGAAGGAGGAATGATGCAATGGCCTAAGAGAATGAATTATGTGATGCTAGGAGAGAGACGGTCGCAACGTATAAGAGTTTTAAGCGAAGGAATTATTGTGATGTTAGGAAAGTGAAAATTGATTTGCAATGAGAATGATACATGACAATGGCGCATGATTAGGTTAAGTGATATATTAATTTCATCCCTTTCTTTTGATCTCATGGTTTATATTCATTTTCATCATTCTCATATAAAAATATCATTCTCATATGATATGCTCTCTATATATATATATAGACATACATATTTACCGATTAAAAAAAAAACAGGAGTCTTAGTTGTGTTTTGTTCACTCCTCAAGCCAAACCTCATGCACACAATTACATAACAAATATAATAAACAAAGATACTTAATTATCAACGGTGTTCACAGGCTAATGATTGAAACTTGACTTAACAAAATATCTACATTTAGTGTCCAACATACCACAAATAATATTACCTGAAAAGCAAAAAATAAGTGACAATGCAGATGTGTCTAAGCTAAACACTCGCACGGTAGCTCTGCTTTGAAAAGTCAATGACTAAGATGTGTGTTATATAAGTTTAGGCTTTGTTTGCGAGTTTGGAGGGGAAGGGATGAGAAGGTTTAGGAAAAAAGGAAGGAACAAGTGGAAGAAATAGAGGAAAATGGAAGGGGAGGACTTTGAGTAGGGATGTCAATGGATACCCATGGGTACGGATAGTATGATATCCATCTCCGCCTCATTGGATAAATATGATACTCGTGCCCGCCCCGTACCCTTGTGGGTACCCATTATGTGGGTACCCGCGGGTATTGAGGAATTCATGGGTACCCATGGATTTTTTAATTTATTTATTTTTTGGTACAAATAATAACTCTTTTTTAATTAACAAAAAACATCAACTTTTAAACATCTATACATAATCCATTCAAAATTTCATAAATCATACATATTCCATAGAAAATTCATGATTCTTACGTAATTAATAAGATGAATTAAAAAATAAAAATAGGTTATTGATGAGGAATCTTAGGTGGAAGGTAATATTTCCTTCAATAAGGTAACAACTTTAAGTAATAAGATAAGATATATAAGGATATTTTAGTAGTTTACTGAATTTATTATCGGGTATTGGTACCCGTGGGTATGGGTACCATCAAATCTATGCCCGTATCCATATAATAATGGGTAGTCAAATACCCGTTTATTATACCCGTTTATTTTACCCACGGGTACCAGTGGGCATGAGTATTTTTGTCACCCCTAACTTTGAGGGGTTAACTTTTCTTCATAATACAAAATCCTTTTTATTTGGGGGGAACTAAAAAATTGTATTGGAGGAGGGTTTTACGGGGATTTGAAGAGTTTATGTGAATTCTTCAAATTTAATCTATGTTGTTATAATATTTTTAAAATTAAAATTATAGTAATCATATGCATTAATTTATCATTCTTTAAAAAACTACTCTTTTAAATTTTTAGAAAGATTTCTCAAATTTCCTTCATATTTTCCACCCTTCAAAGCTTTCCCTTCCCGTCAAAACTCCCAAACAAAATGCAATATCACCGTCACTCACCAAAAAAAGACGTTGCCCAATGAGTATATTGCTTACTAATATATAATAGTCACTCTCTCACTCTTCTTGCCTGATTAAGTGTCTGTCAAGTAATATGTGAGTCAGCTGTGGCAGGAATAACGAAAACAAATTTCGTTAAAACACACGAGTAAACTGAGTATTCATTCAGGAGCAACAAAGATGTATCAAAGAATACTCCAAAGTATGTATTCCAACTTTCTGCTATATATCAGGAAACAGTAAGCATAGACAACATTTTCATGCCCATTTATCAACAAAGATGTTATAGAATCTGATATTACATGTTGCTATTGATTTACCATTTGAATCTATAATTACAAGTTGCTTTCCATATTAAAAAAGAACCAAAAACCTTACGTTTCCGAGTTAAGGAATTTTCGTGATTCATCGTTAAGTTGAACTCTTGTAGCTCTTGTTGACATACCCAATGATATCCGCAAGTCTTCACTTCCATATCCCAAACCTTCACCCCGAATAATGTCAAAATGGATTTTTCCAAATTCATCATAGGGCTCTCGGGGGAAGAAGATTTTCCATAGGTGACTTGATTTGGTCGTAACAAGAACTCCATTGAGATTTACTTGAACACTCACACAGCTCATCTTATTGGAATCAACAAGATCGAAAACCAGTACCATATGGACCGACTATGAAAACCACCCACAAATGATAGAGCATTTTCGCAGTCCATCATTCCAGCTCCTGTTTTTCCCCGAAGTTGCTTCACAATGATATAGTTGCTGCAATCCAAAGGACGACGGAACAGACATTTAACAATTAGAAGTCTTATCTAAGAATTCAAAGATAGGTGAACAGGCTAGAAAACTATGACTTTGTTTGGATAAACAACCTAATTAAAGTTTATAAGATAAGTGCTCAATATATAAGTGCTTATGTATACACTATTTTTATAACAAAAGAGAAAATATATTAAAAATGGAAGTATATTCATTTTTTCTTCTCTTTTACATGTAAAAACTGAAATACTTGTATAAATTCAAATCTGTCTAACATATTTACTTCTTCATCTTCAACTTGTGCAACTACAGGTGTCTGTTCTTGCAGTTCTTCTTTAGTGGCAGAACTTGCTATCAATTTCAATTCAATAACCAAAATTCAACCCAGTCTTGTTAAATAGCAGCGCTATAGTGCTATAGCGAGTGGAATTTGAACAAATAGCTATTGTTCAGAATTACGATATTTAGTGCAAAATGTTGTGAAATAGCATCTATAGTTGCGCTATAAAACTATTGTGTAGCAGTGACAACACAGATTCAATCAAGCAAGCAGGATTTTAAAAGGAATTAAGCATAACCTTTATTCAAGCTTCTCTCAGAAGACAAATCACCACTTTGTCCAGTCAAACTAGCACCGATCTCATTGTTCTCCGGAACAGCTCCAGCATTGTCATCTACTTGAAATGCAAGGAATATTATTTGGTAAGTTAATCGGAAAAACCATGTACATGTATGTTATTGCATAAAAATATGATTGATTTTTGTTGTAATCTCGAACAATACATGCAATCTGTTTTCCATATGTAAAATACTAATGAGATAAGTTAGCGGAAAAAGTGTGAGATGGGAAACATGAACCTTCCTTTCCATCTTGAGGAGTTGGTGCACTTGATGTAATGTCTGATTCTGTAACAACAGGGCCAGGCTCAACTACATCGCAGTCCGTCTTAGTAGCAGTTGCAACTTCTTCCTTTCTATTACACTTTCATCAGCAACTTCAACGGTGAGTCAGTTTCGACATTGCTTGTTGCAATATTTGTCTGAGTAGCTTCTTCAATAATTGAATTTACAGCATCTAAATCTTCTTCAGAAACCAAACTTTCAACATCTGAATTTACAGTGTCCGTGTCGTATCTGGTGTCCGTGTCCATATCCGTGCTACCTTGTTGGCAGCAGTTGTTGAGGAACCGACCAATGAATTGACCAATGATATGGAGGTTAGAGATTTTTTTCTGTGGAGATTCAGTAGAAACTTCATCTGCAACAGGTGAATTTGGTGCCTCCATGGAGGTTCGAGATTTATTTCTGTGGATGACATGAATGCAGATTTCAGTGATAAAGTGTTACTTAAAATGTTGTTGTCTATGAAACAAAGACACAGACACCGAAAACGGCACAGAAATTACAACCTAACACGTTTAAAACCCCCACCCCGTAAATTATAAAATTCAGTCTAAAATGCAAGTCAGACAAAGAAAATGTCACTTCTGCCAACAAAGTCATGAAGAAAAAAAATGAATAATATAAAGTTAACAAGATTCTTTTGAATTATCTTTAGTACCTATGCTTGCAGTTGACAACAGAGATTGTTTTTGCGGTTTACTTGTTATCACTTGTTGACTTTCTTCTCGGTGAAGTAAATATGACTTGTGAGGTGGATGATTCTTGTTCTGATTGTGGTCGTGGTTGTGTCTCATCTTCAATTGCCAAAATCTTACACTTCAAAGCCAAGGATTTTTCATGATTCATCATTGTTAAGTCAACCTCTCGTAGGTCTTGTTTATATACCCAATGATACCCGCAACTCTTCACCTCCATACCTGACAATTTATTCCCCAAAAACATACCGGCAACTCTTTTAATACCCGCGAATTTATGATATGACTCTCGGGGTAAGTAGATTAGCCATAGGTGACATGATTTCCTCGTGATAAGATCATTCGTAAACATACCTGCAACTCTTACTGGAAGCCAGATACGCTTCCTCGTACCACCAATTTCCATATAGATACGTCTTGGATCAATATTGCTCCTTCGAGAAGGTGTCATCGAAAATACAACACAACATAGAAAGCCAATGATATTATTGTTATTGTCATGCATAATAGGAGTTTGGTCTACTGGCATTGAATCACCCATGCTATGATTGTGGATCCAACTTGGTATTTCACTTCCTGGAGTAACAATTTGAAACTCATCCAAGTAGGTAGGGTAGGATTGTTGGTATGCTTGAATGAATTGTGTCGTCCATGAAAATGTCATGCTACTGCAACGTTCCCTCTCACACAATTTCGGACAGTTGAAAATGACCAATCCTGTATTCAACTTATACTCCTTTTCACGATGATCCTGCCTACTAGAGGTAGGAGAAGGAAGTTGAGGCAAAGATTCCAAGAACCTGCAATGCTCCAAATTTAAATATACAAGTTTGGAAAGCTTCTTTAGGCTAGGTAGTGTCACAAAATCATTTCCCCCTAAATTTAATCTTTCTAGCCAATGTAAACATTCAATTGTATCAGGCACTTGGCTTAGATAGCAAAAGCTTATGTCAACCTTACGCAAACAATGTAAACTACGCAAGGAAGGCAACAAAGATGGGTGTGTTGTGGGAGCCGAAAATGATGAATGGTGAGGCAACATGGTCCATTCGAAGACAGAGGACGTTGATCGAGAATGTGATGCACTTTCAGTTATATAATGCCTCTTCTTATTCTTCTCCAAGTGTATTGGTTTGTTAAACACTTTGGAACAGCAACTGATATTTAGATCTTCAAGAGAGCCAAGACCGAATATGGTGTTCGGTATGTTTACAAGATTATAGCAACCGTCTAAATTCAAGTAAACAAGATTTCTTAGAAGTCCAATTGATGGATCCAACTCCACAAGATTCGTACATCCTTCCAAATTTAACCACTCAAGATTCGGGAACTCTCCAAAATCTATTATCTTTTCTAGCTCGATGGAGTGACTTAGATCCAATGTTCTCAAATTGGGCAGATACTGTGACATGAATAAACAATAAAAATAGAGCAATTACTTTGATTATAAGAGAATTGTTTCGAATTTGTTTATATTTCCTTTTTTTTGGTTGTTTTTTTTAAATCAGCAAATATTATTAAACGCCATCCCCGCCATACGCAGGGTATGAACGAAACAAGATACAAATGGTGCCGCATATAAACGGTACACCATTTGTTTATATTTCTAAGATGATAAATATTAATAATAAGAGAATTTATAGTACCTTCTGGTTTTTCCATAGTTGTGTAATGTTGCTTTTCACCAAGATCAATTCTACAAGTTCATTTGGGTGAAAACTTGATGGCAAATACTTTGAAGGATATTCATCCCACTCAACATATCTCAATTTGTTTGAAAGACAACTTGGAGTTCCTGAGATATACATTCCATACCTGATGATAAGCAATCTAAGATTACTCATTTTTGACAAGTGCTCAATGTCCACCTCTTCATCATCCAAAACAATGGCTTTAACATGCTTTTCCTAAAAAAATGCAAAAAAATAAAAGAAAAAATAAATTACTTTCATTATTTATAGTTTTTATAAAAATGGAAATATGTTTTTTTTTCTTTCTATACAGCTACTTTACCATATTCTCCATCTTAACATTGTAGAATTGTTTTGCAGACCACAACCTACTCCATTTTCTTAGCTCTTTGCTTGAACTATTTTGCACAATTTTTCTGCCTAGCTCTTCCAACAAAGAATGCATTCTAATTCTTGAATTACTAATGCTTATAAGTGATTTATCAATGAGAACACTTAATCCAACATCGGCATGAAATCCACAGCAATTTAGAATGTTCTTAACATATTTCTCATTCCGAAAGGTTGAAAAACAAGCAATATCGAGAAATATTTCTTTTTCTGTTTCCTTTAGCCCATCAAAACTTAATTGCAGCACATTCATGACATCATTATCTGAACTTTCTCTCAAACTAGCCAATGTACTCTTCCATTCAGTCACATTACGACCAAACAAAAATGAACCCAATACTTTAATTGCTAGTGGTAGACCATTAGCATATCTCAATATCTCATTTTCCAAATTTTGATAATTACTCATAATAATTTTCTCAACTTTGAAAGCTTTCCTACAAAATAACTTTTGAGCTTCGGCCCAATTCAAAAGTGGAACTTTGTAAACAACATCCACTCCATACTCTTTCAATATATGCTCATCTCTAGAAATGATAACGATTCTACTACCTGCACCTAAACATTCACGATGTACACCTATTCTTTCCAATTGTTCAACTTGATCCACATTATCAAGAATTAGAAGGGTCTTTTCACGACGTAGCCTACGTCGTATCAAATCAGTTGCACCGTAATGATTGCTTATTTGATGGTGTTCTATGCCGAGAGTTTGATGTAGGATTTGCTTTTGTGCATCGATTGGACCATCATGTAATCTATAAATTTTGCTTACATCATCAATGAAACAGGATGCATCAAATTGATGAGAGATTTGGCCATATAAATTCATAGCAATGGTTGTCTTTCCTATTCCTCCCATCCCCCAAATTCCAATAGCACGAACACCATCAACCATGTCCAAAAGGAAATGATTTTGTAATGCTTCTAATCGAGAATCTATCGCAACTAAGTCTTTTGAAATAAATGAAGATTTGCATTCCAATGTATTCATTATCTTTTGAACAATTTTTTTAATCTCTCCAGCTTGTGGCCTGTAAGTTCAAAAAATTGTTCAATAATATTATATCATCACGTACTAAAACCAAAAAAAAAAAATAGTTTGAACTCCAAATATTTGTTCAATAGGCAAAAAACATAAGCAATTTTGATTTTCTTTCTTGGACTCATACACCATCTCTTCACCTTATATTTTCTATCCAAAAAAAATTAATTATAAATTACTTACTTATCACGTAGATCCCAACCGGAGATATTTCCCACTTGTTTTAGAGCGTCCCTCCATTTTGACACCTTCTGAAATTCTTGTTGGAATCTTTGTTCATGTTTGATAAAGGCTTCACCATAAATCCCACTTTGCTTTCTCACCTCAGAGGGATCAACATCATAGAAAACAGGAAGAACATGTTTTCCAGATCCCTTAACGCAGTCGCATATCTTTTCTAATTCTTGCAAACACCATGTTGAGGAAGCATAGTTTCTTGAAAAGACCGCAACAAAAACCTGAGATCCTTCTATTGCTCGAAGGAGCTCGGGTCCGATAGATTCACCTTTTGGAAGATTAGTGTCATCCAAAAATACAATAATGCCTTTTGTTTGAAGGGCATCAAAAAGAAAATCAGTAAAATTGTTGCGAGTATCTTCACCTCTGAAGGTGACAAACACATCATAATAATTTCTTCTTGATGAAGTCACAAGAGCTGAAGATGAGTTGCTGCTGCTAGCCATTTGAATAAGTTAAATTTTTAGAGGATTGGATATGACAACGTGAATGAATCTATCACTTAAATAAAGCATATATTAATATTATGAACAATGAACTTTAATTGTTTGATTTCGTGGCACTTTCTTTACAATAATTTGCTTTTTTTCAATAATGGAGCTTCTTTTCAATAATGGAGCTTGGTTTTGCTTCTTGACAGCTTCTCCATGGGCCATATATGGTGTTTCAGTCACTTTTAAAATCACTTTCCAAAAAACAAAACAAAAGTTAGTTAGATATAATCACTCCTTTTAAAATTGTTTTCGAATTTTTCTCTCCACTAGACACATTATAAAAATAAAAATAAAACTTATGAACAAATCTATAAATTTATCCTCCAAAGATTAAGATTATATTACCTTTTATATAGAATTATTTGTCTCATCAAATCAGTCCATGTATAACGAAATATTATGTCTTCTAAAATAAATTATGGCCTTTTATGAATAATATTAATATTATGTGGATGTCCATATTCCATAAGGCTTTCTATGTTCTTTAACTCCTAAGAGTGAATGCCTATATTCATTGTTAATGGCACTTAGTCTTATGATCCTTCAGGTACTTGTGAAGTAATATAATACACTCTTATGTTATCTCTTTGTTTCTTTCTTTCTATTCTTATATACTTCATAATATCTTGCAATGCTAAGGATCAATTTCATGACACGTTATCAACACGAAGCTCTAACAATTTGAGGTGATATCTATTCCTACTTGTTCTTGATATTATTTGTTGTGTTGTTTACCTGTTCTTGATATTATTTGTTGTATTGTGTACATGTTTAGGATGTAATTTATTGATTCTAAACTTTGCTTCCATGGAATGAATTTTTATCTTAATTGAAAATATATGACCTTTGTATTTAATTATCACGTTGTTGTCATGATCCAAAGTTCCTTCTTTCCTGCTCAAAATTTGTATGTCTTGGTCACTTCATATGCTAAGGGTGCTTACTACCTTGTTGTTTTACGGTTTTTATAAATACCTATTAAATATAATTATTAGACATGTTGCTGAAACATCAGCTAGTATCTTCATTTGTTTCTTATATGCTTTTGATTTTATCTATCAATTTTTTTATTAAACTTGACATTTTCTGAGATTGAGTATGATAAAGAGTATGATCTAGTCATAAACAAGATCAGAAGATTAATCATAATTGTTACGATGGAAAGTGTTGGAAGGATTTAAAGAAGTAATAATGGTTCTAGACAATGATTCAGGTTTGCTAATGGTTCATTACATCTCTATTTTTTTAATTTCTCATTTTGTTTAAAATTTGTTTAAGTGTATTATCTACAACTTTTCAATATCTCAATGTATAGACTATGATAATTAGGCAAGGGGTAGTTTTAATTTCGCACCCGTGAAGCTTAAAAATATAGAACTTGTTTAATGTCAATGGTTCTTTTTATTTTATTTTGCACATAAATTTTGTTGAAAAAGTTCTTTAACTTATAATTATCATATCTATTTTCCTTTATTTTTGTTAAATTTCAGAAGAATTCAACAACGAATCATCCATGAAAGATAGTTCAAACAATGAAGATATTTTATGATATAGTTCTCGAAGGACTAATTTTTCCTTTTAATATTAAAGCATCCCGGAAGGATTGCTCAAAGAACGAATGTATATTTTTCTTTGTTATTCTCGATAGAGGTTTGTCGTGAATTCTTGTAGAATTAGATATTTGTTAACATCTACTGAATTTTTATTTTTAATAATTTTTTTATTGAATTTTATTAGCATGATATTCTTGATAAATTTTTGAATAATTTAACATCGAGTATCCCTGAAGGATTGCGCAAAAGAATTGTTCTTGATCATTATGAAGATCATATGTAATAAAATTCCTGAAGAACTATATATATATATATATATATATATATATATATATGTATATGGGATAGGATCAAATGACACCAAGGTGTCAAATTAAATTTGACACCAAATCCTAGCCATTTATATAACTTTAATCCAACGTCTCTCATTAATTTATTAAATGCTCACATGCTTGATCAAATAACTAAACTTTTTAGTTTTAGAAATAATTTATTCTTTTCACTCTTGGTTAATTAGTTAATTGCCAAAAGTTCTCTGATGGTAACTCTTACTATTAGGGCTCCCTTACACCATTCTGTGTGATCCTTATCATCCTTAACTCTTTTAGAGGATTATCATGCGTATTTCTTCATTCCTATTACTTTTTTTAATAGAGCCCAAAGAAATTTAATTTAAAAAGTGCAAGGGGAATTTTCAGAAAAGCTCAAAGAAAATTTATTTTTACTCTTACTATTAGGGCAACCTTACACCATTCAGTGTGATCCTTATCATCCTTAATTCTTTTAGAGGATTATCATGCGTATTTTTTCATTCCTATTACTTTTTTCAATAGAGCCCAAAGAAATTTAATTTAAAAAGTGCAAGGGGAATTTTCAGAAAAGCTCAAAGAAAATTTATTTAAAAATGGCACCAGTGATGATGAATGAACAACTACAGCGAAATCAGAAACCACAGATGCTAAAACACTCGATACATGAATTGCAGCTGCTAAACCCAACAACAGGAAAACTTACCACTCAGACAAATGAAAGAGCAACGGAGAAAAAAGAAGATAATGCATCAAAAATTAGTAGGGAGAAATATTTGGTAAGTAATTAACCAAGAGAAGAAAGAATAAATTATTTTTAAAATTAAAATTTAGGTCATTTAATTAAGCATGTGAGTAATTAATGATTTATTTGCAGACGTTGGATTAAAGTTGTATAAATGGTTAGGATTTCGTGTCAAATTTAATTTGACACCTTAGTGTTAATTGATCCTATCCGATATATATATATATATATATATATATATGAAGATCAAAAGAATTGTCCCCGAAGGATTGCAAACAATCAAATTTTTTTGTCATTGTTTATGAAGGTTTGAGATATACATATAGTTCTTGAAGAACTAAATATTTAACATCACACATCCTCGAAGGATGGCAAAAATCATTGATAGATTTATTTGAAAATAAGATATATTTTATCTTTTTATTATTTAAAAAAAAAAAGATTTAAGAGTTACACGTTGAGAATGTAATGTAGTTCTCGAATAACTAATTTGTTATTATAAGGATCCCGGAAGGATTGCTCAAATAAATAATTTTCTTGATCATTGTTTATAAAGATTTGGAATATAGCTCCTAAAAAACTAATATTTAATATTAAATCATCCTTGAGGAATTGTAAAAATGTGATTTTACTTGATTATTGTTCATAGAGGTTTGTGGAGTTCTGACCACAATTCAAATATATAAGATCTATTTGATCTTAGTATAAATTCTATTGAAAGAATTTAAAAAATATATTATTTATGCCTCTAGAATGTTCTCCTGAAGTATCAACATTGATAAAACAATATCAAGAAAATTTTGAATGATAAATCACATTGTGATTGAACTTAAGAGTACAATCATTGATTAAAATGATGAAGTATCACATGATAAATTGAACTTTATTTTTAAAGTGTATCATCCATACTATTTGTTTCATATAATTTGTGCTCCGCCTATTTTTTGTTTTGGGTAGAATGCTCCACGTAATTTCTTTGGAAGCCTCTATGAAGAAGTCAGGAAAATGACTTCTTCGGTGCAGTCGTTTGAATGAGCCAATAAGATTTTAACCCTAGACACGTCAGAAAACTGCATTATGTTATAGTGTAGGCGGTATACAGTACCGTAAGTGAATGAAAAGTTTTAAATATTGCAATCTAGTCCCAACATATATTTTAACTATTTAATTTTTAAAAGTTATTAAAATATATTATATTGTCTAATTAAAATCAATATTTCAATTTAAAAAATTCTCCCCCTTTTCTATTTATTGTTTTTTGAATTTACCCTTCTTACTGAAGGTAAACTTCATCTTCTTCACATCATCCAGTCCTCAGAAATCATCATCTTCTTCATACCACGAAATATATCGTCTTCATCATCCATTCCTCTGAAATCATCATATTCTTTGTCATCCAAAATGATTTAATGTTTTCAAAATCCATCATCTTTTAGGGTTTCGATTTTCCCAATTCTGGAATATGACCTAGTAGATTAACGTGTTATGTGTTAATTGTGATTTTGATTTTTAAGCAACTATTGTGTATAAATTTTGAATTTTGGCAATTAGGGTTACAATTTTCCCAATTCTGGAATGTGTTTTAAGCCTGAATTGTGCTTTCGATTTTCAAGCAACTCTGATTGAGGATTCTCATGGTGTATGAAATTGGAATATTAGGGTTTCAATTTTCCGAATTCTGGTCTGGTACTTGGTGGATTAACGTTTTAAGTCTTAACCGTGGTTTCTATTTTCTAGCAATCCTGATTGGGTTTTTACCTGTTGTATGAAGTTTTGATCTTAAAGCTCATGTTGCTGATACAAAATGGAAAATTACGAAAGAAAAGAATTGTCAATTTATTAATCTATGTTCTTTGATTCTTGCCTTATGTTTAAAAAAACAACAACTTGTTGAAAGTCTATAGTTTATATTGGACTCAACTCGAAATAACACATGAATATAGTAACTTTAGTTTATTGTTGATCACACTTATTTTATGTTGTTAAAATTTAATAATGAGAAGTTATTTTTGTTGGAAAAATAGGTTTTCTTACTACTAACTTTGTGATTGGTTCAAAAATATGGTTATATAATGGACACATTCATAATGCATTGATAATCTAATGTTTGTTATATTCTCATACAACTCATATCAACAATATGAAGATGAGATGGTCAAGTCAAGGAACATAAAAAGGAAGTAAAAGAGTTCAGACATCAAATCGGCATAAACGACATTGGTAGATGTATGTAAATAGAATGCTCAAGCAATTACCATAGTTATAATTATAGAATTCAACAAAATACGCAAAAAACCATGATTATATCACATGTCCTCCCCGAAGTAATGTCAAATATGGACCTAACAACACCATAAGTTACAACCAAAACATAAATAAAGTATTTAAACTCAAAGTAAACAAGACAATAACTTTAACCGAAACAATGTCAAATATGGACAAGACCACAAGTTACAACCAAAACATAAATTAAGTCTTAAAACTCCAAGCAAACAAGAAAATAACTTTAAGATTCCATCTTCATTCAAACTTTGACCAACACCTTTCTTTTTGATTCCTGATGAGTCCAACATACCGCAGCCTTTGATAACACCTCTTTTTACAACACATTGTTTTGACTTTGTACCAATTGAAGTGCAAGTTTCATTCTTGAAGCAGTCACAACCTGAAACAATATAACCAATCAGTACCATTTATAATCTAATTTAAGGATACAATCATACTGATGTTTTAGTGACCATAACTTAACTTATATTGATTCTTTCGTAATCAGATCTATACGCACCCTCGGTCATCCACTTAGCCACAAACACTCCACAATCATTTCTATTACAAGAGATTATCATCAGAACACAATAAAAATAGTTGTTACATATGAATCATAACTAGTTAGAATTTTGATAATTACGATCCACTTTGTTGACGTGGAAAACATCTTGGTTCAAGCAGACAAAAGCTTGAAATTGATGTTGTTGAAGAGAGCGTGTCGAGTCCTTTGAAAGATTCGTGACTCAACATTTCCTCAAGAAATAATCCCTGCAATAAATTAGAATATTTATGAACTGAACCGAAAAAAACATACGATACGTAATCAATACCAAATAACATACCAACTTCAGCACTTCAGGGCATCTATGACTTTGTCTTTTTAGACATGGTAAAGAGACCAAAAAAAGTACTTTGTTCTCCACGAAATCAACAACAATTAGATACCAATGAATCCCCCTATCATTAATAGGAATAAAAATCTAAAAAAATTGAAAAGGTTGTTTTTAGCACTAGTCCTTAAGTTAATAAGTTGTAGTCATTACTAAGGCGATTCCTTTACTAATAACCCTGCCAAAGTCATTTTTGACCCTAGTCTTTAACTTAATACGTTGTTAAAGTCATGTATAGCCTTAGTCCTTAACTACACAAGTGATATAAGTTATTTTTTGCTTTGCTCCTTAACTAAAAAATTACAAAGGTCATTTTTAACACTAGTCCTTAAGTTAATAAGTTGTAGTCATTACTAAGGCGATTCATTTACTAATAACGCTGCTGATAGATTTTTGGCAAGTGTACCAAATACTATCGAAGTAGTAAAAATATCGTTCCCACAAGGACTGGTTTTAATCTCAAAAAGTCAAGTACGTTATTAAATTAGGATGTAATAAAAGTTGTTTTGTTTTGCCACTAGGCAGTAGATTGGTTTAATAGCATAAAACTTAGTAGCAGAAAGTAAATTGATTGTTAAAGATAAGAGAGAGATGAGTTTAGGTCTTTCGAATCATCTGAGTTCCCCTAATTGGTCCACTGTACCCATTCTTATGAATGATTTTCTAGTTTCACGATAGTTAAAAAAATAGTCCTAATCAATCCCTTGAGTTGGGACCCTCTTCTAAGATTACAGCCCCTAATCCCTTAGGTGGTCTAATAATCTTCGAAGGTTTGAAGCATGTTAACCTAATATCACTAATAAAGAATTATCCATTCCTAGACTAATTATAATTATACGAACAATTCAATTAGGTCAAAGTGGAAAGCTATGGTCAGTAGTCATTCGTTCCCACCAAATCATATATATATGTGATTAGAATATATAAAGCATTAAGAACAATTGAATTGAATAAAAACTAGATTGTCATTCACAATAAATAGAGTTTCACAGCAACATATATCAATCAGGGTTACAAAGAATCATCCCAGACCTAACCTCTAATGGATTTAGCTACTCATAATCGAACTTATAAATAACATAATCATTAGAGGTAACAATACTGATGACACCTTGTCATTACGTAATTTTCTATGTATTTTGATCACAATTTAGAGTTCACAAGGTAACTTAAGCAGCAAGAAAAGCAAAAAAAACTGAAGAATTCACAAAGGATCAAAACGTGTTACGATTGGTACAAAACGTGACACGATTCAAGAAGACTAAAACATGCTCTCTGCCAAGGCAAAAACGTGTCACGTTGACCAAAACGTGACACGATTTGAAGAAACCCTAATTTAGAAGTTTGTTATACAAGGCAAATCGTGTCACGATTCTGCAAAAACGTGACACGATTTTAGGCGAATTTCTGTGCCTATTTAAGCTGAAGGCTATTCTGAAAACAAGGGTTACGATTTGAGAAGAGCAGAGTGCGATTTTGAGACTTGAAGACGGCTGCAGGGGCGATTTCTTCACCTTGTAACCAGTTCATGTATGTATTGTTACCTCTAATGATTATGTTATTTATAAATTCGATTATGAGTAGCTAAATCCATTATAGGTTAGGTCTGAGATGATTCTTTGTAACCCTAATTGATATATGTTGCTGTGAAACTCTATTTATTGTGAATGACAATCTAGTTTTTATTCAATTCAATTGTTCTTAATGCTTTATATATTCTGATCACGTATATATAATTGATTTGGTGAGAACGAACGACTACTGACCATAGCTTTTGACTTTGACCTAATTGAATTGTTTTAATAATTATAATTAGTCTAGGAATGGATAATTCTTTATTAGTGATATTAGGTTAACGTACTTCAAACCTTCGAAGATTATTAGACCACCTAAGGGATGAGGGGTTGTAATCTTAGAAGAGGGTCCTAACTCAAGGGATTGATTAGGACTATTTTGTTAACTATCATGAAACTAGAAAATCATTCATAAGAATAGGTGCAGTGACCAATTAGGGGAACTCAGATGATTCGAAGACCTAACTTATCTCTCTCTTATTTTTAACAATCAATTTACTTTCTGTTACTAAGTTTTATGCTATTAAACCAATCTACTGCCTAGTGGCAAAACAAAACAACTTTTATTACATCCTAATTTAATAACGTACTTGACTTTTTGAGATTAAAACCAGTCCTTGTGGGAACGATATTTTTACTACTTCGATAGTATTTGGTACACTTGCCAAAAATCTATCAAGTTTTTGGCGCCGCTGCCGGGGAGTGTTGATTTATTTTGACAAGGCAATTGCGTTATAATTCAGAATTTCTGAAATTTATTTTCTGTTAAAAATATTAAATTGATTCAGTGTTCATTATTTAATTTGCATTGTGCAGTGCTACTAAGGTATTTTGCTGTTTATGTGAGGTAGAAGGAGTTCCGACGACCTAGAATACAATCCTGAGATCGAAAGGACTACAAGAGCTAATCGGAAAACCGTTCGGTTGTCTAAATCAAAGTCAGTTCCACCGGGTGTACGTGAACAACTACCTAATTCAACACTAGCTGAACCTGAATCAATCTCTTCTCCTAAATCTATCACGATGGGAGATCAACCACAAAGGCCTAAGTTGGGAGACTATGGTTTAGCTAACAACCGTGGTCGACTAACTCACACTTTCCAACCTGCTAATCCTGTTGCGTTTGACATCAAGACTTCTGTTCAGAATGGCTTGAAGGAGAAACAATTTGATGGGTCTGATGCGATGTGCCCTCATGAACATCTAAGCCACTTTCATGAAACCTGTGAGTTTTGTGTACCTTCAGCCACAGTGACTGAAAACCAAAAGAAGCTGAGGTTGTTTGCTTTTACTCTCACCGGGAGAGCAAAGGATTGGTTACTTTCTTTACCTAGCGGAACCATTCAAACATGGGAGGAACTTGAGCTGATGTTTTTAGAAAAATACTTTCCGATGTCTAAATATTGGGATAAGAAGCATGAGATTTCAAACTTCAGGCAAGGGGAAAGTGAATCACTATATGATGCATGGGAGCGATTCAATTTGCTTCTGAAAAGATGCCCTAACCACGAGTTCTCTGAGAAACAATACTTCCGAATCTTTACTGAGGGGATAACTTCCAACAACAGAATGTTCTTAGATGCTTCAGCTGGAGGAAGCCTGAAAGTGAAGACTGACCACGAAGTGCAAGCTTTAATTGAGAACATGGCTGCAAACGAATACCGTGCTGATGAGGAAAAGAAGAAGAAGGGCGTGTTTAATGTGAGTGATCAAACTTCTATCCTAGCCACCCAAGCAGCAATGAATAAGCAACTGGAGATTCTCACTAAAGAATTTCATAGCTATATGATATCCAACAAACCTCAACAAGTTGCTGCTGTCAAGTGTGATTTCTATGGAGAGGGACATGCCAATGGCGAGTGTGTTCCAGAAGGAGGCAGTGAAGAGGTAAATTACATGGGAAACTATCAGAGACAGAATCCTTACTACAATTCAGGGTTTAACAAACATCCTAACTTGAGTTACTCCAACAATAACACCTTGAACCCTTTGTTACCGAACCCTCAACAACAACAACAACCAAGGAAGCCCTCAGCTCTAGAGGAGACTATGATCAATTTCATGAAGATGATTCAAGGAAACTTTGAAGATATGAAGAAGAGTCAAGAAACTGAAAGAAAGAACAATGAGGCCTCTAGAAAATTGCTTGAAACTCAAATAGGGCAGATGGCGAAGCAACTGGCTGAGCAGAACAAAGGGGGATTCTCAGGTAACACCAAAGAAAACCCTACGAACGAAACTTGTAATTCTATAGAGTTGAGGAGCAAGAAGGTGTTAACACCTCCAGCTCCACAGAACCGGAAGAAGGTTGACACAGTTGTTGAAGAGGAGGATGATGGTGGAGTAGTTGAAAAGAATGTTGGGGAAGAAATATCAGTGGATGAAGATGAACAAGGCGAAGTTGAAAAAGAGAGTACTCATGGCGTAGTTGAAAATGAAAAGAAGAAAAAGACTAATGAGGAAGAAAAAAATGAGAAGTTAATAGATGTTGACTAGATCTTAAAAAGAAGTAAAAACCAACTGCTGAAGGATGGGAACAAGAATCAAGTAATTCCATCTTATGTGAAGCTTCCTTATCCTCATTTGCCTAAGAAGAAGAAGAAGGAAGAAGGACAATTCAAGAAGTTCATGACACTATTCTCTCAACTCCAGGTCAACATTCCTTTTAGTGAAGCTCTTGATCAGATGTCTGTTTATGCTAAGTTTATGAAAGAACTATTGACTGGAAGAAGGAATCCGAAGGATGACGAGAACATTTCACTTTCTAAAAATTGTAGTGCAATACTCCAGAAGAAACTACCTCCTAAGTTGAAAGATCCAGGAGCATTTACTATCCCTTGCTCCATCGGGAAATTAGATGTCGGAAGAGCTTTATGTGATTTGGGGGCGAGTATAAATTTGATGCCTCTATCAATGATGAAGAAGTTAGGATGTGGGGAGCCAAAACCTACAAGAATGACCCTCACATTAGCTGATAGGTCAATCTCTTATCCTTATGGTATTTTGGAAGATGTTTTGGTCAAAGTTAATGACCTAGTGTTTCCTGCGGATTTTATTATTTTGGATTTTGCTGAAGATGAAAACATTCCCTTACTTTTGGGGAGACCTTTCCTTGCAACTGGTCGTGCTTTGATTGATGTTGAGAGAGGTGAACTCATGTTAAGATTCCAAGATGAACAAGTAGTGTTTAATATTTTTGAAGCTATGAAGCACCGAAGTGACAACCCTCAATGTTACCGTATCGATGTTATTGAAGAAATAGTGGAAGACAATTCATGTGAACCTCAAACCACACAACCTATGGAGAAAACAATTGTGAATTCTATAGAGACTTGTGACGCTGATGAAGATCTTGAGGTGAAGGAATGTGTTGAACAACTTGAGGCAAACAAGCAATAGAAAGGATTGGTAAAGATTGAAGAGTTACATGATGAGGAATCTAAAGGAGTACAACCCTTGAGCAAGGAGGAAAAGAACAGCCCAGATTTGCAGGTTTTGCCCCCTACATCGAAGTATGTTTTCCTTAGCAAGGATACCTCTCAACCAGCAATTATAAGCAGCACCTTAACACCTTTGGAGGAAGAAAAGCTAATGAAGGTGTTGAGAGAGAACAAGGAAGCTATAGGATGGTCGATTTCTAATTTGAAGGGTATTAGCCCAGCTTACTGCATGCACAAGATACATATGGAGGCTGAATATAAACCTGTGGTTCAACCTCAAAGAAGACTAAACCCAACAATGAAGGAAGTGGTGAAGAAGGAAGTTCTAAAATTGCTAGATGCTGGTATGATTTACCCTATTTCAGATGGTGCATGGGTAAGTCCTGTTCATGTTGTGCCTAAGAAAGGCGGTATGACGGTGGTGGCTAATGATAAAAATGAATTGATTCCCACCCGCACTGTCACTGGTTGGAGAATGTGTATAGACTATCGGAGGTTGAATACAGCAACAAGGAAAGATCACTTTCCGTTACCATTCCTGGATCAAATGATAGAGAGGTTGGCTGGCCAGGCTTTTTACTGTTTCTTGGATGGGTATTCGGGGTATAATCATATTGCTGTGGCTCCGGAAGATCAAGAGAAGACCGCATTCACTTGCCCCTTTGGTGTGTTTGCATATAGAAGGATGCCTTTTGGGCTGTGTGGTGCACCAGCAACCTTTCAACGGTGTATGCTCTCCATCTTCGCTGATATGATAGAAAAGAACATTGAGGTATTTATGGATGATTTCTCAGTGTTTGGTAAGTCTTTTGATCAATTCCTGTTCCATTTAGATGTTGTCCTTAAACTATGCACCGAAACGAACCTCGTTTTAAATTGGGAAAAATGTCATTTTATGGTATTTGAAGGTATCGTTTTGGGACATAAAATAAGTGCTAAGGGCATCGAGGTGGATCAGGCCAAAATAGAGGTTATAGAGAAACTTCCCCCTCCTGTTAATATCAAAGGAGTGAGGAGTTTCTTGGGGCATGCTGGTTTCTACCGGCGTTTTATAAAAGATTTTTCAAAAATTGCAAAGCCCCCACTACAAGAAACTTAACAATTTGCCAGGGATTTTGATAGGGGTTTGAAACCCCTGGCAAATTTGCCAGGGAAAATACCAAGGACAACCACTGGCACATTACACAAGGGTAATCCCTCACTTTTTCCGTCGCATGTTGCAAGGCGGCAGATTTGAAATTTGAAAACGCGCATGGTGCAGGCTTGCAGGTCAAAAGCTGTTTCGTGTCAGGAAAAATGCGAGGGACTTTGCCAGGGATTGTCCGTCGGAACTGCAAAAAGGACAGGAATATCTGCTATGTTGACCGTTGATGGGACAATACCCTGCTGAAGGGGACACTGGCCCACATGCGAGGGGCACAACCCCTCGGTAATTGCATGATTCCCTGGCATTTTTTGGAACGTTCTGTAGCTATTCTGCACCTAGCTAAGCTAGGATTTGACCATCTATGCGAGGGGCATGGCCGTGGCAAAACCCCTGGCTTATTTTCTTTCCTATATAAGTATGCATGCACCGGTTTGTATTGTTTGCTCAACACTTAAAAATATTCTTCACTTAAAACACAATTTCTTCACATAAAACACAACACATTCATCAAACTTCTTCTTTTTATTTGGTAAAAATACTTCACTTGTTATATTTTTTATCATGATATTAATTTTTACGACTTACTAATGTTATTTATTTTGTATGTTATTTGCAGTTGTGTTACTTATACGCCTCATGTGGTTAGCTAGTGCTCCAACTTTGGATTGCATTGCAGATCTGCTATTGTCAAGCTTCAACAAGTTAGTGATTGTTTCTTCGTTTTTTCTTATTATGCATGAATTTTGGTTTATTTTATTCGAATATTTAAATGTTAATTTTCCATAAATTGATGCTGAATATATGCATGTTTGTTTTGTGATATATGCATGTTATTTTTTGTGATAAAATGAAATATGCATGTTTTTTTGTGATAAAATGAAATATATGCATGTTGTTGAATATATAGTTATTAGGTTGGTTTTTTATATATTATAGAATATGGTTTATTTAGTAAAATCAGAACATGATCTGATATTTTAAAAATTATAGAATATGGTTTTTTTTAAATTATAGAATATGGTTTATTTAGGGCAACTCTTTTTCTGATATTTTTTTAAAAAAAATAACAGTTTGTCAAACACAATCTATTTTTAAAAATTTATTATTTATTCAATTTCAAAAACTCGTTTATATAAAGAATGTACTAAAAAGGTTTATTGTTGGAAAATTGTTTTATAATAAAAAAATAAAACAATGTAACAATGTTATAAAATTAAAATTAAAATCTGTTTTAAGAATATAATAAAATGAAAGCTGTTTTTTTAACAAGTTAAAATCTGTACATATTTTTAAAAAATAATTTAATATATATAGTAATGCCTATTGTTTTAAAATAGTAGAAACAATGTAATATAAAGCTGTTTTTTTAACAAATTAAAATCTGTTTATATATAAAAAAAAAAATACAACATTTAAATTTTAAATCTTTTTATATAATTAAAATTAAAATTTGTTTTAATAATATAATAAAAATAAAGCTATTTATTAAAAAAATAAAAAAACTGATTATCTTTTTACAAGTTAAAATATGTGTGTATGTTTATACAATATTTACAAGTTAAAATAAGGCTATTTATTAATGTATATAGTTAAAAAATAGTATAGTACAAGAAAGTTGTTTATTTAAATTAAAACTATGTTAAAATTATTTTATTTATATTAAAATCGGTTTCTTTAATAAACTAAAAATTGTTTTTTAATTAAAACTAATATTTTTGTAAAAGCGATAAACTAATAAGCCCTTTTATTGAAAATAATTATTATATGTTTGCACGTATATTAGTTACTTGTTGTCTGCACGTAATATTAAATGTTTGCGCGTAAAATTGTTATTTGTTGATTGCGCATAAAATAAATAATTATGTTTAGGCGTAAAATTTATTTTATTGTTTGTGCGTAAAGTTTATTTTTGTTCGCGCGTAAAGTCAGTTTTCTCGGTTGAGTAATCATTCTTTTTGACGTGGAATATGTCAATGAAGTTGGTGAACACGCAGAAGATGGACTATTATCAATATTTTCGGAGTTGGATGTATGATAGGACGTTTCTTGGAAGAACGGGACTAAAACCGCAATTTGTGGAAGGAGTTGACGGTTTCATTTCATGGGCATGGGCGCAAGAAATTTGTAGAGATGAGGGGGGAATTAGATGTCCGTGTCTAAAATGTAGGTGCAGACACATAATTACCGATCCTGGAGATGTGAAGAAACACTTGAGAAGAGTTGGTTTTATGCCTAATTATTGGCTTTGGACATATAATGGTGAAATTTTTCAGAATTTTGGAGTAGGGGTCAATGCACAAGCTTCTACTAGCCATGGTGGAACAAATGTGGAAACAAATGTGGAATACAATGAAGATGTCAACATAGAACAATTCAACATGATGGATGATATGGTTACAGACGCTTTAGGGGTGGAATTGTCTTACGGTGATGATGTTCAAGATGATGAAGAGGAACAACCCCCAAATGAGAAGGCGCAGAGATTTTACCGATTGTTAAGTGAAATGAATACACCTTTGTATGAAGGGTCTTCGCACTCTAAGCTATCTATTTGTGTGTGGCTTTTAACTCATAAGTCGAATTATCTTAATCCTGATGATGGTTTGGATGATATTACGAAGATGTTGAAGGCCGTAACTCCGTTCAAAGATAATCTGCCAACTTCTTATTATGATGCCAAGAGCTTGGTGATGAAGTTAGGATTATCAGTTAAAAAGATTGATTGTTGTAGAAATGGATGCATGTTGTTTTATGACAACGAGTTTGGGATAAATGATGGAGCATTGGAGGAATGTAAATTTTGTCAAAGCCCGAGGTACAGGTCTAGCACGCAGAAACGAGTGGCGGTTAAGTCGATGTTTTACTTGCCAATAATACCAAGATTACAAAGACTGTTTGCATCGATGAAAACTGCTGACAAAATGACGTGGCATCATTCAAATGGAATTCCCGGAGTTATGCGTCATCCTTCTGACGGTGAAGCGTGGAAACACTTTGATCGAGTTCATCCTGATTTCGCAGCAGATCCACGAAATGTGAGACTTGGATTATGCTCTGACGGTTTCCAGCCATATGTCCAATCTTCTACAAAACCATATTCTTGTTGGCCAATCATTGTAACCCCGTATAATCTCCCTCCCGAGATGTGCATGACAAAACCCTACTTGTTTTTGAGTTGTATTGTACCAGGACCAAATAACCCAAAAGCAGGCATAGATGTGTTTCTACAACCGCTAATTGATGATTTGAAGAGGTTGTGGGTTGGAGAATTAACATACGATATTTCTAGAAAACAAAATTTCAAGTTGAGAGCAGCTTTGATGTGGACCATTAATGATTTTCCTGCTTATGGCATGTTGTCTGGTTGGAGTACTCATGGTAGATTTGCATGTCCACATTGTATGGAAAATACAAAGGCATTTACTTTGGATAATGGAGGGAAGAGTTCTTGGTTTGACTGTCATCGTCCGTTCTTGCCTCATAATCACCCGTTTAGAAGACTTAAGAATGGCTTCAGGAAGGATAATAGAGTATTTGATGGCCCTCCACCTAAGATTACATCAGAAGAAGTGTGGACAAGAGTTTGTGATTATCCAAAAGTCACTGATTATGGCCGAGCTGTCCCAATACCTGGATATGGAGTTGACCACCACTGGACTAAAAGGAGTATATTTTGGGACCTCCCTTATTGGAAAGATAACTTGCTCAGACACAATCTTGATGTAATGCACATTGAGAAGAATGTTTTTGACAACATATTTAACACAGTGATGGATGTCAAAGGCAAAACAAAAGACAACGAGAAAGCAAGAAAAGACTTAGAAGTATATTGCAAAAGAAAGGATTTGGAGTTGAAACCTCAACCGAATGGGAAGTTGTTGAAACCGAAAGCCAACTACACCCTATCTGCCCAAGAAGCGAAATTAGTGTGTCAATGGTTGAAGGATTTGAGAATGCCCGACGGATATTCTTCTAACTTAGGCAGATGTGCCGATGTCAACACGGGAAGGTTGCATGGGATGAAAAGTCATGACTCTCACATTTTCATGGAGAACTTAATCCCAACTGCATTTAGTTCACTGCCCAAACATGTGCTAAATCCACTTATTGAGATTAGTCAGTTTTTTAAAAATTTGTGCGCTTCAACTTTGAGAGTTGATGAACTTGAGAAAATGGAGAAGAATATGCCAATCATTATCTGTCAGTTGGAGCAAATTTTTCCACCAGGTTTCTTTGACTCTATGGAACATCTTCCTGTGCATCTGGCATATGAAGTTATACTTGGTGGTCCTGTTCAATATAGGTGGATGTACCCTTTTGAAAGATTCATGGGTGACTCAAAGAAAGCTGTTAAAAATCTGGCCAGAGTGGAAGGATCAATTGTTGCTATTTACACTTCCAAGGAAACCACACACTTTTTCAGTTACTATTTCGTTGATCGTCTACTTACTCCATCAAATACAAGAAATGAAGTTGAGGTTAATGGTGAAAGGGATCCGTCAACCTTATCCGTATTCAATCTTCCTGGTCGACATGCGGGCAAGGTGCTTCAATATTGGATGGTAGATGAAAGAGAGTATCGGTCTGCTCATGTTCATGTTTTGATTAATTGTGCGGAAGTTAAACCATACCTTGAGTAAGTAAATCAAACAATTTTATTGAATTTTGATTAATAAGTTGTAAATCATCTAACAACTTTGTATTGAATTTTGGAATAGGGAATTTAATTCTTTTTATGCGGAGTTTGGTGAAGGTTCGACAGTTGGTTCGGTACACGAATATTTTCCAGCTTGGTTCAAACAAAGAGTGTACAATGCCGAACCAACTAATGAAGTCATTCGTTTACGATATTTATCTCAGGGTCCTTTACAAGGTGTCAGTGAATTTCACACCTACTTCGTGAATGGTTATAAATTTCATACCCACTCTTGGACGGAAGGCAAAAAGACTATTAATAGTGGTGTATATGTAAAAGGAGTTACAGATGGAGGTGAAGATGATTTCTATGGAGTGATCAAACACATTTATGAGCTGTCATATAATGAGAATAAAGTGGTGTTGTTTTATTGTGACTGGTTTGATCCCACTCCTAGATGGACAAAAATTAATAAATCATGCAACACTGTTGACATTCGAGTCGACAAAAAGTATAAAGAGTATGACCCGTTTATCTTGGCACAAAATGTTAGGCAAGTGTACTATGTTCCTTATCCCCCAACTCTGCCTCGCAAACGAGGGTGGTCTGTTGCAATCAAAACAAAACCGAGGGGCCGCATCGAGACTGAGGAACCAAATGAAGAAGTTACTTACCAAGCCGATGATATGACACATGTTAATGAGATAATCAAAGTAGATCAAGTTACAGGTTGGCGTGACTCTCAAGTTGAAGGGGACCAGGTTGATCCTTCTATATTGGAGATGGCTAATGAAGTTGAAGATGAGAATGAGGAAGTTGTTGATGAGAATGATGAAGGAGACCAACAAGACATGCAAGTTGATGATGGTGATGTCGATGAATATGACTATGCGTCTGATAATAACACTTGAAGGTTATGGTTATCCACGCTTGTAATGGATTAATTTGTTACGTTGTAATCTTGAATACATATGAGTTTGAATGATGATATCACTTGTTAATTATTTTCCTTTTAGTTATTGATCTTTTTTTTTTTGATAAACCAGATTCGCAATGCCTCCGAAGGAAAAGGGGAAGGGCAAGAGCAAGGACAACAGGAGGCGGTACCGTACGCATGTTGCAGATGCAGCGACGCTTGCAAACCTTACTCCTTTCCCCAATCTGGCCACTTCTTCTAGCCAAGGATCGAATGGGGCATCCCAGGCTAGTGTTGCTGCACCCGCTGGAGTGTCCCCTCCTAATTATGGATCATCTACTCATGGTTTTATCCTCCCTACAGGTTTTCAGTTTTCTCCTTCACCACCATTTCCCTGTGGGCCGACTGGCTTTATGATCCCCCAACAACAACAACCCCCACTCCAACAACAACCACCCCCACTCCAAGTTCAACATCCCCCATTCCAACAACAACAACCCCCACCTCAAACACAACAACCCCCTCCCCAACCCCAACAGGGTGCTGAAGATGAAGATGAGGAGATGCAGGATTATCCGCAAGATGAAATGGATCGCTATATCATTGAGCCTAGCGGCAACTCGTAAGTAATTGTTGTATTTGTTTTCAATATGTATTTTGTTATAAATTTATGTAATGCTATGAGCTTTTTATTGTTTGTAGTTTCATGCCCTGCAAGCCAGTCGCCAGTGCCATTAGAGACATCATCCAGGGAAGGTATCATGGATTTTGGAGGACATATGGTGATGTCCCCGATGATGAGAAGGATGCCTGGTTCGACCTTTTTAAGGTTACATTAATATTTACCATAATATGTATTTTAATTTACATATACATATGTTATAATATATTAATTTTCTGAAACATGTTAACAAAAATGCAGACTAAGTGTACCTGGAACCCCAGGTACTATGATCGGGTAAGAAGGAACTTTCACATTAGAGCTGCTGCACGCCTCTCAGACCTGCTGCGACATGCCCGACTTCGTCATGAAGCTGCTGGAAAGGTTCCATATTGGATCGGTCCGGTACTGATGAAGAAGTTGGTGGACTACTGGGGGGACTCCAGAGTTTAAGCTGAAATTAGATAAGGCAAAGAAGAACAGAGCATCAGAGAAAGGAGGATGCATTCACACCGGAGGCTGCATAAGCGCAGCAGAGCATGCCCGCAGACTGGTAAAATTAATAATAACTATTAATAAATTCTAGAATGTATGTTTTTAAATTATGTGGTTAAATATTTTAATGTTTTACTAACTAATTAATAACTGTGTTTCGTTTTTCAATTAGGCAAAGAAGTTGGGTAGAGATCCATACATAAATGAGCTTCACAAGAAGACCCACACTTATAAATCAGGCCAGTATGTTGACGATCGCTCCAGGATATGTCAGGTAATTGTTAAATAAGTATATTTTAATTAATTTTATTTGTTTTATTTGTTTTATAATTTTTTCTTAATTTTTAATTTGTCTTTTAACTATTTTGTTATTATTTATTTTAGGAGGAGTACGATCGACAGCTAGCAGAGTCGCTCTCCCGTGGATGCTCAGTTGACGAAGCTCTGACACTCCGCACTTGGACAAAAGTTGCTGGCGAGAAGACAAAGGGGCGGTTATACGGTGCAGGAAACTTAGCTGGAAACTACAGGAAGGGTATTGCTGCCACACTAAAGCTTACCCTTAATTCTGGAGAGGGGTCTTCTCGGCAACCTGAGCTTACTCCCGAGATGCGGGAAATGATCGCTAGGTTGACTCAAGAGCAACTTGCTGCGCAAATGAAAACCCAAGAGGAGCTTATCCGGGATGTGGTTAGGAAACAGCGGGAATTCTTTGATGCTCAGTTGGCCGCATTTAGGCAAGAGCAAGGCTGGCCTACGGATGAGCAGAGTGTTGGGCAGCAGGGTGGAAGCCAGCAAAATATGAGAATTGATCCAGTGCCTGATGATGATGTGGACGACCCCTATGAAGTGTATGGTGAAGGCGTTGGCGACGACGATGATGATCTTGGGCTCGATGAGGATGATTGATGCATGATGGTTGTTATTGCGTGTTTCTATAATTATTGTTTTACTATGGTTTGTATGACTATGGGAGGTTTTCTATGCTTCCCGGCACAATTTTTATTTTCCTGCACGGTTTGTATAATTATTAAGTACATTTTATTTTTCATGACTGTTAATTAATGACTTAATATTATTATGTGTGATAAAATTAATTTTAAATTTTGTTTAAAATATATTTTATTAATTAAAATGATTTTTGAAAGATTTAATGTATTTAAAAAAATCGAATTTTTAATTAATTTAAATATAATTTATTAATTAAAAATATATTTAAAATATTTAATTAATAATAGAAATATTCGGTTTATTAAATAAAACATTTTTAAAAAAAAAAAAATTTGCAATTTGCCAGGGGTAAAACCCCTCACATGTCCCTGGTATTCTGGAATCAGAATTATCATCATTGCGTCCATCAATCAGTCAGTGCGTCAGTGCGTCAGGCGGCGACAGAAAAAAGTGACGGATTTTGCCAAGGGTTCTGCCAGGGAAATATGCCAGGACATTTCCCAGGGGTTGCGTCCCTCGCATTCATCCCAGGGGTGAAACCCCTGGCAAAGTGTTTGCGACGAGCGCTTTTGCCACTGCTTCCGCCCCTGGCAAAATCCCTCACAAATGGCCATTTTGCCAGGGATTCTGTCCTTTTGACAAGGGTTTTGCCCCTGGCAAAATACAATGTTTCTTGTAGCCCTTTGTAACCTCTTGGTCAAAGAAAATGAGTTTAATTTTGATTATGAATGCTTAGATGTTTTTTCTTTGATTAAAACCAAGTTGGTGACTGCACCAATAATCATTGCTCCTGATTGGGATCTACCGTTTGAACTTATGTGTGATGCAAGTGATTATGCTGTTGGTGCAGTCCTAGGCCAACACAAGAACAAATTTTTCCATGCAATTTACTATGCAAGCAAGGTTTTGAACGAAAATCAAGTGAACTATTCCACTACTGAAAAAGAATTGCTTGCGGTAATATTTGCTTTGGAAAAATTTCGTTCTTAAATATCTGTAATATCTGAAAAAGAATTGCTTGCGGTAATATTTGCTTTGGAAATATTTGCTTTGGAAGCATTGTTTTTACAGATCATGCAGCTCTTAAATATCTCCTCACCAAGGGGGAGTCAAAACTTCGGTTGTTGAGATGGATTCTCTTGTTGCAAGAGTTTGATCTTGAGATTCGTGACAAGAAGGGAGTCGAGAATGTGGTGGCTGATCATCTTTCGCGGCTAGATAACGAAGAGGTCACAAAGAAAGAGAAGGCCATTATGGCCGAGTTCCCGGATGAAAAACTATTCACTGTGGATGTCAGGCCATGGTTTGCCGACATGGCAAATTTTAAGGCCGGTAACATCATACCGGATGAGCTGTCCTACCATCAACAAAAGAAGTTCTTCAAGGATGCAAACCATTATCTGTGGGATGATCCTTATCTGTTTAAGGTAAGCACTGACAGTTTAATTAGACGTTGTGTTGCAGGTGAGGAAGCAAATAAGGTTATGTAGCACTGCCATAGCTCAGCTTATGGAGGCCACCATAGTGGGGAAACAACAGCTGCAAAAATTTTGCAAAGTGGTTATGTGGCACTGCCATAGCTCAGCTTAAGGTTCCATGCTTTTACATTTCTAGAACTTGCATTGTTTCTCTACTGTTGATTGGTTTTTGTTATTGCATACTAAGGCGAAAGTGCTTGGTCCTGTGAGCCTTTTTTCTTCAAAAAGGCTCACAATTCCAAGCACTTTTGCCTCAGTATGCAATAACAAAAACCAATCAACAGTAGAGAAACAATGCAAGTTCTAGAAATGTAAAAGCATGGAACACTCTTATATAAGTAAATTGAAAAATAAAATTTGGCCATGAACCTTACAGAGTTTAGATTTCTGGGAGTTGTGACTACCTATCATTCACTGCCGTACACTTCGCCTTTGAAACACAAGTCATGTAACGCCCTAGTTGTTATTTATTTAATTTCGGTTGATTTTAATGAAGTTTATATGATTTTAAATAATTTATGTTGATTTTAGGGTGTGATGCATTTTATTATATGATTGTTTTGATTATTTAATTAAAATAGGTGAGAATTATAATTATTAGAAAGTTGGAGATTAAAATGAATTGAATAATATTTTAATAGGAGTTAATTAGAAATAAGTGGGAATTAATTAGAATTAATAGGAGTTAGAAGGAAAGGAAAGTCAGAAAACAGTTTTCACGTAGAAACAGTGAGAAAAGGGGGAAAAACCTAGAACAAGAGAGAAGAAGCAAGGGGAGAGAAGAATGCAGCTTTGAATTCAGGAAGATAATCTAAGGTAAGGGTGAGACTAACTCTCAACTTTAGGTCCTATAATTCATTGATTAATGTTGGGTTGTTAGGGTTGGTGGATTAAATTAGGTTAAGGATTAATTGATGTTAATAACTTGATGAATTCATGTAATTGTTGTTGTTTATTGCTGTTCTGATGTTAGTATGCATAGGAGTGATTCAATTCATCAAAATTGGGTTTTTAGGTGTTGAAAATGGGGTTTGGGGTTGAAAAGGAGAAGTCTGTTCGTACAGTTCGTAATTTTGTCCGTCGCCACTCGCCACGGCGAGCAAACCCACTCGCTAGGCGAGCAATGCCTGTGTAGCTCGCCACAGCGAGCAGATCCATTCGCCAGGCGAGTAGTTAACCCCCGTAGCTCGCCACAGCGAGCAAATGCACTCGCCATGGTGAGTTGCTTAAATTAAAAATCGTTAATTGTCTTAATGAGGTTTTTGGGCCAATTTTTATATCAACTTGAGTGGCTTAATATATTTAGGGATGAATGGCACCTCTTTACAGAATCAAATTTGGGTTTTGGGGACTTAAAAATGAAGATTTTAGGTGAAAAATGTCAAAAATGCCGAGAACACCCAGTTTTGCTCGCCTTGAGCTTGCCCCCAACTCGCCATAGCGAGTAGCTCAATTTCCTAAACTCGCCACGGCGAGTAGTACTGTAGCATGCCTAAATTGTTGATTTTTTCTGTGAGACTTTGTTGTACCCTTTTGTTGTGTCCTGTCGAATTAAGTTGGAGTCTTATGTCATAGTTGATTATGCATATTGTTGTCGTCGTTGTTGTCGTTGTAGTTGTTGTCGTTGTTGTTGCTGTTGTTGGTTGAGTCGTCGGTGTCGTAGTTGATGATGTTGTTGAATTGTTTAAATTATAAACTGACAGTTGATCATCATTATAATGTTGTTGTTGAATTTAATTGATGAATTATAATATCTATTGTTGTTTGTGAATCTCACCCCTTCTGTTGGAATTGCCGCCTTGTGGGCAAGTGCAGGTAACGAAGATTAATAGAGATGTCAGCTCAAAGTGTCTTAGGGCTCTGATACGTAACGGGATGGGGATTTGTTACTTGTTTTCTCTTTCCTTACGTATTACTTATGAATTATGAGATTTTGATGAGGCCTGCGTGCCAAAGACTAATTTTGTTGTTTTGAATTAATTCCGCTGCGAAGTTTGAAGGTTAATTTTTATTGACTACTTTTTTTATGAAGAATAAATAGTTATTTATTCATTTGGAGATTTTATTGAAAGAAAATGTAGCATTCCGTTATGTGAAAACTCTGATTTTATTTGTTAATTTTTATGTTGGGAAAACGGGGTGTTACAAGTCACTCCTCCTTTTGAACTTTTGGAAAACCACTTGAACAAACATTTATTATCAAACTGTAAAATTTCAATTCAACGAGCAAATTCATCAATAATAAACAAGTTCAAGATCAAGCACATAATAGGGGGATTACAACCGAAATATAAAAGAAAGCAATAAAATTATTCAACTTAAATTAAAAGTACATCAAAACAAATGCTGAAACACAAGAAGGGACAAAAAAACATCAAAAGAGCTGGACCATCAGTAGTCCACTCAATCCTCCATCTGGTCCTGATCAATCCAAGTGTTCGGGTTCTCATCCGCATACGAATCCTCTCCAAAATGATATCTGGAACTAGCACCTCCAGCAGCAAAGTCAGCCCTAATCTCCTGTTCTCGATCTTGAGCTCGTCCTCTGGTCACATCAAAATAATGGTCCATCGCTTCCTCGGACCCATCAAAGCGCTCAAAAGACACAGTCATAGGCCTCCTGTTAAGGGCTACCATCTCAGAGAATTCCTGCCCAAACCTCGGACGGTTCCAGTACTCTTGATCAGAAACTTCATTTATCCAGTTAGAGTGGCCAAACATATAGTCTAGCACCAAGGGATGGATGGGCGCATGAGTGAACTGTTGACTGCTCCCCTCTCCATGCACAGACTGCTGTTGAGGTGGTTGTACCGGAGGTTGTTCCTGTTGTTGTGTTGCTTCTTCTTCCTCTCTTCCCATCTGTAGCAGACGCTCTTGGTAGTCTTTCACAAACCCAGCTATGTAAGTGTCTGTCAGAGGCTTCATCATAGGAGCATCCAGATCATTAGCATACAGTTGGCAGTCTGCCTCTTCACATAACCAGTTAATGAGGCTCAGATGTGGTACCGCCTTCTTTGTACCTGTAGCAAAAAGAGCAATATTGTCGGCAATTAACTCACCAACATTAATCGGGGCACCATCCAGGATTGCTGCCACAACATGAACACGTGCCAATGGGATTTCAGAAGTGCATGAGGTTCCCTCCAATGTCTGCACCACAAAAGATGCCCAAGCCTTGGGAACCGGCTTGAAGTCAGACTTCAACAGCATCCGTTTCCCTCCTTGCCATTTAGCTCCTTCTACACACAGTTGCAAAAGCAGCTCTTCCCATGCTTCCTCGTTCCAACTACCACAAGTCTCCCTCCTTCTCTTAACATCACATTGTTCCGGAGGAACAAGCTTTAACAGGTTATTAATAGCAGCAGGGGAGAAATCATTTTCCTTACCACGAACATAAGTGTAGTACCTCCTCCCAGAGAATCGAGCGTTGGCATAGAATTTCAAAGCCAAAGTCTTGTTGGCTTGCTCAAAGATCATCCCGTTCAGCCCATGCCAATCCCTCACCGTTACCGAAAAGTTTAGGGAGAAAAAAGGCTCGCTCTTGAATCACCCTATAGTGCTTGATATCCTTGAAGCGATCACAAGCCTCTTGGTTGAGGAATCTGTCTGTGGAAGGTGGTGGTGGTTGGTTTGACGGTTTAGGTTTAACTGGTTGTTTTCTTTTTGCGGTGGTTTTGGCTTTTTTGGTTGGTTGAGATTTTTTTCTTGTATCCACCATTAATAAGGTTAGGGTTAGGTGAATTTGTGGTTGTGATGAATTTGATCGGGTGAATGTTGATGGTGACGGTTCAGGTTGATGAAAAGGTGATTAGATGATGAGAAGATGAAGAATTTTGGTGAAAAAGGTTAAGAAACTCGTAGGTTAAGGTTCTGGGGAAAATTTGACAGAGTTTGGCTACTTTTGGAAGTGGATGGAATGAAAATCGTGTTGGGTGTATATATAGGCTGAGAAAATCGTGTCACGTTTGACCAAAAACGTGTCACGATTTCCTTTTGTAACGGTCAGATATTGAAAACCACCATAATCGTGTCACGTTTGGGTAAAAACGTGTCACGATATTCAATTTTTGAAATTTATTTCCCAGAAATCGTGTCACGATTTGGCCAACGTGACACGATTTTTTTTAGATGTTCAGAGGGAGGTAAAATCGTGTCATGTTTTACCCAAAACGTGTCACGATTTTGCCCAGTATTGGACTTGAAAATTTTTCTTCCTCTGTTCTTTCAGCTGAAATATTTTTGTATTTTTGAATTTTTTTTGAAAGCAATAAAAATAAAAACTATTACCTGAACTTAAAAAATGTGGGTTGCCTCCCACCAAGCGCTTCTTTACCGTCACTAGCTTGACTGTCAAGGACCCTTAAAGGTCCGTCAGAACAAGTCCTACCTTCTCTTTGGGTAGGTCGCCACCTAGATATGGCTTAACTTTTTGCTCATTCACCTTGAAACTTCTGTCACCGTCTGGCGTGGTTAACTCAACAGCTCCATGAGGTGACACACTCTTGACCACAAATGGTCCCGACCACTTAGACTTGAGCTTTCCAAGAAACAGCTTCAACCTGGAATTAAACAACAAAACTAGTTGCCCAGAGTTAATATCCCTAGATACTAAATTTTTGTCATGATACCTTTTAGTCTTGGTTTTATAGATGAGCGCATTTTCATATGCTCTAAGCCTCATCTCTTCCATTTCATTAAGTTTCAAGAGTCTTTTCTTACCAGCGGCTATTTGATCAAAGTTTAAGGCCTTAATGGCCCAATACGCTTTATGTTCTAGCTCAACTGGAAGATGACAAGCCTTACCATACACTAACTGATAGGGTGAGAGCCCTATATGAGTTTTGAAGGTTGTCCTATAAGCCCACAGTGCGTCATCTAATTTCTTAGACCAATCTTTCCTATTTGACGCCACTGTCTTTTCAAGGATTTGCTTTAATTGATGGTTTGAAACCTCTACTTGTCCACTCGTTTGTGCTTGATGTTATACCTTCTGAGCACATTTTCAAGAAAATTATTGCAAAAGTGCTTCCCCCCATCACTGATCAAGACTATAGGTGTTCCAAACCTACTGAACCATTTAAAGTTTAAAAGTAACCAAACTGAACAAATGTTATAGTTCGGTTTACCATTTTCTTAACTATTAATCAAACCGAACTGAACCAAAACAAATATTTTTTATCCAATTAATAAAACCACTTTTATTAAAAAAAACAAAATTAAAATTAAAAGCTAAAATAGTTTATTTCTTCAAAATAGCTCATCTCTGAAAAACAATTTATCACAATCTTTTTTTTATAAAAACAACTTACTCAAAACATCTTATTTTATACAAAATAGCTTATTTTATTCAAAACAACTTATTTTTTGCAAAACAGCTTATTTTAAAAAACAACTTATTCAAAAAAGCTTATTTTATGAAAAAATTGCTTATTACAATCTCTTTTTAAAAACAGCTTATTCAAAACATCTTATTTTATCCAAAACAGCTTATTCAAAACAATTTAAGTTAAAAAATAGCTTATTTTATGAAAAACACATTATTTTTAAAAACAGCTTATTTAATGAAAAAAACTTATTTTAAAAAAGAAATAGCTTATTTTAAAAAACAACTTATTTTTATAAATAGCTTATTTTATGAAAAACAGCATATTTTAAAAAACAGCTTATTTTATGAAAACAACTTATTTAAAAAAAAAAAATTATTTTATGCAAAACGACTTATTTTATGAAAATCAACTTATTTATTTATGAACAAATAAAGAGATCGTAACGAGTTGTTTTTTAAAAAATAAGCTTTTTTGAATAAGCTATTTTGCATAAAATTACCTGGTTTGAATAAGTTGTTTTTTTAAATAAGTTATTTTTTAAAATAAGTTGTTCGGCATAAAATAAGTTGTTTTGAATAAGTTGTTTTTAAAAATAAGTTGTTTTAAATAAAACAAGTTGTTTTGAATAAGTTGTTTTTTAATTTAAGTTGTTTTGTATAATATAAACTATTTTTAAAAAGAGATCTTAATAAGTTGTTTTTCATAAAATATGCTTTTTTGAATAAGGGTTTTTTAAAAAAGAGATCGTACTAAGTTGTTTTGCAAAAAATAAATTGTTTTTCAAAAAAGAATCGTAATAAGTTGTTTTGCATAAGATAAGCTGTTTTTTATTTTTAATATATCGTTTGAGGACATAAAGGAAAACAATAATAATGCTCAAACTGTTTTGAATACTATTGTACATGAGTGACAAAGATTCGCGACAACTTTTTGATTTTGATTTTAATAATTTCGTAATTTTAATAATTTCGTAATGGTTTCAATTTTATATATTTTACAAGAAGCAATCGTTATGTTAAAGTTGGCCGCTACTAACTGATACATATTATTCCTTTGTTATTCAAACAAAATTAATATCAAGATTACTGAGTATCATAATAACGTTTTTATAACTCTAACAAACTCATCCTAAATCTAAATCTATGTTGTTTTTCAACATGAGTGAATTTTTATATGATGGTAGCATGTGAAACGTGCAGCCTTAAGGGATTTCAATGCGAGAAGTGCTGATGTTTTCTGTGAGGTGAGTGCAGTTTACTATATAGATATTTCTGAGTGATATGGTAAAAGTTAATAAATTTGCGCATCAAAGAAATGAATATTCTACTAATTTCTTTGCCGCGAACACGATTACTTTTCATGTTCCAGTTTCCTGTGAATTGACCATGGTGCAATTCTAGACCTGTTCTCATATTCTTGAAATCTGATACTTTATGTATACTTTGTAAAAATTTCATAAGAATAAAGAAGCAGATATTGCTGTAGACCTATGGCGTTTTTTACCTGCAAGTCGCGAAAGCGGAGGAATTTAATACAGACAGAGATTGTGTGATACTTCAATAGATGATTTGATTCAAATTCATAAGCTACAATGTCCTGGTTTCAATATAGTCTTCACTTGTACTCTACTGTCAGATTCAAATTGCACCTTCACCTTCTGCTTCTGTCAAATGAGGAATCTGCAGAGCTTCGCCGTCTACTTCTCTTGAAAACCATGTAAGCTATGCTGGTATGGCCGTTTCTTTTGCATTGTTTCTCCAAGAGTGAACCGAACAAAACGCGCCACTTTAATGTTCTCTCCATCGAAGTCAACCAAGTGTTTCACTATAACACTGTCATCCTTAATGAAAGGCTGATCTAGACAAGAAAGCTCTCCTAACCTCATTGGGATTCTTCCCTCAACAATTTTCTCTCTTATTTTCTCAGGTTTCAAAGCAAGGTCTTCTCTCTGAAACTTAAGTTCTTTTTCCTTCGTCACAATGTTTTCAAGATTATCTTCAACAGATGCAAACTGAACTTGTGGACAAGCAAACACTTGCATTGCAAGATCATCAACTGACTCCTTGAATTTTTCACTTCTGCCGACAAAGTCAGTTTCACAGTTCACTTCAATTAGAACACCGATGCATGAATCGTGAATGTATGTACCGATTCTTCCGTCAGCTGCTAGTCTTCCGGATTTCTTATCAGCGTTATGAGAGACCCTTTTTTCTGAGGTATGCTTGCACCTTTTCAAGATCACCTTCTGTTTCAGCAAGAGCTTTCTTACAATCCATCATTATAGCACTGGTTTCTTCTCTTGATTGTTTAACCAATGAGGCCAAAACCACTACTATTGATTTCTTGCAACACAACATTGAACAATTTAAGACATGCAGTAAACTCTTCAGTCTTTTTCGCACAATTTTCCTTTTGTACAACTGACACTTACAAACGTGATAACATTCGGTTATTGCATTTTCTCAAACTATTACGAGTTTCAACATGTCAGTGTTTGTGTCATGTGAAAAGTCTGTGTCTGTGCTTTCATAGGCTAACACTCACACGTCACACCTAAGGTAAAAAAAAATTCTATACCAATAATTCATATATTTGTAACATGCAAATAAGAAAAATTGACATAGCGCACTGATACAATTTTCAGTTCTGGTTCGTCTAATAGATATTAAATGTGACTTACTTCTTCACATCATTTGTAAAAAGAATCTATTATTATTCTTATTATTATTATATTTATTAATTTAAACTCGCAATTACCCTAATGACGTATCAGCTTTCTTTTACCACACTGCATTTGTAATCTGCCATTGCCAAATTCACATTTGTTGGTGAATAATGTTCAATTCGAGTTTAATGTTTTCGGTGTGTTTTTAAATCGCAGTTTCGGTCGTGGTCATTCCGATTGCAGATAGTAGGTTTTTGATGCGGTTACGACACGATTATACACATGATTGAGGATTACACACAATTGCAGTAAGATGCTGTTGCGGAGGCTATCACAGCGGCAATATTTCGGCCGCAATAGCAATAAGTTTTAAGTCATTCAGTTAATGGGCTCCACCTCCTTGAATATGACAAATAGTATGTCTATGTTGATACAATTTGAAGGCTGAGCTGACAAAGGACCTTAAGCATTATATATATAAGGCTGAGCTGACTATCTTTCACATTTGTAATATTGCTTGATTACACAATTGGGGTAATAACAATTCTACTGCCATCTTTAATTAGATAATAGAATGTCTATGATAAAACACCGAAACATTCTATGTACTACATGATAAGTTTACATCACATGTTAAGTTTTCCAGGATTTTTTATTTCAAAGTTTTCCCACGCACCGCATCGGTCAACAAAAATGAGAAAATGCAAGCCATTGTTTCAACATTTTAGCACACAACATATCCAATTAATGCAAGCAGTTTGTGTGGCGACTTCTGCAGCAAAATCCTGGCTTTTCTTTTCCAAACCTTCTCCGAGGTTGAACTGCACAACCCTTGTAACTTTCATATTTTCTCCAAGGTTGACGCAATATCTTCTTTTAGCATTTCTATCTCCGTTTCTTTCTTCACGAATTCCTCAGGAACGTCTTTGGTTACAACATGCTCTACTTCAGAGCACTCGGCCACTAGCATGGCTATATTATAGATAAACTCGTTGAAAGTTTCTCTTTGGGAGACGAAATTTGTCTCACATTTTACTTCTGCAAAAGCATCGATCCCGCTGTCATGGATGTAAGAACCTATAAAAAAAAAAGAAAATCATGTTGATAAATTTCAATATCTGGATTTAAGAATAAAACTTTAGGACAAGTTCAATTATCTTCATTATCTCATCATCCATGCTTTTTTCAAAATACTGATATTTCAATTATAACTATGTAGCAAGAAGATGAAATTACAACCAAATACAAATTTAAACACCCACCTCACAAATTATAAATTATAAGGCTAAAATGCAAATCAAAATAACAAATTGAACTAAAAAATATATAAAACAATAATTAAGAAAAAAACAAAAGGGTTAAATAAACACAATTAGCTCTAAGAGTTGCCACAGAAAGAAAAAAAAAACTTCATGGTTTGAATTTTGATGCTAATAGGTGATGAAAACTCAGTTATGGAAAAATATCACATTTAATTCATACAGATAATTTGCAAGCCCATGAAAACTTAAGTGCTTTTTTTTTCTTTCAAAATTAGTACAATTAACTTATTGAATTAACTGCAATTGAGCATTCAGTTTCAATATCAATTGCCAAAATCTTACATTTCGGAGCCTAGGAATTTTTGTGATTCAGCATTGTTATATTGAACTCTTGTAGGTCTTGTTTACATACCCAACGATACCCGCAACTCTTCACCTCCATACCCAAGCCTTCACCCTCAACAACGTCACAAAAGATGTTTTCAAATTTATCATAGGACCCTCGAGGGAGGTAGATTATCCATAGGTGACTTGATTTGGTCGTAATTCTTTTGATAGTTACTGGAATATCTAAATCGATGTTCATAATTTTGAGCCACCCAGTTGAAACAGGTTCTACAGAAAATACTGCAGAGAATACAAAGCCGATGGTATTATCATGCATAGCAGGAGAGAAATCTATTTGTATTGAATCACCCATGCTCCGATTGTTGATCCAACTTGGTATTTCACTTCCTGGAGTAATAATATGAAACTCATTCAAATAGGATTGCGGGTTTGTCATAATGAATTGTATCATCCATGAAAATGTCGTGCTCCTGCAACGTTCCCTCTCACACTCAGCCAATTTTGGACAGTTGAAAATGACCAATCCTGTAATCTTTCTAACAATGCCAATGTCATACAAACCTATGAAAGTATTATTCTTCTCGCATTGATCCCGCACACCAGTAGGTGGAGAAGGAAGTTGAGGCAAAGATTCCAACAACTTGCAATGCTCCAAATTCAAATATTCAAGTTTGGAAAGCTTCCTCAGGCTAGGTAGTGTCACAAAATTGTTTCCCCCTAACTTTAATCTTTCTAGCGAGCATAAACATTCAATTGTATCAGGCACTTGATTTAGACGGCAAAAACTAATGTCAAGGCTACGCAAACAATATAAACTATGTGAGGAAGGGAGCATATATGTGAGAGTTGTGGGAGCCGAAAACGATAAATCGTGAGGCAACATCTTCCATTTGAAGACAGAGAACTTTGATCGGGAATGTGATGAACTTCCACTTATATCATGCTTCTTATTCTTTTTTGAGGATATGTTAGGCTTCTTCAAATGCCTTGGATTGTTAAACACTTTGGAACAATGATTCATATTTAGATCTTCCAGAGAACTAAGACTGAATATGATGTTGGGTATGCTTACTAGATTTATGCAACCGTATAAATTCAAGTAAACAAGCTTTGTTAGAAGTCCAATAGATGGATCCAACTCCACAAGTTTTATACATCCCTCCAACTTTAGCATCTCAAGATTCGGGAACTCTCCAAAATCTGTTATCGTTTCTAGCTTTCTGGAGTCGCTTAGATCCAATCTTCTCAAATTGGGAAGATACTGTGATTGTGACAAAAAAAAACCAATATAAACATAGCTGTTACTTTGATTGTAAGAAATTTTTTTTAGAACTTCTTTATATTTCTAAGATAAACTTTAATAGTAAGAGAATTTATAGTACCTTCTTGTTTTTCCATAGTTGTTTAATCTTGCTCCACTTCAAGATCAATTCTACAAGTTGGTTGGGGTGAAAACTTGATGGCAAATACTTGAAAGGATATTGAAACCACTCAATATATCTCAATTTGTTTGAAAGACAACTTAGACTTTCTGAGATATTCCCACCATATCTTATTGTTGTTTCATTGGAGATGATGAGCAATCTAAGATTACTCATTTTTGACAAGTTTTCAACGTCCACCTCTTCATCATCTTCATAATTCAAAACTATGGCTTCAACATGTTTTTCCTAAACATTGCAAAAATATAAAAGAAAAAATATATTATTTTTAATATTTGTAGTTTTTATAAATATGGAAATATGTTTTTTTTTTTATATTTTTAAACAGCAACTTTACCATTTTTTCCATAGTAACATTGTAGAGTTGTTTATTGGACCACAACCTGCTCAACTTTCTTTGCTCTTTGCTCCAATTGGTTTGCACAATTTTTCTGCCTAGCTCTTCCAACAAAGAATGCATTTTAATCTTCGAATAATTACTAATGCTTATAAGTGATTTATCAACGAGAACTCTTAATCCAATATGAGCATGAAATCCACAACAATTTAGAATGTTTTTAACATATTTCTCAGATTGAGAGTTGAAAAAACAAGCAATATCAAGAAATATTTCTTTTTCCGTCTCCTCTAGCCCATCAAAACTTAATTGCAGCACATCCATGACATCTTTATCCGGAATTTCTCTCAATCTAGCCAATGCACTCTTCCATTCAGTCACATTACGACCAAACAAAAATGAGCCCAATACTGTAATCGCTAGCGGTAGACCATTAGCATAATCTAGTATCTCAGCTGCCAAACTTTGATAATTACTCCTAATAATTTTCTCAAGTTTGAAAGCTTTTCGACAAAATAACTCGCGAGATTCAGTGTCATTCAAAAGTGGAACTTTGTAAACTACATCCACTGCATACGCTTTCAAAATATGCTCATCTCTAGAAATGATAATAATTCTACTACCTGCACCTAACCATTCACGATGCACAGCTATTTTTTCCAATTGTGCAACTTGATCCACATTGTCAAGAATTAGAAGGACCCTTTCACGACATAGCCTACTTCGAATCAAAGTAGTTGTGTTGTAATGATTGCATATTTGATGGTGTTCAATGCCGAGCGTTTGAAGTAGGATTTGCTTTTGTACATTGAGCGGACCATCATCTAATCTATAAATTTTGGATACATCGTCAATAAAACAGGATGCACTAAATTGGCAAGAGATTTTGTCATATAAAGCCAAACCAAGGGTTGTCTTCCCAATTCCTCCCATCCCACAAATTCCAATAGCACGAACACCATCAACTGAGTCCAAAAGCAAATGATTTTGTAATGCTTGAATATGAGAATCAATCCCAACTAATTCTTTTGAAATACATGAAGATTTGCACTCAAATATATTCATTATCTTTTGAACAATCTTTTTAATCTCTCCAGCTTGTGGCCTGAAAATTTTAAAAGTTGTTCAATAACATTAAATCATCACATACAAAAACCAAAAAAATATATAGTTTGAACTCCAAATTTTGTTCTTGACGCAAAAAAAGTAAGTACTCTTTGCATTTTTTTCCTGGACACGTGCACATTCACTTCATCTTATATTTACTACTAAAAAAGAAGGAAACTATTAATTACTTACTTATCATGTAGATCCCAACCAGAGATACTCCCCGCTTGTTTTAGAGCTTCCCTCCATCTTGACAACATCTCGAAGTCTTGTTGGAATCTCTGTTCATGTTTGGCAAAGGCTTCACAATAAATCCCACTTTGCTTCCGCACCTCAGAAGGATCAACATCATAAAAAACTAGAAGAACTTGTTTTCCTGATACATGGACACATTCACATATCTTTTCTAATTCTTGCAAGCACCATGTTGAGGAAGCATAGTTTCTTGAGAATACCGCAACGAAAACCTGAGATCCTTCGATTGCTCGAAGCAGTTCAGGTCCTATGGATTCACCTTTTTCAAGATTTGCGTCATCCCTAAATGCATATATACCTTTTGTTTCAAGAGCATCAAAAAGAAAATCAGTGAAATTGTTGCGAGTATCTTCACCTCTAAAGGTGACAAACACATCATAATAATTTCTTCTTGTAGATATCACAAGAGGTAAAGATGAGTTTCTGTTGCTAGCCATCTGAATAAGCTTAATTTTTATAGAAGTTGATTGGAGAACGTGAATCTATCACTTGAATGGATTTAGAGTATACTCAGAACAAGCATATATTACGAACAACGAACTTAAAGCGTTGGTTTCGTGGCACCTTCTTTTCATAATTGATTGGTTTATCTTTTATGGGAAACTTCCGGCGTGGTCCCATATGTGGAATGGATTATAATATAACTTTTTTTTGGAAGGATGGAGTGGAATATAATCTTCATTTATTAATTTTTTAAAGGACCTTCATTTATTAATTATTTTTTTCGAAGAAACTAAAATGAATTATATACCACGGTAATTGGCCCTCCTCACACAAGATGTGCTAAGGAGAAAACACCAAGAGAAACAGAAAGAATGTCAGTAATATTTACAAAGCAACAACAAGGTACCTAAAGAAACAACTAAAGAAAGAAACTAAATTAGCATATACCAAGGATGGTAAATGAACTAAGCCACCAACTATGATAATTGAGGGAAAGATTGACAAGTTTCACCTTCAACCATCTAAGGGTTAACGCCTTGATTTTATCAACCACCTGTAATATATTATTCTCCTTAGAGTTAAATATTCTGTTATTTCTTTCTTTCCATAATTCCCACGTTGTTGCAAACCATATAACCTGTAAAATTGATCACCTAGTATGAGTAGCACCACCAATATGACTAAACTGAGTAAAATGATCGACCACCTGAGCGGGCATGACCGCAGAAACACCTACCCACCGGTGAATAAGATGCCAAACAGAACCAAACAAATTACAATTATGTATATGAATGTATGATGAAGGTCTAAAGAGAAAAGAGAAAATATATGCATGTAAAGTGTTTCGTTGGTCAATGTTATATAATATTGATATTCTAATGGTACACAAGTGGTGTCTGCGTGTAACCCCTAACATGGACCTTTTATATACGAACATATGAACTTCAACCGTTGATTTCATGCCAACTTTTCACAAGCTTCTTTTCATTATTGATGGATTTATTTACATTTTAAGGATTTGTAAATATATAAAGCTTTGGCATTCACGCCTTGCTTCTTGACGGTTTCCTCCCAATGGGCCATATGATTTTTGAGTATATTTTGTTGATGGAAATTGCTCAACAAAACTCTTGGATTGCTTCCTTAAAAAAAAAAAAAAAAACTCTTGGATTGCTCACAACTGATCAAATACGTCTATTATAAGTTACGATTCAAACCTATCGGATTCTAACTCTTTGTCGTATCGGATTCTAACTCTTGATCATTATAGTGTAGTTCGTATTTTTACTTTCGATCAAATTAGGCTTGACATTTAAACCCACCTCGCACCCGCCCCGTTTATTTTATATTATTTTTTTACTCTTATATTTGATAATCATATTACTCTTATACCCTTCTTAATATAGTAAGTACATATCTAAAGAATGATTTTTTTTCTAGATATGTGAAAAAAACATAATTTTTTTTACAACAGCTTCGCGGATGGGGTTGGGGCAGGGCTGGAAAACCCATCCCTGTTGTGGGCAAGTATGAGTGTGAATTTTCTATCACCGACAAGTTTTGGACGGGGATGGGTACAATAAAGCCGGGTGGGGGTGGGGGCGGGTATGTTAAAACCTGTCTCCAACACGCTCCGTTGTCATGTCTAGATCAAACTCAAACTCTCTACATATGTTTGCAAGGTATATAAAGAAGTAGACATACCACTACTAGCAAATGGCTTATGAACTTTTCAACCATACCGCTTATCTGTTATAATTAATTAATGAGTAATGTTAGCAACACTCTCTTTTGAACACTCCTTTTAATACTCACTTTTTTATTGGCTTAAATCATTGTAGATCTACACTTTGAAAATTGAATCCCCATAAAATGGTGGAACATACATTGATTTTATCCAATAAACGAGTGAGTGTTAAAGAGTGTTGAAAAGTGAGTGTTGTTAGTATTCCTCTTAATTAATATAAATACTATATGTTTGTTTTCTCGTTCGAAGACCATCCTACATGCGTCCAATGTGAAATCTACATTTTGATGCTTTCTTATTTTCACGACTAACACTTCTTGGGGACGTGAGAAAAACTATCACGTGGCCATGGAGCAAGAAGCCAGAAGGAAACAACACAGGCAAGTTGAGGTCAAGTAAATGCACGTTTCACTTCTCCCAACAAAGCATAAGAGAATACTCTCCCTTAATTATAAACACTCTTTGAAAAATTGTTTTGTCTAAATATAAGTCCTTATACAAATTACTAAACACATTTATTATTTTTCTTTTAAATATATCCTTAATTCATATTCCATTCGTTTCAAAATACTTGTCTATTTTGGAGAATAATTTTGTTTCACAATACTTGTCACTTTCAAGTTTCAATGCAACATTAATTATTGTTTTGTCAATAATATCCTTACATATTTATTTTAAAGAGATAAAAAATAGAATAAAATAATAAATGGTTAAGGGTATTATTGAAAACACACAAAATCTCATCAAAAATAACAAAATTTATTCAATTTCTTGGTTACTATAATTTCTTCAAAATGGACATGTATTTTGAAAGAAGTACTACTTTTAACTTTTTTTTTAAAATCGAACAGTTATATATCACTTGGAAACCTCTTCGTGAGCTAAACAATAAAAATTAAGAGAAACATTGAAAACCATAAAATTAAACTAATCCTCCTTCATATAGCACAGAAAAATAAGAAATGAATAGAAAAGTTATAGATCACTTGAGTTATTAAACAAACAAAAGGGAACCATAATGCATGTTTCCATGGCCATAAGAGTAAGAAGACAAAACGAAACACTTCTCTCATAAAGCAAAGCACATGCAAGTTTCACCCGAAAAGCATAAAAAACTAGTAACCAAACCACTAAACTCATGTTTTTCGAAAATGGCAATTGGGCATTTTAGATTGCTCACATGCTCCTCAAATATTTGAACGATAATTAACTATTGTTTGATGTTGAATGCTGGTTACAAAGAGTTTATCATTTTTTAAATCGGTTAATCAATTAGGTCCATAAAGCATGCATGACACTTTGTTAAATACGTTTAACCAATCTAAAAGGTCATTTGGGTCGTGTGGCTTACGAGAAATGATCGCATATTTAATAACAAGACCATTGATGTGGAAGATATGGTGGATAGTATCAAGGTGCTAGCGTGGAAATTGAGTATATGTAGGTTGAAAATTCCTACGTGTTTGTTTTACGAGTGGTGTTGGAACCCTTGCCATTGTATAGGCAGTTAATTTGGTGTTTGTTTTTTGTTGGGGAGGATTTTATGGGTGGCTGGGTAGGTGATGTCACGTTGTTGTGTGTGGCGGTGGGTCTATTTTTTTGTTTTCTGCAATTTGTTGTTCTGCTGGGAATCTGACAGCGATTTGTGCTCCTAGTTTTTGTCGAAACATTCTTCTGTTCTTTCCATGTAATGTAACAGGATCAAGGCCTGTGTTGTTGTTGCTCTGCGCATCAGCCTTCTCTCCTTGAGAGGTGCTATTTTGGCTTATATGTTAACGTTGTTCAAAAAATATGGAAATATCTAAGTAAAACAGCTCAAATCACTTCGCCTTGTTCCAAGACTCGTGCTTGAAGGGTTGTAGACCGTCAATATATTCCTAAGAGCCTAAAAGACCTCCATAAGGGCTTTTAGACCCACCCCAGAGGCCTCAGCACCCTCCAGAAGGGCCTTAAAGCTCAAAGGCGTGTTCCCCCAGGACACTGCCTCTATTCGCTTCTAGAAATCTCTAGAGCGCGCCTAAATACCCAAAATAGCCTTGTTACTTGTGGGTCAAGCAACCAAAGTCCAAGCCCATAGAATGCTATAAATACAACCCTTGAGAGCACTATCAAGGCATCCAATAATCAGTATAAACCCTAAAATACAATACTTAACCCTAGTATCCCTTATTGTGCTTTTTGCAAGTACATCATCACATTGGTCCCATGATTTCCAAACTCATTCTTAAAAAATGTTATTACCAAATTTATCTTTTTTTGTTGTTACTTTAAACCCTAAAAGAGCCTAAAAAAGCCTTCGGAATCGTAGAACATATCTGCGATTTAGAAACCCAATCTTTCACTTCAAAACCCTAAAATCATCCAGTTTTAGGTAACCAACGAAGAATTGGATGTGAATAAATGCCTTGACAGGAATACTTTAGTTTTGATGATTGACAAAAGGAGTCCTAAAAGAACAAGGATGCAAAAAGCGGAAAAGAAAATCAAGCTTTCAAGTCTTGAATTTGTCTTTTTATTTTTATTAGGACTTTTATGTAAGTAGTAGAAAAAGCTCTTAAGAAAATAAATCACACACTCACAATGGTTTTCATTTAAATGTGATTTTGCATAAAATTATTTTGACTAGTAAAAGTATAATTGTTTTTGAAATTGCATAATTATCATTATCTTCAAAATATTTTTATCATGCATATGGTTTTTCTAAAGTGTGCTTCAACGTAGATCATTATGGACATAATTGGTTATTACTTCTTTTTTTTAAGTATAATTGGTTATTACTTATAAAGCATATTTTGTTACCGTTGCGTTTCATGTTCTCATTCATATAAATGTTCTCATTCATATAAGAGATCATATATTTCCTATTTCATTACAATTGATCTTGTATTGGAAAATTGATTAGCATTTGACCGTTGTAACGCCGTTTTGATTATTTAAATTATTTTATAGAGTATAGAGAATATTTATATGATTTTATGTGATTTAAGTGACTTATTTTATTGTTTAATAAAATAAGATTTGAAAATAAAATAAATATTTAGTTGTGGGGTTGTTTTAGATATTAGATAGAATTATGAGGGAATAAGTGAAATAAGATAGAATAGATAAAAATGATATAAAAAGGAAAACCTAGGTTTAGAAACAGACTGTACATACAATTTAGTTTTTGGGAGAAAAAGGGAGAAAACTAGAAGTGAAGAACCAAGAGGCTGCTGCTCCAATTTTCATAAGGTAAGGGTGAGCCTAGCATTACAATTTCATTAAAGCATGTAACTCATGATTATAGTTAACAGATTTTAGGATTAATTCATGTAAATTAAGAATTTGAGAACTAGGTCAAAAGTGATGAATTGATGATTAGATGATGAGAAACAGTACCATTGTTGTAGAAAACTGTTTACAGACCTTAGGGTAACCCTTATACATCATTTTAGTCGAAATTGGGAAGGAACATGATGAAAATTGAGATTTTTGATGAAAATTGTCGTAACCTCGTAACTGTTCTGTCACCGCTCGCCACAGCGAGCAACCAGCTCGCCACGGCGAGTGTTCTCCCTCAGCTCGCGAGGCAAGCAAACCCACTCGCCACAACAAGTAACTTCTAGCTGACTCGCGAGGCGAGCAACCCCACTCGCCATATCGAGTAGTACCCCTGATGCTCGCAAGGCGAGCAACCCAACTCACCATAGCGAGTGACTCCTAATGGCTCGCAAGGCGAGAGATCCTACTCGCCATCGCGAGCAGTTCTGTATCAGACTGCCTCTTAGAATTATGCGACTCCTGTCGCACGAATTATTATGAGATGACCCCCGGGGTTAGAATTAAGCGTTACTACAATATTAAAGATGACCTGCGAAACTGATAATTAATGTTTGATGTTGTTAGTAGTGACATATATAATTGTGTAAGCTTTCTTTTGAACTATAAGAGATGAATTTTGTGATCGTTTATGATATTGTTATATCTTGAGATATTTGATGTGCTGCCATGCTGCTATTTGTTATTGATTAAAAGCTGCATGTGTCATTCTAAGTTTATGAGTTGTGATCCAAATTATTAGAGTCGTTTATGTTGTCTAAGTTATAAGATGTGGAGTCCATGCATAATCATTCAGAGACGAGGGCTCATGCCCTAGGAGCTTTTGCTCAACAGCGACGAGAGCTCATGCTCTAGGAGTATTTTTATGCTCAAACAGCGACGAGGGCTTATGCCCTAGGAGTATATTTATACTCAATAGCGACGAGGGCTTATGCCCTAGATGGGTACCACATGCATGAATAAGATGTCTAAGTTACATAGTCGAATTGAAGTTGCATAGTCGAGTCAAACTGTTAAGTTGAACTATGATGTTGAATTATGATGATGGTTTGATATTAATAAGTTTCAGTTGAGATCATGTTAAGAATTTTTGATGAGGCCTGGGCGCCAAAACTATTTGTTAATTTGAATTTTAATCCGCTTCAAAGTTTTGAACCTTTATGATTAATATTTTACGAAAGATAAATCGTTATTTATTCTATTTTGAGATTTTTAGAAATGTAGCATTCCGTTTATATGAGAAACTCTGATTATTTATTAAGAAATTTTTACTTTGGGAAATCGGGGTGTTACAATTGGTATCAGCGCAGGTCGGTCCGTCCGGCCAAGTAGATTGAGTCGTTTGTGTCGAGTGTTAGCTTAATTCTGTTTTGAATTTTCCTAACTTGTTCTCGTTATGTAGTGATCTGAGATGGCTGGAAGGAATGATGTTGCTCTTGCTGCTGCATTACAAACAATGGCTCAAGCTGTGGGTCAACAACAGAATGCTGGTGGTAATGATGGAGTGAGAATGTTGGAAACTTTTCTGAGGAATCATCCACCTACTTTTAAGGGAAGATATGACCCCGATGGCGCTCAGACGTGGCTTAAGGAGGTCGAGAGGATCTTCAGAGTTATGCAATGTACATACATTCAGATGGTGCGTTTTGGCACGCACATGCTGGCAGAAGAAGCTGATGACTGGTGGGTGAGTGTCCAACCGACCTTAGAGAATGGAGGTGTTGCTGTTACTTAGGCTGTGTTTAGGAGAGAGTTCATGAACCGTTACTTTCCAGAAGATGTTCGCGGGAAGAAAGAGATTGAGTTCTTTGAACTGAAACAGGGAAACATGTCGGTGACAAAGTATGTTGCTAAGTTTGTGGAGCTGGCTAAATTCTATCCACATTATACTGCTGAGTTTTCTAAGTGCAACAAGTTCGAGAATGGTTTGCGTGCTGATATCAAGAGGGCAATTGGTTACCAGAAGATTCGTAACTTTTCTGAGCTAGTGAGTAGTTGCAGAATTTATGAGGAGGATACTAAGGCTCATTACAAGGTTGTGAATGAGAGAAAGAGTAAAGGTCAGCAGAGTCGTCCTAAGCCTTATAGTGTCCCTGCCGATAAGGGCAAACAAAGAGTTAATGTTGAGAGGAGACCTCAAAAGAAAGATGCTCCTGCTGAGATTATCTGCTATAACTGTGGTGAAAAAGGCCACAAGAGTAATGCTTGTACCGGAGATGTGAAGCGGTGTTACCGCTGTGGTAAGGAAGGGCATGCTACTTCGGCATGCAAATATGATGATGTTGTGTGCTTTAACTGTAATGAAGAAGGTCATATTGGTTCGCAATGCAAGAAGCCTAAGAAGGCGCAGACTACTAGGAGAGTTTTTGCTTTGACTGGTACTCAGACGAAGAATGAGGATCTTTTGATCAGAGGTACTTGTTATTTTGATAGTACTCCTTTAATTGCTATTATTGATACTGGTACTACGCATTGTTTTATTGCTATTGATTGTGCTTCTAAGTTGGGTCTTACTATGTCAAATATAAATGGGGAAATGGTTGTCGAAACTCCGGCTAAGGGTTCGGTGACTACTTCTCTTGTGTGTTTAAGATGTCCTTTATCTATGTATGATCGTGATTTTGAAATTGATTTGATTTGCGTACCTTTGAGTGGTATGGATGTAATCATTGGTATGAATTGGTTAGAGTACAACCATGTCTATGACACCTTACCGTATGTCAGCTTCTGAGTTGGCTGAATTGAAGAAGCAGTTAGAAGATTTACTTGATAAGAAGTTTGTTAGACCAAGTGTATCACCTTGGGGAGCGCCGGTATTACTGGTGAAGAAGAAAGACGGTAGTATGAAGTTGTGCATTGATTGCCGACAGTTGAATAAAGTAACTATAAAGAATAGGTATCCACTTCCAAGAATTGACGACTTGATGGACCAGTTAGTGGGTGCACGTGTGTTTAGCAAGATTGATTTGAGATCGGGTTATCACCAGATTAAAGTGAAGGATGAAGATATGCAGAAGACAACCTTTAGGACACGTTATGGACATTATGAGTATAAAGTGATGCCTTTCGGTGTTACAAATGCACTTGGCGTGTTTATGGAATATATGAATCGCATCTTCCATGCATTTTTGGATCGTTTCGTGGTAGTATTCATTGATGATATTTTGATTTACTCCAAGTCTGAGGAAGAACATGCTGAACATTTGAGGATAGTCTTGCAAGTGCTGAAGGAGAAGAAACTTTATGCTAAATTATCAAAGTGTGAATTCTTGGACATGCTATTTATGGTAATGGTATTGCAGTTGATCCGTCTAAAGTTGATGCGGTATCACAATGGGAGACTCCTAAGTCAGTTACAGAGATTAGAAGCTTTTTGGGTTTAGCTGGTTATTATAGAAGATTTATAGAATGATTTTCTAAGTTGGCACTTTCGTTAACGCAGTTGACTTGCAAAGGTAAAACATTTGTGTGGGATGTTCACTGTGAGAATAGTTTTAACAAATTGAAGAAGCGTTTGACGACGGCTCCAGTCTTGATTTTGCCGAAGTCCGATGAACCTTTTGTTGTATATTGCGATGCGTCCAAATTGGGTTTAGGTGTTGTGCTTATGCAAGATAGTAAAGTGGTTGCTTATGCATCAAGACAGTTGAGAATTCATGAACGAAATTATCCTACTCATGATCTTGAATTAGCTGCAGTTGTATTTGTGCTTAAGATTTGGAGACATTACTTGTATGGTTCGAGATTTGAAGTGTTCAGTGATCACAAGAGCTTGAAGTATTTGTTTGATCAGAAGGAATTGAATATGAGACAGCGAAGGTGGCTCGAATTGTTGAAAGATTATGACTTTGGTTTGAATTATCATCCGGGTAAAGCTAATGTGGTTGCAGATGCCTTAAGTAGGAAGACTTTTCATATGTCAGCTATGATGGCGAAAGAGTTCGAGTTGCTGGAACAATTTAGAGATTTGATTTTGTTTGTGAATGGTCACCTCAGAGTGTAAAGCTGGGAATGCTGAAGATTGATAGTGATTTCTTGAAAAGTATTAAAGAAGCGCAGAAATCGGATGTTAAGTTTGTGGACTTGTTGGTTGCTAGTAATCAGACTGAAAATAGTGACTTTAAGGTCGATGATCAGGGTGTGTTGAGATTTCGAGATATAATTTGTATTTCAGACGACGACGAGATGAAGAAGATGATTCTTGAAGAGAGTCATAGAAGTAGTTTGAGTATTCAACCGGGAGCTACAAAAATGTACCATGATTTGAAGAAGTTGTTTTGGTGGTCTGGACTGAAACGCGATGTGGCACAGTTTGTGTATTCTTGTTTGATTTGTCAGAAGTCGAAAGTGGAACATCAGAAACCTGCTGGGTTGATGACACCTTTAGATGTGCCAGAGTGGAAATGAGATAGTATATCCATGGATTTTGTGACGAGTTTGCCGAATATACCTAAAGAGAATGACGCTATTTGGGTGATTGTTGACAGGTTGACGAAGTCGGCGCATTTTATTCCGATTAACATTAGTTTTCCTATAGCTCAGTTGGCAGAGATTTATATTAGAGAAATAGTGAAGCTGCATGGTGTTCCTTCGAGCATAGTATCCGATAGAGACCCGAGATTTACTTCTAGATTTTGGAAGAGTTTGCAAGAGGCTTTAGGTTCTAAGTTGAAGTTGAGTTCGGCGTATCATCGGCAGACAGATGGTCAATCGGAGAGGACGATTCAGTCGTTAGAAGATTTGCTGAGAGTTTGTGTACTTGAGCAAGGAGGAACTTGGGATAGTCATCTTCCGTTAATAGAGTTCACGTACAATAACAGTTATCATTCTAGTATTGGAATGACACCTTCTGAGGCTTTGTATGGTCGGAGATGCAGAACTCCGTTGTGTTGGTTTGAGTCAGGTGAGAATGTGGTTTTAGGACCATAAATTGTTCAACAGACTATTGAGAAGGTAAAGACGATTCAAGATAGGATGAAAGCGTTGCTGAGTCGACAAAAGAGTTATCACGATAAGCGTAGGAAAGACCTTGAGTTTCAAGAAGGAGATCATGTATTCCTAAGAGTTACTCCCATGACCGGTGTGGGTCGTGCATTGAAGTCAAAGAAATTAACTCCGAAGTTTATTGGTCCATATTAGATATCAGAAAGAATTGGAACGGTGGCGTATCGAGTAGGTTTACCGCCGCACCTTTCGAATTTGCATGATGTGTTCCATGTGTCGCAACTTCGGAAGTATGTTCCGGATCCATCCCATGTGATTCAAAGAGATGATGTGCAAGTTAGAGATAACCTGACGGTTGAGACCTTACCAGTGAGGATTGAAGGTCGTGAGGTGAACCGTTTCAGAGACAAGGAGATACCTCTTGTGAAAGTCGTTTGGGACGGAGCGATTGGTGAAAGCTTGACGTGGGAGCTAGAGAGTAAGATGCTGGAATCTTATCCAGAGTTGTTTGCTTGAGGTAAATTTTCGAGGATGAAAATCTTATAAGTTGGGGGAGAGTTGTAACGCCCGTTTTGATTATTTAAATTATTTTATAGAGTATAGAGAATATTTATATGATTTTATGTGATTTAAGTGATTTATATGATTTGATATTAATAAGTTTCAGTTGAGATCATGTTAAGAAGTTTTGATGAGGCCTGCGCGCCAAAACTATTTGTTAATTTGAATTTTAATCCGCTGCGAAGTTTTGAACCTTTATGATTAATATTTTACGAAAGATAAATCGTTATTTATTCTATTTTGAGATTTTTAGAAATGTAACATTCCGTTTATATGAGAAACTCTGATTATTTATTAAGAAATTTTTACTTTGGGAAATCGGGGTGTTACAACCGTGGTATTAAATATTTTTTGTTCCGTTGGAAAATATATTTCCTAATTAATCGTATGTGCTGATGCAACGGCTAGCTTTCTATTTTCATTCAAAGAGTCCAACGGCTGAATTGTTTTCAATTCATCTCATTTCATCTTGCACTATAAATAGGTGTTTTGTAATAGCTTATTTGAACACCATGAACCATGTCCAAAAGTAAATGATTTTGTAATGCTTCTAAACGAGAATCTATCGCAACTAAGTCTTTTGAAACAAATGAAGATTTGCATTCCAATGTATTCATTATCTTTTGAACAATTTTTTTAATCTCTCCAGCTTGTGGCCTGTAAGTTTAAAAAATTGTTCAATAATATTATATCATCGCGTACTAAAACCAAAATAAAAAATAAAAAATTAGTTTGAACTCCAAATATTTGTTCAATAGGCAAAAAACATAAGCAATTTTGATTTTCTTTCTTGGACTCAGTACACCATCTCTTCACCTTATATTTTCTACCCAAAAAAAAATTTATAAATTACTTACTTATCACGTAGATCCCAACCGGATATACTCCCCACTTGTTTTAGAGCGTCCCTCCATTTTGACACCTTCTGAAATTCTTGTTGGAATCTTTGTTCATGTTTGATAAAGGCCTCACCATAAATCCCACTTTGTTTTCTCACCTCAGAGGAATCAACATCATAGAAAACAGGAAGAACATGTTTTCCAGATCCCTTAACGCATTCACATATCTTTTCTAATTCTTGCAAACACCATGTTGAGGAAGCATAGTTTCTTGAAAAGACCGCAACAAAAATCTGAGATCCTTCCTGTTAAGATATATTATGATTTTTCATTTATTGCAATTATATTGTAATTATGCTAGGAGTAATTAGTATTTATGCGTAATTTTTTTTTGTGTTTATTTGTCTCCAATCCTATAATATAAATAGGACAACCTACATGTATTTGAGACACATAATGAATTACAAATGTTCTTTTATATATTTCTGAGTTTCTACATGGTATCAAAAGCTTAGGCTTTCGATTACCTTTTTTATTTTTTCCTCCTCCTGTGGTGTTTTTAATTTCTCCTGAGTCTTCATTTCGTAAGTTTTTTTCTTCGCCGCAGCTGTTCGGTGAAATTTGAATTGCTCTACATTTTTTTCTTCTCCTAAAGCACCACATATACTATTTTCCTTTTTGATTTGCTCACACTTACGTGACACTTCCCCTTGTGACATCATCATCAATTATAAAGAATTGTGTTTTTTTGTTGAATTTTATTGTGATATAATGATGAATTCCCTAGAATCTTCTCGGTCATCCTTCCCTATCACAAACATTGAATCTCTTCTTAGACAATTATTTCCTTCTGGTAATACTCCCGCTGCTCTTTCCACAATACCAGGTAAATCTAAATGGTATTTTGATTCGGCATGTTGCAACCACATGACATCTATGTCTCATTTATTTTCTTCCTTGTCTAAAAATGATATTAATCGCTCTATCCACACTGCTGATGGATCCCTTATGTGTAACGCCCCCTTTTTATTTAATTATTTTTAGTTAATATTTGAATACTTTTACATGATTTTATATTTGATAAGTGATAATATGTTTGTTATTTTGTTTAGAAATATATTTGTTATAAATATATTTGATATTTGTTATGGAAGTAATTTATATATATTTTTAAATAGAATATTAAGTTGTGGGGCTGTTTTTGAATTAGTTAGAATTATGAGGGAATAAGTGGAATAAGATAAAACAAATAGAAGAGGTATAAAAGGTAAAACATAGGTTTAGGAACAGACAGTACGTACAATCAGTTTTGGGAGAAAAAGGGAGAAAACTAGAAGTGGAGAACCAAGAGGCTGCTGCTCCAATTTTATTAAGGTAAGGGTGGGATTTCCTTCAATAATCATAGTATATAATTCTGAAATTTGATGAATTGTTGTGTTCTTGAATTAGGGTTAGAAAGTTTATGTTAATTGATAAAATGAGATGAATTGTGTTGTTTGATGCATGTTCCTATGTTGTTTTGATTTCTATATTGCCTATTTGACCTGTAAACATCATTGTAAATCATTTTGGGTGATTAAGGGATCAAAAATTGGGTTTTTGGAGTGAAAACTGTTCTTTCCCGTAAGCGAATTCGGCCACCGATTTTCTGAAAGCCAAAACTGGAAAAACACTCACTTTTCACCCCGTTTCTGTTTTGAATTAGCTTTTGGTGTAAACACGAAAGTTGTAGGTATGGATGTTAGCCTTTTAATGCCGTTGGTCTGACTTCTAAATGATTTTTAGAACTTGATTTATGGTCAAATTACTGCATGTAGGTCACAGTGACTATTTATGAATTTCAGCACAACCTTTCTCGAATTTGAAATGAAAACTGGTATTGATAGGTACAGAATTGGTCTTAGGTGTAAACACGAAAGGTGTAGGTATGGATATCAGCTTTTTAATGCCGTTGGTTTGGCTTCTAAATGATTTATAGAACTTGAGTTATGATCATATTACTTCACGTAGGTCACAGTGAATATTTATGAATTTCAGCACAACCTTTCTCGAATTTGAAATGAAAATTGGTATTTATAGGTACAAAATTGGTCTTAGCTGTAAACACGAAAGTTGTAGGTATGGATGTTAGATTTTTAATGCCGTTGGTTTGACTTCTAAATGATTTATAGAACTTGAGTTATGATCATATTACTTCACGTAGGTCACAGTGAATATTTATGAATTTCAGCACAACTTTTCCCGAATTTGAAATGAAAACTGATATTGATAGGTACAAAATTGGCCTTTGGTGTAAACATGAAAGTTGTAGATAACTGTGTTAGCTGTCCGTTGGCTTTGGTTTGACTTGAAAATGATTTTTGGTGTTTGAGTTATGATGAAAATACTCCAAGGAGGCTTTAGTGAATTATTATATGAATGTATATGTTGATGATAATATATGATGTTTTTCCTGATTGATGAATTATTACATGAGTGTATATGTTGATGAATATGTTGTTTCATGATGTTGTTCATAATTGATGAATTGTTGTTGTTAATACGATGTTATATGATATTGTTTATGACTGATGAATTATGATATTATGATGCGAAGTCGTTGTCGTTGTCATTGCCACTGTTGTCGTCAATGTCGTTAAAGTTGCAAGTGTTGGTCTAAGTTGTCTGAGTTGTAAGTGGTTGTTCCAAAGTATTGGAGTCTTATAAGTTGTTGACGTTGTCTATGTTGTAAGTTGTTGAGTCCATGCATACTCATTTCAGTTGGGGGCTTGATGCCCTGTGAGTTTTTACTCTACACGTTGGGGGCTTGATGCCCTGGAGCTTTAGCTCATTTGCGATGAGGGCTTGACGCCCTGGAAGTATATTAATACTTATTACGTTGAGGGCTTGACGCCCTGGATTGGTACCACATGCATGAATAAGATGTCTAAGTTACATTGTCGAGTTGAAGTTGCATTGTCGATGTCGAAGTTGCCGAGTTGTCTAAAGTTGTCGAGTTGTCTAAGTTGTCGAGTTGATAATTATCAATGAATCGTTAATGAAGAGTTATATGTTGTTGTTTATGTTGTTTATGTGAAGTATCATTAAAGATGATTTGTAGTTGATTGTTGCTTATGTTGTTTATATAAAGTATCATTAAAGATGATTTGAAGTTGATTGTTGTTTATGTTGTTTATATTGTTATATGAAGTATTATTAAAGATGAACTACGTGGTTACTTGTATTACTAATTGATGTTGTTATGATGATTACATGATGTTGCTTATGAGTTGATAAAGAAGTACTATATGAAGAATTATTATTATTAATTGATGATGTCTATGTTGTTAAATGCATTTGATGAATTATACGCTCATTATTATTGTTTGTGAAATCTCATCCCTTCTGTTGGAATTGCCGCCTTGTGGGCAAGTGCAGGTGACCAAGCATAGGTTCGTTGTGTGAGGATTTTTCCTGTGTGATGTCATAGGAGCTCTGATACGTAACGGGATGGGGACCTTACTATTTGTTTCTATTCCTTTATGTATCATTTTGGACTAATTATGATATTTATGACTTGACTATGAATTTTGAAGTGTTTTATGAGACCTTGTGCCAAGAACTAATCCTTTTAAGGAGTTTTGAATTATGATTCCGCTGCTACGTTTGAACATTGATGAGGAATAAATTATTATTCATTTTGTTTAAAGTTTTTATGAAATGTGACATCCTGAATATGCGATATACTCTGATTATATGTATGAAATTTTATGTTTGGATTTCGGGGTGTTACATTATGCATGTATGCCACACAGGTCACATCTCTCTATCTAATTTAAGCCTTTCTAACACATATCTTATTCCTAAACTAAACTTTAATCTTATCTCTATTGGTCAATTATGTGACCTTGGTTATGAAATTACTTTCTCTTCTTCTGGATATCGTGTGCAGGATCCACGAACCGGAAAACTCATAGGGACTGGACGAAAGATTGGAAGGCTATACGAACTCACTGAACTACATATTTCCTCATGAGTCCAACATTTGTGTTGCTACCACACAGTGTTCCATTTAACTTTGACATCGTCGTCTTGCTCATAGTTCAATTGGAAAATTACGTCCTCTAGTGTCTCAAGGTTATTTAGGATCTCTCACCAATGAGTCTTTTGATTGTACTGCTTGTCAAAGTGCTAAACAATCTGCTTTATCTTTTCATAAAAGTACATCCATTTCAGCTTCACCGTTTGATCTAGTGCATTCTGATATTTGGGGTCATGCTCCCACACCAACTATGGGAGGTTCTCGGTATTTTGTTATATTTGTTGATGATTATTCTCGTTTCACATGGATATATATGATGAAAAATAGACATGAACTTCCTCAAATTTACATCAATTTTGCCAAAATGATTCAAACACAATTTTCCAAAGTCATTAAAGTTTTCTGACGAGATAATGCCATGGAATATCGTGATTCTAAACTATTGTCTTTTCTTAGTAAGCAGGGTACATTGTCTGAATTTTCTTGTACATACATATCTCAACAAAATGGTCGCGCTGAGAGAAAGCATCGTCACATTCTTGATTCAGTCCGTGCCGTGCTTATCTCGGCTACTTGTCCGTAACGTGCTTGGGGTGATGCTGCTCTTACTACTGTCCATATAATCAATTGTCTCCCTTCCTCTGTCCTTGGTAATGTCTCTCCTTTTCAGCTTCTTTATCTCACTACACCAGATTATAAATCACTTAAGGTGTTTGGTTGTGCATGTTTTGTCCTCCTTCAACCCCATGAATATAGTAAACTTGAGCCTCGTGCTCGTCTGTGTTGTTTTCTTGGTTATGGCACTGAACACAAAGGTTATCGATGTTGGGATCCAATATCTCAGCGCATTCGCATCTCCCGTCATGTTTTCTTTTGGGAACATATAATGTTCTCTTCCTTATCAAAGTTTAAGTCAATCCCTTCTACTTCTACTCCTCTCTTTACTAACCCTGATGTCGACCTTTTTACTAGTGACACACATGCAGGTTCTGAGACATATGCAGGTTCTTCTAGTGAGCTTCCAACCCCTTCCGATGTTCAATCCACTTCTAATGATGTTGTTCCGATCGTTGATCCTGCACCTCCCACCATTGAGCTTCCTCCGAGGGTAAGAAATCAGCCTCCTTATCTTTGTGATTACCATTGTTATTCCACTATGCTTCACCATCATGAACCACAATCCTATAAGGAAGCCTCCACAGATCCTCATTGGCAGCAAGCTATGCAGGAAGAATTACAAGCATTGGAGAAAACCCACACATGGGACCTTGTTGATCCTCCTTCTGATAAGACTCTTGTAGGATGCAAATGGATGTACAAAATAAAGACTCTTTCTGATGGATCTATCGAGTGTTACAAAGCTCGTCTTGTAGCAAAAAGGTTCACTCAAGAGTATGGAATTGATTATGAAGAAATATTTTCCCCTGTTGCCTGCATCAACTCTGTTCGAACTCTTCTTGCCATTGCTTCCAATTGCAAATGAAAACTCAGTCAAATGGATGTTAAAAATGCCTTTCTCAATGGCGAGTTAGAAGAAGAGGTTTACATGCGTCCTCCTCCAGGATATACATGTCAGGAAAACAAAGTATGTCGACTTTGTAAGGCTCTTTATAGTCTCAAACAAGCCCCTAGAGCTTGGTTTGCTAAATTTCACAAGACTATCACTCAGTTGAATTTCTCTTCTAGTGCACATGACTTTGCTCTTTTTACTCGGAAAACTAAAAATGGCACTGTTGTCTTGCTTCTTTATGTCGATGACATGATTATCACTGGTGATGACTCCATTGGAATTGAAGAGCTCAATCAATTTTTATGTCAACATTTTGAAATGAAGGATCTGGGACCATTAAGTTACTTTTTGGGGCTTGAAGTATTACCTTCGAGTGATGACTTGTTTCTCTCACACGCTAAGTATGCTTCTGATCTTGTCTCTCGAGCAGGTCTCACTGATTGTAAAATCGAACACACTCCTCTTGAACCCAACGTTCGATTTACTCCTCAAGATGGTACTTTACTTAATGATGCTACTCTTTATCGACAACTCGTAGGTAGTCTGATATACCTCACTGTTACATGGCCAGATATTTCATATGTTGTTCATCTTGTTAGCCAATTCATGACTTCTCCACGTACCACACATTATGCAGTTGTCCTTCGGATTATTCGATATATCAAGGGTACCTTATTTTATGGTCTTCATTACTCAAATACATCTCCATTGATTCTTAGAGCATACTCTGATGCGGATTGGGCTGGTGATCCTAGTGATCCCCGTTCAACCACTGGTTTTTGTATTTTTCTTGGAGATTCTCTTATATCTTGGCGTAGCAAGAAACAATCCTTGGTGGCTCGCTCTAGCACTGAAGCTGAATATCGTGCTCTTGCTGATACTACTTCTGAAATATTGTAGCTTCGTTGGCTTCTTGCTGATTTAGAGACATCACAGTCTTCACCAACTGATCTATATTGTGATAATCGCAGTGCCATTCAAATTGCCCACAATGATGTTTTTCATGAGTGAACCAAACATATTGAAATTGGTTGTCACTTCATTCGTCAACATCTTCTCCGTGGTGAACTTATCTCCATTGGCACGCTTGATCAGCCGGCTGATTTGTTCACAAAACCTCATTCTCCAGGACGTTTCCGCACTTTAGTGTCCAAACTCAAGTTGATTGAAGCTCCACCCACTTGAGTTTGAGGGGGAATGTTAAGATATATTATGATTCTCCATTTATTGTAACTATATTGTAATTATGCTAGGAGTAATCAGTATTTATGTGTAATTATTTTTTGTGTTTATTTGTCTCCAATCCTATAATATAAATAGGACAACCTACATGTATTTGAGACACACAATGAATTACAAATGTTCTTTTATATATTTCCGAGTTTCTACACTTCCATTGCTCGAAGGAGCTCGGGTCCGATGGATTCACCTTTTGGAAGATTAGTGTCATCCGAAAATACAATAAAGCCTTTTGTTTGAAGGGCATCAAAAAGAAAATCAGTGAAATTGTTGCGAGTATCTTCACCTCTGAAGGTGACAAACACATCATAATAATATCTTCTTGATGAAGTCACAAGAGCTGAAGATGAGTTGCTGCTGCTAGCCATCTGAATAAGTTAAATTTTTAGGGATTGGATATGGCAACGTGAATGAATCTATCACTTAAAAAAAACATATATTAATATTATGAACGATGAACTTTAAGCGTTTGATTTCGTGGCACTTTCTTTACAATAATTTTCTTCTTTTCAATAATTGAGCTTGGTTGCTTCTTGACAGCTTCTCCATGGGCCATATATGGTGTTTCAGTCACTTTTAAAATCAGTTTCCAAAAGACAAAAAAAAAAAAAAACAAAAGTTAATTAGATATAACCACTCCTTTTAAAGATGTTTTCGAATTTTTGTTTCCACTAGACACATTATAAAAAAAAAAAAAAAAACTTATGAATAAATCTATAAATTTATCCTCCAAAGATTAATTGTGTGATTTTGCACCCCCTCCTTTTTTTTGAGCGATTTTTCACCTCATCTTTTACCTATTTTCTGGTTAGATGAATCTTCCTGTGTTTAATTGCACTTTTGCCCGATTTTTTTTACCGATTGTTCGATTTTGCACCCACTCTTCTTTTTTTTAGCGATTTTGCACCCCATTTTTTGCCCCCTTTCTCCTCTTTTAATGATGTTTTGAACAAAACACAATTGGCAAAAGATGAGGTACAAATTCGCTAAAAAAAAAAGAGGTTGCAAAATCACACAATTAACAAAAGATAGGTGAAAAAGTGCAATTAAGCCAATTATTTATCTCATCAAATCAGTCCATGTATAACGAAATATTATGTCTTCTAAAATAAATTATGGCCAAACTAATACCAAATTTATTGTTGTTAATTGTCACTTTTGTCCGCCCTCTATTCAGATGAAGTGTGACCACAAATTGATTTTGTAATTTTGAAATGAAAAAAAAAAAAATCCTTGAATGATTATGATATGAGACTTTACTTTTTGAGGAGTTCATTGAGATTAAAATATTAATGCGGTAATTTTTTTGAAGGGAAATATTAATGCGGTAATATTACAATATTTGGAAGACTAAGTTTAGAATTTACTTAAAAATAAACAATATTTTTTGAAAGGGGATATTTACATAAGGATGAGAAGTGAAAATCACAATTCCCTCCACTTTGTATTTTGAAGCATCTTTCCTCTTTCATAGAGATGGTACATATTTTAATGATGGAAATGTGACATGAGATAATCCTTTATATTTTAAAGCATCTTTCTCCTTTTGTGATTAAGGAGATTACTTTGTCTCAATGAGATCAGCCAACATGGAAGTCTTCAACCTGCCAGAAAAATAAAATTAATGATTTTGAAAGGAAAACAATAATAATGTTCGAGCCATGAGGGTGGTGTTGTTATTGTTTGAGGCGGTGTCTATTTTCACAAAAGTATGCTTGTTGAGGTGAATATTTCTGAGTCATGGTTGGTAGAGGCAGCCTCAATTCTCAATTGGAAGGTGGGTCAAGTTCCGTTTCTGTACTTAGGTTTTTTTATCGGAGGCAATCCTAGTAAGTTGGCGTTTTGGGATCTTGTGATGCATACCATTAAGTCTAGACTGTCTTTGTGGAAAAGTTGCTTTTTGTCTTTTGGGGGTCGATTGACTCTGCTAAAATCCGTTCTGACCTCATTGCCTGTCTATGCTCTTTCTTTCTTCAAAGCTCCGTCAAGTATTATCTTTTCCATTGAATCTTTATTTTTAAAAAAAATTGGGGAGGGAGTGAGGAACATAGGAAAATACCTTGGAATGGCTAGAATATTATTTGTTTTTGAAAGGAGAATGGAAGTTTGGGAGTTATGAGATTGAGAGAGTTTAATTTATCGTTTTTAAGAAAGTGGTGTTCGAGGTTGTTGGTTGACAGAGATGAGTTTTAGTTTAGGGTGTTGGCTGCTAAGTATGGTGAGGAGGTAGGGCGGTTGGAGGTAGGGGTCGAAGTTGTTCTTATTGGTGGAGGGAGGTTGCTAGGATTAGAAATGGTGTTGGAGAGGATGGGGAGAGTTGGTTCTCAGAGAGGGTGTCGAGAAAGGTGGGAGATGGGAAAACCACTTTGTTTTGGCGTGACCACTGGCTTGGGGAGGTTCCTCTTTGTCAGCGTTTCGGTCGATTGTTTGAGTTAGCGGAGGACAAGTCGATTTCAGTAGCATCGATGTTCTCTTTAGGCTGGGACGAGGGGGGTGATGCGTGGAAGTGGCGGAGGAGGTTGTGGGCGTGGGAGGAGGAGTTGGTAGTGGAGTGTAAGTTGTTACTTGATAATGTTACTTTGCAGATTAATGTTTCAGATAATTGGCAGTGGCATCCGATATTGCTGGGGGTTACTCAGTGCGTTCAGGTTATCAAGTGCTCTCTGCTCATATCACTCCGGAATTAGATGATTCAGAGAAACTCATTTGGCATTCTCAGGTCCCTTCAAAGGTCTCTATCTTAGCTTGGCGGTTACTTAGAGACAGGTTACCAACAAAATCTAACCTTCTGAACCACGACATTATTCAAGGGGAGGATTCTTTTTGAGTGGCGGGTTGCGGTCAAATTGAAACATCGCAACATTTGTTTATTAATTGTAATTTTTTTGGCGCTCTTTGGCAGCATGTTAGATTTTGGCTTGGCTTTTCAGGTGTTGATCACAACGTCCCAAGCACCCATTTCTCTCAATTTTTGAATTACTTGAGTAGTAGGAGGAGTTCTCGATCTTTTCTTCAGCTTTTGTGCCTTGTGTGCGTGTGACTTATATGGAAAGAACGTAATAATAGAATTTTTAATAATGTACATTCTTCCGTTATAGAGCTTTTGGAAAAAGTTATGTTCCACGCTTATTGGTGGCTAAAGGCGAATAACAGCTCTTTTGTGTACGGTTGTGAGCAGTGACGGTCGGACCCTTTGTATTGTTTAGGTATCGACTGATGCCAACTCTTGTAAATAGTTGTCAGACTCTTTGTTCTTGAGCGTCCTCTTTAATACACCTTATGCTTAAGAGGCGTCTCTGTTTTTGTTAATATATTCCATTTTAGTTTTTAAAAAAAAATAATAATGCTCAAACCGTTTTGAATATTATTGCACATATGATGAGGGACAAAGATTTGGGCCAATGTTTTGATTTTGATTTTAATAATTTCATAAGTGTTATCAATAAATGGATGTCCATTGTTCCGTGAAGAGAATGATACAAAGTGTTTTCATCTTCTTCTTCCTCTTCTTTTTTGATCTTGTACTTTTAGTTTATTTCTTAACACGTTATGAGCACGAAGCTATAACAATTTGAGGTAAAGTTGATTATTGTGTCACTATTTTTATCCAGCCGTGTATGTGTCTATTGATTTTGTATGCTTGTATGTGTTAACACTTGTAGTAATTGGTAACTGCAGAAAACACATACTTATATTTAAACAAACACATTCATAGAAATTAATCTAACGTATCAAGCTTCTACTTGCATTAAATATCAAGGATATATTACGTCAACCTTACAAATATATCATGAACATAAAATTTATAGTTCTTCTGAGAAACATAAGAATGTATGGTGCTATCTCAAAATTTATATTTTACTCATACTAATATTATATATCCAAGGAAACGATCATTAAGGATTATAATATAGAATTTTAGAACGTAGTGCTAATATGATGCACATAAATTTATAGTTCACTTAAGAATAATTTCATATGCACTAATTTCCATTCTTCAAATTTAATCTATGTTGTTATAGTAATCATATGCACTAATTTATCATTCTTTAAAAAACTACTCTTTTAAATTTTTTAAAAGATTTCTCAAATTTCCTTCATATTTCCCCCCATCAAAGCTTTCCCTTCCCCTCCAAACTCCAAAAGTGAAATTAGAATTAAGAACAGTGAGATTAGATTAGAAAACCTTGTCTAATCTCACATGTCCAATACTAACCTTCTTCTTTCGATATTTCGGTTAGTATCTGTAATAAGAATTAGAATGGTGAGATTATATTAGAAAATAGGGTTACATAAAATTAGGGTTCTAGGCTTGGTTTGATAGGATTAGGTCATTAGACTCATCCAACAATCCTAAGACACATGTGAGATCTTCCTTTTGATTAAAGCCTTTAACGACTAGTCGTGCTTTGCATCTTGGATCTTCAACCCCGAGAATGCCGTCTTTCTTCTTATAGATCCATTTACACCTTAATTGTCGTTTGCCTTTAGGAAGCTCTGTCAAAAGCCAAGTACCATTTTTATGAAGACTCTCAATTTCTTCATTCATAGCCACTAGCCACTGAGAAGATTCAACACAAGAAACAACTTCAGTATAGCTGGCAGGTTCAACACCATCATTTACCTCTTGTGCAATAGACAATTAATAAGCAACTAAATTGTCATTATAAGTGTATCTGGCTGGCTTTCTGATTTGTCTTGTGTAATACCCCGTTCTCCCAACGTCGTAATATTAAATAAAAAAAATATTAGAGTAAATCAAACAACAGAGTGTCACACTGCTTTTCAAAATTTCATAAATAGGAATAAACTATTTATTTTAAAACAAGATAAATTCTCATAAACTGCAGCGGAATAAATCTTCAAAATTATAATTCAACTCAAATTCAACGTCAACATAATCCTGTCACAAAGGCCTCAACAGTTATAAAATATTATTTTCAACAATAATAAAACTCCAACAACATAGTCTTTTCATAGATATGATACATAAAAGAATAAACAAAAACGACAACTACTAGACCAACAACGACAAATACGACAATGCAACTCCAACGACAACTAATGCATCATGCATGTCGTACCAACTACGTGCGTTGAATGCTAAGCATTCCAGGGCATAAGCCCCCAATAGTTGGATGGTTAAAGCATCCCAGGGCATAAGCCCCCAACAGGTGAATGATAAACATTCCAGAGCATAAGCCCCCAACGGGTGAATGAGAATGCAAATGGACTCAATTTGTGTTTATCAACATACAACTCAACAACATCTACGACAACAACATATGTGCCTAATCATTTATGACACACTCCACAACTTAGTCAAAATCTGACACAACAACTCTTACGACAGAATTCATCAACATAGCACATATACATTAATCAACTACATTCATATCAAACCAAAACATTCTTCAAAAACAAAGCAAGTGTGATCAATAAGACATAAGCCAAATACTCATAAAACACTTCAAATAAATCCCTAATACCTAAGTTTGAAGTTGGGAAACCAACCATAAGTTTTGGACTAACTCAGAATTAGTTAAGCTAAGTTTTCTTAAAATTTTCTAAATACCCACTTGAACTATTTTCATCATAACTCAAAATCTAAAAATCTTTTACACGTTAAACCAAGGCCATTAGAAAGCTAACTTAATTATCTACAACTTTCATGTTTACACCGAAAGCTAATTCAAAACAGAAACGGGTGAAAAGTGAGTGTTTTTCCAGTTTTGGCTTTGAGAAAATCGCTGGCCGAATTCGCTTACGGAAAAGAACAGTTTTCACTCCAAAACAATTTCTTTAAATCATGATACATTTTCATATCTCCCGGATGAATACTCAAGCTACTTCTGTGACTTTCTTTTAAAATGAACTTTTTCATCTCATCATTATCAGGAATGCAAATTCTACCTCGGAACCTGAACACACCTTGATCATCAACTTGAAAATCACTATCAGCAGTCTGATTACTAGCAACCATCAAGTCCACAATCTTGACATTAACCTTCTGAGCCTCTTTGATACTATTCAAGAAATCACTGCTGATCTTCAACATACCCAACTGCACACTTTGAGGTGCCAACTCACATACTAGACTCAAGTCTCTAAACTGTTCAAGCAACTCAATTTTTTTTATCATCATAGCAGACATGTGCAACGTCTTTCTACTCAATGCATCAGCAACCACATTGGCTTTACCTGGATGATAATTCAAACTGAAATCATAATCTTTCAACAATTCTAGCCACCTTCTCTGCCTCATATTCAACTCCTTTGGATCAAATAAATATTTCAAACTTTTATGATCGCTAAACACTTCAAATTTGGAACCATACAGATAATGCCTCCAAATTTTCAATACAAAAACCACATCAGCCAACTCTAAATCATGCGTAGGATAATTCCGCTCATGGATTATCAACTGTCTCGAAACATAAGCTACCACCTTACCATTTTACATAAGTACATCACCTAAGCCCAACTTTGACGCATCACAATAAACAACAAAAGATTCTTCTGGCTTCGGTAGAATCAAAATCGGAGATGTTGTCAACCGTTGCTTCAACTCATTGAAACTATTCTCACACTGAGTATCCCACACAAAAGCTTTACCCTTACAGGTCAACTGAGTCAAAGGAAGTGCCAACTTCGAAAATCCTTCAATAAATCTACGGTAATAACCAACCAAACCAAGAAAACTTCTAATCTCTGTAGCTGACTTAGGAGTCTCCCTTTGTGATACCGCTTTAACTTTCGATGGGTCAACATCAATACCACTATCAGAAATAATATGGCCAACAAAACTTACTTCACTTAACCAGAACTCACATTTCGACAACTTGGCATACAACTTCTTTTCTTTCAACACCTGCAAAACAATCTTTAAATGTTCTGCATGCTCCTCTTCAGTCTTAGAATAAATTAGAATATCATCAATAAACACAACAACAAATTTATCTAGGAAAGCATGAAAAATTCTGTTCATATACTCCATGAACACACCAGGTGCATTAGTAACACCGAAAGGCATCCTAAACGCCGTCTTCTGCATATCTTCATCCTTCACCTTAATCTGATGGTAACCTGATCTCAAATCAATTTTACTAAACACACGAGCACCCACTAACTAATCCATCAAGTCATCAATTCTCGGAAAGTGGATACCTATTCTTTATCGTCACTCTATTCAGCTGACGGTAATTGTAACGCCCTAGTTGTCGATTATTTTATTTCAGTTGATTTTAATAAGTTTTTATGATTTTAAATAATTATGTTGATTTTTGGTGTGTTATATTTTATATGATTATTTTGAATTATTTAATTAAAATAGGTGAGAATTATAATTATTAGAAGGTTGGGGATTAAAATGAATTATTTAATAATTTAATAGGAGTTAATTAGAATTAAGGAGAAGTTAATAGGTATTAATAAGGGAAGAAAGAGTCAGAACCAGTTTTACGTAGAAACAGTGAGAAAACAAGAAAAGGGGGAGAAACCTAGAAGAAGAGAGAAGAAGCAAGAGGAGAGAAGAACGCTGCTTTTAATTCAGGAAGATAATCTAAGGTAAGGGTGAGACTAACTCTCAACTTTAGGTTCTTAATTCGTTGATGAATGTAGAGTTGTTAGGGTTGATGAATTGAATTAGGTTAAGATGAATTGATGCTAATAACTTAATGAATTCATGTAATTGTTGTTGTTTTATGCTGTTCTGATGTTAGAATGCATAGGGATGATGAAATTCATCAAAATTGAGCCTTTGGGTGTTGAATTTGGGGTTTAGGGTTGAAAAGTAGAAGTCTGTTCGTATAGTTCGTAGTTCTGTCAATCGCCGCTCGCAACGGCGAGTAAACCCACTCGCCAGGCGAGCAGTGCCTGTGTAACTCGCCACAGCGAGCAGACTCACTCGCGAGGCGAGCAATGAAACACCTGTAGCTCGCCACATCGAGCAGATGCACTCGCCACGGCGAGTTGCTTAATTAAAAAGTTGTTAATTGTCTTAATGAGATTTTTGGGTGAATTTTTATATCAATTTAAGTGCCTTAATATGTTTAGGGATGAATGACACCTTTTTACAGAATTAAATTTGGGTTTTGGGAACTTAAAAATGAAGATTTTAGGTGAAAAATGTCAAAAACGCCGAGAGCAACCACTTTTGCTCGCCTTGAGCTCGCCCTCAACTCGCCACGGCGAGGAGCTCAATTTTCTGATACGTAACGGGACGGGAATTTGTTGCTTGTTTTCTCTTTCCTTACGTATTAATTATGATTTTATGAAACTTTTGATGAGGCCTGCGTCCCAAAGATTTATCCAGTTGTTTTAAACTAATTCCGCTGCGAAGTTGGAAGTTAATTATTATTGACTATTTTATTGGAGAATATTTATTCATCCGTTAATTTGGAGATTTTATTTGAATGAAAATGTAGCACTCCTTTTTTGGTGAAAAACTCTGATTTAATTTGTTAATTATTAATGTTGGGAGAACGGGGTGTTACAATTGGTATCAGAGCAGGTCGGTCCGTCCGGCCAAGTAGTAGAGTCGAGTCGAGCCTAGTAGAGTCGTGTGACAATTTTGTATTGTCTTTGATGTCCTGGTTGTTGTTGTAGTGTAGATTTTCGCGATGGCTGGAAGGAATGATGTTGCACTTGCTGCTGCTTTGCAAGCGATGGCTCAAGCTGTGGGTCAGCAGAATAATGCTGGTGGTAACGACGGTGTTCACATGTTGGAAACCTTCTTGAGGAACCATCCACCAACGTTCAAGGGTAGGTATGACCCTGATGGGGCGCAGACATGGTTGAAGGAGATTGAAAGAATCTTCAGAGTGATGCAATGCACTGATGTTCAGATGGTGCGATTTGGCACACATATGCCGGCTGAGGAGGCTGATGATTGGTGGGTGAGTGTGCAACCAGTGCTAGGAAATGAAGGAGCTGTGATCACTTGGGCTGTGTTCATAAGAGAGTTTTTGAATAGGTATTTCCCGGAAGATGTCCGAGGTAAGAAGGAGATTGAATTTCTGGAACTGAAGCAAGGTGATATGTCAGTAACAGAGTATGCTGCCAAGTTTGTTGAGTTGACAAAGTTTTACCCGCATTACACTCCTGAGACTGCTGAGTTCTCTAAGTGTATCAAGTTTGAGAATGGTCTGCGTGCCGAGATTAAGCGGATCATTGGTTATCAGAAGATCCGCAACTTTTCTGATTTGGTGTGTAGCTGCAGAATTTACGAAGAGGATACGAAAGCTCACTATAAGGTGTTAAATGAAAGGAAGAGTAAGAGCCAGCAGAACCGTCATAAGCCTTACAGTGCTCCTGCTGATAAGGGGAAACAACGGGTAAATGATGAGAGGAGGCCCAGGAAGAATGAGACTCCTGCTGAAGTTGTCTGCTACAAGTGTGGTGAGAAAGGCCACAAGAGTAATGCTTGCCACCGTGATGAGAAGAAATGCTTCCGATGTGGGAAGAAAGGACATACAATAGCTGAATGCAAACATGGTGATATTGTCTGTTTCAATTGTGATGAAGAGGGTCATCTTAGTTCACAATGCAAGAAGCCTAAGAAGGCTCAGTTTGGAGGGAAAGTGTTTGCATTGTCTGGTACACAGACGGACAATGAGGATCGACTTATTCGAGGTACTTGTTATTTTGATGATACTCCTTTAATTGCTATTATAGATACTGGTGTTACGCATTGTTTTATTGCTGTTAGTTGTGCTTCTAAGTTGGGACTTACTATGTCTAAAATGGATGGAGAAATGATTGTTGAAACTCCAGCTAAGGGTTCAGTGACTACTTCTCTTGTTTGTTTAAGTTGTCCACTGTCTGTATTTGGTAGAAACTTTGAAGTTGATCTTGTATGTTTACCGTTGATGGGTATGGATGTAATCCTTGGGATGAACTGGTTAAAGTATAACCATGTCCTCATCAATTGTTTTAGTAAGACAGTACGTTTCTCTTCTGCTGAAGAAGAGAGTGAAGTTGATTTCTTTAGTACTAAGCAGTTGAAGCAGATTGAGCGCGACGGAATTATGATGTTTTCCTTGTTAGCATATTTGTCAGTAGAGAATCAAGCAGTGATTGATGGCCTACCAGTCGTGAATGAATTCCCAGAAGTTTTTCCTGATGAGATTCCCGATGTGCCGCCAGAAAGAGAAGTTGAATTTTCAATTGATCTTGTTCCGGGTACGAAGCCTGTGTCGATGGCTCCTTACCGTATGTCAGCAGCTGAGTTGGCAGAGTTGAAGAAGCAAATGGAGGACCTACTTGATAAGAAGTTTGTAAGACCAAGTGTTTCACCTTGGGGAGCGCCGGTATTATTGGTTAAGAAGAAAGTGACGATAAAGAATAGGTATCCACTTCCGAGAATTGATGACTTGATGGATCAGCTAGTGGGTGCTCGTGTGTTTAGTAAGATTGATTTGAGATCAGGTTACCATCAGATCAAGGTGAGGGATGAAGATATGCAAAAGACGGCGTTCAGGACGCAATATGGTCACTATGAGTAAGAGGTGATACCTTTCGGTGTTACTAATGCACCTGGTGTATTTATGGAGTATATGAACAGACTTTTCCATGACTTCCTGGATAGATTTGTGGTTGTTTTTATTGATGATATTCTGATTTATTCTAAGACTGAAGAAGAGCATGCAGAGCATTTGAAGATTGTTTTGCAAGTGTTGAAAGAAAAGAAGTTGTATGCCAAGTTATCCAAATGTGAGTTCTGGTTAAGTGAAGTACGTTTTCTTGGCCACATTATTTCTGGTAGTGGTATTGCGGTTGACCCGTCGAAAGTTGAAACGGTATCGCAATGGGAGACTCCGAGGTCCGTTACAGAGATTAGAAGTTTTCTGGGCTTAGCAGGTTATTATCGAAGATTTATCGAAGGATTTTCGAAGTTGGCACTTCCTTTGACACAGTTGACCTGTAAGGGTAAAGTTTTTGTGTGGGATGCTAAGTGTGAGAATAGTTTCAATGAGTTGAAGCAACGGTTGACGACTGCTCCGATTTTGATTTTACCGAAGCCAGATGAACCTTTTGTTGTTTATTGTGATGCGTCCAAGTTGGACTTAGGTGGTGTACTTATGCAGGATGGTAAGGTGGTAGCTTATGCTTCGAGGCAGTTGAGGATACATGAGAAGAACTATCCTACACATGATTTAGAGTTGGCTGCTGTAGTTTTTGTGTTAAAAATTTGGAGGCATTATTTGTACGGTTCCAGATTTGAGGTGTTCAGTGATCATAAGAGTTTGAAATACTTGTTTGATCAGAAGGAGTTGAATATGAGGCAGAGAAGATGGCTTTAGTTGTTGAAGGACTATGATTTTAGTTTGAATTACCATCCGGGTAAAGCCAATGTGGTTGCAGATGCCTTGAGCAGAAAGACGTTGCATATGTCTGCTATGATGATGAAAGAGTTCGAGTTACTTGAGTTGTTTAGAGACTTGAGCCTAGTTTGTGAATTGGCACCTCAGAGCGTGCAGTTGGGTATGTTGAAGATCAATAATGAATTCTTGAATAGTATCAAGGAAGCGCAGGAAGCTGATGTTAAGTTTGTAGACTTGATGGTTGCTAGTAATGAAGCGGAAGGTAGTGATTTCCAGGTTGATGATAAAGGTGTGTTAAGATTCCGAGGCAGAATTTGTATTCCTGATAATGACGATTTGAAAAAGATGATTTTGGAAGAAAGTCACAGGAGTAGCTTAAGTATTCATCCGGGAGCTACGAAGATGTACCACGACTTGAAGAAGATGTTCTGGTGGTCTGGATTGAAGCGAGATGTCGCGCAATTTGTTTATGCATGTTTAACTTGTCAGAAATCTAAAGTTGAACATCAGAAGCCTGCAGGATTGTTGACACCATTAGATGTGCCAGAGTGGAAGTGGGATAGCATATCCATGGATTTTGCAACGAGCTTACTGAATACTCCGAAGGGGCATGATGCCATTTGGGTAGTTGTTGACAGGTTAACCAAGTCAGCACATTTTATTCCGATCAATATCAATTATCCAGTAGCTCAGTTGGCAGAGATTTATATTCATAGTATTGTGAAGTTGCATGGTGTTCCATCAAGTATTGTGTCGGATAGAGATCCGAGGTTTACTTCAAGGTTTTGGAAGAGTTTGCAGGAGGCTTTGGGTTCTAAGTTGAAGTTGAGTTCGGCTTATCATCCTCAAACAGATGGTCAGTCGGAGAGGACGATTCAGTCGTTGGAAGATTTGCTAAGAGTGTGTGTACTTGAGCAAGGTGGAGCTTGGGATAATCATTTACCGTTGATTGAGTTCACGTACAACAACAGTTATCACTCGAGTATTGGTATGGCACCATTTGAAGCTTTGTATGGTCGGAGGTGTAGAACTCAGTTGTGTTGGTTTGAATCGGGAGAAAGTATAATGTTGGGACCAGAATTATTCCAGCAGACTACAGAGGAAGTTAAGCTGATAAGAGAACAGATGAAAGCGTCGCAGAGTCGGCAAAAGAGTTACCATGACAAGCGTAGAAAGGAACTTGAGTTTCAAGAGGGTGATCATGTGTTCTTGAGAGTCACTCCCATGACAGGTGTAGGTCGTGCGTTGAAGTCGAAGAAGTTGACTCCGAAGTTTATTGGTCCTTATCAGATATCGGAGAGGATTGGGTCAGTGGCATATCGAATAGGTTTGCCACCACATCTTTCGAATCTGTAAGATGTGTTTCATGTGTCGCAGCTGCGGAAGTACGTAGCGGATCCTTCGCATGTTATACCAAGGGATGACGTGCAAGTTAGAGACAACCTTACGGTGGAAACTTTACCGTTGAGAATTGATGATCGTAAGGTGAAGAAGTTGAGAGGCAAGGAGATACCTCTGGTGAGAGTTGTCTGGGGTGGAGTAACTGGTGAAAGCTTGACTTGGGAGCTGGAGAGTAAGATGCTAGAGTCTTATCCTGAGTTGTTTGCTTGAGGTAATATTTCGAGGACGAAATTCTTTAAGTGGGGGAGAGTTGTAACGCCCTAGTTGTCGATTATTTTATTTCAGTTGATTTTAATAAGTTTTTATGATTTTAAATAATTATGTTGATTTTTGGTGTGTTATATTTTATATGATTATTTTGAATTATTTAATTAAAATAGGTGAGAATTATAATTATTAGAAGGTTGGGGATTAAAATGAATTATTTAATAATTTAATAGGAGTTAATTAGAATTAAGGAGAAGTTAACAGGTATTAATAAGGGAAGAAAGAGTCAGAATCAGTTTTACGTAGAAACAGTGAGAAAACAAGAAAAGGGGGAAAAACCTAGAAGAAGAGAGAAGAAGCAAGAGGAGAGAATAACGCTGCTTTTAATTCAGGAAGATAATCTAAGGTAAGGGTGAGACTAACTCTCAACTTTAGGTTCTTAATTCGTTGATGAATGTAGAGTTGTTAGGGTTGATGAATTGAATTAGGTTAAGATGAATTGATGCTAATAACTTAATGAATTCATGTAATTGTTGTTGTTTTATGCTGTTCTGATGTTAGAATGCATAGGGATGATGAAATTCATCAAAATTGAGCCTTTGGGTGTTGAATTTGGGGTTTAGGGTTGAAAAGTAGAAGTCTGTTCGTACAGTTCGTAGTTCTGTCAATCGCTGCTCGCAACGGCGAGTAAACCCACTCGCCAGGCGAGCAGTGCCTGTGTAACTCGCCACAGCGAGCAGACCCACTCGCGAGACGAGCAATGAAACACCCGTAGCTCGCCACAGCGAGCAGATGCACTCGCCACGGCGAGTTGCTTAATTAAAAAGTTGTTAATTGTCTTAATGAGGTTTTTGGGTGAATTTTTATATCAATTTGAGTGCCTTAATATGTTTAGGGATGAATGGAACCTTTTTACAGAATTAAATTTGGGTTTTGGGAACTTGAAAATGAAGATTTTAGGTGAAAAATGTCAAAAACGCCGAGAGCAACCACTTTTGCTCGCCTTGAGCTCGCCCACAACTCGCCACGGCGAGGAGCTCAATTTTCTGAACTCGCCACGGCGAGTAAGTAGCTCGCAACGGCGAGTAGCCCAATTTTATGAACTCGCCACGGCGAATAAGGTAGCTCGCCACGGCGAGTAATACTGTAGGTTACCTAAGTTGTTGAATTTTGTTGTGATGCTTCGTGGTGACCTTGTTGTGTCTTGTCGAATTAAGTTGGAGTCTTATGTCATAGCTGATTATGCATATAGCAGTTGTTGTTGCTGTCGTTGAGTTGTATGTAGATATACACCATTGAGTCCATTTCATACTCATACCACTGTTGAGGGCTTATGCCCTGGAGTGTTTACACTCAATCGTTGGGGGCTTATGCCCTGAAGTGTTTATCACTCAATCGTTGAGGGCTTATGCCCTGGAATGTTATTTCATTCAACCGTTGGAGGCTTATGCCCCGGAATGCTTAGCATTCAACGCGCGTAAAATGGTACCACATGCATTTGCATTAGTCGCATTGTTGTCGTCGTAGCTGTTGTCGTTGTTGTTGTTGTTGGTTGAGTTGTCGGTGTCGTTGTTGACCATGTTGTTGAATTGTCAAAACTATAAATGAAAATTGATTGTTCATTATACTGTTGTTGTTGAATTTGATTGATGAATTATGTTATCTATTGTTGTTTGTGAATCTCACCCCTTCTGCTGGAATTGCCGCCTTGTGGGCAAGTGCAGGTAACGAAGATTAGTAGAGATGTCGGCTCAAGTGTCTTAGGGCTCTGATACGTAACGGGACGGGAATTTGTTGCTTGTTTTCTCTTTCCTTACGTATTAATTATGATTTTATGAAACTTTTGATGAGGCCTGCGTCCCAAAGATTTATCCAGTTGTTTTAAACTAATTCTGCTGCGAAGTTGGAAGTTAATTATTATTGACTATTTTATTGGAGAATATTTATTCATCCGTTAATTTGGAGATTTTATTTGAATGAAAATGTAGCACTCCGTTTTTTGGTGAAAAACTCTGATTTAATTTGTTAATTATTAATCTTGGGAGAACGGGGTGTTACAGTAATCTATACACAGCCTCATGCTACCATCCTTCTTCTTAACCAATAATACCGGCGCTCCCCAAGGTAAAACAATTGGTCTTACAAACTTCTTATCAAGTAGATCCTCCAACTGTTTCTTCAACTCTGCCAATTCAGCTGCTGACATACGGTAAGGAGCCATCGATACAGGCTTCGTACTCGGAACAAGATCGATTGAAAATTCTACCTCCTTTTCTGGCGGCACATCAGGAATTTCATCAGGAAAAACCTCTGGAAATTCATTTACAACTGGCAACCTATCAATCACAGTCTGATTCTCCACAGACAAATACGCCATCAAGGAAAACATTAAGTTCCCATCATGTTCTAATTGCTTCAGCTACTTTGTAGACAAAAATTCTGCTCCACTCTCTTCTTCGGCAGAGGAAAAGTACACCGTCTTTCTAAAACAATATGTATGGACATGGTTGTATTCCAACCAGTTCATACCAAGGATTACATCCATACCCGTCAACGGAAAACAGACAAGATCAACCTCAAAGATTCTACACAACAATAACAAATCAGGACAACAAGGACAATACAAAATTGTCAAACAACAGTACTAGGCTCGACACGACTCTACTAATTGGTCGAACGGACCAACCTGCTCTGATACCAATTGTAACACCCCGTTCTCCCAACAACATAATAATAAATATAATTATATCAGAGTAATCCAACAACGGAGTATTACACTGCTTTTCAAAATCTCATAAATAGAAATTATACTATTTATTAATCCACATTGAAAATCTCATCAAACTGCAGCGGAAAATTTCATTTAAAAACATAGTTCAATCTCAACAATTAACTTGGCACAAAAGCCCCAACAAAAATCATCATTTTTCAACAACATGAAAATTCAACAACATAATCGAAGTTTGATACATAAAGGAATGAAAGAAAACATCGCAATGATCCCTCATCCCGTTACGTATCAGAGCCCTAGACACTTGAGCCATACCTACTAATCTTCAGAACCTGCAGGTTACCCATACGAAGGGCAACAATTTCAAGTAGAAGGGGTGAGAATACACATCCAATAATAATAATATATAATTCATCAAAATAACGAAAACAACAACAATCAGCAATAAGCATCATCAAATGCATATGTATATATATAATACATCAGCAACATTATCATCAACAACATTTAACAACCATAACGTAGCGCCATTATCAGCAATGAACACCAACTACTAGACCAACAACGACAAATACGACAATGCAACTCCAACGGCAACTAATGCATCATGCATGTGGTACCAACTACACGTGTTGAATGCTAAGCATTCCAGGGCATAAGCCCCCAACAGTTGGATGGTTAAAGCATCCCAGGGCATAAGCCCCCAACAGGTGAATGATAAACATTCCAGGGCATAAGCCCCCAACGGGTGAATGAGAATGCAAATGGACTCAATTTGTGTTTATCAACATACAACTCAACAACATCTACGACAACAACATATGTTCCTAATCATTTATGACACACTCCACAACTTAGTCAAAATCTGACACAACAACTCTTACGACAGAATTCATCAACATAGCACATATACATTAATCAACTACATTCATATCAAACCAAAACATTCTTCAAAAACAAAGCAAGTGTGATCAATAAGACATAAGCCAAATACTCATAAAACACTTCAACGAAATCCCTAATACCTAAGTTTGAAGTTGGGAAACCAACCATAAGTTTTGGACTAACTCAGAATTAGTTATGCTAAGTTTTCTAAAAATTTTACTGAATACCCACTTGAATTATTTTCATCATAACTCAAAATCTAAAAATCGTTTACACGTCAAACCAAGGCCATTAGAAAGCTAACTCAATTATCTACAACTTTCATGTTTACACCGAAAGCTAATTCAAAACAGAAACGGGTGAAAAGTGAGTAATTTTCCAGTTTTTACTTTCAGAAAATTGGTGGCCGAATTCGCTTATAGAAAAGAACAGATTTCACTCCAAAAACTCAATTTTTGATCCCTTAATCACCCAAAATGATTTACAATGATGTTTAAAGATCAAATAGGCAATATAGAAATCAAAACAACATAGGAACATGCATCAAACAACACAATTCATCTCATTTTATCAATTAACATAAACTTTCTAACCCTTACTCAAGAACACAACAATTCATGAAATTTCAGAATTATATACTATGATTATTGAAAGAAATCCCACCCTTTCCTTAATTCAGCAAAATGAATTGAAAATCTACAGCGATTGATCCCTTCCTAGCCCTTCTCCTAGCCTCTTGGTCTTTCTTCTCTTTCTATCAAAAACTCACTTTTTTTTCTATTGTACGTGAAATGTTTTTGTCTGACTCTTTCTTACTAACTCCCAAAATATAACCCCTCTTTTCTTTCTCTTAACTCCCACTTATTCCACATAATTATAATTAATCCCCTTAATTCTAAATAAATATTATTACTACTTATTTCTATTTCTCATGTTTTATTTAAATAATAAAACAACTATATAATAAAATAACACATACTATGTATCACACATAAATCATATATTTCACATAAAATCATATATATCAAATAAGTCATGCAAAATCATATAAACAATATTCAAACATCATTTAAAAATAATAGAATCAAAATGGGGCGTTACATCTTGTAGCTCTGCCTCGGGCAATGGTGTAATCATCTCCTTGTTGCTGAATAGGAGAAGTGGTACTATCATCACGATCATCATCAACACAATGGTCATCAATGTTATATTCATTTGCAAAGGAAGATGGGACATCAACATTAAGTGCTGCAGGCTTTAATACAAACTCCACCTTCTCGCTAGTACTTTGCAGATTACCTGTACTAGTAGAAGAAGAAGACACAAAAGACTGTTTTCCAGAAGATAATAATGCATCCTCATTAAAAGTCACATCTCTATTAAGAATTATTTTTTGTGATTTTGGATCAGAGCACCATAAACGATACCCCTTAGACTCAGATGCATAACCAAGAAATATATACTCAACAACTCTTGGAGCTAACTTACCATCATTGACATGTGCATATGCAGGACATCCAAAAATTCTTAAATTAGATAAATCAACAGGATTAGCTGACCAAATCTCTTCTGGAACTTTGAAGTCAAGTGCCGAATGTGGAGAACGGTTGACCAAGTAACATGCAGTAGATGTTGCCTCGGCCCAAAGATCACGTCGATGCCATAACCCAGCATTTGAGAGACGAGCTCTCTCAAGTAGAGTCATGTTCATTCGTTCTGCAACACCGTTCTGCCGGGGATTCCTTGGAATGGTTTTGTGTCTAGCAATACCATGATTTATGCAGAACTCGTTAAAGTCACCACTGCAAAACTCTAATCCATTATCTGTTTTGAGCTTCATCACATTCTTCCTTGTTTGAGTTTCAACTAGAATTTTCCACTTCTTAAATGTGGGAAAAGTCTCATTTTTATGCCGCAGAAAATAAATCCTTATAAGGACACATGAAAAGTACATCCAGTATCAAGAATCCATTATGTTTTACTCCTCTTATTAGAGGAGACAACAAATAAAGTAATCTCATCGCCATAATCAGCTTCAATATTGGCAGCTTCATGGGATTGTGGAGTTTTCCCTTTTTCTTGTTTTTCTTGCTTTGTCTTCAAGATAAAAAAATCAGAAATCTTGTGCCCAGATTTCTTGCAATAGCAACAGGTTTTGTTGGATTTGCGTCCTCTCGATTTGGATCTGGATTTTTTGTAACTGGTACTCCCTTTTTCTTGAGTTCTTCCTCTAACATTTAAGCCATCACCCTTGTCCACATAATGAACTTCAAGATCAAATTTTTCTTTGGACAATAAATTAGATTTAACATCTTCAATGGATAAGGTATCATTGTTTCCATACAACATGATTTCTTTGAAATGTTTGTAGGTAGAAGGTAAAGAGACAACCAACAAAAAAACTTTATCTTCATCATCAATTTTAACATCAATATTTTCCAGATCCAAAATGATAGAGTTAAATTCATCAAGATGAGATTGAATAGGAGTACTTTCAACCATTCTAATGGTATATAAGCATTCTTTGAGACAAAGCTTGTTTGCAAGGTTCTTGGTCATGTATAGAGTTTCTAATTTCAGCCATAATCCTGCAACGGCTGTTTCATTGACTACTTCACGGAGAACCTCCTTAGACAAGCAAAGTTGGATTGATGAAAGCGCATTTTCATCCAACTCGTCCCACTGCTCGTCGGTCATGGAAGCTGGTTTCTTCGTCTTTCCATCTAAAGCTTTCTTTAATCCGTTCTGAGTAAGAACGGCCCTCATTTGGACTCGCCAAATAGAAAAACTAATCTTGCCATCAGATTTCTCAATGTCAAATTTAGGAGACATTTTGAAATTACCAACTAAGAGCTCTGATACCACTTGTGAAGGTATCAGCGCAATGCGGAAGCACAAGATCGATGCAATTAAGAATTAAAGAGAAGTAAGTAAAATAGCAAGAGTTTGGCGTTCAATCAATAAGTATAATATCAAGGGAGCTTCTCCTTTTAGGTCAGCTCTTTGGCTCCGTCGCGGATTAGTGCGTTCTGCGCCGCCGGCGACGCAGGTTGATCTCTTTGGGTTGAGGCTGCATTCTTTAGGGAAACCCGCTAACTACAATTTAAGAGTTACCTTAGCCTGGTAAACCCGACACCTATGAGAAAATTGATTGAGACAAGCAAGCCTCAAGCTAGGGTTCCCCATGACGAATAAATTGTGTCGGGCGAAAGAAAAGGCCGGCATGCCCGAACGCAAAAAAGGCTATCCGAGATACTCTTCCCTCCCAAGCAAGGCTAGAATAAAAGGAGGAACTCTCCTCAATATGAGAAGTAAAAAACCACAGGCGATCAAGAGCAAAGTTCCACTATGTAAAAGAAAAGAGTACAACAAGTCTTCTTATAGAAATGAGGACAAAAGACAATATTTTCTTTTAATATCTCCTAAAATACTCTCTCATATGGAACAAGAATTCTCACCAAAAATACACTCAAATGTATGTTACAAAGTGTATTTTTAATTGTTGTGTGATGTGTATCATCCGCTCACAAGCCTTTGGTGTTGCTTACACATATATAGACCTTAATCTCATACTTAAGAGTGGAGGAATTAAAGCTGGAACATCCACCTAAAGTAGGAGCTGGAAGGCTAAGAGAGAAGTAAGCAACAAAGCATGAGGTGTGGAACATGCAGCAAGCATGACATGTGAGCTTGGAAGAAAAGCATGATTTCTCTTGGTCAAAGATTGTAGGCACATTAATTAAATCCAAGAGTAACCAACCTCATAAGTAACTTAAACAGAAAAGCTTGTAAATGTGGAGAATTGGAGCCACATGATCTAACATTGTATATGAACATAGCTGGTAACAAACAATGAAAAGCTGCACCAAGATCATTAAATATTTCACATAATCTATGTTCAAAAGCTACCTATACCATTAATGCACCAATCCCTCATTTCTTAGTAACTTAGTATTAAAAAAAAGCATAGGAGTCCCTTTCTCAGGCAAATGGGAACAGACTAGAATTAAAATATTTGATTGATCACTTCCCATTATAGAACAAAAAGCTACAAATCATATAAATATTTGTTTGATACTATTATCATCCATCAGTAATAGTGGTCATGAATACCAATTAATTCCTAAGAGGAAATATCAATTTAATCACATCACAATTTTGAACACTTGAGGGCATCAAAACATCATGACCGTTACTATGCTTCGCATAAGAGAGAACATTCAATAGAAAAAACAGACGGTTGAATGGAAAGTTCGACATAATGATGAGCACGTGAACAAAAACCATGACAAAACGTTGTTACAGCCGCAAATAAAATGCCGTTGATGACAATAGACTTAGAATCCGAATATTTTTTCAATTGAGATCGATGAAAATCATATTTTTAATACATATTTGATCATAAATTACATAATGTTATCTCCTTATCTAGTTTAGAACTCCAAATCTATTTCTAGTTTAAGTTATTTACATTAATATATATCATTATTTAAGAGTTGTGCAATGTTGTAATAAATTCACAACGCGACAACCACAATTCGTATCGCAGCACCCGTGATAGTCGAAATCGCAAAATCCTATACGCGAGCGCAACCGCGACCGTTATTTAAAACCTTGCTCTCTTGTATGGATTAATCTGTAAAAGTAGCATGTGGGGACTGTTTTGGTGGTTGAGGAGGTGTAACATGCATTTTCTATAAAGACCGCTTACAAAGCTATATTATGTTACTATAGCGAATCTTTATACTATGTTGCTTCATTTAATCTTTCATCAAACAACTATTTTGCCTAATTGGTTTCATTATGAAACTCATAGTTACAATAAAGCATGTACACAAAGCTATATATTTTAATTTTTAATCTTGTTTTAAAAAGAACTCTCCCTCTTCGTAGTATTTCTTATTGATATACAACTCAGCAAACCTAACTAGACTAAAGAACATGCAGGTATGATCATCAAGTAAATTACCATTTGAAAAACAATTTCAGGCAGTGACCACGATATACACTAGAGCTCAATTTAGTTACACATCCATAAATAACAATGAATTGCATAAAACAAGACTTTATTCATTGTTGTAGCCCAGTAGTTCATAATACAAGATAAATATCAAGAAAATGGTGAAGGAGAACATTTCAAAACCTCAATCTTCTAGTTAGTACCGTCTTCTTAGGCTTGCAAATTGTCACCAGGGAGTGAGAGCAGAGACTCTGTATACACTATCACTTGATCTCCAATTCGACAGTAACCTTCCGAAAATGAGTTATGCTCTAGAAATTGTCCTTTGTAATTCATTATACTTGAACAATCCAGTTTCACGCAAGCTCACATGGGAAATTATCCAAAATGCTCAAGAAGCTGACCAAGTGATTTGCCAATCCCAAACTCTTAGTAAGAGATATTAGACCAAAGCTCACATGGGAACTATCCAAATTGCTTGTTTTACTCATCACTAAGATGAGGGGAGTAGATATTACCACTGAATCCTCTTTTAAATCTAGCACATTCGATCATCCTTCAAATATCCTATTTTTTAATGTAACTCCTTCATTTGGCTATCAGCACGCTTCTCTTTAGATTCAAGCTCCTTCATTTGGCTATGAAATTTACGCTCTTTCTCAACATGTTTGTAATTTTTTTCTTCTTCGTATTAATTTTTCTGGAAAGAGTCTTGAGTTCCCACTCTTTATCTACATAGACTTGATCATTGTTATGAATTTTTGTTTCTTTTGTCTTGAGTTCCTGACCGGGATCTCCTATCAAGTCCTCCGTCAAAGAGAACTCTACTTCCTTTGTTTCGAGAACCTTTTCACATTCTTCAATTTCTTCCTGCAATTTCTTTTGAGCTTCCTTTATTCTTTTAACATATCTAGTTTCCTTTTTCAAATTTCCAAGCTCTTTGTAGAGCTTCTTAGTTTCTCTTTTAATGAAATTTATTTTCTCCTCTTCTTCTTGTCTTTTCTTTCTACATTCTACAAATGATTTTTCTACCAAAGGAAGTTCATTCTTGAGCAAAGAAAATGATTCTTCAGTAGAAAAAACAATTTCTTTGCTGAAGAATGAATTTTCCTTGGTAGAAAAATTACTTGAAGAATGCAGAAAGAAAAAACAAGAAGAAGAGGAGAGAGTGCAATCCATAAAGAAAGAAATTGAGGAGCGCTCCAAAGAACTTGGATATCTGAAAAAGGAAATTAGTTATGTTGAAAGAATTGAGGAAGATCATATGGAATTGTAGGGGGAAATTGAGGAATATGATAGGTTCTAGGAACAAAGGAAGCAGAGCTCTCTTTTAAGGAGGACTTGATAGGGAAGCGCGAGCAAGAAATCATGACAAAAGAAATAGAATTTCAAAGCATTGATGAAGTACACGATGAGAAGGAGAGTGAACTCATGGCTTTTTCCCAGACAAGTTGATGCTATGAATTTTTTTTTTTGACAAAACATGTTGAGAAAGAGCAGAAATTCATGGCCAAATAAAAGAGCTTGAATCTTAAGAGAAGCGTGTTGATAGCCGAATGAAGGAGATAGAATTAAAAGATAGGCAATTAGAAGAGGGAGCACTACTCTCCGAAATGCTTGTGACTATAAGAATACACAGTACTGAAAACCTATACCAAAAGTGATTAAATAAACCATGTTGCATTTGCATTGCTTGTAGTTAAGGGTGGAAACCTATACCAAAGTGATGAAAAAATAACAAAGTTCATCCCAAGCATGATGTACAAATTAAATCCTCTCTCTTCGAAAATGAAACTAAATTATTAAATGAAAAAAGAAAGTGTGATAAACTCACTCAATCCTAAAATTGCATGCTATCAGAGTAAAGAACAACTTGATTTAGAACTCAACAACTATGGTGTTTTCTCCATAGTGTAAATTTTATTTACGTGTCAATGATTGTAAAGTTTCTTTGTCTTCTTCTTTCTTGATATCGAGAGCCTGATTATACATGGAAACAAATGTGTGTAAACATGATAAAGTAAACATGAATGAATGTAACCCCATTAAATGTAAAACAAAATTATTTCAACTATAATAAAAAAAATATATTATATATTTCTAAAGAACTTAATTCAATTTAATGGAATATAAGTAAAGAATATCCTTTTGTCAAAAAAAAAAAAAGTAAAGAATATCCAACAACCCAATAAACATCATTTAAAAGATAAAATGCTAAGCAAATCTAAGCATTGATTTTAGATTGGATGATATTAAAATTGTAAGTAGTCGTCACAGTTTTATAGCAATATATTTAGTTGGTCAATAAGTAGTTGCAAGAGTAAATTTCAATTTATCAAATAAGATTTAGAGAAAATTCATCATAGTAATAACAAACTACAATACTTGGAAAATGTATTTAGGATGTCATGATAAATCATAAATGTCTACCTCTTCAAACAATCTACGCAACACTAATTGTAACAATAACAACTCATTAGAAATCACTCCATAATCTAAACTTATGAAGCTAAAATACATATAGATACACCAGATACACTAGTAACAAAAAAATTCATTTGAAGTCAAAGAATATGCTTTAATAATTAAATAAACAAACTAAATATAAATTATACATAATAATATGTCATCATTCAGTGGGTTTTCTGATAAAAAATAACAATTAACTAAATAATTATATATATAAAAAAAAGTTTAGAAATCAACCTGGGGACGCATTTTACCATTTGATAAATCACGAGTTTTCTTTCCAACTCCAGATAGGTTATGTTAACTAATGTCATCCTCCATGACATGGATTTCTGGTGAAGAAGTACTGAATTCCATGTTGTTGTTTTACACAACACACTACAAGCTGGAAGAATGCAAGAGATAGATATTCCGGGGAGTCAAAAAATGTGTCTTTCGTTAATGATATTTATAGGCAATGAATTTCATGAAACCTTGTTTTTTGACCTAAAAAATTGTATGGGTTTTAATAGGATGGTGGAGAGTGGAAATACTTTAATTGGAGGAATATATGAAAAATAGTGGAAATGCCTTACCATTAAGGTCACACGACATTGGGGGAGATTGAAAAACGTAGAGATTGTTTAGATGAACAAGATGATGGTAGTGATTGTGAAAGTGGTATGAGTTTGAGAGTGTGTGAATAGAAACATATGAGTGATATGGGTTCGATGGAAAGTAAATTTATAGAACTACTTCTGTGAAAGAAAGATGGTAGATTAGGTGGTGTGGCCAATAGAAAAGAGGCATGAATTGTGTTGACTAATAAAAAGTGGTATGACCAATGATAAAGAGGCTTCATTTGTCTTAGCCAGCAAGAAGTAATGTTACTTGTCATAGACAAAAAAAATAAAGGGGGAGTTATCATAGCCAATGAGAACAGGACATGTAGCTTTTATCAATTAGTTAATTTTAACCTTTTTTTTACAAAAAAAAAGGTTTTAACATTTTTTATATCTTCTTAAAAAAAATAGGAAAACCTATATGATGCTAATTTATTATAAAGATGTCACAAGGGAACTTTTTGTGTTAATTTTTTTTTCTTCAGTATCTTCAAAATATAAATGAATAATTGCAACGCACTAATTATTATTTATCTGCACTGATGTTGATAGTCTTGTCTCCTGCTTATTCAAGGCTCGTTACTTCCCACAGTCTGATTATTTAGGAGCGTCTATAGGAGTGAATCCTAGTTACATTTGGCGCAGTATTCACAGTGTCCAAAATCTGATTCGTAAGGGGGCTCGTTGGTGTATTGGTACGGGCGCTTCCATTTCTTTGATGAATCATCCATGGCTAGTTAATGCAGGTTGTATCACGCCTCTTCACACTGGTGGAGCACAGTTCCGCACAAGTTCTGTCAGTGAATTGATGGATCAGAGTACAAAGTCATGGCGACAAGACCTCATATCTCATCTGTTCGACGTGCCCACAACAGATGCGATTCTCCATATGCTGCTATTTCCCCAAGTTCAGTCTGATGCCCTTAGCTGGAGTGGTGAGCGCAATGGGCATTATTCAGTGCGTAGCGCGTACCGTATTTACACGGAATTTATCAAAGTGTCTGCCCACTTATATAGACCAGGTCCTTGGTCCTCTATCTAGAAGATGAAAGTGCCACCAAAGGTCAAGAACCTTGTTTGGAGAGTTTGTCGTGGTTGTCTCCCCACGTGGGCGCATCTTATTAGTCGCGGTTTAGATTGTCATGTGCAACTGCGTTCTTTGTAATGATGGTGAGGAGGATTCGATACACATTCTGTTTCGGTGCCCAAGGGCACGTCAAGTTTGGCAAGCGGCTCTCATTTATGGGGTTTTGTGCATCAGGCAGTTGTGGAGTGTGCAAGTGTGGATGGTATTGTGTTCCAGCTACTACAGAAAGTTCCGGCCTCACAGTGCAGCCGGCTAGCGATGCTCTTATGGAGCCTATGGAAACGCCGCAATTTAAAGCTTTGGCAGCAGCTTGATGAGTCAATAGCCCAGGTTTGAGTGCGAGCAAAACAGATGTTGGAGGACTGGAAGCTGTCACAGCAGATGCGTAATGATGGCATGCTGCTGCACTCTTCTGCTGTCACTGTGAGCAGTATCAGCAACTTTGAATGGCAGCGGCCGAACCCAGGACGATTCAAGTGTAACGTGGATGCATCCTTCTCCCCATCTGCTAACAGAGTCGGCTTCAGCATGTGTATACGTGATGTGCAAGCTAGAACTCTGTCATTTCAGCCAGCTTGTGCAGTAGACATTGGTGAAGCTCTTGGCCTTGATCATGCAATATCCAATGGGTGGCAGCATTTCATTTAGATGGTGTCGACTTCTGCCTAGATTCAAAGGTTGTTGTGGATGAGTTTAATGGGCACTACAAGAAATGTGTCAATTAGCAACGGCAGAAACCATTGGTAAAGGTCCAAAAAACCGTTGGTAAAGGTCAAAAACCTATACCAACGGCTGCCTGCTGCCGTCTACAATACTATACTTATACCAACGGCTTTTTCTGTCACGATAGCTTTATACCAATTGATAGAAAATTTGTTGCTAAAGATTTCGGAGCTATAGCAACGACATTTTACACCTATTTAATGGCTTTAGCCAACCTATATATCCGTTGGTATAGGACGATACTGTCCGGGGTAGCCAATCATGCTACTGATCTAGGTAGTAATATCAATCACTGTAGGCAGATGTTCACTAATTATTTTCATGACTCGAAGGTAGAGTATTTCCAGAGGCAAGCAACCAGGGTTGCTCACAAGTTAGCTCACGCGGCCCTATTGGAAGCTAGCTCCCAAACTTATGATGATTTACCGCCTTGTATCTATGACTTGGTTTATAATGAAATGCATTAATATTTTTCCCCTCAAAAAAATTATTATTTATCTGCAAGAAATAAATCACTTAAGAAATCTCTGGAGCGAATAATTCATGCACGGCCATTTTTCAAAATAATTATAATATTCCAATTATAATTTATATTTTTGTAATGGATAAGGCTGGAGTGAGGAAGACATCAAGGAGAACTCAAACATCACAACTCGGTTGGCACCCTCATGAGCTCTCATTCTCTGCAGCTTACTCATAATGTATATTAAATAAAAAAAAAGGTGGAAATATATATACAAGAAAGGGGGCAAACCAAAACTATCAGAAAAACCAAAATAAATGGAAAACAAGGAAAAAAACCGAGGAAAAAAAAAACTAAGGGATCTATAATTAGGTAAACCAAAATGGTCCCTAAAATACTTTCCCTAATAGGTGTTGGAAGAGAGACCTACAAAATTATTTACAAAATAGAGTTTCCCAAGTTTGCAAGCTTATCAGCACATCCATTAATTTCACATAAAATATGCAAACTAATAATCTGAATGCCTAGATGAGAGCACTAGTAGAGTTTGAATTAATCCACAACTGATGCCAACCATCTTGAGCATCAAACTCAATAGCCATTATAAAAATATCATCATCAAAGAGAATTGTCCATGATTGGATGCAAAACAATCCATCAAAGTCCTACGTGATCACGAAAAATACCACGATCCGCCACACGGTTACCCAATAAAGAATCGTCAGTGTTAAATTTTACCCAAGGTAATTTAGGGGACTTCCAAACGATCCCAACAATGTTTTTGAATCGCATATGATTGGTAGAAATATGCAAACGAGCAAAAAAAACAATATCAGAAGGCAAACAGTGGCTGAAAAAACAATTACCATTCAGAGTCGTAGATGCAGCAACATTAATCTTAGTAGTGTGTTATGAGACCTTTGTATTATGAAAACACAAAAAAATACCAGCAAAAGATATCAAAATAGTATGAAAAGAGTGAATGATATTGGCAATAATAACCTTACGGACCTAAGAGATGCAAGTTTCACGAATACTATTCAACGTTGCGACGAACGGAGACAAATCAATCAAGACATTAAGATTATCATCGAGCCAATTCCAAATATTAGCGGAAAAGGACAATATAAAAACAGATGTTCTAAACTCTCCAAGGCAGCCATTCAGTGAACACAAATGGAAACAACGATGCAACAAATTTGACAAAGATAACTTATGAATGGTGATCATTCTATCAGCAACTGTTTCGACATTTAAATTGATTTCCCTTGAAAATATACAAATAAATCACAAGATTTAAAATTTCTATCATATACTGAAAAGTTCAAGTTTTTCACTTAATTTTGCAACAGCCTTCTCAACCTCAACTTGAAGAGTTGTTACAAGATCTATCTAAACTTGGCTGCCTGGTAACTTGTGAACTTGAAACCATGATCTTCAGCATGCTTTCAATGGTGCCATTACACACAAGAAAATCACTGATTTGCTACGAGACAAATCGTAGCTAACGCTTAGCTAATTGCTAGCAAAACTCATTTAGCTATCTCCAACATGATTTCAATGGTGATGTTACACACAAGAAAATCCCCTATTTTCTACGAGACAAATCGTAGCTAACGCCTAGATAATCTTACTTACTCTAAATACTAATTAGGTCAAGCAATTGCTTAGCCCTAATTTTCTATGCTGATTTCCCTCCCAACTCCTTAATGAAATTGTGCTCTGCAAGCTAAATAACTCATTAATTGTTGATCCACTTTAAATTTGAATTTCCCTCTTAAAAAACACATGACACAACAAATATGACCTTTGTTGTTCCAACTACCTAATTAAATGCAACACTTGATGATTCAACTTCCCATGCAAACTCAAGCCAATGCGTCTATATATACATGTGTCTTGCTCATGCATATGCTCGCCCTCCTCATACCTTCTAATTGTTTCTATAGCAACTTTAGATATCATGGCTTACCGTGAATTTGAGACCCTGCTTGCACTCCACTGCTTGAAGGGTGAGTGGTTTATGCAATGTTTTTTTAAACTGCATTCAATCATAAGGAGTTGTATTACAGTTCTAGTGAATGTGTTATTAAAAGTTTTTGTTTTTTTCTCTTTTGGTAAACACCTCCGTTGGATCCAAATCCAACTACTGATGTTGACAAGATTGTTAACGATTTAAGGCTTCAATATCGTACTATTTGCTGCGAGTTCCATGTGAATGAGGTATTATAATGTTTTCAAAATTTTGTGCGGATATAAAGTTTTGTCAGAACAACTTATTTATACAATGAACTAATATAAACTATGTTTATTTTTATGCACGCAGGGGTCTGTTATGCTTCCTAAGATGTTTGTGATTAACTTCGGGGATCAGATAGGTTCATATGTAACCTTCATTGACACTAACTATAACCAATTTGAGATATTGATTGAGAGGATTAATGGATGTGTTTACCTCACGACTGGCTTCAATGCAATACGCGATTTTTACGACATACGTATGGGAGGCTGGGTGCTTATGGTCTTTTCTGGTTTAAGCCAGTTCAGTATCAATATCATTAACAGGCTTGGTTTGGTTGTTACTCCCCCTAAGTTCTCTCCTCCCATGCGTTTCGAGATTGATAAGCATGTTGTACCAGAATTTGTTTACCAAAACGTTCCAATAACAACTGAGATTATGACTTTTCGTCACAAGGATGCTAGCTTTCAACTGTACACTAATGTTAAGTTAACTAAGTATGATGTTACATCTGGCTTTTTGGTAAATGACGATATAGATGAATTCCATTTCACATGTTTATTATTTATTAACTGCACTAATTTTTCTATTTATTCGTTCTAGATGCTGCCCTACAATTCCTTTGGGAGGTTGGATTTGGGTAAGAAAACAACATATGTTGTGTTGGTAGATGACTGTGGAAATACCTGGAAGTGCATTACTGTGTATGCAGCACGGCCATATGCTCATATCAAGATTGGTGGCAGCTGAGGTCGTTTGGTGGATGCGCATAGACTCACCATTGGTGTCAAGATCAAAATTGATGTTCCAAGTGCTGGGAAGAACGATGTTGTGTTTATCACAATCAAGCGTCCAAATGTTATGTAGGGATGATATTTAGGGTTCCATCCTTTAGATTCTAAGTGTTTGAGTCCTATGATTGTTGTTTTTTATTCAGCAGTGTGTTTCTCAGTTCGAGATTTAGTTACTTTTTTATAGTCTGTTCCGTTTCAATGTTGTCAATGGTTTTGGAACCAAGTATTTTAATTTGCTCTTTTTAATTGAATTTGAAATTTATCGTATTGTCCTCATTGCTGCGTTTTATTCATCGTTCTTTCTCATTTACAATTTTATTGATTATATGTATGTCAGTTGTTATTATGAACAGAATCAACATGTATATTCATATATTAACCTAACTCAGCAGTTTAAACTACAGACATAATTTGTGGTTCCAATATCTACGATGTCAAACACAGTTTCTATATGGTCTATTGTAACGTCATAAATAATTGAAAAACTTTAAGTATGTTGTGCAAAGTTAAGACATAGAGATAACTAATTTTGATATATTCATAACAAGATCGGAGTAGGGCTTATGGTCTGCCAGCAATTGGGTGGAATCAATGGAATTTGCTTTTATGAATAGATCAACTTTCATTCAAAGTCTGACAATTGCATATAACCTATAATGAAATAATGTTTTAAAACTTAACTTCATGAAGAACTCAGATTTTTATTTTATTCAGGCGTATTTGTGTATTTTTGTTGTAGGATTTCCTTCCACGACCGGGACCATACTTTTTGCTATCTTCCAGGTCCTTAATTTTCAACTTACCCAATAGTTCATGGAAATTTTGATTTTTACCAACTCAATTATATTTTTGAATTTCGCAGATTGTGATCACAGGTCATAACACAAAAATATACTGTAATGGTTGCGCCAACTATCTTGGAAGGTGTCGTTACATATGCATTTTGCGTAAATCAAGCAATTATGGTTTAACCTGACATTCTAATTGCTTTGATCCACCTGTTACCTCTTTAATGTCTTCTAGATGCATAGGTAGTGACCATAGCAATTAAACCATGGGAGACATACATGTTGGTAGAATGTTGCAATTATTACTTTGTTGCAAATTCCAATTATCATGCAGGCATGCTAAACGTTTAATTGAAGGGCCACAACTTTGGAAGTTCAGTGGCATTAATGATATAGGGTAGAAAATCGCTTGGAGCCCTCAACCTGTGTTTGTAGGGTTTAGTTATGGTTGCTCAACTTTAATTGCTATGTCTCAGCTAGCTCATTCCTCATTGGATAGCATCCTCCAATCGATTTTGAGGAATACACAAAGGCATCAATGTAGGGTTTAGTTATTGTCTGCTCCACATTAATTGCTAAGCCATAACTTCCTCATCCCTAATTGGTTAAGCAATTTCCCAATCCCTTAGTTGGAATATACAGAGACTATAATAAAGGGTTTAGTTATGGCTGCTCCACATTTATTGCTAATACTTAGTTTGATCATTCCTCATTGGTTCAACTCTCCAATCAAAGTGGAGAATTCACATAGTCTTTTTTTACACCAACATAGTTAAGATAATTACCAAAAAAAATCTAAGTGTCCATTGCCTATCACATTGACGCATGCGTGTTATATTTAAGTACCAAAGCTGAATTACATCTGTATCTATAGCTAATTAGCAATATCAACCAAGCTCAAATATGGCTGAAAAATTCACACCGATTGCAAATATCTCAGGTGGCAAAAAGGGTTTGAAACTCAAAGTCCGTGTACCTCATATGTGGTGCATAACTGACAGGGATCACCCAAATGAGATAATATTCATGAACTTGCTTTTAGTTGATGAGAAGGTTTGATCTTTTTAGTATGGTCTTAGTCCTGAATTGCTTTGTTATATTTTATTGTGATATCAATTAATATTGTAAACAATCAGTATTTACAACCCTTTGTTATGTTTTATTTCTTCATCAGGGTGGGAGGATACAAGCTACGGTAAGAAAATCGTTGGTGTCAATGATCAAGAAATGGTGCAAGAGGGTTCTACATATATGGTTGAGAATGTTTTGGTTGGTTTTAATGACAGTGCTTACAAGCTAACGGCACACAAGTATAAGATTACTATGATGGGTAATTCTAAGTTTACCAAAATGGACGCCAATGACATACCAAAGAATGTATTTGATTTCGTATCCCTAAAAGATGTGCTTAGTTTAGAGCAAGAAGAGAAAATTATTGGTATATCTTTAATGAAAACACTTTTGCACTGAAGTTTCTTTTTTGGAATTTCATATATGTCAAAGTTACTTACGATTTTATCGTTGTAGATGTTATCGGACATGTGATCGAAAAGGATGCTATTAGAGAGAATGATAAGAATGGAAGAAAGACCAAAGTTATTGATCTGACATTGGAGGATTTGGAGTAAGAATAATTATGCATGCATTTTTTTAAAATAGCATAAAGTCTTCTATACCTTTCTGTTTGCAAATTATTTTACATTTTATTCGTAAATGGTTAAAGGAACAATAGGATCCACTATTCTTTATGGGGTGGGTTTGCTGAAATGATAGACACATACTTTGCATCCCACGACAAAAATGAGAATGTCATTTTGATTTTGCAATTTTGCAAAACAAGGAAATATATGGGTAAGGGTTCTAATTATTTAGAAACATCCGTGTTTAGTGATCGGAATTTTTAATTTAAAAAGTTTTGACACAAGTCAATACTAATTATAAGGTTTGTTATTACTTTTGTTGTGACAGGTGCAATGGGTGTTGCTAATGCTTTCTTTGGCACCAAGGTCATATTGAATGGTGATCTGCCGGAAGTTAAATCTTACAAGGAAAGGTATTTATAAGTTAAATATTAGCGAGGAAGTCAGTTCTAATACAATTGATGCATAAAGAACAAAATTAATAATAGTTTTATTATCGTTTTTTTTTTTAGGATGAATGGTGATGATGTCCAGATGACTCAAGGTGTGATTTATTTTTATAGGGACTAAAAACAAAACTGCATATATTTATATGGACTATAAACTTAATTAACTCTATTTTCAATTACTTCCATCCTTTATTTTTAAGGTTAACTTATATAGAATTGTGTTTTCTTATGTATAACAACTTTAGACAAAGCAATGTGAAAATTGATTAAGCTAATTTTACTGCAAACTCCACGGTAAAAAACACAAGGAAACATCCCATATTGATGCAGGTGGTTTTTGTGGGGCTCAACACACCTTTCTTGCTAATATCAACAGCCCTTATTAATTACACCATTATATCATAGCAAAGTTATTGCCAGCTTTTACTGCCTATCCAAACGGTTATCCTCTCATTAACAAGGGTAAAAATGACTTCCACCATTCAGCCCACAATGAATATCACATCTGAGAACAACTAATGTTGAACATTTTCAAAGAGTTGAACAGACTTAGTTATACAAGATCATTTTTAAGTTTTAAGACCCTTTCCAACGCTAGCTGATTCGCCTAACCTTATAACCATAGACTCATGATCCCATTGTAGCGCCTGGCGTAACGTAATTTGCAAGATGCATAAGAGGAAGCAAATATGCTGGAGGCAACTTGCGGATGAGAATGTGTCCGAAGAAAGCAGCAGCAGGAGTAATGTTTATCGATGTTCAATTGGTGCCAAAGGAAGCAGCATCAGTAGTAATGCAGCGCGCATCCCATTTTCCGATATCACTAACAGTAAGTTAAATATATAAGCGTATATATGGTATTTGTATAATAATATTTTGCACAATTTATAATCTCAATCCATTATTTTAAACTCAAAGTTGCTTGCAATGTTTCATCTTTGTTAATTTGTTAGTCGCAGATGCAAATTTCAAACATAGGGATAATGTTGAGTTGGTCAAGTTTGCACGCCTTGGACCTAGAAAACACGTCATAAGAAATTCTATATTGCATTCTGAACGTGTTCCATCTCTTGACCCTTTACTAAGATTTTGTGGAGAGAATGACGAAGATTATGAAGTTCCTAGCAATTTAGGTAATTTATATTGCTTAACTATCAAAAAGTAAACCCGTCACCTTATTCTGCGCTTATGAATAGATTCAATTCATAAGTACATTTTATGCAATTTAGGTTAATATGACGTGTTTTCCAATATATAGGAGAAGCAACACATCAATGTGGAATGGTGCAACCAATTTCGGTCGATAAAGTATCTGTTTAAATATGTGAATAAAGGGCATGATCGTGTCACAACAAATTTTTTTAATGGTGGATCTAAAGATGGAAAAGCTAAATGTTACGATGAGATAAAAGTGTACTATGATTGTTGATACTTATCTGCATGTGAAGCCGCTTGGAGGATATATTCATTTGATATACACTTCAGAAAACCAACGGTTGAACACCTTAATTATCACTTAGAAAATGAGCATTCTGTTGTGTATGAGGAGCATGAATCTATTGAAAATGTTATCAACAAAAAATCCAGCCGCACCACCAAGTTTTTGGCTTGGATGGATGCAAACAAGAAGTATCCAGAAGCTAGGACACTGACATACAACCGTTTTCCATTGAAGTTTGTATGGAAAGAAGATAAATTTCGGTGAACTTTTTTATTTACGAACGCTGTTGAATTATGTAAAAGGTCCTGCATCATTTGATGACCTGAAAACGTTTGACAATATCAAGTATCTCACTTTCAAAGAGGCATGCTTTGCTAGAGGTTAATTGGACGATGATAAAGAATTTATAGACGCGATAATTGAGGCGAGTTTGTGGGGTACAAGTACTTATTTGCGTAGAATGTTTGCAACTTTAATGGTCAATGGTCAATTTTCCAGACCAGAGGTGGTATGGTGTAGTACGTCGGACAATTTGATCGATGACGTTTTGTACATGCATCGACGTTTACTTGGTGCTCCAGGTAATAATCATGTCGTTTATTTTATGATTTTAATAATGATATCAATTGTTATCAATTTACAGGTATTGTACACGTGAATGATATCAATTATATGTTATAAGGGATATAATTGTTGATTAATATCCATAAGAAATTCAGTAATTCACTTATACTTAGTTTGTCAATGTGTACTTAATTTATCAAAGTGTACAATTCAAAAATATTAATAAGATACATGTTGGTTGTTTTCAAGTAGCAATTTTAATAGAGGTTTTTAAGTTTATAACAATATTAGTAAGATACATCATTCAGCAATATCAAGTGAAATTATAAAGGTGCAGCTGTCATGCTAATTTTGTACATCATTGTCTCGCTTATGCGATCAGTGCGATGCGCATTAGTACGTGTTAGTATAGTTTATGAACCCAAAATTTGCTTCATGTAGTACATCCATTAATTTAAAAGTACCATATTAGTAACAAATTTAGTGGTTTAATTTTTTTTGTCAACTGGTGTTTTGCAGATTTAGTACTAAATGGTGATCAATTAAAGATTTATGCATTGGCAGAAATTGAGAAGCACCTCCTTAGTTGTGGAAAAAGTTTAAGCGGTTATCCTCCTATGCCACAAGCGGATAGATCATTGGTACCCGACAAGCAAAGTATTCTGATTCATGAAGAGACAAATTACAACAGGCAACTATTAGGTGAAGAACACATACGACTAATGTCAACAATGACTGTTGAACAACGAGGCGTTTATGACACAATCATTAATAGAGTAAATCAAAATAAGCCTGGTGTATTTTTCCTTTATGGATATGGTGGCACAAGAAAAACATTTATTTGGAGGGCTATGTCAGCTGCACTGAGATCAAAAGGTGAAATAGTGTTGATAGTTGCATCAAGTGATATAACTGCTCTACTTATACCAGGCGGAAGAACTGCACATTCAAGATTTGGCATTCCTTTACAAATAAACGAAACTTCTTCATGTGGTATAAAACCAAAAACACCGTTGGCTCAATTGATTATGAAGGCAAAACTAATAATATGGGATGAAGCTCTGATGTTGCACAGACACTGTTTCGAATCAATAGATCGAGGCTTCAGAGATGTGTTAAAGATAGTTGACAAACGAAACAGAGACCTTCCCTTCGGCGGCAAAGTGGTAGTATTCGGTGGAGACTTCCGACAGATATTGCCAGTAATTCCCAAAGCTAACAGACAAGAGGTTGTCAATTCTACTTTAAATTCTTCGCCTATTTGGGATTATTGTGAGGTCTCGACGTTGACAAAGAACATGAGGCTTCTTAATGGTGCATCAGATGTAGATATTTTGGAGAGAAAGCTGTTTTCTGAATGGGTACTTGGAATTGGTGATGGGACAGTTGGGGAAAGTAATGATGTTGATATATCTACATGCATCCCATCTGATTTACTTATATCAAGCAATGGGGACCCGATTGCTTCTATTGTTAATAGTACCTATCCGAACGTATTAGATAGCTTGAGTGATATTAGTTACTTTCAAGATAGGGCTATATTAGCACCAAAGAATATTATCGTTGAGCTGATCAATAAATACATGCTAGATTTAATCCCAGGTGAAGAGAAAGTTTATTTGAGCGCCGACTCCACATTTTCACAAGACAGAGATGGTAATGCAATTGATGATATTCACACACCTGAATTCCTGAACACAATTGTAGCATCTGGTATCCCAAACCACAAACTCAGATTAAAAGTTGGAGTTCCTGTCATGTCGTTAAGGAATATAGATCAAAGAGCAGGATTGTGCAATGGAACAAGACTAATTATAACTAGAATGGGTAAGTTCGTGCTTGAAGGCCAGGTCATATCCGGAAGTAATATAGGCGAGAAGGTATTTATTCCACGATTATCTCTTACACCTTCCGACATCAGGATTCCTTTCAAGTTTCAACGCAGACAGTTTCCGATAGCTGTATCATTCGCAATGACTATTAACAAAAGCCAATGACAGTCGTTAAAGAATGTTAGAATGTATTTACCAAGTCCGGTTTTCTCGCACGGTCAGCTGTATGTTGCAGTATCGAGAGTAACTTCAAGAAATGGTTTGAAGATCCTGATTACAGATGAAGATTTTCAAGATAGCAAAGTGACGTCAAATGTCGTTTATAGGGAAGTATTTCGAAATGTTTGATAATCATCTATTAGTACTTTATATTTAGGCATGTTCTATGAATTAAATACTACCTACATACTTATAATCCTATATGTAAGAGACGAATCTGATAAATTTCCATCTTATATTATATATTTTTATTATCATGGCTATTGTTGCCTCATATTCGTTCATATACATTATAGCATACAGTAAACTTATGATTGTATGTTTTCGTCGGTAAGACCCGTGCGGAGCACGGGTCGATGTCTAGTTTTTAGCAAAACTCATTTAGGTACCATTTAGTTATGATTTAGCTGTCATAATGGTCGTAGCATGAATTGGGCGGCACATTACCCAGCAAAATATTTCATAGCTAATTGGAAACTAATATTTATAAATTCCTAGCAATTTTCAAACTAATAACCTGAAGTGATTAAGCTTCCTAACTATTTGGCTAGGATATTGCCACAATAATTTTATAGTAAATCTCTAGCCGCAAGTTCCTAGCAATTTCAAGTTTCTTCTTAGCTATTTATATTGTTATAATTTTATTTTTTTGCGTATCTAATCATAAAGTGATTAAGCGAGATTGTAAAAAATTTACTTAAAATGTCGATTACTAGTCGATAAATAGGCATTGATTAACAATCACTAATTATTAAATAATTAACAATAACATTTTTTTTTTGAGAGAACAATTAACAATAACATAGATATATATGTGTGTGTATATGTGCCATCACAATTAATCAAACGGACACACATTTCAATAACAACACACATTGCTAGTAAGTAACAACACATTTGCATAACTATACAAAGCATGTACGATAATTGAACTTTTCAGTTTCTTCGCATGCCTTCCCATTAGATACCTTCTCTCTCTCTCTATTTCTGCAAAAGTAAACCGGTTATACCACAATAATGCATAAAGACACAGGTTTTGAAAGATAAATGCTATCACAAAAATTTGATTGATTAACCATCATCTCTAGAAAGCATCTACAAACAAGGGGAAAAAGCCACAAATTATGTCAACTTTGAAACTACAAACAAAAAAATTAGAGAGCAAGCACATCATAGGCGTGTAAGTAGAACTCTGCCTGTACACCAAAAATAGAACAGCAGTGTTAAACCTCTCCCAGCCAAAGGAAAGAAAAATAACTTTATTTATTCCTCCATTTTCTTCCTCTCAAAATCAAATAATTATCTCTTCTTGGATTTCATTTCAAATAATAATGAGAATCTATATTGAATTTCTTCCTTCTGCATTGCACTGTTTTCCAACCATAATTTGATTATAAAGTGGTCTTGCATCTGAGATCAAAAAATATTTGGTGTTACTACTTCTTCCAATTGTTATCGTTATTCTTCAAGTTTTAATGCCTCAATCCGTTAATATTTTTCTAAGGGAAATTTGTAAAAGAAGTACAAAATGTCATCCAGACTTCTTGATTCTCAACTAGAAGTTCATCGATTCCCATCATTAAGTTCTCTACATCAGAAGAACTGCAATTCTTTTTGCCACATCTTCACTCAAGTCCTTTGTTCTTGCTACTTCTTTTACATCTCATTCTAGAATTTGATTTTATGGATTGGTTTGATTATTAAAGTTGTTTCATGATTGGACCGTCAATAAATTCCTTAAATTGGCTAGGAGGATCCTTCCTAAAGACTCCTACGCTTACAAAGATATAAATCACTTCGCCTTGTACCAAGACTCGTGCTTGTTGAGCTATGGACCATCATAATATTCCTAAGAGTCTTAAAGACCTCCAGAAGGGCCTTTAGACCCTCCAAGAGGCCTTAGCGCCCTCCAGAAAGCTCTAAGGCCCAAGGCGCGTCCTTTCCAGGGCGCCGCCTCAAGTGGCTTCTAGAAATGTTTAGAACTCGCCAAATATACTAAAATACCCCTGTGGCTTGGAGACCAAGCCACCGAAACCCAAGCCCACAACAACCTATAAATACGACCTTTGAGAGCATTCTCAAAACATCCAATATTCAGTCTAAACCCTAATAGATATCGCAAATCCTAATATCAATCACTCGTACTTTTTGCAAGTACAATGATATAGCTTAACTTGTTTCCCTCACTTCATTTACTCTTTTGGGTGTGACTTTGGTCTCATTTAGTTATATGGCAAGCTAATAATAAATATATTCCTAAACTATGGAGCAGTCCTTAAATAAACAATAATATCTACAAGTTTACCAATAGATATGTATTATTAATTTTTTGCACAAAGCAAACAATAACATGCATTTTTTCATCGATAAATAATTTTATACAAAATCAAAATGTATGTTACAATAGTTTCACTCACTAGATCTAGCACGTACAACATGAGGTACTTTGCCATCCTGAAAAGGCAAACTTACATAGTGCCATGCAAACTCTTCTACAATCTCTGAAGCAGGTTCACCGCAAACTCTTCCACAACATGCGAAACTTTTCAATTGTCTTCTTTCTACTTGTCGATCTTTTCATATATGCTTTCTCTTAGCCCTACAACCAAAGCAGAAATGTAATATACATTTAGTCACGAGATAGCGAGAGAATCACAATGTCACTACAAAAACTATTGTAACAATATATATATCTACTATCACACAAAGATCAAAGTGCAAAACAATTATAAACAGACAGGTAAAAAATTCTAAACCACGTGTTTAGTGGAGATCGTTGAACAACAAAACATTAAACGAGACTCAAAATGATTTGTATACTATGTGTGTTGTTTTCTAGATGTTTTCAAATTTTGGTTTGCATATTGAAATTCGTGATCATAGATATTATATATTTTCATAAATTTGTAAACCAATTATAATAAATAGAATTGCCATTGCAATGTTTAAATTAACTGTTAAAAATTACTATTGCAGGAAGTACATTTAATCTATATATAGCCATACATGCAATTGTGAAATAGTGTCTACAACATGTTAAAAAGACAATCATGCTATGATTCACCATAGATTGTTAGTATCACATTCTAACACGGGAATTGAAAAACTAATCACAAGTTACTGAGTAAAATATGGGAGCACATTCTTTATAACAAACTAGCACAAGGAAGGGCCATGCCCGTCTAACCACTCTTTTTTACTTCACTAACATGTGTGTATATCTTAAGGGACAAATTGGACCCACGTTTTGAAAGAAAAAAATTTGAAACAAATAAAACAAAAATTGCTCTTTTTTTTTTTGTCGATGACTTGGCCCTAGGACCAGAATAGGTCTTCACACATTTTCAAATATGCTCAGCGAACAAAACAAATTTGAGAATTTTTTTCTAAAAGACCTCAAATTTTATTTTTATTTTTTCCAATTTGTTCCTTTTCGAATTAATAATAAATTCAGTGGAAATTTGTCGAGATTAAATTATGGATTGAATATGTTTTTAATCCCGACAAAATTGCAAGCTTTCAAGTTTAATCCCTGAATTTTTTTATTCACATTTAGTCTCTTATTGCATTTTATAGGGACATTTTTTATAGGACTAAAAGTATCCACTTTTTAAAAAACGTTTTCAAAATAGGAACTATTTTTCCAAATAAAAATATTTTGGAGGACTAAAATTACCATTAAAATTTCATAGGGACTAAACTTATAAACTCATGATTTGTAGTGACTAAAAATAAATTTAACACTTAAATTATTCGAAAACTATATACTGATATATATTTTATTTTATTATTGGAAAAGTTTAAATGAAATAAATAATTGAATCATTGTTAGAAAGTTTTTTCATGGTCGCCAAATTTTGTTACAATATTTTGGTTCACAGCCTAATTTATTTTGGTATTCAATCTAATATATTTTTTGCACGTGATTAGACATATATTTGGCACTCAATAATATATTTTTGTACTCAAAATATATTTTATGTATATACAATATGATATATTTGGTACTGAATTTGAGATATTTTTGTACTAGATCTAATATGTGAATTACTTAGAATCCTTTTCTTTTCTCCTCTCTCCCTCTTTGAGTTGTGTTGACGAGTCATTCTTCCCTTCATCTCGTTTTTATTTTGGTCCCTGGGATTAACCCTTTTCGTCTATCTCCCTTTTTGTCTTCTGTTGAAGAATTTTTCTTCCCTTCATCCCTTCTTTTTGTCCCTTCAAAATTAAGAGTGTTTTTAAGACCATATACTTTAATAGATATAATATCCCTTAAGAATTAAGAATGGTCTTAAAAACCTAGTCCCTTCGACAATTTATGTCCCTTCAGAATAAATAATATTTTAATTCCATAGTCCCTTTTCAATATAATAAGAATGATCTTAAAAATATATTCTTCCTCAATTCTTGGAGAAGTTAGATGTTAGAATAGGAGATACCAACATATAACTAATTGTATGTATATATATATATATATATATAGTTCTCGGAATCTCTCTCTATCTTTTTTCTTCTTCTTCTTCTTCTTCTTAAGCAAGTATGTGTGCAAGAAAAATAAAACATTTAATTTCTGAATTTAAACTCCTATGATGAAAAACAGGTGGAAAAAATAGAGCGAGAGATCACCATTCCAGCTCCAATACCAAAGCTTATGAAGCTTTTGATTAGTTACGAAAAAAGTTTTTGGAAAAAACTAATTAAAAGCCTCATAAGTTTTGGGTTTGGAGTTGAAATGATTCTCTCACTCTATTCTTTTCCTAGCGTTTTTCATTGTAGGTGTTTTAATTAAAAAACTAATTGTTTTGATTGTTCTTGTAGACTTTCTCAGTTAAGAAGAAGACTTTAATAAGAATAAGAAGATGGAAAAGGATTCTAAAGAATAACTAAATGTGTATATATCAAGTTCTACAATTGTATATAATCTCTTGGAGATAAATTCTACCTAAAAGCATGATTGTGGCAACTGACCCAACTAACTTGTGACTTGATAAGTTGTTTTTACAAAAACTTATATGAAAAATTACTGAATGTAAGAAGAGACATCTTAAGTTATATGTCAAAAGTGATTAAAAGCAATGCTAGATTCAATAATATTTTAACTTGGTGTAAGATTGAGTACTAGTAACACAAGTTGGTTTCAAAATAGAATGTGACCAATATCTTAACTTCCTGCCAACCAATGATAATCAATCTAAATGTCTATTCCAATCACATGTTAACATGTTTATTTATTTTGTCTTAATAAAATGATGAATTACTGTTATTAATATATCATATGAATTTATTTATCATGGCTCAATCATTTCCATGAAAATGACATGAGTCAGATAAAAGAAATTCCCGAGTTACTGAGTAAAATATGGGAGCACATTCTTTATAACAAACTAGCGGAAGGAAGGGTCATGCCCGCCTGACCAATCTTTTTTACTTCACTAACATGTGTGTATATTTTAAGGGACAAATTTGACCCACGTTTTGAAAGAAAAAAATTTGAAACAAATAAAACAAAAATTGGTTTTTTTTGTTGTCGATGACTTGGCCTTGGGACCAGAATAGGTCTTCACACATTTTCAAATATGCTCAGCGAACAAAATAAATTTGAGAAATTATTTCTAAAAGACCTCAAATTTTATTTTTATTGTTCCAATTTGTTCCTTTTCGAATTAATAATAAATTCAGTGGAAATTTGTCGAGATTAAATTATGGATTGAATATGTTTTTAATCCCTATAAAATTGCAAGCTTTCAAGTTTAATCCCTGAATTTTTTTATTCACATTTAGTCCCTCATTGAATTTTATAGGGACTATTTTTATAGGACTAAAAGTATCCATTTTTTAAAAAAAGTTTTCAAAATAGGGACTCTTTTTCCAAATAAAAATATTTTGGAGGACTAAAATTACCATTAAAATTTAATAGGGACTAAATTTAAAAACTCATGATTTTTAGTGACTAAAAACATATTTAACACTTAAATTATTCAACAACTATATATTGATATATATTTTATTATTTGAAAATTTTAAATGAAATAAATAATTGAATCATTGTTAGAAAGTTTTTTCATGGTCGCCAAATTTTGTTACAATATTTTGGTTCACAGCCTAATATATTTTGGTATGTAATCTAATATATTTTGCACGTGATTAGACATATATTTGGCACTCAATAATATATTTTTGTACTCAAAATATATTTTTTGTATACAATATGATATATTTGGTACTGAAATTTGAGATATTTTGGTACTAAATCTAATATGTGAATTACTTGTTCCCATAGGTTCTCATATATTAGTTGTGAATTTTTTCTATAAGTAGAGTGCTCACATATATTGCATTCTACACACATAAAAGTATTCTGAAACTTAGAATCCTTTTCTTCTCTCCTCTCTCTCCCTCTTTGAGTTGTGTTGACGAGTCATTCTTCCCTTCATCTCCTTTTTATTTTGGTCCCTGGGATTAACCCTTTTCATCTATCTCCCTTTTGTCTTGTGTTGAAGAGTTTTTCTTCCTTTCATCTCTTTTTTTTGTCCCTTCAAAATTAAGAGTGTTTTTAAGACCATATACTTTAATAGATATAATATCCTTTAGGAATTAAGAATGGTCTTAAAAACCTAATCCCTTCGACAATTTATGTCCCTTCAGAATAAATAATATTTTAATTCTATAGTCCCTTTTCAATATAATAAGAATGATCTTAAAAATATATTCTTCCTCAATTCTTGGAGAAGTTAGATGTTAGAATGAGAGATACCAACATATAACTAATTATATGTATATATATATATATATATATATAGTTCTCGGAATCTCTCTCTATCTTCTTCTTCTTCTTCTTCTTAAGCAAGTATGTGTGCAAGAAAAATAAAACATTTAATTTTTGAATTTAAACTCCTATTATGAAAAACAGGTGGAAAAAGTAGAGTGAGAGATCACCATTCCAGCTCCAATACCAAAGCTTATGAAGCTTTTGATTAGTTACGAAAAAAGTTTTTGGAAAAAACTAATTAAAAGCCTCATAAGTTTTGGGTTTGGAGTTGAAATGATTCTCTTACTCTATTCTTTTCCTAGCGTTTTTCATTGTAGGTGTTTTAATTAAAAAATTAATTGTTTTGATTGTTCTTGTAGACTTTCTTAGTTAAGAAGAAGACTTTAATAAGAATAAGAAGATGGAAAGGGATTCTAAAGAATAACTAAATGTGTATATATCAAGTTCTACAATTGTATATAATCTCTTGGAGATAAATTCTACCTAAAAGCATGATTGTGGCAACTGACCCAACTAACTTGTGACTTGATAAGTTGTTTTTACAAAAACTTATATGAAAAATTACTGAATGTAAGAAGAGACATCTTAAGTTATATGTCAAAAGTGATTAAAAGCAATGCTAGATTCAATAATATTTTAACTTGGTGTAAGATTGAGTACTAGTAACACAAGTTGGTTTCAAAATAGAATGTGACCAATATCTTAACTTCCTGCCAACCAATGATAATCAATCTAAATGTCTATTCCAATCACATGTTAACATGTTTATTTATTTTGTCTTAATAAAATGATGAATTACTGTTATTAATATATCATATGAATTTATTTATCATGGCTCAATCATTTCCATGAAAATGACATGAGTCAGATAAAAGAAATTCCCGAGTTACTGAGTAAAATATGGGAGCACATTCTTTATAACAAACTAGCGGAAGGAAGGGTCATGCCCGCCTGACCAATCTTTTTTACTTCACTAACATGTGTGTATATTTTAAGGGACAAATTTGACCCACGTTTTGAAAGAAAAAAATTTGAAACAAATAAAACAAAAATTGGTTTTTTTTGTTGTCGATGACTTGGCCTTGGGACCAGAATAGGTCTTCACACATTTTCAAATATGCTCAGCGAACAAAATAAATTTGAGAAATTATTTCTAAAAGACCTCAAATTTTATTTTTATTGTTCCAATTTGTTCCTTTTCGAATTAATAATAAATTCAGTGGAAATTTGTCGAGATTAAATTATGGATTGAATATGTTTTTAATCCCTATAAAATTGCAAGCTTTCAAGTTTAATCCCTGAATTTTTTTATTCACATTTAGTCCCTCATTGAATTTTATAGGGACTATTTTTATAGGACTAAAAGTATCCATTTTTTAAAAAAAGTTTTCAAAATAGGGACTCTTTTTCCAAATAAAAATATTTTGGAGGACTAAAATTACCATTAAAATTTAATAGGGACTAAATTTAAAAACTCATGATTTTTAGTGACTAAAAACATATTTAACACTTAAATTATTCAACAACTATATATTGATATATATTTTATTATTTGAAAATTTTAAATGAAATAAATAATTGAATCATTGTTAGAAAGTTTTTTCATGGTCGCCAAATTTTGTTACAATATTTTGGTTCACAGCCTAATATATTTTGGTATGTAATCTAATATATTTTGCACGTGATTAGACATATATTTGGCACTCAATAATATATTTTTGTACTCAAAATATATTTTTTGTATACAATATGATATATTTGGTACTGAAATTTGAGATATTTTGGTACTAAATCTAATATGTGAATTACTTGTTCCCATAGGTTCTCATATATTAGTTGTGAATTTTTTCTATAAGTAGAGTGCTCACATATATTGCATTCTACACACATAAAAGTATTCTGAAACTTAGAATCCTTTTCTTCTCTCCTCTCTCTTCCTCTTTGAGTTGTGTTGACGAGTCATTCTTCCCTTCATCTCCTTTTTATTTTGGTCCCTGGGATTAACCCTTTTCATCTATCTCCCTTTTGTCTTGTGTTGAAGAGTTTTTCTTCCTTTCATCTCTTTTTTTTGTCCCTTCAAAATTAAGAGTGTTTTTAAGACCATATACTTTAATAGATATAATATCCTTTAGGAATTAAGAATGGTCTTAAAAACCTAATCCCTTCGACAATTTATGTCCCTTCAGAATAAATAATATTTTAATTCTATAGTCCCTTTTCAATATAATAAGAATGATCTTAAAAATATATTCTTCCTCAATTCTTGGAGAAGTTAGATGTTAGAATGAGAGATACCAACATATAACTAATTATATGTATATATATATATATATATATATATATATATATAGTTCTCGGAATCTCTCTCTATCTTCTTCTTCTTCTTCTTCTTAAGCAAGTATGTGTGCAAGAAAAATAAAACATTTAATTTTTGAATTTAAACTCCTATTATGAAAAACAGGTGGAAAAAGTAGAGTGAGAGATCACCATTCCAGCTCCAATACCAAAGCTTATGAAGCTTTTGATTAGTTACGAAAAAAGTTTTTGGAAAAAACTAATTAAAAGCCTCATAAGTTTTGGGTTTGGAGTTGAAATGATTCTCTTACTCTATTCTTTTCCTAGCGTTTTTCATTGTAGGTGTTTTAATTAAAAAATTAATTGTTTTGATTGTTCTTGTAGACTTTCTTAGTTAAGAAGAAGACTTTAATAAGAATAAGAAGATGGAAAGGGATTCTAAAGAATAACTAAATGTGTATATATCAAGTTCTACAATTGTATATAATCTCTTGGAGATAAATTCTACCTAAAAGCATGATTGTGGCAACTGACCCAACTAACTTGTGACTTGATAAGTTGTTTTTACAAAAACTTATATGAAAAATTACTGAATGTAAGAAGAGACATCTTAAGTTATATGTCAAAAGTGATTAAAAGCAATGCTAGATTCAATAATATTTTAACTTGGTGTAAGATTGAGTACTAGTAACACAAGTTGGTTTCAAAATAGAATGTGACCAATATCTTAACTTCCTGCCAACCAATGATAATCAATCTAAATGTCTATTCCAATCACATGTTAACATGTTTATTTATTTTGTCTTAATAAAATGATGAATTACTGTTATTAATATATCATATGAATTTATTTATCATGGCTCAATCATTTCCATAATTTATTTGGAAAAATGACATAAATCAGATAAAAGAAATTCCTGAGTTACTGAGTAAAATATGGGAGCACATTCTTTATAACAAACTAGAGGAAGGAAGGGTCATGCCCGCCCGACCAATCTTTTTTACTTCACTAACATGTGTGTATATTTTAAGGGACAAATTTGACCCACGTTTTGAAAGAAAATAATTTGAAACAAATAAAACAAAAATTGGTTTTTTTTTTTTTGTCGATGACTTGGCCCTGGGACCAGAATAGGTCTTCACACATTTTCAAATATGCTCAGCGAACAACATAAATTTGAGAAATTATTTCTAAAAGACCTCAAATTCCTCAAATTTTATTTTTATTGTTTCAATTTGTTCCTTTTCGAATTAATAATAAATTCAGTGGAAATTTGTCGAGATTAAATTATGGATTGAATATGTTTTTAATCCCTATAAAATTGCAAGCTTTCAAGTTTAATCCCTGAATTTTTTTTTTCACATTTAGTCCCTCATAGCATTTTACAGGGACTACTTTTATAGGACTAAAAGTATCCATTTTTGAAAAAAAGTTTTCAAAATAGGGACTCTTTTTCCAAATAAAAATATTTTGGAAGACTAAAATAACCATTAAAATTTAATAGGGATTAAATTTAAAAACTCATGATTTTTAGTGACTAAAAACATATTTAACACTTAAATTATTCGAAAACTATATATTGATATATATTTTATTATTTGAAAATTTTAAATGAAATAAATAATTGAATCATTGTTAGAAAGTTTTTTCATGGTCGCCATATTTGTTACAATATTTTGGTTCACAGCCTAATATATTTTGGTATGCAATCTAATATATTTTTTGCACCTGATTAGACATATATTTGGCACTCAATAATATATTTTCTGTATACAATATGATATATTTGGTACTGAAATTTGAGATATTTTTGTACTAGATCTAATATGTGAATTACTTGTTCCCAAAGGTTCTCATATATTAGTTGTGAATTTTTTCTATAAGTAGATAGCTCACATATATTGCATTCTACACACATAAAAGTATTCTGAAACTTAGAATCCTTTTCTTCTTTCCTCTCTCTCCCTCATTGAGTTGTGTTGACTCTTCTTTCCTCTCTCTCCCTCATTGAGTTGTGTTGACGAGTCATTCTTCCCTTCATCTCCTTTTTATTTTGGTCCCTGGGATTAACCCTTTTCGTCTATATCCCTTTTTGTCTTGTGCTGAAGAGTTTTTCTTCCCTTCATCTATTTTTATTGTCCCTTCAAAATTAAGAGTGTTTTTAAGACCGTATACTTTAATAGATATAATATCCCTTAGGAATTAAGAATGGTCTTAAAGACCTAGTCCCTTAAACAATTTATCTCCTTAAACAATTTATCTCCCTTGCAGAATAAATAATATTTTAATTCCATAGTCCCTTTTCAATATAATAAGAATGATCTTAAAAATATATTCTTCCTCAATTCTTGGAGAAGTTAGATGTTAGAATGGGAGATACCAACATATAACTAATTATATGTGTGTGTGTGTGTGTGTGTATATATATATATATATATATATATATATATATATATAGTTCTCGGAATCTCTCTCTATCTTCTTCTTCTTCTTCTTCTTCTTCTTAAGCAAGTATGTGTGCAAGAAAAATAAAACATTTAATTTCTGAATTTAAACTCCTATGATGAAAAACAGGTGGAAAAAATAGAGTGAGAGATCACCATTCCAACTCCAATACCAAAGCTTATGAAGCTTTTGATTAGTTACGAAAATAGTTTTTGGAAAAAACTAATTAAAAGCCTCATAAGTTTTGGGTTTGGAGAAGTTAGATGTTAGAATGGGAGATACCAACATATAACTAATTATATGTGTGTGTGTGTATATATATATATATATATATAGTTCTCGGAATCTCTCTCTATCTTCTTCTTCTTCTTCTTAAGCAAGTATGTGTGCAAGAAAAATAAAACATTTAATTTCTGAATTTAAACTCCTATGATGAAAAACAGGTGGAAAAAATAGAGTGAGAGATCACCATTCCAACTCCAATACCAAAGCTTATGAAGCTTTTGATTAGTTACGAAAATAGTTTTTGGAAAAAACTAATTAAAAGCCTCATAAGTTTTGGGTTTGGAGTTGAAATGATTATCTCATGTTAATGTACAAACCAATCACAAGATTTAAAAGTTTCTATCACAAGTTCAAAAAATTTCAATGAATTTTGCAAGAGCCTACTCAAGCTCAACTTGAAGAAATGTTAAAAGATCTATCTAAACTTGGCTACATGGTAACTAGTGAGCTTAAAACCGTCATATTCCGAACGCTTTCAATGGTGCTGTTATCTCTTCTTGGATTTCAATTCAATTAATAATGAGAATCTATTTTGAAGTTATTCCTTCAACATTGCATTGTATTCCCACCATAGTTTAATTATAATGTGGTCTTGCATTTGAGTTCAAAAAATATTAGGTGTTACCACCTCTTCTAATTGTTATCGTTATTATCCAAGTTTTGATACCATTAGTCTTTTACAGTGGAAATTTTTTGTATCTATGTAAAAGAAGTTCTCTACATTAGAAGAAATGCAGTTCTTTTCGCCACATCTTCACTCAAGTCCTTTGTTCTTTCTACTTCTTTTACATCTCTTTCTAGACTTTAATTTTATGGATTGCTTTGATCATTATGAAGTTAATTCATGAGATTGCTTAATTTGTTTCCCTCACTTCCTTTACTCTTTAGGATGTGACTTTTGGTCTCATTAAGTGATACGGAAAACTAATAATAAATATATTCCAAAAATATATTGGAGTCCTTAAAAAAAATAACATATGTTGCTCATAATAAATAAACAATAATATCTTCAAGTTTACCAATAGATATGTAATTTTTTTTGCACAAAGCAAACAATAACATGTATTTTTTCATCCATCACATGATTTTATACCAAATCAAAATGTATGTTACATTAGTTCCACTCACTAGATCTAGTATGTATAAAAGATACAACATGAGGAACTTTGCCATCATGAAAAAGCAAACTTGCATAGTGTCTTGAAAACTCTTCAACAATCTTTGAAACAAGTTCACCGCAAACTCTTTTCCAATCCCTTCCACAACATGAGAAACTTTTCAATTGCCTTCTTTGTACTTGTTGACCTTTTCATATCTGATTTCTCTTAGCCCTACAACCAAAGCAGAAATGTAATAAACATTTAGTCACGAGATAGTGAGAATATCACAATGTCACTACAAAAACTATTGTAAAAATATACATCTATTTAAAAAAATTCTAAACCATATGTTTAGTGGAGATCGTTGAACAAAAAAACATTGAATGAGACTCAAAATGTTGTGTATACTATATGTGTTTTTTTTCCAGATATTTTCAAAATTTGGTTTTCATATTGAAATTCGTGATCATAGATATTATATATTTTCATAAATTTGTAAACCAATTCTAATAAATAGAATTGTCATTGCAATGTTTAAATTACCTGCTTAAAATTACTATAGCATGAAGTACATTTAAATTATATATAGTCATACATGCAATTGTGAAATAGTGTCTACAACATGTTAAAAAGACAATCATTTTATGATTCTCCATAGATTGCTATTATCACATTCTAACATGGGAATTAAAAAACTAAATCCAGATTGTTATTAATATCAATAAAATACCACTATTATATCAATAACTTACAGGCAACTCTTGCAGGTGCATATTCCTTTACACCTTGGACATATCCGATCATCCGACATGGCTAGTTCTTCTTCCTCTTCCCCATATCTAAGTTTAACACATATCAAATAATTTATTGTTTTATTTACAAAACATCATAATAAAATGGTCTACCTTTGTACTCTTGGTAAAATAGAATAGTTTTGAAAATAAAACCTAATTAAAAATAATATAATGTGTACCATACTTGAGTAGGCATTTGCAGCAGAACTTGAGGACACAAGGCTTCCCATTTCCTTGTTTCTTACATTTATAAGTCAGATTTTTTGTTTTTTTATGACACTTCATCGTGGAAAACCAAACAAACAAACTTGTTAGTATCAGAATGAACCTTAAAACCAGAAATCAAAGGCATACAAACATGTATCATGAGCTAACAATATACTCAATGCAAGCTAATCACAATAGTTATTTATGTTGAAAACACAGTACTTTAAACAACTTATTATATCCTTTAATTAAACTCCATAATTAAGATCATCCTTCTAATCACAATTGTTGTTTATATTGGACAATTGTATGTTTGAGAAACATCACATTCATACTGTTTTTTATAATATATATTTCATTTCAACACTCAGAAATCATTAGACATCATCATTAAGCAAAGACATCTCATTAAAAATTACTTCACAATAAAAACTTTTTCAGCACCAGCATAATTACCAAAGACGAGATTAACACGTCAACATCGATAATCATATGAAAATTTAAAATAAATGAATGTACCTACATATCAGTGCTACATGGATCTGAACTAATCGAATATGCATTATTAATATTCTATCATCCATTGGTATCTACAAACATTACAAGGAGCAAACATGAATCAAATCAAGAAGCTGAATATATACTAATAAATTATTATTTGATAATTTTTTTTAGCAACATAGGTATCTACCAACAATATTTGTTCTAATGTCCTCCTTAGTTTGATTTGTGTACAAGAACAAGAGCATTGATAATCATGAACTAAATGAAAAGACATAAAAAATTTGTATATTATATAAAGAATACAATGGGCCAAGGAGCTGAATAAAATCAATACAAAATGAAAAGAAAGTAAGAAACAATCATGGAAGCTTAGAAATCAACCTGATGACAAGATTCACCATCTGTGCGTGGGTTAGTAGCAGAAACCTCAGTGTCATCGAGTACCATGCTATTGGTATTGGTTGCGGGAATGGATCGAATGGGAACAACATTCATTGTTTTGGTCTTCTTTTGGATTGAATTGACACAAAAAAAAAAGCTAAAATGATTAACAAAACCGTGATATAGAGAGAGAGAGAGAGAGAGATTTTAGTTTGGTTTGAAAGTGTGAGATATTATTAATAAGTAGAGGGAAGGGGCTAAGAACAACATACATTGTTTCGATATGAAGCATTGCATCTGTTCGGTTCGAAATAAATGAAATTTTTTGTTAAAAGGAATAATATCAACTTTTGAATTATTTTTTGTGGTATATATTATATGGAAATATTGACCTTCAAATAGTTTTATTAAGTAACCTACAAATCCATATACACTATATAATAAATATAGATTATTTTTTTGATATTATTAAAATGTTAATTTTTACCATGTAAAGTGAGTAATTTTAATTGTAATTTTAGCCTAATATTTCCTTTGAAAATATTTTATACATGTATTATATAAATATAATATTTCCTTAAGGACGAGTCAACTACTTATTAACTAAACCTACTTTTATTACATAAAAAAAAGATATATTCTTTTTACCGGGTTTAAATTACAATATATAAATCCGTGGTTCTTTAAGATAAACCTCTATTCAATGATGATTCCTCCTATTTTTAGTAAATTTTGATAAAATAATTTTTTTATCTACTTTTATTGTTAGAGAAATTATTTTTTTAATAAAAGTAGTAATAGAGAACCTTTGACCATTTTGAATTTACTTTAAAAAATGAGTTGTGTTAAAATTTAAATTTGGATTCTTTAAGATGTACTCATTTTCAAGATTCAATAATGACCCAAAATATATTAAAAATTCTAACAATTCTAAAATAATATTTCGAAACCAACGTTTTATTCATTAACCATTAAATACACACATCATATATCATATTTTATCGTTTTAACATACAGATCTATCTGACTACGATATATGTCAATTGTTATCGTTTTCAACATACAGATCTATTTGAGTACAGTATATAAAACAAAATTTAAACTTTTTTGTGCAAAAACATATGATTCAAATAAGGGTTAATAGGTCTTTACCCCACTGTAATATAGGTCATTTCTAGTTTTACACCCTGTAAAATTATTTTTTTTATTTACCCTCCTGTAAAATATTTTTGTTTTGATTTACCGCCCTAATAGCCCAAACAAAAACGAAAATTTCTTGAAAAATAAAATAAAATTGGTTTTTGTTTGGCCTATTAGGGAGGTAAATCAAAACAAAAATATTTTACAGGGGGGTAAATCAAAAAAATAATTTTACAGAGGGGAAAACCGGGAATGACCTATATTACAGAGGGTAAAGACCTATTAACCTTTCAAATAACACAAACCCTCATCATATCATCTTTTATAAATATATCAAGTAATATAAGCACTTTCACCTCAAAATTTAAAATTTCTACGAGATCTATACTAACCATGACCGGATCTATCACTTTTAGAGAGGGTTTTACAGGAAAAATTGAAAAATACCACATAAAACCCATTATAGGGGTATAGCCAGAAAAAAAGATATAATAGGGTTTTTCTCGATTTACCTTCAAACAAGAGATTGATCACGAGCGTAGATGAGTCGATCTATTACTTTGGCAGACTTAGATCTAAGATATTGTGGATGATAGATTTGATGAAGATGATTGTGTGTGTGTGTGTGTGTGTGTGTGTGTGTGTGTGTGTGTGTGTGTGTGTGTGTGTGTGTGTGTGTGTGATAGAGAGAGAGAGAGTTATAGGTTTGAGAGAGGAGAGGAGAGAGAAATATTTTGTGAAATAAAAAAAAAGAGATATCACATGTATACTTATAGACATAGAAAGTTTATTTTTAGACCCCCATAAAAAAAACTCCACCCCAACACTAGTGTGACGTTTTCGGCCCATGAGATCAAATTAGCATTGGTGTTTAATTTCTATCCCCTAAATATTCTTTTACCCATTACATTAGAAACTAATATAATTATAAAATATCTAATCTTCTTACCGACTCTAATAATATGTCACAAATAATGCTCTTATTATAATTCTCAATAATAATATGTCACCAATAATGCTCTTATCTAATTCTCAATAGAGTCTTATTCCACTCCCATAATATTTTCAACCCTTAAAAATAAAAATAAGCCTACCTGTTGTGAATATTCTTTTTACTAACACGTTAAAAAATTATTCTCCAACTAAAACCTCGGTCCAAGACTTTTAAAAATGTAAAGAATTTTTTTTTTTATAAATGATGGACCATCATTTCTATACCCTGATAGATAAAATAAAAAGGTTACAGAAAATTGGGGGGACATAAACAACCTAACCTAGTGAAAATAAAAAATAGCAGAAAACAACCCTAAAGGTATTACAATTAATTCAATCTAAAAGGTTACAAGGCAACAAGCAAACATACATACGCACCCAACAAAATCCAGCGAACCGACGTACGAGCCCGAAACTAAATTGAAAAAAAAGAGTCGTAAATGAATGAACACAAGCAATAACAACCAAATACAAGTACACGTGAACTTGAACCATTTTTTAAGGTGAGACCTTAGCTGCCTTTGAAAATTGGTGGGCAAAATACCCAAACCAATAAAACACTGTCATGTCATGTGTACTCCGTTATAAAAATAATATTTATTATTTTATTTTGCAATTTTAGCATGTATTTAATTATTTGCATATTCACCCCATTTTAAATTATTGACATTTTATAATTTAAACCATCAAATTAATTAGATTTCACTTCCAATCCAATCACTCTCCAACTTTAAATAATGACTTGGCAAAAATCATTATAAAAAAAGAAAACACCACTAGGAATCGTACCAAGGCACACCCACAATTGTTCATTTAGCTTAACCACTTGACCAATACATAATTTATGATAAAAATTGGAAATCAAAATATATGTTATTAGTGAGCTATTTTTTTAGGGATTATGTGTGTGTGTGTGTTTGTGTAATAAATAATAAATAATTCTAAAATAAATCAGTATGATTTCATTCATTTGATTTTTTTTTATATTTTAAAAATTATTCTCTTATCTAAATGCATATTATTTATCTAGATTCAATGAACTACAACAATATTTCATTTGTGTTCCCTCAAAAAAATTCATTTATGATCAACCGAATTGTGATTTATTTTAGGTCAGGTATTTCTTTTGATCTAGATGAACTATTTAAAGGTATTAAATGAAAATTGTCAAGATAAATGTAATGTTTCTATTAAATATTTTTGTTTTTATATGTAAAAAATCGGTTAAATATTTGCATTGCATTTGATGAGGATTTTATTTCCTCGTATCTGTCGATATAAATATTTATGTATTCATATGAGAAAGTTAATATGACAAAATTTTGAAAACTAATGACTATTTTTAAAATATCAATGTTAATGTAGTGTTTTTATTAAATATTTGTTTATTTTATTTGCAAAACATTGTTAAATAATTGGACTACACTCGTTGCAAAATTTATGTGCTTATACTGCGGAAGCAAATTTATATGTACCAGTATGAGAAAGTCAATTTCATAAAATTTTCAAAACTCGTGATTATTTTCTCATTGAGATACGGGCGTATTTAAAAAAAAATAAACTTGAATTCAACGAAATCATATATTCTACCAAGATATTCATTGGGGAAGTAGCAGCCCTTTTGAAGAAAGTTATTCAGGAGCAGATGAAACTTTTTTTACTTCCTGAACTAGTAGCGAAAAATTGATTAATAGTTTCATATCTTTATTATTTTCACAAGCAGAAAGACGGTAACTACTGAGCCCGTCTGTTCTCTCTTTTTGGGTCATTGAAAATTAAAAGTAATTTTGAAAGAAGAAAAAGTTAGATCAAAAGAGCCAAAAAGAGGCAATATTTTGGTCCATACTATTTGGACCAGAAAAAATGGACAAATCTCAGTGACCCAAATAGTATGGACCGGAGATTATATATATTGCTCTGGACCGGTCAAAGACCAGAGCTTAACTGCTTAGGCTCATTAACACACCAAGCCCAAATGCTACATTTGGCAATTTACTCACACCACACCACTTCTCCAAAAGGGGGTGCTCAGAGCGATTGAGACTTGTTCAAATGAACAGTAACGTCTTTTTTCCCATGTTCCTGCGAATATCTCACCAGCGGTTACACTTCTACTGATTTCGTAACTGCCGATCACACGTGTGCCTTATAACGGCTCAACATTCACCCATCTCTATAAATAGGAGGCTCATCGTAGCCTCCAAGGCCGAATCTCTCTTACTCTCAAACCCCCATTTTGAACTCTACTGACTTGAGCGTCAGAGTGTGTGCAGGTACACACCCTTCATTCGGTCCAACGCTCACCGGAAGTACACTCTACCACCGTGAACCACCACATTCAACCAAGCATCGACAACCACCTTCTGATCAGGTACGATCAAATATATATATATATATATATATTGTGAAATAAACTTATTAAAACAAATATGAATGATTCCATAACAATTCCAATATAAAATAAATTTTGTTTTTTGAGATTTTATGATTACTGTGATCGAGAGAACATGATTCAGTGAAAAGATAAACAAAAATTTGTTTAGGCAACTTGATTCCAAAATCAATGATCCAAGAATAAATATTTTATCTCACATATGATAAGAGTCACAATTTTCTTTTATTATTCCTTACTAAAAAATGAATTTTTTTACTTTTTAAGGTTTAATTACACAATTTTCAATGCAATAACTACTGTATAATTTCATTTTTTTGATATTTTTAACCTTTGTACGGGGCACCGGTTAGCATTTCCAAAAAAATTTCCCTTTTATTATTGATTACTAGTGTATACACCCGACGTTGCCAGAGTTAAACAATATAAGTCAGGATGACAAAAATTAAGTATGTGTAGTATATGGAAATAAAGTTCACCATGGACTGGTACGAAATGAATATCTTAATGGGTACACATGAATAAAATAAAATAAACCACTTATTAAGTACCTGCAAATTAATAGATGCACATGCGGATAAAATTTAGTGCACTTAGTACAAAGAAATAATCTCAAAGATTAACACCAATCTCACGATAATTAGGTTTCTACTTGGATAGTTTGTCAGATCGACTTACAATGAAGATTCCAATATCCGAAATTATTTTTCTTGCTTCGTTCTTATTTCTATAAGGTCATATTCAACAGTCTGATTGATTATATTTGATACCGTTAGTCAACGTCGGGTGTATACACTAGGTTTTATCGTCAGTGTAATGTTCTTCCATGTTGACTAGGTTTTTAATGGGATAGTTTGTCAGATCGACTTCACTAAAGATTCCGATTTTTGAAATTCTTGTTCTTGCTTCGTTCTTATTCAAATAAGGTCATATTCAATGATGTGATTGATTATATTTGATACTGTTAGTCGGCTTAGTCCGTTTTGCTCGTCGAAATAATGTCCTTCCATGTTGACTAGGTTTCTAATGGGATGGTTTTTCATATCGACTTACACCGAAGATTTCGATTTTCTAAATTCCCGTTCTTGCTTTTTTCTTATTTCAATAAGGTCAAATTCCATGGTCTGATTGATTATATTTGATACCGTTAGTCAGTTGGGTCCGTTTAGATCGTCGGAGTAATGTCATTCTATGTTGACTAGGTTTCCAATGAGATAGTTTGTTAGAACCACTTACACCGTAAATTCCGATTTTTCGAAATTCCAGTTTCTGCTTCGTTCTTATTTCAATAAGGTAATATTCAATGGTCGGATTGATTATATTTGATACTATTAGTCGGTTGAGTCCATTTTGATCGTCAGAGTAATGTCCTTCCATGTTGATTAGGTTTGTAATGAGACAAATTGTGAGATTGACTTGTATTAAAGATTGTTAAGATAAATGTAATGTTTAATACCTTTAAACAGTTCATCTGATACAAAAGAAATGTTGAACCTAAAATAAATCACAATTCGGTTGATCACAATTGAAACATTGTTGTAGTTCATCGAATCTAAATAAATATTATGAATTTATATAAAAGAATAATATTTAAAATATAAAAATAAATAAATAAATGAATGTATATTGTTTACTTTAAAAATATTTAGTATTTCATATATATATATATATATATATATATATATATATGATCAACTATAACATATATTTTGCATTCCAATTCATTTCACAAAAGATGTATTGGTTAAGTTATATGATGATGAGTGATTGGGTAGAAGGTAAAAATCTAATTAATTTGATGGTTTAAATTGTAAAATGTCATTAATTTTAAAATGGGATGAATATGCAAATAATAAAATAATAAATGTTATATTTTTATAATGGAGGACACATGGATGTTTTTTATTGGTTTGGGTAAATTGCCCACCAATTTTCAAAGGCAATTTAGAAAAAAAAACCATTTTTTATTGGTCGTGAATCCAAACGCCATCACGATAGAGGATCCACAAACCAACCACTCACTCTGACACATAACAACAAGTTGACATGGACATTTCTAGCCAATAAATATGAATTCTCCTTTGTATGGAGCTTCCAACACGAAGAACCAACGCCCAATAAGCAAAGCTAGCAGTGAAGAGAACCGTTAAAAGAACAAATTTGCATTTCAAACACAGAAACAACACCTTCGATGAAAGAAACGGTCGAAGCTTATCTACTCATCCACCACCATGAGAGCGGCGGATTTGAAGTAGACAACAAGGGAGTGTAGAAGCAGAGCTGTCACCTCCCTAAACAGAGGATTTGCATGCAAAACACTTACAAGCCACAAAAACTCCAAACTCGTCACACCACCAACCCTAAAATGAAGCAAACAAGTACTGTACATAAACTGAAAAGGTTGAAGCGCAACCCAAACTAGATCACCCCACCACCATGAGAGCGGCGGATATGAAGCACGACCCGACAACAAGAGAATGTAGAAGCAGAGGTGTCGCCTCCCTAAACAGATGATTTGCACGCTAAACACTTACAAGCTACAAAAACCACAAATACGTCACGCCACCAACCCTAAAATGAAGCAAACAATTACTTTGTACAGAAACTAAAAAGGTTGAAGCACAACCCAAACTAGATCACCACTTGAAAATTCGGATCTAGATCTACCAAATATGATTTCAAATAATTAACATGTCGTTAGAGAGTAACTACCCAGTAACCCAAATGAATCTAGATCTACCAAATAGGAGTTCATATAATTTACATGTTGTTAGAGAATAACTACCCAATAACTCAAATGAATGTTGAAGTTAAGCTTTGGTGGTGTCGGACAGAAGAAACCTGTAAAGATTCGACAATCCAAAGGAGTATAATGGTGATGCAGTTAGAAACATCGCACCACCAACCCCGTGACACTACATATTGTTGTGTTTGTTAGGAATTGTAAAGAAGGAAGGACAGAGGTGGGTGGCAGTGAAATACACACACACACACACACATATATATATAATCGAAATTCTTGTTACATACAATATATAAATCTTCAGCTTAAATTTTGATGGCAAACGTTGTCCTCAAAATAATTAGACGCCACATGAATTTTGTTTGAATTCCCTCAAAACTAAAACTAAAATATTCACACTAGTGCAAATCAGGGATACAAAACCTGTTTTTTTACCACGGTTATATCAGCATGTGTTGTAAGTTTCAGATACGAAACCTGTTTTTTATTGGGTATAATAACTATATATTATACCTGTTTTTCTTATAAATAGGTATGATATATGTATTTGTAACCCCACTTTTACACTAAAACAAGTGTAAAACCGTACATATAACACCTTTTTAAATACAAAAACATGTTCGAAATGATGTACCGGTAGGTTGTAAGTACACTAAAGCTAACATTTAATACCTTATTTTCACCAAAAACATGTTTTAAAATTGCATACAATATCTTCTTTTACCCAAAACAGGTATGAAAAAAAGCTATATAATACCTAGTTTAATAATAAACAGGTGTTGAAAATTGACATACAACACCAATTTTATATAGAAACAGGTGTTGCAAACTGATGTACAAATTCCAATTCCAGGTTAAAATTTGTTCGTGTTTACTTTCTAAATGTTGCTCGCATTGAAAAGACTAGATCAAACAAAGTTCTCAATTATATATAGCAAATTATACTATATATATTGTATAAACAATGTAAATCCCATAATATTAAAACAAAAAACTTATTCAAAAAAAAATGTAAATACAAAATTAATTAAAATAAAATAAAATAAAAAGTCAACAATTCATATAAAATTCCTTGATTTGATCTCTAACATTTATCTTCATTTTGTTGTTGTTGCTCTTTACCTATTTGAAAAAAGAATTGAGCCCAATGTTGATGGATCATCATATATAGTGAAGCCTGTAGTTCAACAATAGTTTTTTTGATGATGTCCTTCTTATATTGATTAGTTTTGTTAAGTATTTAGGATTGTAGTTTGTGTAAAAGCATCCTAGCAAATTAGGCTGATTAACAAAGTGATTCTTTAGTGTCTTTCTCTTGTAACCCTCACAATACTTGCATTGGCTTACTGACTCTGTATGAATTGATTCAAAAAAAGCTTGAATCGATTCATTAGTATGTTAACAAAAACATTGTGCTCTCTAACTTCATGTGAATCGTATCATACTCATAGTGAATCGATTCATGCATGAATCATATCATTCCTTCTTTGAAACAATTCATCAAACTCTCTGACTTAGCCTGAATCGATTCAAACTTGTTTCGAATCATATCAAATACTTTCTGGGCATATTAAGTTGATTCAAATAACTATTGGCATGCCTCATTCTTCATCATATTTTTTACCTCTCGCATTTTGTCTTATATTGTTTGAATCGAATCATCTATTAAGTGAATCGATTCATACAGTTGTTTTTGGATGAAAATTTAATCTTTCTTTCTTCTCCTATATATTGTCTTCTCCTCAAAACTCCAAAATTATTGAATCATTTGCATCTATTCTCTCTAGGTCTCAAAAACTCATTGCTCATACATTCTTCAAGATTAAACACTTTTTCTTAGAATCACTTTGTCTTTGAGTGTATAGATTCTCTAGGGTGCTAGTAGGGATTGTAAGTTGGTTCTCTCAAGAAGATTGATTGGGCTTAATCAAGGTTTCAAAGGAAGTGAATAATCACATTCCACCTCCAAAGGACTTGGGGGTCTTTCTAACCGTTCTTGAAGTCGAAGGGGGTTCGTTTACCGGATGTAGCATTGAAGACTCAAGTGAAGAGTTCGAAGGAGTGCACGGGTAACTCTAGGATCCGAAGATTCAAGAAGCACCAAATTCAAGGGGTACTTGAAGTTCGGGGGAGTTTTTGACATAGGAGTTGAAGAATTAGTGTAACACCCCGTTTTCCCAGCACATAAATAAATGTAAAATAAATCAGAGTTCATCGCAAACTGGATGTCAAATTTCGTTCTTCAAAAATCATTTCATCAAAATAGGATTAAAATCTACTATTTATTAAAACAACTGCTTTCAATAATTTAAACAATGTCGCAGCGGAAAATATTCAACATTTAATAAATAATTGGCATTAGGCCTCAACGTCATCAACATAATAAAAACTCCAAATTTAAAAGTGGATCAACAATAACTTATAGAAAGATACGTAACAAAGGAAAAGCAAAACATATAAATATCCCCATTCCGTTATGTATCAGAGCATGACTCCTATGACGACACAAGAACTCAACTCACATCAGCGGCTGCTCCTAGATATCTTAGATTGGTTGAAGTTCTAAACTCTACAAGCTTCCTATCAACCCTAGTTTTCTCCTTATGCCTCCGCTATCTTTTTCTCCAAAAAACTGTTGTAACCCTAATTCTCTAATCTCCTCGTCTATTTATAACCACCAAGAGTTTGTTTCTCACTTAATCTTTTTATTGGGCTTATTATCTACACACCCTCAGGTTGGTTACTAATTCTATAACAACTATTCAGCTCCACTAATAAACACCAAAAATTACCCATCGCAAATATTCAAATAAAATATTTAAAATAACATTAAACTCGATATAATAAATAAATAATAAAAATAGGGTGTTACAACTCTCCCCCACTTAGAATATTTTCGTCCTCAAAAATGTACCTACAACGAACAATGATTAGGAAACACAAAGAAAGTATTCAACCGTCACACGACACTAATGACTCCACTACTTGGCCGAACGGACCGACCTGCTCTGATACCAATTGTAACACCCCGTTTTCCCAGCACATAAATAAATGTAAAATAAATCAGAGTTCATCGCAAACAGGATGTCACATTTCGTTCTTCAAAAATCATTTCATCAAAATAGGATTAAAATCCACTATTTATTAAAACAACTGCTTTCAATAATTTAAACAATGTCGCAGCGGAAAATATTCAACATTTAATCAATAATTGGCACTAGGCCTCAACGTCATCAACATAATAAAAGCTCCAAATTTAAAAGTGGTTCAACAACAACTTATAGAAAGATACGTAACAAAGGAAAAACAAAACATATAAATATCCTCATCCCGTTACGTATCAGAGCATGACTCCTATGACGGCACAAGAAATCAACTCAACTCACATCAGCGGCTACTCCTAGATATCTTAGATTGGTTGAAGTTTTGAACTCTGCAAGCTTCCTCTCAACCCTAGTTTTCTCCTTATGCCTCCGCTATCTTTTTCTCCAAAAAACTGTTGTAACCCTAATTCTCTAATCTCCTCCTCTATTTATAACCACCAAGAGTTTGTTTCTCACTTAATCTTTTTAACGGGCTTACTATCTACACACCCTCAGTTTGGTTACTAATTCTATAACAACTATTCAGCTCCACTACTAAATACCAAAAATCACCCATCACAAATATTCAAATAAAATATTTAAAATAACACTAAACTCGATATAATAAATAAATAATAAAAATGGGGCGTTACAATTAGGGTTTGAGTTTGAACGAACTCTTGTAAACATTGTAATCAACATTTGTTTCATAGTGGATGACCTTGGTAAAGATGTACTTCATCAAGTAGAGTAGACGTATCCCTTAGCGAGGACGAAAATAAAAGGGTGAACTATTATAAACACCGTTGTTCTCTCTCTTTCCATATCCTTTTTACTTTTGTTAAATATGTCATCTAGTCTTTGAAAAATACATGTTAGAACAATGTCAAACATATTTATCATGAGATAATAACCACAAGACCAATCATTGTCTTGTTGATGTGTCTACAAATGAATACAAAAAACCATAAAATAATTGGTTAATATTCATGTTAACTATTACTATAAAAAGTCAATGAATTTAAGACAATGCACAGTGATAGGTTTCAATCTAGGCTTTTTGTTACGACCTTTCAAGGTATTATATCCTCTCACAGCCCTAATAGAATAATATTCAACAAAAATATAAATATATTTAGTAAACACGTAATTCTAATAAATAATCAATCGTAATCTCAACAAAATAGTAAAGAGAAATTTTACCTTTCAAGCACGCCCTTAAAAGTCTCGTTTGGAAAATTCCTAAACGAACAAAATCAATAAGTTATATTATCATGTGGACAAATTAAAAACAATTGCCAGTGTTTGCTGTAATTTCACAAACAAGAATCAGAAACGCAAACAAACAAAAGAAGAATAAACTAGCTAGCAATTTGACAATGAAATTAGTAAGATAAACTTACCCATTAACACATGGTCCTAAGTAACATTTTGTTGGTTGATTAATCAACTTATTTTGTATGAATACTTGGATGGTATCAGAGGCACCATGTTTGTTGTTAAATGTCTTTATTGGATCAAAGAAACCAAATTGCTCGCTAGAAAGCCATTTGATACTAACCATAGAAGTAAGGTCATCTACATCAACATAAAAGAATGAATTAATTTTCTCATGATCCAATTCTATTTTCAAAGTTTCTTTTCGTGCTTGATCATTTCTTATTTTAAATTCGTGATATTCTTGATGAAATCTTCTTCATTTGTCATAAACATCTTCGAACAACTATCCTCGGTGCTAGTATCCAAAAACAAAATTTTGTGAAGCATCAAATTGTTCTTCCCCATGGACAACATCAACTGTAAAAGTGGGAAAAGAAATGAAAAGAACAGTTCTTTGCCATATTGAATATCTTAGCATGTGCACACAGGAATCAATGTTTATGTTGGAAAGAATTAAATCAACTAGTACATAAAATATTACAGAATTATAACTTGAAGTTATTCTTCCTCATTAATAAAGTATATTATTGGACCAAAGAAACAGCAATTGTAGACACCATTCATAATCGTAGCATGTGCAACACCGTTTTGATTTTTTTTTCATAATGTATCCGAATTCATTTCTTTAGGAATTAAGTATAGTTGTAGTAGTTTTCCTATAAAGTTGTTTTCATATGGAAGTAAACCTCAAATACACCAGCCTCATCGAAACACCTTTTCTAACATCTTGAAGAGCATAGAATTTCAACTTATAATTATCAAAGAGGCTACTAGAAACACAGTAATGGGTCATCTTGAGGTAAACATAAGTTAAGGATTTTAAGAATTTTGTAATGCACAACAGAACTTACCACTGCTATTATCTAAAACTAATCTTCATTGATTTTTTTTTTTTTTAAAACTTGTAGTCCGTGACAACAATTGAAACTCGTTAAACTTTCTAAAGTGCTCTAGAAGTAAACATTCAATGACCCGTGATAATGCACACATAATCTACAAAACCAAAACTATAAAGTTGATGAAAATTACCCAAAAACATAATCTACAAACAAACAAACCCCATGTTGAAAATGTACCTCCTTCATCCCAATTAGTTGCAGTGAAAAATTCATTTCAATTTCTCTTTGGAACTTTTCCATCTCCTCCTGTTGGACCTTTTTCATCTCCTTCAGTCTGTTTTCGAACTCATTTTGAACCTTATCTCAAATTTTATTTTCCATATTGTGCTCCAAATGTTTTCTCACTGCCACCATGTCATCCATAGAGATACATTGTGAGTTGGATCTTGTAGATTTACCATAGTATTCGTTAAATCCTGTGTATCAACCAGCAGTGCGTACACGACTCGGGCACTCTTGTGTCCCAATGGCTTTAGTCAATATATCCTCAAGTTCATGGGGAACATAAGTACCCTCCGAGCTTTGATCAACTAACACCCCCTATGACATATACATACAGAATGTGAAGCAATGCATAAATTACAAAAGAAGCACATTTAACAAAACAAATATTTACTTACAATCTTAGAAGCCACCATTTTTGTTTCCGCAAATGTATAATCACCTGATGACTTAAAATGCTTCCAACGATCCCCCATATGAACGAACCATTTCTTCTTAAATTTGTCATCATTTGGATTATGTTAAGAGTGGTGTTAGTAACTATATATGGCTCTTAAGGTGAATAATAATTGAGAAAGAGTTATGTTAAGAGTAATTACTGTAATATCTTGCCATAGCTTATCTTTCACTTATTTGTGTACTGCTTTCCAATTCTCATTATTAATATCAACCTTGCTACGAGCAAGGTAAGACACGTAACTAATAAATTTCGCAACATATTCCCCTCTGGGTGCAAATGTAACTTCATCAAAATCAACCTCGAATCAATTACTAGCTTCAAGACTGGTAATGAAATGTGTCCTGGTTGTAACGCCCTAGCTTCAAGAAATAAACATTACGTTCTCCAAAAATCTTCAAACATGCATATTAAAATTTCTCAAAAACTTCATAGCGAATAAATAACATACATCACCAAGTAGCCATAGTATAAATATCAGATACAACGTCAAATAAACTCCAAATATCCACATATGGATAAAGTCTCAACATCATAGTCAATCTAAAATAAATACGGACCGACAACCTACATCAGAGCCTATACTAAGACTCTAAAACAGATAAACAAAGGAAGCTCCCGCTATCCTCAAGCAACTCACCAAGCAAGCTAAAAGATCAATCATACACGTCGTCTACCCATTCGAACAAATAGGTAGGCGGTCAACCCAATGACCACTGGGGGTTAGCTTCACTTCTATCATAATCTAGCATAAGCAAACATAAGCATTCAAGGATTTTATGCATGACACATATACATACTCATCCCTCTTAGAATATTAACATCACATAAATATTTTCCCTCATTCCAAACACATCATGGTATTACAATTCTAACATAGCATAGCAAGCATATTAAATCTCAAATCAAGTCATCGACATAAGCTCATCATTTGTCAACATCAATCAATGAAAGGATTACTCACCTTATTCTTCATTTAGCCTAATCAACTCAACAGATACAATTCATCACTTCAAATTATAAGCAAGAAAGTCATCGTCAACAAAAGATCATAAAGTCACATTCATATAAATCATACTTCATTATTTTCACCGAAATAAACATCATCAATTAAAATCATCAATTGTACAAGTATCACCATTAACAACAAACATCATCAAGTACACATCTCTACATATTCACCAAATTTCACCAAGTGTGTACAATTCACCAAACTCACCAATGCACATAAATCACCGAGGTTCAACAAACGCATAATCAAATATGACGCATTTAACAAATTCACCAAATGTATGTAATGTGCCTAGACACGACTCCTATATACACGTGGTACCAATCACCAACATAGGTCGTCACCTCATGATGCCAACAGAATATCATATCACCATTGAATACAAAGTATTCAAATCACTCCACTAGATATAAATATCATAAACCACCTCCACTGGATGTAAACATCCTAAGACTTATGATGCATGAACATATGACACATTATGCACATGTTAAACAGCAAACTCACCATAATTTTCCACTCCATTTGATATATATAATATCCTAAATCACACCTTCATTTTTCATACATGCATTCACCAACAATATCACCATCATTTAACATATATGGATTAATCAACATCAACAACATCACTACAAATCAACAACTTAATATAATTTCTCATAATCCAAGTAAAGAGAAAATTATATCACATTATGATAAACATCATGTTCAACACCTATTAATCATTCTAACATCCTTATATAATCATATCAAACTAATTCACAAAAAGGTTTGGAAGTTATCCAATTTTAAACATAAATTTCGACAAAGTTCGTCTATGGTTTCACAACTTTAAAACAATTGTAGCAATTCAATCAAAACTAGGCAAATCAACTCAAATGCCTCGACTATGTATACACATAGATCACATATGAGTGCAATTGTGTATACATGTGCGTTTCACAGGCCAAATGCGGCAAAATCACAAAATTCACAAAGTTCGTCTCACTTTATCATTTTTCAAAAAGAATTCCATTTTCAAAGCAAAACAAGTTGAAACTCAATGAAACCATTCACAACCAATTTTAGAAATCATGTATTCAAAATACAACCTTAACCCCACCCCTTTTCCTTGAGAAAAACGAGTTTCGGAAAAATGGACGTTCTTGAGTTTCGCATCACAAATCGAAAATCATTTAGCATCATATCGCCATCACTTAGCATATATGCATTAATCAACATCAACTACATCATCACAGGTTAACAACTTCATACAATTTCTCACAATCAAATCAAAGGAGAAAAGTATATCACACTATGATAAACATCATGTTCAACAACTATTAATCATTCATACACCTTCATACAATCATATCAAACTATTCACAAAAGATTTTCAAGGTATCCGATCATAAAGACCATTTTCGATAAAGTTCGTCTATCGTTTACAACTTCTAAATAATTGTGGCAATTGAATCAATAATAAGCAAACAAACTCTAATGCCTTAACTATGTATACACTTAGATCACATATGAGTGTAGTTGTGTATGCTTGTGCGTTTCACCGGCCAAATACGACGAAATCATAAAAATCACAAAGTTCATCTCTCTTTATCGTTTTTCAAAAGAATTTCATTTTCAAAGCAAAACAAGTTAAAACTCAATGAAACCGTTCACAACCATTTTTAGATATCATGTACTGAATAAACAACTTTAACCCAACCCCTTTCTTTTAAGAAAAGGGAGTTTCGGAAAAATCGACGTTCTTGACGTTTTTCAAAAGTTTGAGGTATGATTCATCAAACCAAGTTCAAATCAATTCAATTGACGTTTGAAGAGGTTTAGAAAGCTTAATTACATTTAATTACGTCAAAAGAATCAGTTTGGAATGGTCTGGATCGACCCCAAAAAACCATAAACCGACAAAAATATGAGTTGTTGTACTGAGCAACTCGCCATGGCGAGTTTGACAGAAAAACAGCAAACTCAGCTTACGGGAATTTACTCCAATTTCACACCAAAACCCCAATTTTGATCCCCTAACACCCAAATTTGTCCCCAAAGTTTATCTATACGTTTATGTACCTAAAAAGGCAATCATAAACCACATCAAACTTGTAATCAAACATCATTCCAACACAAATCATCAATTCACCCATTTTTCACAAAAACTCTCAACAACAACTCAATTCACACCACAACTCCATAATTATGGATACCCATGGCATCAATTATCAACAACAACATCTCATAATAACAACAACATCAATTTACCATGAATTCATCAACAATCCAACAACAAAAATATCATACTTCACCAATTTTTAACAAAACCCAAAGTATTCACATATATACATCTTAAGCATGTAAATTCAACATCAACAACTTAAAATAATATAGAGAGACTATGTCAAAATATACCCAAACATTTCATACCTAAAAATTATGTTAAAATGGCACGAATAAGGGCCTAACATTGCATCAAATTCACATACTCAAACATTGCATCAAAATAAGGGCACGAATTTCAACTATTAAATTCACAATAATCACTTTTCACAATTAAGCACTTATGAATTGAGGTAGAAAAGAGATTGTGTTAAAAGATTATGAAAGAACACTAGTCCCCTTACCTCTTCTCTTCACAAAGCTAAGATAATCCTTCACTCCCCCTTGCTCCTAGCTTGATTCCTCTTAGATCTTCTCTCTAACTCTTTCTCTATCTCTAGCCTCCTTAGTGTTTTAAGAGAATGAATGAAAAGTTAACCTAGTTTCTCTCTAACTTAAGCTTATATAGTCCCCACTAACATGGTTTAGGTTAAGTCTCCCCATAATGGGCCTAACACACTCACGTCTAATTAGAAATGTTACTACTCACTTAACTTAGTAAAATGTCTAATTATTACCATCTCAAAAATAATTACTACTAGTTACCTCTAGTCTAAGTAAAAGAAACTATTCACCTCAAAATACTTAATTAATGCCAATTCTAAGTTTACTAAAATTTCCTCCTCAAAAATGACCAAAATACCCTTGAGTTCTAAATGACTAAAATACCCTTCAAACGCTAAACTCTACCAATTCCCGGATAAAATACACCCAAAGACAAATAATCGCAAACCAGCACATACGAATACATATAAACAATTAATAAAATAAATCTAGCGAAAATCGGGCTGTTACAATGGTTGTGGCACCTCTAGTCTTTTTCTTTGGCGGATAGGAGTCTGATGCACTTGTCATGATGCTTTTTTAGACAAAAATAATGTATTGGTTAGCTTCTCAATAACGATAACAAATAAACACAAACACAAATTGAGAAAAATATAACAATGGATAAAAAATTAACAAGTATTAATCTATAAGAAGTTTCTTTTTTCGTTCTCATTTATTGTCCTCTAATATCCATTCCTGGTGATCATAACGAGTGGCATATAAATTGTCTACTTCATTATCATTAGTGAAAGAAGATCTTTGTGTTGAAAAAGTAGTGTCATCTATATCTAGAGTTGAATCATTATTTTCATCAATCGGATGCTTGTTTCTTCTTTGGAGGACCACTGACCACCTGTTGTTAGAGGGATCACTGACATAAAACACTTGTTTTGCATGTGCTGCCTTATCAAGGTCCAACAATGTATTTCCGAATTCAGCAGTTTGTACACCATTGTTACTATTAAACCACTTACATTAGAAACATACACTTTAAACTTGGAATAATCTAGCTCCCAAATCTCCTCAATGACACTAAAATGAGCTAGGGATGCAAGAAGATGGTTTTTATCCTTTAAACTAGAGAAGTGAATTGCATAAGCCATGATCATGACCCCACTGTTTTGCATGGTACTCTTGTTATCCTGTGACTTGGTACAAAAGGAAACTTTGTTTATATCGTACATACTCCAACACAAGACATTATAGTCAGGCTCATTTACTAACCATTTTAATGTTTCAGAAGTTGCATCATCACTCAGAACCTTGGTTTTAAACCAGTCTATGAATATCTTGTTATGTTCTTTCAACACTGATTTTTCCTTCATTCGATGATATTTGGAGTTGACAATGGCTCAATCTCAGCTGTGTTATTCAATATATACAAATATGCTTGAAACACTTGTGCATGAGCCATGTGTTTAACCTTTAGACGTGTACCTGTACCATCACACCTTTCCTCATGAAGTGTCTTAGGAAGCCCTACAGGTTTTGCATCTGACAAATAGTTTCTACAAATAGATTATTCACATAACCTTTCAAGATATTCATGTATCGTTCGAAAGGGTACATCCACCTTAAATAAATAGGACCACACATTCTAATCTCTCTCACTAGATAGACTATTAAATGAACCATTATGTCGAAAAATAAGGGTGGAAATAACATCTCTGACTGACACAAGATAAAAATAGACTCATTTTCCAACTCATATAATTTATTAGGGTCAATCACTTTACTACATACGTCATTGAAGAATAAGCACAATCTAGTTAGGGCATGTCGATCATTTTTTGGCAATACGTGGAAATCATAGCGTGAGATTTCATTGACACAAGACTCTTAACATTTGACGAGTATCCTCGTGGCACTTTAATACCTAGTAGATACTCACAAAAACTTATTTTCTCTTCTTTAGACAATGTATGACATGAAGGTGGAAAATATATCTTGTTAACTCTTGTTTGTGGAGCTATTTATTCTCTTATTTTCATTTCAACAAGATCTAAACGAGCATTCAAACCATCTTTTGTCATTCCCTGAATGTTGAGAAGTGTTCCAATTACACTATCACGCACATTTTTCTCCAAATGCATGACATCAATACAATGTATTACATCAAGACTTGACCAATATGGAAGATCAAAGAACACTGACCTCTTCTTCCATATTTTTTTTCAATAGCATGCTTTTCTTTCTTTCCCAACAAACATTTATGTCATTCACCCGTTGTTAGACTTTTTCCCTGCTTAATGCCTTCGGAGCAAAATGACATCAATTCTATGGTTTTAATTTTTAGGTTATATTGATAAGGACAAAATTTAGGCACAACTCTTTAGGTGCTTTTAGCTAAAATATCCATAATTTTCTCAAACTTTTTTATTGCAAAAAAAGGGTATTTTTATCAAAGACACAATTTTTTTGTTCATTTTGTATCAATTTTATCCCTCTCTTTATAGCCCTTTCAATCCTATGGTAAAATGGAACTTGCATGTTGATTGAGTGATTACCTTATCAAATACTTAAGAAGCGATGATTTAGAGAGAAGAAAATTGAGCTTGGTTCACATTTGTGAAGATCCCCTTGTACTTATTTTGATTCAAGATTTAAGAACGAAAGAGATGCATGAGTTTGATCATTGAAGTATGTAAAACCATTGATTCCATTTTCAAATGAATGTAATAGTTCGAGTTTATTTGCCAAGCTTGTTCCTTGAAGACATGCAATAGTTCGAGTTTGGGGTTGTGATGACTCCTAGTCATAGCAGGAAAGTAATGTCTTCTCATAGTCTTTTTAATAGTCATTTGAGTCTTTTAAATGGTTTTTTAATGAACTTTATCAAGAAGTTGAGAAATATTCATTGTGCTATGTGTTAAAATAATTCATCTGGTGACTATCTTGGAGCATAGCCTCTATGGAAGCTATGGTGATGAGAAATGAGACAAAGAATGAAGGAAATTGGTGAATTTGGCCACTTATAGTTATCACTCACGCAGATTACCTTGAACCCCTCACACACATTGTGAATGTCCTAATTAGAATTTTCATTTATGTGGCATGAGTCTTGCGTAGGGAAGCATACACCATGTGTATGAAGAAGCTTTTGTCAAGTTTATCTGGTTGGGTGGGATGCACATTACACATACAAGGATGTTCCTCGTGCATGCATGGCGAGATTAAAAGTTCATGTGCAAGGCACACCATGGATGATGGACCTAGTGCATGTATCAAACTCACCTAAGACATTAACGTGTTGTGATTAGAGAAAGGGAATTTTTCTTGTTTATTGTAAGTCTAGACAAGGAAGTATAAAGATTGGAATGCGATTATCAAGTAGTAATAAAAGAGGGGATTTCAAAAACCTAATCGTCTTTATTTCTTGATTGGAATCAAAGTATTTTATTTTGCTGTTAATCCAAACAATATGCTAATTGAGCATACCCCCCAATTTTACATCCAAAGTATTTTATTAAGAACAATTCATCCATATTGATACAAACATATTATATTACTTCAACGACAATTTGATACTGTTGCCAAATATTCATCTCATGCAAGAACTGCAGTTGCAAATGCCCCTGCACTTTGGACATATCCATTCACTCAACAGGTTTACTTCTTCTGCGTTTTCGTTGTATCTGAACTCAACACACAAATCACAATCATTTAAATCAAATCATAATAAATTAGTATTCCTTTGTGCTCATGGTAAAATAGAATAATTTTGAAAATAAAAATTAATTAGAATAATTAAAGGTAAATCAAACCGGTTTAAGAGGCATTTGTGGTAGATCCTAATGACACAATTCTTGCATGTAGCAGCCAAACTGTTTGTTATATGCCGACACTTCAATATGGAAAACGAACAAAATAAACACGTTAACATAAAAACCGAAAATCAAACACATGCACAATTTCCAACTAGTCAAGTTAAACTTAACCACCATCATCCAACAACTTATCAACAAAGTTTTCATTATTCATGAAATTCCTACAATGAGTCATATAGCAAGGTTCAAATTGTGCTCTTTCCAAAAATCACCATAACAAATAACCAGGAAACGTACATAGAGTAAATCTTCGAACACCACTGTTCCATAACCTGTCGAAGAAAATTTTCAAATTTTGACATTAATTTAAGGCTGTAAAAGAAGTAATGCAATCACAATATGGATCATGATCTAATAATACAAACCAATTACGACAACCATTTATGGTCGACAACACACAATACTTCAAACACTAAGTTTAGCCAATTACCACCACCACAAGAAAAACAGAAAATATATATATTCAATAACCAAGATTGTAAAAATAAATTTTATGTTTCCTTTCAATACTCACTAGTGTCACCCTTCTTTGCTTGATCTAATTTTACTTCTTCAGCTCAATACATTATCTACTACCACAACAAACAATGATAACCCATTAGAAATTTTAGCAAAATCTTAATCTATAAAACATTGACAGACAAAAACATAGACACCAAACACAATAATACTTGAATCCATAAAACACCGACACAAACACGGACAATGAACATGACATTTACATGTCTGCAGTGATAATAATTTAAATAAATGGAATAGTTGAAAGTAAGCACGTCTGTTATTGTCATGTCAGTGTTGGAGCTCTATGAATATAAAGTAGAAGAATGTCATTTATTGGATATATATTATGTTAAATAAATAAACCTGGTGACAAGATTTGCCAACAACTGGAATTCGACGTGAGTTTCTTGAAGGTGAGAAAAACACAAGAAGGGGGTTGAATTGTGTTAACTTTTTCGCAACTCTTTAAGAGTATAAATCTGTTTTCCAGGATCAGAGTTTGAACAAGTTCAGGACCTGATGGAAGATCAGAGTCTGTTGCAGCGGAAATAGTAAAGAGATAAGGGAAAGAGAGAATACAAGCAATTATACAAGTTCCTTCCACAAACCGGAAGTAGTTCGGTCCCCCTTGCACTTCCAAGGAGAGTTTCACTAAAATGTAATAACAATTACAAGTTGCTCAAACACACAGTAAGAGACTTCCAATGCTCAAGCACACAAGCAAGAGACTTCTTTGCTCAAGGACACACTCAAGAGACTTCAAATGCTCAAGCACGCAGACAAGAGACTTCTAACACAATTTACAGAAAATTGAAAGAGAGTTTGAACACTTGATATACAATCAGTGGTGTTCAAAAATACAGAACAATAAGAGAGTTTGAACACTTGAATAACACTTGACTCAGGGATAATAGTAATATTTCTTAAAAATTCGTTCAGAGTCAGTAGTCTATTATCTAAGTCTTCACTCCTTTATATAGTCGTTGTAGAGAGATGTTGAGACAATCCAGCACATCACAAAGTCATCTAGAAGCTTGATCAAATATTATTGATCTGTTGCTTGATTTGGTAATTGTCTTTCGATACAGAATTTGAATTCCAATCCATTTGAGGCGAAATACCAGTAGACACAGCTGCCAACTTGTACAAGGTAGTGGAGTAGTGGAAACAGAGTCCATACAAAGTATTCTGTCCTATTTCTGCATTCTTGTCGTTAAGCATCCCATGCTCAAGTTGACTTTGAAGCTAGCCGTTATACCAGATGAATGTTTCTTTGCAGTCGAAAAACCTTCAGAGATTCATATAACCAAATCCTTGATTTGCAATCTTCAGACTCTCTGTAGAACTTTTAGATTCTGATGAGCTTCAGACTCTCTTTAGCTTCTTCAGATTCTCTTTGTTCTTCAGACGCTCTGGGTCTTTTGAACCTCTTGTTTAGTATTTCTTCGAAACAACTTCTTCAGACTCTCCAAGTCTTGTACTTCTTCAATACGTCATCTTTAGACTCTCCAGGTCTTCAGAACATCTCGAAACAGCTTCTTATGATTCTTCAGGCTCTCTAAGTCTTCAAAATCACTTGCAACAAGCTTCTTTAGGATTTTGCTCTTCATTTGTTCTTGTAGGATGCTTTCTAAGATTGACAACTTGAATTAAGATCTTGTACACTTGAACAAATATTAGCATATCCAATTGACAATATTTAATACCTTGTTATCATCAAAACTCAAAGTGGTATTGTTAAACCCATTTGTTCCAACATTACTAGCATCAGCTTCACTGCCAGTGAATTGAGATGAATAGATATCCATTTCCTTGTTGTTGCTTGAGAGATTAATATTTGTAACTCCGGCGTGCATATTTGTTTTCTCTCGTGCACATATTTAAAGATATAGTTTTAAATGAAAAGTTTTGTCTTTTCATTTTAGAAAAAATGGGATGAAGGTTTTTTTTTTGGAAGGATATGACTTTTTTAATGTTTTTATTTTTATGTTGGTCAAAAAAACATTAAATAGAAGAAAACAAAATATTGATTGTTGGTCAAAAACAAAAAGAAAAGAAAACAAAATATTGATATTTTAATAACATTAAATGTGTAATGTTAATATTAACATGCAATAGCTTACATATAATGCTAGTACAATCCTTAATTATACTACCTCCAACTAGAATAATTATTTTTTTACCTACATACCCATATTTATTATACATCATTTTCTTCAATCAACAAAAACTAACTACTATCTCTCTTAAAGGAGAAAATTGTAAAATAAATAATGATTGCAGACAACTTTAATACAAATATCGACTTTGTTAATTTCCGTGATTTTGACAAAAGGGTCTTAATTATTGGGACGGATGTAGTAATATTTTTGGACTAAACTTTCATTATGTAAAATCAATAAATAAAAAATTAAGAAAATTCGTTGATACCCTATAATTTTGTTCAATATCAATAATATTCAAGAAACATTAATTTAAAATATAAAATTTTAGGAATGGTTCAAACATTTAGTCGGGAAGGATTAAGTTTTTACTGTAAGATTAATTTTAAGAAAAGTCCGAGAGGGCTTAGATAGGATGAGTTAGGTCTAGTCAAGCTTAATCAGAGGTTGTGTTCAAATATCCCATTGGAGTGCATCATCGATAAAACTATTAAGAAAGAACTTTGCTATTAATTATAATATTACCTAGATATAGGGATTAATCTTTACACTTACGCGTAGAGAATACCTAATTTACACAAAAGATCATATTGCCTAGAATGAGTTGTGTCCAATTTAGATGGCATATATGATATCAAAATACGTCGTTTCTTTTGTAACTGGTGATTAGTTCAAATGTTATTGTGTTTTGACTATGTGTGAATGTGAACATATTGAGAAAACCAAGACACCATTCATATTCCTCTCAACAACAACAAAAAAAACCACTCATGTTATGTAGGATGGAGGAATATTTTTTACATTATTCACATTTCTCAACATGATTCATTGTATGCTCTATAACAACCTTTATGATCATCCTAATACATATGGTGTTTGATATCATGAAGGCCTCAACTCCTACATGTATGAATCATAACATGATAAAGAAAAACTAACTATGGTCACTGTGAAAATTGCTTGTGAAGTTTACATACATAATGAAATATGATTGGATTTGTGTGTAAAGCATATCTATTTACAAAAAAATATTCCCCCACAAAGTTGAACCGGACTATGATACTGTCATTGGAACTTACGAGAGAGCCAACACTGTTGTGGATCGACTCTTTGAACACATAACGACAACACAAATGAGCATGATGCCACATCATCACCCAATATTTTAAATTAGACGAAATTCTAGCCTGTGCTTGGCACGGATTTTTATACTAGTATTCTTAAATTTCAAAGTTTGTAAATTTAACAAAATAGGTAATTTAAAAATTTCCAAATGAGGGACAATATATTTAAAAAAAATTATCACATATTCAAAACCTTTTATCTATATCATCACTGCTTGTTTTCAAGGACATATGTGTGATGGTACTAGTAATTGAGACAAAAAGGTAATGCTTCAAAGGAAGATAGAGATAAAATTTTGGCTTCTCATCAATTTATATACAAATTTTATGCTACTCACCAACATAATGCACAAATATGCAATCTATAACCAAAAGACAATAATTGGAAGATTACTTATACAAATATTTTTGCAACCACAAATATTTCTATAGGCTGCCTCTTGTTGGAAACAAAGATGTGTATCTTGATGAAGCAATTAACAACAAAAAATATTTTTACTAGCACGCCTTGTCTTCCTAACCACATTGCATTCAACATATGTTCAAAAGCCTAGTAATGCATAAACTTCTCCAAACGTTAGAGTTTTATTTGGATCCCTTGTTTAGTTTAGTTTCAACATTTTCACTCTTTTCCCTTCAAAATCCACGACCTTGTTTTAAATAATACATCAGGTTTTCAACAAATCGTTGCACCAATGGATATAGAACTAACCTTCCGTAACCAATGTTCCTCAAGTGTGTGTTTTTTTTAACACATGCAATAATTCCGCTTTGATTTAGGCTTCCAACCATAACACATGCGATATTAAATATGCATCATTAAAGAATATAAATTATATTTCAATACATTTGATCTTGAGTAAGATAACTTATGAACGGTGATCATTCTATAAGCAACTGTTTCAACATTTAAAATGATTTTCCATGGAAATTAATGTACAAATCAATCACAAGATTTAAAAGTTTCTATCACAAGTTCAAAAAATTTCAATGAATTTTGCAAGAGCCTACTCAAGCTCAACTTGAAGAAATGTCACAAGATCTATCTAAGCTTGGCTACATGGTAACTTGTGAACTTAAAACCGTCATATTCCGAACGCTTTCAATGGTGCTGTTATCTCTTCTTGGATTTCAATTCAAATAATAATGAGAATCTATTTTGAAGTTATTCCTTCAACATTGCACTGTATTCCCACCATAGTTTAATTATAATGTGGTCTTGCATTTGAGTTCAAAAAATATTAGGTGTTGCCACTTCTTCTAATTGTTATCGTTATAATCCAAGTTTTGATACCATTAGTCTTTTGCAGTGGAAATTTTTTGTATCTCTGTAAAAGAAGTTTTGTACATTAGAAGAAATGTAATTCTTTTCGCCACATCTTCACTCAAGTCCTTTGTTCTTTCTACTTCTTTTACATCTCTTTCTAGACTTTAATTTTATGGATTGCTTTGATCATTATGAAGTTAATTCATGAGATTGCTTAATTTGTTTCCCTCACTTCCTTTACTCTTTAGGATGTGATTTTTGGTCTCATTAAGTGATACGGAAAACTAATAATAAATATATTCCAAAAACATATTGGAGTCCTTCAAAAAATAACATATGTTGCTCATAATAAATAAACAATAATATCTTCAAGTTTACCAATAGATATGTAATTTTTTTTGCACAAAGCAAACAATAACATGTATTTTTTCATCCATCACATGATTTTATACCAAATCAAAATGTACGTTACAACAGTTCCACTCACTAGATCTAGTATGTATAAAAGATACAACATGAGGAACTTTGCCATCATGAAAAAGCAAACTTTCATAGTGACTTGAAAACTCTTCAGCAATCTCTGAAGCAAGTTCACCGCAAACTCTTTTGCAATCCCTTCCACAACATGAGAAACTTTTCAATTGTCTTCTTTGTACTTGTTGACCTTTTCATATCTGATTTCTCTTAGCCCTACAACCAAAGCAGAAATGTAATAAACATTTAGTCACGAGATAGTGAGAAAATCACAATGTCACTACAAAAACTATTGTAAAAATATACATCTATTTAACAAAATTCTAAACCATGTGTTTAGTGGAGATCGTTGAACAAAAAAACATTGAATGAGACTCAAAATGTTGTGTATACTATATGTGTTTTTTTTCCAGATATTTTCAAAATTTGGTTTTCATATTGAAATTCGTGATCATAGATATTATATATTTTCATAAATTTGTAAACCAATTCTAATAAATAGAATTGTCATTGCAATGTTTAAATTACCTGCTTAAAATTACTATTGCATGAAGTACATTTAAACTATATATAGCCATACATGCAATTGTGAAATAGTGTCTACAACATGTTAAAAAGACAATCATTTTATGATTCTCCATAGATTGCTATTATCACATTCTAACACGGGAATTGAAAAACTAAATCCAGATTGTTATTAATATCATTAAAATACCACTATTATATCAGTAACTTACAGGCAACTCTTGCAGGTGCACATTCCTTTACACCTTGGACATATCCAATCATCCGACATGGCTAGTTCTTCTTCCTCTTCCCCATATCTGAGTTTAACACATCAAATAATTTATTGTTTTATTTACAAAACATCATAATAAAATGGTCTACCTATGTACTCTTGGTAAAATAGAATAGTTTTGAAAATAAAACCTAATTAAAAATAATATAATGTGTACCATACTTGAGTAGGCATTTGCAGCAGAACTTGAGGACACAAGGCTTCCCATTTCCTTGTTTCTTACATTTATAAGTCAGATTTTTTGTTTTTTTATGACACTTCAACGTGGAAAACCAAACAAACAAACTTGTTAGTATCAAAATGAACCTTAAAACCAGAAATCAAAGGCATACAAATATGTATCATGAGCTAACAATATACTCAATGCAAGCTAATCACAATAGTCCTTTATGTTGAAAACACAGTACTTTAAACAACTATTTATATCCTTTAATTAAACTCCATAATTAAGATCATCCTTCTAATCACAATTGTTGTTTATATTGGACAGTTGTATGTTTGAGAAACATCACATTCATACTGTTTTTGATAATATATATTTCATTTCAACACTCAGAATTCATTAGACATCATCATTAAGCAAAGACATCTCATTAGAAATTACTTCACAATAAAAACTTTTTCAGCACCGGCATAATCACCAAAGACGAGATTAACACGTCAACATCGATAATCATATGAAAATTTAAAATAAATGAATGTAACTACATATCAGTGCTACATGGATCTGAACTAATCGAATATGCATTATTAATATTCTATCATCCATTGGTATCTACAAACATTACAAGGAGCAAACATGAATCAAATCAAGGAGCTGAATATATACTAATAAATTATTATTTGATAATTTTTTTTAGCAACATAGGTATCTACCAACAATATTTGTTCAAATGTCCTCCTTAGTTTGATTTGCATACAAGAACAAGAGCATTGATAATCATGAACTAAATGAAAAGACATAAAAAATATGTATATTATATAAAGAATACAATGGGCCAAGGAGCTGAATAAAATCAATACAAAATGAAAAGAAAGTAAGAAACAATCATGGAAGCTTAGAAATCAACCTGATGACAAGATTCACCATCTGTGCGTGGGTTAGTAGCAGCAATCTCAGTGTCATCGAGTTCCATGTTATTGGTAGTGGTTGCGGGAATGGATCGAATGGGAACAACATTCATTGTTTTGGTCTTCTTTTGGATTGAACTGACACAAATAAAAAGCTAAAAAGATTAACAAAACAGTGATATAGAGAGAAAGAGAGATTTTAGTTTGGTTTGAAAGTGTGAGATATTATTAATAAGTAGAGGGAAGGGGCTAAGAACAACATACATTTTTTCGATATAAAACATTGCATCTGTTCGATTCGAAATAAATGGAAATTTTTGTTGAAGGAATAATATCAACTTTTGTATTATTTTTTATGGTATATATTATATGGAAATATTGACCTTCAAATAGTTTTATTAAGCAACCTACAAATCCATATACACTATATAATAAATATAGATTATTTTTTTGATATTATTAAAATGTTAATTTTTACCATGTAAAGTGAGTAATTTTAATTGTAATTTTAGCCTAATATTTCCTTTGAAAATATTTTATACATGTATTATATAAATATAATATTAACAAGCTTGCACCGCTTGTACTCAATGAATATATTTTTGCCCCCAAAAAATATTTTTGGTAGATACTAGTGGATATCAAAATTAAAGAGCTACAAAAGAAAAGAGCTTGTGCCTCTAGTACACTAAATATATATTTTTAGATGTAAAGGTTTACGTGACTTGGGTTAATGGATTAAGACCTTACGGACGAGTCAACTACTTATTAACTAAACCTACTTTTATTACATAAAAAAAAAAAAAAATTCTTTTTACCGGGTTTAAATTACAATATATAAATCCGTGGTTCTTTAAGATAAACCTCTATTCAATGATGATTCCTCCTATTTTTAGTAATTTTTGATAACATAATTTTTTTATCTACTTTTATTGTTAGGGAAATTATTTTTTTAATAAAAGTAGTAATAGAGAACCTTTGACCATTTTGAATTTACTTTAAAAAATGAGTTGTGTTAAAATTTAAATTTGGATTCTTTAAGATGTACTCATTTTCAAGATTCAATAATGACCCAAAATATATTAAAAATTCTAACAATTATAAAATAATATTTCGAAAACAACGTTTTTATTCATTAACCATTAAATACACATTATATATCATATTTTATCGTTTTTAACATACAGATCTATCTGACTACGATATATGTCAATTGTTATCGTTTTTTCAACATACAGATCTATTTAAGTACGGTATATAAAACAAAATTTTAAACTTTTTTGTGCAAAAACATATGATTCAAATAAGGGTTAATAGGTCCTTACCCCCCTGCAATATAGATCATTTCTAGTTTTACACCCTGTAAAATTATTTTTTTTTATTTACCCTCCTGTAAAATATTTTTGTTTTGATTTACCCCCCTAATAGGCCAAACAAAAACGAAAATTTCTTGAAAAATAAAATAAAATTGGTTTTTGTTTGGCCTATTAGGGAGGTAAATCAAAACAAAAATATTTTACAGGGGGTAAATCAAAAAAAAAATTTTACAGGGGGGAAAACCGGAAATGACCTATATTACAAAGGGTAAAGACCTATTAACCTTTCAAATAACACAAACCCTCAGCATATCATCTTTTATAAATATATCAAGTAATATAAGCACTTTCACATAAATAAAATAATTTTCTAAGTCTTTTTAAAAAACTCAAATATTTTGACTGTCATTTTTTTCACCTCAAAATTTAAAATTTCTACGAGATCTATACTGACCATGACCGGATCTATCACTTTTAGAGAGGGTTTCACAAGAAAAATTAAAAAGTACCACATAAAACCCATTATAGGGGTATAGCTAGAAAAAAAAGATATAATAGGGTTTTTTCTCGATATACCTTCAAACAAGAGATTGATCGCGAGCGTAGATGAGTCGATCTATCACTTTAGTAGACTTGGATCTAAGATATTGTGGATGATAGATTTGATGAAGATGATTGTGTGTGTGTGTGTGTGAGAGAGAGAGAGAGAGAGAGAGAGAGAGAGATTTATAGGTTTGAGAGAGGAGAGGAGAGAGAAATATTTTGTGAAATAAAAGGAAAGAGATATCACAGGTATACTTATAGACATAGAAAATTTATTTTTAGACCCCCATTAAAAAAACTCCACCCCAACACTAGTGTGACGTTTTCGGCCCATGAGATCAAATTAGCATTGGTGTTTAATTTCTATCCCCTAAATATTCTTTTACCCATTACATTAGAAACTAATATAATTATAAAATATCTAATCTCCTTACCGACTCTAATAATATGTCACAAATAATGCTCTTATCTAATTCTCAATAATAATATGTCACCAATAATGCTCTTATCTAATTCTCAATAGAGTCTTATTCCACTCCCATAATATTTTCAACCCTTAAAAATAAAAATAAGCCTACCTGTTGTGAATATTCTTTTTACTAACACGTTAAAAAATTATTCTCCAACTAAACCTAGGTCCAAGACTTTTAAAAATGTAAAGAATTTTTTTTATAAATGATGGACCATCATTTGTATACCCTGATAGATAAAATAAAAAGGTTACTGAAAATTGGGGGGACATAAACAACCTAACCTAGTAAAAATAAAAAATAGCAGAAAACAACCCTAAAGGTATTACAATTAATTCAATCTAAAAGGTTACAAGACAACAAGCAAACATACACACACAACCAACAAAATCCAGCGAACCGACGTACGAGCCCGAAACTAAATTGAAAAAAAAGAGTCGTGCATGAATGAACACAAGCAATAACAACCAAATACAAGTACACGTGAACTCGAACCATTTTTTAAGGTGAGACCTTAGCTGCCTTTGAAAATTGGTGGGCAAAATACCCAAACCAATAAAACACTGTCATGTGTACTCCGTTATAAAAATAATATTTATTATTTTATTTTGCAATTTTAGCATGTATTTAATTATTTGAATATTCACCCCATTTTAAATTATTGACATTTTATAATTTAAACCATCAAATTAATTAGATTTCACTTCCAATCCAATCACTCTCTAACTTTAAAGAATGACTTTACAAAAATAATTATAAAAAAAGAAAACACCACTAGGAATCGTACCAAGGCACACCCACAATTGTTCATTTAACTTAACCACTTGACCAATACATCATTTTTTTTTTTTTGAAGAAATCAAAATGGCATTATATAACAACTCAAGGTTAGCAGAGCCCAAGCACAAGGAGTGCCTAGGAAACCACTACAAATTACAAAGATACAAGAACATCAATACAAAAGACAAATTAGTCAATACCCAGACAATCTAACGGGCTTGACCACCACCTCTGCGTGCCATGAACAAACACGAGATTTTTAGCTTTCAGACATCCTAGAGCCAGCAATTTTACCTTATCTAATAAACGAGGCACAAGAGTAATGGAATGATTGAACAGCCTATTATTGCGCTCGTTCCACACCACCCAAGTACATAAGAGCCAAATGAGCTGCAGAAACGACCTCTTTGCTTTGCCTGCGCCTGCCTGCTGAGAAAACTGAACCAGATGATCTAGAATAGCATTGGGGTCCACCCCATCAAAACCAATCCAACCGCGCACCTGCTGCCACAAAGGATCAAACACGGGACAAGATAAGAATAAATGCTCCGCCGTTTCCACTTGACCACAACCAGCCACACAACGGACCTCATCCTCGAAAACAACACCCTGGAACGCCAGATTGGCCTTTGTTGGAAGCCGATCCCATAACAAACGCCATGCAAAAACCGAAATCTTCACAGGAATCTGAGGATGCCACACCAACTCGAACGGTAGATCCAGCTGAGCCTCAACACCGCGAGACAACAAATCATAAGCAACCCTCACCGAATAGCCCTCTGCTCCATCAGGAAGCCACTCCCAAGAATCTAAAACATTAGGAGCCAAAGAGAAATCAAGAAGTAACGCCCTGCACTCCTCCACCTGGGCCTCCTCCCACACCCAAAGCCTGCGCCTCCACCTCCAACCCACACCAGCCACCTCCAGACCCGCAGAGAGCATAGAAGCCACCGAAATGGTTTTGTTCTCCGCCAGGTCAAATAAACGCGGAAAGCGTTCACAAAACGGGGGGCCACCAAACCACCTATGCGACCAAAACAGCGTCGCAGCCCCCATCACCCACCCTACGCCTAACACTATCTCCGAACCACCCACCGCCAATGTCACCCACCCCATCACGAATCCTACCTACCTCCCGCCACCACGAAGAAACACTTCGGCCCCCTACCTCCAACCTCTCATCCACCTCGCCGTAGCGAGCTGCTAAAACACGATACCACAAGCCCTCCCTATCCACTAACATCCTCCAACACCATTTACCTAGAAGAGCCACATTAAACTCCCTCATCTTTCTCACCCCCAAACCTCCATCCTCCTTTTTAGAGCACAAAGTTTTCCACCCTATCCATGTAATTTTCCTAAAGTCCTCACTCCCACCCCAAAAAAAATTATTCAATAAAGATTCAATGGAAGAGATTATACCTGTTGGAGCTTTGAAGAAAGAAAGAGCATAGACAGGCAGAGAAGTCAGGACAGATCTGAGGAGAATCAAGCGACCACCGAAAGAGAGAAACCTACTATTCCAACCTGCAAGTCTAGATTTAACACGATTAACGATAGGTTCCCAAAACATTAGCCTCCGCGGATTGCCACCGATCGGCATACCTAGATACATAAAGGGATAAGAATTGGAAATCAAAATATATGTTATTAGTGAGTTGTGTGTGTGTGTGTGTGTGTGTGTGTGTGTGTGTGTGTGTGTGTGTGTGTGTGTGTAATAAATAATAAATAATTCTAAAATAAATCAGTATGATTTCATTCATTTGATTTTTTTTTATATTTTAAATATTATTCTCTTATATAAATGCATATTATTTTAAATATTATTCTCTTATCTAGATTCAATGAACTACAACAATATTTCATTTGTGTTCCATCAAAAAAAAATCATTTATGATCATCCGAATTGTGATTTATTTTAGGTCCGGTATTTCTTTTGAATTAGATGAACTATTTAAAGGTATTAAATGAAAATTGTCAAGATAAATGTAATGTTTCTATTAAATATTTTTGTTTTTATATGTAAAAAATCTGTTAAATATTTGCATTGCGTTTGATGAGGATTTTATTTCCTCGTATCTGTCGATGTAAATTTTTATGTATTCATATGAGAAAGTTAATATGACAAAATTTTGAAAACTAATGACTATTTTTAAAATATCAATGTTAATGTAGTGTTTTTATTAAATATTTGTTTATTTTATTTGCAAAACATTGTTAAATAATTGGACTACACTCGTTGCAAAATTTATGTGCTTATACTGCGGAAGCAAATTTTTATGTACCAGTATGAGAAAGTCAATTTCATAAAATTTTTAAAACTCGTGATTATTTTCTCATTGAGATACGGGCGTATTTGAAAACAAATAAACTTGAATTCAACGAAATCATATATTCTACCAAGATATTCATTGGGGAAGTAGCAGCCCTTTTGAAGAAAGTTATTCAGGAGCAGATGAAACTTTTTTTACTTCCTGAACTAGTAGCAAAAAATTGATTAATAGTTTCATATCTTTATTATTTTCACAAGCAGAAAGACAGTAACTACTGAGCCCGTCTGTTCTCTCTTTTTGGGTCATTGAAAATTAAAAGTAATTTTGAAAGAAGAAAAAGTTAGATCAAAAGAGCCAAAAAGAGGCAATATTTTGGTCCATACTATTTGGACCAGAAAAAATGGACAAATCTCAGTAACCCAAATAGTATGGACCAGAGATTATATATATTGCTCTGGACCGGTCAAAGACCAGAGTATAACTGCTTAGGCTCATTAACACACCAAGCCCAAATGCTACATTTGGCAATTTACTCACAACACACCCCTTCTCCAAAAGGGGGTGCTTAGAGCGATTGAGACTTGTTCAAATGAACAGTAACGTATTTCTTCCCATGTTCCTGCGAATATGTCACCAGCGGTTACACTTCTACTGATTTCGTAACTGCCGATCACACGTGTGCCTTATAACGGCTCAACATTCACCCATCTCTATAAATAGGAGGCTCATCGTAGCCTCCAAGGCAGAATCTCTCTTACTCTCAAACCCCCATTTTGAACTCTACTGACTTGAGCGTCAGAGTGTGTGCAGCTACACACCCTTCATTCGGTCCAACGCTCACCGGAAGTACACTCTACCACCGTGAACCACCACATTCAACCAAGCATCGACAACCACCTTCTGATCAGGTACGATCAAATTTCAAACTTCGTAAATTTAACAGAAAAGGTAATTTAAAAATTTCCAAATGAGGGACTATATATTTAAAAAATTTTATCACATTTTAAATGAAAAGTTTTGTCTTTTCATTTTAGAATAAATGGGATGAAGGTTTTTTTTGGGAAGGATATGACTTTTTTAATGTTTTTATTTTTATGTTGGTCAAAAAAACATTAAATAGAAGAAAACAAAATATTGATTGTTGGTCAAAAACAAAAAGAAAACAAAACAAAATATTGATATTTTAATAACATTAAATGTGTAATGTTAATATTAACATGCAATAGCTTACATATAATGCTAGTACAATCCTTAATTATACTACCTCTAACTAGAATAATTATTTTTTTACCTACATACCCATATTTATTATACATCATTTTCTTCAATCAACAAAAACTAACTACTATCTCTCTTAAAGGAGAAAATTGTAAAATAAATAATGATTGCAGACAATTTTAATACAAATATCGACTTTGTTAATTTTCGTGATTTTGACAAAAGGGTCTTAATTATAGGGACGGATGTAGTAATATTTTTGGAATAAACTTTCATTATGTAAAATCAATAAATAAAAAATTAAGAAAATTCGTTGATACCCTATAATTTAGTTCAATATCAATAATATTCAAGAAACATTAATTTAAAATATAAAATTTTAGGAATGGTTCAAACATTTAGTCGGGAAGGATTAAGTTTTTACTGTAAGTTTAATTTTAAGAAAAGTCCGAGAGGGCTTAGATAGGATGAGTTAGGTCTAGTCAAGCTTAATCAGAGGTTAAGTGTTCAAATATCCCATTGGAGTGCATCATCGATAAAATTATTAAGAAAGAACTTTGCTATTAATTATAATATTACCTAGAAATATGGATTAATCTTTACACTTACGCGTAGAAAATACCTAATTTACACAGAAGATCATATTACCTAGAACGAGTTGTGTCCAATTTAGATGGCATATATGATATCAAAATACGTCGTTTCTTTTGTAACTGGTGATTAGTTCAAATGTTATTGTGTTTGACTAGGTGTGAATGTGAACATATTGAGAAAACAAAGACATCATTCATATTCCTCTCAACAACAACAAAAAAAAACCTCTCATGTTATGTAGGATGGAGGAATATTTTTTACATTATTCACATTTCTCAACATGATTCATTGTATGCTCTATAACAACCTTTATGATCATCCTAATACATATGGTGTTTGATAGCATGAAGGCCTCAACTCCTACATGTATGAATCATAACATGATAAAGAAAAACTAACTATGGTCACTGTGAATATTGCTTGTGAAGTTTACATACATAATGAAATATGATTGGATTTGTGTGTAAAGCATATCTATTTACAAAAAAAATTCCCACACAAAGTTGAACCGGACTATGATACTGTCATTGGAACTTACGAGAGAGCCAACACTGTTGTGGATCGACTCATTGAACACATAACGACAACACAAATGAGCATCATGCCACATCATCATCCAATATTTTAAATTAGACGAAATTCTAGCTTGTGTTTGGCACGGATTTTTATACTAGTATTCTTAAATTTCAAAGTTCGTAAATTTAACAAAAAAGGTAATTTAAAAATTTCCAAATGAGGGACTATATATTTAAAAAAAATTATCACATATTCAAAACCTTATATCTATATCATCACTACTTGTTTTGAAGGACATATGTGTGATGGTACTAGTGATTGAGACAAAAAGGTAATGTTTCAAAAGAAGATAGAGATAAAATTTTGGCTTCTCATCAATTTATACACAAATTTTATGCTACTCACCAACATAATGCACAAATATGCAATCTATAACCAAAAGACAATAATTGGAAGATTACTTATACAACTATTTTTGCAACCACAAATATTTCTACACGCTGCCTCTTGTTGGAAACAAAGATGTGTATCTTGATGAAGCAATTAACAACAAAAAATATTTCTACTAGCACGCCTTGTCTTCCTAACCACGTTGCATTCAACATATGTTCAAAAGCCTAGTAATGCATAAACTTCTCCAAACGTTAGAGTATTATTTGGATCCCTTGTTTAGTTTAGTTTCAACATTTTCACTCTTTTCCCTTCAAAATCCACGACCTTATTTTAAATAATACATCAGGTTTTCAACAAATCGTTGCACCAATGGATATAGAACTAACCTTCCATAACCAATGTTCCTCAAGTGTGTGTTTTTTTTAACACATGCAATAATTCCGCTTTAATTTAGGCTTCCAACCATAACACATGCGATATTAAATATGCATCATTAAAGAATATAAATTATATTTCAATACATTTGATCTTGAGTAAGATAACTTATAAACGGTGATCATTCTATAAGCAACTGTTTCAACATTTAAAATGATTTTCCATGGAAATTAATGTACAAATCAATCACAAGATTTAAAAGTTTCTATCACAAGCTCAAAAAAATTCAATGAATTTTGCAAGAGCCTACTCAAGCTCAACTTGAAGAAATGTCACAAGATCTATCTAAGCTTGGCTACATGGTAACTTGTGAACTTAAAACCGTCATATTCCGAACGCTTTCAATGGTGCTGTTATCTCTTCTTGGATTTCAATTCAAATAATAATGAGAATGTATTTTGAAATTATTCCTTCAACATTGCACTGTATTCCCACCATAGTTTAATTATAATGTGGTCTTGCATTTGAGTTCAAAAAATATTAGGTGTTGCCACTTCTTCTAATTGTTATCGTTATTATCCAAGTTTTGATACCATTAGTCTTTTGCAGTGGAAATTTTTTGTATCTCTGTAAAAGAAGTTCTGTACATTAGAAGAAATGTAATTCTTTTCGCCACATCTTCACTCAAGTCCTTTGTTCTTTCTTCTTCTTTTACATCTCTTTCTAGACTTTAATTTTATGGATTGCTTTGATCATTATGAAGTTAATTCATGAGATTGCTTAATTTGTTTCCCTCACTTCCTTTACTCTTTAGGATGTGATTTTTGGTCTCATTAAGTGATATGGAAAACTAATAATAAATATATTCCAAAAACATATTGGAGTCCTTAAAAAAATAACATATGTTGCTCATAATAAATAAACAATAATATCTTCAAGTTTACCAATAGATATGTAATTTTTTTTGCACAAAGCAAACAATAACATGTATTTTTTCATCCATCACATGATTTTATACCAAATCAAAATGTACGTCACAACAGTTCCACTCACTAGATCTAGTATGTATAAAAGATACAACATGAGGAACTTTGCCATCATGAAAAAGCAAACTTTCATAGTGACTTGAAAACTCTTCAGCAATCTCTGAAGCAAGTTCTCCGCAAACTCTTTTGCAATCCCTTCCACAACATGAGAAACTTTTCAATTGTCTTCTTTGTACTTGTTGACCTTTTCATATCTGATTTCTCTTAGCCCTACAACCAAAGCAGAAATGTAATAAACATTTAGTCATGAGATAGTGAGAAAATCACAATGTCACTACAAAAACTATTGTAAAAATATATATCTATTTAACAAAATTCTAAACCATGTGTTTAGTGGAGATCGTTGAACAAAAAAACATTGAATGAGACTCAAAATGTTGTGTATACTATATGTGTTTTTTTTCCAGATATTTTCAAAATTTGGTTTTCATATTGAAATTCGTGATCATAGATATTATATATTTTCATAAATTTGTAAACCAATTCTAATAAATAGAATTGTCATTGCAATGTTTAAATTACCTGCTTAAAATTACTATTGCATGAAGTACATTTAAACTATATATAGCCATACATGCAATTGTGAAATAGTGTCTACAACATGTTAAAAAGACAATCATTTTATGATTCTCCATAGATTGCTATTATCACATTCTAACACGGGAATTGAAAAACTAAATCCAGATTGTTATTAATATCAATAAAATACCACTATTATATCAGTAACTTACAGGAAACTCTTGCAGGTGCACATTCCTTTACACCTTGGACATATCCAATCATCCGACATGGCTAGTTCTTCTTCCTCTTCCCCATATCTGAGTTTAACACATATCAAATAATTTATTGTTTTATTTACAAAACATCATAATAAAATGGTCTACCTTTGTACTCTTGGTAAAATAGAATAGTTTTGAAAATAAAACCTAATTAAAAATAATATAATGTGTACCATACTTGAGTAGGCATTTGCAGCAGAACTTGAGGACACAAGGCTTCCCATTTCCTTGTATCTTACATTTATAAGTCAGATTTTTTGTTTTTTTATGACACTTCAACGTGGAAAACCAAACAAACAAACTTGTTAGTATCAAAATGAACCTTAAAACCATAAATCAAAGGCATACAAATATGTATCATGAGCTAACAATATACTCAATGCAAGCTAATCACAATAGTCCTTTATGTTGAAAACACAGTACTTTAAACAACTATTTATATCCTTTAATTAAACTCCATAATTAAGATCATCCTTCTAATCACAATTGTTGTTTATATTGGACAGTTGTATGTTTGAGAAACATCACATTCATCCTGTTTTTGATATTATATATTTCATTTCAACACTCAGAATTCATTAGACATCATCATTAAGCAAAGACATCTCATTAGAAATTACTTCACAATAAAAACTTTTTCAGCACCGACATAATCACCAAAGACGAGATTAACACGTCAACATCGATAATCATATGAAAATTTAAAATAAATAAATGTAACTACATATCAGTGCTACATGGATCTGAACTAATCGAATATGCATTATTAATATTCTATCATCCATTGGTATCTACAAATTTTACAAGGAGCAAACATGAATCAAATCAAGGAGCTGAATATATACTAATAAATTATTATTTGATAATTTTTTTTAGCAACATAGGTATCTACCAACAGTATTTTTTCTAATGTCCTCCTTAGTTTGATTTGCGTACAAGAACAAGAGCATTGATAATCATGAACTAAATGAAAAGACATAAAAAATATGTATATTATATAAAGAATACAATGGGCCAAGGAGCTGAATAAAATTAATACAAAATGAAAAGAAAGTAAGAAACAATCATGGAAGCTTAGAAATCAACCTGATGACAAGATTCACCATCTGTGCGTGGGTTAGTAGCAGCAACCTCAATGTCATCGAGTTCCATGTTATTGGTAGTGGTTGCGGGAATGGATCGAATGGGAACAGCATTCATTGTTTTGGTCTTCTTTTGGATTGAACTGACACAAATAAAAAGCTAAAAAGATTAACAAAACAGTGATATAGAGAGAAAGAGAGATTTTAGTTTGGTTTGAAAGTGTGAGATATTATTAATAAGTAGAGGGAAGGGGCTAAGAACAACATACATTTTTTCGATATGAAACATTGCATCTGTTCGGTTTGAAATAAATGGAAATTTTTGTTGAAGGAATAATATCAACTTTTGAATTATTTTTTATGGTATATATTATATGGAAATATTGACCTTCAAATAGTTTTATTAAGCAACCTACAAATCCATATACACTATATAATAAATATAGATTATTTTTTTGATATTATTAAAATCTTAATTTTTACCATGTAAAGTGAGTAATTTTAATTGTAATTTTAGCCTAATATTTCCTTTGAAAATATTTTATACATGTATTATATAAATATAATATTAACGAGCTTGCACCGCTTGTACTCAATGAATATATTTTTGCCCCCAAAAAATATTTTTGGTAGATACTAGTGGATATCAAAATTAAAGAGCTACAAAAGAAAAGAGCATGTGCCTCTAGTACACTAAATATATATTTTTAGATGTAAAGGTTTACGTGACTTGGGTTAATGGATTAAGACCTTACGGACGAGTCAACTACTTATTAACTAAACCTACTTTTATTACATAAAAAAAAAAATATTATTTTAACCGGGTTTAAATTACAATATATAAATCCGTGGTTCTTTAAGATAAACCTCTATTCAATGATGATTCCTCCTATTTTTAGTAATTTTTGATAAAATAATTTTTTTATCTACTTTTATTGTTAGGGAAATTATTTTTTTAATAAAAGTAGTAATAGAGTACCTTTGACCATTTTGTATTTACTTTAAAAAATGAGTTGTGTTAAAATTTAAATTTGGATTCTTTAAGATGTACTCATTTTCAAGATTCAATAATGACCCAAAATATATTAAAAATTCTATCAATTATAAAATAATATTTCGAAAACAACGTTTTTATTCATTAACCATTAAATACACATTATATATCATATTTTATCGTTTTTAACATACAGATCTATCTGACTACGATATATGTCAATTGTTATCGTTTTTTCAACATACAGATCTATTTAAGTACGGTATATAAAACAAAATTTTAAACTTTTTTGTGCAAAAACATATGATTCAAATAAGGGTTAATAGGTCCTTACCCCCCTGTAATATAGGTCATTTCTAGTTTTACACCCTGTAAAAAAAAAATTTTTTATTTACCCTCCTGTAAAATATTTTTGTTTTGATTTACCCCCTAATAGGCCAAACAAAAACGAAAATTTCTTGAAAAATAAAATAAAATTGGTTTTTGTTTGGCCTATTAGGGAGGTAAATCAAAACAAAAATATTTTACAGGGGAGTAAATCAAAAAAATAATTTTACAGGGGGGAAAACCGGAAATGACCTATATTACAAAGGGTAAAGACCAATTAACCTTTCAAATAACACAAACCCTCAGCATATCATCTTTTATAAATATATCAAGTAATATAAGCACTTTCACATAAATAAAATAATTTTCTATGTCTTTTTAAAAAACTCAAATATTTTGACTGTCATTTTTTTCACCTCAAAATTTAAAATTTCTACGAGATCTATACTGACCATGACCGGATCTATCACTTTTAGAGAGGGTTTCACAAGAAAAATTAAAAAGTACCACATAAAACCCATTATAGGGGTATAGCTAGAAAAAAAAGATATAATAAGGTTTTTTCTCGATATACCTTCAAACAAGAGATTGATCGCGAGCGTAGATGAGTCGATCTATCACTTTAGTAGACTTGGATCTAAGATATTGTGGATGATAGATTTGATGAAGATGATTGTGTGTGTGTGTGTGTGAGAGAGAGAGAGAGAGAGAGAGAGAGAGAGAGAGAGAGAGAGAGAGAGAGAGAGATTTATAGGTTTGAGAGAGGAGAGGAGAGAGAAATATTTTGTGAAATAAAAGAAAAGAGATATCACAGGTATACTTATAGACATAGAAAATTTATTTTTAGACCCCCATAAAAAAAACTCCACCCAACACTAGTGTGACGTTTCCAGCCCATGAGATCAAATTAGCATTGGTGTTTAATTTCTATCCCCTAAATATTCTTTTACCCATTACATTAGAAACTAATATAATTATAAAATATCTAATCTCCTTACCGACTCTAATAATATGTCACAAATAATGCTCTTATCTAATTCTCAATAATAATATGTCACCAATAATGCTCTTATCTAATTCTCAATAGAGTCTTATTCCACTCCCATAATATTTTCAACCCTTAAAAATAAAAATAAGCCTACCTGTTGTGAATATTCTTTTTACTAACACGTTAAAAAATTATTCTCCAACTAAACCTAGGTCCAAGACTTTTAAAAATGTAAAGAATTTTTTTTATAAATGATGGACCATCATTTGTATACCCTGATAGATAAAATAAAAAGGTTACTGAAAATTGGGGGGACATAAACAACCTAACCTAGTGAAAATAAAAAATAGCAGAAAACAACCCTAAAGGTATTACAATTAATTTAATCTAAAAGGTTACAAGACAACAAGCAAACATACACACACAACCAACAAAATCCAGCGAACCGACGTACGAGCCCGAAACTAAATTGAAAAAAAAGAGTCGTGCATGAATGAACACAAGCAATAACAACCAAATACAAGTACACGTGAACTCAGACCATTTTTTAAGGTGAGACCTTAGCTGCCTTTGAAAATTGGTGGGCAAAATACCCAAACAAATAAAACACTGTCATGTGTACTCCGTTATAAAAATAATATTTATTATTTTATTTTGCAATTTTAGCATGTATTTAATTATTTGAATATTCACCCCATTTTAAATTATTGACATTTTATAATTTAAACCATCAAATTAATTAGATTTCACTTCCAATCCAATCACTCTCTAACTTTAAAGAATGACTTTGCAAAAATAATTATAAAAAAAGAAAACACCACTAGGAATCGTACCAAGGCACACCCACAATTGTTCATTTAACGTAACCACTTGACCAATACATCATTTTTTTTTTTTGAAGAAATCAAAATGGCATTATATAACAACTCAAGGTTAGCAGAGCCCAAGCACAAGGAGTGCCTAGGAAACCACTACAAATTACAAAGATACAAGAACATCAATACAAAAGACAAATTAGCCAATACCCAGACAATCTAACGGGCTTGACCACCACCTCTGCGTGCCATGAACAAATACGAGATTTTTAGCTTTCAGACATCCTATAGCCAGCAATTTTACCTTATCTAATAAACGAGGCACAAGAGTGATGGAATGATTGAACAGCCTATTATTGCGCTCGTTCCACACCACTCAAGTACATAAGAGCCAAATGAGCTGCAGAAACGACCTATTTGCTTTGCCTGCGCCTACCTGCTGAGAAAACTGAACCAGATGATCTAGAATAGCATTGGGGTCCACCCCATCAAAACCAATCCAACCGCGCACCTGCTGCCACAAAGGATCAAACACGGGACAAGATAAGAATAAATGCTCCGCCGTTTCCACTTGACCACAACCAGCCACACAACGGACCTCATCCTCGGAAACAACACCCTGGAACGCCAGATTAGCCTTTGTTGGAAGCCGGTCCCATAACAAACGCCATGCAAAAACCGAAATCTTCACAGGAACCTGAGGATGCCACACCAACTCGAACGGTAGATCCAGCTGAGCCTCAACACCGTGAGACAACAAATCGTAAGCACCCCTCACCGAATAGCCCTCTGCTCCATCAGGAAGCCACTCCCAAGAATCTGAAACATTAGGAGCCAAAGAGAAATCAAGAAGTAACGCCCTGCACTCCTCCACCTGGGCCTCCTCCCTTGCCCAAAGCCTGCGCCTCCACCTCCAACCCACACCAGTCACCTCCAGACCCGCAGAGAGCATAGAAGCCACCGAAATGGTTTTGTTCTCCGCCAGGTCAAATAAACGCGGAAAGCGTTCACAAAACGGGGGGCCACCAAACCACCTATGCGACCAAAACAGCGTCGCAGCCCCATCACCCACCCTACGCCTAACACTATCTCCGAACCACCCACCGCCAATGTCACCCACCCCATCACGAATCCTACCTACCTCCCGCCACCACGAAGAAACACTTCGGCCCCCTACCTCCAACCTCTCATCCACCTCGCCGTAGCGAGCTGCTAAAACACGATACCACAAGCCCTCCCTATCCACTAACATCCTCCAACACCATTTACCTAGAAGAGCCACATTAAACTCCCTCATCTTTCTCACCCCCAAACCTCCATCCTCCTTTTTAGAGCACAAAGTTTTCCACCCTATCCAAGTAATTTTCCTAAAGTCCTCACTCCCACCCCAAAAAAAATTATTCAATAAAGATTCAATGGAAGAGATTATACCTGTTGGAGCTTTGAAGAAAGAAAGAGCATAGACAGGCAGAGAAGTCAGGACAGATCTGAGGAGAATCAAGCGACCACCGAAAGAGAGAAACCTACTATTCTAACCTGCAAGTCTAGATTTAACACGATTAACGATAGGTTCCCAAAACTTTAGCCTCCGCGGATTGCCATCGATCGGCATACCTAGATACATAAAGGGATAAGAATTGGAAATCAAAATCTATGTTATTAGTGAGTTGTGTGTGTGTGTGTGTGTGTGTGTGTGTGTGTGTTTGTGTGTGTGTAATAAATAATAAATAATTCTAAAATAAATCAGTATGATTTCATTCATTTGATTTTTTTTATATTTTAAATATTATTCTCTTATATAAATGCATATTATTTTAAATATTATTCTCTTATCTAGATTCAATGAACTACAACAATATTTCATTTGTGTTCCATCAAAAAAAAATCATTTATGATCAACCGAATTGTGATTTATTTTAGGTCCGGTATTTCTTTTGAATTAGATGAACTATTTAAAGGTATTAAATGAAAATTGTCAAGATAAATGTAATGTTTCTATTAAATATTTTTGTTTTTATATGTAAAAAATCTGTTAAATATTTGCATTGCGTTTGATGAGGATTTTATTTCCTCGTATCTGTCGATGTAAATTTTTATGTATTCATATGAGAAAGTTAATATGACAAAATTTTGAAAACTAATGACTATTTTTAAAATATCAATGTTAATGTAGTGTTTTTATTAAATATTTGTTTATTTTATTTGCAAAACATTGTTAAATAATTGGACTACACTCGTTGCAAAATTTATGTGCTTATACTGCGGAAGCAAATTTTTATGTACCAGTATGAGAAAGTCAATTTCATAAAATTTTCAAAACTCGTGATTATTTTCTCATTGAGATACGGGCGTATTTGAAAACAAATAAACTTGAATTCAACGAAATCATATATTCTACCAAGATATTCATTGGGGAAGTAGCAGCCCTTTTGAAGAAAGTTATTCAGGAGCAGATGAAACTTTTTTTACTTCCTGAACTAGTAGCAAAAAATTGATTAATAGTTTCATATCTTTATTATTTTCACAAGTAGAAAGACGGTAACTACTGAGCCCGTCTGTTCTCTCTTTTTGGGTCATTGAAAATTAAAAGTAATTTTGAAAGAAGAAAATGTTAGATCAAAAGAGCCAAAAAGAGGCAATATTTTGGTCCATACTATTTGGACCAGAAAAAATGGACAAATCTCAGTAACCCAAATAGTATGGACCAGAGATTATATATATTGCTCTGGACCGGTCAAAGACCAGAGTTTAACTGCTTAGGCTCATTAACACACCAAGCCCAAATGCTACATTTGGCAATTTACTCACAACACACCCCTTCTCCAAAAGGGGGTGCTTAGAGCGATTGAGACTTGTTCAAATGAACAGTAACGTATTTCTTCCCATGTTCCTGCGAATATCTCACCGGCGGTTACACTTATACTGATTTCGTAACTGCCGATCACACGTGTGCCTTATAACGGCTCAACATTCACCCATCTCTATAAATAGGAGGCTCATCGTAGCCTCCAAGGCAGAATCTCTCTTACTCTCAAACCCCCATTTTGAACTCTACTGACTTGAGCGTCAGAGTGTGTGCAGCTACACACCCTTCATTCGGTCCAACGCTCACCGGAAGTACACTCTACCACCGTGAACCACCACATTCAACCAAGCATCGACAACCACCTTCTGATCAGGTACGATCAAATTTCAAACTTCGTAAATTTAACAGAAAAGGTAATTTAAAAATTTCCAAATGAGGGACTATATATTTAAAAAAATTTATCACATTTAAAATGAAAAGTTTTGTCTTTTCATTTTAGAATAAATGGGATGAAGGTTTTTTTTGGGAAGGATATGACTTTTTTAATGTTTTTATTTTTATGTTGGTCAAAAAAACATTAAATAGAAGAAAACAAAATATTGATTGTTGGTCAAAAACAAAAAGAAAACAAAACAAAATATTGATATTTTAATAACATTAAATGTGTAATGTTAATATTAACATGCAATAGCTTACATATAATGCTAGTACAATCCTTAATTATACTACCTCTAACTAGAATAATTATTTTTTTACCTACATACCCATATTTATTATACATCATTTTCTTCAATCAACAAAAACTAACTACTATCTCTCTTAAAGGAGAAAATTGTAAAATAAATAATGATTGCAGACAATTTTAATACAAATATCGACTTTGTTAATTTTCGTGATTTTGACAAAAGGGTCTTAATTATAGGGACGGATGTAGTAATATTTTTGGAATAAACTTTCATTATGTAAAATCAATAAATAAAAAATTAAGAAAATTCGTTGATACCCTATAATTTTGTTCAATATCAATAATATTCAAGAAACATTAATTTAAAATATAAAATTTTAGGAATGGTTCAAACATTTAGTCGGGAAGGATTAAGTTTTTACTGTAAGTTTAATTTTAAGAAAAGTCCGAGAGGGCTTAGATAGGATGAGTTAGGTCTAGTCAAGCTTAATCAGAGGTTAAGTGTTCAAATATCCCATTGGAGTGCATCATCGATAAAATTATTAAGAAAGAACTTTGCTATTAATTATAATATTACCTAGATATAGGGATTAATCTTTACACTTACGCGTAGAAAATACCTAATTTACACAGAAGATCATATTACCTAGAACGAGTTGTGTCCAATTTAGATGGCATATATGATATCAAAATACGTCGTTTCTTTTGTAACTGGTGATTAGTTCAAATGTTATTGTGTTTGACTAGGTGTGAATGTGAACATATTGAGAAAACAAAGACATCATTCATATTCCTCTCAACAACAACAAAAAAAAACCTCTCATGTTATGTAGGATGGAGGAATATTTTTTACATTATTCACATTTCTCAACATGATTCATTGTATGCTCTATAACAACCTTTATGATCATCCTAATACATATGGTGTTTGATAGCATGAAGGCCTCAACTCCTACATGTATGAATCATAACATGATAAAGAAAAACTAACTATGGTCACTGTGAATATTGCTTGTGAAGTTTACATACATAATGAAATATGATTGGATTTGTGTGTAAAGCATATCTATTTACAAAAAAAAATTCCCACACAAAGTTGAACCGGACTATGATACTGTCATTGGAACTTACGAGAGAGCCAACACTGTTGTGGATCGACTCATTGAACACATAACGACAACACAAATGAGCATCATGCCACATCATCATCCAATATTTTAAATTAGACGAAATTCTAGCTTGTGTTTGGCACGGATTTTTATACTAGTATTCTTAAATTTCAAAGTTCGTAAATTTAACAAAAAAGGTAATTTAAAAATTTCCAAATGAGGGACTATATATTTAAAAAAAATTATCACATATTCAAAACCTTATATCTATATCATCACTGCTTGTTTTGAAGGACATATGTGTGATGGTACTAGTGATTGAGACAAAAAGGTAATGTTTCAAAAGAAGATAGAGATAAAATTTTGGCTTCTCATCAATTTGTACACAAATTTTATGCTACTCACCAACATAATGCACAAATATGCAATCTATAACTAAAAGACAATAATTGGAAGATTACTTATACAACTATTTTTGCAACCACAAATATTTCTACACGCTGCCTCTTGTTGGAAACAAAGATGTGTATCTTGATGAAGCAATTAACAACAAAAAAATTTCTACTAGCACGCCTTGTCTTCCTAACCACATTGCATTCAACATATGTTCAAAAGCCTAGTAATGCATAAACTTCTCCAAACGTTAGAGTTTTATTTGGATCCCTTGTTTAGTTTAGTTTCAACATTTTCACTCTTTTCCCTTCAAAATCCACGACCTTATTTTAAATAATACATCAGGTTTTCAACAAATCGTTGCACCAATGGATATAGAACTAACCTTCCATAACCAATGTTCCTCAAGTGTGTGTTTTTTTAACACATGCAATAATTCCGCTTTAATTTAGGCTTCCAACCATATCACATGCGATATTAAATATGCATCATTAAAGAATATAAATTATATTTCAATACATTTGATCTTGAGTAAGATAACTTATAAACGGTGATCATTCTATAAGCAACTGTTTCAACATTTAAAATGATTTTCCGTGGAAATTAATGTACAAATCAATCACAAGATTTAAAAGTTTCTATCACAAGTTCAAAAAAATTCAATGAATTTTGCAAGAGCCTACTCAAGCTCAACTTGAAGAAATGTCACAAGATCTATCTAAGCTTGGCTACATGGTAACTTGTGAACTTAAAACCGTCATATTCCGAACGCTTTCAATGGTGCTGTTATCTCTTCTTGGATTTCAATTCAAATAATAATGAGAATCTATTTTGAAGTTATTCCTTCAACATTGCACTGTATTCCCACCATAGTTTAATTATAATGTGGTCTTGCATTTGAGTTCAAAAAATATTAGGTGTTGCCACTTCTTCTAATTGTTATCGTTATTATCCAAGTTTTGATACCATTAGTCTTTTGCAGTGGAAATTTTTTGTATCTCTGTAAAAGAAGTTCTGTACATTAGAAGAAATGTAATTCTTTTCGCCACATCTTCACTCAAGTCCTTTGTTCTTTCTTCTTCTTTTACATCTCTTTCTAGACTTTAATTTTATGGATTGCTTTGATCATTATGAAGTTAATTCATGAGATTGCTTAATTTGTTTCCCTCACTTCCTTTACTCTTTAGGATGTGATTTTTGGTCTCATTAAGTGATACGGAAAACTAATAATAAATATATTCCAAAAACATATTGGAGTCCTTAAAAAAATAACATATGTTGCTCATAATAAATAAACAATAATATCTTCAAGTTTACCAATAGATATGTAATTTTTTTTGCACAAAGCAAACAATAACATGTATTTTTTCATCCATCACATGATTTTATACCAAATCAAAATGTACGTCACAACAGTTCCACTCACTAGATCTAGTATGTATAAAAGATACAACATGAGGAACTTTGCCATCATGAAAAAGCAAACTTTCATAGTGACTTGAAAACTCTTCAGCAATCTCTGAAGCAAGTTCGCCGCAAACTCTTTTGCAATCCCTTCCACAACATGAGAAACTTTTCAATTGTCTTCTTTGTACTTGTTGACCTTTTCATATCTGATTTCTCTTAGCCCTACAACCAAAGCAGAAATGTAATAAACATTTAGTCACGAGATAGTGAGAAAATCACAATGTCACTACAAAAACTATTGTAAAAATATATATCTATTTAACAAAATTCTAAACCATGTGTTTAGTGGAGATCGTTGAACAAAAAAACATTGAATGAGACTCAAAATGTTGTGTATACTATATGTGTTTTTTTTCCAGATATTTTCAAAATTTGGTTTTCATATTGAAATTCGTGATCATAGATATTATATATTTTCATAAATTTGTAAACCAATTCTAATAAATAGAATTGTCATTGCAATGTTTAAATTACCTGCTTAAAATTACTATTGCATGAAGTACATTTAAACTATATATAGCCATACATGCAATTGTGAAATAGTGTCTACAACATGTTAAAAAGACAATCATTTTATGATTCTCCATAGATTGCTATTATCACATTCTAACACGGGAATTGAAAAACTAAATCCAGATTGTTATTAATATCAATAAAATACCACTATTATATCAGTAACTTACAGGCAACTCTTGCAGGTGCACATTCCTTTACACCTTGGACATATCCAATTATCCGACATGGCTAGTTCTTCTTCCTCTTCCCCATATCTGAGTTTAACACATATCAAATAATTTATTGTTTTATTTACAAAACATCATAATAAAATGGTCTACCTTTGTACTCTTGGTAAAATAGAATAGTTTTGAAAATAAAACCTAATTAAAAATAATATAATGTGTACCATACTTGAGTAGGCATTTGCAGCAGAACTTGAGGACACAAGGCTTCCCATTTCCTTGTTTCTTACATTTATAAGTCAGATTTTTTGTTTTTTTATGACACTTCAACGTGGAAAACCAAACAAACAAACTTGTTAGTATCAAAATGAACCTTAAAACCATAAATCAAAGGCATACAAATATGTATCATGAGCTAACAATATACTCAATGCAAGCTAATCACAATAGTCCTTTATGTTGAAAACACAGTACTTTAAACAACTATTTATATCCTTTAATTAAACTCCATAATTAAGATCATCCTTCTAATCACAATTGTTGTTTATATTGGACAGTTGTATGTTTGAGAAACATCACATTCATCCTGTTTTTGATATTATATATTTCATTTCAACACTCAGAATTCATTAGACATCATCATTAAGCAAAGACATCTCATTAGAAATTACTTCACAATAAAAACTTTTTCAGCACCGACATAATCACCAAAGACGAGATTAACACGTCAACATCGATAATCATATGAAAATTTAAAATAAATGAATGTAACTACATATCAGTGCTACATGGATCTGAACTAATCGAATATGCATTATTAATATTCTATCATCCATTGGTATCTACAAACATTACAAGGAGCAAACATGAATCAAATCAAGGAGCTGAATATATACTAATAAATTATTATTTGATAATTTTTTTTAGCAACATAGGTATCTACCAACAGTATTTATTCTAATGTCCTCCTTAGTTTGATTTGCGTACAAGAACAAGAGCATTGATAATCATGAACTAAATGAAAAGACATAAAAAATATGTATATTATATAAAGAATACAATGGGCCAAGGAGCTGAATAAAATTAATACAAAATGAAAAGAAAGTAAGAAACAATCATGGAAGCTTAGAAATCAAACTGATGACAAGATTCACCATCTGTGCGTGGGTTAGTAGCAGCAACCTCAGTGTCATCGAGTTCCATGTTATTGGTAGTGGTTGCGGGAATGGATCGAATGGGAACAGCATTCATTGTTTTGGTCTTCTTTTGGATTGAACTGACACAAATAAAAAGCTAAAAAGATTAACAAAACAGTGATATAGAGAGAAAGAGAGATTTTAGTTTGGTTTGAAAGTGTGAGATATTATTAATAAGTAGAGGGAAGGGGCTAAGAACAACATACATTTTTTCGATATGAAACATTGCATCTGTTCGGTTCGAAATAAATGGAAATTTTTGTTGAAGGAATAATATCAACTTTTGAATTATTTTTTATGGTATATATTATATGGAAATATTGACCTTCAAATAGTTTTATTAAGCAACCTACAAATCCATATACACTATATAATAAATATAGATTATTTTTTTGATATTATTAAAATCTTAATTTTTACCATGTAAAGTGAGTAATTTTAATTGTAATTTTAGCCTAATATTTCCTTTGAAAATATTTTATACATGTATTATATAAATATAATATTAACGAGCTTGCACCGCTTGTACTCAATGAATATATTTTTGCCCCCAAAAAATATTTTTGGTAGATACTAGTGGATATCAAAATTAAAGAGCTACAAAAGAAAAGAGCATGTGCCTCTAGTACACTAAATATATATTTTTAGATGTAAAGGTTTACGTGACTTGGGTTAATGGATTAAGACCTTACGGACGAGTCAACTACTTATTAACTAAACCTACTTTTATTACATAAAAAAAAAATATTCTTTTAACCGGGTTTAAATTACAATATATAAATCCGTGGTTCTTTAAGATAAACATCTATTCAATGATGATTCCTCCTATTTTTAGTAATTTTTGATAAAATAATTTTTTTATCTACTTTTATTGTTAGGGAAATTATTTTTTTAATAAAAGTAGTAATAGAGAACCTTTGACCAAAATCTACAGATTTTTACTTTTATCGGATTTTGTTTTTGAAAAAATGAGCTCTGGTGAATTTTTTACTGTTCATTATCTTCTCCGATAGCAACGCAAAACCGACCACCGCCATACTAAAACTCCCTCTAATGGCTACCAAACCTTATCATATCCCTTGGAAATTCCTTCTTGATGACGAATCACCAAAGATCGCCACAAAATCCCAACCTCCCACCAAACCCATTCTCAACAAATCCTTCGCCCAAGCCCTTAATAACGTCTGTGATATCCCCCAAAGTCAGCTCCCTATACCAAGCAAGAAAGGAGACAACTATGCTATCTCTATACCTGATGATGAGTATGACAAAGGTATGGAAGCATGCAAACACAACTTGCATGCTAGGATCCTATGGCCCAAAGGTTCTACGCCTCTCACGGTGGCAGCGCTACGTTCAAAACTTCAACCAGTTTGGAAGAATCTGGGAAGATGGGGCGTAACTTCGCTAGGTAAAGGTTTTTACGAGTTTACATTTACTTCTATAGAAGATGCCAATAGTGTAAGGTCTGTAGGATCCTGGAATCTTAATCCTGGAATTCTAAAATTGTTTGCTTGGACAACTGACTTTAACCCTAGTTTGCTTCAAAACTCCACTGCTCAAGTGTGGGTCCGTATCTATGGCCTTGCACAAGAGTATTGGAGACCTAAAATTCTCTTTGCCATTGCAAGTAGTGTTGGAACTCCCCTGTGCACTGATGCTGTTACTAGAAAACCAGCTATTGAAAGAACTTTTGGGCACTTCGCTTGGGTTCTTGTTGATATGGATCTGTCTAAGGACCTAAAATATAAAGTGCTAGTTGAAAGGAAAGGTTATGCTTTCTTTGTGGAGTTGGGATATGACAATTTTCCTGCATTTTGTAACTACTGTAAGATTACAGGACATAGTGTTGATAAGTGCAGGAAATGGAATGAATCAAATAAAGGTCAAACTAGAAAGGAGACAGATAGGAAAGGGAAACATGTAGAGGTCATTCATGTTGCTCAAGATGAAAACGAGTTGACAGAGGAAGTGCAACCTGCTGTTGTTGAGAATGTGCTAAACAAGGAAAGTGTTCCTCAATATGATTTGGCACAAGAAACACGTGCAGAAAATGATATGCAGGTAGTCGGGCAATTCAATCATGGAGATGCAGGGGAGGATGAGGAGGAATACTCATCTGATGGGTCAGAATATGTTGACAATACTCCATTAGGTAGAATGTCTGCACAAGGCTCCAGCCAAAATACAAACACTAGCCAGTTTTCCAAACCCAGCCAGAACACTACAAACAACCAAAATACCAGCACTAGCCAAAAAACTAACAACAACCCCACATCACAACAAAGCCAGAAATCCAAATCTAGCCAGCACACTCAAAACACTCAGTCAACTCAGGCCACCCCAGAATCACCTACAGAAGCTACACATCTAAACACCCCTGCAAGAATACAACATGACATGGACTTTCTCAACAAGTCATGGGCTAATCTAGCAGATTTTAAAGATGATGCTGGAATTGAAGTCACACTGGAGCAACAACAAAGACACATTGACCAACAAATAGCACAGGAAATCCAGCACAACATTGAAGATTCAGGCTTCAAAGTTGTCACTTCAAAATCACACCAGAAAAAACTAAAGAAGAAGAAGAACAATGAAGTTTCCAGCACATATGTCACCAGGTCAAAGGTAGTTAACCCACTATCTTTCAAATGAAGTGTCTTTTTTGGAACATTAGGGGGATAGCCAATTCCCCAACAAGATTGGCCCTTAAAAGATTTATAGTTAAACACAAACCTGACATTATTTTGATTGCTGAACCATGGATTAAATTCAGTAGCTTTCCCCATTACTGGCTGAATAGACTAAACCTAAAAATGTTTGCTCTTAACAACAGAAACAATCTCACTCCTAACCTTTGGTGTATATGCACCAAAGACCTGAATCCCACCATTATAGATATTGACAATCAACAAGTCTCTTTCACCATTTCTGTTGATAACTTAACCTTTGGATTCAATGCTGTCTATGCCTCCACTAACTATATTACAAGAAGACTTTTATGGGCCAAACTACAAAACATACATAACCAACACAATATTCCCTGGTGCTCTATAGGTGATTTCAACTCTATCCTTGGTTCACATGAAAATAGAGGAAATATCAACCCTGCAAGAATACCTATAGAAGAATTCTTCAACTGGTCAGATACTAATAATTTATACCACATCCCTACTAGGGGAGTACAGTTCACTTGGTCCAATGGCAGAGGAGGAGCCAGACATACTGAAAGGAGGTTAGATAGAGCCATCTGCAACCAATTATGGCTTGATAACTGTGTATCACTTGCAGTTACAACATTGACGAGACACAAGTCAGACCACTTCCCCATTCTTCTAGATTTCAAAACTTCCTCAATTTCAAAAGCTACTCCATTCAGGTTCATGAAAATGTGGCTGCTGCATGATGACTGCAAGAGAATTGTCAATGAAACATGGAATGAAATTGTTGCTGGTAGTCCTATGTTTGTGCTATCTCAGAAACTCAAAGCTTTGAAGCTGAAACTCAAAGATTGGAATCATAACATTTTTGGCAATGTTCATGTACTAGTCAAGGAAGCTGAGAACAAGCTGGCTGAAATTCAGGAGCTTTTAGATATTCAAGGAATGAATGATGACTTATTAGAGCAACAAAAGATAGCACACATCAATTTTGAAGATGCACTAAATAAAGAAGAAGCCTTCTGGCAAGAAAGAGCTAAAACCAATTGGCACTTAGAGGGGGATAGAAACACCAGATACTTTCATAGACTAGCCAAGATCAAATCCAAAACCAAACCTATCACTGCTATCAGAGTTGATGATGACATAATTAATGATCCAGAGCAAATTGCAACACATTTTACAAATCACTTTCAACATTTATTTTCTTCTAACATTGTTTTGCAGGTTGATGAGCTTGTGGAGGAGGTGATTCCAAATGTGATTTCTAGCAACACAAATTCAATGTTAACCATGATACCTACAAATGAGGAGATCAAGAATGCTGTCTTTGCTCTTAATAAAGATGGAGCACCTGGTCCTGATGGATTTGGTGCCATCTTTTACCAATCTTTCTGGAGTATTATTAGCAATGATGTTTCTAATGCTGTCATTGAGTTCTTCACAAAGGGATGTTTTCCTCCTTGCTTTAATTCTAACACCATTGTGTTAATTCCAAAGACTGAAAATGCAGATACAGTGGCACAATTTAGACCTATTGCTCTTGCAAACTTCAAGTTTAAAATAGTAACAAAGATTCTTGCTGATAGAATGGCACCTGTCATGAAGTCCATCATTTCCGAAGAACAAAGAGGATTTATACAAGGAAGGAACATCAGAGATTGCATTTGCACAACTTCAGAGGCTATCAACTTACTTCAAAACAGATGTTTTGGGGGCAATATTGCTTTCAAAGTGGATATTGCAAAAGCATTTGATACTATAGAATGGAGTTTTTTATTGAATGTGTTGAAACAATTTGGTTTTAATAACAAGTTTTGCAGCTGGATCAGTGCTATCTTAGAATCTGCCAATCTCTCTATCTCCATACATGGTAAGCAACATGGTTTTTTCAAATGCAAGAGGGGAGTGAGGCAGGGAGATCCACTATCCCCCATTCTATTTTGTCTTGCAGAGGATGTTCTTAGTAGAAGCATCAGGAATCTTGTGGAACAAGGAAAGTTGGAACTTATCAAAGGGTCCAGACATTATTCAGTTCCATCTCATACTCTCTATGCAGATGACATTATGGTGTTCTGCAAAGCTAAGACATCATCCATTCAAGCTCTAAAGGAACTCTTTCAAAGGTATGCTGCTATCTCTGGTCAAATGGTAAACCCTGCAAAATCAACTCTCTATGCTGGCTCTATTTCAAATGCAAGAATTCAACAAATTTCAGTTGACATTGGTTTCAATATTGGTAGTCTACCTTTCAATTATCTAGGGGTCCCCATTTTTAGGGGCAGACCAAAAGCTATACATCTTTCCCCTATTGCAGACAAAATCAAAAGTAAGCTAGCTGCCTGGAAAGCATCTCTTTTATCTATTGTTGGGAGGGTTCAATTGGTAAAATCAGTAATTCAAGGTATGTTGATACATAGTATATCAGTGTATTGCTGGCCAAAATCACTCCTCAATGATCTGGAAAAATGGATTAGGAATTTTATCTGGAGTGGTGATGTGGATAAAAGAAAACTGGTGACAGTCTCTTGGAGCAAAAGTTGCAGGCCTCTATCCCAAGGGGGTTTAGGCATTAGATCATTAACATCTCTAAATGAAGCAACTAATCTTAAAATGTGTTGGGATCTCATGAACTCATCACAAACATGGGCTTTACTTTTAAAAAGCAGATGCATTAAGCACAAAAAGCCAATATCTTACCATATATACTCATCTATATGGAGCAGCATAAGATTTGAATTTGAGAATATTAATGAGCAGTCTTGTTGGTTGATTGGTAATGGTGTAAATGTGAGCTTCTGGAATGATAATTGGTGTGGTGCACCTTTATCTACCTTTTTTAATCTGCCTGATCACATATCTAAGAATCTTCATGCATTAGTTCAGGACTTCATTGTTAATGGTAGCTGGAGTATCCCTATTGCAGTGCAACATAGATTTCCAGGTATCAACCTACTTGTCCAGCAAGTAATTCTTCCAGCTGATAATATTGCAGATAAAATTGTATGGAAGAATACAACAAATGGAGATCTCACTCTTAAGGAAGCTTACATGTTTAAGACACCAGGAGGTCAGAATGTTCATTGGAGCAAATTGATATGGAACAAAGATATTCCTCCCACCAAATCCTTACTCACTTGGAGGTTAATGCATCAAAGGATCCCCACTGATGAAAATTTAATGTTAAGAGGTTGCTCATTGGCCTCTATCTGCTCTAATTGCAATCAAGCTACTGAGACATCATTTCATTTATTCTTTGAATGTATGTTTGCTCAACATATCTGGAATTGGTTGGCTGACATTCTTAATATCTCATTTCATGTCCTTGAGTACAATGATGTCTGGGAAATTTGCAAGAGGAACTGGTCTCCTCAATGTAAAGTGGTGGTTCAGGCAAGCATAATCAATATCATATCTGCAATTTGGTTCAGGAGGAATCAAGCTAGATTTCAAGACAAGCGCATCCACTGGAAAATCATCATCAACAACATCATCTCATCTGTTCATCTATCTGGCTGCCATACTTTCAAAACCTCATCTCCAGATATGACAGAATTCAGAATCTTGAAGCATTTCAGAATCCATATACATCCTCCAAATGCTCCTAAGATAAAGGAGGTGATTTGGTCCCCTCCAATCTTCAACTGGATCAAAGTAAACACGGATGGTGTTGCCATTAAAAACCCTAATAAAGCATCTGCAGGTGGAATATTTAGAGATAAAGATGGTTTGTGTATTGGATGCTTTGCGCAAAATCTTGGAAATGTGAATGCTTATCAGGCTGAACTCATGGCTGCTATCATTGCAATGGAAATAGCTCAGAGCAGAAACCTCAACTTTCTTTGGTTGGAAACAGATTCTCAGCTAGTCTACATGGCTCTTAAATCTTCCTCAATCATTCCTTGGTCCATAAGAAATAGATGGCAAAACTGTTTGAATTATGTTAACTCCATAGGTTTCATTTTCTCTCATATATATAGAGAAGGCAATGCGTGTGCTGATGGTATGGCCAATCTTAGTTTACCATTGCCTCTCAATTTTTTGTCTTGGTATAGTATTATCCCTGATGTCATCAGGGGGGAGTACATCATGAATAGGTTGGGTATACCTAAGTTTAGATTTGTTAAATTCTGAAAAGGTCTTGGCCTAGTTCCCCTTTTCTTCTTTGTACTCCTTTTTTTCTCCTTTCATTGAATCCCGGTTGATGCTCTCGGCATCTTCCTTTTTGCCAAAAAAAAAAAAAAGAGAACCTTTGACCATTTTGAATTTACTTTAAAAAATGAGTTGTGTTAAAATTTAAATTTGGATTCTTTAAGATGTACTCATTTTCAAGATTCAATAATGACCCAAAATATATTAAAAATTATAACAATTCTAAAATAATATTTCGAAACCAACGTTTTTATTCATTAACCATTAAATACACATTATATATCATATTTTATCGTTTTTAACATACAGATCTATCTGACTACGATTTATGTCAATTGTTATTGTTTTCAACATACAGATCTATTTAAGTACGGTATATAAAACAAAATTTTAAACTGTTTTGTGCAAAAACATATGATTCAAATAAGGGTTAATAGGTCTTTACCCCCCTGTAATATAGGTTATTTCTAGTTTTACACCCTGTAAAATTATTTTTTTTATTTACCCTCCTGTAAAATATTTTTGTTTTGATTTACCCCCCTAATAGGCCAAACAAAAACGAAAATTTCTTGAAAAATAAAATAAAATTGGTTTTTGTTTGGCCTATTAGGGAGGTAAATCAAAACAAAAATATTTTACAGGGGGGTAAATCAAAAAAATAATTTTACAGGGGGGAAAACCGGAAATGACCTATATTACAAAGGGTAAAGATCTATTAACCTTTCAAATAACTCAAATATTTTGACTGTCATTTTTTTCACCTCAAAATTTAAAATTTCTACGAGATCTATACTGACCATGACCAGATCTATCATTTTTAGAGAGGGTTTTACAAGAAAAATTGAAAAGTACCACATAAAACCCATTATAGGGGTATAGCCAGAAAAAAAGATATAATAGGGTTTTTTCTCGATTTACCTTCAAACAAGAGATTGATCGCGAGCGTAGATAAGTCTATCTATCACTTTGGCAGACTTGGATCTAAGATATTGTGGATGATAGATTTGATGAAGATGATTGTGTGTGTGTGTGTGTGTGTGTGTGTGTGTGTGAGAGAGAGAGAGAGAGAGAGAGAGAGAGAGAGAGAGAGAGAGAGAGTTATAGGTTTGAGAGAGGAGAGGAGAGAGAAATATTTTGTGAAATAAAAGAAAAGAGATATCACAGGTATACTTATAGACATAGAAAATTTATTTTTAGACCCCCATAAAAAACACTCCACCCCAACACTAGTGTGACGTTTTCGGCCCATGAGATCAAATTAGCATTGGTGTTTAATTTCTATCCCCTAAATATTCTTTTACCCAATACATTAGAAACTAATATAATTATAAAATATCTAATCTCCTTACCGATTCTAATAATATGTCACAAATAATGCTCTTATTTAATTCTCAATAATAATATGTCACCAATAATGCTTTTATCTAATTCTCAATAGAGTCTTATTCCACTCCCATAATATTTTCAACCCTTAAAAATAAAAATAAGCCTACCTGTTGTGAATATTCTTTTTACTAACACGATAAAAAAAAAATTCTCCAACTAAAACCTAGGTCCAAGACTTTTAAAAATGTAAAGAATTTTTTTTATAAATGATGGACCTTCATTTCTATACCCTGATAGATAAAATAAAAAGGTTACTGAAAATTGGGGGGACATAAACAACCGAACCTAGTGAAAATAAAAAATAGCAGAAAACAACCCTAAAGGTATTACAATTAATTCAATCTAAAAGGTTACAAGACAACAAGCAAACATACACACACAACCAACAAAATCCAGCGAACGGACGTACGAGCCCGAAACTAAATTGAAAAAAAAGAGTCGTGCATGAATGAACACAAGCAATAACAACCAAATACAAGTACACGTGAACTCGGACCATTTTTTAAGGTGAGACCTTAGCTGCCTTTGAAAATTGGTGGGCAAAATACCCAAACCAATAAAACACTGTCATGTGTACTCCGTTATAAAAATAATATTTATTATTTTATTTTTCAATTTTAGCATGTATTTAATTATTTGCATATTCACCCCATTTTAAATTATTGACATTTTATAATTTAAACCATCAAATTAATTAGATTTCACTTCCAATCCAATCACTCTCCAACTTTAAAGAATGACTTGGCAAAAGTCATTATAAAAAAAGAAAACACCACTAGGAATCGTACCAAGGCACACCCACAATTGTTCATTTAACTTAACCACTTGACCAATACATCATTTATGATAAGAATTGGAAATCAAAATATATGTTATTAGTGAGCTATTTTTTTAGGGATTATATGTGTGTGTGTGTGTGTTTGTGTGTGTGTGTAATAAATAATAAATAATTCTAAAATAAATTAGTATGATTTCATTCATTTGATTTTTTTTAATATTTTAAATATTATACTCTTATATAAATGCATATTATTTATCTAGATTCAATGAACTACAACAATATTTCATTTGTGTTCCCTCAAAAAAATAATCATTTATGATCAACCGAATTGTGATTTATTTTAGGTCCGGTATTTCTTTTGAATTAGATGAACTATTTAAAGGTATTAAATGAAAATTGTCAAGATAAATGTAATGTTTCTATTAAATATTTTTGTTTTTATATGTAAAAAATCGGTTAAATATTTGCATTGCGTTTGATGAGGATTTTATTTCCTCGTATTTTTCGATGTAAATTTTTTATGTATTCATATGAAAAAGTTAATATGACAAAATTTTGAAAACTAATGACTATTTTTAAAATATCAATGTTAATGTAGTGTTTTTATTAAATATTTGTTTATTTTATTTGCAAAACATTGTTAAATAATTGGACTACACTCGTTGCAAAATTTATGTGCTTATACTGCGGAAGCAAATTTTTATGTACCAGTATGAGAAAGTCAATTTCATAAAATTTTCAAAACTCGTGATTATTTTCTCATTGAGATACGGGCGTATTTGAAAACAAATAAACTTGACTTCAACGAAATCATATATTCTACCAAGATATTCATTGGGGAAGTAGCAGCCCTTTTGAAGAAAGTTATTCAGGAGCAGATGAAACTTTTTTTACTTCCTGAACTAGTAGCAAAAAATTGATTAATAGTTTCATATCTATATTATTTTCACAAGCAGAAAGACGGTAACTACTGAGCCCCTCTGTTCTCTCTTTTTGGGTCATTGAAAATTAAAAGTAATTTTGAAAGAAGAAAAAGTTAGATCAAAAGAGCCAAAAAGAGGCAATATTTTGGTCCATACTATTTGGACCAGAAAAAATGGACAAATCTCAGTAACCCAAATAGTATGGACCAGAGATTATATATATTGCTCTGGACCGGTCAAAGACCAGAGCTTAACTGCTTAGGCTCATTAACACACCAAGCCCAAATGCTACATTTGGCAATTTACTCATAACACACCCCTTCTCCAAAATGGGGTGCTCAGAGCGATTGAGACTTGTTTAAATGAACAGTAACGTCTTTCTTCCCATGTTCCTGCGAATATCTCACCAGCGGTTACACTTCTACTGAATTCGTAACTGCCGATCACACGTGTGCCTTATAACGACTCAACATTCACCCATCTCTATAAATAGGAGGCTCATCGTAGCCTCCAAGGCAGAATCTCTCTTACTCTCAAACCCCCATTTTGAACTCTACTGACTTGAGCGTCAGAGTGTGTGCAGGTACACACCCTTCATTCGGTCCAACGCTCACCGGAAGTACACTCTACCACCGTGAACCACCACATTCAACCAAGCATCAACAATCACCTTCTGATCAGGTACGATCAAATATATATATATATATATATATATATATATATATATATTGTGAAATAAACTTATTAAAACAAATATGAATGATTCCATAACAATTCCAATATAAAATAAATTTTGTTTTTTGAGATTTTATGATTACTGTGATCGAGAGAACATGATTCAGTGAAAAGATAAACAAAAATTTGTTTAGGAAACTTGATTCCAAAATCAATGATCCAAGAATAAATATTTTATCTCACATATGATAAGAGTCAGACTCTCTTCAGCTTCTTCAGACTCTCTTTGTTCTCAGACGCTCTGGGTCTTCTGAACCTCTTGTTTAGTATTTCTTCGAAACAGCTTCTTCAGACTCTCCAAGTCTTGTACTTCTTCAATACGACTTCTTTAGACTCTCCAGGTCTTCAGAACCTCTCGAAACAGCTTCTTATGATTCTTCAGGCTCTCTTAGTCTTCAGAATCACTTGCAACAAGCTTCTTTAGGATTTTGCTCTTCATTTGTTCTTGTAGGATGCTTTCTAAGATTGACAACTTGAATTAAGATCTTGTACACTTGAACAAATATTAGCATATCCAATTGACAATATTTAATACCTTGTTATCATCAAAACTCAAAGTGGTATTGTTAAACCCATTTGTTCCAACATTACTAGCATCAGCTTCACTGCCAGTGAATTGAGATGAATAGATATCCATTTCCTTGTTGTTGCTTGAGAGATTAATATTTGTAACTCCGGCGTGCATATTTGTTTTCTCTTGTGCACATATTTAAAGATATAGTTTTAAATGAAAAGTTTTGTCTTTTCATTTTAGAATAAATGGGATGAAGGTTTTTTTTTTTTGGAAGGATATGACTTTTTTAATGTTTTTATTTTTATGTTGGTCAAAAAAACATTAAATAGAAGAAAACAAAATATTGATTGTTGGTCAAAAACAAAAAGAAAACAAAACAAAATATTGATATTTTAAAATATTGGTTTCTAGTGGCTTCTCCTATATATTGTCTTATCCTCATAACTCCAAAATTATTGAATCATTTGCTTATATCCTCTCTAGGTCTCAAAAATTTACTGCTCATACATTCTTCAAGATTAAACACTTTTTCTTAGAATCACTTTGTCTTTGAGTGTATAGATTCTCTAGGGTGCTAGTAGGGATTGTAAGTTGGTTCTCTCAAGAAGATTGATTGGGCTTAATCAAGGCTTCAAAGGAAATGAATAATCTCATTCCACCTCAAAAGGACTTGGGGGTCTTTCTAACCGTTCTTGAAGTCGAAGGGGGTTCGTTTACCAGACGTAGCATTGAAGACTCAAGTGAAGAGTTCGAAGGAGTGCATGGGTAACTCTAGGATCCGAAGATTCAAGAAGCACCAAATTTAAGGGGTACTTGAAGTTCGGGGGAGTTTTTGACATGGGAGTTGAATAATTAGGGTTTGAATTTGAAGGAACTCTTGTAAACATTGTAATCAACATTTGTTTCATAGTTGATGACCTTGGTGAAGGTGTACTTCATCAAGTAGAGTACACGTATCCTTTAGCGAGGACGAAAAAGGGTGAACTATTATAGACACCGGTGTTCTCTCTCTTTCCATATCCTTTTTACTTTTGTTAAATATGTCATCTAGTCTTTGAAAAATACATGTTAGAACAATGTCAAACATATTTTTCATGACATAATAACCACAAGATCAATCATTGTCTTGTTGATGTGTCTACAAATGAATACAAAAAACCATAAAATAATTGGTCAATATTCATGTTAACTATTACTATAAAAAGTCAATGAATTTAAGACAATGCACTGTGATTGTTATCAATCTAGGCTTTTTGTTACGACCTTTCAAGGTATTATATCCTCTCACATCCCTAATAGAATAATATTCAACAAAATATAAATATGTTTAGTAAACACGTAATTCTAATAAACAATCAATCGTAATCTCAACAAAATAGTAAAAAGAAATTTTACCTTTCAAGCACGCCCTTAAAAGTCTCGTTTGGCAAATTCCCCAACGAACAAAATCAATAAATTATATTATCATGTGGACAAATCAAAAACAATTTCCAGTGTTTGCCGCAATTTCATAAACAAGAATCAGAAGCGCAAACAAACAAAAGAAGAATAAACTAGCAATTTGACAATGAAATTACAAATATAAACTTACCCATTAACATGGTCCTAAGTAACATTTTTTTGGTTGATTAATCAACTTATTTTGTATGAATACTTGGATGGTATCAGAGTCGCCAGGTTTGTTGTTAAATGTCTTTATTGGATCAAAGAAACCAAATTGCTCGCTAGAAATTCTCTAAATAAGAAACTAGAGCATGTCTCTAAAGGTAACATGCCTTTTTCTATGAACTCAAAAGATGAAAGAGTTCCTTTTAAAAGACCTTACACTACATACTCTTATGTAAGGAAAAACAAGTATCATAGAAAAAATTATGTTCCTACAATTAGGTGTCATTATTGTGGCATAAGTGGCCACACCACACCTCATTGCCACATTAGGATAGTTGAAGTTTCTAAAGGAGTGATGATGTGGGTGCCTAAAGTTACTTGTCGTGAAATTCATCCCAAAGCTCCAACTTGTGTTGGAAGCCAAAGGAATCCTAATTGATTTATGTAATCGTGTCTTGAAACTTTGAAGGATCTTTTTCCCTCTAAGTTGTCCAAGGAACTACAATTATAGATTTACCCTTTTTCTTCCACTTTCATATCATTTAGTGCATCTTAATACTCACAAATCAACTATGGCATTACTTGTTTTCATCTTACTCCCAAAAATTTGGGAAAGGTTTGTTTGTCTTAAGTGTGTGTAGGTATAATGATGAATGTAGAAAGTTAAGGATGATGCTCCACAATAAGCTCCTTACTTCTCAAGGACATCATGAGAAAAAGTGTGATGAAGACGTATTCAAGGACTTTAAATTCTTAACTTCCCCTTGTCTTATCATGTTGGTTGATCACGAGTGACCTATCAAACATCATTATCATTGAAGCACCTAGCAAGGGAGTAAGTATGTTGATTGTAGGTAAAGTTTTTTTTATTCATATGTGTTTGGATCCCTCCTTGAAATTCTTCTCTTACCTCTCTCATATTAGTTATCTTTTTCTCTCATGTGATTAATTGTGATTATCCTATGATTATTTGTTTGTTGTTCATTGATGAGTCAATATTTAGTGTTTTTAATATAATATTTGAGTCTATTTAATTTATACTTGATTTCCTTTTATTTAATATTATTTCCTTTTTAGATCTATTTTACTTCAATTGCAAGATATTTAATTTCAGGAACAAATATTCTAAAGATTCAGTCTTGGAGCAAAAGAAAGAGGATTTAGAGCTGATTCGGGCTGAAAATACGAAGATTCGAAGCAAAAATATGTTTCCCCCAAGTCAGAAGCTTGGCACGGCCTGTGCCACCAGCCACCAACCGTGCCAACCCCCAGAACCCTCTTTTGCTGCTTTTGCTTTATGGACAAGCTACCTATTAGTTTATTTCTGACCTAAAAGCCCGTGGTTTCTTGTGGAACATTCTAGTGATGTATTTTCTTAGGGCTTAAGTCATTGTAAACTATAAATAGAGTAGCTAGCTATCACAACAAATCATTTTTGTTCTTGGAGTTCAATAGTGACAATTGTCTTTCTTAATAAAAGTTCTTTCTTTTATCTTCTTGTTATTTTATGTTCTTCTCCTTCTCTTCTATGTCTACGATGAACATGTGTGAGTAGACTCTTCTTGTCTTGGGATTGTTGGATAAGTATTAATGACATAATCCTAATCAAACCAAACCATAAACCCAAATTTTATATTAATCTACTTTCTAATCTAATTTCACCATTTTTATAATGAATTAACAAATAACAAACTCATAAAGCGAGAGCGGAGGGTTAGTATTTGTTAATTCATCATCTCAAATATTGATTCATAAAGCGAAAGCGGAGCTTTGATATTGGAACAAGTGAATTTAGACAAGGATTGCGAAACATGAGAATAGTCTAGCAAACCTTGAGACACATAAAGTTTCGTTATTCAAGGATTCTAATAGCAATCAACCATGAGAATAGGCCTGGTTGCAAGAGGAACACATTCAATGACTTCGAGAGAAGCTTCGATACACTTAAGAGAAACTTGTCTTTAGAAAGTGGGTCCAATATAAAATTAACTGTTTAGGGTTTGTTTGTGAAGGACTTGTTATTAAGATGGACCAATAATCCCAAGGCGCCTATTATTATTATTATTTTTTCTCCGTTAAAAATCAAACCTTTACAACTAAACTTTCTTCTAATCATCTTCTAAAAGTTAATTAAATTAAACAACTCCATGTTGGATCGATACTCTATTTTTACTACTTCGGTAGAACCGTGCACTTGCGGTTTTATTCATTAAGTGTTTGGCGCCGCTGCCGGGGAGTTAATTAATTTGATTAACTTTTTCTTAGTGATTAGAATTTTTCTTTTTCTTTTTCTTCTACTACTTCCTTCTTTCTTTTACCGTTAACTTCTTGGGTTCTTACTCTTTTATGCGAAGAACTAAAAGTCTTGGTGAATTCGTTCCCGAGATCGAAAGATATTTGCATAAAAGAAAGAGAGGCGCACAAAATAATATTGCTATGGTTGAACGCACTCTCAAAGAGTATGAGACACCATCTACATATGAACCACATGCTATTATTGTGTACCCAACAGTTGAGGGTAACAACTTTGAGATTAAGCCTGCACTACTTAACTTGGTGCAGTAAAATTTGTTTTCTGGATCGCCCGCTGAGGATCCAAATTTGCATATCTCAACTTTCCTAAGACTCAGCGGAACTTTGAAAGCGAATCAAGAGGCCGTAAGGCTGCATCTCTTTCCCTTCTCCTGAAGGGATAGAGCTAGTGCTTGGTTCCATTCATTGGAGGTTGGTTCCATCACCTCAAGGGATCAAATGAGGCAAGCATTCCTTGCCCGATCCTTACAGTTCAAGGAAATCAACAAAAGGTTTGATGCTCAGTACTTGCAGTTTAAGGATGTCAATACAAGACTAGATTCTCAAAATGCCTCCATTCAAGAGATTCAGGAGTCAATTCAAAAGTGAAATGATCTTGGTGTGACCACTGATACCTTCTTTGCCTCTCCTTGCCCTAACCAAGATGAGATTAATGGAACTACCAACCCAACTGAACCAGAGGCTTAGTAATTGTTTTTTCTTTTGTCATGCATACTCCCTTTTTGAAGTTGTCAAAGGGGGGGAATAATTGATGACTTACTTGATGACTACTCATGCATGCTTAGTTAATTTGGTTGTTATGTTTAATTAGTCAATTTGGTTGTTTGTGCTTAAATTGATCCTTGATACAATGCTTGCACTAGAGTTAATTCCTATGACATGACATAGCTGTGTCTATTATTGGTTTCAGTGAGTATAGTTCTTGTCAAAGATAGGACATATATATATATTTGTTGCTTGCTTGCATGTCTTGTATGCTAAGTTTCAGGGGGAGCAGCTAATCATCAACATGGGGTTTTGACATCATCAAAAAGGGGGAGAATGAAGCCTTTAGCTATAGTTTTGATGATGTTAGTTGTTTAGGTTATATATTTTTGATTTTTTAGTTTAAATATTGATAGACTAGTTTTTCATTCTTTTGATCATGTTGAAGCACCCTAGTGAAATGATTGGCATCTTCTTTGTTGTGTCCTGCATCAGTATGAATCGACTCACATCATGACTGAATCGTTTCAAATAAGTGTCTTACTTAGTATGAATCGATTCACTAAGAGCATGAGTCGATTCATGCTTGAATCGTGTCACTCACCTTTGAGTCGTCTCACCATTCTCTCTGACTCTCTCTGAATCGATTCAAGAATATCCTGAATCGATTCAAACCTTCATCTGGGAAACTAGAATCGTTTCATATATCCCTTCACTTGCATAAATCTTCATATCATCTCCTTCAACTAGACCTAGATTTCTCAGTATCTGAATCGATTCAATGATTAAATGAATCGATTCAATCTGTTGATTTTGTGCGAAAATTGAGTCTTTTCACTCCTTACTATACATACATTTTTCCTCACAACTCCAAAAGTATTGAATCATTTGCATCTATTCTTTCTAGGTCTCAAAAACTCATTGTTCATAAATTCTTCAAGATTAAACACTTTTTCTTAGAATCACTTTGTTCTTTGAGTGTATAGATTCTCTAGGGTGCTAGTAGGGATTGTAATTTGGTTCTCTCAAGAAGATTGATTGGGCTTAATCAAGGCTTCAAAGGAAGTGAATAATATCATTCCACCTCCCAAGGACTTAGGGGTCTTTCTAACCGTTCTTGAAGTCGAAGAGGGTTTGTTTGTCAGACGTAGCATAGAAGACTCGAGTGAAGAGTTCGAAGGAGTGCACGGGTAATTCTAGGATCCTAAGATTCAAGAAGCTTCAAATTCAAGGGGTACTTGAAGTTTGGGGGAGTGTTTTACATAGGAGTTGAAGAAATAGGGTTTTAATTTGAAGGAACTCTTGTAAACATTGTAATCAACTTTTGTTACATAGTGGATGATCTTGGTAAAGGTGTACTTCATCAAGTAGAGTAGATGTAGCCCTTAGCGAGGACCGAAAAGGGCAACTACTATAAACACCGAGGTTATCTCTCTTTCCCTATCCTTTTTACTTTTTGATATTGCTTGTGATTAATTGAATAATTGATAGGTTAATTGCTAGTGTTGATCTAAGTAGTTTTTATTGAAAATTAACCTAGTTCATTGAGTTAGGTTTCACATTATTTACTTAGATCAATTGATTGCAAAGTCTATTCAATTCTTCAATTACACTTTCATTGTGTTTTTGATTTGATAGCATAGTAATTTTATTCAAATAGGTATGGTTTGAAATTGTGTATTGTTTTGCATTTTGTTCAAGGTTTATTAACATTTGATTGTATAATAAGATTTGTATCGTGAATCTCTCAATTCTAAGATTAAATCTTATTGCACATATATTTGTTTTTTGTTGAATCGTTGATTGTGATTGTTCAAGAAAAATTCCAATAGTCAATTTCATTAAAATCCGGTTTTATCAAATCTCCAGAAAATCTTTTAAAAAGCTATTCACCCCCCCCCCCCCCCCCTTCCCCCTCCTCTAACTTGGTTACTATCTAGCCATATAGACCAACAATATTTTCCCCTATATTGGTACTTTCCTTTCAAAATCAAGAATGATTCAACTTTTCTCCTTTTTAGTCTGATACCTTGCTCAAGAGTGTCGAAATTGCTGAGAAAAAGGTTCGCTCTAGCATTTGCATCGAGAGAGAAAAGAAACAGAAACATGCTTACGAAAAACACAAAACTCCCAGTGGACCAACTTCCCCTGATCTTTCTCAAAAAGACCTAAGTGTTAACGAAATTGCGATTAATGAAGAGGCAATTGTGAGGGACAACAAGGAAGAACACCAAGAACATAGAATGACCAAATCTACCAGCGCACATTCTCATGTTGGGGACAACGTGTCAAAGGTACACTGCTTTCGACTTTGCAATTTATCAAGTTACTTCATCAACATATTTATTAATTTCTACCATGATTTTCAGGGTACTATTCTAGATTCACATGTTGAAAGTCTTCAAGATGGTCAGCAACCTAATGATGGCGAGAGGTCTCGTCTCCATTCGAAGGTGAGAAAGGTCAAATATCTCGTATATCCGATTCTGAAGACAGTCCGACACATATTGAGATTCATGAGACCGTTCATAAAAGAATTATTGCTGAATCCAAAAACGAATCTCAACATGATTCCCATATAACTCATCTTCTTGTCCTTGTGACAAAATCTATCAGTGCGACGATGAGTAAAGAAGAATTTTTGGCACTGAAAGAGCGAGGTCCAATTGGAGATCTAAACTTTGTCATGAATCATGACATCTTCTCTTCAAAGGCCAATAAAGAATCCTCAGTTGGTACTGTAAGTGAACATCCAAAGAATTCTCATGCTAGTTTGCTTCTTGAACTTCAAAATCACATCTTATAAGCCGACTTGTTCCAAAAAATTGAACAAGATGAGAATATCATTCCTAAGGTTAAGGATTTGCTTCGTAGACTCATCAATTCTTCCCTTGAGGACAAATTTATTGAATTTGCTATTGAATTGGAGTCTACTTTGGATCAGCTTGCCGTTGATCTATACAATCACAAAGATGGTCTAATCCAGCTTGCAAGCCAACTCAAACGTAAAGATACACTTTTGGCTGCGATCAACAAATCTAAGGAAAATATCGACAACTTCAAAAAGAAAGTCCCAATTGCCTAAAATAAAGTCGATGAGTACGATCGTGGGATCGCTGGTTACAAAAAGGCAATTCGAAAATTGAAGTTGGAAAAGGAATCCCTTTTGGCAAAAAATGAAGAAATCAAAAGAGAAGCATGTATAGCACTCGAAAGGGCCGATGAGTTCCAACAACGAAGTGTAGAAGTTTCCAGGTTGACAATCGAAAAGGATTGTCTTAATAACAAGTTGGTTCGTTCAAAAGTGAACTTTAACAAACTCAAGAATGAGTTCAAAATTTGAAAGAACTTTCTTGTATTTTGTAACTTCCAAACAACCTAGTTTTCTTGACTTCGTTTTGAATTTCTAGTTTTGTAACGGTTTAATCCTTTTTGTATGTTTAAGTTATTATTTCCTTCTTATTCCATCAAATATGATTCACATGTGTTTGAAATTATTTAAGGTCATTCATAACTTTGACAAATCGAACCAAAAGACACAGTTGTTAGGGAATTGTAACACCAAAAGACTGGAAAGGTTTCTCTTCCTTAAAAATAAAAAAGGAATAAGCCTGGAAGATAAAAAGTTTATTTTTATTTTCACAATATAAAATTACTTGGGGAATTCAAACGATAAGACCCACTAACTTAGAAATGAAACTTTTTAACTTCTCACTTCTATTAAAAGTTTCATTCTGAGAACGGCCACGTGGCTCGGCCTGATAGGTTAACCAAAAAGTTAACCATTGTTGATTTAAACCCCTTAGGGCTATATAAAACGTTGTTCTCTTCTTCCCCACTTCACTTTTATCATTTTCTTTCATCTTTTTCAGGAAATCAAATAACTCTAAAACCTTTCGTTCTCTTTCAATCTTCTGGAAAAATGGAAAGGTTAAACGATTATGAACTTATCATCATTGCGAAAAAGTGGCAGAACATGGCAGTCTTCATCTTTCGAATTTCTTACGAAGTTCGAAAACCCATGCAAGAGTCTCCAAAATCCCTAGTGTGCTTAGGGCTTTGTCCTAGAACATGTAGATTGGTTAAACAATAGTGATGATCTTACCTCCCGCCAAATCCGCTTTCTCAACATGATGATTGAGAATGGACACACCGACTATTGTGTGCTTTGTGGGGTTACTCTTCTTCACGAGATTGATCCTGATGTAGAAGAGGTCAGGAAAGTTCTGAACATCGCCTTTGTTACTGGGGATGAAGTCGTTAATTACTTTTTTATGTTGTTGGACGCTTCCGCTAAAGTAGGCGAAAATATTGACCAAGCAATATCTACTTTCACTAGAATTTTCCGGGGACGAATACTCAGTGAGCTTCGACTTCAAATGCTTGGTTGGGGGTCCCCTTATTGGGTTCACGCCCGTTCTATTGGATGGCACAGGCCCATGCCTGATGGTTTAGTTTTGAGAACCATATGCCAATCGAAAGATACCTGCAAAGAAGATAGAAAATTGCCCGATTATCACTTGGCCCTCTCCCGAGCAAGATTATGAATATTCTAAGACTGAAGTGTGCATCCTTTGCCGTTTCGACAGTGAACTTTGTGACTTTCGGAGCATGTTCCACTTTGAATCTCTCTTCTATGGTCTTAGTTAATCTAGGGCTTTTACCTTTTGTAATGTATTCGTTGAATGATATTTTAATGAACTTTGCACTTACGTCGTAACATTCAACTTTTTATGTAATTTTCCCGTTAGTGGCTTTAATTTATTGATGAGTCAATAATAAGTGTTTTTTATATAATATTTGAGTTTGTTTTATTTAAATTCTATTTGTTTTTATTTCCTTTTTAGAACTATTTTACTTCAATTGCAAGTTTTTATATTTCAGGAACAAATATTCAAAAGATTGAGTCTTGGAGAAAAAGAAATGAGATTTGGAGCTAATTTATGAAGATCTCATGCAAAAATATCCTTGGAACAAATTTATGCTAAAAATATGAAGATCTCATGCAAAAATATCCTTAGAGCTAATTTGTGCTTAAAATATGAAGATCTTGTACAAGAATATTTATTGTGCAAAGAAGTTTGAAGATCCTTCACCAAAATATATATGTTTTGCGCCCAATAATACCCTTTTGCTGCTTTTGCTTCTTCATGAGTTGGGTGGGTCGGATTAGTGGGCTGCATAAAAGGGTTTGGCTGTAGATTTTTTCTCACTTTCTTTCCCCTTTCTCTCTCTTCATTCAACCATCCCTTTTCTCTCCCCAAAACTCACATGAGTTTTCCGGCGTGTTCATGTGAACCGTCGGCCAGTTATGAGTGTTCTGGCGAGGGTTCATGCGAACACAGTTTCCGGTGACGGTAAGGTAAGTGGTTCCGGCGGCGCACCTCGCAGGAACCCTATTTTTTTTTATTAACTCCCTTTTTTACATTCTCTTCTCCTACTTTATTCTCTTTCTAAACTGATTTCTTCTTATCTTTCTTTTTGATTTTTTTCATTCTTAACACAAAAAAAAAAAAAGGTTTAAATAACCTAGATCTATAAAAAAGAAAAGGATATACCTCGGTTTGGATTTGGTTGCTTTTTGGTACTGCTGGGCTTTTGATTTCGTCCCTTTTTCTTGTTGTTGTGTGTGTGCGACGGCTGTGTGAAACAGTTGGTGTGGGTTATGCGAGAAATCTTCTTTGCAGGTTGTTGACGGTTCCGTGATGTGTCCGATTTTTTAATGCCTTGGGTTGGAACGGCTGATTAGAAGGATGTTGTTGTTGAGACTCTCAGTGTTGTTTGTTTTGCGGTTCTGATGAACTTGATGTTGTTGATTGGGGCTTGATGCGTTTTAAATCGTGTTGTTGGGCAAAATTGTGTTGTTATGCAGATTTTTTTTTGTGTGCAGGTTCTATAAAAATGTGTGTTGTGTTGCAGGTTTTTTTTATGAATTTCGGCCTCCTCTGTGTGAAACAGTTGGTGTGGGTTATGCGAGAAATCTTCTTTGCAGGTTGTTGACGGTTCCGTGATGTGTCCAATTTTTTAATGCCTTGGGTTGGAACGGCTGATTAGAAGGTTGTTGTTGTTGAGACTCTCAGTGTTGTTTGTTTTGCGGTTCTGATGAACTTGATGTTGTTGATTGGGGCTTGATGCGTTTTAAATCGTGTTGTTGGGCAAAATTGTGTTGCTGTGCATGTTTTGTTTTGTGCAGGTTCTATAAAAATGTGTGTTGTGTTGCAGGTTTTTTTTATGAATTTCGGCCTCCTCTGTGTGTCTGCTGGTTTTGTTTTTATAGTAACAAGATTGAGACTTTAGGGTTTGTTAGATGTGGTCGAGAAATGTGGCTTTGGATTGGAATGAATGAGGAACAAAACGCTCACAAACTGAACTGTTTATTTTGGGACTTATCAAATAAATAAGAATAATAAAAAATGAAAAAGAAAGGATAATTATGCAGACTTGGACCTCTTGGATTTAAGAAAAAAGAAGTAATTAATAATAAAAAATGAAAGAAATAATAACTAATAGAATTAAAATTAAAATTAAAATTAATTAGAAAAAATAGAAGATGGAAATAAAACCAAAAAAAAAAAGAACAAAGAGAGGAGAGGGCCCGACTCAGTACCAAAACTGAGGTATTTTAGTGAAAAGTCAAAGACTTAATCAGGATCAAACGACTTACGAATGTGGGTTCTCAGGTCAAAAATTGGGGTATGACAATCCTCTAAAAGGTTAATTGAATTGAACAACTCCCTGTTGGAACGATACTCTCTTTTTACTACTTCGGTAGAACCGTGTACTTGTGGTTTTACTCATCACTAACCCAAAAATTTGAAAAATTAAATGTTAGTGCTATCACATCTGCTCCTGCATCTCCCCCTTGTGAAATTTGTGGTATTTTTGGTCATATTGGTGTTGATTGCCAGCTAGGTAGTGCTATTAATAGTGTTGAGCAATTGAACTATGCTCAATATAACCAAGGAATGAGGCAAAACCAAAACTTTTATAAAAATCCTCAAAATTCCTACAGACAGGTAGCACCACCTGGCTATGCAAACAACCAGAGAGTCGCTCAGAAATCAAATTTAGAAATTTTAATGGAAAGCTATGTCATGAACCAATCAAATCAGCTCCAAGAGCTCAAAAACCAAATTGAAATTTTGAATGATTCTCTTTCCAAACTCAATATTAAGGTAGACTCTATTGCTATTCATACTAAAATGCTTGAAACTCAAATCTCCTAAGTGGCCCAACAAGTGGCCACCTCTTCTCAAACATCGGGAGTCTTTCCTGGTCAAACCGAAGCCAACCCCAAATCCCATGTTAATTTTTGACCAAGAGCCCATGGTTTCTTGTGCAACACTTTAGTGATTTATTTCTTAGGGCATAAGTTATTGTTAGACTATAAATAGAGCACCCACTAGACTTGTAGAATCATCTTTTGTTCTTGAGAATAATAAGTGGCAATTGTTCTTTGTTCTTTCAATAAAATTTCTTCTTTTTATTTTATGTTCTTCTTCTTCTTCTCTATGTCTACAATAAACATGAGTTAGTAGACTTCTTTTTATCTTGGGATTGTTGGATAAGTCTAATGACCAAACCCTAATCAAACAAAACATCTAACCTTTACTTTATGTAAACCTATTTTCTAATCTAAATTCACCGTTCTTATAATCAATAACAAATATTAGGCGATGGATCGAGAAATGAAATCTAATAGTTGTTATTGATTCATCACAAATATTAAGCGATGGATCGATAAATGAAGTTTTAATATTGGAACAAGTGAATTTAGACAAGGATTGTGAAACATGAGAATAGTCTATCAAACCTTGAGACATATAAAGTTTCGATCATTCAAGGATTTCAATAGCAATCGCCCATGAGAATAGGTGTGATTGTTAGAGAAACACACTCACTGAGACCGAGAGGAGATGTGATAGGCTTAAGAGAAACATGTCTTTAGAAAAGAAGTCCAACATAAAGTCTAGGTTTAAGGTTTGATTTGTGAAGGGTTTGTCATACGATGAACAAAAAATCCCAAGGCGCTTTTTATTATTATTTTTTAAACCGTAAAAATACAACCTTTTCAACTTAACTTTTCTTCTAATCACTTTTTGAGGTTAATTAAATTAACCAACTTCCTGTAAGAACGATACTCTCTTTTTTACTACTTCGATAAACCGTGCACTTGCGGATTTATCTCATCATTTATTAATGCCATCTTTTATATTTTCGAATCAATCTTGCGTTATTTTAATTTCTTGCAAGAATGGTCTATATTTGTTCAAATATTTTCCATTTATGCGCATAACTCGATTGTCATCTGCTAACTCTTCGACCTCGTACGCATTATTCGAAAACACTCTCAAAAAAATTCATGGTCCTTCCCAACTAGGTGACCATTTTCCAAGGATTTGATCTCTCCTATCCATAGGTAATATCACTTTCCAAACCAAATCATTTACAACAAAAGTCTTAGGTTTAACTTTCTTGTTGTTAGACTTCACTATTATCTCCTTTTGCCTTGTGAGGACATCTAGGGCTCTTAACATTTCTTCGTCTAAATCAACCAACTCATCTAAGACCATATCCTAATAGTTATTTATGTTTATTCACATTTCGATGTTTATTCAAAGGGAAAGTACTTTTGCCTATGGACAAAAAAGATAGGGTTTTAGGAAAAAGGTCACCAAATTGGGAAAGACCATTTAAAGTGATACAAGTATTTTAAAATGGTGCATATTAAATTGTAGAATTTGCTTCCGACAAAAGAATCTTCAGGATAAATGGTAAATATTTGAAAAAATACAGACCTGTGTTCGAGGTCAGAATAACACAAGAGTAGTTCCAACAAGAAATGGAAAACTTGGCATTATTAAATTAAAATTAATGACAAGAGGCAAATCTATCCTTAGCAACACTCTCAACATAAGGTTGAAATACATGGCCTCGTCAGAACCATGTTTTATCGTTTTCGCCAGAATTGGTTTGATCTCCTCTAAGTCATAATGAATTTGTTGAAGCTTAAAGGTAGCCAAAGCCACGCTATAAGCTGCATGACCGCTTTTGGATGGTCTTTGCATGAAACAGCGCTGTGATGCACACGGTAGGGGATGAACAATGAGAAATAAACATTCTCTATTTAGTGCTCTGAGTATCACCTTCTTATTGGAAAAGTGGTAATATTGTTTGGATGTCATGCTGAAATTCAAAAGATCCCCGGATTCCGAAAGCAGCAACCCTTTTAGTGGCAGTGATGAGAAGGTCATTTGGGATTGTCCATTGCCTGAAAAAGTTTCTTTCTTCTTCACATAGATAGAAGAACAAGAACGTGGAGTGCGGGAGACGAAAGTGGGAGATGTGCCATGGAAAAGGAAGAGAAGAGGTTTTTATAGAAGAGAAAGGCAAACTAGTGTAAAAACTTTTGTTTCCCAATTTCAGTAACCGCCACGAATGGACAGAGGTTAATCTTTCCGAGTTAATAGGAAGTTAGGTAGTATAACTATATACATAGTGCTAGTCTTTCAAATGCTTTGACAATATATTTTTCAAAAATGCTAATTCTCTCCTTTGAATATAAATATTCAGTTGATGATCGAATATTTGGGGGGCAATTTTAGCTGCTAATTTCACCAGCCTTATTTAATGTGGTCAACATTAGTTGACTTTTACTCTTGCAGGAAACAAAGTCATTTTCCTTCGAATATGTGGAGTTTGACGAGATGTGGACTCAACTTGAAAAGGCTTAAGAGTCTAGCGTTCGACAAGAACTGAATCAAGGATGCAAAACCGTCGAAGTCAAGCAACTGCCTTTGAAGCGGGAAGATTCCAATTTCGAAAGAGAAGCGGTTTCCTCAATGGAAAACGTGGGAGACAAGCGGTTGTCTACATGGAAGGAGTGCTGATTATGGATTAGTTTCTTTCCAGTTATTTTATATGTCTAAATAAGAGTTTTCCATAGGGAAAACAGGTCGCAAATCACCTATACAAAATTCTAAAAACACTTGAAGTACCGACGCATGAGAAAAGAGTCATAAAGAATGTATGTAAAGGATTTGTTGAACCACTTTTATTTTTAATGCATTGTATTTTACCTTTCCTTTAATTTTCTGCAATTTAAACTTAATGCCTTTACTTTGCTTTTAAAACCCTTTTTCTATCGAAAAACGCCACACAGTTTAATCTTGTTTGTAAAGCAACCTATAAAATTGATGAACGCACAAAACAAAATGCACAACATGTCCTAGGATCTCGAGTTTGGTCCTGCTCGTAATAATCAAAACATGCCTGTATTGTTCGCCAAAAACACCGGTGAACAGCGATTAACGACGAATTTATGTAATTTGAATCGATTATGTGTGGTTATGTGTGATTATGTTGTTAAAATGGTGTAATTTTAACTCACGTTGATCATTATTAAACTTGAGTTAACTCACATTGGAGTTGAACGTGACTTAACTTACGTTGGTATAAGGTGAACGTGACTTAAGTCACATGGGTATTTTCATAGGTTTGTATGGGAGGGAACAATTTTGTATGGGAGAAGAGCAATTTTCCACTTTTGATAGCAGGTCAAGCTCATGCCGTATAAACTCAGCCCAACCTGGCCTATTTCCATCGCTGACAACGACTCGAATGAAAACAATACAAAATGTTCATCAGACCATAAACAATTAAAAACATAACTTAAAATATCATATGATACTCCGTCATCAAAGATATATCCCTTAGCGATGACGATACGGGACCTCTATAAACACTAAATATATGTGAAAATCACGTATTTAAATAAATAAATAAAAGTATAACAATTTAAAGAGGTGATTTCAAGTTAAAAGCTAACCGTTGCTTATTCAATACTTTCTTTATTATAATGTTAAAGTCACATTAATGTATTGTAACATTCGCTAGGAAATTCCCTTGCCATCTCAACTGAAAGCAACACATGATTGAACAAGTGATGTAGCACGAACTTTTTCATTTGTTCCCCACACCCAACTTTTTGTTGTATAGCTTGCAATTATTTTCCATCTATTGAATTTGCATACACTTTAAGGACAACCAAAGTTCACTTTGATTTATTGACTTAAGCTTTACCCTTTTCGTGCCTCATATATATTATCCATTTGCTTACACTTGGTTTAACATTGCAAAAGGTCGTTTGCATTGTATCAAAATTATAAACATTACAAAAAGTCAAACCTAAATTGGTCCCTAGAAATAACTCTTACAATTGCTATGGGACAACAAAGGAATTTCTAAGTAAACAACCAAACAAATGTGTACTTATTGAGTATGCTTGAACCATCTCATGACCTTTTACAAGTTCATATTTACTTCAAATGATAGAATAATAGAACCCATTAGTGGGTCCATTTATTAAAAGAGTCTTACTAATTTACCATTTGTGTATATCCTTTCTTATAAACAAACTATAAATTGAGCAAAATAAATGAATTAAACATGGACTCAATTTACAATACTAATCATCTTTTTTTTTTCTTTTTTTTAGACAATCAAAATATTATTATCATTCAGAACAAAAGACAAAGAAATAAAAACAGATAATGAAAGAACAACAAACTGTAAATATGATAAAACAAACTGAAGGACATGGAATCGGAACAGCTGACAAAGTTCATCGATCTTTCGAGGTGGCGAGAGACTCTTTCACTCGTAAGGCACGGGCACGGATCTCCGGTTCAAACTCTAATATAAGCCTAACTCGACTTTCACTCAAGTTCTTAGATTCATCTCCCATGAGATCATAAACCTTAGCCAAATCTTCGTCGGTCAGGGGAGGTAAAGCAGCTATTTCTCTCTCCTTGTAAAGCAAATCCAACTTCTTCCTCCATTATTCCCGATATTTTTTGGCGATTTGATCACAAAACTTGTCAATTTCTTCGTCGCTCGAAGGTGCTTCTTCGGCTTTCTTCTTGTTGAATGCCTCCTCCACCCTGCTCCAGTCCAACTTACCAGATTCATTCGCCGCCATTGTTTTCTTTCACAAACCCTAGATTTGATTGAACAAATCTACCTTGAAACAAATTAATTTTATTTATTTTTACTAAATGTATAGCTGAGTTAATTAGACCGTTCTATCGTTACAAGGTCATGGTACATTTGTTTAAGAAAATTTAGGGTCAAGCAAAGATTTGTGTACAACAAGAAAACATACTTTTTTTAATTAACACTTGAAATAAAATTTTCAAAATTAGTTAAATACTACATCACAATCAAACAATGTTGGAGAATTCAACAATGATTGGCCAGTCGCAAAATATTCTATATTTTAATGGGTCAACCTTGCAAGCTATGGAAGACAAAGTCCACATTGTGATTGCTGACCTTTTTTGTGGATCTTACAATGCCGTATTTAGCCACCTACATCCAAACAAAAAAAATTCTACTTCCTTGCTTCCAAAACTTTGGTTCACGAGTTTTAGATCCACAATAAAAAATGTCTGAAATTATTAAGTCATGTGATTGAGGTTGGAATCTCGGCTCTTCTATTTATAGATCATATTTTAATAATTATTGTCATTTCGTTTATTTTAAAGAAGACTATGGTTGTTAAAGATATTTACATTAAATTAAAAAAAATAATTAAGTGAGGGAATAAATAGCAATGAATGTTTTTTAGCAAGGTGGAATTTAACAAGAGTACAAAAAATACTTGGTAAAATTGAGGTTCGAACCTCAATTCAAATACTTTACGAGTTTTAGATTAACATGTAAAAATATTGAAATTATTACTTAGATGTTGTGATTGAGGTTCAAACTTCGATTCTTCCACTTGTGTGTTATCTTTCAATGATTATTTATCATTTCATCTGCTTGAAAAAGAAAAAAAAAACACTTCGGTTGTAAAAGGTATTTACATTAAAAGTAAAAAACCAATTAATTTATGGGTATAAATATTATCGAATGGTAAAAAAATAAAAAAGAGTCGTCACCTGGGAGATTCAAACTCTCGCGGGGAAACCCCATGTACTTAGCAGGCACACGCCTTAACGACTCGGCCAAAGTGACTTTGCATACTACTTTCTTAATGTTTTGTTTTGATATTGTTTAGGTCCTTCTTAATATGATGTTATGATATTTTTCATTAAATTAAATGTTTTATATATTTCATAATAATCATGTAAAATTCACGTCATAAAAAAATCATGTTCCTTCAAAAAAAATCATGTAAAAAGTAATTAATAATGTCAATTATATTAAGATTATGTATTTGAAAGAAAATTTTAAATATGTCTTCAAAAATCATGTTCCTTCAAAAAAAATCATGTAAAAAGTAATTAATAATGTCAATTATATTAATATTATGTATTTGAAAGAAAATTTTAAATATGTCTTGGATTTCTATTTCTAAAACACCTAAAGTTTCAAAAAGAAATTATCAACAACTAAAAAAGACTATATGAATTTTGAGAATGTCTTGATCTGGCGAGCATCGAGCCCCAACTCAAATAAAAAAAATTAATAGCAAATTTTAGTAAGTTAGTTCTTATATTAATATTTTCTTCTTTGCCAAGATACGAATCTCAAGCCTTTACTCTTTCCTCCTTTAATCGTTTACCTCAATCAAGTGTCACTACTAGAAAAAAACAAAATTAGAGAGGGAAATTAGTGACGGAAAAATTAAAATTCCTCACAAATTCCTTGATCGCAAAATTTAGTGACCGAATTAGAGAGGGATTTCACGTTTTCCCTCTCTAAAATTCCCTCACTAATTTTTGCTTTTTTAGTAGTGTGTGATCGCCAACTCATCTAAACTTAAAGAAGATAAAAATAAAAATAAAAAGTGAATAGCTTTCTGTATTTTGGACCCCTTAGAGAATGTAGTGAGGATTGAAAAATTCTCTAGAAGACACATTCAATTGCTTTCTGTATATTTCTATTTATTTTCTTGTATATGCCGTTTGGCAGAATGCAACAAGAAATCAATAGCTGGATAGAAAGAAAATAATAATAATAATAATAATAATATTAAACAAATACATATAAAAAACACTTATCTTTAACTCTAGAAAACAGAAAAACCAAAAAAACAAAACATGGACAACCTTAGCCAAAATGAGTCCTCACAAACATGCCCTCATCAATGTTGTTGCAATGTCTCAATTTTCAACTCACCAAATTCACAAAACACAAAACCAAAACACAGAAACAGTTCATCCGAATGTCGTCGAACTTTCGCGTCATCGTCGACATCCTCAATCTTTCCAAACACTCATTTCACAAACCATGAATCTCTTCCATCATTTCAAGAATCATTCAATGAATTCAATAAAGTGTATCCTCAATATTCTGAGACAGAAAAAGTTGATCATGTTAGAGATAAAGAATATTCTCATCTCTCTTTTTCAAACCATACTTGTCTTGATTATATTGGTATTGGTCTTTTTTCTTATTCTCAAATGCAAAAATATCATGATACATCGAAAACGAACAATTCAACTCATGAAAAAACACAAGAATCTCTACTGCAATTTTCTGATATGCCGTTTTTTAGTATATCCTGCAAAACAGGAAATTTGAAGACTTTGCTTCTTCATGGTGGAAAAGATTCCGAATTCGAGTCAGCAATGAGAAAAAGAATCATGAATTACCTTAACATATCGGAAAACGATTACTTCATGGTTTTCACAGCTAATAGAACATCAGCTTTCAAGCTTGTAGCAGATTGTTACAATTTTCAAAAAAGTAGAAAGCTTTTAACGGTTTATGATCATGAAAGTGAAGCCGTGGAAGCGATGATTAGTTCTTCCGAAAAACGAGGAGCAAAAGCTATGTCAGCAGAGTTTTCATGGCCAAGGCTGAGAATTCAGTCAACAAAGTTGCGGAAAATGATTGTAAGTAAGAGAAAGAAGAAGAAGAATAAGGGTCTTTTTGTTTTGCCTCTTCATTCAAGAGTAACAGGAGCAAGATATCCTTATATATGGATTAGTATAGCACAAGAGAACGGTTGGAATGTTTTGGTTGATGCATGTGCATTAGGACCAAAAGACATGGATTGTTTTGGTCTTTCACTTTTTCAACCAGATTTTCTTATATGTTCTTGTTATAAAGTTTTTGGAGAAAACCCTTCTGGATTTGGTTGCCTTTTTATCAAGAAAAGTTCTACGTCGATTTTGGAAACAAATTCTTCTGTAGGAATAGTGAACCTTGTGCAAGAAAAAAAGCCGCAAGATTCGATACTTACCTTACATTTAGACGAAGAAGAACCATTTTATATGACATCTTTTTCTAGTATGATACAAACATCGCAACCTGCAAAATTCGTAGAAGGAGAATCTTCTGAGATCAAGATTGTAGAGGCACCAAGTGTGTCAAAATCATCTGAAATTTGTGAAATTGAGGAGGTGGAAAAGCAAGTTCAAATCCATGAAAAGGGTTTTAAAGAAAGTGATAAGAATGAACACTTTGATATTCAATGTAAGTGTTTAGATCAAGTGGACTCTTTAGGATTGTTACTGATCAATGATCGGGCGAGGTACTTGATTAACTGGTTGGTGAATTCGATGTTGAAGCTTAAGCATCCTAACTCAGAAGGGGTTTCTCTATTGAAGATTTACGGTCCAAAAGTTAAATTTGACAGAGGACCTGCAATTGCATTCAATATATTTGATTGGAAAGGCGAAAAAGTTGAACCTGTTCTTGTGCAAAAACTTGCCGATAGAAGTAATATTTCTATTAGTTACGGATTGTTGCATCATATATGGTTTGCAGATAAGTATGCAGATGAAAAGGGAAGAGTTCTAAAGGACACCAAAAAGAAAGATAAAGAAAAAGTTGGAATAACTGTTGTTACTGCTGCATTAGGTTTTTTGGCTAATTTTGAAGATATCTATAAACTTTGGTGTTTTGTTGCTAGGTTTCTTGATGCTGATTTTGTGGAGAAGGAGAGGTGGAGATATACTGCTCTCAATCAGAAAACTGTTGAAGTTTAAATCGGTGTTTTCAATTAGTGGCGCTTTAGCATTATAGCGTAGAGGAATTTGAGCATACTGCTATTGTTCCGCGATATACTATTTGCTATAAACTGTAGTCAAATAGCAGCTGTTATGGCACTATAGCTCTATAGCGAGTGGAATATGAACAAGACGTTTTCTGGGATCAGCGATTCACAACATTTCTTTAAGTTCGATTATGTTTCATTCATTCTTCTGTTTTGTGTGTGAATTTGGCTGAAATTTCATGTATATGGAAATTTGATTTTCCAATGACTTTATTCAATCATTCTTTCATTTATTTAATTAGTTCAGAAACTATGTTCAATATTCAAATTATGTTATGCACACTTACATTCATTCTTCTTTCCTATTTCGCTCTTGTTGAAGATGGAAAATATTCACTGATATGTTGACAGATGAGATAAAAGCATGACGAGCGGAGTAGAGCGCATGTCCATTGGGCTTGTCCCATTAATTGTTTATTAGGTTACCACTTACAATTAAAAGGGTCGGGGGCGAAACCCACGATTCAGAGTTAAACTAGTAAACCTCACTATGGTTTTTAAAGAATGTACTTTGTGACACTAGCAGCCACTCTACTCTCGTAGACGTAGGAACAATTGACCGAACTCTGACCAATAGTTGTGTTCTCCCGTGTTTATCTTCTTACTTTGTAACCAGATTTTCTATTACTAGCACATGGATTCAGGCAGGTTCATAAAAACTTTACGGTGAACATTGAAGGGTAAATTGTCGCAAGAAAATTGAAAGCAAAATTTGATTTCAAGGAGAAAAATATCAGCTAACTGCTATTATCACTGAACTCTCTGCCGCTATGATGCTTATGTAACGTTTGGATAGAAAGCGATTCTCTGGAGCTTGTTAGAGCGTTCAATCATGATGCCAGTGTCCCTTGGCTAGTCCGCGACAGGAATGCCTTTTACTCGGCTGTCATCTTTGTAATATGTTTGTATTCGGTTCAGGCCTCACCTGACTTTTATATTTTAGTGCTTTGATAAAAATTAAAAAAAGAAAAACAATTGAACACGATTGTTTGTTTACGCAGTTTGGAAAATTGTGCACAACTCTGCAACTATAGGGCAGCTGTAGTTCCGTATGTCACTTAAGCGAATTGGAATTTACAATGTTACAAGTCATATATATAGTCCTTCGGTCCAGATTTGCCAGCTCAGGTCCCCCACATCCAGCCCCTTCCAGCTCAGGTCCCCCACATCCAGCCCCTTTTATGTGTCTATATACGAGTCATACTCATCAATTAGTTCTAAACACAATGAAAACAACACTTACATATCTTTTTAGGATCATGTTACTCTTACCTCCGTGTTATGTACTCCCTCTGTCTCGGATTAACTGAACCATTTGGGAGTGATGAAAGTAGTATTAATTAGAGTTGTAAAAAGAAAAAAAGTAATTATTGTATTGAAAAGTGAAATGATTCAGTTATTTTTTGACATTTTTTTTGTTTGTAAATGACTCAGTTATTATACGACAGAAGGAATAGTAGTTTCATAACTAAAAAGGAAAAAGCTTTTTAGTGCGACAGGTCAATGCACGAGAAACAACGAATGAATAGTAACCTTTGGATGTGCTTTGGATGGTTACTTATGTTGACTTTTATTTATTTAAAAAATATCATACCACTGCCCTTCATGTATCGTGTGTAGATCGTGTTTAAAGTTTTCGCACTATATAGCAAACTCCAACTAAAAAATACTTTAATTAGAAGCAAGTCTCATTGATTTGGTTTGACTTGTCATGCATCATCTTATCTATGACTGAAAATGATTAAATAGCTAACTTGCACCAAAATCATCTAAGTCTTGAAGGTGATGATGGAATATTTTCATTACAAGCATATCTCATTGTTTGGTCATGGTTATGGACTATGACAACTAGTTTGAGCTACAAAATTAACATGGAAGTAAATCTAGGTACTTATTATAGTTGAACTTATATTTTTTTATTTTTTTTATGGATAACTTATATGTTCTTAGTAATCATAATTGAATAAAAACATTTGAATTGATTATCAAATTTAATTTGTACTTCCCTCAACAACAAAAAAATAATTTGGACTATGTTACACTTATTTCTTTATTGGGTTAGGTATGTCATGTGCTAGTGTTTTTATTGTGACATCATCTACCAAGAATCGTTTATATATGTGCTAACGAATTAGAGGATTAATTTGATTGTGAAGGACTAATTTGATTCTCGTATACAAATGTATTAATAGACTAATTTCATATAGTTTTTTTTTGTCAAATATTAAATTGATCTACTAGAAATTATGAATTATTAAAATAACTATATACTCTAATTTTTTGAAACTTCATTTATGGTACAACATACTAGATGAGAAGATGAGAAAATTAATCTAAGTTCCATTGTCGGTGTGAATGTATTCTTTTAAATTTTAAAGTCTGTTCTGATTCTGATAAGCTCTAAAAACCAAATTGTTAAGAAAAATTTACCCCTAAAAAGAATTTTATCATAATCAATCTTTTTTATTTTGTTGGCTTTCGCATCAGTTTCCAACCAACCAATGGTAAGCGACTAATTACTTAAAGACATGTGTACTGGTCAAATGTTGTTCCTTCTGAAAATCGAATCTGATATTTTACAGGTACATCTTTGGAGCTCCTTGCCACCGGAACCCAAACAACTTTGTTATCATTCTTTCTCAACCCACAAACAAATCTAAAATCATTCCATTAATTTCAATTCAAAACACCCTTTAAAATCTCCCCTAAAAAAGGGGTAAATTGCTTAATCCAAATCCACATACACACAGTCACACACAACACTAAGAAATGTTGGTGAAGTTAAAAATAGTTCCCTTTAAGAGGTAAATAAAACACACATCAAATCAAATACAACACAAACATGGCTTCTTCAGATCCCAACAATGTTGGAATCCTTGCTATAGACATCTATTTCCCTCTCACTTGTGTTCAACAGGTATATTATCCATCATGATGCATTTCCTAGATCACTGACAAAAAAAAAAAGTTTTTTTTTTCTTCTGATGTGGTTGTTGAACTTGTGATTGTGATTTTTTTATGTTTTTTCATTTGTGGAATTAAAGAAAATGTTTTTTTTTTTTTCCAAATAAGTGGTTGAAATTGCGATTTTTATTAATTTTGAAGTTTGTTACTTTAGAGTTGCAGTTTTTATGTTCATTGTGTTTTTTTTTTTTTTTTTTTCATTTGTGGGGTTAAAAAATGATTTTTTGTTTTTGCTTATTGTTTGATTGAAATTGTGATTTTTATGTTTGTTTATTTTTAAGTTGTGTTTTTTGTTTTTCATTTTTCATTGTTATTAGTATATAGTAAGTTATAGATTATCAGTTTGTTTGTTCTTGATTAGTGATTAGTCTATTGCACCGACACTTCTGAAGGCATGTCTCGGTATTTCACATCTATCGTATTTGACAACTTGTGATTACAGTGTTATATATCATTTTCTCAAAATTTTATTTGTGTCGATGTGTCATTGTGTGATTTTGGTAGGAAGCTTTGGAAGCTCATGATGGTGTGAGCAAAGGGAAATATACCATTGGACTTGGACAGGATTGTATGGCATTCTGTACTGAGGTTGAAGATGTTATCTCAATGAGGTAACTATTTTCAATTTGCATAATCATTTTATAATTACGAATGGTTTTCTATGAAGCACTGACACAAACACTAACTCCTGACTCAACACTGACACGTTGACACTGGTAATGATTCGAGAAAATGAATTATTTAAACGTAATGACATGTTTCAGTGTCATGTTGGTGTCGGACACCGATCCGTGTAGGACACCAGACACACCTCTGATCAGAGGTGTAGATGTTACAAAGATGCTTCTCATTCTTTTTAATCAATGATTTGATTGGAACATTAATAGTTTTGTCAAAAAATAGGAAAAAAGAAAAACTATGGTTCTAATTTTATGCTTGTGTAGCTGATCACTGAAGCTAGCTTTGTTCTGATTTGTTTGATAAAGCTGCAATGGTTTTGCCTCAGTTATTCTGATAACTTTTCAATTTTGTTTTTGAAATTTTCAGCATGACTGTTGTTAGTTCACTTCTTGAAAAATATAATATTGATCCAAAGAAAATCGGTCGATTAGAGGTAGGAAGTGAAACTATGATTGACAAAAGCAAATCCATTAAGACCTTCCTGATGCAAATTTTTGAGGTATGTCATTCTCAGTTCTTTCAATCGCCAACATTTTGCTTAAAGATATTTTAGCAGTTAGTTTATAGGGTTTGAACTCTGAACCTTTCTAGTTAGAACTCTTTTAACGTCGCTCAGCTCATCAACTTGGAACGCTTAACGATAATGATGTCATTATTTTAGTGTATGTGGATTATACTTTTATATAAAAACTAATCACTATAAACTTGCTCCAGTAAGATGAAATTCCTGGATTGGGTCTCTTTTTATGAGATCTCTTGTCTCTGGAATCACAATTATTGATAGATTTTCCGCATTTGATCGCAATTTTTCGCAATCTGGGCCGTCAATACCATATTTCTATAACTGACAACATAAATTTAAAGTTGTGTTTTGAGTTACATCCTGTATCTTGACCCTTCTTTTGGTATAGGACTGAGTGACTGTATTTAATCCTATCGTTTGTATTCTTGCATATTTGAGCCAGAAGGAACAAAAAAGATGATATCTGATGTAGTTTTTATAAAGATCCATCCGATTTATTGTTTTCTAAACTTACGGATGAGATTAATTTGGTAGGAACAAATTTTTCATGTTCTTATGGTACATCTCATCTTATATCATGTATGTTGTAATAATCAGGACTGTGGTAATACTGACATTGAAGGTGTTGATTCGACAAACGCTTGCTATGGTGGAACAGCAGCTTTGTTCAATTGTGTGAATTGGGTGGAGAGTAGTTCTTGGGATGGACGCTACGGACTCGTCGTATGCACAGATAGTGCGGTATGAACTCCTAGCCAACGAATATCTTTCTCGGCCACCTTTCGTTTGCTGCTTTTTTTTAGATTTACTACTTCATTCTGTATAAATAGTTGGACTTTGCGGTCCGTATACATAAATTTACCATCTTAAGTTAACAGTGTTCATGAATTCACAGTAGAGCATCCGCAATACTTATATTTTCTAGTTCTAGCAGTAGAAGTTCAAGATATCTGCATCACATAAAAATGATGAAGGAGGATTTATTTGTTGAGTTCATGAATGTTTTTTATATCCATATTGAACTTCTGGTTTTCTAGAATGAAGTAATTTTCTCTTGAATTATGAATAAGAAATTCGTGAAACATCAAAAGTACAAACTGCAAAAACTATACTACCTATATAACATGCAAATTTTTGAATGTCTATTTGTGTCACCAGTTATTTTACTTTTAAATCTATTTTTTTCTGTTATTTTCTTTTCAAATGATGTATTTACAATGTTGAACAAACACCTTTGACATTCTTTTTTCAGGTATATGCCGAAGGACCGGCCCGTCCTACTGGAGGAGCAGCTGCAATTGCAATGCTTGTAGGACCAGATGCTCCTATTGCTTTTGAAAGCAAACTCAGGGGAAGTCACATGTCTCATGCCTATGATTTTTACAAGCCAAATCTTGCAAGTGAATACCCCGTAAGGCTTTTCCACCTTCTCTGTATTAGTTTTACTTGCATTATAAATGTCTTATATGAAGCGGTCTTAGTTTTATGAATAAAGCATTTTTGTTATGAGTACATTAAAACCAACTTCACTTACGGTCTATTTGGATTAGTTTATTTGAGTTTATCTGCTGACGTAAGCAATTCTAAGACTACCTGTGAGAACTCATGAAAACAACTTATGACATGTTCATAAGCTATTTTTAGCTTATTTCTGTTATCTTGCTATCTAGGATAGCTTATGAAATCATCTTGTATCTTATACGAAAGCAGTTCGACTTTATTTTTATATTCTTTTATTGAAATAGCTTATAGATAACCACTTATACAATATGCGCTTATGTTATAAGCACTTATTTACACAATTTTTCCAAACAAGACCTTATTAGAGTCACGTTCTCAATGCGTTGGAGCCGAAAGAGTATGCTTATATATTCCAAAACTGGAGTGAAATTTCGACACGTGTCGTACGAGTGTCAAACACCAACCCTGGTTGGACACTGAGACACACTTTCCAATCTGAAGCTTCTGTGCTACAAAGAACATTACTGTTATGCTTAAATGCTTGTTGATTCTTTCTACCAACCAGTCTACCAAGTACCAAGTATTCAGCACACTTTGATCGATTTTTGACTTTTACCTTCGACCTTTTTCTGTTGTAGGTTGTTGATGGAAAACTCTCACAGACCTGTTATCTGATGGCACTTGATTCTTGCTATCGGGTGTTTTGTGAAAAGTAAGGATAAACACAACCAAAAAACTCTGAATTTTTATTGTTTTCTTATTCTGTTCTTGCATGTACAGATTTGAAAAATCTGAGGGGAAACATTTTTCAATGGCGGATTCTGATTATTTTGTTTTTCATTCTCCATATAACAAGGTAATCATATGATTAATTTTTGTAGTCATGCTGAAATCATTTCTCCATACTTGTATTCCGTTTTTTTGAAAGAAGACGATGTTATGTCATAACGGTGCCTAAAATCTGCTTTTTGTTTAATAAGCAAATGCTAGTATATAAATTGTTATGTTAGTATTTTTCTTCTTTACCAGGGTTTGAGCCCTATTGTTTTTACTCCTTCAACTTGTTTTAACTTTCATGAGTGCTTTTTTTGATTTATTGCAGCTTGTGCAAAAAAGTTTTGGTCGGTTATACTTCAATGACTTCCTCAGAAATCCAAGGTTTGTGGAACTTTTTCTTCAATGCATTGTTAATTCGTGGTGCCAAGCTATATAATTATATTTCCCTTTTGATGTGATTGGATCTACTTATGTAAATATATCTACTGGTATAAGAAGTTGTGAGGCTGCTGGGAGAGCTTATGGAAATAACTTATGACACATTCATAAGTTATTTCCAGGATAACTTATGAAAATAGCTTATAGCTTATATGAAAACAATTTGACTTTATTTTATCCTTTGTAATACAAATAACTTATAGATAAGAACTTATACGGTAAGCGCTTATGCTAGCCTATTAAAGCTTAATCAAGTTGTTTATCCAAACAAGGCTTAGATTATTTTACCTTTTGCATAATTTTAATTTTAATAAGCCAATAGGTGGTACATTCTTTAGATTTTGTTTGAATATAGTAGTTTAACATTTCTGCAAGATTTGGTAGTACTTATGGGAAAAAGAGTAAAGCTTATTGAAACAGAAAATTTCTGCATGGTTTACAAAGCTAACTCTTTGGTTTATGCAAATGCAATATTATATGATATTCTGTTAGGTAATTTTCGAGTAAGCACTATCTGCTTCAAGAAAACTAGGAGTCATGAACCATAAAATCCACTTTTGTTTTAACTTTTAAGTTAATTACTTCAAATCCTATTTATAATTGTTTTTGTTCTCTGCATGTTATACTGTACCAGTTTTGTTGATGAGGTTTCCAGGCAAGTTCTAGCACCTTATGCATCCTTAACCGGCGATGAGAGCTATCAAAGTCGTGATCTTGAAAAGGTAGCTAATCTTGTGGAGTTTGAGTTACGCACATAGACTATAATGGCTTCTAGAAATATAACTTAAGTGTGTGTTTTATTCAACGGTGACGAAAATTGATTTTAATTGAAACTGATTTTATGGCCAAATGGTTTATATTTCGATACTATCACATGAAATGAGTTGAACAATAAATTTGAGTGTAATGTTCAAAAAACAAATATTGAATGTAGAAATCACGTTTGGAGAAAAAAGTTACTAACACTATCTCCACGTTAAAATCAATCCAGTACAACCAAACATACTAAACTCAAATTGAAGACTTTTAATCCAAACACGAACTTAGATGCTAGCGGTCGTTGTGATTCTGTAGGCAAACCAGCAAGCTGCAAAAAAGATATATGACGCGAAGGTACAACCGAGCACATTAATCCCAAAGCAAGTTGGCAACATGTACACTGCATCTCTGTATGCAGCATTAGCATCTCTCCTTCACAATAAGCACGACTCACTGGTATGGTTTGTCACACTTGTATCTTTGTTTATTTTACCTTCGGTATGATCGTGACCGCATATTAGAGGTCGACATTGAACACGTCTTTAAATGTGAAGGTAGGTAAAAGGGTAGTCATGTTCTCGTATGGAAGTGGTTTAACCTCTACAATATTCTCCTTCCGCCTTCAAGAAGGTCAACATCCCTTTAACTTGTCGAACATTGTGACGGTGATGAATGTTTCTGGCAAGTTGAAGCAGAGAGTTGAGGTATGTATCTCCTGACCACTTAAGTATTTTGGCTTTGTTATATATGAAAGGACATAACATAGGAGTCGTCTGTGTTGTTTAAATCAAATTAAGATTTTGAGTTTTGTTTAAAATAAACATGTCTGGAGTATGTTCAAATCAACGGCTGACATGCATTCTTGTATCACCTGAGCGGTTGAAAAGTTTTCTTCCTTAAGTTGACAAGTAATTACATGCACATGAAAAATTAGATAGAGACTATGCTACAGTTGCATTCATGGTTATGAGTATCTTACAAATATGTGAGTCGTATCTCGATTTGAACAAAAGCTAAACTCAGTCGATGCAAAACTGAATCTCAATTCATTACGAGGAATTCTATTTGACCTTGAACATTGAGTAGCCAACCACACTTTTATCATTTCGTTTAGCAATCACATTTGTTTTCGTTATTTTGATTTATGACATGAATCTTTCGTATATAGTCACTTTTGTTTTCCGTCATTTCTGTGTCGCATGTTTTCTCCCACCTTATTTTTTTCTCTTTGTCCAAATATCATTTCTTATGTTAATACCAAGCATTATCTTTAACAAAACCTACTTTTGTTTGCAGTTACCACCTGAAAAATTTGTCGAAAACACAAAAATCATGGAGAACCATTATGGTGGAAAGGACTTTGTGACTGGCCAAGACTGTAACTACTTACTTCCAGGCACATTCTATCTCACCAAAGTTGATTCCATGTATAGGAGATTTTACGCTAAGAAAGACGCTTTGACGAGCATGTGACAGTTCGATCGAAGATGATGACTGATATAATTCAAATTAAGAGTTAAAATTTGAGAAAAGTAGTTTGTTCTGGTTAACCTGTATTTGATGCTTTATGGCTATTTATTCTAGTTAGTGTTTATAAATGATTTTTTTTTATATATAGTTGGATCAGGTTGTTTCCAAAATCGGTTGGTGCGCAAGTTGTTAATTATTTTTCAATGAAATAATAGATAAATATAAAAGTATGTTAGTGGAAATATGGAATTAGTCCTTGCAAATATAACTGTTTTTGGTCTTGATCTCCGTACGCTTTTTTGTTTGAATTTCTTCCCAGCAAAATCAGTTGGGGTACTATCACGGATCAGGTTTGGTTGCTGTGTGGTTTCACGCAGTAGTTAATCTCGACCGTAAATTTCTGATCCAATGGTTTAGATTTATCTAATGCTGATTTCACAGTATAACATAGTATGTGATCTCGACCCTTCATTTTTATTTTAATTGTAACTTGAATAATTTACAATGAATTTTTTTTAAAGGCTAAAATGTATTAATAACACAACCAACTTCAAGGTGTGAACCGGTGCACAGAACCAACATATACATGCATATTACAGGAAAAAAATTAAAACACGTCGCCTAAAGTCAAACAACAACCCCAGTTGTAGACAGTAAAAAATACTTAAACTCATCATTGGGAAATAACAAAAGTCCTAGCACAACAATGCATCCAAGAGAACATAACTGACCAGAGAATCAGCTTCCAACACACCAAAAACATTCGGCGCAAACTGTTCACCCACCTACACACCGAAAATAGAATAATTTACAATGACGAGAAAATGACATCTTACATAATACATCATAATTTTTTTAGCTCATTGCTGTGATTTTATTACGTCTTCATTTTTTTTTTTTTTTTTTTTCACTTTTCACTACCAAATAAATGTTTTTTAGTCAACATTTGAAATACTGTAAAATTAGAGAACAATAACAAATACGAAGTATACTGAAATTTTAGCACCTAAGAATAATAACAACAAAAAAGTAAAAGTATATCAACACGTAATTAATTAAATATTAAACTTTTGGATGAAAAATTCTCCAATGTTAAACTCATAACAACAATAATACATGATACAAAATTAGTGTTAGACTTATTAATATTAGTGAGACACATTATTAAGAACAAAGGGTCCAAAAAAATATCACTAATTTCTTCTATAATAAATTTTTTGTTACATGATTAAGAACAACTAATATTTTTTATAGGGCACAATGCTTGTTTTCTAATATATACTCCCTATAAAAACCAAATATAAAAAACAAGCTAATTAAAATCAACTCAACTCATATCCTACTAACACAAATAATAGAGCATAACACATTTTATTTTTTTTGAATAAATTGAGCATAACAATTAAAACGATAAGATGTGTCCACTATTAATGAAGCTCAATGCTATAACATTTATTTTGATCCACCACTATGCAAAAATTAAATTGAACTCTCACATTTCTTCTGATTTTTAAATAATGTAACATTTATTTTGACCCACCACCATGAAACAATTTAATGGAACTCTCATCTTGATCTTTCTTCTGAATTCAAAATACTAAATTACCATATGAAAATAAAAATAAAAAAAATATCCATTCCTCTTCTCTCAAAAATTAGTTTGAAAAAAAATGAACCCTACGTACATACATAGAATAATTGCTTTATTTTTGTAACTATTAGCATTACGATTGACGTGTCATGCATAATGGGGTCATTGAAAGTTTGGAGTAGTAACAATTCTTGTTCAACGAGAGAATAATTTTTAGCATAACTTTGGCAGAAGAAAATTACACCACATGGGACACGAATCGTTTGTTTCTAATGACCAAGACACACACACACACACATATATATATATATATATATATTCTGTCATATTTCAATCATAGAATTAAAACATCTATTTCTGGATTCAAACAATTATTTCTTGGGAAAGGTCATTCGTTATCCCTCTCCTGCATTTCACTTTTCTTTTCCATCCTTTGTCCTAGAAGACAAATAAAATCATTGACACATACTAATAGTAAATTTTATTAAGGAATAGTGTGTGTGCCTATGCTTTAGCCATGTTACATAGTATTTACATTATTACATACCTACGTACTAATATTTACTGTACTAAAAATATGCAGAGTTATATCTTATATACCGGTGGAACTATTAGGCATTAAATAAAGGCTTAATTAATGATTTAGTCCTTTAAGTTATTTGTTGGTTACATTTTGGTTTCATAAGTTATTAACGTTACAAGTTGGTCCCTTAAGTTAGCATATGTTAGTCAAATAAATCCTCACTGTCAGTCTTTTGACAAAACGTTAAATATGCACATGTGAACGGTGACGTGACAACTTGCAATATCCATTCACCTTAGACATTGAGTTAACGGTTTTGACGGTGACAATTTATTTGGTTGACCGAATATAACTTAAAGGGAGCAAATTGTAACATTAATAACTTATGAGACTAAAATGTAACCAACAAATAACTTAAGGGATCAAATCATTAATTAAGCCTTAAATAAATTAAGCTAACTGAACCTATAAGTGGCCAAATTAATTGATTAGGCCGAGGTATACAAAAATTAATGAATATTGCTTTTCTATCTTCAAGAATGTCCTAATAACATATGGAAAAACCAAAACTACCATCAGCAGTAGTTAGCTACCGTTAAGCTAACCAACAGTGGTTAACTACCATTGAGGTCATCGGTAGTTAACTGTTGTTGCGTCTTCCCCCCAAAACCAGTACAACCCTATTTCCCTATCCACTCATCACCTTACATCATCATCACCTTACCTCCAAAAATCTCCCATTCAATTTTTTGTTGTTGAAATCTTGGTTCCAAATCATTGTTGATGGATTGTTAGGACGTTTCTACACACATTAGACGTCAAAAAACAGGTATTGCAACGTTAAACTCGTTTCCATTTAATTAAATTTTCTGGTTTTTTTCCTCACATGCACGTCAGCGGTAGTTAACTATCGCTCAAATTGAAGACTCAACTGCAGTTAACTACCGCCGGGGACTTAGAAAATAAAAAAAAAAAAAAAAAAAAAAATCAAAAAACAGTGCTACTGCCTCAAAATATATTTTTGGTTTGTTTATGCAAAATATATTTTTGGTTTGTTTATGTTCTTAAATGATATTAGATACATGTTAATTAATTAATTTAGCAATTATGTTATTTATTTATAGATATGGTTGAGAATGCGGGTGATTGAAAACCTAGTGTTGTCAAAATCAAACCACTGAAGCTTGAGGCTTCAATTAAGGTTGAAGCTACCATTAAGGTCAAAGCTTCCGTGAAGGTTAAAGCTTCCGTTAAAGTGGAGGCTTCAAGCGTCAATTCCGACGTGTGGAAACTTCGTGACAACAAAGTGGACACAACTCATTACTTTTCGAGCCAAGAGACATGGAAAGATAAAGACAAATTGCTCGGTTGAGTTCGTCGACAAGCAAATAGGGCTGGATTTACGGTATTAATTAAAATATCTTGTGCAATTAGAAATTAAATCCTATGTTGGAGTTGGTTTGTGAATGGAGTGGCGAGCATACCCTTTTTTGAGTAACGATAAAATATGTTTATTTAGGAGCGTAAGCAATATGGTGTTGGGAGAATCAATAATTAATTCGTTCAAGTGGTAATGAATTTAGATTATTTAAGTAAGTGGTCAGAAGTTCAATCCACGATTCTAGTGTAGGGAGAAATTCGATTGGAGGAGAGCAACCATCTAGTGTGACCTACATGTAACTCGACACAAATTAGTTATTGCTAAACGATGATGAAAGCTTCATAGCTATAATATGGTAATCCAAAAATCATGGTATTGGGAGAGTTCGTAACATATCTATCTCAAAAACAGAATATGAGTCCAAGTGATGGAGTCTATGGAGATATCTTGAGGCGTCTACCGAAGATTAACAACTACAATTACAGTAGGGTAGAAAAAATTATACATAACTACTTATCCCTGCATGTCAGGTGGAAACAACTTTGTCCCAATAAGAGCTTAATCTCGAATGTAGGTTTGAATCCTTTGAGTCACTTCCATTGTGAGACTAAACTGAATTGTATAAAAGTCTCCTCTAACAATTGAACCGAATTTGGGGTTGTTAGTGTTTTGGAGGTGTTCCGCCCATTTATGGCACCCGTTTATATATTTTTTCGCTGTTTTTAGGTAATCATGTGCATCTTGTGCTAGTCTGCCTTAATATTGGTTGTTTCAAGAAACAGCTGAACCGAAGATTAGTCTCATAGTGAGGCCAAAGTCGAAGCTTTACGAATATGTTAGTGGATCCACTAGTTTATTAAACATCTTAATTGTAACACCCCGTTCTCCCAACAGTCGTAATAATAAATATAATTATATCAGAGTAATTCAACAACGGAGTATTACACTACTTTTCAAAATTTCATAAATAGGAATAAACTATTTATTTCAAAACAACATAAATTCTCATAAACTGCAGCGGAATAAATCTTCAAAAATTATAATTCAACGTCAACATAATCCTGGCACAAAGGCCTCAACAGTTATAAAATATTATTTTCAACAATAATAAACTCCCACGACAAAGTCTTTTCATAGATAAGATACATAAAAGAATAAGGAAACATTCGCGACGACCCCATCCTAATATGTATCAGAGCCCTAGACACAGAGCCAATGATCCTACTAATCTTCGTTACCTGCAGGTTACCCATAGGGAAGGCAACGTTTTCAAGCAGAAGGGGTGAGATACACGATCAATAATAAATATATATAATTCATCAAATCAATGAAACAACAACATCTTACAACAGGCATTATTCAATTCATATATAATGTGAATAAATATACACATATATAATAGCAACATAATTATCTTCAACAACATTAAACAACAGCAACAACAATGTCATTATCAGCAATGAACACCAACGACATGACCGACGACAACGACTACGACAATGCGACATCGACAACGACAAATGCATTATGCATGTGGTACCATTTTACGCGCGTTGAATGCTAAGCATTCCAGGGCATAAGCCCCCAACAGTTGGATGGTTAAAGCATCCCAGGGCATGAGCCCCCAACAGGTGAATGATGAACATTCCAGGGCATAAGCACCCAACGGGTGTGAATGCTAAGCATTCCAGGGCATAAGCCCCCAACAGTTATGAGTATGCAAATGGACTCGACTTGTGTATATCAACATACAACTCAACAATGTCTACGACAACAACATATGTGCCTAATCATTTATGACACACTCCATAACTTAGTCAAAATCTGACACAACAACTCTTACGACAGAATTCATCAACATAGCACATATACATTAATCAACTACATTCATATCAAACCAAAACATTCTTCAAAAACAAAGCAAGTGTGATCAATAAGACATAAGCCAAATACTCATAAAACACTTCAACTAAATCCCTAATACCTAAGTTTGAAGTTGGGAAACCAACCATAAGTTTTGGACTAACTCAGAATTAGTTATGCTAAGTTTTCTTAAAATTTTCTAAGTACCCACTTGGACTATTTTCATCATAACTCAAAATCTAAAAATCTTCTACACGTCAAACCAAGGCCATTAGAAAGCTAACTCAATTATCTACAACTTTCATGTTTACACCGAAAGCTAATTCAAAACAGAAACGGGTGAAAAAGACGCAAGAACACGAAACAGAGAAAGCTGTCACAGTGCAATTTCGCTAATAGCGAAATTCTGGCTAATAGCGAAAATGTTCCAGACAGATTTCGCCAATAGCGAGTTTCTAGCGAGTTTTCCCCCGTTGTTACGATTTTTACACCATTTTTCACCCAAAAACCCAATTTTTGATCCCTTAATCACCTAAATGATTTACAATGATGTTTACAGGTCAAATAGGCAATATAGAAATCAAAACAACATAGGAACATGCATCAAACAACACAATTCATCCATTTTAGAAATTACACAAAAATTCTAAAACCTAGAAAACCAAGAGGTATCGGAAAAATTTAGGCCATTAACCCACTTCAAAAAAGAAAAATTTAGGCAAAATCTGAAAATTCCCATATGAAAAGAGGTATCGGAAAGGGCATTTACCTCCTAATTTTATTTAGAACATTATTGGTAGGTTCATCTCTTATTTTGAAGGGTTAATAGTTCAAATTGACTTTGTAATATACATTATGTCTGAAAAATGACCTGTAAAATAAAAATATATATATTCTAGCATTGTAATTCGAGTTTCTTCTTATTTTTGACCCTATAATATACGCGTAGCATAAAAATGTGACATATATGTTGAATTTTTTCCATACATGTTTAGCACGTTAAAATATAGCTTTACACAAAAAATTAATTTTTTTTCGACCAAGGACAAATTAATTATGAACTTTTATTCCCCATAATTATGACTTTCTTAAACAATTTATAATTAATGTGTATCGTGTTTAAAATCTACAAAATTTTGCTGTGAAGGTTCTTATCATGTTTTAGACATGCCTACAAAATTAGAGAACTAAATTTGACATGTGAGCATACGCAACAAAATTTCAATTTTGCACGTTGTGGTTGAAAAATCAAAATAAATTGAAACGACTTGAAATGCTATGAAAATTTACAGATCCTTTTTTATGTAATTTTAAAGATGTCTTTGCAACTAATGAGCACAAAATTTGATTTATAGGTCGAGATTTTCGTTGTTTTGTTTTTTGAGTTTTTGACACTCTAAAAGTTCATTATTAATTTGTCGTTTTTCGAAAATTTATAATTTTTTGTATAAAGCCATATTTTAACGTTCTTAACACGCCGTATTTTACGATAAAAATTTTGTTCAGGCTCTATAAAATTTCTGGCTCCGCCACTGGGGTGTAGTAACTTTAACTTTGAGAATTGCATAGTTATAACTAAGGGTGCGCATTAATCGAACCGAAGTGTTGAAATGGTTCGGAATAACCGAATTGAACCAAAGTTATGGTTCGATTAACCGTTTGCTTGCCTATTAACCGAACCGAACCGAACCAAAACCAAAATGTATTTTTTTAACCTTTTGCAAATTTAATTGTGTTTTTTTGTCCTTTTTAAATTTAATTGCATGGTATTCAAACATTATGATTATATTGATAAATGTTTGTTTATGAATAATGGAGGTGATGAGAGTTTTCACTATGTATTTTCTTCTTTTGGCTCTGATGTTGTTATAACAAGAAAGTTGATGCTCTTGTCATTGAAATGTAGCTCTTGCAAGATGTATCTTTAAACCCATGAACAATCAGATATAATCCAATGATCAAGATTGGATTAGTTAAAGGCAAGAAAATTTAAGCTCAGTTATATACTGATGTTCCTGTCAAGAGTAATTTTATGTTAAGCAAAAATATATCAGATATAGCAGTATATTATTAAAGTTTATACATACTAAACATAGATTTTTGTTGCTGTAAAAAAAATACAACACTGGTTTCCAAAAGAATTGAAAGTGAAACGTAATTTGTATTACTGAACAGAGTGATTACAATAACAAAATTAGAGAAAAATGGAGAGAAGAAAAGGATTTCAGTACGTAGATTGACACAGTTTACACAGATTTTAGTGGATTGTAACCATGGCACAAGTTGGTTTATTTCATACCAAAAAAATTTAATTAAGAGTCTCTAGTGTAAAAAAATGGTTTCTAATTTCAGATGTTATATAGAGTTAATTGAGATGTAATGCTTCGGTTCAGTTAATTGAGTTTGGTTCGGTTCAGTTAACCGTTTGGTTCAATTAATGAACTGTTTTTATAATAACGGTTCGGTTCAATTACCTATGTAATGGTTCAGTTAATTTTAGTTTGGTTCGGTTCGGTTCAGTTTTTGGATATTTTTGTCCATCCTTAGTTATAACTTTTACACATATTTGACTTGTATTTTCAACACAAAAATTCTTTTTATGGTTCTTAAACAATGCTCTTAGGATACTCGTTAGCAAAACCCTAATAATTGTTTTTTTTATTAGTATCCAATAATTAATAGTAATAATGACTTTTCTGGTCGGACAAATAATTTAAGATACAAGGAAATATTTTCGAGCAAAGTCAGTAACTTTCTCTCTTTTATTAATGGCCCCATGTTCTATGTCCCTTTCAATTAAAACAAAACAATTATAATAATTTTTTTTAGGTAATTATATACATCAATAGTGAATGGGACACTCTGCAAATGTTTCATTTTCTTTCCCATACTCAATAATACTTTGCTTTAAAGACTCACAAATTTGAAACATAGCATTTTATATATACCCAGACAGTATTTTCAGAGAGATATATGTTCTATCATTATCTTTGTGCTATATTGGTATAAATGCGTCCAATTTTGGTTCCCCATGGTTTATTTAATTTGTTGTATAGTTATAACATACGCTCCTTCTTTCCCTACATTGGCAAGTTGTTAACTGTACACAAATAGATGTGTACCCTATTTTTTCTAAATGGAGTAGCTTGTTATTAATTTATTTCAAGTGTGTACCCTTTGTCTAATTTTAGTTTCACAAGTTTAAAATTTTGTTCTCCAATTCAAAATAAATATCTGAAAGTAATGACTTATGTAACACTCTACCAAAAAAAGTCAAAGGAGATAAAACATATGAATAAAGAATAGAGAATTAATTAATTATTATAGGTAAGGCAAAACTTGCAAGCATCCAGTATGATAGGTTCGGTGGAAATTTTCTAGGTCTTCAAGTAAGAAAAAAATCTTTTGGTAAGAAGTATCTGATTTGGTGCCTTAAAAAAAATATATAAGTTTGTGTTTACTTATGTCTATGAAGCACGAACACGGACATTAAATACGACATAGACACTAACATCTCGACACAGCTAATAATTTAAAACAATCAATAATTCAGTATAATTACAAGTGTCGGTGTCATGTCAATGTCGAATACGACACGTATCCGACACCAGGACACGCATTCAAGGACTGTATGTGCTTCATAGTTTATGGTGTTTACTTTTTTTTATAAAATAAACATAATTATGAGAAACTTAAAAATTCTTTTAATCGAATCATTGTTTTTAGAAAATGCATTATCTGTGTTTAACTTTCATCCTCTCTCTACCACAAATAAAAAGGAAAATTCGAAGCTAATTGTCGTTTCAATCACTCATATACAAATGCAAAATAAAAATCGAAAATTAAAAACATGGTTAGAAAATAAAGCAACACTAAATTCTTGTAAATGCATATGTTGTATCATAATGGCTCGACACAATTCTAAAATATTCACAGTGATATCAAACACATACTAAAATGAAAAATGCTATGTACACCGAATTCCACTAGTTCAACCTTTTATTCAGTTGGACAATTATAACCAGGAAACAGTTTCGTGACTGCCTCGTGATGATTTCTCTCGCGATGAATAGCATTGCTGTACTAAAATAGGTTTTTTAGAATATAATTAAATGTGTGTTGCGTCAAAGTAGTATTCATCCAAATTCCACGTCGAGTAATGAAATGAAAAAAGAAATAGAGTTAGTATAAATTAATAGTTGGTTTGAGTTTTCTTCACAACATCTCTTGTCTCTTGAGCGTATCGGAGGTTTGGATAGTTGTGTTTCATGAGAGTTTGCAATTTTCATTTGTAAAAGATTAATGGTTGCATAATAAATTATCATGTCGACATTGTCTACGTAGGCGTAAAGTATCAAACCATAAAATAGTCCTTGTGAGCTTAGCTCAGTTTGTAGGGATAATGTATTATATATGTAAGGTCTGAGGTTCAAACCCTGGACACCACGAAAAAAGTATCAAACCGCAATTGATATGTTAGTTGTATATATTTTTTGCTTCTTTTATAGTTGAGCTTTGGTTTTGTAGAGATAAAAATACAGGCAATGGTGTGGTTGGAGAAATCCATGAATTTCAGAACAAAGAAAAATACAAGCAATATTTTGCATATGTTACCTGAATCTATTTATTTTTTTGATGAAGACATGCAACCTGATCTGAAATCATATGGTAGCCACTCAAAAATGATTAATTCCGATACTTTATAATATAATATAATATTTTATGATCTTTCAAAGGCCCAGCGAAGCTGAACCACTTCAAATTTAAGATATAACATATCATAGAAATATAAATTTAACATAGAATATGGAGGACTGTGTAAGAGGTCAGGAATAATGTAAGTGGAATCTGCCAAGTTTTGCGCAAAAATTGAATCTTGTTCGGAAGATGACCTCATGTGCACATTCAAAAGGAAAATAATAACTATATAGCATATCATTTATTAAATGTTCATACTTTATATATATATATATATATATATATATATTGTGAATCTAGACAATGCAAGTCTGTATAACGGATATATGTATGAAAATGTGTGTATAAGTTAGGGTTTCTTATAAGATGTTAGTTTCAAAATACACAACAATTTTTTAATTGAAAAGTTAAGATGATGTGTTAAGATAAAGAACACTATCTTTTTAGCATTTTATAAAGTTTTCTGATGAATATTTATTTGTTACTCCCATATCTTGCTATGAGCTTGCATTATGACACCAGTAATCAGATTGAGTACCTTTGTTTTATAAGCTCTTAGTGGATTTAGCCCTAGTAAATACTAAACTATATATACATGCCTTTTATTTTATTTTTTTGATAAAGGCTAAGAAAACAATAAAAGGTGTTTTGGTTAAAATAAGGGTAGAAAAAAATGTTCAGAGGTGATGTGAGTCTGAGAGAGAGCACAGAGGCCGGCGGCGGCTCCGCCGCGAGCAGCCCCACTGGCGCTCGTTTTCGCCGGCCGTGAGAGAGTTTAGGGTGGGGAGCCTGGCTGGGTGCCACAAATGGGTGGGGTTTCTGGGGAGGTTTGGCAGGTTGTGAGTCCGCGAAGGTTGAAAGCACGGCGACGGGCAGATCGAGGACTGGACAGGTTGAGGGAGGATCGACGGCGCAGGGAGAGGTTTCCTTCTGGTCTCCGGCGGTTCAGGTTTGAGGATTCACGTGGGTTTTCAGGCGCTAGCAAGGTGGGTTCCGACCATGATTCGGCAGCCGACGATTTTTATGGGGATCTGGCCAGGCGACGGCGGCGCTCCAGCAACATGAGGCGTGACGCGGGACGGGGGCAGAATGGCACAGGGTGGTGTTCGGATGGTTGGCTGCGGCGTGAAGGGTTCGGTAGGGTGTTTGAGGGAGGAGTTAGGCGCGGGTCAGCCCGTAGAGACCTGAGCCCGGCCGGTCAGGGACGAAGGCCGATGGTAGTGGGTAGAGGAGAAGTGCACGTGGCTGAGTCCGACGGTGCGGTTGCAAGCAAGGAGGTGTCTGCAGCTGCTATTCCGGGACGGACGCAGACAGACCTCGGACTAGGTCGAGTCTCTAATTTTCGCAAGTACGTAACATTTTATATTACTAATTTTCCGCCCTTCCTTTCAAATTTCCATTTACGTAAAGGCCTGGAGGTATGTGGTATGTTAGAGGAGGTGGTGGTGCCGGCTAGACGGAATGTGGCTGGGGAAGTGTACGGTTTTGTGCGATTTTCAAACGTCCGCGATGTTTGTAAACTCCTGAAAGCTGTTAATTCTGTTTGTTTCAGAAATTTCCAATTAGTGGCTAAGGTGGCTGGGTTCGATAAGGAGGCGGCGAGAGAGGTCGAGAAGGGTGGTGGAGGTGGGGGAACAGCTGTGCAGGGGAGGGTTATTGGGCTACAGGGAGGGCCAGATAGGGGCATGGCCGTCAGTTCTGGGCTAGCAAACGTAGGAGTCAATGCCACCAGAGTAGGTGTTGGTGGCGGCGGCACGGTTTTTGGGAGAGTCGGAGCTTCGGCTAAGGATCCGGATAGTGGTAAAGAGGCGACTGGTGTTAGGATTGGTGAAGTGATGGTTAATATGCCTAAGAGCAGGACGATCCCAAAGGTGAGCGTGGGAGGTGTTATCGAGGCTCCCACGGGAGATGGGGGATTCAAGACCGATCATTTAGGGCAGCCTTCAATCCAAAAGTTGGTTCGTAAGTACAAGTCACGGGAGGAGGATATTCACTGGGCAAGTAAAGGGGTGGTGGCATCCGTGGTTAATGGTGAGTCTATTCCGGACGTTCAGAACAGAATTGCGGATGCGGGATTTGCGGACATCGAGATTAGGCCGATGGGAGCAGAGAGGGTGTTGATTCGGAGCTCTTCAAAGGTGGATGTTAATATTATCCTGCACCAAGCTAAAGAACTTTTTGATCATTTGTTTACGAATGTGGCCCGGTGGGAAAAGAAGATTCTCCCGTTTCAAAGGGGCGCGTGGTTGAGGCTTTACGGGGTTCCGCTTCATGCGTGGCATATAAGTTTTTTCAAATTGTGTATCTTCGATTGTGGACGTTTTCTGCGTTTGGATGAAGACTCACTGGAGAAGGAACGATTTGATTACGCCTGTGTCTTAGTTGCCACTTCGTCTTTCGAGATTGTTAATTGCAGTGAGGAAATCTTAATTGACGGGGAGCTCGTTAGGGTGAAGATTGTCGAGGAATGGGGTTTTAATTTGGGCGACGACGCGTGCCTATACGAAGAAGAGGACGATAACAGCGGTTCCTAGCGTGGGCAGGAGGATGAACCGGTGGAATTAGGATTGGATATTAATACGGACAATTTGGTTGAGAAGCTCGTTCAGGACTTGGTGGGTGTTGAGGGGCAGAGTTGTTTAAGTCCGGAGGTTGGAGTTTTGGATGGTGTTCAGTCGAAGTTGGATGCGTGCGTCAGCAATCCTCCTCGGCCTACAACCCTAGGCGAGGATGTTGTACCCAGTGTGGAACGGCCGGTTCCCTCGTTGCCATTGGTCAATGATTTGAATGAGCGTGCGTCGTCGAACAATGCCGGTGGAGTCAAGGGGGTGGATGAGTACGATGAGGTTGGTTTGGTCTCTCCGCCTAGGATGCGACGTTCCAGGACGGAGTCGTGTCCTGCTCGGACGGATGTTTCAGCGGCAGCTGGACCTTGGAGTTTAGAATGGTTGGGCGATTAGAATTTCGGGGAAGCAGGGGTGGTTTCTTCTCCTCGGAAGAGTTCTCGTTCTGGTTCACATACCCAGGGTGCAGTCCCGCAGATGGCGGTGAAAGAACAAAAACGCCGGAAGGTGAATGGGGTGTTGAGGAACTCGATGCATAGCTTGAAGAAAGTAGCCAGATTGCCCCCGAAGGATAGATCTCAAGTTGTGCATATCTTGAAGAAAAATGCGCGTAAGTTCCAAGGATCAACTAAGCTGAAAAAAGCGGTGTCAATGGCTTCCCGGGAGGCGTCCGATGACTCCGGTGCTTCTTCTCTTTCAGTGTCTAATGACTGGACGAACTGGGTGGTGTTGCATGGCAGTGAGAAAGTGATGCAGGAGGACGTTAGTAATATCGGTGAATCTATTGGGGTGCATTTTGAGGGGTCTCATAACAAGTTTGGTGTTTTGGCTAAAAGCAGTAGAGGGAAGAAGAAAGTTGTTGTGGAAGGGGCGGTTGGAGGTAGAGCTGATGGTGAAGATGGTGCGTAGTCGGTGTGGGAGGGGGGTTTGGGGTGAGGGTGTGTGTGATGAAGCTTATATCTTGGAATATTAGGGGGCTGGGGGGCCTGGAAAAGAGAAAGGAAGTTCGTTCTTTGGTTAAGGATAAGCGTCCGTGGATTTTGTGCATTCAGGAGACTAAACTTCAAGGGTGTGATGTGGGTTTATGTATGTCGTTGTGGGAGGGGAGTTCGGTGGCATTTTCTTTTCGTCCGTCCGTGGGGGCCTCCGGAGGGTTATTAACGTTATGGGATCCGTCTGAGGTCGAGGTTTAATCGTCGAGTAGTTTTGAGCATGCTCTTAGTATTCACGGGCGGTTTATATCGTCTAACGAGGAATTTCACTTGATTAATATTTATGCCCCGTGTCATGGTAATGAAAGACAGGTGCTATGGGATTCTCTGTCGGTGCGCTTGCAGGCTTTGAGGGGTAAGAAGGTGTGTGTTTGTGGCGACTTTAATGCGGTGCGGTGCAGGGAAGAATGGCGTTCAGTGAGTGCTTCGGGAGGGGCGTTGGACTTTGGTCCCTTCAATGATTTTATTGTTGAGAACGCGTTGTGTGACTTGCCACTATGCGGCCGCAATTTCACTTGGTTTAAGGGCGATGGCAAGTCGATGAGCCAGATTGACCGTTTTCTCTTGACGGAGGACTGGTGCCTCGTTTGGCCGAATTGCATTCAAGTTGCTCATCTTCGAGGATTGTCGGATCATTGTTCTGTGTATCTTACGGTGGATGAAGAAAATTGGGGACCTCGTCCCTCTCGGTTCCTCAAGTGCTGGTCGGATGTACCGGGTTACAAGTTGTTTGTGAGGAATACGTGGAGTTCTCTTCAGGTGGAAGGGTGGGGTGGTTATGTGCTTAAGGAAAAACTCAGATTAATTAAGTCAGCGTTGAAGACGTGGCATGGGTCACACTCGCAGAACGTATCAGCGCAAATGGGGGCGTTGAAAGAGAGGATGGCGGTTCTGGATGAGAGGGGTGCTTCTTTTGAGTTGTCGGCAGAAGAGTGTCACGAGCTGCATGAAGTGTCGGCTTCTTTGCATTCTCTGGCTAGGCTTCAGTCTAGTATTAGTTGGCAACAGTCGAGGAACTTCTGGCTTCGTGAAGGTGACGCTAATACCAAGTATTTTCATTCAACCATGTCGACGAGGCGTCGCCGTAATGCCATCTGCTCGGTGATGGTTGACGGGGTGCGAGTTGAGGGGGTTCTCCCGGTTCGTGAGGCTGTGTTTAAGCACTTTGAACAACACTTTAAGGCGCCCGTCGTGGAAAGACCCAGTTTCTCTAGCCTTCAGTTTCGGACTCTGTCGGTGGGGGAGGGCGGAAGCCTTATCAAACCTTTTTCTGTGACCGAGGTCAAGGACGCTATTTGCGACTGCGATAGTTTTAAGAGCCCGGGTCCGGATGGTGTCAAATTTGGTTTTATTAAAGAGTTCTGGGGTGAGCTTCGTGAAGATGTGATGAGGTTTGTCTCTGAGTTTCACAGAAACGGCAAGTTGGCGAAGGGCATCAACGCTATGTTTTTCGCGCTTATTCCGAAGATGGACAATCCCTAGAGGTTAACCGATTTCCGGCCAATCTCTTTGGTGGGTAGCTTGTATAAAATCTTGGCAAAAGTTTTAGCCAATAGGTTGAGGCAGGTGATGAGTAGTGTGGTGGCTGAGACTCAGTCAGCTTTTGTTCAAAACCGACAAATTTTGGACGGCATCCTGATTGCCAATGAGGCCTGTAAAATTAAAAAAGAGCTTTTGCTTTTCAAAGTGGATTTTGAAAAAGCCTATGATTCAGTTGATTGGGGTTATTTGGATTCGGTGTTGGCAGGGATGTCTTTTGCGGTTTTGTGGAGGAAGTGGATTCGCGAATGTGTGGGTTCAGCCACTGCTGCTGTTCTCGTCAATGGCAGCCCTACGGAGGAGTTTCGGCTGCAGAGAGGGTTACGACAGGGGGATCCCCTCTCCCCTTTTTTATTTTTACTCGCAGCTGAAGGACTTAATGTCGTGATGAAGGCTTTGGTGGAAAATAATTTATTCACCGGGTATTCAGTGGGTACGGCTAATCCGGTTGTGGTCTCTCACCTTCAGTTTGCGGATGATACCCTGCTGGTAGGGAACAAGAGTTGGGCGAACGTGCGAGCTATGCGGGCAGCACTTGTTATCTTTGAATCTATGTCTGGTTTGAAAGTGAATTTTAATAAAAGTTTACTGGTGGGGGGTAATGTCCCTGAGTCTTGGTTAAATGAGGCTGCTACGGTGTTGCGTTGCAAAGTGGGCAAGATTCCCTTTATGTATCTAGGCATGCCGATCGGTGGCAATCCGCGGAGGCTAAAGTTTTGGGAACCTATCGTAAATCGTGTTAAATCTAGACTTGCAGGTTGGAATAGTAGGTTTCTCTCTTTCGGTGGTCGCTTGATTCTCCTCAAATCTGTCCTGACTTCTCTGCATGTCTATGCTTTTTCTTTCTTCAAAGCTCCAACAGGTATAATCTCTTCGATTGAATCTTTATTGAATAATTTTTTTTGGGGTGGGAGTGAGGATTTTAGGAAAATTACTTGGATAGGGTGGAAGACTTTGTGCTCTAAAAAGGAGGATGGAGGTTTGGGGGTGAGGAAGATGAGGGAGTTTAATGTGGCTCTACTAGGTAAATGGTGTTGGAGGATGCTAATGTATAGGGAGGGCTTGTGGTATCGTGTTTTAGCAGCCCGCTATGGCGAGGTTGATGGGAGGTTGGTGTTAGGGGGCCGGAGTGTTTCTTCGTGGTGGCGGGAGGTAGGTAGGATTCGTGATGGGATGGGTGACATTGGCGGTGGGTGGTGCGGAGATAGTGTTAGGCGAAGGGTGGGTGATGGGGCTGCGATGCTTTTTTGGTCGCATAGGTGGTTTGGTGGTCCCCCGTTTCGTGAACGCTTTCCGCGTTTATTTGACCTGGCAGAGAACAAAACCATTTCGGTTGCTTCTATGCTCTCTGGGGGTCTGGAGGTGGCTGGTGAGGGTTGGAGGTGGAGGCGCAGGCTTTGGGCGTGGGAGGAGGCCCAGGTAGAGGAGTGCAGGGCGTTACTTCTTGATTTCTTTTTGGTCCCTAATATTTCAGATTCTTGGGAGTGGCTTCCTGATGTAGCAGAGGGTTATTCTGTGAGGGGTGCTTATGATTTGTTGACTGGCGGTGTTGAGGCTCAGCAGGATCTACCGTTCCAGTTGGTGTGGCATCATCCGGTCCCTGTGAAGATCTCGGTTTTTGCTTGGCGTCTGATACGGGATCGGCTTCCAACAAAGGCCAATCTGGCTTTTCGGGGTGTTGTTTCCGTGGATGAGGTCCTTTGTGTGGCTGGTTGTGGTCAAGTTGAGATTGGTTTATTTTTATCTTGTCCTGTGTTTGGTCCTTTATGGCAGCAGGTGCACGGTTGGATTGGTTTTGATGGGGTGGACTACAATGTTATTATAGATCATCTGGTTCAGTTTTCTCAGCAGGCAGGCGCTGGCAAAGCAAAGAGGTCGTTCCTGCAGCTCATTTGGCTCTTATGTACTTGGGTGGTGTGGAACGAGCGCAATAATAGGCTGTTCAATAACTCCATTACTCATGTGCCTCGTTTATTAGATAAGGTCAAATTGTTGGCTCTAGGATGTCTGAAAGCTAAACATGTACGTGTTTGTTCATGGCACGCAGAGGTGGTGGTCAAGCCATTTAGATTGTCTAGGTATTGGCTAATTTGTTTTTTGTATTGTTGTTCACGAATCTTTGTAATTTTTAGTGGTTTCCTAGGCACTCCTTGTGCTTGGGCACTGCTAACCTTGGGTGATATATAAATCCATTTTGATTTCTTCAAAAAAAAAAAAAACCTAGTGAGAGCTCAAGAAATTAATCAGGTGTACCCAATACGATAAGCATACTTGTCTGAAACAATCATTAGCTAGACTTTACATATTTTTTTTTAGCTTTAGAATATAAAAACATCTTTTCCAAAGAATAAAAGGGTTAAAACAAACCAAAAAAAACTAAACAGTTGAAGTGCAAGACTAAAATTAATTTTTATTTAATCACTTGTTAGAATTTTGTTAAAGTATGTCTCTTAGATACAAGACACTAAAACAGACAAGGGGTAATTTTATAAACTGAATCGTAGTCATAGTAGTAGTACTAGTTTGTAACACCGAAACCCTAATCATCACAGTAATATAAACAGAAAGATAATATTGGTTGAACTGCGTTAACAAATATCATATATATTTTCGTTTCTCATTAATCTTTTGTGTAGTTTCTATTCTAAGAAATTTGAAGTTACATTTTTTAAAGGGTTTTTCTATCATGTGCAAATTTGCACATGATAAGAAGTTTAAAGTAGTAACTTTGACTTGAAACTTGTGTTTTTTATATTAAATACTCCCTCCGTCCCTATATGTAACCACCTATTTGATTTTATTTTTGTCCCTAAATGTAAACTCCTTTTCAAATTACTAGATGTATTTATTATTTTTTTCCTAAACATACCCTTAATTAATACTACTAACTTATCTTGAAATTTGAAAAGTCAAATTTAATACACATACAAACAAAGGATAATTTGGTAATATTAACACACAAAACAAACACATTAATTACACTGACAACTTTTCTTAAGAAATGTGAAAAATGTAAAGGTAGTTTACATTAAGGACGGAGGGAGTATATAGCTTTTAATAAATAATTGTTGGTTTCAATAAAAAGTTATTACTTTTAATTGTCTTAACATGTGCAATATTGCACATGTTAGACAAACCCTTTTTTAAAATAGTTTCATTTATTTGAGTGCCGTATTTACGAAATAACTAGTACATGAGATTTCTAAACACGTGCTATGCAATTGAATTTTGAGCTAAGTATGAGCATTCTTAATTTGCATTGAAGCTCCATAATTTATGACCCAGATAGTAGGACCACATCTACAACACTTCACTTTCGAAAACGACACCACATTTAATTGCTCATATTCAAGTCCATGTGAGATGAATGGGAAACTATGGTGTCCAATCAAACATAGAGAATAGAAACATTTGAAAGGATAGGGTTCTTGTGGTCCCTTTTTGCATGATTATTTATTTACTATTGTTATTAATGTAAGTGTTTCTCTATGCCTATAGGTCCTGACAAACGGGTAATTTTTCAAGTGGTTTCATACTTTCACATGTCGGAGAAATTGCACACACTTTTTGGTCATTCCTTTGCTCTATAGTTTCTCACATGGCATGCACTAGTTTCCTTTCTTTTCAACGAAATTGATAAAGTGTAAGCCTCATAAAGCAATACATCAAATGCATAAAAACATCAATATCAAACAACTGAACAAGGTTCATTCAACTCCAGCCCAATTGACAACATAAAATGTGTCTCAAAAACACCACCTAATAATATTCAACTAGGACAGGTTGTTGTAGTATTGATTGAAACAAAACAACGTAACAATATAATGTTGATGTATTGAGGATAGTTTAGACTTTTGTGGATTTACTATTTTTATGTGATTTGTCGGTCAATAGAACTAGGATGACACGATCTAGATACTTGTATTTATGACGATCTGGTAGACTACGGCGGAGACTATTCCTCAACGGTGGGAAAAAACTTGCAAAACAGGTAAGTGCTTTGACGTACAAGTCAGTATGTGAGCTTGAGAGAATGACGAAGAAAGTGTGTAAAATAACTGTGCATGGCGGTGATGTCATGCGTATATAGACGAGTTGTTGCAACTGCTTTAGTGAAACCTGACGAAGAATTCGAGAGTCATTTAGAGATCAATTGAGCGATCAAATCATTCCAGGATGGTGCTCCCAAGTGACCTTACCTAAGCACCTTTAAGATGGTTTATGGCTTACTGGGTGATAAACTTTTAACAAGTGTACTAAAACTATCGAAGTAATAAAATAAATTTTTTCCCACAAGGACTGTGTTAATTTCTATAATTCAAAAGCGTTATTAAATAGGATGTGTAAAAGTTATTTTTGGTTGCCAGAGGCAGTTGAATTGGTTTGTTTGCATAAACTAGCAGAATGTAAACAATTGATTAAGAAAATATAAGAGAGAGATGAAATTAGGTCCTTCGAATCATCTAAGTTCCCCTAATTGGTATTGTAACAGCCCGATTTTTTGCATAGAAATCAACATCAGCAACTTCACACAACCAGTTAATCAGACTACTATGAGCCACCGCCTTGTGACTCTTGGTTGCTATATCATGCATGTTGTTGGCGATCAACTCACCAACATTTATCGGTGCCCTATCTAGAATAGCTGCGATCGTGTGGACACGCTTCAACGGTATCTCAGCAGAACATGTCGTGCTCTCCAAAGTTTGCACCACAAAAGAGGCCCACGCCTTAGGTGCCGGTTTGAAATCAGCCTTTAACAACATCTTCCTTCCTCTCCACTTTGCTCCCTCCACACACAGTTGTAGAATAAACTCCTCCCATTACTCCTTGTTCCAATTTCCATCCTCCTCCCTTCTCCTCTTAACATCACAATGTTCCGAGGGATGGAACTTTAGAAGTTGGTTAATCCTTGCCGGACTATAGTCAATGGTTTTCCCCCTCACATAAGACTCATACAACTTTCCCGAGAACCAGGCATTTGCATAGAACTCAAGCGTCACTGTCTTATTAGCCTGCTCGAAAATCATGTCATTAGGAGTTTTCCAACCCCTTGACTGGATGATTTGTTGAAATTCAGGGTTGCCTATGAGTTTGGGAAGGTTGAAGGCTCTCTCTTTAGTGGCCCTATTTGTCTTTATCTCGTTGAAGCGGTCACGGGCTTGAGAGTTTAGGAATCTGGCCGAAAGTGATGGTGGTGGCTCGGGCATGGTTCATGGTTTGGCCGGTGGTTTAGGGGCATTCACGGTTTTGGCTTTCTTGTTGGCTTGTTGTTTGTTGCGAGTGTTCACCATTGTTAGGGTTGGAAGGTAAGGTGAAAGAATTTTTTTTAGGGTTTGGATGTGGTTGATGATGATGGTTGGTTGTTTGGGTGAATTTGTGTAGGTTTAATGTATTGGATTTGTGATTAGAAGGTGAAAAGATGAAGAATTTTGATGAGGAAAAGTTAGAATTTCATAGGTTAGGGTTCTGGGAAAATTTTGGCAGAGTTTTGCTGCTTTTGGAAGTTATGAAAATGGTGAAAATGAAGGGTATATTTATAGGCTGGGAAAATCGTGACACGTTTGGTCAAAGATGTGACACAATTTGGTTAGTAACGGTCAGAATTTTGAAAACCACCAAAAATTGTTTCACGTTTGGGTAAAAACATGTCACGATTCTTTAAAGATGCCATTTTTGAAAAACTTCTTGCCCAAAAAACTTGTCACGATTTGGCAAACGTGACACGATTTTGAATGTTGAGAGGACACCAATTTTAACTTAGAAATTTTTTTGAGAGCTTTAGAGGAGAGGCAAAATCGTGTCACGTTTTACCCAAAATGTGTTACGATTTTGCACAATTTTGGACAATAACTTTTTTTTTCTTCCTCTTTCTGTTTCAGCTAACAATATTTTTTTGTTTAGAGTTTTTGAAAGCAATAATAATTAAATACTACCTGACAATAAAAAATGTTGGGTTGTCTCCTATTTAACGCTTCTTTATTGTCACTAGTTTGACTGCCAATGACCCTTAGAGGTTCGTCAGAACAAGTCATACCCTTACTTTTGGTAGGTCGCCACCCAGATATGGCTTCACTCTCTGCCCTTTCACCTTAAAACTTCTGTCACCTTCTGGTGTCATTAACTCAACAGATCCATGAGGTGACACATCTTTGACCAAGAATAGTCCTGACCACTTTGATTTGAGCTTTATATTAAACAACTTCAACCTGGAATTATACAAAAAAACTAGTTGCCCAAAGTTAATATCCCTATATACTAAGTTTTTGTCATGATACCTTTTGGTCCTGTCCTTATAAATGAGCGTATTTTCATACGCTCTAAGCCTCATCTCCTTCAGTTCATTCAGTTTCAAAAGCCTTTTCTTACCAGCAGCTACTTGATCAAAATTTAAGGTCTTGATAGCCCAATATGTTTTATGATCTAGCACAACTGGAAGATGACATGCCTTACCATAGACTAGTTGATAGGGTGAAAGCCCTATATGAGTCTTGAAGGTTGTCCTATAGGCCCACAGTGCGTCATCTAACTTCTTAGACCAGTCCTTCCTATTTGACGCAACTGTCTTCTCTAAGATTTATTTCAACTGACGGTTTGAGACCTCTACTTGACCACTAGTTTGAGGATGATAGAGAGTTGCAACTTTATGCTTGATGTTATACTTATTAAGCACATTTTCAAGAAAATTATTGCAAAAGTGCTTCCCCCTATCACTGATCAAGACTCTAGGGGTTTCAAACCTAGTGAAAATATTCTTCTGTAAGAAGGTAACAACAGTTTTAGCATCATTAGCAACACAAGGTATCGCTTCAACTCATTTGGTGACATAGCCAACACACACAAGTATATGAAGAAAAGATTAAGAGGAAGGGAAAGGTCTCATAAAAAGGTTCAACCTCGACGATTCCAGTTAGGGGCATCTCATTCCTCTTAGAAATGTTACCTGTCCTTTGGCATTTTTCTTACCGCTTTACAAACTCTTGGCAATCCTTGAAAAGGGTGGGCCACCGGAAGCCACTTTGCAAGATTTTTGCAGTAGTTCTTTCTCCACTATGGTGGCCCCCGTAAGCTGAGATATGACAGTGTCACATGATGCTATTAGCTTCCTCACCTGCAACACAACGTCTTATCACACCTTCGGTGCTTATCTTAAACAGATAAGGATCATCCCACAGATAGTGGTTTGCATACTTGAAGAACTTCCTCTTTTGATGATACTCTAAGTCATCCAGGATTATATTGTTTGCTTTAAAGTTCGCCATCTCAGCAAACCAATTTTAAACAACTATAATCCGAAAACTCGGCCATGATGGCCTTCTCTTTCTTGGTCACCTCACTGTTCTCCTACCTTGAGAGGTAATCAGCCACCACATTCTCAACTCCCTTCTTGTCACGAATTTCAAGATCAAACTATTGCAACAAGAGGATCCACCTCAACAACCGAGGTTTTGAATCCCCTTTTGTCAAGAGATACTTAAGAGCTTCATGATCTGTAAAAACAATGACCTTGGAGCCTATTAGATAAGAACGAAATTTTTCTAATGCAAAGATTACTGCTAGCAATTCCTTTTCAATTGTGGAATAGTTCACTTGATTTTCATTTAAAACCTTGCATGCATAGTAAATTGCATAACAAAATTTGTTCTTTCGTTGGCCTAGGATTGCACCAACAACATAATCATTTGCATCACACATAAGTTCAAAAGGTAAATCCTAATTGGGTGCAATGATTATTGGTACAGTCACCAACTTGTTTTTAATCAAAGAAAAAGCATTTAAACATTCAGCATCAAAATTAAACTCATTTTCCTTGACTAAGAGGTTACAAAGGGGCTTTGCTATTTCTGAAAAATCTTTTATGAAACGCCGGTAGAAACCAGCATGTCCCAAGAAACTCCTCACACCTTTAACCTTAACAGGAGGGGAAAGTTTCTCTATAACCTCTATTTTTGCTTGATCCACCTGTATGCTTTTCCCACTTATTTTGTGCCCCAAAACTATACCTTTAGTTACCATAAAATGACATTTTTCCCAATTAAGAATAAAGTTAATTTCGGTGCACCTTTTAAGGACATCATCAAGATGAAACAAGCATTGATCAAAAGACTTGCCAAACACAGAGAAGTCGTCCATAAATACCACAATGTTCTTCTCTATCATGTCAGAGAAGATGGAGAGCATACACGTTTGAAAAGTCACCGACGCATTACACATCCCAAAAGGAATTCTTCTATAAGCAAACATACCAAATGGACAAGTGAAGACAATCTTCTCTTGATCCTTCGGAGATATCGCAATCTGATTATACCCCGAATACCCATCCAAAAAGCAATAAAAGGCTTAGCCAGCCAACCTTTCAATCATTTGATCCATGAATGGTAACAGGAAGTGATCCTTCCTTGTTGCTTGGTTCAACCTCCGGTAATCTATACACATTCTCCAACCGGTGACCGTACGGGTAGGTATCAATTCATTTTTTTTTCATTAGCCATCATCGTTATTCCACCTTTCTTTGGTACCACATGAATATGGCTTACTCAAGAGCTATCAAAGATAGGGTAAATCATACATGCTTATAGTAACTTTAGCACCTCTTTCTTGACCACTTCCTTCATTGTTGGGTTGAGTCTTCTTTGTGGTTGAACCACAGGTTTGTATTCAGCCTCCATATGAATTTTGTGCATGCAATAAGCTAGACTAATACCATTTAAATCAGAAATGGTCCACCCCAAGGCTCCTTGATTGTCCCTTAACACCCCCATTAGTTTATCTTTTTCTAAAGGTGTCAAGGTTCTGCTGATGATTGCTGGTTTAGAGGCATCCTTGCTAAGGAAAACATACTTCAAGTGCAAAGGAAGTTCTTTCAATTCTGGATTTTGCTCTCCCTCCTTACTCAAAGGTTGCGCCCCTATAGTACTTTCACCAAGTAAGTCTTCAATTGTTACCGGTTCTACCTCTTGCTTGCTTGCCTCAAGTTGTTTGATGCATTCCTTCACTTCTAAATCTTTATCAAAGTCACAACTCTCAATAGAATTAACAATTGTTCTTTCCATAGGTTGTGTTGCTTGAGGCTCACGAGAATCGTCTTCAACTATTTCATCAACAACATCTATCTGGTAGCATTGAGGATTTTCAGTTCGGTGCTTTATAGTTTCAAAGATATTAAACACTACTTGCTCATTTTGAAACCTCAACATCAGCTCTCCTAACTCCACATCAATCAAAGCATGGCCCATTTCTAGAAAAGGTCTTCCTGAAAGCAATGACATATCCTCATCTTCAGCCATATCCAAGATCACAAAATCAGCCGGAAACACTAACTCATTAACTTGAACTAGCACATCTTCTAGAACACCATAAGGATAAGAGATTGACCGATCAGCTAAAGTGAGGGTCATTTTTGTTGGTTTAGGCCCCCCACACCCTAGTTTCTTCATCATGGATAGAGGCATCAAATTGATACTTGCCCCTAAATCACATAGGGATCTTCCGACATCTAGTTTCCCAATGGTACAAGGAGTAGTAAATGATCATGGATCTTTCAACTTAGGTGGGAGTTTCCGTTGGAGGATTGCACTACAATTTTCTGAAAGCGCAATGTTCTCATCATCCTTTGGCCTTCTTCTTCCAGTCAACAACTCCTTCAGGAATTTAGCGTAAACCGGCATTTGATCAAGAGCTTCACTAAAAAGAATGTACACTTACAGCTGAGAGAAAAGTTCCATAAAACTTCTTGAATTGTCCTTCTTCCTCCTTCTTCTTCTTCTTAGAAAAATGAGGATAGGGTAGCTTCACATATGATGGAACCACTTGTGGTTTGTCTCCATCTTTCAATATTTGGCTTTTAGACTTCCTCAAGATTGAATCGACATTTATCAATGGCTCACTTTTATTCTCCCTCGTCATTTTTTTCCTTCCTTTCATTTTTAACTACACCATGATCGCTCTCTTTTTTAACTACACCATTTTCAATTTCTTTTTCAACTACATCCTCAAAATTGTTTTCAACTACACTATTATTAGTTTCCTCCACTACTACTTCAGCAGCCTTCTTTATAGCTTTTGGAACTAAAGGTGTTAAAACCTTTTTGCTCCTCAGCTCAATAGCATTACAAGTTTCATTTTTAGGGTTTTCTTTAGTGTCACCTGTGAATCCTCCCTTAGTCTGATCATCCAGCTGTTGTTTTATCTACCCAATTTAGGTTTCAAACATCTTTCTTGAAGCCTTGTTGTTCTTCCTTTCAGTTTCTTGACTCTTCTTAATTTCTTCAAAGTTGGATTGAGTCATCTTCATAAAATTGGTCATTGCTTCTTCAAGAGCTGAAGGCTTTCTTTGTTGTTGTTGAGAATTAGGTAGCAGAGGGTTCAAAGTGTTGTTGTTGGTGTACTTTAGGTTAGGATGATTTTCCCAACATGGGTTGTAAGTGTTAGGATAAGGGTTTCCCTTTTGATAATTGGCCAAGTAATTGGCATCCTCACTCACTTCTTCTGGTCCACAATCACTGTTAGCATGTCATTCACCACAGAAGTCACACTTGACTGCAACCACTTGTTGCTTTTGTTGGGCCAATGTTAACCCATAAACATGTTTGGTTAAAGCTTCTAATTGTTTGTTCATGGATTCTTGGTTATCTAAGATGGTGGTGTTGTCACTAACCCCAAAAACGCCCCTTTTCTTTTTCTCCACATTAGTATGGACTCATTTTGGGCCATGTTTTCAATTAAGGTTTGGACTTCAACGTCAGTTTTAGCTCTCATACTTCCACCAGTTGAAGCATCTAGAAACATCATATTGTTGTGTGTTAACCCCTCGGTGAAGATTTGTAGGTATTTTTTTTTCCAGAGAACTCATGGCCAGGACACCTTTTAAGAAACATTTTAAATCGCTCACAGGCGTCATAAAGTGACTCACTCTCCCCTTGTCTAAAGTTTGAGATCTCAGGTTTCTTCTTCCAATATTTGGACATAGGAAAGTATTTCTCTAAGAATTTTAGTTCTAGCTCATCCCATGTTTGAATGGTTCCACTCGGTAAGGTTAGCAACCAATCTTTGGCTCTACCGGTTAAGGTGAAGGCAAACAGCCTAAGTTTCTTTTGGTCATCTATCATAGTGGCTGGGGGTACACAAAACTCACATGTTTTAGTAAAATGGCTCAAGTGTTCATGAGGGCTCATAGTATCAGACCCATCAAATTGTCTATCCTTCAACCCATTCTGGACGGAGGCCTCGATATTAAAAGCAACAAGATTAGCAGGTTGAAAAACATGAGTGAGGCGACCACAATTGTTAGCTAAATCATAGTCTCCCAACTTCGGTCTCGTTTGTTCATCCCCCATTGTACTAGATTCAAGAGATGAGATTGATTCAGTTTCAGTAGGTGTTGGACTTGTGTATCGTGTTCTCAGACCAGGTGGAACATGCTTTGACAATCGGACAACTTTCCGATTTTCTCTTGCAGTTCTCTCTATTTGAGGATCGAAGAGTAGATCAAAAGAACGTCCTCTACCTCGCATAAATAGCAAAAATACCTTAGTAGCACTGCACGATACAAAATAAATAGTGAACATTGAAACACTAAAAAGTAAATTTTTTTAACATTAAAATAAAATGCAGAAATCCTAAATTATAATGCAGTTGCCTTGTTAAAATAAATCAACAATCCCTGGCAGCGGCGCCAAAAACTTGATAGACTTTTAGCAAGTGTACTAAAACTATCGAAGTAATAAAATAAATTTGTTCCCACAAGGACTGTGTTAATTTCAATAATTCAAAAACGTTATTAAATAGGATGTGTAAAAGTAATTTTTGATTGCCAGAGGTAGTTGAATTGGTTTTTTTGCATAGACTAGCAGAAAGTAAATAATTGATTATTAAAATATAAGAGAGAGATGAGATTAGGTCCTTCAAATCATCTAAGTTTCCCTAATTCGTATACTGCATCCTATTCTTATTAATGCTTTTCTAGTTCCATGATGGTTAACGAAATAGCCCTAATCAATCCCTTGAGTTAGGACCCTCTTCTCAGATTACAACCCCTAATTCCTTAGGTGGTCTAATAATCTTTGAAGGTTTTACGAATGTTAACTTAATACCATAAATAAAAGATTATCCATTCATAGAATAACCATGTTTATTTGAACAATTCAATTAGGTCTAAGTAGAAAGATATGGTCAGTAGTCATTCATTATCACTAAATCATGTTTATATTTGATCAGGATATAAAAAGCATTAAGAAAAATTGAATGGAATAAAAACTAGTTTGTCATTAACAATGAATAGAGTTTCACAGCAACATGTTTCAATTAGGGTTACAAAGAATCATCTCAGACCTAATCTCTAAGAGATTTAGCTACTCATAATTGAGTTTACAAATAGCATAATCAATGAAAGAATTAAAACATACATATACTGGTAAAAGATGAAGGAATTAGCTCCGTTCTTCAATCTCCAGGTCTAAAAATCGCACTTTCTCTCTCCACAACTAATTTGTAACCCTTGTTTTCAGAACAGTCTTCAGCTTAAAGGCTCAGAAATTCGCCCAAATCGTGACACGTTTTTGCTCTTGCTTCAGGTCTTCAATTTTTCATTTGTTCTCGCACTTTATCATGCTCAAAATAGTTGTAAACTCCAAAATTCTTCAGAAAATTATATAAAAATTACGTAATGACAAGATGTCATCATTGGGCATGTTGAATTGGGTCATTGTATGGGCCAAAATCAATCCAGAACAATACTTTTCTTTTGTTTTGTATTGTTTATACCATACACTAGATTGGAATTCTAGTCTCCTTTGTTTTTTGTCTTGTCTTTTCTACTCTATGAACACACAGCCCCCAAACTTTTCCTAATTTTGACTTGGTTAACGCCTATGTGGCTCTTCACTTAAGTGAATTCAATGCCACATAAGTGATTTTCGAATTAAAAATAAAAGAAAATGTCACGTGTGTATCTCACCATTTAAAATAAAAGGGAAACAGGATGGGCATGTGACAATTGATTAACAATCACATTTTAGGGTTGTAAAACCCCTCAATTTCTCCCTAATCTCCATTATCCTCTTCCTTCATTTTTAACCATGGATGAAGAAAATTCATAAAGTTGTTATGAACACCAAGGTTGAAGGGTAGCTTACTTCTGGAAGTTCGAAAGTGTTGTGATTTAGGAGCATCTAGAGGAAGACACATTCATTATAACTACCATTGATTTTCTCAATAGCATAACCGATGTGATTTTGAGTCAAATAAATTCCACTTTTTACCGTACAATTCTTTTTTCCATATGAAAGTCTATATTTGAATATTTATTTTCTAGAATTTTCAATATTTCTCTACATCTATTGGTCATTGTTGTATAAACACGAGACAAGTTGTTTTTTACTTCGAGCCTTTTCAAGCCACCTTAACTATATTTAATACTAAGCTAACCTAATTTCAGCTTCCATGCAAATTCTTTCTTTTGGTGATAAACCATATTACAAGTTCTTGAACCTAAAATGTTTACATTTGTTTTAATTCTTTGGAGTTATATGCAATTATATGTTTACTTGATATTGGTTTGAAGCTAAGTTTAGGGTTGTTATTTGGAATTAGCAATGTTAAGTTTGGGGTGGGGCAATGCTAAAACTTAGTTACTATAAAAAATTAATAAAATAAAATAAAAATGTAGATCAAACCATATAAAAATTTGTCTACTCAAAACACAACGAAAAAAAAAGATAGAGAACAAAGATCCAAGCGATCAAAAATTGGTCTCTTAAAAAAAACAATAAGTGGTTCTACTAGCACTCATGTTGTTCTAGTTTTCCCGAAACATAGCAATTTTAGGAGGTTTTTGAAATAATTCACGTAGAATGAAGATTCAATAGGCCTCATGAGGTTTACAACAGGGAGGAATTATGTTCCATAGTTCCGAGGCAAGTTATTTGAAGACGAAGATCTAAAACGACGAAAAATCAGAGAATTTGGGCCCAGGAAACAGACTCATGTGCCTAGCACATAAACCATGTGCCTAGAACATGGATTAGCAAGCCATGCGCCTTGGGCATGGTTTTGCCTCACACTTATGCACTAGGCACACTATCCATGTGCCCCGTGCATCTGAAAATGTGGGGCACAACTATCTTTTTCTGCTTCTATTGTGGGTAATGCCCGCACTTTTAGCCCAAACCCAGGTAGAAACTCTCACTATAAATATCAGCCTTCCTCATTCATAACTTCTCGTTAAGAACTGTGGCAATTCAAGAGGAAGGCAACTTTGGAGCTTTAGGAGAGTTTCTATCTTCTCCTTGATTGTATAGGTTATGTTTTTATATTTAGTAACTTATTTTTAGTTAACATGTGTAACTAAATCTTTTTAGGTTAGAAATATAAGATGAACCTCTGTTTATTTTTGTTGGATATTAAGTTCATGATTTAGTTATTTATTTCAAAGGAGTGTAACCCTAGATTAGATACTTAGGTTGTGACAGGGCCTAACATTGCTACTACTATCTTGTTTCTTATATCTTGATATTTATAGCATTATACTAGTAACTATTTTTCTAGGAAGTAAGTGATTATTAACTAGCGTAAGATACCGAAACAGAGTTAACCCTAGTTATAGGTATTTAAGATGTGACATTACTAAGACTGAGTGGTGCTCTACTGAACCTATGATGTGATAATTACAAGCTTATTCGGGGAATAAGACTTTATCGAACCATTCTATTGAAACCCTTAGTAAGGTAGACGTAGAATAGGGCTTCCCATTTGTATAACTACTAGGAGCGTAGAGACGGTGTGCTATGAGTTTTCTGAGATTCATAGATGGACTGACCTTGAAGGTGAGAAAAACACAAGAAGGGGGTTGAATTGTGTTTTCTTTTTCCTTCTATTTTAAAACTAAGTCCAGTGTTCAGAGTCTGATAAAGTTCAGAGTCTCGAACAGAGTTCAGAGTCTTATACAACGGATAAAGTAAAGAATAAGAGAGAAGAGAAAGACACAACAATTATACAGGTTCCTTCCATAAACCGGAAGTAGTCTTGTCCCCCTTGCACTTCCAAGGAGAGTTCACTAAAATCAATATTTTATTAGAACTACTCAAGCACAAAAGCAAGAGGTTTCTTATGCTCAAGCACAAACGTAAGAGACTTCCTATGCTCAAGCACAAAAGCAAGAGACTTCTAATCAAACAGAATTACACAGAAAATGTTTGAGGTTTGAACACTTTGAAGATAAATAATATCACAAGAATGGGGGTTTGAATTGTGATGTAATAAAAATTACCTATTAAAATTTTCTAAAGCAAACGCGTTAGTAAATTAATAGGAAATTAAAATAGTGATTGTGTGTGTATATGAACAATATAAATATAAATGAGATAAGGAAGAAAGATCACACAAAAGAGTTATCCTGGTTCCCCCAACGTGGGTTAGTCCAGTCTCACAATACTTGTGAGATTTTCCACTAGGTAGTTGAGTTATGACTGAATCTCAACTCCTTCTTTCTTTTAGATCTTTTTGATCTTTACAACAAGCTTTTTCAACCTTCACTCGGTCAAGTCACTTGCCGTTACGAGCAAGAATTTTTACAGCCTTTGTGCTTTCTGCACAACTTCAGGAATGGGAGCATCTTCATGAGTTTCTTGAAGAATTTCATCCAGAAGATCGTCCATTGGAGCTTTTCCTTTGTCTTCCCTTTTTCTCTTCAAGGTTGTTTCGGCTTCATCAGAAGTAGTGCTAGGTTTTGGAATTGCAATGGAGGGAGTTTTCTTCATATGAGCAATGTTTTTGGGTAAAAATTTTGAGCAGACAGTTCCAATTTTTTCTTTCTCAAGGTCAATGTTGAATTCCTTGAAAACACGAGTAAGCAGCATTCCATAGGGTACACAAGACTTTGGTTTCTTAAGTGTAGTGGCGTGAATCATGTGGCGAATGATTATGACTGGAAGATTAATTTCAATTCCATGAAACATATGATACATAACAAGAATGTCAGTTTCAGATACCTTGTGTTTGCTTCCTCTTCAAGGGGTAACACAGAATTGACACATGTTATGAAGAAGTTTGTATTCCTTGTTGAGATTTGCAGAGATAAGATCATCATCGGTTCATACTCGACGAAGATTTCGCGAATGATGTCGAATCGAGACACCACTGCATTTGCATAACCTGTTCCGCCATAGAATTTTGGTCCTTTTTGAGGAATGTCCATAATTGCAGCCAATTTTTCAGCAGAGAGTTCAATCAATTTGTCTTGAATTTTTGAACAATCAGATCTTCTTTTGGAAAAGTTTAAGTCATAGAGTCGAAATTTCTTACCACTTCTGAATAGTGAGTTTCTTTGATTTGGAAAAAAACAGTCCAACCTAGTGGTTCAACAAATTTGAGAACATCATTGCCTTCCTTTAACAATTTCTCAAAGTTGTACACTCTTCCTACACCAATGGGTCTTGAGGCCCATTTTGTCTTGAAAATTCGATTCAGAGAGGGGTCATGCAAAGGGATTCGAATGTTCTTGGTTTGAGAATCAGAGCATTCTTTTAGTGATTTCTGTTTCTAAACAGCAGCTTTGAAATCCTTTTTGATTTTTTCAATCTTTTGAGCGTTTTTCTCAGAATCAGTGGGAATTTTCTTGAGACTTTTGATCAGCCGTTCCTCTTCAGAATCCAGATCGATGAACATCACTTCATCGCTTTTCTTCTTTGCCGAGAGTCTAGCGGATTTTCGAAATAGTGCTTTTAGTGCCTCGGATGATTTCGCCTTTCTAGGTTTGGGGTTTTGAGCGTAGGTTTTGAGAGGAGCAGAGGTTGTCTGACTTTTTGGAGGAGAGCAAGAAAAAAGGATCAGGGTCAGGATAAGGGATAATTGGTGTAACGCCCTATTTTATTATTTATTTATTTTATTGAGTTTAGATATCTTTTTATAATTTAGTCGATTTATTTTGAAAAGTGATATTTTGTTATGTTATATGTTAGTATTTATTAGTATAATATATATGTTATCTGGTGTAGAAATATATATGTTATTTGGTATTTGTTATAGAAATATATTTGTTATCTGGAGTAGAAAATATATTTGTTATTTGGTGTAGAAATATATATATGTTATTTGGCGTAAAAATATATTTGTTATTTGTTATAGAAATATATTTATTATAGAAATATACATGTTATTTGGTGTAAAAAATATACTTGTTATTTGCTATAGAAATATATTTGATATTTGTTATGGAAGTAATTTATATATATTTTTAAATAGAATATTGAGTTGAGGGGCTGATTTAGGGATTTAAAAGAGTTTAAGAGAATAAGTGAAATAAGATAAATTAGATAGAAGAGATATAAAAAGGAAAACTAGGTTAGAATTGTACAGAAGGTACAATTCAGTTTTTGGAGAAAAGGGGAGAAAAGTGAGAAGTCAGAGAAAGAGGAGAATCTTGTGAGAAGAGGAGCAATCTCGTAGAGTCCGATAGTCTAATCTAAGGTATGGGTGGGATTTCCTTCAATAATCATAGTATATAATTCTGAAATTTGATGAATTGTGGTGTTCTTGAGTTACGGTTAGAAAGTTTATGTTAATTGATAAAATGAGATGATTTGTGTTGTTTGATGCATGTTCCTATGTTGTTTTGATTTCTATATTGCCTATTTGATTTGTAAACATCATTGTAAATCATTTTGGGTGATTAAGGGATCAAAAATTGGGTTTTTGGAGTGAAAACTGTTCCTTCCCGTAAGCGAATTCGGCCACCGATTTTCTGAAAGCCAAAACTGGAAAAACACTCACTTTTCACCCGTTTCTGTTTTGAATTAGCTTTCGGTGTAAACACGAACGTTGTATGTATGGATGTTAGCTTTTTAATGCCGTTGGTTTGACTTATAAATGATTTATAAAACTTGAGTTATGGTCAAATTACTGCACGTAGGTTACAGTGAATATTTATGAATTTCAACACAACCTTTCCCGAATTTGAAATGAAAACTGTTATTGATAAGTACATAATTGGTCTTAGGTGTAAACACGAAAGTTGTAGGTATGTATGTATATTTATGAATTTCAGCACAACATTTCCCGAATTTGAAATGAAAACTGATATTGATAGGTACAGAATTGGCCTTTGGTGTAAACATGAAAGTTGTAGATAATTGTGTTAGCTGTCCGTTGGCTTTGGTTTGACTTGAAAATGATTTTTGGTGTTTGAGTTATGATGAAAATACTCCAAGGAGGCTTTAGTGAATTATTATATGAATGTATATGTTGATGATAATATATGTTGTTTTTCCTGATTGATGAATTAGTATATGAATGTATATGTTGATGAATATGATGTTATATGATGTGTTCATGATTGATGAATTATTATATGAAGGTATAAGTTGATGAGTATGATGTTACATGAAGTTGTTTATAATTGTATTGTCTTTTAGTGAGTCTGAATTAATATGGATATTGTTGTTGAATAATTTTAGATACATATATAATTGTATATGCCTTTTGAGAACTATAAGCGATGAACTATGTGATTGTTTATGATATTGTCATATCTTGAAATATTTGATGTGCTGTCATGTTGTTGTTTATTATTGACTAAAAGCCGCATGTGTCAGTCTAAAATTATGAGTTATTGATCCATGTTATTGGAGTCATTTATGATGTCCAAGATTTAAGATGTTAAGTCCATGCATACTCATTTAAAGACGAGGGCTTATGCCATGGAGTATTTTTATGCTCAAATAGCGACGAGGGCTTATGCCCTGGAGTATATTTATGCTCAAATAGCGACGAGGGCTTATGCCCTGGATTGGTACCACATGCATGAGTAAGATGATAGAGTTGAATAGTAGAGTTACATTGTCGAGTCAAGGATTGTTAAGTCGAAGTTGTTGATGTTGCATAGTCGAGTCGATGTCGAAGTTGTCGAGTTGTCTAAGTTGTCGAGTTGATAATTATCAATGAAGAGTTATATGTTGTTGTTTATGTTGTTTATGTGAAGTATCGTTAAAGATGATTTGAAGTTGATTGTTGCTTATGTTGTTTATATCGTTTATATGAAGTATCGTTAAAGATGATTTGAAGTTGATTGTTGCTTATGTTGTTTATATCGTTTATATGAAGTATCATTAAAGATGATTTGAAGTTGATTGTTGTTTATGTTGTTTATATTGTTATATGAAGTATTATTAAAGATGACCTACGTGGTTATTAGTATTACTAAGTGATGTTGTTATGATGATTACATGATGTTGCTTATGAGTTGTTAAAGAAGTACTATATGAAGAATTATTATTATTATTAATTGATGATGTCTTTGTTGTTAAATGCATTTGATGAATTATATGTTCATTATTATTGTTTGTGAAATCTCACCCCTTCTGCTTGAAAATGTTGCCTTCCCTATGGGTAACTTGCAGGTAACCAAGAATAGTTGCGGTCGTGTGAGGTTTCTCTCGCGTGTGTCTTAGGTGCTCTGATACGTAACGGGATGAGAATTTTGTTGTCGTTTTCTATTCCTTACGTATTGTTTTATGAACATGTTGATGAACTAAATTTATGAGATTTTGTGTTGAGGCCCTTGTGCCAAAGATTGTTTTGAAAAGTTGAAATATTTCCGCTGCGATATATTAAAGGATTTTTATTCTATTTATGATTTTATGAAAAAAAGTGTGACATTCCGTTTACGTTGAATTACTCTCAAATTATGCAAAAAAATTCAAGTTGGGAAAACAGGGTGTTACAATTGGCGATGGCAGAGGTGGTGGAGATGAAGAGCGTTCAGGAGAGGGAGAGGGAGAAAGTGAGAAATCAGTGTGATTTCCTTTGGTTCTTGCCATTTTTCAGAGTTGGATTTGAATGTTTTGATGAATGAAGATTGAAGCTGGGTTTTGATTTTATAGAGAAGATGGTTAATTCTAAGTTTTTGAGAAGAAGAAGAGTCTGAGAGAGAGAGAGAGAGAGAGAGAGAGAGAGAGAGAGAGAGAGAGAGAGAGAGAGAGAGAGAGAGAATGAAGTGGTTGGAGAGTGAGAAGAGTGGTGAGTGGTATAGAGTAGACTAGGGAGGAGTGAAGTAGCTGAGGCTGACTTTTCATCTCAGCCGAAAAAAATCTTGGAAAGGAGGAGGGATAGATGGCTAGAGTGTACTTGGTAAGTGCAAAGAAATCATGACAATCATTGTCTTGTAGTTAAAACTGAACTTAATTAGTTGGAGTTTCAAGAGAAAAGTGGTGATACCACTCGTGTGAAACAATGGGAAAATGAAAAGTTTCCCTTTTTTTGTTTTAATTTTAAATAAAGATAAATAATAAAACAGTTAAAAAGGTTTTCTAATAATTCTTAATTTTTCCTTAATAAAATTAAATCTTTCCTCCACAAGAGGTTTTGTAAAAATATCAGCTAATTGATTTTCAGTGTCGATAAATAAAAGCTCAATTTCTTTTTTGTTCACATGATCACGGATGAAATGATGCTTAATTTCTTTATGCTTTGACCTTGAATGCTGAATGAGATTTTTTGATAAATTTATAGCGCTAGTATCATCACATAATATTTGAATAGTTGTGTACTTGAGAGAGAAATCTTCTAATTGATTTCTAATCCATAGTACCTGAGAGCAGCAGTTTGCAGCGGATATGTATTCAGCTTCAGTAGTAGAAAATGCTACGGTGTTTTGTTTTCTGCAACACCAATTGATCAAGGCTTCACCAAGAAATTGACATGCACCACTTGTACCTTTTCTTTCTATTTTGTCTCCGTTATAGTCAGCATCACAGTAGGCCATGAGATTAAAGTGAGATCCCTTTCTGTACCAAATGCCTATATCTATTTTTCCGACAAGATATCTAAAAATCCTATTAACAGCTATGTGATGTGATTCTTTGGGAGCTGTTTGGAATCTAGCACATAGTCCTACTGCAAAGACAATGTCAGGTCTTCTTGTAGTTAGGTATAATAGAGATCCTATCATTCCCCTGTATTCTTTTTCAAGAAAGGTTTTTCCATTTTCATCTTTGTCTAAACTGGATGATGGATGCATAGGAGTAGACATGATTTTGGCTTCATTCATGTCGTATTTTTTTGTGAAGATCTTTGATGTACTTTTCTTGACAAATAAAAATACCATCTTTGTGCTGTTTAATATGTAAACCCAAAAAGAATTTAAGTTCTCCCATCATGCTCATTTCGAATTCACTTTCCATGAGTTTAGAAAATTCATCACCCATTTTTTCATTTGTAGCACCAAAAATAATGTCATCAACATACACTTGAACAATTAATAAATCATCTTTATTAATTTTTCGAAAAAGTTTGGTATCAATTTTTCCTCTTGAAAATCCATTTTATAGTAAAAATGTGCTTAATCTTTCATACCGAACACTTGAGGCTTGTTTTAGTCCGTAGAGAGCTTTGGTTAGTTTAAACACATGTTTTGGTTTTTGTATATTTTCAAATCCCGAAGGTTGATGAACATAAACTTCTTCATTTAAAGATCCATTTAGAAAGGCACTTTTTATGTCCACTTGAAAAAGTTTTATGCATTTATGAGATGCATATGCAAGAAGAATTCTTATAGCTTCTAGTCTTGCTACTGGAGCATAAGTTTCATCATAGTCAATTCCTTCCTGTTGTTTGTATCCTTGTGCTACTAGTCTTGCTTTGTTTCTAGTTACATTTCCTTCTTCATCTAATTTGTTTCTGAATACCCATATGGTACCAATAACTGTTTGGTTTTGAGGTTCAAGTACCAAGATCCATACTTGACTTTTTTTTTAAATTGTAGTAATTCTTCCTTCATGGCTTCAACCCATGATTTATCAATGATTGCGTCTTTTATGGATTTAGGTTCTATCTGTGAGATCATTGCCATGTCATTGTTCTGAAAAGATCTTCTTGTTCTTACCCCATCAGTAGTATCTCCAATGATTTGTTCATGAGGATGATAATCAGCTGTTCACCATGATCTTGGAGGACTTTGAGGTGGTTCCTCATTTGATGATCTTTGAATAGTATTTTCAGAATTTTGATTATCCTGAGTTTCCTATTCTTCTTCTTCTTCAATGATTTTATTTTGATTTTCAATTTCATCAAATCTGACATGCATACTTTCTTCCAGAATTCTTGTTCTCATATTATAGACTCTATAGGCTTTTGATGTGGAAGAGTATCATAAAAATATTGCTTTGACTGATTTTGAATCAAATTTTCCCAAGGTATCTTTATTGTTCAAGATGTAGCAATAACAACCAAAAATATGAAAATATGCAATGTTTGGCTTTCATCCTATCTAGAGTTCATACAGGATTTTGTTTAAAGCTTTTCTTATTGAAACTCTATTAAGATATAGCAAGAAGTATTTATGACTTCTGCCCAAAAATATTTTTCTACATTTGATTCATTTAGAATAGTTCTTGCCATTTCTTGCAACGTTCTATTTTTCCTTCTTACAACACCATTTTGTTGAGGTGTTCTAGGACAAGAGAAATTGTGAGAGATCCCATTTTTGTTGAAGAATTGTTCAAATGAGGAGTTTTCAAATTCTTCACCATGGTGACTTCTGACAGAGATAATATGGGATTCTTTTTCATTTTGAACTTGTGTGCATAAAGTTTTAACAGTTTCAAAAGAATCATATTTGTGTTTTAAGAATAAAACCCAAGTGAATCTGGAGAAATCATCAACGATCACAAAGCCATATCTCTTTCCACCAAGACTTTCTATTAAGATAGATCCAAATAAGTCTATGTGTAACAGTTCAAGGGGTCTTTTTGTTAAAATAAAATCTTTTGGAGGAAAACTACTTTTGACTTGTTTTCCTTTGGCACAAGCTTCACATATCTTATCTTTCTCAAAATTGATCTTAGGAAGTCCTCTTACTAGATCTAGTTTTGAAATTTTGGAAATTATTTCCGTACTTATATATCCAGCCCTTTTGTGCCAAATCCATTTATCTTTTTCAAGAGATATAAAACAGGATTCAACAGGGAGCTCATCTAAGTATAAAACTTAAACATTTTTATTTCTTGATCTGGTAAACAACATTTTTCCTGAAGACTCTTGTCTTACTTCGCATGTGTGAGGTTTGAATGTTACTTTAAAACCACTGTCACACAATTGACTGATGCTAATTAAATTGTGTTTTAAACCTTCTAAATATTGAACATTTTCAATTTTTGCAGAATTTAACTTGCCAATAATTCCTTTACCTTTGATTCGAGCTTGTTCATTGTTGCCAAAGGTTACTAATCGTCCTTCTTTCTCGATGAAGGATATGAAACTTTGTTTATCTCCAGTCATACGTCTTGAGCATCCACTGTCCAAGTACTAAGGCATTTTCTTGACTGTCATGAGACATTCCTGCAATATAACTTAGTAGTGTTTTGGGTACCCATGTCTTTTTGGGTCCTTGATGGTTAGTGTTATTTTTAGAAAAACCTTCTTTATGAAACTTCATAAAATTTGTTTTAAGCGTGTGTTTCCTTTTTTGAAAAGCTAGTTCTCTTTCTTTTCTATAACAAAATTTCTCAAAATGTCCATATTTTTTACAATATGTACATTTATATCTTTCTATTCTTTTTGCAGGAATAAAAAGATTTTTGTACATCTTTTGCTTATGATTTGTTTTAAATCCTATGCAAGTTTTATCAAAAGCATTTTTTTTGTGATCCTATGATATATTGAAAAGTTTCAGTAGATTTCACAAACTTGGTAATATCATTTTCTAATTTGTGAACATTTTTCCTTAAGATTTTGTTTTCTTCTTTAGATTCATCCTTTTGACAAGTTTTTTGAGTTTGAGATCTTTGAAAACTTCCAAGCATTTTTTCCAAGTCTTCTTTTTCCTTTCTAAGTTTATTATTTTCATTTCTTAATTTTTCACAAGTTTGTTCAAGAATTTGTGAGTTATGAAAAAGATTGTCAAAGAGATATTCAGTTTTTTCACAAGATGAGCAAGGTTCAGAATTTACCTCTTCTATATTTGCCATTAGGCATAGGTTTGCTTGTTCATTTTTGTTTTTTTTATTCTTCTGGTTCATCCAATGTAGTTAAGAAGGATTTCTAAATTGATTGAAAGTTGTTTGGTTTTCTTTTCATTTTTGTTATGTCTTGTTTTGTAACAACCATAACAAGTAACTTGACTTTTGTCAATTTCTGTTTTTGTATTTTCTCTTCTTGCTGGGAAGCTTCTTTTATTTTGATCTCTTCTTTGAATCATTCTTTGAAGTTTTCTAGTAAGAAGATCAATTTGTGCTTGTTCTTCTTCTTCATCTGGTTCTTGCTGTTGATTTTCACGATTCATTTCTTCTTCTTGATTTTGAGTTTCTTGGGTTGTTTTGAACGCAATCATTTTATTTTTGCTTGAAGATTTGTCTTCTTCTCATTACATTTGTCTTCTAATTTGAGTTTAGTGGGATCTTTTGCTTCTGTTATAGTAGTTACAATATGTCTCCAGGATTTTGGAAGACATCTTAGAATTTTTCTTACTCTTTCATGAACCGAAAAATTCTTTTCAAGAGAACGTAACTTATTCATAATGATGGTAAACCTTCCATACATTTCGTCTATGGTTTCGGTTTCCTTCATTTCGAATAGTTCATATTTTCAAACCCCTATGCCAATTCTTGTTTCTTTTACATGACTGGTTCCTTCATGATGTATCTTTAATGTGTCCCAAATTTCTTTGGCACTTTTGCTTTCTTGTACTCTATCAAATTCTTCTCTGCTTAAAGCCATGGTTAGTAATAATTTTGCTTTAAAGTTTAATAGAACACGTTTACCTTCCTCTTCTGACCAGTCTTCTTGTTTTTTTTTTTTATGTTTAGATCTTCATCGTATGGAATGTAGTTTCCATTTTCTACTACAGACCACATATGGTTGTCTTGTGATTGTAAAAATAGTTCCATTTTATCTTTCTAGTAGTAGTAATCTGCTCCTTCAAAAAGAGGTCGTCTAGATGAAGATCCTTCTTCATACATGAACTTTACTTTAAACATTTTGTATTCTTTCCTGGATTTTTTCTCCGTACATTGTTAAGTGTTTAAGATCTTAGAGACGGGCTTTGATGCCAATTGAAGATAAATAATATCACAAGAATGGGGGTTTGAATTGTGATGTAATAAAAATTACCTATTAAAATTTTCTCAAGCAAACGCGTTAGTAAATTAATAGGAAATTAAAATAGTGATTGTGTGTGTATATGAACAATATAAATATAAATGAGATAAGGAAGAAATATCACACAAAAGAGTTATCCTGGTTCCCCCAAATTGGGTTAGTCCGTTCCCCACAATACTTGTGAGATTTTCCACTAGGTAGTTGAGTTATGACTTAATCTCAACTCCTTCTTTCTTTTAGATCTTTCTGATCTTTACAACAACCTTTTTCAACCTTCACTCGGTCAAGTCACTTGCCGTTACGAGCAAGAATTTTTACATCCTTTGTGCTTTCTGCACAACTTCAATTTCTTTTACAATAGTAAGTGATTCGAAAAGTATTAATCTTTTTGAAAGATTTAATACATAAAAAGAGTAGCTTGCTCAAAACAAATATATAGTTGCTTGACTGATTTGTAAATAAAGAGGTTCTTGATAGATGTAAGCTTTTGTTCTTTTGCTCAAAGGTTATCTTTTCCTCTTGCTGTAGACTTCTATTTATAGGAGAGGAACTCTTGATAATTTCTTTCTTTCTTGCAGCGCAAGACTCATGTGAGTCATTGAGATGAAACTTATTTTTGAAAGTTGAGATCGATCTCTAAAACTGCTGAAACTTTCCTTTGTACTTTGTTGCTTGCTACGTGAGACATGAGCTTTGTACAACTCGTTTCTTTTTCCTTCTTGTTGTAGCTTTCAGTCTTGGGCCCAAAGACAAGGCTATTGTTGTACTAGGTGGCTTTCCTTGTCATGTTGTGAGGTGACCATAAAGAGAATTATCCAAAGGATCATAGTTGTAATTGTTTTACTCTCTTGATGTGTTGTCGAACATATGGTGGTCCTTCTCATGCCAACCTTTTTGCACATGATATTAAATATGTTCTTTTTGTTCATATGCTTAAATGTAGTAAACTTCTTATGATAGAATATCCAAGACATGTTTTATGCTTCACAAAATTATTGCTTCCTTAAATGTGACATTCTCAATACTTCCATATTCACTGTACGTGCTTGGCTTGTATTGATTATAAGTCCACATTTGAGACCAATGCTTGAGATCAATCTCTTTATCATAACTTGGTACTTTCCTTGAATTCACATAATGCTTTTATACCTTTAGCTTAAAAAGAAACACTCAAGAACAACATTTATATCTCAATTAAAATCAGAATTAATAAAGTTTAATTTAATTAGTTTGTTGTCTTTAAAACAAAAATAGAGATTTAGATTTTATATCAACACACTTGATATACAATCAGTGGTGTTCAAAATACAAATCAGATACAGACTCTTAAGACTCTAGAATTTCTAAGATATGAAAGTTGTTAAAAAATTCTAATTGAACTTTGATGTAAAAAACAATTTCAGCAGAGTTTTAGCACTTGTAAAATTGTTGTGAGTCTCTTACAATCTTCAAGTTTTCATTCCTTTATATAGAGGTGTAAAAGATACGTTGCAGATTGCCAACACATCAAAAAGAGTCGTTGTTAAAGCTTGATAATCACCAATGATTTGTTCCTTGATTTGGTTTTTGTCCTAAGAGGGAACAATTTCAAATTCACTCATTGAAAAGAGAATAACCATCGTAATCACAACTGTTGTCTTGTACTACTACAAACATGAGGAGTGGAGTAGTGGAGGTAGTGGTTGTACAATTGTACTATGTTCTTTCCTGCACTCTTCAGTGGATAAGCATCCAATGCCTTTTGATTCCTCTGAAACAGTCGTTGCTCCAGGTTTACATTCCTTATGCAATCATATCCATTCAGAATAACAGCTTTTAACAAACTTTAGCTTCTAGTCTTCAGACTCTGATGAACTCTAGCTTGTGATGGTTCTTTAGACTCTCTAATGACGTCAGCTTCTGATAGTCTTCAGACTCTTTCTTGAATATTGCAACATAAGCTTCCTTTTTGTAAATTCCATTGCTCTCATTTGTTCTACCAGAACTTATACTTGAAGTAAAGACTAATAACTTTTTGTCTATGGTCCTACACACTTGAACATATATTAGCATATCCAATTGACATTTTTAATACCTTGTTATCATCAAAACTCAAAGGTGGTAGTGTTAAACACACTTTGTTCCAACACACCTAAGGGAACATTGGCCTCATTGCCTTGGGAAACACTGGAACATAAATTTAAGTTTATGTTTCAATTACCTTTGAATTAGCAAGACCCTGCACGTAAGAATCACCGTGCGCTCAGCAGGTGCAGTTAGCCATCAGAGGAATATACCAATTAGGGTTAGTAATTTCCCAACGATCTCCTCACTTGTATAGTCTTCCTAAGATAAACAAACGCGACATTACTGTTACTTAATATCCAACAATATAAACAGGGGGGATGCGAAGAATCCTAACCTTTGCTTACTTTTCCGCAACCAAAAATAGGTAAACTGCTATGTTGCAAACTGATAAAAATTGTAACTCTATCTTTTATTTATATCGTCAAAACAAAAATAAGTAACGTGAATTGTTTGGACGAAACGACAATCCATGTGGATATGATACTCTACTTATACTTTATTACTTGGTAAACGATTGGTTACACTTGCCTAATCCGCACATCAAGTTCTTTGCCTTATCTTTATTTTTCAATCATTTATTTTTCTGTCATTTAAATTTCTGTTACATATACATATATATATATATATATATACATATATATATATATAAAGGTTATTGTAAGCATAATAATTATAAACTATAATTATTGTTATTTACAGTTACTTCTTGAATAGTGCTACTTGGGTATATTTGTTTGTGATTGTTTCAGGGAACGATTAATGGATCATTCTTCAACAAACCAGTTCAATCATTACAACGAAATATACCCCATAGAGTATCATATGTCTGATTCTGACTTAGTGGAATACAAACAAGTCAGATACAAGTTAATGAAAGAAGCGATACTAATTATATATGTTGAGTTCGATAAATGTATTGAAGAGTTCGAAAATGCCATTAGGGCAAGAAATAAGAGGAAATGGATTGTTTGACCAATGGTATTTGTAAAACTCCCACCCGCATCAGAGAATTCCTTGAACACAGACAAAACAACCTGTTGTTAAGTGTCAACTCAAGTGAATTTCAAGAAGACGAGTTAACAACATCTCAAACTGCGCACTCCGTCCCTCTGCCTCCTATTGATCTTTCTAGTTTACCCACTAATGACACCACCTTTTGGACAATAGGACATGAGCAGGATAAGAAGGAAAACACCCCAAACAAATCTTCACCTGAAACTGTAGTACAAGAGACTGCTGGATACATTCGCACTAAAGTCGAGGAAAGAGAACAATGTGACCACTTGTTAGAAGCTCATCTTAAGAAGGAAGAAGCGCTAGGAGTGCAACCAACACTTCAAGCCCAGTTCAAAGAGAAGCATAATATCCCAATGTTTGAGCCTCTTGTTGACCAAGATACCATTTTAAGAATGAGTAGATGATAAATCCTTGATGAAAGTAGGTAACCTTACAAACTCCCTGACTTCAGCAAGCTGTCATATCCGTAGAAATTGAAGAGAAAAGACCTTTCTACAATTACTGGAAGTTGTAAGACAACATTTCAAGGATAGATACCTCTAAAGAAGAAAGACCCTGGAAGTTTAAATTATATTGGGAATCTGTCTATAAAAGAAGCTCAGTGTAGCCTAGGTGAAGGCATAAACTCGACTCGAACGTGGCTGATAGGAAAACTCGAAAGTATTATGGCACAACAATTAACTCTCAATCTATCACTTGTAGAAGGATCAATCAAAAATTTAGATGGAGTGGTGAACGACGTAGTGGTGCAAGAATAAAAGCCTTCATCAAGCTTTGTGAAATCAGAGACTCAAAACAAGACTCACTTGCTGCAAGAGTCTAAATGTTACTTGAGGAGGAAGAACACATATTCCAGAAAAGCAAAGATTGGAGCATGAGAACACTTAATTCTCCTTACAAAGTTCACAGAGTTCCTTCCGAACAAGAGAAAGAAGAAGGATGATTCTTTCTTTCTTTCATATAAGCCATGCTAACAGGATCGAGGCGTCGAGCTAATAAACATTAAATGAAGCGTTGCATGGGAGGCAACCCATGGGAACCGCCGGGCTCAAGACGTAAAAAAAACGATGAATTGGAGGAAACCTATTGACCGTCGTGACAGAGACGCTAAACAAGCGCTGAATGGGAGGAAACCTATTATTGTATTTTTTTGCATTTTATTTTTGCTAAGCTGAGATGATATGACTAATCATATTCTTTTCTTTTTCTCTTGCTTTTTCTTTCAAGTATTATCTAATAAAAATTAATTTCTTTTGCATTTACATATACAACCTTTTCTTTTATGCTTAAATTTGTTTTAGTCATAGGTATTCATTCAAAGCATTTTAGATGGAGGCCAGTTTACCCTTACATTCAAGAGCACGATATTTCAGGGGCTTTCTAGTGAAGGTACTTATAGGATCACCAACTCTTTCCGAATAGCCTAACCACTGAGGTTCAGAGCCAAATATTTCCATATCCATTCTAGGTTGTTAGATACTTAAATATTTCCAATACATATTATGAGTATTCCATATGAATGCTATTATTGCTTGAATTTGCGATCGTTCTTTACAGACGATCGGTTAGGTTATATTACACACGCGACAATTTTTCTTTGGTACCTACAACCATTCAATCTACTGTACTTGCAAAAAGTACGAGTAGTGAATACTAGGGTTTTGTCTGTCTATTAGGGTTTAGACTGATTATTGGATGCCTTGAGAATGCTCTCAAGGGTTGTATTTATAGCCTGCCGTGGGCTTGGGCTTTGATGGCTTGGTTTCCAAGCCATAGGGTTACTCTGGTATTTTAGGCGGGTTCTAGAGGTTTACTTAAGGTGGCGCCCTGGAAAGGACACGCCCTGGGCCTTAGAACTCTTCTGGAGGGTGCTAAAGCCTCCTCGGGGGTCTACAGGCCCTTCTGTAGGTCCTTAAGACTTCTAGGAATATTATGACGGTTCATCTACCCTTTTATATTCTTATTATCCTTTGAGAAACCACTTTTAGACGCTAGAAGAAAATTTCTTTCTTTATTAGTGACGAATCATGTCATAGTCCTACACTTTAAATGCATCATGTTTGATTTCACTTGGAGTTAGATAGGTATTATATTGTCTGCACATGCTTTGAAAACTAAGTTTATGGTTGCTCTTTGGAATTAGCAACATTTTATGTTTGGTGTGGGGTAACAGTAGAACAAATTTGTCAGAAAAAGAAAAAAATGTAGATGACCATTGATCTACACACACAAAAAATAGAAGAAAAAAGAAGAAAAAAAATCAAGACCAAAAAAATGGTCTCTTAAAAAAAAGTATGTTTCTGTCAAAAATAAAGACAAACAATTCTACTGCGTTACACATCTTGTTTGAATCAACAAAGGAAGGATGACAATACATGAATGTCCTAGTAGGAATCCCTAGGTTAGTGAACTCACTCTAAGTTCTTTTATTAGCCTACTTTCCCAAAATATATCCACCCTTAACCTAAGCCTAGTTATAACCCTCAAAGTCCTCTAAGTGTGTGAATAACTTTAACTTGATTGTCTGTTTAGGATTATTTCAAATTTATATCAAGGTAGATTCATGTGACAACTGGAGTGGGCAAATGTCGTGACCAGCCCTACTGACTTTAGGAGATACATACATGTATAATTAGAAAAGAGTATGGTTGAGAATATAGGTTTCTTTGATCAAGCCAGACCCGCTTGAATGTATTGTGGTAAGTTAGTTACTTCTCTTCTATAAATGTGATGAATGATTCATAAGCAGAACTCCCGGAAATGTATGTTTTTCCTGAAAAAATGCAAAGAATAAATTATGTTTTTCTTTCGTTACTTGAGGACAAGCAACAATCTAAGTTTGGGGTTGTGATGACATGTCTTATTACGTCATTCTTAGCATGTTTTTCAGTTATTTTCAGTAGGAACTTTTGTAATATTTTCTATATTTGAGTCTATAATTATAGTTTTCCCAAAACATAGCAATTTTAGTGGGGTTTTGAAGTAATTCATGAAGAAATCAGGCAGACAGGCAAATCAAGAACAACTGAAGAGTTTTGAAGACTTGGGAAGACCAAGAATGAATAAGATTCAAGAGGACTCAGGAGACGCACAAGAGGGAGGAATTATGTTTTCTAGTTCCGAGGCAAGTTATTTGAAGACGAAGAACTAAAATGACAAAAAATTGGAGAATTTGGGCCCAACATTTATAGTCATGTGCCTAGCACATGAACCATGTACGTAGCACATGGATTAGCAAGCCATGCGCCTAGGGCGTAGTTTTTCCTCACAGTCATGCGCTAGACACAATATCCATGTGCCCCGTGCATCTGAAAACGTGGGGCACAATTATCTTCTCCTGCTTCTATTTTGGGTAAAGCCCGCACTTTTATCCCAAACCCAGGTAAAAACTCTCACTAAATACCAACCTTACTCATTCACAATTTCTAGTTCAGAACTGTGGCAGTTTAAGAGGAAGGCAACTTTGGAGTTTCAGGAGAGTTTTTATCTTCTCCTTGTTTTCTAGTATACATTTTTATCTTTAGTAATTTATTTTTAGTTAACATGTGTAACTAAATATTTTTAGGTTAGAGTTCTAAGATGAACCTCTGTTTATTTTTGTTTGATATTTATTTAACATAATATGTCATTTTTTTTTTTATTTTTTTGTTCGCTAATAAGTTCTTGATTTAGTCATTTATTTCAAAACAGTGTAACCCTAGTTTAGGTACTTAGATTGTGACAGGGCATAACATTGCTACTACTATCTTATTGCTTATATCTTGATATTTATAGCATTATACTAGTGACTATCTATCTAGGAAGTCAGTGATTATTAACTAGTGAAAGATACCAAAAGAGAGGTGGCCCTAGTTATAGGTACATAGGAGGTGACATTACTAAGATTGTGTGGTGCTTTACGGAACCTAGGATGTCACTGTTAGTAATTTGGGAGACAAGCGTCTCTGAGGAATAAGGCTTTATCAAACCATTCTCTTGAAACTCTCAGTAAGGTAGACGTAGATTAAGGTTGCCCATTTGTAGAACTACTAGGAGCGTAGAGAGGGTGTGTTATGAGTGTCCTAAGATTCATAGATGGGCTGACCTAAGGGAACCTTAGCCTTCATTGCCTTCGGAAACACTGGAACACCAATTTAAGTTTATGTTTCAATTACCTTTGAATTAGCAAGACCCCACACGTAAGGATCACCGTGCGATCAACAGGGGCAATTAGTCATCGAAGGGATATACCAACTAGGGTTAGTAACGTCCCAACGACCTCATCACTTGCATAGTCTACCAATGATGAATGAATGTGACATTACTGTTACTTAATATCCAACAATATAAACAGGGGGGATTCGAAGAATCCTATCTGCTACTTACTTTTCTGCAACCAAAAACAGGTAAACTACTTTGTTGCAAACTGATAAAAATTACAACACTAGCTTTTATTTATACCATCAAAACAAAAAATAAGTAACACAAATTGTTTGGATTAAACGACAATCCATGTGGATACGATACGATATTCTACTTACACTTTATTACTTGGTAAGCGATTTGGTATACTTGCTTAATCCGCACACCACCTACCCAATTAGGCTTTAGCAACTCATGGTAATAAAGACAAATAAAAAAAGAAATAAAACATACCCTAGAGACTAAGGTTAAAGAGATATACTCCTCCCTTAAAGCTTATAGCGCTTTCCTTCCTCTTGAATCACTTAATTCTAAATGAATATTTGTGAATGCACACACACTTTGCTTGTGGATTGACACATAAGCCGCGCCACTGCAATTTCTACAAACCTGGGGTGCGCATCAAAACACCTTGGGTGCCCCCACAACCTGGTAGTGCATTTTTTCCTTTATCTTCGTCTTTTTGAGTGTTTTCTTCCATGAAACTTATCTTAGGAGTAGGAATAGAATTTCTCAAACCCACAAGAGAAAAACTTAAAAAAGTTGTTTACTCCCGTTTGCAAACGTGCCTCGCTTGTTGATTAACACCTGAGGCGCGCCATGTTGGTCTATGTGGCCAATAAGTTTGCAAGCTAGAGGGGGGGGGGGAGGTGAATAGCTTTTTGAAAAGTTTTTCCGGAGTTTAATAAAAATTAATTTTAACGAAATCAACTATTGGAATCGTGCGCAAAGATTCACAACAATAAGCAAAAAGATAAACCTATGTGGAATAAGATTCAATGTAGAATTGAGTGATTCGCAATACAAATCTTATTAACAATCAAACTTTAACGTGCCTTGAACAATTTACAAAACTATAGACAATTTCAAACCAAACCTATATGAACAATAATATCAAACTATCAAGTGAAAACACGATGCATATGAAATTGAAGAATTGAATGATTTTCCAATCAATTGATCTAAGCAAATTATTTTAAACCTATTTCAATGAATTAGCTTATCTTTTGATGAAAAACAACTTAGATCAACAATAGCAATTATCCTAACAATTATTCAATTACTCACATGCAATAATGAAAAGTAAAGAGGATAGGGAAAGAGAGATAACACCGATATTTTTATAGTAGTTCGCTCTTTCTCGTCCTTGCTAGATCTACGTCTACTCTTCTTGATGAAGTACACCTTCACCAAGGTCATCCACTATGTAACAAATGTTGAATACAATTTGTTTACAAGAGTTCCTTGAAATTAAACCTAATTCTTCAACCCCTATGCAAACACTCCCCCAAACATCAAATAACCTTTAAATCAAGGACACCTTGATTTATTGAAGAGGATTTGATGTGATATGCATTATTGACCGAATTATGATAGTACTCATATCATGTTGGTATCCTATGAGTGATGAGTATGTATATGTGCTATACTTGAAATCCTTGAATGCTATTTCCTTTATTATATTTTATTATGTGGAATATTATCTAACTTCTAGTGGTTATTTGGTTGACCACCTACCCATTTGTATGAATGGTGTAGACGCTATGCAGGATTGAGTTTGCATTGCTTGTGAGGGTTCGAGGATTAGCTTGGAGCTACCTCTTTATCTTTTGCTTGGAGTCTAGTTAGGCTCTGATTAGAAGTGTCGAGACCTCATCTTTTATACTTTTTATCTGTTGAATTTATTTCTGAAAATTGTTGTTATGTATATGAGACCTGAGACATGGTGTTGATATTTTATTATTCATGTATTTTGAGGATGATTAAATGTTATTGAGATATTTATGATGTTGATTTTCCGTTGCGAGATTTTATAAAAACCAGATTAGGCATGTTTTGAGGAAATGATGACGTGACATCTTAATCTCTTTTAAATATATGATTTATTTGCATTAATGATTGCATTGGTATATAATGGTGTTACCCACTTGAGTGTTATTGGGGCCATGATCTAGGCGCATGGCTTATACCCTTGGCGCATGAGTTTGCTTTCCGGACCCAAATTTTCTGTTTTTATGTCATTTTAGGTGTTTGCTTCTAAATCCTGGGAACATAATTCCTCCCTCTGTAAAGTCTTATGAGGCCTCTTGAATCTTCTTTCTTGATCTTCCCAAAGTCTTCACAAATCTTCGGATTTCTTGCTTTGACGATTTGCATGATTTTTTCGTGAATTACTTCAAAAACTCCATAAAATTGCTATGTTTCGGAAAGACTAGAATTACATAGTTAAATATAGAAAACATTACAAATGTCCCCAAATCATAGACAATTTATCTAATACTCCTTTTTGTAACACCCTAAACCCGTTAACGCAATAAATCATGCAAATAATACAATTATTCAAAAGAGTTTAGATGCTACATCTTCAATTAATTCAAAACATGCATAAATAACCCTTTTCAAAACTCGCAGCGGAAATAATATCATAACATCTCATCAACATATAATATCTCGACAACCATGTCACAAAATACATTACCAATAATATTTCAAAATCTCGAACAAAAATAGACCGTAATTCTCAGCAACGACATAAATGCATAACAAAATATAAATGCCATGACGCCTAATCAGAGCCCTATCTAAGATTCCAAGCAAGCAAAAGAGGTAGCTCCATAGCTAGTCCTCAAGCAACTCACAATCAAAAACAAATCAAACATGCACGTCGTCTACCCATTCATACAAAAATAGGTAGGCGCTCAATCAAACGACCACTGAGGTTATATAACATTTCACATAAAAAACATATAATCAAATAAATGCATAACGACATATTCATCTTTCAATATTCAATAAATAACTCTTAATTAAATCTCACAAGATTCACATAATTTCACCAATGCACATAATCACCAAATCACATAGTCAAGTATGACACATTTCACCAATCTCAAGTGCAGCAATGTTCTAGACACTTCTACATGCATGTGGTACCAAGTTTGGGATTTGGAGATAATTTTACCGAGATTCCACTATGTAATCCCCTCCAATTACGTACTAACATAACTCCCTCCGGTTATGTTCTTCACCAAAGACTCGACATGCCAATGAATGCATGGACATACAAGTAAAGACTCGACAATGCACATTTCACCAAAGCATATTATATAATTTTTACCATCATATAATATATGTTCACCAATTCACCACCATTTGCATTATCAAGTATTTACATCCACACAATCAACAAGTCATATTCAACAAAAGAGTCATCATCATAATCATCATCAACACTTAACAGCACAAGGAAACAATATCGTTTTTCATATCACCATTCACCAATAGACAACAATTTGCCAATCATGATAACCAGCATATTAAACACCTATCAAACATTGATTCATTCTTATTTCATATATTATCATGAACACAATCCGTTTACAAGTTATGGAATCATAAAACTCAATTTTAACAAAGTTCGTCTATTTTCCTAAAATCGTCTATTTTCAACTTATTTCACCAAAAGAAACATTAATGTTCATAGACATCAACATATCATATTCACATATCACATAACATCACAATAATGCATTCATGTTATCATCATTCCATAATTATGGTTATTTTCAAAAATTCATCAAGTTCGTCTCATTTTCTCCATTCTTCAAAATCAAATCATTTTCAAAATAAAACCAAGTCATAAGCCCACCTATACCTTGCATAATCTTTCTAAGTTCATTATTACAGAAATCACGTCATATCTTCATCACTTTATTCAAGAAAAACAAGTTTCAGAAAAATCCCATCGTCATGCCATTTTTCAAACCAAAATCGTTTCAACTCATAAAATCAATTTAATCCAACTCAAACGATGTTCCGGTAGGTTTATAAGGTAAAACAACAGTCAAGCACATAAAAAGGAACACATAGGGGTGTCCAGAAACGACCTCATACATCCCGAGATGCACAAAACTACGTGTGCAACTCTACACATCTCACCATGGCGAGATAATGCTCGCTGGGCGAGCCTCACAGGACAGGGGAACCTAGGAATGGGTTCCCTCCCAGGAACACACACCAAAATCTCCCAAAACTCCAATTTTGTTTCCAATTGACCCCAAAATGTTACCCAAACTTCATCAACAGTTAATATGCATCAAAAGAACATTAAAAAGAATTGAACCAAAATTTCATATCATCATTTCATCATAAATCCAAAATCATCTTCATTTTTCATCAAAAACACATATTTTCACAAATTGATGCAAACTTCACGAACAACACCAACAATTAGAAATACAATGACATACAAACATATACAATCATATATCAAGTGATTTGAAACACTTTTGATCATTACTCATCCACAAAACTTATGGTTTTCACACAATTAAGCAAAAATTATCAAAAACAACTTATTTCAAACACCAACTATGAACTTGAACATATAAACACTTCAATTCCATATAATTCAACATACCCATAATTACACATCAAATATGAGCACGAATTTCTTCACAACTAATCATCAATTCACAAAATCAATTATGGCCCATAAGTGAAAACCTAGATTATAGCTTATTTAAGTGAAAGAATCTATCCCCCTTACTTTAAATTTTCAAAATCTCTAGCTAAGGTTTCACTCTCCCCTTCTAGCTTCCTAGGTTTTGCTTTCTTCTTCCTTCTCGTCTAAGTTATTCCTATTCTTCTTCAATTATCATTCTGTCTCTCTATTCTCTAGCCACTTTGTGAAATGAAATGAATAAAATGTTATAACCCTAATTTCGTCTCATGAGTTATCTATTTATACTCTCCAATATTGGGTTAAGTCTCTACGATCCTTAATGGGCTTATAACACTCACCACTTAACTCTAAAAAGTTACTACACACTTAATCACGCTAAAACATTGTTTGTTTACCACGCCCAAATAATTACCGAAAGTTATCTCTAACTTAGTAAAAATAAACAATCACACTAAAACACTAAAATAATCTACATTCTAAAATTACTAAATTACTCGTGCTCCACACTTACCAAAATACCCTCAGTCTTTAAAATGACCAAAATACCTTTCTCACCCAAAATTCCACTAATCCCTGATCAAACGCACAAACAAGTAATTGAACACATATAAACACATATAATAATTAAATAAATTAATCCTAGCAAAAAACAGGTTGTTACAACTCTCCCTCACTTAAAGAATTTTCGTCCTCGAAAATTACCTGAAGAAAACAATTCCGGATACAAATCCCTCATTCGACTCTCCGATACCCAAGTAACACTCTCACCGGTTGGCCCAAACCAAATCGCTTTCACCATAACGATTTTTTTCCCTCTTAAACTCTTCAATTCTCAATCTTTAATCCTAACGGGTCAAGTCTCAACGGTCAAATTATCCCTTACTTCCAACTCATCCATTTGAATCACATACAACGGATCATACACATATTTCCTCAATTGAAACACATAAAACACATCATGAAAATTCAACAACGACCGCAATAACGCAATCTAATACGCTACAACTCCAATATACACAGACATAGACCAACCCTTTATATATTATTATCTATTGAAAAAATTAAAATCATGTGATGCAAAGGTATATGCTTAATCAACAAATGAAGATTAGACACGATGAGAGAGAAAGAATCGTTGGGTGCGTGGTCATATCGTCATACCTCCCCCAATTCTTAATTCCTTAAACCAGTTTCACTTCCCAATATCAGAGCAGCGTTGGCCCCTTCTGGAATTGGTCTGGTTAGAGCTTGGAAGTGAGTGTTATAAAGTTAAAAAGTTTGAGAAAAAAATATTATACCTTTTTGAGAAACAATAACGACTTTGTCCCCTCACAGTTTTATACTATATCATTACCATCGTAAAAATTAAACCAATGAAATTAAATTTCTACCTTTTTCATGATCAAATTATTTTTAAGATCAATTACATACTGAGATGTGAAGATTATATTTGGGTTTGAATATGGCTTAGAGAGAGCATTACTCTCATCTTATAATGGAAAATGATTCAAATATTTTGATTGACATGATTTCTGATAATTTCAAGTTCAATAGAAATATTTCTGTTTTAGTTCACCGAATTCGAAAGCGTTGAAGATGAGTTGGAATGTTCAACTCAACCATACTTGGCGTGAAGGAAATAGAAATGCTGATTGACTCGTTGACTTAAGCATTTCTACGGATCACTTTAATTTACTAGTGTTGGAGTCTCCTTCCAGGGAGGTCCAAAGAATCATTTTTGATGATTTATCCTGGACTTGCATGCTTAGGAATGTTCAATTAACTTTTTAGTTTTGCTTTTTTAGGATTTGCCCTCTCTTGTATAAAAAAAAATCCACATTTAATGCATATTAAAATCTCTAAAATATTTATTTCATAACTATAACTCGAATGGTAATAATTTCATAGATATTTGATACGTTGGGTGCACGTTTGAATCAACAATTATTTACTTCTCAACTATTAATGCTATGAGTTTCGTTATTAAACTTCTATAACAAGAGAAAAAGAAGTTTATTTTGAAGAAATCAAAATGAAATTATATACCATCAAGAAACAGCAGTTTCCAAACACAGGAGAAAACAAAAGTTAAAAGATCATTTAAATTTTTATATTTATTTACTTTGCTAACACTAAAGCCCATACCTTAAGACTTCATGGAACGAAATTGTGATATAATCTACAATTTTTATATTTTTTACTTTGCTAACAATTATTTTTTACTTGGCTAACACTATCTAATTCTCTTTTTTCTTTTCTTTTGAGAGCAACTATATAATTCTCTATATAATTCTCTTATAATGCTAGTTTAAGTGTACGGATATTTGAATTTTTGATAAATATTACTTCATATTTTATTGCATTATTAAAAAAGTATACTAATAAAAAATTCATATTTTTGTCTACATTTTACTTTATTATATTCCCAATTTTTTATGTTCTCAGTGTTTGTGTACTTAATTCCTTACACTGTGACCCTTTTTTGCTTTAAGGATCCTCTTTTCTCTCTTCTCCATCTACATATACTAAGAACATCTCTCTCTCTCTCTCTCAAGCTAATACTTATTGTGTCATTTCATTCAAATTTCTTCACTTATTTGACAACCCATTTTTCCATATAATCTTCCAAGTTTGTTTTCAAACTCAACCAAATAATTAATACTCAAGAAGTTACCAATTATGGGTAAGGAATGGTATGGTGTTAGAAAATCTTCCAAAAGAAGTGTAATAGTTGAAGGAAATGAAACTACACCAACACCACCTAGTGGTTGCATGTGTGCTTTTTTTCAATTCTTTGATTTTCACCCATTCCACTTTCCAAACACAATAAATCATCAACAAGAAATCACAACTTCTTCTTGCATCTCAAAAGAACACACTCTAAGAGCCGGGTCTCGAACCAAGTTTATCCAGATTGAAGAGAGAAACTCTCAACCAAATGACTTCTCGGAACACAGGCTCTCAAAAGAACACACTACTACTACTAGTGTCTCAAAAGGTATAATAATGATGTTTTTTTTAAAGTATTTTGAGGTTAAATTTTTTTCAAACAAGTTTTGTTGTTTAACTACCTTTTATGTTTCTTTCTTTGTCTTTTTCTTCTTGGTTTTTTTAATGTTGTTGTACAATTTCAGGTGCTGAAGCTCCTAGGAATAGCTTGGAATCTGAGGATAACATGTTTTCAGCTTCTCTTTCAAAAGAAGAAAATTTAAAAATTCCAGTAAGTTTATTAATTACTTGCCATTCTTTTTTCAGCTATGTATTTTTGGATTCAAGTTCTTTAAAATGTTCACTTTATAGTACATAAAGTATTTTTATCAAAAAAAGTACATAAAGTAAATATTGTATGACTTGTATAAACAAATTTATGTGTTGTATTAAATAGACTCAGTTTACTTTCTGAAAATTTTAGTTTTTATTTTAAAAAGATTATTTTGATTTTAATTGTTAACCAGGTAATGAAAATGTAATGGATAATAATTGTGATTGAGAGAAGGAGAAAGACAAGTTAAGAAAAATATATTTTTAGAATATTTTTTGTTTAATAACAATATATTTTATGAATAGAGTTATTGAAAAATAGTGTAACGACAGTTTTAAAATTTCTGAAAATGTTAGATTTTCTTTACAAAATTGTGAAAGTAAATGGTGCAGAAAATATTGAATGTATGTTGTACTATGTATATGGCATATGCTAATTTTTTTCCATATATTTTCTACTAACTTTTGAGGAGACAAAATCTAAATCCAGTATTTTGAGTTTCATTTTTTCAAATCTTAGTTCAGTTTTTTTATTCTGTAAAGGGTGTAATGATGGTGTACTATGAAGTGATGATTTTGATTTTGACCCACTTTCTAATTTATTTTTTTATTTTTTTAAAATCCAGAAGAATATACAAATCAAAACAAAAAGGAGCAATGGTGGAAATTTGACTGATTTGTCCTCAGAAATTAGCACTTCACCAGGAACAAAGACACCAACTTTGGTTGCAAGATTAATGGGTTTGGATCTTCTTCCAAATCCAAACTCACCCTCTTTTTCTTCAACTCTTTCAACACCAAATTCACAAGGGAAGAACAACATTATTGAACATCTTCACCAAGTTAGAACAAAGCAACAACAATTTCAAACCAAAGCAAGGAATAGCATTGATAGTAGTGAAATTACAAGAATGTCCTCATCTAGGAAAACAGAATTTGATCATCATAGACTTTCTCTTCAAATAAACAAAGAGAATAATCTTGGTGGTGAGGATTTTGAGCTACCTAGATTTTCATTTTCAAAGAGGAAAATTGATGAGAATAGTTGCAAAAGTCCAAGTCACTATGCAAAACAAATTGTTAAACAAGTTAAGGAAAGTGTTGTGAGTAGAAAAGTTGGTCAAGACATTACCAACACTCTCAAAAGCAATCAGGTAAACACTTTCATGCCTTAAAATTTTGTTGGATATATTACGATATCTAATCATTTAATGTCATATCATAATTTTTTTTTTTTTATATTTCGTCTATGAAGTACGTGTATGGTACCCGTGATACTCTATTTTTGATCGGTATTCTATTGTGGATAAAAATTGTGGTTTCTCTTATATATTAATATGATGATATAGTATTATATGTGTATGAGTTTTTTTCTGTCGTAACTAACTCTAATTTTTTATTTTTTAAACTTTAATCATGATGATTTTGTTGTGAATTGAAGAATTTAGCTTTCTCATATTATCTTATATAAGAAAACTCATGATTTTATTGACGTACATGCAACCTTGATTTTTTAAAAATTACCGTATTCTCGTACTAGTATCTGTATCGTACTGGGTACAATATTTGTACCTATGCAACTTAGTATATTTCATTGTTTTGAAGCGAATTTCATTTTGAATTGTTTGTGCTCTTAGGGGATATGTACTCAACAAAACTCCAACGTACCAGATAATTTACAAAGAAAAGATCAATTACTGACAAGAGAAGAAGTTTTAGGACAATTAAGAATCAAGAGATGTCCTAGAACATCGTCATTGAAAGATTCAAATCCTAAATCATCATGTTCACCAAGGATTAAATTCATTGACAACAAACACAAGCCAAACAAAACAATAGATCAAAACACAAAACCAAAGCCTTATAGTACATTGAAAGAAGAGCAAGAATCAAATGACAAGAAATTAGTGTCAAAATGTAAGAAAGATGTCAATGAAAAGTTTGGTTCAAGATTCAAAAGGCCTCCACAGACTTCAGATATAAACATTCGTCCAACATCAAATTCTCGAGCAAGTGACATCAAAAGTAATACAAAAAGCAAGCGAATTTCAAATGTTCTCTCTATTGGGACAGAGTCTTCTCAGATAGCCACCAAAATTCCTCTCAAACAGGTACTAATTTCCCATAATTTAATTTTATATATTTTTCAAATGTTCATCAAATATTTTTATTTTATGAAATTCAAATTACTCTGAAACCCTCGTTTTCATATGGGATTTATTTTTCTATTGTTGTGTTAAAAAACTTTAAAATACACATTTTACTTTAATATTTTATTAAAACAAGCATTTAACATACAACTTATTTAATTAAAAAAATGAAAATGTGGAATTATTTTACTATGTCAAATGTGTTTCCATTTTTATTTTAACTATGTGCCTAATTAACAAAATCAAAGTCTACCACTACTTTATATTTTATGTAGCACATTTTCAATTCCATGTATACCATTGTATTTCACCATCGTGGTAAATTAGTAACAAAAATGGTTAATCTTTAACTTTTGGTGGATTAAAATAAAAGTTAATATCTTATTTGCTTTTTCTAACCATTTGTATTTTCATGTTGCTTACCAAAAAAACATTAAAAACAAAAACAGTCACAGGTATCTGAAATTCAAGACTCCAAACTCTGGTCACAGTTATCTAGTTGTTCGAGCCAAAGGTACAAACAAGAAGGAACAGTCACACTATCCAACCAAGAACCAAGCACCAACTTAATAGAAGACAAATTTAACGGTGCCACAACCCTAGAAACTTACAAACCAGAATTTCAGTACATCACTGAAATCTTAAACAAACATTGCACAATCACAACAACAAAAAATGTGGCTTTTAACAAATGGTTCTCTTCAACACACCTACTTGACCCATCAATCTTCCACCACCTTGAACAAAGTACTAACAATAATGATCGAAACTTTACCATAAAAAACCAACTTGGTCATCGTTGGAATCGAAAATTGTTGTTTGATTTGGTCGATGAAGTTCTAATCGAGATTTTGAAGACGAATGGTAGCGAAAAAAGGTTATGTTTTTTGGATGGGTTTTGGGACCGGTGGACAAATAGAGAGCTAGCAGAGAGAGTGTTGAAAAGAGTTGTAGAACTTCCATGTGCGAAGTGTGAAGTTTTGGATGACATTGATAATTTGATTGAAGGAGAAGACTTGGAGAAATTGATCAAAGTTGAAGATGAAGAAGAAAGAGAAGGATTGGTGATGGAGATTCAAGGGAACATATTAGACACATTGGTGCATGAAACTATTTTGGTTATGAGTATGACTTAATTACCATTTTGATATTTCAAATTATGGGTACAATTTAGTTTTCAAATTTATAGAAATCTAAAATCATGTCCTAAATTTAAAATCGTAAATGAATTAAATTGTTATTGTAAGGATTCTTAGACAATCGTGACTTGTATTAGATAGTAAAGTTAGTTACACTAGTCACTTTCGTTAGTTAAGTTAGTTAGTTGGTCTTTTTATTGGTTACATAAGTCTAATTTATCTATTACACCGTTTTATGGTGGATTCAAGGGTCAGGGCTCTAACAAGTCCCTCACCCATGGACGACATGAACAACAATGATGATTCATTATATCAATCAAGCCTATAATATTTTATTGTGTGTCATATACATTGTATCACAACTATCTTCTTCATCATCTTTTTATTCTCCCTCGCCTCCTCCTTCCCTTCTTTGTCTGCAAATACTAAACCGAAATCTATTTACCATTTTTCCACCCAAATCATTGCAAATGTCAAATTCCACTAACATGTACAAAATTGAAAGTGAATTGTTTTTTTGTTTTGGGTGAACTGAGTGAATCGTTTTTTAAATCACAATGAATAAGTACATCAATACTTGACAAAACCCATGCACAATTTTATTTTGTTTCTTGTTCAAAAACCTATTAAACTGTTACTTATTAATGACGTTATCATCAATACTTTGCCGTTCTTTTTATATTTAGTCCTGACTCCTTGGTTAAAGTTTGCCGAGGCTTGGATGTTTTGTTTTTTTCTTGAATTCCATTTCAAATGATAATAATTTTAAACTAATAGAGAAATTGGGTAAAAATGTGAAAATAATAAATGTAGTTGGCTTCATCCATGTAAAAGAGGGCCTTTTGATAGGTTTATTTTCGCCATTGTTGTCATTGTTGGTTGTGATAGTATTTGAGAGAGAAAAAAGAAGACCAAACCTGCATTGTTGCCTGAAAATAAGACAAGGCTCAAGTGACGCAGGATGCCAGGGGTTTGACCCCACGTTTTTTTCCACGGGTGTAACCCTTCACTTATTGTTTGCGATGATGGGATTTGACAAGGATTCCGCACTTGGCAAAATCTCTCACAAACGGCCATTTTTTTAGGGATTCTGCCCTTTTCTCAGAGATTCTACCCTTGGCAAAATGCAATGTTTCTTGGAGTGAAAAGCTCTATTTTAAGATCAAATTTAATATTTAATCCAACAGTTATTAGTGATGGTACATGGGTGAGAGATTTAATTGGACCCTCACCCTAAAATCCATCCCGTTTTATATATAAGAAAAAATTGTTCTACAAAATTAATGCATTTAGACTCAATTTTAAACAAAGTACATTTACTGTTTTTTTTGTTGACTTAAATTTTTCATGTATACAATATTGAATGTAGTACATGATGTAATTAATATTATCATTAATTATCTATATAATTTTCATTTTTTACTTTTCATGTATCAATGATTTATATATAAAAAAAAATAGTAGTAATAACTTGAGAGGATAAGAGTTGAGAATTTCTAATTCTACTTGCAATTCTTAAAAATCAATTTGAACATGGATTTTTTTAAGATATGGTTTTACCGGTTTCGTATTTATAGATTCAAGAGTATTTAGGATATGGTTTGACAGTGAGTTAGATGAAAATGTGGTGTCACAGTTAGGGGTGGATATGGTTCAGTTTGGGATGATAACTGAACCAAACTAAACTGAATGAACTGTTATTATTAATACCTTTGGAAAAAATACGAAAAAAACAAACAAAATCGAATTTTAGTTACAGAACTAAACTGAACTGTTCCGAACCGAACCGAACTGTTTTGAATCAAACTGAACTGTTTCAGTTCAATTTCAAAACTGATAGTAATTTTTCAATTTTTTTTGGTTCAATAAAGTTCGGTTTTTGGTTTTTTCCCACCCTAGTCATTGATGTATTGATGAAACTAATTTTTTACCAAAAGTAAGTGACACATTGTCATTAAGTCAAAATCAATGTCAAACAAAGATGCACTAAATTGTATAACTCAAAGAATCATGTTATTTCAAACCAATTTTAGGGTGGTTGTATCACGTGACATTGTGATGTGGGCCCCACAAGACATGGGGTAATGGTGTTTGGACCCTTCGATTATAGGGCCACACATGAAGTATTTGACCCCCTCTGCACAATTGCCCCATGTCTTGGACTGCAAAATTGATTGGTTATTAAAAGACAATAGTCTGCAGAGGAATCCAGTCCCGACTTTACTCCTTACCTCTTCTCTCATTATTCAATTCAACTTCAGTCCATATTATATTAGTGTATTATTATAGTATAGTATATGATAAGTATTTTTATTTTAATGAACTTTTTATGTAATTTAGTCTAGTATAGTTATTTATCGGTGTTTTTGGTAAACAATAAGATTAATTTTGATTATTATAAGTATGATCAAATTAGAAATTCGAAAATATGTTGTGCAATCTTTTTTTAGAGAATGTTTAAATGTTCATCATATTCAGTTTGCTTTATGAACAAGAGGAAAAAATCATTTTTAAAATGAAGATAATTGTCTTTCGACAGAAACCAGAAGCATAAAACAAGTAAACAACTTAAAGTTTGAATGCAGAAACTTAAAGAAATATAAATTGCATTGCATTGAGTTAAAAGGTGGTTCACCAAATCATGTTACATACATTTTGTGGCTCTTTCTCTAGACGCTGATATTTTGAGTTTTAACAACTTTTTCATAAATGATTTGTGACCCGTATTTCTTATGAAAAACTACTATATATATACATAAATGAAAATAACTGCAAGGAATAATGGCTAGAAACTAAATGACTTCAACAACTTCGATCTGTTTTCCAAGTGTCCGAGCTTTCAAATTTTCCTTTTCAGAAAAGATTCAAAGCCTTCGAAGGCTTTTCAAGTCGAAATCAACACCTTTCTGGTCGAAATCATCCCTTTCCAGACGAACTCTCATTCGTTTCAGTCAAACTCTCCTTCTTTTCAGTCGAAGATTTCTTCTTGATTGAAGCCTCCTTCTTGGTCAAAGCCTTTGTTTTGGTCGAAGCCTTGCTATTGTCAAAGTCTATGAACCTATCGAAATCTTTCCTTGTTGAAATTCACAAGTTCTCTTCGAATTTAGAAATTTTTGCAGTTTTGTAGTTTATCTTCACCATTTAGAGATTATGAGCAATTGTATAGTTGTAGGACATTTTGATTTCATGAAATTGATTTTGATTTAAGTTGATTTTTATGCTCTATTAATTATGCTAATTTTGGGTATGATAAAAGTTGTGAAATGTTGTTGTTGTTTTGGTTACGAGTCTTCTTCATTCAATTAGCACTCTTCCATACTTCTTCATTCATTGCTATCTCATAGTTGATTGTTTATGAGTCTGCAAGTAATGCAAAGTGAACAAATTCCCCTTCTTCATTAACTTGATTATCAGGAGTTATTTCATGTCCAACTAGCCTTGTGGAAACAAACGTCTGTCTTCCTGAAGTTCTATGACTTGATTCTCTTCAACATGTACTTTATCTTGAGCTTCAGTATCTAGTTGAACTTGTTCAACTTGATCATCTTCTTCAATTATTGTGGGAACTATAAGATTATAACTCTTTTCTTTCTTGTCCAAATCCCAAGCTTCTTTCTCACAAATTTTAACATATCTACTAGTCACTAATGAATGATTTAGAGGATGATATAACATGTATGTACCTGTTTCATGATAATCAAATAGTATCATAGGCTCACTCTTGTCCCCCAACTTTCTTCTCTTTGTATCTGGGATCTGCTTATAGCATAAGGAACAAAAATCTCTCAAGTGTTTAGCAGACCGCTTGCTTCCTAGCTAAATCTCTTCAGGAATTTGATCAAGCTTCTTAGTGGGGTATCTGTTCAAGATGTATACTGCAGTTCTTACAGTTTCTCTCCAAAATGTATTAGGCATCTTCTTCATTTTGAACATATTTATGGTCATGCAAGCTGGCTTATATTTCTTCTTTTACCTAAACCATTATGTTGAGGAGTATATGGAGCAGTTACTTCATGTACAATATCATTGTCTTCACAAAACTTCTCAAACACCTATGAAGAATACTCGCCACTTCCATCAGTTCTTAAAATCTTAATAGATTTTCAACTTAGTTTTCTACTAAGATTTTGAAATTATGAAACATATCAAATGCTTCGCTCTTAGCCTTGATTAGATATAACCAGATTTTTCTGATAAACACATCAACAAAACTGATGAAATACTTGTTACCCCTACTGAAAGAATCTCTAAAGGTCCACACATAACTTAATACACTACATGTAGTATCTCTTTTGATCTATGTGTTGTACTTGAACTGAATGCATTTCTAGGTTGCTTCCCTATTAAGCAAGTATCACAGACTGTAATAGGTATTTCAAATTCAGGTACACCAAGAATCATCTCTTTATCAACCACTTGATTAAGACCTCTAAAATTAAGATGACCAAACCTATAATGCCATAACCAACTATCTTCACCTTTTACTATAGTAGATAGACAGTCCAATTCCACAATTTTCATGTTAGTCTGAAATGTCATATTCTTTGTTAAAGGAGTTTTCAGCATTAACCTTTGATTTTTATCAAACAACTTCAAGACATTATCCTTCATAGTAACTGAATAACCTTTCTGAATGAGCTGACCATCATTGAGTAGATTGCATTGCATACCAGGGACATAAAGAACATCTTCAATGACTGCTATTTTTCCATTCTTTCCTTCAATAACAATCTTCCCCATTCCTTCTGTAGTTTAGGTTCTATGATCAACAAGCTTCATCTTGTTTCTTCCAGGATCAACTTCACTTAACCAAACCTTTTTTCCAGTCATATGATTAGAACAACTAGTATCTAAGAACAAACTTTCTGAATTGCAGTGGTCATTACTAGTAGTTGTAACCATCATGAATAGTGACTCAGAGTCTAAATCATCTTGTGCAATCTTAGCTTGTTCCTTATCATTCTTTGCTTGCTTTCCTTTACCAGACCAATATTCAAAAGCAAAATGTCCAAACTTCTCACACTTGAAACATTGAATCGTCTTCTTATCAAAACCTTTCTTATTGTTTGGATAAGAATTTCCTTCCTTTCTTATCACCAACACCATTCTGCACAATCTCCAACTAATCTTGTGCTCCAAACAGATTCTTCATCACTGCACTCCATCTTTCCCAATTACGTGCTTCGAGAATTGGAAGATGGGTGTTAAAACTGCTGCTACCATTCATGGTGCTTCCTTTAGCGTTTACCTTGAATTTGCATGATTGAAGATCTCAATTACCCCTTAGAACAAAACCAAAGGCTCCTGATGCCAATTTGTTAGCTCAGCTATACTTACTTATTCAACAAGTAAGATTTATGGTTTATGACTTTGTTGGTTTTTGAGAGAATTAAAGAATGAAGGTTAATTGTAAATAGAAGAAAATTAATTGGATTATTAACATGTAAACAAAATGTACAAGAGGTAGCTTATATACTAGAACAAGTTAGGTTGCTTGAAGCAGAAGTTATGTAACAAACCCTAACCATATAAGCTATTTTCTAACAAACTTGTAACTAATTCATAACAAACAAAAACTAAATGTGATCAATCACTAAGTATGATTATATCACTAAGTAAACTTGAATTAGAAAGCAAACTAACAAAATACAATATCAAGATATGTAAATTTCAAAAATATATTTTAGATAAATATACTTAATTCAGATAAAGATTGAGAGTGAAATACAATATCAAGATATGTAAATTTCAAAAATGCTAAAAAGATGCTTTTTCAATACATTTTGATACTTTTTCAATTGGGATTCCGTGGAATTAAAGTCCCACTTTAATATGTGCTCAAAATAATCATGTTCTCCACTATCCGTACTTCTAAGAAAATGTGTTGTCGTTAAACATTCTGCATAGTAATGTTTTGTCATCCTTTTCTTCTTCGATTTTGTATTTGGTGTCGAATTCTTCTATGTTTCTTCAATGTTAACAACTTTATGTTGACATATGTTCCTCTTTAACAAATCCTAATTTTCTACGGCTACAAGTCCATCTATAGACACTCAAATTTCTTAGTGACAAAAATCAACATACAATCTATATATAGGAAAAGGATGATAGAATTATCAGATAATTTCTTGACAAATTGCTCAACTTAATCTTTTTGAGAACTTCTACGGTACAACCGCAAATTAAGGTGTACCGGTACTCCTACTTCAAAAATCTTTAAATTAACTATTATATTTTAGAAAATGTCATTTCATAAGAAAAAACATCATTTCTTTGTTTATAAAAATCATACTAATTATTTTTACATTTTATTGTAAAAAAATAATCAAAATTCTCTATTATGAGTACTAAAAATTCAGATTTTTTTTTTATTTCGTTGACGTTTTTGGTAAATAAGATTTAATTATAGATGATAGAAAACATTTTTTTCTTCAAAAAATAACACATTTAACTATTAATTTATTGATCTGGTGTACCAATACACTCAAATTTTTTAGTATACCATAGAATTTGCCTTTTTTCATATGCATTGTTTATGTATTCTATAGGAAATGTTATATGTGAACTTTTGTATAAATAATCAATAATTTCAATACCTACGTCAACAAAATATAAATCTTCTCCTATTTATTGTGAAAGAACAAATGAATGAATTATTCTCATTAATTGTGAATGAAGTAATATTACAACTTATATAGAAGAACTAAAATGATATAGTAACTAACCTACACTACATGTATTCTAACATAAACCCTAATATAGTTATGAAGAAGTTACTAAAAGGATAATTTGCATAGCAAGTTATCTCTATGACTAAGCTTTATCATCATTAGTGTCTTCACTATGCAATAGCCTCCCACAAGATGGAGGTTGGTAGATGTCTACCAATCCCAATATGGATAGTATTGTATGGAAATGCTAAGGTAGAAATGCCTTTGTAAAGAAGTCAGCAGTTTGAGCCTGATAAGTAATGGGAAGCAGTTTCATCATACCAGCCTGCAATTTCTCCCTAACCAGATGGTAGTGAATCTCCAAATGCTTTGTCTTTTCATGGAAGACTGGATTAAATCCTGAATGAGGTAAAGAAGCCACCGTAGTTCACAAGTAGCAGCTGCAAGTGCTCTATATTCAGCTTCAGATAAAGAACTTGATACAGTTAATTTCTTTTTAGTGCGTCAAAAGATGAGGGATTTGCCCAAGAAGAAGCATTGACCTGAAATTGACCTCCTAGAATCCAGACACCCTGCCCAATCAGCATCTGAGAAACCCAGAATTTGGAGTGTTGAATCTCTAGGGAAGAACAAACCTTTTCGTGGACAACCTTTAAGATATTTGAGTACTCTCATAGCAGCAACATAGTGAATGTGTGTAGGTTTAGTGAGAAATCGGCTAAATTGCTGTGTAATAAAGGTAATATCATGTCTTGTTGGATTTAGGTAAAGTAGCCGGCTAATCAACCTTCTATAGGAAGAAATATCATAATATGGTGAACTTGAGTCACTATGCAATTTTATTGAAGGATCAGAAGGTGTGGAAACAAGTTTAGATGTGGTGAGACCTGAATCAGCAATCAAATCCAAGCAGTACTTTCTTTGGCATAGAGATATTGTTCAGAATGAGCTACTTCTAAACCAAGGAAATATTTTAATTGGCCAAGATCTTTGATTTTTAACGATGTGGAGAATTGTTTTGATGTTTTCAAATTCAAAAAGTGAGTTGCCTGCTAGAATAATATCATCTACATAGACAAGAAGTATAGTAAATGAACATGATGATGATTTGGTGAAAAAGGATGATCTGAATTCGCCTGCTTGAAATCTTGAGCCACAAGTAATGAAGTAAGCTTATCATACCACTTTCTGCTAACTTGCTTCAACCCATAGGGAGATTTTATCAGTTTGCATACTTGATCTGGTTTGGAGGATCTAACACCTGGAGGAAGTTGCATATACACATTTTCTTACAATTCACCATGGAGAAAGGCATTTTTGACATCAAGTTGATGAATAAACCAATGATTGATGGATGCCAAAGCAATAATGAGTTTGACAGTTGTTAGTTTAGTTACAGGTGAATATGTGTCAAAATAATCCAAACCTTTAATCTGATTAAATCCCTTAGCAACCAAACGTGCTTTGAATCTTTCTATGGAACCATCTGCATAATGTTTAATCTTGTAAACCCATCTGCAACATATTGGTTTGATGTTTGGAGGTTAGTCAACAAGTTTCCAAGTACCAATTTGTTCAAGAGCTGTAAGTTCAAATTCCATAGCTTTATTCCAACAAGCACACTTGCTAGCCTCAACATATGATTTAGGCTTAGTGTGAGTGGTGATAGACAAATCAAAAAGAAGATGAGCATTAGACAATTTATTATATGATAAGAAATTGGAAAAAAGATAAGTATTAGTAGCTCCAGTATTAGAAAAAGATGAATGGCAAATATAGTCCTTGAGATGTAGTGGTGGATGCTTAACTCTTGAAGGTTTTCCGGGGGAAGACTCAATGTGAGTGTCAATGAAGGAAGAAGTAATAGGAGAAGAAGAAGGAGGAGATGGTTCAGGTGAGACAGATGATGAGGAAGGAGACTGAGATGAAGAAAATGGAAAATATTCCAAATTCTTCACAGAAGAAGAAGGATAAGGAAGTATATGGTCATGGAAAATAACATTTCTAGAGATGAATATTTCTCTATAATGCAAATAAAAAAGCACATAACTTTTAAAACCTGACTTGTAACCTAAGAAACAACATTTTCTAGCTCTTGGGTCAAGTTTAGATCTTTGGGAAATGAATGTGGAAGCATAACACAAAGATCCAAACACTTTTAAAAGTTTGATATCAAGTAATGAATCATATAAAAGTTGATAAGGAGTTTTGTGGTCAAGTAAAGGAGTAGAAACTCTATTAATCAAGAAAATTGCATAATTGACAGCATAGCATCCAAACTGTGTTGGAAGTTTGGATTGAAAAAGAAGGGCTCTCGCAACATTAAGGATATGTTGATGTTTCCTTTCAACTCTAGCATTTTGCTGGGGTGTTTCAACACAAGATCTATGGTGAATGATGCCTTCAGAGGCATAAAAACCAATAAGAAGCAAATCAGGACCATTATCTGATCTCACAGTCTTAAGGGTTATATTATACTGAGTATGATTCATATGAATGAAGTTCTTAACATGTGTGGAAACTTCAGACTTATCTTTAAGCAATATGATCCAAACAAATCTACTGAAATCATCCACAATAGTGAGGAAATACTTATGATTATGTACAGAAGGAAAAGCTAAAGGACCCCAAATATCAAAGTGAAGTAATTCAAATTTAGTAGAAGTAATGGAAAGACTAAAAGAAAAAGGAAGCTTATTTTGTTTAACTAAGTGACAAATGTCACAAACATCTTTATTATTACAAGAAATAGAGGGATACAAAGATTGCATATGAGATAATCTTTGATGAGAAAGATGTCTCAATCTAAAATGCCATAAGACTGCACTAGGAATAACAAATGAATTAGACTAAGAAATTGTATTACGAGAAACAGACAAATTTTTACTGAAACTATGTAATGGAGACTTGAAAGAATCAGCATGCACCACCAATCTGTATAAGCCATTCAAGTTCTCACCCAAAACAATCATCTTCTTGGTACTCAAATCCTAAATAATACAGCTATCAGACAAAAAATTCACAAAACAAGAAAGAGAGGTGCACATTTTTGAAATGGAAATGAGATTAAGATTGAAAGTAGGATAATATAAAACATTGTTGAGATATAAAGTGGGGAAAAAAGAAACATTGCCAGCATATTGAACTGAAACTAGTGAACCATTTGGAAGGTTAACATTTGTGGGTTTGATTTTATAAAGGGATGTAAAACAAGACAAAGAGGAGCATATATGGTCATTAGCACCTGAATGTAAAATCGAATAATGAGGAGCAGATTCAATATCACAATAATGAGGAGCATATATGTTCTTGCCATTTGAATTACCAGGAGCACCTTTACCACGAGCATGAAATTTCCTTGCATCATATGCATTAACAGAGATGTTGGATTCATCAATAACAGGAGCAGTAGAAAACACAACATTTTTGCTTTCCTCCTGAACCACTAAAGAGTAAACCTTATTGATTGGTGATAAAGAGTCCATAAGAAGAATTTTGATCTTCAGTTCTGTAATACTTAGCAAGACGTATTGATTCACATTACAAGTGTGAATACAAGTGCAATTGGGAATATGTCTATGTGAATTAAGTTCATCCCATAGAGTATGAAGCTCAATGAAGCAGTCTAACACAAATCTAGTACCTGTTTGCCTGTGATTTTGGCAAACGGGGGCTAGTTCTGATGATACAAGCGAGATCGAAAAGGAGTTTGAGAAAAGGAGGCTTGAGATGCACTCAGGTTGCTTAGAGGGCAGGACGGGTCCGGAAGTGAAAGGCACCGTCTCTCGACAGGTTTGATATTGCAAGCAAGAAAGCAATGTAAATAAAAGATAAAGATAAAATCAGTTGGTTTACGCACATAAACTCAAAGGAAAGGTAAAATGCAATGCATTAAAATAAAGGTTTGTGGTCTACACAAATCGGTTTACATACATTCTGTATAACTCGTTTCCCTAGACGCCAGTAGTTTGAGTGTTGTAGAATTATATAAATGATTTGCGACCCATTTTCCGACTTGGAAATACTTATTTATACTTGAAAATCTAACTGGCGAACCACTAATCCCGTGATCAACACTTCTTCCATCTTGGACAACCGTTTGCCCCATGTCTCCACTAAGGAAACTGTCTTCAAGCTTGAAATCATGCTTTCCCGCCTTGATTGCTTCATTTCAACGGGATCATGCTTTCAACCTTGCTTTGTCGAAAATTTATTTACGCTCGCTTGACCTGATGTCTTGTCGAAGTCCTCCAATCGAAATGAGAAAGTTCTTCAATTCCTGCACAGTTAAAGGTCAAACAAATGTTGACCATATTAAATGAGCCTGTTGAAATTACAAGCTAACAGTACCTTGTTTGAGATTGTTGATGGTGGATCTCAGAGATAAGATACGAACACGATCAACTTTAGAAAAAAGCTCCTTCAAATCTTCCAATGCAGATAACGCAGTGTCATGGAAAACAATGGTTTGAGCAACTGATTCAGTAACTGAATTAACAATCCCAGAATGAAGAAGATGATTGCATCGTTCCCTGGCTTGACGATTAAGATCATCAATGTCAGGAACTGGTATGGAACCATTAATGAAAATGAGCTTGTTTTTCGCGCCCAAAGCACGTTGTATAAAACAGTGCCAAGCAAGATAGTTCGATCCATTGAGCTTAGGAGCAATAACCAACGAACTAGGACCATCGCTCGGATGAACATAGTAAGGAGAATCTGAATCAGAATATGAAGGAGGTGTAGGATTAGGAGGTGCCATGAAAACAAAGTCTGAAGAAGAAGAAGAAGATTTGAACGAATTGAGTAAAAGGAAACACAATCCGAAGCAAATAACAAAGAAAGAGATGAAGAGAAACAATCTTCAACAAGAAAAAAGAAGAAAAAGCTTCAATTCGAAGCTTGAAGAAGAAACAACAATGGTGGAAAACGGTTACACTTGATTGTAACTAACTCTCAAGAAGAGAGAGAAAAAGTCACTGATACCATATTATGAAAGAACAAATGAATGAATTATTCTCATTGACTGTGAATGAAGTAATATTACAACTTATATAGAAGAGCTGAAATGCTATAGTAACTAACCTATACTAACTAACATAAACCCTAATATAGTTATGAAGAAGTTATTAAAAGGATAACTTGCATAGCAAGTTATCTCTATGACTAAGCTTTATCATCACTAGTGTCTTCACTATGCATTACTATTCTACTCTACGACAACAGTTATATTTTTTCTTTTACCATATTTTAAAACGTTAAGCTTTGCAAAAAGTCCAAAATTTTGTAAAGAACTGTTTTATTTTTATTTTTAATATTTCATGAATTTTGTTAGAGGGCATGATGTTAGCTCAACATTCAAGTATGAAGAGCCTCCTTAAGCAAATAGAGTACACGAGTGAATGGTTATTTTCAGTCGGAATTTTGCAAAGGAGTGGTACAGTGCTTATAACTTAGGTGAGTGGTGGAAGTGGACCCTAAATTGGCAGTGAGAGTGTATGAGTGTAACGAGAGTTGAAATCCTCTGCATTAAACATAGAGGATTTTTTTCTTAGTAGATAGACGAGATGACAAAGTCATCATAAACTCACACACATAAGGTGGAGGCACCGGGATTCGAACTCCAGTCATGACGTCCGGCCTAACAATTTTGATATTTATGAGTAAAATAAACATAAGTGATATGAATATGATTTATTTTCTTAAGTAAGTCTTATTGATAGGTTACACCGGTTTCAACTGATCGAAAAATAGATATGAGTGATATTAACCCATGTAAATAACTTTCCAAAAATCTAAAATACAAATACCTTTTCAAAAAAGTAAACTTACTTTATATAAAGGGGTAAATAAATTTTTTGTCGCTATAAATATATCATACTTTGTTTTTATTTTCTCTAAGAAAAAATTACAAAAATTGATCCTTCTAATGTTTTCCGTCATTATTTTTTGTTCTTGTTTTTAATTCAACTCATGTATATCGTTCATATTTTTTAATGTTTTTTTAGGAATGCTTATAATATTACAAGACTTTTTTGTGTATTAATTTAGAATTTTTTTAGTAAAAGATGAATTAAATATGAATATTTAGGTTGTCTAATCCTTCGGATTAGTCGGTCTTTGAGTCAGATACCGAGTTTTTTTCTAAAAAAAAAAATCATTTCTTATTATAAAAATTCTTAAATTTTGTTTGTTTGAAACCGAAAAATTTATTGATAATAAACCAATCCAACATTTTTATAATTTTTTAAACATGACTGCAAAATATCAATCAGAAATTCGAAATCATAAGTTTACTTCAAAAGAAAGACAAAATTGTGGATAAAAATAATCGAAAGACAATTTTTTTTAAGAAATTTTTTAATTGGACGCTAGAAAATAAATTAAGAAAGATTTAAACTTCTTTTTTTTGATCAAGTAGTTTAGTTGCTAAAGCTCACACAATTGAATGTGGAGAAGTTGGGTGAAAGATTTAAACTTAATTAACTCTTAAATAAAAAACATCAAAAGGTAATTTTGTATGGTGACATGGAAAATAACGTACTAGCCTTTTTCATTTTTGCTCTGCACAATAAAAAGAGGGTTGAAAATGAAACCCTAAATGACTTTTTACTTTTCGTGGAACTCAATTTACAAAAAAATCGTATGCATGTTCCAAGGATCTAATGTTAAACCACTTCGATCCAAAAGCTAGAGTTACATGTAAAGATTCCACCAGGGCTGTTAAAGTTTGGTATGTTTTTTTTTTTTTTTAATATATAGAAATATGTTTATAGAATTTCTTGATGAATAAGAGTATCAATACAAGAGTGTATATCAAAATAAATGGTGGGAGTAGCCGATAATATGGTTGTCTCTGCAAAGGTATGAACAACCGCATTTTCTTGTCGCTTATTAAACTTCACCTGAAAATTTGTAAAATGAGAAGCAAGGATATTCCTTGAGATATTGCCTACACACCTACTATTGAAGGTGTTTGTTGTAGTTTTGAATCGAGCACGAAGTCCACTTTATCAAACTGCATGTCACTAAGTCATTCTAAAATGAAATAATTCTAGGGCTTCACCGACATCCACAAGACACAAAGGATTAAAGCAAAAAGTTTTGGCCAACACAAATGCTCCCTCTTCGTCCAACACATGCCAACAACATGTCTTGCCCATCAATGTCGGAGCAAGTTGGAATCAATGTTTTCAGGAGGACCATGAACAAAACTTCAATATTTATATGGTACATTTTCCATGCTATAGAATGAAACATCGGTTATACATAGTAAGTTTGATGGTTTTGCTATTTTGTTCCAAAAAAGACTCAAAATTCTTATTCGAGTATTATTTATAAGCAAAAATTGTATAGTAATTAATGAATCATAGTAAACTCATTAAATTTAACCTATCTAGGGTTAGCCTAGCGGTTGACTTATGACCTTAGAGTGTGCTTCTCTCAATGTGTTAGATTCGATTCCCCCTTACACCAATTACGATGGACTATGTCCATACAAAGTTATGCTTTGCTTTAACCGAACCCCTCACAAGTGGACGGTGAGATTGGACACCTCGGATTAGTTAAGTCTTGGGCTAGATACAGAGTTTAAAAAAAATACAACTCATTAAACTTGAGGGTTACCAACACACCTCTCATCTCTCCCCACTCTACCCATGACAATATATCCTAAAGATGAAAATGGTTTCCCTTTAGTTGGTATATGTTCTACATTCACACAATCAATGCATTGATGTCTACATTAGACTACAAAACATGAAGATTTCGTGTATAAAATTTAAAGTATCGATCTTCACATATTGATCGTCCAAATCTTATCCACCAATCACTAATGTATTGATTGCGTTAATCTAGTAGACTTCCAAATGCACAAAATCCATATCTCCCATAGAGAAAATTTTGAAAGTATTGAAATAATCCTCAAGGAAAAAGAGCGGGAAATTCAAACAAGTGCAATAATCTTTTGAAAAAATTAAGTAACATATGAGTTTAACTATGTTTTGACATAAATGGTTAAAACAGGAAAACAGATTGAGACTAGAGATGGTTGAGGGTCCTCATTTAATGATGTTTTGTTGTTAAGGGTAAGGTTTATTGCGTTTTGGACTTTGATATCTGAACTATTATAAGAGTAGAAAATAAAGTGTACATTTGAAATAAATGTTTTTCTTATTATATTCGACTAGTACATATAACATAAAAACATGTCCTTTCAAAAACAAAAAATGAAAACATGTACTGAAATTAGGTGTTAATATGCAAACGTTTACAGATCTGTTTCATCTGTGTTTACAGAATTCTCAACTACTTTTAGCATATGAACTAAAGTTTGTTGAGAGGTTGGTTGAATCATTCAATTATAATTAGGAAATGAGTGTGAGAAAAGGCTTTCATTGGAAAATCTAGCTGACAACAAAAGAAGGGAAGAAGTACAATAGCCAAACATTAGTTTAATGCAAATCATAAAAAAGGAGAATATATGTTCTATTTTCAAAAAGTAAGATTAAAATAGCTTTTGGGTTGGCTTAATGGTTGACTTGGGATCTTGGAGTGTGCTCCTTCCGAGATCTTAGGTTCGATTCCCTCCGGTGTTAATTTCGGTAAGATAAGTCCATATGAAGCTATGTTCTGGCTTTAAACGGGGCCCCCTGCAAGTTGGCAGTGAGATTGCTCATCTCGGATTAGTCGGTTCTTGGATCGGATACCGAGTTTTCAAAAAAAAAGAGCCATATTTTGTTTAATTTAACTTTATTTTAAAAGGTGGTGTGATCCACCAAAAACATATTCCATTGTCATAAAATTGAAGTTATTAATAGTTTATAAACAACACTCACAATTTTCAATTTAATGAGACATTTTTTACAAATGATAAAATCGTGACCACTCAACAGTACCTCAAAAATGAATTTTTGAAAACTTGACGCCATTGGAGCATCGGGTAGGGATCGAACATTCATCATGCTTGAGGACTTACAAACCCTGTAGCTCTTAACTTCAATTGGGGAGATACTGTTCCAAAAACATCAAAAAGTCTCGCGTTATTTGGGAATCTGTTCGCCATTCTCAAAACCTAAATGTTCTTTGCAGGTGTTCACTCAACATATTTTTTTTAACTTGATTTCGTGCCCGTACGCGGGTTCGCTAGATTACGCACGTGATGGGTGAACTTTTGTTAGGATAATTTACGGTTGTTCCACTTGGTCATCACTATTCCTGAGTCAGGTCTAATGTCCCTTCAGTCTTTGTATCACTCTCTTTTTTATTTAACATATTTTTCTTTGGCCTAAAAAGAAAAAAAAAATTGGGGATCAAAACTAAGTGTAGTTCATAAACAACACCCAGTGCCGTTAATGATACACAAAAAATTATTACAATGTTTGAGAATCAAGATTAAATGTAGTAATTATAAACAACACTCAAACTCTTCAACTCAACAAAACTCCTTTTAAACAAGACAAAACAATGTATGTTTACGAAAAGATCGTTAAGGCGGTTAGTATATCGAAAATGCAATGTTGTGGACTTGAAGTCTGAACACAAGGGTATACATAAAAATATCTTGAGTATTTTGTTTTTCACACGCTGCAACTTTCACCATGGCTTTTTAACTTGCAAGCAATTATGTACAAAATACGATGGTTCAAATCTAAAAGAGAGTAGACAATCTTTGCTTTTTCAAATGATGGTTTTCTATTGGAATGTATACATGGGAATTAAATCCACTTTGATAGAGAGGATTGGAGTACCATAAATCTTCATATTTTAATAAAGTTTACTTGTAAAAATATGTACATATAGTTAAAGAGTGGTTGAGAATGTATTATCTATCAGGTATCATGTATCCATTTGTAAAAAGTTGATTCATATTCCATAAGAATGTGGGTTTAACTCTTAGTTAATGTCAGAATCTCTTTCATAAATACTTCTTTAATTGTTATTTAATATTTGACTAATGTCTACGTGGTCCAACTTCTACGATTCAACTCATCTAAACTATTATGTAGTATAAAACGTATTTCTTATAAACAGAAAAGTTAATAATTAAATTATTAGGCTAATATATTATCCTCTAATTTCTTTGACCCTTGGCTCAAATTAACTAAGTTATAAAATATTATCAATGAGCTCCAAAAGGAATGACTTTGATAATAATCTTACCTAGATGATTTTAGATATTCTACATCACAAGTCAAGATTACAATAAGCTCAACGATGGTGTAACTTTATCAAGACTAACGATTAATATTTTTTTTTTGAAGAAACTAAATTAGCACCAGAGAGAATCGAATCTAAGACCCTGAGGAGGAGTACACTCATAGGTCCTAAGTTAATACCACCAGATCAACCCAAGTGGATTTACGATTAATAACTTCTTACAAATATGAAGCTGACACTATCAAAAGTACAAAGTATTTTAGCTGCATTTTTTTTTAAAATAAATTAATTTTAGTTGCATGAAATTATATAAAAGTACGGACTTTGATGATTCATCTGAAAAACATAACTCAATCATAAATTTGATGAAACAAATGGCTTTGGCCCCTCTACCTGCTGTTACTAGGCAGATGGCAGCAGAATTACAGGGGTTATTTTTGAGTACACCTGTGTCTTCTTCTCCTTCTTTGGGATTCCCTTTATTCATCAAAATAATGTTAGTTAACCTTGAAAATTTTACCCCATTTAAGCACTTCATGACAAAGTATGATAGGGGAATCATAACTTTTTATTACTTAGTTTAAGGTTTTATTATTTTAGAGGTTATTGTGAGTAATCTAAGTGATTAGAGGATTTCAATGTTCTATATTATATGAGTGTGGTGCATACTATAACAAAAGATAAGCAAATTTATTTTGAACAAACAAATGATTAGTAAAATAAACCATAACTAACTTCTATTTTTAATAATTGTATATTTAAGTTCCCTCAAAGAAATAATTGTATATTTAGTTAATAAAAAATATCATATATTATATAAAACCAAGCACACTAAAAAAATGTCAAAAACAATAATCATTTTCGTTGGTAGTGAATGTATTTGTAGTAGTGAAAATATTTGACAAGAAAACCATCATCTATTTTATTAATTAAGAAGGTTTGTTTTTTTTAGAAAAAAAAGGTCTATTTTTACAAGTATCATGGTCGTTTATTATGAAATGATTAAGCTTACATTATTAAGGTCTATTTTACATTTCTCAAGATACTCTTTCGGGTGGGTGGATTAATTTTTCGGGTGGGTGGATTAATTTCTCAAAGTAAGGGAAGTTTGTTTAAAGAAGGCATACTCTTAAAGAATGAGAAATGCTAACTTGTGTGCTTAAGGCATAAGTTAATGAATCAAATATAAAAAAAAATTATTAAAATTTGTATATTAAATTTAATTTTTTAACTTTATTTAATGAAATGCATAAATCTTAAAGGAATATTTCTATTTTTAAATTGTTTAACACGTATCTTAAGGACACAAGTTAGTATGACCCTTAAAGAATTAATGTATTCTAACATATGTTTTTACAAATACACCCAATAGAAATTGAATCCTCAGTCAAATGGCTATAGTGCCCAAACATCTATCAACTAAGGTAACAAAAAAATAAAAATATATCAACTTACAACTCCATGTTAATTACCCTTTTTTATTCAACTTGAGGATGCTATCTTTTATTGATTATGTGTTTAAATTTAAATTCTAAATTCAGGTTTTTTTTTTATAAGTCAAGAGCACAATGACATAAAAATGAACAGAAGACATTTCTTTAAGTTGGGATGTCTTATAGATTTCAGTACTTGCAAAGTGCTTATATATATTATTAAAAAAAAAAAGCAAAAACGAATACAAAAAAATTGAGGGGAGATAAATCTAACTCAGCGAATCCACACAAAGTGTATGTCAACTCAATCAAATGATACGAAAAAATAAAACAACACTAAGGGATGTCTAATGTGCGGTGAATGGACCAACCGTCATCACAGAACGAATTCAAGAACCAACAACTACAAGCATAACCTCTCTTTCGAGCCAAACAATCCAACATAAAACATGTAGAATGATGAGGATTTTGAAACCTCCTCTAAGTTATATAGTACCATACTTTGTGAAGTTGAGAGATTCGATTGCCAACGCGAATATAGCATGTAACATCCCAAAAATTACATGTAATGATTTAACAAAGTTAATTAGAAGTATTCTTGATTATATGATTATAATGATGTTATGATGCTAGCATATTATGTTAGCTAAGAATAAATAGATTTATGATGATTAATGACGTGCTAGGAGGATTATTATGATGAAGGCGAAAAGTAAATAAAATAATATAGAGACGAGAGGTGTATAATAGAAGTTTTAATTAAGTGAGAGATGGAGAAGTAAAAATAATAGAAAGAAGAATGGAAGGAATAATAGTATGATGTTAGCCCAAAAATAAATAGAAAATTAACAATCAGAGTTGTCACTTTTGCTGAAACATACGTAGAAACAAAAGAAGAGGAGAGAAGAAGAGGAGAAAACTATAATTCAAGAGGAAAGAGTCAAAGCCGAGACTTCAGATATTCGAGGTGAGGGGGAGATTCCTTTCACTTTAGGGTAACTCAATATATGATGGGGAAGTTGACTTAAATTTTAAAATATTTTTGTTGTTACGATGTGAATTTTTGCTAAGAGAATTAAGATGAATGAATTAAAAGATAAAATTGAAAGATGAGAGTTGAGGGAAACAATTTTAGGTCTTTGAATTGAATTTTTCTAATCTTAAAAAGAGTGGATAATCCAGTAGGTTAACAAATAATTAGTGTTTCAATGGTAGGGTAATAATAGGGTGAGAAGGATGGTCGAGTTTGGCGAATTTAGGATCTAAAACAGGGTTTCAGAGAGGTTCCCTAAGGCGAAACGCAGAAAATCTCCGATGTCTGTAACCTGAAATATGTGCACGGTCGTGCCACTTGGGATCACGTTCGGTGCTCACCTCTCGACATTTTATGGTATTTTGGGTGTTTTGGAAGGGATGTGGTCGTGCCTCCAGTCACCACGGTCATGCACCCCGTCTAGGCTTAGAAAAACTACTTTTATGTCCAATTTCAGCTCCAAATCAAGCTTAGGTGTCTTCATGAAAGTTGTAGGCATTGATTTTAGATTTCCAATGGCTTTAGTTTCACCTCAATAAGGAATTTATAACATGAGTTATGATTAAAATACTGTACATGGGTCAGCACGGTCATGCAATATGCCTAGGTAGTTGAAAACCAATCTTTTCACCACTATATGTTCCGGATTGGATTAAGGTTACTTCTTGAAAGTTGTAGGTATGAATGTTACATTTCAATTGCCTCTTTGTTGGAATCCCTTAGGACCTTTACAAGTCTAAAACATGAACCATTGATAGTGTCTTAATTCAATAGAATATAGCAACAATGAAACTATATATGAAGATAGGATCTTAAAATTAATGAGTGATCAAGATCTTAAGACTAATAACGAAGAGTAAGATGTGTCTCTAGGTCAAAAATACGTAGGAAATGAGGGATAAAACTAATGATGGGTGTGGCTTCTAAACATAATGTTGATTTGACGGAGATGTCATATGATATGTAGATATGATGTTGATCAAAAAATGAGATGTTAACGTTATAAGATGATGAGCTGTGATAATAGTATAAATGTTGTATGACGATGATGAACGAGGTAATAAAATATGCTTATGAAAGACTTAAAGGGAAAGTAGAGTAAGTTGTAAGAGGGTTATTCATTAACTAATACAGATGAAAATGATAGTAAATTATATTAAGGGATAAACGTAGTGACGAGACTATATGAAGAGTGCGAACTTAGGAAATTTGTCAGGTTGAAGCGGAAAGAAGTTGAGTTAAAATGGTAAAGATAATGGCACGACGAGGCGTAGTTGGACGGGGATTAGATAGAAGTATAGGTTAAATAAAGGGATGTGGTGAAAGATGTCAGTCGCGGTAAGGATGAATATCGAGTTACTTATGAATAATGATACAATATCATAACGGTATAAAAAGCGAGGACGGATTTATATAACTGATTACGATGTTGGGATCTTTAGGATGAAATGTAAACAGAGATATGGAGTTGTGTATGAAGTAAATGAACGACATGAGGGATAGTAAGAGTGGTGAGTCAGAATATGAATCTAATAAAAGAGAGTAAGATGAAATGTGAAGAAATATAAGGGATAAGATAAGTTGTGAGGATTGATCTAGGAATAGTTCATAAACAAGGGATAAATATAATAGAAGAATCTTAGGATAAAGGTTGATTCTAATGATTTAAACTATAATATAAAGGTACAAACCAAGTCAAACTAGGTACAGAACCCGTGTGTTGCACGTGTTTATTAGGTTGTTCATACTATATGTTAATAGTTTAACAAAATACTTTTTTAATAATACTAAAATTTGATTGATGCAAAAATTGATATATTTATAATAAAACTATTTTTTATTTTTGTAAATAATAAGACATGATAGATTAGGGGAAAATATAAATGAAATCAAATCTATTAAGCTATTAACTTACAATAGTTATCGTTATTCAAAAACAAAATAGTTATCGTTTTCATCTCAAAAACATGACGTCTCTTCATCTCTTTCATTCAACATGTGATCTTCATCTCCTTCATTTCATAATTGAATCATATTATCGTTAGGGGTAAATTACCCCCAATTCATGAAGGGGTAATGAATGTCTCACCTATATTTTGGTGGTTTCCTCAACTGCATTGTGTATAATAATTTTGCATACGTAAGATATTTATTTTAAAGCCAAAAAAGTTACAAAAATTACAATTAAACTAACCCCATTTTGTAACCTAACATGAACTTCTTTGAATGTATTTCCCTGTTTGTACTCCACATCACCGTCTATGTAAGAAATCTAACCTCCTTGATATACTTGAGTTTAGACTTACATAACAACGTTGGTTTATCATGTTGCTATATATTCATTTAGGCTACCCCTCAATCAATTGATGTGAGCAAACCACAAACTTTGTTATTAAAGATACAGATAGATATGTAGAGTTAATGGAATATGTGCATTGCAGAAACCAAAATCATATACTTTTTACGTAGAATAAATTATGGAAATGGATTAACAAAATTATGGCTGAAAAGAAGAAGAAGAGATTTTAGGCAATCTGTATGAAGTCCTAATAGACAGAAGAGATGAACAGAGTGGTTCGAACAGATGCAAATGTTATAGAAGCTGCCAAATTAGATATTGACTGACATGGCAAAATTTTAAATAACATTATGAAATTAGTATTGAAGGTCAGTTTCAAAAATATGCTTGAGATGGCGTAAAACAAATATACTTGAGATGGTGTAAAAATAGAAGATGCTTAATTGAAAATTCTACATTTTAATTTCAGGGCATAACTTCTGTGTTATGTGAATTCAAAAATATTTTAATTCATGGTATAACTCTTGTGTTATTGGAACTCAAACATCTTTTAAATCATAGCATAATTCTTGTGTTATGGGAAATCAAAAATCTTCTATTTCATTGCATAACTCTTGCATTCTATAAACTCATAGGGTATCATTAAACATGCTAAGATAAATCATAGAAAACCAAGATATCTAAAAAAAATTAGATACACACACAAACACAATATGTGTGCTACCAACATGTTAAGAAATCAAACTACCATAAGACAATAACATGCAAGATAATAATTTTGTGCACGATTATGCATATTCTTAAACACCATGATAAAAAGATGAAAAATAAATTTTCTCTGAAAGATATATGAAAAGATATATGAAAAGAGCAGCTCGGTAGGTCGAAAACCCGAAAGGGCGGCCTAAACCAAAAGAGAGCGTCTCGGTAAGTCGAAAACCCGAAAGGGCGGCTTAGGCAAAAATTAGAGACACAAAAAAAAAAAAAAAAAAAAGAATTGAAAAAAAGAGTTTATCCTGATAGGTCGAAAACCCGAAAGGGCGGCCTATGCAAAAGTTAAGGACTATGACAAAGTAACTGCATCAGATCAAGCATCACCCATTTGGGGCACCTTAGCTGTCAGAAGTCCTCCGACACTAAAGCATCTAAACAGTGGTTCAAAGTTGTTAAGGAATGTAGTGGTTATTGTGTTCAATGTATCTTCCCACGTAATTACCATTTTCCAACTTTTGTAATCCGTGGAGCCATGCCTTTGGCCGGTTACCACCCTTTTACATTAAATTGAGCCGGTGCCCTCTTTTGGAATTCTTGTTTATTCTATATGCAAATTTTCTTCTTCCATTTTTAATGTCAATACTTGAAGTAAAAACTTTGAAAATTTCTTTTGAAAAAAACAAAAAATGACAAACATATTATCTGTAGATTCATGTATCATGGAAACATATGTCAAACATCCATTCAAACACAGGTGAATTCAATAGAGGATCATAGTCTTGCACAAAAAAAAAAGAAGAGAAAAAAAAGAAAAGCTCGCTAAGTCGAAAACCCGAAAGGGCGGCTTAAGCAAAAAATGAGCGTCCTAGTGGATCGAAAACCCGAAAGGGCGGTCCAGGCAAAAATTAGGGACATACAAAAAAGAATATATTCCCGGTGGATTGAAAACCCGAAAGGGCGATCCAGGCAAAAGTTAGGGATTTCAAAAAAAAGAGAAGAAAAAGAATACAAAAAAGCAATGACTATGTGAAGCACGGTTTTGAGAAAGTTTTTTGGTTCAGTTCAGAAATGGCGACCTCAGCCAGGTTTTTGTGTTATATGTTCCTTACCCAGCATTGGTTCGGTTAACGGGTGGTACCCCGATTGTGTTTTGATTCATCTCCAGTGATTTCATCCCCAGTGAAGAATGCTAAGTGTTGGCACTGTAATACCGGGTCACTATCCTTATGACCTGCCCAATCTTGTCTCGTCAATCGAACTAATATATTTTCATACATGTCATTCATTCATGCATACATATCATGCATACTGATATCATTCATATGCACTTTACCTGTGTGTTGTACTCCATGTGTATCCAGTAAAATTTGTCATTGTCAATGTGTTCATTTCGGTCTGTTTACCAATTAAGTTTCTACAAGTGGCAGGTCCCACCTTTCAATCTTCCCCAGTATTTTGTTTAAGCTACATTTCGTACGAAGAGTATTCGTTTGTAACCTGTTTTTGTTTGGCTAAGTTGCCTCAGTAATAGTAACGCATCACCAGTATTTCAGTTCGTATGTTCGTCGTTACCCCAGTAAAGGTAATTGACAGTCTTACCCTTTCGTATGTCCGTCGTTACCCCAGTAAAGGTAATTGACAGTATTTCCCTTCGTGTTGTTCGTCATTACCCCAGTAAAGTTAATTGACAGTCTTACCCTTTTGTATGTCCGTCCTTACCCCAGTAAAGGTAATTGACAGTTTTACCCTTCGTATGTTTGTCGTTACCCCAGTAAAGGTAATTGACAGTATTTCCCTTCGTATGTTGGTCATTACCCCAGTAAAAGTAATTGACAGTTTTACTCCTTCGTGTTGTCCATCGTTACCCCAGTAAAGGTAATTGACAGTTTTACCCCTTCGTGTTGTTCGTCGTTACCTCAGTAAAGGTAATTGACAGTTTTACCCCTTCGTATGTTCGTTGTTATCCCAGTAAAGGTAATGACCAGTATTTCTTTTCGTATGTTCGTCTTTACCCCTGTAGAGGTAATAGACATCTTTCCTCCCCAGTAGCATTTTATTTGGTCCTCGAGTTAGTGTCTTAGTCGTCATTGCATTCGTACTTTCATAATAGACAACTTATATCATTACATCCATAGAGCTTTATCGATTTCTGAGTTGGTCAAAAATTGGTGTACTTGATATTTAAGTCTCTCCGGTCCGTCGTTTCAAAAATCTTTGTCTTTTTTAAACCCTCGTGACGGAGAAACTTAAATAGGGGCATCTGTCGTACCCTAATTTTTGACCGATTTATTTTATTTTATTCGTACGTTGTTCGTTTTCCAGTCGGCCGTTCGCGCGCGAACTCCTGTAATGTCTGTTTTTGTTCGTATTTATGGTCGCATTTATTTTTCGTGCGTCGTTTATATTTTAATATCGCGCGCGTATCGTTTCCGTTTTTTTTACTCGCGTTTTGTGCAGCGTTTTGTTTGCGTTCGTAAAGTTCATTTTATTCACGTCGTTGATTTATCGTTTTAATTAGCGTAAAAAAGCCGCGTATTTCAGTCGTATCAGACGAAATTTCGGCAGAGAGGTATTTTAAAATACCTCATTTTTTGGTTCCGACGGGACATTTTTATTTTTATTTATTTAATTTTCGTTTTTCTTTTTTAATCATTTATTTAGTTATTTATTTTTTCCATTTACTTATTTATTGTTATTTATTTATCAGTTTTTATTTATTTTTTAAGTCCTTGTCCACATGTCACTTTGTTATTGGCCTAATCCAACTTTTCCTCCAAGAAATAGCAAGGGTAGTTTTGTCCTTTCCATGCGTCAGGTGATTAAGGGTGTAGCAGAGTTAATGAGCCAGGCACATTTTTCAATACACAAAAACAGATTCAGAAAGAAAAAATCACAAAAAAATAGATCAAAAACCATTTTTCACCAAGAACACACCAAGAACAAATTTAAATTTCAAAATGATTCTCAGTGATTCATCGAAGAACCATCATCATTGAACCATTTTCTCTACAATTCAAGTGCGAATTCATCACCATTTGGTGACAAACTCAAGCACCGATCACAGAGAATCAGTCAGAAAAGAGAAGAAAAAATCCGAATCACAGTACCAAAATCCAAACCCTAGCCAAACACAAATCCGAATCACAGTACCAAAATCCAAACCCTAGCCAAACACAAATCCGAATCACAGTACCAAAATCCAAACCCTAACCAACAACCACAAATCATCAACACCAACAACATACTTTCGGATCCAAATCACCAAACACAAACAACATATTTTCAGATCCAAATCACCCACACTAACAACAACATTTTCGGCCAAAAAAAATACACCACAACAACAACCATTTTCGAAAATCCAACCCACAACACCAAATCGGCTACAAACTCACAAATCCGAAAACCACAAGTCCAAAACCGAACCAACATCAACACAAGGCAAAACGGAACTCACAAGAGAACAAGGTACGGCCAAAGGAGAAGAAGAAACCGAAGCCAAAGAAGAAGAAAGGAACAAAACCGAAACAAGAAAAGAAAGAAGAAGAAGAGGTAAAAGTTTATTCATTTTTTTTTTCTTTGAGTTTCAAATCTAGATCTACTCCATTTGGCTCTCCCTTTCAAAACTAACACCAGATTCATACTTAGAACTGAAAGAGGAGTTTAAAAAGTGTTTTATTTTCAAAAAAAAATGGTGTTTGACTTCTCCGGTGCGGCGGCGCCGCCCTGTTGGGCCGGCCACCACCGCGCCGGAGCGGGAAGCTAGACGGAGAAGACGAAGTGGGGCGGCTGCCGGCCACCGTCTGGTTCTAGAGAGAAGCCAGAGCTTCTCTCTCTAGAACTAAGAGAGAGGGTTTTGTGTTTGTTATGTGTTTTTTTGTTTGGTTTTTTTGCTTTATACTCATTAATTGGAGCTGGGTGGGTCACCCATGGGTTGACCCAGTACCCGTGCCCAGCTCCAGTACCCAGTGCTCAGGCCCAGCTTTTGCTTTTGCCACTTTTTTGCTGTTTTCACCCCCCATTTTGCTACTGCACCCCCCTGCCTTGTGTAGTAATTCTTGTGTTTTTTTTTAAAATTTCATGCACTATCTTTTTATTTAATTCATTTAAGCGTTATGTTACATTTTCATGCATTTTTATTAGTGTCATAATCTTCATATCATGCATTTTTTATTTGTTTTATTTAAATTTTTATCTCTTATATTTTAGTTGATTTTAGGCTTTGAAGTAACATTTCATACCTTTTTTCTATTTTTTGTCTAATGTTTTAATTATCATGCAATCACTATCTTTTGGTCTATTTAATAGTTTAAGTCATATCTCATGCATTGTGTCTAGTTAGCATTTTAAATATCATGCATTGTATAGTTTACCTATCGATTTAATCTTAAACTCATGCATTTTTTTTTACTAATATTTTCTTTTTTTTGAAAACTTGCGTTTTATATTTTTTAAATATGTTTCATGTCATGCATTTTATTTGGTATTTAATTCTAGTATGTGATGTTCTTTTTATGCTTAATGTTTCGGTATGTGTCATTTTTGCTTTCTCTCTAGTATAATCTCATGCATCTTTTAATTTTTTTTGTTATGTATTTATTGATCATATTTAGTATGTAATTAAGGAATTGATGTAATTTATTTTTCGCGCATTTTTTTTTCTTTTGAGACCATAGAATGTATTTAGGGTATGTAATATGTAACCAGCACACGCACTGACACGCGCACCGACACTTCACTTTATTTATCGCTTTACGCTTATTTTTTATTCCGCCGTTACGCGATTTCGTCGTTAGTTTAGGAAAAAATATTTTCTTCAAAAAAAAAATCAATCAAGTCAAATTCAATTTTCTTTTAAGTAAACCTTGGTATGTAATCCAAGTGATTTTCTTTTTATTTTCCTTAATCAAATGTTAATTAATTTAATATCCACATTAGACATGGATTTCGTATAATTAAAATTGACCAACTTCATCGTATTTTCTTCTCATGCCTGGAGGCCTCTCATCTCTTCTTAAAACCTTTCTTTCAAAAATGTTAAAATCAATTCAACTCATCAAATAAGTTCTTTAGCCGAACTACTTGATTTTGATCCCGATTTATTTGGGTAAGTAGGCAAAGGGTTTCAACCCTTCCAAATCAATAAAAATAACCAAAAACATGCTTCCTCTTTCTTCTTTCTTTCACTTTAACTTTTAAACTCTTTTGATAAGTAAAATCAATTTAGCGCAAGATTAGAGAATAGGTAGAAGGTTCCTATGGGATACCATAGTCGGTTCGGGTGCTTAACACCTTCCCCAATCGAAACCAACCTCCGAATCCAAGGTCTCATAAGGGTTTTTTTACTCACTTTTTCCCTTCCCGCGAATAAAAGTTGAGAGTTCAATGATTCAAGATTCAAATCCTATCAATGATTTTGATACCCGAAAATCACGAGCACAATGATGAATGATTGATGATGATGTGATGAATGATTTATAATGATGTGATGAAGGACCGATGATGATATGATTATCTACTTTATTATTCATGTATCCCAATATATGTTATTATGTGAATTCTCACCCCCTTTGTTGTTGTTTGTGTATTTTGGTGTATGTACTCTTGGGGTACAGATACTCAAGACAAGGAGCTTGAACTTTGCGGGACACTTAGAAGGTGGTGACGGGGATGTACTCCCGTACCTATTAATTGTGATATTAGGTAGTCAAATAAATACGCGCTCTGATCTGTAACATTAGGGTTGAGTTAAACGTTGAATGTCCTTAAATTATGAAGTTTAAGCACTATGATGTTTTATGCTATTTTTCCTAAATGATGTTAAGAACAAGATATTTACAATTATGAAATTTTTATGAAGTATCTTCCGTTGTTGTATCTGATTCTATATTATTTTATTGTGAGAAAGATGAATGAATGTGTGGGACATCCTTTTTCTCTAAAACCATGATTATTATTATTATTAACAATTACCGTCGGGAATTAGGGTGTTACATAGAAATCCACACCTACAACCCACTTTATTGCGACTGTAAGTTTCACGACCATTTCTAGCTAAATCCAACAGAAAGAACCTCAAAACCAATTGAAAGTCAGATCTAGGGATGACCAATCAACAAATATGAGCACTATAACACCCTTAAACCCCAAATGCAATAATTCGTCTAAATAAGTCATTTATTCAAAAGAGTTTAAGATGCCATGTCAACATTTTCTCAAAACTTGCATAATTTTGGTTTTCGTAAAACTCGCAGCGGAAAAACAACATCATAAATATCTTAGCAATGTGCAATCATCCTCAAAGTACATGAATAATAAAATCTCAGAGCCTAATCTAGACTCCAAGAAAAAGATAAAGAGGTAGCTCCAAGATAATCCTCGAGCACTCATAAGAAATACGGACTCAAACTTGCACGTCGTCTACACCATTTATACAAATGGGTAGGCGGTCAACCAAACGACCACTAAGGTTAGATAATATGTCACATAATAAAATATAATCAAAAAAATAGCATTCAAGGATTTCAAGTATTACATATATACATGCTCATCATCCTCGACTACTAACATCAAGTGAATATTATCATACTTCAATCGTAGCATATAAAATCATACTCATTCTTTAAGATCAAGTAAATATTTCCTTAATCAAATCACCCAAAAATGAATCATCACATCAACAATATTATCTCAAGTGTACTAGAATAACCAAGCAACATATCCAAGTATTAAATTTCACTAAATGACAACATTCACCAATTACAGAAATCACATAATCCACAAAGTCACATAATCAAGTATGTCACGTTTCACATAACTCATGTGCATGTTGTAACAGCCCGATTGTCACTATATTTATTTTATTTTCTTATTATGTGTGTTTACAAGTGCTTGAGTTTGATTAATTGCCTCCGTGTGTATTTTCGTTGAGATTAGTGGATTTTGGCGTTAGAAGGGTATTTTGGTCATTTTGGACGCAGGGGTATTTTGGTCATTGTGTGAGCCAAGGTAAATTAGTAATTTCACTATGAGGATTATTTGTAGCGTTTTAGTGGCGGAAATTATTATTTTCACCTAGTTACTAGTAAGTTGGAATAATTCATTAAGAGCCGGTAATTATACGTTATTATTATCTATAAAGTGAATAGAAACTTTGTGAATTAGTTAGTGTGAACTTGAAGCTCATTAAGAAATTTGAGGGTTTAGCCCAATTGTGTAGAGCCTATGTAAACTCTAGTCATTAAGAAAATTAGGTCTTACACACTCATTTTTACAAATTTTGAGAGAGGTAGAGAGAAAGAGCTAGAGAAGGAGGAAAGGGTTTTGAGAGAAGATTAGCTTGGAGAGCTTGAAGATGGTAGATATTTGAGGAGCAAAAGTGAAGCTTCAAGCTAGGATTGTGCACAGTTGAGGTAATGGGGATAGTGTACATTCACAACTTAAGTTTTAATCACTTTTTCAACTTAATTCAATAAGTGCTTATTTTGTGAATTATGTTTTTTTGTGAATTTTAAAGGATGAATTTCGTGTACCCACTTTGATACTAAGTTTATGTATGTGAAATTGATGTTAAACATATTGTTGTTCTTGAATTTGCATGTTTGAATTGGGGTTATATGAAACTTTGTTGATTTTTGCTCAAATTGGTGTAAAATGGTTTTGTGGTGTTGATTTTTGATGAATTTGTGTTTAAGTGATGTTGTTGTTGTTGTGAGATGTTGTTGTGAGATGTTGTTGTTGATGAATTATACCATGGGTGATGCAATTTGTGAGATTATGGTTTGAATGGTGAAGTTATGTTAAGTTTTGTGTGTGAGGGACTAAAATGAACTTTTGATAAATGAAGTTGTTGGCTGAGATATTGATGTTGTTGAATGAGTTAAACCTTGTAGAATTTCTATTTTGATATTAAGGTTATGTTAGTCTAGTTGTTTGGGAGAAAACGAGATTTTTGCGTGATTAAACGATGTTTAAGCGTTTTCGAAAATAAGCGATTATGTGAGGTTGTGGGAAACTATTTTGGGATATTTGAAACTTGAATTTCTTTGTGGAATATGATAGAGCTAAGTATTAGGAGCGCATAGGCGAAAACCGATTAACGGTTTGAATTTTACACGCGAAATGGTGAAACGACGAAAAATCGAATTTCTGAACTGTCAGTCACACACGACCGTGCATGGACAGGCACGGACCGTGCGTATGGTCCTGTTTAGAACCGCAAGATCGTGTGCCCTGTCCTGACACCCAAAAATGCGATTTTTTGCGTTTTTGCGTTTTTGCGTTTTTTTAAGCATGCCTATGAGTTCCTAACACCTAACTCTATTCAATCAATGTATAATTAAGCTTCTAAGAGTGTTATAGCTTGGTCCTATCCTGGTTTCCATTTGGTTTTCTTTTATGATTGAGTTAACTTTGTTTTGAGCCGAAAATTGTCGAATTAGTGTTTAAATCATAATTGGCCGATGAGACGAACATGTATATGCAACTGCACATAAATGTGATTATTATATATGCATAGTTGAGGCAAATGAGTTTCATTACTTGTTTTCTTGAGTTAACCGGAAATTGTGGATTTTACCAAAATAAACGAACTTTGTCAAAATTGATATTTAAGATCGGATAACTTGCAAACCTTTTTGTGAATAGGTTATTATGATCAAATGAGGATGAATAAATGATTAATAAGTTTTGAACATGGTGTTTATCATAATATGATATACAATTCTCTTACTTTAATTGTGAGGACATAGGCGAAGTTGTTGTTTTGTAGAGATGATGATTAAATGAAAATTGATAGTGATGATGTTGTTGATAATGTTGATGTTGATCAATGAACATGATAAATGATGTCTGTTAGTGGTGAATTCATATATGCTCATTTTGATGTAATTGGTGATGGATGCATGTATATAATGATATAGCCGTTGATTATAGCCATTGACATAGCCGTTGATTATAGCAGTTAATATAGTCGTTGATTATAGTTGTTGACTTGTTGTGAACATATGCATGGTTGATTGAGTCATGTGTTCATTCATCATATGTCGTGTCGGATGTTTACATCCATATTGTCGTTGACTGGATACTTATATCTATATAGCCGTTGATATAGTCGTTGACTATGATGTGATGTTTGCATCATGAGGTGACGACCTTGGAGGGGAATAGTACCACATGCATATAGGCGTCGAGTCTAGGCGCATTGCATGATTTGACATGAGTCATACTTGCTATATAGTGATGAAAGTGTATTGATGAATACATGATTGATGAATATTTGCTTTGGTGACTATAATACTTGATGAATGATATATTTGTCGATTGTTGGCGAACTTGTGATAATGTGAATATACAAGTGTTAAATAATATTTATTGTTTTCGAGAATGCTTAATCATTGTGAACTTAATTTTGATGTTTTAAACTTCATATGATTATGCTTATGTTTGTTAATGTGAACTAACCCCCAGTGGTTGTTCGGCCACTGCCTCATTATATTTAAATATGGTGTAGACTGCGTGCATGATTAGCTTTTGTTGCTAGGTGAGTTGCTGGAGGCTAGCTTTGGAGCTACCTCGTTTACCGCTTTGGAGTCTTAGCTTAGGCTCTGATTTAGGATATCGGTCTATCTTTTATTTTTGGATGTTGACTGCTAAATATGTTCTGGAGACTGAAAGTTTATGTTTGTTGATGTATCTTGGATGCTTATGACATGACAATTTGGAGATATATGCTATTTATCCGCTGCGATGTTTTGAAAATAATTTTTATACATGTCGTTGAGTTTGATTGAAGACGTGACGTCTCTTTCTTGAATATTTGTATTATTTGCGTGTTTTATCGCTTTAATAGAAGTAGGGCGTTGCACATGTAATTCTCTAGACATGACTCTACATGCATGTCGTACCAATTGGATTTAGGAGGTAACTTTACTGATTGATCCCTCTACATATTCTCTGCATATTCTCCACGTATAGGACTTTTGAATGCATGGATGTCAAGTATTGACTTGATAATGCATGATAGCTTTTTGGCAAGTGTACCAAATACTATCGAAGTAGTAAAAAATATCGTTCCCACAAGGACTGGTTTTAATCTCAAAAAGTCAAATACGTTACTAAATTAGGATGTAGTAAAAGTTATTTGGTTTTGCCACTAGGTAGTAAATTTGTTTAATAGCATAAATGTAGTAACAGAAAATAAATTGATTGTTTTAAATAAGAGAGAGATGAGTTAGGTCTTCGAATCATCTGAGTTCCCCTAATTGGTCACTGCACCTATTCTTATGAATGATTTTTTAGTTTCACGATAGTTAACAAAATAGTCCTAATCAATCCCTTGAGTTAGGACACTCTTCTAAGATTACAACCCCTAATCCCTTAGGTGGTCTAATAATCTTCGAAGGTTTGAAGAACGTTAACCTAATATCACTAATAAAGAATTATCCATTCCTAGACTAATTATAATTATTAGAACAATTCAATTAGGTCAAAGTCGAAAGCTATGGTCAGTAGTCGTTCGTTCTCACCAAATCATATATATATGTGATCAGAATATATAAAGCATTAAGAACAATTGAATTGAATAAAAACTAAATTGTCATTCACAATAAATAGAGTTTCACAGCAACATATGTCAATTAGGGTTACAAAGAATCATCTCAGACCTAACCTCTAATGGATTTAGCTACTCATAATTGAATTTATAAATAACATAATCATTAGAGGTAACAATACATACATGAACTGGTTACAAGGTGAAGAAATCGTCCCTGCAGCCGTCTTTCAGTGTAAAAATCGCACTTTGCTCTTCTCAAATCGTAACCCTTGTTTTTAGAATAGCCTTCAGCTTAAATAGGCACAGAAATTCACCTAAAATCGTGTCACGTTTTTGTGGAATCGTGTCACGATTTTCCTTGTATAACAACTTCTAAATTAGGGTTTCTAAAAATCGTGTCACGTTTTGGTCAACGTGACACGTTTTTGCCTTGGCAGAGAGCATGTTTTTGTCTTCTTGAATCGTGCCACGTTTTGTACCAATCGTGACACAATTTGGTCCTTCTTGAATTCTTCAGTTTTTTCTGCTTTTCTTGCTGCTTAAGTTACCTTGTGAACTCTAAATTGTGATAAAAATACATAAAAATTACGTAATGACAGAGTGTCATCACAACCCCAAACTTGAACTATTCCTTGTCCTCAAGGAATTTACTAATGAAATTGAAATTAGACAGTAAAATAACAAGTACCTGATCAAGCGATAGTACCCAAAAGTTCAACACCTTACTAGCTAAAGATGAGCTAGTTTGACTTGTTAGCATCCACCAACTCACAACTCCACGCAACAGTTTGAAAAGGGTTCACACATAGTCGACATGCAATCTACATATTACCATAAGCTTGAAAAATTTCTAAACGTCAATCAAAATTAATGTCACTGCATACTTTGAGGTCTTCAAGGGTTATAACGGGGCGTAGGTGAAGGTGGGATAGTATTTGGATAAGTAGGCTACACAAAATCATGAGTTAGGCACTCCTACAGAAATTAAAACAAAGATCCAACCCCTTCATTCACCTTTTAAACAACAAAATGTAACGGTACTAGAGAACATTTGTAACTTTTTTTTTTTTTTTTTTATATTTGGACAATCGAGTTTACAGTTACTCGGATTTTCAATAATATGTCCCTTTTTCATTCTTTTTTTTTCTACACCATTTTTGTGTATATTTTTCATTCATCACATTTTCCTTTTTGTTCTCTTAGTACTACCACCCCAAACTTATTTGGTTGAAAATTCCAAAAGCAACCCCAAACTTAATATTTAGCAACAGTTTACAATGCCTAACTCAGATAACAAAGTGGGATAATTCCTAAAAGTCTCTAAGCTTGTAATGTAGTTTGTCATCGAACAAAAAGTTCTAAACCTACCGGCTCAATTTGGCTAAAAAGAGGACATAAATTCAATAAGAAATCAGGGTAGGCTTCAAAAAGGCTCACAGGACCAAGCACTTTTGCCTCAGTATGCAATAACAAAAACCAATCAACAGTAGAGAAACAATGCAAGTTCTAGAAATGTAAAAGCATGGAACACTCTTATATAAGTAAATTGAAAAATAAAATTTGGCCATGAACCTTACAGAGTTTAGATTTCTGGGAGTTGTGACTACCTATCATTCACTGCCGTACACTTCGCCTTTGAAACACAAGTCACTCCTCCTTTTGAACTTTTGGAAATACCACTTGAACAAACATTTGTTATCAAACTGTAAAAGTTCATTTAAACAGGTAAATTCATCAATAATAAACAAGTGCAAGATCAATCACAAAATAGGGGAGTTACAACTTAATTATAAAAGCAAAGCAATAAAATTGTTCAAATGAAATGAAAAGTACATCATAAGATAAAAAAGTTGCTGAAACAAAAGAAAGAAAAGAAAAACATCAAAAGAGCTGGACCATCAGTAGTCCACTCAATCCTCCATCTGGTCCTGGTCAATCCATGTGTTCGGGTTCTCCTCAGCATAAGAATCCTCCCCAAAATGATATCTGGAGTTAGCACCTCCAGCAGCAAAATCAGCCCTAATCTCCTGTTCTCGATCCTGAGCTCGTCCTCTGGTCACATCAAAATAATGGTCCATTGCTTCCTCGGACCCATCAAAGCGCTCAAAAGACCCAGTCATAGGCCTCCTGTTTAGGGCAACCATCTTTGAGAATTCCTGCCCAAACCTCGGACGGTTCCAGTACTCCTGATCAGAAACTTCATTCATCCAATTGGAATGGCCAAACATGTAGTCTAGCACCAAAGGATGGATGGGCGCGTGGGTGAACTGCTGACTACTCCCCTCTCCATGCACAGATTGCTGTTGAGGTGGAGGTGGTTGTACCGGAGGCTGTTCCTGTTGTTGTGCAGCTGCTTCTTCCTCTCTTCCCAGCTGTAACAGACGCTCTTGGTAGTCTTTCACAAACCCAGCTAAGTATGTGTCTGTCAGAGGCTTCATCATTGGGGCATCCAGATCATTTGCATACAATTGACAGTCCGCCTCTTCACATAACCAGTTAATGAGGCTCAAATGTGGTACCGCTTTCTTTGTACCTGTAGCAAAAAGAGCAATGTTGTCGGCAATTAACTCACCAACATTAATCGGAGCTCCATCCAGTATTGCTGCCACAGCATGAACACGTGCTAATGGAATCTCAGATGTGCACGAAGTTCCCTCCAAAGTTTGCACCACAAAAGATGCCCAGGCTTTGGGAACCGGCTTGAAGTCAGACTTCAACAACATCCGTTTCCCTCCTTGCCACTTAGCTCCTTTAACACACAGCTGCAACAGAAGCTCTTCCCATGCCTCATCATCCCAACTCCCACAAGTCTCCCTCCTTCTCTTAACATCGCATTGTTCCGGAGGAACAAGCTTCAACAAATCATTGATTGCAGCAGGTGAGAAATCAATTACCTTACCACGAACATACGAACTATACCTCCTCCCAGAAAATCTAGCGTTGGCATAAAACTCCAAAGCCAAAGTCTTGTTGGCTTGCTCAAATATCATACCATTCAGCCCATGCCAATCCCTAGCCGTCAGAGTCTACTCAAATTCCGGATTACCGAAAAGTTTAGGAAGCAAGAAGGTTCACTCTTGAATCACCCTAAAGTGTTTAATAGCCTTGAAGCGATCACGAGCCTCTTGGTTGAGGAATCTGTCTGTGGAAGGTGGTGGTGGTTGGTTTGAAGGTTTAGGTTTAACGGGTTGTTTTCTTTTGGCGGTGGTTTTGGCCTTTTTGGTTGGTTGGGATTTTTTTCTTGTGTCCACCATGGTTAGGGTTAGGGTTATGAAGTAGGGTTTGAGAAATTAGTGGAGATGACGAATTTGATCGGATAGATGATGATGGTGATGGTTTAGGTTGATGAAGGGGTGATTAGATGATGAAAAGATGAAGAAATTTGGGGAGAAAGGTTAAAAATTTCGCAGGTTAGGGTTCTGGGAGAAATTTGGCAGAGGTTGGCTACTTTTGGAAGTGGATGGAATGAAAATCGTGTTGGGTGTATATATAGGCTGAGAAAATCGTGTCACGTTTGGCCAAAAACGTGTCACGATTTTCCTTTGTAACGGTCAGATTTTGTAACCACCATATTTTTGTATTTTTTATTTTTTGAAAGCAATAATAAAACTAAAGTACTACCTGGACTTAAAGATGTGGGTTGCCTCCCACCAAGCGCTTCTTTACCGTCACTAGCTTGACTGTCAAGGACCCTTAAAGGTCCGTCAGAACGAGTCCTACCCTCTCTTTGGGTAGGTCGCCACCTAGATATGGCTTAACTCTTTGCCCGTTCACCTTGAAACTTCTGTCACCGTCTGGCGTGGTTAACTCAACAGCTCCATGATGTGACATGTAACACCCCGTTTTCCCAACATTAAAATTTCTTGATTTAAATCAGAGTATCGCATGAACGGAATGCTACATTCCTTAATATATATCAAAAACAACGGAATAAATAATAATTTATTCTAATCAAAATCATTTAAACTTCGCAGCGGATAAAATTCAAATTAACATAATGGTTCTGGCTCGCAGGCCTAATAAAAAAAATCTAACATAATTCAAAACTACTCTTATTCATGTCAGTTCAAGGTAATACGTAAGGAATAGAAAATACGTAAAAGTCCCCATCCCGTTACGTATCAGAGCACCTAAGGACACAGTGAGGGTAGCCACTCACAACAGCAACAGCAACTAAAGCGTAAATACCTGCACTTGCCCACGAGGCGGCAATTCCAACAGAAGGGGTGAGATTCACAAAACAAAAACATTAAACATATAATTCACAATTATATTTAACAACATAACTTCATTATCATAATATCACAACAACAGTCAAGTAACAACTTGATCATAATCAACGTCATAAATCCACATCATAATCAACATCTTAGATCACATCATACTAAGCATCTCAAATCATCATCATAATAAACATCTTAAATCAACATCTTAATAAACATCTTAATCAACAATCTTAGTTCGACTTGACAATGCGACCTCGACTCGACAATGCAACTTAGACTCAACAATGCAACTTAGTCATCTTAATCATGCATGTGGTACCATATTGAGTATAAATATACTCCTAGGGCATAAGCCCTCGTCGCTATTGAGTATAAAAATACTCCTAGAGCATAAGCTCTCGTCGCTATTGAGCATAAGAATACTCCTAGGGCATAAGCCCTCGTCGCTATTTGAGCAAAAGCTCCTAGGGCATGAGCCCTCGTCTCTGGATGCATATGCATGGACTCAACTTCTTAACTCTTAGACATCTCAAATGAACTCCAATAGTTTGGACCATAACATCATAAATCTTTGACGACACATGCAGTTTTTATTTATTAACAACACAGCAACATGGCAGCAACGAATCATCACAAGCATTCACATACATCATCTCTTATAATTCAAAGAAGCATATACTAATGTATGGGTCACTATAACTAATCAACATCAACTAGCAGCTCCACGGGGTGTCTTAATATTTCAGTACTTAATCTAGTCTAGGGTTAATCTCATAATCAATTGTGCGACAAGAGTCGCATTAATCCAAAAGGTAGTCTGATACAGGACTACTCGCTATGGCGAGTGGGAACCCTCGCCTCGCGAACCATCAGGGGTAACTCGCTGTGGCGAGTTGGGTTGCTCGCCTCGCGAGCTTCAGGGGTACTACTCGCTATGGCGAGTAGGGTTGCTCGCCTGGCGAGACATCACGGGTTGCTCGCTATGGCGAGTGGGGGTTGCTCGCTTCGCGAGCCTTCTCAAAGGTTGCTCGCTATAACGAGTGGATTGCTCGCCTCGCGAGCCCGCTAGGGGTAACTCGCTATGGCGAGTTGGGTTGCTCGCCTCGCGAGCTGGTGAAGAGCACTCGCCGTGGCGAGTTGACTGCTCGCTGTGGCGAGCTGCGACAGAACAGATACGGGATTACGAGGGTTTGCACCCAAAACCCCAAATTTCATCCTAAACCTTCCAAATTTCGACTATAATGATGTACAAGGGCTATTCTATGGTCTGTAAACAGTTTCCTACGTCAACGGTACAATTTCTCATCATCTAATCATCAATTCATCACTTTTTAACCTAATTCTTAGTTCTTAAATTCTCATGAACAATCCCTAAACATGTTAACTACAATCATGAATCATAAGCTTAATGAATTGAAATGCTAGGCTCACCCTTACCTTAGAAAATTGAGCAGCAGCCTCTCTTGTTCTTCTCTCTTGTTTTCTCCCTTTTTCTCCCAAAAGCTGAATTGTACGTACTGTACAATTCTAAACCTAATTTTCCTTTTTAAACCACTTCTATTCTGTTTTATCTTATTTCATCTAATCCCTCATAATTCTACCTAATTCAAAAACAGCCCCACAACTCAATATTTATTTTATTTTCAACCCTTATTCTATTAAATAATAAAATAAACCACCTAATACGATCACAACATAGAAGATAAATCACATAAATCATGTAAATATATTCTAACTTGGCAAATTAATTAATTAATCGAGACGGGCGTTACAACTCTCCCCAACTTATAGAATTTTCGTCCTCGAAAATTTACCTCGTTCAGGTCTGAGTACCAGCCAAAGCGAAAACTCTCCCAGTAGCCTGAGCCTTCTTCGGCTTCTTGCATTGCGAACCAATATGACCTTCTTCATTACAGTTAAAGCACACGATGTCATCATGTTTGCATGCCGTAGTAGCATGTCCCTTCTTACCACAACGGTAACACCGCTTCACATCTCCCGTACAAGCATTACTCTTGTGGCCTTTTTCTCCACAGTTATAGCAGACGACCTCTGCGGGAGCATCTTCCTTCTGAGGTCTCCTCTCATCATTTACCTTTTGTTTACCCTTATCAACCGGGGCGCTGTACGGCTTATCACGACCTTGTTGGCGCTTACCCTTCCGCTCCTTCAGAACCTTATAATGAGCTTTGGTGTCCTCCTCATAAATTCTGCAGCTACTTACCAACTCGGAGAACTGACGGATCTTCTGATACCCAATTGCTCGCTTAACCTCAGCACGCAAGCCATTCTCGAACTTGATACACTTGGAGAATTCAGCAGTCTCAGCAGTGTAGTGCGGATAAAACTTAGCCAGCTCAACAAACTTAGCAGTATACTCTGTGACTGACATTTCGCCTTGCTTCAGCTCCAGAAACTCAATCTCCTTCTTTCCGCGAACATCCTCTGGAAAGTATCTATTCAGGAATTCCCTCTTGAACACAGCCCAAGTAACTTCACCCTCGTTCTCCAGATTCGGACGAACACTAACCCACCAGTCATCAGCTTCCTCGGCCAAACAATGCGTACCAAAACGAACCATCTGAGGCGCAATGCACTCCATGACTCGGAAAATTCTTTCAATCTCTTTGAGCCAAGTCTGAGCTCCATCAGGATCATATCTGCCTCTGAAGGTAAGTGGATGGTTCCTCAGAAACGTCTCCAACATTCGAACTCCATTGTTACCACCAGCGTTAGGTTGTTGCCCAACCGCTTGAGCCATCGCTTGTAATGCAGCAGCAAGAGCAGCATCATTTCTCCCAGCCATCTTAGTTCACTACATAACGAGAACGGGTTAGAGAAATTCAAATAGAATTAAACTAACACTCGACACGGACAACTCGATCTACTTGGTCGGATGGACCGACCTGCTCTGATACCAATTGTAACACCCCGTTTTCCCAACATTAAAATTTCTTGATTTAAATCAGAGTATCGCATGAACGGAATGCTACATTCCTTAATATATATCAAAAACAACGGAATAAATAATAATTTATTCTAATCAAAATCATTTAAACTTCGCAGCGGATAAAATTCAAATTAACATAATGGTTCTGGCTCGCAGGCCTAATAAAAAAAATCTAACATAATTCAAAACTACTCTTATTCATGTCAGTTCAAGGTAATACGTAAGGAATAGAAAATACGTAAAAGTCCCCATCCCGTTACGTATCAGAGCACCTAAGGACACAGTGAGGGTAGCCACTCACAACAGCAACAGCAACTAAAGCGTAAATACCTGCACTTGCCCACGAGGCGGCAATTCCAACAGAAGGGGTGAGATTCACAAAACAAAAACATTAAACATATAATTCACAATTATATTTAACAACATAACTTCATTATCATAATATCACAACAACAGTCAAGTAACAACTTGATCATAATCAACGTCATAAATCCACATCATAATCAACATCTTAGATCACATCATACTAAGCATCTCAAATCATCATCATAATAAACATCTTAAATCAACATCTTAATAAACATCTTAATCAACAATCTTAGTTCGACTTGACAATGCGACCTCGACTCGACAATGCAACTTAGACTCAACAATGCAACTTAGTCATCTTAATCATGCATGTGGTACCATATTGAGTATAAATATACTCCTAGGGCATAAGCCCTCGTCGCTATTGAGTATAAAAATACTCCTAGAGCATAAGCTCTCGTCGCTATTGAGCATAAGAATACTCCTAGGGCATAAGCCCTCGTCGCTATTTGAGCAAAAGCTCCTAGGGCATGAGCCCTCGTCTCTGGATGCATATGCATGGACTCAACTTCTTAACTCTTAGACATCTCAAATGAACTCCAATAGTTTGGACCATAACATCATAAATCTTTGACGACACATGCAGTTTTTATTTATTAACAACACAGCAACATGGCAGCAACGAATCATCACAAGCATTCACATACATCATCTCTTATAATTCAAAGAAGCATATACTAATGTATGGGTCACTATAACTAATCAACATCAACTAGCAGCTCCACGGGTTGTCTTAATATTTCAGTACTTAATCTAGTCTAGGGTTAATCTCATAATCAATTGTGCGACAAGAGTCGCATTAATCCAAAAGGTAGTCTGATACAGGACTACTCGCTATGGCGAGTGGGAACCCTCGCCTCGCGAACCATCAGGGGTAACTCGCTGTGGCGAGTTGGGTTGCTCGCCTCGCGAGCTTCAGGGGTACTACTCGCTATGGCGAGTAGGGTTGCTCGCCTGGCGAGACATCACGGGTTGCTCGCTATGGCGAGTGGGGGTTGCTCGCTTCGCGAGCCTTCTCAAAGGTTGCTCGCTATGGCGAGTGGATTGCTCGCCTCGCGAGCCCGCTAGGGGTAACTCGCTATGGCGAGTTGGGTTGCTCGCCTCGCGAGCTGGTGAAGAGCACTCGCCGTGGCGAGTTGACTGCTCGCTGTGGCGAGCTGCGACATAACAGATACGGGATTACGAGGGTTTTCACCCAAAACCCCAAATTTCATCCTAAACCTTCCAAATTTCGACTATAATGATGTACAAGGGCTATTCTATGGTCTGTAAACAGTTTCCTACGTCAACGGTACAATTTCTCATCATCTAATCATCAATTCATCACTTTTTAACCTAATTCTTAGTTCTTAAATTCTCATGAACAATCCCTAAACATGTTAACTACAATCATGAATCATAAGCTTAATGAATTGAAATGCTAGGCTCACCCTTACCTTAGAAAATTGAGCAGCAGCCTCTCTTGTTCTTCTCTCTTGTTTTCTCCCTTTTTCTCCCAAAAGCTGAATTGTACGTACTGTACAATTCTAAACCTAATTTTCCTTTTTAAACCACTTCTATTCTGTTTTATCTTATTTCATCTAATCCCTCATAATTCTACCTAATTCGAAAACAGCCCCACAACTCAATATTTATTTTATTTTCAACCCTTATTCTATTAAATAATAAAATAAACCACCTAATACGATCACAACATAGCAGATAAATCACATAAATCATGTAAATATATTCTAACTTGGCAAATTAATTAAATAATCGAGACGGGCGTTACATGACACACTCTTGACCACAAATGGTCCTGACCACTTTGACTTGAGCTTTCCAGGAAACAGCTTCAACCTGGAATTAAACAACAAAACTAGTTGCCCAGAGTTAATATCCCTAGATACTAAGTTCTTGTCATGATATCTTTTAGTCCTGGCTTTATAAATGAGCGCATTCTCATATGCTCTAAGCCTCATCTCTTCCATCTCATTAAGTTTCAAGAGTCTTTTCTTACCAGCGGCTACTTGATCAAAATTTAAGGCCTTAATGGCCCAATACGCTTTATGTTCTAGCTCAACTGGAAGATGGCAAGCCTTACCATACACTAACTGATAGGGCGAAAGCCCTATATGAGTTTTGAAAGCTGTCCTATAAGCCCACAGTGCGTCATCTAATTTCTTAGACCAATCCTTCCTATTTGACGCCACTGTCTTTTCAAGAATCTGCTTTAGCTGACGGTTAGAAACCTCTACTTGTCCACTAGTTTGAGGGTGATAAGGAGTTGCAACTTTGTGCTTGATGTTATACCTTCTGAGCACATTTTCAAGAAGATTATTGCAAAAGTGCTTCCCCCCATCACTGATCAAGACTCTAGGTGTTCCGAACCTAGTGAAAATATTTTTCTGCTGAAAGTTGACCACCGTCTTAGCATCATTAGCAATACAGGGTATCGCTTCAACCCATTTGGTGACGTAGTCAACACAGACAAGTATATGGAGATAAGAGTGAGAAGAAGGAAAGGGTCCCATGAAATCAATGCCCCAACAATCAAATGGTTCAATTTCAATGATTCCAGTGAGGGCATCTCATTCCTTTTGGAGATGTTACCTGTCCGTTGGCACTTATCACACTGCTTAACAAAGTCCTGGCAATCTTTGAATAAGGTAGGCCACCAGAATCCACTTTGCAGAACTTTAGCAGCTGTTCTTTCCCCACTATGGTGGCCTCCATAAGCAGAGCTATGGCAGTGCCACATAATCTTATTAGCTTCCTCACCTGCAACACAACGTCTAATTAAACCGTCAATGCTTACCTTAAACAGATAAGGGTCATCCCACAGATAATGGTTGGCATCCTTGAAGAACTTCTTCCGTTGAGAATGGGACATCTCATCCGGTATGATGTTACCGGCCTTAAAATTTGCCATGTCGGCAAACCATGGCCTAACATTCACAGTGAATAGCTTTTCATCCAGAAAATTCAGCCATAATGGCCCTTTCTTTCTTTGTAACCTCATTGTTCTCAAGTCGCGACAGATGATCAGCCACCACATTTTCGACTCCCTTTTTGTCACGAATCTCAAGATCAAACTCTTGCAACAAGAGAATCCATCGCAGTAAGCGAGGTTTTGACTCCCCCTTGGTGAGGAGATATTTAAGAGCTGCATGATCTGTAAAGACAATGACTTTGGAACCAATTAGATAAGAACGAAATTTTTCCAAAGCAAATATTACCGCAAGCAACTCTTTTTCAGTAGTGGAATAATTCACTTGATTTTCGTTCAAAACCTTGCTTGCATAGTAAATAGCATGGAAAAATTTGTTCTTGCGTTGGCCTAGGACCGCACCAAAAGCATAATCACTTGCATCACACATTAGTTCAAAAGGTAAGGCCCAATCAGGAGCAATGATTATTGGTGCAGTCACCAACTTAGTTTTAATCAAAGAAAAAGCATCTAAACATTCAGAATCAAAATTAAACTCATTTTCTTTGACCAAGAGGTTACAAAGGGGCTTGGCAATTTTTGAAAAATCTTTTATAAATCGCCGGTAAAAACCAGCATGCCCCAAGAAGCTCCTCACTCCTTTAATATTAACAGGAGGGGGAAGTTTCTCTATAACCTCTATTTTTGCCTGATCCACCTCAATGCCCTTAGCACTTATTTTATGTCCCAAAACGATACCTTCAGTTACCATAAAATGGCATTTTTCCCAATTTAAAACAAGATTCGTTTCGGTACATCTTTTAAGGACAACATCTAAATGGAATAGGCATTGATCAAAAGACTTACCGAACACGGAGAAATCATCCATAAATACCTCTATGTTCTTCTCTATCATATCAGAGAAGATGGAGAGCATGCACCGTTGAAAGGTTGCTGGTGCACCGCACAGCCCAAAAGGCATCCTTCGATATGCAAACACACCAAAGGGACAAGTGAATGCGGTCTTCTCTTGATCTTCCGGAGCTACAGCAATTTGATTATACCCCGAGTACCCATCCAAAAAACAGTAAAAAGCTTGGCCAGCCAACCTCTCTATCATTTGATCCATGAATAGTAACGGAAAGTGATCCTTTCTTGTTGCTGTATTCAACCTGCGGTAGTCAATACACATTCTCTAACCAGTGACGGTGCGGGTAGGAATCAATTCATTTTTATCATTAGCCACCACCGTAATACCACCTTTCTTAGGCACAACATGAACCGGACTCACCCATGCACTATCAGAAATAGGGTAAATCATACCAGCATCGAGCAGTTTTAGAACTTCCTTCTTCACCACTTCCTTCATTGTTGGGTTTAGTCTTCTTTGAGGTTGAACCACAGGCTTATATTCGGCCTCCATATGTATCTTGTGCATGCAATAAGCTGGGCTAATACCCTTCAGATCAGAAATGGGCCAACCTATGGCTTCCTTGTTCTCTCTCAACACCCTCATTAGTTTTTCTTCCTCCAAAGGTGTTAAAGTGCTGCTTATAATTGCTGGTTGAGAAGTATCTTTGCTAAGGAAAACATACTTCAATGTGGGAGGTAAAACCTTCAATTCTGGACTATTCTTCTCCTCCTTTCTCAAGGGTTGAACTCCCTTAGAATCTTCAAAATGTAACTCTTCAATTTTTACCGATCCTTTCTCTTGCTTATTCGCCTCAAGTTGTGCAACACACTCTTTAATCTCAAGGTCTTCATCAGCTTCACAAGTTTCTATAGAGTTCACAATTGTTCTCTCCATAGGTTGTGTGGTCGGAGGTTCACATGAGTCATCTTCTACTATTTCTTCAATAACATCGATACGGTAACATTGAGGATTGTCACTTCGGTGCTTCATGGCTTCAAAAATATTGAACACAACCTGTTCATCTTGGAATCGTAACATGAGTTCTCCTCTTTCAACATCAATCAAAGCACGACCTGTTGCAAGTAAAGGTCTCCCCAAGAGTAAGGGTATGTCTTCATATTCAGCAAAATCCAAGATAACAAAATCGGCAGGAAACACCAGGTCATTAACCTTGACCAAAACATCTTCCAATATACCATAAGGATAAGAGATTGACCTATCAGCTAATGTGAGAGTCATTCTTGTAGGCTTAGGTTCCCCACATCCTAGCTTCTTCATCATTGATAGAGGCATCAAGTTTATACTTGCCCCCAAATCACATAAAGCTCTTCCGACGTCTAAGTTGCCAATGGAGCATGGAATAGTAAATGCTCCTGGATCTTTCATCTTCGGGGGCAGCTTCTTCTGGAGTATTGCACTACAATTTTCAGAAAATGAGATGTTCTCATCATCCTTCGGTTTTCTTCTTCCAGTCAATAATTTTTTCATAAATTTAGCATAAACAGGCATTTGATCAAGTGCTTCGCTAAAAGGAATATTGACCTGTAGTTGAGAGAAAAGTGCCATGAACTTCTTGAATTGTCCTTCTTCCCTTTTTTTCTTCTTAGCCAAATGAGGGTACGGGAGCTTCACATAAGATGGAATAACCTGATCCTTGTCCCCATCCTTCAGCAATTGGCTTTTACCTTTTCTTAAGATCGAATCAACATCTATTAACTTATCATTTCCTTCTTTCTCAAGAGTTTTTTTCTTCTTTTCATTTTCAACTACGCCATTAGTACTCTCTTTTTCAACTTCGCCGTGTTCATCTTCATCCACAGTTATTCCTACCCCAACATTCTTTTCAACTAATTCACCATCATCCTCCTCTTCAACAACTGTGTCACCCTTCTTCTGGTTTTGTGGAGCTGGAGGTGTTAACACCCTCTTGCTCCTCAACTCTATAGCATTACAAGTTTCATTCTTAGGGTTTTCTTTTGTATTACCTGAGAATCCCCCTTTGTTCTGCTCAGCCAGTTGCTTTGCCATCTGCCCTATTTGAGTTTCAAGCAATTTTCTAGAGGCCTCATTGTTCTTTCTTTCAGTTTCTTGACTCTTCTTCATATCTTCAAAGTTTCCTTGAGTCATCTTCATGAAATTGATCATAATCTCCTTTAGAGCTGAAGGCTTCCTTGGTTGTTGCTGTTGTTGAGGGTTTGGTAACAACGGATTCAAAGTGTTATTGTTGGAGTAACTCAAGTTAGGATGTTTGTTAAACCCCGAATTAAAGTAAGGATTCTGTCTTTGATAGTTTCCCATGTAATTCACCTCTTCACTGCCTCCTTCTGGAACACACTCGCCATTGGCATGTCCCTCTCCACAGAAATCACACTTGACAACAGCAACTTGTTGAGGTTTGTTGGATATCATATAGCTATGAAATTATTTAGTAAGAATCTCCAGTTGCTTATTCATTGCTGCTTGGTTGGCTAGGATAGAAGTTTGATCACTAACAGTAAACACTCCCTTCTTCTTCTTTTCCGCATCAGCACGGTATTCATTCGCAACCATGTTCTCAATTAAAGCTTGTACTTCATGGTCAGTCTTCACCTTCAGGCTTCCTCCAGCTGAAGCATCTAAGAACATTTTGTTGTTGGAAGTTAGCCCCTCGGTAAAGATTTGAAGGTATTGTTTCTCAGAGAACTCGTGATTTGGGCATCTTTTCAGAAGTAAATTGAATCGCTCCCATGCATCATATAGTGACTCATTTTCCCCTTGCCTGAAATTTGAAATTTCCTGCTTCTTGTCCCAATACTTAGACATAGGAAAGTATTTCTCTAAAAACTTCAGCTCAAGTTCCTCCCATGTTTGGATGGTTCCACTAGGTAAAGAGAGTAACCAATCCTTTGCTCTTCCGGTGAGAGTAAAAGCAAACAACCTCAGCTTCTTTTGGTTTTCAGTGACCGTAGCTGGAGGTACACAAAACTCACAGGTTTCATGAAAGTGGCTTAAATGTTCATGAGGACTCATCGAATCAGACACATCAAATTGTTTCTCCTTTAAGCCATTCTGAACAGAGGTCTTGATGTCAAAAGCAACAGGGTTAGCAGGTTGGAAGGTGTGAGTTAGTCGACCATAGTTGTTGGCTAAACCATAATCTCCCAACTTCGGCCTTTGTGGTTGATCTCCCATGGTGAAAGAATTAGGAGAGAGGATTGATTCAAATTCAACTAGTGTTGAATTAGGTAGTTGTTCACGAACACCCGGTGGAACTGACTTTGATTTGGCTAACCGGACGGTTTTCCGATTAGCTCTTGCAGTTCTTTCGATCTCAGGATCGTACTCTAGGTCGTCTGAACTTCTTCTACCTCGCATAAACAGCAAAATACCTTAGTAGCACTGCACAATGCAAATTAAATAATGAACACTGAATCAATTTAGTATTTTTAAACAGAAAATAAATTGCAGAAATCCTAAATTAAAACGCAATTGCCTTGTTGAAATAAATCAACAGTCCCCGGCAGCGGCGCCAAAAACTTGATAGCTTTTTGGCAAGTGTACCAAATGCTATCGAAGTAGTAAAAAATATCGTTCCCACAAGGACTGGTTTTAATCTCAAAAAGTCAAATACATTCCTAAATTAGGATGTAGTAAAAGTTATTTGGTTTTGCCACTAGGCAGTAAATTTGTTTAATAGCATAAACGTAGTAACAGAAAATAAATTGACTGTTTTAAATAAGAGAGAGATGAGTTAGGTCTTCGAATCATCTGAGTTCCCCTAATTGGTCACTGCACCTATTCTTATGAATGATTTTTTAGTTTCACGATAGTTAACAAAATAGTCCTAATCAATCCCTTGAGTTAGGACACTCTTCTAAGATTACAGCCCCTAATCCCTTAGGTGGTCTAATAATCTTCGAAGGTTTGAAGAACGTTAAACTTATACCACTAATAAAGAATTATCCATTCCTAGACTAATTATAATTATTAGAACAATTCAATTAGGTCAAAGTCGAAAGCTATGGTCAGTAGTCGTTCGTTCTCACCAAATCATATATATATGTGATCAGAATATATAAAGCATTAAGAACAATTGAATTGAATAAAAACTAAATTGTCATTCACAATAAATAGAGTTTCACAGCAACATATGTCAATTAGGGTTACAAAGAATCATCTCAGACCTAACCTCTAATGGATTTAGCTACTCATAATTGAATTTATAAATAACATAATCATTAGAGGTAACAATACATACATGAACTGGTTACAAGGTGAAGAAATCGTCCCTGCAGCCGTCTTTCAGTGTAAAAATCGCACTTTGCTCTTCTCAAATCGTAACCCTTGTTTTTAGAATAGCCTTCAGCTTAAATAGGCACAGAAATTCGCCTAAAATCGTGTCACGTTTTTGTGGAATCGTGTCACGATTTTCCTTGTATAACAACTTCTAAATTAGGGTTTCTAAAAATCGTATCACGTTTTGGTCAACGTGACACGTTTTTGCCTTGGCAGAGAGCATGTTTTTGTCTTCTTGAATCGTGCCACGTTTTGTACCAATCGTGACACGATTTGGTCCTTCTTGAATTCTTCAGTTTTTTCTGCTTTTCTTGCTACTTAAGTTACCTTGTGAACTCTAAATTGTGATAAAAATACATAAAAATTATGTAATGACAGAGTGTCATCAATGCACAACACCAATTAACTCTTCACATTCTCTATTTCACCACATTACATTATCAAACAATATAATCCATACATCAACAACTATTATCAATTAATTATCTCTACATATTGATCATCAAGTATTCATCATTAACAATCATAAAACAATTATCACCACAAGGAAACAACATCGTTTCATAACGCACAATTGATGAGTCAATAATTAGTGTTTTTTATATAATATTTGAGTTTGTTTTATTTAAATTATATTTGATTTTATTTCGTTTTGTTTCCTTTTTAGAACTATTTTACTTCAATTGCAAGTTTTTATATTTCAAGAACAAATATTCAAAAGATTGAGTCTTGGAGCAAAAGAAAGGAGATTTGGAGCTAATTTATGAAGATCTCATGCAAAAGTATCCTTGGAACAAATTTATGCTGAAAATATGAAGATTTCATGCAAAAATATCCTTAAAGCAAATTTGTGCTGAAAATATGAAGATCTTGTACAAGAAAATATATTGTGCAAAGAAGTTTGAAGATCCTTCACCAAAATATATATGTCTTGCTCCCCCGTAATACCCTTTTACTGCTTTTGCTTCTTCAACAAGCTGCCTATTTTAGTTTATTTCTGACCAAGAGCCCATGGTTTCTTGTGCAACACTTTAGTGATTTATTTCTTAGGGCTTAAGTCATTGTTTGACTATAAATAGAGCAGGCCATCAGACTTGTATAATCTTCTGTTGTTCTTGAGAATAATAAGTGACAATTGCTCTTTTAATAAAAGTTCTTCTTTTTATTTTATGTTCTTCTTCTTCTTCTTCTCTATGTCTACAATAAACACGAGTGAGTAGACTTCTTCTTGTCTTGGGATTGTTGGGGAGTCTAATGACTAAATCCTAATCAAACCAAACCTCTAACCTTTACTTTATGTAAACCTATTTTCTAATCTAAATTCATCGTTCTTATAATCAATAACAAATATTAGGCGATGGATTGAGAGATGAAGTCTAATAGTTCTTATTGATTCATCACAAATATTAAGCGATGGATCGAGAGATGAAGTTTTAATATTGGAACAAGTGAATTTATACAAGGATTGCGAAACATGAGAATAATCTAGCAAACCTTGAGACATATAAAGTTTCGATCATTCAAGGATTTCAATAACAATCACCCATGAGAATAGGTGTGATTGTTAGAGAAACACTCTCACTGAGACCGACCGAGAGGAAATGTGATAGGCTTAAGAGAAACTTGTCTTTAGAAAATAAGTCCAACATAAAGTCTAAGTTTAGAAAATAAGTCCAACATAAAGTCTTAGTTTAGGATTTGATTTGTGAATGGTTTGTCATATGATGAACCAATAATCCCAAGGCGTTTTTTATTATTATTTTTAAACCGTAAAAATACAACCTTTTCAACTTAACTTTTCTTCTAATCATTCTTGAATTTGATAAAATTAACCAACTCCCTGTCGGAACGATACTCTCTTTTTAACTACTTCGATAAACCGTGCACTTGTGGATTTATCTCATCAACAATTCACATAATAGACGAATAATCACCCTGAGCAGATGTAGTCAGAGTTTGAAATGAGTCTTGTGGGTGAGCTGACCTACTTTCTTGGTCTTCAAGTTAAGCAAATGGAAGACACCATATTTATTTCTCAGAGTAAATATGCCAAAAATATAGTGAAGAAGTTTGGTATGGATAATGGCAGTCATAAAAAAACTCCAGCAGCTACTCATTTGAAGTTGTCCAAAGATGAAAATGGTGTTGTTGTTGATCAAAGCATGTATAGGAGCATGATTGGAAGTCTGTTGTATCTTACTACGAGCAGACATGCCATAAGCTTTGCAGTAGGGGTGTGTGCAAGATACCAAGCTGAACCAAAAATGAGTCACCTCACTCAAGTTAAGAGAATCTTGAAGTACATCAATAGCACCAGTGACTATGGAATTCTGTACTCTCATGATGAAAATTCTATGTTAATTGGATATTATGATACTGACTGAGTAGGTAGTGCAGATGATAGGAAAAGTACCTCTGGAGGATGTTTCTTTCTGGGAAATAATCTGATCTCTTGGTTTAGCAAGAAACAAAATTGCGTGTCCCTATCTACTATTGAAGTTTAGTACATAGCAGCTGGTAGCAGTTGTTCCCAACTTGTGTGGATGAAGCAGATGTTGAAAGAGTATAATGTTGAACAAGATGTTCTAACATTGTATTGTGACAGTTTGAGTGCTATTAATATTTTCAAAAATCCTATTCAACATAGCAGAACTAAGCACATTGATATATGCCACCACTTTGCCAGGGATCTTGTTGAAGAGAAGATAATGACTCTTGAACATGTTGCTGCAGAGGAACAATTAGCAGATATTTTCACTAAAGCTCTAGATGTTAAGCAGTTTGGAAAATTAAGGGGCGAGTTAAGAATTTTCCTACACGAGGAGTATTAAGGATCAGCTGTGTAAGACATGTTTTTCTCCATTGCTAGTTGCACGTCTTTGTTTATGTTCTTCTGTTACTTTCTGGTATTTTATGCATGAAGAATTATTTTGGCCTATTTTATGGCTGAAAAGGGGGAGTAGATGCCAGTAGTAGTTATTTGGTATTTGGTATCTGCATTTATTTTGCATGATTTATGTGCCTGATGATGTATGTACAACAGAGTAGTATGTGTGTTTGCCTGCCTATTGCTTTTGCATGCTTGCTGCCTTTTGTGGCTGATGTGCCTGATGATGTTGAAATATCCCTACTTCCTTTCTTTTTGAAGTTTGAAGTTTTCCCACATTTGGTATGCCTTTGATGTTTTTCTTCTTTTATTAAGCATGCATGTATTCATGGGGAGTTGTAGATTTTTCTGTGTTAGTATTCACTCTTAGGCTGTCATATTGAGGGGGAGCGATACTATGTTGTGTGCGTGGATGTGCTCAAGCTGTTTGGCAGGATGTGGTATATGATGTTGATACATCTAGATGACAGTTGCTTGTATGTATAGGAAAAAAAACATTCCTTACTAATGGGAATTTATTTTTCCCTTCTGATGTGGTAAAGAATGTTGGAACATCCAGATTTTCTGTTGTGGGAATTTATTTTTTCCCTTTCTGGTGTTTTCTATTTTGTTTCCGTTGGTGCATGTCTCTGATTTTCTTTAGTGATACTGTTTTCTGCTACTTTTCATTGAAAGAGTGTTCTGAAAGTAGTTTTTGAAAATGTTCTACTCTTCTTCATGGTTGTGTTCGTGATGATTTGAAGAAGTGTATATGTGGTATCTCTTTAGATATTCTTTTTGATGTGCTGCATGTTTCTTCATGGATGTGTGCTCTTGATGATTGAAGAAATAGATGTTTATTATCTCTCTACCTTGTGTTTATGGCCTAAGATTATTTTAGCCAAAAATTTGCCAAATGGAAAAATTGCTGGATTTTTGTGTATTGGCTTCATTTTTGCTAAAACAAATATTCATGTATGATGTTGGATATGATGTTCCAACATCTTGGCACGGTTCAGCATGCCCTGTTTATGTGCCTTGGTTTTCGCACGCTTTATCTTATTAAGGAATCCACGTCTTATTTCTTGTTGGCCAAGTAACGTTATTTTTGTCCATAATCAGTTGTGAGATTTGTTCCTAAAGTATTGACTTTATTTTAGGAATCTTTTGTATGTGTATGGTTTTTTTTCGAAAGATGTTCCGACATTCTATGAGTTGCTTTATTTGTTACTGATTCTTGTTTTGTGGATCAACTTGAGGTTCTACATTGTTTTAAAGCCCTGCAAGATTATTTATACAAGACTACAAGACCTAATTATTTATTCAAGCCGTCATTAAAGAAATAGCTTTTTAGGGTTTTGAGTTGTTACTACTCCTAAGCTTTGAAGCACGGAGGTAGTTTGTGTTTGAAGGTAACTTCATCTTATTGAGTTGTAATCTGATAATCATAGGGGTTGTGATTGATTGAGAGGATGTGAGATGAGATCTCAGATCTAGAAGTTCCTAGGTTAAAGTCAAGACGGGTAGGTCTTAGGTCTAGAGTTGTGAAATTGGAGCTTGCAGAGAACTTAGAATAAGGACTACACTAGTGGATTTCCTTCCTGGCTTGGTAGCCCCAGAGTAGGCGTGTTTGTCACCGAACTGGGTTAACAATTATCATGTGCCATTTATTTTCTTCTCTTTTACGTTTGCATCCTTTATTGTTTTTGCTTTTTAATTGTTAGCGCGATGTTCTAAACATTATATTCAACATTATTGTTTTTGCTTTTGTATCAGGTGTTGCAACATCATATAAAACATCTTATAGCTAACGTGTTAGAATTTCACACATGGCCCATAAATGTTTGATAGTAATGATAAGTTTGTATTTACAAAGATAAATTGAAATCTTACTCTCAAAATAAAAGGTTAAATTAAGGTCTTCTATAACAATCTCGATATATAAGATCGTTCCAAATTTGAGTAAAAGAAACGTTCTCAGGAAGTATTAAAAGTCAGAATATATATCTTGAAATGAATAAATATATTTTGACACAAAACAAATATAGTAGTTATTAAACTCTCAATGTTTTTTTTTTTTTGGATATCACATAAGCATACTTCTATTTATATTATATCCTAGAAAAGAAAAATAATAAAAGCTGTCACCATTTCAAGACAACTTCTATTTATTCCAATCGAGTCAGAATATATATTTTGAAATGAATAAATATATTTTGGCACAAAACAAATATAGTAGTTATTAAACTCTCAATGTTTTTTTTTTTTTGGATATCACAGAAGCATACTTCTATTTATATTATATCCTAGAAAAGAAAAATAATAAAAGCTGTCACTATTTCAAGACAACTTCTATTTATTCCAATCGAGTCAGAATATATATCTTGAAATGAATAAATATATTTTTGCACAAAACAAATATAGTAGTTATTAAACTCTCAATGTTTTTTTTTTTTGGATATCACATAAGCATACTTCTATTTACATTATATCCTAGAAAAGAAAAATAATAAAAGCTTTCACCATTTTAAGACAACTTCTATTTATTCCAATAGACACAACTTTTCAACTAGAAAAACTCAGTCAAAAAAAAAATCTTTCTCTTCCTTTTTGATATTTCTTTAGCCTATAAAAAATATCCATTACCAATCAAAAGTCACACATTTGTGAACTATCAAAAATATATTTCTCTTGCTTTTTTATTTTTCTTCCTTGTGTTGTGTTGTGCAAATTCTGTCAAAAAATTGTATGCTAATCCAATTCAATCAATTCCCCCCATGACTAAGAATAACATGGAAATCAATTCACTGCTACTCAATGGTGCTGATGTTGGTGTTAGTGGACAACAACAACATGTAAAAGCTTGTTACCAGGTTGATTGCTAAACTTATAGTCTATGATAGTTTGTCATTTCCTCCTTTTTTTTTTTATATTTATATAGCAGTGTCCTATCTAATGTCGGTGTTTGTGTATCGTAAAAAGGACCGTATGATAAACATATATTTATATGTAATTTATATTTCTTTTTGTATTTTTTATTGTATCCGATGTCAGTGTTTTCTTTTCATCTTCACAGGTTCAGATTATGGAGTATCATCCAATGAGCTTCAATATACTATACTTGGAGCATACAACATTGTGTGGTAGAAAGGTAGATATTTAAGTTTCTTGACCAACTAATTTCAGATTGAATTTTCTATTCGTGCGTATAAAATATATATATATATATATATATATATATATATATATATATATATATATGTGTGTGTGTGTGTGTTTAGAAATACAAATATTTTAACTGAATTTTAGTTATCTCAAATAATTAGTCTTCGCGGTTATACAAAAGAATACCTTGTTTAACCCAGTACAAAACAAGCCCACTAAAATTACCGTGGCACCTGCGTATATTATGCAATGTCCCTACCAAAACTAAGGTCGTAGAAGTATAAATAATTTGATTTAATTCCTAAAATAATTAATAATCATTACATAAGACTAAACTAATAATTAAAAATTAAATATTAATTTTAGTTATCAACCTCTTAATTATTTACTATAAAAAATTAATGTTTTGATTAAATAAAGTAATATTAATTCTTTACTATGAAAAATTAATGTTTTGACAACTATTATTACCGAGCAATTTATTTTGATATTTTGTATTTTCTCAATGTCCCTTTAAAGGAAAGCTCTACTAGGGTTTGCGCGCTTTGATTCTTCTTTAAAGGAATGGTCCGAATCACAAGGGAAGAAGAAGAAGCAAGACATGTGCAAACCCTAGCAAGCTTTCCTTTAAAGGGACATTGAAAAAATTACGACATATCAAAATAAACTGCTCGGTAATAATAGTTGTCAAAACATTAATTTTCATAGTAAACAATTAATATTACTTAATAGTTAATCAAAAGAAATAACTTTCATAGTAAACAATTAATATTACATTTGTATTTTAATACTATTTCTTTTTAGATTTATGGAATGTATTGAATTTTATTATTAAAATGTGGCATACCAAATATTTTTCATTCATATTTTCATAAAAATATTATTTAAATTTTTAATATTATATACTCAATTTTTTAATTGATTTCAATGAGTAAATATAAAAATTCTTTAAAGTACTAGTCAAAGAAAAAATTTCTAAAGCATATTACTACAAAATTATTTCTTTCCAATTAAGGATTAATAATATTATAGGATATTACTAAAGAAAATATTCCTTAAACAAGTATTAACAACTATTCGTGTTAATTGTTTAAAAAAACATTATTCAGTGTTAATTGGAAAGATATAATTTTCTAGTAATATCCTTTTGGAATTTTGACTTTGCCTAGTATTTTAAAGAATGTTTCATATTTACTAGTTTAAATCAATTAAATTATTAATTAGGGTATTACATTAAATATTTAAATATATTTTTTAGAAAATAATTAATAAAAACCATTTGTTGTGCATATTTTAATAATAAAAATACATTCCGTAAATTGAAAAATAAAAAATATTTTTTGGATAAGATAGGAAAAATGACAGACATCAAGAGTTAGCACCGACATACCAACTAGGTTGGCACCTCGATGAACCTCCATCATATGTCGTCAAACTCAAAATATTATTAAAAAACGGGGGGAAACTATATAAAAAGATGGGAGACTAGACCCAAACCCTCAAAACAAAAAGAAAAAAGGAAAAGAAAACCAACAGACTAGGGGTATCTGTAATTAGGCAGACTGCATCTGTTCTGAAAGAAATCAAAGTTCAATTCTAGAGAAAAAGTCGTCAATCAAACTGAACCCTGTAGTGCGTGTCTCATATTAGCCAACTTATCAGCGGATTGGCTGCCTTCACGATAAAAGTCCCCCATGAACAACCAAGGCCCCCCTAAGATTCCGATAGAAAAAATTCATTGGCCAGATGGCGTGGACTCTCCCGTGGAACATGTTCTATATGGCAGATTCCCAATAAGTTGTTGTTTCTATAAATTCTGTTTTTGCTTTTTTGACAAGACGAGAATGAAAGGATCTTCAGCTTCCCTCTTGGCATAGTCTTAGATTCGCTGCTAAAGCTCCATATCATGTTGAATCCTTGGATTACTATGCTGCACAAGATCAACTTCATGCATGGCTAATGAACTTGCAATGAGAGCCAAGTTAGACACACTGGCCATACTGTTGGAACTGCATCATCTGTCAGTAGGATTTGTGTGCCTATGTTGTTGTTGTTTATGAGAACTGAGTATGGAATAAAGGCAAGGAGTGTTGGGATGGGGTCTGGAACCGAATTAATGGCATAGGTTGGTGTGACTAAACCACCAATCAGTGTTGTAGGGACTTTGTGCACCACCATATGGTGTGGGTGAACAACTGTGGTCGAGGGCATGTCTTTAGAAGAGGCAGTGTCTTCCTCGTTCACTACAGTGTACAAAACCGGTTAAGAGTTGACTTCCCTAACCAAATCCAAGGTAGCGTCTTCAAAATTCTCAAGCACATCAACATGCTCTGCGTAAGTCAAAAGCGAAGCAGCAGCAACATGAAGCTTTGGAACACTGTCATTCCGAACTTCTTGTTGCGTTCTCTCCACTTCAAGAGGGTGCACAACATCAGTAACCTATTCCAAAACGGGGATAGCTAACTGAGGTAACACGTTATAGTGCCACCCCCCATGTGTTTTTCTCACCTTCAAACTAATTCTCTAGGTCTCAACTCTTTGATAGTAATGGTCAAGGGTTTTGGAAGTTGAAGAGTTATAATGATGAATATTCTCTTCTAATGCATGGTAGTTCTCAAAACAAGTTAGCTTAATGTTCTTAAGATTTGATCTCTTGCTAGTTTTCTAAAGGATAGCAACTTACATATATCATTAAAACCTGAAGATGCTTATGTTTTTGCCAATGAAAATGGTTTTGTTATGCTCCTGAGCAGAAGGATAAGATTGACATATACATTTCTTCAAGGTTAGCCCTTTTATTGAAGTTGTAACTAGTTACTGAAGTTGGTTAAACTGTATAACTAGTTATCAAAGTTGGTTAGATTGTAAGATGACTTTTATAAGTACTTTAAGATATCACGAGATATAAGTGTTATCTTCAAGATATCACGAGTAATAAATGGTTTTTTTTTAATTTTCATGTTACAATGTGACGTTTTTTAATCTTAATGTAATAATAATAATATAATTACGTACTGTTTTTTAAGCATATTGTAGTCACTACTTCACCATTTCATGTATGACCCTGCAGAGTATGTTATGCAGTATTAGTAATTTTAAGGTCATTCAAATTTGTGAAAATATAATATTTTAAAGGAGATTGTTAACCATTACCTTTGAGGTATTGGTTAAAGTATTAAAATAAGTAGGTTTGCATTGAAAAGTAGTGTAATTATTATTAAAAAAAATGTAAAGACTTATATTTTCAAGACAAAATTCTATTAATAGAATTCTTAACCATTACCCTTGGAATATTGGTTAGCTAAACCCTATTTTAAAAGCTACATGAAAAAACTAACATGAAAAAACTAACCTATCATACACATGACACAACAGTTTGAATATCTTTCAATGTTTTGTTGTTCAACTCGCCACTAAACACGTGGTTTTCGACCCACCTTTTAGCACGATTATGTTTACTAAATTTGTTTTTCTCATTGATCTTTTGATAGTGGATAGGTATTTTCTCACCTAGTGGTGCCATTGTCTTCACGTGGAGGTCTTGAGGAGTGATTGTGTTCATGATCTACTTCACACAATAAAAAGAAAACTACAAACTCGAAAAGAAGTTAAGTTACTATTATATAACGATGATTTGACATGGCCTAGCACAATCGAAGTCATCTTAGTGCGATGTCGAGGTTGTTGTTTTTGGATTTTCAAACTGTTGTATTTGGATTTCCAAATTTTATTTTTGAAAAAGAAATCTACTAAAGTTGTTAGATTGAGTCACGATCAGGTCGTTCTCTTTAAGACGTTTCGTGGCACTGACTATAGTTGTGCAAGACACCTTATCAACCACTCTTTAATACTGAAACCACTTTATTAAGCTATTGTTACCACTCTGTTATGATGTTGTGACCACTCAAATATGATGTTACCACTATTCTAACTTTAAGTTCTCCAAACAATCAATATGGTACTACGACCACTCAAATATGGTGATAACACCGTTTCGACTTTTTAATTTCTCCTTAATTAGAAAAATATTGAAAGAATATTTATATATTGTTAAGATCATTCTTAATTTCGACGGGACATTATTGTTCCAAAAGGGACTATGATCTTAAAAGTACTCGTTATTCCGAAGAGACATACATTATCGAAAGGATATGTTTTTAAGACCTTTCTTAATTCTAAAAAGACATTATATCGAATAGGAACTAAGGGTTTATGAACACTCTTAATTATGAAGGGACAGAAAAAAGGAGATGAGAAGAAGAATAGCTCGTCAAGACAAGCTAGAGGGAGAAGAGAGAAAGAGCTCTCGACAGCTCAATAGAAATTTTTTGGTGTGTTTTTTGAACTGAATGAAGTCCTCTATTTAGATAGAGATTTTTTTACCTATTTTAGCAAAAATTGCAGTAGCAGTATCTCTAATGGATAAGATCAAATGGGAACTTATTCATAAATCAGTTCAACAACACTTGTGGATAATTATTATTTTTATCATTATCAAGTATTTAAAATAAAATACCGCAATTTAAACACTACTAATGTGTGTGTTCTAATTTATGTGGGACCCTCACATTTTATTTTTTTTAATTCACACAACATTAGATCAAAGTATAATTACTTGGTGTTTAATCTTCCAATTTATCTTCCAAAATCACACCAATGTTCCAACAATCCCCACTTGAATTTTAAAAATGGTTTCAATAATAACGTCTAAACGTTTTTATAAGGTTGCTAATAAACAAAGGTGTCGCCTACAACTTGAACCTTTGCATAACGGATAATATTTTGATTTAACAAGAGTTGCTTACAACATTGAACTCTCTCTCAGACATAGAATCCGCACACAAACCTTTTCCTAAGGTGTATTCTAAAAGCCCGTGCATTTATGGCCCTGCACGTATATCCCAATTTTAATGAATGCACTAGATATTCTGCCCCGAATTCAATAGGAATCGGCCTCAGTTCCACATTTTTATAGATGAGTATTAAGAGTACTCTTGTAGCTATGTACTATGCTCCACATAAAGTATAGATCTCATTAAGAGTTTATATCATCTCATCCTCCTGTAGCTGTAGGATTCATGCTTTCTTAATTTTCTCATAGCATGTTCTATCAATCATGACTTGCTACTAACCATTGAACCTAATTATTGGAATCTCCATTCATGTAGGTCAGGTTACCATCACTTGTGATCTTTAGGCATTAGTCTCATCAAATTTGATGTGTATATGACTTTCTTTCTAATAATTCCTTCCGTCAAAGGATCAACTAATTCTTCACCAGTACGTACATGATCTACTTTAACTGTTTCTTTTGAGAGTAGCTAGCTCTCTAATCCTTTATGTAATCGTGCCTTAATTATCGTCTTTTTCCATTGCAGTAACGATTCTCAATTTTTGTAATAGTTGCAGTACTATCACAATGAATTAACACTTCTGGAAATGGTGTCACCCACTAAGGGTTCTCAACTAGAAAGCATCTTATCAACTTGATTCTTCACTAGTTTTCTCTAGTGTTATCATCCCAGATACATTCCATAGTGGATTGAGTCAATATCATTTGTTTCAACAAACAACTCCTCTAGTGATGCTCAATGTGTAGCTATTGGTCGCTAAATACTCATTTGAAGGATTTTCTATTTTATGTCATGTACCATTTAAGTACAATAGGTTACTCCTCGTAATGTAATCCTAGATTCATAGTCTTATTAAGGTACCTCATGACTTTCAATAGCATGGCAATGCTTCACATCCGTCTACTAGTAAACTTGCACAAGAGTTTCAGGACATCGACAATGTCGGGTCTAATACATTCAGTGGCATACCTAAGGACTGCCAATGATAATCACACATTATGTTTGCCTAACTCCATCTTAGGTTTTCTTACACTTAGATGTATATGCTTGCAAGTTTGCAGTCAAATAATTACATTTTCTTAAGATATTCTCAACTTTGTGAGATTTACAATTTTTTTATTTTTTATTTTATCTAGTAATCTTGAAACCAAGAATTACTTCAGCTTTGTCTAGGTCTTTCTTATCAATGTTGTTGATAAACAATGATTTCACATAATTTACAACATGAATCTTTGAACCAAATGTGATCAAGTCGTCTACATATAGATGTATGATCGAGCAAATGTTAATTCCATATTTGTAGTAAATGTGTTTGTCACTTTCATTCACTTTATATTCATTCGATAGCATTAGAATGCCAATTTTTTCATGTCATTCTTCATGAGTTTATTTTAGACAATACAAAGAATTATATAACCTATAGACCTTGTTTTCTTGTCCATGAATCACAAAACTTTCAGGTTGTTCCATATAGATTTCTTCTTCTACTTCACTATTTAAAGGGCAGCTTTCACATTCATTTGGAGTACTATCGAGTTATGAACAGCGGCTAAAGGGACTAGTACTCTCATGAGTATGATTCTAGTGATTGGTGATTGAGTGTCAAAGAAATCTATTTTTTTTTTCTTTGCCTAAAACCTTTTTTTACAAGGTAACCCTTGTATTTAGCAACGAACCATCATGTTTTAGTTTCTTTTTCTAAAATCCAAATACAACCGATTGTTTGCAAACAGGATGCAATTCAACTAGGAGTCATGTTTCGTTAGACTCTACAGAATCCATTCCATCGTTTATTGCGTCTTTTCAAAAGTTAGCATTCAATGAAGACAAAGCTTCTTGAAGGCCAAATGGATCCTCTTCCAATATACAAACCATATAATTAGATTTATATTCTTTCGCAATTATAGCTTTCTTACCTCTTTGAGATTCTATAACATCTCATACGTTGTTTTCCTCACTATTTCTGATTACTGGAATGTGATCAGATATAGTGTCCCACTAGTTCTTAATTTTTAAAAGGGAATTTATTTTTCCCCCACTAATGTCGTGCTCCCACTAGTGCCCTCACTATTCTTTATTTAAAAGGGTAAATATTTACATAGAAATCAACATCGTTTTATTCTATGATCACTTTAGCATTTATGTCATAAAACCTACATGTTTCGCTATTTATAGCATACCCAATGAATACACATTCATAGGCTCTACTAGTGAGTTCAACTTTCTTGCGGTCCAAAATCCAAACATAGTTCAGACAATTCCAAGATATAAAATAAGACAAGTTGGGGTTGTCTTTTCTTCAAAAATTTCTTAATTAGAATTTTTGTTCTTAGACTTGGGTTCTCTATCCAACATAAATTTCAATTTTCGTTATAGAAATTGAACATATCAAGCATATCACTTATTTTTCAAAATTCACGGTCATCAATAAATATGATAAAATATCGTTTTATCATTTCTAGTTGATGTGACATCAAGTTCGCACGTATCATAATTTATTAAGTTTAGAGATAGAAATTTTCTAAACACTGATTTATATGAACTTTTGGTTCATTTATCTTGACTGCAAATAATAAAATTGTCTAATCATATAACTTTGGAATTAAGTCCAAATTACTCAAGTTTAAAATTAAACGTTTGTTCACATGGTAAATTTTAATATGTCAAATATTAAATTCACACAACTTATAAAATAGAAGGATAATTTAATTTTATTTTGAACATGTCATCAAAGACGCAGTTTTTTTCCACAAGAATGCATGGTACACAATTCTCCAATACCTAGAGAATAATTTTCTTTTCGGACATGAATTGCGACTTCATATTTCCAATGCTTATGACTTTAATGTTGTTATAATATTCTAACAACACTTTCTTATTTTCAGCAGTAGAATAAGTTTTTGAACGTATCATTAGTTAGGTTAAGTAGCGGAGCAACAACTTACTTGTTCATATACTTGCGAGACATATGACATGGTTTCTCACAATTGTATTAAGATGAATTGTGAATCTTTCCACTTCTTGATAGTGGCTACTAATTTCTGATATAGGACCATTTGAAGTTCCTATTTTGTTGGCAGTTAGAGTTACTTATTCACAGTACGTTTCTGATTTTTGAAAATAAATTTAAAATTCGCATATGTGAATTTCTTAGTGTTGTTGTTATAAAAACAACCACTTCATTATTTTAGTTCAAAGATGTATTTCTATAGCTTTTTAAATCCTTCTTGTATTTAGAAACAATAAATTTTGAGTTAGTAATTTCTTCGGTAGACATGGCAGAAGGTCTTAAAATTGTTGTTTTTGGATTTCCAAATTATTGTATTTGGATTTCAAAATTCTATTTTTGAAAAAGATATTGAGTCACGACCAAATCACTCTCTTTAAGACGTTTCATGACACTGCCCAAAAATTATGCAAGGCAGACTATCAACCACGCCGCCTTCTAGATAAACCAAGTCCAGCTAGAACTGTGCGGTTAACTACTGCACTGTAGAAAACCGTTCGAGATTTACACCCTCAAATATGTTACTAAGACCACTCTTTAATACTAAAACCACTTTAATATGGTATTGTTACCACTCTGTTATGATGATGTGACCATTCAACCATGGTGTTACCACCATTCTAATCTTAAGTTCTCCAAACTATCAATATGGTACCACTCTTTAATACTAAAACCACTTTAATATGGTATTGTTACCACTCTGTTATGATGATTTGACCATTCAACCATGGTGTTACCACCATTCTAATCTTAAGTTCTCCAAACTATCAATATGGTACTATTTCTCCTCAATTAAAAAAATATTGAAAGAATATTTTTATACTTTTATACTGTTAAGATCATTCTTAATTTTGACGGGACTATGATCTTAAAAGTATTTTTTATTCCGAAGGGACATACATTATCGAAGGGACTATCTTTTTAAGACTTTTCTTAATTTTGAAGGGATATTATAATAATGACTATGGTCTTAAAGAACCCTCTTAATTCCGAAGGGACGGAAAAAAGGAGATGAGGAGAAGAATAGCTCATCAACATAAGCTGGAGGGAGAAGAGAGAAAAAGTTCTCGACAACCCAATAGAAATTCTTTGGTGTTTTTTTTTTAATTGAGTGGAGTCCTCTATTTATAGAGATTTTGTTCAACATCACTTATGGATAAGATCAAAAAGAAACAAATCTACAAAAGTGAAGGAAACAAACTCATTGGATTTGAATGATGGAAAGTTAAGAAATTCAATTGAATTCTTTATTCTTATTCTTAGCACTACTGCCATAAGCTAAATTTATAGGAAGTGATATTCATGAATAAAAATAATAATTATTATTATTTTTATCTTTATCAAGTATTTAAAATTAAATACCACAATTTAAACACTACTAATATGTGTTTTCTATTTTATGTGGGACCCTCACACTCTATTTATTCAATTCACATAAACATTAGATCAAAGTATAAATACTCAATGGATGTTCAAATATCATTTCTCTTTTATCACAACACCAAACTATCATATTTATAAAAAATATCATTTCTCTTTTAAGAAATGTGTGATATAAGTTAAGAAATGTGCGAAGGGTATTTGTTAAAAAGGTGCGTGTAATTAAAAGGTGTTAACATCTAACTTCTCCATGAATTGAAGAAGAATATATATATTTAAGATCATTAAAGGACTTGTCAATACAAATCGAAGGAGGGAGATGAGAGAAAAAACACAGGAATCATCAACTTCGAGTTTTAGTGTGTAGAATGCACTGTGTGAGCTCTCTATTTATAGAGAAAATTCACATGTGTAGAATGCATTGTGTGAGCTCTCTATTTATAGAGAAAAATCACAACTAATAAATGAGAAACTTTTGGAACAAGTAATACATTACTTTATGATTAAGTAATTCACATATTAGATCTATCACAATTGAGTACCAAAATATATTATTCAGTACATAAATATATTATTGTGTATCAAAATATATTTCAAATCATGTACTAAAAAATATATTAGATTGCCTACCAAAATATCTCAGATTGTGTTCTAAAATATTCTAGATTGCGTTCCAAAATATTTTAGCAAAACTTGAGGATTAAGAAAACACTTTCTAATAATGATTAAATTAATTATTTAATTTATCATTTCCAAATAATAAAATATATCAATATATATTTTTTCTCTAGTACTTACTTCATTCACTTAATTTTGTACCACCTTAGAGGTACACCCCCACTATATAAACACTACTAATGTGTATGATCCATCCGACGTGGGACTTCCACTTTTTTCAATTCACACAACCCTAGTTCTATCCAACATGGGAATTTGTGTTTTGTCTTTAAACTCAATTTCCACACATGTTCCAACAATCCCCCACTTGAATTTAAAAAACGTCTCCATAAGATTCGCTAGTAAACAAAGGTGTCGCCTACAACTTGAACCGAATATTCCGAATTCCATAGGAACCGACCTAAGTTCCACATTCGTATAGGCGAGTCTATCAAGAGTACTCCCGTAGCTATGTACTCCACTCAATATAGAGTATAGATATCATTATGAGTTTATATTATCTCATCCTTCTGTCGCTGCAAGATTTATGCTTTCTTAATTTTCTCATAGCATGTTCTATCACTCATGACTTGTTATTACCCATTGAACCTATTTCTTGGGATCTCCAGTCATGTAGATGCTTTCTTAATTTTCTCATAACATGTTATATCACTCATGACTTGTTATTACCCATTGAACCTATTTCTTGGGATCTCCAATCATGTAGGTCGGGTTACCATAACTTGTGACCTTTGGACATTAGTCTCATCCTATTGGATGTGTTTAGGACTTTCTTTCTAGTAATTCCTTTCGTCAAAGGATTGATTGTTCTTTATCAGTACGTACATGATAGACTTCTTTAGGTGTGCGTGCCTTAATAATCGTCTCTTACCATTGTAGTAACGATTCTCAAGTTTTACAATTGCTGCAGTACTATCACAATGAATTAGAATGTATTAACACTTATGGAAACAGTTTTATCACTCATGAATTGTTTTTTTTTTTTTTAATAATGTCGTGAGTGAGGAAAACTCTTCCCTTCAAATGAAGACATTTTGATATATGCCCTCAACAATAAAAAAATCTCATCACTCAAAGCTCAATTGTATTATGTGCTCTTAATAATATAAAAGCTAATAACTTTTCTATCTTATTCCTTGACTATATCAACAACAAACAAGCATTTTTTAGACTAAGTGAGGTCAACTATGTGAATCAACTTACGTCATAATAATTTATTATAATTATATAAATGAGATTCAATAAAGTTTACATTGGCTGTCGAGACCTAGCACAATTCACTATTTTTTTTCTTCTTTTGAATAACAATTCACTATATTGATGAATACCCTGATTTTATTGCTTTTTGCTACTCTCAACTCTAGAGCACCTTCAAAAACTAAAAGGTTAATTCATGTGCTTATATGTTACAAAAACAAAAAATCTTGCAAGCCCGAATTTATAACAAAAAAATTACAAGTCCAAAGATTTTAATTTTGGAAGGAAAAAATTGTAGAAGTTTAGCATCATCTAAAAAATGTCAACTATTTTATATTACAGCTGCTTCTAGTAAGAATTGTAAAACAGCTTCCTTTGTAGGAAGTGAAGGAATTGCACCTCTTTCTGTAACTGTTATGGCACCACATACATTAGCAAAATACAAAGCTTTCTTCAAACTTTTCTCATCCTGCCAAGAAAAAAATAATAATATAGATTTCATAAGAATGATATAATTGTTAACTGAATAAGTCATACTCTTTAAATAGAACTCCCTTATACACATAAAATTAATTTTGTAAAATTGATTCTTGCGAAAAGTGAATTAAATTTAAAGTGATTTATGCTTGGATACATTCATGTACAAGTGGGTTAAACAATACATTCGAGACTAAAAATCAATTCTAAATGCAAAAGCTACAAATTTTAGCATAAAGATAAAATCAATTATGAAAGCAAAAATGTGCGCTTACTCATTTTTATTTTTTTACCAAATGACACGCATTTACTCATTAAGAGCATAATTAAACTGATAATGCAAATGTTCCCTTGACAACAAATGATAATTTTAATTCCATAAGTAAAAAACATAATCTTCAATTTCAGTTCCTTTGTCTTTATTTCCCTCATCAAGAGTTGATTCTATAAACCAGTAAAAATACTTTTTTTTTACGAGGACAGTAAAATATTCATGGTTTTTGTTCTGCACCGGCCAAAATGCCAATCCAATGCTAACACATGGACCAAACATCCACCAGATCAAGGCGCATCGTCTGAGGGTGCACACCAATAGCGATGCACGCAACCTCAATGAAGCACGCCTCTGCGCATCAGACACCGTACAAGTGTCCTCCTACGGCCTCCTGATGATGCGACGGATCCCACAGGGACGGTTATTCCCACGCGTCTATACAAAGGTGACTTAGCTTCACCCTCAACGTATGATTCATTTTTCCCACACTTTTCACACATTCCATCTCATTTTCCAAAGCTAACGTGCCTGCATACACCTTTCGTCCCACCACGAAGACTCATCGCCGCCGTACCAGAGCAATTTCCGCCACTGTTTCCTCCATCAGTTCCTCACCGGACATATCATTTATCCCCAAAAAAAATATTTTTTGACTAAGGTATATACAACTTTCAACATCAATATCAATGAAAATTAAGCAGGAATGAGCAAATACAAAGATGAGGAATTTAATTTTTATCTACTATAAAAATGAGTGAAGATTAAAAACAAACCTGAAAAATACTCGGGTCAGAAGCTATACTGTACAGAAATCCACTAACAAATGCATCACCAGCACCAGTTGTGTCAACAGGTTTAACTTTAACACCTCCAACCCTGCCTTGAAATTCCTGCACAGAAATTTGGCACCACAATTATTAGGCCATGTTTGGATAGACAGCTTAGTTAAGCACTTATCACACGAGTGCTTATCATAAAGTGTTTATGTGGAAGCTATTTTTATAATGAGATAATATAAATTCAAATTGTTTTCATGTAAGTCATAAGCTATCCTAAAGAGTTTATGAAAATAAGCTGAAATAGCATGTGAACATGTCTTAAGCTCTCCCATAAGTCTTTACAAGTGTTTATGCCAGTAAATATGTTCAAATAATCAATCTCAATAGACTATAATTCCATAACTTATTACTAATAATACCAATTTGGATAAACATAAACTTATTTAAAAGCACTTATGGGAAAAGGAATATTAAATTATTTTTACAACAACTATGAGTATTTTACTATCAGTTTTCTCACAAAAGATGAAATTTGCTTCTTATCTCAATTTTTTCAAATCTTTTCTCATTTAACTTTCCCTGAAATAGGCATCTACGACCTTATAAGGACTTTTCCGCACGTCAATGACCATAAACTTATTTTCATTGAAAAGCTAATCCAAACAACACCTTAGGCACCTCTGTATTGAGACCTGATAACTAATAGTAGGACCGACACGACATTGACACATGCCATTACATTCAATTATTTTCATTTTCGCACATTATTACTGATTCGACGTGGTAGTGTCATGTCCAAGCTCAACGTCTCTGTTGGTGCACACAAGTGCATCCAACAAGACATGTGACATCATATTCAAATTGATATGGCAAGTGTACCTTAGTGTAATATCTACAACCCTTAGACCCTTCAGTAACAATTAAGAGTTTGAGATTAGGATGAAAAAGTTTCTTCAAAACAACATCATCGTCGTAAGGATCATCGCCTTCTGTCAAAAATGTAATCTCATCCTCACTTATCTGTACATACATAAAAAAATACAACATTAGGCCTATGATTGAATGCTGCTGTAATTTGTTTTACACTGACAATGCATACTAATTAAACTCACTGGGAAAAATGATAAACTTTTTTATACTACTACTACATCATGTGTATAATTTCTTTACCTTAATGACATCGGCTTGATCCCATATACTCATTATGCCTTTCCGAGCAGCCTCGGCAGACGGCCATAACGCCAATCTTAAATTCGGATCGTATGAGAGAATGCAACCAGAACTTTTGGCAATCTTCATAGCAGCAATGTGTGCTGATTTGCACGGATCATCAATTAAACTAATAGAGCCATAATGGAAAATTGTAGCCTGAAAAATCAACGTTATCATCAAAATCATAAATTAAACCATAGGTCTCGAACCACATTTCATGAAATAAACAAATGAAATTCAAAATACCTTCTTTAAGAGATCTCTATCGAGTTCTGATTCGTGAAGAAGCATATCAGCACTTGGATTCCGGAAAAACAAGAACTCGCGCTCGCCGTCGGATCTAAGTGTAACAAAAGCTAATGCAGTCCTTGCATTGGCATCGAACCTCATGCCAGAAGTATCGACATTGTTCTGCTTTAAAATATCAGCCAACATGTAACCAAATTCATCTGCTCCAACCTAATACACAGATAATAAGGAAAAGAGGTATGATTTTCAATTTCAAATCTAGTTTAAATCGTGAATCCGAAAACCTGTTTCTAATTCATGAATGGAATCTTGTTATGAATCATACACGAACATAAAAATATTTCAAGATTCAAATCATAGTAAATCAAATGACAAAAGAAAAGTGGTTGACTACACAAATTTGACACAAAAAATTAGCCGACTACACTATACAATAGAACTAATCGAGAATCACAGTTCTGAAACATGAACAAAATCTTGAAGGAAGATGTGCAAATAGAATGTAACAAGAAAATGAAGAGCTCAAATAACAAACTAGATGAACAAAAACTTCTATAAAATTTTACCTTGCCTATAAAAGCAGATGAACCTCCCAATCTAGATATGCCAACAGCAACATTGGCAGGAGCTCCACCAGCAGATTTCTTGAAAGCCGGTGCCTCGGCGAGCGACACTCCTCCCACAGTTGGCACAAAGTCTATCAACATTTCCCCAAAGGAAACAACCAGTGAACTTGTTTCCTTATGGTCTTCTTTTGCAAGATCATTGGATTCAACTGCAGAATAGCAGTAGCTTTAACCAACATAAACAATGGTATACAACATTTACTAGTAGCTAGTAACCTACGAAACACTGACATAGTATCGAACACCGTATACGCTTTCAATCCTAAATGTTGGCGTAGCTAGTAACAATCTAATTGCAGAGAATTCAGTCATAATTGAACACTTGATAGTGTCGTCGGTAAGAGGTGTACTATAAAACATTTTGTATGCTTACTCATTTAAATTAGAAGAACCACCATAAACATGTTCTCATATAAACTGTTAACGAACAGAACCATCAAATGCATCATTAGTTCAATCAATGCAATTTCCATATACTTTCATTTTTGCCACTGATGCAGGATCCGTAGTCAAGATCATATAAAATTAATTTACTGATATTGTAATTTGAACCGTTTAATCTCAAATCAATAGTTAAGATTATTAAAGTTGATTTACTGATTGTGTAATTTGAACCTTCTGATCTGAATCAAATAAGTGGTTGATATTGATTACCGCGTGTAACTACATGATGTGTCAGTATTGTGTCTAGTGTATGTGTCATTGTTTCATAGCCTCACCCTCCTCTAAAATCAACTGCTAGAAGGAAATATAGTACAAATTTTAAGACTAGCAATGACTAAAGAAAGACCACATTCATCATGTTAACGTGATATGGTGTTATACCGGATCAATGTGAAGTGTACAAGTGGTTTTCCAATGCGACGGAGCTATGCTAGTTCACGCCAGAAAAATTGGCAAAGGTACTTCTCAAGGGAGGTTGCAATGATATTACAGGGAGCGTCTAGAGGGAACTCAATAGAAGAGTAGGTGAAAGTGGTGAAAAATGTGTAAATTGTACTTGCGATAGTGCGCAACCACCTTTATATAGGAGAGCTCAATGTAACCGTTTCCATGAAACCCAACAACGAATGCGAGATGATTGGAGATTACCTCAACGGTCCTAATCGACAGAGATGAGCTTCTGTGCAGCCAAGCGCACGAGAGATCCTTTGTGGTCTATTATGAATCATGGAATCATAGGAAAAAAGATCATAATGATCAACCACGATATAGATTGATAAAACATAATAGAAATTCTATAATGAGTTTTCCTATACATAGATATTAGTTCGAGTACTTAATTCTAACCAAACTACTAACTATAGTTAACCTATCAACTAACTATAGTTGATTAACTATAGTGTAATATAGTCCCTAATCCAGCTAGGATTATGTGTTATGAAAGTTATTGTTCTGACATATATTGTTTTCTAGAAACATATAGAAATGACAAAAAAATATCCAGCGGTAGTTAAGTACCGCTGACGTGTAAAGACAACAATTGTCATGCATTATTTGGCCGGCGATATGTATTGTGGGCTGTGGCCCAATCAGAAAAAAAAAATGACACATCAAATCAGCAGCACAAAACTCTGAAAAAAACTCAAATCAGATTCTGTGAAACAAATCACAAATTTGATCCAAACACATAATCCAAAACCCCAAAAAGATTCAAACTTTATCTTAAATTTTTAGTTCCAACATAGGTAAATAAAATCCTTAAAATTCTCAAACAAAAAAAGACAGTGAGAGAGAGAAGAAAAAACCTGATGGGGTAGTAGAGTGAGCCATTGATAAAAACAATGGAGGTGGTGTTTGATTTTGTAAGAACAAAAAAAAAAAAGTTTCAGAAAAAAAGCTATAATATACGTTGTTTTTTGTTTTGTTTTGTTATTGTTATTGTTGTGGTTTGAAGAGAGGAGAAAATAATGGACTGAAAGGGTAGATGAGAATATTTATGAATGAAAGGAGACAGAAATTCAACAACGTATGCAGTAGCACCCAGATTTTTACTATTATATATTTGTGATATTAGTCACTTTAGTCCTTGAATAGGAAATAAGTCGTCATTTTAGTCCCTGAATGCAGATAAATAGCAAAATAATCCTTGAATGTAGACTCTGTTAGTCAATTTAGTCCTTGAATGCAGACTTCGTTAGTCAATTTAATCCTTGAATGTAGACTTCGTTAGTCACTTTAGTCCCTGAAATTGACTAACATAGTCTACATTCAAGGACTGTTTTGCAATTTTTCTGTATTCAAGGACTAAAATGACTACTCTATTATTATTTAGGGACTAAATGACTAATTCCCCCCTTATATTTTCAACTTTCTGCCTACACTTTTTCAAAGTATCTTCTAACGTAGTAACGTGTTGTTTTTTTGCACATTTCAAGCTGATTTTGATGCATTTCATGTAGACACATTTTTTAATCCCTCATATAGACACCTTATTCTTTAAAGGAGGTTTTTTTTTTTTAGGGATTCTTTAAAGATGTTGGTTGATATACTTCATCAGATTTATTTAAAAAAAATAAAAAAATAAAAAAAAGATTTTAAATTTGTTGAATAACTAATGTATCTTATCTATAAAAAAAAAAAACTTTCAGTTTCGCATATTTAAGGCTCAAATTACTCTAACTAAGAACACCTCCTTCTCGAGTATTGATGACGCAAAATCATGTAGAGTTTTTAGTCATGAAAGAACAAAAATGGGAAAATGACTTTTAAAAGATACTACTACAACTAACTTTTTTTTGTTTGTTTTTGAATTAAGATAAGAAAATAAAACTAACCAAAACAAACAAGCTAAAAAAAATAGAAAATAAAAATTAAATAAATAAAAATAAAATCTAACCTTGTCGAAAATATCAACAATCATCGACAACGACACCAAAAATATGATGACTAAATTTAGCAAGTGCACCAACCTATTTCAAGTAATAAAGTTGTAAATAAAATCGTCTCAGCGGGGGTTGTCATTTCAACTAGTATACTAAATAAACTTTAAAAAAAAGTAAATAAAAAAAAACAATTAAAATGGGGGGAGTTTGTAGGTTTGATTTGATTTCACAAAACAATTGAGTTTATTGGAAAAAATATAAAAGATTTTGATTGCAGATATTAGTGGTGATTAGAACTATTTCATTCCCCTTTATTTCCTTGTTAGATTAACAAAAAGAGTTATTGTTATGAGGTGCGTGGCAGCACACCCGGAGCGCGTGGCTTCTGCTTGCGGTGCGTTTTTTCCTTTTTCTTCGTCTTTTTTAGTGTTTTCTTCCTCCAAACTTGTTTTGGAACTTGAGACATAATTTTCCCAACTTATAATGTCTTCAGATGACTCTTGAATTTTCATTTCATGTCTTTCCAGTTCTTCATGAGTTACTTTGCTTTGCTTAATAGCATGATTTTCAATAGAATACTTACAAAACACATAATATTGGTTGGTTTAGAGAAGAACACGAATTACATGTCTAAATACGAAAACATTACTAATATACCTTAAACCAAAAGCAACTTATCTTAAACTCCTCTTATCTGGGTCAAATCACTAGTAAAAGGACTAAAAAATATGGAACATAATGTAAGATGACGTGTCATCAACACCGAATAAACTCACCATTACAACTATTACCTAAACATGTGTATGGGCCGATCACATGCACCTCTTCTTCTTAAAAACTCCTTACGTTATATAGAGAGAATTATGCTCTTACCCAACAGTTTTTGCTCATTCCCAACAGAAAATACCAAAATACCCCTGCGTGAGTTAAGTCACGCTAGAGTTAAATCTGCGTGACTTAAGTCACGCTAAATCTGTGCAAAAAACCTGCACGGCCTGAAACTTCATATTCCCTAATTTTCTTCATTCATTCATTCATACATGCATTCACTCAATTGCATCCATTTTTTCATCATTCATTCAAACATTCATTCAAAATATCATAATGTCATTCCCGCATCATTTTTGGAGATCAAGGCTATTTAGTTAGCGTTGACTCACTATTTTTATTCACAACTTGAACTTTTAATTTTTAAAGGAAAATGGGAAATTTTTTAAATAAACCATTTTTTGAAATTTAGGGTTCGGGGGTTAGTTACATAAAGGGAATGTATTAGCACCCTTTATGTCCGTAGTATCCTACGGGAACCTCTTTATTTTATTCAAATATTTGTGCTATAACCTACTTGCTTAGAAAACGGAATTAGAGAATGAATAGTGATTAATTAAAAGAAAAGGAAGATTTTTTATTTACATTTTTTATTGATTTGGAAGGACATGGTCCTTTGCTTACGTACCTGTGAGGGATCAAAACCTCATAGTTCGGTGTAAAAATACCGATTGATTTGTTTTTGTGTTTTTTATATGTTTTGAAAAAAGTTTTAAAGGGTAAAATCCAAAGTGGCAAAAGAGGAAATTTGTTTGTTTTTATTTTATTTTAAGAAAGAGTTTAAATATATTGAAACTCTATTAAAGTTTTTATTTAAGAAAATTAAATGGAAGAAACTCTTCATGAGAATCAAGTCTTTTTTTAGGAAAAAGAGTTCTTTTTTTTGAAATTTGTTTTTTGGAATATTTGAACGTTTTAGTTTTTTTATTTATAATTAAAACCTAAATATAAAACTAACGTGACAATAAAATAAAAGCGCGAGAATTTCGTAGTGACGTTGGATCACCACAAAATCCCTTAATCAAATATATTTTTTTTGCATTTTTTTTTAATATGTAAAGCAGAATAAATAAATAAATAAATAATGACAATAGAGCTAAATACATTCTAATTGCTGGAAAATAAATGACAATAACTAAAATGATATGCAAAAATGCTAAAAAGTAAGAAAATAAAAGAAACTAAGAGATAGGGAAAACAGAAGGGACAAAAGTTCCGAAGAGACATTTTCCTAAGGGACATAAATAATTATAGAAGAGGACAATAATAGTTCGTCAACACAAGCTAAAGAAGGGGGAAGAGAGAATAGTTCTTTGATAACTCGAGAACTTTTGATGTCTGAAATTGTGTGGAATGTGAGCTCTATTTATAGGTGAGGAGCCAAATATGAGTTTCAAAAAAAAGGGAAAGTTGTTTAATGGAATTGATGGAATTGAAGGTTTTGGAATGTGAAAGTTGACATGAGAGTAATTTAGCCACTAATGGTGGCGCAGTTGAGATGAAATTTTTTTGGACCTTGGGCATTTTATTTTTGGACTTATTCTAAGTAATAAATAAAAAAGAAAAACAAATACCTAAAAAAATAATAAATAAAAGTAAAAAAAAGATGGAAATAAAATAAAATGGTAAACTAAAAATAAAAATAACAAAATAAAATAAAAATAAAAAATGAACATAAAAAAAAAATGGAAATAAAAGATGAAAAATAAATAGACTAATAATAAATAAATAAATTGGTCTTTGGAATCCTTCTTTGAAAATTGATTTATTTCTTCAAGTCAACAGATTCTAGTAGGTTGTAATGAATGTTGTTTGCCACCTAGTATCAACAGCTCCATTCAACCTTTTGTTGAGGTTTTTGAAATCTCAAACTCTGCAATCAACAAAAAAAAGTTAGTGACCCAAATTGGAGGCACAAGTTTATTCCATACCTAATATGCATGGGATGGTGATTCACGGCAGTCAAGTTAATGACACAGTTACATAGTCAGTAAATTTTCAATCGTTAGATGAATCTAAAGGTTCAGAATTATTATTTATTTTTTATTGAATTATGGATAACCATTATTTTTCTCAGTCTTGTCTCTTGCAACAAAACGGTGAAGAACACCTATGGTATGATGATATGAACTCTCACTCCTCCCATTCTCTTCTCCGATTCCGATCGTCTTCAATTCATTGTCCAACGACAGCGATCTCTTTTACTACACTGATAATTCATCGGAAACTAACCACACTGAGATAATCCCATATCCATCTCTATCATGGAGCATTATGTACAACAATGTCGCAAGTTACAACCCCTTTACCGGATTCCAAACACCGGAAACCACCGCCGAATGACCAACTAACAACGGTGGTTAACAGATCTATGAGGAACGATCCTCCGCCAACCACATCAAATATGGGCACCACGGTCTCAGGAGGATGTTGATAAAACGGCGGCGACAACACAAATTTATGAAAACGCCTCCAACAACGACGGTTGTTGATGACCAGGAAGGTGGAGAAGAAAAGGGAATTGACAGGTGGAGAAAGCGAATATTGGGGAGATAGAATGGAAAAGTAATGTGTAATTATGTTTCACTAGATAAACAAACTGAGAGCTTTTCGACCGTGTGATTGCATCATTATTTTGACTGCGGTGAATCATGGTCCATATGCATGTGTACGGTCACAGAGCACATGAAGAACAAGCTCGTCTTAATTCCCACAAGAGGGACAAGTGATTGTTAACTCACCCCTTATCTAATTTGGTGGTAGTTAGTAAGAATATGTCCACAAACCATTAACAACATGAAAGTTTGAATATGATATATGTGTTTCCCTGAAATTCCCTAGAACTTTACAATCCCCCTCCATAATAACACAATTTGAAACAAGTAAATCATACGCAATTTTGACCACGAATTGACGAGTACTAGTGTCATCCCACACAATGGCGTTTAGCCCATCAACCTCAATAGGGGGCAGGGATTTCTATGATTGTATTTGCAATATTATCTAGTAGACTCTCAAACAACAAATTGTTTTCCAAATTCCCAAAAGCATTAGTTACATCCTTAACAGTAAGAGTAGTATGAAAAAAGATCGAGTCGCTAATATGATGAGAGAATTGTTGTTGGACCCCATTTTTCCAACCACAAACAAGTAAGAGCACCATATCCAATTTGCTAGATTATATTTGTTGGAAACGTCCCCTAAGTCCCAACGAGGGCTTTCCAAAGTGAGGAGTCATATCTACTTAGGAGGACTTTGTATAGTTGGTTGTCAAGTTGGTATTGAGTTTCCAAAGCATTTCATTAAAAATACTTCATTATTAAGGTGAGGGCGCTTATAACTGAATCCACCTTCCATTTCAGACAAATAAATGATAGTCCCACCCTAGTAAATGAGACTTATTGATATGATCAATGTCTCCCCAAAAAAAACTTTTGTGAATATTTTCCATCTCATCACAAAGGGTCTTAGGCAACTTGGCATATTGCATAATAAGGTACAAAAGTTAGAACTTATCTAGAAAGAGTGATTATGCCAGCTATACTCAAACATTGATGTTGCCAACCAATCAAATTGTTATGCTCCAAGATACCAGTCAAGGCTTTTAACTCGGAAAAAACATGTATGATGTAAGATATCCTCTTTGAGATGGTTATCAAGATTTCACTAAAATATAATTGCATCAAGTAAAAGTTTAATTCTATTAAAAATAACTTTAGAAATACCTTTATAGGTAATAATATATAAACTAGGGCTTATCAAAATTAAGAGAAATAAACTTTTTAGAAAGGGAACAACCCATATAATCAAATCGCATGGTTAAATTATGAGAAATTGAAAAGCCTCTTCTCACATTAGGTCTCATTACCAGATTCACCTCAACATCAAATCCAACATTGAAGCTCATCTCATTCTCTTGCATCCACAACCTAAACATCTTCGTTATTTTGTTGGTTCGACCCGTAACCATATATCCTAGACCCAAAAATTACCTCATTTGGTTTAAGATTTTACTCATTTTCAATTTTCCAGTGTTCAATTTCTCACATTTAAATGATTTTAAAGTGGATAGATTAAAGAAGATGAATCTATACTGTTCAATCGGTCAAATGGTTGTGGATTTTGTTCGAGTGGGTGACTGTGTCATTTTTCTACTACAGTGAATCTATCACGCATGCAAGAAATGGATATGTTTTGCTTAGAATTTTACTTTTATCCTCTAATGAAATTTATTATCAACAACATTTCTTTTACTTAAAAAACAAATTTATTATTTTACGAATAAAATTGAAATCTACTGATAAAATTGGGTGCGAAAATCAAAAGTCGGTAAAAAGACTAAACATTGAATTCCTTTCAGAATATGAGGAAACATAAATTTATATCTTGAACTTTCTATTTTGCCATCATATACAAACTAAAATATACCCAATTTCTACACTTGTCTATAAAATTCATCAGATTTCTTCTTCTTCTTCTTCTTCAAATTTTAATCCACCACCACTTGAAGAATTTATCGAATATGCAACGATTTCCATTTTCTATTTAATGAATCAAAACCAAATTTCATTATAGTATTGTTTTCTTCTTCAATCTCCGCCTCCGAATTAGTATAAGGTGGTTTTTGCCAGTATTATTCCTCTTATTGGAAATTGGATCTTTTTGGAGCCTACTTTCTTTTCGCTTTTATTTCTCAACATCATTTTTTTTTTGAGGAAATTTCTCAACATCATTTATTAATATTAAATTTGAAGGAAGATTATAGTTTTCTTTTGATTCTACAAAGCCTTTAGAATTTGTAAGTTTTTTTTATTCCATAGTTTTTTGTTAATTGCAATTACAATTAAAAAAAATATTAAAGATTAACCGAGTTGAGATAAATAAAACAAACTGGAAATGTATAGATAATTTTTTCCAAAAATGTAAAATGAAATTTTTTTCTAAAAATTTATCAAATCGAAAAAACATTTTAGATAATAGAAATGTAATTTGGGGAGTTGAAGTCGTGAAAGATTAAAAGTGATAATAAATACTAAAAAGGTAAAATTGATATTTTTAATGGTTTGTAGAGTGTGGGTAAAGGTGTCGCGGTGCGAGGTAAGTTTCCCTTATTATTATCAGGGAGTTTGAATGCATGTTGAGATGTTTTTTGGGCAAAACTTTATGTCTTGGTTGAGGTTATTGCACTTCGCCCATTTGTTTTTGTTCATTCCCGTCAAATAGCTGAGCGTGAGTTAACTCACGCATATGTATTTTCAACGTGAGTTAACTCGCGTAGGTGTATTTTCCAATGTGAGTTAACTCACGTAGGACGGGAATGAGCAAAAACACATGTGACAAGAGCAATTCTCCTTGGTTGATGTAGTATCTCACATAAATTGGCTCAAGCCCACTATTCATAAATCCGATGGCCCATCATCTCTTTTGTTGCTCATTCAATATAAATGTGGCCGCATCGACAATATTTTTCTCATTCGATTCTTCTTATCATTTTCAATAATGCTTCATCTTATCCTTGAAAAAAATTGCTTCATCTTTATCTCTACGTCGTCTTTGTTCTCGATTTTCTTTCTTCATTCTTCTTATAACTTGTTTTTACTTTCTTCTGTTCTTTTATATTCTTTATTTATTAACCATTTTTCAAGATCTCGCTGCCTCTTTAAATCCACAATTGATTAGTTCTTAAATTCCTCTCACAAAATCATCAATTAATCTTATTGTCAAATTTCTCTCAGAAACAAATTTGTCTACTTGTTACCTTTCAATTTTACTTACATCTAGTTTAACGATGACAACACCCAATGACAAAATTCTCGATCTAATAGTTTGTAAAACTCTATTAAGAGTTTAGTTTTTGCTCAAAATTTTTAGATCGATCGTCCAATTTGATTGTTGTAACAATCGATGAAAGTGAATGTGTAGATCAAGATGAAGACATTCAATTAAAAGTATTTATAAATCACATAATCAAATCGACGAATTAACAAAGGTATGCCATCAATAATATATGTTTTTCTTATTCATAATATTTGAATATATCATTGCATCATTGTAAGTTTATTGGATGCCGTCGAAGGATAAAATGTATGATTATATTATTTTTAATGCTTATTTTGTTGCGCATTCTCTATTCAATCACCAGGTTTATTTTGAGTTTTTAGAAATAATTTTTTGTTGTTTAAAAAAAAGTTTACGAATAAAAGTAACGGATATAACTTCATTGATCGTCAACATTTTTTTCTTTGTCATTAGTACAAATATGTTGTTTTATTTTCTCACATTTCTTTATCGTTAGTATAAGTCACTGCTTCAAATATTAATTAAAATAGTGATCGTAGCCAATATCATGTTGATTCGAGTGAAACAGGGGTCAATTTCTTAAGGTCCAATATTTTATTTTATTTTGTAAAAACAAAATATTGTGTGTTGGTTTTTATATCTCATATTAGGTTGTTATGACCGTTTTTATATTTACTTATATGTTCTATAAATTTGAATCGCTCTTTGTGATTCTATTCCATTGTAATTTCTCTAAATACAACTTACTTTCCCAAAATTAAAGAAAATAATTTGCTCTATTTAGAAGTTATGATATATAAGTTTATAAGATAATTCACAATAAACTTAAGCTGTATTTCATTGTTGTGATAAATATATTACCACTTTTTGGTGACCCAAAAGAGAAATTGGTGACCCATTCTTGTGTTTTGACAAGTGCAGATTCAGTTCGATCAAAAATTACTTCAAATATGGGATTGCGTAAGGAAGAATGTGAGTTTTTCTTCAAGATTACAGAAACTAGCAGGACTTCCATGTTGAGTGGTTATCGTCATGAACGATGGCTCATTCTTTTCATAACAAAGAACATAAGCCTGCAAATATGACTGAAAGTAGCTGAACTTAAGATGTGGAATCAGAAAATAGGTGCAAAATCAAAGAACAACGAGGCAACAAGAGCAAAACCATTACATTATGGGTAATACATAAAAAGGTAAGGGTCTCAAGTTCAATTGATATTTACAAACAATATTAGGAGTGAAAACGTGGCATCTAGTTATTAGTATTTCTTATTCCATTTAAATTTCATTATCTAACATTTGGTCGTGTAGCTAGAAGCTTCTAGTTGTATGAGCTGTGAATTTTGATCTAAATTCCTTGTCCTAGGTAATATGTAGTGAATTTTATGCACACATCTTATGGTCGTTATTTCTCCAGATAGAAGTAAGGTATTATTGGATTCTAATACCTAATATCCAAATCCTTGTTACACGAAGAAAATAAATCCATTTTTCCACCACCACCCTGAAACATGGCATGGTCTCTTGATGCACTTAAATTTCCCGAATTGCAACGGTTTCCAAGCGCAGAATGATCGTTAAAAGTGGAAATAGATAGTGTTGATCCACCTGTTGTAATAATCACAAGTAGTTATGTGATGAATCCAACAACTATCTTTAAATACACGTTGGCTTCATATCAACATCAGAGATAAATCTATCATCCTCACCTCTAAAGCCTACTCTACTTGATGACGTCGATTTCCATAAGCTATGAGCACATAGATCTTCAAGAATGAGAGCACCATAGTTGAATCTAATGCTTTAAATGTTCATGTCATCAAGTCACCACTCACCACCTAGATCATGTTCCTCTGTGATACACCTTCATTTATATACAATAATATTGTTTAAGTATTACATTATTTATTGAATCAATATTATTATCTTTTATTTGGTGATGTTGAAAGATATTGGAAGAATTTTCATTAGGGACTGTATTTTGAATCGACAATTAGAGGAGCCTTTGCATCATCATCATCCCATAGCTTTACTTATAATGGATTTTCAAACACAATTTTATCATAATAGGAGACCATCCGGTTATGAGAATGTCGTGCCTCCTGCAGTTTGAGGTATACCACAAACATTTGCTCCTGATTCGCATGACAACATAAATCAACATGTTCCTTTTTTCTTTCCCAAATTTAGTGGAGGCACCGAGACTTTCCTACCAAATCCACTTACTTACCATGAGGTTCATACTTTATTAATCCTTTTACCTGGAATTGTTATATTTCACCTTTTTTGCTAATTCAATTACGCATAATATATTGTAAATGTTTAAATTTTATACAGAGATATTACGACATAGAAATTTACAACAAAAATCGTAACGCTAAGAATATATTTGAGAGAAGGGGAATTCAAAATTCAATTCAAGGGAAGGTTTTCTAAACTTGGCTAGTTTCACAAGCAATCAAAAAAATTGAATTCTAATTCGAGGTAAAAGTTTTCCATCCTTGGTCGAAATCATTACTGATGAAATGAGAAGCTAGGTATAACTTTTTCATTTGTTATGATTTCGACCAAGGCTGGAAAACCTTTACCTCAAATTAGAGTTCAATTTTTTTGGTTTCTTGTGAAACTAACCAGGTCTGGAAGACCTTCCCACTGAATTGAAATTTGAATTCCCTCTTTGTAATTAGCGTTCCAATGTTTGTTGTAAAGTTCTCTGGTTCTCTGTCGTAATATCTCTGCATAAAATTTAAACATTTAAAATATATTATGCTTAATTGAATTACCAAAAAAGATGAATATAATTACAGGTAAAAGGCGGAAAAAAGTTTTAACCTCATGGTAAGTAAGTGGGTTTGGCATGAAAGTCTCGGTGCCTCAACTAAATTAGAAGCGAAAAAGGAACGCGTTGATTTATGTTGTCACGTGAATCAGAAGAAAATGTTGTTGGAATATTAGGAACTGTGGGAGGCACAACGTTCTCAAAACTTGAAGGTCTCCTATTCCGATAAAATTGTGCTTAAAAATCCATTGGATGTACAACGGTGGAAGGATGATGCAAACGCTCCTATCATTTTCTATTCTCACAATACCGTCCCTATTGAAGATTCATCTAATATCTTTCAACATCACTATTTAAAGGATAACTACGTTGGTTCAATAAATAATGCGAAGCTTGAAAAAAAATGATATTATGGTATCTAAATGGAAGGTGTAGCCTAGAAGAACATGGTCTAAGTGGTGACGAAATCACATAAACATTTGAAGCATCGTATTCAACATTGGTGCTTTCACGCCTGAATAATTCTTTGCTCAAAGTTGATGGACAATGGGCATTATCAAGTTGAGTAGGCTTCAAAGGTGAGGATGATAGATTGGTCTCTAATCTTGATCTGAAGCCAATAGTTAATTTAAAAATTGTTGTTGGGTTCATCACATTACAATATGCGATTATTAGAACATGTAGATCAACACTGACCTTTTTCACTCTTAATGATCTTTTTGCGCTTGGAAACCATTGGAACTCAGGAAACTTAAATGAATCAAGAGAGCATGACATGTTTCACGATGGTACAGGAAAATATGCATTTTTTTATGTAACAGGGATTTGGATATCAGGGATAGAATCCGGTCATACCTTACTTCTGTTCGAAGTAACAATGAAAGAATGAAGCTCATTGGACAAGAGGCAATAACATAACAACGATATTGAGATAACAATGTTAAACAAGATGATAATATGAATTCAATAAATTGTCTCACTATTTCATTGCCTCATGTTTATTTGATTTCACATCTGTTTCTTTTACCACATCTTCAGTTTTGTTACTTTCAATCATATTTGCAGCTTAATGTTCTTCCTTATCGAAAGAATGAGTCATCACTGCATGAGGATATCCACTCAACATGGGAGTCCTCATACTCCTTGTAATCTTTAAAACAATCACACTCTTCCTTTCACAGTCCCATATTTGAAGCAATTTTGGATTGAATTGCATTTGCACTTGTCAACTACAGTCCCATATTTGAGAAAAATCACACTCTTCCTTACACGGTCCCTTTTTCAATGATGGAAGAATTGTTGCCAATTTTATAGGAGTCTTTATCTAATAATACTATTTACAAAATATAGTATCACATTTTGAAATATATTCTTTTGCACACTACCATGTATAGTAGTTACTATGAAATCCTCTATATAACTGCAAGTTATACTTATCTTGGTTGCATATTTTCTATTTGGAGTCATTATCATTGTTAAAAAATTGACTGTTTTATCCTTGTTTTATTAAGAGATCTATATTTGTTGCATTTACATAATGAAAAATACTATAATACAATCTTTAGCATATATATTTGTAATACATTACTTTCTAATAACATCTTTTGAATGGGATCTACAGTGTGCTCAAGCAACACTACAACCTCTGGTCACTGTTATAAGCAAAAATTAGTATTTTGGATTTATTCATTAAATGATGTATGTGGTCTATATTTGAATGAATTCAAAATGTTCATTTTTGCTTATAATAGTGACCGTAGGGTGTACAATATTGAGGAGGTGATCTTTATATTGCTGCAACAATTTCATGCAAACCAAAGTGCGAGTTTTGCAACTGCTTGTGTGGAGTTTACGGAAGAGTGGAAACATGAAACTTTAGCAATATATTGAGGTGAATAACGAGATAGTTGAGCTCATATGGGTCATATAGTGTTATTGTGCACAATTTGGTGAATCCAACTCCATGTAGGTACAAATTCAATATGAAGCTTGCGGTTCTCATATCTACTGTTCCTAGAAACATATTGAAATAACGAAAAAACCTAGCAGTAATTAACTACCGCTGAGTTCCTGTTTAGCGATAGTTAACTACCGTCGAGAGGTTTTTGGTCATTTCCATATTTTTTTCTAGGAACAGACGTGAAAACAGCAATATAATTGTCATTCAATATAAACACTTTTTTTTCTTCCTCCCAAACTAGACCGGCCCAAGTTGTAGGAAAACAAGCTAGACATTAAGGCCTCAAAAACATGTAATAATTTTTTATATCATAATAGTGCCCATTAATCCCCTTGATTGTTACAGTTTTCTATCTTTTTGTTACTGTTTTGCATCTTTTCCAAAAATTTGCAATGATTTAGTGAAATTTACTCACTCATTAATATTATCAACTTATCATTTCCCTATACAGATAAGAAAAATTTGTGTCATCGTTGTTATTCATTTTTTAAAAAGGCTAAAATGTATTAAAAACGTAACCGACCTCAAAGAGAGAACGATGCACAGAACCAACATATACATGCACATCACAGAAAAAAATTAAAACACGTCGCCTAAAGTCAAACAACAACCCCAATTGTAGACTGTAAAAAACACTTAAACCCATCAATAAGATAAGAACAAAAGTCCTAGCACAAAAATGCATCCAAGAGAACAAAACTGCTGCAGCCAAGAGACCCGATCAAACCAGAGAATCAGCTCCCAACACACCAAAAACATCTAGCATAAATTGTTCACCCACCTATAACCGAAAACAGAAACAACACTACAACAACATCCTCACCTCCAATGCAAAACTAATCTCCACAATAAAAATCAAACCCTCCAATACAATAACATCACAAACGCCAAACCCCGCAAACGCCAAAACCAACAACAATCAATCCCAAAACGAAAAAAAATGTCGCTCCCTAATACAACAAGACCTCCCTACCCTCTTTGAGGCATACATGAATCTCACACCAAAGACCAAGCCCCCAAATACACCGTTCTTCCTCCAAAAACACCAATCCTTGCATAAAACACACCCATAAATCAAAAACAACACCCTGATAAGTGCTCAAAAGTACCGTAAATTACGGGTTATTCTAGGCAAGATATCTAAAGATAATTAACCATTTGTTGTAATTTTACTACTTATGCGTTATTGCCTTACTCCATTCAACTTTTGCAGGAAAATGACAAGCAAGGACCAAGAAATGATTTTCCAAGCCAAGCAGAACTCGCTTAAGCGAGATCAATTCGCTTAAGCGAGATTCATGTCGAGAGAAAGCCTCAGCTCGCTTCCCATTTCGCTCAAGCGAGATTTGAAGAACAAGCCAACTCGCTTAAGCGAGATGTGTGTCGAGCGCAGCTTCAATCTCGCTTCCATCTCGCTTAAGCGAGATTCAGCAATTCCAGAGGATAAGATCCACATGGCATGGGTACATTGGAGAGTTTGAGATTCTTTGGCATCTCGCTTAAGCGAGATGTACCTCGCTTAAGCGAGATTTTGTGAATTCAGTCATATAAATTGATTTTTCTCTTCTTTTCAAAGGGACTTTTACTGTTTTATTAAATTTTCTGGTTTTAGAGAGAGAATAGGACATTTTCTAGAGAGAGAAACACAAAGCAAGGTAGTTATGAGTAGATTCAAGCCAAGATTTGTTGAGACATCATGGATCTTGTCATAGAATCTTCATCTTTTCTTCATTCCTTGCAAAGCTATCATAGACATATGTAGCTACATCTACCCTTGTGGGTCTTGAGGTATTCAAACAAGCTATTATGTAATCTTTTGATCATTTAATATATGGTTCTAGCTTATTTATTCAATATTGTTGTTATTCTTGTGTTTAATGTCTTATTGAGATTCAAAATGATATTGACAAATGCTTTTGGATTTGAGAACTATAATAAGAATCTATCTTAAGTTATCATGCTAGACATAGATGTTACTATTTGATAATCACCTTTAATCTAGAACTTAATGCTTTTGGGTCATTTAATCGGGCGAGAAATCGTCGATTAAACGATCCACATGACTTTGTGATTGTTTAAACGTGCGGGAAATCGACATTTAAACAATCCCTTAAAACTAATGATATCATTTGGACACGAACGATATTGTCGAGTGATTGTGATAATATCGTTTAAAAAGCTAGAATCCGTTATCTGATCGAGAGATTGCAGCTATTACGCTTGGTTGATATCTCTGACCCCAAGCGAAATAACCCTATCTCTACTCGTTTTACTTTTATGTCGAATAGTGAAAATAGTTTTACACAAACAAACAATTTATACCCAAACACTTAAAATGATATTTGACGTTAAAATGCTTATGAGGCACACAAATCCCTGCGGAAACGAACCTATTATACTCACGTGTAAATAGTTATATGACATGTAAAAATCTTACATCAAAATGGTGCCGCTGCCAGGGATTGGCAATAGTGTCATAAGTAGTGTAACAATCTTATCATTTTAAGCAATTTTGCACAAAAATTATTTCTTGTACATATATACTCATACATCATTTATTGTTTCTTTTATTGCTAACCACCTGGTATAGTCTTATGAACTTTGTTTATGCGAGGTACCGTTTCTAAAGACCAACTTCGGTTTGATCCTGAAATAGAGAAAACAGCTCGTAGAAACAACAGCAAAACAAAGAAAGAAAAGAGATTGGCTAGGCTGGCTCAGTAAGAAGGAACTTCCGGTTCTCCTCCTTCCACATCTGCATCTCCACAATCATCTCCAGAGTTATCTCCTCCAACATCTCCTCCAAGAAGCCAAGAAGACATCACAATGAATGCCTTACCACCACCTGAGGGTAATGAAGAAGAAAATGCACTTCCATGTTGGGTTAGTCCAAGAAGACTCGCTCGTCTTGGAAGGCCGAATGCTAGGCAATTTGAGATGAAGACGGGAATGATTCAACTTATGACGTCTCATCCATTTTCTGGGTTAGATTACGAAGATCCATACAAGCATCTCACCACCTTCTATAGTCTAGCCGGTACACTTGGAGCTAGTGAAGCGGATGAAGAGAATGTGTTCACAAGATTATTTCCTATTTCATTGATAGGGAAAGCTAAAGAATGGTTCTTAGATCTACCAACTTCAACCATGAACGATTGGCCAATATTGGAGAAAGCTTTTTCCGAGAGGTTCTTTTCGGAGGATAGGCACCTAGAAGCTAAAACTGCAGTTACAACATTCAGTCAAGGTGCTAGTGAGTCACTTTGTGATGCATGGGAGCGTTACAAATATTTGTTGAGGAATTGTCCCAAGCATGGTTATGATAGTCAAATGCAAATATACCTTTTCCACCAAGGTCTTCAAAGTGAATCCAAGATTTTGTTAGAAGCATCGGCAAATGGATCTCTAATGTTGAAAACTCCACAAGAGGCCGTAAGGATCATTGATCAAATGGCACTTAACTCTCGCAAATCTTCTCATTATAGAAATCCTTCACAAAGGAAAGCAGGTATTCTTGAATTGGAGACAAATGATGCGGTGTTAGCACAAAACAAACTCCTCACTCAACAAATGGACGCATTGCAAAAGAAAATGGAGAGTTTACCCAAGCAAATCATGGAGCAATTCCAAAAGGATGGGGGTTCTTCACAAGTGAATGCTTGCGAGTTGTGTTTCGGTGATCATCCCACCAGTTATTGTCCACCACCATGTGTAGAAGAGGTAAATTTTTTGGGAAACCAACAAAGGACAAATCAACAACAAGGGCAACAAGCCGGTAGTTCCAATCAAGGGAGATATCCGGGTAACAACAACTTCCCACGAGGAAATTCATTTGGCCAACCATGGAGACAACCACCACCTCAATACTATCAACCACCCAACTTTTACCAACAACCTTACAACAATTATTATCAATATCCACCGCAAAACCTTCAACAACAACAAAACCGTCCTCCAACCACGGACGAGACCTTGAACCAATTCATGCAATTGTCCTTAGCTAACCAAAAGAGTAACGAGGCTTCTATTAAGAACCTCGAAACACAAATGGGGCAAATGGCACAACAAATGGCTCAAGCTAACCAACAAGGGGGAGCCTTCACCGCCAACACACAAGCCAACCCAAAAGGGCAAGAACATTGCAAAGCCATATCAACAAGAAGTGGCAAAGTGATTGGCCGAGGGATAGGTGTTGATGATTTGGAAGTAGAGCGGAAGGTTGTTGAGGGGTTTGATTTTGAGGAAGTTGATGAGGAGGAAGGTATTGAGAGAGAAGGAGAAGAAGAGAATAAAGGAGACTTAGTTGAAAATGAAAAAAAAAGAAAAGAAAGGAGTAGTTGAAAAGAATGAGATGGAGAAAGAAGGGAAATATGTGGTGAATGAGAAGGAAACGAAGAAGAAAGTTGAGAAGAAGGTGTCGACTCAACATTTACCTTACCCACAAGCTCCATCAAAGAAAGACAAGGAAAGTCAATACGCAAGGTTTCTTGAACTTTTCAAGAAGTTACAAATTGATATTCCATTTTCGGAAGCTTTGGAACAAATGCCGGCGTATGCTAAGTTCATGAAGGATATCCTTTCCAAGAAGAGGAGAGTCAACGATGAAGAAGTCATCCAACTTGATGCAAACTGGAGTGCCATCATTCAAAGGAGGTTGCCAAAGAAGGAACAAGATCTGGGGAGAGTCACTCTACCGGTAGCTATAGGAACCACCAATGTTGGCAAGGCACTACTTGATCTTAGTTCAAGCATCAATCTCATGCCTTTGTCTGTCGCTAAAAGAGTTGGTGAATTATGCATGAAGCGGACGGGGATGACCTTGCAATTGGCCGATAAATCCTTCGCAAAGCCTTTAGGAATAACGGAAGATGTGTTAGTAAAAGTTGACAAATTTGTGTTCCCGGCCGATTTTTTGATTATGGACATTGAGGAGGATGACGATGTGCCCATTTTATTGGGAAGAAACTTCATGCAAACGGCACGGATGATGATTGACCTCGATGACAACATTATAAAGGTGAGGTTTGATAATGAAGAGGTACACTTCAATATTCGTGATGCCATTAAGTACTTCAAGGATAAGGGCGCATGTTTTAAAGTGGATGCAACCGAAGAAGTCATCATGACCAATCGGAAGCAATTTCTTAACCGAACACCCTTTGAGAGTGCTTTGACGGATGCACTTGATTTTATTGGTGCCGAAGAAGCAAGAGAGATTGAATATTGCTTAAAGGAGCTAGATACTTTGAAGGAAATTCCTCCTCATCAAGCTATACTTGATGAGTTGAAAGATGGGTCCAAGGAGGAATCTAAGGTTGAAGATGCCGAGGTGGAATTAAAAGTCTTACCATCACATCTCAAGTATGTCTTTCTTGAAGATGGTAATGTTAAACCGGTCATCATCAGTAGCTCCTTATCCGTCAAGGAAGAAGAAAGTTTGGTGGAAATTCTAAAGTCCAACAAAGAAGCTATAGGGTGGAAGTTGTCCGACTTGAAAGGGATAAGTCCATCTTATTGTATGCACAAGATAATGATGAAAGATGATTTCAAGCCGGTAGCACAACCACAACGCCGCTTGAATCCAACAATGAAAGAGGTAGTGCGCAAGGAAGTGGTGAAGCTACTAGAAGCCGGTATGATATATCCGATCTCGGATAGTGCATGGGTTAGCCCGGTTCAAGAAGTTCCAAAGAAAGGAGGTATGACGGTGATCACAAATGAGAAAAATGAGTTGATTCCAACTAGGACCGTCACCGGATGGAGAATGTGCATTGATTATAGAAGACTCAATCAAGCTACAAGGAAGGATCACTTCCTATTGCCCTTTATGGATCAAATGCTTGAAAGACTCTCCGGTCAAGCCTTCTATTGTTTCCTTGATGGCTATTCCGGCTACAACCAAATCACTGTCAACCCGGAAGATCACGAAAAGACAGCTTTCACTTGTCCTTTTGGTATTTTTGCTTATAGAAGAATGCCCTTTGGCTTGTGCAATGCACCCGCTACCTTTCAACGGTGTGTTCAAGCCATCTTCTCCGATTTAACTGAGAAATGCATGGAGGTCTTCATGGATGATTTTTCGTTTTTTGGTTCCTCATTTGATTCGTGTTTGACAATCTTGGACATCGTATTGAAGCGGTGTGTTGAAACTAATTTGGTACTCAATTGGGAGAAATGTCATTTCATGGTCACCGAGGGTATTGTCCTTGGTCACAAGATTTCTTCAAAGGGTATCAAGGTAGATCAAGCTAAGGTTGATGTCATTGGAAAGCTCCCACCGCCTGTCAATGTCAAAGGGGTAAGAAGTTTTCTTGGTCATGCCGGATTCTACCGGCGCTTCATCAAAGATTTCTCAAAGATTTCAAAGCCATTGAGAAATTTTCTCAACAAAGATAAGTCTTTCGAATTTGATCAAGAATGTTTAAATGCTTTTGAAATTTTGAAAGAAAGCTTGACAACCGCACCCATAATCACGGCTCCTAATTGGACCCTAAATTTTGAACTCATGTGTGATGCTAGTGATTATGTTGTGGGTGCCGTGTTAGGCCAAAGAAAGAACAAAGTTTTTCATGCTATACACTATGCAACTACCGAAAAAGAATTGCTTTCCATTGTATATGCATTAGAGAAATTTCGTTCTTATCTTATTGGTTCAAAAATTGTTGTGTTCACTGACCATGCAGCAATTAAGTACTTGATCACCAAGGCCGATTCTAAACCGAGGCTCATACGGTGGATGCTCTTGCTACAAGAGTTTGATTTGGAGATCAAGGACAAAAAAGGGACAGAGAATTTGGTGGCTGATCACCTTTCAAGGCTTGTAAATATTGAGGTGACTGAGAAGGAACAAGAGGTCCGGGAAGAGTTTCCGGATGATAAGTTACTCATGGTGCAAGAGAGGCCATGGTTTGCCGATATAGCAAATTACAAAGCAAAGGGTGTCATACCGGAGGATTTCAATTATCAAATGAAGAAGAAGTTTCTACGAGACTCCACTCATTACTTGTGGGACGACCCCTATTTGTTCAAAACCGGAGCGGACAATCTTTTGAGAAGATGTGTTGCTCAAGATGAAGCAAGAAAGATTCTATGGCATTGTCATAATTCACCCTATGGTGGACACTTCAACGAACAAAGAACGGCGGCAAAAGTTCTTCAATCCGGATTCTATTGGCCTACTCTTTTCAAAGATGCTTATGCACATTGTCAACAATGTGATAAGTGCCAAAGAACCGGTGCGATTTCAAGAAAGAATGAGATGCCGTTACAAAGCCTTCTTGACGTGGAAGTGTTTGATTGTTGGGGAATTGATTTTGTTGGCCCTTTTCCATCCTCTTTTACCAATGAATACATTTTGGTGGCCGTTGACTATGTCTCCAAGTGGGTGGAAGCTATTGCATCACCAAAATCCGATAGCAAGACAGTGATCAAATTCCTAAAGAAGAACATCTTCACTCGCTTTGGAACTCCGAGGGTGCTTATTAGCGATGGTGGATCTCATTTTTGCAATTCGCAACTAGCCAAAGCTCTTGAGCACTATGGAGTAAAGCATAAGGTTGCCTCACCTTACCATCCACAAACAAATGGCCAAGCCGAGGTGTCCAATCGGGAAATCAAAAAAATCATGGAAAAGACCGTGTCTTCATCACGGAAGGATTGGGCATTAAAGCTTGATGAAGCGTTGTGGGCCTATAGGACCGCTTTTAAGGCACCTACGGGTTTCACACCATTCAAATTGGTGTATGGGAAGACATGCCACTTGCCGGTTGAACTAGAGCACAAAGCGTTTTGGGCGCTAAAGTTTTTGAATTTTGACCAAGAGCAAGCGGGGGAGAAAAGAAAAATTCAAATGCATGAACTTGAAGAAATGAGGAATCAAGCTTATGAATCTTCAAAAATGTACAAGGACAAGGTGAAGAGCTATCATGACAAGCGGATCATGAAAAGAAACTTTGAGCCCGGACAAATGGTGTTGCTTTTTAACTCAAGATTGAGATTATTTCCGGGCAAGCTCAAATCCAAGTGGTCTGGTTCGTTCTTAATCAAAGAGGTAAAGCCTTATGGTGCGGTGGTTTTGGAAGATCCAACAACAAAGTCCAATTGGACCGTTAATGGGCAAAGGTTGAAGCCCTACTTTGGTGGTGAAGTTGATCGGCAAACGTCGACAATTTTACTAAATGATCCATGAGTGGCGTGAAACAGGCGTCGAGCTAATGACGTAAAACAAGCGCTTGCTGGGAGGCAACCCAGTTTTGTAAGTCATTTTTATGTTTAAATTTCATGTAGGAGTTGCATTAGTAGTGTACAAAGCCAAGACAAAAGTGAACTTTGAAAAGTAAAGACAAAAGCGAGATTTTTGAAAAATTTGATTTGTGCTCTTGGCACAAATCTCGCTTAAGCGAGTTTTTGAAAATCTGGTTGGTATTCCCAACACAAATCTCGCTTGAGCGAGATTATCTCGCGTAAGCGAGATGGGATTCCTTCAGAAAAAAAAAACGGGTCTCTTGAACCAACCCACCCATTCACTTTTCTCACAAAACTTTTCCAACTTTTCTCTCAAACTCACTTCTCACACACAAACCCTAACAAAATTTTCCACTTCAAAGTTTTCTACTCAAGTCAAGCATCCATCACTTTGCATACATCTTGACTTTAACAGGTTTAATTCTCCCCTCCTTTCTCTTGTTTTGAATTGAAAAAAAAATTCATGCTTTTATCATGTTTACAGATGGCTAGGGTTAGGTTAGATTGCTGTGATTAGAGACTGTTATTCTTAGTTGAAAGTGAATCCAAATCACGACCAAATACCGTAAATCAATCGCTTTTTGAAAAATCAAACCCAATTTAGAAAATTTGAAAAATAAGGGTTTTGAATGATTTTTGGAAAATGGTTGTGATTTTGGTTTGTTTTTTGAACGATAATGTTGTTGATAGGATTAGGAACAAGTTTGGTGTTAGAAATTGCTGGATTTGGTGTTAAAAATTGCTGGATTTGGTTGTGAAATACTGGATTTTCGTAGGAACCGATGAACCTCGCTTAAGCGAGATTACCTCGCTTAAGCGAGTTTTCATACGAAACACTCGAAATCTCGCTGCTGATATCGCTTAAGCAAATTACAAGCGAAATTTTCCAGTTGTCACATGAAAACTCGCTGCTGATCTCGCTTAAGCGAGTTGCAAGCGAAATTTTTCAGTTTTTGCATGAATTCTCGCTGCTAATCTCGCTTAAGCGAGATTCAAGCGAAAATTCCCAGTTTTATTTCTTTTCTGCCTAAACCATTTTAATTCCATACTATACTGATGATTGTTATATTCCATACTATATTGAATTGTGTTTCTTTTCGCAACTCTTGAAGAGTGAGAATCTAATTCCTTTAAACTCAGAGTCTGAATGAGATCAGAGTCTGATAGGAGATTAGGTTCTGATTGCAGCGGAATAATCAAGAGATAGAGAGAAGAGAGAACACAAGCAATTATACAGGTTCCTTCCACAAACCGGAAGTAGTCCTGTCCTCCTTGTACTTCCAAGGAGAGTTCACTAAAATGTAATATCAAATTACAAGTTGCTCAAACACACAGTATGAGACTTCCTTGCTCAAGCACACAGGCGAGAGACTTCCTTGCTCAAAGACACAACTAAGAGACTTCCTTTGCTCAAGGACGCAGCCAAGAGACTTCCTTTGCTCAAGCACAAAAGCAAGAGACTTTTACACAATTACAGAAAATTGAATACAGTTGAAACACTTGACAACAATCAAAATGTGTTTCAATTACAACAAAGACAGACTCTGTTTTACACAAAAGACAGACTCTGTTTTTCTGTGAAACTTAGAAATTCTAGAATACTCAGTTTGTAAGAATCTAAGTTGATGATGTGCTTTTGTTAAGACTCAGTTGAATACGAAAGCAGCGCAATGCAATTTTTCAAGTTATAGAGTCCAACAATTCTTCAAGTCTTCTATCCTTTATATAGGCGTAGGAAAGAGACGTTGAGTCATCCAGCGCATCAGGATGATTTTTGAAGCTTGATCAATGACTGTTGATCTGTTGCTTGATTTGGTAATAGTCCTTCAATAACATCATTTGAATTCCATTCTCTTTGAGGATTAATACCGGTAGACACAGTTGCCAAACTGTACGAGGAAGTGGAGTAGTGGAAACAGATTTCGTACAACGTACTCTGTACTGGCCTGCAATCTTTGTCTTTGTGCTTCCCACGCTCAAGTTGACTTAAAAGCTAGCCGTTACTCCATTAGAGTTTCTTTGTGCATAGCAATACAGTAGAGATCACTGTTAGCAGATCATCAAATTTATGGCATCAGACTCACTGTAGCACTATGCTTCTGATAATCTTCAGACTCTCTTGGTTCTCAGATTCTGATGGTCTTCAGACTCTGATACAGTTTTCAGACTCTCTTCGATACAGTCTTCAGACTCTCTTCGATACAGTATCACAAGCAACAAGCTTCTCTGGATTTATTGCTCTTTAACATTGTTCAAACAGAATATTTTCTAAGATACAGATCTTAATTGATATCCTGCATACTTAAACAAATATTAGCAATATCCAATTGACAACTTTTTTAATACCTTGTTATCATCAAAACTCAAAACGTGGTATTGCTGAACACCTTTGTTCCAACATCATGGACCAAAATGCTGCTATCTTCCGGAGTAATCAGGGAATTTATCAGCATCTCTATGATGCTCACTTGAATCCTTCTGATCAGATGATGACCCCAGCTCTTTACATGCAGTCTTGTGCATGGCCTGGGGACATGCCAGTATTCTATAGAGGGGGTGAGGACCATGGTATTGATGTTGATGAGGACGAGGAGAGGACACCTAGCGTTCAGGGGGAAGGAGATGAGTATTTTGATGAAGATGATCCCCTTCAGTGACCAGTTGCTCGTGTTTTTCTTTGTTGTTATTGATGCTTATGTCTTTACTTTTTATTTTAGCTGATACTTTTATTTTTATGTTGGAACTTACTTTTTATTTTGGGATTTTGTACTTTTAAGCACGGTTTGAAGTGCTAAATACTTTGCTTTGAGTAGCTTAATTTTCATTAATAACTTAGCTTGTTGATTGTTCTCAAACTAGTATGCTTTGGACTAGAACTTTTGTTTACCTTTGCTTTTGTGTTCAAAAAAAAAAAAAAAAGAGAAAAGAAAATGTGGCTCAAGAACATCAAAGTGCTCGGAAGGGCCAATTGTTGAGTAAACCCATCTGTGTGATGATGATATAAATTGCGATAAAGCGCAAAGCCAAGGTATTGGTTTCCTGTTTTTCTAAGCATTCACTAGAATTTGAAATGAGTACTTTGCATAAAATTTATCTCATCTAGTTTTTCTCAGAAACATGTTTATTTGTGAACCACTTAGTACTTAGCCTAAATGTGAGGTAGCTTTAAATTGTATACTATATGCTGGAGACCAATAATCATTGTCTAACTTGTTTTTGTTATGTTAAATCTGATAATTGTTTTGAATGGTATGAAAGCATGGAAAGGATCAAGGCATTTTTGAAATTGAGATGAAACATTTTGACCACATAAAGCCTACCCGTGAGAAGAGTGAGTATCTGACACCCCAATCTGAGCCAAATGAATCAAGTCCTCAAACATGAACTGTCAACTTTCATGAGCACAAGACTCATTGAAATTGCCCAAATTTTTTCTAAATTCAGTTCATGCTTGACTCGTTTTAGAATTTTGATATTTTCGTTGTGTTGAACCCTTAACCTTCTTGTAATTTGTCCCTTGCCTTAGGATAGGGGAACATTCAATTAGAGTTTTGTTGTGTTTAAGTTGGGGAGAAAGGGAGGTATTCTATGTGAAGAATCATGGTGAATTGTTGAAAGTAACCTGTCAACAGTAATATGTTTATATCTTAGTAACTTTCATAGTTTGTAATTGTGGAAAAGAAAGAAAAAGAAAAAAAAAAAAGAAGAAAAAGAAAAGAAAAACCAAAAATAGAATAATTTGTCAAGGTTATTGAATTTATTATTGATCACCAAGGGTGCATTATGATTGGTAGGGAACTATTGGTTTGAATTGTTGATACAAGGAATGTTCCTCTATGATAGGCTTTTTGATTTCAATTATCCCACATATGACATTTCTTTTGTAGCCTGGCCAAGTTATAACCATAAGAAAGACCTTTTGATCCATGCTTTTTGTGCTTTTTGAGATGATATTTGGATGGACACATAACTTAATCAGAATGTTAGCTTGATTGTTGGGTGTGTGTACATTACCCCTCATCCATTGTTATTACTTTGTTTTATCTACTTACAAAGAAGTGTGTTAGGTGTGGTTCATAGATAATTGAGTTTGTGATTTGAACTGTTTGAGGTAAACTTTATGTTTAGGACTTATTTTACATTTATAGTTTATGCTTGGAATAATGGAAAACTTCATGCTTGTTCGCGCATCTGCATTTGAATCACCACCTGAAATTTGTCATTGTGTTGAAAACCTTGTCCAAAGCCTTGTAAGTTTCCTTTTTGATTCTGTTGTTTGAGGACAAACAAGAAGCTAAGTTGGGGAGAGTTTGATAAGTTCTCAAAAGTACCGTAAATTACGGGTTATTCTAGGCATTTTAGTGACTTGTTTTGCAAGATATCTAAAGATAATTAACCATTTGTTGTAATTTTACTACTTATGCGTTATTGCCTTACTCCATTCAACTTTTGCAGGAAAATGACAAGCAAGGACCAAGAAATGATTTTCCAAGCCAAGCAGAACTCGCTTAAGCGAGATCAATTCGCTTAAGCGAGATTCATGTCGAGAGAAAGCCTCAGCTCGCTTCCCATTTCGCTCAAGCGAGATTTGAAGAACAAGCCAACTCACTTAAGCGAGATCAATTCGCTTAAGCGAGATGTGTGTCGAGCGCAACTTCAATCTCGCTCCTCATCTCACTTCCATCTCGCTTAAGCGAGATTCAACAATTCCAGAGGATAAGATCCACGTGGCATGGGTTCATTGGAGAGTTTGAGATTCTTTGGCATCTTGCTTAAGCGAGATGTACCTCGCTTAAGCGAGATTTTGCGAATTCAGTCATATAAATTGATTTTTCTCTTCTTTTCAAAGGGACTTTTACTGTTTTATTAAATTTTCTGGTTTTAGAGAGAGAATAGGGCATTTTCTAGAGAGAGAAACACAAAGCAAGGTAGTTAGGAGTAGATTCAAGCCAAGATTTGTTGAGACATCATGGATCTTGTCATAGAATCTTCATCTTTTCTTCATTCCTTGCAAAGCTATCATAGACATATGTAGCTACATCTACCCTTGTGGGTCTTGAGGTATTCAAACAAGCTATTATGTAATCTTTTGATCATTTAATATATGGTTCTAGCTTATTTATTCAATATTGTTGTTATTCCTGTGTTTAATGTCTTATTGAGATTCAAAATGATATTGACAAATGCTTTTGGATTTGAGAACTAGAATAACAATCTATCTTAAGTTATCATGCTAGACATAGATGTTACTATTTGATAATCACCTTTAATCTAGAACTTAATGCTTTTGGGTCATTTAATCGGGCGAGAAATCGTCGATTAAACGATCCACATGACTTTGTGATTGTTTAAATGTGCGGGAAATCGACATTTAAACAATCCCTTAAAACTAATGATATCATTTGGACACGAATGATATTGTCGAGTGATTGTGATAATATCGTTTAAAAAGCTAGAATCCGTTATCTGATCGAGAGATTGCAGCTGTTACGCTTGGTTGATATCTCTGACCCCAAGTGAAATAGCCCTATCTCTACTCGTTTTACTTTTATGTCGAATAGTGAAAATAGTTTTACACAAACAAACAATTTATACCCAAACACTTAAAATGATATTTGACATTAAAATGCTTATGAGGCACACCAATCCCTGCGGAAACGAACCTATTATACTCACGTGTAAATAGTTATATGACATGTAAAAATCTTACATCACACCCTCACAAATTAAACACTCAAAGCTACAACATCAACAAAAACATTCCCCTTCAAAACAAATAGGCAGCCACAATAGAGGAAAACTATCTTTCACAACCAACTTCTATGCTGCCGCCGGCGCTCTAGCCACCTCTGTTACGCTACTACATCACCTCCTCACCACCACATAACCACCATCCCATAACAACATCTCGCCGGTGCAACAACCTCACCACATAACCACCACTGATCCACCACATAATCACCACCTCTCGCTATCACAACAGCCACCATGATTGCAAGGCGAGGCCAAAACGTAACCCAATAAACTAACATAGAAACACTCATATCTAAAACAGATCTGAACGGGGATGGAAAGGAACCACATACACAACAAATGGGATGAAAAGCACCACCACAAAACGCCTTGAAAACTACCACAACTGCAAACGCCTATGATATGGGAAAACCCAAGTCGTCGGCGCAACCACTTGAAAAAACAAAGCCACCATGAACCCAGCCTTCCGGCGAAATCACCGCCGAGAGAAGAGGACCGGAGGGGACGCAGATGGATGTTCCATCTTCGCACCACCAGACACCGCCATTTACATCGTAACAGAAGCAATTTGGAAAGAAGGGGCGACAGAGATAAGAAAGTTGTAGTCGATCCCAATTTTGTTCCACAAACAATTCATTGTTATTCATTAGTCTCTGACTTTTCTGTTTTATTCTACATAAAGCCTCATTATTTCTCCCTCCGGTCCTATTTATAAGAAACATTTGACTTTTTTGATTCGTTTTATAAATAGCGTATTTGGTTTTTATTTTAGACAAGATACATCAAATATTCAATGAATCTGTAAAGTTAAATTTTTCTTATAAATAGAACCGAAGGGAGTAGTATTTACAAAAAAAAAATCTCATTAGTAGTAACCACAAATCTATCAAAGAAGAAGAAAATCTCCTTAATAAATTATCAATTCTCTATTTCCCTATATTCAAAACATACATGTTTTTTAATAAAAAAAACATACATGTTTGTTATTTTAAATTTTGAAGAGAAATAATACATGTAGAAAATGGATATACCAATTGATATACTTAATATAAAAAAAAATTGATTCTTTTCCAAATGCCTATATTGCCTGGATTCTTTCATATCTTGATTTGGCAAATCTCAATGTAGTGTGAGTTGACAAATTCATTAAGTGGAACAATGGCAATCACTTTTGCGATATTCTTAATGTTGATGGTAGTTTTGTGAGTATCTCCGTGAGAGCTAGCTATGTTGGAGTCATTCGAAATAATGCAGGCTTGATTTAAGATGTGAAGATTGATTGGCTAAAAATATCTCACTATTTATCGTACTCCTAGAGAAAGAAATTAGTGCACGGATTTTACGACCAAGCTTGGAGCCATTTCGGATACTGAGCTGCTCTACCATACCTCCCCCCAGATAACCTTCCGAGCCTCCTTAGGATGGACGAAACTGAAACTTTATTTTCTGAGGGGGCAATCCAATTGACTCACGCACGCTCTAGCGAAGGTAGCATCATCCTTATCTTAACAGTGGCGAATCTTATTGGGAGCGAAAGGTAGCTATGACACCCTTCAACAATTTGATTTTTTTTTTTTACACTGATGCAGCAATGCTCACCCTATTTGACTGAACATCTTCTACCTCGTGGTACCCTACATGTTCACTTCCTTAACATACAAACTCCTTCCGCTGTTGATCTCTCACATTTTTTCGTATCCAACCATGTTGCTGATGATTCTAATGACGAAATGTTAACTTAGTTAAAATGGCTGGATACGAAAATTTAAAAAAAAATACCAATTACAATATAAAAAATTTAAAGATTACTTGAGTTGGGATTAATAAAACGAACTAGAAAAGTATGGATTATGTTTTCCGGAAATGTTAAATGAAGTTTTTTTGGAAATTTTATCAAATCAGAAAATATTTTAGATAATGAAAATGTAACGTGGGGGTTGAACTCATGAAAGATTGAAAGTGATAATAAATAATAAAAGGGTAAAATTGAGATTTTTTATGGTTTGTAGGGTGAAGGTAAAGATGTCAGGGTACCACGTAAAGTTTCCTTCCCTCACCAAATCTTCGCAGCCCACAATTTCCATAAATTCCAAACATGCGCCTACATTTTTATAGCATATATCCACAACCTGGATTAACAAGACAAAATGGAGGAAAACAACGAGGTAAAATTTCTCTACATGAAGGTGGAAGAGTTGATTTTAATTTACAATAACTTGTATTTCTCTACATGAAGTTGGAAGAGTTTAATTTTATTTTACAACTAGTTAAAAACCCGTGCACGGGTTGAACACTATTATTTTGAAAATCTTTGTTATATGTTTGAATAAGTTAGTATGTTGTCAACCGATTAATTCAAATGTATGTTTAATAATGTGATTTTTTTTAGACGCAATGTGCTATATCTTATAAACGCATAATTGCTTGAATTCTAAACTTCTGATTTTGCCAAAGACATGTCCTGAAATTACCCTCGCTAACAATGTAGGACCTTTTTATTCTACTCTTTAAAGGGCTGAAACAAAGCATTATAAAGCTTTGCTGCATAAAAAATGCCTCTGTCATTCAGATCAAGAGAAACTGGTGTAGCTATATAGCAAACATTCTCATACTTTTCAACAACTAAGATTAGGTGCCATTGCATGAAAGTTATATTCTGTAGTTTGTAACATCATTGTTTCTACAAATGTGTTTCCATGGAATGCTATAAATATTTTTATCTTTGAATGTATGCATCCTGATTCAGCAATTTTTTACAGAGATGTTAATTTTCATTTGTTTCAACAATGTTGATGCATTTTTTCTAAGAATATAGGTTAAGATCATAGGTGAATCAATTGGGTGACATAATGCACTGATAAAGTTAATATTATTAGTCCTATGCAACAAATTATAAAAGTTTAACTTTTCTTGGTAACTGGTGAACATATTCAACCATTTTTTTTTTGTTTTTGAAAGAAGGAGAAATATAAATCATAAGTTATGACCAATCATATGTGTTTCACATGCTAAAAAAAATTAAAATTCAAGAAATGTTGTTCAACTTACATACATGATTTCTTTATCATATTAGAATTTGGAAACAATTTTCTAATTAGAGATCCTGACTAACATCTCAGAACCTAATTACACATGGAAGCAAATAACTTTGCAAGAGTTGATGACATGTTTTCAAAAAAGCAGATAAAGAAAAGATCAATCACTCCTTCTTGATGTGTTTGGCCAACATAGTGGAAGACAATTGCGTTGGAGTATAGGCATCATCTGCAATGTTATCTTGGTATTTCTCAGCGGACAAATGCTTTGCAAGAGTACAAGTCCCAACTTGTTCCAAATCATTTTTACCACAAGCAGAGAAGGATTGATGTCACAATAAGGATAAAATTTCCATACTTAAAATGAAGATAATGTTAATAATTAAAATAACGCTATCATTCATTTAATCACACAGAAGTTCAATGCGTTTATTATACCGTGGGAATGTTAAGGGAATCTGAGCACTCAGCTGAAGCATTGTTCTTCTTGAGAATGAATGACTAGGTTGGATTATCATAGATAACATTCTACATTAATAAAATTGAAAACCAGATATAAGTGACAGAAAAAGAAACAATCAAATCAATTATATATAAAAAAAAGAACAGGATAGACACAAAGAACCTCATCAAGGTATTGCTCCTCTAGCTGAATTCGTCGGGATGAAGATGAGACTTAATTTTCTTGATAACGGCAGGATCACGGGAAACACCTAAAATGGATGATTGATGATAGTATGGCTAATACTTGACATGTAACGCAAACTCAAGGCTGAGTAGTTTATCTTGATGTTTTGGATATATTTTAGGATCATCCTCTCCGACCTTCATAAATAAATATAATTACATAAGTTATAATACCTATCAACCATAGTCTTCCTAAGAGCTTGGGCAGTATTACCAATAACCTGAAGACATTCACTATCCCAAAACACAATTTTAGCCTTGTGACTATCATGAACAACTTGCACAACTACCTTGTATCTGATAAAATGGATAGATTCAAAAACATATCAGATTTGTGCCAAACAAAAAATCACTAATCCACCACATGAAATTGTATCATCTGACTAAGTCTCTCAATTCAACAATTGGCCTAACTTGAGACAGATTGGAAAAATCGTTGTACGAAGTACGCTGAGAAGAAGTCGAACCCTGACTTAAGCTCTGACTGAAGCTTTGACTCTGAGCTTGAAAAGTGTTAAGGTCATCACAACTATTCAAGAAACATGGTCAAAAAACAATCAAATCAGATTGTGAAATAATAAGTTACTCTAACATTGTATTGTGAATCATAATGCAAACTTACCAAGTCTTAAACTTCTCAACAACCGGGTGATGTAGGTTGATGAGCAGCCTCCAACTTGACCAATTGTTACATATTTTTGGCTTGCCATTGTCTAAAAAATGGAAGCAAAGAACTCAAGGTAAATAGATGGTACATGACAAAACTATTGATAAAAATAACAAATGTATATCACATTGACCTCCAAAGCTTGCATTGAGCATGAGTCAATATTAAAAAAACATGCCCTACATCCTTTCGATCAGCAAGAAAATTCATCAAAGCTACGAAGTATTTTTCCCATAATGTTACATCAACCATATTCCCACTGCATAAGGAAAGACATCTTTCAGGTCATTGTGAAACCTATACAAAATCATATCATCTGATGCTGAAAAATTAGAAAATAATACATTTCATCTCTCAACAAAATGTTCGTACACGGTTCCTTTCCAGTCCTAATTGGCGTTGTCTTGATAATCTCATTATGAAGCCCGATGATTTCTTAAAAAAATTACATCTATAAGAACCTTGTAATCGTAAAAAACACATAAATAAATTAAAGCACATAATTGTACCACATAAAACGTTAGTTTTGAATTTTCCATCATGAATTTCCTTAAATGACTTAAAGCGAAATTCATGAGTAGGAATGTTAGTTAACTTGTAATCCTTCTGCACCTTTGTACCATAACCAAAAACAACTAAAAGGGATGATCAACGAGTTTAAATGCAATGTCATTATCAAACACATGACAATTATACAAAGTATAAGTCTCGCTTTCCACGATCAAAGCCTTCTAATGCTATATCGAGTTATTAAATGAACTCGATCACCCTAAATCCGAGAAAGAAACAAAAAACAGAAATAAATCAAAATGTACACTAATAAGTAACATTGATAAATCGTAACGGAAATTACAACAAATATTAACTAACTCCTCTAACCTTTGCATCACAAATAATGAGCTCCATATGCTGATTCTCATTACTACCAGTCACAATCCAAGAATCAAGCACTCTAAATCCTATTTTCCAAATGTCCAAATCCTTTTTGAGATCCTTAATTTAGTCATAATCCTTTGACATTGAAAGTCGTATATAGAAATACAATAATACAACATTTAATTTTATTCCCTTTGTATCATCAAATCAACCTGATCTTAAATGCACAAACTTCTGTATCATCAACTTTCTGGACCTCAATGATATGACCAAAACAAATATACACCAATCAACTTTCGTACGACTCAATGATATAAAAAAGGATAAACCAAATATGAAAATTGTTACACCTTTAGGAATACTCACAAAATCAAACAGCTAATCAAGGTTCTTTCTCATCAATTTGGAAATTTAATGTCAGAGGTTAAAATATTAGTTGTATTAGATCTTTAGCACCACCCAAAATTGAATCACCAAAATAATGACATCAATTATGATATATCAATATCATAACCCACATGCATCAATTTTTTTTAACTATAGTACCAGAAGCAAAAATAACAGTTGTTTCAAAACCTTACCATGAGCTAAAATTCAATCATCATGATCTCTACCATAATCCACATGCATGCATTTATTTAGACCATGAAAAAAATGCATCAAATGCAAAAACAGAACCAACGGGAGCTAAAATAACAATTGTGCTACAACTTTACCATCACCTAAAATTCAATCATCATGACATCTATTATATCCACATGCATGCATTTATCTAGACTATGGAAAAAATGCATCAAATGCAAAAACATAATCGCAACAACAAACATGCAAACATGCAACCTCAACTAAAAAAAACCATCTTTCTTGAAAACAAACCCACAATGAAGAACAAAACACCTTAGATCCAAGGAAGATTTTTCTACATCCATGCGGCATAACAATCTCTGGTACATAATCCACTAACAATCGGAAAAAAAACAGCAAAAAATAAAACCCTTAGAATGCAGAATCGTGAAGAAAAAAAGGAAGAAAACCACCTATGATAAGACAGAAACTAAATCAGTGTCGAAAAATGAACCCCTCAAAATGAAATCAAAATGCAAGACAAAAGAAACAACAAAAAATGCACAAAAATAGTCAACGCAAGCCATGCATGACCTCATAACCATGAAAAAAAGGAAGAAAATGACCTCTTATGAAGAAGAAAGTCAAATAGTGTTGCCAATTGAACTTTAATCTCCCACAACGGCAGTGTAGAACCAACTGAATTTGGGAGAAAAAATTGCAAACATCACATATAAATAAGCCAAATTCTTATGAGGTGGCACTAAGTTTTTTTGGTGAGGTGACACTCAACCAAAGTTTAAGGACTTATTGAATGACCAAATTGCCGCTCCCGAGGGAAAAAAGGGAAATTCATGAGGCATTTATTTTTATATATAGTTAGTAGAAAACTTGTTTTTGAGCAATTATTTTAGGGAAAAGATTGATAGTGCAAAATATTCTTTGTTTTTAGGTTAAAATGTGTTTTTAGTCCCTCTAAATATGACGAGTTTTGGTTTTTGTCCTTGCAATTTTTTTTATAAAAAACATCCTTGCGAATATTTACGTTTTTAAAATAGTCCCTGGGTCCATAAATTAAATTTGATGATTTGGCACCATTTTCTTAGGTGTCACTTGCTGACTGTACGTAGGTTGATAAACATGGCACTTAAATTAATTTAAATATTTATAAAATAAAATAATAAATCAGAAATTGGTTTTTGTTTATTTTAGTTATAATTTGTTATTTTTAATTAGCCATTTATTTTTGTCATAAAAGTCAATCATCTTCTCCAAATATCCAACAACATACACAAGAAAAAATCTTCAAACAAACCGAGATCCGTGACAAATCAAACCCAAATTCAAATTCAGTCATCTTCTCCAAATTCAATCCAACCCAAATTCAAATTCATTCATCTTCTCCAACGCAGTAATGAAAAACTTCAACAAAGTAATGATTTTAATTCACTAGTCAATCCACTCTCGCACCACCACCGTCCTATCCCTCGACATCACCACACCCTCTAATTCCACATTTTTCTTCAACGGAACTCAATCCGGTACCCTCTTTTCCCTTTCCCCTACATAAACGACACTAGAAGTAGCAATCTCTGAATCAAAATCTCAAAATCGAATTGAGAAAATATGGTTTCGAAGACGAAGATACTACAAGGAACCGCACAACAACTTGAATCGCAGAGCAATGGTGAAGTCAGTCAAGACAAACTAATTAAACCCAAAATTGCAAATTCGAGCAAGACAAACTCGAACCCATATTTAATTAACAATAGGCAGAGGGAAAAGTTGTGATTTTTACATTTTAATTGAGAATTAATCGTATGGATTTGTACTTGCTTAGAGATTAATAAAGATGTGTTAAGTGGTAACATGCTTCACTGTTTGTCTTCTAATGGAAGATCCAAAAGTTCACTTACTTAGTGTAAGAGAGATACTTTTTGTAATTACAGATCTGTTGGGGTTGTTGAAGAAGACATGAAGAAGATGAGAAGCGGGAGAAATGTCACAAACTCAGAAAAATAAACAAAAATTGGGGTTGGATTGAAGAATAAAGGCTAAAGGTGGGGTGTTATGGTGGATACATGAATGAAGATGAAGAGTGATGGAGGGATGAAGATTGACGAAGAAGAATGGGGAAATTAGAAATCCCCTCTTTTTTTAATTAAATATTTTTTAATTTTGACAGACAAATTTTATTTTAGTTAAATTGATTTATAAAATGTTTAAAATAAGTTAAATACCACATGTGCAACACATGTACAAGATTGTTCAGTCAACATCTGTCACCTAAGCAAACACTTGCCAAAACGACAAAATAGTGGGTCTAGCAACTAATTTACAAAAAACTAATTTACAAAAAAGTGGGTCTAGCAACTTTTTTAGGGGTTTAGGGATTTTTTTAGCGGAAATAGTTATGCAAATAAAAACTACCCGTGATTAATATTTGAAACAACAATGATAAATTAAACAAACATCTTATCTTTTTAAACATCATCAATTCGACACCTCATTTATCTCTGTATATCTCTTCCTATCCCATCATCAACTTATGATATCTATCATATTAATATTTTTTCAGTCAAGGTGCATACACCTATATAAGACCTACACCAAACATTTTCCTATTTGAAATACATAAGTGGATGTTCACTTCAACCATCCATTAATATTTTGTTGTTGTCATTGCTGGGATCGCCCTCAACTTCTGTGTTAGTTGCTTTCCTTTTTGAAGTAGTTTTCATGGTTTAGAAACCAACAGCAACAAAATATATAAGATTAACTGCAAAGAACCAAAAAAAAAATCATTATTGTTACATAAAGAATTGCCAAAGCGTAAGTACTGATTCTCTAAACTTAGAAAAAAAGGGTTGGATAATTCTGTTGTGACTACGAAGCCCAAAATTCACATCAATAAATTTAGATGTATGGAGTAAAAAGAAATAGTAACCAACTTCTAAGTAGCCTCAAGCGGTAACAACAATAAAAAACCTAAATATAATCTAATAACCTAGTGTAAAGCACAAAGCACAAGAAAAAGATAAAGAGAGAAGAGAAACAAATACATCAAGATTCTTCACCTAGTTCGACCCAACAACGACCTATGTCTGGAGGAGAGAGATCTCTCAATTTCACTATCAACGAGTTTCTTTAAACAGAGATACAAAATGATTACAAGAAATCAGCTTCAACAAACTCTCCAAGAACAATCTTAATTTCTTCCCTTTTCTCGAATCTTTACTCATGAACAAGAGACTCAACGATTTCACTCACCCAAGGAATTTACAATTGTTTCCCAACCCATAAATCTCGTCCAAAGACACTCAACTCTTAATCTCTAAAAGTCCTCTCCTTTATTTTGATGAAATTCTCCAAGCTTTGTCTCGAAAAATGGGTCAAAAACTACTTATATAGTGTTTCAGATCCTGGCAAATAGCTCCACAATTTGAACTCATGCACTGGTATAATAGTGAACTTTATCCAAAATCGTGTCAAGATTTCTGCCAGCCGCGCCATCATTTTTCCATAAACAAAACCTCCAAATTGTTAAACCAAATCGTGCCACGATTTTGTTGAAGACACACATTAAATTTTGAGTCAAAACTCAACAGTTCTCCAACTTGAGTCTAAAATTGTTGTGACGTATATTTAAAACGATCAACAACCTTGCTCCTTATCCTTGCATCCAACTATAACATGTAGTTTCACATGCTTTCACTTCTACCTATTCAACCCTCAGAATGTCTTCCACCCTCTTGAAGATTCTTGCATCCAACTACACTATGACTTTTAGGTAGTTCCACAAGATCCACCATAAGCTAGTCAACCACGAAACGTCTTCCGTCTTCTTGAAGAGTTCCTTGCATCCAATTAACCTTGATATTTTAGCTAATCACGCAAGTCATGCCATACATTCTTCAACTCCTCTGAATGCCTTCCGCCCTCTTGAAGAATTCTCTTACTTACAACAATAACATAACACACATAGTCTCCATAGTCGTACCATTCCGGTGTCATCAACTTGTCTCCTCTTAATCCCACTTGATGAAGACTCCACCTTAAGCTGAGTTTTCACTACCTCACCTTCCAAATGGGTACATCCACTATTCCTTTGTCGCCACCGTTTGAGTTACCTCGATTTCTTTTGCCTCAACTTCTTAAGACTTTCACAACTTCACCCCTATCATCGGCTCTTAATTCGTTGGACTTGGCCTTCTCAGCACTGCTTGGACTTCCTTCAAGGTGACAATGCCTTCTTTACCATAAAACATGCTATCTTTGAAATTCTCACATGATCTAGGTAAAGCACACAAAGAGTATAATATTGACTTCATCCTCAAGATTCACCTCAATATTTTCCAAATCATCAAAGGTTTTGTTCAACTCCATCAGTTTCTCCGTGATGATTTTTGACTCCACCATGACAACATAGCTGTTGACAACAATTTGGTCATATACAACGACTCAAGCCTTGACAACATAGCTGTTGCATTTGTATCCTTTGTGACATCTCTCAAAACTTTATCCTTGAGGCACAAGACACTGGCATTTATGGCCTTGTCCACCATGACGGTCTTCTCCGCTTGTGACATGGTGACTGACAATGAAACCCCACCTTTCAAATCTTGTGCACATTTTTGTTGTATCAAATTATAAGTTACATATTAAATTCCCATAACCTTAAATCATTATCTTCGATGAAATTCTCGATGTCCCTTTTGAACTCATGGTACTCACTCAAAACTCACACCAATAAACTTAGATGTGTGGAGAAAAAAAAAAGTAGTAACTAATTTCAAAGTAGCCTCAAGCAACAACTAAAATAACATACCTAGATCTATTCAAGTAACCAAGCGTAAAGAACAAACCTTAATAAATAGATAAAGAGATTTAAGAAACAAATACACTAAGATTTGTTCACCCAGTTCGGCCCTACAATGAGTTACGTCTAGAGAAGAGAGATCTCTCTACTTCATTATTAAACAGTTTCTTTACAAAGAAATATAAAAGGGTTACAAGAAATTAACTTGAACAAACTCTCTAAGAACAATCATAATGTATACCATTTCCCCGAATCTCTATCCATGATCAAGAGGCACAATGATTTCATTCACCCAAGGTGTTTATAATTGTTTTCCAACCCAAAAATCTTACCAAGACACTCAAATTCTTAGCCTATAAGTTCCCTCATTTGGTTTCATGAGATTCTCCAAGCTCTCTCAACAAATAGGTAAAAAAAAGCTTATATAATGTTTCAGATCCAGGCAAATCACGCCATAATTTGAACTCCTACCCTAGTACACTATTGGACCTAATCAAAATCACACCACATTTTCTGCCAGTCGCACCTTGATTATCGCACCACGATTTTGCAAACACAAAAACTTTAAATTTTAAGTTTAAACATAACAAATTTGATGTTAGGTCGAGAGATAATTCAAGTCTAATCAATGATTGAGCCATCCATGTATGGAACTCGAGTTCTTGAATGATCATTTTTAACAAAGCTTATTAACCACTTGCCGCTATATACTGTCTTTCAAAGTGTTTTATATTCTTATCAAGCGTCCATTTCTTCTTTATCAATTCTAAAATATTCTCACAGCAATTAATAGTTCATGCAAAATAATTTTACTTATATCTAAGGTCATTACTAATGAGAAGGTTGATACTTGCTAGTTTCAAAATAAGACCCAAAAATGGAAAGATATACATGTTTTCAAAGTTATACCTTAACGTATATCGTGCAACTGAATATGATTTGTATTGTCAACAACGAGGTTTGAGGTTTCATCTATTGCCTGCAAAGTAAATTTCAGAAGTGCAAGTACATATATAAGGATTTGTATTATTATTTTTTCACCCGAAAAAATATTCAATTGAGTAAAAGAGATTTTTAGATTTTAGATAGAATAAATTCTGAATAGATGAAAAGCATAGCTAGTAACATGAATTTTGAAAGGAAAAACCTTGGGGTCCAATGTTTTGTTAACCTCCTCCAAGTGATGCACCTGGCAACGTATACAGCTAAAGAAAATTAGTGACCAGAGTATTTACAGAAACATGTGCTCTAATGGCACAAGTTAGTATTTTCTATTAAAAATAATTGCATACCTTTTCACGTAATTCCTCAGCTCGTGCCATGAGCTTCTTCATCTGCAAATTAAGATCAAGATGATTATCATGCTAGAAAATAAAGAGTGCACTTAAAAAATTATAATACTTTGTCAGTTCTTTTCAAGTGTTGATTTTTAGAATTTTTTTTTCCTATTTATTTGTTTTTTCAAAAAAAATGGAAGTATTAATAATTGTTTTGACAATATTCTCCTAATAATTTATTGTAAATAAAGAAATTTGTAGAAGATAATAAGTAGTTGAAGATACTATAAAAAATAAATAGTTTCATGAAAAATAATAAAATTTAATGGTTTTCTAGTATATGTAAATAACTTTATATAACACAAATAAAAAATAAAAGATGTATTATATGTATATGATGGTACTTGTGTTTAGTGGCTATACTTGTTGCTGACGAGCTTGCGTGAGGGTTAAGTCTAGTTGTTCCTCGAGTCTTTGCAATTCTTTCATGCTAAGTTGCTCAAGTTCTTCCCCATGAAAATGCCTTCAAAGCAACACAAACAAAAAATATACAATTTGTAGTTGTTCTTCCCTTTTGAAATAATTTTGTCATTAAACTATGATTTTTGGAAGGATTGTCATTATACCTATGTAGATGTAACTTGCAAGTGAAAATGATTGTTAATCAATACTTTTGCCCCTCTTTTCAATTGAAATGAAATTGTGATCACTTTTTCATATATATATATATATATATGGATTTGCTAACTTCGACCAACAAAAAACATGAAGGTCCAAGTTAACAAAATTGCACCTTTTTATTTGGACAAAATATCCTTCATCTTTATTATTTAAAACTAATAGTTTAAGGGTTAACTTGCACTAATTTGCTAACTTAAACCCACTTTTATTTTCCTTAAAAAAACTCACTTTTATTTTATTACAAATATCTTGACAGATAATTACTAAACTATCTTTTACTTTAAATTAGTTTGCATTAGTGGATATTTTTTTGTCCAAATAAAAATGTGTACTTTTGCTAACTTTGACCTTCGTGTATTTTATTGGTCTAAGTTAGCAAACCATATATGTGCCTGTGTTTGTGTGCGACACATCGAACATACATGTTTTCTATTTTGTAAAGTTAAAACATAGATTTCAAACACAGAGATAACTATATTAGTTTATGTTGTTTTGTGCAAAGGTTATTTAGCTATAAAAACATAATTATAAGAAGTTATGAGTGTTAATTTCGTTAATAAACATTAAGGGTCCGTTGATGGTCAGAATAGGATAGAGACATGATATGATATAAAGCTGGATAGAGATAGGATATGATAAGAACATGATAAACATTAATCCTATCATGTGTTTGACGCGGACAAGATAACAAACATGATATCATTATAATTAAATGAAAAAATTGCTCTCATAATTAATTAAATATTATAAAAATGGAATGTTATTAATTATAATAGAAAAATACATGCTAAAAATGACAATATTCTAAAAAAGGCAGAATATCAAGATAATAAATAAGGAATGATCTTCTAATCCATCAAGATAATTTCTAACCCAAACATATACTCAGGATATAAATTACAAAGGAAAGTCAGGATAGGATAAAAAAACTCAAGATATAAATTACAAAGGAAAGTCAGGATAGGATAAAAAAATGGTTTATTTTATCCTATCACATTGGTGCATCAAACATGAGATTTAAGCACGATATGATTAATGTATCATATCCTGTCTCCCTATCCTGACCATCAAACGGGCCCTAATAGTGATAAGCATATGTTTAAAAAGTAGGAGTTTCTCTTTCAGAAAATAAATAATAGGAGTTTGTATGTATTATTTGATTTGAAGTTTGAACAAAATGATTTGACGAGGTGAGTGTAACTTTCCTAATTATTATTATTTTTTCTTTTTCTTAAACCATTTTTCGCAATTATTAATTTCATTCCAATTCCAAGCTGACTCTCAAAGTAATGAATGATTTGAAGTATATTTTATTAGTTACCTCTGCTTGCGGTCAAGAGACTCATATTTTGCCTTTAATTTTAAATAGTCTTGGTATAAATTCTGCAAGGAACAATTAAATAGTTAAAATAATTATCTTATTTTTAAAAGATAATATAGTCAAGAAGGGGAAAATTGGAAAACCTGTGATTCATTATGTCCTAATGAATTGCCAGCTTGTGGCTTGTTGTAACGACATTGCCGATACCTTTCAATGATTTTGTTGATACTGGTCACATTTTAAAATAAATTATAACTATTAGTTAACTAATAATTAGATCAATGTTGTATAAAAAAAAATGTTGAAATATTGTAATATATATAAACACTTAATTAAACAAATTTTTGTGAACTAAATAATCAATAACATGAATTTGGATTTTGTAGTTATTTACTAAAAATATTAATTTAGTCCTTTTCTAATAAAAAAAAAATTAGTTCTTATCCCACACAAATTCCAGAAAACATGATTACACTTTACTTTATAACCAACTCACATTCACAACCATGTAAGATGAGTCTGCAATTAAATTTTTGAACAAAGATTTGTTACAATTAGAAGAAAAAAGATCCATACTTGCTTAAAATTATATATTTCTTTTAGAAGAGGCATAAAACAAATTTATTGATTATCTAAGCCTATAAGATCCCTTTTATAGTTGGTTCATGGTGTAGCATCTATAAGAAATTTAGATTTAGAGAGAGAAAGCATGCACTTTGCACTAGAGGATATAGATCCTATATTTTGAGATGAAAAATAAATCAACAAAATGAGAAATTAGAGAGAAGGAAATTAAGAAAAATACTCAGTGCTACTGTATTGGAAAAGCTTGCCACGGCTTGAAAAGATGATAAGTGCTACTTCAGCATCACATAGAACACAAAGCTCAAAGGCTTTCTTCAACAATCCACTTCTTCTCTTTGAGAATGTTACTTGCCTATTGATCTTATTCTCTATTCTCTCCAACACTACTCTTCCTCTTCCCATTTTTCTTCTCTCTCCCTCTTTTTATGTTATGGATTATAGTTCTATATGTAACACTTATTACTCTTCACTCATTATATAGACTTAACTAAGGAATGATAATGTATATAGTTATTATTCACTTAAAAGCAAAAAAGAGATAAGATTCTACTGGTAAGATTTTATATTCTTCATGTTTCTAGAAAGTGACAACCTACCCTCTTTGCCTCATAATATAAAACCAGGAGAATTCATAGTAAAGTAGAGGTTTCCTTAAGTTGAAAAATACTATGATCGTAGCATCACTTTTTAAAACAATTTATTAAATACCATAATTAATTTAACATAACAAAGACTGGCCTATTGAAAGGAAAAAAAACCGGCCAAACACATGATATAATTGTTTTTGAAATTATTTATTAGCTGGAGTTTAAATTGTTGAGAGATATTTTTCTTTAAGCAAAAATAAACAAAATGAAAGAAATACAGAGATTCGGGAGACAGTAAACCTGACCATGAACAACGCAAACGGAGAATACATCGTGATAGAACAAAACCAAGTGGATTCACCTTAATCTATTCTAACACAAATTCACTAATCACATGCGCAACCTAACGAACAAGCGTACGGGCGCGAAACGAAGTAACAAAAAATATGAAGAGTAAAAATGCCTAAGCAACAAAAAGGGTTTATGATGTAGGAGGATTTCCATAATATTTTTATAGTATTTTATTATTTCAGCTAAATTTAATTATTTGTTTGTTTTGTTTTAAGTTTGTTATTTTCGGCCTATTAGGGGTTTGTTATTTCCCTATTTAAGTTAACAGTTGTAGCCTAAGAAAAAACTTGTATTCATTCAATAATATTTTAGAGAGTTTTTCTCAATTTCTAGTGGATTTCAGAAACCCTTATTTGACAAGTTTGTCTCTTGTAAACTTGTTTCTTTTCAATTTAGGCTTAGCGCTTGCTAGCCTAGCTTCCGTACTGCGTAAGTTTAAACCGGCGAATTAACTGACCGTCAACATGGTATCAAATCCATGTGCCAACTCCTTGAACAAAGCATAAAATGTTAAGCATTTTCGAGCCTCGATACGAGTGTGGAGGCAGACGTGACCCACCAAGCACAACAAGTTAGTAACTATACACTTTCGAGTTTAAAAAACCAGACCCTTTCGGGTTTTTAAATCACACAGAACCAAATCCTTTCATATTTTTGAAACACAACCACCACATAAGGTCACCGGTCTAAATCCACCCAATCACTGAACAAACAAAACAGCAAAAACAACATAAGTTGGAGCCACACAAAAAAACAAAAGCATGCCGACGACAAATTGACGACAAACAACGAGACGAAACACACCCGAAAAATAAACACAAAACCACCAAGAAGAGTCTACCACCAAACCAAACCGACAACAACCTGGAGCAGACCACCGCATAAACCAGCCCCACCCAACACGAACCTTGCGACGACCAAGTAACAAAGAGAGATTAATGAAGGAGGTTTAATCACGCTGAAAGGAGAGGTTACAACAGCCTGTATAGAAACCCAAAACAAAGAACACCAAAGGTAGGACTAGATCTGCAGAAACCACAACTTTTTATTGTAGAGAGAGTTTTTTAATGTTTACATGGTATATTTTGGAAGTTAATTATTTATTTTTACAAAATATTGGAATATAAAAATTAATTAGAATCACTTTAATTAATAACAATTGTTTCCATCATCCTTTTATTTAAGTCTCTTTAGTTATGCGCCTTTCTTTAAGTCTCTTTAGTTATGCGGTATGTTGATTTCACATTAGTTGAAAATTGGCTTAAAACGTGTTTTTATGTTGGAGACATATCTCTCTCACCTCATAGCATAATTTTGTATGATGAATTAAGCATAATATCATAAACAAATATAGTGCCAAAATCCCATTCATTTTCATACTATCAAAGTTTGGCTGGACTAAATTCAGTGGAAAAAATTATTTGTTATGTCGGATAAAATGAACTTCTTAAGGTGACTCCTGTTTGACTTAAGAACTACTTTGTTTGCTTATTAAAAAAAAAAAACTACTTTGTTTGTGTGCCTCTTAAAAAATAAAAAATAAAAGTACTACTTTGTTTTGTTGGGTAGTACACTAGCCGACTTAAGATGTATTATTATTGTTATAATATGACGCGAGAATAATGACAATAATAGTAAAAGATAGAATGAAAAAACAACACAAGATTTAACATGGTATCCAGTAATGTGCTGACTAATCCACGGGCAGAGCCACTGAAAAGAATTCACTATAATTGATAATTCAGATTGCAGATACTGAATAGTAGAGATAATGCTAGCTATAGCAAAACCCACTAACTGTTGGTGCAAGAAATAATAACATACAAGAATTTTATTTATATGGCCAAGTATTTGCATATTTCTTCATATTATCCGATGTGGGTCATTTTCTCAACACTAATTCAAGGCATATTTCAACAAATCTCCACCATGACTTGAATCTTCTCCAGATAACCAGATGCATCAGGTGTACTTGACGCACCAGATGTGCCAGATGCATTACACAGAATGCCCAGATGATCTAGCTCTGCCTCATGCCTTGCCTCTCCAAGGGCAATCAGCAACTTCTTTCATTGAGCAAGTTCAAACAATGTTGACACTTACTCTGCATAACTGGCTTGGTAAACATATCAGTTGGGTTGTCTGTTGCACCCACTTTGTTTACCTCAAAAGTGGATGGCTCATGAGGATCCACTTCCTCTTCAACCTGTAAAGCATAGAAAACCATGTCCTCATAGTCATACCTCATAGGAGGAATCCCAAAATCAGCTCTTTTAAAGCGAATAAGAGCTATATTGTGATGATCCCCTGATGCTAATGGAACAACTGATGCTTCTGCCTCTGAATGTGACTGAGGAGAGCCCTCCTCTGCTTCACATGTATCCTCAATTTCTCTGTGCTCCACCTGCTTCTCAATACCACAGTTTTATGAAATAGTGAACTTCACAGATGGGTTAAACATGGAACTTTCATCAAAGACAACATTCCAACTTAGAGTAACCCTCTTTTCTGATGGGGACCAGATCCTATATCTTTTCACACAATCCCCATAGCCTACAAATACTCCTTTCTTCGCTTTTGGCTCCAACTTCCCCTCATTGACATGATTGTAGACAGTGCAACCAAAAGGCCTCAAATTAGAGTAATCATCAGATTTTCCAGACCACAATTCATAAGGAGTTTTCAGATTTATACCTGTGGGAGGTCCATGATTTATCAAATAGCATGACGTGTTAACTTCTTTAGTTCAAAACGTTCTTGTTAACCCAACATTCGAGAGCATACACCGAGCTCTTTCAATAAATGTTTGATTCATACGTTCTGCTACACCATTTTGTTAAAGTGTATTTTTAACTGTACGATGCCTAGAGATCCCTTCACTCTTGCAAAACTCATTAAACTCAGACCAACAAAATTTCAAACCATTATTAGTTCGCAGTCTTTTTACCTTCTTCCTAGTTCGATTATCCACTAATGCCTTCCACTGCTTGAAGTTCTTCAAAGCATCACTCTTATGCTTCATTATGAATATCCAGGTCACCCTTGAATAATCATCAATCAACGACAGAAAGTACCTGTTACCCCCCAATGACTCCACACGTGAAGGCCCCCACCAATCAGCGTGGATGTAATCAAGTGTGCCCTTTGTTCTATGAAACGCTTTTGGAAACTTATTGTGATGCAGTTTCCTAAAAACACAGTGTTCACAAAACCCAAGATCCTTTATCTTGTGCCCACAAAGAAGATCGTCTTTAGCCAGAATTTGCATCCCCCTCTCACTCATGTGCCCAACCCTCATATGCCACAACTTCGTCATATCTTCTTGGTCAATCTCGGAGGAAGCAACAACAACATAATCAGTTTAACTTAGTACCTTGTAGAAAGTATAGAGCACCATGCTTCACACCTTTCAGAATCACACTTAAACCTTTGAAACATGTATAACTCCACCTTCAACTTTGAAACTAAACCCCTTCTTGTCCAAAAGACTCAGAGATATCAGACTCTTCGTCATGTGTGGAACATTTCTAGAAATGGCAACAAAATCCGACCTCACCCATACCCGACCTACCCTCCTCGAATTTAACGGGGAAAAGCTTATTTAACTGGTACGGGTGCGGGTGTGGGAAAAATCTGAGTTTTTAGTACGAGGGTGTGGGATGCTTACACTCACCCTGCACCCGCTTTTCGAAATTTACTTTATTAAATTTTATAATCTTATTTCCATAAGTTTAATATATTACTACTCTTTAGAAACATAATTATTATAATTATTTTGCTCTTTTAAAAAAAGTTTATTAGATCTTTAATTATTAATATTATTATTGTTTTTATTGCTTAGAAAATATATGTATTTTTTAAATATTTTATAACAAATAGAGTTTTTGCGGTTGGAGGTGGGAGCATGGCCGGAAGCACCATTCCCCTTGGGGGCGGGGCTGGGTGTTCAATTTTTACGCCCAATATAATTTGGGCACGGGTGCATGCAAGTGGGGGCGGGGACGAGGATGCTTAAACCCGCCCCGCGCCATTGCCATGTATGTTACATGTCTAGCTTCGTTTAGTGTACATAATTTACCATCATGAGTCCTAATCTTGATAGAGCCCATCCTAACAACCTTGAAGGCAAAACTATCGCCCATAGTTATTTTGCCGCCATCCAATTGCTTATAGGTTGAAAACCATTCTCTCATAGGACAAATATGATAAGACGTTCCAGAATCGAGAACTCGCACATCGGTGTAATGTGTGGGACCATCAGCAACTAAGGCGATATCCTCTTCGAAATATGTACCATCCTCGGCAACAACGACAATACCTGATGCCTTTTGTTGTTGCATCTGCCTCTTCTTAGGACATTCATTCTTCCTCTCCTTAGAGTAATTTCAAATATCATTCGGTATCAGACCCCTTCTGACCAGGTTTCTTAGAGAACTTATTTTCCCCTAATTTATCATATCCCTGATTGTTGTTTGCTACTAGCCCAGCATCCTAACCATCCGAAACAGTGCCACTGCAACTATGTCGCAGTTCTCTACTGTGAAGGGTCGACATAAATTCTTCCACAGACAACGAATCTTTACCACTAATGAAAGAGTCCCTAAAGTTCTCATATGACAATGGTAAAGAAACTAACATAATCAAGGCATCATCTTCATCGTCAATCTTAATATCAATATTACACAGATCTAATAATATTGAATTCAACTGATCTAGATGTTCTCTCAAGGACATATCTTCTTGCATACGCAGACTAAACAGACGTTGCTTCAAGAGCAACTTGTTGGTTAAGCTCTTCGTCATGTGTAGACTCTCTAGCTTACACCACAAACCAGCAGCGGTATCCTCTTCAGCAACCTCAATGATAATATGATCATCCAAAGCAAGGAGCAACGTAGAATATGCTTTCTCCTCCAGAGTGGCGAAATCAGCAGGTAGAGGGTTTGGCACAGGCTTTAACAAAGGTGTCAATAGACCCTGCTGTTTAAGCAACGCCCGGATCTTGATCTGCCACAAACTGATTTTTGTCCTCCCAGTGAACTTGTTGACTTTCAAACTTTTACCTCCAGTCATTGTTCCCGCCTGAAAAGATTCGAACCAGCTTTGATACCCATTTGTTTGTTATAACAGGACGCGAGAATAATGACAATAATAGTAAAAGACAGAATGAAAAAACGACACAAGATTTAACGTTGTATCCAACAATGTGCTGACTAATCCACGCGCAGAGCCACTGAAAAGAATTCACTATAATCGATAATTTAGATTACATAGACTAAATAGTAGAGATAATGCTAGTTATAGCAAAACCCACTAACTATTGGTGCAAGAAATAATTCAAGACATATTTCAACGATTATAATATATTGAAAATGTGGTTTAGCCACGATTGAATCATGACAAACTTAATTTATGGAAAACTGATTCTAGTAGAGCTAAATTATCAACATATATATCCTAACTTGGAATAATATTTACCTGCAATAAAAAAAATTAACATTACATTTTAATTTAATTTTTTGTGCTAACATAGAGAAGAAAGGAATTGTAGAAAAAGCTAAAGGAAGGGTGGAAAGGGAAAAACAACGAAAGAACCACATCCAATGAGATGTATTTTTTTTTGTGGTGGTCGGAGTTTGAACCTCAGCCCTTACATATATTATGCATTATTCATATCAATTGAGCTAAGCTCACGAGGACCAATGAGATGTGTTTAGTTCTTGGTATAAGGGTTGTAAGGATCACATTAAATGAAATATGACTCGAAAAAATGTTAATAAGTGGTAGGCATCCTCTATATTATAACAAAATCACATGTGTTTAGTAAGTACAATTCATAAAATGTTACAAAAACATTAGATATATTCAAATGCACTTTCCATTACAATACTCCTATTCCTAACATTTTGTGTGGGTGAATTATATTGATTGACTCTACAAAAACATTTATTGAAAACTTGATTTTAAATAGGGTCAGACCTTGTAATATGAGAAAAATCTTATGTATACCCATATAAAAATATGAAGGTGAGAAAAACATTAGAAAGACGGGAGAATGTTGAAAAACAATTCAACATTCTTGGGAACCTTTGTCAATATCAACAGGTGCTTAGGGTCTTGAAAAACAATCTTGGGGAGCATGGAAAGAGAGGGGGAGAGAGGGAGAGGGGAGAGAGAGTTTATACTGGTTTCTCCCATAAAATAGGAGTAGTTAAATCATCTTGTACTTCCAATGAATTTCACTATAATCTCACTAGATTACAATTGCTCAAGTACAATTTCAAGAGACTTCCAAATGCTCAAGCTCACAAGTAAGAGACTTCTAATGCTCAAGCACACACGGAAAAACTTCTAAATGTTTACAAATAAACAAGATGTGTTCTTACACTTTATACACAATCAGAGGTGTAAACAATATAACACAGAACATACTCTTAAGACTTAAAATTTCTAAGATACAATCTTTGTTAAGAAATTCCTAGTGTTCTTTACGCTATTTGATTTTGGCAGAGTAACGACTTAGTAAAAATAGAAGAGTCTTGTTCTTATTCTTAAAGTCTCCGGCTCCTTATATAGGCAAGGATTTGAGAGACGTTGGAGAACAAATGTCAGCACATTAAAAGTCATTGAGAAGCTTCAAATCAAGAATGTTGGTTCTTTGCCTGATATGGATAGTTTCTTTGATTGGACATTTAAAGTTCCTTTGTAGAAACTAGAATTATCCATTCATTTTCTTTGTCTTTGAAGTTCTGGATGAGAGTCTTCAGTGAAGGTGAGAAAAACACAAAAAGGGGGGTTGAATTGTGTTTACTTTTTCTTTTCCTAAAACTGAATTCATTGATTAGAAGCTGATAGAGTTCAGGTTCTGATGCAATGTTTAAAGTCTAAGTGCAACGAATAAGTAAAGAGAGAGAGAGAGAGAGAGAGAGAGAGAGAGAGAGAGAAAGAGAGAAAGAAGAAAGACACAAAGCAATTATAGTGGTTCCTTCCACAATCTGGAAGTAGTCCACTCCTCTTTGCATTTTCAGGGAGAGTTCACTAAAATCAATATATGATTCCAAATGCTCAAGCACAACTGCAAGAGACTTCAAATTACTCAAGCACAAACGCAAGAGATTTCCTATGCTCAAGCACAACCACAAGAGACTTTCTACGCTCAAGCATAACTGCAAGAGACTTCTATTCCAACAAAATTACAAAGAAAATGTCTAAGGGTTGAACACTTGAGATACAATCAGGGGTGTTCACAATACAAATTAGATAAGACTCTTAAGACTCTAGAATTTCTAAGATATGAAAGTTGTTAAGAAATTCTAAGTGAACTTTGATGTGAAACAATTTCAGCAGAGGTTTGCCTCTTGTAAAATTGTTGTGAGTCTCATAGAAATCTTCAAGTCTTCACTCCTTTATATAGAGGTGTGAAAGAGACGTTGTTGATTGCCAGCACATCAAATAGAGTCGTTGTTGAAGCTTAATAATCACCAATGATCTGTTGCTTGATTTGGTTATTGTCCTAGGAGGGAACAATTTCAAATCCATTCCTTGTATAGAGAATTACCAGCGTAGTCACAACTGTTTGTCTTGTACTATTGTAGACACAAAGAACAGAGTAGTGGAGATAGGGGTTGTACAATTGTACCATGTCCTTTTCTTGAGCTCTTCAGTGAATAAGTATCTAATGCCTTCTAATTCCTCTGAAATAGCCGTTGCTCCAGGTTTTTATTCCTTCTGCAATGATGTGCAATCAAAATGACAACATTAAACAAACTTAAGCTTCAAGACTTCATCTTCGGATGATCTTCAGCTTCTGATAGATTGATTCTGATAAGACTGCTTCTGATGAGACTACTTCTAATGATCTTCAGAACCTCTTCTCTTCAGACGCACTTTTCTTCAGATGCTTTCTTGCAACACAAGCTTCCTTTTTGTAGATTCCATTGCTCTCGTTTTGTTCTTCCAGCACCTATGCTTGATTTAAAGACACTTAAATTTTTGTCTATGGTTCTACACACTTGAACAAATATTAGCATATCCAATAGACATTTTTAATATTATCATAAAAACTCAAAGGGTAATGTTAAACACATTTTGTTCCAACATTCAGCTTCTGAGTAGCATCCTTTCTTCTAATTCAAGGTGTTGATTTCTAGTTGACCTTTCTTCAAATCTTCTACCGTAGTCTTTGAGCTTTTCTTGTGCTTCAGGTGCTCCTTTACATGTTCCGACCTTGTTAAATTTTAATCTATAGTTCTGTACACTTGAATATATATTAACATATCCAATTATTTTTTAATACTTTGTTATTATCAAAACTTTAAAAGAAATTTACAAACCAATTTTGTTCCAACAAAATATATAAAAAATAGGATGAAGATCTTGTCTCCTTGAGCATATTCGTTTACAAGTTACAACGAACAAAAGAAAGTGGATTGAAGAGATAAGAAAGGAAAACATTGGAGTTGAGATTGCTCCACCTTTTGATTAGGGTATTAAAGTAGAAATGAAAGAATGATATACGGTGCCCACATACCAAATTGTCTCCCAACCAAAAAAAACATTGAAAAGTTATATCATGCGGTTGTAGTTACCAAAATATGTCCAATTTCATTTTACTAACAGAAATTTTGGATGGAGAACGGTGTACCTAGTCCAATTTGAAAAGATATTATAACTCAAAGAAAACTTAGAAATGAAATTGTATTCATCTCTTTCTGATCTAACCATAATAGTGTGGCTGTTGGGCATAGACCATACATATCACATATCATTGTTTTATCCGTTTACCATTAAATCAAACTCTTAGAGTTTATTATATGTCCAAATTCTTTAGTGGGGTTTTATCTTTCAACCACATTTATTTTTTATTTTTTTGGCTTAAACAGGTCTTTCGTACCTGTAAATACAGGTCATTTAAATTTTCGTCTATGAAGTTACTAATTCTTCCAATCTACCACTGCAAAATTTAATCATTTAACTTTTGGTCCTAATTAGGTTCTTTTATTGAGGTGGGCTGTCATTAACGGCGTGGTGCCCTTGTAGCAAGTGATGATTAGACGACGTGGTTGGTTTAAATAGGTCTTTCGTCCTTACAAATATAGATCATTTGAATTTTCATCCCTGGAGTTACTAATTAGATGTAATTAGGACCATATATTTTTCAAATGTTTAATATTTGCATTGGCAAAATGGAAGGATTAGTAACTTCAGGGACGAAAATTCAAATGACCTATATTTGTAGGGACGAAAAACCTATTTAAGCCTTATTTTTTTGACAAAAACAAAACGATATTCATTCATTCAAATCGATAGAGTACATCAGATACAAACATTGTTAAAAACGTAAATGGTGAATCTGCGAACAAACTCACAACACTCAAGTTAACAACATATAACGGCAAAATGCCTACAAATAATATGGTAAAACATAAGTCACCGAAATACCCATGCATCCTGATCTGCAACACGTTGACACCCAAATTATTGGTTGAATTTGTATTTGACTGATGTGGATCTTTCAATAGGAACAAAATGAACAGTGCAACAACAGGAGAAATCAAACGCCGTACAAGACGACGAACAACAAAATGTCGCACTTAAATGACTAAATCACAAAAAACAAAAGGAAAAACTTGATATATGTGAAAATAACTTATTTAGATTGAAAGAAAGGAGAAAAAGATGTAGATGAGTGATTCTAGGTCAAAAATGACCTAAAACCACCCCTCCTTGATGAATAAAGAAGAAAGAAAGTTTAGATAGAAGTTGGAGTTTCCTGACCACGTTTATGTCTATAGTTGAAAATATGTGATTAGGAGGAGAGACCTTTATGGAAATTTTTCAATGGACATTAATCGTGGACAAAGCAAACAAATACTTCACACTGATAACATACTGATAACATGTTGCAAAAATTATTTCTTACAAATTAAGTTATCATAAGACCAATTTCTCTTGAGGGTTTTATACATATTATCAAGTTTACTAATCTAATTGTCAAACTAAATGTTCATATGTTGGTAGTGAATCTTTCAAACAAAAATGATTTGGCTTAGTGAATATTATTTTATGCAAGAAAATTATTATGGTAATTAATTCAAACACTCTTAGAGTAAGTTTATATCTTCCCATTGTTATTTTATGTATATGTTTGTATTTTCTCCCAATTTTCAAACAATTTTAGTTTCTTTTTATTTATTTAAATAATTCAACTATTGATAATTTAATTCAACCTTAAAACTATTTTTGGTTACTTCAAATTTGGTTAATTATACATAAAATTATATTTTATGTATCTGGCAAAAGATTTTATTTTTTAAAAATATCCCTACTAATGCAAAAATATCCCTACTTATGCAAAAATATCCCTACTTATGTATCGGTAATAGTTTCTATAAATACAACTATTATTTCAATCTAATGTTTACTCTAATGCAAAAATTATATTCTTTAAAAATTAAGAATTATAAAGGAATAAAATTGGAGATGCTCTAACATAGTTTTTACAAGCAAAAGGCCACGACATGTAATTGAATTTTCTAATTCCCATGATGATGCTATCTTGTCAATTCAGCCACTTTCTCAGGCAGTAACATGGTTGTCGTGAATCCATGTGAACTTGTTCAGTATTTATACTTATGTAGATAACCAAATGAAGTGACAAAAGTGATACGTGTCGATCAGCCTCGTAATTTTTTTTATCTTATGCTTCATTTTTCAGTCCTTATAGCCATTCAAATGTTCAACATTTTGTTTTCCATTAAGTTAACATTAGTCTTTCCTTTTGACATATGATTCCAAAGTCATTGTGTCGCTTCAACCTCATCTATAAGCTTTTCAGTTTTATCCTTTTGGAAACCTTACCCTACATGTTGTAGAACCATAGGTGATTATTATGACAAGAATTCACTTCCATTGAAATTGGCCACGTTTCATAATCCTAGTAGTTCTTTTACATTTTATAAAGCTGCAGCTTACTTCACCATTCATTAGAATTGGAAGAAAAAAATTTCGTCCAATTTGAATTTGACACATTTTTAAGCTCACAACAAAGTGTAGCAGAATATTTGTGCTTAGATTTTACCCCTTCGATTACTCTTTTGTCACTTGTTATGACAATATATGTATATCAAAGGGGATACAAGAACCTTACATTTCTTTTGAAATGTTTCATACTTCCCTAGAAGTTCATGATGTTTTTTTTTCATCTATAATACTAAACATAAAAGAAAAATTTAGCAAAGATGAGTACCCAAATAATAATAATGAGGGAAATTTACATCCACCTCCCATAGGTTTTCTTTAAATGACACAGACATCCCCTCTTGTTTTAAAATAGACACCAATCACTCTTAAGTTTTTATTAAATAGATTGATATGTCCCTTCTTTCCGAACACCATTATCTTTATGTTAAAATGCAAATGAACTTGAAGAAGAAGTCCTCTCAATCTTTGACCATTGAAGTGATTTTTCTATCTTGAATATATCCATCACCCATTAAACTTGGGTATTTATTACTTAGCTCTCGTCTACATCTGCCGCGGTAACATATCAAGCACCTTCGCCATCATAGTGATTATGCTCTAGAAGCATCATGAGTCTGAAACAAAGCTTCACGCCTTCAACATGCAATAGAAGCATACATGCGAATTTAGACACAAAGAAAACTAAAACACATCCAAATCAAATTTCTAACTTGACTGGTAGCCTTTGGTAGTAACCCTATAAATATTTTAAGTGGAATTTAAATTTATTTATTTTGGCGTGAAAGTTGATGACAACTGTTTGTTGCCATCACTAAATATTTGGATTAAAATTGTTGGACTAAATTGGTTGCACTGATGCTCAAGCATTCAATCATTAGATGGGTAATTCATAACACCAAGACCATGTACCGTAATTCAAAACTAAACAAATGGTAATCAGAGTTAAATTGAAGGGAGCTTATTGTATATTTAAAATTATTCATCAGACGCAGGTGGCCAGGGGTCGGAATGTAGCGTTACGGAGGGTGATAGGCAGGAGGTGGATGATTGTGGAGGTCGTGGAGGTATCTCAAAGGTGGTGGCTTTTCCATCTCCGGGTTTGAGCCTATTTTGGAAGATAAAGGTTCAATAGATACCTTCGTTATGGATTCTTCGTTAGTGGCGATTTGTGAAGACCCTTTGAAAAAGTTGGAGGCGAAATCTTTGTTTGGTATCCAAAATGGTGTTGGTTTCTCTTTTACGACACCAAGGCTTGAGAATACCGATAGGTTGGAGGTTATGGAGGTGGTAGGTGTGAAGAATTAGGTTATTAGGGAGAGAATGGTAGGTGATCAATGATTATTACAACCTTTAATGTTAGAGGTTTAGGGGGGGGGGGGGGGGGTGATTAAAAGAAACAGGATTAAAGAATTGGTGCGTCTTCATAAGGTGGAGTTCGTGGAAATTCAAGAGACGAAAATGGAGAGGTGATTACTCAACAATTTTGCTATGGGCTTTGGGGGAGCGAGGGTTGTGAGTGGGATTTTCTCACTTCCGAAGGTAATAGTGGAGGTATTTTGTCTCTTTGGTGTCAATCGAATTCAACCTTTATTTTTTCTTTTGTTGGTGAAAGCTTTGTGGTGGTGTGTTTGGATTGGGGGGTGTCAAAGCATAGATGCTTTGTCGTTAATGTGTACTTTAAATGTGATATACCGGCAAAGCGGAGGTTATGGGGAGAGCTTATCGAGTTGAGAAGAAGTATGGGGGAGGGAGTGTGGTGTATTTTAGGAGATTTTAATTCGGTGGGAGGATGTGAAGAAAGAAGAGGGGTGAATGGAGAGGCTTCGGCTACTCAAAGGGAGGAAATTATCATTTACAATAATTTTGTGCGGGATGTGGAGTTGGAAGACTTGAATGTATTGGGGAGAAGGTATTCTTGGTACTATCCAAATGGGAGGTTGATGAGCTGTATTGATAGGGTGCTTGTATCTGATGACTGGAGTTCTTTATGGGGGGTACTTCTCTTTGGGTTCTCCCTAGGGATGTCTCAGATCATTGTCCGATTATTTTGAAAGATGGTGGGTGGGATTGGGGGCCAAGGCCGTTCCGTTTTAACAATTTTTGGTTAAAAAACCGGGAGTTTAAAGGGGTGGTTGAGGTTGTTTTAAAAGAGAAGCTCAAAGGTTTGAAAGAGGTTATTAAGGATTAACATAAAGGTGTGTATGGTGACGCGGAAGCAAAAATAGAGAAGTTGGTGGAGGAAATATGCATGTTTGATGTGAAGGGGGATGAGGTGGGGTTGAGTGGTGAAGAGGTCCAACGTCGCAAGCAAGTGTTTGAGGATTTATGGGTAATTTTAAAGGCGAAAGATGCAAATATGGTTCAAAGAGCTAGATCCAAGTGGCTTAAGTGTGCAGATGCAAATTCTAAGTATTTCCATAGGTGTGTTAAATTGAGACATAGTCGGAATTCTATCAGGCACTTAGGGGGGGGGGGGGGGGGGGGGGGGAGGAGCGGGTTTAATCGCCGATGGAAGTGAGGAGAGTGGTGGTGGAATATTTTACCAATCATGTGGCCGCATCAAGGTGGGAGCGCCCCAAACTTGATGGTGTTCCTTTTCAGAGGTTGAGCGGTGGTGATAATGAAAGTTTGAAGGGGTTATGGAGGATTGTGATGGGTTTAAAAGCCCGAGTCCGGATGATTTCAATTTGGCTTTTGTGAAAAAGTTTTGGTATTTGATCAAAGGTGAGGTGAGAATCATGTTTATCAATTTCAAGGTAATGAGAGGCTTCCCAAAGCTATATTGGCTTACTTTGTAGCTTTGATTCCCAAAATTAATTCGCCTTTGGAGTTGAAAGATTATAGACCGATTTCCCATCTCGGGTGTCTCTATAAACTTTTGGCGAAGGTTCTAGCGAGGAGGTTGGCGAGGGTGATAAATTACATTATTTCTTAAAATCAATCGGCTTTTCTAAAAGGGAGGAATTTGGGTGATGAAGTTATGGTGATCAATGAGATTGTTGATTTTGCTAAGAAGTCCAATTCGGATTGCTTGATTTTAAAAGTGGATTTCGAAAAGGCTTACGACTCGGTAGATTGGGGTTTTTTGGTGAACATGATGAAGAGAGTGGATTTAAGTCCAAAGTGGATTGCTTGGATGAAGGCGTGTGTGTGTGGTGGGAGTATGTCCATCCTCGTCAATGGTAGTCCAACGAAAGAGATTAATATCCAAAGGATTCTAAAACAAGGTGATCCCCTTGCGCCTTTCCTCTTCCTCTTAGTGGCGGAGGGCTTTAGTGGGCTTATGAGGAATGCGGTGCGGCTAAACTTGTTTGAAGGTTTCTTGTTGAAGGAAGAGGGGAGGGTGTACTCTCATCTACAATATTTCAATGACACTCTTTATGTGAGAAAAACAATGGTGGGGAATTTGTGGACTTTGAAGGCTTTGCTTAGGGGCTTTGAGATGACATCCGGGTTGTAAGTGAATTTCTACAAAAGTTGTTTGATGGGGATTAATGTAGACGCGGACTTTATGGTGATGGCTTGTAACTTCTTGAATTGTGGCCAGGGTAGTTTTCCATTTCATTATTTGGGGTTGCCGCTAGGAGGAAATCCGGGAAGAGTTTGAACTTGGGATCTATTATTAGAGCAATTTTCTAAGAAGTTATTCTCTTGGGGGAATGAGTATCTTAGCCTTGGTGGTAGAATTGTTTTCTTAATTCCGTTTTGAATTTCATCTTGATTTTTTATCTTTTCTTTTTTAAGATGCTAGTTGGAGTGTGGAAGAACATTGTGAGAATGCAAAGGGAGTTCCTTTGGGGGGGAACGGAGGGTGGGAAGAAAATTAATTGGGTAAGTTGGAAGGTGGTTTGTCAACCAAAACATTGTGGTGGGCTTGGAGTGAGGGATGTGCGTTTAGTAAATTTGAGTCTTCTTGCTAAGTAGAGATGACGGTTGTTAAATGGCGAGAATGCTCTTTGGAGGGAGGTTCTTGTGGAGAGATATGGTAATATGGTGTGTGATGTGTTGGTAGATGGAGGTGGCGTGTGGCCTAGCAATGCATCAAGGTGGTGGAAGGACTTGGTGACTCTAGCTAGAGGGGAGCCGGTAGATTGGCTCAATGAAGAGCTGGTTAGGAGAGTGGGAAATGGTGCTAATACTAGTTTTTGGAAGGTAGCGTGGAGAGGGGAAAAGTCTTTTAAGGTTAAATTTCCAAGACTATTCTCTATTTCTAATCAACAAGAAGCAAAGGTAATTGATATGTGGGTTACCAACTCTAGGGGTGGGGCGTGGACCTTTAGTTGGAGGCGCAATTTGTTTGTGTGGGAGAATGATCTATTAACGGAGTTAATTGGTGTTTTGGAGGGTAGAGGAGGATAGCTGGAGTTGGAAGTTGGAGGAGAAGGGTACCTTTACGGTAAAGTCCTTGTACTCGAAGTTGTAGGGGAGGGGTATGGAGGAGGTAATTCGCCGAAGGAGGATAGGAGGGTATTCCGCCAAATTTGGAAGTCCGGAGCACCCTCAAAGATGATAGCATTTGACTGGAAAGCACTTTTAGATAGGATTCCGACTAGAAGTAATTTGGCGGTTAGAAATTGATTGCCTCAAGATATTGGGAATATTTGTTTGGTGTGCGGCAGTGCCCGAGTCCACGTCTCATCTTTTTCTTCATTGTGATATGGCGAGAAACATTTGGTTGAATTTGATTATGAGGTTAGATTTGAATTTCATTATGCCACCAAACTTATTTATTCATTGGGAGTGTTGAAATAGGGGGCCGATGAATAAGAAGATCCGGAAGGGATTCCGTATGATTTGGCATGTCATTATTTGGGTTATTTGGAAAGCGAGAAATGAGCACATTTTCAACAATAAGGTCGCAAGGTGGAACGAGTTAGTGGAGGAGGTTAAGGTGATGTCTTGGAGGTGGCTATTATCTAGATTTAACATTTCGGCTTGTATGTTTTACGAGTGGAATTGAAGTCTGAGGGATTGCTTGTTGCGCTTGCGGACCTGCTGTACCTTGCTTCTGGTTTTTTATGCTTGCTTCTGTTGTTTTTCCTTCTGGTCTCTGCTGTTTCTGCAGTAGCGAACCTAAGGTGTCTGCAGCTGCTGTTAGCTGCTGTTTTTTTGGGTTTCTGTTCGCTTCTGCTGTTTGGCATGGATGCAGCGCAGCAATGGGTACTATAGGCTAGTGGTTGTTGGCTTTTTGGGGAGTGTGGCAGGAGTATGGGTGTTCCATGCTTGTATACTTCAGCCACATTGCTTTGTTGCCTCATAGGTGTTGTGTTTTTTCCGGTGTTTCGGTGTTACGTATATAGGTGCGACACCTTTGTGTTTTGTCTCTTTTATCCGCAAGTTTCTATGCGTCTTGCATATCTCGTCGTCAATAATATTTGCCATTTTAAAAAAAAGTGAGGAGGCTTGTGACTTTTAACCAAACCTTAAGGGAGGTCATTGCAATATTCCGTAATAATTATTACTCTGTAGTTTTTATATCCTTATTTTGTGTGAAGTGATTTCCACCTTTTATCTTCATAATGTTTTTCTTCTTCAAAAAAAAAATTCTACATAATGTTTTTTGTATTATTGTATGTTTTGATCGATCAACTTCCATCAAATCCAACCTCAATTGTACAATGTTGAACTTGTTAATGGCAAAACTAAAATCTTCAATGTATGGCTATTGAATCTTATTGGAAAAAATTAACCATTATATGAAATTCTAATACTTGGTCAACACAACAAAGTTTCATCAACAAACATCAAGAAAGTGAAAAGAGAAAGATGTCAATAGTAATCAATAAACATTAGTATGTGTTCAAAACATCGACACTAGTGAAGGAAAATAAGGTTGATGGCTAGGCCAATAATAGTAATACTAAGTATGTCTTTCACGTTTAATTTCTTTAAAATTTAAGCAATAAAATTACGTTTTCAAATGACATTGATTGAGAGATGAGGTAACAATCTACCTTTTAAGGAAAGAATAAAAACTTATCTGCTAGGGTTTGCATGAATCACAAGGGCTACCTTCCTTTCATAGTTGATCAAGGCTTTTAACAACAAGAGTGTATTTTGTTAAATTCATAGTAAAAAATTTCCTTTTAAATCCTTATTAAAAAATGAGTATCAGAGACATGCCACGTTTTGTAAAAACAATTTCAGCACACAATAAATTTCTCACAATGCAAATACTTTATTTTGAAATGAGAGAAATAAAAAAGATGCTGGGTGCAAGGGCGATATGCACTTTTGACGATATATATTCTCCATTTCCTTATGCATTTTTGACAATACTTTATTTGAAATTTAATCCACAACTCCAAGATAAAAAATCCGAAGAAATAAATGGAATATGTCAAAGTCTTATATTCAATTGGTAGGAACATTGCATAATTTATGCAGGAGGCATAGTTTTGAAGCCGTTGCACTCCACTTTTCCACGTTTAAAATGTGTGAGCTCCAACCAATATACTATTTAAAAAAAGGAGCAAACAATGCTCCACAGGAAAATCTTTTTTCATTCCAAAAGAGAAATATCATTTCCATACCCAATCTCCATCTACTACCAACACTAAGGATAAACTTTGAATTACAAACTCTTATCCAAACATAACTAGCCTTATTTATCTCATTTTCATTTTCTTATGTCATTATGATATCTTGTTTCTCACAATTATATATTTGATGAGATCAAATTGCATACATTCAGAGTTTGTTCCTCTAGTTTAACCAAATTAATGCTTTATAAATTTAAAAAGTTTTAGTCTTCCTGCGGTAGTTAACTAACGCAAGTGTAAAATTAACTTAATTTTAAATTTCAAATTTTTTACACATGCGTGACTTAAGTCACGCTGCGTGAGTTAACTCACGCTGGTTTTTAACATTGGAAAAGTGTAACTCACGCGTGATTCCAGTGGTTCATCAATGAAGGAAAAATTCCACATTCTTTTACCAACATGTTTTCACCAACATGCGTGACTCACACCAACATGTGGAAAATTTAAGTGTAACATTGGAAGAGTGTTCATCAATGAAAGAGAAATTTCATATCATGTTGGTGTTTATGGCTAAAATTTAAATGGCACGTGATGTGATTTATTGAGAAACAATAATATATACAACACATACTTGAATTTCAATATATGTGAATAATAAAATCATGTGCACACCGATACTGCAAAGGATAAGCCATCCAATACTCCAGGTTTTGGAATTTTAAAACTAGCGTGAGTTAACTCACGCTGTATGACGTAACTCACGCAGGGGCATTTTTAGAAATCATGCAGGGGCGGGAGTGTTTTGTGCAGGGAGGAGAGCAGTAACCATTTCTATATGGAGATGCTTGTATTGCCCACTAAGCAGTCCGGAAGCCCAATGTTATAGCCCGAGCCAATTATTTATTTGCTATTACTTTATCCACCCTATTTTTTTCTCATGTGTTCTATTCTTTTTTTTTTCAAATTTACCCTTTTTTCGAAAAATATAATCCGTACTATATTTCGGCATATATAATCCGAACTATGTATAATAGCTCATGCCTATCAAAAGCCTGTAATTATACAGTTTGGATTATATTAACTGAAACCTTGCAAAATTGTTCGACAAATAAAACCTTAAACCCGTCAAACTCCAGTAAAGACAATGTTTAAAGGAAGATTAGAATGTTAAAATTGACACAATTCGAATTATATTTTCCCAACATTTATGAAATAGTTCAGATTATATAAGATAATCAAATTATTTTTGATTCAAAGGTTTTTCTTTTTTTAGGTCAATATATATATATATATATATATATATATATATATATATATATCTTGTGTCTGTCATATCTAGAGTTTTGTATGTCCGATTGAGATGTTCTTTAAAGTGTTGGAAATGTTACAAAATTATCTACGTTTCATATGTCTGACTCATGAGCAATAGCGGCTTGTATCATGGTGTAAAATGCGATTAAAGTTTCGGTACATGATTAAATTAAATAGTTAACCAACATCCAAGCATTCAAGAGCAAGATGTGGAGGCGCACTACTTCTAAGGAAACAAAGAGCTGACCACAATCCAAGCAGTCAAGAGCAATTATGTAACCTTTTCGTAATAATTCAGCAACTTATGCATTTATGTTAGCATTATTTGCTGAATTGATGATTTTTCTTCAAGTTTTCCTATGTAAAACAGTGTGAACCTTTATGTATAAAAAACACATGAAAATTAAATAAAAGACAAATGACTTTTGATGATAAAAAATATCACTTTATGTGAATTTGGGAGCTTTTCTTCTTTTTTTGGTTCTGGATTGAACCATGCTTTGATCTTATCAAGAAACCACGTTTTCTAGTGGCGATGAAGAAGTAAAGGAAAAAGAAGAAGAAAAAGAATGTTTTGAATAATTCGAGAGGAAAGAAGAGAAAAAGGAGAGTGATGATGAAAAGCAAGAAAATAAAATAGTTTGAAGATTTGGCCTACAATTACACTAGTACCTTCTTCTAAGTTGGTTTATGTAGTTAAGTGTTGGGGTTCTTCTAATATTTTTCAATCTCCTAACATTTCTTCTTATTGTCATAAGGGAAACAAAGTTAATGAAGAAATTTTTTCTCAACAAGTGGAAGAAAATTATGAGATTTGGAAGGATGATTATGTCCACAAATCAAAAGTGGGTGAAAAGCAAACAAATTTTCCAATAAAAGTGAAGAGCTCTCTTAAGTTAAACTTACATTTGATGGATTCCATAGACTTGTTTTTAACCCGAGAGGTATTCAAACTATAAATTCGAGGTCAAATTCTCTTGAAGCGGGAGAGAATGATTTGATGCTAATATGATCTCCCTTGACAAGAAAAATTAAATCACTATGGAATAAGAGAATTAAATTATTTTCGGTCCAAAGTTTTTTATTTTCTCAGGTCAATATATATTTGTCTTGTTTTCGTCATATCTAGAGTTTTGTATGTTCGATTGAGGTGTTCTAAGTGTTGGAAAGGTTAAAATATTACCTACATTTTCATATGTTTGACTTAGGAGAAAAATTTCTTGTATCATGGTCTAAATGGGATTAAAGTTTCGGTATATGATTAAATTAACAAGTTAACCAACATCCAACCGATAAGAGCAAAATGTGGAGGCCCACTACACTTAAGGAAAGAAAGAGATAATCAAAATTCAAGCAATCAAAAGAAATTATGCCACCTTTCAATAATGCAATCAATTTTTAACCTTTTTGTAATAATTCAGCAACCTATGCATTTATGTTCACATTATTTGTTGAATTTATGATTTTTCTTTAAGTTTTCCCCTGTAAAATAGTGTGAACCTTTATGTATAAAAGACACACGAAAATTGAATAAAAGACAAATGAATTTTGATAATAAAAAAAATCACTTTATGTGATTTTGGGAGTTTTCCTTCTTTTTTTTTTGTTCTGGATTGAACCATGCTTTGATCTAATCAAGAAACCATGTTTTCTTGTGGAGATTCTCTACCAAGCCGATCCTCTTCCTTGAATTGGGAATTTCTATAGGCTACCATTTCTATCTATTTTAACTATTCTTCACTTTTTAATATCATATTTTATCCAACATTTACATAAATACAAAAAAAATCAAAATTACAGCCTTTATGTCCTTCATCACCCTCCTCCACCTCTCCAGTGCCAATGATAGTAATGACATGGTCTCTAACTTGTTCCAAGCGTGACCTTAAGTCTAGCCACCTTTGGTCTCCATGCTTCTCAGCGGCAACCTCATCAAGGACCTTCTGCTCAGGTGGCCTCAAGATATGAACATCCTTCTCTTGGCGTCTAATGTATGGATGTGATTTGGTAAAATACCATCTTATGTATCCAACTACCGTCTCAAGACCAGTTAAAGTGCTGAAAAAATCCAAGCATGTAAAGTCAACAACATATAAGTAAACATTAGTATAAATAATCTTGATCAGACATCTAAATAAATAAGCATTCATTATTATTTATACATGTAATAGAGTCACGTATCCAACCAGCTGTGAAAGTCTTACAATGGGCTCCATTCTTAATCTCCTTGTATAGGTGAGCAAGTGCAGCCACTCCCCATGACTAATCGGAAACCAGCTCTAGGTCCTGGAAGTAGTTCAGGTAATACACATCCACATAGTTAGCGCCATTGTTAGTGAAAATCGTGGAACCCACCAAGCACAGTAGATAGGTGAGGATAGGTTGATCCCGTTTCTCATGCACCACTTCCATCTTACCCTCTTCCTAAGTGTCAGCTACCTATTGCCTACACTTCTTAAAATCATCCCTCAACAAGCCAAAACATGCACGAGAACCCTTTGTTTTTTTCACCGGGTTCCATGGCATCTAAGGATCGAACCTGAACAAATTCCCCATCGAATGAACAACCTCATCAGTGGTCAGATCACGAACTATGGTCTGACAGGAGACTCTAGATGGGGACTTGCAACATACAAGTCACATCATCATGTGTCACTATCATCTCCCCATCGGAAGATGGAAGCTAGAGGTATCCTCATATCATCTCTCAACAAAAGCATACATCATGCAAATGTCAAGGATGGAATAACTGATATAATGTAGCCACTGAAGTTTGGTGGCTCGAATGACATATTTGAACCATTTCTATAGCAAGGTCGCAATATCTGATTTTTGTATTTTAACTAGATTTTGACGTTGTTTATGCACTTTAAGTTGATATCCTGATGCAAAAACTTAAAAACGAAAAACTAATATCATACAAATCAAAGTCTATCCTACTTAATTCAATTCAATCATTTGGAGTTGCACACAATATAACTTATCATTACAAAACATAGCTTATCAAATTCAATTCAATAAAATAAAACACAAAAAAAGTTAAAGTTGTAGAATTTTACTATTCCATCAGACACATGATAAGCCACATGAAGATGGTACTAGGTGAGCACTGACACATCACGTGGCCCACTAGAATATGCCTCTACCGGTTGTGGGTCAACCTCCACTTCTCCCTCCTGCGGCTGCTCATCGTTATCATCCATGATTTCTACGTCCACGTCCTCCTCTTTCCCTTAAGGCTCAAGTACATACTGAGGTTGAGTCTCAGACACATAATGAGGGTCAATGTAACACTGTAAACCCTTAAAACGGTAAATTACACAAATGATACAAATCATGCAAAGGATTTAGATGCTACTTCTTCTATAAGTTCAAACATGCATAAATAATTTTCTCAAAACATCGCAGCGGAATATAATACCATACAACTCATCAACATATAATAAAATTCTACAAAGTAGCCATGTCATATAGTCATACCACATCACCAAAGTAAATCTCCAAATCTCAACAACTGAGTAATAAAATCTCAACAAGTCGTGAAATATAAATAACAGACAAACACCCCTAATCAGAGCCAAACTATAAGACTCCAAAAGCAAAAGATGAGGTATCTCCAAAGCTAGCCTCCAACATACTCACCAAGCAAAGTTAAGTAACTAATCATGCACGCTATCTACCCATTCGAACGAATAAGGTAGACGGTCAACTAAACGACCACTGGGAGTTAGATAACATTCCATAATTAAAGTATAATCAAATGAAAGTAAACGACATGATTAAATTGAAATGATTAATAATGTTTCATTAAATTATTCACAATGACTCGATATAATTACACTTTCGACATTTTCACAAAATCACCAAATTTCACCAAGTATGTAATGCAATGAGCCTAAACACGACTCTATATGCATGTGGTACCAGCCGTCACCAAGGTCCTCACTTCAAGATACAACAATATAATTAATCGTTGCCGATATTAATACATAGTATTCGGTCGTCGCCAATATGAATACAAAGTATTCAGTCATCACCAATATGGATATAAACATCCAACTTAACAGTTATGAATGCATGAACATATGACTCAACAATGCATACCTTCAACAAACAAATCGTCGTCATTTTCGTCTTCATTTTTCATACATGCATTCATCATCAATAATGTCAACACTTTGCATGTAAGGATTTCATCAACATAACTCATCATCATCATCAACAACATTCACCTTAAAGAAATAACAAGTTTCACATCATGACATTCATCATTTTAAACACGCAACCATCGACGATTCATTCTTATTTTATCATATCATCATGAATACAATGTCAATTACATGTCATCCGACTATAAAACCACATTTTAATAAAGTTCGTCTATTTTCTCAACTTTCATCATTTTCTAAGTGATTCGACAAAACAAGGTATGCATGTTCAAACACCTCAACATAGCATATACACTACTCACATATGATCACAGCAGCATATGCATATTTGCATCATAGGAAAATTCCGATTAATTCCAAAGTTTCACTAAGTTCGTCTCATTTTATCATTTTTCAAAAGAAGACCAGTAAGGTGCACCCTGTTCTTGGGTTTTCCCTCTTGTGAACTCATCATTTTCACCCCAAAATCCCGTTTTTGATCCCCTTTAACCCAAATTCGTCCCACAAACTTGTTTATAAGTTAACAGACATCAAAAGACAATCGAAACAACAACAAACGTGGAATCATATTATCAATTCTCATCAAAATAATCATTATGTTCATTTTTCACCAAAATCCCACAATTTTCCATTTTCATTCAAACTTCACAAACAATCACACCAATTCAAATCCCATCAACATACAAACATATATCACCATTCATGAAGTGAATTTAGACATGTTTCAACAATAATCAATCAATCATTAATTCATGATTTACATTTAATTAATCAAAAATCACCAAAACGTCCTCATGAGCATAACTCAGTTGACAGGGACATGCATTGTTATATGCAAGGGCCGGGGTTCGAACCCCGGACATCCCACTTATTCACCTTGAAAAAGGTGAATTCTAGCCTTTAGGCTACTTGACCAAAAAAAAAAATCAAAAATCATCAAAAGAACTTATCACCAACAACAACTATGACTTTAAGCACACAAACATATCAATTCCATCAAATTACGTATACCCATAATTTCACATGAATTAAGAGCACAAATTTCATCACTAAAATTATTAAAAGTAAGAATTCACAATAATCACTTATACTCATAATTGAAAATATGAAGTTAGAGCTTAATTGATGAAAGTAATTTATCCCCTTACCTCAAGGATTCTTCAACACCAACTATGACTTCACTCTCCTCGCTAAATTCCCAAGCTCCTAGCTCTCCTCTCTTCAAGCTCTTGTTCTTCCTTTCTAACCCTTTTCCTATATTTCCTCTTGCGATCGTTTTTCTCTTTCTACCTCTCAAAATATTTTGTGAAGTGAATAACGTGTGGCTTAACCTAATTTCTCATAAGAGTATCTATTTATATCCTCAAAATGGGTCAGGTTAAGTCTCATTCTAATTGGGCCTCAAAACTCTTACAAACTATTTTCTAAAAAGTTACTACTCATTAATCCACTAAAACACCGAATAATTACCAACTGTAAATAATTACGCCAACTCACTAGTAACTTAGTAAAAATAACAATTCTCACTAAAATACCAAAAATAACCATCTCAACAAAATTATTATTTTACCCTTACTTGCCAAATGACCATAATACTCCTTAGCCTAAAAATGACAAAAATACCCTTCTAGACCAAAAATCCTTTAATTCCCACACAAATACACACAAAGGCAAATAACCACGTATAAACACACATTAACACATACGATAATTAAATAAAACAATTCTAGCTAAAAACGGGTTGTTACAGTCAGTCTCATGTTGCAGCTCAAGCTTGACACAAAGGCCCATTTCCCTCTCACTACGCACCCCTCTCCATATGCTCTCGACTTGTAAATGTAGTATAGGAATGTATGTTGTTTCTAAGGCAGTCTGAGTGGTCCATACCTGAAAAATGTAACATCAGACATACATACAATTAATAAAAATCAACAATGTAAACGAAAAATAGGATATACTCTGACGGCAAAAACCACACAATGTTAATTTTTTGGATTTTTGGGTGTTAGAGAGAGAGGAGTCTTTAGGGCAAAATTAGAAATTTTTGAAGTGGTGGGAGTTTCTCAGTTCAACATATATATAATTGGTGTTTCGCAAATACAATATGAATTGTTGGTTCACAGATACAATCTGAGCAAAGAGTAAGTTTGAAAAAAAACCGCGTAAGAAACACATAGGATGGAAAAAGTAATAGCCTTATTTATTTGGATTGGGTGAAAAAATCTCATTGTTTGTGGGCTTTCTTTTAACAGTCCAACACATGCAAAAATGTAGGCTAATGAGGCCAATCCATTGAGGGGAACCCATACCAACAACAATGAAAAATGCTAAGAACACTCTCTTTTTCGAACATTTTCTAACACCCGCTCTCTCATTGGATAAAACTCATGTGAGTCTCACCACTTCATATGGGATCCATTTCTAAAGTATGGTATCCACATAGATTTCATCAAAAAAGAGTGTGTTAATAAATGTTAAAAACAAATTGTTCATAACATTCTGTGCAAAATGGCTGAAACCCTATAAATGCATTTCTAGTTCATATAAAAGTGTTTAAAAGTCATATGAACAATAAATATACCTTAAATTTGTATTTTCATTATTTATATATATATATATATATATATATATTTGCGACCAAAAAACTCTTGAACTTTATTCTTATATATAGGACCAAACGAAGAGTAATGTTAGAAGCACATTTTTTGTTTTAGGATTAGAAGCTCATAAAATTGACCATAAAATTTTGGATAAAGTTTTACGATATCAGTGAACATAAATTTGAATATCATTAACAATATCATACTCGACATTAGGGTTAATAGTATTTTACCCCCTGTAATATAGGTCATTTCTAATTTTATACTCTGTAAAAAAAATTAATTTACCCCCTGTAAAAAAAATTGTTTTGATTTACCCCCTAAAATATCATTCAAATATCAAATTTTTATTTTTAATTTTCAAGAAATTTTGGGTTTTGAATGACCTGTTTGGGGGGTAAAGCAAAATAATTTTTTTTATAAGGGGTAAATAAAAATAATATTTACAGGGTCAAAAACCGAAAATGACCTAAATGGTAAAAAGGAAGAGTTAAGTAAATTAGAAATATGAGAGTTATTTATTATTAAGAATAAGATTGAGCCTAGTAAATGTTAAGTTAACTAAGCCCAATATGGTGAGTATATAAAGACAGTGTTAGTCATAACCCTTGCTTTCAGATTCAATTGTTAAGTTTCACTAGAAAGAGGCTAAGTGAGAATAGAGAGAGAAGAAAGAAGAAAGACACCCAAGAGGAGGAAGAGGTAGAACAAACTTGAAGATCAAGTAGAGGGGGAGATTTAGAGCTAGGAAAGCTTAAGGTTTAAAATTTAAGGTATGAGTGTCAGAATTACTTTTTATAGGACTGATTGAGGATAAGGGTAGAAACTTGGTTGTTGTGTTTCGTTGTGATATTGATGAATCATGTTAATTTTCGTGCTCATTTATTAAATTAATTTTGAATATGATAAAAGTTGTGAAATTGTTATTGTGATGAAATGGATAAGTAAATTTTGTTATGTGGTGAACTTATAGGTAGGGGATTGATTGGAGAAAAAAATGGGGTTTTAAGTTAAAAGTCGATTTAAGTGATTAAGTGAATTAAGCTATGTTGTGATAAGTTGAATTGATTTTTTTTTTGAGTTAGAAATGATGGTAAATGGTAGGGTTTAAATGGTTTAAGTGTTAAGAATGAATTTGGCGCGTTCGGGATCGAAAACGGTTTTGAAAATGGAGTCTCGCGTGCGAAAACGAAATATTTCAATCACCCTGTCCTGGTGGTTGTGCACGACCGTGCTTCCAAGGAGCACGAACCGTGCATTCCATTCGCACTTGATCATCACGACCGTGCGGCTTGTGGGCACGACCATGCGGCCCCTTTTGTGCCGGGAAACTTCAATTTTTCTCATTTTTAAGGTTCCTAACACATGCCAATGGGTCCCAAACAAATAAACTTAGTTAATTAATGTATAATTGAGTACTTAAGATTGGTTAAACTTATATTAGGTTTGAATTGGATTGAATGTTGTTAAATTGTGAAAGTAGACGAACTTTGACATATGTAGGAAATAGACAGACTTTGGAAATTATTGATTTATACTATGACAAATGGATAATGATTACGTGTTATTGATAGGATGATGAATGATGGTTAATTTGGCTATGATATGTAAATTTGAAATGTGGAGTAACTAGGTATAATTGATTAATCATTTCAAATGCTAATTGTGCTAAATGAAGTGATGCTTCTTACTTGATGAAGTATATGTTTGATGATGATGATTATTTATTGATGACGATGAATATACATATATCAAGTGACGATGAAAGATGATGATGTTGACTAGTGACAATGAAAATATATATGTATAAAGTGACGATGTTGACGACGTGGTTATGATGTATGAATATATGCATTGTTGAGTCATATGTTCTTGCATACATGGTCAAGTACATGTAATGATGTTAAGTGACGATGAGATCAATTAGTATTAATACTCCGACATCCAAATGGTACCACAAGCATATAGAGTCGTGTCTAGCACATTACATGCATATGGATTGTTGTGAGAGTCATGTATTCAATTATGTAATTATACGTGATAATGTGTACATGATTATGTGAATATCTGGTGATCTTTGTGCACATGTAATGATGGTATTGAATTGTGAATAATGTGAATTGATTTGGTGATAAAATAATGATGTAAATGCTTGTAAATTATGTCATGGACTTATAAGTTGAGAATTGATATGCCTATTGCATGAGAATATTACTTGAGACATTAAATTGTTGAATATATGATATTTGTTGCCTTGAATCTATTCTTATGTTCATGATTTCCTTTGTTGAGTATTTCTCACCCTTTTGCGGGTTTCCGCCTACAACATGTTGTAGACGTGCATGATCGTCTTGAGTACCCGGGGGTAGCTTGATGTTTCCTCGCTTTTATGCTTGCTTTTGGAGTCTAGTTGTAGGTTTTTATTAGGTTTTTGTTGGGATTTTGTTTATTTTGATTTGTTTGTTCATATTTGAGAAACCCTGATGTGTATGATGATATACCTTGAGATGTGAAGATATTAACGTTATGTCATTTTATTTTATGAATCCGCTGCGATTGTTTTATAATTATGAAAAGGAATTATTCATGTTTTTGGATTTTTGAAGGGGTATCATCTTGAACCTTGTATTTAACTCTGATTTATTATTAAATATTGCTTGTGGGGTTTGAGGTTGTTACACATGGGTTGGGTCAACCCGATAAACCTGATTAAACCCACCCAAAAAACGCAAAATAGTGGGTTGGGATGGGTAATCGGGTGAGTACAATTTTAAAAATGAAAAAATCCATAAAAAGTAACGACTTTCGGGTAAAACAAGACATTGAACCAATAAACTCACTTACCCAATAAAGCCAACATTTTTATTTTTAATTTCATTAGAAATAAGGAGAATACAAAAGATTTTGGTCATAAATCAAGTCTAATTTTTAAAATTGAGACAAGAAATTTTCTATATTGAAAATCAAAACATGTTAGTTACAAATTCAGATGTTGCACTGTTTAGTTATTTTGATGCTAATGCAATTTTTTGTCATACAATTTTAGTTTCATGCAAGTATTTTATGATAAAATTTATTATTTTACGCAAAAATATAGTGAAAATATGTTACATAATTTTTTTTAGAAAATAAAAAAGTTGAGTATTTTATTTTTTAGGGGACAAAGGTTAAGTATTTTTTATGAAGAAAATATGAGGACCCGTCATTTAGTCATTTAATATTAACAAAAAAACCAGAAATTTAATTTAGGTAAACCCAGGGCCGGCCCTAGGCATAGGTCGGGGGTGCGACGACCTAGGGCCAATGCCGGTAGGGGTCCCTAATTTTTTTTATGCTGGGGGTGTATATAAAAATATTTGATTTTTGTGGGGTGTATATATCAAAGATCACTGAAAGGCCCAAACATTGACAAGATGAACGTCTGGGCTGAAGCCTGTTAACATTTTTAGCCCTTTTGTCTCAATTTGCTATACATATCCCTGTATATACAAAGATTTCTATATACACCAAAAAAAAATTGGTTTTTCTTAATAATGTGCCAAAAATTTGGCACATTAAAATTATTATTAAAGAAATTTTCACTATATAGCAATTTGTGATGTTTTTGGGTCATATATAGCAATTTTCACTATATAAAAATTTGGTTTTTCTTAATAATGTGCCAAAAAAAAATATTATTAAAGAAATTTGTGATGTTTTTGGGTCATTTGTTCCTAATAATGTGCCTCACTGATATTAAATATATTGGTCATATTTATTATCCAAGAAATTGGGATAATTTTATAACAAAACAAATTATATTTAGTTGAAAATAGACCTACTAGAGAAATTAATCTTAATGTTGTCTTTCAAAGGTTCCAAAAATTAAATTATATCATTATAGTAATGTCAACTTTCTTGAATTGATTAAAAGAATTGCAAAATTAAATTTGATAATGCTAAATCATGTGAGACGCATTCATGATCATGAAACTGAATGTGTTAGACGCATTTAGGATCATGTGGATCACTCGTCATTTTTTTCTTTTTTGGTAGTAAAAAGCGGAGAAAAAACGAAAAGATGATCTTATAAAATCACAACAATGAGCTAAAAAAAATTATGATATATTATTTAAGGAGCCCTTTATTCATTTTATGCCTAAAGCCTATAAAACTCTAGGAACGGCCCTGGGTAAACCACTATCCACTCAAAGCCAAATCGAAAATCAATGGGTTTGTCCAAACCAGCCTAATAGTGTTACAATGGTTAGTTTACCACACCCAAACTAAAGTATCATATATAGTTCGAGTCTTGAATTTGGTCAAACTCAACCCAAACCGACTCGCGTACACCCTTAAATCTGATGTTCTCTTTTATAGTCTTATATAGACTCATGTGGGTTGTTCCCAAATGTATGATGAAAGAGTAGGTGCAATAGCTAGTAATATTGCTACATCCTACCCATGCATAATTGCATGAAAAAGTAGAAAAAACAAAAGAGAAAAAGGAAAGGGGACATGGAAGAAATGAAAAAGACAGAGAAAATATGGGCATGTGTATGCCCTGTCCTGAGCCATGATTGGTATTCAATTGTTTCTGTTGTGCAAGGTCTAATTAAGTTCCCAAAGCATATACATTATCTTATGTAAGATTTTCCTTTGTTACGCCAAATGAATGAGCATTATTATGCATGGTTGAAAGCAACTTTGTCTAGTCATATCATCTATAGCTCAACATACTTGGATTATCGTTACACTACTCAACCTGGCTTTTTCTTCAAAAACTTAAAAAGCTAAATCAAAATGGTTTTGTCTTGCCCCTAAATTTCTAATGGAAAATATCCCCCACGTGACGAACCAACAAATAATGATACATACAAATCTTTTAACAGCCATCCCATGGGGGGCCTAAAACAAGGCTTTTTTTTTTTTTTTTTTTTAAGCCTGCCCAAAATATTGTTTCTCTATATGCAGTTGGTGTATTTACTTATATTAATACATTTGTAAGGGTTAATTATGTTTATAGTCCATATAAATATACCAACTTTTCATTTTAGTCCGTCTAAAATTTTCCTTCAACTTTTAGTCCCTGTAAAATTTTCTGGTCCCAATTTTTAAGTTAATTTTAGTATTTCTTAATGGAATTGTGCAGATATGTGTAGAATATTGTAAAAAAAAATCCCAAAAAAATTTAGAATTTTTTAACAAAACATAAATTAAATATGAATTTTTAACCTTAAAAAATATAAAAATTCATATTAAATTCATGTTTTGTTTAAAAGTTCTAATTTTTTTTGCAGTGATACTTATAATATTATGAATATTTCTGCAAAATTTTATTCAAAAATATGACTTCTACGTATGATTTTACTTTAAAAGAGGGACCAAAAGTGAAAATGAGAAATTTTTAGGGGACTAAAAGTTGAAGGAAAATTTTAGAGGGACTAAAACAAAAAGTTGGTATATTTATAGGGACCAAAAACATATTTAACCGTTTTTATTATTAAATATAGGGTTAAATATGTTTTTGGTCCCTATAAAATTGGGACCCTTTAAGTTTAGTCCTTACTTAATTTTAATAGTTCTTTTAGTCCCTAAAAAAATTTCTACAGTCAATATTAGTCCCTCCTCAATTCAAATATGTTTAATTTATGCTTAAACTCTTGAGTTTTTGAACAATTTTTCACATACGTGTTAAGAACATAACTAAAAGTTCCTCTGCAAAAAATTGTCGTAAAATTTGATTTCTACGTCCAGATTTTGTTAATTTTATCTTAAATTTTTGCCGTTTTAAAATATTCATATTTAATTCGTTTCATGTTAAAAAATTCTAAATTTTAGTAAATGAACCTTTTATAGTGTTCTAAACTTGTCTCAAAAAAATCGTTCAAAAATTTAACAGTTTAAGGATAATTAAACAAACTTTGTTGTAACATGGACTAAAATTACAAGTAATTTTTTTTTAAGTAGGGACTAAAAAACCTATTAAAATTAAGTAATGACTAAACTTAGAAGTTCTCAATTTTATAGGGACCAAAAACATATTTAACCCTTAAATATAAGTCCTTATGTGTATTGTAATTCTATGACTATGAATTTTTCATTAGGCTAAAATCTAAACATTACCGTCAATTGTATTTCTTTTAAGAGCCTGTCAATCTAATAGACCATTTGGTAACAAAAAAAACATAAAGGACTAATATGTTATAAACATATAACTTAAAGGATCACGGGAGGTATTCAACCTAAAATATATGCAGCAAACATTGGCATGTGTATCCAGTATACACTGTCCTGACAAAGTTCTTTTTCTCTTTCAAATAGTCTATTGGATATAAATTCACCTTTTGATATAGCCTGAAATTATATTTACTATAATATATCTTTTAATATACTTACAACCACAAAATCACAATCTCTCTCCTCCCTTTTGACCTTTCTCTCTAGCCGCATACACCACCACTGCCGCCACACATATCCCTCTCAATTCAAACCTCAAATTCACGATGTAGTTGTTCCCTTGGTGGTATGTTCACCATTATTTTGGCTGCACCACCATCTTCCCCGTTCTGGGTTGGTGTTGGTTCTTGGATCTATTTTTTCCTTTTCTAGAACAGATTCACTGATACGCTTATGGAGATGAGTTTGTTGCTGGTTTCGCTGGTTGTTGGTTCTAAGGTTCTGTTTCAAAACTTCATTGTTGTTGTACTGTTTTTGATTTTTCAGATATGGTTTGCTTTGTGCGGGGTTCAATGGGCTCGAAAAGGTTGTAAGTGCTCGGTATGATTTATTGGGGGTTGTTGGTTCGTGAACCTATCTGTGTTTGATGTTGGTTCGTACACCATTCTTCGTTTAAAAGACAAGTTTGATGTTACTCAAACTTGTCTCTGGTTCTGTTGGTTCGGTTCTATAATTAATCTTAATGTGCTTCCATGTCTTGGACAAATATTCACTTTGGATGGTTAGCTCGAAAGAATGTGGTCTTTGTTTTGGATGGTTAATTCAGGCGGCCGTTAAGACTTATTGTTGTCGACGTTTATCATAGTGAATGGTGGACTGATGGATTTGTAACCGTGTTGGCAGGTGGATTCAATGTCCAGTTTCAAAGCTTAGGATCAGTTTTAATGAAGATATTTATTGCTTGGTTTGGACTCGAAAGGGTAGTTGCTACTTTTGTTAAAGCGGTTTTTGGTTCTTGAATCACTCTGTGTTGACAGACAATTCATACGTCATTCTCGGGTTATCCCACTCATCTTGTTGATTGATATGAGATTGTATGGACTCGAAAGAGTCATTAATGCTTGTTGTCGATGTTGTAGGGAGATGATGATACATGATCCGATTTCGTGTTGACAGTCGATAATTCATTCGCCAAAGTTTAGACCTGCGCTTAATTGTTGGATTTGTTTAGGGTTGGATCCACTTTGTGGATTATTTATTTATTTTATTTTTCTTTTGCCCATCAGGGTTGTTGACTGGGTCAGGTTTTATGTCCCCTAGTTCTTACGTAACTTTTTCCTTTTTTTAATAATATATATGAGCAATTGACAACAGATAAGATTAGGGTTCCAACTTAGTTGGACACTACTCTTAATGATGTCATTTTTCTCTTGGCCTATTAAAAAAAAAATCACCTTTTTTATAAATCAGGATATAATTCACCTCTTAAGTTGAATAAATAGAGTGTCTAGATCGGCCCATATATATTATGTAATATCTCGACCAACTGATATAAACTTATGAGGGTATGAATTAACATTGGTAATTATAAAATAATGATTTTAATGAAATACTACTAATAGATAAATGTCTAAAAATGAGTTTAGGGATAATTCGATTTATATACAAGTGCAAGAATAATAATTAAAAAACAAGAATACAATTATTTTTTAAGGAAAAAAAAACAAGGATACATGTAAAGGTTCCCCCCGCATTTGATATCTTTGCATGCTAAATTTTGAGATAGGGCTTTTTCATGCTAAATAAATGAAAAATTAATAGTCGGTTTGAAATTTATGGTTGGGAGAAAGTTACTTGGTGATTAAATTTTTTATTTATTTATGATAATATAATGTAACCGTTTTAATTAGAATTTGGAAACCTAATAAAACTTGTACTAGTTAATTTCAACCCATTATTGAAACTATTTCTTTGTTTTCACTTGAAGAGTTCTCTATCTGTTCTTAAGCAATCATTCAAGGGTTTGCATTATGTTTTCACAACACTGTCTCTATGATGTTTAATTTAGAAGGAAAATAAAATAGTGTGCTATTTTTTCAACATTGGGTTAGAGTACTCCATCTTAAAATCACGTGAAGATAAAGATGTACAAGTAGCAAGTTTGAGTTATTACTAAAAAAAAGTTGAAATAACAATGAAGATTTAGAGTGTAAAAAATGTGAAACTGTTCCCCAGCCCAATTGAAATGTTGCATAGTAGTAATCTAGCTTGTGTTCTTAAGTGTAGAGGTTAATAATAGATTTAAAGTTCTCACCATTTTTATGGACGTTAATATATTTTTTTGTCAAATAGCTTAGAGATTGAAGTTCACACATATTAAATGTAGATAAGTGAAGTATCTGGGGTTCAAACTCCGACCCCTTTCTTCACTTCCACATATACAAGACTTCTTAATTATGGATACAAATATGTCTCTAAGTTTGAGACCACTAAATTTATTGATCAAATAATTTTTTTTCTATTTTTAATTATTTACCGTGATTATTTCATCTTTTTCCTAGTGGTTAGTAGAGTTAATAAGACGATGGAACTATTAGGAAAAAAAAAAAAAGGATGGAACTATGTTTGTGTTAGTTGTGACATTTTTTTTTTTGAAACAAGTTGTGACATATTTATATCAACGAAGCTATTAAAAAAATATATTTATATCAACAAACTATAGTCTTTACAATTTGATAACCTCAAAATTTGTTCAGCAAGTCAATTTCATTGGATTTTTCTTCAGGAAATGCTCCTTATCCCTACATGCTATTTGCATTATCGATCCTATGATAAATACACCATATACCATGTTAGTTGCCTCTTAAAATGAACCTAAATGTTGTGTCCCCCCTATCCCTTTTCTCCACCTAATATCTATTGTCTCGTAGTGTGGAAATTTGGGAATACAGGAAGGATGGAATTTTGGAAAAGCTTAACAATTTTGGGACATATATGTTTGGCAACTAGGAACTTGTATGGACAATGTCATAATTGTTTTTTTCCTTTTTCTTTAGGGTAAATAAGAAACTAATTTTAAGTTTGAGGAAAACAAGTTCGTATTTATCGCTCTTTAGTAGCCATTACCGTCCTTTTTATAAGATTGGTTTTAACAAAAACTCGTATTAAAAAAAATGTTAGAAATAATAAATTCGTCACAAATGTATGTATGATTTACTAAATTGGTCACTGTGTATAGATATATTTAATGTCAACTTTTCATATTTTAATATATATTGATAGTATTAATGAAGGTATGTTTTGAAAAAAGAGTAATAAATTCATCTAAAAATTTGTAAATAGTCTTATATTTAAGGACAAAATTTTGTGTGTATAGCACTATAATTAGGGACGAAGGGAGAATAACATAGAGATAGGGAATAGGAATGGCAATCCATCCAAGCCCAGTTGGTACCCGCAAAAAATATACATGATGGGCAGACAAATACTCACGTTGTTGGGTTTGGACTTGAACTTAGATGATTATCCGCAAATTTGTACGAGTATAGGTGTAGATACAAGCACTTTAGGGGGATGATCAGGATAGCGAGACATGATACGATAAATATCATATATTTATATATTTATGATATCCTGTTTAAATCTCATGTTTGATGTGCAAAAAAGATGGGATAAAATAAATTATTTTCTTATCATATCCTCACTTGCATGTGTAATTTTTATCTCGAGTGGTGAATTAGAAATTATCCTGACAAGATTAAGAATTCATTCATTATTTATTATCATGATATTCTGTCATTTTTAAAATGTTATCGTTCTTTGTTTATATGTAATTTATTACATGCCATTTTAAAAATATTTAATTAATTGTGAGAGTAATTTTCTCATTTAATTATAATAAAACAATAATATCAAATTTGTTATCATATGCGCATTAAACACATGATAAGATTAATCCTTAAAATGTTAATAATTTTTCTTGTCTCTATACAGTTTTATATCATCTCTTACCACTATTATATTCTAACCATCAAATAGACCCTTACTTCACAATCCGAAGGTTATGTAAATTATAACTATAAAGAGCGAAAATGGAGGTGGGTATATTTTTCAAGGTCAATATCTTTTGTTGCTAAAGTATGGATAATGGATGTGGGTATTGGTGTTTAGATGATGCCTAGAGGTACAAGGGAGAACATCAATTTATCGTCGACAAGGGTATCGATCCCCTATCAAAAGGGTACTCATTGTCAACCATTCGTAGGGGCCACCAGATTGAGATGTTAAAAAAAATCTACAACAGGCATGAATATTATTTTTTAAATTAAAAAAATTACAAACAACCAATCACGACATTGTTTTGGATATGATGAATTTTGCAGGGATAGTTTTGGGACCAACATGAAAGCTAAGTATCAACAAATGCTAGTGGAAGCACGAAGGATAAGGCCACAAATGCAATTTAGACCTTGAAAAATACTTAATATACATATTATAAAGACTAGTATTTTACCAATTTCAAAATTCAAATTCAAATTAATAACGTATTATTTAAAATTAATACTATCTCAATACAATGGAAAAATACTTAATTCAAATTCATATTATCATTCTCATTCCTAAAAAAGATTGTCCTCGGTCGTTGAATGATTACCGTCCTATATCTTTGGTGGGGAGTTTATATAAAGTTCAGGCTAAGTTATTGACTAATCGATTGAGGTCTATTATTGGTAGTGTTATATCTGATACTCAGCCAGCGTTTGTTAAAGGCAGACAAATCCTTGATGGTATTTTGGTGGCAAATGAGGTGGTAGATGAGGCCAAGAAATTTAATAAAAATTTACTCATGTTAAAGATTGATTTTGAGAAAGCGTACAACTCGGTGGACTGGAAATATTTGGATGAAGTAATGGGTAAAATGTCGTTTCCAACTCTGTGGAGGAAATGGATGAGAGAATGTGTTCCTACGGCAACGGCGGCGGTTTTGGTGAATGGTAGACCAACAGAAGAATTTTCCTTGGCTAGAGGTTTATGACAAGGGGATTCTTTGTCGCCGTTCTTGTTTCTTTTGGCAGCAGAGGGCTTTCATGTGATGATGGAGGCTTTGGTTACGAACAATATTTTTTCTGGTTACTGGGTGGGTCGGGATCGGAATCTTCCGGTCTCTCACCTTCAGTTTGCTGATGATACACTGATTTTGGGAGAAAAGAGTTGGGCGAACGTAAGAGCAATGAGGGCTATTTTGCATATTTTTGGGGCGATGTCTGGCCTTAAGGTGAACTTCCATAAGAGTGAATTGGTAGGTATGAATTCAAACTGTAACACCCTGTTTTCCCAACATATAAATATATAAAATAAATCAGAGTTCATCGCAAAAAGGATGTCACATTTCATTCTTCAAAATATCATTTCATCATAAATAGAGTTAAATTCACTATTCATTTAAACAACTACTTTCAATAATTAAAACAATGTCGCAGCGGAAAATATTCAATGTTTAATCAATACTTGGCACTAAGGCCTCAACATCAACAGCATAATAAAATTTCAAACTTAAAAGTGGTCCAACATCAACTTATTAAAAGATACGTAACAAAGGAAAACAAAACACATAAGAATCCCCATCCCGTTAAGTATCAGAGCATGACTCCTATGACGACACGACTACTCAACTCACATTAACGGCTACTCCTGGATGTCTGCACGTTACCCACATAGAGGCAACATTCAAACAGAAGGGGTGTGATTTCACATTCAGTAATAACAAGCAACAATTCATATAAAAGAATTAATCAACATAAAACAGCAACAATTCATCATCAACAATGCCTCATATGATTCCAACTACAATCATCAACAACAATTCATCATCAACAATGCTTCATATAATTCCAACTACAATCATCAATTAACTTCGCTTAACAATGCAACAACAACGACTCAACAAATGCAACAACAATGACTCAACAAATGCAATGTAATTATGCATGTGGTACCAACAGAGCTACAACTCCCTTCGCTAATGCCGTAATTCAGCTTGACAGGCTACAACCCCCTTCGCTTAACAATGATTATGCAATGACACGACTTAAAATGCAACAACAACGACATCAACTTCGCATCACAATTTCACAATTAGTCAACATTATTCTTCACAAATAAACAATAATTTCATTTACACACTTATAATTACGAAACTCAAGCATGCATACCTTAATCGAAAACGCTTCAAAAACAACTCAAGGACATAACGAAATAATTATTAAAATAAACCTAAATTCATCATTAAATACATGAATCACGTTCTGATATCCATTTCAAAATCTGGAACATTTTTCAATTTCGAAATTGCGCTAAAATCCAAACTTTCACTTCACAAAAAAAAAAAATCAGAATTTTTAATACAACAGTTCCATTTTAAGTTATTCCGCAACAAGATAACTCACATCCTGTGCCAGAGACTATTATTATAAGGTATCTCATCTCGTTATCTTTCCAACGCTTCGAACGACGTACGAATCAGACTCTCGGAACTCAAGTTACGAATTTTTGATGTTTCCAAAATTCAGCACTAACACAGCTACGTGTATGATCACTTTTTGCCCAAAAACCCAATTTTTGATCCCATTTGATCCCAATTTGATAGGAAACATTACCTAGGGTTACTCTACAACCTAAACATCAACTTCTTCACATTAATTCATGGGATTACCTTTACTTTCAACAATTTAATTGAATTCAAAACCTAACTTTTATAACATAAAAAATTCAACAACAAAAGATTAAACCATTTTTCAGAATTATATACTTATGATTAAAGAAGGTTAGTCCCACCCTTACCATAGATTGGTTGAATTTCTGAATTCTACAAGCTTCCTCTTTTTCTCCCAAAAACCGTTTCTACAAGCTTTTCTGTTTTCTCCCAAAACTGTTTTTGTTGTAACCCTAGTTCTCTAATGCTCTCCTCTATTTATAAATAATTTGAGTTTATTTCTCACTTAATCTTAACCTAACAAACAAATTCCCCTTATTCCTAAGCTTCCCTTATGCCTCATTAATCTAATTTAATTATATTCTTCACTGTTAAAGTCATAACAAACTACTAATAATTACCAACCAATAATTACCAAAAATCACACACCGCAATTATTCAAATAAATTATTTAAAAAAACACTAAACTCAATAAAATAAATAAATAATAAATTAGGGCGTTACATAAACCGATCTTGGTTTGTTGAAGCGGTGGGGGTGTTGAATTGTAGAGTTACTACCTTGCCCATTATGTATCTCGGCCTTCCTGTGGGGGGTGATTTTCGGTGGTTGAATTTTTGGGACCTTGTTATTGCTCATATTAATTCTCGTATGTCTAGTTGGAAGAGTAAGTATCTATGTTTTGGTGGTCGGCTCGTTTTATTGAAGTATATCCTGACCTCGTTACCTGTCTACGCTCTTTCCTTCTTGAAAGCTCCCTTAGGTATCATCTCTTCTATCGAATCTTTATCTATTCGTTTTTTTGGGGGGGTTGTGAGGATAATAGGAAAATCTCTTGGATTGATTGGAATTCTATTTGTTTGGAAAAGGAGGTTGGAGGTTTGGGGGTAAGGAGAATTAGGGAGTTTAATTTAGCTTTGCTGGGGAAGTGGTGTTGGAGGGTGACGACGGAGAGAAATGGGTTATGGTTTAATGTGCTGGCTAGTAGGTATGGCATAGTGGAGGGGCGCATCCAGGAAGGGGGAGGGATGGCTCGGCATGGTGGAAGGAAATTGCCAATATGCGGGATGGGGTAGGTTCGGTGGTGGGTCTTGGTTTCCTGACAATGTTAGGTTAAAGATCGGAAACGGTACATATACGTTTTTTTGGTTTGATAAGTGGGTTGGGGATATGCCTTTTCAGATTCGGTTTCGTCGATTATTTGAGTTGTCTAATTACAAATTATTAACAGTAGCTCAAATGTTCCAATTGGGTTGGGGTGAGGGAGGTGAGGCGTGGAAGTGGAGAAGGAGACTTTGGGCATGGGAGGAGGAAAAATTAGTGGAGTGTAGGTTGCTATTATTGTCTGTTGTGCTGCAGGTTAACAAAAAAGATGTCTGCGCTTGTTTGCCGGATCCGGTAGCAGGTTATACGGTCAAAGGAACTTATCATTCTCTTTCGGCCGACATGGCTGACATGTCTCTAGCATCTGTAGTGGTTGAGCCTAATATCTGGAGGAAAGATGTTCCGTTGAAGATGTCTGTGTTTTTTTATAGAGGATGAATTACAGATGATTTTTATTTTTGTTGTGTGTTGAGAAATTTATATTTTGTAAAAAATTCTAATTCTTTGCGAGAGAGATTTGTATAACATTTTATACACCTTTGTAAAAATTTATAAAAAAATGTGATTGATGCACATAAGTTGACGTAAATACAACGATCGAAATTCAAAACTCACCAAAACTTTTTGATATTTTTTAGAGGGATTAAAAATCAAATTTAAAATATAAGACCAAAAACATATTTAACGCAAATTTTTTCATACAAACTTAACTCTAAATTTAAGCAAGAAGTTAAGGAATTGGTACGTGATATAATAAAGGGAAGGTAATGGTTTGATATGATTATGAGACCGGCTACAAAATTACTCGTTTTAACACAAATTTCAACAATTTTTTTGTCAAATAGTTTAGTGACTAGAAATTCAATTTTTTAAGGTGAATAAGTATTAGGTTATATTCACACAACTCTAACAAATATTATAGGTACAAAATATTTATTGTGTTGTTTAACAATGACTAATTTATCCTAATGAATATTGTATTAATAGCATTATTTTCATGATAAATTTCATTGCTTTTCCCTAAAAAAAATTATAACCATCCAAAAAATACTATTTTTGTTGGTACACAAAAAAATACTTAATAATTTGTAAACAATTACTATATTTGTCCGGTAAACACTTTAAATGAAAAATCTAACATGTAATTGGGACTGGAAAATTTGATATGTATGCTAATTTAAAAAACATATATGATCCGTTCCTAAAAAAAAAACCTATATGAGCCTTTAAAAACCTAATTTGATATGTATTTCCACTTTTTATTGTTTTGAAAAGGAAAATTGAAAGGAAAATTATGGAAGATACCCTCGTATTCATACATTTAGGTTAGGGTGCATTTGGTCTACCTTTTTTTCAATCATAAGAGCTACTTAAAAGCATAGATAAATAGCAAAAATGTTAGGCTGAATGGCGTTAATATTTAGTTGTTGTTTTTACTCTTTAACCTACTGGAACATATTAAGAATTGGATTGAACTTGATTTTATGAAATTGAATCAAACTTTTTGGAAATATCCAAGAACGCCAATTTTTCCGAAACTCGTTTTTCTCAAGGGAAAGTGGTAGGGTTAAGGTTGTTTACTGAGTATATGATTTCTAAAAATGATTGTGAACGGTTTTCATGAGTTTTAACTTGGTTTTCTTTGAAAATGGAATTCTTTTTGACTTGGTATTCTTTTTGAAAAATGATAAAGTGAGACGAACTTTGTGATATTGTCGCATTTGGCCGGTGAAACGCACATGTATACACTACTGCACTCATATGTGATTTATGTGTACACATAGTTGAGGCAATTGAGCTTGTTTACTTAGTTTTGGAGATTTAATTGAAAAATAGACTTTTTAGGAAAATGAGACGAACTTTGTCGAAAATGATTTTTAAGACCGGATAACTTGTAAACCTTTCTTGAATAAGTTAATATGATTAAATGTGAAAGAATTGGTGATGCTTGAGTGTTTGATATGGTGAATATCATAATGTGGATTAATGTACGTCTTTTATGTAATAGGTGACTTTGGAACTTATTGTTTTCTTAAGGCGTTGTTGTAAATGACAATCGTGTTAATGTTTGATGTTTGTATGATGAATCTTGTTTGATTTATGACTTGTTAGTTGTGTGGATTCTAAAACTTGATAGTGCCTATGGTGTTGATTTATAAAGAAATGTAATTGGAGGTGTACTTTTACATTGTTTGGTGATTATGTGGTTGGAGTTAGACGCATTGTCGAGTCTTACTTGTATGTCCATGCATCATAGTCATATTGACTCATATAAGAATGTAAAAGGAGGTGTACTTTTACAAAGGTGAGATACGTAGGAGGAGGCTTACTCTTACGTGGGTGTGGATTCAAACGGTAATATTATCTCCAAAATCCTTTGGTACCACATGCATATAGGTGTCGAGTTTAGATGCATTGCATGATTTGACATGAGTCATACTTGTCATGTGTTTGATGAAAGTGTATTGATGAATACGTGCTTGGTGATAATTTTCTTTGGTGACTATAATACTTGGCGAATGATATATTTCTCGATTGTTGGCGAATTTGTGATGATTTGATTATATAAGTGCTAAAGAAGATATAATTGTGTTGGGAATGAGAGATCATTTGAATTTAACCTTGATGTTTTAAACTTCATATGATTATACTTATGTATGTTAATGTGAACTAACCCTCTAGTGTTTGTTTGGTCACCGCCTCATTATATTTAAATATGGTGTAGACGGCGTGCATGATTAGCTTGTCTTTGCTTGGTGAGTTGTTGGAGGCTAGCCTTGGAGATACCTCAATTTATCTGCTTTGGAGTATGTAGTCTAGGGCTCTGATCTAGAATGTCGATTTTTCTTTATTTTGATGTTGAAGTTGTAGTTGTGATTTTACTTATATGTTGAGATTGGTGAATTATATGACTATGTATTTATGATGCTTATGACATGGATTTTTGGGAGTTGTATGTTATTTATCCGCTGCGATGTTTTCGAAATTAATTTTATGCATGATATTTGAGGTTATCGAAGACGTGACGTCTATTTCTTGTATATTTGTATTATTCGCGTGTTTTATCGCTTTAATAGAAGTAGGACGTTACAAGTTGGTATCAAAGCGATGTAAGTCTTTTCTGGACCAGAACCCGATGAAATTTCCTGTTGGTATGTGAATGATATTGAGTTACCTTCGGTACTTGTTGTGTTGTTCTTGTTCAGTTGGTTGTTTTTCCCGTTGTATGCGTCATGTATGGAAGTACTGTCGGTACTTGTTCCGGTGTTCCCTTCTTTTAAGCGGGTCTGAGCTAAGTGGGGGAGAAGCTCCATGCTCCTGGTGTTGTGGAATAGGTCTAGTAGAGGTATCTTTTGGATGGAGAAGCTCAGTCGGTTGTGGTTTTGGTTTCAGCTAAGTTCGAAGAACTTTTGAGGTTTTGTCCATACATTAATGCCAAGGATGCTATGGTTTCAAAATGTGTCAAGTTTGAGAGTGGTTTGAGGCCAGAGATTTACCAGTTTATGTGTGTCCAAGAGATCAGGGATTTCGATACTTTGGTGCATAAGTGTAGCATGTTTGATGTTGCCGGAAAGGCTAGGGCGAACCATTACAAGGCGGTGAATGATAAGAAGGGAAAAGGTCATGGTTTTGGAAAACAGTACAAAAAGGATAAAGGAAAGAAGAAAGACGTGGGTGGCGCTTCGAAGCCAAGTGGTGAAGGAATTAGGTGTTTTAGGTGTGAAACTTTGGGTCATTTTGCTAATGATTGCAAGAAGGGAGAGAGTTGTTACAAATGCAGGAAAGTAGGTCACAAGGCATTTGAATGCAAGAAGGATATTGTGTGCTACAATTGTAGTGAAGCGGGCCATTTGAGTACAAAGTGTAGCAAACCGAAGAAGGCGGCGGGAAATGTGTTCGCTTTGAATGCGGAGGAGGTGGAGCAGCTGGATAATCTCATCCTAGGTATGTGTTTTATCAATAGCACTTCTTTGATTGCAATCGTTGATATTGGTGCTACTCATTCTTTCGTCTCGGTTAGTTGTGTTGAACGTTTGAATTTGGTTGTAACTTCGTTGTCGCGTGGAATAGTCATCGATACCCCGGCCAATGGCTCAGTGACTACTTCCTTGGTGTGTGCCAAGTGTCCTGTTAACTTTGGTAATGTTGATTTTGTGTGTTTTTCGTTGAATCATATGGATGTGATTTTTGGTATGAACTGGATGTTGTCTTTTGGTGTTAACATTAATTGTTTAACCAAGAGTATAACGTTTTATAAGAAGGTAAATGAGGTGGGTGAGAAGTTCTTGACCGTGGAGAAGGTGAAGAAGTATTTGGACGACGAAGTCAGTGTGTATATGATTTTTGCTTCACTGAAGGAAAGTAGTGAGAAGGGAGTTGACGATTTTCGGTAATGCAAGAGTTTCCAAAAGTTTTTCTGGATGACATTACCGACTTACCGCCAAAGAGAGAAGTGGAGTTTGCAATTGATTTGGTGCCAGGAACGAGTCCTGTTTCGATTGCGTTGTATCAGATGTCTGCATCAAAGTTGGGTGAGTTGAAGAAGCAGTTGGAAGAGTTGCTCGCGAAGCAGTTCATTAGGCTGAGTGTTTCTCGGTGGGGTGCTCTAGTCTTGTTAGTTAAGAAGAAGGACGGTAACATGAGGTTGTGCATCAGTTATCGGCAGTTGAACAAGGTTTCGATTATGAATCGGTATCCACTCCCGAGGATTGACGATTTGATGGACCAGTTGGTTGGTGCGGAAGTGTTTAGCAAGATTTATTTGAGATCCGAATATCACCAGATACGAGTGAAGACGGAAGATACATCCAAAACCGCGTTTCGAACGAGGTATGAACACTATGAATATTTTGTGATGCCATTTGGAGTGACTAATGCGCCAGGTGTTTTTATGGAATATACGAATAGAATATTTCATCCTTTTCTTGACCGTTTTGTGGTAGTGTTTATAGACGATATTTTGGTGTATTCGAAGTCGGAAGAGGAGCATGTTGAGCATATGAGGGTGGTGTTGCGTGTTTTGAAGGAGAAGAAGTTGTTTTATAAGTTGTCGAAGTGTGAGTTTTGGCTGCAGGAAGTAAGTTTTCTTGGTCATGTTATTTCGTAGGGTGACATTGTGGTGGATCCATCGAAAGTTGGTGCAGTGTTGCAGTGGGAATCTCCGAAGTCTGTTTTTGAGATCATAAATTTTCTTGGGTTGGCAGGTTATTATAAGAGGTTTATTGAAGGATTCTCTAAGTTGGCGTTGCCATTTACGCAGTTGACTCGGAAAGGACAAGTGTATGTTTGCGAGAAGAGTTTCCAAGAGTTGAAGAAGAGGTTAACTTTAGCGCCGATGTTGATTTTTCCGAATCCGAAGGAATTTTTCGTTGTGTATTGTAATGCTTCTAAGATGGGTCTTGGGGTTGTGTTAATGCAGAATCCTCAGGTTGTAGCTTATGTGTCGAAGTAGTTGAAAGTGCATGAGAAGAATTATCCGACTCATGATTTGGAATTGGTGGTAGTTGTGTTTGTGTCGAAGATTTGGAGGCACTGTTTGTATGGTTTGGACTCATGATTTAAAATTATTCTCAATAAAAATAATAAACAAAACTAGAGTAAACTTAATAATATCATTGGAAGATATTGAAAATTAAAAAAATAAATAAATAAAGGGTTCATGGATCAATGCTAAAGTACATGGATCAATACCAAAAGGCGCTGAAGTGCATGGACTAATACCAAAACTTTGGAATATTTGAATTATGAATATTTTGTCTTTTAGTGTGCCACGTGGCGTGGAATGATTGGTCCACATGGAACACCATTAATTTTGTTTTTTTAACTTGAACTTAACAGAAGGATTAAACTCAAATAAATTTCAAAGTGCAGGGACCAATGCCAAACAAAAAAGGTGCAGGGACCAGTGCCAAAATTTGGTGAATGTGCAGGAACTCATGACATATTTAAGCCTATTATAATATGAAACGTTTCTTCATAGTAACAAAGTTATAATAATAGTGATTTGGTGTAACCAGATTGTAATGTGTTCAATCAACGTAATTGAACAAGAGATTATCTAATGTTGCGGAACTATGTTAGTTTACGGCGGAGGAAATTATCCGATGTGAGAACAATGATATTGTTGAGAGAAAATCTAAAGAGAACACTCTAGAAGAGCCAGTGAAAGTCGTAAAAAATGAGTGCCCCCTTAGAATACCACACAACTGCCCTTATATAGGGGTGTCATGCTATTAAAGTTTCCATAAAACCTGACAAAGAATACAATAGTTCTTTCGAGATCACTTCAACGACCTTGATCGTCGAATTCATGCACATATGCGGTGAAGGAAAAGGAGATCCTCTTAACCCCTAATCAAGTGTAGATTATGGATAATTGGGCCACTATGTGTTGGGCCCGAGATATAGGTTAAGGCCTAGTCAGAAAAATTCCCCCTGAGCCCTTACTACCTTTAAGACGCAAATGATTTCAAGGAGTATAAGATGATGCCAGCCTAAGGTAAGAAGAAGATCAAGTCGGTCTAAAGCGAGACAATGATGAAGTTGGCTTGAGGTCTTTGACACGAGATGGACTGATGTCGTTTACTTGTATAATCCTGGAAGTAGGTGTCTTTGACTGCGAGTAGTTATCTTAGATGTCTGCACGATTGAAGTGGCACTTCTTAATACTAATTGTTCAGGCATGTCACATGCGTGCGTAAGGCACATATGACACTCCTAGGCACTTAAGAGCGGTTACCTTTTGAAGAGTTGATCCAAATCGTTGGAGCCTTCTTCCAATATCCTGCTTATTTCTGATCTTCAATCCTCTTTCGAAAGGGTTCATAAAGTTGGAATTAGTTACTTTTGAGAGTTTTTTTTTTCATACCGTTGTTATTCTCTTTCTCCTCATAAGTTTTACTTGCTTTGAGATCTCTTGCATGTGTTCTTGCGATTATAGAGGCAATACCATTCAGTCATTGTTTTCTCTAAATCATGTGCTCGCACTTTGAGCATATGATTTCTTGCTTTGTGATATCTTGCCTTTTTTCTTGCGATTCTATAAGCTATACCATTCAGTCATCATTTTCTCTAAATCAGGTGTTCGCACTTTGAAGTTTTGATAAGATTTTGAAGCCCTCTTCTTAGTTAATCCTCTAATCCCAACTTCGAAGGTATTTTCTCAAGCTTTCTTCTTTTACTGCTTATTGATATTGATTGTGTTTATGGAAAATTTTGGAAATCCCGATGGGATAGCTAACCAATAATTTTCCCTAATAGAAGAAGGTTTTACTAGAAATATGGAATTCATCGACACTAGATATGGTGATGATCATACTTTGTTGTACATAAATGGTAGGCGATTTTCATATGATTAGATATGTTTGACGTATCCCACCATTGTTTCCAATCCTCACGAGGAAGGTAAGTTTCAACAAACATTTAGGATCTTGAAGAAAAACTTTCAGTGGATACTCAGGATGATATGAGATGTTGGATGGATGAACATGCTTAACTCCGATATCATGGGTCAAACTTGATCCCTTTAACTGTGGAAGTATTTAGAACGTGGGAGGCGCTCCTATGGATTTGAACCCTTCTTGTCTTTATGTCGATTATGGCCGGGTAAACATTATGGTTCTTGAAACTAAGTACGTATTTAGTTCACATTGCAGGTCGAAAACAATGGGTCATTACGTCGGTGAATCCTTAGATGACTGGGAGGTCAAATTCATCAGAGATGCTAATAAGTAATAAGATCTAAGACTGTATGAGGTGTGAGGAATTCCTATGTATTATGTCTTGTTTAGGGAGTTGCGTGTTTTTCTCCATTTTAATGAATTTGAAGTGAGCGCCTTAAATAACTTGAGGAATTCTGTAACACCTTATGACCCCGACTTTTATTTATTAATTAAAAAGTATAATTATTCAAATAGGTGCTACACATACTCAATAATTCACTTTTTCATAAAACAAACAATCATAATTAAAGGAGCGGAATAAATCATTGACTTTAAATAAAATATATTAAGGTCTCAACATCCATGCAAAATAAAGTTATTTTTCCAAAATCAACTCCAAGCAACATAATAAACGACAAAACAACTCAACCCTAATGTTACAGAATCTGAGCAACACAATCGTCTACATAGTTTTTAGAATAAATAAATATGGAAGAAAACTTCCAACGCCGTCTCCCAAATACCTCGCAACTAAAGCTATGTCAGAGTTATGTTACTTAGCATACACAATCCTACTAACCAATCTGTATGTCATAGTTATGTTACTTAGCATACAATCACCAATCTCACCAATTTTCCTAAAAATGATCTATATGATGCATCTGGAAAACTCACCAATATAGTATATACAATAAATCATCACCAATATCAACACCATAAACAAATATTCATCTCACCAATATCAACACCACTACACAATATTTATCTCACCGTTAGCAACACTATAAAAAATATTTAACTCACAATCAACAACACCAGAAACAATGTTTAACTCGCCAAATAATGACACCACGACATAACATTATACTCACCAATTACGACACCATCATCACATTTATTCATCTTACCAAAAACAACATTTTAACATATTATTTTGTTTCATCAATAATAGCATTATAACATTATAACATGTTATTTCATCTCACCAAATACAACAAATATCATATATTAACATCACATTCTTCTACCCAACCAGTACTACCCCCTCACCATCACGTTACCTAACAACTATTATTCACACACTAATTGTTCTACGTATTAACATCATTCTATTACCTAAACTTCTACTTAACAACAACACTCCATTAATCAAATACCTCCACGTAATGTTGATCACACATTCAATAATTAAACAATAGGTTCCACCCTAAAGTTACCCAAATCTTACCTCTCATCTAGTTATTATATTATAGGGCTTTGGTTTCTATTTTCGGGCTTAAAAAGGAAGAAAATGAATGTTTTCTAATGTAGGAGAAAGTGTACGACCGTGCGCCCCAAGGGCACCATTGTGTGCCTTTCAAACACACGAAAATAGAAAAATAGGTTAAGTAGACACGCACGCTCGTGCTCTCCACACGAACGGTCGTGCTCTTTGCACAAACTGTGCAAAAAAAAAAAATTGATTTTTCGCCATGAGAGCTTCCTTGGCTTCAATTTTGACCCCAAACACACCCAAATTGTCCAGAAACATCACCATAAGGTTACCCTAACTTTTAAACATCAATTTTTACTCAATTTATACATTAAACACGACTTCTCATATGATAAATTTACTAATCAAAACCCTAACCAATTTCAAACTTCCTAACACTACCTATACACACCAACACCTCTCACTAACACCAATTATCATCAATTCACTTCATAGATTTCTATGATAACGGGACAAAATCATAGGGTTTATAGGAACCCTAAAATTTGGAATAAAAGGACAAAACAAGACGAGGGTTCAAGAACCCTTTTCTTCCCCATTACAAAATTAATACCAAGATGAATAGTTTCTCTCACTTAACTCAATGATTAGCATCAACGACGATTTCTACAGCTGAATCTCCCCTTAAGCTTTCCCTCTATGTCTCCTTTGCTTCCTTTCCTCCAAAACCCTAGTTTGCTCTTGCTCTCTCAATTTCTCTCCTTCTGTTTTCTGTAACCCTAATTCTCTAATGCTCTTCTCTATTTATAGCCACTATATGGGTTTAGATTTCTCCCAAAAGTCTTAGACAAATATGATATTTGCATCTCTATTCTGGTTACTATTTTTTCTGTAACTACACAACCTTGTTGTTTGCACCACCCTCTGTGAAACCACTAAAACGCGACACATCTTACTAGTTAACTCCTCTACTTTCTCGTTATTTATAGCCACAAATTATTTAATTTAATAATATCTAACAATCAATACTACTAATAACATTAATACTAATATTATCCAATAATAATACTAACAAATTAATATTAAATATTAGGATGTTACAGTTTCCTCATCCCAACCGCACCCCTCAAGCTCGACTTTCATAAAGGTTTTTCAGTATTGGTGTAAATATAAGAAGAGCACACTATTTCTCCCCTCTTCTTTCATTTGTTTCAAGATCAGTTGTTATATGCTCTGTATGCCAAAGATTAAAATTCAAAAGGAAGAAGATGGTGCACATGTAATGTTGTAGTTAGTTTATTTTTCTTCTATAAACTGTAAACTCAAACGCCATGCAAATGCTTTTATTTCCATTTAACAAAATTACGCCTACTAGAAAACTTATCCGCCTTCAAAAGATAACACTTCTACTAATAACATCGAAAGAGAGATGTATGCAACTGTCTTAAATTACTTTCCTTTTCGAACACTTGTGTCCTTATTTTTCATTTATACTTTTTTCCCTTTTTTATATATTCAAAGATCAAAACGTTCCTTTAATTCACGCCTACGTAAAATTGTCTTGCAACAAACCTATCAACTAAGAACTCTCTGAAGGACCTGATTCAAGTACTAGTTTGAGTCTATCTCTTGGGTTGAAACGTTTTAGAATATATTATTAAGAACAATCATGTTTAAGGATTTGTGTTTTTATCCAAAACTATAATTTAAATGGGTCTCAATAACATAAAATTGTAAAATATTTGATAAGTCCCTTTATTTATTAACACAAGCGTAAAGACGGGCACTACCGTGCTTATATGTCTGCTCTTCTTACTACGTTAACGTGTGTATTTTATTATAAAAATTATTCATACATCAATTTATCTACAAATTATTGTCAAAGCATATAACAAAATTATTTATCAACTCGACGCATTTTGGTTTGCACGAGTTATTCGTACATTGATTTATCATGCATTCTTCGGTTTAAAAAAATTAAATCTTATGAGTTTTTTTAATTTTTTTAACAGAGAAATGCATGAATTTTAATTTTTTTCTCATCAATCCATGAATGTGAGGTTTTTTTTTTAGGTGAAAGGCAATTATTTTGGTTATTCATCATCAAGTTGTAGAATAACAATATATATGAAATGGAAAATGCTATTTATCTAGAAAAATAGCATCAAGAATTTTTCAAGAAACAGTTGGCAAGTTTTAATTGCATGATTTATTTGTTCACTTCCTATTTTTCAGCCGCACCTCCTTGAATTGTGGCAAATAGTGCATTGTGATTGGTTGCTCTTTATTCTTGAAGAATTCTTGATGTTATTTTTCTTGAGATATAGCATTGCTCGTATGAAATAAAATATGGGAAATGATCCATATGAAATTGAAATCATCAAACTTTCAAGAAAATGGACTAATCTCAATGATCCAAATACTATGGACCAGTGATTTTATATATTTTATTTTTGTAAAATAAACTAAATAAAACAAATATTAATGATTCCAAAATAAAATATTAGTTTTTTGGATTTTATGATTATAGTGATCGAGAGAACATGAATTAGTGAAAAGAGACACAAAAATTATTTTTGCAACTTGATTCCATAGTCGATGATCCAAGAATAAATATTTTATCTCACATATGTTAAGATGACTTGTCTTTGAGATGATGGATATGACTAGTTTTCTCCTTTGAAAATATTTTATCGCAATGTATCGATGATGACTTTCCTTTTCTTATTGATTATAGTTATAGTGACATATATTTGATCTAGTTTGTTACACTTATTTTATGGACAAATGAAAACAATTGGACATTCATTCGTATCATGTTTGTTACACGATATATTTTTTGTGGTAACCAAAAAATAAATACTGTGTTTGCTATACTTTTTTTAATATTTGAATTCACTTTCATCCATTATATTTTTTAAATGATAAGGAAAAAAGCCGGACATATACACATTTGTTTTAATATTTGAATTTACTCTTATTTATTTATTTTTTTATAAGGCCAATGCTTAAAAACAACAAGAAAGAGAATAGGTGATATATCAGTTATACTCTAATCGTGTGTCTAGTTCTCATAGATTATTTAAAAAAAAACAGGAAAAAAAACTGGGGGACATAGACCTAGCCCAGTAAAAACACACAAATGCGTAGGACAACTCGAATGGGCATTACAAGCATTTTACACCACACATATGATGCCTCCAATGATTAATCCGAATTAAACAAATGTCAGTTATCAGGTGTATGAACCAACCGTCAATACATCATAGTACAAGAACCAACTACTCCCTGCAACGAAGAAACAAGCAACACAAACTCTTTCGGATCCAATTAGTCCAATGTCAATCATACGAATGACGAGGATTCCAAAGTAGTCTGAAGTCGGCCACAACGACTGCGATAAATATTCAAACAACATCGACGCGTCACCATATCTCTGAAACCTATAGAACTCAACAACTCTGGGTCATAATCAGCGAAATCAAAGACATCACCACATGTACGGCACCAAAGTAACCAAGACAAGCTTGACTATAATCAAACCAAACTTTTTTGAAGAATTGTGTATGAATCAACTGCTAACACAGAAGGATTCAAGAACCAATAGCCCCTGCAATAACACAACAAATGTACCAACCCTTTCGAGCTCAAAACCATCTAAATTCTCTGACACAAGGAGCTATTGAAGGACATACCGGATCTGAAATCTAACTGGATTTGAGAACATAACCCTGAACCAAAACCAGAAGTGAGGACAACTGCTCATCATGAACAACCGCCTCCACCAAGGATTTGACAACAACTACCTCCAGTGAAGTGCCATTAACCACCGCGATGGACTTCTACAGGTTGAAAAACCATCACCAATCGGGAACACGACCTACGTCTAGCCATCATTGATGACTCAGGAAGGGAAATCCAACTGTGATTACAAGAACTCCAAACAGGCTGGACACCCGAATCCACCAAGAAAAGGGAGAAACGGTGTCTTGCCGGTGATGCGGAGGCGTTGCTCGTCACACCACCACTAATTGCAGCTGTATTGGAAATGGATTTGGCAACCGATTTGGAGTTTGTGGGTGGTAAAAGGTCGGCGGGATTTGGCTAGCGACAATTGTTTTAAGAGAGAAGGGAGAGTATGAATGTTTTTAGAAAGAGAGAGAAGAGAGAGTATGACTCTTATTTATTTGTTATATGTATTATATGTATTGAAAGTAGATGATAATTTTGAAAGAAAAAATTTCAGTTCATGAAGAAAATTATCATCTTTTAGCTCTTTTGGGCTGAGTTTTTTCTTTCCAAAAATACCCACAATTTTCAATTATATAAAATAAATTTAAATATTAAAAAAATGTAACAAACACGATAATAATACATATATGTCTAGTTTTTTTTCATTTATCATTTAAAAAGTGTAACAAACTATATGAGTATATTTATAATTACTTTTTCTATAATAAAATTGTTGTTGATGCCACTAAAAAAAAGAATTTAGATTTTTTTTTTGTTATATTGTATTATTGTTGGAGTCGTTGAAATAGATAATCACGGTTAGTTTGATTTTTTATAACCGGAAAACAACAAACATTTATACTTTTTTAGTTTTAATAAAAATCAAAATTTTATAAAAAAAACACCAACTATAATAAAAACATCTATATTAAAAAAAGCGGAAAGCACGTGAGTGCCTGTCTTTTCGCTAGTATGTATACTATATATAAAGAAAACTATCTCTTTCAGCATTTTTGGGTTGGATTTTTCTTTCCAAAAATACCCTCAATTTCAATACAAATAACACATGTATCAAATAGATAAGAAAAAAATTTAAATATTAAAACAAATGTAACAAACACGATAATAATACATATATGTCCGATTTTTTTCCTTTATCATTTAAAAAGTGTAACAAACTAGATGAGTATGTTTATAATTATTTTTCATTATTCCAATTATACCCTTAAATAATTTTTTCTATAATAAAGATTGTTATTGGTGTCCTTAAAAAAAATTAGATTATATTATTTTGTTATATTGTTGGTGTCATACTGTCATTGATATAGATAATCATGGTTAGTTTAGTATTTATAATTTTACTTTTAATCAAAATCAAAATTTCCTAAAAAACATCATTCATAATTTTCAAACGTTACCGCAATAAAAAGAGCGGAAAGACGGACACGTGAATGCCCGTCATTTCGGTAGTATATGTAGTATAAATATCAAATTGTTTATCCCATGAGCTTAGCTCAGTTGGTAGGGATATTGCATTTTATATGCAGGGACCAGGGTTCAGACTTATTAAGATAAATGAGGTTCAATAAAACCACATAAAACTTTATCTTGATAAGTCTAAACAACATAGTAATTTGTTTTAGATTTTACTAAAATTTGTATTCATTAAAAGTTACACTATTGAGCAGTAAACACAAATCTAAAACCAATCTGATATTCTTTAAGGTGATGAAATTTCATCTCTCCAAATCAAATACACACTAAGCTTACCTTGATGGTACCTGCCGTGTTTATCATTTTTTCCGCATAATGACAAAATATTCAAACATTACCTTATATAGGACTATAGGTTACATATCCTAGCTTGCCAAATTAAGTCACCACCACAACTCACTTTCAAACATTAAATCATTGCATGGAACACTGAAATTTGATTCGAAATCCAGCCAATGACATGATGACATCCTTCAACTAAAGCTACATCCATCTTCTAATTGCTGCAAATTATTCATTTTAGTGAAATAAATCAAATTAAACTGATCTCGTTTTCTCTGAGTCTTGAGAGTTCTTAGGGCATACGGTTCTTAATAATTTATTTTTCAATGAATCAATCAATGCTTAAAGCTCTCATTTTAATGCATTTTGCTATAAACTTGAAGCAATTTTAACAAATCATTCGAAGTCAAGTATTATTACCACACACACTTTTGAGATGTTTTCTTAAGGTTATAATGTGGATGAGATTAAAGGTGTGATATATCTGAGAAAGGAGGCTAACAAATAATTTGGAGTTAAGTTCAACTACGTACACCCTAAACTGTAAAAATTACCATCAACTCGTTGATCACTCTGTGGTGGAAGAAACATTAAATTTTGTAGATGTTCAACCATGGAGGCTTTATTTCGGTGGTTCCAGCCATAAAAATGGCATTGGGGTTGGAATTTTAATTATTTCTCCTGAAAACATTCCTACTAGATTCAAATTTCGACTGAATATGAAGCTTTAATAACAGGACTTGAGATTCTACTCGAATTGGGGGCAAAACATGTCGAAATTAAAGGTGATTTTGAACTAGTTGTGAAGCAGTTGACGAAAGAATACAAATGTGTTAAGGAAAATTTAATCCTTTACTTCGTCACTTCCAATGCGTTGTTGAAACGTTTCGATGGAGCAGACATTCAACATGTACCTCGGATCGAAAATCAGGAAGCAAATGATTTGGCTCAAATTGCTTTAGGTTATAGAATTTATGATGTGAAGTTTGAAAAACTCATTAAAATAAGAGAAAAACTCGCTTCGAAAAAATTTACCCCTGATAAATTATCAATACCAAAACTTGGGGGGCAAGAGAGTCAAAGAACGACGAAGTTTATGCTGAAACTTTTGCCATTGATAATTTATCAGATAATGATTGGCGAAAACCAACTGTCGAATATTTGCAAAATTCTACAAGAAACACTAGTCGAAAAACTAAGTATAAAGCCTAAAGCTATGTGATTATTGGAAATGAATTGTTCAAAAAGACCCCATCAGGAGTTTTACTGAAATGTCTCAATGAAACTATAGAATATTTAGCCGTTTCTGGAACTCAAAGTGGTGCATGTGGATATCATCAAGCACGTCACAAAATGAAATGGTTTTTATTTCGACAAGGTGTGTATTGGCCTTCTATGTTAAAAGATTGTATAGATTTTGCAAAAGAGTGTCAATTACATGCAGAAATTCAACATGTCCCTATAACACGTCCATGTACAATCTTAGAATCACTCTTTTACGTGACTCTCTCTCTCTCTCTCTCTCTATCTCTCTCTCTCTCTCGATCTCTCGAGCATGTACTAACTTGAGCGTCAGAGTGAGTGTCTGTTTTGCAGATATCGTTGTCCACCACCGTAGAAGCAATCAACAATCACACTTCTCGGACTTCTCCGTTGTACTGTTTCGTGATAACACAAGAGTTGGAACTGCGCCATTTATAACCTTTGATCTTAAACAGATTAATAAGCTCTGTTCCCGGACAAATCATTATATAGTTAAAACAAACTCAAAAGGCCTTAATTGAAATTTTAGATGTTATCTCTTTTTTTTTGGCTATGTTAACTCTATTTAAATAAAATTATTTTAGAGGAACAAAAAGTAATATTAAAAATGAAAAACTCGGAATTTTAATATATTTAAAACTCGTATAACAAACTAAGATGAATTAGGAAAAACTTCACATTGAAAAATAAGAACTAAAATTAAAAAATTAATATATTTCAAAATTTATCGTTGCCTTTAATGAAGGTTTAAAGACATAATTGTGATGGTAATCTTTTAAAGACTATCTTGATTAAAAAAAAACTCTGAAAAATTATCTTATATAAAATATATACTTTTTTCTGTCTTTGTTGCTCGAAATGTTACCTTTACTCAAAACATATTTTATTTAACATTTTTGTCTTTAACCAAGCTTAGTTAATTAAAGACATTATTATGATCCAACTCTTTTAAGATTATTATAACTCATAAATTATAAAATAACTTTATTTTTCAATTCAAAGAATTACACTTTTGTGCTCTTTTATGTGTATGATTCAATTACTGGCTCAAACATGTTGTCACTTGCATGATGGAGAGAAAATAGAAATCCTCTTTGCCTATATATAATGCAAGTTTTTTCTCTCATTGCATCAATAACTAGCCTTAGATTTTCTTTCACCCTTTCTCAAACCTCTCTCATATTATAAATTATTATAACTAGTTTTGCATTGTTAATGCAATGGCTATAGAGTGCATAACAAGTACAAAAACCATGACTCAATCACCAAAACAAAACCATAGTAAAAATGAAGATGAAGAACCATCATTAGTTTTTGATGCTTCATTTCTAAGGCACACCATTAACCTTCCAAAACAATTCATTTGGCCAGATGAAGAGAAACCATGCATGAATGTACCTGAACTTGATGTTCCACTCATTGATTTAAAAAATTTCCTTTCTGGTGACCCTTTTGCTGCAATAGAAGCTTCAAAAACCATTGGTGAAGCATGTGAAAAACATGGTTTTTTTCTTGTTGTTAATCATGGTATTGATGCAAAGTTAATACAACATGCTCATAGTTACATGGATGGTTTTTTTGAGAATCCCCTGTCTCAAAAACAGAGAGCACAGAGGAAAACAGGGGAACATTGTGGTTATGCTAGTAGTTTCACTGGAAGATTCTCCTCAAAACTTCCATGGAAAGAAACACTTTCTTTTCAATTTTCAGATGAGAAAAACTCACCAAATATTGTTAAAGATTACCTTTGCAACACATTAGGGGAAGATTTTGAACAATTTGGGTAGGCAAAAAATATATCTATTTTTTTTTATTTAATTTATGTATTTTCTTTAATGCTTTATTTCTTGTGTTATGTACTAAAATATATTTTTCTATGGTAAATTAATAGGGATGTTTACCAAAAGTATTGTGAAGCAATGAGTACACTTTCTTTGGGGATAATGGAGCTTCTTGGAATGAGCCTTGGAGTTGGAAAAGATTGTTTTAGAGATTTTTTTGAAGAGAATAAATCAATAATGAGGCTTAATTATTACCCACCATGTCAAAAACCTGATCTCACATTAGGAACTGGACCTCATTGTGATCCAACATCTTTAACCATTCTACACCAAGACCAAGTTGGTGGCTTGCAAGTTTTTGTTGACAATGAGTGGCATTCCATTAGGCCAAATTTCAATGCTTTTGTTATCAATATTGGTGACACTTTCATGGTATGTTATGTTCTCTTTCTTTTCTACATTTTGAAAGTTTTCATTGGTTTGTTGCAAATTCTTACAAAAAAAAAACAAAAAATTCTAGAAGTTGTTAAATGAGAAACTATTGAGTACCATTTTTTATAAAAAAAAATTGTAATTTTTTTTTTTAAAGAAATACTTGACAAAAGGGTCATGAATTTTGGCCACATATTTTATGTATGATGGTGTTATTGAACTTTTTTTTCACTCTCTATTTGTTTAGGCTCTTTCAAATGGGAGATACAAGAGTTGTTTACATAGGGCAGTGGTGAACAACAAGACAACAAGAAAATCTCTAGCTTTCTTTTTGTGTCCAAAAGGTGATAAGGTGGTTTGTCCACCAAGTGAATTGGTGAGTGATTTGACACCAAGAATCTATCCAAATTTTACATGGCCTATGCTTCTTGAGTTTACTCAAAAGCACTATAGAGCTGATATGAGAACACTTGAGGCTTTTACCAAATGGATCCAACAAAAAAGTGGCTAAAATTTCAACCTCTTGATGACAAATTATTAGCCATTGAGAGACCTATTATAAAAGTGACCAATCATGTGAAAGTACAAGTGTAATTCATGTCTTGAAAGGTCTTTGAAGCTAGTAAGACAGAAGTGTAATTCGTGCGGCACATTAGTGATCAGTAATGAACAAATCAATGAAGATAAAATAGTTATAAGGAATCAATAAAAAAAATTGCCAGCTAACTTTGTAATTCTAATTTTGATTATTATATAGAAAAGATTAATAACCATACATTATTTGCTAATTTATTTAACTTACATCACACCATATTATATGGTATTCTTTACAAAAAAACATATTATATGGTTTTTATTTTGAAGGAATATTATATGGTATTATTCAGGCTTAATTGATGATCAGATCCCTTAATATTATATGGTATTATTTAGTCTAGTCGCTAGAAATTCTCCTTATTTTTAAAAAATAAATGGGGAGTTTGAAGTTCAAACCCCAGCCCCTACATATAATATGCAATATCTCCATCAACTGAGTTAAGCTTACGAGGACTGCCAAGTACTCCCTCCGGCTCATTTATAAGAAATTTTTAATTTTTTTTAAGTTTATTGAATAAATTATGTATGTGGTCTATGATATTGACCACATACATCATTTATTCAATGAACCTAAAAAGTTAAAATTTGTTTATAAATGAGACATGGAGTATGTTTAGTTGGATCAAATATAAAAATATTTTATTGCAATGTGTGCATTACATTTAATCTTTAACTTTTAAATAAATTGAATGCACAAAATTTTAGAGAATAATTCTTCTTTTGGGTTTCTTAATATGTGTCATAAGGACACAAGTTAGCATTACCCAAACTGTATATCTTAGAGTGATTTAGTCTCTTTAGAAAAAACAAACTCAATCAACTTATATGTAAATTAATAGTTTTGACTTTTGATTAACTAATAATTATACAACTTTTTATAAAAACCATACTTATTTTAGTGGTTTAACCTATGTCGATGAGACACCGGTTAGCATTGTTCTAATAATAATAAAGATAATAAAAAAAAATTCCAAAAAAACTGCTCACTAATATAAGAACTGAGATTCCAAATTTTAGAACCTCAACACATCCTTGTTCTGGTTTCTAGAATTTTATTTATTATTTTGTTTCGTTTCTAAGGTCCAGTTGTTTGACTCATCTGAAGAAAACCAAGTTTAACACCTAGTGAATCCTAATCATCACTTAAATTAATTTTAATCATTTCTAAATCATGCTTAGTCACAAGCCTCATGCATCAATCAATAGTTTTTTCTTTATCTTGATGTTCTTGGAACTATTTGAGAGTAAGGTTAAAATACAGCAAATAGATCCAAAAAATAAGTGGTCCCTCAACTTGAATGATTCTGAGGAATAGGAAGCAAAAATCAATTGAGAATTGTCAGTGATCTCTTTTGTAGTTAATGCAAATTTATTCTGCAATTGGAAGCACTTGTTTTTTAGTCTTATTATTCTGATTTTTCATACCTGGAAATTTGGAGGGTTGTTTAATTTAGTATACAAGAGAATACTTACCACAATCCTCCCCTCAGTTGTCTTGTGGTGCTGCAACATTCTTCTCATGATATTTTAATCACTACAAAGGGATACAATGAAAATGTAAAGCAAAACCCTGATAAAGAAGAAGATTAGGCTTAAATAAGAAATGGGTCTCTATAAATTCGCGCAATTTTGGTTTTAGTCCATATACCTTTTTTGGTTGTGAAACAACCCCTGTATTTGCTTAACTTTTTGACATTCGTCCATGCCATCCGTTTCCGTCAAAAAACGATTTATTGGTTAATAGACCAATACATGGCACTTGATGAGTTGTCAACTGGTTAGTAGAGGGACTAAAACCAAAAACTCAAATTTACATAGGGATGAAAATAAAAAACATAATCATCAAAATTTGAATTTTATAACATATTCCTTCCACCTTCTTCCTCACTATGTTCCTTCTCCCTTCTTCATTTCTGCCATTCCCACTGCCTCCCGTAGCTTGCGCCCTAACACCAAAAACCTATTTTCTTCAACAATGTCTTCTCATTTCATTTGTCAATCATCATCAAATTAGTTGTCAATATGTGGTTGCAAAAAAATTATGAGGATGTTCATCTCCAATTCATATGACAACCCTAAGAAGAGGTATTGGAAATGTCCTACCTTTTATGGTGAGTGTGTTGTTGGCATCATAGGTGCCAATGTTGGAGGAGTTCCTAGTAATATTAAAAATTTGTGAAAGATTCTTATAATATTTTATTTCTGCAAAAACTCCTTTAAAATTTTAAATTATAAACAAAGGTTGACTTAAACACGAGGACCAAAAGTGATATGATGCAAAAAAAACTATAGACCAAAATTCGAAGGAAAATTTTAAGAAGATTAAAACGATAAGCTAAAATATTTATAAGAACTAAATTCATACATTGTTTTGGGCCTAAGAATAGGTTTCAAAATCAAAAAGATACTTAAACATTCAACTTAGTTGAGATCCCTAATAACCTCTTTCCCCTACCATCCTCTCCATAATGTATTAATTAAAAAAAGGAAAAAAAAAATGTGCATGAGAGGTACCAAACCTCAGAAGAAAAAAAACAAAAGCAAGCAAAAAAGGAAAAGGAAAGTAAAGAAACAACCCTAAGCAAAATAGAAAAAAGAAGCTAAATTAGTCCATCCAAATTGGCACCATGAGGAATCAAACCTGAAATCTCGAGAAGGAACACACTCTCAGATCCTAAGCTAATGCCACCAGACCAACTCAAATAGGTAAAAACATATTTAACCTTAACATTAATACATATCCAAAAAATTGCATAAATATTCTACAATTATCCTCTACACGCACTTCAAATAGAAAAAAAAATACTATCTTCTATGTGCTTCCATGCTCTAAAATCATTTAATAATCAACTCATTTAAAATGAAATCATATACTTCGGTCTACCAAAAAAATCTTATACTTCATTAAAAAGTGTTTACGCTATCATTTAACGTAACATTGAGGTGACATGTCAAAAATATTCTGATGACACCAAATATGATTATTTATACACATTTTCTCCTTCTTGTTTTTGAATTTAAATCAACACTATAAATCAAGTAAACTATTGATTTTGTTTCAAGTAGAATGGATGATACACACCTTGAATCTTAGTTTTGAGATCATTTAATTTAAATTCACCAACTTAACATTAAACGGTTATATAAATATATTTTTAATTGATTTTGATTAAAAGAGAGTATTAACGAAAATATTTGATGAATTAAAAGATGAGCACATTACAAATGAAAACACCTTATAGAACTGACTTGTTAAAAACATATAGCCAAAAAATATTCCCTTGGAAAGCACAAAAGATACGCGGGTACAATAATGGATGCATGGGATTAATCATGTAGACATTTTTAATTCAAATTGAGCGCGGTAAGAGAGTTCTCCTATGTGACAGTTTTTTTTTTTGGGAGATGTCGGTTTTTTTGATTTATGCTCTTCCTCCTGCACAAAACATTCGCGCCCTGCAGTCATGTGTAAAATGTCCTTGCATTAGTTAACTAGCGCAAGTGTAAAACTATGCGTTAGTTAACTATCATTGCGATACTTAACATACGCATGTGTAAAACATGTAAAACATTGCGTGAGTTAACTCACGCAAAGTGTTAACACATGCGCGAGCTAACTCACGCTTTACTGATATATCAGTACATCATTAAATGATTACTAATATGCATTCAATGTAAAGTGTGTCATTAATGACCCGTAATCTTTACACGTGATGTACTGATATGCATTCAATGCAAAGTGTGTCATTAATGACCTGTAATCTTTACATGTTTCTAATTGAACTGAATTACGTTAGTTTAACAAAATTATCGGATAATACGACATAATCGATCAAAATTACACAAAAACATCGTTTTTCTCACAATCACATAATCACACATAACGATCCAAACGGTCCAAATTTCACAAATTCGCCAGTAATGATCTGTAATCACTTAATAAATAGTTAAATAATTAGTGACAAAGTAATTCGAGCAATAATTGGTGTGACATAACCGGCCACCAAAAAAATAATTCACTTCATTTAATATATAATATTAGTTACATATTGGCCACGAATATCCAAATTACATAACTGGCCACCCAAAAATACTTCGGAGTGTAATACCACCAATAAATAGGACGAACACCGACCGACCAAAAAGTGTCATAATCTATAACATATCTAAGAAGTCTAGTGACATTCCTAAATTTTCCTCTTCTTCCATGTCTTCCATGACTTCAAATTCTTGTTCTTTTTTTGCGGAGTGGGAGTATTATCACAAATAATTGGATTGTGCTCATTTGTTGGTTTCTTTGGCAGCTTCGGCTCCTTGGACATGAGTTCATTAAATGCATTTTGTCTATCCAAAAATTCAAAATACCATTACTCTGCCTCACCAATCTTATTGTTCATCCACTCCGTACAACTCGGTGGTTACGAACACCCTTCCTTCAAAATAACATGAAGATAGTGGTCGGGAATTAAGCAAAGACACATGATGTTTGCATGTGGATTAAGTGGTGGAGCACTTCGGATTGAGAAATATGTCTCACACACACCACCCATTCCTGACAAAGTAAATAGTACAACGGCTCTATTGTAGCAAGTAGCAATAATGTGACCCATATCCGGAGTGGTCAACCACTTATCTACCGGCGCAATACCAATTGTACATTTTGGAGGGTGTAAACCATTCAAAATTTTGTTATAACGCTCATCCATGTCATATATCGGCATGTAGTCACTCTTATGATTTCTCAACTCATGAATAAGTGATTGACGAACCAATACATGATCTTCCTCATCCATCCCCAAGTGTCTAGCTATGACCTGTAATCCACAATGACCATCCCCTTTAACATTCACAATTTCTTCAACAAAAGGTCTCATGAGATTTGAAATTTGTGAAATATATGGGATGTTCCGAAACGGTTTTGAAGTAGAGGATGAAGCTTGTGAGCGGGAGTAAGTGTCAAGGTGTGCATCTTTCCTCCTTGGAAGTGACCTCTTGGGTTGTGAAGGTTGACTATCCGAATTTTGAGAATCAATAGTCTCTCACCTAGAGGGGATTCGACCCGTTGATGACACTTTGAGTGTAGTCCTCTTCCTTTTAGGTGCTCCCTTGGTTACCGCCTTTTTAGAAGGTGGACACAAATTTGTAGTTTCCGGAAAGGCTATTTGACGCATCATCTCTTTGATGTAGAGTTTCATATTGTAAGGGCTTGTCTTGAGACGTTCTTGAATGCCATTCCAATCTTCCACCACGGAAAAATCATCATCAATCTCTTCTCCTTGTACACATAACCTTTTCCAATGAGGGTATATATCATCCAAGACAAGAGGAAATTTTTGCTTGCTCTTCATGGCAATAATACACGCACAAGGTAACCTGTACGACGTCTTTTGCACACAACGACAATCTTCCTTCTCAAAGTCGAATGTCTTGGAGCATTTAAATTCATCATAGATAAATTTCAATGCGTGTCTAGATACATAACCCTCCAAATCTCTCATAATCTTGATTTTTTTGTATTTGTGTTCCAAGACCGTTTTGTTCCTCCCAATACTTCCTTGTATCTCACCAAATTTCACGGCCAACATCTTGTCTATTTCATCCCAACATGATGCCAAATCACCCACGCTACTCCTCAAATATTTTTTTCAACACTCCATGAGCCGATTTAACAATGTTGGTGGTTCTACACCCTAGATGCAAGACTTTATTCGTCCATGCCCTCATAAATTTTTTCGTAAGGTTCAAAACCGTGGTTTCAACATATGTTATGAATTCCGGAAATGGCATGCATACCTCTTTGAATTTCAATAAATTACTTGCATATGATTCCTCCGTAGGAGATTCAACCAAATCTCCAAGCGATCACGACTTTCTCAACAACTTCTCTATTCTTCACCTTGTTCTTCTTCAATTCTTTCTTGTCAACTTTTGCACCCTTAGGAGGCTTTGGGTTAATTCTACAATTTGTGATGCACTTATCCCTTACATTTTTCCCAATATGAAAAAAACAAAGCATGGTGTATGTTTCAGGGAAAACTGTGCCAACGGCATTCATCAAAGCACCATCTCTGTCAGTGACAATCACCTTAGGCATGTTGTCTTTTGAGGACAAAAGACCTTTCACCATCGTAAGTGACCAAGTAAAGTTATCTTCTAGTTCAAAGTGAAGAAAGGAGAAACCAACGAAATACGTCATTTTTGTAGAGGTGCAACCAACTATCTCAAACAACGGCATTCAGTAGTTATTGGTTTTGTAAGTGGAGTCCATGACCAAAACGGTCGAAAAAGCGTTGAGCAATTTAATTGACTCCGGATGAGCAAAAAATATGGCTTCAAGAGTAGTTTCCTCACTATTGCATCTTGTGTAATATACATATTTATGCTCCACCAACTTCGAAATCAAGTATTACAACTCCGTCATGTTACCTTTTTCCCCCTTGCGCCATCTTGTTCGCACATTGTACATTTTCTTGATAGTTGTCACACTTTCTTGATAGTTCTTACATTTTCTTGATAGTTGTCACACTTTCTTGATAGTTGTCACACTTTCTTTGTGCGCCATCTTGCTTCAAATTGGTGAGAATATTCCGAGGCACCGTTAAGCTTTTTGTCATGTCGATAACTTTTTTCTTCTCCTCCGCACTAAGTCTACTCGCAATAAGGTGTCCGGATAACTTTTCATCCAAGTCATGGTTGTGCATTCCTAAAAGCATTGCAAGCCACCCATCATTTGTATCCTTATCAAAGAAATCTTTCAACATAAACGGACAATTACATTTCCTTGAGCCGATGTCTTCAAGGTTCTATTTCTTCCTCGTCTTAGATGGCTTGTATATCCCACTCCTTTCACATTGCATCGTCAAGTACGACCTTTTTAAAACGGATTTATTTTTACAAACACTAAATCCGACCCTTACCCCTTGTCGATGAAACCAAGCAAGTAACTATTCTCGCTCTCTCCATCTTGCATTTGTTGTATAAAATGAGGCAGTGTCACGAACTTCGCAAACAACACCGATAAGTACCGGTTTAAGTTCTTCAATTTTACTAATGCAAGCTTGAAATGAAATTTTGACTTTAAACGGTTTCACATTAACGGTTGGTTTGACATCGCCGAACCCTTCGCCGGAAGCTTCATTTTTGGCCGGTTTCGGTTCAACATCATCACCCGCGACATTGTCAACCATCTCACTATATATATATTGAATAAAAAAAATTACAAATCAAGAATAAATAAATTACTTGTGGAACAAGCTAACCAAGAACAAAAGTGGCGAAAAAAATTCAAAAAACAGGATTGTACAGTGGCGTGACTTAAGTCACGCATCCTTTAACACTTGTGCATGTTAACTTGCGCACCAAGCCTTACTGCCTACACAAACCAGACGAACCAAGCACAAAAACCAGCAAAATGAGATGAGTTTTGATGATACAATACTTGATATTTGGTGCTTGATGAGCGTAGAAACTTACATCCTGATGATTTGCAATGATTTGGGATGAGGATTTTGGTCCAAAAATTCCCACTTTTTGGGTTTTTGAAGGTGGAGGGAAAGAAAATGGTGCTTGGATTATGGACTGATGGGTACTGTACAAAAACAGTAACTTTGCGTGACTTAACTCACGCTGCGGGAGTTAAGTAGCGTAATGTTACTTAAGTAACGCATGAGTATATTTTGAAATCATGTTGGCCACGAATGTTTTGTGCAGGGGGAAGAGCAGAAATCGGGTTTTTTTAGGGAGATGCACCTCAAAATTATCTTAATAACATCAACAACAACAGTTAACTGATGTTTGCTATTAAATCAGGGGTGGAGCCACCCCCTGTTAGCCTGGGCACTAGCCCGAGCTCAACTTCTACTTTCTCTGTAGCAAGCCCAGCCCAATAACCATTTTCCTACTTAAAAAAAAGACATAATTCAATTGTTTCTATTTTATAGGCGCGTAATTGAGAACTCTTCTCCTTCTCTAACTCGTGACTCTCCCTCTCTCAGTCTCTGTTTCACTTTCATTTTCCTCTCCCTCTTTCAACTCTCAATTTTCCTCCATTTTCATTCCTTCTCTCTCTACTCTCCTCCAGGTTTGTTTTACTTCTATGTTATTTTCTTTGTTATTTGTTATATTTTGTTGCTGATGGCTGATGCTTGTTATTTGTTAATAGGTGAATAAGTTGATTATTCAAATTTCAATTCGCAATTTAGAATTTTCGATTATCCCCAATTTTGATTTCCTAAACCCTAATTCAGAATTGTTGATTCTTCTCTTTGTTTGTCCAAAGAGTATTGTTGATCTTAGAAATCTCTCTCTGTTTTCTAAAGAGAATTGTTGATTTTAGAAACCTCTCTTTGTTTGTCCAAAAAGGATGAGAAGAAAAATTAGATTTATCTACTACGTTTCCCTTTCTAATAATGTTCTTGCTATGGTAATATAATTTATAAGTTCTATAGAATATAGTGTCAAGTGCTAAAGAATGAATAAGAATTAGTCTCTCTATATTATATGTTCTGGTAGTTCTGTACAGTACATGCTTTGCTTTTTTTATTTTTTTCTAATAAACTAGTAATTTTTATGTTGAATTGATACTATGCAATCCTAATTTTGATCTCCTTTAATCAAGAATAAAAACACATCATTGTTCTAGTTTAGTTCTTCAGATTTTTACAAATAATATTTTGTTGTCATCTCTCCAAATGGAAACATGTCACTATATATGTTAGAGAGGGTATAGAATAATGGATAATTAGTGTTGTAAGAGTTGTTAATCAAGTGAACTTCTTGAAGTATGCATAGTTCAAGAAATTTGGAGATTATGTTATTCTGTTTTTCTGTACGTGCTTATACTTTCTGACTTGGGTGATAATTTGATCAAGAATTTGTAGAATGAGGCATTGAACTTGAAAGATAACTTTGTAGTATAAGTTTTATTTATAGCAACTGCTAAGTTTTATAGCATTGACAGTTTTTTTTATTCTTATGCCCTTAGAACAAGTATACCTCTTTAAAATATGTGCACCTCTGAAAACATTGAGGGTTCCAATTTTGTTATTGAGAGTATTCATAATTTTAGAACAAGTATTTCTTCCAAGTGAAGGAAGTAGCATTGTGTTTGATTGCTTCTCATGTCTTGACCCGAAGAACTTTTTCTCCAAGTTTGATGTTGATAAGCTTGCTCGTCTTGCTGATATTTATCATGCAGTTTTCTGATGATGATTGTGGAACAATAAGGGAGCAACTTGACACTTATGTACTTCAAGTGAAAATCCATGCTTCCTTTTCTTCTTGTGAAGATGTTCAAAGTTTGGCTATGAAGATGGTTCAAACTGAGAAACATTTTGTATTTTCATTGGTCTACAAACTCATTGAGTTGGCTTTGATATTGTCAGTGTCGACAACATCTGTTGAAAGAGCTTTTTCAGCAATGAAGATTATCAAGACTAAATTGCGCAACAAGGTCAACAATGTGTGACTCAATGACTTGATGATATGTTACACCGAGCAGATGATATTCAAGTCACTTGATGATGTTGATATTATTCGAATATTCACTCGAAAGAGGTCCCATAAAGGATATTTACCTCCTAATTTTATTTAGCACGTTATTGACAGGTTATATTTCATCTCTCTTATTTTAAATTGTACTTTTGTTAAAAAATAACGAATCTCTTCAATTTTGATTTATGACTATTTATATATATTATGTCACATATGAATTTAAGATGAATTTTTTGCTCAAACTCTATAAAATTCCTGATTCTGCCACTGTATTAAACTAAATGTGAAGGAACAAACGGCGGTGAACTACTGATGGAATATTTCAGATCATTTCGGATGCGTGAGCAATTTCAAAAACCTAAAAGTAATTTCCCAGATTTTGTTGCACAATATGACTAAATTGGGTTCAGAGTGAAATAGCATGGTTCCGCCAAAACATTATTTTAATGATGCAGTCACAATTCGTCAAGTGTGAGTGGCTCCGCCACCATTGTAGTCTGAAGAGTAGGATCTCTATACTATATAAATAATGGTTATACATGGTTTTAGGTGGCTTATTCATTTTTAATGACACTCTTAAATAAATATATAAATATGTCTATAAGTTATATTGTCAGTGTCATTTAAAAAGAATAAATTATATTATATTTGTTATATGTATTTTTTAACAAGCCAAAATTGAATTATATAACAAAGCAGTCCCAAAAACACAAGGTGTGCCTTAGAGACTACAAAAGGAACCAAGAGTTACATCAATTACAAACATAACACAACAGCCGAACACTAGCCTATACCCAAACAAACAAGAGGGCAAAACCACCATTGCTGAGTACCAAACACAAATGTAGCTTTTTTAGCTTTCAACCACCCTAGAGACAGAATCTTAACCTTATCTAGTAAACGGGGAATGGGAGTAACTACATTATTAAACAGACGATTATTTCGCTCGTTCCACACAACCCATGCACAAAGAAGCCATATAAGTTGCATAAAAGAACGTCTAGATTTAGCACCACCTGTCAAATAAGTAAACTGAAGAAAATGGTCGGAAATATTATCAGCATCCATCCCATAACAACCAATCCAATCACGCACCAAATGCCAAAGGGAACCAAAAGTGTTGCACAATAAAAATAGATGTTGTGCCGTTTCAGGGTGACCGCAACCAGCGACACATAAGGACATATCAGTCGATAGAACCCGCCAAGCAATCAAATTAGACTTTGTTGGAAGACGATCACGGAGGAGTCTCCATGCAAAAACTGAAACCTTCAAGGGAACCTGTTTATGGCACACCAGCTCCGAAGCAGAAGTCTCACCAGTATGATCCAGAGAGGTTAACAAATTATATGCACCACGAACTGTGTATCCATCTGACGGCGCAGGAAGCCAAACCCATCTATCTGAAACATTAAGAAACAAGAGAACATCAAGAAGTAAAGCCCTACATTCCGCTAACAACTCCTCCTCCCACTGCCACATCCTACGCCTCCACCTCCACACCTGTCCCCACTGCTCCGCATCAACATAGAACAAGTTTGCCATAGTCAAGAACTTATTCTCTGTTAAGTCAAACAGTCGACGAAAATGATCACATAAAGGAACGTCCCCTAACCATCTATCATACCAAAACGACGTATCAGTCCCATCTCCAACCCTCCGCATCACGTGGCTATCGAACCAGCCACTCTCTCCAACACAGCCTTTGTCCCTACATCGACTCACCTCCCTCCACCAACAAGAAACACTTCGGTCCCCAACCTCCAACCTGCCACCTAATTCGCCATACCTGGCAACTAAAACCTTATACCACAAACCACCTCTGTCCACTGTAACACCCCGTTTTCCCAAAGTAAAAATTTCTTGATTAAATCAGAGTATCACATAAACGGAATGCTACATTTCTTAAAATCTCAAAAAAAACGGAATAAATGATGATTTATTCTTCGTAAGATGATAGTCAAAATTATTCAAACTTCGCAGCGGATAAAATTCAAGTTAACAAAATAGTTTTGGCACGCAGGCCTCATAAAAACTTCTCAACATAAATTCAACTGAAAACTTAAATCATAATCAATACGTAAGGAATAGAAAATGGTTATAAAGGTTCCCATCCCGTTACGTATCAGAGCACCTAAGGACACAGTGAGGGTAGCCACTCACAACAGCAACAACAACTAAAAATTAATTACCTGCACTTGCCCACAAGGCGGCAATTCCAACAGAAGGGGTGAGATTTCACATTCTATAATAAGCAACAATTCATGTAAAAGAATCAATCGACATAAAATAGCAACAAATCATATAAGAGAATCAATCGACATAAAACAACAACAAATCATATAAGAGAATCAATCGACATAAAACAACAACAAATCATATAAGAGAATCAATTGACATAAAACAACAACAAATCATATAAGAGAATCAATCCACATACAGCAACAAATCATATAAGAGAATCAATCGACATAAATAAGCAACAAATCATATAAAAGAATCAATCAGCATAAAACAACAACAAATCATCATCAACAAGTACTTCATATAATTACAGATATAAATCATCAATTAATTTCAAGTATCAAGTAACATCATCATCATCTTAATCAACTTCATAACTTCAAAAATTTACTTAAGCACTTGACTCGACAATGCAACTTTAACTTGACTATGCAACTTAATCTTACTCATGCATGTGGTACCATATTGAGTATAAATATACTCCTAGGGCATAAGCCCTCGTCGCTATTGAGTATAAAAATACTCCTAGAGCATAAGCTCTCGTCGCTATTGAGCAAAAGCTCCTAGGGCATGAGCCCTCGTCTCTGGATGCATATGCATGGACTCAACTTCTTAACTCTTAGACATCTCAAATGAACTCCAATAGTTTGGACCATAACATCAAATAAATATCATATAAATAAATAACATATAAACAACTTTCAATATAAATATCATATAAATAACATACATAATAAGAATTTCATATAAATATCATAAATACAATCTTCATATAAATAATTTTCATATAAATTCATGAATTATCTATACTCTTAACCACCTAATTCAATTCAAAATCTAACTTCTACAACAATAACAAAATTAACAACAACAAGATTAAACCTTTTTTTGAATTATATGCTTATGATGATTAAAGAAGGTTAGTCCCACCCTTACCTTAGATTGATTGATTGCAAAGATTCTACAAACTCTATTCTCTGACTCTTCTCTTTCTCTAGGTTTCTCCTCTTTCTCCAAAACAGACTCTTCTCTTTCTCTAGGTTTCTCCTCTTTCTCCAAAACAGTTTGCACGTCATATTATTTTCTAACTCTAACTCTCCTTTTTATAATAACCATAATTTCTCTTACACCCCAAAACTACTTTTTTCCTCGTAATCTTATTTATTTCTAAATTAAATATATCTCTCCCCCTACTTAATAATAATAAATACACCAAATAACAAATATATCTCTACACAAAATATATTTCTATACTAGATAACATATATTCCCACACAAAATAACGAATATATCTCTACACAAAATAACAAATATATTTCTATACTAGATAACATATATATTTCCACACAAAATAACCAATATATTTCTATACTAGATAATATATATTTCCACATAAAATAACAAATATATCTCTACACAAAATAACAAATATATTTCTATACTAGATAACATATATATTTCCACACAAAATAACCAATATATTTCTATACTAGATAATATATATTACCACATAAAATAACAAATATATCTCTACACAAAATAACAAATATATTTCTATAGCAAATAACAAGTATATTTTTTACACCAAATAACATATATTTCTATAACAAATAACAAATATACTTTTACACCAAATAATATATATTTCTACACCAAATAACAAATATATTATACTAATAAATACCAACATATAACATAACAAAATATCACTCATCAAAATAAATCGACTAAATTATAAAAAGATATCTAATCTTAATAAATTAATAAATAATAAAAGTAGGGCGTTACATCCACCAACATCCGCCAAGATCATTTGCCTAACAAAGCCCTATGAAACTCCTTCAACTACCTCACCCCCAAACCTCCGTACTCCTTTTTCGAACAAACAATTTTCCAGCCTATCCAAGTAATTTTTCTGTGATCCTCACTACCCCCGAAAGAAATTATTAAACAAAGATTTAAGGGAAGAGATTATACCTGATGGAGCTTCGAAAAAAGAAAGAGCATATTTGTTATATTGTTTATGTCATTAAAAAAGATAAGTATAATTTTTTCTTAATAAAAGATAAGTAAAGATTTTTACGAAATAAAAGTGCAAAATATATACACCTATAATTTTAATCAAAATCAGAATTAAACAAAGATTTAAGGGAAGAGATTATACCTGATGGAGCTTCGAAAAAAGAAAGAGCATATTTGTTATATTGTTTATGTCATTAAAAAAGATAAGTATAATTTTTTTCTTAATAAAAGATAAGTAAAGATTTTTACGAAATAAAAGTGCAAAATATATACACCTATAATTTTAATCAAAATCAGAATTTCATAAAACTATTGATCATAATTTATATACAAAAGAGCATATAAATGGGCACCGTGCTTGTCTGAATGCTAGTTTATTAGATAAGGCTTGCAACACTGTAGTCTTTAATTCTTCTTTTGATACTATTTGTTCAAATAAAAAATTTACGCAATAAAAATATTAGTCACATCTATTATATATCCAACATTTTCTCTATTCCTAATCGATGTGGGGCTTAATTAACCACTCACACTTGTATTTTAACAATCTACCCCTAAAATACGAGTCACTCACATCACTAACTTAAACCGCACTAGATTCCATATTCGACTTTTCCACCAACCTAAAACATGACTCGCATACCACTTGTGGACGAGTCTAAAAGAACGTCATTAGCGGCATGATATCTCAAGTAAATGTGTTATTTAAAGTTGTTACAATATTCTCCATCAGCTGTTGGATGGACTTCATTGTATACAATTAAAATTTCATCAATTCATTCCATTAAGATTTTATATTATAAGATGTTCATGTTACAAAAAAATATATTATTTTCAACAAAAAAAAATTAAATAACAATGATATGAAATGTTATTTGCCTCCATAGAAGTAAGAAAGAGAATATGCAATGTAATTTTAGTGAAAGACAGGGTGGTTTAACCTTAAAGGTGAAAGTTGAAGATCATGTCATACCACAAGTTACACATTTTAAATATCTTTGGTTCTTGGTACAAAACGACATAGAGATAGTAGAGCCTCTGGTGTTTAATCTGGGTGGTTGAAATGAGGAAGAGCTTCTGGTGTTTTATGTGATACGAAAGTACACTCAAGTTGAAGGAACTTTTTATCATGCATCGGTAAGACCAACGATGTTGTACGAAACAAAGTGTTAGGCGGTGAAGAACCAACATGAGAATAATATAAGTGTTGCGGATATGAGAATAATATGTTGGGTGTGTAGTAAGACTAGATTGGATAAAATTAGAAATGACCAGTTAGATATAGTTAGGGTAGCTCTCATAGTAGAAAAAATGATGAAAATAAGGTTTAGGTAGTTTGAACATGTAGTGAGAATATATATATATATATATATATATATATATATATATATATATTATGTAGTAAGGAGAGTAGATAAGGTGGAGGGTAGTTAGATCGCTATAGACAGATGAACACCGACAAAAACTATCAAAGAACATATTAGAAAAAGATTTGGAAATTAATGATTTTGATCGAAATATGAGGTATGATAGAACTTTACGAGGTAATCTGAACCAGATAGTCTACCCCACTTAGAGGGGAAAAACTTGGTTGATGTTGTATACATATATTTGTATGTTGTAGTCCACAACGATTTATATTTATGAGTGAAAATCAATTCAGACATGGTCCAAGTTTGAACTCCCAATTCGCCACGTCTAAGATATTCATTAATTTTAAATAAATTAATAATACAAATAACAAAATATTTGTTATATTCCTCCAAAAAAACAATTAGAACGGTTTCTAGCCCGTGCTTGGAGCAGGTATATATACTAGTATTAAATATTTAGCTTAAATATGTAAATAGTACATGAAAATATGGCTCACTTGAGTTTTCGTCCATGTAGTTACAAATTCTTCCAAAATTTCCCTTCAATTACTAATCATTTGAGTTTTGGACCTAATCCCATTTGATTACTTATGTAAAAAATTATTAGTCATGTGGCGATAACGTGGCAGAATCTGACTGGGAGAGGACATGGATGACTCAACAAATTTCACCTGAAATGTTCATTTTGCCATTAATGAAACTAGACAAGTGAAAAATAACAATTCTAACTCTTTTTTTCTTCTTCCTTCTCCAAAACCATATCTCTCTTTAGCTTCTTGAATAATTGTTGTTGTTTACAGAAGGGGGTAACAATGGCGAAATCTAGATGCAAAATCATGTTCATTTCATCATATATCTCCTTCATCTTTTTATTATGTTTAATTTAATTAGTCATATCATGTTGATAGAAAATCAACACAAAATCAATTCAACAAAATAACGAACAAAATCAACAACATTGCAGAATCCAAATGCAAAATTTTCAACATAACAAAGGTGAACCAAATCAAACAACTTGGATTGGACCTGGGGGAAGAAACTAGAAACATCAGAATCCTTGAACGATGAGAGAGAGCAAGCATTTGAGAACTTCACATTTCTCAGAATCGACGATGTTAACGTCTTTAACATTAACATAGAGGTAAGCTTCAGTGTTGATTCAGAACACTGCAATTGAAGCCTTTCTCAGAGATTTTGTTGTCGCTCTAAAATATAGTATCTCAAAGTTTTTTGAAGTGACGGTAGATTTGGGAGTAGAAAATGTTTTCGAGTTGAGCGACTATTTTTGGCTTCTTGAATTGATGTGACGATGAGTGTGATGAAACAAGGTTTATGTTTCCGATTTAGGTGTTTAAATGTTATTGTTATTGTTGTTAATGGTGATGAGTTTCTTAATTTTATATTGTTTTATTCCTAATGTTGATTGTGTTGTTGTTGGGTTTGGCGTTATGGCATTTGATGATCTTAAGCGATGCTTGATATGTATCCTTCTTGATATTCATGGAAGAATGTGATGTTGTTATCAGAGGTAAGGTGGTGGTGATACCCTGGGTGTTGTTGGTGGAGCTGAACATTGGTGGTTAACATTCGTGTTAGCGGTGAAACTGAATATTGTTTGGGATTGAAAATAATAGAGATGGCTCAAGGAAAATATGAGTTTGATGAAATTTTGTGAGTTTGATGAATTTTTGGTGAAGGAGAAATTGGTGTTGAAGATAAGGATTGAAGTAGGAGGTAAAATGATCATTTCCGACTTGTCTAATTTCGTCAAGGGCAAAATGGTCATTTCAAGTGGAATCTGCTGAGTCATCTATGTCCCTTCCTAGTCAGATTCTTCCACGTCACCGTCACGTCACCAATCATATGTCACATAAGTAATCAAATGAGATTAGAACCAAAAGTCAAATGATTAGTAGTTGTAGGACAAATTTAAAAGGATTAGTAAGTATATAGATAAAAATATAAGTGAGTTTTATTTACAAAGACTAAACACATGTTTAAGCCTAGATATTTTGACATATATATCCGATAAAAGAATATTATCATGCCTCATTATTAATTTACTGAGATTCTTATGCATAACTTTACAATTCCAATAGCAAACAAAAAAAATTATTTTCCAAAGAAAAACAAAGTAAATACAATTATGTTAGATCTTAGATTCGAGTTTTGTGAATAAACATCAGACACTGAATTAAACATCGTGTAAAATACAACTAGAAAATGTGTTGTGTCTAAGCATGGCAACAAAAGCGATACCCGCGGTTACCCCGCCCGAACCAAACCCAATTTGACGGGTTTTCCCCGTTTTGAATGGGTTTTAGTATAAGTTTGGGTTTTCCTCGATTTCAAAACACGGGTATGGGACATGTAACAGGTATATAGGTATCCACCCCGAACCCATACTCAAACCCGTCTTGAATGCAGGAAATTGTTATATGTTGATATGCCATACTATTTTGTTTGATAATTGTCATGTCATAAAAACTACAATTGATATTTAAAGGAGCAAGTAAATCATTCGGTCTAATGTTAAAGTGAACATATTGTTGAATAATTTATTACAACATTACTCTTAGGGTTGCAAAAAACTTCTATCTTTTATTAAAAAAATTATTAAATGCGGGGACGGGGATACCCGAACACGTCGGGGTCGAGGATGAGATTCAATTTCTCATCCCGTTGGGTATGGGTAAGGTAACAGGTAAACACATGAGAATCATGTAACGGGGACGGGGAAAGTAAAACCCATCCCCACCCCGCCTCATTGCCTTGCCTTGTGTGGGATAATAAGTTGAGAGAAGAAACAGTATAAAAGTTAGAAATCGTATAATCTGAGAAACATTTAGGTAAAAATAAATCACAAAAACAATCTCATATGTTTTAGCTCAATTAGTAAAAATGCCGAAATTGTTAGGTCGGCTCATGTTTGGGGTTCGAACCCCAGCACCTCCACTTTATGTGTGTGAGTTATGATAACTTCGTCATTTCGTCTATCTATCAAAAGAATCACAAAAACACCAAATCCCATTCATTGTCACACATTTGAATGTTTTGGTTTTGGATCAAAGAAGAGCACAGCCGCCACAAGTAAGGACAATGACAGTCCCATTCTTGTACTCTCTTCTTAAAGGCCCGCATCACGTGGAAACCATCTGTTGTTTGTTGTTTTGGCATCGCTTCTAATGCAACTTCATGCATTATATGCAGTTTATTTAACATATGGTTATTATTTGTTAAGATAAAATAAACACAAAAAGACACAAAACATTTGTGTGTATGTAACACAACTATGCTCTCTTGAAAAACGACATATCTTAGGATTTCTGTCACAGATACCTCCTTCATTAACCTATCTGTATTATTCTTGTTTTATAGCTCCCTACTTTGTATATTTTAATATTTTGCTTTTTTATAAAAAAAAGTTATTGAAGAAAATGATAAAAACAACTGTGGCACTGTGATATATACATCGGATTTTGGGCTTGGATTTTCTCCCAGGCATAGCTCCATTTCAATGGACTTGTCACAGTGTATATGCATTTCAATTTTTAGAATAGTAATCAATTCCTTTCAATTAAAAATGACAGTGATTTTAAATTTCCAAAAAATTTAAATAGTTTAGTGTTGTACACTTGTACTCTATTATTTTCATAAAGGTATTGTACTATACTATATTAGTAACAAAGAGAAAAATAGAATTTATAAATAGAGAAAATAACATAAATTAGCATAATATAACATAAGATAAATGTTTTCTTAGTAAAAAAAGAATAAGAAATAAAATAAAATAAAATAATATTTTTATATTCTTAATCTTGACCCTTGTATTCTTTGAATCATCTGTTCATCTTAAACAGGGATCAGGTTGTTAAATAAAATTTGTTGTTTCAAAAAAAAAAATCTTGACCCTTACTAACATGAAGGTACATACAAAACTATTGGTAACCTTTTTTCTTTTTTTGAGGAAGAAAAAAACTACTGGTACCTAAACGTTTTGAAGAGTTAAAGTAATTTTTATTTTATTTTCATAAACAAAGGAATTTTTTTATTTTATTTGTTCTAAGCCAGGAGCAAGGACATGCATCAAGGGGATGCAACGACATCCCAACTAGGTTGACACCTTGAAGAACCCTCATCCTCTGCTGCCAAGCTCAAATAAAAATTTATTAAAAAAATAGGGAAAAATATGTACAATAGGGGGACTAGGCCAAAATCCTCAAAACAGAAAGCAAAGAGAGAGAAAAAAACGAAAAAACAGTCAACGACGGCTACCTAAGCAGTTGGAGAAGGATCTGGTATAGCGGCTTCCCAACAAAGGAAAATAAAGACATGCTAACTAACAAAAGCGAGAAAATAAAATCATCCCAAGAGTATCTCATATAGGGAGTCATTTACTCAACAAGGACCTCGACATGATAAGGACCTCCATTGGAGGAAGAAAAAAATAGGTTACATTAGCAATCGACGAATATATGTGGGCACTCTCTCCTCAGCAACCAACAGGTTCCACAATCAAAAGAAGAAATAAAATATGTATAAGTTGGTCTCACATTTAAAATTCATGTTACTAAAGTTATCAAATGGTGTAATCTCTCATGGACAACTGTCGTTACTATAAAATGCATGACCATACTATTGGATAGAAAATGTAGGCAAGTGTATCAAATCCTTACCATGTTATAAATGGACAACTGAGTATTGTATCCATAAAGATTGTCGTTTCAACAAGGCAACTCGTATTACTTATTTAAAACGAAAAATAAAAACAATTAAAATAAAATAAAGTAAATGAGGGGAGTTTTAGCAATTTAATATGTTTGCGCTAAGAGGATAGTTGAGTAGTAACCTGATTTTTGATTGTAGAATGTTAGTGGCGGTTAGGATTCTTCGAATCTTCAATAGGGTTTAGTTACTCAAGGTAATTAAAGATAAATTGCAAAAGAAATAAAATATACTCTAGACACTAAGGTCAAGTAGAGAGACTCCTCCCTTGAAATTCCTAACGTTTGCCTTCATCTTGAACCGCTTCATTATGAATGAATAATTTTGAATGAGAGAAGTTGTATTTATAGGCTGATTTCCATGTGGGTCTGCAAAAACTAGGTTTTTTCCACCAATCCACTCTCAGAGGCACGTGGCGTGTGGGCTCGCATCCGGAGGGGGGGGGGGGGCGTGCAATTTTGCACACTCCGAGGCATACAACATACACATGGAGGCACACAACATTGTTCTTTTGCGCATTTTCACCTTTTGCTTCGTGACATGAAACTTGTCTTGGGACTTTGAATAGAATTTATCCTCTTTGTAATGTTTTCAGAGACTTCTTAAATTTTCATCTATTGTCTTTCCAAATCCTCTTAAGATGCTTTTCTTTTCTAATTTGCATGATTTTGCCTTAAATTACATCAAAAACACCATATAACTTCTTTGTTTCAGGAAAACTAGAATTACATAATTTGAAATGAAAACATTATAAAATGGTCATCAAGCACGTGACAAGTTGATGAAAATCTTATGCATGAAAGTAAATCCTTTAATCAAGACATTGTTAAGAAATTTATCATATCTTCAAAGAACTTTAAGCCATTGTCTAAAGTCGATGATCATCACTGTGATATATTCAAATACCAATAACATTATCTAGACCAATAACTCAGAAGCTACTGATAATAAGTTATCTTACGTTATTCTTAGCACGTTTTTTAGTCATTTTCAGTAGGTTTTAGCAGCAAAAAGGAAAAGTATTGAACATTTGCCTATTATTTTGGGACTTTTGTATTGTTTTCTATATTTGAGTTTGTAATTCTAGTTTTACCGAAACATAGCAATTTGAGGTGGTTTTATAAGTAATTCACGAAGAAATCATTCAAATCGGAAAATCAAGAACATTTGAAGAATTGTCAAGAATTCGGGAAGACCAAGACTGAAGATTCAAGAGGCCTCATGAGACTTTACATCAGGAGGAATTTAGTTCCTAAGTTCCAAGGCAAGTTATTTAAAGACGAAGACCTAAAAACGACGAAGATCGGAGAAATTGGGCCCATAGTACACAAGAATGTTCTGTTGCAAACAAATAAAATTGCAAGTCTTTTTAACCCTTATATTTTATATCGTCAAACCTATAAAAATAAGTAACGAGAATTGTTTGGACGAAAGGACAACCCCTGTGGATACGATACTCTACTTATCACTTTAATACTTGGTTAACGATTGGTAAACTTGCCATACCAAACGTGCATCAACTACTAAGATCTTAAAAATATAGTTAACTTATTCCCTTAGAGCTTTTAAACAAAGGACTCACCTCAAGGACAAAGAACTACGATTGATACTAGTACTTCAGAGTACATATCCTTATCATGTCTATATCTCTTGTCGTATTATCCAACAGTAGGATTCTTGATGTTATATAAAGAGAAAATGCTTACGTCGAAAGAGTTATGTTGTTATTGTATTCTTATTTGATGAAGAAATTGAATGAAATGCCCCAAGAATGGTTGAAGTTATCTTAATCATTTGATAATCAATCAAAAAGTCAAAGTACTCTTGAATTGATACATGATTTGAATTTTGTATCCCCTCAAAGGAGAGTTACCATCATATTGTGACTTTGTATCACACAAATTTAAACTCACCTTACATTGGAACCCTTTCTAGTAGTGGCAACTAATGGTAGTCTGGAGTAAGTTTAAAAACTTAGGATAAAAGGTAGGTACTTAAAATACTGATCCCCACTGAGCGAGGGTAAATAAAGTAGACCTAGAAGTCAAGATTTTTATTAGGTAAAACCATCATGGTTATGTAGTTGGCTAAATGGGAAAGAACTTCATGGTTGGACGACCGGGAAGTGATGAGGTCGTCATGGTTGTTTCATTGGGTAAGTGATGTGAATATCGTGATCTCGTAACCAAGTAGTGATGAAATAATGGACTTGCTAAGGTTTATAATTCGTGAAAAATTGGGGTGGATACCTAGAGTTTTGTAATGAGGGATTATAGTGAAGAAGTCCCTCTCGATTGAGATGTCAAAATCACTTTGGGTAAGGTGGATTGGACTAGATATTATGTTGATAGTGAATTAGGATAAACTCTCTCTCTCTCTCTATATCTCTCTCTCCTTGTTTATGTTTATGACAAGTTTTTAAGGTTTAAATTCATGTCGTCTCTTTTGTTTAAAATGAAGTTTAATGTTATGATAAAGAACTATTGTGTCCAATAATTTCTAAGTAAGATGCCTTAAAGTAAATGGTTAATAATGAAAAATATTTGTCCAAATAATACATAATACGTCATCTGGATTGATGATACGATCGTACAATCAAATTCATTTGTTTTTAATGGCTCACATTTGGGGTATAATCAAGGATTACAGAAAAATATTTTGCAACTTTGTATTACCTTCTTTTTCCTTTTTCTTTGTCTTGCTACTGAAGGTGAGAAAAACACAAGAAGGAGGGTTGGATTGTGTTAGCTTTTTCTTCTTTAAGCTAAGTCTAGAGTTCAGATTCTGGAACAGAGTCTAAAGTGTGTGTGTGTGTGTGTATATATATATATAGAGAGAGAGAGAGACAGAGAGAGAGAGAGACAGAGAAGAGAAAGACACAAATCAATTATACAGGTTCCTTCCACAACCCGGAATTAGTCGTGCCTCATTTGCACTTGCAAGGAGAGTTCACTAAAATCAATATCTGATTACAAATTCTCAAACAAACAAGAAAGAGACTTCAAATAATCAAGTACACAAGCAAGAGATTTCATATGCTCAAGCACAAAATCAAGAGACTTATAAACAAACAAATTACACATAATAAGTTTGGTTTGAACACTTGATATATTATCAATGGTGTTCGCAATACAAATCAAAATCAGACTCTTAAAACTCTAGAATTTCTAAAATATAAAAGTTGTTAAGAAATTCTAAGTGTTTGATGCACAACAATTTCAACATCACTCCTTTATATAGAGGTGTGAAAAAGACTTTGTAGAGTTGCTAGCACATCAAAGAGTCGTTAGTAAGCTTGATCAAATCACCAATGATCTTTTGCTTGATTTGGTTAATGTCCTAGGAGGGATTAATTGGAAATCCATTCCTTATTTGGAGAATTAACCAGCGTAGACACATCTGTATCAGTACTATGCGCAGACAAGAGTGGAGTAGTGGTTTCACAATTGTACCATTGTCCTTTTTCTCTGCTCTTCAGCGGATAAACATCCAATGCCTTCTAATTCCTCTGAAATAGTTGTTGCTCCAGACTTCTATTCCTTCTGCAAACTTGTTTCTTCAAATAACTAACTTTAACTAACTCCAGCTTCTTGACTTCAGACCTCGACGATCTTCAGACTCTGGGTGTCTTCAGACTCTGGCAGTCAGCTTCTGATGTTGTTCATACTCTGATGGTCTTCAGACTCAGACTTGGAACATAAGCTTTCTTTGTAATTTCCATTGCTCTCATTTGTTCATGCAGAACCAATACCTTGTTTTAAGACTTATAAATGTTAGTCTATCGACCTGCACACTTAAACAAATGTTAGCATATCCAATTGAACTTTCTATACTTTGTTATCATCAAAACTTAATGTGATAATGTTAAACGCATTTTGTTCCAACAGCTACTACTTGTTGTTGCAAGTTAGGATTTTTTTCTTAAAACCAAGTGGGATGGTTTCTTTCTACTTTTTCTAACCATACTACAGGTTGTTGTGGTATTGTAAAATCTCTGATTTTGTAAATAGTTGGAGAAGAATCACTCTAACTAGGGATAACAAAGAGATGGGTAAAAGATAAATATTAATCAATTTAACAAGACAAAAGTGTTTTCCTTATAGACGAGGTCAATCAAATTGATCCAATAAACATAAAACTCTCTTGTCATAAAACATGTCTAATGACATACAAACTTAATCGTTTAACCTACAACTTTTTCAAATAAGGGGTGTAAGACGGTTTCTTTTGATTTTGACATAAAGGTTTGGGATGGTTGATGTAATAGCCCGTTTTTTGTTAGGATTATTTTATTTATTATTTATATGTGTTTAATTGCTTGCTTGTATATTTGCCCTGGAATTAGTGGATTTTGAGGTGAGAAGTGTATTTTAGTCATTTTTAGGACTAATGGTATTTCGGTAATTTGGGGAGCAAGGGTATTTCAGTAATATTATAATTGAGATTATTTTAGTATTTTAAGATGAATAGTTATTTTTAATGAGTTAGAGTAACTAATGGTAATTATTTTGATGCGGTAATAATTGATGTTTTAGCGTGTTATGCGTGTAATAACTTTTTAGAATTAATTGTTGAGAGTGTTAAACTCATTATGGTTTGTAGTAACTTATCCCATTAAGGAGGAGTATATATTCATAACTCATGAGAGAAACTAGGATTAGAAAACATTCACCTATTCTCGTAACAATAGATAGAGTGGCTAGAGAGAGAAAGTGTGAAGATAGAGAGAAGATTAGAAGAGGAAGAACTTGGAGGAGAAGAAAGCTAGAGCTAAGGATCTAGAAGGGAGAGTGAAGCATAAATTAGAGAAATTGAAGGTTAAAGGTAAGGGGGATATTTCTATTTCATCAAATAAGCTATAATCTTCTTTTTCAATTATGGGTCATAATCACTTTTGAATGAATTATGATTTTGAATGATGATTTTCGTGTTCCTAGTTAAGTGATTATTATTTAGTATGTGAATTTGTTGGAGACTTGTTGTGGGTACTTCAATTTCATTGTTTAATTATGTTGAAAAGATTACTTTGAAGTTTTGGCTTAAAATATTGAAAATGATGATGTTGTTGTCACTTGATGTTGAATTCATAATGAATATGTGATAATTGTTGTTGGGTATATGTTGATAAGAATTTATGAATTTGAAGATGATAAATGTGAAGTTTGAATGAAATTGTGGAGTTTTGGTGTTTTTGGTATAAAAAAAAGAGTGTATTGATGAAAACTTGGTGATTTGATGATATGAACTTGTGTTTCTATTCATTTTAATGTCTTTTTGATGCATGATAACTGTGGATGAAGTTTGGGTAACGTTTTGGGGTCAAATGGGATCAAAATGAGGTTTTGGAAATTTTTTTGTGTGAGTTCCCGAGAGGAACCTAAAATATTGGGTTCCTGTTGTTGTGCAACTCGCTGTGGCGAGTAGCCACTCGCCGTTGCAAGTGATGCAGGACAAAACCCACAATGTTGGAGGTTCCGGGCAGTTGGGGTTGTTTTCGAACATCCATAAGTGTTTCTTTTGATGTGTTTAAGTGTTGTTTTACCTTATAAATCTATTGGAACTACTTGCGGATTCTGGAAGAAATCAGGATAATTGCTTCTCTCTCTCTCTCTCTCTCTCTCTCTCTCTCTCTCTCTCTCTCTCTCTCTCTCTCTCTCTCTCTCTCTCTCTCTCTCTCTCTCTCTCTCTCTCTCTCTCTCTCAGCCTCTATCTATTTATTTATCCGTTGTACCTAACTTTGTACATAGCTTCAGACTCTGATGTCCATCAGACTATAAACTCTAGACTTAGTTACAAATTATGAGTGTTTAAAAACAATTAAATTTCCAAAGTGTAAAAATAATTAGCTTGAACATGATAGCTTTTACTTCAAGTAATCTCTTTTGAACCTCTTGGTGTTTTCCTTTCATATTAAAACATGTCATAACCTTGACCTCTCACATCATTAACATCTAAATCAAGAGACTTGCATACATTCAACAATTCATAAAAAAAAAAAATACCAATCCAGATGTATCATCAACTTTTAAGAACTTGAAAAAAATCTCTTCAATTTTTATCTTGTCACTTGACGCATTTACACATCGTACAATCAAAGTCATTTGTTTTTTATGGCTCACATTTGAGGTACTATTAAGTATTACAGACAAATATTTTGCAACTTTTCCTTCTTTCGCACTTTTCCTTGTCATGCTACTACTTGTTGTTGCAAGTAAGCATTTTTTTTTAAACCAAGTAAGATGGTTTCTTTCTCCTTTTTCTAACCCTACTACATGTTGTGGTGGGATTGTAAAAGTGCTAATTTGTAAACAGTTGGAGAAGAGTCACTCTAACTCGGGATAACAAATGGATGGGTAAAAGTTAAATCACCATTTATCAATTTAACACGACAAAAGTTTTTTCCTTACCGACAAGACCAATAAAATGGATCTAATAAGCATCAAAATATCCTCTCATAAACATGTCTAATGACATATGACCTTCAATTATTTAGCTTACAACTTTTTCAAATAAGGGGTATGAGATAGTTTCTTTTGATTTTAACAGAAAGGTTTAGGATGGTGGAAGGCTAGGGATTTATGTTGGTCGGTATGGAAATGTAATACGCACTAGAGGGGGATGAATAACATTTTAAAATTTAAATCGAGTTTGTTGCGAAAGAGTTTTTAATAAAGGCAAATTACGACTTATCAAATTATGCAAGTTTCAAAAATAACAAGACTATGTTCAAGCTAAGATTAACTTTGAATTGGGAGATTTTAAGTAATCTTAATACAAGTCAATATTAGCACAAATTGCACAAGATACAAAATAGCACAATCTCAAACCAAACATAAAAACAATTAATCAATTATACTAATTAAATAAGTTGTGTAAATGTTTGATAAACTGTCAATGTTTGATTTTATAGTAATGTGAAACAAAACAAAATCAAGTTTAAAGGATTAAACCTACATCACAAAACAAAACAAATTATGTTAGGTGTTTTAACATAATTCTATGCTATAATACCAAAACAAAACAATCATCAAATGAAACATCTAACTAACATCATCTAAGATTATAAATGCGTCAACAAAGAACTAAGACCATCAAAGACAACCACACATCCCTTTAGAATTTAAGTGATTTTTTTAGGCCTAATGAACCCCCTTTTTTTTTTTTTTGTTGTGGCCCGAATTTTGTAATTATGTTTTTAGGGCCTAGGATGGTCGCCATGCTCTCCCTGCCTCAGATACAACTATGTTTGTATTTGGAAAAATGTCCTTCTTTATTGATATGGAAAACATAAATTAATATAATTAGAAAAAGATAAAGTAATAAATAATAAAAGACATAATTGAAAAATAAACGTTAATGATTCATTGATATTATAAAATGACATATAATTTGAGAGAAACAAATTTTGCTAAAATGACATATGATTTGAGACAGAGTGAGTCTTAACTCTCTTATTCAATTATGTTGTTGGTATGTATAACAACTCAAACTGAAGTAATTGTACTTGCATTATCTAAGTGTCAAGTGTTTTGGAGTTGTGAGTAATTGTGAACATATAAAACCTTTTATAAAATGTGGCAATGATTTTAATCTTTGCTCTTGGAAAAAACATTTTGAAGAAAATATTTTACTCTGATTTTAATTAAAGATAGCTAATAAATGTTTTACCCATAAGCGTTGGCTGTTTTTAAAAATATATATATATATATATATACACTTCCTTGGTTAAAAATTGAGATGTTACAACTTGATTATGTGTTGTGATTGTTTTAGACCTAAACATGAGAAGACATTAACAAAAGGCGCATGTATGTCTATACGTAGACCAAATATATTAGGTATTTAATGAATTTAAAAAAATTACATTTCTATTTATAAATATGACCATATGGAGTAAGTAGATTTATCAAAAATCGATCCAAGTCATTGGACTTTTATTGAAATAAGTACAACATTGGAACTTGATCCAGTGAATGGTGGATTCCAACACCTTAGTATTATGAAAGATAAGTAAGCAATTTAATTTATTTTGTTAGGTTAAACACACTACATGAAATTCAAAATTAGGGAGGGAAATTAGTGATGGAAAAAATGAAATCCCACACAAATTTTTTGGTCGCAAAATTTAGTGACGGAATTAGAGAGGGATTTCATGTTTTCCATAAATTTCCGTCAGAAATTTTTGTTTTTTTGGTAGTGATAATAATTTCATTTTAATTACATTTGTTAGGTTAAACACCTTAATATCAATTATTATTGGTATGAACCTTTTTTTTTCTTCGCAAATTATTCGTATGAACTTATTGAAACAAATTATGTATCAAATTTGTGACGAAATGAATCCTTTGTGAATTAGAGACAAATTTTTTTTATATGGAAAATGCTTCTTACATCGAAACATTTCCTCCGAATGCATCCCGATTGAGTTGTATTGGTGTGAACCCTCTTATTTTTTATCCAACATCCCATGTTGTCTGCCAAAGGTAATCTAAGCGTGCATATAATTCGCGAAATGGCTCATGATAAGCTTTTTTTTGCTTGAAATAGCACTACTTTTTTTATATTACTAATAATTAGTGACAGAAATCTCAATTCTAATACCATTAGTGACAGAAAATAACCCGGTGTCATTTTTTATAGATATAACCCGACGTTTTATTTTCTTCTTAGGGTCTGTTTGATTCGAGAATTAGGAGGGGAGGGAAGGGGAGGGGAGGGGAGGGATTTTAACGGAGGGGAGAGGAGGGGAGATATTTTTAATTAAAAACGTGTTTGGTTCGCAAGGGGAAGGGAGGGGAGGGGATAAATTTTAATATTATTTTACTGTTTTACTCTTAAACTTAATTAAATAAAAGAAACTGCTAATTTTTACGATTTCAGAAACCGACGAAAGAGTAGTGCATATCTAAGCTGTTTATTTTATCTCAAACTTGTTCATATATTTTACTCCATGCATCATATATATATATATTTTTTATATGAGCAATTCTTTGTAATCCTTGCAATTTTTGCCAATTACTTCCGTAAAAAAATAGCACATCTTTTAATATATAATCAAAGTTGTTATAAGGAAAATATAACAAAATAATAAAATTTGTTACAAGAATAAGATAACTTAATAATAATATGATTGTTACAAAATAAAATAATCTAATAATAATAAAAGTTGTTACAAGGTTAATATTGAGATTTGAAATTAATTTAAGGATAATTATGGCAATACAATTTTTTTTTAAAGAGATTTGCTCTCCTCCCCTCCTACAAATTGAACCAAACACATTTATACCCATCTTTTTTTTGGCTGAAAATCGTTGCTAATTTTAAGTTTTTCTCTAAAATAGCAGTTTTTCTCTAAAATAGCATTACTGTGTTTTTTTGTCAAGTAGTCTAGTGGCTAAAGCTCACACAATTTAATTGTGGAGAAGTGAAGTGTCCGGGGTTCGAACCCCAGCTTCTGCATATAGGGAATTCTTTTCTCTTTTCCCTTTCTCTCTCTCTCTTGTGAGCCGTCACCAAAACTCTAGTTTCTTCTTCGTCTTCATCCATCAACGAGGGGTGATTTAGGGTCAATTTTTGACCCAAAATCACTCCTCTAACTCGTTTTTCTCTTTTCCTTTTATTGAAATAAGTGATTTTCACATCTATTTCGTTTTTTATTTTGTGATTTCGTCATCTCCGTGCGACGTTGGTTTGTTCGTCGTCTTTGTGCGACGTTGTTTGTTTTTCTTGTTTCTCTTAGCTATTTGATCAGTTCAGATTGTCAGATCAGCTTTGATCCAGTGCAGATCCAATCAATGACTTTGGCGTCATCCACGTTGCAGATCCGGAGACATGATTATTCTGAAGATTTAAATATAGTCGTATGTGTAGACATTTGTACTTTGCCGTTTTATGCTATTAACATGGATGTTGTGAGCCTGTTCATAGATTCATCCTTTTTGTTTTTAACGAATTTGTATTATATAGATGTATACTATCAATTTAAATGAAGGAATATCTTTTATTTTGTAAAAAAAAAAGCATTAGTGACGGATTCACAATTTTAGTGGCGGATATATTCCTTATATCTTTGTGGCCGAATACAAATTTCCTCATATAACGCGAAGTTTTCTTTCTTCTTAATGCTCTTTGGATCTGAGTAATCTGATACTGCTTGTACTTGTTTCGTATACTAATTTTTTTTGTGGCTGAAAATCGTTGCTAATTTTGGTTTGTCACTAAATCTGTTGCTAAATTCATTTACGACGAGATATTAGTTCATTATTAATGGAACACTATCCTCTCTAAATTTAAATTTTGTAATAGTGTTTGTATCCAATGCAAATTTGATGTGTATGAAATAAATTTAGTCGTAAATTTCTTTGTTAAAAGCACATGGTTTCTCCCTAAAGAAAAATCACATGGTTTCTAGCAATAGGCTCAACAAATTGGGGTTGAGTTGATGGATGTATGTTGGCTACAAAAACTAACATGTTTATATATATTTTGCTCACCTTCGTTTGACCTAAAGTATGATAGATCCAAAGTATTGGGTACGAGTCTATTGAGTCTATGCATAAGATTAAAAAATAGACAAGACACTTGTTTTGAAGACTATAATGTCTTCATGGAATTCAGCTTGGTAGAAGGTAGTGAAAAATAATATTGGTCACATAGGTGACATGATTACTCTGGAATATGGATATATTACATGTGAACGTAATACAAGATATAAACACTAGATAGGGGTGGGGTTTAAACAAGACCACTACTGACCAAAAAACAATCGAAGATTGCTATGCAAAATTTTGGTCATAAAATTTGGGTTTGGCCCGAACGAGTTTTGAATAAACATTTAAACCATCTTAAAATTAAAATTAATGTATATGGTTTAAGAATACCAATTTTAATTGAACTAGTATGGAAAACCGTGTTAAGTACGAGCTAAAATTCCGTCTTATTTGAGGGAGAAAATATTGTGTTGTGTCGAGTGTCAATAACAGCTCAACATTGAATAAAAGAGTGGAAGTTGAAAAACAAATAAGTTGAAAACTCATATATGCGAGCCTTAAAATTTTGGATGAAGTTGTGGTATTGTTCTCACTTGTGTAGTTGCTTTTTCACTAATGTGTCGATACACCAGTGATGGCTCTCTCGGAAGGCCCGTTAGTGGTATCATATCCTTGTTCAATATTATGTGGGAGCGAGAGTGGTTCTTGGTGGTGGATTACCAACACCGAGAGTCTGGCACTTGATAGAGAAATATTCTTGTGTTAAGCGTGATCTAAAATTTCACATTGTATGCAAGAGTAGATGTTGAACAACATATAAGTAAAATGATACATATACATAACGTCTTAAGACTTTGGATGAAGATGTGATATCAATCTCACTTGTGTAATTTCTCTTAGTCTAATGCGATGATACATTTCAATGTGACCTCCCACAAAAGTTTCAACGTTATGATGATTTGTTTTGTTTATTTTGGGGTGTCAATTGTTTAATTTTTTTTATCTTGAATTTTAGTTTTCGAGTGTTATTCGCTTTCATGCAATTTTTTTATTCAACCTCTATTATTTCAAATGCCTTTATTTTTGGTATTTGGTGGGATGTGATGATGGAAAAATATAATATACCGAGTGTATAAAATACATGCTTATTAAACATTTTAAATTGATCTGTCAATTTTTTTTAATAAATCTAATATTTTGGTATCATAATTACCCATTAATCTCCAACTCCTTCAACAATCAATAAGTTTTCAGCAACTCAGTATATTCTTATGACTAAAACACACGCTCCTTAGTTTGTTTTTCTTATCATTACTCTCATGTTCAAATTTCTTTTCCATCTTATTTCTTTTTTGGATTTGCTTTCTTTCTTCTCATGACGCATAAAGTCTCACACTTAACAGAGAGATGTTAATGTGTCATGTGTGAGTTAAACTTCTACATTGGATACAAAATATATATATTGAGCAACATTAAGTGAGATGTCTAATATACATAATGTCTTAAGGTTTTGGATGAAAATGTGGCGTCAATCTCACTTGATGGTATGTGAGATGTCTAATATACATAATGTCTTAAGGTTTTGGATGAAGATGTGACGTCAATCTCACTTGATGGGTTTCTCTTAGTTAAATGTGATGACCCAACCCATTATATGCTCCCTCGGAATTCTGAACATTTTGATGAACTATTTTTTTTAGTTTTTGAATGTCATTTTCTTAATTTTTTTATATTAAATATAAGTTTTTTGATGTCGCTTGCTTTCATGCATTTCTTTATCCAATCTTTATCATTTCAAATACATTCACCTTTTCTTTTTAGTGGGATCTTGAAAAAATATGTGTGTTATACTGAGTTAACAAAATACATGTTCATTAAACATTTTAAAACCATGTGACATGTTTTCAATTGAGTCTATTTTTGGTGAAATAATTACTCATAAATCTTTAACTCTTCATGAAATTCAGCTTGGTAGAAGGCAATGAAAAATAATATTGGTCACATAGGTGACATGACTACTCTGGAATCTGGATATATCACATGTGAACGTGATACATGATATAAATACTAGATCACGATATAAACAAGACTAATACTGACCAACAAACAATCGAAGATTGCTATGCAAAATTTAGGTCATAAATTTTGGGTTTGACCTGAACGAGTCTTGAATAAACTTTTAAACCATCTTAAAATTAAAATTAATGTATTTGGTTACAAAATTTAGAGTGGGCTTAATTCTGCTTTTAAAAAATACCAATTTTAATTGAATTATCTTCTATATGGACCACCACATATCAAGATGCTATGTTTTAGAAATTTCCCTGGTTTAATACAGATCGCATGATACTAAAGACTTTTGCATTTGTTCTCATGAACTTAACTCAGTTGATAGAGAAAATGCATAATATATGTAAGGTTGGAGGTTCAAACTTGGAAAAAAAAAAGACTCTTGCATGCATGCAGCATCACAAACATAAACATGTACCTTTCTTTTTTACTAAAAATATTAATATGTACCTAGAATCAATAAGATTCTATCTATATATTTATATACTCCTCAAACAAAAAGGGAAATCACCTATACTTCAAAGTGTGTATATGCTAATTATTTTAGATAAGAAATAAGGTTAGGGGGTTGAGTCCAAATGGTTATGATTAAAGAGAGCATCAAAGCTCTCTATTACTTACAAAATACTCTTCAATAAAGGTCTAAAAACAGCAATTGAATTCAAATCGAGTCTTTATAAGATTTGAATTAAATATTTACCAACTAAACTAATCTCTGAGAGTGTGTATACTGTATAGATTATAACTTTGGGGGATGACGTCAACAATGACACATTAAGGATTAAAAAAAGAAAAGAATTAATTGATGTTTTATGTAGAAAAAGTTGAATTTTAATATTTTAAAGTATCGCGTAGATTATTTTTATGATATAATATTTACTTTCAACTTTTAAACAAGTGTCTTTTACAAAAAAATTGAAACAGATGATATTTTTACCTAAATTATATATATATATATATATATATATATATATATATATATATATGGTCGGTTCTAAGATTTTTGATGCCCTAGGCGAATCAATAAAGTTGTATCCTTTTAATTATTTAAATGTCTTTCTTCTTGCATTTGTTATTGTAAATGATTCATTAATAATCAAGGTTCTCTAAAAACATGTTTTCAATAGAATTAATCAAAGGAAGTTAAAAAGAAATATATCAATTTAATACTACTTTAAATAAAAATAATAATTTTAACGTCCCTTATAAAATGGTGCCCTTGATTGCCGCTCCTCCGTCACCCTCAGGACCACCCTGTATACGAAAAGAGCTGCCAACTCTCATTCTCTCAAATGAATACCCTAAAAAGAAGAATTCAAATTTATTATTCTCGAAAATGACCTTATATTAGTTTTTATTGTTGTTAGCCAAGAATTTCCATTTCGATTCAAATCTCAAACCATTTGAAGTGACATGAGAATGGTAACGAGCCCCACGTGATATCTTGTGCTCTGGCCACAATATAGCCCCACATACATAACTATGTTTTATTTTTATTTTTTTAAAGAGGGAGACACAATACTTTTAGCACAAATTTCTTTTTTTTACGTGTTTTTTTCAAGTTTATTAAATTTAATTTTAAAAATAAATTTTTTGAAATATAAAGATGTGCATTTTATTTTAATATATATTTAGAAAAAAGATGGTTAGTAAACATTATAATATTCTTCTAAACCTTACAATACATGAGTTTATTCCCATCTTCATGGGAGCTTTATTCCCACTCTTTTCTTTGAGAATTTTTTTCTATTCTCAAAAATATTTTATGCTCGGAAATAAAATTTAATAAAGTTTTTGCAAACATAGTCATGTATATTTCTATTATTGTATTCCCTAAAATCTAAAAATATAATTTGAAACACACACCCCCTTCATTTTAATCTAAAGTATGTATAGGCCTAGTAAGATTCATTATAAATTTCAAATATTCAGAAAATGTGTTGAAAAAATACGTTAGTTTTGTGTTTATAACATTATTATTTTTTATTTCTATTTTATATTTTATTCCTTATTATATGTTTATTAACATGTACTAATAGAATATATAATAATAAAAGAAATATACTAAATTCTAGTAAGCATAGCTCATCTGAAAATGAATGTTTCTCATCCTCTCATATTTAATAGTTTAGATGTACCAATTGAAAACTTTTAAGAGAATTTGTTTCCTAGTTCATCTAGTAGGGACATTGTAATACGCATTGTTGGAGTTCAAATCGAGATTTTCCTGCTATATATTGATCTTAAAATGTGAAATTATTGTTAGGGTTTAAATCGACATTTCTCCGTTATTCTCTAAATGAAAAGAATAAATGTACTAATATAACAATAAGTTTTATTATTTTTATTAAATTATGTTTTACTAAAAATAGCAAAGCTCTACATTTGGACCATTTTTATTTATTTTAGGGGACTATTTATGTCATTTTTGAAAGGTTCAAGTTAGAAACTTTTTTTTTTGGGTCTTAGATGAAGTGGTAAGCCACTGAAACTAAACTCACACACAACTGTGAGGTCCCAGATTCGAACCCACATGACAACCGGCCGTGCATTTCGACATTTGTCAGTTGAGTTAGGATTTCTAAACAAGATAGAAACGTTCATTATCTTATATTTGACTTATTTTTGTTTTTGATAAATAATAATTAAAATATTTGTCTAAAATAAACATTATCGAGTTATTTACTTTTTTTTAGGGAATTATCGAGTAATTTACTATTTTATTCATTATTTATTCAACATAAATGCATAATAAATATGAATGGATTTTTCAATAAATGTGACATTTACAAAGAAACATATGGAATATTATGCGGAGAAAGACAAAAGTCATTTGTCTTTATTGATAACAACTGTGTCTTATTTATTGGAAGAAGATGTCGATTGAAGAAAGGAAAAATTGTGACAATCAATCAATAACAACTGCAGTAGACGCAATTTAGACTGTTCATTGCTAAATGACAATCTCAATCTCATTGAATCTAAAATGTTATCTTTAATATCTGCTCTATGAACTAGCTAGAGTTCTTAGGATACTGCATGTTTGTTACAGCTGCTGTTTACTGAACTATCATTTTGTCTTATATCTCAAATTTTCATTCCATGCGCAAACAAACAAAATTTGAATAATTTTGCAATGCATCGTAATTAGGGTTTGTATTGTATTGATGATACCTTGAGAAAATTCTCAAGGATGGTATTTATAGTCTCCTATGAGCTTGATTTGTGGTTACTTAGGCCGTAAGTAATAAGGGTATTTAGGTCTTTAGGCCGAGCTCTAGAGGCTTCTAGAAAATGGTTATGGCGGCGCCCTGACTATCGCGGCGCTCTAGAGCCCTTTTGGAGGGCGTTGAGGCCTCTAGGATGGTATTTAGATCCTTTGAGAGGACTTCTAAATCTTTAGGAACACCCTCGATCTTGTTGAGTCTACGTGACTTTAGATCATTTGGTTGTAAGATTCTCTCTTTAACTTTGTGGTCCTCGATTTGAAACTTGCGTCTCTATGTTGAAGAATATGAGTGGAGAATTTCTAATTGACTAGTTGTTTGGTTGATGAGTTAAAGGACATAGAAAATGTTATAAAGTCACGACGTTTTTGGATCAATCTCTAAAAATTATTAATTTACCGACGGTAGTTTGTCCTTTTTTTTATTTTTATCAATCAGTTATTTGTCTAAAAATGAAAATAAAAGTTTATGATCAATATGAAGAGAACAAAAAGCTTGCACACCCTCTCTTCCCGTAATCATTGATTGTTGAGATTGAGAATCATTATTTTATAAACACAACATGAGTTAATTTTAATTAAATAAGCCATAATTCTTACATGATCATTAGCTTAGTCATGCTTTACTAAGTTGGCCATCAGGACCATATATGAAAGGAAAAATTTATGGTGAAGTCGTGGGAATAACTTTTATAGTGATATTAACTTTAATTTTAGACATTTTTGTCCCTTTTTTCTCATCACATCTCTAGTTTTCTGTTCTTTCTACAACTTCGAGATCTTATAAAGATGGTAGAGAACCACATATCAAGATAGAGTAAAAATTCTTGAGAGTAAAAACAAGTAGATTCTAACTCATTAAGCAAATTGAATGTTAATCCAAGAATAGTACATGGAACCCTCATCTTTAATATATCATAAAATTTAGGGTGGAAATACAATTCAATCAACACATGAAATGAAAGCAACAAAAATTGTTTGACAGCAAGAATAACTGCAACTGAGACTAAAAGCTACCTTTTATTCCAACCAGCAACAACAAGATCTCAAACTGAAGACTCCCAAATTGAAGGCTCATATTCGAAGATCACATTCATGAGTTTTACACATGTCTTTCACATGACATCAAAGTTATACTAGCTAACATAGCATCAAAGTTATACTATTGATTAAATAAAATAATTTTTTCAAACTGAAGTTATACTAGCTAACATAGCATCAAAGTTATACTATTGATTAAATAAAATAATTTTTTTAAAAAAGTCAGTTTTCTTACCACCGTATAAGTGCCTTGTATAAAAACGCCAAAAGAAGTAATTAAGAAGAATGACCGAATCAATCTTGTCCCATTGAAATAAAATAGTGAAAAGTAGATTTATCTTATTTTTTTTACTTGAAATCTTATATTCCATAGTTACGTGCCAGGATGTTCAACACATACTACAGTGTAATAAAACGCACAAAATCTTATTAATTCTGTGATTTGTCGTTTCTTTTGTTAGATTATGTAGGTAAGAGATAGGGAAATGTGCCGAGAGAAACGACAAAAATTCATCATGTGTGTAATAATAAAAAGTATATATCAAGAGATCTACTAGTAACCTTTATTCGAGAGAGAGCAGTAGAAAAAACAGTAGTCAAGACAATTTTTTGTCTACAATATGATGGGGAATAAATAAATAACATAAAGAAGATATGCACTTGAAAACAAATTCTCTAATCTTTTAAGTTGTAAATTTTTTGTCTACAATATGATGGGCAACAATAAATATTTGATAAGAAACAGCACAATTCGATTCAAGCGCACAAAGGATAATAAGGTTTTTTTTAGGGAAAAAAGATAATAAGTTTTAATATGAAAAAAAAATGCTAACAAGTGCCTGTTAATTGTAAACGAAACAAAATATAATATATATATCTTGAAACTTGTGTAATCTAATCGTTACTTAAATTTTAAAAAAACATATTCATCTCAATTTAAAACTTTTATGTATAGGTTCTTTAACAATTGCTCTAAGGACACTTGTTAACAACACTTTATGTTTTAACGTGAAATCTCCTTTAAATAAGAATAAAAACCACGCCGGTATAATTGACATACTATTGAGATAAATATAGAGAGAATGAAAGGTTGAGAGAGGTGGTGGGTGGCGGTTTTACTCCCGTTTACGACGTTGGTATTCTTTATTACCGGCGTAGAGACACTCAATGGAAGAGCCGGGACAGGGAGAAAGATGACAACTCAGATAGAGGAAGGTTGGTCGGTCTGGTGGTCAACGATATGCATCGGTGGAGCAATCTAGGTTTTGGGATGATAAGGGGCCCTGCTTTTGGGAGAGGGCCGAACTAGGGTTACGAACGATGGTGACTTTAGGTATGCGACGTAAATTATTCTAGTTAGGCATACGGTACGCTTTGGGGTTTCACCAAGTGAAACACGATTTAGGATTTCAGACCAGAATAGGTTAACGATGCCGCGAGAATGACGAAATTCCAAGATTTTGGGACAAGGGGTCTACCGCGGGGAGGAATTTTGAGCAACCGAATCAAATTCTAATAAGTGCATTTACATTTTACTTTATTAATATTCCTAACTGTATCCCATATTTACATTTTAGGAGAGGTTTTGTGGTTTATGGCGTTTTGGACGACGTTTATCTTTCAAAAAAATGTAACGCGAATGGTCAAGCGTTTGGTTTGGTACATTTTGCCTTAAGATGATAAAAGTGTTGAATAGTGTTTGGTTAAGAAACTACCGCATGGTGGCAAAGGTAGCTCGTTTTGATCGCTTCAGTAAGGAATTGGGAGATGAGAGGGAGCGGGATGCATCAACAAAGAAGGGGGAGGGAGGTAAAGTCACACACATGGATGCAAACAGTGGGGGAGAGACAAGGACACCATTGAAGAAGGTGAGAGTCTGATGGAGGAAGGTAGGCAGTTAGAAAAGGCAAAGAGGGTTGAGGGGGAGCCGACAACATAATAGGAGGGAGAGGGAGGTAAGACGCGATTGGTAGTGGGAGGTTCAGAGGTGCTGAGAGCAAATGACAATAGGTTGCTGGTGGATTCAATCAAAGGAAACCGCAAGAGAAAAGATCATCCTTATGTTAATTGGGGTCAGTTAGGAGAATCAGTTCAAAAGTATAGGTTTGAAAGAGAACACGTTGCATGGGCGAAATAAGGTGTCATAGTCTCCTAGTTAACGTGAAGGGAGCCACTCATGTTGGTTCAAAAACGCATCACAGATGCTAGGTTAAACGACCTCAATAATATTATGTTAGGGGCTGAAAATGTTTTGTGTGGAGTATGTCGTGTGGTGATGTTATGGGGATATTCCATAATGCTTCTGATTTTTTTTTAATAATTTATTTACGAAGTATATTGTATGGATGAAGGATGTTGTGAGGCATATGCGATGTCCTTAGCTGCATCTTTATGGAGTTTTGTTACATGCATGGAATGCAATTTTTTCAAGTTGTGTGTTTTTTATTGTGGTCGCTTTTTGAAGTCAGATTGTAGGTCTTTGGAGAAGGTTTGGCTATGCTCGTATCTTGGTGGCTACGTCCTCTCTGGAGATAATTAAAAAGTAGAGAAAGTAATGGTGTACAAGGAGGTTCTCGACATTAATATAGTCGAGGAGTGGGGCTTCTCTTTGGGAGAAAACGCTTGTTTGTATGAGTAGGAGGCCACATCAGAAAATCCAGAGATGGAAAATATGCATGTGGAGGAAGAAGGGGTGCACGATGTGGATGTTTAGTTGGACAATATAGCTAATTGGATTGAGGAGGAGGAATGGAGAGATGACCAAAACTTTAATTCCAATCCTAACATTAATGCTTTTCAAGAGCTAGTTCTAGAGGAACACACTCATGTGCTTCATTAGAATATTATTGTTGGGGGTGGACAAGGGTAATAATGTGTCTCAATATGAGGTTGGATGTCAGGAGGTACATTCCAATAGAGGGGATAACATTATTTTTATCAAATCTTTATCGGTTAGGAATGGTCAACTTTGGGGGTTACTCGATCCAAGTTATTGAGGTCGTGGAGTTTTAAATGGGTAACAAACCAATTTCATGGTGATGCTGGTATTATATATTCAACCACTAATAAGGTTAACAAGACAAGGCGCCCTACTAGGGGGAATGCAAATAATATGCGAAATAAAAAGAAAGAAAGTGGTTTACTAAATGTTATTTTACAGCCTCAAAAAAATGGGTCGCATGCCATGTAAGGATGCACAACAAATGCTTAGGCTCTTGAAAAACAATCTTAGGAAGCGTAGAGAGAGAGAGAGACAGAGAGAGAGAGAGAGAGAGAGAGAGAGAGCAAAATCTGGAGGTTTGGTGGCCTCAAACTACTCTTCGACCTTTGTTAATAATGAATGGAAGATTTGGGTAAGTTTGCTTGGAAATGAGGAGTTGGTTTTTGATGATGTGTGGAGCATTGACAAGTCTTTAGGAGTAAAATTCAAAGGTGACAAGTCGAATATGTTTAAAGTAATATGCGGAATAAGAAGAAAGAAAGTGGTTTACTAAATATTATTTTACAGCCTAAAAAAAGTGGTTCACATGCCATTAAGGATGCACAACAGATGCTTAGGCTCTTGAAAAACAATCTTAGGAAGCGTATAGAGAGAGAGAGAGAGAGAGAGAGAGAGAGAGAGAGAGAGAGAGAGAGAGAGAGAGCAAAATCTGAAGGTTTGGTGGCCTCAAACTATTCTTCGACCTTTGTTAATAATGAATGGAAGATTTGGGTAAGTTTTCTTGGAAATGAGGAGTTAGTTTTTGATGATGTGTGGAGCATTGACAAGTCTTTAGGAGTAAAATTCAAAGGTGACAAGCCGAATATGTTCCAAGTAATATGCGGAATAAAAAGAAAGCAAGTGGTTTACTAAATATTATTTTGCATCCTTAAAAAAGTGGGTAGCATGCCATGTAGTGATAGACAACAGATGCTTAGGCTCTTGAAAAACAATCTTAAGAATCGTAGAGAGAGAGAGAGAGAGAGAGAGAGAGAGAGACTGAGAGAGTAAAATTTGGAGGTTTGGTGGCCTCAAACTCTTCTTCGACCTTTGTTAATAATGACTGGAAGATTTGGGTAAGTTTGCTTGCAAATGAGGAGTTGGTTTTTGATGATGTGTGGAGCATTGACAAGTCTTTAGGAGTAAAATTTAAAGGTGACAAGTCGAATATGTTCCAAGTGTTGTTAAGGGGTAATTGAAATTCTAGGGTAGGGGCTAAGATCAACAGAGGATGTGAGGCTAAGGAAGTTACGAAAAAGGTATGATTATGAAGGTTTTCGGAGTTGTGGGTGTAGTGTGTATTTCATGAAGATTGTGTCTTGGAATGTTAAGGGGTTCAACGATTTTGAGAAGCGGAGGAAAGTGAGGAGTTTGGTAATGGTGTGTGTTCAAGAAACGTAATTAGTAGTTATTAATGATGTTATTTGATATCAATTTGGGGGAGTTTGCCTCATAGTTATTCTTATCGTCCTTCGAAGGGTGCATTTGGTGGTTTGTTGAATGCGTGGGATTGTTCAGTGGTGGAGGTGTGGTATACTGATGACTGGTCATCTTACGTTATTTTTAGCATGTTTTTCAGTAAATTTCAGTAGGTTTTAGCAGCAAAAAGGAGAAGTATTAGAACAATTGTCTATGATTTCGGGACTTTTGTAATGTTTTCTATATTTGAGTCTTTAATTATAGTTTTCCCTAAACATAGCAGTTTGAGTGGGTTTTTGTAGTAATTCACGAAGAAATCATGCAAATTGGCAAATCAAGAACATCTGAAAAATTGTCAAGACTTTGGGAAGACCAAAACTGAAGATTCAAGAGGCCTTATGAGACTTTACATAGAGAGGAATTATGTTCCTAAGTTTCGAGACAAGTTATTTGAGGACAAAGACTTGAAAACAACAAAATCGGAAAAAGTAGGCCCATGAAAGAGCAGCCATGCGCCTAGGGCATATGCCATGCGCATAGGGCATGGTCAAAACTTAATATGCGCATAGGGCATATTGCATGCGCCTACGGCATATAGCGTAATTTTATTCGTTTTTTTGGGTTTAGCCCGCGTTTTTAGTCCAAACCAAGTTAGAAATATCCACTATAAATACTAGTTTTCCTAATTTAGAATTTCTTGTTCACACTTGTGGCAGTTCAAGAGTAATGCTACTTTGGACCTTCGGGAGAATCTATATTCTCCTTGATTTTCTAGGGTATGTTTCTATCTTTAGTAATTTGTTTTTAGTTACCATATGTAACTAAATATTTAGAGGTTAGAGTTCTAAGATGAACCTCTGTATATTTTTGTTGGATATTTATTTAATTTAATATGTCGTTTATTTATGTATTCTTTTGTTCTCTATTAAGTTTTATTAGGAAGTAGTTTATCTTTGTGAGAGGTGCAACCTTATATTAGGTACTTAGGTTGTTACAGGCCCTAACATTACTATCACCAACTGAATGCTTATATCTTGATATCTATATCCATTTATTGATAACTATCTGTCTAGGAAGTAAGTGATTGTTAATTAGTCAAAGTTACTGAAATTTTTGTTGAGCCTAGACGTAGGTACTCAGTGGCTAGAACCTATTACGTCAGGTGGTGCTTTACCGAACCTAGGATTTAACTAGTTAGTAATTAGGGAAACAAGTGTCTAGCTGTCTGAAATAAGCTGTAACATAATAAGACCATTCACTTGAAACCTTTAGTAAGGTAGACGTAGATTAGGGATGTCTGTTTGTAGAACTACTAAGAAAGTGTAAAGAGAGTGTGTTGTGAGTGTCCTAAGATTCATAGATGGGCATACCTAAGGGAGCCTTAGCCTTAATTTCCATGGGAAACATTGGAAAGCTAATATAAAGTTTATGTTTCAATTACCTTTGAATTAGCATAACCTCGCACATAAGGATCACCGTGCGATCAGCAGGTGTAGTTAGCCATCAGAGGGATAGACCAAAGTAGGTTAGTATCGTCCCAACGATCTCATCACTTGTATAGTCTACCTAAGATAAATAAACGCGACATATTTATTACTTATTATCCAACAACACATATAGAGAGGGGACTCGAAGAATCCTAACCGTTGCTTATTTTTCTGCAACCAAAACAGGTAAACTTGCTCTGTTGCAAACAGATAAAAATTGCAACGTAACTTTTACACCGCCAACTTACAAAAATAAGTAACACAAATTGTTTGGACAAAACGACAATCCCTGTGGATACGATACTCTACTTATCACTTTATTACTTGGTAAACGATTTGGTACATTTGCCAGAACCGAAACCGTGCATCAATTATTTTGAACAATATTTAAAGATCCACAAGCGAACCATGAGGGATATGGTGGTCGAAAGGCCAAAGAAAATTCAGTGCTTAGCAGAGTGGGAAATTTAACACAATGAAATTCTAAAGCAAAATGGTATTTTTCTTTTACATAAGGAGGAAGAGTTAGTTTTGGAATTTTATTGATAATGTTTTGTTTTAAAACAGTTGCGACCTCAAAGACAATTTGACTAAGTTTTTGCGGATTGTATAATATTTCAAAATAATTATGGAAAGCTTGAATCCGTGGATATATGTACCTTGACTTTTTTTCCTCTTTTTCTACAGAGAAGGAAAAGCAACTATTAGTTGTGGAAGCAAATTCGACTGATTAGTGGAGTTGGTGAAATAATATTCAATCTATCATTCAACAAATTCTTCGTTGCAAAAGATGCTTGATATTCAAAAAGTTGGAATTATGGGGCCATCTATGCCATGTCAAGCAAGCATTTGTGATGGTCTTTTTCTGTCATTTCAGATCCACCCAGACAAATGTCCTTATTGCGCTTGTAAAGAGAATTTGGTCGAAATTGGTTGAGTCCAAATTGTCTTGCAACAAGGTTTGGTTGGTAACTTATGAGACCCAAGTTGGCTTTCCTAGTATCTAATCTAGTTGACAAGAGTGTAGGGGTAAGATAAGCTTTTCAAATTTCGGTTGTTTCTTCTTGGTACTTGGGGTTTGTGGCAGGAAACTCTCTCTAGAACCATTTTAGACCACTTCGACTAACGAATGGAGTTATAAAAGGGATGATGGTATCAAAGTGCAAAAATATGTTGAAATACTCCGAGCAAAGGTCTTTTGTCGAACACCTTGTTTCTTTGGAGTAAGCAAGGCTAGCTGTCGTGTCATTTTTCGGAGATCAAGGCTATTTGATTAGCGTTTGACTCACTAATTTATTTCACGACTGAACTTTTAATTTTTAAGAAAAAGGGAAAAAAAGTTCAAATACCCCATATTGAAGAGATTTAGGGTTTGGAGTTAGTTACATAAAGGGAAGGTATTAGCACCCTTTATGTACGTAGTACTCTAAGGGAACCTCTTGGTTTTATCTAATTAATGTGCTATAACTTGCTTAGTTTGAAAAAATGGAATTTGAAATGATTAATAAGAAAAACCTAATTATCTACATTTTTATTGATTTGGAAGGACAAGTGTCCTTTGCCTACGTACCCGTGAGGGATCAAAACCTCGTAGTTCGGGGTAAAAATTGACGTTTGATTGGTTGTGTGTTTTTTATTAGTTTTGAAAAAAGGTTTTAAAATGAAAAGCCAAGTGGCAAACTAAATTTGTTTGTGTTTTTTAATAGTAAAAGAAAGTGAACTCAAAATAAAGTTAAATTGATTGGCATTTGATTAAGAAGAGAAAATAAAAAAGGATCTCCTGATTTAAGATCAAGGTTTGTTTAAAAAAATATTTTTTGTGATTTTTGTTATATGCATTTTTTTGTTGTTTTCAAATAATTGGAATAAGAGTAAACTAACGGAGCAGGAAAGAATAAAAGCGTGGGGAACTCATGGTGGCGTTGGACCACATGAGGACCTTTAACCTAAACTACGAAGCATAAAAGACAAGGCATACATGCACACACGCACACATGCACCTAAGCTATTACAAAAAAAAACCTATTAATACATTCTAGGGTCTGCGATAAAAATAAATAGACAAGGAAAATAAATTATTTACATAATGGCCTAAATCACATTCTAATGTCTTGCAAAGATAAATAAACATAAAAATAAATATGTGAATGCTTATAAACAATAACATAAAAAATAAAACGCAAGGAAAATTTAAAATGCATGAAAACGACAAAAATGAGATGCTGGGGGTGCAAGCAGTAAACAGGGGGTGCAGTATGGAAAAAGATAGAAATTGGGCCTATGGATGTTGAGGGGCGCTGGGCCACCAGATTAGATCAGGGTCGTTCGATCGAAATCAGACAGCCCAGATCAAACCAAAGATCAGGCAATCAGGGGGGCCCTTGATCTGGATCAAACGCGCAGGAAGCGAGGGCGCATGGGAGGATTGTGGACCTTCCCACATAGGAACAGCGAAGCCTATAAAAAGGCTGTAACCCTAATTCACCTCATTTATAACTCTTTTTCTCTCTCTTCCTCCCTCATCTCTCTCTAACGCTCTGTTCTCTCTCTACCATCTCTCTTCAACCGACGGGAATGGGTGGTGGCCGGAACAATATCCGGCGCGGTGGTTGGCTGACCGGAGATGCGGCGCCACCGTGCTGGACCTAAAAGGTCTTCTTTTTTTCTTTTTTTTTTAGCTCTTTCTTCTCCTATTCATATCTTGATTTCGATTCTTAACCTAGAAAATCCCAAAACAAAAGCTAGAGACCTAGATCTACAAAACACAAAAGAAACGAACTACCTTTGTCTTTGATTCGGTTTCGAGGCTTGCCGTCCCGTGTGTGTGTGAACGATTTCGATTCTGACGGTGCCCGGGGTGTTTGTGACGTGACCGGATCGGATGTGTGGCTTTGAGTTGATGTTGTTTCTAGATATGAGAAACAAAACGAAAGAAATAAAAAAATTCTACCTTTTCCTTTTTGATTTGGATTCTGTATTTTCCTTTTGAGATGGAGCCGTCTGGTTCCGACTGTCTGCGTTGGGACTGGTTGCTGGATTTGATCGGCGCCGGTTCGGTTTTGTTGTGCTTATGCGTCAAATTGTGTGTTTGAAGTTGTTATTGAGAATTGGTGATGATTTTGTGAGACTATGATGTTGTTATTCTTTGCAGTTTTCTTGTGACATTTCAGCCCCTTTTCTATGACTGATGGGTTTCTTCTTATAGTGTGACCATTGGGATTTTAGGGTTTGTTGAATGAGGTAGGAAAACCTGGGTTGGATGAGATGAAAGAAAACGTGTAATGAGGCTGGTGATAGCTTGCAGTTTGTTGGACTTGGACCAATCGGACTTATCCGATCTATTTTGACTTTTTGGACTTTAAATAATAAAAATAATGAAAACAAATAAAAATGAAGAGATAAAAATGACTAACAAAAATTGAAATTAAAAGTGATTAAATAAAAGGATGGAAATAAAACTAAAACAAAGAGAATTGCGCCCGACTCAGAACCAAAAATGAGGTATTTTAAAATACCTCTCTGCCGAAATTTTCACTGAAAAGTCAGAGTCGAATGACGCATGCCGGTGGGATCTTAGGTCAAAAATTGGGGTATGACAGATGCCCCTATTTAAGTTTCTTCGTCCGGAGTTTTGAAGATGAAATCTTTGATTTGAACAGACCGAAGAGACTTAAATATAAAGTACACCTATTTTTGATCCTAAGATACTGTGAATGCATGTGACGCAATTATGAATGCAAGACGACATAGATGACTCTATTGGGGCGAGTAATAACGACGGGATGCCCGAATTCTTTATAGAAAGGGATCTGACTCTGTTAGGAGAATGTAGTTTCACTGGGGAAATGATTGTCTATTATCGTATTGATTTGGAAACATAGTTTAATGAAGACAAAACTTTTGATGACATCTCTGAACCAGACGCGCTGGGGATGACGCTCGGGAGAATGACAGGTAGATGTAAGCGGTCCGTCGTTTAGGACTAGCAGCTTGAAACGAGAAAAAAATGTAAACTTAAGCGGTCTGTTGTTTTAGGACTGTAGGCTTGAAAGCAGATAAAAGTGTAAGCGGTCCGTTGTTTAGGACTGTCGGCTTGAAAGCAGTAAAAATGTAAGCGGTCCGTTGTCTGGGACTGTCGGCTTGAAAGCAGTAAAAATGTAAGCGGTCCGTTGTCTGGGACTGTCGGCTTGAAAGCAGTAAAAATGTAAGCCGTCCGTTTTCTGGGATTGTCGGCTTGAAAGCAGTAAAAATGTAAGCGGTCCGTTGTTTAGGACTGTCGGCTTGAAAGCAGTAAAATGTAAGCGGTCCGTTGTTTAGGACTGTCGGCTTGAAAGCAGTAAAAATGTAAGCGGTCCGTTGTTTAGGAGTGTCGGCTTGAAAGCAGTAAAAATGTAAGCGGTCCGTTGTTTAGGACTGTCGGCTTGAAATCAGTAAAAATGTAAGCGGTCCGTTGTTTAGGACTGTCGGTTTGAAAGCAGTAAAAATGTAAGCGGTCCGTTGTCTGGGATTGTTGGCTTGAAAGCAGTAAAAATGTAAGCGGTCCGTTGTTTAGGACTGTCGGCTTGAAAGCAGTAAAAATGTAAGCAGTCCGTTGTTAGGACTGTCGGCTTGAAGAAAGATAAAAGTGTAAACTTAAGCGGTCCATTGTCTGGGACTGTCGGCTTCAAATGATAAAATTGTAAACTTAAGCGGTCCATTGTAAATTGTAAACTTAAGCGGTCCATTGTCTGGGACTGTCGGCTTGAAACGATAAAGGACTTGAAACGAAAGGATGTGGCTAAACAAGACTTTGGGTGACTGATGTAACCATGTGTGAATGATGTCGTGTATATGCTGTGTGTGGGTGAAAGTAATAATGCATGGATGTATGAATGTGTGAATGAATGTATGAGTGTGTAGACTGGGTTGTGATGGGTAAACTCGACGAAACGAGACAAGACAGGTAAGATGAGAGATAGACTAACATCGCAGTACAAACACTCGGCAAACTTCCTTGAAGATGATATTATTGCGAACAGATCGAGCCACTTGCAGGGTGAAACCTGACACAAGATAGCAACCGATGTTTCCTGGGGAGAGAGTCCATTGTTGACTGAAAAGTTGGGAAGAAGTCGCCATTTATGAACCGGCGTAGAGTGTTCTGATAAATGCCACTGTTGACCAAAAGTCTGGAAGTCGCCATTTTGCATAGAGTGCCAATCCATTGGTATGCCCCAGCAGTCACGCTCCTTTTTGTTTTTTTGTCATTTTGTTTTTTTTTTTTTGAAATCCCTAACTTTTGCCTGGACCGCCCTTTCGGGTTTTCAGTCCACCGGGAGTATATTCCTTTTTTGTGCCCCTAATTTTTGCCTGGACCGCCCTTTCGGGTTTTCAGTCCATCGGGGCGCTCTCTATTGCCTAATTCGCCTTTTGGATTGTGACTGCATCTCGCTCAAAGCAGAGGTCATCTTCATAGTGCTTAGACATGTTTCCCTTCCAGAGTGTAACCGTTCTCGAGGCGGCTCCTGATGTATGCTTCACCTACTCACGAGCTCAAAGAGTGTGTGTTTGTTGTTCATATTTTTCAAAAGATGTAAAAAAAGTTTTGTATTTTGAAGTTTTTTGCTTCAAGTATTGCCATAAAAATAGAAGAAATTTTTTAAATTGAATAAATGAGAGTTCCAAATAAATGGGTACGGGCTCAAACTTGATTAATTGAGTGGTGGCCAGCCAATGGCATGGCTCCACGGATCTTTGAAATTTTTTGGAAAATGGTAAATGTAATGGGAAGGTACATTGAACACAATAACCGTTATTCTCCCAAACAACTTTTGAATGCCCCTGTTCTGAGTCTTTGATTTGCAGATGCTTCGAATCAGAGGTCTTTTGATAGCTGGGTGCCCCAAGTGGACTGTGCTTGATTTGATGCAGTTACTTTGTCATGATCCTTAACTTTTGCATAGATCGCCCTATCCGGTTTTCAATCTATCAGGATAATCATTTTGTTTATGTCTCTAATTTTGCCTGGACCGCCCTTTCGGGTTTTCACTCCACCGAGACGCTCATTTTTGCCTAAGTCCCTTTTTCAGGTTTGCGACTTATCGAGCTTTTATTTTTGACAGAGTATTTCTTGACTGCACCGGCATTCGTAGGACGTGTGAGTTTGTCACCATTCGTAGTTGTAAGAAGTCATTGCACACGAGCCTTCGTAGTTAGGCGTCCACTTGCTTCTGGAGCAAGGTTGGAAATAGTGTCTTTTCGAGCACAAAGTCTGACGAACCTTCTTGTTGGAAGTTTGCTTCAACTTCTTTTGATATAGTTGTACCAGGTCGTCATGCATTGTAAGTTTATTTAATCTTGAGATTTCAGCCGAAACCCTGTTGGCGGGACTTTGATCTCCATGAGAAGTCTGACCTCCATGTTGTATACTGATGGAAGGAGGGGGGTTGCCCCTGTTGAAATGTTTATTGAAACACGATGCCCATGTGAGGCAACGGTGCCATCTCATGCTGGTCTTTGTAAGTGACTGTCATTCTCTTGGCGATCTTCTTGATTTTGGTTTGCAGCTTTGACGGCTAAGATGCCCCAGTATGTGAGAGGTTTTGTCGGGAATCACTTCATTCTTCTTCATCTTCAGACACAGGAAATTCAAAGTCGAAAAAGAGTATAGGGTTAATGTGTTCAACGGGCTTATTTATGTTTAATCTGCATTTATGTTTGATTTTAGAAAGTGAATGTATGCAGACATTTGAAAATGATTAAAGAATTTTGGTTTTTTGTGTTACCATTTTTCCAGAACAAATAAAAACAAAGTCGGGATCAAAACGACATTTTTATTAATGATGACAATACTTAAAGCAAAAAGCCCTACACAAGTTCACTTTTGTCTCGGGCAGAACAAAAGGATATTTTTGAAAAGCGGAAAGCAACAAACAAACATTATTTGAACAAATGAGTAGCGGAAGAAAACATCAACAAAGATCTGATTGCAGTTAGCCATCCCATGTGTCACAAACACTAAGTATTATGTTCTGGTAGCGGATTGACTTGCACGTTTAGAGAGTCCTAGAAGGTCAAGCGGTTGGTCCGGATCAAGTTCTGGACTGCCTTCTTTAGCGCGTTACAATGTTCGACATCATGTCCAGATGCCCCTTGATGGAAAGTACAGAAAAGGTCAGGTCTGTACCATGCTAGCAATCTTGTTGGTACTGGGGGAGGCGCTTTAGTCTGGATCGGATTCTTTTCTAGCAACTGTGGAAGCAAATCCCCATATTTCACGGGGATTGGGATAAATTTCTTTTTGGAGACCTGTTGTTGCTGACATAGTCACTGAGGATACTGCTGTTAAGGATTTCATTGCTGAGGATGTTGTGGGAATAATAGTTGACCCTCGGGGGATAGGACGTTGGTTCGGATCAAGTCTCGGACTGCATTCTTCAAGGCATAACAGTGCTCGATGTCGTGACCTGGTGCCCCTTGATGGAAGGCACATGAGAGATCCGCTCTAAACCATGCTGGCGATTTTTCCGACACCAGAGGAGGTGCCTTGGTCTGGACCAAATTCTCTTCAAGCAACATTGGGAGTAACTCTGCATATTTCATGGGAATTGGATCATAATGTGTTCTCCGAGCCTGATTCTGAGGATTGGATCGTTGAGGAGCTTGTTGTCGAGGCTGTTGTATGCACAGTGGCTGACATGGTGGCTGGGGCCCTCGCTGGAATTGTGGCGGATCCTTTGTAACCATCAGCGAAGATACCAGGTTAGTTAACTTCTCTACTTCAGCCCGAAGCGCTGTCACCTCTTCACGAAGCTCGTGGACCTCTTGTTCAAGTTGATCCGTCTTTTGTGTTTGCATGTGCGAGTTGAAGTTGAACGACGACATCGGACCACTTACTGATGGATCGACCTTTTATTGAAAAGACATAGTGTGAGACTCGGATTTGAAACTATGAATGCAGAATGATGCATGGTATGTTTATGCAAAAATAGACATTTTTATTGAAGGACTTATAAAAGCATTTACGTAAACATCGTAGTTGAAAATTTCATTGAATAATAATTTAAACCACCACAAGATAATTCCCCCTTTTTAACCAACTGAGCCAACGGATAGACTCCAAAATACATCACAGAGAGCTAAAAAATGACATAGAGGATAAAAACAACTGCGAAGTTCCCCAACTCCTGAGGCGGTCTACTCCTCGAAATTTGGATGAGTGCTAGCAAAGAAATCCATATGCTCTTTCTTGTTAATATGTCGTTTGAGAAGCTTGTTCTTCACTTGGATATCAATATTCTGTGCGACAATTGTTCGACTTTGTTCGAGGATTTTATGCTTGTGATGTTCTATTTCTCCACTCATTGTTTCCATCTCGCGCATAGCTTCATCGTATCTTCTTTCCCAAGTGACACTTTCAAGGGTTGATTCAGTCAATCGCTCCTGATACTCCTCCTTAGTCTTGATGGGTATGGGTAGAGATGATGATGGGGTAGTCGAGGATAAGTACCTCTGTAGGGTGTAAGGCATCCCAAAGCTTGTAGCTCTGTCAATAACCCATTGAGTATAAGATCCATGCACAAAGTCTCCCTTCTTTCCCAACTGGCTTCTATTAAGTTTACGGATGCCACTCCAAGCTTGCACAAACTTATCTCTCTTGTTCGAGTAATCTTTGTCATTGTAGTAGAATTCTCCGGTTAAAGGGAGGTTATCCGGTTGGGTTCTCATCGTGTATCCGAATTGCCGTCAGGCAAGGATAGGGTTGTAACTAATTTTTCCATACATACCGAGAAGAGGCACGTTGGGGTATTCACCGCAACTAGCAATGATGGTTCCGTTGTCACAAGCTGCATGGTACCAAACTATATCAGATGGGGTCAGAGACATGATTTTTTGGGACCATGAATAACCTTCGAGATTGGCTTGACAGGAATGGGTTTGAGGTAGATGAGAGGTAAACCATTTGTAGAGTAAAGGTGCACAACAAAGGATAGCTCCACGACCTGCTAAGGTCCGATCATGGATGGAATGGTATGTGTTGGCTAACAACGTAGGGACGAGATTTTTGGTGAGAAAGATTTGGATGGCATGTATGTCCACGAAGTTATCAATATTTGGGAAAAGTACAAGGCCGTATATGAGTAGGGCTAGAATGGAGTAAAAGGCATCGTTACTGGCTACATCGACGAGAAAGGAGGCTTGTTGATAAAGGAACTTTGCCGTAAGGCCTTGGAGACCTCCTTTAGCAATGAGGTTTGATTTTATGACAGAGGCTCCAAGGTGGAGGGCGTTTGCTTTGTTTGAGAGTTTAGGGACGGGTTCAAGGCCGCTGAATGGTATTTTGTCAAGCACTGGTAGACCAACCAAATAAGAGTACTCTTCGAGGGTGGGGACAAGTTGATAATCAGGGAACGTGAAGCAGTGGTAAAGAGGATCATAGAATTGGACTAAATCTTCCAAGACTCCTTTCGCAACATCCGTTTTAAGGATACCAAGCAATCTCCCATGGCGAGTATGAAAATCTTCTGGACTAGCTACCTTCTTCCCTAGCTCCCTTAATTTCAGCAAATCCAGTCTCTGGAAAGTGTATTTATTAGTGTTTCTTCTTGCAATCTCCATCTATGATGTTTTACAAAAAGTTTATATAAGTCCTTCGATTGTTTGATGAAAAAAAAGGTTTATGAATGAATGCATGTATGCATGATTATGGTAAAGAACAGAGAGAACATGATGAGGTTAAGTCCATGATGTTGGAGTCAAGGGTGAGCGCGCCATTTGGTAGGGACTATGGTTTTATTTGTACCTGTATCACGGGTTCTACCAAGTTCTCAAGGTCCAACCCCCTCCGAACTTTGTCGGATGCCCGAGACAACACCCGGTCCAACAACGTTCGTAGGAGAGTCTCGTTTGAGTGTAGTATCGCATGTCGACTAATTCCAAGACAACACTTGGTTAGTCACCGCAATACGTCCTAAAGGCCAGGATGGGTTAAAGGTAACTAAAGATCCTTATCTTCGACGGATACTTAAAAGTAATAACGTCTAAACGTGACAACACACGCCGACATACATCACCTCAAGATCCTCCGCTAAGTGTGGTTATATCACATGCTCCAAAACACGAGAATACTCTCGGTATGTCACTATGATTCTACCACTCCTATCCTATATTTCCCTCAAGTCCGGGTTAGGACTTATCTCACCACACACGTTTAAGAATGGAGAAAGAAGAAGGAAGAACATATATACACGTATTTCCATCTTTTATTTTTTGTTTTTTTAGCAAGTTATAGCACAACATATTAGATAAATCCAAGTTAGGCTTAACCCTCTTAGGGGTCCTCGGTGAAGTCGCCATTTCTGTCGTGTCATTTTTCGGAGATCAAGGCTATTTGATTAGCGTTTGACTCACTAATTTATTTCACGACTGAACTTTTAATTTTTAAGAAAAAGGGAAAAAAAGTTCCAATACCCCGTATTGAAGAGATTTAGGGTTTGGGGGTTAGTTACATAAGGGGAAGATATTAGTACCCTTTATGTCCGTAGTACTCTACGGAAACCTCTTGGTTATATCTAATTAATGTGCTATAACTTGCTTAATTTGAAAAAAATGGAATTTAAAATGATTAAGAAGAAAAACCTAATTATCTACATTTTTATTGATTTGGAAGGACAAGTGTCCTTTGCCTACGTACCCGTGAGGGATCAAAACCTCGTAGTTCGGGGTAAAAATTGGCGTTGGATTGGTTGTGTGTTTTTTATTAGTTTTGAAAAAAGGTTTTAAAAATGAAAAGCCAAGTGGCAAAATAAATTTGTTTGTGTTTTTTAATAGTAAAAGAAAATGAACTCAAAATAAAGTTAAATTGATTGGCATTTGATTAAGAAGAGAAAATAAAAAAGGATCGCCTGATTTAAGATCAAGGTTTGTTTAAAAAAATATTTTTTGTGATTTTTGTTATATGCATTTTTTTGTTGTTTTCAAATAATTGGAATAAGAGTAAACTAACGGAGCAGGAAAGAATAAAAACGTGGGGAACTCATGGTGGCGTTGGACCACATGAGGACCTTTAACCTAAACTACGAAGCATAAAAGACAAGGCATACACCCACACATGCACACATGCACCTAAGCTATTACATAAAAACCTATTAATACATTCTAGGGTCTGCGATAAAAATAAATAAACAAGGAAAATAAATTATTTACATAATGGCCTAGATCACATTCTAATGTCTTGCAAAGATAAATAAACATAAAAATATATATGTGAATGCTTATAAACAATAACATAAAAAATAAAACGCAAGGGAAATTTAAAATGCATGAAAACGACAAAAATGAGATGCTGGGGGTGCAAGCAGTAAACAGGGGGTGCAGTATGGAAAAAGATAGAAATTGGGCCTATGGATGCTGAGGGGCGCTGGGCCACCAAATTAGATCAGGGTCGTTCGATTGAAATCAGACAGCCCAAATCAAACCAAAGATCAGGGCATCAGGGGGGCCCTTAATCTGGATCAAACGCGCAGGAAGCGAGGGCGCATGAGAGGATTGTGGACCTTCCCACATAGGAACAGGGAAGCCTATATAAAGGCTGCAACCCTAATTCACCTCATTTCTAACTCTTTTTCTCTCTCTTCCTCCCTCATCTCTCTCTAACGCTCTGTTCTCTCTCTACCATCTCTCTTCAACCGACGGGAATGGGTGGTGGCCGAAACAATATCCGGCGCGGTGGTTGGCCGACCGGAGTGGCGGCGCCACCGTGCCGGACCTAAAAGGTCTTCTTTTTTTTTTTTTAGCTCTTTCTACTCTTATTCATATCTTGATTTCGATTCTTAACCTAGAAAATCCCAAAACAAAAGCTAGAGACCTAGATCTACAAAACACAAAAAAAACGAACTACCTTTGTCTTTGATTCGGTTTCGAGGCTTGCCGTCCCGTGTGTGTGTGAACGATTTCGATTCTGACGGTGCCCGGGGTGTTTGTGACGTGGTCGGATCGGATGTGTGGCTTCGAGTTGATGTTGTTTCTAGATCTGAGAAACAACACGAAATAAATAAAAAAATTCTACCTTCTCCTTTTTGATTTGGATTCTGTTTTTTCCTTTTGAGATGGGGCCGTCTGGTTCCGACTGTCTGCGTTGGGACTGGTTGCTGGATTTGATCGGCGCCGGTTCGGTTTTGTTGTGTTTATGCGTGAAATTGTGTGTTTGAAGTTGTTATTGAGAATTGGTGATGATTTTGTGAGACTGTGATGTTGTTATTCTTTGCAGTTTTCTTGTGACATTTCAGCCCCTTTTCTATGACTGATGGGTTTCTTCTTATAGTGTGACCATTGGGATTTTAGGTATTGTTGAATGAGGTATGAAAACCTGGGTTGGATGAGATGAAAGAAAACGTGTAATGAGGCTGGTGATAGCTTGCAGTTTGATGGACTTGGACCAATCGGACTTATCCGATCTATTTTGACTTTTTGGACTTTAAATAATAAAAATAATGAAAACAAATAAAAATGAAGAGATAAAAATGACTAACAAAAATTGAAATTAAAAGTGATTAAATAAAAGGATGGAAATAAAACTAAAACAAAGAGAATTGCGCCCGACTCAGAACCAAAAATGAGGTATTTTAAAATACCTCTCTGCCGAAATTTTCACTGAAAAGTCAGAGTCGAATGACGCGTGCCGGTGGGATCTTGGGTCAAAAATTGGGGTATGACACTAATCTTGTTCCTTCGATGGCTCACTCATTAAGTATAATATTTTGGTATGAAAAGGTGTAGCTAAGGCTCAAAGGTGACAATTAGCCAAAGTTCGATTAACCGTATAGGTCCAGAGATTAGAAGGCCTTTTCCTGGTTCTAAATATTGCATGGCATCGCTCTCATATCCTTAAGAATCGTAAAGTGATCCTAGGATTAGTCGACTAAGACAAAAGATGTGTCCTTCATGCAGTTTAGTAGCTACTAACATAAACTTCTTGGCTATTTGTAGTGAGCTAGAACAAAAAACATAATGGAATAGCCAAAGGGTTAAGGAAGCTATGTTTTATATGTCGGAGACTTCTCACTATCTATTTTTTTATGGTACAAAATGTAGGCTACATAGCTAGCATGTGTGAAGTTGAAATGGTTGGTTTCACTTACTAAACTAGGGTTAGAGGTTTCCGTTGTTGATCGAAGCCCAGTAATGACAGTTACATCAATAGAGTGGGGTGAGCATGTCCCATTTTATTTGAGGGGCATTGGTCGAACCTTCTCATAACTGGATTGCTACAAGTAATTCAGGGTTATACATAGGGCCAATCCTAGATAATTGGACTAGATAAAAAATTCCTATGTTTTTCCAAACTTGCGATTTTTTGCGTTCGACTTTCTTTGGCCAATTAAGATGATTGCCACAATTGTCTTACCCACCAATGAAACTCATCTCATAAGGGCCTTCTGAGAAAATCCTAGGTTTGCAATTATGATATCCAGAAAAAATATCATTTACCTTTTTGGTGTTAATGGTGGAGTCTGAGAAAGGGCCTAAGAACGCATGCATGTTGTTTGAGATGGAGATATAAATCAATACCTCGGAATTCCAGAGTTTGGCCTTTTCTATTTCCATTGAAGGGTTTGTTCCAAAACATTGATTTCCTTTCTGGTAAGGAACATCCAATCTTGCAACTAATGGAAATGAAATAGCTTTTAAAGATGAAAAAGCCATTGCAACTAATTTGAAGGTTTTTTCTTTTCTGAAAGCGAGAGAAAAAGAAAACTGTTGAGTTTTTTTTTCCTACCACATGGCCATCCTTGGAGGTGACAATTGCGTGTTTCTTCAGTTTGAAGGGACATTGTGTCCCACTAACTCACTAAAAAAGGGAAACCATAATGAATTTGGCTTTAGAACATGAGTTGAAGAGTCAATTTGAGAAAATTATACATAATGATGATGTCATCACTGTAACACCCCGTTCTCCCAACATCGTAATATTAAATAAATAAAAAAAAATATCAGAGTAAATCAAACAACGGAGTGTCACACTGCTTTTCAAAATTTCATAAATAAGAATAAACTATTTATTTTAAAACAACATAAATTCTCATAAACTGCAGTGGAATAAATCTTCAAAATTATAATTAAACTCAAATTAAACGTCAAACATAATCCTGGCACAAAGGCCTCAACGGTTATAAAATATTATTTTCAACAATAATAAAACTCCAACAACATAGTCTTTTCATAGATATGATACATAAAAGAATAAAGGAAAACATTCGCGACGATCCCCATCCTAATATGTATCAGAGCCCTAGACACTTGAGCCATACCTATTAATCTTTGCTGCCTGCAAGTTACTCATATGAAGAGCAACATTTTCAAGCAGAAGGGGTGAGTTACACATCCAATAATAATAATAATATATAATTCATCAAATTAATGAAACAACAACAATCAGCAACAAGCATCATCAAATGCATATGTATATATATAATACATCAGCAACATTATCATCAACAACATTTAACGACCACAACGTAGCGCCATTATCAGCGATGAACACCAACTACTAGACCAACAACGACAATTACGACAATGCAACTCCAACGACAACTAATGCATCATGCATGTGGTACCAACTACGCGCGTTGAATGCTTAGCATTCCAGGGCATAAGCCCCCAACAGTTGGATGGTTAAAGCATCCCAGGGCATAAGCCTCCAACAGGTGAATGATAAACATTCCAGGGCATAAGCCCCCAACGGGTGAATGATAAACATTCCAGGGCATAAGCCCCTAACAGTTATGAGAATGCAAATGGATTCAATTTGTGTTTATCAACATACAACTCAACAACATCTACGACAACAACATATGTGCCTAATCATTTATGACACACTCCACAACTTAGTCAAAATCTGACACAACAACTCTTACGACATAATTCATCAACATAGCACATATACATTAATCAACTACATTCATATCAAACGAAAACATTCTTCAAAAACAAAGCAAGTGTGATCAATAAGACATAAGACAAATACTCATAAAACACTTCAACTAAATCCCTAATACCTAAGTTTGAAGTTGGGGAACCAACCATAAGTTTTGGACTAACTCAGAATTAGTTATGCTAAGTCTTCTTAAAATTTTCTTAATACCCACTTGGACTATTTTCATCATAACTCAAAATCTATAAATCATTTACACGTCAAACCATAGCCATTAGAAAGCTAGCACAATTATCTACGACTTTCATGTTTACACCTAAGACTAATTCAGTACTGATCAATACCAGTTTTCATTTCAAATTCGGAGAAAGTTGTGTTGAAATTCATAAAAATTCACTGTGACCTATGTGCAGTAATTTGACCATAAATCAAGTTCTTTAAATCTTTTTGAAGTCAAACCAACGGCACTGGAAAGATAACATCCAAACCTACAACTTTTGTGTATACACCGAAAGCTAATTCAAAACAGAAACAGGTGAAAAGTGAGTGCTTTTCCAGTTTTGGCTTTCAGAAAATCGGTGGCTGAATTCGCTTACGGGAAAGAACAGTTTTCACTCCAAAAACCCAATTTTTGATCCCTTAATCACCCAAAATGATTTACAATGATGTTTACAGGTCAAATAGGCAATATAGAAATCAAAACAACATAGGAACATGCATCAAACAACACAATTCATCTCATTTTATCAATTAACATAAATTTTCTAACCTTAACTCAAGAACACAACAATTCATCAAATTTCAGAATTATATACTATGATTATTGAAGGAAATCCCACCCTTACCTTAATTCAGCAAAATGAATTGAAAATCTACAGCGATTGATCCCTTCCTAGCCCTTCTCCTAGCATCTTGGTCTTTCTTCTCTTTCTCTCAAAAACTCACTTTTTTCTTCTTCTATTGTACGTGAAATGTTTTTGTCTGACTATTTCTTACCAACTCCCAAAACATAACCCCTATTTTCTTTCTCTTAACTCCCACTTATTCCACATAATTATAATTAATCCCCTTAATTCTAAATAAATATTATTACTACTTATTTCTATTTCTCATGTTTTATTTAAATAATAAAACAACTATATAATAAAATAACACATACTATATATCACACATAAATCATATATTTCACATAAAATCATATATATCAAATAAGTCATGCAAAATCATATAAACAATATTCAAACATCATTTAAAAATAATAGAATCAAAATGGGGCGTTACAATCACTACCTCACCTTGGGAATATGGAAAAATGACATTTTTTGGGGGAATATCAAGGTATATCATGTTAGCGCTTAGCAATATTAGAGATTTCAAAACCATTCAGCTTCGACAACAAGAATTTTCAAATTACTTATGAAGAGGCAAGATCAAAAGGTCGAAGACACGTGGGAGAATATAAAGACATGTGTCAAAGACATTTAGTGAAGCTTCATGGTAGGTTTGGTGAAGCTTCATGGTATGAACTAAAAAAACCGTCAGACCCTACCTCGATAATAAACAATGACAAAAAAGAAAGAAGGATACTCAAAAGGGACAGAGCGGAAGAAGAAGAAAAAGAAGTTAAAAAATGGTTAGAGAGATAATGAACCTTTCTTGAAGCATATATGGATAATGGTAATCACAACAATCATACCCATCCGATTAATGTTGTGTGAGCTAACAAGGCTTCCTCTAATATGTTAATAGTGTCCTTCATAAACATACGTCTGAATTATGGTTAAAGAGACTGAAACCCTAGTTTACCACTATAAAGGTTAAATCATAGACTCCTTCCAGGTACAACCTTTTTCTATCCTAAAAAACTCTCGTACTCAACACATTCTTTCATAATCGTTGGAATGTTTACAAATACCCACCCCTTTACAAATATGAATGAGATGTTGTTCAAGTCCACTTGTCTCGACCCTGACAGATGCGCCCTAGGCGTGGATCTTTGAGTCCAATAAGATTAAAATTGAATTGTTACCAAACAATATGCATAACAAGATACAAACATAAGCCTAGTACCAAAACATTACTTGAGATGTGGAGAGAGAGAGAAAATAGTTTAATTTGTGTAAAAGATGCAAAGATTTAAATGTGAAGGGTACAAAGTAAACAAAAATATAATTATTGGTATTTACAAAGTGGAGGAAGTTCATGTGCCACTTGGTGACAAACGTTGATTAATTGTTGACTAACGATAATTTGACAGCACATTCAAAAGGCAAAGGCAAAGGCAAAGTCAACTTCAAAAGTTTATAAATTATAGTAAATGTGTTGCATTTGTTTGTTTCCACAAGTTTTGCACAAAGACAGAAAAACACTGTCAACTTAACAAATTTTCGATCAGATCAAATATTTGTAATTGTAATATAATTCTTAAGTTGATGTTGTAACGCCATTTCCAACACATCTATAAAGTCATTTGGATAAAACTCAATCATCATAAATAACTTGTTCACATAAAAAATTGCAAATGACTTTACAAAACCCAATATAAACTACACCGTAAAAGAGATAGTTTACTATTTCTTTTATTTTATATCTATTGTAAAAAAAAAAGGGTAAAACATGTGGGGCTTTAGCCACACATTTACCATACGTGTTTCTGCCCCTGTGTTAAGACTAACTTGATCTCTTTCCATAACTTTCCTATTGTCGTGCACATCTAATTTTTAGAAGTTTTATTAATTTTAAAATTAATTAATCTATATTATATATAAAGAAAACTACCCCTTTCAGCACACTTTTAGGTTAGAATTTTCTTTCAAAAAATACTCTTAATATTAAATAATAACACATGTAACAAATAGATAAGAATAAATTTAAATATTAAAACAAATGTAACAAACACGAGATATGAATATATGTATATCTGTTTTTTTCTTTATCATTTAACAAATATAAACAAACTGGATGAGTATATTTATACTTACTTTTTCATTATTTCAATATTACTCTTAAACAATTTTTCTATAATAAAGAGATTGTTGTTCGTGTCATTAAAAAAAAGCAACAACTTTTATATTTTTACTTTTAATCAAAACCAAAATTTCATACAAAAATACCGTTCATATTTTTCAAACTTTAGCGTAATAAAAAGAGTAAAAAGACGGGCACGGAGTGTGCGTCTTTTCGCTAGTTTATATAATACAAGTGTTAAATAATCAAAATTTCTTTATCCAAAAAATAAATAAAAATAATCATAATGTCATTTTTCTTTTAAATAAATTATAAATATAATTTGTTATAATGTAGTTTCACACTTTCACCATAATATTTATTTATTTCTTTAATTATAACCCTAATAATTTTTTTTTGAAGGAATAACCCTAATAATTAGTCCCCTCATAAATTAATTAGTCCCCTCAAAGAAAAAAAAACCGGCTACACGATGCATATATATTAAGAGTTTTTCTAACATGTGCAAATTTGCACATGTTAAGAAGTTAAAGTAGTAATTGCATATTGAAACTTGTGTATTTTATATTAAACTAGCGTGCCCGTCTTTCCACTCTTTTTATTGCGCTAAATTTTGAAAAATATGAACGGTATTTTAAAAAGTCAGTATAAATATACTTATCCAGTTTGTTACATTTGTTTTAATATTTTAATTTATTCTTATCTATCTATTTGTTACATGTGTTACTTGTATTTAATATTAAGGGTATTTTTGGAAAGAAAATTCTAATCCAAAAATGTGTTGAAAGGGGTAGTTTTCTTTATATATAGTATAGATATATATATTTTTTTTTAAAAACATTGTGATTTTCAATAAAAAGTTGTTTCTTTTTAGTATTCTTAACATGTGCAATATTGCAGAGGATAGCCAAACCCATATATTAAAGATAACGTGATACAACCCTAACGCAGTGAAGTTCTTGTATCACGGCCATTCTCTCTTTCTGAACAACCGTGATTACTACAGCGACGATGAAGATGAAGCATCAAGAAGATCATTATGAAGAGGACTTAACCGATGCAAAGATGAACCTGACTGACAAGCAATTGAATGATGATGATGGTGAGGAGGAGGAAGAAGATGAATCTTCCAGCGAAGAAGCGACATCATCACATGCTAAACCCATAGGCAATCATGTTAGGGTTTCAAAGAATGGAAGAAAACATTTTCAATCTTTCAAATTCGATGGAAACCTATATACACTGGTATAATAGTTCTTCCTTGCTACATAATTGAACTAGTACAATGGACGCTTTTTCTATCCCTATCAATATTATTACCAAGGTTTTCAACAACGATAGCGGTGGGAAATAGGATTTCGCTTATTTCGGCTGTTACAGTTGTTGCATATAGAGATTGTCTTTATAGCGATGTGCATTAACTACAACATTGCACAACTATTAAATAATATATATTAACTTAAATTAGAGATAAATTTGAAATTCTTAACCAAAGAAAAAATTGTATTTTTCATCCATCTCAATCGGAAAAATATCTTGATTCTCTGTCTATTGTCATGAACGGTGTTTTGTTGCGGATGTAACCTGTGTAACGCCTATTTGTTGTAATTTTATTCACTCTGTAAAAATGGGAGAAAACAGTGATGCCCACTACCTATCCTTGTTGTTGGGGCCTTTATCTTGGTAACGTATCTGTTTTTTAAAACTTGATTATTACATGATTTTGTTTTGTCATAAAAGTAAAGTATTGCATTTCAAATTGTGATTATTAGGGTTTAGCTTGGGCTATGATGATGATGATGTTTGTTATGTGAAATTGAGTTCTATAACCTACTACTATGGGATAAGTGCTACATGTTGTGTGTGTTAAGTGATTGTGAAATTAATCTGCAGGAGGACACTATTCTTCTTGCGCCTGAGACTCAAGATAAAAAGCCGTTCGTTGCAATTATTAAGGTGAACTCTTTTGTTTCTTTGTTTTTAATGATAAATATTAGTAGTTAGATTAATATTGATAACTCCTTCGTTTTTATTTACGCTCAAGGATCTTCAACTCTTTATCCCTTAGCTGTGTTGAGCCACGCAACCCCTCTATTAAGATAAACTCGTTGTCAAGTATATTCACGAATCACTATACCTTGTTTTTGAAGATGCGTTGGCTTGGAACATTGAAGTTCTGAAACATTGAAGCTCTTTGTGGCACTAGATGTTTACTTAGGTATTATGATAGTGAAGTAATAAATTCTACAAGAAGTACACGGAGTGCAAGTGATATATAATATAATCCCTTTCTTGATAATTTATACTTACTTTTATTTCACAGAGTTATGATTGTGTGTTTTTTTTTCAACAAACAGAATATCAATCAAATTTTCACGTTAATTATCCAATTTTTAGATTATCATCCCTGTTTTGTTTTATTATTGGTATTCCTTGGCATGTTCGTGCACGATTTAGCATGTCACATTGTAGAGTTGCTCACCCTTCGATTTTCTGATTGCTGGCGTTGTTTCTCTGTCAGGACATTCAACAATCCCTAAAAGGGAACTTGAAGATCACAACACATCGTTTTTACCGTCCAGATGAAGCAGAGAGAAAGACAGGTCTTACCAGGCAATCGAAGATCAAGAGAGAGTTATTTTATAGTTTCCGCGAATATGTGTTTCCTGCAGAAAATGTTATGCATACGTGTGCGGTGCATTTCATTCCCATACACAAGAAACTTCCAAGTAGTAAGGAGCTCCCTGGGTTTATTGTGCAAAAGGTGTATAACACAAAAGAAAAGAACCTTAGGGATTTAACTGATAAAGTCTATAACGATGATCAACAACAAGAACTTGATAAGCTTGTTCAGAAAACTATTCAGCGTTTGGGTGAACTACCAGACATAGTTGCTGATCAGAAAGATTTAACGAAAAAGAGTATTTCACCTCATTATGACATATTAGTGAAATTTAATGCACTAACCGGAGATACTCATCGGGACGAACATTTGGTGATGCTGCTTCAAAATGTTCAATATTTGTTTGATTTGGTCGATAGCATGGAGAAACAAGACCAAGGGAGTGACCATTCTGATGATGTTCTCAAGGTACTTCTTGAAGTACCAAACTATGGTTGTTTGTGATCTCTTGTGTGGGTTTATTTACATTTATATTCTCATAACGTTCTATTTGTTTTCCCGTTTATTACACTACAGAATTCGAAGTCTTTTGTCTGGCCAGATGTTGCTGTTCAAGCTGTAGTTGCTTTGGAGAAAGCTTCACATGATACATTTTCGCCAGATTATCAGAATTACAGCGAAAAGATACAAAATTTTGCATTTAATCTCAAGGTTCGGAGTTAACTTTTTTTTTTTAATATGAATTATTAACCTTAAATGTTTATCTGCAGAAGGTGTGGTTTACTTATAATTTTATTTGTATTTTCTGATCTTATTTTGCAGAACAATGTATTTTTGTTACGCTGTTTATTAAAAGGAAAGTTGGAACCTTCAAAAATGTTGAGTATGACACCTACTGAATTGAAGGATTTTTATAATTGAAGGTATTTGATGAATGCTATATTTTCATCTTTTTATTTATTTGTATCATATGGTGTTTTTTCCATGTAAATTTACGCTATTAATTTCGAATTTGATAGCAGCTTGTTATTGGTTGAACCTTTGTAATTTATAAATATTTTATCTCTTTTAAGCAATCTTCATCCAAACCTACTTATCTTCAACGGCACAGCTGAGATGAAATCATCGTCAAAATCGTCGAGAACCTGCAGGCTTCACAACAGCAGGTAGCAGCCTCTAACCTTCCTCTTGTTTCCAACAGAACGCATCTGCTACACCAATGTGCAGGTGCACACATGACAGTTTCGTCGACAAAGACTGTTCTCACTTGGCTATACTTCCTTCCAGAATAATGTGTTTTCCCCGTTTCCTATTTTCCTGCTGATTGAGGTTGTTAGCCATTTTGATTCAACACATTTTCCTACCGACTGAGGATAAATCACGTCACCAAATTTAGTCCCTCCTGCTGCCACTTTCACCTTCGATATTAAGCAATTCATCCGAAAGAACCTTCACTAGTTTCGACCTAATTACATTATCGTATAGACACCCCCACACCTCCAACTCACTTAAAAGAGATAAATTACTCCGAGATCACCCACTTCTTTCGGTAAACACACTTTATCCTACAAGAACCTTCTTTCTATTTGTATTAATTCTTTGATCACCTCCCTAAGTGCCTTAAAGAAAGAGAAGTAATGTAATGGTATGCTACTCAACACTGTGTTTAACAGAACCAATCTATTTTATCACATTTAAAAGGCTAGTAAAATAAAACAATATAATTTTGGTTGGAGTTTATTGACGAAAGTAAACCTATGATTATGTTAATATGTCACAGCCGTTTTTCGAGGGTGTGGAGTTGGAAGACTCAAAAAACATGTTTAAATGCTAACTAGATCGTAGTGAAAGATCCAGAAACTCTTACATTTTGTTCTTTATTATTTTCTGTGATGATGTTTTGAACGTCGATTATACTACATTGTTTCCCTCTGATTAATGCTACTTATGGATTTCAATCCTAAAAAAAAATAAAAAATCCCACCATAGATATAGGCTAGGTTAATTACTTGTATTAACTTTACTTATTTGTATCATTTTTAGTCGCCGCTTCATCTTGAGTACTTACACTTGCTTCAATAATCTTCTGATTTTCGACATTGTAGAGGAATGAAGTGCTCCTTTGGCTAGATGGCTTCACATTGGATTAGCATTATGCAGTACTCATGGCTACTCTTAATGGAAAAAAAAAAATCATCTTAAATGTAATATTCCACAGAGCAAGTTTTTCTATCTTGATGTCATTCTCTGTTGCTTCTCCTCTTCTGATTCAAGGAGTGATGTTTGGAACCAAAAATAGGCATTAGTTTTCAATTTCTATATATTTAGCATCTTCGGTTTATAAGTGACATATTTGTATACTGAAATGTTGTTGCATTTATAATATTTACTTTCGAACTTTAATGGTTCTTCCACATGTTCAAGATATTGTTTGCCATTTGACATATTCGCGATTTCGATTAAAGAATTTTAGTACTCTTTTCCTTATTGCTCATGTATGTGATGGCTATACCCCAAGAGACAACTTCACTGCTCTTGTAAAAAGCATAGCACAACCGTGGAGTTGTCTAGTTAGGATGAATTCGAGCCGGTTTCAATGCATTTCGTATATTTTTAGTGCAGCGCTAATTTCTAAACTTCTTGCTAAACTCTACTAAACCAAACCTAGAAATGACTCAAAGGACTGTAAAAAGACTTCTAAAAAACGCTTAAACCATGATATGACAGATTGTCTAAACAAGACTTTAGGTGCATATGCCAAACATAGTCAAGACTTGCAGATTGAAAATTTCAGTGGTAAAAGCCATATTGTCTCATGAGGTGTTCCAAATTTATTGATGAACGCTAAAATTAGTTGAACTTGGTTAAGTTTCCTCAATTGTGATTCCATTTTCTTCAAATGATTTACACTGAGCGAAGAGCTCTGTCACTCTACTATGGTTTCCCTAACTTGTCATGTAGAGTGTTGGCTACGGTTCTCATGTGAATGCAAAAAGGGATGGGTAGTTTAATTCGTTTGAGCTAATGGAAAAGAAGTTTGAAGTATTGTATTCAAATTTGAACGAAGCAGTAAAAATAACTAATTACTAACATTTGTTATTAAAAATAAACGGTATATGAAGGCAAACCCCCAAAATCAGTAGCTCTAACCATGTAAAATCAAGAGCTTTTATAGTCTTGGGTTCAAACCCGAACTAAGAAGTAAAAACAACTAATAAGTAGCTCTAGTACCATGTAAAGACAGGAGCACTACATTGAAGTTATTTTACAATGCTGAAACAAACATTCTTAAATAGAGAAAAATGTAAAACTTATTGAGCTTTGTATAATGGGCCTTATTCTAATACTAAAATAAATAATAATTGCTTCTAATATTTAAAGCATATAGCAAAAGAAGGAAAGTTTGTAAAGCATAATAGGGTGGCAACCATGTTAACATATTTCACATTATTTTTTATCTTAGGATCTATCCAATCTTTTATATTTTACTTCTCTTCATTTATAGTTTAAAACCATTGTATATGCTTTAAAACATTTTACATGTGACGAAAATGAAATAAAATTCATCTTCGTCGAAAGAAAAGTCCACTACCAAACTACCACAAAAATTGCCTCTTATGAATGGTCGGGTCATGATTTCTTCTGTCCCCTCCAGTGCTACCTCTCTCTTTCGCATCTCTGGGCTTATTTTCTACGTTGCTTTCCTCGCCCTTGATGTAACATTGAGCTCTCACCATGATTTCTTCCATAGAATTTGCAGGTTTCTGGGCAAGAGATTCGTTGAATGGTTCGACATGCAGCCCGTTCAGGAAGGCACCTACGAACAACTCTTGGTTAGGATGGACCACTTTGATGGTGGCGTCGTTGTATCGGGCGAGGTAGCACCTCAAAGTTTCAGTTGATTCATGTCGAACATTGAAAAGGCTGGTAGTGGATACTTTGGATTAGTTTCCTCGTCATGTTCTGATATCTGACGACGGAAAACCTAGGCTAGTTCATGTACCACCGGAGGGCGGTGTTAGTGAAAGTTCTCGCCAAGAGTTTTCACTTGAGGGAATTAGGTTCTTCGATTACAGCCATGCGGGTGTTGAAGGAAATGATGTGCTCCATAGGATCGCCCTTACTGTCGAAGGCAGATAAACAAGGCGATTTGAAACCTTCTGGAATAGGGACGTTCCAGATCTCTGCTGAAAGTGGTTGAGGATCTGGGGTATCTAACTCTCCTTGATGGGAGCCCTCCTTCTCATGTTGTTGTTGTTGTTGGATGGTTTCCATCGATGCTTTCAATGCTTTGTTTTGCTCGACTAGCTGAGCGATATGGGTCATCATCGTCTAGACCTCGTCGGGAGTGGCCATGAGGTGAGGAGGTTTGGGTTCCTAAATCACGATGATGGATGCGATTTAGGGTTTCTGATTGATCGGCATTCTAAACCACGGTTAGGGCTACGATTCAAATTTTTTTGGTTTGGGTACTTCCAAGTCGCGATTTGCGATTCAAAAGTGTGGTCAAGGTTAGGTTTACCTTTTTCCCACTGACGGTGCCAACTGTAGTTGCAAAAGTACAATAATTGTAATTAGGGTTTATTCTGCATTGGTCATGCCTTGAGAAGTCTCTCAAGAATAGTATTTATAGCCCTATTTGGGCCTGATTTTCCGTGACTTAAGCCTAAAGTAATGAGGGATTTTAGGTCTTTCTACCGAGCTCTAGAGGCTTCTAGAAGCTGGATGAGGTGGCGCCCTGGGCCTTAGAGCTCTTCTGGAAGGGGCTGAGGCCATTATGAAGGTGCTAAGACCCCCTGGGAGGTCTCCCAGGTCTTAAGGAAAGTATTGATGGTTCAATTTTTTTGGCCTACGGAAGTGCCAACTGATTCACTTGGAGTAGGTGGCTATGTTGTTCGAAAAGATTTGTGAGGGAAGGTTGAAAACATTGTGGTCTGTGGACGTTCCTTATTTGAGGACCTTCATTAAAGGGTGGCTTCTTTACCTATTAGTGTTGGAGGTTGGGTTTATACTTAACATTTGAGGCTTCCTCATACATTTATTTTTCTTCCAAGACCCAATATTGGATGCTACAAGATAATATATTGAGAGGCAGTGGGATAAGTTGTATGGACTTTGATTTTGACAAATGCTTTAGATGATCTTCATGGTATGATTTAAGATTTTGGCTTTAGCAGTTTTACTAGTAATGACACTCTCCCTTATAAAGCACAACATGTTTTCGCGAGTGCCTTACTTAGTAAAAGTGAAGTTTGACCTGAACGCGATACAAAAAGTCATTTTTGGGTGTTTGCAAATAACACATGGTTATGATTTTCTACTAGTTATCCCTATTATCCATACATTAAAAGATTAGATATAACTAATATCATAAAAACACCATATGCATGTACATACCGCTTGCAAAACAAACTACCATATTTTAAATCTTGCTATTAATTTTCTCCATCTCAAACTCTTAAAATCTATTAAGATATACATACTCATGTACTTAGAAGATTAGATGTAAATAACTTTAAAATTTGAGGTAAGATATCTTAAATATAGCACATGCGTGCACATACAGCTGGCAAAACAGAATGCCATATTTTTCTACCGCGTTGTTAATTTTGTCTATCTAAAACCCTTAAGTTCTATTGATATATATATATATATAGAAGATTAGATATAAATAATTCTAAAAGTTTATCTAATATATTATAAAAGTTTATGTAATATATATATAGAATATTTTCTTAACTGAAAAGATATTTAGATAGACAAAATAAACCGTTAGATAGAAAAATATGGTTTATCTAATAATTCTACAAGATAATATTCAATGTTAATATACAATGCTATTTAATTATTAACTTTTTAAGTTCCGATATCTAACCCAAACACTAACTAATCTAAAAATTTAAATTTTATTGTCTGCGGATGTGTCCATTTATAGTTAGAACTTGCAAAACTCTATTTGAACTAGTTCACCGAAATTGATATCAAGAGGTATCAAACATGAGAGCTTAAGAGAAACATACTCCAATATCTCAACGCAACACCAATTGACTAACTCAGATTGATTTAGTGCTATTTTAACTGAATGCACGTAAATGCGTAAAAATTATGATGTATAGAAACAAGTGAGCTGCTATCCTCTCGATGAATTAAACATACTTAATTTCTTTAATATTACTCGTTTTATTTTTAAAAAATGATGTAATTTTTTTGTTATTTTTTATTTATAAAATTTAAAATAATATTAATTATTGTTTAGTCAAAATTATTTTTGACTATTAATTGCAAAGAGATAAGTATGTAAAATGAAATTAAAAATTATTAAGTAATTCTATAAAAAATAAATTTATTAGTTTTGTTGATACAAGAAATCAATTTTCCACATTTTTTCCATTGTTTACTCGGCAATACAAGTTTCAAAACTAACGGTTGTGATTGCATCATTAAAAAAATTTATAAATCACCTGCTAATAAAAAGGAAACGTAAATTAAAAAGGATAAAACGAAGATATGGAAATAAAATAAAAATCATCCAAAGCGCATCTTAGCAAATAGAGCATAAACCTAAGCTGGACGTTAGAACCACCATCGTCAATATAAATGTACATGAAACCAAAAAACACATAACATTTTTCCGACTAGTTTTCAAGTGACGATTTTTTTTCTCTTTCGTCTGAAATTCTATGAGAAAATAGTATTTTCTGCTGAACAAAAGGAGATCGATGTTGCTATGAGTAATGGTTATGGTGCCGGCGAAGGTGAAGGTGGAAGAGTGGAGGCTCCTCTTCACAACTTCCATTTACCTTCTTCTTTGAAATGGGGTTCTCAGCGTCAACTCAGGTGTCAAAAGGTCCCTGACAATGGCGACGGATCATCGCAGAGGGAGATGGTGTCATCATAGAAGAGTGCAATGGAGAGGATGAGCATACTAAGGATCAATTGCGGTGATTGCAAAGGGGTTGATGCTATGCGGGAGAAATTGACACTTGATATGAAGGTCGAAGGTGTAAGGATGAAAGATGTTGTTTTCAAGAAGAAGAAAGAGAATGGTGTTGGTAGTGGTGGAGAAGGGTCGTCAAAGGCTGCTGCAAGAGAGAAAGCATGGAAATTTAGGACGAGGAAAGGTGTTGCTAGAAAGACTAGAAAAGGGTTGAAGATTGATGAGAAGAAACCCAACATATCGTTGCCGTTAAAAGGTTGTGGTTCTACTGAAAAGAAGGCGGTGAAGTTTTCTTTGTCATTGACAATGAAGGAGATTGAGGAAGATTTCATCAAGATGACAGGTCAAATGCCTCCCACGAGACCCAAAAGGAGACCTAAAAATGTTCAGAAGAAAATGAATGTAAGTTGATTCAATTAAATGATTAATTAATTGAAATTGATCCTAATTTTATATTCTGATTGTAATGTTGATTTTATTATGTGTGCAGGCCCTATTCCCTGGTGCGTGGTTGTCTGAGGTTAATGTTGATTCCTACAAGGTTCCCGATGCTCCTAAGAAGGGCAAGGTATGTATCTACATGTGTATTTCTTGTTTTGAATTAGTTGTTATGATTGGTTTAATTTGATTTTTGAAGAGAAATTAAGTGTTGGATTGGATGTGGTTTTTGCAGAAGTAGGAGAAACATTGAGAATGGAAACTTGGAAGGCATGTATAAGCTGACTGCTGGGAGTAACAACATCTTAGGATACATCAGACGACAGAGGTAGGATTTTATTTGTTTTTCTAGTAGCAGTTGATTTGTGTTTTTTGTTGTTTTCAATGTTGATTTTGGTCCCATAGGGATTAGTTCATTTTTTTATAAGAATAATTCTCTTATGAGATGTCATTGGGAGAGTGATTGCAGTTTCTAGTTCTACAATACTTTCATCAAGCTTTGTAGTGCTTTCAAAGAACCAAGCTGCTATAATAATGTTTGACAATTTTAAACTTTGGATTCCATTATTTTACTATATTACATGATACTTATCTTATGTGTTTGATCTTGTTGAATTGTATATGGTAAAGATTTAACTTCGCTTATCACATTGCGTTTTTGAGATTGCATCATACCCTTATCTATTACAGAAAAATAATGGTTTTCTACAATTGAAAGTGATGGGTAAATATATTATATGGTACTTATTTTATGTGTTTGATCTTGTTGAATTTTTACAGTGAAAAATTAACTTCATTTGTCATATTGCGTTTACGAGATTGCATCAGACCCATATCTATTATAGAAAAATAGAGGTTTTCCGCAATTGAATGCGATAGGTAAATATATAATTGAAATATGAAGAGTATAAAATCGACTAAGGAAAGTTATTAGAGGACTAACCACTGAAGCTAATTTCAAACACAACTTAGTAATTCATAGTATCAACCTAACCGTAATTTTTAAGAATGAAGATATTTGAACTATTCACCTATTAGGATCATGTAGACCGATAATTGTAAATTTTTGGTATTGGTAAACCCATTCATCAATTACCATTTTCATTATAGTGAAAAATGTAAACAATTAATTAATGAAAATTCGTATATATAATTTGAAACACGTTTTTTATCTCATAATTTAATCTCTTTGTTGTTAATTTTATACTCACTTTTACTCTCATAATTTTATCTCATGATTTAATCTCTTTTGAGTTTAATTTAATAATCCTTTTTTACTCAATCTTGCATCTTATTACTTCAACAAAAGAAAATATACATTTCTTTATGTCAAATGGATCCAAATTTATAATATAATTTTTAACTGTATTTGTTGCATTTTATGCAAAATTATCAACATCCTAATTCTCAAAATTTCTTTTTCTTTTAGTCTCATTCCACCTCCAACAAACTTCAACATGTTTTATAGACCTCAAATACTCAAGGTGTAAGAGTTTTCTTGTTATAGATATTGTCGAGTTGAAGTGAGAGTGATTGGTCCCATATCAACTATATATGGGATAAATATTAGATGTATTAAGAGAGCAATTCCTATACCTAATGTTGGGGAAAAATGTGGTATCCAATTCTCTTATGGTCCTTGACCTCCTGTATCATTAACACATCCTTATTCCCAAAGCTCTCTCGAAATACCCAACACAAACGGCCATAGTTGCCACTATTTGATTTGTATGGTTAGGTGAAATTGACAATTTGACACCATCAAATGGCTAAGGGTTCACAAGCATTTTGAATCGAGTTTTGTTTTTGTTACATTGTTTGGATCGAGTTTAATCCGACTCGATATTATAATTAATTGAAATTCGCCTTCTCATAAAAATAATTAATTAAAATTCTACAATTTGAGTTGAGCTGTGTGATTTCTTGTCAAATCCAAACGAAGCAACTTGTGGTAAAGAACAACTTAGTTTGGTTGGGTTAAAATCAAATTATGACGGAATAAATTAAGAGTTTAAAGACGGTGTATTGTTGGTTCAAAACAACTTTAAGCAGGCAGTCAATGAAACACTAAAAAGTGAAAGAATATAGTTATATAACATCATAATTGTTTAAATTTTACTTTTTATTATTCTAATGTGTCAATTTTGAGTGTTTGTATTAATTGTCCTTGTAAAATTGTTTTGAGCTGATAATCTATCATCTTTAAAGTCAGTAATTTGAAAACTCATAAATAAATGTAAATTCACATTTCATGATTCAATTATTTTTTTGTCAAAAAAAAAAATGATTCAATCATTTAATATTGATGAGGTGTGTCTTATTTTCCGCAACACGTGGCCAACTGTAGATAAAGAAATAAACTAACAGTTTATTTAAACTTCTTCCCCATATTTTCACAAAGATACCATTTACATTACTCATAAATAAAAACTTCACACTGATTTGTAAAAAAAAAATGAAAATAAAAATAATTCAGATCGACATGATTAGAAATTAAAGTAACTATTAAAATCAATAATAAGGGGAGAAGGAGATAAAATCAATTGGTAGCATCTTAAAGAAATAGTAAAAAAATCATTTAGCTAATAATTTCTCATAGGAGTTGTTAAGTCTTTTCATTTTCAAGATTGGTGTGATCTTGAAATAATAAAAAAACCATTTAGCTAATCAATTATTATTAGAGAAAATTAAACTATTATTAGAGCAAATTAAATAAAAACCGAATGTTTTTTTTTGAAAGAAAATTAAACCGAATGTTATATTGTCACTCACACAAACTATTATAATTAGAGAAAATCCTCTTTCAAAAAAAATCTTTAGGGGTTCAAACAAACTATATATTTTATTTCTTTTGGCAAAAGTGGAATAGCAAAGCGTTAAAACCTCTAAATATATTAAAACATCAAAGCGAAGAACAAAAAAAGAGGGCGGGGTGACTAGGCCAAAACCCCCTCAAGAAGGAACAAACCTAAAGTTTGACCAACCTAACTTATTCAAAGCAAACACCGATGTTAAGCTACTAGGAATAGTGTGTCAAATAGTGAATTGTTCGAGAGAAAGACCAATATTAGCTAGACCATCAGCACACTGATTTCCTTCTCTACATATATGGGAGACAAAAAAATTCATATTCTTTAACATTTGAGCACAATTCTTCCAACTGTTCCTTAATATACAAGGCACCTGAGAATTATTTTTCAAGGCGCAGACAACCATAGCAGAGTCAAGTTCTAACCAGAGATAAAACCAACCGTTTTGGTGAGCAATCTCAATTGCTCTCATTGTGCTAGTTAATTCAGCAAGGAAGACATTTCCCTCTCCAATGTTCTCAGCAAAACAAAGCAATAAGTCAGCAGAAGCATTTCGAAATAGGCCCCCACAGGAGGAAGAGATGGTGTTTGAGCAACCATCTGTATTGCACTTGATTCAAGGATCAACAGGAGGGTGCTATATCACCTCTAAGATCTTTGAAGCTTTTGGAGGATGAAAGGTGATATCAAATTTCTTAAGAAGGACAAAGTCTTACATTGAAAGGGAGCAAGTATTTGAATTATTACCCGCCAAAGAGACTGAAGCAGTAATAGAGGCAATGGAGCTCTTCCAATGAATTTTCTTGTTATTGAATCTGAATTGATTTCTTGCAAACCAGATGGAATTGATGATGTTGATGATAGCAGCATTCACCACTAGCTTGGATTGGTGATTGGTATATATGTTACTCGTGTACCAAATGTCTTCAATGGAATGAAAGTGAAGAGGAATATTCAGGATACTTGATAGCCAACACCAGATATTACAAGCATAAAGGCACTCAAAAAATAGGTGAAATGTCGATTCTTCAGTTTTATGACAAAGAGAGCACATTGTTGGGAGATTAAAGCCTCTATGAGAGAGGTTCTCGTCGATGGGAAGCTTATTCAACATTAGACGCCAAACCATCATAGATTTTGCTGGAGGAGTGTCTTTATTCCAAACAAACTTCGTCCAAGGTAGCTTCCCTATGCTATGATTTTTGAATCTATATGCTTCTTTCAGGGGAAGATCTCCATTATAAGTATGTTGCCAAACCAGCGAATCATCGGAGTCAAAACTAGGCAGTATAATTTGGGAAACAAGATTCCGCAGGTTAGGGAAGAAACCTTCTAAATCATCAACAATATTCCATTTGAAGTCAGCAATATAATCATAAACCTTTGATGGAAGCAAGTTGATCAGATCATCTGTCATTTGATACACATAAGATAAAGGTTCCCTACACCATTGATCATTCCAAAAATTCACCTTCCTACCATTACCTATGAGCCAATTTGAATTGTTTAGCACAGTTTGGAATTCATGCTTTATACCACTCCAAATAGATGAGAAAATGTGATGGGAAATACATTTTGTGCCTCGAAAGACTCTACTTCTAAGCAGCTCAGCCCATTGTTTAGAAGAGTTAAAAAGATCCCAGTATCCTTTTAAATTTGTAGCTTCATCAACCAAATGAGAGATTTGAGCCCTAACCCTCCTTCATTGTAGTCAGAACAAACTTTTTTCCAAGCTACGGTTACTATTTTACTCTTTGAACTATCTCCACTCCAAATGAAGTTTCTTATACATTTTTCTAAATCTTTGAGAAGAGAAACCGGCCAAGAGTATAAAGTCATGGTATGGAGAAGCATACTCTGGATCACTGACTTAACCATTTGCACCCTACCAGCTATGGATAACAAGGAAGCCTTCCAAGTTGCCAACTTATTTTTGACTTTGTTCGCAATAGGTTGAAAATGAAGAGCTTTAGGTTTACCTTTGAAAATAGGTGCACCAAGGTATGTGAAAGGAAGATTTCCAACACCAAATCCCAGTACATTTGTGATGTGAGCAAGTCTGGCATTATTTATACCACCAGCATAAAAGAAAGATTTGCTAGCATTAATAATTTGTCCAGAGGAGTTAGCATATCTAGTGAATAAACTTTTGAGTGCTTCTAGATTTGATAGTTTCCCTTTGCAGAAAACCATAAGATCGTCCGCATAGAAACAATGTGATGGAACTTGAGTGCCTCTGGAACTTGAAATGAGATCAACTTCACCATTTTTCACAAGTTTATAAATGCCTCTACTTAATGCTTCTTCAGCCAAACAAAAAAGAAGAGGAGAGAGAGGGTCACCTTGTCTAACCCCTCTTTTATAAGCAAAATATCCCTGTTGACTACCATTGATTGAAATAAAAACCATTTCCAAGCTAAGGATGTTCTCTATCCAATGACAAAAAGAATCACCGAATCCAAAACTTTTAAGAACTTTAATCAAGAAACTCCAGTTTAGAGTATCAAATGCTTGTGATACATCTATCTTAAGAGCTAAGTTACCGCCAAAACTTTTTTTATCAAGAAGATTTATTGCTTCAGACGTTAAGGCGATACAATCTTTGATATTTCTGCCTGTGCTCGTGATTTTCGGGTGTCAGAATCATTGATTAGATTCGAACCTTGAATCATTGAACTCTCAACTTTTATTCGCGGGAAGGGAAAAAAGTGAGTAAAAAACCCTTAAGACCTTGGATTCGGAGGTTGGTTTTGATTGGGGAAGGTGTTAAGCACCCTAACCGACTATGGTATCCCATAGGAACCTTCTACCTATTCTCTAATCTTGCGCTAAATTGATTTTACTTATATTAAAAAAGTTAAGAGTTAAAGTGAAAGAAGGGAGAAACAAGAAGCATGTTTTTGGTTATTTTTATTGATTTGGAAGAGTCGGAACTCTTTGCCTACTTACCCAAATAACTCGGGATCAAAATCAAGTAGTTCGGCTAAAGAACTTATTTGATGAGTTGAATCGATTTTAACATTTTTGAAAAGAAGGTTTTAAGAAGAGATGAGAGGCCTCAAGGCATGAGAAGAAAATACGATGAAGTTGGTTAATTTTAATTATACGAAATCCATGTCTAATGTGGATATTAAATTAATTAACATTTGATTAAGGAAAATAAAAAGAAAATCACTTGGATTACATACCAAGGTTTACTTAAAAGAAAATTGAATTTGACTTGATTGACTTTTTTTAAGAAAGATATTTTCTCTAAACTAACGACGAAATCGCATAACGGCGGAATAAAAATAAAAGAGCGTAAAGCGATAAATAAAGTGGTGTGTCGGTGCGCGTGTCAGTGCGTGTGCCGGTTACATATTACATACCCTAAATACATTCTATGGTCTTAAAAAAGAAAGAAAGAAATGCGCGAAAATAAATTACATCAATTCCCTAATTATACACACTAAGCCAAACGTAAAAAAAAACAAAATAAATGACAATAAATTTAAATATGCATGCAATATTTCTAATGAGAATTATTCCCATAAACTAAAATGCAATTTTAAACAAATTAAGACAATGAGACTATAAAATGCGATGCTAAACATAGGAAATAAATATAAATGCAAAATAAACGAAATTTAAAATCGCATGAGATGTTAAATATTTAATAAACAATCATGAAACATGTAATGAGAGGACACTAAACAATTTAAAAGAGGACAACTTAGAAATAATTTAAAGAAAAAGAGAAGAAAATTAAGAGGAAATGGGAGATTTGCTAGAAAAATAGTAGTAAAAAAAAACAATAATAAGAGGAAAAAAAAACTAGATGAATCTGGACCATTTGATGAATCAAAAGATCCAGATTCCATCATATTATCATTTCATCATAAACACAAGCTCAAAATCAGAAGGCAAATAAAATGCAGGAACACCATAAACAAACAGGCAGCAGCATGCATATAATTAAAACGCAGAACAAATTCTAACCATCAGATTTTGGAAATGTCCACATCTGATGGCCTTGATCACAAGGGAACACCATAACGAAACCAGGCTTGCAGGCATGGGAACACATGAATAAAAGTGGTATAAAAGCAAAAATTAAAACAAAAAAAACACATAACTCATAAAAACAAACTCTCCTTCTTCTTCATAGAGAGAGAAGCTCCAACTTCTCTCTAGAATAGAGCTGGCCGGCGAAGGAAGAAAGGGGGCCGGAGGTGGTGCTCCGGCGCGGTGGTTGGCCGGAGGGCCACCGCGCCGGAGAGCTAAACTTGTTTTTTTTGAATTTTTTTTTACCTACGGCTTCCTTTCTTCATTCTCAACACAAATCCATACTTAGTTTTTACCAAAAACAAACAAGCAATCCTAGATCTACAAAAAGAACTTCATCCAACAACACACAACAAAAAAAGTCAAGAACAAATACCTCTTGCTTTCTTCTTCCCTCTTCCGTTCGGTTCTTCTTGTTCCTTTCTTTTCGGATCCGGTTTCTTCCTTTGTTCCTTGCGTTTTGCTTCTTTATGTTTAGTCCGAAAAAAAACCTTTGTTTCACTTTGCTTCGGTTTTGAGTTCCTACTTCTTGCTTTCGATTCGGCTGTATGGTTGTGGTATGGATTTGATCTTGATACTGTTGTTGTTGGGTTGGTTATGGATGATTTCGGTTTTCGGATTTGGTGATGATTTTGGTGATTAGGGTTTTCGGATTTGAGTTTGTTGTTTGGTGTTGGATTTCAAAAATGGTTTTTGGTACTGTTGTTGCTGGATTTCGAAAGTGTGGTTCAGATTTGATGGATATTGATTCGGTTTTGTTTGATGTTAGGGTTTGTGTTGCTTTTTTCGGATTTGATGGATTTGTGTTGCCTTTTTCGGATTTGGGTTTGGATCTTCTTTCTCACTGCTTTCTTTGTGATCGGTGCTTGAGTTCGTCACCGAACGGTGATGAACTCGCACTTGAATTGCAGAGAAAGAAAAGGTTCAATGATGATGATTCCGTAACGAATCACTGAGAATCATAATGAATTTTTTTTTAAAATGTTCTTGGTGTTCTTGGTGAAAAAAGCTTTTTGATCTGTTTTCTTTTGTTTTTGATTTTGGAATCTGTTTGTTGCCTTGAAAACTGTGACCCCTTGATTGACTCTGATACACTCTCTTAATTCATCTGACGCGCGGAAAGGACCAGAATACCCCTGGTGGAAACTTGGGGGAAAAGTTGGACATAACCAATGATACAATGACATGTGGACAAGGACTAAAATAAATAATAAAAACTGATAAATGAACAATAAAAAACAGATTTAAATAAATGGACAAATAAATAATTAAATAAATAATAAAACAAAAAACGAAAATTAACATAATAAAATAAAAAAATGTCCCGTCGGAACCAAAAAAAATGAGGTATTTTAAAATACCTCTCTGCCGAAATTTCGTCTGATACGACTGAGATTACGCGGCTTAATTACGCTAAATAAAACGATAAATCAACGACGTGAATGAAATAAATTTTACGAACGCAAACGCTACGCTATGCTAAAAAACGCACAAAACGCGAGTAAAAATTACGAAAATAAAACGTGAGCGACATAAACGACGAACGAAAAATAAACGCGACTGCAAAAAACGAACAAACACAGATATCACGGGAGTTCGCGCGCGAACGGACGACTGAAAAAAACGATCAACGTACAAATAAAATAAAATGAATCGGTCAAAAATTAGGGTACGACAGATGCCCCTATTTAAGTTTCTCCGTCACGAGGGTTTAAAAAGACGAATATTTTTGAAACGACGGGTCGGAGAGACTTAAATATCAAGTACACCAATTTTTGACCCACTCAGAAATCGAGAAAGCTCTATGGATGTAATGATATGAGTTGTCTGTTATGCAAGTACGAATGCAATGACGACGAAAACACTAACTCGAGGACCAAATAAAGTGTTACTGGGGGGAGAAAAAGTATGTCTATTACCTTTACAGGGGTAAAGAAGAACATACGAAAAGAAAAACTGGTCATTACCTTTACTGGGGTAACGACAAACATACGAAAGGGTAAAACTGTCAATTACCTTTACCGAGGTAATGACGAACATACAAAGGGTAAAACTGTCAATTACCTTTACTGGGGTAACGACAAACATACGAACGGGTAAAATTGTCAATTACCTTTACTGGGGTAATGACGAACATACAAAGGGTAAAACTGTCAATTACCTTTACTGGGGTAACGACAAACATACGAAAGGGTAAAACTGTCAATTACCTTTACTGGGGTAATGACGAACATACGAAGGGTAAACTGTCAATTACCTTTACTGAGGTAATGACGAACATACGAAGGGTAAAACTGTCAATTACCTTTACTAGGGTAATGACGGACATACGAAAGGATAAAACTGTCAATTACCTTTACTGGGGTAATGACGAACATACGAAAGGATAAAACGGTCAATTACCTTTACTGGGGTAATGACGAACATACGAAAGGATAAAATGGTCAATTACCTTTACTGGGGTAATGACGAACATACAAACGGGTAAAACTGTCAATTACCTTTACTGGGGTAATGACGAACATACAAAGGGTAAAACTGTCAATTACCTTTACTGGGGTAATGACGAACATACAAAGGGTAAAACTGTCAATTACCTTTACTGGGGTAATGACGGACATACGAAGGGTAAAACTGTCAATTACCTTTACTGGGGTAATGACAAACATACGAACTGAAATACTGATGATGCGTTACTACTACTGAGGCAATTTTGTTGAACAAAATACAGGTTACAAACGAATACCTTTCGTACGAATGTAGCTTAAACAAGACACTTGGGAAAATTGAAAAGGTGGGACCTGCCACTTGAAAGAAACTTAATGGTAAACAGACCGAAATGAATACAGTGGTGATGACGAATTTTACTGGATACACACAGAGTACGACACACAGGTAAAATGCATATGAATGATATCAGTATGCATGATATGTATGCATGAATGAATGAACATGTATGAAAATATATTGGTGAAACTGACGAGACAAGATTGGGCAGGTCGTAAGGATAGTGACCCGGTATTACAGTGCCAACACTTAGCATTCTTCACTGGGGATAAAACCATTGGAGATGAATCGAACCACAATCGGGATACCACCCGTTAACCAAACTGAAACTGGGTAAGGACCACATAACACAAAAAAAAACCTGGCTGAGGTCGCCATTTCTGAACTGAACGAAAATACCTTACCAAAATCGTGCTTCACATAGTCATTGCTTCTTTTGTATTCTTTTTCTCTTTTTTTTTTTGAAATCCCTAACTTTTGCCTGGATCGCCCTTTCGGGTTTTCAATCTACCGGGACTATATTCTTCTTTTTTGTATGTCCCTAATTTTTGCCTGGACCGCCCTTTCGGGTTTTCGATCCACCGGGACGCTCATTTTGGCTTAAGCCGCCCTTTCGGGTTTTCGACTTAGCGAGCTTTTCTTTTTTTTGCTACTTTTTTTGCTTCCTTTTTTTTTTTGCAAGACTATGATCCACTCTGTTGAATTCACCTGTGTTTGAATGGATGTTGACATATGTTTCCATGATATATGAACCTACAGATAATATGTTTGTCATTTTTTTGTTTTTTTCAAAAGAAAATATAAGAAGTAAAAGAAAATTTCAAAGTTTTTATTTCAAGTATTGACATTAAAAATGGAAGAAGAAAAATTTGCATATAGAATAAACAAGAATTCCAAAAGAGTGCACCGGCTCAAATTAATGTAATAGGGTGGTAACCGGCCAAAGGCATGGCTCCACGGATTACAAAAAGTTGGAAAATGGTAATTACATGGGAAGGTACATTGAACACAATAACCACTACATTCCTTAACAACTTTGAACCACTGTTTAGATGCTTTAGTGTCGGAGGACTTCTGACAGCTAAGGTGCCCCAACTCGGTGATGCTTGATCTGATGCAGTTACTTTGTCATAGTCCTTAACTTTTGCATAGGCCGCCCTTTCGGGTTTTCGACCTATCAGGATAAACTCTTTTCAATCTTTTTTCTCTTTTTTTTTTTGTGTCTCTAATTTTTGCCTAAGCCGCCCTTTCGGGTTTTCGACTTACCGAGACGCTCTTTTTTGGTTTAGGCCGCCCTTTCGGGTTTTCGACCTACCGAGCTGTTCTTTTCATATATCTTTAGACAAAGTATTTCTTGACTGCATCAGAATTCACTGGACGAGGTAAATCTTCTCCATCCATATTTGTAAGGATTAAAGCACCACCAGAGAACGCTCTCTTGACCACATAAGGACCTTCGTAATTCGGAGACCACTTGCCCCTGGGATCCGGTTGGAAAGATTTGATACACTTGATCACAAGGTCTCCTTCTTTGAATTCACGGGGATGAACCTTCTTGTCAAACGTCTGTTTCATCCTTGACTGATACAGTTGTCCGTGACACAAAGCGGTCATGCGTTTCTCTTCAATCAAATTCAATTGCTCATACCTACTCTGGCACCACTCAGCTTCAGTTAATTCAGCCTCCATCAAGACTCTCAAAGATGGGATTTCCACCTCCACGGGGAGCACTGCTTCCATACCATATACCAAAGAGAAAGGGGTTGCCCCTGTTGAAGTACGCACTGAGGTACGATATCCATGTAAGGCATAGGGTAACATCTCATGCCAATCTTTGTAGGTAACCACCATCTTTTGCACAATCTTCTTGATATTCTTATTTGCAGCCTCAACCGCACCATTCATCTGAGGCCTGTATGGTGAAGAGTTGTGATGTTCAATCTTGAAATCATCGCACAATTCTTTCATCATGTTGTTGTTCAAATTTGTACCATTATCCGTGATGATCTTGTTAGGAATACCATAACGGCAGATGATGTTATTCTTGATGAACCGAACCACTACTTGCTTGGTTACGATGGCGAAGGATGCCGCTTCAACCCACTTGGTAAAATAATCAATAGCCACTAGTATGAAACGATGTCCATTAGAAGCTTTTGGCTCAATCCGACCGATCATATCAATGCCCCACATGGAGAAAGGCCACGGAGAAGAGATAACATTGAGCATAGATGGTGGTACATGACTCTTATCTGCATATATCTGACATTTGTGGCACTTCTTGGCATAATTATAACAATCATTTTGCATCGTTATCCAGTAATAACCTGCCCTCAATGCTTTCTTAGCCATTGCATGTCCACTGGAATGAGTGCCAAAGGGACCTTCATGTATCTCATGCATCAATAAATCTGCTTCGCGTTCATCCACACACCTGAGTAACATTGCATCAAAGTTCCTTTTGTACAATACATCTTCATTCAGGAAGAAATTGCCAGACAATCTTCTCAGAGTCCTCTTATCTTTGTGAGATGCCCCAGGCGGATACTCTTGAGTTTGAAGGAAAACCTTGATATCATGAAACCAGGGCTTACCATCAGCAAGTACTTCAACTGCAAACACATAAGCGGGTCTTTCAAGGAACTGGACACTGATCAATGGCACATCATTGTGACGATTTACTTTGATCATTGAAGACAAAGTGGCCAAAGCATCTGCCATCTGATTCTCATCACGGGGAATGTGACGCAACTCCACTTTGTTGAAGAAAGTTAACAACCGTCTTGCATAATCTCTGTAAGGAATCAAACCAGCATGGTGAGTTTCCCACTTCCCTTTGATCTGATTAATCACCAAGGCTGAATCTCCGCATATGTCAATATTCTTAATCCTCATATTGATTGCTTCTTCAATGCCCATGATGCAAGCTTCATATTCTGCCATATTGTTTGTACAATCAAATCGTAGCCATGCAGTAAAAGGGATGTAAGTACCCTCAGGTGTGACAAGGACTGCCCCAACTCCATTGCCATAAGCATTAACGGCCCCATCAAAAATCAAACCCCATTCAGACTCAGGATCTGGACCTTCACCAAACAACGGTTCATCACAATCTTTCATCTTCAAATACATGACCTCTTCATCAGGGAAATCAAACTTAACAGGTTGATAATCTTCAACCGGTTGATGAGCCAAGTGATCTGCAAGGATACTCCCTTTGATTGCTTTCTGAGTATGGTATTCAATATCAAACTCGGCCAATAACATCTGCCAACGAGCAATTCTTCCTGATATCGAAGACTTCTCCAGGAGGTACTTGATTGGATCCATTTTGGATATCAACCAAGTGGTATGATTGATCATATAGTGCCGAAGACGTTTGGTAGCCCAGGCTAAAGCACAACAAGTCTTCTCAAGTGCCGAGTACCGGGATTCACAATCTGTGAACTTCTTGCTTAAGTAATAGATTGCATGCTCTTTTCTACCAGTTTCATCCTGCTGTCCGAGTACACAACCCATGGAATCTTCTAACACAGTCAAGTACATGATCAACGGTCTCCCTTCAACTGGAGGGACAAGAATTGGAGGTTCTAACAAATACTCTTTGATACTGTCGAAGGCTTTCTGACAATCTTCCGTCCAAACAATCCTTTGATCTTTGCGGAGTAACTTGAATATCGGCCCACAAGTAGCAGTCATATTAGAGATAAACCTGGAGATATAATTCAGTCTTCCGAGAAAACCTCTGACTTGTTTCTCTGTTTTTGGAACGGGCATGTCCCGGATGGCTCTGACTTTGTCGGGATCTACTTCAATACCCTTCTGGCTAACAATGAAACCCAAAAGTTTCCCTGATCGGACACCGAAAGTACATTTATTAGGATTCAAACGGAGCTTGTACTTTCTCAACCGCTGGAACATCTTCAACAGATACTCAACATGTTCCTCTTCAGTACCAGACTTGACAATCATATCATCCACATAAACTTCTATCTCTTTGTGCATCATATCATGGAATATCTTGGTCATACCCCTCTGATAAGTGGCACCAGCGTTTATCAAACCAAATGGCATTACTACATAGCAGAAAGCACCCCACGGCGTGATGAAAGATGTCTTTTCTCTATCTTCAAGAGCCATCTTGATCTGATTGTAGCCAGAGAACCCATCCATGAAGGAGAAAACTTTGCATTGAGCGGTACTATCAACCAATACATCAATATGAGGTAGAGGGAAATCATCCTTCGGACTTGCTTTGTTCAAATCTCGGTAATCAACACACATTCGGACCTTACCATCTTTCTTCGGAACAGGCACGATGTTGGCCAACCACTGAGGATACTCGGACGTAATTAGAAAGCCTGCATCAATCTGCTTCCGTACTTCTTCTTTGATCTTAAGAGCCATATCAGGATGAGACCTTCTGAGCTTCTGTTTGACCGGAGGACACTCAGGCTTCAAAGGCAAGCGGTGTTCTACAACTTCATGATCTAAACCCGGCATGTCTTTGTATGACCAAGCAAATATGTCAGCGTACTCTCTGAGAAGTTCAATTACCTTTTCTTTGACGGTAACTTCCAATGACGCTCCAATCTTGATATCTTTTCTATCCTCCTCAGTACCCAGATTGATCAATTCTAATTCTTTCTCATGAGGCTGAATGATCTTTTTCTCGTGCTCTAACATCCATCTGATCTCATCAGGAATCTCATCATCCTCCTCTACCATAGCCTCGTAAACAGGGGATTCAAAGTTGGGCAGAAGCATAGGGTCACTGTGTTCAACGGACTTATGTATGTTCAGTCTGCACATGATTTATGATTGATTTTAGTAAATGAGTAAATGCAGACTTTTGAATTTGATTGATTTAAAAAGAAAAAGAGAATAAAATTTTTTTGGGATTTTTCTATTACCATTTTTCCAGAAAAAAAGCAGTAAACAAAAATAAAACAGTCATGATAGAAACGACGTTTTTCATTAATAACGACAATACTTGAAGATAAAACAAAAAGCCCTACAAGATTTCATTTTCGTCTGGGGCAGGACGAAAAGAGTTTTCTTAAAAAACGAAAAAGTAGACAAACATATTACTTAGACACATGCATCACAGAAGGAATATCCACAGCGATCCAATTGCAACAGGCTCCTCCAGGTGTCACAAAGACAGGTGCAACCTCCTCTGACTGATCCTCAAGAATGGCATTAGTTTCAGGTGGAGCATGAATAAACCCAGCACTGTGAAAAATACCCTCAACTGGCTTGAAACTGGCGCTCGACTGACTGGTAGAGAAACCGAGACCTTCTTTCCGCTTGTTCTCAGGCAGCTGTACCAACTGACCCCAGCCTCCTGTTTTACCATCTTGTACAAGCTTTCGGGCATCCTTCAAAGAGGCCATACAAGTCTCACCTTTCTTAGCAACTCCTCCTTCTGCAGAGAACCCCTGAAAAGAAGTTCCTTCTACATCATCAGCACCAATATAGGAGAAAGCAGACAAATGACTAACCAACAAGGCTGATTCACCAATTACCGTTATCAGCTTTCCACAACTTACAAACTTCAGCCTTTGATGAAGAGTGGAGGTTACTGCTCCAGCCTCATGAATCCACGGTCGTCCAAGTAAGCAACTGTACGAAGCTTGGATATCCATGACTTGGAAAGTAACCTTGAAGGTATGAGGACCCACCGTGATAGGCAAGTCTATGTCCCCAATCACCGACTTCCTAGATCCATCAAATGCTTTTACCATCACTGCACTTGGCCTCAACTGGGCGCCACGGTATGCCAACCTTTCCAAAGTAGTTTTTGCCATCACATTGAGGGCGGAACCGGTGTCTATCAACACATTCGACATTGAGTCTGACTTACAAAGGACGGAAATGTGCAAAGCCCAGTTGTGGTTTCTTCCCTCCGCCGGGAGGTCTTCATCACTAAAGCTCAGGTTATTACACGCAGTTACATTCCCCACTATACTCCCGAATTGCCCCAGGGTAACATCGGGATCCACATATGCTTGAGCCAAAATCTTCATCAGAGTGTCCCTATGAGCTCCAGAGTTCATTAGTAAGGACATTATGGAAATTTTGGACGGGGTTTGCAACAACTGATCGATTATCTTGTATTCACTCTTTTTGATCAGCTTCAAGATCTCATCACTACCTTCCTGAATGATCCCCTCAGGTTGGCTGGCACCTTTACCCTTGTCAAGATTCTGCACTGGCACATTCGGAGCAGTATTCTCGTTGCGCACAACAGTGGGGAGAATACGCCCACTTCTCATTACTTTGCCCACACCTGCTATATTTATGACAGCATCTGCAGAGTGCAGAGGGATCTCTTTACAATTCTCAACAATAGTTGCCTCATACCGGTAGGGTATGGCCTTCTGAGAAGTATAGGGAACAGGTCCTGGCAAGCGGATCACTAGAGGAGTGACATCTGACTTCGCACCATCACGGGCTACTTCAAGATTCTTAAACACCGGAGTAATAACACAAACATTCCTGGATTCCCTCTTGACAATCAGCTCTTTTCTGTCAATCAATCCTTGTATATCCTCCTGGACTTTCTCACACCCTCGGGGATCCACAGAACACACTTCACAAGCATCGTGATTGTGGTCAAACATGTTGGCTTTGCACATCTTGGCGTGAATCGGGACCAAAGGAGTTCTGATATCTTGAGCCCTGAGAATTAGACTCAATTCTTGATCCTCTTGAATCATATTAACAGCCGGCCCATGAGATGGCAAAGGGTTATTCTGAGTATTGGAATTGGTGTCCTCGAAGGACAACTCTTTGCTTTGAATCAACCTCTGAACTTCTTCTTTGAGCGGATAACAGTGCTCAACATAATGCTCAGGTGCCCCTTGGTGAAAGGCACAAGTAAGATCAGCACGGTGCCATGGAGGTAGTGGGTTCTGTGGACGAGGAGGCTGCCTAGTCTGCACAAGATTCCTTGCTAATAAAGAGGGTAGCAAGTCTGCATACAACATGGGTATGGTGGGAAACTCTTTTCTGGGTAGGCGATTTGGCTGTTGTGGAGGTCGATTACGAGGTTGTTGTTGTTGAGGTGGTGGTGGGTAATATGGTTGTTTGTAGAAAGGTTGCGGATACGGTTGTTGATATAGTGGTGGATAGAATGGTGGAGGCCTCTGGGGCGTTTGGGGGTGGTAATGTTGATTTTGTGGAGCTGGGAAAGGTGGTGGAATATTGGCAATGAAGGGGTAGTTTGGATATATTGGCTGGGATCCACCCTGGGCTACCATACTGACTTCCTGAGCACTCTTCTTTGGATAACTGTTTCCAAATTTCTTGGGTCCGTTAGACGACCCACCTGACGAAGCACTTGATACACTACTTTCTTTGGCCAGAATTCCTTTACGGACCAAATCTTCAATGCGAACCCCCGCGTCAACCATCTCAGTAAACTTCTGCGACGCGCAACCAATCATTTTCTCCGAGTAGTAGGGACTCAAAGTTTCAAAGAAAAGATCAGCCATTTCTCTTTCCTCCAGAGTAGGGCGAACTTGGGCTGATTTTTGGATAAAGCGGAGAGCATACTCCTTGAAAGACTCTTTATCCTTTTGAGTCATAGCTTGCAGTTCCCTTCGGGTGGGCCCCAGATGTATGTTATACCTGTACTGCTGTATGAAAGCCCTGGCCAGTTCTTCGAAGGTGGTGATACCCTTCAGATTCATATACCATATTTGTGCGGGACCAGTCAAACTGTCTTGGAAACAATGAATGAGCAAAGGTTCATTGTCTTTGTAGGCTGTCATCTTCCTTACATACATAACCAGATGACTCTGTGGACAAGTGTTCCCTTCATATTTGACAAAATCCGGAGTTTTGAACTTAGGAGGCAGCACCACATTTGGGACCAAACAAAGATCGTGCACATTCTGACCATAGATGTCTTTACCACGAAGAGCTCTCAGTTCTTTCTGCACTACGTCGTACTTCTCTTCCAGACTTACCATTCTGTCATCCCCCACCACACTACCCGAATGATAAATTGGTCCTTCCTCATGCTGAGCAGTATGCACAATGGGTGCCGTGTGATTCATGACAGCTTGAGGGAATAACTGTCCATGATGAAAAAGTGGCGTTGCTTGTTGTCCATAAGGAGTTGGCATTTCTGGGCCAGCAAAGCGTACACCTTCACTAGCTGTGAGAGGCATACCCCAAGGATATTCTTTGGACATGTAGTTCTGAGGGTGATAAGCAAACCCAGAAGGACGAAGACCTTCATTGTACATATTCGATGCATCTCCAAAAGAAAAACCAGCCGGGGTGGGCTGTGCAGTGCCAGTAGCCGTGGCAGTAAGGATTGGTTGTGTAGGACCAGTCTGGGCAGATGAAACAACCACAGTAGAAGTGTGTGCAGCAGACGTAACAACAGGAATTGGCTGAGCATCAAGAACTGGTTGAACCGGGATAACATCAAGAATCGGCTGGGTAGCTGCCGCTTGCGCCTGATTGGCCATTATAGCCTCCATCATAACCGTCAACTTATCCATTCCCTCTCTGAGTGTAATAACCTGTTCTTTGAGATCCCTGTTCTCTTGTTCTATCAAATCCATCTTCTTTTTAACAATTGCCCGAGTGTTGTGGATGCGAGAAGGCTTGTACTGAATACGCCGGGCCACTTTCCTTGACTGAGGCAGAAATGAGAGAATTATGAGACTCGGTTTTGACAGTTTATGGATGCAGTATGATGCATGATATGCTAAAAATGCAAAAATAATGCAATTTTTGATTCATCGAAGAACTTATAGAAACAATCTTTTGTAAACATAACAATCCTAAACATTCATTACAAAAATAAAGAAGCAAAACAAGATAATTCCCTTTTAACAAACTGAGCCAAGGGATAGACTTCAAAGTTCATAAAAGAAAACTAAGAAAATACAATAAAAGGAAACAAAAGATGAAGATCTTAAGCTCTTGAAGCAGACTACTCCTCCAAATCTGAATGCGGACCAGCGAAGAAATCCATGCGTTTCTTCTTACTCCTGGGAACCTGTTCAAGTATAGCATCCTTCACCCTGATTCGCTCTTTCAGCTCAGCAATCTCCTGATCTTTCTTATGATTTTTCCAATTCTCTTCTTCTAGCAAATTCATGAGGGTGTCATTCTCACGCTTAGCTACTTGATACTTTCCTTCCCACTCAGCCTTTTCACGCTCTAACTTAGCCAAACGTAACTGATACTCTTCCGCAGTCTGAGGAGGTAAAGGCAAGATCGGTGCTGGTACAGTTGAAGATAGGAACCTCGGTAAAACATAAGGCATTCCAAAGTCTGCAGCCCTGTCAATGACCCATTGGGTGTAGGATTCGTGCACAAAGCCTTCTCTCCTTCCTAATTGACCCTTACTAAGTCTATGGATGCCACGCCAAGCTTGCACGAACAACCCTCTCTGGTTCAGGTGATCTTTGTTATTGAGATAGAATTCATTCTCTAGATAAATATTATCTGGCTTGGTTCTCAACGGATATCCGAACTGACGTCTGGCTAGAATGGGGTTGTAGTTAATTCCGCCGTGTATACCGAGAAGGGGTACACTGGAGTATTCACCACAACTGACAATGATAGCTTCCACATCATTAGTTGCACGGTACCAGACTATATCGGATGGAGTTAGAGACATGATTCTTCGGGACCACGGATGACCCTCTTGATTGGCTTGAAATGAGTGGGTTTGAGGTAGATGGGAGGTAAACCATTTGTAGAGTAAAGGTGCACAACAAAAGACAGTCCCACGTTTTGCGAGGGTTCGGTCATGGATAGAATGGTATGTATTGGCTAACAAAGTAGGGACAGGGTTTTTGGTGAGAAAAATTTGGATAGCATGGATATCGACAAAGTTGTCGAGGTTTGGGAAAAGCACAATGCCGTATATGAGTAAGGCTAAAATGGAATGGAATGCCTCATTACTGGATGCGTCGGCAAAGGTGGAAGCTTGTTGGTAAAGAAAATCAGTAGACAGACCTAGAAGACCTCCTTTGGTAGTGAGGTGGGCTTTTATGACAGAGGCTCCAAGGTGGAGAGCCGCAGCAATAGTTGCGAACTTAGGAACGGGTTCAAGGCCACTGAACGGTATTTCATCAAGCACTGGCAGACCAACTAAGTAGGAATACTCTTCAAGGGTGGGAACCAATTGGTAATCCGGGAAAGTAAAGCAGTGGTAGAGTGGATCGTAGAACTGGATCAAAGTTTCCAAAATTCCTTTTTCAACATCTGTTTTGAGGATACCCAACAATCTCCCATGACGCTCGTGAAAAGCTTCCTGACTAGTTACCTTCTTTGCCAAATCTCTTAGCTTTAAAACATCCGGCTGGTGGAAAACATACTTCCTGGTGCACCTCCTTACTTTATCCATATCTAAAGATGTTTACAAGAAAAGCTTAAATAAGTCCTTCGATATTTCATCGGATGCAAAAATATATTTATGGATGAATGCATGTATGCATGATTATGCTAAAGAATATAGAAAACATGGTGGGGTTAAGTTCACAACGTTGGAGCTGAGGGTAAAACACGTCAATAGGTAAGGACTATGGTTTCAAATGTACCTGTATCACGGGTTCTACCAAGTTCCCAAATTACAACCCCCTTTTGAATATATTGGGGCCTAGAAATACTCCTAGTCCCATGACATTCATAAGGAAGTCTAGTTTGAGCGTAGTATCGCGTAACGACTAAACCAAGACTGACTCATGATTTTAGCCACCGCACTACATCCTAAAAGGCTGAGATGGGTTAGATGTAACTCTAGGTTCTCAACTTCGACGGTCACTTGAAAATAGCATGCCAAACATGAATACTCATGTTAACAAATTATACTTCCAAGATTCCTTAGTTGAGTGGGGTTATCACATGTACCACAACCAAAAATCACTCTTGGTAAGGTACTATGATTATACCACCATCCTATCCTAATTTCCTCTCAAGTCCGGGTAGGGGGACTTATCTCGCCACTCACGAAAAAGTAAACAATTAGGCACGTATTTACAAAAGTATAAGCAAATAAAGCGCAAAAGTAAAGAAAGATAAAATAGGCTTAACCCTCTAAAGGTCCCCAGTGAAGTCGCCATTTCTGTGCTCGTGATTTTCGGGTGTCAGAATCATTGATTAGATTCGAACCTTGAATCATTGAACTCTCAACTTTTATTCGCGGGAAGGGAAAAAAGTGAGTAAAAAACCCTTAAGACCTTGGATTCGGAGGTTGGTTTCGATTGGGGAAGGTGTTAAGCACCCTAACCGACTATGGTATCCCATAGGAACCTTCTACCTATTCTCTAATCTTGCGCTAAATTGATTTTACTTATATTAAAAAAGTTAAGAGTTAAAGTGAAAGAAGGGAGAAAGAAGAAGCATGTTTTTGGTTATTTTTATTGATTTGGAAGAGTCGGAACTCTTTGCCTACTTACCCAAATAACTCGGGATCAAAATCAAGTAGTTCGGCTAAAGAACTTATTTGATGAGTTGAATCGATTTTAACATTTTTGAAAAGAAGGTTTTAAGAAGAGATGAGAGGCCTCAAGGCATGAGAAGAAAATACGATGAAGTTGGTTAATTTTAATTATACGAAATCCATGTCTAATGTGGATATTAAATTAATTAACATTTGATTAAGGAAAATAAAAAGAAAATCACTTGGATTACATACCAAGGTTTACTTAAAAGAAAATTGAATTTGACTTGATTGACTTTTTTTAAGAAAGATATTTTCTCTAAACTAACGACGAAATCGCATAACGGCGGAATAAAAATAAAAGAGCGTAAAGCGATAAATAAAGTGGTGTGTCGGTGCGCGTGTCAGTGCGTGTGCCGGTTACATATTACATACCCTAAATACATTCTATGGTCTTAAAAAAGAAAGAAAGAAATGCGCGAAAATAAATTACATCAATTCCCTAATTATACACACTAAGCCAAACGTAAAAAAAAACAAAATAAATGACAAGAAATTTAAATATGCATGCAATATTTCTAATGAGAATTATTCCCATAAACTAAAATGCAATTTTAAACAAATTAAGACAATGAGACTATAAAATGCGATGCTAAACATAGGAAATAAATATAAATGCAAAATAAACGAAATTTAAAATCGCATGAGATGTTAAATATTTAATAAACAATCATGAAACATGTAATGAGAGGACACTAAACAATTTAAAAGAGGACAACTTAGAAATAATTTAAAGAAAAAGAGAAGAAAATTAAGAGGAAATGGGAGATTTGCTAGAAAAATAGTAGTAAAAAAAAACAATAATAAGAGGAAAAAAAAACTAGATGAATCTGGACCATTTGATGAATCAAAAGATCCAGATTCCATCATATTATCATTTCATCATAAACACAAGCTCAAAATCAGAAGGCAAATAAAATGCAGGAACACCATAAACAAACAGGCAGCAGCATGCATATAATTAAAACGCAGAACAAATTCTAACCATCAGATTTTGGAAATGTCCACATCTGATGGCCTTGATCACAAGGGAACACCATAACGAAACCAGGCTTGCAGGCATGGGAACACATGAATAAAAGTGGTATAAAAGCAAAAATTAAAACAAAAAAAACACATAACTCATAAAAACAAACTCTCCTTCTTCTTCATAGAGAGAGAAGCTCCAACTTCTCTCTAGAATAGAGCTGGCCGGCGAAGGAAGAAAGGGGGCCGGAGGTGGTGCTCCGGCGCGGTGGTTGGCCGGAGGGCCACCGCGCCGGAGAGCTAAACTTGTTTTTTTTTGAATTTTTTTTTACCTACGGCTTCCTTTCTTCATTCTCAATACAAATCCATACTTAGTTTTTACCAAAAACAAACAAGCAATCCTAGATCTACAAAAAGAACTTCATCCAACAACACACAACAAAAAAAGTCAAGAACAAATACCTCTTGCTTTCTTCTTCCCTCTTCCGTTCGGTTCTTCTTGTTCCTTTCTTTTCGGATCCGGTTTCTTCCTTTGTTCCTTGCGTTTTGCTTCTTTATGTTTAGTCCGAAAAAAAACCTTTGTTTCACTTTGCTTCGGTTTTGAGTTCCTACTTCTTGCTTTCGATTCGGCTGTATGGTTGTGGTATGGATTTGATCTTGATACTGTTGTTGTTGGGTTGGTTATGGATGATTTCGGTTTTCGGATTTGGTGATGATTTTGGTGATTAGGGTTTTCGGATTTGAGTTTGTTGTTTGGTGTTGGATTTCAAAAATGGTTTTTGGTACTGTTGTTGCTGGATTTCGAAAGTGTGGTTCAGATTTGATGGATATTGATTCGGTTTTGTTTGATGTTAGGGTTTGTGTTGCTTTTTTCGGATTTGATGGATTTGTGTTGCCTTTTTCGGATTTGGGTTTGGATCTTCTTTCTCACTGCTTTCTTTGTGATCGGTGCTTGAGTTCGTCACCGAACGGTGATGAACTCGCACTTGAATTGCAGAGAAAGAAAAGGTTCAATGATGATGATTCCGTAACGAATCACTGAGAATCATAATGAATTTTTTTTTAAAATGTTCTTGGTGTTCTTGGTGAAAAAAGCTTTTTGATCTGTTTTCTTTTGTTTTTGATTTTGGAATCTGTTTGTTGCCTTGAAAACTGTGACCCCTTGATTGACTCTGATACACTCTCTTAATTCATCTGACGCGCGGAAAGGACCAGAATACCCCTGGTGGAAACTTGGGGGAAAAGTTGGACATAACCAATGATACAATGACATGTGGACAAGGACTAAAATAAATATTAAAAACTGATAAATGAACAATAAAAAACAGATTTAAATAAATGGACAAATAAATAATTAAATAAATAATAAAACAAAAAACGAAAATTAACATAATAAAATAAAAAAATGTCCCGTCGGAACCAAAAAAAATGAGGTATTTTAAAATACCTCTCTGCCGAAATTTCGTCTGATACGACTGAGATTACGCGGCTTAATTACGCTAAATAAAACGATAAATCAACGACGTGAATGAAATAAATTTTACGAACGCAAACGCTACGCTACGCTAAAAAACGCACAAAACGCGAGTAAAAATTACGAAAATAAAACGTGAGCGACATAAACGACGAACGAAAAATAAACGCGACTGCAAAAAACGAACAAACACAGATATCACGGGAGTTCGCGCGCGAACGGACGACTGAAAAAAACGATCAACGTACAAATAAAATAAAATGAATCGGTCAAAAATTAGGGTACGACACTGCCCCTTATAAATCCTCTCTGCTCCTTAGAAACAATGTTAGGAAGAATTGTAGCCAATCTGTCAGCAACGATCTTTGTGATAAAATTGAATTTGAAATTAGCCAAGGCAATTGGTCTGTATTGCTCAATCGTGTCTGCATTGTTGTTCTTTGGAATCAAAATGATGGTGTTTGAGTTGTACCCTGGAAGCATCCACCCTGTTGTGAAGAATTGAAGGACTGCAGCAATTACATATGACTTGACTATATCCCAATACTCTTGAAAAAAACAAGCACCAAAACTGTCGGGTCTGGGGGCTCCATCATTGTTCGTATCAAAAATTGCGTGTTTGATCTCATCGGAAGAGGGAAGTTTGGTGAGCAAGGTGTTTGTTGGACCATCAATGAGATTTGGTATGACTTCTTGCACGAGCGAGCTATCCTGCAAAACAATGTTAGTGGAAAAAAGACATTTATAATGAGAAACAATGTGATCAGCAATTCTAGATGGTTCAGTAATAATCTTTGTATCTTTTCTGATGGAGGAAATAAGTTTTGTTTTATTTTTGTTTTTGTTATTCTATGGAAATACTTGGTGTTTCTGTCACCATGAAGGTGCCAATTTACTCTTGCTTTTTCTTGCCAGAAAATCTCTTGATTTTTGAGAGCTTCCTCTAAGTGAACAGGAGCCACCTTCTCTTGGTTAAGCAGGGTATCGGAGTGACCGGAGGTATTTATTTGTGTTTGAATTTGGTTAAGGTTTGCTTCAGCAAGTTTGACATGATCATGAATGTTACCATACATTTCCTTGTTCCAAACCTTGAGTTTAGACTTTAACATTTTCAACTTAGTGTTCAAGATAACCATAGGGCATCCAACAACTCTAACCCTCCAGCACTGCTCAAAATTATTAGAGCAAATTAAATTAAACAGAATGTTAAATTGTCACTCACACTATTAGTAAAGCTCGTTTGAAACTCTTTTGTCGAGGCTGCTTACAAGTTACAATTATATTCTTACTCTACTATTGTTGTTAATTACACACCGATATATTTCAATTTTAGCTGAAAAAGTTAGGGATTTAAGATAGTAAGAATAAAATAAAAACAAAAAGGGAAGAACAAGGCATGGTCTTATAACGTGCATGTGCTTTAGCCTACACCAACGATTAGTGTCCCTCAAATCATTTCTTCAAATTGAATATTTTATTTAATTTCTATGATTGCAAATTCCAGTGGGGAAGTTGTGATTTAATCCCTGCAACTGTAGTGGAGGCTTAGCCCTAAGAGTGATAGATAGGGAGAGGTCTCCAAACATTTTAGTTATATGTGAGGATGATTCTATATGCTTAAATTGTGGTGAAGGAATTAAATAGGAGTGAAATGTGCATTTGGAGTGAATTTGTAAAAGTGTATTTTTTGGATTTAATTTGAATATTGTGCTATTGAAAACGCAAATGATGCAAATTTATGATTTTTGTGATTGGAAATGATATAGAAATGAAATGAATCAAAGTTAGTATTTTGAGTGTGATGAAATTGAGTTTTCTTGAGAGTGAAGTAACAAAATAAAATATGAAAAATATAAATAAAAATGTGCATAAAAATGAGAAATTTGAAGCTAACTTCAAAAACAATTAGTTAATATGGAAATGATACTCATGGAAATGCATTTGATGTAAAAAAAAATTAGATTTATTGACTTTGGTCAAAGATTGACTTTAGTCAATGGTTAACTTTTTTTGCATAAATTTAGAAAACAAGAAGAAAAACTGAAAAAATTTTAGCTAGGGCAAAATTGGGGTATGAGAATAGGAAAATAAATAGATATTCAAAAACAGAGAAACTTATTATATTCCCTCCACCAAAGAATGTTGTAAAAAGGACCAACACAAAATGCAAACACCATTTTATACAAACGGTGGAATTCACTTTTGCTTTAGTCTTTGTTGACCTGCAAAGCAAAGATTGAAATTTGAGGAAGAAGGAAATAGATATGCAAATCTTAAAAAGCATGAACATGGTAACTCAGTAGAAATTTCAGACCTTTTTTGATAAAATAATTTGGCCAATCGGCTTAAAAAAATGAACACAAATACCATTTTTTTTTTTTTGAGAAGCTAAACTAGCCACCTGACTTGGAGGGAATCGAACCTGAGACTTCGAGGAGGAGCACACTCCCAAGTCCCAAGCAATTACCATCGGACCAACACAAGTGGGTTCACAAATACTCTATATTGTTTTAACCAATTGAAAGTTGCAGCTGAAGCAGGTGACATAGATATCCTCTACACAATGATTCAAGATGATCCATCAATCTTGGATATTATAGATTTAATACCATTTGTTGAAACTCCTTTACATATATACTGCTGCATCAATGGGTCATCTCCAGTTTGCCTCTGAAATTATGATATTGAAACCTTCATTTGCTTGGAAACTAAATCCACAAGGATTCAGTCCCATCCATCTCGCAATGCAACACGGGCAAAAGAGTATGGTGGATCGCTTTGTGAAAATCAATAAAGACCTTGTTACAGTTCAAGGAAGAGGAGGCTTAACCCCTCTTCATTTTGCAAGTCAAAATGGTGATGTTGAACTTTTAGCTCATCTTCTCTTTGCTTGTCCAAAATCCATTGAATACTTGACTGTGAGGTTCGACACTGCATTACATATTGCTGTCAAGAATGAACAATATGAGGCCCTTCAAGTACTTGTTAGCTGGCTCAAATTAAATACACAAATAGGTGCTAGAAAGCTGGAAACTAAAATCCTAAACCAAATGGACAAGGCAGGCAACACTATCTTGCACATTTCAGCGCTAAATAGTGAACCACAGGTAACCTGGCAATGATTGAAACCACATGTCTTCTTTATATTTTCTTTCAATTAGTCAAGCTAAAAAATTTGGGATTAACTCTTCAATAAAATCAGTTTGTAGGGTTAGAAATAGAAAGTCACTCTTTATAAACTCTTTAGGTCCAATATAATATTTGAGTTTTCCATAATTTTGTAATTTTTTTATTTGCAGAACAAACAAAAACTAATAGGGTTTGTTTGATGGTCAGGATAGAGAGACATACATTTATCATATCCTGCTTAAAATGTTTGATGCACCAAATGGTAGGATAAAATAAACCATTTTTCTATGCTATCCTGACTATCCATTGTAATTTCTATCCTAGAAATTATCCTGATGGGATTAGAAGATCATTCCTTAATTATTATCTTGATAATCTGCCATTTTTAAAATATTGTCATTTTTAAAATAATGATAGCATATATTTTCTATTGTAATTAATAACATGCCATTTTTATAGTATTTAATTAATTATGAGAGTAATTTTTCATTTAATTGTAATAATATCGTGTTTGTTATCATGTGCGCATCAAACACATGATAGGATAATGTTTTTCATGTTCTTGTCATATCCTATTTCTATTCAGCTTTATATCATATCCTGACTATATCCTATCCTGACTATCAAACGAACCCATAAAGATAGTGATTCTTTAGCACACAGGTGAAGATTATAACTTCTAACAACTGTATAAGTCATTAATTATTACTTGATAGCACAGGCAATTTGTTGGTAAAGACTATGATAAAATTGAACACAGAGAACTTGGAAGACACCATTAGACATAACAACCACAGAAGAGAATAAGAGCATATTAATCAGTGCTGGAGCAGAATTTGGCTCACAATTTGCAAATGCTCTCACACCCGCAAATCAACTGATATCAAACATCCACTATATGGGCGAGATGTTAACTTGTATATCACAGGATCAACGCAACACTTGGTTGATAGTTTCAACTCTTGTTGCAACAGCAACTTATCAATCAGTACTGACACCCCCTGCTGGAATTTATCAAATGAGTGCTGGAGACAATAATTTGAACATTACTTCCTCCAACTCTTCTACCCCAGGAAATGTTGGGAGGCCGGTCTTGACAACAAGTGCTTTCGGTTTCTTTTTAGAATACAGCTTTTTTCTCAGTATTTTTCGCTCGCGTCCAGCATAACTGACCAAAATACCCCTGCGCTAGTTAACTAACGCAAATGTAAAATTAACTTGACTTAAAATTTCGTTTTTTTCACACTTACGTGACTTAAGTCATGCCGCGTGAGTTTACTCACGTAGGAATTAACACCTGCGTAAATTAACTCACGCTTGTTCAAAGTTGCAAAGTACACATGTGAGGGACAGACATCACATACTAATTCAGTTCAGCATATATAAGTACTCCCGTTCTTTAGTTTTAGAAGCGGTTCAGCTCCTTTAATTTTAGAAACAGTTCAATTTGGGAATATAAGATTCCATTATAGCGAGAACCAAAAGACATTTTGGTACTGTTCACTTTGGTTTTCCTATCCAAACAGAACAATGAACAACACTTACATTGACTGTGGAACAATTTGTCTCTGTCATTGGCTATAGTAGTGGAAAACCAACATTGTCCTCTTTTGCTTTTGATATATCAGAACAGTCTTAGCATGATTATACACCAAGTCAGAGGCTTCAAAGTCTAAAATAGTAGCACTTCACACTGCTATGTAAATGTCTGTCCTTCACATGTGTACTTTGCTACTTTGCAACTTTAAAGTAGCGTGATTTAACTCACGCAGGTTAATTCATGCGTGAGTTAACTCATACAGCGTGACTTAAGTCACGCATGTGTAAAAAATACAAAAACAGTAACTCTGTGAGACTTAACTCACGCTGCGTGAGTTAAGTTGCGCAGCGTTACTTAACATGCGCATAGGTAAAATTGAAAAGGCTGGAGGGTGCAAAAGTTTTGTGCAGGAGAGAAAAGTAACCTTCTTTTTATAAGTAACTATGGTTTCCTTTTTGGTATCAATTATAGTAATATATATTCTGACCCCCAAGGGGTACATAGGCACTATATTGTTTTTTCCAATGACTTCTTTTGTTGCTTGTTATCTCTTTTCTTTCACTGTGATTTCCCCTACACATGCCATTTACACGGCTCTTAGCACCCTTTTGACATTATTTTTGTGTCTCGTGGGTATTTTCCTCACTATTCTATTCTACTATGCATATTGGGGCCATACTAAGAAATTCTGCAATTGGAGAAACACCGATGAAGATGGCAGATAGAAGATACATGTTATATGATCACAAATTAGATCTGCAACGTAACTCAAACCACTGCTGCTCCTGGTCGTATTCACAGGGAACAATAACTCAACGTCGATTTAGCAAATTGCAAGTCAGTGTGTATTTCAATCATACAAGTAATTGTCATTTGTTGTTTGGAAGTTGTTCTACATGATGTGATGGTCTTTTCTAAAAGACTAATGGCATGTTTGGATGGAGTTTATTAAAGTTGCTTATACAAATAAATAAACTTTGTATTCATAAGTTTGTCGATGTAGTGTATGAAAAAAACCTTTTATAAAATATGATTTTCCTTAACGAGAACTTAACTCAATCCAAAAGGACATTAAATACCAAATACATTCACTCTCTTGTAATTGTTATAAGGAAAAGGAAAAAATATTTTTTAGATTATTCAATATTATAGATCAGATACACCAATTACTCAATGAATCTAAAAATAATTTATTTATAATTGTGACCGAAAAGAGTGTAAGTAACTGTGTACTCCGTATTATTATTTTATTTTAATTTTTTGAATAAGCCAAAAGAAATATATTAAAACGAAACAAATGAGACCAAGCTAAGCACCAAATATGTCTATCAAGGATTTAAAATAAAAAGTTAAAGTACAAATAAAATAAGAGTTTAAGGTGGTGGTAAGTTGACAGTACAAAACGATTTTGCAGACATAACCAATCCAAACATTTAGAATCACCACATCAATTAATATTTTTAATTTATGTGGCAATTTGGAATATTTTGATTGGTTGTGTGTGCAAAGTTATTTTGGACTGTCAACTCACCACCATTAAACTCGTAAAATAAACACCCTACAAAGAAATAAAGCCAACATAGCATTACCCGGTGGAATAACCAATACAAATAGATGTATTACTCTACCAAGCATGGAATTCAAAAGACAAACTAGGCATAAACACCTTAACCCACCACCATGAATTAAGTTTCACCATGTCAACAATCGGAGAGACAGACGACTTCTTAGTTTGAGAAAATATAAGATTATGTTCATTCCAAATAATCCAAACAGTCGCCATCCAAATTATTTGAAATGTTTTTCTTTCGAATGGCATTGAATTTAAAATTTAGAGAGGATCAGTTCCAATTGCAAGAACAAAAGACTCAAGGGGTACTCTTCGACAACGAAGTATTAGAAGTAAATCTTCGTTATTAGGGTGATAACAAGTAAACCTTCGATCGAATAAAGTAATATCCTCAACTCATCATCTTCGTTGCACCCCCTACACTCTCTCGGTCTCTTCGTTGCACCTCTTACACCCCTTCCCCCTTCAACCTTATCTCTATTAACCCATGAGACACCCTTCTCCAAAACATCCCCAACAATTTTCTGTCACATGTCACTCAAAAGTATATGGTACTTATTTTCTGTCATATTAGGTTTTCTGCAATTGAAAGTGATAGGTAAATATATTATATGGTACTTATTTTATGTGTTTGATCTTGTTGAATTTTTACGGTGAAAATTTAACTTCACATGTCATATTGCGTTTATGAGATTGCATCAGACCCATATCTATTATAAAAAAATATAGGTTTTCAGCAATTGAATGCGATAGGTAAATATATAATTTAAATATGAAGAGTATAAAATTGACTAAGGAAAGTTATTAGAGGACTAACCAATGAAGCTTATTTCCAACACAACTTAGTAATTCATAGTATCAACCTAACCGTAATTTTTAAGAATCAAGATATTTGAACGATTAACTTAGTAGGTTCATGTAGACCGATAATTTTAAATCTTTGGTATTGGTAAACCCATTCATCAATTACCATTTTCATTATAGTGAAAAATGTAAACAATTAATTTTTTAAAATTTTTTATATATACTTTGGTCATTTGAAACGCAATTTTTATCTCATAATTTAATCTCTTTGTTGTTAATTTTACACTTACTTTTACAATGGGGGTGCTTCCATAACCACCATTCTCTATAGGCACCCAAATATTATACTCCACAATAGGGGTACCAATTTAATATGGTGCTCGATAGGTGAAACACCTACCATTATGGATGGCCTTATTAGTAAAGTCATTATTTCAAGCTGTTGATGTTTTTTGTTCTTTATGTTTTATCGAATTGGAGGATATCAATAACTTGGTTTTTAGATGTGGTATGATTCAACAAGTTTCGAGAGTTCTTATTAAATAGATGAGTTTTGATGTCATTAATTTTGATGTGAGCTGGAGACATTTTGTGCATTTTGGAGACTTTGTTAAATTTAAAAAAGCCATGAAAGTTACACTTTTAATTTGGTTAACCACAACTTGTGTACTATTTGGCGTTTGAGAAACAACATCATGTTTAGAGGATACTTTGCTCATATTTCTAGTTTAGTATGGAGCAAAACAAGTTTATATCTTGATTTTGATTTATTGGAAGAACAGGTCAGAATTCTAGCCATTTTTTTTATGTGAAATAACTCTTTGATATGTCTACAAGGTATCTAAGGACTGTATTTTTCTTTTGAATTGCAAGTTTGTACGCATTATAATTCACCTTTTGCTTATAAGAAAAAACTATTTGATAATTATTTTGTGAAGGGTTTGTGTACAGATGGCTTATAAGCATATATTCTGCTTTAATATTTGAGTCTTATTAACGACCGTCTTTGAGACATTCTTTTAGAATCTTAAATTTAGAAATTGTTCTATCATAATGTTAAATATTACAAATTTCAATGCATTCAATACGCGGATATATATAAAAACTTCATATTATAAGTCCTTAAAGAATTCCTCAAAGTCATTCCTTAACATTTTCCTTAATATTATTGTCTTACTGATTTTCTGAAAGGTTTGTTGCAACTTGAAAGTAGGAAGCATTTTCATGTAACTCAACTTTAAGAGAGGCTGGCAAGGTCAGAGGCTAGTTTATATGTTGATGAAGAATTTAATTAAAGAGACGCTTTGTTTAGAGAGTTTTGTTGTGTTGATTCTGTTGTAGCAGTGTTTTATTTAGGGACCGATCCAGTTGAATTTGAGAAGATGGTTGGTAACCTGAAATCTCCTGCATGGAGGGATCGAGTTTTGATCTATGAGCCGTGAGTCATGTTCTGTTGAATCGCCTGTTGATAGTCCCTCTCCACCAGAGGGGGGTGGTGTACTTGCGTGTGGTATGACGCTTAAGTCAGTCGTGGATTCTGTAACACCCTATTCCTATTAAGCGGTAAAACGCGCGAACATACAAATATATTTTAGAAATAGATGTTACGCCAACAACAAATTTCAAAGTTCACAAGCATAAATTATCATGGTTCATAAACGTAGCAGCGGAATATATCAAACATATAAACAACATCTTCAAATCTCATGATAATAAATACATAATAAATCTCATCCTCAAACATCGGGTATAAATAAATCATGTCATAACTCCTCGGTTCAACATAAAGATAAACAAGTCCAACATATAAACGCTACCCTAAACCAGAGCCCTAATCTAGATGCGCGCAAAGGAAAAAGAAGACTCTTGCTCCTCAGCAACATCAAGCAAACAAGCTACTAATCCTGCACTCCATCTACCCGTCCGCACGGAAAGGTAGGTGGTAAACCACTGAGGGTTAGCATTACATCAACATAATTCACAAGCAAAAATAATCGGGAATATCATATATAATGGATACAAAAAATATAAGCATTCTCATATATATACAATCACTCAATATTCCAATATCAGTCCAATTCATCAATTCAAGTTCACATGAATCAAATGCATTAACCACATATCACAACTCAATTCAATTCACCAAACAAATGTATGCAATGTTCTAGACTCATCTAGATGCATGTGGTACCAAGTCTCCTCAAGGTCGTCACCTTCGATGCAACAAAAACATCTTTTGTAAGGTTTCACACCCCGCCTTACATTGAACATAAGTTCGTCACCAAACAATGAATGCATGAACATATGACTCGACTCAATGCATATGTTCATACCATAGTCACCTCAACAATCAACATGCATATAACATTATGCAATCATCACCAAACAATGCATATACAATTATGCGATCATCACCATCATTCAACAAGTATGCACACACCGACATACAATCAACATATATCATTCATTCACAAATCTCCATTTAATCATATAAGATCTGTCACAAAAGGATGCCAAATAATTAGTCTTTAAACTAAGTTTTTACAAGTTCTACTCACAATCCACAACTTTGAAAATATTTGAAGTAATGAATCAAAACCAACCCAACAATGTTAATCGCCTAAGCCATGTATACTCTTAAGTCACAATTGTGTGCAGTAGAGGTTACATAAGCCTTTCATCGGCCAATCACGATGAATTCACAAAAAATCACGAAGTTCGTCTCACTTTGTCACTTTTCCAAAATTCTAAGTTTTCAAAACAAAACGAGACGTAAACCAATGGAATCAATTGAAATCATTTTTAGAATGCATATAAACAAGGTACAAGCCTAATACCACTTTGTTTCTTTGAAAAAGATCCATTTCGAAAAAATTCGTGTTCTTGAGCATTATTCAAAATCAAGTTTGATTTCACAAAATTCAATTCAATTCAATCATGGAGAAGTTCCAGTGAGATTAAGTATGCAAACAGTATTTATATGAGTTGAAAGGAGCATTAAGGAATGCTCGGTTAGGTCCCAAGGTTCACAAATCAAAATCAAATGGGGCTGAACAGGATACAGTTCGCTTAAGCGAAGTCTGGTTCGCTTAAGCGACCAGCACGCCGAGAGCAAAGCCTCGCTCGCTTGGAGTTCGCTTACCGCTCGCTCAAGCGAACTGGGTTGCTCGATGAATGTTCGCTTAAGCGAACAGGAGCTCGCTCGAGCGAACCTTCATCTGGGCAGACCAGATGCTCACGGGTTTTTGACCCTTCTTCACTCAAAAACCCAATTTTAAACCCCCAAATCCCAAAACGTGTTCCAGAAAGTGTTTATAGGTCACAATCATCATAAGACACCTAAATGAACTCAAATTATACATCATAAACAACAAATCAACTCATTTCAACAATTTTTCATAATTTCTCAAAACACCAGCAACAACCATAAACTTCATCATCAATCCACAAACAGTGATTCCAGTTCAACAAATCAACTTCCAACAGTTCACAAATCATTCATAACATTAACTGAACATGAATTCATACATGATACAACATCACAACTTCATTTCTCATCAATTTTTCACATAAACACAAATATTCATTTTCATACATTTTTGACATGTTAATTCAACAACGATTACACAATCATCAGATAACTCCTGCTTACTAACATATCATCAACATCCCAACACGAATTTACAGAATTAAATCAAATTATGAAAATGGGTAGAAATGAGAAATTAAGAATTATGTGTGAAAACTATCCCTCTTACCTCTAACACCAAGAATCCTAGCTCAAGCCTCACTTTAGCTCCTAGGATCAATCTCCCCTTTAACTTCAACCCTCTTCTCTTGTTCTTCTCTCTAGCCTCTTAGCCTCTATTCTTTGTGTTGTGTTATCACAAAGTTTCTAACCTTATTTGCTCAAAGTCATGGGTCAAATGTTCACAACCCTTAATGGGCCTAAACCACACCAACTAATTGGGCTCAATTCTAAATATACTAAACCGCTAACTCTAACTTACTAACGGTAACTAATTAGAAACCTTGACTCTAATTAAATTATATCGACAACTTAGTAACTTACAAATAATAACGGTTCTAACTAGAAACGCTAAAGAAAATAACTACTACCACAAGTTACCAATTTACCCTTCCTCGTAAAAGACTAAAATACCCCTAAGTCTAAAATGATCAAAATACCCTTCTAATGCGAAAACTCAAGAAAATGCACACAGACATAATTAAACACACATAAAACAATTAAAATCAAATAATTGCAAAAATCGGGCTGTTACAGATTCAAGAGTTACACGACTATAATATGGGTAAGAAGTGTCGTATCTAACTCAAGGCTAAGCATGTGTATAAATAGTGGCCAAGTATGGTTTGTCTGTCTTCTCTTGTCCTGCTAGCTTTGTCTGGAGGTACGAATGTGAGCAACTCCCAACCTTGATGACAAGCAACTCTCAGAATGCGTATTCGTGAGCAACACCCGAACCGATGAGCAACCCTCGGCCCACATCTTAATTAATCTAGTGGATTCTAGGGTGTGTCCATTGTGTGGTATCATCTGCTTAGTGGACTCGGGTCAAATCTAAGTAATGCTGGATTGGGCCTTGGACCAGTCCGAAACAAAGACAATGTATGTATATGATTCATTGTATCAACGTATTTTTTTTTAAGGTATTCCTGTGTTGATCTTTTGTCTGACTTTCAAACATTTCATTTCATGGATGCTCTGCAACCCTCTTTTGAAAGCAGATATAGTTTTTTTCGCTATGATGATGTAAAGTCGCAGTGCTGCTATTGTTGTATCGATTGAAGTACCCATTGTATTTTCATTAATAAAAATTTGTTTATAAAAAAAATTACATAGTAATATCAGTATAAAAAAAAGAAAAAAAATAATCATACAATATCCATATCACGATAACGTATACGCACAAAGAAAAGCTCACATCCACTATAAAACAAACTGCAAACATATAAAAAATGTTTTGCTAACAAATACCCTAAAGATATTGTTGAAGAAACCCATGAAAAGAAATTTCATCTTAAAATACAAGTCAAATAAATATAAAACCATAATTACACATAATTTCCAATGTAAAAGTCATTACTTTTAAATATTTAAACAATACTCTAAAACACTTGTTAACATTTTGATAAAAATAATAATAGCTCAGACAAACTTTTAACTCGATATTCACTTAATAACCACACCAAATTATGCAATAAAGTCTTTAATTAACTCAATCAATTTTGTAGCTTTTAATGGATCGTAATACTCTATTGCATGACAACCATCTTCATCAAAGTCTTTCACAACATGAACACCCTTTTCCTCCATCAATTGTGCCAACTCTTTCTCACGATCAACTACTGGATCCCCACCATTTCCACTCACCAACACTTTCCATCCAAGGTCCCTTATCTTGTCCAACTTCTCAAAACAATTCCCAGCCCTTAGATTGCAAAACTCATGATCACGATCAGCACCTATTGGAAGTGCTAACTCCCACATTAAATCAGTAACACATAATGGAAGGATTGCATCATTCTCAAGCTTCAACTCGGATTTGGTTCTCTCTTTCCCACCAAAGAATGGTTGGCGCAATATTAACCCTTGAATCTTCAGTGGCTCAAGATCCTTCACAACTTCTACTGCCCGTAGACCTGAAACAATTGTTGTGTAATTAAAAGTTTAAAATATATAATTATAAGAAAAATGTTAACAAATGGTCTCAAAATACTCTTTTCATCCGTGCAATTGCAGAAACTAACGTTTTTCAATAAATATTATTCCATATGCATCGATTAGGGAGCAAACGTTCGATGAAAAGGTTAGGGGTCTAAACATCTAGCAATATACATCAGTTTGTTTGAGCAAATATTCGATTTAATCATCACATGAGTCTTTTACATAGCAGAAGGTAAATTAGTTCTTCCGTCCATTCCAGAATGTTTGTCATGTTAGATTGCTAACTCAAATTACATACTAAGTATTAAGTTGTATTAGAGTATAGTACTATGGTAATATGTATACTATAGTTAGTTGGTTGGTTAGGTAGTTAAAAGTTAGTTAGACTAACTCATCCTATAAATATCTCTCACTATTGTACTCTATGGTTATCTTTTTCAATCTAATTCAATATGAATTACAAGAATTATTCCTTTGTTTCTACCTCTAATGCCTACTTCTCCTATGAGAATCATCTTCATTTCTTCGATCCTATCGTTTCTAACAAGTTGGTCAATGAAATTACTTTAATGTCTATTTGGGTCACAGATTTCCTACTTAGTCAGAAGCTCGACAAGTAGCATCATCTGGGTCACATTCGTTGAATTTACACAAATACTACCAAAAGTTTGAAATTACTACCAAAAGCAAGTTAGGTATACATCAATTTCATTCATAATATTCCACTATGATTAAGAGTTACTTTATGTTTTTTATTTTTTGGCATGCGATTAACTTTAAGGTTTTAGATGTAAACCATCCTCTCAAAAGGAAAATATAAACCATTGTCATAATATTTTTTTCCCAACAATTCTTATAGTATTAGTTTTTTATAAAATTTAAATAATATTATTAATAACTATAATTTATAGTGCCCAAATCAGATAAGTTTTACATCTTACATGAATTAGTTTTCACTATTAATTCAATAAATCTCATCACTAGATTAATTAAAACATGATGTGACATCTAATAATTGAAAAAACACTTTGTATAAGATGCAAAATCATTTTGTTTGTAAATTCTAGACAAAACTGTACATTAAAAATTGAGAATGACATTAATATTAAATAATTTAGTTCTTGTAAAAAAAAATTAAATAATTTTGTTTTTTAAAAATACAATATTCGCGTTAGAATGTTTCATAAGAGTATTAAAAAGTGATGAAAAATTATAAGCAAAATTTCTTCTATTTGATCAAAATTTTAAATTTAGACCAAATATAAAAGTTTAAGTAGAGCAAAATTTCATAATCCTCCTTAACAAAACTCATAATCTCCTTAATTTTATATGCATAATGGTCATTGTGCAAAATTTAATTTATTTGTTTTTTTAAAACTTAATTACGGATAATGCTTATTACAGACAGCTGTAACCAAATTCCACTGATAACTATGAAACTGATTTATTAGTTTTTTAAAAAAGTAATTACAGATAATGGACATATCTACTAACATCTACTAATATACTAACAATATATAAATAATCAAAGTACAACAAATTTCATAGTTGTCCTTAAAACACATAATCTCCTTAATTTTATGTGTTTAATGGTCATTTTGAATAATTTAATTTATTTGTTTTTAAAAAAATTAATTACGGATAATGTTCATCACAAGTGTAAGCAAGTTCCATAGATAACTATGAAACTAATTTAGTTGTTTTTAAAAAAATTAATTACGGATAATGTTTATATCTAATAACAATATATAAAAATTTAAGTACAACAAAATTTTATAATCGTCCTTATCCAAACTCATGATCTCTTTAATGTTGATATTTTGAAAACAGTCACAAGTTTTCAAGATTTTATCATATCGACTATCACATATCGGTACATAAAAATTATCATCTTCATATATAAGAATATAAATTCCTCAACAAGTGCGGTTTAAATATAACATAAAAATTTATTTAATAGACACACTATATTAATGTTGATATTTCGAAAATAGTCATGTGTTTCTTAAAAATAAAAATTATTTAATAGAAACATGTATATAAAAATTTGTTTATTCATATATAACTACATAAAACCTGCAACAGGTGCGGTGCAAACATTGAAAAATGTTTTGCATATAAAATAAAAAATTATTTAATAGAAACACTACATCAATTTTGATTTTGTAAATAGTCATGAGTTTTTAAAATTTTATCATATCGAATTTTTCATATTCGTATATAAGAATTTGTTTATGCATATATAAGTACTTAAATTCAAAAACGGGTGCGGTACAAACATTGAAAAGTCATTTGCATATAAAGTAAAAAATATTTAATAGAAACACTGCATTAATTTTATTTTGAAAATCGTCAAAAGTTTTCAAAATTTTATGTACATAAAAATTTGTTTTCGCATCCATAACTGGTGTGACTCAACTATTTAACAAATTTTTCTTTATATAAGAGGTAAAAAAATTAATAAAAACTTTACATTAATACTCATAATTTTCATTTAATATTTATTAACATTTTACAATATTAACAATCTAATTATTTTGATACAATTATCGCAATGTCTTTTGCTAGTATTTTCTTAACATTAATGAACCAAAATATTTAAAATCATATAAAGAAAATGATTTTACAAACCTCCATGGTAAGCAATGGTAGCACCAGCACTTTTTCCCATAAGATAACACTTAGAATAATCAACATAACGTGTCAACCACTCTTCTTCACTATTCCTTATCCAAAACAAAGCTTCCGTAGCATCATCATATGCTGCTGGTAAACGGTGCTCCGGTGCAAGACGGTACCCAACAGAGACAACAAAAACACCAATCTCATCAACCATTTTCACACAGAAATCATGAAACATAGTAGAGCCAGCACTTGCTAAGATGAATCCACTTCCATGAAAGAAAATAATGAGAGGTAGTTTGTGATCATTGGAAATTGGTTTGTTGGGTAGGAATAATCTAACCCATGTTTTGTTTCTTTGGTTGATTGTGATGTCTTTGGTAAGAACTGTGATTGGAAGTGATGGATCAGATGAAGGGGAAGTGTATGGAACTTGGTGTAAACGAGTGATTGTGTTGTTGGAGTTTCGAAGGAGATGAAGATGTTTGTAGGGATCAATGGTTTGAGATGGTGGTGAAGTTTGATGGCTTTGATCTGTCATGGTGAAGCTTAATTGGGACAGTGTTTAGAGTCAAAGAGTGAATGTATCTTGCTTCAGATTTCTTTGAGTGATTATTTGTCTCAAATTTTAAAACATGATACCTATCATGTACCTCTATTGAGGAGAAATCATTTTAGGTACCTATTAGGTAAAAAGTCTCAATTAAGACCTTAAGTTTTTAAGTGGAATTCACACATTTTAATAGTAGAATATTAAAATGTAATGATATTTAGTTATTGATAAATAATTAACGAGTCTCGTTTCTATTTTTCTTTGCTCATTTGTGGTTGCTCGCGCTGGTATGTTCTTGAACCACCGTTTTTCTAAGTGGTTAGATCTACTATCAAAACCCTCCTTAAGGGTTTGTCTCATGGTTCTTTAATAACCATCGTCATTGTCGCGGTGGTTGGTCTTTTGTGAGTTATTCGGTTCTGTGCGCCATCGCAATCTCACAGTTGTGTTTGGTTTGTCGGAGTCAGTCACGTGTTTATGCTTTGATTTCTCTAATTACTATCCAGATCGGTTGAGTTCTGCAGTTTTCAAAGATACGGCGACGCAGGATGATGTTTGAATATATCTCTCAGTCCTTGTGGATGACTTCAGACTGCTTTTAAAATCCTAGTCATTCGTATGATTGACCTTGAACTAATTGGGCTCGAAAGAATCGATGTTACTTGTTGCCTCGCTGATGGGAGTTGTTGGTTCTTGGACTATTTCCGTGTTGACAGTTTGTTCATACACCAAGTTACTGACCTTTGATTAATGTTAGGATTAACTGTTGGAGGTTCTACTGATGCTCATACATGTTGATTGACCATCCCTCGATTTGGCCTTCAATTGGTTGAGTTGCTATAAAGAAGTTTGTCAAAATCCTCATCAATGTACCTGTTTTGTTGGACTGTTTGGCTCGAAAGAGATGTTATGCTTGTTGTTTTTTTACATTCATTTGGTTTGCATGTGTTTTTTTTTATAAAGCAATTGAAATAAAACAGCCATGAGAGAGCCTGAACCACCAATAGTTACATATGAGATATCCTAAAAAAAGATTAGCCGCTAGAAAGAATAAAACCTCGAGGGGGCGTCCCACATTGAGAGGAAAAAGGAGCAAGACTTTGACCATTATGGGCTAAAGCATTTGCTACCCCGTTTCCCTCGCTATGGATATAAGAACAAGTACAAGATAGGGAGCTCACTAAAAACATACAGTTCATCCAGCGGGTACGCAGACACCAAGGAACAACCTTGTTATCCTGAAAAGCTCTAGTTACCAATAGAGAATCAGTCTCAATCCAAAGGTTAAACCACTGCCTAGTGACATCTTGCTCAATTGCAAACATGGCCGCACACAGCTCAGCGGTTGCAGTAGAAGCATTGCCAATATTATGCACAAAGCCACCTAAAAAAACGACATTCTTGTCTCTAAACACCATACCAATGGAAGCTATAAAAGGATTTCTCACTGCCGAGCTATCAATATTGACTTTAATAGTGTTATCTTTAGGAGGGACCCATTTCACTTCAGAAGTAACCACAATATTCATAGCAAAGATTAAGTGGAACAGATGGGAAACCTTAAAGTCTGTAACGGATGAGTTACTAGCACCAGAGGAGAGGGCATAGCTAGCTTTGACTTCAGCAATAACATGGTGAATCAAACTAGGAATATTAGTAGCTTTGTCCTGGAATCACTGGTTATATCGCTCTATCCAGATACACCAAACAATATGAATGATGGCAGAAATCACCACTTCCTGAGTCATCTTGCTCCATCTACCTGTGCAGCTCAGAAGCAAATTGGACCAACTGTCAGTAGGGATGTGTTAATATAAACCATTACGCAACCACTGCCAAAGCTTGATGGTTTCAGCATAGCCAAAGAAAATATGATCAGTAGATTCACTATTTAAATTAAAAAAGCAACAAACAAACACAATACAACATCCCATTTTTCTTAAATTCTCATCTGTTGGCAGCTTGTTATGAGCTAGTCTCCAAACGATGAAATCGCAAGAGGGAGGAATATATTTAGTCCAGATAATCTTACACCACTAAAAAGGAGTGCCAACACCGATCAAATGGGAGTAAGCCAGCTTATTGGCCAAGAAGTCATATGCTGCCTTAGTCTAGTGCAGATTGTCAGAAACGGGCTCAATCGGAACAAAGTAGTTCACGATTTGTTGAGCCAAAAGAGGGGTCATCTAAAGTAAAATATCAGGTAAATTCTAGAACTTATTTTTAACAAAATCAGCCACTTTCATATCTAGAGAAGCATGGAAATTCTCAAGAATACACAAAATCTCCACCAAAGGCTTGTCAAGCCATATGTCAGTCCAAAAATGCACCGAAGTGCCATCACCAATACGCCAGGAGCAATTTTTTCGAACAAGGGATAGATGACTTCTAAGAGAAGATCAAATGGAGGAAGATAAGCCATAAGCAACATTATTCCGTTTCCTAAAAAATCTGGCTCTGCACATACAGTCCCATTTATCTTGAGCAGTTATGAGTTTCCAACAAAGATGCATCATAGCAGCTTTGTTTACAGTTGCAAGATCCCTAATATCCAGCCCACCAACCAATTTAGATTTACAAAGAGACCTCCAGGTCACGGTGAAAATTTTCTTTTGAGAAACCACCCCACTCCACACAAAATTCTTAAGCATTGTAGTAAGTTGTTGAGTAATTTAATAGGCCAAAGATACATATGAAAAGAGAAGACCAACATGTTATTGATTACATAGTTTATGAGTTGCTCCCTTCCCATAATGGAAATCATTGGCCCTTTCCAACTGGCCAACTTAACTTTAATTTTCTCCACAATTGCCCTGAAGTAACTAGCCTTTGGTTTCTCTTTAAAAAGAGGAACTCCCAAATAGGTAAAAGGGATAGTACCATGAGAAAATCTAGTAACATGAGCTATAGCAATCGTCCTATAGAGAGGAACACATCTTGAGTAGAATTTTCCTTTTGAAGATTTCACCAACTGCTCAGAGTAGCTTCCATACTTACCAAAAAGTTTCATGAGATTTCTGACATTCACCATGGTGCCCTTTCAGAAAACTAGAATGTCATCTACATATAAACAATGACTTGAGACAAGAGTGTTCCTGCATGCTTTGATCAAAGATAATTTATTGCCAGATACTAAGGCTGCAATTCATCTGCTTATAACTTCTTGATCAACTATACAAAAAATCAAAGGAGAAAGAGGATCACCCTACCCGCTCCTCTACAACAAGATAAGAACCCGGTAGACTTTCCATTAATGGAGGTTGAGAGCTTAGCAGAATAAAGAATGGTCTTTATCCAATTACAGAAGCAAGTATTAAACCTAAAGTTGTGGAGCACATGAAGTAAGAAATCCCAGTCTAAAGTGTCAAAGGTTTTCCGGATGTCAATTTTGATAGCAAGGTTTCCTCCATAAGATTTTTCTTGAGAAGGTTAACTGCTTCATAGGCAAAGAATGAAATAATTGATGTCTTTAGCATTTCCATCATCATCATCATCATTATCATTATCATCAGCATCGTTGTCGTCATCGTCGTCATCATCATCATCATCATAATCATCATCATCATCATCATCATTATTATTATTAGTGTTTCGGATGGGTCGTCGATTTCGATTGGTTCTCACCGGTTGACTATGGTTCGACAACATGTACGGTCCAATTGTTAAACAAAACCACCTACCATAGTGGTTTTCGATCCGACCGACTAATCTGATACGGTTTTTAAAACACTCATTCAATCTCTTATTGAATTAAGGATTGCATAGTTCGATTAATCATGATAGAAGAAGCGTTTGAAAACACGATTAGTCCGAATTTGATAAAATATGCAATGAAGTATTTATTCATTGAACCTAAAAGTTGAATTCGTCTTATAATAGAGATCCGAGTAATCTCAAATCAACTAACCTAGATAAGCAATAAATTAGTTCATATAATCTCAACTAAGGATGAACAAATGAAAATAACATGATTAATCATCATGTCAAGACCTGAATACTCTTGCAGAGATTTTTCCCTACAAAGAAAAATAAAAAATAATTAATAAAGTCATCACAGCATTTAAAATTTCACATCATAATTAAATATCAATAAAATGTGCGAAAACGCTCTAAAATGTCGATTTCGAAATTAACTCAAACATACTTACCAAAACATAGAGAAGAAATCTTTTGGATAGTTATAGATAATATTCTCATGATCGCTTTGGCGCTGGTTTCATTTCAATCGGACCTTCGATGAAGAACATACTAATATAACGAATTTCATAAACGAAGAAAATAAGGAATTTTGAAGAGGTATCACGAAGACTAAAATTATGAAAACAATTATTTAAATTTACTAACTCAAAGAGAGAAACAATAGGGCATCATGACATATTTTCTTCTCTTTTTGATTGTCCTTGCCGCTGTTGTTATTGAAGTGTGTTATTTGATTAACTATTTGTGAAATAACCGTTGGACAACCGTAAATTTACTAATAAAAGTAAATATTGACATGGAAACTAAAACAATAGAGAGAAAAAATAAAATCATAATGTGGGTATGAAAGAGAAAGTTGTCACAAAATAAATATACAAATATCATTTCTCCTGCTAGAACTCTTTTTCTATCCTAGGTAAGTGTATATTTGGTTCAAGAGATTTGGAAGGGAGGGAAGGGGAGGGAATATTTTTAATTTGATATGTTTGGTTCAATTTTTAAAAAGGAAGATGAGGGAAAAGGAGTTGAGCAAAATATATTCAAGATCCGCTTTTTGATTCCCCCAAATTGGAGTTTTTCAGAGGGGGTGAGAAATGATCTCTTTAAAACTTTATGACATTGCCAAAATTGTCCTTTGATTAATTTAAAATCTCAATATTATCCTTATAACAATATTTATTATTATTAGGTTATATTATCCTTTTTTCAACAAGTCAAAATGAAATATATATAACGAACATCAAAAGTGGGCTACCTCACACAAGGTGTGCTAAAGTAAGACACACAAAGTTAATACAAAGTCACGAGCGCCAAAAACAACAACACTTTGAAATAGAAAACCAAAATGAGATAATTACAAAGTTAAGCCCATACTGAATATAGGGTATCACCACCAATCATAATAGTCAAAAGCAAAAGTAATCAAATTTGGTTTCAACCACAACAATGCCATCAACTTTACTTTTTCAAACTTTTTCTAAGTGTTTCACATGTCAAAGTCTGAATGAGTTCAGAGTCTGAGTGCATTAGATAAAAATGGAAGAGACTTCCAAATTCTCATTCAAAAATGGAAGAGACTTCTAAGTGTTTACAAATAAAACATTTGTTCTTACATTTGATATACAATCAGACGTGTTTACAATCAGAACATAATTTATGAACTTCTATAGTATTCATATTTGTCTGTTTAGGAATTTTGTAGTACCGATGTTGTTATGGCAAGGAGTATGATGGTTGGTAAGTTAAACGTACAAGGATCATTAAAGGATATCTTACTCCACTTTTTTATTAGACTACTTTTCCCAAATATATTTCACCCTTACCCAAACGATGTTATAACCTTAAAAAACTATCTCAAGTTTGAATAATTGTATTTTGATTGAGTGAATTAAACATCACACTTGATATGAGAGAATTAAAAAGAGAGTGAATAGAAAAATTGAGTGTGGTTGAAAGTATGGACAACCTTCTCTGCACCTGCCCCGATTGATTTCTTAGAGAATGGAACTCGTAAGTTATTTGGAAGTCGGAAGTGAGACATGATGAGCATCTAAGCAATAAAATTAACTCAACATGGAAGGGTATGTTACTTTATTCATTGAAAATTGAAAATATGATTGTTTTGTTACTTGAGTCAAACATGTGTTTAAGTTTGCGGTTATGATGACTCCTCTTCGTACGATTTTTTTTTTAGTTTTATAAGTCTTCTCTCTTATTTAAGGTTTTTCGTGAGTATTTAGAGTGAGTTTGTGATGGTTTGAGAAATAATTTGTAATGTTTTTCTTTGAATCATTGTATGTCGTTTTCTTCCCTACCCAAACAACTCTATAATTGTTTTTAGTCTCTTTTAGTATAGGTCATGGGATTGATCCAATCAAAGATATATTTTGGAAGTTATAGAAACAAGAAGATCAAGTACAATGAAGATTGTGAAGTTCAAACGACTTGGGAAAACTATGTTCTAAGTCCCAAGCTCATGTATAGGATGAAAAACACACGAAGAATGAATAAAATAGGGAGAAATGTCATTGCACCCCCACAGAGTTGAATGGTTTGTGCGCCCCGTGTACAAGACTCATAACCCATTCACACTAATGGTCAAAAAACATCTTTTCTTGTTTTTAAGTCATGCACCTAAGGATTTGCAATATACAAATGGTCTTTTTAAGAGCATTTTTCACCTCATAATTAGGTATACGAAATCACAACGGCTTGGAAACATTAGGATACGACTTTAAGGATCAAAAGTGGGATTTTTTTCACTTTATACGAAATCTAAGTGTATTCTATTCACTATGTATTTCGTTACCATGAGTAACTAAACACTTTTAGATTAGATTTAAATGATGAACCATGTAATTTATATTGTCCTCTTCTGATGCAATTTGAATTTTGTTCTCAATGCTTTTCAATTTTTATCAATCTTGAAAAAAATCTTGGTTATAGATCAATAATAACCATAAGTTAAGTAACCGGATCTAGATATATTATTTTTTAGGTAATTTTCCAAGATATTAGGAGTTGATTACTATGGTATAGTCTAATGTACTATTATACCTTTCATAATATGTTTCGTTAAGAAATTACAGTTCTATATTATATAAGTGGGACCTTGATCTGTAACAGGAATATGTCTACTTTGTTAGGCGACGTGAGCATAGATCTCAAATTGTAGTTGAACTAAGAACTTGTCATTACAGAACAAAGAGATAGGGAGAATTCAAGAAACCCTAATAGCATTCATCATAATGATTTATTCTATTTTATTTTCTTCCCTGAAAACAAATCTCATGCAAACACCCCCCCCCCCCCCCCCCCCCCCCCCAAATTACTGCTTTGTTTAAAAATAAGTATTGCTTCTCATGCAAACACCCCCCCCCCCCCCCCCCCCCCCAAATTACTGCTTTGTTTAAAAATAAGTATTGCTTCAATTTTCGAGTAGAAAAGTAACGATCCATGTGGAGACGTTACTACTTTATTGTTTACGTAATTTGGTACACTTGTCAAATATGTCATCTTTTCTTATAATAATACAATTTTGAAGTAAATTATTAATCTACAAACATAATAATACTCAAATATTTTGACATACAAATACATTATTCTTTATATATTAAAGACGTGTAGAGCCATCACAAGACAAAAATACATTCCATCTAAGTTGGCACCCAACTCGTCATAAATAACTACAACACCTCAAAGAAATTTATTATTAATAAATAAGGAAATAAAAAAAATTGGGGTAGCTTGACCAAAACCCAAGGGAACAAATATTACAAATAACTATCTCATTAAAATCTAAACTAGGAAAACCCAATAGGATAAAACCCACTAAAGAAAAAAACACAATGCAGTACATAAAAATACAACTAAATTAAAAAGGCATAGAAACATAAATCAATTTTTGAAGCAAATTATAGAAGGCAAAAACAAAACAAAACAAAATGAACAAACAAACATTATGACGAATAAATAATGGGTAAAATGCACCTTTGACCCCAAACTTTCTCATATGTTCGAATTTGACCCTACTACGTTGTAACTATGTGATTATGGCCCCTCATATTCACCCTCCATAAAGTACTCGCAAAATTTATCTATACACTTTATAACTAAAGGTTTTATTACATTCGGACAAGTGTCGTCAGAAACACAAGGAATATTAGCTGCATTGTCAAATAAGAAAAAAAATTAGTTACTGTAAGGTAATAAAATATTGTGTAAGAGAAAAAAATTAAAAAAACAATGTTGTGAAAAATGTAATACTTAATTCTGCCTTTTCAACAATAAATAGAGAGAGAAAGATGATCAAAGCACAAAGAAACGAGAGATATTGAGCCATGTTTTTCCTACGGTTCATGTAATACATATATTTTTAGCATTTTATAAGTAAAGGTTTCATGCCGTCTAAGCTTTAATTAAATAACTTTGAACACTTAAAAGTTGCGAATCATCATTTAAAAAGTAGTAATTAATTGTATATGTCTCTAATCAATATGTACAATATATCCTTTCAACGCCATTAATTGATAACTTAATCTTATTAAAAATATCACATAAATGTCTTGATAATCATGAAAGTTCATTATTAATCGTCATTATATATATTTTAAAGTTAATAGATGTTTACCCCTTGCCATTTGAATAAATTTGGTTTAACCCTTTGTAAAAAGAGTTGGAGATTCCCCATTGTTATTTTAAGATTATTTGTTTTTGGACCCTCATGACATATGACTATGCACTTAAGTTTATGATGGGCTCCGAGTCATCATGTTTTGCTTACGTTGCATGGTGATTGGGTATTATTTATTAATTCTTTTAATTTTGTTTTAATTTTACTTGACATTTTTCATTATTAAATTAATTAAAAAATTGAATAAAATTTTAAAAAATTATCATCAACAAACAAAAATTCGTGATCTTCATCATCAATATCAATCATTCATCTCTCCCATTCAAAATCAATGTCAACAAATCCAAACCCGAATTTTTTTCTTATAAAAATCAATAGAATAAAACAAAAACAAAAATATCTTCTCTCTCAAGATTACACGAACCATTATGAGTCCAAACATTAAACAACCAACACAATATTATAATATAACACCGAAGCGTTGGTGGAATAAATCAACATCAGACTTTATATTTCGCGTAATCAAACCCCTCCTAATTTTCTTTGAATCAAGAACATTACAAAGCTCAGCAACACCTGCAACATAATTAAGCAATTAACTAATATAGAAACAAATGAAGAAGATAGATTTTGTGTTGTATTGGCTGGAATTTCTAGTCAGCTGAACTTAAATTTCATGTTGTTTTAATGGATGAAGGATTTTTTATTTAAGAATTTAATGTTTTAGCTTAATTAAATCAAGCTTTTAATATAAAAATTCCAGATGAAATAAAAGAAATAGAAAAAAAAAATCCAACTCAGAGTACCAAATCATCAGTTTTACACCGTCAACATGTCTTGTAAGCATGGTCGGACAAACAGATGGACTTATGGGTGAAAACAAAAAAAATCTTAAGAAAACGAGGGGAATCTCCAACTTTTTTTTAGGGCTAAACTAAAACTCGCTCAAATGGCATGTGTAAACATATTAACCCTACATAAATTTTTGTTATAAAAGATAGTAAAAAATTATAAACAAAAATTAGATGTACAAATAACGCTTCAAAGAGGGGATAACACATTTTAGATTAATTAAAGTTACTATTAGATGATGTTTCATGCAACATTTCATATTAACGTTAATACATGTGAAATATGGAACCTATCTCCTTGAGGATTGGCGAGTTACACAACATATTCGGTTTCAAAGAACAATATGTATCTATATGTCACAAGGTGGCACCAACATCAGAGAAGTGGTGGAGTGGACAAAACCGACACGAGGTAGGTACAAATGTAACATTGATGCCACATTCTCCTCTTCTTTAAATATGGTAGGTATTGGAATATGTATTCGAAACGATTCATGTGTGTTTGTTCTCGTGAAGACAGACTGTTTTCTTCCCTTTATGATGTTGATGTGGGAGAGGTTCTTGGCCTTTATACATCATTGCAATGGATGGTTGCGCTTCATTTTGATAATGTGGAATTTTAATCTTGATTCTAAAAGATTCCTAGATCATTTTAAGCCAGATATATTTGTCATAATGAATTTGGTTTTATTATATATGCTTGTAGACAGTTGTTTATCGATACTTTTCAGAACTCTCATGTCGAGTTCAATATGAGGCATACTAATGGGGTCGCTTATGAATTATCTCAGGTAGACCCATCTTATGTTGGAACAAGAATGGTTCATACAATTCCTATAGTGTTTTGATGATAACAGAGTATCGAAGAACAATCGACATACTAACATATGTTCAATTGTGCATAATCAAAGAATGAATCTATGATTGAAGAATGAACATATGAAGAGCATCAGAAGGATCAAGAGAAGCCTGGAAGACTATGGTAGAAGATTGGAAGGAAGGTTAACCAGAAGTCAACGTCCTAAAAAGAAGGATACTTTACAGAAGCTGTAGAATTACCTCTAAAGATTATGTGAAGGTTATCAGACTTAGAAGCTAACAGCCAAACTTGGATGACCCTCAGATTTGAGAAAATCCTGAGGGACCCATAGTCCACGTAGGTTTTGTTGTCTTCTGTGAACTGCCCCTATCATAGTATCAGATAGAGCAGTTCTTTTGTCTTCTTCTGTGTGCGTGAGCAAATAGACAAATGACCCCAAGAACAAAAGGAATACAACAAATAATTCTAATTTTATCAAAGGGAATTCAAAGGACTATTCAACTAAATTATCCATATCAGGCAAAGGTCCAACGTTCTTGATTGAAGCTTCTCAACGACTCTATTTGCGCTGACACTCTTCTACAACCTCTCCCAAATGACTTCTTATCTAATGAGCTAAAGACATGAAGAAGATTAACAAGACTCTACTATTTTACAGTGTCATTACTCTATGAAATCAAATATCGCAAAACACTTAGAATTTTCGTATTTAAGTTTATATCATAGAAATCCTAAAAAGTTTGTTTATCTGTTTAGTTTACACTACCATTGTTAAATCCAGTGTAAGAACAAATTAACTTGTTTATTGTTGTAAACATTTAGACAATCTCTCGCCTGCGTGCTTGAGCATTTAAGTCGTTTGGTGAAACCTTAAGCACATAGGAAGTCTCAATCAGTTGTGATTGAGCAAGGGGAAATCTCCTGGAGTTGTCCTTGAGCTAGGAAGTTTTTAGGTAGTGTCCTATAGCAAGGAAGTATTGAGCAGTTGTACTTGAGCAAGGAAGTCTCGTGGAAGAGTCCTAGAGCAATTTATAATCATGTGTGATTATAGTGAAATCCCTTTGAAGTGGAAGGAGACAGGACTACTCCTTTGTTGTGGGAGGAACCGGTACAAAATTGCTTTGTGTCTGCTCTCTCTCTCTCTGTCTTAATCTTTGTGTTATATTTTTTTACCCTTTGCATTCAGACTCTGGGTCAGAATCTGAATACCTTAGATTCTGACCAAGTTTTCAATGCTTAGAAAAAGGAATCATATAAAGCGAACACAATTCAACCTCTTCTCTTCTTTTGTTTTTTTTACCTTCATCTCATACTAGCTTCCATGTCTATAATGATGTTTTGTCATATATCCAAACTTTGATTGATGATGAAAAACAGTGAATTTATTTCCTAAAAAAACTAACTAGTTATGAGATGTACCACTATCATTATCTCATCAAAAATAGAAAAAAAAAATGGATTTGGATTCTATAAGTTCTATTTATTTAGGTAATGTATTTTTAAACATTTAAATTAAATGAATTTTATAAAGTTTAAGCAACTCCCACATATTATTACTTTAGTTATTATTCTAAAATCAAGGACATATTACTTTTTATTTTATTTTATGTTTTTTAATTTTTTCTTTTTATTAACTAAGAAGAACAAACACCTAAGACGAGACCTATACGTTCAAACTAGGTTGGCACTTTCAAGAAACTTTAATCTAATACTGCCTTACTCGCGATTTATTATGTGTGTGGGTAGGGGGGGTGTGATGACAAAAACAAGATCGAAAAAATAAAATAAAACAAGAGACCTAAAAAAATATACTTTGTCAAGACAACATGGTCCCTAAAAAATTCCTTCTTATAAAGGGAAAACATGGTCTCCCACTAAAGACCCATGAATAGCATGACCTTGTTGAGGCGAAATCTCTAATTAATTTTAAAGAAAATAAACATTGATGATTAAGGAATTAATGAACTTTGATTAATTTCTTGGCATTTAACTTGTGCTCTTGAGTGTTTAACTAAGACAAGAACAATGTTTAAATCATACCAAGATACAAAAAATCAAAGGATATTTGAATTCATGATATAACTCTAATTTCAGAAAGTTTGATCAGAACGTTGCCCAGAGATCAGAAGGTTCTAGCAGAGTTCAGAAGGTTGTTCTTATACAAGCCCAGTAACTCAAGAACATTATCAAGAGCATGCAAGGCACACGTGACATGAATAAATGTTCAGGAAAGTACACTTGCATGGATCAATCAAACAATAACGACATTTACAAGGTTAATGTCAAAAATGATACTCAATGTTCATTTAAGGCTATGAACATTGAAGTACTAGAAATAATTCCAAAAGGGAATATCATCCTAGATGTTACAATCACTGCTCTTCATTGTTGTTTCACTATTAGGATTTGATTATATCAAATAGTAGTCTTACAAATCATCCTAAGTGAAACAAAAGGAACATTTTGTTGATCAGAATGTTCAGTTCAGCTCATGCTTCACATTATGAACAATACAGTAGGTGAAAAGCAAGGAAATTTTGTCTCACTCAATTAGAGTTAGACACGTATGTGATGTGACACTGTACATGGACCAGACAATCCCTCAAAGCATGGGCATGAAGATGCATAATCCACTTTATCTCTCCTACACAACTTCCAAGGCAAATTTGGGCATATATTATTTAGCAATATTATATTGTATGTGGAAAAGTCACTAATTATGGATAATACCCAGAAACTCATATGAAACGCATATGATGAACCCATAAATTCATCTAACATTCATATATGATGAACCCAGATGAAGATCATCAAGAACACAACAACATTCTAAAGTATTCTCAAGAACACAACAACATTATGAATTTTTGACCTAAGGTCATACCGTCACGTGTCATTTCACCCTGATCAGTCTCTGACATTTTAGTGAAAATTTCAGCAGAGAGGTATTTTAAAATACCTCATTTTTTGGTTCCGAGTCGGGCCCTCTTCTCACTTTTTTTATTTGGTACTTTTAATTTTAATTCATTTCCATCTTTTATTTTTTATTTCACTTTTTTTAATTTAATTATATTTTATTCCTTTTTATTTTTTTATTTTTACATCAAGCCTAATATTTATTCCTTCTAGGGTGAAACATTTTTTTTCTATGCAAGTTGTTGCCTTTTTCATCAAACCCTAAATCCCCAGTCGTAAGACTATAAAACCAAAGCTGTAAACACACATTCAGCGGGCCGAAAAACTGAAGATAAACCTGTCCTATATCCATGTATGGTAGGGATTTTGATGTTGATCTTGTATGTTTGCCGTTGACGGGGATGGATGTAATCCTTGGTATGAACTGGTTGGAATACAACCATGTGCATATTAATTGTTTTAAGAAGACGGTGTACTTTTCTTCCGCCGAAGAGGAAAGTTGAGTAGAGTTTTTATCTACTAAACAGCTGAAGCAATTAGAAAGTGATGGAAACTTGATGTTTTCGTTGATGGCTTATTTGTCTTTAGAGAACCAAGCTGTGATTGACAGGTTGCCAGTTGTTAGAGAATTTTCTGAAGTTTTTCCAGATGAGATTCCGGATGTGCCGCCGGAGAGGGAAGTTGAACTCTCTATCGATCTTGTTCCGGGTACGAAGCCTGTGTCGATGGCTCCATATCGTATGTCAGCTTCTGAGTTGGCAGAGTTGAAGAAGCAGTTGGAGGATTTACTTGATAAGAACTTTGTAAGACCAAGTGTTTCACCGTGGGGAGCGCCGGTATTGTTGGTAAAGAAGAAGGATGGTAGCATGAGGTTATGTATTGATTACCGTCAGTTGAATAAAGTGACGATAAAGAACAGGTATCCACTTCCGAGGATTGATGATTTGATGGATCAATTAGTGGGTGCTCGTGTGTTTAGCAAGATTGATTTGAGGTCTGGTTACCATCAGATTAAAGTAAAAGATGAAGATATGCAAAAGACGGCGTTTAGGACGCGGTATGGTCACTACGAGTTTAAAGTGATGCCTTTCGGTGTTACTAATGCACCTGGTGTGTTCATGGAGTATATGAATAGAACTTTCCATGCTTTTCTTGATCAATTTGTTGTTGTGTTTATTGATGATATTTTGATTTATTCTAAGACTGAGGAAGAGCATGCAGAGCATTTGAAGATTGTGTTGCAGGTGCTGAAAGAGAAGAAGTTATATGCAAAGCTGTCAAAGTGTGAATTCTGGTTAAGTGAAGTAAGTTTTCTTGGCCATATTATTTCTGGTAATGGTATTGCAGTTGATCCGTCGAAGGTTGAAGCGGTATCACAGTGGGAGACTCCTAAGTCTGTTACGGAGATTAGAAGTTTTCTTGGTTTGGCTGGTTATTATAGAAGATTCATTGAAGGATTTTCGAAGTTGGCACTTCCTTTGACTCAGTTAACTTGTAAAGGTAAGGCATTTGTGTGGGATGCTAAGTGTGAAGAGAGTTTCAATGAGTTGAAGCAACGGTTGACGACTGCTCCGATTTTGATTCTACCGAAGCCAGATGAACCTTTTATTGTTTATTGTGATGCGTCCAAGTTGGGCTTAGGTGGTGTGTTGATGCAAGATGGTAAGGTAGTAGCATATGCTTCAAGGCAGTTGAGGATTCATGAGAAGAATTATCCTACGCATGATCTAGAGCTAGCGGCAGTTGTGTTTGTGTTAAAAATATGGAGGCATTATTTATATGGTTCTCGATTTGAAGTGTTTAGTGATCATAAGAGTTTGAAATACTTGTTTGATCAGAAGGAGTTGAATATGAGATAGAGAAGGTGGCTTGAGTTGTTGAAGGACTATGATTTTAGTTTGAACTATCACCCATGTAAGGCGAATGTGGTTGCAGATGCTCTAAGCAGGAAGACGTTGCACATGTCTGCCATGATGATTAAGGAATTGGAGTTGCTTGAGCAGTTTAGAGATTTGAGTATAGTTTGTGAACTGGCTCCTCAGAGTGTGCAGTTGGGTATGTTGAAGATCAACAGTGAATTCTTGAATAGCATCAAAGAGGCGCAGAAAGTTGATGTCAAGTTTGTAGACTTGATGATTGCTAGTGATCAGACTGCAGATGGTGATTTTCAAGTTGATGATCAAAGCGTGTTGAGGTTCCGAGGCAGAATTTGCATTCCAGATAATGATGAGTTGAAAAAGTTGATTTTAGAAGAAAGTCACAGGAGTAGCTTGAGTATTCATCCGGGAGCTACAAAGATGTATCATGACTTGAAGAAGTTGTTTTGGTGGTCTGGTTTGAAGCGTGATGTTGCGCAGTTTGTGTATGCTTGTTTGATTTGTCAGAAATCCAAAGTTGAGCATCAGAAGCCTGCTGGTTTGTTGATACCTTTAGATGTGCCGGAGTGGAAGTGGGATAGCATCTCCATGGACTTTGTAACTAGTTTGCCGAATACTCAAAGAGGGCATGATGCCATTTGGGTTATTGTCGATAGGTTGACGAAGTCAGCACATTTTATTCCGATCAATATTAGTTATCCGGTAGCTCAGTTGGTGGAGATTTACATTCATAATATTGTAAAGTTGCATGGTGTTCCGTCAAGCATTGTGTCGGATAGAGATCCGAGGTTCACTTCGAGGTTTTGGAAGAGCTTGCAAGAGGCTTTGGGTTCTAAATTGAAGTTGAGTTCGGCTTATCATCCTCAAACAGATGGTCAGTCGGAGAGGACGATTCAGTCGTTGGAAGATTTGTTAAGAGTGTGTGTACTTGAGTAAGGTGGAGCTTGGGATAGTCATCTACCGTTGATTGAGTTCACGTACAACAACAGTTACCATTCGAGTATTGGTATGGCACCATTCGAAGCTTTGTATGGTCGGAGGTGCAGAACCCCTTTGTGTTGGTTTGAGACGGGTGAAAGTGTTGTGTTAGGACCAGAGATTGTTCAGCAGACTACGAAGAAGGTCAAGTTGATAAGAGAACAGATGAAAGCATCGTAGAGTCGGCAAAAGAGTTACCACGACAAGCGTAGAAAGGATCTTGAGTTTCAGGAGGGAGACCATGTGTTCTTGAGAGTCACTCCTATGACTGGTGTGGGTCGGGCATTGAAGTCTAAGAAGCTAACTCCGAAGTTTATTGGTCCGTATCAGATATCTGAGAGGATTGGGACGGTGGCATATAGAGTGGGTTTGCCACCACATCTTTCGAATTTGCATGATGTGTTTCATGTGTCGCAGCTGCGGAAGTACGTAGCGGACCCTTCACACGTTATACCGAGGGATGATGTGCAGGTTAGAGACAACCTTACGGTGGAGACCTTACCGTTGAGTATTGATGATCGCAAGGTGAAGAAGTTGAGAGGCAAAGAGATACCTCTAGTGAGGGTTGTTTGGGGAGGAGTAACTGGTGAAAGTCTAACTTGGGAGTTGGAGAGTAAGATGCAAGAATCATATCCTGAGTTGTTTGTTTGAGGTAAGATTTCGAGGACGAAATTCTATAAGTTGGGGAGAGTTGTAACGCCTGTTTTATTTAATTATTTTAAGTGGTGTTTTAATATATTCTTGTATGATTTTTTGTGATATTGGTGAATTGATATTTTGTTATATGATATTTGATTATGAGGTATTTTTATTATTTAAGATAAAAGAGTAGAAAATAATTATTAATTAGAATAAAAAAGGAATTAAGTGGAATTAATAGAAATTAAAAGGGAAGTTAAGTAAAAAGAGTAGGTTATGGTTGAAAGAGTAAAAGAAAGGAAGTTAGTAAGGAAAAAGTCAAAAGAAAACAAAACCAGTATCATTTTCACGTACAGACAAAAAGAGAGAAAAAGAGAGTTTTTGAGAAGAAGAAGGGAAAGCTAGGAAAAGAGCTAGGAAGAGAGATTTCAACCCATTTTGCTGTAGATTTTGCTAATTCGAGGTAAGGGTGGGAATCCTTCATTAATAATGTTGTATAATTTTGATAATTGTTGAAATTGTGTTCTTGAGTTTAGGGTTTATGAAATGATGAAAATGTGATACAATGATTGTTAATTGTGTAATTCTATGCCATTTTGATTGCCATATGTTATGTTTGACCTGTAAACATGTTTTGTAAAACTTTTGGGTGAATAAGGGATTAAAAATGGGATTTAGGGTTGAATTTGGATGCTGGAATCGTACTGTTCATTCTGAAAATCGTAGCCGTTCGCTTAAGCGAAATGAATCTCGCTTAAGCGAACATGTCCTGTAGTTGCCCAGAATCGACCCATGAACCTTCGCTCAAGCGAAATGCAAGCGAGCTGTAAGCGAACCAAATCCTGAGTTACGACATTTTCTTCGCTTAAGCGAAATCCATCTCGCTTAAGCGAACTGAACCCAGTATAGTGTATTTTCCAGACTTTTGACGCGCGCTTAAGCGAACCGTAAGCGACCTTCAAGCGAACCAGGTCCTGTACGACCTTTTTCCATATTTTGTTAAATGCCTCTAGGGACTTTTCTAACCATTCTAAGGAGTTCCTATGAATTTACAAGAATTATCTATAAATCTAAAAGCGGTGTTTGAATGTTGGATTACGTAAGAATGTATACTTTTGTGAAATGTTGATACTTTGATAACTTAAATAAGTGTTGGTGTTGTCTAGTTGGGGAGTGTGTCATAAATATTTTAGGCACATATGTTGTTGTCGAAGTTGTATGTAGATATACACAAGTGGAGTCCATATGCATATCATTTTCTGGTGGGGGCTCATGCCCTGGAATGCTAGTCATTCAATCCGGTGGAGGCTTATGCCCTGGAATGTTTATCATTCACTTGGTGGGGGCTTATGCCCTGGGATGCTTTAACCATCCAATTTGGTGGGGGCTTATGTCCTGGAATGCTTAGCATTCAACGCGCGTAGTTGGTACCACATTGCATGATGTATTAGTTGATGTCGGTGTTGCATTGGTTAGGGTGTTGTCGTCGGTGATTAATTGGTGTCTATTGTTGATAATGATTTGGTGTTGGTGATGATATTGTCGTTGAGAATTAATTATGATGTTCAATGGTATATATATATATATATATATGATTATATGCAGACTTGATGTTGTTACTTGTTATGATTGTTATTGTTTCAATAATTTTGATAAATTATATATTATTATTATTGAATGCGTTTCTCACCCCTTCTGTTGGAATTGCCGCCTTGTGGGCAAGTGCAGGTTCCGACAACTGATAGGTATGGCTCAAGTGTCTAGGACTCTGATACATATAGGATGGGGACCGTTGCGAATAATTTCCTTAATTCTTATGTATCGTACTTTGAGATTGTTTTTGTTGAATGGTTATCTTGGTGAATAACATTTTATGTTGAGGCCTTTGTGCCAAGGAACTAATCATATGAAGTTTTATGTTGAGAATAAATATCCGCTGCAAGTTTATGACATTATATGTTGGTTTAAATAAATAGCATATTTACTATTTATGAGATTTATTATTTGAAGTGTAATACTCCGTGTTATGACGTTTACTCTGATTTATTTATTAAATAATACGACTTTTGGGAACGGGGTGTTACAACTTCACTGGGGACCCTAAGAGGGTTGAGCCTAACTTGGCTTTATTTAAAATTTTGTGCTATAACTTGCTTAAAAACAGAAATAAAAGATGGAAATACGTGTATATATGTTCTCCATTCTTCTTTTCTCTATTCTTAAACGTGTATGGTGAGATAAGTCCTAACCCGGACTTGAGGGAAATATAAGATAGGAGTGGTAGAATCATAGCGACATACCGAGAGTATTCTCGTGTTTTGGAGCATGTGATATAACCACACTTAGCGGAGGACCTTGAGGTGATGTATGTCGGCGTGTGTTGTCACGTTTAGACATTATTACTTTTAAGTGTCCGTCGAAGCTAAGGACCTTAGTTACCTTTAACCCATCTTGGCCTTTAGGACGTAGTGCGGTGGCTAACCAAGTGCTGTCTTGGAATTAGTCGACATGCGATACTACACTCAAACGAGACTCTCCTACGAACGCTGTTGGACCGGGTGTTGTCCCGGGCATCCAACAAAGTTCAGAGGTGGTTGGACTTTGGGAACTTGGTAGAACCCGTGCTACAGGTACACATGGAACCATAGCTCTTACCGAATGACGTACTCACCTTTGACTCCATCACTATGGACCATTAACCTCACCATGTTTTCACCGTTTGTGCAGCATCATGCATACATGCATTCATCCATAAATATTCGTTTTTGCATCCGTCGAAGGACTTATATATTTTTTTGTAAACATCATAGATATGGAGAGTACTAAGGAGGATACTATGGAAAGCGCCGTGAAGAAAGTTATGAAGAGAACTAGGAAGTATGATTTCAAGAAGCCAGATTTGGAAAACCTGAGGAAACTAGCCAGAAGGATAACTAGCCCGGATCACTTTCGAGATCGGTATGGATATTTGCTTAGCATTCTCAAGACGGATGTTGACGAGGGACTCCTCAATACTTTGGTCCAATTTTACGACCCACGGTATCACTGCTTTACTTTCCTGGACTACCAACTCATGCCTACACTTGAAGAATACTCTTACTGGATCGGTTTACCCGTGTTGGACAAAGTACCTTTCCATGGTCTTGAACCCATACCCAAAATCTCCACCATTGCAGCTGCTCTTCATCTTGAGGCGGCCGAGATAAAAGCCTGTCTTACCCCCAAAGGAGGTCTCCAATGCCTACCTTTCAATTTCCTTTACCAAAAATCTACCATTTTCTTGGAAAGATCCAACGCAGATGCTTTCGAGTATATCCTTGCCTTACTTATCTATGGCATTGTGCTTTTCCCGAATGTTGACAACTTTGTTGACATGAATGCAATCCAGATCTTCTTAACCCAAAACTCTGTCCCTACTTTACTTGCCGATACTTACCTCTCAATCCATGACCGTACCAATAAGAAGCGTGGACTTATCATCTGTTGTACACCTTTACTTTACACTTGGTTCACCTCCCACTTACCCCGTCCTAAGATTCGATCAAAGTTTGTCCCATGGTCCGAGAAAATTATGGCTCTCACCCCGAATGATATAGTGTGGGGTATGTTGGAACAAAGGTGTTCAGCAATACCACGTTTTGAGTTTTGATGATAACAAGGTATTAAAAAGTTGTTAATTGGATATTGCTAATATTTGTTTAAGTATGCAGGATATCAATTAAGATTTGTATCTTAGAAAGCATTCTGTTTGAACAATGTTAAAGAGCAATAAATCCATAGAAGCCTGTTGCTTGTGATTCTGTATCGAAGAGAGTCTGAAGACTGTATCGAAGAGAGTCTGAAGACTGTGCTGAAGAGAGTCTGAAGACTGTATCAGAGTCTGAAGACCATCAGAATCTGAAAACCAAGAGAGTCTGAAGATTATCAGAAGCTTAGTGCTACAGTGAGTCTGAAGCCACAAATTTGATAATCTTCTAACAGTGATCTCTACTGCATTGCTATGCACAAACAAACTCTAATGGAGTAACGGCTAGCTTCTAAGTCAACTTGAGCGTGGGAAGCACAAAGACAAAGATTGCAGGCCAGTACAGAGTACGTTGTACGAACTCTGTTTCCACTACTCCACTACCACGTACAGTTTGGCAACTATGTCTACCGGTATTAATCCTCAAAGGGAATGGAATTCAAATGATGCCATTGAAGGGCTATTACCAAATCAAGCAACAGATCAACAGTCATTGATCAAGCTTCAGAACTCATCCTGATGCGCTGGATGACTCAATGTCTCTTTCCTACGCCTATATAAAGGATAGAAGACTTGAAGAATTGTTGGACTCTATAACTTAGAAAATCTGCATTGCGCTGCTTTCATATTCAACTGAGTCTTAACAAAAGCACATCATAAACTTAGATTCTTACAAACTGAGTATCCTAGAATCTCTAAGTTTCACAGAAAAACAGAGTCTGTCTTTTGTGTAATACAGAGTCTGTCTTTGTTGTAATTTAAACACATTTTGATTGTTGTCAAGTATTTCAACTCTATTCAATTTTCTGTAATTGTGTAAAAGTCTCTTGCTTTTGTGCTTGAGCAAAGGAAGTCTCTTGGCTGCGTCCTTGAGCATAGGAAGTCTCTTAGTTGTGTCTTTGAGCAAGGAAGTCTCTCGCCTGTGTGCTTGAGCTAGGAAGTCTCATACTGTGTGTTTGAGCAACTTGTAATTTGATATTACATTTTAGTGAACTCTCCTTGGAAGTACAAGGGGGACAGGACTACTTCCGGTTTGTGGAAGGAACCTGTATAATTGCTTGTGTTCTCTGTTCTCTCTTTATCTCTTGATTATTCCGCTGCAATCAGAACCTAATCTCCTATCAGACTCTGATCTCATTCAGACTCTGAGTTTAAAGGAATTAGATTCTCACTCTTCAAGAGTTGCGAAAAGAAAACACAATTCAACCCCCCCCCCTTCTTGTGTTTTTCTCACCTTCAGGGTAACTCAGTTGATGACACCAGAGTAATTATTGATCATTGTGGAGATTTCGCTAATGTGCCTCTTCTGGGCATACATGGGGGAATCAGCTATAGCCCGATGCTTGCTAAACGCCAATTCGGATACCCCATGAGGATGAGACCTGCCTACCTCTTCCTCGAGAGCGAATACTTCCTTTACAAAGAGGATGTTCAGAGCGAATACTTCAGTTGGTATCAGAGCTCCGGCTTTGTTGTCTTAGCACTTAACCGTGTGACAGAAAAGATCCAGAGAAAAACATGTCTTCCAGTGAACCGTCTTCTTCTGGTGCCACTTCTGGTGCTGCTATACCATATGAATATGGATCCAATAACAGCAGTAGAAAGGCTGATTATGGAAAAATTCCTAAGTTCAATGGTGATCCTGAAGAATTTTCTTGGTGGAAAACCAACTTCTATAGTTATGTCATGGGTCTTGATGAAGAACTCTGGGACATACTTGAAGATGGTGTTGGTGACTTACAACTTGATGACGAAGGTGCTGCCATTGACCGCAAACTTCACACTGCTGCTCAAAAGAAAATCTATAAGAAACATCATATCATCAGAGGGGCTCTTGTCACTGCTATTCCTAAAACGGAATACATGAAGATGAGTGACAAATCTACTGCTAGAGCCATGTTTGCTTCTCTCTGTGCTAACTACGAAGGAAGCAAAAAGGTCAGGGAAGCTAAAGCTCTTCTATTAGTTCATCAATATGAACTATTTAAGATGAAAGAGGATGAAAGTATTGAGCAGATGTACTCAAGATTTCAAACTCTAGTATCTGGTCTTCAGATACTGAAGAAGAGTTACATAGCTTCTGATCATGTTAGCAAGATTTTAAGGAGCTTACCCTCTAGATGGAGACCAAAGGTCACTGCAATTGAGGAGGCTAAAGATTTAAACACTTTAAGTGTTGAAGATCTTGTAAGCTCACTCAAGGTTCATGAGTTAAATCTCAATGAACATGATTCTGCAAGAAAATCCAAAACCATTGCTTTAAAATCAAAAGGAAGGTCTTCAAAGGCTCTCAAGGTTGAAGAATCTGAAAATGAGTCTTCAGCTTCTGAAAGCTCAGAAGAGGATCCTGATATAGCAAAGGAAATGGCTATGCTTTCAAGCAGAATGCAGTACCTTGCTAAGAAGAACAAGAGATTTCTGAGCAAGAGCAGTGGGAAGAGGTTCAAAAAGGAGGATCAGAAAGGCTGCTTCAACTGCAAGAAAACTGGACATTTTATTGCTGAGTGTCCAGAACTGCAGAAGGAGAAATCCAAGTCAAAAAGGCCAACCTTCAAGTCAAGCAAGTTTAAGAAGCAGATCAAGAAAAGTCTGATGGCCACCTGGGAAGATCTTGATAATGAGTCAGGATCTGAAGATGATGATGCTGATGGTGAAGCCAATGTAGCTGTTGGACTAATGGCTACAACCGAATCTGTTAAAAAGACACCTGAGGCAGAATCAAATACAGATTCTGAAAATGAAACAGAGGTATATTCTGAACTCACAAGATCTGAACTTATAGAATCTGTCAATGAGCTTCTTGGTCATTTTAAAACTAAGACCACTGAGTTGAAGAAAGTCAAACAACAGCTTGATAAGCTGTCAAAAAGACATAATTCAACTCTGTTGGAATTAGAAGATTTAAAAGAAGAAAATAATTCTTTATTGATCAAGAAGTGTAGCTGTAAATACTTAAGTGAGCAAGATGTTGCTCTGCAAGAATTTATTGCTACTGGAATTGACAGATCAAGGGTTGCATCCATGATCTATAGCACGTATCAGAACAGAGGACAGGGTCTTTGATTCATTGGAGGAAACTCAAATGAAATGACTCTGAAATCTGGTCCTGATGGAGCCAGAGAGGCGTTGAAAAATCTTTTTGTAAAAGAGTCTAATGAAGTCAACACAGAGACTCATTCAGAACCTACAACTTCTACTTCTAAGATTCTGACTAAGTCAAAACTTCAGAATGTTAAGTTAAAGGGTCTGAAAAACTTTGAACCCAAAGCTTTAAAGTCTCAGACTCTGAAACATTCAAAGTCTGATAAACAGACTCTGAAAAAGCCAGAGTCTGAAAAACCAAAGTCTAAGTTTCAAAGGAGAGAAACTGTGAAAGGCAAATTGAAACCTAAACCAAACGGTTCCAACCCTAAGGTTTGGGAGAAAACATTGCCAAGGATTTCAAGACATAACTTGCGAAAAGAGTTCAATGGTTCTAAGACTAACCAAAAAGGACCCATAAGAATATGGGTACCTAAGTCTGATATTATTGATGCTGCAGGTATGTCTAAAAGGACTAAGAAAGCACAAGGCTTGGTACCTAGACAGTGGGTGCTCGCGTCACATGACGGGAGAAAGGTCTATGTTCCTAACCCTAACCATGAAAGAGGGAGGAACTGTGGGATTTGGAGGAAACCAGACTGGCAAAATCATTGGTTCTGGAACCATTAGTAACTCTCTGATCTCAATCAGTAATGTGTGGTTAGTTGATGGACTTAAACATAACTTACTAAGCATAAGTCAATTATGTGACAGTGGTTATGATGTATTGTTTAATAAGAACAACTGCACAGTGGTTAACAAGGATGATCAGTCCATAGTCTTCAAGGGAAAACGAAGAAACAATGTATACAAGATAAAATTCTCAGAACTGACTGATCAGAAGGTAATGTGCCTTCTGTCAATGGGTGATAAGAAATGGATGTGGCATAGACGTTTGGGACATGCTAACTGGAGATTAATCTCTAAAATTAGCAAGTTACAACTTGTCAAAGGCCTACCAAACATTGATTATCACTCAGATGCTCTTTGCGGAGCATGTCAGAAAGGGAAAATTGTCAAGAGTCCCTTCAAGCCGAAAGAAATTGTTTCAACTTCCAGACCCTTGGAGTTACTTCATATTGACTTATTTGGACCAGTTAACACTGCATCCTTATATGGAAGTAAATATGGACTAGTTATTGTTGATGACTACAGCAGATGGTGTTGGGTTAAATTTCTGAAAACTAAAGATGATTCATATTCTGTGTTTAGTAAATTCTGCATCCAAATTCAATCAGAGAAGGAAATGAAAATCTTGAAAGTCAGAAGTGATCATGGAGGTGAATTTGAAAATGAACCGTTTGAGGTTTTCTGTGAAAAATATGGAATTATTCATGAGTTCTCTGCACCTAGAACTCCACAACAAAATGGAGTTGTAGAGAGAAAGAACAGAACCTTACAAGAGATGGCTAGAACCATGATCCATGAGAACAATCTGGCTAAGCATTTTTGGGCAGAAGCAGTAAACACAGCTTGTTATGTTCAGAACAGAATCTATATTAGACCTCTGTTGAACAAAACAGCCTATGAACTCTTTAAAGGAAGAAAACCCAACATATCTTATTTTCATCAGTTCGGATGTACATGTTATGTCCTGAACAACAAAGTCTACCTAAAGAAATTTGATGCCAAAGCTCAAAAGGGAATCTTTTTAGGTTACTCTGAACGTTCTAAGGCATACAGGCTGTATAATTCAGAAACACAATGTGTGGAAGAATCTATGCATGTAAGATTTGATGACAAAGAGCCTGGAAGTGAAACTCCAGTGCATGATGAAAGTCATGAAAAATCTCAAGAATCTGATGATAACTCAGAATCTGATCAGATTCCAGAATCTGAAGATACTTCAGAAGCTGAAACAACCCCTGAAGTTCCTTTTGAAGAAGCTTCTGATGAAGCTCAAGATGGTTCTCTGCAATCTAGTCAATCCAAACAATCTTTCAAATACAAGTCTTCTCATCCAGAAGATCAGATAATTGGCAATAAAGAAAGTCCTATGAGAACAAGATCGCATTTCAGACAAGAAGAGTCTGCTTTAGGATTATTATCTTTTATTGAACCAACTTCTGTTGAAGAAGCTCTTGGAGATGAAGGATGGATTCTAGCAATGCAAGAAGAACTGAATCAATTCAAAAGAAATGAAGTATGGGATCTAGTAGCTAAGCCTAATCACAAGAACATCATTGGAACCAAGTGGGTGTTCAGAAATAAGCTTAGTGAACAAGGAGAAGTAATCAGAAACAAGGCCAGACTTGTTGCACAAGGCTTCAGTCAGCAAGAAGGCATTGATTACTCAGAAACTTTTGCTCCAGTTGCAAGATTGGAAGCAATCAGGTTACTTCTTTCCTATGCAGTCAATCACAACATAACTTTGTATCAAATGGATGTTAAGAGTGCATTTCTTAATGGTGTCATTTCTGAAGAAGTATATGTCAAACAACCTCCTGGCTTTGAAGATTTAAAGCATCGAGAGCATGTTTATAAATTAAAGAAATCACTCTATGGCTTGAAACAAGCTCCCAGAGCTTGGTATGAAAGACTGAGTAATTTCTTGATTCAAAACAACTTTGAACGAGGACAAGTTGACACTACTCTATTCAGAAAGACTCTAAAGAAAGACATTCTTGTAGTTCAGATCTATGTTGATGATATTATCTTTGGTTCTACAAATAGTTCACTTTGCAAAGAGTTTTCAAAAGTAATGCAGGATGAATTTGAAATGAGCATGATGGGAGAATTGAAGTTCTTTCTTGGAATTCAAATCAACCAATGCAAAGATGGAGTCTACGTTCATCAGTCCAAGTATACGAAAGAGCTTCTGAAGAAGTTCAATCTTGAGGATTGCAAAGAAATGAATACTCCAATGCATCCAACCTGCACTCTGAGCAAAGAAGATCAAGGAACCAAAGTTGATCAGAAGCTGTATAGAGGTATGATTGGTTCTTTGTTATACCTAACTGCATCCAGACCAGATATTCTGTTCAGTGTATGTTTGTGTGCAAGGTTTCAATCAGATCCTAGAGAGTCTCACTTAACTGCTGTTAAGAGAATCTTTAGATATCTGAAAGGAACTACTAATCTTGGACTTCTTTACAAGAAATCCTCTGACTACAAGCTAGTTGGATTCTGTGATGCTGATTATGCTGGAGACAGGATTGAAAGAAAATCTACAAGTGGCAATTGTCAATTCTTGGGAGAGAATCTGATATCCTGGGCTAGCAAGAGGCAAGAAACCATTGCTCTGTCTACAGCAGAAGCAGAATACATCTCAGCTGCTAGTTGTTGTACACAGCTACTCTGGATGAAACATCAGCTTGAGGACTATCAAATAACTGAAAACCATATCCCAATTTATTGTGATAATACAGCAGCTATATGTTTGTCTAAAAATCCAATTCTGCATTCAAGACCAAAGCATATTGAGATTAAACATCATTTTATAAGAGACTATGTTCAAAAAGGAATTTTAGATATCCAATTCATTGATACTGATCATCAATGGGCTGATATATTTACTAAACCCTTATCTGTTGAAAGATTTGATTTCATAAAGAAAAATTTGAACATGTGCTATGTCTCTGGGTAATATGCGTCTCTGAAAACAGAATTCAGACTCTGAAATCTTTCAGAAGCTATCTGGGAATCAGACTCTCTTTTGGAGATTCTGATGAAAGCTTCTGGTAAAATATTCAGACTCTGGTAAGGAATCTTTAGACTCTCAGAAGCTTATATTAGTGGAAGCGTGACTGTTAAGTTCAGTAACACCTGCCCCACTATGGTGACAGTTACTTTACGGTTTCTCAGTCGTGGCCTGTCTGTATTGGGTAAGAACTCAAAGGGCAATGATTTCATTACGTTACAACAAGTTACCTTCGCCTTGTCCCAATACGTTTACGGCTGCATGCTATATTGTACTTATTGTTTGTGTTTGTTTGTCCCCTACTCTTTCCAAACAGCTTTCAAACATTTTCTCTATAAATACATAACACACACAACTCACTTCTCTTTTCACTCTTTGATTTTCTCTTTGAACAAATTTCTTGTTTTTCAATACTTTGCAAAACTTTTTGTTCTCAAATCAAACTCTTAGAAAACCCTAATGGCAAGTGATCTCATCCAATCTGGTGTCATAATCAAGTTCGGAGGTTCTTATATTATCAAACCCAGAACAATGAACATCATCAAGGAGACTCTGGAAATTCAAGTTGAATCTCCAGTTGATTTTGGTTCAATCAGTCGCAATGGAGTTGACGTTGCACCTCATTTCTTTTCACAAGGAATGATGAGATACTTTGGTATGTTGAATGGACCAACATATCAGGAGCTTGTTAGAGATTTTTGGGTTAGGTCAGAAGTCTACGACAAAGCTGAAGCTACGTTGGAAGAAACAGTAGCAATCTCAAACAACCCTAGTCTTGCTGGCAAAAACAAAGACCAAATGGGTTTAAGACCGTACAATGGTCTTGAAATTAGGTCTGCTGTGATGGGAATTCCTATAGTTATCACTGAAGAGGTGGTAGCCAGGGCTTGTCAGATGGAGAGCACTGGTAAATTTCAGTGGAATGTCAACAAGAAGAGTGAATGGGCTGTTATCTGCAACAAGTTGTTATTTGAAGGGAGACCCTCAAATAAATTGGTGGATATGCATCCTACGCATAGGGTGCTTCTGAAGATTATACTGGATAGTATGCTTCAGAAAGGAGGAGGAACAGATACATTATCTGTGGATCACAAAGTTCTTCTTTATTTTCTTATCAACAAAATAAAGATCAACTTCCCCAGATATGTGATGCACCACATGTGTTGGGCCATCAAGAAGAGTCAATCAGAATCCAGGAGGCAAGTTCCTTTTGGAAGATTAATATCTGAGATTCTGTATCAAGGAGGTCTTTTGAAGGTCTTATCAGAATCTGGTGTGGTATCAGATATTCATCTAGGAACTGTGACCGGCAGAATCATCAATGGCAAGACTCTACAGTACATGAAGATTGTCAAGAGATTCAATCCCTCTAAGCATGATATGAGAGAATCTTATGTACAATCTGATTTGATGATGGACTTCCCTCCCATATCCAAAGAAGATAATCCTGAAGTTCTTGCTAGATTTGTGGTGGATTACTTCAAGGAGACTGGTAGAATAATCAACTATTCTGCTATTCCTGAGACTGCTGGAGGAGGCCCTCTTAAGGTCAAAGGAAAAAGGACCAAGGAAGTGGTTCTCAAGGAAGAGGAAGAGAAGCAGGAGCCTCTCAAGAAAAAGATCAAGTCTTCTGCTCTTCCTGGAGTTTCAATTGGTTCTCCTTCTGCATCTTCTGCACCTTCTGCACTTCGTGAAATTAAGGATGGGAAGAAGCCTAAGAAAGATGAGAAGAAGGCTAAGAAAGCTGATAAGAAAGCAATAATGGGCAAAGCTGACAGAGACTATGACAAGTTAGCTCAAGAAATTGCTGATTTCATTGATTCTGACTCTAAAGGTGAAGAGAGTCAGATCAAGAAGAGAAAGGTGGAAGTGATTCTTGTGGCTAAGGATGTAGCACAGAAGATAGGTACGTCTGTATCTATGATTGAGGATGAACACACTGCTGGCAAGGTTATGGCAGCAGATTTGATTGCTGAAGAGTTGAAGGAAGAGACTGTCAAGGAAGCTGCTAAGTTACTTGCTTCTGCTCTTAAACAGAAGAGTACTTCAGAACCTGCAGAAGCTGAGTTATCAGAAGCTACTGTGTCTGATCATTTTGCCTCTCCAGAAGCTGGCATTGGCACCTCTGGCAACGTGGCATATAGCTCATCTTCTTCTTTGAATCATGAGTCAGAATCAGATTCAGAATCTGACAACAAACCCTTGAGCCAAATTCTTCCATCTCTCAAAAATTCATCTCCCTCACCAATCAAACCCACATCATCCCATAACCCACTTGACCAGGCAGTCGTTGATTATGTTGATTCAACTATGGACAGAGTAATTCAAGACACAATTACAGTGTCTATGAATCTTCCTGCTGACCATCCTGCTCAACCTTCATTCCTCAAACCACTTCAGGTAATTAAACCTTCTGAAAAACCTGAAGCAACCATTCAATCCAAACAACCACCCTCCCAAACTGAAACCATTTGTGTAGACTCTCCAGACACTCTAGATTCTCTTGAAAAACATCTAGGGGGAGAACTACCAAAAACCCCTGCAAAATCCAAAACAACAAAAGCTACTTCATCCATTTCCAAACCAGACCCTGTACCTGTACCTACAGAGAATCTGACCTTAGCTTCTGTTGAACCTTCAGAACCTGTTGGTGAACCAGCTTCTGAAAATCTAGAGCAAGCCTCTGATATGATATCAGAAACTGTAACATCATGTAAAGCTAAGACCAGAAGAGTTTCTCAACCACTTTGTGATCCTATAACCTTTTTCCCTTTTGAAACTTTTCTAGCTTTGAGAGCTTCTCTACCCTCAACCTCTGAACCTCAAACTGACTTATTTGATTCAAATAAGATTGATGAGTTTTATGCTTCTTCATGCAATAAGCTCAAAGAAGTTATTGAGCAAAGGTCTATGCCAATACTTAATGTGAGCTATGAGGACAAGTTCTCTTCAGTAAATACTGAGTTTTCTTCAAAAAGCTGCTGCCAGGGAACAAGCTATTATCACTGCCAAGCATGTTGAAGAAGTAAAGCAGGCTGAGAAAGTTGTAGATATGGTAAATGCTCCTATTCTGAGGATAAGAGATACACCTTTCTTTGATGAGAATCAGTATATTCCTAGAGAATCAGTGGCTTACAATTCTTTGAAGAGGAAGTTGTATAGAATTCAAGAAGAAGCTAGACTGGAAAGAGAAGCACATTTGCAAAGAACTGAGGCTCTGGAACAGATGGTAAAGAAACAGCAAGAGGATCTCCAGAAACTGATGGATCATCTTGCCAAACAAAACCAACCTTAGTTTAATTTCGTTTTGTTTATTTTTGTAATTCTTGTTTGCTATTTTCTGAACTTGTTTTTGCTTACAATTTATACAAGTTGTTTTTGATTCTATTTGCATTCAATTTCTTTTTATGCTCCGATTCTTCTATGTTTTCCCTTTGAATCTCTTTCTTCTCTAAAACATGTTTACACCCTTACCTTAAGTCATTTAAAAAGGGGGAGGAACCATGTTCTGAACTTTTTTTTGTTGATGACAAAAGGGGGAGAAGGGAAAGTATTTATGTCAGGGAGGAAAGAAAATCGTCTTTAATTACATTGCATGTTCTACGTAAAAGTTAAAGGGAAATCTGCGAAAGGTGCTTAGTTAAACTCTGAGCCCTGTTTAAGAATCAATTTTCTATATATTCTGAGTATGAATTTGATTGCGTCTGAAAAACAATTTAATTAACCTGGATAGAACTCAAGATGAGCTTACAAACCTCAACTTAAGAACTATCAGACTCAGGGGGAGTCAGAGTCTTCAAACCTCAGACTCTGAGCTTACAAACCTCAGAACCCTTTAAGTCAACTTGTTAATTAGATTAACAACAATTGACCTTTTAAATACTAATGTTTGTCATCATCAAAAAGGGGGAGATTGTTGGAACAAAGGTGTTCAGCAATACCACGTTTTGAGTTTTGATGATAACAAGGTATTAAAAAGTTGTTAATTGGATATTGCTAATATTTGTTTAAGTATGTAGGATATCAATTAAGATTTGTATCTTAGAAAGCATTCTGTTTGAACAATGTTAAAGAGCAATAAATCCATAGAAGCCTGTTGCTTGTGATTCTGTATCGAAGAGAGTCTGAAGACTGTATCGAAGAGAGTCTGAAGACTGTGCTGAAGAGAGTCTGAAGACTGTATCAGAGTCTGAAGACCATCAGAATCTGAAAACCAAGAGAGTCTGAAGATTATCAGAAGCTTAGTGCTACAGTGAGTCTGAAGCCACAAATTTGATAATCTTCTAACAGTGATCTCTACTGCATTGCTATGCACAAACAAACTCTAATGGAGTAACGGCTAGCTTCTAAGTCAACTTGAGCGTGGGAAGCACAAAGACAAAGATTGCAGGCCAGTACAGAGTACGTTGTACAAACTCTGTTTCCACTACTCCACTACCACGTACAGTTTGACAACTGTGTCTACCGGTATTAATCCTCAAAGGGAATGGAATTCAAATGATGCCATTGAAGGGCTATTACCAAATCAAGCAACAGATCAACAGTCATTGATCAAGCTTCAGAACTCATCCTGATGCGCTGGATGACTCAATGTCTCTTTCCTACGCCTATATAAAGGATAGAAGACTTGAAGAATTGTTGGACTCTATAACTTAGAAAATCTGCATTGCGCTGCTTTCATATTCAACTGAGTCTTAACAAAAGCACATCATAAACTTAGATTCTTACAAACTGAGTATCCTAGAATCTCTAAGTTTCACAGAAAAACAGAGTCTGTCTTTTGTGTAATACAGAGTCTGTCTTTGTTGTAATTGAAACACATTTTGATTGTTGTCAAGTGTTTCAACTCTATTCAATTTTCTGTAATTGTGTAAAAGTCTCTTGCTTTTGTGCTTGAGCAAAGGAAGTCTCTTGGCTGCGTCCTTGAGCATAGGAAGTCTCTTAGTTGTGTCTTTGAGCAAGGAAGTCTCTCGCCTGTGTGCTTGAGCAAGGAAGTCTCATACTGTGTGTTTGAGCAACTTGTAATTTGATATTACATTTTAGTGAACTCTCCTTGGAAGTACAAGGGGGACAGGACTACTTCCGGTTTGTGGAAGGAACCTGTATAATTGCTTGTGTTCTCTGTTCTCTCTTTATCTTTTGATTATTCCGCTGCAATCAGAACCTAATCTCCTATCAGACTCTGATCTCATTCAGACTCTGAGTTTAAAGGAATTAGATTCTCACTCTTCAAGAGTTGCGAAAAGAAAACACAATTCAACCCCCCCTTCTTGTGTTTTTCTCACCTTCAGGGTAACTCAGTTGATGACACCGGAGTAATTATTGATCATTGTGGAGATTTCGCTAATGTGACTCTTCTGGGCATACATGGGGGAATCAGCTATAGCCCGATGCTTGCTAAACGCCAATTCGGATACCCCATGAGGATGAGACCTGCCTACCTCTTCCTCGAGAGCGAATACTTCCTTTACAAAGAGGATGTTCAGAACAAGAGAAAACAATTTGTGCAGGCGTAGCGCTCCATTGTCAGGATGGACAGGAACCAGTTGAGAAGTAAGTCAAGGATAGCCCATGAATCCTATATCCAATGGGTGATCGACAGGGCTGCTCAGATAGGGATGCCTTATCCCCTGCTAAGGTCTTTAGCCTCAAACATTCCAGCAGTACCTCCGCCTTTACCCCTCAAGAATTTGGAAGAATACCAGGCACGTTTGGTTGAGTTGGGACGCGTGAAAGCCGACTGGGAAGGAAAGTACCATGCAAAGGTTCGGGAGTGCGATGTCTTAATGGACCTATTAGAGCAGGAAAATTGGAAAAACTACAAGAAAGACCAGGAAATTGCTGAATTGAAAGACAGTATCAAGGAAAAGGATGCCATACTTGACCGGGTTCCCGGGAGTAAGAAGAGGCGTATGGACTTTTTTGCCGGCACGCATCCAGATTTTGAGGAGTAGACCACCTCAGGAGTTGGAGAGTTTCACAGTCTTTTTTATCATTTATGTCATTTTCTAACTTTTTGTAATATACTTTGGAGTCCATCCCTTGGCTCAGTTTGTTAGAAAGGGAGTTATCTTGTGGTGCTTTAAATTATTATTCAATGAAATTTTCAACTACGATGTTTACAGAAATGCTTTTATAAGTCCTTCGATAAAAATGTGTCTTTTGCATAAACATAGCATGCATCATTCTGCATTCATAGTTTCAAATCCCACTTCTCACACAAGTTCTTTATTCTTAAGAGTCAACCTGTTTGAAAAGTGGCCCGGCGCATTCTCTACAAATCTACTCGCACTCACTACACTCGGGCAGCTGTAAAGAAAACGATGGACTTTCTCGAACAAGAAAACCGAGTACTCCGAGAGGCAAATGAAACCATGCAGGCCAAGATGGACGAACTGACCGAATTGGTAAAGACATTAACGGCCGCACAAGATCAACTGCCACCACCGCCTCCTCCCCCTGGCAGCACTCAGGCTGAGGCAGGTCCCTCTATTGTTACTTCACAGCAAATGATACCAGAAGGTCGTCCTTGGGGCATGCCTCTTAGCCTTGGTGAAGTATTCCATCCTTATGTCTCAGAAGCTCCAGTGTCTACTGTTCAAAATGCAATTCCTGTTCCAACTGCAACCTACTCAATACCCCTGGTTCATACTATTCCACAAAGAGAAGACCCTATCATTCCCTCAGGAAGTACAGGGGCCCATGACAAAGTGATCGACTTACAGGAGAAGTTTGAGATGATGAATCGGGAAATGCAAGCACTTCGTGGAAGGGAAATATTCGGGAAAGATGCTTATGATCTCTGCTTGGTATCAAATGTCCAGATACCCCACAAGTTCAAGCTCCCAGACTTTGAGAAATACAAAGGGACTTCCTGTCCTAAAGAGCATCTAAGGTTGTATATGAGGAAGATGTCCACGTATGTACGTGACAACCAGGTCCTCATTCATTACTTTCAAGACAGTTTAGCTGGTGCCGCACTGAAGTGGTACATAAATCTGGACCGTATAGAGGTCCGAACTTTCAATGATCTGTGTGAAGCCTTTGTGCAGCAATACAAGTTCAATGTGGACATGGCTCCAGACCGAAGTGATCTTCAAACTATGACTCAGAAAGACCGAGAAACGTTCAAAGAGTATGCCCAGCGATGGAGAGATGTTGCTACTCAGGTTAGCCCAGGTATAGAAGAAAAGGAGATGACCAAACTATTCTTGGAAACTCTGAGTCAGTTCTACTATGAGAGGATGGTTGGAAGTGCGCCCAGAGACTTCACAGAGATGGTCAACATGGGGGTGCAGTTGGAAGAAGGGGTCCGAGAAGGACGGTTAGTGAAAGAAAGCACATCCACCGGCAGTACAAGAAAGTTCGGAAATAGTTTTTCGAAAAAGAAAGAACAAGAGATCAACATGGTGGCCCACCAACCAAATTATCCAGCCTATCACCATATTGCTGCCATCACACCTACCACCAACACTACTCAACCACTAAATTATCAAATTCCCCAATATCCCCAACAACAATCACACCAACAACATCCCCAACAACCATACCAACAGTATCCCCAACAGCCATATCGGCAACAACAACCACGACCACAGGCTCAAAGATTGCAAATTGACCCAATTCCTATTACCTATGCAGAACTGCTTCCAGGGTTACTCAAACAGAATTTGATCCAAACTAGACCACCTCCTCCAGTGCCAGAAAAACCATCACCAGGGTACAGACCAGACCAGACCTGTATTTTTCACCAAGGGGCCCCAAGTCATAACATTGAGAATTGATATTGTTTGAAGAACGCAGTCCAGAGGCTAATCAATGAAAAGAGAATAACCTTCACAGACTCAAACTCAAATATTCGAACCAACCCGTTACCAAATCATGGTGCCCCAGCTGTCAACATGGTCGAAGACTGCCAAGAGACTCGCCTTGTTCTTAAAGTGCAACATATTCGAACACCATTGGTTCCATTACATGCCAGGTTATGTGAAGCATATTTTTTCAAACATGACCACACCGCCTGTGAGGTGTGCCGCCTAGATCCGTGGGGTTTCCAGGAAGTAAAGGATAATATTCAGGGACTCTTGAACCGGGGAGAATTAATTGCTGAAAGAAAATTTGATGATGTGTGTGTGATGACTCCTGAGCCTTTGGAGATATTCTTTGACAGCCGGAAGTCGGTTACTCCTTTAGTGATTTGCTTACCAGGGCCAATGCCTTATGTCTCTGAAAAAGCCATACCATACAAGTACAATGCCACTATGATAGAAGGAGGTCGCGAGGTTCTTATACCACCTTTGCCATCTGTGGGTAATATTGCTGAAGATAGTAGAGTACTGAGGAACGGGCGTGTTATCCCTGCAGTGTTCCCAAAGAGGGTTAGCGCCCCGTTAATTGAAGAGGTCCAAGCTAAAGATCCTAGTGCACTCCAAGGTGTAGGCCAATCTAGTGGGGCCAGCACGATTTCTGATTTCGATGAGGTGCTCAAGCTAATCAAGAAGAGCGAATATAAGATAATTGATCAACTGATGCAGACTCCGTCAAGAATATTGATAATGTCCTTACTGCTGAATTCGGAGGCTCATAGGGGGGCTTTAATGAGAGTGTTAGAGCAAGCGTTTGTAGACCATGATGTGACTGTTGGTCAGTTTGGTGGAATAGTGGGGAATATCACTGCATGCAACAGTTTGAGTTTTAGTGATGAAGAACTCCCAGAAGAAGGAAGGAACCATAATTTGGCGTTACATATATCAGTGAATTGCAAGACCGATGCTTTGTCGAACGTGTTGTTAGACACCGGGTTAGCTTTAAATGTGATGGCTAAAACAACTTACAGCCAACTTTCCTACCAAGGCACACCGTTAAGACGAAGTGGAGTAATGGTAAAGGCTTTTGATGGTTCAAGGAAAACTGTTCTCGGAGAGGTGGACCTGCCCATTACAATCGGGCCACATGTTTTCTAGGTTACTTTTCAAGTAATGGACATACAAGCATCATACAGTTGTCTATTGGGCCGACCTTGGATTCATGGAGCTGGGGCAGTGACATCTACTTTACATCAGAAATTGAAGTTTGTGAAGAATGGGAAACTGGTAACTGTGAATGGAGAAGAAGCTTTGTTAGTAATCCACTTGTCGGCTTTCTCTTTCATTGGTGCCGACAATATCGAGGGATCTTCATTTCAAGGACATTCTTTAGAAGAAGAGAATTCGAAGAAGAATGGGGCGTCTATTTCCTCTTTCAAAGACGCTCAGAGGGTAGTCCAAGATGGTGTATCTACAGGCTGGGGGCAAATGTTAAGCTTACCGGAGAACAAGCATCGAGAAGGTCTCGGTTTCTCTTCATCAGCTGGAATCCCTGAGGCAGGGGTCGTCATTGAGCCAAAGAGAGGGATTTTCCGCAGTGCTGGATTCATTCACTCTCCGCCAGAAACCAACGCAGTCATTGAGGACAACCCCGAAGGAATTTCATGCAACTTCGTGACGCAAGGAGGGTCTAACCATAACTGGGTTGTTGTCGACGCTCCTTTTGTTGCTCATCTGTCCAAGTAATGCGTTTGTTTGTCTTTATGCTTTTAAAAAAAAAAATCCTTTCGTCCTGCCCCAAGCGAAAGTGAATTTATCTAGGGCTTTTGCTTCAAGAAATTACCATCATCAATAAAAATGTCGTTTTGTTTCCGACTTTTGTTTTATTTTGTGCTTTTAAAAAAAATGGTAATACAAAAAACCAAAAAAACATGATCATTTCCAAAATATCTGCATTTACACATCAATCATTAAACATATGTGCAGATTAATTATCGATAAACCCGTTGAACAACGTGACTCTATGATCTCTCCCAACTTTGAGTTCTCTGTATACGAAGCTGAAGAAGAAGTGGTTGACGACAAACTATGGTACCATGACATCAAGTGTTTCCTTCAAAGTCAAGAGTATCCACCCGGAGCATGCAACAAAGACAAGAAAACTTTAAGAAGACTATCTGGCAACTTCTTCCTGAACGGAAACATTTTGTATAAAAGAAACTTTGACATGGTGTTGCTTAGATGTGTGGACGCCTGCGAAGCGAATTTATTGATGCATGAAATACACGAAGGATCTTTCGGTACTCATTCAAGTGGACATGCAATGATCAAGAAGATATTAAGGGCAGGTTATTACTGGATGACGATGGAAGCGGATTGTTACAAGCATGCCAGGAGGTGTCATAAGTGCCAAATCTATGATGCTAAGATTCATGTTCCGCCAACCGCGCTCAACGTTCTCTCTTCCCCGTGGCCATTCTCCATGTGGGGCATCGACATGATTGGTAGGATCGAGCTCAAAGCTTCAAACGGACACCGTTTCATTCTAGTGGCCATTGACTATTTCACCAAGTGGGTTGAAGCCGCATCTTATGCTAATGTGACCAAGCAAGTGGTGGTCAAGTTCATTAAGAATCAAATCATTTGCCGCTATGGTGTCCCTAGCAGAATCATTACAGACAATGGGACGAATCTGAACAACAATATGATGAAGGAGCTGTGTGACGATTTCAAGATCGAGCATCATAATTCCTCTCCTTACAGACCTCAGATGAATGGTGCTGTCGAAGCTGCAAATAAGAACATAAAGAAGATTGTCCAGAAAATGGTGGTAACTTACAAAGACTGGCATGAGATGCTTCCATTCGCATTACATGGATATCGTACTTCCGTACGCACATCGACAGGGGCAACCCCTTTCTCTTTGGTATATGGTATGGAGGCAGTACTTCCCGTAGAAGTTGAGGTACCTTCAATGAGAGTTTTAATGGAAGCTGAGTTATCAGAAGCTGAATGGGCTCAAAGTAGGTATGATCAGTTGAACTTAATCGAGGAGAAACGCATGGCTGCTCTATGTCATGGACAACTATATCAAAGAAGGATGAAGCAGGCTTTCGACAAGAAAGTTCGTCCCCGCGAATTCAAAGAGGGTGATCTCGTGCTAAAAAAGATTTTGTCCTTCCAGCCCGACTCCAGGGGCAAGTGGACTCCTAACTATGAGGGCCCATACGTCGTCAAAAGAGTCTTCTCCGGTGGGGCCATGACTCTTCAAACTATGGATGGTGAAGAACTTCCGCGTACTGTAAACACGGATGCAGTCAAGAAATATTTTGTCTAAAAATTATAAGAACAGCTCGGTAAGTCGAAAACCCGAAAGGGCGGCTTAGGCAAAAATGAGCGTCTCGGTGGACTGAAAACCCGAAAGGGCGGTCTAGGCAGAAATTAGAGACATTAAACAGAGATTATCCTAATAGGCTGAAAACCCGAAAGGGCGGTCTATGCAAAAATTAAGGATAAAGAAAAAGACAAAGTAACTGCATCCGGTCAGACGCCGCCAACTTGGGGCATACCTGCTACCAAAGAACCTTCAATCTTAAGCATCAGAACAGCAGAACTCAAAGTTGTTAGGGAAAATAGGGTTGCGAAGTTCAATGTACCTCTCCACTATAAATTACCATTTTTAAAATTTTTGTAAAGATCTATGGAGTCATGCCATCGGCTGACCACCGTTCAATCAATAAAATTTGAGCCATCTCCCCTTTATTTAAAATTCTCATTTATTCTATTTTCACACTTTCTTCTTTTTTTTTTATGGTAATATTGCGAAGCAAATTCTTAAAACTTTCTCACGTCTCTCAAAAGCATAAACAAATAAGTGCGCCTTAAGACTCACGAGTAAAATGGAGCCTACGTCGACATTCTCCTCCAGGAACGTTCGGACCCTACTAAACAGGCATGGCTAGACAATGTGGGAAGTTTTACAAAAAGGAAACAAAAAAAACACACAAAAAAGAGCTCGCTAAGTCGAAAACCTGAAAAGGCGGCTTAGGCAATAGAGAGCGTCTCGGTGGGCTGAAAACCCGAAAGGGCGGTCCAGGCAAAAATTAGGGGCACAAAAAAGGAAATATACTCCCGGTGGACTGAAAACCCGAAAGGGCGGTCCAGGCAAAAGTTAGGGATTTCAAAAGAAAACAAACAAACAAACAAAAAACAAAAAGGAGCGTGACTGCTGGGGCATACCAATGGATTGGCACTCTATGCGAAATGGCGACTTCTTCCCAAGGTTTTGGTCAATAACGGGCTCCCTCCCCAAGAAACATTGAGAATTGCTATCTTGTGCCAGGTTTCACCATGTAAATTGTTCGATTAGTTCACAATAATGTTATCTTCAAGGAAGTTTGCCGAGTGTGGGTGCTGCGATGTCAGCCAGTCTCCCATCCTACCTGCTTTGTCTCGTTCCGTCGAATTTACCTATCGCAACCCGGTCTACACACTCATACATTCACTCATACATTCATGCATTATTATTTTCACTCACACACGACATATACACAACATCATTCACATGTGGTTGCATCGGCCACCTGAAATCTTGTTTTGGCCGCATCCTGTCGTTTCAAGTCCTCAATCGTTTAAAGCTGACAGTCCTAGACAACGGACCGCTTACACTTTTCTTACTGCTCTCAAGCCGACAGTCCTACACAACGAACCACTTTTCTTATCTGCTTTCAAGCCGACAGTCCTACACAACGGACCGCTTACACTTTTCTTACTGCTCTCAAGCTGACAGTCCTACACAACGGACCGCTTACACTTTTCTTACTGCTCTCAAGCCGACAATCCTACACAACGGACCGCTTACACTTTATATTCTTTCAAGCCGACAGTCCTACACAACGGACCGCCTACACTTTTATCTGCTTTCAAGCTGATAGTCCTACAAAACGGACCATTTACATTTTTACTGTTTTCAAGCCAATGGTCCTAAATAATAGACCACTTAAGTTTACCTTTTGCCTTGTTTCAAGCTGTTAGTCCTAAACAATGGACAATCCGCGTCTATCCGTCATTCCCTCGAGTGTCATCCCCAGTGCGTCTGGCCCAGAGATGTCATCAAAAGTTTTGTCTTCATTAAACTATGTTTCCAAACTAACACAATAATAGACGATCATTTTCCCCAGTAAAACTACATCCCTCCAACGGAGTCGGATCCTTTTCTTCAACAAATCCGGGCATGCATTCATTACTCGTCCCAGTCAAGTCATCCATGTCATCTTGCATTCATAATTGCGTCACACGGTATCTTAGGGACAAAAATAGGTGTACTTTGTATTTAAGCCTCTTCGGCCCGTCAAATCAAAGATTTCATCTTCAAATTTCCGAACGAAGAAACTTAAATAGGGGCATCTGTCATACCCCGATTTTTGACCTAAGATTATATAGTGGGGGTGCACATTTGGTTAATGGGGGTATATATTTGTGTGAACGAAGTAGTGCTAGAAAAATATTATTTGGAAATGATAAATTAAATATTTAATTTGATTTTTTTTAAAGTGCTTTCTTTGTCCCCAAGTCTTGCTAAAATATTTTAGAATGCAATTTAGAATATTTTAGAACACAATCTGAAATATTCTGGTACACAATCTGAAATATTCTGGTAGGCAATCTGATATATTTTAGTGTTTGATCAGAAATATTATTTTGATACTCAATAATATATATTTATGTGCTAAATAAACATATTTATGTACTGAATAATATATTTTTGTACTCAATATAATACTTTGGTGCTCAATTGAGATATTTTTGTGTTAGATCTGATTACTTGTACCAAAGTTTCTCACTTATTAGTTATGAATTTTTTCTATAAATAGAGAGCTCATATAGTGCATTCTGGACCCCGAAAATTCACAGTTGATGCTTCCTGTTTTTTTTTTCCTCTCTTCTCTCTCTTTCGACTTGTGTTGACGAATCTTTCTTCTTTTTCTACTCCTTTCTGTCCCTTCAGTTTCAAGTTGTCTTCATACCATACAGAGTAAGTTATTTTCTTTTGTTTTTGCATTTTTTTATTTATTTGTTAGTTTAACTTTATCACTTTACATTTTATTTATTTTTCCGCTTTTATATATTCATAAAGAACAAAAACATTACAAATAACCAAAAATTCACAAAAATATTTTCCTAATAAACCTTGATTTTCAAATCGAGTGATCCCATTTTTATTTTATTTTCTTAATCAAATTTCAATCAACTTAATTCTATTTTGATTTATTTTCTTTTAATATAAAAAAACACAAACAAATTCTTATTTGCCATTTGGCTTTTTTCATTTTAAAACCTTTTTCAAAACTAATAAAAAACACACAACCAATCAAACGTCAATTTTTACCCCGAACTACGAGGTTTTGATCCCTCACGGGTACGTAGGCAAAGGACACTCGTCCTCTGAAATCAATAAAAAATGTAGAAATTAGGTTTCCCTTTTTCTTTTTTTTCTTTTATCACTTTAAATCTATTTTCAAAAAAAGCAAGCAAGTTTATAGCACAAAAATGAAATAAAATCAAGAGGTTCTCGTAGAGTACTACGAACATAAAGGATGCTAATACCTTCCCTTTATGTAACCAACCCCCGAACCCTTAATCTTCAAATATGGGGCATTTGAACTTTTTTCCCTTTTTTCTAAATAAAATTAAATGTTCAGTCGTGAAATAAATAGTGAGTCAAAAGCTAATCAAATAGCCTTGATCTCCGAAAAATGACGCGACACAAATCATTCAAAACCGTGTTACGCAAACGTTATACAACAAACCCTCAAGACCGCAAACACAAACATCAAATCGGCCGAAGACAATCCAACATGCACGAAAATAGTTCGACGAAAACACAATCAACACCGTCAGATCCGGAACCTAACAAATCCAAACAGGCCTCAACTGTATAAACCGCAGCACAGACCCGAGAAGAGTAGAAGAGGTATAATTTTCATTTCCTTCCATTTGTAGATCTAGACTTATAGTTTGAGTTTTTGTGGATTTTGAGTTAGAAAACAAATTTAGAAGAAGAAAAGGAGTTTTCAACTCCGGCGCGGTGGCACCGCTGCGATAACTCACAAGCCAACGCGCCGGATTTTATTCCGACCACCGCTCTTGCCGTCGGAGAAGAAGAAGAGGTCAGCGCTCCTTTTTAGAGAGAGAATAGAGAGATGTGAGAGGGAGAAGGGTAGTGAGAGAAAGAAAACAGAAAATGAATGAAATTGTGAAGGGATGGGGTATTTATACCCCTCCAGAATCCAGTGTGCATATGTGCACACATTACTGTACTCACTCGCGCCATCAAGCTTCAGATTTGATCTGGATGTCCTTCAATGCCTTGGTTCCTGATCAAATTAGGATCGTTGATCAAATCAACGGCCCAGACTGTTTCCTACTAAGCCAGCGCCCTTTAACTCTTGCAACCCTGCTTCAGCTTTTTTTTTTCCAATTCTATACCCCTCATTTTAACTCTGCACCCCCTTCCCTGCATTTTGTCCATTTAATTACTCTTGCATGCATATTTAATTTATCTCGCATTTCGTTCACGTTCGATTAGTTTAGGTTTAATCCCGCAGACTTTAGCATGTATATTAGGCTTGATGGAAATTATTCATGTGTGCGTGTGTGTGTGCTTTATTTTTTTACTTCTAGTTTAGGTTAAAAGGTTTTTGTGGTGATTCAACGCAACCACAAAATACCTACGTCTTATTTTCTTGCTCTGTTAGTTGTAGATTTAACTTCATGCAAGTAGCCAGAAAATCACAAAAAAAATAAAAAATTTACAATAAACCTTGATTCAAAAATTTTGTGATCCCATTTCTTTTTATTTATTTATTTTCTTAATCAAATGTTAATCAAACTAATTTCATTTTGAGTAATTTTCTTCAATATTGAAAAACACAAACAAATTCTTATTTGTCACTTGGCTTTTATTTCAAAATCTTTTCAAAAACTAATAAAAAATACAAAACAAATCAAACGAAATTTCTACCTCGAACTATGAGGTTTTGATCCCTCACGGGTATGTAGGCAAAGGATCTTGTCTTCTTAAATCAATAAAAAATGTAGATAATAGGCTTCTTTCTTTTCTTTATTCATCATTCACTTCCTTTTAAAGCAAGCAAGTTATAGCACAAAAAAATTAAATAAAATCAAGAGGTTCTCGTAGAGTACTACGAACATAAAGGGTTCTAATACCTTCCCTTTATGTAACTAACCCCGAACCCTAAATCTTTCAAAATATGGGGTAGTTTGAACTTTTTTTACCCTTTTCAAAAAAAATTAAATGTTCAGTCGTGAAATAGAAAGTGAGTCAAACGCTACTCAAATAGCCTTGATCTCCAAAAAAAGACGCGACAGAAATGACGACTTCATTGGGAACCCCCCTAAGAGGTTTGAGCCTAACTTGGCTTTACTTAATTCTTGTGCTATAACTTGCTTAAAAATAAAAACAAAAACAAAAGATGGAAATGTGTGTATATTCTCTCTTCTTTTTTCTTCATTTCTAACGTCAGTGGTGAGATAAGTCCTAACTCGGACGTGAGGGAACATAAGATAGGACGGTGGTATAATCATAGTCTCAGGTCAAGAGTACTCTTCGGTTTTGGCACATGTGATACAACCCCACTCAATGGAGGGATCTTGGAAGTATACTCTATCAATGTGAGTACTCATGTTTGACATGTTATTTTCAAGTGACCATCGAAGTTGAGAACCTTTAGTTACCTTTAACCCATCTTGGCCTTTTAGGACATAGTGTGGTAGCTAATCAAGAGTACTCTTGAACTGGTTGATATGCGATACTACACTCAAATGAGACATTCCTACGAATATTATTGGACCAGGAGTACTCCCGTTACCCGATAATATTCGGAAGTGGTTAGTGATTTTGGGAATCCAATAGAACCCATGATATAGGTACATGAAACCATAGTCCTTATCATGTGGCACACTTACCCTTGACTCCATCATTATGGACCTAAAACCTCACCATGTTTCCTCCGTTCTTTTAGCATAATCGTGCATACATGCATTCATTCATAAACTTTTTCTCATTAAATATCGAAGGACAAGATAAGTTCTTGTAAACATCAAAGGTATAGACCTTGCAAGAAAGAACAGCAAGAAATAAAACTTCATAAATCTAAACTAAGCTTTTGCTTTTGTCAAGGACTTCTTCCTTGGATTCGTTCTTGCTTTTGAAAAGGGAACCGTTTGCAATATCTTTTTACAAATAAAACCATGGTCCTTACGATGTTTACAATTACTTTGACATGTCCTTCGATAAATAAAAAAAAATGTCTATTTTTGCATAAGCATCATGCATCATTTTGCATTTCATAGTCTTAATTCCGAGTCTCATAAATTTTTCTTTTCCATAAAAGGGTCAACCTGTTCAAAAGTGGTAATGACGTCCTCGTCCGAAACCAATGTGGACATGGCTCCAAACCGAAGCGATCTTCAGGCTATGACTCAGACAGACAAAGAAACATTTAAGGAGTATGCTCAGCGGTGGAGGGATATTGCTGCCCAAGTCACGCCACGCATAGAAGAAAAAAAGATGACCAAATTCTTCTTAAAAACTCTCGGTCAATTCTATTATGAGAAGATGGTCGGAAGTGCGCCCAGGGACTTCAAAGAGATGGACATAGGCGTATAGTTGGAAGAAGGATTCCGAGAAGGACAATTGGTCAAAGAAAATGTTCCCGCTGGCAGTTCAAAAAACAAAGACCAGGAAGTGAGTATGGTGAAAGGTCAGCCTCGACAACAAGCTCATCCGCAATTCAAGCCACAACATCAGGCTCAAAAAGCACCGCAGTATGATCTGATTCCTATGAAATATGCGGAGCTGCTTCCCTCTTTGCTTGAGAGGAATCTTGTCCAGACCAGTCCACCTCCGCCGATACCTAAGAAATTGTCGGCTCGTTGGAGACCTGATCTCTTTTGTGCCTTCCATCAAGGGGCACAAGGTCATGACGTTGAGCACTGTTACTCCTTGAAGATTGAAGTCCAGAAGATGATCGACGCTGATGTCTTGCGTTTCCAAAATTTGAATCCGAGCATTTAGCCGTAATCGGGTCGCTGTCGATGTTCTTTCTACTACTCATCTACCCATTTAATATGTTTGTTGTTTGCCTTTCAAAAAATATCCTTTCATCCTGCCCGAGACGAAAGTGAACTTATGTAGGGCTTTTTTTGCTTCATGTATTTTCCATCATTGATAAAAAGGTCGTTTTGATTCCGACTTTGTTTTATTTTGTGCTTGTTCTGGAAAAATGGTAACACAAAAAAAAAACTTTTTCTTTAAGTCTACATATAATCAATAACTTTCTAAAATCAAAATGCAGATTTAAACATAAATAAGCCCGTTGAACACGTTAACCATATGCTCACTTCCAACTTTGAGTTCCTTGTATCCGAAATTGAAGAAGACGAGAATGAAGAGATTCCCGACAAGATCTCTCGCCTACTGGGGCATCTTAACCGTAGAAGCTGCAAATAAAAATCAAGAAGATTGTCCAGAAGATGGCAGTCACTTACAAAGACCAACATAAGATGTTATTGTTGCCTTACATGGGAATGGTGCTTTAGTACACATTTCAACATGGGCATCCCCCCTCCTTTCCTCAATATACAATGTGGAGGTCGCAGTCCCGTCAATAGGAATTCTGCTGAAATCTCAGTTTGATTGAACTTAAAATGCATTGCGACCTTGTACAACTACATCAAAAGAGGTTGAAACAAACTTCCAACAAGAAGGTTCGTCCCCGTAAATTGCAAGGAGATTTTGTACCCAAAAAAGTACTACCTTTCCAACCAGACTCCAGGGGTAAGTGGTCGTCTAACTATGAAGTCCCATGTGCAATGACTCTTACAACTATGGATGGTGATAAACTCGCACGTCCTATGAATGTTGGTTCAGTCAAGAAATACTCTGTCAAAAAACTAAAAGTTTGATAAGTCACAAACCTGAAAAGGAGACTTAGGAAAAAATAAGCGTCTTGGTGGACCGAAAACCCGAAAGGGCGGTCCAGACAAAAATTAGAGACATGAACAAAAATGATTATCCTGATAGATTCAAAACACGAAAGGGAGATCTATGCAAAAGTTCAGGATCATGACAAAGTAACTGCATCAGTCACGCACCATCCACTTGGGGCTTCCAGCTATCAAAAGACCTCTGATTCAAAGCACCTACAAATCAAAAACTCGGGCCAGGGGCGATTCAAAGTTGTTAGGGAAAATACGGTTATTGTGTTCAATGTACAATCCCATATATTTACCATTTTCCAAAAATTTCAAAGCTTTGTGGAGCCATGTCATTGGCAGGCCACCACTCAATTAATCAAGTTTGAGCATGTGCCCATTTATTTGGAACTCTCATTTATTCAATTTACAAAATTTCTTCTATTTTTGATGACAATACTTGAAGCAAAAAATTTCAAAATACAAAACTTTTTTTTACATCTTTTGAAAAGTGTAAACAACAAACACACTCTATTTAAGCTCGTGAGTAGGTGAAACATACATCAGCATCTGCCTCGAGAACGGTTACACTCCGAAATAGAAACATGTCTAAGCACTATGGAGATGACCTCTACTTTGAGCAAGATGCAGTCACAATCTAAAAAATACAAAAAAAGAGAAAAAAAAATAAAAATAAAAGCTCGCTAAGTTGAAAACCTGAAAAGGCGGCTTAGGCAATAGAGAGCGTCCCGATGGACTGAAAACCCGAAAGGGCGGTCCAGGCAAAAATTAGGGGCACAAAAAAGGAATATACTCCCGATGGACTGAAAACCCGAGAAGGCGGTCCAGACAAAAGTTAGGGATTTTCAAAAAATATACAAAAAGGCATGACTGCTGAGGGATACCAATGGAGGGATACTCTGTGCCATTTTTACAAATGGCGACTTCTTCCAACATTTCGATCGACAATGGGCTTTATCCCAAAAGACATCAGTCGCTACCTTGTGCCAGGTTTTACCCCGTCAACGGCTCAATTTAACCCCAATGATATCATCTCCAAGGAAGATTGCCGAATGTTTGTACTGCGATATCAGTCCACCTCCCATCTTACCTATCTTGTCTTATTTCATCGAGTCACCAGCCATACAGTCGTACAAGTTGTACATTTATACAGTTATATGTCTGTACAAGTTACATCATACATCCATACATTCATGCAATCATACATTCATACATTAATACTTTCATGTATTCGCATATACACATATTCATGCATACATAACATATGCACAATATCATTTATGCATGGTCACATCTCTCGATGTCAAATCGTATCACTCAATCCTTGTTTTCATTAAAAGTGTCACCCTCAGTGTGTCTGGTCATGAGATGCCACTAATCAATCATTTCAAGTGGCAAGTTCCAACAAACGAACAGTTGGAGCCCTTTCAAAAGTGTCATCCCAGTTTGTCTGGTCAAGAAATGTCTCTAATCAATCATTTCAAGTGGCAAGTCCCAACAAACGGACATCTTGCATTTATAATTTATCTTTATCATATGCCAAGTGGCAAGTCCCAACCGACGAACAACTTGCATCTACCTTTTTACCTTTATCATATGCCAAGTGGCAAGTTCTAACCAATGAACAGCTAGCAATATCCTTTTACCTTATGTCAATTGGCAGGTTCTCCATATGAACAACCTGCAAATACATATTCAATTTTCTCAAAAGTGTCATCCCCTGTGTGTCTGGTCACAAGATGTCACCTCTGTTTTACCTTCATACCAATAGTAGATAAATACATATCATTTGTCTTCATACGGCTATCTTAGACATAGTAGACAGTGTCTTTCTCATTTTACATTCATACAACTATCATTTCCGATAGTAGGTAAATACATATCATTTGTCTTCATACAGCTATCATACGGGTAATAGACAATGTCTTTTTCAATCTTACCTTCATACAACTAGCATACAGGTAGTAGGTAATACATTTCACCTGTCTTCATACATCTATCTTACTGGTGGTAGTAGACAATGACTTCTTTCTCAATCTTACCTTCATACAGCTATCGTTCCTGATAGTAGGTAATTCATGTCATTTGCCTTCATACAGCTATCTTACGGATAGTAGGCAATGTCTTTTTCAATCTTACCTTCATACGGCTATCATACGGATAGTAGGTAATACATGTCACCTGTCTTCATACAGCTATCTTACTGGTAGTAGACAATGACTTCTTTTTCAATCGTACCTTCATACAGCTATCGTTCCCGATAGTAGGTAATCCATGTCATTTGCCTTCATACGGCTATCTTACGGATAGTAGGCAATGTCTTTTTCAATATTACCTTCATACGGCTAGCATACAGGTAGTAGGTAATACATGTCACCTGTCTTCATACAACTATCTTACTGGTAGTAGACAATGACTTCTTTTTCAATCTTACCTTCATACAACTATCGTTCCTGATAGTAGGTAATCCATGTCATTTGTCTTTATACAACTTCTTACAGATAGTAGGCGATGTCTATTTATTTTTACCTTCATACACCTTTCATACAGATATTAGACAACCATTTTCCACAGTGAAACTACACTATCCCCTAGTGGAGTCAGATCCCTTTCTTTAAAGAATTCGGGTATCCCTTTGTCATTTCTCATTCCAGTCAAGTCATATTTGTCGTCCTGCATTCAAAATTGCATCATGAGCATTTCATAGCATCTTAGGTCAAAAATGGCGTACTCGGTATTTAAGTGTCTTCGGCTCGTCAAATCAAAGATTCCATCTTCAAATTTTCGGACGAAGAAACTTAAATAGGGGCATCTGTCATTCCCCCAATTTTTGACCAAAGGTCACATCGTTATGTGTCATTTGACCCTGATCAGTCTCTTACTTTTTAGTGAAAATTTCGACAGAGAGGAATTTTAAAATACCTCATTTTTTGGTTCCGAGTCCGGCCCTCTTCTCACTTTTTTTATTTGGTCCTTTTAATTTTAATTCATTTCCATCTTTTATTTTCTATTTCACTTTTTTTAATTTAATTTTAGTTTATTCATATTTATCTTTTATTTATTTATTTATTTTTCATAGATGATAAGTCCAATTTTTATTTATTCATTTTATAAGTCCAAAAAATATAAAAAAATGTCCAGAGTCCAGGTCCAAGAACTGTTTCATTTGCGCCACTTTTTCAGCACCCTTCTAGGGTCAAACAATTTTTTCTTTGTAAGTTGTTGCCTTTTTCATCAAACCCTAAATCCCCAGTTGTAAGACTATAAAACCAAAGCTGCAAACACACATTCAGGAGGTCGAAAAATTGAAGAAAAACCTGCAAGTTACAAACCACAAATCCAGAAACAATTATACAAAAACCCAGCAGCCGAATTTCAATCTCACGTTACGCACATCAAACAAAACCCAATCGAAATCCATTACAAACACGAGAGACCAACACCTCAAACCAATCAGCCATTCACTGTTTCGAAACCTATCGACACTACAACAACACAACACAAATCAAAAAAATGTATTTTCAAAATAACACCATCGAATCCGATCCATCAATTTCCAAAACCCAGTAATTACAAATCATTCAAAACCGTGTTACACAAACATTATACATCAGACCCTCTAGACCACAAACACAAACATCAAATCGGCCTAAGACAATCCAACACGCACGAAAATAGTTCAACGGAAACACAATCAACACCGTCGAATCTAGAACCCAACAAATCCAAACCGGCCTCAATTGTATAAACTGTAGCACAGACCCGAGAAGAGAAGAAGAGGTATAATTTTCTTTTCCTTGCTTTTGTAGATCTAGACTTATAGTTTGAGTTTTTGTGGATTTTGAGTTAGAAAACGAATTTAGAAGAAGAAAAGGAGTTTTCAACTCCAGCGCGGTGGCATCGCCGCGATAACTCGTCGGCCACAACGCCAGATTTTATTCCGGCCACCGCGCTTGCCGTCGGAGAAGAAGAAGAGGCCGCCACCCCTTTTTAGAGAGAGAACAGAGAGATGTGAGAGGGAGAAGGGTAGTGAGAGAAAGAAAACCAAAAATGAATGAAATTGTGAAGAGATGGATGGCCTTCAGGCTTCTGATTTGATCTGGATGGCCTTTAATGCCTTGGTTCCTGATCAAATCAGGGTCGTTGATCAAATCAACAGCCCAGACTGTTTCCTACTAAGCCCCGCGCCCTTAAACTCTTGCAGCTCTGCTTCACCTTTTTTTTTTCAATTCTATACCCCCCATTTTAACTCTGCACCCCCTTCCCTGCATTTTGTCCATTTATTTACTCTTGCATGCATATTTAATTTATCTCGCATTTCGTTCACGTTCTATTAGTTTAGGTTTATTACATCATTTATTTATTTTATCATTTGTTTTATTTTGTCAAGGATATTAGAATGTAAACTAGACTTAATGTAAATGATTTTTTTTTTTCTTGTCATTTACTTTTCCCGCAGACTTTAGCATGTATATTAGGGTTCATGTAAATCATTCATGTGTGCGCGTGTGTGTATGATTTATTTTTATGCTTCTAGTTAAGGTTAAAAGGTTTTTGTGGTGATCAACGTCACCACAAAATACCTACGTCTTATTTTCTTGCTCCATTAGTCGTAGATTTAACTTAATGCAAGTAGCCACAAAATCACAAAAAAAACATTTTTTACAATAAACCTTGATTCAAAAATCAAGTGATCCCATTTCTTTTTATTTATTTTCTTAATCAAATGTTAATCAACCTAATTTCATTTTGAATAATTTTCTTCAATATTAAAAAACACAGACAAATTCTTATTTGCCACTTGGCTTTTATTTCAAAAAAAATTCAAAAACTAATAAAAAAATACAAATCAAATCAAACGAAATTTCTACCCGGAACTACAAGGTTTTGATCCCTCACGGGTATGTAGGAAAAGAACCTTGTCCTATCAAATAAATAAAAAATGTAGATAATAGGCTTCTTTCTTTTCTTTATTCATCTTTTTTTTCCTTTTAAAGCAAGCAAATTATAGCACAAAAAAATTAAATAAAATCAAGAGGTTCTCGTAGAGTACTACGAACATAAAGGGTGCTAATACCTTCCTGTCATACCCCAATTTTTGACCCAAGATCCCACCGACACGTGTCATCTGTCATACCTCTTCTCACTTTTTTTTTAGTCTTTTTAATTTTAATTTTTAATTCATTTCCATCTTTTATTTTCTATTTCACTTTTTAATTTAATTTTAGTTTAAACACATTTATCTTTTATTTATTTTTATTCATAGATGATAGGTCCAATTATTTTATCTATTCTTTTTCTATTTTTAATGTCCGATAAGTCCAAGAATTACAGCTGTTCACGGCTCATCCAAATCCAGAAAAAGGTCTTGTAACAAACTTCTTTTCATCCAAATCCAGAAAAAGGTCTTGTAACAAACTCCCTTTCATCCCAATCCAAATCATCCCAATCCAAAGCCACAATTTTCGGCAGTTTTCAACAAACCCTAGGTCTAATCCTTCACTATAAATACAACCTGCAAAACACACATTAAGGGGCCAAAAAAAAATTAATTCACAACCTGCAAAGAAACCATTCTCAGAGGCTCACTCTCGTTCATAACCCGCATCAACATCACAAGTACCAATTTTTGCATAAAACAGCCAACCAAACACCAATTTTTGCATAAAACAGCCAACCAAACACCAATTTTCGCACAAACAGCAAATCAAACACCAATTTTCGCACAAACAGCAAACCAAACAGAAGTTTCTTCACACAGACAGCAAACCAAACAGAAGTTTCTTTGCACAGACAGCATACCAAACATAAGTTTTTTCTCACAGCAGCAAACCAAACAGAAGGTTCTTCTCACAGGCAGCAAACCAAACAGAAGTTTCTTCGCACAGACAGCAAACCAAACAGAAAGGTAGTACTTTTTTCTTTTCCCTTTTAAAAAAAATTAGATTTAGACTGCATATTTATCATCCACTTATTTATTGCGTATTTATTTTACAGCAAAGATTTTAGAATGTAAATAGGTGTTCATGTAATTTATTTATCTATTTTCCGCAGACCTTAGAATGTATTAATAGGTTTAATGTAATAGTTGTAGGTGCATGTGTGCGTGTGTGGGTGTATGCTTTATTTTCCCGCTTCTAGTTTAGGTTAGAGGTCCTCGTGGTGGTCCAACGCCACCACGTGGTACCTGCGCTTTTATTTTTATGCTCCGTTAGTTTAGTTTTCAGTTTTAACTATCATTCAAAAACAACAAAAACATGCAAATAACAAAACACAAAAAAAAACATTTTTAAAACAAACCTTGATCTTAAATCAAGTGATTCTTCTTTTATTTTCTTAATCAAATTCCAATCAATTTAACTTTATTTTAAGATCACTTCCTTTACTATTAAAAAACACAAACAAATACTCATTTGCCACTTCGGCTTTCTTTCATTTTAAAACATTTTTCAAAAACCATCAAAAAACACTCAACCAATCAAACACAATTTCTACCCCGAACTACGAGGTTTTGATCTCTCACGGGTACGTAGGCAAAGGACCTTGTCCTCTCAAATCAATAAAAAATGTAGATAATTATGTCTCTTTTCTTAATCATTTTTAATTCCCTCTTTTTCATATTAAGTAAGTTATAGCACAATAAATTAAATAAAACCAAGAGGTTCCCGTAGAGTACTACAAACATGAAGGGTGCTAATACTTTCCCTTCATGTAACTAACCCCCGAACCCTAAATCTTTTTAAAGTGGTATTTGAACCTTTTTTTCACTATCTTTCAAAAATTAAATGTTCAGTCGTGAAATAAATAGTGTGTCAAAAGCTAATCAAATAGCCTGGTTTTCCGAAAAATGACGCGACAGAAATGGCGACTTCACTGGGGACACCCCCTAAGAGGGTTGAGCCTAACTTGTATTTATTTAAATTTTGTGCTATTATTTGCTTAAAAAACAAAAACAAAAGATGGAAATACGTGTATATATGTTCTTCCTTCTTCTTCCTCCTTTCTTAACGTGTGTGGTGAGATAAGTCCTAACCCGGACTTGAGGGAAACATAAGATAGGACGGTGGTATAATCATAGTCTCAAGCCAAGAGTACTCTTCGGTTTTGACACATGTGATACAACCCCACTCAACGGAGGGATCTTGGATGCATACGTTGTCAACGTGAGTACTCATGTTTGACATGTTATTTTCAAGTGACCGTCGAAGTTGAGAACCTTTAGTCACCTTTAACCCATCTTGGCCTTTTAGGACGTAGTGCGATGGCCAATCAAGAGTACTCTTGAATTGGCTGATACGCGATGCTACACCCAAATGAGACATTACTACGAATGTTATTGGACCGGGAGTACTCCCGCTGATCGACAATGTTCGGAAGTAGTCAGTGATTTTGGGGATCCAATAGAACCCATGATACATGTACAAATAAAACCATAGTCCCTACCAAATGGTGCGTTCGCCTTTGACTCCAACATCATGGACTTAACCTCACCATGTTTTCTCCGTTCTTTTAGCATAATCATGCATACATGCATTCATTCATAAACTTTTTTCTCATTAAATATCGAAGGACGAATATAAGCTCTTGTAAACATCAAAGGTATGGGCCTTGCAAGAAAGAACAACGTGAAACAAAATCTCAAAAATTTCAAAAAAAGCTAAACTAAGCTTTTGCTGTTGTTAAGGACTTATTCTGTTTTTGAAAAAGGGAACCGCTTGCAATATCTTTACAAATAAAATCACGGTCCTTACAATGTTTACAATTACCTTGACATGTCCTTCGATAAATAAAAAAAATGTCTATTTTCGCATAAACATATCATGCATCATTCTGCATTCATAGTTTCAAGTCCGAGTCTCACACTGTGTCTTTTCAATAAAAGGTCAATCCGTCAGTAAAGTGGTCTAATGTCTTCGTTCAACTTCAACTCGCACATGCAAACACTCACGCAAACACATAAAACATATCAGCTTGAACAAGAGGTCCACGAACTTCGTGAAGAGGTGACAACGCTTCGGGCCGAAGTAGAGAAGTTAACTATCTTGGTATCTTCGCTGACGGTTACAAAGGATTCACCACAATTCCAGCGAGGGACCCAGCCACCATGTCAGCCATTGTGCATACAACAGCCTCGACAACAGGCTCCCCAACTATCCAATCCACAGAATCAGGCTCGGAGAGCACGACAATTTGATCCAATTCCAGTGAAATACGCGGAGCTGTTTCCCACACTGCTTAAGGAGAACCTAATCCAAACTAGACCACCTCTTCTAGTGCCGAAAAGATTGCCAATGGGGTATAGAGCCGACCTTTCTTGTGCTTTCCATCAAGGGACACCAGGTCACGATATCGAGTAATGTTTCGCTTTCAGGACTGTAGTTCAGAAGTTAATCCAAGCTAACACCCTGTCCCCCGAGGGTCAACTATTATTCCCACAATATCCTCATCAACTATATCAGCATCAACAGGCCTCAAGGACACAATTTACCCTAATCCCCGTGTAATATGTAGTCTTGCTTCCACAGTTGCTCGAAGAGAATCTTGTCCAGACCAAGGCGCCTCCTCCGGTACCAACAAAATTGCCAGCATGGTATAGACCTGAACTTTTCTGTACCTTCCATCAAGGGGCACCTGGACATGATGTCGAACATTGCAACGCACTAAAGAAGGCAGTCCAGAACTTGATCCGGACCAACCGCCTGACCTTCTAAGACTCTCCGAACGCGCAAGTCAATCCGCTACCAGATCATAATACATAGTGTTTGTGACACATGGGATGGCTAACCGAAATCAGATCTTTGTTGATGTTTTCTTCCGCTACTTATCTGTTCAAATAATGTGTTTGTTTGCTGTTTACTTTTTCCAAAAAAAATCCTTTTGTTCCACCCGAAACGAAAGTGAACTTGTGAAGGGCTTTTTGCTTCGTGTATTTTCCGTCATTAATAAAAAAAAAAGAGGTCGTTTTGGATCCCGACTTTGTTTTTATTTTGTGCTTTTTCTGGAAAAATGGTAACAAAAAAAAAAAAAACCAAAAAATTCTTTTCCTTTTTTCTCAATCATTTCCAAATGTTTGCATAGAATTATTCATTTTCAAAAATCAAACATAAATGCAGATTAAACATAAACAAGCCCGTTGAACACATTAACCCATATACTCTCTCTCAATTTTGAATTCCATGTGTCCAAAGATGAAGAAAAGAAGAATGAAGTGAGTCCCGACAAGATCTCTCATATACTGGGGCATCTTAGCCGTCAAAGCTGCAAACAAAAATCAAGAAGATTGTTCAAAGGATGACAACCATTTACAAAGACAAGCATAAGATGGTACCGTTGCCTCGTATGGGCATCGTGTTTCGGTAAACATTTCAACAGGGGAAACCCCCTTCCTTCCCTCAGTATACGACATGAAGGTCGGACTTCTCATGGAGATCAAAATCCCATCAACGGGAGTTCTGCTAAAGTCTCAAGTTTTGATTGAACTTACAATGCATGACGATCATGTACAACTACATCAAAAGAGGTTGAAACAAACTTCTAACAAGAAAAAAAAAAGGACTTAGGCAAAAATGAGCGTCTCGGTGGACTGAAAACCCGAAAGGGCGGTCCAGGTAAAAATTAGAGACATTAACAAAAATGATTATCCTGATAGATTGGAAACCCGAAAGGGCGATCTATGCAAAAGTTAAGGATCATGACAAAGTAACTGCATCAAATCAAGCACAGTCCACTTGGGGCACCCAGCTATCAAAAGATCTCCGATTCGAAGCATCTGCAAATCAAAGACTCAGAACAGGGGCATTCAAAAGTTGTTAGGGAGAATAACGGTTATTGTGTTCAATGTACCCTTCCCATTACATTTACCATTTTCCAAAAAATTTCAAAGATCCGTGGAGTCATGCCATTGGCAGGCCACCACTCAATTAATCGAGTTTGAGCCTGTGCCCATTTATTTAGAACTCTCATTTATTCAATTTACAAAATTTCTTCTATTTTTATGGCAATACTTAAAGAAAAAATTTTCAAAATGCAAAACTTTTTTACATCTTTTGAAAAATGTGAACAACAAACACACTCTCTTTGAGCTCGTGAGTAGGTGAAATATACATCGGCAGCCGCCTCGAGAACAGTTACGCTCTGGAAGAGAAACATGTCTAAGCATTATGAAGAGGACCTCTGCTTTGAGCAAGATGCAGTCACAATCCAAAAATACAAAAAAAAAAAAAAAAACAAAAATGAAAGCTCGCTAAGTTGAAAACCTGAAAAAGCGACTTAGGCAATAGAGAGCATCCCGGTGGACTGAAAACCCGAAAGGGCGGTCCAGGCAAAAATTAGGGGCACAAAAAAGGAATATACTCCCGGTGGACTGAAAACTCGAAAGGGCGGTCCAGGCAAAAGTTAGGGATTTCAAAACAAACAAACAAGCAAAAAACAAAAGCAGCGTGACTGCTGGGGCATACCAATGGTTTGACACTCTATGCGAAATGGCGACTTCTACCCAAAGTGTTGGTCAATAACGGGCTCCCTCCCCAAGGAACATCGGTTGCTATCTTGTGCCAGGTTTCACCATGTAAATTGTTCGATTAGTTCACAATAATGATATCATATCCAAGGAAGATTGCCGAGTGTCGGTACTGTGATGTCGGTCCACTTCCCATCTTAACTGTCTTGTCTCGCTTCATCGAGTCACCTGTTATATCTAGTTTACACAACCGTACAAGTTACATTCATACAGTCATACATTCATACATTATTACTTTCATACATTCATACATTCACGCCTACACAACATATACACACTATCATTCATACATGATTGCGTTGGGCATCCAGAGTCTTGTTTGGTCATGACCTTCAGTTTGATCATTATCCATCATTAGTCAAATGGCAAGTTCCAGCAAATGAACAACTTGCATCTATCTTTTTACTCTTACCAAACGCCGAGTGGATTCTCGCACACATTTTATCAAATGCCGAGTGGATTCTCGCAAAAACTTTCTCAAATGCCGAGTGGATTCTCGCAAACATTTTATCAAATGCCGAGTGGATTCTCGCAAGCACTTTCTCAAATGCCGAGTGGATTCTCGCAAACATTTTATCAAATGCCGAGTGGATTCTCGCACACATTTTATCAAATGCCGAGTGGATTCTTGCATACATTTTATCAAATGCCGAGTGGATTCTCGCAAACATTTTTATCAAACGCCGAGTGGATTCTCGCATACATTTTATCAAATGCCGAGTGGATTCTCGCAAACATTTTTTTCAAACGCCGAGTGGATTCTCGCACACATTTTATCAAATGCCGAGTGGATTCTCGCAAACATTTTTATCAATGCCGAGTGGATTCTCGCAAACATTTTTATCAAACGCCGAGTGGATTCTCGCATACATTTTATCAAATGCCGAGTGGATTCTCGCAAACATTTTTTTCAAACGCCGAGTGGATTCTCGCACACATTTTATCAAATGCCGAGTGGATTCTCGCAAACATTTTTATCAATGCCGAGTGGATTCTCGCAAACATTTTTATCAAACGCCGAGTGGATTCTCGCATACATTTTATCAAATGCCGAGTGAATTCTCGCAAACATTTTTATCAAACGCCGAGTGAATTCTCGCAAACATTTTTATCAAACGCCGAGTGGATTCTCGCATACATTTTATCAAATGCCGAGTGGATTCTCGCACACATTTTATCAAATGCCGAGTGGATTCTCGCAAACATTTTTATCAAACGCCGAGTGGATTCTCGCAAACATTTTTATCAAACGCCGAGTAGATTCTCGCATACATTTTATCAAATGCCGAGTGGATTCTCGCAAACATTTTTATCAAACGCCGAGTGGATTCTCGCAAACATTTTTATCAAATGCCGAGTGGATTCTTGCAAACATTTTTGTCAAATACCGAGTGGATTCTCGCAAACATTTTTATCAAAGCCGAGTGTATTCTCGCAAACTTCTATAAATCCCGATGGATTCCGGCAGTCCTTTCCAAGGTCCGGTGGATTTCGACAAACCTTCATAAATCGAGCAGAGGACTTGGAAACTTCTTCTCTTATTACAAGTGTCATCCCCATTGTGTCTGGTCAAGAGGTGTCACCCATCAGTGTCAAGCCGACAGTCCTAACAACGGACCGCTTACATTTTTACTGCTTTCAAGCGGACAGTCCTAAACAACGGACCGCTTACATTTTCATCTACTTTCAAGCCGACAGTCCTAAACAACGGACCGCTTAAGCTTACCTTTTTGTCTTGTTTCAAGCTGCTAGTCCTAAACAATGGACGACTCGTACCTACCCTTCATTCTCTCGCAAGTGTCATCCCCAGTGTGTCTAGTCCAGAGATGTCATCAAAAGTTTTGTCTTCATTAAACTATGTTTCCAAACTAACACGATAATAGACAATCATTCTCCCCAGTGAAACTACATTCCCCTAACAGAGTCAGATCCCTTTTATAAAGAAATCGTGCATCCCGTCGTTATTACTCAATCAAGTCATTTACATCGTCTTGCATTCATAATGGTGTCACATGCATTCACACAGTATCTTAGGGTCAAAAATAGGTGTACTTTGTATTTAAGTCTCTTCGGCCCGTCAAATTAAAGATTCCATCTTCAAATCTCCGGACAAAGAAACTTAAATAGGGGCATCTGTCATACCCCAATTTTTGACCCAAGATCCCACCGACACGTGTCATCTGTCATACCTCTTCTCACTTTTTTTTTTAGTCTTTTTAATTTTAATTTTTAATTCATTTCCATCTTTTATTTTCTATTTCACTTTTTAATTTAATTTTAGTTTAAACACATTTATCTTTTATTTATTTTTATTCATAGATGATAGGTCCAATTATTTTATCTATTCTTTTTCTATTTTTAATGTCCGATAAGTCCAAGAATTACAGCTGTTCACGGCTCATCCAAATCCAGAAAAAGGTCTTGTAACAAACTTCTTTTCATCCAAATCCAGAAAAAGGTCTTGTAACAAACTCCCTTTCATCCCAATCCAAAGCCACAATTTTCGGCAGTTTTCAACAAACCCTAGGTCTAATCCTTCACTATAAATACAACCTGCAAAACACACATTAAGGGGCCAAAAAAAATTAATTCACAACCTGCAAAGAAACCATTCTCAGAGGCTCACTCTCGTTCATAACCCGCATCAACATCACAAGGACCAATTTTTGCATAAAACAGCCAACCAAGCACCAATTTTTGCATAAAACAGCCAACCAAACACCAATTTTCGCACAAACAGCAAACCAAACACCAATTTTCGCACAAACAGCAAACCAAACAGAAGTTTCTTCACACAGACAGCAAACCAAACAGAAGTTTCTTTGCACAGACAGCATACCAAACATAAGTTTTTTCTCACAGCAGCAAACCAAACAGAAGGTTCTTCTCACAGGCAGCAAACCAAACAGAAGTTTCTTCGCACAGACAGCAAACAAAACAGAAAGGTAGTACTTTTTTCTTTTCCCTTTTAAAAAAAATTAGATTTAGACTGCATATTTATCATCCACTTATTTATTGCGTATTTATTTTACAGCTAAGATTTTAGAATGTAAATAGGTGTTCATGTAATTTATTTATCTATTTTCCGCAGACCTTAGAATGTATTAATAGGTTTAATGTAATAGTTGTAGGTGCATGTGTGCGTGTGTGGGTGTATGCTTTATTTTCCCGCTTCTAGTTTAGGTTAGAGGTCCTCGTGGTGGTCCAACGCCACGACGTGGTACCTGTGCTTTTATTTTTATGCTCCGTTAGTTTAGTTTTCAGTTTTAACTATCATTCAAAAACAACAAAAACATGCAAATAACAAAACACAAAAAAAAACATTTTTAAAACAAACCTTGATCTTAAATCAAGTGATTCTTCTTTTATTTTCTTAATCAAATTCCAATCAATTTAACTTTATTTTAAGATCACTTTCTTTACTATTAAAAAACACAAACAAATACTCATTTGCCACTTCGGCTTTCTTTCATTTTAAAACATTTTTCAAAAACCATCAAAAAACACTCAACCAATCAAACACAATTTCTACCCCGAACTACGAGGTTTTGATCCCTCACGGGTACGTAGGCAAAGGACCTTGTCCTCTCAAATCAATAAAAAATGTAGATAATTAGGTCTCTTTTCTTAATCATTTTTAATTCCCTCTTTTTCATATTAAGTAAGTTATAGCACAATAAATTAAATAAAACCAAGAGGTTCCCGTAGAGTACTACAGACATGAAGGGTGCTAATACTTTCCCTTCATGTAACTAACCCCCGAACCCTAAATCTTTTTAAAGTGGTATTTGAACCTTTTTTCCACTATCTTTCAAAAATTAAATGTTCAGTCGTGAAATAAATAGTGTGTCAAAAGCTAATCAAATAGCCTGGTTTTCCGAAAAATGACGCGACACTTCCCTTTATGTAACTAACCCCGAACCCTAAATCTTACAAAATATGGGGTAGTTTGAACTTCTTTTTTTCCCCTTTTCAAAAAAAATTAAATGTTTAGTCGTGAAATAGAAAGTAAGTCAAACGCTACTCAAATAGCCTTGATCTCCAAAAAATGACGCGACAATGAAGATCACAATGTTTACCCAGAATTTCAGATAAATGTCAGTGGGGCCCAGGACACATGGCATAAAACCATTGGTCTCCCTTCAACGGCTACAAGATCCCAAGAACTCTATAAATAGAAGTGAAAGGCTCATCATTGCAAAGCATCAAGAAAAACAACAAGAACGTTGTTGTGAAGCTTAAGCATCTGAATTGTTTATCATTGAGATTTCAAATTGTCTCTTGAAGTGTAAATCAATTCTCTATTATCTTGTTAAACATAATTTCTCCTTCCATTCTTCTCTTGTATGATTTCAATCATTCAAAACTCCATGCAAATTGTAAACTAAATCTCATCTATTTTTAGGGGTACTAAAAGGTTAGTTTGAGCAGAAGTTGTAAAAGTCTAAGTGGGTAACTTAACAAGAAGGTGCAGGCCTGCTGAGGATTAGAGAATACAGTTGTTGTAATTGATTAGGTGAAAAAGATTGGAAGGTGCAGGATTTGAGAGGTTATCTCAAGCATCATAGTGAAAACTCTCACAAGGTTATAAGAAGTCGACTAAATGTGAGAAAAATAACCTCAAGGCCTAAATGAAAATAGCTATGCCACCGATTTCTAAGGAGGGGAACAAGAGAAGGGGTATTGAAAGCCAGTAAAGCACCGGAAGAGTTTCCTTCTGTCTAAATATTCATCTAACCTCTTTGTGCAATATACTTCATCCCAAAAGTAATACCATGTTGTTTTTATACGAAAACATAAAAAGAGCTAAGTTACTAGCAAAGCATCCCATAATCTCTTCTAGACGACAATGGTAATATATTTTAACCACAGATGATGTAGAGAAACCAGGAAAAAATTCATTGGAGATGTTTCCACTCATGGCTACTGTTGTTTTTCGAGTTCAGAAAAGTATCTGTTAACAAAATTGAAATCACCACCTAAAATATTACCGTATTGAGTCATGAGCAGGTCGCTTTCTTTAAGATGTTTTGCGGCACTACCCGAGTTTGTGCAAGGTAGACTAATATATGTGCCGCCTCCAGGAGAAAACAACCTAGTTCACCTATTGATTACATATTGCACCGTAAGTAATCATTCGAGAAGTAACACCCTCAAATATGGTTTAATCGTTCAATTAAACCACTCTATTTGGTATGAAGACCACTTGAAACCGAAGGAACTGAAGGAGTAGAAGAAAGGAAGAAGGACTCGTCAACACAATTCGAAAGAGGGAGAAGAGATGAAAAGCACAGTAAGCATCAACTGTGAATTTCAGTTTAAAGAATAAGTGAGGCGAGCTCTCGTTTTATATTGAGAGTTCGTAACTAAACTAAAATGACTTTAGGATTAAGTTAGCTTGCGGATTAATTAATCAACCCGCATTTTTTTTCGTGTTACAAAAAGCGTTTTTCGTATTAATGATTAAATTAACAAAAAATAATTTAACATTTTTAAGTGACAAAAAAATATATATTTCTTTTTTACCCAAGCCGAGCCAGGCTGGATGGATGGCGGCATCATCGTGCGTGTGAAATATATATATTTTCTAAGCGCTCACTTGTTCGCAAAAGAGGGTACCTCAAGGGATCCTTGGAGGTCACCCCCCACTTATATAAACATTTTTTAGGTAGTATGTCTCTCCAATGTAGGACATTTTTAAGTCATACCACACTAGTTCTTACCAATGTGTTTATTCTTTCAAACTTACTAGTGTTCCAACAATCCTCCACTTGACTTTAAGATTAAATAATAAGGATAAAAATGAAAGAAAAAATATAAATTATAAGCTGAAACGCTATTTGAAACATCTAAAATAATAAGCTATAAGTTGATTAAATAAATTATAAGCTCTTGATGAAATGACATTTACCAAACATAACTTTTTTAATCATACAACTTATAAATTATAAGTTTGTTTTGTTAACCTTGCCAAACAGACCCTAATTTTCCAAAACTATCTTAAGAAACGACAACTCCAAGGATATAAAATTAAGAATTAAGTTCTTTTGGTAAGTTCAATAAGCTATAAGATAGCTTATTTGTGTTACCAAACACGACTTTAATGTAGATCCATAGTACAAGTTCTAAAATGACTAAAATACCCTTCTAGACTAAAAATCCACTAATCCCACATAATTATACACATAAGCAAATAAATACATATAAATACACATAAACATATATAAATAATAAATAAAATAATTCTAGTTAAAAACGGGTTTTGAGAAGTCCAATAAACCATTAGATAACTTATTTGTGTTACCAAACATGACCTTAATCGTAGATCAATAGTAACAAAGAAAATAGCATACTTGCTACGACTCTAAGCATCGAACGTGGAAATGAAGCCCTTCACTAGCTCAATAAATTTGTTTGCTTTAGATGGCTCAAAAAACTCAACCCCATGAAAACCTTCCTCCTGAAAATCTTTGACAACTTCCACACCCTTCTCCTCCATCAATTGCACTAACTCTTTAGCACGATCAACCAATAGATCCCCACCGTTGATACTCACCAATACCCTCCACCCTTGATCCTTTATCTTATCCAATTTTTCATCAACATCATTCCCAACCGTTGGATTGCAATACTCATGATCACGATCAACTCCAATGGGTAAAGCCAACTCCCAACACAAATCACTAACACACAAAGGAAAATTTGGATCATTCTCAAGTCTCAACTCAGACTCATACCTCTTGGTCCCACCAAAAAATGGTTGACGCAATATCAACCCTTGGATCTTCAATGGCTCAAAATTATTCACCTTTTCAAGTACACGTAGCCCTGCATGGTATGCAATGGTAGCTCCAGCACTATTTCCCATTAGGTAACACTTAGAATAGTCAACATATTTAGTCAACCATTCATCTTGGCTTGACCTAATCAAATTCAATGCTTCCATAGCATCATCATATGCAGCTGGTAACCGGTGCTCCGGCGCGAGGCGATAATCGACCGAGGCGACAACTGCTTCGACAGTGTCTGCCATATCAACACATAAATCATGAAATTTGGTGGAGGCTGCACTTTGTACGATGAAGCCACTTCCATGAAAGAAAACAATAACTGGTAGTGGCTTATTGTTTAGGTTTGAAACATTTGTTGCTTTCTTTGGTAGAAATAATCGAAGCCATGTTTGGTTTGATTGGTTGATGTTAAGATCTTTGGTTAGAACAGGAAGAGAAGTGTCTAATGAAGGTGAGGTGTGTGGATCTTCAAAATATCGAGTAAGTGTATCATTGGGATGGTGATGGATTTTGAGGAGTTGGTAAAGATCAGTTGTAGGTGGTGGATGCATGGTTTGATTAGACATAGTGTGTGGTTTATGGTGAAAGATGAAATTAAAGGCTTTAAGGGGATTTAACGATTACATGTACCCATATATTCAAGAAAATGATAAGGAGTCCATTTTTTATAGTTTTTTTTAAGAAAAATATCATTTTATTTTAACAAAATAATCACAATTAAGAATGTTGCATCCGTTTGTTACAGCTTAAAAAAAATCAGAATTTAAAAAAAAAATTAAAAACAGCTTCAAATAAGAAGTTGTTAAGAGCAGTTTCTCAAAAAATAATTTTTTTTAAAAGATAGAGAAAATATGGTTTAAAAGATTCAACTAATTTGGTAACAAAAAATCGTTGTTATATAGTTAGTATCCAAACAAACTAGGTTATTTATTTAAAAAAAATGATTTTTATTACGGTAAGAAAACACAAAATAGATTCAGATTTTTCATAAAATCTCTAAATTATTTTATGTCAAAATCACTTTTATTTGAAACCCTAACAAACGAGCCCTCAATCCTTTAAACAATATTTTTTCTCTCCTCTAAAAAAATATATTTTTTTAGAAGTTGCTCTTAACAGCTTCTCATTTGAAAGTGTTTTTAGACTTTTAAAAAACTATAATAAAGAGATGCAAAACTTTTAAAAACGATTATTTTTTTAAAATAAATGATTTTTTTCTCAAAAAAGTTATAACAAACGGGTTCTAAATTATTTATGTCAAAATCATTTTTTTTCTACATGTTATTCTTTGATCAAGTTTATCAGTAATAGTTAATGATTTGTTGGAAGAGCAAAATATTTAATGATTAATGAGGAGATTGAAATTGACGTAGATTAGATAGAGTTGTTTTGAAGAGGCCTACTTCCCTGATTGGCTTATTGGCCTGAAGCTAATGCATCATTATGTGGTGTTGTTTACTTCCATATCTTAAACTCAATCAAGTTGTTTACTTCCATATCTTAAACTCAATCATCCAAGATAAGTAAAGGTTCATACGACTCTCCTCGTACACACACCTCGCAAAATATACATGAAACTCATGACAAATGTAAAAGAACTGTACAAGATAAATTCAAGTAGCAATTACTTTGTCATGACCGTGACTTTTATCATTTCCATTTTATTCTAGAAGTCCAAAGTAAGGGGTACGCTAACAAGTGTTGTTAGGACACTTGTTAAAGAAATTAAAAATAATATGTTTGTATTGAATAACATTTTAATTTTTAAAAAGTTAAAATCATTTTTTTTTTTCACTATTTTCTAATATAATATTTCTTTTTTTTATCCTTTTATTCAATACTCCAAAGACACTCTTTAGCATTTTCTAAAAAAAAAATAAAATCATATTTTTAGCCTGCATAAAATGTAGTAAGATTACCAAAGTAATTGCATTGATATTCTAGCCTTTTTTTAGGGCGCATTGATATTCTAGCTACTAATGTTCAAAAATTGCATTGACATTCTAGCTACTCATGTGGTGGTAGAAGGGATAGGAATCAGGGCATCACACAACCTAATGCATACCAGGTCTTAGAAATGGTGGTTGGGCCTAACACAACCCTACAAAATCGGTTTATGAGGTGATGATTGGCCAGGTCTTATAAATGGTGGTTGGGCCTAACACAACCCTACAAAACCGGCTTATGAGGTGATGATTGGCCCCACTTAGACCATCACTTATCCGATGTGGGACTCTTAACACACCCCCTCACGATCAGCACTATTGAACTTGGTTCGTGGACATAAATGGTGGGTGGCCCGATAGCGGAAACCTGATAGCAGATGACCCAATGGATCTTGGAGAGTCTCTGATACCATCTTAGAAATGGTGGTTGAGCCTAGCACAACCCCACAAAACCGATTTATGAGGTGAGGATTGCCCCACTTATAAACACATTGTCAGACCATCACCTATCTGATGTGGGACTCTTAACACAGAGTCTGAAAAAAATAAGTTTTGAATGGAAAAAAAAATCTAAAGAGAAATCTTAAAAAAATAAAAGTGTTGATCTGGAATCGGATCGATGGTAACACTCTAAGACCCCAACTTTAATTTAATAAATACCAAAGTATAAATAAAAGAGATTAGGTAACACATATTCACTTATTATCATTTCATAAAACAAAGTCATAAACATTGCAGCAGAAAAATTCATCATTCTTTATAACAATAAAAACAAGTCTCAAAATCCATAATTATTTCAAATCTTAAGATACTTCAAACATCAAAATAAAAAATCCAATAGCCAACCCGACCCTAGTGTTACGCTCCCGTTGCCACCTTTTAAGCCATCCCACAATTATATCTCTCCAACCTAAGTATATGTACCCTATGAGTACAGTCATCATAACACAACAAAATCAAAAGAGGGTGAAAATGCTAGTAATAATTAACATATCATTAGGAAACATGATAATATTAAACAATATTATTATTCAGTCATCATAATTTACTTCATCAAAGGTTCTTCTCAACAAATTATACATTCACCATCACACATCATTTTACAGACATCCATCAAGTTCAAATATTACCATTCACATGCATATGTACTCCATCCTATGACCTATATGTACGTGGTATCACACCTACTCATCGTTTATTGTATGTCCAGAGTTGTGTTATTAAACATACACATCGTTTCATCTTCATTTTCCTAGACACAACTCAATATGCATGCATGGAGACAGACGTGTCGAGTATTGCACATCAACACATCATCAATAATTCACATCGTAATGCAACTCTCTCTAATCATGCACAACATCAAGACAAAACATAACTCATCATTCTCACTGTCATCGTTAAATAGACATCATCGTTTTTCATCATTCATCATAATGACCTCATCATTACTCATCGTTATATATAAATATATAGCATTACTCATTGTTACCCTCGTTACAAGCATAAGATTCCTCATCGTTACTCTCTAATAAGATTTTTATATCAATACCTTACTTCATCTTTAATCCAATATATAAACACGTCTCGTTCCTACATTAACATTCCTCTAATTTATTTAGTTATTCATCTTACGGACACACTCTACCCTCTCGTCTATTATATGTTCTCTTGATATCTTAGTACAATCACTGTCCTGGAGTCATTATTAATTAACTAAGGAAAATATGTTTTCCTTGTTAACCATCCTAAGCCGCTTCCTCACAACTCTCCCTACACTCCACTCTTGTACTCTTGAACTTCTTCACGTATTAGGTTCATCGTGGGTTTATGGAACTACTCTTGCAACACCTAATTAGACTCCTCTCACCTAAGTTTGTCGGTTTTGGACCCAATCATATATCTTAGGAACCCTTTGGATTCATAAAAATTGGTTTTTATTAGTTTGAGAAAGTGATGACATGTCATTTTACGTTATACTTACCATGTTTTTTAGTCAATTTTAGCAGGTTTTACATCCAGAATAGAGGATTATTAGAGTAATTGTTTTATGATTTCAGGACATTTGTAATGTTTCTATATTTGACTCTGTAATTCTATTCTACCCGAAATATAGCAATTTTAGTTTGTTTTGTTGTAATTCGTGACGAAATCATGCAAATTGGCAAAGTAAGACATTTGAAGATTTGTGAAGACCTTGGGAAGATGAAAAAAAAATGAAGATCCAAGAGTCCTCAAAAGACGTTACAAAGGGAAGAATTATGTTCTCAAGTTCCAAGATATCTTATATGAACGCAAACACCCAAAAAGATGAAGAAACATGTGTTTTAGCACCGGACTGCACTCACATGTGCCTAGCACACAAAGTTGGGAGCCTGGCGCCCAGAAGCACTAAACACAGGCGCTTGGCGCATGAATGTAGGTGCCTGGTGCCTGTAACGCCTCTCACATGCGCCTGGCGCATGGTTCTAGGTGCCTGACACCTATTCCTTACGGGCCAAGAGGTTCAAGAGGAAGGCAGACACTAGGAGCTTCAAGGGAGGAGTTTCTAGGGTATGTTTTATTTATTTTGTAATTTTTCTTTAGTAACTAAATCTTTTTAGGTTAGGGATCTAAGATGAAATTCTATTCTGGTTGTTGGATAATTTATTTAATTTAAAGTCTTTATCTAGTCATTTCTCTTTATCCTATTTAGTTTCACTATAGTCTGAGATTTGTTTCCTCTGAAGCATAACTCTGACTTAGGCACTTGGGGAGGTTACGTTACATAATATTAATGTATATTTGTCTAATCAGGAAGTAATTAATTAGTAAATAGGGAAAGAAGCCGAACGATAGCAAACCATTAGAGAAAAGTATTTAGGGAGGTGACATATACCTGATATTGATGTATATCTGCTATAATCAAGAAGTAACTAGTTAGTAATGAAGGAAACATGTGACTTCACGACTTAAATCAGCCCAGTAACTCCACTATTCTTTCACCTTGGTAAGATAGACGTTGATAGGGCTTCCCGTTTGTAGAACTACCGAGAGGGAGGGTGTGCTATGTGCTTCTTAGATTCATAGATGAGCGGACCTTTAAGAACATTGGGACTATAGTGTTCAGAACTTAGGAAAGCTAATTTAAGTTTAAGTTTCAATTACCTTTAAGAGAGTAAGAACCCACACGTACGTCCGTGTGATAAGCATGTGCAACTACACAGCTGGAGGAGAATGAGCCCATATATCTGAGAGAGTAAGACCACACACTAATAATTCTTACAAAGGTGGATGATCATATAGAATTGATAACCCTATATCGTAGCGCACGTATAACCTTAGTGTGATCAGCAGGTGCAACTTGACAGCTGATAGGTAGTGAAACCCCATGAACTCATCAATTAGATAGATAACGATTAATAATGTGAATAAGACTTGGATGTTACGTAATTCCAACGATTAAATAGAGGAGGACTTGAAGATTCCTAACAGCCGCTAAATAAGTTACGTGAATTGTTTTGTTTGAAACAACAATTCTTGTGGATACGATACTCTACTTATCACTTTATTACTTGGTAAACAATTTGGTATACTTGCCTAAATCTGACTATCAAATTTTTGGCGCCGTTGCCGATGATTGTTGATATTTTCGCCTAAACAATTTAAATTACTTATTCTTATCTATTTTTTTATGCATTTTATTTTTCTGTCATTTAATTTTTCGCATTTTATTTATCTTTTTAAAAATTTAAAAATACCAAAAAAAAGAAGTCCTATTTGAGTCATTATTTAGAGTCTAGTTTAATTACCATTAATGAGTTAATTTTTCTTAGTTGTTACTAAAATAGTATTTTTCTTTTTGCATTTAGTTTATTTTTATTTTTCTTTTTAGTACTAACCATTTTTCTTTTCTTTTCTCGTTAGGAACTAACATTTTTCTTTGCAATTTTTAGATCGTAGTTTTAGGTAATAATTAATAGGGTTAAATATGTTTTTGGTCCCTACGTTCAGTCTCCTTTTGAAGAATAGTCCTTACATTTTAATAAATGTTTTTAAAATTCCTACATTTTTCTCCGTTAGCAGAAATAGTTCCTGCTGTCAAATTTCTAACGGGATGCTGACATGGCATATGGTGGCCCCCAATTATTTTATGATGTGGCAAATAATCAGATACACATGAATGTAGTAATGAGTTCCATACAATATACTACCCTATGTGGCAAGGGCATTTTAATTATTTCACCTCACCGCAATTCTCTCTTTCTTTTTTCTCTTCCCTCTCTTTACATGCCTCTCTCTTCTCTCAAATCCTCCACCCTTTCATCGCCCCACATCCACCATCGTCCTCCGCCCTACTCACCGTCGTCTTTTTCCTCTCCTCCTCATCATTGTCTTTCTCTTTCACCTCTGTTCATCTTCTTTCTTCCCCTCTCTGACTCTCTCTCAACCCAATCCGCTGCTTCACAGATGAAGGAACAAAGAAACTATAATGGATTCATGATTTGTATTCGTTCTCATTTTCATTCGTTGTGTAATAAAAAATAATTAAATAATCTGAAAATTAATTTTCGAAAATAAAAAAATCGTAAAAAACAAAATATTTTCGATAAAAAAAACCGAATTTTCTAAAAAAAAATTAAAATTTTGGAATTTAATTTGAAACAAAATTCTGGAATTTTAAAAATAAAAAAAAACAAAATTTTGAAAAACAAATTTGAAATTAAAAAAAAATTCAGATTTTTTTCGAAATTAAATAGTTTTTTAAAAAAATTTCTACCCAAAATAAAAATTCTGGATTTTTTTTAAAAATCTGAATATAATTTTTTTATAATTCAGATTAAAATATGAAAATAAAATTTTGAAAATTATAATCTGAAAAAAAATCTATTTTTTTTCAATTTTCAAAATCTTAATTTCAGATTTTTTTTTTTGAAAATAAATCTGAAATTGTTTCTGATTTTTGAATTTTTTAAATTTCAAAAAAAATCTGATTTTTTTCCTTATTTTTTCAATTTTGAATAAAATAATCTGAATTTTTTTATTTTTAAATTAAAAAATAATGTCACTTTTGGTGGTTAAAGGCAACTAATGTCACTTTCTTTTTGGTCTTCAGTCGTGCCCGCTTATCTATTTGGGCATTGATTAAGATTTACATGTCCTTTAATTAAAGTCTACATGTGTTTGACTTGTATTTTCAAGACAAAATTTATTTTTGCAAGTTCATTAACTATTTAGCAAAACCCTATTAATTTTATCATTGAATTGCCTCTAAGTATTGTACGTAAAAAACTTATGTAAATCAAACAACCAGAATAACCATAATAAATAACACACATCCAAATTTTATCCTCAAAATAAATTACCAAACTTTTACAATAGCTTAATGCAATTTCCTAACTAAAAAAGCTAACTCATGCTAGTAACACTTTATTGACCCATGTTTATTTAATTCTTAATAGTAAATCAATAATACACGTTCAAGTAAAGGATAATAATTTGAGGTAGCAAAGAAACGTCAAACATGTTGACCCTAAGCATTAAACGAGAAGATGAAAGCTTTCACTACCTCAATAAAGTTCTTTGCTTTGGATGGCTCAAAAAACTCAACCCCATGAAAACCATCTTCATGAAAATCCTTCACCACTTCCACACCCTTCTCCTCCAACAATTTTACCAACTCCTTATTACGATCAACCAATGGATCTCCACCATTCATACTCACCAACACCCTCCACTCATGATCCTTAATCTTAGCAATTTTTTCATCAACACCATTCCCAACCCTTAGATTGGAATACTCATGATCACGATTAACACCAATTGGTAAGGCTAACTCCCACATCAAATCGCTAACACATAAAGGAAAAACAGGATCATTCTCAAGTCTTAACTCTGACTCAGTCCTATTGGTCCCACCAAAAAATGGTTGACGCAATATTAACCCTTGAATTTTCAATGGTTCAAGATCATTCATCTTTTCAACTACACGTAATCCTGCATGATAAGCAATTGTAGCTCCAGCACTATTTCCCATTAGAAAACATTTTGAAAAGTCAACATATTTAGTCAACCATTCATCATTACTTGACCTAATCAAACTCAATGCTTCCATAGCATCATCATATGCCGCTGGTAGCCGGTGCTCTGGCGCGAGGCGATAATCGACCGAGGCGACGACTGCTTCGACGTTGTCCGCCATTTCAGCACAAAAATTGTGGAACATTGTGGAGGCTGCACTTAGTACAATGAAGCCACTTCCATGGAAGAAAACAATAAGAGGTAGAAGGTTGTTGTTTTGGTTTGAAACATTTGTTGCTTTTTTAGGTAGGAATAATCTAAGCCATGTTTGGTTTGATTGGTTGATGGTGAGATCTTTGGTTAGAACAGAAAAAGAAGTGTCTAATGAAGGTAAGGTGTGTGGATCTTCAAGATTTCGAGTGAGTGTATCGTTGGAATTGTGTTGAATTTTGAGGTATTGGTAAGGATCGTTGATGGGTGGTGGCAAAGTTTGATTAGACATGGTGTGTATAGTTTATGGTGAAAGATATAATGAAAGGCTTTAAGTAGATTTATTTAAGTACAATAATATAGCAAAGAATTTATTGAGTTATTTATTTATATTGTGGACTAGCCATTGTCGTTTAATATGATATGATTGGATCTGGTCAATAGTCATATTCATAGCCATTAATTCAAGACAATTGGAAGGTTCCTTGAAGAAGTTTATTACAAATTTCATCTTAAGAGTGTGAAATCAGATTCCACCCACCCTGTTCCCATCGGTGGTTGTGTTTGATCTAGATCGATTGGACAATAATCCCTCCGTTTTTCTATAAAAACAAAAATTTATTATATGGGATTTTTATAAAAAAATTCCAATGATACTCTATAACATTTTTCTATTTATTTCATATTCTCGGGAGGAAAACAAATTCATAAAATATACAATATTAAGGTCATTTGGTGACTACAACAAATCATGATTCATAAGAGTGTATGTGTTTGATGCAATGGCTTGCAAAATTCCTCATCCCATCATATTTATAAACAAAAAATAACTTTTAAGATTCATTAATAAATGTATCTAACCTATATATATGTCAAATACATTAATTATTCAATGAACTTAAAAAGTTAATTTTTGCTTGTAAATATATCAGGAGAGCGTATATGAATTTTTTAAAATATTTAAATAATCTATGAATATAGTATTTTGTTGAGAAAATCATGTGAAATAAAAAATTGTCAAATATATAAGTGTTGATATTACACTAGTTAACTGCACTGACATTGTTTTCTAACTGTGAACCCACGTTTCTCCACATGGTTCATTATTGTTTGAGTTTGAATTAGCAACCACTATAAATTTTGACACCTAAGCTAATTTGCATGTGAGACTATTAAGAAAGTTCTTTCCTTTTTGTTCTTTATATATGGCATTATTTTTTGACAAAAGAACCAATAGGATGGAACATGTCCTTTATTGCTGTCCCATATGGCAGACACGTGAAAACATGCAAAAAAAACAAAAATTACATCAAAGTGCCATTGGAAAATTAACGAACAAAGTTAACTAGTGTAATGGTCCAAGAAATAGAAGAAATTGAACTATCGTGAGTTAACTCATGCGGCGTGGCTTAAGTCATGCATGAGCATTTTTGAAAATTATGCAGGGTGGGAGTGTTTTGTGCAGAGGGAAGAGCAGTAATCAACATATTATGCTTGTTCTGGATTAGGCTTTAGCCCATACTACCATTCCAATCCACAACAACCCAATAACTCATAATTCATAGACTAATATTACTTTTCTCACCCTATATAATTCTCGCTCGCCCTATTTTTTCCATAATTACCCTTGATCCGGAATTAATAATCCGAAACATATTGTTAGTGATATTCGGATTTTATAATCTAGAAAGCTCTTTTTCCAGAATTTTTTTCTTTAGGCTTTTAAATTCGTGAAAAAAAAAGGAAAATAAAAGTAAAAAACAGTAATAAGAAGAACACAAAGATAAAAAGAAGTCATTTTATTAATATATGAATAATACATTATAAATGTTGAAGTTTTTTAAGCTTATTACATAAGAACCTAAAACTATTTCTAATCTTATCACATAAGAACCTAAGACTATTTCTAAGGGGGAGGAGATAATTTATACCAGTGGCTCCAGCCACTGGTGGAGAGGTAAGAGGGGGGAGGAAAGAGGAGGGAGGGGAAGAAGAAACCAATGTTGGCGGGGCCACAGGGTCCTCTGGGAAACAAGAGACCATGATGGTCAATCTCAGACCGAAACAGACTCACATGACACCCAGACAAACCCCCTCCCCGTTGACCGATCATATGACCCTGATGAATTTTCAAAGAGGCCTCTTTCTATGAAAGGCCAACGATAGAAACACATCGTTGTAGAAGGAAGAGGAGAAGAGGAGAAAGAAGAAGGTGTGAAATTTTTTGAGGAAAATGAATCATATTTATAAGGGAGGGGGGTAAAAAAAAAGAAGTGGAAAAGGCATTAAATCTGGTCAAAAAACGTGTAAAAATACGTTTTTTAACCTGACCACCGTCCAAAAGGTTCTGGTGCAGTTCAGATTTTATAATCCAGAATACACCTTTGATTTCCGGATTATATAATCCGAATTGATATGATCCTTGGTGAAATCAAGAGAGACTTGACATTTTCTAAAGGGTGAGGTATGGTTCGGATTTTATAATCTGGATTGCATCAGCATAAGATTCTTCTGTGTGATCCACATTGCACCAAGAGTTTATGTGGTCCACAACATCCAAGGACCTCTATAAATAAGCGATATCTAGTTTTCAGCTTCAATACCAGCAAACCACACAAGCAAACAAACACACCAAAGAAAACCATGCAAAAAAAAATTCATTAAGCTGAGGATCTTTCTCAGGCTGTCGCAAATAGATAGCTCTATTTGACGGCCTGATGAAGATCTTCAGCATGCTGTCAAAAATATATAGATACAAAGTGGTTGCTCTATATTTTGAATACCAAGAAGTTTGCTATGAGCAAGATCTTGATGCCTTGACGATATAAATATCTCAGTTGGCAAGGCAGCAGGATCCAACTCAAAAAAATCCTCTTGAAACACCTTATCTTTCTTTGTTATTTGTTATATATTGTTGTTTATGTTTGGTTTATGCTACTTACTTGATTTTTTATGCATTTATTACTTATTTTTCATGAAATCTCACCAACAAACCCTCCAAAACAGGCATTTTGGTGTTGTTCGGATTATATAATCCGGAAAGCCTCAGTTTCTTTTGGACGGTGCATTTCACCAAAGGTTTGGCCGGTTGATGGAGTTTTAATGCGTTTTTGGGACGGTTTTGAATGACAAACACGTTTTCCTTGACTTCCAAACGACCTGGGACTTCTTTTAGGCTATAAATAGGCTTGCATGTTCAACAAATTCCATCATTCTTCACTTCATTTCTTTCATTTTCTTCAAATTTTGTTTAAATTTTTAAAGTTTTGTAGGAGTGTTTGTGGTGTCATGGTCATTGTTGACCGTTCATACGACCCTGCAATTGCATTGCAGCTTATGCGGGGGTTATATAACGGTCAACAGAGACCCTTGACATCAAAGAAAGACACAAAAATATAATATCGACTTTGTCCAGAATTTAAAATCCAGAAAAAACCTAACAATCTGCTTCGGAAAAAAAATCCTAACCAAGGGTATTTTTGGCATTTTGCAGGGCGCGTGAGAAGACAACAGAATGGAAAAAGTAAAGTATAATTCATATTAGATTGATGACCATAGAGGATCTTTCATGCACTCCACTGCATAGAAGCATGACTGCGTCGATCAGGATTGTTGATATGATCTCTAATTAACTAGACCAATCATCGCCGGAATTTACCAAAATATTTATGACCAGACACCCCTATATAAGGGAAACTACAAGTCATTTCAAAAAGGATACTCTTTTTTCACCCCTTTCACCAACTCTTCTTTAATATTATTGTACTCTCACCGGAGAATTACCGCCTCCATGAGCTAGCATAGCACCAACTCACCATGGTTACATTGACTTAATACATTACGATCGGAAAAAAACTAGATTGTTGAAGCTTGAAGGAAGGGGATCGCTTAATTGATTCCTTTTAATCTCCATGAATTCATCACCGCAACCGTTTTATGCTACTTCTTCGATGTTCGAAACTCATATTGTTTGTTGCGACGAAAGAGTCTTTTATTCTATTTCTAGAAAATCATATCAAACGCTTTATTCTATTGCTAGTTGAAACGACATTATGTTGTGACTCACAAAAAATACCCTAAAAACCAAAGCTTTATTTATTTTCTTTCTCATAAATGGTTTCTTCTTTTGCATCACTAAATCGAACTTCAATTATGCTTGAACTTCCTACACAGTCTAGTAAGTTCTCAATTTTTTCTGAACTTCCTCCACATACTTGAAAATGCGTTTGTAACTGTTTTCTGTTTGATTAAGTTAAATTGAAGATAGCCCTTTTGGATTTTCTTTTATGAAAGAAAAGATATTGACAATATTTTTTTTTTTATTTACTTTTCAGTTTTGTAGTTAAAACTATGATTCTTTAAATGTTTTTGTATTTATAGTGGCCTTAGCATGATAAAATGATTTGGTTATAAGATTTGAAGGAAATTTTTGTTGTCATAGGATAAATGTTTAGGGAATGAATATTTTTTTTGTTATATTTTGGTACCCTACTATGAATATATTTATTGTTATTTATCATGATAAATATTTACTAATTTGGTTTTTATACTGGTTTTTTCAAACTATCAATATTTTTGTTGTTTTATCATGATAACTGTTTAATAATTGTGTTGTTATAGTGATTTTTTCAAGTTATCAATATCTTTGTTCGTATATATAAAAGTTTCCAAGGAAAATGAGAGTGTCGTCCTAGTCAACGAACTAAACTCCTTGTATATTTTGTGAGAAAGTCTCAATGAGCCTCAAGTAAGATAGTAAAAAATTGAAAATTTTGCCTTATCCCTAGTGAGTGATACTAGAAATGTTCACCAATACCTTTTTGCTTATCATATATTGGTGCGGACAGATAGACCCATAAAGCACATCATATTCAAACCAAATCTCACCCGAAGAATGAACCAATGATGATTGGAAGAAATGAAGCCCTCAAGGGAGACGTAAAAGAAGAAGAGGAGGGATTAGTGGTTGAACTATCCTTCACATTCTCATTTCTTACGTCTAATAACCAAGTTGAATTGGAGGCCTTCTTGGCGAGGTTGAGGCTGGCTCGACAATTAGGAGCCAAAATGGTGAGCCAACGCTTTGATTCCCAACTCATTGTATCCGAAGTAAATGGAGAATACTAACAACACACAACCATCATTCAATAGTACCTAGATTCTGTTAAGAAATAATTAAAAAAAATATGCCAAGCGGAAGTCTAACATATCCGCTTCGAACAAAACTCGAGGAAGAACACAATTTCAAGGCTTCCTAGCATACGACAAACTAGAATGATCTAGACAGTCATAAAAAAACATTTAGATACCCTTAGCTTCGAAGTTCACAAAATGCTCTCATCTGATCATAAGGGCGCCACCCATAGATCGATGGATCTAATCATTCACCGTATACAAAATGGGAAGCTAATGATTGATCCCCTTTAAGTTGCTAAGGTAAATAAAGAGTGTGTTATATTCATGCCTGAAAAGGCTAGCTCCCAATCAAATGGCTACTTAATAAAAACTAATTTTCCCAATCCATTACTCAATAGCCCGAGAGGGTCGTCAGTGCGTTCTTCCACGGATGAGGTCCATAAAGGGATCACTGAAACACCATGGGATGATCCCTCGTCTAAAAGGTCCTTCAAACATGTTATTAATGGCCTACTGTGATGGAAACGCCCCGAGACTCCATACGAAGATGCGAGAAATACAATAAACATGGACATAGCCATCTGGCTCCCCCAGGGGTATTCACACCATTAACCTCACCACAAACCTTCTCATGGTGGGGCATGGATATCTTAGGATCTTTTCTCAAGGCGCCAACACAACTCAAATACTTGATGGTGGTCCTCGACTACTTCATTAAGTGGATCGAAGCGGAGGCACTAACTAAAATCATAGGAGTAACCATCCTGAATTTTCTCAAAAGGAACGTTTGAAAAAGGTTTGGTGTACTCCAAGTTGTGGTCATAGACAAATAAACATTATTCACAAACGCCCATTTTCAAAACTTCCTGAGACCTCTGAATCACACAACACTACATGTTTTTCTAACACGCCTGAACATACAGATTGGTAGAGTCTTCCAATAAATTAATACTTAGCCGTTGACGAAGACGGCTAGATGAGGCCAAAGGAAATTTGGATTGAAGAGCTCCACAACTTCAGGTAGACGTACTGAACGATACCACACTCCTCAACCATGAATCTCCTTTCCTCATAGCTTATGGGGAATAAGCAATGATTCCCATAGAGGTTAATGAACTGAATGGAAGGACAAGCCATCAGCTTCTAACATAACAAAATGGCTCCCTTCTCATAGACAAAAGTAATACTTGGTTGAAGAAACTATAAATTGAGCCTCGTTAAGGGTGGCCACCGTAAAAAGGTGGGTTGAAGAAAACAAAAAATAAAATAAAATGATCTTACAAGACTTCAAATTAGGAGACCTTGTAATACGCAAAGCCAGTGTAGGGAAGACGATAACACAATAAGGAAAACTCACCGGCAATTTGGAAGGTCCATACAACATCACACCAAAGACGTGAATTGGCGCTTACGAGTTAGAAACGTGTGAAGTAAAATACCTCTGAAGTAATTCAAAATATGTTCCTCAATGGCAGGAGTGTTCAGTACCACGTCCCATTGATTCAGAAGAGTGATAGGCTTAGAAGCCTCTTTTATTGAGACAATTTTGTAAAAATAAGAGGTGTTTATGCCACCTTCTATAAATCTAGCAGCTCTAGCCTTGTCCTTCCAAAATGAGTCATGAATGTTTAATGCAATAGTATTCCACATGAGCTCTAATCTCCAAAGGAGCTTTTTCAGCATTCCGACCTAACTGGTCAATCCAAAGGTTCTGTTTGGCCTTGGTCACATTTAGCCTTAGTGACCCAAAATAATAATTTCATAAACTCAAAAAAGTTTAATGCACACCCCTTAAGAAAATAATATATTTGATTCCTTAACTTAGTCTTAGGAGTTAGGACTGTTGGAACAAAGGTGTTCAGCAATACCAAGTTTTGAGTTTTGATGATAACAAGGTATTAAAAAGTTGTCAATTGGATATTGCTAATATTTGTTTAAGTATGCAGGATATCAATTAAGATTTGTATCTTAGAAAGTATTATGTGTGAACAATGTTAAAGAGCAATAAATCCAGAGAAGCTTGTTGCTTGTGATTCTGTTTCGAAGAGAGTCTGAAGACTGTTTCGAAGAGAGTCTGAAGACTGTGCTGAAGAGAGTCTGAAGACTGTACCGAAGAGAGTCTGAAGACTGTATCAGAGTCTGAAGACCATCAGAATCTGAAAACCAAGAGAGTCTGAAGATTATCAGAAGCATAGTGCTACAGTGAGTCTGAAGCCACAAATTTGATAATCTGCTAACAGTGATCTCTACTGCATTGCTATGCACAAAGAAACTCTAATGGAGTAACGGCTAGCTTCTAAAGTCAACTTGAGCGTGGGAAGCACAAAGACAAAGATTGCAGGCTAGTACAGAGTACGTTGTACGAACTCTGTTTCCACTACTCCACTACCTCGTACAGTTTGGCAACTGTGTCTACCGGTATTAATCCTCAAAGGGAATGGAATTCAAATGATGCTATTGAAGGACTATTACCAAATCAAGCAACAGATCAACAGTCATTGATCAAGCTTCAGAAATCATCCTGATGCGCTGGATGACTCAACGTCTCTTTCCTATGCCTATATAAAGGATAGAAGACTTGAAGAATTGTTGGACTCTAGAACTTAGAAAAACTGCATTGCGCTGCTTTCGTATTCAACTGAGTCTTAACAAAAGCACATCTTTAACTTAGATTCTTACAAACTGAGTATTCTAGAATCTCTAAGTTTCACAGAAAAACAGAGTCTGTCTTTTGTGTAAAACAGAATCTGTCTTTGTTGTAATTGAAACACATTTTGATTGTTATCAAGTGTTTCAACTGTATTCAATTTTCTGTAATTGTGTAAAAGTCTCTTGGCTGCGTCCTTGAGCAAAGGAAGTCTCTTGGCTGCGTCCTTGAGCAAAGGAAGTCTCTTGGCTGCGTCCTTGAGCAAAGGAAGTCTCTTAGTTGTGTCTTTGAGCAAGGAAGTCTCTCGCCTGTGTGCTTGAGCAAGGAAGTCTCATACTGTGTGTTTGAGCAACTTGTAATTTGATATTACATTTTAGTGAACTCTCCTTGGAAGTACAAGGGGGACAGGACTACTTCCGGTTTGTGGAAGGAACCTGTATAATTGCTTGTGTTCTCTCTTCTCTCTTTATCTCTTGATTATTCCGCTGCAATCAGAACCTAATCTCCTATCAGACTCTGATCTCATTCAGACTCTGAGTTTAAAGAAATTAGATTCTCACTCTTCAAGAGTTGCGAAAAGAAAACACAATTCAACCCCCCCCTTCTTGTGTTTTTCTCACCTTCAGTTGGTATCAGAGCTCCGGCTCTATTGTCTTAGCACTTAACCGTGTAACAGAAAAGATCCAGAGAAAAACATGTCTTCCAGTGAACAGTCTTCTTCTGGTGCTGCTGCTGGTGCTGCTATTCCATATGACTATGGATCCAATAACAGCAGTAGAAAGGCTGATTATGGAAAAATTCCTAAGTTCAATGGTGATCCTGAAGAATTTTCTTGGTGGAAAACCAACTTCTATAGTTATGTCATGGGTCTTGATGAAGAACTCTGGGACATACTTGAAGATGGTGTTGGTGACTTACAACTTGATGACGAAGGTGCTGCCATTGACCGCAAACTTCACACTGCTGCTCAAAAGAAAATCTATAAGAAACATCATATCATCAGAGGGGCTCTTGTCACTGCTATTCCTAAAACGGAATACATGAAGATGAGTGACAAATCTACTGCTAGAGCCATGTTTGCTTCTCTCTGTGCTAACTACGAAGGAAGCAAAAAGGTCAGGGAAGCTAAAGCTCTTCTATTAGTTCATCAATATGAACTATTTAAGATGAAAGAGGATGAAAGTATTGAGCAGATGTACTCAAGATTTCAAACTCTAGTATCTGGTCTTCAGATACTGAAGAAGAGTTACATAGCTTCTGATCATGTTAGCAAGATTTTAAGGAGCTTACCCTCTAGATGGAGACCAAAGGTCACTGCAATTGAGGAGGCTAAAGATTTAAACACTTTAAGTGTTGAAGATCTTGTAAGCTCACTCAAGGTTCATAAGTTAAGTCTCAATGAACATGATTCTGCAAGAAAATCCAAAACCATTGCCTTAAAATCAAAAGGAAGGTCTTCAAAGGCTCTCAAGGTTGAAGAGTCTGAAAATGAGTCTTCAGCTTCTGAAAGCTCAGAGGAGGATCCTGATGTAGCAAAAGAAATGGCTATGCTTTCAAGCAGAATGCAGTACCTTGCTAAGAAGAACAAGAGATTTCTGAGCAAGAGCAGTGGGAAGGGGTTCAAAAAGGAGGATCAGAAAGGTTGCTTCAACTGCAAGAAAACTGGACATTTTATTGCTGAGTGTCCAGAACTGCAGAAGGAGAAACCCAAGTCAAAGAGGCCAACCTTCAAGTCAAGCAAGTTTAAGAAGCAGATCAAGAAAAGTCTGATGGCCACCTGGGAAGATCTTGATAATGAGTCAGGGTCTGAGGATGATGATGCTGATGGTGAAGCAAATGTAGCTGTTGGACTAATGGCTACAACCGAATCTGTTAAAGAGACACCTGAGGCAGAATCAGATACAGACTCTGAAAATGAAACAGAGGTATATTCTGAACTCACTAGATCTGAACTTATAGAATCTGTCAATGAGCTTCTTGGTCATTTTAAAGCTAAGACCACTGAGTTGAAGAAAGTCAAACAACAGCTTGATAAGCTGTCAAAAAGACATAATTCAACTCTGTTGGAATTAGAAGATTTAAAAGAAGAAAATATTTCTTTATTGATCAAGAAGTGTAGATGTAAATACTTAAGTGAGCAAGATGTTGCTCTGCAAGAATTTATTGCTACTGGAATTGACAGATCAAGGGTTGCATCCATGATCTATAGCACGTATCAGAACAGAGGACAGGGTCTTGGATTCATTGGAGGAAACTCAAATGAAATGACTCTGAAATCTGGTCCTGATGGAGCCAGAGAGGCGTTGAAAAATCATTTTGTAAAAGAGTCTGATGAAGTCAACACAGTGACTCATTCAGAACCTACAACTTCTACTTCTAAGATTCTGACTAAGTCAAAACTTCAGAATGTTAAGTTAAAGGATCTGAAAAACTTTGAACCCAAAGCTTTAAAGTCTCAGACTCTGAAACATTCAAAGTCTGATAAACAGACTCTGAAAAAGCCAGAGTCTGAAAAACCAAAGTCTAAGTTTCAAAGGAGAGAAACTGTGAAAGGCAAGTTGAAACCTAAACCAAACGGTTCCAAACCTAAGGTATGGGAGAAAACATTGCCAATGATTTCAAGACATAACTTACGAAAAGAGTTCAATGGTTCTAAGACTAACCAAAAAGGACCCATAAGAATATGGGTACCTAAGTCTGATATTATTGATGCTGCAGGTATGTCTAAAAGGACTAAAAAAGCACAAGGCTTGGTACCTAGACAGTGGTTGCTCGCGTCACATGACGGAAGAAAGGTCTATGTTCCTAACCCTAACCATGAAAGAGGGAGGAACTGTGGGATTTGGAGGAAACCAGACTGGCAAAATCATTGGTACTGGAACCATTGGTAACTCTCTGATCTCAATCAGTAATGTGTGGTTCGTTGATGGACTTAGACATAACCTACTAAGCATAAGTCAATTATGTGACAGTGGTTATGATGTATTGTTTAATAAGAACAACTGCACAGTGGTTAACAAGGATGATCAGTCCATAGTCTTCAAGGGAAAACGAAGAAACAATGTATATAAGATAAAATTCTCAGAACTGACTGATCAGAAGGTAATGTGCCTTCTGTCAATGGGTGATAAGAAGTGGATGTGGCATAGACGTTTGGGACATGCTAACTGGAGATTAATCTCTAAGCTTAGCAAGTTGCAACTTGTCAAAGGCCTTCCAGACATTGACTATCACTCAGATGCTCTTTGCGGAGCATGTCAGAAAGGGAAAATTGTCAAGAGTCCCTTCAAGCCGAAAGAAATTGTTTCAACTTCCAGACCCTTGGAGTTACTTCATATTGACTTATTTGGACCAGTTAGCACTGCATCCTTATATGGAAGTAAATATGGACTAGTTATTGTTGATGACTACAGCAGATGGTGTTGGGTTAAATTTCTGAAAACTAAAGATGATTCATATTCTGTGTTCAGTAAATTCTGCATCCAAATTCAATCAGAGAAGGAAATGAAAATCTTGAAAGTCAGAAGTGATCATGGAGGAGAATTTGAAAATGAACCGTTTGAGGTTTTCTGTGAAAAACATGGAATTATTCATGAATTCTCTGCACCTAGAACTCCACAACAAAATGGAGTTGTAGAGAGAAAGAACAGAACCTTACAAGAGATGGCTAGAACCATGATCCATGAGAACAATCTGGCTAAGCATTTTTGGGCAGAAGCAGTAAACACAGCTTGCTATGTTCAGAACAGAATCTATATTAGACCTCTGTTGAACAAAACAGCTTATGAACTCTTTAAAGGAAGAAAACCCAACATATCTTATTTTCATCAGTTCGGATGTACATGTTATGTCCTGAACAACAAAGTCTACCTAAAGAAATTTGATGCCAAAGCTCAAAAGGGAATCTTTTTAGGTTACTCTGAACGCTCTAAGGCATACAAGCTGTATAATTCAGAAACACAATGTGTGGAAGAATCTATGCATGTAAGATTCGATGACAAAGAGGCTGGAAGTGAAACTCCAGTACAAGATGAAAGTCATGAAGAATCTCAAGATTCTGATGATAACTCAGAATCTGATCAGATTCCAGAATCTGAAGATACTTCAGAAGCTGGAACAACCCCTGAAGTTCCTAATGAAGAAGCTTCTGATGAAGCTCAAGATGGTTCTTTGCAAGCTAGTCAATCCAAACAATCTTTCAAATACAAGTCTTCACATCCAGAAGATCAGATAATTGGCAATAAAGAAAGTCCTATGAGAACAAGATCGCATTTCAGACAAGAAGAGTCTACTTTAGGATTATTATCTGTTATTGAACCAACTTCTGTTGAAGAAGCTCTTGGAGATGAAGGATGGATTCTAGCAATGCAAGAAGAACTGAATCAATTCAAAAGGAATGAAGTATGGGATCTAGTAGCTAAGCCTAATCACAAGAACATCATTGGAACCAAGTGGGTGTTCAGAAACAAGCTTAGTGAACAAGGAGAAGTAATCAGAAACAAGGCCAGACTTGTTGCACAGGGCTACAGTCGGCAAGAAGGCATTGATTACACAGAAACGTTTGCTCCAGTTGCAAGATTGGAAGCAATCAGGTTACTTCTTTCCTATGCAGTTAATCACAACATAATTTTGTATCAAATGGACGTTAAGAGTGCATTTCTTAATGGTGTCATTTCTGAAGAAGTATATGTCAAACAACCTCCTGGCTTTGAAGATTTAAAGCATCCAGAACATGTTTATAAATTAAAGAAATCACTCTATGGCTTGAAACAAGCTCCCAGAGCTTGGTATGAAAGACTAAGTAATTTCTTAATTCAAAACAACTTTGAATGAGGACAAGTTGACACTACTCTATTCAGAAAGACTCTGAAGAAAGACATTCTTGTAGTTCAGATTTATGTTGATGATATTATCTTTGGTTCTACAAATAGTTCACTTTGCAAAGAGTTTTCGAAAGTTATGCAGGATGAATTTGAAATGAGCATGATGGGAGAATTGAAGTTCTTTCTTGGAATTCAAATCAACCAATGCAAAGATGGAGTCTACGTTCATCAGTCCAAGTATACGAAAGAGCTTCTGAAGAAGTTCAATCTTGAGGACTGTAAAGAAATGAATACTCCAATGCATCCAACCTGCACTCTGAGCAAAGAAGATCAAGGGACCAAAGTTGATCAGAAGCTGTATAGAGGTATGATTGGTTCTTTGTTATACCTAACTGCATCCAGACCAGATATTTTGTACAGTGTATGTTTGTGTGCAAGGTTTCAATCAGATCCTAGAGAATCTCACTTAACTGCTGTTAAGAGAATCTTTAGATATCTGAAAGGAACAACCAATCTTGGACTTCTTTACAAGAAATCCTCTGACTATAAGCTAGTTGGATTCTGTGATGCTGACTATGCTGGAGACAGGATTGAAAGAAAATCTACCAGTGGCAATTGTCAATTCTTGGGAGATAATCTGATATCCTGGGCTAGCAAGAGGCAAGCAACCATTGCTCTGTCTACAGCAGAAGCAGAATACATCTCAGCTGCTAGTTTTTGTACACAGCTACTCTGGATGAAACATCAGCTTGAGGACTATCAAATAACTGAAAACCATATCCCAATTTATTGTGATAATACAGCAGCTATATGTTTGTCTAAGAATCCAATTATGCATTCAAGAGCAAAGCATATTGAGATTAAACATCATTTTATAAGAGACTATGTTCAAAAGGGAATTTTAGATATTCAATTCATTGATACTGATCATCAATGGGCTGATATATTTACTAAACCCTTATCTGTTGAAAGATTTGATTTCATAAAGAAAAATTTGAACATGTGCTATGTCTCTGAGTAATATGCGCCTCTGAAAACAGAATTCAGACTCTGAAAAATATTCAGAAGCTATTTGGGAATCAGACTCTCTTTTGGAGACTCTGATGAAAGCTTCTGATAAATTATTCAGACTCTGGTGAGGAATCTTTAGACTCTCAGAAGCTCGTATTAGTGGAAGCGTGACTGTTAAGTTCAGTAACACCTGCCCCACTATGGTGACATTTACTTTACAGTTTCTCAGACGTGGCCTGTCTGTATTGGGTAAGAACTCAAAGGGCAATGATTTCATTATGTTAAACAAGTTACCTTCGCTTTGTCCCAATACGTTTACGGCTGCATGCTATATGTATTTATTGTTTGTGTTTGTTTGTCCCCTACTCTTTCCAAACAGTTTTCAAACATTTTCTCTATAAATACATAACACACACAACTCACTTCTCTTTTCACTCTTTGATTTTCTCTCTGAACAAATTTCTTGTTTTTAAATACTTTGCAAAACCTTTTTTTTGTTCTCAAATCAAACTCTTAGAAAACCCTAATGGCAAGTGATCTCATCCAATCTGGTGTTATAATCAAGTCCGGAGAATCCTATGTTATCAAACCCAGAACAATGAACATCATCAAGGAGACTCTGGAAATTCAAGTTGAATCTCCAGTAGATTTTGGTTCACTCAGTCGTAATGGAGTTGACGTTGCACCTCATTTCTTATCACAAGGAATGATGAGATACTTTGGTATGTTGAATGGACCAACATATCAGGAGCTTGTTAGAGATTTTTGGGTTAGGTCAGAAGTCTACGACAAAGCTGAAGCTACTTTGGAAGAAACAGTAACAATCTCAAACAACCCCAAGCTTGTTGGAAAGAACAGAGACCAAATGGGTTTAAGACCGTACAATGGTCTTGAAATAAGGACTGCTGTGATGGGAATTCCAATAGTTATCACTGAAGAGGTGGTAGCCAGGGCTTGTCAGATGGAGAGCACTGGTAAATTTCAGTGGAATGTCAACAAGAAAAGTGAATGGGCCGTTGTCTGCAACAAGTTGTTATTTGAAGGGAGACCCTCAAATAAATTGGTGGATATGCATCCTGAGCATAGGGTGCTTCTGAAGATTATACTGGACAGTATGCTTCAGAAAGGAGGAGGAACAGACACATTGTCTGTGGATCACAAAGTTCTTCTTTATTTTCTTATCAACAAAATAAAGATCAACTTCCCCAGATATGTGATGCACCACATGTGTTGGGCCATCAAGAAGAGTCAATCAGAAACCAGGAGGCAAGTTCCTTTTGGAAGATTAATATCTGAGATTCTGTATCAAGGAGGCCTCTTGAAGGTCTTATCAGAATCTGGTGTGGTATCAGATATTCATCTAGGAACTGTGACCGGTAGAATCATCAATGGCAAGACTCTACAGTACATGAAGATTGTCAAGAGATTCAACCCCTCTAAGCATGATATGAGAGAATCCTATGTACAATCTGATTTGATGATGGACTTCCCTCCCATATCCAAAGAAGATAATCCTGAAGTTCTTGCTAGATTTGTGGTGGATTACTTCAAGGAGACTGGTAGAATAATCAACTATTCTGCTATTCCTGAGACTGCTGGAGGAGGCCCTCTTAAGGTCAAAGGAAAAAGGACCAAGGAAGTGGTTCTCAAGGAAGAGGAAGAGAAGCAGGAGCCTCTCAAGAAAAAGATCAAATCTTCAGCTCTTCCGGAAGTTTCAATTGGTTCTCCTTCTGCATCTTCTGCACTTCGTGAAATTAAGGATGGAAAGAAGGCTAAGAAAGATGAGAAGAAGGCTAAGAAAGCTGAGAAGAAAGCAATAACAGGCAAAGCTGACAGAGACTATGACAAGTTAGCTCAAGATATTGCTGATTTCCTTGACACTGACTCTGGTGGTGAAGAGAGTCAGATCAAGAAGAGAAAGGTGGATGTGATTCCTGTGGCTAAGGATGTAGCACAGAAGATAGGTACTTCTGTATCTATGATTGAGGATGAACACACTGCTGGCAAGGTTATGGCAGCAGATTTGATTGCTGAAGAGTTGAAAGAAGAGACTGTCAAGGAAGCTGCTAAGTTGCTTGCTTCTGCTCTTAAACAGAAGAATCATTCAGAACCTGCAGAAGCTGAGTTATCAGAAGCTACTGTGTCTGATCATTATGCTTCTCCAGAAGCTGGCATTGGCACCTCTGGCAACGTGGCATCTAGCTCATCTTCTTCTTTGAATCATGAGTCAGAATCAGATTCAGAATCTGACAACAAACCCTTGAGCCAAATTCTTCCATCTCTCAAAAATTCATCTACCTCACCAATCAAACCCATATCATCCCATAACCCGCTTGACCAGGCAGTAGTTGATTATGTTGATTCAACTATGGACAGAGTGATTCAAGACACAATCACAGTGTCTATGAATCTTCCTGCTGACCATCCTGCTCAACCTTCATTTCTCAAACCACTTCAGGTAATTCAACCTTCTGAAAAGCCTGAAGCAACCATTCAATCCAAACAGCCATCCCCCCAAACTGTAACCATTTGTGTAGACTCTCCAGACACTCTAGATTCTCTTGAAAAACATCTAGGAGGAGAACTACCAAAAACCCCTGCAAAATCCAAACCAACAAAAGCTACTTCACCCGTTTCCAAACCAGACCCTGTACCTGAACCTACAGAGAATCTGACCTTAGCTTCTGTTGAACCTTCAGAACCTGTTGTTGAACCAGCTTCTGAAAATCTGGAACAAGCCTCTGATATTGTATCAGGAACTGTAACAGCTTGTAAAGCTAAGACCAAAAGAGTTTCTCAACCACTTTGTGACCCCATAACCTATTTCTCTTTTGAAACTTTTCTAGCTTTGAGAGCTTCTCTACCCTCAACCTCTGAACCTCAAAGTGACTTATTTGATTCAAATAAGATTGATGAGTTTTATGCTTCTTCATGCAATAAGCTCAAAGAAGTTATTGAGCAAAGGTCCATGCCAATACTTAATGTGAGCTATGAGGATAAGTTTTCTTCAGTGAAGACTGAGTTTTTGGATTTTATCACCAAAATTCAAAAGGCTGCTACCAGGGAACAAGCTCTTGTTACTGCCAAGCATGTTGAAGAAGTAAAGCGGGCTGAGAAAGTTGCAGTTCTGGAAAATGCTCCTATTCTGAGGATAAGAGATACACCCTTCTTTGATGAAGATCAGTATATTCCTAGAGAATCAGTGGCTTACAATTCCTTGAAGAGGAAAATGTATAGAATTCAAGAAGAAGCAAGACAAGAAAGAGAAGCACATTTGCAAAGAACTGAGACTCTGGAAGAGATGGTAAAGAAACAGCAAGAGGATCTCCAGAAACTGATGGATCATCTTGCCAAACAAAACCAACCTTAGTTTAATTTCATTTTTTCTTGCTTATTTTTTTTTTGTAATTCTTGTTTACTACGTTATGTTTCAATTTTATACAAGTTGTTTTTGATTCTACTTTGCATTCAATTTTTTTTATGCTCTGAATTTTCTATGTTTTCCCTCTGAATCTCATTCTTCCTTAAAACATGTTTACACCCTTACCTTAAGTCATTTAAAAAAGGGGGAGGAACCTGTTCTGAACTTTTTTTTGTTGATGACAAAAGGGGGAGAAGGGAAGGTATTTATGTCAGGGAGGAGAAATTTTTTTTTCTTTATTTACATTGCATGTATATGTAAAAGTTAAAGGGAAATCTGCGAAAGGTGCTTAGTTAGACTCTGAGCCCTGTATAAGAATCAATTTACTAAATATTCTGTGTATGAATTTGATTGCTTATGAAAGACAATTTAATTAACCTGGATAGAACTCAAGATGAGCTTACAAACCTCAACTTAAGAACTATCAGACTCAGAGGGAGTCAGAGCTTACAAACCTGAGAACCCTTTAAGTCAACTTGTTAATTAGATTAACAACAATTGACCTTTTAAATACTAATGTTTGACATCATCAAAAAGGGGGAGATTGTTGGAACAAAGGTGTTCAGCAATACCAAGTTTTGAGTTTTGATGATAACAAGGTATTAAAAAGTTGTCAATTGGATATTGCTAATATTTGTTTAAGTATGCAGGATATCAATTAAGATTTGTATCTTAGAAAGTATTCTGTGTGAACAATGTTAAAGAGCAATAAATCCAGAGAAGCTTGTTGCTTGTGATTCTGTTTCGAAGAGAGTCTGAAGACTGTTTCGAAGAGAGTCTGAAGACTGTGCTGAAGAGAGTCTGAAGACTATACCGAAGAGAGTCTGAAGACTGTATCAGAGTTTGAAGACCATCAGAATCTGAAAACCAAGAGAGTCTGAAGATTATCAGAAGCATAGTGCTACAGTGAGTCTGAAGCCACAAATTTGATAATCTGCTAACAGTGATCTCTACTGCATTGCTATGCACAAAGAAACTCTAATGGAGTAACGGCTAGCTTCTAAAGTCAACTTGAGCGTGGGAAGCACAAAGACAAAGATTGCAGGCCAGTACAGAGTACGTTGTACGAACTCTATTTCCACTACTCCACTACCTCGTACAGTTTGGCAACTGTGTCTACCGGTATTAATCCTCAAAGGGAATGGAATTCAAATGATGCTATTGAAGGACTATTACCAAATCAAGCAACAGATCAACAGTCATTGATCAAGCTTCAGAAATCATCCTGATGCGCTGGATGACTCAACGTCTCTTTCCTACGCATATATAAAGGATAGAAGACTTGAAGAATTGTTGGACTCTAGAACTTAGAAAAACTGCATTGCGCTGCTTTCGTATTCAACTGAGTCTTAACAAAAGCACATCTTTAACTTAGATTCTTACAAACTGAGTATTCTAGAATCTCTAAGTTTCACAGAAAAACAGAGTCTGTCTTTTGTGTAAAACAGAATCTGTCTTTGTTGTAATTGAAACACATTTTGATTGTTATCAAGTGTTTCAACTGTATTCAATTTTCTGTAATTGTGTAAAAGTCTCTTGGCTGCGTCCTTGAGCAAAGGAAGTCTCTTGGCTGCGTCCTTGAGCAAAGGAAGTCTCTTGGCTGCGTCCTTGAGCAAAGGAAGTCTCTTAGTTGTGTCTTTGAGCAAGGAAGTCTCTCGCCTGTGTGCTTGAGCAAGGAAGTCTCATACTGTGTGTTTGAGCAACTTGTAATTTGATATTACATTTTAGTGAACTCTCCTTGGAAGTACAAGGGGGACAGGACTACTTCCGGTTTGTGGAAGGAACCTGTATAATTGCTTGTGTTCTCTCTTCTCTCTTTATCTCTTGATTATTCCGCTGCAATCAGAACCTAATCTCCTATCAGACTCTGATCTCATTCAGACTCTGAGTTTAAAGAAATTAGATTCTCACTCTTCAAGAGTTGCGAAAAGAAAACACAATTCAACCCCCCCCTTCTTGTGTTTTTCTCACCTTCAGTTGGTATCAGAGCTCCGGCTCTATTGTCTTAGCACTTAACCGTGTAACAGAAAAGATCCAGAGAAAAACATGTCTTCCAGTGAACAGTCTTCTTCTGGTGCTGCTGCTGGTGCTGCTATTCCATATGACTATGGATCCAATAACAGCAGTAGAAAGGCTGATTATGGAAAAATTCCTAAGTTCAATGGTGATCCTGAAGAATTTTCTTGGTGGAAAACCAACTTCTATAGTTATGTCATGGGTCTTGATGAAGAACTCTGGGACATACTTGAAGATGGTGTTGGTGACTTACAACTTGATGACGAAGGTGCTGCCATTGACCGCAAACTTCACACTGCTGCTCAAAAGAAAATCTATAAGAAACATCATATCATCAGAGGGGCTCTTGTCACTGCTATTCCTAAAACGGAATACATGAAGATGAGTGACAAATCTACTGCTAGAGCCATGTTTGCTTCTCTCTGTGCTAACTACGAAGGAAGCAAAAACAAAGGAATCATACAGAAATCTGCAGATAAAAATAAAAGAATTGAATTGATATTACGAACTAATTTGCAGGTAGTGAATTGATGTGGTAGTCAATAGAAGAAATGCTAAAAACACCTTATTGTTATATTTTAGAAGATAATACTAACAGGTGTCTTCGGTGGCGGAACCAAGAATTTTATCGAGTTTGGGTAAAATTTTGACCGCAAATTTACATGTGACCTAATTTATAAATAGTCATTAATCAAAATAAAAATGCTCGTCATTTTGATAAAAGTACAATTTGAAATAAGAGAGATGAAACATAACCTGTCGATAGTGTGCTAAATAAAATTAGGAGGTAAATGCCTTTTTTGAGACCTCTTTGCGGTGTATGTTCGAATAATATCAACATCATCAAGTGTCTTGAATATCTTCCGCTCGGTATAATATATCATCAAGTCATTAAACCACACATCGTTCATCTTGTTGGTAACGAAAAGAAGAAAGTGGATACGAAATAACGATAGTCAATTCTTTCTTACGGGCTTATGAAGTGATCGTAAGTTGTAACTTGATATTATGCCATTTTGTTTAATAAGTTATTATGATTAGTGATTCAAATTTTGTTACCATAAATCAAATGAGCAATGGAGTATATATAGATTTTGATTTATGTGAGTATTGAGTATTGATTTTGGTGAATGGTATAATAGTTCATAGTTATGGAGAATTATTCTAGTTAAGTCACCGCAATAATTTATTCTAAAAATTGATTATAGTAATCAATTTCTAATTCCAAATTTTCAATGATATTGATTATAATATTTTATTATATTGATTAAACTAATTTTAGTGGTAATTCTATGATTATTCATTTTTAGAATTTATAGTAGAATATAAAATATAAAAAATAAAATAAAACAATGATATTTCCAAAATTTATGGAATATATATTTAGTTGTTTCAAACTATTTATGAGATTAATAATTGGTCTAGTGGTAGGTTTCTACTTGATTCCTAGAAATATAAAAAGCAATGTACGACATATGCCAGATATATGATATGCACAGATGCATCAGTTATTTCTCTATTTCTCATTCTCTATTTCTCACCTTGCTTGTGAACGTGAGGCTGTTTGCATGAAAAATATTTTGGCTACTTATGAAGAAGCTTCGGGGCAAGCCATTAATCTTCAAAAGTCAGAATTATTTTGTAGTCGCAATACTCCAGTTGATCTAAAAAACCTCATTGCTACTACTCTCGGTGTTCGTCAAGTGTTGAGTACAGGTAAATATCTTGGGCTGCCATCTATGATTAGACGCAACAAACATGCCACTTTTAAATTTATTAAGGATCGTATTTGGAATAAAATCAACTCCTGGAGTAGTAGATGTCTCTCGCAAGCTGGAAGGGAGGTTCTCATTAAATCTGTTTTGCAATCTATTCCTTCCTATGTGATGAATGTTTTCCTTCTTCTGGGATCCCTCATTAATGAAATAGAAAAAATGTTAAACTCCTTCTGGTCGGGTCATAATTCAGCGAATTTTCGAGGATTACACTGACTATCTTGCAAATGTCTTTCAGTTTCTAAGGTGTTTGGAGGTATGGATTTCAAGGGCCTTAAGACTTTCAATATAGCTATGGTTGGCAAGCAGGCTTGGAAGTTGGTTTCTACTCCAGAGTCTCTAATCACTCGCTTACTCAAAGCTAAATATTTTCCTCGAAGTGATTATTTTGGAGCTAGTATAGGCCATAATCCTAGTTATCTTTGGCGTAGTATATGGAGTGTAAAAGATGTGATCCGTCGTGGTTTTCAGTGGAGTATTGGTACAGGAGAACACATACCAGTTTGGGATCACCCATGGCTCAGTAATGTTGCACGAATTGTACCGTCTACTCATCATCATTTGGAGTGGCCATCTATCACTGTTGCTGACTTGTTGGTTACATCGCAAAAACAATGGAATAGGGAGCTAATTAATGTTTTTTTTTGACAATGCTACTGCTAGAAATATTTTTAATACTCTGTTATTCCCTTCGGTGACTCATGATGTGCCTGTTTGGAAGTTCGAGAGGGATGGTGCTTATTTAGTTAAAAGTGCTTATAAGGATATTATGAATCATGATATGGTAGTTGTACAACACCGTGTGCCAGGTAAATGGAATTGTGTTTGGAGTTTAAAATTGCCCCCGAAGGTAAATAATTTCATGTGGAGAGCTTGCCGTAATTGTTTGTCCATGAGAATCCGCTTGCAATCAAGAAGAGTTCAATGTACTGATAGGTGTGCAGTGTGTGATGATTTTGGCGAGGATAGTATCCATCTGTTCTTTATGTGTAATAAAAGCATGCTCTGATGGCTGCGTATTGGCTTATGGAGCCCTTTGATGACTGTTTTTGATATTGATGCAAGCTTTCCAACCAATGTGTTTGCTATCTTACAGCACCTGGATCAGCAGCAAAAGGAAGTTTTCAGTGTGACCATTTGGAGTATATGGAAGCATCGAAACAATAAGGTATGAAACAATGTTACTGAAACAACTCAAGTTATTTGTGCTCGTGCAAGTTCTCTTCTTACTAGTTGGAGGAATGCTCAAACTATTCGTCATCCCATCCCTTAGTCTCCCACTACTCTGAATGATTTGAAGTGGATTAAACCAAGTCTCGGAAGGTTTAAATGTAATGTTGATGTGTCCTTTTCTCAAGCTCTGAATCGAGTCAGCATTGGTGTATGTATTCGAGATGATGAAGGTCGTTATGTGTTAGCCAAAACTGAATGGATGACTCCGCTCCTTGATGTGGAATTGGGTGAGGCTTTAGGTTTATTATCAGCAATGTATTGGGTTCGCGATTTGCAGCTGGGTATTGTGGACTTTGAGCTTGATTCCAAAATTGTGGTAGATAGTCTTTATGGTAGTAAATGTGGCGTCACTAATTTTAGCACAGTGATCAATGACTGTAGACGCTTGTTAGCTTCTGATTTAGCAACCTCTGATGTTAGGTTTATTCGAAGACAGACCAACGAAGTTGCTCATAGCTTTTCTAGAGTGGCTTCGCATCATGCTAGTTTCCATATTCATATTAGGATTTCATCTTGTATCTCTACTATTATTATGAATGAAATGCAATAAGTTTCTTCTTGTCAAAAAAAAAAAAACTTATATATAGAAAATTGGGGGATGCCATGGCACCATGGGTCTTAGAGAAGATCTGCCACTGAGCCCAGGCTCGTCGGGCGGTGAATCTACCCATGGGTGTTCTAGAGACATTTGTTAAACAATCAAAATCGGTAAATTTTTATAAAAAAATAGTGTAATTATTATTTCATAAAAAGTAAAAACTTACATTTTTAAGCCAAAATTTCTATTTATTGATTCTTTAATCATTGTCTCAATGTCGCATGAGATGAAGCACTGATTAACACGACTCATATTTAAACCTATTTTGTATTACAAAATAATTATGAACTTAACATTATTTCAAATTCATGTTCAGGTCAATTATTTGAGAAACGATGTTTGTATAACTATTTTTTGACAATTTTTGTGATAATTTTCTTTCTAATACTCACTTAATGTTTTTACTTTCACTTTCTTGTTTTGATTTTTGCACAAATACCTCATTCTTCTTATAAAATTTTAGTTGTCTCAAAAGTTGTCATATAAATAGCTGTTCAAATAACACACATCTTATTATCTAAATGTTATTGAAATGAAGGCATGTTACTAGAACAACAAAATTTGACATCAATATGGACATAATATGATGGGCCAGATTTTTTTAATTTTTTTAAAAGATGACGGACCAAAAGCATGTCATTGTCGCAAGCATACCTCACTCAAGATGAAAGTAAAAAACCAAAAAAGAATCAACCTACCGATGTAAAAATTATTTCGAATTCCCTTATATGAAAGTAAAAACCAAAAAAAGAATACAACTACCCTACATCTAAAATTAGTACCTAATCTATCCTACTTTAATTCTCCCTTACATAACATCATTGTCTCCATTTTGATATGTGTTGCTGAAATTATTTATATCCTTCATCATGGCTCATACAAAGTTGGAGTCCTCCTGTTTTTTTTTCATTATTATTATTTTTTTGGTTGAAATTATTTCTACATTCTTCATCATGGCTCCAATTGAGATGAAGTCGTCCATCATTATTAGCAATTATTTATTTAAACCATTTATAGAAATTCTTATTGTGCTTTTTTAACAACCCTTTTTCATTCATTTTGGGGTAACTTTCCTTTACGATGCTTTTGTGAGAAGATAAGTAAGGCTAAACTACCTCCGTAATGAGCTTGAAGAACTACCTCCAAAATCATACAGTTAACATTTAAACCTTTTGTACCATACCTTACATCTTCCATCATGACAAGACTTTGGAATTCCTATAGCATTTGGTTCTTCCAAATAATTTGAACAAAACTCAGTACTTTATTTTGTAATGTGACTTTCAAAAATTGATGTTTTTGGACGATGTGGATTCTTTGTATACACTTTAAGGACCAACCCAACAGAAGAGCCTGATGAAACCGCGTCTCTAGAAGAGATGGCACTGAGTTCTGCGACGAAGTGCTTTTGCCGGCCTGTTTCTTTTCCCTGCTTATATAGACGAGGGACGACTTATTTTCTACAAAGGAAAATAAACATGTTAAAATAGAAAGCGAATAAAAATGAACGAGCAAATGAATGCATAATTGTATGAAGTTAAAAAAGCAATAATATGTTGATTCTGGTCGTGCAAATTTATGTTGATGATATAATATTTGGTTCTACTAATACATCTCTTTGCAAGGAATTTTCTATGTTAATGCAGGATGAATTTGAAATGAGCATGATGGGGGAACTGAAGTTCTTCCTTGGAATTCAAATTAATTAATGCAAAGATGGAGTGTATGTTCATCAATCAAAGTACACCAAGGAGCTTCTGAAGAAGTTCAAACTTGAAGACTGTAAAGAGATGAACACACCAATGCATCCAACCTGCACCTTAAGCAAAGAAGATACAGGAACAAAGGTTGACCAGAAGCTGTATAGAGGTATGATTGGTTATTTGTTATATCTCACTGCATCTAGGCCTGATATTTTATTCAGTGTATGCTTGTGTGCAAGATTCCAATCAGATCCCAGAGAATCTCATTTAACTGCAGTTAAGAGAATCTTCAGGTATCTGAAAGGAACAACAAATCTTGGACTCCTTTATAGGAAATCCTTAGATTATAAGTTGGTTGGATTCTGTGATGCTGACTATGTTGGTGACATGATTGAAAGAAAATCAACTAGTAGAAACTGTCAGTTTCTTGGTGAGAATCTGATATTCTGGGCTAGCAAAAGACCAGCACCTATTGCTATGTCTACAGCAGAAGCAGAATACATCTCAGCTGCAAGTTGTTGTACACAACTGCTTTGGATGAAACATCAGCTGGAAGAATATCAGATTAATGCTAACAGTATTCCCATTTATTGTGATAATACTGCTGTTATTTGCTTATCAAAGAATCCAATTCTACATTCTAGAGCCAAGCATATTGAAATCAAACACCACTTTATCAGAGACTATGTTCAAAAAGGAATCTTGGATATACAATTCATTGATATTGAATATCAATGGGCTGATATATTCACTAAGCTTTTAACTGTTGAGAGATTTGATTTTATACAGAAAAATTTGAACATGCACCTTGTGTCTGATTAAAATGCTTGCTTCTGAATAAGAATTCAGGTTCCGATGTTGTTCAGAAGCTATAGTCCATCATAAGCTCTTCATTGAGGTTCTGAGGAAAATATGCTTCTGATGACATCAACATTCGAACTTCAGGATCTGGACTCTTTGTTTCTGAATAGTAGTGTTAGTGGAAACGTTGGTAATTACTCTTTGGTAACACCTGTCCCACTTACTTAGCAGTTACTCTAAAAAATTCTAACATGGCCTAAGTGTATTGGTTTATAACATAAGTGGGCAATGATGATTTTATGCTTTGAATGTACTATCTCGCTCCCTGTTTGTCATTAATGTTGTGTTTGTTTGTCCCCTTCTGAATTGCAAACGTTTTTACTAAAAACACTTAGACAAAAACACACACTTCTTCACTTCACTACCTACACTTTTTATGTTTTAGACCGATTCTCTGAAAACTCTCATCTTTTCAAAATCAACAAAACATAGAAACCTTAAACCTTCTTCAATCATCAATGGCATCATCAAGTTCGAATCAAGATTCTTCCATGCAAATAGAAACCGGAGAAGCCTATCAGATAAAAGGAAGAATGATGAAGCTGGAAGAAGATGAGTTGTTCGTCCAAGTGGAAAATCCAGTGGATTTTGAATCTCTTAAGTATCATGGTGTTGACCTCTCAAGCTATCTATTCTACCATGACCTGGTTGGTTACTTCACTATGCTCAATGGTCCAACGTACCAATACTTGATGAAATATTTATGGGTTAAAGCTGAAGTATATGATAAAGCTGCTTCTAAGTTGAAGGAGAGTCAGAAGATTCTGCTAGACCCTAGTCTGGAAGGGAAGACTAGAGTTGAAATGGGATTGAAGCCTTTTACAGGAGTAGAAATTCGTTCTAACTTGATGGGTCTCCCTATTACCATAAATGAGGAAATTATAAGTAAATCTTGCAGAAGCAAGACTGTTGGTTCATTTGAATGGAATCACAACAGCAAGACTCCTGAAGGAGGTGTTTGGAAGGATACAGTTATCAAGACTTTGTTCAATGATAATTGTAAAGGAACATATGCTGATATGCAAAAGGAGCACCAGCTTATTCAGAAGCTTATGCATGAGTGCTTCTTACCTAAAGCTGGAGGGGTAGACCAGCTTTCCCTTGATCATAAAGTGTTCTTACACTTCTTCATCACTTTTGAGAAGGTGAATCTGCCAAGATACATCTTCAGCCACATGATTAAGATGCCGAAGGAAAGTCAAGAGAATAACAAAAGCACCATTCCCTATGGAAGACTATTATCTGAGATCTTTCATCAAGGATGGATTCTAAAGACCCTCATGCAGATTGGTGCAGTTACTGATGAGCAGCTGGGCTTAATGGTTGGCAAATTCATCAATGCCAACACTTTGAAGAGCATGAGGATGATAAAAACTGTTACTCAACTGGAATATGATCTTAAGGAATCCATGATCCTTTCTGATCTGATGGAGGAATTCCCACCAGTATCAAAGGAAAATCATCCAGTAGTAATATCATAGTATGATGCTTGGTACTTTAAAGAAACAGGCAAAAGGATTGATTTTGATAACCTACCTAAGAAGAAAGGAACTTCAGAAGCTGCTGAAGGTGAAGCTTCTGAACCAAAAGCAAAAAGGGCTAAGAAAGAAAAAGCTACAAGTTTAGTTGGTTCTATTATGCGAACTATCCAAGAAGAAGCAACTGAGTTAGAACCTGCAAAGATTCTAAACAAGAGAACCAGAGGAGGATCTTCAGTAGGATCTGCACAATTCACACCTCCTCATCCTACTATTCCCAAGAAGAAAATAAAACATGGTATCAGGAAGATGAAAGTCTCACCATATGTGATGGTGGAAGATAATCAAGTTGAGGCTTCAACTGAACTGGTAACCAGAGAGGTTAGAAGGAAGAAGGTTGCTGATGCTGCTGCTCTACAACAAGCTCTTGAGATTGCAAAGGAAATAGAAGTGCCTGCTAAATACTTAATGAAAGAATCTACTTCAGAAGCTGCTCAAAAGATAGTTGAGCTAGTAGGAGACTTGCAAGAGCTGGTAGTAGTTGATGAATTGCTGGAAGCTGCTGAAGAAGTTCAGAGGGAGGAAGCTACCTGTTTAGAAGTTGTTGCTTCAGAATATGTTAGAGGTAACTTTGATTCTCATAATATCTCTAATGTAATAGAAATAGAATCTAGTACAATCTCAACCTCAACCTTAAACTCTTCTGATAAAATAGAAAATATTCATCTGAATAGAGTCTATAAATCTCTACTAAACTCTCTAGCCTCATCACCACCTACCAAGCACTAGAATAAGCGTGATGTTGTTGAACACTTTGTACCTATGTACCCAGATGTTCAGAGAATAATTAGTGAACTATCTCAGATGAGGATAGATGTTTGTCAGAAACTTCCTCTAGATCACCCTTTTCAACCACCTTACATTCAGCCACTTCAAACTATTCCTGCTGATGCAGAAGTTGATGGTGTGCAAATTGAATCTGACATCTCTGCATCAACATCATCACCTCAACCTCAACCATCAACCCAAAATAGTGATCCTTCTACTATTGAAGAACTTGCTAATCATTATCAAGGTGAATTACCAGGTTTTGAGCCTAATCTAGAAAGAGCCTCTGAAATAGCTTCTGAGGAAGTTGTTTCAGAAAGCCAACATGAACAACAACCAAACTCAGAAATAGCCATCAACACTTGTTCTGAACTGATCATTCATCCTGAACACAAACCATATCATCTTAATGCAACTCATTCGAACATTTCTTTTAGAATTGCATTAAGAAATCTAGCCAACAAGAAAACCTCATCCTTTGAAACACCTGCTTCTCATAATCCTTCTTCCTCATCAGAAGCACCAACACTTGTTGAGTAACCCTTGAATGTAGCTTTACTATCAGAAGCTACTACTGATAGTCAAAGTACAGGACATGTATGTATGATCACATCAGATTCTGATGATGAAGATGAGCAAGCTACTCAATGGTTTAGACCTGGATTTTTGAATCCACCATCAATCTCATCTTCTCCTTTCGTCCTGGAACCTATCAATAAATCACCTCTTATAACATCTGACCTCACTGCTGTTATTGAAACCTTGTCCACAGACTTGCCAAGTTCTTCCAACCAAACCAATCCACAAATCCTAACCATAAACGTCTTCTCACAACCTACCTTATTACTAGATTCTACTATATTAAAAGAGGTTTGTGAGAATATTTTTCAAAGATCTGAACAGGTTGGTGGAAACAAGGAATAATCTGGTTCACAAGAAGAATGATGTGGATGAATGGACAAGTCTCAGAAAGAGAGTTGACTATGTGATGTGTGAACTTCAGAAATCTTCTCTTGAAGCACATGATCAAGCTCTGAAATCTCTCAAGGAATGGCTCTCAGAAGTTTCAAAGAATATGGAAGAAGTGCATGCTAACAAGAACAAGCTGTATCTCTCAAATACACCTATCTACTTGGATGTCTCAAGTATCATCACTTCTAGTATACACTCTGAGAATCCTGATTTCACTTGACTAACAAAGCTGAAGATTCAAGCTGATGCTCCAATTCTTGAGAAATGGAAGCATGATTCTGAACTGGAGAAGAGTAACAAACAGCTGAAGAAAGAGCTTTTTGAGCAGAGGATGATGTTTGCTGAACTTCAGAGGAAGATGATTGCTCAACAAAAGGAAGCAAAGATCAGAGAAGAAGCACTTGTCAAGAACTATAGTGATCTAAAGGAATCTATGGAGAAGCAATCAGAGAAGTCAAATATTATGATGCAAGAATTGATGGAAATGATGAAGAAACAAGTCAAGCCTTAAAATGCACACATTTTAACTTGCTTGTTTACTTTATATTCTTGTTCATGCTTCTGAATATTATTGTTAACACTGCTTCTGAACACTATTTGCTCTGATAATGCTAAACATTATTGTCTTCTGACATGTTTTTTTTTTTTTTAGTACTTTCTCTTTTTGTCTCTTTTTAATATTTTTGTTCATGACAAAAAAGGGAGTAGATGTAGTATTTACAGGCTCTGAGCCCCATTAATTCTGAAATTAATTTTATTTTAAATTAATTGAATTAAGAGAACCTTCTTCTCATCTCTTAGTCTATTCATTTATTGTGAGATTATTCTGAGTGTTATTGCGCTTTAAAGATGAATTTAATTAACTTGTATAGAACTTAGGGAGAGCTTACAAACCTCACCTTAAAGGACTATTAGACTTAGGGGGAGCTTACAAACATTAGACCCTAAAAGTCAACTTGTGAATTAGATTAACAACAATTGAACATTTTTAAATACAATGTTTGTCATCATCAAAAAGGGGGAGATTGTTAGAAAAAAATATGTTTAACATTACCCTTTGTGTTTTGATGATAACAAGGTATTAAAAATTGTCAATTGGATATGCTAATATTTGTTCAAGTGTGCATGACCATAGACAAAAATTTAGAGTCTTTAAATTCAAGCATAGGTTCTGAAGAACAAATGAGAGCAACGAATCTACAAAAAGGAAGCTTATGTTGCAAGGAAGCGTCTGAAGAAAAGAGGTTCTGAAGATGACGTCATCAGAAGCAGTCTCATCAGAAGTTGCTTACCAGAAGCTGTCTTCATCAAAAGTTATGAAGATCATCAGAAGCTAGAAGACTGGAAGCTTCAAATGGATGTCAAATGTTGATTTAATTTCGCCTATCTTTGCAGAAGAATATAAGCCTGCAGTAACGGCTAATTCAGAGAATTTGAAGGCATTGGATGCTTATTTCATGAAGAACGTTGGAAAAAGACAATAGTACAATTGTACAACCGCCTTCTCTACTACTCTGTTTTGTGTCTGCAATAGTACTAGAACAACAGCTATGACTACGCTAGTTATTCCCCTATACATGAAATGGATTTGAAATTGTTCCTTCATAGGACATTAACCAAATCCGGCAACAGGTCATTGGTGATTTGGTCAAGCTTCAAACGACTCTTTTTTGATGTGTTGGCAATCAACAACATCTCTCTCACACCTCTATATAAAGGAGTGAAGACTTGAAGAATTGCAAGACTCTTACAACAGTTTTACTAGTGCCAAACCTCTGCTGAAATTGTTCCACATCAAAGTTCACTTAGAATTTCATAACAACTTTTATATCTTAGAAATTCTAGAGTTTTAAGAGTATGTATCTGAATTGTATTGTGAACACCACTGATTGTATATCAAGTGTTCAACCTCAAATAATTTTCTTTGTAATTTGGTTTGAATAAAAGTCTCTTGCAGTTGTGCTTGAGCATAGGAAGTCTCTTGCAGTTGTGCTTTAGCATAGAAAATTTATTGCAGTTGTGCTTGAGTAGTTTGAAGTCTCTTACTTTAGTGTTTGAGCAAGTGTAATCAAATATTGATTTTTAGTGAACTCTCCTTGGAAGTGCAAGGGGACAGGAATACTTCCGTTTTGAGGAACGAACCTGTATAATTAATTTGTGTCTTTCTTCTCTCTCACTCTTTGTTTTTATCCGCTGCATTTAGATTCTGAACATCAATTTAGAAGCTGGACTGTATCAAGTTCTGAATAGTGATTTCAGTTTAAGAGAAAACGAAGAAAAATGCAACATAATTCAACCACCACCACCCCCCCCCCCCCCCCCCCCCCCCCTTGTGTTTTTCTCACCTTCACTATTACTGTAATGAAGTTATGCTACTAGAACAACAAAATTTGACATCAATATGGACATAATATGATGGGATAAAAGTTTTTTTTTTGAAAGATGACGGACCAAAAGTATGTTACTGTCACAAGCACACCCCACTCAAGATGATAGTAAAAACCAAAAAAGAATCCACCTACAGATGTAAAAATTATTTCAAATTACCTTATATGAAAGTAAAAATAACATCTAAAATTAGTATCTAATCTACCCTACTTTCATATCTCCCTTACATAACATCATCTTGGATGGCGCCACCATCTTAGATGGCTCCATCTCAGATGACGCGGTCCTACACTTTTTTTTGTCTCCATTTTGATTTGTTTTGCTGAAATTATTTATATCCTTCATTAAGGCTAGAACAGAGATAGTGTCATCCTACTTTTTTTTTCATAATTATTATTTTTTTGGCTGAAATTATTTCTACATTCTTCATCATGGCTTCAATTGAGATGAAGTCGTCCATCATTATTAGCAATTATTTATTTAAACCATTCAAAGAAACTTTTATTGTGCTCTGTTAACAACCCTTTTTCATTCAGCTTGGGGTAACTTTCCTTTACGATCCTTTTGTGAGAAGATAAGTAAGGTTGAACTACCTCCATAATGCGTTTGAATAACTACCTCCAAAATCGCACAGTTGACATTTAAACCTTTTGTACCATACCTTACATCTTCCATCATGACAAGACTTTGGAATTCCTATAACATTTGCTTCTTCAAAATAATCTGAATAATACTCAATAGTTTATTATGTAATGTAACTTTCAAAAATTGATGCTTCTGGACTATGTGGATTCTTTGTTTATACTTTAAGGACCTACCCAATAGAAGAACCTGATGAAACCGCGTCTCTAAAAGAAGATGACACCGAGCAGTGCTTTTTTAGTTAAGTTTCACTTCTCCCGTCTTCTTATCAGCAACCTTGCACAATTGAAAAGTTTGGATGAACACATTGATTTTCTGGAAAAAAAAAAATCTTACTGGGGGGAAGGGTATGTTAGCTTATATTTTTAATGATTGTTTTCGACAAAATAATTGTCCAGTCGAATCCAATTTTTACTCTTGGTGTCAATCCAGAAGGAAGTTGTCTTTGACTGATTGTGATGAGTCTTGACATTTTCAAAATATCCAGTTTGGACGAATTTAATTCAAATCCTTGTTGAAGACGCAAAGTCAAGGATCGAAGACACGTGGAAACAGGTTGAATTTATCGAAGACTTATAGTTTAAGGCGGTTATTTTTAGTTATTTCTATTCGTATATATATAGGAGTTTTTTCATAGGAAATAAAGATCACAAATCAAAAACAAGTTTCTTACGCTCGAATTATCAAAGTTTGTCCTACAAATATAATGTGCATCATTACATGGTATGATTAGGCAAAGAGAAAACAAACATTTTAATTACCCCAAAGAGTTCCTTAGCTTTCAAAGGCTCCTTATCTTGAACACCATGATAATCTCCTTTTGTAAAATGTCCCACAACTCTCATTCTCTTTTCCTCCATCAATCTCACTAACGCAATAGAACGATCCACAAGTGGATCACCATCACAATCAGTCACCAACACACACCACCCAAGTCTTCTAATATTTTCCAATCCCAAAACATTATCCCCCACGGTTGGATTACAATACTCATAATCACGGTCAACTCCAATGGGTAACGACAATTTCCACAACATATCATTACTACACAATAACAAATGAGACTCATTAGCAAGCCTTACCTCTGAACGTGTCCTATGAATTCCACTAAAAAAAGGTTGAATCAATATAAGCCCTTTGATCATCTTGGAAAATTCATCTTCTGCTTTAGCTACACGTAGACCCATGTTGTATGCGATATTTCCACCTGCACTACTACCCATGAGAAAAACATTTGAATAATCAACATGGTTTTTCAACCAATCATCTGATAGATTAGCTTTGATCCAGTGCAGAGCCTCGACTGCATCTTCATATGCTGATGGGAGTCTATGTTCCGGTGCAAGACGATACTCGATTGACGCTACAACCACTCCGACGTCTTTTGCCATGTTGAGGCAAAAATTATGAAACATGGTTGATGCTGCACTTAGAAAAATGAATCCACCACCATGGAAAAAAATCACAAGGGGAAGTTTGTTGGAGGTATGATTCAATGTTTTTGGTAGGAAGATCCTAGCCCAGGTTCCTTTGGATTGGTTGATGATGAGATCCTTGGAGAGAACGGGGAGGGTGGGATCTAGTGAGGGAGGAGTCTCTGGAGGTTTGTTTTGTCGTGTGATTGTGCCATTTGGATTGAGGATAAGGTTGAGTTGTTTGTATGGATCATTGCATGGTTTTGGTGATTGTGCTTGGGGTGTTGTTGAGTTTAACATTAAGAAGAATGTCAAGGTGAATGCAAATGTAACTGAAAATGAAAAGAGGGACATGGTTGATTTCAGAAACATTATATGAAAAGGAAAATGTTTTGTAGGAAGAATGAGAACATGGTCATCGAAGTTGAACAAATTATTGGTGGTATTTTTAATATTTTATCCTCTTTCAATTTAACGGACCATGTTCTCTATTGCAAGAGGACAAAATTGGAAGTGTACGACATAGACCTAAGAATATTATAAATTCACGTGTGTATCCCCTCCTTCTATGTTTACATATATTTTTTATCTATTGATTCTTGCGACTGAGTTGAATAAAACATTTAATATAAACACTTCTTTCAATTGAGATTCATTTTTTGATATATAGATTTTCGTGAGAGTTTGGTCCTGTTGGGAATATAGAATTTTTTTTATTCAGCTGATATGAATGATACACTTGATACCAATATTACTTCACTTATATGCACAAATCAAAACTTCTAACTAACTACGATTACTAACAAAAAAAATACAATAATATTCCACCTAAAAAAATTAAATTTTGATTAGTTAAATTCTTCGATCTAATCATCAAATAATGAATAATTCTTTAGCAAAAATTAGAACATTCGTTTGTGTGACCATGAACTATCAATACTAAACTGGTCATAGATTAATAAAATTAATATATTAACCAAGATAAGTGTTTATTAACATTCTTTAATGTTCATTTAATATGAAGTATTATTTTACCTTTAAGAATCACTTAGAACAATATATAATGGTTTTCTTTGGTCGTGACAACTATAATTAATTCTAAAGCATGATACAATTTTCAAACTCTAGTAAGTTAACATATTAGAGTTTCAAGAAGAAATGAGAGAAAGAATGTTCTAGCAAAAAGCTAAGCAAGAGGCACTGGAAGCTCAGATGGGTGAAATCAAGAGTGGTCAAGATGAAATCAAGAATCTTTGAAGACTATAATGGATCTGCTGGAAAACAAACCCTATGATTTTTATGTTTATTCCCTCTTATCTTTTGCACTATCAGATGTCATTATTGTATAACAATTAACTTGTGTTCACTTTAGTAATATTTTTCTTCTATATGCTTAACTCTCATGCTTATTCTGTATATTTCCATTTTTTTTAATGATAAAAGGGGGGTAGTAAAAAGTATATTTAACTCTGAGCAATTCTTTAAAGTGTTTTTTTTAGATTAAGCAAGTTGTAACCATGCTCTGATATGCTTTTAATGATTTAAATGGAATTTAATTAACCTTGATAAGATTTAGGGAGAGTTTACAGAACTCAAGTTTTGGATTATCATATTCAGGTAGAGTTTACAAATCTCAGACCCTGAAATAACATATTAATTAGATTAACAACAATTATTCCAAATACTTGTGCTTGTCATCATAAAAATTGGGAGATTGTTGGAACAAAATTGAATTTTTACAATGCCTCTAAAGTTTTTATGATTACAAAGTATTAGAGAACAATTGATGTGTTAATATACGTTCAAGTGTGCAGGACCATAGATTAAAATTTAACATGGTCTGAACATGTATAGGAGCATCAAAAGCACAAGAGAAGTCAAAAGACTTGGTAGAAGATCTGAGGAAATGTCAGCCATAAGTCAACTTGTTGGATAAGAAGAAAGGAAGTCAATCAGAAGCAAGTGAAGACTAGACTTTAGGTTTTCAGGCTTTGAGTTACTTAGACTTAGAGTCACCCATACTTTGTGACATCCAGACTCCGAGGAACCCAGAAGTCAAGATAGCATTGTCTTCTTCTTAGAATGGTCACTTTCATCAGTACAATTTGTTTTCTTCTAAATCACGTGATAAGTGAAATTCAAGGACAAAGGAATGAAACAAATAATTCTATTTGCAGCAATGGATTTCGAATGCTTCATCCAACGACATTAAATATATTAGGAAACATTCCAAGGTCTTTGATTTCATGCTTCTTAACGACTCTTAATGCGCTGACACTCTCCAACTTATTTAATAACCTTGTTTATATAAAGAGTTAGAGACTTGAGGAACAAAAACAAGACTCTCCATTTTAAATTGTGCCCTTAATTTGTCAAAATCAAAAGTGCATAGAACACAAAAGAATTTCTTACTAAGTTCATATCTTATAAATTCTAAGTCCTTAGAGTATGTTCTATTTTATAATTGATTACACCTCTGATTGTATGTCAAGTTTAACAAAATTCTTTTATTTGTAAACTCTTAGAAGTCGATTTTAGTTGTCATTGAGCATTTGAAAGTATCTTGCTTGTGTGCTTGAACATAGATAGTCTTTAGGTTGTATCTTTCAGCATTTGTAATTAGTTATGATTATAGTGAAAATCCATTTGAAGTTCACGGAGACTAGACTACTCCTTGATTGTAGGAGAAACCAATATGATTGCTTTATGTCTTTCTCTTTCACTCTATTTATATTTAGTTTGATTTACACCGCTGCACTCAGACTCTAAACTTTACTAAATATTCTGAACACATTCAGACTCTGACTTGTTGAACATTTTAATAAAGTTTGAATTGAACAACATAATTCAACCCCCCCCCCCCCCCCCCCCGGAATGTTTCTTCCAACGACATTAAATATATTAGGCAACATTCCAAGATCTTTAATTTCATGTTTCTTAATGACTGTTAACGCGCTGACACTCTAAAACTTATTTAGTATCCTTGTTTATATAAAGAGTTAGAGACTTGAGGAACAAAAACAAGACTCTACATTTATAATTGTGCCCTTAATTTGTCAAAATCAAAAGTTTATAGAGCACATAAGAATTTCTTACTAAGTTCATATCTTATAAATTCTAAGTCCTTAGAGTATGTTCTATTTTATAATTGATTACACCTCTGATTGTATGTAAAGTTTAAAAAAATTCTTTTTTTTGTAAACTCTTAGAAGTCTCTTTTAGTTGTGATTGAGCATTTAAGAGTATCTTGCTTCTCTGCTTGAACATAGATAGTCTTTAGGTTGTGTCTTTCAGCATTTGTAACTTGTTGTGATGATAGTGAAAATCCATTTGAAGTGCACGAAGACAAGACTACTCCTTTATTGTAGGAGAAATCCTTATGATTGCTTTATGTCTTTCTCTTTCACTCTATTTATCTTTAGTTTGATTTACACCGCTGCACTCAGACTCTAAACTTTACTAAAGAGTCTAAACACATTCAGACTCTGACTTGTTGAACATTTTAATAAAGTTTGAGTTAAACAACGTAATTTAACCCACCCCCCTAATGTTTCTTCCAACGACGTTAAATATATTAGGCAACATTCCAAGGTATTTGATTTCATGTTTGTTAACGACTGTTAACGCGCTGACACTCTCCAACTTCTTTAATATCCTTGTTTATAAAAAGAGTTAGAGACTTGAGGAACAAAAACAAGACTCTACATTTTTAATGGTGCCCTTAATTTGTCAAAATCAAAAGCGCATAAAACACATAAGAATTTGTTACTAAGTTCATATCTTATAAATTCTATGTCCTAAGAGTATATTCTATTTTATAATTGATTACATCTGTGATTGTATGTCAAGTTTAAAAAATTCTTTTATTTGTAAATTCTTAGTAGTCTCTTTTAGTTATGATTGAGCATTTGAAAGTTTATTGCTTGTGTGCTTGAACATAGATGGACTTTAGGTTGTGTCTTTCAGCATTTGTAATTAGTTGTGATTATAGTGAAAATCCATTTGAAGTGCACGGAGACTAGACTACTCCTTTATTGTAGGAGAAACCAGTATGATTGCTGTATGTCTTTCTCTTTCACTCTATTTATATTTAGTTTGATTTACACCGCTACACTCAGACTCTAAATTGTACTAAAGAGTCTGAACACATTCAGACTCTGGCTTGTTGAACATTTTAATAAAGTTTGAATTGAACAACATAATTCAACCCCCCCCCCCCCCCCCGGAATGTTTCTTCTAACGACATTAAATATATTAGGCAACATTCCAAGATCTTTAATTTCATGTTTCTTAATGACTGTTAACGCGCTGACACTCTAAAACTTATTTAGTATCCTTGTTTATATAAAGAGTTAGAGACTTGAGGAACAAAAACAAGACTCTACATTTATAATTGTGCCCTTAATTTGTCAAAATCAAAAGTTCATAGAGCACATAAGAATTTCTTACTAAGTTCATATCTTATAAATTCTAAGTCATTAGAGTATGTTCTATTTTATAATTGATTACACCTCTGATTGTATGTAAAGTTTAAAAAAATTCTTTTATTTGTAAACTCTTAGAAGTCTCTTTTAGTTGTGATTGAGCATTTGAGAGTATCTTGCTTCTGTGCTTGAACATAGATAGTCTTTAGGTTGTGTCTTTCAGCATTTGTAACTAGTTGTGATGATAGTGAAAATCCATTTGAAGTGCACGAAGACAAGACTACTCCTTTATTGTAGGAGAAATCCTTATGATTGCTTTATGTCTTTCTCTTTCACTCTATTATCTTTAGTTTGATTTACACCGCTGCACTCAGACTCTAAACTTTACCGAAGAGTCAGAACACATTCAGACTCTGACTTGTTGAACATTTTAATAAAGTTTGAGTTAAACAACGGAATTTAACCCCCCCCCCCCCCCCCCTAATGTTTCTTCCAACGACGTTAAATATATTAGGCAACATTCCAAGGTATTTGATTTCATGTTTGTTAACGACTGTTAACGCGCTGACACTCTCCAACTTCTTTAATATCCTTGTTTATAAAAAGAGTTAGAGACTTGAGGAGCAAAAACAAGACTCTACATTTTTAATGGTGCCCTTAACTCGTCAAAATCAAAAGCGCATAAAACACATAAGAATTTGTTACTAAGTTCATATCTTATAAATTCTATGTCCTGAGAGTATGTTCTATTTTATAATTGATTACATCTGTGATTGTATGTCAAGTTTAAAAAATTCTTTTATTTGTAAATTCTTAGTAGTCTCTTTTAGTTGTGATTGAGCATTTGAAAGTATATTGCTTGTGTGCTTGAACATAGATAGACTTTAGGTTGTGTCTTTCAGCATTTGTAATTAGTTGTGATTATAGTGAAAATCCATTTGAAGTGCACGGAGACTAGACTACTCCTTGATTGTAGGAGAAACCAGTATGATTACTTTATGTCTTTCTCTTTCACTCTATTTATATTTAGTTTGATTTACACCGCTGCCCTCATACTCTAAACTTTACTAAAGATTCTGAACACATTCAGACTGTTACTTGTTGAACATGTTAATAAAGTTTGAGTTAAACAACGTAATTCAACCCCCCCGAATGTTTCTTCCAACGACATTAAATATATTAGGCAACATTCCAAGGTCTTTGATTTCATGTTTCTTAACGACTCTTAATGCGTTGACACTCTCCAACGTCTTTAATATCCTTGTTTATATAAATAGTTAGAGACTTGAGGAACAAAAACAAGACTCTACATTTTTAATTGTGCCTTTAATTTGTCAAAATCAAAAGTGCATAGAGCACATAAGAATTTCGTACTAAGTTCATATCTTATAAATTCTAAGTCCTTAGCGTATGTTCTATTTTATAATTGATTACACCTCTGATTGTATGTCAGTTTAAAAAAATTCTTTTATTTGTAAACTCTTAGAAATCTCTTTTAGTTGTGATTGAGCATTTGAAAGTATCTTGCTTGTGTGCTTGAACATAATTAGTCTTTAGGTTGTGTCTTTCAGCATTTGTAATTAATTGTGATTATAGTGAAAATCCATTTGAAGTGCACTGAGACTAGACTACTCCTTTATTGTAGGAGAAACCAGTATGATTGCTTTATGTCTTTCTCTTTCACTCTATTTATCTTTAGTTTGATTTACACCGCTGCACTCAGACTCTAAACTTTACTGAAGAGTCAGAAACACATTAAAACCTTGAGAACAAGGTTTCAACATCTTCGTACTCCTTCATTTTAAATAGTTCACACTGATGGACCAGAAGGTTTGTCTTTACTTCTTTTATTTGTTGGTTTTCTTCATAGGTTGAGAAAATAAATTCAAGGATGCTTTTGGTAGTGGATTTATAAAAAAATTGGTTTAATACAAGTGAGTAAAAGGTTCAACCAAAATTCCACAAACTCTCTAATGTTTTCTATAAGTTTTTCTTTGATCCTCATATAGACTCGTTCTACGCACCACCATTCCTTTAGGATCTATAGAGAACATAACACCATCCCGAATGATGTCTCAAAGCTCATAATCAACTCCAATGATATGATTGTATATTTGCTTATCCACCAACGAAATTGTGCAGCAGATCAATTGAAAGTTGGAGGTCTTACTGTATATGAATTACTTATAAGAGGTGGAATTAGTATTGTTGTAATCATAAGCCATAGCGTTATTATTGTAAGTAGAACCACCAGTACCATAATCAGAGGTACATAAAGCAGACATGTTTTTCACAGGATTTTTTATCTGTCACACGGTTAAGTGTAAAGAAACAAACCAAAGACTCTAATCCCAAATGAAGGTGAGAAAAATAAAACAAGAGGGGGGAGGATTGAACTGTGATGGCTTTTTCAAAAACTTTTCTAAGTGTTTATAAGAACAGTTGAGTGTCTGATCATATGTAGAGTTCTTATCAGAGTCTTGTCATACCCCAATTTTTGACCCAAGATCCCACCAACACGCGTCATTTGATCCTGATTAGTCTTTGACTTTTTATTGGAAAATTCGACAGAGAGGTATTTTAAAATACCTCATTTTTGATTCCGAGTCGGACCCTCTTCTCTCCTTTTATTGGTCCTTTTAATTTTAATTCATTTCCATCTTTTATTTTCTATTTTCACTTTTTTTTAATTAATTAATTTAATTTTAATTTATATATATTTATTATTTGTTTTTTTTTGATGATAGGTTAGTTTTATTTTACCATTTTTCTATTTCTTTTAATGTCCATAAAAATCCAAAAAATAGTCAATATCCGTGTCTGTCGAGTCCCAATCCAATCCAGCCTGTATCAAGCACATCAATTCTAATCCGGTTCACAGTCGCATCTGCAACAAATCCATGAACGGTCACACGCTTTCTCCATCATCCCAATCCAAAACTCACTGATTTTTCTGCATCTTAAACAAACCCTAATCATAACCCAACACTATAAATAACACATGCACACACAGTTAGAGGGGGCCGAAAATTCCACACAAAAAAAACCTGCAAAACCCAAAAATTCACAGAGCAATACAACAACCAATTTCGTTCACGCACAACACAATCACCTGCAAGTCACAATCCGATTCAAAACTCAACCACGAATCCAACACAACAACAACAACGACGCCGAAATCAAACCAAACACAACAGACAGTGAGACGAAACCGGCTCAGCCCAACCACGCATCATTCAAATCATTCAAAACGAAACAAGAAGGTAAAAGAGGTATACAAATTTCTTTTCTTTTTGTTAGATCTGGTTTGAACCTTGCTGGTTTTAAAAGTTTTGGACTTAAAAAAAATATAGTGAGAGAGAAGAGTAAAAGAAGAAACCGGCAAAAAAAAGCAAAAAAATTAAATTAGGGTTCCTGCGTGGTGCCACCACCGTACTGGACGGCCAACAACCGTCGGAACCACCTTACCTCCCACCGGAGAAGATAAAGATTCGCCGGAATCTTCATGGGTCTGAACCTAGAAAACCAAGAACATAGAACCGAGAGAGAGAGAGGGGCGAGAGAAAAGAAGGGTAAGAGAGAGAAAGCCAAGCAAAAATTAAAGAATTTTCTCTCACAACCTATATATAGGCCCCTCGCATCCGGTACGCGTGGGTACCCAATCTAACTGCGTACCCACGCTCCCTGTCCTCCCAATTTGAATCCAAGGGCCCCTGATACACTGATCATGATTTGATCTAGGCTGTCTGATCTTGATCAGACGACCCCTAATCAAATCTTAAAGCCCAACGCGCCTGGCACTGTTCAAGGCCCAATTCCCTTTTTAAATTGTGCACCCTCCTGTTCAACGCGCCTGATCTTGATCTTGATCATTCTTTTTGCATGCATTTTCATTTCCTTTATTTTAATTCTGCCTTTTATTATTTTAATTTTCGTACGCATATTTATTTTACGTCATTCATTTTTACCGCATAGAATCTAGTTTGTATATTAGGCTTAAATGTATATTATTTATTTTTTCCTTCCTCGCTCGAGAGTTTAGGATGTAAATAGGCTTTAATGTAATTTATTTATTTTTCCCGCAGACTTTAGAATGTATAATAGGTTTTTATGTAATAGCTTTAGGTGCATGGGTGTGTGCGTGTGTGTATGCCTTTCATCTTCTTTCTAGCTTAGGTTAATGGTTTTTGTGGTGATCCAACGTCACCACAAAATACCTCCGCTTTTATTTTCCTGCTCCGATAGTTTTAATTTTAGCTTAAATTACTATTCAAAAACAACAAAAACATTCACATAATCAAAAATCATAAAAATTATTTTCACAATAAACCTCGATCCATAAATCGAGTGATTCCTCGTTTTTCTATTTCTTTCTCAATCAAATATCAATCAATTTAATTACATTTTGAGTCCATTTTCTTCTAATATAAAAAATACAAACAAATTCTTTTTGCCATTTTGGCTTTTCATTTTAAAACTTTTTTCAAAACTAATAAAAAACACAAAACCAATCAAACGGAAATTTCTACCCGAACTACGAGGTTTTGATCCCTCACGGGTACGTAGGCAAAAGACCATGTCCTTCCAAATCAATAAAAAAAATGTAGATAATAGGCCTCTTTCTTCTCTTTATTCACATTGTTGGAACATTGGTGTGATGTTGGAAGAGTAAACACCAAATAATTATACTTTGATATAATGTTGTGTGAATTGAAAAAAATAAAGTGTGGGAATCCCATATAAAATAGAACACACACATTAGTAGTGTTTTAAATTGCGATATTTAATTAAATACTTGATAATGATAAAAATAATAGTAATTATTATTTTTATTCGTGAATATCCTTCTTTCAAATTCAACGAGTTTGTTTCCTCCACTTTTGTGGATTTGTTTCTTTTTGATATTATCCACAAGTGTTGTTGAACTTATTAATGGATAAGTTCCATTTTGATCTTATGCGTTAGAGTAATTGCTGCCACAATTTTTGCTAAAATAGTTACAAAATATCTATATAAATAGATGACTCTACTCAGTTCAAAAAACACACCAAAAAGTTTCATTGAGTTGTCGGAATCTCTTTCTCTCTTCTCTCTTTCTTGACTTGTGCTGACGAGTTTTTCTTCTCTTCGTCTCCTTTTTTCTGTCCCTTCGGAATTAAGAGTGTTCTTAAGACCATAGTCCATTTTCGGTTAATGTCCCTTCAAAATTAAGAATGGTCTTAAGTTCATAGTCCCTTCGATATTTTTATGTCATTCGAAATAAATAATAATTTAAGATCATAGTCCCTTTTCGGTATAATGTCCCTTCAAAATTATGAATGATCTTAAAATATATTCTTTTTCTATTCTTGAAGAAGTTAGACGTTAGAATGGTGTAAAACTATATTTGAGTGATCATAGTATCACAGTTGGAGAAGTTAATAATTAGAATGGTGGTAACACTATATTTGAGTGGTCTCAACACCATAATAGAGTGGTAACAATACCATATTAAAGTGGTTTCAGTATTAAAAGAATGGTCTTGGTACCATATTGAAGGTGTAATTCTCGAACGGTTTTCTACAGTGGAGTAGTTAATCAAACAGTTGTAGCTGGGCTTGTTTTATCCTGAAGGCGGCGTGGTTGATAGTCTGTCTTGCACAATTTTGGGAAGTACCACGAAACGTCTTAAAGAGAGCGACATGGTCGTGACTCAACCTAGTAACAACTTCGGTAGATAATAGAATTTGGAAATTCAAATACAACAGTTTGGAAATCCAAAAACAACAATTTTAAGACGTTTCTTCATGTTATGTTTACCGAAGAAGTTACTTATTGAGATTAAGTTGTCCCTAAATACATTGAGCATAAATCAAACTTTAGAAATACATCTTCTGACTGAAACAATGAAGTGTTTGTTGTTATAACAACAAAACTAAGAAATTCACATATCACTTTTAATGGTAAAGGTGAAGTTACTGTGGATAGAAAAATTGTCTCTCGGCACCTCCACTTAGTTTGGTATAACATAATACTCTTTATTTAATAAAAGGATTAATTAAACCTCATTCTTTGTTTGTTATGCATCGTTAACTTGGTTAGTATAAAGCAGTTTGCTTCTGTCGCCTCTTGGAGTAACTAATGGTCCAGTTATAACCAAAGTTAATAGATGTAATGTACCAAGGTACAAAAGAACAATTTACCATCTAAACAGTCCATATTTATATGTACAAAATATGAACATTGAATAATCAAAGAATGGACCAAATTGAAAAGGTCTTTTGATGAACTAGAATTTATATGAGAAACTTGTTCGAAATGTTTCATATAAAAATAAAATAGAATCTGAATTTTAGATTTCTATTGAATAAGACTGAGTTGACTCAGACTTAAAGAGAGACTTGTGTAACATGCATTCTTGTAGTAAAAGACTGCATCTTTGATGGTATGTTCAAAATTAAATTTTCCTTCTATTTTATAAGTTGTGTGATTTTAATATTTGACATATCAAAATTTATCATGTGAACAAGCGTTTAATTTTAAACTTGAGTAACTTGGACTTAATTCCAAAGTTATATGATCAGATAATTTTTATTTTTTGCAGTCAAGATAAATGAACCAAAAGTTCATGTAAATAAGTGTTTAGAGAATTTGAATCCCTAAACTTAATAAGTTATGATATGTGCGAACTTGATGACGCATAAAATAGAAATGATAAAAAGATTTTTTATCATATTTATTGATGACTGTAAATTTTGGAAATAAAATTGATACACTGGATATGTTCAATTTCAATAACGAGAATTGAAATTTATGTTGGATAAAGTACCCAAGTCTAAGAACAAAAATTCTAATTAAGAAATTTTTGAAGAAAAGGCACTCCAACTTGTCTTATTTTTTAACTTAGGATTGTCTGAACTATATTTGGATTCTGGACCCCAAAAAAGTTGACCTCACTAGTAGAGCCTATGAATGTGTATTCATTGGGTATGTTATAAATAGCAAAACATATAGGTTTTATGACCTAAATGCTAAAGTGATCATAGAATAAAACGATGTTGATTTCTATGTAAATATTTACCCCTTTAAATATAGAACAGTAGTGGCACTAGTGGGGGAGCTAGTGAGATCACGACATTAGTGGAGGCAAAATAAATTCCATTTTAAAAATTAAGAACTAGTGGGGGCACTAAATCTGATCACATTCGAGTAATCAGAAATAGTTATGAAAACATCATACAAGATGTTATAGAACCTCGAGGAGGTAAGAAAGGTAAAATTGATAAAGAGTATGAATTTGGTTTATACATTGGAAGAAGATCCATTAAGCCTTAAAAAGCTATATCCTTAATGGATGCTGAATTATGGCAAGAAGCAATAAACGATGAAATGGATTTTCTAGAGTCTAACAAAACATGACACTTGGTTGACTTGTCTCATAGTTGCAAAACCAATCGGTTGTATTTAGATTTTGGAAAAAGAAACTAAAACCTAATGGTACGGTTGATGAATACAAGGCTTTCCTTGTAGTCAAAGGTTTTAGACAAAGAGAAAAAATATAGACTTCTTCGATACTCATTTACTTTTCACTAGAATCATATCCATAAGAGTACTAGTCCCTTTAGCCGCCGTTCATAACTCGATAGTACTTCAAATGGATGTGAAAGTTGTCTTTTTTATGGTGAACTAGAAGAAGAAATCTATATGGAACAACCTGAAATTTTTTGTGATTCATGGACAAGAAAACAAGGTATGTAAGTTAGATAATTCTTTGTGAGGTCTAAAATAAACTCTTAAGGAATGACATGAAAAATTTGACATTCTAATACTATCGAACGAGTATAAAATGAATGAAAGTGACAAATAATATTTGCACGATCACATGTCTCTATGAAGACGAATATACATTTATTGTTGGGTATTTGTATTGGATGCATTGTTGCTAAAACAAATATACATTTATTGTGTAGTTGGATACTATGTTCCAACATGGTTTAGGCATTCATATGAGATGTTGGACAAAATATTCCAACATCCTGGCACAGTTCAGTGTGCCTGAGTACATGCCTATTTGTACGCGCTCCTTATCTTTAAAAGGAAACAACTTTTCCTTAAATTGAAGTCCAACCAACGTACATATTCGTACATATCTGTACTACATTTTAGGACTTCCCATATTTGTCTCTGTTTCTGTTTTGTAGATCAGATCAATCTGCAATTTGTTACTGAAGCCCAACAAGGTTTGTTAGCCCATATTGCTTCAGTATAAAAGGAAGACTCCAAGACCTAATTAGGTATTCAAGCCGTCATACTAAAAAGTTTAGCTTTTAGGATTTTGAGTATGTGTGTTCTACTCTTGTATCGTTTGATGCAAGTTTAGTTCTGTTTATCTGTGAGCCTTTCTTGTATCATCTTGATACTTGTTCAGGACTGTGTGTTTGAGTTGTAAACTCGTTGTGCTACACCAAAGCTTTTAAGCAAGTTCAAAGTTGTTTGTGTTTAAAGGTAACTCACCAATTGATTGTTTGAGGTCTGATAGGTCACAGGGGCTGTGACTGACCATAGAATAGTGAGATGAGATCTCAAATCTAGGAGTTCCTAGGTTGAAGTCTAGACGGGTAGGTCCTAGGTCATAAAGTGTAAACGAAGAGTTTGCTGAGAGCTTTTGAATAAGGACTACACTAGTGGATTTCCTTCCTGCTTGGTAGCCCCTAGAGTAGGTACGTTTGTCGCCGAACTAGGTTCACAAACTCACTGTGTCTTTTACTTTCTTGTCTTTTATTTTCTTGTTTTTTATTTATGGGTGCGCTATGATGTTGGAACATTGAACGAAACATTGTAAACGTTGAAACATTGCACATAACATATTAAAACAAGTACGCTAGCTAGAATTTCAGTTATGCATAAAAAATTAATTAAACACAAAGAGAGAAAGAGACGACACAAGCAAATTATATTGGTTCCTCCCTTAAACCGATACTAGTCCAAACCCCTTGCACTTCCAAGTAAGTAAATTCCTTTTCTCAATCACACAACTAAGAAATTTTAAAATATCAAAGTTTGTGTACTAAATAATTTGATAGAGTAAGGGCACTTGTAAAATGACAGAAGTCTTGTTGTGTTTCTTCATGTGTTCGGGTCCTTATATAGGAGAAAATCTTAGAGTCGTTGTTGAAGAAGTGGCAACGCATCAAATTAGTCCTTGAGAAGTTTGATTAGAGACGTTGAATATTTTCCTCAAATGGATAATGTTACTGAGTAGTCATTCAAAATTCATTTGCTTCTTCAAGTGCTTATGAAAATTCTCTTATAATCAGGATGTTGACATTATGGTTGACCTTTCTTTAGTTGTTGTTCTAAGTCTTATAAGCTTCTCTTTTGCTTCAGATGCTTCCTTATGCGTTCATAGTCTTAATGTTTCAGAACTAAAACTTTATTTAAGAATTAAAATTTAATTCTATGGTCGAGTGTATTGGAACACATATTAGCATATCCAATTGTTTTTCCGTAATTTATTATCAGTAAAACATTAAAGGCTTGTACTAAACCCATTTTTGTTCAACACTATCTACCTTGTGTCGTGGGTTGTGAGCTCCATATCGCGATAGTTGAATGGTAGGCCAAGGGGTTAAGTTCTATTAAATTTCCATCGTGAGTAATGTAACTTTTTCGTTAGGAAAATTTTATTTAAGTATTATATGTGTTTAATTGCTTGTTTGTGTGTTTCGCTTGTGAGTATTGGTTTTTTAGGAAAGAAGGGTATTTTAGTAATATGTAGGATTAAGGATATTTTGGTCTTCTGAGGATTGAGGGTAAACTAGTAATTTTAGAAGAAAGTGTATTTTAGTGTGAATAGTTATTTTTACTAAGTTAGTATTAACTTGAGGTAATTATTTTGAAATGGTAATCAATGAGTCAAGTGAGTAGTAACTTTTTAATTAAGTGGTAAGAGTCACTAGGCCCATTATGAATTGAGGTAATCTAACCCATTAGTTGGATTATATAAGGATAACTTATGAGGAGAATTAGGGTTAGCTACTCATTTCACACTTTCACACAAAAACGGAGGCTAAAGAAAAATAGAGAGAAAGCTAGAATTCAAGAAGGTAGTGAAGATAGAAGAAAGAAAAAGAGCACACAAGTGAAGAAAAGAGAAGAGGAAAGCTAGAATTCAAGAAAGGAGTGAAGATTTTGGTGAATTAGCTTAAGGTTAAGAGGAATCAAGGTAAGGGGGATAGGTGTGTTCTTCCTAATAATCTATAAACATAATTTTAGCTTATGGATCATATTTGTTTTGATTGATTTGTAAAAATTGATGATTATATGTGTAAGTGTTGAATTTGGGTATTTTAAAGTTGTTCAAAACTTGTTGTTGATGCATAAATTTCATTGTTGATATATTTTTATGTTGGTTATTTTGAGAATTTAGCTTAAATTAGTGAAAATGATGATGTTGTTGTTGGTTAATGTTGAATTCATGAGTTGAGTATATGTTTGTGTTGAGAATTCATGAAATTGGTTGTGAGAAATGTGATGTTTGATTAAGTTGTATTGTTTTGGTGATTTTTATGAAAATGGGACAAAAGAGAAGTATGAGTTTGAATGTATTCATGAAGTTGTTAAATGGAATGGAATTGAGTAGAAATTTTGTTTTGGATTGATATGTTTTGGTGAGGAATCGTTTGAGTGAAAATTGGGGTTTTGTGCTAAAAGTAATTTTAAACACTTTTGTGAAATAAATCATTTTGGTTGAATTGAAATTAAGTTGTTTTGGGTTAGAAAACTATGTTTTTGAGTGAGTATAACTGGTATAAGTGTTTGGGACGGGTTTGGTGCAATTGGGGTTGAAAACAGTTTCGAAAACAGACTCACACGCGCGAAAACGCAAAATTTGAAAATGTTATTTTGTCAGGTCTGCACGATCGTGTGTGTAGGGGCTCGGACCGTGCGTCTCTCTAGCATTTGGTTTGCACGACCGTGCACAGAGTAGGCACGGCCGTGCCAGCTGTGCAAGTGTCCATAACGTTGATTTTTTCGTGTTTTTAAGTGTCCAAATGCATCCCTATGAGTCCCAAATGCCCAAACCTATTTAATTAGAGTGTAATTGAACTTATATAAGTGGTTTAACATAGCTTTGGTTTGAAAAAGAATTGACTTTTGACTATGATGAAAACGAGACGAACTTTGCAAATTTTGATAATTAGACAGACTTTGTGAAATGAAGATGCTATGATTGAACTACTGTAGTGTTAGAGGATACATAATAATGATTTGTTGATATGTAAGAGAATGATAGATTGCTTTTGTTGTGATATTTGAAAATAGAAGATTTTTGTGAAAAATAGACGAACTTTGGCAAAATGAAGATTTAGGATTGGATAACTTGCAAATGGTTTTATATTTATGATAATATGATGAGGAGAATGAATCAATGATGGATGGATGTAGAATATGTTGGATATCATGTTGTGCTTGATTGTTCGTCTATTATGTGAATTATGCATTATGAAACGATGTTGTTTCCTTGTGGTGATAAATGTTGATGATTGTTGAAGATGAATATGCAGAGATGAATACTTGATGATGAATTTGTAGAGATGATTAAGTGTTTGATAATTTATGATGTGTGGATATATTGTTTGATAATACAATGTGGTGAAAATGTAGAGAATATGATGAGTTAATTGGTTTTGTGCATTATCGAGTCAATACTTGACATCCATGCATTCATAAGTCCTATATGTAGAGAATATGTAGACGGATCAATCGGTAAAATTACCTCTGACATCCAAATTGTACCATATGCTTGTAGAGTTGAGTCTAGAGCATTGTATGCACATGAGGCGCGTGAAACATGTTATATTTGATTATGTGGCTTGGTGAATTATGTGAAGCATGTGATTGGTGAATAATGTGATTTATGTGTAGCTGTGTATTTGAATGCGTTTGCTTGTTCATACTAGTACACTTGATATAATGTTGTTAATATGATGATTTATTGATGATGATTTGATTAAAGAACGAGATATTCTTGGACATATATTGTAATTGAGTTTATGATAATATTCACATGATGTTAGTATTCTTGGATGATGAACGTGTATGCGTGTATTACTTGAAATTCATGATTGCTATTTTCTGATTATATTTTATTATGTAGAATATCATCTAACCTCTGATGGTCGTTTGGTTGACTGCCTACCCATTTTATAAATGGTGTAGACGGCGTGCAAGATTGAATTTATATTGCTTATGACTACTCGGAGACTAGCTTGGAGCTACCTCTTTATCTTTTTCTTGAAGTCTAGTTTAGGGTTCTGATTAGAAGTGTCAGGAGATTTGCATTTATGCTATGTAATATGTTGTTGCTGAGACTTATTGTATATTTATGTATGGGATTTGAGGTATTGTTGGTGACGTATTATGAGACCTGGGACATGTTTGTTGAGATATTCATGATGTTGTTTTTCCATTGCGAGTTTTATGAAAACCGATTTATGCAAGATTTGAGAAATGATGACAAAACATCTTAAACTCTTTTGATTAATTGTTTTAATTGTATGATTTATTGCATTCGGGATTTAGGATGTTACAAGTAACATGCTCGCATCGCGGGCCATATTTCTCTAAATTATCAGGTAATGTGTGCCTATATATAATGGACCCCTAGGTGAGTGAAAAACATCTTTTGACGAACAAACAAAGGCATAAATGTGTTTTTCAAAGGATTGGAACAACTGGAGCAATTGATGAACCATGTATTCATTAACTAGCTAGTGATCCTTTTCTCATTGTTTCTTATTCATATTCATTTGTATAGGTTTTTTTTGGTTGGATGAATTCAAACTAGCCCACCGAAATTAACATTAGTGATAATCAAACCTAAGACTTTGAGAGAAGCACACTCCAAGGTTTCAAGTCAATCATGTTGGAACAAAATGTGTTTAACATTACCCTTTGAGAGTTTTGATGATAACAAGGTATTAAAAATTGTTAATTGGATATGCTAATATTTGTTCAAGTGTACAAGACCATAGACAAAAATTTGACATCTTAAATAGGTTCTGAAAGAACAAAAGAGATCTAAGGAATCAACAAAAAGGAAGATTGAAGAATCTGAAGAGAAGTGCTCCTGAAGTTTAGTGCTCCTGAAGTGATGACGTCATCAGAAGCAAGTTCGTCAGAAGCATCTCATCAGAAGCTGAAGTTCACCAGAAGCTGAAGTTCATCAAGAGATGCAAGACTTAAAGCTTCAAAGGTTGTCCAATGGATTTAATCTCGTCTAAGCATTGCAGAAGACCAGAAGATTGAAGCAACGACTATTTTAAAAGGATTTGAAGGCATTGGATGCTTGTTCTTTAAAGAGCGTTGACAAAGTACAATTGTACGAAGTGTACAACCACTACCTCCACTACTCTGTTTTTGTCTCTGCTACAAGAAAAGAAAAACAACTCTGCCTGCAATGATGTTCCTTCACAATTTGAATGGATTTGAAATTGATCCTTTATAGGACAATAACCATATCATGCAAAAGATCATCGATGATTGATCAAAGCTTCAAACGACTCTATTTTGATGTGCTGGCAATTCACAACGTCTCTTTCACACCTCTATATATAGGAGTGAAGACTTAGAGAATGGCAAGGACTCAACAACAATTTACAAGTGCCAAAACTCTGCTGAAATTGTTCTGCATTCAAAAGTTCACTTAGAATTTCTTTTTCAAAGTTCATATCTTAGAAATTCTAGAGTCTTAAAGAGTCTGTATCTGATTTGTATTGTGAACACCACTGATTGTATATCAAGTGTTCAACCTCAAACATTTTTCTTTGTAATTCTGTTTGAATAGAAGTCTCTTGCAGTTGTGCTTGAGCATAGGAAGTCTCTTGATTGTGTTCAGGAGCATAGAAAATCTCTTGCAGTTGTGCTTGAGTAGTTTGAAGTCTCTTGCTAGTTTTAGCAGTGAGCATTTGTAATCAGATATTACATTTTAGTGAACTTTTCTTGGAAGTGCAACGGGGACAGTACTACTTCCGGTTTGTGGAAGGTGTAACACCTCGTTCTCCCAACAATAATAATTAACAAATTAAATCAGAGTTTTTCACCAAAACGGAATGCTACATTTTCATTCAAATAAAATCTCCAAATTAATAGATGAATAATTATTCTCCATAAAATAGTCAATAAAGATTAACCTTCAAAACTTCGCAGCGGAATTAATTTAAAACAACAAAATAAGTCTTCGGCACGCAGACCTCATCAAAGGTTTCATAATTCATAAATAATACGTAAGGAAAGAGAAAACAAGCAACAAGTTCCCGTCCCGTTACGTATCAGAGCCCTAAGACACTTTTAGCCGACATCTCTACTAATCTTCGTTACCTGCACTTGCCCACAAGGCGGCAATTCCAGCATAAGGGGTGAGATTCACAAACAACAATAGATAATATAATTCATCAATCAAATTCAGCAACAACAGTATAATGCTAATCAACTATCAGTTTATAATTAAAACAATTCAACAACATCATCAACTACGACACCGACAACTCAACCGACAACAACAACAACAACGACAACAACTACAACGACATCAACAATGCGACTAATGCAAATGCACGTGGTACCATTTTACGCGCGTTGAATGCTAAGCATTCTGGAGAATAAGCCCCCAACGGTTGAATGAAATACCATTCTAGGGCATAAGCCCTCAACGATTGAGTGATAAACACTCCAGGGCATAAGCCCTCAACGATTGAGTGAAGACACTCCATGGCATAAGCCCTCAACAAGGTATGAGTATGAAATGGACTCAATAGTGTATATCTGCATACAACTCGACAACAGCAACGACAACTACCATATGCATAATCAGCTATGACATAAGATTCCAACTTAATTCGACAAGACACAACAAAAGGTCACAACGAAGCATCACAACAAAATTCAACAACTTCGGTAACCTACAGTGTTACTCGCCGTGGCGAGTTCAGGAATTTAAGCTACTCGCCGTGGCGAGCTCAAGGCGAGCAAAAGTGGTTGCTCTCGGCATTTTTGACATTTTCACCTAAAATCTTCATTTTTAAGTTCCCAAAACCCAAATTTAATTTTGTAAAGAGGTGCCATTCATCCCTAAACATATTAAGGCACTCAAATTGATATAAAAATTGACCTAAAAACATCATTAAGACAATTAACGACTTTTTAATTAAGCAACTCGCCGTGGCGAGTGGATCTGCTCGCTGTGGCGAGCTATGGGGTTTCACTGCTCGCCTCGAGAGTGGGTCAGCTCGCTGTGGCGAGCTTCACAGGCATTGCTCGCCTGGCGAGTGGGTGTGCTCGCCGTGGCGAGCGGCGATTGACAGAACCACGAACTGTACGAACAGACTTCTACTTTTCAACCCTAAACCCTAAATTTAACACCTAAAGGCTCAATTTTGATGAATTTCATCACTCCTATGTATTCTAACATCAGAACAGCAATAACAACAACCTTTCTCATGAATTAATCAAGTTATTATCATCGATTCATCCTTAACCTAATTCAATTCATCAACCCTAACAACCCTACATTCATCAACGAATTATAGAACCTAAAGTTGAGAGTTAGTCTCACCCTTACCTTAGATTATTTCCCGAATTCAAGCTGCGTTCTTCTCTCCTCTTGCTTATTCTCTCTTGTTCTAGGTTTTCTCCCTTTTTCTCTGTTTCTTACTGTTTCTACGTGAAACTGATTCTGACTTTTCTTTCCTTCTAACTCCTATTAATACCACTTAATTTCCCCTTAATTCTAATTAACTCCTATTAAAATATTAAATAATTCATTTTAATCCCCAACCTTCTAATAATTATAATTCTCACTTATTTTAATTAAATAATCAAAATAATCATATAATAAAATATAACACACCATAAAATCAACATAAATTATTTAAAAAAATCATGTAAACTTATTAAAATCAACTGAAATTAAATAATCGATAACTAGGGCGTTACAGAAGGAACCTGTATAATTGCTTTGTGTCTTTCTTCTCTATCTCTCTGTTTTTATCCGCTGCGTTTAGTCCTGAACATCACTTCAGAAGTAGAACTCTATATGCTTCTGATCAGTGTTTTTTAGCTTAGGAGAAAACGAAGAAAAAACTAACACAATTAATCCCCCCCCCTTTCTTGTACTTTTCTTACCTTCAAATACCACCAAACCAATCCAATTGAGTTTTCTCTTGTATATGTTTAGGAACTATGAGTACTTATTCCTCTCTAGATTAAGTCATGAAAGAGGAATTTCCATGTAATTGTTTGATTATGTAAGTAATATTCTATGAATTTCAGTTGATGACTTTACTATTTTAGTCGGTTACTACTATTCTTAATGCTTTTTATGCGTTTTCGGATGTCCATTAATTGATCTAGGTCACATTGATTACTAACCCTAACTAATGATAATTGTGTATTTAATTTGGTGTTTTTAAACCTTCAAGATTTATGGGCTCGCCTAAGACATTAGGGAGAAGTAACCGGCAAAAAAGAGTGAACATTGCTCTTTTCACTTTTAAAATTGCTCTTTCCCCCTAACGTAGCTAGCCCAACGGCAATCAACTATCATGAGACACTTTTAAAGTCAATTGAATTGATTAGAATAATATGAGTATTTGGTCATTTTTTAAATCATTTGAATCGAATTTAAAAGTGACGATAGTAGTTATCTGTTGCTGAGCCAATGACAATTGAAAAAATGAGCAGTTTTTTACACAAAAATATTAGAAGCCTAAATAATAAAGTTTGTTTAACCAGACCCCACACTGCCGAACCTTGGGTTTGGTCCATTATCATAATTTTTTTTTTGCACAAGCTAAAATGAGATATATTCAAAAACACCGGCGAAGTACACTTGCACAAGGCGTGCTAAAAAGTGCTTCACCGTCCAATATTTACATTACAAGGAGCCACAAAAGTGCTCCCCAAAAACCAGGTAAAAGAAATTAGTGGCGAACACCCATACAAAGGAGCGGGTGTGTCGACCAATCGTAATAACTGTAATTAAAATTGATATGCTTTGCTTTCAGCCACACAAAGGAATAGAATTGGACGTTGTCTAAAAGGACGGAATGATGTGGTGCATCACTTTGGAATATGCGAGCGTTCCGGTCTTTCCATATCACCCAAACACAAGCATACTATATAACTAGCAAATAAGAATGAATGTTGCGAGGTAATCCCGCCATTTGACAAAATTGATGGTGGTGTTCGCGAAGTTCAAGAGGGGATACCGAATGTAATCCTAGCCAAGTAGACACATGAGACCATAACATAGATGATATACTGCAAAACAGAAATAAATGACGAGTAGTTTCCAAAACTTCACACCTAGCCACGCACATAGAACCCGTGGCTTGAAGAATGTTCCTTCGTAATTATTGTTTCAAATTAATTAATACATTTAAAAAACATTTGGTGGTCACATCAAATAAAAAACATTTTAGACAATATATTATATTTTTAGGTGGAATTCTAAAATTATCTCCTTGAAAGAAAAATGTATTATATTATTTTTTTCAAGAAAAAAATAATATATTCTTAGGTGGAATTCTACCAAAACAATATTAATAGGTGGAATAGAGGGATTGTTTATCTATACTTCTATACAATATATATAAAGAAAACTACCTAGCATACTTTTGGGTTGAACTTTTCTTTCCAAAAATACGATATTAAATACAAATAACACATTTAACAAATAGATAAGAATATATTTAAATATTAAAACAAATGTAACAAATACGATATGAATATATGTATATCTGTTTTTTTCCTTTATCATTTAAAAAAAAAATAACAAACGGGATGAGTATATTTATACTTCCTTTTCATTATTTCAATTATACTTTTAAACAACTTTTTTTATAATAAAGATTGTTGTTCGTGTCATTAAAAAAAGCAACAACATTTATATTTTTACTTTTAATCAAAACCAAAATTTTATAAAAAATATACCGTTCATATTTTTCAAACTTTAGTGCTATAAAAAGAGTGGAAAGACGGGCTCAGAGTGCCCGTCTTTTCGTTAGTGAAAATAAAAATAAGAGCCCTAACCATAAACCCTATTTTCAGCAGCTGACTCATTTCAATATCATCGCACGTTACACCAACAAATCCTATTTTCACAAACCTACATATCACTCGCTCCCACTCTTATATATACTCTCTCTTTCTCACACTCCAACCCTTTCATTAGCCACCACTACTTCTATGTATGTAACCAAAATTTGCTCTGCATTTTCACTTCTCAGTTCTCAGCTGATCCTCACAACTTTTCTCATGCTAATGTATCTGTTTTTCCTACTTATGATTGAATCGATGAGCCAGGCACCAAACGCATGCTGCATCAGTGCATCTGTTAGACATCTGATGCTACAAAGATAGTCACTATTGACCTATATATCTTTGTCATATCCGACGCCGTTTAAAGGATTCATAAACGAATAGTTTCATGGATCGAGTGTAATTTCTTTGATTAATTAAGTTTGAGTAGCTCTTCATATGTTCTTCAAGCACAACCTGAGAGTTTGGAAGCATTAAGAGTTTTCTTTTATATTTTGGATTAATAGCTCTCTTTCGTATTTTGATTCTCTATATGACGCACGAATATGGACATGGAACATAGACATTTACAAGCAAGCCGACAAAATTTCTTATTGGTGAAAAGACAGCCATGTTCGCTGGTCGTACGGGATTTCCGATTACAAAAACTTGTTCTTTCTTCATGATCATATGGTGTGTCAAGGATTTTGTGTGTTGGAGGATGAAGAGTGTAGCTTTGTTATTCTATCAATTTTGATTATTTTATTAATCCTTTATAATTTTTTTATACTTTGTTTTATTTGTTTATTTAAGATATGAATAAATTGTAAGAGATGCATCAATTTAATACATGTGTATCATGCAAAAACATAATAATAATCCAATATAAATTATGTTTATCTATTCACTTATCTATAGTTCATGTTTCAACGGAGTTCCTTTTTTATGTTATGTTCTGGTTCGTTTTTTTTTTTTTGAAGATGTTAAGAGAACTTTATTATAAAAACCAAGATAGATACTCTAGCACAAGATGTGCTTACAGATTCTGCTATTACAGTTGCACAATCGCTTGGAAACAACATAAAGGATTTGACCTCCAATAGGGATAATCAAAGTCTAACAAAACATAGTGCGATTTGAACCACCAGTACGTTTGAAAACTTGAGTACATCTGCTCAATACTTTCATCCTCTTTCATCTTGAATAGTTCATACTGATGAACTAATAGAAGAGCTTTAGCTTCCCTGACCTTTTTGCTTCCTTCATAGTTAGCACAGAGAGAAGCAAACATGGCTCTAGCAGTAGATTTGTCACTCATCTTCATGTATTCCGTTTTAGGAATAGCAGTGACAAGAGCCCCTCTGATGATATGATGTTTCTTATAGATTTTCTTTTGAGCAGCAGTGTGAAGTTTACGGTCAATGGCAGCACCTTCGTCATCAAGTCGTAAGTCACCAACACCATCTTCAAGTATGTCCCAGAGTTCTTCATCAAGACCCATGACATAACTGTAGAAGTTGGTTTTCCATCAAGAAAATTCTTTAGGATCACCATTGAACTTAGGAATTTTTCCATAATCAGCCTTTTTACTGCTGTTATTGGATCCATAGTCATATGGTATAGCAGCACCAGAAGAAAACGGTTCACTGGAAGACATGTTTTTCTCTGGATCTTTTCTATAACACGGTTAAGTGCTATGACAACAGAGCCGGAGCTCTGATACCAACTAAAGGTGAGAAAAACACAAGAAGGGGTGGTTGAATTGTGTTAGCTTTTCGCAGCTCTTGAAGAGTGAGAATCTAATTCCTTAATATCAGAGTCTGAATGAGATCAGAGTCTGATGAGAGATTAGGTTCTGATGCAGCGGAAATAATCAAGAGATAGAGAGAAGAGAGAACACAAGCAATTATACAGGTTCCTTCCACAAACCGGAAGTAGTCATGTCCCCCTTGTACTTCCAAGGAGAGTTCACTAAAATGTAATATCAATTACAAGTTGCTCAAACACACAGTAAGAGACTTCCAATGCTCAAGCACGCAGGCAAGAGACTTCCAATGCTCAACACAACTAAGAGACTTCTTTGCTCAAGGACGCAGCCAAGAGACTTCTTTGCTCAAGCACACAAGCAAGAGACTTCTTACACAATTACAGAAAATTGAATAGAGTTGAAACACTTGACAAACAATCAAACGTGTTTCTATTACAACAAAGACAGACTCTGTTTCAAACAAAAGACAGACTCTGTTTTTCTGTGAAACTTAGAAATTCTAGAATACTCAGTTTGTAAGAATGATCTAAGTTGTTGATGTGTTTTTGTTAAGACTCAGATGAATACGAAAGCAATGCAGCGTAGTTTTTCTAGTTGTAAAGTCCAACAATTCTTCAAGTCTTCTATCCTTTATATAGGCGAAGGAAAGAGACGTTGAGTCATCTAACACATCAGGATGATTTCTGAAGCTTGATCAATGGTTGTTGATCTATTGCTTGATATGGTAATAGTCCTTCAATTGCATAATTTGAATTCCATTCCCTTTGAAGATTAATACCGGTAGACACAGTTGCCAAACTGTACGAGGTAGTGGAGTAGTGGAAACAGAGTTCGTACAACGTACTCTGTACTGGCCTGCCTTCTTTGTCGTTGTGCTTCCCACGCTCAAGTTGACTTTGAAGCTAGCCGTTACTCCAATTGAGAGTTTCTTTTACATCGTAATGCTTGTAGAAATCTGTGTTAGCAGATTTTCAGATTTCGGGCTTCAGACTCACTGTAGCACTAAGCTTCTGATGATCTTCAGACTCTCTTGGTTTTCAGATTCTGATAGTCTTCAGACTCTGATAGGTACAGTCTTCAGACTCTCTTCGATACAGTCTTCCGACTCTCTTCGATACAGAATCACAAGCAACAAGCTTCTCTTGATCTTTGCTCTTTAACATTGTTCAAACATAATACTTTCTAAGATATAAATCTTGATTGATATCCTGCATACTTAAACAAATATTAGCAATATCCAATTGACAACTTTTAATACCTTGTTATCATCAAAACTCAAAACGTGGTATTGCTGAACACCTTTGTTCCAACAATCTCCCCCTTTTTGATGATGACAAACATTAGTATTTAAAAGGTCAATTGTTGTTAATCTAATTAACAAGTTGACTTAAGGGGTCTGAGGTTTGTAAGCTCTGACTCCCCCTGAGTCTGACTTAAGGGGTCTGAGGTTTGTAAGCTCTGACTCCCCCTGAGTCTGATAGTTCTTAAGTTGAGGTTTGTAAGCTCCCCCTAAGTTCTATCCAAGTTAATTAAATTCATTTTCATAAGCAATTGAATTCATTCTCAGAATAATAAACGAATTTAGAGAACAGATTCTTAAACAGGGGCTCAGAGTCTAACTAAGCACCTTTCGCAAATTTCCCTTTAACTTTTACATAGAACTTGCAATATGTAGATAAAAGGAATCACAAATCTCATACTTTTCCCTTCTCCTCCTTGGGAAATCACAAATCTCATAGTTTTCCCTTCTCCCCCTTTTGTCATCAACAAAAAAAAAAAGGTTTAGAACAAGTTCCTCCCCCTTTTTAAATGACTTTAGGAAGGATAAAAACATATTTTAAGGAAAAAGAGATTCAGAGAGAAAAACATAGAGGTTTGTAAACATAGAGATTTCAAGGCACACAAGAGATAAACAAGATGCAAAAGAATTAATCAATAAACAAACTTGAATAAACTTGAAAGCAAAAACAGTTCATAAGAAGAAGTAAACAAAAGTTACAAATAAAACATAAAGAAATTAAACTAAGGTTGGTTTTGTTTGGCAAGATGATCCATCAATTTCTGGAGATCGTCTTGCTGTTTCTTGACCATCTCTTCCAGAGCCTCAGTTCTTCTTAAATGAGCTTCCCTTTCTAGTCTGGCTTCTTCTTGAACTCTGTACAGTCTCCTTTTCAAAGAGTCATAAACCATTGATTCCCTTGGATTATATTGATCTTCATCAAAGAATGGTTTATCTCTAAGCCTCAGAATAGGAGCTTTCTCCATGATTAAAGCTTTCTCAGCTCTCTTGATTTCTTCAACATGCTTGGCAGTAACAAATGCTTGTTCCCTGGCAGCAGCCTTCTGAATTTTGGTGACAAACTCCAAAAATTCAGTCTTCAATGTAGAGAACTTGTCCTCATAGCTTACATTGAGGATTGGCACAAACCTTTGCTCAATAATGTCCTTGAGCTTAGTGTTTGAAGAAGCATAGAACTCATCTATCCTGTTTGAATCAAATAGGTCATGAGGTTCAGAAGTTGAGGGTAGAGAGGCTCTTAAAGCTAGATAGGCTTCAAAATTTGGTACAACAGTTATTGGATCACAAAGAGGTTGAGGAACTCTTCTAGACACAGGTTCTGTTCTGCATTCTGTTACAGGTTCTGATAGGATATCAGAAGCTTGTTCCAGAGTTTCAGAAACTGGTTCTACAACAGGTTCTGAAGGTTCAACAAAAGCTAAGGTAAGTATTTCTGTAGGTTTAGGTACAGGGTCTGGTTTGGAAACAGACTTTGTAGCTTTTCTTGGTTTGGATTTTGTAGGGGTCTTTGGTAGTTCTCCTCCTAGATGTTTCTCAAGAGAATCTAGGTGTCTGGAGAGTCTACACAAATGGTTTTAGGTTGGGGGATGGCTGTTTAGATTGAATGGTTACTTCAGGCTTTTCAGAAAGTTGAATTGCCTGAAGTGGTTTGAGAAATGATGGTTGAGCAGGATGGTCAGCAGGTAGGTTCATAGACACTATGATTGTGTCTTGAATGACTCTATCCATAGTTAAATCAACATATTCAACTATTGCAGGGTCCAATGGGTTATGGAATGATATGGGTTTGATTGGTGAGGGGGATGAATTTCTGAGGGATGGAAGAATTTGGCTCAAGGGTTTGTTATCTGATTCTGAATCAGATTCTGACTCTTGATTCATAGAGGAAGATGAGCTATATGCTACATTGCCAGAGGTGCCTATACCAGCTTCTGAAGAAACTTGATGATCAGACACAGTAGCTTCTGATAACTCAGCTTTTGCAGTAGCTATAGGATTCTTCTGTTTTAGAGCAGAGGCAAGCAACTTAGCAACTTCTTTGACAGTTTCCTCTTTCAGTTCTTCAGCAACCACTTCTGCTGCCATTGCCTTGCCAGCAACATGTTCATCCTCAATCATAGATACAGAAGTACCTATCTTCTGTGCTACATCCTTAGCCACAGGAACCACATCCACCTTTCTCTTCTTGATCCGACTTTCTTCACCATCAGAGTCAGCATCAAGGAATTCAGCAATTTCCTCAGCTAGTTTGACATAATCTCTGTCACCCTTGCCTTTCTTCGCTTTCTTCTCATCTTTCTTTGCCTTCTTCTCGTCTTTCTTAGCCTTCTTCTCATCCTTGGTTTCTTTTATCCTATCCTTGATTTCCTTGGATGCAGAAGATGCTGATGAAGGCATAGGAGCTATGGTCTTAGAGCCACCAATAGTCACTCCTGGAAGAGCAGTAGATTTGATCTTCTTTTTGAGAGGCTCCTGCTTCTCTTCCTCTTCCTTGAGAACCACTTCCTTGGTCCTTTTACCCTTGACCTTAAGAGGTCCTCCTCCAGCTGTCTCTGGAATGGCAGAATAGTTGATTATTCTACCAGTATCCTTGAAGTAATCCACCACAAATCTTGCAAGAACTTCAGGATTATCTTCTTTGGATATAGGAGGGAAGTCCATCATTAAGTCAGATTGCACATAAGATTCCCACATATCATGCTTAGAAGGATTGAATCTTTTGACAATCTTCATGTACTGCAGAGTTTTGCCATTGATGATTCTCCCAGTCACAGTTCCAAGATGAATATCTGATACCACACCAGATTCTGATAAGACCTTCAAGAGGCCTCCTTGATACATAATCTCAGATATTAGTCTTCCAAAAGGAACTTGCCTTCTGGTTTCTGATTGGCTTTTCTTTATGGCCCAGCACATGTGGTGCATCACTTATCTTGGAAAGTTGATCTTTATTTTGTTAATAAGAAAATAAAGAAGAACTTTGTGATCAACAGACAGAGTGTCTGTTCCTCCTCCTTTCTGAAGCATACTGTCCAGTATGATCTTCAGAAGCACCCTATGCTCAGGATGCATATAACCAGTTTATTTGAGGGTCTCCCTTCAAATAGAAGTTTGTTGCAGATAACGGTCCAGTCACTCTTCTTCTGGACATTCCATTGAAATTTACCAGCGTTCTCCACTTGACAAGTCCTGACAACCATTTCTTCAGTGATAAGAACTGGAATCCCCATCACAGCAGACCTTATTTCAAGACCCTTGTATGGTTTTAGACCCATTTCCTCTCTGTTTTTGCCAGCCAGCTTGGGGTTGTTCATAACCGCAGTTGTTTCTTCAATAGTAGCTTCATCCTTGTCGTAGACTTCTGACCTAACCCAAAAATCTCTTACCAGCTCCTGATATGTTGGTCCATTCAACATACTGAAATAGTTCATCATTCCTTGTGCTAAGAAATGAGAAGAAACGTCAACTCCGTGACGATTGAGAGAACCAAAATCTACTGGAGATTCAACTTGAATTTCCAGAGTTTCTTTGATAATGTTCATTGTTCTAGGTTTGATCACATAAGATTTTCCAGTCTTGACTAAAACACCAGATTGGATGAGATCACTTGCCATTTTTGAGGTTTCTAAGTTTTTGATTTGAGAACAAAAAGTTTTGCAAAGGATTGAAAACAAGAAATTTGTTCAGAGAAATAATCAAAGAGTGAAAAGAGAAGTGAGTTGTGTGTGATATGTATTTATAGAGAAAGTTTGATAACCGTTTGGAAAGAATAGGGGACAAACAAACACAAACAATAAATACATATAGCATGCAGCCGTAAAAGTATTGGGACAATGCGAAGGTAACTTGTTTAACGTAATGAAATCATTGCCCTTTGAGTTCTTACCCAATACAGACAGGCTACGTCTGAGAAACTATAAAGTAACTGTTACCGTAGTGGGGCAGGTGTTACTAAACTCAACAGTCATGCTTCCACTAATACGAGCTTCTGAGAGTCTAAAGATTCCTTACCAGAGTCTGAATGTTTATCAGAAGCTTATGTTTACCAGAGTCTCCAAAAGAGAGTCTGATTCCCAAATAGCTTCTGAATATTTTTCAGAGTCTGAATTCTGTTTTCAGAGGCGCACATTACCCAGAGACATAACACATGTTCAAATTTTTCTTAATAAAATCAAATCTTTCAACAGATAAAGGTTTAGTAAATATATCAGCCCATTGATGATCAGTATCAATGAATTGAATATCTAAAATTCCTTTTTGAACATAGTCTCTTATAAAATGATGTTTAATCTCAATGTGCTTTGCTCTTGAATGCATAATTGGATTCTTAGATAAACATATAGCTGTCGTATTATCACAATAAATTGGGATACAGTTTTCAGTTATTTGATAATCCTCAAGCTGATGTTTCATCCAGAGTAGCTGTGTACAAAAACTAGCAGCTGAGATGTATTCTGCTTTTGCTGTAGACAAAGCAATGGTTCCTTGCCTCTTGCTAGCCCAGGATATCAGATTCTCTCCCAAGAATTGACAATTGCCACTGGTAGATTTTCTTTCAATCCTGTCTCCAGCATAATCAGCATCACAGAATCCAACTAGCTTGTAGTCAGAGGATTTCTTGTAAAGAAGTCCAAGATTGGTAGTTCCTTTCAGATATCTAAAGATTCTTTTAACAGCTGTTAAGTGAGACTCTCTAGGATCTGATTGAAACCTTGCACACAGACATACACTGAATAAAATATCTGGTCTGAATGCAGTTAGGTATAACAAAGAACCAATCATACCTCTATACAACTTCTGATCAACTTTGGTTCCTTGATCTTCTTTGCTCAGAGTGCAGGTTGGATGCATTGGAGTATTCATTTCTTTGCAATCCTCAAGATTGAACTTCTTCAGAAGCTCTTTCGTGTATTTGGACTGATGAACGTAGACTCCATCTTTGCATTGGTTGATTTGAATTCCAAGAAAGAACTTCAATTCTCCCATCATGCTCATTTCAAACTCATCCTGCATTACTTTGGAAAACTCTTTGCAAAATGAACTATTTGTAGAACCAAAAATTATATCATCAACATAAATCTGAACTATAAGAATGTATTTCTTCAGAGTCTTTCTGAATAGTGTAGTGTCAACTTGCCCTCGTTCAAAGTTATTTTGAATTAAGAAATTACTCAATCTTTCATACCAAGCTCTGAGAGCTTGTTTTAAGCCATAGAGTGATTTCTTCAATTTATAAACATGCTCTGGATGTTTTATATCTTCAAAGCCAGGAGGTTGTTTGACATACACTTCTTCAGAAATGACACCATTAAGAAATGCACTCTTAACGTCCATTTGATACAGGGTTATGTTGCAACTGGAGCAAAAGTTTCTGTGTAATCAATGCCTTCTTGTTGGTTGTAGCCCTGCGCAACAAGTCTGGCCTTGTTTCTGATTACTTCTCCTTGTTCACTAAGCTTGTTTCTGAACATCCACTTGGTTCCAATAATGTTCTTGTGATCAGGCTTAGCTACTAGATCCCATACATCATTCCTTTTGAATTGATTCAGTTCTTCTTGCATTGCCAGAATTCATCCTTCATCTCCAAGTGCTTCTTTAATAGAGGTTGGTTCAATAACAGATAGTAATCCCAGAGCAGACTCTTCTTGTCTGAAATGCGATCTTGTTCTTCTGGGACTTTCTTTATTGCCAATAATTTGATCCTCTGGATGCGAAGACTTGTATTTGAAAGATTGTTTGGATTGACTAGCTTGCAGAGAACCATCTTGAGCTTCTTCAGAAGCTTCTTCATTAGGAACTTCAGGGGATGCTTCAGCTTCTGAAGTATCTTCAGATTCTGGAATCTGATCAGATTCTGAGTTGTCATCAGAATCTTGAGATCCTGCACAACTTTCATCTTGCTCTGGAGTTTCACTTCCAGGCTCTTTGTCATCGAATCTGACATGCATAGATTCTTCAACACATTATGTTTCTGAATTATACAGTCTGTATGCCTTAACAAGTACATCCGAACTGATGAAAATAAGATATGTTAGGTTTCCTTCCTTTAAAGAGTTCATAAGCTGTTTTGTTCAACAGAGGTCTAATATAGATTCTGTTCTGAACATAACAAGCTGTGTTTACAGCTTCTGCCCAAAAATGCTTAGCCAGATTGTTCTCATGGATCATGGTTCTAGCCATTTCTTGTAAGGTTCTGTTCTTTCTCTCTACAACTCCATTTTGTTGTGGAGTTCTAGGTGCAGAGAATTCATGAATAATTCCATGTTTTTCACATAAAACCTCAAACGGCTCATTTTCAAATTCTCCTCCATGATCACTTCTGACTTTCAAGATTTTCAATTCTTTTTCAGATTGAATTAGGATGCAGAATTTACTAAACACAGAATATGAATCATCTTTAGTTTTCAGAAACTTAACCCAACTCCATCTGCTATAGTCATCAACAATGACTAGTCCATATTTACTTCCATATAAGGATGCAGTGCTAACTGGTCCAAATAAGTCAATATGAAGTAATTCCAAGGGTCTGGAAGTAGAAACAATTTCTTTAGGCTTGAAGGGACTCTTGACAATTTTCCCTTTCTGACATGCTCCGCAAAGAGCATCTGAATGATAATCAATGTCTGGTAGGCCTTTGACAAGTTGCAACTTGCTAAGCTTAGAGATTAATCTCCAGTTAGCATGTCCCAACCGACTATGCCACAACCACTTCTTATCACCCATTGACAAAAGGCACACTACCTTCTGATCAGTCAGTTCAGAGAATTTTATCTTGTAGACATTGTTTCTTCTTTTTCCGTTGAAGACTATGGACCGATCATCCTTGTTAACCACAGTGCAGTTGTTCTTATTAAACAATACATCATAACCACTGTCGCATAATTGACTTATGCTCAGTAGGTTATGTCTAAGTCCATCAACAAACCACACATTACTGATTGAGATAAGAGAGTTACCAATGGTTCCAGTACCAATGATTTTGCCAGTCTGGTTTCCTCCAAATCCCACAGTTCCTCCCTCTTTCATGGTTAGGGTTAGGAACATAGACCTTTCTCCCGTCATATGACGCGAGCAACCACTGTCCAGGTACCAAGCCTTCTGCTTTTCTAGTCCATTTAGACATACCTGCATCATTAATAATTTCAGACTTAGGTACCCATATTATCATGGGTCCTCTTGGGTTAGTTTTTGAACCATTGAACTCCTTTCGTAAGTTGCGTCTTGAAGTCATTGGCAGTGTTTTCTCCCATACCTTGGGTTTGGAACCGTTTGGTTTAGGTTTCAACTTGCCTTTCACAGTTTCTCTTCTTTGAAACTTAGGCTTTTGTTTTTCAGACTATGGCTTTTTCAGAGTCTGTTTATCAGACTTTGAATGTTTTAGAGTCTGAGTCATTGAAGCTTTAATTTCAAAGTTTTTCAGAACTTTTAACTTTACATTCTGAGATTTTGACTTAGTCAGAACCTTAGAACTTGAAGTTGTAGGTTCTGAGTGAGTCACTGTGTTGACTTCATCAGACTCACTTACAAAGTGATTTTTCAACGCTTCTCTGGCTCCATCAGGACCAGGTTTCAGAGTCACTTCATTAGAGCTTCCTCCAATGAATCCAAGACCCTGTCCTCTGTTCTGATACGTGCTATAGATCATGGATGCAACTCTTGATCTGTCAATTCCAGTAGCAATAAATTCTTGCAAAGCAACATCTTGCTCACTCAAGTATTTACAGCTACACTTCTTGATCAATAAAGTGTCATTTTCTTCTTTCAAACTTTCTAACTCCAACAGAGTTGAATTATGTCTTTTTGACAGCTTATCAAGCTGTTGTTTGACTTTCTTCAACTTAGTGGTTTTAGCTTTAAAATGACCAAGAAATTCTTTGACAGACTCAACTAATTCAGATCTTGTGAGTTTAGAATATACCTCTGTTTCACTTTCAGAGTCTGCATCTGATTCTGCCTCAGGTGTTTCTTTAACAGATTCGGTTGTAGCCATTAGTCCAACAGCTACATGGGCTTCACCATCAGCATCATCATCCTCAGACCCTGACTCATTATCAAGATCGTCCCAGGTGGCCATCACTTTTCTTGATCTGCTTCTTAAACTTGCTTGACTTGAAGGTTGGCCTTTTTGACTTTGATTTCTCCTTCTGCAGCTCTGGACAGTCAGCAATAAAATGTCCAGTTTTCTTGCAGTTGAAGCAACCTTTCTGTTCCTCCTTATTGAAACCCTTCTCACTGCTCTTGCTCAGAAATCTCTTGTTCTTCTTAGCAAGGTACTGCATTCTGCTTGAAAGCATAGCCATTTCTTTTGCAATATCGGGATCTTCCTCTGAGCTTTCAGAAGCTGAAGATTCATTTTTAGACTCTTCAACCTTGAGAGCCTTTGAGGATCTTCACTTTGATTTTAAAGCAATGGTTTTGGACTTTCTTGCAGACTCATGTTCATTGAGACTTAACTCATGAACCTTGAGAGAGCTTACAAGATCTTCAACACTTAAAGTGTTTAAATCTTTAGCATCCTCAATTGCAGTGACCTTTGGTCTCCATCTAGAGGGTAAGCTCCTTAAAATCTTGCTAACATGATCAAAAGCTATATAACTCTTCTTTAGTATCTGAAGACCAGATACTAGAGTTTGAAATCTTGAGTACATCTGCTCAATACTTTCATCCTCTTTCATCTTGAATAGTTCATACTGATGAACTAATAGAAGAGCTTTAGCTTCCCTGACCTTTTTGCTTCCTTCATAGTTAGCACAGAGAGAAGCAAACATGGCTCTAGCAGTAGATTTGTCACTCATCTTCATGTATTCCGTTTTAGGAATAGCAGTGACAAGAGCCCCTCTGATGATATGATGTTTCTTATAGATTTTCTTTTGAGCAGCAGTGTGAAGTTTACGGTCAATGGCAGCACCTTCGTCATCAAGTCGTAAGTCACCAACACCATCTTCAAGTATGTCCCAGAGTTCTTCATCAAGACCCATGACATAACTGTAGAAGTTGGTTTTCCACCAAGAAAATTCTTCAGGATCACCATTGAACTTAGGAATTTTTCCATAATCAGCCTTTTTACTGCTGTTATTGGATCCATAGTCATATGGTATAGCAGCACCAGAAGAAGCACCAGAAGAAGACGGTTCACTAGAAGACATGTTTTTCTCTGGATCTTTTCTATAACACAGTTAAGTGCTATGACAAGAGAGCCGAAGCTCTGATACCAACTGAAGGTGAGAAAAACACAAGAAGGGGTGGTTGAATTGTGTTAGCTTTTCGCATCTCTTGAAGAGTGAGAATCTAATTCCTTAATATCAGAGTCTGAATGGGATCAGAGTCTGATGAGAGATTAGGTTCTGATGTAGCAGAAATAATCAAGAGATAGAGAGAAGAGAGAACACAAGCAATTATACAGGTTCCTTCCACAAATCGGAAGTAGTCCTGTCCCCCTTGTACTTCCAAGGAGAGTTCACTAAAATGTAATATCAATTACAAGTTGCTCAAACACACAGTAAGAGACTTCCAATGCTCAAGCACGCAGGCAAGAGACTTCCAATGCTCAAAGACACAACTAAGAGACTTCTTTGCTCAAGGACGCAGCCAAGAGACTTCTTTGCTCAAGCACACAAGCAAGAGACTTCTTACACAATTACAGAAAATTGAATAGAGTTGAAACACTTGACAAACAATCAAACGTGTTTCTATTACAACAAAGACAGACTCTGTTTCAAACAAAAGACAGACTCCGTTTTTCTGTGAAACTTAGAAATTCTAGAATACTCAGTTTGTAAGAACAATCTAAGTTGTTGATGTGTTTTTGTTAAGAATCAGATGAATACGAAAGCAATGCAGCGTAGTTTTTCTAGTTGTAGAGTCCAACAATTCTTCAAGTCTTCTATCCTTTATATAGGCGAAGGAAAGAGACGTTGAGTCATCCAGCACATCAGGATGATTTCTGAAGCTTGATCAATGGTTGTTGATCTGTTGCTTGATATGGTAATAGTCCTTCAATTGCATAATTTGAATTCCATTCCCTTTGAAGATTAATACCGGTAGACACAGTTGCCAAACTGTACGAGGTAGTGGAGTAGTGGAAACAGAGTTCGTACAATGTACTCTGTACTGGCCTGCCTTCTTTGTCGTTGTGCTTCCCACGCTCAAGTTGACTTTGAAGCTAGCCGTTACTCCAAATGAGAGTTTCTTTTACATCGTAATCCTTGTTAAAATTCTCCTCCCCCTTTTTTGAATGACAAGTACTCCTCTATTTATAGATGAGATGAAACTTAGAGCTCAAGCCAAAATTGTTGCTTGGAGCTCAAGTTTGAAACTATTGGAAGAAAGTTGACATGTGATATCATCTTGGTGATGTCACATTGATGATGTCATCTTAGATAGCCTTGATGATGTCACATGATTTGTTTAAAATAAAAATAAAAAAAAAGAAAAATAGCAAAAATAAAAAGAAAATAAAGAATAAATAGAAATAATAATAATAATAATAATTTTGATAATAATAATAATGAAAAAATGAAAAATAATTGAAATAAGAAAAATGGTTAGATGAAGACAAATAAAAAAATAAAAGATGGAAATAAAGATTAAAAGGACAACAATAAATAAAAGTGAAGAGGGTCCGACTCGGAACCAAAAATGAGGTATTTTAAAATACCTTTTTGCCGAATTTTTCACTAAAAAGTCAAAGACTGATCAGAGCTAGAGGACACGTGTCAGCGTATGTGTCAGTGTATGAATGTAAGACCTTAGGTCAAAAATTGGGGTATGACAGATGCCCCTATTTAAGTTTCTTCGTCCGGAGATTTGAAGATGGAATCTTTGATTTGAACGGACCGAAGAGACTTAAATATAAAGTACACCTATTTTTGATCCTAAGATACTGTGAATGGATGTGACGCAACTATGAATGGAAGACGACGTAGATGACTTGATTGGGACGAGTAATAACGACGGGATGCCCGAATTCTTTATAGAAAGGGATATGACTCTGTTAGGGGAATGTAGTTTCACTGGGGAAATGATTGTCTATTATTGTATTAGTTTGGAAACATAGTTTAATGAAGACAAAACTTTTGATGACATCTCTGGACCAGACGCGTTGGGGTTGACACTCGAGGGAATAACAGATAGACGCGGATTGTCCGTTGTTTAGGACTAGCAGCTTGAAACAAGAAAAAAATGTGAACTTAAGTGGTCCGTTGTTTAGGACTGTCGGCTTGAAAGCAGTAAAAATGTAAGCGGTCCGTTGTTTAGGACTGTCGGCTTGAAAGCAGTAAAAATGTAAGCGGTCCGTTGTCTGGGACTGTCGGCTTGAAAGCAGTAAAAATGTAAGCGGTCCGTTGTCTGGGACTGTCGGCTTGAAAGCAGTAAAAATGTAAGCGGTCCGCTGTTAGGACTGTCGGCTTGAAAGCAGAAAAAATGTAAGCGGTCCGTTGTTTAGGACTGTCGGCTTGAAAGCAGTAAAAATGTAAGCGGTCTGTTGTCTGGGACTGTCGGCTTGAAAGCAGTAAAAATGTAAGCGTTCCGTTGTTTAGGACTGTCGGCTTGAAAGTAGTAAAAATGTAAGCGGTCCGTTGTCTGGGACTGTCGGCTTGAAGAAAGATAAAAGTGTAAACTTAAGCGGTCCATTGTCTGGGACTGTCGGCTTGAAACGATAAAGGACTTAAAACGAAAGGATGCGGCCAAACAAGACTTTGGGTGACTGATGCAACCATGTGTGAATGATGTTGTGTATATGCTGTGTGTGAGTGAAAGTAATAATGCATGGATGTATGAATGTGTGAATGAATGTATGAGTGTGTAGACTAGGTTGTGATGGGTAAACTCGACGAAACGAGACAAGACAGGTAAGATGAGAGCTAGACTGACATCGTAGTACAAACACTCGGCAAACTTCCTTGAAGATGATACTATCGTGAACTAATCGGGCCAGTTGCAGGGTGAAGCCTGGCAAAAGATAGCAACTGATGCTTCCTGTGGGAGAGCTCATTGTTGACTGAACAGTTGGGAAGAGGTCGCCATTTGTGAACCAGCGTAGAGTGTTATGAAAATGCCATTGTTGACCAAAAGTCTGGAAGTCGCCATTTTGCATAGAGTGTCAATCTATTGGTATGCCCCAGCAATCACGCTCCTTTTTTTTTTTTTTTTTTTTTGCTTTTTCTTTTGAAATCTCTAACTTTTGCCTGGACCGCCCTTTCGGGTTTTCAGTCCACTAGGAGTATATTCCTTTTTTGTGCCCCTAATTTTTGTCTGGACCGCCCTTTCGGGTTTTCAGTCCACCGGGACGCTCTCTATTGCCTAAGTCGCCTTTTCAGGTTTTCAACTTAGCGAGCTTTCATTTTTTTGTTCTTGTTTTTGGATTGTGACTGCATCTTGCTTAAAGTAGAGGTCCTCTTCATAGCGCTTAGTCATGTTTCTCTTTCGGAGTGTAGCTGTTCTTGAGGCGGATGCTGATGTGCGTTTCTCCTGCTCACGAGTTCAAAGAGTGTGTTTGTTGTTCGTGCTTTTCAAAAGATGTAAAAAAAGTTTTGTATTTTGAAATTTTTTGCTTCAAGTATTGCCATAAAAATAGAAGAAATTTTGTAAATTGAATAAATGAGAGTTCCAAATAAATGGGTACGGGCTCAAACTTGATTAATTGAGTGGTGGCCTGCCAATGGCATGGCTCCAGGGATCTTCGAATTTTTTTTTGGAAAATGGTAAATATAATGGGAAGAGTACATTGAACACAATAACCGTTATTCTCCCTAACAACTTTTGAATGCCCCTGTTCTGAGTCTTTGATTTGCAGATGCTTCGAATCGGAGGTCTTTTGATAGCTGAGTACCCCAAGTGGACTGTGCTTGATTTGATGCAGTTTGTAACACCCCGTTTTCCCAACATAAAAATTTCATAAATATAATCATAGTTTTCACATAACGGAATGCTACATTTTCTTTCAATAAAATCTCCAATGAATAAATAACTACTTATTCTTCATAAAAGGTAATCAATAAAATTAACCTTCAAACTTCGCAGCGGAATTAATTCAAATCAACAAAATTAAACTTTGGCACGCAGGCCTCATCAAAAGTTTCATGATTTCAAAAAAAAACAATACGTAAGGAAAGAGAAACAAGTAATAAGATTCCCATCCCGTTACGTATCAGAGCCCTCTGACACTTGAGCCGACATCTCTACTAATCTTCGTTACCTGCAAGTTACCCATAGGAAAGGCAACATTTTCAAGCAGAAGGGGTGAGATTCACAAACAACAATAGATATTATAATTCACCAATTGAATTCAACAACAACAATATAATGATAATCAACTGTCAGTTTATAGTTAAAACAAATCAACAACATCATCATCAAGCTACAACATCGACGACTCAACCATCATCGACGACAACGACAACAACAACAACAACAACCACAACGACAACGACAACGACAACGACAACGATGCGAATAATGCAAATGCATGTGGTACCAGTTTACGCGCGTTGAATGCTAAGCATTCCGGGGCATAAGCCCCCAACAGTTTGAATGAAATAACATTCCAGGGCATAAGCCCTCAACGATTGAGTGATAAACACTCTAGGGCATAAGCCCTCAACGGTTGAGTGAAAACACTCCAGGGCATAAGCCCTCAACAAAGTATGAGTATGAATGGACTCACTAGTGTATATCTGCATACAACTCGACAACAGCAACGACAACTACGATATGCATAATCAACTATGACATAAGACTCCAACTTAATCGACAGGACACAACAAAAGGGTACAACAAGGTCTCACAACAAAATTCAACAATTTAGGCAACCTACAGTACTACTCGCCGTGGCGAGCTACTTTACTCGCCGTGGCGAGTTCAGGAAATTGAGCTACTCGCTATGGCGAGTTGGGGGCGAGCTCAAGGCGAGCAAATCTGGGTGCTCTCGGCATTTTTGACATTTTTCACCTGAAATCTTCATTTTTAAGTCCCCAAAACCCAAATTTGATTCTGTAAAAAGGATCCATTCATCCCTAAATATATTAAGGCACTCAAGTGGATATAAAAATTGGCCCAAAAACCTCATTAAGACAATTAACGATTTTTAAATTAAGCAACTCGCCGTGGCGAGTGCATTTGCTCGCTGTGGCGAGCTATGGGGGTTAACTGCTCGCCTGGCGAGTGGGTCTGCTCGCTGTGGCGAGCTACATAGGCATTGCTCGCCGTGGCGAGTGGCGACTGACAGAACTACGAACAGACTTCTCCTTTTCAACCCCAAACCCCATTTTCAACACCTAAAAACCTAATTTTGATGAATTGCATTACTTCTATGCATACTAACATCAGAACAACAATAAACAATAACAATTTCATGAATTAATCAAGTTATTAACATCAATTCACCTTTAACCTAATTCAATTCATCAACCCTAACAATCCAACATTAATCAACGAATCATAAGACCTAAAGTTGAGAGTTAGTCTCACCCTTACCTTAGATTATCTTCCTAAATTCAAAGTTGCGTTCTTCTCTCCTCTTGCTTCTTCTCTCTTGTTCTAGGTTTTTCTCCCTTTTCTCTGTTTCTACGGGAAACTGTTTTCTGACTTTCCCCCTTCACTAACTCCTATTAATTCTAGTTAATTCCCACTTATTTCTAATTAACTCCTATTAAAATATTATTCAATTCATTTTAATCCCCAACTTTCTAATAATTATAATTCTCACCTATTTTAATTAAATAATCAAAACAATCATATAATAAAATACATCACACTATAAAATCAACATAAATTATTTAAAATCATATAAACTTTATTAAAATCAACCGAAATTAAATAAATAACAACTAGGGCGTTACACAGTTACTTTGTCATGATCCTTAACTTTTGCATAGATCGCCCTTTCGGGTTTTCAATCTATCAGGATAATCATCTTTGTTAATGTCTCTAATTTTTGCCTGGACCGCCCTTTTGGATTTTGGTCCACCGAGACCCTCATTTTTGCCCAAGTCCCTTTTTTAGGTTTGCGACTTATCGAGCTTTTATTTTTGACAGAGTATTTCTTGACTGCACCGTCATTCATAGGTCGTGTGAGTTTGTCACCATTCGTAGTTGTAAGAAGTCATTGCACACGAGCCTTCATAGTTAGGCGTCCACTTGCCCCTGGAGTAAGGTTGGAAAGAGTGCCCTTTTGAGCACAAAGTCTGACGAACCTTCTTGTTGGAAGCTTGTTTCGACTTTTTTTGATATAGTTGTATGAGGTCGTCATGCATTGTAAGTTCAATCAAAACTTGAGATTTCAACAGAACTCCTGTTGACAGGATTTTGATCTCTATGAGAAGTACGACCTTCATGCCGTATACTGAGGGAAGGAGGGGGTTTCCCCTGTTGAAATGTTTACCGAAACATGATGCCCATACGAGGCAACGGTGTCATCTTATGCTTGTCTTTGTAAATGGTTGTCATCTTCTAAATAATCTTTTTGACTTTTGTTTGCAGCTTTGACGGCTAAGATGCCCCAGTATATGAGAGATCTTGTCGGGACTCACTTCATTCTTCTTTTCTTCATCTTTGGACACATGGAATTCAAAATTGAGAGAGAGTATATGGGTTAATGTGTTCAACGGGCTTATTTATGGCTAATCAGCACTTATGTTTGATTTTAGAAAGTGAATGATTATATGCAGATATCTGGAAATGATTGAAGAAAAAGGAAAAGAATTTTTTTTGGGTTTTTTGTTACCATTTTTCCAGAAAAATCACAAAATAAAAACAAAGTCGGGATCAAAACGGCCTTTTTATTAATGATGGAAACACATGAAGCAAAAAGCCCTACACAAGTTCGCTTTCGTCTCGGGCGGGACGAAAGGATTTTTTTTAAAAAAAAAAAGAAGTAAAAACAAACAAACAAACACATTATTAGATAAGCAGTAGAAGGAACATCCACAACGACCCAATTGCGGCGAACATTCCATGTGCCACAAACACTAGGTATTATGATGTGGTAGCGGATTGACTTACACGCTCGGGTTCAAATTCCTTTTGGCTTGAACCAGCTTCTACACTTCGGCTTTTAAAGCATAGCAGTGCTCAATGTCATGGCCGGGTGCCCCTTGATGGAACGCACATGAGAGATCAGGTTTATACCAAGTCGGCAACTTGTTAGGCACCCGAGGAGGAGCTCTGGTTTGGACAAGGTTCTCCTTAAGTAAGGTGCGGAGCAGCTCTGCATACTTTACAGGAATTGGGTAATAACGTGCTCACCGAGCCCGATTAATTGGATTGGATTGTTGAGAAGCCTGTTGTCGAGGCTGTTGTATGCATAATGGCTGACATGGAGGCTGCGGGCCTCGCTGGAATTGTGGCGGATCCTTTGTGACCATCAGCGAAGTTACCAGGTTAGTTAACTTCTCTACTTCGGCCCGAAGCGTTGTCACCTCTTCACGAAGCTCGTGAACCTCTTGTCCAAGCTGATCCGTTTTTTGTGTTTGCACGAGTGTTTGCATGTGCGAGTTGAAGTTGAACGAAGAAATTAGACCACTTTACAGACGGATTGACCCTTTATTGAAAAGACACAGTGTGGGACTCGGACTTGAAACTATGAATGTGGAATGATGCATGACATGTTTATGCAAAATAGACACACATTTTTTTTATCGAAGGGCATGTCAAAGTAATTGTAAACATCGTAAGGACCATGGTTTTAGTTGTAAAGATATTGCAAAACGGTTCCCTTTTTAAAAGCAAGAACGAAGCCACGGAAGAAGCCCTTAACAAAAGCAAAAGCTTAGTTTAGATTTTTGAAGTTTTATTTCTTGTTGTTCTTCCTTGCAAGGTCCATACCTTTGATGTTTACAAGAACTTATTTTGTCCTTCGATATTTAATGAGAAAAAGTTTTTGAATGAATGCATGTATGCATGATTATGCTAAAACAATGGAGAAAACATGGTGAGGTTTTAGGTCCATAATGTTGGAGTCAAAGGTGAACGCGCCATTTGGTATGGACTATGGTTTTATTTGTACCTGTATCACGGGTTCTACCAAGTTCCCAAAATCACTGACCACTTCCGAATATTATCGATCAGCGGGAGTACTCCCGGTCCAATAATATTCGTAGTAATGTCTCATTTGAGTGTAGTATTGCGTATCAACCAATTCAAGAGTACTCTTGATTAGCCACCGCACTACGCCCTAAAAAAGCTAAGATGGGTTAAAGGTAACTAAAAGTTCTCAACTTCGACGGTCACTTGGAAATAACATGTCAAACACGAGTACTCATGTTGACAACGTATGTATCCAAGATCCCTCCGTTGAGTGGGGTTGTATCACATGTGCCAAAACCGAAGAGTACTCTTGGCCTGAGACTATGATTATACCCCCGTCCTATCTTATGTTTCCCTCAAGCCCGGGTGTAGTGTAACGCCCGTTTTATTTAATTATTTTAAGTGGTGTTTTAATATATTCTTGTATGATTTATGTGATATTGGTGAATTGATATTTTGTTATATGATATTTGATTATGAGGTATTTTTATTATTTAAGATAAAAGAGTAGAAAATAATTATTAATTAGAATAAAAAGGGATTAAGTGGAATTAATAGGAATTAAAAGGGGAGTTAAGTAAAAAGAGTAGGTTATGGTTGAAAGAGTAAAAGAAAGGGAGTTAGAAAAGAAAAAGTCAAAAGAAAACAGAACCAGTATCATTTTCACGTACAGACAAAAAGAGAGAAAAAGAGAGTTTTTGAGAAGAAGAAGGGAAAGCTAGGAGAAGAGCTAGGAAGAGATATTTCAACCTATTTTGCTGTAGATTTTGCTAATTCGAGGTAAGGGTGGGAATCCTTCATTAATAATGTTGTATAATTTTGATAATTGTTGAAATTGTGTTCTTGAATTAGGGTTTATGAAATGATGAAAATGTGATACAATGATTGTTAATTGTGTAATTCTATGCCATTTTGATTTGCCATATGTTATGTTTGACCTGTAAACATGTTTTGTAAAACTTTTGGGTGAATAAGGGATTAAAAATGGGATTTTGGGTTGAATTTGGATGCTGGAATCGTACTGTTCATTCTGAGAATCGTAGCCGTTCGCTTAAGCGAAATGAATCTCGCTTAAGCGAAAACGTCCATGAACCTTCGCTCAAGCGAAATGCGAGCGAGCCGTAAGCGAACCAAATCCTGAGTTACGACATTTGCTTCGCTTAAAGCGAAATGAATCTCGCTTAAGCGAACATGTCCTGTAGCTGCCCAGAATTGACCCATGAACCTTCGCTCAAGCGAAATGCAAGCGAGCTGTAAGCGAACCAAATCTTGAGTTACGACATTTGCTTCGCTTAAGCGAAATTCATCTCGCTTAAGCGAACTGAACCCAGTATAGTGTATTTTCCAGACTTTTGACGCTTCGCTTAAGCGAACCGTAAGCGACCTCCAAGCGAACCAGGTCCTGTACGACCTTTTTCCATATTTTGTTAAATGCCTCTAGGGACTTTTCTAACCATTCTAAGGAGTTCCTATGAATTTATAAGAATTATCTATAAAGCTAAAAGCGGTGTTTGAATGTTGGATTACGTAAGAATGTATACTTTTGTGAAATGTTGATACTTTGATAACTTAAATAAGTGTTGGTGTTGTCTAGTTGGGGAGTGTGTCATAAATATTTTAGGCACATATGTTGTTGTTGAAGTTGTATGTAGATATACACAAGTGGAGTCCATATGCATATCATTTTCTGGTGGGGGCTCATGCCCTGGAATGCTAGTCATTCAATCCGGTGGGGGCTTATGCCCTGGAATGTTTATCATTCACTTGGTGGGGGCTTATGCCCTGGGATGCTTTAACCATCCAATTTGGTGGGGGCTTATGCCCTGGAATGCTTAGCATTCAACGCGCGTAGTTGGTACCACATTGCATGATGTATTAGTTGATGTCGGGGTTGCATTGGTTAGGGTGTTGTCGTCGGTGATTAATTGGTGTCTATTGTTGATAATGATTTGGTGTTGGTGATGATATTGTTGTTGAGAATTAACTATGATGTTGAATGGTATATATATATATATATATATATATATGATTATATACGGACTTGATGATTGTTAATGTTTCAATAATTTTGATAAATTATATAGTATTATTATTGAATGTGTTTCTCACCCCTTCTGTTGGAATTGCTGCCTTGTGGGCAAGTGCAGGTTCCGACGACTGATAGGTATGGCTCAAGTGTCTAGGACTCTGATACATATAGGATGGGGATCGTTGCGAATAATTTCCTTAATTCTTATGTATCGTACTTTGAGATTTTATTTGTTGAATGGTTATCTTGGTGAATAACATTTTATGTTGAGAATAAATATCCGCTGCAAGTTTATGACATTATATGTTGGTTTAATTAAATAGCATATTTACTATTTATGAGATTTTATTTATTTGAAGTGTAATACTCCGTGTTATGACGTTTACTCTGATTTATTTATGAAATAATACGACTTTTGAGAACGGGGTGTTACATGTAGAGCTTATCTTAACACTCATGTTTTAAGAAAGAAGAAAGAAGAGCAAATATACACGTATTTCCATCCTTTATTTTTTTGTTTTCAAGCAAGTTATAGCACAAAATTTAAATAAAACCAAGTTAGGCTAAACCCTCTTAGGGGGGATCCCCAGTGAAGTCGCCATTTCTGTCGCGTCATTTTTCGGAGATCAAGTTATTGATTAGCGTTGGCTCACGATTTTTATTCACGACTGAACTTTTAATATTTTTCAAAAGAAATGGAAAAAAGTTCGAATAAACCACATTTTTAAAGATTTAGGGTTCGGGGTTTAGTTACGTTTAGGGAAGGTATTAGCACCCTATACGTCCGTAGTATTCTACGGGAACCTCTTGATTTTATTTACTTTTGTGCTATTACTTGCTTGCTTAAAAAAGGATTAAAATGATGAGTAAAAAGAAGAAAGAAAATATTTTTATTACTTTTGGAAAAGACCAAAAAAAATGGGTTTTTTATTAGTGTGCTTGACAAGAGTTTGATCTTGCTCCTACGTATCTCCAGGTGCAATGGAGAATTCAAAGCTACGTAGTTCTGGGTAGAAAATGTTTGTTTGTTGGTTGATTTTATTTATGAAAATGGTTAGGTTGCACTTTTGCGAAAAAAAAGTTTACTTAATGAGAGATGGACTCGCACTTGGGCGGTGGTATCCGTTTTTTTTTAGAAAAAAAGTTAAACGCTCAAGCTCTTAGCTATACTGCTGAGGTCGAGGATGACAAGCTCAAACTCTTAGTTATAATGCTGAGGTCGAGGATGACAGCCTCAAGCTCTCAGTTATAATGCTGAGGTCGAGGATGGCAAGCTCAAGCTCAGTTATAATGCTGAGGTCGAGGATGGCAAGCTCAAGCTCAGCACCACGCGTGAATGAAAGAAAGAAAAGGGAAAGAGAAAAAAAGAAAGAGAACATACCTTTGAAGGGGGAGAATAGGTGGAAAAAGATAAGGAAAGGGGTTGTATTAGCTTTTCTTGTTGGTGGTTGTAATGTGGTGGTTTGTGTTGATTTGTGATGGTTTTATGTGGTTTTGTGTTGTGGTTCAAGTGGTGGTTGTGTTGTTTTGTGTTGTGGATGATGAAAAAAAAACAATACTAAGACTTAAGAAAAATATAGTGTTATTGTGCTGCTCTCCCCAAAACTATCCTCCTTAAAACTCCTCCAAAAATTCTCCTCCCCCTTTTTTGAATGACAAGTACTCCTCTATTTATAGATGAGATGAAACTTGGAGCTCAAGCCAAAATTGTTGCTTGGAGCTCAAGTTTGAAACTATTGGAAGAAAGTTGACATGTGATATCATCTTGGTGATGTCACATTGATGATGTCATCTTAGATAGCCTTGATGATGTCACATTATTTGTTTAAAATAAAAAGAAAAATAGCAAAAATAAAAAGAAAATAAAGAATAAATAGAAATAATAATAATAATAATAATTTTGATAATAATAATAATAAAAAAATGAAAAATAATTGAATTAAGGAAAATGGTTAGATGAAGACAAATAAAAAAATAAAAGATGGAAATAAAGATTAAAAGGACAACAATAAAAAAAAAGTGAAGAGGGTCCGACTCGGAACCAAAAATGAGGTATTTTAAAATGTCTTTTTACCGAATTTTTCACTAAAAAGTTAAAGACTGATCAGGGCTAGAGGACACGTGTCAGTGTATGTGTTAGTGTATAAATGTAGGACCTTATGTCAAAAATTGGGGTATGACACACGCACAACCAAACACCTTAAGTGATTTATAATTTTGTGTAATGAGATAAAGACTCTCAAAAGGAGAGACATTATCAAGGACAGAGGAAGAGAGACGATTGATTATATGAGAAGGCAAACTTTTTTTCCGGCAAAGGACACGTGAAAAACACAAAAAAGTGGTTGTAAATACAGTCCACAAAGATGGAGAATACTGGTGTAAATTCCTCAAAGATGAACGGAACACCAAGTTGTTTCTCGCTGATGAATGGAAAACGTTTAGAGGTCCCGTGAGGCATAATAGGTCTTCCATGAGGTTGTTGATTTTCCTACCCATTATACTTCAACCTATCCACATAAGAGAGAATGGGATTGAGGATGAAGACTGGTATATTTATCTCAAATTCTCACCACCCTCGTTATGAAATTGTTGTTTAAATTTCTGTGACAATCTGAGTGAGTCGAAAACCTAAACATGTGTATATTTAGCTCATTTTCATAAAAAATACGATAAAATTATTTTTGAAATTCTTACAACAGCTTATCATTTATAGATCAATTTTAAAACTAGTATAACATTAAAAAATATCATTCTGAAGCATAATTCATAGCAAACACGTTAAAAAAAATTATAGATAAAGTAGATAATTAAAACAGTCAACAGCCGTAAATACAATAAAACAACAACGGGTCTTACAAACTTTCTTTTTATTATCTTATTGTTTACCTTAAGTACATACTAACATCGATATAAAATGTTGTTAAACAAATTATCCTATGAAACATTTAAATTAATAATATAAAAAAATGTGACGTCACTTATGATAGACGAAAAGTGTAAATTTTGGCAAGTGTACCGAATCGTAAAGTAGTAAGTTTATCGTCTCCATGGACATTGTCGTTCGAATCGTAATTAGCAAAACTTATTAGAAAGAGAATAGAAAAGAGATATAGAAGAGGCTTGCATGGTTTAGTTACCTTGCCAAATGCGAGATTAGGTTTTGTGTGATTTAGATGTGTAACATCGATTACAGAATCCTTGAATCCCCCGTCCATCTTTGTTGGAATTAACTTGGTAAAACAACAATTATGACCTGTCTATTTTGATTTAAGAAAATAGTGTTTAAAACCCCATAATATATTCGTGAGAATATGTTCCCGGCATCAATCATTAAAAATTGTGGGGGTCCCTTAAGATGAGTTAAAAACCTCTAGATTCATACTTAAATTTCCTAAACACCTTAATTAAGAAAACGAGCAATTTTACTACTGCAAGGGTCGGAAAGAAACTTTGGTTGTCAAGCCTTCTATTTCCCTAGATATCAATTAACAAAATTTTCGATACACATTCCTAGTTGAAAAAGCATTATAGAACAGGCATTTAGAAGAAAAAAAATCTACCAATTGAAACATAAACTGAATGAGAAACTTTATTCATTAAATCCAACAAATAAGAAGGGGTTCATCTTGGAACCCTAATCAAAGACGTTAGTTACACATGGCAACATACATCATTACAAAGCAATAGAAAAACATACATTAGAGAAAACAAGAAGAGGATGGAGATCTTCTCTTGAAGCTCTAATGTTTGACCTTGCTTTGAACTGCTCGCTTTCTGAATGAATAAAAATGTGTGCAAGGGTCTCTCTATATGGTGCATCGTTACTTAGGGCTTAAGAAACGAAAAATTGGGCTTTTCCACCAATCCAGCTTGAAAAACAAGCAAACTGCCTTTTCTACCCGCAGCCAGGCGTAGGGCGAATGAGAGCATGCATAGGGGCACATGAGGCAGTAGAGAATGATGCCTCATGTGCAGGGGCGCTTCTGGTAGCCCCTCCTGTGCGAATTCTTGCTTTTTCATTCCGTTTTCGAAGAACTACCTCAAAAATACCTTAGAACTATTGAAATAAATTTTCTTTATCTTGTATTTCCTTCAAAAACCTCTTAAGAACAATTGGTCTTCAAACTTCATATCCTTGATCCTTCACATGATGTTTTGATTTGCCAATTTACACGAGTCATCACTACAAAACACTCAAAACACCTTTTGACTTGCATGATTTAGGATAAACGTGAATTACATTCACTCGAATGAAAACAATACAATATTTTTCTCAAATCATTAAGAACTCTCTAAATTACTTCTTATTTGTCTTCAAATGCAAAAAAAAAAAAAAACAACTAAAAATATAGCCTAAACTATCATATGATGCTCCGTTGTCAACTTCCTTGACACATCAATTATAAATCTTTTTTTTTTTTCATCATCCATAACTAGTGTTTTTGTTCCAAGAGGTTTCCAATATATATTATTAAAAATATATAATTAAGTTAAATAAAAACATAATGACCTTAGATGATCACCAAGATTTTTAATTGAGACGTTAACAAAGGATACACTAGACACATTGATTAGACACATTTTAAATGAAATGTAATTTTATAAATGGCTTCTGGCAACTCTTAAGTGATAAACACTATTGAAGTTAAAAAAATATGAAATATTTTCTTATAAAGTGAAAGAAAAATTGTATTTGTTACATGTAAAGAAGAAAAATATGGTCCACATTCTAGTATTTGTTTATTCTTGGGTCATATTTATTTCTCTATTTCTCGTCGTAACAAGCAAAAGTATGCCATTTTTCGTAAAATTTTAAATTTCTAATTTATCTTATACAAAATATTTTATCACCGAATAACATTACTTTTTTTCTTATTTGACAAAGCAGCTCCCTTTATATGCGTTTCTGACAAAGAATGTCCAACAGCATCATATCCTCTAGTTTGCAAGTGCATTGATAATTATTGTCATGTTTTGGTAGCGGAAGAATGAATTTTTAAATAGATAATTATTTTTGGAGTAGGGTTAGCAATACTCTTTTTTGAACATTCTCTAATACTCATTCTCTAATTGACTTAAATCAATATGGATCTTATGTTTTGAAATGAAACCCGCATAAAGTAGTGGAACATATATTAATTTCACTAATAAAAAAACGAGTGTTTGAGAGTGTTGAAAAGATAGTGGTGCAGATGTTATTTTTATTTTTGTACTTAATATTGTTTGTACTTTAAGAATTTACTTCATGTTTTTATTTATGTTTCTTTGCTCTTTCAATTTATATACAAGTTCAAAGTTGTATTATTTTAATATGCAAATATTCTTACCTTCATTGGTCATTGAATATATAAAAAACAATAATGTCAGTATATACTTAAAATAAGATACATTAATAATAAATAATGTATTATGTGGGTATGTAAATCAATTATTAGTTTTTTTTTTGGTACAAATCAATTATTAGTTCTTTATCTAAATTTAGTATGTTATTAACAAATCATTTAAATGAGCTAAAATTTGAATTTCATGTTTAAAGTTGATACAAATAATTTTATTATACTCACAATACATGTATGGTGCATATAATTTAGATCTTTAAAATATTTATTTGTTAAGCAATATAGTGGATGAAACAAGTGATGGCCATGACATTTCAACATTGTTGGCACCTCATAACTACCATCTATTATCTACTAGCTTTTTAAAAAAATTATTAATGTCATGCATAGCAATGTCATGTCTCATAGGTCCATAAATGTTGTGTTTACGAGGATTTGTTTTATCATCCAAAAAAGTCTAGTGACGCAGCGTATTACCTGTTTGCCTTCTATTCAAGTATAAGTAATAGTTTATATATAAATAGAAGAATTTAAATATAAATAATTAAAAAGAACAAACTTGGGGGACTACAAAAATTACCCAAGGAAACACACATGGTCTATAATAATCTCTACCCCATTAAAAACCTTCCACATGAAAACCCAAATGGATATTGATGTAGGAATAAAGAGTGCAAAGTAAAACAGTAAAGATTTCAACATCAAATCAACAAAATCTATACAGGCTAATCCTAACCTATTTCCATGAAAATCCTCCCCAATAGCATTTTGAATATTATCCCATAAGGTCTAACTAACTATAAACAGATCAACTAATATTAGCATTTTTATCATCCCATAATGTGAGAGAAACTGAAATACATGTTTTTTATAAGATGCAACAATTATGCCAGCTAATGTGGAAACTCCAGGGAATAATTTTTGGCATTTTAAAAGAAAAGTTTGGTAACTAGGAATCATACTTTATCCAAAGATTGAATCCATCTTTTCTCAAGAGCTATTTCAATAGCAAAAAATAGCACTCATAACTGTAAAGCATAAGATGTACCAATACTAAAAGCAAACCAATCCCAGAAAATTTGGTAGGATGATCTTTAAACACCCTCTACAAGAATCAAGACACGCGAGTTTTAGAACAGTAGCTCTAAGGTTTCGATAATAACAATGTATAGAAGAATAATTGGGTACTTTAAAGTTTGTTCAAGTGTGCAAGACCATAGAATTAAATTATGACTCTAAAGTCAACATGTTGGCTCTGAAACACCAAGTTCTGAACACAATAGAGTGTATTTGGTACCCAAGATGAAGTTTTCATGACAAAGCTCTTATTGAAGATGGTCAACAAAAAGTCAAAGCTTTTTTTCGGTATGCATCAAGTTATGAAGATAAACTTTGATCTGAATACAAGCTCTGAAGGATAAAGTCAATGGTCAACACTCTGATGAATGTTTGATCAGGCCGGTTTTGAATTCCTCTAAAGAAATGTCATTGTCCAAGTCTTGCATTACGGTTTGTCCTTGCTGAATTAAATGAAGAACACGTTACAGAAAGGGACAAAATTGTTACGATACAAAGAAAATGCAACATATCCTTTTAAAAGAAGAAAAGAAATTTTGAAGTTTTGTTTAACATAATTATCCCTTGAAGTCAAAGTTTTCAAACCAGAAGAAAGCTCTTAATGCGCTCGCAATCTCTTCGAACAAAGCCACTATTCAAATCTCCGATAAAAGGAACTTAACCATTTAATGAAAAATACATCGCTACACGCTTTCAATTGTACAAAAACTCTGATCAAATTTCAAACACAAAAGCAATAAAAAAAATTCTTACAAAATTTATATATTTGAAGTCCTCAATTTATTGTAAACTCCGATGGTATAAACCCTCAAGAAGAGGCATGAAATCATAGACTTATGTGTCTAAGTAAATTTTAATTTTGTGCGATTATAGTGGAAAATCGTCTCAATTGTAAGTAGACTGTACGTAATCCAGATTGTGGGATGAGCCATGAGAAATATACGTTTCTTTATCTAATTATCTTTTGCATGCTCTAATTGAGTTTTAACTTAAGAGAAAAAGTTTCAACGGAAAGGTGGATAATTGATTTGAAGTGATTGATCGAATTAAGCATTTATCATAGTGGTGGTTTATTTGTAAGGACGGGTTGAATAATTTATTTTTTTATCCAAATTAGTGGTTGAGTGCACTTGCTTGGATTCAAAATCTTTAAACTTCACCATTGTAATGGGTCTTCATTAACCTTACGCCAGTTTTAATATTTTTGTTCGTTAAAAAAAAACTAAAAATGTTTCATCATAAATGAAAATGAAAACGAAAGAACCAGGCAACTGTATTTGATGGTTAATGAACTTCACTAATAATGATTTTTTTGAGGAGAATCTGTATTTAATCCCTATATCAAACAATTGTTGATTAGACTTTACTTACCTCCTGATCAAACATCATATTATAAGAGGACAAAAAATAACCAAAAGAAACAAAGTAACATATATTACGAATTTTAGCTTTGAATGTTGTTTCAACATTGATTTATCAAATATCTTATTTGTTCAAATAGAGGTCCATCTTTGCTTGGCTCCAATAATTCCATCCCATGAAAACCTTCCCCAAAGTATTCCACAACATCAACCCCTTTGCTTCTCAACATCCTCACGAACTCAGCCTGACGATCAATCAAGGGATCTCCATAACAACCCGTCACAAGAATCTTCCATCTCAACCGTTTGATTTTATTAAAACACTCATCATCTCCTTCATCCACAACCGTCGGATTACAAAACTTATGGTCCCTACCTACACCCTCAGGCAATGCAAACTCCCACATTAGATCATTCGCCTTAAGAGGCAATGCACGTTCGTTTTCGAGTCTCAATTCCGAATTTGTCCTTAGGCACCCACCAAAAAATGGATGGTGCAATATCAACCCTTTGATCTTTAGTTGGTCAAAATCAAACTCATCAACGGTTGCAGCACAACGTAAACCTGCTTGGTACGCGATGTTCCCTCCCGCACTAGTTCCCATAAGGTAACAATTTGACATATCACAAAATTCATGCACCCATTTCTCATTTGTTGTTCTTAACCAATGTAATGCCTCAATTGCATCGTCATACGCGGCAGGAAGACGTGATTCTGGCGCGAGACGGTAGTTAATGGAGGCAACCACCACGCCGATTTTTTCGGCTAATTTGAAGCAAAAGTTATGGTTGTCCGTTGAAGAAGCACTAAAATATATAAAACCACCTCCATGATAGTAAACAATTAGAGGGAGTTTTTTAGGATTGTGAAGTGTTGTGCAAGGTAGAAACAAACGCATCCAAGTATTCATGATAGGGTTAAGTGGGACATCTTTGGTGAGAACAATGTTGTTAGGGTCTTGTGTAGGTTCAGTGTTAGGTATTTTCATGAGCCTTGTGACACTCCCATCATGATTTATGATAATAGGTTGACTCTCTAAAGGATCAATGGTGGAATTTGAGTCTAATGGTAATGCATCTATTGATTCCTTCTTAGACATGATCGTTTGTGAGATTTGGTTCAAGATCAATGCTTACGATGATTATTGAACACCAAGTTATTATATAATTAGTTAATTAATTTTGTTCTTGAATATAATATCTTAATTAATTTTTGTTAATAACCGTTCTTTTTTTCTCTCTTTAAATGTGACTGTTATATTTATTTTACTTTATGAAATGTGACTGTTATACAGCTAAAATATAACACTAATTCTGCTAAAAAAAACATAACATTAATTCTGCTCAAAATAGTTAGGACTTGTGAGCAGTAAATAAATTAGTCCTTATATTTTTTGTCAAAAAAGAAACAATATAATTTTTTTTTAACGGCTAATATTGTTAATGAAATCAATCCTTTCAAGAAGAGTTAGATGGAGCCGTTATCTCACGGAGCAGTTACACTATGATAATATTCTAAAATTTTTTAGAATATTCTAATTTCGAAATTATTATTTGGGAAGGAACACAACTTTGGAGCACAAGAGACAATAAGATAAAATATGCAAGTTTGATTCTTCGAAAAAAAGAATAATATGCAAGTTTGATGGATCGGTGGAGGAGTTCACATAGGTTGACTTTTTTTTTGTCAAGTAGCTAAGTAGTTAGAATTCATCATTTTGAAAGTGAATAAGTAGGGTGTCAATGTTTAAACTCTGACATCTGCATATAATAATGCGTGCCCCTACCACTTGATATGTTTTCTATTGGAGAATCTTCAATGTATCCTTATTAGCAAAATCATCATAAGGTCTGTCTTTTGTGCACAAAACATTTTATATAAAAAATTAAGAGTTAAATATGTTTTTATCCTTATAAATGTACCAATTTTTTGTTTTAGTCCCTTTAAAAAAAATTCAATTTTCGTTTTAGTCTCTTTAAATTTTTTTTTTCGATTTCTAGTCTCCCAAAAGAATTGCATCTCCACTTTTGATACCTCTTTTTAAGTAAACTTATATGTATAATATTTTTGAATAAAATTTTGCAGAAAAAAGTATATAATATTATAAGAATCTCTACAAAAAAATATTTTTTATAAAAAAACATTAATTAAATACGAATTTTTTTTTGCGGTTAAAAATTTATATTTAATTCATGTTTTGTTAAAACGTTCTAAAATAAATTGGGGGATATTTTTACAATATTCTACACAAGGCGCGTCGCATGTGGCTTCTTCTGAGACATTTAGGGTGCAACCTTGTGAGACTAAAGCTTTAATTCTTGAGGTTCTTGAACAACGGTGTGACAGAATGTCTCACCTTGGAAGGGAGGTGGGTCGGCCTTTAGATGCGGCCGTCCGAGCTCTAGTTTAAAAAAAAAGGTAGTTTTCGATTCCTCACGGCAGCACAGTAAGCGAACAACGTCTTGTTCTCCAGGTTTACTCGCTCTATTTTGTCTAGACCATGGAGTATGAACTGACTTAATGATTATAACCATGATGATGCAGGATTAATTGTTTCTACTATTAAAAAAATAAAAGAATAATGTAAGGTCGGGGGATGCCAAGATTTAGAGGACATGTCATGACGGTAAACGCAAGAAAGCTGGCAAAATGCTTTGGCATTCGTTTCATAGCCTAAAAAAAGTTGCAAGGTTACCTAGTAAAGATCGCTCATAGGTTTTGAAGGTTTTGAAAAGGAATGTTCGGATACGTTAGGGTAAAGATAGGTTAAAGAGGTCGGTGGCGGTTGTTAATCAATGTTCTTATGATGAGACTTCTTCTCCGGCATCAGTTAATAATGACTAGAAGCAATGGGTGTTGTTGCGTGGAAGTGAGAAGGTGGTGGTGGATGATGTTTACGGTTTGGAGAAATATGTAGGGGTGAAATTCAATGGTGACTCTCATAACATGTGTAGTGTGCTTTCTAGAGTGGGTAAGGATAAGAGGGAGTAAACAAATGTGAGTGAGTAAGGGAAAAGGAGTTCGATGGTGGGAGGGTGTTGGTTGGGTGGTTCGGTGTGGTGGGGAGAGAGGCTGGTCAGTGAAGCTTATATCTTGGAATGTATGGGGGTTGGGTGGGAGAGAGAAGATAAGGGAGGTGTGCTTGTTAGTAGGGGAGAAACAACCATTAATTTTGTGTATTCCAGAAACGAAGTTGTCTATTTGCAATGATTTTTTGTCTGCGTCATTGTGGGGAGATTTGGATTGGGAGTTTTCTTATCGCTTCTCAGCAGGAGTGTTGGGGGATTTTTGACTCAGTGGGATAGTTCAGAGGTATAGGTGTGGTCTTTTGGTAGTTTTGAGCATTGTTTGCTGATTCATGGCAGGTTTATTAAATTGAATGAAGAAATATATTTGTTCAATATTTACACCCCTTGGGATCATGGAGCGAGGCAATTGTTGTGGGATTCATTTTTAATATAAGCAAAGAGGTAGGTAAAGCATCAAGAAGAGACCACCACATCACAACTAGGTTGGCACCTTGCAGAATTATCCATCGTCTACCACCTACTCCTTATATATTATTAAAAAAAGGTGGGAAAATATATACAAGAGGGGAGACCAAACCAAAATCCTCAAAAGAACATCAAAAAGATCAAACACAACCTAAGGGAACCTATAATTAGGCAGACAGATGCGGTCCCTGAAAAAGTCATGCACTAAATCTGTAGGTAAAGAGTCCAACCAAACTGTGTCAGCAACAAAATGACCATAATTTGCAAGTTTGTCCGCACAACAATTTCCCTCACAAAAAATATGGGAACAAATCAAAGTGATTCCCAAAAAGGAACAATTATGTCACCGATTACGCAATCGCAACAGAATAATAGAAGAATTGTGAAAGTCAAGAACCACTGCTATTGAATCGCTTTCTAGCCAAATGTGCACCCAACCATGAGATGCCGCAAACTCCATAACCACAATCAAACCCATAACCTCTGCTTCATAAATCGACACCTCACCCAGGTTAACCGCAAACCCGCCCAGAAAAGTACCAAGATGATCGTGAAAGATGCCTCCACAAGAGGCCGAATAACCACTCAAAGATCCATCCGTATTAGCCTTTAGCCAATTGCAAGTAGGAGGCTTCCAAAAAACTGGAGTTATCTCCTTGTAACGATGAAAGCTAGGCACCACAAGGAAACTGTATATATCAGCAAGCACAGAAAAATTGTTACCTTTGAAAATATTAACACTCAAGGGGACCGAAGAAGGAATCTTGGATTTAGCTGCGTGAAGCGAGACTTCTTCACAACTAAAACGAAGATAATTGCGGAACATCCAAATTGTGTGAACCGTATGAATAATTGCAGCAACACTAACATCTCGAACCTGTGAGCTACAATGAGCCGGAATACAGTGCAACAAAGAAGCTTTGGAAAATATATCAATAATACAGCTCATTTTCATCCCTAACCATTGCCAAAGGTGGCGGGCAAAGGCACAATCAAGGAATAAGAGCAAGGAGGTCTCGTCAGAGGCAAAGCAAAGAACACAAATAGAAACAATCAAAAAGCTCTGAGCGTAAATTATCATCCGTAGATACCATATGATGCATGAGGTGCCAAAAAAATGAAAGAGTGGGATGGAGGAATGCAAGGATGCCAAATAATTGAAGCCCAATCCAAAACAGTAGAAAGCGGATGCAAGAAAGCAAAAGCAGTCTTGGCCATGAGTACCCCCTTAGAAGAGTGCGACCAAATAAGCTTGTCCAAAAGGGGAGTCACCAGAATAGTAATTTTCTGGTGACTTACCATCAACAATAAGAATTTTGAAGAAAAGATGTAGGGAGCTGAAACTTACCATCAATAATAACCATGGACAACAAAGTAGTAAGTTGTCTATGAGATGATGCCTGGATATTGAAAATAGAAACCGAGGGATTGCCTAACTAATTGTCCAACCAGAAATTATTACGATCACCATTTCCAATCAGCCAGACATAATTATCTAGAATCGTTGCCATATGATTTTTCACGCCAAGCCAGATGAAGGATTTAAGGTGGCGCAACATTGGCTTCTTAGCAACAAAAAACGACGGTTAAAGAGCAAGGAACATTGCATCTCTTCAGTCAACAAATTCCAACTCAAGTGCAAAAGGAGGGAGTCATTAGTTAGACGGGTAGGTTTAAGGTCCAAGCCCCCGTCATCCTACGGGAAAAAACTGATTTTCATGCGATAGTACCAATTTCCTAGCAGTCAATGTTACCACCCCAAACAAAATTCTTGATCCAACGGTCAAGGAAATTCGATAAAGAAATGGGCCAGCGATAAATATGGAAATAATAAACAAGCTTGCCATGATCAATAGACTTCACAAGCTGCACCCTACCCATTATAGATAACAAAACTCCTTTCGAATATGCCAATTTTACCTTAATTTTGTCGACAATGGCACGAAAATGAATACATCTTGGCTTCCCCTTAAAGATGGGGCATCCAAGGTACTAAAAAGGGATTGCACCCACGGAAAACCCACACATCTGAACTAGCATAAGCTTGCGGCTGGCAGTCTTTGCACCGGTAAAAATCTTACTCTTATCATAATTAATCAATTGACTGAAGGCCTCTAAATAAGAGTTAAAAATGTACAGCAAGCATCTGACATTTTTCTTCAAACTAGTACAAAAAATAACGATACCATCAGCATAAAGAATATGAGTCGGAAGAGGCATACTCATATAGTAATGCATAGGCTGCAGTTTTCCAGCATCATATGCAGCCTCAAGTGCCCTACTCAGGACCTCTTCTATGAGACAGAACAACAAAGGCGAGAGGATCCACCTGACGCACTCCTCTTGAGCAAGGAAAAAACCAATAGAATTCCCATTCACCAAAATTGAAAGCCGAGCTGAACGCATAATAGCTAAAATCCAGTCACAAAAAATCTGACAGAAACCAAACCTCTAAAGCACCAAACACAAGAAATTACAGTCAAGCGTATCGAAGGCTTTTTTTATATTAACTTTCAGAGCCATGTTTCCTGGCTATAAGAAATTTGTGAGTGAAAAATGGCATGAGCTGAATGTTGATGCTTGAGGAGGTTATGTGTTTAACGAAAAATTTAACTAAATTAAAATGACGCTGCAGGATTGGAATGTGTCTCATACAAAAAACTTACCGGGAAAGATTGACTCCTTAAAAGCTCGGTTATATATTTTAGATGGTAAAGGTGAATAGAACATGTGTGTCTGAATCTGAGATTGAGGAAATGCATGGTATATCATCAAATATTCATTCTTTGTCTCGTGTAAATACTAATATTTGTTAGCAGCAATCCTGGTTGCAGTGGCTTCGTGAAGGTGACTGTCATACCCCAAATTTTGACCAATTTAATTTGTTTATTTCGTATGTTGTTCGTATTTTTAAAAACTCTTCGTTCGCGCTCTAATTCCCATGATATCAGTTTTTATTCGTATTGTGATCGCATTATATTTTTTCACTTCGTTTACGTTTTAATGTCACTCGCGTGTTAATTTCTTAATTTTTATCCGCGTTTTATTTGTATTTTATTTATCGTAAAGTTTGCGTTGTTAGAACTCATTTTTGTTCACGTCGTTGATTTACTATTTTATTAGTGTTTTTTAAGCCGTATCATTCCGTCGTCTCAGACGAAATTTCGGCAGAGAGGTATTTTAAAATACCTCATTTTTTGGTTCCGAAGGGACATTTATTTTTTATTTTTATTTAGTCATAATTATTTTTTCTTTTATTATTTTCGTTTTATTTTTTTATTTAGTTGGGTTTTTTTTTATTTTTTTTATTTAGTCTTTTAGTGCAATTTTTGTCCTGTCCATGTGTCATTTTGTTATTGGTCCTGGTCCAACTTTTTCTCCAAGTTTCAGTCAGGGGTATTTTTGTCATTCCAATGTATCAGAGAAATTTTATTATTTAAACACTGTTCACGCGTCAGAAAAGGGTCCCAATCAGTCAGAAAAAAGTCAGCCACCTATCAAATCAACAAACACTAATTTCTCACATTTCTTCATCTCACAAGATCAAATCACAAAAAACTCATGAATATCTCAAGAACACCATGAACACAAAAATTTCCAGCAATCTTTCTCAAGAACAATAACCACAAACTTAACCCATTTTCGAAATCAAACAAACCTCACACACAAACCATCACCATTTTCGTTTTCATTTACCACATAAGCTCAAAAAACAAATCGGCCACAATCAACCACCCCAACACAAACCAATTCGTTTTTTTTTTTAACCAACTCTCAACAAGAATAAACAGAATCAAAGCATAAAAGAGTGAGAAGAAGAAAATCGGATTCAACCGAAACAAAGGAAGAAAGAAAGGAAGGAAGTAGATCGAACCATAACAACATAAGAGCGACAGATTCAGTTTCGAAAACGGAAAGAAGAGGTAGTTCTTCTCTCTTTTTTTGTTGTGTTTTAATCTTAGATCTAGGACGAGTTGTGGTTGTTCTTCGCAAAGCAAGTCCGGATCCGTGTTTAAAATGAAAAAGGATATTTGAATTTGTAAATTTTTTTGGATTCGGAGTTGTTTTGAAACTCCGGCACGGTGGTGCACCACCGGCCACCATGCCGGAAAACAAGAACTCGCCGGAGAAGGAGGTGGTTCCGGCACTGTTTTTTTGCTCTTTGTGTAGAGAGAAGAAGGAAGAATGTGGAGAGAGAGTGGGATAGAAGGAAATGAGAAAATTCTGTAGAAAAGCTATTTTATACTCCTTCTTTCCAAAGCTCACACGTGATCCCCTTTAGCCCAATTCTCTCTTCTTCTAATCTCTATAATTTTGTTGCATGCACCCCTTGTTTTCTTACTGCATCCCTTTCATGTACATCTTTCTACTATTTTCTTTGCTCATGCATTTTTTTAGTCTTTTAGTTAAATTTGTTTTAATGTTTGTTTTCGAAAAACTTGCGTTTCATACTTTTTTTTTCCAACATACTTAATGTCATGCATTTTATTTGGTAATTATTCTCGTATGTGATATTCTTTTTATGCTTTCTTGAGTCATGACTTAATATTTCGGTATATTTCGTTTTGTATCATCTCTAGTATAATCTCATGCATCTTTTAATTTTTGTTATGTAATTATTTTTATCCTCCTTAGTGTGTATAATAGGAATTGATGTAATTTATTTTTTGCGCATTTTTATTTCTCGCCATCATATTTCTCTTGAGACCGTAGAATGTATTTAGGGTATGTAATATGTAACCGACACACGCACTGACACGCGCACCGACACTTCACTATTTTATTTACCGTTTTACGCTTATTTATTTTTCCGCCATTACGCTAATTCACCGTTAGTTTAGAAAAATATTTTCATCAAAAATCAAAAAAAGTCAAAATTCAAATTTCTTTAAAGTAAACCTTGGCTTGTGACCCAAGTGTTTTTTCCTTTTATTTTCCTTAATCAAATGTTAATCAATGTAATATCCACATTAGACATGGATTTCTTGCAATTAAAATTAACCAACTTCACCGTATTTTCTTCTCATGCCTTGAGGCCCCTCATCTCTTCTTAAAATCTTTTTTTCAAAAAAATGTTAAAATCAATTCAACCCATCAAAAAAAGTTCTTTAGCCGAACTACTTGATTTTGATCCCGATTTATTTGGGTAAGTAGGCAAAGGGTTTTGGCCCTTCCAAATCAATAAAAATAACCAAAAACATGTTTCATCTTTCTCATTTCTTTCACTTAAACTCTTAAATAATTTTTTTAATAAGTAAAATAATTTAGCGCAAGATTAAGAATAGGTAAAAGGTTCCTGTAACACCTCATTTTAATTCTATTATTTTAAATTATATTTGAATATTGGTTATATGATTTTGCATGACTTATTTGATATATATATGATTTTATGCGAAAATATATGATTCATGTGTGATATATATATATATTATGTGTTATTTTATTATATAGTTGTTTTATTATTTAAAATAAAATATGAGAAATAGAAATAAGTAGTAATAATATTTATTTAGAGTTAAGGGGGATTAATTGTAATTATGTGGATTAAGTGGGAGTTAAGGGAAAGAAAAAGGGGGTTATGTTTTGGGAGTTAGTAAGGAAAGAGTCAGACAAACATTTTCACGTACAGTAGAGAAAAAGAGAGTTTTTGAGAGAAAGAGGAGAAAAACCAAGAGGCTAGGAAAAGAGTTAGGAAGGGATCAAAATTGCTGTAGGCTTTCAATTTTTGCTGAATTAAGGTAAGGGTGGGATTCCTTTCACTAATAATGTATATAATTCTGAAATTTGATGAATTGTTGTGTTCTTGAGTTAGGGTTAGAAAGTTTATGTTAATTGATAAAATGAGATGAATTGTGTTGTTTGATGCATGTTCCTATGTTGTTTTGATTTCTATATTGCCTATTTGACTTGTAAACATCACTGTAAATCATTTTGGGAGATTAAGGGATCAAAATTTGGGTTTTTGGGTGAAAAATGGTGAGAAATCGTCAAAAAACGGGGCCCAGTTCGCTTAAGCGAGCCCCAAGCAAACTCATAAGCGAAATTGGGGTTCCTCTCGGCGTGAATCTCGCTTAAGCGAGATGCTCTCTGACAGCATTTCCAGTTTCGCGTTCTTGTGTCTTTTTCACACGTTTCTGTTTTGAATTAGCTTTCGGTGTAAACATGAAAGTTGTAGATAATTGAGTTAGCTTTCTAATGGCCTTGGTTTGACGTCTAAACTGTTTTTATATTTTGAGTTATGACGAAAATAGTCCAAGAGGGTATTCAGAAAATTTTAAGAAAACTTAGCATAACTAATTCTGAGTTAGTCCAAAACTTATGGTTGGTTTCCCAACTTCAAACTTAGGTATTGGGGATTTAGTTGAAGTGTTTTATGGGTATTTGGCTTATGCCTTATTGATCACCCTTGCTTGTTTTTGAAGAATGTTTTGGTCTGATATGAATGTAGTTGATTAATGTATGTGTGTTATGTTGATGAATTCTGTCGTAAGAGTTGTTGTGTCAGATTTTGACTAAGTTGTGGAGTGTGTCATAAACGATTAGGCACATATGTTGTTGTCGTAGATGTAGTTTTAGTTGTATGTTGATATACACAAGTCGAGTCCATTTGCATACTCATAACTTTTGGGGGCTTATGCCCTGGAATGCTTAGCATTCACACCTGTTGGGGGCTTATGCCCTAGAATGTTTATCATTCACCTGTTGGGGGCTTATGCCCTAGAATGGTACCACATGCATAATGCATTTGTCGTTGTCGATGTTGCATTGTCGTAGTCGTTGTCGTCGGTCATGTCGTTGGTGTTCATTGCTGATAATGACATTGTTGTTGCTGTTGTTTAATGTTGTTGAAGATAATTATGTTGCTATTATACATGTGTATATTTATTCACATTATATATGAATTGAATAATGCCTGTTGTAAGATGTTGTTGTTTCATTGATTTGATGAATTATATATATTTATTATTGATCGTGTATCTCACCCCTTCTGCTTGAAAACGTTGCCTTCCCTATGGGTAACTTGCAGGTAACGAAGATTAGTAGGATGATTGGCTCTGTGTCTAGGGCTCTGATACATATTAGGATGGGGGTCGTCGCGAATGTTTCATTATTCTTTTATGTATCTTATCTATGAAAAGACTGTGTCGTGGGAGTTTATTATTGTTGAAAATAATATTTTATAACTGTTGAGGCCTTTGTGCCAGGATTATGTTGACGTTGAATTATAATTTTTGAAGATTTATTCCGCTGCAGTTTATGAGAATTTTATGTTGTTTTGAAATAAATAGTTTATTCCTATTTATGAAATTTTGAAAAGTAGTGTAATACTCCGTCGTTGAAATACTCTGATATAATTATCTTTATTATTACGTCGTTGGGTGAACGAGGTGTTACAGTTTCTATGGGATACCATAGTCGGTTCGGGTGCTTAACACCTTCCCCAATCGAAACCAACCCCCGGATCCAGGTCTTATAAGGGTTTTTACTCACTTTTTCCCTTCCCACGAATAAAAGTTGAGAGTTCAAAGATTAAAGGTTCAAATCCGATTAATGATTTTGATACCCGAAAATTGAGAGCACAGTGACTCTAATTCAAAATACTTCCACTCTGTCCTAGCTAGTCGATGCCACCATAATGTTATAGTTCTGTTGTTGTGAACGGTATTCTGATAGAGGGAGTGCAACGTATCTACAATGCAGTCTTTTCTCATTATTCAACAACACTCTAGATCACAAAATGTAGTAAGGTCGGGCGTGGAAAATATTTTTTCCCGAACTTTGTCATATGCAGAAGGTGGTGGTTTGATTAAACATTTTTTTCAGAATGAAGTCAAAGCCGCAGTTTGGGATTGTGAAAGTTATAAAAGTCATGGCCCAGATGGTATAGTGAGGTTCATTGTGGAATTTCATCGAAATGGTAAATTGTCAAAAGGTATAAACTCTTCTTTTATCGCTTTAATTCCTAAAATCGATAGCCCTCAGAAATTAAATGATTTTCGGCCAATTTCTCTGGTAGTTTTTTTTGCAAAATTCTTAGCAAACAGACTGCGCATGCTGATCAGTAGTGTTATTTCTAACGCTCGGTCAACTTTTGTTAAAAATAGACAAATTCTAGATGGTATCCTTATAACTAATGTTGTGGTGGATGAGGTGCGAAATTCTAAAAAAGATTTATTAGTATTTAAAGTTGATTTTGAAAAGGCATCATATTCTGCTGATTGGGGGTATTTAGATGCAATTATGGGCAGAATGTCTTTTCCGGTTTTATGGAGGAAAGGGATTAAAGAGTGCGTCGGTACAACTACAACTTTAATGTTAGTCAATGGCAGCCCCACATATGAATTTACTTTGGAGAAGGGCCTAAGACAAGGTGATCCTCTTTCTCCCTTTCTCTTTTTGTTGGAAACAGAGGGTTTGAATATTATGATGTAATCCATGGTTTAGTCCAATCTTTATACGGGTTATAGCGTTGGTTCGTCGAATTCAGTTATTGTTTCCCATCTTCGGTATGCAGACGACAATTTACTTTTGGGTGTAAAGAGTTGGGCTAACGTTCGTGCTTTACAGGCGGTTCTTATTCTCTTTGAGGCGATGTCTAGCTTGAAATTTAATTTCCATAAAAGCATGTTGGTTGGGGTTACTATTTTTGAGTTTTGGTTGAGTGAGGCGGCTTACATGTTGAGTTGTAAAGTGGCCAAGGTGCCTTTTTTGTATTTGGGCCTTCCTATTGGTGGCAATCCCAGGTGGTTTGGTTTTTCGGAGACTGTTCTGAATAGCATTAATTCTAGACTATCTAGTTGGAAGAGTCATTTTCTTTCCTTTGCGGGGGGGGGGGGGGGGGGGGGGGGGGGGGAGTGAGGTTCATAAGAAAATGTTGTGGATTAATTGGAGATATGTTTGTTTACGAAAGGAGTATATAGGGTTAATGGTTAGGCCGTTGAAGGAATTTAACTATGCTTTATTAGGGAAGTGGTGTTTGAAGTTGTTAGTGGAGAGAGGTAGCTTTTGGTGTAGGGTCTTGGTTCCTAGGTATGGTGAGGAGGCAAGGAGATTGGTGGTTGAGGGCCGGAGTGTTTCTTGTTGGTGGGCGGAGATAATGTAGATTAGTGATGGTGTTGGTGTGGATGGTGGTGGGTGGTTTGATGAGCGTGTGTCGTGGAAGGTGGGAGATGAAATGGATACTTATTTTTGGCATGACCGGTGGTTTGATGAGTGTGTGTTGCGGAAAGTGGGAGATGAAATGGATACTAATTTTTGGCATGACCAGTGGTTAGGATGTGTTCCTTTTAGTGTGAGTTTTAGGCGGTTGTTTGATTTGGTTGTGGATAAGTTGTGTTTGGTATCAACCATGTTCTCTCTTTGTTGGGAGGATGGGGGAGCGGCTTAGCGGTGGAAGAGGCGATTGTGGGTGTGGGAAGAGGAGTTATTTGTGGAGTGCATGACTTTACTTCACAATGTTTCTTTGCAATCTAATGTTCCAGATCAATGGCAGTGGCAGCTTGACCCTCTAGAGGGTTATTTATTTTGTGATATTTATAGGTTCCTAACGGCTCAGGAGTCTATTCAGGTGGCTCTAGAAGCGGATTTAATTTGACACAAACAGGTGCCTTTAAAGGTTTCAATTTTTGCTAGGAGGTTACTTCGAGACATATTACCAACTAAATCAAATCTGGTGAATCGAGGCATAATCTCTACGAAGGCAAGTTTATGCACGGCATGTTGTGGTCATGTGGAGAATACGCAATATTTATTTCTTTCATGCGGTACTTTCAACTCCTTATGGCATCAAGTTCGTTCGTGGATCGGCATTCCATGGGTGGATCCTCAGGTTCTCCCAAATCATTTCATCCAGTCATATATGCTTCAGGTGGTTTGAAAGTGCGACGCTCGTTTGGGATTCTAATGAACTTAATAGTAGATTAATCTAAAATATAGAACCCTCCATACCTCAGTTACTGGATAAAGTTAAGTATTATTCTTTATGGTGGCTGAAAGATAATAACACCAATTTTGTCTTTGGCTATCAAGGGTGGTGGTCGAACCTGTTCTTGTGTTTAGGTATCGCCTAACCATTTTTTTTGTAAATTCTTTATTGACATATTGTATTCTTCAGTGGTTTTCTTGGTACACCTTGTGCCAAAGAGGTTACTCTATCCTATCAATCCCTCTAATTGAAAAAAACCAAAGTACATGAAAATTTACCTCTTTTTGCTTTGCTTTCAACTTCAAATTGTACTCGAATTGCAGTATATTGGAACACGGAATGCGAGAGTCTTAACAATATGAGGTAAAAAGATCCATAATCAAATTCAAGATTCCTTCTTTATCACCCTCATCCTAACATGGATTGATTTGCTGATCTTTGTTGTTATCTCCCAGCGTGGAAGGAAAAAAATAAATAAACCTCTATGTGGTTATCGTTCACTGCTTTTGTTTCTCAATCAATCCCTAACCTTTTGTTTCTCTTTTCCATTCCTTATTCTTTGGAACCCTCACCCCTTATACCTCTATTAGCGCTCATCCTACCACTCTGCAATCTTTTCTTTATCCCTTCCAATTTTGTGACCCACTCCCAAATAATCCTCTTTCTTTTTGTTTTTCCAAACCCTCTCAATCTTTTGTTCCATGGCAAACTTCAATATGCCTGATAATCATTTCTTTATGATTGAAACCGCTTCAAGAGATCACCATCAACAACAACCTTCATCACATCTGAACATTGAAACCACACCTGCCAGTCTAACCATCCCTGCACAAGATCAAGAAAACCACAATCAGGATTATTCAACACCACAATACTCTACACAAAGCAACACTCCCCACCCTAAAACTGGTTTCTTTATCTACCCTGAAACCATAATTCACGATGGGGTTCAAGCCTGTTCCAGAAGCATTCTTGGGAAATTCATCACTGATAAGCCAATTCATATCAATTCTATACAAACTGGCCTCAGTAACATATGGGGAAATCCAGCTGGCTTGCAAATCCAAGAAATTGAAGGAAAAACCCTGCAATTTTTCATGGATAAGAAATTTGATCATGACAGGATTCTTCTCAGTAATCCTTGGATTTTCAGGAATTCTTGGCTGGTTATCAAACCCTGGGACAGAGAAGCAGATATCAGAAATATTGACTTTGATCATGTCCCAATATGGATTCAATTGTGGGGACTTCCTAATCACTGTAAAACTAAGAAAATGGGGGAAAGTCTGGGGGCTCTTCTAGGCAATGTGGAAGCAGTAGAATTTTGTGAATAACCTGGGAAAAACAGGATTATCAAAATCAAGGTGGCTATCAACATACACAACCCAATCCAAACGGGTATACATGTGGGAAACCCTACTGATGGGACTACATGGATTGACTACAGGTATGAAAAATTGCCCCAAATCTGCTACAAATGTGGGCTCATTGGGCATGCTGAAAATCTATGCCAAAACCCCCCACTGAAAGAAGAGAACACAACGCCACTGGGTCCTTGGATCAGATCTACACAGTATGGGAGAAGGGTCATGGAAGCAAAAGACAAAAAGTATTACAGTAACCGCTCTCAAGCTAAGGATTTTGGCCGAAATAGTCCAACGGCACCTGAATATCTTGTACAACAGTTGGCAGCTATGAAAATACAACAATCAACAAATATGGCATCCTCTTCAGGACAACACCAGACAAGATACCAAATAAACAGCAGAAATCACTCTATAGCAAAAACAATCCATGAAGGCTCAGTACAAATGGCTATATTGGATACCAATACCAAAGGAAGCAACATCATCTCATCCAAAAGACAAAAGACTGAGGACTCAAGTTACACTCTTACTGAAATGGCAGGACCTGCTCAGCAGGCCAGCCAACAACCATGAAACTTATCTCTTAGAACTGTCAAGGGATTGGTAACCCCATGACAGTTAGAGCTTTTAAAAAGCTTATCTCTCTGCACCACCCTGACTTTATCTTCCTGATGGAAACTAAGAAATTAAAGAATAATTGCTACTTTTTGTCTTACTTAGAAAATCAGTATGATTCCTTTATTGTTGATTGCACCACCACTGGAGGTGGAAAATCTGGAGGTCTTATTTTTTTGTGGAATCCTGTTTTTAAAGTGGATATAATAATGCATGATTTTTTCTATATTGACTCTATTATTACTTCTACTATTGATAATACTTGTTAGAGATGCACTGGCATGTATGGCTACCCTCAACACCATAACAAGTTTCTTACTTGTAATGCTATTTCTAATCTCTCTTCTTATAAATGGAATCCTAATTGGCTTATATTTGGTGACTTCAACATGATTCTGCATAATTAGGAAAAACGGGGGGGGGGGGGGGGGGGGACCCATTAGATCTTAACATCACTCAACTCTTTAGAGACACTATTAATGCTTGCAACTTGAATGATTTGGGTTTTAATGGGAACATTTTTACTTGGGCTAATAACCACGAGGCCACCCATATAAAATGCAGGCTTGACAGATTTCTTGCTAATCATGATTGGATATCCTGTTTCCCTAACCACTCTAATACTCACCTTGTCAAATTTGGTTCTGATCATATTCCTCTATTACTAGAATTTTCACAGGCTAACCGTTGCAGGCAAAAGTTCTATAAGACCAAGAGGTTTAAACAAATTTGGCTCAGTAATGAGGAGCACTACAACATTGTTAAACAATCTTGGGAAAACTCTCATATTCCTATAACACAACGCCTTTCCCTCACTCTAAATAATCTCTACAAATGGGGCCATGAGATCTTTGGCAACATCCATAATAAGATAGGAACTACTCAAGAAGCTCTTCATGCTTTAAACATCATCAGTGACCAACAGGGCATTATGAGTCAGATAAAAGACAAAGAGAAAGAGCTTGATACTCTTTTGACCCAGGAGGAATCTTGGTGGCAGCAGAGATCTAGAGTGTTATGGCTCCAAAATGGTGATAGAAATACTAAGTTCTTTCATATGAAGGCCAACCAGCGGAAAAAAAGGAATAACATTGACAGAATTCAAGACAATACTGGCCAGCTTCAACACGATCCTAATAAAATTGAAGAGGTTTTGATGGATTATTTTAAGCATTTGTTTACCAGCCAGAATCCTACTAATGTGGAAAATACTACCCAAGTTGTTCATGATCAACTCACTGAAGAGATGAAGCTCTTCCTTAATGAACCTTTTACCCCTGACGATGTTTTAACTACTGTTCAAAGTATGAAAAGCCTTGCAGCTCCTGGCCCTAATGGGCTCCCTGCAAAATTATATCAACATTATTGGTCTATTATTGGTTCTGACATTACTAACTCTTGCCTTAATATCCTCAACCATGGAGGTGACCCTAGCCTGTACAATCACACAAATATATGCCTTATCCCTAAAGTCAAAACCCCCAGTCACCCTAAAGCATTCAGACCCATAGCCCTTTGCAATGTCACCCTTAAAATCATCACAAAAACTATAGCCAACAAAATCAAATCCCTTCTTCCCAACATTATTTCTGACAACCAAAGCGCCTTTATCCCTGGTAGGCTCATCACAGACAACACCCTTATGGCTTTTGACATATTCCATTACCTTAAGCACACTAGTAGGAAAAATGGCTATGTGGCTATCAAAACTGATATGGCTAAGGCTTATGACCGTTTGGAGTGGACTTTCATCCAATCTACTATGATCAGTGTGGGTTTTCCCCCCCATTTGGTTGCTCTTATCATGAGATGTGTCACCACTGTATCCTATAGTATAATTATTAATGGAAGACCTACTTCAAGATTCAGTCCTCAAAGAGGAATAAGACAGGGAGATCCCCTATCTCCCTATCTCTTTATTTTGTGTGCTAATGTTTTTTCCAACCTTATTTCAAAAGCTCAAATAGACAATAAGATTCATGGAATCAAAATTGCCCCGGGAGCTCCTGAAATAAGTCATTTATTGTTTGCTGATGATAGTCTTATATTTTGTAGAGCAAATAAAATAAAAGCTACCAACCTCAAACATATTATAACCACTTACCAAGATGCATCTGGCCAACTGGTTAATTTAGACAAGTCTGAGCTCCTTTTCAGCAAAAAAGTGGATCTGCAAGCACAAACTGATGTTCTGGAATGTCTCCCTATGCAACTGGTAACCATGTTCTCCAAATACCTAGGGATGCCAACCAACATTGGTAGATCAAAAAGACAAATTTATGATTATATTTAAGATAGGATCTGGAAAAAATTAAAGGGATGGAAAGAAAAACACTTATCTTTCTCTGGCAGAAGCACTCTTATTCAAGCTGTTGCCCAGGCCATCCCAACCTATATCATGAGTTGCTTTCATCTTCTAAAAACTTTCTGCAACTACATAGAAAAGATGACTTGTAATTTTTGGTGGGGGAGCAATATGGAGTAAGCTTTGTAAAAATAAAAAACAAGGAGGCCTTGGATTTAGGGATCTTAGCCTCTTCAATGAGGCTCTGCTTGCAAAGCAATGCTGGAGATTAATCACCAATGAGAATTCCCTTCTGGATATAAAGCTAAGTACCACCCTCAATGCTCCTTTCTTAAAGCTAAACCTAAATCTAACATGAGCTACACGTGGAGAAGCATCTTAAGAGCCAGACAACTTATTACTAAGGGAAGCTTCTGGATGGTGGGAAATGGCAGCAAGATAAACATATGGAATGATCACTGGCTTCCTAACCAGAATGGTTTTAAGATATGGACTTCTAAACCTAACCCAAACCATTACTCTCTAGTTAAAGACCTTATTGATCAGGACAATCTCACCTGGAAAGTGGATATTATAAAGGAATTATTCCTTCCCTTTGAAGCTGATCAAATATTCCAAATTCCTCTTTCTGCTCAAGATCAAAATGATGAATTGGTGTGGTCAGGAACCCATGATGGAAACTACACAGTGCGCTCTGGCTACTTCACTAGTCAAAACTGGAACAACTCTCACTCTAAGGAACCTTGCAGCTCTCAATCGGAGGATTGTAAAAAATGGGAGACCTTATGGAAATTAAAGATACCACCCAAATACTCTAACCTTATCTGGCGCATTCTTCACAAAGGTATTCCTGTTAAATACAACCTTTTCACTAGAGGAATACTAAGTGAACCGCTTTGCCCCATATGTTATGACTCAATTGAGGACATTACTCACACTTTTATGGGTTGCAACTGGGCTAAACAAGTTTGGTTTGCCTCTCCCTTAACTTTCAACATGGACAACATAACTTTAAGTTTTACTGATTGGTTAACTCAACTTCTCAATTCAATGGATACCAATAATCTATTACTCATAGCAGCTACTATCTATCAAATATGGCAAGCTAGAAATCTTTTGATATTTCAGAATAAACAGATACCTGTGTTGGATGCTGTCTCCAAAGCTTCAAGCCTCACTGAAGAATTCAAAACTCTGCAAATTCATCTTCATCACGAGGCTCCCTCAGGCAATCTTAGTACGCAGTGCTGCAACACCAGCTGGAGTCCTCCTTCTATGGACTACCTCAAAATCAACGTGGATGCTCACCGAATAGGTGATGGCCGTTGGGGTTTGGGGTGGATCCTTCGACGGGAGGATGGGGGCACGATTGCGGTGGCTACTAAGGTGATCCGGTGCCATGAAGATGCAAAAACGGCGGAGGCTTTAGGGATTCTGGAAGTGTTAAAGTTCATTAGGAATCATGGTTTGAGCTCGGTGATTATTGAATCCGATTCGCAAGTCTGCACCAAAGCTATCTCAGCCAAGCGTAGTGCTCGTTCTTACTGGGGAAAAATCATTCGTTCATGTATTAGCTTATGTGAGTCTTTAGATAAGATTGAAATCTGGTGGACCAATAGGAGTAGCAATCATGTTGCACATGAGATTGCCCGTTGGGCTGGAAAAGAACCAGATAGATATTGGACTTCTAGGTTCCCCAAGCCCATTTTCTCTCATATCCAAATAGATATGAGTTTGTAATCTCTCTTATTAATTCATTTCCTTTTTCAAAAAAAAAAAAAGAAAAGAGGAGGTTACTCTATCAGTGTTAGTATATTCCATTTTTTATTGTTCAAAAAAACAATTCTACACGTTATTTGACTTACAAATAAGGACCAATAGTGGTGATTGAAAATTTTATAACGATTAGTGAAGGAAAATTTTAGAGGTATTTAATGAAAGGGTATTTAAGTATTTTAAACATAATCAACATTTCTCTCTTCTATTTCTCTTCTCTCTCTTTAACCAAACAACACTTCAAATGTACTTTATTTCTCTTATCTTTCTCTCTTACTATAGTCTCTCTCACTTATATCTAAATAAAGATTGGTAGACACCCTTAATATATACATCCCTCTCTACCACTCTGAAAAAGTTCAGTTAACCGAATATATAATATGTGTGACCACATTTTTCCAATTGTGTGACCATTATTTAGAAGGTGAAAAATGTGGTCACACAACTAAATGCACGTGACCACTATTTTTCCAGATAGTTAACCGAATAAATTCTAAAAAACTAGTGGCCACGCAACTAAAAAAATAAAATGTAAACACACAAATCATATATTTAGTTAATTGAAATTTTTGAAAGTGATGGAGAGAGATGTACACGTTTAAGTGTCTTCCTATCATTGTTCCTTATATCTCTCTTCTCGATTTCTTCTCACAACCATATGAAAGACAGACAAGAGATTAATTGAAAAAAATGTAACCTTAAATTGACATGAAAAAAAATTAAAAAGCTGGTGGGTGGGCAGGTTTCCATTTGGCTACCCTTGCAATCTTGGAAGTGTTGTATGCGTTAGGCTTGATACTACTCCAACGAGAACATCTCTTGTTCAAACATCCTCCACTTAGATTTATTTCCCAAACACATTGTTTGCAGTCGTCTTGGTTTTCATCATATACGTTAAGATAATGACGGCGAAGGTCGCTAGGCCATCTAAAGCTGCAGAAGAATAACGTAGTTTTAAAAATAACCACCGATGGTTGAAATGAAAATTTGTAACTTCCTCCGTATCGGAGTTTATGAACTTTAAGATCGTCATCTTTGGATTGGCAACGTAATTCGACATATGTTGCCGGTAATCGATTGATAATTGTAACTGTTACAATACGAGCTATAGTTTCTGTGGCCTCAAATGTAAGTAGCATAATCAGCAATATTGAGAATTTTATGGTAACTGAATTTGAAGCTGCCATTGTTGTATGCACAATGCTTTCAAGGTTTACATCCTCTTAATTTATAGAGCACTCAACAACTCAACCTTGCACGTTTTCAATTGTAAAACATTCTCAGTTTTTTTTTTCATGTTATTTAACTGTAATTATAATTATATATCTTTCGTTACTCTTTCACAACCTCTCTTTCAAATTAATGAACATTTAAGGACATCGGAACAAAACAATAATGAATATTTTTATAATATTGTGAAACAATAATTATAAGTAAACAGATATATTTAATTAAAGCGGAGCAAAATGAGACGAATTATTTTATACCACTCTAACGTATTTTTGTTTCTTTAAAAAATAAGTTAGAGTGTTTTATGGATGCAAGGAGTGTTTTATGCATGCAAGGAGTTTTAGTGCAAGGTGAGAAGGTGTTCTAAACTTAGAGGGACAAATTACGCATGATCTAAAATTATCCTAGAATGAGAGACATCACTCAAAACCCTAGAATACTATAGCAAGTAATATGAAACTACAATTTTAATAACAATGCGAAGGTTTCAGATTATATTAGCCAAAAAATTCTGGAAATAAATTCATATTATATAATATAAACCATCCCATAATGTAGATTGTGAGGTTAAGAACAAAGTTTGGATGATTGTGATGTATTTAATGCTATATAGGTCGGTTTGGACATTTTTAATGTTTACTTTAATTGTGGTCATAGTTTAGGAACATTTCTTGGCTATATATAGTTTTGCATTCTTCAACATTTTCTTTCATTCTTCACTTTCATTCAAGCATCACTTTTATTTCTTAGTTTTCATTTTGGAGTGGATTATGATACGGTGGTCAATGTAGATCATTCATACTATCCCTAAAATTTCCCTCCCGTTTTTATACGGATAATATGATTTTCAAAAGAGACCTTTATATCGATTATAATTAGAATTTTAGATTTTGATAGAATTAAGATTATATAATTTAAAATCTTTTTTTTTTGAAGAAATAATTTAAAATCTTGTAAAAGAGATTTTGATTATATAATTTAAACGGGAGTATTTTGAGAATTTTAAAGGGTGCGAAAAGTGTGCGAGGGTGGAAAAAAGATCTAAAGAAGCTACTAGCCCAAAGTAATCTCAAAAAAGGTTTAAACTCAAAAAAAAGAATCAAAATTTGGAACGGTTGAATTTTTATAAATATTAATTTCATTTTAGCTTCATTAAATTTGTGTTTGAATCTTTTAATTTGTTTTTCCAATAAAAGTTATCACATTGAAACAAAACTATCCCAAAAGAGAGTCTCACATTCATTTAAGGGTATATTAAGTTTTTAGTCTTAATAGGTATTTCCAATTTCATTATTAGTTGTTACGAAGAAATCATAATTTTTAGTTCCTATAAAATTTGTTGTTGTTTTCACCGTTAGGTGAGGCCAACGAAAGGTGATGTGTCACTACACAAGTTAATGAATCAAATATGATAATTTTTTATTGAAATATGTGTATTGAATTTAATTTTTGAATTTGTAATAAATTGAATGTACAAAATTTTAGAAAATATTTATACTCTTGGCTTCTTTAACATGTGCTCTTAGGACACAAGTTAGCATGATCATTTTATATATTATAATTTTGCTTTTCCAAAAATAGCGATAAAATTTGAAATACATAAAATACCTTTATTGCAAGATTAAAAAACCCAATTTCTTCTCTCTTATCTTCTTCTCAAGCGACCCATTCTTCGTGTTATCGCATCCATCTAAACAATCACCTTCCTCGCCTTCTTCTTCTTTTCATCAAATCCCGATCTCCAATTTCATCCATATTCTCTTCTGCTCTAGCTTAAACTACTCCTGATTCCATCTTTAAACCCAATCGCAACACATCTCCGCAATTTATTCCATTCATTCGATTCATAGTTGTTGCACATTATTGGTGGATTTGTAAGTATAACTAGTATGTTTATCCGTGCAATGCACGGGTGAGAAACTACTATTTTTAACCTCTAAAAATAAATTATGTTGTTTTTTTCTTCTATTTATCCACAAAATTATTTGTCTCGTGTTTTTTTTTCCCATTTGTCCGTGTTTTTAATGTCGTAAAGACAAATATGTGTATCTTGTTTTGATTAATGATAAATATATGTATCATATTTTGATATATCAGTGAAATATATTTCTTTTATTTTTTATAATTATCAAATAAATATGTTTGCATATTTTTCTTTATGTATACGTAAAGAAAAATACACAAACATATTTATTTGATAAACTATAAAAATAGGCAAATATATCAATAATAAATATTTGTGATTGATACGTATCAATCACAAATATTTGTCCCTTGTTTTTTTTAGATTTACCGAGTACAAATATTTCTCTCATGTTTTTTATTATCAATAACTAATATGTTTACAGTGTTTTTATATTTATCAATAACAAATATTTGATTGATAATTTTTTTAAGTATCAATGATAAAGATTTATAATTTTATATTTATCAATTAAAAAAATTGCGACAATAATCTTGTTTGATTGATTTCTGGTGTTAATTACAATTTAAAAACATAGTATTTATAGTGTGATTATTTCCTATCAGACAAAAAATGTTGCCTCAAGTCTGCTCGGGCTTGACGTTTATGTCAGTTCTACCAACAATTGCACCAGATACGTAGACAACTATGATGAGCACTTCATGTGTTCATAATTCGGGTGTAGTATGTTATGTCAACAATACTCCAATTATCTCATAAATCGATTCTCATTTTTCTTGTTCTTTAAATTTTTGCAATATGTTAAGGGTGCAAATTGGAAAGGCTTAAGGATGTCTAGTCCCCATGTTTTAAAATGTCATGATGTTACTACCGTATGTAGCACTCTAGGCAAATGATGAGATTGATCGATAAACATTTGGCATTTGTCGCATTTTTGCAGGATTTCCTTGCAGATCTGAGGACCTTCGATGCTAAGGGCATAGCTCCGTAATGATTTGAACAAATGCCTTCGTTAATCTTCTTCATAACATATTCTATTTCCTATTATTCTAGGCAAAACAATAGAGGTCGGGAGAAGCCCCTCTTATGACGGTTTATTGTGTTGTAACTCACTTGACTTTCCGAGCTTCCTCTTTGTTGATCGGAAGTATCTCTATGAGAGATAATATTTGAGTTCGATTACCATCTTGAATTCAAAGATGCGATGTTTATGAAAAGTTTGAAACACTATAAAATTTTGTTGACTATATGCCTTCAAGCTAGCCACCTTTGGTAACCCGTCGGTTTTGGTATTGTCAACTCGGGGAATGTGGGTCACATTAAACTCTGAACTTTTTCATGAGTTGCTCGATCTAATAGATGATTGAAGGTTCTTTCGTTTTTAGGCATTCACATTTTACTTGATTCATACTCATTTGGGAATCAATGTTGACTTGGAATTGTGACACTCCCATTTTCCATGCCAATTGCAAACCTGCTCTTAAAGCTTTGTCTTCTGTCTGATTGTTGCATCTTTTGATATTAATTCTCAGGGCATGTTGCATATTCAGCCCCCAGGTCCTTCGAAAATGAATCATGCTCCACTAACGTTTAATGATCCATCGAAAAATAATGTCCACCGTCTGCGACAAATGGATATGTCATATCAGACACAAAGTACACTAGCTAGGAATTGAGATTTGATGGCTTCTCTTGGCTCAAAAGCGATTTGGAACTCAGAATTTTTACTAACAATGTCACAATTCTTCTTGAAATTAAGATATTTGGAGAACTGTTTTGATAAGAAAGTTAGTCTCCGAGCTGAGATGGCTAAGGAAATGCTACTTTCTCCAATTTTTTATATCATGCCTCTACTCCATGCAGTACTTTACTAACGAAGTACACTTGGTACTTAACTCTTTCTGTTTCTTCAACTAGTGGTGAATTGATGGTGTCTTTGTAGCGACCAAGTAAAGTGTTAACTAATGAAGCACGGACACGGACACGGACATTGAGACGCTGATAATGTTAATAATTTGAGAAAATCATATAATTCAGTGTAATTATAGGTACGTGTCCGACACCGGAACACGCCTAATCCAAGAAGTGAGAGGCGGATCCAGCTACACTTGATGCACACCCTGGACCTTTGCTATTTGCACCTAAAATCCTTGTTTTATTGCTATTTGCACACTCTAAGATTTTAGTTTTGCACCTCCTCAAAGACTAAGTCAGACTAGTGCAACTGATATTTACTGGCCTGTTTAGTGCTATTAATTTTTCCATTACTCGCCTGTTTAATGTTGTTAATTTTTACTTAAAATAAATTATAATGCTGGCATTTATTGTAATTGGTAGACTTTTAGTTTCCCATAAATGTCTTAAGGCTAATACTCATATACTCCACTAAATCAAAGGGTTTAGCGTAGTTGCAAATAAATAATACAATATAATCACTAAATCAAAGGATTTTGACTCATAATGTACCATAAACTACTACCACAAAAAAAATCATTTCACTCTATTTTTTATTAATTTTTTTGTTTCTTCCTCAAAAAATTTAATTTCTATGCACTAACTCTTTAAAAAAAAAAATCTCTGCACTAACTATTAAGTTATTTTAAACGTGCACGCAATGATGTGCTTTTACTATTTCTTCAGCTTGAATATAATCATATTCTTTTTCAAGAAGAGATGCTTTGGTACCAAAAATTCAGAGATATGTGGGTTAAATTTGGTGACAAAAATAGTTTGTTCTTCCACACCCAAACCATTATCCGTAGAAAGAAAAATAAAATTCACACCCTTTAGCTACCTAATGGCATTTGGACCACAAATAGTGACATTCTCCAAGGTGAAGCCCACAAATACTTCAAAACTTTCTTTACCAGCAACCAACTTCACCATAACCGCAAGTTTAACCTTGGTAACCATCCTCTTATTGATGAACTAGGCGCCACTTCCCTAACCAAACCTGTCACAAAAAATGAAGTTTTAGCTGCCCTTAACTCTATGAAACCTTACAAAGCCCCATGTCCATATGGCTTCCAATGCATATTTTTCAAACAATACTGGCACATTATTGGCGATGACATTTTCAATTTGGTGCAGTCTGCTTTCCAAACAGGTGCCTTTGATCCTGGAATTTTTGACACCCTCATTGCCCTCATCCCCAAAATCGATCCTCCCAAAACCTACAAAGACTTTTGACCCATCAACCTTTCCAATGTTGTTTATAAACTTATAACCAAAGTCTTGGTTCACCGTCTCAGGCCGCTTCTTAATATTATTATTGGTCCCTATCAAAGCAGTTTTCTGCCTGGTAGGGGCACTACTGACAACTCAATTGTTTTGCAAGAAATTGTTCATTTCATGAGGAAAAAAAAAAGGATATGTTGCTTTCAAGCTTGACCTTGAAAAAACATTTGATAATGTCAACTGGGATTTTCTACATAATTGCCTCCAAGATTTTGGATTCCCAGACATCACCATCAAGCTTATTATGCATTGTGTTTCATCTTCCACCTTCTCTGTTTTATGGAATGGTAACAAGTTGCCGTAATTCAAGCCTTCTCATGGTCTTCGACAAGGTGATCCTCTTTCACCGTATCTCTTCATCTTGTGTATGGAAAAACTCTCAGCAGCCATCAACAATGCCGTAAGTCAAAGGAAATGGGAACCTATCAGAATCAATAACACAGGGCCACACCTCTCTCATCTCCTCTTTGCGGATGACGTTCTTTTTTTTATCAAAGCCAAAAGCTCCCAATTCAAGGTTGTATCATAGATTTTTGATGAATTCAGCAAAGCTTTAGGATTGAAAATAAATCTATCAAAACCAAGAGCTTTCTTCTCTACAGGTACTCCACAAGCTAAAATTCACAAACTCACTGCAATTTCAGGAATCCGCAGCACTACCTCTCTTGATAAATACCTCGGCTTCCCTATTCTTATGGGGCAGCCAAAGAGAAGTGATTTCTTATTCATTATTGAGAAAATGCAAAATAGGTTGGCATCTTGGAAAGGCAAACTTCTTAACAAAGCGGGGAGACTGACTCTTGCTTCTTCAGTATTATCTTCCATTCCAACTTACTATATGCAACTTAATTGGCTTCCTCAAAATATTTGCGACAACATTGACCAAACAACTCGCAATTTTATTTGGAAAGGGAATAATAATAGAGGTGTTCATCTTGTTAATTGGAAGAAGGTTGCAAGCCCGAAGCTTTCAGGGGGGCTCGACATTAGAGCAGCTAGAGAAGCGAACATTTGCCTTCTAGGGAAGCTGGTTTGGAACATGGTGCAAAAAACAGACAAACTTTGGGTGAATCTTCTTTCCAACATTTATTCTAATGGTTCTAATTTTCTCTTCGACGCTTCATCCCACCGCAATAGCTCGCCCACTTGGTCCTCTACAACCCGTGCTAAAAATGTCCTAAAACCGGTTATATTTGGAGAGCAGGTTCAGGAAATTCTTCTTTTTGGTACAACAATTGGAGCACTCTTGGTGTTCTTGGCATCCAGATACCATTTGTGGGCATTCATGATATCTACCTCACTGTTCATGATGTTATCACAAATGATGGACAACACTCTTAGTCTCTCAACACCATCATCTGTAACACCCCGTTTTTCCAAAGTAAAAATTTCTTAATAAATAATCAGAGTTCCTCAATAAACGGAATGCTACATTTCTAAAAATCTCAAAATAGAATAAATAACGATTTATCCTTCGTAAAATAATAATCATAAAAGATTCAAAACTTCGCAGCGGATAAAAATTCAAGTTAACCAAATAGTTTTGGCACGCAGGCCTCGTCAAAACTTCTCAACATAAATTCAACTGAAACTTAATAATATTAAATCATAATCAATACGTAAGGAATAGAAAATAGTTATAAAGGTTCCCATCCCGTTACGTATCAGAGCATCTAAGGACACAATGAGGGTAGCCACTCACAACAGCAAACAGAAGCTAAAGCTTAATCACCTGCAAGTTACTCATATGAAGAGCAACATTTCCAAGCAGAAGGGGTGAGATTCACAAAACAATGGCATTAAACATATAAATCAATAATTATATTTAACAACATAGACATCAAATACATTCTCATGTAACATCTTAATTAACATGATAATCATCATCATAATTTAGCATCTTAGTTAAACTTAATAATTCGACTCGACAATACAACTTCAACTCGACTTATGCAACTTAGACATCTTATTCATGCTTGTGGTACCAATCTAGGGCATAAGCCCTCGTTGCTATTGAGTATAAATATACTCCTAGGACATAAGCCCTCGTCGCTGTTGAGCATAAAAATACTCCTAGAGCATAAACTCTCGTCTCTGTTGAGCAGAAGCTCCTAGGGCATGAGCCCTCGTTTCTGAATGATTATGCATAAACTCAACTTCTTATAACTTAGACAACATAAATGACTCCAATAATTTGGATCACAACTCATAATCTTGGAATGACACATTCATCTTTTAATCATTAATATATAGCTGCATGGCAGCGCATCAAACATTCCAGGATATAATCATATCGTAAACAATCACATTTTTCATCACTTATGGTTCACAAAAGGGAACATACACAAATGTATATGTCACTACTAACAAAATCAAACATTTAAATAATAGCTTTCAGGTCATCTTCATTATTAAACCAATGCTTAATTCTAACTCAGGGGTCATCTCGTGACAATTTGTGCGACAAGAGTCGCATAATTCTAAGAAGGCATTCTGATACAGAACTGCTCGCTATGGCGAGTGCTATCTCTCGCCTTGAGAGCCATCAAAGGTCACTCGCTGTGGCGAGTTGGGTTGCTCGCCATGCGAGCCATCAAGGGTCACTCGCTTTGGCGAGTTGGGCTGCTCGCCTTGCGAGCATCATGGTGCTACTCGCTATGGCGAGTGCGATTGCTCGCCTCGCGAGCCATCTAAGGGTTACTCGCTATGGCGAGTGGGTTTCTCGCCTCGCGAGCTGTTGAAGAGCATTCGTCGTGGCGAGTTGATTGCTCGCTGTGGCGAGCGATGATAGAACAGTTACGGGGTTACGACAATTTTTACCCAAAACCCCAATTTTCATCATGTTCCTCCCTAATTTCGACTATAATGATGTTTAAAGGTTACCCTATGGTTTGTAAATAGTTTTCTACAACAATGGTACTGTTCCTCATCATTTAATCATCAATTCATCACTTTTTGACCTAATTCTCAATTTCTAATTTCTCATGAATTACTCCTAAAATCTGTTAACTATAATCATGAATCACAAGTTTAATGAAATTGTAATGCTAGGCTCACCCTTACCTTAAGAAAATTGAGCAGCAGCCTCTCTGGTTCTTCTCTTCTGTTTTCTCCCTTTTTCTCCCAAAACTGAATTGTACGTTCTGTACAATTCTAAAACCTAATTTTCCCTTTTAAACCACTTCTATCTTATTTTATCTTATTTCACTTAATCCCTCATAATTCCATCTAATTTCCAATACAGCCCCACAACTTAAATATTTATTTTATTTTCAAATCTTATTTTATTAAACAATAAAATAAGTTACAACACCTCATAAAATCACATAAATCATATATCTCCCTTAATTCACACAAAATCATATAAATATTCTCTATACTCTAAAAATAATTTAAATAATCAAAACGGGCGTTACAACTCTCCCCAACTTATAAGATTTTCGTCCCCGAAAATTTACTTTAAGCAAACAACTCTGAATAAGACTCCAGCATCTTACTCTCTAGCTCCCACGTCAAGCTTTCACCAGTCGCTCTGTCCCAAACGACTTTCACAAGAGGTATTTCCTTGCCTCTCAACTTCTTCACTTCACGACCTTCGATCCTCACTGGTAAGGTCTCAACCGTAAGGTTATCTCTAACCTGCACATCATCCCTTTCAATCACATGGGATGGATCCGGAACATACTTCCGAAGTTGCGACACATGAAACACATCATGAAAATTCGAAAGGTGCGGCGGTAAACCTACTCGATACGCCACCGTTCCAATTCTTTCTGATATCTGATACGGACCAATAAACTTCGGAGTTAACTTCTTTGACTTCAATGCACGACCCACACCGGTCATGGGAGTAACTCTTAGTAATACATGATCTCCCTCTTGGAACTCAAGGTCTTTCCTACGCTTATCATGATAACTCTTTTGTCGACTCTGCGACGCTTTCATCTTTTCTTGAATCATTTTTACCTTCTCTGTAGTCTGTTGAACAATTTCTAGTCCTAAAACCACACTCTCACCTGACTCAAACCAACACAACGGAGTTCTACATCTCCGACCATACAAAGCCTCGAAAGGTGTCATTTCGATACTAGAATGATAACTGTTATTGTACGTGAACTCTATCAACGGAAGATGACTATCCCAAGTTCCTCCTTGCTCAAGTACACAAACTCTCAGCAAATCTTCTAATGACTGAATCGTTCTCTCCGACTGACCATCTGTCTGCGGATGATACGCCGAACTCAACTTCAACTTAGAACCTAAAGCCTCTTGCAAACTCTTCCAAAATCTAGAAGTAAACCTCGGGTCTCTATCTGATACGATGCTCGAAGGAACACCATGCAGCTTCACTATTTCTCGAATATAAATCTCCGCCAATTGAGCTATAGGAAAACTGATGTTAATCGGAATGAAATGAGCCGACTTCGTCAATCTATCAACAATCACCCAAATGGTGTCATTCCCTTTTGGCGTATTCGGCAAGTTCGTCACAAAATCCATGGATATACTATCCCATTTCCACTCTGGCACATCTAAAGGTGTCATCAATCCAGCAGGTCTTTGATGTTCCACTTTGGACTCCTGACAAATCAAGCAAGAATACACAAACTGTGCCACGTCACGTTTCATTCCAGACCACCAAAACAACTTCTTCAAATCATGGTACATCTTCGTAGCTCCCAGGTGAATACTCAAGCTACTTCTATGGCTCTCTTCAAGAATCATCTTCTTCATCTCGTCATCATCTGGAATGGAAATTCTACCTCGATACCTCAACACACCTTAAAGTCACTGTCTTCAGTCTGATTACTAGCAACTAACAAGTCCACAAACTTAACATCCAATTTCTGCGCTTCTTTAATACTTTTCAAGAATTCATTATCAATCTTCAGCATTCCCAACTTTACACTTTGAGGTGACTATTCACAAACTAAACTCAAATCTCTAAACTGTTCCAGCAACTCAAACTATTTAGCCATCATAGCGGACATATGTAAAGTCTTCCTACTTAAGGCATCTGCAACCACATTAGCTTTACCCGGATGATAATTCAAACCAAAGTCATAATCCTTCAACAACTCAAGCCACCTTCGCTGTCTCATATTCAACTCCTTCTGATCAAACAAATACCTCAGGCTCGTGATCACTGAACACTTCAAATCTCGAACCATACAAGTAATGTCTCCAAATCTTAAGCACAAATACCACTGCAGCTAATTCAAGATCATGAGTAGGATAATTTCGTTCATGGATTCTCAACTGTCTCGATGCATAAGAAACCACTTTACTATCTTGCATAAGCACACCACCTAAACCCAATTTGGACGCATCACAATACACAACAAAAGGTTCATCGGACTTCGGCAAAATCAAAACTGGAGCCGTCGTCAGACGCTTCTTCAATTCATTAAAACTGTTCTCACAATGAACATCCCACACGAAAGCTTTACCTTTGCAAGTCAACTGCGTTAACGGAAGTGCTAACTTAGAAAACCCTTCTATAAATCTTCTGTAATAACCAGCTAATCCCAAAAAGCTTCTAATTTCTGTAACCGACTTAGGAGTCTCCCATTGCGTACTGCATCAACTTTAGATGGATCAACTGCAATACCATTACCGGAAATAAGATGGCCAAGAAAACTCACCTCATTCAACCAAAATTCACACTTTGATAATTTTGCATAAAGCTTCTTCTCCTTCAGCACTTGCAAGACTATCCTCAAATGTTCAGCATGTTCTTCCTCAGACTTGGAGTAAATCAAAATATCATCAATGAATACTACCATGAAGCGATCCAAAAATGCATGGAAGATGCGATTCATATATTCCATAAACACACCAGGTGCATTCGTAACACCGAAAGGCATCACTTTATACTCATAATGTCCATAACGTGTCCTAAAGGCCGTCTTCTGCATATCTTCATCCTTCACTTTAATCTGGTGATATCCCGATCTCAAATCAATCTTGCTAAACACGCGTGCACCCACTAACTGGTCCATCAAGTCGTCAATTCTTGGAAGTGGATACCTATACTTTATAGTTACTTTATTCAACTGTTGATAATCAATGCACAACCTCATACTACCGTCTTTCTTCTTCACTAGTAATATCGGTGCTCCCCAAGGTGATACACTTGGTCTAACAAACTTCTTGTCAAGTAAATCTTCTAACTGCTTCTTCAACTCAGCCAACTCAGAAGCTGACATGCGATAAGGTGTCATAGACACAGGCTTCGTTCCCGGAATAAGATCAATTGAAAATTCAACTTCTCTTTCTGGAGGCACATCAGGAATTTCATCGGGAAAGACTTCTGGAAAATCGTATACCACTTTCTGCTTATCAATCATCGTTTGGTTCTCAATAGATAAAGATGCCATCAAGGAAAACATCAACATTCCATCACATTCTAACTGCTTCTGTTGTTTAGTAGATAAAAACTCTGCTCCATTTTCTTCTTCATTAGAAGAGAAATACACCGACTTGCGAAAACAATTAATATGTACATGGTTGTACTCTAACCAATTCATACCAAGGATTACATCCATACCACTCAAAGGTAAACAAACCAAATCAATCTCAAAATCACGATCATACATAGACAACGGACATCTTAAACACACAAGAGAAGTAGTCACCGAACCCTTAGCTGGAGGTTCGACAACCATTTCCCCATTCATATTTGACATAGTAAGACCCAACTTAGAAGCACAATCAATAGCAATAAAACAATGCGTAGCACCAGTATCAATAATAGCAATTAAAGGAGTACTATCAAAATAACAAGTACCTCTGATCAAACGATCCTCATTCTCTGTCTGAGTGCCAGTCAAAGCAAAAACTCTCCCAGTAGTCTGAGCCTTCTTAGGTTTCTTGCATTGCGAACCAATGTGACCTTCTTCATTGCAGTTAAAGCACACAACATCATCATATTTGCATGCCGAAGTAACATGTTCTTTCTTACCGCAACAGTAACACCGCTTCACATCTCCAGTACAAGCATTACTCTTGTGGCCTTTTTCACCACAGTTATAGCAGAAAATCTCACCAGGAGCATCTTTCTTCTGAGGTCTCCTCTCATCATTAACTCTTTGTTTGCCCTTATCAGCAGGGGCACTATAGGGCTTATGACGACTCTGTTGACCCTTACTCTTCCTCTCATTCACAACCTTGTAATGAGCCTTAGTATCTTCCTCATAAATTCTGCAACTACTCACCAGCTCAAAAAAGTTACGAATCTTCTGGTAACCAATTGCCCTCTTAATATCAGCACGCAAGCCATTCTCCAACTTGATGCACTTAGAAAACTCAGTAGTCTCAACAGTATAGTGTGGATAGAAATTAGCCAGCTCCATAAACTTAGCAGCATACTCAGTCACCGACATGTTTCCCTGTTTCAGCTCAAGGAACTCAATCTCCTTCTTCCCGCGAACATCTTCCGGAAAGTAACGGTTCAGGAACTCTCTCCTAAACACAGCCCAAGTAACAGCAGCACCTCCATTCTCTAAGACCGGTTGGACACTAACCCAGTCATCAGCTTCTTCTGCCAACATGTGCGTGCCAAAGCGCACCATCTGAATGTCCGTACACTGCATGACTCTAAAGATCCTCTCGACCTCCTTAAACCATGTCTGAGCTCCATCGGGGTCATATCTTCCCTTGAAAGTAGGTGGATGATTCCTCATAAAAGTTTCCAACATTCTCACTCCATCATTACCACCAACATTCTGTTGTTGGCCCACAGCTTGAGCCATCGCTTGCAATGCAGCAGCAAGAGCAGCATCATTCCTTCCAGCCATCTCAGTTCACTACATAACGAGAACAGGTTAGGAAAATTCAAAACAGAATTAAACTAACACTCGACACAAACAACTCAATCTACTAGGTCGGACGGACCGACCTGCTCTGATACCAATTGTAACACCCCGTTTTCCCAAAGTAAAAATTTCTTAATAAATAATCAGAGTTTCTCAATAAACGGAATGCTACATTTCTAAAAATCTCAAAATAGAATAAATAACGATTTATCCTTCGTAAAATAATAATCATAAAAGATTCAAAACTTCGCAGCGAATAAAAATTCAAGTTAACCAAATAGTTTTGGCACGCAGGCCTCATCAAAACTTCTCAACATAAATTCAACTGAAACTTAATAATATTAAATCATAATCAATACGTAAGGAATAGAAAATAGTTATAAAGGTTCCCATCCCGTTACGTATCAGAGCATCTAAGGACACAGTGAGGGTAGCCACTCACAACAGCAAACAGCAGCTAAAGCTTAATCACCTGCAAGTTACTTATATGAAAAGCAACATTTCCAAGCAGAAGGGGTGAGATTCACAAAACAATGGCATTAAACATATAAATCAATAATTATATTTAACAACATAGACATCAAATACATTCTCATGTAACATCTTAATTAACATCATAATCATCATCATAATTTAGCATCTTAGTTAAACTTAATAATTCGACTCGACAATGCAACTTCAACTCGACTTATGCAACTTAGACATCTTATTCATGCATGTGGTACCAATCTAGGGCATAAGCCCTCGTTGCTATTGAGTATAAATATACTCCTAGGACATAAGCCCTCGTCGCTGTTGAGCATAAAAATACTCCTAGAGCATAAACTCTCGTCTCTGTTGAGCAGAAGCTCCTATGGCATGAGCCCTCGTCTCTGAATGATTATGCATGAACTCAACTTCTTATAACTTACACAACATAAATGACTCCAATAATTTGGACCACAACTCATAATCTTGGAATGACACGTTCATCTTTTAATCATTAATATATAGCTGCATGGCAGCGCATCAAACATTCCAGGATATAATCATATCGTAAACAATCACATTTTTCATCACTTATGGTTCACAAAAGGGAACATACACAAATGTATATGTCACTACTAACAAAATCAAACATTTAAATAATAGCTTGCAGGTCATCTTCATTATTGCACCAATGCTTAATTCTAACTCAGGGGTCATCTCGTGACAATTTGTGCGACAAGAGTCGCATAATTCTAAGAAGGCATTCTGATACAGAACTGCTCGCTATGGCGAGTGGGATCTCTCGCCTTGAGAGCCATCAGAGGTCACTCGCTGTGGCGAGTTGGGTTGCTCGCCATGCGAGCCATCAAGGGTCACTCGTTATGGCGAGTTGGGCTGCTCACCTTGCGAGCATCAAGGTGCTACTCGCTATGGCGAGTAAGGTTGCTCACCTCGCGAGCCATCTAAGGGTTACTCGCTATGGCGAGTGGGTTTCTCGCCTCGCGAGCTGTTGAAGAGCACTCATCGTGGCGAGTTGATTGCTTGCTGTGGCGAGCGATGACAGAACAGTTATGAGGTTACGACAATTTTCACCCAAAACCCTAATTTTCATCATGTTCCTCCCTAATTTCGACTATAATGATGTTTAAGGGTTACCCTATGGTTTGTAAACAGTTTTCTACAACAATGGTACTGTTCCTCATCATCTAATCATCAATTCATCACTTTTTGACCTAATTCTCAATTTCTAATTTCTCATGAATTACTCCTAAAATCTGTTAACTATAATCATGAATCACAAGTTTAATGAAATTGTAATGCTATGCTCACCCTTACCTTAAGAAAATTGAGCAGCAGCCTCTCTGGTTCTTCTCTTCTGTTTTCTCCCTTTTTCTCCCAAAACTGAATTGTACGTTCAGTACAATTCTAAAACCTAATTTTCCCTTTTAAACCACTTCTATCTTATTTTATCTTATTTCACTTAATCCCTTATAATTCCATCTAATTTCCAAAACAGCCCCACAACTTAAATATTTATTTTATTTTCAAATCTTATTTTATTAAACAATAAAATAAGTCACAACACCTCATAAAATCACATAAATCATATATCTCACTTAATTCACAAAAAATCATATAAATATTCTCTATACTCTAAAAATAATTTAAATAATCAAAGCGGGCGTTGCATCCTCCCCACAGCTATAGCAGAAGCCATCAACAACATTAGGTTAAGTTTATATTTGTCACTCATGGATGCTTACATTTGGCCCCACCACAAAAATGGCATCTACTCTACTAAAAGCGGATACAATTGGCTAACCTCTCACCACAATTCTGACAAGCAAAATACTGATTCATGGAGCTGGATTTGGAGATTAAAAGTCCTTGAAAAATTCAAATTCTTGATTTGGTTGGCCTGTCGTAATGATGTTCCCACTTTAGCCTTGCTTCATCACCGGAACATGGCAAACTCGGGAACTTGCTCTAGATGCGGTGTCTATGAAGAAACTTTATTTCATTGTCTGAGGGATTGTAATTTTTCTGCTGTTATTTGGAATAGAATTGGTTTCTCTTCTCAACTTTTCTTCTCCTCTAATTCGGTGTTTGATTTGAGGGAGGGATCCATCTGCTCGCGTTCAACTGTTTATCTTGCTGGCTTATGGTGGATTTGGCGGCACCGGAACAACATGTGTCTCAGAAATGTTAATATGTCAGAATTTCATCTCAGTAATAATATTTTCAATTGGCCAGATTCCATCAACACTTCTTTCTGCAAAGCTGCAGGCGCTGCTACCTCTCCTAGGATGATTCGCTGGAATAATAACAACTTTCATTGCACTATTTTGAATGTTGACGGCAGTTGAAACAGTGATCCCATTCGCATAGGGTTTGGAGGTATCTTTCGCAACAACGCAGGCACATACATAGTGGGTTATTCAGGTTCCATTAGCCACACTCACGACATTCTGTTTGCGGAGCTGACAGCTCTCTACCATGGTTTAAAGTTGGCGATTAGTTTCAATTGTGAGGAATTAGCTTGCTATTCAAATTCCCTTCTTGTTGTCAACCTCATCAAAGATGATTTAAATCATTTTCATGTCTATGTCGTTCTTATCCAAAACATCAATGACATCATGAGTACTAGAAATTTCTCCTTCAGCATTCGCTCAGAGAAGGCAATCAGTGTACGGACTTTCTGGCCAAGCTTGAAGCTTCGAATGAGATGAGGCGCTAGCCTCGTTTCTTCTTATCTGTTTTTTATTTCTTTAGCAATGTAACAAAAAAAAAAAAACTACATATCATTAGATGCATGTGTAAAATCATGTTACATTCTCAGCACATATTTATTAAATCCTAAGAAAAATGACTAGATCAAAATTTGGTAACCATATATATACATATATATTGCTCTCAAAATATATATATATATATATATATATATATATATATATATATATATATATATATATATATTACAAAATTTAATTTTAATATTAATTAATAAAAGTTAAAAAATTTGCACCCCTAACTTCGGATCCTAGATCCGCCACTACAAGAAGTGTCTGTGCTTCATACTTAACTTAGTACAAGGGTAGGCCTGGTCAAGACTATAGGTGATGACAATAACTTATTTAACTCGTTAAATTCCTAATCCCATTAGGGAGTCCATTAAACCCATTATAGCATCTTGAGAACTTGATAAAATGGCAAAGAACGAGCCACTGATTTTGATAGAAACTGAGATAAGTATGTTATTCAGCCTGCTAGGCACTACACTTCTTATATAGACGTTGGTCTTCGCATATATACTATCGCCTTGCACGTCCAGGTTAATCTCTATTCCCCTCTACGAATTTGCCTCCTTAAACTCTCACACTACTCTGGGCTTAACCTCATATTGTATTTCTTGATCTAGTCAAATATTACTTTCATATCCTCTTAATGTGATTATATCTCTGAGATCTTGACGACCATGTCATCCATGTTAGTCTTAGTGGTGTCTCGGATCAGCTTCGCGAAGTATTTGTCCATCAATCTTTGATAGTTTCAACGTTCTTCAATCCAAATTAAAAGACCTGACCTATCGTACAAATTAAGGCCATTTGTTACAAAGGTCGTCTTTGGGGTTCACCATGATCTAATTGTACACCAAATAGGCATCTAAGAAGATAAGGGTCTTGCAACTTGATGTGCCACCATAATGGAGATGCGTACATGTAGGCCATTGTCTTTTTTTCCTCATGTAACTAATAAAATAAAGGGTGTATCAAGTTTTAGTTCCATCTTTGTGATGTTGATATAGGGGAAGCTGTGGGTTTCATATAGCTCTGGAATGGATATCAAACCTTCAATTTCATAATATAGATTTTGCGTTAGACTCTAAGAAGGTTGTGGATGTTTTTACTACAGGTGTAGGAGATAATAGTGAGTTCGGTTGTATAATAGATGCATGTAGGTTGTTGTTTCAAAATAGATTTCGAAACTCTCATGTCAAGTTTAATAAGAGGCAAGCTAATGGGATCGTTAACAAATTAGCTCAGGTGGCCTCATCTAATGCTAACTCTCACACTTATAATGATGTACCATCAAATATTTGACATATTATAGATAATGAAAAGCGTTGAGCTTGTTTCCCTAAAATAAAGAATCGGTGTAACTTTGTATCATTCTATAACTGGCCTTTATTAAAATATTTTATAAGCTGATTTCAAAAACCTTTTTAAAAATTAAAATGTTATTCAAAATTTCGAATATAACAATAAATGATTCATTCATACATGATAACAAAAAAAAAATTATTTCTAATTGATAACAATCCCGTATTTCGTTTTAGGTATTGCTGGCAAAAGAGAATATTGTCTCTTAAAGGTCAAAGTTTATCTCATTAAACTTACCACTAAATTTATGTCTTTAAAACTTGTAATAATTTGCTTTGGAGCATGGAAAAGTCAAAACAATCATGAAAGCCAGGATGTATCAATACATACATGTTGAAAGCATTATCACAGTTGATTTGATTACTTTAACCTTTGTATGACCGCGTGCAATACAAAATATGTCTGCATTTGAGGTCTATTAATTTTATAGTTTGTTATAGCTAATGTTCGTCTAACATTTCTTATAGTATTTTACTTGAGTATCAAATTTGACAAAAAAAGACTTAGCTTCACTGAACAAGAGCAATCTCAACCTTATTAATTAGAATATCGTGTTTGTTAATGACGCTTGTGGTTTGAAAAAAAGTTGTTGTTTTTTAAAGTTGATTTTGGGAAGGTTGTTGATTTTATAGACTAGTGCTACCTAGGCATGGGAATGGGGCAGAGTGGGGACGGATTTTACCTTCCCCGTCCTCATATCCTATTCTTAAATACATACATGTTACTCTACCCGTATCCAACGGGGATGAGAAATCGAATCTCATCCCCGTCCCATATGGGTTCAGGTATCCCCGCTCCATCCTCATCCTCGTAGTGAATAAGAAAAATTAATAGAAAAAGAAGTATTTTTCAGTCGCAGGAGCAATGTTGTAATGCACTATCTAGCAAAAATGAAAGAACTTAGAGAAGTGAGTGTCGTCTGATAGATTAAGACTTTGATTGTATGATGGAAATGATTTAGGCTTGAGTTTATAATTCTACAAAAGGCATAATAAATTGATTTCTACATTTGGTATGGGTTTCAGTATGGGTTCGGGGTGGGTACTTCTATCCCCATTATTTGTCCCATACCTGTGTTTTGAGATTGAGAAAGACCAAACTCATACACAAACCAAGTCAAAGCGGGAAAAACCCGTCAATTTGAGTTTGGTTCAGGTGGGTACCCACGGATATGGGTTTTGTTGCCATGTCTAGCGATACTTTAATGTTCTTACGACTAAAATGAATTTCCCTGTTTATGGTGTAAATGGATCATGGAGGTTGAAACTACAACATCTACATTTGTGTTAATGAATGGATGTTCAACAGACGAGTTCCAATTCGAACAAGGTCTTCGCCATAGTGACCCCTTTCACCGTTTTTCTTTTTAATCTGATGCATGCTTTAATATGCGTTGACTTATTATCTAGTTACATTGTGGGACAAACTGAGAATGTCAATATTACTCACTTGCAATTCGTTGATTATACTTTATTCGTAGGAAAGAAAAGTTGGGCTAATGTTCAATCTCTAAAAGCCTTGCTCCAAATTTTTGAAATGATTTCTGGCCTCAAAGTTAATTTTCATAATAACATGCTTGGTGAGAAGAATTAGGGAGTTTAGTTTATCTTTAATTGGAAAATGGTGTTGACGATTGTGGGAGGAAAATTATGTTTATGGTATAGAGTCTTAGCTGCGAGGTATTATGAGGATGGTGGGACTATCGTTGATGGGGGAGAATAGCTTTAGTGTGGTGGAAAAAATTTGTTAGCATTACTGGTGGTGCTGGAGAGAGGGGTAGCAGTTGGTTTAACGATCACCTTCGGAGGGAGTGGAGGGAAGGAGTAGGCACTTTTTTTTGGAGGAATCCTTGGTTGGAGGGAGGTACTTTGAAAAGTCAATTCAGTCACCTTTTAGACCTTTCTAATAACATATTGGCAATTGTGTCAGATATGTTTATGTTAGGTTAGGAGGAGAGAGGTGATGGTTGGAGATGGCGGAGTAGGTTGTTGGCTTGGGAGGAACAATTTGTGAGTGAATGTTGTAAGCTTTTATCTCCCATTGTTTTGCAAGCTGATGTGAATGACATGTAAATTTGGTAACTACATGCCTCTTCAAAATACAACCTTTCTAGTGTTTACAACCATTTGATATAAAGGGGTCAACCTCTTATCAACAAACACAATACAATTTGTGGCATAAAGAGGTTCCTTTAAAGTCAACATTTTTGCTTGGCGGCTATTACGTAATCGTCTTCCAACAACTGACAACTTAATAAGGAAAAGGGTTCTTCAACCTAATTTCTAATTATGTTCCGGTTGTTAGATTTGGTTTCAATCAATCCTGCTCATGTTAAAGATCAATTACTTCAATTCCGATTGTTAGGTGGCTATTCTAAAAACATTTGAAATAGAATTAAAATGCATCATATCAATAAATGAAAAAATTACTTAGAATATAATTATAGGCTTTAATATGTGTTTCGTCCCTGAAATTAAGTGTCATTTAAAAATTGATCCTTGTAATCGCAAATCCTGGCAAATCACCCTTACAAACACTCACTACTAAAAATAAAAAGATTAATTCATCACATCTTTGTCTTTTATTTATGTGTAATTTTCTGTATATACATGTATTAAAATAGTTTATTGACATAAAAGTATTATTATATGATGTTTTGGTCACTAAATAATGTCATCAAATGATTCAAATGCACTCAAACTCCTTTTCTAATTCTTTAAAAAAAAGTGCAAACAATACTCATTAATAAAAAAAATAAAAAACATAAATGGAATATTTAGAAGTTTATAACATAGACGAAAACATTGTAGGATTATCCCCACTAGTCATTAATATCGAAATCAAAGCCAACATGTCTAGCTTTCATCCACCGGAACGAGAGTAACTTAATTTTATCAAGAAGTTTAGACATTGCCGTTTCCTCTTATTAAAATAATCACGCATTGCACTCTCTCCAAATCATCCACATGCAATCTCCTAATCTCCGACATTGTTGTTAACCAAATAACATGCATAGAAGCCCTCATTCTTCGAGAAAAACCGGACAACAAAGTAAACATTAAAGTATGATCAAAAGGATGGATGGGAAATACATAAGAAATACATATCCAATGAAAAATGAGACCCCATATGCTTGACCGCACCCTAAAACACAAGCACCTTTATTTAGATGAATAATCCCATGCCAGACCAAATTATTTGTTGTTGCGATACGGTTCGGTTCGTAAATACGGTACGGTTCGGTTCGATACCACTGTCAAGAAATGATACACTCCACAAAGATTATACATTTTGTCATATGACAATTTCCACTTCCAACAATCAGCCACACCAACCTGCAAAACAATGGCACACAATTATAACCTCCTTATGGTCCACTGTCATACAACCTCCTAAACTGGTAAGCCAACGCCACACTCCTTTTCCACACATCCGTCCGAAAAAACATTTTGGACCCATCACCTACTTCAATCAACATGTTATCATCAAACCACTGCCCCATCGCCAGCCTATCACTACGCCTAATTGCCCCTAACTGCTTCCACCAAGCCGAGCCTAACCGGCCACCATCACTCACCATACCTCCGACGATCTCGTATCTAGTTGAAAGAAATTTAACTTGCAAACTATCTTGCTCCACCTTCACCCTCCAACATCACTTCCCTAACAATGCTAAATTAAATTCCCTAATACATTTCACCCCAAACTTCATTCTCCTTTGATAATAATGACACATATTATCATGATCTTACTTATCAATTATTTATTATTAGTTTTATTGTTAATAGTAACCTTAATTAATATATAAATAATATTATTAATTAATCTCCACAGAATTTGGTCAGGTGGTGAATAATTGAGCTAAGAGTATGCTCTACTCTAGATTTTATGTTCCAATCTCTGATACGACAGACAAAAAAAATGAAAATATCTCTTACTAGTTATAGGAAAACAAAAAAAATGAAAAAAATGAAAATCTCTCTTACTAGTTATAGGAAAACAAAAAAATTGGTGGCGATGTGTTACACATGATTTGTAGACGATAGGTTTAGTGAGCTGTGTATGCTCTGCGCCAGCTTCCTACTAGTTTCTTTTTTATCACGTAATATAAGAGTTAGAATTATTCGTTTTAAAATGAATAACAGAGGAATTTAGGGTTTGAACTCTGATCCCTACATGTATTGTTCAACTGAGTTATATTTTCATGGACAACTTTATGTTTTTGATGGAGTTATTTCACATAATGCAAGATTAATTAATAATTATAGAGAGTAGTATAGCATTTAAATTTTTTTGACGTATAGCATAATAATTAACAGGTGCTGAAGTCGTATAGTAAGGAGAGATGCATTGGATAATAATTAAATACGTTGTACTTGCTACAAGAGTTATGCGCTGTTTTGGTTTAATTCTTCAACTTTCAGCATTTTCATACATTAATAAGAAATTCAGGTAAAAGTGTTTATTGTCTCCCTCCTTACAAACAATATTCCCTTGCTCTGGTCCATATATGAATAATTCCGGTACATACTCATGTAGTGTAATTGGGTTTTAGAGAAATAAATAGGTAAGAGATAATAAATAGTAAACAGAGAGAAGAGAAATATAAGAGAATTTGCGTAAAAATTTTGTATCGTTTGGATGAAAATAAAAAGAAAATTACAATGAAACTAGGGGGATATAGACGACCAAGTGAACAGAAAAACAAACAACCCTAAAAGTGTTAATGACAACTAAAAGGGTATTACAAAGGCAACAAGCAAAACAAACGTACACAATGTTATTGGAAAAAAAATATTGAATGTGAAAGTTTGCAAACATCAAAATAAGAGACAAACCCTAGACGAACCTGAACCCTTGAGATCCGACAACCAACAGATATCTCGCAACAAAATCAATGTGGTCTTGAAAAAAACGAGATTAGAAAGTACTATTTCTTAAAGATAAGGGGCCAAATGTGTTGTTTTTCTAAAGATATATAGAGCACCAAATCACAATTTTTCTATATTTTGCAACAATTTGTAAAGTTTGAGGGCCAAAATTGTTATTTTTATGTTGGACGGCTAAATGTGCATTAAAGCCTATAATAAACAACTTAATAAATAATTTGATTTGATAAAAAAATCATGCACCTTGGAATGTAAAATGTGAAAACAACTTCATGTGACCCTAGGAATTAGTTCGAAATAATTTTCAACTTCTACAATCCAATCAAGAGAATGGTTTTATATCATACGATGGTAGGTCTATAGCTTCATCTCTGTGATGACTTCGATAAAAAAAGTGTTTGATTGTTGCATTCATTTTGAACCCTTATTTTTTGATTGAGTTGCAACTTGAAATCTGTTCAACTGATCCATTTTCCCTTTTCCATACTTGATGTCCATAGAAATGTCACACAACTAAAAAATTGTTAAATAATTGAAAAATGAAAAGATCTAAACATATAAACAAATATGACAATAGAGCTTCACATACCAAGTTAGGATAAACGAGGGAAGAGAGACGATAGTGAGATTTAACATACAAAGCTAGGAAAGAAGATAAAAGAGAGAAGAGACGACTAGGATTTTGAAAGAGAAATAAACAAAATGTTAGTACATTCTCGTATTTAAATATAGAATTTGACTCTTTCACGACAAGTTTAAAGTTGCAGCCCCCTTCTACAGATAAAATACAACTTGACATATAACTCCTTTGTTCATAAATAAAAATGACCAACATTTATTCATATGGTATGGTTTAAGACACTTTTACCATCCAAATCGACATATACATCATGTTCCAAGATTTCTAGGAATGTCCCTTGGCGGTTGAGGAGAAAAATTTGTGATGAGATCGTATTCCAAATCATAGAGGACTTGAAAAATATCTTGGTGTCCCACTTCTGCAATAAAGCATCAAGAAGCAGTCCTTAAAATTTCTCATAGACAAGGTAGACCAAAGGTCGAGTAGTTGGAAAGCCAGAACTCTATTATTTTGCAGCTAGACTTACTATTGTGAAATTAGTAATTCATGCTCTTTTGAGTTATGTCATGAAATCCTTTCGTCGCCTGGGTGGAAAACTTGTAATAGAATATGTGGGTGAGAATAATATGAGCAATGTATTAGTGTGGATCTTGATCATTCATCAGATTTTGTTCATAAGATAATTGGGTTACTCATGTTGATAAACTTGAAACTTCTGTAAATACACATATTTTTATGGAGGTACAAAATAATTATGTATCTAATTTTGTTCATAAGAATGGTGGCCTGGACAAAATGAAATTAAGATCAGTAATGCCATATCATATATGCAACAATATTTTAGCACTTATATGAATCCTAACTATATTGATGATATGGTGAAATTAAAGCTTACATGGTATATAGAATTCGTTAATGCAACTGGATATCAATATCTCCTAAAGCCTCAAAACAGTTTGCATAACAAAATATTTAACATCATTTGGAGGATTAAAATTCTAGAAAGAATTTACGGTTTCTTGTAAAAGGTTGTTAAAGGAGCCAATTTACTAATTTACTAATTTTGAAAGAATAAAAGATATTAATCCAAAATGTTTCCCGTGTGACATTGAACCATAAACTAACATACATGAGTTGCGGGAAACAGAATTTTACTATCACGATGAAAAGTTTTCTAATGATGAGTTGATTACTTGGATCGAGCAAACCTAAAGTAGACAAATCAACGACAAAGTGGTATTAACTTTAACGTGACTTTCACTACAAAAATTTCACGTATTTGTGGAAGCTAAAAGTCCACGCAAAGTCATAAAAAATAGAAGCAACGACATATTTGCGACGGACCAGTATTCCACCCAAAAAAAAAAACAAGATCACAAACGTTTGCGGCGGATTCTATCTTTATTTTCTTGCTAAGTAAAGAAGTAGGGAAGACATCAAGAGGCAACAAAAACATCCAAACTAGGTTGGCATCCAACTGAAACTTCCGTCGTCTACCACCTACTCTATATATATTATTAAAATCTAGGAGAAAATAATATGTACAATAGGGGGGACTAGGCCAATACCCTCAGGAAAAAAAATGCGGATAACAAAGAAACTAAGAAAACCGATAGTTCGGCAAACCTATACGGTCACGAAAAAAATCAGCCAACAATGAATAAGGTATTGAATCTAACCAAACTGGACCCACAACCGCATGCCCATATTTAGCAAATTTATCCTCCCATCAATTTACCTCCCGATAAATATGGGAGCAAATAGCTTGGAGACCCAGATGAAAACAGTTGTGCCAACGGTTCCGAAGTCGGAAAGGAACAATATCAACATTCTTAAAAGCCTAAACTGCAAAAGTCGAATTGCTTTCTATCCAAATATTGTGCCAAAAATAAGAAGCCGCATATTTCAAAGCAAGAATAATACCTTTCAGTTCCGCCTCAAAAACAGACAAAGCACCAAGATTACTTGCAAAACCGCCAAGGTAAGTCCCAATATGGTCACTGAAAATACCTCCACGGGAAGCCAAACTACATGTTAGTGAACCGTTTGTATTAACTTTAATCCAACCAACAATGTGTTGGAACAAAGGTGTTCAGCAATACCACGTTTTGAGTTTTGATGATAACAAGGTATTAAAAATTGTCAATTGGATATGCTAATATTTGATTAAGTATGCAGGATATTAATCAAGATTTATATCTTAGAAAGTATTCTGTTTAAACATTTTAAGAGCAAAGATCTAGAGAAGCTTGTTACTTGTGATTCTGTATCGAAGAGAGTCTGAAGACTGTATCGAAGAGAGTCTGAAGACTGTATCGAAGAGAGTCTGAAGACTGTATCGAAGAGAGTCTCAAGACTGTATCGAAGAGAGTCTGAAGACTGTATCGAAGAGAGTCTGAAGACTGTATCGAAGAGAGTCTGAAGACTGTATCCAAGAGAGTCTAAAGACTGTATCGAAGAGAGTCTGAAGACTGTATCAAAGAGAGTCTAAAGACTGTATCGAAGAGAATCTGAAGACTATCAGAATCTGAAAACCAAGAGAGTCTGAAGATCATCAGAAGCTAGAGTGCTACAGTGAGTCTGAAGCCTGCAATCTGAAGATCTGCTAACAAGGATTTCTAAAGGCATTACGATGCAAAAGAAACTCTCATTTGGAGTAACGGCTAGCAACGAAGTCAACTTGAGCGTGGGATGCTCAACGACAAAGAATGCAGGTCAGTATAGAGTACGTTGTATGAACTCTGTTTCCACTACTCCACTACCTCGTACAGTTTGGCAACTGTGTCTACCAGTATTAATCTTCAAAAGGAATGGAATTCAAAATATGCAAGTGAAGGACTATTACCATATCAAGCAACAGATCAACAACTATTGATCAAGCTTCAGAAATCATCCTGATGTGTTGGATGACTCAACGTCTCTTTCCAACGCCTATATAAAGGATAGAAGACTTGAAGAATTGTGTGACTCTACTACTGAAAGAACTACACTGCATTGCTATCATATTCAATTGAGTCTTAACAAAAACACATCAACAACTTAGATTATTCTTACAAACTGAGTATTCTTGAATTTCTAAGTTAAGCAGAAAAACAGAGTCTGTCTTTGTTTGAAACAGAGTCTGTCTTTGTTGTAATTGAAACACGTTTGATTGTTTGTCAAGTGTTTCAACCCTATTCAATTTTCTGTAAATTGTGTCAGAAGTCTCTTGCTTGTGTGCTTGAGCAAAGAAGTCTCTTGGCTGCGTCCTTGAGCAAAGAAGTCTCTTAGTTGTGTCTTTGAGCATTGGAAGTCTCTTGCCTGCGTGCTTGAGCATTGGAAGTCTCTTACTGTGTATTTGAGCAACTTGTAATAGATATTACATTTTAGTGAAACTCTCCATGGAAGTGCAAGGGGGACAGGACTACTTCCGGTTTGTGGAAGGAACCTGTATAATTGCTTGTGTTCTCTCTTCTCTCTATCTCTTGATTATTTCCGCTGCAACAGAACCTAATCTCCCATCAGACTCTGATCTCCTTCAGACTCTGATATTAAGGAATTAGATTCTCACTCTTCAAGAGCTGTGAAAAGCTAACACAATTCAACCCCCCCTTCTTGTGTTTTTCTCACCTTCAGTTGGTATCAGAGCTCCGGCTCTGTTGTCATAGCACTTAACCGTGTGACAGAAAAGATCCAGAGAAAAACATGTCTTCCAGTGAACCTTCTTCTTCTGGTGCTGCTATACCATATGACTATGGATCCAATAACAGCAGTAAAAAGGCTGATTATGGAAAAATTCCTAAGTTCAATGGTGATCCTGAAGAATTTTCTTGGTGGAAAACCAACTTCTACAGCTATGTCATGGGTCTTGATGAAGAACTCTGGGACATACTTGAAGATAGTGTTGGTGACTTACAACTTGATGACGAAGGTGCTGCCATTGACCGTAAACTTCACACTGCTGCTCAAAAGAAAATCTACAAGAAACATCATATCATCAGAGGAGCTCTTGTCACTGCTATTCCTAAATCGGAATACATGCAGATGAGTGACAAATCTACTGCTAGAGCCATGTTTGCTTCTCTCTGTGCTAACTATGAAGGAAGCAAAAAGGTCAGGGAAGCTAAAGCTCTTCTATTAGTTCATCAGTATGAACTATTCAAGATGAAAGAGGATGAAAGTATTGAGCAGATGTACTCAAGATTTCAAACTCTAGTATCTGGTCTTCAGATACTAAAGAAGAGTTATATAGCTTCTGATCATGTTAGCAAGATTCTAAGGAGCTTACCCTCTAGATGGAGACCAAAGGTTACTGCAATTGAGGAGGCTAAAGATTTAAACACTTTAAGTGTTGAAGATCTTGTAAGCTCTCTCAAGGTTCATGAGTTAAGTCTCAATGAACATGAGTCTGCAAGAAAGTCCAAAACCATTGCTTTAAAATCAAAGGGAAGGTCCTCAAAAGCTCTCAAGGTTGAAGAGTCTGAAAATGAATCTTCAGCTTCTGCAAGCTTAGAGGAAGATCCTGATATTGCAAAGGAAATGACTATGTTTTCAAGCAGAATGCAGTACCTTGCTAAAAAGAACAAGAGATTTCTGAGTAAGAGCAGTGGGAAGGGTTTCAAAAAGGAGGAACAGAAAGGTTGCTTCAACTGCAAGAAGATTGGACATTTTATTGCTGACTGTCCAGAGCTGCAGAAGGAGAAATCCAAGTCAAAAAGGCCAACCTTCAAGTCAAGCAAGTTTAAGAAGCAAATCAAGAAAAGTCTGATGGCTACCTGGGAAGATCTTGATAATGAGTCAGGGTCTGAGGATGATGATGCTGATGGTGAAGCCAATGTAGCTGTTGGACTAATGGCTACAACCGAATCTGTAAAAGAGACACCTGAGGCAGAATCAGATGCAGACTCTGAAAGTGAAACAGAGGTATATTCTGAACTCACAAGATCTGAATTAGTAGATTTTGTCAAAGAACTTCTTGGTCATTTTAAAGTTAAAACCACTGAGTTGAAGAAAGTCAAACAACAGCTTGATAATAATTCAACTATGTTAGAGTTAGAAAGTTTAAAAGAAGAAAATGACACTTTATTGATCAAGAAGTGTAGCTGTAAATACTTGAGTGAGCAAGATGTTGCTTTGCAAGAATTTATTGCTACTGGAATTGACAGATCAAGGGTTGCATCCATGATCTATAGCACGTATCAGAACAGAGGACAGGGTCTTGGATTCATTAGAGGAAGCTCGAATGAAGTGATTCTGAAACCTGGTCCTGATGGAGCCAGAGAAGCGTTGAAAAATCACTTTGTAAGTGAGTCTGATGAAGTCAACACAATAGCTCATTCAGAACCTACAACTTCAAGTTCTAAGGTTCTGACTAAGTCAAAATCTCAGAATGTAAAGTTAAAAGTTCTGAAAAACTTTGAACCTAAAGCTTCAATGATTCAGACTCTAAAACATTCAGAGTCTGATAAACGGACTCTGAAAAAGCCAGAGTCTGAAAAACAAAAGCCTAAGTTTCAAAGAAGAGAAACTGTGGAAGGCAAGTTGAAACCTATACCAAACGGTTCTAAGCCCAAGGTGTGGGAGAAAACACTGCCAATGACTTCAAGACGCAACTTACGAAAGGAATTCAACGGTTCAAGGACTAACCCAAGAGGACCCATGAGAATATGGGTACCTAAGTCTGAAATTATTGATGCTGCAGGTATGTCTAAAAGGACTAGAAAAGCAGAAGGCGTGGTACCTGGACAGTGGTTGCTCGCGTCACATGACGGGAGAAAAGTCTATGTTCCTAACCCTAACCATGAAAGAGGGAGGAACTGTGGGATTTGGAGGAAACCAGACTGGCAAAATCATTGGTACTGGAACCATTGGTAACTCTCTGATCTCAATCAGTAATGTGTGGTTTGTTGATGGACTTAGACATAACCTACTAAGCATAAGTCAATTATGTGACAGTGGTTATGATGTTTTGTTTAATAAGAACAACTTCACTGTGGTTAACAAGGATGATCAATCCATAGTCTTCAAGGGAAAAAGAAGAAACAATGTCTACAAGATAAAATTCTCTGAACTGACTGATCAGAAGGTAGTTTGCCTTTTGTCAATGGGTGATAAGAAGTGGCTATGGCATAGACGGTTGGGACACGCTAACTGGAGATTAATCTCTAAGCTTAGCAAGTTGCAACTAGTCAAAGGCCTACCAGACATTGACTATCATTCAGATGCTCTTTTCGGAGCATGTCAGAAAGGGAAAATTGTCAAGAGTTCCTTTAAACCGAAAGAAATTGTTTCCACTTCCAGACCCTTGGAGTTACTTCATATTGATTTATTTGGACCAGTTAGCACTGCATCCTTATATGGAAGTAAATATGGACTAGTCATTGTTGATGACTACAGCAGATGGAGTTGGGTTAAGTTTCTGAAAACTAAAGATGACTCATATTATGTGTTTAGTAAATTCTGCATCCAAATTCAATCTGAAAAAGAATTGAAAATCTTAAAAGTCAGAAGTGATCATGGAGGAGAATTTGAAAATGAGCCTTTTGAGGTTTTCAGTGAAAAACATGAAATAATTCATGAATTCTCTGCACCTAGAACTCCACAACAAAATGGAGTTGTAGAGAGAAAGATCAGAACCTTACAAGAAATGGCTAGAACCATGATCCATGAGAACAGTCTGGCTAAACATTTTTGGGCAGAAGCAGTAAACACAGCATGTTATGTTTAGAACAGAATCTATATCAGACCTCTGTTGAACAAAACAGCATATGAACTCTTTAAAGGAAGGAAACCTAACATATCTTATTTTCATCAGTTCGGATGTACATGTTATATCCTGAACAATAAAGTCTATCTAAAGAAATTTGATGCCAAAGCTCAGAAGGGAATCTTCTTAGGTTACTCTGAACGATCTAAGGCATACAGACTGTATAATTCAGAAACACAATGTGTTGAAGAATCTATGCATGTCAGATTTGATGACAAAGTGTCTGGAAGTGAAACTCCAAAGCAAGATGAAAGTTGTGCAAGATCTCAAGATTCTGATATCAACTCAGAATCTGAAGATACTTCAGAAGCTGGAGCATCCCCTGAAGTTCCTAATGAAGAAGCTTCTGAAGAAGCTCAAGATGGTTCTCAGCAAGCTAGTCAATCCAAACATTCATTCAAATACAAGTCTTCACATCCTGAGGATCAGATTATTGGCAATAAAGATAGTCCAGAAGAACTAGATCGTATTTCAGACAAGAAGAGTCTACTTTGGGATTATTATTTGTTATTGAACCAACCTTTATTGAAGAAGCACTTGGAGATGAAGGATGGATTCTGGCAATGCAAGATGAACTTAATCAATTCAAAAGGAATGAAGTGTGGGATCTAGTAGCTAAGCCTGAACACAAAAACATTATTAGAACTAAATGGGTGTTCAGAAATAAGCTTAGTGAACAAGGAGAAGTAATCAGAAACAAAGCCAGACTTGTTGCGCAGGGCTACAGTCAACAAGAAGGCATTGATTACACAGAAACATTTGCTCCAGTTGCAAGATTGGAAGCAATCAGGTTACTTCTTTCCTATGCAGTGAATCACAACATAATCTTGTATCAAATGGACGTTAAGAGTGCGTTTCTTAATGGTGTCATTTATGAAGAAGTCTATGTCAAACAACCTCCTGGCTTTGAAGATTTAAAACATCCAGAGCATGTTTATAAATTGAAGAAATCACTATATGGCTTGAAACAGGCTCCCAGAGATTGGTATGAAAGACTGAGTAATTTTTTAATTCAAAATAACTTTGAACGAGGGCAAGTTGACACTACACTATTCAGAAAGACTCTGAAGAAAGACATTCTGATAGTTCAGATTTATGTTGATGATATCATTTTTGGTTCGACAAATAGTTCACTTTGCAAAGAGTTTTCCAAAGTAATGCAGGATGAGTTTGAAATGAGCATGATGGGAGAATTGAAGTTCTTTCTAGGAATTCAAATCAATCAATGCAAAGATGGAGTCTATGTTCATCAGTCCAAATACACGAAAGAGCTTCTGAAGAAGTTCAATCTTGAGGATTGCAAAGAAATGAATACTCCAATGCATCCAACCTGCACTCTGAGCAAAGAAGATCAAGGAACCAAAGTTGATCAGAAGCTGTATAGAGGTATGATTGGTTCTTTGTTATACCTAACTGCATCCAGACCAGATATTTTATTCAGTGTGTGTCTGTGTGCAAGGTTTCAATCAGATCCTAGAGAGTCTCACTTAACAGCTGTTAAGAGAATCTTTAGATATCTGAAAGGAACTACTAATCTTGGACTTCTGTATAAGAAGTCCTCTGATTATAAGCTTGTTGGATTCTGTGATTCTGACTATGCTGGAGACAGGATCGAAAGAAAATCAACCAGTGGCAATTGTCAATTCTTGGGAGAGAATCTTATATCCTGGGCTAGCAAGAGGCAAGCAACTATTGCCTTGTCTACAGCAGAAGCAGAATACATCTCAGCTGCTAGTTGTTGTACACAGCTACTCTGGATGAAACATCAGCTTGAGGACTATCAAATAACTGAAAACTGTATCCCAATTTATTGTGATAATACAGCAGCTATATGTTTATCTAAGAATCCAATTCTGCATTCAAGAGCAAAGCACATTGAGATTAAACATCATTTTATAAGAGACTATGTTCAAAAAGGAATTTTAGATATTCAATTCATTGATACCGATCATCAATGGGCTGATATATTTACTAAACCTTTATCTGTTGAAAGATTTGATTTTATAAAGAAAAATTTGAACATGTGTTATGTCTCTGGTTAATGTGCGCTTCTGAAAACAGAATTCAGACTCTGAAAGATAGTCAGAAGCAAATTGAGAATCAGACTCTCTTTTGGAGACTCTGGTGAAAATAAGCTTCTGATAAACCTCCAGACTCTGTTAAGGAATCTTAGACTCTCAGAAGCTCGTATTATTGGAAGCATGACTGTTGAGTTCAGTAACACCTGCCCCACTACGGTGACAGTTACTTTTTAGTTTCTCAGATGTGGCCTGTCTGTATTGGGTAAGAACTCAAAGGGCAATGATTTCATTACGTTTAACAAGTTACCTTCGCATTGTCCCAATACTTTTACGGCTGCATGCTCTTTGTATTTATTGTTTGTGTTTGTTTGTCCCCTATTCTTTCCAAACGGTTATCAAACTTTTTCTATAAATACCTATCACACACAACTCACTTCTCTTTTCACTCTTTGTTTTTTTATCTGAACAATCTTCTTGTTTTCAATCTCTGTAAAACTTTTTGTTCTCAAAAATCAAAAACCTAGAAACCTCTCAAATGGCAAGTGATCTCATTCAATCTGGTGTGCTAGTCAAAACTGGAAAATCATATGTGATTAAACCCAGAATGATGAATCTCATTAAAGAAACTCTGGAAATTCAAGTTGAATCTCCTATAGACTTTGGCTCTCTTAATCGTCATGGAGTGGACGTCTCTTCTCATTTCTTATCACAAGGAATGATGAACTATTTCGGTATGTTGAATGGACCAACATATCAGGAGCTGGTAAGAGATTTTTGGGTTAGGGCAGAAGTCTTCGACAAGGATGAAGCTACCATTGAAGAAACAGCTGCAATCATGAACAACCCTAAGCTGGTTGGCAAAAGTAGAGAGGAAATGGGTTTAAGACCGTACAAAGGTCTTGAAATCAGGTCCGCTGTGATGAGGATTCCAGTCCTTATCACTGAAGAGGTGGTTGCTAGAGCTTGTCAAGTGGTGAATGAAGGAAAATTTCAGTGGAATGTCCAGAAGAAGAGTGACTGGACGAGTATATGCAACAAACTCTTATTTGAAGGGAGACCCTCAAATAAGTTGGTTGACATGCATCCAGAGCACAGGGTGCTTCTGAAGATCATACTGGATAGTATGCTTCAGAAAGGTGGAGGAACAGACACTCTGTCTATTGATCACAAGGTTCATCTTTATTTTCTGATAAATAAAATAAAGATAAACTTTCCAAGGTATGTGATGCACCACATATGCTGGGTTATAAAGAAAAGCCAATCTGAATCCAGAAGACAAGTTCCTTTTGGAAGACTAATCTCTGAGATTCTGTATCAAGGAGGCCTCTTGAAGGTCTTATCAGAATCTGGTGTAGTATCAGACGCTCATCTTGGAACAGTTACTGGGAGAATCATCAACGGTAAAACTCTTCAATACATGAAGATTGTCAAATGATTTAATCCTTCTAAGCATGATATGAGGGAATCTTATGTGCAATCAGACTTGATGATGGACTTCCCTCCTATTTCCAAAGAAGATAATCCTGAAGTCCTTGGAAGATTTGTGGTGGATTACTTCAAGGAAACTGGTAGAATAATCAACTATTCTGCCATTCCTGAGACTTCTGGAGAAGGACCTCTTAAGGTTAAAGGAAAAAGGACCAAGGAAGTGATTCCAAAGGAAGAGAAAGAGAAGCAAGAGCCTCTCAAGAAAAAGATCAAATCTACAGCTCTTCCAGGAGTAACTATTGGTGCCCCTAAGACCATAGCTCCCATGCCTTCATCGGTATCTTCTGCATCCAAGGAAATCAAGGATAGGATAAAGAAACCCAAGGATGAGAAGAAAGCTAAGAAAGACGAGAAAAAGGCAAAGAAGGATGAGAAGAAAGCGAAGAAAGGCAAGGGTGACAGAGATTATGTGAAACTAGCTGAAGAGATTGCTGAATTCCTTGATACTGACTCTGATGGTGAAGAAAATCAGATCAAGAAGAGAAAGATGGATGTGGTTCCTGTGGCTAAGGATGTAGCACAGAAGATAGGTACTTCTGTATCTATGATTGAGGATGAACATGCTGCTGGTAAGGCAATGGCAGCAGAAGTGGTTGCTGAAGAACTTAAGGAAGAAACTATTAAAGAAGCTGCTAAGTTGCTTGCATCTGCTCTGAAACAGAAGAGTCAGGTTGCTCCTGCAGAAGCTGAAATATCAGAAGCTACTGTGTCTGATCATCATGCTTCTCCAGAAGCTGGAATAGGCACCTCTGGTAATGTGGCATTTAACTCACCTTCCTCAACGAATCAAGAGTCTTCATCTGATACTGAATCAGATAACAAACCCTTGAGTCAAATTCTTCCCTCCCTCAGAAATTCATCCCCCTCACCAATCAAACCCCTATCATCCCATAACCCACTTGACCCCAAAATAGTTGAATATGTTGATTCAACTATGGACAGAGTTATTCAAGACACCATCACAGTGTCTATGAACTTACCTGCTGACCACCCTGCTCAACCATCTTTTCTCAAACCACTTCAGGCAATTCAACCTTCTGAAGGGCCTGAAGTAACCATTCATTCAACTCAACCATCCCCCCAACATGAGCCTATTTGTGTAAACTCTCCAGACACCCTAGATTCTCTTGAGAAACACCTAGGAGGAGAACTACCAAAAACCCCTGCTAAATCCAAATCAACAAAAGCTACAGAATCTGTTTCCAAACCAGACTCTGTACCAAAACCTACATAAATTCTCACTGTTGCTTCTGTTGAACCCTCAGAACCTGTTGAGGAACCAATCTCTGAAATTCTGGAACAAGCTTCTGATATCCTATCAGAACCTGTAACAGAATGCATAGCAAATCCTGTGTCTGAAACAGTTCCTGAACCTACTTCTGTATCCAAAACAGTTGTACCTGGTTTTGAAACCTTTCAAGCTTTAAGAGTCTCTCAACCCTCAACTTTTGAACCTCAAAACCTCTTTGATTCGTTAAGGATAGATGAGTTCTATGCTTCATCAAACACTAAGCTCAAGGACATTATTGAGCAAAGGTTTGTGTCTATCCTAAATGTAAGCTATGAGGATAAGTTCTCCACTTTGAAGACTGAATTTTTGGATTTTGTCACCAAAATTCAGAAGGCTGCTGTCAAGGAACAAGCCATTGTTACTGCCTAGCATGTGGAAGAAGTTAAGAGAGCTGAGGAAGCTAAAGCTAAGAAGAAAGCTCATATTCTGCGGATTGAGTATAAACCATTCTTTGATGAAGATCAGTACAATCCAAGAGATTCAATGGTTTTTGACTCTTTGAGAAGGAGACTGCACAGAGTTCAGGAAGAAGCAAGACTTGAAAGAGAAGCTCACTTAAGAAGAACTAAGGCTTTGGATGAGATTGTTAAGAAGCAGCAAGAGGATCTCCAGAAATTGATGGATCACCTTGCCAAACAAAACCAACCTTAGTTTAAATTTTTTATATTCTAAACTGTTTTCGTTTTTAAGAATATTCAAGTTGTTGTTTAATCACTGAGACTTTGTTTTATATATATATATATATATATATATATATATATATATATATATATATATATATATATTGTGTTTTGCATCTTATATGTTTTTCGCTCTGAATCTTGTTTTCCTTAAAATTTGTTTTTATCCTTACCTGAAGTCATTAAAAAAGGGGGAGAAACTTGTTTCTAAACCTTTTTGTTGATGACAAAAGGGGGAGAAGGGAAAGCTTTGTGAGATTTTGTAACTTTTTGTTAACTGATGAATCTGCAAGTTCTATGTAAAAAGTTAAAGGGAAATTTGCGAAAGGTGCTTAGTTAGACTCTGAGCCCCTGTTTATAGAATCTGTTCTCTAATTCGTTTATCTTTCTGAGAATGAATTCAACTGCTTATGAAAATGAATTTAATTAACTTGGATAGAGCTTAGGGGGAGCTTACAAACCTCAACTTAAGAACTATCAGACTCAGGGGGAGTCAGAGCTTACAAACCTCAGACTCTGAGCTTACAAACCTCAGACCCCTTAAGTCAACCTGTTAATTAGATTAACAATAATTGACCTTTTAAAAACTGATGTTTGTCATCATCAAAAAGGGGGAGATTGTTGGAACAAAGGTGTTCAGCAATACCACGTTTTGAGTTTTGATGATAACAACGTATTAAAAATTGTCAATTGGATATGCTAATATTTGTTTAAGTATGCAGGATATTAATCAAGATTTATATCTTAGAAAGTATTCTGTTTGAACATTTTAAAAGCAAAGATCTAGAGAAGCTTGTTGCTTGTGATTCTGTATCGAAGAGAGTCTGAAGACTGTATCGAAGAGAGTCTGAAGACTGTATCAAAGAGAGTCTAAAGACTGTATCGAAGAGAGTCTGAAGACTGTATCAAATAGAGTCTAAAGACTGTATCAAGGAGAATCTGAAGACTATCAGAATCTGAAAACCAAGAGAGTCTGAAGATCATCAGAAGCTAGAGTGCTACAGTGAGTCTGAAGCCTGCAATCTGAAGATCTGCTAACAAGGATTTCTAAAGGTATTACGATGCAAAAGAAACTCTCATTTGGAGTAACGGCTAGCTTCGAAGTCAACTTGAGCGTGGGATGCTCAACGACAAAGAATGCAGGTCAGTACAGAGTACGTTGTACGAACTCTGTTTCCACTACTCCACTACCTCATACAGTTTGGCAACTGTGTCTACCGGTATTAATCTTCAAAAGGAATGGAATTCAAAATATTCAAGTGAAGGACTATTACCATATCAAGCAACAGATCAACAACTATTGATCAAGCTTCAGAAATCATCCTGATGTGCTGGATGACTCAACGTCTCTTTCCAACGCCTATATAAAGGATAGAAGACTTGAAGAATTGTGTGACTCTACTACTAAAAAAACTACGCTGCATTGCTATCGTATTCAACTGAGTCTTAACAAAAACACATCAACAACTTAGATCATTCTTACAAACTGATTATTCTAGAATTTCTAAGTTAAGTAGAAAAACAGAGTCTGTCTTTGTTTGAAACAGAGTCTGTCTTTGTTGTAATTGAAACACGTTTGATTGTTTGTCAAGTGTTTCAACCCTATTCAAGTTTCTATAAATTGTGTCAGAAGTCTCTTGCTTGTGTGCTTGAGCAAAGAAGTCTCTTGGCTGCGTCCTTGAGCAAAGAAGTCTCTTAGTTGTGTCCTTTAGCATTGGAAGTCTCTTGCCTGCGTGCTTGAGCATTGGAAGTCTCTTACTGCGTGTTTGAGCAACTTGTAATAGATATTACATTTTAGTGAAACTCTCCTTGGAAGTGCAAGGGGGACAGGACTACTTCCGGTTTGTGGAAGGAACCTGTATAATTGCTTGTGTTCTCTCTTCTCTCTATCTCTTGATTATTTCCGCTGCAACAGAACCTAATCTCCCATCAGACTCTGATCTCCTTCAGACTCTGATATTAAGGAATTAGATTCTCACTCTTCAAGAGCTGCGAAAAGCTAACACAATTCAACCCCCCCCCCCCCCCTCTTGTGTTTTTCTCACCTTCACAGTAGAGGGTTTCCAAATCACCGCAATAATTTTCTTGAAGTGATTGTAACCTAGGGAAACATTAAAATTATACAACATATTTTTATCATTCTGACCACGCAAGCAATAACCACGACACATGTTGCCACTAAGTGCCACCAAAGAAAGAATACCGAACTGCACCGCATGAAAACTCATCATGTTCGTGCTGAATCGAGGGAGGTTTCTAGCGTTCCAAATAGTGTGGACTATATGGATGATAGCCGCAACAAAAACATCCCGCACTTGCAAGCAACAGTGGCCGGGATGCAATCCAAAACTGCGGCAGTGTTATTCAAGTCAATAGAATAGTTCAAATGTGTCTCTAACCAACGCCACAGATGCTTGGCAAAGTCGCAAGTAAAAACTAAGTGGGAGGAGGTCTCATCTGTAGCGGAACAAAGGACACAAATAGACACCAAAGTATAACCCTGACTTTGCAAATTCTCATCGGTCGGAAGCTTACGGTGCATGAGGCGCCAAAATATAAAAGAATGGGAAGGTGGAATGCAAGGGCACCAAATAGTATAAGGCCATACCAATTCAATTTGCGACTGGGGCAAGAATTAGAAATTTGTGTTTGCCATGAGCTTACCATCCCGAGAGTAAGGCCAAATTAACCGGTCCAAGAGGAGCGTCACCGGAAGAATAGTGTTGTGAACACTAGCTGCCACCCACGGGTTCATCATAAAACTCTATGAAAGGTGCAACTTTCCATCAATAATAAAATCAAACAAGGTGCTAGTCAAGTATCGGGATGGCGAAATATTAAAAATGGAAGCAAGAGGGGTGCCAAGTCAGTTATCCATCCAAAAATTAATATGCGTACCATTTTGATTCAAAAAATAATTATCAAGGATAGTGTTCATAAGTTCCTTGACCTCGTATCAAATCGAAGATTGAAAGTGATGACGTTTTGGCCTACTAGAGGAGAAAAAACAATGTTTGAACATTAATGAACATTGGGAATCCTCAGTCATCATTTTCCAACTAAGATGCAGAAGTAAAGCAATAGTCCGAATAGGTTTTAGATCCAAACCACCTGCATCCCTCTAAAGGAAAACAGTGCGCCAAGATACCGTACAAACAGAAAATGTCACCAGTCCACACAAAATTCTTAATCCATTTATCTAACTAATTCAACAATTTGACAGGCCAACGATAAACATGAAATGAATAAACCAACATTCCTTGAACAATAGATTTATCAGCTGCACGCGCCTTATAATGGATAACATGATACCTTTCCAAGAAGCAAGTTTAACCTTAATTTTGTCCACAATAGACCGGAAATAAATACACTTTGATTTACCTGGGAAAATAGGAAAACCAAGGTACTGAAAGGGAACTGTGCCTGGCGAGAATCCACACATCTGAACTAGCAAATTTTTGCGGTTGACTGTCATTGCATCGGTAAAAAATTTACTCTTCTCAAAATTAATCAGTTGCCAAGAAGCCTCAGAATACTCATCAAAGATGTGCAACAAACATTGAATTTTAATTTTCAGACCAGTGCAGTAAACAAGAATATCATTGGCATAAAGAATATGAGTGGGCAGAGCCAAACCACGGTAGTAAGACATAGGGAACAAGTCACCAGCAAAAGCAGCAACCCGAAGCGACTGTCCTAAGACCTCCTCAGCAGGCCAAAATAAAAGGAGGGAAATAGGATCCCCCTGACGGACTCCCCTAGAGCAGGAAAAGAACCCCACCACTGTACCATTCACAAGAACCAAGAGTGGAGCTAAACGAAGAATTTACAGAATCCAATCACAAACTAATGAAGCAAATTCAAAGCTACAAAGAACCAAGTTTAAAAAAATCCAGTCTAAAGTATCAAATGCCTTCTTGATACACACCTTGAGAGCTATATTACCACCAAACTGTTTTTTCTCCAAAAGATTAATAGCCTCTGACGCAATAGTCACACATTCAGAGATATGACGGTCACTGACAAACCCCTGTTGCTGCAAAGAAATAATACGCATAGCGACAATTACCAGTCTATCTTCTTAAATCTTTGTAATAATTTTAAATTGGAAATTTCCAAGAGAAATTGGCCGAAAATCACCCATGGAAACAACCTCATGCACTTTCGGAATAAGCACAATAACATTGCAGTTAAGATTTGGAATGAAATTACCTGTGTAAAAAAAAAATTGAACAGAACTGACCACATTTGAGGCCACAATATCCCAAAAGATATGATAGAAATGTACACCCCGAACCCATCCGGACTAGAAGAACCATCACCATTTAAATCGAAAACAATGGTCTTAATCTCATCCAGCAAAGGAACACCCAACAACATCATATTATCTGCCTCAGTTACCAAGACAAGATAACCCGAGAAATCAAATCATTAGTAACACAATTATTTTCCGTCCCAAAAATATTATGAAAATAAGAAAAAACGTGAGCCCCAATACCCTCGAGTGTAATAATGCGTTCATCCCAATTTTGCAGGAAAGTAATATTTTAAAAAGCAGTATTTCGATCCCCATAAAGAAAAATTTGATGTCGGGCATTTTCACGCCAATATTGATCCTGACAATTCATGGCCTTAGTCAAAACTAATTGGGCTTGTAGTTCCTGCTCATATAGCGTATCTGTAACATCCCACGTTTTCCTCTTTAAGAATAATTTAGAATAGGATTTATTAATGATAGTATGGAATTAGAAATTAAGTATGAGTAACTTGGAGGTGCATATAGTAAGTGAGGATAATTAAGCCAAGTCCAAGGGTAGTTTAGTAACTCCACCACTTAAGTCTTCCTTATATGTATAGATTGTCAACAAAAGTCAGCATAATCTTTCATTCTTCCCCTTCTTTCTTTTACGGTCAGCAAATCCAAAAGATAAGAAGAACAAAAAAAATACTCTTCTCCAATTCTTTTAAATAAACATGCAAGCTGAAATAGAGCTTAAAAGAAGGAATATTGAAGATTGGAAACAAAGGGAAAGAAAGGAATTGAGATTTTTGCATGAAGAGGATAAAATTAGAGTTCAACAATGGAATATTCATCTTTCTTGCTTTCAATTTGTTGACGTGAAATAGAATTTCCCCACTTGAAAACCTCTCTAGGTTGTGCTTAGAATTGATTGGATTGAGATGATTGAAAGATTTAAGTTTTAGATAATGATTTTGAATTGATTGATTGTTGGTTGTTATTTGTTGCATATAAAAAGAATATTTCAAATTGCATGTATATTTTGGGTTTGATATTGAAAGGTATGACTTATTTCCTCAATTGAGTAATTCATACTAAATTAAACATGGAACTAGTTGAAGATATGAAGTTTCTATATGTTTTAATTGAGAGAAGGAAACTTTTGAAGAGGAACTAGAGATGCTGAAAGTTTCTCTTAAAAGCAGTTCTGATGCGTGATTTATTATAATTTAATGGCTTTAAATTTTAACATGGATCCAATTGCATCATGTTCATATTTAAGTTGGAAATTTTAACATGAATTTATTGAATTTATTTTCTTTGAATTTTAACATGAATTTTCCATTTTTCTTAATAATAGCTCAGATGTTATATGACTGTCCTTTTATAGTTTGTATTGATTGTAGTTCTGCAATAGTCCTACGTTGATCAGTCTAACTGTCGGATTTTACCGGAATTGATTACTTTGAATTTTAATTTGGGACCAATTGCATTGTCTTTGATTATGAACCGGATATTTCTAGAAAAATCTATAAAATTATTTGAATTCATTTCAGATGCCATTCATGATTTTAATTGACGGATGTTATACTGAAAATTCTTATTTGAAACTTTTTCTTAACTCTTCAAAATGGTGGATCTAGCTACTTCCTTATTATTACTAGTGCACTATTCTAGTTTTAAATCATATGAAGGATGAATTAATAGATTATTCACCTTTTTAGTTATTTTATAATGATAGTCCATTCTCAAATAACAGGTCTTTATATGTTTGATTTCCTTGTTAATGAATCACAAAATTATAATTCTTTTGTAATGTATGATATGGATAGATTATTTCTTATAAAAATGGACTAGTAAGTGAGTTGAAGGAGGTTATCCCCTTGATCGTTGTGCATTACACTATTGAATGACATATGATAGTATTTATATATATATATATATATATATATATATATATATAGTAGAAACTCTTTAAATTAATACTCGGTAAATTAATAAACTCTCTAAAATAATAAATTTGTCCGGTTCCGTCTTGGTCCAGTGTAAAAAATTGAATAATTCGATAAAATAATAAGATAATAATTTTTTGGGAGATCCCTTTATAATTTTCGGTCCCAAGAAAATCATAAATTAATAATTCATAGAAACTGAAAAAATATATATATTACACTTTGTTGAAATATGATTCAATAGTTGTTTGTTTTCCTTTAAAGTTCAAGTCTGTTTGGAGCTCATCTCTAACTTTTCTTATTGCATCCAATAGCTGAGGTGTTGTATTTTTGTATTGTATCATAAAGTTGTGAAGAGTGTTTGACGCTATAAGTGCTTCCTTTCGCGTAACAGGCTCCAAAGACACCGTATCATCTTCGTCGTCATCCTCTGCATTGTTCTCAATGATAGTACGCACAATATCTTCTAAACTCTGAACCTCCGGACATGCTTCATTTTCACCTGGGTAGTTCATTAGATTGTCGATATCCATCTTATTACGATAGCCACATTGATTGATCATAGTCTGGAGGTCTTGAGTTTCTTCATCAAAAGTGGATTCATCCAAATTTCCTACAACGTCACTAGCTGAACGAATTTTACAGTGTCGGAAGCAATTCGCTATTGTTTCTTTTCGAACATCTATCGTCCAAGCTGGGATTGCCAAATTGATAGCATCAAGGACATTTATCTTCCCTGGATCAGATTGTCCCACCTCATAACCTTCCAATATTTTACGGTAAAACCTTCTACGGTAATGCATCTTGAAAGCTCTTATTATCCCAGCATCGCAAGGTTGAATCTTTGATGTCATGTTGGGTGGCAAGAAGAACAACTCAATGTTTCTTAGCCATTCAATATTTCTTGGATGTGCTGGACAATTATCCACCACAAGTAGAACTCTTCTACCATGCATCATTTGGTCAAATGAACGAACATATTCATCAAAAAGCACACTAGTCATCCATGCTTTTTTTTAGCTCGATACTGACAATCCAAGCTATTCATGTTGACATTCTTGAAGCAACGAGGCTTTGCATATTTCCCAATAATCCATAGAGGGATTTTTTCAGAGCCATCTTCATTGCAACAAATAACTACCGTCAGCCTTTCTTTATCTTGTTTTCTTCCTTCAAGTTGTTTTGTTGCCAGTGAATGATCAGCTTGTAGCCTATAAAACAACCCAGTTTCATACATATTGAAAACATCTTTCATAGGGAACTGATCAATTTTCTCTCGAATCGATACCAATTTCTGCTCCATGTCTTGTACATCAGCAGACCCACTCTCGCCAAAACGACGAAATGACTTTATGCCATGTCAGTGCTTGAATTTCCCAAGCCATCTTGTAGAGAAGTTAAAATCTGAATCATCATGAGGGTACAAGAGTTTCATTGTATCTCTTGCCTTCTGCAAAATTAATTCTCCTGTGATATTTACACGTTCTTGATGCTGTAGAAACCACTCATAAACAACCTTCTCCATGTCAGGATATTTTGCTGGTTTGTGTCTTTTGATCTCCGCTCTTCCCTTTTCTATTTCAGCAGAGAGATAGTCATTTGACCGCTTAAGTGTGTTTGATATTGTTCCTTGACTAACTTTCAACTGAAATTTTCCCTCAAGCCATCTCTGCAAGTCTTTTTGTGTGCTTGCAGGATTATCTCTCTTGTACTCGCACAACTCCTTACGTATTTGATCTGACATAGTTGATTTTGCAACACCTTTTAGATGAGAAGCCATCTCGTGAGTGAGATATGGTTTGAATACTTTTAACACATTCATGTAGTTTATATATGTCAAACTTGCTTAAGAATACATTGAACATTCCACTTGTTTACATTTACTATACACTTCAAAAGTCAAAAGTCATATTTCCAATGGATACGAATACAATATTTATTAATTTACATTGAGTCCCAAGATTTGCTGCAACGTAATTCTAAGAGACATAGACTAATTTGCCTTTTTGTTTGGTATGTACAGTATAATTACTTAAAAACTCTTTAAATTAATAATTATTAATTTATCGATAAATTAATAACTCTCTAAATTAATAAATTTCTCCGGACCCGACATTATTAATTTATAGAGTTTCTACTGTATGTGTGTATATATATATATATATATATATATATATATATATATATATATATATATTATGGTGATGTCTAAAATTTGATGTGAGTAGATGATTACTCAGAGGTTAAGTTAAAGTGCATGCTATATATCAACTATTATTATACAAATAGGTATGAATGTATTGTAGTAAGTTAGCATATTAGGATTCACCCTTGCAAGGTGTGTTCTCCATCTATATATAATGGGACGTGTAAGAGAGAGTAAGCAGGGCACTGTTTACGGAGTTAATTTATCTCCAATCTTACCAAAAGAGGTTACCAATATGAAGTATAATATATATGACATCATAATTAGTCTAAGTCATTAGATTACTCACGTTTAGTGACTTAGACAATGAGGATAAAGTTTAAGAATATATATTATCGAATATATTTATATATTTAATGAGAAGGAAGAAATTAATATACTCATTAACTTGTGAGAGGATTTTATCATGCTTAGCATACCAACATGGCTGAAAATATTTTAAACTTTTTTTATTAAATTCTATGTTACTGAATTTTACTCACTATGTTTTTGGGGTGACGTTTCTAGATATAGAAGTGTACATTGAAGGACTGAAAAGTATTTGTTGCTCGTTAGCCATCAATTTTCAATCGGAGCTGGATCATATCGAGGGTCTAGACTCTTAGGACGTTGATGTCATATGTTATTGTAAAATCTAATTTTTCTTTTAAAGTTGTAAACTTTTCAATGAAATCTTTTAAAGAGACTTTAAGTTCTTTTTATGAATTATTTTCGCAAATAAAAATATTCATATAATTTCTAAGTTGAATTTGAGTGTTACATTTTGGTATCAGAGTATGTCGTTTCTTTATGGCATGTGAGTTGAGTCTAGATGTGATCTGGTTAATGAGTCAGTTTGTAATTCTATCGTATCATAACATTTTCATTTTGTAGTAGGACATAGTGAGAAAGGCCGCACACGGAGTCGTGCTAAGAAAAGGAAATGTTACTATATGATATAATTGTCCATTGTTGTTGATTTTATTAGCATAAGTTGCTTAGTTTCCCCTTAACCACCTAACTTCGAGTGTACAATCGGCAGTCGTTAAAGTATGTGAATTAAGATTCAGTTTTATGCTAAAGAGGGTTCAAAAATTTTGATTTCTATTTAATTTCTTCAGAGATTTCTTGTCTTCCAATATTTTATTTCATGACTTATAGAACAAGAAGTATTTTGTAGGTAACTACTTTGTGTATGTATTTCTTGGGAAATAATTAATAAAGGGAAACTATAAGTATAAAACTAGATGTCTTCAATTTTCAATCAGAACCGAATCATATCGAGGGTCTAGACTCTTAGGACGTTGATGTCATATGTTATTGTAAAATCACATTTTTCTTTTAAATTTGTAAACTTTTCAATAAAATCTTTTAAAGAAACTTGAAGTTCTTTTTATGAATTCTTTCCGCAAATAAAAAAATTCATATAATTTCTAAATTGAATTTGAGTGTTACATTTTGGTATCAGAGTAGGTCATTTCATTATGGCATGTGATTTGAGTCTAGATGAGATCCGGTTAATGAGTTAGTTTGTAATTCTATCGTATAATAACATTTTCATTTTGTAGTAGGACTTAGTGAGAAAGGCCGCTCACGGAGTCGTGCTAGGAAAAGGAAATGTTACTATATGATATAATTGTCCATTGTTGTTGATTTTATTAGCATAAGTTGCTTAGTTTCCCCTTAACCACCTAAGTTCGAGTGTACAATCGACAGTCGTTAAAGTATGTGAATTAAGATTCAGTTTTATGCTAAAGAGGGTTCAAAAATTCTGATTTCTATTTTCTTCCAATATTTGATTTCATGACTTATAGAACAAGTATTTTGTAGGTAACTACTTTGTTTATGTATTTCTTGGGAAATAATTAACAAAGGGAAACTATAAGTATAAAACTAGATGTTTTAAATTTACGATTGTGTGGAAAAGTATCCTGAGTTAAGATTCTAACCTATCATCCTTGGAAGGTTTTGTTTAACCATTAACGACCTTAGTGATTTTAATGGTTGAAGTTCTTGTTTTATAAGATTATTTTTCCTTTATATATATAATTTGGAAACACCGTGTGGATTTGTGATATTTTATACTTGATATTATAGATTATTAAGTGCTTTCCTTTGTTGAATGAAGATTCATCCTATTAGATGAGGTCTCATTCTATATACGAAGGGATGATATAAGTCATGGTAAGTAGGGAAATCTATTGTAGTTTAAAACGATAACCTTACATCCAAAAGCATGTTAAACACAATATGCATGATAATAAGAGATTCTTTGAGAAATTATATTTTAAGTATTACTATGATTTTATGTTGAAATGATTTTCTATTGGATGAATATAATCATATTCTTAATCATTATTCAAGTCATGGGCTTTCATTGAGAATGATTTTTTTTAATCTGAGTCATAATAACAAGGAAAATATGTATAGCAAGTGAAATTTCCTAATTTTCCGCAATTATTTTTCTGAATAAATATGATAGTTTCTCCTAATTGGGTGTGATAGGTTTGAATGTAAGTAACTCTCAACATTCTATAATTTCTCATGATGGCTAAAGGTTCTATAACAATTTTAAGACTTAAGTGTGAAATAGACTTATAGATTCCTAAAATAAAAAGTGGTTGTTATATTATGCGTTTATAGTTTTGTTGGAATGCATGTCTGAAATTGATATAACTGATGAATGTTATTATTTAGACCTAGAATATTGATGTTGTTAATGTTAGTATAAATGGTTAGTACAATAATTCATACTATCTTTGAGGCATACTGTAATATGATAATACATCATTATGTTCTTTTTCCCTACTTCCTTTGATTTCTTTCTACTACACGTTAAGCATGAAAGTTGTTTATAGTAAATTTGGGAAATTGGCATGAGAAATATTATTATAATTTAAATGATACATTCTGAAAGTTTGAAGTGTTCTTATATTGTTTCAATATTATTTGGTAGTTATAAGCTAATTATAACCGAGGCTTGTAGGTTTATATATAGGTTGCAAGCTCGTGCGGTCTTGTCTCTGGTTATAAATGTTTGTTGATACTAAACAAATATGTTGCTAATAAATTTGTATATTTGAATAACATTTGAATTACAACTATATGCTTAGATGTTAGATTTTCTTTCTTTAAAGGTTTACTACTTTAAGTGGACTTTCTTGTCTTCATTGAAGGAAGATATAGTAGAAGACTTGTGTAAGTTAGAATCAAAGTGTTGTTATATTTTAATTGTAAACTTGAAACTTATTGAGTGTAGCTTCGTCGATTTCATGAATTGACCACTAATTACCTTTGCCCAATGAATTAGGTCAATGTATAACTGCTACCTTCATATTCTAGTTGACTATGCAATAAACAATAATAGATATTAAAAAAAATGAGTAGAGTATTTATTTAACCTTGTTTTCATGTCATGAAGGAATACCTTAAATGATGCTTGAAAGGATATGGATTTGAGTATATATTTGATTATGTTCAATGTTTTCCTTACTCGTGAGTATGATGATAAGTTATTGTGTTAATTTTCTTTGTTTTCCCCTTATGTTGGAACATGTGAAGTTAAAATCAATGGAAGTGTAAGGGTGATTATAAAAATCTTATGTTAAATGCTAGTTTTGACTTTGCAAATGAAAAATCTCTAGTTACATGTACAAGGATGAAAGAAAAAGAAATGAAATTATGTATTAGCCATGACATGAGTTTGATTGTTTAGGTCCTTCAAGTTTCTTTTTTCTTAGCCTCAATATGTACAAACTAAAAGTGCGTAACTATGTGATTTAGATAATTTCTAATGACGTATACATGTAAACTTTTTATTGTCCTTAGATGTTGGAAATTGCATATGCTCAGTTGAAACAAAATAATAATATCTTAGATGTTGGGAATTGCAAGTTAGTTTAAAAAATATAGACGTTCTATTGTCTGCCAATGTGTATGCATCATAAAATTGTTCTTTTTTCCTCCTTAAGAAAAACCCTAAACTTCTTCTCTCAATTAGATTTTCTGTTAAGATTTTCTATTTAATTCCTCTAATTATATTATTGTTTGACCATGTACTTATTGAATTCAGTCATTTGAAATGGTTAATTGGTGTATGAAAGTTGTGGAATTGGCTATTAGTTTGGTTTTGTATCCGACCTTTTTGAGATTTTTCAAGGTTCCAAAATGTAATTTTAATTTCATGATAGTTTACGAGTTGCATAATAAATTAAATGATCAAACATTAATCCTTTGAGTTTCTATTTCTATTCATATTGATACTGAAGTTTTTGTAGTTTTTAAATTTAAATCCAATTGGGATATATATATATATATATATATAGTAAATAGTGCATCATTGAAGAGCAATTTTCAATTGAGAACTATTGGCTGAGGATCAAAATATGGGATAACTTTCATTTTGTTCATTCATATATTAGAGACATGTCTTATAAATTTTGTGATTTTAGATGAGTTTTTAGCCTTGAAAGATGTTGAACTAGATATTAGGCAATCCATGTTGAACATTTTAATAAGAAATCCACTTCTTTAAAATCAAATTTATATATTTGAGAAATTAAATTGATTCTTAAATAATTGAAATGTGTTGTTAAATTCAAATTTTGACAAAAAAAAAGTATAAAATTATTTTTGGGAAATGAAGTTGACTTGTTATGTAACTATTAAAATGGTTTATGCAAACAATATACTTAATTATAGAATTATAATCTTTATTTTAGATGTTGATTCTTGAGTTTAACTAACTCTAAAGGACTGTAATTTATAATTTATATGTAATAAACTAATTTTGATGAATAACAATTTTTTCATCCATGTGAAACTTTTGTGCTTCTGTGTTTTATTTTATACATATATTTTATTATTGGGTGTTTCAAGATTTACTCGTAATAGTGACTAAATCATGTTGATTAGGCTGGAGGCAAACAAGGTCTTATAATAGTTTTGATGATCATCATTCATGATTATGATTAGTTGCTGGTGATACTAGATCAACATGATAATTACCCTGAACTAGATGTTTATATTTCTAGCACAAACATTTTTTTTATCAAGTGAGTAATGTTTTGAGATTTTGAAACGTTTGTCTGATAAATGACCAACTCTTCTTAAGTTCATGAATTTCATTTATTGATTGTTTGTTTTTGTGAGATAAATTTTGTTGCATATGTTTTACATTCTAAGATGGGGTTGAGGTTAGGAATTTTATTAGAGTAGCGCAACGAGGTAAGAACTTTAGTAGGCTTCTAAATTTCAAGGGCAAAATTAAATAAGGGGGAGAGAATGTAACATCCCGCATTTTTCTCTTAAAGAATAATTTGGAATAGGATTTATTAAGGATGGTATGGAATGAGAAATTAAGTGTGAGTGACTAGGAGGTGTGTCATACCCTAATTTTTGACCAACTTATTTTTTATTTTTTCGTGCGTTGATCGTTTTTCAGTCATTCGTTCGCGCGCTAATTCCCGTAATATCTGCTTTTGTTCGTATTTGTGGTCGCAATTATTTTTCGTTCGTCGTTTATTTTTTAATGTCGCTCGCGTATTAATTTCGTAATTTTTATTCGCGTTTTGTGCGTATTTTAGTGTAGAGTAAAGTTTGTGTTCTTAAAGTTCATTTTATTCACGTCGTTGATTTATTATTTTATTAGCGTTAAAGAAGCCGCGTATCTCAGTCGTATCAGACGAAATTTCGGCAAAGAGGTATTTTAAAATACCTCATTTTTTGGTTCCGACGGGACATTTTTTTTATTTATTATTTAATTTTCGTTTTTATTATTTAATTATTTATTTAGTTATTTCTTTTTCCATTTATTTAATCTGTTGTTATTTATTTATCTGTTTTTTTTTTTTTAAGTCATTTGGTACACTTGTCAATTTGTCATTGGTCCTGTCCAACTTTTTCTCCAAGAAACAGCAGGGGTATTTTTGTCATTTTCAGTGTATCAGAGAAAAGTACTATAAAAGTACTGTTCACGCGTCAGATTGGTCCCCAAGTGTCAGAGAAGTCACAATCAGTCAAAATAATATCAAGTCCTCAAAAAACACAAAATCACTTTCTCTTTCCAAAATTTTGGATCAAAACCACCAAAATACTCATGAATATCATGAACATCACATGAACATCATGATGAACACCAAAAACACACAAAAATCCAGCAACCTTCTCAACTCACCATTGAACCAAAAATCACTAAAACACATACAAACCATCTTCAACCATTTTCGGCCAACACCATAACCAAGCAAATCCGGCCGAAAACACAAGCAACAACAAGGAATCCGAAAACAACAAGGGATCCGAAAACAACAAGCATCAAAACACAAGCAACAACAAGGAATCCGAAAACAACAAGGGATCTGAAAACAACAAGCATCAAAACGCGAGAAGGCAAGGAATCCGAAAACAACAAGAATCAAAAGAAGAAGCAAGGCTAAACCGAAAACGTGAAGGCATACACGAATCAACCAAAACCGAACCGAAGGGGACCAAAACGGAAGCCGAAAGAAGAACAACAAGTAAGGTTTATCTTTATGACTTTTTTTTGTGTTTATTTGTGGACTTAAATGCTAGATCTAGAGTTGTGGTGTTTTGATTTCGAAAAACTAAGTTTGGATCCATGAAGAGGGGAAGGAGAGGAAGCTTTGGATGTAAAAAAATTTTAAAAAAATGAAGTTAACCACTCCGGCGCGGCGGCTCTCCGGCCGACCACCGCGCCGGAGCTCCTCCTCCACCACCTTCTTCATGCGCCGGCGAGGCAAGGGTTAGAGAGAGGGGAGAGCATTTTTTTTCTATGTTGTTTTTAGAGAGAGAAGGAAAGGAAAAAATGAAAGGAAAAAGGGTTAAAAATATATTTATATTAGTGGGTAACCGGGCGGGTCACCCATGGACCGAACCGGTTACCCATTTTCGACCCAGCTCTTGTATCCTTTGCCTTCAGCCCAGTTTTGCTTCCTGTTGCTGTGTGCACCCCCATTCTTGTTGCCTGCACCCCCCTGTTTTTTGTAGTAACTTTGTTTTACATAATTCCATGCATCTATTTTTATTTTTCATGTGATATTTGAATTATGTCCCATGCATGATTAATTAGTGTTTTAGCTTTTATATCATGCATTTTTAATTCATTTAATAATTAAATTTCTATTTCATATAGTGTTAGTTAGATATTTTAAAATCTATTTCTTCTTTATTTTTAAAACTACTTCTATATTTGTTTAGTTTATTTGTTTATGTTTTTTATCATTTGTTTTTTTGTGTGTTTGCATTTTTATTATTCACCATCTCATGCATATTTTTCGTTCCTTGTCATTTATTTCATTGTCATTATCGCATGCATATTTAAATGTTTCGCCCTTTATTTTATTTTTTATCTTTTTTGTTGTTTAGTTTGTAATTAGGGAATTGATGTAATTTATTTTCGCGCATTTTTTTTCTTTTGAGACCATAGAATGTATTTAGGGTATGTAATATGTAACCGGCACACGCACTGACACGCGCACCGACACTCCACTTTATTTATCGCTTTACGCTTATTTATTTTTTCGCCGTTACGTGAATTCATCGTTAGTTTAGAAAATATTTTCATCCAAAAAATCAAAAAAATCAAATTTAAATTTCTTTTAAGTAAACCTTGGTTTGTAATCCAAGTGTTTTTCCTTTTATTTTCTTTAATCAAGTGTTAATCAATTTAATATCCACATTAGACATGGATTTCGTGCAATTAAAATTAACCAACTTCATCATATTTTCTTCTCATGCCTTGAGGCCTCTCATCCCTTCTTAAAAACTTTTTTTCAAAAATGTTAAAATCAATTCAACTCATCAAATAAGTTCTTTAGCCGAACTACTTGATTTTGATCCCGATTTACTTGGGTAAGTAGGCAAAGGGTTTCAACCCTTCCAAATCAATAAAAATAACCAAAAACATGCTTCATCTTTCTCCTTTCTTTCACTTTAACTCTTAACTTTTATTTTAATAAGTAAAATTAATTTAGCGCAAGATTAGAGAATAGGTAGAAGGTTCCTATGGGATACCATAGTCGGTTCGGGTGCCTAACACCTTCCCCAATCGAAACCAACCTCCGAATCCAAGGTCCCATAAGGGTTTTTACTCACTTTTTCCCTTCCCGCGAATAAAAGTTGAGAGTTCAATGATTAAAGGTTCAAATCCGATCAATGATTTTGATACCCGAAAATCACGAGCACAGAAATGGCGACTTCACTGGGGACCTTTTTAGAGGGTTAAGCCTATTTTATCTTTCTTTACTTTTGCGCTTTATTATTTGCTTATGCTTTTGTAAATACGTGCCTAATTGTTTACCTTTTACGTGAGTGGAGAGATAAGCCCTACACCCGGGCTTGAGTGAAATATAAGATAAGAGTGGTAGAATCATAGTGACATGCCGAGAGTATTCTCGTGTGGTGGAACATGTGATATAACCACACTTAGCGGAGGATCTTGAAGTGATATACGTCGGCGTGTGTTGTCGCGCTTAGACATTATTGCTTTTAAGTTTCCGTTGAAGCTAAGGACCTTAGTTACCTTTAACCCATCTTGGCCATTAGGATGTAGTGCGGTGGCTAACCAAGTGTTGTCTTGGTCTTAGTCGACACGCGATGCTACACTCAAACTAAACTCTCCTACGGATGCTGTTGGACCGGGTGACTCCCGGGAATCCAATAAAGTTCGGATGGGGTTGTAATTTGGGAACTGTGTTAGAACCCTGGTTACAAGTGCATCTGAAACCTTAGTCCTTACCAAGTGACGTGTTTACCCTCAGCTCCAACTTTATGTACTTAACCTCACCATGTTTTCTATGTTCTTTAGCATAATCATGCATACATGCATTCATACATAGATACTTTTTTGCATCCATTAAAACATCGAAGGACTTATGTGATCTTTTTTTGTAAATATATTAGATATGGAGGGTGTTGTGAAGAAAATTGTGAAGAGGACTAAGAAGTATGATTTCAAGAAACCGGATTTGGAGAATTTAAGGAAGCTAGCAAGGAGGTTGACTAGCCCGGACCACTTTCGTGAGCGGTATGGTTATTTGCTTAGTATTCTTAAGACAGATGTCGATGAAGGACTCCTCCATACATTGGTCCAGTTCTATGACCCACTTTACCACTGTTTTACTTTCCCAGATTATCAGCTTATGCCCACACTTGAAGAGTACTCTTATTGGATCGGTTTACCCATACTCGACAAAGTACATTTCCATGGTCTTGAACCCGCACCCAAGTTTTCAACCATCGCGGCTGCTCTTCATCTTGAAATCTCCGAGATAAAAGCCAATCTCACCCTTAAAGGAGGTCTCCAATGCCTACCCTTCAATTTCCTTTACCAAAAAGCCACTACTTTCTCCGAGAGATCCAATGTCGATGCCTTTGAGGCCATCCTTGCTTTACTTATCTATGGTATTGTGCTTTTCCCGAATGTTGACAATTTCGTTGACATGAATGCTATCCAGATTTTCATTACCCAAAACCCTGTCCCTACCTTGCTTGCTGATACCTACTTGTCCATCCATGACCGTACATCTAAAGGACGTGGAGTTATCATTTGTTGTACACCCTTGCTCTACACCTGGTTTACCTCACATTTACCTCGCCCTAAAATTCGATCTGAATTCATTCCATGGTCGGAGAAACTCATGGCTCTCACCCCAAATGATATAGTGTGGTACAACTCGGCTTATGACACTGTAGTGATTATTGACCATTGTGGGGATTTCTCCAATGTGCCTCTTCTTGGTATACACGGGGGCACCAGCTATAACCCACTTCTTGCCAGACGTCAGTTCGGGTACCCTATGAGGATGAGACCTACTTACCTCTTCTTATCCAGCGAGTTTTTCTTGTACAAGGAGGATGTTAATGATAAGAGAATGCAGTTTGTGCAAGCTTGGCGATCCATTACCAGATTGAACAAGAGCCAGTTGAAGTATAAGTCAAATGTAACTCATGAATCTTATGTCGATTGGGTCATTGATAGAGCTGCTCAGATAGGGATGCCTTACCCCCTGCTAAGGTCCTTAACTGCAACTATTCCAACAATACCAGTGCCTTTACCTCCTAAGACCATGGAGGAGTATCAGGCACGTTTGGTTGAGTCAGAGCGTGAAAGTGCCGATTGGAAAGAGAAATATCATGCAGCTAAGCGTGAAAATGACACTCTCATGGGTCTTTTAGAAGAAGAGAATTGGAAAAATCATAAGAAAGATCAAGAGATTGCTGAGCTGAAAGAGCGTATCAGGATGAAGGATGCAATACTCGAACAGGTTCCCATAAGTAAGAAGAAACGCATGGATTTCTTCGCTAGCCCGCATTCAGATTTGGAGGAGTAGTCTGCTTCAAGAGCTTGAGATTTTCACTTTTGTTTCCTTTTATGTATTTTCTTAGTTTTCTATTATGTACTTTGAAGTCTATCCCTTGGCTCAGTGTGTTAAAAAGGGAATTATCTTGTATTTGTTTTTTATTGTGTAATGAATGTTTAAGGTTGTTATGTTTACAAAAATTGTCCTTATAAGTTCTTCGATAATTTAAAAATTTGCATTATTTTTGCATTTAGCATATCATGCATCATACTGCATTCATAAAATGTCAAAACCGAGTCTCATAATTCTCTCCTTTCTGCCTCAGTCAAGGAAAGTGGCCCGGCGTATTCAGTACAAGCCTGCTCGCACTCACAACACTCGGGCATTTGTTAAGAAGAAGATGGATTTGATGGAACAAGAGAACAGGGATCTCAAGGAACAGGTTATTACGCTCATAGAAGGGATGGATAAGTTAACAGTTATGATGGAAGCTATAATGGCCACTCAAGCACAAGCAGCAGCTGCTCAACCGGTTCTTGATGTTATCCCAGTCCAACCGGTTCTTGATGCTCAGCTGATTCCTGTTGTTGTTTCTGCTGCCCCTAATTCTCCTGTGGTTGTTTCGTCTGCCCAGACTGGTCCTACACAACCGATCCCTACTGCTGTGATTTCTGCTACGTCTGCTGGTACTACACAGCCCACCCCGGCTGGTTTTTCTTTTGGAGATGCATCAAATATGTACAATGAAGGTCTTCGTCCTCCTGGATTTGCTTATCACCCTCAGAACTACATGTCCAGAGAGTATCCTTGGAGTATGCCTCTTACAGCTAATGAAGGTGTTCGCTTTGCTGGCCCAGAAATGCCAATTCCTTATGGACAACAGGCAACACCACTTTTTCATCCAGGACAATCATTCCCTCAAGCTGTTATGAATCACACGGCACCCATTGTGCATACTGCCCAGCAAGAGGAAGGACCAATCTATCATTCGGGTAGTGTAGCAGGAGATGACAGAATGGTAAGTCTGGAAGAGAAGTATGACGTAGTGCAGAAAGAACTGAGGGCCCTTCGTGGTAAAGACATCTATGGTCAGAATGTGCACGATCTTTGTTTGGTCCCAAATGTGGTAATGCCTCCCAAGTTCAAAACACCGGATTTCGTAAAATATGAGGGGAATACTTGCCCACAGAGTCATCTGGTTATGTATGTGAGGAAGATGACAGCCTATAAAGACAATGAACCTTTGCTCATTCATTGTTTCCAAGACAGTTTGACTGGTCCCGCACAAATATGGTACATGAATCTGAAGGGTATCACCACCTTCGAAGAACTGGCCAGGGCTTTCATACAGCAGTACCGGTATAACATACACCTGGGGCCCACTCGAAGGGAACTGCAAGCTATGGCTCAAAAGGATAAAGAGTCTTTCAAGGAGTATGCTCTCCGCTTTATTCAAAAATCGGCCCAAATTCGCCCAGCTCTGGAGGAAAGAGAAATGGCTGATTTATTCTTTGAAACTTTGAGTCCTTACTACTCGGAGAAGATGATTGGTTGTGCGTCGCAGAAATTTACTGAGATGGTTGACGCTGGGGTTCGCATTGAAGATTTGGTCCGTAAAGGAATTTTGGCCAAAGAAGGTAGCGTGTCAAGTGCTTCGTCAGGTGGGTCGTCTAATGGATCCAAGAAATTTGGAAACAGTTATCCAAAGAAGAGTGCTCAGGAAGTCAGTATGATAGCCCAGAGTGGATCCCAGCCAATATATCCAAACTACCCTTTCATTGCCAATATTCCACCACCTTTTCTAGCTCCACAAAATCAACTTTACCACCCACAAACGCTCCAAAGGCCTCCACCATTCTATCCACCACTATACCAACAACCGTATCCGCAACCTTTTTACCAACAACCATACTACCCACCACCACCTCAACAACAACAACAACCTCGTAATCGAGCTCCACAACAACAAAATCTCCTTCCCAGAAAAGAATTTCCCCCCATACCCATGTTGTATGTAGACTTGCTACCCTCTTTACTGGCAAGAAATCTTGTGCAGACTAGGCAGCCTCCTCGCCTACAGAATCCATTACCTCCATGGCACCGTGCTGACCTTACCTGTGCCTTTCACCAAGGGGCACCTGGGCATGACGTTGAGCACTGCTACCCGCTCAAAGAAGAAGTTCAGAGGTTGATTCAAAGCAAAGAGTTGTCTTTCGAGGACACCAATCCCAACACTCAGAATAATCCTTTGCCACCTCATGGACCGGCTGTTAATATGATTCAAGAGGATCAAGATTTGAGTCTAATTCTCAGGGCTCAAGATGTCAGAACTCCTTTGGTCCCGATTCACGCCAGGATGTGCGAAGTAAACATGTTTAACCACGATCACGATGCTTGTAAAGTGTGTTCGGTGGATCTCCGAGGGTGTGAGCAAGTCCAGGAGGATATACAAGGACTGATTGACAGAAAAGAGTTGATTGTCAAGAAGGAAACCAGGAATGTTTGTGTTATTACCCCGGTGTTTAAGAATCTTGAGGTAGCCCGTGATAGTGTGAGGTCAGACGTCACTCCTCTAGTGATCCGCTTGCCAGGACCTGTTCCCTATACTTCTCAGAAGGCCATACCATACAGGTATGAGGCAACCATCGTGGAGAATGGTAAAGAGATCCCTCTGCACTCTGCAGATGCTGTTGTGAATATAGCTGGTTTGGGTAAAGTAATGAGAAGCGGGCGTATTCTCCCCACATTGTGCGCAACGAGAATATTGCTCCGAATGTGCCAGTGCAAAATCTTGATAAAGGTAAAGGTGCCAGTCAACCTGAGGGGATCATTCAGGAAGATAGTGATGAGATTTTGAAGCTGATCAAAAAGAGTGAATACAAGATAATCGATCAGCTGTTGCAAACCCCGTCCAAAATTTCCATAATGTCTTTACTAATGAACTCTGGAGCTCATAGAGACACTCTGATGAAGATTTTGGCTCAAGCATATGTGGATCCCGATGTTACTCTGGGGCAGTTCGGGAGCATAGTTGGGAATGTAACTGCGTGTAATAACCTGAGCTTTAGCGATGAAGACCTCCCGGCGGAGGGAAGAAACCATAACTGGGCTTTGCACATCTCTGTCCTTTGCAAGTCAGACTCGTTGTCGAATGTGTTGATAGACACCAGCAACCTTCTCAACTCACCATTGAACCAAAAATCACTAAAACACATACAAACCATCTTCAACCATTTTCGGCCAACACCATAACCAAGCAAATCCGGCCGAAAACACAAGCAACAACAAGGAATCCGAAAACAACAAGGGATCCGAAAACAACAAGCATCAAAACACAAGCAACAACAAGGAATCCGAAAACAACAAGGGATCCGAAAACAACAAGCATCAAAACGCGAGAAGGCAAGGAATCCGAAAACAACAAGAATCAAAAGAAGAAGCAAGGCTAAACTGAAAACGTGAAGGCATACACGAATCAACCAAAACCGAACCGAAGGGGACCAAAACGGAAGCCGAAAGAAGAACAACAAGTAAGGTTTATCTTTATGACTTTTTTTTGTGTTTATTTGTGGACTTAAATGCTAGATCTAGAGTTGTGGTGTTTTGATTTCGAAAAACTAAGTTTGGATCCATGAAGAGGGAAAGGAGAGGAAGCTTTGGATGTAAAAAAATTTTAAAAAAATGAAGTTAACCACTCCGGCGCGGCGGCTCTCCGGCCGACCACCGCACCGGAGCTCCTCCTCCACCACCTTCTTCATGCGCCGGCGAGGCAAGGGTTAGAGAGAGGGGAGAGCATTTTTTTTCTATGTTGTTTTTAGAGAGAGAAGGAAAGGAAAAAATGAAAGGAAAAAGGGTTAAAAATATATTTATATTAGTGGGTAACCGGGCGGGTCACCCATGGACCGAACCGGTTACCCATTTTCGACCCAGCTCTTGTATCCTTTGCCTTCAGCCCAGTTTTGCTTCCTGTTGCTGTGTGCACCCCCATTCTTGTTGCCTGCACCCCCCTGTTTTTTGTAGTAACTTTGTTTTACATAATTTCATGCATCTATTTTTATTTTTTTTATTTTTCATGTGATATTTGAATTATGTCCCATGCATGATTAATTAGTGTTTTAGCTTTTATATCATGCATTTTTAATTCATTTAATAATTAAATTTCTATTTCATATAGTGTTAGTTAGATATTTTAAAATCTATTTCTTCTTTATTTTTAAAACTACTTCTATATTTGTTTAGTTTATTTGTTTATGTTTTTTATCATTTGTTTTTTTGTGTGTTTGCATTTTTATTATTCACCATCTCATGCATATTTTTCGATCCTTGTCATTTATTTCATTGTCATTATCGCATGCATATTTAAATGTTTCGCCGTTTATTTTATTTTTTATCTTTTTTGTTGTTTAGTTTGTAATTAGGGAATTGATGTAATTTATTTTCGCGCATTTTTTTTCTTTTGAGACTATAGAATGTATTTAGGGTATGTAATATGTAACCGGCACACGCACTGACACGCGCACCGACACTCCACTTTATTTATCGCTTTACGCTTATTTATTTTTTCGCCGTTACGTGAATTCATCGTTAGTTTAGAAAATATTTTCATCCAAAAAAATCAAAAAAATCAAATTCAAATTTCTTTTAAGTAAACCTTGGTTTGTAATCCAAGTGTTTTTCCTTTTATTTTCTTTAATCAAGTGTTAATCAATTTAATATCCACATTAGACATGAATTTCGTGCAATTAAAATTAACCAAGTTCATCGTATTTTCTTCTCATGCCTTGAGGCCTCTCATCTCTTCTTAAAAACTTTTTTTCAAAAATGTTAAAATCAATTCAACTCATCAAATAAGTTCTTTAGCTGAACTACTTGATTTTGATCCCGATTTACTTGGGTAAGTAGGCAAAGGGTTTCAACCCTTCCAAATCAATAAAAATAACCAAAAACATGCTTCATCTTTCTCCTTTCTTTCACTTTAACTCTTAACTTTTATTTTAATAAGTAAAATTAATTTAGCGCAAGATTAGATAATAGGTAGAAGGTTCCTATGGGATACCATAGTCGGTTCAGGTGTCTAACACCTTCCCCAATCGAAACCAACCTCCGAATCCAAGGTCTCATAAGGGTTTTTACTCACTTTTTCCCTTCCCGCGAATAAAAGTTGAGAGTTCAATGATTAAAGGTTCAAATCCGATCAATTATTTTGATACCCGAAAAATCACGAGCACAAGGTGCATATAGTAAGTGATGATAATTAATCCAAGTCCAAGGGTATTTTAGTAACTCCACCACTTAAGTCTTCCTTATATGTGTAGATTGTTAATAAAAGTTAGCATAATCTTTCATTCTTCCTCTTCTTTCTTTTACGATCAGCAAATCCAAAAGATAAGAAGAATAAAAAAATACTTTTCTCCAATTCTTTAAGAAATCAACATGCAAGTACAAAATTGGTGGGGTATTTGATTCAAGTGGCTGAAATATAGCTTAAAAGAAGGAATATTGGAGATTGGAAACAAAGGGAAAGAAAGGAATTATGGTTTTTGCATGAAGAGGATGAAATTAGAGTTTAACAAGGAGGATTCATCTTTCTTGCTTTTTAATTTGTTGAGGTAACATATAATTTTTCCACTTGAAACCTCTGTAGGTTGTGCTCAGAATTGATTGGATTGAGATTATTGAAAGATTTAAGTTTTAGATAATGATTTTGAATTGATTGATTGTTGGTTGTTATTTGTTGCATATAAAAATAGTATATCAAATTGCATGTATACTTTGGGTTTGATATTGATAGGTATGAGTTATTTCCTCAATTGACTAATTCATACTAAATTAAACATGAAATTAGTTGAAGGTATGAAGTTTTATGTGTTTTAATTGACAAAAGGAAATTTTTGAAGAGGAACTAGAGATGCTGAAAATTAATCTTAAAAACAGTTCTGATGCGTGATTTATTATAATTTATTAGGTTTGGATTTTAACATGGAACCAATTGCATCATGTTCATATTTAAGTTGACTACCTTCAGTAAAATATACAAAAATTTCAGACATTATATGACTGTCCTTTTATAGTTTGTATTCATTGTAGTTCTGCAATAGTTCTACGTTGATCAGTCTGACTGTCGGATTTTTCCGAAATTAATTAATTTTAATTTTAATTTGGGACAAATTGCATTGTCTTTGATTATGAACTGGATATATCTAGAAAAATCTATAAAATTATTTGAATTCATTTCAGATGTCATTCATAATTTTTATTGACAGATGTTATACTGAAAAATCTGATTTAAAACTTTTTCTTAACTCTTCAAAATGGTGAATCTAGCTACTTCCTTATTATTACTAGTGCACTATTTTAGTTTTAAATCATATGAGGGATGACTTAATAGATTGTTTACCTTTTTAGCTATTTTGTAATGAGAGTCTATTCTCAAAGAATAGAGAACTACAAAATACTATTTCTAATGTCTTTGTATGTTTGATTTCCTTGTTAATGAATCACAATGTTATAATACTTTTGTCATGTATGATATGATTAGATTATTTCTTGTAAAAATGGGCTAGTAAGTAAGTTGAAGGAGGTTATCCCTTGATCGTTAAGTGCATTACACTATTGAATGATATATGATAGTATTTATGAATATATATTATAGAGATGTCTAAAATTTGATGGGAGTAGAAGATTACTCAGAGGTTAAGTTAATGCGCATGCTATATATTTACTATTATTATACATATAGATATGAATGTATTGTAGTAAGTAAGCATATTAGGATTCACTCTTACAAGGTGAGTTCTCCATCTATATATGATGGAACGTGTAAGAGAGGGTAAGCAGGGCATTGTTTACGGAGTTAATTTATCTTCAATCTTTTCAAAAGAGGTTACCACTATGAAGTATAGTCTATACAACATCATAGTTAGTCTAAGTCAATAGATTAGTCACATTTAGTGAATTAGACAAAGAGGATAAGGTTAAGTGTGTGTGTGTCTATATATATATATATATATATATATATATATATATATATATATATTATGGGATATTTTTTATATATTTAATGAGAAGGAAGAAATTTATATACTCATTAACTTTTGAGAGGATTTCTCCATGCTTAGCATACCAACTTGGCTGGAAACATTTTAATTTTTTTTTATTAAATTTTATGTTACTGAGTTTTACTCACTATGTATTTGGGGTGACGTTTCCAGGTATAGAAGTGTACATTGAAGGACTGAAGAGTATTTGTTGCTCGTTAGCCGTCAATGTTTCAATCGGAGCCGGATCATATCGAGGGTCTGGACTCTTAGGACTTTGATGTCATATGTTATTGTAGAAACTCATTTTTCTTTTAAAGTTGTAAACTTTTCAATGAAATCTTATAAAGAGACTTGAAGTTATTTTGTTCACCTCGTCGCAAGCTAGATGGACATGTTGTTTCACATCACCAAATACAGATATGTTCCATAATTTAAAAGCACCTTAACATGTTGAAGTTTTATTTACAAGCAATGCATACCACTACCAACCAAGCCCTTGTGCCAACAATCCAACACAAGGAAGACCGCTGAAATCATCATGGGTTTAAAAATTTAAGGAAGACCGCTGAAGGACCCTTGAATACTCAAGAGATACCAAAAGCGGATGATGGTATGATAAATGTCGAACAAGAGCAAATGATGAAAAAAAAACTGTTGACATTAGTGTGGGCTAAAAGTCGTTGCAAATGTTCTCATTTTTTAAAATAATTTCTTTTACGCAGCTTTAATTTGTCGCAAATGTTGACATTTTTTAATAGTTAGAAATATAAACAATTTTAATAAATAAAATTTTATATACTAAAGAAAAAAATAAAAAATAAAAATATCAATAAAAACAATTATTTTTTACAATAAAAATTTAAAAATAAAGAAATATTAAAATATAATAATAATAATTCAAAATCAAATATATAGGGCTTTTAATTTTTTTGAGTGGAAATATAAAGAATTAAAACTTAACAAAAAACATATTGAATAAATTTAATTAAAAACTATAACTATCCAATTTTAGAATTTGATTTATTTAGTTGTTTTATTAATTATTTAAGCGTTTGGTGTATTATATTTGTTGGTTAATTGGGTTTTAGAGATTGTAACAAAAAAATTGGGTTTTAGAGAAATTAAGGGTATTTTGGTAATTTGAGGAGTAAGGGTAATTGGTAATTTTAGGATAAAGGGTATTTTGGTAATTATGAGTATGGATAGTATTTAAGGAAATTGGTAGTAACTCGGGGTAATTAGTTGAACAATGATGAATGAGTAATTGTGGGGGTTTTAATGAAGTAATTGTGTAGGAACATTTTATGAGTGTAGAAAATTACTAAGTCCATTATTGAGTTGACTAAGCCCAAAAGTATATAAAAGAAATAGTCTTTGTAAAAATTAGGTCAAGAGCTCACTATAACATTTTAGAGAAAAAAGGCAAAGTGTTAGAAGAGAGAAAAATAGAAAGAAAGAAGAAGAAAGAATAAATTCAAGAGAAGAAAAGATCTAGCTTGGAGAGCTCAAGAGGGAGAGTAGATTGAAGATTAAAGCTTAGTTTTGGGAGGTTAAGGTAAGAAGGAAGTTTATATTCACCATTTAGAAATTATGAGTGATAGAGTTGTTATGGGTCATGTTTGTTTTTATTAATTTCATGAAATTGGTGTTGTGTTAAGTTGATTTTTGTGATAATTAATTGTGCTAATTATGGGTAAGATAAACTTTGTGAAATTAAGTTGATGTGCTTAAATTCATGTTTGATGATGTAGCATACGTTGTTCTTGAGATTTTAGCTTAAATATGTGAAAATTATGATATTGTTGATGATTATTACTCAAACTATGTTCTAATTGCTTGTTATGTGATTAGGTATGTTTGTATGTTGAAATTCATGTAAGTGATTATGTCAAAGTAATGCCTAGATTAAGTTGTCGTTTGTTGTGAACTTTTGAAAATTGGGTGAAAAATCATGAATTTAAAAATGGAATCAGTGTTTTGATGTGTTATAAATGTCCATTTGAATTGTATTAACAATAGGTAATGATCATACAACAATTCTTGAATGAATGAGATCAAAATTGATATTTTGGGGAATTTTTAGGAGGGCTCTCGAGAGGGAAAACCCATTTTCTGGGTGACCATGAAACAAGGGCTCATTGAGCGACTCTATGGCTCACCATGGCAAGCTGTGCATAAATAGTATATGTTGTTTTGCACGTTTCGATCCTTCGGGGATGTTTCCAGACATCCTTGAGTACTCTTTATGTGATGCTTTGTTGATGTTTTGGTGTGTAATTGATATGTAATCAATGGTTACTTAAGATTGGTTTGGTTTTGTTAATTTTTAACTTGAACATAAAAATGAGTTAGAATGAAATGATGATGTTAGGTCGAACTACTGTGATAATAAACATAGGAGAAGTATGTAGGATTGACAAGAATGTATATGATTGTGTAATTTGGTTTTTGACGAAGTATGAATAAAATAGACGAACTTTGGTGAAATGATAAATTGTGGCATGATAGCTTGCAAATGATTTTATGTTCATGGTAATATGATGAATAATGTTTGAATTAGTGATTGATATGCATATGATGTATTGATTAACTAGGTGAAAATGCTTAATCGTCTTTAAATGTAAATTATGCTAAATGAAGGAATGGCGTTTCTTGATGTGGTATATGTTTGGTGATGAATATGTCGGATGATGATTTCGGTGAATAATTCATGATGGTGTATATATATGTATATGTATATGTATATGTATAAATGATGATGAATACATGTATATAAAATGGTAAATTTTATGATGGTGATGTCTTGTATGAACGTATGCATAACAAAGAATCGACATCGTCTCATAAGGCACAATTGAGGTAATAGACGGACAATCACTCACAACATGATAGCCAACATACTTTACACCCATCAAACATTGATTCATTATTATTCTATTATACTATCATGCATATAAGTCATTTACAAGTTTTCAACTTATAATTCCTCATTTGACAAAGTTCGTCTATTTTCAAATAACTCAACAAAATAGGATACTAAGCTCTTACATATCATTAAAATATTCCTACATATCATCTAACATCTTAGAAATTCAATCATAGCATATTTGTTTCACAAAGTTCATTCAATTCTCAAAATTTCTAAAGTTTGTCTCATTTTCTTCATGTTTCGAAATCACTTTCTTTTTTCAAAACAAGCTATGATAAATCAATCATTTAAGCTCAATTACACTCTAATCAAGTAGGTTTAAGTATTTGGAACTCATAGGAATGCATTTGGAACCTTGGAAGTCCAAAATTTTGCCATTCCGGACTATACAACGTGTGCATGGTCGTGCACGCTTGCTCCTGGATAACGCACGGCCCGAGTGTTTTTGGTCTAGGCCATGCGTTTTGCTCTGTCAGCAAAACAACACCTTTTCGTGTTTTCGCAGGCGAGGAAAAATCTGTTTTTGATCCCGCTTTCATCGAATTCATTCCAAACACTTAAACAGTTTATACTCACCCAAAAATATAGTTTTCTAACCCAAAACAACTTAATTTAATTCACCCGAAATAACTAATTTCACAAAAGTGCTTAATACGGCTTTTAGCTCAAAAATCCAATTTTCTCTCAAACGATTCTTCACCAAAACATAACAATTCAAAACAGAAATTTCACTCAATCCATTTCATCATAACAACTCCATGAATCCATTCAAAATCATCAAAATCATACTTCTCCTCTTTTGACCCATTTTCACACAAATGACCAAAACACAACAACTTAACCAAACATCACATCTCTCACAGTCAATTTCATGGATTCTCAACACAAACATATACCCAACACCATCTACGGCATATAAATCATGAATTCAACATTAATCAACAACAACATCATCATTTACATCAATTTAAGCTAAAATCTCGAAGTAAACAACTTATCATATATCAACAATGAAATTTAAGCATTAACAACAAGTTTTCAACAACTTTCGCATACCTAAATTCACCACTTAAATCCAAGTATGAAAATCACACATATAATCATCAATTTTCACAAATCAATCAAAACACATATGACCCATAAGCTAAAATTATGATTATAGATTATTAAGTAGAACAAACCTATCTCCCTTACCTTGTTTTCCTTAAACTTAAGCTAGCTCAAAAAAAACTTCACTTCCCCTTTGATTCCTATGTCTCCTCTTCTCTTTTCTTCACTTGGGTCTTCTTTTTTCTCTTCTTTTTTCTCTTCTATCTTCATTTCTCTCTCAATTCTCTCTAAGTTTCTCTAGCCTCCCTTTTGTGAAAATGTGTGAAGAAGATAACTCTAATTCCCCTCGTAAGTTATCTATATATACTCCACCCAATGAGTTGGTTTACCTCAATTCATAACGGGCCTATAAACAATTACCCCTTAATTCCAAAAAGTTACTACACACTTAACTCGTTAAAACATCTCATAATTACCGTTTCAAATTATTTACCGCAAGTTACTACTAACTTAGTAAAAATAATTGTTCACACTAAACCACTAAAATGTTCCACATTCTAAAATTTCTAATTTACCATCGCTCCTTAAATTACCAAAATACCATTAGTTCTGAAAATAACCAAAATACCCTTCTCACCTAAAAATCCACTAATACTAAATCAAACACACAAACAAGCAATTAAACACATATAATAAATAAATAAAATGATCCTAGCGAAAAACAGGCTGTTATAAAAACCACCCAAGAAATTGAACAAGAAACAATTATACCTGAACCTGAAACCCTCCAAAATATCAGTTCAGAAGCTATCTCTACCACGCTTTGAAAATCCTGTCAACATATCAGAGGGAATTCTAAATACTAGCTATAAGACCATACTTGACTCTTCATCAAAGGCCATCACCCTAACAACTTCTGAAACAATTACCATTCCATCAAAAGGTGATAATGGACTTAGTTTAGCTGAGAAAGAATCCCATCAGACAACTATAAGGTCCTAAGGCAGCTCTGATAGATGATCTGCATGGTATCTATTTCTTGCCGCCTTTTACTGATTTTCAAAATTTGAGGCTTGTATAACAGTATGTCATAAGAGATTTGTATGAGACCCCAACCTCAGAAGATCTTAAGAAATCAAAGAGGAATTAGCTGCTTAGAGGCATCAACAAGAAACTCAAATGTGTAGCGTTATGGTATATCAAGAAGCATACAAAATTAGACCACCGGTGTCAATGCAAGACAAGAATCTATGGAAGCCGAGCATAATGAGATGAGCTCAAATGTCAAAACCATTCTTCATCTGCTTATGAGCAAACCATAGATTTCGGTTGTTTTATTTCTTGTTTTGTTTTGCTTTGCACTCTGAATTGTTTTTGAAATTTCACCTTCTATTATAAATCTGGTTCAAATTAATGCATCTGTTATTTAGTATCTTTTCTTACTTCTATTTATTCATTATTTTTTGTTGATGACAAGAAGGAGAGTAAGGTAGATAATATTTAAGTCTGAGTCTGAACGTATAAGAACCTGGAAAATAAATTTTAATTGTTTTCAAATTTGACTTAAACTTTGGATATTCAACCTAGCTCTAAAAGTCGTTAGACTAACTTGGCTCTGAATTTTTTTAGAACTTAATATACGTTTAAATGGGTTTTGAACAATTCATCTTAAGTTTTGATGATAACAAAGTATTAAAATAATTATTGGATATGCTAATAAGTGTTCACGTGTGCAAGACCATAGACTAAAAATTCAATGTATAAAATAAAGTTTTGGTACTGAAAGTACATATACAAAGAGCATTTGGAATTTGAAGAGAAGTCGAAGCTCTGGACCAGAATCTGGAGGTCAAGAGCATATGAAGACATCAGACTCTGAAGGACACATCAGACTTTGTTGTCTTCTTTTGAAGATGTCATTATCTGACTCAGATAATACATTTTGTCTTCTTCTGACCACACACATAAACACACAAAGAAATTTAAGGACAATTGGAATGAAACATATAATTTCTTTTGAAGAAAAGAAATTTCAAATGTCTATTCAACGAAATTAACCAAATCAAAAAATATTCCAACGTCCATGATGAAATTTCTCAAATACTCTAAATTATGCGTTGTCATCTCTCCAACGTATCTCAGATTCATCACTATATTAGAAGCTGAAGACTTGAAGAAAAAAAGAAGACTCTACGGTTTTAAAAGTGTCATTACTCTGTCAAATTTAAAAATCACATAAACACTTAAGAATTTCTTAGCAATTTACTATCTTAGAAATTTTAAAGTCTTAAGAGTTTTACTCTATGTCGTAATTGATTATACCTCTAATTGTATATCAAGTGTAAAATTCAAAAAATATTTTATTTGATTAAGTTATATTGCATAAGTTTCTTTCAGTTGTGATTGAGCATTAGATGTATCTTGCTTACATGTTTGAGCATTGAAAGTATCTTCCTTGTGTGCTTGAGCAGTTGTAATTTTTGTGATTATAGTAAAATTCCTTGGAAGTGCAATGGGACTAGACTATTTTCAGTTTGTGAAATGAACTAGTATTAACTCTCTCTCTCTCACTCAAACTCTCTCTCTCTCTCTCTCTCTCTCTCTCTCTCTCTCTCTCTCTCTCTCTCTCTCTCTCTCTCTCTCTCTCGTGTGTGAAAAAACCAACACAATTCAACCTTCCTCTTGTGTTTTTCTCATCTTCATTTACCTCATTTGTAGTACACGTGGGTAAATGCATTTGTATATGCTAGTTTCAAGATATCAGACTAGGTTTACAATCATATACATTATCATAACTTAATGTCTTTCTATTAGCTAACTGAACGATACATCAGAGCTTAGAGAATATAACAGATCTTTCGTTATATGCAAGTCATTGAGATGTACGAGAGGAGATAAGTGCGCGTGTAATTGAAACAAAATAAATATATAATTGATCAACGATAAATATTAGAGAACTAACCAATGAAGCTTAATTTCAACACATCTTTACTATTAATAGTCTTGCCTATTTAATTATCATCATGTTCAAACAACTATCTTTCCCTATTTGAAACTATAGTCATTGTTGAAAAACATCAACATCACAAGAGTCCATATACACAAAACTCAAATACTTATCATCGATACTACAATTTGCACTTATCAATAATACAAGATTTCAGATTAATTGCAAACAAGTCACCATATCCACTATGAATTATGCCAATTGTGTTAAATAGATTTTCCTTTTCTATCAGCCTCGTGAACATTAGAAAGATTGGCTACAATGGGATAGTGGAATAAGGGTCGAGAAGAAACTTGAATGTAGGGGAAAGACTTATGTCACTCTCAAAAGGAGCGATAGACCAGATGATGATCCCTAACCTGATCTTTCGATATGAAATTTGACGATCAGCGATTGCTCCTAGTCTGGATCCCATGGTACTTGTAGAGGAAGAAATTCCCCGAGAAAGAGGAGGAGTCCCGCCATTCCTTCAGTCACGTTGTTACACGATTTCAACATATAATTTCAAAAATGCGACCGTGTCACATTTTTTTAACAGACTTCACAAAAACCAGTTAGAATTAGGTGTCTTGATCTCTATAAATCAATAATATATCACAAACTTGATACCCGATAATTTATTCTATATATATATATAGAATATCAAACATGCATATATACCTATGTTTATCTAAATTCATAGGAACAGTTGCTTGAAAAGCTAGTGACGAAAATAATATTAAAAATACAGCAAGGCAGCAGTACACAAGTACGTTGCTTGAAAACAAAGGAAAATCTAAAAATAGTAAAGAGACCGACGGAAAGTTTTAGCAAATACCAACAAAAAACAAATATTTTTTTAAAGTGAGTCTAGTTGAATTAAACTCAATTTTAAGTGTAAATTAAATTAATCATTTAACCAACCAAGTTAACTATATCTTTTTCACATACCAATCAAAGATTTTATGCTCAACTTAAATTTTGAAAATGCAGTGGTATTAAATCTTTCGAAAAATATTACACTCTACAAAATATTACACTCTACAATTAAACACAAAAGTTATTTAATTTTTTTTATGTTTTTTTAAATTCTATATCCGATTCAACAATCAGCTAATCAGAGGCGATCAATCCCACCACTCAATTGCGGGTCCCATTTTAAACCAAAATTTAGCAAATCTTTTTTACATACTTGCCTATCGAAATTGACATTAGAGAGAATCAAACTTGATACATTAAGAGAAGCAAATTCCAAGATCCCAAGTCAACCAGGCAACACAAATAGGTAAAAGTTATTTGATTTACAACCAATTTTCTTAACATAATTAATACATGAATAGAAAAAATTGATTTAAAAAAACAACATTTGGAAGAAATTTTATTTTATGTAAAATATCATTTTAAGAAAGAGCCAAAATAGTTTTGTCATAAGCAAAGCAATGCCTCATTGAAGCAGAGCCATCTATTCGTGCAGTCTCCATCTCAAATCTCAAAACCCAAAAACATATCAACACCAAACAAACACACACATCTTTCTAAAAACCTCACTCACACACTCATAGTTTCAACATACACAGCATAACTAACATTGAATGAACTAACTTCAACCCAAAAAACAAAAAAATAATACTAATTAATATTAGTACTAAGAAAATAAAATAAATAATGTAATTATAAAACAATATTTATAATTCTTAGAGCCGCGTTTTTCAGAAAATAGTACAATCATGACAAGTGACAACCCCTCTCTAATCATGCACTTACACCTCTCACTATCTATCTTTTTTTTTTTCCTTAGTTTCTCTTTCCTTCTAATATGACACATAAAATTTACAAGGATGCTCTTAATAATAATATCCAAATTGAAGTTGTGTTTGGATGTAACTCAATTTCACACAATAAATTTATAAGGAGAATGGCATCTTCTAGTGATATATTTTTTTTGGGACAAATTGATAAAAAAAAATAAAAAAATCTTTTCAATCTAGTGTAATATGAATTTTGATCCTAAAAGACATTTTAAAAGATCACCAAAATTTAGTTTGTCTTTGATTTAAATTTTGTAGGAGTTCAAATTGGTTTTAAAGTTTGTTGAGTTGATTTTGTTTGGCTTAAAAAAATTGACATTTTACATTTAATTTACTTTTATTTTATAATAATTTTAAAAAAAAACCGTTTATTTTAAATCAATTTACGCCACTGCTAATTTAAATGAGTTAATTTAAATTTTTCAAAAAAAAAAAAAAATTACGTCATCACAAATCCAAACAACACTTAAATTATTTATACATTCTATATATTACTACTTTTGTGCATAAACCATCTAATTTCTCGGATATGATATTGAGAGTATGATATATTAATATGGTGGTTAAATGGATAAGCGATATATTTGATATTATTAAAATTTGAGTTGATTAGAACCATTTTTACAAAACTAGATTAAAAGTTGATTAATATCACGATTGGCTTAGCGTTTTGAGCAGGATTCTCGCATCTCAATGTAGTGTTACCAGACTTTTATGAAGCTGAAAATTCCAGCTTTAGGCTAGACACGTTTTTTTTCTCCCCCCACCGCTATTTCAAATACATCACAAGTGTGTTTAATATCACGTTGAATGTGTCAGAATCACGACGACTCATTGAGATTTTGTGAAAGTTATACAGTGTAGCTTTTAAAAAATCACAATCCATCGTCATGATTTTGGTATACCCATCTAATATCAAACATTTGCTCATTCATCTCTCTTAAACAAATACATTTTCATTTCATAGGTTATATGATCACATTTTTTATTCTTCAAATTTTTTAGTAGATGAATACTACATGAATGTAAAACAAGAAAACCGAACCGTCTCATTCACGGCAGTTCCCACACTTCTCTTGACTTTTTAAGTTTTTTCTCCTTTCTGTTGCTACTTTTCATATTTTCGTATGTTTGCTTTTTCTTGCTGTGATCCTCTCCACTTTGTGACTTTCCCTTTTCAAGATACTCTATGGAACCTACACCTCCACTGCCATCACCATCTATCTATCATCTATCACCCCCTCTTTTAAAATTATTTACTTTTTAATTTTTAACCCTACTTTCTCAACAAAAAAAATAAACATCACTATCATCTATCACCCTTCTTTCATAATTATTTTCATTTTAACTTAAAACCCTATTTTCTCAACAAAAAAATAAATGAAAATTGATTTTCTCCCTTTTAAAATTATTTAGTCCCTTCCACCAGTTAACTACCGCTCGATATTTTTAATCGTCACCGACACTTTTAAGATCAATTGAACTAATTTAAAAAGTTATTGAACCGATTTTAAAAGTATCAACACAGTTAACTGTCGTTGAAAAATGTTGAACAAATGTCGATGATACAAGGGAATGAACAATTTCATACGAATAAACCGACTTAAAAAGTGATTGAACCGATTTTAAAAATACCAACACAGTTAACTGTCGTTGAAAAATGTCGAACTAACGTCGATGATACAAAGGAACGAAGAATTTCATTACTAAGAAGAGTAATTTTCAAAATAACCATCACTATCATCTATCACCCCTTTTTCAAAATTATATTCTTTTTAACTTTTTTTTTTAGCAAATTTTCTTTTTAACCTAAAGCCCTATTTTCTCAACAAAAAATAAACATCACAACAGCAACATAAAGATAGATAGATACACTATTATGCTTGTTCTACTTCCTTCTTTTCCTCTCTCCATTAGCACCATTTTTTATTTTACAACAATATGGTTGGTGACAAAGGAGACACATCCAAGAAACAACCTCAACAACAAATTTCATCATCACCAAAACCACAACATGAAGAATCCATAACAGAAACAACAAGACCAATTATCCATCATTCATCACAACAAATTGTTGTAAGTGGAACCAACCCTTTTATTTCAACTCCATTATATGTCTCAAGTGGTAGTGCAAGTTCTTCACCTTTTGAAAACCAATTTGAAACATCCTTAACCACAAAAAGACCAAGATATAGTGGACAATGGAAGCTTCTACCTTCACCAACACAACAACAAAAACAACCTCAAACTCAAACACAAATCACCAACATTCTAAATCCAACAACAGAATCAAAATCAACAACACCTTCACCTTCAAATCTACCTCAACAACAACCTCAAACAACACCTTTAGCAGCTTCTTCATCAGAAACAACATCATCACAATCCCATGATCATTCTCCAATGCCTTGTCAAGAAGGAAATAGGTTACAAGAGCTAGAACAACAAGTTCATCAACAACTAAGAAAAGGGAAATATGTAAGTCCTGTTTGGAAACCTAATGAAATGTTATGGTTAGCAAGAGCATGGAAAGAACAATACCAAACAAGTTCAGAAACATCTTCAAGAAGTGAACAAGAAATGGGAATGAGTAGAGGGAAAACAAGAGCTGATAAAGACAAAGAAGTAGCTGAATTTCTAAACAAACATGGTGTTAATAGAGATGCAAAAACAGCAGGTACAAAATGGGATAACATGTTAGGTGAGTTTAGGAAAGTTTATGAATGGGAAAGAGGTGGTGAAAGAGAACAAGTTGGTAAAAGCTATTTTAGACTTTCACCTTATGAAAGAAAGTTGCATAGGTTACCAGCTTCTTTTGATGAAGAGGTTTTTGAAGAACTTTCACAGTTTATGGGATCAAGAATGAGATCTTCTCATGGTGGTGGTGGTGGTAGAGTTGGTTCTTCTTTTGTTTCTTGTGATGAAGCTAGAACAAGATCTCTTCCTCCTCCAAGACCCTTCAAAGATGATGATCTTCCTCTATCAGGTTCATTTTATGCAATATAAAAAATTAAAAATTAAAATTTTAATTTATGATATTTTTTTTCCTCACATTTAATTAAACCCCATTTTTTATTTTTCACCAAATTATAATCTTCAATATACTAGCCAAAATTTGAAACAGTAAAGTTTTGTTTTTTATATATATTTCTTAGATATATTGGACAAGCTAGTTTTATAATTATTATTATTATGTGATAATTTTAATTTATGGTACATAATCTACAAATTTAATTAAACTACCTTTTTCTTTTAATTTAAAATTTCTCATCCATTATATATTTGTAACCTACTGATATAATCTTTAATGCACTTGTGAAATTAATTGAAACAGTAAAGTTTTGTTTCTTATATAATTTTTTAGATATATTGGACAAGCTAGTACTATAATAATAATAATAATTATTATTATATGATAATTTTAATTTATGATACAGAATCTTCAAATTTAATTAAACTCCCTTTTTCCATTAAATTAAAATTCCTCATCCACTATATATTTGTAATTTACTGATATAATCTTTAATGCATTTGTGAAATTAATTGAAACAGTAAAGTTTTGTTTTTTTTTTAATATTTATTTTAACTTCTTATAGAATAAACAGTAGTTTGAGACATTCATGAAAGTTTTGGAAGGCAAGTATATTATTTACTGTTTCTGTTATTCTCTCTGACTGTTTCAACTAAAAATACTGTTTCACATTGTTTCAGGGAAAGAATGTTTTAGAAAAGGTGGAAGAAAAAAAACGATTACTCCAAAAAAATATTATAAATAAAATAAAATAAAATAATTAACCATTTTTCCTATCCAAAATAGTTCAATTTTTTTTAACTAATATTGCATCATTAATTATTGCAGCTAGGACAAAACAATTAGCAATGACAAGTGGTGGAGGTGAACCATTTTTTCATGGTCATAGAGGAAACATGTTAGGGTTAGATTCACTAATGGAAATTTCAACACCTTCTAGCTCTAAAGAACTAAGAAGAATTGGTAAGATAAGAATGGTTTGGGAAGAATCAGTGAGTTTATGGGGTGAAGAAGGTGAAGTTCATAGAGGGAGAGTGAGGGTTCAAAATTCAAGCTTTTTACATGCTGATGAACTCACTTGTTTTGATGATGCAATGGTGATTTGTCCTTTGGAATCTTTTGAAGATGGTCCTTTCAAAGGTTTTTCAGTTGATAGATTTGTTTCTGGACAACAAGTTAAAGTTTTTGGGAGAAGAAAATCTTCTTCCACTTCTAGTGGTATTAAACTAAAACTATCAATAATTTTTCTTTGGTTTGGTTTTACATGTTTTAGGATTTAATTTAATTAAATTTTATTCATCCTTTTTTTTCAGGTTTTGCTGAAAGAGTTCAACCTATCAACAAACCAATTCCCATAAGATGTGAGTTTCTTAATTTATGTACCTATCATTATTAAGGCTCATTTTTTAATCAATAGAGTTATGAGTAACACATATATTAAAGTTTGCAATCATATAATTTTTTATCCAATTCAATAACATATTTTTTTAATTTAATTTCATTCAAACATAATATATAAGTGTTTTTTGAACAATATTGCAAACTTGCATTTCATTGTCAATAATTTGCTCAATGCAATGAGGAATTTCAATAATTTAATTGTAACTAACTATCAATATGGCTCAACAAAGAGATGGAAACTATGTGCTTGAGCTAGAGCATGAGCAACAAATAATAAAAGTTTTATTTGTATGTTTGGGATGGAGGAGTTAATGAATTGTTGACTCATAATGATGTTTTGTAAAGAGTTTGAACTCCACTCCTACATATTTTTATTAAAAAAAATTGTTCATAAAAGAAACTTATATGAATCATGATATTGTTTCAAAAATCTTGATTCTAAATTAAGGGTAACATTAATTTGAAGGCTTTAAACTTGCAATTGCATTCCAATTTTTGTCATTATCAAAGATTGTATATAGCAATCACAATTTAAAACCATGTTAAACTAAAATCATGTGCAATTGCTTCTTACTTATAATTGGATATAGTTGAATTTTAACATAAGACAACTACAATTGCAACTACATTATCTTCATTTGTAGTTATGATAAATTATGGAATAAAAAAAAGAATTATAATAAATTAAAGACATGCCTTTGCTTTGCTTTTTACATGTAATTTATTGAAATTCAATTATACTCAAACTTTTTCACTGAAGCATTAAATTATCCAGCAAGTATTATAGTGCTTCTAATTAAATTTTGCAGAATCATAATTAATTTATGGTTGGTGTATTTAATTTGCAGCAATTGTTCCATTGGATTTTAGAGACCCAACTGAGTACTACATGGATTGTCTCCTTCGTATTTCATCACCACAATCACTTCCAACATTATTCGAACTAAAGCATCATTTACAAGAGCCACCACCACAAAATTTACGTTTTCCACTTAGAAAAGAAGTGTTTGATGATTTACCACAAGGTAAAGAATTCTTCTTCACTACAACTTCTGAACCATTGGATTGTAGATCCATAATCTATGACATTGTGGGCCCCATCATTCGAACCAATAACAACATTAACAACCCTAGTACTCTCCAATTTTCTAGTAGAGACTCTTTCATTGGTCTATGGGATGATTGCATCAATAGGGTCGTTTCAAGATTTTGCCACGAAGAAATGGTAATTACTAGAAAGCCCTTTTCATCATTTTCATCTCAATCAAAAGACACATTGTTGTTGCAAGATGAATGGCCTAATGTGAGTGGTTTTGTGAACAATTTTTGTTTATGGAGAGGTGAAGAATGTGAAGAATTTAAAGAGAATATTCAAAACCCATCATCAACTATCATTCAAAAATTACTATGGAGCTATTTGGATTTACCTTATATCCTTGGTTACTATGCAATTGGAAATAAGGTAACATTTTGTGCACTTAGTAAATCACAAGAAGATGGGAAAATCATTAGAACCGATTTACATCAAGTAAATCTAACAACACCAAGTGAAAGATTCAAAGCATTAGTACCATGTTTCAGAATTGGTATTTTGTTATCTATGTTAAGCAAAGCTTGTTCCAACATGCAAAAGGGTAGTTTTGTCTATAGCGATTTCGAAAGGTATAGTTTTGGTCACGGTGTTATAATCGAAATGACACCAAACACATGCAAAAGGGTATTTTTGGAAAAGAGAAAATTTTCTTCCGTGAAAGAAGTTTACGAGATATTAGATCATAGAATACCACATAGCGAGTATTTGGTTAACGTTGTCGAAAACAACATGAGTTTGGTATTTAAACCTAGAGGAATAAGAGCTAAACCCTTAAACATTGAACAACTAGTTGAAGCCCTAAAATATGTAACAAAAGCTTTAGTTGCATTACATGACTTATCATTCATGCATAGGGATATAGGTTGGGAGAACGTTATGATGAGAAATGATAGAGAAGGTGGTGAATGGTTTGTGAGTGGCTTCGACGAAGCGGCCGGTGCACCGGAGCTAGGGAAATATGTAAAGGAGAATGAAGGTGGTATGGTGGAGCGTGGAAGACACGCGCCAGAAATGGAGCGTGGATTGCATGGTGTGAAAGTAGATGTGTGGAGTGTTGGGTATTTGATAATGACATGTGGGTTGGTGAATGTGCCTAAGATGTTGAGAGAGTTACAGAATTGGTGTATGGAACAGAATCCTGAACAAAGACCTACTGCAGCGGATTGTTATCATCACTTGTTACAACTTCAGTCGTCTTTGTTGGTGTCAGGTGGTGTTGTTGCTGGTTCTTGTGGTGTTTCTGGTGGTGGTTTGATGTGATTGATTTATGTTGTTGAATGTTGATGGATGGTATAATTATAATTCATTGTTGAATTGAATTGAATTTGTTATTAACTCATTATTATTGTTTTTTTGTGATAGGGTTATCTTTATTTTTTGGTACGATTTATGACAAGGTTATTATTGCATGTTTTGATATTTTTCTTATCAGTATTTTCCTTAAAAAAAATAAAATATTAAGTGGTGTTTGAAGAAGTTAATCATTTATTTATTTATTTATTGTTTGTGGAAAGTTGTTTAATAGTTAAGTTTAATCAGAGTTCTTTATAATTGTTTTACTTTGTGAAAATGCTATTAATTAGAGTTTTATTTATCATTTCATTTTCCTTTTCATTATGGAGGATGATGGACCTCGAAAGGAATAATATAAAAAGGAGAAATAAAATAGAATAAATAAATGATGGTTGGAAATCTTTCAAAAAAATAAATAAATGATTGTTGGAAATTACTTGGGAGCTTTCATGAAAAATGACTAGACTATTGGAAATGATTTTGTATACAAAATATTAAACAATCATAAAAAATGAGTACCCTTTTTGAAGTAAGTGGAAAATAAAGAAATAAATATTTGAAGAAATTTCTTTTTGAAGTAAGTCCAAAATAAATAAATAAATGTCTGAAGTAATTTAGTACCCCCTCCTTCCCTAATTAGGAACAAAAATGGAAAAATCAAATTGTAAATTTGGTCCAAATTTTGAAAAAATACAATACCTTTCTGACTAATTTACGTATTTTTTTTAAGGATGACTAATTTACTTATATAATTTGATATTTTTAAAGAATCATTTTATTATGTTTTTTTAAAAGACAAAGAATGTAGTGCAATTTTAACCACCAAAATGTTTGGAGCTTCACCTTTCTGATTAGCGACAACATAAGCTCCGCCTTATTATGAAAAGTCCCTCCATTGTACTCTTTTCAAATAATCCAAAGTAAATAAATCCAAATATTATTAAACCTACGCGAATTCTTGGAAAACCCCCTAACCCACCAAAATGAAAGGGTATGATCTATTAAATTACCTTTAAAAAGCTGTTGAAATTCCTAGCCAACTAGAAATCAGAAGCCGCAAACAACCATAAGTCACATTCAAGAAATAAATGATCTCGATTTTCCACAAACCTGCAGTCATCCAAACAAAAAGCATCATTATCCGCCAAAAACATTCCGCTTTAACAAATTATCCTTTGTTGAAATTCAGTTTATAAATAAACGCCACACAAAAATGTTGACTTTAAACGGAACCATTTTTAACCACATCACATGACTAAAACCTTTGTTTAACACAATTGAAACTAATGTCAAATTATTACAAGCACTTTGTATTGTGTACCATTGAAAGCACTAATGTCAAAATGAAGCTTCCAAAACAATGTTAGATAATCATTCTTTAAACTCCCTCATCAACTAAGATTTGTAACATTCAAAATTTCATTAACTAGAGAATTGATCTTAACTGACCTCAAAAACTAAGATTTGTAACTTTAAAGAAAATTGCTTTTGAATTATGAAAATTTATTTTAAAGTAGACTCATACATGTTTTTATATGTTTTCACAATGGAGGGGAAATAAAAACGCTTTTGAGTGTTGAGACCAAACAAACACTCATCTATCATAAGAAAATACAATAAATAAAATAATGTAAATTTTGATTTTAGTAAATCATCCTTCCTAATTATTTATATTAATTTATTACCAAAAATGCAAATCAAGAAATAGAATTAAAGTGATATACATAATAATGTTAATAATATAATATGCCACTATAATAAAATCAAAATGAATAGTAGTATTTCAGTATTATTTTTTTAGTTGGGAAAATAGATATGGTGCAGAAGTTTCAATGAATGAAGTGATTGAGATAGTAGGGGCCTGGAGAAGAAGGTGACAATGAAGGGTAGAATTGGCGGCTGATGGTGCAGTGTACAGATGTGAGGTAAGTTTGATCAAATCAAATCAAATCAAATCGGAAACCAATTGGAAGGCTGCTGTTGTTGCAGGCAGAAGTGTGGAGTGGAGAGTGCAGTGCAGCAGTATTTTCTCAGTTTGAGATTGCTACGTGTCACTGTTCTGGTGCCATAGCTATTTAAATTAATTAATGTCTTTTTCATTAATTCATGTTTGGTGTGTGTCTTTGAGTGAAAATCTTTTTTAATATGACTTTGAAACGGTTGTAAAATGGAATTAGAGTCAATCTAATTAAAAATAAAGTTTTTTTTTAAAAAAAAATCAAAATAAAATATATTAACATCAAATGTGCATTCTCTTTAACAAGTAACACAAATATTTTACAACAAAATGTGCGGAAAAAACCACAAAAAAATACAGGAGTTAACCCTTGCTTAAACAAACAAAAGGGAACAACAATCAAATATTATAATTAAACTAAAGCAAATTAATAATTTTCACCTTCATCCACAAAAAAAGAAAGTAGATTGAGGAGATATATGATAAATGATACTCCATTCGTTTCATAATACTTATTCATTTTGAAGAATAATTTTGTTTCACAATATTTGTCATTTTTCAAATTTCAATGCAACATTAATTATTGTTTTGTCAATAATACCCATACATATTTATTGTAGAGAGAGAAAAAATAGAATGAAATAATAAATGGTTAAGGGTATTATAGAACACACACATATAATTTCATCAAAAATAAGAAAATTTATTTGTTTTCTTGGTTACTGCAATTTATTCAAGATGGACATGTATTTTGAAACGAAGGGAGTAAAACATAAGGAAAAACAAATGATTTGGTGTTTCAATTCTATGTTAATTGCGTATTGTGATGCTGACTGGGCAGGTAGTGCAGATGATAGGAAAAGTACCTCCAGAGGATGTATCTTTATGGGAAACTATCTGATCTCTTGGTTTAGCAAGAAACAAAATTGTTTGTCCCTATCTACTGCTGAATCTGAGTACATAGCTGCTGGTAGCAGTTATTCCCAACTTGTGTGGATGAAGCAGATGTTGAAAGAATATAATATTGAACAAGATGTTCTAACATTGTATTGTGATAATTTGAGTGCTATTAATATTTCCAAAAATCCTGTTTAACATGGCAGAACTAAACACATTGACATACGACATTAATTTATCAGGGATCTTGTTGAAGAAAAGATAGTGACTCTTGAACATGTTGCTACATAGGAACAATTGGCATATATTTTCACCAAAGCTTTAAATGTTGAGCAGTTTGAAAAATTAAGGGGCAAGTTAGGAATTTGCCTATACGAGGAGTTATAAGGTTCAGTTGTGTAAGATGTGCTCTTCTACATCGTTTGTTGCACGTCTTTGTTTTATGTTCTTTTGGTGCTTTCTGGTTGATTCATAATGAAGAATTATTTTGGCATATGTTATGGCTAAAAAGGGGGAGTAGATGTATGGCCACCACTTGCATAGCATTGCTAGTTTTCCTTTTGATCCTGATGATGTGATTCATCCCTTTTGCATGCCTAGTTTTTAGTATCTGCATTTATTTTGCATGATGAGTATAAGTGTTTACTTTTGCATACTTGTTGCCTATTGTGGTTGATGTGTCTGATGATGTTGAAACATCTCTACTGTCTACTTTTTGAAGTTTGAAGTTTTCCTACATATGTTATGCCTTTGAGGTTTTCTTCTTTTATTATGCATGCATGTGTTAGGGGGGGGGGGGGGAGGTAGTAGTAGACGTTCACTCTTAGGTTGTTATTTTGAGGGGGAGTGATACTATGAAGTGTGATTGAAAGTGCTCAAGATGTTTGGCAGGATGTGGTATAAGATGTTGAAACATCAAGATGACAGTTACATGTATGTATAGGAATTTGTTTTTTCTGATGGGATTTTTTTTCCCTTTTTGATGTGGTAAAGAATGTTGAAACATCCAGATTTTCTGTTGTGGGAATTTATTTTTCTCTTTCTGGTGTTTTCTATTTTGTTTCCGCTGATGCATGTCTCTGATTTTCTTTAGTGATACTGTTTTATGCTACTTTTCATTGAAAGAATGTTCTGAAAGTAGTTTTTGAAAATGTTCTACTCTTCTTCATGGATGTGTGTTTATGATGATTTGAAGAAGTGTAATTGTGGTATCTCTTTAGATATTAGTTTTGATGTGCTCTCTGTTTCTTCATGGATGTGTGCTCATAATGATTGAAGAAATAGATGTTTGGTATATCTCTACCTTGTTTTTATGGCCTCAGTTTGTTTTAGCCAAAAATTTACCAAAGGGGGACATTGTTGGATATTTTTATATTGGCTTCACTTTTGCTAAAACAAATATTCATATATGATGTTGGATACGATGTTCCAACATCCTAGCACGACTCAGTGTGCCCTGTTTATGTGCCTTGACTTTAGCGCACTTTATCTTATTAAGGAATTCACACCATATTTCTTGTTGACACATTCTTTTTCTCCAGAATCAGCCGTGAGATTTGTTCCTAAAGTGTTATCTTTATTTTAGGAATAATTTGTTGTGATTGGTTTGTTCCTAAAGATGTTCTGACTTTTTAGGAGTTACTTTATTTGTTACTAATTCTTGTTATGTGGATCAACTTGAGGTTCTACATTGTTCTGAAGCCCAAAAAGATTGTTTAGCCCGTATTGCTTCAGTATATATACAAGACTACAAGACCCAATTCATTATTCAAGCCGTCTTCAAATAATTAGCTTTTTAGGGCGTTGAGTCGTTTGTTAATTGTGAACCTTTTCTTGTATCACCTTGATACATGATTAAGGACTGTGTGTTTATTGAGTTGTTAGTTGTGAATCTCTCTAAAGCTTTAAAGCAAAGAGAAGGTTTTGTTTATTGGAGTGAGTCTCCATTCTTGTGTTTGAATGTAACTTCACCATATTGAGTTGTAAACATACAATCACAGAGGTTGTGATTGATTGGTAGGAAGTGAGATGGGATCTCAGATCTAGGAGTTCCTTGGTTAAAGTTAAGACGGGTAGGTCCTAGGTCTAGAGTTGTAAACTTGGAGTTTGTTGAGAACTTAGAATAAGGACTACACTAGTGGATTTCCTTACTAGCTTGGTAGCACCAGAGTAGGTGTGTTTATCACCGAACTGGGTCAACAATTCTCCTGTGCCTTTTACTTTCTTGTCTTTTACGTTTGCATTGTTTTAGTTTTGCTTTTAACTGTTAGCACGATGTTCTAAACATTACATTCAACATTCACAATTCGTATTTGGTGTTGGAACATCACATAGATAATCTTTTAGCTAACGTGCTAGAATTTCACGAACCCTCTATCAAAAGTACCCGCCACCTCCATCTTGCAATCCTTTAGGTCGGATTGAGACTTAGCATGGTCAACCTATAACTTCAAAGCCTTTTCTTTGAAAGTGTCCCTCTTTGTAGCCATAGCCCTAGGTGCATGACTGTGTGTTAGGCGCAAGGTTTGTAAAAACCAAGCCCTCGACATATGGTAAATGTACTAAGCGCATGGCACTTCTCTCTCGGAACTAGTTTCTCTGATTTTCTATCATTTTAGAACTTCGTCTTCAAATAACTTGCCTCAGAACTTGCGAAAATAATTCCTCCCTCTTGTAAATCTCTTGAGGCCTCCTAAATCTTCATTCTTGATCTTCCTAAGTCTTCACAAGTCTTCAGATGTTCTTGATTTACCGATTTGCATTATTTCTTCGTGAATTACTTCAAAAACCCTCTAAAATTGCTATGTTTAGGGAAAACTAGAATTACAGACTCAAATATAGAAAACATTACAAATATCCTAAAATCATCGGCAATCTTTCTAATACTCCTTGTAACACCCCGTTCACCCAACAGCGTAATCATAGAGATAATTATATCAGAGTATTTCAACAACGGAGTATTACACTACTTTTCAAAATTTCATAAATAGGAATAAACTATTTATTTCAAAACAACATAAATTCTCATAAACTGCAGCGGAATAAATCTTCAAATTATAATTCAACGTCAACATAATCCTGGCACAAAGGCCTCAAATGTTATAAAATATTATTTTCAACAATAATAAACTCCCACGACACAGTCTTTTCATAGATAAGATACATAAAAGAATAAGGAAACTTTCGCGACGATCCCCATCCTAATATGTATCAGAGCCCTAGACACAGAGCCAATCATCCTACTAATCTTCGTTACCTGCAAGTTACCCATAGGGAAGGCAACATTTTCAAGCAGAAGGGGTGAGATACACGATCAATAATAAATATATATAATTCATCAAATCAATGAAACAACAACATTTTACAACAGGCATTATTCAATTCATATATAATGTGAATAAATATACACATATATAATAGCAACATAATTACCTTCAACAACATTAAACAACAGCAACAACAATGTCATTATCAGCAATGAACACCAACGACATGACCGACGACAACGACTACGACAATGCGACATCGACAACGACAAATGCATTATGCATGTGGTACCATTTTACGTGCGTTGAATGCTAAGCATTATAGGGCATAAGCCCCCAACAGTTGGATGGTTAAAGCATCCCAGGGCATAAGCCCCCAACAGGTGAATGATAAACACTCCAGGGCATAAGCCCCCAACAGTTATAAGTATGCAAATGGACTCGACTTGTGTATTTCAACATACAACTAGGACAACATCAACATCAACATCTAGCATGCATAATCAACTATGACATACCTTACGACTACAACCGAAAAGGACTCGACCAAATTCTTACAACAAGGTTCACCAATAGTTGCACAATTTCACTTACATCATTCATTTTTAAGCAATAAGAAGTTTCTATTAGGTTTAATACCTAATCAGGGGTTATATAGCTTAACATAAGCATTTTGGAGTACCCGGACGGGCCTCCTTAAGTATGAACCAAGGTCAAAATGCGGCTGATAAAAGCCTTCTTCGCTTAAGCGAAGGCCTCTTCGCTTAAGCGAGCAAAACGCCGAGAGGGAGGGTGACTTCGCTTACGAGTTCGCTCAAGGCTCGCTCAAGCGAACGGTCTCGGCTAGGTTTTGGGAAACTACCTTGAATGGTCGCTTAAGCGACGGGAAGTTCCCTTAAGCGAACGGTTGTCTGGGCAGGGTAAATCCTCGAATTCTCTAACCCTAAATCATCCAAAAACCCAATTTTGATCCCTGATTATCCAAAACGTGTAAGCAAAGATGTTTATGGGTTCAGTATACAACATAGACAACAAAACAACACTGAAATAGGCAATCAACAACACAATTCATCCATTTTGGAAATTACACAAAACTTCTAAACCTAGAAACCAAGAACACAATGAATCACCAATTTTCAGAATTATACATGTTATTAGTGAAAGGAATCCCACCCTTACCTTAATTCAGCAAAGATTGAAAGCCTACAACAATTTTGATTCCTTCGTAGCTCTTCTCCTAGCCTCTTGGTTTTTTTCTCCTCTTTCTCTCAAAACTCTCTTTCTTTTTCAATTGTACGTGAAAAATGTTTGTTCTGACTTTTCTTTCTTTTTACTAAAACCATAACCTCTCCTATTTCATTAAACACCCGTTTAATACTATTAATTCTCATTAACCCCCTTAATTCTAAATAAATAATAATTCTATATTATTTCTAATTTAGTAATAAAAGTCATACTATCTTTTTAACCTCCAAAACTTCAAATAATGTTATTTCTCACCTATTCAATTAAATAATCAAATAATCATATAATAAAATACACTACACCATAAAATCAACATAAATCATTTAAAATCATATAAATTTATTAAAAATCAACCGAAAATAAATAAATAACAACTAGGGCGTTACACTCCTCCTTTTTTTTTATGCTAAAACCTACTTAAAATGACTGAAAAACATGTTAAGTATAATGTAAGATGACCTGTCATCAAAACCCCAAACTTAAATTGTTGTTTGTCCTCAAGTAACCAAAGGAAAACATAATTTATTCTTCACATTTTTTTCTCAGGAAAAACATACCTTTATGGGAGTTATGCTTAGGGATCATTCATCATGTTTACAGTAAAGCAGCAACTAACTTACACTATAAGAATGTATGGATTTTGCGTGGGACAAATTCCCACACAAAGGGTAAAAAACCCATGCAAATAGCATTTTACTGCGGAAAATGGATGTAGCAAAAAACTTCCTCGCAAACGTTTGCGGTGGAAATAAACCGCAGAAAAGCCAATATGCCTTTGCGTGGAACTCTAGCCGCCACAAATGTCATGCTGCATACTGACTAAAAGTGGCATTTGCGTGGGACTCTCAGTTTGCCGCAAAAAGCAGATTGACAAAGATAGTGTATTTCCGTGGGATTGTTAGTCTGCAGCAAAGTGCATGGTTTTTGCGTGGGATTATGGCCCACGCTAATGCCATGATATATTTTAAAAAATATATATTTATGCATTTGCGTGGAAATTTTTCCACTGCAAAAGCATACATATATATATATATAACAATTCAAAAATTGCAAATTTAAATATTAATTCTAACATAAAATATATTATAATAATTAAAAGTTAATGTCATCAATTAAAATATTACAAAATGATACGCAAAAGTACATTACAAATTAAAATGTCATGAATAATTAAACTAGTACTAATCTTTATCTTGATTTCGATCATAATATTGATTCACGCCATTATTTGTCGGATCATTGTTGTTGTCAAGCTGATAATCTAAGTCTGGTCCCAAGCTATTGTTGTAATCTTGCATAGCCTCAATTAAATTTGGATATATATTTGAGCCAAGTTGTGACCTCAACACCACATTTGGCAAAGGCATGGTTGTCATCAGTGGACGATTCAGATCTTGTAAATAAGCTTGGGACAAAGAAATATTTGAGTTGTTTTGAGGAGTTTGAAACATATGTTGAGGTTATAATAGGAGTGCAGCTGCGGTGCGTGATGTTAATGATGATATTGTGCATGATGTTGAGGATGATGCGATGTATGTGAAAGATATTGGGATTATAGCTCATATTGAGGTGGAGGTTTGTGGTACACTGGTGCTGGTGGTGGCATAGTGGCATAGCTCGTGACCGCATCAAGCTCTCCAGCCTCTGAAATATTGCATCTTTTTCTTTTCGTTCTTCTTCCCTCTGTCGTTCCATTGTTCGCTTATACTCAACCATTTCATCCTCCACCTTTTTCAGCTTTTCTTCCATTTCTTCATCTTGACTCTTATAAAGTCGCATCATACTTTCAACATTAGACATCTGAGATTGAGTGATACTGCTTGAAGAAGAAGAAGAAGCGATAGAATAATCAACATATGTTCCAGAATGATCTTTTCTCGAACTGTATGATAAACTTCCAACACCTGTCACTTTTCCTTTATGTTTGCCCCCAACAACCTCCACCCATGCATTTGTTGCAAATTGTGATCTCTCCACTTCAGTGTCTCGAAATTCAATAGGAAGACCATTTTGGGCTACCATATAATCTTCAATAATAACATCATGCTCCTTCTGCATAGAACATAATTTAACAAAGTGTTAAATACATGAATAGCGATTTATCATTAAAAATAGTCGTCTCTAACTTAATTATTATCTTTATCTAACATTTGCATCTAACATTACGCTCAAACATACTTTAACATCTTGCATAATTTATACTACATATTATCAAGAAACATATTTTTAATGTAGTAGAAAAAGGAACATTTTTAATACTACTTTTACCATAAGTAAAATATACTAATACTTTTTAACATAAGTACAAAAACACTCCATTGAATATAACTTAAAAAACACTCCATTTTTAATATGATTATAAAAAAATTCTAATTATATTATTTTATTACCATAAACCTTTAAAATATATTCTTAAAAATATTCTAATATTATTCTCAAACATACTTTAACATATATTGCATTATATACTACATATTATCAAGAAACCTATTTATAATGTAGTAGAATAAGGAACATTTTTAATACTAGTTTTACCCTAAGTAAAATATACTACTACTTTTTAACATAAGTAAAAAAAACACCATTGAATATACTTAAAAACAGTCTATTTATACTAGTTTTAATATGATTATAAAATATTCTAATTATATTTTTTTATTACCATAAAACTTACATGTATTCTTTACATATGTAAAAAGGAACGTTTTTCCCACTTTTTATTTATTTTGAAACAAGTTTTAGCTTAATAAAAATATTACATAAACATCTTTGCATAAAAAAAGTACAATTCTATTCGAAACATATTTTTAATATTTTAATATAAACCATATTTTAAATAAATAACATTTATAATAACCTTTAAAACAAGGGCACCCTTAATATGGACCCTTATTTTTAAGGTCCAACTATGGACCCTTTTACCTTACATGCTACTACCCGTTTTCAAAAAGAAAAAAAATTATATTTAATTATTGGTAAAGTGCCCCTAAAAAAATTATTGGTAAAGTGGGTATTAGGTATGGTCTTTCTCAACCAAATAAATTTAAAGAATGCAAATCTCACTCTCACCCCAAATTTCATGAGAAGATTAACAAACCCCAAATCTCAATATCAACATGTTTGTTGGATAAGCGCTAATCTGCAAATTAATTTCATCTTGTTCAAAATTTCTTTGCACTAAGCTCCTTATAGTGTGAGCACATCCGGGAATGAACCAACAGAAGGGGAGGCGCTTTTTCACCTCAAACCAAGTCCTCATCACCGATTCAAAGTCCAAAGCTGCGTAACATGCTTTTGTTAGTTAAAACAAAATATCTTGTGCCAACTTTGTTGCTGCCATGACCAAACTTGGTCGAGCTGGTGTCAAGAATTCAATTTGCAGAATAGGAGTTATATTAATGGTGATAAATTAGATTAACGGAGTACATTTTATGCAAACAAATTTTCTTCTTTTTCATAAAATAATAAGGACCGATGGTAGTAAATTTCTTTCATAGATCCCATGATTTCTCAATTTTTTCGGGTGTGGGGTTAAAGGTGGATAAGACATACAAGAAGAAGAAGGAAACTAATAGAGTCAATGAACTAAGAGAGTGATAGAGGAGGAAACTGATTATAGAAGAGCATAAAAGTAATCACATGTAACATATACAGTATTTAAAAAACAATTTTTTACAATGTGGGACCATAAAAAATTGAAACCTGCTATAGAAGGTCAATTAGAGAGGATCATTGGTGGATCTTTAAAATTAAGGACCATATTAAGGGCTCCCTTAAAACAAACATTTATCATAAAACATATTTTTTTTGGTAATAAAACTTTTATATTATAAACATAATCTATTTAAACTATTTAATAAATATTTTATCTTTAAAAAAATTAAAATATGATACATTTTATTTTATTATGCAATTATACTAATAGAAATTAAAATTGAAATAATATAAAATTAATCGTTTATGTAGAGTAGGGTCTGATTTGAAGCTTTCAACGAAGAATACAAAATCCAGGAGAAGTAACATTATAAATAATATGATAAAATTAATTCAAGAATTTTATAATAAAGTAAATATTAAATAAATAATAAAACATAACAATAAAACTTACCAAAATAAAAAAAGTTGTAGATATGGTGGAAAAGATGTAGATAGAAGTGGTGTAAGAGTAAATGAAAGAGGAAGAACGGAAACACATATTTATATATATATATATATATATATATATATATATATATATATATGAAGAAAAAAACTAACCATTGGACATTTGTGACGGATACATATCGACGCAAATTCCAGCTGGGAATTTTTTTGCATGAAATGATGATTTGCAGCGGAAACAGGACCGACACAAAAGCCAACGGTAAAAAATAGTATAACTATCGGTTATTAGCAGCAGATTGTTTGGATGGTCATTGGCAACTTGCGACGGTCACAAAATGACACAAACTCGAACGGCCAAAAAATGTATTCGTTTGTGATTAGCAACGGCCAATAACCCCCGCTAGGGATGGCAATTTGACTCAAGCCCATCGAGCGAGTAATACCCGCAAAAAATTCGTTTGTGACCAGCAAAAAATACCCGCAATGGGCGAGTAAATACCCGCACTTATGGGTATGGGGAGGGGCTCGGGTAATTACCCGCAAACTTGAATGGGCATGGGCGCGTGTACTGGCACTCTAATGCCCAACCCACTCCGCAGCCCGCATATATATAAATATAATATTATATATATTTATATATATATATATATATAAATTTATATACCATTAAAATTAATTAGTTAATTGTAACATTTTTACAAGTATATAAACCAAAACATTTTTTTAGAAGTGTCTAAAGCTAAACCTAATATAACTACACTTTTTTTATGGGAATTGTATATTTTTTTCCCTCAGGAAATAGAGAACATGAGCTAAAGAGCAAGTTTATGAATATATTTTGTTTGAAATTTATCGTATTATGCACTTTTTTTCATACAAACTTTGAATGCTTTTTATTTGGTTTTTCATACAAACTTTGAATGCTTTTTATTTGGCAAAATACTATTATTTGCAACATTTTATGTATTGATTTAAATTCAGTTATGTTTCTGTTCTTTTTTTTATTTTTTTATCTTTTAATTAAAGTGCGGGTAATGGACGTGGGTACGGGCATTTAGATGCCCATAAGGCATGGGGACGGACATTAAAATTGTTGCCCATGAGGGTATGGGTTCGGGTACGAGCATCTTTTATAAACACGGATACGGAGACGGACATTATAGTACCCTGCCCATTGGGGGCCCATTGCCATCGCTAACCACCGCTATGTTCAAATTCCAGAAATTGGAGACCATCATTTGCATGGACATGCTTCCACTGCGAAGGCCTTTTTTTTATCTGGTAATATTTGTGGCGGCTTATGTCCGACGCAAACTCCAACAGTAAATAATAATATAGCCGTTTGAGATTAATGACAACTTCTGTCCGAAGTAAATCCCAAACATAGAAACTAGACCCAATATTTTTGTGGGTCTGATTCCGCAGTAATGGCCAGTTCTTTTTTTTTCTTCAGGTAATTTGTCCGCCGCAAATTACCAAAATTCAGAAGTTTTTTGTGCCTTATTTTAGCAAGGGCTTTTGTGTGTTGATCCATGGTCATCTATTTTTTTTTCTTTTTTTTCCTTTTTCTGACAAAATATTTTCTACTGTTATCCCACCCTAAACTTAAGATGTTGCTAATTCCAAAGAGCATCCCCAAACTTATCTTCAAAACATGTGCAGTCATAATAATACCTATCTTACTCAAAGTTAATTCAAGCAGGGTTTATTTAAAGTTCAAGGTTGTGACATGATTCGTCACAAAGTAACATGAAAGAAAATTTCGACTGGAGGCTCAAAGTGGTTTCACAAAGGATAATAAGAATATAAAAGGGTGGCTTGAAAGACTCAAGGTAACAAATAAAAATTTCCTCATCTGTATAATAATCTAATCGATCATCCGTAAAGAACGGTCGTAAATTCAAGCAAAAATAGCATTCATATGGAACACTCATAATATAAAATATTTAAGTATCTAACAACCTAGAATGGATATGAAAATATTTGGCTCTGAATCTCACCGGTTATGCTATTCGGAAAAGAGATAGTGATCCTATAAGTACCTTCACTAGCAAGCCCCATAATGTATCTTGCTCTTGAGTGTAAGGGTAAACTAGCCTCCGACGTAAATGCTTTGACTAACTACCTGAGGCTAAAACAAAAATAAGCATAAAAGATAAGGTTGTATATGTCAATGCAAAAGAAATAATATTTTATTAAATAATACTTTGAGGATTAGCAACAAAAAAAGAAAGGAAACTGATTGGTCTAATCATCTCAGCTTAACAGAAAAATAAAAATGCAAAAAAATAAAGATAATGGGTTGCCACCTATTCAACGCTTGTTTAACGTCTCAGTCCCGACGATAAATAGGTTGCCTCCTATTCAGCGCTTCTTTTGGGTCATTAGCTTGAGAAAATATGTTGCCTCCTATTCATAATGTGCTTAACATCCCGAGCTTGGTGGACATGTCTAAGTGTTGTTTTCAGACCTTTGAGTAGTCGGTTCCTCCCTTCTACTACTCAAGGCATATAGTCTCGCAGGTGCATGACTTCCTCAATTGGGACCTTTGCAAGCCACCTAGTGTGGTCCTTGATCTCAACATGATTGTCTATACCACGTTTTATGTGCAAGAGTAGGTAGATAGAAAAGCTCATGAGATTTTATCATTATGGTGTATCTTCTTCTGAAAGCTTTCATGTCTTTGATTTTGATTGGAACCTCATCCATGAAGCTGACTTGTCTGATCTCTTCTTGCTAATTTTTCTTCATTTCTCTCATTGATTTTTCCCTCACTGTTTTCCTTGATGTCCTCTTAGTTCTAACCATGTTGATCTTCTTCTGATGAGACTCCTTAGTTTGGGTACCTTCAAGAATTTGATATAACAACATTTTATGACAGCTAGTTTAAATTTAGAGGTTGACAGTGACATGTTTCTAACAGATTAAAAAATTGTTCCTAATTGTATTTGATCTTGGTTTTTAACGTGTTTACACTTAGACTTAACTGACTCGATTGACTTAGATGAAATGCAGACTCAATCAACCACTATAGTTGTTACCTATTATTACTACTAATTATGACTCGATGATTATTAAATGCTAATCCTAATCCTAAATGCAAAATTTAAATTACTGCTCAATATAATGTAGATATTATAACAACCGCTATTTTTACTATGACTTTCTAAATGCAATGCAACTAATTAAACTTAAACTACGACTTTAAAAATAAAATGGGTTAGTTCCTAAATGAGAAAACAGAAGAAAAGAAAAATGGGTTAGTGCTAAATAGAAATAAGGCTAAAATATGCATTTCATCCCTGCAATTAAGGGTCGTTTGAAATTTCATCCCTGAACTTACTAATCCTCCCATTTTTCCCCTGCAAATATTAATCATTTGAAAATTCGTCCATTAACCCACTTAATGACTGCCACGTCATCAAATTAGCAAAATGACATGGGAAAAGACAAAAATAACCTTTTTTAATTAAAAAATTTGAGAAAAAAATTAAAAATCATAAAAAAAATCTGAAATTTTTTTTTTGGAAAAAAAAACTGTTAAAATTAAAAATTTTGAAAAAAAAAGTAAAAATTAAATTTTCGAAAAATTGTTTTTTTATTAATTTGAAAATTATATATTACTTTTTTTTTTGGAAAAACTAATTTCCACTTTTTTCTTCATCTTTAAAAAAAATTGGAATTTTTTTATATTTTTTTCAGATTTTTTTTATGATTTTTAAAAAAATTTCATATTTTTTAATTAAAAAGGGTATTTTTGTCTTTTCCCATGCCATTTTGCTAATTTGATGACGTGGCAGTCATTAAATGGGTTAATGAACGAATTTTCAAATGATTAATATTTGCAGGGGCAAAATGGGAGGATTAGTAAGTTCAGGGATGAAATTTCAAACGACCCCTAATTACATGGATGAAATGCATATTTAAGCCTAGAAATAACAAACTAAATGTAAGCAGAAAAAATAAACTATGTTAGTAACGAATAAAATAAATAAACTATATGAATAACTAGACTCTAAAAAAAAGACGCAACTAAGACTAAATATTTTTGGTATTTTTAAATATTTGACTTTTTTGGTAATTTTGAATTTTTGAAAATAGAAAAATAAAATGCGGAAAAATAAATGGCAGAAATTTAAATGACAAAAATAATAAAGATAGAAATAAGTGATTTGAATCGCTTAGTCGAAAATATTAACAATCCCTGACAACAGCGCCAAAAACTTGATATGCAGATTAGGCAAGTGTACCAAATCGTTTACCAAGTAATAAAGTGATAAAGATAGTATCATATCCACATGGATTGTCGTTTCGTCCAAACAATTCACGTTACTTATTTTTAGTTAACAAATAAATAAAAGAGTTAAAGAGTTAGAGATTTGCAATTTTTATTTCTTTGTAACAGAGCAAGTTATCTGTTGGTTGCAGGAAAGTAAACAACGGTTAGGATTATTTGAATCCCCCTATTTATTATCTTAGATATTAAATAACAATAATGTTGCGCTTATCTATTTTAGGTAGACTATACAAGTGATGAGGTCGTTGAGAAGTTTCTAACCTAGCCGGTAGTCAAGATGGACCTGCTGATCACACGATGATCCTTATGTGTGGGGTCTATACTATCTCAGTTGACTACGTCTACCCCTCCTATGTTTGGTTGCACCTGCTGTTCACACGGTGATCCTTACGTGTGGGGTCTTACCATCCCAAAAATAATTGAAAGCATATACTTAAATTTGCTTTCTAAGATTTCCCAAGATAATCCAAGGTTCTTGTAGGTCTACCCGTCTATGAATTTTATGACACTCATAAAACACTCTCTTAGTAGTTCTATAAACGGAAAGCTATATCAGTGACTACCTTACCAAGGGTTTAAGAGAATGGTTATAATAGGTCGCGACTTATTTCCTTCAAGAAGACACTTGTTTCCAATATTAGTAAGGTCACCTCCTAAGTACTTACTGCTAGGGTGAAATCACTTTCGATATCTTTCGCTAGCTATAACTAATTACTTCCTAGACAAATATATATTAATTGCAAGATATAAGTATCATGATAGTTATATCAATATTAGGCCCTATTACAACCTAAGTATCTAATTTAGGGTTACACTACTACATAAATAAACTTAATTCCTAATAAAACTAACTAGCGAACGAAAAATAAATAAAATAAAAACAATATTAAATTAAATAAATATCCAACAAAAATAAATAGAGGTTCATCTTAGGACTCTAACCTAAAAATATTTAGTTACACATGATAACTAAAAACAAATTACTAACGATAAAAACATAACTTAGAAAATAAAGATGAAGATAGAAACTCTTCCGAAGCTCTAGAAATGCCTTCCTTTTGAACTGCTCTAGTTCTGAACGAGAAATTTTGAATGAGGAAGGCTAGTATTTATAGTGAGAGTTTCTACCTGGCTTTGGGATAAAAGTGTAGGCTTTACCCATAAAAAAGCAGGCAAAGATGCTTGCTCCCTGCAATTTTTAGGTGCACGGGGCGCATGGCTAGTGTGCCTAGCGCATTAGTGTGTAGCGAATACCATGCCCTAGGCACATAGAAATGCCCTATGTACATGGCCATGTTCTAGGCGCATGGTTTGTATAAACCATGCCCTAGAATCATGGTAAATGTGTTAGGCGCATGACACTTCTCTCCCGGGCCCAGTTCCTTCAATTTTCCGTCGTTTTAGGTCCTCATCTTCAAATAACTTGCCTCAGAATTGATAATATAATTCATCCCCCTTGTAAGTCTCTTGAGGCCTCTTGAATCTTCATTCTTGGTGTTTCTAAGTCTTCACAAATCTTCGGATATTCTTGATTTGCCGATTTTCATGATTTCTTCGTGAATTACTTCAAAAATCCCCTAAAATTGCTATGTTTCAGGAAAACTAAAATTACAAACTCAAATATAGAAAACATTTCAAATATCCTGAAATTATAGGATATCGTTCTAATACTCTTCCTTTTTGATGCTAAAACCTACTGAAAAACTTGCTAAGAATAACATAAGATGATATGTCATCAGTACATATGGAACATCTCGTCCTTAACCTCTCTTTGGGTGTTGACCGGTGGAAGAGACATGCAATTTGCTCCGAAAAAAGGAGATATGCTTCTCGTCGGTGTACATGGACACTGGCTAGAGAACATCCTCATAAAATGTTTCCATCTACGAATCACTAGATGACATAAGATAATGAATTTCCTTCTTACACATCGGTACTTGGGGTGAATAAAGGTAGATTTTCCTCATATAAAGTAGTCCTGGGGAAGAATAAAGGAAAACACAATCACTATAACTACTGTCGGAATCGTCACTCTCACTATCACTACTACTCGACAAACCACCTAACGAGTGACCAAAGTACCCCTGCTCAAAGACATTCTAATTAATCAACCCATAAGGTCTCTCTGCATGCCTCATGTTGTCTCTCCATAACCTAGATTTCTCCTTAAATGTAACCAGAGCTATATCCATATCCATCTCATCACACTCCATAATCAAAACCATGCTACGAAAAACGAAGCAGAAAAGCAAAAATGAATGAAGAACGAAGGAACTGATGAGTTCTTGGATAAAAAGGAATGCTTCAAAGAAAGAATCGCACGAATCAATCAACAACCGAAGAGAAGATAAATTTGGGAAGCTGGGTGAAATGGAATGAGAAACGGAAGAGACAGAGCGAAACGGAGTAAGAAATGGAAAATACAATCCCTTTTTATAACCAAGCATTATTGTTGCCTAGGGAATCTTGTTAACCTCAACATTGATTGGTGACGGGTGGAATAAGACGCAATGATTCGAACACTTAATCGCAAATGAAAGGTCGTCGAATCTAGACCGTTAGATCATGTTGAGACAAAAGACCTCGCCCGTAGATCCCCTATAAGAAATGAGCTCTCCAGTGGAAAGATGAAAGAGTCTCCACCCTAAATCATTAAAACCACTATGCCTTATCCCAAGACTCGTCCTTGTGGGGAGATGTACCATCGACCTTACAGATTTATCACTTCGCCTTGTCCCAAGACTCGTTCTTGGGGGACTGTGGACCGTCAATATATCCTTAAGGGCAGAAACGCCCTCCATAAGGGCTCATGCGTCCTCTTGAAGGATCCTGAAGCCCTAGGCGCGTCCCCCAAAAAGCTTCACTTCATCAAGATTCTAGAAGCGCCTAGAACGTTCTAAAGTGATTTAGGGCCTAAGTTGATTAGTGCTTAGGTCATGGAAATACGAGCCCACGAAAGACTTTAAATACCCCTGTTGAGATCATTCTCAAGGCATGACCTAAAAAGATTAAACACTAATTTTAGATATTGTTCTCATTGCAAGTACAAGTGAAATATGGGTGTGGTGGTGATGCCACAGGTGGAAGAGAAATAGATGAAAATAAATTTGTGATTTTGAGACAAACGGCTTCTATTTAGTCTTATAAAAGAATACTCAAGGTTGTCAGACTTGCGAGTCTACATAGACTCGAAAAGGATCCGTAGACTCGATTCGTAGACTCAACTCGTAAAGTCGTCTAATTTTTTGGAAAATTAAAAATAATATTAAAAACCCTATATGTGACACACAAATAAAAAATAAATATTACAAAATACCAATTAACATAAAAATTCAAACTCCATACCCAACTTGTTAACAAAAAATCTCTATAATAAAGCTAGTAAATTTGCAAAATTAAGTAGATAAGGTTCTAGTTCCTTCCTAATTGGCTACTACATAAAGGAAAAAAATGAAACATATATAATAATGTGTTCAAACATCCAAAGCTCCAATGAATCTTGCCCATCGTCAAAAACACCGCCACCATCGTCATTATCATGATCACCATCATCTTCACCAATATCATGACCATCATCGTCAACATCATCACAATCATCAAATTATGTCCAGATGAAACACATTGAACAAGACAGCAATCACATAAAAAGGAAACAAGTGAACGTCGTCAATGAAAACAAACAACAAGTAAGTGATTTATGAATACAAAAAAGTTTTTATAATAAAATAAAAAAAAGTTTTTAATGTTGAAATACAATTCAAATCCCTCATTTCTTGTGTTTTTATGAACTTTCATTCTTCTTATTGTGTTAAATCCTAACAGTTGATGTTCTCATTGAAAGTTGGATCGCGAAAAAGGTTACCAATAAAATATATTAAGCTACTTCTTGGAATACTGATAAATTAATGAAGACTGCAATTGAAAAGCTACTATGAACATAGTCTTTTAAAGAGGTGACAATATTAGGAGTCTTAAATTAACTATATAAACATGCTCGATGTAATACTTAACTTGTGAGTCACTTTGACCTTATAAACTAGTTTTTTGAATTTAGCACTCCTCGTTGGCTTAAGTTCTAAGAGCAACTTCAACGGTTGGTTTTGAAGTAACGTACTCCAGCGTGGCATAACAAAGGAAGGGAACTTTGTAGCAAATTCCATTGGAGTAGTCCAACTTGGCAAGACCGTTCCTTTCTGAAGTAACTTGCGAGCACGGTATTTGATGCAGCTTTTTAATATAAAAATAGTTAAATAAATATGTTAGGTTGCAATAAACCAATATATATATATATATATATATATATATATATATATATATATTAATAAAGGAGGTAATATTATGGGACCCAAAATAAGTATTTTAAAATTAAACCATTGAAGTAAAATATAAATGAGTTGTTTCAAAATGATGTGGTTTTAGTGGGACCTACAAAATATTTTTGGTGAAGTTCACCATTGAAGATGCTCGAAGATGTTAATTTTGATATTTAGCAACCTTTCTAACATTTTGTCTACTATGCTTTTGGCCTGGAAAACGTTATTTTTCTTCTATAGTATCTGGTTATTGTTTATCTAGAATTCAAGCACAGATTGTGTGCATGTGTAATATTGTCCATTTCTTGGCGGTGGAGATAGTATTTATGGTTATATTGCCAGAAGCTTTATGTATTGAGGATCTCTCTTTGCAAGTTATTTTTATTGCAGCTGTTGGTCCCCCTCATATGGTTTATCTACTCTGACAGTGTTCTGAGCATTAGTCAATTAGTTGCACTACATTTGTTTGTACTTAATTGCGTATGTGTAGTGTGTTTCTCATGAGTTAATTAAGAGGATTAGTGGGGTTGAGTGTGTGCAGAAGCATGCAAATATTTGTGAAAATGATAGTTCCGGTTGTAGAGCCTGCATATTTATGTTAAATATTAGCTTTTACGATTCTTTTGGGAATAATTTTAATGGACTTTTTGGATAAGGCAAGAAGTAGATGAGGCATCAAGGAGCACAGAGACATCCCAACTAGGTTGGAACTTCACTGAGACTCCTATCTTATGTTGTTTACTCCATATATATTATTAAAAAAGGGAAAATATATATATAAGAGGGGGACTAGGCCAAACCTTCGAAATGATGCAAAGCGGAAACAAAAAACAATCGAAATCTTAAGGAAAACAGTAATTAGGCAAGCCATTTCTATCCCTGGAGAAATTAAAAGACAACGATGGTGGTAATCTGTCAAACCAAACAGTGCCAGACAAGTCATCTCCAAGAGAAGCCAATCGATCCGCACAACAGTTTGAAAACGAGCATCTAACAACTATTTCTCCTCTAAAAAAAAAACTATATCTAAAAAAAAATGAAATACAATAGACATATTTAAAAATTCTTTGAAATTCTAAAAATGGTCGTTGTATTCACCACTTTACGATTGAGATGATGACCCATACAATATGGAGTCATCTTACAACAATCTCGATTTTCTCTTGTTTTTTGGTTTATGAAGAACGATCAGATGATCACTCTCTTAATTACAAGGTTGACATGGATGAGAACGACCCTTCATTATAAATGGTGGTGACATCCATTATCTTAGTCAAAGTTTTGAATGATTTTCAAATATCGATTTAATATAGACCCCATTAAAGACTTCCTTGCACAACCAATAATCGCAAATAAGTATTTTAAATCACCTACAATTTAATTTAAATTTTTAAATACAAGACATTATGTTTTAAATCAACCACTTATAAGTGTGTTGACTTTATAAAATAAAGCATATATTAAAAAAAAACAATGTGTCACACCTTTGTTTGCATGCAGATAACAATGACAATGTACAGTGTATATTATAGTCATGAGTTACTCTAGGTAGTTATGAATATACATATAGCTGGCTAATACTAATCATAAGCTCTGTGCTTTAGAGAGAGACAACACAAACTATATTGTGCATGCAATGAAAGAATTATAAGGTTAATACAAAGCACTTTAATATCTCCTTCCGACAAGTAACATCAAATTCTGTTTCATATAGACACGGTGTGTTATTTTTATTCAGATTTCAGAGTACTGAATCAACATGAATTTCGTGTTTTGATCCATCCCTATCCCTATAATTTTACATTATTATTACATATATTTTAGTAGCTGCATGTAGCAGTAACTAGTAACTAGGGTGCTAATAGCAATCGCAATAGCATCCCCGTGACTGCTATATATCTTATATTCTCATCTTTCACTTTCTAAATTCTATAAAGGCTGCAAAACTTTGAAGCTGTACTCCATGATCAAATTTCATAACACTTGTAACATACATACACATTTAACATATTCTCAATTTTGAATATAATTGTAGGGACAATGTTTGGAGTACACGTCGGTTTATACCCCCTTAAAAAAAAGAATTTTTTTTTTTTTTGATGAAGTGATAGAAAAAGAAAGATATATATAATTTAAGATGTTTAAAAGATGTGCAAAAACTCAAGTGTTTAAATATTAATGTTGAAATTGTATATATAATAATGTCACATTGTTTTTTGAACAATAAAAAATTGTATATATTAACAAATTTAAGAAATCTTTCAATCATAAGGAATACTAAAGGGACTCATAATAATTAAACATGTCACAATTACGGAAGCGCTTAGCCAATGCACAAACAAAGAAAAATGTTTGACAACCACGAACTAAAACCATAGACAAAGTTAATATTACTAGTCTGTAGCCACCGTAGCGAGGTATGTTTTACATTATTTATTTATTTGGTCAATTAGCTTAGTGGCTAGAGCTCACACAATTTAATTGTGGAGAAGTTGGGTGTCCGGGCTTCGAACCCCGACCCCTGCATATAATATACAATATCTCTACCAACTGAGCTAAGCTCACAGAGATATGTTTTACTTTATCTAACAATTGAACTATGGAATTTTCTACATTATTAAACAATCTATTATTGCAATCATTTCAAATAGTCCAAGCACAAATAAGCCAAACTAACTGCAAAAATGAGCGCCTTGCACGTAAACCGCCAGCTTAACGAGTGAACTGATAAAAGTGATCTAAAATGCTGTCAATATCCGATCCTGACACCCAAAGCTAGGACCGCACCGCCTGCCATAAAGAACCATAAAAACCACAAGATAAAAATAAATGTTGAGAAGTCTCAAGATGAGCACATCCCGCAGACAGCCCACCGCGCCACTTGTAATAACACCACAATCCAGCAAATTAAACCGAGTGGGCAGCCTATCACGTAATAGTCTCCAAGCGAAAACAAAGTCTTTTAGAGAAACTTGTTTATGCCAAACCAGGTCCGTCCTTTGATCTACCATAGGTGTAACCTGTGCAACTAAAAAGTTATAAGCACCACAGACCGTGTATCCTTCGGAAGGATCAAGCTCCCACTTCCAGAAATCTATAACATCAAGCTGCAAAGAAATACTACGAAGTAATATGATACACTCTCGTCACATTGTTAAAGTAAATTGTTTTCTAAAATGTATTTTTTTTATAAAATGTTCGAGTTTTTTATCTATAAATTTAAGGCAATAGTAGAAAATTGTACAAAAATTGCTTTCACTTTTAATAATATTAGTTGATTTATTTATCATGTGGGATTATTTTGAGAGTAAATTTTTTTTATGTACAAATGAAAACTAAACAATCTCTGACCTATTCTTCCACTTTTGTTGTTTCTGTTTTTATCACTTCTTGTATTGCTAAAAACCGTTAGCTATATAGAAATTAGAAACACAGAATGACAAGTAAATGGGATATGAGAGAAAACACACACTTTTTCAAACTTTATCACTAAGACCTACTAGCTGTTAGGTCGGCTACAGCTTCTTATTTACCTATAGGAGCTACTTAATTAACTTTTTTTGTAGAATTTATTTTTGCTTTATTAACCTATAAGAGCTATACATGTAACAAATTTATGAAAAAAAATATAGGTTGTGTAGCATGCATATATGAATGATCTTTCTAAGTTAAATTTACTTATAATAGGAGTGGATTGGATAGTTCAATTAATTCTAGTTCAAAGATAAGGATTTGAAGTTTATGAATTTAAATTTGGATGATCTAAATGTGATTATGAAAACTTAAAATTGATTTCAATATATTTATGCATTTCCGTTTACCATTGAATTTAAAGATAAAATTTGTACCTTAAAATGTGATTTTTCATTCAAATTGACTGTTAATTCATTTACACTTGAATCTTATTGGACCATTAAATTTACTTTTAACTAAAATCAATTTTATAGTATATATACTAATTCAATCAAAATAAAATTTTTTCCGTGTTTGCCAATCAATTTTATAATACTAATTAATGAAAAATTAGTTAGAATTAAATATGATATTTATTTATCTTCCTAAAAAAATAGAGATCAAATTCACTTTCTCTTTGTTTCTCTTCTATGAATAGTTTACCTCTTCCTTTCTTCACTCAGTATTTTTTATTTTTATTAAACTTCGTTTTCGGTTTATTTTATATGAGCATGTTTATAATTTTTTGGATTTTATTTTATGCACATATGTATATATACGTACTTTGTTTTTTGTGATTTAATTTTCATTTTGAGAGGGTGCAGATATGCATGTAAGGTGTCCAGATGCTTTATGTAGCTAGTGTCACTTTTGCATAAATGAAGGGGGGCTCCTATATATATATATATATATATTTAATTTCTTTCATAATGTCTAAAGTCTATTACTGATTCTATTTTCATGTAGGGTTTTTAACTGTGTTTGTAGTAGGCAACGTATATTTAGCATTGCTAGAGTTTCCATCTTGACTAGACTATACTCATGTTGGGATTTGAGAACATAAAGCTGATGCAGTTCAATTTTGGCTTCTTTCTGTTGGAATTTATATCTTGTCTTTGGATTTATTGTACTGTATGAGAATTTATTATAATTCCTTATGTGAAAGGTGATTTTTTTTCTTTTCTTTTTGGTGCATTGAAAGATGATTTTATTATGGTGAAAATATAGCTGTCGGGTTTAGACAGTTTTTTTTCTTCTTCAAAATACTAAATACATATACTCTAGAGCGTTTAGCTCAAATATCGTAGATTTCTTTTAACTTAACTAATGTTCTCGGATCGAATTCAGTCTCTGGCAACAACCTTAAAACTATTAGAAAAAGTTTTTCGTCCATTTAAGTTTCAAAAAACTCAAATGATTAATATTTGTAATTGCACGCGGAGGATAATCGATTTAAAAATAAATAAATACTATATACATATTTGAGTTTATGGCGAGTTTAAGAAAATCACAATGATACGCGACATTATCACAATTTTGTCAAATTGATATAATTTCAAACATACATTAAGTGTTTAATTTTTTATTTTTACATTAAGTGTTTGTTTGCTATCATATTAGTTTTGGCAAAAATATATGTTTTGTACTTTCAACCAAATCTTGGCGTCATTAATCAAACAATTGAATTCAACTGGTTAATGAGCTTTATTAAGGATGAATCGTTCGGAAGAACCTGAGTTTAATTTTTGGATGAAATAATTTTTGGCTAGACTATCCTTACCACACGGCCAAACTTCAAATTACTAGTACCCTTTTCTCCTAGAAACCGGAGGTATACAAAAAAAAAAACCTTGGTGTCATTGATATTACCTCTAACTCACCACTAAACTCCATTTTGGGTATCGTTTGAAGATTGAATCTATTCAGATGAATATTCAATTGATTCGATAATCATTCTATGAATATTGAATCAATTCAAATTATAAAATTTGAATCGATTCAAGATGTCCATTGTGATATTTGAATCGATTCATAAGTCTAAAGGTGTATAAAAACAATTGAAAGACACTAAGACCCTAGACTTTGTAAAATTTGATTTCCACCTCAAAGTAGGTTTCAAAACATGAGTTTGGCAAATGTTTTATTCATGCAAAACATTGTTTATGCAAGTGAGAATTAATCCTAGACTAGAGGGACAAATGCATAAAATAAAAATAGTGGATGATGTAGCTAATTTTTATTGGTGTGTGTTGAAGAATTGTGTTAGAGAGTGTCACCTTAGCATTCTGTTTCACCTATTTTTAAAGTGCAAAAATGCTTTTTTCAACAATTTGAATTTTAAAATCAGAAAAAAATAAGTAATTCAAACTTTATAATCCAAACACCCCTTATTTCAAAATTAAATTTCTTTTTTTCTTTTGTTGTTGCACAAGAGGGGTTCAACGCATGTGTAAAAGGTGTTCAAAATTCAGATCATAAAATTTTATAAAACAAACACTTTGGATTTTATCATCTAACCTATACATACTTTGAACCCCTCTCCTGCCAAAATATTATGAGAAAAAAATGTGAAATTTGATTTTGGAATATGATGTGTTCAGATTATAAAATTTGAACTACTAATTTTTTTCGGAGTTGAATATAGGGATCAACCTCATTTTGGATTTTATAATCATAAAATGCATGGACATTTTTGAATTTCGGAGGGCACATGAGAAATAATGTGGGTGTGAAAAGAAGTTTTCAACTGGTAACTCTGTGCTTTAGTATCTGGCCCATACTCGCTTGCAACTCCAGTATAACTCATTTGTATGTATACCAGCAGCAATCTAATTCTTCTGTCATTTTCTTTCAAAAAATATTCTTCTGTCATTTCAATTATTCATTTTTTCCATTTTCTTGATCAGAAATGTTTTAGTTGTTTAGTTTTAATTTTTTTATTGTAAACAAATAAGTTAACTGAGATTCATTTAAGTGCTTGATATTTTCTTAAAAAGATTTTTTCAGATGTATCGGCTGTAGATCGAACTCTAAAGCAGGGCCAACCCTAGGTAGAGGCTGGAGGTGCGACAACCCAGGAAACGTGCCTATAGGAGGCCCAGTTTTTATTTTATTTTATTTTATGGATTTTGATATATATAGCGATTTAATATATATACCCATGCATAGAACAAATATTCCTAAATACACTTTCCTTATAAAATTTTTGGTTGTTCTTAATAATGTGCAACCAAATTTATTATCGAAGATATTTGTGATAATTTTTTGGGCCCTTTATTTCTAATAATGTGGCTCACTAATATTAAAAATATTGGTGATATTTGTTATCCAAGAAATTGTGATAACTTTGATAACAAAACAAAATTTATTTTAGTTTAAAATGAGCGTACTAGAGAAATTAATCTTAATATTTTCTTTCGAAGGTTCAAAAAAAAAAATTATATCAATATAAAATGTCAACTTTCTTGAATTGATCGAAAGAATTGCATAATTGAATTTGATATTGCAAGATATGTGAGGCACATTCATGATTATGAAACCGATGAGACGCCTTTAGGATCCTGTATTCCACTCACCTCTTTTTGTTTTGTTGTTCTTTTTATATATCAATAGTTGTATTTTACATAAGATGTTTTGGGTGCCAGCATAGCTGAGATATCAACTGTCAAATTAATGCGTGTCTCATCAATTTCAATGAGGTAATTTCTTATCATTAAGTCATAAAATTATTGAAATACGTTGTTAAGTGTGCTAAAATTTGCCATTGAAGGTACACTTTTAACAATGGTCTAACATTTTTGTTTTGATAAAATCAAGATGGAATATATAATACCACAAGACTATATCTCCAGCACAAGGCGTGCCAAAGAAATAGACAATAATTACATCAAAGTTTCAATGGACATGATACTGACAACATAACGGTTAACCATTACCCAAACAATAAAAGGGGGTCTGACACCAATCATGGAATTTATAATTAAAAGCAACATAATAAGCTTTAAATGGAGTGTTTTCTTTTGCACGGAAGATTCTAGCATTCCTTTCCTTCCAAATTACACAGATGCTTGCAAACCAGATTAAATACATAAAGGAGCGCTAGGATTTAGCAATACCTGAAGAAGTACCGAACTGAAGATATTGATCTGAAATGGTTAAAGGGTTTACAAAGGAAACACCTAACCAATGATGAACCAATTGCCACACCTGACCCAAAACCTCGCAATGTAAGAATATGTGGTCTGCTATTCAATCATCCCACAACCAGAGACACACAACTGAGCATCTTCATGAATGACCATTCTTCGATATAAATTATCCTTGGTAGGCAATCTATCCCAGAGAAGCCGCCATGCAAAAACTGATACCTTAAGCGGAACATTTTTCCTCCAGATGCTAGGCGCAACAGCTGATGGTGCAGAAGGCGTGTGTGCAAATTCGCCCAAAAGTGAGTGATAAGTCCCACTAACCGTATATCCTGCTACTGAATAAAGAACCCATGACCAGACATCATAACAACGGTCTAACATTGATTTTGTATCATCATAATAAACTTGTTAGAGATACTTATAACATATAAAAGGATGAATGATGTACTTCTAGCATGCGCAAAAGTTGTTGTATCTATGATTCCTCTAAAAAGTCTAACACTAATTTTGTATTAAGTATTATTGTTGCTTTGAGTTTAACATTGGTGAATTTTGTTTTGATGTTTATCTGGTAGTGAAAAGCGGAAAAAGAAAAGAAAATGAAGAGCTAATAAAATTACAACAATGAGCTAAAATATTTCATGATGTATTTTGTAAGGGACACTTTTCTTTTCTTTTCATATTATGCTTATGACCCGTAAAACTCTAGGAACAGTCCAGCTCTAAATTAAATTGTTAAAAGACTCAAGTATACCGTTTGTCTCTAACTATATTGATTTCATTTTTGCTAATAAAAGAAGTCGTATTGATTAACATGTTACTCATCTATTTTTTTACACACATTCTATCTCTCTTCCTCTTCTCCTTCTTTTTGTTCGAATGTGTTTTTAACTCTTTCTTCTTTTTAAACATTTATAAAGTCTTTTATTTATTCTATTGTTCTTTTATTATTTATTTGAAATATTTAACAATGTTATACTCATCTTATTCATAAAATTTTAACTCTTCACGAAACCATTATTACAGGTAACAAAATTGTGTTTAAATTTGATGATAACAAAAACAAACTTTGTTTAAAAAAAAACAAACGTTAGTTAAATTATAAGAGTAATTGAGAAAATTAGGAGTAACTGAGAAATGACATAATTAAAAAATTATATCCAAAAATATAAAAACGACAGTAAAATAAAAATGTTAAATCCATAGTTAAACGACTTATAAAAACAAAGCGTAAAAGCAATTTAATTTTAATTTTTGGGAAAATAAACAAGAAAAATTCATATCTAATTTACTATAAGAAATTGGTGTTTTGTTCACCTTACAAGCCATATCAATGAGTTATTAGACCAAACATAAAAATATAATATGAGTTATTAGACCAAACATAAAAATATAATATGATGTGAAAGTTTATCCATCCAAGCCACCTGCTATATGGGTAGTCCTCACCTTACATATTAATTTTACAACAATAAGTTATAGAGTAGAACTCTTTTTTCAAAACTCTTTCTAACACTAACTTTTTATTGGCTAATGTCAAGGTGGATCTCACGTTAAAATGATGGAACATACATTGACTTCATCCAATAACAGAGTGTGTGTGCAAACCTAATATATATCTTTGATAATATTTAAAAAGGGACAATTTGGTGTACTATAATAAATAAAAAGAGAAAAAAAAATCCGTAAATAGTTTATTCTTCAACTCTCATTGTATGACCAACAAGTTCTTTTGAATGAAAAAGAGGAAAAATAAGAAAATTGGGTGATTAATGAAGTTTTTTCTTTGCAGGGACTAATTTGTGCCTCTTTAATCATTTTCAAATATCAAATTGTCACTTTTTAACTATTGACAAATTTCCTAAATGAAAAAAAAAACTATAGACAAATATATCTAGTTGTCCCTTTTGAAAGATCATATTAAAATCCAAGTTATTGGTAGTGTGGTTTCTGATTCTCAATCCGAATTCGTTAAAGGGAAGTAGATTTTAGATGGAGTTTTGATAGCAAATTAAGTAGTTGATGAAGCTCAACGCATGAACAAGGAACTCATTATGTTTAAAGTAGATTTCGAAAAAGCATATGACTCTGTCGATTTAAACTATCTTGAAGTAGTGATGATCAATATGAATTTCGCAACCATTTAGCGGAAGTGGATTTCCGAATGTGTAGGCACGACAACAGCTTCAATTCTTGTCAATGGTTCTCCGACGGAAGAGTTTTCTATACAGAGGGTCCTTCGTCAAGGGGACCCTTTCTCGCCGTTCTTATTTTTGTTGGCTGCTGAAGGTTTTAACATATTAATGCAAGCTTTGTCAGAGGCGCATCTCTTTAGGGGGGTATGGAGTTGGATGAGTTGGTGGGGTCAGATTAACACACCTCCAGTTCGCTGACGGCACTTTAATTATCTGTGAAAAGAGTTGGTTAAACGTGCGCTCTATGCAAATGGTGTTATTATTGTTTGAGGAGATATCGGGGTTGAAGGTGAATTTCTACAAAAGCATGCTTACAAGTGTTAATATATCTGACACGTGGCTGTCAGAGGCAACACTGTTGATGAGTTTTAAAACGGGGTCTTTTCCTTTTGTTTATCTAGGACTTCCGATTGGTGGAGATTCTAGAAAATTGAGTTTTTGGAAACTTGTTGTCGACTGTATTGTTGCTCGCCTATCGTCGTGGAATAATAAGTTTCTCTCATTTGGTGGTCGCTTGATACTGTTGAAATCTGTCATGTCGTCCCTTCCGGTTTACTTTCTTTCCTTTTTCAAGGCTCCTGCAGGTATAATTTCTACTATAGAATCTATTTTTAAAAGATTTTTTTTGGGGGGTGGTGAGGATAATAGGAAACTATCTTGGATTAAATGGGATTATATTTGTTTACCTAAGGAGGATAGAGGACTGGGGTTAGGAGGTTAGGAGCGTTTAATATATCTTTATTGGGGAAGTGGTGTTGGAGGATGTGGAACGCTAAGGACGGGTTCTGCTATCGAGTGTTGAAGGCTCGGTAGGGAGAGGTAGGGGCGGTTGAAGGAGGGGGGGAAGGAATTGATCTTTATGGTGGAGGACGCTTTGTCATTTCCGTGGGGGGAGGGGGGTTGTGAGGATTTTGGGAAAATATCTTGGGTCAAGTGGGACTCAGTCTGTTTACATAAGGAGGAGGGTGGTCTAGGAGTTAGGCGATTGGAGGAATTTAATTTAACATTGCTAGGGAAGTGGTGTTGGAGGATGCTCACTGATAGGGTCTGGTACCGTGTGTTGGTGACCAAATATGGTGAGGAGCAGGGGGCGAAATTCATCTTTGAGGTGGAGGAGGATGAGAGGCGTGTGTGACGGTGTGGGGGTGGGTGTAGGTAGGTGGTTTGATGACAATATTCATCGAGTGGTTGGAGATGGAAGATCCACTTTCTTTTGGACTAATAATTGGATTGGTGGAGTGTCGTTATGGATTATATTGGGTAGGTTGTTTGAGTTAGCTGAAAATAGATGGATGACAGTAGCTGAGATGTCGTAGTTATGTTTGGAGGAAGGGGGAGGCGTGGCGGTGGAGGAGGAGACTCTTTGCATGGGAAGAGGAGCTCTTTAGGGAATGTGCTTTTTTGTTACATAACATTGTTTTGCAGATTGATGTTCTAGACACCTGGCGGTGGCTTCTTGATCCTATTAAAGGTTATTCTATCAGCAGGGTTTATCACTTTCTCACATCTGCGGAGGAACCTATTGATTGGAGCACCATTGACAATATATGGCATCAACAAGTCTTGTTAAAGGTTTCTTTGTTCGTTTGGCGCCTTCTTCGCAACAGGCTCCCAACTAGAGATAATCTTGTGCGTATGAGGGTCCTTCAGAATGCGGCTAATGTGTGTGCTGGAGGATGCGGTTCTGAGGAGACAATAATCCATTTGTTCATGGGGTGCAATGTGTTTGGCGGGTTATGGCCTCTCATCTGGAATTGGTTAGGTTTATTTACGGTAGACCATTCGGAGTTACGACATACTTTCTTCAATTTGGTCATTATGCTGGGTTACCGCACTAATCTCACTCGTTCTTGCGGTTGATTTGGTTTGTTGTTGTTTGGACTATCTGAAAGGAAAGAAATAACACGGTATTAAAAAACACGACATCATATTTACATATGCTGCTAGAGAAAGTTAAGTTGTTGTCTTTCGTGTGGTTAAAATCAAATAAGCCTATTTTTGCTTTTGGCTATCATGATTGGTGGCGTCACTCTCTCCTTTGTATAGGTTTACTTTTGTAATTTGCTGTAATTTTGTCTTCCCGGTTTTCGGGTACCGTTGTGTTTCGCTTTCTTCTAATGTACTACACTTTGTGTGTCGTCATGTAGCACGTCTTGTGCAAGGTCAATCACTCTTGGTTTATTAATATATTTCATTTTGGCTTGCCAAAAAAAAAACTCATACTCGTGGTTACCTGTCCAAACCAAACCCAATTTGATGGGTTTTTCTCGTTTTGACTAGGTTTGGGTATGAGTTTAGGTTTTCTCCGATTTCAAAACACGGGTATGGGACATGTAACATGTATATGGGTACCCACCCCGAACTCATACCCAAACTCATCCAGAATGCAGAAAATTAATTTATGTTGATATGCCATGTTATTTTGTTTAATAATTGCTGTGTTATAATAACTATCATTGATATTTAAAAGAACAATTAAATCAATCGGTCTAACAAATGTTAAAGTGAGCATATTGATGGATATGCAATACAATATTTCTCTAGAGGTTGTTAAAAACACTTCTATTTTTTATTAAAAAAAATAATTCAATGCGGGAACGGGGATGAGGCGGGGATACCCGAATCCGTTGGGGACGAAAATCGGGTTTAATTTCTCATCACTGTCAGGTATGGATAGGGTAACAAGTAAGTATATGATAATCAGATATGAGGACGTGAAATGTAAAACTCGTCCACACCCCCCATTGTCATGCCTAAATATTGTTAATCTCGTCCCGACATTATCAATATTAAATTCATCCGTGTCATTTCTGAGTTAGTTTTGAATTCATCTTTCATATTATCAACTTAATTGTGAAGAAGTGAAGAGTCGGGGGTTCGAACCCCGACTACTGAATATAATATACAATATCCCTACCAACTGAACTAAACTCATGGGAATAACTTAATTTCATTCTAATCCCTGCAAATGACGACAAATGGACGAATTTGACTTAATTTTGAAATTTTACATTTATCTTATAGAATTGCATAAATTATTTTAGAAATTTAATAAAATGAAAAAATTAATTGGTAAAGTTTCGATAATTCTAAGGATCAATTTGAGTATTTACTTGAAAAAATAAAGGCATTTAGCGATAATTAATTTAAAATTATTTCTAATAAGGTAATTGAATAAAAAGGGCTAATAAATAATAAGGTAATTGAATAAAAAAGGCTAATAAAGTTTCCCAATACACTATATAGACCATATAAGATTTGAAACCAAAAATTGAATATTGCCAAAAACCACTATATGAATCTGACTCTGTTTTTTTTTTTTCAAAAAAAACAGGGTCAGATTCATATAGAGGTTTTTTATTATTTATTTTGTACTTATTTTTTTTTTTTTACTAATATTTTGTACTTATTTGTTTGCTGAGTTTCATTGAGGTAATGTTGAGCTGTTCATTGGCACGTTTAGTCATATATAAAGTGTCTGAATGTAGTGTTAGCGTATGCCTCTTTTTTTCAATAGGATTTTTTACTCATTCCGATCATTTTTATAAGAAATAAATTTATCAATAAAAGTTTATATATTTGGTCTATATTATAAGTTAAATACATCAACTTTAATTGATTAATTTATCTCTTATACAAAAGATCGGAATGAATGAGTATTTCTTAGAGAGATATAGGGCGTAGGCTTTCTTCAATTTGTTTTTATTTTATGCCTGTCTTCAATTTTTCATTTATGATGTTACATCAATATTTATAAGTTTCAAATGAATCTTTGTGTTAGTTGTGTGAATTCAATGTTTGTGTTGTTCCCATATTCATATGTCATTTTTGTTTTCATCCAACCCACTTTGAAAAATTGAATACCCACACAAAATCATATTTTATTGAAATTTTTGAATATATTTTTTGTAAACAGTTTAGATTCAATCTGATCTTAATATTATTTTTTTTATGAAAACCAATTTATATTTTAATAATTAATTTTTTGAATTTTTTTAATCATATATCTTGATTTTTTTGAAGGAAAATTATATATCTTGATGTTATATGTAAGTTGTAACATACTATTGGACGAATGAACGGATTCAATCTATATCAAATTTAATCAAACTGATTCATATTTTTCAATGAACAGTAAAACTAAAATGATACTGAATCAGATGATTTTTTTGTCTCAATGGATTCAAAAATCATTGGGAACACTCGTACACAAATGATTTCACACACCCAAATTCTGAACATTGAGCAAAAAAAATTATGGATGTTTTTTTCTTTTTTTTAGATTGCTACTATTACTATTCTCATGATCTAATGTGTTTTCAATTTTTCGATAGCGGTCAAATTTTAGTTTTTCTTTTATTTTATGATTTGAAGTCTTGTTTTAGTGTTGGTGACTAAAGACATTATCATATTTTCGACTTTGGGACAGGGGTGGATTTACACATTTCATACATGTGGGGTTAAAATAGTTGTATCAAAATTTTAAATTAACTCTGATTGTATACTTCGTTAGTAAAGATAGTCTCTAACATTAAAATACTTCATTAATATTGTCATACTAACCCTTCAATATATTTACTTATTGTCACTTTATGGACTATTATGACTAACAAAATATAAAATCATGAATTATTTTAGAATTTTAATACATTGAAAGACTATCATGACTATTTATTATACATTCAGAAACCAAAATAGCTATTATTCTTTTTTATAATGTATATTAAAAAAATAGAGAAGTGGGCATGTGGGGCTTTAGCTCCACATAACCCTTAAGTGCATCCGCCCCTGCTTTGGACAACATTTTTAAACATGTGTAACTGTTAGCTAGCGGAGTTACTATTCTTAAAAACTAATCATATCTACCAAAGGCATGTGTTTTATTTAGTTTCTTGAGTTAAGGGTCTTTTGAATAAAATTAATCTCAAGAAACTAAATAAAACACATCTTTTTGGTAGATGTGATTAGTTTTTAAGAATAATAATTCTGCTAAACATGTCTAAAAATGTTGTCCAACTATTTCAATTTTACTTGCTTGTCTTGGAACAACTAGCATTGGAGCAATAACCTCCCAAAGTTGATAATTATGTTACTGTCTTTAGTCACCAACACTCAAAATGAGACTTCCAATCATAAAATAAAAAAGGGTCTTGCTAATCAGTGTCCTAAGAGCATTGGTTAAGGAATTCATTAATAGAAATTTTGTCTTGGAAATACTCTAAGCTTTTACTTTTGTCTTAGAAATAATCACACCATTTTTTATGCATACTTACTAATTTTAACACCTTAATCAATGTCTCAAGGGAACTCATTAGCATTCTCCATGAGTTAAATATAGCTCCATGGTTGAAAATTAATGTTTTTTTATTTGATCAAGATCTTGAGTTTCTAACCATGTATCTCTAATTTATTTAGTGCTTAATTGGACTTTTTGTCCCCTAACTAATTTGTGTTTTCATTTTGGTCCCATAAGTTCTAAAATCAACGTTTTGGTCTCTTTGCTTTTGCAACGTCAGTCAATATGGTCCTTTCCGTCAAAAACTTGTCTTTCCCGTTACTGAGTGTATACATGGAGGATCCTATGTGGCACGTATATAAGGCGAATTTGGACATAGAGAGAGAAAAGGAAGCTGGTTTTAGAATCTTGGAAAGGTTTTAGAGAGAGGGAGAGAACTGTAGCATACAAAGCGTTGCTGAAGAATCAAAGAGGAAGAAGAATCTCGATTTCGCAAGTTGAGGACGGAAATGGCCACAGAAGATGACGATTTTGATGATCCGATTGACGAGGTACGTGTTCACCTTCATTTTACATTCTGATTTAAGGTTTGTTTATATTTTCGGTTTAGGGTTTTGGTTTCTGGCTTTTCATGCTGGTTTCTGGGTTTGGGATCTGGTTTAGGATTAGGCTTTTCGAAAAATAACATTTTTCTAATCAACTGTTTAATTGTTTTAGGGTTTCAAAAAAGAGTGATTAATCGTTCTAGGGTTTAAAATAAACGAACTGTTAGTCGTTTTAATCTTGTTGTTTACTGGGCTGAGTTGGTTGTTTTGATTTTGTAACAGTTGGAAGGAAGGTTTCTTCTTGTGGTTCACCATGGGGGGTTTGTTCAATTTGACCATACTCAGTATGATGGAATACAAACCGTGTTAGAATGTGAGCCAGATTACTGGAATTACTTTTCTTTGCTAGCAACGATTAGGAGACTAGGATAACCCATGGTTAGGAGCCTTTGGTACCATGACCCTTATCTAATGGAAAACTTGATTAGGTTGAAGAATGACCATGGTTGTAGAAGGATGCAAGATATAGCAGAAATGGATGAAAGAACTCATCTTTATGTAATACACTCTGTAGACTAACCAGACATTGCTAACATGAACCCTTTAGATGAAGCCAATGACCAGTAGGGAATGTGGGAGGTGATGAGTTGAATCTTCCTATGATTGAGTACCCTATAGTGGTAGAAGAAAATGAAGGAAATATTGTGGATGAGGGAAATGCAGTTGACATTGTGGAAAATGAGGGAAATGCTGGTTCCATGGTGGAAAATGAGGGAAATGCTGAGAATATGCAGGAAAATGAGTGGAATGAGGGTAATATGGTAAATGATGAGGACCTAGTAGAAGGTGAGATGGATGGTGCGACCAACAGTGGGGGCACATGGTGGAATAACTGATGTGAATATTTGTAATGATCAAGTACTTAAGTATCTGATATGGTTTAAGCTTTGTTCTGATGTAATGGTAGCTTATTTTGATGTACTCATGTCCCTGACTATGTTGCTAGTAATCCTATTATTATGGTATGGATCAGTACTTATGAAATATGCCAATTTGATTTACTTGAGTCCTTCTTTTTTAATCTCATTGTTGTGATTACATCTTTTCCTGCTACTGATCCTATTATTACATGTAGTGCTTAGTAATTTCATCTGACTTAAAGTAGGAATTATAATTGGATAATTTGGTATTCATTGACAGTCGAAAATATCTTTCACTTTCAATCACCAAATTTGTGTTCAATACAAAGCTACATTTTCACAAGCATTTTCATCGATTCATATTAAATTACACATCATTTTAGGCAACAACTTTCATTCAATTTAACTCACATTTCAAAGCAACAATTTAAAGGTAAATCAATAAAATTAATTCATTTCAAGCTTGTTCAGATTACACAACCAAAAGTACAAAACATCATTAAAACCTTCAATCTCATAATACAACTTTCTAACAATCTTCCTATTTCAAATAAACATTACTCAAGTTTCCACTAGGTTTGCATAATTGTATTGTTCCTAACACTAGGCAGACTCCAAAACATAGTAATACTAAAGTAATTGAGATCTTCAGCCAAGATCTGGTCTTCCCCAATTCATTCTTCAATTTTGTAATCTTTTTCTCCAACTTTGCAATCTTCAAATCCCTGTCATCACATAACTCTTCATCAACTAACTTTAAGAAACTTCAACCCTTATCAAATTGATTTTTGTAGTTTCTGCAACCCAAGAACTTTTTTCCACAGTTTGGATTGTAGGTATCTGTAACAGTTCGAACAACTGTTTCTTCTCCACACCTGCATTCCGTAATTGCTCTCTTTCTCAAATTCGAACCTACAGACTTAGCTGATTGACTCAAGTGATTCAACATTTCTCAAATTCAAATTGAAGAGGATTAGAAGGAGATAGTGGCGATTCATACAATTTCCAACAGTTTTGATCTGGTTTACAGAGGAATTCGAACAGAGAGAGAGAGAGAGAGAGAGAGAGAGAGAGAGAACGAAGAGGTGAATGAGGAAGAAACCCTAATTTTGAGTTTTCTGATATGAGCCATGGCTTATATACGTGCCACGGTGGATCCACATAGGATCCTCCACGTATACATTAGCTAACGGGAAAGACACGTTTTTGACGGAGAGGACTATATTGACTAACGGAGCAAAAGCAAAGGGACTAAAACGTTGATTTTAAAACTTATGGGACTAAAATGAAATCAACAAATTAGTTAGGGAACCAAAAGTCCAATTAAACCTTTATTTAGCCATAGTGTCTTGGGAACAACATCAATTTTGAGAAATATAACATATGCATGCAAAGCCTTTTGGTAGATATAATTTATTTCTTAAGAATAGTTACTCTACTCACATTTACACATAATTCAAAATATTGTTTACCTATTCTAGCTTAACATGCACCGTCAACTATATCACAATTTAGTACTGCTTTCTACATCATCTTATCTTTCTGTTAGATTTGTGTCACAAATTTTCACTGTATTTGCTCAACGTATCATCTTATATATTTAGTTTTTAATGTCTATTAATACATGTATATTTTTCATTCATATTCCACACACACACACACAAATTCCATTGTAAATTTGCTTCCTTTTTATCCTTTTGTTATGTGAGAAATGATATTTGTACAACCATGATTTGATAACTTTGTGACAACCCTCTCTTTCATACTCACATTTTTTTTATTCTCTCTCCTTTTCTTTCTCTCTCTATTGTTTTTGTCCAATAAGAATAAAGAAAAGGTGGTTGTCAACAAATATCACTCTCCTCTTGTTTTTTTTATATTTTTATGCTTGATTTGTATGTTATGAATTCTATTGTATCTTCTACGTTGATCTTCATGTCGTACTTAGTAGAAAATATACATTTCACAACAGGGTGAAAAAAGTTTTCACTCTCCGTCGGTATAGTTCAATTCACCTCCGCCTATGCCGCTTTTCATCTCACGCTGCCGTTACGTTTCACCCTCCGCCTGTGTCGCGTCTCTCTCTCAACATGGCAGTTCACTCTTCGCAAGTTCAATTCTCTCTCTTTCTCTGAGTTCTCACTCGTCCCTGTTCTTAGGTAAGGTAAGGTAAACTTATCAAAATTGTTAATTCGTTTTATCATTGTATGATTTTTTTGGTTTTAGAATTACTTGTTTCTTCAATTTCTCCTTCCTTCTTCAATTTCTTGTTTCAGGGTTGCGAAATTGGTTTCATCATTGCAATTGTTGTTGTTGTCTTTAGATGCAAATTCTATGTGGCTATTCTAGATGATACTACCACTATAAATATATATTAAATCATTGCCTCACTGAAAGCTGCATCTCCTATTGTTTGTGTTTTTTGTCCTTCACTTTCATATCTTAATTTCACAGAAATGACTCATTATTCGTTATGGATTTGTATATTTGTTACGTTTTAATTTATTATGATTTCACAAAAACAATGATTTTTAGTTGTTGCTATTTGTGTTTAGAGCAAACCACCAAATTTGTTCTTGGATTTATAGGACACTCTTAACACCGAGATTACAAATGTTTCAAAAAGGTCTTTTGACTCTGTCAAATTTTATTCATATTACTTCTAAGAGTATGTTAGGAGCTAAATTTTATTAGGATTTCAAAAAAGTTCTCTGTCTATGTCAAATTTTATTCATATTAGTCCTTCTAAGAGTATGTAGGGACTAAATTGATAGTAAGTTACTTGAGATATAATACATATGTTGATCATGTTTAATAATGCTTGTGATTTTGCTTCATTATTTTTCTTGCTTGAGAGTTGTGTGCAGTGATTTGAAGGGTATTGGTTTTAATGTTGTGTTTGAAGTGGTAGTTCAAGTCTATGATTAGAATTGACTTTTAACATTATTGATTTTTATTGGAAGTTGGTTTCTTCATCCATTCAATTGATAATTACGTGTTGGTTGGAGTTGATCTTTTCGCGATCGGTGCAATTCAGCTATAGAAATTCTCCTGTCCGGTAGAGGTCTCTCACGCACAGTGTAGAACATCCCTTGTGCCTGCTGCTTTCCAATTACATTGATACTGACTCTTAAAATTGAGATCGCGCAGCCGCGCTAATGCACTGCAACATTACAAAGGCTGAATCACGCGTGTCTCATACCTAGGATCGGTTTGGTGCTTCGCAGCCAGGCCACTGATGGCATACACGTGCTCCTGGATGTGTGTGTCTGACACCGTAAATACTTCAGCCGCTGCATTTATTCAGCAAGTTGTTACTACAACAAATGTGTAACAACAACCAGTGATGACATTTGCAGCAGCACTAGCGGGACAGAAAGTTGTCGATGACAGACCATTCCCTACTCCATGTCTCAAAGGTGATGCATTGAGCATCAAGATTTGTCAAGAAGAGTATCATAGGGGTCTAGAAGATTTCAAGAATGTATTAAGGGCTCGCTTGACCCTTAACAAAGGAGAGAAACCTTATTCAGCACGTGATCTAAGTAACAAAATTGGTAAGCTATGGAAAACGGCGGCAGGCTGGAAAATGATGCCTTTAGGCAAAGGATATTATGATTTTCATTTCGATTCGGCGGATGACCTTAGAAAAATTTGGGCAGCAGGCACTGTAAGCCTAAATCCAGATTTGTTACAGTTTTCTCAATGGATCAAAGACTTTAAATATCTTGCTAAGAAGCAGAATCATGTTTCACTCTGGATTAGACTGGTGGAATTACCGCAGGAATATTGGAGGGAGAGAATTTTGAAGGAAATAGCAAGTGTAGTAGGCACACCAATTGACATTGATGGTCCGACTAGAAATCGTACCTTTGGCCATTACGCAAGAATTTTGGTGGACATTGATCTTTCAAAGAGAGCTTTTGATGAGATCCTTGTGGAAAGAGATGGATTTGCTTTTAAAGTGGAGGTTCAATATGAGCAGCGACCTTTGTTCTATCAACATTGTTTTGCTATTGGGCATGATGTCTCCACTTGTCGGTGGCTTCATCCGCAACCACCAAAAGACAGGCAAGATCAAGAGAAACATGTTGTTGCCGAGGCAGCCCCTAAGCCTATTCGGCAGAACAACAACAACAATGAATTGGGCGCTTCATCGTCAGCCAATGGTAACACTTGGACATGGGTTCCGACTCCGGTTGCTTCAACTGTTACTACCACTCAAAGGGTTCCGATTTTTGTTACTTCTATACCTACACCCACATCATTGGCTCCAACCTCACTGGCCATACCAGTCTCAATTCCAATTCTTACCCCTATTTCGAATATTAATTCACATATGGGGCCAGTTTCTTTGATTACTTCTACAATGGCTTCTTCTCAGATGGATGCGTTATTGTCGTCAAATTCTTTCAGTTTTCTATTGCAAAATGTTTTTCACAGATTTGGCAGAATTTCTCTTGGAGAGTTGCCACGTATTACGCCAGTTTTTGAGGTTGTTTCCCCTGTTGAGCATGTTGACGTGCATTCTGAGAAAGCAGGGCAGTTGCAACTAACATCGCGGGAGGAGTTGGAGGACCCCACGGTTGATGTTACTTTTGCGTTGATTTCTGATGTTGTGGAAGACAATCGTTCGAGCCAGCGGGAGTTGGAGGAGAGTCCAAAAGGTTCCCACGAGAGTGAGCACAATCGTTTGAAGCCTGGGGAGCTGGAGGAGAGTCCCATAGGCCTCAACGTGACTGCACCACATTCATCACATGTTGCGCTCCATGAGGTGCAGGAGGTGTCTGTTGAACCGATGCAGGTTCAAACGGATACTGTTGTTGAGCATGATGACGTGCATTCTGAGTCCCACGCTGCCTTGGAGTCACTTGTGGTTATAGAGCCAACCATCACTGCTAGTGACAATTTGCCCACAACAACATAGCAAGCTATTATGGTTCCGCAACAGCAAATGGTCCATCCTAGCAAGAACATACAACATGGTTTAGATTTGTGGGACAGAGTCCGTCAATATGATGAAAGGGCAGCGACTGAAGATTCACGCCGGTTCTAACAAGAAAACAGAAACAGAAAATTAAAGTTCAACAAGTTTTAGCAAAGAAGCCTCCTAAAACCCGTGCTCGGGGTGGCCACCAATCGACTAATCAATGAATTGAATGTTAGACTTATTATTTGAGACGTCGACAACTTTGGGCTGATCTCAGTGTAGCTAATTTAGGTCACTCCATGGTTGGTACAGTTTGGCTTGACACTCTTCCAGATGAGATGAAGACTGATTTCTCATAATCTGTTTTTTTGGTTGTTTTGCTGTTCTTTTTTCTGTTTTATTTGAGGGTTTTGGTCTAGTCCCCCCTCCTTTTGTAATTTTCCCCCCTTTTTTAATAATTTTTTTAGAGTTTGGCGGCATAGGATGGAGGTCTCTCGGGGTGCCAACCTAGTTGGGATGTCGATGATGTCTCTTGATGTCTGTCCTTCCTCCTTGCTTATATAAAAAAAAACATATTTGTGTTTGCGATATCTGAGATTTAGAACTAGGAATAGGAGAAATGGTAGTATAATTGTGATTTGGTGAGATATATAAAACCATGAGTGAGTAGAGTATTTTTTGTTTTGTAGCTTGTAAAAGTTATTTTCGGGATTGTTTCTTTGTTGTTGAGTTCAAATTTTGACTTAAGGTTGTTGTCTTTGAATTAGAGGCTCAATTTTAATTCGAAATGCCTTTTGCAGTAATTGATTTTATTGTAAATCCAGTTTATGTGTGTGCCTATGTTTGTGATGACTCAAATTAGAACCGGTAAATAAGAGAAATGTCTTGTAATCGTAATTTGGAGAGATATGGTCATTATTGAGTGCATATCTTGACTTAAGAGTTTTATTTTGTTTTAATTTTTTTTTTTGTCATTGTACTTATTTTTGTAGAAGTTAAATTAATGGTGGTTTTAGTAGCCCTTAGTGTTTAGTTTGATTGACTGTCTTCCTTTTTGATTTCAGACTATAGTTGACAGGGATGTCAGAGACGACACTTAAGGCGTGTTTGATCGAGCCTCCTGTTAACAATGCTAATGTAGATATTAAAGAATGTCAAAAGAGGAAAAATAGTTCCTATTTGGTTTTCTAACATGTTAATGGAAATCAAGTTGTGCCTACTGATTCTGTTGTAGATATTGGAATTGTAGAAGTAGAATACATGAATTTCAGAATTATGATATTTGCTGACATTTTTGGTGCTTAGTTACTAGTTGTTTTGGTTTTGTACTGAATTTGTTAAGATTTGTATTGATTTTACGTGATTACTTAGATTTAATCAATATGTTATTTGAGTTTATAATTTTTTTTGGATAATTCCATAATGCAAAAAGAAATGTAGGATTTTTTTTATTTTTAAAAAAAGTATTTCACATCAGTTGAGATTAAATCTGATGTGAAATTTGTTGATTTCACATCGGGGATTTGTATCCAGGGATGTGAAATACATGTTCATATTTAAAAAAAAGAAGAATTTCCCATCAGGTGGGGATAAACAGATGTGGAAAAGTACTTATCACATCAGGTACAAACTCGATGTGAAACATTGTGGACATACTACATCATGTCACCTTTTTATAAAAGGCTCAAAAGTTGAAGAATTTATAAAAGGCTCAAACTCTTTTGCAGTCATTGAACCTATTGTTGCTAATTGTAAATTTCTCATGAATGATTTTCCTATTCGATTCATATTGAAGAATTTATAAAAGGCACAAACTCTATTGCGGTCATTGAACCTATTGTTGCTGATTGTGAATTTCTCATGAATGATTTTCCTATTCGATTCATATGTATGGAGTTGAATGTGTTAGTTCATAGTCTGGTAAGTTTTTCTAAGCAAACTGCTTCTAGGAGTTGATTTTTCTCTTGCTTGATGAAGACATTGACTTTCAAAAAATATTAAAAATGGATTCATGTATATTTTCATGATAGGTTTTTGTGAATTCCATTATCTTTTGAATTGAGTTTTTATTCTTTTGTTGAACACATGTATTCTGCCTTGTTTTTCTTATGTTTGGTATTGTTGGAACATTGGTGTGATGTTGGAAGAAAGATTGAAAGCTTAAACACCAAGTAACTATACTTTGATCTAGGAACATGTTTGGTATTATTGGAACATGGTGTGATGTTGGAAGAAGAATTGAAAGCTTAAACACTAAGTAACTATATTTTGAAAAACAAGGTATATATCTTTTATGTACTTTACAATTATGGTGAGGGTGTGGGGAACTGGTTTGAAGAGAACACTCGGAGGGTGGTTGATGATGGTAGGAATACTTTGTTTTGATATGATAATTGAGTTGGGGAAATTCCTTTACGAATAAAATTTCCCCGCCTCTTTGATTTAGCTGTTAATAAGGAGTGTTCAGTGGTGGAGATGGAGAGGTTATGATGAGAGGATGGTAGGAGGGTGTGGGAGCGGAGACGCCGCTTGCTAGCTTAGGAGGAGGATAGTGTGAGGGAGTGCTCTGCATTTTAAATAACAATGTTTTGCAGGTTAACGTTCATGACAAATGGAGATGGCTATTAGACTCCATTCATGGTTATTCGATGTGGGATTCCTATCAATTTATAACCACCTCAGGTGAACATATGGATAGGAGCCTTGTTGTTGATGTTTGGCACAAGGACGTTCCTGCAAAGGTGTCTTTGTTTGTGTGGCGCCTCCTTTGCAATATACTACCTATAAAAGAAAATTTGCTGCGGCGACGTATTCTTCCTCCTAATGAGATCGTGTGCTCAGCTGGGTGTGGTAACTCTTAAACGACCAATCACTTATTTCTTCGATGTGATATTCTTGCCGGTGTTTGGTCTTATGTGTGGAATTGGTTAGGTATATCTTCGGTTCCTCATGGTGACCTTCGTGATCATTTTCTTCAGTTTTCTAACATGGTGGGTATGCCGCGATTTTGCCACTCGTTTTTAAAGGTAATTTGGTTTGCTTGTGTCTGGGTGATATGGAAGGAATGGAATAACCGTGTCTTTCAAAATGCGGCTTCACATCCTTCTGTGCTCATCGAGAAAGTTAAGCTAAATTCTTATTCATGGCTGAAATCAAAACAAGCATCTTTTATTTACGCTTATCATGATTGGTTGAAACATCCGCTCATTTGTATGTGTGTTCACGTGTAATTTATTTTTGACTATTTTTGGCGGTGCCTGTCTTTTCGGCACCTTGACATTGTAATTTTTACCAATATTTTTATTTTCTGCATGCCTTGTGCGGGATGAAACGCCGTTGTTATTAATGTATCTCATTTTAATTTGTTAAAAAAAATCTCAATTCTTTTTCATGAACTAAAATGAGTTTTCTTGGGTCAAATAAAGAATATAAAGGGGAAATCATTGGTAGTTAAAAAGTCACATTATTTCCATATTTATTTTAAATTAAATTAATTATTTAATGGGTTATTACAATCTTATTGTTTTAATTGGACAAGTATACTGTTTTATTTATATTTGTTTTGGATTTGCAAGATTTGGATAAAGAGATCATGTTGAATTCCCATTCGTGCAACTCAATCCCACATCAAACTTAATATATATATCTACTATTTATTTATTTATTTTTTATCTTCCAAAAAAACAAATCTACTATTTTTTTATAAGCATAATATATATCTATTGAAACAATTTCTAAATTAGGAGTCCTACATTTCCTACATTATTAAGAAAAATGAATTATACTCATACATTCTAAAGATGCTGTCTACACTACAGTGTCTTTATAGAAAAACAATGCCATTAAAGAAACATTGAAAACAAGATTGGCTTAGTTGTCATATCTTCACTTTCTTATCCAATGATACTTATTAAGTGGTTGCAAAATAGTGTTCTTCTTTTAATAATGGAATGGGTTGAAAGTACACCTTATATTCTTAATTAATTAATTTTTTTGTATATTCAAAACAAAGAGAAAATATTGTTTGGTTTGATAAAAGCTAAATATAATTGCTTTGATGCTTATTATCAAACTTTTTGGTACAAAAAATGGTCCAAGGAAATATTCTCTCCTGATCATCAGAAAATGATTTCAAACTAAATTTTTAATTGAGAAGGATCTTAAAAGAAAATAATAAAACAGATTCTGTGATGAATAGTCAAATACAATGAGAGTTAGCATGGCCCAGATATTGATGGTTTAACTCATTTTATCTCACATGTTGTGGCATAGGCTGCACCATGTTTACAAACTTAAGGGAATTACAAGAAACAAGTGTTATACCCACTTATATTAAATATAGGGTAGTTGCCAAGTTTTTTTTATTTTTTAAACTCGGTATTTGATCTAAAAACCGACTAATTTGAGGGGATCAATCTCACCGTTCTCTTGCGAGGACCCGTTCTAAGCTAGAGCAAAACTTTGTATGAACTTGCTCACCGAAATTAGTACCTAAGAAAATCGAACTTGAGAACTTAAGAGGAACACACTTCAAGATCTCAGACCAAACACTAGGTCAACACCAAATAGGTGGTAGTTGCCAAGTTAATGTTGATTTTTGTCTTTGATAGAACTCAATAAGAAACATTCACGAATAAATGTTTAGTATGAAAGTTTAACAAGTTAAAAAGTAACCTTCAATACGGTAAGATAATATAATATTTGAGTTGCTTATTTCATTATATAAACATGTATATAAATAACAAGGGTCTTGACTACTAATTCGCTATTGTTAAGTTGTTACCAAATATAAAAAAATAAATTAAAATACTAAATATAAAAGATATTTACATATTCTAATACATCACTGTACAGTTAAAACCGGAGGTTGACAGATGTTGAGACAATATCGAAAGTAATTAAAGAGTTGTCGTTGAAGACCCTTAATGAAGATGTCGGCTATTTGATATCGGGAAGGAACTTGTAACATACAAACTTGACCACAAGTAGCTTTCTCACACACAAAATGAATATACATCTCAATGTGCTTTGATGTTGAAAGAGATTACAAGAGAGATACACGACACTTACATCAGATTAACATGGTCTTTGAGTCACGACATTGCAGTTCCAAAAAAAGATTCCTAACCCAACATGACTCAGATGCTACATTAACGACTCCACCATATTTAGCTTCAACACTGCATCAAGAAAATGTAGGTTGTCTTTTTGCAGACCAAGAGATACACAATACTCAGGCGTAGACCTTTTGATGTCTAGACATCCACCATAGTCCACATCAGTATATGTTTTTTCTAATGGCAAATATATTTATAGATAAAAAAGAGAAATCTCCTACAAGAGTACAATCATAAAGAAAAGTTTGAGTACGAGAAGTACTCAGGTCAAGTAATAACAAAAACAAAACAAAAAAACTCTCCTACTCAAAAATAAGAGCGAAAATTAAAACAACACTAAAAAACCAACTGAACTCTTGTGAGGAACTCTCAACCACATCCGAACAAGCAAAAACTTGGACCAAAACCCCTCAATCAACCAATTCTAAGACAAATCCGTCACAAGACACTATCTATACTACCAATACAGAATGGGGTCATGATCCCACTCAAAACTTGCATCAATATATGTGATGATCTTATTGGTGGAAGAATGATATAGATGTAGACCAAAATCATCGTATGACATGCTTCAAGGAAGACAAATGTTGTGTTTTTGGATAATGCATAAACAAAACACATTTGCTGCACAACATAAGAGATATTTGGTCTTGTAAAAGTCAAGTATTGTAAGGCTCCACTAAAACTACAATGTTCGTTTGGACCATGATACGTATTGCCACAAAAGCCACTTAGTTTGGCTTGTGGCCCACTAGTGTAGAAGAAGACATACCCACGTGCTTAATAATTTTCTCGACATTTTTCCTTTGTGATAGAAAAAGACCTGTGTTTGGTAACAGAAATACCGAGAAAGTAACTAATAAGCACCACTAGCAATTTTCACTTTTTATTGTAGTATAACACAAGTCCAACAATTCCCCCCAAAAAATAAAAACAGGTCCAACATTATTCGACGTTACTGCCATTATAAGTCTACAACGATGGAGAAGTTATCGACCTTTCCGTCTTCGTGACCATTATAAGTCTACAATGCATAATATATGTAAGGTCTAGGTTTGAACTCCAACCAACACCAAAAAAGTTATCGACCTTTCCCATCATCAAATGTACCTCTTACAAAATCTCACTTCTTTTTCCACGTAAACTAAGCACAAACTCGAGGTTATGTAACCCAATAAATTTGATATAATAATATACTAAACAATTGAAAATTAATTTAAGATTGAAGAAAGTACGTGAATTGTCTACATTGAACATCAACATGAAATTTTTGCATGACTATTGTTTCTAACTACAACAAAAAAGAGATGAATGAGCTAGCTCATGGAATATTGCATGCATGCCACTATGAATTTGAATCTTCAAATAGCTGAACTTTAGATTAAGATTGCACACATCACATAATACATTTATCTCAAGATATTGTCAATTTCAGGTTCAAATGAACTCTCTTGCAAACCTGCAAAATGATTCAATAAAAACATGAATGTTCAGAAACAAAAAGAATTTAAAATATCTTTGGTCACACAATATTGTTTAGCAGAATATGAATTACTTGAGCCTGATATTGCTTCGGTGAGCTTTCTTTGCAGTTCAGAATAATCACTTCCAGTCATTATCGGTTCCTTCAAGGCATTAAATTGAATGTTAGTAATCAACCACGAATTCGTTAAACATTGGATAGATATAACCCTTGATTAGAGTTTATAAAGAGGAGACATACTTCACCTTATAAACTGGTTTTATGGGATTGTGTTAGACCCAACACGATTTCAACAAAATTTACAATATATACTACTCTTTATTATGGACAAATTTTTTAATTGGTTATGTGTAAGAAGTTTATCTAACATCAAACTCTAAACCCTTTTACTCCTTCCTTAATTATAAGCAAAAATGAGTTAAACAGTGTTAATGTATTTGATTTATTTTTTGAATCAAATATATTAGTTTTCTTTGACTTATTTTTGCTATAATTAAGGATGCACGTTCCCATGAACCTAAATCAGTTTGTAAGAACATTACATAATATATGCAAGGTTTGAGATACGAACCCTAAACATTTCACTTATTTACCTTATAAAAGTGAAGTTATTACGCTACTTTGACAAAAAAAATGACGCACAAAGGGAATACACAATACTCTTTTGACATCTCAAGACTCAACCCCTACGATTAAACTATGAGAGATATGGTATTGACCATTGCAATTAGAAATATTCTATTTAGAGTATTAACAAAAAAATAATATATTAATAAGGAAGAAGATGAGAGTAGTAGAGATACTCCGACACATAAAAAAGACAAAAGAAGGAAGTGAATAAAATAGTATGGACATGATAAAACATGATGGAAACCTAAGCCACCCACACCACCAACACCCCAAGCCCTTTTGAGTACAGTTTTTTTTAATGCAAGTACAAGGGTACACTAACCCACTACACGGTTTTGAGAATATTACAAGTTGTCTAGGTTATGTACCACTCAATATATAAACAATGTCTCTCATTTTTCCTAATAAGGAACCATTTCTAAGGAATTACTTTTATACACTCTCAGTAACCTCATCTGCAAAACTAAGCAATTAGGCTTAAATAGTTAATGAGTTTCATTAAATGAAGAATTGTTTAAGAAAATTTGAGTTCAATTTTTGGTGAAATAATTTTTTGTTTGACTTTATTTACCTTTCGATGAAACTCTGAATTATCAGACTCTCTTTCCCCGAAAATCAGACGATTAACACCAAAAAATTATCCTCGTCTATATGAATTTTTTTGACGGCAAGTGTTTTTTGAGGATCTTATTTATACCTATTTTGAGATTATTAATTCTATGACATAAATAAATGTGTAAATGCTTGAGAGTTTAGAAATCAAAATAACTTGTTACAGCATTGGTTTTTTAATTTATAATTTCAATAATATGTTCAGAATAACTTGTAAAACCAAGTTTAAAAAATCCAATGGAAGGTGGCAATAGATAGATGTTTAGTGGTCTTCAACGGTAAACCAAACATGTTCTCTATGATAAACACTTACTCACAAGTCCATAACAATTTTCCAGTAACAATTCGTTTTATATAGTCAAATGTTAATGAGTTATAATTTATATACTTCCAATTAGACTACACCTTCATGTACTTCCAAACACATCTCTAATAACAAATGAATTGCATATTTGCATGAATGTGTAAAATGAGAGAGCCATTAAATTCATGAGACCAAAAAAATACTTAATAAAGAATATGAGTCACGCTAACAAGTGCCCTCATGATACTCTTTAAGGATTAAATTATTACATAAAATATTAAATATTTCAATTTTCAATATATTGATTATACAATTTTTCATAAATAGTTATTATTTGAAGGCGAAAGAGTGCTCCTGGAGCATTCGTCAACATATATCTAATTACTATAAAATTGCTTTGCAATTATTATAATTCTTACATTATATATAAACATAATTAACACTGCATGCTAAGTGATAACTGAGTTGAGAAATAATACCTCGGATCTTATAGTGTATATGAATCTTCCTTCTATCATGTTGGAAGTACAACTTATCAAATTAAGCCCTTCTTTAAGCAGCATGCCTAACACTCTTGATAAAGGAAACAAACACTTGTTGAAGCTGTAACTGCACACAATCTCAAGTCCTCCAGGAAATGGTTGAACAATAACAAAGGGTTGTATATTTGAACTACTACAGCCATTTTGATTCCTACTCAAATTAGATACCTTCATTAACTCTTCCTTCTTATCTTGTAATTGCTTCACCTTGTTTTGTAGATGGTTGATATAATGCATAGCTTCATTCACATGATCAGAAATTGAGCGTTTTCCCTAATCATGATCATAATCAAGATATGCAAAAAAATTACCTCAATTAATAATAACTATAATCTAGATTTCAAATTTTCTATAGGAAACAAAAACAAGCAAATAAATAATCTAATGAATCAATAATAATACTTGAGTCTAATAATAGTTGTTAGTTTGTTAAGGGATGGGAAAATTGTTAGTAGCATCGGTCGTTTCATAAACCTCTTTCTTCATACTTCTTCGCAAAATCAACTCATACCATTGGGCCGCACCTTCGAGAACTCACTCATAACATGACGAATTGTGATTCTAAGAATATGCATCGAAAAAACATCAAATTTAACATTTCACAACAAGGTTTTAGGATCGGGATTGGAGTAATTGTTCAGTCTCATTGCAATCCTCGATATTTTGGTGAATCTCGTTTAAATGTGCCCATAATTTCAATATTGATACGATAGTGATTTCGTCAACATAAAATTAAAACTACTATGTCATAACTCAGATCTTAAAACTCTCTTACATAACCTTAACAACAATGAAGAAATACAAGTATAGACATGTCTCTAGGTATAGAATACTAACCTTAATATATTCTATAGGAAGAAGGGATCTGAGGTTGGTGCATAGGTTGGTCATCTCTTGCCTTCTTTGTCTTTCTGTCTCTTTATGCATCCACTTCTTGTTTTCTTCCATGATAACAAAATCCTATAATCTTTGTCTCCCAAATAATAAAAATTCTACTTTGCCTTCACCATTTGACTCAAGGATCATGCAATTTATGATGATCTTCTAATTTCTAAAGTTGTATTTCATGGTGGAAGAAAATAATTTGTAGATCAAAACTAAAAGAGTACCAACTCAACTTTTAATTATTTGGCTATAGAGGATTCATGAGAGCGTATACTATCTTTGTGGGGTTGACAAAGATACTATGCAAAGGAAATTGAAGTATATTTGGTTGTTAGGGTTTGATAGTACTTTACATTTGCCAGATATCTTTGGATTCTCAAAATCCTTCACATATAAGATAAGATCATTCTCACCTGCTACATATTGGAGTTCCTATTCATATTTCTTCTACTTTCATAAATTAATATCGTCTAGTGGGACATAGGTTCATACAAAAAATAATTCTAGTGGGTCATGCTGCTTTCTCTTTCTTTTGAATGTGAACAATCCACCTTTTCTAATTTTTAATTGAAAAGATGTTTTTCATTTTACTGATTTTAAATGGATATTGATTTGAAATAATACTTATATAGTTTGAAGGTATCTTATACTATACCTTTTTCTTTGTCTATTTAAAAATTAACATAAAATTTATACAAAAATAATTAAAAACAGATTTGTTTTAGTTTTCACTTCGGTCCTTGAATTTTTTATCTTTCTTTTTTTCGCCCCTTAGGTTACTATTAACACTTTAATCCTTTATAAGCATTTTTTTGTATCTCAAGTTATAAACATTAGATACTTTGACCCTTAAGTTATATATATTAGATGTTTAGATTTGTAAACTACAAATGCTAGCCAATATGTTCCTTTCCATGTTTGCAGCTTAAGGGTTCGAAATAACTAATGTTTGTAATTCAAGGGACTAAAACGTCTAACATCTGTAAGGTAATGAATCTAACCCCTTCTACATGAAGGTCAACTTTGCCCACATCATTGTCGCGGTTATCTCATTTGCAACTTCTCTCAAAACTTTATCTATGAGGTGCAATACAATGACACTTCTTGCCTTGTCCACTATTTTGATCCTGTCTACTTGTGACATGGTAGCTGAAAATGCAGTGTCACCCTTTAGTCTCTCTGGCTATTTTTTTAGTCTAAGTCTGCATGCATCTTCACCTTCCACAACCCAAAATCATTGTCTCCGATAAATTTATTGATGTTCCCGTGGTGCCCTCCTATTGATTTGTTCCGATTATCCCACAATGGGTGTCAATTCGAATAAAAACTCACACCAATACTTTTATGTGTGGAGCAAAATTAGAAGCAATCAAAGTGATTAAAGAAGCACAAACAATAAAAAAAGGATAAATGAGAAGAATTATAACCAACGAAATTTGTTCACCTAATTCAGTCTAAATTTGACATACGTTTGGTAGGAGAGAGTTCTCTCTATTTTACTATCAAAGAGTTTCGTACAAAGAGATATAAGAGTTATAAAGAATTAGCTCTCAACAAATTTTCTAAGAACAAACCCTAATTTCTAATATTTCCTCAAACTTAATTTTTCAAACTGAATCAAATAAACACCGCACTAAGACGACAAATTAAAAACACACCGCGCGAAGATTGAAAATCAAAACAAACAAAGTCGTGAAAAGATGACGAAATAACAAAAATAAACGAAAAAAGACCGAGAATAATATCTAAATTTTACTATTTCTATAGCTAGCTACCTAACTTTTTCTTAACTACCCCCGTTCGAAACAAAAATCATCACACTGGTGCTGTTTATGGAGTTCAAACAAACACCACATACTTTTTGTAAATAATAATAATAATAACAACAACAACAACAAAAATAGTGTGGATAATTTACATAAAATGTTCAATTTTTTAAATTGTCAATATTATTAAGGGTTTTTCTATGTTGTGCAAGACGCACAAGAACAACATGCGAGATTACACAAAAAAAAAAAAAAACGATGTTTGTATAAAGGCGGAGCACCCATATACAAGCCCCAAAAACCAAATCCAAAAACAACGTCAAACAAGGTTGTTAAAATCAGAATTTTGCTATAGATCAAAAGGGGATAGTAAAATCAAAAATCATAAAATCGCAATTGAAATCAAAGGATTTTATTTAACTACTTTCGTAGAATCGGAATAGGATAGAAAAATCGAAAATGTAAAATCTCAATCAAGATCAACAGATTCTACCAAAACAAAAATAATGTTAAATATATGTATAAATTGCATATAGTCATAAATGACTCAGTTTCAAGTCCACAAAATACTTGCACATAAAAGACTCAAAGCCTAGGTGACGAGTAAAGAAGACGAAGACTTTCTCAACGGCAACTGAGCTTGATGAAGATGAAGAAATGCAAATAAAGAGGAAATCTGGATGAAGACAAAATGGAAAGAAATGATGGATTAAAGACGAAATGGAAGGGGCAAATTTGGTTAGGTTTGATTCATTTTTAATGGAATCGTACAGTGAAGAAGTGTCTCGTGAAAGAATGAAAACAAATGTTGCTTTTATGTATTTATAAAACCATATTAAAGGTAAAAACCACGTCAAAGGATGATTTGGGTTGAAATTGACCCATATAAAAAAAATTCCCATAATCCTTCAAAATCACGTAAAACAATTTTGCACCGATTTCACAATTTCATGTGATTTCGAAGCGATTTTACCACGATTTTGGATGTTTTTTTTTAATTATGGAATGGATTTGAAACCCTGAAAGTGAGTAAAATGGAAAGTCTTAGGATTTTGCGATTTTAATTGCGTTTTTGGCCACAATGACACCAAACACCAACCACCACAAACAATTCAAGCAAACAAAAAGAACTTATCCCTATGACAGAAAACCAAACGTACATGAATAGGATCAAAGGCCAAAAGATGGTGTAACCACAAAAACAAAGCTATACAGTTGTGAAGGCACCATTGCTATGAGCGGCGAAACACCAAGCCACTAAACAGTAGCAACAACAACAACAAGCCATCCCACATAACAATAATAGAATTTCCTAGATCCAGCACCACTCAAACCTTCCCTGTCTCTTCTACTTGAACACAAAAGCCCAGCCACCCCCCACCACCACCAATAACGACACGTCCCTACTTCAAGAGACAATCTCTTAGATTCCAACACCGCTCATAGTACAAACACCAAAGAACATGAATCCGATTTAAAATCCAACGCCAAGACACAAATTTAATTTCCTCGGAAAATTCAACTATTCCACAATTAAATTATTGAAAACTTTGTTGTTATTAGGGCAAATTACTTTAAATTTCCTCAGTTAACTCAACTATTTCACAATTTAATCACTTTAACAATTGTGTTAAAAAAATGGGTAGGACAAATTATAGTCTTGATTTTAGGGTAGGGAATGGGTGGGACGAGGATGTCTTTGAGGTGAGAGAAGAGGTTCTTAGGTATTTCACCCATCAGTTTTCAGATATGGTCTAAGACAGACCACGATGGATAGTATTTAGTTTAATGAAATCTCTGAAGATTAGAATAGCATGATGTCTTTCTCGTTTCTATCTTCTGAGATTGATTAGGTTGTGGATAGTATGGAGGGTAATAATAGTCCATGTCTATATACATTTATTTTCACCTTCAAATAAAGATTTTGGACTATTCTTAAAGAGGACATTGGTATTATATTTCAATTTTCTATGATGCTACCATCCTCCCAATAATCTTCTCCTATTATTTTATGACTAAGATCCTGAATGTGAATTCCCCTTTCCACCTTCAAGATTTTAGAATCATTTATCTTCTTGGATCCCTATATAAGTTGATTTATAAGGTGTTGGCTGCTCGACTAGCTCTGATAATGCAAAGTAGTTATGGGAATTTTTTGGTTCAAAATTAGAATTTTGGGAGTGAAGGTATCTCATCTTCAATATGTGGATGATTATCTTTTGATTAGGGAAGCTACGAGGAAAACCTTTGGAATATCAAGACAATTCTCTATTACTTATAGGTTTCGTCTAATCTTCGTGTTAATTTTGTAAATAGTTATCTTTTGGGGATCATATTGAATATTTTTTAGGAGGATGGTAGAGGTATTTCGTCATTGCAGGCTGGGTATCCTCCTTTCAAGTAGCATGAGCTTCTTGTGGGTGTAAATCCTCTGTCTGGTATAACTTGGGAAGCTCTAGTGAATCTTATTGCTTCAAGACTTACTTCATGGACTAGTAGATTTATGAGTTTTAGGGGGATAGTGGTCATGATTAAGTCTATTATGAATTAGATCCTTATCTTTTTTATAAAGATATCAATGACGGTTTAGAATCACATAGTTTTCCTTCAAAGGCGTTATCTATGGGGTGGATCGAGTAGGGCAACCAAAATATCTTAAGGTCTGTTAGTCAAAATTCAATAAGCCTAAATCCAAAGAAGGGCAAGTTATTTGGGGTCTTCGTATGGTTAATCTGCCCTTCTTTAAAAGGTATCTGGAAGGGTATTCTAAGTGTGAGATATGGCACTGATGCGTCTAACTTATCTCAAGGTACGTGAGGAGGTCCTATTCAGATAGCTTCGTTTTGGTGGAGAGTAGTGTATTTGCTTGGGGCTAGTCTAAATTCTTTGTCGAGTTAGTTTTCAGATAGACTTGTGAGGATCATCATGAATGAGATGAGAACCTCCTTCTGGTGGATGTTTGAATTAGACACGCTTCTATCAAGTCTCGCTTTCCTAGGTTATTATAGTTTTCAAACTATAAGAACTATGTTGTTAGGTTGTTGGATGCTTAGGTGAACTGGACTTTGGAATGGAATCTAGATTGTGAGCAATATTTGGCCATATATTTGATGGTTCTTTTTAATGGGGTGGCTCTACTTGAGGGTGAGGACTCATGGATTTTGGAGCATAGTTCAAATGAGGTCTATTCGGCTCACTCTGCTTATGCATCTCTTTCAACTTCGGGGTTTGAGTTCTGCGTGTATGGATATAGGTTCTTGTTTTGATGATGTCCATTACATAGTTTTATTTGATGATGTTTTATTGTTAGTATTAACCTAGACTCTTGTTAAAGAGCCTAGAAGTTCATGCCTCCACGTGTCCTTTGGTCCCTTGATGTCTTGTGTGTCGTTTGTTGTAGAAAACTTTATTTTTCACGGTCTAAGTGGTTTTTGGCCAATTGATTCGATTCAAACTATTCTGAATCGTATAATAAAATGTTTCTACCATTTTCCTTGTTTGCATGTGCATTTTGAATCGATTCATGAATGGATGAATCGTATCATCATGAATCGATTCAGTCTTGGTTGATTCATATCACTATTTTATTCTGGTCCTGGTTTTTTCCTTGTTGAATTGAATCACACTTCCTTGAATCGTATTAACCTTCATCTGGGGGCATATGAATCAATTCAAATTTTGCTTGATTCGTATCAATCTTCACGGCTCATCTTGTTTGTCTTTTGTTGTCTAAATCGAATCACACATTAAGTGAATCGATTCACTATGTTGTTTTTTGCCAAAATTTTGCACTTACAACTCTACCACATATATACTAATATCCTCATAACACCCAAACTACTTAATCATTTGCATCTATTCTCTCTAGAGTGTTCAAACCTCATTGTCCATTTGTTCTTCAGATTAAACACTATTTCTAAGAATTATTGTGGTCTTTTGAATCATAGATTGCTATAGTGCTATAGTGGTTGTAAGTTGATTGCCTTCAAGGATATTGATTGGAAATCAAAGATCTAAAGTGAATTGATAAATTCATTCCACCTCCAAGGGTATTAAGGGTTCTTTCTAAAGTTCTTGAGTTTAAGGGGATTCAACCACCAGACAGTGCAAAGAAGAATTTGAGTGAATATCTTCAAGGAATGCAACGGGGATTAAGGATTCGAAGACTTCAAGAAACATCAATTTCAAAGGGTACATGAAGATTGGGGGATTGATTGCATGTGAATTGGAGAGCTAGGGTAGTTTGAAGGCATTCTTGTAAGCACGTTGAAATCAAACATTCAATTTTAGTGGAAGTCCTTGGTGGAGATGTTTTCCCTCAAGAAGAGACATTGAAGGTGAGAAAAATACAAGAAGATGAGTTGAATTATGTTAACTTTTTCTTCTTTTTAAAACTAATTCCAATGTTCATAGTTTCATAGAGTTCAGAGTCTGGAACAGAGTTCAGAGTCTTATGCATCGGATAATGTAAATAGTGAGAGAGAAGAGAAAGACACAAAACAATTATACAGGTTCCTTGCACAAACTAGAAGTAGTCTTGTCCCCCTTGCACTTCCAAGGAGAGTTCACTAAAATCAATATCTAATTACGATTGCTCAAGCACAAAAGCAAGAGACTTCAAATTACTCAAGCTCAAACGCAAGAGACTTCCCATGCTCAAGCACAAACGCAAGAGACTTCCCATGCTCAAGCACAAATGCGAGAAATTTCTAATCAAACAGAATTACACAGAAAATTGTTTGAGGTTTGAACACTTGATATACAATCAGTGGTGTTCAGAATACAAATCAGATACAGACTCTTAAGACTCTAGAATTTCTATGATATGAAAGTTGTTAAGAAATTCTAAGTGAACTTTGATGTGAATGCAGTTTCAGCAGAGTTTTGACACTTGTAAAAATGTTGTGAGTCTCATACAATCTTTAAGTCTTTACTCCTTTATATAGAGGTATGAAAGAGCTGTTGTTGATTGCAAGCACATCAAAAGATTCGTTGTTGAAGCTTGATAATCACCAATGATTTGTTGCTTGATTTGGTTATTATCCTATGAGGAAATAATTTCAAATTCATTCCTTGAATAGAGAATAACAAGCTTAGACATAGCTGTTATCGTGTACTACTGCAGACATGAAAAGTGGAGTCATGGTTGTACAATTGTAATATGTCCTTTTCCTGTGCTCTTCGGTGGATAAGCATCTAATGCCTTCTAATTCCTCTGAAATAGTCGTTGCTCCAAGCTTCCATTCCTTCTGCAATGATATGAATTCAGAATAACAACTTTAAGCTAACTTCAGCTTCCAGTGTTCACACTCTGATGAACTTTCAGCTTCTGAGGCCCTTCAGACTATGGGTGTACATGGTTTGGGTTGTGTTTGTTCAAACCCAAGCCCCAAACCACATAGGGGACTCCAGTTTGGGTGAGTTAAAATAACCACCCGTTACATTATTGGGTTGGGTTGGATAAACCCACTATTTTCTGGTTTGGATTGGGTTGGGTAGTGGGTTACCCAAATGTTTTTTTTGTTAATATTAAATGACTAAATTTTGATCCATCATATTTTTTCACAACATTACTCATTTTTTTATAAAAAAAATTGTGTAACCTATTTTCACTATATTTTAGCATAAAAAATAATAAATGATAAGATCAAATAATAAATTTAATCATAAAATGCTTTCAACAAAATAACAAAAAAAAGTACAACATCCTAATTTATAACTCTAACCTGTTTTAATTTTCAATATAGATGATACCTTGTGTTGATTTAAAAATTAGATTTCATTTATGACCAAAACTTTTGAAATTTTCCTTCATTCCTATGAAAATAAAAATGTGGATATTATTAGGTAAGTGAGTTTACTGGGTTGAGTCTGGTTTTACCCGAAACCCGTTAATTTTTATGAGTTTTTCATTTTTTAAAACCATATTCACCCAATAATCCAACCCAACCCACTTTTTTGGATTCTTTGGGTGGGTTTTTTGGGTTGTCCCAACCCATGTACACCCTTACTTCAGACTCTCTGATGCTCTTCAGACGCTCTTTGTCTTCAGACTCTGTCTTGCAACATAAGCTTCCTTTGTAGATTCCTTTGTTGTCTTTTGTTCTTTCAGAACCAATACTTGACTTATTATTTTTTTACTATGGTCCTACACACTTGAACAAATATTAACAATTTCAATTGACATTTTAATACCTTGTTATCATCAAAACTCAAGGTGGTAATGTTAGACACATTTTGTTCCAACAGACGTACCCCGAGGTGAGAACGAAATGGGGGACTACTATAAATCTTGGTGTCGTTTCTCTTCCTTTTGTGAAGAAGATTTCCTTCTTGGAATTGGCTGGGTTTTGATGACAACAAACTCACATCACAAAAGAAGAAAAATTATATGGAGGCTCAAGTTGAAGAATGAAGATGATGGGACTTAGGCTTCATAGTTATATTCTTGTAAGTATGGTTCTTATCTTTGACACTATCATTCTTAACAAAACTTAGAATGCTCATAAAATAATTACTAACATTTTTCTAAATCCCCCATATGAAGCAATGCTTAAAGCTCTTTGAAAATAAATCACACACTCACAACGATTTTCATAAAAGTGTGATTTTGCATTAAAATATATTTTTGATCTTGAAAAATCATTTAATAAATTTGTTTCAGCACGTATATTTTATTTGGCCAAAATTGTTTATACAAAAGAAAAATATTTAGCATGTCTTTTTTTGAAGGCATGTCAACGGCTATATTTGCTTCAGCATGTTTTCAATGTTATATATTTAAATATGCATTGTATCCATTGGCCATAAATATTATTGGTGCCGTTGGATTTTTTTTAAAGAAATTATTTTGACTATTTGATCATTATATATCCAACGAATGTTTTTCAATTTACTGTCAACGGCCAGTTTTTTTTAAAATGTAATTTCATACTCATTTTTATGAATAGGTGCCTTTTTAAATATGTGTCTATTCATTGACAAAACTTTTTGAAAAGTAGTGTTGCTTCATAAACATCTTTTTAGCCTCTATAAATTCAATTGAGAATCAAAACATTTTTAATACAACAACTTTCATTATCTCAATTGACATTTTCAATATCACTTGCTTTCAAACTTTTGTTCAAATTGTTTGGAAAATTTTGCCCACACTTTAACATTCATTAAAAGGTTTTCTGAGCTCTAAGTCCATTTGTTTAAGAGTGATATTGATAAGATTATACAGCCATACACATTTGATATTCTTCAATTACATTGTTGTAAAGTTTCTCATCATTTGTTGGTTGGAATTGTTGTAAAAGATAGTGGAGTGTTATCTTGTTTCTTTGTGAGAATTTCATCATAGGTTTGGTGAAGAATCTTGTTGTAAAAGATAGTGGGGTGCTATCTTGGTGTGTAGAGAAATATTGTTAGGGGGCCTTTGGGATTAAGGTTGTTTTGTAACAAAGATTCTTTACATAGTGAAATCCTTCGCAGGGTGTGAAGGGAGTGGAGTACCCTAAGGTTTAGAGGGGAACCACTATAACTCTCTTGTGTTATTTCTTCTTCCCTTACTCTTTTATTTTTCCGCATTCATACCTTCATCATTATTTACCGGAAAAATTATCAACAACGCTAAACTAAGAAAAATTAACCAATATTGCTAGAAACCTAATTCACCCCCCCTCTTAGGTTACAATCTGAACTTACACCTTTTCCTTTTTAATTTCGTTTAATTTGAGTATATTCTTGTTTTATACACTACTAGGTAAAGAAAAATTGGGGAGGGAGATTAGTGACGAAAAAAATAAGATTCCTCACAAATTCCTTGGTCGCAAAATTTCGTGACGAAATTTGAGAGGGATTTCATGTTTTCCTCACTAAATTTCCCTCACTAATTTTTGTTTTTTTAGTAGTGATAATTGTTAGAATTTATTTGAATGTGATTGTGTTTCAATTTTTTAAACTTGGCTTAATTCTTTGAATTAGGTTTTCTTTTAGAAGTTCATCCATCATAAAATTGCTCCAAGTCAAATACGCTTAATTGTGGAGTTAGTGTTGTTCGGCCTAAATACATCTTCTTTTCAGAACCCCAGACCTAAATGATCCAAGTTAATAAGAAAACAGGTATAAGAGTTAGCCTCTCTGTTTATCATTCCACTCATTAATTCTCACTCCCTAACCCCAGCTAACTTTTTAAAGAATAATTTAAGACATAATATATCGCATATATTATACATGAATCTCTTATCATACCCAACTCTTATAAAATTTAAATTATACAAGAGTTTATTATTTAAATCAAAGAGAACCTAATCATTTCCACTTCGTTTTATTTCACACAGGTGGCTTAACAACATATCTCTCTTATGCAAAACGTGGATTTTCACTGTTTCTTTAGCGGCTAAATATAAAGTATTAATTACGAATAATTTTATCTGGTCAATTGTATGTCATCGCTGTAAAGCTTATATATATATTCAAAAAATGAAAGACTTTTTCCAAAACTATTTGTCTCTTCTACAATGTTCTGACCTTAAACAGTAGAAATTGTGTTTATTTAAATTTAAGGTTAGTTCATACCGCATAGACCCACTGTTTGTAGTGTTCAGACGATGGAAAAACATAAATTAAATTGTGATTACTAAATAAAAGAAACCATTCCAGATATCGAGGATCGCAAACTATTTTAAAAGAGAAGTTATAATCATTCTATTCTATTTATTATTATTTTTATAAACAAAAATAAAGTGAAGAAAGATCACGTGAAAAAATGGCATCCATACATTATTGACACTATCCTCTTTTTTGTTGAAGGAATTATTGACAATATCGTTTTCATCTATTGTTTGCAACACTCTATTAATATTATTTAATTTAACAGATAAAAAGTAGTAAAACCATGTGGGATTAAACCAAATACAAGAAAGTACCAAGTACAAAAACAATTGCTTCGTTAAATATCTTACTTGAAAAAACACATTGGGATAACACTACCAACAACCAATAAAGAAAACCTATATTCAGGTAAATCCAATCTATTTTTAATGAAATTATTCAAAACAAAACCATATGATGAATACTATATATCCGAAGGTGGATAGCTCTCACTATTTAAATGATTTTAGGCTGATATTTTTGGTTTAGCAAAAGTGTGAACGAACAGGTTGAGACAGGTTATTGGTAGTGTGGTGTCAGAAGCTCAATCAGCTTTTGTAAAAAATACGCAACTTCTTGATGGCATTTTGATTGCTAATAGGGTGGTAGATGAGTCCCGAAAATTAAAGAGGGAGCTTATGTCGTTCAAAGTGGATTTTGAGAAGGCTTATGATTCGGTGGACTAGAGATACTTAGATGCAGTATTGTAGAGAATGTCCTTTCCGACATTGTGGAGGAGGTGGATAAAGGAATGTGTGAGTACGGCAACAATGCCAGTTTTAGTAAATGGTAGCCCTACTGCTGAATTTTCTCGTGAACGGGATTTACGTCAAGGTGATCCTCTCTCACCGTTTCTGTTCTTGCTGGACGCTGAAGGGTTGCATGTTATGATGAAGACTATGGTTGAGTCGGAAATCTTTAAAGGTTGTAGTATCGGGGGCGCAAATTCTGTGATGGTGTCTCATCTCTAATTTGCATATGATACTTTACTGATTGGTGAAAAGAGTTGGGGAAATGTACGTGCTCTAAGGGTTGCTCTTGTTTTGTTTGAGGCGATGTCTGGGTTGAAAGTTAACTTCCACAAGAGCTCCTTGGTAATGGGGTGGTAGATTATCTAGTTAGCATAGTCGCTTCCTTTCTTTTGGTGGACGTCTCACTCTTCTCAAGTCTGACCTAACTGCTTTGTCTGTCTATGCTCTTTCGTTCCTCAAAGCTCCATCAAGTAAAATCTCTTCCATAGAATCGTTATCGAATAATTTTTTTGGGGGGGTTGTGAAGGACATAGGAAAAATTCTTGGACAACTTGGTATTCTGTTTGTTTGAGAAAAGAGTATGGTGGTTTGGGGGTGAGGAGGATGAGGGAGTTTAATGTTACTTTGTTGGGTAAATGATGTTGACGTTTGTTAGTGGACGGTGATGGTTTGTGGCGTAGGGTGTTGGTGGCTAGGTAAGGTGTGGAGGATGGTAGATTGGAAGATGGAAGCCTGAGTTGTTCTTCTTGGTGGAGGGAGATAGTGAGAATCTGGGATGGGGTCGGTGTTAGTCATAATGGGTGGTTTGCTGCGTGTGTTTCGCATTGGGTGGGGCATGGCGCGACAACGTCATTTTGGCGTGATATTTGGTGTGGTGGGGTGTCTTTTCGTGATCGTTTTCGGCGTCTATGATTTGGCTGATAACAAAACAATTACTGTTAGGAATATGTTTTTGTATGATGGGAGGAAGGGGGTGAAGCGTGGAGGTGGCGTCGTCTTTTATGGGTGTGAGAGAAAGAAATGCAAGAGGAGTGAAGGACATTACTACTGACAGTTTCCTTGCAGGATACTTTTTCAGATGTGTGGCAGTGGCTTTTGGACCCGATAGGGTGTTATCCTGTTTGTGGTGTGTATGAAATGCTGACATCTAATGAGCATGCTCATGTTCCTCCTATCATGGACTTAATTTGGCATAAGCATGTTCCCTTGAAGGTCTTTGTTTTTGCTTGGCAATTGCTTCGTGATAAATTACCAACAAAAACAAATCTGACGACTCACGGTATCATCACTTTAGAGGATCGGTTTTGTGTGGCTGGATGTGGCCACCTTTAAGACGATCAACATATGTTTCTACGGTGTCCACACTTTGCTTCTCTTTGGCCGATGGTGGGAGCTTGGATTGGGTTTGATGATGTCGACACTCAGGTTATTCGGGATCATTTCTATTAGTTTATTTATTTCACAGGTGGTCTGAAAGCACGACGTAATGTTCTACATCTAATATGGTTTTTGTGCTCTTGGATCTTGTGGACCGAAATAAATAATAGGTTGTTTAAAACTAAGGAATGCACTAATTACCAGCTACTTGAAAAAGTAAAATATTATTCTTTGTGGTGGCTGAAAGCTAAGCAGGTTGCTTTTGTTTTTGGTACTCAATTGTGGTGGTCGGACACCCTAATGTGTTTGGGTATCAGCTAGCTTTGTTTTATTGTTATGGACTGCTTGTACTTTTAGTAGTCTTTTTGGCACACCTTGTGCTGAAGGGATTGTTGTGGTTTTGTTAATATAATTTATTTTGACTTATTCAAAAAAAATGTTATATATAGCACTAATGATACTATCCAATTGAAGGCCAAGATTACCAAGTCTATCAGTATAATGTTACTCTCTCCGGTCACTATTGGTTGGTATTGAGTGTAAGTTGGAAAGAATAAACACATGTCTCTTAGGAAAGAACTAGTGTTGGTATAAATCGAAAAATATGTCACATTATATAAACATACCCACTTGTGTGTGTGTGTGTGTGAGCCCTCTCTTGGGGTACCCACTTTTGCGAACGAATGAACGCTTACGAATTTAATGATTAATTTTGCTTAATCTGTAAGCCAACTTAATCCTTAAGTCACTCCAGATTTGTTATGAACTCTCCCTATATAAGGAGAGCTTGTCTCACTCATTCTTCACACTGAAAAACAGAGTTGATGCTTCATGTGCTTTTCCTCTCGGAGGGGGGGATCATTATCTCAAAGCGATCCACAAATGCTTAAAGTTTATGTCTGCTTAATCTGTAAGCCAACTTAATCCTTAAGTCCCTCCAGATTTGTTACGAACTCTCCCTATAAAAGGAGAGCTCGCATCACTCATTCTTCACACCGAAAAACACAATTGATGCTTCATGTGTCTTTCCTCTCTTCTCCCTTATTCGACTTGTGTTCAAGATTCCTTCTTTCTTTGCACAAACTGGGTTATTTCATCCTGGAGGCGCCGCGGTTGTTAATCCACCTTGCACAAACTCGATTAATATCTTTGGTTAAATGTCTTAAAGAAAGCGACCAGATTATGACTAAACTTGAAAGAAAGTGTCGTGAAACGTCTTAAAGAAAGCGACCTGATTATGACTCAACCTGGTAATATCTTTGGTGGTGATTTCTTTTTTTAAAAAATGTACTTTTCTAAATCCAAAAATAACACTATTATAAGCAAAACTTCATTTTGTATATACATTGAATAAATAGAATCTGTTTGGATTGAACTTATTTTGAGCTTATGTAAAACAACTTATGTAAATAAATAAACTTTAATTTATTATTATTCTTAAGCTTGTTAAGATAGTTTATGAAAAACCAACTTATTAAGATAAAATATTCGATTGTGAGAACTTATGAATTAATATAAAACCTTATTAATTTGCATAAGTTGTTATTCATAAGCTCAAAATGAGCTCAATCCAAACGGGGTCTTAATGTATTTGGTCTATAATAAAAACTATATATATATATATATATATATATATATATATATATATATATATATATATATATATTAATCATTCAATGTATCTAAAAAATAGAGTTTTGCTTATAATAGTGACGGAAGATATTACCTTTCATTTGTATATCTATACTATATATAAAGAAAATAACTCATTTCAACTCTTTTGGGCTGACTTTTCTCTTTCCAAAAAATGCCCTCAATTTTCAATACAAATAATACATTGTTGGAACAAGGGTGTTCAGCAATACCACGTTTTGAGTTTTGATGATAACAATGTATTAAAAATTGTCAATTGGATATGCTAATATTTGTTTAAGTATGCAGGATATTAATCAAGATTTCAATCTTAGAAAGTATTCTGTTAGAACATTTTGAGAGCAAAATCAAGAGAAGCTTGTTGCTTGTGATTCTGAAGATCTAGAGAGTTTGAAGAATCATCAGAAGCTGTGTCAAGAAGTCCTGAAGACCAAGAGAATCTGAAGTTCAAATGAGTCTGAAGATGATCAGAACCTAAAGTTCAAGAGAGTCTGAAGACTATCAGAACCTGAAGATCAAGAGAGTCTGAAGATCATCAGAAGCTGAAGTGCTACAGTGAGTTTGAAGCCTACAAACTGAAGATCTGTTTATAAGGATTTCTAAAGGCATTTCAATGCATAAGAAACACTCACTTGGAGTAACGGCCAGCTTCAAAGTCAACTTGAGCGTGGGATGCTCAACGACAAAGAATGCAGAATAGGACAGAGTACTTGTGTACGAACTCTGTTTCCACTACTCCACTACCTCGTACAGTTTGGCAACTGTGTCTACGGGTATTAAGCTTCAAAAGGAATGGGATTCAAAACATGCATTTGAAGGACTATTACCATATCAGGCAACAGATCAACAGTTATTGATCAAGCTTCCAGAATTCTCTTGATGTGCTGGATTGTCTCAACGTTTCTTTCCAACGCCTATATAAAGGATAGAAGACTTGAAGAATATGTTGGACTCTACAACTGAAAAACTACGCTGTCAAGCTATTGTATTCTAACTGAGTCAAATCAGAAACACATCAACAACTTAGAAAATTCTTAAAAACTGTGTATTCTAGAATTTCTAAGTTTATCAGAAAAACAGAGTCTGTCTTTGTTTAAGTTATTGGAACACATTTGATTGTTTGTAAAGTGTCTCCAACTCTATTCAATTTTCTGTAAATTGTGTCAGAAGTCTCTTGCTTGTGTGCTTGAGCAAAGAAGTCTCTTAGTTGTGTCTTTGAACATTGGAAGACTCTTGCCTACGTGCTTGAGCAATTGGAAGTCTCTTACTGTGTGTTTGAGCAACTTGTAATTGATATCACATTAGTGAAACTCTCCTTGGAAGTGCAAGGGGGACAGGACTACTTCCGGTTTGTGGAAGGAACCTGTATAATTGCTTGTGTTCTCTCTATCTCTTGTTTATTTCCGCTGCAACAGACTCTGGTCTTCCATCAGATTCTGAATCTATTCAGACTCTGATCCTGGAAAACAGATTCTTACTCTTCAAGAGTTACGAAAAAGAAAACACAATTGAACCCCCCTCCTCTTGTGTTTTTCTCACCTTCATACATGTAACAAATAGATAAGAATAAATTTAAATATTAAAATAAAAGTGTAAAAAAACACGTCCAATTTTTCCATTTATCATTTAAAAAGTATAAAAAACTAGATGAGTGTATTGATGACAGGTCATCTTATGTTAATTTTTAACATGTTTTTCAGTTATTTTTAGTAGGTTTTAGCAGCAAAAAAGATGAGTATTAGAACGATTGTCTATCATTTCGGGACATTTGTATTGTTTTCTATATTAGAGTATGTAATTCTGGTTTCCCAAAACATAGCAATTTTAGGGGGGTTTTGAAGTAATTCACGAAGAAATCATGCAAATCAGAAAATCTAGAACAACTAAAGAATTGTGATGAAATGGGAAGATAAATAATGAAGATTCAAGAGGCCTCAAGAGACTTACAAGAGGGAGGAATTATGTTCCCTAAGTTTCGGGGAAAGCTGTTTAAAGATGAAGACCTAAATCGACAAAAAATCTGAGATTTGGGCCTTGGAAATAGATGCCATGCGCCTAGGGCATGGATTTCACAACCCATGCTCCTGGTGCATCTACCATGCGCGTTGGGAATCATACATGGGGCACTCGGATGAGCCTCGTGCATGTGCCATGCACCCCGTGCATCCAAAAATGCAGGGCGCAAATGTCGTTCTTGCTTCTGTGATGGGTAAAGCCTGCACTTTTAACTCAAACCCAGGTAGAAACTCTCAGTATAAATACTAGCCTTCATTATTCAGAATTTCTCATTCAAAACTGTGGCAGTTCAAGAGGAAGGCAATTTTGGAGCTTCAGGAGAGTTTCTATCTTCCTTAATTTTCTAGGGTATGTTTTTATCTTTAGTAATTGGTTTTTAGTTATCATGTGTAACTATATCTTTTTAGGTTAGAGTTCTAAGATGAACCTCTGTTTATTTTTGTTGGATATTTATTTAATATAATGTCGTTTATTTTATTTATTTTTTGTTCGCTATTAAGTTCTTGCTTATATCTTTATATTTATAGCATTATACTAGTAACTATCTGTCTAGGAAGTAAGTAGTTAGTAACTAGCAAAAGATACCAAAAGAGAGTTGACCCTAGTAGTAAGTACTTAGGAGGGATAGACCGTCGGTTAGCCATCGGAGGGATAGACCAAGTAGGTTAGAAACGTCCCAACGACCTTATCCCTTGTATAGTCTACCTAAGGTAAATAAATGCGACATTACTGTTACATAATATCCAACAATATAAACAGGGGGGATTCGAAGAATCCTGACTGCTGCTTACTTTTCTACAGCCAAAACAGGTAAACTTGCTCTGTTGGAAACAGATAAAAATTGAAAATCTTTAACTCTTATCTTTTATATCGTCAAACTTACAAAAATAAGTAACGCGAATTGTTTGGACAAAACGACAAACCCTGTGGATAAGATACTCTACTTATCACTTTATTACTTGGTAAACGACTTGGTACACTTTCCATATCCGACCATCATGTATCTATATTTACTTTTTAATTATCCCAATTATACCCTTAAACAACAAGTTTTTCTAAAATAAATATTTTTGTTGGTGTCATTTAAAAAAAAAAGAATTTGGATTATATTTTTTTTTTGTTATATGGTTGGTTTGGTAAGAATTTTAAAATATAAAAATTTAGATTAAAGATAATCATGGTTAGTTTGGTTTGTTATAATTTGAGAGTGAAAAGTATTTATATTTTTACTTTTAATAAAAACAAGAAACAAACCCGTGTTAAGCACGGGTCTGTGCTCAGCACGAGATAATTTCAAGCGGGGGGTTAAGCATAAAAGTGCATTTCAAGGAAATATGAATAGAGAAAAAACAAAAAACTAATCATAAAGCCGACGTTAATGATAAAAAGTAAAATTACATTGACTTCCTTTGAGATTTTCTTAAATAACACAAGCACCCCTTTTAATTTCCTAAACACATCAATCTCCCTATATTTTATCCATTTCAATAACTTTGTAAATTTAAATCCAGTCATTTTGTTTGTTTGTATATGTTTTCTCTATTTACAATTAAGTCTGTTTTCTCTATTTACAATAGAGAAACAATAACAACATTTGTTTTTACCGTCAATTAGAATCAAACATCGACAATTACATAAAAGATCAAAAGAGAATATAAAATGAGAAGAATTTTGGTAGATGGACATTGTGGCTGATCAATGAAATTGAAATAACCTTCAATATAACTGTTTTATTAAGTTAGAGTTTAAAAATGAGCAAATTGTCACTTTAGCCCCTGAGTCTGCACCTGGCTGTCACAAAGGTCCCTGACTCAGGATTAAATACAAAGAAGTCCATTACTCTGCACTTCCGTTATCACTATAGTATCAGACGTTAAATAATTATGTTAAGTGATGATGTGGCACAAATTTTACGATGACATGACATATGAGGTGTCACAGGGACTAAAGTGAAAGTAGAAAATGGTCACTTTGGTCCCTGAACCAAAAATCAATATTCCCAAATTCGAGACTTTTCTCTCAATTCTGGTGGATTCCGGAAACCCTTATTTGATAAGTTTGTCGCTTGTAACCTGTTTGTTTATCTTTTAGGTTTAGCGTTTGCTAACCCTTGCTTATGTTCTACATCAGTTGGCATCAGAGCATGTTCCCCTGTTCTTTCGTGAACGTGATTCAACTATGGGAGATCAACCAGTTATGAAGGCAGAATTTAAGGCAGAACTATGATAGTCATAAATAAACCGTCAAATCCTGCCTTACTGATAGTAAGTATGCATTGTTAAGGACCTAACAGTAAGTTGGTGTTTAATGGAAGATCGATTTTTATTGAATGAAAATGTACCTCGGCTGCTTAAGTTCCGTTTAAATACTAAAAGATATAACAAACCTGTATGGGCTGGAAAATAACAAAACGAAATAAAATAGAAAGTTCTAGAATATGCTGAAATATTAAAAGATGGTTTCGGGCCTTCAGACTGTTGGAACAAAATGTTTAACATTGCCGCCTTAAGTTTTGATGATAACAAGGTATTAAAAGTTCAATTGGATATGCTAATATTTGTTCAAATGTGCATGACCAAAAACTAAAATTTATAAGTCTTAAAACAAGGTATTGGTCGTGAAAGAACAAATGAGAGCAATGAAATTTACAAAGAAAACTTATGTTGCAAGTCTGAGTCAAAAGATCATCAGAGTTTAAAGACCATCAGAGTCCGACTTCCAGAGTCTGAAGACACCCAGAGTCTGAAGTTCATCAGAGTCTGTAGTCAAGAACTGAAGTTAGTTGTATTTGGTTATTTGAAGACACAATTTTGCAGAAGGAATAGAAGCCTGGAGCAACATCTATTTCAGAGGAATTAGAAGGCATTGAATGTTTATCCACTAAAGAGCGCAAGAAAAGAACAATAGTATTATCGTACAACCATTACTCCACTACTCCACTCTTGTCTGCACATAGTACTGCTACAGTTGTGTCTCTACTGGTTAATTCTCCAAACAAGAAATGGATTTCAAATTATTCCCTCATATGACATTAACCAAATCAAGCAACATTTCATTGGTGATTTGATCAAGCTTCAGTAACGACTCTTTGATGTATTGACAACTCTCAACGTCTCTTTCATACCTCTATATAAAGGAGAGAAGACTTGAAGATTATGACAGACTCTACAACATTTTGATAGTGCCAAAACTCTGCTAAAATAGTTGTGCATCATACACTTAGAATTTCTTATAAACTTTCATATCTTAGAAATCCTAGAGTCTTAAGAGTCTGATTTCGTTTTGTATTGTGAACACCACTGATAGTATATCAACTGTTCAAACCAAACATCTTTCTGAGTAATTTTTTTTATTAGAAGTCTCTTGCTTTTGTGCTTGAGCATAGAAAATCTATTGTTTGTGTGCTTGAGTATTGGGAGTCTCTTGCTGTGTGCTTGAGAATTTGTAAGATATTGATTTTAGTGAACTCTCCTTGGAAGTGGAAGGGAGACAAGATTACTTCCAGATTGTGGAAGGAACATGTATAATTGCTTGCGTCTTTCTTCTCTCTCTCTCTCTCTCTCTCTCTCTCTCTATCTTTACTTTATTCGCTGCATTACACTCTAAACATTGTTTCAGGATCTGAACTCTACCAGACTCTAAACTCTGGACATAGTTTAAAAGGAAGAAAAACTAACACAATTCAACTCTCCCTTCTTGTGTTTTTCTCACCTTCACAAACAACCTCGAATGACTAAATTAACCCCTACGTCATGGCAAAGCAAAGAGGTTTGCTCGTGAGATCCGGGACTTTCCAAAAAGATATAATTCGAGTCATTCAGACACCAGATGCAAAATTTGCACCAATCTAATTTGTCTTCGATTCGTGTTGCCAGCTTGTCTACATCAAATCTTCAGCACCTATCAAATCTCAACCCTATAACATCGTCGATATATCATATTTTCAAACCAAATTTTATAACATAAACCTCGCAACCACCAAAATAAATCTCCAAATATAGTAGTTAACCTCAAAAAATGATCAAATACATATCCATACCATTTTTAGTAAAATATCACATCCTCTTTTCTTTTTTTATTTATTTTAATATCCACTTTTTTACTAAAAAAAAATAGGAGTCTATGTTTAAACTTTCTTTTAGGTCCATATTAATAACATTTATTATAATATGGTTTGTAGTATAAATTTTAGAATATTTGCATGTCCTATATTATTTTTTTATCTAGAATATTAATGATAAATTAATTTTTTTAAACAAATATTTTTATTTATTTGATCTCAATCTACATTACTACTCACCTAATTACAATATAATATAAGATATAATTAGGTGTATGGGTAAAACTTTTATATGCTTATTTTATATGTCAATCAAATTATAAAATTATAATTTAAACATGTTTTATTCATGAGAAACTTTGGCGTGTAATTAACCTAGGCCCTAGCTTAAAATAGCTATAAGTTAACTACCCAAATGAAGTATAAATCTTCTTCTATATATCTCTCCCATAAACAATAAATCAAAGAGAATTAGAGTGCACATATAATGGAGCATACCATGTTTCCTTTACACCAAGGCAGCAATGACCTAGTTATCCAGTTTTCTAACAGTCCCCACAAAATCTCCCAGGATCTGATTCTTGATAATAATTATTCTTCTTTTCCTTTCAATAATTCTGATAAAATATTCAGTTTTAGTTGTCAACCAAATAATGAACTACTTTATGAGGCTGCTAAGAATCATGATAATTCTAATGAACAAATGAGAAAAATGATTCATAGAGAGATTGAGAAGAAAAGGAGGCAAGAAATGGCTACCTATTGTGCATCTCTCCGATCCTTGCTTCCTCTTGAGTTCATCAAGGTTAGAAATCTTATATGTTATTTTTTGTTCTTTGTTCTTTGTAACAATTAAAAGATGATAAATCAATACATATGAATAAATAGGTATATTTTTTATTTAAAAAAATCAGATGAGATATGTATGATTTGTTAAATTATATGATCTTTTATCTTTTAGATCTTCACTCTAATATTTTTTGTGGTTGAGTTGTGGTAGTGTTGAAAATTTGCTATTTGATCTTTGTACTACATTCTTCATATATACTATAATTTATTTGTAAAAAAAAATAAAAAATTTCTTTAAAATCTTTTTTTTTGTTGTCAAAGCCAAATGAATCGAAAGCAACTCTAAAATTAAACTGTAAACTGACTAGTTTGCTTTCAAAGTTTTTTATTTTTTCCAGTTTTAATTTTCTTTTTGCTTTTAAAAATTTGTTCTTTTTTATAGCACTTATTTTTCATCCTTTCATCCGTCTTTTCTTCGCATACATATAATTTCTTTGTTAACATAATGATTACTACTATTTCAAATCTGGACCCAATTAACCGGCTGGTTTAATCGGAAACTGTTACTTTTCCGGTTGATTTTATCCTATTAAACCAATTAACAGGTACGTTCGTTCGGTTTTTTATTTGTAGGGGAAACTTTTGCTTTTCCAGTTGATTTTATCCGATTAAACCAAATAACTGGCACGTTTGTTCGGTTTTTTATTTTTAGTTAATCGGAAACTGTTACTTTTCCAGTTGATTTTACCCTGTTAAACCAATTAACTGGTACGTTCCTTCGGTTTTTTATTTGTAGTTCAATCGGAAACTGTTACTTTTCCGGTTGATTTTATCCTATTAAACCAAATAACTGGTACGTTCGTTCGGTCTTTTATTTTTAGTTAAATCAGAAACTGTTACTTGTCCAGTTTTTAGGTCTTAACAGGCGGCTTAATGTGATGAGTTGATGGGTTTACAGGGAAAGAGATCAATATCTGATCATATAAATGAGGCAGTGAATTACATAAAACACATGAAAAATAATATCCATGAACTTGGTGCCAAGAGAGATGAACTCAAAAAACTTTCCAATTCTAAGCTGGAAAATATTGAGAGCAACCATGCATCATGCAATTTAAATATTCAACAGAATAATGGTATTTTGAGAATTGAATTTACAAGTGGCTTAAGAGAGGAAAGGCTCAAACTTTCACAGTTACTAAAATTATTGCATCAAGAGGGACTTGAAGTTGATAGTTGCATTACAACAGAAATCAATGGTAGATTGCTCCAAAGTGTCATGTGTGAGGTATATACACTTTTTTCTCTTATAAACATTATATATAGTGAAACTTATGGTTTTAAATTATGTATATGTGTGCATAGAATTCCTTTTGGTCAAGTAGCCTAGTGGCTAGAGCTCACACATTTTAAATGTGGAGAAGTGGGGTGTCAGGGGTTCGAACTCCTGCCCCTGCATAAATTATACAATATCTTTACCAACTGAGCAAAACAAGGACTATATGTATAGAATTCTGATCTTCCGTAAGAGGTAGACAAATGTTACTTTACGAAATTCTTTCATGACCTAAAAGTTTTATAAAGGAGAGTTAGGGTTACTCCAACATGTTACATCAATAATAGACTTAGATTTGTAAACATTGCAAAAGGTTAGAAATCTCATCTCAACAATGGAGCCCAATTTTCATTCCTCCATCTTAATTGAATTCGGATTGCATGTAGTTAACAATTATACGCATCTATGCAATAAGCATATTAGTGATCGTTCAATTAATTAAACCGTCATTGCGTGAGATTGATGACTACTAGTAATTAGAACTCATCTAACTTTTTGGGAGGCTAAAACTAATTTCATGAGATTAAGAGTATTTTTTGTTACTGTGTTATCGGTACGATGTTTCCACCGCATTCTAATATATGTCTGAAAACTTGTGTGCCACATAAGGTGACTTCTCTCGATTCAATCGAATTTTCTCCATAACAATTAAATAATTGTTATCCAATTTAAAGTCTCTTATTTCTATTATATCTTCCCTTTAACCAAAATTTAGTAATTTTACTTAAATTATTTATACTTTCTCCGTCCCAAATTATATGTCGTTTTCAAAAACAAAAACAAAATTGTTCCAAATTATATGTCGCTTTACAATTCCAATTATATCCTTAACTCTTTATTAGTGTCTCTTTTTTCAATTATTTCATTTTTTTCTCATATCATTTATTAAAGGCAATTTTGTGAAATACTAACTCATAATATCTATTTTCCACACAAAATTAATTATATTTATTAATACATGTGAAATGTCTAAAACATCATGGATGGAGTAGTATGAACTTTAAAAATGCCTAAACACCCATCTCCCTACCTATATATACTTTATGTCTTAATCCTCTGGTTTCTAGAGGAAGGGGCTGCAATCCTTTGTTCATAATAAAATCCTATTAATGATTATTCAAGTCAACATTCGAACTCTTGTTATCCATGCATATACTTGATTCTACACAAAGAAAAATAGATAGGTAAAACCGAAAACACATTACAAGTCATGAGTCATGGATTTTCTATGATTTAATTCATCCAATGAGACTTATATGGCTTGTAATTGTGAATGTATTATGCAGTTTAAAACCATTGATAAAAAAAATTCTAATATATCTTTGTTTTCATCATGCACAGGTGAATAATTCCTACAGCGTAGATCTATTTGAGCTGAGAAATAAAATTGCCAGTTGCAATTCCAACAATCACATGTGATTAACTTTGTGGCTTGAGATACAATATATGCCAGTATGTTGTGACAGGAAATTGTTCACATGAGCTTGTTTGCAATTGAGATTCACATTGTCAATCACCTCCCTTTTCTTTTAATCAGCAAATTTTATTTAAAAATTAGATCCATGCTCAAGACGAACAGACACCGGTGATTTAGAGAATACTAATGAAAGACGCCGTATATAGGCGGAACACTCGAAAAATAAACACTATAAAATAAATCCCTACACACAAACACCTGGTCAAACCCTACCCGACAACACTCACCAAATAAACATCACCACCTAAAAACTGACTCCTTCACAAAACAACCACTGAAAAACGATATTCATAACAACTCATCACCACTACTCAACCCAAAATAACCCCCTCTAAATAAAACACTCCGTCCGCATCACCTAAACTAAACCACTATTCTAAAAATCAATCAGCTTCCACCACCTCACGTCCAACTAACGAGCATATGATTGTGTGGGTTCTCTTTGCTTGCTTTGATGCCGAGCTTGGACCTTTATCAATAAAATTAGAATTATCTGTATTATAGATATTTAGAGTCAATTAGTCAAATACAAGATGTTTTTTTGAGTCTAACTCAAAGCTATCAACTACTCTTTTTGAATCTAACTAACTCAAATATCACATAATTGATTTGCAGCTCTCTATCCCATTGTAAATCATAAAAGCAAACCCATAGTTCACCGTCATTCACACTGGGAATTGGATTAGCTTGTCTTATATTAGTTTTTATTCATCAATGTTAATAAAAATTAAAAACTTATATAAGTTGGTATTTTAGAAGTATTTCTGTTTGGTTTTCCTACCATTCGGATAAGATCTGCCTTGGCTCGAAAGAAGATTGGACTGATAGAATAAAATTTAACTTTTTCATTTTCAAAATGTTTCCAAAACACCCTGAAATTACACATTTAACCTCGGTGACCGTTAGTTAACTATTGTTCAAGATACTTTTTAAATCGGTTAAACAAATTTTAAAAAAATGGTATAACCGATTTTAAAAGTACCGAACAACACTTAGTTCCGTGGAAAGCGGAATGACAAATAAATGCCGCTAGGTCAACGACAACTGGACCAAAAAAATTAAATTTGAGAAGCGAGAAGAGTAAATGACAATTTGCATAATAATATTTTGACAATTGCTCTTTACACTTCATTAAATGCTCTCTCACACCTCAAAATGAGCAAAATACCCCCAACAGCAGTCAACTACTGACATTTTTTCCTCTATTATCTTTGCCATTCTTATAGCGCTTTAGGTGGAAAGTCGTGTTAGGTTTGTATCTATCTTATGGAGTATTTGGCGCGGGCATAATGCTTTTTTACGGGAGCAAAAACCAGTCAATGCAGACACATTATGCGTCCTATCATTGGATATTGTTTGAGATTTCAAGTGCTGCAACCATCCCAATGATAATGTGCAGTCTGATAATGTGCAATTTTGAAAGGGAGGAGACCAATTTTCATATGATAGTTATGGAGAAGTTATTTTGGACCCAACCCGTATCCAAGGCCTACTCCATAAATGGGCTGTTATAGGGTGACATAATGAGGCGGGCCAAACACATGAAGAAGCTCAATCCAGCCAAGCTAAAGCTAAAATGCCAAAGGGAAGAAAGCAGAAGAGTGTTCCAGATTCGCATGGCACTCGCGAACCCAGATAACGAAAAGGTTATATCAGGAGTATTTGTGCAGAATTTATTGAATCTACCGTGGTGTTTAGCACTGACTCGAAAAGTGCATTATCAAATACAATTTCGATTTGATGTAGTTTGTCAAAAATTAAAACAGATAAACAATATTACCTCAACAGAAAATAGAAAAGGGAAAAGATGGTGTAGAAAAAACAACTAAAGAGATCCAAAGTACAAGTTTTGACACAAAAGAGGAGTATTGACAGTGAAGTTAAGGATACAAATGCTACACCTCTCAAAATAAGCCAATAGGAGGAGTATTGACAGTTAAGTTAGGAACACTTGAATATTTCTGATCTTATTAGCATAGTTCAACCAAATCAACCTGTCTAAATTGATCTTAATGAGTATACATGAATGCCATTAAATGAGACATGCATGAAAGTCGTACTACGGTCAATATTGTTGTCAAAGCCATCACAAGTTCAGCAGTGTATTGTACAACTCTGCAACGATGCAACTGTGACTGTGATGACAAACATCAATATGGCTGTATTAAATACATACTTTATTAGTATTCTATACTTGAAAATCTATCTACTAATGTGTCAACAGATTAGCACTTTCTTCGGATTTGTGCCTGTAGCATGGACCATTGCCACACCAGTTTCATACAAAACAGATGAGTTATGAGAGCACACCAGTTTCACTAAAAAGTAACTGTCGTAACTAAAGTTGGTGTATCTTCACTACGGCAACCGGAAGATTATATTCTATTATTAATTAAAGTGATGCTAATGGTAATTTAGCAACCGTCCCAAAATGAGATTTAAATTCCATCTCGTGATGTTATATAGTCAAACTCTTACCACGGCACTTACACCTTATGAACAACAATAGGAACATTCCACTTCAATGTATTTCAAAAATTTCATATTCCAATGTTCTGTTACATCATTTATGAATAACAGGGCAGAAAAATAATCAATGTAAGATATAAAGCCTTCACAATATATACAAAAGCTATAAAAGATAATAGAAAACAACAGAGTAAGAACTTCGTAAGGAAATAAAAGGTATGCCGATATATTATTCATTTCTAAAAGAGAGTGTGAACTACAATAATGGCGTCAATCCTTGCCATAATTTATAATTTCCAAACATAAAATCAATCAAGGCATGTCTATATTACAAGTCAGTATGAAAAAATATATATATGAAGTAAGTTAATGTACACTAATCAAACTCCAAACCGTACGCTGTAATGGTATCAACACAAGGAAAAGTGACCTATCTTTTAAATTTCTAGTATACATTAATCTGTCATTTGAAAACTATCACTGCAAGTATTCGTGTAATTACCGATGAAAATGGGTTATGTGATAGTAACTATTTGACCAACTTACCGGCCTTGGCCTTTCTTCCTAGATTTGAAAGGGAAACGCGAAGGTGTTGAAGGTGAGTATTCAATAGGCAACTGAGGTGGTTCCAGCTCACCACTAAGCATCCCGACAACCTCTTTCATTGAAGGACGCCGAGTAGGTGATTTAAGCAAACAATGCAAAGCCACCTTGATGCAGATCAGAGCTTGGTCCTTATTCAATGACTGAATAGACTCATCAACCAGGTCAATGAGCTTCCCGTTTCTGGCACAATGGCGTGCCCATGACAGAAGATTAGCTCTTTGAAACTCCGCCATAGGTGAACCGGTCACTTGAAGTGGGCGTCTCCCGGAAATGATAACAAGCAACAAGATCCCAAAGCTATAAACATCACACTTTTCAGTGACATCTTCGCCATAGCCATACTCGGGAGCAACATAACAAACAGTTCCTCTCATACTTGGAGTACTACTCACACCACCACTCTTTGGAATATCTCCACTAGCTGAATCAAAACTATTCCTGCGTGCTCTCCATAGGTCACCACTGAATCCATCTAACCACCAATCGATATTACCACTGCGATTATTCCCGCTTCTTCTCTTTCCCTTCTTTCTGTTCCCGTATAATGCATCATCACTCATCCACCAATTATCACCATTGCTAATACCATCATCGCCATTTTCTACACCCTTTTTCTTCTTCTTATTCTTCTTCTTTTTCTCCTTTGCAATCTCTTCACAATGCTCCTCCTTCCACCATTCCCTCACCGACTTTCTATTCTCTTTCCTCATCACCCCACCAACATTTTCCTCGTCCATTGATTCCCACCATTCCAATTTCTGCTTCCTCTTCTTCTCCTTTTTCTTCTCCTTCTCAATCTTCCCTCCCTCCAATTCACTCTTCTCACTTTTCACTTCCCTCCCAATCCAATCCATCACAAAATCCTTCACCTTCTTACCTTCCCCAACCGGCGTCAAACCCGCAACCTCATTATCCTGTTTCCACCACCAATCCCTAACCGAATTACTCGTCAACCCTTTCCCCTTCTCACTCATCTCATTAACCTTATCAAACCCCGGCGACGCCGCCATAGCCATCGCCATATTCATTCTCATCTCAACACTTTCCGGTGAAGCCACCGGAGTTCCCTCCACACCCAAATGACCACCGTCTTCAACAAAACCGGTACAATCACTCGCCATCGACCCACAATCATCAATCACAACCTCCAATTCATCATTCCCATTCCCTTTCTTCATCTCATCATCACTATCAACACCCAAAACCTCAATCTCAACCCTAACCGGATCCGATTTCAACCTCGCCAATCCGAAATCACCAATTTTAGCATTAAAATCACAATCCAACAAAACATTACTAGGTTTCACATCACCATGTATAACAGGAGGATCAAAACAATGAAGATAACAAAGTCCCTTGGCAATATCCATCACAATTTCAAATCTCTTCTTCCAATTCAAAAGCTCAACACACTTTTTCTTCAAAAGCGCGTCTTGAAGATTACCATTTTGCATTAAAGGATACACAAGTAGAAAACGACGTCGTTTTGGGTCAGATGAAAACCCTAACGGTGGAATTGTGTAAAGAGAACGAAGCTTTGAAGCGAAAAAGAGTTCGTTGTGAAATTCACGTTCACCTTGGTGAAAAGAAGTGTCTATGAGTTTCTTTTTGTTTTTGTTTTTGTAAAATCTCGGTATCCGACCCAATGACCGTTTAGTCTGAGAACCAATCTCAGTGTCAGTGTCCATGAGTTTAACAGCTATGGGTTGGGAGGATAGTGTTCCGGAAAAGACGGTGCCGAAGCCGCCGTGGCCGAGGGGAGTGGAGAAGGAGTTTGTGGCGCGGCGGAGATGGGAGTAGGTGAAACGGTGAGGTGGGTCGTCGGTGAAGGTGAGTGGGGTGGTGTGTTTTTTTCGGCGGCGGTGGAGGATGGTGAAGAGGAGGAGGAGGGTGAGGAAGACGATGGTTCCGGCGAGGAGAGGGATTAGGATGTGGTGGTGGTGACGGTGGTGGTGTGGTGGTTGTGGTAAGGAAGATGAAGTGGATGGTTGAGATTGAAAGAGTTTACGGTGAAGCATAGTGATAAATGGAAATGAAATGAGAGCATATAGAAAGGTTTTGGTTTTGTTGAGTTTTGAGAGAAAGGGTTATGTTTGAGGAAATGGGTTGTCTCTGAGTAACGTTACACGTTTCTTTCTTGTGAACTTAACTCAGTTAGTGGAAACAATGATAATGTATAGTCCGAATTCAAACCTTGGCTACAACAAAAGTTTTGAATTGACTTTGATGATAGATATTGAATTGATCTATCGATTTTAAGTCAAAAATTACAAATATTTATCGATTGAACTCTGTAGTAGATAAAGGATTGATCTCTCAGATTAGTCATATTTTGGAGATGATATATTTTTTTAGGGTTGATGAAGGTTAAGGTGATGATTATTGAGTGATGAATTGGTTAATTGTTTGTATTGTAATGTTTATGTTTGTGAGAGTTTTAGAAATTGGGAGAACTAGGTGGAAAGATGAGAGAGTGGAGGAAGGAAGAGAAGTGGAAGTTGGGAGTTGAGGAATTTTTTATTTATTGGCTTTTATATATTTTCTTCTACTTGTTTGTTCCCTAGTATAAAGTCAATAGTGTGTGTTACTTAAAATAAAATAAAAAGTTAGTGTGTTGTGTGTGAGAAATTTGGGTAAACCGTATCTTAATGGAGTTTTGTTGAGGTTGTTAGTTAGTTTGGATTGGTATGCCTGCCAGTGGTCAGGACAAGTGCTTTTATATAATTTATTGATTTTTCGATATATAATAATTTGAAGAGGATCAAGTTAGTCAAAAGTAATTACTAATTAGCAAAAGTTCATACCTAACAACACTTTGATGAAATATTAAGGAATATTGGTTTTGAAGGAGAGTTTTCTCATCCTATAGAGGTCCTATGGAGACTATTATATGCATGTATATATAGAGGATATCCAATAGACATCAAAAATATTAGATGAGTTCATTTTATTTTTCTTTCTTTGAATCAGCAAAATTTTATTAAAAATTTGGTTTTTGCAAAAGACGAATAGATAGCGGTGTTACATAAAGTACAAACTAAGGCATCGTATATAGGCGGAACACCTGAAAACAAACACCAACAAAGGCAACCTTGCGATCAACAACCATAAGGACAACACCCACCAAAATAAACAACCTCCCTAAAACTGACTTTTATACTTACCAACCACTGAAAAAACGACATCCATAACTCTCGCCACCATTGTAAAAGAGAACCCAATCCTCATTACCAATACCGAGCCACATCCGAAGAACTCTTTCTCTAAAGATCATTCAGCTTCCACCACCGTGCAACTAGACATGGCAACGGGGCGGGTTTAAACATCCACGTCCCCGCCCCGTCCCAAACTATATTTGGGGTAAAAATTGAACACCCAACCCCGCCCCAATGAGGACAGGTCTTCCGGCCCCGCCCCAACCTCATTCGCGAAAATTCTATTTTTAATAAATTATTTAAAAAATACATATTTTTTAATTTTTTTCATAGCAATAAAAAATAATAGGCTTAAATGCACTTTTCACCCCCTATGTTTCAAAAAGTTGCGATTTTGGCCCCCTTATAAAAAAAATGGATATTTTGACCCCCTAACTTTTGGCCCTCTTTTGATTAGCTGATTTTGATGGAGATTATGACAATTTCATAGTCTCTGATGGTGTAAAATGGCATGAGGATAGAAGGATGTTGATAAATGGATTCGAAACTGGCATGGTGTAACTTTTGGTCCCCCTAAAGAAGGATCCACTTATCAGTTTGGACTCCATTTATCATGTCAGTTTGGACACCATGCAAGTTTGGACTCCACTTATCAACATCCTTCTATCCCCATGCCAGTTTACACCATCAGAGACTGAGAAATTTGCATAAAATCAACCATTCAAAAGAGGGCCAAAAGTTACGGGGTCAAAATATCCATTTTTTTTATAAGGGGGCCAAAATCGCAACTTTTTGAAACATAAGGGGTGAAAAGTGCATTTAAGCCAAAATAATAATTATATTAATGATTAAAGATCTAATAAACTTTTTTTTAAAATAGAAAACTAATTATAATAATTATGTTTCAAAAGAGTAATAATATATTAAAATAGGTTGGTGCTTATGGAAATAAGATTATAAAATTTAATAAAATAAATTTAAAAAGAACGGGTGCGGAGATGGGGTGGGTGCGAGGTGGAGTAAGCATCCCCCGACTCCGCCCTGTACTAAAAATTCAGATTTCTCATACACTCGCACCCGCACCCAGTTAAATCCGCTTTTCCCCGTTAAATTCGGGGTGGGGGCGACCAGATCTGAGCAGAGCCAGATTTTGTTGCCATAACTACGTGCAACTTCCGGTCCACCGATGGAACACAAAAAAAGCCCAAAAACCAAACTTGAATTAGAAAAACGACTTCTAACTCGTATAAAAATACCGAAATTGTTAATTTAGATGTTGTAATTGGGGGCAAACTCCAACTCTTGCACATGTGTATAAGTTTTTAATGTCTGTTGTTGTCAGTTAATACATCTAAAAAAAAGTTTATTTTTAGACGTTGATAGATTAAGTTATCATGATTATTATACTTTAGGTATTATATTAATATATCTTCCTAGCTTTTATGCTTTTATTTCGACAGGACATACCAAGACATTTTTTTAGAAGTTTATTTTGATAAAGAGACTCGGATCTAAAAAAAGTAGGTTTATAACAAACTATATTTCAAATCAATCTTAAGTCTTAAATTTTTTAATAGATTAAAGGGTTAATACCGTTTTTGGTCTTGTAATATTAGCGAATTTCGGTTTTAGTCCCTGTAAAAAAAATTAGAATTTGTCATTGTAATTTCAGATTCTTCCTGTAAAAAAAATTAGAATTTGTCATTGTAATTTCAGATTCTTCCACTTTTGGTCCCTCATTTCGCCATGTCAAAAGAATCTGCATACATGACACGTGAAATGATGGACCAAAAGTAGAGGAATATGAAATTACAGGAATCAAAAGTGGGAGGAATATGAAATTACAAAGACGTAATTTATGCAGATTCTTCTGACGTGGTTAAATAAGGAAACAAAAGTGAAGGAATCTGAAATTACAAGGACCGAATCTAAACTTTTACCGAGATCAAACATTAGGTCTTGTAAATCATAACTCGGCTTAATTTATTTCCAACCTACCGACAGTCATCCAATTAATGGTGGGATTATTTAGTTTGATTGGGATTATTTAGTTTGATGGACAATTATTTATAGATCTTTTAGTATGTTTTAATAGTTTAGAGGCAAATTTGGAAAAGAAGGACGGTTAGTATGAAATTGATTGTTTTATTCAAAGAGAAATACACCAATTTTCTTTAACACACTTTTTACTCCATTTCTTAGCGTGTCTTTTCTTTTTTGACTCAATCCTAACTATTTGCTTATAGTCTTCTAAATACAAATATGATATCATCAAAAATATTGCGACTAACTTAGGATGTAGATATATTAATATTTTTTTGAAGCCAATGATGTATGTATTTTTGTCAAGACATATGCGGCTCCATTTGGCTGGCACCTACTAACTTATAAGTTGTTGTCGTGATATATAAGGTAAGAGAAATCATAAATAGTATGTTGTTTACCATGTTTAACCTAAACAAAAAAATGTTCGATGTCGAAGTTTTATGTGAAAAACTAGACCAACGACCCGTGCGTTATCGATGGAAATATTAAACGTTAATATGTATTAAAATAGTTTAGTTGAATGTAAATTATAGTATAATTCAATTCATAATATTAATTACTACAAACGTTTGTATTGTACCATATTAAAATATTTTCATGATATCGACCTTGGTACTGTAAACATAACATATAAATTTATTTGCATAGTTTAGTGAAGAAAAGAAAATATGATGTTTGTCGACATATTAATAGTATTAAATGCAGGAAAAACAATACTACAAAACAAAGTCCTACACATAAATTGCGATCAAAGTAGGTGATTATTCCTCTCCAAAAAAATAGCACGTAAATTGTCGGCAAATTAGGATAAGCGCATAACATTAGGAAGGGAAAAATTAGGTCAAATTTAGCGAGACAGGTTAAGCTTTATGAGTAAGAGACTAGACCATCGACCCGTGCTAACGCACGGGTCATATGAAAGGTAATATTTGACGGTAATAGGTAACAAAATAGTTTAGATGAATATCATGATTGTCATATAGTATTTAATAATATTAAGAAGCATAGACGTTGGTATTGTACCATAACATAAATTTCCATGACATCGTCCTTGATACCGTAACGTAGCATAATAGGTTAAGTATAACAAGACGGGTTAACATTTAAAAGTAAGAGATTAGGTTAAGTATAGTGAGACAGGTTAACGGTTATTCCTTTCCAAAAAAACAGCATATAATTAGGAACATAATTTTATTTTACTTTAGATAAACATTAAATGCAAAAGTGTGGAGGGAAAAATTAGGTTAAGTATAGTGAGACTGGTTAACATTTATAAGTAAGAGATTTTAAAAAAATAGCATATAATTAAGAAGGTAATTTTATTTTACTTTAAATAAACATTAAATGCAAAAGTGTGAGGGAAAAATTAGGTTAAGTATAGCGAGACGGATTAACATTTATAAGTAACGTAACATAATATGTTAAGTATAGCGAGACAGATTAACATTTATAAGTAAGAGATTAAGTTAAGTATAGCGAGAAGGGTTAACGGTTATTCCTTTTCAAAAAAGCAGCATATAATTAGGAACATAATTTTATTTTACTTTAGATAAACATTAAATGCAAAAGTCTGGAGAGAAAAATAAATCTAGGGTTAATATTGCGTCACATGTTAACATTTAGAAATAAGAGATGACATTTTGCATAAATTAAATCTAGGGTTAATATAGTAAAGACACGCGAAAAAAAATTAGGTTAAATCTAGGTTAATATTGCGTCACGGGTTAACATTTAGAAATAAGAGATGACATTTTGCATAAATTAAATCTAAGGTTAATATAGTAAAGTCACGAGAAATAATTAGGTTAAATCTAACGTCAAAGGTTATTTTTTCTAACTAAATTTCATTAAACAACCGGATCAATTGCAACAAAGAAAACAAATAAAAGGTGGATTGGATGTTCTTCGATCTAAACGGTATCATTAAATACAAATATATTTTTTATTTTCTACCATTATTTTTTGAAAAATGTTATTTAGTGGGAACATTAAGTTTTGGTTGTAAAGGTGACAACATAAAATAATGGTATATCTTCCTTTACAATTGTATCTTATCTTGTGGGTTGTCCTCTTTTATTAACTAATTTATTTATTAATTTTCTCTTAAATTTTTCATTGCGTTCCTTGTTTTTTACTTTGCTTCTGTTTTTGTGCACTGCTTCCATTGAATCACAGCCTGGAATACATATGTTACTGTTACTCAATCGACTCTCACACTCCATATATCTGTAAAATACATTGCAACTCTTTCTTTAATTTCCATTGAACAATAATTTCTCCCCCAAAGAACTTAACAATAATTTTCTTTTGTGTTATGATTAATACTTTGCATGAGTTCATTATGCCAATTGAAAATCATAGCCTATATTTCATTAAACCTGCTTTTCCATAAAGATTCATTTCAGCTTTTCTTCTATTGCAAGACAAAGGAAAAGACTACTTATTACAAACTTTTTATGATAAAGTCAACATATTTATTTTTTTTGTAAAATATCATTTCTCTTAAAAATTAAACTTATGAATGTGTCTCGTCCAATTTAATTTTACATTATAAGTGGTTCCATATTGTCCTAAGGATTTAGTTACTTTTTTTTTTTAAGAGAAGGATTTAGTTACTTGATTAACAGCTATTTTGTCGGTCGTATTTTGTACTATGTTTTTGGCAAACTATTTTTTCCTTATTTTAATTATTACTTTATAATTTATTTATTTTGGATAAACTAAAGAGATATATGAAAGAAAAGTACTGGTCACAAGAAAATGGTAGTTTAAATTGTGACACTTTAAATTATTTGATCGGTTCTCAATTGAGAAGTGAATCAAATAAATTATTTGAAATATCTATCAAAATAAATTGAAAAGAAAAAATATGTATGTGATATGCTTCTGATCTATTAAAGGAGATCAGAAATGGAGAAGATGACACAAAAGTTATCATAGTTCATTCAATATAGGTTAGTCCAATTCCCATAATAAGTTAGGTTATCTAATATGGTACTTGAGATACCCTCTGAACTTCTGCACCTTTTCATTTTTATGGTCTATCTGAGCTTACAAATTGTTTATAGTCTCTTCAGACTTTATACTCGCGCAATCCTTCCTTACATCGTTATTTGTGGTTATGATCTCACAATGATCAATCTGATCTCACTTGAAAAGATCATCTAATTTAAAGATATACCTAAGAAATTTATACATAGATAAATTGTAGCTTGATTGTATTTGAGATTGCTTTAGATGTTTAAATGTGATTATAAACTAGGGACTGAATATGATCTTAGGATTTTTGTAGTTTGATCTTTTTGTAATATGATATTGTATAATTTTCCCTTTGAATTGTATTCTTTATATAGAGAACGCAGAACCTTACTTATCTTGCTTAGGCGACTAAGCTTCTTCCAATATTGGGAACTTGGTTCATATAAGATTTCCATCTTTTAATGAGTAATCTGATATTCTAATTCAATCAGATTTGCATAGAAGGTTCTCAACTTAAAAAGGTAATTTTCTTAATAAAACCGGGTGAGTTAGCCTAGCTAAATTAGTTACTACGACCATGCTTATTTATACTATGCAGTTGCATTATTTACCTACAAATAATTGTGATAAGACTAGTCACCAAGAGCTTTATTTGGGGTGGCACGAGTCGTAAGAGGAAATCGAATAGATTAACTGTTTACTGTTACTTGCCTTAAGAAATTTGGAGGCCACACTATTAAGGAAGCTAGACTATCTAATATTTCTCTTATTGAGAAGTTAGTTTGGAACCTTCTTTACGATGCTAAGAAACTTTAGGTGAGAGTTTTATCTCACAAGTACATTAAAGTTAGTGACATTTGGAACATCAAAGCTAAAGGAAACATTTCTCTAATCTGGATAAGTATTTTAAAGTCATTCGAATTTTGATTCAAGGCTTTCAATTTTGCATTGGTGACAGATTCTCCTCATTATGGTACAATAACTGGACGGGGCTAGGAGCGATTTATTACTTGTGTGGTTTTGTCAACATTTCAGATACTCAATTACAACTTAATGATGTTAGTTTTATTGGATCATGGGATTGGAATCAAATAATGAGAATGATTCCAAACAATCTCAACAGAATTGTTGATCGATTCCCCCCTCTTTTGACCGTTGATGATAATATTTAGGATAGATGGGTATGGGGAGATGCTCAAACATTCAAGTATTCTTGCTCTACGTCATATAATTGTCTTTTATCTCGTTGTAGAGAGTGAACTGATAATCAAAGTTGGGATTAGATTTGGAAATTGTCGGTTCCAATTAAGGTGCAACATTTTCTTTGGCTTTGCATGCAATGCGATCCAAACTAACAAGTTTTTACATCACTGCAACTTGGAAACCTCTCCTATCTGCCAAAGATGTGGAACCTATGATGAACATGTGCTTCACTGCCTTAGATATTGTGCTTCATTGAAGGAAGTTTCACAACAAATATGTAGTTTAAATCATTCATATTTTTTCACCTTCACTACCTTGAAAACATGGTTACAAACTATGTCTAAAGGACCTTCTGGTAACATGTTTGCAATAGCTAATTGGTGGATCAGATGCTTTAGAAATAATCATACTCTTGACAATAAGCAATGGAAAACCCGAAATGTCCTTCATTTTATAGACATTATGCGTACCGACCTAACTTTTGTTTATATTCACTCTCTTGAGCACCACATTAATCATCACATTGTTAAGTGGATCCCACCTCAAGATGGATGCGTTAAGTTGAATATTGATAGAAGTTACGGTACTTCCGATGACATTGTTTCTAGGGGTTTACTTCATGAGAACAGGGAAGATTGGATAGCAGACTTCTCTTCTAATGAGGGGTAGAGAGATGTGTTTTTTGCTGAGCTATTTATGGTTTATCATGGTTTGATGTTGGTAATCAACAACTCTATTCAGCAGGTTATTTGCAAGACTGATTCTTTAGAAGTTCTTTATCTTCTTCAACATCTAGAGCACTCACACATGCATGTATACACTTCTTTTTTGATGATTTTTGTTTTGTTTAAAGGAGCATATTCCTTAACATTTCTTTCTATCAAGTGTTTAGAGTGGGCAATTGTTCTACATATTTTTTGGCCAATCTTGAACACTCTTCAAGGCTAGGCGTGACCTTTTGGCAGACCTTTTGGCAGACTCCCCTTTAAGTTGGGGACAATGTTGAGATTTGATAGCCCGAGTTGACTCTATTTATAAGTATTTTTTTTTCTTTTTTTCTTTGTCATTCTACCAAAAACAAGTAAATGAGTCGATATGAACCTACTATTTTTTTTTTAAGAAAAAACCTACTACTTTTGTACTGGCATGTCAACGGTAATATTAATAATGATCTAATGAAGGGTTTAGACAAATTATTTAAATATTAAGCATCTTGTAAAAGAAGTGAAAAGGATTTAATTTGATTCCAAAAAAATTATATTTTATAATTTAAAATACCAAATTTGAATTTAATTAGTTTAATCTTATTGCAGGCAAGCCGGTCCAAGGGTTTGAGTGTTTGCCATAGCAAGTGGGATTAGGTAATTTTCCTTTCTATGCTTCTTCACACTTTAGACCAACCCTGTTGTTTTATTTCACCTATCATGACTCATAAGGTCAATATCCACTAGGGCCACTTAGACTTTGTAATCTGCTTGCAGAAGTGGTAATTGCCATTGTTTAATATAAGACAAAAAATTATTCATTGTTTTCTTTAGGTAGATATTTGACTTTATAATCTGTTTATTGACAATTTGCTGTGTGATGTATTGATTGAGACGCGTTAATTGCCATTTGTTGTCAATTTAGGCTAAATATATTTAAAAAAGAAAAATGCTAAAGAGTAAAATATAACAAAGTTTTAGTCATTGAAAATCAATTGTGAATAAAGACAAATTTGATATTCCATACTATACTCGCTTTTTGAAGCGAGTGACGACAAGAATATATTATTTTAAATAATCTATTGGTTATAAATTCATCTCTTAAAGTAAATTAACTCTCTGTATGTGGTTCAAATTTTGATCGTTGTATATATTATACGATGACTACATCAATTGAGCTAACGTACGAGGAAAAAAAACCATTACCTTAGTTATAAAGAAAGAGTTTGACCTAATCGGAAGTTGCACTTGTTTATGTTTACATGTAAACAAAATTAATTTTGGGAGTCAGTAATTTACAATTAATTTTCTTATACATTTATAGAAAACAAAATCATTTTCTTATAGATTTCTAAGAGCATAAGGTATTTTGGTGTTCCTTAAAATAAAGTATTTTGGCGTTGTTTTGATTATAATTTGAAAATAAAGGGTTGGTACCCTAGGTATCGATAATAAGAAATTTAATTATAGAATAACCACTTAGTTAAATCAGATTACAAATGCAGATCAAGGTAATTGGTCTAAGTTTCTCTTGAATTGCTCAACTTTTTCACACAAAAAAAAAACCTTTAGTTTCTAGAACCTGCTCTATTTTTTAGCGAAGGAAAAAAAAAAACTATCGATTGACATGATAAACGAGCAATGTAGAGAGGTCTATTTAATAATCTTCAAAGCTTAAAGGGATTAGCACAACATATACATTCTCAGCCCAAACTTTTTTTATCATGGTTTAGATAAATGGGTTTTATTTTAATGATAGAGAAAAGAAAATTGCTTTTCCCACTTCAAAGAATGTTAAGAAACACCATAAAATAACAAGTTTAACTCTAATGGCAGTTAGTTGTCGCCGATCACGTAACATCGTTAGTTAATTACCGTCAGTTATCATCCAGCGGCAATTAACTGCCGTTGTGATCTAAAGTTAAACAGACTTACAACTGCATGTAACTTAGAAGTTAGAAGCACCGAAACCTTTCCAAATTTCCTCCAATTTCACTTTGACGAAGTAGTATTAATCATTTTAAATGATAATGTTAGTTTTTGTAGGTTTATTTTTGTTAATTTTGGTATATTAATTGTGGTTAGGGTTGATGTAGCAATTGAAATTTTGGTTAGTTTATGATGTTATAGATTAATGTAGTTGATGTGAATGTTGTTTAGATTATATTTATGTTCAATGTGGACATGTAGAAGTTCAACTAACACAACGAGTCTATGTTTCATACTTTGCACTCAAAGTGTTTGATAAAATGCCTAAATGAGCCTAAATGAGGATTACATTGATTTTTTGGTTAGTTTATGATGTCATAAATGAATTTAGTTGTTGTGAATATTGTTTAGATTATGTTTAAGTTAAATGTGGTTGTGAATGGTGTTTAGATTAAGTTGTGTATGTTGTATATGGTGTTGTCTAAAATGCCTAAATGAGCATTAGATTTTATTTTTTTGTTAGTTTATGATGTTATATATGAATGTAGCAGTTGTGAATGTTGTTTATGTTGTTGCCTAAAATGCCTAAATAAGCATTACATTTATTTTTTGGTTAGTTTACGACGTTATAGATGAATGTAGTAGGTATAATGTTGTTGCCTAAAATGCCTAAATGGCTCTAAATGAGCATTACATTGATTTTTTTGTTTTTGTTTTTGTTTATATATGTCTGAGAACGAAAATAGAAGAAGATTGGGTAAAGAGACGATGACTAGAAGCGTCCGACAGTATAGGATGGCTACAAACCCTCATGTGCCAAATAGGGGAAGATGTCGGAGGAACATTGACGGTGTATGAAGTTCCCAGCCAACAAAGTCAAAGGTGGACGACCTGACCTAATATCTGGAGTATCAGGATCAGGATCAAACATATGGAAGTGAGAAGAAGAACCATAGCATTAATGACACATCAAGTATTAAGTTTTTACCCATGAGAATTGGTTTGACCAAAAAAAAAAAAGAGGTATTTTGGTCCTAACAAAAAGGTGCATCTTGGTAAAATAGACATTCAAGAAAATGAGTGGATCTATTGTAGCAAATATATATTTGCTACAATAGATCCACTCATTTTCTTGAATGTCTATTTTAGCAAGATGCGCCTTTTACTTTAGACAAAAATACCCTTGAATTGTTTTTTTGAAAAAGACAACACTAAAGGATAAAATTGTAATTGATGTTTAAATATTTATTTTTATTTTTAAATTCCTGCTTTTTGGGTCCCACGTATTCTCTTTGTGAGCTCATAGGCTTCTTCTCAATTCAACCTGGAACGATATAAAATAAATGTTCAACCAAGAGTTTGTTAGACAAATGTTTAGTATAATATAAGTTTGATTTTTACTAAATTAAAGGTTGAATAGAATCATTTAAAATTTGTTACTAATTCATGGAATCTGGTAAATAAATAATCAAGAGTTTGTAACTAGCAGGAATAGGAACGGGTTGCGCAAAACCCCGTCTGAATGATTTGAGGAGGAGCTGAAATATCTCGCGGCGGTGTCAATGGTGGCCGAAACTAACACGCGTTTTAAAGTGGAGGTTGAAGAAAGTTGCGATTTTTAGGTGTGATGACATCGACGCGTGGAGAAAGGAAAAAGTTCGTGTTTCTGATTAGAGGCAAAGCTGAAACATCCACGGCAGCACCAAAAGCATAAACTCGAGGGAAATGGTGAGAGAAAATAGATAACAACAGACAAGGAGAAATCTGAATGAATGGGACTTGTTGTTTTCTCGTAAAATAAAATAAAAAAGAAATCTAACATTTAAATGAAAAATACATTTGTGCCCTTCAATTTCAACTTTCCCAAAAAACAAAAACATGGCCTTTTTGTCCAAATGAAAAATTGTTTGTTGCTAAAATAGACTTTCATAAAAATGATTGGGTCTATTGTAGTAAACCTATATATATATATATATATATTTGGACATTAGCATTTCTAAACAATTCACATCGGTGTCATGTTAGCAGGAAAGATAAAGCTATTTCAAAACAAAATAATACTACAAATTCTATAAAGGTAAACATATTAAATACTCCATATTTCAAAGAGGATGTGATTGACAAAACTCCATCCTTAAAAGCGTATCATATATTTCAAGCAAGGTTTACAATAAAGATATTAATTTGTCACAATTCTCATATTATAAATCCATAGGATACATACACCCAAATAAATACTTCCAAGTGATGTATTAAAGTTTTCACAAAAACCAACATAATATTCTATATTAATGGGGTTCCACCTGTTTGGTGTAGCATGGCATCGATCTCTTCAACACACTCCATTTTAAGCTGAAAAGTTATGCATAAAACTTGCAGTGTTGTTTTGTAACATATTTTTCCAGTGTTAACGGTATTCAAGTAGAAAGACATACCTCATCGGGAGTTTGTTCTGCCCCTATTTTCCGGCCATTAAATAAGAAAACAATCGAGTTGAAGTCCACAGATGTTTGATCACAATATACATTCATCATCTTCTTTAATTTAGTCTTTCTCTTTATCTTACAGAAGACTTCATTTCCATCCTACAATCATATAAAAATTAGTCTTATACCATGGACTGGTTGTGATGAAACCAAGTAAGATATAGTGCATAACAAAATTCAACATCAAATAAATCATATGACCATCATACTACATTTAAAATCACCATATCAAGGAAATGACGTAGTAATGTCAAATAGAGGCGCAATATTAAAATGTTGTTCTTTGGACACTTTAAGAATACACATAGTCGAACATCATTACTTAAAAATTATTGAAAATCCAAAAAGTGTCTAGTGATATAACAATAATATCGATAAACATGATTTTTAGTTGACAAAGGGCTATGAAGGGCACAAAAGTAGGGCAAGGTAGAAGAAATAAATATCTTTTTATCGGTAGCAAAAACTTGAATCAATTATCGTCAAACAAGCACAAAGAATATAAACTTGCTTATGCAAAACATTACAACTACATTTAGAATATGCTGAGAAAGTGTTTGGAAACAATGTCTATCAATAATATTAAAATAATTGAAATAGATATCACGCAAAACATTCAACCAAATGAAAAACTTGTAAGGTTGTCAAACTATATATATGTTTTGGACTGACCAGAAGGCCAATCTTGTGATGACGCGTCGACATGAAGTCCTCCAGATAAAGGCGCATCACTTGAGTAAGAACGCTAGTGCACCCCACCTTATTGAAGCACGCCCCTATTGCATCATCTTCCGTACATGTGGCCTTCAACAGCCCCCTGATGAGGCGCTACATTTCACGAAAGCAGTAGTGCATCCTTTATCTATATAAGGGTGAATTCACGTCACCCTCAAGGTATGATTCATTTCTCACACACTTTTACACATTCAACCTTATTTCTTACACTAGGCACCCTTCGTTCCACCGCGAAGACTTCGTCAGCACCGCACCATTATGGTTTCCTCCAGTATGGTCGAGGTTGAATCTTCACGCTGGAGGAGAAAAGTGCAAGTAGGCACGTCAGCACTCAAATACATAAGTTAGTATTTTAGAGAAGTGGTTATGTGTGAAATATGGTAAAAAAGTAAAGTGTACCTTGAAGGTGATATTGACTTGTCCTTAAATAGACGATGTGGGCGCTAACTGTCCCCGTGAGACACGACGTGATCAATGGGAGAAGTTAGAGATGGCATGATCATTGAAGATGAGGTCAAGGCGTGCTCAGTGGGTTAATTGGGCCTTGGCTTTTTGGGTTGCTATCATTAGGCTTTTTCCGGTTCAGAACACGTCGGTAAAAACCTAAATATTTATCTTAAGAAAACTTTCATTGTCCTATTTGTAGCCTAAAAAATGCAAACTCCATTGCATGCCAAAAATTGTACCAAAAGAATTGACGTACCAAACATAATACGCAAAGAACAAAGGTTTTATGTTTTGGACGGGGGGCAGGCTAATTATGTGATTGTGCATTGAATTCTATAAATTATAAAAAACAAAACTAAAAAAATGATAAACCTTATCTAATATTCTCATACCAAACATAATACGCATCTATCAAACTCACACATTTAGTTTACATAAATTTTAAGAATTACAATGGTAATATGAGTCATAACAATAATGAAAATTAAAATTAACAAAAATACATCGATCATAAAATTCGACACATAAAATTAATTGAACTAATATTCTTATACTCAAGCATAATACCCATCTATCAAACTGAACTAATTTAGTATACATAAATTTTAAGGATTACATTGGTAATAAGAATCATAACAATAATGAAAATTAAAAGTAAAAAATAATACATCAATCATAAATTTCAACACATAAAATTAATTGAAATAAAAGGAAGGGAAAAACGTACCTGACCTTGGACCTTTAAGTGGACGTGTTTGAAGACGTCGGGCTTCTTGTCTTCATCAACTTTGAGATTGAGAGTTGGAGTTGAAGCAGAACCAGACATCATTCTTCGTATTTTTTGTTTTCCTCTCTAAAAAATTAGGGTTCTAACTCAATTATGATATCATATTATGTCAATTTGGTACTTTTATTTTGTTTCATTGTTGAGTTTAATTTGTATATCGGGTTTGAGAAGTCATTTTATCATGCATAAATGTTGCACTCAAGCAAAAATAAGTTAGAGAGAATTCTATTTGCACCCTAATATGTAAATATACACCCTATCTCACTTTCTTTCATTTTTTTATATTAATACACCACCTGCTAAAATATTATTTTTATTTCCCTTAGAAAATATTATTTTTATTCTATGAAAGAAATTTAAGGACGTATGCCATTAGTGTAAAATTATTTATAAACTAATGTTTGATTAGAGTTGTTTTTGCCATATTGCCCAACTCATGTATATGATCCTGTGAGATGTAATATCCTTGGGTGATGACATTGAATGAAATTTGAGTAAGATACTTCCATCAACATCATCCTTCTTCTCTAATGAATGAGGGTGGTGCACCTCCACATACTCTAATAATGAAGTCAAGAAGTGTTGGGTTGATGAGGTATTTAGGGTAAGAGTATGCATGCCTAAGTCAGTGCCTTTGAGTTAGTATATATAATTTAGGTTTACAGTTTTGGGTCAGTCTAATTATGTGATTGTGCATTGAATTCTATAAATTATAAAAAACAAAACTAAAAAAATGATAAACCTTATCTAATATTCTCATACCAAACATAATACGCAAAGAACAAAGGTTTTATGTTTTGGACGGGGGGCAGGCTAATTATGTGATTGTGCATTGAATTCTATAAATTATAAAAACACAAAACTAAAAAAATGATAAACCTTATCTAATATTCTCATACCAAACATAATACGCATCTATCAAACTCACACATTTAGTTTACATAAATTTTAAGAATTACAATGGTAATATGAGTCATAACAATAATGAAAATTAAAATTAACAAAAATACATCGATCATAAAATTCGACACATAAAATTAATTGAACTAATATTCTTATACTCAAGCATAATACCCATCTATCAAATTGAACTAATTTAGTATACATAAATTTTAAGGATTACATTGGTAATAAGAATCATAACAATAATGAAAATTAAAAGTAAAAAATAATACATCAATCATAAATTTCAACACATAAAATTAATTGAAATAAAAGGAAGGGAAAAGCGTACCTGACCTTGGACCTTTAAGTGGACGTGTTTGAAGACGTCGGGCTTCTTGTCTTCATCAACTTTGAGATTGAGAGTTGGAGTTGAAGCAGAACCAGACATCATTCTTCGTATTTTTTGTTTTCCTCTCTAAAAAATTAGGGTTCTAACTCAATTATGATTTCATATTATGTCAATTTGGTACTTTTATTTTGTTTCATTGTTGAGTTTAATTTGTATATCGGGCTTGAGAAGTCATTTTATCATGCATAAATGTTGCACTCAAGCAAAAATAAGTTAGAGAGAATTCTATTTGCACCCTAATATGTAAATATACACCCTATCTCACTTTCTTTCATTTTTTTTATATTAATACACCACCTGCTAAAATATTATTTTTATTTCCCTTAGAAAATATTATTTTTATTCTATGAAAGAAATTTAAGGACGTATGCCATTAGTGTAAAACTATTTATAAACTAATGTTTGATTAGAGTTGTTTTTGCCATATTGCCCAACTCATGTATATGATCCTGCGAGATGTAATATCCTTGGGTGATGACATTGAATGAAATTTGAGTAAGATACTTCCATCAACATCATCCTTCTTCTCTAATGAATGAGGGTGGTGCACCTCCACATACTCTAATAATGAAGTCAAGAAGTGTTGGGTTGATGAGGTATTTAGGGTAAGAGTATGCATGCCTAAGTCAGTGCCTTTGAGTTAGTATATATAATTTAGGTTTACAGTTTTGGTTCTTAAATCTTGCTTGGACAACTATCTTGAACGAGCAATTGTTGTCCTCAAGGGACGAGTATGAGCATATTATAAGCAGATGACATTGGATGCGGTTTGGATGGTTCAAATTTTCTTCAAGGGTCATACTTACAATGTGATCCTATGAGGGATCCATTATATGGCCCATATGGAACCTTAGGAGAGACATCCAAAACATAGAAAATTGATCTCTTCCCATAAAAATTTCTCACTCCCATACAAACTACTGAAAATATCCTCACGCAAGTTAAGTCACGTAGGTGTTAAATCGAGTGTGACTTATGTTACGTTGAAATACAACGTGAGTTAACTCACGTTGATTACAGGTAAACGTGGGTAAATTCACGCTGAGTACTAGTATAGCAGCAGACAACGTTGAATGCCATTAACCAACTTATTAATGACCCGTTATATTTACACACTCAAAATTGATTCGAATTACACCATTTTAAGTTTTAACTACATAATGATATAATCATACATAGTCGATACAAATTTCAGAAATTCGTCGTTAATCACACGTAAACGATCCAATTGACACAAATTCAGCGTTAATGACGCATAATCACTTAATCACACTTAATGACACATAAACGATCCAAATTACACAAATTAATCGTTAAATACAAAAAAATCACATAATCACACATAGATGATCGAAATTACACAAATTCATCGTTAAATTAACACATAAAACAAATTCACTAAAATGCAACATTACAGGCACAAATTCGAACATATTACACTATTACACGTTGATAAACATTACACTTCAATGGAGCGGACACAGCGATGTAAAAGGTTATTTTCAATCATTAGCCTAAACATGTAATCAACGTCGCTATCATTACGGATAACTTGTGGAAAATACACGGTCTTCCAAAAGTCCTTTTCCTTATCCTCCCCCAGGTTCAAGCATGACACATGTACAAATACATAAGATGTTATTTGATTTTCTACAATATGGACAAAGTATATGTTAAGTTGTGCCTTCAACTCATCCAACTTGTCGGTTGAGGTTAAAAAGACCTTAATCTTCTTCTTCATTGTGCAATATAACACGCTAAACTTTAAAAGAGATAACACACGCAAATGATACAATCATATAAAGAATTAGATGATACTTCTTCAATAAATCCTAAACATGTATGCCAAAATTTTCAAAACATCACAACGGAACAACTATCTCAACAATTCATCAATAATAAAATAAATCTTCAAGTAGGCATGTCATCATACTACATGTATCATCATATGTACATAAACTCAAAGGATCCTCAACAGTCATAAAATAAAAGACACCGACTCAAACACCTAATCAGAGCCTAAAGACAAGGACACCAAAATGCAATAGACGAGGTAGCACCCATGCTATCCTCAAGCAAGTCACCAAAGTAAAGCAAACTATTCTTGAACACAGTCTACCCATTCATAAGAATAAGGCAGGAAGTCAACCAAACGACCACTGGAGGTTAGATTTCACAATTAACAACATAGTAAAATGAAAGTAATAATATAATTAACTTCACATGATTAATAACGTTCAATAGTAAATCATTCACAACAACCCCATACTTATTCAACATTAGGTATATAAGTATATCATTGCAACAAGTACACATTCATCACATATTCACCAAATTCACAATTCACCAAAGTTCATCAATGCACATAAATCACCAAGCACATAGCAAACAAGACACATTCATCAATTATCAATGTATGTTGTGTTTTTAGACACGACTCTATATGCATGTGGTACCGGTCATCGTTAAGGTTGTCACCTCAAGATACAAATGTATCATAATCATCGTCAATGAATACAAATGTATTCTAACTCATTGTCACTGGATATAAATATCCTAATCATCTTCACTGGATATAAATATCCTACTTGACACTTACGATGCATGAAAATGTGACTCAATCAATGAATACGTTCATTCAACAATTCATCATCATTTTCATCTTCACTTTTCATACATGCAGTCATCATCAATATCATCGTCACTGAATACAAAGTATTCTAATCATCGTCACTTTACATGTAAAAATTCACCATCATTAATAAATCATCATCATTATAATCATAAAAAAAACATCATCATTAAACATCAACATAATTATCATCATCAAACACCTTAAGGAAACAATAAGTTCCAAAATCACATTTCACATAAAAGACGGACAACTAACCGTATCATGACATTAGACCTATTAAACACTCAATCACCATTGATTCATTCTTATTCTATCATATCATAATCATGTAGCCAATTCCAAGTTATCTGGTCATAAAATCACAATTTAACAAAGTTCGTCTATTTTCACAACTTTTACCATTTTTTAACTAATTTGAAAAAACAAAGTATACATATTCAAACACCTCAACCAATCATATACACTACTCACATATGATCACAGTAGCATATGCATATACGCATCATAGGCCAATTCCAGTCTCATTTTTAACTTGTTTAAAGTCTTTGACCAAGTCTTGTTTATCCATATATGCAAACTCCCATTGCTCCACCTCACCAATCTTGTGATTCTTCCACTCCCCACAAGGCGGTGGTAATGGACAACCGTCTTTCAAATAAATTATACCTACACCCGTGCGACGCACGGGTTGAGTCTGATGTAATACCTAATACTATGTCGTGATTCACTATTCATGAAATATTAATGCTGTTGTTCATATTGCACTTATAGTCTATGAGAAAAAGAAACAACAAAACAATATTTAAAATGCAAAAGTATATACAAATTAATACAAATTTCTAAAAACTTCTCTTTAAACCATATTTAATATAACAGTATCATTTACACCATCTTCGTTAGTTATCAATATTTTCAAACATTTTCTTGAGGTCACTTTTGAAATTGCAACATATAATTGACAATATGAGAATATTGGTGTTGGAAGATATACTCCGACGTGTTGAAGTGATTGTCCTTGACTTTTATTAATGGTCATTGCAACCTTGATCCCAATGAAAACTCTTCCTTGACATCTCAGTTCCGTCTCCCTCTCTTCCACATATCATTTTGTCATGATTCAGTTTCTCTCTGATTTATTTTTCTTTCGTTTATTGTTTTGCCTCTTTCTCATCTTTCATTCTGCATTCCATTTCTTGATCATTTGTTTTTCTCTCACTCTTCATCCATTATTTTTCGTTTCTACACATCTCCAAATATTTGTCCTTATAGAGTTAGGATTTGAGAATAATTTTTTCTATTATTTCATTGGTTTGTTTTTCATCCATCTTTCTCTTCAAATTTCAGTTTCTACTTGCAAATCAAAGGCACATTATAATCTATAAAATATTTTGTTAGTGGGATAATTGGATATATGCATGAATGGGATAATCGAGCGCAGTGTGCGTTAATATAATACGCCCTTGGTAAAATTAAGTCATTTTTGGTAAGAAAAGAAGAAAAAGAATAGCTACTCAAATTATTGTGCATTGAAATTAGAAGACTAAATTAATTGAATATTTTATTGATTAGAAGTGGAATAGATATTGAAAAAAAATTAACCTCTGCTCTAGAGCTTCCTATATAACTATGAAATTGACTATATTATTACTTTTTATAGTTATATTCAGTATTATGTTATTAAACTACCTCAAAAAGCAACAAAAAAAAAAGATAGACTACAATAAGAAAGACAAATCATAAGAAAAATTATATACAAATGTTTGCACACAAAAATTGGTCATAACTGCAAAGGCTGTTAAATCTATAAAAATGAAAAGGAAAATAAATTGCTATGTGGTAATCGAAAGAAAAAATAATAACGAAAAAATTGCTATGTGGTAACCGAAAGAAAAAATAATAATAAAAAGGAACCATTATGTAGTAATTGAAAGAAAAAATAATAATGAAAATAAACTACTATAAAAAAGGGAATTGCAATGACGTTAGTGACTCCAAAAGATTAACTTTGGATGTGCTACCTAATTCAATTCCTTGAAGACCTTTTTTTTTCTTCATAAAAGTTAAATTTACCTGCCAAAAAGTTAAATTTGACTGTCTTACTTCGTCATTTTTTTGCCTGCAGTGAATCACAATCCCAACTAAACTAAAATGTCTCTCAACGAGATTTTTTTGGGTAGAACGTGTCTCACAAGCTTTGTTCCAATCACCAAAACACATTCTATGTTGTTTCTTCTTAGATACCAATCTCCTAGTTGAGCACAAGCTGGAAGAACAATCAAAATCTGAACTTCATTGAAAGTTTCCAAAGAATCTTTTGCATTTCTTCTATCCATCATTCTAAACAATTCAATCATTAAAGGGTAAATGAGGTTATTGGGAACAATGCCCTTGTAAAGCATTTACTTATACATCATCAAAGGTAAATTACATCAACGTTGACACCAATTACACCATTCATCAACAAACAAAAATCCAACAAAGCCCGTACATGATACAAATTACAAATGTTCATTTCTGAAATCCTTTTCAAAGTTATACTAATTGATACTAGAATAGTTTCTGGACAACAATTATACAACTATTATAAAATTTAGTAAACTATCGAGGAATAAAAGTACTTGTGGACATTTGATTGTATGAGAATAGTGCAGAACTATTGGCAGATTGAGTAGAACTTGATTCTTGTGCAAGAACTTGAGTTCTACCATGCAAGAAAAACGCAGGTTCTTGTGGAGTTGGTAATTCAACTGCATAACTGCTAAGGTAAGAAGCAACTGTCACGATCGAAGGTCTAGCATCCGGGTCATTTTGAACACATAACAGACCAATCTGAATGCACTTAATGACTTCAGTTGTACAATAATCTTCTTTAATATTTGGGTCCAAAATACTTAAAGGTGTTTGATCCATCCACTGTCTCCATACCTGAAATAATGTGTGAAATTTAATTTCTCAATTATTATCTTAATCGCATGTGATATACTTAAGTGCAAAGATTTTTATTTTTTTTTGTTCTTAACTCCTCGATTACTAGGGAAAAAACTCTAATAATCTGAAATTCGATCAGAAAATATATAAAATTTGACTAAAGATTGTTTTAAGTTCCGACTAGAGTGCATATATATTTATCATAATAGGAAAAATGAAAGAGTACTATTGTTAGATCATTACACTCACATAATTCAAGAGGTCATAAGAAACATGGTGTGGAGTAAATGAACTTTTATTCTTCTTTCCAGCAATAATCTCTAAAAGCATAACTCCAAAACTATAAATGTCGGATTTTTCAGAAAATTGTCCAAGCAATGCATATTCCGGAGACATATAACCACTACAAAAGATATTAAATGTATTTTAATTATGAAGTCGTGCGAAAAAGATTTGTACAAAAAAAAAAAGGAGAAAAAGATAACAGAGGGGTCAACATTCAAAACTTACAATGTTCCAGCAATTCTAATTGTATTTCCCTCATCTTGACTTATTTCAACAATTCGAGCCAAACCAAAATCTGAAATTTTAGGAATCATATTTTCGTCTAATAGAATATTGCTAGGTTTGAGATCCCGATGTATAACTTTGAGTCGAGAATGTTCATGCAAATAAAGAATCCCTCGAACAATTCCTCCTATGATATTGAAGCGTTCAACCCAAGTTAACAACTTTTGTTGAGAATCTACAAAATATTCACAAAATTAAATTAAGTCCATATATAGAAAAACGTTGTATATGTAATGCATCAATCTAAATATTGACAAATGAAAGAGTTTAAAGTGAAAAGTGTCTAACCAAATAGAAAGTAATCAAGACTCTTGTTGGGCACAAGTTCATAAATAAGTATTTTCTCTTGTTCTTCAATGCAAAAACCAATAAATGCCACTAGATTTCTATGTTGAAGCTTGGCTATCAACAAAACTTCATTCTTGAACTCTTCTACACCTTGATTTGAACTTTTTGAAAGCCTTTTTATGGCCACTTCTCTTCCATCAAGAAGGATACCCTAAAAACATAATAAAAAGTTTTCTGTCAAACAATGATATTTGAGATGGAGTGAAAATGATAACTAACTATAGAAAATACCAAAACAATGGCTTGAAAGTTTTCAATAATGTTTCCTATTTTTGCATTTTCTCACCTTGTAAACCTCTCCAAACCCGCCTTTGCCAATGTAATTGTTGGTAGAAAAGTTGTTGGTTGCTGCTTCAATTACCACCCAATCGAATTGCAGTGGCTCTAATGTGGCACTTTCTTCACCAACTAGATAAAATTTATTTGATTTAGGTTTTTATAAGTTATTACACTTCTCAAATCTTATAAGAAATTGCAAGATCAAAAGACCCTTTCTTCATACATAAATAATACAGTACTTACAATTTTCTCGAAGAATAGTCCGACGACTCTTTCTTCCCCTTTTCTTAAGCCAATAGTAGCCAATAGAAAATAGCATCGCCGAAATAATTGTAGGGACAACAATGAAGACAATTTTCGGTTTCTCTGTACAAAATAATTAACATTTAAAAATCTCATAATTTCAATGTAGTAATAATCAATACAAACCTTACCTGCATTTTCTTGTAATGGGGAAGGACTCCCAGGCGGCTGAGCTTCATCACCCTCCATGTAAAATTGGAACAATTCAAACCTCAGATTGCAGCTAGGATATATAATTCTTCCCCCAACACTACCCAAATTTGACCATGGAATTGCTGAAACGATCACATTATTTAGACAAGTAGCGCAATCCTGACTAGACAGATCTTGCGTACATTGTCCAAGACTATACAAGGTTTGTGCATCATTCAGTTTTAATGAATTAGTCTTATATCTTTCATTACTGTCTCCTGTATCATTGGCAAGTTGAGTTAACTGATTCGATAATGTATTAGTGAACAAGTTTTGGTCTGTGATGAAATCTTTGGTGATATTTATATCGCTATACATAGGACTTGTTTCGATGTTAGAGAAGAACTTCCGATCAGAATAGTGAAGCAAACAGTGGCTGTACCAAACTATACCCTTTGGAGATGAAAGACACTTTGAGTATATTTGGTCAGCAGCATTTTTCACACATTGACCACAGAGGCGAATGGGAAGGTCCCCTCGACACATGAAGAGGCCGTAGACCATTTCTTCCACATTAACAGTATAGAATTTTTTGCCATTCGTGGCGTTGGAAGACAAATAAGAGAGAAGTAATTTGAAGTTATTGTTAGTGATTGTACTGTGGTTTCTTGAGCAATTATAGGAAAGATAAATTGGATCTTGTGAAAATCTAGAATCTTGTTTTGAATCATTTGTTTGAGGAACAAGCTCATTTGGTGAAGGAGCATTAATAGACCTATAAAAAGGATATAGTTCATACCTAATACTACAGCTAGGAAAAAGAACTCTCCCACCCTGCTTTCCATCACAACACTGTGGAAGAGATCCAATAGCACTATTGAGACAGGTTCTGCAATCATTAGGGGACAAGTCCGGCGTGCACTGAGCTAGACAGTAAAGAGTCTGAAAATTTGAAACAGATGCATTACTTGTGCCAAACTTCTTGTTGTTGTCAGCAGTAACTGGACCTGCTGCTTCCTCTGCAGTTTTTTTCATCGTCGAAGACAATAAAGGCATGAAGCTTTCTGTGTTTGAGAGATTTAAACTGTTTATCAGAAAAACACCAGGACGTGTAGAAACAGTGGAAAAGAAAGAATAGTTGGAGTATCGAACCATGCACTCGTCGTACCAAAAGATAGCGTTTTTGGACAAAGAGCAATCTGAGTCTGAGGACAGTTTTTGAGTTGCATTAACTACGCATTCATGACAGATTTGAAAGGAGACATCACCCCTGCACATGAACAATCCATAGACAGAATCAGAGGGGTTTATACTAGTGACTGTGGTGTTGTAGAATTCAGTGTTGCCTGTGGCTTTTGATGGCAAGGTTGAGAGGAGGGTATTGAGATTGGTTTGGAAAGTGCTGTTAGCTGTGGTACGATTGGAGGAACAAAAGGAATACAGAAAAGTAGAGTCTTGTGCCTTGATAGTTGCAAAACAAAGGAATCGAATAAGGATTGAGAAAAAGAGAATTTTAGAGTAAGCCATGGATTTTGATGAGAGAAATATATGTGCAAAACAGATAAGAGAATGTGTTTGTTTGATTTGATGAAAGTGTACCAAAATTAAATGTTAATACATACACTTGTTAAGAAGACCTAATAGGATAATCCAATTGAAAAAAATTTAATTACTATGAACTTAAATATTGGAGGAGCCAAATATTATGCGACAAATTCCTTTTTCTAATAGGTCATACATTATGGGACAGAGAAATTACATCAAAGACAAATACTGACTTGTGTCTTTAAAGGTACATGTTAGTGAACTCGTAAAAATATATTTATTAAAAGTCGTGCATTCATCTTTTTAATAGTTAAATGATTTTCAATACAAAATTACTCTTTTTAAGTTCCTTAACATGTATTCTTAAAACATAAGTTAGTATGATAATGTGTTAAATTATACTCCCTTAATAAGTAATTTAAATAAATTCAACTTAACAATCATACATTTTGGGACCACAAATTTTCCCAAAAATATTTCATTAGATGGATTAATTATAATATAATTCTAGTTAAGTCATAATCGACATAGTCCACGAGCTCAACTTTTGTGGTTTTAAAATTAGAATTCATATATTCTCTCAAAAAAATAAATTAGAATTCATATATCATATTTTATTTCTATGGAATTGTTGAAAAGTCTTCATATTGTTTTAATATATATATTCAATGAAATCACTTCCTACATATTCAAACTTGTGGATTTTTCTGATTAATTTTCTGCAGAATTCAACCTTCATATTTTGTCTATTTAGCATGCATCTCGATTGTTACACGTATCTTGATTGTTAATATTTATTTATAGGAAATTGTCTTGTAAGAGTCATGGCTCAAAAATATTTTATCTTTTGAATTTATTGTGTACTATTACATCCTTGTATACCTCTAAGATGGGAGATTTCTTAGTGTCAAATACGTATCAGTCAAATGTATTTTGTTGTGTTTGAATGTTATTTGAAACAATCATTAGGTCTTTGAATAAAAAACTATCAAACCTTTTTTCCATTTTGAATGACAAGTATTAGTATGTTAATTGGTAGGTTTATGTTTTATCCTCTTTATACGAGAACTTTAATTCTGGACATTTTCCTTCACAACTCTTTTAATGTCTTAACTCAAATCAGTTGAGGTATCAAACCTTCTTAAAACTATGAAACCTAAATCCTAAGTCAACTAAAGCCCTTTGAGAATGACATAGAGATATGTATCTATTCATGTATGTAAGCATAATTTAATTACAACGGGTGAGCTACTCAGTGAAATGTTTTGGGTGGAATTTCATGAGCACTGAAAAAGACTTAGATAAGAATACATTGTTCAAGATAATGAATTTGATTCTCTTACTGCTCTCTTGGTGTCTCGTTTTTAAGAGACCAAAGTGTCTTAAATAATATTTCACATAGAAAAAAATTTAAGGAATGAAATTGAAACCTAAAAATAATTTATGGAAAAAAAGTATAATTTAGCCGATAATATATTTAATTAACTATTAATAAAATAAAAATGCAATACAAGAAGAAGAATAACACGTTTCCCTAAAAAATAAATAAATAAAAGGAATTGTTTAAATATAATTTTAGTTCAGATTGAATTCTTACAAATTTTGTAAATAATTTTTTTTTTGTTTTTAGTTCTTTGTGTAGCACATAATCACGTCAAGTGGCCCAATCAAATAGACTATTTGTGTTGGCCTTTAGTCCTTTGTTTTTCACACGACAAGCTTTTTCCAGCCGACGTTTTTGGCCAATTAGTGCTTATTTTCGCTTGACCTGTGTTAACCATTGACTGGCTTTCGTCTATCTTTCTTCCCGTGCAAATTAGGACCAGACAAGAAATGAGACACCTCGAATAAAGTTTGAGATTCGGTTTGATGATAATTGATTCGTTAAATTTGTTTCATGATTCAAATTAATTAAACTTGAGCTGAAAATCGTTGATTAAATAAGATGTCTTGAGTTAAATATAGTATGACTCATTTAATTCATAAGCTTGCTCGACTACATATATGTATACTTAAAATATTTTAAACTTAATATAATTTATTTTATATTATTTTAATAAGTACCTCGGAGCACTAATTAATATTTCCCTTTAAATAATATATGTCTTTTTTGAAGAAATTTAAATCATTTATGATAATTTAGTTTTCAAAATTTCACATATTTTTAACAATTATAAGGCAACATAAAGCGCCTTATAGCGTTGTGATATACAAGTTTAAGCTTTAGATATTAGTTCCACGTCTCCCATGAAGAATAGGGAAAAAGTTATCTATAAAAGCATCCATAGATCAAGGTAAACTAGATCGCCGATCCGTGTTGCTACAGGAGTCATATTTAGTTAAAAACATCACTTGCAATTTATTATAAATGTGACACAAAATCATCACATTTTCTTTGACAAAAGCAATACAATTGATTTTGTGTTAAAGGAGGTTCCATTAAAAGTTTCGCTGTTTGCTTGGCGGTTGTTACATAATCGTATTGCTACAAAAGATAACTTAGTGAGACGACACATGCTTACCAGTAACGACCATTTTTGCACTGGCGGATGTGGGTGTATTGAGGTTACAGATCATCTGGTTGTGTCTTGTGCCTTTTATGGAAATCTTTGGTATTTGATTTATGATTGACTTGGGTTTTCTTCATTAACATCTTCGAGTCTTTTACTACATCTTTGTCATTTTTGTGGTCTAGGAGGTGTTTCAAATAAATTAAATTTAGCGCTCAAGATGATTTGGTTAGCGGTTGTTTACGTTATATGGGAAGAGAGAAACAAACATATTTTTCAACAAAAGGAAAGTTCTATTCATTCAATTAGTGAGCAGCTTAAATGTCTAGTTTTTTTGTGGTTTAAATCGAAGTTTGTTTGTTTCGATTTTCACTACAATGTTTGGAGGCAAAGCCTTTTGACGTGCCTCGCTTCTTGTTACTTAATTGTTTCTTTGTTAGGCTTTTGATGTCTTCCTATGCACTTCTTGTGCTGGTGGACACCCTTTGTGTTATTACATTTCATTTTAGCCTCTTTAAAAAAAATGTGATTTTTTTGATAACATGATTTCACTATCTATAAGTCGAAAATAAGTCGAAATACACTAACAATTATTAAACATATGCAGTCAATCTGGAAACATACCATACTGCATTATCAATGCAAAAAGATCAATCTCCAATACATGTAATGACAACTAAACTGGTTCACTTAGTTTCGAAATCACCTATCAAGAATAAAAAATATAAACATTTTGGGAGGTATGAGTTTTTATATTAACATATATAACTAAACATTAACATTAACATGTTTTATTTAGAAATATGCCTATTTAACTGAACATACCAATAAATATTATACCCTTCAAAGCAACACAAGATTGTTCAGCATATATGGCTCATCAGTGGTACTGTATAGGCACTCAGTTTCATCTATTAATGTTATTACCATCTTCATCGGTCAATAGACTTTTCAGCCCGTTTCGGTACAATATAGAATTTAGCACATAAAAGCTCAAACTCCAACTCTTATATAGTCTCATCTCAATAAACAAAATAGAATGACACCATTAGACACACTATTAAACTAATACATGACCCAAGAGCCACTAGTACACATTAATTTATCAAAACTACACTCTTTACCCCCAATTCCCCTCTTCCCCAAGCCCTTTTTTTCAAAAACATTTTGCAAAATCAATACTCAAAAACAAATGTGCAATCAAAAGCAAATAAAACACCAAGGATGTCCCGGTTAAATACTAATTAGAAATTTAAAAAACATAAATTGATTCAAGTAAATACATTGTAGCAAAAATACCTCCAAAAAAGAAGTCACGCAGAGGAAATATGTGAGAGAGATATCAAAATGGATCCATAAAGGGAATGGGAGAAGAATATTGAATATTGTGATGCATTCCTAAATATTTAATATAAGAGATAATAGCAAATTAGATAGCACTGAAATTAAAAATCTCATCAAATTACAAGTAACCAAAAATCAAATTAAACAAATACTCTTACTTTTATTTCAACAAAAAATCTCATATATAGTGATAAAGTAATTTTATGGTAAACAAAATTATGTCATATATCACTACTCTGCCAATTCTTTTTCCTTTCTTGCTCCTAGCGATGGAACGAAATAAGAATAAACTCTAACACAAATACTCCAAAATTTGTCTCCACAAAACAGTTTCTGCTTGAAATATAGAAAATTGTCGTTTTGACATCAAAAGTTTCCTTAAAACACAAGTAAATGAATAAAATACCCAGCGGTAGTTAACTACCGCTGGCTCCAGCTACAGTTAACTGCAGGCTGCCGTTAACTGCAACTGGCATTACTGCGCACTTAAGTGCAGTTTCTGGAAGAGAATTAATTGTGATCTTACGCGTTTAAATCGAAAAATCAAAATAAATCGAAACTTATTCGGAATTTTACGAAACTTTACAGACCCTCTATATGTATTTTTATAAAGTTGTCTACAAACAACCAGTTAAAAAATCAATTTCTAGGTTGACGTTTTGATGTTTTGGTTTCTTGAGTTATTGACGAATTAAAAATTCATATTTAATCCCTCCATTGTCAGAAAATTCTAATTTTTTGTGTGAAATGTTTTTTTATGTCCTTAACATGTGTTCAAAATATAATGAAAAAATTCAGCCTCTATATAACTTTTCCGGACGCGCCGTTGGAAAAATATTGCGATTTTACGCGTTTCGGTAAAAAATTCAAAATAAATTGAGGATTAGTTGAAATACTACGTAAATTTGCAGATCTCTATATGTATTTTTATAGAGGTGTCTGCAAAACAAAAAACAGCTCTAAATTCAATTTTTTGGTTGATGTTTTGATGTTTTGGTGTCTTGAGTTTTAGCGCGTTATATATTCATATTTAATCTGTCCCTTGTCGAAAAATTCAAATTTTTTGTGGGAGATGTTCTTTTTTTTTTTCCTAAACATAAGTGCGAAAAATCGAGAAAAAAATTCAAACTCTAGATCAATTTTCCGGACTCGCACTTCGAAAAAAATTGCGATTTTGCACGGTACGATCGAAAAATCAAAATAAATCGAGACATAGTCCGAATGCTATGAAACTTTACAAATACCTCTATAAAAATACATATAGATGATGTGAAAAGTTCCGTAGCATTCTGAATAAGTCTCGATTTTTTAATTTTTTCGATTGAAACACTCAAAATCACAATTGATGAACCAAACTTAAGTGCAGATGAGCCAGCGGTAGTTAACTGTAGTTGGGAGCCAACGGTGGTTAACTGTTGCCGGATTTGCCAGCAGTGAGGGTAATTTGGTCGTTTACTTGTGTTTTTAGGAAACTTTTGATGTCTTGGGTTGGCCCGATGGTATTGGCTTGGGACATGTGAGTGTGCTCCTCCTCGAGGTCTCAGGTTCGATTCCCTCCGATACCAAGTTAGGTGGCCTAGTTTATCTTCTTTGAAAAAAATAAAAACAATTTTCTAAAATATATATGTGTTTTTTTTTGACAAACTAAAATATATATGTTATTGGATCAATTACCCAACTAGTATATTAAATCTAAAAAAAGCCCAATCTTTGCACAGCCCTTCAACAATTATTTATCGCGCGCAGATCGTTAGCTTCCATTTCCTCTGGTATTTGTAACAACTCGTTCAACAAAACTTCTTGTTGTGATTGGACTGCAATTCATAAATATTTGAAATTGAGTAACATAGTTAACTATGTTCGCTATTGCTGTGAATTATACATTACAAAGAAAGAAGCAATAAAAGCAATAAAGAAACAAATGATGAGTTCACAAAACAAGTAGATAGTAGCATCATGGTTTACACTCCAACATTTCATAGTGAATCACAACCTTATCATGTGTTGCAAAATGATTTCTTATTCAAAAATGGAAGCAACAACAATTCTTGACTTTGCTACAAAGTGGCTTCACCACCAGAATATGATATTGTAACCATTGGATTGATATGCATCTAACCAGAATATGATATTGTAACCATTGGATTGATATGCATCTATGAAACTCTAGCTTAGATTCACGTTAAAAATCCATAACACAATATATCTAAAAAAAAGTTAACTGAATAAGAAAATAATTAAGGTCCATATTTTATTCCTTCTAATTCTCCCACATGACAGTACTGAAAGTTGAATTCACTAAGAAAATAAAAGAAAAGAATTCATTCAAGAATGTAACAGCTATGAAGACGATTTAGAAGTCTAAATCTAAAATACACAATTGTAACCCAAAAAGAACATGAGTGGTGAAAGTGAAATATAATGAGACGTTCAACCAAACATGTAAAGAGAGAATTAATTAAAGCCGGAAACTTTATACAAAAGGTGATGACAGATAAAAAATGCATGGAAGAAAAAAGAAACAATTCACTCTAGATCAGGATTTGAAGATGAACGAAAAATTTGTAATCTTAAGTCGCCAAATCTATACTGTGTTTGAACAGAAAGCTTTAGAGACGCGAAAATCTTCAATGATGGTTTTTTCAATGGGTCGCCGTTAGCTAGACAGTAGGCAATCACCACGGCATAAACCGTCACTGCGAGCTACCGTAACCATGAGCTAGAAACGCATTAACCTAGTTATTAATTAGTTACTTCCTGATTAAGACATGTATACACTAATATTAGGTATGTCACCTCCCTAAGTGCCTATAGATCAGGGTTACGCTTTAGAGTAGACAAATCTTATGCACGGCAGTAAAACTAAATAACATTCGAGAAATAACTGAATAAAGAATTTAAATTAAATAAAATATTCAACAAACATAATAAAGATTCATCTTAGAATCCTAGCCTAAAAAGATTTAGTTACTCACCGTAACTAATACAAATTACAAAAGAAATAAAACATATCCTAGAGACTCGGAGTGAGGAGAGAAACTCCTCCCTTTGAAGAGAAACTCCTCCCTTTGAAGCTCTTAGTGTCTGCCTTCCTCTTGAACCACTTCATTCATAATGAGAAATTATGAATGAGAGGAGTAGTATTTATAGGGAGAGTTTTCAGCTGAAGTTGGCCTTAAAAACCAGGCTTTTTCCACTTAAAAGTAGCAAAATTCAGTTATGACCCGTTTTTAGAATGCTCAGGACACACAGACCCATGCTCGGGGCTTATGTGAGAAATCAACATACAATCCCTTTGAGGTGGAATGAAATTACTCAATTCACTTTGGAACCTTGATTCCCAACCGAGATCCTTGAAAGAAATCAATATACAATCCCTATGACACTATAGCAATCATGACCCAAAGACCACAATGATTCTTAGAAAAAGTGTTTATTCTAAAGAACAAGTGGAGAGAGAGAGAGATTCGGAGACTCTAGAGAGAATACACTATTTGTGATTCGAATCAACCATTCCTAGATGAAGGTTGATGCATTTCAAGGGTTTGTGAATGGTACTAACACGTTAAAAAACAAGCCCAAAACAAAGTATTGATACGATTGAGAAGAATGTGATTCGATTCAACAATGATACGATTCAAGAAACCATGAATCGTATCAAAATGCATGAAACACATCCTGAAGAGGTAGAAAGAAAGCTTGATATGATACGATTCAAAATACTTTGAATCGAATCAAACACAGATACAAAAAATTGCCACTCAAAGGAAGAACAAACGTATACGAAATCATTGTCTTCCATGCTGAGACGTCCTTTTCCAGTATGTCATTGAAGATCTACACATTAACTCATTTTTATGCATATATTCACAAGCATTTCCTTGAAAGTTTCCAATGAATTATTTGCACTTCTTCTATTCATATTTCCAAACAAATTCAGTCCCATTCCAAATACCTAATTTCTCAAACACCCAGCAACCATTGTATTTCAAGTGACTCCATCTCTCACAAACATTTCATTATCAAAGGTAAATTACACCGTCCATCAGAAAACAAATCCCAACAAAACCCGTACATAATGCAAATTACATATATTCAAAGTTATATTAATTGATACTAGAAAACATAGTTTGTTGACATCAATTATACAACTAAAATAAAATTTAATAAACTATCGAGGAATAAAAGTACTTGCAGACATTTGATTGTTTGAGAATAGTGCAGAACTATTGGCAGATTGAGTGGAACTTGATTCTTGAGCAAGAACTTGAGTTCTACCATGCAAGAAAAACGCAGGTTCTTGTGGAGCTGGTAATTCAACTGCATAACTGCTAAGGTAAGAAGCAACTGTCACGATCGAAGGTCTAGCATCCGGGTCATTTTGAACACATAATAGACCAATCTGAATGCACTTAATGACTTCAGTTGTAGAATAATCTTCTTGCATATTTGGGTCCAAAATACTTAAAGGTGCTTCCTCCATCCACCGTCTCCATACCTGAAATAATGTGTGAAATTATAAAGTCCGACTAAAGATTGTTCCAAGTTCGGACTCGAGAGGAACATGAAAGGAAAAATGAAAGGATACTACTGCTAGGTCATTAAACTCACATGATTCAAGAGGCCATCAGCAACATGTTGTGGAGTAAATAAACTTATATTCTTCTTTCCGGCAATAATCTCTAAAAGCATAACTCCAAAACTATAAATGTCGGATTTTTCAGAAAATTGTCCAAGCATTGCATATTCTGGAGACATATAACCACTACAGAATAAATTAAATGTACTTTAATTAGGAAGAAGTAGGAAAAGATTTTTACCAAAAAACAAAAGTGGGAAAGGATAACAGAGGGGTCAACATTGAAAACATACTATGTTCCAACAATTCTCTTTGTACTTCCCTCATCTTGACTTATTTCCACAATTCGAGCCAAACCAAAATCTGAAATTTTAGGAATAATATTTTCGTCTAATAGAATATTGCTAGGTTTGAGATCACGATGTATAACTTTGAGTCGAGAATGTTCATGCAAATAAAGAATTCCTCGAACAATTCCTCCAATGATATTGAAGCGTTCAACCCAAGTTAACAACTTTTGTCGTTGAGAATCTACAAAATAGTTCACGAAATAAAATTAATTCCCTATATAGATAAAAGTTATACATGTAATGCATCAATCTAAATATTGACAAATGAAAGAGTTTAAAGTGTCTAACCAAATAGAAAGAAATCAAGACTTTTGTTGGGCACAAATTCATAAATAAGTATTTTCTCATGTTCTTCAAGGCAAAAGCCAATAAATGCCACTAGATTTCTATGTTGAAGCTTGGCTATCAATAAAACTTCATTCTTGAACTCTTCTACACCTTGCTTAGAACTTTTTGAAAGCCTTTTTATAGCCACTTCTCGTCCATCAAGAAGAATACCCTAAAAACAAGAATATAAAAAATATGGAACGGTCGTCTGTCAAATATATTTGATTATGAATTTTCCTCTTCAATTGAGATATAGTAAAAAAGATAACCAACTATAAAAAAATTCCAAAACAAAGGCTTGAAATTTTTCAATAATGTTCCCTTTTTTTTTTGCATTTTCTCACCTTGTAAACCTCTCCAAACCCGCCTTTGCCAATGTAATTGTCCTTAGAAAAGTTGTTGGTTGCTGCTTCAATTACCACCCAATCGAATCGCAGTGGCTCTAGAGTGGCACTTTCTTCACCAACTAGATAAGATTTATTTAATTTAGCTTTTAAATTAAGTTATAAGCTTCTTAAATCTTATAAGAAATTGGAAGATCAAAAGAACCTTTCTTCATACATAAATATGACAGTACTTACAATTTTCTCGAAGAATAGTCTTATGACTCTTTCTTCCCCTTTTCTTAAGCCAATAGTAGCCAATAGAAAATAGCATGACCGAAATAATGGTAGGGACAACAATGAAGACGATTTTCCATTTCTCTGCACAAAATAATGAACATTTATAAATCTCATAGTTTCAATGTATTATATAGAATTCTACTTGTACAAAAACTTCACCTGCATTTCCTGGTAATGGAGAAGGACTCCCAGACTGCCGAGCTTCGTCTCCCTCCATGTAAAATCGGAACAATTCAAACCTCAGATTGCAACTAGGATACATAATTCTTCCCCCAACACTACCCAAATTTGACCATGGAATTGCTGAAACGATCACATCATTTAGACAAGAAGCGCAATCCTGACTAGTCAAATCTCGCGTACATTGTCCAAGAGTATACAAGGTTTGTACATCATTCAGTTTTAATGAATCAGTCTTATACCTTTCATCACTGTTCCCTGTATCATTCGCAAGTTGAGATAACTGATTTGATAAAGTACTAGTGAACAAGTTTTCGTATGTGATGGAATATTTGGTGATATTTATATCTCTATACATAGGACTTGTTTCGATGTTAGAGATGTTTTTATCTGAATAGCGAACCAAGCAGTGGCTGTACCAAATTATACCCTTTGGACATGAAAGACACTTTGAGTATATTTGATCCGTTGCATTTTTCACACATTGTCCACAGAGGGGAACGGAAAGGTCACCTCGACACATGAAGAGGCCATGCACCATTTCTTTCACTTTGACATAATGGAATAATTTTTTGCCATTTGTGGCATTGGAAGACAAATAAGAGAGAAGTAATTTGAAGTTATTGTTAGTGATTGTACTGTGGTTTCTTGTGCAATTATAGGAAAGAAAAACTGGATCTTGTGAAGATCTTGAATCTTGTGTTGAATTATTTGTTTGAGGAACAAGCATATTTGTTGAAGGAGCATTATGAGACCTATAAAAAGGATATAGTTCATACCTAATATTACAACTAGGATATAAATTTCTCCCACCTTGCTCTCCATCATACACATATGAAAGTTCACTAATAGCACGACCGAGGCATGTTCTGCAATCATTGAGCGACAAATCTGGCGTGCACTGAGCTAGAGAGTAAAGCATCTGAGAATCAGAAATGCGTGCTTCTGTTGTGGCAAACTTCTTGTTGTTGTCACCAGTAAATGGACCTGCTGCTTCTTCTGCAGTTTTATTCATGGTGGAAAACAATAAAGGCTTGAATCTTTCTGCGTTTGAGACGTTCCCTGTGTTCCACATGTAAAATCGAGGATCTGTATCAACGGTGGAAAAGAAATAGTTGTCGGAGTAACGAACAATACACTCGTCGTAATAAATCACAGCTTTTTTGGATAAAGGGCAATCTAAGGACAATTTTTGAGTTGCATTAACTATGCATTCATCACAGATTTGAGAGGAGACGTCACCCCTGCACATGAACAATCCATAGACAGATTCAGTTCGATTTACACCGGTGACTGTGGTATTATAGAATTCAGTGTTGCCTATGGCTTTTGATGACAAGGTAGAGCGGAGGGTTATGAGATTGATTTGGAAAGTGCTGTTGGCTGTGGTATTGTCCTTGGTGGAACAAAATCTATCACGATAACCAAGAGAGTCTTGTGCCTTGATAGTGTCAAAACAAAGGAAACTAACAAACATAGAGAAAAGGAAAATTTTAGAGCAAGCCATGGAATTTTTTTGATTTGTAATCATAGAGGTTCAATGAAGTTTTTTGATTTGTAATCATAGAGGTGCAATGAAGTTTTCTAAGGCCTAATTTTATCATGAGTATTTTGAAAAATAAATTCTACAATGAATTATTGTTCCACTTTACTTAATTTGATAGATCAATCACTAGCACGGTTGTATGCACGACATTCCATTTCCATGAAATTGCACATATCATGTACGCTTGAGGGTTTCCATTTTCATATTTTTGACCAGCAATTGACTCGTGCTAAACATGCTGCTCTGCACAGTTTAAAATTTATGTGAGTCTCACCACCTTATATTAGTTGTATGAGAATGCTAGAAACACTTTTTTACTAGGTAAAATTTATGTGGGTTTCACCATTTTGTATGGGATCCATTTTCAATGTGTGGTGTCCACATGAATCTCTCACCTAATAAAAGATGAGTGTTAGAGAAAGTGTTAGAAAGATAGTATTCATAGCACTCCTCTTAGTTGTATCGAGAAATAAAAAAAAATTAATGATGAATATGGCGTTAATGGTAAAAACATTATTATTGTTTTTATTCAATAGTACAAAGTGGTTGACTAACAATATGTTACAATATTACAAAATGATAAATATCATGGTAATGATTAAGATAATATTATTGTGCCCAATTTTTATATTTATATATCAGAACCGTTCAACAACAAAAATTGTCTTGAGTTTGAAAATAAAAGTTTGTTTCTTCATGAATTTGTTTTTGCAATTTATATGATAAGACAAAAGTAGAAAGATTTCATTTTTGGGAGTAAGCTTCATGAACTATTAGTCTAATATTCTTCCTTAATCGATTATATATTCCATTTATTTCAATTATAACCCCACCTATCCCTCATCATACAACTCCAACTAAGGTTAACCATGCGAAATCCATCGAACCAACTAACTTCTGATGCTTGGTGGCAAAATAGTTGATTGTTTCAATGGCATACACGTGGATAATTATACAAGAATATAGATGATAACATGTCATCTTACGTTATTCTTAACAAGTTTTCAATCATTTTTCGTAAGTTTTACATCCAAAACAGAGGAGTATTAGAGCAATTGCTTATGATTTTGGGACATTTGTAATGTTTTCTATATTTGAGTAATGTAATTCTATTCTTCCCGAAACATAATAATTCTAGGGTGTTTTGATGTAATTCACGAAGAAATCATGCAAATCGGCAAAGAAAGACATCTGAAGACTTTGGGAAGATCCAGAATGAAGATTGAAAAGGCCTTAGAAGACATTACAAAGGGAGAAACTATGTTCCCAGGTCCCAAGACAGCTTATATGGAAGGAAATACCCAAAATGGCGAAGAAACATAGATATATACACCGGAACACACTCTTATGTGCCCCGAGCATGGTCCATGCGCCTCGAGCATGGACTTGCCACCCGAGCATGAGCTAGGCGCCCCGAGGGTGCATTTTTTGCACTCTGACGTGCCCCGAGGAGAGCTCATGCACACCTTGTCAAAATAAAATCCATTTCATTTTATGGCCTGCTTGACAAGATCCACTATGAACACTAGAAATGGCTGGATGTGCTTCAGTATCACTAAGACACTTAAGTAAATCCCCTTCATGAGTCTTTTTAATCAATTCATTTCAATTGATGACATAACTTAAGGATATGTATTTAATCTTTTGACCGACTATTCCTAATGGATCTTTAAGATGTTCGACAATTGGTTTTCGCCAGTCATTACTTAACTTAGTTTCAATGGCAAAAATTTTAAAACTTCGAAAATCTTGATTGATTTCTTCCTATGCCCCCACAAGTTTAGGTATTTACAATTCTGTCGAGGAGAAATCTATCAAAACCAATTTATCCTCGATTTCAATTAATTCTTGTAGTTTTGTATTGGAAAATCTATATCTTGAGGCAACATGTGCCAGATCATTTGCCTCTTGGTTTTCAATTCGAAGCACATGTTGAACGTTAACAGAGTCGAAATGCCTTAATAATGAATTAGCAGTAACAAAATACATTATCAAATTTTCACTAATGCATTTATATTCTTTTGTTAACTTTTTTACAACTAATTTAGAGTCTCCTTTTATTTAGACTTCTTTTGCCCCCAACTACTAAGGCTTCATAAGGCTTCATATTAAGCATCATTATTGGAGAAATAACCATTTATTTTGAACTTGAATTTTGTTGGTATGTTCAAAGTAGAGATGATAAATATACTAACTTCAGTGCCATTTTTATGGCTAGAACCATCAAAATACAAAGTCCAAGGCTTTTTATCCACATAACTTTGTGTTGCTTCGACCAGAGAATGATCTACTATAAAATCAACAACAATCTGACCTTTGATAGCTTTCAAAGGTTGATAAGTCATTGAATATTTAGTAAGAGCTAAATCTCATTTTCCAATTCGACTGTGAAAAATTGCTTTAGATAACATATGTTTAATAACATCAAAATGCGAATAAATATAAACATCAACATACTTTATGTATTGCTTGAGTTTAGTACATGAAAAATACAGACACAAGCACAACTTTTCTATTAGATTATACCTAGTTTCAGCATCATTTAAAACTTGACTTAGATAATATATGGCTCTTTCGACACCATAATCATCCTCTTGCACTAACATGCTACCTATTTTTGAATCAGATGCTAAAATATACAATTTCATATTTTTATTTCTAATAGGAGGTAAAAGGATTAGCGGCTTTGTCAATTATTCTTTGATTACGTCGGAAGCCTTCTAATGTTCTTTCCCCCACATGAAACCTTCTCCTTTCTTCAGTCGAAACAATGACAAAAATGCTTGGGTTTTGCCACTTAAGTTTGAGATGAATCTCCCAATAGAGACCGAATTTCCTTTTTGGTACAAGGAGGCTTAGTGTCCAATATTGCATTGACCTATTTTGATTAATTTTAATGCCTTTTTTGTGCACAAAAAATCTAATAAGTCTCTTGCACGTACACAAAAGGCACATTTAGTGGATTTATTTTCAATCCATATTTTCTCATCCTTTCGAATGATTGTCAAAGGTGGTATAAATAACCATTTATCGACGAAAAATTAATAACAATGTCATCCATGTAAACTTGCATAAAATCTTCTATAAAATCTTGAAACATAGAATTCATTGCTCTTTCGTATGTAGTGATGGATAGATTAGGCATGTGTACCAAATCGTTTACCAAGTAATAAATTTATAAGTAGAGTACCGTTTTCACAGGGATTGTCTCATCATCTAAACAATTCGTGTTACTTATTTTAAGTTGACGATATAAAATAAAAGAGATAAGGGTTAGAGATTACATTTTTTATTTGTTTGCAACTGAGCAAATTACATGTTTTTGGTTGCAGAAAAAGGAAACATCGGTTAGGACTCTCTGAATCCCCACTATTTACTATTTGGATATTAAATAACATTCATGTCGCGTTTAGTTATCTTAAGTAGACTATACAAGTGATTAGGTCGTTTGGAAGTTTTAACCTAGTCAGTTGTCAAACTGCACCTGCTGATCGCACGATGATCCTTATGTGCAGTGTCTATACTATCTCGGTTGATCTACGTATATCCCTCTGATGGCTAACTGCAACTGTTGATCCCACGATGATCCTTACGTGAAGGGTCTTGTTAATTCAAAGGTAATTGAAACATAGATTTAAATTGGCATTCCAGTTTTTCCAAAGGCAATGAAGGTCAATGTTCCATTAGGTTAGCCCATCTATGAATCTTAGGACACTCACAACACACTCTCTTCCCCCCCCCCCCCCAAATTAGTTCTACAAATATGCATCCCTGTCAAAGTCTACCTTACCAAGAGGTCGAGGACAATGGTCTTATTTAAGTTTATTCCCCTCGTTGCTTGTTTCCCTAATAACTAAGCTACTTATACCCTAGGTTCAACAAATTTTACTCAATATTAGTAATGTCACCTCCTAAGTACTTACTACTAGGGTCAACTCTCTTTCGGTATCTTTCACAAGTTTACTAATCACTTACTTCCTAGACAGACAATTAATAGTATAAGGAAATAAATATCAAGAAGCTTCCATATAGTAGTAGAAATGTTAGGCATTATCACAACCTATGTATTTAATCTAGGGTTGAACCTCACCAAAATAAATTAATCCTAAATAAAACTTAATAGCTAACATAAAATATACTAAAATAAAATGACATTAAATGAAATAATTATAAATCAAAAGTAAACAAAGGTTCATATTAGAACCCTAACCTATAGATATCTAGTTACACAGAATAACTAAGACAGAAATACAAAAAGATAAAAACGTACCCTAGAAAGGATATGAGAAGATAAAACTCCTCCTTGGCTCCTAGAATAGCCTGTTGGAACAAAGGTGTTCAGCAATACCACGTTTTGAGTTTTGATGATAACAAGGTATTAAAAATTGTCAATTGGATATGCTAATATTTGTTTAAGTATGTAGGATATTAATCAAGGTTTATATCTTAGAAAGTATTCTATTTGAACATTTTGAGAGCAAAGTTCTAGAGAAGCTTGTTGCTTGTGATTCTGACTATCGAAGAAGAGTCTGAAGACTATATCGAACAGAGTCTGAAGACTGTATCGAAGAGAGTCTGAAGACTGTATCGAAGAAGAGTCTGAAGACTGTATCGAAGAGAGTCTGAAGACTATCAGAATCTGAAGACTATCAGAGTCTGAAGACTATCAGTATCTGAAGACCAAGAGAGTCTGAAGATCATCAGAAGCTGAAATGCTACAGTGAGTCTGAAGCCTGCAATCTGAAGATCTGCTTAGAAGGATTTCTAAAGGCATTACGATGCAGACGAAACTCTCATTTGGAGTAACGGCTAGCTTCAAAGTCAACTTGAGCGTGGGATGCTCAACGACAAAGAATGCAGAATAGTACAGAGTACGTGTGTACGAACTCTGTTTCCACTACTCCACTACCTCGTACAGTTTGGCAACTGTGTCTACCGGTATTAATCTTCAAAAGGAATGGAATTCAAAATATGCATTTGAAGGACTATTACCATATCAAGCAACAGATCAACAACTATTGATCAAGCTTCAGAAATCATCCTGATGTGCTGGATGACTCAACGTCTCTTTCCAACGCCTATATAAAGGATAAAAGACTTGAAGAATTGTTGGACTCTACAACTGAAAAACTACGCTGCTAAGCTATCGTATTCAAACTGAGTCTTAACAGAAACACATCAACAACTTAGATTATTCTTACAAACTGAGTATTCTAGAATTTCTAAGTTAAGCAGAAAAACAGAGTCTGTCTTTGTTTAAAACAGAGTCTGTCTTTGTTTGTAATTGGAACACGTTTGATTGTTTATCAAGTGTTTCAACTCTATTCAATTTTCTGTAAATTGTGTTAGAAGTCTCTTGCTTGTGTGCTTGAGAAAAGAAGTCTCTTGGCTGCGTCCTTGAGCAAAGAAGTCTCTTGGCTGCGTCCTTGAGCAAAGAAGTCTCTTAGTTGTGTCTTTGAGCATTGGAAGTCTCTTGCCTGCGTGCTTGAGCATTGGAAGTCTCTTACTATGTGTTTGAGCAACTTGTAATAGATATTACATTTTAGTGGAACTCTCCTTGGAAGTGCAAGGGGGACAGGACTACTTCCGGTTTGTGGAAGGAACCTGTATGATTGCTTGTGTTCTCTCTTCTCTCTATCTCTTGTTTATTTCCGCTGCAATAGAATCTGATCTCCCATCAGACTCTGATCTCATTCAGACTCTGATCCTACGGAATTAGATTCTCACTCTGCAAGAGTTGCGAAAAGCTAACACAATTCAACCCCCCTTCTTGTGTTTTTCTCACCTTCAGTTGGTATCAGAGCTCCGGCTCTGTTGTCATAGCACTTAACCGTGTGACAGAAAAGATCCAGAGAAAAACATGTCTTCCAGTGAACCTTCTTCTTCTGGTGCTACTTCTGGTGCTGCTATACCATATGACTATGGATCCAATAACAGCAGTAAGAAAGCTGATTATGGAAAAATTCCAAAGTTCAACGGTGATCCTGAAGAATTTTCTTGGTGGAAAACCAACTTCTACAGCTATGCCATGGGTCTTGATGAAGAACTCTGGGACATACTTGAAGATGGTGTTGGTGACTTACAACTTGATGACGAAGGTGCTGCCATTGACCGTAAACTTCACACTGCTGCTCAAAAGAAGATCTGCAAGAAACATCATATCATCAGAGGAGCTCTTGTCACTGCTATTCCTAAATCGGAATACATGAAGATGAGTGAAAAATCTACTGCTAGAGCCATGTTTGCTTCTCTTTGTGCAAACTATGAAGGAAGCAAAAAGGTCAGGGAAGCTAAAGCTCTTCTATTAGTTCATCAGTATCAATTATTCAAGATGAAAGAGGATGAAAGTATTGAGCAGATGTACTTAAGATTTCAAACTCTAGTATCTGGACTTCAGATACTAAAGAAGAGTTACATAGCTTCTAACCATGTTAGCAAGATCCTAAGGAGTTTACCCTCTAGATGGAGACCAAAAGTTACTGCTATTGAGGAAGCTAAAGATTTAAACACTTTAAGTGTTGAAGATCTTGTAAGCTCTCTCAAAGTTCATGAGTTAAGTCTCAATGAACATGAGTCTGCAAGAAAGTCTAAAACCATTGCTTTAAAATCAAAGGGAAGATCCTCAAAAGCTCTCAAGGTTGAAGAGTCTGAAAATGAATCTTCAGCTTTTGAAAGCTCTGAGGAAGATCCTGATGTTGCTAAAGAAATGGCTATGCTTTCAAGCAGAATGCAATACCTTGCTAAAAAGAACAAGAGGTTTCTGAGAAAGAGCAGTGGGAAGGGTTTCAAAAAGGAGGAACAGAAAGGTTGCTTCAACTGCAAGAAGACTGGACACTTTATTGCTGATTGTCCAGAGTTGCAGAAAGAGAAATCCAAGTCAAAAAGGCCAACCTTCAAGTCAAGAAAGTTTAAGAAGCAAATCAAGAAAAGTCTGATGGCTACCTGGGAAGATCTTGATAATGAGTCAGGGTCTGAAGATGATGATGCTGATGGTGAAGCTAATGTAGCTGTTGGACTAATGGCTACAACTGAATCTGTAAAGGAGACACCTGAGGCAGAATCAGATGCAGACTCTGAAAGTGAAACAGAGGTATTTTCTGAACTCACAAGATCTGAATTAGTAGATTCTGTCAAAGAACTTCTTGGTCATTTTAAAGCTAAAACCACTGAGTTGAAGAAAGTCAAACAACAGCTTGATAAGCTGTCAAAAAGGCATAATTCAACTCTGTTGGAGTTAGAAAGTTTAAAAGAAGAAAATGATACTTTATTGATCAAGAAGTGTAGTTGTAAATACTTGAGTGAGCAAGATTTTGCTTTACAAGAATTTATTGCTACTGGAATTGACAGATCAAGGGTTGCATCCATGATCTATAGCACATATCAGAACAGAGGACAGGGTCTTGGATTCATTGGAGGTAGCTCAAATGAAGTGATTCTGAAACCTGGTCCTGATGGCGCCAGAGAAGCATTGAAAAATCACTTTGTAAGTGAGTCTGATGAAGTCAACACAGTGACTCATTCAGAACCTATAACTTCAAGTTCTAAAGTTTTGACTAAGTCAAAATCTCAGAATGCAAAGTCAAAAGTTCTGAAAAACTTTGAACCTAAGGCTTCAATGATTCAGACTCTAAAACATTCAGAGTCTGATAAACGGACTCTGAAGAAGGCAGAGTCTGAAAAACAAAAGCCTAAGTTTCAAAGAAGAGAAACTGTGAAAGGCAAGTTGAATCCTAAACTGGACGGTTCTAAACCCAAGGTGTGGAGGAAAACACTGCCAATGACTTCAAAACACACCTTACGAAAGGAATTCAATGGTTCAAGGACTAACCCAAGAGGACCCATGAGAATATGGGTACCTAAGTCTGAAATTGTTGATGCTGCAGGTATGTCTAAAAGGGCTAGAAAAGCAGAAGGCTTGGTACCTGGACAGTGGTTGCTCGCGACACATGACGGGAGAAAAGTATATGTTCCTAATCCTAACCATGAAAGAGGGAGGAACTGTGGGATTTGGAGGAAACCAGACTGGCAAAATCATTGGTAATGGAACCATTGGTAACTCTCTTATCTCTATTAGTAATGTGTGGTTTGTTGATGGGCTTAGACATAACCTACTGAGCATAAGTCAATTATGCGACAGTGGTTATGATGTTTTGTTTAATAAGAACAACTGCATTGTAGTTAACAAGGATGATCAATCCATAGTCTTCAAGGGAAAGAGAAGAAACACTGTCTACAAGATAAAGTTCTCTGAACTGACTGATCAGAAGGTAGTTTGCCTTTTGTCAATGGGTGATAAGAAATGGCTGTGGCATAGACGGTTGGGACACGCAAACTGGAGGTTAATCTCTAAGCTTAACAAGTTGCAACTAGTCAAAGGCTTACCAGACATTGACTATCATTCAGATGCTCTTTGCGGAGCATGTCAAAAAGGGAAAATTGTCAAGATTTCCTTTAAACTGAAAGAAATTGTTTCTACATCTAGACCCTTGGAGTTACTTCATATTTGTTTATTTGGACCAGTTAGCACTGCATCCTTATATGGAAGTAAATATGGACTAGTCATTGTTGATGATTACAGCAGATGGAGTTGGGTTAAGTTTCTGAAAACTAAAGATGACTCATATTCTGTGTTTAGTAAATTCTGCATCCAAATTCAATCTGAAAAAGAATCGAAGATTTTGAAAGTCAGAAGTGATCATGGAGGAGAATTTGAAAATGAGCCTTTTGAGGTTTTCTGTGAAAAACATGGAATTATTCATGAATTCTCTGCACCTAGAACTCCACAACAAAATGGAGTTGTAGAGAGAAAGAATAGAACCTTACAAGAAATGGCTAGAACCATGATCCATGAGAACAGTCTGGCTAAACATTTTTGGGCAGAAGCAGTAAACACAACATGTTATGTTCAGAACAGAATCTATATCAGACCTCTGTTGAACAAAACAGCATATGAACTCTTTAAAGGAAGGAAACCTAACATATCTTATTTTCATCAGTTCGGATGTACATGTTTTATCCTGAACAATAAAGTCTATCTAAAGAAATTTGATGCCAAAGCTCAGAAGGGAATCTTCTTAGGTTACTCTGAACGATCTAAGGCATACAGACTGTATAATTCAGAAACACAATGTGTTGAAGAATCTATGTTTGTCAGATTTAATGACAAAGTGCCTGGGAGTGAAACTCCAGAGCAAGATGAAAGTTGTGCAGGATCTCAAGATTCTGATATCAACTCAGAATCTGATCAGATTCCAGAATCTGAGATACTTCAGAAGCTGGAGCATCCCCTGCAGTTCCTGTAACACCCCGTTCTCCCAACAGTATTAATTAACAAATTAAATCAGAGTTTTCACCAAAAACAGAATGCTACATTTTCATTCAAATAAAATCTCCAAATTAACGGATAAATAAATATTCTCCAATAAAACAGTCAAATAAAATCAACCTTCAAAACTTCGCAGCGGAATTAGTTTAAAACAACTAAATAAGTCTTTGACACGCAGGCCTCATCAAAAGTTTCATAAATCAAAATTAATACGTAAGGAAAGAGAAAACAAGCAACAAATTCTCGTTCCGTTACGTATCAGAGCCCTAAGACACTTGAGCCGACATCTCTACTAATCTTCGTTACCTGCACTTGCCCACAAGGCGGCAATTCCAGCAGAAGGGGTGAGATTCACAAACAACAATAGATAACATAATTCATCAATTAAATTCAACAACAACAGTATAATGAATAATCAATTATCATTTATAATTTGAACAATTCAACAACATTGTCAACAACGACACCGACAACTCAACCAACAACAACAACAACAACGACAACCGCTACAACGACAACGATGCGACTAATGCAAATGCATGTGGTACCATTTTACGCGCGTTGAATGCTAAGCATTCCGGGGCATAAGCCCCCAACGGTTGAATGAAATAACATTCCAGGGCATAAGCCCTCAACAATTGAGTGATAAACACTCCAGGGCATAAGCCCTCAACGATTAAGTGTAAACACTCCAGGGCATAAGCCCTCAACAGTGGTTTGAGTATGAAATGGACTCAATGGTGTATATCTACATACAACCTAACGACAGCAACAACAACTACTATATGCATAATCAGTTATGACATAAGACTCCAACTTAATTCGACAAGACACAACAAAGGTCACAACGAAGCATCACAACAAAATTCAACAACTTAGGTAACCTATAGTATTACTCGCCGTGGCGAGTTCATAAAATTGGGCTACTCGCCGTTGCGAGTTGCTTACTCGCCGTGGCGAGTTCAGAAAATTGAGCTCCTCGCCGTGGCGAGTTGGGGGCGAGCTCAAGGCGAGCAAAAGTGGTTGCTCTCGGCATTTTTGACATTTTTCACCTAAAATCTTCATTTTTAAGTTCCCAAAACCCAAATTTAGTTCTGTGAAAAGGTGCCATTCATCCCTAAACATATTAAGGCACTCAAATTGATATAAAAATCTGCCCAAAAACCTCATTAAGACAATTAACAACTTTTTAATTAGGCAACTCGCCGTGGCGAGTGCATCTGCTCGATGTGGCGAGCTACGGGTGTTTCACTGCTCGCCTCGCGAGTGGGACTGCTCGCTGTGGCGAGCTACACAGGCATTGCTCGCCTGGCGAGTGGGTTTACTCGCCGTGGCGAACGGCGATTGACAGAACTACGAACTGTACGAACAGACATCTATTTTTCAACCCTAAACCCCAAATTCAACACCCAAAGGCTCAATTTTGATGAATTTCATCATCCCTATGCATTCTAACATCAGAACAACATTAAACAACAACAATTACATGAATTCATTAGGTTATTAGCATCAATTCATCTTAACCTAATTCAATTCATCAACCCTAACAACGCTACATTCATCCACGAATTACCGAACCTAAAGTTGAGAGTTAGTCTCACCCTTACCTTAGATTATCTTCCTGAAACAGCAGCGTTCTTCTCTCCTCTTGCTTCTTCTCTCTTGTTCTAGGTTTTTCTCCCTTTTCTCTGTTTCTCACTGTTTCTACGTAAATCTGCTTCTGACTCTCTTTCCTTCTATTTCCTATTAATACCTATTAACTTCTCCTTAATTCTAATTAACCCCTATTAAAATATTAATTAATTCACTTTAATCCCCGACCTTCTAATAATTATAATTATCACCTACATTAATTAAATAATTCAAAATAATCATATAATAAAATATAACACACCAAAAATCAACATAAATTATTTAAAATCATAAAAACTTATTAAAATCAACTGAAATAAAATAATCGACAACTAGGGCGTTACAACTCTCCCCAACTTAAAGAATTTCGTCCTCGAAATAATACCTCAAGCAAACAACTTAGGATAAGACTCTAGCATCTTACTCTCTAGCTCCCAAGTCAAGCTTTCACCAGTTACTCCACCCCAGACAACACTCACCAGAGGTATCTCCTTGCCTCTCAACTTCTTCACCTTACGATCATCAATCCTCAACGGGAAAGTCTCCACCGTAAGGTTGTCTCTAACCTGCACGTCATCTCTTGGTATAACATGCGAAGGATCCGCTACGTACTTCCGCAACTGCGACACATGAAACACATCATGCAAATTCGAAAGATGTGGTGGCAACCCTATTCGATACGCCACCGGCCCAATCCTCTCCGATATCTGATAAGGACCAATAAACTTCGGAGTCAACTTCTTAGACTTCAACGCACGACCTACACCTGTCATGGGAGTGACTCTCAAGAACACATGATCACCCTCTTGAAATTCAAGTTCCTTCCTACGCTTGTCATGGTAACTCTTTTGCCGGCTCTGCGACGCTTTCATCTGCTCTCTTATTAATTTAACTTTCTCTGTAGTCTGCTGGACTAATTCCGGTCCCAACACTATACTTTCTCCCGATTCAAACCAACACAACGGAATTCTACACCTCCGACCATACAAATCTTCAAATGGTGCCATACCAATACTCGAGTGATAACTGTTGTTGTACGTGAACTCAATCAACGGTAGATGACTATCCCAAGCTCCACCTTGCTCAAGTACACACACTCTTAGAAAATCTTCCAACGACTGAATCGTCCTCTCCGACTGACCATCTGTTTGAGGATGATAAGCTGAACTCAACTTCAACTTAGAACCCAAAGCCTCCTGCAAACTCTTCCAAAACCTTGAAGTAAACCTCGGATCTCTATCCGACACAATGCTTGATGGAACACCATGCAACTTCACAATATTATGAATGTAAATCTCTGCCAACTGAGCTACTGGATAATTGATATTGATCGGAATAAAATGTGCTGACTTTTTTAACCTGTCAACAACTACCCAAATGGCATCATGCCCCTTCGAAGTATTCGGTAAGCTCGTTACAAAATCCATGGATATGCTATCCCACTTCCATTCTGGCACATCTAATGGTGTCAACAACCCTGCAGGCTTCTGATGTTCAACTTTAGATTTCTGACAAGTCAAACACGCATAAACAAATTGCGCAACATCTCGCTTCAATCCAGACCACCAAAACATCTTCTTCAAGTCGTGGTACATCTTCGTAGCTCCCGGATGAATACTTAAGCTACTCCTGTGACTCTCTTCTAAAATCAACCTTTTCAACTCATCACTATCAGGAATACAAATTCTGCCTCGGAATTGCAACACACCTTTATCATCAACCTGGAAATCACTATCTTCCGCTTCATTACTAGCAACCATCAAGTCTACAAACTTAACATCAACTTCCTGCACTTCCTTGATACTGTTCAAGAATTCATTATTGATTTTCAACATACCCAACTGCACGCTCTGGGGTGCCAATTCACAAACTAAGCTCAAGTCTCTAAATTGCTCGAGTAACTCGAACTCCTTCATCATCATAGCAGACATATGCAACGTCTTTCTGCTCAAGGCATCTGCAACCACATTAGCTTTACCCGGATGGTAATTCAAACTAAAACCGTAGTCCTTCAACAACTCGAGCCATCTTCTCTGCCTCATATTCAACTCCTTCTGATCAAACAAATATTTCAAACTCTTATGATCGCTGAACACCTCAAATCTGGAACCATACAAATAATGCCTCCAAATTTTTAACACAAAAACTACAGCCGCCAACTCTAAATCATGTGTAGGATAGTTCTTCTCATGTATTCTCAATTGTCTCGAAGAATAAGCTACCACCTTACCATCCTGCATAAGTACACCACCTAAGCCCAACTTGGATGCATCACAATACACAACAAAAGGTTCATCTGACTTCGGTAAAATTAAAACCGTAGCAGTCGTCAACCGTTGCTTCAACTCATTGAAACTATTCTCACACTTAGTATCCCACACAAAAGCTTTACCCTTACAGGTCAACTGTGTCAAAGGGAGTGCCAACTTCGAAAATCCTTCGATAAATCTGCGGTAATAACCTGCTAAACCCAGAAAACTTCTAATCTCTGTAACTGACCTCGGAGTCTCCCATTGCGATACCGCTTCAACCTTCGACGGCTCAACCGCAATACCATTACCAGAAATAATATGGCCAAGGAAACTTACTTCACTTAACCAGAACTCACACTTTGACAACTTGGCATACAGCTTCTTTTCTTTCAACACTTGCAAAACAATCTTCAAATGCTCTGCATGCTTTTCTTCAGTCTTAGAATAAATCAGAATATCATCAATAAAAACAACAACAAACTTGTCCAGAAAGTCATGGAAAATTCTGTTCATATACTCCATAAATACACCAGGTGCATTAGTAACACCGAAAGGCATCACCTTATACTCATAGTGACCATATCGCGTCCTGAACGCCGTCTTCTGCATATCTTCATCCTTCACCTTGATCTGATGATAACCTGATCTCAAATCAATTTTACTAAACACACGGGCACCCACTAGCTGATCCATCAAGTCATCAATTCTCGGAAGTGGATACCTATTCTTTATCGTCACTTTATTCAACTGACGGTAATCTATACACAGCCTCATGCTACCATCTTTCTTCTTAACCAACAACACCGGCGCTCCCCAAGGTGAAACACTCGGTCTTACAAACTTCTTATCAAGTAGGTCCTCCAACTGCTTCTTCAACTCTACTAATTCGGCTGCTGACATACGGTAAGGAGCCATCGACACTGGCTTCGTACCCGGAACAAGATCAATTGAAAATTCAACTTCCCTCTCTGGCGGCACATCGGGAATCTCATCAAGAAAAACTTCTGGAAATTCATTCACGACTGGTAGACTATCAATCACTGCTTGATTCTCTACTGACAAATATGCTAACAAGGAAAACATCATAATCCCATCGCGCTCTATCTGCTTCAACTGCTTAGTACTCAGGAAATCAACTTCACTCTCTTCTTCGGCGGAAGAGAAACGTACTGTCTTACTAAAAAAATTGATGAGGACATGGTTATATTCTAACCAGTTCATCCCGAGGATTACATCCATACCCGTCAACGGTAAACATACAAGATCAACTTCAAAGTTTCTACCAAACACAGACAGTGGACAACTTAAACAAACAAGAGAAGTAGTCACTGAACCCTTAGCTGGAGTTTCAACAATCATTTCTCCCTCCATATTAGACATAGTAAGTCCCAACTTAGAAGCACAACTAACAGCAATAAAACAATGCGTAGCACCAGTATCAATAATAGCAATTAAAGGAGCATCATCAAAATAACAAGTACCTCGAATAAGTCGATCCTCATTGTCTGTCTGTGTACCGGACAATGCAAACACCTTCCCTCCAAGCTGAGCCTTCTTAGGCTTCTTGCACTGAGAACTAAGATGACCCTCTTCATCACAATTGAAACATACAATATCACCACGTTTGCATTCAGCTATCGTATGTCCCTTCTTCCCACATCGGAAGCATTTCTTCTCATCACGGTGGCAAGCATTACTCTTGTGGCCTTTCTCACCACACTTGTAGCAGACAATCTCAGCAGGAGTCTCATTCTTCCTGGGCCTCCTCTCATCATTCACCCGTTGTTTACCCTTATCAGCAGGAGCACTGTAAGGCTTAGGACGGTTCTGCTGACTCTTACTCTTCCTTTCATTTAGCACCTTATAGTGAGCTTTCGTATCCTCTTCGTAAATCCTGCAGCTACTCACCAATTCAGAAAAATTGCGGATCTTCTGATAACCAATGGCCCGCTTAATCTCAGCACGCAGACCGTTCTCAAACTTGATACACTTAGAGAACTCAGCAGTCTCAGGAGTGTAGTGCGGGTAAACCTTTGCCAATTCAACAAACTTGGCAGCATACTCTGTTACTGACATATCTCCTTGCTTCAGTTCCAGAAATTCAATCTCCTTCTTACCTCGGACATCTTCCGAAAAATACCTATTCAGAAACTCCCTTCTGAACACAGCCCACGTGATCACTGCTCCTCCATTCCCTAGCACTGGTTACACACTCACCCACCAATCATCAGCCTCCTCAGCTAGCATATGTGTGCCAAAACGCACCATCTGAGCATCAGTGCATTGCATCACTCTGAAGATTCTTTCAACCTCCTTCAACCATGTCTGTGCTCCATCAGGGTCATACCTACCCTTGAAAGTTGGTGGATGGTTCCTCAAGAAAATTTCCAGCATGCGAACACCGTCGTTACCACCAGCATTATTCTGTTGACCCACAGCTTGAGCCATCGCTTGCAAAGCAGCAACAAGTGCAACATCATTCCTTCCAGCCATCGCGAAAATCTACACTTCAACAACAACCAGGACATCAAAGACAATACAAAATTGTCACACGACTCTACTAGGCTCGACTCGACTCTACTACTTGGCCGGACGGACCGACCTACTCTGATACCAATTGTAACACCCCGTTCTCCCAACAGTATTAATTAACAAATTAAATCAGAGTTTTCACCAAAAACGGAATGCTACATTTTCATTCAAATAAAATCTTCAAATTAACGGATGAATAAATATTCTCCAATAAAACAGTCAAATAAAATCAACCTTCAAAACTTCGCAGCGGAATTAGTTTAAAACAACTAAATAAGTCTTTGGCACGCAGGCCTCATCAAAAGTTTCATAAATCAAAATTAATACGTAAGGAAAGAGAAAACAAGCAACAAATTCCCGTCCCGTTACGTATCAGAGCCCTAAGACACTTGAGCCGACATCTCTACTAATCTTCGTTACCTGCACTTGCCCACAAGGCGGCAATTCCAGCAGAAGGGGTGAGATTCACAAACAACAATAGATAACATAATTCATCAATTAAATTCAACAACAACAGTATAATGAATAATCAATTATCATTTATAATTTGAACAATTCAACAACATTGTCAACAACGACACCGACAACTCAACCAACAACAACAACAACGACGACAACCGCTACAACGACAATGATGCGACTAATGCAAATGCATGTGGTACCATTTTACGCGCGTTGAATGCTAAGCATCCGGGGCATAAGCCCCCAACGGTTGAATGAAATAACATTCCAGGGCATAAGCCCTCAACAATTGAGTGATAAACACTCCAGGGCATAAGCCCTCAACGATTGAGTGTAAACACTCCAGGGCATAAGCCCTCAACAGTGGTATGAGTATGAAATGGACTCAATGGTGTATATCTACATACAACCCAACGACAGCAACAACAACTACTATATGCATAATCATCTATGACATAAGACTCCAACTTAATTCGACAAGACACAACAAAGGTCACAATGAAGCATCACAACAAAATTCAACAACTTAGGTAACCTACAGTATTACTCGCCGTGGCGAGCTACCTTACTCGCCGTGGCGAGTTCATAAAATTGGGCTACTCGCCGTTGCGAGTTGCTTACTCGCCGTGGCGAGTTCAGAAAATTGAGCTCCTCGCCGTGGCGAGTGGGGGGCGAGCTCAAGGCGAGCAAAAGTGGTTGCTCTCGGCATTTTTGACATTTTTCACCTAAAATCTTCATTTTTAAGTTCCCAAAACCCAAATTTAGTTCTGTAAAAAGGTGTCATTCATCCCTAAACATATTAAGGCACTCAAATTGATATAAAAATCTGCCCAAAAACCTCATTAAGACAATTAACAACTTTTTAATTAGGCAACTCGTCGTGGCGAGTGCATCTGCTCGCTGTGGCGAGCTACGGGTGTTTCACTGCTCGCCTCGCGAGTGGGACTGCTCGCTGTGGCGAGCTACATAGGCATTGCTCGCCTGGCGAGTGGGTTTACTCGCCGTGGCAAACGACGATTGACAGAACTACGAACTGTACGAACAGACTTCTATTTTTCAACCCTAAACCCCAAATTCAACACCCAAAGGCTCAATTTTGATGAATTTCATCATCCCTATGCATTCTAACATCAGAACAACATTAAACAACAACAATTACATGAATTCATTAGGTTATTAGCATCAATTCATCTTAACTTAATTCAATTCATCAACCCTAACAACCCTACATTCATCAACGAATTACAGAACCTAAAGTTGAGAGTTAGTCTCACCCTTACCTTAGATTATCTTCCTGAAACAGCAGTGTTCTTCTCTCCTCTTGCTTCTTCTCTCTTGTTCTAGGTTTTTCTCCCTTTTCTCTGTTTCTCACTGTTTCTCACTGTTTCTACGTAAAACTGCTTCTGACTCTCTTTCCTTCTATTTCCTATTAATACCTATTAACTTCTCCTTAATTCTAATTAACGCCTATTAAAATATTAATTAATTCACTTTAATCCCCAACCTTCTAATAATTATAATTATCACCTACATTAATTAAATAATTCAAAATAATCATATAATAAAATATAACACACCAAAAATCAACATAAATTATTTAAAATCATAAAAACTTATTAAAATCAACTGAAATAAAATAATCGACAACTAGGGCGTTACAGTTCCTAATGAAGAAGCTTCTGAAGAAGCTCAAGATGGTTCTCAGCAAGCTAGTCAATCCAAACATTCATTCAAATACAAGTCTTCACATTATGAGGATCAGATTATTGGCAATAAAGATAGTCCCAGAAGAACTAGATCGTATTTCAGACAAGAAGAGTCTGCTTTGGGATTATTATCTGTTATTGAACCAACCTCTATTGAAGAAGCACTTGGAGATGAAGGATGAATTCTGGCAATGCAAGATGAACTTAATCAATTCAAAAGGAATGAAGTGTGGGATCTAGTAGCTAAGCCTGAACACAAAAACATTATTGGAACTAAATGGGTGTTCAGAAATAAGCTTAGTGAACAAGGAGAAGTAATCAGAAACAAAGCCAGACTTGTTGCGCAGGGCTACAGTCAACAAGAAGGCATTGATTACACAGAAACATTTGCTCCAGTTGCAAGATTGGAAGCAATCAGGTTACTTCTTTCCTATGCAGTGAATCACAACATAATCTTGTATCAAATGGACGTTAAGAGTGCGTTTCTTAATGGTGTCATTTCTGAAGAAGTCTATGTCAAACAACCTCCTGGCTTTGAAGATTTAAAACATCCAGAGCGTGTTTATAAATTGAAAAAATCACTATATGGCTTGAAACAGGCTCCCAGAGCTTGGTATGAAAGACTGAGTAATTTTTTAATTCAAAATAACTTTGAACGAGGGCAAGTTGACACTACACTATTCAGAAAGACTCTGAAGAAAGACATTCTTATTGTTTAGATTTATGTTGATGATATCATTTTTGGTTCAACAAATAGTTCACTTTGCAAAGAGTTTTCCAAAGTAATGCAGGATGAGTTTGAAATGAGCATGATGGGAGAATTGAAGTTATTTCTAGGAATTTAAATCAACCAATGCAAAGATGGAGTCTATGTTCATCAGTCCAAATACACGAAAGAGCTCCTGAAGAAGTTCAATCTTGAGGACTGCAAAGAAATGAACACTCCAATGCATCCAACCTGCACTCTGAGCAAAGAAGATCAAGGAACCAAAGTTGATCAGAAGCTGTATAGAGGTATGATTGGTTCTTTGTTATACCTAACTGTATCCAGACCAGATATTTTATTCAGTGTATGTCTGTGTGCAAGGTTTCAATCAGATCCTAGAGAGTCTCACTTAACAGCTGTTAAGAGAATCTTTAGATATCTGAAAGGAACTACTAATCTTGGACTTCTGTACAAGAAATCCTCTGACTATAAGCTAGTTGGATTTTGTGACGCTGACTATGCTGAAGACAGGATTGAAAGAAAATCAACCAGTGGCAATTGTCAATTTTTGGGAGAGAATCTGATATCCTGGGCTAGCAAGAGGCAAGCAACTATTGCTTTGTCTACAGCAGAAGCAGAATACATCTCAGCTGCTAGTTGTTGTACACAGCTACTCTGGATGAAACATTAGCTTGAGGATTATCAAATAACTGAAAACTGTATCCCAATTTATTGTGATAATACAGCAGCTATATGTTTATCTAAGAATCCAATTCTGCATTTAAGAGCAAAACACATTGAGATTAAACATCATTTTATAAGAGACTATGTTCAAAAAGGAATTCTAGATATTCAATTCATTGATACTGATCATCAATGGGCTGATATATTTACTAAACCTTTGTCTGTTGAAATATTTGATTTTATAAAGAAAAAATTTGAACATGTGTTATGTCTCTGGTTAATGTGCGCCTCTGAAAACAAAATTCAGACTCTGAAAGATACTCAGAAGCTAATTGAGAATCAGACTCTCTTTTGGAGACTCTGGTAAACATAAGCCTCTGATAGACTCTCAGACTCTGTCAAGGAATCTTAGACTCTCAGAAGCTCATATTAGTGGAAGCATGACTGTTGAGTTTAGTAACACCTGCCCCACTACGGTGACAGTTACTTTTTAGTTTCTCAGACGTGGTCTGTCTGTATTGGGTAAGAACTCAAAGGGCAATGATTTCTTTACGTTTAACAAGTTACCCTCGCATCTTCCCAACACTTTTACGGCTGCATGCTCACTATCTTTATTACTCTTGTTTGTTTGTCCCCTACTCTTTCCAAACGGTTTTTCAACTCTTTTCTATAAATACCAATCACACACAACTCACTTCTCTTTTCACACTTTGATTTTTCTCTGAACATTTATTTTGTTTTCAGTCTCTGTAAAAATTTTGTTCTCAAAATCAAAACCTAGAAACCTTCAAATGGCAAGTGATCTTATTCAATCTGGTGTGATAATCAAAACTGGTAAATGATACGTGATTAAACCCAGAACCATGAACCTCATCAAAGAAACTCTGGAAGTTCAAGTTGAATCTCCAGTGGACTTCGGCTCTCTCATTCGTCATGGTGTAGACGTCTCTTCTCATTTCTTATCACAAGGAATGATGAGTTATTTCGGTATGTTGAATGGACCAACATATCAGGAGCTAGTGAGAGACCTCTGGGTCAGGGCAGAAGTTTTTGACAAGGAGGACGCTACCATTGAAGAAACTGCTGCAATCATGAACAACCCTAAACTGGCTGGCAAGAATAGAAAGGAAATGAGTTTAAGACCGTACAAAGGTCTTGAAATCAGGTCCGCTGTGATGGGGATTCCAATCCTTATCACTGAAGAGGTGGTTGCCAGAGCATGCAGAGTGGTAAATGAAGGAAAATTCCAGTGGAATGTTGAAAAGAAGAGTGATTGGATGGGTATCTGCAACAAACTCTTATTTGAAGGAAGACCCTCAAATTTGGGTAGTGTTGGGGGAAGAATTATGAGATTTATAAATGTTAATTATTTTGTGCAGAGAAACCTAAAATTGTCTTAATTGTTGTTCCTACAATTATTTCGGTGATGCTATTTTCTATTGGCTACTTTTTGATAAAGAGAAAGCGTAGAAAGAGTCGTAGGACTATTCTTAGAGAAAATTGTAAGTACTGTCTTATTTATTTATGATCTTGCAACTTCATATAAGATTTAACAAGTTTAATAATTTAATTTAAAAACTTAATCAAATAAATTGTATCTACTATCTAGTTGGTGAAGAATGCGCCACATTAGAGCATAATATGTCCTTGTTGATGGAAGAGAAGTGGCTATAAAAAGGCTTTCAAAAAGTTCTAATCAAGGTGTAGAAGAGTTCAAGAATGAATTTTTGTTGATAGCCAAGCTTCAACATAGAAATCTAGTGGCTTTTATTGGTTTTTGCCTTGAAGAACATGAGAAAATACTTATTTATGAATTTGTGCCCTGTTGTGAATTCGTTGTGAAAACCACACCAATAATAATTTTGATGCGTGGAGCAAATTAATACCAAGTAATCAATTAAGCGGGTGACAAAATAATTCAAACAAAATAAACAGCAATAGATAAAAGGAAGAAGGAGAACACAAGAAATTGTTTACCCAGTTCAGTCTAATAATGACCTACTCTGTGGGAGAGAGCAGCTCTCCGTTCCAATATAATGATATGAGTTTCTTTACAAAGAGATATTGAGTTACAAGAATCAGTCTTCAAACCTAATTCTACCCAAGTCCCAATCTCTTCCCGTGACCAAGAGACTCAATCCTAATAGTGTTTTGTTCAAGGTGAATCAAAACAATCCCAACCCTAGAGTTTGTTGCCAAGAGAATTTCTCTATAAAACCCTAGTTTATATGTTGGCTTCTAAACCTTGTTTTTCTACTACTTTAATCATCTGATACAAGCTTATATTTATAGTGGAAAACATCCCTCAAAAATTGGAACAAACCAGGCCCATGGGGGAAAAAAAAAAACAGATTTATTTTTCCCTGCTGTTCGCGAATTCGGGCGCCGAACTCTCCTGTTCGGGCGCCGATTTTTGCCGAGCCAGAAGGCTCTTTCTGCAGGTCCAATTCGGGCCCCGGACTACTCCATTCGGGCCCCGAATTGAACAGTGCCAGGATGAATTTTTGAGTCATTTTCCAACAATTCTCCACCTTGACTCTAAAATAGTGATGATGCCAATTTAACCATCAACCACCATGCTGCTCTCTCCAACCTTCATCTATGCTTCAATGAAGTTAATCAAGTCCAAGCAATGCTTGAACTTTGATCTCGGTAATGATTTGGTGAACATGTCTGCTGGATTTTCTTCCGATGCCACTTTCTCCACCATGATCTCCTTAGACTCAATCATGTCTCTAACAAAGTGCAAACGAATGTCAATGTGCTTTGTTCTTTCGTGATATACCTGATGGTTTGCCAAATGAATGGCACTTTGGCTATCACAATGTATCTTCACACACCCTTGACCAATCCCCATTTCTCCAATCATACCTTTCAACCATATGGCTTCCTTGACCCCTTCAACAAGAGCAATGTACTCTGCTTGAGTTGTTGAAAGAGCTACAACTGATTGTTGATTTACCTTCCAAGTTACTGCTGTACCGAACAGTGTAAACACAAATCCTGACAAAGATTTTCTAGTGTCTACATTACCTGCATAGTCCGCATCCACATATCCCTCCAAAGCATCCCTTCCTGGTTGTGACCTTGTATACTTCAGACCACCTTTCAAAGTCCCATTCAAGTATCTCAGAACCCACTTCAAAGCTTGCCAGTGCACTTGACCCGGATTTGCCATAAACCGACTTATCACACTTATTGCATAGGATAAGTCCGGTCTACTACAAACCATACCATACATGATGCTTCCAACCCCACTTGCATAGGGAGTACCCTCCATCTTGCTTTTCTCTTCATCGGATTGAGGACACTGTTTTATTGACAACTTTGTGTGATGTCCAAGAGGAGTGCCAACGACCTTAGAATCTTTCATCTTGAATCGCTCCACCACTTTCTTCAAGTACCCTTGCTGAGATAAGAACAGCTCACCTTTGTTTCGGTCTCTCATGATATCCATACCAAGTATCCTCTTTGCATTACCAAGATCCTTCATCTCAAATTCATCATTCAATCTTTTCTTGAGCTTCTGAATCTCTTGCTTGTCAGAACTTGCCATAAGAATATCATCTACATAAAGGAGAAGGTAGAGAGTGACTTTCTCATTCCTTCTCATCATGTAAACACAACTGTCATAGTTGCTTCTTACAAAACCAGCCTTTACTAGGAACTCATCAAACCGACGATACCACTGCCTTGGACTTTGCTTCAACCCATACAAAGATTTCTTCAACAAACACACTTTTGTATTATCTTCTACGAAACCTTCTGGTTGTTGCATATAGATAGTTTCTTCCAACTGTCCATGTAGAAATGCGGTCTTCACATCCATCTGTTCTAACTCAAGATCATACATGTTAACAATCGCCATAAGTACCCTTATAGAACAATGTTTCACTACCGGTGAAAAAATTTCATTGTAATCAATCCCTTCCACCTGAGTAAAACCCTTTGCTACAAGTCTTGCCTTATACCTTGGTGCTTCGACCCCTGGTATACCTTCTTTCTTCTTAAACACCCACTTGCTTCCCACTACCCTTTGATTCTTAGGTAATGAAACAAGTTTCCAAGTCTGGTTCTTTTCCAATGAAAGCATTTCCTCATTCATTGCCTTCAACCAATCCTTGCTTTTGTTGCTTTCTAATGCTTCCCTGAAGTTCTTTGGTTCCGAGTCTTGCACTTCTTCAGCTGCATTCAAAGCATAACATATGAGGTCAGCATAACCGTATCTAACAGGTGGATTAATTTGTCTCCTTTCCCTATCTCTTGCTAGCTGATAGTCAGGATCAATTATTTCTTGGCCTTCACTCTCATCAGGTACTGGAGTCTGATCCTCCCCTTCCCTTTCATCAGTGGTAGGCTCCACCTCAAACTGAATTTTCTGTACCCCTGTTTCTAAGCTTTCTTCCAGGTCTTTGCACTTCATCCCCATACGGGTCTCATCAAAAGTAACATCCCTGCTTATAATAAATTTTGATCCTCCAGGTTCCATCTTCCACAGTTTGTAACCTTTCACACCTTCAGGATAACCAATGAAAATACACCTCACAGCTCTAGCATCAAGTTTGTCCTGTCTGACATGAGCAAATGCTAAAGCTCCGAAAACTTTCAAATTAGAGTAGTCTGTCGGTCTCCCACTCCAAACCTCCATAGGTGTCTTGAGATCTATCCCTGTTGATGGACATCTGTTGATCAAATATGCTGCAGTACTAACAGCTTCTCCCCAGAAACTCTTGGACAATCCAGCTCCCAACAGCATACACCTCACACGCTCCAACAAGGTCCTGTTCATTCTTTCAGCAAAACCATTCTGTTGAGGTGTGTATGCCACGGTTCTATGCCTCTTTATACCTCTTTTCCTGCAAAACTCATTAAACTGCTCTGAAACAAACTCCAGGCCATTGTCAGTTCTTAACACTTTCAGTTTAGTTCCAATCTGATTTTCTACAAGTGTATGCCATTCTTTAAATTTTTCAAAAGCGTCACTTTTATTCTTCAGAATGTAAACCCATACCCTTCTAGAATAATCATCAATAATAGACATGAAATATGAACCTCACCCATGAGTTTTAACTGATGCTGGACCCCAAAGATCCGAATGAACATACTCAAAAGGCCTACTAGATTTATGCACACCCACTCCAAACTTCACCTTGTGTTGTTTGCCTAACGTGCAATTATCACAGAAATCTAGTTTGTTCAATTTTTCATTCCCTAGCAAACCTTGTTTAGCTAGCTCAACCAAACCTCTCTCACTGACATGACCTAACCTCAAATGCCACAGTTTAGTTATGTCCAGAGTGTCTACACTAGCAACCGATGCATGAGCTATAACAGTGGAACCTTCTAAAATATATAAACCATGTATTTTAGACCCTTTAGCTATAACTAATGCACCATGAGAAATTCTCATCATTCCACGTTCAATTCTAGTGCAATATCCTAGACCATCAAACATGCTTATAGATATTAAATTTCTCTTAAGTTCAGGAATATACCTCACATCCTTCAAAAGGAAATCACGGTCATCAAACATTTTGAGACGGATAGTACCCATACCTTGAATTTTGCAAGCCTTATTATTACCAAGGCGAACAACTCCACCTTCTTTCAGCTCTAATGATTCAAAGTACTCCTTTCTTGGACAGATGTGATAAGAGCACCCAGAGTCCAAGACCCAGCCCTTTTCAGGTTCCCAACTTGTCACAGTTAGTGCTCCAACACTCTCATAACCTTCCTCTTCACTTGCAATCTGAACGGATGGATTACCACTTCCATTGCCCTTTCTCTCCGGACAATCCTTCTTGAAGTGACCTGGATTGTGACAAATAAAACATTTGTATTGTGTTTTATTACCACCACCCTTCGACCTAGACTTTGACCTGGAATTCTTGCCTTTCCCATTTCCCCTGTTTTGACTTCTCCCCCTTGAGACATTCAAGCCTTCTCCACTATCATCAGCCTTCAACTCTTTGAACTTGGTTAACTCTTTGGTTCTCAAAGCTGCTTGAACTTCCTCCAAAGTGATAGTGCCTTCTTTGCCATAAAGCATTGTATCCTTGAAATTCTCAAAGGACCTAGGTAAAGCACACAGTAGGTGTAAGGCTTTATCCTCATCTTCCAGATTTACATCTATGTTCGCCAAATCATCAATAATCTTATTGAACTCCGTCAGTTGCTCCATTATAGGTTTTGACTCCACCATTCGGTAAAAGTAGAGTTGTTGTTTCAGACATTGTCTATGTGCCAAGGACTTGGTCATGTACAATGAGTCAAGTTTATTCCACATAGACACAGCAGTAGTCTCCCTTGCTACCTCTCTCAACACCTTATCCCCAAGACACAGAATGATAGCACTGACTGCTTTATCATTCATCTTAGTCTTCTCAGCAGGTGTTAGATGCGCAGGCATCTGTGCTTCTCCCTTCAATGCTTCAACACACTTTTGTTGAATTAGAATTGCCCTCATCTTTACCTTCCACAACCCAAAGTCGTTACTACCGGTAAACTTTTCAATATCCCACTTCGAACCCATGATACCTGGTTATTGATTTGACCTTTGCCCCACGGTGGGCGCCAATTGTTGTGAATTCGTTGTGAAAACCACACCAATAATAATTTTGATGCGTGGAGCAAATTAATACCAAGTAATCAATTAAGCGGGTGACAAAATAATTCAAACAAAATAAACAGCAAGAGATAAAAGGAAGAAGGAGAACACAAGAAATTGTTTACCCAGTTCAGTCTAATAATGACCTACTCTGGGGGAGAGAGCAGCTCTCCGTTCCACTATAATGATATGAGTTTCTTTACAAAGAGATATTGAGTTACAAGAATCAGTCTTCAAACCTAATTCTACCCAAGTCCCAATCTCTTCCCGTGACCAAGAGACTCAATCCTAATAGTGTTTTGTTCAAGGTGAATCAAAACAATCCCAACCCTAGAGTTTGTTGCCAAGAGAATTTCTCTATAAAACCCTAGTTTATATGTTGGCTTCTAAACCTTGTTTTTCTACTACTTTAATCATCTGATACAAGCTTATATTTATAGTGGAAAACATCCCTCAAAAATTGGAACAAACCAGGCCCATGGGGGAAAAAAAAAAACAGATTTATTTTTCCCTGCTGTTCGCGAATTCGGGCGCCGAACTCTCCTGTTCGGGCGCCGATTTTTGCCGAGCCAGAAGGCTCTTTCTGCAGGTCCAATTCGGGCCCCGGACTACTCCATTCGGGCCCCGAATTGAACAGTGCCAGGATGAATTTTTGAGTCATTTTCCAACATGCCCAACAAGAGTCTTGATTACTTTCTATTTGGTTACACACTTTTCACTTTAAACTCTTTCATTTGTCAATATTTAAATTGATGCATTACATATATATCTTTTTTCTATATATGGACTTAATTTTGTTTCCTGAACTATTTTGTAGATTCGCAACAACAAAAGTTGTTAACTTGGGTTGAACGCTTCAACATCATAGGAGTTGTTCGAGGGATTCTTTATTTGCATGATCATTCTCGACTCAAAAATCATAACTCAAAATATATGCAAAAATATGATTCCTAAAATTTCAGATTTTGGTTCGGCTCGAATTGTTGAAATAAGTCAAGATGAGGGAAATACAAATAGAATTGCTGGAACATTGTATGTTTTGAATGTTGACCCCTCTGTTATCTTTTTCTACTTTTTTTTTTGGTGCAAATCTTTTCGCACGACTTCATAATTAAAATTAATTTAATTTTTTTTGCAGTGGTTATATGTCTCCAGAATATGCAATGTTTGGACAATTTTCTGAAAAATCCGACATTTATAGTTTTGGAGTTTTGCTTTTAGAGATTATCGCTGGAAAGAAAAATAAAAGTCCATTTACTCCACACCATGTTGCTTATGACCTCTTGAATTATGTGAGTGTAATGATCTAACAATAGTACCCTTTCATTTTTCCTATTATAATAAAATATATACACTCTAGTCGGAACTTAAAACAATCTTTAGTCAAATTTTATATATTTTTTGATCGAATTTCAGAAGATTACTAGAGTTTTTTTCCCTAGTATTGGAAGAGTTAAGAACAAAAAAAATAATTTTGTGCACTGAAGTATATATACGACCAAGATAAGATTTGAGAAATTTAATTTCACACATTAATTCAGGCATGGAGACAGTGGATGGATCAAACACCTTTAAGTGTTTTGGACCCAAATATTCAAGAAGATTATTCTACAGATGAAGTCATTAAGTGCCTTCAGATTGGTCTATTATGTGTTCAACATGATCCGGATGCTAGACCTTCAATCGTGACAGTTGCTTCTTATCTTAGCAGTTATGCAGTTGAATTACCAACTCCACAAGAACCTGCGTTTTTCTTGCATGGTGGAACGAATTCAAACGTTCTTGCACAAGAATCAAGTTCTACTCAATATGCGAATAGTTCTGCACTATTCTCAAACAATCAAATGTCTGCAAGTACTTTTATTCCTCTATAGTTTATTAAATTTTATATTAGTTGTATAATTGTTGTCAACACTCAACAAACTATGTTTTCTAGTATCAATTAATATAACTTTGAAACGGAGTGAGGAAATGGAGATTGTAATTTGAATCATGTACGAACTTTGTTGGAATTAATGTAATTTTCCCTTTGATGATGTATAAGCAAATGCTCTATATGGGCATTGTGCCCAATAACCTCATTTACCCTTTGATGATGAAATGGTTTATAGAGATGTAGTCACTTGGAATACCCTTTGATGATTGAATTTGTTTGGAAAGATGAATAGAAGAAATGCAAATGATTTGTTGGAAACTTTCATTGAATTGCAGTTTTTGAGTGTTGGTTTGCTTAAACCCGATAAGATACGATAGCTACTGTTCTCCCAACTTGTGCTCAACTAGGAGATTGGTATCTATGAAAAAAAAGCATAATGTGATGTGGTAATTGGAACAATGCTTGAGAATATATATGAAAATGTGTAAATGTGAAAATCTTCAATGACATACCCGAGAAGGAATGATTTCGCATACGTTTGTTCTTCATGGTAAAACCTAATCATGTAACATATATTTGTTGGACTATTGTCGCCTCGTGCTCATTCTGATTTGGTTGAGCAATGTCACCAGTTTTTTTATGTAATGAACCATTTTTACTTGATTGAACCAGACATTTATCATCATGCTTGCGAGGTTGATACTTTTAGTCAAGTTAGGTTTTCGGTAGATTTGTTATTCTGCTCAGTATTATGATATTACCCATCTAGATGTTTACGTATATGGTGCATTGTACTCGGTGGTTGATAGGTGCTCAAAAGTACTTTATTTCATGTGTTAATCTAGGCATTTTAGTGACTTGTTTTGCAAGTTATATATGGAAAAGCACTCATTTATTGTAATTTTACCAATTGTGCTTTATATGCCTGATTCTACCCAATTTGTGCAGGAATTGACAAGCAAGGACCAAGAAAAAGTGCACAAGTCCTCAAGAATTTCGCTATTAGCGAAGATCTCGCTGATAGCGAAAATGCTCCAGGAAGACTTCGCCAATAGCGAAGTTTGGAATGCAGAAGCGAAGAAATTCGCTATTAGCGAATATTTCGCTAATAGCGAAATCAATCCAGGGAGATTTCGCCATTAGCGAAGTTATGGCGAAATTCAGGAATTTCAACAGGATAAGGGCCACGTGGAATCACCCCATTGGGGCAGAGCAGATTTTCTTGATTTCGTTGATAGCGAAATATTTGGCTATCAGCGAAAGTTCGTAAAGGCAGCCAGTATACATTGTTTATTTTCTCTTCCAACCATTCCATTCCACTGTTTTATTAAGTTTCTGGTTTTTAGAGAGAGAATAGGGCAATTTCTAGAGAGAGAAACACAAAGCAAGGTAGTTAGGAGAAGATTCAAGCCAAGATTTATTGAGACATCATGGATCTTGTTATGGAATCTTCATCTTTTCTTCATTTCTTGCATAGCTATCATAGACATATGTAGCTACATCTACTCTTGTGGGTCTTGAGGTATTCAAACAAGCTATTATGTAATCTTTTGATCATTTAATATATGGTTCTAGCTTATTTATTCAATATTGTTGTTATTCTTGTGTTTAATGTTTTATTGAGATTCAAAATGATATTGACAAATGCTTTTGGATTTGAGAACTAGAATAACAATCTATCTTAAGTTATCATGCTAGACATAGATGTTACCATTTGATAATCACTTTTAATCTAGAATTTAATGCTTTTGGATCATTTAATCGAGCGAGAAATCGTCGATTAAACGATCCACATGACTTTGTGATTGTTTAAACGTGCGGGAAATCGACATTTAAACAATCCCCTAAAACTAACGATATCATTTGGACACGAATGATATTGTCGAGTGATTGTGATAATATCGTTTAAAAAGCTAGAATCCGTTATTTGATCGAGAGATTGCAGCTGTTACGCTTGGTTGATATCTCTGACCCCAAGCGAAATAGCCCTATCTTTGCTCATTTTACTTTTATGTCGAATAGTGAAAATAGTTTTACACAAACAAACAAATTATACCCAAAAACTTGAAATGATATTTGACGTAAACTACTTATGAGACACACCAATCCCTGCGGAAACGAATCTATTGTACGCACATGTAAATAGAAATATAACACGTAAAAATCTTACATCAAAATGGCGCCGCTGCCGGGGATTGGCAATAGTGTCATAAGTAGTGTAACTATCTTATCATTTTAAGCAATTTTGCACAAAGATTATTTCTTGTACATATATACTCATATATCATTCATTGTTCCTTTTATTGCTAACCACCTGGTATAGTCTTCTGAACTTTGTTTATGCGAGGTACCGTTTCTAAAGACCAACTTCGGTTTGATCCTGAAATAGAGAAAACAGCTCGTAGGAACAACAACAAAACAAAGAAAGAAAAGATTTTGGCTAGGCTGGCTCAGCGAGAAGGAACCTCCGGTTCTCCTCCTTCCACAACCGAATCTCCACAATCATCCCCAGAGTTATCTCCTCCGACATCTCCTACAAGAAGTCAACCAGGCATCACAATGAATGCCTTACCACCACCTGGGGGTGATGAAGAAGAAAATGTGCTTCCATGCTGGGTTAGTCCAAGAAGACTCGCTCGTCTTGGGAGGCCGAATGCTAGGCAATTTGAGATGAAGACGAGAATGATTCAACTCATGACATCTCATCCATTTTCTTGGTTAGATCACGAAGATCCATACAAGCATCTCATTACCTTCTATAGTCTAGCCGGTACACTTGGAGCTAGTGAAGCGGATGAAGAGAATGTGTTCACAAGATTATTTCCTATTTCATTGATAGGGAAAGCTAAAGAATGGTTCTTAGATCTACCAACTTCAACCATGACCGATTGGCCGGTATTGGAGAAAGCTTTTTCCGAGAGGTTCTTTTCGGAAGATAGGCACCTAGAAGCTAAAACTGCAGTTACAACATTCAGTCAAGGTGCTAGTGAGTCACTTTGTGATGCATGGGAGCGTTACAAATCTTTGTTGAGGAATTGTCCCAAGCATGGTTATGATAGTCAAATGCAAATCTACCTTTTCCGCCAAGGTCTTCAAAGTGAATCCAAGATTTTGTTAGAAGCATCGGCAAATGGTTCTCTGATGTTGAAAACTCCACAAGAGGCGGTAAGGATCATTGATCAAATGGCGCTCAACTCTCGCAAATCTTCTCATAATAGAAATCCTTCACAAAGGAAAGCAGGTATTCTTGAATTAGAGACAAATGATGCGGTGTTAGCACAAAACAAACTCCTCACTCAACAAATAGACGCAATGCAAAAGAAAATGGAGAGTTTACCCAAGCAAATCATGGAGCAATTCCAAAAAGATGGGGGTTCTGCACAAGTGAATGCTTGCGAGTTGTGTTTCGGTGATCATCCCACCGGCTATTGTCCACCACCATCTTTAGAAGAGGTCAATTTTTTGGGAAACCAACAAAGGCCAAATCAACAACAAGGTCAACAAAACGGTAGTTCCAATCAAGGGAGATATCCGGGAAACAACAACTTTCCACGAGGAAACTCATTTGGCCAACCATGGAGACAACCACCACCTCACTACTTTCAACCACCCAATTATTACCAACAACCTTACAACAATTATTATCAATATCCACCCCAAAACCTTCAACAACAACAAAACCGTCCTCCAAACACGGACGAGACCTTGAACCAATTCATGCAATTGTCCTTAGCTAACCAAAAGAGCAACGAGGCTTCGATCAAGAACCTCGAAACACAAATGGGGAAAATGGCACAACAAATGGCTCAAGCTAACCAACAAGGGGGAGCCTTCACCGCCAACACACAAGCCAACCCAAAAGGGCAAGAGCATTGCAAAGCCATATCAATAAGAAGTGGCAAAGTGATTGGCCGAGGGATAGGTGTCGATGATTTGGAAGTGGAGCGGAAGGTTGTAGAGGAATTTGATTTTGAGGAAGTTGATGAAGAGGAAGGTGTTGAGAAGGATGGAGAGGAAGAAAATAAAGGATACTTAGTTGAAAATGAAAAAAATGAAAAAAAAAAGAGTAGTTGAAAAGAATGAGAAGGAAACAAAGAAGAAAGTTGAGAAGAAGGTGTCGACTCAACATTTACCTTACCCACAAGCTCCATCAAAGAAAGACAAGGAAAGGCAATATGCAAGGTTTCTTGAACTTTTCAAGAAGTAACAAATTGATATTCCATTTTCGGAAGCCTTGGAACAAATGCCGGCGTATGCTAAGTTCATGAAAGATATCCTTTCCAAGAAGAGAAGAGTCAACGATGAAGAAGTCATTCAACTTGATGCAAATTGTAGTGCCATCATTCAAAGGAGGTTGCCAAAGAAGGAACAAGATCCGGGGAGAGTCACTCTACCGGTAGCTATAGGAACCACTGCTGCTGGCAAGGCACTACTTGATCTTGGTTCAAGCATCAATCTCATGCCTTGGTCTGTCGCTAAAAGAGTTGGTGAATTATGCGTGAAGCGGACGGGGATGACTTTGCAATTGGCCGATAAATCCTTCGCAAAGCCTTTGGGAATAGCGGAAGATGTGTTAGTAAAAGTTGACAAATTTGTGTTCCCGGCCGATTTTGTGATTATGGATATTGAGGAGGATGACGATGTGCCTATTCTTTTGGGAAGAAATTTCATGCAAACGGCACGGATGATGATTGACCTCGATGACAACATCATCAAGGTGAGGTTTGATAATGAAGAGGTACACTTCAATATTCGTGATGCCATTAAGTACTTCAAGGATAAGGGCACATGTTTTAAAGTGGATGCAACCGAAGAAGTCATCATGACCAATCGGAAGCAATTTCTTAACCGAACACCCCTTGAAAGTGCTTTGACGGATGCTCTTGATTTTATTGGTGCTGAAGAAGCAAGAGAGATTGAAGATTGCTTAAAAGAGTTAGACACCTTGAAGGAAGTTTCTCCTCATCATGCTAAACTTGAAGAGTTGAAAGAGGGGTCCGATGAAGCATCTAAGGTTGAAGATGCCAAGGTGGAATTAAAGGTCTTACCATCACATCTCAAGTATGTCTTTCTTGAAGATGATAATGTCAAACCGGTCATCATAAGTAGCGCTTTAACCGTCAAGGAAGAAGAAAGTTTGGTGGAAATTCTAAAGTCCAACAAAGAAGCTATAGGGTGGAAGTTGTCCGACTTGAAAGGGATAAGTCCATCTTATTGTATGCACAAAATAATGATGGAAGATGATTTCAAACCGGTAGCACAACCACAACGCTGCTTGAATCCAACAATGAAAGAGGTAGTGCGCAAGGAAGTGGTGAAGCTATTAGAAGCCGGTATGATATATCCGATCTCGAATAGTGCATGGGTTAGTCCGGTTCAAGTAGTTCCAAAGAAAGGAGGTATGACGGTGATCACAAATGAGAAAAATGAGTTGATTCCAACTAGGACCGTCACCGGATGGAGAATGTGCATTGATTATAGAAGACTCAATCAAGCTACAAGGAAGGATCACTTCCCATTGCCCTTTATGGATCAAATTCTTGAAAGACTCTCCGGTCAAGCCTTCTATTGTTTCCTTGATGGCTATTCCGGCTACAACCAAATCACCGTCAACCCGGAAGATCATGAGAAGACGGCTTTCACTTGTCCTTTTGGTATTTTTGCTTATAGAAGAATGCCCTTCGGCTTATGCAACGCACCCGCTACCTTTCAACGGTGTGTTCAAGCCATCTTCTTCGATTTAACTGAGAAATGCATGGAGGTCTTCATGGATGATTTTTCGGTTTTTGGTTCTTCATTTGATTCGTGTTTGAAAAACTTGGACATCATACTGAAGCGATGTGTTGAAACTAATTTGGTGCTCAATTGGGAGAAATGTCATTTCATGGTTACCGAGGGTATTGTCCTTGGTCACAAGATTTCTTCAAGGGGTATCGAGGTAGATCAAGCTAAGGTTGATGTCATTGGAAAGCTCCCACCTCCCATAAATGTCAAAGGGGTAAGAAGTTTTCTTGGTCATGCCGGATTCTACCGGCGCTTCATCAAAGATTTCTCAAAGATTGCAAAGCCATTGAGCAATTTGCTCAACAAAGATAAGTCTTTCGAATTTGATCAAGAATGTTTAAATGCTTTTAAAATTTTGAAAGAAAGCTTGACAACCGCACCCATAATCACGGCTCCTAATTGGACCCTAAATTTTGAACTCATGTGTGATGCTAGTGATTATGTTGTGGGTGTCGTGTTAGGCCAAAGAAAGAACAAAGTTTTTCATGCTATCCATTATGCAAGCAAGGTCTTAAACGATGCTCAAATCAGTTATGCAACTACCGAAAAAGAATTGCTTGCAATTGATATGCATTAGAAAAATTTCGTTCTTATCTTATTGGTTCAAAAGTTGTTGTGTTCACTGACCATGCAGCAATTAAGTACTTGATCACCAAAGCCGATTCTAAACCAAGGCTCATCCGGTGGATGCTCTTACTACAAGAGTTTGATCTGGAGATCAAGGACAAAAAGGGGACCGAGAATTTGGTGGCCGATCACCTTTCAAGGCTTGTAAACATTGAGGTAACCGAGAAGGAACAAGAGGTCCGGGAAGAGTTTCCGAATGAGAAGTTACTCATGGTGCAAGAGAGGCCATGGTTTGCCGACAGGGCAAATTACAAAGCAAAGGGTGTCATACCGGAGGATTTCAATTATCAAATGAAGAAGAAGTTTCTACGAGACTCCACTCATTATTTGTGGGATGACCCCTATCTGTTCAAGACCGAGGCCGATCAACTCTTGAGACGATGCGTTGCGAGAGAAGAAGCCAAGGAGATCTTGTGGCAATGTCACAACTCACCATATGGTGGCCACTTCAACGGTCAAAGAACGGCAGCAAAAGTTCTTCAAGCTGGGTTCTATTGGCCCACACTTTTCAAAGATGCATATGAACATGTCCAAAATTGTGAAAACTGTCAAAAGATGGGAGGAATTGCAAAGAGAAATGAAATGCCCTTGCAAATTATGCAAGAAGTTGAAGTTTTTGATTGTTGGGGTATTGATTTTGTCGGACCGTTTCCTTCCTCGTTCTCAAATGAATACATCTTGGTATGTGTGGACTATGTGTCAAAATGGGTTGAAGCAATCGCTTCCCCAAAAGCCGATAGTAAGACGGTGATCAAATTCTTAAAGAAGAACATCTTCACTCGCTTTGGAACTCCGAGGGTGCTTATTAGCGATGGTGGATCTCATTTTTGCAATTCGCAACTAGCCAAAGCTCTTGAACACTATGGAGTAAAGCATAAGGTTGCTTCACCTTACCATCCACAAACAAATGGCCAAGCCGAGGTGTCCAATCGGGAAATCAAAAAAATCATGGAAAAGACCGTGTCTTCATCACGGAAAGATTGGGCATTAAAGCTTGATGAAGCGTTGTGGGCCTATAGGACCGCTTTTAAGGCACCTACGGGTTTCACACCATTCCAATTGGTGTATGGGAAGGCATGCCACTTGCCGGTTGAATTGGAGCACAGGGCATTTTGGGCGCTAAAGTTTTTGAATTTTGACCAAGAGCAAGCGGGGGAGAGAAGAAAAATTCAAATGCATGAACTTGAGGAAATGAGGAATCAAGCTTACGAGTCCTCCAAGTTGTACAAGGAGAAGGTGAAGAGGTATCATGACAAGCGGATTGTGAAAAGGAACTTTGAGCCCGGACAAATGGTATTACTATTTAACTCAAGATTGAGATTATTTCCGGGGAAGCTCAAGTCCAAGTGGTCCGGTCCGTTTTTGATTAAAGAAGTAAAGCCCTATGGAGCGGTGGTGTTGGAAGATCCAATGACAAAAACCAACTGGACGGTTAATGGGCAAAGATTGAAGCCCTACTTTGGTGGTGAAGTTGATCGACAAACGTCGACAATTTTACTAAATGATCCATGATTTGCGTGAAAAAGGCGTCGAGCTAATGACGTAAAACAAGCGCTTGCTGGGAGGCAACCCGGTTTTGTAAGTCATTTTTTTTATGTTTCATTGCATGTAGGAACAAGTCATAAGCATTAAAGAACCAAAAAGAAGCAATTTCAAAAACTAAAACCATGGAATTTCGCTATCAGCGCAAATTTCGCTATTAGCGAAATCATCACAGAGAGTTTTCGCCAATAGCGAAATTGGCTGGGTCTGCGCAGGAATTTCGCTATCAGCGAATTCTACGCTATCAGCGAAATCACTCCAGGGAGATTTCGCTATTAGCGAAATTGGCCATTACTTTGGCCCAACCACCCAACCCAACTCCTTTTGTACGGTTTCATTGTCAAAAACCATCAAAACTTCAAAACTTTTTCTCTTCTCTCTCACATAACCCTAAAACACAAATTCCTTCCTAGTCAAAGCAAGTCAAGCAATCATCTCACTGCATAATCTTCATCTTGCACGTGCATTATCATTGATTAACAGGTTTGCTTTCCTTTCCTTTTTTCTTGTTCCTAATTTAAAAAAAAATCATGTTTTTATACATTTTTAGAAATGGCTAGGGTTTAGGGTTAGAGACTTGTTTGTGATTAGAGATTTTTTGCAATAGGTTGGTAGTGTGAAAAGGAACGTGAATCACTATCCTTGTGCCTTAAACATTCAATTTTTGAAAAAAAATTAGAAACTTTTGGAAAATTAGGTTTTGAATGATTTCTGTGCAAAGGTTGTGATTTGGGTTCATTTGTTGTTCACTAGGGTGTTATAGAGACATAGGGAGACTTTTCATGTAGAAATTTGCTGGATTTTGTGGTTAAAATTGTAGGCATTGATTTGAAATTTTTCTGGACAAAAGCTGAGTTCGAAGAAACTCGCTGATGGCGCGAAATTTTTGCTATCAGCGAATTTCTTGCTATTTCGAAGAAACTCGCTAATGGCGCAAATTTCGCTATCAGTGAATTTCTTGTGTTTTCGCTGATAGCCTAAAAATTTCGCTATTAGCGAATTTCTTGCGAAATTGCCCAGAATTTTGAATTTTTTTGAAATTGTCAATGTATTATCCCATACTTGTTCTAATTCTTTCTATGCTATATATTGGAATTTCCTGGTTGTTTTGCAGATGGGTCCTAAACCACAATCCACCGGTACCAAACGCCCACGAACCAAAGCCTCCTCATCCACCTCCACCCAACCACCACCCTATGACCGCTCCCGTTTCCCACACAAAGCCCAACATGCTAGGTTCATCAGCATGAACAAATACAAAACCTGGCCAGAGAAAGTGTTTGACATTAACCCTGATGGCCAAAACTGTGACTTCCTGTACATGTTCACGAGCGAGCATGGGACAAACTCCTCCAACCTTACACTAAGATAAACCTTGATCTGTTGAAGGAGTTTTATGCTAACTCCTTACCAGACGGTTCCCCAACCACCTTGGCCGATAGTTTTTCCTTCACCACTTTTGTGAGGGGTAAAACTATCCGTTTTGACAGAGATGCCATCAATGACTTCCTTGGAAATCCCCTCACCCTACCCGAGTCCGAGGAACCAACTGTACCTACCCTGTGCACTTATGGTCAGAAAAATGCGCAAGGAAATTGGAATCTCCGGAGAATCGAAAAGGACATTCTCCTCAAGGACCGTAGGTTCATCAAGAATGCATCTGGGAAAGCTCAAAAGGCTCTTTATGCTGACATGAATGCCAAGGCTAGTGTGGTGTTCAAATTTTTAGTGCACAATGTCGTACCTAAGAGTCATACCTCTGACGCTCCCATTAGGATTGTCCCGCTGATCTGGAGTATCCTGCAAGGAACACACCCGCATCATTGCAAATGAGCTCAAGAGTGTCGCCTTGAACTGTGCCACGGGGTCAAAAGCTAATCTCACATTTCCTGGGTTGATTATGGGGCTACTGCAAGCCAATGGGGTAGATATACCTGAAGCCGCAGATGAAGAGATCCAGCATCCGGTTGACGACACTTTCATCTCCAGCTTGGTAAAAAGAGAGAGGAGGACAGCTAACTACAAATCTTCTGATGATGAACCAGCCACTGGTGCTGGCACCTTTGATTTCTCCTCTCTACAGTCTTTCATGTCCGAGCAGAGCCGTCATAACCAGTATGTTCGGGATCAGAACACTCATATCATGAACCAAAATGAAGCCATTTATCGGAGCAACCAGGGTATCCAGCAGACCTTCTACAATGCCTGTGTGCATCCTGGCAACCCAGATTATCCGGTGCTGACTCCAGAGGCTTTTCAGAGTTTTGTTCATTGGCCTGAGGACAGGCCAGGTCCTTATGTGGGGGCAGGTGATGATGAGGGCACTGAGGATGAGTTGGATCTTGGCGTTGATGATGGAGAGGATGACTTGTGATCAGAGTTTCTTTACTGCTTATGTCTTTATTTTCTTGTTCTAGCTAACATTTCGTTTTATTTTGGAACTTAATTTTTATTTTGGAATTGTGTACTTCCAAGCACGGTTTGAAGTGCTAAGTACTTTGCTTTTAGTAGTTTAACTTTTAATTAATGACTTAGCTTGTTGATTGTTTTGAAACTAATATGCTTTGGATTGAAACTTTTGTTTACCCTTGCTTTTGTTTCCGAAAAAAAAAAAAATGTTACTCAAGAACATCAAAGTTGTTGTGCTCGAAAGAGCCAAAATTTGAGCAAACTCAGGTGTGTGATAATGATTTGAATTGTGATAAAGCGCAAAACCAAGGTATTGGTTTCCTGTTTTTATAAGCATTCACTAGAATTTGAAATGAGTACTTTGCATAAACTTTATCTCATCTAGTTTTTCTCAGAAACATGTTTATTTATGAACCACTTAGTACTTAGCCTAAATGTGAGGTAGCTTCAAACTGTATATGTTGGAACAAAGGTGTTCAGCAATACCACGTTTTGAGTTTTGATGATAACAAGGTATTAAAAAGTTGTCAATTGGATATTGCTAATATTTGTTTAAGTATGCAGGATATCAATTAAGATTTATATCTTAGAAAGTATTCTGTTTGAACAAAGTTAAAGAGCAAAAAATCCAGAGAAGCTTGTTGCTTGTGATTCTGTTTCGAAGAGAGTCTGAAGACTGCATCGAAGAGAGTCTGAAGACTGTGCCGAAGAGAGTCTGAAGACTGTATCAGAGTCTGAAGACCATCAGAATTTGAGAACCAAGAGAGTCTGAAGATTATCAGAAGCATAGTGCTACAGTGAGTCTGAAGCCACAAATTTGATAATCTGCTAACAAGGATTTCTACTGCATTGCGATGCAAAAAGAAACTCTCAAATAGAGTAACGGCTAGCTTCAAAGTCAACTTGAGCGTGGGAAGCACAAAGACAAAGATTGCAAGCTAGTACAGAGTACGTTGTACGAACTCTGTTTCCACTACTCCACTACCTCGTACAGTTTGGCAACTGTGTCTACCGGTATTAATCCTCAAAGGGAATGGAATTCAAATGATGCTATTGAAGGACTATTACCAAATCAAGCAACAGATCAACAGTCATTGATCAAGCTTCAGAAATCATCCTGATGTGCTGGATGACTCAACGTCTCTTTCCTACGCCTATATAAAGGATAGAAGACTTGGAGAATGCGTGGACTCTAGAACTTGAGAAATTACATTGCGCTGCTTTCGTATTCAACTGAGTCTTAACAAAAGCACATCATCAACTTAGATTCTTACAAACTGAGTATTCTAGAATTTCTAAGTTTCACAGAAAAACAGAGTCTGTCTTTTGTGTAAAACAGAGTCTGTCTTTGTTGTAATTGAAACACTATTTGATTGTTGTCAAAGTTTTTCAACTTTATTCAATTTTCTGTAATTGTGTAAAAGTCTCTTGCTTTTGTGCTTGAGCAAAGGAAGTCTCTTGGCTGCGTCCATTGAGCAAAGGAAGTCTCTTAGTTGTGTCTTTGAGCAAGGAAGTCTCTTGGCTGCGTCCATTGAGCAAAGGAAGTCTCTTAGTTGTGTCTTTGAGCAAGGAAGTCTCTCGCCTGTGTGCTTGAGCAAGGAAGTCTCATACTGTGTGTTTAAGCAACTTGTAATTTGGTATTACATTTTAGTGAACTCTCCTTGGAAGTACAAGGGGGACATGACTACTTCCGGTTTGTGGAAGGAACCTGTATAATTGCTTGTGTTCTCTCTTCTCTCTATCTCTTGATTATTCCGCTGCAATCAGAACCTAATCTCCTATCAGACTCTGATCTCATTCAGACTTTGAGTTTAAAGGAATTAGATTCTCACTCCTCAAGAGCTGCGAAAAAGCAAACACAATTCAACCCCCCCTTGTGTTTTTCTCACCTTCAGTTGGTATCAGAGCTCCGGCTCTGTTGTCATAGCACTTAACCGTGTAACAGAAAAGATCCAGAGAAAAACATGTCTTCCAGTGAACCGTCTTCTTCTGGTGCTACTTCTGGTGCTGCTATACCATATGACTATGGATCCAATAACAGCAGTAGAAAGGCTGATTATGGAAAAATTCCTAAGTTCAAAGGTGATCCTGAAGAATTTTCTTGGTGGAAAACCAACTTCTATAGTTATGTCATGGGTCTTGATGAAGAACTCTGGGACATACTTGAAGATGGTGTTGGTGACTTACAATTTGATGACGAAGGTGCTGCCATTGACCGCAAACTTCACACTGCTGCTCAAAAGAAAATCTATAAGAAACATCATATCATCAGAGGGGCTCTTATCACTGCTATTCCTAAAACGGAATACATGAAGATGAGTGACAAATCTACTGATAGAGCCATGTTTGCTTCTCTCTGTGCTAACTACGAAGGAAGCAAAAAGGTCAGGGAAGCTAAAGCTCTTCTGTTAGTTCATCAATATGAACTATTTAAGATGAAAGAGGATGAAAGTATTGAGCAGATGTACTCAAGATTTCAAACTCTAGTATCTGGTCTTCAAATACTGAAGAAGAGTTACATAGCTTCTGATCATGTTAGCAAGATTTTAAGGAGCTTACCCTCTAGATGGAGACCAAAGGTCACTGCAATTGAGGAGGCTAAAGATTTAAACACTTTAAGTGTTGAAGATCTTGTAAGCTCACTCAAGGTTCATGAGTTAAGTCTCAATGAACATGATTCTGCAAGAAAATCCAAAACCATTGCCTTAAAATCAAAAGGAAGGTCTTCAAAGGCTCTCAAGGTTGAAGAGTCTGAAAATGAGTCTTCAGCTTCTGAAAGCTCAAAGGAGGATCCTGATGTTGCAAAGGAAATGGCTATGCTTTCAAGCAGAATGCAGTACCTTGCTAAGAAGAACAAGAGATTTCTGAGCAAGAGCAGTGGGAAGTGGTTCAAAAAGGAGGATCAGAAAGGTTGCTTCAACTGCAAGAAAACTGGACATTTTATTGCTGAGTGTCCAGAACTGCAGAAGGAGAAACCCAAGTCAAATAGGCCAACCTTCAAGTCAAGCAAGTTTAAGAAGCAGATCAAGAAAAGTCTGATGGCCACCTGGGAAGATCTTGATAATGAGTCAGGATCTGAGGATGATGATGCGGATGGTGAAGCCAATGTAGCTGTTGGACTAATGGCTACAACCGAATCTGTTAAAGAGACACCTGAGGCAGAATCAGATGCAGACTCTGAAAATGAAACAGAGGTATATTCTGAACTCACAAGATCTGAACTTGTAGAATCTGTCAAAGAGCTTCTTGGTCATTTTAAAGCTAAGACCACTGAGTTGAAGAAAGTCAAACAACAGCTTGATAAGCTGTCAAAAAGACATAATTCAACTCTGTTGGAATTAGAAGATTTAAAAGAAGAAAATATCTCTTTATTGATCAAGAAGTGTAGCTGTAAATACTTAAGTGAGCAAGATGTTGCTCTGCAAGAATTTATTGCTACTGGAATTGACAGATCAAGGGTTGCATCCATGATCTATAGCACGTATCAGAACAGAGGACAGGGTCTTGGATTCATTGGAGGAAACTCAAATGAAATGACTCTGAAACCTGGTCCTGATGGAGCCAGAGAGGCGTTGAAAAATCATTTTGTAAGAGAGTCTGATGAAGTCAACACAGTGACTCATTCAGAACCTACAACTTCTACTTCTAAGATTCTGACTAAGTCAAAATCTCAGAATGTTAAGTTAAAGGGTCTGAAAAACTTTGAACCCAAAGCTTTAAAGTCTCAGACTCTGAAACATTCAAAGTCTGATAAACAGACTCTGAAAAAGCCAGAGTCTGAAAAACCAAAGCCTAAGTTTCAAAGAAGAGAAACTGTGAAAGGCAAGTTGAAACCTAAACCAAACGGTTCCAAACCCAAGGTATGGGAGAAAACATTGCCAATGACTTCAAGACGTAACTTACGAAAGGAGTTCAATGGTTCTAAGACTAACCAAAAAGGACCCATGAGAATATGGGTACCTAAGTCTGAAATTATTGATGCTGCAGGTATGTCTAAAAGGACTAGAAAAGCACAAGGCTTGGTACCTGGACAGTGGTTGCTCGCGTCACATGACGGGAGAAAAGTCTATGTTCCTAACCCTAACCATGAAAGAGGGAGGAACTGTGGGATTTGGAGGAAACCAGACTGGCAAAATCATTGGTACTGGAACCATTGGTAACTCTCTGATCTCAATCAGTAATGTGTGGTTCGTTGATGGACTTAGACATAACTTACTAAGCATAAGTCAATTATGTGACAGTGGTTATGATGTATTGTTTAATAAGAACAACTGCACAGTGGTTAACAAGGATGATCAGTCCATAGTCTTCAAGGGAAAACGAAGAAACAATGTATACAAGATAAAATTCTCAGAACTGACTGATCAGAAGGTAATGTGCCTTTTGTCAATGGGTGATAAGAAGTGGTTGTGGCATAGACGTTTGGGACATGCTAACTGGAGATTAATCTCTAAGCTTAGCAAGTTGCAACTTGTCAAAGGCCTACCAGACATTGACTATCACTCAGATGCTCTTTGCGGAGCATGTCAGAAAGGGAAAATTGTCAAGAGTCCTTTCAAGCCGAAAGAAATTGTTTCAACTTCCAGACCCTTGGAGTTACTTCATATTGACTTATTTGGACCAGTTAGTACTGCATCCTTATATGGAAGTAAATATGGACTAGTTATTGTTGATGACTACAACAGATGGTGTTGGGTTAAATTTCTAAAAACTAAAGATGATTCATATTCTGCGTTTAGTAAATTCTGCATCCAAATTCAATCAGAGAAGGAAATGAAAATCTTGAAAGTCAGAAGTGATCATGGAGGAGAATTTGAAAATGAACCGTTTGAGGTTTTCTGTGAAAAACATGGAATTATTCATGAATTCTCTGCACCTAGAATTCCACAACAAAATGGAGTTGTAGAGAGAAAGAACATAACTTTACAAGAGATGGCTAGAACCATGATCCATGAGAACAATCTGGCTAAGCATTTTTGGGCAGAAGCAGTAAACACAGCTTGTTATGTTCAGAACAGAATCTATATTAGACCTCTGTTGAACAAAACAGCTTATGAACTCTTTAAAGGAAGAAAGCCCAACATATCTTATTTTCATCAGTTCGGATGTACGTGTTATGTCCTGAACAACAAAGTCTACCTAAAGAAATTTGATGCCAAAGCTCAAAAGGGAATCTTTTTAGGTTACTCTGAACGCTCTAAGGCATACAGGCTGTATAATTCAGAAACACAATGTGTGGAAGAATCTATGCATGTCAGATTCGATGACAAAATGCCTGGAAGTGAAACTCCAGTGCAAGATGAAAGTCATGCAGAATCTTAAGATTCTGATGATAACTCAGAATCTGATCAGATTCCAGAATCTGAAGATACTTCAGAAGCTGGAACAACCCCTGAAGTTCCTAATGAAGAAGCTTCTGATGAAGCTCAAGATGGTTCTTTGCAAGCTAGTCAATCCAAACAATCTTTCAAATACAAGTCTTCACATCCAGAAGATCAGATAATTGGCAATAAAGAAAGTCCTATGAGAACAAGATCACATTTCAGACAAGAAGAGTCTGCTTTAGGATTATTATCTGTTATTGAACCAACCTCTGTTGAAGAAGCTCTTGGAGATGAAGGATGGATTCTGGCAATGCAAGAAGAACTGAATCAATTCAAAAGGAATGAAGTATGGGATCTAGTAGCTAAGCCTGATCACAAGAACATCATTGGAACCAAGTGGGTGTTCAGAAATAAGCTTAGTGAACAAGGAGAAGTAATCAGAAACAAGGCCAGACTTGTTGCGCAGGGCTACAGTCAGCAAGAAGGCATTGATTACACAGAAACGTTTGCTCCAGTTGCAAGATTGGAAGCAATCAGGTTACTTCTTTCCTATGCAGTTAATCATAACATAACCCTGTATCAAATGGACGTTAAGAGTGCATTTCTTAATGGTGTCATTTCTGAAGAAGTATATGTCAAACAACCTCCTGGCTTTGAAGATTTAAGGCATCTAGAGCATGTTTATAAATTAAAGAAATCACTTTATGGCTTGAAACAAGCTTCCAGAGCTTGGTATGAAAGACTAAGTAATTTCTTAATTCAATACAACTTTGAATGAGGACAAGTTGACACTACTCTATTCAGAAAGACTCTGAAGAAAGACATTCTTATAGTTCAGATTTATGTTGACGATATCATTTTTGGTTCTACAAATAGTTCTCTTTGCAAAGAGTTTTCAAAAGTAATGCAGGATGAATTTGAAATGAGCATGATGGGAGAATTGAAGTTCTTTCTGGGAATTCAAATCAACCAATGCAAAGACGGAGTCTACGTTCATCAGTCCAAGTATACGAAAGAGCTTCTGAAGAATTTTAATCTTGAGGACTGCAAAGAAATGAATACTCCAATGCATCCAACCTGCACTCTGAGCAAATAAGATCAAGGGACCAAAGTTGATCAGAAGTTGTATAGAAGTATGATTGGTTCTTTGTTATACCTAACTGCATCTCAGCCGCTAGTTGTTGTACACAGCTACTCTGGATGAAACATCAGCTTGAGGACTATCAAATAACTGAAAACCATATCCCAATTTATTGTAATAATACAACAGCTATATGTTTGTCTAAGAATCCAATTCTGCATTCAAGAGCAAAGCATATTGAGATTAAACATCATTTTATAAGAGAATATGTTCAAAAGGGAATCTTAGATATTCAATTCATCGATACTGATCATCAATGGGCTGATATATTTACTAAACCCTTATCTGTTGAAAGATTTGATTTCATAAAGAAAAATTTGAACATGTGCTATGTCTCTGGGTAATATGCGCCTCTGAAAACAGAATTCAGACTCTGAAAATATTCAGAAGCTATTTGGGAATCAGACCCTCTTTTGGAGACTCTGATGAAAGCTTCTGATAAATTATTCAGACTCTGGTGAGGAATCTTTAGACTCTCAGAAGCTCGTATTAGTGGAAGCGTGACTGTTAAGTTCAGTAACACCTGCCCCACTATGGTGACAGTTACTTTACAGTTTCTCAGACGTGGCCTGTCTGTATTGGGTAAGAACTCAAAGGGCAATGATTTCATTACGTTAAACAAGTTACCTTCGCTTTGTCCCAATACGTTTACGGCTGCATGATATATGTATTTATTGTTTGTGTTTGTTTGTCCCCTACTCTTTCCAAACAATTTTCAAACTTTTTCTCTATAAATACATAACACACACAACTCACTTCTCTTTTCATTCTTTGATTTTCTCTCTGAACAAACTTCTTGTTTTCAATACTTTGCAAAACTTTTTGTTCTCAAATCAAACATTTAGAAACCCCTATAATGGCAAGTGATCTCATCCAATCTGGTGTTATAATCAAGTCCGGAAGGTCCTATGTTATCAAACCCAGAACAATGAACATCATCAAGGAGACTCTGGAAATTCAAGTTGAATCTCCAGTAGATTTTGGTTCACTCAGTCGTCATGGAGTTGACGTTACACCTCATTTCTTATCACAAGGAATGATGAGGTACTTTGGTATGTTGAATGGACCAACATATCAGGAGCTCGTTAGAGATTTTTGGGTTAGGTCAGAAGTCTATGACAAAGCTGAAGCTACTTTGGAAAAATAGTAGCAATCTCAAACAACCCCAGTCTTGCTGGCAAGAACAGAGACCAAATGGGTTTAAGACCGTATAATGGTCTTGAAATAAGGTCTACTGTGATGGGAATACCAATAGTTATCACTGAAGAGGTGGTAGTCAGGGCGTGTCAGATGGAGAGCGCTGGTAAATTTCAGTGGAATGTCAACAAGAAGAGTGAATGGGCTGTTATCTGCAACAAGTTGTTATTTGAAGGGAGACCCTCAAATAAATTGGTGGATATGCATCCTGAGCATAGGGTGCTTCTGAAGATTATACTGGACAGTATGCTTCAGAAAGGAGGAGTAACAGATACATTGTCTGTGGATCACAAAGTTCTTCTTTATTTTCTTATCAACAAAATAAAGATCAACTTCCCCAGATATGTGATGCACCACATGTGTTGGGCCATCAAGAAGAGTCAATCTGAAACCAGGAGGCAAGTTCCTTTTGGAAGATTAATATCTGAGATTCTGTATCAAGGAGGCCTCTTGAAGGTCTTATCAGAATCTGGTGTGGTATCAGATATTCATCTAGGAACTGTGACCGGAAGAATCATTAATGGCAAGACTCTGCAGTACATGAAGATTGTCAAGAGATTCAACCCCTCTAAGCATGATATGAGAGAATCCTATGTACAATCTGACTTAATGATGGACTTCCCTCCCATATCCAAAGAAGATAATCCTGAAGTTCTTGCAAGATTTGTGGTGGATTACTTCAAGGAGACTGGTAGAATAATCAACTATTCTGTCATTCCTGAGACTGCTGGAGGAGGACCTCTTAAGGTCAAAGGTAAAAGGACCAAGGAAGTGGTTCTCAAGGAAGAGGAAGAGAAGCAGGAGCCTCTCAAGAAAAAGATCAAATCTACTGCTCTTCCTGGAGTAAAAATTGGTTCCCCAAGATTTTAACTCCTATGCCTTCATCAACATCCTCTGAAGGATAGGATTAAAGAAACCAAGGATGAAAAGAAAGCCAAGAAAGATGAGAAGAAAGCGAAGAAAGGCAAGGCTGACAGAGACTTTGACAGAATGGCTCAAGATATTGCTGACTACCTTGATGCTGACTCTGAAGGTGAAGAGAGTCAGATCAAGAAGAGAAAGGTGGATGTGATTCCTGTGGCTAGGGATGTAGCACAGAAGATAGGTACTTCTGTATCTATGATTGAGGATGAACATGCTGCTGGCAAGGCAATGGCAGCAGAAGTAGTGACTGAAGAATTAAAGGAAGAAACTGTCAAGGAAGCTGCTAAGTTGCTTGCTTCTGCTCTTAAACAGAAGAATTCTTTAGCAACTGCAGAAGCTGAGTTATCAGAAGCTACTGTATCTGATCACTATGCCTCTCCAGAAGCTGGCATTGGCACCTCTGGCAACGTGGCATATAGCTCATCTTCATCTTTGAATCAAGAGTCAGAATCAGATTCAGAATCTGACAACAAACCTTTAAGCCAGATTCTTCCATCCCTCAAAAATTCATCTCCCTCACCAATCAAACCAATATCATCCCATAACCCACTTGACCCGGCAGTAGTTGATTATGTTGATTCAACTATGGACAGAGTAATTCAAGACACAATCACAGTGTCTATGAATCTTCCTGCTGACCATCCTGCTCAACCTTCATTTCTCAAACCACTTCAGGTAATTCAACCTTCTGAAAAGCCTGAAGCAACCATTCAATCCAAACAGCCATCCCCCCAAACTGAAACCATTTGTGTAGACTCTCCAGACACTCTAGATTCTCTTGAAAAACATCTAGGAGGAGAACTACCAAAAACCCCTGCAAAATCCAAATCAACAAAAGCTACTTCATCTGTTTCCAAACCAGACCCTGTACCTGAACCTACAGAGAATCTGACTTTAGCTTCTGTTGAACCTTCAGAACCTGTTGTTGAACCAGCTTCTGAAAATCTGGAACAAGCTTCTGATATTGTATCAGAAACTGTAACAGAATGTAGAGCTAAGACCAGAAGAGTTTCCCAACCTCTTTGTGACCCCATAACCTATTTCCCAGGTTTTGAAACTTTTCTAGCTTTGAGAGCTTCTCTACCCTCAACCTCTGAACCTCAAATTGACTTATTTGATTCAAATAAGATAGATGAGTTCTATGCTTCTTCATGCAATAAGCTCAAAGAAGTTATTGAGCAAAGGTTTGTGCCAATACTTAATGTGAGCTATGAGGACAAGTTCTCTACAGTGAAGACTGAGTTTTTGGATTTTATCACCAAAATTCAGAAGACTGCTGCCAGGGAACAAGCACTTGTTACTGCCAAGCACGTTGAAGAAATCAAGCGGGCTGAGAAAGCTGTTATCTTGGAAAAAGCTCCCATTCTGAGGATTAGAGATACACCCTTCTTTGATGAGGATTAGTATATTCCTAGAGAATCAGTGACTTACAATTCTTTGAAGAGGAAATTTTATAAAGTTCAAGAAGAAGCTAGACAAGAAAGAGAAGCGCATTTGCGAAGAACTGAGGCTCTGGAAGAGATGGTAAAGAAACAGCAAGAGGATCTCCAGAAACTGATGGATCATCTTGCCAAACAAAACCAACCTTAGTTTAATTTCGTTTTGTTTATTTTTTGTAATTCTTGTTTGCTATCTTCTGAACTTGCTTTTGCTTACAATTTATACAAGTTGTTTTTGATTCTATTTGCATTCAATTTTTTTTATGCTCTGAATCTTCTATGTTTTCCCTCTGAATCTCATTCTTCCTTAACACATGTTTACACCCTTACCTTAAGTCACTTAAAAAAGGGGGAGGAACTTGTTCTAAACTTTTTTTGTTGATGACAAAAGAGGGAGAAGGGAAAGTATTTATGTCAGGGAGAAGAGAAAATTTTCTTTTAATTACATTGCATGTATACGTAAAAGGTAAAGGGAAATCTGCGAAAGGTGCTTAGTTAGACTCTGAGCCCTGTTTAAGAATCAATTTTCTAAATATTATGAGAATGAATTTGATTGACTATGAAAGTGAATTTAATTAACCTGGATAGAACTCAAGATGAGCTTACAAACCTCAACTTAAGAACTATCAGACTCAGGGGGAGTCAGAGCTTACAAACCTCAGACTCTGAGCTTACAAACCTCAGAACCCTTTAAGTCAACTTGTTAATTAGATTAACAACAATTGACCTTTTAAATACTAATGTTTGTCATCATCAAAAAGGGGGAGATTGTTGGAACAAAGGTGTTCAGCAATACCACGTTTTGAGTTTTGATGATAACAAGGTATTAAAAAGTTGTCAATTGGATATTGCTAATATTTGTTTAAGTATGCAGGATATCAATTAAGATTTATATCTTAGAAAGTATTCTGTTTGAACAAAGTTAAAGAGCAAAAAATCCAGAGAAGCTTGTTGCTTGTGATTCTGTTTCGAAGAGAGTCTGAAGACTGCATCGAAGAGAGTCTGAAGACTGTGCCGAAGAGAGTCTGAAGACTGTATCAGAGTTTGAAGACCATCAGAATCTGAGAACCAAGAGAGTCTGAAGATTATCAGAAGCATAGTGCTACAGTGAGTCTGAAGCCACAAATTTGATAATCTGCTAACAAGGATTTCTACTGCATTGCGATGCAAAAAGAAACTCTCAAATAGAGTAACGGCTAGCTTCAAAGTCAACTTGAGCGTGGGAAGCACAAAGACAAAGATTGCAGGCCAGTACATAGTACGTTGTACGAACTCTGTTTCCACTACTCCACTACCTCGTACAGTTTGGCAACTGTGTCTACCGGTATTAATCCTCAAAGGGAATGGAATTCAAATGATGTTATTGAAGGACTATTACCAAATCAAGCAACAGATCAACAGTCATTGATCAAGCTTCAGAAATCATCCTGATGTGCTGGATGACTCAACGTCTCTTTCCTACGCCTATATAAAGGATAGAAGACTTGGAGAATGCGTGGACTCTAGAACTTGAGAAATTACATTGCGCTGCTTTCGTATTCAACTGAGTCTTAACAAAATCACATCATCAACTTAGATTCTTACAAACTGAGTATTCTAGAATTTCTAAGTTTCACAGAAAAACAGAGTCTGTCTTTTGTGTAAAACAGAGTCTGTCTTTGTTGTAATTGAAACACTATTTGATTGTTGTCAAAGTGTTTCAACTCTATTCAATTTTCTGTAATTGTGTAAAAGTCTCTTGCTTTTGTGCTTGAGCAAAGGAAGTCTCTTGGCTGCGTCCATTGAGCAAAGGAAGTCTCTTAGTTGTGTCTTTGAGCAAGGAAGTCTCTCGCCTGTGTGCTTGAGCAAGGAAGTCTCATACTGTGTGTTTGAGCAACTTGTAATTTGGTATTACATTTTAGTGAACTCTCCTTGGAAGTACAAGGGGGTCAGGACTACTTCCGGTTTGTGGAAGGAACCTGTATAATTGCTTGTGTTCTCTCTTCTCTCTATCTCTTGATTATTCCGCTGCAATCAGAACCTAATCTCCTATCAGACTCTGATCTCATTCAGACTCTGAGTTTAAAGGAATTAGATTCTCACTCCTCAAGAGCTGCGAAAAAGCAAACACAATTCAACCCCCCTTCTTGTGTTTTTCTCACCTTCAGTATACTATATGCTGGAGACCAATAATCATTGTCTAACTTGTTTTTGTTATGTTAAATCTGATAATTGTTTTGAATGGTATGAAAGCATGGAAAGGATCAAGGCATTTTTGAAATTGAGATGAAACACTTTTGACCACATAAAGCCTACCCGTGAGAAGAGTGAGTATCTGACACCCCAATCTGAGCCAAATGAATCAAGTCCTCAAACATGAACTGTCAACTTTCATGAGCACAATGCTCATTGAAATTGCCCAAAATTTTTGCTAAATTCAGTTCATGTTTGACTCGTTTTAGGACTTTGATATTTTCACTTTGTTGAACCCTTAACCTTATTGTACTGTGTCCCTTGCCTTAGGATAGAGGAACATTCAATTAGAGTTTTGTTGTGTTCAAGTTGGGGAGAAAGGGAGGTATTTTATTTGAAGAATCTTGGTGAATTGGTGAAAGTAACTTGACAACAGTAATTTGTTTATATGTTAGAAGTTTCAAAGTTTGTACTTGTGAAAAAGAAAAGAAAAACACAAAAGAAAAAAAAATAAGAGAAGAAAAAGAAAAGAAAAACCAAAAATAGAATAAGTTGTCAAGGTTATTGAATTTATTGTTGATCACCAAGGGTGTATTATGGTTGGTAGGGAAGTTTTGGTTTGAATTGTTAATACAAGGAATGTTCCTCTTTTTGATTTCAATTATCCCACATATGACATTTCTTTTGTAGCCCGGCCAAGTTATAACCCTAAGAAAGACCTTTTGATCCATGCTTTTTGTGCTTTTTGAGATGATATTTGGATGGACACATAACTTAATCAGAATGTTAGCTTGATTGTTGGGTGTGTGTACATTACCCCTCATCCATTGTTATTACTTTGTTTTATCTACTTACAAAGAAGTGTGTTAGGTGTGGTTCATAGATAGTTGTGTTTGTGATTCAAACTGTTTGAGGTGAACTTTGTGCTTAGGACTTATTTCACATTTATAGTTGTGCTTGAATTGATGGAAAACTTCATGCTTGCCCGCGCATTTGCATCTGAATCACCACTTGAAATTTTTATGATGAACTTTTTGATATTTTGTTGAAAATCTTGTCCAAAGCCTTGTAAGTTTCCTTTTTGATTCTTTTGTTTGAGGACAAACAAGAAGCTAAGTTGGGGAGAGTTTGATAGGTGCTCAAAAGTACTTTATTTCATGTGTTAATCTAGGCATTTTAGTGACTTGTTTTGCAAGTTATATATGGAAAAGCACTCATTTATTGTAATTTTACCAATTGTGCTTTATATGCCTGATTCTACCCAATTTGTGCAGGAATTGACAAGCAAGGACCAAGAAAAAGTGCACAAGTCCTCAAGAATTTCGCTATTAGCGAAGATCTCGCTGATAGCGAAAATGCTCCAGGAAGACTTCGCCAATAGCAAAGTTTGGAATGCAGAAGCGAAGAAATTCGCTATTAGCGAATATTTCGCTAATAGCGAAATCACTCCAGGGAGATTTCGCCATTAGCGAAGTTATGGCGAAATTCAGGAATTTCAACAGGATAAGGGCCACGTGGATTAACCCCATTGGGGCAGAGCAGATTTTCTTGATTTCGTTGATAGCGAAATATTTGGCTATCAGCGAAAGTTCGTAAAGGCAGCCAGTATACATTGTTTATTTTCTCTTCCAACCATTCCATTCCACTGTTTTATTAAGTTTCTGGTTTTTAGAGAGAGAATAGGGCAATTTCTAGAGAGAGAAACACAAAGCAAGGTAGTTAGGAGAAGATTCAAGCCAAGATTTATTGAGACATCATGGATCTTGTTATGGAATCTTCATCTTTTCTTCATTTCTTGCATAGCTATCATAGACATATGTAGCTACATCTACTCTTGTGGGTCTTGAGGTATTCAAACAAGCTATTATGTAATCTTTTGATCATTTAATATATGGTTCTAGCTTATTTATTCAATATTGTTGTTATTCTTGTGTTTAATGTTTTATTGAGATTCAAAATGATATTGACAAATGCTTTTGGATTTGAGAACTAGAATAACAATCTATCTTAAGTTATCATGCTAGACATAGATGTTACCATTTGATAATCACTTTTAATCTAGAATTTAATGCTTTTGGATCATTTAATCGGGCGAGAAATCGTCGATTAAACAATCCACATGACTTTGTGATTGTTTAAACGTGCGGGAAATCGACATTTAAACAATCCCCTAAAACTAACGATATCATTTGGACACAAATGATATTGTCGAGTGATTGTGATAATATCGTTTAAAAAGCTAGAATCCGTTATTTGATCGAGAGATTGCAGCTGTTACGCTTGGTTGATATCTCTGACCCCAAGCGAAATAGCCCTATCTTTGCTCATTTTACTTTTATGTCGAATAGTGAAAATAGTTTTACACAAACAAACAAATTATACCCAAAAACTTGAAATGATATTTGACGTAAACTACTTATGAGACACACCAATCCCTGCGGAAACGAATCTATTGTACGCACATGTAAATAGAAATATAACACGTAAAAAAAGGAGTGGTAGACTTGGCATAATTGAAGCACTCATTCTAATTCAGTGCTCTCCGAACCGTGCAGGAAGGTTTCCCATCACACGGCACACCAACTTGATCTTCCACGGGAACCGTATGTCCGAACAGGAGGATAACCTACAAAAGGCACATATTGAGGAAATTTTTTTGTGCAGTATCTCCATAATTGAAAATTCGAAAGTATCTCCACCTTCAAAATTTATAAGAAGAGGAAGAAAGAGAGGTGAGATTTTTCTCTGCAAACAACGAACCAAGAAAGAGAGAATATTGCATCATGGAATCGGGTCTGTGTTTTTAACTTCTCTTGTAAATGCTCATGATATATAGTGAGAATTATAATACACAATTGTTAGACTGCATTTTTATCTTGTGTATATTCGACGTGTACAAAAGAAGGTTCAAAGCTACCAAAATTCTCTAAATCCATGGTTGGGAGTTGCTGAGCTCCAGCAATTTCACGAAGAATTCAATCACCTCCGATGCTCAACGAATCCAAATGTAAATTTGAAGAAACCCCTGTCAAGTGAGATGAGACGGCAAGGATGCACTGTTTTCTAAATTTTTAATAACTTCACTGAGACTTTCTTTCTTTGTTGTATATGGTTGTCTCCTTTGCTAAGCACTAATCTTCCATGAAGTTTCCATTGACAATCTTCAAATTATTTTCTTACTCTTAATGAGTTATCTTGATGCAAATTGAATAGCCTTTAACCTCCGGAAGAGGAAGTGGCTCGTTCTGCCCAACATCAGAATTCAAGACAACCTCGATAAAAGATTTTGTGGCTGCACCTGATTCGACCATGGTTCTCACGGATCCAAGCAAACCATACACCTTCAATCAACAATAGTGAATGGTGGCACTGAAGAATTGAAATCGATCGATGGTAGAAAGAACTGTAGAATCGGTGGAACAGAACAATTGAAAAAGAAGTATGCCCATCCGATTGAAATCCCTCAATTTCCTATCAATTCAACACAAATCCAATTGACAATAATGATCACCAAACAAATTGTACCTTGTCGTATTTGTGTTGGTAGCGCTGGCTAATTCCAATTGGATACAAAATGATGCAATGGCACAAATGAGAGCAATTGGAACTAATCACAATGAGGGAACAACAAAATTGGCAAAGGATAAAGGCTAAACAGTGCAACACAAACCCTAGCAGAGGTATCATGTTGCCGTTTTCTTTTGATTACCTACTCATCATCGAGCAATATTCCGTTGTCTTTATCTAGATCATGTTATGATGTTTCTTCTTTGTTCAGGGATTGGAATTTGGTTGGATAATATGTGGCCTTTCTTAAGATTATTACCATACTACCAAAAAATGTGCAAATAAACTATCAACCACTTTGTCTTTGCGACAAAACAGCACATGTACAAATTGTATCATAGTCCCACAACATTGTAGTATCCTTTTTAAAAATACACTCAAAATGGTATTATGATCCTTCTAAATTTCGAAGGGACAATTATTCTGAAAAGACAAATTAATCCTACGAGAAAAGAATATGAATTTCAAATTAAAAAAGAATAGAGAGATTGACTCAGAAGTGCGTCGAGTAGAGGAGAGAGAAGAGAAAGCACAAAAAATTCCTAAAGCTTTGGTCCCATTTCCAAATTGTTTATTTTTCATTTCACACAATAGCATAGTCAAATGTTTGAACATTAAATATTAGGGTTTTTTCTATGCTACATTCCAATACAACATTAGTTGTTCTTTTTTGATATATGTTTTAATAAAGAACAAAAAATTATACAAGTTCATGATTCAATCTTTTAATTTTGAATAAAAATTTTCAAACGAAATTTTATTATACTTTTAAAACATTCATGGATGACAACAACAAAAGGAAATAACCTTAAAAAAAGGAAATAACTTACATCTAAGATAGTTCGGTTGGTGACCTAAGTATATTCTACGAGTTTAAAGCAGGAGATTGTGGTTTGTTCCTAGAAACCAACATAACTTCTAATTACTATCGAGGAAGTAATTCGGTTATCGATAAGTCGTTGATCGTCAAAGGTGTGGAAGTATTTATTGACCGACTTGAACTTGAATCTTGTGGAATCTCTTTTGCATCCATTTGACGATGGAACACAATTGCAGATTCTTGTGGAGTTGGCAACTCAATGAAGTCATTCGTGAGATATGAAACAATTGAAACAATGGTTGGTCTTGCATCAGGGAACTGCTGAACACATAATAAACCAATCTGAATGCATCTAGTTACTTCAATTTCACAATATCTTCCTTTAATATTTGGGTCCAATATGCTTAGTGGTATTTCATCCCTCCATTGTTTCCAAACCTGAAACAATTGTATAAATCAATCTAAAAAAACATTGAATGTATATTACTTATATACATTAATGAAAGGAAAGAAATTACTATAGATAGATAGATATAGATATAGATACATATATATACTCACATAACTCAAGAGGCCATCACCAACATGTGATTCATAAGACCTAATATTCTTCTTTCCGGTAATAATTTCTAAAACCATGACTCCAAAACTATAAACATCAGATTTCTCAGAAAATTGTCCGAGCATTGCATATTCTGGAGACATATAACCTCTATAAAAACAAAATTTTGAAACAAATCAACACGAGCTTAGCTTGGAAGAAAGGAATCCAGCAGAAATTGATGATAATTTAAAACTTACAATGTTCCCACGATCCTATTTGTACTTCCTTTGTCTTGGTTTAGTTCTACAATTCTAGCAAGACCAAAATCTGATATTTTTGGAATCATGTTTTCATCTAATAAAATATTACTAGGTTTGAGGTCGCGATGAATAACTTTGAGTCGAGAATGTTCATGTAAATAGAGAATTCCTTGGGCAATTCCCCTTATAATATTGTAACGTTCAGACCAACCTAAGAACTTTGCTCGTTGAAAATCTGCAAAAATATTCAATTGAGAAATGTAAGAATGAAGCATGTTTTGTATTCACTCAATTGAATAACACCAAACTCAGAAAGAAAAAAAAGCATCAAATATACGATAAATACTAAGCAGTTTAATGAGGAAGTTGCAAACCAAATAAAAACTGATCAAGACCCTTGTTCGGAACATATTCATAAATAAGTATTTTCTCTTGTTCCGCGAGGCAAAAACCAATGAATGTGACTAGATTTCGATGTTGAAGCTTGGCGATCAACAAAACCTCATTCTTGAATTCTTTTGCACCTTGTGTAGAGGATCTTGAGAGTCTTTTTACAGCTATTTGTCGTCCATCCAAAAGAATGCCCTAAAAATAAAGTTCATTATTTATGGGAAAATTAAGAGATAAAAACTAAAGTTTCCCATGTTTACCAACCTTGTAAACATCTCCAAATCCACCTTTGCCAATGAAATTTTCATTTGAAAAGTTGTTGGTTGCTTCTTCAATTACAGCTAATTCAAATTGCAATGGCTCTAAAATTGCACTTTCATGACCAACTAGATCAAAAATATTAAATTGTTAAACCAAGATTAAATTGCAATGGGTTTGATATTTTTTTTCCAGTTTCCAATACTTACAGTTTTCTCTGAGAATAGATCTAAAACTCTTTCTTGCTCTTCTCTTTAACAAATAGCATCCAACAAACAAGAGTATCACCGGAACAATTGTGAGCACAACAATCACGGTAATTGTTTGAGGCGATTTTCTTTTTCTTCCTGCATAGAAAAATCAAAACATCTCATTCAAATGGAGTAGCTATAGTTCATATACATATTACAAAATGCTCTAATAGTAGTAAAACATAATTTTGAATACTAATAGGGATGTATTTTGAATTATAGAGTACTATAAATATAGATTAATGGAATATAAAGACTTCACCTGATGGAGAATGTTTAATTATTGGTTTGAGAACTGTCTCATTGTCCCTATAAAATTGAAACAATTCAAACCTCAAATTACAACTAGGATATAAAACTCTTCCACCAACACTTCCCAAATAAGGCCAAGGAATTCTATTTCCAATAACATCTCCCAAACAACCTTTGCAATCATCACTTGACAAATCTTGTGTACATTGACCAAGTGTGTAAAGTGTTTGCAAATCATTCACTTTCAATGATTTTGTTCCAAATCTCTCATCACTATCTCCTGCCACAATTGCCACATTTGATAAGGTAGTTGATATAACAAAGTTGAACAAGTTTCTCTCCTTGTTAGGACTAGAATCACTAGTAACATTCATCTCATAATATACATGAGCTTTGTCCACTATAGAGAAGAAATTCCAATTGGAAAACCGAATCATGCATTGAGTATACCAAATTATACCCTCTTGAAAAATGTTACACTCTTTGGTTATTCTTTGTATTGCATTTTTCACACACTCCTCACATAAGGAAGAGGGAACATCGCCACGGCACATGAAGAGTCCAAAAGTTGTATTTGCAACTTCAGCTTTATGAAATAGACTTTTAGTGGCATTAGAAGACAAGTAAGAAAAAAGGGTTGTAAGGTGTTTCTTGAAAGTGTTACTAAAAGTGAAGGTTTTGTTACTAGAACAATTGTGTGAAAGGTAAAAAGGGTGTTCTGAAATCATTGAATCAGCATCTAAATTTTTTGTTTGGGGAAGTATAATTTGTTGTGATGAAGGATTTGATGAACCATTAGAAGAGATATAAAAAGGGTAGAATTCATACCTAATATTACAACTTGGATTTAGAACTCTTCCTCCAACTCTACCTTCACAACACACTGGAAGTTGTTCTATCAATCCACTTAGACAACTTCTACATTCATGTGGTGACAAATTTGGTGTGCATTGAACTAAACTATAAAGGGTCTGAAATTTTGATATAGTTATTGCATTTGATGCAAATTTTTTGTCACCAAAAGCTGCTTCATCTGCACTTTTATTCATTGTAGAAAACAATAAACTCATGAAACTTTTCGGGTTTGCGACTTTGTCAGTGTTCAACAAGCTAAAATTATGTGATGTTGTTGCAACTGTGGAGAAGATATAGGTTGTGGAATACCAAACCATACATTCATTGTACCAAACAATACCTTCTTTAGACAAAGAACATTGTGAGGAAAGTGTTTGTGTTGCATTAGCTATACATTGTTGACAAAGTTGAGAGGGAACATCACCTCTACATAAGAACATGACATAGATTGTGTCTGAAGGGTTGTTTCCAATGAATGTTGTGTTGTAGAATTGTGTGTTTTCTGTGGCTTTGGATGATAAAGAAGAGAGGAGGGTAGTGAGATCAATTTGGAATGAAGTATTGGCTGATGTTCGGTTGCTTGAGCAATATTGGCTTAGGTAAAAAGGGTCATCCCATGAATTAGAAGTTGTGAAAAAAGTGAGGAAGATAACAAAGGTGAAGAAGTAATGAAAGTTATGGAAATTAGCCATGGATGTATTGAGTTTTTGAGAGTACTCATTACTACCATTAATGTGCTTTTGAGTGTGTTTATAGGTAGAGTGGATTGGTGTAAACAAGTCAATGATGAGGTATGGTTAGTCAATAAAAAATAGTAAATTGATAAGTGCATGAAGAAAGCTTGGCTTGGAATAAAGAGAATTGTTATTGGACAAATCTTTGACAATCCACACATTAATTAACAAAGACAATACATTTGTGGTGGGTGTTTGATCCAAGATTTACTTTTCAAATTGCAAGGTTCATATTGAAGAGTTAAAATAGACTAATCAACATTTGTTGTTTTCTCGATTTTGATCAAACAAGTGCTGATTGTGTGAATGTATTGAATTGTGACTACATGCAATTCAAACATCAATAGTGGGTCATTTCATATTCCATTGTTGGAATATAGTACCTAGTAATTCCCTATATAAATGATATTTATTTTTCTTCTTCACAAACCTTATTTGTGGTCACTTCTATTCTTTTTAATATGTCGAATAAGGGTGATTTAAGGTTAATTTTAATCAAAAATCACCGTTAAATTGATTTTTTTTCTAGTTAAATAAGTTATTTTCAGTCGTATTTTGTTTTTTTTTGCGAATTCGTTGTCTCAGCATGACTTTGTTTGTTTTATTTTTTGTCTTTGTGCGATGTGTTTTTTTATTTTACGTCTTAGTGCAATGTTTATCTGATTTAAGTTGAAAAATTAGTTTTGATCAAATGACTTTTGCGTTATCAACGTTGTAGATTTAGAAACATAAATATTTTTTAGACTTTAATATAATCATATTTTTAGACATGTACTCTGTCGATTTATACTATAAACATGGTCATTGTGAGTTAGTTCACATATTCATCATTTTTGTTTTTATTGACTTTGAATTTGTATTTTATTGTAATTTATCAATTTAAATAAACGAATATCCATTATTTTTGTAAAATAATAAAAATTTATAATGGTTCCTAAAACTTGAAAAAAAATAATCAGATTTGATTTTTATTAGTTTCCTCGAAAATTCATTTCTAAAATATTTTTTTGGATCCTGCTAACTATGGTGGTGGGATTGATATTTCCGATTAGTGGATCCTTAAATTTGAAGATACATTAAAAAGTAACTGAATAAATGTTAGAAATGCATTGATAATAGATCTCCACAAAGAGATTAATCTCTTTTTTTAAGAGGCGAGATTTAACTGATTATGATTTTTACAGTACTAGAGATTATTTTGAATTATTCATGATATGAATGAGTATTTTAATACCATCCAACTCAAAATAGACCTTCTTATTCAAAATTTTGTATTTTGGGTTGGGTTAGGAGTGGAAGATAGAAAGATGAAAGTAAGTCAATGGTAAAGATAGATCAAGTCAATGACGAAAATGAGTAATATAATAAGACCAAAACAAGGGCTAGAAAAAGATTGGCTAGTGAAGAAGAAAGGACTAAAGGCCAAACCAGAAGTAAACATGGATACCCCACTCAAATTCTATGAAGCTCGTGTATTTGAAAATAAAAAGAAAAATAGCCCGACTTGGATGTCGGTATAACAAAAGTATTGCTGAGTTTGGTAACAAAGGTCGTTACTTTTTAAAAAAAAACTAAACTAACCCACCTAAATTGACATCAAAGTAAATCGAACCTCAAACTTCGAGGAGGAGCACACTCGTAGATCCTAAACCAATATCATTAGGTCAATTCAAGTGGGTTAACAAAGGTTGTGACTTAAGTAGAGGAAAGATGTTGAAATGTCTTTTAAAAAAATCATTATTTATCCCAGAAAAAGTAGTAGTACTTTTAATGGAGAAAGTATTATATATAGCAGTGGTTGACGAGTGCTTGTGTAAATTATAAATAATTTTTTATGATTTTTAAACTTTGATTAAAATAATATATATTGATGTTTGTGACTTATGGTAACAAATCATGTTCATCTTTTTCAGTTACGCAACAATATTGTAAATATAATATAAACTCTTATCATTTTCAATGAGACCAAAAATATAATTTATGTACTTTCTTTAAATATATAGTATAGATAGATATAAGAGAGGACTTGTTTACACATATTAAAAAGTATAAATGAATAAATTAACAAGCGTACTCTTGCTTTTGTTGGAATACATATGTGGAAATTGAAAGATTGAAAGTTTGAAGACTAAATATAAGTCTCACGTTGGATAGAACTCTGCGTGAATTGAGAAAGGTTAAAATTTCATATGAAATACATTACTTATGGTATGTTTATATAGGAGGAGATGGATTACTAAATAAGTGTCTTTGGGATACCTACTTTTATGAATAGAGTGAGCACATTGGATACATCACACTTGGTTTGGGTTTGAGCTACATAATATACATTTTTTTATTATCCGAAAATGTTAAATTAAACAAATTATTAACTTTTTTTGGAAGAAGTTAAATTGGTCTATTAAAATTAATTAATTAATTAATCTGAAACTTTGAGGAAGAACACACTTCATTAATTCAAGCCAACATCAAAAGGTCAACCTAAATGGGTTTAATTTATTAACATTATCCGAAAGTGCTTTGTTAATTAACAAAGTATACTTGTCTATCCGACCCAACTAATTATCTGATTCCTTTCGGTATTATTCACGAGCTCAAACTTGATCCTCAAGTTTTGTTGAACCATTTTTGTTGCTTGACTTGATCCACGTTATCATTGATCCCCAAGTTTCTCACGAATATGTTCTGAAATTCCTCTATAGTTCATTAAATTTTTATATTTATATTTTAAAGAGATAAATCAATAATAGATTTTCTTGTCATATCATTCATGTTTCCAATCTATCTCATATTTATGATACAAAATTTATCTAGAGAGACAAGATGTAATAAGTTTCGGCAATAATTTATCATATTTTATTGTCTTATCAACCATTAGTTTCCTCAAGGTTTCAAATCTATCTTATATTGATGATACAAATTTTAATTAAGGAGATATGAGTAATATTTTTTTGAAAGAAAGAGGCTTAATGTAATTAGTTTGAGGAATAATTTATCATATTTTATTCTTTGGTTAAATATGTAATTGATCCTTACATTTTGCGTGATTTTGAGAATATTCCATACATTTCAATAAATGTTTTTAAACTTCTTACATTTTTCCTCTGTTAGCGTAAATAGTCCCTGCTGTCAAATTTTGAATGGGATGCTGATATGGCAGATGGCAGGGGCATTTTAATAATTTCACATCACCGCCATTTTCTCTTTCATCTCTCTCTTTTCACTTCTCTCTCTAGATAGATCTCTCTCTTCTCTCACCTTTAATGGCGATCTCATCACAGTCCTTCTCACCTTCACTCACTTCCGCAAAACCCAAACCTGATCCACAGTTTCTTCCTGTCTCAACTCTTCTAAGTCCTCTGATGCCGACGATCCAATCTCACCGGAAAACGACAGAGAACTTCTCTATGAGCTTCACCACGATCTTTCTCTGCAGCGTCGTAGACGCAGATCGCCGGTGTTCATCACGCTTACGGTGAAATCTGTTGGTTTAGAGGGGAAGATTTGGAGGCCGAAAGCAATGATGTTGTCGTTGAAAGCACTTGCTGTTGCGGGTGTGAAAGTTGTTGTGGTGGAGATTTGGTGGGGTGTGGTTGAAAGGAATTAACCTTGGGTTTATGATTGGCGAGGGTATCATGACCTTGTTAGGATGGCTTGCATGTGTGGACTTAAAGTTCTTGTTGTTCTTGCATTTCATCAACATGGCACTGATTGTGATGATCATAATGAGTATGTGGTAATTGAATTTTTCGTTTAATGTGTTTGGCGATAGGTTTGATGAACTCCACAACCATGATTGGTTATTGACTTGAATGGAACTTGCAGCAACAATGGCCATGCTGGAAAAAAAAAAAAAAAGAACACGGGTCAAACCCATATGAACCGGGTCAAATCAAATATTTGGCTCAAACCTGGTTTCAATTTTTTACAAAGAATAAAAATAAAATAAAAAAAGACGGCAGGGACCAATTGCACCAACGAAAGAAAAATGTAGGGATTTTAAAAATATTTATTGAAAAGTAGAACTATTCTTAAAATTGCGCAAAATATAAGGAGCAAAACATATTTAACTATTTAGGTTCTGTTTGGTAAAAAGAAGCTATAAGCTAGCTGATAGCTGAAAAGCTAGCTGATAGTTGAATAACTAGTTTATAGCTGATGACTGATAGCTTATAGCTGAAAAGCTCGCTTATTAAAAATAATGTGTTTGGTAAAATTAGTTGTTGAAGTGACTGATAAGTATAAAATGACATAAAAGGACATTATTATTTTTTATAAAATATATACATAAAAAATTACTTAATTTATTTCTTTTTAAATATTTAAATTTATTTCAAATTACTTTCATCCTGAAAATGATAAATGTGTTTTATGAATTCAATTAACATTATTTTTACTAAACATTTGCTTCACTATTTATTGTATATTTTATTTTAAATTATAATTATATTGCAGAATTAAGAGCAAGGTAATAATAAAAATATAAAAAACTACAACATGAGGTAATAAGGAAAATAGAGCAAGGTAATAATAACGTGCGACATGTTGGTTGCACCTACATATAAAAAGTGGGTAGTTATGTTTTTTTTCTCACTAAAAGTGGGTAGTTATATATGATTGTGGGTTGCTTTTTTTATTAAAAATATAATAAAATTAAATTAATGAGGTTAAAAATAGAAGAAAATATAAAAAGCTACCAGCTATAAGCTAAAAAGCTACTTGAAATAGCTTTTCACAAAAAGCTATAAGCTCATGAGAAAAGCTTGTTACCAAACACGTCACGTTTTCATGCAACGAGCTTATAAGCTAATCCAACAAGCTATAAGCTAGCTTATTTGTGTTACCAAACACAGTCTTATTCTTTCATCAAAAGTTAAATTGAGACAAGATAAATGATACAATGAACTTATCGTGATTACTATTCTAATGAGTTTTCTATTATATGGAAGTGTTAAATAGAGCAGAAGCACGAGGGCCATCATCAAGTTAAAAAATGAACTGATACGAGGTCCTGTAGATTATCCTATAAAGTTCCAATATTGGTGAATTTGATGCATATATCTAAACTTGGCAGCTTGCTATTAGCTAGTATACGTTGTTGCGATAGATTCCTCTATGTGAGTGACATTGAGAGGATACAAGTGTGTCTCATTTTAAAAAAAGAGAAAAGAAAATCTCTGCAGTGAAATTGACAAACACTAAAACATAAGAAAATGTTCATGTATACCTTTTATCATGTGAGTTGTATTTACCAAACATTCTCTCACTTTTTTTAGGTTTATTTGATTTAATGGTCCTTCAAATAATTTTAAGTTCTCATTTTGGTCCCACAATTAATATAACGTACCTTTTGATCCCTCACTTTTTCCTCCGTTTGTCAAAATCTTCACAGTTAAGTTTAACTCAAATGATGTCTATGGTGAACCAACCTTAAGAGTGGTCCACCATAGATCCTATTAATTACTTTAATTCAAACCGTTTGATTTTTTTTAAAAGGAGGACGATTGGATCACGGAGGTGTATTTTATCTTGTTGAATCATCAACACTTAACTTTTTTTCGTTTTCTTCATCTTCCTCTTCTTCTTATTCTTCATCTTCATTGTTATCTTCGTACACCTTCATCTTCATCCATATAAAACCCAGAAATTTTAAATATTAAAAACTCAACTTTATTTTGGCAAATAGAGGAAAATCTGAGGGACTTAAACGTACCTTTTATTAATTGTGAGACCAAAATGAAAACTTAAAATTATTTAAGGATCAATGGATTAAATAAAGCTTCATTTTATTATTTTGCATAAAATTCTCTTGCTTTTTTTAATACAGTTACATTTAATGAAATGATTATTTTTTCTTCATATTTTTATATATTCTTCTATGATGATGCTAAGCGTTGCGAATTGCCAATTCACGACAATATCATGAGCGACAAACATAGTCGAAGGCTTATCAAATTTAACCACACTAGAACGCCGACCCGTGCGCCATATGGATCTTATGAGCTGAAATAATTTGATACATAATAAAATAAAATTGTATATATTCATCAAAAATAATTTGTCTCATATTTTTTTACTATCCGAAATGAATTAACTTGAAAATGGATCATTTTTAGAATTATTAGACTATAGTTAGTTAGAGTGTTTGAGAAGCTTGGTTAAGAGTTAGTTAGAGTTAGTTACACAACTAAACTCTATATATATATAGGAACACTCATGTATCATTTATATTATCTTTTATCAATCTATTCATTCTATAATGAGTTTCTATGAGTATCTCCCACATGAGTACTCTTATGCTTGCTTTCTTGCTGATCACTATGATCTTTATCCTTGGAATTCCATGATTACTAACATGGTATCAGAGCGATACCCTAGGGATGAAGATGATGATGCTTCCGCTTGCAATTCAGCATCCGATGAAGATGAAGATTTCGGTGACGATGAAGTCCTCACAACTTCAGCACACGTTCTGGAAAATTCAGCTTCTTTCGATGGCATCGTTTTCGGTAGTTTCGAGTCTCTGATTGTTCCGGTTTCTACTCCTTCAATCAAACCAAAATTCGATGGATTTTCCGTCAAGATTGGTGATATTTCATGCGTTTTCGTTGATTCTTGCGAGAACATCGTCGATTGTGACGATTCTGTGTTCGTTGCTTACGAAGAAGACTGTTACGTGAAGGTTCTTGAACCAGAATTGAAGATTCGCAACTCTGTTTACGGTTTCTCTGAAGCTTCGGAACATTTCATCACACACGCAACTCCGATGAGATTGAGGAGCGCTGTTTACGGCGTCGCCGCCGCGAGACCTTCCGCCTTGTGGTTGTTCGTCGGAAAACAGACTGAACCAATTGCTTCTAATGTCGACAACAAGATTCGGTCCTTTCAGTTACATGACGAATTCATTGTTGATTTTGATCCCGGTGGAAGCGTTTTCTCATGTTCGTCGTTCTCCATTTTCAAAGTTCTTCGACAAATCCAATTCCGGTTGTGGTGGATACCTTGGGATAGAGGCAAGAAAGGTCTGTATTCGTTCAATTCCATACACGCCATTACAAGAGCTCATGTTTTAGTTTCTTTCTGCTTGGTTCGGTTCAACATTGCGGCACCATTGAAGAAGCTATTGAGCGCAAGGATGTATTGTTTTGAAATCTCAATTCATAACTCTGACATATCAAGAAAGCGCACAAGAACACAATATCGCGTTTATTCAAAGAGGATTCTATAGGTTTTTTTTTTTGCAAAATCTATATTGGTTCAGATGCAATTTTCTGTCATGTTTTGCACAATCTTGATTCAACATCGCGTTTCCAGAATCAATTTTCAAAATCTTATTTTAAGCAGAAACAGGAAAAGCACTTTTGGTATAAGTTGTTTCTGGTTCCGTTGTATGATTCAATAAGTTGTGTTTTACAATCACATTTCACATAATCATTTTTTTTTGGAAAAGTTGGTTTGGAAAAGCCGTTTTAAATAAGATACTTTTGGTTCAGTGGCGTTTCGAATAAGCTGGTTTACAGTTTTGCAGAATCGCGTTTTCATATTTGGGTCTCAGAATCAGAAAGATGTTTTTGTAGGAAAAGCATTTTTGCAGTAAGCTTTTTTTTGGATGAAGGGCATTCCTGAAACTACAAAGGAAGAGGAATGTGTTGTGCCACTGTGTTCAAATCAGCTGATTTCTCTTCTGGGCTTCCTCTACATCATTGAACTCAATCATGGGCCTTCACATGCTTTCAACACACTTTGTGTTATCACTAGTTTTCACCTCTTGTTTTTACTTAGCTCTTATAGTATGCAAATTTCAATTGTAATTCATTGTATTCCAAACTCAAATTGGTGAATTTCCCATTTTGACTTTGAGGGGGACTATTAGACTATAGTTAGTTAGAGTGTTTGATAAGCTTGGTTAAGAGTTAGTTAGAGTTAGTTACACAACTAAACTCTATATATATAGGAACACTCATGTATCATTTCTATTATCTTTTATCAATCTATTCATTATATAATGAGTTTCTATGAGTATCTCCCACATGAGTACTCTTATGCTTGCTTTCTTGCTGATCACTATGATCTTTATCCTTGGGATTCCATGATTACTAACAAAATTGAGTTTTTCGGTGAATGTGGGCTACCTTTTAACGGTCACCACCACCAAATGTTGTAACTTCCCTTCTATCTCTTCCTTGTTTTAATTGTTAAAGATGTATTTAGTTTTTTCTTGTTTGCTTACAAAATTAATTGGGTATGAAGATGATAAAACAAAATAAAAAGAAAATGAAATAGATGACTAAAAACGATTGTGCACCAATAATGAGTATCAACATAAACAATTTTTTTAACTGAAAATGAGAGTACAAAATTGTTCCAACTTTCATCCCCCCTCTTGTATTCTTGGCTTTTTACAGTGCTTTCATTATTTCCTTCTTTAATCTATATTGAGCATGCTGACATATATTCTAGGAACAAATTTTGAGTGAGATTGAAATCCAGAGAAGAGAAGCTATAAAACGAAAGAATCCAAAAGAATAACTTATCAACTTACGTTTTCACACACGCTCTTCCATTGATCCACATCACCGTTTATTTAAAATTTGTTACCAGTTTACCTATTGTCTAAGCTGATTGTGTAACATTTAAATTTTTCCCTTCATTTTTTACATATTAAAACTTGGCAAAATTATGAAGAAAAAAAAACTACGCAAACAACTTTTTTCCGTCTTCCTTAATTCACTTCGATGAAGAGCACCGGGAACCTGTGAACCTGTAAGTTCCTTATAAATATCGCCACCATAAATTTCAATTTCATTTGAACTCAAATACAATACCAATTGATTTCTAGCTTTAATTAATTACAGAAATTATGAAACTAGTAAATGTTACGTACCCAATTGAGATCTTAAAACTACCAAACAACACCATTTAACTGTCGACACAACACCTCACCTGTTCCTTAATTTTATAATCATCAATGTATGAACAAAATAATAGAGAAAGGAGAACCAAGTCATGGGGATGGACCCTCTGCACTTTGCACATATTAATATGGGTGCAATGAGGGAGGCAATTGTGAATTTGTGGAATGACAGCTATTTATGGGAGAAAGGATAACATTTTAAAATATAGGTAAATTGTAATGTTGAAGAAACATTGTTGGGTTGCTCTGTCTAGTTTGTTTATGGTGATAGAGCCCTTCACCATATTACAAAAATAAAAAGAAAAAATAATTGAACTTGAATAGGACGGTAGCTGAGAAAATAAAGATGAATACATAATCTCCATTTTGTATGCTTCAATTAATTTCTCCCATAGTGGATCGTTCAACTATCTAGACAACCAATCAAGCTGCATGACTTATTTGAAGCAAATGGAGAGAACAACTTCGAGGGAAGAATAGACCAGTGCTCCCTTTCAAATATCTGACTACCTTTTGTGCTGCCATAAAATGTGGTGGTAGGTCTACTTTGAGGATGCTCTTCCTCATGTAATCATTTAAGACTTTTGGTCCTGTCAATTAATGATAATTTCCAACAAACGTGTTTCTATCAATAATAATAATTAGAATTTAATTTTCTTTAATTATTATGATTTGGAAATCTATTGTGGACTTGATGGGCAACAAGGATGATTATTTCTCCACCATTGGTTACCTGTTATATCTTGGCAGCACACGCGCATCTCTTAGGGCTTTCGAAAACAATGTTTTGCTCGATTTTCCACATAAGCAGAATATAAAGCCTTGGCTGACACGACGAGTGAGCTGATATGAATCCTTTCCTTATTCATCAAACTTGGCCACACTCGAATAGTCAATCCAGTCATCTATTGTGACAACCTCGGTGTTACCCATCTTAGTGTTAATCTTGTATTTCACTCTCGAATGCCTATCACTTTGTCCGAGAAAATGTTCAAAATGGCAAGTTTCGAGTATCATTTGTTTCTACCGATGATAAACTTGCTGATATTCTAACCAAACTCCTGCTTCGTCTTAGGTTCGATTAATTACTGTCCAAGTTGCATCTCTCCTTCAGACCATACAATTTGAGGGAGGATATCAATAATAATACTGATTAGAATTTAATTTCCTTTAATTATTAGGCTAAAATGTACATTTGGCCCCCCAACTTTTAACAACTAGCGATTTTGGCCCCCTAACTTTGAAAATCTCACTTTTAGCCTCTGATTTTGACCCAGTTAAAGCTGATGTAGATATTATTTTATATAAAATATTGCCAAATTTACGCACACATGGAAATTAAATAAAATTTAAAATTTAAAAAAAATTAGAAACTGAAATTAAAACTAGAAAATAATTAATAAACATTGGTAAAATCTTCTCCTCACCATCACCTTTATCTCCAACCCCCAACCTTCTTCTTCTTCAAGATTCAAACCTAGCTTAACTCCTCATCCCATCATTGTAAAACCCTAAACTCTAAAAGCGATAAATTACGCTAATGATACGGCATATCAAGAACTTAGATGTTACATCTTCAATAAATCACCGAGCATGCATAAATAACAATTTTATCAAACATCACAACAGAATAAAAACATCACAACTGTGTTTAATAAAACATCTCTAAGTAGTCATGTCTCAAATCATATTACATCACCAAAATAAAATTCTCATCTCAACAACTGAGTCATAAAAACAACAAATAGTCATTAGACTCCAAACATAAAAGACGTCCTAATCAGAGCCGACACACTAGCTCCAAGCTATCCTTAATCAACTTACCCATCCATATGGATAAGGAAAGCGGTCAACCCAACGACCGCTGGGGGTTATTTCATAATTCACAATTAAATATAATCAACGAAAATAAATGATACAATTAAATTCAATTGATTTCAGCAACTCAACAACATCAAAGGTTCACCACACATTCCTACATATTCAAAGGTTCACCACATTTCACCAAGACTTCAATCCAACAAGTATACAAATCAACTATGCAATTATTCACCTAGCACGTACAAATTATGACACATGCCAAGTTATGCAATGTGCCTAGACACGACTTTTATATGCATGTGGTACCTGTCACCTCAAGGTCGTCACCTTAGATACATTTGTATCGTAATCGTCGTCAATATGAATACTAAGTATTCATCGTCGCCAATATGGATAAAAATCCGGTCGTCGCCAATATGGATATACAACCCGACACCAACATCATGAATGCATGAACGTATGACTCAATCAATGCATATGTTCAACAACAAGTCATCAACAATCATCAAGAATTTTCAATACATGCATACACCATCAAAATCATCGCCAATTGCATCTAAGAATTCAACAACACAATTCATCATCATCATAATTAATCAACAACAATAATCTTATAGAACATATGGTTCCAAAATCACATTCTTCTCAAAATACGGCCAATTGACCACATCACAACATTCATCCAATTAAACACCCAAAGCTTATAAACTCATTCACATTCTATCATATTAACACGAATTCAAAGCCTCTTACATGTTATCCGACCATAAGACATTAGTTTGGCGAAGTTCATATAGATTTATGAAAACTACCATTTTCCGATAAATCCTCCAAAACCAATGTAAACGAATTCAAACTCTTCAACCGAGTATACACACAAATCACATACAAGTGAAGTAACGTGTACACATACGTTTCATAGGCCAAAGCCGACAATTACACAAATTCCTTAAGTTCGTATCGTTTCTTTCATTTTCTAAGTTATTCCATAAATCAAATTAAACAAGTTCGAATGCATCAACTAAGTATACACACAAGTCACATATGGGTGCAATAGTGTATAAATACACATCTCATAGGCCAATTCACCTCAATTATAAAGTTTCACAAAGTTCGTATCATTTCGCCGTTTTTCAAAGAATTCAAGTTTGCAAAGCAAAACCAAGTTAAAGTTCATGATTCTCATCCAAAATATTTTTATAAATCATAACAATACTAGACAACCCTAATCCTACCCTTTTCCTCAGAGAAATCGAATTTTCAGAAATTTCATTGTACTTGCAAAAAGTACGAATAGTGAATACTAGGGTTTTCTCTGTCTATTAGGGTTTAGACTGATTATTGGATGCCTTGAGAGCATTCTCAAGGGTTGTATTTATAGCCTGTCGTGGGCTTGGGCTTCGATGGCTTGGTTTCCAAGCCATAGGGGTATTCTAGTATTTTAGGCGGGTTCTAGAGGTTTACTTAAGGTGGCGCCCTGGAAAGGACACGCCTTAGGCCTTAGAACTCTTCTGGAGGGCGCCAAAGCCTCCTGGGGGGTCTACAGGCCCTTCTGTAGGTCCTTAAGACTTCTAGGAATATTATGACGGTTCATAGCCCAACAAGCACGAGTCTTGGGTCAAGGCGAAGTGGTTTGTGTTATCTGGACAAACATAGGGGTCCTTAGGAAGGATCCTTCTAGCTGTTTAGGAAATTTAATGACGGTCCATAGCCCAACAAGCACGAGTCTTGGGTCAAGGCGAAGTGGTTTGTGTTATCTGGACAAACGTAGGGATCCTTAGGAAGGATCTTTCTAGCTGTTTGATAGCTTCGGAGGGTGGTTATATTACCCTTAAATCATAGATCCCTCCTGTACTAAAAGAAGTTTGCCTTATACAGAACTAATTGCCTAGTTTTATTTAGTACAGGTTCCTAAGCTACGGCGTGATACCTCTCGCCTCATTTTCTGGATGGGCGAGACAGACGTTCCTTGGAATGTTGGCGAGGACTTTAACCTGTGAAATAGATCGGACGGTCTGGATTTCTTGACTCTTCAGTTATCGTGACGTGTTCATATCTTGGCCTGCCACGCACGTGTTTCCGCTTTTTTTGTAGAGAAAGCGCGCTTTTCGAGGCGACTTTAACTCTTCTGTTCCTATATATTAGCGCTTTACTTCCTCTTAAAAACTTATTTCATCCTTTCGCTTCTTCTACTCTCTCTGCTTCCATTTTCTTCTGTTTTAGCGCAACCGTTTATTCCGATTTTCCCTTCATCAACTCTCCGATTTCTTCCAGGTAAACCCTTATCCTTTCTCCTTTACTGCTTTTTGAACTAGTCGTTTTAGGCTTTGTAGCGATGGTAGTTATTAAGGAATGCGATGAACAAGGTAGAGAGGTTGTTCCCTCTGACCCTAAAGAACTTAACAAATTACGAATGGCCTGTTTGAAACATGCGACCCGTCTTAACGGCGTTATAGATTGGGATGCCTACTTTCGTAGTCTTCCGAATGACACAACCACATATGAGTCGTCTGATAGCGATAGTAGTAACGACAACAGTTCCGATAGTGATTGCGTTTTGCTCTATTCTACTTTAGGTGTAAATCGGAGTCAAGAGATTTGCTTATTTAGGCCTGCCTTGATAGAGAAAGAAGACGCGATCAGGACAGGTGTGATAATGAGGTTTTTTGCTCCAGAAGTGACGGGTGTGGCCTCGCTGTATACGGGGGATGCGACGATCAATTTCATAAGGAGTGAGATGGATATCTCATCGACGGGACATGAAGAAGATGTCGAACTACTGCAGTGTGACGAGGGCGAGAGGGTGTGTTCACAATCTTTGGTGGGCGAGGAGTACTTTATGTATGCGGCGGTTCTTGAAGAATTTGGAATGAAGCTTCCACTTAGTTCTTTTGTGATGGACGTGTTGAAGTTTATGAACGTAGCACCCTCTCAAATCCGCCCGAATAGCTGGGCGTTTATCCGAGGTTTTGAGATTCTGTGTAAGGCGTTGGGTTTTGAACCCTTAGTCGGTCCTTTTTTATACTTTTATGGGACTAAAGATGTTAATAGAGAGACATGGGTGACGATCTGTGCTCATCCTGGTAAGAAGTTGTTCCCGCCTTATGCTTCTAACTTCAAAAAAGATTGGATAGATACTTTCGTCAAAGTAAAGGGGGCGCTTCACTGTTCTGTGGCTTCTGTTCTATCGAAGGGAAAACCGAAGTTTCCACTGGTTTGGACTGCATCTCCAGCTGCTGTGATGGGCTATAATTTTGAAAGGATGACACCTTATGAACAAGGGATTGTTTGTTGCTTAGAGAAAATGCTACACTGCGATATCCATGATCTCTTGAATAAAGAGGGCGATACAGGAGATCTAGATAACTACTTGCGTGAGTGGCTTACTAAAAGATCCAAGTTTTATTTTTCTCATACGATTATCCTATGAAAACTTATTTGTTGATTTCCTTTCTAACTTTCCTTCTTTTGCAGAATCAAAAATGCCGCCACTTACTCCTGCTGAAAGGAAAAAGTATCTCGCCGAGTTGAAGGCGAGGAAGACTGCTGAAGGTTATACAACTAGTGACCCTGCTGGCGTGCAGCATCGGCGGGTGAAAAGGAAAGATCCTCCCTCGAAGACCAATGTGGGTTCGTCTTCGACAGAGGCGGAACAATTAGAGACGCCTTCTACTGAAGGCACGGCTGTTGAGACCTCCGGCTCTCCTCCGTGAAAGAAAGTCAGAAGTGGGAAGGGCGATAGTCAAAAATGTCACATGATTGTGGAAGGAACGGAGAGAATAATGCCGGCGGCTACCTCTCTAAACGAAAAGGTGGTAGAGTCCTTCTGGCATAAGGACTTTAATTTCCGGAAGTAAGTATTTCCTGGTGGTTTGCTTTGCTATTCTCTTCTTTATTCCTTTATGTATAAAAATTGACGAAAATATCTTCTTATGGTATTATCAGGTATATGGGCGAGAACGTGCCTTTTTGTGAAGTTGATGTGGACGCCGGTATGAAGAGCAAGTTTGGCGACTTGGTGATGGATGCAGGGGAATCTGCCTTGAGAATTATAATGCTGAATCATACTATGGAGAGAAAGTATGGTGACTTGGATAAAAAGTGTAAAGAAGCTGATGAAGATGCGGAGAAGTGGAAACATCAAGCTACTGGGTTGCAGACCCGCCTTGCTGAAGCGTTGGAATCAAAACAAACGGCGGAGGACTCGATGAAGGCTTTCGAAGTTAAAGCTGCCGAAGCTATTTCTGAGCTTGAAGCTGTTAAGCTGGAACGAGACGCGTTCCAGGAAAAGAACCTGAAACTGGAAGGAGAAGTTGATGAGTGCAAGGGGGCACTTATGGAGTATTTCGATGATGGCTTCGAGAGGGCTCGTGCGCAAGCCGCGCACTTCTATCCTGAAGGGAATTTTGCTGATATGGATGATGGGAAAGTAATTGTTGATGGGCAGCTTGTAGACGAGGAATGACTCCAATCTGAAAGTTTTTTCTTCTTTTAGTTTTATGGCGACCCTGCGTGGCGCTTCACTTGTTTTGTATTTAGGGCGACCTCTTATGGCGCCCAGCTGACTTTTTGCTAAAAGTGATCCTTCCGGATGTTACGAATCCTAATATTGTCTTTAGATGTGTTAATGATTTTTGAGTTTACGAGCTTTCACGATGTTTTTTTAAATAGTTTTGACTTAGCAAGTGTTCAAAAAAGTATTGAATCTACTTATAGGCGTCGCTTTATTTATCATAACATGATCTTTCTTCTAACACTTTATAGCCTGGCGAAATTTGGTGAGACTTCATGGTTTGTTGGATTTGCGATACGAGACTTCTTACAAGAATGCGCTACAAAGCATCTTATAAAATTGCGCTACAAGGCGTCTTACAGGGCTGCGCTACTTGGCGACTTACGGGGCTGCGCTACGTGGCGACTTACAGGGCTGCGCTACGTGGCGACTTACAGGGCTGCGCTACTTGGCGACTTACAGGACCTTCGTGGTTCTTCATTCTCCTTGCTACTAAAAATCAATAGTATTAGTGGTAGATAATTAAGAAAAAGAGATAAATGGCACACATTTTTGAAGGAGATAGGGTGCCTCGTTAAAAACCCCTGCCCTTGCAGGGGAAAAGAGTGCTACTCAGTCCCTTTTTATTAAACAAATAACAGAAAGCAAAGCATGTAGCTGGTCCAGTTTAAAAAGAAGTAATAATACGGCAAGGAAAAACAAAAAATTGGCCTATAAGGCTCTAACTATAATAATGACGTAGGTTGACCACATTCCAGGTGCGTGGCACTGCTTCTCCGTTCATCTCTTCTAATTTATAGGCTCCATGAGGGAACTTCTCTCTGATCTTGTAAGGACCCTCCTAGTTTGGAAGCAACTTCCCAATCCTGGTTGAGGCGACCACCTTTTTCAGCACGAGATCGCCTACTTTCATCTCTCTAGGAATAACTCTTGAATTGTATCGGCGAGCTGCTCTCTGTTTGGCAGCGAACTCTCTGATGTGAGCTTGCTCTCTGACTTCATCGATCATGTCCAAGCTACAACGGATGCCTATTTCGTTTGCTTCTTATAAGAAATGTTGTTTGTAAGTTTAAGTATAGAAGAAAGGAAACAACAGAAAATCATGAAAACCTGCAAAAAAGCTTGTTAAATTCTTTAGACTATTTTTAAAGTTACCTTCCTCAGAAAAATTATCTCGCCTCCATGTAGGAGTATCTATTTCAACCGGAAGCATTGCGTCGGTGCCATAAACCATTGTGAATGGTGCTTCCTTGGTTGTAGAATGTGGAGTTGTATGGTATGACCATAGTACCTGTACTTATCATGTCGAATATTTTATACTCGTTATGCTGTCACTAGGTGATTCTTACTGTTGGAGAATTCATATAAAGGGAAACATAATAGGTGCAAAAATTACCTCATGAAGATGTTCTGCCCAAAGGCTTTTGGCGGCTTCCAATTTTTTCTTGATTCCATTTAGGATTACTTTATTTGCTGATTCTGCCTGTCCATTAGCCTGGGGGTGGACCACTGAGACGAATTTTGTTAATATTCCCAGCTGTTTACAGAAATCCACTACTGTAGCACTAGCAAACTGAGTCCCATTGTCTGATATTATGAATTTGGGAAGGCCAAAGCGGCATATGATCTTCTTCCAGTAAAACTTTTTTACTCTTTCAGCTGTGATTTTAGCGACTGCCTCTGCTTCAATCCACTTGGTGAAATAATCTACTCCTACGATAAGGAACTTCAACTGCCCTGGTGCTAGCGGAAAAGGTCCTACGATGTCAACTGCCCACTTGTGAAAAGGCCAAGGCGAATATGCCATAGTTAATTCATGTGATGGGGCGTGCTTCTTATCTGAAAACCTTTGGCATTTATCACATTTTCGAACGTACTCGCAGCTGTCTTGAAGCATAGTGGGCCAGTAGTATCCTGCTCGGAGCAACTTTGCAGCAAGAGCTCGTCCTCCGATGTGACTTCAACAAACTCCTTCGTGAACTTCTAAAAGAACTAATTCTGTCTCGCCCTCTGCTAAGCAACGTAACATTGGTGTAGCCTTTCCCATTTTATAAAGTTTGCCTGATATAATGGTGAATCTGGAAGCCCTTTTCCGAACAATCTGCTCCTCATCTTCATCCTTCGCTTTGAAAGATCCTGTCAAGTACTTCAACAGGGGCGTCATCCACCCTTCGCTCTCTTCCGTTAATGAATTTACTTCTAAAATTTCCGTGCATGGGGCTGTGATTACTTCTTGAATGACAGTTCTGTTGTTGCATGGTCTTTTGGTGCTGGCGAGTTTGGCGAGCAAGTCTGCCCGGGCGTTTTGCTCTCTTGGGACGTGAATGGCTTCGAAGAACTTAAAAGTGGCTGCTAAATTCTGAACTTTGGTCAAATACTTGACAAGTTGGGCGTCCTTGGTTTGATACTCTCCTGTGATTTGACTAGTTACCAGCTGAGAATCGCTCTTTGCCCGTAGGTTCTCAGCTCCCATCTCTCTTGCCAAGGTCATTCCTGCGATGAGTGCTTCATACTCTGCTTGATTATTGCTTGCTTTGAATTCGAAACGAAGGGATTGTTCAATTAACAATTCATTGGGTCCTTCTAACACTATTCCTGCCCCACTCCCTTTCAGATTGGAGGAGCCGTCAACTGATAACATCCACACGTATGGCACCTCTTCTTCAATTGGGGGAGAGAATTCTACGATGAAGTCGGCTACAACTTGCGACTTGATTACTCCTCTTGGCACAAACTGAATGTCGTACTTTGACAATTCTATGGACCAAGCTACCATCCTCCCTGCTAAATCCGGCTTACTGAGTACCTGTTTGACATGATAGTTTGATTTGACTACGACCTTGTGACTTTGAAAGTAAGGGCGTAATTTCCTCGCTGTGGTTACCACGGCCAAAGCCAAACGTTCAATTTTCTGATATCGCAGCTCTGCACCTTTAAGAACTCTGCTGACAAAATAGACTGGTTTTTCTCCCGCATCTGAATCTTCTACCAACACTGTACTGATGGCATTATCAGAGATTGCTAAATACAGGAAAAGGATGGCGCCTTTACTGGGGCGATGTAGGACAGGCGGGCTTGAAAGGAAAACTTTCAATTGTTGGAAGGCGTCTTCGCACTCTGTAGTCCACTCGAACTTCTCCTTCTTCTTTATAGAAGCAAAGAAAGAAAAAGCTCTGTCGCCCGCACAGGATAAGAACCTTGAAAGGGCTACTAGGCGACCTGTTAACTGCTGGACCTCCTTTAGGTTTGATGGGCTTCTCATGTTGATGATTGCTTGGCACTTATCTGGGTTGGCCTCGATGCCTCTGCTTGTTAACAAAAATCCTAGAAACTTTCCAGCCTGCACCCCAAAAGAGCATTTTGATGGGTTTAGGCGTATGTTGTACTTCCTCACTTGCCCTAAGATTTCGTCTAGGTCATCAGTATGGTTGCAGTTTTCCTTGGTTTTAGCTACCAAGTCCTCAATGTACACCTCCAAATTACGCCCTATCTGCCCGGCGAACGCCATATCCATACTTCTTTGAAAAGTTGCGCCTGCATTCTTGAGGCCGAAAGGCATGACCTCGTAATGATAATTCTTGTTGTTGGTCATGAAAGCTGTCTTGGGTACATCCAAGGGATCCATTCTTATCTGGTTATACCCAGAATAGGCGTCCATGAAGCTTAAGGTTTTGAAGCCGGAAGCGTTGTCGATCAGATGGTCAATATTTGGTAAAGGATATGGATCCTTGGGACAGGCCATGCTCAGATCGGTGTAATCTACACACATTCGCCATTTGCCATTTGATTTCTTTACCAGTATCGTGTTTGCCAACCATGTTGGGTATTGGATTTCGCTTATAAAACGGGCGTCTACTAGCTTACGTACCTCTTCGTCCACTGCTTTACGCCTTTCTTCGCCCAACTTTCTCTTCCGCTGGACGACTGGCTTAACATTTGGATTGACGGACAAATGGTGACAGGCTATCTTTGGGTCTATCCCGAGCATCTCTGAAGGCTTCCAAGCGAAAAGATCAAGGTTCTTCTGTAGAAGTGCGATGAGGGCGGCTTCCATCTAGGGTTGTTCTAATTTTGGTCTTCTGATGGTCTTCTGGGCCAATATATATTTCCTTCAAGTCTTCCGTTGGCTCTAGGCGTGGTTGTTGGAAATCCTCCCTTGGATCAAGGTCTATCACGTTCACGGTGTGCTTCTTAACAATCTCACCCTTTTTCTTCTTCTGTAATCGCAAGCTGCTGTGATAACATTCTCTGGCTAATTTTTGGTCGCCCTTAATCGTTCCTACCTTCCCGTTCTCTAGAGGATACTTCATAACCAGAAATTTCGTGGACAAAAGTCCCCCCAACAGGTTAAAAGCAGGTCGCCCTATGATTATGTTGTAAGAATTAGGGGCGTTGATTACCAAATACCTGACCCGTATTGTTTTTGCTGAAGAGCCGTATCCGAAAGTTGTCTTCAAAGTGATGTAACCTCGTACGTGCACCTGCTCCCCTGTGAATCCTGCCAAGATCCCTCTGAAAGGTTGTAACTATTGAGGATCCAGAGCCATTCTTTCAAATGTCTCATAATATAGAATATCAGTTGAACTTCCTGTGTCTACCAAAACTCTTTTCACGTCCCAGTTGAATATCTGGACAGTAATTACCATGGGGTCATCGTCATGAGGAACGACGCCCTGGAAATCTTTGGGCGAGAAGTGAATCTCGGGCTCTTTTTCTTCTTTTGAATCATACTCTTGACATAACATCACTTGTCTGACATACTTTTTACGCGAGGAGTTGGATTCACCTCCACCTGAAAATCCTCCAGAAATAGTATTCAAGGTGTGTCTTTTCTCTTCGTTGTTTGCTTCCTTTCTAGGCTTCTGAGATCTTCCTTCTTTGTCTGTCTGAACGTATCCTCTTAACTTCCCATTCTGTATTAGTCTTTCGATCTCCCTTCTCAAGTGAATGCAATCATTGGTGTCGTGACCTTGGATTCTGTGGTACTTGCACCAACTGTTGGGGTCTGTTCCCATGAGCGTGTGTCCTGTTGTCTTAGCTTCTGGGATGACTTTTGCTTCGTAGACTTCCTTGAGTATCTGTGCTGGGCGAGTATTCAAGGGTGTAAGGACGCCCGGTCGGATCTTGGAGATGTAGGGTGCGAGGGGGCGCCTTTCCTACCTCTTGTAGAAAGATTGATCCCGGTCAGCCGGGGGCTGGTGATTTCTCCGATCCTGATTAGTAGAGGTGCGCTCTTTTGCATCCCTGGCTTTCTTTTCCGCATTGCTTTCTTCTCCCTTGATGTAACAGTCAGTCCTGGCGATGATCTCTTCCATGGAGTCGGCGGGCTTTTGCGCCAAAGATTCATTGAATTGTCCCGCCCTTAAACCATTCTGGAAGGCTCCCACAAAAACCTCTTGATTGGGGTTGATTACCTTGATGGTGGTATCGTTGAATCTGGCCAAGTAATCTCGCAGCGACTTAGCGTGTCCTTGACGGACGTTGAAAAGGCTGGTAGCGGAGACCTTTCGATGGCGACTTGCCGCAAATTGCTGAGTGAGTTTCCTGGTCATGTCTGGGTAACTCATGATAGAGAAACGAGGGAGGTTCATGTACCAATGCAAAGCTGCATCGGTTAGGGTTCCTGCGAAGAGTTTGCACTTGAGAGAGTCAGAAGCGCCCACAACGGCCATACGAGTGTTGAACGCCGTTATGTGTTCCACCGGGTAACTCTTCCCATCAAAAGATGACAGATGGGGAGGTTTGAAGTGTTCTGGTACTGGAGCGTTCCAAATCTCTACTGAAAGAGGCTGCGGCTCTGGGTTCTTCATCTCGCCATGCTGGGATTCGTCTCGCTCCTCCTGTTGCTTCTGCTGAACGGTTTCTACCGAGGCGCGCAGAGCCTCGTTCTGCTCTCGTAGGAGAGCCATGTCGGTTCTCAGGGTCTCGAAATCCTCCTGGGTGGCCATGAGGAAAGCGGCGGCTGCTCTGGGACCTGAGAAGTTCTGAGTGCTGGACTTTCTGAATCACAGGGGTATGACTCGGAAAGCTGATGAGGGTTCCTGAACCACGGTTGTGATTCAAGAAGGTGGTCTAGGTTAGTTTTACCTTTTACCACAGACGGCGCCAACTGTACTTGCAAAAAGTACGAGTAGTGAATACTAGGGTTTTCTCTGTCTATTAGGGTTTAGACTGATTATTGGATGCCTTGATAATGCTCTCAAGGGTTGTATTTATAGTCTGTCGTGGGCTTGGGCTTCGATGACTTGGTTTCCAAGCCATAGGGGTATTCTAGTATTTTAGACGGGTTCTAGAGGTTTACTTAAGGTGGCGCCCTAGAAAGGACACGCCTTAGGCCTTAGAACTCTTCTGGAGGGCGCCAAAGCCTCCTGGGGGGTCTACAGGCCCTTCTGTAGGTCCTTAAGACTTCTAGGAATATTATGATAGTTCATTCATGTTCTTGAACCATTTTCAAAAAGTTTATGATATGATTCACAAAGCCAAGTCCAATCCAATACAACCGATGTTTCCAAAGGTTTAGAAGGTTTAAATGAAATCAATTACATTAAAAGAATCAGCTTGGACGGTCCGGATCGATCCCTCAAAGCCCGGAACACCCAAAACGGGGTGTATTGTTACTAGGAAACTCGCCCTAGCGAGCTCCATCTCGTCAGGCAAGTTACTTGGGTTTTCCTCTCGGGAAACCCTCCATTTTCACACCAAAACCCCAATTTGGATCCCCCTTCACCTCAAATTCGACCCCAAAACTTATACACTTGATTACAAATATCAAAATGCATTCAAAACAACAACAAACATTGGATTATAACATCAATTAATCTTAAATTCATCATCTAGTTCATTTTCACCAACAACCACCATTTTTCTCATTTTTCATTCAAACCTCAAAACAACCACACCAATTCAAACCATATCAACGCATAAGCATAAACAAACATTAATGAAGTGAATTCAAACATGTTTCAACAACAATCACACACTAATTCATGAATTTCACTCAAATAGTCAAAAATCATTTAAAACAACTAAACAACAACAACACTACGAAGGTTAAGCTATTAACACAACAAATTCATGAAGTTTATCATACCCACAATTTCACATGAAATAGAAGCACGAATTTTATCATTTAAAACCACAAAAAGTCACAATTATCACAAAAACACTTAAAACCCATAAGTAGAAAAAGTGATTATAGCTTAATTAGTGAAAAGAGATTATCCCCCTTACCTCTAATCTTCAAGAATCAAATTCCCAAGCTTTCTCTCTCTACCTCTATCTTAAAATATTTTGTGAAAATGAGTGAATGAAGGTAATGACATAATTTCTCATAAGACTAGTGTTTATATAGTCTCTACACAAATGGGCTCAATCCCTAGTTGTCTTAATGGGCTAATATTCTTACCAACTAATTCACCGAGTTACTACACACTTAAACCGTCAAAATAACGAATAGTTACTGTTTCGAATTATTTACCACAACTCACCAATAACTTAGTAAAAGTAATCATTCCCACTTAAAACACTAAAAATAATTCTCGTAACCAAAAGACTATTTTACCCTTGCTCACCAAATGACCAAAATACCCCTGAGTGCAAAATGAATAAAATACCCTTGAGTCCAAAATGACTAAAATATCCTTTCCATGCCTAAATCCACTAATCCCGAATAAAGTACACACAGAGATAAACAATCACATACAAGCACATAATAATTAATTAAAATAAGTCTAACGAAAATCGGGTTGTTACAATCACCATCTTCTTCATCTTAACTACCATCTTGTTCAAAGCCATAAACACAAGTTCCACCACCCCTCCCCTAAACCGAGTACAATATTAATTGGATTTAGAGCACATCCAAATTCACCCAATTCCTCTTGCTTCTGATTTTGATACAGAAAGACACATTAATAACACATCTGCGGTGATCACGTTTGTAGGTGAACAACGAATCTGGGCGTGTATTTAAGCGTTTGTTGTTGTTGAGTTTTTTTGTTGATGTTGGTGGATTTTTTCATAGTAAGATTTTTAATGTTCTGGGTTAATGAAGTTTTTAAGTTGACTGGGTTTGATGAAGTTGATGAGTTTACTGGAAATTCCTGGATTTCTTGCAAGTTGAAGTTAAAATTGAAAGAAGATATATGAAATGAAGCTATACAAGTGATTTTTCATTTTTTAAAAATTTAAATTTTCATTAATTTCCATTTGTGTTTACAGTTGGCAATATTTTATATAAAAAAATATCGACATCAACTTTGACTGGGTCAAAATCAGGGTGGGCCAAGGTTTTACAAAGGGGGTGAAAGATGAGGGGCTAAAGGGACAATTTTCAAAGTAGAGGGGCCATAATCGATAGTTTTTAAAAGTTAGGGGGCCAAAAGTGCATTTTAGCCTAATTATTATGATTTGTAAATCTGTTGTTGACCCATTATTTAATCACCTAATCAGTGGAAAATTTGTAGGAGCATTGTTAGCCTGACTCACTCCACTTAGGTTTAGTTATTTTGTATACATACATGACAATACCTAATGAGAAGTGGATTGGTGATTGTAAACAAAAGTTCCTGGTTTAATTATTCTTTAATTATTATGATTTGGAAATTTATTGTGGACTTGATGGGCGACAAGGATGATTATTTCTCCACCATTGGTTACCTGTTATATCTTGGCAGCACACGCGCATCTCTTAGGGCTTTCGAAAACAATGTTTTGCTCGATTTTCCACATAAGCAGAATATAAAGCCTTGGCTGACACGACGAGTGAGCTGATATGGGTCCTTTCCTTATTCATCGAACTTGGCCACACTCCAATAGTCAATCCAGTCATCTATTGTGACAACCTCGGTGTTACCCATCTTAGTGTTAATCTTGTATTTCACTCTCGAATGCCTATCACTTTGTCTGAGAAAATGTTCAAAATGGCAAGTTTCGAGTATCATTTGTTTCTACTGATGATAAACTTGCTGATATTCTAACCAAACTCCTGCTTCGTCTTAGGTTCGATTAATTATTGTCCAAGTTGCATCTCTCCTTCAGACCATACAATTTGTGGGAGGATATCAATAATAATACTGATTAGAATTTAATTTCCTTTAATTATTAGGCTAAAATGTACTTTTGGCCCGCAACTTTTAACAATTTTGGCCCCCTAACTTTGAAAATCGCACTTTTAGCCTCTGATTTTGACCCAGTTAAAGCTGATGTAGATATTATTTTATATAAAATATTGCCAAATTTACGCACACATGGAAATTAAATAAAATTTAAAATTTAAAAAAAATTAGAAACTGAAATTAAAACTAGAAAATAATTAATAAACATTGGTAAAATCTTCTCCTCACCATCACCTTTATCTCCAACCCCCAACCTTCTTCTTCAAGATTCAAACCTAGCTTAACTCCTCATCCCATCATTGTAAAACCCTAAACTCTAAAAGCGATAAATTACGCTAATGATACGGCATATCAAGAACTTAGATGTTACATCTTCAATAAATCACCGAGCATGCATAAATAACAATTTTATCAAACATCACAACAGAATAAAAACATCACAACTGTGTTTAATAAAACATCTCTAAGTAGTCATGTCTCAAATCATATTACATCACCAAAATAAAATTCTCATCTCAACAACTGAGTCATAAAAACAACAAATAGTCATTAGACTCCAAACATAAAAGACGTCCTAATTAGAGCCGACACACTAGCTCCAAGCTATCCTTAAGATATCTTTAATCAACTTACCCATCCATATGGATAAGGAAAGCGGTCAACCCAACGACCGTTGGGGGTTATTTCATAATTCACAATTAAATATAATCAACGAAAATAAATGATACAATTAAATTTAATTGATTTAAGCAACTCAACAACATCAAAGGTTCACCACACATTCCTACATATTCAAAGGTTCACCACATTTCACCAAGACTTCAATCCAACAAGTATACAAATCAACTATGCAATTATTCACCTAGCACGTACAAATTATGACACCTGTCAAGTTATGCAATGTGCCTAGACACGACTTCTATATGCATGTGGTACCTGTCACCTCAAGGTCGTCCCCTTAGATACATTTGTATCGTAATCGTCGTCAATATGAATACTAAGTATTCATCAACGCCAATATGGATAAAAATCCGGTCGTCGCCAATATGGATATATAACCCGACACCAACATCATGAATGCATGAACGTATGACTCAATCAATGCATATGTTCAACAACAAGTCATCAACAATCATCAAGAATTTTCAATACATGCATACACCATCAAAATCGTCGCCAATTGCATGTAAGAATTCAACAACACAATTCATCATCATCATAATTAATCAACAACAATAATCTTATAGAACATATGGTTCCAAAATCACATTCTTCTCAAAATACGGCCAATTGACCACATCACAACATTCATCCAATTAAACACCCAAAGCTTATAAACTCATTCACATTCTATCATATTAACACGAATTCAAAGTCTCTTACATGTTATCCGACCATAAGACATTAGTTTGGCGAAGTTCATATAGATTTATGAAAACTACCATTTTCCGATAAATCCTCCAAAACCAATGTAAACGAATTCAAACTCTTCAACCGAGTATACACACAAATCACATACAAGTGAAGTAGCGTGTACACATACGTTTAATAGGCCAAAGCCGACAATTACACAAATTCCTTAAGTTCGTATCGTTTCTTTCATTTTCTAAGTTATTCCAGAAATCAAATTAAACAAGTTCGAATGCATCAACTAAGTATACACACAAGTCACATATGGGTGCAATATGTTGGAACAAGTGTGTTCAGCAATACCATGTTTTAAGTTTTGATGATAACAAGGTATTAAAAATTGTCAATTGGATATGCTAATATTTGTTTAAGTATGCAGGATCTAAATCAAGATTTTAATCTTAGAAAGTATTCTGTTTGAACATCTTGAGAACAAAACCAAGAGAAGCTTGTTGCTTGTGATCCTGAAGAACTAGAGAATCTGAAGAATCATCAGAAGCTATGTCAAGAAGTCCTGAAGACTAAAAGAATCTGAAGTTCAAATAAGTCTGAAGATGATCAGAACCTAAAAGTTCAAGAGAGTCTGTAGACTATCAGAACCTGAAGACCAAGAGAGTCTGAAGATCATCAGAACCTGAAGTGCTACAGTGAGTCTGAAGCCTACAATTTGAAGATCTGCTTAGAAGGATTTCTAAAGGCATTTCGATGCATAAGAAACACTCACTTGGAGCAACGGCTAACTTCAAAGTCAACTTGAGCGTGGGATGCTCAACGACAAAGAATGCAGAATAGGACAGAGTACGTGTGTACGAACTCTGTTTCCAACTCAGGGTCTGAAGATGATGATGCTGATGGTGAAGCTAATGTAGCTGTTGGATTAATGGCTACAACTGAATCAGTAAAGGAGGCACCTGAGGCAGAATCAGATGCAGACTCTGAAAGTGAGACTGAGGTATTTTCTGAACTCACAAGATCTGAATTAGTAGATTCTATCAAAGAACTTCTTGGTCACTATGAAGCTAAATCCACTGAATTGAAGAAAGTCAAACAGCAGCTTGATAAGCTGTCAAAAAAGCATAATTCAACTCTGCTGGAGTTAGAAAGTTTAAAAGAAGAAAATGATTCTTTATTGATCAAGAAGTGTAGTTGTAAATACTTGAGTGAGCAAGATGTTGCTCTACAAGAATTTATTGCTACTGGAATTGATAGATCCAGGGTAGCATCTATGATCTATAGCACATATCAGAACAGAGGACAGGGTCTTGGATTCATTGGAGGTAGCTCAAATGAAGTGATCCTGAAACCTGGTCCTGATGGCGCCAGAGAAGCATTGAAAAATCACTTTGTAAGTGAGTCTGATGAAGTCAACACAGTAACTCATTCAGAACCTAAAGCTTCAAGTTCTAAAGTTTTGACTAAGTCAAAATCTCGGAACGCAAAGTCAAAGGTTCTGAAAAACTTTGAACCTCAGGCTTCAATGATTCAGATTCTAAAAAATTCAGAGTCTGGTAAACAGACTCTGAAGAAGCTAGAGTATGAAAAACAAAAACCTAAGTTTCAAAGAAGAGAAACTGTGAAAGGTAAGTTGGATCCTAAACTGACAGGTTCTAAACCCAAAGTGTGGAGGAAAACAATGCCAATGACTTCAAGACACACAATACAAAAGGAATTCAATGGTTCAACGACTAACCCAAGAGGACCCATGAGAATATGGGTACCTAAGTCTGAAATTGTTGATGCTGCAGGCATGTCTAAACGGACAAGAAAAGCAAAAGGCCTGGTACCTGGACAGTGGCTGCTCGCGACACATGACAGGAGAAAAGTCTATGTTCCTAACCCTAACCATGAAAGAGGGAGGAACTGTGGGATTTGGAGGAAACCAAACTGGAAAAATCATTGGTACTGGAACCATTGGTAACTCTCTAATCTCTATTAGTAATGTGTGGTTTGTTGATGGGCTTAGACATAAGCTACTGAGCATAAGTCAATTGTGTGACAGTGGTTATGATGTTTTGTTTAAAGGGAAAGAGAAGAAACAATGTCTACAAAATAAAGTTCTCTGAACTGACTGATCAGAAGATAGTTTGCCTTTTGTCAATGGGTGATAAGAAATGGTCGTGGCATAGACGGTTGGGACATGCAAACTGGAGGTTAATCTCTAAGTTTAGCAAGTTGCAACTAGTCAAAGGCTTACCAGACATTGACTATCATTGAGATGCTCTTTGTGGAGCATGTCAAAAAGGGAAAATTGTTAAGAGTTCTTTTAAACCAAAAGAAATTGTTTCTACCTCTAGACCCTTGGAGTTACTTCACATTGACTTATTTGGACCAGTTAGCACTGCATCCTTATATGGAAGTAAGTATGGACTAGTCATTGTTGATGATTACAGCAGATGGAGTTGGGTTAAGTTTCTGAAAAATAAAGATGATTCATATTCTGTGTTTAGCGAATTCTGCATCCAAATTCAATCTGAAAAAGAATTGAAAATTTTGAAAGTCAGAAGTGATCATGGAGGAGAATTTAAAAATGAGCCATTTGAGCTTTTATGTGAAAAACATGGAATTATCCATGAATTCTCTGCACCTAGAACTCCACAACAGAATGGAGTTGTAGAGAGAAAGAACAGAACCTTCCAAGAAATGGCAAGAACCATGATCCATGAGAACAGTCTGGCTAAACATTTTTGGGCAGAAGCAGTAAATACAACATGTTATGTTCAGAACAGGATCTACATCAGACCTCTGTTGAACAAAACAGCATATGAACTCTTTAAAGGCAGGAAACCTAACATATCTTATTTCATCAGTTTGGATGTACATGGTATATCCTGAACAATAAAGTCTATCTAAAGAAGTTTGATGCCAAAGCTCAGAAGGGAATCTTTTTAGGTTACTCTGAAAGATCTAAGGTATACAGACTGTGTAATTCAGAAACACAATGTGTTGAAGAATCTATGCATGTCAGATTTGATGACAAAGTGTCTGGAAGTGAAACTCCAGAGCAAGATGAAAGATGTGCAGGATCTCAAGATTCTGATATCAACTCAGAATCTGATCAGATTCCAGAATCTGAAGGTACTCCAGAAGCTGTAGCATCCCCTGAAGTTCCTAATGAAGAAGTTTATGAAGAAGCTCAAGATGGTTCTCAGCAAGCTAGTCAATCCAAACATTCTTTCAAATACAATTTTTCACATCCTGAGGATCAAATCATTGGCAATAAAGATAGTCCCAGAAGAACTAGATCATATTTCAGACAAGAAGAGTCTGCCTTGGGATTATTATTTGTTATTGAACCAACCTCTGTTGAAGAAGCACTTGGAGATGAAGGATGGATTCTGGCAATGCAAGATGAACTTAATCAATTCAAACGGAATGAAGTGTGGGATCTAGTAGCTAAGCCTGAACACAAGAACATTATTGGAACTAAATGGGTGTTCAGAAATAAGCTTAGTGAACAAGGAGAAGTAATCAGAAACAAAACCAGACTTGTTGCACAAGGCTACAGTCAACAAGAAGGCATTGATTACACTGAAACATTTTCTCCAGTTGCAAGATTGGAAGCAATCAGGTTACTTCTTTCCTATGCAGTCAATCACAACATAATCTTGTATCAAATGGATGTTAAGAGTGCTTTTCTTAATGGTGTCATTTCTGAAGAAGTTTATGTCAAACAACCTCCTGGCTTTGAAGATTTAAAACATCCAGAGCATGTTTATAAATTGAAGAAATCACTATATGGCTTGAAACAGGCTCCCAGAGTTTAGTATGAAAGACTAAGTAATTTCTTAATTCAAAATGATTTTGAAAGAGGACAAGTTGACACTACACTATTCAGAAAAACTCTAAAGAAGGACATTCTTATAGTTCAAATCTATGTTGATGATATCATTTTTGGTTCAACGAATGGTTCACTTTGCAAAGAGTTTTCTAAGGCAATGCAGGATGAATTCGAAATGAGCATGATGGGAGAATTGAAGTTCTTTCTAGGAATTCAAATCAACCGATGCAAAGATGGAGTCTATGTTCATCAGTCCAAATACACTAAAGAGCTCCTGAAGAAGTTCAATCTTAAGGACTGCAAAGAAATGAACACTCCAACGCATCCAACCTGCACTCTGAGCAAAAAAGATCAAGGAACCAAAGTTGATCAGAAGCTGTATAGAGGTATGATAGGTTCTCTGTTATACCTAACTGCATCCAGACCAGATATTTTATTCAGCGTATGTCTGTGTGCAAGGTTTCAATAAGATCCTAGAGAGTCTCATTTAACAGTTGTTAAGAGAATCTTTAGATATCTTAAAGGAACTACTAATCTTGGACTTCTGTATAAGAAATCTTCTGATTATAAGCTAGTTGGATTCTGTGATGCTGACTATGCTGAAGACAAGATTGAAAGAAAATCAACCAGTGGCAATTGTCAATTTTTGGGAGAGAATCTGATATCCTGGGCTAGCAAGAGGCAATCAATTATTGCTTTGTCTACAACAGAGGCATAATACATCTCAGCTGCTAGTTGTTGTACACAGCTACTCTGGATGAAACATCAGCTTGAGGATTATCAAATAACTGAAAACTGTATCCCAATTTATTGTGATAATACAGCTGCTATATGTTTATCTAAGAATCCAATTTTGCATTCAAGAGCAAAGCACATTGAGATTAAACATCATTTTATTAGAGACTATGTTCAAAAAGGAATTCTAGATATTCAATTCATTGATACTGATCATCAATGGGTTGATATATTTACTAAACCTTTGGCTGTTGAAAGATTTGATTTTATAAAGAAAAATTTGAACATGTGTTATGTCTCTGGTTAATGTGTGCTTCTGAAAACAGAATTCAGACTCTGAAAGTTACTCAGAAGCTAATTGAGAATCAGACTCTCTCTTGAAGACTCTGATGAATATAAGCTTCCTAAGACACTCAGACTCTGTTAAGGAAAATTAGACTCTTAAGAAGCTCGTATTAGTGGAAGGATGACTGTTGAGTTCAGTAACACCTGCCCCACTACGGTGACAATTACTTTTTAAGTTCTCAGACGTGGCCTGTCTGTATTAGGTAGGAACTCAAAGGGCAATAATTTTATTACGTTTAACAAGTAACCCTCGCGTCTTCCCAACACTTTTACGGCTGCATGCTCACTAGTCTTTATTGCTTATGTTTGTTTGTCCCCTTCTCATTTTCAAAAGGTTTTTCATTTTCATTATAAATAGCAATCACACACAACCCACTTCACTTTTCACACTTTGATTTTTTCTCTGAACTACTCATTCGTTTTTAGTCTCTGAAAAAAAATTTGTTCTCAAAATCAAACCTAGAACCTTACAAATGGCAAGTGAACTCGTTCAATCTGGTGTGATCATCAAAACTGGAAAATCATATGTGATTAAACCCAGAACAATGAATATCATCAAAGAGACTTTGGAAGTTCAAGTTGAATCTCCAGTTGATTTTGGATCCTTAATAAGGCATGGTATCGACGTCTCTTCTCATTTCTTATCACAAGGAATGATGAGTTACTTTGGTATGTTGAATGGACCAACATATCAAGAATTGGTTAGAGACCTCTAGGTGAGGGCATAAGTTTTTGACAAAGTTGACGCAACCCTAGAAGAAACTGCTGCAATCATGAACAACCCCTCCTTGGTTGGCAAGAACATAGAGCAAATGGGTCTGAGATCGTACAAAGGTCTAGAGATAAGATCTACTGTGACGGGCATCTACAACAAACTCTTATTTGAAGGAAGACCCTCAAATAAGTTGGTAGACATGCATCCAGAACATAGGATGCTTCTGAAGATCATTTTGGACAGTATGCTTCAGAAAGGTGGAGGAACAGACACTCTGTCTATGGATCATAAAGTGCTTCTGTACTTTTTGATTAAAAAGAAGAAAATCAACTTTCCAAGATCCGTGATGCACCACATGTGTTGGGCCATCAGGGAAGGCCAAATCAAATCCAGAAGACAAGTTCCTTTTGGAAGATTGATTTCTGAGATTCTGTATCAAGGAGGCCTCTTGAAGGTCTTGACAGAATCTGGTGTTGTATCCGACGCTCAGCTTGGAACAGTAACAGGGAGAATCATCAATGGCAAGACTCTTCAATACATGAAGATTGTCAGGAAGTTCAACCCTTCTAATCTAGATATGAAGGAATCTTCTGTACAATCAGATCTGATGATGGATTTCCAAAGAAGACAATCCTGAAGTCCTTGCAAGATTTGTAGTAGATTACTACAATGATACTGGTAGAATAATCAACTATTTTACCATTCCTGAGACTGCTGGAGGAGGACCTCTTAAGGTCAAAGGCAAAAGGACCAAGGAAGTCAATCTAGAGGAAGAGGAAGAGAAGCAAGAACCTCCTAAGAAGAAGAAAAAGTCCAAATCAACAGCTCTTCTAGGAGTGACTATTGGTGCCTCTGAAACCATAGCTCCTATGCCTTTGTCTGTCTCTCCTGCATCCAAGGAAATTAAGGAAAGGATAAAGAAATCCAAGGATGAGAAGAAAACAAAGGACGAGAAGAAGGCAAAGGATGAGAAGAAAGCAAAGAAAGGCAAAGCTGACAGAGATCACAAAAGGCTGGTTGAAGAAATTGCTGAATTTCTTGATGCTGATTCTGATGAAGAAGAAAGTCAGATCAAGAAAAGGAAGAAAGAAGTTGTTCCTGTGGCTAAGGATGTAGCACAGAAGATAAGTACTTCTGTATCTATGATTGAAGATGATCATGCTGCTGGCAAGGCAATGGCAGCAGAAGTTGTGACAGAAGGACTTAGAGATGAGACTGTGAAGGAAGCTGCTAAGTTGCTTGCATCAGCTTTGAAACAGAAGGGTCATGATGCCCCTGCAGAAGCTGATCAATCAGAAGCTACTCTGTCTGATGCTTCTGACCAACAAGCTTTTCCAGACGCTGGCATTGGCACATCAGGTAACATTTCATTTGACTCACCTTTCTCTTCTACGAATCAAGAGTCATCACACTCATCTGAAACTGAATCAGATAACATACCCCTGAGCAAAGTCCTTCCATTCCTTCGAAATAAAACTCTCTCTCCAATCAAACCAATCTCATCATTTGATCCTCTTGACCCAAGAATAGGTGAATACGTTGATTCAACTATTGACAGGGTTATTCAAGACACCATCACAATGTCTCTGAACTTACCCTCTGACCATCCTGCTCAACCATCTTTTCTCAAACCACTTCAGGTAATTCAGCCTACTGAAGAACCTGAAGAACCCATTCAATTTGCTCAACCATCTCCTCAACATGAAACAATCTTTGTAGACTATCCAAATACCCTAGATTCTCTTGAAAGACACCTAGGAGGATAACTACCAAAGACCCCTGCAAAATCCAAAACAACCAACACTACAGAATCTGTTTCAAAACCAGACTTTGTACCTCAACCTGAACCAGATATTCAAACCTTAGCTTCAATTGAACCAATTACTGTAACTGCAGAGGAACCAATCTCTGAGACTCTGGAACAAGTTTCTAATGTCATACCTGACCCAGAACCTCTAACAGAATGCATAGCAGAGTCTGTGTTTGAAACAGTTACTGAACCTCTTTCCCAATCTCAAACTGTTGTAACTGGCTTGCAAACCTTACAATCAATCTTAGCTTCTGAACCTTCAGCTTCATCTGAGCCAAACCAAACTCTTATTCCTCACAACCTCTTTGATTCATTGAGAATAGATGAGTTTTATGGAGTGTCCAACTCAAAGCTCAAGGATATTATTGAGCAAAGATTTGTGCCAATCTTCAATGTAAGCTATGAGGATAAATTTGCTACTTTGAAGAATGAATTTGTGGATTTTATCACCAAAATTCAGAAGGCTGCAGTAAAAGAACAAGCTGTTGTTCTTGCCAAACATATGGAAGAAATCAAGAAAGCTGAGATAGAAAAGGCTAAGAAGAAGGCTCTTGTTCTGCAATTGGCAAATAAACCATTCTTTGATGCTGATCAATACAATCCAAGAGAAACAATGATTTATGATACGCTTAAGAAGAAGCTTCACAGAGTTCAAGAAGAAGCTAGACTTGAAAGAGAAGCTCATCTCAGGAGAACAGAAGCTCTTGAAGAAATAGTCAAGAAACAGCAAGAGGATCTCCAGAAATTGATGGATCACATTGCCAAACAAAACCAACCTTAGTTGCACACCTAGTGTTTAATTTGTTTTGTTTTGCTTGTACTCTTATTTGCTGCTTTCTATTTTCTTCTGAACTTTTACTTCGTGTTATTCATTTTTTTTGTTTTTCTACTTCAATTATCTGTGCTTCTGATATATCTTGCTATATTTATCTTAGTACATCTGAAGTCTATCTACCGTATTCTAATTAGAATTTGTCATGTTTCAGACTCTAATATGTTTTTGCTCTGAATCTTCTCTTCTCATTTTCTCTAAAAAAAAAAAATTTCCCTCACTTGAAGTCGTATAAAAACGGGGAGAAACTTGTCTTTAAACCTTTTTGTTGATGACAAAAGGGGGAGAAAGATCAGTGAGTATTATTTTTCTAAGTTATTCATGCTAAGTCTGAAGAAAAGGGAAGTTTGCGATAGGTACTTCGTTAGATTCTGAGCCCCATTAAATTAAATTCTTCAATTTAATTTAAAAAGAATCTTCTCTCATATTCTTTTTATTATTCTGAGATTTGATTCAGCTATTTATGCTAAACATGAATTTAATTAACATGGATAGAACTTAGGGGGAGCTTACAAACCTCAACTTAAGGACTATCAAACTCAGGGGGAGTCAGAGCTTACAAACCTCAGACCCTTTAAGTCAACCTGTTAATTAGATTAACAACAATTGACCTTTTAAATAATGATGTTTGTCATCATCAAAAAGGGGGAGATTGTTGGAACAAGAGTGTTCAGCAATACCACGTTTTGAGTTTTGATGATAACAAGGTATTAAAAATTGTCAATTGGATATGCTAATATTTGTTTAAGTATGCAGGATCTAAATCAAGATTTTAATCTTAGAAAGTATTCTGTTTGAACATCTTGAGAGCAAAACCAAGAGAAGCTTGTTGCTTGTGATTCTGAAGAACTAGAGAATCTGAAGAATCATCAGAAGCTATGTCAAGAAGTTCTGAAGACTAAAAGAATCTGAAGTTCAAATAAGTCTGAAGATGATCAGAACCTAAAAGTTCAAGAGAGTCTGAAGACTATCAGAACCTGAAGACCAAGAGAGTCTGAAGATCATCAGAAGCTGAAGTGCTACAGTGAGTCTGAAGCCTACAATCTGAAGATCTGCTTAGAAGGATTTCTAAAGGCATTTCGATGCATAAGAAACACTCACTTGGAGCAACGGCTAACTTCAAAGTCAACTTGAGCGTGGGATGCTCAACGACAAAGAATGCAGAATAGGACAGAGTACGTGTGTACGAACTCTGTTTCCACTACTCCACTACCTCGTACAATTTGGCAACTGTGTCTACCGGTATTAAGCTTCAAAAGGAATGGAATTCAAAATATGCATTTGAAGGACTAATACCATATCAAGAAACAGATCAATAGCTATTGATCAAGCTTCCAAAATTCTCTTGATGTGCTGGATTGTCTCAACGTCTTTTTTCAACGCCTATATAAAGGATAGAAGACTTGAAGAATATGTTGGACTCTACAACAGAAAAACTACGCTGTCAAGCTATTGTATTCTAACTGAGTCAAACCAGAAACACATCAACAACTTAGATTATTCTTACAAACTGTGTATTCTAGAAATTCTAAGTTCATCAGATAAACAGAGTCTGTCTTTGTTTGTATTATTGGAACACATTTGATTGTTTGTCAAGTGTCTTCAACTCTATTCAATTTTCTGTAAATTATGTCAGAAGTCTCTTGCTTGTGTGCTTGAGCAAGGAAGTCTCTTAGTTGTGTCTTTGAGCATTAGAAGACTCTTGCCTACGTGCTTGAGCAATTGGAAGTCTCTTACTGTGTGTTTGAGCAACTTGTAATTGACATTACATTTTAGTGAAACTCTCCTTGGAAGTGCAAGGGGGACAGGACTACTTCCGGTTTGTGGAAGGAACCTGTATAATTGCTTGTGTTCTCTCTTTCTCTCTATCTCTTGTTAATTTCCGCTGCAACAGAATCCAGTCTTCCATCAGACTCTGAATCCTGAAGAAACAGATTCTTACTCTTCAAGAGTTCCGAAAAAGTAAACATAATTCAACCTCCCCCCCCCCCCCCCTCTATTCAATATTTTTATAAATCATAACAATACTAGACAACCCTAATCCTACCCTTTTCCTCAGAGAAATCGAGTTTTCAGAAATTTCATGTTCTTGAACCATTTTCAAAAAGTTTAGGATATGATTCACAAAGCCAAGTCCAATCCAATACAACCGATGTTTCCAAAGGTTTAGAAGGTTTAAATGAAATCAATTACATTAAAAGAATCATCAGCTTGGACGGTCCGGATCGATCCCTCAAAGCCCGGAACACCCAAAACGGGGTGTATTGTTACTAGGAAACTCGCCCTAGCGAGCTCCATCTCATCAGGCAAGTTACTTGGGTTTTCCTCTCGGGAAACCTTCCATTTTCACACCAAAACCCCAATTTGGATCCCCCTTCACCCCAAATTCGACCCCAAAACTTATACACTTGATTACAAATATCAAAATTCATTCACAACAACAACAAACATTGGATTATAACATCAATTAATCTTAAATTCATCATCTAGTTTATTTTCACCAACAACCACCATTTTTCTCATTTTTCATTCAAACCTCAAAACAACCACACCAATTCAAACCATATCAACACATAAGCATAAACAAACATTAATGAAGTGAATTCAAACATGTTTCAACAACAATCACACACTAATTCATGAATTTCACTCAAATAGTCAAAAATCATTTAAAACAACTAAACAACAACAACACTACGAAGGTTAAGCTATTAACACAACAAATTCATGAAGTTTATCATACCCACAATTTCACATGAAATAGGAGCACGAATTTTATCATTTAAAACCACAAAAAGTCACAATTATCACAAAAACACTTAAAACCCATAAGTAGAAAAAGTGATTATAGCTTAATTAGTGAAAAGAGATTATCCCCCTTACCTCTAATCTTTAAGAATCAAATTCCTAGCTTCAATTTAGCTCCTATCCACCAATTCCCAAGCTTTCTCTCTCTACCTCTATCTTAAAATATTTTGTGAAAATGAGTGAATGAAGGTAATGACATAATTTCTCATAAGACTAGTGTTTATATAGTCTCTACACAAATGGGCTCAATCCCTAGTTGTCTTAATGGGCTAATATTCTTACCAACTAATTCACCGAGTTACTACACACTTAAACCGTCAAAATAACGAATAGTTACTGTTTCGAATTATTTACCACAACTCACCAATAACTTAGTAAAAGTAATCATTCCCACTTAAAACACTAAAAATAATTCTCGTAACCAAAAGACTATTTTACCCTTGCTCACCAAATGACCAAAATACCCCTGAGTGCAAAATGACTAAAATACCCCTGAGTCCAAAATGACTAAAATATCCTTTCCAAGCCAATATCCACTAAACTCGAATAAAGTACACACAGAGATAAATAATCACATACAAGCACATAATAATTAATTAAAATAAGTCTAACGATAATCGGGTTGTTACAATCACCATCTTCTTCATCTTAACTACCATCTTGTTCAAAGCCACAAACACAAGTTCCACCACCCCTCCCCTAAACCTCCAAATCATTGCAAATCGTCAGGAATCAAGTTTCTACGCTGATTAAGCATCAAATATCAAGTAATGTATCATCAAAACTCAATCGTTTTTGCTGGTTTTTCTTCTTGGTTTGTCATATTTTTGAAGAAGACGCAATGGCTTAGCGTGAGTTAACTCACGTAGAGAGTTAACATTGGTGGGATTTAAGTCATGAAGTAGTGATGCCCAATATTTGAATTTTTGCGCACTTTTTTTCCTCTCTTAGCTTGATGCACAAGTTATTTATTTATTTTCTCCTTGTTATTTTTTTATTCAATAGACATAGAGTGATATGGTTGAAAGTGGCGGATGATGGCGTTGAACCGAAACCGGCCAAAATCGATGCTTCCAGCATAGGCACTGATTCTGGCATAGCATCCGGCGATGTCAAACCAAATGTAGATGTTATGTTTAAATTCAAAATTCCATTTCAAGATTAAATTGGTCACAACCAAGAAAAATCTAAACCGGTACCTACCAATAACTTTGAAGAAAAACCTAAACCAAAATCGATACCTACCGGTGTTCGTGGTATTGAAGTAAACACCAGGTTATTTTTTTACAACAAATGAAAGATGGAGAGATCGATAAGAATTACTTGGTTGGGTTCGTTGACAAGCGGCAAGGGCCGGATTTACTATTTATATAGATAAATATAGTTTAATAAGTCCATACTTGACGAAGCAATGTGAAAGGAGTGGTGAATACAAGCCACCTAAGACGAGGAAGAAACCGAACATTGAAGGCATGGGCTCAAGGAAATGTGAATGTCCGTTTAGGTTGATATGTTTCTTTGAATATAATACACAAGATTGGTGGATTGCAATGCTTTATGGAATTCACAACCATGAGTTGGTGCCAAAGTTAACCGGCCACCTTCTTGCGGGTCGACTAAAAGCGGAGGAGAAACAGAGTTATCGACATGACAAAGAGCTTGGCGGCTCCTAGGACTATTCTCATGGATTTGAAGGAAAAAATAAAGAAAGTGTGACAATCATCAAGCAAGTGTACAATGCGCAAACTAGATGGCGCAAGGGGCAAAGAGAGAACAAGACGCAGATGCAATAATTGGATCGTGATCATTTGGATATTATCATTGGATAAAATAACAAGAATAAAAGAAAATAAAAATAAAAGGAGATAAAGACTAAAAAAACAAAATAAGGTAAATAATAATAATAATAATAATAATAATAATAATAATAATAATAATAATAATAATAATAATAATAAAAATAATAATAATAATAATAATAATAATAATAATAATAATAAAGAAATAAGGTTTTTTGACCACAATTAAAATTAATTAAAAACTTAAATAAAAGATGGAAATAAAAATTGAGAAAACAAAAATAAAAATAAAAAATAGAGAGAAGAGGGCCCGACTCGGAACCAAAAATGAGGTATTCTAAAATACCTCTGCCGAATTTTTTTCGAAATACCAGAGTCCGATCAAGGTCAGGTGACACATGTCAGTGGGATCTTGTATCAAAAATTGGGGTATGACGGGAGCGTAAAGTAAAATTCATTAATCATGGGGCTAAGATTTTGGATCTCCGACGTCCACATAATAATCAGGAATGGTTTTGGGATCCGCTGAAGGGGAGCATGGTACATGATTTTGTTTACACAGGCTACGACAATGTGCCTCATGCTTTGCTGATGACTTTATACGAGAGGTGGCATACCGAGACCTGCAGTTTTCACTTGCATGTGGGGGAGATGACCATTACTTTGCATGATGTCATCTGTCTGTTGCATCTTCCAATTGAAGGGATCATGTTGAGCCATCTAAAGAAGGTGTCTCAGGCTTATGGAGTGGAGCTGATGGTGGCACACTTAGGTGTGACAAAAGCTGAGGCTGCGAAAAATTGCAAGGCCGTGTTTGGTGCTTACATTAGTTATAAGGCACTGAGGAAGTATTATAAGGACTACCTCGATGCTGCTAACAGATTGTCGGATGCACAGACGCCAACAGAGGTAGAGGAGCTGTGAAGGGTTAGAGCTGCTTGTGTGAAGTCTTACCCCCTATACTTGGTTGGATGCTTGTTGTTTGGTGATAAAAGCAACAAACGCATCGAGTTGATTTATCTGACAACCATGGATGACTACGCAGGGATGCGTAATTATTCTTGGGGAGGGATGACATTGGCATATCTATACCACTGTCTATAGTCACTTTTGAACCTTAACACTTTTTTTGTTTTTTTTCCTAGTGATAACTTATAAATGTGATTTGTTTGGTTTGTCCAGGGATGATTTTTGGCGCATTTTCATTGCATTTTTCAATGTTGATGATAATCGATATTATAAAGTAAACTATCTGTTTCCGGCGAAATGGGCGATACAGAGGGGTCATGGAGAGGGGTTGACATATCGCTCATTGCTTGATCGTTTGACGTTTGATGACGTTACCTTTAGGTCGTGCGAATATAATAGGGAGATCTAGAATTTTGAGGAGATTTTCTGGTATTCAGGATGGACTACTACAGAAATGACATTTCACATCAGTGGAAATCGACATTTCACATCAGGTCCCAGCTGATGTAACTAAAGGTGATGTTGTATGTCAGCAACATTTCACATCGGGTTTTGAACAGTTGTGAGAAGTCCTTTTCCACATCGGGCAGCCAATCACTGATTTGATATGTGATATTTTTATAAAATAACAAAGGTTTTCACATCGGTTGTACCATAGAAACTGATGTCAACTATGTGTGCTTCACTTCGGGGTTTCACCGATGTGAATTCCAAGTCAATGACATTATTTTATATATAGTAATACTTTTCCATATAAACCGATCATTATACAAAATCAAATGAATCAAACAATCATTATACAACATTTTCTTCCATATACTTGAAATAAGCTAGCAAGGCTCTACCTCCAAAATGAAAGCTTTCCCGATTAAAATGTTTTGACTCAATTTCTAAGAATATCAATGAATATAATCCCACCTGATAATCCACACCAATTGTTGCAACAAGTTAAAAAAAAATCCTAAGAAGATATGTGGTCTACAAGAAGCTACTGCAATCTTCAAGTTTAATTATCAAAAGCCTACAATGCTTTCTTTCCTATTGTATGAGTTAGTCAAACATTCCCTAACATATTACCTTTGGAAAACTATCCACCTCAACAAACAAGACATTTATGCATCTAAGTAAACATGATTATTCTATTTCAGTAAACATACTAAAACATCTAATATCTTAGATTTCATTGTGTAGACATACTTACATCGAAGCAATATTTCGTGTTTGCCGAAAGATCCATCTGTAAGGAAAAATTAATTTATATTCTCAGCAAAACAATCAAAGTATTGACTATACATATCTTATTAGAACACACATTAGATAGTAGGTAAAAAACAAACATAATCCTAGCCATCAAATCACACAAATGATAAAAATCGCCAATTAATGGAACCTAGCCATCAAGACATCAGTCCATTACACTATTCTCGAAAGAAGCATAATCAAATACTCAAGTTATCTTACACTCTTAGTTCAGGAGATTATAATGGGGTTGATTTGGGGAATTTCAAGTTGCATAAAATACCTCAAAACTGACCAAATCCAAAGAACAACCTTAATAGTAATGATTTTGAAAAGAAAAAAAAGTAGTTAACAAAATCTGAGGTGTGGTTGTGTGGAACCTTGAACACCCATCATATATAATTGAATACGTTCTTGTATTAGAGCAAACTAAAATCTGAGGTGTTGTTAGACCTCTAATTTGCACAAAGAAAACAATCTAAGTTGTGAACTATACCTCCTGCTTGTGAAAATCTGTGAATAAAAATAAACTACATTATATGGACTAAAAGGTGACTCCAATTTTGCAAAAAAGAAAAAGAAAAAGTGACTCTCCAAAATAGCCCGTAAATTTAATATGTATTAAAAGTATTTGAATCAAATAGCTTAGACTCCGACACGGATACCTGACACGATACTGGCACAGACACATCAACAATGTAATAAATATAGGACACCGACACCGTTACATATATTTTAATTTTTTAAAGACGGTCTAAAATGAAAATTAAAATACATATATAAACATCTAACTTGAGCAATTTATGTCATTAGAAAAAGTTCTACAACAAGATATCGTAGTATTTGACTTTTATTTATTCATCTACTATCAAAAAAGTTAAAAATGATATAATCAACCATAATGTCTATAACCCCTAATTGATCAACAATTATCAAAACATATGTAACTCTTGTATCTATGGTGTGCGAAAGCAAGAGAGGAAAAATTTTTGTTTTAGATATTTGTCTTAGTTGTTCAACGGCTCATATGAGTGTATATAGGCGTCGAACACCGATCGTAGGAGTGTCGAAGTAAAGCAAAAAACAAAATTATTTAAAACACCGATTTGACACGGATGGTACGGGTGTCATAGGAGTGTACTGCTTCATAGTCAAATAGTCACCACATTACAAAGGACTTAATCTAACTATAGCAAAATCCTTCAAAATGAGTTGTGATCCATGTCACTAAGCTGGTGTTGACGAAGAATAAAATGACAGGAATTACAAAAGAGATATGATAAATGAAAATGCTTGTAAAATTGAACAAAAAAATACTTAAATAATGAATCTATGATTCTATAATTTCAGTCAACAAAGTTTAAAATAAGTGCTAGAAGTTTTCATTAGCTATCAACGTAAAACAAATCAAATACCACAACCATGATCTCATACAAAACCCATGCAATTTCATATTATGGAATTATTAGGTAGATAATTTAAATAAACCTTATATAAAAAATAAGTTGAAGTCATACGACATATGAAAATCAAATACTTAATTAGCCAATAAAATATCATAAAATAGGTAGTACAAATGAAAAACTTAATTAGCCAATAAGAAGTCTCTAAGAATCGAAAAAAATATATTTTTAGGACACTTATTTGTGTTGTTCCACACTTGTCACACAAGTGTCAAGCAAGCCGGTGTCGGAAGTCGATTCAAGGAGTGGCATAAAAAATAAAAATATTAGACACTTGTATGAGGTTTCCAACATGCAAACAAATGTCGGATACCGCGACACACCTATTCTAATAAGTGTCCATGGTTCATAGACTGTTATGAATACATTCAATGATTCCATAATCACCTGTTTACAGTTGAAATCAGCTGGTTACAAGTCCTACATTTGCACCATCAACAACAACATCATACATGTCATTCTTCTCAAGCCACTTCTGCAAAAGTTAAACATGTATACATGAGTTCCTATGCCGATAGTAATACTTATATATTATCTATAACCAACTGAAGACATATGCTTGAAAGCATAGCTAATATAAAATGACAATCTATAAGTTAAGAGAATTGTCCATCACAAAATTCAGCTTTTAAGTAAGTACACGTAATTTTTTTAATAACACAGTGAAGATTGGTCTACCTGAAAATGATCGAAGTTTGCCTTAGGATCTTTTTGGCAAGCCAATTTAAACAATGATGCCGCAAAGTTTTCAGTCTCTTTTGGATCAATATCAATGCTCATGAGCTTCTCAAGGCACAAAAAATACATTCCGTCTGGGCAATATTTCATGAACTGAAATGAAGTTCTATTGAAACCAATCATAACCAAGTCCTATAAATTATATAAATGAATCCACAGTTCCAAATCCATATGCATCACACATAAGCCAACTAATTTTAAAGTTCCGAACAAGCTCAAATCCAAATGTATGATTATAGCCACTTGATTATACTAATTTATCTAACAATACTAACTAAATTCGTTAATTATATTAACAAAAAATGTATATAATGATCGTAACTTGTAAACTAACCCATCCAAAGGTTCATGATGACTTTTGTATCATGACATGAGATGAGCCTGCAATACTATGTCATAGAGTTATAACCACATCTTAAGCATATGACTCTACTTATAAGTTCTAACCGCTTTATTTGAAGGGTTAGAGTTTACAAACTAGTTACAAATAAAGGGGTATTTTCTGAAGTCAAATCATTAAACTCAATTTGAAATGTTGGCTTTCTACTTAAATCTTTCAATCTTCTGAAGTCAAATCATTAAACATAAATTGTGGAATTTGATATCTTTAAATCTCCTAAACAAATCACAGTTTTGTATCTTTTCATCAACAGAGACACTAAGCACAAAATGCATATATACTACTTCTGAATTCATGAAAGCAGTTACCTGTGAAAGGCGGCGCGAGAATGATGATAAGAATAATTGAGATAGTGTGATAAATTACCAAAGAATCAACTCACCATTATGTTTCAGCATTAGACTTAGCAAAAGTCAAAATCGCAGAAAGTTAAACGTAATCAACCTAGCCACAGAATTAAGAAATGGTTGAGGTTGAATTCAAATATAAATTTAACCTAGAATTCAGATGCAATCACAGTAAAGGAGAATCCAAACGGAAATTAAAGAAAAAAACTTTGACCTAGAAATCAAATACAATTGAAGAACAGATTTAAAATTACAGATAGTTTTAGAAAATACCTGAGAGTAACACAGAGGAGATCACAGATAGCGTTGATCATAGAGACAATGAAGATAGGTGAAAAATGATGTAGATTTGAAAAGGGGGACGAAGTAGATCCGATTGATATTTTAATCCGAATGAGAACAACGATTGAGTGAGTGCTTGGGGTTGTTTTCCAGGTGACGGCGGCCGACCATTGAGAACAGCGAGGATGTTTTCCAGGTGCGAGGAGATTAGGCTTGTTCATAAATGTGCAGTGAGTGAGAGAGAAAAAGAAGAAAAAAACGAATAGTTTTGTAGACCAAAGTGTGTTTTTCCCTTAGTTACTTAGCCACCAATGTGTAACACGTAAGATGGGAAATTCGCTAGTATTATGAATTTGCCACCGTGTTTAGCTTTTCCCTCAGGCATCAGTTTCACTGATGTGAAAACTCTTCAACATTTGATATTCCCTTCCGGCATTCCTTCAGCTGATGGGAAAAGCTTCCCAAAGTTCACTAAAATTTCAAAATTGCCACTGTGTGTATATTTCCCCTCATGTATTTCTCCACTGATGTGAAATCCCTGTTGTTAAATGTATATTTTCTAGTAGTATGTGCGGTGTTGACAAGATGTATCGTCACTATCCTGAGAGTGTTAAACGACAATATGGATATGTGCAGAACGTCCCTAGACATCCGACATATGTTGTTGAGCTGCGACCGTCTTAGATTATGCAGGCTTTCATTTACTTTCGTACTCACACGCTTAAGGAGCCCGATTGGGGTGAGCCGATAGGAGAGACGACATGGAGGATGGAGGATGGCTATATGTTGTGGTACGGACAGGTGTCTCACCCTCAGATTTTGCCACTTATGTCGATATCACCTCTAAGGCCAGCAAATGATGAGCATATCATTGCACACCAGTGGGAGCAGTACGAGTCGATAGGCTCTCCTGATACCTATGACATGATTAGTGGCGTTGTTTCCTATGTTGATGAGTAGTTAGGTCAGGAGGTGATGAGCCCTGAGCAATGGTATGCGGCCATGTGTCATGTTAGGGAGCAGATAAAACCGATTTTTGACCAAGAGGCGAGTTCGGAGGCCGAGGAGACAGCATGCCGAGCATAAGCAGGAGCAGGAGTAGTGTTATGTTGTTAGTTTTAGTAGTTGTTGGTTTTAGACTTTGTTTGTTTCATTTCCAGACTTTTATGATTTTTGTTCGTATTTGGTTGAAATTTTGTACTTTAAACTGATGTTAGTACATTTTTATTTCATCATGGTAATTTGTATTTATTTTGAATCAAATGTTGATACTTGGCTATTGCTGCTGTTGTGAAAATATTTGAACGGGTTGTGTGTTATGTGTTTAAAACACATAACAGGTCCATAAAATGAAGCTTCTCCCAATTCAGAGGAATCAAGACGCATCGGCAGTTAACTGTCGAGGAAATAGGAAACCGGCGGCAGTTAACTACTGAGGAAATATGAAATCGACGACAGTTATCTACCGAGGGATAATTTGATCATTTACTGGTGTGTTTCAGTCAAACACTATGTGTGAACATCAAATTTCCAATATTTTACTATCTAAAAGCTAGATATGGATCACATGAAAAAGAAAGAAGAAAGAAACGTTTTTTTTTCTTTTAAAAAGAAGAAAAAAGAAACGTTATTAATCAATTGTTGTCTCCTTAGACTTTCTTTTCTTAATACTCCATTAGTCTCAGAATAAATGACTAAATAAATTATTTTACACAACAATATCAATGCACATCTTTGACCAAATATCTATAATTGTGTATTATCAAAAATTATATAAAATTTATATTTACAAAATATTCATTGAGACAACTCGATTGAAGTAGCAATAATTGTCGCAAGAAGGGGGGTTTGAATTGTGACCCTTTTAAAATTATTCCTGAAACTTTAAACCAAGTTTGTATACTCAAGAATGTGTTTGGTTAAATATTAGTTTAAATAAATGATATGATTTAAACTCAAGAATGATTATATAAGTAGAATGAGAAAGATTATGATTAAGCTGATTTTAACTCTAGTTTAAGTATTTATATAATTGTTTTATCTTGGACCAGAATATTTCTGGAAGCAGTTTAATTAAATAGCAAGATAATATTAAAGATAAAAAATCAGGACCGGAGCACTCTGGATAGTGATATAAAATAAATGACAAGAGTAGGGAAGAGAAAATAACACACGAGAGTTATCCATAGCACTATTTTGAAGAAACTTTCCTTAATGGACCTTATCCCATTTATTCCTTAATGGGTCGAAAATCTCATGGGGCCTAATCAGATTTTATTCCTTTGTAGTCTTGTGGTACAAGTGCTCATATTTGTCAAAGATTGTATTAAGTTATTTTTTGCCTTTAAGAGCTTTAAAAGAGTCTTTATCCTTAAGATTGTTTATTCCCGTCTTTAATGAGACAAAGAGAATCAATCTCCATTGATGCAGATAATAAATGTGTACAAAAGTTCCCATTTGTCTTTTGTTTGCTTTTGCTATTTCGATGGTGAATACTTGGTAATCATTTTGCAAGGCAAAAACGTTCTCATGATTATTCTTATGAAACATGCTCACAAAATTCATTAGTAGATAACAAGATAAAATTTGTTTGTTATCTTTAAAACATCAAAAGAGGATTTTGCTTTCAACAATCTCCCCCTTTTTGATGATAACAAACATTTAAAAATTTAATCTTGAAAGGAATTAAAAACTAATAATTTTGATAAAAGTCTTAAATAAGTTTATCAATTTTCTCCCCCTCAATTTCAGCATTCAATAATCTTATAAAAGAAATTGAGAATGCATATGCTTTATGAATCTATATGTTATTTTGCAAAAGGTTCATACATAGTGCTAGTTCATTAAGCTTAGACATAAAATTTAAAACATAGTAATGGATAATATTTGCAGGCATAGCAAGCATGCAATAGACAGTAGCATAATAGTTTTGCAGCACTATAGGCATGCTTACACCAAAATAAGATAACAACAAAATATAAATAAGCAGTAGCAGCAAAATATAACAGTAGTAGCAGCAAAATATAATAATGCAGAAAAAAGCATCAGCAACAAAAGATGATCCAGAGATTAAATTGTTTTTCTCCCTCCCTACGCTATCTCCCCCTTTGTTTCAGCAAAAAGGAGCAGGTGCAGGGCATCAATTCGGAGTAGGAGATGAATCATCAGATGAGGATTCCTCTGAAGGAGCAGGAAAGAAGTGCAGTGGTGGAGGAAAAGGTAATTCAGCAGGTGGGGGAACATTGTAACGAGTGCTTAAGGTGTTTGAGATCCAACCTCTATGAGTCTGATTTTCCATCTTGTTATACACATGATGACTTAGACAGGCTTGCTGTCCTTCAAGAAGTCGTCGCAGATATTTCTTGATTTTGCTTAAATCCTTTTCAACTTTAGACCGTTTAGGAGGTCTTTCATCAGTAGCAACAGAGTGAGTGGAAGCGGATGGAGCAGCCTTTGATGGATTAGAAGGCAAGGTAGGGATATTTGATTGCAGGGTTGTGAAAGATTCCAATGGATTTGTACCATCAAATTGAGGCAAAGAATTAAAGAACCTGCTAATGGAACTTGAATTAAATAATGGAGAGAACTCAGTGAAAAGTTGATTTGGGTTTGACTCTTTTGTGGGTGGAGAAAGCTTAGATTTGAGACTTTGAAGAACCTGAGTAGCTTGGATATCATTGAAATAAGCATTTTGATTTCCAAAATCATCTAATAGGTTTTGATGTTCCTCTAAAACAGGAGATCGTTGCTGAGAACGATCTGGAGAGCGTTCAACATAACGGTTTTGAGAAGGAATTTGAGGATTTTGAGGAGGATTTTGAGGAGGGTTCTGTGGAGGATCCTGAGGATTTTTAGGAGAATCTGATTCAGTATCAGAGACGTGATCCTCATCTCTCTTCCTTTTAGAGGGAGTCAAAGATTGTTTAGCCTCAGACTTCATGTGGCTGACATTTTTGGCACGAAATTTAGAAATAATCCATTCACTTTCTTCACCATCCAAATTAAATTCAAGTTCTCTAAAAAGCCTGGTGAGAATCATGCCATAGGGAAGACCATGTCGAGGGTTTTTGTCTTTAATAGCAGAGATCATATGATGGAGAATCACATAAGGCAGGTTCAATCTAACTTCATAAAACATGCAGTAAATGAGCAAGAGATCATTCTTGGTGATTTTTCCATGGTTACCCTTCCTATGAATAAGACTATGCTGACTTAACAGGTTTAACATTTTGGGAATATAGTGTAGGTCAGCAGATGAAAGTCAGTGTTTGGTTTAAAGATGTAGCTAAAGACATCAGCAAGATTGACCTTTAAATCTAAATCCCAATTTTCTCCATAAACACAGAATCCATCAGAGGGAAGGTTTAGGTGTTTAGCAATAATCTAAGGTGTGAGAGAGATTTGTTTACCTTTGAAGGTAGAGATGATCAAACTTTTCTCAGGATAAGCTTTGGCTTGGCAGTAGAAGGCTTGAACCACTTTCTTGTACGATTTTTCTTGGATTTGGAGGAAGTGACTCCATCCCATTTTGTCAGTGAAAACCTTGAGCAGAATTTCTTCCTTGGCTAGGTCTTCAAAATCTACATAGCGTCCAATTGCTATGGGTCTTGGTGCCCATTTTTCGTAAAACTCATTTTCTTGTTCTGGTTCCAAAAGAGGAATCTGTTTTGGAGAGGAAATCTTTTCTTCACCTGTGAGAGGTGCCTTTCCTTTTTCCTTACGAGTTGAAGCCGGTTTTGATGGGGGTTTTTCAGGGAGAGAAGGTTCTTTCGAACATTCTGGGGTTGATTTTGAAACCTTTGATTTAGGAGGAGATTTTGGATCAGAAGAGGGTTTTTTAGGTTTTGATGGTTTGGTTGTTTTTGGAGCAGTAACTGGTTGAGGTTGAACATCCTCAGACACAGCTTCCTCAGGCACAACTTCCTTTGGCACAGCTTCTTCTTCTTCATCTGAATCATGATTTTCATGAATGGTTTTGTCTCCTTCACAACTTTGAGTTTTCCTTAACCCAATGCCAGCAATCAATCTTTGTGATCTTCTTCTGTTTGCAGATTGAGAAGACAGGGTTTTCTTAGGTTTAGATTTGGGTTTGTTTTTGGGTTAAACATGAGTGATTTCATCTTCTTGTTGAACAGAATCAACAATCATGTTCAAAGGATGAGTGTTCAAAGATTCTTCACAAGGGAATTGAGAGAGAGTAGGTGAAAGAGAGAGATCAGCCAAGTGAGTGGAGGAGGAATGAGGTGATGAAGGAGGTGTATGGTTTAGGTCAGGTGGATTTCTGGATGAGGAGGACGAAGGCATGATTGCATTCTTAGTTATCCCCTTAGTTCTAGCCATTTTTGATAAAGAGTGAAGAGGGTTTGTTGTAGAGGAAGATGGAAAGATGGTTGTTTTATAGAGAAAAGTATTTTAGTGAAAAGAGAAGAAAATGGAGAGTCTGGGAGAAAGAGAGAGAGCGCGCGGGAGAGAGAAGAGAAAGATGAAAAGTTTTTTTGATTTGACAAAGAGTGGTATTAGAGACAAGATGGTAGTTTCCATAAAAAGCCATGAGTGTTTTCATTAAATGTGATGGAAATGGCATCTAATGGGTTGTGTAACATATCGCAGTAAATGATGAAAATATTTGAAATAATAAAAACAAAAGATTATGGCCAAAAAGCTCACGTGAGCAAATTATAAAGGACAATGGAGAGAATGTTCTTGAGATCGTTCTTTACTTTAATTATTTTGGATTTTGAATAATATGTCGTTTTTCTTTGATAAAATTAAATCTATCTTCAACTAGGGGTTTTGTAAAAATGTCAGCGAGTTGATTTTCCGTATTAACAAAGATTAACTCAACATCCTTTTTGTTTACATGATCCCTAATGCAATGATGTTTTATTTCAATATGTTTTGATCTGGAATGCTGAATAGGATTTTTTGATAAATTTATTGCACTTGTACTATCACAAAATATGGGAATATTTGTGTACCTGATTTAAAAATCTTCTAGTTGATTTTTTATTCATAATACTTGAGAACAACATTTTGCTGCTGACACATACTCAGCTTCAGTTGTTGATAATGCAATAGTGTTCTGCTTTCTACATGACCAGCTAATCAGTGCTTTTCCGAGAAATTGACAAGTGCCACTTGTACTTTTTCTTTCTATTTTATATCCGGCATAGTCAGCATCACAGTAAGCTGTTAAATCAAAACAAGAACCTTTGCTATACCAAAGGCCAAGATCAGTAGTACCAACTAGATACCTAAAAATTCTTTTGACAGCAGTTAGATGCGATTCTCTGGGAGATGTTTGAAAATGTGCACATAGACTTACTGCAAAAACGATATCTGGTTTACTGGCAGTTAAATATAACAATGATCCAATCATTCCTCGATATTCTTTTTCAGAAACATTTTTTCTTGTTTCATCTTTATCAAGATTAGAAGATGGATGCATGGGTGTTGTCATAACCTTGGCTTCATTCATTTTTATTTTTTTTGAGAAGATCTTTGATATATTTTTCTTGACAAATAAATATTTCATTTGTTTCTTGTTTAATTTGTAAACCAAGAAAAATCTTAATTCTCCCATCATACTCATTTCAAATTCATTTTGCATGAGTTTAGAGAAATCTTCACACATTTTTTCATTTGTAGATCCAAAAATGATATCATCCACATATATTTGAACAATTAGAAAATTTGAGTTATCATCTTTTCTAAAAAGAGTTGTGTCAATCTTTCCTCTAGAAAATTTATTTTTAATTAAAAAAAGTGCTTAATCTATCATACCAAGCTCGTGGAGCTTGTTTTAATCCATATAAAGCTTTTGTAAGTTTGAAAACATTATTAGGTTTAGTAGGATTTTCAAACCCAGGAGGTTGGTGCACATAAACTTCTTCATTTAAGAATCCGTTTAGAAAGGCACTTTTAACGTCCATTTGAAATAGTTTAATATTTTTATGAGATGCATATGCAAGCAAAATGCGTATAGCTTCTTACCTAGCTACTGGAGCAAAAGTTTCATCGTAGTCAATACCTTCTTGCTGATTATATCCTTGTGCAACTAACCTGGTTTTATTTCTGATGACTTTCTCTTCTTCATCTAACTTGTTTCTAAATACCCATCTTGTTCCAATTATAGAATGATTTTGAGGCTTGGAGACAAGAGTCCATACTTTGTTTCTTTCAAACTGAGAAAATTCTTCTTTAATGGCGTTTACCCATGATTCTTCACAAATGGCTTCATGTATGTTCTTTGGTTCAATATGGGAGATCATTGTCATGTTGTTTTCATTATCTTTGAAAGACAATCTTGTCCTTATACCATCAACTGTATTACCAATAATTTGTTCAGGAGGATGGTCACCAACGATTTTCCAACTCTTTGGAGGGTTTTGAGAAGAGGATGCTTGATCTGTTTTACTTATAATTTCTTGATTTCTTGGAATCTCCTCATCATCTTCTTTGTTAGTAATTAAATCATCAAACTCATCAAATATAACATGCATGCTTATTTCCATAGTTTGATTTCTTAGATTATAAATTCTATATCCTTTAGAATTTGTTGCATATCGTAAGAAAATTCCTTTGTCTGATTTTGAATCAAATTTTCCTAAGTTTTCTTTATCATTTAAAATATAGCAAAAACAACCAAATATGTGAAAATAAGAAATGTTTGGTTTTCTGTTTTTCCAAAATTCATATGAGGTTTTGTTGAGAATTTTTCTAATTGAGACTCTATTTATGATATAGCAAGATGTGTTGATGGCTTCTGCCCAGAAATATTTTTCAACGTTTGATTCATTAATCATTATTATTGCCATTTCTTGTAGAGTTCGATTTTTCTTTCATCAACTCCATTTTGTTGAGGAGTTCTTGCATATGAAAAATTATGTGAAATTCCCTTGTTATCAAAAAAGGTTTTAAATGATAAGTTTTCAAATTCTCCTCCATGATCACTTCTCACATAAATGATATTTGATTCTTTTTCATTTTGAACAAGGTTGCAGAATTTTACAAATGCTTCAAAAGCTTCATCTTTATGTTTCAAAAATAAAACCCATGTATATCTGGAGTAGTCATCGACTATAACAAAACCATATTGTTTTCCAGCAAGACTTGCAGTTTTAACAGGTCCAAATAAATCTATGTGAAGAAGCTCAAGATGTCTTTTTGTAGAAATGATGTTTTTTGGTTTAAAACTACTCTTGACTTGTTTTCCTCTAGCACATGCTTCACATAACTTATCTTTCTCAAAATTAATTTTTGGAAGACCTCTTACTAAGTCTAGCTGTGAGATTTTTGAAATTGTTTTCATACTCACATGTCCAGCTCTTTTATGCCAAATTCATTTATGTTTATCAATGGACATAAAACAAGATTCAGCTGGAATGTCATCTAAAAATAAAATGTAAAGGTTTTTTACTCGAGAGCCAATGAAGAAAATATTTCTTGTGGTCACTTGTTTGACTTCACATATGTTAGGTTTAAAGACAACTTCAAAGCCACTGTCACATAATTGACTTATGCTTAGCAGATTGTGTTTTAAACCATCAACATATTGAACATCTTCTATTTTAGTAGAGTTATTCTTACCAATAGTACCTTTACCTTTGATTTGACCTTTGTCATTGTTTCCAAAGGTTACTTATCCTCCCTCCTTTGTCACCGGTCATATGTCTAGAGCAACCACTGTCCAAAAACCATGGCTTTCTCCTTGAGTTCTGATAGAATACCTACATTTTGAGTTGTTGGTATCTTAGGTCCCCATGATTGTGTGGGTCCTTTTTTGTTAGTTTTCATATGCTTAAGATTTTTAATCTTGAGAAAACAATTAATTTCTAATTGACCACTTCTTTTACAATATGAGCAGAAAGATTGTTCTTTGTGTTGAAGAGATTGTTCTTGTTTTGTTAAGTAAGAATGTTCTGGTCTAGCTTTTACTAGTCCTTTTTTATGAAAGCAAAAAGACTCAATGTGTCCATCTTTGTCACAGAAGGAGCATTTTAATTTGTTCTTTTCTGGTATAAATACGTTTTCGTAGATATTTTGATTTTTTGAGGTATCAAAGCCTATACCATTATGATCAGTCATTCCTTTTTGAGATCCCATGATTTTTTGAAAAGTTTATGTTGATTTTATAAAGTGGGTGTGATCATTTCTCGATTGTTTTACTTCGTTTCTTAAAACAGCATTTTCATTAGGTTTTTGAGTTTTGTCAAATGCTTTTAATTTTTCAGTTGTTTGAAAATATGAGTCTTGTAATTTTTGAATAGTTTTCTTTTGATCATTGTTTAAAATTTTAAGTTTTTCTTTTTCCTCTTTTAAGTCATTGATTTCTTTTTGTAAAAAATAGCATTTGTTAGTTAAGAAATTTGAATCAAAAAGTAAACTATCAGTCGTGTTTTCTAATTCTGTATTTAAAGGTGGTTTGTCGAAAATAATTACCTCTTCATTGTCTGTGTTAGCCATCAGACATATGTTTGCTTCTTCTGCTTGTGTTTCTTCAAGATCATCCCATGTAATTAGAGCAGACTTCTTGTAAGGAGATTTTTGATTTTTTTTGTTTTGTGGACATTCATTTTTATAGTGTCCTTTGTTGTTGCACCCATAGCAGATTACTTGACTTTTATCGACTTCCTTCTTTGAGTTGTCTCTTCTTTTTGGGAAGTATTTTTTATCTGATCTCTTCTTCTCATCATTCTTTGAACTTTCTTTGTGATGAGTGCTAATTCATCATCTACTTCTTCCTGAACCATTTGTTCTTTTAGAGACCGTGCTCTGATGCCAATTGAAGTAGCAATAATTGTCGCAAGAAAGGGGGGGGGTTTAAATTGTGACCCTTTTAAAATTATTCCTGAAACTTTAAACCAAGTTTGTATACTCAAGAATGTTCTTGGTTAAATATTAGTTTAAATAAATGATATGATTTAAACTAAAGAATGATTATATAAGCAGAATGAGAAAAATTATGATTAAGCTGATTTTAACTCTAGTTTAAGTATTTATATAATTGTTTTATCTTGGACCAGAATATTTCTGGAAGCAGTTTAATTAAATAGCAAGATAATATTAAAGATAAAAAATCAGGACCAGAGCATTCTGGATAGTGATATAAAATAAATGACAAGAGTAGGGAAGAGAAAATAACACAGGAGAGTTATCCTGGTTCACCAAATCCGGCTACTTCCAGTCCCCACACTTCGTGTGAGATTATCCACTATAGTATTCAGTTGGTAGAAACTTCTAATCAACACTATAAGATCTTGATCACACCAGATCAGTCCGTAACCTCTTTATTATCAACCTCAACAAGCTTTTACAATTCTTTGCACTAGCAAAAGAAAGGTTGGAATTTTCTATCTCAAACTATTAAGCCCAATATGAAGGTGAGAAAAACACAAGAAGGGGGGGGGGGGGGTTGAATTGTGTTTTCTTTTCGCAACTCTTGAAGAGTGAGAATCTAATTCCTTTAAACTCAGAGTCTGAATGAGATCAGAGTCTGATAGGAGATTAGGTTCTGATTGCAGCGGAATAATCAAGAGATAAAGAGAGAACAGAGAACACAAGCAATTATACAGGTTCCTTTCACAAACCGGAAGTAGTCCTGTCCCCCTTGTACTTCCAAGGAGAGTTCACTAAAATGTAATATCAAATTACAAGTTGCTCAAACACACAGTATGAGACTTCCTTGCTCAAGCACACAGGCGAGAGACTTCCTTGCTCAAGCACACAGGCGAGAGACTTCCTTGCTCAAAGACACAACTAAGAGACTTCCTATGCTCAAGGACGCAGCCAAGAGACTTCCTTTGCTCAAGCACAAAAGCAAGAGACTTTTTACACAATTACAGAAAATTGAATAGAGTTGAAACACTTGACAACAATCAAAATGTGTTTCAAATACAACAAAGACAGACTCTGTTTTACACAAAAGACAGACTCTGTTTTTCTGTGAAACTTAGAGATTCTAGGATACTCAGTTTGTAAGAATCTAAGTTTATGATGTGCTTTTGTTGAGACTCAGTTGAATACGAAAGCAGCGCAATGCAGTTTTTCTAAGTTGTAGAGTCCCACAATTCTTCAAGTCTTCTATCCTTTATATAGGCGTAGGAAAGAGACATTGAGTCATCCAGCGCATCAGGATGATTTCTGAAGCTTGATCAATGACTGTTGATCTGTTGCTTGATTTGGTAATAGCCCTTCAATAGCATCATTTGAATTCCATTCCCTTTGAGGATTAATACCGGTAGACACAGTTGCCAAACTGTACGCGGTAGTGGAGTAGTGGAAACAGAGTTCGTACACCGTACTCTGTACTGGCCTGCAATCTTTGTCTTTGTGCTTCCCACGCTCAAGTTGACTTAGAAGCTAGCCGTTACTCCATTAGAGTTTCTTTGTGCATAGCAATGCAGTAGAGATCACTGTTAGGAGATTATCAAATTTGTGGCTTCAGACTCACTGTAGCACTAAGCTTCTGATAATCTTCAGACTCTCTTGGTTTTCAGATTCTGATGGTCTTCAGACTCTCTTCAGCACAGTCTTCAGACTCTCTTCGATACAGTCTTCAGACTCTCTTCGATACAGTCTTCAGACTCTCTTCGAAACAAAATCACAAGCAACAGGCTTCTATGGATTTATTGCTCTTTAACATTGTTCAAACAGAATGCTTCTTAAGATACAAATCTTAATTGATATCCTGCATACTTAAACAAATATTAGCAATATCCAATTGACAACTTTTTAATACCTTGTTATCATCAAAACTCAAAACGTGGTATTGCTGAACACCTTTGTTCCAACAATCTCCCCCTTTTTGATGATGACAAACATTAGTATTTAAAAGGTCAATTGTTGTTAATCTAATTAACAAGTTGACTTAAAGGGTTCTGAGGTTTGTAAGCTCAGAGTCTGAGGTTTGAAGGCTCTGACTCCCCCTGAGTCTGATAGTTCTTAAGTTGAGGTTTGTAAGCTCATCTTGAGTTCTATCCAGGTTAATTAAATTGTTTTTCAAACGCAATCAAATTCATACTCAGAATATATAGAAAATTGATTCTTAAACAGGGCTCATAGTTTAACTAAGCACCTTTCGCAGATTTCCCTTTAACATATACATGCAATGTAATTAAAGACGGCTTAAAGACGGCTTTCTTTCCTCCCTGACATAAATACTTTCCCTTCTCCCCCTTTTGTCATCAACAAAAAAAAGTTCAGAACATGGTTCCTCCCCCTTTTTAAATGACTTAAGGTAAGGGTGTAAACATGTTTTAAAGAAGAAAGAGATTCAGAGGGAAAACATAGAAGATTCGGAGCATAAAAAGAAAAGAATGCAAAGAAGAATAAAAACTTGAATAGATTGAAAGTAAAAAAAAATTCAGAAAAAAAATTACAAGAAAAAAAAAATTAAACAAAACTAAATTAAACTAAGGTTGGTTTTGTTTGGCAAGATGATCCATCAGTTTTTGGAGATCCTCTTGCTGTTTCTTTACCATCTCTTCCAGAGCCTCAGTTCTTTGCAAATGTGCTTCTCTTTCCAGTCTAGCTTCTTCTTGAATTCTATACAACTTCCTCTTCAAAGAATTGTAAGCCACTGATTCTCTAGGAATATACTGATTCTCATCAAAGAAGGGTGTATCTCTTATCCTCAGAATAGGAGCATTTACCATAGCTACAACTTTCTCAGCCTGCTTTACTTCTTCAACATGCTTGGCAGTGATAAGAGCTTGTTCCCTGGCAGCAGCTTTTTGAATTTTGGTGATAAAATCCAAAAACTCAGTCTTCACTGTAGAGAACTTGTCCTCATAGCTCACATTAAGTATTGGCATAGACCTTTGCTCAATAACTTCTTTGAGCTTATTGCATGAAGAAGCATAAAACTCATCAATCTTATTTGAATCAAATAAGTCAGTTTGAGGTTCAGAGGTTGAGGGTAGAGAAGCTCTCAAAGCTAGAAAAGTTTCAAAAGGGAAAAAGGTTATAGGATCACAGAGTGGTTGAGAAACTCTTCTGGTCTTAGGTTTACATGATGTTACAGTTCCTGATACAATATCAGAGGCTTGTTCTAGATTTTCAGAAGCTGGTTCAACAACAGGTTCTGAAGGTTCAACAGAAGCTAAGGTCAGATTCTCTGAAGGTACAGGTACAGGGTCTGGTTTGGAAATGGATGAAGTAGCTTTTGTTGTTTTGGATTTTGCAGGGGTTTTTGGTAGTTCTCCCCCTAGATGTTTTTCAAGAGAATCTAGAGTGTCTGGAGAGTCTACACAAATGGTTTCAGTTTGGGGGGGGTGGTTGTTTGGATTGAATGGTTGCTTCAGGTTTTTCAGAAGGTTTAATTACCTGAAGTGGTTTGAGGAATGAAGGTTGAGCAGGATGGTCAGTAGGAAGATTCATAGACACTGTAATTGTGTCTTGAATTACTCTGTCCATAGTTGAATCAACATAATCAACTACTGCCTGGTCAAGTGGGTTATGGGATGATATGGGTTTGATTGGTGAGGGAGATGAATTTTTGAGAGATGGAAGAATTTGGCTCAAGGGTTTGTTGTCAGATTCTGAATCTGATTCTGACTCATGATTCAAAGAAGAAAATGAGCTATATGCCACGTTGCTAGAGGTGCCAATGCCAGCTTCTGGAGAGGCAAAATGATCAGACACAGTAGCTTCTGATAACTCAGCTTCTGCAGGTTCTGAAGTACTCTTCTGTTTAAGAGCAGAAGCAAGTAACTTAGCAGCTTCCTTGACAGTTTCTTCCTTCAACTCTTCAGCAATCAAATCTGTTGCCATAACCTTGCCAGCAGTGTGTTCATCCTCAATCATAGATACAGAAGTACCTATCTTCTGTGCTACATCCTTAGCCACAGGAATCACTTCCACCTTTCTCTTCTTGATCTGACTCTCTTCACCTTCAGAGTCAGAATCAATGAAATCAGCAATTTCTTGAGCTAACTTGTCATAGTCTCTGTCAGCTTTGCCCATTATTGCTTTCTTATCAGCTTTCTTAGCCTTCTTCTCATCTTTCTTAGCCTTCTTCCCATCCTTAATTTCACGAAGTGCAGAAGATGCAGAAGGAGAACCAATTGAAACTCCAGGAAGAGCAGAAGATTTGATCTTTTTCTTGAGAGGCTCCTGCTTCTCTTCCTCTTCCTTGAGAACCACTTCCTTGGTCCTTTTTCCTTTGACCTTAAGAGGGCCTCCTCCAGCAGTCTCAGGAATAGCAGAATAGTTGATTATTCTACCAGTCTCCTTGAAGTAATCCACCACAAATCTAGCAAGAACTTCAGGATTATCTTCTTTGGATATGGGAGGGAAGTCCATCATCAAATCAGATTGTACATAGGATTCTCTCACATCATGCTTAGAGGGATTGAATCTCTTGACAATCTTCATGTACTGTAGAGTCTTGCCATTGATGATTCTGCCGGTCACAGTTCCTAGATGAATATCTGATACCACACCAGATTCTGATAAGACCTTCAAAAGACCTCCTTGATACAGAATCTCAGATATTAATCTTCCAAAAGGAACTTGCCTCCTGGATTCTGATTGACTCTTCTTGATGGCCCAACACATGTGGTGCATCACATATCTGGGGAAGTTGATCTTTATTTTGTTGATAAGAAAATAAAGAAGAACTTTGTGATCCACAGATAATGTATCTGTTCCTCCTCCTTTCTGAAGCATACTATCCAGTATAATCTTCAGAAGCACCCTATGCGTAGGATGCATATCCACCAATTTATTTGAGGGTCTCCCTTCAAATAACAACTTGTTGCAGACAACAGCCCATTCACTCTTCTTGTTGACATTCCACTGAAATTTACCAGCGCTCTCCATCTGACAAGCCCTGGCTACCACCTCTTCAGTGATAACTATAGGAATTCCCATCACAGCAGACCTAATTTCAAGACCATTGTACGGTCTTAAACCCATTTGGTCTCTGTTTTTGCCAGCAAGACTAGGGTTGTTTGAGATTGCTACTGTTTCTTCCAAAGTAGCTTCAGCTTTGTCGTAGACTTCTGACCTAACCCAAAAATCTCTAACAAGCTCCTGATATGTTGGTCCATTCAACATACCAAAGTATCTCATCATTCCTTGTGAAAAGAAATGAGGTGCAACGTCAACTCCATGACGACTGATTGAACCAAAATCTACTAGAGATTCAACTTGAATTTCCAGAGTCTCTTTGATGATGTTCATTGTTCTGGGTTTGATAATATAAGAACCTCCGGACTTGATTATGACACCAGATTGGATGAGATCACTTGCCATTAGGGTTTTCTAAGAGTTTGATTTGAGAACAAAAAGTTTTGCAAAGTATTGAAAAACAAGAAATTTGTTCAGAGAGAAAATCAAAGAGTGAAAAGAGAAGTGAGTTGTGTGTGTTATGTATTTATAGAGAAAATGTTTGAAAACTGTTTGGAAAGAGTAGGGGACAAACAAACACAAACAATAAGTACAATAGCATGCAGCCGTAAACGTATTGGGACAAAGCGAAGGTAACTTGTTTCACGTAATGAAATCATTGCCCTTTGAGTTCTTACCCAATACAGACAGGCCACGTCTGAGAAACCGTAAAGTAACTAGCACCATAGTGGGGCAGGTGTTACTGAACTTAACCGTAAAGTAACTAGCACCATAGTGGGGCAGAGTCTGAATTCTGTTTTCAGAGGCGCATATTACACAGAGACATAGCACATGTTCAAATTTTTCTTTATGAAATCAAATCTTTCAACAGATAAGGGTTTAGTAAATATATCAGCCCATTGATGATCAGTATCAATGAATTGGATATCTAAAATTCCTTTTTGAACATATTCTCTTATAAAATGATGTTTAATCTCAATATGCTTTGCTCTTGAATGCAGAATTGGATTTTTAGACAAACATATAGCTGCTGTATTATCACAATAAATTGGGATATGGTTTTCAGTTATTTGATAGTCCTCAAGCTGATGTTTCATCCAGAGTAGCTGTGTACAACAACTAGCAGCTGAGATGTATTCTGCTTCTGCTGTAGACAGAGCAATGGTTGCTTGCCTCTTGCTAGCCCAGGATATCAGATTCTCTCCCAAGAATTGACAATTGCCACTTGTAGATTTTCTTTCAATCCTGTCTCCAGCATAATCAGCATCACAGAATCCAACTAGCTTGTAGTCAGAGGATTTCTTGTAAAGAAGTCCAAGATTAGTAGTTCCTTTCAGATATCTAAAGATTCTCTTAACAGCAGTTAAGTGAGACTCTCTAGGATCTGATTGAAACCTTGCACACAAACATACACTGTACAGAATATCTGGTCTGGATGCAGTTAGGTATAACAAAGAACCAATCATACCTCTATACAGCTTCTGATCAACTTTGGTTCCTTGATCTTTTTTGCTCAGAGTGCAGGTTGGATGCATTGGAGTATTCATTTCTTTGCAGTCCTCAAGATTGAACTTCTTCAGAAGCTCTTTCGTATACTTGGACTGATGAACGTAGACTCCATCTTTGCATTGGTTGATTTGAATTCCAAGAAAGAACTTCAATTCTCCCATCATGCTCATTTCAAATTCATCCTGCATTACTTTTGAAAACTCTTTGCAAAGTGAACTATTTGTAGAACCAAAGATAATATCATCAACATAAATCTGAACTACAAGAATGTCTTTCTTTAGAGTCTTTCTGAATAGAGTAGTGTCAACTTGTCCTCGTTCAAAGTTGTTTTGAATCAAGAAATTACTCAGTCTTTCATACCAAGCTCTGGGAGCTTGTTTCAAGCCATAGAGTGATTTCTTTAATTTATAAACATGCTCTGGATGCTTTAAATCTTCAAAGCCAGGAGGTTGTTTGACATATACTTCTTCAGAAATGACACCATTAAGAAATGCACTCTTGACATCCATTTGATACAAAGTTATGTTGTGATTGACTGCATAGGAAAGAAGTAACCTGATTGCTTCCAATCTTGCAACTGGAGCAAAAGTTTCTGTGTAATCAATGCCTTCTTGCTGACTGAAGCCTTGTGCAACAAGTATGGCCTTGTTTCTGATTACTTCTCCTTGTTCACTAAGCTTATTTCTGAACACCCACTTGGTTCCAATGATGTTCTTGTGATTAGGCTTAGCTACTAGATCCCATACTTCATTCCTTTTGAATTGATTCAGTTCTTCTTGCATTGCTAGAATCCATCCTTCATCTCCAAGAGCTTCTTCAACAGAAGTTGGTTCAATAACAGATAATAATCCTAAAGCAGACTCTTCTTGTCTGAAATGCGATCTTGTTCTCATAGGACTTTCTTTATTGCCAATTATCTGATCTTCTGGATGAGAAGACTTGTATTTGAAAGATTGTTTGGATTGACTAGCTTGCAGAGAACCATCTTGAGCTTCATCAGAAGCTTCTTCATTAGGAACTTCAGGGGTTGTTTCAGCTTCTGAAGTATCTTCAGATTCTGGAATCTGATCAGATTCTGAGTTATCATCAGAATCTTGAGATTTTTCATGACTTTCATCTTGCATTGGAGTTTCACTTCCAGGCTCTTTGTCATCAAATCTTACATGCATAGATTCTTCCACACATTGTGTTTCTGAATTATACAGCCTGTATGCCTTAGAGCGTTCAGAGTAACCTAAAAAGATTCCCTTTTGAGCTTTGGCATCAAATTTCTTTAGGTAGACTTTGTTGTTCAGGACATAACATGTACATCCGAACTGATGAAAATAAGATATGTTGGGTTTTCTTCCTTTAAAGAGTTCATAAGCTGTTTTGTTCAACAGAGGTCTAATATAGATTCTGTTCTGAACATAACAAGTTGTGTTTACAGCTTCTGCCCAAAAATGCTTAGCCAGATTGTTCTCATGGATCATGGTTCTAGCCATCTCTTGTAAGGTTCTGTTCTTTCTCTCTACAACTCCATTTTGTTGTGGAGTTCTAGGTGCAGAGAATTCATGAATAATTCCATGCTTTTCACAGAAAACCTCAAACGGTTCATTTTCAAATTCTCTTCCATGATCACTTCTGACTTTCAAGATTTTCATTTCCTTCTCTGATTGAATTTGGATGCAGAATTTACTAAACACAGAATATGAATCATCTTTAGTTTTCAGAAATTTAACCCAACACCATCTGCTGTAGTCATCAACAATAACTAGTCCATATTTACTTCCATATAAGGATGCAGTGTTAACTGGTCCAAATAAGTCAATATGAAGTAACTCCAAGGGTCTGGAAGTTGAAACAATTTCTTTCGGCTTGAAGGGACTCTTGACAATTTTCCCTTTCTGACATGCTCCGCAAAGAGCATCTGAGTGATAGTCAATGTTTGGTAGGCCTTTGACAAGTTGTAACTTGCTAATTTTAAAGATTAATCTCCAGTTAGCATGTCCCAAACGTCTATGCCACATCCATTTCTTATCACTCATTGACAGAAGGCACATTACCTTCTGATCAGTCAGTTCTGAGAATTTTATCTTATATACATTGTTTCTTCGTTTTCCCTTGAAGACAATGGACTGATCATCCTTGTTAACCACTGTGCAGTTGTTCTTATTAAACAATACATCATAACCACTGTCACATAATTGACTTATGCTTAGTAAGTTATGTTTAAGTCCATCAACTAACCACACATTACTGATTGAGATCAGAGAGTTACCAATGGTTCCAGAACCAATGATTTTGCCAGTCTGGTTTCCTCCAAATCCCACAGTTCCTCCCTCTTTCATGGTTAGGGTTAGGAACATAGACCTTTCTCCCGTCATGTGACGCGAGCACCCACTGTCTAGGTACCAAGCCTTGTGCTTTCTTAGTCCTTTTAGACATACCTGCAGCATCAATAATATCAGACTTAGGTACCCATATTCTTATGGGTCCTTTTTGGTTAGTCTTAGAACCATTGAACTCTTTTCGCAAGTTTTGTCTTGAAATCCTTGGCAATGTTTTCTCCCAAACCTTAGGGTTGGAACCGTTTGGTTTAGGTTTCAACTTGCCTTTCACAGTTTCTCTCCTTTGAAACTTAGACTTTGGTTTTTCAGACTCTGGCTTTTTCAGAGTCTGTTTATCAGACTTTGAATGTTTCAGAGTCTGAGACTTTAAAGCTTTGGGTTCAAAGTTTTTCAGACCTTTTAACTTAACATTCTGAAGTTTTGACTTAGTCAGAATCTTAGAAGTAGAAGTTGTAGGTTCTGAATGAGTCTCTGTGTTGACTTCATCAGACTCTTTTACAAAAAGATTTTTCAACGCCTCTCTGGCTCCATCAGGACCAGATTTCAGAGTCATTTCATTTGAGTTTCCTCCAATGAATCCAAGACCCTGTCCTCTGTTCTGATACGTGCTATAGATCATGGATGCAACCCTTGATCTGTCAATTCCAGTAGCAATAAATTCTTGCAGAGCAACATCTTGCTCACTTAAGTATTTACAGCTACACTTCTTGATCAATAAAGAACTATTTTCTTCTTTTAAATCTTCTAATTCCAACAGAGTTGAATTATGTCTTTTTGACAGCTTATCAAGCTGTTGTTTGACTTTCTTCAACTCAGTGGTCTTAGTTTTAAAATGACCAAGAAGCTCATTGACAGATTCTATAAGTTCAGATCTTGTGAGTTCAGAATATACCTCTGTTTCATTTTCAGAGTCTGTATCTGATTCTGCCTCAGGTGTCTCTTTAACAGATTCGGTTGTAGCCATTAGTCCAACAGCTACATTGGCTTCACCATCAGCATCATCATCTTCAGATCCTGACTCATTATCAAGATCTTCCCAGGTGGCCATCAGACTTTTCTTGATCTGCTTCTTAAACTTGCTTGACTTGAAGGTTGGCCTTTTTGACTTGGATTTCTCCTTCTGCAGTTCTGGACACTCAGCAATAAAATGTCCAGTTTTCTTGCAGTTGAAGCAACCTTTCTGATCCTCCTTTTTGAACCCCTTCCCACTGCTCTTGCTCAGAAATCTCTTGTTCTTCTTAGCAAGGTACTGCATTCTGCTTGAAAGCATAGCCATTTCCTTTGCTACATCAGGATCCTCCTCTGAGCTTTCAGAAGCTGAAGACTCATTTTCAGATTCTTCAACCTTGAGAGCCTTTGAAGACCTTCCTTTTGATTTTAAAGCAATGGTTTTGGATTTTCTTGCAGAATCATGTTCATTGAGACTTAACTCATGAACCTTGAGTGAGCTTACAAGATCTTCAACACTTAAAGTGTTTAAATCTTTAGCCTCCTCAATTGCAGTGACCTTTGGTCTCCATCTAGAGGGTAAGCTCCTTAAAATCTTACTAACATGATCAGAAGCTATGTAACTCTTCTTCAGTATCTGAAGACCAGATACTAGAGTTTGAAATCTTGAGTACATCTGCTCAATACTTTCATCCTCTTTCATCTTAAATAGTTCATATTGATGAACTAATAGAAGAGCTTTAGCTTCCCTGACCTTTTTGCTTCCTTCGTAGTTAGCACAGAGAGAAGCAAACATGGCTCTAGCAGTAGATTTGTCACTCATCTTCATGTATTCCGTTTTAGGAATAGCAGTGACAAGAGCCCCTCTGATGATATGATGTTTCTTATAGATTTTCTTTTGAGCAGTAGTGTGAAGTTTGCGGTCAATGGCAGCACCTTCGTCATCAAGTTGTAAGTCACCAACACCATCTTCAAGTATGTCCCAGAGTTCTTCATCAAGACCCATGACATAACTATAGAAGTTGGTTTTCCACCAAGAAAATTCTTCAGGATCACCATTGAACTTAGGAATTTTTCCATAATCAGCCTTTCTACTGCTGTTATTGGATCCATATTCATATGGTATAGCAGCACCAGAAGTGGCACCAGAAGAAGACGGTTCACTGGAAGACATGTTTTTCTCTGGATCTTTTCTGTTACACGGTTAAGTGCTAAGACAACAGAGCCGGAGCTCTGATACCAACTGAAGGTGAGAAAAACACAAGAAGGGGGGGGTTGAATTGTGTTTTCTTTTCGCAACTCTTGAAGAGTGAGAATCTAATTCCTTTAAACTCAGAGTCTGAATGAGATCACAGTCTGATAGGAGATTAGGTTCTGATTGCAGCGGAATAATCAAGAGATAAAGAGAGAACAGAGAACACAAGCAATTATACAGGTTCCTTCCACAAACCGGAAGTAGTCCTGTCCCCCTTGTACTTCCAAGGAGAGTTCACTAAAATGTAATATCAAATTACAAGTTGCTCAAACACACAGTATGAGACTTCCTTGCTCAAGCACACAGGCGAGAGACTTCCTTGCTCAAGCACACAGGCGAGAGACTTCCTTGCTCAAAGACACAACTAAGAGACTTCCTATGCTCAAGGATGCAGCCAAGAGACTTCCTTTGCTCAAGCACAAAAGCAAGAGACTTTTTACACAATTACAGAAAATTGAATAGAGTTGAAACACTTGACAACAATCAAAATGTGTTTCAAATACAACAAAGACAGACTCTGTTTTACACAAAAGACAGACTCTGTTTTTCTGTGAAACTTAGAGATTCTAGGATACTCAGTTTGTAAGAATCTAAGTTTATGATGTGCTTTTGTTGAGACTCAGTTGAATACGAAAGAAGCGCAATGCAGTTTTTCTAAGTTGTAGAGTCCCACAATTCTTCAAGTCTTCTATCCTTTATATAGGCGTAGGAAAGAGACATTGAGTCATCCAGCGCATCAGGATGATTTCTGAAGCTTGATCAATGACTGTTGATCTGTTGCTTGATTTGGTAATAGCCCTTCAATAGCATCATTTGAATTCCATTCCCTTTGAGGATTAATACCGGTAGACACAGTTGCCAAACTGTACGTGGTAGTGGAGTAGTGGAAACAGAGTTCGTACACCGTACTCTGTACTGGCCTGCAATCTTTGTCTTTGTGCTTCCCACGCTCAAGTTGACTTAGAAGCTAGCCGTTACTCCATTACAGTTTCTTTGTGCATAGCAATGCAGTAGAGATCACTGTTAGCAGATCATCAAATTTGTGGCTTCAGACTCACTGTAGCACTAAGCTTCTGATAATCTTCAGACTCTCTTGGTTTTCAGATTCTGATGGTCTTCAGACTCTCTTCAGCACAGTCTTCAGACTCTCTTCGATACAGTCTTCAGACTCTCTTCGATACAGTCTTCAGACTCTCTTCGAAACAGAATCACAAGCAACAGGCTTCTATGGATTTATTGCTCTTTAACATTGTTCAAACAGAATGCTTCTTAAGATACAAATCTTAATTGATATCCTGCATACTTAAACAAATATTAGCAATATCCAATTGACAACTTTTTAATACCTTGTTATCATCAAAACTCAAAACGTGGTATTGCTGAACACCTTTGTTCCAACACAATAGACTTGAGAACATGAATTTCGCTTTGTAGGGTGATTGGTTTTGTGTTGAACTTGATATCTCAACATATGAAGCTTTTACAAACACAAACTCAAAAAGATAATGATACAATAAATATAGTGAGAGATTATGGAGTTTTTCATGTGTTTGTTGAAGAGCTTGATTGAGAGAACGATTGAGAGATTGATTGAGAGAATGATATCTTTTGAGAAAAAAGTGCTTTTGTATTTCAAACTCTTGCCTTAAACCTTTAGTGAGCTCTTCTATTTATAGAGCACGAATAGCCTTGAGTACTGGTCACAAAAGAGCCGTTTGAATCCATTTTAAACTCAAAAAATAAGCTTCACTCTTGCTTGGGGAACAAGTGTGCAAGCTGTCTTTAGATATCGTTCTTCAGAACGTTTTTCAGTGATCAACCAAAACTTGGGCATGAAGCAACACGTCTTTGCAAGATGTTTATGAGTTGTTTGCCTTCTTTCAGAAACTTGGAGGCCACTTAAGATGATGTAGTGTTGATGTCATTGTATGATGTCATAGAGTGACTCCTTTGATGATGTCATATGAAAATATCTTTTGAAGAAACTTTCCTTAATGGACCTTTTCTCATTTATTCCTTAATGGTCGAAAATCTCATGGGGCCTAATCAGATTTTATTCCTTTGTAGTCTTGTGGTACAAGTGCTAATATTTGTCAAAGATTGTATTAAGTTATTTTTTGCCTTTAAGAGCTTTAAGAGTCTTTATTCTTAAGATCTTTTATTCCCATCTTTAGTGAGACAAAGAGAATCAATCTCCATTGATGCAGATAATAAATGTGTACAAAAGTTCCCTTTTTCTTTTGTTTGCTTTTGCTATTTCGATGGTGAATACTTGGTAATCATTTTGCAAGGCAAGAACGTTCTCAGGATTATTCTTATGAAACATGCTCACAAATTCATTAGTAGATAACAAGATAAAATTTGTTTGTTATCTTTAAAACATCAAAAGAGGATTTTGCTTTCAACAACTCGAACATCTTATATACTATCATTTGTTTTTATATAATAGTAAAAAATATTGTTAGAATATTTTTTTTTTAAGGAGGTTAAAATATGTTATCTAGATAATACACATAGTCAGACTATGTCATATTTTAAGACGGAGGGAGTGATAATTGTTTTAGAATACACATAGTCAAACTTGGTCACATATTTTAGGACGGATGGAGTAATAATTGTTTGGAGAAATCTAAACAGTACCCTCAAGGCATTGGTTAAACAACAAAAACAAGAGTGTGCTTGTTTCAAGTTATATTCATATATTCCCGGGAATAAACAGTACCCTCAAGTTATATTACTAAATTTTATACCCGGGTATACATTCTTGGGAATAGAAAAAATTTCCCAAAGAAAATGATGGGAATAAAGTTCCCATGAAGATGAAAATAAATTCATAAGTAATTACCTATTATAACTCTTATTTTTATGGTTCGTGGGGATATTATATTGTTAAACAAACATCTTTTTTCTATATACTTTGGAATAAAATTCTCATCTTTATATTCCAAGAAATGTTATTGAATAAATTTGGTAAACTTGAAACAATCACACCCAAGTAACTTTTCTATTAAAAGTAGTGTAATTTTTTTTTTTAGAGAAAAAGTAGTGTAATTATTATTTAATCAAAAGTCAAAGCTTATATTAAAAGTAGATTCCTTAGTGATACCCTATTTGTTTTATTTAAGAAAAGTAATTAAATTAGCAATTGATACATTTTTTTAGGGAGTAATTGATACATCTTAATGATGTAAAGTATAATTCAATGTACCAATTATTTATCAAACCACAGGTGATAAGAACTTGAAGATAAGATCAACATTGAAAGGTGATAACATAAAGAAGCAATCCACGTCCCACTACAGGTCCACAACCTTGGAAAAACTTCATTCAAAGAGTAGATGCTAATAACAAAAAGATCCAAACAGATACACTAGTGTATGTGAAAACTCAGTAACCATATAATACGTTGTAGTCCATATCGCAAATAACACTATCAAAGGAAGAGAGAATACAATTCCAAAATACTTCCTTTCTTAAAAATAAAAAAAAAATCCTTCCTTCTGATTGGTAGGTCCTTGGACCGTATAATAAGCTTTTAAAAATATTATGAAAATCTAAATACCATTAAAAAAATTAGATTATCCACAAAAATTAGTTTGATTTCCTCACAAGTGTTAAAGACGGAAAAACATCTCTTTCAAAAAAAGAAAGTCTTAGCGAAGCATCTAATATGAATGATGGAAAATACTTTTTAAAAACATGGAGGAACTGTGGAAAATTCTTAAAGAAAAACAGGATGGTCAAATAAAACAAGGAGGGTCCGTGAAAAATCTTCTTATGAAGAATTTTAGGTTATTAGTTTTCTCACTCTATGAATAACTTGCACGTCCTATTCAGATTCTAAAATTCAAAATATTTCAATGTGTTTTTGAAGTTCTTATTCCGTTTAAATTCTATGATCTGCAAAGGGTACATGATAAATCAATAGGTTGATAAAAGAAAGAGTCAAGATTTAATTTATATCAGAAAAAATCATCGGTACCACATAGGTTTGTTGGGTATATACCACTGCGAATAGGTTTGGTAGAGTTAAACTTTAATGGGTTTGAATCTGATTCGGTAAAAAAAAGAAAAAAGAATTAGGTCTAGGCATGGTCGGTGACCTGACAAAAGCTTATTTTTCGATTTAAGTTTGACTTTTTTAAAAGTTTTGTATGGGATGTTAGCCTATTAAAAAGACTATTTCATATAATCGCAGTTAAACAAGTAATATGACTTGAATTTGAATTCACTAATGAACTAATAAACCTATGAGATTAAACTTCATTTTAATACAAAATCATATGAACTAAATGTATAATGCCATATTTCATTGATAGTTTATAATAACATATTTAAATATGCAACTAATTGATGCAAATTAATAAATTTATAGGGTCATGCTAACTTGTGCTCTAAAGGCACATGTTAAAGAACCCATAAAAAAAGCAATTTTACATTGGAAAACATGTTAAAGAACCCATATGAAAAAAGAGAAATGCTATATATCTAGAGAAATATTACCACGAAGTGCTACCGAAATAGTGTTTAGCCAATAAAAATCGGTAACGGCCGGAAAAAACGGGGTTGCGTTTATTATATATATATTTTTTATGTAGTGGTTAGTCAAACAATTGTATAACATCAAAGGGACAAGAAGCTGCCAACTCATTCGGGAAGGCATTCACGAAATCATGTTCGCTATATCTAGCATTAACCATAAAAAAAGATCATGTTTTTTCATCTTTATTCTTACAATAAGTTATATTTTCAGAATTAAATCCTACTTGTCATTAATGGTAGATCACCCCAAATTCATCAAGGAAGTAATGTATGACTAATCGATAGGTTTTTTTTTCCTACAATCAGTTACCATTTTAATCTCATGAACATCAAACTTATTTATCACCTACATTAAACATGCGATGTTCATCTTTTTCATTATTATGTATTGTCTTTGCCAACTGAGCTAAGCTCACGAGGACAGGACAGTGGGAAGATTACTTTAAAACACCTCCTAGAGTCTTCACCTTTATTTATTTTTTTGAAAGGAGAGTGTTGACCATTATAAAAAAGCTTTATAAAATAGTGTCTATAACTTTGTTTCCATATCTGTATCATCATTGCAAATCAAACAGACTCATTAAAAAGGAAATTCCATGGCTTACTCTAAAATTCTCCATTTATCTATCCTTGTTAGGTTCCTCTTTTCTGCAACTATCATGGCACAAGACTCTCCATTATATTTGAATACATATTGTCCCACCAAAGTTACCACACCCAGCAGCACCTTCCAAAGCAATCTTATAAACCTCTTCTCTTCATTGTCATCAAAAGCCATAAGAAACATCAAATTCTACAACACCACAGTCACTAGTATAAATCCTTCTGAGTCCGTCTATGGATCGTTCATGTGTAGAGGTGACATACCGTCTCAGCTATGTCATGACTGCATAGTTAAAGCAAAAAATCAGCTATCCTCAGAGTGCTCTTTGTCAAAACAAGCTGTAATTTGGTACGGCGAGTGCATGGTTCGATACTCTGACAAATATCTTTCTTCCACGATCGATATGATCCCAGGTTTTTACTGGTGCAATACCGCCTATGTCTTAAACACGAAAAGCTTCATGTCTTTATTGTTTTCAACCATGAATCGAACTGTAGATGAAGCAGCAAGTTCACTTAAAAACAATAAGTTTGCAACCAAAGAAGCACCAGATTCGGAAAATCAGACCCTTTACTGTCTAGTTCAGTGCACGCCGGATTTGTCGCCTAATGATTGCAGAATCTGTCTCAATAGTGCTATTGAGAAAGTTTCAAAGAGTTGCGATGGAAAGGTGGGTGGGAGATTTCTTTATCCTAGCTGCAATATTAGATATGAATTATATCCATTTTATAGGTCTAATTATCTTCTTTCACCAAATGAGCTAGCTCCTCAAACAAATGATTCCAAAGAACTTTCAGAAGATCCAATTTATCTTTCCTATAAGTGCTCAGGTAACCACAATACAATCACTGACAAAAACATCAAATTACTTCTGTCTTATTTGTTGTCGAACGCCACCAACGGCAAAAACTATTATAGCCTTAAAGTGGAAGAAATTGTGTATGGTCTCTTCATGTGTCGAGGTGATCTTCCCTCTCGACTTTGTGTTCAATGTGTCAAAAACGCAACGGTGCAACTATACTCAAAGTGTCAATCCCTCCCAGAGGGTATAATTTGGTACAGCCATTGTTTGCTTCGCTATTCAAATCGGTATTTCTTCAATCATTTTGAAACAAGACCTATGTTTCGCGATATAAATATTACCAATGATCCCAACCCGGACCAAAACTTGTTCACAAGTGCATTATCAAATCAATTATCTGAACTTGTGAATGTTACAGGGAACAATGAAGAAAAATATATGACAAATTCATTGAGATTGAATGAGAAACAAACTTTGTATACTCTTGAACAATGTACAAAAGATTTGTCTAGTGATGATTGCAATTCATGTCTAAATGATATGATCAGTAAAGAAATTCCATGGTCATATTTGGGAAGTGTTGGAGGAAGAATTATATATCCTAACTGCAATCTAAGGTTTGAATTGTTCAAATTTTACATGGACGGCGACGAAGCTCTACCGCCTGGAAGTCCTTCACCACTTGCAAGACATGCAGGTAAACTCTTTGTTGATGTAGGACTAGATTCTTCTAATGTGAGAAAATCAAATATTGATATTTCAACCATGAATGGTTTTCTACGATCCTGCATAAAATATAGATCATTATTTTTCATCATTAGTTGATATTTCTTACTTTATGCTTTAGTGTGTGTAAATATTTTTTGAAATAAATACACACACTAGATCAATATCAATTATTCTTTATTGAGGATTAAAATATATCTTGAAAACGACAAACTAACCGAAATTGACACCAAAGAGAATCTAATTTGAGGTTTTGACATGAGCAAACTCAAAGGTCACGGGTCAACTAAACTATATATATATATATATATATATATATATATATATATATATATCATAATATAACTATTAATAGATACTATATTGAGTAAAACCTAACGAAAAACTAAAAGACTATTTAAAAATAGAAAAATAATATTTGAACAACTACTAAAAGAACTTTCATATTTTTATTCTACTTTTATTCTCTCCCTCACTCTTGCTCTCTCCAGTGTTATTGTCCAACAAAAAGAGAGGAAAACAAATTGTTTAAAATTGGTTGAACAAATATCATTCCTCTTATTTTAAAGTACATTATTTTTTCTGAAAGGAATTGTATTCAAGTACATAAATTGAATGTTGTCTTGACTTCATTGTCTTGACTTTATTCAAGTACATAAATTGGGGTTATTGTGCAATTTATTGATTTTTTCTTCTAAGAAACTTTTTTTGGAAACAATTCTTGCTATTTACTTTTACATGTAAACTATAACACTTATAAATATTAATTGTTTTGTGCAGAGAAGAGGACAATTATATTCATTGCTGTCGCTACTATTATTTTGGTGATGCTCTTCTCTATTGGCTTCATTTTGATAAAGAGAAGGCGAAGAAAGAGTCGTAGGACTATTCTTCGAGAAAATTGTAAGTACTTTATTATTTATGGAAGAATATAAATATTTGTTGAACTTGCACCTTCTTATAAACTTTAACAAGTTTAAAAACCAAAATCAAATAAATTTTATCTACTATCTAGTTGGTGAAGAAAGTGCCACATTAGAACCACTACAATTCGATTGGGTGGTAATTGAAGCAGCAACCAACAACTTTTCTAAGGACAATTACCTTGGCAAAGGAGGGTTTGGAGAGGTTTACAAGGTGAGAACATAAGAGAAGGTTTAGTGTCTGTTTACTTATATAATATTTATTAATTTTATATTTTCCCACCAATAAGATAAGCAAGACAGTAAGAAAGTTTTTAAAAAATAAATATTAAAAGTAGATTAAACATTTTTTTAGAAAGTTCAAATTTGTTTTTAGTATTGCTCAAAATGCATATTTTCAAGTAATTTACTTTCATCTTCACTCTATGGTAACTGAAAAGAAAAATCCATCCAAATGTAACATATAAACTAAATTGAAAATATTGTTCAATGGTAAAAGAATCCTTATTTTTCAATATATGATTAGGGTATCCTTTCTGATGGACGAGAAGTAGCTATAAAGAGGCTTTCAAGAAGTTCTAAGCAAGGTGTAGAGGAGTTCAAGAATGAAATTTTATTGATAGCCAAGCTTCAACATAGAAATCTAGTGACATTTATTGGCTTTTGCCTTGAAGGACATGAAAATCTACTTATTTATGAATATGTTTCCAACAAGAGTCTTGATTACTTTTTATTTGGTATGAAACTTTTCACCCAAAACTCTTTCATTTGGTAATATTAAGATTCAAGCATTCCATATATAGTTTTTTTGATATATGGACTTGATTTTATTTCATTAACAATTTTGTAGATTCTCAACAACAAAAGTTGTTAACTTGGGTTGAACGCTTTAACATCATAGAAGGAATTGCTCGAGGAATTCTTTACTTGCACGAGCATTCTCGACTCAAAGTTATACATCGCGATCTCAAACCTAGTAATGTTCTATTAGATGAAAATATGATTCCTAAAATTTCAGATTTTGGTTTGGCACGAATGGTCGAAATAAGTCAAGATGAAGGAAGTACAAATAGAATTGTTGGAACATAGTAAGTTTTAAATGTTCACTACTTTGTTATCTTTTCCCGGTTCTTGTTGATTGCTATACATTTAAGTTAAATGAACATCGATATTTTTTTTTTACAGTGGTTATATGTCTCCAGAATATGCAATGTTTGGACAGTTTTCCGAAAGATCAGACGTTTATAGTTTTGGAGTCATGATTTTAGAGATTTTAGCTGGAAAGAAGAATATAAGTTCATATGAACCACACCATATTGCTAATAGCCTCTTGAATTCGGTGAGTGTAATGATCTAGCAATAGTATCTTTTCTTTACTTTTTAATTTAAATAATCTTTGATCAGACTTTACATACTTTTCGGTCCAATTTTGGATTTAAAGCTCGTTTCGCCTAATAATCTCATAGCTTAGACCAAATGATATATATTTTCTGCACTTAAATATATCACAATCGACCCAAATGGTAATAATTGAGAAATTTAATTTCACATATTGTTTCAGGTATGGAGACAGTGGATTGATAAAACACCTTTAAATATATTGGACCCAAATATTAAAGGAGATTTTTCTAAAACTGAAGTCATTAAGTGCATTCAGATTGGTCTATTATGCGTTCAAAATGACCCAGATGCTAGACCTTCAATCTTGACAATTGCTTCTTATCTTAGCAGTCATTCAGTTGAGTTACCAACTCCACAACAACCTGCATTTTTCCTACAAGGTAGAAGTTATAAGGAATATGCCAATAGTTCTTCCCTATTCTCTAGCAATGGAATGGCTTCAAGTACTTTTTTTCCTCGATAGATTGTCAGGTTTTCTTTTAATTGTATTATTGTTGTGAACAGTGCTTGTTCTAACCTCAATTTCTATTACTTGAAGAGGATATATGGGGAATGGGGATATGTAATTTGTATAGCTTTGTTGGTAATTAAAGAACGTAATTACTAGTGATAAAATGAATTGGAATGATGCATTGATTGAGAAAGAATACAATTTTACCTAATATATGATCTTAAAGGATGGATATAACTATATGATAGAATATGTGGGGTCGGCTAGGTCATTAAAAATGATATTTTTAATACCACAAAGGAGATTAAAATAAATAGCGGGACTAACTAATAATGTGGTCTCTCCTTCCTAAAATAATATGGTCGATCCTGCAAGTGCGTGAGCAACCTCGTTTGTTTGTTGCCTCGTAAACTTAACCCGAGAGTTTGTGAAGTGAGTAGTAAAGAGAGATTGATAAGCCAAAATTATATGTCCAAATTCGGAAACGTCTTATTTGCGAGAGTGGAAGCCTTCATGAATGGTTTTAGAATCCGTCTTAAAGTCGACATTATCAAATTGCATATCACTTAACTACTCCAAAGCATGGGAAGAAACACAAGAAGAGAGAAATATGGAAAAAAATTGCCCTGCTAGGGTGTTTACACCGATATTTGGTAATGTGAACTCCATTATCCGTCCATGGTGATAAATGTATTTCTAAAAGGGATTGTTCAAGTCTCGCGGTTTATGACATCACTTCATGCATTCTTTAAGAACATTAATATCAGAATTGCATCCAACATCACTTCATGCATTCTAATGACAACATGATAGAAAAATGTTCAAGTGAGCATATTCAAAAAGAAGAAGAAAGATGAAAAGAAATGCAAATTGCAAAAGAAAAAGGAAAATAAAACAAGAACAATAATATTAAATTGCAGGAATGTAAAGGGTGGTTGGAATATGTCAATCTGTCCATTCCTGAAACCGTTTGCTCTCGCGGCGTGTGGGTGTTATGGAGTTTTCAGAAATCAAGAAACCAATATATATATATATATATATATATATATATACCTTGTAGAAAAAACTATCACTATATCCTACAATCTAGATTAAAAGTAGAAATAATTTCCTATAACTTTCTAAAACACTAGAAAATAACATCCATGCACTTCATCCTTGTTTGCCGCTACACGTTTCACTTTGCCTTATTGCACTCCAATTGTAACTTCAAATTATCTCTACTTGTTTTTCGTCGAAAACCATATGCATGCAACACATTAAAGCACTTTGTCGAAATTGCGGTATCTCTTTGCACTTTGCAGCATGTCGAAATAACCTGTCGGGCTTGTCGAAATATAACTTCGAAAATATAATTAATTTTTGGTATTAACATAGGGTTTTAAAATTTGCTTCACAATTTTCTCTCTCCTCGCCATACCGTTTTTTCACGAACTCCGGTTGAGATCCGGTGACCTCTTTTTCATCGTTCTCTTCGCTTTTCTTCGCCGATTCACATGCGTCTTACTTCCCCCATCCTCAACACTACTCCCTGCTTCTCTTTTCTGAGTTTTGGTGTTCGCTGGTGGTGGTTGTGTTTGGTTTTCCTTGGTGATCGTTTTGATGTCTATGATTTGTCTTTGGCCTTGCTTTGCTTCCATGAATCCGATGGTAACAACGGCGGCGAAGCCGCCATAATCTGGAAAATCTTTTGTTCAAGCACTTTCTACTTCGTGTGAGATCCATTTAAATCAACTACCTCATAAGGTTGTGATGGGAGATTCGGTGCGTGTCAAAATCTCACAAGATCAGTACGAACATGGCATTGCAGATTGTAGATGCCACCTCTATGGCAGATTGACCCTCCACAAAGGTGATTCTCTTTTGGCAACTCAAGCTTTGAAGCAGAAATTATGCAATCTATGGCCAAATTTGCGTAACTGAAACCTAACTCCTCTGGGAAAGGTTTTTTTTTAGTTCAACTTCGGTTCAATTGAAGAAATGTGAAGGATTTAGGCTTTGGGGGTGGTGAATTTTAAACATGGGTTTCTTAGATTCTATTGTTGGACTAGATACTTCACTCCTCAAGCTCTGGTGCAAACTCATGCTCATATATGGGTTAGGTTCATGCACTTGCCACAAGATTATTGGAGGAAGAAGACTCTTTATGAGATTGCTTCAGGTTTAGGTACCCCTCTCACCATTGATGATGCTACTTTGAACAAGCGTTTTGGACTCTTTGCTAGAGTTCTAATTTATGTTGATTTATCTGAGAAACTTTTTGAAACTGTTGTTGTTGAAAGAGAGGGACATGCTTTGTCCATATCAGCTCCATATGATAGATAACCTTCCTATTGTGCTAAACGTAAGATCTTGGGACATAATCTTCAAAATTGCATGAAATTAAGCTATAATAATAAGAATAAAGGCCATTTTATAATGAAAACCATAAATGATTTAGCTGGGAAGAAATACACTGAGAAAGATTTGATTAGGAAGAAACAGGTTAATGATTCCTTGTCTGCAAGCAACAAATTGGTAATGACATGTCTGCAAGAAACAAGTTGTTTTTGAATTGTTTGGTAAGATACAAGATGGAATTGATGTGGCAGGTAAAATACAAGCTTAGAATGTGGACATCCTTGTTGGCAGTTATATCTCCGAACATGTCATTGTTGAAAACTCTCAACACTCTGAGGCAAATGAAATGCCTGAGGTTTTTGATGCTTTGGATCATTTTATTGTTCAAAAAACCCCAGGGAAGGAAGGAACTAGAGATGATGTGACTGTTTCACCAGTAATAATGAAGGAGAAGGATCTTTCAACACTAGTTCTTCACGAACTCTTTTGATTTGTTAGAGAAAAATATTGAACTTCCTTTTGAGGATGCAAAATTACCTGACATGGTTGTTGCTATCGGTTCAAAGCATATGCTTTTAGGTAGCACTGAACATGATATGCATGCATATTCATTCCCCAGGGTTGTTTCAGTGTCATCTAGCCAAACTTGGGATCCCAATAATGTTATGTAGTGTGATTCTGCTTAGTTGCTTACAATTAGTGGAATATGTGAGTGCTTCTGCTGAGATGCCAATTAATAATAAATTGGTGGAACCTATGACTGTTACTGAAGTGTTAAGACTAGACAAAGGAAAAATTCAGAAAGCTAATAACTCTAAGCATTGCTCAGAGGGAATCAAGAAAAGTATCCAGATTCTTAGTAAATTTTGGGGTGATGTGGTGGACTTTGTTTAACACCCCGAAAATTATAGTTAGTGATTTAATGAAGTTAATTCAAAGAATTCTTGATTTTATGATTATATTGATGTTATGATACTTAGTGTTGTTATGGTTCTTAAACATTATGTTAGCTATGAAGAAATAAATTATGATGATTAATAACGTATAAGGAGAATTAATAAGACGGGGAGAAAACAACTAAATTAAATAATGTAGCAAAGAGGGAGGTGTCAAATAGAAGAAAATAATTAAGTGGGGGAGGGAGGAGTAAAAATAATAGAAAATAGATTAGAAAGAATAATAATAGGAGGCTAGCCCAAGTATAAATTGAGAATTAAAAATCAGAGGTTTCAGTATTTACTGAACGTGAAAAAGAATAGAAGAGAGGAGCATAAGTAGTGAAACCCTAGTGCAGCAAGGTCAAGCCACATTTATGATGCAGTGTGGACTTAGATTGATTTTTGACCCACTTTTATGCCTCCAAAGGGTCCCAAAGATGTATAGTAAGGTCCCAAATCAAAAAACTTAAATGAGAGGGATTTAATTAAGGGTTATAAGAGTAGTTTCACAAGCCATAATGAATTTAAAATTGGACAAGTATCAAAAGTATTAGATAAGAACTAAGGTAAGGACATGAGTTATTCGATGACCGTATTATTTGGTGAGCCTTAAACATGAATTGGTGAGAGGGTACATGACTATTATAAAGGGGAATATGGAAGAAAAGTCCATGACAGTTGTCAATGACAAATGAATTCCCAATTGTAAAAGTAAGAGCTCTAAACTATTGAACCTAAATGAGGGAGTATGTTTAAGTGCCATTATGGTTGATTATCTCCAAAAGCTAGAGATATTTGGTTATGAAATGATGACGGACTTAGAAGCAAATTAGACAGAGTTGTTAGAGGGTATTTCATGAACAAGTTAAGATGAAAATAATAGCAAATTAGAGTATAGGATATATGTAACGATGAAACTATACGAAGAGTATGAACTAGGGTACATCAGGGAGATACGGTGGTTGAGGTTTAAGGTAATGAACGACGTTAATAATGCGGTAAAGTATGAAGTAAGATACAAAATATGAATGGGTTAGGGTTAAAGAGGTGATTAAGACGTTCATAAGAGGGAATAATGGAGTAGATGGCTATGGGTAAATGATGAGGTTAAACATAATTGCCTTAAAATAATAATGAGCTTAGGAAGGATCTTAGGTTATAAAGAATAAGTGCTAAGATAAGCGGTAACGTTAAAGAATTGATGAGGTGTATATAAATAAAGAGAATGAGAGTTGGGTTAATTAAATGGATAAGATGAAGGATAATGATCGCGGTAAGGATAAATATCGAGTTACCAAAGGTTACTAAAACAAAACCGAGTAAAAATAAGTGTACGATGTTAAGGGTCTAAGATAATAGGCGGCAATAAATGATGATAGGATCTTAAAATTTAATAAGCTAGTCGCATTGACGGAATCAATTATGTGGAGTGACGAGGGAGTAGTGAATATCCTAAAGATTGAGAATGAAGGATAGAATGTGTCAATAGGAGTAAAAGATGTAGAGAACGAGGATTGAACTAATGGTGGGTGTAACTTTTAAATAAAACATGAATATGACAAAATCATGAGTTAGACATAAGTAGACGAATATATGATGTTAATTAATAATGAGTTGCTAATGATGTAAGATGATGATGTAAAATGACGTTATGATTGTTAAAGACGAATAACGTAAAATGATGTAAGACGAATAATGACGAATGACGAACTTGTTCTCTAGTAACAAGTAAAATGACGAATAACTATGATGTAAAGACGATGTGTTGTTTATGTGTATTCTAAATGATGTTTTGGTGAGTCTTCATGCGTCATATTGTAACACCCCGTTCTCCCAACATTAATAATTAACAAATTAAATCAGAGTTTTTTTTTTCACCAAAACGGAATGCTACATTTTCATTCCAATAAAATCTCCAAATGAATAGATGAATAATTATTCTCCACAAAAATAGTCAATAAAAATTAACCTTCAAACTTCGCAGCGGAATTAATTTAAAAACAACAAAATAAGTCTTTGGCACGCAGGCCTCATCAAATTCTCATAATTCATAAATAATACGTAAGGAAAGAGAAAAACAAGTAACAATTCCCGTCCCGTTACGTATCAGAGCCCTAAGACACTTTGAGCCGACATCTCTACTAATCTTCGTTACCTGCACTTGCCCACAAGGCGGCAATTCCAGCAGAAGGGGTGAGATTCACAAACAACAATAGGTATTATAATTGATCAATTAAATTCAGCAACAACCATATAATGATAACCAACTATCAGTTTATAATTAAAACAATTCAACAACATCATCAACTACGACACCGACAACTCAACCGACAACAACAACAACAACAACTACAACGACAACAACAATGCGACTAATGCAAATGCATGTGGTACCATTTTACGCGCGTTGAATGCTAAGCATTCCGGGGCATAAGCCCCCAACGGTTGAATGAAATATCATTCCAGGGCATAAGCCCTCAACGGTTGAGTGATAAACACTCCAGGGCATAAGCCCTCAACGATTGAGTGAAAACACTCCAGGGCATAAGCCCTCAACAAGGTATGAGTATGAAATGGACTCCATAGTGTATATCTACATACAACACAACAACAGCAACGACAACTATAATATGCATAATCAACTATGACATAGGACTCCAACTTAATCAATAGGACACAACGAAAGGGCACAACAAAGCCTCACAACAAAAATTCAACAATTAGGCATGGTACAGTATTACTCGCCGTGGCGAGTTCAGGAATTTGAGCTACTCGCTATGGCGAGTTGGGGGCGAGCTCAAGACGAGCAAAAATGGTTGCTCTCGGCATTTCTGACATTTTTCACCTAAAATCTTCATTTTTAAGTTCCCATAACCCAAATTTAATTCTGTAAAAAGGTGTCATTCATCTCTAAACATATTAAGGCACTCAAATTGATATAAAAATTGACCTAAAAACGTCATTAAGACAATTAACGACTTTTAATTTAAGCAACTCGCCGTGGCGAGTGCATCTGCTCGCTGTGGCGAGCGTTAAGGCTTCACTACTCGCCTGGCGAGTGGGACTGCTCGCCGTGGCGAGCTACACAGGCATTGCTCGCCTGGCGAGTGGGTTTACTCGCCGTGGCGAGCGGCAATTGACAGAACCACGAATTGTACGAACAGACTTCTCCTTTTCAACCCTAAGCCCCAAATTTAACACCTAAAGGCTCAATTTTGATGAATTTCATCACTCCTATGCATTCTAACATCAGAACAGCATTAAATAACAACAATTACATGAATTCATTAAGTTAATAGCATCAATTCATCTTTAACCTAATTCAATTCATCAACACCCTACATTAATCAACGAATTATAGAACCTAAAGTTGAGAGTTAGTCTCACCCTTACCTTATATTATTTCCTGAATTCAAGCTGCGTTCTTCTCTCCTCTTGCTTCTTCTCTCTTGTTCTAGGTTTTCTCCCTTTTTTCTCTGTTTCTCAATATTTCTACTTGAAAACTGTTTATGACTTTTCCTTCCTTCTAACTCCTATTAATACTAATTAATTCCTTCTTATTTCTAATTAACTCCTATTAAAATATTAAATAATTCATTTTAATCCCCAACCTTCTAATAATTATAATTCTCACATATTTTAATTAGATAATCAAAATAATCATATAATAAAATATAACACACCATAAAATCAACATAAATTATTTAAAATCATAAAAACTTATTAAAATCAACAGAAATTAAATAATTAACAACTAGGGCGTTACAACTCTCCCCAACTTAAAGAATTTCGTCCTCGAAATATTACCTCAAGCAAACAACTCAGGATATGACTCTAGCATCTTACTTTCCAGCTCCCAAGTCAAGCTTTCACCAGTTACTCTCACTAGAGGTATCTCCTTGCCTCTCAACTTCTTCACCTTACGATCATCAATCCTCAACGGTAAAGTCTCCACCGTAAGGTTGTCTCTAACTTGCACGTCATCTCTTGGTATAACATGCGAAGGATCCGCTACGTACTTCCGCAACTGCGACACATGAAACACATCATGCAGATTCGAAAGATGTGGTGGCAAACCTATTCGATATGCCGCTGGCCCAATCCTCTCCGATATCTGATAAGGACCAAAAAACTTCGGAGTCAACTTCTTCGACTTCAACGCACAACCTACACCTGTCATGGGAGTGACTCTCAAGAACACATGATCACCCTCTTGGAATTCAAGTTCCTTTCTACGCTTGTCATGGTAACTCTTTTGCCGACTCTGCAACACTTTCATCTGCTCTCTTATCAACTTAACCTTCTATGTAGACTGCTGGACTAATTCTGGTCCCAACACTATACTTTCTCCCGATTCAAACCAACACAACGGAGTTCTACACCTCCGACCATACAAAGCTTCAAATGGTGCCATACCAATACTCGAATGATAATTGTTGTTGTACGTAAACTCAATCAACGGTAGATGACTATCCCAAGCTCCACCTTGCTCAAGTACACACACTCTTAGCAAATCTTCCAACGACTGAATCGTCCTCTCCGACTGACCATCTGTTTGAGGATGATAAGCCGAACTCAACTTCAACTTAGAACCCAAAGCCTCCTGCAGACTCTTCCAAATCCTTGAAGTAAACCTCGGATCTCTATCCGACACAATACTTGATGGAACACCATGCAACTTCACAATACTATGAATGTAAATCTCTGCCAACTAAGCTACCGGATAATTGATATTGATCGGAATAAAATGCGCTGACTTTGTCAACCTGTCGACAACTACCCAAATGGCATCATGCCCCTTCGGAGTATTCGGTAAGCTCGTTACAAAGTCCATGGATATGCTATCCCACTTCCACTCTGGCACATCCAATGGTGTCAACAACCCTGCAGACTTCTGATGTCCAACTTTAGATTTTTTACAAATCAAACAAGCATACACAAATTGCGCGACATCTCGCTTCAATCCAGACCACCAAAATAATTTCTTCAAGTCGTGATACATTTTCGTAGCTCCCGGATGAATACTTAAGCTACTCCGGTGACTTTCTTCTAAAATCAACTTTTTCAACTCATCATTATCAGGAATACAAATTCTGCCTCGGAATCTTAACACACCCTGATCATCAACCTGGAAATCACTATCTTCCGCTTCATTACTAACAACCATCAAATCTACAAACTTAACATCAGCTTCCTGCGCTTCCTTGATACTGTTCAAGAATTCATTATTGATCTTCAACATACCCAACTGCACGCTCTGAGGTGCCAATTCACAAACTAAGCTCAAGTCTCTAAATTGCTCAAGTAACTCGAACTCTTTCATCATCATATTAGACATGTGCAACGTCTTTCTGCTCAAAGCATCTGCAACCACATTGGCTTTACCCAGGTGGTAATTCAAACTAAAATCATAGTCCTTCAACAACTCGAGCCATCTTCTCTGCCTCATATTCAACTCTTTCTGATCAAACAAATATTTCAAACTTTAATGATCACTGAACACCTCAAATCTGGAACCGTACAAATAATGCCTCCAAATTTTTAACACAAAAACCACAGCAGCTAACTCTAAATCATGTGTAGGATAGTTCTTCTTGTGTATCCTCAATTGTCTCGAAGCATAAGCTACCACCTTACCATCCTGCATAAGTACACCACCTAAGCCCAACTTAGACGCATCACAATAAACAACAAAAGGTTCATCTGACTTCGGTAAAATTAAAATCGGAGCAGTCGTCAACCGTTGCTTCAACTCATTAAAACTATTCTCACACTTGGTATCCCACACAAAAGCTTTACCCTTACAGGTCAACTGAGTCAAAGGAAGTGCCAACTTCGAAAATCCTTCGATAAATCTGCGGTAATAACCTGCTAAACCCAGAAAACTTCTAATCTCTGTAACTGATCTCGGAGTCTCCCATTTCGATACCGCTTCAACTTTTGACGGGTCAACCGCAATACCACTACCAGAAATAATATGGCCAAGAAAACTTACTTCACTTAACCAGAACTCACATTTTGACAACTTGGCATACAACTTCTTTTCTTTCAACACCTGCAAAACAATCTTCAAATGCTCTGCATGCTCGTCTTCAGTCTTAGAATAAATCAGAATATCATCAATAAAAACAACAACAAATTTGTCCAGAAAGTCATGGAAAATTCTGTTCATATACTCCATAAATACACCAGGTGCATTAGTAACACCGAAAGGCATCACTTTATACTCATAGTGACCATATCGCGTTCTGAACGCCGTCTTCTGCTTATCTTCATCCTTCACCTTGATCTGATGGTAACCTGATCTTAAATCAATTTTACTAAACACACGGGCACCCACTAGCTGGTCCATCAAGTCATCAATTCTCGGAAGTGGATACCTATTCTTTATCGTCACTTTATTCAACTGACGGTAATCTATACACAGCCTCATGCTACCATCTTTCTTCTTAACCAATAATACCGGCGCTCCCCAAGGTGAAACACTCGGTCTTACAAATTTCTTATCAAGTAGGTCCTCCAACTGCTTCTTCAACTCTGCTAACTCAGCTGCTGACATACGGTAAGGAGCCATCGACACAGGCTTCGTACCCGGAACAAGATCAATAGAGAATTCAACTTCCCTCTCTGGCGGCACATCGGGAATTTCATCAGGAAAAACTTCTGGAAATTCATTCACGACTGGTAGACTATCAATCACCGCTTGATTCTCCACCGACAAATACGCTATCAAGGAAAACATCAGAATTCTGTCGCGCTCAATCTGCTTCAGCTGCTTAGTACTCAAGAAATCAACTTCACTCTCTTCTTCAGCGGAAGAGAAACGTACTGTCTTACTAAAACAATTGATGAGGACATGGTTATACTCTAACCAGTTCATCCCAAGGATTACATCCATACCCGTCAACGGTAAACATACAAGATCAACTTCAAAATCTCTACCAAACACAGACAGTGGACATCTTAAACAAACAAGAGAAGTAGTCACTGAACCCTTAGCTGGAGTTTCAACAATCATTTCTCCATCCATATTAGACATAGTAAGCCCCAACTTAAAAGCACAACTAACAGCAATAAAACAATGCGTAGCACCAATATCAATAATAGCAATTAAAGGAGTACTATCAAAATAACAAGTACCTCTGATAAGTCGATCCTCATTGTCCGTCTGTGTACCAGACAATGCAAACACTTTCCCTCCAAGCTGAGCCTTCTTAGGCTTCTTGCACTGAGAACTAAGATGACCCTCTTCATCACAATTGAAACAAACAATATCACAACGTTTGCATTCAGCTATTGTATGTCCCTTCTTCCCACATCGGAAGCATTTCTTGTCATCACGGTGGCAAGCATTACTCTTGTGGCCTTTTTCACCACACTTGTAGCAGACAACCTCAGTAGGAGTCTCATTCTTCCTAGGCCTCCTCTCATCATTCACCCGTTGTTTACCCTTATCAGCAGGAGCACTGTAAGGCTAAGGACGGTTCTGCTCACTCTTACTCTTCCTTTCATTAATCACCTCGTAGTGAGCTTTCGTATCCTCTTCGTAAATTCTGCAGCTACTCACCAAATCAGAAAAATTGCGGATCTTCTGATCACCAATGGCCCGCTTAATCTTAGCACGCAGACCATTCTCAAACTTGATACACTTAGAGAACTCAGCAGTCTCAGGAGTGTAGTGCGGGTAAAACTTTGTCAACTCAACAAACTTAGCAGCATACTCAGTTACTGACATGTCACCTTGCTTCAGTTCTAGAAATTCAATTTCCTTCTTGCCTCGGACATCTTCCGGAAAATACCTATTCAGAAACTCTCTTCTGAACACAGCCCAAGTGATCACAGCTCCTCCGTTCCCTAGCACTGGTTGCACACTCACCCACCAATCATCAGCCTCCTCAGCCAGCATATGTGTGCCAAAACGCACCATTTGAACATCAGTGCATTGCATCACTCTGAAGATTCTTTCAACCTCCTTCAACCATGTCTGCGCTCCATCAGGGTCATACCTGCCCTTGAAATTTGGTGGATGGTTCCTCAAGAAGGTTTCCAGCATGTGAACACCGTCGTTACCACCAGCATTGTTCTGTTGACCCACAACTTGAGCCATCGCTTGCAAAGCAGCAGCAAGTGCAACATCATTCCTTCCAGCCATTGCGAAAATCTACACTACAACAACAACCAGGACATCAAAGACAATACAAAATTGTCACACGACTCTACTAGGCTCGACTCGACTCTACTACTTGGCCGGACGGACCGACCTGCTCTGATACCAATTGTAACACCCCGTTCTCCCAACATTAATAATTAACAAATTAAATCAGAGTTTTTTTTTCACCAAAACGGAATGCTACATTTTCATTCCAATAAAATCTCCAAATGAATAGATGAATAATTATTCTCCACAAAAATAGTCAATAAAAATTAACATTCAAACTTCGCAGCGGAATTAATTTAAAAACAACAAAATAAGTCTTTGGCACGCAGGCCTCATCAAATTCTCATAATTCATAAATAATACGTAAGGAAAGAGAAAAACAAGTAACAATTCCCGTCCCGTTACGTATCAGAGCCCTAAGACACTTTGAGCCGACATCTCTACTAATCTTCGTTACCTGCACTTGCCCACAAGGCGGCAATTCCAGCAGAAGGGGTGAGATTCACAAACAACAATAGGTATTATAATTGATCAATTAAATTCAGCAACAACCATATAATGATAACCAACTATCAGTTTATAATTAAAACAATTCAACAACATCATCAACTACGACACCGACAACTCAACCGACAACAACAACAACAACAACTACAACGACAACAACAATGCGACTAATGCAAATGCATGTGGTACCATTTTACGCGCGTTGAATGCTAAGCATTCCGGGGCATAAGCCCCCAACGGTTGAATGAAATATCATTCCAGGGCATAAGCCCTCAACGGTTGAGTGATAAACACTCCAGGGCATAAGCCCTCAACGATTAAGTGAAAACACTCCAGGGCATAAGCCCTCAACAAGGTATGAGTATGAAATGGACTCCATAGTGTATATCTACATACAACACAACAACAGCAACGACAACTATAATATGCATAATCAACTATGACATAGGACTCCAACTTAATCAATAGGACACAACGAAAGGGCACAACAAAGCCTCACAACAAAAATTCAACAATTAGGCATGGTACAGTATTATTTGTCGTGGCGAGTTCAGGAATTTGAGCTACTCGCTATGGCGAGTTGGGGGCGAGCTCAAGGCGAGCAAAACTGGATGCTCTCGGCATTTCTGACATTTTTCACCTAAAATCTTCATTTTTAAGTTCCCATAACCCAAATTTAATTCTGTAAAAAGGTGCCATTCATCTCTAAACATATTAAGGCACTCAAATTGATATAAAAATTGACCTAAAAACGTCATTAAGACAATTAACGACTTTTAATTTAAGCAACTCGCCGTGGCGAGTGCATCTGCTCGCTGTGGCGAGCGTTAAGGCTTCACTACTCGCCTGGCGAGTGGGACTGCTCGCCGTGGCGAGCTACACAGGCATTGCTCGCCTGGCGAGTGGGTTTACTCGCCGTGGCGAGCGGCGATTGACAGAACCACGAACTGTACGAACAGACTTCTCCTTTTCAACCCTAAGCCCCAAATTTAACACCTAAAGGCTCAATCTTGATGAATTTCATCACTCCTATGCATTCTAACATCAGAACAGCATTAAATAACAACAATTACATGAATTCATTAAGTTAATGGCATCAATTCATCTTTAACCTAATTCAATTCATCAACCCTAACAACCCTACATTAATCAACGAATTATAGAACCTAAAGTTGAGAGTTAGTCTCACCCTTACCTTATATTATTTCCTGAATTCAAGCTGCGTTCTTCTCTCCTATTGCTTCTTCTCTCTTGTTCTAGGTTTTCTCCCTTTTTCTCTGTTTCTCACTGTTTCTACATGAAAACTGTTTCTGACTTTTCTTTCCTTCTAACTCCTATTAATACTAATTAATTCCTTCTTATTTCTAATTAACTCCTATTAAAATATTAAATAATTCATTTTAATCCCCAACCTTCTAATAATTATAATTCTCACCTATTTTAATTAGATAATCAAAATAATCATATAATAAAATATAACACACCATAAAATCAACATAAATTATTTAAAATAATAAAAACTTATTAAAATCAACTGAAATTAAATAATTAACAACTAGGGCGTTACACATATCATACTGCATAATGACGAATGATGGATGTAAGTTGAGTAACACACCTCTAACTTACATTATTATGATGATATGATCAGGTACCGGCATACATGTAGGTCTAGGAATAAATTATGTTGCATATAGGTCATGTTAGGTGAATTGTGATATGTGCTAATGATGGAAATATGATATGTGTGTTACTGGTGTGCATAAGATGTATGTGTTAATGATGTTTATGAAATGAATTGTATGAATATTATGATGAATGATTGATGATGATGTGATGAAGGACCGATGATGATATGATTATCTACTTTATTATTCACGTATTTCAATATATGTTATGATGTGAATTCTCACCCCTTTGTTGTTTTATGTGTATTTTGGTATCTGTATCCTTGGGGTACATATATTCAGGACAAAGAGCTTTAACTTTGCAAGATGCTTAGAAGGTAGCAACGGGGACATACTCCCGTAGCTATTATTTGAGATATTAAGTAGTCGAATAAATATGTGATCTGATCTATAACGTTGGGGTTGGGTTAAACGTTGAATGTTCTTAAATTATGAAGTTTAAGCACTATGATGTTTTATGCTATTTTTTCCTAAATAATGTTAAAGACAAGGCATTTATAATTATGAAATATGAAGTATTTTTCGTTGTTGTATCAAATTCTCTATTCTGTTATTATGTGAAAGATGAATGAATGTATGTGACATTTCGTTAAAACCATAATTATTATTATATAAAATTACCGTCAGAAATTAGGGTGTTACATAGTTGGTATCAGAGCAGGTCGGCCCATCTGGCCAGGTTTTATAATTTTGTTAATTCCTTACAGGAGGCATGTGTGCAAACACTGTCGATGCATGAATCCATTTAATAAGGTATCTAACTGTTGGTGGGTATAAAAGGAAGGTTGGAAGAAAGTTGTCGAGCGAGGTATGCTCACTACATGAGTGTGAGGGAGAGGATGGGTAAGAACCAGAAGTACGGTGATGCCTTGTAGAGTTACAACAGATAAGGAAGAGGAGGAGTGTCAACAGGAAACAAGTGGGGGAGACACCCCCGCTCCTCTTAAATGTGTCACTTGTGGTGTCGTTGAGAAGGGAAGTTTAGTCATTAATGTGAGTGATTAAAATTTACGACGATAACCTTTGGAGTTAGTTTGGTGCTAGTTATAAGTTGAAATATTAGGAGGAAAAAGTTGGTATTTGTGCTTGGCAATTTAGGAGGATAATATGGGTCAAGAATTCTCAATTTGACCTTTAAGCTTAGTCGCGAGTAAGTGAGTTATAACATAATTATGAATGTGGTTTAGATTAACACGAGCTGGGATGATAGTCCTTTGGTGGAAACATGTTTAAGATGGGTAGTTGTGAGATGTTAATGCGAAGGGTATTTTTGGAGAATGTAGATTACATATGATTCATTTACGGATGAGTCATATAAGGTTTTGAGTAGTTTGAATTATCATGGGGTAAGAAAGATGCGTGGATGATATTACGATATATTTAAGTCTTCATGTGGATCATCGACAGCTGAAATGGAGATGTGGTGGGCAGGTGTGAAGAAAGACATAGTTGATTCTCTATTATGTTATTATGTGAAAGATTAATGAATGTGTATGACATCTTTCTTTGTTAAAACCACGATTATTATTATATAAAATTACCGTCAAGAATTAAGGTGTTACACTCTGACCAAACAACAAATAGCACAATGGATCCTGACACTGACAGTGAAAATATGAATATGCTCCATATGGCTTTGAGGTACTTAGAGGCACAACTAGATGCAATCACCAACCTAAGTCCAGCAGGAAGACTAGAAAGGGTAGCTGCTTTGTAAGAGGCAAAAGCTTTGATGGCATCACAAGTAGTGAGCCCATCAAAACTCGTTCCAAAAAGGGTGTAATCAAAAGTATTTCCAAATATGTTTGGTTGTCATTGAGATGTTTCTTAATACAGTAGCTAGTTGTTTGACAGCTTAGTTTAGCCGGTTGATTTGCTTCTTTGCAATACGTTGTTTTAGTTGAGCTTGGTCATAATTGGTCTGCTGATATGCTGTAATAAGGTTCAGGCCTACTCCTGATTTTCAATTTAATATTTCTAGCTTTGATAAGAAAACCACTCCAAAGTATGGCACACACCCTGCACTTCTCCTACATCAATCGAATGAAAAACTGCAAAACTTATAGTTTTGGCTAGCACGAAAGCACTGTCGTCATCTCTCACGCAAATTTCTATGCCAATTCTCTTCATCGAAGTCGAAAATCCTGCATCAACAATACATTTGAGTTGTCTTCGGAGAGGACACTTCCATTATACTTGGGCCACAGGAGCTGAGGCAGCATTCTGCTCCTGCTCAGCAATCTATTGGGCCTTTCGAGTTTCTGGCTGCACAGAGACTACTTGCAGATGGGATTGAGGAGTTGTGTGCTATGTAACACCCTTGAACCCAAAATGCAATAAATCATGCAAATAAATAATTTAATCAAAAGAGTTCAAGATGTCACGTCATCATTTTCTCAAAACTTGCATAATTTCAGTTTTCACAAAACTCGCAGCGGAAAAACAACATCATAATTATCTCAGCAACATGTAATCATCCTCAAATTACGGAAATAATAAAATCTCAACACCATCAACAGTCTCAGCAATAAATCCAGCAACAGACAAATAGCATAAAATGCATAAGTTCTGACATTCCTAATCAGAGCTTAACCTAGACTCCAAGCAAAAGATAAACAGGTAGCTCCAAGCTAATCATTGAGCACTCACAAGCAATACAGACTCAAACCTGCACGTCGTCTACACCATAATAAAAATGGTGAGGAGGTCAACCAAACGACCACTGGGAGGTTAGATGATATCCCACATAGTATAATATAATCAAAGAAATAGCATTCAAGGATTTCAAATATCACATATATACATGTTCATCATCCTAGAATACTAACATCATATGAATATTATCTTCAATTCCCATTTCAACATCAAGATGTCATCACATCACAAACAATCAAATTCATGGTGTTCATACATTATGTATAAGCATCAAATCCTATCTTAACATAATAAAACTCATCAACATATATCACACTTTCAATTACGCGTATTAGCACATAATTTATCGTCCCATTTCACCTCGTCAAATAATATATCATCACCTTTAACATATTCAAATAAACATGTTCATCATCAACCTATAATATTCTCATATAATTATTTCAAATAAACACAATCATAATCTCAAGAATATAAACAAGAAAATTATCATCATCAAGGAATCATCAAGTCAAGTACATATGATTCACACTTCATCACCACTCACCAAAATATGCATCATCAATTAAAATCACCAAGATATGTCCTCGTCATTTTCATTTCTTCACCATTATCGTAAGTGTACAAGTATCACCACAAAATAAACATAATCATGTACACATCTCCACATAATCACATAATTCACATCATCAAGTATAAGATATTTCACATAGACTCATATACATGCAATGTTCTAAACACGACTCTACATGCATGTGGTACCATTTGGACGTCGAAGGTAATTTTACCGATTGATCCCTCTACATATTTACTACATATTCTCCACATATAAAACTTATTAAATGCATGGATGTCAAGTATTGACTCGATAATGCACAACACCGATTAACTCTTCATATTCTCTATATTTTCTCTACATTGCATTATCAAACAATACATCCATACATCAACAATTATCAAATAATTATCTCTACAAATTCATCATCAAATGATAATCTCGACATATCATCATCGAAAATCATTTGTGACCGCAAAGAAATAATATCTCTTCATTAAACACAATTTGCATAATAAACGAACAATCACCCACATCATCATAACCAACATATTTTACACCCATCAATCATTGATTCATTCTTATTTCATCATGTTATCATCAATACAATGGCATTTTCAAGTTGTCAAATAATATTTTATCATTTCATCAAAGTTTGCCTGTTTTCACAAAAATCAAGTTACATGATCATATCAATACTACTTGGTTATTCTATGTCCATTATTGAAGAAAAACGGTCATAACCTCATCATTTTCAAGTGTGTTTGTAAGTCTTGGTTTTCTCTCATCCCAACTTTGCAAATTCACATTTTGATCTTACCTCGGCAACACACACTCCAAAAATTATGTCCATTTTTTGTACACCTCTTCAATTTCAATCGATAGATTTTGAATCGTCAGACGATTATGCTTCTTCGGTGAACCATAATAATATTTTAATTCCATATTCTCATGCTTATATTAAAGGTTCATGTAGAGAATTTATATTTTTCCACTGTTTTTCAAGACTCTACATATGGAACCCATCTACAGGACTTCAAAAACAAATACATTTGTCTCCTTTTGATTCCAAATTCATAATGCATCGTGTAGGTATGAATCTATATGGTTTTGGTTATGACCAGTCAAGAAATGATTACTTGGTGGTTGTATTGGGCTATGAAACAATCATAGCCAATAATGTCGTTTTATCACATTTGGAGGTTTTCTCCTTGAGAGATAATACCTGGAAACAAATTGAGGGTGCTCACTTCCCTTATACGAATCCCAATTATGATCATACCAAACAAGGGGTTCTCTTTAATGGGTCTATTCATTGGTTGGCTTTCGGTATGATTTATCTGTGTATGTTATTGTTGCCTTTGATTTAATGGAAAGGAAACTTTTTGAGATCGCTCTTCCAGATCATGATTTTCACTATCAGTCTTCACATCGTCATTTGTAGGTATTTGGAGAATTTCTTAGTCTATTGGATGTCGATTATGGAAATCATACATCAAAAATATGTATGATGAAACAATACAAAGTGTGTTCCTCTTGGAATAAGAAACTTGTTCTTCCTCGTTGTGACATTTTCCATCGTTGAAGGAAGGTAGTGAGAGAAGAAGTGGTGATTTTCCGGTAGTGCAAGAGTTTCCAGAAGTCTTTCCGGATGACATTACCGAATTACCACCGGAGCGTGAGGTGGAGTTTGCAATTGATTTGGTACCAGGAACGAGTCCTATTTCGATTGCGCCGTATCGGATGTCTGCATTTGAGTTGGGTGAGTTGAAGAAGCAGTTGGAAGACTGTTGGAAAAAAGGGTGTTTAACAATACCACTTTTAGTTTTGATGATAACAAGGTATTAAAAAATGTCAATTGGATATGCTAATATTTGTTTAAGAGTGCAGAACCTTAGTCAAAGATTCTAATCTTAGAAAGCATTCTGTAAGAACAAATGAAGAGCAAAAATCCTGAAGAAGCTTGTTGCAAATGATTCTGAATACTTGGAGTGTCTGAAGAAGTTGTTTCGAAGAAGTACAAGACTTGGAGAGTCTGAATAAGCTGTTTCGAAGAAGTGCAAAACAAGAGGTTCTGAAGACTCAGAGAATCTGAAGACTCAGAGAATCTGTAGAACGAAGAAAGCCTGAAGGAGTTGAAGCGAGTCTGAAGCTCAATAGAGTCTAGAGTTCTACAGAGAGTCTGAAGATTGAAAATCAAGAATTTGTTTAGATGAATCTCTGAAGGCATTTCGTTGCAAAAGAAACGTTCATATGGAGTAACGGCTATTTCTTGAAGTCAACTTAAGCATGGGATGCTTTGCGACAAAGAATGCATGAAAAGGACAGAGTACATGTACGAACCCTGTTTCCACTACTCCACTACTTGTACTAATGACAGCTGTGTCTACTGGTATTTTCGCTTCAAGTGGAATGGATTTCAAAATCTGTTTTGAAGGACGATTACCATATCAAACAACAGATCAACAATATTAGATCAAGCTTCTAGATGACTCTGTAATGTCCTGGACTTTCTCAACGTCTCTCTACAACGTCTATATAAATGATAGAAGACTTGAAGAATGTGTTAGACTCTACTACTGAAAAACTGAACTATTGCGCTATATTGTTATTCTCCCTGAGTCAAATAAACACATCAACAACTTAGGAAATTCTTACAAACTTGTTTATCCTAGAATTTCTAAGTGTCACAGAAAACAGAGTCTTAATGTTTTGTATTTGGAACACCACTGATTGTATATCAAGTGTTCAAACTCTTATTCAATTTTCTGTAAATTGTGTTAGAAGTCTCTTGCCTGCGTGCTTGAGCATTTGAAGTCTCTTGGGTGTGTCCTTGAGAAAAAGAAGTCTCTTGCTTGTGTGCTTGAGCATTGGAAGTGTCTTGCTGTGTGCTTGAGCAACTTGTAATTTGTTATTACATTTTAGTGAACTCTCCTTGGAAGTGCAAGGGGGACAGGACTACTTCTGGTTTGTGGAAGGAACCTGTATAATTGCTTGTGTTCTCTCTTTCCCTTATCTCTTTACTTTATCCGCTGCAACAGACTCTGAATTTCCATCAGGACCTGAACTTGTTCAGACTCTGATCCTGGAAAACAGAATCAATCTTTTTAAGAGAAGCGAAAAATTAAACACAATTCAACCCTCCCTTCTTGTGTTTTTCTCACCTTCAAATACTTGCTCGAGAAACAGTTCATTAGGCCAAGTGTTTCTCCGTAGGGTGCTCCAGTGTTGTTGGTTAAGAAGAAGGATGGCAGTATGAGGTTGTGTGTGGATTATCGGCAGTTGAATAAGGTGACGATTAAGAACCGATATCCGCTTCCGAGGATTGATGATTTGATGGATCAGTTGGTTGGTGCGGAAGTGTTTAGTAAGATTGATTTGAGGTCAGGATATCACCAGATTAGAGTGAAGGCGGAAGATATATCCAAAACCGTGTTCCGAACGAGGTATGGAAACTATGAGTATTCTGTGATGCAATTTGGAGTGTCTAATGCCCCAGGTGTCTTCATGGAATATATGAATAGGAAATTTCATCCTTATCTAGACCGTTTTGTGGTGGTGTTTATAGACGACATTTTGGTGTATTCTAAGTCAGAGGAGGATCATGCCGAGCATCTGAGGATTGTGTTGAGTGTCTTGAAGGAGAGTAAATTGTATGCTAAGTTATCGAAGTGTGAGTTTTGGTTGCGGGAAGTGAGTTTCCTTGGTCACGTGATTTCTAAAGGTGGCATTGCGGTGGATCCGTCGAAGGTTGATGCGATGTTGCAGTGGGAGTTGCCGAAGTCAGTTTTTGAAATTAGAAGTTTTCTTGGGTTGGCAGGTTATTATCGGAGGTTTATTGAGGGATTCTCTAAGTTAGAGTTGCCATTGACGTAGTTGACTCGGAAAGGACAAGCTTATGTTTGAGATGCTAAGTGTGAGAAGAGTTTCCAGGAGTTGAAGAAGATGTTGACTTCAGTGCCAGTGTTGATTTTGCCGAATCTGAAAGAATCGTTTGTTGTGTATTGTGATGCTTCTAAGATGGGTCTTGGTGGTGTGTTAATGCAGAATCGTCAGGTTATAACTTATGCATCGAGGCAGTTGAAAGTTCATGAGAAGAATTATCCGACTCATGATTTGGAATTGGCTGCAGTTGTGTATGTGTTGAAGATTTGGAGTCATTACTTGTATGGATCTAAGTTTGAAGTGTTCAGTGATCACAAGAGTTTGAAGTATTTATTTGATCAGAAAGAGTTCAATATGAGGTAGAGGAGATGGTTGGAATACCTTAAGGATTTCGATTTTCAGTTGAGTTATGATCCTAGAAAGGCGAATGTGGTGGCAGATGCCTTGAGTAGGAAGACTTTACATATTTCTGCTTTGATGGTTAAAGAGTTGGAGTTGATTGAGCAGTTTCGAGATTTGAGTTTGGTTAGTGAATTGACGCCGGATGGTGTGAGGTTGGGTATGTTGAAGCTGACCAGTAATATTTTGGAAGAGATTAAGAATGGTCATAAGGAAGATTTCGATCTTGTTGATCGAGTGGTGTTGGTTAATCAAGGTAAAGGTGCGGATTTCAGATTGGATGAGAACGGTGTTTTGATGTTCCGTGATCGAGTTTGTGTACCGGATGTACCTGATCTTAAGGAGAGGATTTTGGACGAATGTCACAGGAGTAGTCTGAGTATTCATCCAGGAGTGACTAAGATGTATTAGGATTTGAAGAGGTTGTTATGGTGGCCTGGAATGAAGAAGGAGATTGCAAAGTTTGTTTATGCTTGTTTGGTTTGTCAGAAGTCGAAGATTGAACATCAGAAACCGTCGGGTTTGATGCAACCATTGTTTGTGCCAGAGTGGAAATGGGATAATATCTCTATGGACTTTGTTGGAGCGTTGCCGAAGAATGTTAAGGGTTTTGATTCGATTTGGGTGATCGTTGATCGATTAACGAAGTCGGCTCATTTTATTCCTATCAAGACCGGTATGTCTGTGGCGAAGTTGTTAAGAAGGTTGGGGTTGTAGAGTATCGGATTTCGTTACCACCATCTTTGTCGAATCTTTATGATGTGTTTCATGTGTCTCAGTTGCGGAAGTATGTGTATGACGCGTCTCATGTGATTCAAGTGGATGATTTAGAAGTGAGGGACAATTTGACCGTCGAGACTTGGCCAGTTAGGATTGAGGATCGCGAGGTGAAGCGTTTGCGAGGCAAAGAGATCGCTTTGGTGAAAAAGATTTTGGTTGGACCAACTGGTGAGAGTGCTACTTGGGAATCGGAGAGTAGGTTGAAGGTTTCGTATCCGGAGTTGTTTCCTTTAGGTAATTTTCGAGGGCGAAAATTCTTTTTAGGGGGGAAGAGTTGTAACAGCCCGATTTTCGTCAGTATTATTTTAATTGCTTTTAATTATATTAATTGTGCTCGTATGTGATTAAATGCCTTTTTGTGTGTATTCGTAGAATTTGATGTTAGAAGGGTATTTTGGCCATTTTGGACTTAGGGGTATTTTAGTCATTTGGCGATGAAGGGTAATTTAGTAACTTCACGGTAAGAATTATTTTTAATGTTTCGAGTGAGAATCATTAATTAAGCTAAGTTACTACGTTTGTTGAGATAATTAATTAGAATCGTTGTTTAGTCGTTATATTTTACCGCGGGTGAATTAGAAGTCTTGAGTTATTAAATTATAAACTTTGGAGAACCCATTAAGAAAATAGGCTTTATGAACCCAAGAGTAGAGAAAACTAGGGTTAATCTATTCATTTCAAAGTTGTAGAAAGAGAAGTTAGAGAGAGAAGTTCAAGGGAGGCTAGAGAGAGTTTCAAGAGAAGAGGCTTGGGAGCAAAAGAAGGGTTAGAGGCTCAAGGATTGGAGCTTAATTGAGGTAATAGCTTAGGATTGTGGAGGATTAAGGTAAGGGGGTTAGATTTCAATAATAATCTCTTAGTTTATTTTCTTCCCTAATTCTTGGCATAAGTGCTTATTTGAATAAGTGATTTTCATGAACTTAACTTGTTTAATTCTTGTTCATATGATCTAAATATGTTTGGGTATATGAATTTAGTTGTTGATTGAGTTGTTGACATGAAAATGATATGCTCTATGTTATGTTGTTGTTAAATTGTCAAATTGGGTTAATTGATGAATTATGATGATTGTTGTTGAAATTGTAGAAGTATATATGATTTGTGAGATGTGAATATGATTGATTGTTGTTGTTGTTATGATCTCATGGATTGGGTGTTGTTGAATTGATTGTTGTTGATGAATGTTGATGTTGGATAAGTTGTTTTGAGGAAAAATTGGTGAATTGCTAGATTGTGTTAGATTGAAGTTTGATTTCAAGTTTAATGTGTTTTTGGGAACCTCTTTGTGTACATGAACCTATAAACAACTTTTGAAAACGAATTTGGATGTTTGGGAATCAATATTTGGGTTTTGGGGTGAAAATTGGTGAAAACCCGTGAAAAATTCTGTAGAACTGATGACCGTTCGCTTAAGCGAAGCTCTTAGCGAACAACACTGTGGGCTACTGAAACTTGGTCGCTTAAGCGAACGAGCCCAGTTGCAGCACTCTTTTTGTACGCGTTCCGGGCATCCGAGGACCGTTCGAGCTTTCTCATACACTTCTTTCAACTTGTTTAACTACTGTTTTCACTCATAAATCTACTAGAACATCTTGAGACTTGGATTGATGCTTGATTTGAGAGATTGAACTAAACTTTTGAAAAACATCCAAGATCGTCGATTTTTCCGAAAACCATTTTTCTTTAGAAAAAGGGGTGGGGTTAGGGTTGTATACTATATACATGATTTCTAAAAATGGTTGTGAATGAATTCAATGGTGATTAACTTATTTTGCTTTGAAACATGGAATTCTTTTTGAAAAGCGTTAAAAGAGGCGAACTTTGTGATTTTTATGATCTCGTTGTAATTAGCCGGTGAAAAATGCATGTATGCTCAACTTCACACATATGTGATCTAAGAGCATACATAGTCGAGGCATTGATGTTGTTTTACTTGGAAAAGTATATGTTGGTTGTTTTGCTTAACCATAGACGAACTTCGTCAAATTTAATCCTTAAGACCGATTATCTCAGAAACCTTTTGTAAATGGCTTTGTATGAAAATTTGAGGATACGTGAATGATTGTTAAGTGTTGAACATGGTGACTATCATGAATTGGTGAATTTACTCCGTTACTTGAATTGTGAGAAATTATGTGAAGTTGATAATTGTTGATTCGTTATTGATGTTGAATTAGTATACATTGTTGGAACAAAGGTGTTCAGCAATACCACTGTCATACCCCAATTTTTGACCTAAGATTATATAGTGGGGGTGCACATTTAGTTAATGGGGGTATGTATTTGTGTGAACGAAGTAGCGCTAGAAAAATATTATTTGGAAATGATAAATTAAATATTTAATTTGATCTTTTTTTAAAAGTGATTTCTTTGTCCCCAAGTCTTGCTAAAATATTTTAGAATGCAATTTAGAATATTTTAGAACACAATCTGAAATATTCTGGTAGGCAATCTAATATATTTTAGTGTTCGATCTGAAATATTATTTTGATACTCAATAATATATATTTATGTGCTGAATAAACATATTTATGTACTGAATAATATATTTTTGTACTCAATATAATATTTTGGTGCTCAATCTGATATACTTTAGTGTTTGATCTGAAATAATATTTTGATACTCAATAATATATATTTATGTGCTGAATAAACATATTTATGTACTGAATAATATATTTTTGTACACAATATAATACTTTGGTGCTCAATTGAGATATTTTTGTGCTAGATCTGATTACTTGTACCCAAAGCTTCTCACTTATTAGTTATGAATTTTCTCTATAAATAGAGAGCTCAGATAGTGCATTCTGGACCCCGAAAATTCACAGTTGATGCTTCCTGTTTTTTTTCCTCTCTTCTCTCTCTTTCGACTTGTGTTGACGAGTCTTTCTTCTTTTTCTACTCCTTTCTGTCCCTTCGGTTTCAAGTGGTCTTCGTACCATACAGACAGAGTAAGTTATTTTCTTTTGTTTTTGCATTTTTTTTATTTTTTTATTTGTTAGTTTAACTTTATCACTCTACATTTCATTTATTTTTCCGCTTTTATATATTCAAAAAGAACAAAAACATTACAAATAACCAAAAATTCACAAAAATATTTTTCTAATAAACCTTGATTTTCAAATCGAGTGATCCCATTTTTATTTTATTTTCTTAATCAAATTTCAATCAACTTAATTCTATTTTGATTTATTTTCTTTTAATATAAAAAAAACACAAACAAATTCTTATTTGCCATTTGGCTTTTTCATTTTAAAACCTTTTTCAAAACTAATAAAAAACACACAACCAATCAAACGTCAATTTTTACCCCGAACTACGAGGTTTTGATCCCTCACGGGTACGAAGGCAAAGGACACTCATCCTCCCAAATCAATAAAAATGTAGATAATTAGGTCTCTTTAATCATTTTTTAATTCCCCCTTTTTCATATTAAGTAAGTTATAGCACAGTAAATTAAATAAAACCAAGAGGTTCCCGTAGAGTACTACGGACATAAAGGGTGCTAATACCTTCCCTTCATGTTACTAACCCCCGAACCCTTAATCTTTAAATACGGGGTCTTTGAACTTTTTTCCCCTACTTTCTTTTAAAAATAAAATGTTCGGTCGTGAAATAATTAGTGAGTCAAACGCTAATCAAATAGCATTGATCTCCGAAAAATGACGCGACAGAAATGGCGACTTCACTGGGGACACCTCTAAGAGGGTTGAGCCTAACTTGTATTCAAATTATGTGCTATAACTTGCTTAAAAACAAAAAAAACAAAAGATGGAAATACGTGTATATATGTTCCTCCTTCTTCTTTCTCCTTCTTCTTTCTCCTTTCTTAACGTGTGTGGTGAGATAAGTCCTAACCCGGACTTGAGGGAAACATAAGATAGGACGGTGGTATAATCATAGTCTCAGGCCAAGAGTACTCTTCGGTTTTGACACATGTGATACAACCCCACTCAACAGAGAGATCTTGGATGCATACGTTGTCAACGTGAGTACTCATGTTTGACATGTTATTTTCAAGTGACCGTCGAAGTTGAGAACCTTTAGTCACCTTTAACCCATCTTGGCCTTTTAGGACGTAGTGCGGTGGCTAATCAAGAGTACTCTTGAATTAGTTGATACGCGATACTACACTCAAATGAGACATTACTACGAATGTTATTGGACCGGGAGTACTCCCGTTGATCGACAATGTTCGAAAGTGGTCAGTGATTTTTGGGATCCAATAGAACTCGTGATACAGGTACATGTGAAACCATAGTCCTTACCATATGGCGCACTTACCCTTGACTCCATGATATGGACCTAAAACCCCACCATGTTTTCTCTGTTCTTTAGCATAATCATGCATACATGCATTCATTCATAAAAAAATTTTCTCATTAAATATCGAAGAACAAGATAAGTTCTTGTAAACATCAAAGGTAACCTTGCAAGAAAGAACAACGTCAAACAAAATCTCAAAAATTTCAAAAAAAGCTAAACTAAGCGTTTGCTTTTGTTGAAGACTTCTTCCGTGGCTTTGAAAAGGGAACTGATTGCAATATCTTTATAAATAAAACCATGGTCCTTACGATGTTTACAATTACTTTGACACATCCTTCGAAAAAAATGTGTCTTTTTTGCATAAACATATCATGCATCATTCTGCATTCATAGTTTCAAATCCGAGTCTCACACTATGTCTTTTCAATAAAAGAGTCGATCCATCAGTAAGTGGTCCGATGTCTTCGTTCAACTTCAACTCGCACATGTAAACACTCGTGCAAACACAAAAGACGGATCAGCTTGAACAAGAGGTCCACGAGCTTCGTGAAGAGGTGACAACGCTTCGGGCTGAAGTAGAGAGGTTAACTAACCTGGTATCTTCGCTGATGGTTACAAAGGATCCGCCACAATTCCAGCGAGGGCCCCAGCCACCATGTCAGCCATTGTGCATACAACAGCCTCGACAACAGGCTCCTCAACAATCCAATCCACATAATCAGGCTCAGAGAGCACAACATGATCCAATTCCCATGAAATATGCAGATTTGCTTCCACAATTGCTCGAAAAGAATCTGGTCCAGACTAAAGCGCCTCCTCCAGTACCAACAAGATTACCAGCATGGTATAGACCTGACCTTTTCTGTACTTTCCATCAAGGGGCACCCGGACATGACGTCGAACATTGTAACGCACTAAAGAAGGCAGTCCAGAACTTGATCCAGACCAACCGCCTGACCTTCTAAGACTCTCCGAACGCGCAAATCAATCCGCTACTAGATCATAATACATAGTGCTCGTGACACATGGGATGGCTAGCCGCAATCAGATTTTTGTTGATGTTTTCTTCCGCTTACTTATCCGTTCAAATAATGTGTTTGTTTGTTGTTTACTTTTTTCAAAAATATCCTTTTGTTCCGCCCGAGACAAAAGTGAACTTGTGTAGGGATTTTTGCTTTAAGTATTGTCATCATTAATAAAAATGTCGTTTTGATCACGACTTTGTTTTTATTTTGTTCTTTTTCTGGAAAATGGTAACACCAAAAAACCAAAAATCTTATCCAAATGTCTGTATACAGTTATTCATTTTCAAAAATCAAACATCAATGTAGATTAAACATAAATAAGCCCGTTGAACACATTAACCATATACTCTCTCTCGACTTTAAATTCCCTGTATCCAATGATGAAGAAAAGAAGAATGAAGTGATTCCCGACAAGATCTCTCACATACTGGGGCATCCTAGCCGTCAAAGCTGCAAACAAAAATCAAAAAGACTGTCCAGAGGTTGGCAGTCATTTACAAAGACTAGCATAAGATGGCACCGTTGCTTCACATGGGCATCGTGTTTCAATAAACATTTCAACAGGGGCAACCTCCCTCCTTCCCTCAGTATACGACATGAAGGCCGGACTTCTCATGAAGATCAAAATCCCGTCAACGGGAGTTCTGCTAAAATCTCAAGTTTTGATTGAACTTACAATGCATGACGATCATGGTACAACTATATCAAAAGAAGTTGAAACAAGCTTCCCAGAAGAAGGTTCGTCCCCCGTGAATTTCAAAGGGACTTTGTGCAAAAAAACATTATCTTTCCAACCTTACCCCAAGGGAAAGTGGACGCCTAACTATGAAGGCTCATGTGCAATGACTCTTACAACTACGAATGGTGACAAACTCACATGTCCTACGAATGTCGATGCAGTCAAGAAATACTCTGTCAAAAATAAGAGCTCGCTAAGTCGAAAACCTAAAAAGGCGGCTTCGGCAATAGAGAGCGTCCCGGTGGACTGAAAACCCGAAAGTGCGGTCCAGGCAAAAATTAGGGGCACAAAAAAAGAATATACTCCCGGTGGACTGAATACCCGAAAGGGCGGTCCAGGCAAAAGTTAGGGATTTCAAAAAAAACAAAAAAACAAAAAACCAAAAAAACAAAAAGGAGCGTGACTGCTGGGGCATACCAATAGATTGACACTCTATGCAAAATGGCGACTTCCAGACTTTTGGTCAACAATGGCATTTATCATAACAATCTACGCCGGTTCACAAATGGCGACCTCTTCCCAACTATTCGGTCAACAATGAGCTTTCCCCCAGGAAGCATCAGTTGCTATCTTGTGTCAGGTTTCACCTTGCAAGTGGCGCGATCTGTTCGCAATAATATCATCTTCAAGGAAGTTTGCCGAGTGTTTGTACTACGATGTCAGTCTATCTCTCATCTGTCTTGTCTCGTTTCGTTGAGTTTACCCATCACAACCCAGTCTACACACTCATACATTCATTCACACGTTCATACATTCATGCATTATTACTTTCACTCACACACAACATATACACAACATCATTCACACATGGTTGCATCAGTCACCCAAAGTCTTGTTTAGCCGCATCCTTTCGTTTCAATTCCTTTATCGTTTCAAGCCGACAGTCCTACACAACGGACCGCTTACACTTTATCTGTTCTCAAGCTGACAGTCCTACACAACGGACCGCTTACACTTTATCCGCTTTCAAGCCGACAGTCCTACACAACGGACCGCTTACACTTTATCCGCTTTCAAGCCGACAGTCCTACACAACGGACCGCTTACACTTTATCTGTTCTCAAGCTGACAGTCCCGGACAACGGACCGCTTACATTTCTACTACTTTCAAGCCGACAATCCCAGACAACGGACCGCTTACATTTTTATTGCTTTCAAGCCGACAGTCCCAGACAACGGACCGCTTACATTTTTATTGCTTTCAAGCTGACAGTCCTAAACAACGGACCGCTTACATTTTTACTGCTTTCAAGCCGACAGTCCTAAACAACGGACCGCTTACATTTTTACTGCTTTCAAGCCGACAGTCCTAAACAATGGACCGCTTAAGTTCACATTTTTTTTTCTTGTTTCAAGCTGCTAGTCCTAAACAACGGACAGTCTGCACCTACTTCATCAAAAGTTTTGTCTTCCTTAAACCATCGTTCCAAATCAATACAATAATAGACAATCATTTCCCCAGTGAAACTACATTCCCCTAACAGAGTCAGATCCCTTTCTATAAACAATTTCGGGCATCCTGTCGTTATCACTCGTCCCAGTCGAGTCATCCATTCCGTCTTGCATTCATAACTGTGTCACAAGCATTCATTACTCATCCCAATCGAGTTATCCATTCCATCTTGCATTCATAACTAGGTCACATGCATTCATTACTCGTCCTTGTCGAGTCATCCATGCCGTCTTGCATTCATAACTAGGTCACATGCATTCATTACTCGTCCCAGTCGAGTCATCCATGCCGTCTTGCATTCATAATTGCGTCACATGCATTCACACAATATCTTAGGGTCAAAAATAGGTGTACTTTGTATTTAAGTCTCTTCGGCCCGTCAAATCAAAGATTCCATCTTCAAATCTCCGGACGAAGAAACTTAAATAGGGGCATCTGTCATACCCCAATTTTTGACCTAAGATTATATAGTGGGGGTGCACATTTAGTTAATGGGGGTATGTATTTGTGTGAACGAAGTAGCGCTAGAAAAATATTATTTGGAAATGATAAATTAAATATTTAATTTGATCTTTTTTTAAAAGTGATTTCTTTGTCCCCAAGTCTTGCTAAAATATTTTAGAATGCAATTTAGAATATTTTAGAACACAATCTGAAATATTCTGGTAGGCAATCTAATATATTTTAGTGTTCGATCTGAAATATTATTTTGATACTCAATAATATATATTTATGTGCTGAATAAACATATTTATGTACTGAATAATATATTTTTGTACTCAATATAATATTTTGGTGCTCAATCTGATATACTTTAGTGTTTGATCTGAAATAATATTTTGATACTCAATAATATATATTTATGTGCTGAATAAACATATTTATGTACTGAATAATATATTTTTGTACACAATATAATACTTTGGTGCTCAATTGAGATATTTTTGTGCTAGATCTGATTACTTGTACCCAAAGCTTCTCACTTATTAGTTATGAATTTTCTCTATAAATAGAGAGCTCAGATAGTGCATTCTGGACCCCGAAAATTCACAGTTGATGCTTCCTGTTTTTTTTCCTCTCTTCTCTCTCTTTCGACTTGTGTTGACGAGTCTTTCTTCTTTTTCTACTCCTTTCTGTCCCTTCGGTTTCAAGTGGTCTTCGTACCATACAGACAGAGTAAGTTATTTTCTTTTGTTTTTGCATTTTTTTTTTATTTGTTAGTTTAACTTTATCACTCTACATTTTATTTATTTTTCCGCTTTTATATATTCAAAAAGAACAAAAACATTACAAATAACCAAAAATTCACAAAAATATTTTCCTAATAAACCTTGATTTTCAAATCGAGTGATCCCATTTTTATTTTATTTTCTTAATCAAATTTCAATCAACTTAATTCTATTTTGATTTATTTTCTTTTAATATAAAAAAAACACAAACAAATTCTTATTTGCCATTTGGCTTTTTCATTTTAAAACCTTTTTCAAAACTAATAAAAAACACACAACCAATCAAACGTCAATTTTTACCCCGAACTACGAGGTTTTGATCCCTCACGGGTACGTAGGCAAAGGACACTCGTCCTCCCAAATCAATAAAAATGTAGATAATTAGGTCTCTTTAATCATTTTTTAATTCCCTCTTTTTCATATTAAGTAAGTTATAGCACAGTAAATTAAATAAAACCAAGAGGTTCCCGTAGAGTACTACGGACATAAAGGGTGCTAATACCTTCCCTTCATGTTACTAACCCCCGAACCCTTAATCTTTAAATACGGGGTCTTTGAACTTTTTTCCCCTACTTTCTTTTAAAAATAAAATGTTCGGTCGTGAAATAATTAGTGAGTCAAACGCTAATCAAATAGCATTGATCTCCGAAAAATGACGCGACAACCACGTTTTGAGTTTTGATGATAACAAGGTATTAAAAGTTGTCAATTGGATATTGCTAATATTTGTTTAAGTATGCAGGATATCAATCGAGATTTATATCTTAGATAGTATTCTGTTTGAACAATTTTAAAGAGCAAAGATCCAGAGAAGCTTGTTGCTTGTGATTCTGTATCGAAGAGAGTCTGAAGACTGTATCGAAGAGAGTCTGAAGACTATCAGAATCTGAAAACCAAGAGAGTCTGAAGATCATCCGAAGCTAGGTGCTACAGTGAGTCTGAAGCCTGAAATCTGAAGATCTGCTAACAAGGATTTCTACAAGCATACGATGCAAAAGAAACTCTCATTTGGAGTAACGGCTAGCTTCAAAGTCAACTTGAGCGTGGGATGCTCAACGACAAAGAATGCAGGCCAGTACAGAGTACGTTGTACGAACTCTGTTTCCACTACTCCACTACCTCGTACAGTTTGGCAATTGTGTCTACCGGTATTAATCTTCAAAGGGAATGGAATTCAAATTATGCAATTGAAGGACTATTACCATATCAAGCAACAGATCAACAGCTATTGATCAAGCTTCAGAAATCATCCTGATGTGCTGGATGACTCAACGTCTCTTTCCTACGCCTATATAAAGGATAGAATACTTGAAGAATTGTTGGACTCTACTACTAGAAAAACTACGCTGCATTGCTATCGTATTCAACTGAGTCTTAACAAAAACACATCAACAACTTAGATTGTTCTTACAAACTGAGTATTCTAGAATTTCTAAGTTAAACAGAAAAACAGAGTCTGTCTTTTGTTTGAAACAGAGTCTGTCTTTGTTGTAATAGAAACATGTTTGATTGTTTGTCAAGTGTTTCAACTCTATTCAATTTTCTGTAATTGTGTCAGAAGTCTCTTGCTTGTGTGCTTGAGCAAAGAAGTCTCTTGGCTGCGTCCTTGAGCAAAGAAGTCTCTTAGTTGAGTCTTTGAGCATTGGAAGTCTCTTGCCTGCGTGCTTGAGCATTGGAAGTCTCTTACTGTGTGTTTGAGCAACTTGTAATAGATATTACATTTTAGTGAAACTCTCCTTGGAAGTGCAAGGGGGACAGGACTACTTCCGGTTTGTGGAAGGAACCTGTATAATTGCTTGTGTTCTCTCTTCTCTCTATCTCTTGATTATTTCCGCTGCATCAGAACCTAATCTCCCATCAGACTCTAATCCCCTTCAGACTTTGATATTAAGGAATTAGATTCTTACTCTTCAAGAGCTGCGAAAAGCTAACACAATTCAACCCCCACTTCTTGTGTTTTTCTCACCTTCATACATACTTGATTGAATGCAATTGGTAGAAGTTGTATACTTATAGCCGTTGAATATAGTCGTTGATTTGTTGAGAACATATGAATGGTTGATTGAGTCATATGTTCATTCATCATATGCCGAGTCCGATGTTGATATCCATATTGACGTCGATTATAGCCGTTGACTTTGATGTGTTTGTTGCATCATAAGGTGACGACCTTGAGGAGATTGGTACCACATGCATATAGAAGTTGAGTCTAGGCGCATACCATGAAATGGCATGAGTCATATTTGCTTATGTGTTGATGGTGGTTTGGCGATAAATGTGTTGATGCATTGTATATTGTGATGATTGCAAATATTGTGTTAATGGACGATGTTATAGATCAATGCACTTGTTAATTGAAATTTAATCAATGATGTTCATTTCAACTGTTTGTTATTATTGATTATTTTTTATGTGAAGTTAACCCCCAGTGGTTTTGACCGCCTGCCTTTCTGTATGGACGAGTAGACGGAGTGCTGGAGTAGTTTTGCTTGCTTGGTGAGTTGATTCGAGGATAGCGGATGTTTCCTCTACTTTTCTGTCGAGTTTAGATTTAGGCTCTGATTAGGACGTGGTCGCCTTACTTAATGCTTTGATTTATGTTGTTGATTACTGCCCATATGTCGGGGTCTGGAGATTTACATGTTGATATGTTGGATTATATGATGTATGGTTTATATTCACTGCGACTGTTGAAGACTTATACATATATGTATGCATTTTGTTTTGAATTTGGTTGAAGACGTATCGTTTATTTCTTGAATATTTATTATATTCGCGTGTTTTATCGCTTTAATAGAAATAGGATGTTACAACTAACACCTCAAATCTACATTGTCATATTTCATTGAAGGTTTATAATAATATTTTTTTTTCAGAAATGCAACTAATTAATGAGGTTAATCAATTTAAATTAATAAAGATAATTGCATGTTTGTAATTTAATTCAGAGTACAAAATCTAATTTAATAAATATCATCGCTCGTTGTTCTCTCTCTTAAAAAATAAATATCAAGGGTAGATTAAGCATTTTTTTAGAAAGTCGAAATATTTTTTTTATTATTGTTTAGAATAAGTTAGAGAGGGAGAGTTTTGCACAAATATAAGAGTTATGGAAGAACTATATGTCCCCCTTCAGACATATTAAAAAAAACCATGGTAAACACAAGGGAAGAAAGGACAAGTGAATCGATTCAAGGATATAAAATGTTTCTTGAATAGAATCAAAATGATACGAATCATGGTCTACATGAACCAATTCAAAAATGTCACGAGACCAAGACAAACAAGAGAACGCAAAAGAATCGATTCATGATTCGATTCAATATTAAAAAGGAGTTTCAATAAAACTTGACACATGTCAACCATCTTAAACACATATTAACACAAGATACATTGTAGGATCCTAAGATAATCGATGGCTAGAGTGCTTTGACATATTTGATAACTGCTATGAAAATGTAAACAACAAGCATCGTCAAAATATCTAAATGAGTCAAAATCCTCTCTATTTTGGATCCATTTCTTCTATTTAGAGAGATAAAGACAAAATAAAATTTGAAAATAATCAATAATAATAAGACTCACTTACTAGTAGGACCCACATTGGTGCGGCGTATCGCAACCTTTTGGCTTTAGATTGGCATGTCCAGCTTCGTCATACTTGGAGGGAGGGGAATCGTTGTGCAGATTGGTTGACGTCCTTTAGCCTTTCTTTAGACTCTTTTGTCGTTACTAAATTGGAGTCTCCACCTAGTGAGCTCCATAGGTTTCTTTTTGATGATCTTTCTGGGATTTGTTTTCCTAAACATGTTCAATTAGTTGTTTAGTTTTCTGCTGAGCGTTTGGCCCTCTTTTGTACAAAAAAAAAAAAAAAAAAAAAAAAAAGAGGATTCAAACACTAAGGACAACTTTAGTGGGTGTGAGACAACAAGGGATGAAAAGTGAACAGCTAATCTCATATTTTTCATTTTCATTTTTATTTTTATTTGTTGTTTGTTTTCTTTTTTCTTTTCTTACTCCCTCTGTCTCACAATAATTGTCTCTTTACACATTTTTCTTTTCCTCAAAATAATTATCACTTTAAAATATCAATGCAACATTTATTATTTTTTTTCCATTATAATACCCTTATTTATTGAACTTTATCCAACTTAACTACTCCACTAACTGCAATTAATAAGGGTGTTTTAGTAAATGATATTAATTTTACCATCAAAATCAACACAATTAATCATTTCCTTAATAATCGTGCATCAACCTTAAACAACTATTATTTAGAGACGGAGGAGGGAGTATCATTTTTTTTTCTTTGCCATGTCAACATGGTCTTTTTTTTTTAATGATTATTTGTCAACATGGTTGAGGGGTCAAAGGGGTCTATCTCATCTTTTTTTTCTAGGAAAGAGGTGTATCACATTTAAAGGATGTTCATGTATTTTTATTCTAATAACAAATGCTCACAACAACCTCGCAAAGTACTACTCATAATGCTATGTAAGACTCTGAACAAGGCAACTACCAGAACCGGCCATAATTATATCTGCTATAGTAATTTTCAAATAATCAAATAAGCCTCTATATCTCCAAATAAGCCTCTATATCTCCAACTTTACCTTATCACTAATATTAAATGGCACTTCAACAACCATAATGAAACTTGTTAGGAAAAAGAGTTCTTAAGAGAATGAACCTTTTTTTTCTAAGGATAAAAGAGAGAAAGAAAGAACCTTATTTAAACAAATTTACGGGAGTGTTTGATTCAAGAAAAGGTTTCATTGGAGGGTACACAAATTGAATTTAACTGGTTAGTTTTCTCTAAAGCATGTTGAAAATGTTATACTAGTGTATCCCTGCTGATTTTGTTTCTTTCAGGCTTCTGCTTGCAATTGGAGAAAGAAAGATCCATAAAGTAGTACCAGAAGTGAGGTAATCAAGCAATCATATTTTATGAGAATTATTCTTTTTCATTAAAAAATAAATGAGTTTTTTCATAAAAAATATTCTTTTATTGTGGTAATAATTCTTTTATCAATTTTTTTGATTGTTTACTATTTGTTGCTTTAAATTAATATTAGGTTTGAATGAAAAAAAACCTATAAATGTCTTTAACTTCTCAATTTTTGGGTTTGGGTTTGAATGTGTGAAGATGATGAATATTTTTTGGGTTTGAAGATGAGGATAGAGCTGAAAATGATGTTATTTTTTCTTTTTTGGGTTTTTTATTTTTAATAAAAAATAGTTGAAAAATAACATCGTTTTGTTAATTTGGATGTGTCACACTAGCGTTTAATGACCACGTTAGCACTCTTTGACAGGATTAGATGGAAAAAGACAACAATGTAAACGTTATGTAACTTAAATGTCAATTTGGTATTTTAAAAAACATAAATGATTAATTTGGTACAAACAATAAACTTAAAGGAGCACGTTGTATTTATTATTTAAAAAGTCAATATGTTTCCATCATATATATTTTTTGTTTTAGAATACTCAGTTTGGCTTTGGTGCAATGTTCTCGTGCGCATGTGTTCACGCCCGTGATTATAACTTGTAGTGTTTTTGTGCCTTTATAGAAAAAACTATATTTTCGGTCTAACATAACTCAATTGACAGGGATCTGCATTGTTATATGCAGGGGTCGGGATTCGAACCCCAAATATTTCACTTATTCATAAAAAAAAATATACTTCTATTGTAAAACCAAATTACTTTTTAAAAATAACTATTGTAAAAAGAAAAATAAAATCCCAGCATATTATTTATTTCTATTGTAAAAAAATATTTAAAATAATTAGTTGTAGGTTAGTAATAAAAACTGATATAGTTAAAGAGAGTCTTTTGATCTTGACCAAAAAAATAAAAATAGAGTCTTTTGATAATTTTCCGCCCCCGTTTAATTGTTTTCTAAATCCATCCACTCCTCCGTTCTAGATTATATGATGTTTGCGGAATTTCATACTTCTATTGATATTAAAAAAGATATTGTGAATTGTTTTACAAAATTGTTTGTAATAAATGTCATAGGAAAATAAATTAAAGGACCGAAAGAAGAGAAACTAATAAATAATGAACGTTATAATCGAAAAGTTAACATTAATGCTTCATTGATATGGTAAAACTTGTGATAATTTTTGTTAAAAAGGACTTATAAATTGAAATGGAGGGAGTATCAAATAGTCATGCCTACCAAAATCTCAAAATTTTCTGCATCATGCTGCTAATTTGAGACAATTCTAAACATGAGATCAAAATCAAATTATATACACACTTTGAGAACTTTCAGGGTTGTAACATGGCTTCGGCTAAGGATAAATATATTTGGAAAAGTATGCTAACAAAGAAACTTGGAGTTAGATTATCAACCTAGGGATTCCTACTAAATATTTACTGTCAACTTTTGTTCCTTGAATCAAATAAGATGGGTACATAGTACAACTATTTATCTTTTCTTTTTCAACATGAATATACTTTATTTTAAGAGACCAAAAATTTAGATGTTTTTGGATCTTGATTTTTTCTCTTCTTTTTATTTTATTTTTTCTTCTGTTTTTTTTGTGTAGACCCATGATAATATACAATTTTTTTCATATTTTTCTTTTTGATAAATAAGTTTTACCGGTACCCAACCCCAAACTTAAAATGTTGCTAATTTCAAAGAGCAACCCCAAATTTAAATTCAAACCATACCAAGTTATAATAATAATCCATCTAACACCAGGAAAAATCAAACAAATTGAATTTAAGGTTCAAAACTGTGACATGATTTGTCACTTAGCAACAACAAAAGAAATTATTGTACGAGTCTCAAAGGGGTTTCACAAAGTATAATAAGAATATAAAATGTGACTTGAAAAGCTCAAAAGAAAAAATTGCCTCGTGTGTAATATAACACGATTGATCGTCCGTAAAGAACACCCGAAAATTCGAGCAAGAATGACATTCATATGGAACATTCATGATATAAAGAATTATAGTAGTAGATTGAATGGAAATATTTGGCTCAAAACCGGTTATACTATCTAGAAAAGAGATGGTGACTAATATGAGTACTTTCAGTAATAAGTCTCAAAAGTTATCGTGCTCTTGAATGTAAGGGTAAACTAGTCTCTGTTGTAAATGTTCTGAAATAACTCTCTAAGATTAAACAAATTCAGCATAAATGAAAAGGTTATATATGTAATGCAAATGAATAAAATTTTATATGATAATAGTGAGGATTATCAACAATAAAAGAAATGAAATTGTTGATAAAGAAAATCGCAGCTTAGCTTATGAAAAGGAAAATAAAATGATGGGTTGTCTCCCATTCAATGCATCATTCAGGTCACTAACTTGACGAAATAGGTTATCTCCTATTCAGTGTGTGTTTTACGTCTCGAGTCTGATAAATACGTCTAACTTGTGCTTGGTAGCCCCTGTTCTTCAGGCTACTTGTCTTCCTCCTAATCCTTATTATTCACGTTGGCTTTCATTTTTGGCATAGCTATCTGCCTTAGGTAACAGTATTGCACGGAAACTTTGTAAGTGATGTAATCTTCTCCTGATCCGATGATAATTTCCATTTGCGTCATATGAAAGGAAGATAACATGGATTAAATATGTTTTTAGTCTTCATAAAATTACCACTTTTTAATTTTAGTCATTCAAAAAAAATTATTCACTTTTCGTCCTTATTATTTGCATTTTTTAAGGACTCTTTTGAGTACTAAAATTGTCCTCTTTGTTTTAAAAACTAAACTCGAGAATTAAACACGACATCTCTCTTGAAAATATATTACTCTTTTGAGAAAAACACGAAAATTAAAAAAAAAATGTATTAGTTTTGTTGTAAATTTTTATTGCTTTACAAGTTTACATTTTAGGAGAGAGAGTTGATTAATGTTTTCATAGAATATTTATTACATTGCATATTCCATTATCAATTGTAATTTTCTACCATAACCAATTTCATGTGAGAAAGAGGAAGATGAGAACCCCTGCCATCATGTCGTTCACCTTCTGGTTAACATTTCCCTTAAAATATTGTGTACATTGAACAAAGCATTCTCCATCTATGCAGCTTCAGCTGTAGCTTATCCTTATAAGTTCTGATAAGGGATTAGTAGCACCGAAAAAACTTTTCAAAGACCACAATAATGTTTCTCACTACACTCAATGTCCCCCACAAATATATAAACTATATCAATTTTAATGTTTTAATATAAAGTCAGAACAATGATAAAGAAATTATTAGTGCATTTTAAAATTTGAAAGCAAAAGGTCTTATATTTAGAAATCGATATAGTAATGTCTATTTAAAACTAAGTTTTTTATTTCTAACTTTAATATGTTGAACTTGATTTAGATGGAGGGTTGCATGACTGATGTTAGGAAGACTCTTGTGGAGAAATTTTTAGACAAGGCAATAGAAAAATCACGCTATTTACTTTGCTTCACGTGCATTGTTAATGAATTTGATGAATAAAAGGTTAAGTTGGAAGCAGAAAGGGCAACTATGACACAACGTTTTGATATGGCAACCCGAAAAGATAAAGATGTTCAGTTTAATGCTCAACTTTGGTAAGAACAAGTTAATAAGCTCATTCAAGAGGACACAGAAAAAAAAGAGTTGTTTTTTTGGATTTTTTCCTGATTGTGTTTGGAGATATAAAAGGGGAGAGGGTTCTCAACCAAGATAGAGGAGATTAAAACTCTAATTGAAAAGGGAGAAAAATTTGAAAATGTTGAACTCACTCGTTGTCTTCCCGGTGTTGAGCGATATTCTTCTCAGTATTACATTTCATTTAAAAGCAGAGAGTTGAAATACAAAGAAGTTTTGGATGCACTAAAAGATTACAACAACTATATGGTTGGATTGCATGGGATGGGGGGTGCTGGTAAAACTACATTGGCAAAAGAGGTAGGTAAACAACTTAAGACATTGGAGCATTTCAAATATGTTATCGATACGACAATATCATTTAATCTTGATATAAAAAAGATTCAAGATGATATTGCCGGATCCTTAGGATTGGAATGGAGAGTCATAAATGAAGCAGATCGACCTAAAAGGTTGTGGAGCAGATTAACTAATGGTGATAAAATTCTCGTGATATTGGATGATGTATGGGAAAATCTCAATTTTGATGACATAGGGCTTCCAAATAGCGATAATCATAAAGGATGCAAAGTTCTGGTAACCACACGCAATATGTGGGTATGCAACAAAATGGGATGTGGAAAGACAATTCAACTAGAGCTCTTAACTGAAGAAGACGCGTGGATCATGTTCAAAATGCATGCTGATCTAAGCAATATTTGCTCCAAAAGTATTCTTAATAAGGGACGTAAAATTGCAATTGAGTGCAAAAGATTACCAATTGCAATTGCTACTATCGCCAGCAGTTTGAAGGGCCAGAAAAGTCGTGAAGAGTGGGATGTTGTCTTGAATTTCTTACAAAAGCCTGTGTCCATGGGAAATGTTGATGATGATTTGGTTGACATTTTTAAATGTTTCAAGTTTAGCTATGATTATCTGAAGGATGAAAAAGCAAAGGGATAGTTCCTCTTATGTTCTGGATTCCCCGAAGATGAAAAGATTTTTGTTGAACTTCTAACTAGGCTTAGTATAGGAGTCAACCTTTTTGGGGAAGGTTATGACAAATACAATGATGCTCGAAGTCAAGCAATTGTAGCAAAAAATAAACTCATAGATTCATGTTTATTGTTGGAGACAGAGAAAGGAGATGTGAAGATGCATGACTTGGTTCGGGAAGTAGCCCAATGGATAGCAAAGGAAGACATTCTAGTGGTAAATTCATTTGAAAAAAACCAGAAGTCATTAGTTGAAAGGAGTAAAAATATCAAATATTTGTTATTCCAAGGAAAACTAATGGATTTATTTTCCTCTAGGTTTAATGGGTCTAAGCTTGAGATTCTAATCGTAAAAACTTCCATGTGCAAGTCTGAAGATGTCCCCACTTCATTCTTTGAAAATATGGTAGGGCTTCGAGTTTTGAATTTATTAAATTCACCTACTCAAAATGAGCCCCTGGCCACTCTATCATTACCAAAATCAATCGGATTATTGATGAATATTCGTTATCTATCGGTTGAAAGTGTCTATTTGGGCAACATCTCGGTTTTGGGAACCCTGCAAAGTCTTGAAACTCTTGAATTGGATCGTTGTGAAATCGATGAATTTTCCAGTGTAATTGCAAAGTTGAAGAAACTTAGATTGCTTAGCTTGAAAAACTGTGAAATTAGAAGCAATAATCCATTTGAAGTTATCCATAGATGCCCATCACTTGATGAATTGTACTTCTTGCATAGTTTTAATGATTTTTGTCAGGAAATAAACTTACCAAGATTGGAAAAGTATCTTCTGACCGATTATTCTAGTTCCGGGAAAGATTCAATATCAAAATACGTTTCTTTAGCACATAATTATTTCTCAGAAGCAACATATAAGTATTTGATGCAAACATCAGAGCATCTTCAGTTGGTAGAAATCGAGGGATGTAGAAATCTCATGCCCGAGATGGTTCCTATAGAACAAGGTATGAATGATCTAATTGAGCTTCTTTTGAATGGTTGTTCGCAACTACAGTGCCTTGTAGACACTAAAAATATTAATTCTCAAGTATCAATTGTTTTCGCCAAGTTGGTTGTACTAAAGCTTGAGAGTATGAAAAATTTGGAAGAATTATTCATTGGTCCAATCTCCTTTGACTCTATGAACAATTTAGAGAAGCTATCTATCAAGGAGTGTCAAAATTTGCGAAGTGTGTTTAAATGCAACCTAAATCTCTGCAATCTAAAGATTTTGAAACTAGAACAATGCTCAAGATTGGTTTCTGTTTTTGAACTGTCAACTTCTCAAAGCTTGTCGTTGTTGGAGAAATTGAAAATAATTGATTGCGAGAAATTGAAAAACCTAGTCTCATTTGAAAGGAGAGTAATGAATGACAAGAGTTTCTACTCATTGTTTCCAAAGCTGAAAGTTCTTCATACTGAGAAATGTCACCAATTACAATTTATACTTCCAATTCTCTCTGCTCAAGATCTTATGTTCTTAGAAGTTATCAAAATAAGACGTTGTCACAAGCTGAAATACATATTTGGCCAACACCAAGATGTTAAACTCACATCACTAAAAGTAGTGAGGATTGGTGATTTGCCAAATTTCATCGACATATGTCCACCTAATGCTTCATCCATTTCCAAGCATGATTCTAAACCACCTACACAACTGGACCTTATCAAAAGCAATACATTTTCTATGTGTTGTTATAGATACAAATTGAGGAGTACGAAAATCCCATTAGTTTCTATGGATTAACCGCAAGACTGTTCAATCTCATTGGTAACCCTCTCTTCTTTTTTATAGATAGCTTATATCTTATATTTTTAATATCATATTTTATAAGTCTTGTTAACGAGTGTTTCAGATACTTTTTAAGCATGCTAAATTAAGAAATTATTCTTTAAAATGTTAAAATTTTCAATTTTCAATGCACTGATTACATAAACTTTCATAAAAAGCTACCATTTAAAACCCTTAAGGCACTAGTTAACATTTCGTTTGATACAATAACAAATCATGCACCAATTGCAATCAAGTAATCACGAAGTTGTAATATGACAAATTCTTATTTACTCACCCATAAAAAGTGGGTAAAGTTAGTCATGTTGAGCCAATCAAAATCAATATAAATAATTGAAAAACAAATGAATGGTTTTGATTGGTGGCAATTCAACATGGATAACTCTACTAACTTTTATTGATGGATAATGTAATTGTCAACTTGTAATATTGTATACACTTCAGTGTACCAATAAAATAGAAGGTGAATAGTTTTTTTTTAAAGAAGTTCAGTGCGTTTGTAGGAAAATTTATCTTCTTCTAATAAAAAACGTTCACTCTCATACAAGCTGACCAAAATACCTCTTGCATTAACTCACGTTAGGTAAACTGAAATATAACCTACATGGGTTAACTCACGCTAGGTTATAACCTATATGAGTAAACTCACGTTGAGGTTATAAAATACATGAGTTAACTCGTGTGGGTAGCGAACGTGACTTAAATCACGTTGAATTTAACACATGCGTTAGTTAACTCGCGCAGAAGTATTTTGGTCACTTTGTATGAGAATGATCGTTTTTTGTCGGGAGAATAGCCAATGTGGATAAAAAAAAGTTGTACATGTTCGCATTTCTGTAACAGTTGTGCACACCAGAGGAATTTTTGGTTTAATTTTGAGTCTCTTTTCATTGGGATTATATAATTATATTGCAGGAATCAAATTCATATTGCCTTGACATATGGAACCGTGCTCAATGTCTTTTAAGACAATCACATATCTTGTGCAATACTAGAGAGATTGAAATCTCTAATTTTCAGGAGATAAAATGTGTATTTATCCTATCTATTGCCCTAAGAATGATGGAAACTTTAATAATTCAGAAATGTGATGAATTGAAGCAAATAATAATAGACACTGAAGACCATAACAGTACTAGTGGCAATAATTTTGGCAATGTCTTCCCAAAATTGGAAAGGCTCCGCGTTGAAAATTGTGTGCAATTGGAATACATATTTGGACCCAAGGAATGCTCGCAGTTAGCCAATGGTGATTCCATCAAGGTACATTATTCAATTTCATATTATACTTTTTCCGACTCAAAATAATTGTCTCTTTATTATTTTATTTTTTTCTAAATAATTGTCACTTTATAACATCAATACAAAATATATTATTATTATTTTCTTAAAATAATTGTCACTTTATAATATCAATTACAACATTTATTATTTTATCCGCTATTATACCCTTACTTATTGAATTACATCAAACTTAACTATTTCACTAACTAAAATTAATAAAGATAATTTAATAAATAATATTAATTTTACCATTGAAATCAACATAATTAATCACTTTCTTAAAAATCGTAAACAATACATATTATGTAACCAATAAAGTATTTATAAATTACAACCGAAAGTGTTGTGCTTAATTGCCAATATAATTTGCTTTTTGAGAGCTTAATTGCCCATATAAATGATGGCCCAAGAATAACAAATGTATACACACATTTCATAAAATGAAAGGGTATTGTACTTAATTTCCAGTAATTGAGGAATATAATATAAAATGAGAACTCATTTAATTTTAGAAAGGCTTAATAGCAGTTTTATCCCTCTAACTTTTCCAAAGTTGCGATTTTGACCCCCTAAGAAAAAAACTACAAAGCCGTCCCCTAAGTTTTGCACTTGTGGCAGTTTTGGCCCCCAAGACCAATTTTGACTCGGTCTACGATGACGTGACACCCTAAGTGAGGTGTCACGTGTTATTTTTTATTTTATTTTTGCCTTGGTGGGCCAAAACTGCTACAGTTACAAAACTTATGGGGCGGTGTTGTAGTTTTTTTTTCTTAGGGAGCCAAAATTGCAACTTTGAGAATGTTATGGGGCTAAAACTGAAGGTGAGAAAAACACAAGAAAGGGGGGGGGGGGGGGTTGAATTGTGTTTTCTTTTCGCAACTCTTGAAGAGTGAGAATCTAATTCCTTTAAACTCAGAGTCTGAACGAGATCAGAGTCTGATAGGAGATTAGGTTCTGATTGCAGCGGAATAATCAAGAGATAAAGAGAGAAGAGAGAACACAAGCAATTATACAGGTTCCTTCCACAAACCGGAAGTAGTCCTGTCCCCCTTGTACTTCCAAGGAGAGTTCACTAAAATGTAATATCAAATTACAAGTTGCTCAAACACACAGTATGAGACTTCCTTGCTCAAGCACACAGGCGAGAGACTTCCTTGCTCAAAGACACAACTAAGAGACTTCCTTTGCTCAAAGACACAACTAAGAGACTTCATTTGCTCAAGGACGCAGCCAAGAGACTTTCTTTGCTCAAGCACAAAAGCAAGAGACTTTTACACAATTACAGAAAATTGAATACAGTTGAAACACTTGATAACAATCAAAATGTGTTTCAATTACAACAAAGACAGACTCTGTTTTACACAAAAGACAAACTCTGTTTTTCTGTGAAACTTAGAAATTCTAGAATACTCAGTTTGTAAGAATCTAAGTTAATGATGTGCTTTTGTTAAGACTCAGTTGAATACGAAAGCAGCGCAATGCAGTTTTTCTAAGTTGTAGAGTCCAACACTTCTTCAAGTCTTCTATCCTTTATATAGGCGTAGGAAAGAGACGTTGAGTCATCCAGCGCATCAGGATGATTTCTGAAGCTTGATCAATGACTGTTGATTTGTTGCTTGATTTGGTAATAGTCTTTCAATAGCATCATTTGAATTCCATTCCCTTTGAGGATTAATACCGGTAGACACAGTTGCCAAACTGTACGAGGTAGTGGAGTAGTGGAAACAGAGTTCGTACAACGTACTCTGTACTGGCCTGCAATCTTTGTCTTTGTGCTTCCCACGCTCAAGTTGACTTAGAAGCTAGCCGTTACTCCATTAGAGTTTCTTTGTGCATAGCAATGCAGTAGAGATCACTGTTAGCAGATCATCAAATTTGTGGCTTCAGACTCACTGTAGCACTATGCTTATGATAATCTTCAGACTCTCTTGGTTCTCAGATTCTGATGGTCTTCAGACTCTGATACAGTCTTCAGACTCTCTTCGGTACAGTCTTCAGACTCTCTTCGAAACAGTCTTCAGACTCTCTTCAGCACAGTCTTCAGACTCTCTTCAGCACAGTCTTCAGACTCTCTTCGAAACAGAATCACAAGCAACAAGCTTCTCTGGATTTATATCTCTTTAACATTGTTCACACAGAATACTTTCTAAGATACAAATCTTAATTGATATCCTGCATACTTAAACAAATATTAGCAATATCCAATTGACAACTTTTTAATACCTTGTTATCATCAAAACTCAAAACTTGGTATTGCTGAACACCTTTGTTCCAACAATCTCCTCCTTTTTGATGATGACAAACATTAGTATTTAAAAGGTCAATTGTTGTTAATCTAATTAACAAGTTGACTTAAAGGGTTCTGAGGTTTGTAAGCTCAGAGTCTGAGGTTTGTAAGCTCTGACTCCCCCTGAGTCTGATAGTTCTTAAATTGAGGTTTGTAAGCTCATCTTGAGTTCTATCCAGGTTAATTAAATTGTCTTTCATAAGCAATCAAATTCATACTCAGAATATTTAGTAAATTGATTCTTAAACAGGGCTCAGAGTCTAACTAAGCACCTTTCGCAGATTTCCCTTTAACTTTTACGTATACATGCAATGTAAATAAAGAAAAAATTTCCTCTCCTCCCTGACATAAATACCTTCCCTTCTCCCCCTTTTGTCATCAACAAAAAAATTTCAGAACAGGTTCCTCCCCCTTTTTAAATGACTTAAGGTAAGGGTGTAAACATGTTTTAAGGAAGAATGAGATTCAGAGGGAAACCATAGAAAATTCAGAGCATAAAAAAAATTGAATGCAAATAGAATCATAAACAACTTGTATAAAATTGAAACATAACGTAGTAAACACGAATTACAAAAAAAAATAAGCAAGAAAAATGAAATTAAACTAAGGCTGGTTTTGTTTGGCAAGATGATCCATCAGTTTCTGGAGATCCTCTTGCTGTTTCTTTACCATCTCTTCCAGAGCCTCAGTTCTTTGCAAATGTGCTTCTCTTTCTTGTCTTGCTTCATCTTGAATTCTATACATTTTCCTCTTCAAGGAATTGTAAGCCACTGATTCTCTAGGAATATACTGATCTTCATCAAAGAAGGGTGTATCTCTTATCCTCAGAATAAGAGCATTTTCCAGAACTGCAACTTTCTCAGCCCGCTTTACTTCTTCAACATGCTTGGCAGTAACAAGAGCTTGTTCCCTGGTAGCAGCCTTTTGAATTTTGGTGATAAAATCCAAAAACTCAGTCTTCACTGAAGAAAACTTGTCCTCATAGCTCACATTAAGTATTGGCATAGACCTTTGCTCAATAAATTCTTTGAGCTTATTGCATGAAGAAGCATAAAACTCATCAATCTTATTTGAATCAAATAAGTCACTTTGAGGTTCAGAGGTTGAGGGTAGAGAAGCTTTCAAAGCTAGAAAAGTTTCAAAAGAGAAATAGGTTATGGGGTCACAAAGTGGTTGAGAAACTCTTCTGGTCTTAGCTTTACAAGCTGTTACAGTTCCTGATACAATATCAGAGGCTTGTTCCAGATTTTCAGAAGCTGGTTCAACAACAGGTTCTGAAGGTTCAACAGAAGCTAAGGTCAGATTCTCTGTAGGTTCAGGTACAGGGTCTGGTTTGGAAACGGATGAAGTAGCTTTTGTTGGTTTGGATTTTGCAGGGGTTTTTGGTAGTTCTCCTCCTAGATGTTTTTCAAGAGAATCTAGAGTGTCTGGAGAGTCTACACAAATGGTTTCAGTTTGGGGGGGTGGCTGTTTGGATTGAATGGTTGCTTCAGGCTTTTCAGAAGGTTGAATTACCTGAAGTGGTTTGAGAAATGAAGGTTGAGCAGGATGGTCAGCAGGAAGATTCATAGACACTGTGATTGTGTCTTGAATCACTCTGTCCATAGTTGAATCAACATAATCAACTACTGCCTGGTCAAGCGGGTTATGGGATGATATGGGTTTGATTGGTGAGGTAGATGAATTTTTGAGAGGTGGAAGAATTTGGCTCAAAGGTTTGTTGTCAGATTCTGAATCTGATTCTGACTCATGATTCAAAGAAGAAGATGAGCTATATGCCACGTTGCCAGAGGTGCCAATGCCAGCTTCTGGAGAAGCATAATGATCAGACACAGTAGCTTCTGATAACTCAGCTTCTGCAGGTTCTGAAGTATTCTTCTGTTTAAGAGCAGAAGCAAGCAACTTAGCAGCTTCCTTGACAATCTCTTCCTTCAACTCTTCAGCAATCAAATTTGCTGCCATAACCTTGCCAGCAGTGTGTTCATCCTCAATCATAGATACAGAAGTACCTATCTTCTGTGCTACATCCTTAGCCACAGGAATTGCATCCACCTTTCTCTTCTTGATCTGACTCTCTTCACCTCCAGAGTCAGTGTCAAGGAAATCAGCAATATCTTAAGCTAACTTGTCATAGTCTCTGTCAGCTTTGCCTGTTATTGCTTTCTTAGCCTTCTTCTCATCTTTCTTAGCCTTCTTTCCATCCTTAATTTCACGAAGTGCAGAAGATGCAGAAGGAGAACCAATTGAAACTCCCGGAAGAGCAGAAGATTTGATCTTTTTCTTGAGAGGCTCCTGCTTCTCTTCCTCTTCCTTGAGAACCACTTCCTTGGTCCTTTTTCCTTTGACCTTGAGAGGGCCTCCTCCAGCAGTCTCAGGAATAGCAGAATAGTTGATTATTCTACCAGTCTCCTTGAAGTAATCCACCACAAATCTAGCAAGAACTTCAGGATTATCTTCTTTGGATATGGGAGGGAAGTCCATCATCAAATCAGATTGTACATAGGATTCTCTCATATCATGCTTAGAGGGGTTGAATCTCTTGACAATCTCCATGTACTGTAGAGTCTTGCCATTGATGATTCTACCGGTCACAGTTCCTAGATGAATATCTGATACCACACCAGATTCTGATAAGACCTTCAAGAGGCCTCCTTGATACAGAATCTCAGATATTAATCTTCCAAAAGGAACTTGCCTCCTGGTTTCTGATTGACTCTTCTTGATGGCCCAACACATGTGGTGCATCACATATCTGGGGAAGTTGATATTTATTTTATTGATAAGAAAATAAAGAAGAACTTTGTGATCCACAGACAATGTGTCTGTTCCTCCTCCTTTCTGAAGCATACTGTCCAGTATAATCTTCAGAAGCACCCTATGCTCATGATGCATATCCACCAATTTATTTGAGGGTCTCCCTTCAAATAACAACTTGTTGCAGACAACGGCCCATTCACTTTTCTTGTTGACATTCTACTGAAATTTACCAGCGCTCTCCATCTGACAAGCCCTGGCTACCACCTCTTCAGTGATAACTATTGGAATTCCCATCACAGCAGACCTTATTTCAAGACCATTGTACGGTCTTAAACCCATTTGGTCTCTGTTCTTTCCAACAAGCTTGGGGTTGTTTGAGATTGCTACTGTTTCTTCCAAAGTGGCTTCAGCTTTGTCGTAGACTTCTGACCTAACCCAAAAATCTCTAACAAGCTCCTGATATGTTGGTCCATTCAACATACCAAAGTATCTCATCATTCCTTGTGATAAGAAATGAGGTGCAACGTCAACTCCATGACGACTGAGTGAACCAAAATCTACTGGAGATTCAACTTGAATTTCCAGAGTCTCCTTGATGATGTTCATTGTTCTGGGTTTGATAACATAGGATCCTCCGGACTTGATTATAACACCAGATTGGATGAGATCACTTGCCATTAGGGTTTTCTAAGAGTTTGATTTAAGAACAAAAAAAAGGTTTTGCAAAGTATTGAAAAAACAAGAAATTTGTTCGGAGAGAAAATCAAAGAGTGAAAAGAGAAGTGAGTTGTGTGTGTTATGTATTTATAGAGAAAATGTTTGAAAACTGTTTGGAAAGAGTAGGGGACAAACAAACACAAACAATAAATACATATAGCATGCAGCCGTAAACGTATTGGGACAAAGCGAAGGTAACTTGTTTAACATAATGAAATCATTGCCCTTTGAGTTCTTACCCAATACAGACAGGACACGTCTGAGAAACTGTAAAGTAACTGTCACCATAGTGGGGCAGGTGTTACTGAACTTAACAGTCACGCTTCCACTAATACGAGCTTCTGAGAGTCTAAAGATTCCTCACCAGAGTCTGAATATTTTACCAGAAGCTTTCATCATCGTCTCCAAAAGAGAGTCTGATTCCCAGATAGCTTCTGAATATTTTCAGAGTCTGAATTCTGTTTTCAGAGGCGCGTATTACTCAGAGACATAACACATGTTCAAATTTTTCTTTATGAAATCAAATCTTTCAACAGATAAGGGTTTAGTAAATATATCAGCCCATTGATGATCAGTATCAATGAATTGAATATCTAAAATTCCCTTTTGAACATAGTCTCTTATAAAATGATGTTTAATCTCAATATGCTTTGCTCTTGAATACAGAATTGGATTCTTAGACAAACATATAGCTGCTGTATTATCACAATAAATTGGGATATGGTTTTCAGTTATTTGATAGTCCTCAAGCTGATGTTTCATCCAGAGTAGCTGTGTACAACAACTAGCAGCTGAGATGTATTCTGCTTCTGCTGTAGACAGAGCAATGGTTGCTTGCCTCTTGCTAGCCCAGGATATCAGATTCTCTCCCAAGAATTGACAATTGCCACTGGTAGATTTTCTTTCAATCCTGTCTCCAGCATAATCAGCATCACAGAATCCAACTAGCTTGTAGTCAGAGGATTTCTTGTAAAGAAGTCCAAGATTGGTTGTTCCTTTCAGATATCTAAAGATACTCTTAACAACAGTTAAGTGAGATTCTCTAGGATCTGATTGAAACCTTGCACACAAACATACACTGTACAAAATATCTGGTCTGGATGCAGTTAGGTATAACAAAGAACCAATCATACCTCTATACAGCTTCTGGTCAACTTTGATCCCTTGATCTTCTTTGCTCAGAGTGCAGGTTGGATGCATTGGAGTATTCATTTCTTTGCAGTCCTCAAGATTGAACTTCTTCAGAAGCTCTTTCGTATACTTGGACTGATGAACGTAGACTCCATCTTTGCATTGGTTAATTTGAATTCCAAGAAAGAACTTCAATTCTCTCATCATGCTCATTTCAAATTCATCCTGCATAACTTTCGAAAACTCTTTGCAAAGTGAACTATTTGTAGAACCAAAGATAATATCTTCAACATAAATCTGAACTACAAGAATGTCTTTCTTCAGAGTCTTTCTGAATAGAGTAATGTCAACTTGTCCTCGTTCAAAGTTGTTTTGAATTAAGAAATTACTTAGTCTTTCATACCAAGCTCTGGGAGCTTGTTTCAAGCCATAGAGTGATTTCTTTAATTTATAAACATGCTCTAGATGCTTTAAATCTTCAAAGCCAGGAGGTTGTTTGACATATACTTCTTCAGAAATGACACCATTAAGAAATGCACTCTTAACGTCCATTTGATACAAAATTATGTTGTGATTAACTGCATAGGAAAGAAGTAACCTGATTGCTTCCAATCTTGCAACTGGAGCAAACGTTTCTGTGTAATCAATGCCTTCTTGCTGACTGTAGCCCTGTGCAACAAGTCTGGCCTTGTTTCTGATTACTTCTCCTTGTTCACTAAGCTTATTTCTGAACACCCACTTGATTCCAATGATGTTCTTGTGATTAGTCTTAGCTACTAGATCCCATACTTCATTCCTTTTGAATTGATTCAGTTCTTCTTGCATTGCCAGAATCCATCCTTCATCTCCAAGAGCTTCTTCAACAGAAGTTGGTTCAATAACAGATAATAATCCTAAAGCAGACTCTTCTTGTCTGAAATGTGATCTTGTTCTCATAGGACTTTCTTTATTGTCAATTATCTGATCTTCTGGATGTGAAGACTTGTATTTGAAAGATTGTTTGGATTGAATAGCTTGCAAAGAACCATCTTGAGCTTCATCAGAAGCTTCTTCATTAGGAACTTCAGGGGTTGTTCTAGCTTCTGAAGTATCTTCAGATTCTGGAATCTGATCAGATTCTGAGTTATCATCAGAATCTTGAGATTCTTCATGACTTTCATCTTGCACTGGAGTTTCACTTCCAGACTCTTTGTCATCGAATCTTACGTGCATAGATTCTTCCACACATTGTGTTTCTGAATTATACAGCCTGTATGCCTTAGAGTGTTCAGAGTAACCTAAAAAGATTCCCTTTTGAGCTTTGGCATCAAATTTCTTTAGGTAGACTTTGTTGTTCAGGACATAACATGTACATCCGAACTGATGAAAATAAGATATGTTGGGTTTTCTTCCTTTAAAGAGTTCATAAGCTGTTTTGTTCAACAGAGGTCTAATATAGATTTTGTTCTGAACATAGCAAGCTGTGTTTACTGCTTCTGCCCAAAAATGCTTAGCCAGATTGTTCTCATGGATCATGGTTCTAGCCATCTCTTGTAAGGTTCTGTTCTTTCTCTCTACAACTCCATTTTGTTGTGGAGTTCTAGGTGCAGAGAATTCATGAATAATTCCATGTTTTTCACAGAAAACCTCAAACGGTTCATTTTCAAATTCTCCTCCATGATCACTTCTGACTTTCAAGATTTTCATTTCCTTCTCTGATTGAATTTGGATTCAGAATTTACTGAACACAGAATATGAATCATCTTTGGTTTTCAGAAATTTAACCCAACACCATCTGCTGTAGTCATCAACAATAACTAGTCCATATTTACTTACATATAAGGATGCAGTGCTAACTGGTCCAAATAAGTCAATATGAAGTAACTCCAAGGGTCTGGAAGTTGAAACAATTTCTTTCGGCTTGAAGGGACTCTTGACAATTTTCCCTTTCTGACATGCTTCGCAAAGAGCATCTGAGTGATAGTCAATGTCTGGAAGTCCTTTGACAAGTTGCAACTTGCTAAGCTTAGAGATTAATCTCCAGTTAGCATGTCCCAAACGTCTATGCCACATCCACTTCTTATCACTCATTGACAGAAGGCACATTACCTTCTGATCAGTCAGTTCTGAGAATTTTATCTTATATACATTGTTTCTTCGTTTTCCCTTGAAGACTATGGACTGATCATCCTTGTTAACCATTGTGCAGTTGTTCTTATTAAACAATACATCATAACCACTGTCACATAATTGACTTATGCTTAGTAGGTTATGTCTAAGTCCATCAACGAACCACACATTACTGATTGAGATCAGAGAGTTACCAATGGTTCCAGTACCAATGATTTTGCCAGTCTGGTTTCCTCCAAATCCCACAGTTCCTCCCTCTTTCATGGTTAGGGTTAGGAACATAGACCTTTCTCCCGTCATGTGACGCGAGCAACCACTGTCTAGGTACCAAGCCTTGTGCTTTTTTAGTCCTTTTAGACATACCTGCAGCATCAATAATATCAGACTTAGGTACCCATATTCTTATGGGTCCTTTTTGGTTAGTCTTAGAACCATTGAACTCTTTTCGTAAGTTATGTCTTGAAATCATTGGCAATGTTTTCTCCCATACCTTAGGTTTGGAACCGTTTGGTTTAGGTTTCAACTTGCCTTTCACAGTTTCTCTCCTTTGAAACTTAGACTTTGGTTTTTCAGACTCTGGCTTTTTCAGAGTCTGTTTATCAGACTTTGAATGTTTCAGAGTCTGAGACTTTAAAGCTTTGGGTTCAAAGTTTTTCAGACCCTTTAACTTAACATTCTGAAGTTTTGACTTGGTCAGAATCTTAGAAGTAGAAGTTGTAGGTTCTGAATGAGTCACTGTGTTGACTTCATCAGACTCTTTTACAAAATGATTTTTCAACGCTTCTCAGGCTCCATCAGGACCAGATTTCAGAGTCATTTCATTTGAGTTTCCTCCAATGAATCCAAGACCCTGTCCTCTGTTCTGATACGTGCTATAGATCATGGATGCAACCCTTGATCTGTCAATTCCAGTAGCAATAAATTCTTGCAGAGCAACATCTTGCTCACTTAAGTATTTACAGCTACACTTCTTGATCAATAAAGAAATATTTTCTTCTTTTAAATCTTCTAATTCCAACAGAGTTGAATTATGTCTTTGACAGCTTATCAAGCTGTTGTTTGACTTTCTTCAACTCAGTGGTCTTAGCTTTAAAATGACCAAGAAGCTCATTGACAGATTCTATAAGTTCAGATCTTGTGAGTTCAGAATATACATCTGTTTCATTTTCAGAGTCTGTATCTGATTCTGCCTCAGGTGTCTCTTTAACAGATTCGGTTGTAGCCATTAGTCCAACAGCTACATTTGCTTCACCATCAGCATCATCATCCTCAGACCCTGACTCATTATCAAGATCTTCCCAGGTGGCCATCAGACTTTTCTTGATCTGCTTCTTAAACTTGCTTGACTTGAAGGTTGGCCTTTTTGACTTGGGTTTCTCCTTCTGCAGTTCTGGACACTCAGCAATAAAATGTCCAGTTTTCTTGCAGTTGAAGCAACCTTTCTGATCCTCCTTTTTGAACCCCTTCCCACTGCTCTTGCTCAGAAATCTCTTGTTCTTCTTAGCAAGGTACTGCATTCTGCTTGAAAGCATAGCCATTTCCTTTGCTACATCAGGATCCTCCTCTGAGCTTTCAGAAGCTGAAGACTCATTTTCAGACTCTTCAACCTAGAGAGCCTTTGAAGACCTTCCTTTTGATTTTAAGGCAATGGTTTTGGATTTTCTTGCAGAATCATGTTCATTGAGACTTAACTCATGAACCTTGAGTGAGCTTACAAGATCTTCAACACTTAAAGTGTTTAAATCTTTAGCCTCCTCAATTGCAGTGACCTTTGGTCTCCATCTAGAGGGTAAGCTCCTTAAAATCTTGCTAACATGATCAGAAGATATGTAACTCTTTTTCAGTATCTGAAGACCAGATACTAGAGTTTGAAATCTTGAGTACATCTGCTCAATACTTTCATCCTCTTTCATCTTAAATAGTTCATATTGATGAACTAATAGAAGAGCTTTAGCTTCCCTGACCTTTTTGCTTCCTTCGTAGTTAGCACAGAGAGAAGCAAACATGGCTCTAGCAGTAGATTTGTCACTCATCTTCAAGTATTCCGTTTTAGGAATAGTAGTGACAAGAGCCCCTCTGATGATATGATGTTTCTTATAGATTTTCTTTTGAGCAGCAGTGTGAAGTTTGCGGTCAATGGCAGCACCTTCGTCATCAAGTTGTAAGTCACCAACACCATCTTCAAGTATGTCCCAGAGTTCTTCATCAAGACCCATGACATAACTATAGAAGTTGGTTTTCCACCAAGAAAATTCTTCAGGATCACCATTGAACTTAGGAATTTTTCCATAATCAGCCTTTCTACTGCTGTTATTGGATCCATAGTCATATGGTATAGCAGCACCAGAAGTGGCACCAGAAGAAGACGGTTCACTGGAAGACATGTTTTTCTCTGGATCTTTTCTGTTACACGGTTAAGTGCTATGACAACAGAGCCGGAGCTCTGATACCAACTGAAGGTGAGAAAAACACAAGAAGGGGGGGTTGAATTGTGTTCAGAGTCTGATAGGAGATTAGGTTCTGATTGCAGTGGAATAATCAAGAGATAAAGAGAGAAGAGAGAACACAAGCAATTATACAGGTTCCTTCCACAAACCGGAAGTAGTCCTGTCCCCCTTGTACTTCCAAGGAGAGTTCACTAAAATGTAATGTCAAATTACAAATTGCTCAAACACACAGTATGAGACTTCCTTGCTCAAGCACACAGGCGAGAGACTTCCTTGCTCAAAGACACAACTAAGAGACTTCCTTTGCTCAAAGACACAACTAAGAGACTTCCTTTGCTCAAGGACGCAGCCAAGAGACTTCCTTTGCTCAAGCACAAAAGCAAGAGACTTTTACACAATTACAGAAAATTGAATACAGTTGAAACACTTGATAACAATCAAAATATATTTCAATTACAACAAAGACAAACTCTGTTTTACACAAAAGACAGACTCTGTTTTTCTGTGAAACTTAGAAATTCTAGAATACTCAGTTTGTAAGAATCTAAGTTAATGATGTGCTTTTGTTAAGACTCAGTTGAATACGAAAGCAGCGCAATGCAGTTTTTCTAAGTTGTAGAGTCCAACACTTCTTCAAGTCTTCTATCCTTTATATAGGCGTAGGAAAGAGACGTTGAGTCATCCAGCGCATCAGGATGATTTCTGAAGCTTGATCAATGACTGTTGATCTGTTGCTTGATTTGGTAATAGTCCTTCAATAGCATCATTTGAATTCCATTCCCTTTGAGGATTAATACCGGTAGACACAGTTGCCAAACTGTACGAGGTAGTGGAGTAGTGGAAACAAAGTTCGTACAACGTACTCTGTACTGGCTGCAATCTTTGTCTTTGTGCTTCCCACGCTCAAGTTGACTTAGAAGCTAGCCGTTACTCCATTAGAGTTTCTTTGTGCATAGCAATGCAGTAGAGATCACTGTTAGCAGATCATCAAATTTGTGGCTTCAGACTCACTGTAGCACTATGCTTCTGATAATCTTCAGACTCTCTTGGTTCTCAGATTCTGATGGTCTTCAGACTCTGATACAGTCTTCAGACTCTCTTCGGTACAGTCTTCAGACTCTCTTCGAAACAGTCTTCAGACTCTCTTCGAAACAGAATCACAAGCAACAAGCTTCTCTGGATTTATTGCTCTTTAACATTGTTCCAACAGAATACTTTCTAAGATACAAATCTTAATTGATATCCTGCATACTTAAACAAATATTAGCAACATCCAATTGACAACTTTTTAATACCTTGTTATCATCAAAACTCAAAACTTGGTATTGCTGAACACCTTTGTTCCAACAAAAACTGCTATTAAGCCTTTTAGAAATGTTAATTATTACCATAGTGCTAACATATTTTGTACACGTACAAATAGGAATTGCATGGCAATGAGGAAAACAGACAAGAAATGAACTTAAGTTTGAAATACATTGAGTTGCTTGATCTGCCTATGATGACGTGTCTTTTTGTGGGTCTCAAATATTCATTTGTCCTCAAAAACCTTACAGACATGACTATAGTTCGATGTGAAACATTGGAAACTGTATTTTCCACATCGGTTTTAAGATGCCTACCACAATTGGTTAGACTAAAAGTCGAAGAATGCAAAGAGTTGAAGCATATCATTGAAGATGATTTGGAGAATAAAAAAATTTCTCAATCTTCAAACACATTCTTCCCAAAGCTAGAAACATTGTGTGTAATAGAATGTGAAAAGTTGAAATATGTGTTTCCAGTCTCCATTTGTAAAGAGTTTCCTGAGCTAACGGTTATGTTCATAAGAGAAGCGAATGAGTTAGAGGAAATATTCAAAAGTGATAAAAAAGACGAGGTTGAAGAAATATCAAAAGGTGAAGTTGAGATTCCAAATCTGAAAGTTGTAGCATTTGCCAACCTACCAAGTCTATGCCATGCCCAGGGAGTTCATTTTCAAATAGTTAAATATCGTTTTGTACTTGGTTGTCAAAAAATCTCTCTATCTTCCGCATCAGGGAGTCCATTCGACACCAACCTTCATGACGATGATATTGAACTTGGTACATGCTTTACCAATTATTTTTTGTAACAAATTTATTCTTATTTCTTTAACATTTTAAACTAGATGCTGTCAATGATGTCGTATAGTTATTTTATCTTTAATATACACATTATTTCTTGAATAAGTAGTTCTAATATGTAAGAGCTTACGGAGTTAACCAAATACTTACTAACAGAAGCTTATGAATCACTGTCAACTGATTTTATTCTATATATTTTATATAGATACGGAATTATTCTATATATTTGACAAAATACGAAGAGATTTCTACCGAGCAGCATCAGAACACCAGTTGACTTCTCCACAGGTGAATACTGTTAAGAATTAATCCATAACTGTTTTTTAACAAGTTGGTTAAGAGTTTGTTACAAATACTTGTCAGTTAGTTAGTTAGTTGTATATGGATAGCTTGTGCTACAAGCAAGTGTGGTATACATATAAAAGGCTATGTAATGTGTACATTCATCGCTTAATGAGATATCACATAACTTGCAAATTCTCTCCATTCTCTTCTCTCTCTCAATTTTACAGTTTTTGCTTGTTATTCTTCATCGTACTTGAAACAGCTTATTGAGAAAAGCACTTATGCTGCATTTTTAAGATCATAGTTTGATCTAACAAATACCAATCTATTGATTTAAGCTACCCACACTAGAATACAATAACAAAACAAAAATGTCTTTGAATCGAACATGCTACTTTTTGTGCGAATAAAAACAAAACAAGCACCAATGTACAAGGGCGCCTGGCGCAATGTCCCATGCACCCGGCACAAGCCACAATTCCCAAAATGTGTGAAAAACACCCAGAAACAAGCTTTTCAATCCCCTTTCACGTGCCTGGTGCCTTGGACAATAAGAAACCAGTTTTCCATCTTTTATACATGAGATTTTAAGGCATAAACATAACATAAACTTTGCTTAACCTACTACTTAAAAATATGTTGCAACTAATTTACATTTTCATGCTATGCATTTAGCTGGAGGGTTCTACGTCAGAAATAACAGCAGCAACTACTGCGTCCACCATTACAAAAGCAACGAATAAGCCACCTGCTCAAGAAGTTGTTCCTAAACAACAGGCATTTCCACTTCGCCCTATTTTGATTGTATTCTTTTTGACACTTGAATTGAATTATACTACAATCTTAAACATCATTTTACATTTAAGCAGGGTAACCAGATAAATGTTGAAGAAGGAACTACATCGGCTAATGCCAAGACAATAACATCATCAACTCATTTAGATGCAGTAGGTTCATCATCATGCCAGTTAGTTACTCATGAGTGCAAAACATCTTCACAGGTGAGTTTATAGTAAAAGTAAGATTCTTACTTTTTTAAAAAGTAAGAATATTCCTAACATAAATATACATCGGTAATTATAGTAAGGTTGTCCCATACATACTAGGACTTACGATATGATTATATCATTTGTTGATTTTAATTTGTGTAGGAAGATGGTGATAGCCAAATAGCCCTTACTTCTTTTTCCATTTCCACTACAGAGACCCATGATCAAGGTGAAAATGCTTTGAATATATATTTTCTATTCTTTTGTTACCTTAAAATTCATCACATTTTTTATTTGGAACTACTTTCCTTTTCCACATGTTCAGGTTCTCTAAAAGACGATTCTTTCGAGAAAGTAAGCTCAAATATTGAGGAACGGTTTCCTAAGGATGGTGATATAACAGTTTCTAAATCTAAACCCTCTCCTAACATCATATCTCCTGTTGTATATCAATTTCCTCTGATGCCTTGTAAAGGTACTTTGTTGTTTGGATTTTATATTTAATGTAACTTTGTTGTTGTATTCAAATAGGCTTAATTAGTCCATTGAGCTTAGCTCAGTTCGTAGGGACAATACATAATATATGTAAAGTTCGGGGTTCGAATCCCGACTACCACCAAATAGGTCTAATTATTCTTTCCGACAATTTCAGGGGACCCTTCTCAAAAAGTAGAAGATTTAAGTTCTTCTTTGCTTGTCAAGAGTGAGCTTGAGCAACTGGTATCCAAGAATCATTTGGATTATGGGAATTTGTTTATATTGACTGATTTCTTTGTTAAGCATCCTTCTGTCTGCTTAAACGACGTTTCACTTAGTAATAGATACAAGGGTTGTGCCTACAATTTACTAGCTGAGCTATTGAAATTTCTCAAAACCCAAAGTGTGTTGGAAGTAATGGGGTCATTTCACTCTGAATTTGAGGAATTATTACAAGATGCAAGAAGGTTTGGTTTTGATAAGGATTGGTTGGATGGTTTTGAAAGGATCACTTTGTCTCCCAATATACAAGTCTCTCAAGATGTATTAAAGAAACTATTGGATTCCAAGGAACATGTTACCAAAGAAGTTGAAGTGTTGCGATTGAAGATAGGCATTTTAAGTGAACAAATGGAAGTTCTTAGTGAACATGTGGAAGTTCTTAAGCATCAGTTGACATCATCTCAAGCTGTTTTGGAGAGTATCATTCAACAAGAGGTGGTTTTAAGTGCTCCCATTGGCTATTAGACTTTTTTTTTTGCACTTCTCATTTATTTATAATGCTTTTCACTATGGGTGCTTTTATCCACCTTGTAATTTAGATTCTTTAAATAGGAAAAAAAAGGATTTGTTGAATTATGATTTTGTTGATGTTGATCACTCCAAGGTTATCTTTTCCTTGTGATTTGGTTGATTGATCTGTACTCTTTTTCCCTTGCATATGTTTGATCCACTGGGTTTTCGAAGACGAGGTTCTTAACGAGGCAGATGTTGAGTTACCTAGAATATTCTGACTTGGGTTTTGGTCTAATTCCCTAAGTGTTTATCTATCTTTCATTTTTTTTTGGGATTATATTTTATGAATTGTTTGATAAAAGAATTATAGGAACCAAGAAAATTTGTAGTTGTAATTTGAATATTTAGGCCATTTGAATTATATAATATGGATATTGATAAAATAGTTTGAATTATATAATTCAAACTGGGACAAGATATGAAAAATTTGGATGGCGCGTAAGAAGCTATTAGGTTAAGAAAAGAAAATCTATTTTATAAATACTTATCTTATTCTTCTTGTTTTAGTCCAGATGTGACTTGCACATGCTATATACCTTCTTGAACTCAATAGAGTTGGACTTGTGACTCCTTGTATTCCCTTTTTTTTTTTGTTGAGTAGTGTCCAATTTAGAATTTTAGTTTCTTATTTCTTTTGGTTTTAAATCGTAATATTGGGAGTCTAATTCTAAGTTAGACTTTTTTCAGCACAATCACAAGAGGTGTGGCTTCACTTACGCTTTGTTCTCGAGCATGAAGGAAAAATGAGGAGATGATTTTGGAAAAAATGAATGAACAAATGGGAAAACTATGAGTTTGAAAGGGAGAGGGAGAGTTTTGTAGGACTAGTTATTCTTGAGCGCACATGGAACCAATGTCACCACAGGTTCACAACCTTGGAAAAACTTCATTCAAAAAGATGTTCACAACAAAAAGATCCAAACATTAACATATACAGTGGCGGAGCTAGAAAAAATATTGCGGGTGGACCAGCAAAATATACTCTAATATATAAACATAAACTTTTCTGATGTAATAAACGCTAAGCACAAAATTTTATCAAAAAAGTAAACTACATACCTTGGAAAATTAAAACAAGTCGTTACGCGATTCAACTAACTTGAAATCATCAATAACTAACTCAGAACTAATACTTGCACTAATTTTCCTTTCGATATAAACCGTCATGCTATCATTTAGAAACCCATTTTCCATCTTGTTTCTCAACCTAGTCTTGAAAATCTTCATTGCTGAAAAAGATCTCTCAGTTGTGGCTGTAGAAACTGGAAGAGTCATCATAAGGCGGAGTAGTCTATCAATCAAGAAGTAAGTTTTATTCCTCTTAGTTGCAACCAAACACGAGAATAATTCTTGAATAGTTGATAAATTCTTTAAACTTGGTTCTTTGCGGGTATCAACAATGAATTGCTCGAGTTGATAACACAAGTGAATCTTCTCTTGATCATTGAAATCCATGGGATAGTATTTTTTAATAAGAGTGCAAATAGTATCAACATCAAATGCTTTATAACTATCCTTAGGAGTCAAAGCACAACTTAGAGTTAACAAATCCATTGTCTGCTCACTAAATCTACTATTCAGCTCTTGTAATTGTTTATCAATGGTAGTAGAAAATATTTTAACTCTAAAATAGTGCTATATTGTTACTTGGTTCTCTTCAAGACGAGAGCGTCCGAATCTTGTTGCTGAATGTAAATCATCGAGATCAAGAATCTCAATATCATGTTTTACACACAAAAATCTCACATTAGCAAATAATTTATCCCAACCATCTTCCCTCAATTGTTGAAGAAGAGCTTTTGTGTTACGAACCAGAAACATACCATTAACTACATCTTGAGCTTGTAGTTGCAAGGCTTGACAAATCACATTTGTTATCCCCATAATTTCTTTCATCAAATGCAAGATAAATATAAAATCAAATGACTTCAAATAATTGTAAGCATTGTCACAATTCCCACTTGTAGAAAAATTTGTTGCTTCCTTTGCAATTTTTTTAAAAACAAAGCAAGTTGCTTCATACATACGGATCAAGCTACAAATAGAACTGAAATGTGATCCCCATCAAATATTTGTTGTCCGTTTCACAGTACCAATTTGGTTTGCACCTTTACCAGGTACAATCTCTTCGATTTCCAACAAATATTCATTTTCTCTTAGTTAGACAACTTGTAACTCATCATATCGCTTAGGAGTAGAACAAACAACATTGACAATAAAAGTCAGCTTCTCAAAGAATTTATAAATTAGTTTGACTTCTCTTGTTGCAGTAACCATGGCAAGTTGTAGTCTATGAGAAAAACAATGGATGTAGTATGCATACGAACAATCCTTCAAAAACAATGTTTGTTGAAATTCCTGCACGTAGTAATGACAAATTGTGTACACAATGTTATGACTAGTCAGATGTCTTGTAAGAAGTCAGAACATCGTGATAACAGTAATAAAAAATAATCAATATGATTAAAGGACAGAAAGAAAATAACTCACGTTATTTGTTGACCCAGTTCGGTGCAATACATCTGGGGGCTACCAAGTCAGGAAGGAAATCCACTATAATATTATCAATTCGAAGCATACATAAAAGTTTTCACAGGCCTACTAACTTCTCACTTATTCACTACCATGGTATTTCTACCTAAGACTCTCACTAGTCCTAAATATGAGAACTCACCCACTTCCTCTTAGTCACAGACCGGTGATCGTTCTTGAAATCATTAACAAATATTGAAGACACTCTCCTAAGATGTTAAGTAAGATTTTTACCCGACTTAAGAAAACTACTTCCTAAATCTAATAAATCATTAACCAACCTAAGATGTATTATTATTTTTTTAAATAAAAATAAAAGCAGTTTGTTCGTCCTTGTTAATCACGGCCAAACTACTTTACATCAAAATAATAAATTATAGATGTTCTAATATGAACTCATACTTCATGAGCTGCAACCAGCTCACTTTGCTTTTACTGAATTCTGGAGGAGTCTTTTAACTCACGAGGATATTTGATATTAGCTTCCTCCTTAATTATAGGACCCTTTTGAGATTTTTTTTGTTTCTTTATATAAGATCCCTTTGCTATTTTTAAGTACATTAACTAATTCTTTACCAACATACTTCTATTTATTTTATATATTTTTCTTCAATTAGCATTAAATACTACATTGAAAACATATACTAACCCTTTCTCTTAAAGAACAAATTTGTATAAACTAATTACAAACAAATTTATTATCATTTTTAATTTTTTTTAATTCCCGTTATTTTTTCAAAAGGGTCCTATAATTAAGGGAGGTAGTATGTTTTATTCATAGAGTGCACTTATACATCATAGAATGTTCAACTTGCATCCTTCAAGCTGATTGGCGAAGCTTAAAGTTGATTAGATGATCTATAAATCCGTTTAGGAGCACCTCATACTCTATGACGTGGGATTCATTTTAAGAAATTGTTATGGAGAAATTAGTTCTATGATTCAACAAGATTAGAAGGAATTCAAATTTATATGTAACTAATACAATAGAAAATATGGTAAATAAATTCTTCAATTTATATGTTACGTTAAGTCCTCTTTAAGGACTAAATTAGAATAAGATCCCTTCATTAATGTACCATTTTATTTCATGTAACCTCGGTTTGATCACAATCTATATCTACAAACTTAAATGGTGACCTTTTAAGATTATTTGAAACTTTAAATGCATTTTTCACATTCTTAAACCATTGAATTAGCTTTTAGCTCATATTTGTAGGATTTTCTCTTAGATTTTCAACGTTGGTGCCAATGCAGCGAAACAAGTCTTGATTGTTAGGGTTTACACAACAAACAAACTGTATTCTATTCAGGACTCCCTATTGTTTTGGCTTTCTTTTATTTTTACATTCATTTTTCTTCCCAACTAGAATAAAATTAGGTAATCGGGCAACAAACTGTGTTGATTGTCCCTTATTTTATTTAAATAACATTGTTAACGTCACGTCGGTAACTTAACAATCAACATCATGGTTTGACAAACAATTCATTGAAGGGATCTGATTCATTTTTGTACCCCATACTTTTTTAGGAGGGATCAAAATGAATCTTTCGAATAGGTGTCTTTGTGTGTGTATACCTAAAAACAAATAAAATTTACTTTTATTTGAGACACTTACTGAAAAGTATACGAAGACTACAACTTCATTATTTTTCCATTTGTTCTTTAGTGAGCCGGGCATCCATGGTCCCATATTTGATCGTGGGCGCTTTATAGACTTGTGGTTCGGCATTTTAGTTCTTTCATCTTCACACGACAAGCCATCTCAAAGTGCGGTGCTAACAAAGTGAAAGAATCACTTGGTCTTTGTTTGGGAGTTTGGATGGGATAAGAAGATTTTAGAGGGTTAGAAATATAGATGAAATTGAAAAAGAAATCATATTTTTTGAAAGAATATTTTTTAGAGAATGTTAAAGTAATGTTTATGGTTAATATATTTTTATTATTAAGAATATCATAACAGTATAAAATTAAATTTAAAGAATTCATGTAAACACGGTAAAATTCTCCAAAATCTTATTCTAATACATTTTTTTTGTTCCCCTAAATAAGGAGGGTTTTGTATTACAAACCTACATGATGAGAGGTACCTAGGTATGAAAGAAAAACAATGGGAAATAATACATGAAGAGAATGAGATAATGCGAGATGAAATGAGAATTTGTGAAGATTAAGTAGGTACTTATATGGAGAAATACTACATAGAGTGTAACAATTAGTCAATAAAGGGTTTAAAAAATGTGGTCAAAAGAGTATGACAGGCTAAGGAACCCAAAAATCAAAAGTTAAATGAGTCAATCTTGTTAACAAAATCACTGTTTACATTTTGAACAGGTTCAGATTATATAATGTGAAACAATAATGTTATATAAAGCGAATTAAATTTCCATGAAAGCATCCCAAAAAAGAATTCAACCAGTGAAAAACATGCATTTCTGAAATTTAAGGGGAAGTTATGAATAGATGGAAAATTCAACCAATTTTTTGATGGAATAAACACGTCGAGATGGGTGTGAAAATTGAATTGGTTGTATGTAGCATTATTGTTGTTTTGTTGACTTTTTCATCTATCCTAACTCCCCCTTGAATTCTGAAAATGCATGTTTTTCATCGGTTGTATTCCTATTCAGGATGCTTTCCTGGAAGTTTAATTTGCTTTATATAGCACTATTCGCATGCATACTTATAAGAGAAGGTTGTTGTCGATCATAGATAACTTTTCATTGGTTGAATTCTTTTTTGGGATGCTTTCATGGAAATTTAATTCGCTTTATATAACACTATTGTTTCACATTATATAATCTGAACCTGTTCAAAATGTAAACAGTGATTTTGTTAACAAGATTGACTCGTTTAACTTTTGATTTTTGGGTTCCTTAGCCTGTCATACTCTTTTGACCACATTTTTTAAACCCTTTATTGACTAATTGTTCCGTCTAGCATTATAAGAGAAGGTTGTTGTCGATCATAGATAACTTTTTTAGTTCCACATAATGTTAATTATGTTCCGTCTAGCATTATACTGCAAATCAATAAGAAACTCACCAATCTATTTTTTTAAACTAATGCGAATCTTCTTATATGCGCCACTGTGTTATAAATGTTTAAAAAGTTTAATTGTGGTGGGTTAACGGTTCAAAATAATTTTGCACACACGACCAATCAAAATATTTTAAGTTAGGTATATTTGATTGTTCGTGTGTGCAAAATTATTTTGAACTACCTACCACCGTTAAACTCATGTTTAATGTTGGGTATATTTGAATCTCGTCCTAAATGGAAGTCCAATGCCGTCATGTTGATGGCAATATAAGATAGTAGTTACTAGCGTAGCCATAGCACATTAAGAGCACGGTAATTTTAATTTTAGTTATTATCACTTATGGTCTCTTAATAATTTTTTTTTAACAAATCAAAATGGAAAAATATTTCACCCCGCACAAGATGTGCAAAAATGATGAAACACACAAAGTTTGTTACAAAGTCATGGCCCCAACCAAGATGGTGCCGCCATCAAAAAATAAAAACAAATTACATGACACTCATACAAAGGATGAGGTGTCTCCACCAATCATGAAAACCAAAAGCAATAGGAACATGATTCGAAGATAACCATAAAAAGGAATTCAACTTCACTTTTTCAAGTATCCTGTAAGGATCAATTACCGCATTTTTAAAGACACGGTTGTTTATATCCTTCCAAATTGTCCATGCAGAAGCTAGCCAAATAACCTTAAAGTAAATATGAGAAGATCTTGGCATACCAGCCATATGAATAAACTGATTAAAGTGATCATTTATCGACCATGGACACACAAAAGAAATGTCAAGCCAATGATAAATGAGGTACCAAATACTTCCAAACAATTAGTTGCAACCAATAAAGAGATGATCCGCCGTGTCCATGTTACCGCACCTACTGACACACAAGTTATCGTTATGTTGAATAACATATCTTGAAACCAAATTTGATCTTGTTGAAATTCTATCTTGTAGTAGTCGCCAAGCAAAGAGAGACACTTTAGAGGGAACCAACTTATGCCACACGATGTTATAAGCATCAGTTCATCATAAGTTGTGAGATAACGATGCATCCCACGAACCGAATAGTCATGTGTAGGATCAAGAAGCCACCGTCAAGAATCATGTATATTATCCTGAAAAAAATATATTAATTTATCATTCTCTAGATATACTTTAAGAGAACATTTTTTTAAAAAGTATAATCGGCTAGCTAGACACAATCTGGTCGAAATATTTTTAAATGCTTCGACAACACTGGAAAAAAATAATTTTTCCTTAAAATTTCGAAGAGAACATTTATTTACATATACTTTAAGTTATCCAAAACAACTTAAAGAGTTCAAAACAATTTATAAAATATTTTTGTTGTACAAATAAACCTCGAAAATAGTATTCATTTGAAACATCCTTTCAAAAGCACCTGAAAACTATGTCTAAACTATTATGACGAATTTTGACAAGAGTCTCCTTTGTTTTTATTTTGTTTTGATGAGCCTTTGGCTCAATAAACCTAAGAACAAACTCATAGACATACTATTTTCACCAGACAAAAACTCTTGCAATTAAAATCAAACACCGTCAGTGTCATTAATCAATTAAGTGTGTGTTTGGTTTGGTGGTGGACATAATTGATTTTGATAGAATTGAATTTGAGAGAATTGAATTTGAGAGAATTGATTTGGGTTAAAAGTGAGTTGGATGTGAATTGATTTATGTTTAAATACACCCATTTAAAAGTGATTCTTATGTATTAATAATGTTTTGATAGGTTGAATCAAAATTGCTTTTAAGTGCATAATTACCAAAATAGGTCCCAACTTAAATTACATTACTTTTATATTTAACTAGCAACAAACCCGTGCTAAGCACGGGACCCGTGCTCCGCACGAGCTAGGCGTCGAAACGTGAGTTATATGTTAAATGTTATTTGCATTTAGAAAAAATAAGAAAAAAATTAATGATGAAGCTGAAGATAAATATAAAGAGGGTTTTTCTATCATGTGCAGATTTGCACATGTTAAGAAGTTTAAAATAGTTGTCGTTAAATATTATAAGGTGCTGGATTTAACATAAGTCAAAATATTACAAATAATAGAGATTGCTATAATGATAAAGATGAGTTAATGTGACCGTGTTTTTTATTTATCATTTACGAATCCTTAAAAAAATATATCCTTTAAAAATATTTTTATTTTTTATATAAACTCAATTTAACTAATTACAAACATTGGAATATTCATAACTAAATATTATAAAGTGGCAAACTAAAAATATGGTAAAATATTAAAAAAAAAATACGACGTTTAACTAATTACAAACATTGGAATAGTCATAATTAAATATTATAAAGTGGCAAACTAAAAATATGGTAAAATATTAAAAAAAAAAAATACGACGTTAACTTTCCAAGTGACGAATCTCAAACATAAACAACTTTTACCGCTGTTTTGGGACACCGGGATTATTCAGCAAAGGAGAAAACAAACGATTCCGATGGTAATATTCTAGCAAAGAGCGCATCCAAAGAGGTTCAACTTGAACTCCTCTTGATCGTGGTTGCTAAGAATGTGGTTGATAACAGTCGGAATAAATTGGTAGTCGAAATAGGTAATGATAACAGTCAGAACAGACCCATGGATGACCTCTCTAACTATCCTTCTCATAGTTGCCTAGTTTGCAAAAAGACCTTGAGTTGGTTCAGAAGTTGATGAATAATAAAAATATTGATTATGAGGTCTCATCCACTACTTACATCTCAAAGATCTAGAAGAAGAAAAAAAAACTCAACCGAGTTGCCTACCAAACCCGCTTCCGGGGTTCACCTTCTTCCATTCCTCAATTAATATTTTCTATTGGGATATTCCACGTATAGATCCAATGGTTTCTTGTGACCAGGTTCCTTTGCTGCTCATCGTCGTTGGTCAAGAATCTGGTTGGAGAAAGATTCTACAAGCACTTAGCTGACTTTTAGATATCGTTTTGGTCTGTCGATTTATCCTTTTTCTTAATTTGTTTTTCCGATTTGCTTCTCTTTTCGAGGATTTTGGTTTGGTATCCCACTTGTGTATCTTTTTCCTCTTTTTTATTTTATATATTATAAATAAGATTGTATCATTGTTAATGAAAAAAAGTCGTTTGTTATGGAAGAACATATTTATTGAAAAAATAAAATATGTTCAAAAAAATACTTTATTTGTGGATTAAAATGAGGGTATAATAGAAAAAAGAGTTTCAAAAATTCACTTTCATAATTTCATTTTTTTTAAAGACACTTTCTTAATTTCATGTTACCATTCTAAAACGATAGTTAAATAAAAACAAAGGAAGTAATATTTAGAGAATAAGTGATTTTGACATTCAATAATTTAGAGAATGTTTTTATATAGTTTTTGAGTTTAGCATGTTTGGTACGAATTAAAATAAAAATAATTTTGACATTCAATAATTTAAAGATTATTTTCTAGGGATTAATAATTTATTTTGTTTAGATACAACTATATAAAAGGAATATTTTGTTTCAAATTAATCTCAATCTTTCCACAAATGTTTTTTCTCTCCTCTAAATATGATTTTTTGTTACAAAAGACACTGAAGGGTAAAAATATACTTAGGTGTCAAATAATTAACATGGGTCAATATTGCGTTTTTGCTAGTTATTAACTTTCATATATAGAAAATAGATAGATAATCTACAACAGTAAAAAAAATTATAACATGACATGGTGGCCTAACTTTTTTGATTCTTCGTTGTTTTTGAAAAATGTTTAGATCTACAAGTTTCAATGTGTCTTGTTTGTCTACACTCTGGTTTTTCATGCTCAAAAGAGCTTTTATGCTTGCTTATTTGTTTAGGGAGTTGTTGGCACTTGGATTTTGATATCGTGCTGACGGTCGATTCATTAATTGTTTTTCGCAGAGGTTCACTTTTCATATTTGTTTAAAACTGGTTTCGCGCCCGTATACGAGTTCACTTGCTTATTAGTGAATTTTTGTTATGGTAGATTTGAGTCGACCCAATTGGACTGATTTATTGTGTTGTATCCCCGTTTTTTGTTGTACCTGAGTCAGGTCTAATGTCCTCAGACTCTTTATCTATTTCTTATTATTTAATATAATTCTTCTTTTGACTAAAAAAAAGATAAAGAAAAAACAAAGGCAAATTAATTTTAGAAAAGAAACAATCTTAAAAATGTGTAATTTTTTGAAAAGTAAGTATATGCCTGTAATAAATATTTTGTACATTTTTTTAACTCTTTATATATTTAAAAGTTGAATTATAAGAAAATTTGTTTTGATTGGTATTAAGATTAAGTTTGTTTGTTTTATCGAGTGAGTTTGTTTTAATTTGATTTTAGGAGGAAAAAAATAGGGAGAAGTTGAAGCAAAAGACACAAAAATATATAATTTTGATGACGTGTCAAAAAGTTAAGAAAGTGTAAGATTGTATTTTTGGTAGACAATAAGTTTCATAAATTTTTTTGGGTACAAAGTTTCATGATTAGAGAATTAGAGAAAAGAAGATTGTAATTTTTTTTTTAACTCTATAAATATTTAGAAGTTGAATTATAGGAAAATTTGTTTTGACTTGGATTAAGATTAAGTTTGTTTGTTCTTTAAAAAAATATTAAGTTTGTGTGTTTTATCAACTGAATTTGTTTTAATTTATTTTTAGGAGAGAAATTATAAGGGGAAGTTGAAACAAAAGACATAAAATGATATAATTTTGATGACGTGTCAAAAATTTAAGAAGGGTATGATTGTATTTTTGGTAGACATTAAGTTTCATATTTAGATAATAGATTATGATTATTTTCCTTCAAAATAATTTATTAAGTAAAACGTTTAAACCAAAAAACTATATATTAAGTAATATGTACAAAAATTATATGTTTTAAACCGATTTCTTTATTCATAAAATTATTTTAACTTTTTTTAACAATAAAAAAAAATTCTCTCACCAAAAGAAGAAAAGCAAATCAGGATGCAGATCCCCTCCTGCAACATCTCTCCGGCCATCAATCCAACGGTTGAGAATTACAAAGAAAATTAATAAGAAAATGGCATTATTGAACAGAGGGAAAACAAAATGTGGTTAAAAAAGTGTTTTTGGAATCAGTTTTTTTTTTTTGTTAATGAGACCCACAGCAGCAGAGTGATAGATACACATAACAACTTAAAGAACCTGTTGAAAGCGGATCACACACCATCTTCAAACTTGTTGCTGAGAACAACTCTGCAACTACAAACATTTGTTTAATAACAATGCCGCGATTTCGACTTGAAGAAAAATCAGTAAAAATGCTCTGGTGATTATTTTCTAAATGGTAGTGGAGATTGTGTAATTGAAAACTAAATTGAAAATATTGGAAGTTGAAACAAGCACCACACTGGGAAGTTGTAACAAAAAATTCCCGCTAAAGTTTTGCATTTACTTTTAACCACATTTTGTTTTCTCTCTCTTCAATAATGTCATTTTCTTATTAATTTTCTCTTTGTAATTCTCAGCCGTTGGATTGATGGCTGGAGAGATGTTGCAGGAGGGGATCCGCATCCAGCAAATCAGCACCAAAAAATTAAAATAAAAAAATAATAGAAAGCCTATCTAGAAATTTAATGGGTAGTGAGTTAAACCTAACAAAGAGCCCAATATCATCTTCTTCAACCTATTGTCAGTTTACACAACAACAATAAAGCAGCATATCTTGGAAAATCAGAAAGCAATGGAAAGGGCAATATAGGTAGATTAACATGTCACACATCTTTGAAATTCAAAATTGATTCAATCCCACCGCAAAAGATCCATATTGTAGCTTCAACTGAATTCATGTTTTGGGAGTAAAATCAATTTTCACTCAAACAACCCAAACATCTTAAAAAGCAAAAAAATCACGTTTTCAGTGCTCAAACGCGCGTTTTCTGTGCTCAAACGCGTTACCAAACACACACTAAGATTAATTTCCAAGGTTAATGCAAACCTTCCTGGTGTATTCTTTGTGTATGAATATGGTGGAACTGGTAAAACATTTATTTGGAGAGTTCTATCATTTGCCCTACAATCCAAGGGAGATATTATCTTAACTGTTGCGTCGAGTGGTATTGCAGCACTACTCATACCAGGTGGTAGAACTGCTCATTCAAGGTTTCATCTACCATTAACTGTGGACGAGTGTTCAACTTGAGGCATTCATCCAAAAACCAACATAGTGGAGTTGATTATTAATACAAAGCTTATTATTTGGGATGAAGCACCAATGATGCACAAACATTTATTTGAAGAACTTGATCGAACTTTGAGGGATTTGCTTAGACATCACAACAACGACAGGTTGGACATCCCTTTTGGTGGCAAGGTTGTTGTACTTGGTGGTGATTCCCGACAAATTCTCCCTGTTATACCCAAAGGAACTAGAGAAGAAGTTGTTAACGCCAGCATCAATTCTTCCTCTCTTTGGCGCCATTGTGAAGTTCTAACATTGACAACCAACATGAGGCTCTTACATGGTTGTTCAAGTGATGAGATCCAAGAAAGAAAGAAATTTAGTGACTGGGCATTAGGAATTGGTGATGGCAGCATTGGTGAAGTTGTTGATCACGATATTAAGGTACAGATACCAGATGACATACTCATCCACAACTCAGGTGACCATATTGCATCTATTGTCGATTCTATACATCCATCTTTTTTGTCGAGTATGCATGAGCTCTCTTTCTTCCAAGATAGGGCCATATTGACACCGAAAAATGCGACTGTTGAGGAGATTAATGAGTATATGATTTCTCTGATTCCTGGTGAAGAGAAGATTTATCTGAGTTGTGATTCACCTTTGACAAATCCATCCATTGTAAATAGACCAGATGATATTCACACACCAGAATTTTTGAACACAATCAACACATTTGGTCTTCCCAATCACAAGATAAAAATGAAGGTTGGTGTTCTTGTTATGTTGTTAAGAAATTTGGACCAAACATCATGTATATGTAATGAAACAAGGTTGATAATTACAAAGATGGGTAGGTATGTACTTGAAGCCAAAGTTATAACTGGTAGCAACATTGGAGAAAATGTGTACATCCCCAGGTTATCCCTTACACCTTCTGATAACAGATTTTTTTTTAAGTTTCAGTGTAGGCAATTCCCCATATCGGTATGCTTTGCAATGACCATTAATAAAAGTCAAGGACAGTCACTCAAGCAGGTTAGGGTATATCTTCCACAATCTGTGTTCTCGCATGGTCAACTGTATGTTGCAGTTTCACGAGTTACATCTAGGAGCGGTCTGAAGATGCTTATATCAGACGACGACAATGTTTGCATCAACACTACTTCAAATGTGGTTTACAAAGAAGTTTTCCGTAATTTATGAAAGTGATGCTTCTTCCTTTACATATTTTTTTTATCCAAACTTATTGAGTTCTGATTGTTTTGTAGTATGACACATTGATTTTGATTATGACATATGCTATTTTTATGAGTCGTGCGGGTGAAAAGTCTAGTTAATCACAAATGCGGCATCAATTTTAACATTTTTCTAAATATCAAACTAAATTGATTCAAAGTTTCAATGTCACGAAACGTAGATCCATTTTGACCATTTCGACAAGGTGTATCCAATGGTAAACTCATTTCATGGATCCATTACAGAAGGTAACAAAATTTTGTTTGAAAAAATAAACTTCCTTTAAAAAAACATTAATTACTTTTATTGAAAAATAGTAAGTATGAATAATTTGAGAATTGATATAATTGACAAAAAATACCTATAAAAAATCAAAAATCAAAACGACAGTTAAATAAAAATACAAAATAAAACATCGAAACGACACTTAAGTAGAAATGGAGGAAGTACTAAAGTATAATTAAATATTCCACTTATTTATCAAACCACGTTTGATAAGAACTTGAAGATAAGGTCAATATTGAAAGATGATGACATAAAGAAGCATTCCACATTGCAGGTTCATCCTTAGAAAAAGATGTTCATAACAAAAAGATCCAAACAGTAGACTACAATTAAAAAAAGTAGACTATCAAAGAAGAGAGAAAATTTGACGGAATGTAGACTACATTTCCTTTCCGAACAATGCTATATCTTTAGAAAAATAACATCAAGAATTCTTCAAGAATAAAGAGCAACCAATCACAATGCACTATTTGCCACGTTCAAGGAAGTGTGGCTGAAAAATAGGAAGTGAACAAATAAATCATGCAATTAAAACTTGTCAATTGTTTCTTAAAAAATTCTTAATGCTATTTTTTAGATAAATAGCATTTTCCTTTCCAAAATATCCATTCAGTCTTCTTTGAAAATCCTTCCTTCTGATTCGTCGGTCTTTGAACCGTTTACTAAGTTTTTAAAAATATGAATGAAAATCTAAACACCAAGCATGATGAAAATCTAAATACCATTAAAAGAATTTAAAAGAGTTTGATTTCTTGACAAAGTGTTAAAGACGGCAAAATAAGTGCTCAGCGATCTGATTTGAATGCCTATATGAATGATGGAAAATACTAAACAGTAGAAAAATCCTTTTATGAAAAGATTTACTTTTTTTCACCCTATGATTTTCTCGTGTGTTCTATTCAGATTTTAAAATCCTTTAACATGTTTTTGAAGTTTTTATAAAATATTTATGCCGATCGGATTTTATAATCCGAACTACATAAGGTGTGCGAGAAATCAGTAGGATGAAAAAAAAGAGTCAACGATTTAACTGTATAAGAAAAATTCATCGATACCACATAGGTTTGTTGGGTGCCACTGTGAATAAGTTTGATGGAGTTAAACTTAATAAGGTTCGAGTTTGATTTGGTAAAAATAAATATATTAAGCCTAGGCATGGCCGGTGACTTGATAAAGGCTTATTTTTTCAGTTTAAGGCTGACCCTTTTAAAAGAATTTTTTTTGTGTATGGGATCTTAGCCTATTAAAAAGACCATTTCATATGAACGTATTTAAGTAAGTAATATGACATATATTTAAATTGACTAATGAACTAATAAACCTATGAAATTAAACTTCATTTAATATTTAACATGACGTTTTAGAAACTTTGAATACATACAATGTCTTATGAACTTTCTACTTTGAAGTTGCAAAAGAAAACTCTTAACCCTGAGCCGACACCGCTCAAATGTATAATGTATATTTCTTTTTTTGAACAAGCAAAAATGGAATATATTAACATCAACAATGTGATCTTTTTAGCACAAGACATACCAAAAATGACCACTAAAATTTACAATAAGTCAATCACAAAAAAAGCTAAAGAAGGCACTTATCCAATGCCCAAACAAGTAAAAGGGCTCGGATGCCAACAATGAGCCAAAAACAAAATTCAAATTGTTTGCCTTCATCCACCAATAAGAATAATGTTTTACTTTCTCCCATAGTTGTGGAATAGAACTCTCTGAATTATTGTAGATTCTATTGTTTCGTTCTTTCCACAACACCCAAACATAGAGAAGCCTGATGAGCTGTAAAAATGAGTGTCGCGCTTTCAAACCACCTATTGCATAAACAAATTGAATAACGTGATCCAAAAGAAATTGCAGATCTGTTGCCGAAAACCCAATCGACGACCGAACTAAGGGCCGAAGAGAGCCGAATGATCTGCATGAGATAAATAAATGTTGAGCTGATTCAACACCTCCACACCCTATCACACAATACTGAGTATCTGAAGGGATAATGCCGCGAGCCACCAAGTTGGACTTTGAAGGTAATCTGTCACGGAGTAGGCGCCACGGAAAATAGAGACCTTCAAAGGAATATGTCTATGCCAAATTAGAGCTTCCGTTGTGTCCAAAGATATCAAATCCTGAGAAGTTAATAGCTGATAAACTTCACGAACTGAATAACCGTGATCAAGGTCGGGCTGCCATTCCCACTTATATGATAAATGAGTATGCAAAACCATAATGAAGTAACGTTCTATACTCCACAAACAACTCCTCCTCCCACGCCCACAACCTCCTACGCCACTTCCACGCCTGATCATCCCCCACACCCCAATCCAGGGAAAAAAGATCAGCCATAGTACTCAACTTATTCTCAGCGAAGTCAAATAAATGCCGAAACGGTAACACACAAAGGAGTGCCTCCTAACCACGGGTCATACCAAAAATAAGAATGCAACCAATTTCCAACCTTTTTCGAGACACTCTCCTCAAACAAACTACCTCCAACACCACCCACCCGATCACGAATTTTAACAATCTCCCTCCACCATGTTGATGTCGTATTTCATTGATAGTTTATAATAATATCATTTAAATATCCAAATAATTTTTTGGTTACTTAATATGCAATAATTAATAAGGTTAATGAATTTAAATTACTAACAAAAAAATTGCAAGTTTAAATAGATCAGACTGATAGACCTGAAAGATTTTTTGTATGACATTTTTAGCTAAATAAATTGCTATAAAAACCTTAATTTTTTTCTTTTCAAAAATAGTATGCTCTGACCAAAGCATGAAAACTTTAAATCAATTGATTATAGTCAAATGATAATGTCTAGGTCCCAACCAAAAAGGAAGGTTCCCAACAAAACACCAACTATAGTGTTCACCTTTATAAAAAGCTTTATAAAATTGTCTATAACTGTTTACATATCTGTATTATCATTGCAAAAAAGAAATTCCATGGCTTACTCTAAAATTCTCCTTTTATCTATCCTTATCCTTGTTAGATTCCTCTTTTCTGCAACTATCATGGCACAAGACTCTCCATTATTTCTGAATACAATTTGTCCCTTCAACCTTATAACACCCAACAGCACCTTCCAAAGCAATCTCATAAACCTCTTCTCTTCATTTTCATCAAAATTCATAGGCAACACCAAATTCTACAACACCACAGTCACCAGTATAAATCCCTCCGATTCGGTCTATGGATCGTTTATGTGTAGAGGTGACATACCCTCAAAGCTATGTCATGACTGTATAGTTCAAGCAATCAATCAGCTATCCTCAGAGTGCTCTTTGTCCAAACAAGCAGTGATTTGGTACGGCGAGTGCATGGTTCGATACTCGGACCACTCTTTCTTTTCCACGATCGATATGATGTCAGGTTTTCACTGGTGCAATACCGCTGATGTCTTAAACACGAAAAGCTTCGTGTCTTTATTGTTTTCAACCATGAATCAAACTGAAGATGAAGCAGCAAGTACACTTACTGGTGACAAAAACAAGTTTGCAACAAAAGAAGCACGAGTTTCGGAAAATCAGACCCTTTACTGTCTTGCTCAGTGCACGCCGGATTTGTCGCCTAAAGATTGCAGAACCTGTCTCAGTAGTGCTATTGAGAAACTTTCACAAAGCTGTGTTGGAAAGGTTGGTGGGAGATTTCTTTATCCTAGCTGTAATGTTAGGTATGAATTATATCCATTTTATAGGTCTACTTATGTTCTTTCACCAGATGAGCTTGCTCCTCAAACAAATGACTCCAAAGAATTGATTTCAGAAGATCCATTTTATCTTTCCTATAATTGTTCAAGTAACCACAATACATTAATCACCGACAAAAACATCAAGTTACTTCTGTCTTATTTATTGTCGAACGCCACCATCGGCAAAAATTATTATAGCCTTAAAGTGGAAGAAATTGTGTATGGTCTCTTCATGTGTCGAGGTGATCTTCCCTCTCGACTTTGTGTTCAATGTGTCAAAAACGCAACGGAACAACTATACTCAAAGTGTCATTCCTCCCGAGAGGGTATAATTTGGTACAGCCATTGCTTGATTCGCTATTCAAATTGGTATTTCATTCATAACATTGAAACAAGGCCTATGTTTTGCGATATAAATATTACTAGTGGTTCCATCCTGGACCAAAACTTGTTCACAAGTGCATTATCAAATCAGCTATCTGAACTTGTCAATGTTACAGGGAACAGTGAAAAAAAATATATGACAAATTCATTGATATTGAATGATAAACAAACTTTGTATACTCTGCAACAATGTATACAAGATTTGTCTAGTCAAGATTGCAATTCATGTCTAAATGATATGATCAGTAGAGAAATTCCATGGTCAAATTTGGGAAGTGTTGGAGGAAGAATTATATATCCTAGCTGCAATCTAAGGTTTGAATTGTTCAAATTTTACATGGACGGCGACGAAGCTCTACCGCCTGGAAGTCCTTCGACATTTGCAAGACATACAGGTGAACTCTTTGTTCAAGTAGGATTGGATTCTTCTAAAATGAGAAAATCATATATTGATATTTCAATCATGAATGGTTTTCTATGAAAGTGCTAAAATACAGATGATTATTTTTCTATGAATGTGCTATTTCTTACTTTATGCTTTAACTAAAGTGAGTTATCCACTTTACAGTTGTAAGTTGTTAAATCAGCTCGAGTAATATTTTCCAAAAAGCAAATAATAGAAATTAGAATATCTATTTTAACCCTCAATATAGACTAATTTATATTGATCTTAGTTTGTGTCTGTGTGTTTATATATATATATATATATATATATATATATATATATATATATAAAATCTTTTTTGGAAGAAGAAATAACAAAATTAGCCCTGGAGAGAATCTAATTTGAGGTCTTGACAGAAACAAAAGTCAAATGACACGGGACAAGTCAGCTTGGTTTATATATATGATAATAGTAGTATAGCAAAATTTCTATAAGTTTTCATAACTATTGTCCGCGACATTGGTTAACATTTCCAATAGATATTATATTGAGTAAAACCTAAAGAAAAAACTCAAAGGCTATTTAAACATAGGGTCATGCTAACTTGTGTCCTTAGGATACATGTTAATCAACTCAGAAATAGAAATATTCCCTTAAGATTTGTGTATTCAATTAATTAAAAGTTAAAAAATTAATTTCAATGCATGAATTCCAACAAAAAATTCCTACATTTAACTCATTAAGTTGTATCTTAAGGACACAAGTTAATATTTCTCTATGAAAAAATTATAATGAAGCTTCACCAATTGTGTTTTGAAAGGAACTTTATTCAAGTACATAAATTGAATGTTGTCTTGACTTTCTTTTTGAAAGGTAAACAATTTAATAAATAGTTAGGGTACAATATACTGATTTTTTCTTATAAGAAACTTGTTTACTTCTACATGTAAACTATGACATTTATAAAGTATTAATGGTTATGTGCAGAGAAGAGGACAATTATATGCGTTGTTGTCCCTACTGTTATCTTGGTGATGCTATTCTCTATTGGCTACTTTTTGATAAAGAGAAGGAGAAGAAAGAGTCGTAGGACTATTCTTCGAGAAAATTGTAAGTATTATTTATGGAAGAATATAAAAGTTTTGTTGAACTTGCACCTTCTTATAAACTTTAACAAGTTTAAAAATCAAAATCAAATAATTTTTTTCTAGTTGGTGAAGAAAGTGCAACTTTAGAGCCACTGCAATTCGATTGGGTGGTAATTGAAGCAGCAACCAACAACTTTTCTAAGGACAATTACATTGGCAAAGGAGGGTTTGGAGAGGTTTACAAGGTGAGAACATAAGAGAAGGTTTAATGTTTGTTTACTTATATAATATTTATTGTTTTTTATATTTTCCCACCAATAAGATAAGCAAGACATTAAGAAAGTTTTTAAAAAATAAATATTAAAAGTAGATTAAACATTTTTCTAGAAAGTCCAAAAAAAAAATTTAGTATTGCTCAAAATGCATTTTTTTCTAGTAATTTACTTTCATCTTCACTCTATGGTAATTGAAAAGAGAAATCCATCCAAATGTAACATTTAAACTAAATTGAAAATATTGTTCAAGGGTAGAGGAATCCTTATTTTTTAATGTATGATTAGGGTATCCTTTCTGATGGACGAGAAGTAGCTATAAAGAGGCTTTCAAGAAGTTCTAAGCAAGGTGTAGAGGAGTTCAAGAATGAAATTTTATTGATAGCCAAGCTTCAACATAGAAATCTAGTAACATTTATTGGTTTTTGCCTTGAAGGACATGAGAAGATACTTCTTTATGAATATGTTTCCAACAAGAGTCTTGATTACTTTTTATTTGGTATGACACTTTTCACCAAAAACTCTTTCATTTGTCAATATTAAGATTCATGCATTACACATACAGTTTTTTCTATATATGGACTTGATTTTATTTCATGAACAATTTTGTAGATTCTCAACAGCAAAAGTTGTTAACTTGGGTTGAACGCTTTAACATCATAGGAGGAATTTCTCGAGGAATTCTTTATTTGCATGAGCATTCTCGACTCAAAGTTATACATCGCGATCTCAAACCTAGTAATATTCTATTAGATGAAAATATGATTCCTAAAATTTCAGATTTTGGTTTGGCACGGATGGTCGAGATAAGTCAAGACGAAGGAAGTACAAATAGAATAGTTGGAACATAGTAAGTTTCAAATGTTCGCTACTCTAATATCTTTTTCCGGTTCTTATTGATTATCGTACATTTACGTTAAATTAACATCAATTTTTTTTTTTTACAGTGGTTACATGTCTCCAGAATATGCAATGTTTGGACAATTTTCCGAAAAATCAGACGTTTATAGTTTTGGAGTCATGATCTTAGAGATTGTAGCAGGAAAGAAGAATATAAGTTCATATGAACCACAACATGTTGCTAATAGCCTCTTGAATTATGTGAGTGTAATGATATAGCAATAATATCTTTTCATTAGTTGAAATAATCTTTGATCAGACTTTACGTACTTTTCGGTCCAATTTTGGATTTAAAGCTCGTTTTGCCTAATAATCTTATAGCTTAGACCAAATGATATATATTCTATACACTTAAATATGTCACAATCTACCAAGGTAATAATTGAGAAATTTAATTTGACATATTGTTTCAGGTATGGAGACAGTGGATGGATAAAACACCTTTAAATATATTGGACCCAAGTATTAAAGCAGATTATTCTAAAACTGAAGTCATTAAGTGCATTCAGATTGGTCTATTATGTATTCAAAATGACCCAGATGCTAGACCTTCAATCTTGACAATTGCTTCTTATCTTAGCAGTCATTCAATTGAGTTACCAACTCCACAACAACCTGCATTTTTCCTGCAAGGTAGAACTTATAATGAACATGCCACTAGTTCTGCCCTATTCTCTAGCAATGGAATGCCTTCAAGTACTTTCTTTCCTCGATAGATATTGTTAGGTTTTCTTTTGATTGTATTGTTATTGTGAACAATATTTGTTCTAACCTCAATTTCTATTAATTGAAAAGGATAGGGAATGAAGATATGTAATTTGTATATCTTTGTTGGTAATTAAAGAACGTAATTGCTAGTGATAAATGAATTTGAATGATGCATTGATTAAGAGAGTATACAACTTGTTGGGTACTAGAGTAACGAAACATTATCACGCAGCAAAAATAAAAAATGAGAAAAGAGGAATTGAACACACAATATTTATGTGGAAACCCCTCAACAAATAAAGGAAAAAATCATGGGGTAAGAGTAGGTTACTTTCTCTAAATAAAATAAATTACAAGATCTATCTCTAAGTGCAAGGAGAGTACAACTTTCCACGTTTCGTACATTCATAATGCATGTTCCATATCAAAGTCAATTAAAATGGCCTTAACCATTTCCTATGTTCACAATATCCCACTTAAAGCCACTTTTGTAAGATTTCAAAATCTCTCTACCTTGCCAACTCCTTATTGCTACATTTCCAATAGGTCATACGAGGATCGTCACAATACAAACTTGTCAGCATTAATCGGCGTTGTCATTATATCTGCTAAGTTATCATTGGTGTGAGTATTCTGCATATCCACACTTCCCTCCTTCACTACTTCTCAATCAAAATGATATTGAACGCCTATGTGCTTCGTTCTTGAATGAAAAGTTGGATTCCTTGAAATATGCAAGGCACTCTGACTGTCACAATACAAAATAATTTGTTGTTGCTTATGCTTAAGTTCCTCTATTAACCTTTGCATCCAAATAGTTTCCATGCATGTTAAGGTAGTTGTCATGTACTCAGCTTTTTTCGTTAACAGAGCTACAATAGTTTGTAACTTGGATAAGCAACTTACTGCTCCTCTTGGACACGTAAACACATACCCATCAATAGATTTTCTATTATCATGATCAACTGCAAAATTTGAATCAATATAACCCTTGACAGTTAACTCTGATCCTCCGAAAATATTGCAACACCTAAGGTTCCTTTAATGTACATCATGTTCTTTTAATAACATTTCAATGCTTTTTACCGAATCCGTCATAAACCGACTAACCACTCCCACTTCTTGTGCAATGTATGGTCTTGTACATATCATGTCATACATAAGGCTTTCAATCGCCGATGTATATGATACTTGAGACATTTTCATCCTCTTTTCTTCATTGCTAGGACTTGTACTTGAGGATAATTTAAAATTCACAAGAAGTGGGGGTAAAGATTGACTTACAATCTTACATTTTGAAGCGTCACAAGAATTTCCTTAAATAGTTCTTTTGAGAGCTATATCTTCCTGTCTTTTCTGTCTCGGTGATGTACATCTCTAAAATCTTGTTTGTTGGTACCAAGTTTTTCATATCGAACTCCCTAGCCAACTATGTATTCAATTCATGAACTTGGTCTTTGTTGGGGCCTACCACCAACATGTAATCCACATACAACGGAAAAATGATAAAATCAAATCCTTTTATCAACATATCAGTGTCTGCTTTAAACCATACAGAGATTAGGTCAACCTACAAACCAAGTTTCCCCTTTCATTGTTCCTTAAATCCTTTCGGTTGGAGCATATAAATTTCTTCTTCAGGATATCCATGAAGAAAATCAATCTTTACATCCATCTATTCAAGGTGTAAGTCCAATACATAACACTTTGTCAACACTACTCTGTTAGTAGTATGCAACTGTAACAACCCAATATTTTATAAAACTTTTTAATAATTGTTTCTATTGATTTTGTATTTATTCAAAGACGCTGCCTATAATTTTTAATCATTGTTATACGTTTTTCAATTTGCAGATTTTATTTCATTAAATCGGTTATATGACTCCACTTTAGTACTTCTTATTTGTGCTAAATATCTTAATTCCTATTAGAATCCACTTTAAGTGTTATTCTTCTCCTTTTAAATGGTTACACGGTTGTCAAGAGAAATTATTTCCTAGCCTTATCCTTTGTACCATTTGCAAGGCTAAATCAATATAGATATCACTATATTAACTCATTAACCTCTTTAACAAATTTTGAACATCACTATAACTTTCCATGCATTTCTTAAGTGTGTCTGAAGCCATTTAATTGGTTGTCTAGAGTTTAATTAGTTTTCTAAAAGGAATTAAAGCCAATGACCTCCTTACCATATGTGTTGCGCAAAATTTACTCATGTTTCTGGCTATATTCATCCTAGTTACACATGCAAATTATTGTGTTGACCAAAAATTATAATGGGACTTGATGATCATTAAAAGGATAGGCTAATCCTCTTTCTCTCCACCATACTTCCTGATCGTACCTGATCAGAAGGTGATTGTCGGTGCCTTGAATACGGTGGTTTGAGTGGTGGTTGGATATGTCAAACGGCTCTTGAAACGGAGGGGGGATGTGTACCTGCAGGCGCTCTGACGCTCAAGTAAGTAGAGATCAGAGGGTGAGGGTTTAGAGGAAGAGATAGATTCTACCTTGGGGACTGCTATGAGTCCCCTATTTATAGAGGTGGAGGGTTGCAGAGCCGTTGTAGTGGCACACCTGGCTCTGGCGGTTACGAAATCATGGGAAGTGTAACCGCCAGAGAGTTTATTGCGGGAACGTGCAGAGAGCCGTTGTGGTTCGTTTGAACCAGTCTTGCTTGTTCCGTGTACCCCCCTCACGGAGAAGGGGTGTATCGCAAGTAATATTGCCAAACGTGGAGTCTAGGCTTTGGCTTTCATTGGGCCTAAGTGAATGGGCCAAATATCCTTTTGGCCAGTCCAGAACAGTAGCCCCCCAAGTCGTTGCTCTTGATTGGAGAGTGATGACTTACGTGCGGGCGTGTTTGGTTGCTCGTGGCTGACTAAAGGAGGAAAGTTCACTCTCGCGTGACCTCTGCTTGAGAGTGGACTGAGCTGTTTTGAGGGGTGTGAGGACACCTTCGAATCCGGGAACCGTTTGTTCTAGATGATCAAGAGTGCGGCGAGAATTGCGCAGGCACGGGTATCGACGCGCTCGCTATTCTTCGACCCCTTTGTCCTGTACCCAGATTGGTTCTTTAATGGATTGGTTTGAGTTTGGCATACAAATGCTCGATTGAACTTGGTCAGATGAAAAGATTCCCTCGTCAAGAAGTTTAGTCGATTGTCATTCCGCAATTAATGCCCACGTCTCGAGGGAGAGATTGAGGAGACATGGCCTTTGGTTTCTGAGTGACATGTGTAAAGGCTATTGTGGTACTTTAGTTCCTATAGCCTGTAGAGTGTTCCTGGTTTGCGTTTCCCAGATGTCATCCTCATCGTTGATTTGATCCTGTCGTTTGGAGAACCGTTACGATTCACCAGAGCCCTTGAATTGGTGACTTTTTTAATCTGGACCGTAGGTAGAGTACTTAAGTGGAGAGTTGTATGTGATGGGCTGCACCGGATAAGGGCTTCGTGACCTTTCAGAGGTTTTGTGAAGTAGTATAAATAGTTCAAATGTATGTTTGGAACTGTATACCATCTCATTTCTCAGAAACTTAGAAAATTTCCCAAGAGTTTTTTCAAAGGCAAAGTAACTCCGAACTTTCAACTTCTCACTTCAAGCCCAGTTCATCCGTCGTAACAGGTATTGTTCTGTTTCTCCTTCTTCCCTTTGTTTTTATTCTTGATTTCTTTAGTTTTCCGTTTAAGAAACCGTAGGAATGCATGTTTAAAAAAAGGGTAGGAGTTACTCCGACTCGGTGGTTTCTGTCGTTTGTTACGGTGGTTTCCACCGTGTGTCAGGAGTTTTAGAAGTTTTGCTGTCTGTTCTCCGTATTTTTAGAAAAACATTAGCGACAAGTTGTGGTTTAATTCATAGGCCCTAATCTTGCTTGCCTCGGAATGGTACTTTTGATATGGTTAGAGTAGACTTGTCATTCGCCCTTCTCTATGATTTTTAGCGGCGATGTTTGATCCCTTCCTCGCCGTGGTCGACCCGATGGGTGAAGGAAGGGTGGATCTCAATGTTGGATTCATTTTTCCCCTTGCTCTTTCAAGTCTCCCATGGCAAATGAGGAAGCTGTTGCGCCTGCCTTTTCTTGGTTGGGGAAAGAATCCTTAGAAATGGAGTCATCATTTGCTGTTGGCGGAGCGAGAGAGATTCCTTTTGGCTCAATTGGTGGTGCGGAAGATTGAGAGGTAGTAATTTCGAGCACATCTGATCGAGTGTGCTCAGAGTATGGAAATTATGTCTTTCCCATGTATGAAGTGGTTATCAAAGACATGGGTTTTCGGCTCCTCTTCTCTAATTTCCAACAGGAGATGCTCCGGTGGACAAAACTGTCGCCTTCTCAGATTCACCCCAATTCTTATGCTTTCATGAGGGCCTTCGAATTGGTGTGTGATTACCTCAAGATTCTTGCCTTCAAGAATGTCTTTTTTACCATCTTTACCGTACAACGAGGTGCGGATTGGGTTTCTTTTCGTCATACCCAGAAGATGTTTGAGATATTTGCTGGGAAAGTGCGAAGTTTCAAAGAACGCTTCTTTTTGATAAGGCCAAAAAGTGAAGCGGCTTTGGACACTCTTTTGGAAGCGGCGAAGGATTGTGTTCAGGAACACCGTCCTCTTTTCCCTCTGGGTTGGTTTCAAGATCACTTTGGCTATGAGCCAAGGGATTTTTGTCGTACTATTTCTAGTCTCTCGGAGGAGGAGGCAGATGCTCGCCAACAAATTTTGGCGTTTGTTCAGTCTCTCTCACAAAGGGTTAAAACTGACAAACGAGGGAACCCTTTGATGAATGCGGATGGGACATCAGTAACAGATCCCCGCTTCATCAATACCTACGAGTTATTGGTGTCGAAAGATTTCGAGGATTGCCTTGGTAGTTTGTACTTTCTTTTTGCTTTTTAACTAGCTTGTTTTTGTGTGATGTCCTTCAGATTTGATTCATCCCTTTCTATGTTTTGCAGGAAAAATGAAAGATCTAGGAGCCCTCGTGAATGAAGCGAACAAGAAAGTCGCCGCCAAGAAGCGGAGTAAGAAGCGATCACGCCTATTAGGGCACTTCCCGTTCGTTCTGTGAGTGGAACTTCTTTCAGCTTCCGAAAGTATGGTCCGAACCAGACCGGTGCGGCCTTCATTTGACCCTTTTCTTGGATGACCCTGAGCTGAGGATTATTTAGGATCTAGGTCCAGCTCGCCAAGGTCACCCATCTTGAGGACAAGGCAAGGAGCAAGAGGTCAGCTGTCGAGGAGCGTGACCGCTTGCTACTATGGAAAAGCAATTGGCAGAAGCTCAGGCTGCCCTTGAACAAGCGGCTGACTTCTCCAGGAAGTTGGATGAGGAGAAGGTGGCCTTGGAGGTAGCTTTGAAGAAAGCGGACCTTCTTGGAGAGGATGAGACGGAGGATAAACTCGTCCTGAGAAGCATTGACCTGTTGGAGAGGGTTAGCGTGCTGGAAGGGAGCTTGGTGGATGTCATCAAGCTTGGTTTTGACCGTGCAGTGGCTCAGCTGAAGATGGTCAACTCTGGCGTTGACTTGAGCGTTGAGGGAATTCACCCTCTTAGTGATGTAAAATATGGGGTGATTATTAATGTGTTTAGTAAAAATAAGCTATAAGCTAGCTGATAGCTGAAAAGCTAGCTTATAGCTGATGACTGATAGCTGATAGCTTATAGCTGAAAAAGCTCGTTTATTAAAATTAATATGTTTGGTAAAATTGGTTGTTGAAGTGGCTGATAAATATAAAATGACAAAAAAGTACATATCTATTTTATTTATTTATTTATTTTATAAACAATTTTACTCAATATATTTATCTTTAAATATCTTAATTAATTTCATCTTTAAAATGGTAAGTGTGGTATTAAATTAAATTGTGTAATTAAATTTTTAACTTTGATATAATATATATATATATATATATATATATATATATAATATTAAAAGAAATTTCATATAATATAACTTTTTATATTTTTTGAAAATTATATAGCTTTATTTGAAATTATAAATAGTATATAAACTATATATAAAAGGAAAAAAGAAAGTGCATGGCTGTTGAGCAAACCGGAAAAAAAAAGTGGCAGTTGCTTAGGCAACGTGGGTTAGTGGTCAAAAATAAAGGTTAAAAATGGAAGAAAGAATAAAAAGCTAAAAGTTATACGCTCAAAAGCTACTCGAATTAGCTTCTTAAAAAATGCTATAAAATAGTGAAAAAAACTTTTTACCAAACACATATCATTATATCAAAACAAGCTTATAAGCTAGTCCAATAAGCTATAAGCTAGCTTATTTGTGTTACCAAATACAACCAATACCTCCCCTGAATTTCGAGGAGGATATTGGGCATGTCGATGAAGCCCAGGCCGATTCGGCCTTGTAATTTTAATCACTCTTCTTTAACAACCATGCTTGTAATGACATTGTGCCCCCTTCGTGGTTTTAGCACCTTTGCAATATAGCCTGTTTGTTCATTAATTTATACTTGTTTGAAAATGTTTGTCTTATTTTCAAGTATAATGTTTCGAGATTTCTCGCTTCAAGCGAGATTACTACAGAGAGTGTCGCTTGCATCTCGCTTCAAGCATCGCTTAAGCGAACTGTCACCTCTTCTGCACAATTTTTCTCGGGTTTACACCATTTTTCACCCCAAAACCCAAATTTTGATCCCCCAACACCCAAATTTGTTTCCAACGGTTGTTTATAGGTTCATGTACACAAAGAGGCTTTCAAAAACACATTAAACTTGAAATCAAACAACAATCTAACACAATCTAACAATTCACCCATTTTTCCTCAAAACAACTTATCCATCGTCAACATTCATCAACAACAATCAATTCAACAATACCCAATCCATGGGATCATAACAACAACAACAATTAATCATAATTACATCTTCACAAATCATGAATACATCCACAATTCAACAACAATCATCATAATTCATCAATTTCATCCATTTTCACAATTTAGCAACAACATAACATAGAGCATATCATTTTCATGTCAACAACTTAATCAACAACTAAATTCATATATCCAAACATATTTAGATCATATGAACAAGAATTCAACAAATTAAGTTCATGAAAATCACTTATTCAAATAAGCACTTATGCATAGAATTAGAGAAGAAAATAAACTAAGAGATTATTATTGAAATCTAACCCCCTTACCTTAACTCTTCACAATCTAAACTACATTACCCCCTAGGGGAGTCGGATCCCTTTCTTCAACGAATTTGGGTATCTTGTTGTTGTTTATCTCTATCAGTCAGATCGTCTTTGTCGTCCTGCATTCATACTTGCATCACGAGCATTTATAACTATCTTAGGGTAAAAAATGGTGCACTCTGTATTTAAGTCCCTTCGGCCCGTCAAATCGAAGATTTCATCTTCAATTATTCAGACGAAGAAACTTAAATAGGGGCATATGTCATACCCCAATTTTTTACCTAAGATCCTACTTTCATACGCTCTTTGACCCGGAATATTATTTGACTTTTCAAAGAAAATTTCGGCAGAGAGGTATTTTAAAATACCTCATTTTGGTTCGTTTTCGTGCCCACTTTTTATCTATTTTATTTTTTTAGTCTTTTTTATTTTTTTTATTTTTAATTTTATTTTAGTTTTTATTTATTTTATTTTTTACCTTTTATCTTTTTTTATTTTTGTTTTTTTATTTTTGTTTTAATTGGTCATTTTATATAGGTCGACAAATAGTGCCAAATCCGAACCTGTAGACAAACCAAAAACCACAAATCCAAACACAATCCATACCGGTACACAAATACAACACAACAACCACATCACCAAAATCACAACCATTGCAGAATCACAAAGTCTCAAAACACAACAACATAAAATCGGCCACAAAAACCAAATCGGTCAGAACATCACAAACCAATCATATCCAAACCACAAAACCATCACAAACCATTCAAATTGGGATCCAGTAGGTATATTTATTCTTCTTTTTTTGGATCTAATGTTTTTTTTGTAGAGTTTTTTTTCCTTCTTTCTATTAGATCGTAAAATATAAAGAAAACAAAAAAGGAGTGAGTGGGAGAATGAGGGAACCAAAAAAGGAGGAAAAAATAAAAAAAAAAGAGTTATTTAGGGTTCCGGCGCGGCGTCGCCGCCACCTTGGCTGGCTGGCCACGACACCGAAAACCCTCCGGCCACCGTTGGAAGTTGTAACGCCCTACTTCTATTAAAACAATAAAACACGCGAATAATACAAATATTCAAGAAATAGACATTACATTCTCCAATAGTTCTCAAAACATGGATATTAAAAATTTCACAAAAACTTCGCAGCGGATAAATAGCATACATCACCAAGTAGCCATAACATAAGTATCAACATATAACATCGAATAAACTCTAATCTCCACATATGGGTAAAGTTTCAACAACATAATCAATCTAAAATAAATGTACAGACCGACAACTTACATCATAGCTTATACTAAGACTCTAAAACAAATAAACAGAGGAAGCTCCCGCTATCCTCAATCAACCCACCAAGCAAACTAAAAGATCAATCCTGCACGCCGTCTATCAATTCATACAAATAGGTAGGCGGTCAACCCAACGATCACTGGGGGTTAGCTTCACATCATCATAATCAAGCATAAGCAATTGAAAAGATATTCATCAAATTAAACTTCAAATAATTAAACAAAATATAATTCAAGTTCAACATATTTCATCAACACATACAAAGTTCACAACGTCATAATTATGCAAGTCACCAATCAAATCAATCACCAAGCACATACGCTATTATGACTCATGCCAAATTATGATATGTCCCTAAACCCAACTCCTACATGCATGTGGTACCATCACCAACAAAGATCGTCACCTCATAGTGCAACAAAAACATCATTAACATCGTCGTTGAATACAAAGTATTCTAATCCTCTCCACTGGATATAAATATCCTAAGACTTATGATTCATGAACATATGACACACCATGCACATGTTCAACAACACATTCACCATCATTATCACCATCATTTAACATATATGCATTCACCAATAATATCACCATCATTCAACATATATGCATAAATCAACATTAACTACATCACTACAAATCAACAACTTCATATAATTTCTTCTAATTCAAATAAAAGAGAAAAGTATATCACACTATGATAAACATCATTTCCAACACCTATTAATCATTCTCACATCCTCATATAATCATATCAAACTATTCACAAAAAGGTTTGGAAGGTATCCGATCTTAAAAATCAATTTCGACAAAGTTCGTCTATCGTATCATAATTTTAAAACAATTGTAGATATTCAATCAAAACTAAGCAAACAAACTCAAATGCCTCAACTATGTATACACATAGATCACATGTGAGTGAAGTTGTGTATACATGTTCGTTTCACTGGCCGAATGCGAAAAAATCACAAAGTTCGTCTCACTTTATCATTTTTCAAAAAGAATTCTATTTTCAAAGCAAAACAAGTTAAAACTCATTGAAACCATTCATAGCCATTTTTAGAAATCATGTATTCCGTAAACAACCTTAACCTTACCCCTTTCCTCTGAGAAAAACGAGTTTCGGAAAAATCGACGTTCTTGGATGTTTTCAAAAAGTTTTAGTTCAATTTCATAAAATCAAGCTCAAACCAATTCATAAGATGTTCCAGTAGGTTAAAGAGTAAAAACAACAATTAAACACATTGAAAGAAGCATTTTAGAAAGCTCGGATCGGACTCCGAATTCCCGGAACACAAAACAAAGAGTGCTGTCACAGGGCACGTTCGCTTGAAGCGAAGCTGCTCGCTTCAAGCGAACCTCTTCCAAAGAGAATTGGCTTTGTGCTCGCTTCAAGGGAACAGTCCCCTATTCAGGATGAATTCTTACGGGTTCACATCATTTTTCACCCAAAATCCCAAAATTTGATTCCCCAACATCCAAATTCGTCCCCAAAGTTTGTTTACACGTTTATGTACATAAAATGGCACTCAAAACCATATCAAACTTGAAATCAAATACCAATCCAACACAATTCATCAATTCAATCTATTTTTCACAAAAACTCTCAACAACAACTCAATTCACACCACAACTTCAAAATCATGAATACCCATGGCATAAATCATCATCAACAACATCAATTAACCATGAATTCATCAACAATCTAAAAACAACAATATCATGCTTCACCAATTTTGAGCAAAACCCAAAGTATACATATCTATACATCTTAAGCATGTAAATTCAACATCAACAACTTAATTATCATCAAATTCACATACTCAAACAGAACATCAAAATAAGAGCACGAATTTCACCAATTAAATTCACAATAATCACTTTCCACAATTAAGTGAAGGTGAGAAAAACACAAGAAGGGGGGGGGGTTGAATTGTGTTAGCTTTTCACAGCTCTTGAAGAGTGAGAATCTAATTCCTTAGGATCAGAGTCTGATGGGAGATCAGGTTCTGTTGCAGCGGAAATAATCAAGAGATAGAGAGAAGAGAGAACTTAAGCAATTATACAGGTTCCTTCCACAAACCGGAAGTAGTCCTGTCCCCCTTGCACTTCCAAGGAGAGTTCCACTAAAATGTAATATCTATTACAAGTTGCTCAAACACACAGTAACAGACTTCCAATGCTCAAGCACGCAGGCAAGAGACTTCCAATGCTCAAAGACACAACTAAGAGACTTCTTTGCTCAAGGACGCAGCCAAGAGACTTCTTTGCTCAAGCACACAAGCAAGAGACTTCTGACACAATTTACAGAAAATTGAGTAGAGTTGAAACACTTGACAAACAATCAAACGTGTTCCAAATACAAACAAAGACAGTTTGTAAGAATAATCTTAAGTTGTTGATGTGTTTCTGTTAAGACTCAGTTGAATACGATAGCAATGCAGCGTAGTTTTTCAGTTGTAGAGTCCAACAATTCTTCAAGTCTTCTATCCTTTATATAGGCGTTGGAAAGAGACGTTGAGTCATCCAGCACATCAGGATGATTTCTGAAGCTTGATCAATAGCTGTTGATCTGTTGCTTGATATGGTAATAGTCCTTCAATTGCAAATTTTGAATTCCATTCCTTTTGAAGATTAATACCGGTAGACACAGTTGCCAAACTGTACGAGGTAGTGGAGTAGTGGAAACAGAGTTCGTACAACGTACTCTGTACTATCCTGCATTCTTTGTCGTTGAGCATCCCACGCTCAAGTTGACTTTGAAGCTAGCCGTTACTCCAATTGAGAGTTTCTTTTGCATCGTAATGCCTATAGAAATCCTTCTAAGCAGATCTTCAGATTGCAGGCTTCAGACTCACTGTAGCACTTCAGTTTCTGATGATCTTCAGACTCTCTTGGTCTTCAGGTTCTGATAGTCTTCAGACTCTGATAGTCTTCAGACTCTTCTTCGATACAGTCTTCAGATTCTCCTTCGATACAGTCTTCAGACTCTCTTCGATACAGTCTTCAGACTCTATTCGATACAGAATCAGAAGCAACAAGCTTCTCTAGTTCTTTGCTCTTAAAATGTTCAAACAGAATACTTTCTAAGATATAAATCTTGATTAATATCCTGCATACTCAAACAAATATTAGCATATCCAATTGATAATTGTTAATACCTTGTTATCATCAAAACTCAAAACGTGGTATTGCTGAACACCTTTGTTCCAACAGTCTCCCCCTTTTTGATGATGACAAACATCAGTATTTAAAAGGTCAATTGTTGTTAATCTAATTAACAGGTTGACTTAAGGGGTCTGAGGTTTGTAAGCTCAGAGTCTGAGGTTTGTAAGCTCTGACTCCCCCTGAGTCTGATAGTTCTTAAGTTGAGGTTTGTAAGCTCCTCCTATGTTCTATCCAAGTTAATTAAATTCAATTTTCATAAACAGTTGAATTAATTCTCATAATAATAGACGAATTAGAGAACATATTCTTTAAACGGGGGCTCAGAATCTAACTAAGCACATTTCGCAAATTTCCCTTTAACTTTTACATAGAACTTGCAGATTCAACAAATAACAACAAATAGTCACAAATCTCACAAAGCTTTCCTTCTCCCCCTTTTGTCATCAACAAAAAGGTTTAGAAACAAGTTTCTCCCCCTTTTTAAATGACTTCAGGTAAGGGTAAATTTTTTTTTTAAGGAAAACAAGATTTAGAGCGGAAAAAAAAAATAGAAGATTCAAAGCACAGTATATGTAAGAGGCATATAGATTAAGTTAAAACTTGAATAATTCTTAAGAACGAAGTATCAGAAGATAAAGGAAAACAGCAGAATTAAGTTACAAGCAAAAAAAAACACAAAGAATTGCAACTAAGGTTGGTTTTGTTTGGCAAGGTGATCCATCAATTTCTGGAGATCCTCTTGCTGCTTCTTAACAATCTCTTCCAAAGCTTCAGTTCTTCTCAAATGAGCTTCTCTTTCAAGTCTTGCTTCTTCTTGAACTCTATGCAGTCTCCTCCTCAAAGAATCAAAAACCATTGTTTCTCTTGGATTGTATTGATCTGCATCAAAGAATGGTTTGTACTCAATCCGCATAATAGGAGATTTCTTCTTAGCTTTAACTTTCTCAGCTCTCTTAACTTCTTCCACATGCTTGGCAGTAACAATAACTTGTTCCTTGACAGCAGCCCTCTGAATTTTGGTGACAAAGTCCAAAAATTCAGTCTTCAAAGTGGAGAACTTATCCTCATAGCTTACATTGAGGATAGGCACAAACCTTTGCTCAATAATGTCCTTGAGCTTAGAGTTTGACGAAGCATAGAACTCATCTATCCTTAACGAATCAAAGAGGTTGTGAGGTTCAGAAGTTGAGGGTTGAGAGGCTATTATTGCTTGTAAGGTTTCAAGACCAGTTACAATAGTTCTAGGTTCAGAAAGAGGTTCAGGAACCGTTTCAGACACAGGCTCTGCTATGCATTCTGTTACAGGTTCTGGTATGATATCAGAAGCTTGTTCCAGAATCTCAGAGACTGGTTCCTCTACAGTTTCTGAAGGTTCAACAGAAGCTATGGTGAGAATTTCTGTAGGTTGGGGTATAGAGTCTGGTTTAGAAACAGATTCTGTAGCTTTTGTTGATTTGGATTTAGCAGGGGTTTTTGGTAGTTCTCCTCCTAGGTGTTTCTCAAGAGAATCTAGGGTGTCTGGAGAGTCTACAAAAATAGGCTCATGTTGGGGGGATGGTTGAGTTGAATGAACGGTTACTTCAGGCTCTTCAGAAGGTTGAATTGCCTGAAGCGGTTTGAGAAATGATGGTTGAGCAGGGTGGTCAGCAGGTAAGTTCATAGACACTGTGATTGTGTCTTGAATAACCCTGTCCATAGTTGAATCAACATATTCAACTATTTTGGGGTCAAGTGGGTCAAAGGATGATAAGGGTTTGATTGGTGAGGGGGAAGAATTTCTGAGGGAGAGAAGAATTTGGCTCAAGGGTTTGTTATCTGATTCAGTATCAGATGAAGACTCTTGATTCGTAGAGGAAGGTGAGTTAAATGCCACATTACCAGAGGTGCCAATTCCAGCTTCTGGAGATGCATGATGATCAGAAGCATCAGACAAAGTAGCTTCTGATAGATCAGCTTCTGCAGGAGCCACCTGACTCTTCTGTTTCAGAGCTGATGCAAGCAACTTAGCAGCTTCTTTAACAGTTTCTTCCTTAAGTTCTTCAGCAACCACTTCTGCTGCCATTGCCTTGCCAGCAACATGTTCATCCTCAATCATAGATACAGAAGTACCTATCTTCTGTGCTACATCCTTAGCCACAGGAACCACTTCCATCTTTCTTTTCTTGATATGACTTTCTTCACCATCAGAGTCAGTATCAAGAAATTCAGCAATCTCTTCAGCTAATTTCTCATAATCTCTGTCAGCCTTGCCTTTCTTGGCTTTCTTCTCACCTTTCTTTGCCTTCTTCTCGTCTTTCTTAGCTTTCTTCTCATCCTTGGGTTTTTTTATCCTTTCCTTAATTTCCTTGGATGCAGAAGATACGGACAAAGGCATGGGAGCTATGGTCTTAGGGGCACCAATAGTTACTCCTGGAAGAGCTGTAGATTTCATCTTCTTCTTGGGAGGCTCTTGCTTCTCTTTCTCTTCCTTTGGAATCACTTCCTTGGTCCTTTTCCCTTTAACCTTAAGAGGTCCTCCTCCAGCAGTCTCAAGAATGGCAGAATAGTTGATTATTCTACCAGTTTCATTGAAGTAATCCACCACAAATCTTGCAAGGACTTCAGGATTGTCTTCTTTGGAAATAGGAGGGAAGTCCATCATCAAGTTTGATTGCACATAAGATTCCCTCATATCTTGATTAGAAGGATTGAATCTTTTGACAATCTTCATGTATTGAAGAGTTTTACCGTTGATGATTCTCCCAGTTACTGTTCCAAGATGAGCGTCTGATACTACACCAGATTCTGATAGGACCTTCAAGAGGCCTTCTTGATACAGAATCTCAGAGATTAGCCTTCCAAAAGGAACTTGTCTTCTGGATTCAGGTTGGCTTTTTCTTATAGCCCAGCACATGTGGTACATCACGTACCTAGGAAAGTTTATCTTCTTTTTATTTATCAGAAAATAAAGAAGAACCTTGTGATCAACAGACAGAGTGTTTGTTCCTCCACCTTTCTGAAGCATATTATCCAGTATGATCTTCAGAAGCACCCTATGCTCAGGATGTATGTCAACCAACTTATTTGAGGGTCTTCCTTCAAATAAGAGTTTGTTGCAGATACCCGTCCAGTCGCTCTTCTTCTCAACATTCCACTGGAATTTACCTTCATTCACCACTCTGCAGGCTCTGGCAACCACCTCTTCAGTGATAAGGATTGGAATCCCCAGCACAGCGGACCTGATTTCAAGACCTTTGTACGGTCTTAAACCCATTTCCTTTCTATTATTGCCAGCCAGCTTAGGGTTGTTCATGATTGCAGCAGTTTCTTCAATGGTAGCGTCCTCCTTGTCGAAAACTTCTGCCCTAACCAAGAAATCTCTTACTAGCTCCTGATATGTTGGTCCATTCAACATACCGAAATAACTCATCATTCCTTGTGATAAGAAATGAGAAGAGACGTCTACACCGTGACAAATGAGAGAGCGGAAGTCTACTGGAGATTCAACTTGAACTTCCAGAGTTTCTTTAATGAGGTTCATGGTTCTGGGTTTAATCACGTATGATTTACCAGTTTTGACTAACACACCAGATTGAATAAGATCACTTGCCATTTGAAGGTTTCTAGGTTTTGATTTTGAGAACAAATTTTTTTACAGATATTGAAAACAAGATGAATGTTCAGAGAAAAAATCAAAGTGTGAAAAGAGAAGTGAGTTGTGTGTGATAGGTATTTATAGAGAAAAGTTGATAACCGTTTGGAAAGAATAGGGGACAAACAAACACGATTAATAAATACAGTAAGCATGCAGCCGTAAAAGTATTGGGAAGATGCGAAGGTAAGTTGTTAAACGTAATGAAATCATTGCCCTTTGAGTTCTTACCCAATACAGACAGGCCACGTCTGAGAAACTAAAAAGTAACTGTCACCGTAGTGGGGCAGGTGTTACTGAACTCAACAGTCATGCTTCCACTAATACGAGCTTCTGAGAGTCTAAGATTCCTTAACAGAGTCTGAAGGTCTATCAGAGGCTTATGTTCATCAGAGTCTCCAAAAGAGAGTCTGATTCTCAATTAGCTTCTGAGTATCTTTCAGAATCTGAATTCTGAATTCTTTATAAAATCATATCTTTCAACAGATAAAAGTTTAGTAAATATATCAGCCCATTGATGATCAGTATCAATGAATTGAATATCTAGAATTCCTTTTTGAACATAGTCTCTTATAAAATGATGTTTAATCTCAATGTGCTTTGCTCTTGAATGCAGAATTGGATTCTTAGATAAACATATAGCTGCTGTATAATCACAATAAATTGGGATACAATTTTCAGTTATTTGATAATCCTCAAGCTGATGTTTCATCCAGAGTAGCTGTGTACAACAACTAGCAGCTGAGATGTATTCTGCTTCTGCTGTAGACAAAGCAATAGTTGCTTGCCTCTTGCTAGCCCAAGATATCAGATTCTCTCCCAAAAATTGACAATTGCCACTGGTAGATTTTCTTTCAATCCTGTCTCCAGCATAGTCAGCGTCACAGAATCCAACTAGCTTATAGTCAGAGGATTTCTTGTACAGAAGTCCAAGATTGGTAGTTCCTTTCAGATATCTAAAGATTCTCTTAACAACTGTTAAGTGAGACTCTCTAGGATCTGATTGAAACCTTGCACACAAACATACACTGAATAAAATATCTGGTCTGGATGCAGTTAGGTATAACAAAGAACCAATCATACCTCTATACAGCTTCTGATCAACTTTGGTTCCTTGATCTTCTTTGCTCAGAGTGCAGGTTGGATGCATTGAGGTGTTCATTTCTTTGCAGTCCTCAAGATTGAACTTCTTCAGGAGCTCTTTCGTGTATTTGGACTGATGAACATAGACTCCATCTTTGCATTGGTTGATTTGAATTCCTAGAAAGAACTTCAATTCTCCCATCATGCTCATTTCAAACTCATCCTGCATTACTTTGGAAAACTCTTTGCAAAGTGAACTATTTGTAGAACCAAAAATGATATCATCAACATAAATCTGAACAATAAGAATGTCTTTCTTCAGAGTCTTTCTGAATAGTGTAGTGTCAACTTGTCCTCGTTCAAAGTTACTTTGAATTAAGAAATTACTCAGTCTTTCGTACCAAGCTCTAGGAGGCTGTTTCAAGCCATATAGTGATTTCTTCAATTTATAAACATGCTCTGGATGTTTTAAATCTTCAAAGCCAGGAGGTTGTTTGACATAGACTTCTTTAGAAATGACACCATTAAGAAATGCACTCTTAACGTCCATTTGATACAGGGTTATGTTGTGATTTACTGCATAGGAAAGAAGTAACATGATTGCTTCCAATCTTTCAACTGGAGCAAATGTTTTTGTGTAATCAATGCCTTCTTGTTGACTGTAGCCCTGCGCAACAAGTCTGGCCTTGTTTCTGATTACTTCTCCTTGTTCACTAAGCTTATTTCTGAACACCCATTTAGTTCCAATGATGTTCTTGTGTTCAGGCTTAGCTACTAGATCCCACACTTCATTCCTTTTGAATTGATTAAGTTCATCTTGCATTGCCAGAATCCATCCTTCATCTCCAAGTGCTTCTTCAATAGAGGTTTGTTCAATAACAGATAATAATCCCAAAGCAGACTCTTCTTGTCTGAAATACGATCTAGTTCTTCTGGGACTATCTTTATTGCCAATAATCTGATCCTCAGGATGTGAAGATTTGTATTTGAATGAATGTTTGGATTGACTAGCTTGATGAGAACCATCTTGAGCTTCTTCAGAAGCTTCTTCATTAGGAACTTCAGGGGATGCTCCAGCTTCTGAAGTATCTTCAGATTCTGGAATCTGATCAGATTCTGAGTTGCTATCAGAATCTTGAGATCCTGCATAACTTTCATCTTGCTCTGGAGTTTCACTTCCAGGCACTTTGTCATCAAATCTGACATGCATAGATTCTTCAACACATTGTGTTTCTGAATTATACAATCTGTATGCCTTAGATCGTTCAGAGTAACCTAAGAAGATTCCCTTCTGAGCTTTGGCATCAAATTTCTTTAGATAGACTTTATTGTTCAGGACATAACAAGTACATCCGAACTGATGAAAATAAGATATGTTAGGTTTCCTTCCTTTAAAGAGTTCATATGTTGTTTTGTTCAACAGAGGTCTGATATAGATTCTGTTCTGAACATAACATGCTGTGTTTACTGTTTCTGCCCAAAAATGTTTAGCCAAATTGTTCTTATGGATCATGGTTCTAGCCATTTCTTGTAAGGTTCTGTTCTTTCTCTCTACAACTCCATTTTGTTGTGGAGTTCTAGGTGCAGAGAATTCATGAATAATTCCATGTTTTTCACAGAAAACCTCAAAAGGCTCATTTTCAAATTCTCCTCCATGATCACTTCTGACTTTCAAGATTTTCAATTCTTTTTCAGATTGAATTTGGATGCAGAAATTACTAAACATAGAATATGAGTCATCTTTAGTTTTCAGAAACTTAACCCAACTCCATCTGTTGTAGTCATCAACAATGACTAGTCCATATTTACTTCCATATAAGGATGCAGTGCTAACTGGTCCTAATAAATCAATATGAAGTAACTCCAAGGGTCTGGAAGTAGAAACAATTTCTTTCGGTTTAAAGGAACCCTTGACAATTTTCCCTTTCTGACATGCTCCGCAAAGAGCATCTGAATGATAGTCATTGTCTGGTAAGCCTTTGACTAGTTGCAACTTTCTAAGCTTAGAGATTAACCTCCAGTTTGCGTGTCCCAACCGTCTATGCCACGACCACTTCTTATCACCCATTGACAAAAGGCAAACTACCTTCTGATCAGTCAGTTCAGAGAATTTAATCTTGTAGACATTGTTTCTTCTCTTTCCCTTGAAGACTATGGATTGATCATCCTTGTTAATCACAGTGCAGTTGTTCTTATTAAACAAAACATCATAACCACTGTCGCATAATTGACTTATGCTCAGTAGGTTATGTCTAAGCCAATCAACGAACCACACATTATTAATAGAGATAAGAGAGTTACCAATGGTTCCAGTACCAATGATTTTGCCAGTCTGGTTTCCTCCAAATCCCACAGTTCCTCCCTCTTTCATGGTTAGGGTTAGGAACATAGACTTTTCTCCCGTCATGTGACGCGAGCAACCAGTGTCCAGGTGCCAAGCCTTCTGCTTTTCTAGTCCTTTTAGACATACCTGCAACATCAACAATTTCAGACTTAGGTACCCATATTCTCATGGGTCCTCTTGGGTTAGTCCTTGAACCATTGAATTCATTTCGTAAGGTGCGTCTTGAAGTCATTGGCAGTGTTTTCTTCCACACCTTGGGTTTAGAACCGTTTAGTTTAGGATTCAACTTGCCTTTCACAGTTTCTCTTCTTTAAAATTTATGATTTTGTTTTTCAGACTCTGGCTTTTTCAGAGTCCGTTTATCAGACTATGAATGTTTTAGAGTCTGAATCATTGAAGCCTTAGGTTCAAAGTTTTTTAGAACTTTTGTCTTTACATTCTAAGATTTTGACTAAGTCAACACCTTAGAACTTGAAGTTGTAGGTTCTGAATGAGTCACTGTGTTGACTTCATCAGACTCACTTACTGTACTTGCAAAAAGTACGAGTAGTGAATACTAGGGTTTTCTCTGTCTATTAGGGTTTAGACTGATTATTGGATGCCTTGAGAATGCTCTCAAGGGTTGTATTTATAGCCTGCTATGGGCTTGGGTTTCGGTGGCTTGGTCTCCAAGCCATGGGGGGTATTTTAGCATATTTGGCGGGTTCTAGACGTTTCTAGAAGCCACTTGAGGCGGCGCCCTGGAAAGGACGCGCCCTGGGCCTTAGAACTCTTCTGGAGGGCGCTAAGGCCTCTTGGAGGGTCTACAGGCCTTTCTGAGGGTCTTTAGGACTCCTAGGAATATTATGACGGTCCATAGCTCAACAAGCACGAGTCTTGGGACAAGGCGAAGTGGTTTATTTATCTGGACGAACACAGGGTTCCTTAGGAAGGATCCTTCTAGCTGTTTAGGAAATTTAATGACGGTCCATAGCCCAACAAACACGAGTCGTGGGACAAGGCGAAGTGGTTTATTTATCTGGACGAACGCAGGGATCTTTAGGAAGGATCCTTCTAGCTGTTTGATAGCTCCGTAGGATGGTTACATTACCCTTGAGTCATAGATCCCTCCTGTATTGCAAGAAGTTTGACTTATAAAGAACTAATCGCCTAGTTTTCTTTAGTACAGGTTCCTAAGCTATGGCGTGATACTTCTCGCCTCGCCCTCTGGAAAGGCGAGACAGACGTTTCTTGGAATGTTGGCGAGGACTTTAACCTGCGAAATAGATCGGACGGTGTAGATTTCTTGACTCTTCAGTTGTCGTGACGTGTTCACATCTCGTCCTGCCACGCACGTGTTTCCGCTTTTTTTGCAGAGAAAGCGCGTTTTTCGAGGCGACTTTAACTCTTCTGTTCCTATATATTAGCACTTTACTTCCTCTTCAAAACCTTATTTCATCCTTTCGCTTATCAGTTTTCGCTCCTTCTGTTCTCTCTGCTTCCGCTCTCTTCTGATTTAGCTCAACCGTTTATTCCGGTTTTCTCTTCATCAACTCTCCGATTTCGTCCAGGTAAACCCTTATCCTTTCTCCTTTACTGCTTTGAACTAGTCGTTTTAGGCCTTGTAACGATGGTAGTTATTAAAGAATGCGACGAACAAGGTAGAGAGGTCGTTCCGTTTGACCCTAAAGAACTTAACAAATTACAAATGGCTTGTTTGAGACATGCGACCCGTCCTAACGGCGTTATCGATTGGGATGCCTACTTTCGTAGTCTTCCGAATGATACAACCATAGATGAGTCGTCTGATAGCGATAGTAGTAACGACAGCAGTTCCGATAGTGATTGCGTTTTGCTCTATTCTACTTCAGGTGTAAATCAGAATCGAGAGATTTGCTTATTTAGGCCCGCCTTGATAGAGAAAGAAGACGCGATCAGGACAGGTGTGATAATGAGGTTTTTTGCTCCAGAAGTGACGGGTGTGGCATCACTGTATACAGGGAGTGCGGCGATCAATTTCATAAGGAGTGAGATGGATATCTCATCGACGGGACATGAAGAAGATGTCGAACTACTGCAGTGTGACGAGGGCGAGAGGGTGTGTTCGCAATCTTTGGTGGGCGAGGAGTACTTCATGTATGGGGCAGTCCTTGAAGAATTCGGCGTGAAGCTTCCACTAAGTCCTTTTGAGATGGACGTGTTGAAGTTTATGAACGTAGCGCCTTCTCAAATCCGCCCGAATAGTTGGGCGTTCATCCGAGGTTTTGAGATTCTGTGCAAGGCGCTGGGTTTTGAACCCTTAGTCGATCCCTTTTTATACTTTTATGGGACTAAAGATGTTAATAGAGGGACATGGGTAACAATCTGTGCTCATCCAGGTAAGAAGTTGTTCCCTCCGTATGCTTCTAACTTCAAAAAAGACTGGAAAGATACTTTCGTCAAAGTGAAGGGGGCGCTTAACTGTTCTGTGGCTTCTGTTCTATCGGAGGGAAAACCAAAGTTTCCACTGGTTTGGACTGCATCTCCAGCTGCTATAATGGGTTATAATTTTGAAAGAATGACACCTTATGAACAAGGGATTGTTTGTTGCTTAGAGAAAATGCTACACTGCGATATCCATGATCTCTTGGATAAAGAGGGCGATACAGGAGATCTAGATAACTACTTGCGTGAGTGGTTTTACTAAAAGATCCAAGTTTTATTTTTCTCATACGATTATCCTACGACCATTTATTTGTTGACTTCCTTTCTAACTTTCCATCTTTTGCAGAATCAAAAATGCCGCCACTTACTCCTGCTGAAAGGAAAAAGTATCTCGCCGAGTTGAAGGCGAGGAAGACTGTTGAAGGTTACACAACTAGTGACCCTGCTGGCGTGCATCATCGGCGGGTGAAAAGGAAAGATCCTCCCTCGAAGACCACTGTGGGTTCGTCTTCGACAGATGCAGAACCGCTAGAGACGCCTGCTACTGAAGGCGCGGCTGTTGAGGCCTCCGGCTCTCCTCCGCGAAAGAAAATCAGAAGTGGGAAGGGCGATAGCCAAAAACTTCACCTAATTGCAGAAGGGACGGAGAGGATAATGCCGGCGGCTACCTCTCTAAATGACAAGGTGGTAGAGTCCTTTTGACATAAGGACTTTAATTTCCGGAAGTAAGTATTTTCTTTATTTCTTTATTTGTAAAATTGAATATATCTTCTTATGGTTTTATCAGGTATATGGGCGAGAACGTGCCCTTTTGTGAAGTTGATGTGGACGCCGGTATGAAGAGCAAGTTTGGTGACTTGGTGATGGATGCCGGGGAATCTGCCTTGAGAATTCTAATGCTGAATCATACTATGGAGAGAAAGTATGGTGACTTGGAGAAAAAATGCAAAGAAGCTGATGAAGATGCGGAGAAGTGGAGACATCAGGCGACTGGGTTGCAGACTCGCCTTGCTGAAGCTTTGGAATCAAAACAAAAGGCGGAGGACTTGATGAAATCCTTCGAAGTTAAAGCTGTCGAAGCTATTTCTGAGCTTGAAGCTGTTAAGCTGGAACGAGATGTGTTCCAGGAAAAGAACCTGAAACTGGAAAGAGAAGTTGATGAGTGCAAGGGGGCACTTATGGAGTATTTCGACAATGGCTTCGAGAGGGCTCGTGCGCAAGCTGCGCACTTCTATCCTGAAGGGAATTTTGCTGATATGGATGCTGGGAAAGTAATTGTCGATGGGCAGCTCGTAGACGAGGAGTGGCTCCAATCTTAAAGTCTTTTCTTTTTTTAGTTTTATGGCGACCCTGCGTGGCGCTTCAATTGTTTTGTATTTTGGGCGACCTTTTATGGCGCCCAGCTGACTCTTTGCTTAACAATGATCCTCCCGGATTTATGAATTCCTATATTGTCTTTAGACGTGGTAATGATTTTTGAGTTTACGAGCTTTCACGATGTTCCTTTAAATAGTTTAATCCTACCAAGTGTTCAAAAGTATTGAATCTACTTATAGGCGTCTCCTCATTTATCATAACGTGATCTTTCATCTAATACTTTATAATTTGAACAAATTCAGTGAGACTTAATAATTTGTTGGCTTTGCGATACGAACCTCTTACGAGAATACGCTACAAAGTATCTCATAACATTGCGCTACAAGGCGTCTTACAGGGCTGCACTACGAGGCGTCTTACAAGGCTGCGCTACATGGCGACTTTCAGGGGCGGCGCTACATGGCGACTTACAAGGCTGCGCTACGTGGCGACTTTCAGGGGCTGCGCTACATGGCGACTTACAAGGCTGCGCTACGTGGCGACTTACAGGGGCTGCGCTACATGGCGACTTACAAGGCTGCGCTACGTGGCGACTTACAGGGGCTGCGCTACATGGCGACTTACAAGGCTGCGCTACGTGGCGACTTACAGGGGCTGCGCTACATGGCGTCTTACAAGGCTGCGCTACGTGGCGACTTACAGGGGCTGCGCTACATGGCGACTTACAAGGCTGCGCTACGTGGCGACTTACAGGGGCTGCGCTACATGGTGACTTACACGGTCTTCGTGGTGCTTTTTCCTCCTTGCTACTAAAATCAACAGTATTAGTTGTAGATAATAAAGGAAAAGAGATAAATGGCACACATTTTTTGAAGGAGATAGGGTGCCTCATTAAAAACCCCTGCCCTTGCAGGGGAAAAAAGTGCTACCCAGTCCCTTTTTATTAAGCAAATAACAGAAAGCAAAGCATGTAGCCGGTCCGGTTTAAAAAGAAATAATAATACGGCAAGGAAAAAACAAAAAACTGGCCTATAAGGCTCTAACTATAATAATGACGTAGGTTGACGACATTCCAGGTGCGTGGCACTGCTTCTCTGTTCATCTCTTCTAATTTATAGGCTCCATGAGGGAACTTCTCTCTGATCTTGTAAGGACCCTCCCAGTTTGGAAGCAGCTTCCCAATCCTGGTTGGGGCGACCACCTTTTTCAGCACGAGATCGCCTACTTTCATCTCTCTGGGAATAACTCTTGAATTGTATCGGCGAGCTGCTCTCTGTTTGGCAGCGAACTCTCTGATCTGAGCCTGCTCTCTGACTTCATCGATCATGTCCAAGCTACAATGGATGCCTATCTCGTTTGCTTCTTATAAGAAATGTGGTTTGTAAGTTTAAGTATAGAAGAAAAGAAACAACAGAAAATCATGAAAACCTGCAAAAAATCTTGTTAAACTCTTTAGACTATTTTTAAAGTTACCTTCCTCAGAAAAATTATCCCATCTCCATGTAGGAGTGTCTATTTCAACCGGAAGCATTGCGTCAGTGCCATAAACCATTGTGAACGGTGTTTCCTTGGTTGTAGAGTGTGGAGTTGTATGGTACGACCATAGTACCTGTCCTTATCATGTTGAATATTTTATACTCGTTAAGCTATCACTAGGTGATTTTTGCTATTGGAGAATTCATATATAAAGAGAAACATAATAGGTGCAAAAAATTACCTCATGAAGATGTTCCGCCCAAAGGCTTTTGGCGGCTTCTAATTTTTTCTTGATTCCATTTAGGATTACTTTATTTGTTGATTCTGCCTGTCCATTAGCCTGGGGGTGAACCACTGAGACGAATTTTGTTAATATTCCCAGCTGTTTACAGAAATCCACTACTGTAGCACTAGCGAACTGAGTCCCATTGTCTAATACTATGAATCTGGGGAGGCCAAAGCGGCATATGATCTTCTTCCACTAAAACTTTTTTACTCTTTCAGCTGTGATTTTGGCGACTGCCTCTGCTTCGATCCACTTGGTGAAATAATCTACTCCTACAATAAGGAACTTCAACTGCCCTGGCGCTAGCGGAAAAGGCCCTACGATGTCCACTGCCCACTTGTGAAAAGGCCAAGGCGAATATACCGAAGTTAATTCATGTGCCGGGGCGTGCTTCTTATCTGAAAACCTTTGGCATTTATCACATTTTCGAACGTATTCGCAGCTGTCTTGAAGCATAGTGGGCCAGTAATATCCTGCTCGGAGCAACTTTGCAGCAAGAGCTCGCCCTCCTATGTGACTTCCGCAAACTCCTTCGTGAACTTCTAAAAGAACTAGCTCTGTCTCGCCTTCTGCTAAGCAACGTAACATTGGTGTAGCCTTTCCCATTTTATAAAGCTTACCTGATATAATGGTGAATCTGGAAGCCCTTTTCCGAACAACCTGCTCCTCATCTTCATTCTTCGCTTTGAAAGATCCTGTCAAGTACTTCAACAGGGGCGTCATCCACCCTTCGCTCTCTTCTGTTAATGCGTTTACTTCTAAAATTTCTGTGCATGGAGCTGTGATTACTTCTTGGATGACAGTTCTGTTGTTGCCTGGTCTTTTGGTGCTGGCGAGCTTGGCGAGCAAGTCTGCCCGGGCGTTTTGTTCTCTTGGGACGTGAATGGCTTCGAAGAACTTAAAAGTGGCTGCTAAATTCTGAACTTTGGTCAAATACTTGACAAGTTGGGCGTCTTTGGTTTGATATTCTCCTGTGATCTGACTAGTTACCAGCTGAGAATCACTCTTTGCTCGTAGGTTCTCAGCTCCCATCTCTCTTGCCAAGGTCATTCCTGCGATGAGTGCTTCATACTCTGCTTGATTATTGCTTGCTTTGAACTCGAAACGAAGGGATTGCTCAATTAACAGTTCATTGGGTCCTTCTAACACTACTCCTGCCCCACTTCCTTTTAGATTGGAGGAGCCGTCAACTGATAACATCCACACATATGGAACCTCCTCTTCAATTGGGGGAGAGAATTCTACGACGAAGTCGGCTAGAACCTGCGACTTGATTACTCCTCTTGGTACAAACTGAATGTCGTACTCTGACAATTCTATGGACCAAGCTACCATCCTTCCTGCTAAATCCGGCTTACCCAGTACCTGTTTGACAGGATAGTTTGATTTGACCACGACCCTGTGACTTTGAAAGTAAGGGCGTAACTTCCTCGCTGTGGTTACCACAGCTAAAGCCAGACGTTCAATCTTCTGATACCGCAGCTCTGCACCTTTAAGAACTCTGCTGACAAAATAGACTGGTTTTTCTCCCGCCTCTGAGTCTTCTACCAACACTATACTGATGGCATTATCGGAGATCGCCAGATACAGAAAAAGGATGGCGCCTTTACTGGGGCGATGCAGGACAGGCGGGCTTGAGAGGAAAACTTTCAGCTGTTGAAAGGCGTCTTCGCATTCTGGAGTCCATTCAAACTTCTCCTTCTTTTTTATGGAAGCAAAGAAAGAAAAAGCTTTGTCGCCTGCGCAGGATAAAAACCTAGAAAGGGCAGCTAGGCGGCCTGTCAGCTGTTGGACCTCCTTCAGGTTTGATGGGCTTCTCATGTTGATGATTGCTTGGCACTTATCTGGGTTGGCCTCGATGCCTCTGCTTGTTAACAAAAATCCCAGAAACTTTCCAGCCTGCACCCCAAAAGAGCATTTTGATGGGTTCAGGCGTATGTTGTACTTCCTCACTTGCCCTAAAATTTTGTCTAGATGCTCAGTATGGTTGCCATTCTTCTTGGTTTTAGCTACCAAGTCATCAATGTACACCTCCAGATTACGTCCTATCTGCCCGGCGAACGCCATATCCATACTTCTTTGAAAGGTTGCGCCTGCATTCTTGAGGCCGAAAGGCATGACCTCGTAATGATAATTCTTGTTGTTGGTCATGAAAGCTGTCTTGGGAGCGTCCAAGGGATCCATTCTAATCTGGTTGTACCCAGAATAGGCGTCCATGAAACCTAAAGTTTTGAAGCCGGAAGCGTTGTCAATCAGATGGTCAATATTTGGTAGAGGGTATGGATCCTTAGGACAGGCCATGTTCAGATCGGTGTAATCTACACACATTCGCCATTTGCCATTTGATTTCTTTACCAGTACCGTGTTTGCCAACCATGTTGGGTATCTGATTTCGCTTATAAAACGAGCTTCCACCAGCTTACGTACCTCTTCGTCCACTGCTTTACGCCTTTCTTCGCCTAACTTTCTCTTCCGCTGTATGACTGGCTTAACATTTGGGTTGATGGATAGATGGTGGCAGGCTATCTTCGGGTCTATCCCAGGCATCTCTGAAGGCTTCCAAGCGAAAAGGTCAAGGTTTCTTTGTAGAAGTGCGATGAGGGCGGCTTCCTCCGTGGGATCTAGGGCCGTCCCGATTTTGGTCTTCTGATGGTCTTCTGGACCAATAGATATTTCCTTCAAGTCTTCCGTTGGCTCTAGGCGTGGCTATTGGAAATCCTCCCTTGGGTCAAGGTCTATCACGTTCACGTGCTTCTTAACAATCTCATCCTTTTTCTTCTTCTGTAATCGTAGACTGTTGTGATAGCATTCTCTGGCTATCTTCTGGTCGCCCTTAATCGTTCCTACTTTCCCGTTCTCTAGAGGATACTTCATAACTAGAAACTTTGTAGATAGAAGCCCCCCCAACAGGTTAAAAGCAGGTCGCCCTATGATTATGTTGTAAGAATTAGGGGCGTTGATTACCAGATACCTGACCCGTATTGTTTTTGCTGAAGAGCCGTATCCGAAAGTTGTCTTCAAAGTGACGTAACCTCGTACGTGCACCTGCTCCCCTCTGAAGCCTGCCAAGATTCCCCTGAAAGGTTGTAACTGTTGAGGATCCAGGCCCATTCTTTCAAATGTCTCATAATATAGAATATCAGCTGAACTTCCTGTATCTACCAAAACTCTTTTCACGTCCCAGTTGAATATCTGGACAGTAATTACCATGGGGTCATCGTCATGAGGGACGACGCCCTGGAAATCTTTGGGCGAGAAGTGAATCTCAGGCTCCTTTTCTTCTCTTGAGTCATACTCTTGGCATAACATCACTTGCCTGACATACTTCTTACGCGAGGAGTTGGATTCACCTCCACCTGAAAATCCTCCAGAAATAGTGTTCAAGGTGTGTCTTTTCTCTTCGCTGTTTACTTCCTTTCTAGGCTTCTGAGATCTTCCTTCTTTGTCTGTCTGAACGTATCCTCTTAACTTTCCATTATGTATTAGTCTTTCAATCTCCCTTCTTAAGTGGATGCAATCATTGGTGTCATGACCGTGGATTCTATGGTACTTGCACCAACTGCTGGGCTCTGCTCCCATGATCGTGTGTCCTGTTGTCTTAGCCTCTGGGATGATTTTTGCTTCGTAGACTTCTCTGAGTGTCTGTGTCGGGCGAGTATTCAAGGGTGTAAGGACGCCCGGGCGGATCTTGGAGATGTAGGGTGTGTGGGGGCGCCTTTCCTGCCTCTTGTAGAAAGATTGATCCCGGTCAGCCGTGGGCTGGTGATTTCTTCGATCTTGATTAGTGGAGGTGCGCTCCTTTGCATCCCTGGATTTCTTTTCTGCGTTGCTTTCTTCTCCCTTGATGTAACAATCAGCCCTGGCGATGATCTCTTCCATGGAGTCGGCGGGCTTTTGCGCCAAAGATTCATTGAATTGTCCCGCCCTTAAACCATTCTGGAAAGCTCCCACAAAAACCTCTTGATTGGGGTTGATTACCTTGATGGTGGTATCGTTGAATCTGGCTAAGTAATCTCGCAGTGACTCAGTGTGTCCTTGACGGACGTTGAAAAGGCTGGTGGCGGAGACCTTTCGATGGCGACTTGCCGCGAATTGCTGAGTGAGCTTCTTGGTCATGTCTGGGTAACTCATGATAGAGAAACGAGGGAGGTTCATGTACCAACACAAAGCTGCATCGGTTAGGGTTCCTGCGAAGAGTTTGCACTTGAGAGAGTCAGAAGCGCCTACAACGGCCATACGAGTGTTGAACACCGTTATGTGTTCCACCGAGTCGCTCTTCCCATCAAAAGATGACAGATGGGGAGGTTTGAAGTGTTCTGGTACTGGGGCGTTCCAGATCTCTACTGAAAGAGACTGCGGCTCTGGGTTCTCCATCTCGCCATGTTGGGATTCATCTCGTTCCTCTTGTTGTTTCTGCTGAACGGTTTCCACCGAGGCGTGCAGAGCCTCGTTCTGCTCTCGTAAGAGAGCCATGTCGGTTCTCAGGGTCTCGAAATCCTCCGGGGTGGCCATGAGGAAAGCGGCGGCTGCTCTGGGACCTGAGAAGTTCTGAGTGCTGGACTTTCTGAATCACAGGGGTATGACTCGGAAAGCTGATGAGGGTTCCTGAACCACGGTCGTGATTCAAGAAGGTGGTCTAGGTTAGTTTTACCTTTTCCCACAGACGGCGCCAACTGTACTTGCAAAAAGTACGAGTAGTGAATACTAGGGTTTTCTCTGTCTATTAGGGTTTAGACTGATTATTGGATGCCTTGAGAATGCTCTCAAGGGTTGTATTTATAGCCTGCTATGGGCTTGGGTTTCGGTGGCTTGGTCTCCAAGCCATGGGGGGTATTTTAGCATATTTGGCGGGTTCTAGACGTTTCTAGAAGCCACTTGAGGCGGCGCCCTGGAAAGGACGCGCCCTGGGCCTTAGAACTCTTCTGGAGGGCTCTAAGGCCTCTTGGAGGGTCTACAGGCCTTTCTGAGGGTCTTTAGGACTCCTAGGAATATTATGACGGTCCACTTACAAAGTGATTTTCCAATGCTTCTCTGGCGCCATCAGGACTAGGTTTCAGAATCACTTCATTCGAGCTTCCTCCAATGAATCCAAGACCCTGTCCTCTGTTCTGATATGTGCTATAGATCATGGATGCAACCCTTGATCTGTCAATTCCAGTAGCAATAAATTCTTGTAAAGCAATATCTTGCTCACTCAAGTATTTACAACTACACTTCTTGATCAATAAAGTATCATTTTCTTCTTTTAAACTTTCTAACTCAAACAGAGTTGAATTATGTCTTTTTGACAGCTTATCAAGCTGTTGTTTGACTTTCTTCAACTCAGTGGTTTTAGCTTTAAAATGACCAAGAAGTTATTTGACAGAATCTACTAATTCAGATCTTGTGAGTTCAGAAAATACCTCTGTTTCACTTTCAGAGTCTGCATCTGATTCTGCCTCAGGTGTCTCCTTTACAGATTCAGTTGTAGCCATTAGTCCAACAGCCACATTGACTTCACCATCAGCATCATCATCCTCAGACCCTGACTCATTATCAAGATCTTCCCAGGTAGCCATCAGACTTTTCTTGATTTGCTTCTTAAACTTGCTTGACTTGAAGGTTGGCCTTTTTGACTTGGATTTCTCTTTCTGCAGCTCTGGACAATCAGCAATAAAATGTCCAGTCTTCTTGCAGTTGAAGCAACCTTTCTGTTCCTCCTTTTTGAAACCCTTCCCACTGCTCTTGCTCAGAAATCTCTTGTTCTTTTTAGCAAGGTATTGCATTCTGCTTGAAAGCATAGTCATTTCTTTAGCAACATCAGGATCTTCCTCTAAGCTTTCAGAAGCTAAAGATTCATTTTCAGACTCTTCAACCTTGAGAGCTTTTGAGGATCTTCCCTTTGATTTTAAAGCAATGGTTTTAGACTTTCTTGCAGACTCATGTTCATTGAGACTTAACTCATGAACTTTGAGAGAGCTTACAAGATCTTCAACACTTAAGGTGTTTAAATCTTTAGCCTCCTCAATTGCAGTAACCTTTGGTCTCCATCTAGAGGGTAAGCTCCTTAGGATCTTGCTAACATGGTCAGAAGCTATGTAACTCTTCTTTAGTATCTGAAGTCCAAATACTAGAGTTTGAAATCTTGAGTACATCTGCTCAATACTTTCATCCTCTTTCATCTTGAACAGTTCATACTGATGAACTAATAGAAGAACTTGAGCTTCCCTGACCTTTTTGCTTCCTTCATAGTTTGCACAAAGAGAAGCAAACATGGCTCTAGCAGTAGATTTGTCACTCATCTTCATGTATTCCGATTTAGGAATAGCAGTGACAAGAGCTCCTCTGATGATATGATGTTTCTTGTAGATCTTCTTTTGAGCAGCAGTGTGAAGTTTACGGTCAATGGCAGCACCTTCGTCATCAAGTTGTAAGTCACCAACACCATCTTCAAGTATGTCCCAGAGTTCTTCATCAAGACCCATGACATAGCTGTAGAAGTTGGTTTTCCACCAAGAAAATTCTTCAGGATCACCATTGAACTTAGGAATTTTTCCATAATCAGCCTTTTTACTGCTGTTATTGGATCCATAGTCGTATGGTATAGCAGCACCAGAAGAAGAAGGTTCACTGGAAGACATTGTGCTCTCGATTTTCGGGTACGAAACCATTAATCGGATTTGAACCTTTAATCTTTGAACTCTCAACTTTTATTCGTGGGAAGGGAAAAAGTGAGTAAAAACCCTTATAAGACCTGGATCAGGGGGTTGGTTTCGATTGGGGAAGGTGTTAAGCACCCGAATCGACTATGGTATCCCATAGGAACCTTTTACCTATTCTTAATCTTGCGCTAAATTATTTTTACTTATTTGAAAATTATTGCTTAAGAGTTAAAATGAAAGAATGGGGGAAGATGAAGCATGTTTTTGGTTATTTTTATTTGATTTGGAAGGGCCAAAGCCCTTTGCCTACTTACCCAAATAAATCGGGATCAAAATCAAGTAGTTCGGCTAAAGAACTTTTTGATGGGTTGAATTGATTTTAACATTTTTTGAAAAAAAGATTTTAAGAAGAGATGAGAGGCCTCAAGGCATGAGAAGAAAATACGGTGAAGTTGGTTAATTTTAATTGCCAGATATCCATGTCTAATGTGGATATTAAATTGATTAACATTTGATTAAGGAAAATAAAAGGAAAAAACACTTGGGTTACAAGACAAGGTTTACTTTAAAGAAATTTGAATTTTGACTTTTTTTGATTTTAGATAAAATATTTTTCTAAACTAACGGTGGATTAGCGTAATGGCGAAAAATAAATAAATGAGCGTAAAACGATAAATAAAGTGGTGAAGTGTCGGTGCGTGTGTCAGTGCGTGTGTCGATTACATATTACATACCCTAAATACATTCTATGGTCTCAAAAGAAAATAAGATGACGAGAAATAAAAATGCGCAAAAATAAATTACATCATTTCCCTAATTACACACTAAACCAATGGCAATAATAAAATGAATGACGAAAATTAAATATGCATGCAATAATTCTAAGCAAAATTAAACTAAAAGTAAGCATGAAAGGAATTGAGCATGTAACAAACCACAATTAATAATGAACAAGCAAATATCAAGAAAGTAGTGAAAATAAGCGATCAAAAGCAAATTTAAAGCTAGGAAGTTTAAAAAGAGGAAAATAAATTTTTAAGAATGAAAAGAGACATTAAAGTAGCAAAAAAAAAAGTGTAGAATATAATAAAATAGTGAAGAAATAAATAAATAAATAAAAAGTTGGCTCAGCTGGAATAAATCTGGACCACTTGATGCATCAAGGGGTCCAAATTCAAACACTACACAGACTCATCACAGCCACTAGATCTAAATCAACAGGTTTAAAAAAACGAGAGTGCATGGTAAAGGGTGGAGTAGCTAGCACATGATAAACAGGAGGGAGTATAGAAGGATGACGTTGCTGTTCTCTTTCATTTGGAAATGAAAACCTCTCTCTACAAGTTAAAAAGCTTGTATCCCTCTCACAAAGAAAAGCAACAACGCCCCTCCCTTTCTCTTTTTCCGGCGAGGCTTAAGTTTTCCGGCATGGTGGCCGGTGGTGCACCACCGTGCCGGAGTTTCAAAACTCCGCCAAATCAATTTTTTTTTACACTTTTAAATATCCTTTTTCATCCTAAGCACAAATCCGACCTTAAAATTTTCAAAAACCAAACACACAAGCCTAGATCTAAGTTCGAAATTGAAAAAGTTTTACCTCCTTACCTCTTGATGTTGTTTCGGCTTCTTTCTTCTTTCTTTTCTCACGGATCCGAACTTCTCTTCTCTATTTTCCTTGCTTCGAACTTGATTCCTTTCCGGTCGGATTTGTTAGCTTGAGGCCAGTATATATTGTTGTTGAATGATGATGAACGAATTTGCGGTTTACAGGCTTTGTTTGAAGCTTCGAAATTTGTTTGGTGTTTGAATCTATGGGTTTGTAAAGGGATGATGGTGATGTTGTTGTTAGCTTATGAAAAGAAACGAAAATTGTGATGTTTTTCTTGGTCTGTAAGTTCGCGATGGTTTGTGGTTATTGTTGAAAAAAGGTTGCTGGAAATTGTGAAAAGTTTTGAATGTTCTTGATGTTCTTGAGAAAAGTTCAAGAAAAAAAGTGTTTGATCTGATTTTTGTGAGGCAACTGAAATGAATTGTGTTTGCATGGAAATCTGTGCCTCCCCCTCTGACTGACTCTGACAGTACCTTAAATATCTGATACATGGAATGGACGAAAATACCCTTGGCTGAAACTTGGAGAAAAAGTTGGACTAGGACCAATAACAAAATGACATGTGGACTAAATGACTAATTAATGAATAAATAATAAAAAAAAACAGGTAAATAAATAGACAAATAAATAAAAAACGAAAATTAAAAACAAATAATAAAAGAAATGATAATTATGACCGAATAATAATAAAAAAATGTCCCTTCGGAACCAAAAAATGAGGTATTTTAAAATACCTATCTGCCGAAATTTCGTCTGAGACGACAGAAATACGCGGCTTTTTAAACGCTAATAAAATAGTAAATCAACGACGTGAACAAAATGAATTTTAACAACGTAAACTTTACGATAAATAAAATACGCATAAAACGCGGATAAAATTAAGAAATTAATACGCGAGTGACATTAAAATATAAACGAAGTGAAAAATCAAAATAAAATGCGATCAGAATACGAATAAAACAGATATCACGGGAATTAGAGCGCGAACGAAAAAACTATTAAAATACGAACGACATACGAAATAAACAAATTAAATTGGTCAAAATTTGGGGTATGACAGATGCCCCTATATAAGTTTCTCCGTCACGAGGATTTAAAAAGATGAAAATTTTAAATCAACGGGTCGGAGAGACTTAAATATAAAGTACACCAATTTTTGACCAACTCGGAAGTCACAAAAGTAATGCTCTATGAATGTAATGATATGAGTTGTCTATAATGCAAGTACGAATGCAAGGACGACAAAAAATACCGACTGGAGAACCCAATAAATAAGTGTCACTGGGGAGGAAAGGATGTCTGTTACCGTTACTTCGATAAAGACGAACAAATACGAAAGGAAAATACTGTCCATTACCTTTACTGGGGTAACGACGAAGATGCGAAATGAAATACTATCTATTACCTTTACTGGGTAAAGACGAACAACACAAAGGGTAAAACTGTCTATTACCTTCACTGGGGTAACGACGATCAGGATAGGATTTAACAAAGGACACTTTTGGAATAGTTACTCGGGGAGATTGAAAAGGCATTGGTAAAATGGTTGTTTGACACGCAAGTAATTGCGAGCTATTATCCTGATTCAGAGCATTTGTAGGGTATTAACCTGATTCAAAGGCATTAGGCAGGATATCAAACCCGACTCCAAAGGTATTGCAAGCTATTCGCTTGACACAAACGGAACAAAAAAAAGGTTGCAAGCTATTCGCTTGACACACAGGTAACAAAATATGTTTGCAAGCTATTCGCTTGACACACAGGTAACAAAAGATGTTTGCAAGCTATTCGCTTGACGAACACATAACAAAAGTGACCTGCAAGCTATTCGCTTGACACACACGTAACAACAGATGTTTGCAAGCTATTCTCTTGACACACATGGAACAAAAGGTGTTTGCAAGCTATTCGCTTGACACACAAGTACCAAAAGAGGTTTGCAAGCTATTCGCTTGACACACATGGAACAAAACAAAAAAAGGTTGCAAGCTTATTCGCTTGATACACAGGTAACAAAAGATGTTTGCAAGCTATTCGCTTGACGCACACATAACAAAAGTGATCTGCAAGCTATTCGCTTGACACACACGTAACAACAGATGTTTGCAAGCTATTCGCTTGACACACATGGAACAAAAGGTGTTTGCAAGCTATTCGCTTGGCACACAGGTACCAAAAGAGGTTTGCAAGCTATTCGCTTGACACACAATGATGAAAGAGGACCAAAATGAAGGGATACGACCAATCAAGACTAAGGGTGACATCACTGATCAGACACATTGGGGATGACACTTTTATGCGATACACTTGAAATAAGACACGAGATGGTCAATGCAATAATGTATAAATGATATTGTGCATGAAAGTTTATATGCATGAATATGTATATGAATGAATGTATGAATATATGCAGGAAACTTGTACGACCATATGATTGTATATAACTTGATGAAACAAAACTGGACAAGTAAAATAAGAGGTGGACCGACATCGCAGTACAAACACTCGGCAATCTTCAATGGGGATATCATTACTGGAGATGAATCAAAACACTATCGGGGTACAACCCGTTAACCGAACCACTGATGGGGTAAAGCTCCATAATCAAATCACTGATGGGAGAAAGCCCAATAATCAATCATTCTGGCAGAAGCCACAACTAATCAAACCACAGGCAGGAGCCACCACTTCTTGGGATGAAACCCATCAATCAACCATTGGCAGAAGTCGCCAATTACTGGGAACAAATTCCATCAATCAACAACTCGGCAGAAGTCGCCATTCACTGGGAACAAAGTTCATCAATCATAAGTCTGGCAGAAGTCGCCATTCACTAGGAACCAAGTCCATCAATCAACAAATCGGCACAAGTCGCCATTTGTAAACCAGCATGAAGTGCATTCTTCCATTTGGCCCACTTGAATTGTGATGCCTCTGTCTTTGTTTTCTTTTTTCTTTTTCTTTTTTTGTATTGTTTTTCTTTTGAATCCCTAACTTCTGCCTGGACCGCCCTTTCGGGTTTTCAATCCACCGGGAATATACTTTTTGCATGCCCCTAATTTTTGCCTGGATCGCCCTTTCGGGTTTTCAATCCACCGGGACGCTCATTTTTTTGCTTAAGCCGCCCTTTCGGGTTTTCGACTTAGCGAGCTTTTTTTTTTATACTTCTTCTTTTTTCTTTTTTTAACAGAGGTCATCTCATAGCCTTTGGTCACACTTAACTTGCAGAGTTTAACTGTCCTCGAGACGGATGTTGATGTATGCTTCAACTACTCATAAGTTCAAAGAAGATGTACCTGTTGTTTATGCATTTCAAAAGACATGAAAAAATATATTTTTTTTGAATTTTTTTGCTTTAAATATTAACATCAAAAATAGTAGAAAATTTCGTAAATAAAGAATAAATAAGAATTTCAAATAAATTGGCACAGACTCAAATTAATGTAAATGGAGTGGTGGCCCGCTAAAAGCGAGGCTCCACAGATTTTGAAAATTTTGGAAAATGGTAAATATATGGGAAAGGTACATTGAACACAATGACCACTGTTCTCCCTAACAACTTTGAATTCCACTATTCCAAGTTTTGATTTGTGGACGCTCCATATCGAAGGTCTTCTGAGAGTTAAGATGCCCCAAGTGAAACTATGTCTGATTTGATGCAGTTGCTTTGCCATGAGGCGAAGGTCTTTTGACGGCTGAAATGCCCCAAGTGATTTAATGTCCAACCAGATACAGTTACTTTGCCACAGACGAAGGTCTTTTGACGGCTGAAATGCCCCAAGTGATTCATGTCCAAACAGATGCAGTTACTTTGTCATAATCCTTAACTTTTGCATAGATCGCCCTTGCGGGTTTCAACCTATCAGGATAAACATTTTCATTTTCTCATCATTCTCTTTTTTTATATGTCTCTAACTTTTGCATGGACCGCCCTTTCGGGTTTTCAGTCCATCGAGACGCTCTTTTTGCCTAAGCCGCCTTTTCAGGTTTGCGACTTATCGAGCTTTTTCACTTTAACAAAGTATTGCTTGACTGCATCGGTATTCATAGGACGTACAAGTTTATCACCATTCTTTGTAATCGAGAATTCCTTTGCCCCTGGAGTTTGGTTAAAATCAGATAACGTATGTTTGAGCACAAGGCCACCTTTTTTGACATTCATGGGGACGATCTTTCTTTGTCGAAACTTGCTTCATCCTTTGGATATATCTGTTCATGACATAAGACCACAATGTATTTAAATGCAAACAAGCTTAACCTTCATCAGAACTTCCATTGACAGGACTCTGAACTTCATGTTGTATATTGAGGGATGGTGGGAGGGGCTGCCCCTGTTGAAGTGTGTACTGGAGTACAATTCTTATACAAGGCAAATGCTAACATCTCATTGCCAACTTTTGTAATTGAATGCCAATTTCTGGACAGTCTTTCTTGATATTTCTTTGTAGCTTCAATGGCTGAGATGCCCCAGTAGGCAAAAGTTCTTATTAGGAATTCATCCTCTTTTCCGTCAGTTTCAGACACAAGGAACTCAAAGTCGAGAGAGAGTACAAGATTAAAGTGTTCAACGGGTTTATTAATGCATGCTTTGATTATTGATTTTGACAAATAATGAAAAGTTATGATTATGCATATATGATTAAAGAAAAGAAATTGGTTTTTTTGTATTACCATTTTTTTCCAGAAAAAGCACAAAATAAAACAAAGTCGGGATCAAAGCGACTTTTTTTAATTAATGATGAAAATACATAAAGCAAAAAGTCCTAAACAAGTTCACTTTCGCCTCGGGTGGGACGAAAGGATTTTTTTTGAAAAACATAAAACAGCAAACAAACATATTAATTGAACAAATGAGTAGTAGAAAGAAACATCAGCAACGACCCAAGTGCAACTAAACATTCCACGTGTCAACAAATATCATGATCCAGTAGTAGGTTAACTTGCATGTCAGAGTTCAAACTTTATAATGACCATGGGTTCTTTTGGACCAGCTTCTGAACTATCTTCTTCAAAGCAAAGCAGTCTTCAATATCGTGACCTGGTGCCCCTTGATGGAAGGCACAAAAGCGATCGGGCCTGTATCGGGCTGGCAATTTTGCTGGCAACGGAAGAGGTGCCTTGGTGTAGACCAAATTCCTTTCAAGCAATATTGGAAACAAATTTGCATATTTCATAGGAATAGGATCAATCTGTGTTCTTGGAGCCTGTTGTCGAGGCTGTTGTTGAAACTGCGGTTGACACACTGGATTTGAAACAGCGTTTGTGATTGGCATAATAGAGGCCACATGGTGATAAGCCAAATACTGTTGTTGAGGCCAACTTTCCACCATACTCGCTTCCTGGTCTTCGTCCTCTGATCCATCAGCGGGAACACTTCCTTTGATCAAACGTCCTTTTCGGACCAGTTCTTCAATGCGCATACCCACGGTTATCATCTCTGCGAAGCTACCGGATGCACTTGTCAACATACGCTCATAATAGAACTGATCCAGAGTATCAAGGAAAATCTCGGGCAACTCTTTCTCTTCCAGAGGTGGACGGACTTGTGCGGCGAAATCTCTCCAACGTTGGGCATAAGCTTTGAAGGACTCATTATCATCTTGGGTCATGGCATGCAATTCACCTCTTTTTGGGGCCGAGTTCAAGTTGTAGTTGTATCGCTGGACGAAAGCCTCGCACAAATCATTGAAAGTTTTGATATCAACCTTGTTCAGACCCATGTACCATATCAGTGCGACACCAGTCAAACTCTCTTGGAAACAATGGATAAGGAGTTCATCATCCTTGATATGAGCAGACATCTTTCTCACATACATCACCAGATGATCCTTAGGGCAAGTGTTCCCTTTGTACTTCTCAAAATCAGGGATCTTGAATTTGGGTGGTATCACGACATTGGGGACCAAGCAAAGGTCATAAGCATCCTGGCCAAACAGTTCTGTCCCACGGAAAGCTTTCAATTCCAGCTGTATTTTATCAAACTTTTCTTCCAGTTCATCTATCCGATTATATGCAGCCACACCTTCTGAGTGATGGATGTGTTCGTGGTTTTTCTTAATAGTGTTGACCAAAGGAGACGAGTAAGTCATAGCAGCTTGAGGGAACAAGGGGCCCGATTGAGGGATAAGCGTTGTCATTTGCACAAAAGGAGCTTGAACCTCAGAGACAACAGGACGGAATACTTCATCAGAACTTAAAGGTGTGCTCCATAGATAACCTTCCAGCATAGCATTTTGAGGAGTACTAGCGAACACCGTTGAAATCGGGGTAGTGGAAGCAACCGGCTGAGCTTGAGTGTTAGCAACAGGAAGAGATAATGGGTGACTTTGTGCAACCGTCATCAAAGATACTAAGTTCCTCAAAATCTCATTTTCGGCCCGGAGGGTTGTCACCTCTTCACGAAGCTTGTGGTTCTCTTGTTCAAGGTGATCCATTCTGATTTGCTCAAGTGTTGTAGATGCGAGTAGACTGATGGATTGACCTTATATTGAGAAGACACCATGTGAGACACAGACTAGAAACTATGAATGCCAAATGATGCATGATATGCTTATGAAAAAATATACAATTTTTGTTATCGAAGGATTTGTCAAAGTGAATGGTAAACATCGCAGAGGAACATGGTTTTAGTTGAAAATTCGTAAAGATATTGCAATCGGTTCCTTTTCAAAAGGTAAGAACGAAATCCAGGAAGATTTTTGAAGTTGGATTTCTTACTGTTCATTCTTACAAGGTCATACCTTTGATGTTTACAAGACGACTTGTCTAAATCCTTTGATTTTTGGATGAAAAAAAATTTATGAACGAATGCATGTATGCATGATTATGCTAAAGAACATAGAAAACATGGTGAGATTAAGTTCCACAATGTAGGAGTTGAGGGTAAACACACCATTTGGTAAGGACTATGGTTTCACATATACCTGTATCACGGGTTCTACCAAGTTCCCAAATTACAACCCCCTCCGAACTTTATTGGATGCCCGGGACAACACCCGGTCCAACAGCGTCCGTAGGAGAGTCTAGTTTGAGTGTAGCATCGCGTGTCGACTAAGACCAAGACAACACTTGGTTAGCCACCGCACTACATCCTAATGGCCAAGATGGGTTAAAGGTAACTAAGGTCCTTAGCTTCGACGGAAACTTAAAATTAATAATGTCTAAACGTGACAACACACGCCGACGTATATCACTTCAAGATCCTCCGCTAAGTGTGGTTATATCACATGTTACACCACACGAGAATACTCTCGGCATGTCACTATGATTCTACCACTCCTATCTTATATTTCACTCAAGCCCGGGTATAGGACTTATCTCGCCACTCATGTAAGAAAGTAAACAATTAGGCACGTATTTACAAGGTATAAGCAATAATAAAGCGCAAAAGTAAAGAAAGGTAAGTTAGGCTAAACCCTCTAAAACGTCCCCAGTGAAGTCGCCATTTCTGTGCTCTTGATTTTCGGGTACCAAACCATTAATCGGATTTGAACCTTTAATCTTTAAACTCTCAACTTTTATTCGTGGGAAGGGAAAAAGTGAGTAAAAACCCTTATAAGACCTGGATCAGGGGGTTGGTTTCGATTGGGGAAGGTGTTAAGCACCCGAATCGACTATGGTATCCCATAGGAACCTTTTACCTATTCTTAATCTTTCGCTAAATTAATTTTACTTATTTGAAAATTATTGCTTAAGAGTTAAAATGAAAGAATGGGGGAAGATGAAGCATGTTTTTGGTTATTTTTATTTGATTTGGAAGGGCCAAAGCCCTTTGCCTACTTACCCAAATAAATCGGGATCAAAATCAAGTAGTTCGGCTAAAGAACTTTTTGATGGGTTGAATTGATTTTAACATTTTTTGAAAAAAAGATTTTAAGAAGAGATGAGAGGCCTCAAGGCATGAGAAGAAAATACGGTGAAGTTGGTTAATTTTAATTGCCAGAAATCCATGTCTAATGTGGATATTAAATTGATTTACATTTGATTAAGGAAAATAAAAGGAAAAAACACTTGGGTTACAAGCCAAGGTTTACTTTAAAGAAATTTGAATTTTGACTTTTTTTGATTTTAGATAAAATATTTTTATAAACTAACGGTGGATTAGCGTAATGGCGAAAAATAAATAAATGAGCGTAAAACGATAAATAAAGTGGTGAAGTGTCGGTGCGTGTGTCAGTGCGTGTGTCGATTACATATTACATACCCTAAATACATTCTATGGTCTCAAAAGAAAATAAGATGACGAGAAATAAAAATGCGCAAAAATAAATTACATCATTTCCCTAATTACACACTAAACCAATGGCAATAATAAAATGAATGACGAAAATTAAATATGCATGCAATAATTCTAAGCAAAATTAAACTAAAAGTAAGCATGAAAGGAATTGAGCATGTAACAAACCATAATTAATAATGAACAAGCAAATATCAAGGAAGTAGTGAAAATAAGCGATCAAAAGCAAATTTAAAGCTAGGAAGTTTAAAAAGAGGAAAATAAATTTTTAAGAATGAAAAGAGACATTAAAGTAGCAAAAAAAAAAGTGTAGAATATAATAAAATAGTGAAGAAATAAATAAATAAATAAAAAGTTGGCTCAGCTGGAATAAATCTGGACCACGTGATGCATCAAGGGGTCCAAATTCAAACACTACACAGACTCATCACAGCCACTAGATCTAAATCAACAGGTTTAAAAAAACGAGAGTGCATGGTAAAGGGTGGAGTAGCTAGCACATGATAAACAGGAGGGAGTATAGAAGGATGACGTTGCTGTTCTCTTTCATTTGGAAATGAAAACCTCTCTCTACAAGTTAAAAAGCTTGTATCCCTCTCACAAAGAAAAGCAACAACGCCCCTCCCTTTCTCTTTTTCCGGCGAGGCTTAAGTTTTCCGGCACGGTGGCCGGTGGTGCACCACCGTGCCGGAGTTTCAAAACTCCGCCAAATCATTTTTTTTTACACTTTTAAATATCCTTTTTCATCCTAAGCACAAATCCGACCTTAAAATTTTCAAAAACCAAACACACAAGCCTAGATCTAAGTTCGAAATTGAAAAAGTTTTACCTCCTTACCTCTTGATGTTGTTTCGGCTTCTTTCTTCTTTCTTTTCTCACGGATCCGAACTTCTCTTCTCTATTTTCCTTGCTTCGAACTTGATTCCTTTCCGGTCGGATTTGTTAGCTTGAGGCCAGTATATATTGTTGTTGAATGATGATGAACGAATTTGCGGTTTACAGGCTTTTGGTGTTTGAATCTATGGGTTTGTAAAGGGATGATGGTGATGTTGTTGTTAGCTTATGAAAAGAAACGAAAATTGTGATGTTTTTCTTGGTCTGTAAGTTCGCGATGGTTTGTGGTTATTGTTGAAAAAAGGTTGCTGGAAATTGTGAAAAGTTTTGAATGTTCTTGATGTTCTTGAGAAAAGTTCAAGAAAAAAAAGTGTTTGATCTGATTTTTGTGAGGCAGCTGAAATGAATTGTGTTTGCATGAAAATCTGTGCCTCCCCCTCTGACTGACTCTGACAGTACCTTAAATATCTGATACATGGAATGGACGAAAATACCCTTGGCTGAAACTTGGAGAAAAAGTTGGACCAGGACCAATAACAAAATGACATGTGGACTAAATGACTAATTAATGAATAAATAATAAAAAAAACAGGTAAATAAATAGACAAATAAATAAAAAACGAAAATTAAAAACAAATAATAAAAGAAATTAATAACAACGTAAACTTTACGATAAATAAAATACGCATAAAACGCGGATAAAATTAAGAAATTAATACGCGAGTGACATTAAAATATAAACGAAGTGAAAAATCAAAATAAAATGCGATCAGAATACGAATAAAACAGATATCACGGGAATTAGAGTGCGAACGAAAAAACTATTAAAATACGAACGACATACGAAATAAACAAATTAAATTGATCAAAATTTGGGGTATGACAGACATGTTTTTCTCTGGATCTTTTCTGTCACACGGTTAAGTGTTATGGCAACAGAGCCGGAGCTCTGATACCAACTGAAGGTGAGAAAAACACAAGAAGGGGGGTTGAATTGTGTTAGCTTTTCGCAGGTCTTGAAGAGTGAGAATCTAATTCCTTAGGATCAGAGTCTGAAAGAGATCAGAGTCTGATGGGAGATCAGATTCTGTTGCAGCGGAAATAATCAAGAGATAGAGAGAAGAGAGAACACAAGCAATTATACAGGTTCCTTCCACAAACCGGAAGTAGTCCTGTCCCGCTTGCACTTCCAAGGAGAGTTCCACTAAAATGTAATATCTATTACAAGTTGCTCAAACACACAGTAAGAGACTTCCAATTCTCAAGCACGCAGGCAAGAGACTTCCAATGCTCAAGCACGCAGGCAAGAGACTTCCAATGCTCAAAGACACAACTAAGAGACTTCTTTGCTCAAGGACGCAGCCAAAAGACTTCTTTGCTCAAGCACACAAGCAAGAGACTTCTGACACAATTTACAGAAAATTGAGTAGAGTTAAAACACTTGACAAACAATCAAACGTGTTCCAAATACAAACAAAGACAGACTCTGTTTCAAACAAAGACAGACTTTGTTTTTCTGCTTAACTTAGAAATTCTAGAATACTCAGTTTGTAAGAATAATCTAAGTTGTTGATGTGTTTCTGTTAAGACTCAGTTGAATACGATAGCAATGCAGCGTAGTTTTTCAGTTGTAGAGTCCAACAATTCTTCAAGTCTTCTATCCTTTATATAGGCGTTGGAAAGAGACGTTGAGTCATCCAGCACATCAGGATGATTTCTGAAGCTTGATCAATAGCTGTTGATCTGTTGCTTGATATGGTAATAGTCCTTCAATTGCAAATTTTGAATTCCATTCCTTTTGAAGATTAATACCGGTAGACACAGTTGCCAAACTGTACGAGGTAGTGGAGTAGTGGAAACAGAGTTCGTACAACGTACTCTGTACTATCCTGCATTCTTTGTCGTTGAGCATCCCACGCTCAAGTTGATTTTGAAGCTAGCCGTTACTCCAATTGAGAGTTTCTTTTGCATCGTAATGCCTATAGAAATCCTTCTAAGCAGATCTTCAGATTGCAGGCTTCAGACTCACTGTAGCACTTCAGTTTCTGATGATCTTCAGACTCTCTTGGTCTTTAGGTTCTGATAGTCTTCAGACTCTGATAGTCTTCAGACTCTTCTTCGATACAGTCTTCAGATTCTCCTTCGATACAGTCTTCAGACTCTCTTCGATACAGTCTTCAGACTCTCTTCGATACAGAATCACAAGCAACAAGCTTCTCTAGTTCTTTGCTCTTAAAATGTTCAAACAGAATACTTTCTAAGATATAAATCTTGATTAATATCCTGCATACTCAAACAAATATTAGCATATCCAATTGACAATTTTTAATACCTTGTTATCATCAAAACTCAAAACGTGGTATTGCTGAACACCTTTGTTCCAACATTAAGCACTTATGAATTTAAGTAGAAAAGAGATTATACTTAAAGATTATGAAAGAACACTAGCCTCCTTACCTCTTTTCTTCACAAAGTTAAGCTAATTCTCCACGCCCCTTTGCTCCTAGCTTGAATCCTCTTGAAACTTCTCTCTAACCCTTTCTCTATCTCTAGCCTCCTTAGTGTTTTATGAGAAATGAATGAAAAGTTAACCTAGTTTCTATCTAAATTAAGCTTATATAGTCACCACTTACATGGGCTAGATTAATCCCCTCAAAATGGGCCTAACACATTGACATCTAATTAGAAATATTACTACTCACTTAACTTAGTAAAATATCTAATTATTATCATCTCAAAAATAATTACTACGTGTTACCTCAGTCTTAGTAAAAGAAACTATTCACCTCAAGATACTTAAATAATGTCAATTCCACGTTTACTAAAATTTCTTTTCTTAATAAATTACCAAAATACCCTCGAGTACGAAATGACTAAAATACCCTTCATAAGCTAAACTCTACCAATCCCGGATAAAATACACCCAAAGACAAATAATCGCAAATAAGCACGTATAAACACATATAGATAATTAATAAATTAAATCTAACGAAAATCGGGTTGTTATAGAAGTCACCGGAGTGAGGTGGGAGAAGAGGGAGATGGAAGAATAAGATAAAGAATGAAAAATGTGAAATGAATGAAAATAGGAAGGGAGGGGGGTATTTATACCCCTCCCTGTTCTGATGTGCGAGGGTGCATGCTTAACATGCGCCATCGCACCTAGACATTCTGATCTTGATCAGGGGGCCTGCAATGTCTCAATCCAGGATCAGATCAGGGCCATTCATCAAATCAATGACCCATATTAACTCTTTTGCGGCCTATGCATTTTTGCGTCTTTCTAACCTAATCTATCCTTTTCTTATTTCCTGCCCCCCCCGCCTTTTTTTTATTTTTTTTATTTTCATGCATTTTTTTTTATTTTGCATTTCATTTTATTTATGTTTATTATCATCATGAGCATCTTAATTTTTGTCATTTATTTATCTGCAATTAGAATGTATTTAGGGCATTTGTAAATATAAAGGAAAAAGCATGCATTGTCTTTTATTATTTATTTATTCATCTTTTATATGTTAAAAAAATACAAAAAAAATTAGGTTTAGTTTTATTATCCAAGGAAAATGGGTTTCGTTTTGATTCAACGTCACTACGAAATTCTCTCGCGTTTATTTCAACATCATGTTAATTTTTTAGGCTATTAATATATAAATAAATAAGAACAAAAAACATTCAAATAATTATCAAAAACAAATTTCAAAAAAGGTATTCTTTTCCAAAAAAAACACCTTGATCCTCATCAAGTAATTTTCCATTTTTATTTTCTTAAATAAATACTTTAATCCATTTTAATATATTTAAACCCTATCTTAAAATAAAAAACACTAAACAAATTTTACCTTTGCCATTTGGATTTTACTTTTAAAATCTTTTCAAAAACTAATAAAAATATCAAACAAATCACTCCGTTTTTTACCCCGAACTACGTGGTTTTGATCCATCATGGGTACGTAGGCAAAAAACTTTGTCTTTCCAAATCAAAAAATAATAAAAATATTTTCTTTTTTTCCCTTCATTAGATTAGTCCTTTTTACAAACAAATAAAAAACATTTTTAGCCAAAAACAAATAAATACAAGAGGTTCCAATAGAGTACTATAAACGTTTAGGGTGCTAATACATCCCCTTTACGTAACTAACTCCCGAACCTCAAATCTCTTATAATTGTGGGTTTTATTCGAACTGTTTCCCCTTTTCGTTGGAAAAAACTAAAGGTCGATGGTGAACCTAAATTTGTGAGTCAACGCTATTCAATAGCTTCATCTCCGAAAATCACAACCCATCGACTATCTATTATTTGATTGACTAATCCTTTATATTGGGATGGATGATGAGTCAAATGGGTTGGCAATTCTTTACGGGGCTGATTCAACAAGAGAATTTTGAATCAGAGTTCGATATTTTTGTTCATCCTTCGCTGTAATAATATCTTGAGGTTTGCAATGATAACTTGGTATATCTACTATACGACCATTAACTAAAACATGTTTTGCATGTATTTATTTATTTTTTTTTTAATTTGGGACCGAGGAGTAACCTAGTCAATTTTCTTGGAGTCTAGTTCCACTCTAGAACCAACCTAGTCATTTCCAACCAAATTAGACCAGAAACTATTCCATTGTTCTTCGCCTTTCCCCTTTCACAAGTAAGCATTTTTTTCCAATTTCCTTCATCACGAATCACACACCCACCCACGTGTGTGTCACCGCAAACCCTCTTTCTACACCCTTCCATTTTCTTCCACTATTCACCTTTCTTTCATGCTTCAATCCATAACATACCCACAATTTTCCACTCATCAAAACCACAAAATTTCAACCTTTTCATCAATTTTGTATCTGGATTCTTTCAATCATGGCTTGGTATAGAAGAGGAAAGCTTGTTCTTAATGGTTTTCATACCTTAGCTTCTAGGGTTTCATCTCAAAATCCAAATTTTCAACCTAGTAACAGAATTTTGCAATCTGTGTATTTGAATTTGGGTAACAAAAATGCTAGCTTTAATGGGTTTTCTTCAATTTTTCAACCTAGTTCGAGAATTTCGCAGTCTGGGTATTTGAATTTGGGTTCTAAAGGTACTAGCTTTAATGGGTTTTCTTCATTTTCTTCAATTTCTAAGAGATTAGGAAAAATGGGTTGTGAAAATAATAAGAATGTTAGGGTTGGTTCTCAAGGTGGTAACTTTAATGGGATTTCTTCGCTTTCTTCAATTTCTAAGAGGTTAGGGAAAATGGGTTTTGAGATTAATAAGAATATTGGGTTGGGTTCTAAAGGTGTTAGCTTTAATGGGTATTCGTCGTTTTCGAAGAATTTCAGGAGATTAGAGACAAGGGGTTTTGAAGTTAATAAGAATTTTAGGAGATTTTACTATGTTGATCCACAAAATGTGCAGCATTTTAAGCCAAGAGGGCCAAAGAATTGGTTTCAGAATCCTAGGCATGTTATGATTGGTATAGTGGTTGGTTCTGGTGTTTTTATAACTGTGTATTTTGGGAATATGGAAACTGTTCCTTATACAAAGCGAACACATTTGATTTTGATGCCGAAAGAGATGGAGAAGAGTCTTGGGGAGAAGGAGTTTGAGAAGATGAAGGCGGGTTTTAAGGGGAAGTTGTTGCCTGCAATGCATCCTGAAAGTGTGAGAGTTAGGATGATAGCGAATGATATTGTTGAAGCGTTGAAGAGAGGGTTGAGTAAGGAGAATGTGTGGAGTGATATAGATTATGCTTCAGAAAATACTGTGTTTGGTGAAGAAAGTGGGAAGGAGACAATTAATGCATTGACTGAAAATGAAGGGAAAGTTGGAGGGAATTGGCACCGGGAAGATGAGGTTCTTGATGATAAATGGGTTCAGAAGAGTAGGAAAAAGGGTCAGGAGCGAGGCTCGCAACCTTATACGTCACATTTGGATGGATTGAATTGGGAGATTTTAGTGGTGAATGATCCTATGGTTAATGCCTTTTGCTTACCTGGTGGGAAGATAGTCGTGTTTACGGGTTTGCTTGAACATTTTAGAAGTGATTCAGAGATAGCAACTATTATTGGACATGAGGTATTTCTTTGATTCATTTAACTTATTAGCCCTGTTTGGATTAACTTATTTGAACTTATATACTTGCTAAGCACTTCTGAGACTGTTAGAGATATATTATGGAAACAATATATGACATGTCTGGAAGCTTTTTTCTATTTATGATAAATGTTTATAGCTTATACGCAACCAAATTGACTTTATTTTATCTTGTTATAGAAATAGCTTATACTTAAGCACTTATATGATAAAGGCTTACGCTAAAAGCGCTTACATAAGCTATTTATGCAAACAAGAGAATTGTTTTTGCAGTTTAATATGTTTAGGAGACATAAAGTCTAATACTTTCCTGCTTGGTAATTAGGTTGGACATGCAGTGGCCAGACACAGTGCTGAGACGATGACAAAGAATATGTGGGTTTTAATTCTAAACCTCATACTTTATCAATTCGTCACACCTGACATTGTCAACACTATGTCATCACTTTTCTTACGGCTACCTTTCTCCAGAAGGTAATTATTCCTCCTTTTCTCTCTTTATAACCAATTGAATTTATGTGCTGTTCTTTAATAATAGTAGACTTGTTTCATTGATATATAGGTAATGTTTGTTAGACAGATTAAAATAGGAGTGCACATTAAATATTAAGAGAAGGAAAAAACATGAAACTATGTGAAAGATGAATAAAGTTTAGCTTAATTAGTAGAACTAGAGGTATTAGAATAGATTGTTCCCTTATATTTTGTTTTGTTCATATGCAAAATGCTACCCTATACATTGAGTCGTGTAGAAATGTTGTTTTTGGCCTTCCCAATGAATTGGCTTTTTTCATGCCTTAAGACCAAATCAAACACATATTTTTCATCAATTTGAATGTAGTATGAGCATGGTTGTCAAGCTCGTGAGTCAACTCGAAGATTCAGCCGAGTTTACACCCCTGACTCTGACCTCCTAAAACGAGTTAACTCAAGAGCAGAATTGTTTTCTGCACAGACTTGGATGCCTTGTATGGACTTGGTATGACTTACGATTCTGTTGTGAGTTGACAAATTCACCAAAAAAAAATTAATAAAAGGTCAAAATGCAACCGTCTCTTGAAATCAAGGGTTGTGAATCCATATAGCCTTTGTGTTTCTTGTTGCATTTCAGTACAATACAAGTCTAATTGCAACTGTTTCTTGTATCATCTCCGGCATTCCTCCCTGGCATGCTAAGTGTTGCATTGTGTTTCATCGCTCTTCTCTTGCGTTTGCGTGTCAGGTTTTCTCCATTTTGTTTTTGTTTGGTTTGAGATGCTTTGTTCAGTATGTTTGCTGTGCGATCCTCTGTTCTTCTTCTCTGTTCCTCTTTTATAATTTGCACTGTTGTGCGATACTCTGCTGCATTTGTTGTTCTTTCGTGCTCTTTTTTTTGTCTGTTCTGTGTTTTTTTTTTATTTATTGCTCTGGTTCATTCTGTTTAGTGTTGTTTGCTCTCTCATTCTCTTCAGTGTTGGTGATCAATTACTGTTCATTCTTTTCAACATTATTAAGCAATATGAAATTGGAAATGTTATTTTACTCGGTGTTTTATTATGTGTGTGCCATTTGCGGGGTTTTTAAAGTCAATTTTTAGTATCCAGACTCTTACAAGTTTACGTGTCATATCTACGTAGACTCTCGAGTCTGACAACCTTGATCTTGCGTGCTTATATTTATGCTATGTTTGAAATTAAATTTCAGCTGTATGTCACTTACTATAATATGAATAGTTTGAGTATCTGTTTGTTTACACGAGAGGAAGATAAGAAAAACTGAAACAAATTTATGGGTGTAATCTGTTAAGAGTCCAACATTGGATAAGATATGACATAAAAAAGGATTTATAAGTGGTAGGCATCCTCAACTAACAACCCGTTTTGTAGGGTTGACTTAGCTCCAACTAACTTTTATGATGGTATTAGAGCCTCTCCAACATCCGTTGGGGCCACACAAATCACGCTCTAGATGTCCGTTCCTTGGCGTAAGGATGGGATGGTAATAGTCCCCACATTGGGTGAAATGTGGCCTGACAAAAGTGTTTATAAGTAGGAGACATCTATACCACCATACAACCCGTTATTTTTATGGTTGGGTTAGGCCAAAACCACATTTTAAGAGAATCTATATGCATTTGCATTTCAACTTTCAAAGTTGAATTGTACAGTTGAAATTGGTTGTTGGATTAAGATATTTAAGAGCTTAAAAATTAACATATTTAAGAGTCAAAGCATAAACACAATGCTTAAACTAGACTGTTTTACCAAATGAGTATATGTAATAAGTGCAGATAGTTGCTACTTTGTACACAGCTAATGTGATCATGTTAGTCTAAATCAAGATTTTGTTTAGAAACGAAAAAGAGCGTCAAAATCATAAATTGTAGAATTGTAACACAGATTTTGGTAAAATCCAAAGTATCATCCTCAACAACCAAGCTTTTCTACTGAAATAAGTATTGCCGCTCTTTGCCACTGATCTTTATGATCTCCTTGGTAGCCCACCAATCTTTATGACCTCCCTGCTAGCTGAAGTTGTTTCTTGTTATTCAGCCTTGACAGTATAAGCCACAGTGCCCTTTTTAAGCTGAGACACATAGGATACTTAATGAACCTTCGAAATAGGAAGTAACTTCAATTTGTAGGTGACATTCCCATACCTGCGAGGTTTTTTGTCAATTATATGCAATGTTGCCAAATATTGGCCTTGGCAATATTTTAGCTTTCTGCCATGGTTTGCCATCCTTAATCTATTACATTGACTTACAAGTAACAACTAAAATGTATTTTCTGCCCATATGTACATTTTTTGTGTTGGTCACAAAACGTTTCTCCTTCAACTTTTTAGAAGAGGTAGAGAAAGACCAAGAAAAACTATAAGAGAAACTATTAGGAACGATTTAGAGGTTAATGGGTTGGATCCAAATATGGTTTCGGATCGAACATTATGGCGTAATTTAACCCATGTAGACGACCTCACTTAGTGGGATAAGGCTTGGTTGTTGTGTTTCCAATCCTTAATTTATTCAAGAATACCAAAAATAAAAATAAAAATAACTCGACCAACCCCTAAATAGGAATTAGAATTTTGATTTATTATATTGTAAAGTTGTAGAAGCATTCATTAGCCCAAATGGCATAACCAATTAAGCGTAATGCCCTCTCCATAAAAACTTATCATTGTTATTGATCCCTTTGAGTTGCACAACTTTACCTGATGCATAAATTCTGCTATCCATAATTGCCTACTCCTAGATTACATCCATATTTGCATTAATTCTATGCTTAGTAGAAAGGTATCATGATAAAACATTTCAGATGAAGAACAAAGTTCTGCGGTACTATTTGTTAGTAAGAAAACATGTAATTCAATGAAGTGAATTACAGTTGGTAATAATAACTAAACAAAATTTACGTGTATGAGATAGACCAAAGTAATTCATTTGCATAGGAATACTTAAATGTTCTTGGAATTATTATGTTTACTCTCTATGATATTATAGAATAAGAAACATATTGTATTGTGTGGGTAACTTACCGTGTACTAGTTTCAATTGTATTCAAGCCAATTTAAAGTTTTACATCTTATGACCATAATGAGTCTGATTTTGGAGCTTGTGTGATACACACACATGTTATATAAGGTTTTTCATTTCCATTTGTTTCTTGTTGGACTAAGGATTAGTCCCAAGGTTTCCTTTTAATCTTTTCAAATTTGGTGAATGATGACAATATATCTATTTATATTCTTTTTTTATTGTTACAAATTTCTGTGAATTAACCCAATTTTTTCCACAATTTTTCAGGATGGAAATTGAAGCTGATTACATTGGTCTTTTATTAGTTGCATCCGCTGGCTATGATCCACGTGCGGCACCTAAAGTCTACGAGAAGTTGGGAAAAATCTCCGGCGATTCTAAGCTCTTAGATTATTTCGCTACTCATCCATCTGGAAGAAAACGAGCAGAATTACTTGCTCAAGCTCAAGTGATGGATGAAGCTCTTACTATATATAAGACTGTAAGAGAAGGACATGGTGTTGAAGGATTTCTTTAGGACTTTCATAATTGTTTTGTGAAAGTATTTTGAAAAAGTAAATACTTGTGGTATTTCCCCACACAGCAGGAAATGCCACCATACTTGTCTGTGAATGTGAATTTGGTTTCAGTTACTTTCCATGTTTTAAGATTTCATTTTCATTCCAACTAATGTACATAAGTAAATATAGATTCAATATTTTTGTTAGTTTCTTTTTCAATTTTTGAACAGATTTAACATTCTCATAGATTTTGAAAATATAAACACTGTTTTCATTGTTTCTGAAAATCCACTATGCTTAGATTTGTTTGGTTGAGTTTGATAGAATTGAGTTAGACATACTCAATTTTGTCTAAAAGTGATTTGAACTTAAATTGGGCCAATTTTAATAGTGTAATAAAATGCAGGGATTTTCTTTTCCCATCCTACCAACTCATGTGCTCTTCAAAATATTTTTGTTGAATTATATAATACTAGCATGCAATGTTACACAAATCGAGCGTTAACTCGTCAAGTTTATGTTTTTAGGTATTAAAATCGTGTCAATTCGGAGGTAAATTTAATTTTTGGTAAAATCGGAATGTTTGACGAGTTTGACTTGGGTTAACTCGGTCAAACTCAGGTAAAATCGGAATGTAAGTCAATTTTTTTTCCTCAAAAGAAAAAGTCTAAAGGGAGTTCTCAGAATGTAAGTTTATTAAATTTTAATTTTAGGTAAACTCGTACGAGTTTTTGAGTCGAGTTTACCTAGGCAAAACGAGTTGAGGTAAACTCTCGAGTTGTAAAACCTTACTAGCATGGACATCCGTGCCAAGCACCGGGCTAGAATTCCGTCAAACTGAAGAGAGATAATATTGCAATGTAGCAAAAGTCAAGTCAATTAAAGTCCAACATTAGATGAAAGAGTGCAGGTGGAACATCAAAAGAGTGAAAAACTCATATACTTAAGCCTTAAAATTTTGAATTCTGCTCTTTAGCCAACACGTTTTGTTCATTCCCAACGTTTAGTGTTAAATTTGCGTGGGTTAACTCACGACGTGAGTTAAGTCACGTTGCGTGACTTAACTCATGCTGCATGCTGTTGTAAGGCCAGACATAACCTCATTTTCTTATTTCCCATATAAAAAACTCAAAAATCTCTATCAAATCACCCAAATCCAAAATTTCTTCAACTTCAAATCAAACAACACTTCAATTACAAGTTTTCATAATAAAACATCATTAATCTATTTATGTTTATATGTTAGATTTTTCCTCTTAAATTAGATTTTTTTAGTTTTATGATTTTGTTTAAATTTTGATTTTTTGCAGGTGATTTATATGTTTAGATGTTTGATTTTTTGCATGTGATTTATATGTTTAGATGTTTGCATGTTTATGTTGTAGCTATGAGTTTTAGGGTTTTGTTTAAATGTTGATTTTTTGCATGTGATTTATATGTTTAGATGTTTGATTTGTTGCATGTGATTTATATGTTTAGATGTTTGATTTTTTCCATGTGATTTTTTGTAGATAGGAGTTTTAGGGTTTATGTATAATTTGCACTCCATGTGTTTGATAAAATTTTTGAATTAGTTTTTCATTGATTGTTTAATTTTTTATGGTGTAGATTTGAAACAGGTCGATTTGTTCAGTGTTAGCATAAGCTTCAACGATAGAAATCCTCAATTGTTCAAGGTTTGGTACATTAATGTCACATTAAAAGGTCTCAAGGATCAACTAGATGAAATCAACCAAGGACTCAACCCTGGAGACACAAGGAGAGTGAAATACACTTGGTATGAACGACCAACGTTGGACTAGGGGAGAGTAACGTTCCGTCAGCTAGAATTAAAGAACGACGACGTGAGGAGCATGTTCTCGATTTTTTGGCAGCACAACATGTTCTCGTGAATCGATATGTGTAACAGCCTGAATTTCAGTAGAATTATTTTTAATTGCCTTTAATTGTGTTTATGTATGCTCGTATTTGATTAAACACCTTTTTGTGTGTTTTCGTATAATTTGGTGTTAGAAGGGTATTTTGGTCATTTTGCACTTAGGAATATTTTAGTCGTTTGGGAGGAAGGGTAATTTAGTAACTTCACGGTAAGAATTATTTTTAGTGTTTCGAGTGAGAATCATTAATTAAGCTAAGTTACTACGTTTGTTGAGACAATTAATTAGAACCGTTGTTTAGTCATTATATTTTACGGCGAGTGAATTAGAAGTCTTGAGTTAATAAATTAGAAACTTTGGTGAATTAGGCCCATTAAGAGAATAGGCTTTATGAACCCATGAGGAGAGAAAACTAGGGTTATTCCATTCATTTCAAAGTTTTAGAAAGAGAAGTTTAAGGGAGGCTAGAGAGAGAGTTTCAAGAGAGAAGAGTCTTTGGGAGCAATAGAAGGGTTAGAGGCTCAAGGATTGGAGCTTAATTGAGGCAATAGCTTAGGATTGTGGAGGATTAAGGTAAGGGGGTTAGATTTCAATAATAATCTCTTAGTTTATTTTCTTCCCTAATTCTTTGCATAAGTGCTTATTTGAATAAGTGATTTTCATGAACTTAATTTGTTTAATTCTTGTTCATATGCTCTAAATATGTTTGGGTATATGAATTTAGTTGTTGATTAAGTTGTTGACATGAAAATGATATGCTCTATGTTATGTTGTTGTTAAATTGTGATATTGGGTGAATTGATGAATTATGATGATTGTTGTTGAAATTGTGGAAGTATATATGATTTGTGAGATGTGAATATGATTGATTGTTGTTGTTGTTATGATCCCATGGATTCGGTGTTATTGAATTGATTGTTGTTGATGGATGTTGATGTTGGAAAAGTTGTTTTGAGGAAAAATTGGTGAATTGCTAGATTGTGTTAGATTGAAGTTTGATTTTAAGTTTAATGTGTTTTTGGGAACCTCTTTGTGTACATGAATCTATAAACAACTTTTGAAAACGAATTTGGATGTTTGGGAATCAAAATTTGAGTTTTGGGGTGAAAATTGGTGAAAACCCGTGAAAAGTTGTGCAGAACAGGTGACTGCACACTTAAGCGTGCAACCCCTGTAGCTATTGTAACTTGGGCGCTTAAGCGTGCGGGTCCAGTTGCAGCACCATTTTTGTACGTGTTCCGGGCATCCGATGATTGTTCTGAGCTTTCTCATACACTTCTTTCAACTTGTTTAACTACCGTTTTCACTCATAAGTCTACTAGAACATCTTGAGACTTGAATTGATGCTTGATTTGAGAGATTGAACTAAACTTTTGAAAAATGTCCAAGATCGTTGATTTTTCCGAAAACCGATTTTCTTTAGAAAAGGGGTGGGGTTAGGGTTGTATACTATATACATGATTTCTAAAAATAGTTGTGAATGAATTCAATGATGATTAACTTGTTTTGCTTTGAAAAATGGAATTCTTTTTGAAAAGCGTTAAGAGAGGCAAACTTTGTAATTTCTATGATCTCGTTGTAATTATCCGGTGAAACATGCATGTATGCTCAATTGCACACATATGTGATCTAAGAGCATACATAGTTGAGGCATTGATGTTGTTTTAGTCTGAAAAGTATATGTTGGTTGTTTTGCTTAAGAGCGATTATCTCGGAAACCTTTTGTAAATTGCTTTGTATGAATATTTGAGGATACATGAATGATTGCTAAGTTTTAAACATGATGACTATCACGAATTGGTGAATTTTCTCCGTTACTTGAATTGTCAGAAATCATGTGAAGTTGATAATTGTTGATTCGTTGTTGATGTTGAATTAGTTTACATACTTGATTGAATGCAATTGGTGGAAGTTGTATACTTATAACCGTTGAATAGCCGTTGATTTGTTGAGAACATATGCATGGTTGATTGAGTCATATGTTCATTCATCATATGTCGAGTCGGATGTTGATATCCATATAGCCGTTGATTATAGCCGTTGACTTTGATGTGTTTGTTGCATCATAAGATGACGACCTTGAGGAGATTGGTACCACATGCATATAGAAGTTGAGTCTAGGCGCATAGCATGGATTGACATGAGCCATATTTGCTTATGTGTTGATGGTGGTTTGGCGATAAATGTGATGATGCATTATATATTGTGATGATTGCAAATATTGTGTTGATGGATGATGTTATAGATGAATGCACTTGTTAATTGAGATTTAATCAATGATGTTCATTTCAACTGTTTGTTATTATTAATTATTATTGATGTGAAGCTAACCCCCAGTGGTTTTGACCGCCTGTCTTTCCGTATGGATGGGTAGACGGAGTGCAAGAGTAGTTTTGCTTGCTTGGTGAGTTGATTCGAGGATAACGGATGCTTCCTTTACTTTTCTGTCGAGTCTAGATTTAGGCTCTGATTAGGACGTGGTCGTTACTTATTGTTTTGATTTTATGATGTTGATTATTACCCATATGTCGGGATTTGGAGATTTATATGTTGACATGTTGGATTATATAATTTATGATTTATATCCGTTGCGACTGTTGAGAACTTATATATATATATATATATATTTGCATGCATGTTGTTTTGAAATTGAGTTGAAGGCGTAGCGTCTATTTCTTGAATATTTATTATATTTGCGTGTTTTATCGCTTTAATAGAAATAGGGCGTTACAATATGTTTGTCACGTTGCTGAGATCAACTGAAGATATTATCAACAATTTGATTCCGCTAGAAGACCGTGATTAGCTAGAATTTACCTTTTCGGGTGGACCATCAAACTACAACAATTATCTTACCTCTGAAGTTGGATAAGGTCAAACCTGTTAAACAACAGCTCTCAAGCATTCACCCGAAAGTTGTATGTTTAGGTAGTGTGGTGAAAAGTCAAAAGGTTAAGAGAACACAACATGTATTATGCATAATCAACTATATAAGTTACGATATCGAATTCCTTTATATAAGATGAGTGTCACAGAATTCACTCATTCTTTATGTGATGACTCGTCTTATATGAGGGAATTTGATGTGATAACATATATATAGTTGATTTTGTAGTGTGTTCTCTTCATTCTTTTGACTTTTTAACAAAAGTTGCAAATCTCTATCCGAATGTAATGTAACAAATATGAAATTAAAACTAAATACAATTGTGTATTTTTTGAATTGATTATGTGTACTTGTGACTTTATTTTTTACATTTATTTTTTGAATTTATTTAATACACTACTTTTTCCAAATTTATTCAATACGCTACTCTTTCAAAACTTATTCAATACACTACTTTATTCGAATTTATTCAATACGCTACTTTTTCCGAATTCATTCAATACGTTACTTCTTCCGAATTTATTCAATACAAATACTTTTTCCGAATTTATTCAATACGCTACTTTATCCGAATTTATTTAATATGCAAATTTTATCGAATTTAAATAAAAAGAAAGGAACAAAATATATATGACAAAATCATAAAATAACTGCAAATTTAAATAAAAAGAAAGGAAGAAAGGAACAAAAATAGTACATATAACATCTCATTTTATTAATAATTGATACATTTACAATAATTGATACATTTTATTTGAATTTACTAAAACTACTTCTTTGAGGTAAAAAGAGACCAATCTTGGAGGAAAAAGAGACCAACCTTGGAGCAAAAAGAGACCAATATTCTTGGGGAAAAAGACATTAACCCTTGAGGTAAATCTAAATTAGGTTCTTTTTATACCCCAAGAAGATTCTTTTTACGAACGGTAAAGAGTTTTTGTGGTAAAAAGAAGCGGATTTAGTTTTACCCCAAAAGATTGACGTCTTTGTGCCCCAAGTCGATTGTCTTAGTCTTACCTGTTGATTGGCCTATTTTTGAGATGATGGTGTGAGGAAATGGTGAAGGTAAGAGGAGTATTTATAGGGGGGTGGTAACATAGGTGTTAACTACACTAAATGCAGTCAAAAAACGTGTAAAAATGGTGTAAAATCAAGGTTGAATAACTGACCACCGTCCAAAAAACGTGTTCTTGAGCTCAGACCATCAGCCACAGCAGCGTGAGTTAACTCACGCCACCGGCCAAAAGTGCGTGAGTTAAGTCACACAGAGTTATAACTAGCGTGAGTTAAGTCACGCAGCGGGACTTAACTCACGTAGGGGAAAAAATGCTCTTTTCAGTTGGGAGCGAACAATTCTTGTTGGGTAAAGAGCAGAATTCTAAAATTTTGGATAAAAATGTGGTCTCATTTTGGATGTGTCAATCCACATTAGTGTTGGCTCCGCGTGAAATCCCAACAGTGGTATAATATCTCGGTTCAACGTTGTGGGGGAGCAGCAGTGTTCTAGGTGGTGGTTCACGAACAGAGAGAGGGGGGGGGGGAGAGAGAGAGAGAGAGAGAGAGAGAGAGAGAGAGAGAGAGAGAGAGAGAGAGAGAGAGAGAGAGAGAGAGAGAGAGAGAGAGAGAGAGAGAGAGAGAGAGAGAGAGAGAGAGAGAGAGAGAGAGAGAGAGAGAGAGAGAGAGAGAGAGAGAGAGTTGTACTAGTTCCTGTCACAAACCGAGAGTAATCTACTCCCCTTACACTTTCAAGAGATTTTCACTATAATCACTAAAGGTTATAGATGCTCAAGCCCACAAGCAAGAGACTTTAAATGCTCAATCCCACAAGAAAAAGACTTCCAATGTTCAGGCACACAAGCAAGAGACTTGTACAATCTAACTTAATCAAATAAAAGATTGTTTAAGTTTTCCACTTGATATACACGTGTGAATACAAGAAAAGAAAACCCACTCTTCCTCTGTTCTTTCATTTATTCAGCTTGTAGCGAGCAGAGATCGCCGACATACAAATGATTCGCTTAAACCGAGTAGGTGTCACTGTCTAGCTCGTTTCGATTACTCTGATCGTCAGGATTAAACTCGTAACTTTTCTCACAGAGAGAAGAAACAAAGTAGGAGCTTCAGACCAATCTACTACAATAAACAGAGGGTCTAGTCCCATAGGTACAACCATTAACACCTTACTAATTAATTCTTTGCTACCCCATTCTCCGGAGAAGGAGCTACACGCCCATATAGTCATATAATAATGAGTTATGTTATTTAAACAACTACTTTATATACAACTTATGGGGCAACTAAAAAAATGGAAAGAAATATATGTATTGACACAACAAAATCAATGGAGAGATAAAGTAAGGACATAATGCGTGTATGAGAGAGATGTTTGTCGCAAAATTTATTATAAAATAGATGTATAAATATCATTTATATATAGGAATATGTAATGATCTGATTGATTTTGACAAAAAATGTTAGGAAAATATCAAATAAAAAATGATTTTTGCTTTTTTTAGATTACTGTTAAATTATTATTATTTACCCATAATGCATCGTTGTAAACACTGCAAATTATTATTCGAAAGGCTTTCTTGCAGATATGGAGGACATTATGCCAGATTAGCAATCTAAATCAACATATATTTTATTTTCAAAATGAAAAATGAAGGAATATTTTAATAGCCACATGATCACATGGATCTATATAATGCATTAATGTGTGTTGCTTGCGCTCTATTTAAATGCACAAGCATCAATGCAATTAAAAGTACCCTAGAAGAAAGATATACCAGAAACAATGATGGATCTAGAACACATACTACACATGAATGGAGGCGTCGATGAAGCAAGCTATGCAAACAACTCTTCACTTCAGGTGTGTGTCTTTTTATATAAGGATTGCGTACCACAAGTAAAAAATAGCTATAGAAGTGCATTTGTTGATCGATACTCTTTTACTCTCTGCGTCTCAAATTATAAGTTGTTTTAATCATTTCACACATATTAAAAAATATAATTACATTTTGGAAAATGTTAACTAATGCTTCCGGGGCATTAGTTAAGAACATAAAATTAAAAATATTGGATTAGGAATTGTGAAAAAAGGGAGTATTTAACTTTTTGAAAGTCAAAAAGTTGTTTTCAATAAAAACTTTCTATATTTAACTTCGAGGACACTAGTTAACAAGACACTTAAATTTTTATGAGAAAAATATATTATGTGTTGTTTTACACAATTGTCTTTAATAAATTATATGAGAAATCTCTCAACCGAAAAAAATGATATTGAAAAGATAAATTAAAGAATCGAAAGAAGACAAGTAATAAGTAAATATGGTTATAATAGAAAAATTATCATTAATGTTTCAATGATATTGTTGACGTTTTATAACTTGAGACAATTTTTTTTCTTAGATAGACTTATAATTTGATATTGTATATATTTTAGAAATTATCAATTCTATTGTTTTGAAGGTAATTAATATCTTTTTACTAGTGTCTTATTGTATTGTAGCAAGAGTTAGGTAATAATTAATGAAGAGTAATATTTGTACAATGACAACTTTTGTGATAATAATTTTCCTGCCTTCTTCTTATTGTACAAAAATAATAGAAAGAAAAAGAGAGACAATAAAAACAACACCATGTAAGTATAAGAAACAAAATTGTCTTAAAATTTGTCCAAAAATAGTCGTATAAATATTGTTTCTTCAAGAAATTCGAGAAATATATTCCTAACTCTTTGTCACTTACTACAATAAGGCACTTGTTTAGGCAAACGTGGAACAACGTGAGAGTGAGGACGAACATGATGTACTTTTCGTTTAAGAAATGAGAGTAACCCCTTTTGTTTAAGAGAGAGAAATTATAAAATGACATGTGTTGGAACACTAGTTTAATTCTAATGAGAAGTTGGATAGAAAAACACAATGTGAAAAACTAGTGTGTGTGACTTAAAAATGTCCCACATTGGTGAGTCACCCCCAACTGACAAGTGTTTATATAGAGGTGGGGGACCTCCAAAGGTGTGTCTTTGGGGTACCCACTTTTGTGAATGGGTGAGCGCTTAGAAAAATAAATATATCACACGCGCGACATCGCCGCCGTCCGACCGGGCTTGGGCCAAAATTAACAAAACTTCGTAAGAAAATATCTCGAGAAATCTATGAAGATCCAATTGGTTATCAACGAGAGAATAGGTGTTTTACTACGAACTCTGAACCAACTAAGAAACCTAAACTTGCGGATCAAGTTGACTTAATCCCTAAGCTTCTTTGGTTTCGATAAGAGCGGCTACTTACCGTAACGAGTGGTGTTAATCGAACGATTAACCCATATTTTTGAGGTGTATATTCTCGAACAATTACATACTGTGCAGTACGTAATTGAACAATGATCTGGGCTGTTTTATTTTGGAGGCGGCACGGTTGTTAGTGTACCTTACACAAACTTGGGTAGTGCCACGAAACGTCTTAAAGAGAGCGACCTGGTCGTGACTCAACCCGATAATTTCTTTAGTAGTAAAATCTGATTTTTAAATACGAAAACAACATGTGAATGTCGTCTAAATATATATGGAAAAATCATAGATTGTATTTGAACCACTGGATGCATCAGAAGGCTTGTATTTCCCTGACCGTGTGAATGTATGATTCCTTTGACTGCCGGGATATTATGGTGAGAGAAAATATATGAATCTTGCAAACATGATGTAGTAATATTAGTGATGATGAACGTGACATTTAGAGGATGATATTTGGTTCTTGTTCGCCAAGTAATTCATCAAGATAGTTAACCTCATTACTTAAGATTAGAGGTTGATATTCTGGACACAAGAATTACATTGTATAGTTTGTGAGTAATCTCATGTGGAAATCATTTTATTAGTATTATCAATTGCGAGTATCAATCCTAACTCTTACGTATAGCCTATAATACAAAATATAAGGGGAACGTAAAAGAGTGGTTTTAGGTTTATTCAAACTTTCATTGTTTAAAATTTGTTAAAAGACATTTAATGAATGTAAGCCTCAAATAAATAATATATCACTGTAAAATTGATCCATTGGTTGCAAATATACAGCGAACAACAATTTCTTTGGCAAAACCTTCGAGACTCAAAGCCATAACCAACCTATATTGCAGCATGTGCCCTAGAAGCTTAGCAGTTGCAGACTTGGGTTGCTCTTCTGGACCAAATACTTTATTGGTAATTTCAGAAATTATAAATGTTGTGGAAAAGCTTTGTTAAGAGTTGAATCATGAATCTCCTGAATATAAGATGTTTTTGAACGATCTACGGGGAAATGATTTCAACAACATATTTAGGTCCCTTGACATCTTCAAAGAAAAATTTAGTAATGAAATTGGTCCTTGCTACTTCTTTGGTGTTCCCGGTTCCTTTTTATGGCAGAATTTTTCCTACCCAAGTTTGCATTTTATCCATGCTTCTTCCAGCCTTCATTGGCTCTCTAAGGTTTGTATATGTTACCTCTACTTTTGTATTCTATTTGAATTTCTACATGACTGACGGAGCCAGAAATTTTATAAAGTCTGGGTAAATATTATAGAGTCAAAAATTCTTGTACGCGCGTGTATGAAAATATTGAGTTTGCCCATTTTTTTTATTTTAAGTGGGTTGATGGCCTATTAGGTTGGACCAAATATAAAAAATATATCGATTGAGTTCGGGCGAGTGCCCAGACTTGCCGGGTAGTGGCTCCGCCCATGCCTTAATCAATTTTAATATATTTAACCCTAACATGGATATTTTTTATTTAATTGGTGATTAAATAGGTCCCTAAGGGTGTAGACAACAACAAGGGAAACATTTACTTGGCCAGCACAAGCCCCACCAATGTCTTCAAGGCTTACTATGAGCAATTTCATAGAGATTTCTCTCTTTTTCTAAAGTGTCGAGCCCAAGAACTAGTTGAAGGGGGTTGCATGGTTATAACATTTTTTGTAAGAGAATGCGACAACCCATCTAGCTACGGTTGGGGACTTTTGGCTATGGCTCTTAATGATATGGTTATGCAGGTAGGCTAATATATTTAATTTTGTTAAAAAGAAATAAAATATTTTACTAAATAGGATAGTAGGTCATCCAAAATTATTTTTAGACCTACCGATCAAACCTATTTAGGTCATCCAAAATTATTATACTAATTGTAGTACATACTCAATAATTTAACCAAGCTACCTAAAATAGCTTAAACAAAACTGATACATGAATATCTATTTTATAGCAACTATTCTGACAACCATGTGTACATAACGGTATTTTCATAGAAGCAAAAGGAGAAAAATGATTTTTACTTTTATAAAAATACCTCTATATGTACATATAGAGTTGTCAAAATAGTTATGGCGATATAGTTTTCTATATATCATTTCTCAAACTTAACTTTTTTTTTTTTTTTTTAAGGATCAAACTTAAAATTATGTACCCATATTTTGTACAATTTTAAAAAGTCGATTTTCCTTTATATTAAAAAATTAAAAAGTCAGGTTTGATATTAAACAACTTATACAACACTAATTTGAAGGTGTCTTACACGTTTTGGAGGTTTATTCTAATCTTATAAAACGAGCCTTAATAAGAAGAAAGAGCAATTGAGCTCATAATTATTTTAAAATACTATATTTTTATCAAATTAATGATGCACAAAACTCAAAATTTAATTATAAAAATTGGACCTCTAATAAACAAAGTTAATTGGACCCCCTAATTATTTACAAATTTTAATTTTTGACCAAATGAAACACCAATTATCAAAATTTAGCAAACTAAATTTAACACACAACCTTAAAAAAATGCAATTATATTGGACCCCCTTTTTAACATTTGAAATGTTTTTTTGCACAAATCAAAGACCTTCCAACATCTTAATGCCCCTACCTAGATTACAAGCTTGCGTCACCAAGCTCGGCTTAACATTTGAAATGTTAATTTGAACAATACATGAATTATTAAATGTGTGTTGCAGGGAATCATAGAAGAAGAGAAACTCAATACTTTCAATATTCCTATCTATTTTCCATCTCCATCTGAAGTAAAAGTGGAAGTTCTAACTGAAGGATCATTTGACATCAATGGATTTCAAGTTTCTCAAGTAAATAGGAATGATCTTGATAATTGCAATGCAGTTGACTTATCTCAAATGTCTGAAACACTTACAAAATGTGCAAGAGCTGTGATTGAACCTTTGCTTATTAGTCATTTTGGTGAAGGTGTGACTGAAGAGGTATTTAACCGATATAAAAACATTTTAAAAGGTGGAATATTCAAGGAGAAAAATGAAGCCACCAATCTTACCATAACGTTGACTAGAAAACCATGAGGAAAACAAGTTTGTTTGGGTTTAATATTTGCTAAATGATTTTTAAAGAAAAAGTGATGTGGGTCACTAGTGTTTAGCATTTACATGTTTGTATTGAGTTTGAGTATCATTGTATTATTTGTTTTTTATACAAATACTCCATCCGATCCTTATTATAAGAAACAATTGAATTTTTAGGTTCATTGTACAAGTGATATATCTAGTCTATATTTATAACGAGATACATTAATTATCCAATGAACCAAAAAAATCAATTGTCTGTTATAATAAGGACCGAAGGGAGTATTTAACTACAAGAATGTCAAGGATTTACGGGGGCTAAAAGCCCACACAAAGGAGTTAAGAGTGGTAATTAAATTTGGTCAAAATAATGGATTACTTATGATACAAGTAACAATACAATAGAGGTTTATAATTGTAAAAATTACTACTTTTGTATGTTTAAACAATGTAAAAGTTACTACTTTTTAATGCTTAAAGAATGTTCAAAGGACACTTGATAACATTTTCCTTATTTTTACGGTTGGTTAGTCTTTTCAATTTTGTTTGTTTTGCTTGTTGAGCAAGTTAGCTTCATAGTATGATGTAAAAATAACAATAAGCAAATGTGAAATAATAAGTCAAGTGATCATTAAATTCTCAACAATACATTTTCGTATCTCTATGTCAAAACTCTGTCAACTCTTTCTCTCTTTCTTCTATTATTTTTTCTTCTTCTTTGGTAACAAGTGAATTAAGTGTGTGAATGAAATTGTAAAGCGAATTGCATTAATATCTAGCATCAAGAGCTGTTGAGTTCACAAAAGAGTGATAAATGGAAACTTTTCTGCAAACCTTACAATTCTTGATGGGAAGATACCAAGATGTTTGGGATTTGGTGCAGAATGGGATAGAACCCATTGGTGAATTTGCCACAAAGGAAGAAAGAACTACGCATAAAGAAAAGAAGAAGAAAGATTACAAAGTTTTGTTCATCATTCGTCAATGTGTGAATGTTGACAATTTTGGGAATGTTGGTGATGCATAATTTACCAAAAAAACATGGGACACATTGAAGAAAACATATGGTGGTGTTGATCAGATCAAGAAGGTTAGATTATAAACTCTAAAGAGACGATATGAATTTCTGTAAGTGAAAGAGAAAAAAATCATCAATGATTTCGTTGCAAGAACTAAAAAATTCGTGAATCAGTTGATTGCTTGTGGGAAAATGTGTCCTCCACATGTTGCATTAGAAAGTGTTGCCGGAGACAACAAATGGTTTAGGTACTCTTTCAAATTTAAGTTGGGGATGGTTGTAAAATGGCCAAAAGTGTGAATTTAATTAATTGGGTTAATTAAGTTTTGGGTTAATCAAGTAAATGCTCCTTATAAATATTCAGAATTTTATTTTTAATCCCTATAAAATAAAATCGGACTTTTTAATCCTTGTAAAATTTTTCGTCATTATTTTTAGTCCCTGTAAAATTTTTCATCAATATTTTTAATCCCTGTAAAAAATTTACGTCAGCATTTCTGGTCCCTAAAATACTAAAGGAAAGTGTCAGAGGGACTAAAAAATGTGATTTTATTTTGTAGGGACTAAAAACAAAATTTTGAATATTTATAGGGACCATTTACTTAATTAACCCTTAAGTTTTTAGTCCCTATAAATATTCAGAGTTTTGTTTTTAGTCCCTACAAAATAAAATCACACTTTTTAGTCCCTTGTGACATTTTCCTTAAGCATTTCAGGGACAAAAAACGTTGATGGAAATTTTTGACAGGGACTAAAAATGCTGATGGAAAAATTTATAGGGACTAAAAATGTTGATGGAAAATTTTATAGGGACTAAAAAGTGTGATTTTATTTTGTAGGGATTAAAAACAAAATTCTAAATATTTATAGGAACCATTTACTTAATTAGCCCTAATTAATAAAATATTTCCTAAGAAATTATATTTTCGTCAACTAATTATGTTGGAACAAAATAAGTTTAAACAATGCCTCTTGAGCGTTGATGATAACAAGGTATTAAAAGTTCAATTGGATATGCTAATATTTGTTCAAATGTGCAGGACCGTAGACTAAAATTTACATGTCTTAAAACAAATTATTGGTTTTGGAAGAACAATTTAGAGCAAAGGAATTTTCAAGAGAAGCCAATTGCAAGTCAGAGTCTAAAGGTCATCCGAAAGTTGAATCTGTCAGAGTCTGGAGGTCACCCAGAAACTGAACCTCAGATCCTGAAGTTGATTTTTATGGTTATTAGAAGACACAAAGATACATAAGGAATTAGAAGACTGAAGCAACGATAGTTCTGAAGAATTGAAGGTCTTAGGGTCTGAACTATTTTGTATTGTGAACACCACTGACTATATTTCTAGTGTTCAACCAAACAACTATTTCTTTGTAATTCTTGTTTGTTAGAAGTCTCTTGCTTATGTACTTGAACAATTGTTATCTTATGTGATTATAGTGAAAAATCTCATGTAAGTGACAGGGGGACTGGACTACTTCTGGATTATGGAAGGATCCAAGATAATTGCTTGTCTCTCTCTCTCTGTCTCTCTCTCTCTCTCACTCTGTGTGTGTGTGTGTGTGTGTGTGTCTCTATCTCTTTATCATCTACTGCATTTAACTTAGAACATTGTTTCAGAATCTGAACTCTATTAGAGTCTGAACATTAGAATTGGTTAAAAAGAAGAAAAAACTAACACAATTCGACCGACCCCCTTGTGTTTTTATCACCTTCAGGTTGTTACCAGAGCGTCTGGTTCTGTTGTTCTAGCACTTAAATGTGTAATAGAAAAGATCCTGAGAAAAATATGTGTTCTAGTGGTGATGGTGATGGTTGAAACTATGCAGCAGTTGTATCATATAACTCTAGTATTGATGACAAGTCATTTGGTTCTTACAAGCCACCTATGTTCAATGGTGATCCTGAAACATTTTCTTGGTGGAAAAGTAAAATGTAAAGGCACATCATTGGTATATATGAAGAATTATGGAATATCATTGAAGATGATGTTGATCTTACATTGGATGAAGAAGGTGTAGTTGTTGATAGAAAGAAACTTAATGCCACTCAGAAGAAGCTTTACAAGATTAGAGGAATTATTTTTGTTGCTTTACCTCACAAAGAATACTTGAAGTTGGGGAACAAATCTACTCCTAAGGCTATGTTCAAGTCTTTACTTTCTAACTATGAAGGTAACAAGAAGTTCAAAGAAGCCGAAGCTAATCTTAAGATGAGTCTCCTGCTGAAAGTTCTGAAGAAGATCCAGAAGCTGAGGAGATGGCTATGCTTTGAAAGAGACTTCAATATTTGGCTAAAAGAAACAAGAGGTTCTCAAACAGAAGCAGTGGCTACAAATGATCAAGTTCAAAGAAAGATGATTAGAGAGGATGCTTCATGTAACACCCCGTTTTTCCAACTTTAAAATAACATAGATTAATCAGAGTTTTTCAACTTAAAAACAGAGTGTCACATTCAACTTTACAAAAATCCAACAAATATAAATATAGCTAAATTGTTATTTATTAAAACTTCTGCTTTTATAAAAATTTAACAAACATGCAGTGGAAATAATTTCAACGTCTTAAATAAAAATAGTTCAACATTGTTTAAAAGGAAATACGTAACAAGGAAACATGCAACAAAACAATCCCCATCCCGTTACGTGTCAGATCATCCTAGACGACACGACGGAGATTACTCTCAACTGCACTATTCTTGGTCACCTGCAAGTTACTCATACGAAGAGCAACATTTTCAAGCAGAAGGGGTGAGATTTCACATTCTATAATAATAAGCAACAATTCATATAAAGAATTAATCAACATAAATCAACAACAATTCATATAAGATAATCAATCGACATAAAGCAACAACAAGTCATATAAGAGAATCAATCCACATAAAACAACAACAAATCATACAAGAGAATCAATCAACATAAAACAGCAACAAATCATATAAGAGAATCAATCAACATAAAACAGCAACAAATCATCATCAACAAGTACTTCATATAATTTAAATCATCAATTAACTTCATTCATCAATGCAACAACAACAACTCAACAATGCAACAACAACAACTCAACAACAAAGCAACAACAACTCAACAACGTAGCAACAATTTAAAAAAATGCAATATAATAATGCATGTGGATCCAACAGAGCATCAAGTTCTCAACATAAGGTCGTAATTCGACAAAACAGGGCATCAAGCCCCCAACTTTAACAAGGCATCAAGCCTCCAACTTTGGCAAATGCTTATGACTCAAAAATGCAACAACTATAACATCGTAATTCGCATAATAAAATATCTATAAAAGATTTTCATGTCAAACCAAACTACTGGAAACATAATTTAATCATCAACAACTTTCATATAAACATCACATAAAAAAACTTCCATATAAACATCATATAAATAACTTCCGTATAAATAACTTCCATATAAATATCTTCTGTATAAATAACTTCCATATAAACAACTTTCATATAAACATCATATAAACAACTTCCATATACACATCATATAATTAACTTCCATATAAACATCATATAAATAACTTCCATACAAATAACTTTCATATAAACATCAAATAAATATCATATAAACAACTTTCATATAAACATCATATAAATAACTTCCATATACACATCATATAATTGACTTTCAAATAAACATCATATAAATAACATACAAACAACTTTCATATAAATATCTTATAAACAACTTCCATATAAACATCATATAAATAACTTCCATATACACATCATATAATTAACTTTCAAATAAAAATCATATAAATAACATACAAACAACTTTCATATAAATATCATATAAACAACTTCCATGTAAACATCATATAAATCGCTTCCATATAAACATCATATGAATAGCTTCCATATAAACATCATATAAATATCATATAAATAACATATAAACAACTTTCATATAAATATCACATAAATAACATATAAACAACTATCACATAAATATCATATAAACAACTTTCATATAAATATCATATAAATAACATATAAACAACTTTCATATAAATATCATATAAATAACTTATAAACAACTTTCATATAAATATCACATAAATAACATATAAACAACTATCACATAAATATCATATAAATAACATATAAACAACTTCCATATAAATTAATGGGATTATCTATACTCTTAACAATCTAATTCAATTCAAAACCTAACTTCTACAACAACAAAATTCAACAACAACAAGATTAAACCTTTTCAGAATTATTACTCATGATTAAAGAAGGTTAGTCCTACCCTTACCTTAGATTGATTGATTGCAAAGGTTCTATAAACTTCTCTTCTCTGACTCTTCTCTTTCTCTAGGTTTCTCCTCTTTTTGCCAGTCATATTATTTTCTAACTCTAACTCCCCTTTTTATAATAACCCTAATTTCTCTTACACCCCAAAACTACTCTTTTCCTCATAATCTTATTTATTTCTAAATTAAATATATCTCTCCCCCACTTAATAATAATACACCAAATAACAAATATATCTCTACACAAAATAACAAATATATTTCTATACTAGATAACATATATATTTCCACACAAAATAACAAATATATTTCTATACTAGATAACATATATATTTCCACACAAAATAACAAATATATCTCTACACAAAATAACAAATATATTATACAAATAAATACCAACATATAACATAACAAAATAACATTTCATTAAAATAAATCGACTAAATTATAAAAAGACATCTAATCTCAATAAAATAATAAATAATAAAAGTAGGGCGTTACACTTCAACTGCAAGAAACCTGGTCAGTTCATTGTTGGTTGTCCAGATTTGCAAAAGGAAAAATCAAAGGGGAAGTTAAAGATAACAAATTTCAAATCCAGTAAGTTCAGAAATTAAATCAAGAAGAGTTTGATGGCTACTTGGGATGATCTTGACAAATAATCATAATCTGAGAAAGACGAAGCTGAAGAAGAAGCTAATCTAGCTTTGGTAGCTACAGCAGCTTCTTATGCAGAATTTGGAACAAATTATGAGGATAAAGATGAGGTATACTCTACATTTACTACATCTGAACTTATTGATTATGGCAAAGAACTTCTTACCCATTACCAAACCAGATCCAAAGAGTTAAAAAATCTAAAAGAAAGATATGTTAGTTTGATTATACAACATGAAAGAACTCTTTTGGATATGGAAAATTTAGAAGATGAAAACAAATATTTTAAACAATTGACCGATAAGTGGTCCAAGAAACCCTTAAGTGAGCAAGATACTATACTTCAAGAGTTTATTGTGACTGGTATTGACATAAGCAAAGTTTCTTCTATGATTTATAATGTTATAAGGAACAAGGGAGAAGGAATTGGTTTTACTGAAGAATTTGGTAAACCCAAAGTCACTCTACCACCTTGTTCTGACTGCATTAAGAAAGGCTTAAATGCTTAGTTTGTGCCAGAGGCTGACAAAAATGAAGTTATGAACCAGTCAGAATCTAAAGATTCTAAATCTCATAATCTGATTAAATAAGGTTCAGAGGTTCCTAAGCCTAAGGGTTTTAATAAATATGGATCTAAGACTTCAACGATTTAGATTATGAAGGGACCAGAACCTAAGTCTCAAGTTCTGATGAACACAGAGTCCGGAGTCTTGAAGCCTAAGGATTAGAGAAGGTCAACATTTGTTGCTACATGGGATTTAAGACTAAAAGGTGTTAAACCTAAAGTCTTAAATGAACCTAAGCCATATAACTTCAGCCATAAGGCACAAAAGACGACTGAACCCTTCAAAACTAACCCAAAAGGACCCATAAAGATATGGGTACCTAAGTCTGATATTGTTTATGTTGCAAATATGCTTAAGGGGAAAGGAAAAGCAGAGATCATCGTACTTGGACAATGGTTGCTTGCGTCACATGATAGGAGAAAAGTCTATATTCCTAACCCTGACCATGAAAGAGGGAGGAACTGTGGGATTTGGAGGAAACCAGACAAGCAAGATTATTGGTATGAGAAGTATTGGTAACTCGTCTATCTATATTAATAATGTTTGGTTTGTTGATGGTTATGAAGTGAAGTTTGATAAGAACTGCTTAGTTATCAACAAAACTGACAAACCATAGTTGGACCATCAATATATTCCTAAAATACTAAGAGACCTCCAGAAAGGCTCTAAAGCCCTTCCTAAAGGCCATAACGCCCTGTAGAAGGCTACCAGGCCCAAAGCGCGCCTAAACCGCCTTAGCCGTCTTTGGAAGCCTCTAGAACCCGTTCAATATACCAAAATACCCTTGTTGCTTAGGGCTCAAGTAAGCGTAACCGAAGCCCATAAAGGGCTATAAATACCACCATTGGGAACACTCTCAAGACATCCAATAATCAGTCTAAACCCTAGAATACGATAATGAACCCTAGTATCCCTTATTGTGCTTTTTGCAAGTACAGTTGGCGCTGTTTGTGGGAAAAGGTAAAAATAACCTTGACCACACTCCTGAATCGCAAATCGCGATTTAGAAACAACGATCTTTCACCTCAAAACCCTAACAATCGCCCTGTTTTAGGTAACTAATCCAATCGTCCTCATGCCAACCAACGAAGAATTGGAGGCTTTGAGAACAGAGATGGCTCAGCTAAGGGAGCAGAACGAGGCTCTACTTGCCTCAATGGAAACCGTCCAGCAGAAACAACAAGAGGAAAAAGATGAATCACATCATGGGGATGCAAACAATCTTGAGCCTGAACCCTTGTCCGCCGAGATCTGGGGAGCTCCTGTCTTAGAAAATTTCAAACCCGCCCATCTGTCTTCCTTTGACGGAAAGAGCAATCCCATGGAGCACGTCACAGCTTTCAACACCCGCATGGCTGTCGTTGTAGCACCAGACTTTCTCAAATACTAACTCCTCGTAGGAACGCTCACTGATGCTGCACTTCGTTGGTACATGAAACTACCGCGCTTTTCAATCATCAGCTACCAGGACATGACTATTTGGCAAGGTTCAATGACACCACTATCAAGGTAATTAACCCCAAAGAAGAAGTGTGTGGGAGCCTTCCAAAACGGATTAAGAGCTGGACAGTTCAGCGAATCCATAACACACAAACCCGCCGACTCCATGGATGAAATCATCGCCAGAGTTGACTGTTACATCAAAGGCGAAGAAAGCAATGTTGAGAAGAAGGCAAGAGACGTGAAGGAACGCAACACCAACAACTCGGAACAGAAGAACTGTTATCCGTCAACATACAGAGATAGGGAACCTTCAAACGACAAGACATGCGACCTTATGCTCCTCAAGAGTTCAGACCACAATTTGACAATTTAACCCCCCTTAACACTCGCCCTGAGCGCATTCTCAGAGAAGCCTACAACACCAGAATAATTCCTAAAGCTCCTTCACTAAGGGGACCCACCATGGGAAACAACAGAAACAACTCGTGCAAATACCACAACATCAAGGGTCATGACACCGATTCCTGCATCCACCTCAAACAAGAAATTGAGAAACTATTACAAAATGGCAAACTTCGGGGATGCGCAAAGAAAGCAGAGGGGAAGACAGGAAAAGAACTGACCAAACAAGTAAGAAAGAAGGACAGGAAGAAGGGCGGAAAGATAGGCACGTTCTCCACACCATCTCAGAGGGATTTTCTGGAGGAGGCAAGTCCAGTACCTCCCGAAAAAGATATGTGTGCCAAGCAATGCTTTTCCAAGAAGACAACCGGCAATCACTGAATCAAGAGCCAGGCATCACCTTCACTCCCAAAGACTTCTCAGGCGTAGTCCCCCATGACGACGACCACATGGTCATCACCTTGCAAATCTTCAAGTGGGAAGTGTAGAGGGTATTGATAGATCTTGGAAGCTCAGCTGACATCTTATACTATGAAACCTTTGAAAGAATGGGCCTCGATTACGAACAGTTACAACCTTTCATGGGAATTATAGCAGAATTCACAGGTGAACAAGTACACGTACGAGGCTACATTACTCTCAAGACAACTTTCGACGAGGGTTCTTAAGCAAATACGATCCGAGTCAAGTACCTGGTAGTAAGCGCTCCTCACTCTTATAATTTAAACATTAGTCGCCCCGCCTTCAACCTTCTCGGAGCTTTTCTCTCCACCAAGTTCTTAGTAATGAAATATCCTTTAGACAACGGGGAAGACAGGAATAATCAAGGGTGACCAGAAAACCGCCAGAGAGTCATACTGTCAACATGATTGATCTAGACCCAAGAAAGGACTTCCAGCATGAGCGCCTGAAACCAACTGTAGATTTGAAAGAGATCGCTATAGGCCCAGAGCCTCACCAAATCACAAATATTGGAACAACCTTAGACCCTTTAGAAGAAGCAGTTCTCACGAGCCTCCATAGGAAAAATGTCGACCTATTTGCCTGGAAACCCTCTGACATACCAGAAATCAACCCTGACGTAGTCTACCACCACCTATCCGTCAACCCCAATGTCAAACCAGTGGTGCAACGAAAACGGAATTTGGGCGAAGAAAGAAGGAAGGCAGTTGATGAAGATGTAAAAAAGTTACTAGACGCCCGCTTCATCAGTGAAATCAAATACCCCACATGGTTAGCTAACACCATCCTGGTAAAGAAAACTAACGGAAAAGGGAGAATGTGTATAGATTACACCGATCTAAATATGGCTTGCCCAAAAAATCCCTACCCTTTCCCCAACATAGATCACCTCATTGACAACGCCTCGAGCTTCAAAACTTTAAGCTTCATGGACGCGTACTCAGGGTACAATCAGATAAGAATGGATCCTCTAGACGCCCCAAAAACGGCGTTCTGACAAACAAACAAAATTACCATTATGAGGTCATGCCTTTCGGACTTAGAAACGCCGGAGCCACTTTCAAAGATGCATGGACACAACTTTCTCTCAGAAAATTGGGCGAAACCTCAAAGTATACATTGATGATTTGGTAGCAAAAACAAAGGTGGGATCCATCCATATTGACGACCTGGAAGAGATTTTAGGACAAGTAAGAAAGTACAACTTGCATTTAAACCCAGCCAAATGCTCATTCAGCGTACAGGTAGGAAAATTCTTAGGCTTCTTGTTGACAAAAAGAGGCATCGAAGCAAACCTAGACAAAAGCCACGCAATCATAAGCATGACGAGCCTGTCAAATGTAAAGGAGGTCCAACAACTCACTGGAAGATTATCAGTTCTATCACGTTTCCTATCTTGTGTAGGCGACAAAGCCTTCTCCTTCTTCACCTCCATCAAAAAGAGGAAGAACTTCGAATGGACTGCCGAATGCGAAGACACGTTCCAAAAAGTGAAAGTTTTCTTATCTAGCCGGCCTATACTTCATCGCCCAAGTAAGAATGATATACTCTTCCTCTACTTAGCAATTTCTAACAATACCATGAGCTCAGTTTTAGTTGAAGACTCATAAATGGTAGAAAAGCTGATTTACTTTGTGAGTAAGGTCTTCAAAGGGGCCGAACTAAGATACCAGAAGATAGAGCGCCTAGCGTTAGCAGTAGTTACAACGGCGAGGAAACTAAGACCATACTTCCAAGGGCACAAGATTGTGGTAAAATCTAATTCTCCTATCAAACAAGTTTTAGGGAAGCCGGATTTAGCGGGAAGGATGGTAGCTTGGTCTATAGAGCTATCAGAGTTCGACATCCAATATGTACCAAGAGGAAATATCAAATCCCAAGTGCTGGAGGACTTCCTGGTAGAGCTCACGTCGCTAATACAAGAAGAAACTCCTCATGTCTGGCTCCTTTCAGTTGACGGATCCTCAAATCTAAAAGAAAGCCGAGCGAGAGTCGTACTCGAAGGGCCTAACGACCTTCTGATCAAACAATCCCTCAGATTTGAGTTCAAGGCAAGCAACAACCAAGCAGAATATGAAGCCCTCATCGCCGGTATAAATCTAGCTAAAGAAATGGGAGCAAAAAACTTAAAGGCGATCAGTGATTCGCAACTTGTAACCAGTCATATCACCGGAGAGTAACAAACAAAAGATACTCACCTCATCAGGTACCTAAAAAAAACAAAAGATACTCACCTCATTAGTGATTCTTTGAAGCCATATATATATACCAAGAGAACAAAATTAAAGAGCATACCTTCTCGCAAAACTCGCTAGTACAAAGAGACCAGGTAACAACATAACGGTAATACAAGAGATAGTCACATCGCCAAACACTGAAACCTTTGAAGTAAACACTATCATCGAGGAAAAGGAAGGATGTATGACCCCTCTACTTGAAATTCCTGACAGGATCCTTCTCCCATAAGAAGATGAAGAAGAACAACTAGTTCGAAGAAGAAAATCTAAATTTACCATAGCGGTAGGTAAGCTATACAAGATGGGAAGAACTACACCTATGTTGAGGTATCTAAGAGAAGAAGAAACAAATTGGTATTTGTAGAAGTGCACGAAGGCGTAATGTGGAAGCCACATCGGTGGGCTAGCCCTAGCAGCGAAACTCCTTCGCGCCTGATATTACTGGCCCACCATGATCCAGGACAGCGCCGAATTTGTTAAAAAATTACCTTCCCTCTAGCAGCGAAACTCCTTCGCGCCTGATATTCTCCATGGCCTTTCCACAAACGGGCGGTTGACATAGTCGAACCCTTCCCTCTAGCACCAGGACAATTGAAGTTTCTAATAGAAAGAGTCGACTACTTCACCAAATGGTTCGAAGCGGAGGTGGTCGCCAAAATTACTGCTGAAAGGGTCAAGAAATTTTACTGGAAGAAGATAATATGCCGATTCGGCCTCCCAAAGTGCATAGTGTCCGACAACGGAACCCAATTTGCCAGTTCTACCGTTGTGAACTTCTGCAAACACCTAGGAATCCAAAACAAGTTTGTATCAGTAATTCATCTACAAGCCAACTGACAAGTGGAATCAGCCAACAAAGTAATCCTTAACGGCATCAAGAAAAAACTAGAAGCCCCCAAAGGCCTTTGAGCCGAACAACTTCATGAGGTAAACGCCGAAATACTTTAAAAACTATACCATTCATTTCTTTTATGAGAGATTGAACAAATTATACCGTTCAAAATGCAAACTCGACACGTAAGTACATGTTTTGCGATCCTACCACACGACTCCACACTCAACAACCAAAGAAACACCTTTTACCATGGTCTATGGCACCGACGCCATGATTCCTGTGGAAATCGATACTCCTACTTGGCAGAGAGATAATTTTTCTAAAGAAGGTAACTTTATATAAATTTTATCACTAACACAACTTTGCAGGATGCCCATTTAGAAATTTATAGTTTAAATTTATCTTAAGAAGCAAATGAAATAGGAATCAGATGTAGCACAGAAATGATTGGCGATATAAGAGAACAAGCCCACATTCGAGAATTTGCCGCCAAACAACGAGCTGCTCGCCGGTACAATTCCAAAGTAATCTCCAGAGAAATGAAAGAGGGCGACCTTGTCCTAAAACAAGTGGCCGCCCCATGTAGAATTGGAAAATTACTCCCAAACTGGGAAGGCCCGTACCGCATCAGAGAGAAATTTCCCCATGGAGCATACAAGTTGGAAGAAATGAATGGAGATACAGTGCCACGCACTTGGAATGCAGTCAACTTACGCCACTATTATAGTTAAAGACTTGATTTTATTTGTTCTTTTTTTTTACTGCTTAAATAATGCGAGAGCCAGAACTCCTTTATGATTCAATTCTATTCGTTAAATAAAAAGGGAAAGTGTAGCGCTCTTTTCCCCTATAAGGGCAGGGTTTTTTAGCGAGGCACCCTATTCTTTCACAAGATTTGTTGACTCATGATACATAATATACAAAATAAAAATCACTTTAAAACAGAAGCTCATGACGAAAATCCGGAATGATAACACATCGCCGGTATGAAGAAAATCCGGAGTGATAACACATCGCCGGTATGACGAAAATTCGGATTGATAACACATTGCCCGTACAACGAATAAAATGATCGAGCCTAAGAAAATTCCATGCTAAAAGAGCCGGGGCGCCATCAGTATAAAACGATCGAGCCTAAGCAAATTCCGTGCTAACAAAGCCGGGGCGGCATCAGTATAAAACGATCCAGCCTAAGAAAATTATGTGCTAACAAAGCTGGGGCGACATCAACATAAAAAAGATCGAGCCTAAGCAAATTCCGATCTAACAAAGCCGGGGCACCATCAACATAAAAACGATTTAGCCTAAGCAAATTCCGAGCTAACAAAGTCGGGGCGTCAACAAAAACGCCAAAGCATCAAAATCGATGGAATTCACCAACATATCTCCAATCAAAGAAAGAGAAAACATCCAAGACAACTACAAACCACCAAGTGATATACCTAATGACATAATTTTTTTTTGTTTTAAACAAACAAAAAGCGATTTAGTCATCAACAAATATTTAAAGACACAAAAATGATCGAAGAGAGAAATTGTTATAAACCAAGACAATAACAGATATATAAATATTCAAAAGGCAACGTAAGACACATCCTCAATATAAGTTCAAAAAAGCGCCATGCAGGGACACTGCCTATAAGCAAATGCGCCACGCAGGGTCGCCCAAAATAACTTAAGGAAGGGAAATCATTCCTCATCCACAAACTCCCCGTTAACAACTATTTTTTCGGAGTCTAGGCCACTGAAGTCTCCTTCCAGAAAAAAATGTGAACATTCTGTTGGAACAAAGGTGTTCAGCAATACCACGTTTTGAGTTTTGATGATAACAAGGTATTAAAAGTTGTCAATTGGATATTGCTAATATTTGTTTAAGTATGCAGGATATCAATCAAGACTTATATCTTAGATAGTATTCTGTTTGAACAATTTTAAAGAGCAAAGATCCAGAGAAGCTTGTTGCTTGTAATTCTGTATCAAAGAGAGTCTGAAGACTGTATCGAAGAGAGTCTGAAGACTGTATCGAAGAGAGTCTGAAGACTATCAGAATCTGAAAACCAAGAGAGTCTGAAGATCATCAGAAGCTAAGTGCTACAGTGAGTCTGAAGCCTGAAATCTGAAGATCTGCTAATAAGGATTTCTACAAGCATTACGATGCAAAAGAAACTCTCATTTGGAGTAACGGCTAGCTTCAAAGTCAACTTGAGCGTGGGATGCTCAACGACAAAGAATGCAGGCCAGTACAGAGTACGTTGTACGAACTCTGTTTCCACTACTCCACTACCTCGTACAGTTTGGCAACTGTGTCTACCGGTATTAATCTTCAAAGGGAATGGAATTCAAATTATGCAATTGAAGGACTATTACCAAATCAAGCAACAGATCAACAGCCATTGATCAAGCTTTAGAAATCATCCTGATGTGCTGGATGACTCAACGTCTCTTTCCTACGCCTATATAAAGGATAGAAGACTTGAAGAATTGTTGGACTCTACAACTAAAAAAACTACGCTGCATTGCTATCGTATTCAACTGAGTCTTAACAAAACACATCATCAACTTAGATTATTCTTAGAAACTGAGTATTCTAGAATTTCTAAGCTAAACAGAAAAACAGAGTCTGTCTTTGTCTGAAACAGAGTCTGTCTTTGTTCTAATAGAAACACGTTTGATTGTTTGTCAAGTGTTTCAACTCTATTCAATTTTCTGCAATTGTGTCAGAAGTCTCTTGCTTGTGTGCTTGAGCAAAGAAGTCTCTTGGCTGCGTCGTTGAGCAAGGAAGTCTCTTAGTTGTGTCTTTGAGCATTGGAAGTCTCTTGCCTGCGTGCTTGAGCATTGGAAGTCTCTTACTGTGTGTTTGAGCAACTTGTAATAGATATTACATTTTAGTGAACTCTCCTTGGAAGTACAAGGGGGACAGGACTACTTCCGGTTTGTGGAAGGAACCTGTATAATTGCTTGTGTTCTCTCTTCTCTCTATCTCTTGATTATTTCCGCTGCATCAGAACCTAATCTCCTATCAGACTCTGATCTCCTTCAGACTCTGATATTAAGGAATTAGATTCTCACTCTTCAAGAGCTGCGAAAAGCTAACACAATTCAACCCCCCTTCTTGTGTTTTTCTCACCTTCAGTTGGTATCAGAGCTCCGGCTCTGTTGTCATAGCACTTAACCGTGTGACAGAAAAGATCCAGAGAAAAACATGTCTTCCAGTGAACCTTCTTCTTCTGGTGCTACTTTTGGTGCTGCTATACCATATGAGTATGGATCCAATAACAACACTAAAAAGGCTGATTATGGAAAAATTCCTAAGTTCAATGGTGATCCTGAAGATGAGTGACAAATCTACTGCTATAGCCATGTTTGCTTCTCTCTGTGCTAACTTTGAAGGAAGCAAAAAGGTCAGGGAAGCTAAAGCTCTTCTATTAGTTCATCAGTATGAACTATTCAAGATGAAAGAGGATGAAAGTATTGAGCAGATGTACTCAAGATTTCAAACTCTAGTATCTGGTCTTCAGATACTAAAGAAGAGTTATATAGCTTCTGATAATGTTAGCAAGATTCTAAGGAGCTTACCCTCTAGATGGAGACCAAAGGTCACTGCAATTGAGGAGGCTAAAGATTTAAACACGTTAAGTGTTGAAGATCTTGTAAGCTCTCTCAAGGTTCATGAGTTAAGTCTCAATGAACATGAGTCTGCAAGAAAGTCCAAAACCATTGCTTTAAAATCAAAAGGAAGGTCCTCAAAGGCTCTCAAGGTTGAAGAGTCTGAAAATGAATCTTCAGCTTCTGAAAGTTCAGAGGAAGATCCTGATATTGCAAAGGAAATGGCTATGCTTTCAAGCAGAATGCAGTACCTTGCTAAGAAGAACAAGAGATTTATGAGCAAGAGCAGTGGGAAGGGTTTCAAAAAGGAGGAACAGAAAGGTTGCTTCAACTGCAGAAAGAGAAATCCAAGTCAAAGAGGCCAACCTTCAAGTCAAGCAAGTTTAAGAAGCAGATCAAGAAAAGCCTGATGGCCACCTGGGAAGATCTTGATAATGAGTCAGGGTCTGAGGATGAGGATGTTGATGGTGAAGCTAATGTAGCTGTTGGACTAATGGCTACAACCGAATCTGTTAAAGAGACACCTGAGGCAGAATCAGATGCAGACTCTGAAAGTGAAACAGAGGTATTTTCTGAACTCACAAGATCTGAATTAGTAGATTCTGTCAAATAACTTCTTGGTCATTTTAAAGCTAAAACCACTGAGTTGAAGAAAGTCAAACAACAGCTTGATAAGCTGTCAAAAAGACATAATTCAACTATGTTGGAGTTAGAAAATTTAAAAGAAGAAAATGACACTTTATTGATCAAGAAGTGTAGTTGTAAATACTTGAGTGAGCAAGATGTTGCTCTGCAAGAATTTATTGCTACTGGAATTGACAGATCAAGGGTTGCATCCATGATCTATAGCACGTATCAGAACAGAGGACAGGGTTTTGGATTCATTGGAGGAAGCTCGAATGAAATGATTCTGAAACCTGGTCCTGATGGAGCCAGAGAAGCGTTGAAAAATCACTTTGTGAGTGAGTCTGATGAAGTCAACGCAGTGACTTACTCAGAACCTACAACTTCAAGTTCTAAGGTTCTGACTAAGTCAAAATCTCAGAATGTAAAGTTAAAAGTTCTGAAAAACTTTGAACCTAAAGCTTCAATGATTCAGACTCTAAAACATTCAGAGTCTGATAAACGGACTCTGAAAATGCCAGAGTCTGAAAAACAAAAGCCTAAGTTTCAAAGAAGAGAAACTGTGAAAGGCAAGTTGAAACCTAAACCAAACGGTTCTAAGCCCAAGGTATGGGAGAAAACACTGCCAATGACTTCAAGACGCAACTTACGAAAGGAATTCAACGGTTCAAAGACTAACCCAAGAGGACCCATGAGAATATGGGTACCTAAGTCTGAAATTATTGATGTTGCAGGTATGTGATAGAATTTTGGCAAGTGTACCAAATACTATCGAAGTAGTAAAAATATCGTTCCCACAAGGACTGGTTTTAATCTCAAAAAGTCAAACACGTTATTAATTTAGGATGTAGTATAAGTTATTTTGTTTTGCCGCTAGGCAGTAGATTTGTTTAATAGCATAAAACTTAATAACAGAAAGTAAATTGATTGTTTAAAATAAGAGAAAGATGAGTTAGGTCTTCGAATCATCTGAGTTCCCCTAATTGGTCACTGTACCTATTCTTATGAATGATATTCTAGTTTCACGATAGTTAACAAAATAGTCCTAATCAATCCCTTGAGTTAGGACCCTCTTCTAAGATTACAGCCCCTAATCCCTTAGGTGGTCTAATAATCTTCGAAGGTTTCAAGTACGTTAACCTAATATCACTAATAAAGAATTATCCGTTCCTAGACTAATTATAATTATTAGAACAATTCAACTAGGTCAAAGTCGAAAGCTATGGTCAGTAGTCGTCCGTTCTCACCAAATCATATATATATGTGATCAGAATATATAAAGCATTAAGAACAATTGAATTGAATAAAAACTAAATTGTCATTCACAATAAATAGAGTTTCACAGCAACATATGTCAATTAGGGTTACAAAGAATCATCTCAGACCTAACCTTTAATGGATTTAGCTACTCATAATTGAATTTATAAATAACATAGTCATTAGAGGTAACAATACATACATGAACTGGTTACAAGGTGAAGAAATCTCCCCTGCAGCCGTCTTCCAGTGTAAAAATCGCACTTTGCTCTTCTCAAATCGTAACCCTTATTTTCAGAATAGCCTTCAGCTTAAATAGGCACAGAATCTCGCCTAGAATCGTGGCACGATTTTGTCTTGTAAAATAAATAACTGAATTAGGGTTTCTTCAAATCGTGGCACGATTTGGTCATCGTGGCACGATTTGGTCATCGTGGCACGATTTGGTCATCGTGGCACGATTTTCCTTGGCAGAATGCATGTTTCCTGAAAGCTCCAAATCGTGACACGTTTTGTAGTAATCGTGACACGATTACCTATTTTCAGTTTCTTTAGTTTTTCTCGCTTTTCTTGCTGCTTAAGCTTGCTTGTGAACTCAAAATATCATGAAAATAATGCTAAAAATAACGAATGATTGACTGTCATCACAACCCCAAACTTGAATCATTCCTTGTCCTCAAGGAATTTATTTGCAACATTGACAATCGACAGTAAAATAACAATTACCTGATCAAGTGATAGTACCCAAAAGTTCAACTCCTTACTAGCTAAAGATGAGCTAGTTTGATTTGTTAGCATCCACCAACTCACAACTCCACGCAACAATTTGAATAGGGATCACACATAGTCGACGTGCAATCTACATATTACCATAAGCTTGAAAAGTTTCTAAACGTCGATCAAAATTAATGTCAATGCACACTTTGAGGTCTTTAAGGGTTATAACGGGGCTTAGGTGAAGGTGAGATAATATTTGGATAAGTAGGCTACACAAAATCATGAGTTAGGCACTCCTACAGAAATTAAAGCATGGATTCAATCCCTTAATTCACCTTTGAAACAACAATTTGTAAAGGTACTAAAGAACATTTGTAACTTTTTGGGACGATCGAGTTTAAAGTTACTCGGATTTTCAATGATATGTCCCTTTTTCATTCTTTTTTTTTGACTGCACCATTTTTGTGTGTATTTTTCATTCATCACATTTTTTTTATAAGTTGTTCTTTCTTTATTCTCTAGTACCTCTACCCCAAACTTAGTTGGTTGCAAATTCCAATAGCAACCCCAAACTTATTATTTAGCAACATTCTACAATGCCTAACTCAGGTAAAACAAATGGGGATAAATCCTAAAAGTCTCTAAGCTTGTAATGTATTTTGTCACCGAACAAAAAGTTCTAAACCTACCGGCTCAATTTGGCTAAAAAGAGGATATAAATTCAATATAAACAGGGTAGGCTTCAAAAAGGCTCACATGACCAAACACTTTTGCCTCAGTGTGCTAATGACAAAGATCAATCGACAGTAGAGAAACAATGCAAGTTCTAGAAATGTAAAAGCATGGAACACTCTTATATAAGTAAATTGGAAAAAGAAAATTTGGCCATGAACCTTACAGTGTTTAGATTTCTGGGAGTTGTGACTACCTATCTTTAACTGCCGTATACTTCGCCTTTGAACACAAGTCACTCCTCCTTTTGAACTTTTGGAATACCACTTGAACAAACAATTGTTACTAAACTGGAAAAAATCAACAAACAAACAAATTCATCAATAATAAACAAGTTCAGATTCAATTACATAACAGGGGGATACAACTGAGAAAATTAAAGAAAAATTGTTTGACTCAACAATAGAAATTAAATACTGAAAATAAAAACATAAGAAAAGGATGGGTTGCCTCCCACTAAGCGCTTTCTTTTACGTCATTGAGCTTGACGCTTTAACCACTGTTAGGGTGGCAAATATGTTAGAAAGAACACATCATCCTTCTTCTTCCTCTTGTTTGGTAGGAATTCCATAAATTTGGCACAAAGAATTAGATACTCCCATGCACCCATTGTTAAACCTTTAGAATTTGAACTCTCCCACCTTAGAGAAGGACATGCATCATTTTGCACACGAGTGATTTCCTTAACCCCCACTGGTTCAGACTTCGGGTAAATATCAATACTCCTTACTTTGGGATTTTCTTCCACCACAACCTTGTGACACTCAGTCTCCATCTGAACCAACTTCCTCTGAGACTCATGTGCTTTCTCAACAAGATCACCACACTGAACATCAAACTTCTCAAATGAAACTTGATTTGACACCAAGAAATTATCTAAAATATTTTGAAGTTGAGTATTGTTATCGATGTTGATCATCTCTTTCTTCCCTTCACAATCACTACCTGGTTGATTTGCCTCATAACGATCATTTTTCTTATTTAATCTCGAGATTGCATTGTCCAAATATTTGATCTTCAAAGATAGAATATATTTTTCATACTGCAACGTAACAATCTCTTCTATGTCATAGAGGCGTAACCTGTCTATCATAGCTGCAAAACTTGGACAAACTTTTTAGTAGCAAAGTACAAGAAGATGAACATGAAGGGAATTTTTTTTTAATATATAAACAAAAATATAAATGACAGAAATCCTAAATAAAAACAAAATTTCCAAGTTGAAATGATTTAACAGTCCCCGGCAGCGGCGCCAAAAACTTGATAGAATTTTGGCAAGTGTACCAAATACTATCGAAGTAGTAAAAATATCGTTCCCACAAGGACTGATTTTAATCTCAAAAAGTCAAACACGTTATTAATTTAGGATGTAGTATAAGTTATTTTGTTTTGTCGCTAGGCAGTAGATTTGTTTAATAGCATAAAACTTAATAACAGAAAGTAAATTGATTGTTTAAAATAAGAGAGAGATGAGTTAGGTCTTCGAATCATCTGAGTTCCCCTAATTGGTCACTGCACCTATTCTTATGAATGATTTTCTAGTTTCACGATAGTTAACAAAATAGTCCTAATCAATCCCTTGAGTTAGGACCCTCTTCTAAGATTACAGCCCCTAATCCCTTAGGTGGTCTAATAATCTTCGAAGGTTTGAAGTACGTTAACCTAATATCACTAATAAAGAATTATCCATTCCTAGACTAATTATAATTATTAGAACAATTCAACTAGGTCAAAGTCGAAAGCTATGGTCAGTAGTCGTCCGTTCTCACCAAATCATATATATATATGTGATCAGAATATATAAAGTATTAAGAACAATTGAATTGAATAAAAACTAAATTGTCATTCACAATAAATAGAGTTTCACAGCAACATATGTCTATTAGGGTTACAAAGAATCATCTCAGATCTAACCTTTAATGGATTTAGCTACTCATAATTGAATTTATAAATAACATAGTCATTAGAGGTAACAATACATACATGAACTGGTTACAAGGTGAAGAAATCGCCCCTGCAGCCGTCTTCCAGTGTAAAAATCGCACTTTGCTCTTCTCAAATCGTAACCCTTGTTTTTAGAATAGCCTTCAGCTTAAATAGGCATAGAATCTCGCCTAGAATCGTGGCACGATTTTGGCTTGTAAAATAAATAACTGAATTAGGGTTTCTTCAAATCGTGGCACGATTTTCCTTAGCAGAATGCATGTTTCCTAAAAGCTCCAAATCGTGACACGTTTTGTAGTAATCGTGACACGATTACCTTTTTTCAGTTTCTTTAGTTTTTCTCGCTTTTCTTGTTGCTTAAGCTTGCTTGTGAACTCAAAATATCATGAAAATAATGCTAAAAATAACGAATGACTGACTGTCATCAGTATGTCTAAAAGGACTAGAAAAGCAGAAGGCTTGGTACCTTGACAGTGGTTGCTCGCGTCACATGACGGAAGAAAAGTCTATGTTCCTAACCCTAACCATGAAAGAGGGAGGTACTGTGGGATTTGGAGGAAACCAGACTGGCAAAATCATTGGTACTGGAACCATTGGTAACTCTCTTATCTCAATCAGTAATGTGTGGTTCGTTGATGGACTTAGACATAACCTACCGAGCATAAGTCAATTATGCGACAGTGGTTATGATGTATTGTTTAATAAGAACAACTGCACTGTGGTTAACAAGGATGATCAGTCCATAGTCTTCAAGGGAAACAGAAGAAAAAATGTCTACAAGATAAAATTCTCAGAACTGACTGATCAGAAGGTAGTGTGCCTTTTGTCAATGGGTGATAAGAAGTGGCTGTGGCATAGACGATTGGGACATGCTAATTGTAGATTAATCTCTAAGTTGAGCAAGTTGCAACTTGTCAAAGGCCTACTTGACATTGACTATCACTCATATGCTCTTTGCGGAGCATGTCAGAAAGGGAAAATTGTGAAGAGTCCCTTCAAGCCGAAAGAAATTGTTTCTACTTCCAGACCCTTGGAGTTACTTTATATTGACTTATTTGGACCAGTTAGCACTGCATCCTTATATGGAAGTAAATATGGACTGGTCATTGTTGATGATTACAGCAGATGGAGTTGGGTTAAGTTTCTGAAAACTAAAGATGATTCATATTCTGTGTTTAGTAAATTCTGCATCCAAATTCAATCTGAAAAAGAATTGAAAATCTTGAAAGTCAGAAGTGATCATGGAGGAGAATTTGAAAATGAACCTTTTGAGGTTTTCTGTGAAAAACATGGAATTATTCATGAATTCTCTGCACCTAGAACTCCACAACAAAATGGAGTTGTAGAGAGAAAGAACAGAACCTTACAAGAAATGGCTAGAACCATGATCCATGAGAACAATTTGGCTAAGCATTTTTGTGCAGAAGCTGTAAACACAGCTTGTTATGTTCAGAACAGAATCTATATTAGACCTCTGTTGAACAAAACAGCTTATGAACTCTTTAAAGGAAGGAAACCTAACATATCTTATTTTCATCAGTTCGGATGTACTTGTTATGTCCTGAACAATAAAGTCTATCTAAAGAAATTTGATGCCAAAGCTCAGAAGGGAATCTTCTTAGGTTACTCTGAACGATCTAAGGCATACAGATTGTATAATTCAGAAACACAATGTGTTGAAGAATCTATGCATGTCAGATTTGATGACAAAGTGCCTGGAAGTGAAACTCTAGAGCAAGATGAAATTTATGCAGGATCTCAAGATTCTGATGACAATTCAGAATCTGATCAGATTCCAGAATCTGAAGATACTTCAGAAGCTGGAGCATCTCCTGAAGTTCCTAATGAAGAAGCTCAAGATGGTTCTCAGCAAGCTAGTCAATCCAAACAATCTTTCAAATACAAGTCTTCGCATCCAGAGGATCAGATTATTGGCAATAAAGAAAATCCCAGAAGAACTAGATCGCATTTCAGACAAGAAGAGTCTGCTTTGGGATTACTATCTGTTATTGAACCAACCTCTATTGAAGAAGCACTTGGAGATGAAGGATGGATTCTGGCAATGCAAGACGAACTGAGTCAATTCAAAAGGAATGAAGTATGGGATCTTGTAGCTAAGCCTGAACACAAGAACATCATTGGAACCAAGTGGGTGTTCAGAAATAAGCTTAGTGAACAAGGAGAAGTAATCAGAAACAAGGCCAGACTTGTTGCGCAGGGCTACAGTCAACAAGAAGGCATTGATTACACAGAAACATTTGCTCCAGTTGCAAGATTGGAAGCAATCATGTTACTTATTTCCTATGCAGTGAATTACAACATAATCTTGTATCAAATAAACGTTAAGAGTGCGTTTCTTAATGGTGTCATTTCTGAAGAAGTCTATGTCAAACAACCTCCTAGCTTTGAAGATTTAAAACATCCAGAGCATGTCTATAAATTGAAGAAATCACTATATGGCTTGAAACAGGCTCCCAGAGCTTGGTATGAAAGATTAAGTAATTTCTTATTCAAAATGACTTTGAAAAAGGACAAGTTGACACCACTCTATTCAGAAAGACTCCGAAGAAGGACATTCTTATTGTTCAAATTTACGTTGATGATATCATTTTTGGTTCAACTAATAGTTCACTTTGCGAAGAGTTTTCTAAGGTAATGCAGGATGAATTTGAAATGAGCATGATGGGAGAATTGAAGTTCTTTCTCGGAATTCAAATCAACCAATGCAAAGATGGAGTCTATGTTCATCAGTCCAAATACACGAAAGAGCTTCTGAAGAAGTTCAATCTTGAGGATTGCAAAGAAATGAATACTCCAATGCATCCAACCTGCACTCTGAGCAAAGAAGATCAAGGAACCAAAGTTGATCAGAAGCTGTATAGAGGTATGATTAGTTCTTTGTTATACCTAACTACATCCAGACCAGATATTTTATACAGTGTATGTCTGTGTGCAAGGTTTCAATCAGATCCTAGAGAGTCTCACTTAACAGCTGTTAAGAGAATCTTTAGATATCTGAAAGGAACTACCAATCTTGGACTTCTTTATAAGAAATCCTCTGACTACAAGCTAGTTGGATTCTGTGATGCTGACTATGCTGGAGACAGGATTACACAGAAACAAGGAGAAGTAATCAGAAACAAGGCCAAACTTTTTGCGCAGGGCTACAATCAACAAGAAGGCATTGATTACACAGAAACATTTGCTCCAGTTGCAAGATTGGAAGCAATCATGTTACTTATTTCCTATGCAGTGAATTACAACATAATCTTGTATCAAATAAACGTTAAGAGTGCGTTTCTTAATGGTGTCATTTCTGAAGAAGTCTATGTCAAACAACCTCCTGGCTTTGAAGATTTAAAACATCCAGAGCATGTCTATAAATTGAAGAAATCACTATATGGCTTGAAACAGGCTCCCAGAGCTTGGTATGAAAGATTAAGTAATTTCTTATTCAAAATGACTTTGAAAAAGGACAAGTTGACACCACTCTATTCAGAAAGACTCTGAAGAAGGACATTCTTATTGTTCAAATTTACGTTGATGATATCATTTTTGGTTCAACTAATAGTTCACTTTGCGAAGAGTTTTCTAAGGTAATGCAGGATGAATTTGAAATGAGCATGATGGGAGAATTGAAGTTCTTTCTCGGAATTCAAATCAACCAATGCAAAGATGGAGTCTATGTTCATCAGTCCAAATACACGAAAGAGCTTCTGAAGAAGTTCAATCTTGAGGATTGCAAAGAAATGAATACTCCAATGCATCCAACCTGCACTCTGAGCAAAGAAGATCAATGAACCAAAGTTGATCAGAAGCTGTATAGAGGTATGATTAGTTCTTTGTTATACCTAACTACATCCAGACCAGATATTTTATACAGTGTATGTCTGTGTGCAAGGTTTCAATCAGATCCTAGAGAGTCTCACTTAACAGCTGTTAAGAGAATCTTTAGATATCTGAAAGGAACTACCAATCTTGGACTTCTTTATAAGAAATCCTCTGACTACAAGCTAGTTGGATTCTATGATGCTGACTATGCTGGAGACAGGATTACACAGAAACAAGGAGAAGTAATCAGAAACAAGGCCAAACTTTTTGCGCAGGGCTACAATCAACAAGAAGGCATTGATTACACAGAAACATTTGCTCCAGTTGCAAGATTGGAAGCAATCATGTTACTTATTTCCTATGCAGTGAATTACAACATAATCTTGTATCAAATAAACGTTAAGAGTGCGTTTCTTAATGGTGTCATTTCTGAAGAAGTCTATGTCAAACAACCTCCTGGCTTTGAAGATTTAAAACATCCAGAGCATGTCTATAAATTGAAGAAATCACTATATGGCTTGAAACAGGCTCCCAGAGCTTGGTATGAAAGATTAAGTAATTTCTTATTCAAAATGACTTTGAAAAAGGACAAGTTGACACCACTCTATTCAGAAAGACTCTGAAGAAGGACATTCTTATTGTTCAAATTTACGTTGATGATATCATTTTTGGTTCAACTAATAGTTCACTTTGCGAAGAGTTTTCTAAGGTAATGCAGGATGAATTTGAAATGAGCATGATGGGAGAATTGAAGTTCTTTCTCGGAATTCAAATCAACCAATGCAAAGATGGAGTCTATGTTCATCAGTCCAAATACACGAAAGAGCTTCTGAAGAAGTTCAATCTTGAGGATTGCAAAGAAATGAATACTCCAATGCATCCAACCTGCACTCTGAGCAAAGAAGATCAATGAACCAAAGTTGATCAGAAGCTGTATAGAGGTATGATTAGTTCTTTGTTATACCTAACTACATCCAGACCAGATATTTTATACAGTGTATGTCTGTGTGCAAGGTTTCAATCAGATCCTAGAGAGTCTCACTTAACAGCTGTTAAGAGAATCTTTAGATATCTGAAAGGAACTACCAATCTTGGACTTCTTTATAAGAAATCCTCTGACTACAAGCTAGTTGGATTCTATGATGCTGACTATGCTGGAGACAGGATTACACAGAAACAAGGAGAAGTAATCAGAAACAAGGCCAAACTTTTTGCGCAGGGCTACAATCAACAAGAAGGCATTGATTACACAGAAACATTTGCTCCAGTTGCAAGATTGGAAGCAATCATGTTACTTATTTCCTATGCAGTGAATTACAACATAATCTTGTATCAAATAAACGTTAAGAGTGCGTTTCTTAATGGTGTCATTTCTGAAGAAGTCTATGTCAAACAACCTCCTGGCTTTGAAGATTTAAAACATCCAGAGCATGTCTATAAATTGAAGAAATCACTATATGGCTTGAAACAGGCTCCCAGAGCTTGGTATGAAAGATTAAGTAATTTCTTATTCAAAATGACTTTGAAAAAGGACAAGTTGACACCACTCTATTCAGAAAGACTCTGAAGAAGGACATTCTTATTGTTCAAATTTACGTTGATGATATCATTTTTGGTTCAACTAATAGTTCACTTTGCGAAGAGTTTTCTAAGGTAATGCAGGATGAATTTGAAATGAGCATGATGGGAGAATTGAAGTTCTTTCTCGGAATTCAAATCAACCAATGCAAAGATGGAGTCTATGTTCATCAGTCCAAATACACGAAAGAGCTTCTGAAGAAGTTCAATCTTGAGGATTGCAAAGAAATGAATACTCCAATGCATCCAACCTGCACTCTGAGCAAAGAAGATCAATGAACCAAAGTTGATCAGAAGCTGTATAGAGGTATGATTAGTTCTTTGTTATACCTAACTACATCCAGACCAGATATTTTATACAGTGTATGTCTGTGTGCAAGGTTTCAATCAGATCCTAGAGAGTCTCACTTAACAGCTGTTAAGAGAATCTTTAGATATCTGAAAGGAACTACCAATCTTGGACTTCTTTATAAGAAATCCTCTGACTACAAGCTAGTTGGATTCTGTGATGCTGACTATGCTGGAGACAGGATTGAAAGAAAATCAACCAGTGGCAATTGTCAATTCTTGGGAGAGAATCTGATATCCTGGGCTAGCAAGAGGCAAGCAACCATTGCTTTGTCTACAGCAGAAGCAGAATACATCTCAGCTGCTAGTTGTTGTACACAGCTACTCTGGATGAAACATCAGCTTGAGGATTATCAAATAACTGAAAACTGTATCCCAATTTATTGTGATAATACGGCAGCTATATGTTTATCTAAGAATCCAATTCTGCATTCAAGAGCAAAGCACATTGAGATTAAACATCATTTTATAAGAGACTATGTTCAAAAAGGAATTTTAGATATTCAATTCATTGATATTGATCATCAATGGGATGATATATTTACTAAACCTTTATCTGTTGAAAGATTTGATTTTATAAAGAAAATTTTGAACATGTGTTATGTCTCTAGTTAATGTGCGCCTCTGAAAACAGAATTCAGACTCTGAAAAATATTCAGAAGCTAATTAAGAATCAGACTCTCTTTTGGAGACTCTGATAAATATAAGCTTTTGATAAACCTTCAGACTCTGGTAAGGAATCTTTAGACTCTCAGAAGCTCGTATTAGTGGAAGCGTGACTGTTGAGTTCAGTAACACCTGCCCCACTACGGTGACAGTTACTTTATAGTGTCTCAGACGTGGCCTGTCTGTATTGGGTAAGAACTCAAAGGGCAATGATTTTATTACGTTAAACAAGTTACCTTCGCATTGTCCCAACGCTTTTACGGCTGCATGCTATATGTATTTATTGTTTGTGTTTATTTGTCCCCTATTCTTTCCAAACGGTTATCAATTTTTTTTCTATAAATACATATCACACACAACTCACTTCTCTTTTCACTCTTCGATTATTTCTCTGAACAAATTTCTTGTTTTCAATCCTTTGTAAAACCTTTTGTTCTCAAATCAAACTCTTAGAAACCTCTAAAATGGCAAGTGATCTCATCCAATCTGGTGTCCTAGTCAAGACTGGAAAATCTTATGTGATCAAACCAAGGACAGTGAATCTTATCAAAGAGACTCGGAAATTCAAGTTGAATCTCCAATAGATTTTGGTTCTCTTAATCGTCACGGAGTTGACGTCTCTTCTCATTTCTTAGCACAAGGAATGATGAACTACTTTGGTATGTTGAATGGACCAACATATCAGGAGCTGGTAAGAGATTTTTGGGTTAGGTCAGAAGTTACGACAAGGATGAAGCTACGATCGAAGAAACTGCTGCAATATTGAACAACCCCAAGCTGGCTGGCAAGAACAGAGATGAAATGGGTTTAAGACCGTACAAGGGTCTTGAAATAAGGTCTACTGTGATGGGGATTCCAGTCCTTATCACTGAAGAGGTGGTTGCCAGGGCTTGTCAAGTGGAGAACTCTGGTAAATTTCAATGGAATGTCCAGAAGAAGAGTGACTGGACAGTTATCTGCAACAAACTTTTATTTGAAGGGAGACACTCAAATAAACTGGTTGATATGCATCCTGACCATAGGGTGCTTCTGAAGATCATACTGGATAGTATGCTTCAGAAAGGAGGAGGAACAGACACTCTGTCTGTTGATCACAAAGTTCTTCTTTATTTTCTGATTAACAAGATAAAGATCAACTTTCCAAGGTATGTGATGCACCATATGTGCTGGGCAATAAAGAAAAGCCAATCAGAATCCAGAAGGCAAGTTCCTTATGGAAGGCTAATCTCTGAGATTCTGTATCAAGGAGGCCTCTTGAAGGTCTTATCAGAATCTGGTGTTGTATCAGATGCTCATCTTGGAACTGTGACAGGGAGAATCATCAATGGTAAAACTCTTCAGTACATGAAGATTGTCAAAAGATTCAATCCTTCTAAGCATGATATGAGGGAATCTCATGTGCAATCAGATTTGATGATGGACTTCCCTCCTATTTCCAAAGAAGATAATCCTGAAGTTCTTGCAAGATTTGTGGTGGATTACTTCAAGGATACTGGTAGAATAATCAACTATTCTGCCATTCCTGAGACTGCTGGAGGAGGACCTCTTAAGGTCAAGGGAAAAAGGACCAAGGAAGTGGTTCTCAAGGAAGAGGAAGAGAAGCAAGAGCCTCTCAAGAAGAAGATCAAATCTACTGCTCTTCTAGGAGTGACTATTGGTGCCCCTAAGACCATAGCTCCCATGCCTTCATCAGTATCTTCTGCATCCAAGGAAATCAAGGATAGGATAAAAGAAACCAAGGATGAGAAGAAAGCCAAGAAGGACGATAAGAAGGCAAAGAAAGATGAGAAGAAAGCGAAGAAAGGCAAGGCTGACAGAGATTATGTCAAACTAGCTGAAGAAATTGTTGAATTCCTTGATGCTGACTCTGATGGTGAAGAAAGTCAGATCAAGAAGAGAAAGGTGGATGTGGTTCCTGTGGCTAAGGATGTAGCACAGAAGATAGGTACTTCTGTATCTATGATTGAGGATGAACATGCTGCTGGCAAGGCAATGGCAGCAGAAGTGGTTGCTGAAGAACTAAAGGAGGAAACTGTTAAAGAAGCTGCTAAGTTGCTTGCATCTGCTTTGAAACAGAAGAATCCAACAGCTACTGCAGAAGCTGATTTATCAGAAGCTACCGTGTCTGATCATTATGCTTCTCCAGAAGCTGGAATAGGCACCTCTGACAATGTGGCATTTAACTCATCTTCCTCTACGAATCAAGAGTCAGAATCTGATTCAGAATCAGATAACAAACCCTTGAGCCAAATTCTTCCTTCCCTCAGAAATTGATCCCCCTCACCAATCAAACCCCTATCATCCCATAACCCATTGGACCCCAAAATAGTTGAATATGTTGATTCAACTATGGACAGAGTCGTTCAAGACACCATCACAGTGTCTATGAACTTACCTGCTGACCATCCTGCTTAACCATCATTTCTCAAACCACTTCAGGCAATTCAACCTTCTGAAAAGCCTGAAGTAACCACTCAATCAAAACAACCATCCCCCCAACATGAGCCTATTTGTGTAGACTCTCCAGACACCCTAGATTCTCTTGAGAAACACCTAGGAGGAGAACTACCAAAAACCCCTGCAAAATCCAAATCAACAAAAGCTACAGCATCTGTTTCCAAACCAGACTCTGTACCTGAACCTACAGAAATTCTCACCTTAACATCTGTTGAACCCTTAGAACCTGTTGAAGAACCAGTTTCTGAAATTCTGGAACAAGCTTCTGATATCCTATCAGAACCTGTAACAGAATGCAGAGCAGAACCCGTGTCTAGAACAGTTCATGAACCTCTTTGTGATCCAATAACAGTTGTACCAAATTTTGAAACTTTTCTAGCTTTAAGAGCCTCTCAACCTTCAACTTCTGAACCTCACGACCTATTTGATTCAAACGGGATAGATGAGTTCTATGCCTCATCAAACACTAAGCTCAAGGACATTATTGAGCAAAGGTTTGTGCCTATCCTCAATGTAAGCTATGAGAACAAGTTCTCTACATTGAAGACCGAGTTCTTGGATTTTATCACCAAAATTCAGAAGGCTGCTGCCAGGGAACAAGCATTTGTTACTGCCAAGCATGTTGAAGAAGTCAAGAGAGCTGAGAAAGTTATAACAAAGGTGTTCAGCAATACCACGTTTTGAGTTTTGATGATAACAAGGTATTAAAAGTTGTCAATTGGATATTGCTAATATTTGTTTAAGTATGCAGAATATCAATCAAGACTTATATCTTAGATAGTATTCTGTTTGAACAATTTTAAAGATCAAAGATCCAGAGAAGCTTGTTGCTTGTAATTCTGTATCGAAGAGAGTCTGAAGACTGTATCGAAGAGAGTCTGAAGACTGTATCGAAGAGAGTCTGAAGACTATCAGAGTCTGAAGACTATCAGAATTTGAAAACCAAGAGAGTCTGAAGATCATCAGAAGCTAAGTGCTACAGTGAGTCTGAAGCCTGAAATATGAAGATCTGCTAATAAGGATTTCTACAAGCATTACGATGCAAAAGAAACTCTCATTTGGAGTAACGGCTAGCTTCAAAGTCAACTTGAGCGTGGGATGCTCAACGACAAAGAATGCAGGCCAGTACAGAGTACGTTGTACGAACTCTGTTTCCACTACTCCACTACCTCGTACAGTTTGGCAACTGTGTCTACCGGTATTAATCTTCAAAGGGAATGGAATTCAAATTATGCAATTGAAGGACTATTACCAAATCAAGCAACAGATCAACAGCCATTGATCAAGCTTCAGAAATCATCATGATGTGCTGGATGACTCAACGTCTCTTTCCTACGCCTATATAAAGGATAGAAGACTTGAAGAATTGTTGGACTCTACAACTAGAAAAACTACGCTGCATTGCTATCGTATTCAACTGAGTCTTAACAAAACACATCATCAACTTAGATTATTCTTACAAACTGAGTATTCTAGAATTTCTAAGTTAAACAGAAAAACAGAGTCTGTCTTTATCTGAAACAGAGTCTGTCTTTGTTGTAATAGAAACACGTTTGATTGTTTGTCAAGTGTTTCAACTCTATTCAATTTTCTGTAATTGTGTCAGAAGTCTCTTGCTTGTGTGCTTGAGCAAAGAAGTCTCTTGGCTGCGTCCTTGAGCAAGGAAGTCTCTTAGTTGTGTCTTTGAGCATTGGAAGTCTCTTGCCTGCGTGCTTGAGCATTGGAAGTCTCTTACTGTGTGTTTGAGCAACTTGTAATAGATATTACATTTTAGTGAACTCTCCTTGGAAGTACAAGGGGGACAGGACTACTTCCGGTTTGTGGAAGGAACCTGTATAATTGTTTGTGTTCTCTCTTCTCTCTATCTCTTGATTATTTCCGCTGCATCAGAACCTAATTTCCTATCAGACTCTGATCTCCTTCAGACTCTGATATTAAGGAATTAGATTCTCACTCTTCAAGAGCTGCGAAAAGCTAACACAATTCAACCCCCCCCCCCCCCTTCTTGTGTTTTTCTCACCTTCACATTCTTTCAAAACCGTCATCAAAGTACTCCACAAGCGCGCCTTTGCATCACTACACCTCCTTCTCCTCCATCTGAACATTCTTTTCTTTGAAAGAGTCCCACTCCAACTCCACGGCCTCTTTCTCAGTAGTAGCACTCGTCAAGATGGCCTGAAGCTCTCTGGCTGAAGTCTCCGCCACCTTCTTGGACTCCAAAGCCTCGTTTAGGCGAGTTTGTAAACCCGTCGCCATATGTTCCCATTTCTCGGCGTCCTCGGAAGCATCCTTGTGCTTCTTCTCCAGATCAGCCTATTTCCTCTCCATCGTATGATCTATCATGAGAATCCTAAGTGCGGACTCTTCAACGTCCATTACCAGCTCGCCAAACTTGCTTTTCGTTCCAGCATCAACGTCAACCTCAGATAGAGGGACATTCTCAACCATGTACCTGCGAAATCATAATTCAGTAAACAAAGAAAGGAAAGAAGAGTTTAAAAATTGCGAACGAATAAAAAATGAAACGCACCTCCGGAAGTTGAAATCTTTGTGCCAAAAGCACTCTATAACCTTCTCATTTAAAGAGGAGGTCGCCAATTCCTTAGCGACATTATGCCCACCCGAGCGTTTAGACTCACTCCTTCCAGTCTTTCCCTTTTTCTTCTTTGGGGAATCAGCAACCTCAATCACATCCCCCACAGCAGCAGGCGTATCCACCTTTTCTGTATCCATGTCCACCGGAACAGAAGCAACCTCCGTTTTTTAGGCGATATTTTTCCTTTTCACCTGCCGATGTTGCACGCCGGCGGGGTCGCTGGTTGCATACCCGTCAGTAGCTTTTTTCGCCTTCAGCTCGGTGAGGTACTTCTTCCGTTCAGCAGGAGTAAGTGGCATCATCAGTCCTGAAATAACCAAACCCAAAGCGTTAAAAGAGGCAAAAACCCAAGGTTAAAGAAAGAAAAAAGAAAAAATAACACTCACACAAATAAGTGTTCAGATCATCCTAATACCCTTCCTTATCCAAGAGTTTATCAACGCCATAATGCAACATTTTCTCCAGGAAGCATACAACCCCCTGCTCGTATGTCGTCATCTTATCAAAGCCATAACCTATTACAGCAGCAGGCGAGGTAGTCCAACTTAAAGGAAACTTCGGTTTTCCCTCTACTAACACAAAAGCCACCACACAATTAGGCGCCCCCTTTACTTTAACAAAAGTACCTTTCCAATCTTTCTTGAAGTTAGAAGCATAATGAGGAAAGAGTTTGTTAACATCTTTCGTGTTAACAAGTTCCTTTGTTAACATCTTTGGTCCCGTAGAAATAAAGGAATGGACCGACCAACAGTTCCAGATCTAACGCTTGGTAGAGAATTTCGAAACCCCTAATAAACACCCAACTATTGGGACGAATTTGAGAAGACGCCACGTTTAAGAATTTTAAGACGTCCATCTCAAAAGTGCTAAGGGGAATCCGCACTCCGAACTCCTCCAACACCGCCGCATACATGTAATATGTCTCTTCTCCTACAGGGCGTTGAGTACACACACTCTCGCCCACTTCCCAGTGAATCAACTCCACATATTCCTCGTGCCCAGTTGATGAAATATCCCTCTCGCTCCTAATAAATTTGATGTTCCCGACCTCTGTATACATCGAAGTCACACTAGACACCTCGTCAGCAAAAACTTCATCTCAGCAATCGATTCGATTTCCTTGTCTCGTTCCGTTGAAACAGGATTAAAGGAACAAGCCCCATGTTCCTGATTTGGTCCTGGAGTAGAATAGAGGAAAATACAATCACTATCAGAACTATCGCCACTGCTACTATCACTAGACGAACCACTAGGGATCATATGACCTAGAAGACTTATCTCATAAACCCCCCAATCGATAACTCCGTTAGGACGAGTTGCATGTTTTAAATAGGCCATTCTCAACTTGTTCTTCTCTGCAGAATTAGAGGGCGAAATCTCTCTACCCGACTCATCACAATCCCTAATTACAACCATCACAAATAACCTAAGGAAAACTATGCGAGAAAAAGAAAGAGGAATGAGGAGTACCTGAGAAGAGTTGGAAACTGGAAAATCCGGGAGAAACGTTTTATTGAAAGAAGAAGTTAAGGCTGCCTCGAAATACAAGAAAGTTTAGTAAAATGGTTTGATTTTTAATGAATAAAAATAATAATAAAAAGCGCCTTGGGATTTATTGGATAGTTTCAATGCAAGAGGAACTTAATGAATTTCAAAGAAATGATGTCTGAGATCTTGTTGCTAAACCACCTCAGAAGAACATTATTGGAACTAAATGGGTGTTCATAAACAAGTTTAATAAACTTGGAGAAGTTATCAGAAACAAAACAAGACTTGTGGCTCAAGGTTACCAACAAGAAGAGGGTATTGATCACATTGAGACATTTGCTCCAGTTGCAAGACTAGAAGCAATCAAGTTACTTCTATCCAATGCAGTTAATCGTGGCATAATATTATATCAGATGGATATTAAGAGTGTTTTTCTAAATGGTGTAATTTATGAGGAAGTGTATGTCAAACAACCTCTATGTTTCGAAGATTTAAAACATCCTGATTATGTTTTCAAACATAAGAGATCACTCTATGGTCTGAAACAAGCTCCCATAGTTTGGTATGAAAAACTGAACAATTTCTTGCTTGAAAATGATTTTAAAAGAGATCAAGTTGATGCTACACTATTTAGAAGAACACTTGAGAAAGACATCTTAATTGTTCAAATTTATGTTGATGATATAATATTTGGTTCTACTAATGCATCTCTTTGCAAGAAATTTTCTAAGTTAATGCAGGATGAATATGAAATGATCATGCTGGGAGAATTGAAGTTCTTTCTTAGAATTCAAATCAACCAATTTAAAGATGGAGTATATGTTCATCAGTCCAACCTCCACCTTAAGCAAAGAAGATACAGGTACAAAGGTAGACCAGAAGTTGTTCAGAGGTATGATAGGTTCACTGTTATACCCAACTGTTGAAGCCTCTAGCCAGTTTTTGATGTTGTTAGCTTTTGGATTGTAGTTTTATTGTGTTGTGCATGATATGTTGATTGGTCTAGATTTTACTTTAGAATGTTAAAGCACCCTAGCTTGTATATTGCCCACAGAAAATCACCTTATGTCTGTCTTATCCTTTGTGAAACTACTTTGAGCCTCCAGACGGAAAATTTATTTCTTTATTAGTGACAAATAATGTGATAGTCCTACACTTTAAATTCACCCTATTTGATTTCACTTGGAGTTAGATATGTATTATTATGACTGCAAATGCTTTGAAACCATGTTTAGGATTGCTCTTTGGAATTAGAAACATATTAAGTTTGGGGTGGGGTAATATTAGAACACGTTTGTCAGAAAAAGAAAAAAAATAAAAAAATGTAGATGACCATGGATCTACGCATAAATAAAAAAATCAAGAGCCAAAAATGGTAACTTAAAAAAAAGTATGTTTCTGTCAAAATAAAAAGACAAAAAGTTCTACTGCTTTAACCATCTTGTTTGAATCAAGGAAAGAAGGATGATAGTGCATTAATGTTTAGAAGGAACCCCTAGGTTAGTGAACTAACTCGAAGTTCTTTTATTAGCATACTTTTCCAAATTATATCCACCTTTAACCTAAGCCAAGTTATAACCCTCAAAGTCCTCTAAGTAACTTTAAGTTGACTCTCTGTTTAGAATTGTTTCAAATTTATAACGAGGTACATTCATGTGAGGACTGGAGTGCGCAAACACTATGACCAACCCTATTGGCTTTAGGAGATACATACTTGTATCATAGAAAAGAGTATGGCTGAGAATATAGGTTCATTTCACAAAGGCATGTTTTTTCTAAAAAAAATGCAGAGAATATATTATGTTTTTCTTTCGTTACTTGAGGAGAAGAACCTTTCTAAGTTTGGGGTTGTGATGATAGGTCATCTTAGGTTATTCTTAGCATATTTTTCAGTTACTTTCAGTAGGATTTAGCAGCAAAAACGAGGAGTATTAGAAAGATTACCTATGATTTCAGGACTTTTGTAATGTTTTCTATATTTGAGTATGTAATTCTAGTTTTTCCGAAACATAGCAATTTTACGGGGTTTTTGAAGTAATTCACGAAGAAATCATGCGAATCGGCAAATCATGAACATCTGAAGAATTGTATGAAGGGATTTTGAGAGGGGTTTTTCAAAATTTTAATCCTCTTAGCGGAATAAATCCCATTGAAACGAAACGGATCTTGATTAAATCATTAATCACAAATCAAACACAGCACATGCTTAAACACTTTAACACATGCTTAAACACTTTAACGATTCATGTGTTTACCTCTTGAAGAACAAAGCCTTTGTAGCAGAATAGTTTCTGATCACGAGAAAAGAAACATAGCCATGGCTCTGTAAGTTCAGATTGTAACCTAAGAGGAGGGGTGAATTACGTTTCTAGCAATATTGGTTAATTTTTTTTAGTTTAGCGTTGTTGATAATTTTTCCGGTAAATAATGATGAAGGTATGAATGCGGAAAAATAAAAGAGTAAAGGAAGAAGAAATAACACAAGAGAGTTATAGTGGTTCCCTTCTAAACCTTAGGGTACTCCACTCCCTTCACACTCCGCGAAGGATTTCACTATGTAAAGAATCTTTGTTTCAAAGCAACCTTAATCCCAAAGGCCCCTTAACAATATTTCTCTACACACCAAGATAGCACCCCACTATCTTTTACAACAAGAATCTTCACCAAACCTATGATGAAATTCTCACAAAGAAACAAGATAGCACTCCACTATCTTTTACAACAATTCCCACCAACAACTGATGAGAAACTTTACAACAATGTAATTGAAGAATATCAAATGTGTATGGCTGTATAATCTTATCAATATCACTCTTAAACAAATGGACTTAGTGCTCAGAAAACCTTTTAATGAATATTAAAGTGTGGGCAAAGTTTTCCAAACAATTTGAATAAAAGTTTGAAAGCAAGTGATATTGAAAATGTCAATTGAGATAATGAAAGTTGTTGTCTATAAAAAAAATTTGATTCTCAATTGAATTTATAGAGGCTAAAATGATGTTTATGAAGCAATGCTACTTTTCAAAAAATAGTTGTTGCCAATTTCAAAAGGTGGCCGTTGGAAAAAAAACTGGTCGTTGGTAGAAAGTGAAATGGCATAATCAATTATATGTGGATTTTGAAAAGACATAAGCCAAATATTCAAGCCAGTAGTTTATATGCAATTGACGCAGCCAAAGTAATAAATTGCACTCAATTATTCTGCTATAAAAATATATGCTGAAATATTATTCTTAGATATTAAAGCCGTATATAATTGATAAGGCCAAGATGAGAATAGTACTAGCAGTTTTAATGCATGATAATAATATTTTTATGGCAAAAAATAATTCTCCAAATGCCATAAAAAAAATAGAAGTTTTAATGCAAAATCACTTTAGATGAAAATCATTGTGAGTGTGTGATTTATTTTTAAGAGAGTTTTCGACATTGCTTCATATATGAACTTAGAAAAATGTTTGTAACTATTTTCTGAGCATTCTAAGTCATAAGTTGAGAATGATAAATCAAAAGACAAGCGCCGTACTTACAAAGAGTATAACCAAGAAGCTTATGCACTAATCTTTATTCTTAATCTTCATCTTGTGCCTCCATAGTTTTTCTTCTTTTGTGATGTGAGTTTGTTATCATCAAAACCCAGCCAAGTCTACGAAGGAAATCTTCTTCACAATCTCCCCCTTTTTGATGATGACAAACCATATCCTTTTGACAATGTTTGCTCAATGAAACTCCCCCTATCTTGTATGTCTCCCCCTTTGTTTTGCAATTAGATAACCTGAAACAATTTAAGCACAAAACACAAAACACAAACATACACTTTCTCCCCCTTTTGTCATCATCAAAAAGAAGAAAAATAGTAAAATCCAATGGGTCGTAATATAAGGGAAATAATAAATGTTATATAAAAATAATTTATCTTCTTCACAATGAGTATTTAATCATTCACATTATTTTGCACATATGATATGAGATCATAATTTTAAATACAAAAATTTCTCACACAAAATAACATGCACATTTTTACCAAAACATACAAAAATTCAACTAGAAAATGATTAGGATTAAATCAAAACATATAGTTTTATTCATTTCTACAAATGAGTTTCACGTTAAAATTATTCATATATATGTATATGAATTCCATCATGCACAACAGTTAGTAAAAGTAAATAGTAGCATTGTCTAATAAATAAATTCGTACCAAAAAAGACATCTCTTTTACGATGAAGATAATGCTTCTATTGCTTCTATTCATATAATATCCACATTTTAAAGTTAATTATGTCCTAGATCAAAATGAATGCAGATCTTGCACCACTTATAAGGAATACTTCATGTATCAGAATAAAACTTTCACCAATACATGTATTCAAACATATTTTGTAAGTGCTCATGATAATGACCATGCAACCAATTCACTAGAAACCAAGCACTTTACAATAATCGATGCTCATGAATATACAACAGATATCATAACCATATTATAGAATAATACAATAAAAATGTGTACCTTTCACCATGACCATAAATAAATAATCATAAATCGAACTATATCATGTGGTCTTGTATCTTGAAGAAACCAATCTAAATATGACAATTTTAGCAGCTGATCTTCAAGTACCTACAAAACAATTAATAGTACTTTCTAGGTACCCATTTTTCTTTGGGTCCTTGTGGGTTAATACCTTTCTTTATCCAAATAAATTCACCATAAGGAACACCAAAGTTTCTTATGTAGCAAGTATTTGGAGAATGCCCTTTTATGTTGCAATAAAAACATGTTAAATTAAGAACTTGATGTGAACCAAAATTATTTCCTTTAGAGAAATTATTCTTAACATTTGAATTATTTTTCTTAAAAGAATTGTTAGAATAATTTCTTCTTTTAGAATTAATTCTTTGATTCACATTCTTGGAAGAATTAACAACATGCATTTTCTTGGTTTCTATGTTGTTGGGATTTGTGTTTGCTTTAACAAATACCGTTTTATTGGTGTTTGGTTTATCAAATTTAGAAAAACCAAGCCCGGTTTTGTTGTTTGAATATCTTTGTCGGCTGAACACATCTTCCAAACTGTTGTGACCTTTTTCAAATTTTTTGATTACTTGATTTAATTCAGCAATTGTTGTTTCATGTTCTTTACATTTATTACATGAAGAACCTTTAACCTTTTCTAATTCTTCTTGTGCATCAAAAACTTTTCTTTCTAGAGATACATTTTGTTTCTTTTGCTTTGCACAAGTTTTAGAAAGATTAATGAATTTTTCAAACAATTCATCAAATGCATTTTGTAATTCTTCATAAGAAGGTTTAAAATTTAATTCAGAATCACTTACCTCTTGTTCATCATCGGAGTGGTGTGACGCCAGTAATGTTAAATTTGCACATTCGTCATCCTCTGATTCTGAAGATAAACTTATATCGTTGTCCTCCCAAGCAATATACGCCCTCCTTGGCTTGAAATCTTTCTTGCCTTTCTGACTACTCTTCTTTGCAAGGGTTGGACAGTCTGCCTTCATATGCCCCTTTTTTCCACATTCGAAGCATGTGAAACTCTGACTTGATGTAGAAACATCTTTCTTCTTGTGAAATTTTCTTTTATTTCCAAATTTAATTTTTTTATCCTTTTGAAGGAATTTTCCTAATTTTTTCATAAGAAGAGTAATATTCTCATCTTCATTAGAACTTTCATCTTGTTGAAGAACATTGGACTCTGCCTTCAAGGAGATATTCTTGTGTTTCTTTACTCCTTCTTCATGTTGTTCTAGTCTTGCAAGTTCAATTTCATGCTCTTGTAATTTTCCAAAAAGTGCTGCCAACGACATGTTTGAAAGACTATTCTTTTCAGATATGGCTGTTACTTTTGGTTGTCATTCCCTTGTTAGTGACCTGAGAATCTTCAAGTTTATTTCATTGTTGGACAAGGTTTTTCCAAGGGCTACAAGATGATTGATAAGATGTGAAAATCTCTTTTGTATGTCTAGAATCTTTTCTCCTGGTTGCATTCTAAACATCTCGTACTCTTGAGAGAGGGTATTCAATCTAGAACATTTTACTTCTTTCGTTCCTTCATGTGTTGTTTCCAAAGTGTCCCAGATTTCTTTGGCCGTTTGGCAGTTCGAAATTCTGAAAAACCCATCCATCCCAAGAGAGGATTGAAGAATGTTCTTTGCCTTTTTGTCAAATAACAGTTTTTTTCGGTCATCATCATCCCATGATGTTTGTGGTTTGATACCTGTCACACCATTCACATTTGTAGTGGGAACATAAGGACCATTCTGGACAGCACCCCAAATTTCTTCACCTTGGGCTTCTAGATACGTTGTCATCCTAATTTTCCAGAAATCATAATGATCTCCGGTGAAACATGGTGGTCGGTTTGAATTAGGACCTTCTACTATAAACGGTTTAGCAGAAGCCATTTTCTGGATCAAAGAAGCAATTTATCTTTACTCTTGCTCTGATACCAATTGTAAGTTCAGATTGTAACCTAAGAGGGGGGGTGAATTAGGTTTCTAGCAATATTGGTTAATTTTTCCGGTAAATAATGGTGAAGGTATGAATGCGGAAAAATAAAAGAGTAAGGGAAGAAGAAATAACACAAGAGAGTTATAGTGGTTCCCCTCTAAACCTTAGGGTACTCCACTCCCTTCACACCCCGCGAAGGATTTCACTATGTAAAGAATCTTTGTTACAAAGCAACCTTAATCCCAAAGGCCCCTTAACAATATTTATCTACACACCAAGATAGCACCCCACTATCTTTTACAACAAGAATCTTCACCAAACCTATGATGAAATTCTCACAAAGAGACAAGATAGCACTCCACTATCTTTTACAACAATTCCCACCAACAAATGATGAGAAACTTTACAACAATGTAATTGAAGAATATCAAATGTGTATGGCTGTATAATCTTATCAATATCACACTCTTAAACAAATGGACTTAGTGCTCAGAAAACCTTTTAATGAATGTTAAAGTGTGGGCAAAGTTTTCCAAACAATTTGAATAAAAGTTTGAAAGCAAGTGATATTGAAAATGTCAATTGAGATAATAAAAGTTGTTGTCTATAAAAAAATTTTGATTCTCAATTGAATTTATAGAGGCTAAAATGATGTTTATGAAGCAATGCTACTTTTCAAAAAATAGTTTTGCCAATTTCAAAAGGTGGCCGTTGGAAAAAAAAACTGGCCGTTGGTAGAAAGTGAAATGGCATAATCAATTATATGTGGATTTTGAAAAGACATAAGCCAAATATTCAAGCCAGTAGTTTATATGCAATTGACGCAGTCAAAGTAATCAATTGCACTCAATTATTCTACTATAAAAATATATGCTAAAATATTATTCTTAGATATTAAAGCCGTATATAATTGATAAGGCCAAGATGAGAATAGTACTAGCAGTTTTTAATGCATGATAAAAATATTTTTATGGCAAAAAATAATTCTCCAAATTCCATAAAAAAAATAGAAGTTTTAATGCAAAATCACTTTAGATGAAAATCATTGTGAGTGTGTGATTTATTTTTAAGAGAGTTTTCGGCATTGCTTCATATATGAACTTAGAAAAATGTTTGTAATTATTTTCTGAGCATTCTAAGTCATAAGTTGAGAATGATAAATCAAAAGACAAGCGCCGTACTTACAAAGAGTATAACCAAGAAGCTTATGCACTAATCTTTATTCTTAATCTTCATCTTGTGCCTCCATAGTTTTTCTTCTTTTGTGATGTGAGTTTGTTATCATCAAAACCCAGCCAAGTCTATGAAGGAAATCTTCTTCACACTACTCAGTCCACACAAACAGAACTTCTCAGTTGACTGGTGCTAGCCAATTCCAACGGAAATTCAAAGAGAACAGGGTTTAGAGAGTGGCCGCTAGGTTTCTAACTTTTATAATTAGGTTAAGTGTTTCAAGCAATAAAATGTTTCAGCACAAGTATTATATTTATAGAACAGCTTGTGTGGTTATCAAGTCAATCACTTAAATACACCGTAACTTACAGTGCACCATGTTTCACTTAAACACACCGTATCTTACAATGGACTGTGTTTCTCTATTTTCACAATTAAATAATAAGACATACATAATTATTTATTTATTAATAAGTCTTACTTATTTAATTCTCTCATCTATCTGTCCTTTGTGTGTGACCCTATAGGTTCTCGAAACGATGGCAATAATATTAAAACACATATTTAATATTATAAACAGTGAGCGGTATCTAGCAACACATCACTGCTACTAAAGTGACAAGAATGTCATGTGATCTGACGAGACCTTTCCGTGATAATGTTCATGTGTATAATCACCCTTTTGCCCTCATGTCAATATTGAACACAAGGCATAGACATTTCTTCTGTTATGTAGGAGGGGAAAATTCCATCTAGGTCACTCATGTCCCTCAGCATGATTCGTGGAGTACCCATCAACCAACTTTATAGTCATCTTGTTACATAAAATGTTTGAATGGTGACAAAGCACTCGACTCCAACATCTAGGGTACATATTGGTTTCAGGTCAAAGGGTGGAATACACCACTATCACTATGAGAATATCTTATGACACTTTCATAACTTTTACTATGTAGTATTCTCATGGTGAGTCAATCCAGTATAAATATTACTCCTAATATTTATACCTATGTGAAGACATGATAACTCTTTATATATGATCCGTGGGATGTGATCATTGGTCTACCCATATAATAGTCTCTATGTGTCATACCCCAATTTTTGACCCAAGATCCCACCGACACGCGTCATTCGATCCTGACTTTTCAGTGAAAATTTCGGCAGAGAGGTATTTTAAAATACCTCATTTTTTTTTTGGTTCCGAGTCGGGCCCTCATCTCACTTTATTTTTATTATTATCTTTATTCATTAATTTTAATTTTTTATTATTAGTCATTGTTCCATTTTTTGATAAGTCCAGGTCTGCATAAATCTTTTTATCATTATCATTTATTTATTCATTTAATGTCATTTATTATTATTCATTTTTTGTATTTATTGATAAAATCTTAAAAAATCAAAAAAATCCGATAATATCAAAGGAAACAGTCCAAATCCAAAATACAGCCTGTAGCATGAACCTAGTGTGCGCGTTTCTGTTTTTATTCATCTCATCCAACCCTCAATTTTTGCAGCTTATCAACAAACCCTAAATTTGATTTAGAACCCTTTAAATAGAATCAGCAGAAAGAAAGAGAAAACGGCCGAAAATTCACACATTTTTTTCAATCGAAACCTGCAATCAAAACCAACACAGCAGAGGAAAAAACGGCCGAAAATTTCATAAAAGAAAAACCAGCCAGCAAAACCTAAAACACCATACATGAACAACAACCAACTGTCACAACCAAAGTGCCATTAAACCAATACTCAATCAACAACGCACAATAGGACCAGTTCACGACACAGCAAGCACCACCAGTCAAAACAACACGAATCCAGTACTCAAACCACACATCCAGACAAGACAGCCACCAAAAGAAACCGAATCAAAAAATCAAAAAGGAACATCAAACAAAGAATAAGGAATTAACAGAGAAGAAAGGGAGAAGAGGAGACCACAAAAACATATAACGGAACCACCATTACTCAAATCCGAACCGGATCCGCAAAAAATCAACAAAAAGGTATAACTTTTCTAACTTTAGATCTAGGGCTTAATATTGGTTGTGTGAGAATTTTGAGGTGAGAAAGTTGTAGAGTAGGAGAAGAGCATTCGAAAACACAAAAAAAAGGGTGGCTCTAGCGGCGGCACCACCACCTACGGTGGTCGGCCACCGCGCCGGAGCCACCACCGGCCGCCCTCCATCTCCGTCGGAGAAAGGAAGAAGAAGAAGATCAGAAGAGAGAGGAGAGAGGATGAGAAAGAAGAGAGAAGTGAAGAGAGAGAAATGAATTAGGAAATGAGAGAAAATGGGGTTTACACCCCTTATATATCTCCCTCTGAACCGGTTCGGTTCAACCCAAAACCGACCCAGCAACATAAACGGGTCAACCCGGTTCGGCCTCACCCATCTCTTAAGGCCCAGTTCAGCTTTTCTTTTAATTTTGCACACCCCACCTGGTAACTAGAACCCCCTGCATTGCATTTTATTTATTTGCATACATTTTATTTTGCCGTTTAATATTTTATTTTCCATTTCTCATGCATTTTTATTTAGGTTAGTTTTATTATTCTGCACTTTACTATTTATTCATGCACATTTATTTTTATATCATCTAGTTTTATCGCATGGAATTTAGAATGTATACTAGGTTTATTGTAAATTTATCATGCATATTTACTTTCGGCAGACTTTAGCATGTATTAATAGGCTTAATGTAATAGTTTAGGTGCGTGTGTGAGTGTATGTCTTATTTTTATGCTTTGTAGTTTAGGTTAAAGGTCCTCGTGGTGGTCCAACGCCACCATATGGTACCTACGCTTTACTTTCCTGCTCCGTTAGTTTATATTTTAGTCCAATTATTAAAAAAAAAACAACAAAAACATGCAAATAACCCAAAAAATCACAAAAAAATATTTTCATAAATAAACCTTGATCCAAGATCAAGTGATCCTTTTTTATTTTTTTAATCAAATCTCAATCAACTTAATTTTTAATTTGATTTATTTTCTTTCATATCAAAAAACACAAACAAAATCTTATTTGCCACTTGGCTTTTCACTTTAAAACTTTTTTCAAAACTAATAAAAAACACCAAACAAATCAAACGAAATTTCTATCCCGAACTACGAGGTTTTGATCCCTCACGGGTACGTAGGCAAAGGACACTCGTCCTCTCAAATCAATAAAAAATGTAGATAATAGGCTTCTTTATTCTCTTATCACTTTAAATTCATTTTCAAAAAGCAAGTAAGTTATAGCACAAAAGTTAAATAAAATCAAGAGGTTCCCGTAGAGTACTACGGACATGAAGGGTGCTAATACCTTCCCTTCGTGTAACTAACCCCCGAACCCTAAATCTCTTTAAATACGGGGTCTTTGAACTTTTTTCCCCTATTTTCTTTCAAAAATTAAATGTTCAGTCGTGAAATAAATAGTGAGTCAAACGCTAATCAAATAGCCTTGATCTCCGAAAAATGACGCGACAGAAATGGCGACTTCACTGGGGACCAGTAAGAGGGTTGAGCCTAACTTGGCTTTATTTAAATTTTGTGCTATAACTTGCTTCAAAAACAAAAAACAAAAGATGGAAATACGTGTATATATGTTCCTCCTTCTTCTTTCTCCAACGTGTGTGGTGAGATAAGTCCTAACCCGGACTTGAGGGAAATATAGGATAGGAGTGGTAGAATCATAGCGACATACCGAGAGTATTCTCGTGTTTTGGAGCATGTGATATAACCACACTTAGCGGAGGATCTTGAGGTGATGTATGTCGGCGTGTGTTGTCACGTTTAGACGTTATTACTTTTAAGTATCCGTCGAAGCTAAGGACCTTTAGTTACCTTTAACCCATCTTGGCCTTTAGGACGTAGTGCGGTGGCTAACCAAGTGTTGTCTTGGAATTAGTCGACATGCGATACTACACCCAAACGAGACTCTCCTACGAACGCTGTTGGACCGGGTGTTGTCCCGGGCATCCAACAAAGTTCAGAGGGGGTTGGACTTTGGGAACCTTATAGAACCCGTGATACAGGTACACATGTAACCATAGCTCTTACCAAATGACGTACTCACCTTTGACTCCGTCAATATGGACCCAAAACCTCACCATGTTTTCTCTGTTCTTTAGCATATTCATTCATACATGCATTCATTCATAAACTTTTTCTCATTAAATATCGAAAGACAAGATAAGTTCTTGTAAACATCAAAGGTATGGACCTTGCAAGAAAGAACAACATAAAGTAACACCTCAAAAATCTAAACTAAGCTTTTGCTTTCGCAATATCTTTACAAATAAAACCACGATCCTTACGATGTTTACAATTACTTTGACATGTCCTTCGATAAATAAAAAATGTCTATTTTTGCATAAATATCATGCATCATCTTGCATTTCATGATCTCAAATCCCAAGTCTCGCACAAATCTTTTCCTCCATAAAAGGTCAGCCTGTTTGAAAAGTGGCCCGACGCACACTCTACTTGTACTCACTACACTCAGGCATTCGTAAAGAAAGAGGATGGACTTTCTCGAACAAGAAAACCAAGTACTCCGGGAGGAAAATGAAACCATGCAGACTAGGATGAACGAAATGACCGAACTGGTAAAGACACTAACGGCAGTACAAAATCAGCTGCCACCACCACCTCCTCCCCCTGGCAGCAATCAGGCTGGGGCAGGTCCCTCTACTACTCTTGGTTGGACAGTGTCTACCAATACTTCACAGCAAATTACACCAGAAGGACATCCTGGGGGCGTACCTTTTAGCCTTGATGAAGTATTCCGTCCTTGTGTCTCAGAAGCTCCAGTGTCTACTGTCCAAAATGTGATTCCTGTTCCAACTGCAACCTACTCAGTACCTCTGGTTCATACTATTCCACAAAGAGAAGACCATATCATTCCTTCAGGAAGTACAGAGGCCCATGACAAAGTAATCGACTTACAGAAGAAGTATGATGAGATGTACCGTGAAATGAAGGCTCTCCGTGGAAAAGAAATATTCGGGAAAGACGCTTATGATCTCTGCTTGGTACCAAATGTCCAGATACCCTACAAGTTCAAGCTCCCGGACTTCGAGAAATACAAGGGGACTTCCTGTCCTAAAGAGCATCTAAGGATGTATATGAGAAAGATGTCCACATATGTCGGTGATCATCAAGTCCTTATCCATTACTTCCAAGACAGCTTAACCGGTGCCGCACTGAAGTGGTACATAAATCTGGACCGTACAGAAGTCCGAACTTTCAATGATCTGTGTGAAGCCTTTGTGAAACAATACAAATTCAATGTGGACATGGCTCCAGATCGAAGCGATCTCCAGGCTATGACCCAAAGAGACAAAGAAACATTCAAGGAGTATGCCCAACGACGGAGGGATGTTGCTGCCCAAGTCAGCCCGAGTATAGAAGAGAAAGAGATGACCAGACTCTTCTTAAAAACTCTCAGTCAATTCTACTATGAGAAGATGGTCGGAAGTGTGCCCAGGGACTTCGCAGAGATGATTGACGCGGGTGTACAGTTAGAAGAAGGAGTCCGGGAAGGACGATTAGTAAGAGAAAGTGTACCTACCAGCAATGCAAAGAAATTCGGAAACAACTTTCCGAGAAAGAACGAACAAGAAGCAAGTATGACGGTCCATGAGAGTCCTCAACGAGATTATCCGGCTTATCAACATGTTGCTACAATCACTCCCGCTCCCAATGCCATTCAACAACCAAGTTATCAGCCACAATTCCAACAATATCCTCAACAACAGTATCCTCAGCAGCATTATCAGCAACAACAAGTCTCAAGAAAACAATTTATCCCAATCCCTGTGAAATACGGAGATTTGCTTCCACAGTTGCTAGAAAAGAATCTGGTCGAGACAAAAGCGCCTCCTCCGGTACCAGCAAGATTGCCAGCATGGTATAGACCTGACCTCTTCTGTACTTTCCATCAAGGGGCACCTGGACATGATGTCGAACATTGTAACGCACTGAAGAAGGCAGTCCAGAACTTGATCCGGACCAACCGCTTGACCTTCTAAGACTCTAAACGTGCAAGTCAATCCGCTATCAGATCATAATATGTAGTGTTTGTGACACACGGGACGGCTAGTCGCAATCGGGTCTTTGCTGATGTTTTTCTTCCGCTACTCATCTGTTCAAATAATGTTTGTTTGTTGCTTTCCGCTTTTCAAAAATATCCTTTTGTTCCGCCCGAGACAAAAGCGAACTTGTGTAGGGCTTTTTGCTTTAAGTATCGTCATCATTAATAAAAATGTCGTTTTGATCCCGACTTTGTTTTTATTTTTTGCTTGTTCTGGAAAAATGGTAACACAAAAAACCAAAACTCTTTAATCATTTTCAAATGTCTGCATACAATCATTCACTCTCTAAAATCAAACATAAATGCAGATTAAACATAAATAAGCCCGTTGAACACGTTAACTCTATACTCTTTCTTGACTTTGAATTCACTGTGTCCAAAGATGAAGGAGAATGGAGTGATTCCCGACAAAACCTCTCACATACTGGGGCATCTTAGCCGTCAAAGCTGCAAACAAAATCAAGAAGATTGCCAAGAGAATGACAGTCACTTACAAAGACTAACATGAGATGGCACCGTTGCCTCACATGGGCATCGTGTTTCAATAAACATTTCAACAGGGGCAACCCCCCCTCCTTCTATCAGTATACGACATGAAGGGCGGACTCCTCATGGAGATCAAAATCTCGTCAACAGGAGTTCTGCTAAAATCTCAAGTTTTGATTGAACTTACAATACATGACGATCCTGTACAACTACATCAAAAGAGGTTGAAACAAACTTCTAACAAGAAGGTTCGTCCCTGTAAAACCCAAGAAGAAGACTTTGTGCAAAAAACACTCTTTCCAACCTTACTCCAGGGGCAAGTGGACGCCTAACTATGAAGGCTCGTGTGCAATGACTTCTTACAACTACGAATGGTGACAAACTCACACATCCTACAAATGTCGATGCAGTCAAGAAATACTCTGTCAAAAACAAAAGCTCGATAAGTCGCAAACCTGAAAAAGGGACTTAGACAAAAATGAGCGTCTCGGTGGACTGAAAACCCGAAAGGGCGGTCCAGGCAAAAATTAGAGACATAAACAGAATGATCGTCCTGATAGATTGAAAACCCGAAAGGGCAATCTATGCAAAAGTTAAGGATCATGACAAAGTAACTGCATCAAATCGAGCACAATCCACTTGGGGCATCCAATTATCAAAAGATCTCGGATTCAAAGCATCTGCAAATCAAAGACTCGGAACAGGGGCATTCAAAGTTGTTAGGGAGAATAGCGGTTATCGTGTTCAAGGTATCCTTCCCATTACATTTACCATTTTCCAAAATATTTCAAAGATCCGTGGAGCCGTGCCATTGGCGTGTCACCACTCAATTCATCAAAATTTGAGCCTGTGCCCATTTATTTGGAACTCTCATGTATTCAATTCACAAAATTTCTTCTATTTTTATGACAATACTTGAAGCAAAAATTTCAAAATACAAAACTTTTTTACATCTTTTGAAAAACGTGAACAACGAACACACTGAGCTCGTGAGTAAGGTGAAACATGCATCAGCAGCCGCCTCGAGAACAGTTACGCTCTGGAAGGGAAACATGACTAAGCGCTATGGAAAGGACCTCTGCTTTGAGCAAGATGCAGTCACAATCCAAAAATAAAAAAAAACAAGAATAAAAGCTCGCTAAGTTGAAAACTTGAAAAGGCGACTTAGGCAATAGAGAGCGTCCCGGTGGACTGAAAACCCGAAAGGGCGGTCCAGGCAAAAATTAGGGGCACAAAAAAGGAATATACTCCCGGTGGACTGAAAACCCGAAAGGGCGGTCCAGGCAAAAGTTAGGGATTTCAAAACAAACAAAAAAGACAAAAAACAAAAGGAACGTGACTGCTGGGGCATACCAATGGATTGACACTCTACACAAATGGCGACTTCTACCAGACGTCTGGTCAACGACGGACTTTATCCCCAAGAAACATCAGTTGCTATCTTGTGCCAGGTTTCACCATGTAAATTGTTCGATTAGTTCACAATAATGATATCATATCCAAGGAAGATTGCCGAGTGTCGGTACTGTGATGTCGGTCCACTTCCCATCTTAACTGTCTTGTCTCGCTTCTTCGAGTCACCTGTCATATCTAGTTTACACAGCCGTACAAGTTACATTCATACATTCATACATCATTACTTTCATACATTCATACGTTCACGCCTACACAACATATACACACTATCATTCATACATGATTGCGTTGGTCACCCAGAGTCTTGTTCGGTCATGACCTTCAGTTTGATCCTCATCCATCATTAGTCAAATGGCGAGTTCCAGCAAACGACCAACTTGCATCTACCTTCAAACATTTTATCCACACATTTTATCAAACGCCGAGTGGATTCTCGCAAACATTTTATCAAATGCCGAGTGGATTCTCGCATACATTTCATCAAACATTTTATCAAACGCCGAGTGGATTCTCGCATACATTTTTATCAAACGCCGAGTGGATTCTCGCATACGTTTTTATCAAACGCCGAGTGGATTCTCGCATACGTTTTTATCAAACGCCGAGTGGATTCTCGCATACGTTTTTATCAAACGCCGAGTGGATTCTCGCAAACATTTTATCAAAAACATTTTATCAAATGCCGAGTGGATTCTCGCATACATTTTATCAAATGCCGAGTGGATTCTCGCAGACATTTTTATCAAATGCCGAGTGGATTCTCGCAAACATTTTTATCAAATGCCGAGTGGATTCTCGCAAACATTTTATCGAATGCCGAGTGGATTCTCGCAAACATTTTATCGAATGCCGAGTGGATTCTCGCAAACATTTTCATCAAATGCCGAGTGGATTCTCGCAAACCTTTTATCAAAGCCGAGTGTATTCTCACAAACTTCTATAAATCCCGGTGGGTTCTGACAAACCTTCACAAATCGAGCAGATGACTTGGAAACTTCTTCTCTTATCACAAGTGTCATCCCCAATGTGTCTGGTCAAAAGGTGTCACCCATCAGTGTCAAGCTGACAGTCCTACACAACGGACCGCTTACACTTTATCTGCTTTCAAGCCGACAGTCCTACACAACGGACCGCTTACACTTTATCTGCTTTCAAGCCGACAGTCCTACACAACGGACCGCTTACACTTTATCTGCTTTCAAGCCGACAGTCCTACACAACGGACCGCTTACACTTTATCTTCTTTCAAGCTGACAGTCCTACACAACGGACCGCTTACATTTTTTACTGCTTTCAAGCCGACAGTCCTACACAACGGACCGCTTACACTTTATCTGCTTTCAAGCCGACAGTCCTATGCAACGGACCGCTTACACTTTATCTGCTTTCAAGCCGACAGTCCTACACAACGGACCGCTTACACTTTATCTGCTTTCAAGCCGACAGTCCTACACAAAGGACCGCTTACACTTTATCTGCTTTCAAGCTGACAGTCCTACACAACGGACCGCTTACACTTTATCTGCTTTCAAGCTAATAGTCCTACAAGACGGACCCTTTACATTCTTTACTGTTTTCAAGCCAACGGTCCTGAACAACAGACCACTTAAATTTACATTTTGCCTTGTTTCAAGCTGCTAGTCCAAAACAACGGACACTCCGCGCCTACCCGTCATTCCCTTGAGTGTCATCCCCAATGCGTCTGGCCCAGTGATATCATCAAAAGTTTCGGCTTCGTTAAACCATTGCTCCAAATTAATACAACAATAGTGGACAATCACTTCCCCAGTGAAACTACATTCCTCCAACAAAGCCAGAGCTCTTTCTACAAAGAGTTCGGGCATCCCGTCGTTATTAGTCGTCCCAGTCGAGTCATCCATGCTGTCTCGCATTCATAACAGTGTCACATGCATTCATTACTCGTCCCAGTCGAGTCGTCCATATTGTCTTGCATTCATAATTGCGTCACACACATTCACACGGTATCTTAGGGTCAAAAATAGGTGTACTTTGTATTTAAGTCTCTTCGGCCCGTCAAATCAAAGATTCCATCTTCAAATCTCCGGACGAAGAAGCTTAAATAGGGGCATCTGTCATACCCCAATTTTTGACCCAAGATCCCACCGACACGCGTCATTCGATCCTGACTTTTCAGTGAAAATTTCGGCAGAGAGGTATTTTAAAATACCTCATTTTTTTTTTTGGTTCCGAGTCGGGCCCTCATCTCACTTTATTTTTATTTTTATCTTTATTCATTAATTTTAATTTTTTATTATTAGTCATTGTTCCATTTTTTGATAAGTCCAGGTCTGCATAAATCTTTTTATCATTATCATTTATTTATTCATTTAATGTCATTTATTATTATTCATTTTTTGTATTTATTGATAAAATCTTAAAAAATCAAAAAAATCCGATAATGTCAAAGGAAACAGTCCAAATCCAAAATACAGCCTGTAGCATGAACCTAGTGTGCGCGTTTCTGTTTTTATTCATCTCATCCAACCCTCAATTTTTGCAGCTTATCAACAAACCCTAAATTTGATTTAGAACCCTTTAAATAGAATCAGCAGAAAGAAAGAGAAAACGGCCGAAAATTCACACATTTTTTTCAATCGAAACCTGCAATCAAAACCAACACAGCAGAGGCAAAAACGGCCGAAAATTTCATAAAAGAAAAACCAGCCAGCAAAACCTAAAACACCATACATGAACAACAACCAACTGTCACAACCAAAGTGCCATTAAACCAATACTCAATCAACAACGCACAATAGGACCAGTTCACGACACAGCAAGCACCACCAGTCAAAACAACACGAATCCAGTACTCAAACCACACATCCAGACAAGACAACCACCAAAAGAAACCGAATCAAAAAATCAAAAAGGAACATCAAACAAAGAATAAGGAATTAACAGAGAAGAAAGGGAGAAGAGGAGACCACAAAAACATATAACGGAACCACCATTACTCAAATCCGAACCGGATCCGCAAAAAATCAACAAAAAGGTATAACTTTTCTAACTTTAGATCTAGGGCTTAATATTGGTTGTGTGAGAATTTTGAGGTGAGAAAGTTGTAGAGTAGGAGAAGAGCATTCGAAAACACAAAAAAAAGGGTGGCTCTAGCGGCGGCACCACCACCTACGGTGGTCGGCCACCGCGCCGGAGCCACCACCGGCCGCCCTCCATCTCCGTCGGAGAAAGGAAGAAGAAGAAGATCAGAAGAGAGAGGAGAGAGGATGAGAAAGAAGAGAGAAGTGAAGAGAGAGAAATGAATTAGGAAATGAGAGAAAATGGGGTTTACACCCCTTATATATCTCCCTCTGAACCGGTTCGGTTCAACCCAAAACCGACCCAGCAACATAAACGGGTCAACCCGGTTCGGCCTCACCCATCTCTTAAGGCCCAGTTCAGCTTTTCTTTTAATTTTGCACACCCCACCTGGTAACTAGAACCCCCTGCATTGCATTTTATTTATTTGCATACATTTTATTTTGCCGTTTAATATTTTATTTTCCATTTCTCATGCATTTTTATTTAGGTTAGTTTTATTATTCTGCACTTTACTATTTATTCATGCACATTTATTTTTATATCATCTAGTTTTATCGCATGGAATTTAGAATGTATACTAGGTTTATTGTAAATTTATCATGCATATTTACTTTCGGCAGACTTTAGCATGTATTAATAGGCTTAATGTAATAGTTTAGGTGCGTGTGTGAGTGTATGTCTTATTTTTATGCTTTGTAGTTTAGGTTAAAGGTCCTCGTGGTGGTCCAACGCCACCATATGGTACCTACGCTTTACTTTCCTGCTCCGTTAGTTTATATTTTAGTCCAATTATTAAAAAAAAAAACAACAAAAACATGCAAATAACCCAAAAAATCACAAAAAAATATTTTCATAAATAAACCTTGATCCAAGATCAAGTGATCCTTTTTTATTTTTTTAATCAAATCTCAATCAACTTAATTTTTACTTTGATTTATTTTCTTTCATATCAAAAAACACAAACAAAATCTTATTTGCCACTTGGCTTTTCACTTTAAAACTTTTTTCAAAACTAATAAAAAACACCAAACAAATCAAACGAAATTTCTATCCCGAACTACGAGGTTTTGATCCCTCACGGGTACGTAGGCAAAGGACACTCGTCCTCTCAAATCAATAAAAAATGTAGATAATAGGCTTCTTTATTCTCTTATCACTTTAAATTCATTTTCAAAAAGCAAGTAAGTTATAGCACAAAAGTTAAATAAAATCAAGAGGTTCCCGTAGAGTACTACGGACATGAAGGGTGCTAATACCTTCCCTTCGTGTAACTAACCCCCGAACCCTAAATCTCTTTAAATACGGGGTCTTTGAACTTTTTTCCCCTATTTTCTTTCAAAAATTAAATGTTCAGTCGTGAAATAAATAGTGAGTCAAACGCTAATCAAATAGCCTTGATCTCCGAAAAATGACGCGACACTATGCTTTAATGTTATCCCTTTACACAATAAAGTTTGACTACAGATACTTTAAGAATAATTTCCTTTCGTTTATTGGGTCTCATGATTAAGTCACACTTAATGCTCCATTAAACGGACTAATTATTCTAGGGACTTTATTATTTTGAATCAAAACAAAATCAACAAAGAAATGCCTTATTATTATATATATTCACAATATATATTTATATCAATATCATGATGCAAAGAATATAGATTGGCTATTAAGGTTTTACTCCAACAATCTCCCACTAGCACTAATAGCCAATCAAATATTAACTCAATATCTATTGGTCAAGTGTTAGTATCAAGCACATTCTGGGAATGATGTTATTCTAGTAGATAAGGAACTCTTTCCTATGTTGGTAGGTTACATCTTTCAATTTTCACGTTTGATCTTCTATCGAAAGAATATTCAAGTGTCAAAGTATACATTTGGATTATTAGCGAGATCAAGTTTTCATTGCTCGCAAGATTAAAACCAATTTTACCTCAGACGAGATGAATGGAATCTGCAACACAAGAAACACATGTTTTCGCTCAGCTATGAGCTAAACAATCCAAATCATATATATTTGACATCTGTAATAGAAACAACAACTATCTGAAGCTTTTACTTTTACAAATTTCATAGTTGATGTCCAAGCATAACATTTATTCTAAATTGCGATTTGGATATACTATACACCGATATGAAAGTCAACATCATTGTAACTCCTTTAAAATGTTCCTTTCATCCATGTTCGAGAAACAATCCTTAGTCTTTTAAGACATCCACGGATATTCTTGAAAGTATTCTAGTGTCGAACACTATAATCAATTTTGGTACATATTAGAAATTATTTTTTAACCATGTCTCACATGTGTAGATAAATTTTTTTGGTGACTAATATGTCATTAACATACTCCACCAAACTAATATCAATGCTCCCACTAATCTCCTTATGTGCACACGATTTCTTTATTAATCAAAGTTTCATAAAACTTCATTAATAAAATAAATAATTCAACATCGAGAAGATTTCTCTAATTCATAAATGAATTTTGTAATACATCTACCTTTGTAGTATCTTTTGGATTAACGAAATCCTACATATGTCAAATACATATATAAGGTTATTCCAATTAAGGAATACAACATCGTTATCCATCTTCTAGAACATGTATTATACAACAATGGGAATTGGGATCGTTAGAATTAAGCATTACGATGATGTAATGGTTTCATCATGATATGCATCATGAATTGCATGAAACCTTCTACAATCAATCACATCTTAAAAGTATTCATAATACCATCCATGTCAGTTTTCTATAAGAAAACTTACATTCATCTTACGAGTCATACTCATTTGGATGATATAACCAATATCCATATATGGTTTGTGTACATGGATTATTTATAAGATCCCACGGCATCTAGCCACTTCTCAAAATCAGGCCATTTACAACCTTCTAGTAAGTCAGGTGTTCATCTTCCACGAGCATCATATCACCTTGTTGAGTCATGACAAAATCATGTTTCTCATCCTAGTGATATGACATATCAGACTCATCTAGATCTTGTGCTACTCGAACTGGCGATTTATCAACAACCCTTTGTTGAATCAGTTCATGTTCCATTCTTAGAGAAACATGTATTTGTGGTACTTGACTTAATTCAAGTTCTACATCACTCCCACTGGCTCTTGCAGAGCCATACTCCTTGAAATGGAATTCTCCAGTTCAAGCGACAAACAACTTTTGTCAAGGAAGAAGATGTAGAAATAGTATCCTCTAGTTTCCTAAGGGCGCCTCCATAAGTATAGATTCATTTAATTTGAAGTTTAGTTTATATAATAAACCATATAACCTCAGATTATCATAAAGTCAAAACTAGGTACTCTTACCTCCATATCTAATTTGGTGTCTTTATGATTACTCAATTAGAACTTGTTATGGGTGAAGAATAACTGTAATTTAATTAATTTCAAGAGTCTTTGATTTATAATCAAACTATTTTAGATCGATTCATGTCAAACATGAAGCGATATAAATAATTATTATACTCATTAATCAAGCATTTACCATCACGGCTTACTCGTATAATCTTTATACTTTTCAAACTTATTCCTTTTACTTCATTGTTAAAATCTTTGAATAATATATAAGTTTTCTTGAATCGTGTAAAATACACTTTGCTTATCTACTAAATGATTTAGTAATGTTAGATGAAGTAATAGAAACAAAATATCTAGCAAATATGTTTATTTCTCCATATAAATTTCATATGTATATAAACTCTAATAGATTACGTGTCTTTTCACCTTTGTTGGTGACCGGTATACTAATCTATTTTGAAAGGTGGGACTCACATCCTTCAAATGGTATAAAATCAAATGAGTCAAATAGTCCATATCCATGGATTTTGAAAATGTGAATCACACCTGTTTGTACTAAACAGTAATGCCAATGATATACAAAAGGTTCAAATCTCATTTGATCCCTTTTTACATATGTTATAGACTAGCTTATCAATATCATGGAACTCAATTTCATTACTTGACTAGAACACTTTTATAGAAAGCATTATTTGGATAATAGGACAAAATTTGTCTTTTATTCAACTACACAATCCTTCTATTGTCAATGCAAGATTTAGGATTTAATGCTTCTATATTATACGGAATTTAATAACAACTATTTGGTTCCATATCAAGTTAAGTTTAAGTTCAAGCATAAGCTCTTATAGTCAATTAAACTATTTGTTCCATTCCAGACATAGGTGAACTTCACTTATAGTTAATATTCTACTTTATAAACTCTCTATATTTCAACAAATATGATTTTAATCATCAAGTATCATATACTTATAATACAGAAGTATAAATTTAACTTTCTATAATTATAAAGGTAAATAAGAAGTCTTACTTCTTTCTTCTATTTTGACTCTTTCAAAACTACGAGCAATTTTGTTTTCAACTTTTGAAATAATAGCTTCCCTTTTTAGTAACCGTGTTTAACCTTCCAAGGTAGAGAAACAAAGTTTGAATTTTATTCTTATCTGTGTCCATCTACCTGACAGGCTTAAACTATTTATCTTAAACTATCTACCTGATGCTTTTGACAAGCATTCTTTTCGAACATATACTACAACATTTTTGACCTTAGGCAACAAAACTTTAGGCCAGGGACGAAAAACCGTGACCTTATGGGTGTATAGGCTACGGATTTTCACGCGTTGACACGTTTCTATATTTTGTTTTAACACCTTAAAGAAATCCGTTGCCTATTCATTTTAATCCACGGTTCTTTAGGCGTGGAAATAACATAGCCGTGGAGAAAACATTTAACAATATAGAAAGTTGCTAGGAAATGGTTGCTCGAGATTATACAGTTACTTTAAGAATAATGTCATTTCGTTTAATGGGTCTCAAGATTAAGTCACACTTAATGCTCCATTAAACAGACTAATTATTGTAGGGACTTTATTATTTTGAATCATAACAAAATCAAGAAATTCCTTATTATTATATATATATTCACAATATATATTTATATCAATATCTTGATACAAAGCCAAACGCAATCAATATAGATTGGTCATTAGGGCTTACTCCAACATTCTGAAGACATAGGAAACCAAGAATAAAGATTCATGAGGCCTCAAAAGACTTACAAATGGGAGGAATTATATTCTCAAAGTTCCGAGACAAGTTTCTTGAAGACGAAGACCGAAAAACGATGGAAAATTGGAGATTGGTCCCAGGAAACAAACTCCATGCGCCTAGGGCATGGAAAAATACCTAGGGCATGGATTTAATAACCCATGCACCTAGAGAATCATTCATGCGCCTAGGGAATGCATTGAGCTTCACTCACATGCGCATATGGCATTTTTGATGCGCTCCGTGCATGCAAAAATTCGGGGCGCAACCTTCTTTTTATGCTTCTATGTGAACTTTTAGCCCAAAACCAGGTAGAAACTCTCACTATAAATATCAGTCTTCCTCATTCAGAAATTATCGTTGAGAGCTGTGGCAGTTCAAGAGGAAGGAAACTTTGGAGCTTCGGGAGAGTTTCTATCTTCTCCTTGATTTTTTAGGGTATGTTTTTATCTTTAGTAATTTGTTTTTAGTTACCATGTGTAACTAAATCTTTTTAGGTTAGAGTTCTAAGATTAACCACTGTTTATTTTTGTTGGATATTTATTTAATTTAATGTCGTTTATATTTTATTTATTTTTTGTTCGCTATTAAGTTTTATTAGGAAATTCCTTAGTTTATTTTTGTGATAAATTATATAAGAAAGATGCATCATAGCATAAACATATTGTTCAGAGAGAAGTAAAGTATTAGAAGCATAAAAAGAGATCAGAGGCATAAGCTAATAAAACAAATACGTAAACATAGGCGTGCATCTAGGGGTTCTAAGTCTGATTCTTCAAGATATTAACAATCCCTGCAATAGTCTCATCATGTTTCCTTAAAGATTCCTCATGTTGTTGCTTTAATCTGATTTCAAGATCCTTTGTCTTCTTAATCTAAGCTTCCTGAATGAGTATTTGTTTCTTCTGCTCCTCCTTAACCTCTACCAGTTGCCTTCTTAATTCTTCATATACCATTTTCTGCTCAAACAAATCTTCCTGAAGTTTCTCAACAAGCTTCATATCTTCAGGATCTTCCATGTTCAAACTCTTCAGAACAACTTTGTCTGGCTTAAGGAGCATTTGAGTAATCCATGAAGTATCAAGACCTGATCTGATAGATTTAGGAATCTTCTTTGATTAATCAATGTAGCGTGGAGAGTCTGACAGTTGTATCATTGATCTCTTGACTTCCACAACTGCCATGCTTTCAACTACTTCATCAAACCATTTCTTCAGAGCTTGATTCTGAGCTTGGACAAATAATCTCTGAAGATCATCAAGGACTATATTCACTACTTCCTTGAGATTGTTCCATTTATCTTTATAATTCTCAAGGTGAAAAGATTGATTCCTTGAATTTACCAGCTCCATCAAGTCATTGAAGATGTTATTGCATACTTCTCTCAGAACTATGTTTGAGGTTAGGATAGAAGGAGGTGATAAGGTTATTTGTTGTAGATATGGGGGTATAGGTATGGCTTGGTTTCTGTTGACAATGATAACATGAATTCCTTCATAATGAAAATCCGACATTTCCATAGCAGCATTGTCACCAGAGGCTGGTGTAAGTACATGTTCTAGGATTGGTTCAAGAACAGGTTCTAAAATTTGTTGAGGTATAGAAGATGATGGTTTGATAAAGAAATATCTACAATCATCAATGTTTCCATGATGAATTGTAGTTTTAGGCTTGGCAACCTTTAGGGGTTGAACTAAGAAAGCATGGTCTTCTAATACTGATGATGTATTAGAGACTGATCTATTGGAGGGTGGTTCAGATGTAGTTAAGGTTTGGTTTTCTTATACAACTTGTTCGGAGGTAGTGATGTGCAAACTGTTGCTTTTAGTTGCGTTTGGTTATGGCAAGTGTACTAAGTGATAAGAAGAGTATCATATCTACAGGGATTGTCCTTTCGTCCGAAAAATTCTTGTTACTTATTTTTGTAAGTTTGAGGGTATTAAAGATAGGTTGAAATTTTTATATGTTTTCAACAAAGCGAATTCACCTGTTTTGGTTGATGAAAAGTAAGCAGCGGTAAGGATTCTTCGAATCCCCTCTGTATATTTGTTGTTGGGTAATACATAATCTAAATGTCGCGTTTATTTATCTTTTGGTGACTATAAAAGTGATAAGGCCGTTAGGAGTTTCCTAAATAGGTAGGGCACCACCAGACCCAATGGGTTTTAGCCACTGGGTACCTAATTAGGCCTTTCCCTCCGATGGCTAACTGCACCTGCTGATCGCACGGTGATCCTTACGTGCAGGGTCTTGCTAATTCAAAGGTAATTAAAACATAAACTTTATATTAACTTTCTAGTGTTTCCCAAGGCAATGAAGACCAAAGTTATCTTAGGTCTGCCCATCTATTAATCTTAGGACACTCATAGCACACTCTCTCTACGCTTACTTAGTAGTTCTACAAACGGGCAGCCCTAATCCGCGTCTACCTTACTAAGGGTTTCAAGAGAATGGTTTTATTAAGTTATAGCTTTAAGTAGGACATCTAGGTGCTTGTTTCCCTAATTACCAATCAGTTAATTCCTAGATTCGGTAATACACGACACGACCCAATGGGTTCTAGCCATTGGGTACCTACGTCTAGGGTCAACATTTCTTATGGCATTTTTACCTAGTTAATAACCACTTACTTCCTAGACAGATAGTTATTAGTAAAAGGATATAAATATCAAGATATAAGCATAAAACTACTTCCTAAAATTTATAGTGAAGGTTTCTACCTGGGTTTGGGCTAAAAGTATGGGCTTTACCCAAAATAATGACAGGAAAAGACAATTGTGCCCCGAGTTTCCAGACGCTCGAGGCACATTTTTAGCGTTCCTAGCGCATGGGTGTTTGGAAAAAAAACATGCCCTAGGCGCATGGATTCCTACACCATGTGCTAGGCACATTGCAAATGTGCTAGGCGCATGTCACCTCTTTCCTGGGCCCAAAATCTTTGTTTTTTGTCATTTTAAGTCTTCGTCTTCAAATAACTTGCCTCAAGACTTGGGAATAGAATTCCTCCCATTTGTAAGTCTTCTGAGGCCTCTTGAATCTTCATTCTTTATTTCCTTGAATCTTCGTAATTCTTCGGATGTTCTTGATTTGCCGATTTGCATGATTTCTTCATGAATTACTTCAAAAAACCCCCTAAAATTGTTATGTTTCGGGAACACTAGAATTACAGACTCAACTATAGAAAACATTACGAAAGTCCCCAAATCATAGGATATCATTCTAATACTCCTCCTTTTTGCTGCTAAATCCTATTGAAAATAACTGAAAAATATGCTAAGAATAACGTAAGATGACCTGTCACCAGGAAGTTGTATCAGAGGCTGTATGTGGAGATGAGTTTGGTTGATGTTGAGTGTGAACTATGATTACAATACATAGTTCAAACGCTATCTCTAGTGTAGGTAAAGGTTGTTGTTGATTTTCTGAAACAACAATAATAGGTACTGTTTCAGAGGCTGTTTATAGTTTTGGTTGATATGAGGGGAGTTCACCATGTAAATGTTGACTTATATTATCAAGAACAAGTCATGAACATGTTGAAGTTTGGGGTTGAGTAGGGTTGGTTGATGATGATGATGCACCAGTCACACCTAGAGCTTCATCAATAGTTCTTCTTATCTTAAGCTGACTTTCTTTGATAACCTTATGATAGTCTCTTTGAACTCTTTCACTATCAATTCTTGCTAGTTCAGCTTGATATCTAAAAATCTCTGAGGAATAAAAGTATCACAATCAAATTCTTGTCCAGGAAGAAGAGTACGAAGTGGTATCACAACGATGGTTCAAAGAGCTTAGTTTTCTTATGTTCATCACCTTGATTAGGGATTGGTCTTGATTTAGGTGAGGGTTTGGATGATAGTGTGGGGGTCTTAGCCTTTTGTAGATTTTCATAAATGGATCTAAGAGGTTGGTCATCTAATTGTGGAGGGTAGTGTGAGGGGAGTCTAGGTCTATGGGTTATGAGAGAGTAGATTTAGCAATATTACCTAATGAAGAGGCGCCATCATCTAAAATAGCAGCTTCTGAAGTTCCTTGTTCTAGCTTCACTTGCATTTTGGCCTTCAGAATCTCACCGGCTTCTCCCAAAATTGATTTTTCTAACTTCTTTGATAGATGAACCACATGTTCAGCAACTTTGACTGCTTTTTCCTTCACCTCCTGATCTTCCGGAGCCACAGCAATTTGATTATACCCCGAGTACCCATCTAAAAAACAGTAAAAAGCCTGGCCAGCCAACCTCTCTATCATTTGATCCATGAATGGTAACGGGAAGTGATCCTTCCTTGTTGCTGAAGGAAAATCGATTCAAAACAGAATAAGCAGCGGAAAATAAAATTTCGATTTTCTTTCCTTGGATCATTACGAATTACACATGAATCAGTGATTCGATTGTTACCTCGAAGTGTGAAATCTGAAAGCTGGAAACTGGAAGCACGATCACAGCAAAGCAAGCAGCAAAGCCTCTAGCAAGTCCACACGAACAGTGCTCCTCCAAAACTCGGTGCTAGCCAATGAATTAGAAGTTTCAGAGAGTTAAGGGTTTCAAAAACGTGTAACAAAAACTTCAGCACTAGGCTTCTATTTATAGAACTCTTAGTGTGCTCTGCAAGTTCAGAAGTCACTATTGGGCTTCTGTAAGACCAATAACGAGTTTAGTAATTCTGCTAACTAATTAGCTTTATTTACTAAACGCACCCCTTATATAAGTCATACTTATATATTTCTCTTTTGACTGTTCTTTGTGTGTGACCCTATAGGTTCTAGTCACGTTGGCAATAATATTAAATCTAATATTTAATACTATAAACAATGAGCGGTATCTAGCAACACATCATTGCTACCCAAGTGACAAGAATGTCAAGTGATCTGACGAAACCTGTTTCCATGATAATACTTATGTATACGATTACTCCTTTGTCCTAATATCTTTATTGATCTCAATGCATAGATTTTGTCACCATTGTGTAGATCAATATTTATATTTCTTGATTCCAAAATATACTGAATAACGAATAAGTCCAATATCCTATATCGACTTAGTTCGGCATGGCCATGCAGTTTTACAGTCATATTTCATCAAGAGGCCTATAGATATATCTCCTGTTTATGAGGAGGGACAAATCCCATCTAGGACACTCATGCCCCTCAGCATGATTCATCAAGTACCCATCAACCAACGTTATGGTTATCCTTTTACAGACAACGTTAGAATGGCAACAAAGCACTCGAGTCCACATCTAGGGATCATAGTGGTTTCAGGTCAAAGAGCGATGTACACTATTATCATTGTGAGAATATCTTATGACAATCTCATAACTTACTATGTAGTATTCTCACGATGGGTCTATCCAGTATAAATATTACTCCTAACATTTATACCTATGTATAGACTTGATATCTCATATCTATGACCCATGAGATGCGGTCATCAGTCTTCATACATAATAGTCTCGACGCTTTATTATTATCCTAATTCATATTAAAGCTTGACTACGGATACATTTAAGAATAGCGTTCTTTATGATAATGTAATCTCATGATTAAGTCACACTTAATATATTATTACATGAACTATCTATTCTAAGGACTTTATTAACATTACTATAAATATATAATAAAGAGTGCCATATATTATTTAATAATAAAAGTCATGATACATAAGATAAGTTTCACATAAACTATTGGTCTCTAGGGCTTATACCAACAATCTCCCACTAGCACTAGAGCCAATCAGGCATAAACCTAATACCCATAGATCTAGTATGACCATCATGCTTTTGCTGGGCAAGAGCTTTAGTAAGTGGATCAGCAACATTGTCTAATGTTGGTACTTTGCATATCTTAACATCTCTTTCGATAATCTCTCGAATAAGATGATAGCGCCTTTGTATGTGTTTGGATTTCTGGTGAGATCTAGGTTCTTTGGCTTGTGCGATTGCTCCATTGTTATCACATAGTAATTCAATGGGATCCGCAATGCTTGGAACTATTCCAAGATCAGAAATGAATTTCTTAATCCAAACAGCTTCCTTTGCGGCATTAGATGCAGCAATGTACTCGGCTTCTGTTGTAGAATCAGCGATTGTTTCTTGCTTTGAACTCTTCCAGCTCACAGCACCGCCATTTAAGCAAAACACATATCCAGATTGCGATTTGAAATCATCATGATCTGTCTGAAAACTAGCATCAGTGTAACCAATTACAGAGAGCTCTTCTTGACCTCCATAGATCAAGAAAGTATCCTTAGTTCTTCTCAAGTATTTAAGGATATTCTTGACAACAATCCAATGATCGTTGCCAGGATTAGACTGGTATCTGCTCGTAGCACTTAAAGCATACGAGACATCTGGTCGAGTACATATCATAGCATACATGATAGACCCAATTGCCGAAGCATATGGAATATCACGCATTCGATCCCTTTCTTCATTAATCGAAGGGGATTGAGTCTTTGATAGATTTATTCCTGACGACATAGGGATGAATCCTTTCTTGGAATCATGCATATTGAAACGTCTCAGGACTTTATCTATATATGTACCCTGACTTAAGCCAAGCAATCTTTGTGATCTATCTCTATAGATCCTGATTCCTAATATATAGGAGGCTTCACCTAAGTCTTTCATAGAAAAGCATTTCCCTAACCAAGTTTTTATTTCTTGTAATGTAGAGATGTCATTTCCGATTAATAATATGTCATCCACATATAAAACCAGAAATGAGACTATGCTCCCACTAACCTTCTTGTAAACACACCTCATCTTCATTTTTAATGAATCCATATTGTTGTACAGTTTCATCAAAACGAAGATTCCAACTCCTAGAAGCTTGCTTCAATCCATAGATTGATCGCTGTAATTTGCATACTTTCTTGGTTTCTTTAGGATCGCCAAATCCTTCAGGTTGTGTCATGTACACATCCTCAAGAAGATTTCCATTAAGGAAAGCAGTTTTGACATCCATTTGCCAGATTTCATAATCATGGTATGCAGCGATAGCAAGTAAGATCCGAATGGATTTAATCATTGCAACTGGTGAAAAGGTTTCATCATAATCCACACCATGAATTTGTTTGAAGCCTTTAGCAACCAGCCGCGCTTTGTAGGTATTAACCTTTCCGTCCATGTCAATTTTCTTTTTGAAAACCCACTTGCATCCTATAGGATTAATTCCTTCAGGTGCTTCAATCAAGTTCCAAACTTGATTTGTGTACATGGAATCCATTTCAGATTTCATGGCTTCAAGCCACTTCTCAGAATCAGGGCCAGTAATGGCCTCCATGTAAGTCACAGGCTCATCGTGGTCCATGAGCAATACATCACCCTCTTGTGATATGAGATACCCATATCTCTCGGGTTCTTGACGTATCCTGCTAGACCTACGTGGTTCATGTGTTACTGGAATAGGATTTTCTATCATAATAGTTTGTGTATCCTGTTCCTGTTCCTCCATCGGTATTTCATTACTTTGTGGGTCTTGAATTTCTTCAAGATCTACTTTGCTCCCACTGATTCTTTTGGAGACAAAATCCTTTTCAAGGAAGACTCCATTTCTGGCAACAACAATTGTGCCCTCAGAAGGTTTGTAAAAGTAGTATCCTCTAGTTTCTTTAGGATATCCCACAAAGAAACATTTATCAGATCTTTGTTCAAGCTTAGTAGACATAAGTTGTTTTATATAAGCTTCACAACCCCAAATCTTTAAATGTCCCACATTGGGTTTTCGACCGTTCCATATCTCATATGGTGTCTTTTCTACCGCTTTGGATGGAACTCGGTTAAGCGTATAAGCTGCAGTTAATAAGGCGTATCCCCATAAGGAATTTGGAAGTTCAGCATGACTCATCATTGATCGGACCATGTCTAATAAGGTTCGATTTCTCCTTTCAGAAACACCATTCCATTGTGGCGTTCCAGGAGGTGTGAGTTGGGATAAGATCCCGCATTCTTTTAGATGATTGTCAAACTCTAAGCTCAAATACTCTCCACCTCGATCAGATCGAAGCATTTTGATTTTCTTGCCTAGTTGGTTTTCTACTTCATTTTGAAATTCTTTGAATAAAGTAAATGATTCAGATTTATGTTTCATTAGATACACATATCCAAATCTACTAAAGTCATCAGTGAATGTAATGAAGTAGTGAAAACCTCCTCTAGAAGTTATGTTTAGGGGTCCACACACATCAGTATGTATGAGTCCTAAAAGATCACTAGCCCTTTCACCTTGACCGGAAAAAGGGGCCTTTGTCATCTTTCCTAATAAACAAGATCGACATGTCTCATATGATTCAAAATCAAAAGAGTCCAAAAGTCCATCTTTGTGGAGTTTGGAAATGCGATTTTCATTTATATGGCCTAAACGACAATGCCAAAGGTAAGTCGGATTCAACTCGTTAAGTTTCATCCTTTTAGCATTAATGTTATAGATAGGCATATCAAGATCCAGGATATAAAGTCCATTAATCAAAATTGCATTAGCATATAGAATATTATCCAAATAAACGGAACAACATTTGTTCTTAATGGTAAAATAAAAACCAGCCTTGTCCAAACAAGAAATTGAAATGATATTCCTGCTAATGGCAGGTACATAATAGCAGTTTTCTAAATTCAATAAAAGACCACTAGGTAAGGTCAATACATAAGTTCCAACAGCTAAAGCAGCAACCTTTGCTCCATTGCCAACTCTAAGATCGACCTCGCCTTTTGCCAATGCTCTACTCGTTCTCAGCCCCTGCACATCAGTACAAATATGAGAACCACATCCAGTATCTAATACCCATGATGTAAAAGTAGACATATTAATTTCTATAACAAAAATACCTGTAGAAGTAGTAGGAACATTTCCATTCTTCTTATCTTCCAGATACTTTGGGCAGTTTCGCCTCCAGTGCCCCTTATTGTTGCAATAGAAGCATTTGCCCTCCTTAGCCACGCCTCCAGTAGGCTTCAAAGCTTTGGTTGATGGCTTGGCAACAACTTTGCCCTTGCCATTTCCCTTAGACTTATTAGGCTTCTTATTGTGCTTTTTGGACTTGCCATTATTAACCATCAAAATGGCCTTTCCCTTTCCTTTCATGTTTTTCTCAGCAGTTCTCAACATAGCTGCAAGCTGTGGAAGTGTTTTGTCCATATCATTCATTAGGAAGTTCTGGACAAAACTGCTGAAGCTTTCAGGCAACGATTGCAAGACAAGATCAACAACCAGTTCCTGCTCAAGGACAAATCCCAATCGGGCTAGGTTCTCAGAGTACCCAATCATTTTGAGTACATGAGGTCCTACAGGACTTCCTTCTGACAGCTTGGTAGAGAAAAGGGCTTTAGAGACATCAAACCTCTCATGCCTAGCCTGCTCTTCATAAAGAGTCTTAAGATGTCCGATCATATCGAACGCGGTCATCCCTTCATGCTGTTTTTGCAGCTCGGGAGTCATGGTTGCTAGCATGATGCATGAGACTTCCACAGAATCATTGAGATGCTTGGTATGAGCATTTCTCAGAGCCGCAGAAGCTCCAGCAGGTGGTGCCTCAGGAATGGGTTCATCCAGCACATACAGCTTTTTTTCGTGGGTGAGGACAATCCTCATGTTACGGAACCAGTCCAAAAAATTAGTTTCAGTCAATTTCTCCTTTTCAATGAGAGATCGCAAAATGTTTGTTGATGTGTTATTGGCCATCTACAAATTTAAAATATACAAAATAAGTATCATGAAATAACATATTTAATTTGGCCTTTAATTAAATACGCTCCCACTATTTTACTCAAATCAAATGACCTTCAAACACTTGACTCGGAAAATCCCGTTGGAAGATTTTCTAGTGGATTGAAATCCTTATTTCACTTTGCTTTAAGTCAACGGGGGCTGTACTTAAAACTTAGTTATTTAGGTAGGAACATTTCCAATTGTATCTTATACAACTTTCAAATCAATTAGGTGAATAACTCTTTACTCAAGTCTATCATATAGACATTACCTAATTATTGCTTCTAAATTTATTCTAATCTTATTAAAATTAATTTAGTTAAGTTAAACCCAAAAGAATAACACTTGGGTAAATTGGATTACCACACCGCAACTTACTAGTATAAAATATGCGCTTCACGGAGGCAAAACCCACATATTCGATATTAGTCTTGAAGGGTGTTAAACTTTTGGAAAGCATTAAACTTAATATTTCAAATTTGAAGGATTTTTATTAAAGTTGATCTCACCTCACCACGGCTTATATATCATATATATATTCGCACTCCAATCATAACATGCATAACAATTATACAAAGTAAAAGTGACATGATTATGGCCATCCTAACGCTATGATTCTCTCAAGCCAATGAGAGAATCTAAACTAATCCTAGAAACGACCTTGCTTCTCCAAGCTTGACTTCCAGGACTATCCTAACGTCTTGAGTCCTATTACCTCCTTGTATTCTATTTACATTACATATTAAAGAAACTCGTTTTACATACGAGGGAGTGGATGAGAAGAGAATGTAGAATAGAGACATAAGAGAGAGGCACGACACGCAGGCCGTATTTCAATATCCAAAAGAAATAAATAAAAGGACTAAGGCCATAATCGTTCACATGATAATAATAACAAACACATTTTTATTATTATTAATTATACCTTATAATTAAACAAATTAAATTAAAATTCGACATATGATCACACTACGCAGATTAGCCGGGGGTTCCGCTGCCCGGTCAGTGGACGGTGGTTCCGCTATGAACGTTTCACTTTGAATTAGCACTGTATTTGGCATCAACACTTGACACGTTTCTGATTACCCTAACCGTTTCGGCAAACCCTAATTCTGTCACAACAATCTGATCTTATTAAACAAGTACTCTGATTGTTTATTCAAGTATCATGATCGAGTCTAGGATGCTTCACCATAATCGGTTACGAAGCTCCATACATCAGATCAATCAATATGAACAAATATCATCTGACTTATTTAAATTACAATCAAATCCAGTATATCATATATACTGTTGTTATACAGAATTTACCAATTACACTTATGTCGATATGTATAATCAAAATATTGATGCTTCACCAGAGTACACAGAATCGGTTACGAAGCTTCAAACAAATTGATCGTCCATGCACATACACGTGATTGATATTTATTATTTGCGTTTTACGATCGATCAATCATGTTTCTGTCGATATGTATATTCGAAACGTCGATGTTTCACCAGAAACGGTTTCTGAAACATCGAATCAAATCGAAGAGCCATGCACAGAAAACATAATATGATATGATGCCAATTTTAATTCTCTTTATTATTTAATTTCATTCAATATGTTTAATCAAAGTAAAACATAAAGCAGTAACAAAGCAATCTGATTCAAGGTTCCGTAATTGGCTCTGATACCACTGAAGGAAAATCGATTCAAAACAGAATAAGCAGCGGAAAATAAAATTTCGATTTTCTTTCCTTGGATCATTACGAATTACACATGAATCAGTGATTCGATTGTTACCTCGAAGTGTGAAATCTAAAAGCTGGAAACTGGAAGCACGATCACAGCAAAGCAAGCAGCAAAGCCTCTAGCAAGTCCACACGAACAGTGCTCCTCCAAAACTCGGTGCTAGCCAATGAATTAGAAGTTTCAGAGAGTTAAGGGTTTCAAAAACGTGTAACAAAAACTTCAGCACTAGGCTTCTATTTATAGAACTCTTAGTGTGCTCTGCAAGTTCAGAAGTCACTATTGGGCTTCTGTAAGACCAATAACGAGTTTAGTAATTCTGCTAACTAATTAGCTTTATTTACTAAACGCACCCCTTATATAAGTCATACTTATATATTTCTCTTTTGACTGTTCTTTGTGTGTGACCCTATAGGTTCTAGTCACGTTGGCAATAATATTAAATCTAATATTTAATACTATAAACAATGAGCGGTATCTAGCAACACATCATTGCTACCCAAGTGACAAGAATGTCAAGTGATCTGACGAAACCTGTTTCCATGATAATACTTATGTATACGATTACTCCTTTGTCCTAATATCTTTATTGATCTCAATGCATAGATTTTGTCACCATTGTGTAGATCAATATTTATATTTCTTGATTCCAAAATATACTGAATAACGAATAAGTCCAATATCCTATATCGACTTAGTTCGGCATGGCCATGCAGTTTTACAGTCATATTTCATCAAGAGGCCTATAGATATATCTCCTGTTTATGAGGAGGGACAAATCCCATCTAGGACACTCATGCCCCTCAGCATGATTCATCAAGTACCCATCAACCAACGTTATGGTTATCCTTTTACAGACAACGTTAGAATGGCAACAAAGCACTCGAGTCCACATCTAGGGATCATAGTGGTTTCAGGTCAAAGAGCGATGTACACTATTATCATTGTGAGAATATCTTATGACAATCTCATAACTTACTATGTAGTATTCTCACGATGGGTCTATCCAGTATAAATATTACTCCTAACATTTATACCTATGTATAGACTTGATATCTCATATCTATGACCCATGAGATGCGGTCATCAGTCTTCATACATAATAGTCTCGACGCTTTATTATTATCCTAATTCATATTAAAGCTTGACTACGGATACATTTAAGAATAGCGTTCTTTATGATAATGTAATCTCATGATTAAGTCACACTTAATATATTATTACATGAACTATCTATTCTAAGGACTTTATTAACATTACTATAAATACATAATAAAGAGTGCCATATATTATTTAATAATAAAAGTCATGATACATAAGATAAGTTTCACATAAACTATTGGTCTCTAGGGCTTATACCAACAGTTGCTGTATTCAACCTTCGGTAGTCTATACACATTCTCCAACCAGTGACGGTGCAGGTGGGAATCAATTCATTTTTATCATTAGCCACCACCGTAATACCACCTTTCTTAGGCACAACATGAACAGGACTTACCCATGCACTATCAGAAATAGGGTAAATCATACCAGCATCTAGCAGTTTTAGAACTTCCTTCTTCACCACTTCCTTCATTGTTGGATTTAGTCTTCTTTGAGGTTGAACCACAGGTTTATATTCGGCCTCCATATGTATCTTGTGCATGCAGTAGGCTGAGCTAATACCCTTCAAATCAGAAATTGACCATCCTATGGCTTCCTTGTTCTCTCTCAACACCCTCATTAGCTTTTCTTCCTCCAAAGGTGTTAAGGTGCTGCTTATAATTGCTGGTTGAGAAGTATCCTTGCTAAGGAAAACATACTTCAATGTAGGAGGCAAAACCTTCAAATCTGGACTGTTCTTTTCCTCCTTGCTCAAGGGTTGTACTCCTTTAGAATCCTCAGCATGTAACTCTTCAATTTTTACCGATCCTTTCTCTTGCTTGTTTGCCTCAAGTTGTGCAACACATTACTTCACCTCAAGATCTTCATCAGCGTCACAAGTTTCTATAGAGTTCACAATTGTTCTCTCCATAGGTTGTGTGGTCTGAGGTTCACATGAATCGTCTTCCACTATTTCTTCAATAACATCGATACGGTAACATTGAGGATTGTCACTTCGGTGCTTCATAGCTTCAAAAATATTAAACACAACATGTTCATCTTGGAATCGTAACATGAGTTCACCTCTTTCAACATCAATCAAAGCACGACCAGCTGCAAGGAAAGGTCTCCCCAAAAGTAAGGGGATGTCTTCATCTTCAGCAAAATCCAAGATAACAAAATCGGCAGGGAACACCAAGTCATTAACTTTGACCAAAACATCTTCCAATATACCATAAGGATAAGAGATTGACCTATCAGCTAATGTGAGAGTCATTCTTGTAGGCTTGGGCTCCCCACATCCTAACTTCTTCATCATTGATAGAGGCATCAAATTTATACTTGCCCCCAAATCACATAAAGCTCTTCCGACATCTAAGTTTCCGATGGAGCAAGGGATAGTAAATGCTCTAGGATCTTTCATCTTAGGGGGTAGTTTCTTCTGGAGTATTGCACTACAATTTTCAGAAAGTGAGATGTTCTCGTCATCCTTCGGTTTCCTTCTTCCAGTCAATAGCTCTTTCATAAACTTAGCATAAACAGGCATCTGATCAAGAGCTTCACTAAAAGGAATGTTGACCTGTAGTTGAGAGAAAATTGTCATGAACTTCTTGAATTGTTCTTCTTCCTTCTTCTTCTTTTTAGCCAAATGAGGGTAAGGGAGCTTCACATAAGATGGAATAACTTGATCCTTGTTCCCATCCTTCAGCAGTTGGCTTTTACTTTTTCTTAAGATCGAGTCAACATCTATTAACTTCTCAGTTCTTTCTTTCTCATCAGTCTTTTTCTTCTTTTCATTTTCAACTACGCCATGAGTACTCTCTTTTTCAACTTCGCCTTGTTCATCTTCATCCACTGATATTCCTACCCCAACATTCTTTTCAACTATTCCACCATCCTCCTCCTCTTCAACAACTGTGTCACCCTTCTTCCGGTTTTGTGGAGCTAGAGGTGTTAGCACCTTTTTGCTCCTCAACCTGCCCTATTTGAGTTTCAAGCAATTTTCTAGAGGCCTCATTGTTCTTTCTTTCAGTTTCTTGACTCTTCTTCATATCTTCAAAGTTTCCTTGAGTTATCTTCATGAAATTGATCATAGTCTCCTCTAGAGCTGAAGGCTTCCTTGGTTGTTGCTGTTGTTGAGGGTTTGGTAACAAAGGATTCAAAGTGTTATTGTTGGAGTAACTCAAGTTAGGATGTTTGTTAAACCCCAAATTATAGTAAGGATTTTGTCTTTGATAGTTTCCCATGTAATTTACCTCTTCACTGCCTCCTTCTGGAACACACTCGCCATTGGCATGTCCCTCTCCACAAAAATCACACTTGACAGCAGCAACTTGTTGAGGTTTGTTGGAGATCATATAGCTATGAAATTCTTTAGTGAGAATCTCCAGTTGCTTATTCATTGTTGCTTGGTTGGCTAGGATAGAAGTTTGATCACTAACATTAAACACGCCCTTCTTCTTCTTTTCCGCATCAGCACGGTATTCGTTCGCAGCCATGTTCTCAATTAAAGCTTGCACTTCATGGTCAGTCTTCACTTTCAGGCTTCCTCCAGCTGAAGCATCTAAGAACATTCTGTTGTTGGAAGTTAGCCCCTCAGTAAATATTTGAAGGTATTGTTTCTCAGAGAACTCGTGGTTAGGGCATCTTTTCATAAGCAAATTGAATCGCTCCCATGCATCATATAGTGATTCATTTTCCCCTTGCCTGAAATTTGAAATTTCCTGCTTCTTATCCCAATACTTAGACATTGGAAAGTATTTCTCTAAAAACTTCAGCTCAAGTTCCTCCCATGTTTGAATGGTTCCACTAGGTAAAGAGAGTAACCAATCCTTTGCTCTCCCGGTGAGAGTAAAAGCAAACAACCTCAACTTTTTTTGGTTTTCAGTCACCGTGGCTGGAGGTACACAAAACTCACAGGTTTCATGAAAGTGGCTTAAATGTTCATGAGGGCTCATCGCATCAGACCCATCAAATTGTTTCTCCTTTAAGCCATTATGAACAGAGGTCTTGATGTCAAAAGCAACAGGATTAGCAGGTTGGAAAGTGTGAGTTAGTCGACCACGGTTGTTAGCTTAACCATAATCTTCCAACTTAGGCCTTTGTGGTTGATCTCCCATTGTGATAGAATTAGGAGAAAGGATTGATTTAGGTTCAACTAGTGTTGAATTAGGTAGTTGTTCACGTACACCCGGTGGAACTGACTTTGATTTGGCTAACCGGACGGTTTTCCGATTAGCTCTTGCAGTTATTTCAATCTCAGGATCGTATTCTAGGTTGTCTGAACTCCTTCTACCTCGCATAAACAGCAAAATACCTTAGTAGCACTGCACAATGCAAATTAAATAATGAACACTGAATCAATTTAGTATTTTTAAACAGAAAATAAATTGCAGAAATCCTAAATTATAACGCAATTGCCTTGTTGAAATAAATCAACAGTCCCCGGCAACAGCGCCAAAAACTTGATAGAATTTTGGCAAGTGTACCAAATACTATCAAAGTAGTAAAAATATCGTTCCCACAAGGACTGGTTTTAATCTCAAAAGTCAAGTACGTTATTAAATTAGGATGTAATAAAAGTTGTTTTGTTTTGCTACTAGGCAGTAGATTGGTTTAATAGCATAAAACTTAGTAACAGAAAGTAAATTGATTGTTAAAGATAAGAGAGAGATGATTTAGGTCTTCGAATCATCTGAGTTCCCCTAATTGGTCACTGCACTTATTCTTATGAATGATTTTCTAGTTTCACGATAGTTAACAAAATAGTCATAATCAATCCCTTGAGTTAGGACCCTCTTCTAAGATTACAGCCCCTAATCCCTTAGGTGGTCTAATAATCTTCGAAGGTTTGAAGTACGTTAACCTAATATCACTAATAAAGAATTATCCATTCCTAGACTAATTATAATTATTAGAACAACTCAATGAGGTCAAAGTCGAAAGCTTTGGTCAGTAGTCGTTCGTTCTTACCAAATCATATATATGTGATCAGAATATATAAAGCATTAAGAGCAATTGAATTGAATAAAAACTAAATTGTCATTCACAATAAATAGAGTTTCACAGCAACATATGTCAATTAGGGTTACAAAGAATCATCTCAGACCTAACCTCTAATGGATTTAGCTACTCATAATTGAATTTATAAATAACATAATCATTAGAGGTAACAATACATACATGAATTGGTTACAAGGTGAATAAATCGCCCCTGCAGCCGTCTTCCAGTGTAAAAATCGCACTTTGCTCTTCTCAAATCGTAACCCTTGTTTTCAGAATAGCCTTCAGCTTAAATAGGCACAGAAATTCGCCTCAAATCGTGACACGTTTTTGCAGAATCGTGACACGATTTTCCTTGTATGACAAACTTCTAAATTAGGGTTTCTTCAAATCGTGTCACGTTTTGGTCATCGTGACACGTTTTTGCCTTGGCAGAGAGCATGTTTTAGCTTCCTTGAATCGTGTCACGTTTTGTCCAAATCGTGACACGTTTTTGATCCTTTGTGAATTCTTCAGTTTTTCTACTTTTCTTGCTGCTTAAGTTACCTTGTGAACTCTAAATTGTGATCAAAATACATAGAAAATTACGTAATGACAGGGTGTCATCACAACCCCAAACTTGAACTATTCCTTGTCCTCAAGGAATTTACTTATGAAATTGAAACTGGACAGTAAAATTACAAGTACCTGATCAAGCGATAGTACCCAAAAGTTCAACACCTTACTAGCTAAAGATGAGCTAGTTTGACTTGTTAGCATCCACCAACTCACAACTCCACGCAACAATTTGAATAGGGTTCACACATAGTCGACATGCAATCTACATATTACCATAAGCTTGAAAAGTCTCTAAACGTCAATCAAAATTAATGTCAATGCATACTTTGAGGTCTTCAAGGGTTATAACGGGGCTTAGGTGAAGGTGGGATAATATTTGGATAAGTAGGCTACACAAAATCATGAGTTAGGCACTCCTACAGAAATTAAAGCATGGATTCAATCCCTTAATTCACCTTTGAAACAACAATTTGTAAAGGTACTAGAGAACATTTGTAACTTTTTGGGACGATCGAGTTTAAAGATACTCTGATATTCAATGATATGTCCCTTTTTCATTCTTTTTTTTAATACACCATTTTTCTGTGTGTATTTTTCATTCATTCATCATATTTTTTTCTTTTTGTTGTTCTATTCTTTGTTCTCTAGTACTACCACCCCAAACTTAATTGGTTGCAAATTCCAATAGCAACCCCAAACTTAGTATTTAGCAACATTCTACAATGCCTAACTCAGATAAAACAAAGTGGGATAAATCCTAAAAGTCTCTAAGCTTGTAATGTAGTTTGTCACCGAACAAAAAGTTCTAAACCTACCGGCTCAATTTGGCTAAAAAGAGGATATAAATTCAATAAGAAATCAGGGTAGGCTTCAAAAAGGCTCACGGGACCAAGCACTTTTGCCTCAGTATGCAATAACAAAAATCAATCGACAATAGAGAAACAATGCAAGTTCTAGAAATGTAAAAGCATGGAACACTCTTATATAAGTAAATTGGAAAAAGAAAATTTGGCCATGAACCTTACAGTGTTTAGATATCTAGGAGTTGTGACTACCTATCTTTAACTGTCGTACACTTCGCCTTTGAACACAAGTCACTCCTCCTTTTGAACTTTTGGAATATCACTTGAACAAACATTTGTTATCAAACTGTAAAATTTCAATTAAACAGGTAAATTCATCAATAATAAACAAGTTCAAGATCAATTACATAATAGGGGAATTACAACCGAAATATAAAAGGAAAGCAATAAAATTGTTCAAGATAAATTAAAAGTACATCCAGAAAAAAAAGTGCTGAAACAAACGAAGAAAAAGAAAAAACACCAAAAAAAACTGGACCATCAGTAGTCCACTCAATCCTCCATCTGGTCCTGGTCAATCCATGTGTTCGGGTTCTCCTCCGCATATGAATCCTCCCCAAAATGATATCTGGAGCTCGCACCTCCAGCAGCAAAGTCAGCCCTAATCTCTTGTTCTCGATCCTGAGCTCGTCCTTTGGTCAAATCAAAATAATGGTCCATTGCTTCCTCGAACCCATCAAAGCGCTCAAAAGACCCAGTCATAGGCCTCCTGTTAAGGGTTACCATCTCTGAGAATTCCTGCCCAAACCTCGGACGGTTCAAGTACTCCTGATCAGAAACTTCATTCATCCAGTTAGAGTGGCCAAACATGTAGTCTAGCACCAAAGGATGGATGGGCGCATGAGTGAAATGCTGACTGCTCCCCTCTCCATGCACAGACTGTTGTTGAGGTGGAGGTTTTTGTACCGGAGGTTGTTCTTGTTGTTGTGCGGCTGCCTCTTCCTCTCTTCCCATCTGTAACAGACGCTCTTGGTAATCCTTCACAAACCCAGCTATATATGTGTCTGTCAGAGGCTTCATCATAGGAGCATCCAGATCGTTAGCATACAAAATTGGCAGTCTACCTCTTCACACAACCGGTTAATCAGGCTCAGATGTGGCACCGCTTTCTTTGTACCTGTAGCAAAAAGAGCAATGTTGTCGGCAATTAACTCACCAACATTAATCGAGGCACCATCCAGGATTGCTGCCACAGCATGCACACGTGCTAATGGAATTTCAGATGTGCACGAAGTTCCCTCCAATGTTTGCACCACAAAAGATGCCCAGGCCTTGGGAACCGGCTTGAAATCCGATTTCAACAGCATCCGTTTCCCTCCTTGCCATTTAGCTCCTTCAACACATAGCTGCAAAAGCAGCTCTTCCCATGCCTCATCATTCCAACTACCACAAGTCTCCCTCCTTCTCTTAACATCGCATTGTTCCGGAGGAACAAGCTTTAATAGATCATTGATAGCAGCAGGGGAGAAATCAATTACCTTACCACGGACATAAGAACCGTACCTCCTCCCAGAGAATCTTGCGTTGGCATAAATTTCCAAAGCCAAAGTCTTGTTGGCTTGCTCAAAAATCATACCGTTCAGCCCATGCCAATCCCTCGCTGTCAGGGTCTGCTCAAATTCCGGGTTACCGAAAAGTTTAGGAAGCAGGAAGGCTCGCTCTTGAACCCTGAAGTGTTTGATATCCTTGAAGCGATCACGAGCCTCTTGGTTGAGGAATCTGTTTGTGGAAGGTGGTGGTGGTTGGTTTGATGGTTTGGGTTTCACTGGTTGTTTTCTTTTTGCGGTGGTTTTGGCTTTTTGGTTGGTTGGGATTTTTTTCTTGTATCCACCATGGTTAGGGTTAGGGTTAGTGAAAGTTAGGGTTTGAGGAATTTGTGGTGGTGACGAATTTGATCGGATGAATGATGATGGTGATGGTTTAGGTTGATGAAGGGGTGATTAGATGATGAAAAGATGATGAAATTTGGTGAAAAAGGTTAAGAAATTCGCAGGTTAGGGTTTTGGGAAAAATTTGACAGAGTTTGGCTACTTTTGGAAGTGGATGGAAGGAAAATCGTGTTGGGTGTATATATAGGCTGAGAAAATCGTGTCACGTTTGGCCAAAAACGTGTCACGATTTTCTTTTGTAACGGTCAGATTTTGAAACCACCATAATTGTGTCACGTTTGGATAAAAACGTGTCACGATAATCAAATTTTGAAAAAAAAAATTCCCCAGAAAACGTGTCACGATTTGGCCAACGTGACACGATTTGGCTTGGCAGTAAGGTACCAATTTTTAACTTAGAAATTTTTTTGAGACGTTCAGAGGGAGGTAAAATCGTGGCACGTTTTACCCAAAATGTGTCACGATTTTGCCCAGTATTGGACTTGAAAATTTTTCTTCCTCTATTGTTTCAGCTGAAATATTTTTGTATTTTTTTAAAAAAAAATTTGAAAGCAATAAAAATAAACTACTACCTGAACTTAAAGATGTGGGTTGCCTCCCACCAAGCGCTTCTTTACCGTCACTAGCTTGACTGTCAAGGACCCTTAAAGGTCCGTCAGAACAAGTCTTACCCTCTCTTTGGGTAGGTCACCACCTAGATATGGCTTAACTCTTTGCCCATTCACCTTAAAACTTTTGTCACCGTCTGGCGTGGTTAACTCAACAGCTCCATGAGGTGACACACTCTTGACCAGAAATGGTCCTGACCACTTTGACTTGAGCTTCCCAGGAAACAGCTTCAACCTGGAATTAAATAAAAAAAACTAGTTGCCCAGAGTTAATATCTCTAGATACTAAGTTCTTGTCATGATACCTTTTAGTCCTGGCTTTATAGATGAGCGCATTTTCATATGCTCTAAGCTTCATCTCTTCCATTTCATTAAGTTTCAAGAGTCTTTTCTTACCAGCGGCTACTTGATCAAAATTTAAGGCCTTAATGGCCCAATACGCTTTATGTTCTAGCTCAACTAGAAGATGACAAGCCTTACCATACACTAACTGATAGGGCGAAAGCCCTATATGAGTTTTGAAGGTTGTCCTATAAGCCCACAGTGCGTCATCTAATTTTTTAGACCAATCTTTCATATTTGACGCCACTTTCTTTTCAAGGATCTGCTTTAATTGACGGTTAGACACCTCTACTTGTCCACTAGTTTGTGGGTGATAAGGAGTTGCAACTTTGTGCTTGATGTTATACCTTCTGAGCACATTTTCAAGAAGATTATTGCAAAAGTGCTTCCCCCCATCACTGATCAAGACTCTAGGTGTTCCAAACCTAGTGAAAATATTTTTCTGCAGAAAGTTGACCATCGTCTTAGCATCATTAGCAATACAGGGTATCGCTTCAACCCATTTGGTGACGTAGTCAACACAGACAAGTATATGGAGATAAGAGTGAGAAGAAGGAAAGGGCCCCATGAAATCAATGCCCCAACAATCAAATGGTTCAATTTCAATGATTCCAGTTAGGGGCATCTCATTCCTTTTGGAAATGTTACCTGTCCGTTGGCATTTATCACACTGCTTAACAAGGTCCTGGCAATCCTTGAATAAGGTAGGCCACCAGAATCCACTTTGCAGAATTTTTGCAGCTGTTCTTTCCCCACTATGGTGGCCTCCATAAGCTGAGCTATGGCAGTGCCACATAACCTTATTAGCTTCCTCACCTGCAACACAACGTCTAATTAAACCGTCAGTGCTTACCTTAAATAGATAAGGGTCATCCCACAGATAATGGTTGGCATCATTGAAGAACTTCTTTCGTTGATGATGGGACATCTCATCCGGTATGATGTTACCGGCCTTAAAATTCGCCATGTCGGCAAACCATGGCCTGACATCCACAGTGAATAGTTTTTCATCTGGGAATTCAGCTATAATGGCCTTTTCTTTCTTTGTGACCTCATCGTTATCTAGTCGCGACAGATGATCGGCCACCACATTTTCGACTCCCTTTTTGTCACGAATCTCAAGATCAAACTCTTGCAACAAGAGAATCCATCTTAGTAATCGAGGTTTTGACTCCCCCTTGGTGAGGAGATATTTAAGAGCTGCATGATCTGTAAAGACAATGACTTTGGAGCCAATTAGATAAGAACGAAATTTTTCCAAAGAAAATATTACCGCAAGCAATTCTTTTTCAGTAGTGGAATAGTTCACTTGATTTTCGTTCAAAACCTTGCTTGCATAGTAAATAGCATGGAAAAATTTGTTCTTGCGTTGGCCTAGGACCGCACCAACAGCATAATCACTTGCATCACACATAAGTTCAAACGGTAAAGTCCAATCAGGAGCAATGATTATCGGTGCAGTCACCAACTTGGTTTTAATCAAAGAAAAAACATCTAAACATTCAGAATCAAAATTAAACTCATTTTCTTTGACCAAGAGGTTACAAAGGGGCTTGGCAATTTTTGAAAAATCTTTTATAAAACGCCGGTAAAAACCAGCATGCCCCAGGAAGCTCCTCACTCCTTTAATATTAACAGGAGGGGGAAGTTTCTCTATAACCTCTATTTTGGCCTGATCCACCTCGATGCCCTTAACACTTATTTTATGTCCCAAAACGATACCTTCAGTTACCATAAAATGACATTTTTCCCAATTTAAAACGAGGTTCGTTTCGGTTCATCTTTTAAGGACAGCATCTAAATGGAACAGGCATTGATCAAAAGACTTACCGAACATGGAGAAATCATCCATAAATACCTATATGTTCTTCTCTATCATATCAGCGAAGATGGAGAGCATGCACCGTTGAAAGGTTGCTGGTCCACCACACAGCCCAAAAGGCATCCTTCTATATGCAAACACACCAAAGGGACAAGTGAATGCGGTCTTCTCTTGATCTTCCTGAGGTTCACATGAATCGTCTTCCATTATTTCTTCAATAACATCGATACGGTAACATTGAGGATTGTCACTTCGGTGCTTCATAGCTTCAAAAATATTAAACACAACCTGTTCATCTTGGAATCGTAACATGAGTTCACCTCTTTCAACATCAATCAAAGCACGACCAGCTGCAAGGAAAGGTCTCCCCAAAAGTAAGGGGATGTCTTCATCTTCAGCAAAATCCAAGATAACAAAATCGACAGGGAACACCAAGTCATTAACTTTGACCAAAACATCTTCCAATATACCATAAGGATAAGAGATTGACCTATCAGCTAATGTGAGAGTCATTCTTGTAGGCTTGGGCTCCCCACATCCTAACTTCTTCATCATTGATAGAGGCATCAAATTTATATTTGCCCCCAAATCACATAAAGCTCTTCCGACATCTAAGTTTCCGATGGAGCAAGGGATAGTAAATGCTCCTGGATCTTTCATCTTAGGGGGTAGTTTCTTCTGGAGTATTGCACTACAATTTTCAGAAAGTGAGATGTTCTCGTCATCCTTCGGTTTCCTTCTTCCAGTCAATAGCTCTTTCATAAACTTAGCATAAACAGGCATCTGATCAAGAGCTTCACTAAAAGGAATGTTGACCTGTAGTTGAGAGAAAAGTGTCGTGAACTTCTTGAATTGTCCTTCTTCCTTCTTCTTCTTTTTAGCCAAATGAGGGTAAGGGAGCTTCACATAAGATGGAATAACTTGATCCTTGTTCCCATCCTTCAGTAGTTGGCTTTTACTTTTTCTTAAGACCGAGTCAACATCTATTAACTTCTCAGTTCTTTCTTTCTCATCAGTCTTTTTCTTCTTTTCATTTTCAACTACGCCATGAGTACTCTCTTTTTCAACTTCGCCTTGTTCATCTTCATCCACTGATATTCCTACCCCAACATTCTTTTCAACTATTCCACCATCCTCCTCCTCATCAACAACTGTGTCACCCTTCTTCCGGTTTTGTGGAGCTAGAGGTGTTAGCACCTTCTTGCTCCTCAACCTGCTCTATTTGAGTTTCAAGCAATTTTCTAGAGGCATCATTGTTCTTTCTTTCAGTTTCTTGACTCTTCTTCATATCTTCAAAGTTTCCTTGAGTCATCTTCATGAAATTGATCATAGTCTCCTCTAGAGCTGAAGGCTTCCTTGGTTGTTGCTGTTGTTGAGGGTTTGGTAACAAAGGATTCAAAGTGTTATTGTTGGAGTAACTCAAGTTAGGATGTTTGTTAAACCCCGAATTATAGTAAGGATTTTGTCTTTGATAGTTTCCCATGTAATTTACCTCTTCACTGCCTCCTTCTGGAACACACTCGCCATTGGCATGTCCCTCTCCACAAAAATCACACTTGACAGCAGCAACTTGTTGAGGTTTGTTGGAGATCATATAGCTATGAAATTCTTTAGTGAGAATCTCCAGTTGCTTATTCATTGCTGCTTGGTTGGCTAGGATAGAAGTTTGATCACTAACATTAAACACGCCCTTCTTCTTCTTTTCCGCATCAGCACGGTATTCGTTCGCAGCCATGTTCTCAATTAAAGCTTGCACTTCATGGTCAGTCTTCACTTTCAGGCTTCCTCCAGCTGAAGCATCTAAGAACATTCTGTTGTTGGAAGTTAGCCCCTCAATAAAGATTTGAAGGTATTGTTTCTTAGAGAACTCGTGGTTAGGGCATCTTTTCATAAGCAAATTGAATCGCTCCCATGCATCATATAGTGATTCATTTTCCCCTTGCCTGAAATTTGAAATTTCCTGCTTCTTATCCCAATACTTAGACATTGGAAAGTATTTCTCTAAAAACTTCAGCTCAAGTTCCTCCCATGTTTGAATGGTTCCACTAGATAAAGAGAGTAACCAATCCGTTGCTCTCCCGGTGAGAGTAAAAGCAAACAACCTCAGCTTCTTTTGGTTTTCAGTCACCGTGGCTGGACAGAGGTCTTGATGTCAAAAGCAACAGGATTAGCAGGTTGGAAAGTGTGAGTTAGTCGACCACGGTTGTTAGTTAAACCATAATCTTCCAACTTAGGCCTTTGTGGTTGATCTCCCATTGTGATAGAATTAGGAGAAAGGATTGATTCAGGTTCAACTAGTGTTGAATTAGGTAGTTGTTCATGTACACCTGGTGGAACTGACTTTGATTTGACTAACCGGACGGTTTTCCGATTAGCTCTTGCAGTTCTTTCGATCTCAGGATCGTATTCTAGGTCGTCTGAACTCCTTCTACCTCACATAAACAGCAAAATACCTTAGTAGCACTGCACAATGCAAATTAAATAATGGACACTGAATCAATTTAATATTTTTAAACAGAAAATAAATTGCAGAAATCCTAAATTATAACGCAATTGCCTTGTTGAAATAAATCAACAGTCCCCGGCAACAGCGCCAAAAACTTGATAGAATTTTGGCAAGTGTACCAAATACTATCAAAGTAGTAAAAATATCGTTCCCACAAGGACTGGTTTTAATCTCAAAAGTCAAGTACGTTATTAAATTAGGATGTAATAAAAGTTGTTTTGTTTTACCACTAGGCAGTAGATTGGTTTAATAGCATAAAACTTAGTAACAGAAAGTAAATTGATTGTTAAAGATAAGAGAGAGATGAGTTAGGTCTTCGAATCATCTGAGTTCCCCTAATTGGTCACTGCACTTATTCTTATGAATGATTTTCTAGTTTCACGATAGTTAACAAAATAGTCCTAATCAATCCCTTGAGTTAGGACCCTCTTCTAAGATTACAGCCCCTAATCCCTTAGGTGGTCTAATAATCTTCGAAGGTTTGAAGTACGTTAACCTAATATCACTAATAAAGAATTATCCATTCCTAGACTAATTATAATTATTAGAACAACTCAATGAGGTCAAAGTCGAAAGCTTTGGTCAGTAGTCGTTCGTTCTTACCAAATCATATATATATGATCAGAATGTATAAAGCATTAAGAGCAATTGAATTGAATAAAAACTAAATTGTCATTCACAATAAATAGAGTTTCACAGCAACATATGTCAATTAGGGTTACAAAGAATCATCTCAAACCTAACCTCTAATGGATTTAGCTACTCATAATTGAATTTATAAATAACATAATCATTAGAGGTAACAATACATACATGAATTGGTTACAAGGTGAAGAAATCGCCCCTGCAGCCGTCTTCCAGTGTAAAAATCGCACTTTGCTCTTCTCAAATCGTAACCCTTGTTTTCAGAATAGCCTTCAGAATAAATAGGCACAGAAATTCGCCTCAAATCGTGACACGTTTTTGCAGAATCGTGACACGATTTTCCTTGTATGACAAACTTCTAAATTAGGGTTTCTTCAAATCGTGTCATGTTTTGGTCATCGTGACACGTTTTTGCCTTGGCAGAGAGCATGTTTTAGCTTCCTTGAATCGTGTCACGTTTTGTCCAAATCGTGACACGTTTTTTATCCTTTGTGAATTCTTCAGTTTTTCTGCTTTTCTTGCTGCTGTGAATATATGCCTTGACACAGGATAATCTTATTTTGATGAATGACAAAGGAAGGACTCATGAAACAAAAAGCGGTCAAAGGGATCCAAATTATTCAAGCTATGGACTAGAAGAATATTTCTTTTAATATGTTATGGGACCCTTATGTAAATAGTAAAAAGCTCTCATTAAAATAAATCACACACTCACAATATTTTTTTTCTAAAATGATTTTACATGAAAATATTTTTTGCATGAGATATAATTGATTTTACATGAAAAAAAAAAAATTGCATGAGATATAATTGATTTTACATGAAAATATTTTTTGCATGAGATATAATTTATTTTTCATGAAAATATTTTTTTTGCATGAGATATAATTTATTTTACATGAAAATATTTTTTGCATGAGATATAATTTATTTTAACTGCATAAATCTTTTAGCATAAAAATTAAGTTTAGCATGCATTAACAATTTCTAGTGTTATTCTTATCTTGGTCATATCTATTACCTTATTATATATGGTATCATATAATAATAATAATAATAGTACGAACGACATTTTTTCTTCTTTATATGGCAGTACATGATATTATTTTTTGTTTTCAACCTTTATGCCAAATATCTCTTCAACGTGAACTTTCTATGGCTAAACATTCCAAAATCAAATAAGTATTAAAAGGCACATTCCTTTTTGATACTCATTTAAAAACAAGATTGTATATGTACGTTGAAATGGAAATTGACTTTGTTTCAATATAATCAATGTTATTATATGCATTGAAGTGCAACGGTAATTGTAACGCCCCCTTTTTTATTTAATTATTTTTAGTTAATATTTGAATACTTTTACATGATTTTATATTTGATAAGTGATAATATGTTTGTTATTTTGTTTAGAAATATATTTGTTATAAATATGCTTGTTATTTGTTATAGATATATTTGTTATTTTATGTGGAAATATATGTTATCTAGTAAGGGTGGGACTCTTCTTTAATCATAAGCATATAATTCTAAAAAAAGGTTTAATCTTGTTGTTGTTAATTTTGTTATTGTTGTAGAAGTTAGATTTTGAATTGAATTAGGTTGTTAAGAGTATAGATAATCTCATAAATTTATATGAAAAGTTGTTTATATGATATTTATATGATATTTATATGAAAAGTTGTTTACATGTTATTTATATGATATTTATATGAAGATTGTATATATGATATTTATATGAAAGTTGTATATAATTGCATGTGTCGGTCAAAGAGTCGTAAATGATGTTTAAGATGTTGTATTAACTTGTTTAAGTATATGAGTTGAGTTCATGCATTTGCATAATTTGAGACGGTGGAGCTTATGCTCAAAGCGACGGTGGAGCATTTGCTCAAAGCGACGGTGAAGCTTATTTAAGCTTAAAATGGTACCACATGCATGATGTTTAAGATGTTAGAGTTGCATTGTCAAGTCAAGTGGTTAAGTAAATTTTGAAGTTATGAAGTTGATTAAGATGATGATGATGTTACCTAATACTTGAAATTAATTGATGATTTATATCTGTAATTATATGAAGTACTTGTTGATGATGATTTGTTGTTGTTTTATGCTGATTGATTCTCTTATATGATTTGTTGCTCTTTTATGTTGATTGATTTTCTTATATGATTTGTTGCTATTTTATGTTGATTAATTCTTTTACATGAATTGTTGCTTATTATTATAGAATGTGAAATCTCACCCCTTCTGTTGGAATTGCCGCCTCGTGGGCAAGTGCAGGTGACCAAGTATAGGTTCGACGTGTGAGGATTTTCCTGTGTGATGTCATAGGAGCTCTGATACGTAACGGGATGGGGATTTACTATTTGTTTCTATTCCTTTATGTATCGTTTTGAATTAATTATGCCATTTATGCCAAGAACTAATCCTTTTAAGGAGTTTTGAATTATGATTCCGCTGCAAAGTTTTTGAAAAGATTTATGTTAATGAATTTTGAAGGATAAAGAATTATTATTCTTTTTATTTTAAAGATTTTTATGAAATGTGACATCCTGAATATGATATACTCTGATTATATTATGAATTTTTATACTTGGGATTTCGGGGTGTTACAACATGAGTCTAATGGTTCGAAGGTTCAAAAAATTCATGAGGCATCAAGGTAAATCAAAGCAATTTCAAAATTCACAAAAGAAGAATCAAGAAGGAAGATCCTTCAATCCAACTTGTTACAAATGTGGTAGAAAGGGTCACATAAAACCAGAGTGTCCGGAAAATCAAAAGAAACATGAGAAAATGGACCAGAGAGCTCAAAAGGATTTTAAGGGAAAAAGAGCATACATTGTTTGGGATGACAATGACATGGGTTCATCCGACGAATCTGAAAATGAGGAAACAAACCTAAGTCTCATGGCACATCATGAAGATGATGAGGTAAACACTTTTGAAACCGAACTAAATTTAACTTATGATGAACTATTTATTATTTGTAAAGAATTAAATGATGAATCAACTAAACTTAAAAATATTGTTTCAACTTCTAAGAAAACTATTTCCACTCTTGAAACAAAAGTTGACATTTTAAACAAGGAAATAGAATCTCTTAAAGAAAAACAATCATTTTTAAGTGAAATCTCTACACCCACTACTTGTGAAAACAAGAACATTATCAAATGTGATGAATGCAATGTTTTAAAAAATAAAATTGAAGATTTGAATAATATTCTTGCAAAATTCACAATGGGAAGAGACAAACTTGACATCATTTTGAGAAATCAAAAGGGAAGTTTTAATAAAGCGGGTTTGGGCTATTATCCAAAAAATCATGAAAAATATTTTAGAAAATTCTTTCGCCCAAACAAGACATCAAGTACCCCTTTTGTTAAATGTTTTTATTGTGGAAAGGAAGGACATACATCTTCAATTTGCAACATAAGAAAGTTGATTTCAAAGGGCACTTTGCCTAAAACTAACGCAAAAGGACCCAAATTTATTTGGGTACCAAAAGTTAAGAATTGATTTTGTGATATAGGTGTGCTTGAAAGCCAGTAACTCAAATTGGTATCTTGATAGCGGCTGTTCAAAGCACATGACGGGAGACAAAAGCAAGTTCTCCTTATTAACTCCAAAGAAAAAGGGTCATGTCTCTTATGGTGACAATAACAAAGGTAAAATCATTGGTATTGGTACAATTGGTAAGAGTCCTAACACTACTATTGAAAATGTTTTACTTTTTGAAGGTTTAAAGCACAATTTGTTAAGCATTAGTCAATTGTGTGACAAAGGTAATGAAGTTGTATTTGATTCTTCTAAATGCAGGGTCATAAATTCTTTTAACAAACAAACTCTTTTCATTGGTCAAAGAAGTGGAAACACCTATATTGTTGATCTAAATGACCTACCTTCAAATGATGTATGTTGTCTTATTAGTAAAGAGGATGAAACTTGGTTATGGCATAGGAGAATAGCTCACATCCATATGGATCATTTAAATAAATTAGTCCGCAAAGATTTAGTAGTTGGTTTACCAAAGCTCCATTTTGAAAAAGATAAATTATGTGATGCTTGTCAAAAAGGAAAACAAGTAAAGACCTCTTTTAAATCAAAAAATATTATTTCTACAAATCGGCCTTTACAACTTTTACATATGGATTTATTTGGTCCATCTAGAACTATGAGCTTTGGTGGCAATTACTATGCGCTTGTTATTGTGGATGACTATTCTCGCTATACATGGACTTTGTTTATTTCTCATAAAAATGACGCTTTTGTTGCCTTTCGGAAACTTGCTAAAATTATTCAAAATGAAAAGGATTTAAAAATTGCATCTATCCGAAGTGATCATGGCGGTGAGTTCCAAAATGAAGCTTTTGAAATTTTTTGTAACGAAAATGGAATTCAACATACTTTTTCCTCACCACGAACTCCACAACAAAATGGGGTAGTGGAAAGGAAAAATAGGTCTCTTGAAGAGCTAGCGAGGACGATGCTCAACGAGACCAACCTTCCCAAGTATTTTTGGGCGGATGCGGTAAGCACCGCATGCTATGTTATGAATAGAGTCCTCATAAGACCCATTCTAAAACAAACGCCCTGTGAAATTTACAAGGGAAGGAAGCCCAATATATCCCATTTTCACGTTTTCGGATGTAAATGTTTTGTTTTGAATAATGGTAAAGATAACCTTGGCAAGTTTGATGCTAAAGCTGATGAAGGTATTTTTCTAGGATACTCCACTTCTAGTAAAGCTTTTAGAATTTATAATAAAAGAAGAATGACCATAGAAGAATCTGTACACGTTACCTATGATGAAACTAACCCTAAAAGTGTTGTAGAAAATGTTGATGATGTTGCAGAAATTTTGGGAAAGAGTCTTCAAGAAGACAAGGACAAAGGTAAGGAAGATAATGTGCAAGCACCTCACCAAGACCTGCCAATAGAATGGAGAGCTTCCAAGAATCATCCGCTTGAAAATATTATAGGTGATATTTCAAAAGGGGTAACTACTCGAAACTCTTTAACTCAAGCATGTAATCATATGGCTTTTGTCTCTCAAATTGAACCTAATGACATCAATGAAGCTATCATTGATGAACATTGGACTCTTGCCATGCAAGAGGAGTTAAACCAATTTGAGAGAAATAGTGTTTGGGAACTTGTTTCTAAACCAAAAGATAATCTAGTGATTGGAACCAAATGGGTTTTTCGAAACAAGCTAGATGAAAATGGTGTAATTATAAGAAATAAAGCAAGGCTTGTTGCCAAAGGTTACAATCAACAAGAGGGCATAGATTTTGATGAAACCTATGCTCCCGTAGCTAGATTAGAAGCCATTCGCATGCTTCTTGCTTTCTCTTGCATCATGGATTTCAAACTTTTTCAAATGGATGTTAAAAGCGCTTTTCTTAACGGTTATATTCAAGAAGAGGTGTATGTTGACCAGCCCCCCGGTTTTAAAAATTTTGAATTTCCAAATCATGTCTACAAATTAAAAAAGGCCTTGTATGGATTAAAACAAGCACCTCGAGCTTGGTATGACCGCTTAAGCAAATTTTTACTTGAAAATGATTTTGAAAGAGGAAAAGTTGATACAACTCTTTTCATCAAAAAATCAAAGCATGACATTTTACTCGTTCAAATTTATGTGGATGATATTATCTTTGGTGCAACTAATGAATCTTTATGTAAGGATTTCTCTAACATTATGCAAAGTGAATTTGAAATGTCTATGATGGGTGAGCTTCGCTACTTCCTTGGTCTTCAAATTCATCAAACAAAAGATGGAATTTTCATAAATCAATCCAAATATTGCAAAGAACTACTCAAGAAATTTGGAATGCAAAATGCCAAAGAAATCTCAACTCCTATGAGCACCTCATGCTACCTTGATAAAGATGAGGATGGTAAGTTGGTTGAAGAGAGTAAGTATAGAGGTATGGTCGGATCTCTTCTCTATCTCACCGCTAGTCGTCCTGATATTATGTTTAGTGTTTGTATGTGTGCTAGGTTTCAAGCTAATCCCAAAGAATCACATCTCTCTGCGGTCAAACGTATTATGAGATACCTCATTGGCACACAAAATATGGGTTTATGGTATCCTAAAGGCACGAATTGCACTTTGGTTGGGTACTCCGATTCAGACTTTGCTGGTTGCAAAATGGATCGGAAAAGTACTAGTGGAACATGCCACTTGCTTGGAAATTCCTTGGTCTCTTGGCATAGTAAAAAACAAGCAAGTGTAGCTTTGTCCACCGCCGAAGCGGAATACGTGGCTGCGGGTAGTTGTTGTGCACAAATTATTTGGATGAAACAACAGTTGAATGATTTTGGAATTAATCTCAAAACTGTTCCAATTAAGTGTGACAACACTAGCGCCATAAATCTCACTAAAAATCCGGTTTATCACTCACGGACTAAACACATTGAGATTAGGCACCATTTCATTAGAGATCATGTTCAAAAGGGGGATTACTTGATTGAGTTTGTAGAAACATCTAAACAACTCGCAGATATTTTTACTAAACCTTTGCCTAAAGAAAATTTCTTTTTCATAAGAAATGAATTAGGAATTTTAAATGAATCATGCATTGTGTAATTGCATTCTCATATCTTATACTCACTGACTCTTTCGTAAGGTGTACTAACAAGTCTATGCAGTTGTTTTTGGTCAAAATTTGAATGGGGAAGTGGCGCATTATGTGCAGCATTACAATCAATTATATAACGTCCATTTAAAAAAATAAAAAATAAAAAATTCAATATTTATCCAGCAACTACCACGTCAATAAAAGAGGTCAGATTGTTCCCTTCTTCATTTATTTCCTTTCATAGAACTTTGTACTGCCCAAAAATTGTGCTCTCATGAATATATGCCTTGTTTTATGATATTGCTTCTTTTCCCGCTTTTTGATAATGCCAAAAGGGGGAGAGATATTTGCTTGCAATTCAGGGGGAGAAAATGTTTATAGGTTGCAAATAGTAAGGGGGAGTTTTTTTTCTTGCGCTTATCTCTGATTATATATTATTACTCTAACCTCTACTTTAGCACAATTTTCCTTGAGATGTTTGTCATCATCAAAAAGGGGGAGAATGTGAATATATGCCTTGACACAGGATAATCTTATTTTGATGAATGACAAAGGAAGGACTCATGAAACAAAAAGCGGTCAAAGGGATCCAAATTATTCAAGCTATGGACTAGAAGAATATTTCTTTTAATATGTTATGGGACCCTTATGTAAATAGTAAAAATCTCTCATTAAAATAAATCACACACTCACAATATTTTTTTTCTAAAATGATTTTACATGAAAATATTTTTTGCATGAGATATAATTGATTTTACATGAAAATATTTTTTTTTGCATGAGATATAATTGATTTTACATGAAAATATTTTTTGCATGAGATATAATTTATTTTACATGAAAATATTTTTTTTGCATGAGATATAATTTATTTTACATGAAAATATTTTTTGCATGAGATATAATTTATTTTACATGAAAATATTTTTTGCATGAGATATAATTTATTTTAATTGCATAAATCTTATTCTTTTACGGCCCAGGCCCGGTCGGTCGACGGCGTCGCGCGTGTTATAATTTTTGGCATTAGCTCACTCCGTTCACAAAAGTGTGTACCCCAAGGGAGTGAGAAAGTGATGCAGGAGGACGTTTGTAATATCGGGAAATCTATTGGGGTGCATTTTGAGGGGTGTCATAACACGTTTGGTGTTTTGGCTAAGAGCGGTAGAGGGAAGAAGAATGTTGGTGTGGAAGGGCCGGTGGGAGGTAGGGCGGATGGTGATGTTGGTGCGTAGTCGGTGCGGGAGGGGGGCAGTGGGGTGAGGGTGTGCGTGATGAAGCTTATATCTTGGAATATTAGGGGGTTGGGGGGTCTGGAAAAGAGAAAGGAAGTCTGTGCTCTGGTTAAGGATCAGCGGCCGTGGATTTTGTGCATTCAGGAGACTAAACTTAAAGGGTGTGATGTGGGCTTGTGTAGGTCGTTGTGGGAGGGGAGTTCGGTGGCGTTTTCTTTCCGTCCGTCTGTGGGGGCCTCCGGAGGGTTATTAACGTTATGGGATCCGTCAGAGGTCGAGGTTTGGTCGTCGAGTAGTTTTGAGCATGCTCTTAGTATTCACGGGCGGTTTATATCGTCTAACGAGGAATTTCACTTGATTAATATTTATGCCCCGTGTCTTGGTATTGAAAGACAGGCGCTTTGGGATTCTCTGTCGGTGCGCTTGCAGGCTATGAGGGGCAAAAAGGTGTGTGTTTGTGGCGATTTTAATGCGGTGCGTTGCAGGGAAGAAAGGCGTTCAGTGAGCTCTGCAGGAGGGGCGGTGGATTTTGGTCCCTTCAATGACTTTATTGTCGAGAACGCGTTGTGTGACCTGCCGCTTTGCGGCCGCAATTTCACTTGGTTTAAGGGGGATGGCAAGTCGATGAGCCGGATTGATCGTTTCCTTTTGACGGAGGACTGGTGCCTCGTTTGGCCGAATTGCATTCAAGCTGCTCATCTGCGAGGGTTGTCGGATCATTGTCATGTGCATCTTACGGTGGATGAAGATTATTGGGGTCCTCGTCCCTCTCGTTTCCTCAAGTGTTGGTCGGATGTACCGGGTTACAAGTTGTTTGTGAGGAATACATGGAGTTCTCTTCAGGTGGAAGGGTGGGGCGGTTATGTGCTTAAGTAAAAACTCAGGTTGATGAAGTCTGCATTGAAATCGTGGCATGGGTCTCACTCGCAGAACGTATCGGCGCAGATGGGGGCGTTGAAAGGAGAGGATGGCGGCCCTGGATGAGAGGGGCGCTTCTATTGAGTTGTCGGCAGATGAGCGCCACGAGTTGCATGAAGTGTCGGCTTCTCTGCATTCTCTGGCTAGGATTCAGGCTAGTATTAGTTGGCAACAGTCGAGGAATTTCTGGCTTCGTGAAGGTGACGCGAATACAAAGTATTTTCATTCAACCATGTCGATGAGGCGCCGTCGTAATGCCATTGGCTCGGTGATGGTTGACGGGGTGAGAGTTGAGGGGGTTCACCCGGTTCGTGAGGCTGTGTTTAAGCACTTTGAACAACACTTTAAGGCGCGCGTCGTGGAAAGACCCAATTTTTCTAACCTTCAGTTTCGGACTTTGTCGGTGGGGGAGGCCGGAAGCCTCATCAAACCTTTTTCTGAGACCGAGGTCAAGGACGCTATTTGGGACTGCGACAGTTTTAAGAGCCCGGGTCCGGACGGTGTCAATTTTGGTTTCATTAAAGAGTTTTGGGGCGAGCTGCGTGACGATGTGATGAGGTTTGTCTCTGAGTTTCACAGAAACGGCAAGTTGACTAAGGGCATTAACGCTACGTTTATCGCGCTTATCCCAAAGGTGGACAATCCCCAGCGCTTGAATGATTTCCGGCCAATCTCTTTGGTGGGTAGTTTGTATAAAATCTTGGCGAAAGTCTTAGCCAATAGATTGAGGCAGGTGATGAGTAGTGTGGTGGCCGAGACTCAGTCTGCTTTTGTTCAGAACCGGCAAATTTTGGACGGCATCCTGATTGCCAATGAGGTTGTCGACGAGGCACGTAAACTTAAGAAAGAGCTCTTGCTTTTCAAAGTGGACTTTGAAAAAGCCTATGACTCAGTTGATTGGGGTTATCTGGACTCGGTGTTGGCAGGGATGTCTTTTCCGGTTTTGTGGAGGAAGTGGATTCGTGAATGTGTGGGTACAGCCACTGCTGCTGTTCTCGTCAATGGCAGCCCTACGGAGGAGTTTCGGCTGAAGAGAGGGTTACGTCAGGGGGACCCCCTCTCCCCTTTTTTATTTTTACTAGCAGCTGAAGGCCTTAATGTTGTGATGAAGGCGTTGGTGGAGAATAACTTATTCACCGGGTATTCAGTAGGTTCGGCAAATCCGGTTGTGGTCTCTCACCTTCAGTTTGCGGATGATACCCTGCTGGTAGGGCATAAGAGTTGGGAGAACGTGCGTGCTATGCGGGCAGCACTTGTTATCTTTGAATCCATGTCTGGTTTGAAAGTCAATTTTAATAAAAGTTTACTGGTGGGGGGAAACGTCTCTGAGTCTTGGTTAAATAAGGCTGCTACGGTGTTGCGTTGCAAAGTGGGAAAGATCCCCTTTATGTATCTAGGTATGCCGATCGGTGGCAATCCGCGGAGGCTAAAGTTCTGGGAACCTATCGTTAATCGTGTTAAATCTAGACTTGCGGGTTGGAATAGTAGGTTTCTCTCTTTCGGTGGTCGCTTGATTCTCCTCATATCTGTCCTGACTTCTCTGCCTGTCTATGCTCTTTCTTTCTTCAAAGCTCCAACAGGTATAATCTCTTCCATTGAATCTTTATTGAATAATTTTTTTTGGGGGGGGAGTGAGGACTTTAGGAAAATTACTTGGATAGGATGGAAAACTTTGTGTTCTAAAAAGGAGGATGGAAGTTTGGGGGTGAGGAAGTTGAGGGAGTTTAATGTGGCTCTTCTAGGTAAATGGTGTTGGAGGATGCTAGTGGATAGGGAGGGCTTGTGGTATCGTGTTTTAGCTGCTCGCTATGGCGAGACTGATGGGAGGTTGGAGGTAGGGGGCCGGAGTGTTTCTTCGTGGTGGCGGGAGGTAGGTAGGATTCGTGATGGGGTGGGTGACATTGGCGGTGGATGGTTTGGTGATAGTGTTAGGCGCAGGGTGGGAGATGGGTCTGCGACGCTGTTTTGGTCGCATAGGTGGTTTGGTGGTCCCCCGTTTAGTGAACGTTTTCCGCGTTTATTTGACCTGGCAGAGAAAAAAACCATTTCGGTGGCCTCTATGCTCTCTGGGGATCTGGAGGGGGCTGGTGTGGGTTGGAGGTGGAGGCGCAGGCTTTGGGCGTGGGAGGAGGCCCAGGTGGAGGAGTGCAGGGCGTTACTTCTTGATTTCTTTTTGGTTCCTAATGTTTCAGATTCTTGGGAGTGGCGTCCGGATGTAGCAGCGGGCTATACGGTGAGGAGTGCTTATGATTTGCTGACAGGCGGTGTTGAGGTTCAGCTGGATTTACTGTTTGAGTTGGCGTGGCATCATCAGGTCCCTGTGAAGATTTCGGTTTTTGCTTGGCGTCTGATTCGGGATCGGCTTCCAACAAAGGCTAATTTGGCTTTCCGGGGTGTTGTCTCGGTGGAGAAGATCAGTTGTGTGGCTGGTTGTGGTCAGGTTGAGACGGCGGAGCATTTATTCTTGTCTTGTCCCGTGTTTGGTCCTTTATGGCAGCAGGTGCGCGGTTGGATTGGTTTTGATGGGGTGGACCCCAATGCTATTATAGATCATCTGGTTCAGTTTTCTCAGCAGGCAGGCGCTGGCAAAGCAAAGAGGTCTTTTCTGCAGCTCACTTGGCTCTTATGTACTTGGGTGGTGTGGAACGAGCGCAATAATAGGCTGTTCAATAATTCCATTACTCCCGTGCCTCGTTTATTAGATAAGGTCAAAGTGTTGGCTCTAGGTTATCTGAAAGCTAAACATGTCGTGTTTGTTCATGGCACGCAGATGTGGTGGTCAAGCCCGTTAGTTTGTCTGGGCATTGACTAATTTGTCTTTTTGTATTGATGTTCTTGAATCTTTGTAATCTTTAGTGGTTTCCTAGGCACTCCTTGTGCTCGGGTTCTGCTAACCTTGAGTTTTATATAATTCCATTTTGATTCCTTCAAAAAAAAAATTGCATAAATCTTTTAGCATAAAAATTAAGTTTAGCATGCATTAACAATTTCTAGTGTTATTCTTATCTTGGTCATATCTATTACCTTATTATATATGGTATCATATAATAAGAATAATAGTACGACATTTTTTCTTCTTTCTATATATGGCAGTACATGATATTATTTTTTGTTTTCAACCTTTATGCCAAATATCTTCAACGTGAACTTCATATGGCTAAACATTCCAAAATCAAATAAGTATTAAAAGGCACATTCCTTTTTGATACTCATTTAAAAACAAGATTGTATATGTACGTTGACACAGAGCTTGTGATTTTGAAATGGAAATTGACTTTGTATGCATTGAAGTGCAACGGTAATTTGCTTTTAATTGTGCATATTGGCAGAATTATTTCAACGCTCCTCTGTTATATTTTCACTATAAATATGAGCATTTGTTGATCTTTTGAAAACACACCTTGACTTGCAACTTACAGTCAAAATCTCTTTCTCCCTCTCAAACTTGCATTGCTATTTTCTCACTTGATCACTTCTATTTTATTTGAGAGCTTTTATACTATATAGTTTACTTTGTAATCTTTTGAGCTTCAAGTTGTTTTTATCTACACATTTGGTGTAATAATTTAAATTGTTATATTTATTTTGTATTGGGAGTGATCCCAAAGTTTCAAGAGAGGTAATATCTCTTGGTTTAGAGACTCTTCTACAAAGGTTTGTTTTGTTTGGAGAGTGCTCGTTATTTGTAAAGGTTACCAGCTTATCCTAATTAAAAGCTAGGTTAGTGAAAATCTCAAGGGGCTTTTCCTTGGGGACTAGACGTAGGCCTTGGTGTTTTAGGCCGAACTAGGATAAACTTCTTGTGTCCTTTTTCTCTCATCCCTTTATCTCTTTTATTTTATTTGTTATTTATTTTAGCAAAATTTCTCTAATTTTCATCTTTATTAAAAACCTTTATAAGCACTTTATTTTATTTGGTTAAAATCTTTTTTAAGTGCTTATTTAAATTGTTTTTTAAAGAAACACAATTCACCCCCCTCTTGTGTGTTTGAAGTCACTTGTTCAACAGCTGCTTAAGTTACCTTGTGAACTCTAAATTGTGATCAAAATACATAGAAAATTACGTAATGACAGGGTGTCATCAGTGACAAACTACATTACATGCTTAGAGACTTTTAGTATTTATCCCAATTTGTTTTACCTGAGTTAGGCATTGTAGAATGTTTCTAAATAATAAGTTTGGGGTTGCTATTGGAATTTGCAACCAATTAAGTTTGGGGTGGGAGTACTAGAGAACAAAGAAATAACTTTATAAAAAAATGAATGAAAAATACACACAAAAATGGTGTATAAAAAAAAAGATAAAATAGAATGAAAAAGGGATATAACATTGAAAATCCAAGTAACTTTAAACTCGATCGTCCCAAAAAGTTATAAATGTTCTCTAGTACCTATACAAATTGTTGTTACAAGGGTGAATTAAGGGATTGAATCCATGCTTTAATTTCTGTAGGAGTGCCTAACTCATGATTTTGTGTAGCCTGCTTATTCAAATATTATCCCACCTTCACCTAAGCCCCGTTATAACCCTTAAAGACCTCAAAGTAAGCATTGACATTGATTTTGATTATCGTCTAGAAACTCTTCAAGCGTATGGTAATATGTAGATTGCATGTCGACTGTGTGTGAACACTGTTCAATTTGTTGCGTGGAGTTGTGAATTGGTGGATGCTAACAACTCAAACTGGCTCATCCTTAGCTAGTAAAGAGTTGAACTTTTGGGTACTGTCGCTTGATCAGGTAATTGTTATTTTAATGTCGATTGTCAATATTGCAAGTAAATTCCTTGAGGACAAGGAATGGCTCTTGTTTGGGATTGTGATGAAAGTCAGTCATTCGTTAGTTTTAGTGTTATTTTCATGATATTTTGAGTTCACAAGCAACTTTAAGCAGCAAGAAAAGCAAGTAAAACTGAAGAAACTAAAGAAATGGAATCGTGTCACTATTACTGCAAAACGTGTCACGATTTGGAGCTCTCAAGAAACATGCATTCAACATTGGTGAAAACATGTCACGATGGCAAAAACGTGACACGATTATGGAAACCCTAATTTGGGTGGTTTGTTACACAAGGCAGAAACGTGTCACGATTTACTTAAATCGTGCCACGATTTTAGGAGCAGTTGTTGCCTATTTAAGCTTAATTGTTTTCATAAACAAGGGTGAAGAATCCAGGAGAGAGAAAGTGCTATTTTGAGACCTGAAGAGGTGCAGGCGCGATTTCAACACCTTGTACCCAGTTCATGTATGTTTTAATTCTTCCATTGATTATGCTATTTGTAAACTCGATTATGAGTAGCTAAATCTCTTAGAGGTTAGGTCTGAGATGATTCTTGGTAACCCTAATTGATCTACGTTGCTGTGAAACTCTATTTATTGTGAATGACAATCTAGTCTTTATTCAATTCAATTGTTCTTAATGTTTTTTATATCCTGATCAAATATAAACATGATTTAATGAGAATGAATGACTACTGACCATAGCTTTCTACTTAGACCTAATTGAATTGTTCTAATAAACATGGTTAGTCTAGGAATGGATAATCGTTTGTTAGTGATATTAGGTTAACGTTCTTAAAACCTTCGACGATTATTAGACCACCTTAGGAATTAGGGGCTGTAGTTTGAGAAGAGGGTCCTAAGTCAAGGGATTGATTAGGGCTATTTTGTTAACTATCGTGGGACTAGAAAATCATTCATAATAATAGGTGCAGTATACCAATTAGGGGAACTTAGATGATTCGAAAGACCTGATCTAATCTCTCTTCATATTTTCTAAACCAAATCTATATTTTCTAACTGAATCTATATTTTCTAACCGAATCTATTTTCTAAATAATATATACATCCTAAATATTTAGTTTATTTCCAAATTGAGATTAACACAGTCCTTGTGGATACGAACTTATTTTATTACTTCGATAGCTTTTGGTACACTTGCCAAACATCTATCAAGTTTTTAGCGCCGTTGTCGGGGGGACTGTTAAATCATTTCAACTTGGAAATTTTGTTTTTATTTAGGATTTATGTTTTTTATATTTTTGTTTATATATTAAAAAAAATTATGATTTAGGCTCTTCGAATATATTTCTTTGTGCGTTACTACAAAAAGGTTTCGTTGAGTTTTGTAGCAATGTGGGATTGTCGACCACTTATTGATTTTGAAGAGATCCAAATCCTATGTTATGAGAAATACATGATATATCTACATATAAAGGATTTGGAAACAAGATTGAGTATGTGTTGCAATTTTTGTGGAGGTTATCATGGTAGTCTCTTTTGCGAGGAGCAATACATAGTTAAAGAAAAAGAGCAGGAAGTGGTCAACATAGATTACAAAGCTCAACTTCAAAATATTTTAGATGATTTCTTGGTGTCAAATCAAGTTTCATTTGAGAAGTTTGATGTTCTGTGTGGTAATCTTGTTGAGAAAGCATATGAGTGTGAAAAGAAATTGGTTGTGATTGAGATGAAGCGACATGCCCTCTTTGTGCAAGCTGAACATTTGAAAAATAAAAGTAGCAACATAGAAGAAAAGCCACGGGTGAGGCGCGTCGATTTGTACCTTAAAATGGAGACTCAGTCAATGGGAATGATAGAAAACATTCATTTGCAAGAAAAGACTCATTCTTCTATATGGTGGGATGCCACAATTTCCAGAAGTCTATTGGTAAGAGCATGGGAACATCTACTTCTTTGTTACAAATTCATGGAATTCCTACCAAACAAGATGAAGAAGAAGAATGGTGTGTTCTTTCTGACATATTTTCCACCCTAACAGTGGTTGAGGTGTCAAGCTCAATGACGTAAAAGAAAGCGCTTGGTGGGAGGCAACCCATCCTTTTCTTATGTTTTTATTTTCAGTATTTTATTTCTGTTGTTGAATGAAACAATTTGTCTTTAATTTTCATTTTGGATTAACTCAGTTGTATCCCCTTGTTATGTAATTGAATCTGAACTTGTTTATTATTGATGAATTTGTTTGTTTGTTGACTTTTTCCAGTTTAGTAACAATTGTTTGTTCAAGTGGTATTCCAAAAGTTCAAAAGGAGGAGTGACTTGTGTTCAAAGGCGAAGTGTACGGCAGTTAAAGATAGGTAGTCACAACTCCCAGAAATCTAAACACTGTAAGGTTCATGGCCAAATTTTTCCAATTTACTTATATAAGAGTGTTTCATGCTTTTACATTTCTAGAACTTGCATTGTTTCTCTACTGTCGATTGATCTTTGTCATTAGCACACTGAGGCAAAAATGCTTGGTCTTGTGAGCTTTTTTAAAGTCTACCCTGTTTATATTGAATTTGTATCCTCTTTTTAGCCAAATTGAGTCGGTAGGTTTAGAACTCTTTGTTCGGTGACAAACTACATTACATGCTTAGAGACTTTTAGGATTTATCCCAATTTATTTTACCTGAGTGAGGCATTGTAGAATGTTTCTAAATAATAAGTTTGGGGTTGCTATTGGAATTTGCAACCAATTAAGTTTGGGGTGGGAGTACTAGAGAACAAAGAAAGAACTTTATAAAAAAATGAATGAAAAATACACACAAATGGTGTATAAAAATGGCTTTGAAGTTGGTGTTGCTTTTTCTTACTATGGCAACAATCCTTGTGGGAAGTGCAAATGGTAGAAATGGAATCAATACTCAACAAGGAGTTGCAAATCCTGATTGGAAATGGAAATGGTGCACACCAGAACTTTGCCTAATTAACCCGAAATGTTGCCCTCCTACTATTCTTACAACACCATGAGATTATGTTCCTTTACTATTAAAATATTTAATAACTAGCCTGGGTCTAAGAAAAGGCTGATTCAATATGTAATATTTGAAATTATATGAATAAATGAAAAATTATTGTTCCTTTTAGCTTTTATGTTTTATATATGCGATATGATCAAATGACACCATATCATCAAAATTATATTGACATCAAATTTCATCCATTCATTACATTTAGTCCAAATGTTAAAAACTATCCCCCAAAATGATATTTTTTTTTGAACAAATCAAAATGGAATAGATTACTCAGAATAAAAGTGATGCACCCCGCACAAGGTGTGCTAAAAGCGGTGAATCACTAACGTATGTTACACATAATTGCACCTATGAGAAGGGTGCCAAAACCAAAAAGAAACGAGAAAAAATTACACAACACCCATACAAAGTAAGGGGTGTCTCCACCAATCATGAAAAACAAAAGCTATCGAAGAACGGTTCGAGGATAGCCAAACAAAAGAATCCCGCTGCACCTTTTCAAACATAATCTGAGGGTCAACCACCGTATTTTTGAATATACAGTTATTGCGACCCTTCCAAATCGCCCATATTGAAGCACACCAAATCACCTTGAGAAAAGTATGAGAAGATCTCGGCATACCCGTCAAATTACTAAATTGAACAAAGTGATCAGGAATAGAGCTTGATGGAGCAAGGGAAACTCCAAGCCAGCTATATATCAAATGCCAAACTCGACCAAAAAGATTTCAACCAAGAAAAAGATGATCCGCCGTCTCCACATCACCACAGCCACCTATACACATAGTATTTGTAGACTGAAGTGCTTGTCGCCGCACCAAATTTGTTCTAGTTGGAATTCTGTCTTGAAGTAATCGCCAAGCGAAGAGAGCTACCTTAGAAGGGACCAGCTTATGCCAAACATTTTTAAGGACACCGTTCAAAACCAGTGTTGCATCAGAAGTAAGGAACCTGTACGCCTCACGAACCGAGTAACCATGAATAGGATCAAGGAGCCACCTCCAGCAATCCGGTGAATGATCCTGCAAAACAACATTGCGTAACAAAGCACTACACTCCTTAACACTATCTTCCTCCCACGCCAGTAACCGACGCCGCCACTCCCACCCCGCACCACCTTCCTCCCACCCCAAATTAGCCATATCTGCCACCGAATAGTCCTTATGCACTGATAAGTCAAATAAACGGCTGAAACGAAGCCGTAACGGAGCCCCATCCAGCCAATTATCCGTCCAAAAGAACGTATTCCTACCGTCACCTACTACCCGTCTGATATTGTCCTCAAACCAACTACCGACACCCATCCCAACACCATCCCTCACTCGACATACCATCTGCCACCAGCTGGAAGAGCTACTACCCCCGTCCCTTATTCGACCGCCAACCTCCCCATAACGCGCCTTAAGCACACGATACCACAATTCCTCCTTATCATTCAGTAACCTCCAACACCACTTCCCTAACAACGATAAATTAAACTCCCCTAACCTTCGAACCCCCAAACCACCACGATCCACAGGTAAACAAATAGCATCCCATTTTACCCAAGCAATTTTATTTTGAGAGACCTCACAACCCCCCCAAAAAAAAAATTAAAAAGAGATTCGATAGAAGAAATGATACCTGTAGGGGCCTTGAAGAAGGAAAGAAAATAAACCGGGAGAGAGGACAGGACAGATTTCAAGAGAACCAGACGACCACCAAAAGATAGAAACCGATTATTCCAAGATGACAACCGAGCTGTGATGCGATCAACCACAGGTTTCCAAAAACTAATTCTCCTGCTATCCCCTCCAATAGGTAGCCCCAGATAAACAAACGGGAACGACCCGGTCCTCCAATGCAAAGCCGACGCGGCATCGGACAACCATGTCTGAGGAATGTTAATACCTGTCAACATGCTCTTATTGAAATTAACCTTCAGACCCGATACCTCTTCAAGTAATAACAACACAGCCCGAATCGACCGCACATTCAACCAACATTTCTCACCCATAATAAGCGTATCATCAGCAAATTGAAGATGGGATATTGCGACTTCGCCTTGCTGCCCCACCATATAAGGCTGAAATAAATTACTCGACACAGCAGCCTTCATCAAAGCATCAAACCCCTCCGCTGCCAACAGAAAAAGAAAAGGAGACAGGGGATCTCCTTGTCTAAGCCCCCTCTGTAAAGGAAACTCTGTTGTCGGGCTACCGTTCACCAAAACCGAGGCAGTTGCCGTCCCCACACATTCTGTCATCCATTTCCGCCACAAAGTCGGGAAATTCATACTAACCATCACCGCATGTAAATAATTTAGGTCCACCGAATCATAAGCTTTTTCAAAGTCGACCTTAAACAGTAACAATTCCTTATTCGAGCGTTTTGCCCCATCAACCACTTCGTTAGCTATAAGGATACCATCTAGTATCTGTTTTCCACGGACAAAAGCTGACTGAGCATCTGAAACCACAAAACCAATGACTAAACGGAGTCTATTTGCTAAAACCTTCGCCAACACCTTATACAGACAACCAACCAAAGCAATTGGGCGATAGTCATTTAGCCTTTGCAGACTATCGACCTTTGGGATCAAAGCAATGAACGTCGAATTCACCCCTTTTGTCAACTTTCCGTTTCAGTGAAATTCCACAAAAAACCTCATAAAATCTTCTTTCAACTCCTGCCAAAAGTCTTTTATAAAACCAAAATGGATGCCATCCGGTCCTGGACTTTTAAAACTCTCACAATCCCACACAGCTTGCCTTACCTCCTCCATAGAAAAAGGGCGAACCAAACTCCCAGCCTGAGCGTGATTTAATTTTTTGAAAGTCAAACCCTCCACCCCGGGCCTACTCCTGTTCAAAGAACTATAATGACTAGCAAAGTGTTCAAAAACCGTCGATCTGACATTCCGGACCCCTTCAATTAAAGCACCATCAGCATGAAACAAGTGAATGGAATTTCGACGATGCTTCCGTGACATAACATTATGAAAGAACTTAGAGTTGGCATCACCTTCCTTAATCCAACTCATCCTCGCCTTCTGCCAATTCATACTGGTTTGCACACGAGCTAGAGAATGCAAATTCACTAACAAATCTCGTAACTCAGTTGTTTCTTCCTCCAGAAGCTCTTCTTCCTCCCCCTTGATGTCAAGAGCCGAAATTCGGGACTTGATATCCACCATCCTCCCTTCTAAATTCTTAGTGTGTTGCTGATGCCAATCCTTCAGACAAAATTTAATCATTTTGAGTTTAGTTTTCAGAATATGGCCGGCCCACCCTTCACCAGAGAAAGAATTCAACTTTTCCCGCACAAACTCCTGATAACCACGAAAATCAGCCCAACATATTAACATACGGAGGGGTCGAGGCCCCCAATTATTTTGGTCGACATGTAACACCAACGGGACGTGATCAGAGAGGCCCCGCTGTTTGGCAACTTGAAAGCTATTGGGCCAAGAATCACACCATTTTGCCGACAACAGAAACCTGTCCAGCCTGCTCATCACTATGCCATCCCCCCGATACCATGTAAATAACCGACCACATAACGGTAAATCTAGCAAAAGACAACCATCTATAAACCTGTTAAAATTATCTGCATCCACCTGTCTGAAGACCACACTGCGACCTCTTCTCTCTTCCACCGAACGAATGGAATTAAAGTCCCCACAAAGGGCCAAATTTGTATCACTATTAAGTAAAATAAACGGAGACAATTTCCTCCAAAGAGCCTGCTTTGCCGCCGTATCACAAGGCGCATAAACATTAGCAACAATAAAATCTTGGCCAGTCGAAATCTCCTTCCCTTTAATAACCAACACATGTCTGAAACTCAAAGTACACGCGACCTCCACCACCGAAGTATTCCAAATTGTGATTAACCCTCCCGACGCACCAATCGAAGACTGATAAGAGTACCCAAAAACATCATCCCCCCACAAGGATTTAATTAACAAAACATCCACCCTACTCAACTTTGACTCTTGTAAACATAAAACAAAAGGTTGTTGCTCGTGTACTAACCTGCGCACCTCTGCCTTCTTTTCAAAACCTCCTAAACCCCTAACATTATAAGTGATCACCTTCATCTCCACCACCCTCCACCCTCACCCCCTCCTTCACCTCCCGCACCTACTGCCCCTTCTCAACACCCTCTGCCGTCACCCCTCCAAAATCCACCAAAGAGGTCCCTCTCTCCGCCCTCCACCCTCTTCTCCCTTCTTTCGACAACAAATTAAAACTGTTGTTTTTGTCCCCTTTAAACTTGACCCCCAAAGTTTCACCAATCTCCCTGACATCCTCCGTCACCAACTCCTGTTTACCATGAACCACGACCCAATTCTCCCAATCCTTATTAACTGAGGAATTGGAAGTATTAGATGAACTAGATACTTTGTGAGCCGTCAACCTAGCACCCTTTGATGAGTCAATTTTACTACATCTTCGTTTCTTAAGCACCTTCAGAATCTCCCTCCTATCCTTCACCGGTAACCTGGCGATTCTTTTAACGAACTTAAACGATGGTTTAATAGTCACCGAAGACATCTTCTTAATTCTCTTTGTAGAAGGGCCACCCTTAAATGATGATGCCTTTACAAAAGACGATGAAGCCTTACATCCATGAGCTACTATTCCAACGGCATTGTGTGCAGGTTTAACACTAACAACATTCGGAATATTAGTGTGTGGTGCATCTGAAAAAGACTCCTTCGCAAGTGAAGGTGAACAAATATCATCATTCGTTGCCTTGCGACCTTCCGTATCATCAATCGGGACCTGCCAGGCTTTATTAAGATCAGCAACTAAATCATCCATCTCCCCTTGTACTTCCTCCATTCCAAACGGTTCGTGATGATGTGACGATGCAAACGACTTGGTCTCATCGTCGTCCTCCGTTAAAAATACATCCTCCCCTAAATTGCAACCATATTCCTCCACAAATTTAAACAAATACTCTCGACCATCAATACAAATGGCAGCAGAAATGTTGAGAATTTCCACTGAAGCCGTAGAAACAAGGATTCGGGCATAATCCATCCTTTCCCTAGCCAGGGTACAAACATCCGTACGAATAAAACGTCCACAATCTGACACACAAATTTTAAAAAAATCTTGATTCCAAGCATGAACGGGAGTACCGTAAACTCGAATCCACGCTCCGCGTTCGTATTGATCAGCTTTCGGACACCATTTGTGCAAGTCAGAGAACAGCATACTAAAAAAGTCAATAGCATCATTAAACAAGTACCAGATATCCTCCTCTCCCAAACAGTGAAGAAAAACTCGATCACTTCCCAACGGAGTAACCACAACAGAATTAAACCCCGCTTCATGCACCCTTTGTTGAACTGCCAAAGAATTATCACCTGAAATCGCCTTTGTAATCATGCCACCTGCTGCCCACAAGCGATCCTCAGGTTTTGAAGAATACGATAACCTTTGAAGACGCTTTTCTTCGTATGCCGTACCACAGACTTTGCTTCCACCTTCGATTGCCTCTCCCCCATCAATTTCCCCACCTTCCCATTCAACACCAACCCCCATTTCCTTACGCCCACCTCCTCCAAAGAGATAGTCTTATCTTCCTCCAATTTTTTCAACTATAATTTTTTCACCTCATGTAAACTCTCCACCGCCCCCATCACTTCCTTATTTGCATACTGTTTTCCTCCGCCCTCCAAACTAATCGGCTGAACATCCGTCTTCTCCGCCATAACCTCCTTCAACTCCAACGTCGCCTTATGTTTAACATCCACCGCCAACTCTTCCTCAACCTCCAAAACACTCCTCACATTTTTTACCCCTGTGCCATACGTGATCACCACCGGTTTACTCGTGCTTTCCGGATCACCATCCCTCCTGCCATTCAAAGAAACTGGCTGAACCTCGTCATATTTGGCAAACCTATCAAAACGAGCTTCACGAGCCCACACTTTAAAGTCACCAATCCACACATTGTTCAATGCTTGAGCCAATTTAGCTATGTTCCTCACATTCAAAAATCTCACAAAACCATAAGCCTGACCACGTGAATTAACGGCTCGAGCAATATATACATCGGACAAAATACCACAAACCTCCAGATGTTGTCTGAACCGGAACAATGGCAGCAAGGCAGGGAAATTAGTGATGTAGAAAGTTACCTTGCCGCCATCAAGACGGGATGATGAAGCCTTTCCAACGCCCTGTTGCTGCCCATGCCGCGAAACTGCTGTTATTTCAGAATTAGCAACCCTAAACCGCTGATTAGAAACCCTAAACCGCTGTTCCTCCCACAATCTTGGAACCTGCCGCAAGACCCCCTTCTCATTCCACTGCTGCCGTCGCTCAAATCCAGAATTCGAGCCCCATCTTCTGTGCCGCTCTGTAATCCTTGAACTGTCCCGTCCTCGGTCCTCCGGTTGAAACGCTTTCCGCTTCCGAGACCTAACCACAGACCACTCTCCCCTATCCCCCCCCCCCCAATTTCTGCCGCCCTGGCTGTGTCCCACTCCCCCCCTCTGAATCTCTCTACCGGAGAGAAGCTCCGGCGCGACAACCGACGAACAGACCTGTGCCGGCCGCCGCGAGCCCTCTCCTCGCAAACTCTCAGGTCTCTCATGTTTCTCTCCTCGCAAATTTTCCCCCCAAAATGATATTCCTACACCGATTTCTCTCTCTATCGTCTAATTAAAAAAAAATATACATTTATGATAATAAATTCATTATTAATCATTCCTTTATTTTTTCTTCTAATTTTTTTATTACTTATTTTATTATTACTTCCACTACTTAGAACGGTATTAAGACGTTCTTTCAAAAAAAAAAAAAAAAAAGGTAGCAAGACATTTTTAAACGTAAGCATTGAAGCTTAATGTTGTTGTGTGAGATATACCAAGATCAATGTGTGAGATATACCAAGATCAATAAAGTTAAGCTAAAAAATGATGACTGATAAAATAATCTAATTAGAAACAATTTTTTTAGACGTAGTTAGCAGCAACCGTGAAAGAAAAAAAAAATCTTTTGAAGGAGTTTGTTACTTTTTTAAAGCAATTTATTTAATTATCAGTGGTGATGACCGACTCAATCAACCATGAGCATGATTTTTTTAACCTAAGTAAGAATAATAAGTAATAACAACAAGAGGAGAAAAGACAATGATTGATAATGAATTTATGATATAAAAAAAAAAAAATTAACTTGGTGATAAACAGATAAATTGGTGTAGGAAGATTATATTTGGGATAACTTTTAACTTCTGGATTAAATGTATGAATTAATGAGATTTAATGTCAAACTAAAGTTGACACCATGATGTCATGGGATCCTATGTGTATAAATTTTATTAATGGACCGTCATATGATGTATAGTTCTATACCCTTGATCTAAATAACGAGATCCTTTGATGGCTTAGGGAAATCATGTACCTCGCATATTAGCGAATAATAAATCACGGGCCGTTTAAGCAAGGGGCGGTTTTGTCTACTTGTCATTTTGATCTGTCCGATGAGAACGGTTGAGTTGCAACGGCTGTAGAAAATGTTTCGATGATCCGTAACGGCTTTTGGTGCGGCGGCGAAGCGTCTTCTGGAGTGGAACGAAAGGTGCCTGCAAGCACCTTAGCACTTTGACGATCAAGTAAGTAATGAAACTAAGAGAGAAAGTCTAAGAATTGTTGTGAAAAGTGTTGTGTACCTTGAGGGTAAAGCAAGTTCACCCTTATATAGGCGCAATCGTGGAATAACATCTCCGGGTTATGCGGCGTGTGATTAGGAACGGGAGTGGACACATGTAGCGTGAACCCGGAAAGTGTAACGCCCCCTTTTTATTTAATTATTTTTAGTTAATATTTGAATACTTTTGCATGATTTTATATTTGATAAGTGATAATATATTTGTTATAAATATGTTTGTTATTTGTTATAGAAATATTTGTTATTTTGTTTAGAAATATATTTGTTATAAATATGTTTGTCATTTGTTATAGAAATATTTGTTATTTTGTTTAAGAATATATTTGATATTTATTTGATTTATTATTTTTAGCATATGTATTATTTGGCTTAGTTGCGTGTGTATATATATTTAAGAGAGGTACGTAGTAATATTATTATAAGGGAGTTTAGTGAAGTAAAATAAAATAGGATATTTCATTAGGAGAAGTTGTTATGTAATTTTAGAGAAGTTGAGGATTTAGTGGAAAAATAAGACAAGTGGAGAAAAGTTATATAAAGAGGGAATTAGGTTAAGAAAAACATAGTAAGCGTTGTCAGAGTTTTGGGAGAAAAATGGAGAAAACAGAAGAGAAGAACCAGAGAGGCTGCTGCTCAATTTTATTCAGGTAAGGGTGAGCCTAGCTTCGATTATATTAACATGTCATTCATTGTTTATGATTAACTAAGGGATTGGGAAGAGTTTTGAGAGAGTTCTTAAGATAGGGTTTGATTAATGATTCTCGAATTGAATATGTGTAGAAACCAAAGAAATGGTATTAGATTGTGTGCAGGTCGATTTTAGGAGTGTATAACATCATTGTGAATCATTTTGGGTGATTAAGGGATCAAAAATTGGGTTTTTGGAGTGAGAACTGTTCTTTCCCGTAAACGAATTCGGCCACTGATTTTCTGAAAGCCAAAACTGGAAAAACACTCACTTTTCACCCGTTTCTGTTTTGAATTAGCTTCCGGTGTAAACACGAAAGTTGTAGGTATGGATGTTAGCTTTTTAATTCCGTTGGTTTGACTTCTAAATGATTTATAGAACTTGAGTTATGGTCATATTACTGCACGTAGGTCACAGTGAATATTTATGAATTTCAGCACAACTTTCTCCGAATTTAAAATGAAAGCTGGTATTGATAGGTACTGAATTGGCCTTTGGTGTAACCATGAGAATTTTAGGCAATTGGGTTAACTTTCTAATGGCCTTTGTTTGACTTGAAAATGATTCTTAGATCTTGAGTTTTGTATTTCTAATTTGGACGAGACTTTGGGGATAGGGTCGTAGATAGTAATAGAGATGCCCTAAGACCTGTAATCGAATATGGAATGATGCTGTAAGATGTTTTTAATTGTTGGCGTTAATCTATGATTTATATGTTTGTTAAGTGAGATATATGAATGACGTTTGAATGATATTGCAATGATGATTATGTGCTGTGAATATGTGTTAAATGTGCTGAACTGCTGCCATGTATTGTTATAATTGCATGTGTCAGTCAAGAGTCGTAAATGATGTTAAGATGTTGTGTGTAACTTGTTTAAGTATAAAGAGTCGAGTTCATGCATTTGCATAATTTGAGACGGTGGAGCTTTTGCTCAAAGCGACGGTGGAGCATTTGCTCAAAGCGACGGTGAAACTTATTTAAGCTTAAATATTGGTACCACATGCATGATGTTTAAGATGTTAGAGTTGCATTTGTCGAGTCTTGTGTCTAAGATGTTTTAAGATGATTTGTTATGAGAAGATGTTTTAAGATGATTTGTTATATGTAGATGTTTGAGACATTTCTGTTATATGTGATGATTGTTGTTGTTGTTGTTGTTGTTAAGCATAGATATTTGAATTATATGTTATTATAATTGTTGTGAATCTCACCCCTTCTGTTGGAATTGCCGCCTTGTGGGCAAGTGCAGGTGACCAATCATAGGTTCAACAATGTGAGAGGTCCTTGTGGTGTCGTAGGAAATGCTCTGATATGTAACGGGATGGGGTTTTATTGAATTCTATTCCTTATGTATCATGTTGAACTAATTATGATGTCTACGATCTATCTTTGAATTTTTGAGATGCCTGTGAGGCCTTTGTGCCAAGAACTAATTCCTTTAAGGATTTTTGAATTATGATTCCGCTGCAAAGTTTTTGAAAAGATTTATGTTAATGAATTTTGAAGGATAAAGAATTATTATTCTTTTTATTTTAAGGATTTTTATGATGTGTGACATCCCATTTGTGTTATACTCTGATAATTATGTATGAATTTTTATGTTGGAAATTTGGGGTGTTACAAAAAGGAGGTGTGCTCCAGTGTGGCACAGTGCAGGCGAGTTGGCGTGCTCCTTTGAGTTTGTAGCCTTATGGCAGCGTATTATTGTACACGTGCAGCCTTTATGCCTCGATGGCATTAAAAGAGGAAGGAGGCGTTCGACCAAAGGCGCTCGTCGATGGCTTAGTCTGGCGGCCCTCGATGCGTTATGTTAGGAACTGAAGCCCGCCTGCAAAGAGCGTGGCATCCGTGGATGAGCTAAGCCAGACGACCCTTGAAGTGTTTTGTTGGGAAGCTTTGATCCCGTCTGCGAGTGATGGTGCCCGACTTTGAGTTAGTGGGAGTAGTTGGCACTTAAATGCTTTAAGTGGAACATTTGAAAATGCGAAAATTGTTCAGTTTTTTCTTTATGTGTTTAGTTGGTGTGAACTTGAAGTAGAAATTGGATCACTAGCATGCAATAGGACTGGAAGCTTGGAAAGAGCTCAGAATCATTATGTGAGTTCTTAGATTAGTTTCTCACATTTGGGTTTGTGTAATTCTAGTAAGAAAACATGAATTTGTGCTAAGTTTAGTATGATATGAATTTAGTACCCCAAGTGCCAATTGTTGCTTGGAACATGATTATATTGTCATGTATTTCATTTTATTACGTTTTCATTCATTCTGGATGGTTATAGTACCTTAGGTTGCTTAGGATTGAGGTGAAATGTTGAAAATTGCATTTTCTGCACTTGTGGTACGAAGAAATTCGCTATTAGCGATTTTTTTGGCTAATAGCGAAATTTCCCAGAACTAGTTGGATAATAGCCAAATTATTTGGCTATCAGCGAAATTTCCTGATGATCATTACAGAGCCATTTCGCTATTAGCCTAATTCTGGCGAAAATGGCAGATCAAGTCTCACTTTTTGCTGGCTTTGGGGCCTTGTATGCCTTCCTAAACAACTTGTTTAACGCTTATTAATCTAAAGAAAACCCTCGATCTATAATAACCTAATGTACCATCACACTTGAGCTTCCAATGGAAAATGCATGAGACATATGAACATATTTCAACAACAATGGCACAAGAGAGTTTAAGTATGTTATACGGGCAACAATAAACTAAGAATGGGGAAAATCAAAGAGCCTCGACATAGATTGTCGAGAACTAGAATGTTAGCAAGAACTCTATGTATGTCAAGCCATGAATGGATAAGTATAATCTCTTCGAATGAACATGAATGACTATGTAAGCATTTTACCTCTAATCGGGTAGATCACGAACTCGTGGTAAATAAGTAGCATGTTCTAAGATAAGTTATCATGAATGATCAAGACTATAAGCAAGATGTAGGTGTTGTGTCTCTCCGTTATCCACGCCAGGGGGATACAAAAGGTTCACACTAGGGGGACGGGATACGCTCCGCAAGGTAGGCCCGCACGGCACTGAAGGAGTCCGATGTACCTTAGCTAGGATTTCATCGGTAAAGCAAGGGATTGTACTCGGGGTTACTCCGCCCGATACACTCCGTAAAATGAACCAAGATAATGTTGTTTTTTACACGCTAACTTCTAACATAATTAATGAATACGAGCATGATATGAATACGATTATGATATGTTATTAGACATGTACAAGCCTATGTCATATAATAAGTTATGAAGATATATTATCGATAATCTTAGTATCTCCCCGATCGTCCAGTTCAGGAACATGTCATGAATGACTTATGATTAGGTCTTGATGCGTTTATCGTATCATGACGTAGCGGTATTAGGTTCCCTTGATCGCCATGACATCTAGAGTATAAGACCAGACATATAGCATATGTTACGATGTACCTTATGGCGGCCCTAGTATGCACGACCGTCTAGGTAAGCCTGTCCTACACACGTATAATCAACCGTCAAGTTGTATTGTAGACACATGGTGACCCTAGGTTTCCCCCGAGGTTACCTATAGCCTAGGATTAGGTAGAACTCACTGAGACATTATGTCTCATCCTAATCCTTATTTGTTTCACATCAGCAGGTTGGTTTAGCAGGATTTAGCTAGCTTGTGGCCGAATGGACAATCAGCAAGGACTCGTTTGTACCCGATGTAGGATGTTCACATGGATTTAAGAATGTATTTCTATTTATAGGATAGTTGGTGTTGTTTTTTTTAGATGTACGAACGTGAATTGTTGTATATAATATCCATTCGAAGTTTATATGTTGTAAATTTTAATGTATCCAGTACTAAAGATAATGCACATGCTACACTTTCTAGATACGCTTAGTGTGGGTGTTACATTTGGTATCAGAGCTGGTCGATTCAGATCGTGCCATGGGTCATTAAGTTTCAAGTAATGAAGTGGGACCATTGGGTTCCAGGTAAATGTTCTAATTGTTGTTGTTAGTTGAGCCTGATCAACTCAATTTAGCATACGACGATTAGGACGGATACCTGAGAGTTGAATAGGACCCAGGAGGAACGAAGTAAATGTTGAAGATGAACTAGAAGGCAGAAACTTGGAGCAAGTAACGTTCTGATCGTGCCAAAAGGTGGCCAGTAAATTAAGTAGTTGAAGTTAGTTTCCTCTAGGGACACATGGTATTGTTAAGGGGTAAGATGGAGTACCCCGACAACGTTGGATACGTTGCTAACGGAATTTCATATACTCGAAGGTGATGGATTTGGAAATATCTAAGTTTGGCCTGAGGCCTCTGAAGGAGCTGTAGTTGAAACAGTACTATGATATAGAATGGAGATGTATTCGGAAACGTAAGTTCAAGGTTACAAGATAAGGAGAGATTCGAAATGGAGAAGTTGGCATACGTTGACGAAATCAGTAAGCTCTCAGGGATAGTAATATTTGAATGAAGCCAAGGACTTGAATACCCATAGGGGACAATGTTATAGTGTCATTAAGAATTGACTGAAAAGAGAAATTATATTTAGTTAAGAAATTAATTCATATAGATCAAACTCAAAACCTTCAAGAACTAGGGTTTCTAGTGTCATTAAGAATTGACTGAAAAGAGAAATTCTATTTAGTTTAATTGAAAGACTCCATTAGGACAGTCATGATACTAGTTTGCTTATTATAATTTTGGAGCTGCATAAGATGGATTTCAATACAGTGTTTCTCAATCGTGACATTAATGATATAATACGGTGCAACTGAATAATGCTTTTGTGTCAATTGATACAAAGTAGATGGTTTGCAACGTCATGAAATCCACTTATAAGTTAAGAAATTTGTCTCTTGAGTGTTACTACAAATTCTCATAAAGTAATTGTCTCATTTGGTTTTTGAGATAATACTATTGAGAATTGTGGATTTAGTAAGCTCAGTGGGAGTAAATTTATATTTTGGGTTTTATGTGTCAATTATATTTTATTTAGTCAACGATGATATATGTTTGTCATGTGAAACCAAGAAATCTCTAATAAATGTTAGCGATGAAAGATCTTGGGGACACCTCTTTTGTATTAAGCATTTCGATACTTAGAGATTCTTCTCAGGGTATTATTCGGATATCACAAAAGAGTTATATCAATAAAGTTGAAAATGAAATGACATAATTTTTGGATGACCTCAATCATCGGGAGATACTTTTCAGTCACAATAAGTATTTTCCTTTGCTTTGGCTATATATATATATATATATATATATATATATATATATATATATATATATTGTATAATCTAATTTATATGCATTTGGAAATAGCATATATATAATCAGATTGTTTGGCAGATACTTAAGCAATTCAAAAAAAAAACTTGAATTGTATAAAAGGCAACCATGAAGATTTTTTAAAGAGAACAAGAGAGTTTATGCTCACATAAGAGATCTGACAATTTGGAGATCATTTATGTGTCAGACTCTGGCTTTTGGAAATGACTGTAAGTATTTATGTCACTTGGTTGCATAACGTTTAAGGTATTGATAGACCGCTCAAGTTATATAGTGACATAATTCAGTCGTATAGTTATTTAACAACAAAGTTTATAAGGTTCATTACCTTATAAAGTATTGTTGTTAAATGATGGAACATGTAGAAACAAACTTTGTGCTAGTTATACCACTAATCAAAGACAAGACACCTAAGGTCTTTCATATGGTTGTTATCATTAAGGATGTCTTGGATTAATGAGAGTATCTTTTATTTTATGTTATATACTTTTTTTTTGGTATTGATATATACTTTATGTTATGGTTTTCTGCAGAAATAAAGTTAATGAGGTTATTGTGCAAATTTTAAATTTGCAAAACTTCAGTTTGATCTCATTAAAGACTTTAGTTGGACCAGTTGAAAATAGACATGATTTAGAGATCACATTGCATGAAATTTCCATGACAATCATCAATATTGATCTATGTCATCAGGTGCATTGTTATGGTGGTCGTCATGGTTCCGTCACGTTATAAGTCAGTGACGACACCTACGGTGGTCCAATTATTAATGTATGAGGTGGAACATATTGTAAAGTTGAAATCTAAATATAAATAGCATTCAGTTGCACGCCTAAAGAATTCTGATATAATTATTAAGATATGTAGTTCAAGTGGGAGATTGTTGTAATATTTTATTATTTAATTATATTTCAGTATCATTATATGGGCAAATATCGTAATAATAATTATATTAGCTATTTATCAATTGTGAGCTTTAATTGATTAGTGATCAAGTTAAGTAATAAGGCTATTAGATTTCTAATTAGATAATGAATTAAATATTTAATTAGTTGATATAGACTCAATAAATGGATGTCTAGATGGGCCGTTAACGGAATAATGGAAAACCCTAATGGTCATCCAATATAAAAGAGGTTATGGTCCCCAATACACCGTACACGGCAAACATTCTCTTCTCCCCATCTGAAGAGAACTAAAGGCATAAAGATACTGGTCGATGAAGAATCAAATTAGCCCCACTAATTTACCACTTTGTTACACATTCATAGACTAATATAATATAACGTAATTGCTAGTGCATCACATTATATTTCTGTATACTTTGAAGAATTCAACACCGACTATAGTCCATTTGACTATGTATTATTATCATTATTATTCGTAGCCAAATTAATGGTGTTCCCCCATGGATGCTGGACAAAATTGGAATAAGATCAAATTAAATTAATTAATTTAACTTGGGGAAGAAGAAGAAAGGGCATTCACGTGCGTCCAGTTGGTCGTGGTAGTGCCGGGTTGTTATGTTTCAAAAAAATTGTGACCAATTCAACTTGATTCATCCATATTCACATTTTTTGTAAGAATAAAACACGACTTCGTTATTCCGTGAGTTTAGCTCAGTTGGTAGTGATATTGTATTTTATATGCAGGGATCGGGGTTTGAATCTCAGACACTTCACTTCTTCACAATTAAATTGTGTGAACTCTAGCCACTACGTTAATTGACAAAAAAACATGGCTTCATTGACACAAAACATGAGTCCGAGGATATTTTGAGGATGCAATCTGATGACCAAATCAAATTCAAACCCGAACCTATTTTGTTTTTGTTAATATACCTTTAAGACTTTTATGTGTTAAAAGGAATATCATGTAATCTGTAACACCATATTTCTATTAAGCGGTAAAACGCGCGAACATACAATATATTCTAGAAACAGATGTTACGACAACAAACAATTTCATAATTCGCAAGTATATATATTATCATGGTTCATAAAATATAGCATCGGAATATATCAAATCTATAGACATCATCTCCAAGTCTCATGATAATAAATACATAAAACATCCTCAAGACATAGGATATAAAATAATCATAACATAACTCCTCAAATCAACATATGATTAAATAAGTTTAACAATAAAACGCTATCCTAGATCAGAGCCCCTAATTTAGACGCACGCAAAAGATAAGGAGGATTCCTACTCCTCAGCAACATCATTCGAACAAGCTACTTATTCTGCACTCCATCTACCCGTCCGCACGGAAAGGTAGGTGGTAAACCATTGAGGGTTAGAATTACATCAACATAATCCACAATCAAGTATTCAAGAATATCATGTATAAAGATTACCAAATAATATAAACATCCTTATACATATATATCCACACAATAATCCAATATCAATTCAATTCACCAATCAAGTTCACATGAACCTAATGCATCAATCACACATCACGACTCAATGCAATTCACCAAACAATGTATGCAATGTTCTAGACTCATCTAGATGCATGTGGTACCAAATCACCTCAAGGTCGTCACTTCGATGCAACAAAAACATTGTTTGTAAGGTTTCACGCCCCGCCTTACAATGAACATAAGTTCGTCACCAAACAATGAATGCATGAACATATGACTCGACTCAATGCATATGTTCATACCATGGTCACCTCAACAATCAACATGCATTGTATATCATCATGCAATCATCACCAAAACAATGCATATACAATTATGCAATCATCACCATCATTCAACAAGTATGCACACACCGACATACAATCAACGTATATTATTCATTCACGAGTCTCCACTTAATCATATAAGATCAGTCACAAAAGGTTTTCACACCATTGGTCTTTAAGTTAAGTTTTCACAAGTTTTACTTATAATTCACAACTTTGGAAATATTGAAGTAATGAATCAAAACCAACCAAACAAGGTTAATCGCCTAAGCCATGTATACTCTTAGGTCACAAATATGTGCAGTAGAGATTACATAAGCCTTTCATCGGCCAATCATGACTAATTCACAAAAATCACAAAGTTCGTCTCACTTTGTCATATTGCAAAACCAGTTCATTAAGAGAAGAAAACTAAGTTTGATTCAACAAGGCATAGATTAGATGCTATTAAACATCATAATTAAACTCATAATACTCATATTTGATGTTTGGAAGCAAACTAAAAGTTTTGGGTTGAGTTAGAAACGGTTATGCTGAATTTTTCGTAAAAGTCTTCCAAGACCCACTTGGAGTGTTTCTATCATAACTCAAAATCCACAAAACATTTTAAGTGAAACCAAATCCATTGGAAAGCTAACTCAATTATCTAAAACTTTTATGTTTACACCAAAGGCCAATTCAAAACAGAAATGGGCGAAAAAGACGCAAGAACGCAAAACAGGGACTCCTGAAACTGCTTCTGAACACACTTCTGAAGTAGCTTCTGAAGGAGCTTCTGAAGTACTTCTGAAGTGGTTATGAACACTACGGTTTTCAACTCTTTTTCACCTAAAATTCCCAATTTTGATCTCCCAATGCCCAAATGTGTTTCCAAAGGTTGTTTATATTATTATGTACATAAAAGACACTCAAAATCATATAGAATTTGAAATCAAAACATCATTTCAACACAATTCAACAATTCATTTATTCTTCACAAAACTCTCAGCAACAACACAATTCACTCCACAATTCCATAATTATGAACACCCATGGCATCAATCATCAACAACAACATCTCATAACAACAACAACAGTTATCAGTCATGAATTCCTCAACATTCCAACAACAACAACATTATTCTTCATCAATTTTTCACATAAACTCAAATATTCATTTTCATACATTTCTGACATGTTAATTCAACAACGATTACACAATCATCGTATAATTCATGTTTACAAACATAACATCAACATCCAAACACGAATTTACAGAATTAATGCAATCAATCAAATTCATAGAAATGGGTAGAAATGAGAAATTTGAAGATTATGTGTGAAAATTATCCCTCTTACCTCTAACACCAAGAATCCTAGCTCAAGCTTCAATTTAGCTCCTAGATTCAACCTCCCATTTAGCTTCAACCCTCTTCTCTTGCTCTTGTCTCTCTAGCCTCTATTTCTCAAAGTTATGGGTCAAATATTCATAACCCTAATGGGCCTAACCCATCCCAACTAATTGGCTCAAATCTAATTACACCACACCGCTAACTCTAACTCACTAACGGTAATTAACTAGAAACATCGGTCTTAATTGATTATATCGACAACTTAACTTCTTACAATTAATAACGGTTCTAACTAGAATGCTAAAATAACTATTGCCATAAGGTTACTAAATTACCCTTCCTCGCGAAAGACTAAAATACCCTTAAGTCTAAATTATCAAAATACCCTCCTAACACGAAAACTCATGAAAATGCACACAGACATGAATAAACACACGTAAAACAATTAAAATCAAATAATCGTAAAATCGGGCTGTTACATAATCCATTTGGGTTGATATGGTGGTATTGACTTAGTAATATAATATATCTATACTATAATATAAACTAAGTACAACATTTATTTTATGGACTTGAAAAAAGAATATTCTTTTATATTTAGGACCAGGTAGAGTATTTCAAACGTATATAATTTTAATATAATTATAATACATAGAAAAAGTCATCGGTGATACAAAATTTAAAATAAATATTATATGTAGGGCAAGTTGTCATTGTCAAAAAGTTCAAAATAAATATCTTTAAGTTGTATCAAAAATGGTACTCCTTCCGTTTTAAAATATATGTCGCAATTTTACAATATGCATTATTCACATAACTTACTACATATTTTTTAACTAATATATAAATACAAATATTAGCATTTAAGATGTTCGATTTGTCTCGATCAATATTTTCAAAATATCTAATTGTTTTAAAAACTTATTATATATAATTAAATATATTAGTGGTCTAAGAGTGGAGCTTCATGTTGATTCTTGGGTAGTGGCAACTACTCTCTCTTCCTCAAAAATAGGAACGGCAACAAGTTGGAGCTTAATACAACATATTCGACGGTTGTTGGATATGAATTGGGAGATTCGGATTTGTCATTCGTACAGAGAAGCTAATGCTTGTGCTGACGCACTAGCAAATATAGCTTGTGATGGAGGTTTTACTTTGATATTATATCAGGTTTTACTTTGTTATCCATATATATATATATATATATATATATATATATATATATATATATATATATATATATATATATATATTAGCGATCAAAGTTGTGTATTACAATGATCAACTGTAATGTATTTTGAAACTAATAAAGTAACATTTACTCCATCCCATAATAACCGCGTCATTTCCAAAAAAAATAATGTCCCAAAATAACCAAGTCATTTCACTTTTTAATACAATATATCAAATCTTTTCAATGGAATTCATAAAACTAACTTCTTTTCTTTGATTTAGATTCCACATAGGCACAACTGTTTGACCAAATTTATCTACCATTATTACCACATGCAAAGTGAATAATTTGTTCTACAATGTAGTTTTCAACTTTTCATCCTTGCAACTTACATTTTTTAAATTTTGTTGTGTAAATATGTTTATGGGCTGGTGCATCCTAAGTGTATACATTCGTAGAGGAAAGAAGGATCTAGGGATGATCTATCTGTCATATGTATATGTGATTTTCTTTAGGTAGCATCATTTGTATGATATGAACAAGTGTAAAGAATGAAGTTCAGAAAATTATATATGATAGAATATATATCTTCTCCATTGTCAATGTCAGCAATACACTCAAAAATCATTTCTAAAAAAACAGCAACCTAATTCTTACAATTTCCAGTAAAAATTCAAATTGATGAAATAACAAATAACATAAATGAAGGTAAATAATAGAGGGAAAAAATATACCCTCGTATAAAGAGTTCAATGTTCAAACAGTCATCAAAATTGTAAGGGGTGGGATATGGTCAAACATTCCTAAAGGTAATTTGCATGCATGTGGTAAGGTGAATTACAATAACATAACACTAAACTTCAGTGCTCAGCATCTGTGTATGCAATTTTCCTTCTTACCATCTGTTTCCCCCTCCTCTGCCTCCACCATAACCTCTTCCACCACCACCACCACCTCTTCCGAACCTATAGCCTCCTCCACCTCTTCCACCTGAAAATCCACGACCACCGCCAAATCTGCGCCCACTTGATTCCTCTCTTTGTTGCAAACTAGGCAATTCTTTAGCAACCTTCAAGCTTACATTAACAGCATTCTTTTGACCTGGAAAGCGAAAAAAAAATCAATGAAAAAATGACCAAAATTGAATATCTACTAGTATGTTGTTTAGTATTCTAATTTTTAACCAGTGACTTGAGAAGACAAAAGGTGTGAAAACCAGACATAACGTAAATGCTAATAATATTCCATTATATTCAAGAATATATATGAAGGCAGCGAGAAAATACATAATATTTAATTCTAAAAATCTAATCAGCAATGAGAAAGTTTACTTGAGAGAAATATATCCAAGTCCTTGGCTGGTACGTCAAAAACAGCACCCAGTCCATCTGCAGTAAGAGCAAGACCTTGCACTGCGTCGACCTTATCCTCAGGAACAAATCTCCTCAGGGTTCCAAATGCAAAGCTGACACAACCAACAAAAGCATAAATCAAACAACCAAACACGGGAAAAAACACACTTGTGATGGTTAAAACATAGCTTAGAAGAAGTAAAAAAAGTTGCCAACAAACAAGCATATGCCTAATTGAATATAGATAAGTTCTTACGATGGGGTGAACATAGGTTTTCCTGCCTCAAGAATTAATGTAACATAACCCTCCATTGAAGTCAGTAGGGATCTGTTCTTTACCTCAGTATAACCCTGGAGATTAACATTTTCCCATATCAGACGAACATACTGATGAAGAAGATAATAGCCGTCTAGAAACATCAAGGAAATAAATTTTAATAGGACAAAAAAATGGAAGGGAGTTGTACTTACAACAGCTTTTGCAAGAGCTTTTGCGAGTAACTCAACAGCTGATAAACCAGAGTTGTTCAGAAGTTCCTCGGCAGCAGATTTGAATGCAGGAATCACACTGCATACGTGACATGTGTTAGAAGCAGATGACAGTGTTAAACACAATGAAATAATGAAAATACAATATCACATGCATACCTGTCAGACACATCGGTAATCATTTCAGCAGCATCCCCACCCATAGCTTTGGCAATTTCATCAGGCTGAGGAGCAGATACATGTTCAAATTTTATACCTGCTTCTCTTTCTATTTTAGCTATGTTCGACCTTCTGGGATCATAAAGCATCACAGCAACTCCAGTGTTGCCTAAGAAAAAAAACCAAAGCAACTATATAAACCAAAATTTTCCATTTAAAAAAAACTAAAAGCCAAAACTTCAACAAGAATATCAAAATAAAACAAATTTGATTCAGAATGTCAGATATACCAGCTCTTCCTGTCCGCCCAGATCGATGTATATATGCTTCTACGTCCCGCGGAGGCTCACACTGAAACAAATTTGATTCAGAATATCAGTTAAAAGGGAATATAACAAATGGTTTATTGTAATATATATTATATATGAACAAGTGTACCTGGATAATCAACTGAACATCATTGATGTCTAGACCTCTGGCCGCAACATTGGTGGCCACCAATGTCATGAATTTCCCAGATCTAAAACCTTTCAATGTAATCTGAAAGTCACAGAAAACAGTTCAGAGAAAACAATGGAGTAATAACGACAGGCATTCACAAATTATATTGCTATGGCTACCAATTTAAATTTATAATCAAACACACAACAAGTCATAAATAATTTTACAGACTGACCCCCCATTGAACATTCATTCAATGAAGATAACCGGAATCAAGGATCGTATCAATTCAATGAAGATAACCGGAACCAAGAATCGTATCAATTCATAGCTCACCTCACGTTGTGACTGCTGTATGTCACCATGGAGAGCTCTTGCTCCAGGCAACAATCCAGCAAGCTCAGAAGCAGACTCCTTTTTCTCCGCAAATATAATTGTTCGGCCTCCACTGAAAAAGACCACATGCCAACATATAAATTTTGAGCTTTCTAAAATGCATCATTTATAAAGTATCAAGTCACAAAATGAATATTTAAAAATCACCTGCTATAACAGCGAATAATATCAGGGATAAGTTGTGCCCTAGCAGTACTATTACATGGAAGGATAATATGCCTAACATTGGTGCTGGCTTTCATTTTCTCATTTCCAACAAGATCTGCAGTTTTCTTATCTGCTTTCAGAAATTTCGTAGAAATCTGGCAACAGAAAATTTCTAGATAAGGGAACAGTTCAAATAAATAACAACCAATAGACAGACCAAACAACAAATTTTGAACAAGATTCATATAGACACATACTTGCTTAACCCAGCTTGGCAAAGTAGCACTGAAAAGAAGTGTCTGAACTTTAGTAACATCTTGTACCTTACCTGTAAAAATCAAATACGAACCCATTGTAATACCAAAAATATTTTGCAAACTAAAAAATTGAACAAACATAAATTGAATGATATGAAGTAGACAGTTCGACGCAATAGGAAATATGAGAAATGATTTCGAATGAATGTGTTAGCTGGGTTTCCATAAAAATGTAAGAGGAACTTGGGATCGCTTGCTTAGATTTGTCATAAAACATACACAATCTAGACTGGAGTTTGAAATAACTTGTAAAAATATATTGGCATACACTACTAAGCTGTTTTCTGCTGAACTTGAGAGCATATATAAAGAACCTATGTTTATGGCTTATGTCGAGTTTAATTTCATTTCTTCAGCTATATAAACAGCTTGCAAATGCTCCTTATATATGGGATATAGCATTAATAAAAGCTTACTTTGTTTACCCAAATGCCCTTTAGCCTTACTGACTGGCAATATTGTCCCAAGTTAACAACCATTTCTTCAGCATTGGTAAAAACAGCTTAAACATGATTTCTTATATAATAAGTGCATAATTAATCTATCTACCCAAATTCCCCTTGGTCAAATTCAATTGCAGTGTTGCTCAAAGTTAACAGAACCACATGATTTGATACTTCATTGAGCAACATGTTAATCCATTGCAAAATAAATTAGAAAAAACAAGAGTATTATTGAAGTTGTACAGTAGACGACATCATCATTGGATAACCATAGCCTTGTTTAGATCACATGAATAAGCATAAAACAAGCCAAATTTACATTCTGACAAACACAAATCAAATACCTAGAATGAGTTCAACATCATCAACAAAACCCATCCTCAACATCTCATCTGCCTCGTCAAGGACACGGAACTTTAGGTGGCTTAGGTCAATATTCCCCCTCTCGATATGATCCTACAAAACAAATCTCTCAGTTAAGCTTCTATCCGTAGTTAACCTTCTGTTCATGATATTAAAAAACTAGTCACATGTAACAAAACGCTACAACTACAATAAAAAATAGTAATTACCTTAATACGCCCTGGTGTTCCAATAACTATATCAACACCCCTTCTAAGTTTGGTCTCCTGAGCACCATATGGAGCTCCACCATATACAGCGCAAGCAGACAATCCCAAGGATGAACCATAAAGTTCAAAGTCAGCATACACCTAATACACAACGAACCACAATAGATAAGTATATATGAATGATATGGAAAACTAAGAAAATGACACATTGGCTTGGATGTACTATACCTGATTGGCCAATTCCCTTGTAGGTAGAAGCACGATAACACTTGGGACTCTCCCATAGCCAGTCTTTCTAACTGATTTAGCTGGACCATTTGTCAATGACTCTAATATGGGCAACACAAATGCCAGAGTTTTACCCTGCATTATCACACGAAAGCAAAATATAGAAGATAAATCAACAAATCTAGATACAGGTCAATAGCCAATGGCAGTACAATTTCACTTCTCTTGAAACTCAAGTTTTTGCATACAACTTTCAAACTATCTACTTTTAAGGTCACAATCATGTTTCATTAACTAAAGATTAAACTTTACACTTCAATGCAAAAGTCAAATTTCATTGGTTAAAAAATATTTTATGATAAGCTGTAATTTTTGTCTTCTTATCATTATAAGTCGGCACAGCCACGTCAGTTTACCAAAAGAATTACTGCAAAATTAGTCAAGTTTCGAGGTTCACCTCACAAAACAAATCATCGAAAGATTTTTCCACCAACTACCTTAGGACACTTTTGTTGAAGACTTAAATTAAATTAAAAGGAACTATCACATAAATCAATAGAGAATTTTTTTCAAAATTTTATTTGAAGCAATGCTTATTCATGTTTGTTTTAAATATTGACAAATCAGTTTTTCAATCCTGTTACTTATCTTAGACACTCATCAAAATCACATTTTTCAGAAAATACAAAAATAAAAACTTCATATTTTAATAAAAATAATAAATTTTAAGATACTGATTAATTTAAAAAACCTAAACAATCGAAAATTAAAACCACTAATTGATTTTTCTCTCAAATAATCAGTACAAAACAAATTCATAACATGGTCACATTTCAACATCATATAATCCTCTGAATCCAACATTCATAAACCCTAAAATCATATCAAATCATATAATTCAACATCCATAAACCCTAAAATCATATCAAATCATATAATCCAACATTCATAAACCCTAAAATCATATCAAATCATATAATCCAACATTCATAAACCCTAAAATCATATCAAATCATATTATCCAACATCCATGAACCCTAAAAATTCAACATCATATAATCCTCTACAAACAATATTCATAAACCATAAAATCATATCAAATCATATAATCCAACACACATTAACCCTAAAATTTCTTAACCTAAACAGAAAATCACAAATCAAACCACCAATTAACATAAACCCTACAAACATTAAATCTCATAATCACTTCAAAAAATCACAAATTAAACCAAAAATCACAAGAAAAAAACAACTACAAACCTGTCCAGTACGAGCACGACCAACCAAATCAGACCCATCAAGAATAGTATTAAAAGTCATAGCTTGAATCGGAAACAAAGCTTCAATCTTATTTTCCTTCAATTTCATCCTCAACGGTTCCGAAATCCTAAAATTCGAAACCGCATTCGGATCATCTTTCTTCACAACAACCTCTTCTTCAACAATTTCTTCATCTTCTTCAACCTTCGCTTTCTTCTTCTTTTTCTCCTTCTTCACTTTTCTAGAACCTTCTTCAGAGCTTATATCACTCTTTGTTTCTTCATCATCATCTGAACTTTTCTTCCTTTTCTTAGAACTCTCCTTCTTCTTCGCCGAAACGGCGTCGACCTCTGAAACGACGTCGTTTTGTAGAAGCTTTTTCTTTTTTGATGATTTTGATTTAGGGCTTTCCATTGAAACGGTGTCGTTTGTGATAGATAGTGAAGGCATGGCAGAATGAAACAGTGAAGGAATAAAACGGTGCGTTTTGGGGTTTTGAGGGTTTTTTTGTTCTCTTGCTTCGGTGGCTGTGAATTTCACAGCTGAAGCAAAGAGAGGAAAGAGGACGATGAAGTTAAGGGTTTTGGGTATTTATAGGTTTTTGAGATTTGTTTTTGATCGTTGGATTGTGAAACCCTATTTTGGTTTTGATGATGGCCGTTTGATTTATTTTAGTGTCTCGTTCTTATGGTTCTGTTTATGACACTGAGGCAGAGATATTTTTCTGGTTGCTTTTTTTTATTTTAAGAGTTAAAATATTGGGTTTTAATATTTTTATTGAGATGAGATTTTGGGCTTGAATTGGGCTAAATATTTAAGCATGCAATTGTGAGGGAGTTGTTACTTGCACCCCACACTGAACAAGGGTGTCTCACATCTTCGACAAAATATATTGTTGTAATTGTGTCACATGGTTACGGTTGGATTGGGCCAAGGACCAATCCTTAAGTTTCAATAATGCACTTAAATGCATTTGCAAATCACTTGTATTAGCAAAGAATTGTGAACATCAAATAAGGCAATTTGAGCATTCCAAACAATCAAGTGGTCAACCAAGTCTTTAGGAGATAAGGGTATAACCGTCCAAACACCCGAACTTATGTGCCACTTGGGAATCTATAAATAGAGCAATTCGTCGAAAAATCAGGTACACATTCATCATTCTAATGTAAGCCTTAAAACATCTTGAAACCTTGTTGACTTTAAAGTTGGAGTGTCTTTACAGGTACATCACCCCACACTGGTGAAGAAAGATCGACATACTCGTACATTATAAAAGAGAGAACGTTGCAGACTACAAACACGATCCTCCTAGAGAGGAGCCTCCACGTCCAAGAATTAGGAGAATCTTATATCACATCTGGCAAGTACCAGATAAAACCTTTAGGATCCTCAAAGATGGAAGGTTGCCCCGGAACTTCATCACCGACAAAGGGAAACTGGTGATCGAACCCGTCAAGGATAACCGGTATTCCAAGAGGGTAACCCTTTCTCTTAGTTTATCTACGGACCGGTCCATAAAGAAGGATGTCGAGATTAGAAAAATAGAAGGGGGTATGAACCTACCAAGAAATGGAGCCAGAACAATAACAATAAAGAAGGCTAAAAGCCAACTCTACCATTGACGTGACACGACAAAGGTTAGGGTCAAAACCCCCTAAAGACAATAAGATCTGAGGGATCAACTTTCATAGCAAGAATGCGCAAAGAAACTCCTCGTTCTTAAGCCTAAGACTAACCCTTTCTACGATAAACGAACATGCGAATAAATGAAGTATAAAACAAATCAATACGTGACAGAATAAATAGAGAATGAAAACACATTAACACTTACTTGAGAAGTGAAGACACTGTAGAGAAGAAACTGGTGAAAATGGGGAAAATCTCATGCAGGGAGCATCAAATTAAGGACTAATTTTGAAAAATGAAATAAGGACAACGAGCACCATTTAAATAGGTTGTGAAACATGTTGGAATCCCAAAGATCCAATGACTAATAACCAGGAAGCCAAAGAGAGGCTACCAATAGTGGCAAATCCCCTTGAAAAGATGCCTCACACAAACGCGCCTTGGCTTTCAAACTTCCCATCACATGTCATTGGGAATCACAACGACCAAAAATAACTAGACGGAGGTTATAAAACACGCGTCAAGAGATAATCAATTACGAGCTAAATGTTTGAATCTATATCTTTTCCCCATATCCAGTCCAAATCCGATGTTGCAGTACCCTTCATATGTTAACAAATGTCCCTAAGGGACACCTGTTCCGGTGAAGGCTTAACATCCAAAACCTTGCATATTCCATGTGAATACTAACGCACAACATTGAGTCAAGTATCTCACTCATTAACATATTATTATTCACACTCTGTTAAAACTTCACTGACTTGAGCGTTGGAGCACATGCGCGTACACCACCCCTCATTTGGTGGAGACGGAGTCATAGTGAATCGCAATGGACGACAACAATCATATCGCTTTATACGACAGATCTTCACCAACAAGCCTACCATCTTAGATCCAATAGGATCAAGAAACAAAGCTGGAACAAAGAAAGGGATAAAAGAGCCTGGTAGTTTAAGTCCTTGTGTTCAAAACTCTTTGCTTATTTTAAAAAATGGGTCAAGAAATATGTGTTGACTTGATTAGATGACCACATTTTTTCAATTCTATTGCTACCTTTATATGTAGTTATTTGATCAACGTGTAACACCCCGTTTTCCCAAAGTAAAAATTTCATAATAAATAATCAGAGTTTCTCGTATAAACGGAATGCTACATTTCTAGAAATCTTAAAACGGAATAAATAACAATTTATCCTTCATAAAATAATAATCATAATTATTCAAAACTTCGCAGCGGATAAAGATTCAAATTAACAAAATAGTTTTGGCATGCAGGCCTCATCAAAACTTCTCAAATTAAATTCAACTGAAACTCATTAATATTAAATCATAATCAATACGTAAGGAATAGAAAATAGTTATAAAGGTTCTCATCCCGTTACGTATCAGAGCACCTAACGACACAGTGAGGGTAGCCACTCACAACAGCAACAGCAACTAAAAGCTTAATCACCTGCAAGTTACTCATATGAAGAGCAACATTTCCAAGCAGAAGGGGTGAGATTCACAAACAATGGCATTAAACATATAATTCAATAATTATATTTAACAACATAGACATCAAATACATTCACGACAAAAATCATATATATAACATCTTAATTAACATCATAATCATCATCATAATTTAGCATCTTAGTTAAACTTAATAGTTCGACTCGACAATGCAACTTCAACTCGACTTATGCAACTTATACATCTTATTCATGCATGTGGTACCAATCTATGACATAAGCCCTCGTCGCTATTTAGTATAAATATACTCCTAGGGCATAAGCCCTCGTCGCTGTTGAGCGTAAAAATACTCCTAGAGCATAAGCTCTCGTCTCTGTTGAGCAAAAGCTCCTAGGGCATGAGCCCTCGTCTCTGAATGATTATGCATGAACTCAACTTCTTATAACTTAGACAACATAAATGACTCCAATAATTTGGATCACAACTCATAATCTTAGAATGACACATTCATCTTTTAATCATTAATATATAGTTGCATGGCAGCGCATCAAATATTCCAGGATATAATCATATCATAAACAATCACATTTTTCATCATTTATGGTTCACGAAAGACATGTACAATTATACATGTCACTACTAACAAAATCAAACATTAATTAACAGTTTCACCAGTCATCTTTAATATTGCAGTAACGCTTAACTCTAATCCAGGGGTAATCTCATAACAACTCGTGCGACAAAAGTCATAATTCTATAAAGCAGTCTGATACAGAACTGCTCGCTATGGCGAGTGGGATCTCTCGCCTTGCAAGCCATCAGAGGTCACTCGCTATGGCGAGTTGAGCTGCTCGCCTTGCGAGCTATCAAGGGTAACTCGCGATGGCGAGTTGGGTTGCTTACCTTGCGAGCATCAGGGGTACTACTCGCTGTAGCGAGTTGGGTTGCTCGCCTGGCGAGCTTCAGGGTGTTACTCGCTATGGCGAGTAGGATTGCTCGCCTCGCGAGCCTTCTAGGGGTTGCTCTCTATGGCGAGTGGTTTGGCTCGGCTCGCGAGCTGATGAATACTCGCCATGGCGAGCTGGTCGCTCGCTATGGCGAGCGATGACAGAACAGTTACGGGTTTACGACAATTTTCACCAAAAATCCCAATTTTCATCATGTTACTCCCTATGGTCTGTAAACAGTTTTCTACAACAATGGTACTGTTTCTCGTCATCTAATCATCAATTCATCAATTTAACCTAATTCTCAATTCCTCAATTTCTCATGAACTAACCCTATAATCCGTTAACTATAATCATGAATTACTAGTTTTAATGAAATTGTAATGCTAGGCTCACCCTTACCTTAAGAAAATTGAGCAGCAGCCTCTTGGTTCTTCACTTCTGGTTTTTCTCCCTTTTTCTCCTAAATTCTGAATTGTACGTTCTCACAGTTTCTAAACCTAGGTTTTCCCCTTTTATGTTTTTCTAACTAATTTATCTTATTTCACTTATTCCCTCACAACTCTATCTAATTCTAAAACAACCCCACAACTTAATAATTATTTTACTTTCAAATCTTATTCTATTAAATAATAAAATAAGCCACTTAATAAAGCCACCACATAACACATAAATCATATAACTCACTTAAATCACATAAAATCATATAAATATTCTTTATACTCTAACAAATACTTTAAATAATTAAAACGGGCGTTACACAGCGCATGAGGGATAGCAGTAGACAAAAGTGTAGTAAAAGATCTGAATCCCACTTTATCGCATGTCACAAATTCGCGCCAATCTCTTCATATCATATGACTTTTTTTTTCAAATAGCATACTAATTAAAAATTATCTTTTAAGGTGAATATATAAGAATCAAATGTTGAAACCCCGACCCCTACATGCATATATAAAACAACGTTCCTGGTAACTAAGTTAGGTGAAGTTTAGCACGGGAAAGGAATGTTATTTCCCATCATGGGAAAGTGGACTTTTTACCATTAGATTTTATAAAAACACTGATCTTATCATAGTCTACTTACACCATATATTTATTTCATATTGTCTTCAACCTCATGAGATTGAAATTGATTATTTAGAGCTAGTTTCAAAACTGATTTCTAACTAAATCAATTAAAATTGATTAAAATAGTTAAGAAGCAAATCAACACCAATTAAAACGTTGCACCAAATCTCAAAATTAAATGCCTGCCTTATTTCATAATTGGTCAAAACTATCATTCTTCTTCTTTCTCTAAAGTCTGAACGTGAGCGGTTAATATAATTGGTTGCTGCTTAAAATTTTTGGTGCATGATTGTGTGATTTGGTTCACTTTATTTGATTATAAAATAACATAGAAATACCCAAATCTTGAGTTGAATCAGATTCAATAAAACTACATATATTGCTTGAATTGAGTCATCAAGAACACCTCTTTACTTCAATCTTAACAATGCTTCTTTTTCATAGAAATGCCCAGATCTTAAGTTGAAAGTTGAAGAAATACCCAAATTTGATTTTGAATAATTTTGTTTTTGATGCAGAACAAAGAAATAGTGTGCATAAGTATGAACAATGAAATAATTTTGACAGGCCATGCTTCTTCAAAAAAAAAAATTGACAGACCCTTAAATATTATATTTAGGGTGAAGAACAAAGAAATAGGAGACTGATAACACGTAAAATGCACTATTATTTTGACTCGACTTACACATTTTTTTATTTTGATTTTATAAATTTTTGCCATGTTACGCTGGTATTGTGTGTCTATTTCAGGTATTTATCTGTTAAAGGTCTCCGCGCGTCAAAATGATGAAATTCGGCGAAAAAAGGAAAAAAAGGGTAAAAATGGAAAATAAAAGGTTTAAAAGTCTGAAGTTAGTGGGAAGTAAAAGTCAGACAAATTCTTTCCCCACTTTTCAGAAGCAGTTTGCCCACTTCCTCCATTTTCTCCACTACTTGGAGCATGATCAGAAGCATTTCAGAAGAGATTTTTGCCTATAAATAGACCTGAAGAACTCAGTTGTAGACACCGAAGCTTTACACAGAGAGAATTCACTTGTTTAAAAACGGCTTGTATTTCACTTTTACGTATCCATTGTCGTTTAAGGCTTTCAATTACCTTGTAGCTACCGTACAATTTCAATACCTTATTTAATTATAGTTTTGAATTAAGTAGTAGCCATATTCATTCCAAAGTGCCGTTTATTATTATTCCCTTTATTCCAATTTAGTAATTTTTCCCAATATTCATATTGCACTGTTGCTGTCATTGCTTCAAGTCAATTGTTTGCTTCTTTTCATACTGTTACGGCGCGGAACCAAATTGAATTCCATTGCTGCAATTTAACATTGGCGTGCCGAATTCTTTAAGTTCATGGGTAAACAAACTGCTTGTTGTACATGTGCGTGAATTGTTATTACTTATTTGCTGTGTGGCTGTTCATCATTGCTGCCGTGGCTTCTTTCTTTTTATCTTAGAGGATCATCATTAACAGGTTCTATCTATTTGTTTATAGTTATTCAATTTATTCTTTTGTTTCTCTGTTTCAATTATGATGCAAAACATGAACAGTTGTTTATTTACTATCATTATGATGTCTGAGTAGATTTTTATAGAGTCCGGAATGTGATGAATGTCGCACCAATGATACTTTGTTAAATTGTATGATTAGTAATTGTAACAAGAATTATTTTTAAGTCTGAAAATTCTGATTTTTAACGATGAACATTTACAGTGAAAACTGAAATAACGCGATACCGGTTTCACATCGAAAGAGTGAAACTTGTATCTGTCTGTAGAATTTTTAGGAATTGATTTTAAAATTCAGCGAAAGCGTTTTCTTTAATTAATTTAGAAATTTATAATTTTCAAAAATGCTATTTTAAACTTGTGGCCGTACACGCGAAAGCTGACGTCTGTGAGTTTAAAATACGGTACTGGTTACGCGAAAGCTAACAGAACCCTTTAAATTAAAATTTCTACTAAAAATAACTTTTCAAACGTAAATTGATTATTTTTCAAACGGAGCTTTGACGTTGTAAAGCGTACACGCGAAAGCTGTCGAATAGATTACAAAGTCGAAATTCGGTGCCGTACACGCGAAAGCTGGCGACCCCTTTAATTTAATCCTTTTAACGCGCGAGAATATTTTCTTGTTACAATAATAAAATACAATTTAGAAAGCATCAACGGTCGACACGAATTATATTCCGGGCTCTCGTCATTTGAAGTAATTAAAAACAAGTACTTTTCCTAATTTTGCAACCAAACTAATTAGCATCGCCTTAGATAAACAACGTGACGATAGATAACGGTACTTGACATTGGTCTCTGTGGATTCGACATCTTTTATACTAAAACCGATATTTCCGCGCACTTGCGGACCTATCAGAGACACGAGGGTTCTTAACAACAAAGGGTGTTGGGTTCATTTTTAAGCAGTAGCCACACAATCCATAAAGTTTCTCATAGTCATCAACCCATTTTCAAGTAAATCTAATTTAACACTTTCTTATTATCATCAACAATACATTTTCAAAAATATGTGTATTTGATTTTGGATGGCAGTGGTGATGTGGGAGGAGGGTGGGGAAGAGGGTGGTGGTGATGGAAGAGTAGGCGACCGATGGTGTGGAGGGAAGTTTGTTGTTGGAAGGAGAGATGGGAGGAGGTGGAGAGAGAAAGTGAGGGAGATTTGATATTGAGAGTCCATGATAAAGATGTGTTCTTTACCAGATCTAATGGTCAAAAAAAGCTTTTCCATGGTGGGAAAAAACTAGCCTTTCCCATGTTAAACGGCACCCGTTAGTTAAGCTCGCACCACAAGATTGTTTCTCTAATGTGCCACGAGATAAAAGGGAAAAATTCAAAGATTCTGTGGTTGAAATTTTATCAAATTCATTCATTAAGTGGTTGAACATTTATTTCTACAACCATTATGAACCAACTGCCAACATAAATAAATCAGAGATTTATTTTGCACTATGTAGTTTTGTTTTCATATTGGCATCGTATGCAAAATTATTCATAATTTTTTTAGAGGAAAATTACTCATAATTGAAATTAAATTTTTATACTAATTTTTTTATAACAGTTTTTTAAAATAATTGAAATTTACCTTAGAATAATTAAATATAGTAAAATAACATCATTAAAAGATTGAACGTGGGATATATAACATCTAATAAAACTCTAGGATACCATAATGTTTTTTTTTTGTTTTGAGGACACTACATAATAAAAGACCCGTAATTAAAAAAGGCCTCTGTTTATGCACTACATATCTCATATAAAAGGAGATATAGAACATGAACAAGATAAAAGTTAATGTTTTACATATCTCATATCCCTATTTCAGCATAAAGTACTAATAGTTTAGTTTCGTGCCGATTTCCCTTAAATCACTTGGTTGCAGGATTCTCTCCTAAATCTTGTGGTCGGTCTTCGGTTCGACACTTTGCATAAGTTTCGTGGCAATAACAAAACAAAAAAAGAGAAACAGAACATCTAATGCATATAGCACAACATAACTTACATCCAAATACTAAAAACAGATCCTAAAACCAATACAAACAAAACCCCTTTCTGAATAGATAGTTGAATGGAAGATGAAGGAGGAGTTGGAGTGTCACAATAGTTATACCCATACCATGTGTCACTAGGGATGGAAGAGTTGAAAGTAAATGTAACAGCATCTGAATTGTATCCATAGATTTTCACACTTTCAGGCTTCCAACCGTTGTTATCTGTTGCACCTGATCTATATAGATAGGCAAAACAAATTGGAGATGCACATGGTCCGTCTATTTGAAAGGAGTCTGATGAACATTGCTCAAATGTTCCGGATTTTGGATCGTCTAGTCTTGCAGCATATACCTGATAAACAACAACAAAAATTACTTAGCGAGTGTCTGTATTAGCGGTAGAGGCATAGTAAACGCGCGGCTAAAGAAAAGCTACAAATAGTAGCTTTTGTTTTTTCACGTTGGAGGGGTTGTAGAATGCGCGTCATATCTCCTAGACGTCAAAGCAAACACTGCATTAAAAAGTTTTAAATTAAGCTTCCTTAATTAGCTATATTTTTTTGTATGACCTGCATATCTTCATGCAAATGACTAGTACCTCAAACTGAGAGATACTGCATGAGCAACGAACCACTCCCGACTCTCGTGTTTAATTAGATATATTAACATATACAACGACATTTTTTTTTAATAAAATTGAACTAGATATCAACATGTGATACCTTGATTCACGGTTCAATTACTTTTAATAGCTCGAACTAGGACGAAAATGTGATAGAACTGCTCAAATAGCCAAATCGAAGACAACCCTGATTAACAATTCAACCAATTGAACTGTCCAGCTTGGTTTGATTTTCAAAACATAGACTTATACCTAATACTACATAAGTGTGTGAACAAATTTATAACTTTTTTACGATGCGTTAACAAATTGATTAGCAACTTTTCTTTTTATGTTCAAGTAGCTTAGTGGTTATAAATTCACTTTCATAAGGTGAATAAGTGGGGTGTCCGAGGTTCGAACCCCGACCCCTACATCCTGTTCCTACCAACTGAGTTAAACTCACATGGACGATTGATTAACAACTTGAGTTCATGAGTTCTCACAAATAACTTATGTTCAGAAATTGTATTCAAATTTATGTACGCTATACCATGTCTCCTTGAGGCTTTTAGTGTTTCCATGTTCTCTTTGTTTGAGGCTTGTTCCCTTTTTTGTCGGCAAAAGAAAATAACATTTACTTTATAAAATCTATCCAACAAAAATTACTTATAGTGAGTGTTTCATTCCATTTCACTCTATGTCACTAATTCAATGAAATAAAATAAAATATTTTACATAAATTTGAAGGTCATTTATTTGTCTTGATTTATAGGTCTAGGAAATATAAAAAAATAATATCATTTTATAATGTAAGAGAGGTGTTCTGAAAACCCCTTGAACATTTCCAAACTCTGTTTTCAACTAATTATTACAAATATATAAAATAATAAACAAATAAATAAATAAACAAATAAAAGAGTAACAGCAGATTTTGACTCAGAAACCAGGCTTGGGCATGCAGCAGCGTTAAAATTTTTAGGGAGAGTATGCCGCCCATTTGAGTCCCACAATGCTCGAGGGATTAGTCTCCGCAAGTTGCGCGCGGAGGATACCCGATTTACACAAAAAAAAACAAATAAAAGAGTAAAGGAAAAACCTGGTTTCCACTAGCATCCCCAAAAGCAATACTGATTTTATCAGTAGTAAACTTGGGAGAAGCACAGCTTGTTGTTATCATCACCAAATAAGAGCAATTTTCTGCACTTTTCATCTATAAAATACACACACAAAAAAAAACAAAAAAAAAACATTGGTCTTCACATCACAAAACAAAAACAGCTCCAACATGAATTAATTAACATAAATTTTGTAAAAAAAAAACCAAACAAATGGTTATGAATCTTTTTTTTTATTTCACAAGAAAAATTAATTATTTAATTAATTAAAAGTACCTGGATATAACCAACATCAAAAGACTCCAAAGCATGAGGTTGCAAAGAAACAGCAGATTTTGACTCAGAAACTGGGAAGGTAAGTGCAGTAGCAAAGCAGAACAAAAGAAGAACCATTTTCATCATTTTTTCTTAGAAAAACTAAGCTAAAAATGGGGTAGGTTTGAAACTAGGGTCAAGATATACTTTGAAATGTTTTGGAACTAGCAAAGTCACTATAGTAAGATATTTATATGCATCACGGAATTAGGGTTGGTTTAGAAAATACAAAATATCTAACAACTAACGAAATAAAGGATAGTAATTAGTATGATGTAGCATGTCCTTGTCTAGATTTCTATGTTGGACAGATGTGTGGTGCACGAGTTTATTTTTTATTTGCTGTACATTTCCTTGAGTTGCACGAGTTTCACTATTAAATTGAACTTACTGAAATCACACAAAAAATTTAAAGATAAATTGAACGTAGTTATAAAATTTGATGTGTGTTTTGTCTAGAAATTTTAGTTCAATTGGCAAATGTTAAAATTATAAGGTTGGATGTCAAAACTTGAGTTCGAACCCGATATCTCACAGTTGAGTGTGAGTTTAATTTAACGTGTTTTGAATACCTCTTACACATTTTTGAATTTCTCTTGTGTAAAAAGATCATACAAGAAAATTAAAATTTTATTGTAACATTGAGGTTGTTTGGATTATACGCTTTGAAGTGTTTGTTATCTAAGATTATATAATTTAAATGGAAAAAACAGTACTGTGAAATAGGGATAAAATCTCATTTCGAATTTTAAAATCTAAAGATATTTTTAGAGTTATGTAGGACACGTGAGAAACATAAAAGGTGGGAAAAAAATTTCTCTTATACCAAAAACAATTGGGCTTGCTTGATTCTAGATTTAGACAAAACGCAACTATTTGCAATTTTCCTATAATGTCCAACTATCTACACCCTCCGGGGTTGTTTATAAGCAAAATATTCTCGAGTTTAATCGTCTTTCGGGGTTTTTTTAGGGGAAAAATCAAAGGGATGATATTTATTTTGATTCTTGAATGTGTAACGAGTAGCTATAATAGTTCATGGATGTTTTGAAATTTTAAAATAGTCTTTAATTGTGCACATTGTTAGTCTAAATAGTCCTTGACATTGAAATAGCCTCTTAATGTTGACAATAACTTTTTTTCTAATAGGGACTGATAAATAAGTACATTTAGGGACTAATATGACAGTATTAACATAACATTTCAATGTAGATGACTATTTTGACTAACAAAGTGCACAGTCATGAACTATTTTGAAATTTCGATACATTCAGGGACTATTGTGGCTACTCGTTACACATTCGAGAATCAAAATGACCATTACCCTAAAATTAAACTCATTTCAATAGATAATAAGTCGTTGATACAGTGTGGTACATCAATAAATAATTGGGAGCCAGCTTCTAATAAGGTTTCCTGCACTAATTCATAAGCCACCCCATTTGATTACCTCCAACTAACTCTACCTTTGAGTTAGTAAATTGAGTACTAAGCAGCTGCCGACAATGACTAATAATACTTCCAAAATCACTGTTGCTAATATTATTACTATTGACTGCATCAACGACGAGCATCGAATCCAATGAGAAGTCCGTGATTTCGAGTCCTGACTCAACCACCCACTACAACACTTCAAAAAGTCCAAAAGTTTCGCCTACATCCACCAAACATAACGGTGCAAACCATGTTGTTTTAGCAAGCACATTGTAACATCCCGAGATTTTAAAACTGAAAGTTTACTTAATAAAAAATTGAAACAACAGACATAAATTGAAATACAAAGTTTGAGAAATTGAAATACAACAACGTTAAATACAATCAGTCACATTTTACAAAAGGGAGAAGTTTAAACTTCAATTGAGAATTCTAGACTCTAGACACTTGTGATCCGGTATCCGATTGACTTCAAAATAGCTTATACCTGAAAAGAAATCAACAGAGTGAGATGAGATACTACGATCTCAGTGAGTTCCTAAATCGGGACAAACATAGAATTCCAAGTTGAATTCAATTGCTAGTTAAACCATAATGAGAACAATAATTTACTTTAATAATAATATAATGTACCTTATCGGTTAACAACAACTAATGTATACTAGCATTACATGCCTTCTTTTATATAATTAAATATAATAAACTATATTGAGCACAATTGAGTCTAACCAATCACTCATACATGGGCAATCTTAAGTGATCGATTCTTTCAATATAGTTTGCTTTTAACTAGCCATTGTAAGTGGTGCCCCACTTACCTACATACGTTGAAACTGACACCTAAGGATTCTCTCAATGCTCGGAAGAAAGATCCTTAGCTTGACTCTACCCACACTACATGCATATAAACCTAGTTGCATGTGTAACAACCCGATTTTCGTTAGTTTTATTTTAATTAATTTTTATATGTATTTATACGTGCTTGTATGTGATTAATTGCCTTTGTGTGTATTTTGATTGGGATTATTGGAATTTGGTGTTAGAAGGGTATTTTGGTCATTTTAGACTTAGGGGTGTTTTAGTCTTTTAGTGAGCAAGGGTAAATTAGTAATTTCATGTGAGGATTATTTTTAGTGTTACAAGTGGGAACCATTATTTTTACTAGTTACTAAGTGGGTTGTGGTAATTATTTTAGAGTCGTTATTTATTTGTTATCTTTTTACCGCGAGTGAATAGAAACTTTGTGATTAATAAATTAGAACTTTTGCGAATTAGGCCCATTAAGTGGTAAGGTTTTATAAACCCATGTCATGAGAGAATTAAGGTTACATCATTCATTCACAAAATTTTAGAAAGAGGTAGAGAGAGAAAGTGCTAGAGAAGAGGAGAAGAGGGTTAGAAGATAAAAGCTTATAGATCAAGAGGGGATTAGAGCTTCAAGGAGCTTAATTAAGACTAAAGCTAGGGTTGAGATCCTTTAAGGTAAGGGGGCTAGTATTCTATCATAATCTCTAAAGAATAATTTATTTTTTTATCTCAATTCAAAAGTGATTAATTGTGAAAAGTGATTATTGTGAACTTAATTGATGAAATTCGTGCTCTTATGATAGTGTTATGTTTGGGTATGTGAATTGAATGTTAATTGAGTTGTTAATGTGGAGTTTGCATGCTCAAGTTATATAGAATTGATTACTTTGTGATTTTTTGCTCAAATTGATGAATTGTGATATTGTGTTGTTGATTGTGATGAATTCATGTTTAAATGAAGTTGTTGTTGAATGGTTATGTTGTTGTTGTTGCTGCTAAAGCCACACATCCATTTTCCCAATTTTTTTATATACATCATTGGTCACTATTATAAGCAAAAATCAACATTATAGATTTATTCAATTAATGATGTATATGGTCTTTATTATATACCACGTAAATCTTTTAATGAATGGGTCTAAAATATTAATTTTTGCTTATAATAGTGACCGAATGATGTATATATAAATAAAACACAACTTCGTGAAAAAGTTGTGGAAACAAATACATGCAACACATTTGCTATGATTTATAAACTTTTGAAGTTGGCTTTGCTCTTGCCGGTAGCAATTGCAAGTGTTGAACGTGTTTCTTCAACTATGAAAAATGTGAAGAGTCGACTATGTAACAAAATTGATGATCAGTGGCTAAATGATTGTCTTGTAACTTATATAAAATAGATGTTCTTTTAACATTTAACAATGATGCTATTTTAGCTCATTTTCAACAAATAGATTGGAGACGATTTTCATTGTAATTGTATTGCATCAAACAATGTTATTTCTTAATTTTAATATAGTTTGCATTATTGTTTCTTTGAAATTTTAACCATGCATATACCAAATGTCTAGATCCACCCCTGACAGACACTAACAAATTTGAGATATTGACATAATTCAACGTAATCACATGTAATAGTGTCGTGTCGTTCACTGCGTATCACTGGGACACTACTTCCATTACAATTCACATGTGTTGGTGTTGTAGAGGAAACTACCATCCACTAAAATTTAGAATTTGTCGTTTCGTTTCTTTACTAAAATTCAGAAATGCTAGCAAAACACATTTTAACATACAATTTTCAACACACTCTCTTTGATTGGTTAAATTCACATGGGTCTCATATGATTTGGTGGACTCATGTAAATTTTAACCAATCAAAGAGAATGTGTTGAAAAGTGTGTCGTAAAATGTGTGTTGCTAGTATTCTTCTTATATATAATAAAGAAACTTTCCACGAATACTACCAAATTATTTACGTGGAACCTAACATCCATAGACCACAATGATAACAATGATTTCTGGTGTATCTTATCAAGTATCAACTTCCTCCGCCATAGATTTGCTCTCTTTTTTACGAAGCACGGACACTGGACATGACACAAATACGTAGACATTGATATATATATTTTTTAAAAATGACATAATTCAATGAAATTACAAGTGTTGGTGTCATAACAGATATATGATACGCTTTTTATCCGAAGTGTCGTTGCAACATAATTTATGGTTATCCAACCATTATTTCAGATTTTTATCTACATATGCATTCAACTAACGAAATTAACCAAAACATTGGGAATCTATGTTGTGATAAAATAGTTGAAACATAAATTAACATCATAAATGACATTTTCTTGAATCCTATGAATTGTATTGAAGCATGAAAGAAGCCAGAATCATTCACCTAATGTCAATTCATAAAAGAAACAACCATAAAAATGGTGGAAAACATTTTATTAAAAAGAAATTAAAGTAGAATTATATTCTCTTAACACAATTTAAAGATTTAACCAATAGCATCAAACTAACATATATAAATTTAAGAGTCGGTGATAAAATTAACTAGAAATGAAAAACATAAAAACCTCAACCATACCTGCAATAAGGGGTAACAACCTTGGAGACTTCACTAAGAACAACAGAATCAACAATCTTTTCTTTATTAATCCTTTTATCTGAATTTATAGTACTCATATTTCCTTTTCATTTCGAGTCATGTAATTCTAGTTTTCTCGAAATGAAGTAGTTCTAACGCGTTTTTAATGTAAATCAATGCAAAATATACAAATCGGCAAAGCAAAATATCTCTTGAAGATTTTGGAAGACAACGAATGAAGATTCGAGAGGCTTTTGAAGATATTTCAAGACGGAGAAATTCTATTTCAAGTCCAAAGATAAGTTATATGGAAGAAAACACACAAAAGACGAAAAATATGCAATTACATGCGAGAAATTGCACAGATGCGCTCCGGGTGTGAGCCATGCGCCCCCGGGCACGCAAAATAACACTCATACGCCCCAGGGCACAGAAAAAAGCACCTACGCACCTCAGGTGTAGTCTGCATGCCCTGAAGCGTGCTATTTCGGAAAATAATCGTTTTTAGCTACTTTTTGGCGGGAAAAAAATCCAAATTTTAAGCCTAAACCCAGGTAGAAACAAAACCTATAAATACAACTCCTCTAAGATTCGAAGATGAGGGAAACATTAGAACAATTGAGAATTTAAGAATCTAATTTAAGTCCATGCTTCAATTATCTCTGAGAGTAAGAGCCTCATGAAAAGATACGTATGAAGGTGCACTCCCCCTATAGGAACCCAAGTGTAATGATTGCAAATCGACTGCTGGAGGGGATAAAACCCGACAAACTTATCACTTACATGTGTACCATTTAACCAATCCCTAAAGAACTTAACTGTTACTTAATTCCAATAAATAAATAGAGAGGATCCTAACCACTGCTAACATTCTGCAATAAAAAATAGGGTACTTCCAAACTATCACTCTAAGCAATCAGATCAAATTGCACAAACTCCCCCCATTTACTTTTATTTTTATTGTTTAATTTATTTTTTTCTGTTAATTAAGTAACGTGAATTGCCTAGTTGGAACAACAATCCCTGTGAAAACAATACTCTACTTATCACTTTATTACTTAGTAACGATTTGGTACACTTTCCTAAATTATTCACCAATAGCTCCCCAATCCTTGTGGGATCGATATCTTCTTATATTGTAACTTGGACAATTTATACTTGCACTTAATCAAAACCCTAGCAATACTTAAAGTATTATGGAAGACATCACCTGCCAATAGAAATATATCAGTTGGCATGACATCAATATAAAGTTCAAAAACACATATTGGAAGACCTTCTCTTTCATCGTCACTTATCTTATTATGTTGTTCTAGACTATTTAATTATGTCATTTATTTTTTCCTATGTTATGCACCATGAAAAACCCTACGAACCTCAAGTTTAAACACGGTCTATGATGATTTAGTTTATGGTGTGTTAATTGAGTTTTAAACGTTAAACATGTTTCTTTTGATTGTAGTTACATTATAGGAAACTTTTATGGCTATAAAAAGCCTTGCATCCTTCAACATTCTCATTCATTCTTCACTTCTCATCCATTCTAAAATTTTATTTCTTATTTTTAGTTTTTAGTGGTTTATGATACAATGGTCATGACTGACCATTCATACGACCCCTGAAATTGATTTGCATTTTATGTGGGGATTGTACGATGGTCAGCGGAGACCTTTGATATCAATTACATATCCATATATGAGTTTCAACATGTGTTCGGATTGTAAAATCCAAAAATTCCTCTATAAGAGTTTGGATTCAATAATCCTAGCAAAGGGTATTTTAGGGGTGAAAATAGGGCGGATGTCTCACGCATAGGGTGGAAAAAGAAATAATCATAAGTTATACTTTTATAATAGTCTAAACCAATTTTTATGGACTCAAGTCCATAGTCCTTAACCCTAGTTGTTACTCATTATTTAAGTAATACTGCTCTCCCCCTGCACAAAACACTCCCATCCTGCATGCTTTCCAATTTTACCCCTGCGCATGTTAAGTTGCGTAGGGTTACTGTTTTCGTACAAAACCCATCAGTCCATACTTCAAGCACCATTTTCTTTCCCTCCACCTTCAAAAACTCAAAAAGTGGGATTTTTGGGGTCAAAATCCTCATCCCAAATCATTGCAAATCGTCAAGAAGCAAGTTTCTATGCTCATCAAGAACCAAATATCAGGTATTGTATCATCAAAACTCATCTCATTTTGCTGGTTTTTGTGCTTGGTTCGTCTGGTTTCGGAGGCAATAGGGCAAGGTGTGGAAGTTAACTTGCACATAAGTTAGGGGCTGCGTGACTTAAGTCACGCATGTGTTAATGTGCTGCGTGAATTAAGTCACGCCACTGTACAATCATGTTTTTTGAATTTTTTGCGCTACTTTTGTTCTTGGTTAGCTTGTTACACAAGTAATTTATTTATTCTCACTTTGTAAATTATTTTATTCAATAGATATATAGGGAGATGATTGACAATGTCGCGGGTGATGACGTTGAACCGAAACCGGCCAAAAATAAAGCTTCCGGCGGTGCTTCAAGCAAAGGTTCCGACGATGTCAAACCGACCATTAAGTGAAATCGTTTAAAGTCAAAATTCCATTTCAAGCTCGCATTGGTAAAATTGAAGAACCTAAACCGGTACCTATCGGTGTTGTTTGCGAAGCTCGCGAAACCGCCTCATTTTTTACAACAAATGAAGGATGGAGAGAGCGAGAAAAGTTACTTGCTTGGGTTCGTCAACAAGGGGTAAGGGCCGGATTTAGTGTTTGTATAGATAAATCCGTTTTAAAAAGGCCGTACTTGACGATTTAATATGAAAGAAGTGGGATATACAAGCCACATAAAACGAGGAAGAAACCGAACATTGAAGGCATCGGCTCAAGGAAATGTAATTGTCCGTTTAGGTTGAAAGGTTTCTTTGATAAAAAGACAAATGATTGATGGCTTGCAATGCTTTGTGGAATGCACAACCATGACTTGGATGAGAAGTTAAAGGGGCACCTTATTGTGGGAAGGCTTAGTGTGGAGGAGAAGAAAAAAGTTATTGACATAACAAAGAGCTTGACGGTGCCTCGGAATATTCTCACCAATTTGAAGCAAAATAACAAAGAAAGTGACATAACTATCAGTACTGCGTAAGTTAACTGACGCAGGTGCGTGAATTAACTCACGCAGTGCTTTACACTTGCGTGACTGTGCGTGAGTTAACTTACGCAGTGATTTACACTTGTGTGACTTAAGTCACGTAACGCATGTTAACTAACGCACAGTTTTACACTTGCGTTAGTTAACTAGCGCAGGGGTAAAATAGGCATGGCGGCAGGGTATAAGTGTTTTGTGCATGAGGAAAACAGGATTCTTATTTAAAGAAGTGGTTGCTTCTCCATCGTCGTTACTTCTTCTTTGTGTTCTTCTCTCTAGTTATCCTTCTCTTTTGTTGTTTCTTTTTCACATCCTTTATTTATCCTTTCTTCCGATATTAGTTATTATATCACTTTTATGATTTTTTTTCAATATCTCATTTTGATTGTGAATTTGTAGTTACTTGTGTAATTTCTCTTACAAATTCACATGTTAATTATATTGGGTTATCGAGTTGTACCAATTAGATCTTATTAATCAAACATGTACCTTGATCAGAACTGCTATGTGTTTGATTTTTTATCGAACACGTATGATATACCGATCTCATGTGATTTCAATAATCTTAGACGATGATGAAGAAGGTGAAGACAACGATGTTATTATTAAAAACTCATAAACAACAAATTAAATCAATGAAGTACTAAAGGTATGCAATCAATTGTTATTTTGATTTATATTCATTTATATAGATACATACATACATATATATATATATATATATATATATATATTATTTCTTCCTCAGTATCAATTTTTTTTATGTTATTCATACGATATAAAAAATTTCTTCTCATAGAATATATTTCCATTACTTATTTTATTTTTGCAAGTGTTCTTATATTTATTTTATACAACATGTTACTTACCAATATAAGTCATTTTTTGTCTTTTTAAAGTGGTTTCTAACAAGCTTATCTACCGATTGTATGATTTGAAGTTATGGCAACACTGTCGAACATAGCTCCAAGCATTGTTCGTCTTCTCTGCCGCCATATTAATAATTACTGATTAGCAAGCCACTCAAACCAAACTTGAATGATTTTGTTAGTCAACAATGAACATCCAAGTGGGCTTTGATATTGTTGGCATGCTTCAAGACAACGAAAACCCTCGCCAACCAATGTAATCTCATCGTTCCATTTGGGTTGGTCTGGTGGTATTGGCTTGGAACTTGGGAGTGTGTTCTTCGTCGAGGTCTCAGATTTGATTCTTCTAGCGCTAATTTAGGTGGGTTAGTTTAATTTCTTCAAAAAAAATAAAAACCAATGTAATCCTATCGATCCACATTTGAGGGTGCTTAAGTGGATGCTTCTTTAAGGTAAGCTTTGATTCTAATTTGTTTATATGCTAAGAGATATAATTTGGTTTATCTTTGAGGAGAGTTGCATTCATCGTGTTATGATTGAGAGCATGGGATTTACACTTCCATCGTCGACAAAGCTTTATCTTGCAACACCAATCAACATGAGGAGGGTTGTCTTGAATTGATTTTGATTTCTTGTATTATTTATTGTTATTAGCTCTTTAAATTGGGCTTAAGGACATCAAATAGTCAAAGAGTTCAAATACTTATGTCGATATACACGAACATGGATATTAAATTATATTGATGTAACAATTATGATGATATAATTAGGAATTATTATACCACTTGTTAAACTTTTACCGGGTACATACATTGTCAAACTTACTTTGAATTGAAACTTAATACTATATACACCATCTCTATAATTTTTAAATTTGTAAATAAAAAACCGTTCGATATGTGTTAGATGGAAATTTTAATTTGGCAACAATAGTAAAATCAAGTATTGACATTGTTATGCAATATTTAAAGAAGTTGCAAAAGATGAGGAGTTAGAGGATTTTAACTAATATTGATTTCTTGATGCCTTCGCTGTATTTATCTTGCTGTTTTAAAATTCTTTAAACTTTCTTGTCATTCATTTATCAAGACTTTTTGTATTTTTATGCCATTTAATTTTAAACATTTGTCATTTTCCCTATTACTTGATGACAATTTTTACATACAATGTTATAACTTTCTTGAAACTGCTTATGTCACTTTTCAATTGACAACACTGACAATGTAGTCCTTATTTCACATAGAAAGTTGTCATTCATTTGACATGAGTTTTAGGCATAATTTGTTTTAGATTATGTTAGGAAAAAAATCTATTTTTTTTTAGTAAAAATGTTATTTTTAAATGTTTGTTATGATTTTTAAAAAAATCATTTTATATAAAAAAAATCTATTTTGACTCTAAAATGAAAAACTATTAGGATTAAATTTTCTCAAAATCTATTTTTTTTTCAAACATAAGGAGGTAAGAAATGAACTAGTTAAAATTCTTTTTTTTAAAGAGATTTTTTTTGGACAGGAAACAAACACAAAATAGCTTCATATCTTTTTTTAAAAATCTCTAAGAAAAAATCTCTAGATTTTTCTAACACAAAATCTATTTTTATTAAGATAAAACAAACGCACCTTTAATTATGAGAGTACTCCATCTTTTGAATGTTTACTATCCATACATAAGCAATGTCACTACCTCACTAGAAAGAACTATTGAGCTGACTGCCATCTGTTAAATTATGGTTATTTATATTCTCATTCTCCTTTCTTTTCACACTTATAGCGATTTTCGCAAGTGTACGAAATCGTGCAAATAGTACAATTTAAAATGGTAAGATCGAGTATCGAACTTGAGGATTGTGTTATACTGTCGAATAATATTTATAACTTAATTGAACAAAAAGGTACTAAATTTGTTTGATAGCAATAATGAAAATTAAGTAAAGGTAAAATTGGTTTAAACTTTATAATAATAAAATTGTTAGGGATGAGTTTCACTAGATGACTATAATGAAATGACTATTGAATCGACTTATCGAATCATTACCGAATTCTCTAATTTATTCTTGCCCTAATTCCTTAGTGACAAAATCATTAATCCTAAAATAACCCCCCTTAGTGAATTTAAGATTAGAATTAAGCATGAATGAACAAGAATTCTCAATTGGTTTCAAGGGTTTGCATCTATTCCTAGATTACAAAGTCAAGAATTTCTTATCTCAAGCGTTTATAAATTCAACTTCCATTTCACAATATAAACCGTAAATCAATTTAAAGATGATCAATCAATAAAAGCATTAAGAACAGAGATAAGAAAAATTGTTCAATAAACTTCTTCAGTAATCAAAATAAAGTCATAAAACAAAAGTTGTCATCTAGATAATCTCATCCCTAACAATTGAGAAATTAGATGCTCATGTCTTGATTACAAAAAGTAAAAAGAATTGAAAGAATTACACATAAAGGTGGAGGGTGAGAAGCTTCAACTCCAGTCTTCTAGGTCGAACATCACCTTCTCGGAACCTCTCTAAGTATTTCTCTCAAATGTCTATGTAAAATTCACCGAACCCCTTCCAAATCTGATGTTTGGGCTTAAATAAGCAACTTGAAACGTGAAATTGCGCCCAGGTGCAAATGACATGGCAATATTAATGACTTGTGGCGCCCAGGCGAATCTGTTTTGCGCCCAGGCGCAAACTGGAAGCAGCTAAACAGTCTTGACTCAGCTGGATGCGCCTAGACGCAAAATGGCAGCAACAATGGTCTTCTATACTATGATTGCACCCAGGTGTAAAATGACAGCATTGACCTTTCTTCTCCTAACTTTGTATTCTTGTGAAACGACTTTCATGGTTGACTTTCCAAAACTCCTTAGACATCTTACCAGTTCTAAAACTTAATGTAAACCTGTTAAATCACATAAATAAACCAAATGCTCCAAGGATTGTCTGGTTAGGGAAAAACCAACACTAACTTTTTTTCTCTAAATATCATATGATGATGATTTTTACAATAAAAAGACTAAAACTAATTAAAAACTAAGAAAATCAATTAAAACAAAATCTAACACTAACATGAATTAACATGAAAATGATGAGTAATTACAACCCCAAACTTACATTTTTGCTTGTCCTCAAGTAACAGAATAGCTAACAGTCAAAGTTTGCACAAATTTTAAAAATCTACATACCTTTTCGAGAGGGTGCTCAGATCCTTGTTCGTCCTATCTCAAACGTTGACTACCTTACCACTTTGGCTCAAGCGGGTCAGACTTATAGAAGATAGTTTATTCTTTCAACCACGCCATATTCCATATTCTCTTCCTCACCAATTCTCAAAGTCAGTGGGGCTGGTCATGGTATTTGCCCGCTCAAATGAACATGTTAATGCATTTTCCTATGAACTTGAAAAATTCTAAACAATCATTCAAAGTCAAGTACCATCACACATAAACACACACACACACACACACACACACACACACTTTAGAGGTCTTTCAAAGTTATAACGTGGCTTAGGTTAAGGGTGGTTAAATTTGGAAAAATAGGCTGAACAAAATAATTGAAGTTAGATACACACCATGGATCCCCTAGACATTAAAGTACTTCCAACCTTCAATCTTTTTGCCAAAACAACACGGGAACTTGTAAATCGCCTATTCATTTTGAACTTTTTTTTTTCATTTTTTAAGAGACCAATTTTTTTGATTCCTTGGTTCTTATTTATTTTTATTTTTTTGTATAGACCAATTTTTATGGTTAAGTCTACCACTTTTCTTTCCTTTTTTTGTTTTTTTACCAAGTTTTACTAGTACCTCATCCCAAACTTACAACGTTGCTAACTCCAAAGAGCAACCCTAAACTTAGTTTCAAACTTAATATCAAGTACCTATGATTCTATCTAACTTCAAATAAATTTAACAGATGTAACATTTTGGGTTTAAAACTTGTGACATGGTTTGTCACGAAAACAAGAAAGAATTTTGCATGGAGGCTCAAAGGGGTTAGCAAAGGATAATCATAATAATAAGGGTGGCTTGAAAAGGCTCATAGTACCAAACAAGTGCTTCATGTGTATGACAATACGACCAATAAATTGTAGAGAACCGGTGCAAACTCGAGGAAAATAACATTGAAACGTGGATACTCACATATGAAAGAAATATGGTAAAAAAATGGAATGTATTTGGCTCAAATTCTCACTAGTTATGTTGTAGAGAAAAGTAGTGGTGATTTAGATGAGTATCTTCCGCAACAAAACCCCATAGTCATGCTTTTGAACTTTAGATGTAAGCTAGCCCTCTGCCTTAATGGTAAAAACAGTTCTCTAAGAAGAAAACAATTTTTATTTTTTTAAATGGAAAGGTTATAAAATTCATGCAACTTCAACAAGCATTGTTACAAACGAGTAACAACCAGTAGGTGACCATGTGATAATTCTTTTCATTTAAGAACATTAACAAGAAAAAGAAGAAAAAAAATAGTACAAAATTTCTTACTGACGTGGGTTGCCTCCCACAAAGAGGTTTTTTTAACGTCATTAGCTTGATGCGACAACCACTATTAAAGTGGCATATATGATACAAAGAAAACATCATCCTTGTTCTTCCTTTTGTTGGGTAAGAACTCCATGAAATTGAGCAATAAATGATGTTGCTTCCATGTCCTTTTCAAGTGGGCATTATTAGGCATAAATGGCATCTAGCACTTCATCAATCTCTTCCTTTCTCCCTTCCTTGTTGCTAAAAAACTTTGCGGGAATGTTTTGTTGAGGAATTTCAGGTTTGACATCTAAATCTCTCCAAAGTTGAGACTTTTGAGTTTCCTTACAAATTAGATCATCCTCAATTTTTATTAATTTCCCTTCATCTTTCTTTTCCACAACAATGAATTTATCTTCAATTTGCAACTTTTCAAAATCAACCACTTGCTCGAATAACCTCTCACGTTGACTCTCAAATCTTTCAATTGAAAATTGATTATTATTCACGAATTCAATCAAAACATCCTTGATATAAAAATTCTTGTCATATGAACCTCTGGGAAGAAATTGAGTAGATAGCATTTACTTCCAATTGATCTTTTTCATGAAAAACTCATCTTCTTATCCTTCCAAGACCAATAGTTCTTCACCTAATGATGGTAGGACATAATAATCAAAAGTGTCACTCATATGCCCTTCACTACAAAAATCAACCCTATGAGGTAGAAACTGGAGGAGATCTTTTTCAAATGCATCTTGCAAGATCTGTCCCTCAAGTATACGACATTGTGCAAAAAGAAGACAAGTTTCAGTTTCATCCAAAAGTTGTAGAAGATAATCATCAAATTCTTCCATACTCTGCAGTGGATAATTATCTCAAAAAAGAAGAAAAACACCACTAGAACACGACATTAGAAAACTTAAAAAAAAAAAAAAATTACGCAGAGCAAAAAAATTCAATTAAGCAAAAATAAAATTTAACAGTGATTTGGCAATCCCCGGAAGCGGCGCCAAAAACTTGATAGCGATGTTCGCAAGTGTACGAAATCGTGCAAGTAGTAAAATTTAAAACGGTAAGACCGAGTGTCGAACTCGAGGATCGTGTTATATTGTTGAATAATATTTATAACTTAATTGAACAAAAAAGTACTGAATTTGTTTGATAGCAATAATGAAAATTAAGTAAAGTAAAATTGGTTTAAACTTTACAATAATAAAATTGTCAGGGATGAGTTTCACAAGATGACTATCTTGAGTTAACAACTTGAATATGACTATTGAATCAACTTATCGAATCATTGCCGAATTCTCTAACTTATTCTTGCCCTAATTCCTTAGTGACAAAATCATTAATCCTAAAACAACCCCTAATTCCTTAGTGAATTTAAGATTAGAAATAAACATGAATGAACAAGAATTCTCATTTGGTTTCAAGGGTTTGCATCTATTCCTAGATTACAAAGGCAAGAATTTCTTATCTCAAGCGTTTATAAATTCAACTTCCGTTTCACAATATAAACCGTAAATCAATTTAAAGGTGATTAATCAATAAAGGCATTAAGAATAGAGATAAGAAAAATGATTCAATAAACTTCTTCAATAATCAAAATAAAGTCATGGAACAAAAGTTGCCATCTAGATAATCTCATCACTAACAATAGAGAAACTAGCCGCTCATGGCTTGATTACACAGAGTAAAAAGGATTAAAGAATTACACATAAAGGTGGAGGGTGAGAAGCTTCAACTCCAGTCTTCTAGGTCGAACATCACCTTCTCGGAACCTCTTCAAGTATTTCTCTCAAATTTCTATGTAAAATTCTCCGAACCCCTTAAAAATCGGATGTTTGGGTTTAAATAGGCAACTTGAACCGTGAAATTGCGCTCAAGCGCAACCGTTTTGCGCACATGGCATGGTAGTATTAATCACTTCTGGCGCCCAGACGCATATCTTTAACGCTTGTCAGATTATAAAATTCGAAATTCATAAGGAGCATGAGAAACCAGCAAGGTGGAAAAAGAAGCTGCCTTAAATTATAGATTGAAATTCAATAAAGATCCTTTTATTATGTAAAACAATAACAAAATGTATCCTCTTATGTCAACACAGGTTCTAACAACCTTTTCCCAACTCACTCAATTAATCATATTTGCTTCCACTCCTACTCCCTTTACTAAAAGGTATACTCAAAGTAAAATGTGATGTTTTACAACAACTATGACCATAACTAGTGGGAAAAAAGAGTCAATTTTAATCATTTTCATTTCATAAAAGTCATATAATCTCTAATCAACAGTTTTTTTTAATAACTAACCGACTCTCTAATTAACTTACTCAATTTCTAACTCATACAATTCACAAATTTTGTCAAGAAGTCTCAAAACTATGAAACTTAAGATCCAAATGAAAGCACGTGTCTTTTGATTTCAAACTTTAATTTCACATTAATATTTCACTTAGCAGTTGATCTTAATTCAATAAATAAGAAATAAGTCAACCCAATTTAAGATGAATTGAAAAATAAGTCACATTTTATTTCCAACATTAAAATGTTTTGTTTGATACATAAACAACCTCTGAAAATTTAATTTCTCTCATAACACAAGTAAAAATTATGAACTTTATTTTTTCAAAAGAAGAGGCCCAACATTATCTCCGGTAGCTTTGTTGTGCTTTACATGGCTTCCATCACATAGAGGAAAAGTTCCTGATCTCCAGCATCTGTATCAAAGCACCCAAAACCAGAAAGATTAAGATTTGTTTTGGAATTTAAACATGAAATCTAAAATTCAAGAAGATTGCAGAAATAATATAAATGTTACTTTTCATGTCATCATAACTTCAAAACATGAAGAACAAGGTTTCTTGAGTAATTATAATAAGAATAAAATTTAGAACTACATTCACTGATAAAGAAACTTTCCATTAATAAGTACCAAATTCTTTATGTGGAATCTACCAACAATAACCAATCATTATCCTACTAAGTGGAGTCGGCTCGTATTTGATCCACATCATAAAAATTCGACGAAGTTTTATGTTGGTTGTCGAGGCCTAACACGACCCCCTCCTTTTACTTGGGCTTAGGACCGGTAATGTATAACATGCTAACATTGGCAGGATTTTTATGTGGAACCTATCAAAATCCTAATTTCTCAACAAGAGATTCACTCCCTTTTTTATGCTACCCCGACATTATTCCAGATTATCATATACAAAATGCAATCAACTTATACAATTTAACCAAACATTGGTAATTTGTGATAAAATAGCTGAAACAGAATCACAAATGACATTTTTTTGAACCACTTCCAGAAACTGATGTAATCAATCAATCATAGTCTGATACGAAATATATATTGTTTAACTAGTATTCAAGCTTGAAAGAAATCAGAATCATTCATCTAATATGAAGTAAATGCTAATATAAATTCAAAATTTTGATCTCAACTATTAATAACATCAACGCTAGCTATTGATTTTCGATTCGGTCTTTTTGCTTTACGGATATAGCCACTTGTGAAACTATTTGAGAGAACTTACGAAAACAACTACGACTTGGCCATAAGTTGTTTTCAACTAAATTCCATAAACTATCTAGGATAGCTTCACTAATAAGATACTAAAATCGCATAAATTAACCGGTAATAAAATTCAAAAATAGAACAAGATTAAATTTTTTTAACCAATAATAAAAAGGCTTAATTGCACTTTTGGTCTTCGCATTTTTAGCAGCTCACGAAAATGGTCATGTCTCTTTTCAATCGAACAAAACCGTCTTTAAACTATCATGTTTTTTTGCATTTTTAGTCTTACCCCTATTTTCACCTAAAAAATTACACAGTTCACCGTCTGCAACATGCTCCAACAGTTCACCATCATTGTTTAGAGGCTTAAGTCAACGCTGAAATGAGAATTTTGGATGCTGGTGAACTGTTAGAGCTTGTAGCAGATGGTGAACTGTGCGTTTTTGAAAGTGAAAATAGGAGGATAGAACTACAACTGCAAAAAACATGATAGTTTAAGAACGGTTTTGTTCGACTTGAAAGAGACATGATCATTTTCGTGAGCAGGTAAAAATACGAAGATCAAAAGTGTAATTAAACATAATAAAAATGCTAATTGCACGAGCAACATACTAAAATCACATAAATTAAGAGCCACAATTATACACTTAACCATAAATAAATGAAAAACATAAAAAAACTGAGCCATACCTGCAATAAGGGGTAACAGCCTTGGACACTTCACTGAGCACAACAGCATCAACAACCTTTTCTTCATTCTTCCTTATATCTGGATTAATACTACTCACACCCCCTGTCTCTGCTTTCACCACCACCACACTCCTTGCTTTCCTACCAATACCAAAGGAACCAGTGTTGAAATTGGTACCTATAATTCCCTTTTTTCTCTCACCTAAACATGGCTTTTGGCACAAAACTACACCAACTTGGCTTAAAACAGATGCCATTGAATAGGGTATAAATTTGTTTTTGTGTTAATGTTCTCTTTGGTTTCACAAGTTATGAACTTTGCAATAAGGTAGATGAGATAATAATAGAAGATTGAGATGTTACATGTGTCCTTGAACTTGTGGATAGCACACTCCACTTTGAATGGAGACAATATTGACATGTCATTAGATTTTCTGGTGGAAGAAATTTATTAGGGGACCACTCTTAAAATTACTAACTATTTGACAAATGCAAAGGAAAAACAAAATAGAAGGGTAACTTGAATTGAATAATGAATCTTGTTAACTTGTGCGTTAAGTTCATACGTAAAGGAATTTAAAAAAAAAATATATGTTAAAAGCCTTAGAATATCCACAATGATGAGATGAATAATGAACTATATAGAGAAATATTAGCGGAGTCACGTGTTTGCCCTAAAACAAGGGCGTTGATGGTTGAACTATTGCGTTGGTTTAATAAGCGGTCACATAATCAACACATTTATTTATTTGAAGCATTGAGAGGATTTGGATTTGAAATATGATTTAATAGAGTCAAAAATATGAGACATCTAATCCAACCCTAATTAACGATTGAAATGTACCAAGTGCACTATCCAACTTGTATGATGTTATGCTATAAATGAAAATATTGCAGTGAAGTAATCAATATGTTCAACTTGTGAGCAAAGATAATGTCACAATATATCTTGGAAGTTAAACTTTTCTTTTGTCAACTATGAAACCTTAACTAGAAATAGGCACGTGGAAAGGAAAACAAATTCCGTCTAATTGTTTTATGAGTCTTGTTGATGAGTGTCTTTCGACACTTTTAAGATTTAACAATAATATTAAAAAATAAAAATATTTTAATTTTTAATGTGCATAAATTTTCATAAAAACTTATTATTCAAGGATTTTATAGAGTGTTTTAGGGCATTTGTTAGGATTTCTTTTGTTTTATCGTTGTATTTTTTTTCTATCGACAACAAAAGCATAGTGGAAAGAGAACAGAATACCCACTAAAAAAGTTGTTAGTTAATTTTACACTGTTGTTCATTAAACATTGATTGAAATTTCTTAACCATCAAGTGGGAAGGTTAGGGTGATTTAAGAAAAAAAAATCTGCATGGTATATACATCTTAAAACAAAAAAGAAAGAAAGTGATGTGTTAATTTTTTAAAATTTTGGTCTAATAGTTTAGTGATTAGAGCTCACACAATTAAATATGGAGAAAGTGAGTGTTCAGGGTTCGAACCCGCATAAATTATGCAACGTCCTGCATAAGTGATGTGTTAAATTTAATAGTTTAATGATCGGATAAATAAAAAGATAAAGAGAAAAATAATGTGTTGAATAGATATAGAAAAATAAATGATGTCTATTTATTATCGTTGGATGATTTGTGTAATAAAAAGTTATTATATATGAATTATGAAGCCTCATAAAGGTATGTATAAGGGGGGTGTATTGAATTAGGATTTTAAAGGACAATTTTTGTTTAAAAAAGTCTTGAGGATTTTAAAAGACTTTGCAGGATTTTGATGACTTTGATGATTTTAAAAGACTTTGCAGGATTTAATTCATAAGATTTTAAAGGATTTGAAATGATTTTAATGGATTTCAATAGATTTTATGAATTTCAAGGACTCGTTGAAAAAAATGATCATAACACACTCTCTTTCACAAAATCAAAAAATCGAACACACTCTCTTTCACAAAATCTCCATGCAGACTCTTTTATTTATTTTACTTTTTTTTACGGGAGAGCTTGCGAGAGAGAGGGGGAAACAAGAGAGTGAGAGAGAAGAGAGAGGGGGGGAGGGAAGAGAGAGGGAGAGAAGAAGAGAGTGAGAGAGAAGGGATGCGAGAGAGGGGAGAGAGATATAAAATAAAAGAAAAAACAATCCTAAGAAATCTCATGTTTTCATGAAAGACTTTTTTATGCTAAAATTTCATTAGAAAATCTCTCAAAATCCATCAAAATTTGATTTATTAAACAATCCTTCGAAATTTGAATGATTTTGAATACCACAAGACTTTTTTTAAATGATGAAGAGTCTTGATTGAATACCACAAGACTTTTTTAAATTGCAAAGAGTCTTGATTGAATACCACGTGACTTTTTTTAAATTGGAAAGAGTCTTGATTGAATACCACAAGACTTTTTCATGATAAAAAAGTCTTTTAAAATCCCTTAAAATCATAATCCAATACACCATCCTAAATCCAATATCAAACGCAAAAAGCATCACGTTAGTTGCTGCACTAACTAATAATATTCAATGTCATAGAAATTGAAAACTGTCCAAAAGAAAGAAGGAAAGAAACCAGACACAACCACCAAATGAATAGAATCTTTTTGAAAGGCAAAAAGCATACTTTTCTTCCTTCCTACACAACTTAGAAAATTGGAAAAGGGAACCTTTTATGGGGAGGTTTAAGAGCCCAATATAATAAGCTTTGCAAAATGTAAAGATGATTTCTCTTTTGTACAAAGGAGTTGTTTGAAGGAATGAGACATCCAACTTATAAGTTTCAACTACTCATATATATATATATATATATATATATATATATAGTTAAATACCACTTTTGGTCCTTTTAGTTTCATAAAATTCTCAAATTAGTCCTTTAAGTTTTGAAAGTTTTAATTTGGTCCTTTTAGTTTGACAGCATTCACAAATTAGTCCTCTAAGTTTCAAAAGTTTCAAATAAGCCAATTTAGTTTGACAAAATTCTCAAGTTAATCATTTAAGTTTCAAACTAAAAGGACCTATTCGGGTCCCAAGTTAGTTCTTAAAAGGACTAATTTGGAATTTTGTCAAACTAAAATAACTTATTTGAAACTTTTGAAACTTAAAGGACAAATTTGAGAATTCTGTCGAACTGAAAAGACCAAATTGAAACTTTCAAAACTTAAAAGACTAACTTGAAAATTTTGTCAAACTAAAAGAACCAAAAATGGTATTTGACCTATATAATACATAATAAGTAACGTATTTGAAATTTAATGAATACATTTTTTTTATAAATCTGATAAATAAAAAAGAATAGAGGAAGAGGAATATTAGTTACTAGAGTTTAAATAGTTTATACCTAGACTAGACTAGATGTAATCATATTCCAACATATAGATTTGTTTATGCTTGTACAAATATTTTCGAAAAATTCCATGAGATTACACACTATTGTAAAAAAATACTCCCTCCAACTCACAATATTAGTCGTTTAAGGTTTGTGCATGGTTATTAAAAAAATGATTAATTGTAAATGGTAAAATTAGTAGCATTTACTAAAACACCCTTATTAATTGCAGTTAGTGGAGTAGTTAAGTTGGATGAAATTCAATAAATAAGGGTATAATAGTGGAAAAAAAATAATAAATGCTGCATTGGTATTGTAAAGTGACAATTATTTTGAGAAAAAAAAAATGCTAAAGAGACAATAATTATGAAACGGAGGGAGGGAGTATATAATTTAGCATCTAAGATTTTTTTTATATAGTTTGAAGAGAGTCCATCTAACCCAACAAATTGCAAAAGGTGATCTTGGATGTTTCCATAAAAAGCCATATGAGATGCATAACTAATCAGAGACCGTTAACCAAAGTTTACCAAACACAATGTAATTAATAAAAGAGGAGTGATATTTGTACAACTAATATTAAACAACTTTGGTGACAACCACTTTTCTCCTCTTGTGATTGGACAAAAACAATGGAGAAAGAAAGAAGAAGAGAGAGAATAAAAACATATGTGAGTATGAGAGAGAGGGTTGTTTCAAAAGTTGTCAAAAAGTGGTTGTACAAATATCATTTCTCTTAATAAAAAGATGATCTTTATCTTCCATAATACCATAATCAGCAGAGCAAAAATTACTAGAAGCTGCCAAAATATAATGCAGAACCAAATCATCTTTATTTGGAATCCCATTCAACAACAACCTCCAAACAAAAATGTTAAATTTAAGCAAATTATTTTAAGCCACAAAACATGGTTGGACCCCAAATTAAAATCAACCTCTATTGAAGTTAAGTTGTCGTAAACACTTTTGATTGATTACCGTTTGGATGAATCAAGCTTCCAAACCCATCGATCCTCTATCTCAACCTGCAAAACAACGTTAGATAATCTATCCGCACGATCCCTCACCATCTCTTCTTCCTATTCAAACAACATCATACATCATTTCCAAGCCTCTCCATTGACACCCCAACCTAACAACTTCATATCAATAATGATAATTAGCTTATTCTCCGCCAAATCAAAAAGTCTTCTAATTTAGATTCTAAAGAAACACCATCGAGTCACGAGTCACGCCAAAATAAAGTAGACACCCCATTCCCCACTTCGCGTGCAATATTATCTACTAACCACCATTTGTTCAACAAACCAGTCTCCAGACAAATTTTCTTCAAATTCTCCCACCACACCGACCCAAGATATCAAATGCTCCTACAATCTTTAATCACTCTCGAGCTATGCTTTTGAGACAATAACTGCATAGTTTTTAAATGCATTTTTTTGGTAAAAAATGGAAACAACAATTACAACAAAGAGCGATAGGATGGAATAATTCAAATTTCGTCTAACAAATGTTGTGAGCATAAATTCACTAAACATGCAGAAATAAAGTTACAAAGAATGCATTAAAAAATGAACATTTTATTCATTTTGGTCCATTATATTATCTTAAAATTCTTCTTCCATTACAAACATAACCTTTTAACCATCAACAAATCAACAAAACATTGCAGATGACAATCATATAATTTGGGCTTGAGACGTTCTTCTGAATGTTAATCTTTTTGTGGCGTTTACTTTGCAATTGCCTTCCAACAAACGACAATTTGTTTAAGAGGGAGGTGATTCCAGCTACTGCTCAGTCTTGCATGGGAGGTTGTGGTCCACATGGAGGACACGATTCATTTTTTTCTTCATTGCGACTGATTTCGTCATATTTGGATCGATGTTTATGATTGGCTAAGCGTTGCCATGGTTACTCCTTACTGCATCTCGAATCACTTATCTCACTTTAGTGTTTTCGGGGGTATCTGAAAATACAAAGTGATCTACTCCATTTGATTTGGTGTTCCACTGTTTCAATTTTATGGAAAGAAAGAAATGTTAGAATCTTCAAAAGTACAGAAGATAATATCTGCCACCTCCTTGACAAAATTAAGGCCCAATCTTATAACTGGTTAAAGGTGAAACACATTAATTTTGATTTTAGCAACCACATGTTGTGGCTTGATCATCAATTATGCTTGTAATTACTTTTTAGCATTCTATTTGATGTGTTTTCCCGTTTGTTGAGGTAACTACACTTTTTCTTTACTTCTCTCTAACACTCCTTGTGTGGAAAAAATAAAGTGGTTTAGTTACATAATTCCATTTCAACTTAAAAAAAAAATTCTTCCATTTGAATATCGATCCAATTTTGGCTTTGTAGTTCAAATGCCGACACTTGAAATACTGGTAAGGAAGTCACATAATCCCTTTTTGGTTATAGATAAAAGAAAAGAAATAAAAAAACCAAAAGTGAAACTACGTCCTATGAAGGTGTTCCTACAACATCTGCTTACAGGGCCAAAGATAGACAAGGCCGCTACTCATGTACCATTACAAATGATCCTCTGTGATTAGCTCTCAACTTGACAATAATATTTGCAAAAGAATTTTCTTCTCTAAGAATGTGGTGACCGGATATATCTCAATCCTTAATCAAATAATTTCAAATTATCTTCTAGAGGTTAGCATAATGATGAAACCTCCATGTTTTCTTTGCCATTAACTGGACAACATGGAGGGAATCAAAATACACATGACTTTCTTGAAATCTGCTTTTCAACAAGGAGTAAATATTGTTAAAGCTTGGGTTCGTTAAGGCACTACCATTAACATTTAGGATAATGTGTCATTGCCATCATGTCGCCAACAAACTTCCCTCAAAGGTCGTGGACAAGGTAAGAAATTGGAGCAATCAAACGCTCACTCAGATGTGTGGAGTTGGGAGAAATGGAGGTAGCCGTAGACATAAACAATTTTGGTTCTATTTTTTTCGGGGTTAACCCTTTGACTCTCAAAGGGAAGAAACCTTGATAATTTGAAGTTCGATAGGAGATAAGTAAAGTCTAATCCAGAACTATTTCACACATAAATCGAACAAGGTTCTCTAAATAATTCATGAGCTCATTAACACTCTAGTTCAATTGCTTTGTTAACTAGTTTGATCCTAAAATAGTTATAATTTTTTAATTTGAATTTTTGTTATTTATTAGAGGCTTTGATGAAAATTACTAGCGATATTGATAAGAATATTTTAATTTTGATTTTGTAAAAAAAAGAATATTTTAATCTTGATCTTATCATTATTCTAGAGTTATAATAATTGTTCAAGGAAATTAGTTAAAAGACATAAATATTTTAATTTTGATTTTGTAAAAAAAAGTATATTTTAATTTTGATCTTATCATTATCTAGAGATAGAATAATTGTTTAAGGAAAATAATTAAAAGACATAAACGGCATTTATTTGCTCTCTTTTAAGTTTGAGTTTGAAAATGAGCTTGAAACATTGTAAATCATTTTACGAACAAAGAAAGTCAAATTTTATCAAGAAATAATACAAACTTCACGATTTATCAATTGAATATTCACCTCGATTGTAGTGGCATCCATCTTTTCATCATGTTGACTCCTCGATCATCATAGCCGTCGAAAAATATTTATTACCCATAATAATATTTTAAAAAGTTTCATTTCTATGTGTGGTAGATTATCACAACAAGTTCTCGTGAACTTAACTCAGTTTGTAGAAACAATTTATAATTTATGTAAAGTTTGGTGTTTAAACCCTAACCACCACGACAACAAAAGTCAAACATTTCTTACTTAAAAAAGTCAAAATTTTCTATTTATCTTACGGTTGTGATAGTTCCGACCAAGAAATCGGAATGGATAATATCAACTTATTTTGTCTCATGCTTAGAATGCAAAATTTTAAAAAAATTCCTTGTCACCATATTTTTACACATACATGTCAGTTAAATCTTATTTCACCCCTAAAAAAAAAAAACTTATTTAAATATTGAAAATGTTCACAAATTTAATAAAAAACTCCAAAACTATTTTTCATCTCTAATTAAATTCATATATAAATATACAAAAAAAGCACCCATTTTTCTATTTCCAAAGTCTCTTCACACACACAACAACTAACTAGAAACTAGAAAAACCACCATAACCAGAATCTTAAAATCCAAACAAACCATTTCATTTCATTTCATTTCAATTTTCATTTCAATTCACGTTCATGTTTCTCTCCAAATCAAATTCCCCAATTCAACCCTAAACCCTAAAAAAACTCACACAACAATGGCACCGAAGAAGAAATGGAGTGCCTTTGGGCTATGGTGTTGTTGCGTGATCGTGATCTGTTGTGCTAGGGTTTGTTCATCTGGTAGATCCGATAAAGAAACTCGTGATAGGTTTTATGGTAACATGCTTAATTCTACTGCTCCTGAATCTAACGATGGTTCTTTGGCTAAAATGTTCGATCGTGTTCTTGAGAAAGAGTTTTCTGAAAATGATCAACCTGAAGGTTTGATTTTTTCTGATTTTCATTTTTTTGATTTTGTATTTTAGTTTTGTTTGGGTTTTTGAGATCATAGTTTCATAAGTTAGGTGAAGTTTATGACTTTTAGTTTATGGGTCTGGTTAACCGGTGACCCGGACACTCTTTAAGCATTTTAAATTATTTCATATAAAATTCAAATATTTGTATTTCCGATACATTGATTACACATATTTTCATACAAAGTTACCATTTAAGGCCTTAAAGAGTACCCGAGTGCCCGGGACAGTCGTTAACATTTCCCTTATTTTATTTTATTGTAAAGCTTCGTAGCACATAGACTTCTGATTGAAGGAGTGTCTGACAAACCAATATGACACCGACACATATGATTATATTAAATTATGTCATTTTATTAAATTAATTATTACTATCACTATCGGCGTCGACATGTGTCGTGTCATGTGCTTGTGATGGTCAGTGCTTCATAGTTGCAAAGTGAGATAATAGCTTAATTGCTTATTATCTTCATTTTTCTAATTTTGCATTTTGGTTTTGTTTGGTTTTTTTAGATCATTGTTTCTGGGTAGGTAAAGTTTGCGGCTTACGAAAATGGTTTCATGCAATGGTTTACGTATAATAGACAATCAATTTAGGGCCTATTTGGATTAGCTAATTTGAACTTATCTTATGGTGTAAGTTTTGTGACTGTTTGGGAAAATTTATGAAAGCAGCTTATGACAATTTTCATAAGCTTTTTTCAACTTAATTTCATAAGTTCTTCAATATAGCTTATGAAATCAATTTCAAGACTCTTGTGTAAAAACAAGGTAAGGCTGTAAACAAATACACCAAATGGTGAGACCCCTTCTTGGACCCGCGTATGCTGGAGCTTTGTGCACCGGGCTGCCTTTTATAGCTTATAAAAACAACTTATAGCATTTAAAAAAAAACTTGTAGCAATATTAAAGACAATTTTATGTTATTTTCTCTTTTGCTATAAAAATAGCTTATGCAAGCTTATACAAGTGCTGATTATGATAAGCACTTGTGCTCTAAGCTGCAAATACGCTGTTTATCCAAACAGGCCAATAGTCCTTAAACTATCACTCTCACTTCAAATTAGTCCCTAAACTATGTAAATATACAAGGTAGTCCGTGAAGTATATATCCCTAGAGGCAGAGGAAACCCAGAAAAACGACAAGAGAAACTATTAGGAAAAACTTGGAGATCAATGAGTTGGACCAAGATATGGTTTATGATAGAACATTATGGTGTAGTTTGATCCATGTAGCCGACCCAACTTAGTGGGATAAGGCTTCATTATTGTTGTTGTAGTCCATGAAGTATATAGATTCCGTCCATTTTATCTATGCTATTAAGATGTTAGGGACTAAATTGACAGATTCTTTTATACTTTAAGATTAAATTGATGAATTTTATATAGTTTAGGGACTTCCCTAAAAAAAAATTTAGAGCGACTTATTATATTTAATTTTGCATTTTAGTTTTCCTTTTTTGTTTGGTTTTGGAGGTGACAATTTCACAGGGTAGGTAAAATTTGCGACCTTTTTATTGCATCTTCTTTGTTCTGTGGTGATATATATGTGGGTTTTGTTGCTTATACAACTTTGTGCACCGGGCTGCCTTTTATAGCTTATAAAAACTTCCTTTTATAGCTGACACGTAGATACCACTAATAATTTAAGAAAATAGAAAAAATGGAAGTGACTGAATTTTGCTACATGATTCAGTGTCGTTTTAGTGATACTGACACGTATCTGACAGCAGACATGCCTTTAAACTGAAGTGTTGGTGCTGCTTAGAAAACGGGATTTGTGTTCTTAAAATTAAGGGTGTAAAATTGAAGGATTATGAACGTGATTATTCAATCAATAGTTAATGTTTTAGCAAATTAATGGCTGCGTTGATTTTGTTTTTTGTTTTGTTTGTTTTTTTGAGATTATAGTTTTATAGGGTAGTAAAGTTGCGACTCTTTTGTTTTATTGTTTAATGCGAAAATGGATCGATACAATGGGTTAGCTTAGATTGGAAGTTTTGGAGTACTATAGATGTGTTTAGTTGGATTGAATATGCAACAGTAAATGGGCTATGAAGGATTGACACAGATACCAAACACGACAATGACACTAACACATGTAAACTCTGGTGATATTTTAGAAATATCCATCTTGTGTTAAGTATAAGCAAAAAGGTACATGTATTTGGTCTAATATCTTTTTGTTTATATTTAAGACTGGAGGGAGTAAATGTGATTGAATGTAACCACATGTGTCGGTGTCTTGTCATTGTCATCGTTTTGTATCAGACACTGCCAAGTGTTGGGGCTATTTAGAAAATGCAGTTTGGGTTCTTAAAATTGAGGTTTTGAAGTGCAAGGTTGTGAAAATGCTTTATTTTTAATTATTAGCTGAAATTTTAACTTTGTAGTTGTGTGTGTCCTTAATCAAGATCCCGAGTTAGTTTTGTAGTCTATTGCGAAAGAGGATACCAAGTAGCGAAAACATCTTCCAATTAATCATTTGAGTTAGTAATACTACTAGTAACAATGTCTTTATATAATATATATTCTGTAATAAAATGACAATGTATCTCACTGTTTACTTAGTCCTCCCATGAAATACTAGATATAAGGGAAATATACAATGTAGCTTGATTAATATTGATGGGTGTCATTTGTGCCACCTTCCAAAATCCAAGCTCTTGAAGTAACTATCTGAGTCAGATGAGCCCACAAGTAGCCGATATCATTGCTTGATAATTTGCTTCTACACTTCAGCTTGCTGCCATTTTTTGTTTCTTATCTTTTTTGGGCATAAGGTAGCCCCAATGAATATACAATGCATGAAATTGGGTTTGATTTTCATAGGAGAGCCCCAAGAGTGGCCAATATCTTTGTCGATAAGACATTTTCCTAGAGCTGTTTTAATGTACTTCAAGATGTTCATAGGAATTTGCATTGGCCCGTCGCTGCCTTACCTCTTAATCTCACAGGGCTTATGATGCTATACCTTTCTATTTTTAAATAAATATGTATTATGTATTTTTAAGTGTATATGTCATGGTTGTATATGTTGGTATGACATGGTTATGATCTGTCCTTATCTATACTAGTTATTGTACTTTTACTATTGAATAATCTAAATGTTACTCTCTTCTCTTTTTTGTTGTTGAAATTATTAGCTTATTTTTCAGAGTGACATGTGAGGTGAAACTAAACATTCAGTTGTCAGCATTCAAAAAGTGAATAATTTAGCTTATATGTTTGTTTTATTTAGTTTGCAAACTATTCTCATTGATTGTTTCTTTCTTTAACAGAGCCTGATAAAAACAGCTTCAATAGCACTGTAGCTGATCAGCAGGTAGGTCTGATACTATATACCTGTCAATTTCAAATTCATATAATACATTTTAAATGAAACAAATTTGTGTTTGGGATATGCCTCCCCGCCACTCAATACTAAACTCAAATCTTAATCTATACGTTTAAATATCTCCTGTTCTTCAATCAAAGAATCACTGGTTTTTTCTTAAGTATCTATTAGTGTTAAAATATGAGCTTTTCATTCTATTTTCTCTTCCTATGGTATATTAGGTGCATCCGTAACTCCTATAATGTTTTTTGAGCTACTTTTTTTTTAAGTAATAACCATCAATCATTTGCCTATTGGGGGATTAACTACAACTTCTCAGCTTCTTTCTATTGAAATTATATTGTTATTGTAGGGAAAAAGTAGGTTGGACCCAATGGTCCTATCTATACTAATAAAGAGGGTTGTAACCCAATGGTCCCATCTATACTAATAATTAGTTTCAGTACAAGTGTACTGCTACAAGTATAAATCCAAATGGAATACAATATTACTGCTAGTTCTAAACAGCACAAGGGAACATATAATAAAATAAGGTAGTCTAAAATTAGTCTAAGATATGCCGAGTATGCTATGAGATAATCTAATACTTATCATTTTTTCCTAGTTAAGCTGGTTTACATGTAAACATTATTCCCATAATTTTTTAAGAGGCAAAGATGAGTTCTGACACTCTGGTATTCTATTGCAGGGAGTATTGGAGACTGTAGCTAAAATTACTCATGATAAAGCCAAGAGAAATGATACACGTGAGGGAAAGTATGGCCATCTGTTTGTTGTAGTTTCTTGGTTACTACTTACATGGATACTCAAATATAACTTTATTCACGTGCCTTAACTTTTAAATACTTATTTTCCTCAGTGGCACAAGAGCATTTCAGCTTCAAGACGTGTTCTCTCTGGAAAATGAGGATTCTGATGATGTGACAACCTTGATTGACAAAAAGGTGTGCGTAAAAGTGATCTGAAGCTTTCAGGGTTGTTCTCCACTATGATGTTTAATACATCTTTTCTTGTTTGAACGCTCTTACTTATTTATGCTATTGATTGGCAGGACAATGTCTTTGTGATGTCAAACAAGAAGTCAAAATATCCCGTGCTTCAAGTTGATTTGAGGTTGATATCTATTTTGATTTTTAACTTTTTAATTACTATTCAGGGAGTAGTTTATCAGCTTGGTTGACTAATCGAAGAATAATAATTTGTTTTACATATTGCTTTAAACTTATGTTGTCTATAGTGCTAGATTGTGGTGGGGCCGAGGGTGAAGTAGAACAATGGCTAGCCGCCCGCTGTTTGCGATGGTGCAGACCAGAATGGAGGTGCGGCCGTGGCTTTTTGGTTTTGTGTTGCGTTTCGTTATTTGTGCGCTGCTAGAGGGGTTCTACAATGTTGAGGGTTTGAAAACCCAGAAATACCCTTAAATTAGAGTTGTTACATAGGCATTTTAGGACAGTAAAAAACCCTATTTTCCCTTCTTCTCTTCACATTGTTGCTTTATCTTCACATTACCCTCTTTCTATTTGTGCTGCAAAGTGATCACAGCCCGTGCCATCGTCCCACCTCCCACCCACCAATGTTGAGGGTATTCTATCTTCTTTCTGCGTTTTTTCTGGTTACTCTTCCTCCTCTGTTCCATGCAGACAGAGTCACAGAACAAAGGTTCTTTCATTTATTCATTTTTTCTTTTTCACCTGTTCTGTGCACCAGGTTCCCTGTTTGTGCTTTTATCTATTTGCCCAAATAATTCATATATGGGCCATCCCACACCCGACGATCCCAGTTTTGAGGTCCTCTGCTCCGCTCCACTATCTGTAACCTTGGACAACATGCTTTGTTTCAGAAATAATTTCTGTTCATGAATCTATATTTCTGGGTTGTGGAATTTGTTAACATGATGTTATGTGGACTGTTAGTCTAGTGAATCATCAAGTCGTTGTGTTTCTCTATTATTCTTTTTGGTTCTTCAGTTGGAAGAATAAATGAGATAATAGTTTTCTTTAATTTCCTGTAGATTTGTATGCTTAAAACGGAAAAGCTAGGTATCTCATGATAATGGATTTATGTAGTTTTTTAACAACTCCTTTTTGCCAAATTTATTATATATGCATTTGTTATTGTTAGGTGTTAATGATGTCTCTGTTTTGTATTTTTTGACATTTTTGTCGTTGCAGTCTGTGCAATTTACTTAAGAGATTAAATAACAATTTAGTAATTGTGCATTCGTGCAGGCTAATATCAGATTTGGTGGTCATCATCGTTTCTGCAGCCATTGGTGGAATTGTCTTTTCTTGTTTGGGGCAACCGGTCTGTAGTTACTATTCCTTCCTGATATATATAATGTCCTAGTTGGTTTTTGTCTTTGAATTCTATTTTAGTGATATGATGTGATCTTTTTAGTTGACCCTAGTGTTAAGTGAACTATGCAGAGTGTTGGATTACATCTACTTTTCTTTTTTATTACATGTAGGTTATTGTGGGCTATCTTCTTGCAGGCTCCCTTATTGGACCAGGGGGTTTGAAATTCATTAGTGAAATGGTTCAGGTATGCTGCTTTAAGTGATTCACTGTCATTTTTGGCTGAAGCGAGCTTTGATCAATTTTAAGAGTGCCTACTCCAATTTCTGTAAATTTTGTCCACAAGTTTCCACCACCATTAAATAGTTCTCCATCCATTAGGAGTTAAATATTTCTTACCGAGGAACTGAGCTGTTAGTTTACTCAGGTTTTTAACCTGTAAGGTGTATGTAGGTTAGGAGTTTTGGTATTAATTAATAAGTATTACATCATGTAACTGGAGTTTTGCTATAGAATAACTTCTGGTAGTCCATGACTAACTGCGAATCAATTAAAGAAACAATCAAGAATAATATTTCTATTGGGTTTTTGAACTTTGAAGTTCAATATGAGTTGTGATTATTGTCGCGGTGTTAATCATGTTAACCATTTTTTTCGTATCGTTTTTCTACAGGTTGAGACGGTTGCACAATTTGGGGTAGTATTTCTTTTGTTTGCTTTGGGGCTGGAGTTTTCCTTGGCAAAGGTTTGCTATTCCTGACTTCCCAGAACTTCTTTTACTATTTCACACATTTGTGGAGGCAGATTGATAAATTATTTTTTCTCCATTTCCATTTTTTAATATGAATCTGTTTTGAAATCTTTATCCATCTAGTTAAAAGCTGTGGGGCCTGTTGCTGTTCTTGGAGGGCTGCTTCAAATTGTAATATTCATGTTCCTCTGCGGAATTCTTGCCATGGTATGGGGCTCACTGTGGCTAATGAAATGGTCTTCAGTACGATTGTGTTGTAGTGGATACTAAATTTTTGGAAATTTGCTTTGCAGTTATGTGGAGGCAAATTGTCTGAGGGTGTTTTTGTTGGTTCCTTTCTGTCAATGTCATCAACAGCAGTGGTATGCCTTCACCCCATTTCCTGAAACATAAAATATATATTGTTATTGATAGTGTAACAGATTCCAAAACTGATTCATTATTTACTTTCACCTTTTTACAGGTGGTAAAGTTTTTGGTGGAGCGGAATACTAATAATGCTCTTCATGTTCAAGTTACAATTGGCACTCTTATTTTTCAGGTATCTTTCCTGTTGAGTTGAATATTAAACTTGTTAAGATATCATGAAGTAATGTACTCTGAAGTTTTCATCTAATTTTTAATATCATTCTTTCCTCTACCTACTTTATATCAGGACTGTGCAGTGGGCTTACTATTTGCTTTGCTCCCTGTCTTGGGTGGTAACAGTGGTCTTTTACAAGGGATTATTTCAATGGGAAAACTGTAAGTCTGTCCATCTGGATTTTCTGTCTTTAATTTTGTGTAGTTTGATAAACTCCTTTTGCTTAATGATTAAAAAAAAAGTGTTCAGAACCAATTGAATCTTGTAAAGTTGGTATATACTTTTATAACTTTCTGCTTTCATCCACGCTTGACTACAATTTAATGGTACACTTTACCTTTCTAATATTTTTGTCCAAATTAACTTTAGCAGTACATTAAATATATAAGCCTAGTAACACTGCACATATGAATTTTAGGCCTAAAAATAAAATACTTGGAACTTAACAAGGAATATTGAGATTTGTCTGCTAAACTAGGTAAAAACATACCTGCAGGAGACTATAGTTTGTAGGTAAGCTCCGGCACAAATGTGCATGTTAATATTAGAAAGCAAAGCACTGGGAAACATGATGTATCATGTTGGGTTTTATATGAATAAAAGTTTGCATATGGCCTCTATGTCACTTGTTTTAATGAATGTAGGGTTTTCTGTGGGAAATAGGGGAGAGTTCCAACTTCCAAGTATAATTTCCCTAAATTTAACATGTCATTGATATATGATCGAATTTGTTTTTGTTGGAATATAATAAAATATTCTATAATATCTATTAAGTTTAATTAGGCCTAACTCATCCTTACAAAACCGGTTTATAAGGTGAGGATTGAACTCACTTATAAACCCTTGTTAAGACATTATCTCATCTAATGTGGGACTCTTAACAATATATTTATATGAGTATTGCACATGGATAGGCCCATAGATTGAACTAGACTTTGATGCCATATTGAAGTTATGGTTTTTTGATGAAAGAAGGAGAAGAATAAGAAGAAATAACGATTGATAATATTAATAACTTGATATTGAATTACTACAAAACAATAAACAACATCCCTTTTTGAGATACTCTAATATAATATAAAGATATTATATGATATTTTATTACATGCTAACAGTTTTTAATCTCAGGTTGCTAGTATTGTCCTTGTATCTCACTGCTACATCTGTACTGTCTTGGTCGTTTGTTCCTCGCTTTCTCAAACTAATGATGCGGCTCTCATCTCAGGTTAGGTTAAAGCATAATCGATAGAAATATTAACAATTTGACAGTTCATGAGTTAATTTTTCTTTCCATTCTCCAGACAAATGAACTTTATCAGCTAGCTGCTGTTGCTTTCTGCTTGTTATCTGCATGGGTAAGAAAACTTATGTTCATTGCTGTTCGTGACTCCTTATCATTCTGCAGCATCTTTTATTCATAGAAGTTGTGTGTTCATGTTAATAAGATCTGTTTGCAATTCCATATTGCAATTTATTTTGTAGGGCACTTATGGTATTTGAAAAGAACATTTTTAGTATATGTATAATAATTTAAAACTCAATGGTCTTCTTATTTTGGGTGGGGGTGGCCATCCTGCGTTTTTACAAAAGTAATTTAGAACTCAATGGTCTTGTTACTTTTTTTAATTGAAAAGAACTTTATTAGTATATGCATAGAACATGGCAGGGGCAGTCCATTCTGTATTTTCAGAAAAGTGATTTAGAACTCAATGGTCGTCTGTAACATGGGTCATAAATATATGGGTTTATTGGAGTTAATTACTTGTGATGATGCACATTTTGTTAACGTTTTAAAATCGCTTTCCAGTGCAGTGATAAGCTTGGTCTTAGTCTTGAGCTGGGTTCATTTATGGCTGGTGTTATGATTTCTACAACAGACTTTGCTCAACATACTTTGGACCAGGTATTGTTCATGGTTAATGATTTTCAATTTTTATCAGAGTCATCAAACTTATTTTTTTTGTATACACCACTTTTATAATGATTTTCTATATTCTTTTGTTTTAATACACATTTATCTCGGAATCACTCGATACATACTTCACTAAATTTAATTTACTCTTTTGTTTTTCTATTTATGCGACATTGATTAATTAATTATTAACTATTAATTTTTAATTAACCATTTATTTTATGATGGACATTCTTTGTTACTTATTTTATAGCAACTGTTACGATTTGCTTGTAAAATATTTTGTGATGTCTCTATTAGATTTTTCTAATATTCTGCTCATAGGAGCTTTGAGGGAGTTGGTATCTTAAAATGAAAAAGGATAAGGCAGCTTTATTGATTCTATTTTTTTTACCTTTTTCATCTTTCATAGATTTGTTTTGAAGGATTCCTCCTCCTTATTGTACTTCCTTTTCGCTCCATTCGTTTTTTGCCCCATGAAAAAAGTATTAATGACAGTGTTTTGGATTCTTTACTCTTTAGTGCTTCTGAAATATTAACTACATTTTGCTTGTAATAAGATTAGAAGGTTTCTACTTAATGAAATACATTTATACTTGTCTACTGTAGGTGGAACCGATTCGTAACCTTTTTGCAGCTCTCTTCCTCTCAAGTATTGGAATGCTTATACATGTGCAGTTCCTTTGGAACCATGTGGATATCTTGCTTGCATCTGTTATTTTGGTTGTTGTTGTTAAGACTGCTGTTGTTGCTATAGTTACAAAGGCCTTTGGGTACAGTCTTAAGACAGCATTTATTGTAAGTATATAGCCAGCTTGTTGGGTTATATATATATATATATATTATCGGTTAACTGTACTGGCTTTCGTATGTTAACATTACCCGTCTCCATGATAACTTAGGTTGGTATCTCACTTGCTCAAATTGGAGAATTTGCTTTTGTTCTGCTGAGTCGTGCTTCAAATCTTCATCTTGTTGAGGTTTTTTTTTTCTCTCTCCCTCTCTCTTCCTCTGCTCCATTAAGTTTGACATTACAGATTTTCCTGCTGCTTAGTTAGATTTTGTTATTTCTGTTTATTTTTGTATGGCGACCTTATGTGGGAAATTGTTACTGAATAGCTTTCAGTAGATGATTTATGTGCATGCATAGTATGATACATCCAATCTTTCGAATCAAGCATTTAATTTTTATCTAGTTGGCCTGTATATAAATATTTGTGGGCTTTGCAATCTGATCTGACAATAGTTGAGAGCTATTAGAATTTGGGTGAATAAGACTTAATATAGGAAATGAATGTCCTGAATGGGGACCATAGAAGTGGGATGACCATAGATCTAATGTTTTAGGGTTGAGTCAAGTCAGTATCTGGTGACATTGGCAAGCGGCAAGAGTGATCCCTTGCTAAATCCATGAAAGGAGACCTCCCCAGTGTTCTGCACCAAAAAATTTGTCCATTGACCATTGGAGACAGTCCATACCTCACTACCCGAAACGTTATCAATTCTTTTCACTGGACAAGGTTTTAAAGAAACTTGAGAATGTTTTAATTATTCTGTCAATTAGCAGATATATTCCTCGTTAAGTACTGACAAATGTAAATTATTGAACTCTTCCAACAACTTCTTCATATTGGAAGTTGGTTTTATTTTACCTCTTCCAGTGTCATCCTTAAACACTGCACCTCACAGCCTAAAGCGGCTTCCGTAGTAAGAGTAGATGATGGTTTTTTGTCTACCAAATGGATCTGCAGTACAAGGTACATCAGCATAAAGAGGGTTTGTCTATCAGGCTTACTTCTGTTGGTGTAATGACTTCAATGGCTACAAGAGAAGTAAAGTTTACATGTTTTGGAAAATAATGGAGGCGATAGGGAAAGAGGGGAGGAGTAACTAATGAGTTTGTCATGCATATGTATTTATTGAATATAGACAGCAGTAGGAAAGTGGTTTGATCTTTGTCATGCAAAGACCCTAAAAAATGAAGACCACACTATATTTCTGGGACATTACATTAATTCCCTGTAACTGAATTTTCTTCTTACTGGGCAGAATTACAAGTAAAATATACTCGCAAGCCTTAGTAGTCAGGACAGCTGTATAGATGATCTTCTCTCTCTCTTTACATTTGTTGCCTTTACCCTTTCTTCTGTGATATGAATTGTCATTTTCTCATGCTAACCGTTACTTACAATATTTTAGGGGAAAATGTATCTTCTCCTTCTAGGGACGACGGCTCTCAGTCTGGTAAGTTTCAATCATAGGTGTGTCCATACTTTCCTTCCTTCCTATTGTTTAACCATAAATTTGATGATTTCCAACAGGTCACAACGCCGCTTTTGTTTAAATTGATCCCGGCTGTCATGAATCTGGGTGTTCTCATGCACTGGTTCCCTTCAGAAAATGGCACACAAAATGAGGTCTCTCTCCCTCTCTCTCTCATATGTCCTTGCAAGTAACTTCTATCATATTCAGCTTGATTTTTGTTCCCTTTGCTTTTCCTATGTTGGTGGCTGGTACATTCCATTTCAAGAAATGTTATGCCTATGATGTTTCATACATTAAATACCTATGAAACACTGACACAGACACCAAACATGACAGTAGTAACGTTTCGATAACCACATGTCTCGGTGTCACCGACACATGTTGGATACCGGACACATCTTCAATATTCAATATGAAGTGTCTGTACTAAATTGTTAAATGCTCCTTGATATATATCATCTCTATGTACCAAAAATCAGAGAGTATAACAGCATAATGCATAACTCACCTTTTACTCTTATACAGGGCAAATCTTTGATGATTGAGGCAAACAGAATGTTGTGAGTTTCCAAGTTTTTGATGACATCAAACAAAATAGTGTAAGCAATTATCTACATTTCAGTGGCCAATGGAATCAAAGTTTCTTTACTGTTTCTATTGATGCAAGTTCCACGATGAGCTTCGGAAGAAACAGTCATTATAGTCACTTAAGTTGAAAGTCAATAGAAGATCTCATGTTTGTACATAATAAGCATATGATTTTGTATTCTTTTAGCAAGCAATGTATATAGGATATTACACGCCTGTCTTGTTGCTAACGCTGATCTAATCACATCATAGACTGGTTAGCTTGTATCTGCAACTATAAAGTTGCTATTGGTTGAAATGATTGCGAAATTTTTGAATGGAATTCGCTCTAACTTTTGTTTGAACATTCACCTTACCTTAGATTGTACTGTATCATATATGGAGCATTTGGATACAGATATTGATGAATAAATATGCTGGTGACCAGTATTTTAAATTAGTGATGTTTGCAATGCCATTCAAGTGTAAATGTGTAATGATCAATGTGGGGATCTAACTCCATCTGTTCTTATTGCAACACTCTTTAACTGCCCTAGTCAACAAGTCAATCTTATATCACTAAATAGCGACTTGATTGATTGGTTATTGGGTGCGTTTGTTTCAGCTTTAAAAAAAATAGATTTTATGTTAAAAGAATTTAGAGATTTTATTTTAGAGATTTTAAAAAAATCTGAAGTTATTTTTGTTTGTCTACTACCCATAAAAATCCATTGATGTTTAACATGTACATATGTTACCTCCTTGTTGTTGAAAAAAATAGATTTCGAGAAAAGCTAATCCTAATAGCTTTTCATTTCAAGATTGAAATAGATTTTTTTGAAAAATGATTTTTCTAAAAATCCTAAACAAATGCATAAAAAAGAAAAAAGGGATTTTTTGAAGGAAAAAAATAGATATTTTTTGAAAAAAAAAATCTTAAATGGGGCCATTGTCGAATGGTTCCTAACTTAATATAACAAATATACAGTCTTGCGATCACTCTTCAAAATGAAGAAACAATCTCCATTGCAGGGGCCGGGGTTGAACCATAGACACTCCATTTATTTACCTTAAGAGGTAAAATTTCTAGTCACTAGACTATTTCATAAAAAGAAATCTTTTTATCCAAATTATCTCTGGCTATTTTTTTTACCTAATCTTTGATTATAAATAATTTTAGATATTCATGAAAAAGTTAAATAATTTTCTCAAATTAACATAATTTATTGATTTTTTGGCATGTACAAAATAATCTTAGAAAGTGTTATTAAAAAGGAACCAAGCAGTAAATTTTTTTACTCTTTAAAATTGATGTTCAATTAAAAACAATAGTTGACTAATGATATTATGGTTTAATTTGACGAATTCACATACAGTTTTTCTTCTGCTTGGCTTGTTTGGTTTTAAATTTTCATGCTATGCTGCAAATTATTATATCATTTGCCACTCACTAAATCACTACTCCAATTCACAAAGTTAGCAAAAAGGAAGAGAATTATAAAGCTTTTATTTTACAGACTGAAAACCGATATTTTGGATTTAGAACTTGGAGGATAAAAAAAAATCTTGGATTGGATAATGTATAGTAAGTAACATCAATAGTTAGAAATGAGTGAACACTAGCAACAATTTTTTTTTTTTCAAAAAAATTAGCAACATTTTTTTTTCTTTCTAAAAGATGGATGCAATAAAAGACCGGAAATCTTTCATTATCTTTGATCATTGACCATGTGTAGAAGAATTTAGTTTATTCGTTAGAATTAAGAATTTAATTTGTTAATATACTTTTTAGTTTATGAAATTTCTATGTATTGATAGAATGTATTTGACTTTCAAAATGTAAATTGGATCATCCCCTTCCAATCACTCTCCTTCTCCCTTATTTTCTATAATTTGTGTCTACTTAAAGTGAGTCTTTCCAACTGCTCAACACTATTTATGCTCCGGTACAAAAATCTCTTAATATTTAAGTAGTTAAATTAATTAACAGGGTGAAAAAATACATGTATTATAATAGGCAGATGCAACAAACTAGTGTCCCCTTCCTCTTTCTTCGATCCTCACCTATTTCTCTCGGTTCGCTGGTTTGAAGAATTATAAGAGAAATTTGTGTGATACAATTCTCACAAGTACCACGAACTGGTTCGCAAGTACCACTTCACGGTATGGCCAAGTCCAGAATGGACATGAAATTTTGTTTCGCATTCACGGTATGGCCAAGTCCAGAAAGTACAGGAAATTTGTATTTGCATACAATAAGGTTACAGCTACATTCAGGAATGTAGACCTAGAGAAAATAAGCTTTGTAAAAGGAGCTTTACAATCTTTGACAATGGAGTCAATAATGCAATTATTCATGCTGAGGTATTCAAGCATGTTAAATAAAGCAATTTTGTGACGCTAGTCGAATCAAGATTTAGATGGTTTAACTTAGGGAACATATTAAGAACAGCAGCACCTTTGTTTGATATTTTACTCCCCCAGAGTTTAATGTGTTGTAGATTTTTCAGTACCTATAACGAAGCTAAAGATGCATCATCGACGTAAAACTGCCCGAATCAAGATGAAAAAAGTGTTTAAGAGAGACAAGAAGCTTGATTCCTTTGGCAGTGAAGCTGGTTTTGGAAATGTGCATAACTTCTCCAAATCAGGAATTAGAAATGATATGATTAATTCCAGCATCATTAACTTTGAAGCATCTAAATAGATCAAACTCTTTAAGGCTATTCATTCCTGAAATAGGCCAAAGAGAAGAAGAATTGATTCGATGACACTCAACGATGTTCAAATAACGCAAATGGTGAAATGCTCACAAATATACCATCCATTTTACATCGACGGTTATCGCCTCTTCCACACTGTGTTTGAAAACCTCGAGGAGAGATGAGTGAAGGAGACAACGAATGATGAGACACCGGAGAAGAGCGTCGGCAAGAAGAGAAAGCAAGCGATCAATAAAGCGTCTATGTAACCGCCATTCGTCAATGCTTCTATGCAAAGTTTAACCAATTCTATATTGTTTTTCAACTTCCTCTTTCTAACCTTTCTTTCTCTATAGTGTGAGTGATTTGTGAAATAAAATTGGAAGAAGATGAAACAAAAATGAAAAGGAAGAGAACTTAAAAATTTAAATTTTAAAAATAATGCTTAAGTTAGTTACATATAGTCATTTATAGTTCATTACTTAGTTATAAAAATAAAAAAATAATTTGCAGGCTGTGGGGTTTGAACCCACGCGCACTCAGTGCAGTAGGTCTTAAGTCTACCCCCTTAGACCACTCGGGCAAGCCTGCTTGAGTTGTTATAGACATTTGTAGTTTAATATTTAAAGTTCAATTTTGGTTAACTATACCACATATTTTCTGTTTAAGTAATTGACTACACATTTTGTTTTTAACCAAAATAGATTTAGATTAAGTATACAATTTTTTTACTTTTTATTTGAAATATGAAAATATTTATTAAATTTATAAAAAATGATTGATATACCATTTATTTTTGAACAAACAAAATTATTATATCATTTATACAATATACTAGGTGAAAATTATAAGTTTTCGTAAAAGAAAAAGTGACTCAAATACCATTTTGATATTTTAGGTTATTTTAAAAGCCCAGTTTAGTCCCATTATTTTAAAATTTGTCAATTTGGTTCCTTAATTCATAGTAATAGTTCAATTTGATCTTTAACTTTAAAACATGTCAATTTGATCTCTTTTTTTTGGTTACAAAGGAAAATGAGATAACAAGAAAACAAACCAGAACAAAAAAGAAGACGACCAACCCAATTATTCCCTAAGGCCCGTTATAATCCAAAAAAGTCTTTAAAAGTGTACACTGTGATATTGACTTTGATTGATGTTTAGAGATTTTTCAAGTTTTGATAGTTTTGAATGTTGAGTGTGTGAACCTTTCAAATACTCGATTATGTTGCGAGAAGTTGTGGAATGGATGTGTTACAAAGCAAGTTACCTCATCATTTGCTAACTAATGAGATGAACTTTTGACTTGTCCATTGGCGCAGTAAGTGTTATTTTACTATTAAATTTCATTTTACAGTTTGTTCCTTGAGAACAAGTACGATGCAAGTTTGAGGTTATGATGACACAAGGTCATATATGAGTTTAGTGGTTATTTTTATGTATTTTTAGTATAGTATAAATGAATCTGCATGGTCTTGAAGTTGGAAAAAGACAGAAAAAGAGGAAATAACGAATTGGAAATCATGCCACGATTTTGTATCATCAAGGAACAATTTTGCTGCCAAATCTAGGAGTTTCATTCTACAAAAACCGTGCCACGATTTGCTATAATCTGGAAATGATTTTGGAGAAGCGACAATTTGAAATTTGAATTCTGTGTGAAATCAGGCCACGATTTTAAGAGCCAAGACACAGTTTTAGCGACAAATAAATAAAACCTATTAAAGCCACACGTGTTTATGAGGCAAGGGTTCAATGTTTTGGAGAGTAAAAGACATTTTTGGAGTTGGTGATCTAGAGAACCGGTCGGAGACTATCAGAACACATAGTCAGTCATCCAATTAATGAAATGAATCCTTCTTTGATACTGGTTGTTTATGCTTTAGCCATGAGTAACTAAATCCATTGTGATTAGGTCATAGATGATTATGTTCTAGCTAGCTTGCTGGCTATGTAATTTGTAACTCTATATCAATATGATTACAATTCTAGTTTATTCAGTAAATTTTTTGCCTAATGCTTTTATGATTCTAACCCAATATAAATTGAACTTAGAGATTATATGACTTATGACACTAATTTATAACTTAGATCTATTTATGTTGTTCAACTTAACGGACAACTTAGGGATATAAAGTTGTTAAGTTGTGATTATGAAATTAACGGATATTAAAACCTTTGATGATTATAGGTTCACCTAAGGTATTATGGAATTATAATTAGAAAAGAGGGCTATGAGTCCAAGATTGATCTGATCTGATCTATTTTGTTAATTATAGGTTCACCTAAGTGATTATGAAATGAACGGACATTAAAACCTTCGATACAAATTAGTATTCTTGCTAAAATTGTATCAATAATTCTAAAAGGAAGATAACGTAGTGGTATGAATAAGTTTAAAATATTTTCATCCTTTTTCCTTGAAAAAAAAAATGGTGCTTAAACTTTTCTGAGCTACTAGATCAGCACGTGCCTTTGGATCACACACTTTAAAGTGTGGAGAAGTGGGGAATCCAGGGTTTGAACTCCAACCCCTGCAAACATTATTCCTGGTAGCTATCAACTGAGCTACACTTACAAGATATGTGCCTTTTACTAATACCATAAGTTACTAAATTATTTTGACTAATGTGCTACAACTTAATAAATAATTTCATCATTTCATAAAATGATTAAGTGGAAATTTAAAGTCCGTGTCTTGTATATGCCTATCCTTGTTTATTTTTGTAGGGGAAAAAGTTTAAAGCATTTCATTAATTAAAATGTGTTTAATATAATATAATATAGTATTTTATATAATATTTGAAATTAATTGATAATGTGGCCTCCTTAACTAAGCGTGAGCTACCTCATTTGCTTGTTTCTGTACAAACTTCACCTTAGAGTTTTCATAAAGATTTCTAAAAAGAGATCGACAACTTTGAGTAATATATCCGAACTCAGTCCCATCATGGGTTGTCGATATGAACTTCACATAACAGACTAATCCATTCAGTTTTAGCTAAGACAAAAGCTCTTATGTCATCTCTTAAACACATACCTATTCCAACCTTATTTAAGTGTCTGGAAAAAGATGCGTCAATATTACATTTATATCCACCTCTAGTTGGCTTCTTCCACTTTGAGTTATCAATAGTATTCGGCATTATTGAAACCTACTGCTGATAGTATTTAGCTGCTCTCCAGTCTTGTAATAGAATTCTTGCGTGTTCCAGAACAAACATCTGCGCATTAGCCACACCATTCCTTATTTTATTATCCCGTTGCTTCCAAATACTCCAAAGAGTACAACAAAACATCGCTACTTCATCACCATTTAACAAATGCTGCAATTGGAAAATAATACTAGCACTATCGTATCCCTGAGTTATCATGTTATTAATGGTAGTAGATGACTCACACATGCTCCATATGTTGCAACTGCTTGGGCATCGAAAGAAAAGGTGAAGACCGACTTCTTCCATCAAACTACAAAAGGCCTATCCTTGTTTATTGGGTGCAGAGATCTTCTCCATTTTTTAGAAAACGACATGGTTATCTCTATTACTATATTTTTATTTTTAATTTTTATATTAACGTCAAATTAATACTCCCTATTTTCAAAATGTAAGCATTTATATACTATATACACTCTCAAAATACAGTAGCAAGCCTCACTAGTTTTTGTTTTTATTTTTACAAGCTCTCTCTTTTCCCTTTCTCTATTTTGTAAGTCGTCATCAAAACCCTAGTTTCTTCTTCTTCAAGCATCAAAGAGAGGTGATTTAAGGTCAATTTTTGATCCAAAATCATCTCTCTAACTCGTTTTTCTCTTTCCCTTTTATTGAAATAAGTGATTTTCCCATCTATTTCATTTTTTATTTTTTGATTTCGTCGTCTTAGTGTGACGTTGATTTGTTCGTCGTCTTTGTGCGACATTGTTTGTCTTTCTTGTTTCGTTTAGTTATTTGTTCGGTTCTGATTGTCAAATCATCCAGTGCAGATTCAATGAATGACTTTGGCGTCGTCCACATTGCAGATTTGGAGACACAAGTGTTCCAGAGACTTGAATATATAGTCACATGTGTAGGCTTTTGTACTTTGCCGTTTTATGTTATTAACATGGATGTTGTGAATTTCTTCGCATATTCATCCTTATTGTTTTTAACGAATTTGCATTGTATAGATGTACTCTATCAATCTGAAGAAATGAATATGTTTTTTTTTTAAAAAAAAAAAAAAAGCCTCACTAGTTTTTAAAAAAATGTAGAGTCCTAATTAATCAATATGGTAATTTTTGTCTTAACCATAATGTATTATAAATATATTAAAGATCTAAATTACATATTGTTCTGTTATTCAATGTTACTTAACGAGTGTAAGAAATATTTGTCTGAACTTTTGCCAATTTTTAATTTTTTTAATTTTTTTTTAAGTTTAGCTTATTTCAACAATTTTTTAAATATACACTAAATGTGGAAGTTGAATAAAAAGTAATCTCCAAAATGTTTTTATTAAAACAATATTATAAATTAAGGAATCAAATATTAAGAAAAGCATCCCAACTATGTTGAAACTATAGTCACACCATCAATCATATGCAACATTAAAAGGAGAGTATAACTTTGGTCAGCTAGGACAAAACTAAAAAATATAACAATAAGATGCAAATGTCTCATTGAAAACCTTACCTAGAAATGGAATAAAACATGATTATCATTAATTAAATTTATTTATTGAAGTATTTTATCATTGTTATGCATAGACATTGTCGTTTGTGATATCTTGAATAGGTAACGAAGGTAATAATACTTGTATTTTATCATAAAATTATACGCTAAGCTACATAATTATTTTCAAATTTTATTATTTATTGAACACACAAAAATCATTAATGCACTTTCCAAGATAAGGACAATCTTCACTAGTTTTGCAGCCGATATTATCTGTATTGTCAAATGAGAAAAAAAGAATGTTACTTAAAAGTGATATACAATACTGTGTACAATAGAAATTAGAAAATATTGTGAAAAATAACATACGTATACTTGTTTCAACAAGAAATAGGGAAAGAAAGATGATCAAAACATAAACAAAGCTGAAAATTTGAGACATGTTTCCCCCTTTGCGTGTGATAAACAAAATTGTTTTCGTCACTATATAGTTGAAAATTCCATGCTTTGTTAAGTTCAATTAAATAGTTTTTGGAGCCTAGGACTTGGAAGGGACTACTTAAAAAATTGTAATTAATGTTAAATGTCTATGATCGATATGTCTTGTGTGTCTCTTTAGATCACTAAATGGATCAATTAAGTTTTGTAAATGACGTACATAAAAATCTTGATGATCATCAAAATGATTTATATTTATAATTTAGACTTTCAAAATGTATAAGGGCCAAATCCAAAATGAAAAACAGAAGTAATATATATATATAATGCATCAAAGAGGTGAAAACATTTATTTATTTTTTAAATTAAAGGTACCATAGGAATTTTTCGGACAACATTTTATATCAAAGTAATAAATTTTAATTCCAGAAATAATATGAGAGAACCCCGTGAGCTTAGCTCAGTTGGTAGGGATATTGCATATTTTATGCAGGAGTTGGAGTTCGAACTCCGGACACCCACTTCTCCATATTTAATTGTCTGAGCTCTAGCCACTAGACTAGTTAAAAATAAAATAAAAAATAATATGAGTTGATCAAATGTTTATTTATCATGCTCAAGGAAATACAAATAATTAACTAGTTATGGGATGTGGTATTTTTATTGTATTTACATAAATGGAAAAAATAGGATTTAATTTTTTTTAACAAATTAAAATGAGATATCATATATACCACATTGATTCAGCCTGCACAAGATGTGCTAACAGAGAACCATCGGAAAAATTACAAAGTCACAGTGTCACAATAAGAAAAGAACCGAAACAAACAAACAAAAAATTACATATGAACACCCATACAAAGCAGCGGGTGTTTCCACCAATCATGATAACTAGAGCAGAAGGAACCCTGCTTAGATTTCAACCATAAGAACGAATTTAGTTTAACTTTTTCGATAAGAAGAAAAGAAGTAAAAACCGTATTTTGGAATATACGATTGTTCCTTTCTTTCCAAATTATCCAAACAGTAGCAAACCAAATTGCCGTCATAAATAATTGAGAAGATCTTGGCAGTCCCACCATTTTAGTAAACTGCATATAATGATGTCGATTGTCAGTTGGAGAAACCGAAGATAAACCTAACCAGTTCCAAACTCTATACCAAAGGTCGCTGAAAGTATCACATCGAAGAAACAAGTGGAAAGCTGATTAAGAAGTAGCACATCCAGCTGCACATGCGTTGTCGTTTGAATGAATAACCCCCCTGTCGCTTCATATTATCCTTGGTCGGAAGTCTGTTGCGAAGAAGTTGCCACACCAGCAAGGACACCTTTGATGGAATATGCTTATGTCAGACATCGTCTACCAAAGTCATGTTCACCGTATCACCTGAATGAGTAATATATCGATAAGCCTCTCACACCGAGTAGCCACGTATAGGATCCAACAACCACCTCCACGTATTGTACACAGTGTCTTGTAAAACAATGTTATGCAATAAAATATAGCACTCCCTCACACTCTCCTCCTCCCAAGCTAAAAGTCGGCGTCTTCACACCCACGAGGCCACTTTTTGTTTAAAATTAATTTTGAGAAAGTTACTGGGCTAGAACTGATTTTTTTTTTTATTATAAGTTCCAATTTTAAAAAAAACAATGGAATAAATTGTTTTAAAAATAATTATTATTATAAGATCTTTCATTAAAAAAAATCTTTCATATATGCCTATTTAAAACATACATATTTTACTTTATAATATAGTAAATGATAAAGGGCGAAAATGGAATTTAGTTAGACTAATAAGGGTAAAAATGGAATAAAAAATGATGAGTTATAAGTTATAAGCTCAAACTCTACTTGGAATAGCGTCTGAAAAATAAGCTATAAGCTCTTGAAATAAGCTATAAGCTCGTTCTGAAAAGACTGTTATCAAGCGGGGCTTTTTTATCAGACGAACTTATAAGCTATCCGCTATAAGTTATAAGCTCGTTTCTTGGTCTTACCAAGCAGAGCCTAAAAAGTTAATTCAAGACTGCTCTTTCCAAATTATAATTTGACACTTATACATTTACTAGTATTGCCATCAACTACTATAAAAAGTCTTATTAGCCACCAAAATTCAAGATTATTCATCTAATAGAATTACAATCGGACATATTGAAATTAGTGAGATATAATATCCCTGAAAATTTTAAGTCTCGGCGATCAACCTCACAAACCAATCCAAACCTTTTTAGTGTGTTTTGTACTTACTAACCATTTTATTGTACTTGCAGTAAGTACAATACTAGAAAACTAGGGTTTAGACTGTTTATGATATAACTTGAGAGTGATCTCAAGAGTGATATTTATAACCCTTCATGAGTCTGATTTCGCATGACTTAAGCCCCAAGCAAGAGGGGTCTTGGAGTCTTTTCACAGGTTCGTAAAAGCTTCTATGAGACTGTTGAGGCGGCGCCCTTGGGAGTGACACGCCTAGGCCTTAGGAGCTCCCACGAGGGCATTTTGGCCCTTGTGAAGGGCGTTTGAGCCCTTAAGAAGGGCGTGTTTTCCCTTAGAGAGATATCAACGGTCCACAACCCCCAAGAACAAGTATTGGGACAAGGCGAAGTGATGAATTTATCTGTCTTAGAGGCTACGTTGTGTGTTGTTTTGCTATATAGTCATCTAGGTGTGATGTCCCTGAAAAAGGGTTCGTACTTAGCCTGAGAAAACCTTTTTATGAAGGAATTGTACTTGAAAGAACGAAATGGTGTTCTACATGTCCCCCAAGCACGAGTGTTAGTATTAAGCGAAGTGATTAGGATTGTTTTCAGGTCGGTGTGATCTCTCTTTCCTTCTGGCGAGCTGGTCCTTTCAAGAGACTCTTCGTGCGAGCACCCTATTTCTTAGTCATGATCCAACGGTTCAGTTTCACTGACTTTTCGTTAATGCTGACATGTTCTAATTGTCTCGTTTTTGGACATGTGTCTCCAATCGTTGCAAATGTTAATGCGACTCTCGAGTTGGCCTTAAATGTTTTGGTTATAAAAACGTGTCTTGTCTCTTCATTTCTCTTCTTTTCGCTCCTTCTTCCTCGTTTTGTTCTCTCTTGCTTTTAGGGTTTACTTGCTCTGGTTGTTGCGGAGTTTGATTATTTTCATGCAAAGCTTAAGTTACTTCTACCCATGTATTTCCCTGTTTCTTTTCTCCGTTTTTCATTTTTCGTGTCATTTCGAGTTCATTCGTTTTAGACATGGTTTTAATTTGGGAGTATGATGAAACAGGTAGGGTTATAGCTCCGACTACTAGGGATGAGAAATTTAGGCTGTGGAGAGACAGTATGAACCATGCAAAACGGCCGGATGGATTAATGAATTGGGGGGTTTTTGAACAGAGATACTTTGGTTATACTATAATAGGGGATTTGTCGAGCAGTATTGGTAGTGATAGTGATAGCTCAGATAGTGATTGCATTTTCATGTATTCTACCTTAGGATCGAACAATAGAGGTGAGGTTAACAACTACTCTCCCTCACGACCAACTTACGAAATGGGGATTATGTATCTTAGGTCCTTAAGAGAATCAGAAATGGAAAGGATTTCAGAGGACATTCTCCGATCGACTTCCCATTTTACGGATGTCAGGAACATTAACTTTCTTCGGAGTAAGCTACCCATTTCTTCTACTAGTCGTGAGGAGGATGTGATCATTTCGCCCCGCCTTCCGGGCAAGAAGGTATGCATACAATGCCCTAAGGGCGTTAAGGATAAAATGTTCCGCATGTATGTTGTGGTTATAAAAGGGCTAGGCGCGAAGATTCCCTTTACACCTTTTGAGATGGATGCCCTGAAGTTCCTTAATGTGGCACGATCATAAATTCAGCCTAATAGTTAGCCATTCATTCACGGTTTTGAAGAGCTATGTGATGCTTTGGAGCTGGAACCTTCGCTTGGCGTTTTCTTTCACTTTTACGGCACCAAAGTGTTGGTATAAGCCCTAGAGGCCAATAGTTTATGTGAAACTTATCTTATGTATCATGACTTTTATTATTAAATAATATATGGCACTCTTTATTATATATTTATAGTAATGTTAATAAAGTCCTTAGAATAGATAGTTCATGTAATAATATATTAAGTGTGACTTAATCATGAGATTACATTATCATAAAGAACGCTATTCTTAAATGTATCCGTAGTCAAGCTTTAATATGAATTAGGATAATAATAAAGCGTCGAGACTATTATGTATGAAGACTGATGACCGCATCTCATGGGTCATAGATATGAGATATCAAGTCTATACATAGGTATAAATGTTAGGAGTAATATTTATACTGGATAGACCCATCGTGAGAATACTACATAGTAAGTTATGAGATTGTCATAAGATATTCTCACAATGATAATAGTGTACATCGCTCTTTGACCTGAAACCACTATGATCCCTAGATGTGGACTCAAGTGCTTTGTTGCCATTCTAACGTTGTCTGTAAAAGGATAACCATAACGTTGGTTGATGGGTACTTGATGAATCATGCTGAGGGGAATAGTGTCCTAGATGGGATTTGTCCCTCCTCATAAACAGGAGATAAATCTATAGGCCTCTTGATGAAATATGACTGTAAAACTGCATGGCCATGCCGAACTAAGTCGATATAGGATATTGGACTTATTCGTTATTCAGTATATTTTGGAATCAAGAAATATAAATATTGATCTACACAATGGTGACAAAATCTATGCATTGAGATCAATAAAGATATTAGGACAAAGGAGTAATCGTATACATAAGTATTATCATGGAAAAAGGTTTCGTCAGATCACTTGATATTCTTGTCACTTGGGTAGCAATGATGTGTTGCTAGATACCGCTCATTGTTTATAGTATTAAATATTAGATTTAATATTATTGCCAACGTGACTAGAACCTATAGGGTCACACACAAAGAACAGTCAAAAGAGAAATATATAAGTATGACTTATATAAGGGGTGCGTTTAGTAAATAACGCTAATTAGTTAGCAGAATTACTAAACTCGTTATTGGTCTTACAGAAGCCCAATAGTGACTTCTAAACTTGCAGAGCACACTAAGAGTTCTATAAATAGAAGCCTAGTGCTGAAGTTTGAGGTTGCACGTTTTGAAACCCTTAACTCTCTGAAACTTCTAATTCATTGGCTAGCACCGAGTTTTGGAGGAGCACTGTTCGTGTGTACTTGCTAGAGGCTTTGCTACTTGCTGCTTGCTTTGCTGTGATCGTGCTTCCAGTTTCCAGCTTTCAGATTTCACACTTCGAGGTAACAATCGAATCACTGATTCATGTGTAATTCGTAATGATCCAAGGAAAGAAAATCGAATTTTTTTTTATCCGCTGCTTATTCTGTTTATGAATCGATTTTCCTTCACAAAGGTGTAGACAAATTGTCTTGGATTTCAATTAGTGCCCACCCCGGAAAGAAGCTTTTCCTCCCCTTATGCTTCAAACTTTAAAAAGGATTGGAGGGAAACTTTTGTCAGGGTTTAGGGTGGGCTGAGGTGCTTTGGAGCAGCCGTGAGGGTGGATTAAGAGCTTATGTTTAATATGTGTTGAACGAGTGCGCCTGTTGTGGTCATGGGTTATGACTTTGGTAAAATAACACCATATGAAAAGGGCGCAGTTTGCTTCCTGGAGAAGATGCTGCTTACATATATCCATGATCTTCTGAATAAAGAGGGAGATTCTAAAAGTCTTGAAGAGTATTTGCGTTAATATTCTTCTTGTTGGTTTGCTTCTTATTTTTTACTTGTTCTTTTTGTTAACCCTTCTTTTTTGTTTTTTGTTTTTCAGAACCAATTATTCCTTTAACTGGCTCGGAACACAGGAAATATATGGCCTAACTGAAGGCCAATTTTTTTGCGGTGGGGTATACTACCAGTGATCCTTTCAGGCTCATCTCAGGAAAAATAAGAAGAAGGATGCGTGGTCGAGGTTGGAAATTGCTGGTGGGAGTGCGAATATGGAAGTTGATGTGGGCGGGAAGATGACTGATGGTGAGATGATTGACCAAGTGGACTCGCCATAGTGAAAAAGGTCTAAAATTTGCAAAGCTGATTCCATGATGGTTGATACTGAAAAAGCCTAGGCGAGCGTGAAGGTTTCTGAATCGAATCGTGAGGTGAAGAAATCATTTTGGCATAACGATTTTGAATTTCGCAAGTACATGGAAGAAAACGTGCCATTTTCTGCTGCTGACGTAGATGTTAGTACTCATGCCAAGTTTGAGGAGCTTGTCACTGACGCTGGTATGTCTACCCTTGGCTCTCTCTTACTGGTTTATAGCATGGAGAAGAAACACATGGCTTTGGAGGGAAGGTACATATATGCCACAGAGGATGTCAAAAAGTGTAAGCAAAAGGCGACTGCTATGGAGGAAAGGTTGAAGTATGCCCTGGATGGAAGAAGAAAGCGGAGAAGTTGGTCAAGGACTTGACTACTGAGAGGGACACCCTAACTTTGGAGAGGGACACTTTGAAAGAAAAAGTTGCTAAGTTAGAAGAAGATTTTGTCAAGGCACAATCAGATTTAAAGGAAACTAGGATGACTCCAGCTAAAACTTTTGATGACGGTTTCGAAGGTGCCAAAGAGCAGGTTCTTCATTTTTTCGTAGAAGTGGATTTAAGTGACTTGGATCCTTATAAAATTCTTGTAGATGGAAAGATGGTGGATGAGGAATGAAGATGCTGCACGTGTTTTTATGCTATGACTTTCTTTTTTGATGTATTTATTTATTTATGTTGGATGTAACTTGTCGTACCCTAATTTTTGACCAATTTTTTATTTTTTATTTTATATATTCGTACGTTGATCGTTTTTCAGTCGTTTGTTTGCGCGCTAATTTTCGTAATATCTGTTTTTATTCGTATGTGTGGTCGCATTTATTTTTCGTTCGTCGTTTATTTTTAATGTCGCTCGCGTATTATTTTCGTAATTTTTATTCGCGTTTTGTGCGTATTTTAGTGTAGCGTAACGTTTGTGTTCGTAAAGTTTATTTTATTCACGTCGTTGATTTATCGTTTTAATTAGTGTAAAAAGCCGCGTAATCTCAGTCGTATCAGACGAAATTTCGGCAGAGAGGTATTTTAAAATACCTCATTTTTTGGTTCCGACGGGACATTTTTTTATTTTATTATTTAAATTTTCGTTTTTAATTATTAATTATTTATTTAGTCATTTATTTTTCCATTCATTTAATGTGTTGTTATTTATTTATCTGTCTTTTTATTTATTTATTTATTTTAAGTCCTTGTCCACTTGTCATTTTATCATTGGTCCAGTCCAACTTTTTCCCCAAGAAACTGCAGGGGTATTTTTGTCATTTTCAGGGTATCAGTGAACAGTACTATAAAAGTACTGTTCACGCGTCAGATTGGTCCCCCAAGGTCAGAATCAGTCAGAAAAGTCACAATCACTTAAAATCATCAAAAAACACAAAATTACTTTCTCTTTCCAAAATTTTGGATCAAAAGTCACAAAAAACTCAAGAACACATGAATATCATATGAACTTCTAAAAAATTCCAGCACACAAATCATCAACCAAACATAACCACAACATCAAAAATCATCACAACAACACGTAAGTCATTTTCGGCCAATCTCTCAACACCACCAAACAACATTTTCGGCCAACCTCTCAACACCACCAAAACCCATTTTCGGCCAAGCCAAACATCAACATACCCACAACCATAAACACCATTTTTTCGGCCATCAACACAACACAACCAAATCGGAAAATCCATACATACCTCATAAGTCATTTTCGGCCAAGGCAAGGCAAAAGAACCGTGAACAAGCAACACGCCAAAGTAGAAGGATAGCGTGAAAGAAGAAAAAAACAGTAGCAAGGGAAGAACAAGGAAGAACAAGGAAGAATAAAGGTAATTTTCATGGCTTTTTGTGTGTTTTTGGGTAGATTTCTTTTTGTAGATCTAGGTTTGGTTGTTCGTTTTTTGTAAAAACTAAGGCTAGATCCATGCTTGGAAGAAGAAAAGGAAGGGATTGAGGTATTTTTTTTTTAAAAAGGGAGGAGAACCACCGCTCCGACGCGGCGGCGCTCCGGCCGGCCACCGCGTCGGAGCACCAACCACCATCCCCTTCCTTTCTTTTTCCGGCGAGCATTAGAGAGAGGGGAGAGAGCTTTTTCAGATTTGTGTTGTTTAGAGAGAGAGGGAAATGGAACAAATGAAAGAAAACACAAAAAAAACCATTTATATGCTCATTTATGGAAGCTGGGCGGGTCACCCATGGGTTGACCCAGTACCCATGCCCAGCTCCAGTACCCAAGCCCAATTTTGCTACTGTCTTGCTGTTTGGTACACCCCTATAGTGCTGCCTTCACCCCCTCTCTATACCTATAGTATTTTTCTTTTAAATTCATGCATTTCTTTAATCATACAACATTAAAACTATGTTTCATGCATTTTTATTAGTGTCATAATTTTCATATCATGCATTTTTTTATTTGTTTTATTTAAATTTTTATCTCTTATATTTTAGTTGATTTTAGGCTTTGAAGTAACATTTCATACTTTTTTTCTATTTTTTGTCTAATGTTTTAATTATCATGCAATCACTATCTTTTGGTCTATTTAATGGTTTAATTCCTATCTTATGCATTTTGTTTCATTAGCATTTTAAATATCCCGCATTATATAGTTTACCTATCAATTTAATCTTAAACTCATGCATTTTTCTAACTAATATTTTCTTTTTTTCGAAAACTTGCGTTTCATACTTTTTAAAATACGTTGGATGTCATGCATTTTAGTTGGTAGTTATTCTCATATGTGATGTTCTTTTTATGCTTAATGTTTCGTTATATCTCATTTCGCATCATCTCTAGTATAATCTCATGCATCTTTTAATTTTTTTTGTTATGTATTTATTTATCATACTTAGTATGTAATTAGGGAATTGATGTAATTTATTTTCGCGCATTTTTTTCTTTTGAGACCATAGAATGTATTTAGGGTATGTAATATGTAACCGGCACACGCACTGACACGCGCACCGACACACCACTTTATTTATCGCTTTATGCTTATTTATTTTTCCGCCGTTACGCGATTTCATCGTTAGTTTAGAGAAAAATATTTTCTTCAAAAAAATCAATCAAGTCAAATTCAAATTTCTTTTAAGTAAACCTTGGTATGTAATCCAAGTGATTTTCTTTTTATTTTCCTTAATCAAATGTTAATTAATTTAATATCCACATTAGACATGGATTTCGTATAATTAAAATTGACCAACTTCATCGTATTTTCTTCTCATGCCTTGAGGCCTCTCATCTCTTCTTAAAACCTTTCTTTCAAAAATGTTAAAATCAATTCAACTCATCAAATAAGTTCTTTAGCCGAACTACTTGATTTTGATCCCGATTTATTTGGGTAAGTAGGCAAAGGGTTTCGACCCTTCCAAATCAATAAAAATAACCAAAAACATGCTTCACCTTTCTCCTTTCTTTCACTTTAACTCTTAACTTTTTTTAATAAGTAAAATCAATTTAGCGCAAGATTAGAGAATAGATAGAAGGTTCCTATGGGATACCATAGTCGGTTTGGGTGCCTAACACCTTCCCCAATCGAAACCAACCTCCGAATCCAAGGTCTCATAAGGGTTTTTACTCACTTTTTCCCTTCCCGCGAATAAAAGTTGAGAGTTCAATGATTAAAGGTTCAAATCCGATCAATGATTTTGATACCCGAAAATCACGAGCACAGAAATGGCGACTTCACTGGGGACCTTTTAGAGGGTTAAGCCTATTTTATCTTTCTTTACTTTTGCGCTTTATCATTTGCTTGTACCTTGTAAATACGTGCCTAATTGTTTACTTTCTTTTTTCGTGAGTGGCGAGATAAGTCCTACACCCGGGTTTGAGTGAAATATAAGATAGGAGTGGTAGAATCATAGTGACATGCCGAGAGTATTCTCGTGTGGTGGAACATGTGATATAACCACACTTAGCGGAGGATCTTGAAGTGATATACGTCGGCGTGTGTTGTCGCGCTTAGACATTATTGCTTTTAAGTTTCCGTCGAAGCTAAGGACCTTAGTTACCTTCAACCCATCTTGGCCATTAGGATGTAGCGCGGTGGCTAACCAAGTGTTGTCTTGATCTTAGTCGATACGCGATGCTACACTCAAACTAGACTCTCCTACGGACGCTGTTGGACCGGGTGTCGTCTCGGGAATCCAATAAAGTGCGGAGGGGGTTGTAATTTGAGAACTGTGTTAGCACCCTGGTTACAAGTGCATCTGAAACCTTAGTCCTTACCAAATGGCGTGTTTACCCTCAGCTCCAACTTTTGTGTACTTAACCTCACCATGTTTTCTATGTTCTTTAGCATAATCATGCATACATGCATTCATACATAGATACTCTTTTTGCATCCATTAAAACATCGAAGGACTTATGTAATCCTGTTTTTGTAAACATATTAGATATGGAGGGTGTTGTGAAGAAAATTGTAAAGATGACTAAGAAGTATGATTTCAAGAAACCGGATTTGGAGAATTTAAGGAAGCTAGCAAGGAGGTTGACTAGCCCGAACCACTTTCGTGAGCGGTATGGTTATTTGCTTAGTATTCTCAAGACGGATGTCGACGAAGGGCTTCTCCATACTTTGGTCTAGTTCTATGACCCACTTTATCACTGTTTTACTTTCCCGGATTATCAGCTTATGCCCACACTTGAAGAGTACTCTTATTGGATCGGTTTACCCATACTCAACAAAGTACCTTTCCATGGTCTTGAACCCGCACCCAAGTATTCAACCATTGCGGCTGCTCTTCATCTTGAAATTTCCGAGATAAAAGCCAATCTCACCCTTAAAGGAGGTCTCCAATGCCTACCCTTCAATTTCCTATACCAAAAAGCCACCACTTTCTCCGAGAGATCCAATGCCGATGCCTTTGAGGCCATCCTTGCTTTACTTATCTATGGTATCGTGCTTTTCCCGAATGTTGACAACTTCGTTGACATGAATGTTATCCAGATTTTTCTTACCCAGAATCCTGTCCCTACCTTGCTTGCTGATACCTACTTATCCATCAATGACCGTACATCTAAAGGACGTGGAGTTATCATTTGTTGTACACCCTTACTCTACACCTGGTTTACCTCACATTTACCTCGCCCTAAAATTCGATCTGAATTCATTCCATGGTCGGAGAAACTCATGGCTCTCACCCTAGATGATATAGTGTGGTACAACTCGGCTTATGATACTGGAGTGATTATTGACCATTGTGGGGAGTTCTCCAATGTGCCTCTTCTTGGTATACACGGGGGCATAAGTTATAACCCGCTTCTTGCCAGACGTCAGTTTGGGTACCCTATGAGGATGAGACCTGCTTACCTCTTCTTATCCAGCGAGTTTTTCTTGTACAAGGAGGATGTTAATGACAAGAGAATGCAGTTTGTGCAAGCTTGGCGATCCATTATCAGATTGAACAAGAGCCAGTTGAAGTATAAGTCAAGTGTAACTCACGAATCTTACGTCGATTGGGTCATTGATAGAGCTGCTCAGATAGGGATGCCTTACCCCCTGCTAAGGTCTTTAACTGCAACTATTCCAACAATACCAGTGCCTTTACCTCCTAAGACCATGGAGGAGTATCAGGCGCGTTTGGTTGAGTCAGAGCGCGAAAGTGCCGAGTGGAAAGAGAAATATCATGCAGCTAAGCGTGAGAATGACACTCTCATGGGTCTTTTAGAAGAAGAGAATTGGAAAAATCATAAGAAAGATCAAGAGATTGCTGAGCTGAAAGAGCGTATCAGGGTAAAGGATGCTATACTTGAACAGGTTCCCAGGAGTAAGAAGAAACGCATGGATTTCTTCGCTGGTCCGCATTCAGATTTGGAGGAGTAGTCTTCTTCAAGAGCTTGAGATCTTCATCTTTTGTTTCCTTTTATTGTATTTTCTTAGTTTTCTATTATGTACTTTGAAGTCTATCCCTTGGCTCAGTTTGTTAAAAGGGAATTATCTTGTCTTTGCTTTTTATTTTTGTAATGAATGTTTAGGGTTGTTATGTTTACAAAAGATTGTTTCTATAAGTTCTTCGATGAATCAAAAAATTGCATTGTTTTTGCATTTAGCATATCATGCATCATACTGCATCCATAAACTGTCAAAACCGAGTCTCCTAATTCTCTCATTTCTGCCTCAGTCAAGGAAAGTGGCCCGGCGTATTCAGTACAAGCCTTCTCGCATCCACAACACTCGGGCAATTGTTAAAAAGAAGATGGATTTGATAGAACAAGAGAACAGGGATCTCAAAGAACAGGTTATTACACTCAGAGAGGGGATGGATAAGTTAACGGTTATGATGGAAGCTATAATGGCCAATCAGGCACAAGCGGCAGCTACCCAGCCGATTCTTGATGTTATCCCGGTCCAACCAGTTCTTGATGCTCAGCCAATTCCTGTTGTTGTGTCTGCTGCACATAATTCTCCTGTGGTTGTTTCGTCTGCCCAGACTGGTCCTACACAACCGATCCTTACTGCTACGGCTGCTGGCACTGCACAGCCCACCCCGGCTGGTTTTTCTTTTGGAGATGCATCAAATATGTACAATGAAGGTCTTCGTCCTCCTGGTTTTGCTTATCACCCTCAAAACTACATGTCCAAAGAGTATCCTTGGAGTATGCCTCTTACAACTAATGAAGGTGTACGCTTTGCTGGCCCAGAAATGCCAACTCCTTATGGACAACAAGCAACACCATTTTTTCATCATGGACAGTTATTCCCTCAAGCTGTCATGAATCACACGGCACCCATTGTGCACACTGCCCAGCAAGATGAAGGACCAATCTATCATTCGGGTAGTGTAGTAGGAGATGACAGAATGGTAAGTCTGGAAGAGAAGTACGACATAGTGCAGAAAGAACTGAGGGCTCTTCGCGGTAAAGACATCTATGGTCAGAATGTGCACGATCTTTGTTTGGTCCCAAATGTGGTACTGCCTCCCAAGTTCAAGACTCCGGATTTCGTCAAATATGAAGGGAACACTTGCCCACAGAGTCATCTGGTTATGTATGTAAGGAAGATGACAGCCTACAAGGACAATGAACCTTTGCTCATTCATTGTTTCCAAGACAGTTTGACTGGTCCCGCACAAATATGGTACATGAATCTGAAGGGCATCACCACCTTCGAAGAATTGGCCAGGGCTTTCATACAGCAATACAGGTATAACATACATCTGGGGCCCACCCGAAGGGAACTGCAAGCTATGACTCAAAAGGATAAAGAGTCTTTCAAGGAGTATGCTCCCCGCTTTATTCAAAAATCGGCCCAAATCCGCCCAGCTCTGGAGGAAAGAGAAATGGCTGATCTTTTCTTTGAAACTTTGAGTCCCTACTACTCGGAGAAAATGATTGGTTGCGCATCGCAGAAGTTTACTGAGATGGTTGACGCGGGGGTTCGCATTGAAGATTTGGTTCGAAAAGGAATTTTGGCCAAAGAAGGTAGTGTGTCAAGTGCTTCGTCAGGTGGGTCGTCTAATGGATCCAAGAAATTTGGAAACAGTTATCCAAAGAAGAGTGCTCAGGAAGTCAGTATGGTAGCCCAGGGTGGATCCCAGCCAATATATCCAAACTACCCTTTCATCGCCAATATTCCACCACCTTTTCCAGCTCCACAAAATCAACATTACCACCCACAAACGCCCCAGAGGCCTCCACTATTCTATCCACCACTATATCAACAACCGTATCCGCAACCTTTCTACCAACAACCATATTACCCACCACCACCTCAACAACAACAACAACCTCGTAATCAAGCCCCACAACAGCCAAATCGCCTTCCTAGAAAAGAGTTCCCCCCATACCCATGATGTATGCAGACTTGCTACCCTCTTTATTAGCAAGGAATCTTGTGCAAACTAGGCAACCTCCTCGTCCACAGAACCCACTACCTCCATGGCACCGTGCTGACCTTACCTGTGCCTTTCACCAAGGGGCACCTGGGCATGATGTTGAGCATTGCTACCCGCTCAAAGAAGAAGTTCAGAGGTTGATTCAAAGCAAAGAGTTGTCCTTCGAGGACACCAATTCCAATACTCAGAATAACCCTTTGCCATCTCATGGACCGGCTGTTAATATGATTCAAGAGGATCAAGATTTGAGTCTAATTCTCAGGGCTCAAGATATCAGAACTCCTTTGGTCCCGATTCACGCCAAGATGTGCGAAGCCAACATGTTTAACCATGATCACGATGCTTGTGAAGTGTGTTCTGTGGATCCCCGAGGGTGTGAGAAAGTCCAGGAAGATATACAAGGATTGATTGACAGAAAAGAGCTGATTGTCAAGAAGGAATCCAGGAATGTTTGTGTTATTACCCCGGTGTTTAAGAATCTTGAGGTAGTCCGTGATAGTGTGAAGTCAGACGTCACTCCTCTGGTGATCCGTTTGCCAGGACCTGTTCCCTATACTTCTTAGAAGGCCATACCCTACAGGTATGAAGCAACCATTGTGGAGAATGGTAAAGAGATCCCTCTGCACTCTGCAGATGCTGTCGTAAATATAGCAGGTGTGGGCAAAGTAATGAGAAGTGGGCGTATTCTCCCCACTGTTGTGCGCAATGAGAATACTGCTCCGAATGTGCCAGTGCAGAATCTTGATAAGGGTAAAGGTGCCAGCCAACCTGAGGGGATCATTCAGGAAGGTAGTAATGAGATCTTGAAGCTGATCAAAAAGAGTGAATACAAGATAATCGATCAGTTGTTGCAAACCCCGTCCAAAATTTCCATAATGTCTTTACTTATGAACTCTGGAGCTCATAGGGACACTCTGATGAAGATTTTGGCTCAAGCATATGTGGATCCCGATGTTACCCTGGGGCAATTCGGGAGCATAGTTGGGAATGTAACTGCGTGTAATAACCTGAGCTTCAGTGATGAAGACCTCCCGGCGGAGGGAAGAAACCACAACTGGGCTTTGCATATTTCTGTCCTTTGTAAGTCAGACTCGATGTCGAATGTGTTGATAGACACCGGTTTCGCCCTCAATGTGATGGCAAAAACTACTTTGGAAAGGTTGGCATACCGTGGCGCCCAGTTGAGGCCAAGTGCAGTGATGGTAAAAACATTCGATGGATCTAGGAAGTCGGTGATTGGGGACATAGACTTGCCTATCACGGTGGGCCCTCATACCTTCAAGGTTACATTCCAAGTCATGGACATTCAAGCTTCATACAGTTGCTTACTTGGACGACCGTGGATCCATGAGGCTGGAGCAGTGACCTCCACTCTTCATCAGAGGCTAAAGTTTGTAAGTTGTGGAAAGCTGATAACGGTAATTGGTGAATCAGCCTTGTTGGTTAGTCATTTGTCTGCTTTTTCCTACATCGGTGCTGATGACGTGGAAGGAACTTCTTTTCAGGGGTTCTCTGCAGAAGAAGGAGCTGCTAAGAAGGGTGAGACTTGTATGGCCTCCTTGAAGGATGCCCGGAAGCTTGTACAAGATGGTAAAACAGGAGGCTGGGGTCAGTTGGTACAGCTGCCTGAGAACAAGCGGAAAGAGGGTCTCGGTTTCTCTACCAGTCAATTGAGCGCATTTTTCAAGCCAGCTGAGGGCATTTTTCATAGCGCTGGGTTTATTCATGCTCCACCGGAAACCAATGCTATCCTTGAAGATCAGTCAGAGGAGGTTGCACCTGTCTTTGTGACACCCGGAGGAGCCTGTTGTAATTGGATCGCTGTGGATATTCCTTCTGTGATGCATGTGTCTAAGTAATATGTTTGTCTACTTTTTCGTTTTTTTAAGAAAACTCTTTTCGTCCTGCCCCAGACGAAAATGAAATCTTGTAGAGCTTTTGGTTTTATCTTCAAGTATTGTCGTTATTAATGAAAAATGTCGTTTCTATCGTGACTGTTTTATTCTTTATTTACTGCTTTTTCTGGAAAAATGGTAATAGAAAAATCCCAAATTTTTTTTTCATTCTCTTTTTCTTTTTTTAATCAATCAAATTCAAAAGTCTGCATTTACTCATTTACTAAAATCAATCATAAATCATGTGCAGACTGAACATACATAAGCCCGTTGAACACATTGACCCTATACTTCTGCCCAACTTTGAATCCCCTGTTTACGAGGCTATGGTAGAGGAGGATGATGAGATTCCTGATGAGATCAGATGGATGTTAGAGCAAGAGAAAAAGATCATTCAGCCTCACGAGGAAGAATTAGAATTGATCAATCTGGGTACTGAGGAGGATAGAAAAGAGATCAAGATTGGAGCATCATTGGAAGTTACCGTCAAAGGAAAGGTAATTGAACTTCTCAGAGAGTACGCTGACATATTTGCTTGGTCATACAAAGACATGCCAGGATTAGATCATGTAGTTGTAGAACATCGCTTGCCATTGAAACCTGAGTGTCCTCCAGTCAAACAGAAGCTCAGAAGGTCTCATCCTGATATGGCTCTCAAGATCAAAGAAGAAGTACGGAAGCAGATTGATGCAGGCTTTCTAGTTACATCCGAGTATCCTCAGTGGTTGGCTAACATTGTGCCTGTTCCAAAGAAAGATGGTAAGGTCCGAATGTGTGTTGATTACCGAGATTTGAACAAGGCAAGTCCGAAGGATGATTTCCCTCTACCTCATATTGATGTATTGGTTGATAGTACTGCTCAATGCAAAGTTTTCTCCTTCATGGACGGGTTCTCTGGTTACAATCAGATCAAGATGGCTCCTGAAGATAGAGAAAAGACATCTTTCATCACGCCGTGGGGCGCTTTCTGTTATGTAGTCATGCCATTTGGTTTGATAAATGCTGGTGCCACTTATCAGAGGGGTATGACCAAGATATTCCATGATATGATGCACAAAGAGATAGAAGTTTATGTGGATGATATGATTGTCAAGTCTGGTACTGAAGAAGAACATGTTGAGTATCTGTTGAAGATGTTCCAACGGTTGAGAAAGTACAAGCTCCGTTTGAATCCTAATAAATGTACTTTCGGTGTCCGATCAGGGAAACTTTTGGGCTTCATTGTTAGTCAGAAGGGCATTGAAGTAGATCCCGACAAAGTCAGAGCCATCCGGGATATGCCCGTTCCAAAAACAGAGAAACAAGTCAGAGGTTTTCTCGGAAGACTGAATTATATCTCCAGGTTTATCTCTAATATGACTGCTATTTGTGGGCCGATATTCAAGCTACTCCGCAAAGATCAAAGGATCGTTTGGACGGAAGATTGTCAGAAAGCCTTCGACAGTATCAAGGAGTTTTTGTTAGAACCTCCAATTCTTGTCCCTCCAGTTGAAGGAAGACCGTTGATCATGTACTTGACTGTGTTAGAAAATTCCATGGGTTGTGTACTCGGACAGCAAGATGAAACTGGTAGAAAAGAGCATGCAATCTATTACTTAAGCAAGAAATTCACAGATTGTGAATCCCGATACTCGGCACTTGAGAAGACTTGTTGTGCTTTAGCCTGGGCTACCAAACGTCTCCGGCACTATATGATCAATCATACCACTTGGTTGATATCCAAAATGGACCCAATCAAGTACCTCCTGAAGAAGTCTTCGATATCAGGAAGAATTGCTCGTTGGCAGATGTTATTGGCCGAGTTTGATATTGAATACCATACTCAGAAAGCAATCAAAGGGAGTATCCTGGCGGATCACTTGGCTCATCAACCAGTTGAAGATTATCAACCTGTTAAGTTTGATTTCCCTGATGAAGAGGTTATGTATTTGAAGATGAAAGATTGTGATGAACCGTTGTTTGGCGAAGGTCCAGATCCTGAATCTAAATGGGGTTTGATATTCGATGGGGCCGTTAATGCTTATGGCAATGGAGTCGGGGCAGTCCTTGTCACACCTGAGGGTACTCACATCCCTTTTACTGCAAGGCTACGATTTGATTGTACAAACAATATGGCAGAATATGAAGCTTGCATCATGGGCATTGAAGAAGCAATCAATATGAGGATTAAGAATATTGATATATGTGGAGATTCAGCCTTGGTGATTAATCCGATCAAAGGGAAGTGGGAAACTCACCATGCTGGTTTGATTCCTTACAGAGATTATGCAAGACGGTTGTTAACTTTCTTTAACAAAGTGGAGTTGCGTCACATTCCCCGTGATGAGAATCAGATGGCAGATGCTTTGGCCACCTTGTCTTCGATGATCAAAGTAAATCGTCACAATGATGTGCCATTAATCAGTGTCCAGTTCCTTGAAAGGCCCGCTTATGTGTTTTCAGTTGAAGTACTTGCTGATGGTAAGCCATGGTTTCATGATATCAAGGTTTTCCTTCAAACTCAAGAGTATCCGCTTGGGGCATCTCACAAAGATAAGAGGACTTTGAGAAGACTGTCTGGTAATTTCTTCCTGAATGAAGATGTATTGTACAAAAGAAACTTTGATGCAATGTTGCTCAGGTGTGTGGATGAACGTGAAGCAGATTTATTGATGCATGAGATACATGAAGGTCCCTTTGGCACTCATTCCAGTGGACATGCAATGGCTAAGAAAGCATTGAGGGCAGGTTATTACTGGATAACGATGCAAGCTGATTGTTATAATCATGCCAAGAAGTGCCACAAATGTCAGATATATGCAGATAAGAGCCATGTACCACCATCTATGCTCAACGTTATCTCTTCTCCGTGGCCTTTCTCCATGTGGGGCATTGATATGATTGGTCGGATTGAACCAAAAGCTTCCAATGGACATCGTTTCATACTAGTGGCTATTGATTACTTTACCAAGTGGGTTGAAGCGCCATCTTTCGCCAATGTGACCAAGCAAGTAGTAGTTCGGTTCATCAAGAATAACATCATCTGCCGTTATGGTATTCCTAACAAGATCATCACGGATAATGGTACAAATTTGAACAACAACATGATGAAAGAATTGTGCGATGACTTCAAGATTGAACATCACAACTCTTCTCCATACAGGCCTCAGATGAATGGTGCGGTTGAGGCTGCAAATAAGAATATCAAGAAGATCGTGCAAAAGATGGTGGTTACTTACAAAGATTGGCATGAGATGTTACCCTATGCTTTACATGGATATCGTACCTCAGTGCGTACTTCAACAGGGGCAACCCCATTCTCTTTGGTATATCGTATGGAAGCAGTGCTCCCTGTGGAAGTGGAAATCCCATCTTTGAGAGTCTTGATGGAGGCTGAATTAACTGAAGCGGAATGGTGCCAGAGTAGGTATGATCAATTGAATTTGATTGAAGAGAAACACATGACTGCTTTGTGTCACGGACAACTATATCAGTCAAGGATGAAACAGGCGTTTGACAAAAAGGTTCATCCCCGTGAATTCAAAGAAGGAGACCTTGTGATCAAGTGTATCAAATCTTTCCAACCGGATCCCAGGGGCAAGTGGTCTCCGAATTATGAAGGTCCTTATGTGGTCAAGAGAGCGTTCTCTGGTGGTGCTTTAATCCTTACAAATATGGATGGAGAAGATTTACCTCGTCCTGTGAATTCTGATGCAGTCAAGAAATACTTTGTCTAAAGATATATGAAAAGAATAGCTCGGTAGGTCGAAAACCCGAAAGGGCGGCCTAAACCAAAAAAGAGCGTCACGGTAAGTCGAAAACCCGAAAGGGCGGCTTAGGCAAAAATTAGAGAAAAAAAAAAAGACACAAAAAAAGGAAAAAGAATTGAAAAAAAAGAGGTTATCCTGATACGTCGAAAACCCGAAAGGGCGGCCTATGCAAAAGTTAAGGACTCTGACAAAGTAACTGCATCAGATCAAGCATCACCCATTTGGGGCACCTTAGATGTCAAGAAGTCCTCCGACACTAAAGCATCTAAACAGTGGTTCAAAGTTGTTAAAGAATGTAGTGGTTATTGTGTTCAATGTACCTTCCCATGTAGTTACCATTTTCCAACTTTTGTAATCCGTGGAGCCATGCCTTTGGCCGGTTACCACCCTATTACATTAATTTGAGCCGGTGCACTCTTTTGGAATTCTTGTTTATTCTATATGCAATTTTTTCTTCTTCCATTTTTAATGTCAATACTTGAAGTAAAAACTTTAAAAATTCTTTTACTTTTTATGTTTTCTTTTGGAAAAAACAAAAAAAATTGACAAACATATTATTTGTAGATTCATGTATCATGGAAACATATGTCAACATCCATTCAAACACAGGTGAATTCAACAGAGTGGATCGTAGTCTTGCAAAAAAAAAGAGATATATGAAAAGAAAAGCTCGCTAAGTCGAAAACCCGAAAGGGCGGCTTAAGCCAAAAATGAGCGTCCCGGTGGATCGAAAACCCGAAAGGGCGGTCCAGGCAAAAATTAGGGACATACAAAAAAAAAAATATTCCCGGTGGATTGAAAACCCGAAAGGGCGATCCAGGCAAAAGTTAGGGATTTCAAAAAAAAAAAAAAAAAAAAAGAGAAAAGAATACAAAAAAAGCAATGACTATGTGAAGCACGATTTTGAGAAGGTATTTTGGTTCCGTTCAGAAATGGCGACCTCAGCCAGGTTTTTGTGTTATGTGTTCCTTACCCAGCTTTGGTTTGGTTAACGGGAGGTACTCCGTTTGTGTTTTGATTCATCTCCAATGATATTATCCCCAGTGAAGAATGCTAAGTGTTGGCATTGTAATACCGGGTCACTATCCTTACGACCTGCCCAATCTTGTCTCGTCAGTTTCACCAATATACTTTCATACATGTTTCATTCATTCATGCATACTAATATCATTCATATGCATTTTACCTGTGTGTCGTCCTCCATGTGTATCCAGTAAAAGTTGTCATCATCAATGTGTTCATTCCGGTCTGTTTACCAATTAAGTTTCTGTCAAGTGGCAGGTCCCACCTTTCAATTTTCCCCAGTATCTTGTTTAAGCTACATTCGTATAAAGAGTATTCGTGTGTACCCTGTATTCGTTTAGCAAAATTGCCTCAGTAATAGTAACGCATCACCAGTATTTCAGTTTGTATGTTTGTCATTACCCCAGTAAAGGTAATTGACATTTTTACCCTTCGTATGTTCGTTATTACCCCAGTAAAGGTAATGACCAGTATTTCATTTCGTATGTTTGTCATTACCCCAGTAAAGGTAATTGACAGTTTTACCCTTCGTATGTTTGTCATTACCCCAGTAAAGGTAATTGACAGTTTTACCCTTTCGTATGTTCGTCATTACCCCAGTAAAGGTAATTGACAGTTTTACCCTTCGTATGTTTGTCGTTACCCCAGTAAAGGTAATTGACATTTTTACCCTTCGTATGTTCGTTATTACCCCAGTAAAGGTAATGACCAGTATTTCATTTCGTATGTTTGTCATTACCCCAGTAAAGGTAATTGACAGTTTTACCCTTCGTATGTTTGTCATTACCCCAGTAAAGGTAATTGACAGTTTTACCCTTTCGTATGTTCGTCATTACCCCAGTAAAGGTAATTGACAGTTTTACCCTTTCGTATGTTCGTCATTACCCCAGTAAAGGTAATTGACAGTTTTACCCTTCGTATGTTCGTCGTTACCCCAGTAAAGGTAATTGACAGTTTTACCCTTTCGTATGTTTGTCGTTACCCCAGTAAAGGTAATGACCAGTTTTTCTTTTCGTATGTCCGTACTTGCATAACAGATAACTCATATCATTACATCCATAGAGCTTTCTCGATTTCTGAGTTGGTCAAAAATTGGTGTACTTGATATTTAAGTCTCTCCGACCCGTCGTTTCAAAAATCTTCGTCTTTTTAAACCCTCGTGACGGAGAAACTTAAATAGGGGCATATGTCGTACCCTAATTTTTGACCAATTTATTTTTTTATTATTTTATTTATTCGTACGTTGATCGTTTTTCAGTCGTTTGTTTGCGAGCTAATTTTCGTAATATCTGTTTTTATTCGTATGTGTGGTCGCATTTATTTTTCGTTCGTCGTTTATTTTTAATGTCGCTCGCGTATTATTTTCGTAATTTTTATTCGCGTTTTGTGCGTATTTTAGTGTAGCGTAACGTTTGCGTTCGTAAAGTTTATTTTATTCACGTCGTTGATTTATCGTTTTAATTAGCGTAAAAAGCCGCGTAATCTCAGTCGTATCAGACGAAATTTCAGCAGAGAGGTATTTTAAAATACCTCATTTTTTGGTTTCGACGGGACATTTTTTTATTTTATTATTTAAATTTTCGTTTTTAATTATTAATTATTTATTTAGTCATTTATTTTTCCATTCATTTAATGTGTTGTTATTTATTTATCTGTCTTTTTATTTATTTATTTATTTTAAGTCCTTGTCCACTTGTCATTTTATCATTGGTCCATTCCAACTTTTTCCCCAAGAAACTGCAGGGGTATTTTTGTCATTTTCAGGGTATCAGTGAACAGTACTATAAAAGTACTGTTCACGCGTCAGATTGGTCCCCCAAGGTCAGAATCAGTCAGAAAAGTCACAATCACTTAAAATCATCAAAAAACACAAAATTACTTTCTCTTTCCAAAATTTTGGATCAAAAGTCACAAAAAACTCAAGAACACATGAATATCATATGAACTTCTAAAAAATTCCAGCACACAAATCATCAACCAAACATAACCACAACATCAAAAATCATCACAACAACACGTAAGTCATTTTCGGCCAATCTCTCAACACCACCAAACAACATTTTCGGCCAACCTCTCAACACCACCAAAACCCATTTTCGGCCAAGCCAAACATCAACATACCCACAACCATAAACACCATTTTTTCGGCCATCAACACAACACAACCAAATCGGAAAATCCATACATACCTCATAAGTCATTTTCGGCCAAGGCAAGGCAAAAGAACCGTGAACAAGCAACACGCCAAAGTAGAAGGATAGCGTGAAAGAAGAAAAAAACAGTAGCAAGGGAAGAACAAGGAAGAATAAAGGTAATTTTCATGGCTTTTTGTGTGTTTTTGGGTGGATTTCTTTTTGTAGATCTAGGTTTGGTTGTTCGTTTTTTGTAAAAACTAAGGCTAGATCCATGCTTGGAAGAAGAAAAGGAAGGGATTGAGGTATTTTTTTTTTAAAAAGGGAGGAGAACCACCGCTCCGACGCGGCGGCGCTCCGGCCGGCCACCGCGTCGGAGCACCAACCACCATCCCCTTCCTTTCTTTTTCCGGCGAGCATTAGAGAGAGGGGAGAGAGCTTTTTCAGATTTGTGTTGTTTAGAGAGAGAGGGAAATGGAACAAATGAAAGAAAACACAAAAAAAACCATTTATATGCTCATTTATGGGAGCTGGGCGGGTCACCCATGGGTTGACCCAGTACCCATGTCCAGCTCCAGTACCCAAGCCCAATTTTGCTACTGTCTTGCTGTTTGGTACACCCCTATAGTGCTGCCTTCACCCCCTCTCTATACCTATAGTATTTTTCTTTTAAATTCATGCATTTCTTTAATCATACAACATTAAAACTATGTTTCATGCATTTTTATTAGTGTCATAATTTTCATATCATGCATTTTTTTATTTGTTTTATTTAAATTTTTATCTCTTATATTTTAGTTGATTTTAGGCTTTGAAGTAACATTTCATACTTTTTTTCTATTTTTTGTCTAATGTTTTAATTATCATGCAATCACTATCTTTTGGTCCATTTAATGGTTTAATTCCTATCTTATGCATTTTGTTTCATTAGCATTTTAAATATCCCGCATTATATAGTTTACCTATCAATTTAATCTTAAACTCATGCATTTTTCTAACTAACATTTTCTTTTTTTCGAAAACTTGTGTTTCATACTTTTTAAAATACGTTGGATGTCATGCATTTTAGTTGGTAGTTATTCTCATATGTGATGTTCTTTTTATGCTTAATGTTTCGTTATATCTCATTTCGCATCATCTCTAGTATAATCTCATGCATCTTTTAATTTTTTTTGTTATGTATTTATTTATCATACTTAGTATGTAATTAGGGAATTGATGTAATTTATTTTCGCGCATTTTTTTCTTTTGAGACCATAGAATGTATTTAGGGTATGTAATATGTAACCGGCACACGCACTGACACGCGCACCGACACACCACTTTATTTATCGCTTTATGCTTATTTATTTTTCCGCCGTTACGCGATTTCATCGTTAGTTTAGAGAAAAATATTTTCTTCAAAAAAATCAATCAAGTCAAATTCAAATTTCTTTTAAGTAAACCTTGGTATGTAATCCAAGTGATTTTCTTTTTATTTTCCTTAATCAAATGTTAATTAATTTAATATCCACATTAGACATGGATTTCGTATAATTAAAATTGACCAACTTCATCGTATTTTCTTCTCATGCCTTGAGGCCTCTCATCTCTTCTTAAAACCTTTCTTTCAAAAATGTTAAAATCAATTCAACTCATCAAATAAGTTCTTTAGCCGAACTACTTGATTTTGATCCCGATTTATTTGGGTAAGTAGGCAAAGGGTTTCGACCCTTCCAAATCAATAAAAATAACCAAAAACATGCTTCACCTTTCTCCTTTCTTTCACTTTAACTCTTAACTTTTTTTAATAAGTAAAATCAATTTAGCGCAAGATTAGAGAATAGATAGAAGGTTCCTATGGGATACCATAGTCGGTTTGGGTGCCTAACACCTTCCCCAATCGAAACCAACCTCCGAATCCAAGGTCTCATAAGGGTTTTTACTCACTTTTTCCCTTCCCGCGAATAAAAGTTGAGAGTTCAATGATTAAAGGTTCAAATCCGATCAATGATTTTGATACCCGAAAATCACGAGCACATAACTTATGTACTTTTCTTAAGTGGGCGATCCTTTGTGGCGCTTCAGTACTTTGTAATTTTAACTTGGTTGGTTTATGATTGGTTAGTGCTTCTATTTATTCCTTTCAATTTTGTGCAATTTATTTTCATTTTTTCTTGATTGTTAATTGTCTTCTGGCGTCGTGTTTGTTGTTTAGTTCTAGTTTCAAATTACGTAGAATTTTCTATATTTAGAAGAGGATGATAGAGGTGCGCTTTAGCCTTTTGAATGGCGTATTTTCGCTTGATCGATGTAACAATGATCCTCAGAGCCCCATCTTAGGGTTGATGACAGTCAAAGCCAGAGCCCCATTTCAGGGTTGACGGATAGTCGACACCAGATCCATATTCACGGTTGATGGAATAGTCGACTCCAGAGCCTCATTCAAGGTTGACAGATAGCCAATGCAGAGGCTTATTCAAGGTTGATGGATAGTCGATTCCAGATCCTCATTCATGGTTGACAAATAGTTGACGTGGGGAGATAACTTTATTTTTGCTAATCCAAGGAGACATGATATTAGGAGATTTTAAGAAAGTAGGGTGCCTCGTTAAAAACCCATGCCCTTGCAAAGGAAAAGAGTGCCATCCTATCCTTTTTATTGAATGAAAAAAGAATCTTTAACCATTGTTTGGGGGCTAAGAAATGACCGCCTTATTGAAAACATGAAAAAGTAAAAACAAAAAAAAAAACTTTGACTAAAGTAATGTCGTAGATTGGCCACATTCCATCTATGCGGTATTGAATTTTTGTTTAGCTCCTCTAGTTTGTATGCTCCATGTGGCAATTTTTCTCTGATTTAGTACGGTCCCTCCCAGTTGGGTAGTAGCTTTCCTATTCAAGTTGAGGCGACCACTTGCTTGAGGATGATATCTCCTTCCTTCATCTCTTGGGGAATTACCTTTGAGTTGTTTCGACGAGCTGCTCGTTGTTTGGCAGCGAACTCTTGAAAATGAGCTGCTTCACTAATTTCATCAATCATGTCCATGATACATCTTAGACCTATCTCATTAGCTTTCAGAAAAAAAGTACGCCGTGAGTAATAAGTAGGGTTATAGATTGTTAGTTGGCGATCCTACAGAGAAAAGGTTAGTGTAAAAAGAAAAAACTACCATCTTTGAAGAAGTTATCTCGGCGCCATGTTGGTGTGTTGATTTCTACTAGGAGCATGGCGTCGGCGCCATAAACCAATGTAAACGATGTTTCTTTTGTTGTTGAATGTGGAGTTGTGTGATATGACCACAATATCTTGTATTTTTGTTTTATGCAGAAGATGAATATATTATGCATTTATGGGTAAATTTGATTATTTTTAGAAAAGACATTATGGAACTTTAGCTTGTGCAGTTGTTCAGACCAAAGTCCTATGTTTGCCTCTAACTTCTTTTTGATGTCGTTCAAGATTACCTTGTTGGCGGATTTTGCTTACCCGTTAGCTTGTGGATGGATTATAGACACGAACTTGGTGTGAATCCCTAAGTGATTGCAGAAATTGACGACTGAAGAGCTGGTGAACTGAGTTCCGTTATCTGATACAATGCATTTGGGGAGTCCAAAGCGACAATTTTTTTCCAATATAATCTTTTTACTCTCTCTGCCGTAATTTTAGCAACAACCTCAACCTCAATCCACTTAGGAATTTTAGTTGTACTAGAGCGAGGGGAAAAGGTCCTACGATGTCAACTGCCCATTTGTGGAAGGGTCATTGCGAGAAGACGAAGGTAAGTTCGTTCGCTTGGGCGTGCTTTTTGTCTGAGAACCTTTGGCATTTGTCACACTTTTTCACAATCTCGGCGTTATCCTATAACATTGTTGGCCAATAGTATCCTGCTCGGAGGAGCTTTGTTGCTAGTGCTCGTCCACCAATGTGGCTTCAACATACTCCTTTGTGGATTTCTAGTAGTACTAACCTCTACTCGTTTTCTCCTAAACATCTGACCATTTTAGCCGCCCTTCCCATTTTGTATAACTTGCCTGCTACCATGGTGAACTTGGATGTTATTCTTCTGATTTGCAGCTCTTCTTCTGTATTCTTTGGCGCGAATGACCTAGTGAGATATTAGATTAATGGTGTCATCCAGCCTCCTTCATCTTCCACAACCATGTTGACTTCCATTGATTATGTGCTATGTAACAGCTCGATTTTCGCTAGATTTATTTTAATTGATTTTTAATTGTGTTTATTTATGCTCGTATGTGATTAATTGCTTTTGTGTGTATTTTGTTGGAATTTGGTGTTAGAATGGTATTTTAGTCATTTTGGACATAAGGGTATTTTGGTCATTTAGCGAGGAAGGGTAATTTAGTAGTTTCACGGCAAGAGTTATTTTTAGTGTTTTGAGTGAGAATCATTAATTATACTAAGTTACTACATATGTTGATATAATTAATTAGAACCGTTGTTAGTCGTTATATTTTACCGCGAGTAAATTAGAAGTCTTGAGTTAATGAATTAGGCCCATTAAGAAAATAGACTTTATAAACCCATGAAGAGAGAAAATTAGGGTTACACTATTCATTTCAAAGTTTTAGAAAGAGGAAGAGAGAGAAAGTGTAAGAGAAGAGCTAGAGAGAGGGTTTTGAAGAGAGGAGATCTTCGGGAGCAAGAAGAGGATAGAAACTCAAGGGATTGGAGCTAAAGTGAAGCACTAGCTTAGTTTTGTGAAGAATTAAGGTAAGGGGGGTTAGATTTTAATGATAATCTCTTAACTTATTTTCTTCTCTAATTCTATGCATAAGTGCTTATTTGAATAAGTGATTATTTGTGAATTTAACTATTGAAATTCGTGCTTTAATTTTGATGCAATGTTTAAGTATGTGATATTGATAATAATTGAGTTGTTAATGTTGAATTAGCATGCTTGAATTGTATATATGGGTATACTTGTGTTTTGCTCAAAATTGATGAAGAATAATGTCGTTGTTGTTGGATTGTTGAGGAATCCATGAGTAATAGTTGTTGTTGTTATGAGATGTTGTTGATGATTGATGCCATGGGTGTTCATAATTATGGAATTGTGGAGTGAATTGAGTTGTTGTTGAGAGTTTTGTGAAGAATAATTGAATTGTTGAATTGTGTTGAAATAATGTTTTTATTTCAAGTTCTATATGGTTTTGAGTGTCTTTCGTATGTTCGTCGTTACCCCAGTAAAGGTAATGGACAGTGTATTCCTTTAGTATGTTCGTCGTTACCCCAGTAAAGGTAATGGACAGTTTATTCCTTTCGTTTGTTCGTCGTTACCCCAGTAAAGGTAATGGACAATATATTCCTTTCGTATGTTCGTCGTTACCCTAGTAAAGGTAACAGACAATGTATTCCTTTCGTATGTTCGTCGTTACCCCAGTAAAGGTAATAAACAGTTTATTCCTTTCGCATGTTCGTTGTTACCGCAGTAACGGTAACAAACATTCTTTCCTCCCTAGTGACACTTATTAATTGGTCCTACAGTCGGTATTTTCGTTGTCCTTGCATTCATAATTGCATTATAGACAACTCATATCATTATATTCATAGAGCATTGCTTTCTCGACTTCCCATTTGGTCAAAAATTGGCGTACTTAGTATTTAAGTCTCTCCGACCCGTTGATTTAAAATTTTCATCTTTTCAAATCCTCGTGACGGAGAAACATAAATAGGGGCATCTGTCATACCCCAAATTTTGACCAGTTAAAACTTTTACTTCGCATATCATTCGTATTTTAATAGCATTTCATTCACATTCTAATTCCCATGATATCTGTATTTTATTCGCATTTTGGTCGCATTTTATTCATATTTTAATTTTCACTTCATTCACATTTTAATGTCACTCGCATTTTAATTTCTCAGTTTTATACGTGTTTTGCTTATTATATAATTTGCATTGTTAAAACCCATTTTGTTCACATCTTTGATTTACCATTTTATTAGCGTTTTAAAAACCGTGTAATTCCGTCGTCTCAGACGAAATTTCGGCAGAGAGGTATTTTAAAATACCTCATTTTTTGGTTCTGAAGGGACAGTTTTATTTAGTCATGTTTGTTATTTCTTTTATTATTTGTTTTTAGTTTTCGTTATTTATTTATTTGGTTTTATTATTTAAAAGTCTTTTAGTCCAAGTTTGGTCCAGTCCATGTGTCAGTCTGTTGTTGGTCATGTATGTCTTTCTATCCAAGTCTGACCCAACAGGGGTATTTTAGTCTTTTCTTCGTACCAGAGAAACCCTAGTTTTTTTTACTATTTAAAGTCAGCATTGATTGCTGTGCCAGAGGTCCCATCAGTCAGATTTTTCACCAACCAAAACCCATAAACACAAAAATTCATTCTCTCTCATCAAATATTGCATCAAACCACACAAAAATCAACAAAAAAATATGAACATCATGAACACCAAGAACAACACACAAATTTTCGGATTCCATCACTATAACACATAAATTTTCGAAATCATCATCTCAAGAACATCACTCATTTTCGAAATCAAATACCATATTACTACAACAACATAAAGCAAATCCGAAAATCAAAGAAAAAGAAGGGAAGATCCGAATTAAACACAAAGCAAGAGAGTACTAGAAGTTTTCCTTTGTTCATAACAACGTCTCCAGATCTTAACAGATCCAAAGAGGTAATGATCTTGTTCGTTGTTGTTCTTGTTCACTTTTTCCTTCCAAAATTTTTCGTAACTTTGATGTTAGATCTAGGATGTATTGTTGTTTTTCTATGAAAACTAAGTTGATATTTGGAAAGAGGATAAAAAAAGGATATTAGAAAAGTGAATTTTTTTTTGAAACGGAGCAAAAAAAAAAATTCCGGCGGCGGCGCCACCACCCTAGGGTGCCCGGCCACCGCGCCGGTGTAGGTATGGCTCGCCTTCATCTTCTCCGGTCATCTTTGTTCTTGATGTTTTTTCTAGAGAGAAGGAAGAGGATTGGATTTTAGAGAGAGAAGGGATTGGAAGAAATGAAGGAAAAAGCCATGAAAACCTTTTATATACTCCCTCCACCGGTTCGGTACGCCTGTGAACCGATCCAGGCTTGAACCGAACCGGTTCTTTTCTTCCAAGCCCATATTTCTTCTCCTTTCAGCCCTTTTGTTTGATTTCTGCTTGCTAACTGCACACTGTTTATGCTGCTACACCACCCCTTTTAACTTGTGTTTATTTTTCTCGCTTTTTACATCTCATGTATGCATCTTTTTCATTTAGTCTACCTATTGTTCCACTAATATCTCCTGCATTTTATTTAGTTAGTATTTTAATTATCATGCATTGTATAGTTTACTTAATGATCTAATTTCAAACTCATGTATTTTTTTTAACTAATATTTTCTTTTTAACTATGTGTCAGACATTCTTAAATGCCTTAGTCCTCATGTATCTTCTAGTCTTCTAGTTAATTTTGCTTTAATGTTTGTTTTCAAAAACTTGCGTTTCATACATTTTTTTAAACATACTTAATGTCATGCATTTTATTTGGTAATTATTCTCGTATGTGATATTATTTTTATGCTTTCTTGATTCATGATATAATATTTCGGTATATTTTGTTTTGCATCACCTCTAGTATAATCTCATGCATCTTTTAATTTTTGTCATGTAATTTATATTTATCCTCCTTAGTGTGTATAATAGGAATTGATGTAACTTAATGCATGCATTTTATATTCCGCAAGACCTTAGAATGTATTTTAGGGTATGTAATATGTAAATAACATATGCACCGATACATGCACCGATATTATCACATTTAATTTTAACTGCTTTATGCATGTTGCGACCGCGATCAATGACCAAAATGAATTTAGCGACACTTTAGGATAATTATTGGACTTCAAACTATTTTCTTAAAATCAAACTACTAGTAATTTTAGGTTCACTTACTCGAGAGTTTATTTGGGATCCAACGTCCCTTGTAAACTTCTCCCTTTTTTAAAAAAAAAATTACGTCATTGCATTTAATTTAGTTTGCTTTCTTTAACTTAGAAAAAATCTCTTTTCTCAAAAAAATCAAGTATGTCAAACTTCAAAGTATTTTCCTAATAAACCTTGGTTCGTAACCCAAGTGTTTTCCTTTTATTTTCTTAATCAAACGTTTAATCAATTTAATATCCACATTAGACATGAATTTCTTGCAATTAAAATTAACCAACTTCATCATATTTTTCTCTCATGCCTTGAGGCCTCTTATCTCTTCTTAAAATATTTTTTTCCAAAAATGTTAAAATCAATCCAACCCACCAAAGAAGTTCTTTAGATGAACTACTTGATTTTGATCCCGATTTATTTGGGTAAGTAGGCAAAAGGCTTTGGCCTTTCCAAATCAAATAAAAATAACCAAAAACATGCTTCATCTTCCCCCAATCTTTCATTTAGATCCTTAAACAATAATTTTCGAATAAAAATAATTTAGCGCAAGATTAAGAATAGGTAGAAGGTTCCTATGGGATACCATAGTCGATTCGGGTGCTTAACATCTTCCCCAATCGAAACCAACCCCGGATCCAAGGTCTTATAAGGGTTTTTACTCACTTTTTCCCTTCCCACGAATAAAAGTTAAGAGTTCAAAGATTAAAGGTTCAAATCCGATTAATGGTTTGGTACCCGAAAATCGAGAGCACAACTTTTATCTTTGCATGAATCAAAATCTTTTCCTTCAAACTTGAGGAGTTCGACGAGATATTGACTTAGGCCTGAAATTGCCTAAAAGCCTCAGCATTCGACAAGACATGAGTCAAGGATGCAGTACCGTCGAAGCCAAGCAATTCCTGTTGAGGCGGAAAGATTTCAAATTTCAAAGAGAAGAGGTTTCCTCAATGGAAACGTGGGAGACAAGCAGTTGTCTACATGGAAGAAGTGCTGATTGTGGGATTATGGTTTTTCCAGTTATTTTTCTATGTGTAAATAGTAGTTTTCCATAGGGAAAATGGGTCGCAATTCACCTATACAGAATTCTAAAACACTCGAAGTACCGGTGCTAGAGAAAAGAGTCATACAGAATGTATGTAAATGATTTATCGAATCACCTTTATTTTTAATGCAATGCAATTTATCTTTCCTTTAAGTTTATGCAATTTTAACTTTTAGCACCTTTATCTTGCATTTACTGCTTTTTAAAACATTTTTTTGTTGAAATACGCCATACGTTCTCGTCCTATTCATTAAGCAACCATTGAACTTGATGTACGTGAACAATCTTTTTTCAAAAACAAATGCAAAACATGTCATAGGATTTCTGGTTTGATCCTAGTTGTAATAATAGAAACCAGCCCGTATTGTTTACCAAAAACACCGGTAAGCAAATTTGGTTTGCCCAGTGAGACCTTGTTTGTGCATCATTTTCAAAACCTTTAGAAGAAACTTCCATTGTGCATATTTTTTTTAAAAAAACCTTTGGAAGAAATTGCCATAATCTTCCAAAACTTTTTCAAACTTTTTTCTAAAAAAAAAACTTTGTGGAAATGTTTTCTAAAAATTAGAAACTATTTTTAGTAAAGATTTTCTAAAGAAAATTCACATTTTTGTGCATGCAGTTAAAAAGTGTTAAAGCTTTGAAGATAATGACTAAATCCGCTAATATTGGTGCTTCTATATCATCACAATCCGCTAATATTGTTTATTTTGATTATGATTGATGTGAAGCTAATCCCAAGTGGTTTGTGGTGGACCGCCTACCTATCTGTATGGACGGGTAGATGACGTGCAGGATTAGTGAGATTGCTTGCTTGGTGAGTCGCTTGAGGATAGCGGAAGCTTCCTCTGCTTTTCTGTTAGAGTCTAGATTAGGCTATGATTAGGACGTCAATTATTTTACTTATTTCAGATTATGTATGTTATTGAGATTTTGCCCATTTGTCAGGATTTGGAGATTTATATGTTGACATGTATACTTATGTGATGTATGGCTTATATTCGCTGCGACTATTGAGAATTTTATAAATGCATGCATGTTGTTTTGAAATCTGTTGAAGACGTAGCGTCTATTTCTTGAATATTTATTATATTCGCGTGTTTTATCGCTTTAATAGAAATAGGGCGTTACATGTTAGGCGTTGAGATGATTTATTGAATGACCATCTTGTTATTGCTAGGCCTTTTGGTGCTGGCGAGTTTTACTAATAGGTCGGCTCTTGAGCTATGCTTCTGTGGGACATGGGTGGCTTCAAAGAACTTAAAATTGCTTGCCAACTTTTGGACTCTCTCTAAGTACTTAATGAAATATGAATCTTTGGCTTGATATTCCCCAGTTATCTGGTTTGTCACTAGTTATGAGTCACTTTTCGCCCTTAGAATTTCCGCGTCTATTCTTGTGCTAACGTCATTTCAGCTATGAGTCCTTCATATTCATCTTGGTTATTTCTTGCATTAAAGTCAAACCTGAGAGATTGTTCGATGATGAGGTCTCTAGGTCCTTCTAAGACGATTCCGGCTCTGCTCTCTTTCAAATTAGATGATCCGTCTACTGATAACAACCAAACATGAGGGGAGGCTTCACGGGTTGGCGACCTTAATTCTACCACGAAGTCCGCCAGAACTTGTGATTTGACACTCTCGTGGGGTAGGAACTGGATATCATACTCAAATAATTATATTGACCACGCCACCATTCTTCCAGCGAGATCAGGTTCACTCATGACCTACTTGATTGGGTAGTTTGACTTGACTATGATTATGTGGCTTTAGAAATAAGGGCGCAACTTTCTCGCTGTGGATATCACTGCCAATGTTAGGCGTTCTATATTTTGGTATCTTAATTCATCCCCTTTGAATACCTTACCGACGAAATTTACCGGCTTATCTCCTGAATCAGAATCTTCAACTAAGTCGGAAATCATAGTGTTATCAGAAATGGATAGGTACATGAATAAGATTTCCCTTTGTTGGGGAAATGTAGTACGGGTAGGCTGGACATGAAGGTTTTGATTTCGCAGAAGGCGTCCTCGCATTCTGACGTCCATTCAAAGTTCTTTTTTTGATGGACGGAAAAAACGAGAAAGCTTTATCTCCAATGCAGGAAAGTAATCTAGATAAGGCTTATAACCTACCAATTAATTGTTGAACTTCTTTGATGCTGGACGGACTCCTCATGTCAATGATGGCCTGTCATTTTTATGGGTTAGCTTCTATACCTCTTATGGTGAGTAGGAAACCTAAGAATTTCCCAGCTTGGACGCCGAAAGAACATTTGGCTGGATTCAAACACATGTTGTATTTTCTCACTTCACTACTAATAAAACAAAAATTAGTGAGGGAATTTTAGAGAGGGAAAACGTGAAATCCCTCTCTAATTCCGTCACTAAATTTTGCGACCAAGAAATTTGTGAGGAATTTTAATTTTTCCGTCACTAATTTCCCTCTCTAATTTTGCTTTTTCTAGTAGTGCTTGTTGGAGTATTTCCTTTAAATTTTTCGCATAGCTACCTACTTCCTTAGTCTTTACTACAAGGTCATCAATTTAAAGCTCAAGGTTCCTCCCAATTTGTTGCGCAAAGGTAGTATCCATTAGTCTCTAAAAGGTGGCTCTTGCGTTCTTTAAATCAAAGGGCATGACTTCATAGTGATAGTTCTGATTGTTTGTCATGAATGTTGTCTTTGGCGCGTCAAGGGGTCCATCTTAATCTGGTTGTATCCTAAATAGGTGTCCATGAAGCTCAAAGTTTTGTAATCGAAGGAGTTGTTAATAAGGTGATCAATATTTGTCAAAGGGTATGGGTCTTGGGGGAACGCCATATTTAAATATGTGTAGTCCACACACATTCTTCAGTTTCATGAAGCTTTCTTAACCAGAACGGTATTGGCTAACCAAGTTGGATACATTATTTCACTAATGAAGCAGGTGTCTTTTATCTTTTTTACCTCCTTGTCGACGACTTTCCTTCTTTCTTAGCCTAGTTTGCGTTTCCTTTGTACTACCAGTTTGATTCTTAGGTTTACAGCAAGATGTTGGCATACTACGCTTGGGTTTATCCCTGACATGTCTAATGACTTCCATGCGAAAAGGTCTAAGTTCTTTCTTAATAGATCAACCAGGGTTAACTCTTCTGCTGGGTCTAAAGAGGTTCCTATTTTGGTGGGTTGATGAGGCTAGGCTCCTATATGTATTTCTTTAAGTTTCTTAGTAGGTTCCAAGCGTTCTTGTTGATATTCTTCTTTAGGGTCAAGGTCTATCATGTTAACACTGTGGGGTTTGTCAATGTCTGCTTTTTTCTTGCCTTTTTGTAGACACATGCTATTTTGGTAACATTCTCTCGAATTTTTTTGGTCGCCCCTAATCATTCCTATTTGTCCACTTTGTAGTGGGTATTTCATTACGAGGAACTTAGTTGAGAGGAAAGCTCCTAGGAGATTAAAAGCAGGTCAACCTATGATAATATTTTAAGACTTGAGATACTTTACAGTTAGATATTTTACCTGGATTTCGTTGGCATTAACGCCTGTCCCGAAGGTGGTTTTCAGATTGATGTAGCCTCGTAAGTGAACTTGTTCCCATGTGAACTCAATGTATTTTCCCATAAACCCTAACAAGTTTAAAGTAAGAGGTGTTCTTCACTTCAATTTACTCTTCTTTACTCTTTCAAATTTGTTTCGCCGCAACAACAATGGTTGGAAGTGCTTTTCTCACTGCATCCATTGAAGACTTATTACAAAATTCACTTCATCAACTTTTCCTAACATCAAAGTACACAGAGAAGAGAAAGGAAATGTTTTTTCTTTCCAGCAAGAAGACATAGAAAATTTGTACGATGCATGAGATAGATACAAACTATTGCATCAATTTTCACAGATGGTATGAAGTCAACAACCTACATTCTCTTAGATGCATTAGTCGGAGGTACCATGAAGAACAAAATATCTGTAGAAATAAGAGAGCTTATTAATATCATGTCCTTGAACGAGTATCACCCCTATGGAAAGAATATGATTGGTATTAAGACTTAGGAAGTTCTAAGATTGGAACACATGATGCCTTGCTAGCAAGCAACTAAATTCTAAGCGATAAGATCGAAACACTAACTAATAGTTTGGAAGTGCAAGAAGTAGTAAAGTTGTCAATCAATGGTCGAAGTTGTAACTTTTGTGAGCAAGCTGATGAAAGCGGTGCATGCCTTCTATAAAGTTTGGGGTTATCAGAGGAGCAAGTAAAATACATGAATGCTTTTACTGGGCAACAAAGGAATCCTTACTCCAACAATTTCAATTATGACTGGCCAATCCGTCTAAAAAAGAAAAAGAAAAAATAGAAACAATTTATAAGAACCCTAATTCCCAAATTGAAAACCCAAATTCATTTCTTCTTAATTTGTTGTTGGTGGTAGAATATGAAAGTTACTAAAAAATTCCTTTTACTTATCAATTGTAGCTGCCAACGTGCATCTAGAATACATTAAACCGTTGATTCAACCCTCTAGTTATTTTCCCCTGTGTGTTTGGATTTGATGAGCATGTGATTAGAAAGATCCATTGAAGCCCTCGTGAGTATAGCTCAGTTAGTAGGGACAATGCATAATATATGCAAGGTTCAGGGTTCAAACTTCGGCCACCAAGAAAAAAAAAGATCCATTGAAAAATATCGGAAGGACCACAAAATGGGAGATTGAAGAAGAAGCAACAGGAGGATGAAGAAGAAAAAAAATAGCACACTAGATCCTTTCTTATTTCTATTTTGCATCAATGAATTTGGATTTGCAACTACTAAATATAGGTTTAAAATAATTTTGGACTCTAATTTATGATTTTTGTTCAATTATAATTTTAGAATTTTCAGTTTAGTTTAATATAATTGATTCCATCTTTTATTGATTTGTAAATTCTTTTTTTAACTTCACTTTCTATTATATATTAATGACATGTAGATTCATGAATACACATGGATTTTGCGCCCATCATATTATGTGTCACCTCATTAAAAATAGACACATTGTTAAGGTTGAGTCAATTTTTTTAGAGAGGGACCAAAACTGATTATATTGAATTTGAAATAGGGAGATCAATCCATAAACAAAGTAAAATAGGGGAACCAAATCTATAATTAAGCTAAATGTATTAGTTTAGAACCTTATGACTATTTTTTTTAAGGAACCTTTTGAATTTTTTTTAAATCCTTACTAAATCGTCTTGTACGAAACATATCATACGGTAAAAGAGTCCTAACTATGTTCCATCCCCGGTCTCACCATCAACCATCAATCATTTGCAACATTAAAAAATGGTGTAGTACAACTTTGGGGGTGACTAGGCAAAATAGCCAATGCAATATAGTGGGATACAACTACCTCGTTCTAAACTTTAAGATGTATTTGTTTTAAGTTTATCAAATTTATTTTTAAGAATAAAATTCCTTGGAATATAAAGATGAGAATTTTATTCTAAGGTATTTAGGAAAAATATGTTTGGTTTACTTTATAATATTCCTTGGAATCATAAAAATAGAGATTATAATAGGTAACTATGTATAAATTTATTCTCATTTCCATGGGAACTTTATTCCCGTCATTTATATATTTCTATCATTTTATTCCCGGAAATCAACAAATATAACTTGAAACAAACACATCCTAAATAAAAATGAGATAAACACATGTGATGTAAAATAGAACAACATACAAACCCTAACAGACAAAAACATTAAGAAAAATGATATCCATTAATTGCATTTATTTATTGAAATGTTTATTATAATTATGCAGTGACGTTGTTGATTGCAATATCTTAAACATGTGAAGAAGGAAATAATGCATGCATATTAAACTTAATTATTACCCTTTATTTATTAAATTTATTTTTCTTAGAGGTACATACTTATTTTTAAACGTAATTATTACTCAACACAAGAACCGTCAATGCACTTTTCACCAACAGGACAATCTTCGTCAGTAGCGCAGCGGGCGCCAGCTATATTATCAAATAGGAAAAAAAATGTTATTCAAAGGTGATAAAATATTGTGTCTAATATAAATAAGATGATCTGAAAATGTTGTGAAAATGACATACGTATACTTCCTTCAACCAGAAATAGAGAAAGAAAGATGATCAAAACATAAACAAACATGAAAAATTTAGCCATATTATTATCTTTTGAACGTAATAAACAAAATTGTTTTAGTAACTTTATAAGAAAAAATGTTATGCTTTGTTAACATCAATTAAATAGTTTTTATAAGTAAAAATGTTATGCTTTGTTAACATCAATTAAATAGTTTTTTGAACTTTAGAGTTGCGAGAGGTCATTTATAAAATTATAATTAATGTTAAGTATAAAGAACTATATATATATATATATATATATATATATATATAACTATATATTTGACTAATTGACTTTTGCAAAAAATTGACATACTGATTTTGATGATCTTCAAAGTTCAATATATTTTTAGTCTCATTAAACTTCATTGAATTTTTTTTTTTTTTTATATTTTAGACTTTCAAAATATATAAGGGCCAAACTCCAAAAGAGTAACATAAGTAATTAATGGTTTAAAAACTATATATACATATAAATAATTCATCGAAGAGGTGCATTTTTTTTTTATAAGAAGCACCATATAATTTTGTAGACAACATTTCACATCAAAGGTAATAGAAAATAGAAAACGAAACCGTTTGAGTTGATAAATGTCAATTTCTCATGCAAAAGGAGATAAATGGATTTAATTATTAATGGATTGTAGTACTGTCAATGTATAAATATAAGTTAAAAAAAGGGGCTTGAATAAAAACAAAATCGGTATAAAATAAGATAAAAGAACCAAGTCAAAGATGAAAAGATGAAAACTTTGTGTATTAGTTTCTTCGGTCTTTACATTAAAATGTGTCCTATATATATGACACAAATAAGTAAATGAATGGTCAAAACAATTAAAGACCAGTAACCATTCAATTACTAATAGGGGTTATAAGAAGGTGGAAGATCATGGATGGATATCCACTGAGATTATTATTCATAACACTCTTAGTTGGATGTCCATTAGGATATGTCTCATTAAAACATTACTAGAAAAGAAAAACTCAATGAGAATTTTTTTTTATGAACGAAAAAAACTACAATATCCTTTTACATAATATATTTATTTCTCTCCTTCAACAATACAACCATCTCTGAGACGACAAAGACCAATCTTTTGTATCAGTTGTTCAAAAACTCTGCTTGGAAGTGACTTTGTGAAGAGGTCTGCAAAATTACCACAAGAATGAATTTGTTGAATGCTTATATCACCATTCTTCTAAAGATCATTAGTGAAAATGAACTTAAGAGATATATGTTTTGTTCGATCTCCTTTAATGTAACCCTCTTTCAACTGAGCAATGTATGTGGTATTATCTTCATAAATAATAGTTGTTTGTATTCTTCTGCTAGATAAACCATAACTCTTTTGTTCATGTTGAATTAGAGACCTCAACCAAACATATTCTCGACTTGCCTCAAGAAATGCTAAGAGTTCATCATGATTTTATGATGTTGTTGTTATGGTTTGCTTCACAAATCTCCATGAAATGATTGTACCTCCACATGTAAACATGTAACTTGTTTGTGGTTTACTATTATGGAGATCTGACAAATAATCTCCATTTGCATAACATGTTAATTCTAATTATGGTACTTTTGAATAAAACAAACCCATGTACATTATGCCTCTAAGGTACCAAAGTAGATGCTTGACTCCATTCAAATGTCTCCGTGTAGGTGAATAACTATATCTTGCCCGTAAATTGACATAAAATGAAATATCTAGACGTGTATAATTAGCAAGGTACATTAGTGTTCTGATTGCACTGAGATATGGTATTTCTGGACTAAGTATTTCTTCATCCCATTCTTGAGGTCTGAAAGGATCTTTCTCCACATCTTATGATTGAACAACCATTGGAGTAGACAATGGATGTAATTTGTCCATATAGAAACGTTTTAATACTTTTGCAACATAAGCTTCTTGTTGCACATATATTCCACTATTCAAATGCTCAATTTGTAATCCCAAACAAAACTTTGTCTTTCTCGGGTCCTTTACCTCAAACTATTTCGTAATCTATAGCTCTTGGAAGATCTTCAGGATTTCCAATAACATTTAAATCATCAACATACACAACAATTATAACAAATTCTTTTCCAGACATTTTTATAGAAATACATGGACAAATGGAGTCATTTATATATCCTTCTTTTATCAAATACTTACTCAGGTGATTTCATCACATCACCCATATTGTTCTAGTCCATATAAAGACTTATTTAATTTGATAGAATAGTCTTCTCGAGATCTAGGACGTTGTGTCTCTGGAAAATGAAATTCTTCTGGGAGTTTCATGTAAATGTCACTATCAAGTGATCGATACAAATAAGATTTAACAACATCCATAATGAACAATTTGAACCTGCCATGTGCTACAATGCTAATTAAATATCGAAAAGTACATGCATCCACTACATATGAATATGTCTCATCATAATCAATTCCAGGTCTTTATGAAAATCAGTGAGCAACAAGTCGAGCTTTGTATCTCACAATTTCACCATGCTCATTTGGCTTTCGCACAAAAACCAAGTTATATCCAACTAGTTTCACACCTTCGAGTGTTCGGACTATAGGTCCAAAAAACTCTTCACTTGTAAAGAAAGTTTAATTTTGCTTCAATTGCCTTATTCCATTTCGGTTGATTCTCACTTTGTCTACAATATTTGATTGACTTTGGTTCCTGATATGCAAAAGTATTGTTAAAGTTGACTTTTTGTCGATTCCATTGTATTCCATTAGTAACATAATTTATTGAGATCTCTTTGTTTTCATGAATTTCAGGTACCTTATCAGTCTCTTTTGAAACTAAAATATTAATTATGTCTGAACACTCTTTTAGTGTTTCTTTATCCTCACGTGGAAAATCTTTCTTTGTTCATCTATTTTATTGTAAATAATTTGGTTCATAGAAAATATAGATATGATGAGTTACAAAAGTAGATTTGGTAATCACGTATTAATATTTTTAAAATTGGTTAATATCGATTGAGAGATCGTGAAGAAAAAAGAATTAAAAACACAAAGACATTAGGTTAAAATTGGATATGAAATGGTTTATTTTATGGGATTACCAATCACGAAAGTTTGCAGGAAGATTGGAGCGGTGGGTTTCCGACTGCAAACCGATGGTGGAAGGTGGCGATGACGGGCTTCACGTTGGAAATGGTTGGAGTCGTCGGAAAAGATCATTGATGGCATGGGAAAGAAGAAACATCATTGGTGTCTTCCAAAACATTATGAGTTTTTTTAAGGTGGAAAGACTTAGTTCAAATACACTGTCCAAGTTATGATATAAAAAGATATCAATCCCACATGGACTACGGAGCTATAGCTTCATATAACTTTCCAGTAGAAAACTTGTTTGCAAGAAAATAAAATAAATAATTTGTTATAACAATAAATATAAAAAGTTGAGTTTGGGAAAACAGTTAAAAAGATTTACAAATTCTCAAGATGGAAAGTGTGGATTAAACTAGGTTTAGCTATAACAAAACATCATTGTAATTTACATAGTTATAGCTTCTTATGGGTACTATGATTCACATAGCTATATTTCTCTCCGGGTTCCTGGAAACCAATTGGTCTTAGGGAGTGTTACCTGATGCACGGTTGATGCGTTGCTAATATGGCAAGTGTACCAACTGGTTTACCACGTAATAAAGTGATAAGTAGAGTATCGTATCCACAAGGATTGTCATTTGGTCCAAACAATTCGCGTTACTTATTTTTATAAGTTGACGATATAAAAAATAAGGGTTTAAAAGACTTGCAATTTTTATCTGTTTGTAACAGAGCAAGTTTACCTGTTTTGGTTGCAGAAAAGTAAGCAACGGTTAGGATTTTTCAAATCCCCTCTATATATATGTTGTTGGATAATAAGTAATAAATATGTCGTGTTTATTTATCTTAGGTAGACAATACAAGTGACGAGACCGTTGGGATGTCACTAACCTACTTTGGTATATCCCTCCGATGGCTAACTGCACCTGCTGATCGAACGGTGATCCTTATGTGCGGGGTCATGCTAATTCAAAGGTAATTGAAACATAAACTTTATATTGGCTTTTCAGTGTTTCCCAAAGCAATGAAAGCGAAGGTTCCCTTAGGTCTTCCCATCTATGAATCTTAGGACACTCATAACACACTCTCTCTAAGCTTTCTTAGTAGTTCTACAAACGGGTAGTCCTAATCTACGTCTACCTTACTAAGGGTTTCAAGAGAATGGTATTACTAGGTTATATCTTATTTCAGACAGTTAGTCACTTGTTTCTCTAATTACTAACCAGTTAATTCCTAGATTCGATAAGACACCACCCGACTCTATGGATTCTAGCCACTGAGTACCTACGTATAGGGTCAGCAATAATTTCAGTATCTTTGGCTAATTAATAATCACTCACTTCATAGACAAATAGTTATAAGTATATAAATATCAAGATATAAGCATCCAGTTAGTGATAGCAATGTTAGGCACTATCACATCCTAAGTATCTAATCTAAGGTTGCACCTCTCAAAGAAATAAACGACTTCCTAGTAAAACTTAGGCTTAAATGCAACTTTGATGCCGCTATTTTCAAAATTGTTAACTTTTGATACCCCTTTTGTCAAAACCAATTTCTCATCCCTCTAGTTAAAAAGTCAACAATTTTTTTTGGTCCCCCTCCTCTTTAGATGATGTGGCAAACTCATTAATGACGTGGATCCTATGTGATATTGCATATGTAACACATCTTTTGACACATCATTTCCACTTTATTAAAATTTAAATATAATCACAATGTGCTCTTGATTTTCGGATATCAAACAATTGATTGGTATTGAATCGTCAATCTTTGAACTCTTAACTTTTATTCATAGGAAGGGAAAAAGTGAGTAAAAACCCTTTGAGATTACGGATTCGGGGGTTGGTTACGCGAAGGGAAGGTGCTAGCATCCTACATGTCTATTGTTGCACTAAGTTATTTGCTTACTTTGAAAATTATGGCCTAAAAGTTCTAAGTGAAAGAATGGAGGGAGAAGAAGTATGTTTTTGTTGTTTTTATTGATTTGGAAGGATAGAATCCTTTGATGAAGTTGTGATTTTGATGAAGATCTTTAGGTGAAGGAATGTATAGAGCAACTTGAGGCAATTAAGCAAGAGGTTGAACCGATAAAGATTGAAGAGTTACTTTGTGAAAAGTCTAAGGGACCACAACCTTTGAGCAAAGAGGGAGAGAAAAATCCTGAGCTGAAAGAGCTCCCTCCACATTTGAAGTATGTCTTTCTCAGCAAGGATGCTTCTAAACCAACAATCATCAGCAACACTTTGACACCTTTGGAGGAAGAAAAACTTATGAGGGTGTTAAGGGACAATCAAGAAGCTATAGGATGGTCTATTTCTGATTTAAAGGGTATTAGTCAAGCTTACTGCATGCACAAAATACATATGGAGGCTGAATACAAACCTGTTGTTCAACCTCAAAGAAGGCTAAACCCGACAATGAAGGAAGTGGTCAAGAAAGAGGTTCTGAAATTACTGGATGCAGGTATGATTTACCCTATCTCTGATAGTTCTTGGGTGAGTCATGTTCATGTGGTACCTAAGAAAGGTGGAATGACGGTGGTGGCTAATGAGAAAAATGAATTGATGCCCACCCGTACCGTCACTAGTTAGAGAATGTGCATAGACTACCGGAGGTTGAATACAACAACAAGGAAGGATCACTTCCCGTTACCATTCATGGATCAAATGATAGAGGGGTTGGCTGGCCAAGCCTTTTATTGCTTTTTGGATGGGTATTCAGGGTATAACCAGATTGTTGTGGCTTCGGAGGATCATGAGAAGACTGCCTTCACGTGTCCATTTGGTGTGTTTTCTTATAGGAGAATGCCCTTTGGGCTGTGTAATGTGCCGGCAACCTTTCAAAGGTGTATGCTCTCCATCTTCTCTGATATGATAGAGAAGAACATGGAGGTATTTATGGACGATTTCTCTGTGTTTGGTAAGTCTTTTGATCAATGCTTGTTCCATCTAGATGTTTTACTTAAAAGATGCACCGAAACTAACCTTGTTTTAAATTGGGAAAAATGTCATTATGGTGACTGAAGGTATAGTTTTGGGGCATAAAATAACTACTAAAGGCATAGAGGTGGACCAAGCTAAAATAAAGGTTATAGAGAAACTTCCACCTCCTGTTAATGTTAAAGGGGTGAGGAGTTTCTTGGGGCATGCTGGTTTCTACCGGCGTTTCATAAAAGATTTTTCAAAAATTGTCAAGCCCCTTTGTAACCTCTTAGCCAAAGAAAATGATTTTAATTTTGATTATGAATGCTGGAATGCTTTTTCTTTGACTAAAACCAAGTTGTTGACTGCACCAATAATCATTGCACCGAATTGGAATTTACCTTTTGAACTTATGTGTGATGCAAGTGATTATGTTGTTGGTGCAGTCCTAGGCCAACGGAAGAACAATTTTTTCCATGCAATTTACTACGCAGGCAAGGTTTTAAATGAAAATCAAGCGAACTATTCCACACCTGAAAAGGAATTGCTTGCAGTAATATTTGCATTGGAAAAGTTTCGTTCTTATCTAATAGGCTCCAAAGTCATTGTTTTTACAGATCATGCAGATCATAAGTATCTCTTAACTAAAGGGGATTCAAAACCTCGGCTGTCGAGGTGGATTCTCTTGTTACAAGAGTTTGATCTTGAGATTCGTGACAAGAAGAGAGTTGAGAACGTGGTGGCTGATCAACTCTTAAGGCTGGATAAAAGTGAGGTAACCAAGAAGGAGAAGGCTATCATGGCCGAGTTCCCGGATGAAAAACTGTTTGCTATTGGTGAAAGGTCATGGTTTTCTAACATGGCAAACTTTAAGGCCGGTAACATTATACCGGATGACATGGAGTACCATCAGAGGAAAAAGTTCTTCAAGGATGCAAACCACTAACTATGGGATGATCCTTATCTGTTTAAGGTAAGCACTGACGGTTTGATTAGACGTTGTGTTGCAGGTTAGGAAGCTAATAAGATCATGTGGCACTTCCATAACTCAGCATATGGGGGCCACCATAGTGGAGAAAGAACCATTGCAAAAATCTTGCAAAGTGGCTTCTGGTGGCCCACAAGATTTCTTCAAGCGGTGTGATAAATGCCAAAGGACAGGTAACATTTCTAAGAGGAATGAGATGCCCCTAACTGGAATCATTGTAGTTGAACCATTTGATTGTTGGGGCATTGATTTTATGGAACCTTTCCCTCCCTCTTACTCTTTTCTCCATATACTTGTGTGTGTTGACTATGTCTCTAAATGGATTGAAGCGATACCTTGTGCTGCTATTGATGTTAAGAAGGTGGTCAACTTTTTGCATAAGAATATTTTCACTAGGGTTGGAACCCCTAGAGTCTTGATCAGTGATGGGGGGAAGCACTTTTGTAATAATTTTCTTGAAAATATGCTCAAAAAGTATAACATCAAGCATAAAGTTGCAACTCCCTATCACCTACAAACCAGTGGTTAAGTAGAGGTACCGACAGTTGAAACATATCCTAGAAAAGACAGTTGCGTTAAATAGGAAAGATTGGTCTAAAAATTTAGATGACATACTGTGGGAATATAGGACAACCTTCAAGACTCATATAGGGGTCTCACCATATCATTAGTTTATGGTAAGGCATGTCATCTTCCAGTTGAGCTAGAACATAAAGCATACTAGGCCATCAAGGCCTTAAACTCTGGGCAACTAGTTTTGTTGTATAATTCCAGGTTGAATTGTTGTTTCCTGGAAAGCTCAAGTCAAAGTGGTCTGGACTGTTCTTGGTCAAAAGTGCGTCACCTCATGGAGCTGTTGATTTAATCACGCCTGAGGGTGACATAAGTTTCAAGGTGAATGGACAGAGAGATAAGCCATATTTGGGTGTCGACCAACCAAAAGAAAGGGTAGGACTTCTTCTAACGGGCCTCTAAGGGTTCTTGACAGTCAAGCTAGTGACGTTAAAGAAGCACTTTGTGGGAGGCAACCCACTTTTTATTATTGCAGGTAGTATTTTAATTTTTATTGCTTTCAAAAAACAAACACAAAAATATTTTAGCTGAAACAACAGAGGAAGAAATTTTTTCTGGTCCTAAACTGGGTAAAACGTGACACGATTTTTCACCCCATCTGAAGCTTTGAAATTTTTTTCTACGTTAAAATTGTGTCTTCTCGACATTGGCAAATCGTGTCACGTTGGCCAAAACGTGGCACGATTTCTGGGCAAGAATTTTTTAGAAAGAAAAAATCATGACATGTGTTTACCCAAACGTGACACGATTTATGGTTGTTGAACAAGTGACTTCAAACACACAAGAGGGGGGGTGAATTGTGTTTCTTGAAAAAACAATTTAAATAAGCACTTAAAAAAGATTTTAACCAAATAAAATAAAGTGCTTATAAAGGTTTTTAATAAAGATGAAAACTAGTGAAATTTTGCTAAAATAAATAACAAATAAAGTAAAAGAGATAAGAGACGAGAGAAAAGACACCAAAAGATTTATCCTAGTTCGGCCTAAAACACCAAGGCCTAGGTCTAGTCCCCAAGGAAAAACCCTTGAGATTTTCACTAACCTAGCTTTTAAACGGGATAAACTAGTAACTTTTACAAATAAGCGAGCACTCTTCAAACAAAACAATCATTTGTAGAAGAACCTCTAAACCCAAGAGATATCACCTCTCTTGAAATTTTGGGATCGCACTCAATACAAAATAAGAGTTACAAAAATAAAGTAATACACCAAATGTGTAGATATAACAAATTGAAGTGTACAATTACTACAACTCAACTATGTAGTATAAAAGAGCTCTCAATAAAATAAATTAGCAAATGTAAAAAATAATGAGAGTGATGAAATAATATTTTTCACAAAGTTTTAGTGCAAATATGAGTTGTGTTGAGAGCTAGCACAAAACACCTATTTATAGTGAAAATGGAAATGAAGTACAATAAAAAATAACCAGCCGTTGACACAATAATGGTGCTTCGAAATCAATTACGCAAAGTTAAATCCAGTTTTGCCAAATAAAAATGTGATATTAAGCCATAAAGAATAAGCTAGCCATTGCACCATTCAATTAGAAAATAGCCGTTAACTAATTGCCATATATATGATTGTACCATGAAAGAGAAAAAACAATTATGCGCTGGTTTGTATATATTAAGTCAATGGCATGCAAAACATATTTTAAATGTCAAAATTAATTATGCAATTTTTAAAATCAATTCTTGTTTTTCATGCAAAAATATTTTAATGCAAAATCACATTTATATGAAAATTATTGTGAGTGTGTGATTTATTTTCTTGAGAGCTTTTTCTACTACTTACATAAAAGTCCTAATACAAATAAAAATAAAATCCAAGAATAGAAAACTTGAATCTTCTTTTCTGCCTTTTGCATTGTTGCTTTTCTAGGACTTCTTTTATCAATCATCAAAACCAAAGTATTCCTATCAAGGCATATATTCACATTCTCCCCCTTTTTGATGATGACAAACATCTCTTGGAGTGATTTGCTCAATGAAAGGGTTAGTACAATAATAATCAAATAATAAAATATATTTGACAGAGATAAGCGCGGATTTAGCTCCCCCTCACTATATGAAAACAATTAAAATTCACTCCCCCTAAAACATGCAAATCACATTACTCTCCCCCTTTTGACATTATCAAAAAGCGGGAAAGAAACAATCATGGCAAGGCATATATTCAGAAAAATTAAAAGCAAAAAATAGAAATAATTAATTAAAAGGAGCGAACCATTTTTGCTTTTCTTGAAATTTCCATTTCATCTTGTAGAAGAACTTTTGATAAAGCCATCATATGATGCATATATTCTAGTAATAATAGCATTTCCTTTTCTCCCCTTTCATGTGCTTTGAATAGCCATTATGATTATACCATTTTTTAGCTCTTGACCTTCAAGCACACCTACAAAACAAATTCATGTTTTGACTTTTGGTACCCAAATCATTTTGGGTCCTTGAGAGTTAGAATTGAGCAAAGTTCCCTTTGGAAATCCACTTCATTTTATCATTCATATCATTGTTATTTCTTAAATTACAAATAGAGGATGTATGACCTTCTCTTCCACAATAAAAACATTTAACAAAAGGGGAACTTGAGGTTTTGTTTGGGAGAAAGAATTTTCTAAAAAGTTTTTCATGATTTTTTCGACGATAGTCCAAGCCGGCTTTATTATAAGTTCCTTTTGATTTCCCAGAATGATGTTCAAGTTTTCTCTCCTCTTTGTGAATTTTGCTAGTGTGTTTTGCAAATCCTCAATTTTAATTTTAAAAAAATTGCAATCACCACACTTGAAAATATTTTCCTTTTTATTTTCACAAGAGGTGCAAGAAGAAACTTCACTAACAAAAATTTGCTTCTCTTTAAAAATATCTATTTCCTTGTTTAAAATATCAATTTTTGATTCAAGGGTGGAAATAGTTTTCTTAGAGGTAGAAACAATTTTTCTAAGCTTAGTTGACTCATCATTTAATTCTTTACAAATAGTAAATAACTCATCATAAGTTAAGTCATATTCAGATTCAATAGAGTTTACCTCATCTTCCTCATGGTTTGCCATGAAACATGAATATGTTACTTCATTGGATGAGTTTGAGTTTTTGTCATCCCAAGCAATATAAGCCTTTCTTTTTGAATGAGAATTTGATATTTCTTTTTCTTTGCATTTATGTCTCATAAATTTTTTGAACTCGCGAAACATTTTTCTCATACCTTCCTCATTTTCATCGAGGTTACTATATTCTAATTTACTTTCTTTGATATTTGCTTTCAAGACAAGAGCTTTATTTTTCTTTTCACCTTCTTCGCTTTCAACAAGTCGATTCAATTCAAGCTCATGTTCCTGCAATTTTCCAAACAAAGTAGCCAAAGACATAAAAGATAAATCTTTAGATTCATAAATGGCGGTCACTTTCGGTAGACAACTTCGACTCAAGCATCTAAGAACTTTATTAATTGAATCCTCATTATCAAAAGATTTTCCAAGAGCTCTATGATGATTTATAATATGGATAAATCGTTTTTGCATATCTTGGATGCTTTCTCCCGATTTCATCCTTAATAATTCATATTCATGAGTCAATGTGTTCATTCGAGCCCTTTTGACCTCGGTAGTACCTTCATGGGTCAATTTAAGGGTGTCCCACATTTCCTTGGCTGTTGTACAATTTGATACACGATAGAACTCATCAATGCTTAATGAAGTGGTGATAATGTTCTTAGCTTTCAAATTGTATTGAACCTTTTCCTTTTCATCTTTGGTCCAAAGGGATCTTGGTTTATTCACCACAACATTATTAATCAAATGAGTGGGAATAAATGGACCATTTTCAGTAGCATCCCAAATATCACAATCAACTCCCTCAATGAAAATTTTCATTCTCTCTTTCCAATAAGCATACCCTTCACCATTGAAAGATGGGGGTCTATTTATGGAACCATTGTTTGAAGTCATCTTGGCTCTTGAGACGATTAGTCCTTAACAAGAGTTCAAGCTCTGATGCCACTTGTTGAACAAGTGACTTCAAACACACAAGAGGGGGGTGAATTGTGTTTCTTTAAAAAACAATTTAAATAAGCACTTAAAAAAGATTTTAACCAAATAAAAATGTGATATTAAGCCATAAAGAATAAGCTAGCCATTGCACCATTTAATTAGAAAATAGCCGTTAACTAATTGCCATATATATGATTGTAACTTGAAAGAGAAAAAACAATTATGCGCTGGTTTGTATATATTAAGTCAATGGCATGCAAAACATATTTTAAATGTCAAAATAAATTATGCAATTTTTAAAATCAATTCTTGTTTTTCATGCAAAAATATTTTAATGCAAAATCACATTTATACGAAAATTATTGTGAGTGTGTGATTTATTTTCTTGAGAGCTTTTTCTACTACTTACATAAAAGTCCTAATACAAATAAAAATAAAATCCAAGAATAGAAAACTTGAATCTTCTTTTCTGCATTTTGCATTGTTGCTCTTCTAGGACTTTTTTTGTCAATCATCAAAACCAAAGTATTCCTGTCAAGGCATATATTCACACTGGTGGTTTCCAAAAATTTGACCGTTACAAAACCAAATCGTGACACGTTTTTAGCCAAACGTGACACGATTTCCCCAGCCTATAAATAAACCCAACACGATTTTCATTCCATTCACTTCCAAAAGTAACAAAACTCTACCAAATTTTTGCCAGACACTTAACCTACGAAAACCTAACTCTTCATCTTTTTATCTTCTAATCACCATTACATCACCCTAAACCTTCATCATCATCATCAACCAACCCAAAATCACGAAAAACCAAACCTTCATCAAACCCTAGATTCATAACCCTAACCTTCATCTTTACCCTAATCCTAATCATGGTTGATACATGAAAAAAGTCCCAAGCCACCAAGAAAGCCAAAGCCCCTCCTAAACGTAAACAACCAGTGAAACCTAACCCCACAACCGCACCACCACCATATGTAAATCAACGTTTTTACAATGACGCCGCAAAAGATAGATTCAAGGACATCCGACACTATAGGGTGATCCAATAGAGAGGCTTCGACTTGCCTAAGTTGTTAGCCAACCTTGATTTTGAGCAGGTTATCACATCGCGAGGTTGGGAATCTCTCAACTACATGATCTTTGAGCAAGCCAACAAGACATTAGCCCTTGTTAGAGGGAATGAGATTGACTATAGCCCTGATGTTGTAAACCGTTTGCTGGATATTGTGCCTCCTGAAAATTGTGATGTTAAGAGGCGGATAGAGGAGTGCAAGAACTGGAATGATGAAGCTTGGGAGGAGCTTAAGCTACAACTGTGTGTAGAAGGTGCAAAATATAAGGGAGGATCACATATGCTGCTGAGGACTGACTTCAAGCCGTATCCTAAGGCTTGGGCATCTTTGGTGGTAGAAACTTTGGAGGGCACCACTTGTTCTTCGGAGATTCCATTACCACGTCTCCTTACTGTTGCTGCTATTCTTGATGGTGCACCCATCAATGTTGGTGAGTTGATCGCCAACAATATATTTATGTTTTCTTTAGGTACCAAGAAAGGTATGCCTCACCTAAGCCTTCTATGTTGGCTTTGTGAGGATGTTGATTGTGATTTGTATGCCAATGATCTAAGTGCACCTATGATGAAGCCTCTGACTGACACTTACATGGACACATTCGTGAGAGATTATCATGATCGCCTGCATCAGATTCAGGTTGAAGAGGCAGCAGCAGCAGAACAACCACAACCACCTCCACCCCAGCAGCAGTTTGTACATGGAGAAGGGAGCAGCCAGCAGGGTACATATGCGCCCATTCATCCTATGATGCTGGACTACATGTTCGGCCATTCCAACTGGATGAATGAGGTTTCTGATCAAGAGTACTGGAACCGTCCTAGGTTTGGTCAGAAGTTTACTGAGGCGGTAGCCCTCAACAGGAGGCCTATGATTGGGTCTTTTGAGCGCTTTGATGGGTCCAAGAAAGCTATGGACCATTATTTTCATGTGACCAGAGGACGAGCTCAGGATCGGGAGCAGGAGATTAGGGCTGACTTTGCTACTGGTGGTGCTAGCTCCAGATATCACTTTGGGGAAGACTCTTATGCGGAGGAGAACCCCAGCACTTGGATTGATCAGGACCATATGGAGGATTGAGTGGACTACTGATGGTCCAACTCATTTTATTTTTCTGTTTTTATTTCAGCACCTTTGTTTTGTACTTTTAATTTTATGTTTGAACAATTTTTATTCGCTTTCTTGATGATTAACTCGGTTGTAATCCCCCCGTTATTTAGTTGTTCTTGAACTTGTTCATTATTGATGAATTTTCTTGTTTAATTGAATTTTTACAGTTTAGTAACAAATGTTTGTTCAAGTGGAATTCCGAAAGTTCAAAAGAAGGAGTGACTTGTGATTCAAAGGCGAAGTGTACGACATTTAAAGATAGGTAGTCACAACTCCCAGAAATCTAAACTGTAAGGTTCATGACCAAATTTTATTTTCCAATTTACTTATATAGAATGTTCCATGCTTTTACATTTCTAGAACTTGCACTGTTTCTCTACTGTTGATTGATCTTTGTTATCGCATACTGAGGTAAAAGTGCTTGGTCCTGTGAGCCTTTTGAAGCCTACCCCGATTGTATTGAAAATTTATCCTCTTTTTAGCCAAATTGAGCCGGTAGGTTTAGAACTTTTTGTTCGGTGACAAACCACATTACAAGCTTAGAGACTTTTAAGATTTATCCCAAACTGTATCTGAGTTAGGCATTGTAGAATTTACTTTATAATAAGTTTGGGGTTGCTATTAGAATTTGCAACCGATTAAGTTTAGGGTGGGGATACTAGAGAACAAAGAATAGAACAACTGTAAAAATTATGAACAATAGGCCAAAATGGTGTATTCAAAAAAAAAATTGTTTGAAAATAGAATGAAAAGGGACAAAACATTGAAAATCTGAGTAAGTCAAAACTCGATTGTCCCAAATGTTACAAGTATTCTCTAGTACCCTTGAAAGAATTGTGTTTCAAAAAGGTGAATGTGTAATGGAATTGTGATTTAACTTCCGTAGGAGTGCCTAACTCAAATTTTGTGTAGCCTACTTATCCAAATATTATCCCACCTTCACCTAAACCCCGTCATAACCCTTAAATACCTCAAATTATGCATTGACATTGATTTTGATTGACGTTTAGAAACTTTTCAAGCGTATGGTAATATGTAGATTGCATGTCGGCTGTGTGTGAACCTTATTCAATTTGTTGCGTGTGAAGGTGAGAAAAACACAAGAAGCGGGGGTTTGAATTGTGTTTTCTTTTCGCAACTCTTGAAGAGTGAGAATCTAATTCCTTTAAACTCAGAGTTTGAATGAGATCAGAGTCTGATAGGAGATTAGGTTCTGATTGCAGCAGAATAATCAAGAGATAAAGAGAGAACATAGAACACAAGCAATTATACAGGTTCCTTCCACAAACCGGAAGTAGTCTTGTCCCCCTTGTACTTCCAAGGAGAGTTCACTAAAATGTAATATCAAATTACAAGTTGCTCAAACACACAGTATGAGACTTCCTTGCTCAAGCACACAGGCAAGAGACTTCCTTGCTCAAAGACACAACTAAGAGACTTCCTATGCTCAAGGACGCAGCCAAGAGACTTCCTTTGCTCAAGCACAAAAGCAAGAGACTTCCTTTGCTCAAGCACAAAAGCAAGAGACTTTTACACAATTACAGAAAATTGAATACAGTTGAAACAATTGATAACAATCAAAATGTGTTTCAATTACAACAAAGACAGACTCTGTTTTACACAAAAGACAGACTCTGTTTTTCTGTGAAACTTAGAGATTCTAGAATACTCAGTTTGTAAGAATCTAAGTTAATGATGTGCTTTTGTTAAGACTCAGTTGAATACGAAAGCAGCGCAATGCAGTTTTTCTAAGTTGTAGAGTCAAACACTTCTTCAAGTCTTCTATCCTTTATATAGGCGTAGGAAAGAGACGTTGAGTCATCCAGCGCATCAGGATGATTTCTGAAGCTTGATCAATGACTGTTGATCTGTTGCTTGATTTGGTAATAGTCCTTCAATAGCATCATTTGAATTCCATTCCCTTTGAGGATTAATACCGGTAGACACAGTTGCCAAACTGTACGTGGTAGTGGAGTAGTGGAAACAGAGTTCGTACAACGTACTCTGTACTGGCCTGCAATCTTTGTCTTTGTGCTTCCCACGCTCAAGTTGACTTAGAAGCTAGCCGTTACTCCATTAGAGTTTCTTTGTGCATAGCAATGCAGTAGAGATCACTGTTAGCAGATCATCAAATATGTGGCTTCAGACTCACTGTAGTACTAAGCTTCTGATAATCTTCAGACTCTCTTGGTTCTCAGATTCTGATGGTCTTCAGACTCTGATACAGTCTTCAGACTCTCTTTGGTACAGTCTTCAGACTCTCTTCGATACAGTCTTCAGACTCTCTTCGATACAGTCTTCAGACTCTCTTCAGCACAGTCTTCAGACTCTCTTCGATACAGTCTTCAGACTCTCTTCGAAACAGAATCACAAGCAACAAGCTTCTATGAATTTATTGCTCTTTAACATTGTTCAAACAGAATGCTTTCTAAGATACAAATCTTAATTGATATCCTGCATACTTAAACAAATATTAGCAATATCCAATTGACAACTTTTTAATACCTTGTTATCATCAAAACTCAAAACGTGGTATTGTTGAACACCTTTGTTCCAACAATCTCCCCCTTTTTGATGATGACAAACATTAGTATTTAAAAGGTCAATTGTTGTTAATCTAATTAACAAGTTGACTTAAAGGGTTCTGAGGTTTGTAAGCTCAGAGTCTGAGGTTTGTAAGCTCTGACTCCCCCTGAGTCTGATAGTACTTAAGTTGAGGTTTGTAAGCTCATCTTGAGTTCTATCCAGGTTAATTAAATTGTTTTTCAAAAGCAATCAAATTCATACTCAGAATATTTAGTAAATTGATTCTTAAACAGGGCTCAGAGTCTAACTAAGCACCTTTCGCAGATTTCCCTTTAACATATACATGCAATGTAATTAAAGAAGGCTTTCTCTCCTCCCTGACATAAATACTTTCCCTTCTCCCCCTTTTGTCATCAACAAAAAAAGTTCAGAACATGGTTCCTCCCCCTTTTTAAATGACTTAAGTAAGGGTGTAAACAGGTTTTAAAGAAGAAAGAGATTCAGAGGGAAAACATAGAAGATTCGGAGCATAAAAGAAATAGAATGCAAAGTAGAATCAAAGAAAACTTGAATAAATTGTAAGTAAAAACAAGTTCAGAAAAAAAATTACAAAAAAAATAAACAAAACGAAATTAAACTAAGGTTGGTTTTGTTTGGCAAGATGATCCATCAGTTTCTGGAGATCCTCTTGCTGTTTCTTTACCATCTCTTCCAGAGCCTCATTTCTTTGCAAATGTGCTTCCCTTTCCAGTCTAGCTTCTTCTTGAATTCTATACAACTTCCTCTTCAAAGAATTGTAAGCCACTAATTCTCTAGGAATATACTGATCCTCATCAAAGAAGGGTGTATCTCTTATCCTCAGAATAGGAGCATTTTCCAGAGCTACAACTTTCTCAGCCCGCTTTACTTCTTCAACATGCTTGGCAGTGATAAGAGCTTGTTCCCTGGCAGTAGCTTTTTGAATTTTGGTGATAAAATCCAAAAACTCAGTCTTCACTGTAGAGAACTTGTCCTCATAGCTCACATTGAGTATTGGTATATGCCTTTGCTCAATGACTTCTTTGAGCTTATTGCATGAAGAGGCATAAAACTCATCAATCTCATTTGAATCAAATAAGTCAGTTTGAGGTTCAGAGGTTGAGGGTAGAGAAGCTCTCAAAGCTAGAAAATTTTCAAAAGAGAAAAAGGTTATAGGATCACAAAGTGGTTGAGAAACTCTTCTGGTCTTAGCTTTACATGCTGTTACAGTTTCTGATACAATATCAGAGACTAGTTCTGGATTATTTGAAGCTGGTTCAACAGCAAGTTCTAAAGGTTTAACAGAAGCTAAAGTCAGATTCTCTGTAGGTTCAGGTACAGGGTCTGGTTTGGAAACGGATGAAGTAGCTTTTGTTGTTTTGGATTTTGCAGGGGTTTTTGGTAGTTCTCCCCCTAGATGTTTTTCAAGAGAATCTAGAGTGTCTGGAGAGTCTACACAAATGGTTTCAGTTTGGGGGGATGGTTGTTTGGATTGAATGGTTGCTTCAGGTTTTTCAGAAGGTTGAATTACCTGAAGTGGTTTGAGAAATGAAGGTTGAGCAGGATGGTCAGCAGGAAGATTCATAGACACTGTGATTGTGTCTTGAATTACTCTGTCCATAGTTGAATCAACATAATCAACTACTGCATGGTCAAGTGGGTTATGGGATGATATGGGTTTGATTGGTGAGGGAGATGAATTTTTGAGAGATGGAAGAATTTGGCTCAAGGGTTTGTTGTCAGATTCTGAATCTGATCCTGACTCATGATTCAAAGAAGAAGATGAGCTATATGCCACGTTGCCAGAGGTGCCAATGCCAGCTTCTGGAGAGGCAAAATGATCAGACACAGTAGCTTCTGATAACTCATCTTCTGCAGGTGCTGAAGTACTCTTTTGTTTAAGAGCAGAAGCAAGTAACTTAGCAGCTTCCTTGACAGTCTCTTCCTTCAACTCTTCAGCAATCAAATCTGCTGCCATAACCTTGCCAGCAGTGTGTTCATCCTCAATCATAGATACAGAAGTACCTATCTTCTGTGCTACATCCTTAGCCATAGGAATCACATCCACCTTTCTCTTCTTGATCTGACTCTCTTCACCTCCAGAGTCAGCATCAATGAAATCAGCAATATCTTGAGCTAACTTGTCATAGTCTCTGTCAGCTTTGCCTATTCTTGCTTTCTTCTCGGCTTTCTTAGCCTTCTTCTCATCTTTCTTAGCATTCTTCCCATCCTTAATTTCACGAATTGCAGAAGATGCAGAAGGAGAACCAATTGAAACTCCAGGAAGAGCAGAAGATTTGATCTTTTTCTTGAGAGGCTCCTGCTTCTCTTCCTCTTCCTTGAGAACCACTTCCTTGGTCCTTTTTCCTTTGACTTTAAGAGAGCCTCCTCCAGCAGTCTCAGGAATAGCAGAATAGTTGATTATTCTACCAGTCTCCTTGAAGTAATCCACCACAAATCTAGCAAGAACTTCAGGATTATATTCTTTGGATATGGGAGGGAAGTCCATCATCAAATCAGATTGTACATAGGATTCTCTCATATCATGCTTAGAGGGATTGAATCTCTTGACAATCTTCATGTACTGTAGAGTCTTGCCATTGATGATTCTACCGGTCACAGTTCCTAGATGAATATCTGATACCACACCAGATTCTGATAAGACCTTCAAAAGACCTCCTTAATACAGAATCTCAGATATTAATCTTCCAAAAGGAACTTGCCTTCTGGTTTCTGATTGACTCTTCTTGATGGCCCAACACATGTGGTGCATCACATATCTGGGGAAGTTGATCTTTATTTTGTTGATAAGAAAATAAAGAAGAACTTTGTGATCCACAGATAATGTATCTGTTCCTCCTCCTTTCTGAAGCATACTGTCCAGTATAATCTTCAGAAGCACCCTATGCTCAGGATGCATATCCACCAATTTATTTGAGGGTCTCCCTTCAAATAACAACTTGTTGCAGACAACAGCCCATTCACTTTTCTTGTTGACATTCCACTGAAATTTACCAGCGCTCTCCATCTGACAAGCCCTGGCTACCACCTCTTCAGTGATAACTATAGGAATTCCCATCACAGCAGACCTTATTTCCAGACCATTGTACGGTTTTAAACCCATTTGGTCTCTGTTTTTGCCAGCAAGACTGGGGTTGTTTGAGATTGCTACTGTTTCTTCCAAAGTAGCTTCAGCTTTGTCGTAGACTTCTGACCTAACCCAAAAATCTCTAACAAGCTCCTGATATGTTGGTCCATTCAACATACCAAAGTATCTCATCATTCCTTGTGATAAGAAATGAGGTGCAACGTCAACTCCATGACGACTGAGTGAACCAAAATCTACTGGAGATTCAACTTGAATTTCCAGAGTCTCCTTGATGATGTTCATTGTTCTGGGTTTGATAACATAGGAACCTCCGGACTTGATTATAACACCAGATTGGATGAGATCACTTGCCATTAGGGTTTTCTAAGAGTTTGATTTGAGAACAAAAGAAAAGGTTTTGCAAAGTATTGAAAAACAAGAAATTTGTTCAGAGAGAAAATCAAGGAGTGAAAAGAGAAGTGAGTTGTGTGTGTTATGTATTTATAGAGAAAATGTTTGAAAACTGTTTGGAAAGAGTAGGGGACAAACAAACACAAACAATAAATACATAAAGCATGCAGCCGTAAACGTATTGGGACAAAGCGAAGGTAACTTGTTTAACATAATGAAATCATTGCCCTTTGAGTTCTTACCCAATACAGATAGGCCACGTCTGAGAAACTGTAAAGTAACTGTCACCATAGTGGGGCAGATGTTACTGAACTTAACAGTCACGCTTCCACTAATATGAGCTTCTGAGAGTCTAAAGATTCCTTACCAAAGTCTGAATATTTTACCAGAAGCTTTCATCAGAATCTCCAAAAGAGAGTCTGATTCCCAGATAGCTTCTGAATATTTTCAGAGTCTGAATTCTGTTTTCAGAGGCGCATATTACCCAGAGACATAGCACATGTTCAAATTTTTCTTTATGAAATCAAATCTTTCAACAGATAAGGGTTTAGTAAATATATCAGCCCATTGATGATCAGTATCAATGAATTGGATATCTAAAATTCCTTTTTGAACATAGTCTCTTATAAAATGATGTTTAATCTCAATATGCTTTGCTCTTGAATGCAGAATTGGATTTTTAGACAAACATATAGCTGCTGTATTATCACAATAAATTGGGATATGGTTTTCAGTTATTTGATAGTCCTCAAGCTGATGTTTCATCCAGAGTAGCTGTGTACAACAACTAGCAGCTGAGATGTATTCTGCTTCTGCTGTAGACAGAGCAATGGTTGCTTGCCTCTTGCTAGCCTAGGATATCAGATTCTCTCCCAAGAATTGACAATTGCCACTGGTTGATTTTCTTTCAATCCTGTCTCCAGCATAATCAGCATCACAGAATCCAACTAGCTTGTAGTCAGAGGATTTCTTGTAAAGAAGTCCAAGATTAGTAGTTCCTTTCAGATATCTAAAGATTCTCTTAACAGCAGTTAAGTGAGACTCTCTAGGATCTGATTGAAACCTTGCACACAAACATACACTGTACAAAATATCTGGTCTGGATGCAGTTAGGTATAACAAAGAACCAATCATACCTCTATACAGCTTCTGGTCAACTTTGGTTCCTTGATCTTCTTTGCTCAGAGTGCAGGTTGAATGCATTGGAGTATTCATTTCTTTGCAGTCCTCAAGATTAAACTTCTTCAGAAGCTCTTTCGTATACTTGGACTGATGAACGTAGACTCCATCTTTGCATTGGTTGATTTGAATTCCAAGAAAGAACTTCAATTCTCTCATCATGCTCATTTCAAATTCATCCTGCATTACTTTTGAAAACTCTTTGCAAAGTGAACTATTTGTAGAACCAAAGATAATATCATCAACATAAATCTGAACTACAAGAATGTCTTTCTTTAGAGTCTTTCTGAATAGAGTAGTGTCAACTTGTCCTCGTTCAAAGTTGTTTTGAATCAAGAAATTACTCAGTCTTTCATACCAAGCTCTGGGAGCTTGTTTCAAGCCATAGAGTGATTTCTTTAATTTATAAACATGCTTTGGATGCTTTAAATCTTCAAAGCCAGGAGGTTGTTTGACATATACTTCTTCAGAAATGACACCATTAAGAAATGCACTTTTAACGTCCATTTGATACAAAGTTATGTTGTGATTAACTGCATAGGAAAGAAGTAACCTGATTGCTTCCAATCTTGCAACTGGAGCAAAAGTTTCTGTGTAATCAATGCCTTCTTGCTGACTGAAGCCTTGTGCAACAAGTCTGGCCTTGTTTCTGATTACTTCTCCTTGTTCACTAAGCTTATTTCTGAACACCCACTTGGTTCCAATGATGTTCTTGTGATTAGGCTTAGCTACTAGATCCCATACTTCATTCCTTTTGAATTGATTCAGTTCATCTTGCATTGCTAGAATCCATCCTTCATCTCCAAGAGCTTCTTCAACAAAAGTTGGTTCAATAACAGATAATAATCCTAAAGCAGACTCTTCTTGTCTGAAATGCGATCTTGTTCTCATAGGACTTTCTTTATTGCCAGTTATCTGATCTTCTGGATGTGAAGACTTGTATTTGAAAGATTGTTTGGATTGACTAGCTTGCAGAGAACCATCTTGAGCTTCATCAGAAGCTTCTTCATTAGGAACTTCAGGGGTTGTTCCAGCTTCTGAAGTATCTTCAGATTCTGGAATCTGATCAGATTCTGAGTTATCATCAGAATCTTGAGATTTTTCATGACTTTCATCTTGCACTGGAGTTTCACTTCCAGGCTCTTTGTCATCGAATCTTACATGCATAGATTCTTCCACACATTGTGTTTCTGAATTATACAGCCTGTATGCCTTAGAGCGTTCAGAGTAACCTAAAAAGATTCCCTTTTGAGCTTTGGAATCAAATTTCTTTAGGTAGACTTTGTTGTTCAGGACATAACAGGTACATCCGAACTGATGAAAATAAGATATGTTGGGTTTTCTTCCTTTAAAGAGTTCATAAGCTGTTTTGTTCAACAAAGGTCTAATATAGATTCTGTTCTGAACATAACAAGCTGTGTTTACTGCTTCTGCCCAAAAGTGCTTAGCCAGATTGTTCTCATGGATCATGGTTCTAGCCATCTCTTGTAAGGTTCTGTTCTTTCTCTCTACAACTCCATTTTGTTGTGGAGTTCTAGGTGCAGAGAATTCATGAATAATTCCATGTTTTTCACAGAAAACCTCAAACGGTTCATTTTCAAATTCTCCTCCATGATCACTTCTGACTTTCAAGATTTTCATTTCCTTCTCTGATTGAATTTGGATGCAGAATTTACTAAACACAGAATATGAATCATCTTTAGTTTTCAGAAATTTAACCCAACACCATCTGCTGTAGTCATCAACAATAACTAGTCCATATTTACTTCCATATAAGGATGCAGTGTTAACTGGTCCAAATAAGTCAATATGAAGTAACTCCAAGGGTCTGGAAGTTGAAACAATTTCTTTCGGCTTGAAGGGACTCTTGACAATTTTCCCTTTCTGACATGCTCCGCAAAGAGCATCTGAGTGATAGTCAATGTTTGGTAGGCCTTTGACAAGTTGTAACTTGCTAATTTTAGAGATTAATCTCCAGTTAGCATGTCCCAAACGTCTATGCCACATCCACTTCTTATCACCCATTGACAGAAGGCACATTACCTTCTGATCAGTCAGTTCTGAGAATTTTATCTTGTATACATTGTTTCTTCGTTTTCCCTTGAAGACTATGGACTGATCATCCTTGTTAACCACTGTGCAGTTGTTCTTATTAAACAATACATCATAACCACTGTCACATAATTGACTTATGCTTAGTAAGTTATGTTTAAGTCCATCAACGAACCACACATTACTGATTGAGATCAGAGAGTTACCAATGGTTCCAGTACCAATGATTTTGCCAGTCTGGTTTCCTCCAAATCCCACAGTTCCTCCCTCTTTCATGGTTAGGGTTAGGAACATAGACCTTTCTCCCGTCATGTGACGCGAGCACCCACTGTCTAGGTACCAAGCCTTGTGCTTTCTTAGTCCTTTTAGACATACCTGCAGCATCAATAATATCAGACTTAGGTACCCATATTCTTATGGGTCCTTTTTGGTTAGTCTTAGAACCATTGAACTCTTTTCGCAAGTTATGTCTTGAAATCCTTGGCAATGTTTTCTCCCATACCTTAGGGTTGGAACCGTTTGGTTTAGGTTTCAACTTGCCTTTCACAGTTTCTCTCCTTTGAAACTTAGACTTTAGTTTTTCAGACTCTGGCTTTTTCAGAGTCTGTTTATCAGACTTTGAATGTTTCAGAGTCTGAGACTTTAAAGCTTTGGGTTCAAAGTTTTTCAGACCCTTTAACTTAACATTCTGAAGTTTTGACTTAGTCAGAATCTTAGAAGTAGAAGTTGTAGGTTCTGAATGAGTCTCTGTGTTGACTTCATCAGACTCTTTTACAAAATGATTTTTCAACGCCTCTCTGGCTCCATCAGGACCAGATTTCAGAGTCATTTCATTTGAGTTTCCTCCAATGAATCCAAGACCTTGTCCTCTGTTCTGATACGTGCTATAGATCATGGATGCAACCCTTGATCTGTCAATTCCAGTAGCAATAAATTCTTGCAGAGCAACATCTTGCTCACTTAAGTATTTACAGCTACACTTCTTGATCAATAAAGAGATATTTTCTTCTTTTAAATCTTCTAATTCCAACAGAGTTGAATTATGTCTTTTTGACAGCTTATCAAGCTGTTGTTTGACTTTCTTCAACTCAGTGGTCTTAGTTTTAAAATGACCAAGAAGCTCATTGACAGATTCTATAAGTTCAGATCTTGTGAGTTCAGAATATACCTCTGTTTCATTTTCAGAGTCTGTATCTGATTCTGCCTCAGGTGTCTCTTTAACAGATTCGGTTGTAGCCATTAGTCCAACAGCTATATTGGCTTCACCATCAGCATCATCATCTTCAGATCCTGACTCATTATCAAGATCTTCCCAGGTGGCCATCAGACTTTTCTTGATCTGCTTCTTAAACTTGCTTGACTTGAAGGTTGGCCTTTTTGACTTGGGTTTCTTCTTCTGCAGTTCTGGACACTCAGCAATAAAATGTCCAGTTTTCTTGCAGTTGAAGCAACCTTTCTGATCCTCCTTTTTGAACCCCTTCCCACTGCTCTTGCTCAGAAATCTCTTGTTCTTCTTAGCAAGGTACTGCATTCTGCTTGAAAGCATAGCCATTTCCTTTGCTACATCAAGATCCTCCTCTGAGCTTTCAGAAGCTGAAGACTCATTTTCAGATTCTTCAACCTTGAGAGCCTTTGAAGACCTTCCTTTTGATTTTAAAGCAATGGTTTTGGATTTTCTTGCAGAATCATGTTCATTGAGACTTAACTCATGAACCTTGAGTGAGCTTACAAGATCTTCAACACTTAAAGTGTTTAAATCTTTAGCCTCCTCAATTGCAGTGACCTTTGGTCTCCATCTAGAGGGTAAGCTCCTTAAAATCTTGCTAACATGATCAGAAGCTATGTAACACTTCTTCAGTATCTGAAGACCAGATACTAGAGTTTGAAATCTTGAGTACATCTGCTCAATACTTTCATCCTCTTTCATCTTAAATAGTTCATATTGATGAACTAATAGAAGAGCTTTAGCTTCCCTGACCTTTTTGCTTCCTTCGTAGTTAGCACAGAGAGAAGCAAACATGGCTCTAGCAGTAGATTTGTCACTCATCTTCATGTATTCCGTTTTAGGAATAGCAGTGACAAGAGCCCCTCTGATGATATGATGTTTCTTATAGATTTTAATTTGAGCAGCAGTGTGAAGTTTGCGGTCAATGGCAGCACCTTCGTCATCAAGTTGTAAGTCACCAACACCATCTTCAAGTATGTCCCAGAGTTCTTCATCAAGACCCATGACATAACTATAGAAGTTGGTTTTCCACCAAGAAAATTCTTCAGGATCACCATTGAACTTAGGAATTTTTCCATAATCAGCCTTTCTACTGCTGTTATTGGATCCATATTCATATGGTATAGCAGCACCAGAAGTGGCACCAGAAGAAGACGGTTCACTGGAAGACATGTTTTTCTCTGGATCTTTTCTGTTACACGGTTAAGTGCTAAGACAACAGAGCCGGAGCTCTGATACCAACTGAAGGTGAGAAAAACACAAGAAGGGGGGTTGAATTGTGTTTTCTTTTCGCAACTCTTGAAGAGTGAGAATCTAATTCCTTTAAACTCAGAGTCTGAATGAGATCAGAGTCTGATAGGAGATTAGGTTCTGATTGCAGCGGAATAATCAAGAGATAAAGAGAGAACAGAGAACACAAGCAATTATACAGGTTCCTTCCACAAACCGGAAGTAGTCCTGTCCCCCTTGTACTTCCAAGGAGAGTTCACTAAAATGTAATATCAAATTACAAGTTGCTCAAACACACAGTATGAGACTTCCTTGCTCAAGCACACAGGCGAGAGACTTCCTTGCTCAAAGACACAACTAAGAGACTTCCTATGCTCAAGGACGCAGCCAAGAGACTTCCTTTGCTCAAGCACAAAAGCAAGAGACTTCCTTTGCTCAAGCACAAAAGCAAGAGACTTTTACACAATTACAGAAAATTGAATACAGTTGAAACAATTGATAACAATCAAAATGTGTTTCAATTACAACAAAGACAGACTCTGTTTTACACAAAAGACAGACTCTGTTTTTCTGTGAAACTTAGAGATTCTAGAATACTCAGTTTGTAAGAATCTAAGTTAATGATGTGCTTTTGTTAAGACTCAGTTGAATACGAAAACAGCGTAATGCAGTTTTTCTAAGTTGTAGAGTCAAACACTTCTTCAAGTCTTCTATCCTTTATATAGGCGTAGGAAAGAGACGTTGAGTCATCCAGCGCATCAGGATGATTTCTGAAGCTTGATCAATGACTGTTGATCTGTTGCTTGATTTGGTAATAGTCCTTCAATAGCATCATTTGAATTCCATTCCCTTTGAGGATTAATACCGGTAGACACAGTTGCCAAACTGTACGTGGTAGTGGAGTAGTGGAAACAGAGTTCGTACAACGTACTCTGTACTGGCCTGCAATCTTTGTCTTTGTGCTTCCCACGCTCAAGTTGACTTAGAAGCTAGCCGTTACTCCATTAGAGTTTCTTTGTGCATAGCAATGCAGTAGAGATCACTGTTAGCAGATCATCAAATATGTGGCTTCAGACTCACTGTAGTACTAAGCTTCTGATAATCTTCAGACTCTCTTGGTTCTCAGATTCTGATGGTCTTCAGACTCTGATACAGTCTTCAGACTCTCTTTGGTACAGTCTTCAGACTCTCTTCGATACAGTCTTCAGACTCTCTTCGATACAGTCTTCAGACTCTCTTCAGCACAGTCTTCAGACTCTCTTCGATACAGTCTTCAGACTCTCTTCGAAACAGAATCACAAGCAACAAGCTTCTATGGATTTATTGCTCTTTAACATTGTTCAAACAGAATGCTTTCTAAGATACAAATCTTAATTGATATCCTGCATACTTAAACAAATATTAGCAATATCCAATTGACAACTTTTTAATACCTTGTTATCATCAAAACTCAAAACGTGGTATTGCTGAACACCTTTGTTCCAACAGCGTGGAGTTGTAAGTTGGTGGATGCTAACAAGTCAAACTGGCTCATCTTTAGCCAATAAGGAGATGAACTTTTGGGTGTTATCGCTTGATCAGGTAATTATTATTTTACTGTCGATTGTCAATTTTGCAAGTAAATTCCTTGAGGACAAGGAAAGGTTCAAGTTTGGGGTTGTGATGACATCTCGTCATTACATAATTTTAGTTGTATTTTAATCACAATATGGAGTTCACAAGGTTACTTAAGCAGCAAGAAAAGCAGAAAACTTAAGAAACTGCAAAAAAGTAAAATGTGTCACGATTTGGTAAAAACGTGACACGATTTGACAAGGCAGAAAGCATGCTCTCGACATTAAGGAAAACATGTCACGATGACCAAAACGTGACACGATTTGAGGAAACCCTAATTCAGCTGTTTGTTATTCAAAGGAAAACGTGTCACGATTTATTTAAAACGTGACACGATTTTGGGCGAATTTCTGTGCCTATTTAAGTTGAAGTTTATTCCAAAAACAAGGGTTGCAGTTTGAGAAGAGCAAAGTGCGATTTTGAAACTACAAGACAGCTAGAAGGGTAAATTCTTCACTCTTTTACCAATTCATGTATGTATTGATTCCTCTAATGATTATGTTATTTGTAAACACCATTATGAGTAGCTAAATCCATTAGAGGTTAGGTCTGAGATGATTCTTTGTAACCCTAATTGAACCATGTTGCTGTAAAACTCTATTTATTGTGAATGGTAATCTAGTTTTTATTCAATTAAATTGTTCTTAATGTTTTATATATCCTGATCAAATATATGTATGATTTAGTGAGCATGAATGACTACTGACCCTAGCTTTCGACTTAGACCTAATTGAATTGTTCTAATAAACATGGTTAGTCTAGGAATGGATAATCCTTTATTAGTGATATTAGGTTAACGTGCTTAAACCTTCGAAGATTATTAGACCACCTAAGGAATTAGAGGTTGTAATCTTAGAAGAGGGTCCTAACTCAAGGGATTAATTAGGACTATTTTGTTAACTATCGTGGAACTAGAGAATCATTCATAAGAATAGGTGCAGTATACCAATTAGGGGAACATCAATGATTCAAAAGACCTAAACTCGTCTCTCTCTTATCCTTAACAATCAATTTTACTTTCAACTGTTACTTTTATTGCAATTAAACCAATCTACTGCCTAGTGGCAAACTAAAGAACTTTTATACATCCTATTTTAAATAACGTAATTGAATTATTGAGATTAAAACCAGTCCTTGTGGGAACGATATTTTTACTACTTCGATAGTATTTGGTACACTTGCCAAACTTCTATCAATGAGCATGGGTCAAGATTTACCTCTTCATTGTCTGATCTTGTCATAAGACATAGGTCTGCTTGTTCATCTTCATTTGTTGGTTTTCTGGTTCATCCCATGTAGTTATGAAGGATTTTTTATTTGACTGGAAGTTGCTCGGTTTCCTTTTGCTGAGTGGACATTCACTTTTGTAGTGTCCAAGTTTGTAGCAACCGTAACAAGTGACTTGACTTTCGTCAATTTCTGTTTTTGCGTTTTCCTTTCTAGCTGGGAAGTTTCTTTTGTTTTGATCTCTTCTTTGTATCATTCTTTGAAGTTTTCTAGTAAGAAGAATGATTTGATCTTGATTGTCTTCTTCATCAAGTTCTAGTTGTTGATTGTCAAGATTCATTTCATGTTCTTGGTTTTGTGTTTCTTGATTTGTTTTGAAAGCAATCATTTTGTTTTTGTTTGAGGATTTATCCTGTTGAAAGAGTACTTCATGAGCTTTTGGAGATCTGATAAGATCCTCGAATCTGAGTGTTTTTAGATCTTTAGCTTCTTTTATAGCTGTTACAATATGTCTCCAAGATTTTGGAAGACATCTTAGAATTTTTCTTATTCTTTCATGAATTGTAAAATTCTTTTCAAGAGAACATAATTCGTTCATAATGACAGTAAACCTTCCATACATTTCATCTATGGTTTCGGTTTCTTTCATTTCGAATAGTTCAAATTTGCGAACACTAATATCGATTCTTGTTTCTTTTACATGACTCGTGCCTTCATGATGTATTTTTAGTGTATCCTAAATTTCTTTGGCATTTTTGCATTCTTGTACTATATCATACTCTTCCCTGCTCAAAGCCATGGTTAGATATAATTTAGCTTTAAAATTTAATAGCATGCGCTTACCTTCTCCTTCTGACTAATCTTCCTTTTTTTTTGACATTTAGATCTTCATCATATGGGATATAGTCTCCATTTTCAACTATGGTCCACATATCATTATCTTGCGATTGTAAATATAGTTCCATTTTACCTTTCCTGTAATAGTAGTCAGTTCCCTCAAAGAGAGGTGGTCTGTTTGAGGAACCTCCTTCGGACATGAATTTTACTTTAGACATTTTTTGATCTTCTACACCGTTGGGTGTTTAGGTTGTGAATTTTCTTCCTTCTACACCGTTGGGTGTTTAGGTTGAACTTCCTTCCTTATACACTGTTGGGTGTTTAGGTTGAACTTTTCTTTTCTACATTGTTGGTTGTTTAGGATTGAACTTTCTTCCTTCTGGATCTTTTTTCTCTTGCACCGTTGGGTGCGTAGGCGTTTTTTCTAGAACAAGACTCTGATACCAATTGAAGTAAAATATTTTCACAAGAAAGGGGTTTGAACTGTGACCTGTTTAAATTTTCTCTGATAATTTTTTTTTTTGTGATTTATAAATCACTATTAGTTTGTTAGTAAATGAATAATAACAATAATATTTGTGTAGTGTGTGATTTTGAATAATAAATTAAAGGAGGGGGAGAGAGAGAGAGAGAGAGAGAGAGAGAGAGAGAGAGAGAGAGAGAGAGAGAGAGAGAGAGAGAGAGAGAGAGAGAGAGAGAGAGAGAGAGAGAGAGAGAGAGAGAGAGAGAGAGAGAGAGAGAGAGAGAGAGAGAGAGAGAGAGAGAGAGAGAGAGAAATGACACAAGAGAGTTATCCTGGTTCACCAAAACCGGCTACTTCCAGTCCCCACACTGATGTGAGATTATCCACTAGGTAGTTGTGTTTTTATAAACTTAACACCAACTCCTCTTTTATCTTCTTGATTCTTTTCACAAACGAGTAACTTTTACCCTTGCTAGATCCTACTGATCTTTCCTGCAAACGAGTAAATCTACCTTTTTCTTTTACAACCGAAAACAAACGAGCAACAGTTACCATTGCTAGATCTTCCTAATCTTTTCTGCAACCGAGTAATTTTACCCTTGTTTTTACACACTTGTTTACCATAAGTTTTTACAACCCAATAAGAAATAAAAATTTTACTTGGACCAAATTTAAATTTTAGTGCTTAACTAAAAATGACTCAACACAAAAGAGCTATTTTTAGAACTAGAGAATAAAAATGAGAGAGTGAGCTTTTCTGACTTTGCTTTGATATTTGCTTCTTTCTTTCTCAAAAATTCGATGTCTTTCCCTTGTGCCGATGGCTTGGTATTTATAGGCATATGCTTGCTTTGTTCCCACGTGAGGAGCGTATGACTCATGTAGTTCCACATGTGTGTATAATTGTTTATAATATATTTTCTTCTTGTTGTTCCAATTTCTTTGCAAAGCAAAAGCTAGCTTCCAATTTCTTTCTCACGTGTGCAAGCTAAAGCCTTGAAGCCAATTGCTTGCATGCAAATCCACGTGTCTCTTTGTGTGCGGTTCAAGTGCATAAATATCCCTTTTGCAAGCTTCCTTCCTTTTTCCCTCTTATCCTTTTACGGCTCAAAGTGGAGTTTTGTTTGTATTTGCCTTTCACATTGGATTGGAAATGCAGTAGTATTGGAGACAAGAAAAACTAAAGGCATAAAATCATTTATGGTATATGTGTCCACGTGTTGTTCCAAATTTGGGCAAGTTTATCCAATTTTATCAATTGTATTTTATCCTTTATTTCTTACTTTGTCCATATGTGAGAGACTTAGATATTTCTAGAGAGCACATTATATTATCCTTTCCCGGACAATGTTCTTGCAGCTAAAATAAATGCTCGCACAAAGATGTTAAATACAATAGTATCAGACTCCATTTATAAAATAAAGTCTAAATATTTTTTTTCATCTTTAAAACTAAAAATAGGGATTTATGAATATTTTCTCAACATAAAACTTTTATAAATTAGATACGTGATCATTTCCTAAAAATATAAAGAAATAACAAAATATTAGAAAGGAAATGTGCAACAACTTTTTTGGCTCCAAAAAGTTGTCTTAGAGACTTAGGAAATTTTATAAATAAGATTATTGTTTTTTGTTGCTATGAAAAAAATGAAAAAATATGCATTTTTAAAATACTTTATAAAAAATAGAGTTTTCGCGAATAAGAGTAGGGGTGGGGCCGGGAGACCCGTCCCCATTAAAGGTGGGATTGATTGTTCAATTTTTATCTCCGATATAGTTTGTAGACGGGGGCGGATGCATGGACGCGGAGGCGGGGATGAGGATGCTTAAACCCTCCCCTGATCCGCCTTGTTGCCATCCTTAGTTTTGGTTTTTCCAAAATGGTCCTTAAACCACATGTGACTTTTTTTTTTTGAGCAAACCACGTGTGATTTTCGTTGTTGGTTCTTGCTCTTTTTATTTTGGTTGTTTTCTTGGGTTTTGGCATAGTCTCCCAATTTTGTACATTTGCTTTCTCTTTTAACTAGCAAAAAGACGAGTACGTCTGTCTTTTTGCTCTTTTTATTGCGCTAATATTTGAAAATTATGAAAAATATTTTCCTTTTAAATTATAACAAATAAACTAACCTAATCATGATTAACTATTTCAATGACACCAACAATATAACAAAAAAATATAATATAAATTTTTTTTTTATTAATGACACCAACAACTATCTTTATTATAGAAAAAGTTGTTTAAAGGTGTCACGTCATTTTTTGGAGATCAAGGCTATTTGATTAGCATTTGAACCACTATTTTACGTCACGACTGAACATTTAATTTTTTCAAAAGAAGTGGAAAAAGGTTCAAATACCACTTTAAGAAAGATTTAGGGTTCGGGGGTTAGTTACATAAAAGGAAGGTATTAGCACCCTTTATGTCCGTAGTACTCTACGGGAACCTCTTGGTTTTATTTAATTTTTGTGCTATAAACTTGCTTGCTTTTGAAAATGGATTTAAAGTGTTTAAGAAAACAAAGACCTAATTATCTACATTTTTTATTGATTTGGAAGGACATGGTCCTTTGCCTACGTATCCGTGAGGGATCAAAACCTCGTAGTTCGGGGTAGAAATTGTGTTTGATTGGTTGAGTGTTTTTTGATGGTTTTTGAAAAATGTTTTAAAATGAAAGAAAGCCGAAGTGACAAATGAGTATTTGTTTGTGTTTTTTAATAGTAAAGAAAGTGATCTTAAAATAAAGTTAAATTGATTGGAATTTGATTAAGAAAATAAAAGAAGAATCACTTGATTTAAGATCAAGGTTTGTTTTAAAAATGTTTTTTTTGTGTTTTGTTATTTGCATGTTTTTTTTGTTTTTGAATGATAGTTAAAACTGAAAACTAAACTAACGGAGCATAAAAATAAAAGCGCAGGTACCACGTGGTGGCGTTGGACCACCACGAGGACCTCTAACCTAAACTAGAAGCGGGAAAATAAAGCATACACCCACACACGCACACATGCACCTACAACTATTACATTAAACCTATTAATACATTCTAAGGTCTGCGGAAAATAGATAAATAAATTACATGAACACCTATTTACATTCTAAAATCTTTGCTGTAAAATAAATACGCAATAAATAAGTGGATGATAAATATGCAGTCTAAATCTAATTTTTTTTTAAAAGGGAAAAGAAAAAAGTACTACCTTTCTGTTTGGTTTGCTGTCTGTGCGAAGAAACTTCTGTTTGGTTTGCTGCCTGTGAGAAGAACCTTCTGTTTGGTTTGCTGCTGTGAGAAAAAACTTATGTTTGGTATGCTGTCTGTGCGAAGAAACTTCTGTTTGGTTTGCTGTCTGTGTGAAGAAACTTCTGTTTGGTTTGTTGTTTGTGCGAAAATTGGTGTTTGGTTTGCTGTTTGTGCGAAAATTGGTGTTTGGTTGGCTGTTTTATGCAAAAATTGGTGTTTGGTTGGCTGTTTTATGAAAAAATTGGTACTTGTGATGTTGATGCGGGTTATGAACGAGAGTGAGCCTCTGAGAATGGTTTCTTTGCAAGTTGTGAATTAATTTTTTTTTGGCCCCATAATGTGTGTTTTGCAGGTTGTATTTATAGTGAAGGATTAGACCTAGGGTTTGTTGAAAACTGCCGAAAATTGTGGCTTTGGATTGGGATGATTTGGATTGGGATGAAAGGGAGTTTGTTACAAGACCTTTTTCTGGATTTGGATGAAAAGAAGTTTGTTACAAGACCTTTTTCTGGATTTGGATGAGCCGTGAACAGCTGTAATTCTTGGACTTATCGGACATTAAAAATAGAAAAAGAATAGATAAAATAATTGGACCTATCATCTATGAATAAAAATAAATAAAAGATAAATGTGTTTAAACTAAAATTAAATTAAAAAGTGAAATAGAAAATAAAAGATGGAAATGAATTAAAAATTAAAATTAAAAAGACAAAAAAAAAAGTGAGAAGAGGTATGACAGATGACACGTGTCGGTGGGATCTTGGGTCAAAAATTGGGGTATGACAGATGCCCCTATTTAAGTTTCTTTGTCCGGAGATTTGAAGATGGAATCTTTAATTTGACGGGCCGAAGAGACTTAAATACAAAGTACACCTATTTTTGACCCTAAGATACTGTGTGAATGCATGTGACACCATTATGAATGCAAGACGATGTAAATGACTTGATTGAGTAATAACGACGGGATGCACGATTTCTTTATAAAAAGGGATCTGACTCTGTGGGAGGAATGTAGTTTCACTGGGGAAATGATTGTCTATTATTGTATTAATTTGGAACGATGGTTTAATGGAGACAAAACTTTTGATGACATCTCTGGGCCAGACGCACTGGGGATGACACTCAAGGGAATGACGGATAGACGCGGAGTGTCCATTGTTTAGGACTAAAAGCTTGGAACAAGGCAAAAGGTAAATGTAAATGGTCCGTTTTGTAGGACTGTCGGCTTGAAAGCAGATAAAGTGTAAGCGGTCCGTTGTGTAGGACTGTCGGCTTGAAAGCAGATAAAGGTGTAAGCGGTCCGTTGTGTAGGACTGTCGGCTTGAAAGCAGATAAAGTGTAAGCGGTCCGTTGTTTAGGACTGTCGGCTTGAAAGATGTAAAAATGTAAGCAGTCCGTTGTCTGGGACTGTCGGCTTGAAAGTAGTAAAAATGTAAGCGGTCCGTTGTTAGGACTGTCGGCTTGAAAGTAGATAAAGTGTAAGCGGTCCGTTGTTAGGACTGCCGGCTTGAAAGCAGTAAAAATGTAAGCGGTCCGTTGTCGGGGACTGTCGGCTTGAAAGCAGATAAAGTGTAAGCGGTCCGTTGTCTGGGACTGTCGGCTTGAAAGCAGTAAAAATGTAAGCGGTCCGTTGTGTAGGACCGTCGGCTTGAAAGCAGATAAAGTGTAAGTGGTCCGTTGTTAGGACTGTCGGCTTGAAAGCAGTAAAAATGTAAGCGGTCCGTTGTCGGGGACTGTCGGCTTGAAAGCAGATAAAGTGTAAGCGGTCCGTTGTCTGGGACTGTCGGCTTGAAAGCAGTAAAAATGTAAGCGGTCCGTTGTCTGGGACTGTCGGCTTGAAAGCAGATAAAGTGTAAGCGGTCCGTTGCTTAGGACTGTCGGCTTGAAAGTAGTAAAAAATGTAAGCGGTCCGTTGTTTAGGACTGTCGGCTTGATAAAAATGTAAACTTAAGCAATCCTTTGTCTGGGACTGTCGGCTTGACACTGATGAGTGACATCTCTTGACCAGACACACTGGGGATGACACTTGTGATATGAGAAGAAATTTCCAAGTTGTCCGCTCGATTTATGAAAGTTTGTCGAAATCCACCGGACCTTGGAAAGGACTGCCGGAATCCATCGGGCTTTATAGAAGTTGGTGAGAATACACTCGGCTTTGATAAAAGGTTTGCGAGAATCCACTCGGCATTGATAAAAGGTTTGCGAGAATCCACTCGGTACTGGATAAAGTTCTGCGAGAATCCACTCCGCCTTTGATAAAATGTGTGCGAGAATCCACTCGGCATTTGATAAAATGTTTAAAGGTAGATGCAAGTTGGTCGTTTGTCGGAACTTTCCGTTTGACTAATGATGGATGAGGATCGGCTGGATATAACCAAACAAGACTCTGGGTGACCAATGCAATCATGTATGAATGATAATGTGTATATGTCGTGTATGAATATGCGAGAGTATTGATGTACGAATGTATGAATGTGTGAATATATGAATGTATGAATTTATGAGTGTATAAATGTAGAACTTGTATGACTGTTTATATTGTATGTGGTAGATGGACTCGATGAGACGAGACAAAACTGGTAAGATGGGAGATAGACTGACATCGCAGTACAAACACTCGGCAAACTTCCTTGAAGATGATATTATTGCGAACAGATCGATCCACTTGCAGGGTGAAACCTGGCACAAGATAGCAACCGGTGTTTCCTGGGGAGAGAGCTCATTGTTGACTGAAAAGTTGGGAAGAAGTCGCCATTTGTGAACCGGCGTAGAGTGTTATGATAAATGCCACTATTGACCAAAAGTCTGGAAGTCGCCATTTTGCATAGAGTGTCAATACATTGGTGTGCCCCATCAGTCACGCTCCTTTTTGTTTTTTGTTTGTTTGTTTGTTTTCTTTTGAAATCCCTAACTTTTGCCTGGACCGCCCTTTCGGGTTTTCAGTCCACCAGGAGTATATTTCTTTTTTGTGCCCCTAATTTTTGCCTGGACCGCCCTTTCAGGTTTTCAGTCCACCGGGACGCTCTCTATTGCCTAAGCCGCCTTTTCAGGTTTTCGACTTAGCGAGCTCTTTTTTTTGTTCTTGTTTTTGGATTGTGACTGCATCTTGCTCAAAGTAGAGGTCCTCTTCATAGTGTTTAGACATGTTTCCCTTCCGGAGTGTAACCGTTCTCGAGGCGGCTGCTGATGCATGCTTCACCTACTCACGAGCTCAAAGAGAGTGTGTTTGTTGTTCAACGCTTTTCAAAAGATGTAAAAAAAAATGTTTTGTATTTTGAAATTTTTGCTTCAAGTGTTGCCATAAAAAATAGAAGAAATTTTGTAAATTGAATAAATGAGAGTTCCAAATAAATGGGCACAGGCTCAGATTTGATTAATTGAGTGGTGGCCTGTCAATGGCATCGCTCCACGGATCTTTGAAATATTTTGGAAAATGGTAAATGTAATGGGAATGGTACATTGAACACGATAACCGCTATTCTCCCTAACAACTTTGAATGCCCCTGTTCCGAGTCTTCGATTTGTAGGTGCTTTGAATCAGAGATCTTTTGATAGTTGGATGCCCCAAGTGGACTGTGCTTGATTTGATGCAGTTACTTTGTCATGATCCTTAACTTTTGCATAGATCGCCCTTTCGGGTTTTCAATCTATCAGGATAGTCATTTTTGTTAATGTCTCTAATTTTTGCCTGGACCGCCCTTTCGGGTTTTCAGTCCACCGAGACGCTCATTTTTGCCTAAGTCCCTTTTTCAGGTTTGCGACTTATCGAGCTTTTATTTTTGACAGAGTATTTCTTGACTGCATTGACATTCGTAGGACGTGTGAGTTTGTCACCATTCGTAGTTGTAAGAAGTCATTGCATACGAGCCTTCATAGTTAGGCGTCCACTTGCCCCTAATGTAAGGTTGGAAAGAGTTCCTTTTTGAGCACAAAGTCTCCTTCTTGAAATTCACAGGGACGAACCTTCTTGTTGGAAGTTTGCTTCAACTTCTTTTGATATAGTTGTACCAAGTCGTCATGCATTGTGAGTTCCATCAATCTTGAGATTTCAGCCGAAACCCTGTTGGCGGGATTTTGATCTCCATGAGGAGTCCGCCCTTCATGTCGTATACTGATAGAAGGAGGGGGGTTGCCCCTGTTGAAATGTTTATTGAAACACGATGCCCATGTGAGGCAACGGTGCCATCTCATGCTGGTCTTTGTAAGTGACTATCATTCTCTTGGCGATCTTCTTGATTTTGTTTGCAGCTTTGACGGCTAAGATGCCCCAGTATGTGAGAGGTTTTGTCGGGAATCACTCCATTCTCCTTCATCTTTGGACACAGTGAATTCAAAGTCGAAAAAAGAGTATAGGGTTAATGTGTTCAACGGGCTTATTTATGTTTAATCTGCATTTATGTTTGATTTTAGAGAATGAATAATTGTATGCAGACATTTGGAAATGATTAAAGAAGAAGATTTCTGGTTTTTTGTGTTACCATTTTTCCAGAACAAGCAAAAAATAAAAACAAAGTCGGGATCAAAACGACATTTTTATTAATGATGACAATACTTAAAGCAAAAAGCCCTACACAAGTTCACTTTTGTCTCGGGCGGAACAAAAGGATATTTTTGAAAAGCGGAAAGCAACAAACAAACATTATTTGAACTGATGAGTAGCGGAAGAAAACATCAGCAAAGACCCGATTGCGACTAGCCGTCCCATGTGTCGCAAACACTACGTATTATGATCTGATAGCGGATTGAATTGCACGTTTAGAGTCTTAGAAGGTCAAGCGGTTGGTCCGGATCAGGTTCTGGACTGTCTTCTTTAGTGCGTTACAATGTTCGACATCATGTCCAGGTGCCCCTTGATGGAAAGTACAGAAAAGGTCAGGTCTATACCATGCTGGCAATCTTGTTGGTACTGGGGGAGGCGCTTTAGTCTCGACCAGATTCTTTTCTAGCAACTGTGGAAGCAAATCTCCGTATTTCACAGGGATTGGGATAAATTGTTTTCTTGAGACTTGTTGTTGCTGATAATGTTGCTGAGGGTACTGTTGCTGAGGATACTGTTGCTGAGGATACTGTTGGAATTGTGGTTGATCCTTTGTGACCATCAACGAAGATACCAGGTTAGTTAACTTCTCTACTTTGGCCCGAAGCGTTGTCACCTCTTCACGAAGCTCATGGACCTCTTGTTCAAGCTGATCCGTCTTTTGTGTTTGCGCGAGTGTTTGCATGTGCGAGTTGAACGAAGACATCAGACCACTTTACTGATGGATCGACCTTTTATTGAAAAGACATAGTGTGAGACTCGGATTTGAAACTATGAATGCAGAATGATGCATGGTATGTTTATGCAAAAATAGACATTTTTATTGAAGGACTTATAAAAGCATTTACGTAAACATCGTAGTTGAAAATTTCATTGAATAATAATTTAAAGCACCACAAGATAGTTTCCCTTTTTTAACCAACTGAGCCAACAGATAGACTCCAAAATACATCACAGAGAGCTAGAAAATGACATAGAGGATAAAAACAACTGCGAAGTTCCCCAACTCCTGAGGTGGACTACTCCTCGAAATCTGGATGAGTGCCAGCAAAGAAATCCATATGCTCTTTCTTGTTAATATGTCGTTTGAGAAGCTTGTTCTTCACTTGGATGTCAATATTCTGTGCGACAATTGTTCGACTTTGTTTGAGGAGTTTATGCTTGTGCTGTTCTATTTCTCCACTCATTGTTTCCATCTCGCGCATAGCTTCATCGTATCTTCTTTTCCAAGTGACACTTTCAAAGGGTTGACTCAGTCAATCGCTCCTGATACTCCTCCTTAGTCTTGATGGGTATGGGTAGAGATGATGATGGAGTAGTCGAGGATAAGTACCTCGGTAGGGTGTAAGGCATCCCAAAGCTTGTAGCTCTGTCAATAACCCATTGAGTATAAGATCCGTGCACAAAGTCTCCCTTCTTTCCCAGCTGGCTTCTATTAAGTTTACGGATGCCACTCCAAGCTTGCACAAACTTATCTCTCTTGTTCGAGTAATCTTTGTCATTGTAGTAGAATTCTCCGGTTAAAGGGAGGTTATCCGGTTGGGTTCTCATTGGGTACCCGAATTGTCGTCGGGCAAGGATAGGGTTGTAACTAATTCCTCCATACACACCGAGAAGAGGCACGTTGGGGTATTCACCGCAACTGACAATGATGGTTCCGTTGTCACAAGCTGCATGGTACCAGACTATATCAGATTGGGTCAGAGACATGATTTTTTGGGACCATGAATGACCCTCGAGATTGGCTTGAAAGGAATGGGTTTGAGGTAGATGAGAGGTAAACCATTTGTAAAGTAAAGGTGCACAGCAGATGATAGCTCCATGGCATGCTAAGGTCCGATCATGGATGGAATGGTATGTGTTTGCCAACAGGGTAGGGACGGGATTTTTGGTGAGGAAGATTTGAATGGCACGGATGTCCACGAAGTTATCAATATTTGGGAAAAGTACAAGGCCATATATGAGTAGGGCGAGAATGGAGTAAAAGGTCTCGTTACTGGCTACATCAGCGAGGAAGGAGGCTTGTTGATAGAGGAACTTTGTCGTAAGGCCTTGGAGACCTCCTTTAACAATGAGGTTTGATTTTATGACAGAGGCTCCCAGATGGAGGGCGTTCGCAATGGTTGAGAGTTTAGGGACGGGTTCAAGGCCGCTGAATGGTATCTTGTCAAGCACTGGTAGACCAACCAAATAAGAGTACTCTTCGAGGGTGGGGACAAGTTGATAATCAGGGAACGTGAAGCAGTGGTAAAGAGGATCATAGAATTGGACTAAAGTTTCCAAGACTCCTTTCGCAACATCCGTTTTAAGGATACCAAGCAATCTCCCATGGCGAGTATGAAAATCTTCTGGACTAGCTACTTTCTTCCCTAGCTCCCTTAATTTCAGCAAACCCGATCTCTGGAAAGTGTATTTCTTAGTGTTTCTTCTTGCAATCTCCATCTATGATGTTTTACAAAAAATTTATATAAGTCCTTCGATTGTTTGATAAAAAAAAGGTTTATGAATGAATGTATGTATGCATGATTATGCTAAAGAACAGAGAAAACATGATGAGGTTAAAGTCCATGATGTTGGAGTCAAGGGTGAGCGTGCCATTTGGTAGGGACTATGGTTTTATTTGTACCTGTATCATGGGTTCTACCAAGTTCTCAAGGTCTACAACCCTCTTCCGAAGATTATTGCACAGCGGAATTTACTTCCGGTTCAAAAAAATGTCCGTACGAGAGTCTCGCTCGAGTGTAGTATCGCGTATCAACCAGATCAAGATTTACTCCTGAATAGCCACCGCACTACGCCCTAAAAGGGTAAGATGGGTTAAAGGTAACTAAAGGTTCTCAACTTCGACGGTCACTCGAAAATAGTATGCCAAACACAAATACTCATGTCAACATTGTATACTTCCATGATTCCTCCGTTGAGTAGGGTTATCACGTGTACCACAACCAAAAATCACTCTTGGCAAAGCACTATGATTATACCACCGTCCTATCTTATGTTTCCCTCAAGTCCGGGTGGGGGACCTATCTCACCACACACGTTAAGAAAGGAGAAAGAAGAAGGAAGAGCATATATACACGTACTTCCATTTTTGTTCTTGTTTTTTAAGAAAGTTTAGCACAAAATTTAAATAAAGCCAAGTTAGGCTCAACCCTCTTAGGGGGGTCCCCAGTGAAGTCGCCATTTCTGTCGCGTCATTTTTTGGAGATCAAGGCTATTTGATTAGCATTTGAACCACTATTTTACGTCACGACTGAACATTTAATTTTTTTCAAAAGAAGTGGAAAAAGGTTCAAATACCACTTTAAGAAAGATTTAGGGTTCGGGGGTTAGTTACATAAAAGGAAGGTATTAGCACCCTTTATGTCCGTAGTACTCTACGGGAACCTCTTGGTTTTATTTAATTTTTGTGCTATAAACTTGCTTGCTTTTGAAAATGGATTTAAAGTGTTTAAGAAAACAAAGACCTAATTATCTACATTTTTTATTGATTTGGAAGGACATGGTCCTTTGCCTACGTATCCGTGAGGGATCAAAACCTCGTAGTTCGGGGTAGAAATTGTGTTTGATTGGTTGAGTGTTTTTTGATGGTTTTTGAAAAATGTTTTAAAATGAAAGAAAGCCGAAGTGACAAATGAGTATTTGTTTGTGTTTTTTAATAGTAAAGAAAGTGATCTTAAAATAAAGTTAAATTGATTGGAATTTGATTAAGAAAATAAAAGAAGAATCACTTGATTTAAGATCAAGGTTTGTTTTAAAAATGTTTTTTTTGTGTTTTGTTATTTGCATGTTTTTGTTGTTTTTGAATGATAGTTAAAACTGAAAACTAAACTAACGGAGCATAAAAATAAAAGCGCAGGTACCACGTGGTGGCGTTGGACCACCACGAGGACCTCTAACCTAAACTAGAAGCGGGAAAATAAAGCATACACCCACACACGCACACATGCACCTACAACTATTACATTAAACCTATTAATACATTCTAAGGTCTGCGGAAAATAGATAAATAAATTACATGAACACCTATTTACATTCTAAAATCTTTGCTGTAAAATAAATACGCAATAAATAAGTGGATGATAAATATGCAGTCTAAATCTAATTTTTTTTTAAAAGGGAAAAGAAAAAAGTACTACCTTTCTGTTTGGTTTGCTGTCTGTGCGAAGAAACTTCTGTTTGGTTTGCTGCCTGTGAGAAGAACCTTCTGTTTGGTTTGCTGCTGTGAGAAAAAACTTATGTTTGGTATGCTGTCTGTGCGAAGAAACTTCTGTTTGGTTTGCTGTCTGTGTGAAGAAACTTCTGTTTGGTTTGTTGTTTGTGCAAAAATTGGTGTTTGGTTTGCTGTTTGTGCGAAAATTGGTGTTTGGTTTATGCAAAAATTGGTGTTTGGTTGGCTGTTTTATGAAAAAATTGGTACTTGTGATGTTGATGCGGGTTATGAACGAGAGTGAGCCTCTGAGAATGGTTTCTTTGCAGGTTGTGAATTAATTTTTTTTTTGGCCCCATAATGTGTGTTTTGCAGGTTGTATTTATAGTGAAGGATTAGACCTAGGGTTTGTTGAAAACTGCCGAAAATTGTGGCTTTGGATTGGGATGATTTGGATTGGGATGAAAGGGAGTTTGTTACAAGACCTTTTTCTGGATTTGGATGAGCCGTGAACAGCTGTAATTCTTGGACTTATCGGACATTAAAAATAGAAAAAGAATAGATAAAATAATTGGACCTATCATCTATGAATAAAAATAAATAAAAGATAAATGTGTTTAAACTAAAATTAAATTAAAAAGTGAAATAGAAAATAAAAGATGGAAATGAATTAAAAATTAAAATTAAAAAGACTAAAAAAAGTGAGAAGAGGTATGACAGATGACACGTGTCGGTGGGATCTTGGGTCAAAAATTGGGGTATGACAAAAGGTATAATTATAATTTGTATCGAAAATAAAGAGCATTTTTAAGAAACAGGAAAAAAAAAATCAGCCCAAAAGAGTGGAGAGGAATTTGCACATGTATTCAAATACTTGGTGAACATTTTTTATGACAAAGAAATCAAATGACAAAAATAGATAGGAAACAAACCAAGCTCTTGGACGATGCCTAGGACATAAACAATCAAAACATGGCAAACAGTCATAAACATTAACTCATATCGTAGCATCTTATAAAAAACAAAAACATTAACTTAGATTATAATGATTGGAGCAACAACTAAACAATTATGGAGTTAGATTCAAAAACTATTCTTAGATGTACTAGTAAAGCTTAATCTTCGTTAATTTTGGTCAAATTATGCTTGATCGTAAGACTTTCTTCTCTAGGTTAGTTAATACTAGTAAGTGTTGGAATAATCTGAACGGAGCTAAACATTGGAAGACCTCAGTTTGACCTAATCAAAAAGTTTAAGGTTTAAGCATGGGATGAGGCCGGTCATAGATATTTTTTTAAACAACGCAAAATGAAATTAAAAAGAAACCATAATATATTTAGCATAAGGTCTACCAGCCATATTTTCCAAAGCTAAATTACATACATCAAATAATGACGAGAATTCAAACTTTAAAACTGATAATCAAAATCAAAGATAGCGTGTCTTGATTTTAACCACCAATACATTTAAAGCTTAAATCTCTCAAGTAAAGTTTGCATTGAATCCACCTTTTGCTGGAAAATTCGACCATTACTTTCTTTCCTAAAAGACCAAATTGTAGACGCTCATAAAAGAGACACCAAAAGACAATCCCTTTTAGAAAAACCGCCTAAAGCACAAAAGTGATCCATGTGTTTCTGCAAAAAGCCATGCCCCACCTATTGGAATATGAATCAAAGCGGTCACCAAATTCCATAATCTACCAAAAACATCGCATTGGACAAATAAGTAATTTTTGTCCTCGATCACTCCACATCCTCCTATATATTAACGGTCATCAAGAGGTACAACATTTCTCCGCATAAGGTTATCCTTAATTGAAATGAGATTCAAAAGCAGTCGCCACATAAACTAATTAACTTTAAGTTGAACCACTTTTAACCAAGCATCCTTATTAACATTTATAGCATTGTTGTCCATTGATATCAAGTAATCATAAATACTACTAACATAATAAGTTTTGGCCGTGTTCAGCAGCCAAACCCATCTATCACTTGTATTAATTTTCAGCAAAACAAAGTTAGATACCAAAGAACTAAGCTATATCGTCGACTCCTCCTCCCAAGCAAACAAACACCTTCGTCACTTCCACGCCTCACCACCTTCAACCCACCCCACAACAAACATATGCCACTGACGACAACTTATTTTCAGCTAAGTCAAATAATCTACTATATCTGTCACACAAACTACTTTCTTCTACCCACCAATCCTTCATAAACAAAGTGGTTGTTCCACTCCTCAAGCGAGAATGTTACATTTATGTGAGAACAATAGAAATAAATGGTAGCTCTCAGATCAAAAGGAACGATTGAGATGAAAAAATGACTTAAGTGAGTTAAGTGAGTCATGTGTCAGTTCTCACTTCTATGCACCAACGCGTAAACACTTCAGTTCTTTCTTCTTTGCACGTTCAAACCCTACTTCTTTTTCCTGATTCAACATTTCTTCTTTCCCTTCGATTATTCATCTCCAATAATAGCTAAATCAATCTCTCCATCTTCTCCCGATATGACTAAAAACTAAATTTATTTAAGAATCTAAGTTTTCATCTTTGATACTCTGATGATCAACAAACTTAATAATTATCTTTATTTGGAGAAGAAAATACGGAAAAACTTTGCAGAACAAATTAAAAAAGTGCAGAATAAATATATACATAAATAAATATGGTTATTATTTAAGAAAGGTTAGCAAACACATTTTAACACACACTTTTTAACACTCTCTCTGATTGGTTAAAATTCACATGAGTCCCACCAAATCATGTCCTATATAAATTTGGTGGGTTCTATGTAAGTTTGAACCGATCAAAGAGAATATATCAAAAATTATGTGTGTCTATATATATATATATATCCATGAATGCGGCTTTTAGTGACAATGTTTTCCTTCAAATGATACTCCCAAAACATTACCGGGTACTTTGTTCATGCATAATTTATTAAAACTGTTCAAAGCTTCAAGCAAAATCGAAAACAAAATCATGTTGATAAATTTCAATTTCTGGATTTCACAATAAACTTTAGGACAAGTTCAATTATCTCCACTATCTCATGAATTTTATTTTCAAAGTACGTACTAACATTTCAATCATCACTATGGAACATAACATGATACCATATTCACAAATCTGACAACAAGATGAAACTACAACCAAATACAAATTTAAACCCCTACCCCACAAATTATAAATTATAGTGTAAAATGCAAGTAAGAGTAACAAATTGAACACAAAAAATCAAGGCAAAATCCACTAAGATGATTTAATTTCAACAAAGCTTACTAAAAATTCATGGTTTAAAACATAATCTATTACTAAAACTTGAATGAGTAGATGACAACAGAGATTCAAATCACGTCAAAGCCCCCATTGTCCATTTTGTTGAGACTCTTCTTGTGTTCCATCTGTTGTTTTTTGAATGATTCTTGTTCTGGTTGCGGTTGTGGTTGTGTCTCATCTTCAATTATCAAAATCTTGCGTTTCCGAGTTAAGGATTTTCCGTGATTCATCATTAAGTTGAACTCTTGTAGGTCTTGTTTACATACCCAACGAAACCCGCAACTCTTCACCTCCATACCCAAATCTATATCCCCAATAATGTCAAAATGGAATTTTCCAAAGTCATGATAGGACTCTCCAGGGAAGTAGATTATCCATAGGTGACTTGATTTGGTTGTAACAAGACCTCCATTAAGAATTACTGGAACACTCACGCTGCAAAAAATCTTATTGGAATCTATGGGATCGAAAACCAGTTCCATACGGGCCGACGATGGAAACCACCCACGATGAGGTGCCATGGTAAATACTGCACAACATACAAAGCCAATGATATTATTATTGTCATGAATAATAGGAGATTCGTCTATTTGTATTGAACCGCCCATGCTCTGATTGTATATCCAACTTGGTATTTCACTTCCTGGAGTAACAATCTCAATCCTATATAAGTAGGCATGGTAGGATTGTGGGTTTGCCTGAATGAATTGTATCATCCATGAAAATGTCATGCTACTACAACGCTCACTCTCACCCAATTTTGGACAGTTGAAAATGACCAATCCTTTAGTCCAGAAATATTCGTCTGAATGAAGATCCCGCCCGACAGTGGTAGAAAAAGGAAGTTTAGGCAAAGATTCCAATAACATGCAATGCTCCAAATTTAAATATTCAAGTTTGGAAAGCTTCCTCAGGCTAGGCAATGTCACAAAATTGTTTCCCCCTAAGTTTAATCTTTCTAGCCAATGTAAAAATTCAATTGTGTCAGGTACTTGGCTTAGATGGCAAAAGCTAATGTCAACTTCACGCAAACAACGTAAGCTATCAAAGGAAGGTAGAAAATATGTGTGTATCGTGGGAGCCGAAAACGATGAATGGTGAGACAACATGGTCCATTTGAAGACAAAGGACGCTGATCGGGAATGTGAAGCACCAGGCTTCTTCAAATGATTTGGATTGTTAAACACTTTGGAACAGCCACACACATTTAGATATTCAAGAGAGCTAAGACTGAATATGGTGTTGGGTATGCTTACTAGATTTGTGCAATCTTTTACATTCAAGTAAACAAGCTTTCTTAGAAGTCCAATAGATGGATTCAACTCCACAAGGTTTATACATCCTTTCAGATTTAGCTTCTCAAGATTTGGGAACTCTCCAAAATCTATTATCTTCTCTAGCTTTCTGGAGTCACTTAGATCCAATCTTCTCAAACTGGGAAGATACTGTGACATGAAGGAAAAAAATATAGCTATAACTTTGATTATATGAGAATTGTTTCGAATTTGTTTATATTTCTAAGATGATAAATAATAATAATAATAAGGGAATTTATAGTACCTTCTTGTTTTTCCATAGTTGTTTGATGTCGCTTCTCTTCAAGATCAATTCTATAAGTTGACCGGGTTGAAAATTTGACGGCAAATACATGAAAGGATATTTATAACACTCAACATATCTTAATTCGTTCGAGAGAAAACTTGGGTTTTCTGAGATATTTCCACTATACTTGGAGACGATGAGCAATCTAAGATTACTCATTTTTGAAAAGTGTTCAGCATTCATATCAATCCCTTCAGAATTCAAAACTATGGCTTCAACATGCTTTTCCTAAAACATTGCAAAAAATAAAAGAAAAGATAAATTACTTTCAATGTTTATAGTTCTTACAAAAATGGAAATATATTTTTTTTTCATTTCTAAACAACAACTTTACCATTTTCTCCAAAGTAACATTATAGAGTTGTTTTCTGGACCACACCCTTCTCCATTTTCTTTGCTCCTTGCTTGAATTTTCTTGCGCAATTTTTCTTCCTAGCTCTACCAACAAAGAATGCATTTTAATCGTTGAATAATTAATGCTTATAAGTGATTTATCAACGAGAACTCTTAATCCAATATCAGCATGAAATCCACAACAATTAAGAACACTTTTAACATATTTCTCCCTCCATAAGGACTTGAAAAAACAAGCAATATGAAGAAATATTTCCTTTTCCATTTCCTCTAGCCCATCAAAACTTAATTGCAGCACATCCATGACATTTTTATGTGGACTTTCTCTCAATCTAGCCAATGCACTCTTCCATTCACTCACATTACGACCAAACAAAAATGAGCCCAATACTGTAATTGCTAGTGGTAGACCATTAGCATAATCCAGTATCTCATCTACCAAACTTTGATAATTACTTGTCATAATTTTCTCAAGTTTGAAAGCTTTTCGACAAAATAACCTGTGAGATTCGGCCCAATTCAAAAGTGGTACTTTGTAAACTACATCCACTCCATACTTTTTCAATATATGCTCATCTCTAGAAATGATAATGATTCTACTTCCCTCACCTAACCATTCACGATGCACGGCTATTTTTTCCAGTTGTTCAACTTGACTAATATTATCTAGAATCAAAAGAGCCCTTTCACGACATAGCCTACTTCGTATCAAGTTAGTTGCATTGTAATGATTGTATATTTGATGGTGTTCTATGCCAAGAGTTTGAAATAGGATTTGTTTTTGTGCATCGAGTGGACCATCATGTAATCTATAAATTTTGGTTACATCATCAATAAAACAAGATGCACTAAATCGATGACATATTTGGTCATATAAAGCCATAGCAAGGGTTGTCTTTCCTATTCCTCCCATTCCACAAATTCCTATAGCACGAACACCATCAACCGAATCCAAAAGCAAATGATTATGTAATGCTTCTATAGGAGAATCAATCCCAACTAAATCTTTTGAAACACATGAAGATTTGCACTCCAATATATTGATTATCTTTTGAACAATCTTTTTTGTCTCTCTATAGATTGTGGCCTGAAAGTTAAAAAAGTTGTTCAATAACATTAAATCATCTCGTACAATAATAATAATAATAACAAAAATAGTTTGAACACCAAATATTTGTCTTAGAGACAAAATATAAGAAATTTAACATGGCGTTAGACTATGAGGTTTCATGTTTGAGTCTTGTTAGTGTCTTTAGGGGAAGGTAAATGTTAATCATTTTGTAAGTGTCTTTGAATTTCTATCTTGAACTTGTGCAGCATATCTTCACCTTAAATTTTCTACCAAAAAAAAAACTATAAATTACTTACTTATCACGTAGATCCCATCCAGAGATACTCCCCACTTGTTTTAGAGCTTTTCTCCATTTTGACACCATTTGAGAGTCTTGTTGAAATCTTTGTTCATGTTTGACAAAAGCTTCACAATAATTCCCACTTTGCTTTCGCACTTCAGAAGGATCAACATCATAGAAGACCGGAAGAACATGTTTTCCTGATACATGAACACATTTACATATTATTTCTAGTTCTTGTAAACACCATGTTGAAGAAGCATAGTTTCTTGAGAAGACAGCAACGAAAACCTGGGAACCTTCGATTGCACGAAGAAGTTCAAGTCCTATGGATTGACCTTTTTGAAGATTAGTGTCATCCCGAAATACACTAATACCTTTTGATTCAAGTGCATCAAAAAAATAATCAATGAAATTGTTCCGAGTGTCTTCACCTCTGAAGGTGACAAACACATCATAATTATTTCTTCTTGAAGAATTCACAAGAGCTAAAGATGAGTTGCTGCTGCTAGCCATCTGCTCAACCTAAATTTTTAGATGATAGGATATGGCAACGTGAATCTATCACTTAAAAAAAGCATATATATTAATATTATGCACAATCAACTTTAAGTGTTGATAGCTTCTACTCAATAATGGAGGTTTGAAGTTCACGGGTTGCTTCCCCCCATGGGCCATATGGTGGTTTAGTCACTTTCAGGGTTGATGTCCCACTTTTTTCCGTCTCCTTTGGACATTTTATAAAAATAGTTTTGGTTTAATTATACAAATCATCCATAAAACAGGGGTTACTTACTAGTTCTTGCAATTTTTTATTGCAATTAATTTGTTAATCACTATTTGTGGACAAATATTATCGTATACTAGGGCATTTTTTCAACGTTGCCCGTGCTAAATATATAATATTATTGTTCGAGTTTTATGTATAATATTACTTAAAAATTCACATCTCTTAAAAATAATAAAAATAAATAAATTACTCATATTTTTTTTTGAAGGAATAAATTACTCATATTTAACCATGATTTATAAAATGAATCTATCTAAAATATAAAATAAATAATTCTTATTTGTTTAAGTATAAATAATAATCAAAGAACATGTGTTTAGAATGAACAGAATGGCCACATATAAAAAATTAATAAAATTGTTTTCTTATATGTAAAATTGATTAAAATAAATTATTTAATTTTAATCACATAGTTCTTTAAAATTTTCTCTATCAATTTATTATTTAAAAGAGCGTTTATATAGTTCTTTAATAATTTATTTTTACCAAGATCAGGGTATACCTCAAGCTCAAAGAGTGTGTACATAGGTACTTACAGATGACACATCAATGATATTTTTCAATAGATGACGACAATTGAACCCGCAACCATGTGCGTGGGTCAACTCTTTACCTGTTGAGTCAACCTTCATTTATAATTATCTATTAAATTTGATAAAAAGTTATGCTAAGTTTGATATAATTTGGCATCGCCGCCATCACCGTGCTTCCACCAAATCTCCCGACCACCATGTAGCCTCGGTACTGGTGATGCGATCAGCCTCCACGGCTGCGTCATCACCAAACTCCTTTGGGGTCTATTTCTTCGAGTACCGCTGTCGTCCATGGTGGTGGTACGTTCTTGTTCTTTGACCTCCATTACCGTCCTTCGCACCGGTGACGTTGGTGGTTGCGGATCTGGGTCAAAACTCCACTTCCCTCACGGTGGTGGTGGATTGATGTTGTATATGAGAAACGGTTCCTTAGATCTTTTCTAATCTGAGTTTCGCGTCTGCCTCTTTTAATGACTTTTCTTGGTTTTGTCTGATTGTTGTTGTGTTTCTCATCTTGCTTTGTTCCCTGGTTTTAACTCAGGTCTGAATAGATTTGCAGGTTACAAATTTTACGGGTTTTCATCCACTGCGGGGAGAAATTGGGGAAGGTCTTTAATCAATCTCAATAATTTTTTCAAGAATTCAGATTGTTTGGTTACTGCTAGGAAAACTAGTTTCGGCTTGCATTGATTCTTTTTGGACGCAACGTCATGTTCATGGATGGTTTGGCTCGAAAAGGCGATTATTGCTTGTTATTGTTCTACAGGGAGTTGATGGATCGTGGATCGTCTCTGTGTTGGCAGATGATTCATACGTCATTCTCGGATATCACAATCATCTTGTTGATTGGCATGAGATGTATGGATTCGAAAGAGTCGTCAATGCTTGTTGTCGTTGTTGCAGAGAGTTAATGGTATGTGATTCGATTCGTGTTGACGATCGATTCATTCACCAAACTTTAGACCCGCGCTTAATTGTTAGAATTGTTTAGGGTTGGACCCACTTTGTGGATTGTTTTTATGTTTTTCTCCGTTAGGGTTGTTGACTGGGTCATGTTTCATGTCCCCCCAGTTTTTATGTAATTTTTCCTTCTTTTTTTAATAATATATATGAGCAATTGGCAACAGAGGAGAGTATGGTTCCAACCTAGTTAGACATAATTCTTTTTTATGTCATTTTGCTCTTGACTTATCAAAAAAAACAAAAAAATTTTGATATAATTTAAAATGAAATTTAATGAAGAATAAGACAGAGAACCAAACAAATAATCTCTTCATCTTTTACTCTCTCAACAAGACAACTCTAATTTTTCTCTCTAGGTTTCTCTTCCATTTTCTTCACTGAGGGGTGGTTTTGGGTCAATTTTTGACCTGAAATCACCCTTCTTCATCTTTTTCTCTCTATTGCAATCTAAATAAGTGATTTTTCACATAGATCTAGTTTTTTCTTTGTGATTTCGTCATCTGATTGTGGTGGTGGTGTGTTGTTCATCGTCTGATGCGGCGTTGTTTGATTTCTCATCGATGCGGTGTTCAGAGAAGGCGCCTCTTATGTTTGTTAATTTGAGAAAAGTGGGTCATATGAGTTAATAAAGTGGGAATTTAATTACAACCATTTGATTTAATCCAACAGTCATTGTTTCACCCTTTCATCTCTTATTATAAATGATCATTTAATTTGAGTCATCCTCTCTGTAAATATTTTTTTTACAAAAATAAACGATATTCATTCATTCAAATTGATAAAATACATCGATACAATACAAATTCAAATTCGCTAAAAACAAAAAGGATGAATCTGTTAACAAACTCGCAGCATCCATTTTAATAGCATAAAACGACAAAGTACATATGCCTACAAATATGACTAATATGACTATATTCAAGTCTCTGAAATACTGATGTCTTCGGATCTGCAACGTTGATGACGCCAAAGTCGTTTGATCGGATCTGCACTTGCTCAAAGCTAATCTTTCAACCTGGATCAAATAAACACCGCACTAAGACACGGGAAATCAAAAACACACCGCACAAAGAAGGGAAATCAAAACAAACAAAGTCGTGCAAAGACAACGAAATCACAAAAACAAACGAAAGAAAACTAAAAATATGTGAAATCACTTATTCAATTAGGATAAAAGAAAAAATAACTTGGAGGGGTGATTTTTGGGTCAAAATTGACCCTAAATCACCCCTTGACAAGAAAAAGAAGAAGAAAGGGGTGACAGCTAGGGTTAGAGAATGAGAGAAGAGAGAGTAAGTCATCCTCTCTCTCTCTCTCTCTCTCTCTCTCTATATATATATATATATATATGGTTTTGATAGAGTACACCTTTTATGAAGGTGTCTTTTAGCAAATTATTACATGAGCATTTCCTAAAAGACACTAACTAATTTTTACGAAGGTGTCTTTTAGCAAAGTTATAACTAAAAAGTGGAAATCACACCTTAAGGTGTGGATTGCTAAAAAACACTTTCATTGGTGGCTTCTAGCAAAACCCATATATATATATATATATATATATATATATATATATATATATATATATATATGCACACACACACATGAGGTGGGTCACATGAGTTAGTAAAGTGAGAATTTAATTCAAGAGTCATTATTTCACCCTCTCATCTCTTATTATAAAGACTTTAATATGTATTTCGTCTCTGCAATTAGGGGTCGTTTAAAAATTGGTCTCTGTATGCAAATTAGCCTTGCATTTTTTAATCATTTAAAATTTCGTCCCTTGACCCAGTTAATGACTGTCACGTCACTAATTAGCTGACGTGACAGTCAGACTTACCAAAATTTAGGATGAATGGACGAAAATACACTTGGCATTTTATCCCTTTCATCTTCCTCCCTCTCCTTTTTCCAGCAACAGCTTCAAGCTTCATATAATCATCAATTGAAGAGATTGGAAACAATATTAACATTGAAATCGAAGAATTTTTAAGATGAAAGCCAGAAACAAATTAGGTTTATTAAAAAGCCAGAAAAATAATGGATCATCATCATCTTCATCCTCTTCCAGCACAAACCACCTCGACCTCCATTCCTTACCATAATTCACCCACTTGTAAAGTATCCCCGCCACACTACCAGCTACACCACCACCATTCAACACCTTTGAATCACGAACTTCATTCACCACATCATCTTCATCATGATTCAAACCTGCTGAAGATGATTTCGCTGAATCTCCTGCTAACGATGAATCATGAGTTGAAAAACTAGATTTAGAAGCACAATTCACCGTTCTGATCAATGAATCTAACCCTAATTGACACTGAGAGTTTGACTTCGACACTACCAGAGTACTCCGGTCTCGATCGATCGAAACAGGAGCAATGCAGCATAAAGGATTCATTGTTAACTCATCGGAAAATCTCTGATTTGCGACGGTTATACTCTGATTAGAGATTCAGATTCAAAAAGTTGAGATGTGAAAGAAATGAAATGAAACGAAACGATTGCGTTTTAATGTGATGAATAAAGAAAGAAATAGTGTTAAAGTTAAGATGAGAAAGAAAGTGATGTACAGTTGTTGTTGTTATGGTAGGCTATAAAGGAACTGAACCACTGCCCAAATACATCCATTTAAGGCACTATGCTCATTCACTGTCTGCCACTCTGTAATTGTATTTTCTCTCTATAACTCTACTACTACACTATGTCATCATGCATTTTAATAAATGTTGTTGTTTCCATTCTCTTCAATTGAAGATTACATGAAGCTTGAAATTGTTGCTGGAAAAAAGAGAGGGAGGAAGATGAAAGGGATAAAATGCTAAGGGTATTTTCGTCCATTCATGCCAAATTTTGGTAAGTCGGACTGCCACGTCAGCTAATTAGTGACGTGGCAGTCGTTAATTGGGTCAAGGGACGAAATTTTAAATGATTAAACAATGCAAGGCTAATTTACAAGGATTAGCGATTACAGAAGTCAATTTTTAAACGACCCATGATTGCAGAGACGAAATACATATTAAAGTCTATTATAAATGATCATTTAATTTGAGTCATCATATAGGGATTTGCTACAATAGACCCATCCTTTTTTATGAAGGTCTATTTTAACAAGCTACACCTTTTGTTTTGGACATCAATAGCCATGATTTTGCTTTTTGAGAAAGAGAAAAGCAAGGACAATTGTGTAATTCAGTCTTAATCATTAATGTTTTTTTTTTGTTGTTGTTGTTCTTTTCTCTTTCATTGTCTCTCCCTCTCTCTTTCGGTTCCCTCTTATTCTTCCTCCCTCTTTTCCATTATCTCATTGTTAATCCTTAGGTAATAATGAATGAATGAATCAATCAATCATAGAAAAATAAAGAAGAACCTTACATTCTCAATATTGCTTCATAGCTTCTTTGTTACAGGCACATACCTCTGTTTAACAACAACAACACAACAACAACCTTAGAATTGTTTTAATGCAAAAAAAGAAAAAAGAAATTCTTTTAAATTAACTTACACTTTTCTTTGTTGTTTTGAGTTTCACTTTAACACATTCATTTAGCGTAAAAGGACTTTGTTGTTTATAGACTTTTTTTTCTTTTCTTCAAGTAACATAATAAGTAAAATTCGTCTTTTAAGACAACTAGATGAAGTTCCTAAGATTCGAACGTCGGCCCCTACATAATACAATGTGTTATGTATACAAAGTTATGTTCATGAAAACATTTTAGAATGGCTAAATTGCATTTTTGGTCCCTTAACTATTTAGATAATATCGCTTTGGTCCCTTAATTAAAATTCGATTTATTTTGATCCCTTAACTTCTCTCTGTTACACGTTTTGGTCCTTTCCGTTAGTTTTAATTCAAAAACGTTAGGTTTTCTTCATTTTCTACTGAAATTTTTATGGGATTCTTGTTGTTGAAGGTTGATAGAGATGATATGAAGATGAAAAAAAAGAGAAGAAGATGAAGAAAACCTAACGTTTTTGAATTAAAGCGAACGGAAAAGACTAAAATGTGTAAAGAGAGAAGTTAAGAGACCAAAATAAATCGAATTTTAATTAAGGGACCAAAACGATATTACCTAAATAGTTAAAGGACGCAATTTAGTCTTCTAAAATATAAGCCATTACATATAATAATCACACATGAAATTGACATGGGAATATCCTTACTTTTTTTAATGGTTACTTTTCCACTAACTTAAAGTGATATATTACCATATTGAGCCCCACATCAAGAGAGTTAGAGACCATAATTTTCATAAAATTGCTTTTTGCACCAAACAACACACACAAAGGAGCTGATTAACATGTCAATTCTTGTCTCACAAAAATGTTTCATATTTAATGTCACACTTAAGTAAAGTAATATAAAGGTCACTTAGCTTTGAAGCCAAGTAGAATTCGATGGTTACTTGTCTGGCATGCAAAGCTTTACACGTTCTTTGTTAAGTTCATATTTCTCATGTTCTTGGTTTTTAATTCTATCATCTTTTTTGCAGAAATTAACATATATCCCCTCATTTTTTTTAGTATGTTACAATACTAACTCAATTTATTTGTTACTTTTAATTACGTGATCTTAAATATTTCTCAAAATTTTGTTTCAATTGCTTATGCATTTGATATTTGTGATATCCATTTCTAAATCACATTTTTTGTGTATGAAGTTGGTTTAATAATCTGGACAACTGAGGAGCATAGATTGTGTCTACAAAGTGTACTACGGTAAGATCTTAATTCTTTGCTTATAAATATATTGTTTTCGAATTTCCATAAAAGTTTTGTTCAAATTTTGAATGTTTCATACCTAACTTGTATATTTTGAAGATCTAGTTATAAGATTGAAAATTCAGTTAAGTCAGTTCATGGTAAAAGTACACCAACATATAATAAATTAATAATCTTTCTTTGATAATTTTTTTTCTGTTTTTACCAACTCTTTGAATATGATACATCAAACAGTTAAAAGTTTAAATATAATTAAACAAAAGGGGAAGAAGAATGGCATCTCTCATACCTGGAGTTCTACTCAAGCTTCTCCAAACAATGAATTCTAATGTAAAAGTTCGCGGCGAGCACCGCTCAGTCCTTTTGCAAGTTATAAGCATTGTGCCAGCATTATCCGGTTCGGAATTATGGCCTAACCACGGTTTCTTCATAAAAGTCTCGGATTCATCTCATTCAACCTATGTCTCGCTTTCTAAAGAAGACAATGAGCTTATTCTGAATAATAAGTTGCAGCTTGGGCAATTCTTTTATATCGATAAGATGGAAGCCGGTACACCGGTGCCAGTTCTTGTAGGGGTTAGGCCGGTTCCTGGAAGACACCCTTTTGAAGGTAACCCTAAGGATTTAATGCAGATGATGGAGTCATCGGAGAGTCGAATGCATCCTGAAAACAACGGAGTTAGTGGTTTGAAATCGACAGGTATAATAGAAGCTAAAGAGAACATGAGTTCAAGGCAGAAGATTGTTATTAAAGAAGAAAAGGTTTGTGTTGAATCAAGGTACATGAAGGGTGTTCTAAATCAAAACTCAAAAGTTAATGTGCCAGATACTAATGTAGGAAGCAAAGGAAATGATTTAGAGAATGGTGTAGATGGTAAGAAAGTGGGATCTACTAAAGGAAAGGAGCTAGAGATTAAAGGTCAGGTATGATTCTTGATCCGGAATTTCAATTTTTGAAGGCTCACGTATGTGTATAGTTGAAACACTAAACCTCTCTGTTGTGGATACGGAATATTGTTCGGCCTTAACTTGGTCGGTTCCAGGGGAAGGGGCCTTGGTAATCCAGAGTTCGGCCAGGTATGTAGAATCTGGCCGATAATTGTTTCAGGCAGGATTCAAACTCGGATTCTCCCAAAATATTAATCCTTAACGTGGCAATGAGATAGTTAGAAAATGAAAAGGCATTATTGGAACAAATATGACTAGTCTCTTAAAATAAAAATTGTAAAGAATTTATATTAACATCGAATTTTATTTGGGATACAAACCAATTCGAATCTTCTTTTATTTTATCAATTAACAAGAATGTTATATTGCATGTTACCATAAAGAAAGGGAACTGCATAATCTTTTTCTGCACAACGACTGAAAATGATATAATTTCAATCCGAGAATATAACAGAAAAAACTATATTATAATCGAATAAAACATAACTTAGAAATTAAAGGAAAGACCGAGGTTAGTGCTGATGTTATCCTATGCTAGTAAAGGGAAACAAAGTGAAACTGATTGATTTTGCATCATAGGTACTCCCAACAATTTCTACTCGTACTCGATTTGAAGCACTTTCAACGAAGCAAAACGTTGCTCAATCAAACATCCAGAATACAGTAATACAACCTTCTAAAAGCACCTCTATCAAGCGCAGTTCGACTAAACAGGAAAATTTGAACTTGAATTTTCTGTCCAATAGTCAAGAAAAAAGCAATTGCACCGAGACGATTTCATGGTCTACTTTGCCAGCTAATCTCTTAAAGCCAGGAAAGGTGAACAACATTTTAATTTCTTCAACATAATTTAGTCACTCAGCAAACTCAAATTAGGTAAAATAGACTCTCGTTCCCACGTGACCGTCTTAACTTTCATTTTATAAGGGAATTCTAAGAAGGAAACAACTAGCGTCTCAAGTTGCAATAGAAGCTCAAAAAGAAGCATCTGAAGCAGCAAAGATAGTCAAGTGCTTAAGGTATGTAAAGTTTTAAGCTAAACTTTAGCACTGAAATAAGAATAAAAAAAAATATGACATTAGTTATTAGAGACTGAAATAAGTTAATTCTTACATCAATCTTTGTGTTTCAGTATATTTGCAAATATCTGCTCATCTGCAGCATTGGAGAACCCTCATGTCATACTGGACAAGTTTTTTGCACTCCAACAGCTCATTGACCAGCCAAATGGTACGACTCAGTTGAAAGCCGAATCTCTTGAATCACATAACATTCAATCTTCTACACAAATGCATAAATACGGCAAAAAAGCAGGTCTCGGACATGCGAAAAACACATCAAAGTCTCCAAATCCCTTACCAGAATTATCAATGACTGAAAAACAAGAATGGGCGAAAGAGAATGGTTTAAAACAGATCAATGAACTCAAAGACGTCTTTTTGAATGAAACAAGATCATGGTTCATTAAGTACTTGGAAAAGACATTGGATGCTGGATTTTCTAGGGTTTTCCAAGAGAAGGGTAAGGAAAGTAAGGTTATTGCAGGAAGAGAAATGGCACACGCCAACCACATAGCGGTCACATTGTCCCACCTTAAGAATGCAAACGAGTGGCTAGAAAAATTGAGAAGAACTTTAAACTCGGAAAGTAATGGACTGGTTGAGACTATTGACAGATTGAAGCAAAAAATTTATTCTTCTTTGCTTGTACATATTGATTCTGCTGCAGTAGCTTTGGAAAACCGAGCTTGATACTTGTAACAGGAAACTGTTCCAAAAAACACACTGTAGTGCTATTTTATAGGTTAAATTATATGTGGTTGAGCCAAGCATTGATAATGAAAGTTTCGCCTTAAAAGTCATGTGTGATACATTCTATGTAACACTTCAAATTGAAGTCGTGTCTGAGTATCCAATCCATGACACCGAAACAACACTTGTGATTATATACTATCACACTTCTATTTATCAAATTATTATCGGACTCCATGGGTTACTGTCTGTGTGAGCGATTCATTCGATGCAATTTCACGGTAATCGTGAACAATACTTGGATCTACAGTTATCTTTAATAGCCAATTCACACATAACCTTAGATTGACAGACTGACTTATCATAATTCCAGTAATAAGACAGGATATGTAAGTAGAATTCATTCAGAATTAGACATGCAAAGCAACTAAGGTTAAGAAGATCCAACTAAGGAATTAGACAGTAAATGTTACTTTTTTAAATGTGAGAAAACTATACAAAAAAGAAATCCAAAATAGATACAAAATTACCATAGAGTAGCATTACAAGACTTGCCCCATAAAATTAGCAAAATAGGAATCAAACTAATCGATAATAGTCAAATTGAGAAGGCCTTTTAATTTAATTCAATATTGTCTGAAAGTGAGTTTCAATATTGTAAGGAGAATTAGACAGTCACAGTCATTAATGATCGAAACATTTCTGGACAAACAGCAGTAACGCCGTGAAAAACGTTTCTAGACTTGCCACTTATGATCAAAACATCCCCAGATTCCAAATGAACTTCCTTTGCCTTGTCAACATCCCTACCATTACAATACTAAAACTCTACAAATTCTCCAATAGAGAATGGCACCACCGGAAGAGTTTAATATATAAGAGAATGTGAATCATGCACACCGGCAGAGTTTAATATATAAGAGAATGTGAATCATGCACAGCAGAGTTAACCAAGTGAATCAATTCATCGGATGGTCGTTGTTGTCCATGTTGACTTGTCTAAGGATTCCAATATCTGCGAAAACACGTGATTTTCAAATGCAATTTAGTTCTATACATATAACCAGGTCGGTAATATCCTCCATCACCCAACCCTATTTCCATACATACCTAAACTATCTTAACATGATCCATAACCAAATGTATCCCTTCAAAAAGGCCATTACAAGTCTTAATACACATGCTTTGTTGGTTTGTTTCATTTCCTCTGAATTTTACGAATAAATACAAAGAAAAGGAGAAAAACTAAGGCCGAGGATGCAACATCCTCGTCGAATCAGACAGAAGCAAGGACTTCAAATCCTCAGGTGGGGAGTTCCAAATCTTCATCTTATTGTCATTATTTGAACCCAATTTTGCTAGAAAATCAGCACTCGCGTTTCCTTCTCTAAGAGTGTGAGATATACTCACCTCCCAATCCAAAATCATCAACTCTTTAATGTTGGCTATCACTGAAGCATAAGAATGAAACTTATCGATAGGCTTAGAAATGAGATCTATAACAACTTTCGAATCTGAATAACAACAGATATACGTGCAACCATTATTCTTAGCGAGATTCAAGCCATAATAAACAGCCATGAGTTCTGCGTAGGTGCTATTGGCTATCCCGAGAAAGCAACTGAAACCAATTACCCAACTACCATCACCTCTTTTAATTAGGCCTCCCGCTCCAGCACGGCCCGAATCACCAAGGCAGCTCCCATCCACATTAAGGACAAAACAATTCTCTTTAGAAGGGTGCCAAGAAATCCACCTTGAGGCATTCTGAGAATAATTGATTATCATGTAACAGATTGCATATATAATAAGAAAATATAATAAAAAAAAAAACTAATTCGAACTTTGTGATGATATGAAAATTAAATTGAACATTACCGGAAGGATGAGCGGCGTTGGTTGAGTGAGAGGATGGTGGTTAAATTGAGGACCTTGACCACGACCAAGAATCAACTGATTGAAAGTAAGATTTAATCTGCCAGGTTTACGGAGATTTGTTTCTTTGACCAAACGGTAAGGTGAAGTATCTCGATAAATAGCATTAATGCCATGAAAGATGTTTCTAGACTTGCCACCAAAGATCAAAACATCTCCAGATTCCAAAAGAACTCTCTTAGCCTTGTAAGCATCCCTTTCGTCACCATACAAAAACTCTGCAGTGTCTCCAATAGAGAATGACACGACCGGCAATCCCTCACGAATACTTTGTTCACTTACATGCTTGTCCTACAACGAACCTCAGTCAATCAGTCTGTCGTGATTCAAAATATGAAATGTAAATGCAGTGTTGTCAATTGCATATCACAAAAAACAGTAGTTTGTTCGAATTCCACTAGCTACATGCTATTGCACCGCAATATTCGGTATGTGACAACATTTTGTACTACATAGCATATCGCAGAACAAGTTATTTGTTCTGATACACATTAGTACTATTGCACAACTATAGACGGAAGCAGTAATACACTTGCCTGATGAAGATCAAGTCGGCCATTTTTAGCATAAAAATTGACAATACAAATGTCAGGCGAGATCGATAGAACCGGTTTGCAGTTAAAGGGTTTAGTGAGGGAATGTGAATCTTTGATAGCAGAGTGAACCAAGGTCAAGAATTCATCGGGAATTTGAGGTCGGTAGGACCCATCCGACGGTCGCTGGTATCCATATTGACTTGTCTGATGATCCCAATTTCTATCAAGACACATTCTTTTCAAATGCAACATTGTACCATCCTCATAACATGGTTGGTAAAATCCTCCATCACCTATCCCTAATTCCCTCCATACTTTCACTATCTTAACTTGGTCGGTTAACGAAATGTAACCCTTCAAATGATACATCCCAGGTCTTAATTCAACTCCTTTGCTACTTTGGTTCCTTTCCTTCCTTTATTCTCTGTTTTGTTTGATCAAAGATGGTTTCAAAGTAGGAACACTTCCACCTTGTTTGGGGGTGCAAATATCAATAGGCTTTGTTTTAGTTTGAGAACCAGAAACATCCTCCTCTTCACAATAATTTTTCTTCAAAGATGGTTTGTCACCAACAACATCAACCTATAAACAATAGCATCCACTAAATAATGAAATAATCATCAATCAAGGTTAAATATGTTTTAAATCCCTTAGACTCAAATTTTTTAATTTACTCCCAACAATTTTTTTTTCAATTTTAGTCTTTAATTTTACTAGCCTTTTTTTTATATACTAAAATTGTACTTTTAGTTCATGAATTTGTCAATAAGGACTAGTTTGATCGGTAATGCTAATATTGTTCGGTTGCACACCTTCACCCGTGTTGAAATTGAACCTGATACCTAACAGTTGTGTGCTTTACTTTTTTAGATGGTGTTTGTTAGTTTGCTTACACACAAAAAATCCTGAATTTAGTCTCTATACAAGCAAAAATAAGGACTAAACTTAAATAATTTGTTGCGGGGACTAATTCAAAAAATCCTGATTTTGTATAATAAAAACGTATTTAATCCTAGCAAATGTGATAATCCAACAATAAAAAACCCTAGTTCCGATTTCGTGATAGTAATACGATAATAAAATTGAATATCACCGGCCAGAACTTTGGTGTTGCTGGAGTGACAGGATGGTGGTTGAATGGACGAACACGATCACGGGCATGAATGGAGTCATTGGCGTGTTGTGATGGCAAAACTCGATCGTCCATGGAGCTGTCACTGCACCAATAGTATCAAGTTATCAACATATACACTTTCTTTTTCAAATTGTCATTTTAACGGTCACTGATTCTAACAATTACTCTAACACTCACTCTGGTATCGAGTGAAATGAATGTAAGTCGTGAACTTCAGAAACGAGTACCACTTAATCTGATGAGATCCACATTGATTTTAACCGATAAAAGAATCAATGTTAACGTGTATTTTAAAAATAGAGTGTTTCTGACATTTCTCGTTTTTTAAATACTCAAGGTTGGCAATATTTATACAAGCATTACGTACCAACAACTTGTTAATTATATTACAAACTTAGTATTGATGATATATAATGAAAGGCTGCTGCTACAAGGTGAAAGTGGAGAATGAGTGTGATCAAGATTTATGCACTTTTTCAAACTGTCTTTTGGGTTACCATTTTAATTCAATGCTATTCCCTCTATTTTCCAGCTTTTCTCGGTATCCATTAATATAAGAGTCTAAAGGACACGGTCAATGAATGATACCAACTACCAAGGCTTTCTTTAGGAGTTTGGAGGGAGTGGAATGGAGGGTTTTGAGAGTGAAAAATACAAGGGAGATGGAAAAAAATTTCACGTTTTTCTGAAAAGGTAATTTTTTAGAAAATGATAAATAATACACGTGATTACTATATCTTTAATTTTAAATACAATTTTTTAGTTCGTCAAATTAAAAGAGTTTTGTATAACGAAGAAAAATGAACCCCCAAAACCCCCTCCTTCCATTTTCCTCTACTTCTTCCACTTGCTTATTTCTTTTTTCCAATGTCTTCCTCTCACTTCCCCTCTAAACTCGCAAACAAAGCTTAAGAGAATTTGATTAGCATACTCTTTCAATATTATTAGATGTGTGTTACTTCCTCCGTCTCACAATAATAGTCGTTTAAGGTTTGTGCGCGGTAATTAAGAAAATGATTAATTGTGTTGATTTCAAAGGTAAAATCAATATTATTTACTAATATACCCTTATTAATTGTAGTTAGTGGAGTAGTTAAGTTAGATGAAATTCAATAAATAAGGGTATGGTAGTGGAAAAAAGTAATAAATGATGCATTGGTATTCTAAAGTGACTATTATTTTGAGACAAAAATAATAATCTAAAGTGACAATTATTGTGAGACGGAGGGAGTATTTGAATAACAATTTGTGTGACAACTTTTGAGACAATCGTAAATTTACAGAGAAAAGTAGATATTGACACATAAACCAAAACAATAATGTGAATATGAAAGAGAAAATTGTCACAAAATAACCATACAAATATCATTTCTCATACAATTATTCCAATAATGTGTTGTCACATCAACTAACCAATACGAAAATATATGAGATTTCATATTTATTAATTTATGCGACAATACATCATAGATGTATGTGTATAATAATTGTACACCAAAAAAAAATAACTTAAAAGACGAATGATATAATTTTGTCAAAAATAATATCAAAAACATTGGTTTAGGTTGGCTCTAAAAGACACTAACCCATGCCATCTTTACAAAAACATGAAGCCATGCTTATATTAAACAAAACAGAGATATTGTGTATACCTTGTACGATAGTTTGGATCGTCTTCCATCTATGAAGGAAAGATGGAGAGGATTTGAATATATCACTATTACCTCCATTTTCACTACTAAAAAAATAAAAATTAGTGAGGGAAAACATGAAATCCCTCTTAAATTCCGTCACTAAATTTTACGACCAAAAAATTTATGAGGGATTTCATTTTTTTCGTCACTAATTTTCTTCCCTAATTTTTCTTTTCCTAGTAGTGTTTCAAAACAAGTCTCATTTTTTCCCTCCATTCACAGTATTGCAAGAACATTCTTGAGATGAAAAATACTAGCAATTTTGCATATGCCATGCAATTCTCATTGTTAATTAATACTCCATCTGATCCTATTTATAAGAAAAAGTTTACTTTTTAAATTCATTGAATAATTAATGTACTTAGTATAGAATATAGACCAAATACATCATTTATCCAATGATTCAAAAAAATCAAATGTCTCTTATAAATAAGACCGGAGGGAGTACACCCCAAATATTGTTGTACCTAAGTGTTATAAACACTATGTTAAATCTAACAACTTTGTGCTATATACTCAATAACTTGGAAAAGTTGGAGGTCGTAAATATATGTTAGTCTTATTTGGGACAAAGTAGGTGTAGATGTTGTGCACAAAATTGGTGATCTGCGAAACCATATGAAATAGGAAGAACAATGATCCAACAAGACACCATATCACCAACTAGTCGTAAGGATTATATTAGAACTCTTTTACATTAGTTCTTTTGAATGTATATTAATGGGTGCATAAACTTTAATGAAGTCATATTCTTTTCATTGTTGGAATGAATTTGCAAATATTGTAGTATGCTTAATCATATTAATTTACAATAAATGGAAGAACAAGATTTTGTTATTGTTGGTGTACGCAATTTACCTTTTGTGGTACTTGCCTCTTAACTAGGTATTATACGAAAATTATCACCTCAAAGCTAATTTTCTTATACTATTCTAATTAACACTCATTTAAACATAAGTTAAATTATCACCAACACGTATCAAATCTTGTTCCCAAAACTGTGAAATGGTATCTTGAAGTTTAGGCACACAAGAAAATATTAAAAGAGTATGAGTGTATGACTATGACTTCATTAAAGTTTATGCACACCTGAAGATATATTCATAAGAACTTATGGGAAAGATATCAAATCTCATCCTCACGACCATCTGAGAAATGTGAGACTAGAAACAAACTACAAACAACTACAACACCCACCCTTTTGCCTAGCATAGGCTTAGGTCCAATTCCCACCTTTGAAGCATTAACCCGGCCTTGATACCATGTAAAATGGGCATCTATCTCATCTTAAAATCTAGCTCAAAGGATAAAAGTACTCAAACACATTTATACACTCAACAACCCAGAAACCTGAGCAATGTGGGGCTAGAAACAAGCAACAATTATCTTCAAAACCAACGTCAACACACACCCTCACACATAGTGTGGGACTGGATCCAAATCTCAGATTACAATTCTTATCCCGACTCTGATCCTATAATTTCTACATAGAATCAGAGTCGGGTTAAGGATTGCAAAATTGGAATTGGACTCAGGCTCATGCTAGGCGTGAGGGTGGGTGTTGAAATTGGTTTTGAAGTTGTTTGTAGTTTGTTTGTAATCTCACATTGTTCAGGTTCTCAGGTTGTTGAGCGTATAAATATGTTTGAGTACCCTCATCCTTTACGCTAACTTTTAAGATGAGATCCAAGCGTATTTTACAAGGTTAATTTGGTTTTGCATATTAATAGTATTGTAAATAACATCTAGAACTATTTTATCCTAAATGAGCCGATGATAAATATTTACCGCATTCCAACTTTTCCATGTTATTGAGTATATTGCACAAAACTCTTAGGTTCACCATTGTATTTCTAAGACTTTATTACAATATTTGAGGTATGTTTAATAATGAGATCTGCATGAGATATAGGAAATTTGTTAGTGATTTTCCTCTCAAGGATATTTTTGTAGGACTTATGAATGGAAGAAATAAAAAAAATAAGACTTGGATTCAAGACCTCTTCCTTGACCTCATCGTAGTTTGTACTCCAACCTTGGATAGTTTCAATTTAGCGGTCCTACAAAATAAAGAAGATATATATTATAATATAGTAAGAATTATATGTGTGTGTGTGTGTTTTTATCACCATCCTTGATTTGCAATACTCATACTGTAAATATCAGTAATATATTGGGGAGCGATAGAGAGTGAGAAAAAGGGTGACTAAATGCAGAAGAACTAACTTATGAAATTCACATAAAGTAAATAGATGTCCTAGAAGATAAAATTGAACCTCTTAAAATAAATAAAACTAATAGTTTAGATCTAAGAAATATATATATCCGTATATCAATAAAAACAAAAGTATATTGTTCTAACATAAATGATTTTTACTAAGAGTAAAATAAAATATTCATATTGGTATCCTTCATTGACGTACCATGGGTAATTCATTGATTTGATTTTTGAGATATATGATTAGGTTTATAAGAACATCTTCATCGCGATCTTCACATTCATCTTTATCCAGTAGTATATAACCTACATCAGATCGGTTAGTCAAACAGTTACCAAACATCGAGATTCAAGTTGATCAAGCTACTAGATCAATAATTTTATTAGATGAGTGTTTGTGTGATTAAATTAAACTATATTGAAACATTACAATCAAAGTTGTTGGATGAATCACATAAGCAATCATCGATTGACTTAAAGAGGTATTGAGATGTTAGAAAAAATTATTAGTAAATAAGGAATCATTGGGAGAACGCTAGAAAGGAAAAATATATCATGAAAATGTAAGAAAAAACAATTGACAAGAAATAAAGAAGAATCACTCTAGAGGAGAATAAGAAAAGTTGAAGAAGAAAGCATCAGGCGCCGACTATTATATAAAACTGGTGACAAGAAACAAGACGAGTATTTAGGGTTAGTGACACGGGCTTGGGCCTAGGTATGTTTGAACAAACTGGTTGGGCAAGCTCAAACTACAAGCCACATTTGACTTTTAAATATATATATATATATATATATATATATATATATATAAGCATACATATTAAATTATATCATTATTGTAGATCAACAAGTGATCTACTTTTTTCAACAATTTACGTGATTTTTTTTGGGTACAAATTTACTTGAAAATTTTAATATACAAAACAACTTACAATATACTTTAAGATAGAGAAAAATGGTTGAATGATTTTTGACAAAATTATCATCGCAAGATTTTACAAAAGAATGAAAGCAACACATTTGCATTAAAACAATCCTAGAAATTATTATTTAACATGAAAATTATATTTCCTCATTTGAGTTCCACAAGGCTCAAGAGATAAGAAAACTCTATTCTTCACCTATCAATTGTTGGATGAAGAGTTGTTTGAGAAAAATTTAAACGAAACAACCGCTAAGAAGGCATGGAAGAAGCTTCATATGTAACACTCTAAACCTCGAAAGCAACGAGCATGCAGATAAATCATATAACAAGAGAGTTTAGATGCTACATCTACATATTTCTCAAAACATGCACAGTCTTTTTCTTTTTAAATGCTCGCAGCGGAAAATCAACAACATAAAAATTCTCAACAATGTGGATTAATTCTCAACATTCCATATGTCACTCCACATAGATACATTAGCATGATACAATTATCCTCATCATATAAGTAACATAAGTCATCAAATGGTATCAAAATAAAAAGGGTCTCAAGACCGACACTCCTACACAGATCTAACTAGACTTTAAGCGGAAAATAAACGAGGAAGCATCCAAGCTAGTACTCAAGCATCAAAATAAAGAAATCACCTCAATCCTTCAAATCACCTACACCATTAATAGAAATGACACGGTGGTCAACTAAACGACCATTGTGGTTTGATACCGATCACATAATCAATTATAATCAAATGAATATCATTAATGAATTTCAACTATCACTTACATCATTAACAAGCATTATCAAACAATAGTAAATCAAGTATGCAGCTTTACATGTTTCACAAATTCATCAAGTAACACAATTCACCAACACAAACTTCACCAAGGCACATAATTCACATAACTCATGTATATGTAATTCTCTAGACACGAATCTACATGCATGTCGGAGGTAATTTCACCGATTGATCCCTCTACATATAGGACTTATGAATGCATGGATGCCAAGTTTTTACTAGATAATGCACAACACCAATTTACTCTACATATTCTCCACATTAAGCATTAATCAATTAATAAATCATATCTACATATTCACCATCAAGCAATCATCTCCACATATTCATAATATACAATCATAAACAATTGTTAAGAAATCAACACCACAAAGAAACAACATTGCTTCATATAGCATAAATCACATAATAGATGGACAATCGACCACATCATGATAATCAACCTATTAAACATCCAAAAATCATTGGCTCGTTATTATTTCATCATGTTATCATGTTCACAAAGTCATTTGCAAGTTATTCGTTCATACAACCTCATTTTAACAAAGTTCGTCTATTTTCACAAAATCGTCTATTTTAAAATTTTTATAGAATTCATCATTTCTCAAGCATATAAATCCTCAATTCAATTATAATCTATCATATTATCATGAATATAAGTAATTTGCATGTAAAAAAGTCATAATTCAATATTTCATCAAAGTTCGTCTATGAAAATCTAAGGTTTCGTCTATTTTCGCCTTTTTTACCAAAAACCAAGTTTCATGCTCTTTTAGTCCTTTATCAAATCTACATACTTCATCTAAGTCCATTATCACAACAGACAAGTCATAACATCATCATTTCTCTTAAGAAAAATCATTATCCGATTATTTCAAAATCAAGTTCATCTCCATTTTAACAAAACCAAAATAAGTCCAAGCAAATCATGTTCCAACAACTTTTTTAATCAAAACAACAAATTAGAATATCATTGTCAACTCAAACATCTCAATTTCAATCACCAAAACATAGCTTATTTTACATAATCACTTAAAACAACTTTTAGCTTAAAAATCCGTTTTTCTCCGATTCAATTCCACCAAAAACCATTTCTCAATCTATCAACACATCCATATTCACTGTGCTCGTGATTTTCGGGTATCAAAATCATTGATTGGATTTGAACCTTGAATCATTGAACTCTCAACTTTTATTCGCGGGAAGGGAAAAAGTGAGTAAAAACCCTTATAGACCTTGGATTCGGAGGTTGGTTTCGATTGGGGAAGGTGTTAGGCACCCGAACCGACTATGGTATCCCATATGAACCTTCTACCTATTCTCTAATCTTGCGCTAAATTAATTTTACTTATCAAAAGAGTTTAAAAGTTAAAGTGAAAGAAGGGAGAAAGATGAAGCATGTTTTTGGTTATTTTTATTGATTTGGAAGGGTCGAAACCCTTTGCCTACTTACCCAAATAAATCGGGATCAAAATCAAGTAGTTCGGCTAAAGAACTTATTTGATGAGTTGAATTGATTTTAACATTTTTTTTTGAAAAGATTTTAAGAAGAGATGAGAGGCCTCAAGGCATGAGAAGAAAATACGATGAAGTTGGTTAATTTTAATTGTACGAAATCCATGTCTAATGTGGATATTAAATTAATTAACATTTGATTAAGGAAAATAAAAGGAAAAACAACTTGGATTACATACCAAGGTTTACTTAAAAGAAATTTGAATTTGATTTTTTTGATTTTTTGAAGAAAAATATTTTTCTAAACTAACGACGAAATCGCGTAACGACGGAATAAAAAATAAAATAGCGTAAAGCGATAAATAAAGTGGAGTGTCGGTGCGCGTGTCAGTGCGTGTGCCGGTTACATATTACATACCTTAAATACATTCTATGGTCTCAAAAGGAAAAAATGCGCGAAAATAAATTACATCAATCCCCTAATTACAAACTAAACAACGAAAATGAATAAAATAAGTAACGAAACATTTAAATATGCATGCGATGATGACAACGAAATAAACGACAAGGAACGAAAAATATGCATGAGATGGTGAATATAAAAAATGCAAACACACAAAAGAAACAAATAATAATAAAAAAAAAGCATAAACAAATAAACTAAACAACATATAGAAGTAGTTTTTTAAAATAAAGAGGAAATAGATTTTAAACGTCTAACTAACGCTATATGAAATAGAAATTTAATTATCACATGAACTAAAAATACATGATAGAAAAGCTAAAACGCTAATTAATAATGCATGGGACATAATTCAAATATCACATGAAAAATAATAAAAATAGAAAAAAAAATGCATGAAATTAAGTAAAACAAAGTTACTAAAAAATGGAGGTGCAAACAGCAAATAAGGGTGTGCATACAGCAAAACAGGATCACAAATGGGCTGGGTACTGGAGCTGGGGCGGGTACTGGGTCAACCATGGGTGACCCGCCCAGCTCCAGTGAGTATATAAGGGTTTTCTCTTATTTTTTCTTCATTTTCTTCATTTCCTTCTCTCTCTAAAATTACAAAAGAAAAAAAAGCTCTCCCTTCTCTCTAGAAGGGAGACCGCCGGCGAAGGGGGGGGGGACCGGAGAAGGTGGTGGTTCACGGCGGAGGGGAGTGCTCCGGCGCGGTGGCCGGCCGTAGCGCCGCCGCGTCGGAGCTTTGAACCTATTTTTTTTTTAAATTTTTTTTTACCTAAAGTTTCCTCTCCTCCACCTCTATTCAAATCCACTATTAGTTTTTCAAAAGCCACTCTCAAAAGCCGTAGATCTACGAATGAAGGTACAAAAAAAACACAAAAAAAGGTTATGAAAGTTACCTCTCTATACTTCTTCTTCTTCCTTTCGGTTTGCCTTGCCTTCTTCTTTTCGGCCTTGCTTGTTCACGGTTGGTTTTTGTTCCTTGTGTTCTTGCTTTGCCTTGCCTTGGCCGAAAATGACTTGTGAGGTATGGATTTGTGATTTTTGATGTTGTTTTTGGTTGTGGTTCGGTTTAGCCGAATCTTTTGTTGCTATTGTTGGATTCGAAAAAACGTAGTTATGTTTGGTGAGGATGGTGTTTTTGGATTTGATGTTGTTTTTGGTTGATTTTCGGATTTGTGGTATTGGGTTGTTTTTTTGGCCGAAAAATGATGTTATGGTGATTATGAGTTATGGATTTGAGGTTATGAGTTATGGATTTGTGATTTATGAAGGTTTGGGTTTGTGGTGTTCATGAATATTCATGAGTGTTCTTGAGGATTTCTTGATGAAAGAGGGTTTTGATCCTTTTTTGTCATTGTTGATCTTTGGAATCTGTTTGTGTGTGTTGAAAAGTGTGCCTGGCCTGACTGACTGATTCTGACACATTAAGTATCTGATGCATGGAATGGACCAAAATACCATTGCTGTTTCTTGGAGGAAAGGTTCGACTAGACTAATGATAAAATGACAAGTGGACTAAAATGACTTAAAAGAAAAATAAAATCTGATAAATAAATAACAATAAATAAATAAATAAATGGAAAAAATAAATAACTAAATAAATGATTAAAAATAAAAAACGAAAATTAAATAAATAAAAATAAAAATGTCCCGCGGAACCAAAAAAATGAGGTATTTTAAAATACCTCTCTGCCGAAATTTCGTCTGATACGACTGAGATACTCGGCTAAATTACGCTGAAAAAACAATAAATCAACGACGTGAATAAATGAACTTTACGAACGCAAACGTTACGCTACACTAAAATACGCACGAAACGCGAGTAAAAATTACAAAAATAATACGCGAGCGACATTAAACATAAACGACGAACGAAAAAATAACCGCGACCGCAAATACGAACAAACGCAGATATTACGGAAATTAGCGCGCAACCAAACGGCTGAAAAACGATCAACGTACGAATAAAAAATAAAAATAAACTGGTCAAAAATTAGGGTACGACATTCACAAAAACAAATTCATCAATTAAAACATATCTTTCGAATCATCAATTCACCAAGTATCATGGTTACTATTCATTTTTCACAAAAATCACAAAACTTCACAATTTAAGCCAAACTTCACGACCAACATCATCATATCATTTAGGCTTAAATATGTGTCCAGTCCCTGCAAATAGGTCGCGGTTGAATTTTAGTCAATGTACTTACTAATCCTCCCAAACCTTCCTTGCAATTATTAATCACTTAAAATTTGGTCCTAATTTCTTTAATTAGCATATGTGGCATCTGATTACTTACGTGGCATCCGTTGACTAGATAACCACCTCGCTGACTCGGCTTTTCAGACCTGAAGTTCCAATTTTTCCCTTAATGAATCTTAAGATGCACGAAATGACCAAAGTGCCCCAGGCTTTCCCTTCCTTCTTCCCACTTCTTCACGTCCAAAACATCATCAATTCTGAAGTTCCATAGTTCCATTCCAAGATTTGTCTTTTCCAAAATTTCTGTTTTGTCCTTCGATCTCTTCCATTCCATCTTTTCTTTTCATGCTTCTTTGAATAATTTTTCTTATGCATATCCATTGTTACCCAATTTTTAATGTTCATGATAGCTAACAGTAACATAAGTGCAACAACATAAGGGATAATGGCAACAACAACATTTGATACCATTATAGCGAACAACAACATATCAATTTTCATTCACAGAATTTTGTTTCATCAATTCATTATATTTTTCCATTTTGTTCTAGAGTGAAGAATTGCATCTTTTACCAAACTCCCTTACTGCATCTTTATGACTTATCACATGTTCTTCACAATGGTCCATTTTTACCAAAATAAACTATGATTCAAATGAATCGATTTCCTTTACATATATACTTGTGTTCTCAAATTGAACTTCACAAAAAACTCCTTAATCGAAGGTGCTCGCATTACCACCTCCATAACCATTGTTCACTTTCGTCAACACCACCAACACAACTCAATGAACCAGCAACAACAACATCAACAGATTGCGTTTCTCTCCAACCTAAGATTGTGTTTCTCTCAAATTTATGTTTATGCTCCTTTACTTCTCAACCTCAACATAACAAATTGATACGAATCTGGATTTCTATTTCTGTTTTATACATTGAATCATGATTCGAATCTGGATTTTTAACGAGGGGACGATGATGAGTTTCCACCGGCGACGAGGGGACGACGATGATTTTTAACGTGGTGAAGGAAGAGAGATTCGACTGAGAAGAGAAACAGGGAGTTGGGTTAAGGATTGAGCTTGCTAGTGGTGAATTAGGGATTGAAGATCGGGTTTTGTTGAAATGGAGAGCTGATTCCCCCAATCTTCAGTTGACTGGTAAAAAAAGGGTTGTTTTGAAGAGAGAAGAAGGAGTTCTGACCAGGGAAGAAGAGAGAGTAGAAGGAAGAAGAAATCCAGGGGTATTTTGGACATTATACATGTGCCTTGGCTCATTAAGGGCAAAAAAGTCATTTGACATGTGTTTTGTTAACGTGTCCTGAGTCATACCCAGTCACCACATGCCACATAAGCGCTATGTTACTAATCATCCTCCACCTCACCAAAAAAATATAATTAGGACTAAATTTCAAATGATTAAAAACTGCAGTGGCAAATTGAGAGGATTAGTAAGTACATGGACTAAAATTCAACCACGACCTATTTGCAGGGACTAGACACATATTTAAGCCTATCATTTAATATCACAACTCCATAGAGACATACTCATTTACTCACTCTAATAATTTCCTTAAACCCGATATTAATTTTGAGAAAGTTTCGCAATTCATATAAAAAGTTGTGCTGAAATTTCATAAAAATTCACCATGACCTATGTCTTATAATTTAGCTATAACTCAAGTTTTAGAAATTATAGTTGATTTCAAATAAAGCCCAAAGCAAGCTAACATTTATGACTACAACTTTTGTGTTTACACCTAATGCTAATTTCACACAAAACAGTGGTTGTTTTTATTTTAAATTCGGGTACAAAAATGAAAAAGTAAAAAAAAAAACCTAACTCATTCAAACATCATATTTATCATCTTCAAATTCATGAATTATATCAATAGGCAGTACCAGACGTATCGTACCACAATACTAGAAAAACTAATTTAAATAAAAATCTGAGCTTATTATTTAGGCTTTGGGAAGCGCAACATCACTTTATAAATAAAAGTGATGAGCCGCTGACCCCACCATCACAACATAACAGTAACAAAAGCGATGAGTAATAGGCCCCACCATACTAGTATTACTACTTGTTCTCAATCAAAGTGTTGAGCTTCAGTATTTATAAGCTCCCCTTCTTTCAATATTACCAAATGCTTGATGTGGGACTTATTTTTACACTGTATTATTTTTCTTTGTAAATCATGTAGCATAGGATATTATTTTTGACGGAACACGGACCCATAGCGTACGGACTATATATACCCCTCCATGTACCGATTTCTTTACGAATGACGAACCTCGTACCCAAAACCGTACCACGTACCGAAACAAATTGCGAACCGTGTGACTATGGTTCAACATCAAGTAACAACAACATCATGATTTTCAACATTTTAAGCTAATGTTTCAAAATAATCATTTCTACATAGTTCAACAATGAAAGTTAAGTACCCACAAGAAGTTTCTAACAAATTTTACATATTCAAAATCATCACTTAAATAGGAGTACGAAAATCAACATTCAAAATTGTACTTGCAAAAAGTATAATTCAAAATTATAATTCACAAAAAGAAATTATGACCCATAAGTTATGAACTTAACCATAAGTGATTATACACCTAAACCTAACCCCCTTACCTCTTGTCTTCGCAAAATTAAGTTAATCTTCACTCCTCCTTGATCCTAGCTTAAATCCTCTTTGAATCTCCCTTTAGATCACCTCCTCTTTGTTCTTCTCTCTAACCCTATCTCTAATCTTCTAGCCTTTTTTGTGTTATGTGAAAAATAAATGAGTTCTAACCTAGTTTATCTCATGAGTTATCTATATATAGTGACCACCCAATTGAGCTTAGGTTAAAACTATTCATCATGGGATTAATGACACTTACACGTTGATAAAAAAAAGTTACTACACACTTAGCTCTCTAAAACATTTCATAATTACCATCTTAAACTAGTTACCACAAGTTACTACCAACTTAGTAAAAATAATTATTCCCAAAACCACTAAAAATACTCTTCTTTCTAAAATCACTAAATTACCTTTGCTAGTAAAATTACTAAAATACCCTTCTATGCTGAAAATCCGCTAATCCCAGCCAAACATACAAACAAGCTATTAAATACATATAAACACATATATATAAAATAAATAAAATAATCCTAGCCAAAATTGGATTGTTACAACATACATCTTGCAAAGGAGAAGACGAAGTAAAAAAGGTGTCTCTAATTTCTAAGAGGCTAGTTTGAATCCTTACATATGTAAGAATTAGATTATATTTCTAAATATTTTTCAAGAGCCATATTTCTTTGAAATCAATTAAAAAGAAATGGTGAGAAGTTAGAATATGTGAAAATTATGGAAAATATACTTCTCTCATAAGGATCCAAATTCAAGCAAATTATTCTGATAATCAAGGACCCTAAATATTTAGAAACAATAAAATATAGCAACTTCAAAGATTATTGCAAGCTTATATGTACAAGTGAAAAAGAAAGATATTATTGACAAACTCTTCGAAGATGCAGCTAATGGGGAAGTAAGAGTGTCTGAGAAATAAGATAAGCTAATAGACTTGAGGTACATGTCAAGAACGAGGAAGCGGTCGAGGAAATTTGAACATGGAAATGGTGGAAAAGGCTAAAATTTCACCACCGGCAATTATGAGAACTGAGAAACCTCAACAAGAATACATGGTATTGGATAAACAAACACAAGGTATGATATGTCTCAAATTTAATGCTACATTTATAAAAAAAATTAACAATGACGCTTTAGAATGTAAATTTTTAAAGAATAGAGTCGGGGAGGATACCAATAAAATGGAAGAAAAGGATGATAAGTTTGAAACAATGATTCTTTTACGTGGAAGTAAATAAAGAAGCCAACATAATTCATGTGACCTTGTTATTGTTGTAAGGAACCAAAACAATAGAGTAAAAACATAACTTGTTCAACAAAAAAAAAAAGAGTAAAAATATAATGTGAATATGAAAGAGAAAATTGTCACAAAATAACTGTATAAATACCATTTCTCATACAATTATTCCAGTAATGCGTTGTCATATCAACTAACCAATATGAAAATATGAGTTTTCATATTTATTAATTTATGTGGCAATACATCATAGATGTATGTGTATAATAATTATACACCAAAAAGAAAAATAACTTAAAAGACGAATGATGTAATTTTGTCAAAAAGTAATATCAAACGAAAAGAAACACACTAATTTTAATAAATTATTTTGTATTCTAAAACATCTAAAAATAAAATGGAAACAAATATTTATTAATTTTACTAAAAATGTCTCATAAAAAAATTGGTTTAGGTTGGCTCTAAAAGACACTAACCCATGCCATCTTTACAAAAACATGAAGGCATACTTATATTAAACAAAACAGAGATATCGTGTGTACGACAAATTGGGTCGTCTTCCATCTATGAAGAAAATGAAGGAAAGATGGAGAGGATTTGAATATATCACTATTACCTCCATTTTCACTACTGAAAAACAAAACTTAGTGAGGGAAAACATGAAATCCCTCTTAAATTCCGTCACTAAATTTTACGACCAAATTTTTTTTGAGAGATTTTATTGTTTCCGTCACTAATTTCCTTCCCTAATTTTTCTTTTCCCAGTAGTGTTTCAAAACAAGTCTCATTTTTTCCCTCCATTCACAGTATTGCAAGAACATTTTTGAGATGAAAAATACTAGCAATTTTGCATATGCCATGCAATTCTCATTGTTAATCAATACTCCATCCGGTCATATTTATAAGAAAAAGTTGACTTTTTAGATTCATTGAATAATTAATATACTTGGTATAGAATATAGACCAAATACATCATTTATCCAATGATTCAAAAAAGTCAAATATTTCATATAAATAGGACCGGAGGAAGTACACCCCAAATATTATTGTACCTAAGTGTTATAAACACTATGGTAAATCTAAGAACATTGTGCTATATACTCAATAACTTGGAAAAGTTGGAGGCCGTAAATATATGTTAGTCTTATTTGGGACAAAGTAGGTGTAGATGTTGTGTACAAAATTGGTGATCTGCGAAACCATATGAAATAGGAAGAACAATGATCCAATAAGACACCATATCACCAACTAGTCGTAAGGATTATATTAGAACTCTTTTACATTAGTTCTTTTGAATATATATTAATGGGTGCATAAACTTTAATGAAGTCATATTCTTTTCATTGTTGGAATAAATTTGCAAATATTGTAGTATGCTTAATCATATTAATTTACAACAAATGGAAGAACTAAATTTCGTTATTGTTGGTGTACGCAATTTACCTTTTTTGGTACTTGCCTCTTAACTAGGTATTATACGAAAATTATCACCTCAAAGCTAATTTTCTTATACTATTCTAATTAACACCCATTTAAACATAAGTTAAATTATCACCAACACGTATCAAATCTTGTTCCCAAAACTGTGAAATGGTATCTTGAAGTTTAGGCACACAAGAAAATATTAAAAGAGTATGAGTGTATGACTATGACTTTATTAAAGTTTATGCACACCTGAAGATATATTCATAAGAACTTATGGGAAAGATATCAAATCTCATCCTCACGACCATCTGGGCAATGTGAGATTAGAAACAACCTACAAACAACTACAACACCCACCCTTTTGCCTAGCATAGGCCTAGGTCCAATTCCCACCTTTGAAGCATTAACCGAGACTTGATACCATGTAAAATGGGCTTCTATCTCATCCTAAAATCTAGCTCAAAGGATAAAAGTACTCAAACACATTTATACACTTAACAACCCAGAAACCTGAGCAATGTGGGGCTAGAAACAAGCAACAATTATCTTCAAAACCAACGTCAACACACACCCTTACACCTAGTGTGGGACTGGATCCAAATCCCAGATTACAATTCTTATCCCGACTCTGATCCTATAATTTTTACATAGAATCAGAGTCGGGTTAAGGATTGCAAAATTGGAATTGGACTCAGGCTCATGCTAGGCGTGAGGGTGGGTGTTGAAATTGGTTTTGAAGTTGTTTGTAGTTTGTTTGTAATCTCACATTGCTCAGGTTCTCATGTTGAGTGTATAAATATGTTTGAGTACCCTCATCCTCTAAGTTAAGCTAGATTTTAAGATGAGATCCAAGCGTATTTTACAAGGTCCATTTGGTTTTGCATATTAATAGTATTGTACATAACACCTAGACCTATTTTATCCTAAATGAGCCGAGATAAATATTTACCGCATTCGAACTTTTCCAAGTTATTGAGTATATTGCACAAAACACTTAGGTTCACCATTGCATTTCTAAGACTTTATTACAATATTTGGGTTATGTTTAATAATGAGATCTGCATGAGATATGTGAAAGTTGTTAGTGATTTTCCTCTCAAGGATATTTTTTTAGGACTTATGAATGGAAGAAATAAAAAAAAAATAAGACTTGGATTCAAGATCTTCCTTGACCTCATCGCAGTTTGTACTCCAACCTTGGATAGTTTCAATTTAGCGGTCCTACAAAATAAAGAAGATATATATTATAATATAGTAAGAATAATATATGTGTGTGTGTGTGTGTTTATCACCATCCTTGATTTTCAATACTCATACTGTAAATATCAGTAATATATTGGGGAGCGATAGAGAGTGAGAAAAAGGGTGACTAAATGCAGAAGAACTAATTTATGAAATTCATCTAAAGTAAATAGATATCCTAGAAGATAAAATTGAATCTCTTAAAATAAATAAAACTAATAGTTTAGATCTATGAAATATATATTCGTATATCTACAAAAACAAAAGTATATTGTTCTAACATAAATGATTTTTACTAAGAGTAAAATAAGATATTCATATTGGTTTCCTTCATTGATACCTCATTGACGTACCTTGGTTTATTCATTGATTTGATTTTTGAGATATATGATTAGGTTTATAAGAACATCTTCATCGCGATCTTCACATTCATCTTTATCCAGTATTATATAACCTACATCAGATCGGTTAGTTAAATAGTTACCAAACATCGAGATTCAAGTTGATCAAGCTACCAGATCCAAAATTTTATTAGATGAGTGTTTGTGTGACTATATTAAACAAAATTGAAACATTACAATCAAAGTTGTTGGATGAATCACATAAGCAATCATCGATTGACTCAAAGAGGTATTGAGATGTTAGAAAAAATTATTAGTAAATAAGGAATCATTGGGAGAATGCTAGAAAGGAAAAATATATCATGAAAATGTAAGGAAAAAAAGTGACAAGAAATAAAGAAGAATCACTCTAGAGGAGAATAAGAAAAGTTGAAGAAGAAAGCATGAGGCGCCGACTATTATATAGAACAGGTGACAAGAAACAAGACGAGTATTTAGGGTTAGTGACACGGGCTTGGGCCTAGGTATGTTTGAAGAAACTGGTTGGGCAAGCCCAAACTACAAGCCACATTTGACTTATTTATAAATATATATATATATATAAGCATACATATTAAACTATATAATTATTGTAGTTTAACAAATGATCTACTTTTTTCAACAATTTACTTGATTTTTTTTTTGGGTACAAATTTACTTGAAAATTTTAATATACAAAACAACTTACAATATACTTTAAGATAAAGAAAAATGGTTGAATGATTTTTGACAAAATTATCATCGCAAGATTTTACAAAAGAATGAAAGGAACACATTTGCATTAAAACAATCCTTGAAATTATTATTTAACATGAAAAGTATATTTCATCATTTGAGTTCCACAAGGCTCATGAGATAAGAAAACTCTATTATTCACCTATCAATCGTTGGATGAAGAGTTGTTTGAGAAAAATTTAAACGAAACAACCGCTAAGAAGGCATGGAGGAAGCTTCATATGTAACACTCTAAACCCCTAAAGCAATGAGCATACAGATAAATCATATAACAAGAGAGTTTAGATGCTACATCTACATATTTCTCAAAACATGCACAGTCTTTTTTTTTTAAATGCTCGCAGCGGAAAATCAACAACATAAAAATTCTCAACAACGTGGGTTAATTCTCAACATGCCATATGTCACTCCACATAGATACATTACCATGATATGATTATCCTCATCATATAACTAACATAAGCCATCAAATGGTATCAAAATAAAAAGGGTCTCAAGACCGACACTCCTTCACAGATCTAACTAGACTTTAAGCGGAAAATAAACGAGGAAGCATCCATGCTAGTACTCAAGCATCAAAATAAAGAAATCACCTCAATCCTTCAAATCACCTACACCATTAAAATAAATGACACGGTGGTCAACCAAACGACCACTGTGGTTAGATACCGATCACATAATCAATTATAATCAAATGAATATCATTAATGGATTTCAACTATCACTTACATCATTAACAAGCATTATCAAACAATTGTAAATCAAGTATGCAACTTTACAGGTTTCACAAATTTATCAAGTAACACAATTCACCAACACAAACTTCACCAAGGCACATACTTCACATAATTCACATAACTCATGTATTTGTAATTCTCTAGACACAACTCTACATGTATGTCGGAGGTAATTTTACTGATTGATCCCACTACATATCTCTGCATATCTTTACATTTATGACTTATGAATGCATGGATGCCAAGTATTTACTAGATAATGCACAACAATTTACTCTACATATTCTCCACATATTGCATTATCAAACATTGCATCCATACATTAAGCATTAATCAATTAGTAAATCATATCTACATATTTATCATCAAGAAATCATCTCCACATATTCATGATCAACAATCATAAACAATTGTCAAGAAATCAACACCACAAAGAAACAACATTGCTTCATATAGCATAAATCACATAATAGACGGACAATCGACCACATCATGATAATCAACCTATTAAACATCCAAAAATCATTACCTCATTCTTATTTCATCATTTTATCATGTTCACAAAGTCATCTGCAAGTTATTCATTCATACAACCTCATTTTGACAAAGTTCGTCTATTTTCACAAAATCGTCTATTTTGATTATAGAATTCATCATTTCTCAAGCATATAAATCCTCAATTCAATTATAATCTATCATATTATCATGAATATAAGTAATTTCAAGTTAACAAGTCATGATTCATTATTTCATCAAAGTTCGTCTATGAAAATCTCAAGTTTCGTCTATTTTCACCTTTTTTACCAAAAACCAAGTTTCCTGCTCTTTTAGTCCTTTATCAAACCTACATACTTCATCTAAGTCCATTATCACAACAGACAAGTCATAACATCATCATTTCTCTTAAGAAAAATCATTATCCGATTATTTCAAAATCAAGTTCATCTCCATTTTAACAAAACCAAAATAAGTCCAAGAAAATCATGTTCCAACAACTTTTTTAATCAAAACAACAAATTAAAATATCATTGTCAACTCAAACATCTCAAGTTCAATCACCAAAACATAGCTTATTTTACATAATCACTTAAAACGACTTTTAGCTTAAAAATCCGTTTTTCTCCGATTCAATTCCACCAAAAACCATTTCTCAATCTATCAACACATCCATATTCACAACAACAAATTCATCAATTAAAACATATATTTCGAATCATCAATTCACCAAGTATCATGATTATTATTCATTTTTCACACAAATCACAAAACTTCATAACTTAAGCCAAACTTCACGACCAACATCATCATATCATTTAGGCTTAAATATGTGTCCAGTCCCTGCAAATAGGCCGTGGTTGAATTTTAGTCCCTGTACTTATTAATCCTCCCAAACCTTCCCTGCAATTATTAATCACTTAAAATTTGGTCCTAATTACTTTAATTAGCATATGTGGCATCTGATTACTTACGTGGCATCCGTTGACTAGATAACCACCTCGCTGACTCGGCTTTTCAGACCTGAAGTTCCAATTTTTCCCTTAATGAATCTTGAGATGCACGAAATGACCAAAGTGCCCTTGGCTTTCCCTTCCTTCTTCCCACTTCTTCACGTCCAGAACATCATCAATTCTGAAGTTCCATAGTTCTATTCCAGGATTTGTCTTTTCCAAAATTTCTCTTTTGTCCTTCGATCTCTTCCATTCCATCTTTTCTTGTCATGCTTCTTTGAATAATTTTTCTTATACATATTCATTGTTACCCAATTTTCAATTTTCATGATAGCTAATCGCAACATAAGTGATAATGACAACAACAACATTTGATACCATGATAGCTAACAACAACATATCAATTTTCATTCACAAAATTTTGTTTCATCAATTCATTATATTTTTCCATTTTGTTCCAGAGTGAAGAAATGCATCTTTTACCAAGCTCCCTTACTGCATCTTTATGACTTATCACATGTTCTTCACAATGGTCCATTTTTACCAAAATAAACTATGATTCAAATGAATCGATTTCCTTTACATATATACTTGTGTTCTCAAATTGAACTTCACAAAAAACTCCTTAATCGAAGGTGCTCGCATTACTACCACCATAACCATTGTTCACTTCCGCCAACACCACCAACACATCTCAATGAACCAACAACAACAACAACAACAACAGATTGCGTTTCTCTGCAACCTAAGCTTGTGTTTCTCTCAAATTTCTGTTTATGTTCCTTTGCTTCTCAACCTCAACATAACAAATTGATTCGAATCTGGATTTCTGTTTCTGTTTTATACATTGAATCATGATTCGAATCTGGATTTTTAACGAGGGGATGGTGATGAGTTTCCATCGGCGACGAGGGGACGATGATGATTTTTAGCGTGGTGAAGGAAGAGAGATTCGACTGAGAAGAAAAACAGGGGGGCTAGGTTAAGGATTGAGCTTGCTAGTGGTGAATTAGGGATTGAAGATCGGGTTTTGTTGAAATAGAGAGCTGATTTCCCCAATCTTCAGTTGAATAGAGTCAGGGAGAATACCAATAAAATGGAAGAAAAGGATGATAAGTTTGAAACAATGTTTCTTTTACGTGGAAGTAAGTAAAGAAGCCAACATAATTCATGGGACCTTGATATTGTTGTAAGAAACCATATATGTGGGAAAACGAGCATGCTACTGGAACTTGACAAATCAAATAGTGGCAACGTATCATATTTGATGAGGTTCCAATATTCCACTGAAAGACAAATGCAATATATTAATTCTCTTGAAATATGTAAGAATCAATTATTTGTATTTGAGAAATTTTAGAAAATGGCTATAATATTCATATGAAATATTTACGTCTCTCAATCAAAAATGGTAGAAATAATCTCCACCAAGGTACAACCGTCAGTGAATAGGATGTTTTTTTGTTAAAAGTAGTGTGATTTGAATAATGATATGAGAATGTGACAACTTCTTTTTTTCTTTTTTTCATTGGTAAAAAAAAATGAAAAAAAAAAAGGAAGAAAAAGAACAAGAGTATACTATGTATATGAAATAGAAAATTGTCAAAAAATTATTACAAAGTGGTCGTACATATATCATTTTTCTTTCGGGTTAAATCTGGTCCTAGGTTGAATTTCATATATGAGTTATATCTCTATTAACGATTCCAAAATCCCAAAAGCAACTGCTTGCAAGTTGCAATCCCTAACTGCACGTTTCTTTCGTTTCTTCTTCTAGCGGTCATGCATTACGTCACCAAAATAAGCATTTTTCAAAATAAGCATTGCGACCCATTCATTTTGCAATCTCTAACTGCACATTTCTTTATTAAGAAACAGAAGTCGTCAAAATTTCTTGTCTTCAACAAAGTCCCTAAAATCAAGAATCTTATGGGCAAAGATAAAAAATCAATGAGAGAAATTTTAAGTTGTTGTGTATTTATTTTTTAAAAGTTTGAAAATTGTCATTTTCATCGTAAATTTTAAGATAACAATTATGGGCAAAGATAAAAAATCAACAAGAGAAATTCTAAGTTTTTTTTTTGAAATAAGAGAAATTCTAAGTTGTTGTGTATTTATTTTTTGAAAGTTTGAAAATTGTCATTTTCATAATAAATTTTAAGATAACAATTATGGGCAAAGATAAAAAATCAACGAGAGAAATTCTAAGTTGTTGTGTATTTATTTTTTTAAAGCTTGAAAATTGTCTTTTTCATCATAAATTTTAAGAAAACAATTTTATCATTAGGTTATTAGCTTGTGTTCGTAGAGATTTGCAAATAAGACCTTTAATATTGCCGTTTCAAAAATATTTCTTATTCTTTATCAAAAAAATATCTCTTATTAATTCTTTTTGAAGGATATTTTTTAAGTGATTCTTTTCTTTTTTAATATTAGTTCTTATTTTTTATTTTTTGCATCCTTTTATTTCCATTAATTGATAGCTAGTTGAAAGTTAACTTGCACATGTGGCGCATGTCAAATGTAAATTGAAATTAGATTTCATAATTTCGATACCATAATTCATGATGTCTCTGAACTTAACTCAATTGTTAAGGATATTGCATAATATATGTAGGGGTCGAGGTTCGAACCTCAAACATCCTATTTTTCACATTTAAAATGTGTAAGCTTCAGCCATGACAAAAAGAGAAATACATTTTGTCATTTTCTTTTTGGCTTTAGAAATCAATGACTTTTATTTAATTTTGATATAATTATTTATCTCTTTTAAAATACTATTAATGATTTATTATCTCAATATATATTTTCTCTATGCTTTAAATTACTATGGGTATATATTTTTGACATTTACTATGGGTATTATTAAGTCTTAATTACACTTTTGGTCCTCGCATTTTGACCAGCTTATGAAAATGGTCATGCCTCTTTTAAATCAAACAAAACTGTCCCTAAACTATCATTTTTATGCAGTTTTAGTCCTATCTCTTATTTTCAACTCTAGAAACGCAGAGAAATGACAGTTTTAGACATACCCCTTATGCTCAGCCATGAAATAAACAAGGAATAAAGCATGTGGGTACAAGGAATCCACTTTATTCAACACACTAACAAAAATAAAACTTGATTTCTAAGATATGTTTCAAATTAGAGTTTTTTTTTTGTAAGTGTGCTTAAAAAAGTAGATTCCTTGAACCCGCATGTTTTATTCCTTGTTTATTTCATGGTTGAGTATATGGGGTATGTCTACAACTGCCTTAAAACTGTCATTTCTCTGTGTTTTTGGAGTTGAAAATAGGAGGTAGGACTAAAATTGCAAAAAAATGATAGTTTAGGGAAGGTTTTGTTCGATTTAAAAGAGGCGGGACCATTTTCGTGAGATGGTCAAAATGCGAGGACCAAAAGTGTAATTAAGCCTATTATTAACAAACTGATAAGTAATGTTGCATTGAACTTTGATAATGTGTGTGATTGGTTGCGTGGTGACAAAAATTGATTTTGTCTTAATTAATTTAGCGTGTGTTTGGTTGTGCAGTGGAAAAAATTGATTTTGATAGAATTGATTTTGTAGAATTGATTTTAGTTAAAAGTGAGTTGAATGTAAAGTGATTTATGTTTGGATACCTTCAAAACAAAAATGATTTGTATGAAAAATGTTGTTTGGATGTTTTGAGTCAGAATTGCTTTTAGATGCGTAAAAGACCAAAATAGCCTTTAAAATGTGTGTGTGTGTCTATATATATATATATATATATATATATATAAATTTACCTTTAATTGGTTTTTTCATCCTTCATTTATTTTTGATTAATTGACAATAAGATTACTACATTAATATAATTGTTAATCACACAATATTCAAATAAAAATACACGTAGGGAATATATATAATTTTTTTTGAATATGAACCTTCCAATGTATTTGAAACTCCATCAATATCATTAGTATCATTTAATGAAAAACATTTTTTTTGAAGGAATTTGATGAAAAACATAGAATCTATTTTCAAACTCCATCAATATCATTAATATTTCAGGCAAAAAAAAATCATAACTAAGGTCAAGGAAAACAAAAGAAATAAATTGTTTTTTATTTAGGCATTTTATCAAACACATCAAATGTAATGTTATCAAAATTGAATTAATGGACAGAAGATGAATGTTTGAGCTTACCCTTGAGTACCAAACACTGCAACTATTTAGCTATTTGCTTATGTTCCTTTTCCTCGTGTTTAAGAATGAATGAGTGACAAATGAGCCAACCTATATATAGAAGTTTGTATGAATAGAGAGTAACTACATAGTTAATGAAACTATGAGGTTGGTGACTGATTTCTACAATTTGTGAAGAATTATGATAAATGGAATTGATTAGAGTTTAATGAAGTTTTGAGGTAGGTGATTTGTTTAGTCTGAGGATCATATTTGCATTCAAATTTTGAAAGGAGTTATGAATTCTGATTAGATGGAAAGTTATGAGGAAGGTGAAAAGCAGTAGAAATCAAGGGCAAAAAAGAGATTTTCATGGAAGGCAAACTTGTAGTTGAAGAATCGATTTTCATAAGCTAGGAATAACAGCTTCACCTAAAATTGATTTTGAGATGGGAACCGTACCATACCGTCATCAAGTTGAGAGAGAACCAAACAACCCAAAATCGCTTTAAGTGAACTGGAAGTGTTTTTTGGCTTTTTAACCGTGCAACCAAACACCCACTTAGATAAAAAGTAAGTTGAAGTTAAAGTGGTTTATGTTAAAATATTATCAAATAAAATTGGTTTTTATCAACTTATATTGTTTCCTTTCAAAAAAAAAAAATCAACTTATATTGTTTGGATAGTTTGCATTAAAATTGCTTTTTAAAGTGGAATTACTAAAATTGATTATAAAATAAATGACAATAGATGATAGTAACAAACTTGATTGGCAAGCAATGAATAACATCGGTTTTATTCACCGAAGATAGGATTTGTGACTTCTAGTATACTCAATTCTAGTGGGTAAAATTAGTATACTCAATTCAAGTGGGTCAAATTGATTCACTTAAAAAGACTCAAACAACAACTTTGTAACATGATCAAACAACGTTTTACCTACCCCTCATAAAAATAAAAAACGTTTGACCCTTGAAAACTCTTGCTAAATGTTTAGAAGCTCAACCAAACATATGCAAGTAAATAGTAATACATGATTTTGTTTTCAAACGTGACAATTAAAATCTAACGAATGGAGTATATAATATAACTTGGGCTAGCCTCTATTCCTACAAATAAATATATATAAAAATATATTATTAACGGTTTTGCTAAGGAGTGCCCTAAGGATATTGATTAAGGATATTAAAAATAGAAAATTTTCATTAAAAACAACTTTTTGCCTTTCATAAAGTTAAACATTCCATTTTTCACCAATTTCTAATGCATAATTTTTATATTAATCTTATTAACTAATGCCCTTATGGCACTAGTTAACATTTCCCTCATTTCAACTAGCGGAAAGACAGGCACTGTCGTGTCCGTCTGTCTGCTCTTTCTACTGCGTTAATGTATGTGATTTATTTTATTATGTTTGTTTGTATAAATTTGATTAAATTTTAAAATATTAATGAAATTATTGATATATTGATTTATAAACAAAATATTGTCAAGGCATATAACAAAATTATTTATGAACTCAACATATTTTAGTTTACCTGCATATAAAATAAAGATAAAATAATGATGTTTTATTGTTTATTCTAATAGTAATTAGTAACATCATAACATAAATGTATAAATGACATGTTATATAAAAGAAACATTACTTTAAACAAAATAATGATTTATTTAATAATTAAAAAAACCATGGTTCTCTTTATATAAAAAAAAGCCATGCTATCAAAGTTTGTATAAACAATTATAAACCAGCAAAGTCAAATAATACTTGAAATTAATCATAAACAATTTGAATCATAATCACTTATAAATCAGCAAAGTCAAATAATCCATAAAATTAATCGACTTTGATTAGTTTTAACATGAAAAAAAAATTGATTAGTTGTGAGAACCCTACTTATTAATATTTAATGTTTAATATAGTTCTAACAAATCTTTTTTTAAAATATTTTGAGTCCTAATATTTTTTTAGATGATTTGAAGTTCAATCTTTAACAATATTTTTTGCTCACGTTTGTTTACTAATATTTTTTTAGAGGATTTAATGTCCAATATTTAACATTATGTTTTTGCTCATGTTTGTTACTAATATTTTTTTTAGTGGATTTAAAGTCCAATCTTTAACAATATTTTTTGCTCACGTTTGTTATTAATCTTTTTTTTAGAGGATTTAAAGTTTAATCTTTAACAATATATTTTGCTCACGTTTGTTACTAATATTTTTTTTAGAAGATTTAAAGTCCAATATTTAACATTATGTTTTTGCTCACGTTTGTTACTAATTTATTTTTTAGAGGATTTAAAGTCCAATCTTTAACAATATTTTTTGTTCACGTTTGTTACTAATCATTTTTTAGAGAATTTAAAGTCGAATCTTTAACATTATTTTTTGTTCACGTTTGTTACTAATCTTTTTTAGAGGATTTAAAGTCCAATCTTTACCATTATTTTTGCTCACGTTTGTTACAATTGATCAAAGGCTAAGGAAGAGTAACTTATATTAATAAAATAAAATAATATTAATTAAATAGAATAATACTTAGCAATTTTTGTCGGTTGTATTGAGGAGAACAACACAATGTACAACATTTTTTTGAGGGAAACACATATGTACAACATAAAAGCGGTTGATAAAAAAGTAACATGAGATTTTGTTTTGTCCTAGTTTTTTATGAGTTTGATATGTGGTTACGGAGGTAAAAGAGGGTTAACGAGAACGATTAGTGACATGGATTAGTAATCCACGTGTTATTTTATAATTGACTAATAGTAAGAACAATTTATAAGGAACTGTGTGTAAGTTTTCTCCTTAAGTTAAATTTATTGTTATATATTTGTTACATTTGTATTTAAATTTAAAATTTAAAATTAAGGGTATTTTTGGAAAGAAAAGTTCAACCCAAAAGTGTGCTGAAAGGGGTAGTTTTCTTTATATATAGTATAGATAAGTATTTGCATCGACCATTTTCTTACGGAAAATGCTAAAGAGTGTCGTTAGGATATTTGTTAAAAATCTTAGAAATTATGGTTGCGTTTAACACAATCCAACAAAACTGACTTGTGAGATGAGGATTGCCCCAACTATAAACGCATTGTCAGACCATCTTCTATCCGATGTGGAATTCTTAACAAAAAGAACAAACTTAAAAATATTGTATTGAGAAATGATGAAAAATGATAGATTTAACATTTTAAAAGCTACAAAATTATTGAAATCAATGCAAACTTAGTTTTCTTAACTAATACCCTATAGCCGCCTCTTAACATAGCCCTTTTCTTAAATAAGCTTCTTACTAACACAAGATGTTAGGGGGGAAAGTGAAACACTCATTATTATACTCAAATGGGTCCTCCCTCCGTCTCTTAAAAATAGTCGTTTAAAGTTTCTGCACGGTTATTAAGGAAATGATTGATTGTGTTGATTTCAATGGTAAAATTAATATCATTTACTAAAATACTATTATTAATTGTAGTTAGTGGAATAGTTAAGTTGGATGAAATTCAATAAATAAGGGTATAATGATAGAAAAAAATAATAAATGCTGCATTGGTATTCTAAAGTGATAATTATTTTGAGAAAAAGAAAGAATGATAAAAAGACTATTATTGTGAGACGGATGAAGTAGTATTCAATTCTAACAAAATCGTTTTGTGTTTCCCAAAAAACGGTTGTGTGAACTCCAAAATTCAAAAGATAACGCAAACATTGCTCTATAATGGAAGCTAGTTCCGTTTGATAAAAGGGAACTCTGGCAACTGCTTTGAATTTATCTTCCCTATTCTGATGCATTTCACACCTCCCCTATTTTATTGCTACTATATATACTAGTACTAATTTTATCTTCAAAAAATTAACCAAACTAATTGTAACTTTTTTATAATACAAAAATAGTTCTTCTTCAAATAAAAAACTTATTTATCTATTAATTCAAAGAATAGAGTATTCTCGTGAGTTTAACCCAATTAATAAAAACAATGCATATTATATGAAATATATGATATTTGAACCCCGACCACCACCAAAAAATTGCAGAATATAGAGTAGAAATTTTGAAATGTATATTAATACAATAGAAAAATTAAATAAACCTTGAGTGGGCCATTTCAAAAATGGTTATGCTCCCTTTGAAGTGAAACAAGGCTTTCCTTGTATACAACAGCTCTAAATGAATCATCAAACTTGTGATAATCTTTGACTTTTAGATCCCTTCTTTTTTGTGAATCATATTCAATCAACACCAACTCATCATTATTGCATTTCCAAAGAAAACGGTTACTCCCATTGAACACCATAAGCCTATCAACCACATATTCTATAGGCCCAACATTGTATTGCTTAATCCAAGACCCTTCATCCCAATAATCTCTCATCATCCAAACATCAAAGTGTTTCACATTTCCTCTTATAGGGTAAACAATGACACCAATTGTACTAGATTTCTCAAAGGGTGCTAATGTTGCAAAAGTTTCTTTTGAAGACTCACATGTTTTTGGTACTTTAATTTTTCTGAAGACTTCATTGACCATGTCAAATGACAAAATAAAATCTTCTTTTATACCTGAAGATTCATTGTTAACAAAGCTCCACCAGTGACAACAATTGTTCACATAAGTATAAACCCTAGATAAAGATGAACCACATATTTCAATGGGAAGAGGAAGAGTTTTAGCATCAAGTTTTCTCCAAGAGTTGGAATTAAGACTGTATAACTCAGCTGACCAAAACCCTTTTTGTCTTTCATCAGTTTCCTTTAACCAAATATCTTTGAGCATAATAACTTTATAGTCATTAGTTTTGGGATCAAAACCAAAACTAGCATAATCAGTAAGAGAATAAATACCATTTGATTCTGTCAAATGGGATTCAGGTAAAGACTTGAACTGTCTTAGAGAAGGGTTCATCAAGACATTTGGATTTCCTTGAAGGAAGTATATGCCATTGCATGGTCCCATAATTTCAGACCAATATTTATGGTCAGAATTATATTCTTCAGGAAGGTTTAAAAGAGTAGAGTTAACATGGTTTTTGGGATCATTGAAAGACAAAGAAAGAAGAGAAATCTTTGTTTTGAGGCTAGAAATATAGGGTCTTTGAATGGCTAAGAGATGCTCCTCTTGGCTATGAATTTGGTTATGGAAAGAATAGTAACTGGTTGTGAAATGAGGATCAGATATGAGATGCAACCATGATTTGCAAACACACTTGCATTTCAATAACTCTCTTGAAGGTAACCTTGAGAGGATGGTGGATACAGATTCTTGTGGCAGATTCTCCATGCTTGTTGCAATCTCCTTTTTTGGTGTTTGAACTCTTAACAATGCTAATTTAGCAAACTGAATCATCTTGATTACAAAATATGAAAGAAAGGTAAAAAAGCAAAAAGAAAGCATGGCCTTTCAATTTTTGGGGTAATCAATGGAGTTTTGAATTGCTTTGGTTGTGATAGAGATTTTGTGCATATTTGGAAGAAAAAAAAAAGCAGAAATACTTATAGATAAGTTTCCCAACATGTTATCCTTTCCATATATACTAAAAACCAGAAATAGTTAAAGATAAGTTTCCCAACTTGCAATCCTTACCAAATACAATCATGTACATACATTGATAGTGACTCGGTCATTATTGTGTAGTTGGCATGTTTCACTTTTTGACTTCAAAAGAAAAATCCAAATATAATACTACTTCTCTGTAAATCTAACACTCAATTTTTTTTTTTATTGTTTCATTTTTTACATTGAAATCTTTTATTTAAATGTGCAGAAAATATCAAGTATAATACTAGTTCTCTTTATTTTATTTCAAATACTACTTCTCTTTACATCTAAATTTTATGGGGTAAATCTGGTATCATCCACGTTCAATTACGGAGACTAATTCCTTAAACATTGTAAGATTCAAATGGACAGCAAACAGTGACGGATCCAGAAATGTTAAGTAGTGGGAGCATGATCATTTACCTAAAATATTTATGAAAAAATATATATAAATACAAGTAAAAAATTGAAAATTACAAATATTGTATATCTAAAAATTAAAGACAACTTAACATGAATTATAATTACCCTCTATGTGTCTTTATGGTGTTCAAAAAGTAGCAATTTTTTTTTAATACTATGCATCACAAACAATGTATATGATCACACAAATTAAAATTGGGAGACATGGAAAGGGAGTACACGTATAAAAAAAAAGGAGTAAAAAGATTTACTTTTTCCTTTATATTATTTTTTGTTCCTTACTAAGCCTTTTGAATTGAAGCTCCCCACTCTTGTGTCTCTCTATCTTGAAAGTTGCAATATTTAGGCTCATGTATGGTTGGCATCTCTTGTTTGTACGCAATATTTTCATATTCAGTTGCAATATGTGTATGTTGTAATGATAAAAAAAGTAATAATCGTGTATGTATTTTCATGTGAGGGCAAAACATAGAATTATCATATCATCAGTAAAAATATAGTTAAAGAAGTGGGTCAAGTGACCCCAATGGATATTGAATGGATCCCTGCCTAACAGCAACCTCTTCTTAAAAGTTTTAAGATTGTTGTATGCTCAAGACTGGATTCGAACAGACACTTTAGTTAAGCTATAAGAGACATGTGTCATCTCATCTAATCACATATAATACTCTATTTACAAATATACTGAAATTAAAAAAATCGGTGGTAATATTAATTTTTTTTCTTTAACAAAGAAAATTAGTTTTTGATTATTTCATAGTATTTATTGTTGTTTGCGGAGAAAAGAGATTAACTTTAAAAAAGAAAATTAGTTTTTTTCTTATTATTTCGTAGTATTTATGATTGTTTGGGGAGAAAAGAGATTAATAAAGATAAGGATATGTGGATAAAAAATAATTAATATAGTTTTTTTTTGAAAGAATAATTTATATAGTTGAAAATTAGAAAAAAGGCGATTTTTTTATCAAAGTGCATTCTTTTTATAAAAAAACTTTTTTAAGAAGGGTTCTATATTAAATATGGATTTATTATTTTTATTTATTATTTTTTATCACGCAGTCTAGTGGCTGGAATTCACTTTTTAAAGTGAATAAGTGAGGTATTCGAGGTTCAAATCCCGATCGCCGCATATAATAATGTATTGTTCCTACTAACTTAACTATACTCAGAAACTTATTATTATTATTATTAACATTATATTAAATATGGTTCTCGAACTTATTATTATTATTATTATTATTATTAACATTATATTAAATAAATATGGTTCTATATTAAAGAGATTCTATTCAAAACCTTTCTATTGAAAATCATCAATAAGCACCATTATCTCTGCAGTAGCCCTTTATGGTAACAAATATGTACTTCCAAAGTCTCCATCTAGAATTGATTGATTATCTTGAAAAAATTCAACATCAACATTCAGTATCCAAAAGGACGTGTAAGGAAAGAAGTCATTTGGCAGCCCCCAATTCAACGTAAACATTCACTCTCCAATAGGACGTGTTATCAAAGAAGTCATTTGGCAGCCCCCAATTATTAATTGGACCAGATGTATTACTCCGTTCTTAATTATAAGATTTTTTTAAGAATTTTTTTTTGTTGTCCTTTTGTATAAGAACTCTTTGTTATTTCAAAGTTCAGGTATACTTCGTTTAGGCAATGCTTAATTTAGTCCGATTACAGTTATGGATGCAAGACATGTGGCAAAATATCATCCAAGGGTTGATATTGAAAATTAAAAAACAAGTATTTGTCTAATAAAAATAACAATAATAAATCACTCATCCTCTTCTTCCCTCGCGACTCTTTCTTCCTCTCCACACAACTATTCTTCCGTCTTCCTCCCATGGTAGTCATCGTCAACCTCCACCTCGTCGTCGCCCATTTCCATTGCCGCCCATCTCCACCAATCACATCGTTTAATTTTGAGGAGCATTCTTGTTGTTTAGATCTAGAATTTTGATTTTGATTTATTCATTTTGGTTTCTATGATCATAAAATTGAGAAATTCCTTTGCTTTAGACAACCTCGTGAGAGAATTGAGGCATTGTTCCGGCCAAAGTTAAGAGAAACAAAAGCAACAGTTTCCAATGTAAGATACTGGTGTTAATCATGCACTTTTGATAGAGACTATGATGAAAGCGTTGATTTGTGACAATGAGGGGTGGAGGAACGGTGCCAAGGGGTGGTGATAGTTGTGGAAGATGAAGAGATGATAGCGTGCTTCAGTTTTTTGATTCAATAGAAATAGTTGTCACATAAAATTTCCAAGAACCAAGATGATTTCTACAAGTCTGATGGCTCCTCTATTTATAGCTAAATGAACCGCATAAAATTGCACTAAATCGGGACATAGATTTGTACTAAATCGGCATATAAATTTACACCAAATCGGCACATAAAATATGCACCAAATCAGACAATAAAAATGCACTAAATCTTCCCAAAGTAGCACGCACGGTCGAGCCTACAGGGCACACGACTGTGCCTTTCTTCAAAGCACAAAAGCAGCAAAGGGGGCAATTGTCGTGCACGGTTGTGCTTAGCTTGGCATGGACTGTGCTGACTGTTCTGGTCAGGCAGGCACGGTTGCTTTAAAGGGGGCGCACAATCAGTGCATTTGTGAGCACGACGTGTGCGATGGATGGACAGAAATTCCCATCTTTTCTCTTCTTCAGCAAGCTCCAATCATTCATCATTCTCCAAATGTGCCTAAACCATGCTTTTAGATCCCTTCTTTTGTGTTCAAACTTGTTTCTTCATCACTTGAAATCCTGAGATTAAAACAAACAACTTGTAGTAAAATAGTTCTAAAAACAAACTAAAGCAAACATAATTCTACTAAAATAAATGCTTAAGAATCACTAAATTATTGACTTATCAGCAACTAATAATAGAAGCAAGGTCAAATGGAAAGCTCCCTCATTGTAAATTAAAACTCAATATGGACGAAAGTTGTGACTAAAGTGGTGTCATCGGTTCATGCGAATTGATTCGAGACGTTGCAGGAAATTGGGTGGCAGGATTCTCATCTAATGATGGTTGCGGTGATGCGCTTATTGTTGAGTTTTTTGGAATGTATAACAGTTTGGTCCTTTTGATAAACACTTCAGTGTTCAATTCAGTGTTGCATGTTGAGTGTGAGACATACTCCATTGAGATCATAAACCTACTTATGGACAAACAATATCACTTTTTCTATGGTTGTGCTTCTTCACTAGCTAAAATTACAAGTTTGTTGGATCATCTCCCTAGTTTGGTGTTCAAACATGTGCTCCGTGAAGGCATTGGCTATGTTGGGAAATAATTCTACTCTTGGTGTAACAACTTGGGTGACACCTCCTGATGGGCTGCTCTCATGTTTAGTTGTTTGGAATTTATAACAGTTTGGTCTTTTTGATAAATAATTCAGTGTTGCATGTTGAGTGTGAGACATACTCCATTGAGATCATAAGCCTACTTATGGACAAACAATATCACTTTTTCTATGCTTATGCTTCTTCCCTAGCTAAAATTACAAGTTTGTTGGATCATCTCCCTGGTTTGGTGTTCAAACATGTGCTCCGTGAAGGCATTGGCTAGGCTGGGAAAGAATTCTACTCTTGGAGTAACAACTTGGGTGACACCTCCTGATGGACTGTTCTCATTGCTCAACTTTGATGCTTTCGATTTCTAGTTAGCTTTTTGTTTCCTTTGTATGACCTTCACCAAAAAAAAATCAAATATACATAGTATTGATTATAAAAAATAACATCTGAAACATCCCTTAACAAACAAACAAGACAATAGATCACAGTGATTTTCTCCCTTTGTTATATTGACACAATTCCACGATGTGTCCAATTTAGTGAGAAAGAAACCTGCTCACAGAACCTTCAATTTCAAACAGGTATAGTGCATGCTAAAAACAGATCAAAGTCTCCAAAACCCGTAACTAAATTATCAATGAATGAAAAACAAGAATGTTCCAAAGAGAATGATGTGAAAGAGATCAATGAGCTAAAATAACCCTTTCTGAAAGAAACAAAATCACAACCACGGTTCATGGAAAGAATACTTGTTTTTCACTCTTGTTTTGTATATGATTGTTCTGATTGATACATCTTTTCAAATACCAAAGAGAACTAGTCAATCGTATCAGAAATCTTTCATGGAAACACAGTGTTTAGACAGTTTTTAACCGAATGTGATAATTGCGAACAATGCTAGGAACTATGGTTATCCTTAACAGCCAATTAACGCATAGTACTAGTTAGGACTTACCTTGTTTCAACTATCAAATGAGAATCATTAACAGTCATTCCACAAAGAATTCAACAGAAAAAACTTACCTCAGATTCATAAGAGTGACTTAAGAAAGCACACACACATCTACATAATGCCAGTAATAAGCAAGATATGCGATAATGCGAACTACATTCATAATTAGACTGTCACTGTCACTGTCACTGAAGGATACAAGCTTTTGAAAAGGTCAGAAACTATACAGATATCCCAAAATGGATACAGAATTAGCATGGAATATCATTACAAGCCCTGCACCATAAAATTGACTAAACAGGTTTCAAACTAATCTATGATAGTCAAAATACGGCGGAATTTTAATTTAATACTGTCTGAAAGTAAGATTCAATCGGCCAGGTTTACGGAGATTAGTTTCTTCAAGCAAGCGGCTAGGAGCAGTCTCTGGCTGAATAGTACTAACACCATGAAAGACATTTCTGGCCTCTCCACCAAAGATTAAAACATCCCCAGATTCCAGAAGAACTTTCTCTGCCTTGTCAACATCCCTTTTATCACCATACAGAAACTCTGCAGTGTCTCCAATAGAGAATGATACCACCGGCAACCCTGCATCGATACTCTGTTCACTTTCATCCTTGTCCTGCAAGAAAGCAAACTCAATCACTCAGTCAAGATTCAAAATGTAAAATGTGGATGCAGTGCTGTCAATTGCACATTCCAGAAAATGACAGATTCAAATTCCGCTCCGCTACAATGCTTTTTAGCATCACTATAGGCACTACTTGCCAACACTGTATTAAATATCGTCATGTGAAATAAATGCGATTTGTTTGAACTCTGCTACACCATGGTGCTATATCACATAGCAGCTGTTTGACAACACCGTGAGAATGTAGTAATATACTTACCTGATGGAGACCAAGTTGACCGTTCTTAGCGTAATAATTGACAATACAAATGTCTGGAGAGATCAAGGGAAGTTTGGAGTTAGAGTCTTTAGCCAGGGAATGTGAATCTTTGATTGCAGAGTCAACCAAGGTCAGGAATTCATTAGGAATCTTTGGGGGAACTGACCCATCACACGGTCGCTGATATTCATATTTACTTGTCTGAGGATCCCAATTTCTACCAAGACACATCATTTTCAATTTCAACATAGCCCCATCCTTGTAACCAGGTTGGTAAAATCCTCCTTCACCTAACCCTAATTCCCTACACACTTTAACTATCTTAACTTGGTCGGTTAACGAAATGTAACCCTTCAAATGATACATCCCAGGTCTTAACTCACCCCCTTTGCTAATTTGGTTCTTCTCCTTCCTTTTTGCTCTGTTTACTTTAAACAAAGATGGTTTCACACAAGGAACACTTCCACTTTGTTTGGGGATACAAATATCAAAAGGCTTTGTTTCAGTTTGAGAAGCAGAAACACCCTCTGTGTCAAAATCATTGTTCTTCATAGATGTTTTATCTCCAACAGCAGCAACCTTATCAAAATAGCATCCATTAATCAATGAAAGAATCATCATATAGAAATAAAAAAAAGTTTTAAATTTTAATCACTCTAAAATTACTAATTTTTTAATTTAGTTCCTACAAAATTTTCTTCAATATTAGTCCTTAACTATGTTTTATTTAAAAAATAAAATAATTGAATAAAGACCCAATTTGGTCCCTTACAATTTTCCCGCGGCCCAATTCAGTTTCTTACAAAACATATTTATAACAAATCGTCTCGTGAACTTAACTCAGTGGTATGAACAATGCATTATATATGACAAAGTCTAGGTTCAAATCCCAGCCACCACCAAAAAATAATTGTAGAAATCAGAAAATAAAAAACCCTAATTTCAATTTCATGATGATAATCTATGCTAATAAAATTGAACGTTACCGGTGTTATGGGCAGCGGTGTTTGTGGAGTGGCAGGATGGTGCTTGATTGGACGAACATGATCACGACCACGACTGCGAAAGGAACCATTGGAGTTTTGCGGTGGCGAAACTCGATCGTCCATTAGCGATGCTAGTTACTTACCAATGGGTATAGAAACGAAGCACTTTCCTTTTTGAAGTGTCTTTTGGGTTTACGTTTTCTGTATTGAATTCAATTCAATAAAAGAGACTTTCTCGGGAATATATATAGAGTAATTATTTGCACAAATATTTTGACACAAATAAAAATTATTGTTATTTGTTTATTTTATTTTACATGCAAAAATTCATTTAATTTTTGAATTCCGCTCTTTACTCAACAAAATTGACTCGCGCCCAACTGAATTTACGTATTTACCTCTACGTTATTTAAGTAACGATGTGAGTTAGTCATGCAGAATTACTATTTTTGTACAAAGTTCAGATCCAAACTCAAAGCACCATCCCTCTATCTTCAAAAACCTAAAAAGTGTGAAATTTTGGGTCAAAATTTTCATTTCAAATCATTGCAAATCGTCATGTAGCAAGTTTCTACGCTCATCAAGCATCAAATTTAATGTAATGTATCATCTAAACTCGTCTCATTTGGCTGGTTTTTGGTGCTGGTTCATCTATTTTTTCGTAGGACATAAGGCTTTGTGCAAGTTAACTTGCGCATGAGCTAAGGGATGCGTGACTTAAGTCACGCTACAATGTAGACCAATCTTTTTTTTTTGAATTTTTGCGCCACTTTTGTTCTTTGTTAGCTTGTTGCACAAGTAATTTATTTATTTTTTCTTTGTTATTTTTTTTATTCATTAGACGTAGAGTAAGGTGGTTGACAATGTGGTGGATGATGACGTTAAACCGAAACCGGCCAAAGTTGAAGCTTTCGGCGATGTCAAACCAACTGTTAATGTGAAATCGTTTAAAGTCAAAAATTCCCTTTCAAGCTAATATTGGTAAAATTGAAAAAAAACCTAAACCGGTACCTATCGGTGTTGTTTGCAAAGTTCGCGACACTGCCTCATTTTTTACAACAAATAAAAGATGGAGAGAGCGAGAAAAGTTACTTGGTTGGGTTCGTCAACAAGCGACAAGGACCAGATTTACTATTGTATAGATAAATCAAGTTTAAAAAGGTCATACTTGACGATGCAATGTGAAAGGAGTGGGGGATACAAGCCACCTAAGACGAGGAAGAAACCGAACCTTGAAGGCATCGGCTCAAGGAAATGTCAATGTCCGTTTAGGTTGAAAGGTTTCTTTGATAAGGAAACGTATGATTAGTGGATTGTAATGCTTTGTGGAATGCACAACCATGACTTGGAGGAAAAGTTACAAGGCCGCCTTCTTGCGGGTAGACTTAATGCGGAGGAGAAGAAAAAAGTTATCGACATGACAAAGAGCTTGACGGTGCCTCAAAATATTCTCACCAATTTGAAGCAAAATAACAAAGAAAGTATGACAACTATCAAGACTAAGCAAAAATTTGTGTGCAAAAGACATTGTATGGGTTACCTTGTGCGTGTATTATTGCCATGAAGAGCAAGCAAAAATTACCTCTTGCATTGGATGATATTACACCCTCATTGAAGAAGGTTAAGTGTACAAGGAGAAGAGGTTGATGATGATTTTTCCGTGATGGATGAGCGGATGACATTCAAGAACGTCTCAAGAAATGCCCTTACAAGATGAAACTCTACATCAAAGAATATTGAAGCAAAATCCCTAATTAATTTTAAAGATAATAAACTTTAAATGACAAAGGACTTAATGGACTCTGATTAATGTCTTGGTATTTAACTTGTGCTCTTGAGTGTTTTTACTAAGACAGGAACACGGTTTAAATTTCACCAATTTACAACAAATCAAAGAACATTACATGCATGAACTAATTCTGAAGTTCAGAAAGTTAGTTCAAAATTTTGACGATGAGAAAGACGACGAGAAAGACAACGAGGAAGAGGACAAGGAAGAGGACGGGGAAGAGGACGAGAAAGAGGAAGAAGAGGAAGAGGAAGAAAGGAAGAAGAAGAAGAAGAAGAAGAAGAAGAAGAAGAAGAAGAAGAAGAGGAAGAAGAAGAGGAAGAAAGGAAGAGGAAGAAGAAGAAGCAGAAGAAGAAGAAGAAGAAGGACGAGAAGGAGGAAGAGGATGAGGAAGACGAAGCGAAGAGGAGGAGGAAGAGGAAGACGACGAGGAGAGGAAGAAGAGGAAGAGGAAGAGGAGGAGGAAGAGGAAGAGGAAGAGGAAGAGGACGAGGAGAGGAAGAAGAGGAAGAGGAAGAGGAGAGGAAGAAGAGGAAGAGGAAGAGGAAGAGGAGGAAGACGAGGAGGAGAAGGAGGAGGAGGAAGAGGAAGAGGAAGAGGACGAGGAGAGGAAGAAGAGGAAGAGGACAAGGAGGAGGAGGAGGAAGAAGAAGAAGAAGAAGAAGAAGAGGAAAAAGAAGAGGAAGAAGAAGAAAAGGAAGAAGAGGAAGAAGAAGAAGAGGAAGAGGAAGAGGAAGAGGAAGAAGACGAGGAAGAAGACGAAGAGGAAGAAGAAGAAGAAGAAGAAGAAGAAGAGGAGGAAGTACACTCTGAGAAAGGCAAAGAAATCGCTGAAGAAGATGGATGATTCTCAAGAGACTGGACAAACTCTCCTTGAAATGGCGAAGGTTGCAAAGAAAGTGTACCAAAGGAGAAACAAGATTGCAACATTAACTCCATCTGAAGAGAAATCCTTCTCTACATCTCAGCAAGATGAAGAAGCTGAAGCTGAGGAGAATATGGAAGAAAAAGCTCATGCTAGGAAAAGAGGAAAAGGCAAGGATATTGCTATACTTGCTTCTGCACTAAAGGTTCAAAACATTAAGAAAATGGCCTCTAGACCTGTAATTAGAGCCAAGTATTTTGATTTTGAAAGTCTCAAAACCAATGGATGGAATCTAAGAGAATTCACAGATCCTCAAGGCTGGACTGGATTTGTGTCTATTGAAGAACCAACCTTTGAAGAATTGGTGAAGGAATTCTATGCACACATGACTGTGAAAGAAAAGAATGAAGAGAAAGTTCTCATCACCTCTGTCAAAGGAATGAAGGTTAAAGTCACTCAAGAATTTCTTTCAAAAGCTTTGAATATCCCAAATGAAGGTAATCAACATTATAATTCTTGGTATGAAAATGTAGGAGTTACATGTGACCAACTTGCTCTAGAGTATACCAAACCACAACTTGAATTCAACTCCACAAATCTCAAAGATGTTCCCAAAATCCTCCACAATATGGTTATGCACACCATTTTACTCAGATGTGGAAGTTTTGATGTCATCACTGACATTAATCTTTGCATCATTCATCATCTCATGACCAAAACAAAACTCAATATTTGTTTCATCGTGATCCAATACATGACTGATCAATGCTTTTCAATCAAGCAGAAAGTTGTTGGTTTACCATATGGGATGCATCTGACACCTATGTTTAAAGCTGCTAAGATCTCTTTTGATGGTGAGCAAGGTCAGGAAACCTTTATGAGGTTTACAGCTAAAACCATAAGCCAACTACGTATCACAACCACCAACATGCCTATCCCTCAAAAAACTGGATCAGTCAAAAGACTTGCTGATCAGAAAGTTCAAGAGTGTAGAAAGAAAAAGAAAGTTGAGAAAGTTGGGAAGCTCTCATCAAATCTCAAGAAAGATGTGGGAGAAGGATCTCACAAAACTAAGTCTACTCCAAATACTGAAATCTTTTCTCATGTTGCTGAACATGCAAGAGAACTGATTGAAGCAAGCACTCAACAATTTGAAGTTGTGCTTGCTTAGAAAGCTGTTGAGAATGTTGGAGAATCTGCTGATAATCATCAGAAGGTTGATGATGCTCTAAATCAAGGTATTGAAGAACCCTCTAAAGGAATAAGAGTTGAAGAAAATATTGAGCTAGATGCTCAGAATGTTGATAAAGATACTAGGGAAGTTGCTGAGATCCTAGTATCCAACTCTTTTGGAAGTAAGAATCAACAGATGGAGGTTGATGAAGAAATCCGGCCAGAACAAGAAAATATTGAGATTCAAGCTGACTTTGATCTCAATATAGAAATTCTATGAATGATTTCAATGATGAAATCTTTCAAGATGCTCAGATAGACAATGACAACATTCAGCCAGAAAACATTCAGCAAGAGAACATTCAGAAAGATGATCAGAATGTTCAAAGTCAGAACGTTCTGGATCAGAATGTTATGGAAAATTTGGCTCATAATGTTATAGCAGAACCAGTTGAACAATTGTTAGCAAATCATAACTCATTGGCTTCAGGATCTTTGTCTTTTGAGGAAGTTCAGTTCCTTGTTCAACCTGGTTAGAATGTTCAACTTGATCAGAATGCTCATAACATGGAACATGCTCAGTTTGTCAAATATCAGGTGTCTTCTCTACCAACACCCAACACTATTCCTTCATCTACACCACCACCACCACAAACCAAAACCACACAAAATCTTCCAAACATGTCTGCTTTGTTTGACTCTTTGAACACTTTTGTCACAGCCAACAAAGAGAAGGCTGAAACATCTGGTCAGGCTAAGAAGCCTTCAAGAGTTGAGAAAATGGCTGCTAGGGCTCTTAGAGTTTCAACAAAAACTCACAAAATTTCATGCGTGCTTTCTAAATGGACCATAAAAGTTCATGCTTCTGGCTTAGTTATTGAACCACCAGTCTTTGATGATCCCATTGTGTTTGAGTCTGAACCATCCTATGACTCTGAGGATTCAACCCCCTAAATCTTTTCAAGACCACCTCCCTATCCTTTTTGCAGATGACTAAAGGGGGAGAAACTTTAGGATTTATGTTCTTAAGTTTTCTAAGTTTAGGCCCTAAGTAGGTCTAGTGATCAATAATTATTGGAGTCTTATAAAACTTCATCTTTTCCTTGATCATATTTACTTTGAATTTCTTTTTTGTTTTTGAACCATATTCATCATGTAACTGTGCTTCATGCTTAAACATTAATGAATGAATTTGATTTTGGTTCAATTATGCATATTTCTTCATATATAATCAAAATCCATAATTATAAATCATAAGTTTATCATCTTCAAAAAGGGGGAGATTGTTGAGGCAAAATCCCTAATTAATTTTAAAGATAATAAACTTTAAATGACTAAGGACTTAATGGACTTTGATTAATGTCTTGATATTTAACATGTGCTCTTGAGTGTTTTTAATAAGACAAGAACAAGGTTTAAATTTCACCAAGATAAAAGAAATCAAAGAACATTACATTCATGAACTAATTCTGAAGTTCAGAAAGTTAGTTTAGAATGTTGATAAGAGAGTTGATCATAACGTTCTGACAGAGTACATAAGGTTGTTCATAAACAAACCCAGAAAACTCAAGAACATCATTAAAGATGCAAGATATATTTGACATAAGTAAATGACCAAATAAAGTACATATGCAATGGACTCAACAAGCAATAAAGGCATTTACAAAGATTTATGTCAAAATGATCTTCAAGGTTCATTCAAGAATGTGAACACTTGAAGTACTAGGAATATTCCAAAGAGGATATTATCCTCGAGATTACAATTACTGCACTTCAGTTGTGTTTCTACTATTAGGATTGATTACATCAAAAGTAAGTCTTACAAATCATCCTAATGCAAGAACAAAAGGAACATTATGATGGTCAAAATGTTCATCTCTGCACATGCTTCAAACTATGTATAGTGTAGTTGGTGAAAAGATAAAAAGCAAAGCAAAATGAGATCTTGTCCTAATCAATCAGAGATGGACACGTCCTCTAATCTGTATCAAGAAGAAATCTCCTAGAAGCATGGGCCTGAAGCTGCAAAGCCACTATTCTCTCTCCTGCACATTGTTTAATGCAGATTTGGTTAACTTTATCCTAGTTATCCAGCAACTTTTTGATGCATATGGAGAAGTAACTTTTTATGGATAAAGCCTAGAAAATCACATGACACGCATTGAACAAACCCAGAAACTCATCCTACATTCATTATTGATGAATACAGATGAAGAACATCATGAACATCAACATCCTGAAGAACACAACAACATTCTGATGGTCAGAATGTTCACCCAAATTTTCAAACAAAAGCTAGTGGGGCCCAGGACACATGACAAAAGACCATTGGTCACCCTCCAACAGCTACAAGAGATCAAGGACTCTATAAATAGAGATCAAGGCCTCAACAAATACTTGCACCTTTGCAAAGCATACAAGAAAAACAACATAAAAGTGTTTTGAAGGTTTAACAAAAATTGATCATCACAAAGATTCCAAGAAGTCTTAAAGTGTAAATCAATTCTCTCTTATCTTTCATAAAAGATAAACTTCTTTCTTCCTTCTTCACTTGCCTGATTTCAATCATTCAAACTCAAACAAATTGTAAAGTCTCATCTAACTTTAGGGGTACTAAATTGTTAGTTTGAGCAAAAGGTGTAAAAGTCTAAGTGGATAACTTAGCAAGAAAAGTGTAAGCCTGCTGAGGCTTAGAGGATACAGAGGTGTAATTGTTCAGGTGAACAAAGTTGTAAGGTGCTAGATTTGAGAGGTTATCCCAAGCATCATAGTGGAAACTCTCACAAGATTGTGAGAAGTGGGCTAACCCACATTGGGTGAACCACTATAACTCTGTGTGTTCTTTCTCTTCCCTTAACTCATTTAATTTCAGTATACACTATACACACACAACACAGTTACTTGATTAAATAGTTTCTGCATAAAACTGTGCAAGAACATCAGAACGTTCTAAAGCAGTTTCACTAACTTAATTTTTCCAAGTAAACCACTTAAGAATTAAATTTTAAGTTACAGGTTAATTTTTAAAGGGTCATAATTCAAACCCCCCTTCCTTATGACTATTTTATTTACTTCAAAGAGATGATGCGTCAACTAGCATCTTCGGAAGACACAAATTCGTCTCCACATCCAAAAAAAGTGGTAACCAAGGGAGCACCTAAAAGCGTCTTCCGCAAATTCAGTTAAATACTGTGACTTATTATCAGTGTTTAGGGACCAAACTAATACTAATTAAATAAGTTAAACAAATTCCTAAGAACGTTAAATTTAGGGACCAAACTAATACTAATTAAATAAGTTAAAGGAGAAAACTAATACTAATTAAATAAGATAAGAGACCAAAATTTAACGTTTTTTTGAATTAAATTAACAGAAGGGATCAAACGGTCACTTTAAATAAAGTTAAGGGATCTAAACGGATCTTTTATTACTTATGAGGCCAAACCGATACTTGAAATCAAGTTAAGGGACTAATTGAGCATTTAAGCCTAAAATACAAACATAATTTATGAATGTCTTTATTAATGGTGGATTCTAAGGTAAGGGATCAATTAAGTCTCTCACCGTTGAAGCTCGAAGAAAATATCATTAGATTTAATCAATGACCAAATTTGTTGATAATAAAATTGAGAACATATATACTTGTTCACATGGTGTCCCACATCTTCCTTCCTCTTTCCTCCTCCTATATATCACATGGTAATCTTCCATCACCCCATCCTTCATATTTCCATCACCAGACCTTATATTTTCCTCATATTCTACCGATTCCATGAAACCGTCGTCACCAGACCTTGCTTTTCTGGTTCATAAAAGGATGAATTCAATTAGGTACTACCTCCGTCACTAAATATAAAATCCTTTTAATTTTTTTCTTCTCTTTTTATAAGACTCCTTTAGTATTTTCAAGTACATTAATCAATTTTTTACCAACATACCCTTATTTATTTTATATATTTTTCTTCAATCAACATTAAATACTATATTGAAAACATAAGTTATCTCTCTTTTAAAAGATAAAATTGTAAAATAAATAGTAATTACAAATAAATTTATTACCACTGTGAACAGTAGTTTGGTATTGTTGGAAGGGACAAGATATACACGTTGCTAAGTTTAATTCCATTCCATTCTTAGCACATTCATCACTTTTTTTAACCTTGTGATGTCATGCTCATGTTTCTTGAGCTTTTCAAACAATGTAGTTTGATATTGAGTGCAAAGGTTTTGTGACTCTTTTATAGTCGCCGCGATAGGTTACCACTTCATAGTCGCTTGATTGAACACTTTGAATTTAATTCTATGGTCATGCATACTTGAACACATATTAATATATCTAATTGTTGTTTTATACTTTGTTATTATCAAAATTTCAGAAGTATTGTACAAAATACATTTTGGTTCAACAATCTTTCTCTTTTTGATGATAACAAACTTAAGTATTTAAGAACAATTGATGTTAATTAATCACCTAGTTGACTTCATGGTCTAAGGTTTGTAAGCCTCCATGTTTCTGATAATCCAAAGGGTTAGGTTTGTAAACTTCCCCCTAATTCTTAGAGAAATTAAGGAGGTAAATAACATACATATGTCTCAATATCATGTCAATACAACTATTCAAATATTTCAAAATCATATATACAATGCTATTCAAATATTTCTAAATAAGCATAGTTATTCATATTACATACCCATAATCAACATTCTCATATCATAAGCAAACAGTATCCTTTGCGGAAGTAACATACTAAACATATTCTTATCACTCTTGCAATGACTCAAGTATTAACCATGCTTATAACCTTGATTCACCCTCAAGAAAATTCGCATGGTGTTGAAGATAGTTAAGGGAGGGTTTTAGAAAAGTTTAGGAGAAAAAATCAGTGATATGCATTGCTGAATTTAAATTTTTGCAGTCTTGTAATCGATACCTCAGTGTGGTAATCAATTACCACAATTCTCGTAGTTCAAAATTTGCAACAGTTAATCGATTACCATGGGTTCAAAAGCACTTTCAGCACAGCAAATAATCACTTTTTCACCACAAAAACTCCCAGAAACTTAATTCAACACTAGGTAAACATCAATTATCATTTCTAACGCGTAGGTCAAGATTTAATCATGATTAATACAAGGCATCAGCATCACACAAGGGGAAAATCCTATGATGCATAGGTATGGGTACGATACCCGGTACGAATACGGGTACCGGTATGTAATACGACAAATTTTAAAAAATGAAGGTACGGATACGTTGGTATAAAACATAAAAAAAAAAAAAAAAAGATTTTTAAAGTGAAAGAGGGGAAATAAAGGATGAGATCGTTTAGGAGAGGGAAGATTGAATAATAGAAACTTTCCTGAGATTCCAATCACCCTAAGGATCCCAAAAACCCCATTTCATGTTGATTTTCCATTTTGTTTGGTTGAGAGTGTGATGATTTGAGAGGAAAGGGAGAGGAGATCGTGAGAGAGAAAGAGAGAATGAAGGAAGCAATTGTAAGAAGTGAGAGAAGTGGAATGAGAAAATGAAGGAAAAGTGGGGTTATGTCTAATTCAATTTTATTTTTTTGGAAAACACTACTATTTTTATTTATCATCAATAGTAAAATCTTAGCATATCCTATACAAAATTCTTAACATAATTAAATTAACATTCTTAAAATAAAAAGAGTCTTGTTAACGAATGCCTCCGGATCACTCTTTAAGATTCTAAAATAAGTAATTATTTTTTTAAAAGGCAAATGTTTCGAATGCAATGATTACACACTTTTTCTCAAATACTTGCCACTTATAGTCCTTAAAAAGTGCCCCGGGGCACTCGTTAACATTCCCAAATAAAAAACCTTCAAAATTTCTTTTAAAGTTACAATTCAATCAAAAACCCAAATTTTATCTCCGCATATGCTTTCATCACACATCAAACTTCATATATCATCTTTGGTACCTACAACATTATACTAATGTAAGGGTCAATTTCCAGTTCCACATGGGATCACCTAAACTTAGAAAATGTCATAAAATAATAATAAAAGGACTTATCAACTACAAAGGATTAGAAATGGGCAAAAGAATAAAGTACACAAAAACTATTTTTGTAAAACTTAATGCCTGAAGTGCATGATATGCAAGACTCAATGATCCGGATATTGTCGTGTTAACGCACACAGCACGACTAAGGAAAGAATGAATTGTCGTGTTAACGACACATCACGACTAAGGAAAGAATGAACCACTCAATGGTTCCTGCAAGGCGTGACATTAGCCCAATAAAAACTAGACCACTAAATGGTCTCTGCAAGGCCGTAGCCCAAAGACTTCATGCTATGCTATGCAACTCAATGTTATCAACAAAACCAATAATAAAACCATGAAATTCAACCCACCAACCTCTAATAATTTATGAACCACAAACTATTTTTAAAATCATATATAGTTATAAACATGTCAAATACCGTTAGACTGGGAATTGAAATACCGCAATCGCAAAGCGGATGTGTGAACCGCACAACAATTACACAGAAATGAAAAGGAATAACAGAGAAATATTGTTTAAAAACTCTAATGTCAATTATGGCTGCTAGGGTTCTAAAGAAGTAACAAAATAAAATTGAAACTTAAAAATTAGGGTTATGAAAATTGCGGTAGCTAAAGGTTTGCAATTTTTTTGGAAAAAATTTAGTGTGTGAGAATTGTATTGTTAAAAATTGGCTCTCCTTTGACTGTGTTCTGCAGATTCTTTTATAGTGAAGGGATCAGGTTTAGGGTTTGTTGAAAGAGCAGCAAAAAATGTGGTTTTGGATTGGGATGAATTGAAACCTGTGAATCTAAAATTTTTGCTACAGATGAGGTGTGAAGCTGTTTTTTGGATCAAGCCTGTTTTTGGGACTTATCTTCTAATAATATAAATAAAAATAAATAAAAAGAAAGGATAATTATGCAGACTTGGACTTTGGATACTATTTGGACTTATCGACATTTTTTTTGGAATTTTTGGACAATTAATAATAAATAATTAAAAATAAAATAAAGTGAAAGTAATTATACTAAGAAAATAAAAATGACTAATTAAAAATAGGAATTAAAATTAAAGATTAAAAATAAGGAAATTAAACAAAAGATGGAAATTAAAAATATAAAAGTAAATATAAATAAAGAGAGAAGAGGGCCCGACTCGGAACCAAAACATGAGGTATTTTAAAATACCTCTCTGCCGAAATTTTTACTGAAAAAGTTAGAGATTGGTCAGGGTCAAATGACACGTGTCGGTGTATGAATGTACGATCTTAGGTCAAAAATTGGGGTATGACAATGTGCATTTGGTGAACTTGGTTATTTATGAACTTGGTGAATTTGTGAAGATGTGAATGTGTACTCGTTGCAATACTATACTTGTATGCTTGACGCTTGGTTAATTGTGGGGTTATTGTGAATGATTTCCAATTGAGTATTATTAATCATGTGAAATTAATTATGTCGTTTTACTTTCATTTGGTTATGCTTTTATTTGTCGAATCTAACCCTAGTGGTCGTTTGGTTGACCGCATGCCTTATTCTTACAATTGGATAGACGGTGTGCAGGAGTAGTTACTTTTCTTTGGTGAGTTGCTTGATATAGCTTGGAGCTACCTCGTTTATTGCTTTTGGTGTCACACTCTTTAGGGCTCTAATTAGATGTCGGTCTTTGGTGTTTGACTTTGTTATGACTGTTCAGGATCTTTGAGACTATGTATTGATGATAATATATGTAGTATGATGACATGGCTACTTGGAGTTTATTTTATTTTATTATTGATGAATTGTTGACATGATTATTCCACTGCGATGTTTTGAAAAAATTGGTATGCATGTATAGGTTTTATTGAAGAAGTAACATCTAAATTCTTTTTATGATTGAATCGTTTGCGTGCATTATCGCTTTTAGAGTTTAGGGTGTTACAAAAACCGCTAAGATTGGATCAGATTTCATATCACTTTTTTAAAACCTAACCAAATCGAACCGCAAAAATAAATATTAATACTTATTTATTCTTTTATTAGTATTACATATTGCCTTATTTGTTGGTTTTTGATCTTATATATTGCACTATCTATATTATTATTATTATTATTATTATTATTATTATTATTATTATTTCATATGTTTAAAAAATAATCGATAATTTTCATCCAAACCGAACCGAACCGCATGTGATTTTTTTTTGGATCGGATGACGTTTTACATCAAAACCAATTCAAACTGAATGGCGAACATCCATAATGTTAGCCATTATATATGGTCTTGCAAAATTTACCAAATTACCCTTCTCTTAAAAGAATTTCGTTCAGATGCGATTAAATGACACTGCAATCTAAAAACTTAAACTTAGACGGATTATTACACTTCTCATCATCTTTATCTTAATCTTCATCATATCCTTCCCTAAATAAAAAAAAGTAAAAAACCAAATCTATCTCAAAATTACATGAATCTAATTATTTTGTTTACTTTCCCCTTCTTCTCAATCCCAAATTAAACATAGTGAAAAACTAAAATTAAACCAAATTTCATTGCCTCATACACAACAAAATCACACAATTCCTCTTTTTAAATTTTCGTTTTTCTAATTTTCAATTCTATTTGTTGTTTCATATTATTTGTCACTTTCAAGTTTCAATACAAAATTAATTATTTGTAAATAATGAAATAATATAATGAAATAATAAATGCTTAAGGGTATCATAGAAAAAACACACAAAATTTCATCAAAACATAACAAATTTTATTTGATTTCTTTGCATATGAAAATTTCTCAAAAGCAACAAGTACTGTGAAACGGATGGAGTATCTTTCAATTGAATTTTCATTGAAATTCCTTTACACACCATATAGCACTTCTCTTGAACATCCAAATATGAATTGTACGTTTGAACATTTTCTCTGGAATAATTATTTTGTGGGTTGATTTAAAAAGAATTTATTTTACCACAATAAACAAATACAAAATACGTTATTCCTTTTTTGAAAATCCATAAAATTTAATCGATTAAATTTTTATTATCAATTTTTTTTTATAACTTGTAATAAACATACCAACTGTTTTTCTAATTTATGCATACCTCATTATGAAGATTCATGTCATCAACCATCATAAAATCATAAATGTTATATTTCAGTTGGTTGAAATCAACCTTATTGATGGAATTATCAGTTATATTGTTCCTCATTTTCCATAACTTTTGTCTTTAATTTACGAAGAGAAAATCCTATAGTCTCATAAACATTTACTTCGTTAACCAATCTTGTATTAAACTCACTTCCACTCACACCTCTAACCCTTGAAATTGAGTCCAACCCAAAGCCTCTATGACCTTTAATTTAGTTTGGTTCATGGAGCCTTTGGATTTGAATCAATTTCGAGGTTAGAGGTGTGAGTGGAAGTCAGTTTAATGCAAGTTTGGTTAATGGAGTAAATATTTATGAGAGTAGATGATTTTCTCTCCATAAATTAAAGGCAAAAGTTGTGGAAAATGAGGAACAATATAGTGGTGCTAATTCCATCAATAAGAGTGATTTATGCCAAATGAAATATAACATTTTTTATTTTTTGATGGGAGATAACATGAATCTTCATAATGAGGTATGTAGAAATTAGAGAAACATTTGGTATATTTATTACAAATTATATAAAAAAATTGATATTAAAAATTTAAACGATTAATTTTTATGGATTTTCAAAAAAAAAAAAAAGAATAAAGTATTTTGTGTTTGTTTACCGTGGTAAAATCAATTCTTTTAAAACAACCCACAAAATAATTTTCTAGAGAAAATGTTCAAACGACTATTCATTTGAAACAATTTTAAGATCTTTTTAAAATCTCATTTGGATGTTTTTGAATTAGTTTCAAACACATGTAATGTGCACCATAAATTTTTTTCAATGATACTAAAATAATTTTTGTCTTGAATCAGATGGATCAGAACTATGATGCAACCACCACCAAAAAAAAGCTTACACCACCAAAATAAAGAACTATGATGCAAGTGGATTTTTGAATTGTAACCAACATTATCAAATCCTCCTTTATTCATAGATCCTATTCCCACTTCTTTTGATCTATATTATTGATTTGAATGATCCAAAACGGTTATTCTTTGTTGTTGAAAATGTAACATTCTCAGGAAGAACTGAAAAATAAGAGATAAATAAAGTAGAGATCGAAATAAAAACAATGAATGAGAGAAATGACTATATATGAAATGAAGAATTTTTGTCTTTTATAAAATTAACTGTTCAAATTCCATTCAGATTAAAGAAAATATAAACTAAGATTTGATATTGATGGTATACCTTTGGTACTTTGTCGATTTGGTTTGTAAGATTGGTGATTTGCTCATAAGAATATCGTCATATACACCGTCATTTTCACCTTCAACTTTGTTGAACCTTATAATATTCGGGTAAGATTTGGATTTACCTAGATCTGGAAAAAAACCGATCTAGTAAAGTTATTAAATTGTGAATACTATCGAAATTTATGGTGATTAAGGTAGTGGTTGTGAAAATGTTAAATCAGATGTAAAATGAATTAAACCGGTGAAACCCAGACACTAAATTTTTCATGAGTTTATCTCCTGAATCACAAATGTAATAACCAATGACCTACATAGAATACAAAATATTGTCGAATAAAGATGATTACCCAATAACAACGGAAACAGAAAAAAAAAAGAATATGAAGAAGGGTTGATACACACAATGGAAACAAAATAACAAAATAAAGAAGAACAGTGAAACATAAAATGAAATACAACGGCGCCTCTTTATATAATGAGTGAAAAGAGAATGATCACAATTTAGGGTTAGGGATTGATTGTGGGCTTGGGCCTTGACTTATTGTATGCAACTATTATTAAACCATTATTTTTCCCACCCTATAACTTACTCGTGCGCCCAATTATAGGGATTTTTGGATTATATAATCCGAAATACAAAGTATAGAAAATGTGTCGTAGTTGATATCAAAGGTCTTTGCTACCGTTGTACGGTCCCTGCATAAAATGCAAAACAATTTCAGGGATCGTATGAGCAGTTGGTAGTGACCATGATATCATAAACACTCCTAACTGAAAAATGAGAAAGAAAATGTAAGAAAGGATTTGAAGTGAAGAATGAATGAGTATGTTGAAATATGCAAGGCTATTTATAGCAATAAGCCTATCATAGGAAACATTTACAATGCATAAACCGACAAAAAAACAACATTAAGCAAACCACAAATCGTCCAAACCTTTGGTTTAACGCCATTGTCCACAGTCTGGGATGGTTTGGATTATATGTGCCGAAAATCTCAGCAACATTTTGGATTATATAATCTGAATTGTCTCAGTCTATGTTTAAGGTTGGTGTTTGGAGGTTTTCATGGTGAATAACATAGGAAAAAAAATAGTACAAAACATAATATGAGAAGTGCTGATGAAAGAGAATCTGATCCAAGTAATACTTTTGTACTTGATCCCGCTAGACTGCCGTATGACATATTTCTATTGGTGGGTCAACTAGATCCGCACAATAATGATGAAAAAGGTTTTAACAATCTCTTGTCTACTTACATATTTGTATTGCCAAGACACCAAGATCTTGCTATTAAAAATCTCTTGGTGTCCATACCTACCAGCTAACTTGTCATAGTTCTTTGTTGTACTTTACAACAAATGAACCAAGCAAGCTCATTTATAGAAGTTTCTGTGCATCGTGAACCATAGAAATTGTCCGTGCAATGTGCACCATAGAAAAAATCCAGTACTTGATAGGTTTAGGTTATATAATCAAAATATGTCTTTCACCCTACAAAACTCGACTTTTAACAAAAAGAAAATTTAATTTCTACGACGAACATTTAATATAACAATTTCAAATACATCAAAAGAATTAATTCAACAAAGTAAAACACGAAATAAACCAAAACATAACATATCACATATCAGCTAAACTAACTTCTTTGTTTGGTTCCTCTAGCAAAGCCCTAATCTTTGTAGTTCCTGGGCTGGAATAAACTTTTCTAAATTTTTTCAACATATCTGACCAATGAAGTGTCCAACTCGATAGGTTCCTTAGTACTGTATTGATTAGATATCGAGAACATGGTTGTCACATAGTTTTCGTTCTTGAGTTTCATCTGGCTGAATTTCACTCTTCAGGCTGAGTCGATCGATGGATGTTGATACTCAACATCGTCTACCCTCCTTCTGTCTATGTGGTTGAGTTGACAGTGTATTTGATTAATCTTATCCTTCAATCTGGATAGCATGACATCATTTCAGACCCTAAAGACATGGGGTTTCCCTCTATTGTAGTAAACTAAAACTAGTTTAGTGATCAGATCAATGATTGAAGTGTCCATGATTATTTGGTGTGGTTTACAATATATGAAAACAAGCACGCCAATTTACAAAAGGTTACATGCGATGTGGACCACATAATCCGTCGGTGCAATGTGAACCACATAAAAAAACTTGTACTGAACAAGTTCAAGTTTTAAAATTTGAATACTCCATCACCGTATAATGTACAAAATTAAAATAGTCTTGAGCCTTTTTGGATTATATAATTTAAAAAATTCTATGATGTCTTCGTATTATATAATCAGAACCAGCTCAAAGTTTGGATGGTTACATACTCAACAAGAGTAATTCATGGAACATGTTTTTATTAGGGTTTTACTAGTTTTAATGACTGGTCAGACAAGTTTAACATGTTTTTTTGACCCTCATTTATGAATCTTTACACTCAATGTACCCCTTCTTCACAAATTCCCATCTATAAATACCCATCATTCCTTCACAATTTCTCATCCATCATCTGACATTCTCTTATTCTCTTTTCTTCTGCAATGCACTTCCACCATTGGCCTTTCATACAAAAAGGTTACTCTAGTAGTTTAAGGATTTTATGAACGGTCAATAGATATGGTGCCGTTCTAAAAATTTGCATCATTTGTTTGGGTGTAAGGTTGACCATCAAAGACTCATTTTCCCTAGAGAGGAAACAAACCATAGCCCAACCTTCGTCACCCTTCATCTTCTTCCCACCTCCATTTTTTTTGTAACGCATGATTAACATTATGTCTCTAATAAATTACCATTCAGTGTTTCCCAATTTTTGTAATAAGCTTCAATTTTATTGTAAAATGTATTATGAAAGTTTTTATATAATAATAAAATAAGAATTTGTATATATTTCTCTCTTTACATTTTTTTGTCTCTTTACATTTATTAATAATATACGCCATCGTTGAACGGGAAAATCTGGGCAATATATAAATTTGGATCATATAATCCAAAAATCCCTACAACATAGTTCAGATTACATAATCCGAACAAAATGTAATTTCCAAAAAAATAGGGCACGTGAGAAAGTCATAGGATGAGAAAAGTAATAGTTGTATTATAAATGCAAACAAAATTTTCGAATATAGGTCCATAAGGGAAAAACATTTATATGTTACAATCATTTTATCTTTGGAATATCTATTATAGTGTATGTGAAAAGTTCAGATTCACATGTGTGTGTTGAGAATAAACTTAGAGAAAAAAAAAAACTTCAGATAAACCTAATGTGATGGGTTTCAACATGGGGAGATATAGAGAGAGATAGATAGATAGAGATAGAGAGAGACAAAGAGAGAGTGGGATGGAGATAAATATATCATTGTGAGATCAAATTAATCAATTGTAAGATTAAGATCACAAGAACAATTGTGTAACTAGTTGTAAAACATGACTAATCCTCTTGGGTTATAAAGGTGGATTGTGTGGTAGGTAAAGTCAAAAGAGGCTGTCTAAAACTTGTATGGTCCGGTAAGCCAAAAAAGAAGAGAACATGTGCAAAATCTAAAAGGCTATCTCATGCACCAGATTCAAAAATCTCACAGTCAGTGGAAACTGGACTAATGTAGTTGGGTGAACTAGAATAATAGATTTATGTAATCGTCTCTATCTCTTAACTATTTTATTTGATATTTCAAGAAGCAAGTGCATTCAACCAATCTCTTTTTATATCAAACTCATTTTAATACATACTTTATATTCTCAAATCAAAACTTCTTCTCAAGGTTGAAAAGCAGCCAAAATTTCAAAGGGTCACAATTCCAACGCCCTTCCTTGTGACCATTATTATTTTTTCATCGTTAGCTTTGCGTATTTAGAAAAGCTAACAAAATTCACGATACTTGTTGTTTTAAGCCTTGCCAATTCTTTTCTTTTGAGTTATTTTTTGCTATTTTTCTCTACTCCCTTATTGCTTGTTTTGGCAACTACTCCTAGTTTTCTCATGAATTTTATTTTGGCAAAATTATTTTATGGATCTTTTATCTTATTTAATGACTTATTTGCACTTTTCCCCCCTATCTTTTGCTAATTGTGCGATTTTGCACCCCTTCTTTTTTTTTTCCGAGCGACTTTGCACCCCATAGTTTGCCAATTGTGTTTTGTTCAAAATCATCATTAAAAGAGGGAAAATGAGGCAAAAGATAGGGTGCAAAATCGCTCAAAAAAAAGAAGAGGAGGTGCAAATTCGCACAATTAGCAAAAAGATAGGGGAAAAAGTGCATTAAACACAAAGATGGGGTGCAAAATCAGAAAGAGGGCAAAAAGATGGGGTGCAAAATCGCTCCAAAAAAAAGAGGGGGTGCAAAATCGCACAATTAACAAAAGATAGGGGGAAAAAGTGCAATTAAGCCTTATTTAATTGTAAAAAATTCATATTTAACTTATTTTTTTATGCACAAAAGTCATTTAAGCGTGCACAAGTTAATCTTTTAGTCCATTTTTAATTAGAAAACTGATGAAGTGGCAAGCCTTGCAAGGTAATTAATTTTTTTATATTGAAAATTAGAAAACCCAAAATTGATATGAACAATCATCTTCATCTCATCAACTTTATCCTAATCTTCATCATATCCTTCCATTAAAAACAGACCTAAATTTGCCTCTATATTGCATGAATATAAATGTTTTGTTTACTTTCACCTCTGAATCTCAATCCGAAATTAAACAAAGTGAAAACTAAAAGTAAACCAAATTAATATTGGTCCCAAACCCAGTAACTTATTTTTATTAAGTTACTAGTGAGTTGGGATAACTATATTACAGTTGGTAATTATTTGGTGCTTTAACGGTTTAAGTGAGTAGTAACTTTTGAGAACTAGTTAGCATATATGTTGAGCCAATTATGACAATTAGAAACCTAACCCAATTGAACGATGGTATATAAACATAACACTTAAGAGAAAAACTAGGTTTTTCCCATTCACTCTTTCACTTGACAAAATATTTTGAGAGAGGTAGAGAAAGAAAGTTGATCTAAACTTGGAGAAGAGGGAAGAAGAGGAAGCGAGAGGGAGAGCTTGAGTTTTGAAGAACTAGGAGCTAAATTGAGGCTTAAGCTTGTGGATTCAAGACCTAGAGGTAAGGGAGATAGATTCCTTTCATCTATTAAGCTATAATTTCAAAAAGTGATTATGGGTCATAAGATATTAATTGAGAATTGTGATTTTGGTGAATTTATATGATGATTTTTGTACTCATTTTTATGTGATAAATTTAGGTATATTAAATTGATCATAAACTTGTTGATTATGCTTAAACTTCATGGTGATTATGTATTAAAGTGATTAAGTTAAACTTTTTACTTAAAATGATGAAAAATATTGTTGTTGTTGTTGTTGATTGTTGATGAACTCATAAAATTATGCTTAGATTGTTGTTGAGTTATGTTGTTGATGTTAATTCATGCTTTGAGTATTTGTTGTTGTGATGAATTTATGAGTTTATTCATGTTTGATGAGAAGTTGTTGTTGAGTTTTGTGACTTTTGGTGAAAATGATGAAATGAGGCAAATTGCAATTTTGATGATTATGAGTGGTTTGGATGAGTTATTAGGATGAATTAGAATGTGTAAAACTACTTTTTTGGATTGATAAGTTTTGGTGAGGGATCGTTTGGGAGAAAACCAGGATTTTAAGCTAAAAGCCGTTTTTAAACACTTTTGAAAATAAGTCATTTTGGTTGGTTTAAATTAAGTTGTTTTAAGTTGAAAAACTATAATTTTTGGGAGAGAATTATAGGTTTAAGAGTTACGGACGCAACAGTGAAAACGGGACCCAATACGGAGGTACAAGCTGATTTTTACGCGCGAAAACAAGCAAGTGCGTTTTGATGTACTGGTGCAAAACGCACGGTCTGTGTTCAGAATGTGCACGACCGTGCATCTTTCTTCTGGACCGTGCACATGTTGTATGATCTGGAACTTCAATTTTTCGCGTTTTAAAGCCCCGTTTGCACGTTTTAAAGTCCCTAACCCATATACCTACTTGAATAGAGTTCAAATGAGCTTAAATGAGTGCTCTAGCAAGGTTTAAACTTTGGCAAAAGTATTGGTTTTAAAGCATGCTCAAAACAAGACGAACTTGTGAGATTTTGGAAATAGAAGTAACTTTGTGAAACGAAAATTCCGTGAATATTTTCCCTAGATGATAAGTGATAGGTAGGGATGTCTTGAATATTTTATTGATACTTGAAACTTCATTTCTTGTGAAATAGTTGGAAATTGACAATTTTACCGAAATAGATGAACTTTACTGAAATTGAGTTTTATGGTTTCCAAAACTTGTAATTGGACTGTAATCTTGTTTATATGATGGAATAATAATTAATCAAGAACGAATAGGTTCTTAATAAGATTGATGAAAAAGGTGAAATAGGAACGATAATGTTTCCTTAAGTTGACGATTGTTTATGATGATGTTTGTTGATGATTATGATGATACTTGTTGATGATTATGATGATGATGTTGATTAATATATATGTGTGTATATATTGATGGTGAATTTTTACATGCAAAATGACGACGATATTTATGCTGATCGCATGTATGAAAAATGAAGACAAAAATGATGACGATTTATTTGGTTAAAGTATGCATTATTGAGTCATATGTTCATGCATTCATAAGTAGAATTTTATATCCAATAAAGACTACTAGGATACATGTATCCCACGAAGACGACTAGAATACTTTGTATTTAAATGACGACGATTATGATACATTTGTATCTTGAGGTGACGACCTTGACGACGACTTGGTACCACATGCATATAGAGTCGTGTCTAGGAACATTGCGTACGTTGATAATTGATGAATGTGTCTTGTTTGCTATGTACTTGGTTATTTATGTGCATTGGTGAACTTTGGTGAATTGTGAATTTGGTGAATTTGATGAATATGTGATGATATGAATGTGTACTTGTTGCAATGTTATACTTGTATACTTAATGTTGAATAATTGTGGGGTTGTTGTGAATGATAGGGTCGTTTCTAGAGTTTTACGGGCCTTAAGCATAATATGAGAAAAAAGCCCCTTATATAATACGTCATAATTTTTTTTTGTTCATTGTTGTGATTTTATTAACGCTTCATTTTATTTTTTTTTCCCGCTTTTCACTACCAAATAATTTTTTTAGGCAACATCTAGAAATAAATCAAATACTTTATAGACACCAAAACAATATAAAATACCGTAGAAGAGAACAATAGCACTTTATCTCAATTTCTTGGATAATAAATATCACCAATATTTTTAATATTAGCAAGGCACATTATTAGAAACAAAGGGCCTAAAAAAAATATCTCCAATTTCTTCGATAATAAATTTTTCGGCACATTATTATGAAAAATCAATTTTTTTTATAGGGATAGTATATACATAAATCTTTGTGTTATACGAGGGTATATATCAAATCTTGCTAAAAGGGCCTAAAACATTGACATATTTGAGCCCATCACTTTATCATGCAAATATTTCAGGCATTTTACTGAGCTTTACTATATAAACCCCCAAAAAACAAATATTTCAATATACACCCCCCTCCATAATTTTTTTTAGGGCCCCTAACGGCATGGTCCCTAGGACGTCACACCCCCGTCCTATGCCTAGGGCCAGCCCTAGTGAATGATTTACTATTGAGTGGTAATCATGTGAAGTTAATTATGTTGTTACTTTCATTTGATTATATTGTTAATTGTGGAATCTAACCCCCTGTGGTTGTTTGGTTGACCGCCTGCCTTACTCTTACGAATGGGTAGACGATGTGCATGAATAGTTTGCTTTGCTTCGGTGAGTTTCTTGAGGATATCATGGATGCTACCCCGTCTATTATGTTGTTACTTTCATTTGATTATACTGTTAATTGTGGAATATAACCCCCTGTGGTTGTTTGGTGGACCGCCTGCCTTACTCTTACGAATGGGTAGACGATGTGCATGAATAGTTTGCTTTTCTTCGGTGAGTTGCTTGAGGATATCATGGATGCTACCTTGTTTATTGCTTTTGGTGTCGTAGTCTTTAAGGCTCTGATTAGGTGTCAGTTGTCGGAGTCTGTTTATTATGACTGTTGATGAGTTTTGAGATTTTGTATTGATGATGATATATGTAATATGATAACATGGCTACTTGGAGATTTATATTATTATTGATGAATTGTTGAAATGATTTATTCCGCTGTGATGTTTTGAAAAATTTAGTATGCACCTTTTAGGATTTTTTTGAAGAAGTAACATCTAAATTCTTTATATGATTGTATCATTTGTGTGTGTTATCGCTTTTAGAGTTTAGGGTGTTACACAGACGACGAGAGAAGTCTATATCCACCAGCACCCGAAAGTACATTTCTGAGTTGCGGCGTCTATAACGAGAGGGGTGCCTGTTGCGCTAGCAATTTCCATTAATGTTCTTTCTAACCAGTATTCCTGTGGCAAGTCAAGAAGCCAGATCCAAACATACGCGGGTGTGAGACGCTGAGTATACTTGTTAAAGTCTTTAGACCAACGGGAAAGCCGCTACAAGCTCAGTTTCAAATTGACAGTCCCCAAGGCGAGGGATGTGCGCACATCTTTATCAGTAAAGAATGAGAATTCATAGAACCCACGGCCAAAGGAGATCAAATGCCAATGACCCTTCATTCTCATTTGCTTCGAAAGCTTCACAAATATTTCTTTGGCGGTGTACAACTTGTCGCCGGATGATAGTTCGTCATATCATATTTTTAGAGTCTTTTTAAATAAGTTTTCAGTCTATTTTTATTAGTGTAGTATTTAATTTAGAGTCAATTTGAATAAATTTTAGTTTTTCATTTATAGAGTCAATTATGTGTATTTTCTGTTGTAAAAATTAAGAATAAATTATCTCTATAAATAAAAATTATCATATACGTATAAGCATCAATACAATATAGGTAAAGAGAGAGATCAATAAACTTATCTGTTCTTAAAATTGCGGTAACTTGAAGTCGGCATAATCGAAGTAATCAAACACGAAACCATGAAAACTTGCAAACAATAATAAACCATTATAAAACATGAGGCATGACAAAGTCACTCACCTCATAAGCGCATATCCTTCCAGGATACAACATGTTCTTCCCTGATATGAATCACATCAGAGATGACAGAACAACTTAAATCTAATAAATATAGGAGATGCAACCCAGAATTATAATATTTGGGAGGAGAGAAAGTTATATTTGAGAGAGAAGAGTTGTTATTGTTGATAGCTCGTTAAGAAAAAGCTTCACTCCTATTTGTTTTTGTAAAAAACTTTTTTCAAGCAAGTAAAAAGAATGCTTTGTCATGCAAAAATAAAGCCTTAATAATAGCTATTCAATTGTGAACGTTGGAAAGAAAATATAAATGGCTTTGACTCGGTAAACAAGTAAATGTACTTAAATAATAATAGTTAATTACATTAACTTTTGAAATAAAATAAAACCTAAAAAATTACAACAATCCCCACATATTCCAAAAGTTAAAATAAAAGGTTAAAAAGAGTTTTCTTGGTTAAACATCGTAGATGTAATGCATTGGAACGGTATAGCAAGCTATGGAACCATTCCTAGACTAATGAGGCTTAACACACAATGAATTAGTTTAACAAGCTATGGAATCCAAGACACTTGTTATGTGCTAGAGGTCTCACAATCACATTACACCCCCACAATTCTTGTTACGCCGGTTGTGCACTAATAGGCCGTGCTGACTGGTATTCATGAGTGCTCTAGAGACCCGCCACTGTCTCATGCAAGCGGCCCCACTTAACACTCATATAAAGTGATTTCATCTAGTGTATGCTACAACCAAACACCACCCATAAGGGCTTATGGTAATCATTAAAAGCCTTTAAAGCTTATCCCTCAATTATATATTGTTTAGCACATCTCATTCATTATGATACACTATAGGAAAGAGACAACATTATTTTAGTGCTAACAGAACTAACAACTAAATTGTTTTTACCCATTGAACCTTCTTCATGGGATCTCCAATCACAAAGGTTGGATTCCCATTACTTGTCGTTTTCTAATGACAAAGTCTTGTTTCCCTACATTTCTTCCCAAGGGGTTTTATATACGGATCCGCTTAATTCACAAATATTGACTAAGACGTCTTTAAGTCAATTACCTCTTATTCATCAAGTATATAATAATAAACTTGGATTACACACTAAATTTACACAAGTCGGCTTAGTGGCTACTAAATGACATCTTATTTATCAACAAGATAAATCTAATTATAGATTTATTCTCATTGAATTCATATCAATTTGACATCTTTGTATTATTTTAATAGAAAGGTTTATTCATTCTATAAAGAACATCTCATATATATTATCAAAACATCATCTATGATATATTATCATAGGTTTGCTTAATTAAATTGTAAGAAACAACAACTCCACATAGGAGAAAATTAAATCTACATTTAGATTTATTATACAGATCTACCTGAAAATACTTTCAAGCGACAACGCCCCCACATTGGGTAAATATAAACTCATTTGTGGATTTTTATTCAAATCTACTTGAATTATTTTTCAAGTGATGACACCCCCACATTGAAGAAAATAAATCCACACATAGATAAATCAAACATCATTATATTATTTTAATACAATGGATATTCAATAATATGTCAACAATATTTTAAAGTGTATCTCAATATATATCTTATGAGTTTATCAAGAACCATAAAACATATATAGGTCTACTTAGATTATTTCTAAGCGACCACATGACCATCTGATAGCAATTTATATGCACAAGAAAGCAAAAGAATTATCATCAAGCCCATTTGGACCAAAGACTACATTCTCAAATGAAGTGGGCCTATCTGGGTCTTAAGTCCTTAGTAGTTTAGTCATGTTTTTGTAAGGCCCATAGCCACTTATTTACTAGGTCAGAATATCTAAACCTACCTATATAAGGAGGTGTGCTGCTACAGTAGAGAGATATAATAAACTGTCGTTTTCTTATCTTTTATTCTTTGTTATGTCATATTCTTGTCTAATCTTTAGCATAGCTTTAAGTCCTGTTTGATTCCCAACGTAAATCTATCATTGGTGCTTTCATTTGCTACACTCAATGCCTCCAAAACCCACCAACCCCACCTCCAAGGATCTAGATGATGCCATTCAAGCTTCTCATCACATCTTGGAACAGTTTATAAACTCCACCCATTCATACTTCACGGAACAACTCGGCATCCTGAACACCAAGCTAGATAATCAACAACAACTTCTGGATTCTCGCGACGTCAACTTCCAAAAGCTGCTGGATGAAAGACATGAAGCTCTAACAGCGTTGATTACAGCCGCCTTACATGCCCGACCGCCCCCATCTGATCCGCCGCCGTTGAGTTTCCCAGGTAACACTGCTTCTGTCACACATACTCATCCCAACACACCCAACGTAACCTCACAAAACCATTCCATCATACCCTTAACCCTCTCTCCAGCCCCAACACCAACGCAACCCATCCACACTACATCACCATTCCTCCCTTTTCACAATACCACCACACACACCATGTTTACCTCACCCACATCTCCCATTCCAGTAAATATGACTCTCACACAACCCCACACTCCCCTACCCCCGCCAATCATCCATACCTCACCACTCCAGAACACACCCTTATTCACATCACAATCCTCATTTAACAGTGCTATCCCATTTGGTACTTTTCACCCACAAACCCAACCGTATAACCAACACCACCAAAGCCCATTCAACGCACAATCGTCACAAACCCTATTTCCCCAAACAGTTCGAACACCCAAGATTGAACTCTCCCTTTTCGATGGCACCGAACCACTAGAATGGTTGTTCCAAGCAGAACAATTTTTTTCTTTTTACCATATACCAAGCGAGAACCGATTATCCCTTGCCTCCTTCTACATGAAAGGTGATGCTCTCAGTTGGTTTAAATGGATGCATCAAAACCATCAACTTTTTGACTGGACCTCTTTTTCCAAAGCCCTTGAACTTCGGTTCGGCCCATCTACATATGAAAACCACCAAGCCCAACTCTTCAAACTACGCCAATACGGCTCGGTCACCGATTACCAAACGCAATTTGAAAAATTGGGAAATCGAGTTATCGGCCTACCACCAGAAGCACTCTTGAATTGTTTTGTATCCGGACTCATACCCGAAATCCGGCATGAACTAGCTGTCCAAAAGCCTTACACCATTACCCAAGCTATTGGCTTAGCCAAACTCATTGAAGCCAAAATAAAAGACTCCAAAGCCCGCCCAAATCGCCAATACCCCTCACAAAGCACAACAACCACACCCTTTATGCCTACCAGCAACCACACTCCGAACATTGCTACCGCACGTCCTACTCAATCAACCCAACCAAACAACACCACTCCGCCACCAAACACCAAATTGCCAATACGCCGTTTGTCCACTGCCCAAATGCAAGAAAGAAGGGCACAAGGCCTTTGTTATAACTGTGATGACAAATACACTGCAGGCCACCGTTGTGCCACCGGTAAGTATCTTCTACTTATCATAGAACCGGATGAAGAAATTCCAGAATTACCTGATAGCGTTGATCCAGAAGAGGACACTGTCGCCACCTATTTTCACCTTTCCTTACAAGCAGTAACAGGCCAACCATCGCCCCGCACCCTCAAATTCAAAGGAACCATATATGGACTTTCCGTCTCCGTTTTAATTGATACCGGGAGCACCCACTTTATCATGCAGCCACGCATCGCACATCACCTTCAAATCCCGCACAACGATATTCCAAGATTCTCGGTGATGGTGGGGAATGGATCCCGCATTCACTGCTTAGGTTTCTGTCCAATGGTTCCCATCAGCCTTCAAAAAAATTTCTTTCATATTCCGTTTGACCTAATACCAATTGAAGGAGCGGATGTAGTGCTGGGTATGGAATGGCTGCAAACACTAGGTCTTATTGCTGCTGATTTTTCTGTTCCTTCAATCTCCTTTGCCCACAACAACAACACCATTACTCTCCAAAGTGACAGTACAACACAACCCCTGCCTTCCACTTTTCACTACATCTGCCACCTAATGCATGCTGACTCAATTGCTTCCATGCACCTCCTTACATGTACACCCATCACAAATGACGAACCCACAAAACTGCCAACACCACAACTGCCTGAATCCATACCATCGGAGATACAACAACTTATCCACAAATACTCTGATGTTTTCCAAACTCCACACGGCCTTCCCCCACAACGCCACCATGACCATCAAATTCCCATTCAACCGAATACGGCCCCAATTAATGTCAAACCCTACCGCTACCCACATTCTCAAAAAGAAGCCATGACCACAATCATCCGTGACATGCTTAAAGATGGCACAATCATACCTAGCAACAGCCCATACTCCTCCCCGGTTCTGTTGGTCCGAAAGAAGGACGACACATGGCGTTTTTGCGTCGACTATAGAGCTTTAAATGCTGTCACAGTCCGTGACCGTTTTCCCATACCAACTATTGACGAACTATTGGATGAATTGGGTTCCGCAAATGTTTTCACTAAGATGGATTTACGATCGGGATATCATCAGATTCGAGTTATGCCACATGACACTCACAAAACGGCTTTTCGCACTTTTGACGGACATTACGAGTTTTTGGTTATGCCTTTTGGCTTAACTAATGCCCCCTCTACTTTTCAATCAGCTATGAATGATTTGTTTCGTCCTTACTTGCGTAAATTTGTTTTAGTTTTCTTTGATGACATTCTTATTTTCAGTAATTCACTTTCTGACCACATTCAACACATCCAGTTAGTTTTGCAATTGTTATATGACCATAAATTTTTTGCCAAGCTTTCAAAATGTATTTTTGCAGTCCCTCAGGTAGACTACCTCGGTCATGTGATCTCAGCTGCTAGGGTACAGCCGGACCCAGACAAAATTGAAGCAATTCTCCAATGGCCGGTGCCTAAATCCCTCACAGCTTTGCGCGGGTTCTTAGGACTTACGGGATTCTACCGCCGTTTCGTGCGCAACTACGCAACTATTGCTGCTCCCCTAACAGATTTATTAAAGTTTACAAAATACACATGGAATTCACAAGCAAACGAAGCATTTACAACACTTAAAACAGCAATGACGTCGACACCGGTATTGATTCTTCCGGACTTCTCCAAATCGTTTATGCTGGAAACGGATGCATCCGCGGTGGCCATAGGAGCGGTACTCTCTCAAGATGGGCACCCTTTAGCATTTTTTAGCAGGAAGATGTGCAACCGTATGCAGCAATCCTCAGTGTATGTCCGTGAGCTCTTTGCCATAACCGAAGCAGTCAAAAAGCGGCGCCAATACCTGATTGGGAGACATTTCCACATTTTTACAGATCAGAAAAGCCTCAAAGAATTGCTCATTCAGACTATTCAGACCCCAGAACAACAAAAGTGGGCAGCAAAATTACAGGGATTCAGTTTTGACATTCACTACAAGCCGGGAAAAACTAACCTTGTGGCTGATGCTCTTAGTAGGCGGTTTGTTGACAATTCCAGTTCTGTTCTGCTGGTTGTTACATCCACAGTTCCCACTCTTTTGCAGGAGTTCCGAACTTTCTACCTTCACAACCAGGAAGGAAAAAAGTTATGCACAAGCTTGCTGCAAAATGATCGTTCCAACCCGCAATATGTGTTCAAAGATGGGCTCTTGTTGTTTAAAGGAAGAATATTCGTGCCTGACTTACCGGGATGGAGACAAACACTGTTAGCTGAATTTCATGAAACTCCTACAGCAGGACATTCCGGAGCACAACCAACCTACTCACGGCTTTCAGCTTCCTTCCTTTGGCCCGGCGCGCACAAAGCTGTCAAGGAATGGGTTCAAAGATGCTCAATCTGCCAACACAATAAGTACATTCCTACAAAAAAACAAGGGATGTTACAACCTTTAGATACACTAGCACAGGTTTGGGAAGATCTTTCCATGGATTTTATAACACATTTACCCAACTCATGTGGTCATACAACTATATGGGTGATCTGCGACCGATTGTCCAAATTTGTGCACTTCATTGCCTTGCCCACGAGATTTACAGCAAGAGATCTAGCTGTGAGATTCTCTACGGAGATCTGTCGCCTTCATGGTATACCCAACTCCATCGTCTCTGATAGAGACCCATTTTTTCTAAGCAATTTTTGGAAAGAACTTTTCAGGGTACAGGGAACTACTTTGAGGTTTAGCTCGGCTTACCATCCAGAAACAGACTGTCAAACTGAGGTTGTCAACAGAAGCCTGGAAACGTATCTGCGTTGTTTTGCTAGCGATCACCCCCGTCAATGGTTCAAGTTTTTACACCTTGCGGAGTATTGGTACAACACCTCATTTCATTCCGCTATCCAGATGTCCCCCTTTCAAGCTTTGTATGGTCGTGGGCCTCCTTCCATCCTCAACTATGTTAAGGGACGCACCAACATTCCGGATCTAGACAGCTCTCTGGAAAAAAGACAACAACTCTTGAACACTCTCAAGGACAACTTAAAAAGAAGCAGAGAAAAGATGCAACATCAAGCTAACAAGAAACGTAGGGACTGTACCTTTGAGCCTGGTGATCTGGTGCTCCTAAGGCTTCAACCTTACCGCCAACAAACAGTAAACAGACGCGTGTCTCCCAAATTATCAAAACGCTTCTATGGCCCTTTTTCGGTTCTTCGCCGCATCGGCCTGGTAGCTTACGAGCTGGATCTGCCAAAAACCTCCAAAATCCATCCCATCGTTCATGTCTCCCAACTCAGAAAATACCATGGACAAAACCCAGTAAACCATTTTTCACCCATACCTGAAGAGCTCGAAAACATCACTATTTTCGACCCTCCATCAGATGGAAAGGGAGAAGATCAACAAGGTATTCAGAGAGACCTCACAGAACTTGAGAATGAGAAGAAAGAAGAAGAATCAGACATAAGAGAACTCTCTTCCCATACCAACCAAATTCTTGGGAATAAGACCTTAAGTGGTATTACCAAAACAATGGACAATTTAGCTGTCGTACCCAGTCCCCAAGACGACCCTAGTCCACAAGATTTCGGACTCAACTCCCAAGATAAATCTCCACCGTCGGATACAGCTACCAACTCTGAAAAGCCACCTGAACCGTTGGATACACCTACACGCTCCATTCAGGCATCCACTTCAATCCATCTTCAAGACCAGCCTAATAACGGTGTGCCTTCCCTCACCCAATCTTTCACCCCAAACCTTGAGGTCAAGGTTTCTTCTGGACCGGATAGCAATGATAGCAATTTATATGCACAAGAAAGCAAAAGAATTATCATCAAGCCCATTTGGACCAAAGACTACATTCTCAAATGAAGTGGGCCTATCTGGGTCTTAAGTCCTTAGTAGTTTAGTCATGTTTTTGTAAGGCCCATAGCCACTTATTTACTAGGTCAGAATATCTAAACCTACCTATATAAGGAGGTGTGCTGCTACAGTAGAGGGATATAATAAACTGCCGTTTTCTTATCTTTTATTCTTTGTTATGTCATATTCTTGTCTAATCTTTAGCATAGCTTTAAGTCCTGTTTGATTCCCAACGTAAATCTATCACCATCACACTTGTTTTACTTATACACATATATGTATGATCGTGGATTTCTTCATAACATCTTGTTACTGAATACACTTCCATTTCTTAGTAAATAGATCCTAGAAGATCATTTTTATTTTAATAATCTTAAGAAACAATGATGTAACTCATGTTAGATCAGTCGAGAAGCTAGCTCAAAATTGTATGTCCACACAAAAATACATCTCAAAAAATTTATCAAAGCTAAAGTCGACGTATCAGTACTATATTTTAATATGTAGGTTCACAAGATATTCAGCTTTAACATTTATATCACAACTCTATATACATTTTGAATAAATTCTATATCATTTTTCAACAACTCATGCTTGCATCCATTTTATTAGGCATCAAACTTCTAGTGATTTAAATACACCGATGAGACGTGATGAGACGTGCATGAATCAAATGGACAAACTATATACACACACATAAATATATTCACAAATCTCTCGTCCAAAACTCAAATATATAGAGATAAAATAACTAAATTAAAACTAATCACATAAATTACTTTAAAAAAAAAAACTAATCACATAATTGACAACAACAAGAAAATTCTAGCATTCTCAGGGTGTCCGGTGAACAAAGTTTTCATAAAATATATGGACATAAAAGATGATCCGTAGTCGTATAACATATTTTATACAAATTGTTAGTCACAAGAGAAAATAGTATACATTGATGGAACATGTAGGATTGTCCTATTATTTACTACTCTATCTCTTCTGCAATAGTTTTGATAGTTATATCATTATTAAAATAAATTAGCTCAATAACAAAGGCAAAAACGAAATCTGAATAATTACCAGTTTGAAAAAACACAGAATTATAATATTTCCACATACAGAAAGAAATAAGATTTGTGAGGTTTTAAGATTGGAATGTGTACCTGACCTCTTGTGGATGATTTCAAGGGGAGAAAAATTTGAAACTTACAAAGGTTTCCATGCTCTGATGAACGCGATCTCCCTCGTTTTGGTTAACAAAATCTACAAGCTTCTCTTTGACATGCTTAATTTTGCTGATTTATTATACGTTTCTCCATTCACAGTTTTTGCATAGCAGCTGCAGTGCAAACCCTAACATCGGCAGCCAACATTATATCATAAATCCTTAAGATTGTTGTAAAATTAGGAACAAATAATCCCTATATATAATAATATCATATAAATAAAAGCATCAATTAAATATTAAAGAGAATAAACAAGAAGGATGACAAGTAAACTTATCTTTCTTAAAAATTGCGGTAACTTGAAGTCGGCATAATCGAAGTAATCAAACATGAAACTACGAAAACCTGCAAACATTAATAAACCGTTATAAAACATAAGGCGTGACATTTGTCACTGTCCCTCATAAGCGCATATCCTCCCAAAATACAACATGTTCTTCCTTAATATGAATATGAATCACATCAGAGAGGTGACAGAACAACTTGAATTGATAAACATAGGAGATGCAATCCAAACTTATAATATTTGGGAGGAGAGAAAGTTATATTTGAGAGAAGAGTTGTTTTTGTTGCTACTGATCAAAGGCCTCGTTAAGAAAAAGCTTCACTCCTATTTGTTTTTGTAGAAGACTTTTCTCAAGCAAGTAAAAAGAATTCTTTGTCATGCAAAAATAAAGCCTTAATAATAGCAATTCAATTGTGAACGTTGGAAAGAAAATATAACTGGCTTTGACTCGGTAAACAAGTAAATGTGCTTAAATAATAATAATTAATTACATTAACTTTTGAAATAAAATAAAACCCAAAAAATTACAACATTATCACCATTATTATTGGCCACGTGATCAAACAAGAGAAAGGCATGATATTCTTTGATTGTTGGCTAGTAAAGAGGCTAAGAAAAAACATTGGTGTTAGATGAAAGAAAAATGGATATTAATTGTTCAAATATAAATACAAGTGCAGCACGTAAAAACAAGTGGGCTTCTAATGTATTGTTACTGACCCGTAAAAGCAAGGGGGAGAATTAGGTTTCATGGACCTATTGGCATATAAAAACAAGGAGAACACGCACATGTTATTCCATTCACGTTCTCGGCAGAAAAAGATTCATGTTCTGGAACATCACGGTTTGGTGAGGCGGCACATGAGATAGGAAAACAATAGCACCGATGAAAGAAAATTGAGAGCAACGACGGCAACGACAGAACTTTATCGATTTATTTTTTTTACTATGTTATTTATTCCATATGTCTAGCTAATTTCTTTTGATTAGGTTATGAGATGAATCTGATGTAATTTTGTTTGAACCATATTACTGTAAAATTCTAATTAATATGAATATTAATCTAGTTTTATTCAATTCAATCATTCTTAATGCTTTTTGTATACTGATCACATATAACATGAATTCGTGAGAATGAATAACTACTGACCATAGCTTTCAACTTACACCTAATTGAATTGTTCAAATAAATCGGGTTAGTCTAGGAATGAATTATCGTTTATTTGTGATAGTATGTTAATGTTCTTAAATCCTTCAAATCCTTCAAAGAATAATAGATCACTTAAGGAATTAGGGACTTAGTCTAGGAATGAATTATCGTTTATTTGTGATAGTAGGTTAATGTTCTTAAATCCTTCAAAGAATAATAGATCACTTAAGGAATTAGGGACTCTTATATGAGAAGAAGGTCATAAGTCAAGGGATTGATTAGGTGCAGTGCACCAAACAGAATAAATCAGGATTCGAATGACCTAGTCTCATCTCTTCATATATTTTCCAAACAAATCTTTAATTTTCTGTTATTTAATATATTTTCCAAACGAACTTAATTTTATTTAGTACACTCACTAAAATCTCTATCATCGCTCTTGTTCAAGAACACTGGACGGTGCATGCGGTGCTTGCATTTTTCTAACCCTAGACAGGTTGTCCCCTCGAATTGTTGGACTAGGCAATAGTGCAGTAGTAGTAGTCGTAGGTGGTAGCACTTGCGCAAATGTTCGTTGTTTTGGCTAAACCTTAGGGGCCGCTGCAATCGCAAGTTAAGGTTTCCCTGCCAAAACCCTGCTAAGTGTCGTGTTCATGTCCACGAGAATTTGGAAGGAGGTGAGAATTGTGAGTTAGCCTTCGTAATACCACCGAAATTGTATTATCATGGCTGCGATTTCACCTAATTGTCGAATTCAATCGTATAACAAACTGTTGAGGTCACTAGCACAAAGATGAGGTGAGGAGGAACCAAAACTTGTGGAGGAGAGAGCGTACCGGAGCAACAACAACACTTAGTAATCACCACAACCGAATGGAAAAGCCCAGAGGCGAAACTGGGGGGTGGCAAGGGGGAGCCACCGCCACCCCATATTTTTATGAAAATTACCTTTTTGCCCTTCATTACAACTATTATTTTCCAACACAATTTCATTTTGTCATCATTTTTCTCTTTCATCAAGTCATAACAGGAAACGCGTTCTCTTCTTCTCCCCCAACAAAGCAAATTGCCAACCACCACACCACCGCCGGCTAGCCGCCGCAACCACTCACCTACTCCTCCTGCTCCTCCATCTTCTGTGTTGTGTTTAAAGAGCTCTCTCCACAAACCCTAATTCTTGTAAATTGTAAGGTAATGTGAAATTGAAGTTTGATTTTGTTGATGGTAGTTTTACAAGACTAGTTAATCAATAATTAGTAATATTTTGTTGATTTTGTTGAGCTATCATGAATTAAAAACAGAGGAATGTTACTTCACTCATATTAGTCATATATATTGTTAATCAATTTTAACATTATTTGTTTATATATTGTGAAAACATGTGAACATAATTATCAGCAATATTGTTTGATTCTTTTGATTGAAAGTGGTGGCCAGCTTATGTTGGAGCTCGTTATGTTAATTGTGTTTCATAGGATTGTGATAATTGTGTTTCATAGGATTTGATTGAAAGTGGTGGCCACTTATATGTTAATTCTTTTGATTTGATTCTTTTATTAGGCTTAAATCATTTTAAATTCTAGCATTTGCGAGAAAAATATAGGACTTCTGCTGATTGTAAGCGTGCGTGTGTATAGGACTTCTGCTGATCTTACTGTTGGTTTGATTTTTGCAATTAACAGGTGGGCATACTATTGGAGTATATAGTTGGAAAAGTTAAGATGAAGATTCAAAGAATCGATTGTATTTTCAAGAGGAAGGCCATTGATATTCAAAGAGATGAAGTTATAATTTCTTCATCCGAACTTGAACAAGTTCATGAGAATCCAAGAATTGAAGAAAATGAATCTCGTCCTTCAAAAGTTAATAGAAATGATCCGGATGACATTGAGAATTCTTTAGAAAGGGATCCAGGAAAACGTATTCCAATTTGACAATATCCACCAAATCAAAAGGATTCAATACGAAGAGCATATCTAAAATGGGGTCCTTATCAATCAAAATTAGAAAACTATCCCAATGGACAACCAAAAAAATACTTGTTGCTTGATAGGTTGTTGCGTCTTATTATGACTCTTTCGGTTTCTAGCAAAACCCTAACTATTAACTTTGTATTCGCTTAGCTAAGTAATAATAACATAATACTTAACTGCTTAGGGTTTTGCTAAGCAGTTAAGACAAATTTTCTAATTATAGTCTCCTTAACCGTTGCTCTAGGGCAACGGTTAATGAGACTATAATTAGAAAATTTGTCTTAAAATTATAAGTTATGACATTTGATTAAGTAATAATTACACAACTTTTTGTAAAAAGTTATTTGTTTTGGTTGCTTAATCAATGTTCTCTATGCCACTTTTTAACATTCTCCTCAACTAAAATCTAAGCCTCATTACTCTAAATTAAGGGTCTTACGCTTGTATTTATTTTAGCTATCAATGATAGTAACTTTTAATTTTGGTTCTTGATGTCTTGTATAATGAGTTAAAGAAACCCTTGTACTCTATATTTTGATACATCTTTATTTTCCATTTTAAAAAAACAGCTCAAACATTTTCATTAATATTTTAATGTAGTGAGTTGAAAAACATAAAATCATGGTACTTCTTATCCATTTAAATTTGATAATATAAGTGGTAGGATATCAATAAAAGACATGTTAGGTTAAGGAAAGATGAGAATCCTTTTATAGACTAAACATGGAGTAAACTAGAGTCAATGTTCTTTTTATTTTACATATTTCGTGGGAAAAACTACACACATGCATGAGTCTAGTTTTCATATCCCCAACCTCCTTAATCTTTTTTATTATTTTCTCCTCTTCTTCCTCAATCAGTCGCACTTTCTTTGTCTTTTCCACCCTGATTTTGTCCACCTCCTTCACCACCATTTTCTCCTGAGCTTGATCCACCTTGTTCACCTTTTTGGCCTTCTTTACCAATCTTTTTTAATCCTCCCCCACTTTTCCAAGCGGTCCATTTCCAGTTGTCTATCCCATTTTTTGTATTGATTTCTTCCGTTGAATCCACTACAAATCAACATATACTTTTTATTAGATACTAGCGGAAAGACGGGCACGTCCGTCTTTCCGCTCTTTTTACAGCGCTAAAATTTAAATATTATGAACTATTTTTTTTTCATGAAATTTTGATTTTAATTAAAATTAAAAATATAAATGTTTGTTGCTTTCTAGTTTATAACAAACCAAATTAAACATGATTATCTATATTATTAACACCAACAACAATCTTTATTATAGAAAAAGTTGTTTAAAGGTATAATTGAGATATTAAAAAAGTAACTATAAATATACTCATTTAGTTTGTTACACTTTTTAAATAATAAAGAAAAAAAACAGATATATATATATATATATTCATATCGTGTTTGTTATAATTTGTTAATATTTAAATTTATTCTTATCTATTTGTTACAGATGTTATTTGTATTGAAAATTGAAGATATTTTTGGATAGAGAAAAAATCAACTCAAAAGTGCTGAAAGAGTAGTTTTCTTTATCTATACTATATATAAAGAAACTACCCCTTTCAACACACTTTTGGGTTGAACTTTTCTTTCAAAAAATACTCTTAATTTTTAATATTGATTTTATTTTAAATACAAATAGTACATGTAATAAAGAGAAAACTCACACATAATTTCTTATGAATTGTTCTTACTGTGAGCCAATTATAAAATAACACGTGAATTACTAATCCATGTCACTAATCGTCCCCGTTAACCCTCTTTTACCTTCGTTAACCACATATCAAACTCACAAAAAACTAGCACAAAACAAAAACTCATGTTACTTTTTGATCAGCCGATTTTATGTTGTACATCTGTGTTGTTCCGCTCAATACAACCGACAAAGATTGCCAAGTATTTTCATACCCATTCCAAAAAAACAGTATTTCCATATTATTTTATTATTACTTCCACAAAAAACAGTATTTCCATTTTATTTTATTATTTTATTAATGTAAGTTACTCTTCCTTAGCCTTTGATAAATTCTTAAAAAAGTGAGCAAAAAAAATGGTAAAGATTGAACTTTAAATCCTCTAAAATAATATTTGTAACAAATGTGAGCAAAAAATAATGTTCATGATTACACTTTAAATCCTCTAAAAAAAAATTAGTAACAAACGTGAGTAAAAAATAATGTTAAAGATTAGACTTTAAATCCTCTAAAAAAAATTAGTAACAAAAGTGAGAAAAAATTAATAATGTTAAAGATTGGACTTTAAATACTCTAAAAAAAATATATTAGTAACAAACGTGAGCAAAAATAATGTTAAAGAATGAACTTTAAATCTTTTGAAAAAAAGATTAGTACCAAACGTGAGCTAAAAATATAATGTTAAAGATTGGACTTTAAATCCTCTAAAAAAAATTAGTAACAAACGTAAGCTAAAAATATTGCTAAAGATTGGACTTTAAATTCTCTAACAAAATATTAGGACTCAAAATATTTGTTAACACTACATTAAATATTAATAAGTAGGGTTCTCACAGTTCATAGTTCCCTCCCGCATTATTTAGTTTATCTCAACCTCTCTCAGCCCTCTGCATCAGAATTCAGAATTAACCTATAAGTTTTTTTCTTTTTCTTTCATGTTATAACTAATCAAAGTCGATTAATTTTATGGATTATATTGACTTTGCTGGTTTAGAAGTGATTATGATTCAAAAATAATTTTGTCATATGCCTTGACAATATTTTGTTTATAAATCAATATATCAATAATTTCCATTAATATTTAAAAATTTAATTTTTTCATCACAATTATACAAACAAACATAATAAAATAATCACATGCGTTGGCGCAGTAGAAAGAGCGGACAGACGGGCACGATAGTCCCAGTTAACCCTCTTTTACCTCCGTTAATCACATATCAAACTCACAAAAAACTAGCACATAACAAAAACTCATGTTACTTTTTTATCATCTGGTTTTATGTTGTAAATCTATGTAGTTCCCCACAATACAATCGACATAGATTGCCAAGTATTTTCATATGTCTTCCACAAAAAACAATATTTCCAAAAAAAAAAAGTATTTCCATTTTATTTTATTAATTTAAGTTACTCATCCTTAGCCTTTAATAAATTCTAAACAACGTGAGCAAATAAAATAGTAAAAATTGGACTTTAAATCCTTTAAAAAAAGATTAGTAATAAACGTGAGCAAAAAATAATGTTCAAGATTGGACTTTAAATCCTTTAAAAAAAAGATCAGTAACAAACATGAGCAAAAAATCCTCTACAAAAAACGATTAGTAACAAACGTGAGCAAAAAATATTGTTATAGATTGTACTTTAAATTCTCTAAAAAAAAATTAGTAACAAATGTGAGCAAAAAATAATGGTAAATATTGGACTTTAAATCCTCTAAAAAAAAGATTAATAACAAACGTGAGCAAAAAATAATAATTTTAAATATTGGACTTTAAATACTCTAAAAAATGATTAGTAACAAACGTGAGCAAAAATAATGTTAAAGATTGGACTTTAAATATTCTGGAAAAAAAAAGATTAGTAATAAACGTGAGCAAAATATAATGTTAAAGATTGAACTTTAAATCCTCTAAAAAAAAGTTTAGTAACAAACGTGAGCTAAAAATATTGCTAAAGATTGGACTTTAAATCCTCCAAAAAAAGATTAGGACTCAAAATATTTTAGAAAAAGATTTGTTAACACTATATAAAATATTAATAAGTAGTGTTCTCACATTTCATAGTTCACTCCCGCAATGTTTAGTTTTCCTCAACCCATCTCAGCCCTCTGCATCAGAATTCAGAATTAACATGCAAGTTTTTTTTTTATTTTTCTTTCATGTTACAACTAATCAAAGTTGATTAATTTTATGGATTATATTGACTTTGATGGTTTATTAGTGATTATGATTCAAAAATAATTATGTTATATGCCTTGACGATATTTTGTTTATAAATCAATATATCAATAATTTTCATTAATATTATAAAATTTAGAAATTATAATGACTTTGCTGATTTATATTTTGTTATATGCCTTGACAATATTTTGTTTATAAATCAATATATCAATAATTTCCATTAATATTATAAAATTTAGAAATTTTAATCAAAATTATACAAACAAACATAATAAAATAATGACAAACGTTAGCGCGCAGTAGAAAGAGCGGACAGACAGGCACGATAGTGCCTGATCGTGCCCGTCTTTCCGTTAGTATATACAGTAGATAGTAGATAACAAATGAAGAAGGAAGTTTTCTGTTCAGTTTATAAACATACATTGTATCCCATATCTTGATGATTCAATTTCCACAACAGAGACAAGAATTAGTACACAAGAAAAGAACACAAAGATAAAAGGCTTGGTCTTCATCCTTTGTTCAACCAACAACATATTGCAGTTAAATATGAATACAACCAACCTCTATTTATATCGATAATCAAACAAGATATATAAAAGACGAATAAAAAATATTATTAATTTGGCTTATTGGGAGGATAGTAGGTCATCAAAACCTATTGATCCACCGAGGGGTCAACTAAGGAGATAGATTTAGCTATTTGTATAAACATAATAGTCGTTATCAAGAGCCAAGATTGTCAAACTATTAAGTTAACATTTAAACTTTTAGGAATATACAACTTTAGGTTACAAAGAGAGTTAACTCACATGTAAATTATAATTTTGATAAACAGTTGTGATAAAGAGTTCAAAGAAACAATTGCGTTTCACAACCTCATTTTGCCTAAGAAACGGACATCTAATCACATTTTGACATTCATCATATTAGACACCCAACTATTATTAATTCATTCTTATTCTACCATATTATTAGGTTTACAAAGCCAATTGCAAGTTATACGATCATAAAACCCAATTTTAACAACGTTCGTCTATTTTCACAAAATCGCTTATTTTCAATTTTACTCAACAAAAGTATGATTTAAAGTTCTTACATGTAATGAAAACAACCATACACACTATATAACATATAAGGAAATCAATTATAGCATTTTGGTTTCACAAAGTTCGTTTATTTTCTCAAAATCTCAAAGTTCGTCTATTTTTAATTCATGATTCAAAACCAAAACAATTCCAAAGTAAAACCAAGTTTACACACTCTTAAAAGTTCAATTACACTTCAATAAGGTAGGGTTAGGTGTTTGGAACTCATATGGATACTTAAAAGTCTGCGAAAATGTGAAAAATCAAGTTTTCGGGTGCCTGCACAGGACGCACAATCATGCCTGTTGGACACACGGTCGTGTGTGCCAACTGCGAATGATACTTACAATTCGTGCCTACGACACGCACGGTCGTGTGTGTCTGATAGTACATGATTTCTAATATTTCTATTTTCACTGTTTCGCACATAAAATTTCAATCATTGATCCGTTTTCTCCTATGCGTTCCAATCACTAAAACCTATCACATTCTACAGTAAAATCATGTTTTCCCATCCCAAATCAACTTAAACCAATTTCTCCAAATCAATTATTTCACAAAAACACTTAAAACGACTTTTACTCGAAAATCCCATTTTCTCCCAAACAATCCCACACTCCAAACTTATAAGTCAAAACATAAATTATAATCATGCTAATTCAACACAACAACATCATCAATTCACTTGAATTCACCAAAATCAAACTTCTCCATTTTCACCCATTTTCACAAAACTCATCAAACACAACAACTTAATCACAACAACACATTAAACAACACCCAATGCATGAATTATCATCAACAACATACATATCATATAATCATGATTACACACCAATTAACAACAACAACATAATTTCTCATCAATTTAAGCTAAAACTTCACAATAATCATTCTCACATAGTTCAACAATGAAGATTAAGTACCCATAACAAGTTTCTAACAAATTTCACATGTTAAAATCATCACTTAACTTAGGAACACAAAAATCAACATTTCAATTCATCAAAATCAGAATTTACAAAACAACACTTATGATCCAAAAGTTGAAAAATTAGATTATAGCTTAATTGTGAAATAGGACTATCCCCCTTACCTCTTTTCTTCACAATCCCAAGTAATTCTTCACTTTTCTCCACTCCCCCCTTTGGTCCTAGCTTGCTTCCTCTTGAATCTCTCTTTGGGTCTATTCCTCCTCCTCCTCCTCCTCCTCCTCCTCCTCCTCCTCCTCCTCTCTCTCTCTCTCTCTCTCTCTCTCTCTCTCTCTCTCTCTCTCTCTCTCTCTCTCTCTCTCTCTCTCTCTCTCTCTCTCTCTCTCTCTCTCTCTCTCTCTCTCTCTCTCTCTCCTCTCTCTCTCTCTCTCTCTCTCTCTCTCTCCCCTCTTCTCTTCTTAGTTATGAGAAATGAAATGAAATTTTAACCTAGTTTCTACTCATGTTAAGCTTATATAGTCACATCTTAATTGGGCTAGGTTAAATTCCCTTATATTGGGCCTAACACTCTTACTATATAGTTAGAAATGTTACTACTCACTTGGTGGATGCGTTTTCCACCAAGAAGAGTAGATGTGGCTCAAAGCGAGGACGCTAAGAGCGAACTACTATAAAAATATCGGTGTTATCTCTTTTCCTTATCCTCTTGAATTTCTGTAATTGTATATGCTTGAATTAATTAATTGATAGAATAGAAATTGATTATGATCTAAGTTCTTTTTATTAAAATTGGCCTAATTTCTTGAATTAGGTTTTCACTATTTCACTTGGATAATTAATTTCAATTCCTAGCCAATTTATCAATTCCATATACATTGTGTTTTAGTTGTTTTAATGGCTTATAGTTTTGGTTTTGAAATTGTCTTGTTTAAGCAAATTGTTCAAGTACAATTAATATTTGATTGAAATAAGATTTAGCTTGTGAATCACTCAATTCTCTTGTAAATCTTATTAGAGCATAGTCTTAACAATTTGTCATATTTTGTGATTGTTCAAAGCATATTTCCGATTAGTCAATATCTTTTCAAAACATTTTCGTCAAAACTCCGTTAATTTTTAAAAAGCGCCATTCACCCCCCCTTTTAGCACGCATCCTTATTGGCCATATCGACCAACAATTTCATTCAAAATCATAAGGCATGAGTTATATGGATAAGCTCACTTTTATTTTTCTCACCATCTACTCTTGTATCTAATATGTAGCTATCTAATATGTAGCTTGAACTCACATATGACACATTAACATATGTCTCTTAAATGTAAGACTCTCTGCATCCGTAATTAGGTGATATAGCCAAATAAGGCAAGACTAAGTCACAACATGGTAAAAAAGTTGGGTTGGTGGTGATTTCACAGAAATAGGTTTTCGATCCTTTCTTTCACGAGAATAGGGAAAGAATAGCAAAAAAGAAAGAGACGACAACAACAAAATTAACATGGGAGAAATGGTAAAGGAAAAAAAAATAAGAGACTTGTGTTGTAACCATGAGAGTATTTGGATTAGAGAATATAGTGAGTTGTTGTTTATTTTGCAAGTTTGTTGAGCACTATTGGAGAATCTGGGGTAATATTTAGTTTACCAAATTTTTTGACTCAAGTAAATAACCAAATATAATACTTGGACTAAGGGTTAAGTTGGTAATTTTTCTTACATCCCCCTCCTGGTGCCCAGGGTATCATATATACCTCAAAAATAAGAAGCCTTAAATACTAGAAGAAAAGCCACTATCCTTAACAAAATTAAGTGAATACCTAAAATAGTAGTCATTTTATTTCTATCTTTCCATACATAATCAAAGAATGGAAAATATTCTTCAAGAGTGTCAGGTCCCATAAGTGCATGATAAATACCGCCAAAGCCCAATACTGCAGAAGAAATTAAGTGAAGTACTCCATAGATAAACTATGGAAAGGTGTCTATAACTTCCCCTCCAGGATCTACCTCCCAACCTAGAGTAGCTAGATGGGGAAGTAAAATTAATCATTGTTCATACATGGGCTTCTCGGGTACGAAATGAACGACTTCAAATAGGTTCATTGCTATCATTCTAAAGTTTCTAATAAGAATATATTTTGTCAACTCAATAAAACTTGTCTTCATATTGTCTTTTTCTGATTCCACCAAAAACCAAAGTCAAGGAACTTGAAACAATGGAGGTTGAATATAAAAAAATAGCAAGAAAGAGAATGACTTCCAATAACTAAAATTTAAAATAAAAAATTAAACAAATGACATCAAAACATTGACAAAAACAATTCTTCATAATTTTGGGACTTCCTATGGACCCTACACTGAGTTTAATCACCACATTAAACTAAGAGAAACCACACAAGTGAGATTGATATCAAATGTCCATCCAAAACCTTAAGTAATTATTAGGTATATGGGTCATCTTCTTTAAAAAAAAAAAAGGGTATATATGAGTCATCTCACTTATATGTTGTGCAAAATCTACTCTTCCATCCAATATAGAACTTAAACTCACACTTGATACATTAACATCTCTTAATCAAGTGTGCAATTCTCCGCATCTGCGTTTATGTAACATAGTCAAGTAAGGTCAAATGGAGGCACACCATGTGCAAAAAGGTTGGTTGATGGTGGTTTCATGGAGTGAGGTTTATGTTCCTTTCTTTTATAAGAAGAAAGAAAGGAAATTAGAAGAAAAAAAAACATATGAAAAAGGAATTTGAACATTGGAGAAAATACGAGAAAAAAGTATTGTGTGTTTTGTTTGTGAGAGTGTAGGAAATAATGTGATATGTCGGTAATTCTATGGGTTTGTTGAAAGATATGAAAATTTTTTAGTCATGATTTTAGAAAAAAAATTAGACTCAATTAAAAAAAGGTCTCGAAATTTTAAATGTCAATATGTATGTATTTTGTCATCTCAGCATAACACATATGTAATATTCCATTGTCACTTGCCACCAAAAGACCAAAAGTGGATGAATTTGGAATAACAGAGGTTGAATGAAAAATTCACATGAAAGAGAGTGACATCACAAAACTAAATTTAAAGATAAAAAATCAAACAAATGATGTCCAAAAGTTTAAAAAAGTAGTTCATCATAATGTTGTGACTTTTGAGGATCCTACATTGAATGTGATCATCACATAAGAGTAAGAGAATCCGCACAAGTGAGTCTGACACTACATTTTCACTCTAATCCTTAAAGCATTAAGTGTAGGAGTCTTATCACTTAAATGTTGCTCAACATCCACAATTGCATATAATGTAAAACTTTACCTCACACTTGACACATTAATATATCTTCCTCAATTGTGAGACTCTTCGCATCCGGAATCTGCTATCGGAAACCACTTTTACTTTCCCAGAAAGTCAATCCGGACTATGATACCATCGTTGAACCTTATAGAGGAGCCAACAATGGATAGATAACAACCACACAAATAAATATAATATTACATCTTCATTCAATATTCAAATTATGAGAAAATTCTAACCCGTGTTTGGGACGGGTATCCATACTAGTTATTAGTCCTTCCGTCCCATAATACATGACACAACTGACCATATTACGCATGCCAATGCATAATTTTGAGTTTAAATATCTTCAATAATATAACGACATCTTATATGATATTATTTATCTTTGTAAAGTAGTAGAAAAATATGATCAAAATAAATTAGGTCAAAATTACACATTTTCAAATGAGTCATCTATTACAAGGAGGAGGGAGTATAAAAATGGGAAGATAGCCTCTTGTTAGTAGTATTTCTTGATTTCTATAAACAAGTGGACTTGCCTGATCAATAGCCGATATACTTGCTTTAGACCCTTTGTCCCCAATGAACCCATTATACAATTTCAAATTTGAATATCTTTAATTTCTTCCATTATAGATATCACACAAGAAATTGCATTATTTTAGCAACACAAATTATTTAAGAAATAATAATATTTATTTTTCAAAAAAATAAACTTTAGAAATTCATCTATTTCAAAACATAAAAAAAAAAAAAGTTCCACACTTATGTATGAAGAGGTTAAATACTGAATAAAATATTACTAACCGATATAAAATAATTCAAATATTTTTTTAACAATCTAGCTAAAAATTAGGGATGGTGGGGGCGATGGTGATGAGGGTTGGTTTGCGTAGATGGCCGTGAGAAAGGTTGAGAATGAGGCAAATATTTTATTTTGGTATAATTGCTGGGTTGGTGGTGTTCCGTTAGTGTGCGTTTCCACCGTCTGTTTGATTTAGCTATTGATAAATCAACTACGGTTAGGAGTATGTTTTTGCTTGGTTGGGGGGAAGGAGGGGAAACTTGGGTTTGGAGGAGGAGGTTGTGGGTGTGGAAGGAGATGTTAGTGCATTGTAAGTTATTATTATCTGATGTTTATTTGCAGTCTACGTTCCCAGATGGTTGGCAGTGGCTCCTGGATCCATAAGGGGGGCACCCAGTTCGCGATGTCTATGATATGCTCACTACTCAGGAGCACCCGCCTGTGTGCTCAGTCTCATATTTGATTTTACACAAATAGGTTCCGTTTAAGGTCTCCATTTTCGCTTGGCGGTTGCTTCGTGATCATTTGCCAACTAAGGCGAATTTGGTGAAGCGCGGTATCAATACTACATTAGATCAGTTGTGTGTTGCTGGGTGCGGTCACGGGGAGGAGGTTCAACATTAGTTCCTCTCGTGTAGCACATTTGGTACTCTGTGGAAGCTAGTGCGACCGTGGATCAGTTTTGTTGGTGCAAATTCTCAATTGATTACATATCATTTTCAGCAGTTTATTTATTACACAAGTGATCTGAAATCGTGGCGGTATTTTCTTCAGTTGCTTTGGTTACTGTGTGCTTGGATTGTGTGGAATGAGCATAACAAGTTATTTAAGCAGAAAGAAAATACCATCTTTCAATTATTAGTAAAGGTTAAGTCTTATTCTTTATGGTTTCTTCAAGCTAAGAAAGTCCGTTTTATTTTTGGGACCCATATGTGGTGGTCAAACTCCCTTGTATGTTTGGGCATCGACTGATTTGTATTTGTATTCAGGTGCTGACTTTGTAATTTTTTTTTGGTCTCTTTGGTACACTTTGTGCTGAAGAGATTGCTTGTTTGTGTTAATATATATCATTTTTGCTTGTTAAAAAAAACAATCTAGCTAAAAAAATTAAAAATATTAAACACAAATTTTATATATTAAAATAATAGGAGAACTTGTCAATCATTAGAAGAATAATACTCCCTCCGTTTCAAAATACATGTCCAAGTCAACCACTTCACATATGTCAATGCACAATTTTGACTGTTAATATCTTTAATTATCTAAAGTAAAAAATTATAAAAATTTAGTATTTTGAAAATATTTGTCGAGACAAATCAAACAACATCTTACATGCTAATATTTGTATTTATACATTAGTTAAAAAGTATGGTCAAAGCAAGTCAAGTGAATAGTGCACATTGCAAAAATTGGACATGTATTTTGAAACGGAGGGAGTACACAATAAAAATTTGATATAACTAAATATTATGATGAGCAATGATACTTGCCTGGTTAGAGTTTTGATTTGAACTTATTCGTGACTCCGTTCAATCCACATGATGTGATTTCAGTTTGTGCCACGTGTCAACGTGTAGTTGGTCTTCTGACCGGTTCAGAACAATTACCCCTCAAGTTGTTGATGCCTTTAAGGCGCAATGACTTTTAGCTGTAAAAGGAGGCGTCTGATGGGACGTCTGCGATAGTTGGCCTAATGGCGTTCATTGCGTTTGATGGGAAGTTTTTATTCCGTCTCCACTGAGGTGGTGCCCGATGTGAGTTAGTGGGAGCAGTTGGCATTTAATGCCTTGAACTGAATTGTTTGTAACGTGATGGCTGTTTAGTTTTACTTTCCACGTGCCTACTTTGTGGACTACACACGCACCGGGCTTTGCGCTTTACACGTTGATGGTCGGATTAGGAAAGCGTACCAAATCGTTTACCAAATAATAAAGTGATAAGTAGAGTATCGTATCCATATGGAATGTCGTTTTTTCCAAACAATTTGTGTTACTTATTTTAAGTTGACAATATAAAATAAAAACGATAAGAGTTAGAGATTGCAATTTTTATCTGTTTGCAACAGAGCAAGTTACCTATTTTTGGTTGCAGAAAAGGAAATAGTGGTTAGGACTCTTTGAATACCCCTAATTACTTTGTTGGATATTACATAACATTCATGTCGTGTTTAGTTATCTTAAATAGACTATATAAGTGATGAGGCCGTTAGGACGTTCTAACCTAGTCAGTTGTCAAGCTGCACCTGCTAATCGCACGGTGATCCTTACGTACAGGGTCTATACTATCTCGATTGATCTAGGTCTATCCTTCTGATGGCTAACCGCACCTGCCGATCACATGGTGATCTTTACGTGTGGGGTCTTGATAATTCAAATGTAACTGAGACACATACTTAAATTCGCCTTCTAGTTTTTCCAAAGGCTATGAAGTGTCAATGTTCCATTAGGTCAACCCATCCATGAATCTTAGGACACTCATAGCACACTCTCCTTCTTTCCAAAGTAGTTCTACAAATGGGAAGCCCTAGAAGCATCTACCTTACCTAAGGGTCGAGGACAATGGTCTTATTTAAGTTTATTCCCCTCAGTGCTTGTTTCCCCAATTACTAAACTAGTTTTTTTTTGAACAAGCAAATAACTGAACTAGTTACATCCTAGGTTCAACAGATTTTACTCAATATTAGTAATGTCACCTCCTAACTAGTTACCACTAGATTTAACTCTCTTTCGATATCTTTTGCTAGTTTACTAATCACTTACTTCATTGACAGATGATTACTAGTATAAGGAAATAAATATCAAGAAATAAGGTTCCAGATAGTAGTAGCAATGTTAAGCCCTGTTACAACCTATGTATTTTTTTTTGTGGTGGTTGGAGTTTGAACCTCATACCTTGCATATATTATGCATTGTCCCTACCAACTGAGCTAAGCTCACGAGGGTTGCACATCACCAAAATAAATTAATCCTAAATAAAACTTAATAGCGAACATAAAATATACTAAAATAAAATGATATTAAACTAAATAATTACCCAACAAAAGTAAACAAATGTTCATCTTAGAACCCTACTTATAAATATCTAGTTACATATGTTAACTACATAGAAAGACAAAAATAACATCCAAATCGATGTCAAAATTACATGAATCTGCATGTTTTGTTTACTTTCACCTTATTCTAAGGTACCGTTTGGTCAGACTTTTGTTCAGTCTAAAAGCTACTTTAAAACAAAGTTAAAATAAAGCTCTTTAAGGAAGAAGCTAAAGCTACTTGGTTTCTTTATTGTTTTTTAGTTTTATAGTTATTTTCAAGTTAAAAGTTGTTTGGCAAAATATTGTACAAAACTTTGAATTTATTACTTTTTTGGTGGTGTCCGGGATTCTAACCCTGGACCTTGCATATATTTATGCGTTATCTTTATCAACTGAGATAAGCTCACAAGGTCAAAACTTTAAATTTATTATGAATTAACATACTAAATAAAAAAATATTTAAAATATTTTTTGAAGAGAAAAAATGTTTAAAAGATAAGAATTTATATTATATAATATTATAGTTGTACATTGCTGGTGTCATTGAAAAAGACATGTTTAGTTTTTTTAATAAGAAAAAGATATGCATAGTTTGTTACAATACAAATGTGTAAAATAAATATAAGTATATTATTTTTAGGCAACTACACTGGTGCTTTTAATTAAAATCAAAATTTTATAAAAATAATTATACGCATTACGCAACACTAAAAAAAATTATATGCATTAGCCTAACAAAAAACAGACAGACGGACATAAAGTATTACTCTAAACGCTAATGTGTGTGTGTATGTTTCCGAGGTTGAAGAAAGGGAACAAAAATATTCGGTGTCATTCAATCACAGCGTGAATAAAAATATTTGCGAGGTTGTGATAATTAAAAGATATTGAAAATAATATATAAGTGATAAAAAGATAATAAAATTCCTTCAAAAATAGATAATAAAATAAATGGACCCTCATTAAAGAAATTAAATGGAACGGTTAAGAAAAATGGAAGAAAAAAACATAACGAAAAATTAAAGAAAAGGGTTGCCAGCGTGAGTTGAAAAGAGGTGCTTGTGAAATAAATTGTCGAGAAGTAGTTTTTTGAAATAGCATTCAACAACTTTTGGTCAAAGCTCATTCCATTCAATTTTATGCATTCTAAAAAAATGTACTTTTTAGTAGGTGCCCGTGTGTTCAGCAAGATTGATTTAAGGTCGGGTTATCACCAAATCAAAGTGAAAGATGACGATATTCAGAAGACATCCTTTAGGACACGCTACAGACACTATGAATATAATGTGATGCCTTTTGGTGTTACTAATGCGCCGGGAGTGTTTATGGAATATATGAATCGTATTTTTCATGATTATCTGGATCGTTTTGTTGTGGTGTTTATAGATGATATTCTGATATACTCCAAGTCCGAGGAGGAACATGCCGAGCATTTGAGGATTGTTTTGCAGGTGCTGAAAGAGAAGAAGTTGTGTGCCAAGTTATCAAAATGCGAATTCTGGTTGAACGAAGTAAGTTTTCTTGGTCACATTATTTCTAGTAGAGGTATTGATGTGGATCCATCTAAAATTGATGCGGTATCACAATGGGAGACTCCGAAGTCGGTTACCGAAGTTAGGAGCTTTTTGGGTTTAGCAGGTTATTACCGGAGGTTTATTGAAGGATTTTCCAAGATAGCACTTCCGTTAACTCAGTTGACTTGTAAAGGCAAAGCTTTTGTGTGGGACATTCAGTGCGAAAACAGTTTTAATGAATTAAAGAAGCGTTTGACGACAGCTCCGATTTTAATACTACCAAAATCGAATGAGCAATTTGTTGTGTACTGTGATGCGTCTAAGTTGGGTTTAGGCGGTGTGCTTATGCAGGATAATAAAGTAGTAGCTTATGCATCAAGGCAGTTGAGGATTCACGAACGTAATTTTCCTACTCATGATCTGGAGTTGGCTGCAGTGGTTTTTGTGCTTAAGATTTGGAGGCATTATCTGTATGGTTCTAGATTTGAGGTGTTCAGCGATCATAAGAGTTTGAAGTATTTATTTGACCAGAAAGAATTAAATATGAGACAGCGAAGGTGGCTTGAATTGCTAAAGGATTATGATTTTGGGTTGAATTACCATACGGGTAAAGCTAATGTTGTTGCAGATGCTTTAAGTAGGAAAACTTTACATATGTCTGCTATGATGGTTAAAGAGTTGGAATTACTAGAACAGTTCAGAGACTTGAGTTTGGTTTGTGAAGTGTCGTCAAAGAGTGTGAAACTGGGAATGTTGAAGATCACCAACGAATTTTTGGATAATATCAGAGAAGCTCAGGAAGAAGATGTGAAGTTGGTAGACTTAATAGTTGGAATTAATTAGACTGATGATGGTGACTTTAAGGTTGATGATCAAGGAGTATTGCGATTTCGAAATAGGATTTGTATTCCTGATGATGCTGAGATGAGAAAGATGATTCTGGAAGAAAGTCACAGAAGTAATTTGAGTATTCATCCGGGAGCTACAAAAATGTATCATGATTTGAAGAAGTTGTTTTGGTGGTCCGGGTTGAAGCGTGATGTGGCAAAATTTGTTTATGCGTGTTTAACCTGTCAGAAGTCAAAAGTTGAACATCAGAAGCCTGCTGGATTGTTGACACCTTTAGATGTTCCAGAATGGAAGTGGGATAGCATATCCATGGATTTTGTGACTAGTTTACCAAATACTCCAAAGGGAAATGATGAAATTTGGGTAATTGTGGATACACTGACGAAGTCGGCTCATTTTATTCCGATAAACATTAGTTTTCCTATACCTCAGTTGTCAGAAATCTATATCCGTGAGATTGTGAAGCTGCATGGTATTCCATCAAGCATTGTATTAGATAGAGATCCAAGATTTACATCTAGATTTTGGAAGAGCTTGCAGGAAACGTTGGGTTCTAAGCTGAATTTGAGTTTGGCGTATCATCCACAGACAGATGGACATACTGAGAGGACGATTCAGTCGCTGGAGGACTTGTTAAGAGTTTGTGTGCTCGAGCAGGGAGGAACTTGGGATAGTCATTTGTCATTGATTGAGTTCACTTACAATAACAGTTACCGTTCTAGCATTGGAATGACACCGTTCGAAGCGTTGTATGGCCGGAGATGCAGAACTCCGTTGTGTTGGTACGAGTCCGGTGAGAGTGTGGTACTAGGACCTGAGATTGTCCAACAGACTACCGAGAAGGTTAAGTTGATTAGAGAAAAGATGAAAGCGTCACATAGTAGGCAGAAGAGTTATCATGATAAGCGTAGGAAAGATCTTGAGTTTCAAGAAGGAAACCATGTGTTTTTGAGAGTCACTCTTGTGACCGGTGTTGGACGGGCGCTGAAATTGAAGAAGTTGACTCCAAGTTTCATTGGCCTGTATCAGATTTTGGAAAGAGTTGGGAAGGTTGCGTATAGAGTGGGTTTACCACCGCATCTTTCGAATTTACATAATGTATTTCATGTATCACAACTTCAGAAATATGTTTCGGATCCGTCTCATGTGATTCCAAGAAATGATGTGCAAGTGAGAGACAACCTAACGATCGAGACCTTACCAGTGAGGATTGAAGGCCGTGAAGTGAAGAAGCTAAGAGGCAAGGATATACCCCTTGTGAAAGTTGTTTGGGAAGGAGCGGCTGGTGAAAGTTTGACGTGGGAGTTGGAAAGTAAGATGTTAGAGTCGTATCCAGAGTTGTTTGAGAAATGTAAATTTTCGAGGACGAAAATATTCTAAGTGAGGGAGAGTTGCAACGCCCTATTATTTATTTAATTATTTTTATTTGAGTTTGGGGTCTTTTATTAATCTATTTAATTAATTGAGGTATGTGATATTGTGTGATGATTTTTCATGATTATTATTAAGTTGTTTTGTGATATTTGGTGAAGAAATATAATAAGATTTGATTAGAAAAATAATTAAATAAGGATAGTTTGGTAATTAGAAGAGTTTGTTAGGTTAAGAATTAGGAGAGGCTATAAATAGAAGAGAACAATAGAAAATTAGGGTTAGAATCCAGAAACAAGGAAACAGAGAAACCAGAAAGTTCTGTAAAATCAACTAATCCAAGGTAAGGGTGAGACTAACCTTCTTTAATCCTAAGCATATGAATTCTGAAATAGATTTGATCATGTTGAAGAAATTAGGGTTGAATCAAATTAGGTTGCTAAAAACCTAGGTAATCAGTTGAATTAATGTAAAAAATTGTTGTATAGGTTGTAGTGGATCAGTAGATGATGTTTCCTGTCAATTTTGGGGAGTTGGGATGTCAAAAATTGGGTTTTTGGGACAAATTCTAAGTTGATGTTCGTACTTTCATCATCCTGTTCTCCGTCGCTTGCCACAGCGAGCGATCATCCTCGCCTCGCGAGTTGTAGATAACTCGCCATGGCGAGCACTCTTTGGTCGCCTCGCGAGTGACCTAGTTGTCACTCGCCACAGCGAGTGATTTGCTCGCAACAGCGAGACCTTGGCAGAGAGTCACTACCTCCTCGCCACGACAAGTAACCCCACTCTCCACGGCGAGTTAGCCAGTAGGTTTCTCAACCTTGTGTCATTTCACATGTTTCTGTTTCGAGTTGGACTTAGGTTTGAATATGAACTTGTTGATAATTAAGTCGTGTATTCCAGTAGCTGTAGTTGACATGAAAAACCTTTCGTGGATGTTTGATTATGTGCATTATGTGCTATCGTCGTTGCATTTTTTTTTAAGTTGTCTTGTCACATAACCATTGGTCTAAGTTGGGGGCTTGATGCCTTGTTAAGATGAAAAGTTGGGGGCTTGATGCCTTGTTTAGTCGAATTACGACATCATGTTGAGAGCTTGATGCTCTATTGGTGCCACATGCATAATTATATTGCATATTGTTGAGTTGTTGTTGTTGTTGCATTGTCGAGTCATATTTGTTGCATTGTTAAATAGTTGTTGTTGCAGTTCATTGATAATTGGAAACTGAATTTATATGAAGTACTCGTTGGCAACTAAATGTTGAAGTTGTATGTTGATTAAATTCTGATTTTGAATTTGTTGCTTATTATTAATGAATGTGAAATCTCACCCCTTCTGTTTATAATGTTGCCTCTACGTGGGTAACATGCAGATAACCATGAGTAGTCGCTGATGTGAGTTGATCCTAGTGTCGTCATAGGAGTCTTGCTCTGATATGTAACGAGATGGGTATATCTATTTATGTTTTGTTTTTCCTTATTACGTAACTGTTATAAGAAGTTGTTGGACCATTTTAATTTGATATTTTTATTATGTTGGTGATGATGAGGCCTAGTGCCAAGTTTTGGATTAATAGTTGAATAGTTTTCCGTTGCGACTTTATTTTAAATATTATAAGCAGATGTTTTGTTTAAAATAGTGAGTTTTAACTCCACTTACGATCAATTGATTTTGGAATAAAAGTAGTGTGACATCCTGTTTTATGTTGAACTCTGATAATTTTAGGTATTAATTACATGTTGGGAAAACGGGTATTACATAAAGCACTTTATGCTTGAACCAAACTTTTATTTAGATGTACCGTAAAAAGTTTCCAGAGCTAAGCAAGTACAGCCAACACAGCAATACGATGAAAATTAAAGACCAAATTGTAAAAAAAAGAAAGGAAATACACAGAATCTTAAATGTCTGATTCATGCAGATTGAAGAAAATAGATAACACAGCAGATAGTTCCAGCATTCGAGCAAGTTAAACAACTTTAGTGTCTTTAGGATCAATCTTGACACAAACAACACTGTTAGGTTTTGTAACCGATAACTGACCAGCTTCACCATGTTCAACAGCCACAGAGTCAATGCTATCAGAGGACCTCTTAGAACCTGTTTTGCTGGTTGGTGCGTCAATCACCGAGGTATTGTTGCATGAGTCCTCAGCCTCCGATACATCGTGCAGAAATTTGCGTAAAAAAATCTTTTTAAATTTGTTACGAATTAAATTTTCATGCATTTCATCAGTAGTCGTAGATTATATATATCTAATCAATTAAGTACCATCTGGACATTATAATTGTTTGCTGCAACTCCATCCAGACTAAGCTCGTCTGACAGATCCATCGTTGGGTTTCTATCACACATACATCAACAAAAGAACCGATTAGTCATAAGATGATTTCCTTATGTGCATTAATCCAAAAAAATTATAAGATTGTAATATTAGATATGAACTACCTCCAAATTATACTTAGACATGAATTGTTTGATGACACCAACATCATCAGATGCCTTGTTAACTGCATAATTCCTATACTTCTTTTCGACATTTCCTTCAACAACCTTAACCTTGAAAAGAACTTGCTTGTCAACAAACACATTAAAATCAGCCGGATATTTACTGGCTCCTCCTCCCTGTTGAAAAAGTGTAAGATGTTAGTAGAAAATTCCCTGCATAAATAAACCTCATATATAGACCATGCATTTATCCACTACCTTCTCACGTTCATTGATTAAGTCTTGCACATTACGCCCAATAAACTGTGTCACTTGGCGATTAAAAAGAACAAAGGTAGTGGACCTTGTATCGTCCATCACAATGACATGCAGCTTGAACCTAACAAATAATCAACCATATCAATACACTTTTATGTATAACAAAAACAAAAATTATATTCGGATAAGATTTAAATACCTAGGGACAACGCTCTTGCAAGTCTTGCACTTGCGACAATTGAGAATTCCATTGTCAACAGTGACCAATGATGCACACTGGTTACATGATTGAAAGTACCACTCAACCCCAGATTCGATCTCACATATAGTGGCAAGTACCGAACCTTGACACACCTATAAAATATTCATCGCCTTTTGCATAAAAATCTTGAACATAAAAATCGACTTGAATCCAAAACGATATTTAAAAATTTCAAAAATAGACAGCTACCTGAGTTGACTCAATCATACTTTCGATTGTCATTCTCTTGGTGTTGAGCAAGTCATCTGATAGAGCTGCAGACCTGTTGTTGAAATTTGGCTAACACTTTAGGTCAATTGAAGCGATGCATTTTTCATCCTGATAAAAGTATACCAATGTCAATAAAAGCGCAATGAAACTCAAGTAGCACAAAGCATAACAATCACGACACAGTGCATACAATGAAATTATAGGGTCTTCCCACTATTATATTAGAGAAATATGTGTTGAAATGTTTACCAGTTAGGCAGTGATATAACAGTAGAGTTTCAATGTTTCTGCCGGTCATGTTTTCTAAAATAGAATTAGAGTTAGTTGAGCAATTGAGATTTCAAGTATGAAATGAATTAGTTAGATGGAGGAAAGATAATAAGAGAATAGGGAATATAATTTAGGGTAGTGAGTAGCTCAACTTAATAAACAAAGCATCGAACAGGAGAGGACAAAGTGATTGATGAAACAATAAAATATGTTTGAGATTGCTGTGCTACCTAGTACCTAGTAAAGAATTAAAGAAAAAAAAGGTAAGTTAACTAACCAGATGATGATATGCGCTGATTATTGATAAAACGGTGATAGCTCGTCAGAGGAGGTATCACAGACCTGGATCCTCTCCTTCTCTCTCCTTCACTAAATCTTAACTATTACATCAATCCAATGGTTGATAATTTAAAAGTCAAAAAACCTTAAAAATATCCTCCCTCCCAATTTTTAATTGTGCATGACTTCTGTTTTTACACTTCCACAATAAATTCTTCATTCATCTTCCTCTATTCAGTGCAAACAATTGCCGCCATATAGCTCATCCTCACCTTTATCGCTTTTGCATTCTCTTCTATGCCTAATTTCTTTACTGTATGTTTTATTGTGAATCTCTTCACTGCATAAATAAAATTCCTCTATTTTAATTTAGAAACACCCACCTCTAGTTGTTTTTATCATTTAGCATGAAAACCCTGTTTGTAATAACAAAATCATTGTTTTCAACATATGAGAAACATATGAGTCATCTATGAAATGAACAAAAAAGGCATACACATTGTAAATAAATTGCATAAAATTTTATTGCATGAGACAAGTATATGGATCGTAAACCACCGCGTCAACCGCCCGCCGCGTCGTCTGCCTTTATGCCATCATAAACAAAAAGTTGTTAATTAAAAAAACCTTTGATGTTGGTTGAAGAGAGATTTTCTCAGAGGAAAGGAAGGAAAAACTGAAGAGACGATGGTGATTTACATTAATCTTGTTGATGTCGTTGCATTGCCACCACGCCGTCGGTTACTGTTGTGCAGTCCTAATTGGTGGTGTTGACAGCGCTGTTGGTGGGAAGGGAAGAGAAAGGATTTAAATATTACTTTCTTTTTAAATTTTATTCTCTTTTAAATTTTTGACCATGAGATTGATCTAATGGTTAAGATTTGGTGAAGGCGAGAGAATGAGAGAATTGTGGAAGGAGAGGATCCAGTTCCAGGTATCACTTTCTCCTATTATATGTTCAACCTAATCGTATTTAATTCGTATTAGAGGAGGTAGGGAGAATAGGATACCTTGTTATTTTGCTTTGCACAACAATATGAGCGATTTGTTTATATTGCTTTGAAATATGGTTAATATAGTAAAATCAAGCTTAAGAATTAGGTTAAGAATTGCGACACGGGTTAACATCTAAGAGTAAAATCAAGCTTAAGAATTAGGTTAAGAATTGCGACACGGGTTAACATTTAAGAGTAAGAGATTACTCATCAAAATAATTGTCATTTTAACATTACTAGACCATCAACTCGTGCGATGCACATGTCATATCAACTATAATATATAAGAATAAGAATAAAGTATATCACATTATAGATTTGACCCGTAATTGAAATTAAAATACCTCTAGTGTTTTGTAAAAAAAAGTGAAATTTAAAAATTAGAATTAGGGTTAAGTATAACTTGACCAGTTAAGATTTATAAATAAGAGGATGATAATATAATGTTGATGGAAATAAATGTTAGTGATTACATTGGAATTGATCAAAATGAGTGGGAGAGATGTGATTATGCATTAAACATGAATCATCTAAATTAATGACATTAATAACATGTTGTGGGAATTCAAATTCGATTTTTAAATTATCAAGATGGTTTAGGAGTATTAATTGCGTGGAGAAAAGAGGAAAATTTTTAGGTTAGAATTAAGGTTAAATATAGCTTGACTGGTTAAGATTTATAAATAAGACAATAAAACCGGATAAAATAGGTAATAAGATAAAATAGATTATAATATGATTCTTAATGATGTATTAAAATCTTATATCCTAAATTCCATACATAAAATAAACAAACTTAAGGTTAAAATACTTTGATTAAAAGGAGAATGCTACAGTTTTATTAAACTATTTACAAATGAATTAGATTATTGAATAAATAATAAACCTAGAAAATTACTTAAAATAACATATACACACTGTATATAAAATATCAGGGTGTTGCAAGAGGTTAGATAGATCATCTCAAATTTCATGGAAATTAATAGTGTCAACACAATAATAATGCATATTTTCCATGTCTCATGCGCTAATAATGTTCTTTGACATTAGTGAGTTATGTGTCAACACAGTATAGCATTGAGTAATGCTTGTTTCCTCTTATTTATTTTTTAAGACCAGATGTCTTACCTTGCACCTCAAGTGTAAACCTTGATATTTTTGTATTTTAATTTTTTTTAAACAAGAATAGGATGCAAAATCATCACGTGATATAGATTAACATTCCAACTATATGTTAGCACCTCAACCATATCACCTATCATTTCAAGAACCCCAAAATTTATTGAAAGGGTAAGAATGAAAAATAAGAAATATTTTTTTCCCGCAAACACCATCATAATTATTTTAGCCAATTATTATATTTTTTGTGACGTTCTTTTTTCCATTTATTTCAAAGGAGAATAAAGCATTTGATGTTGTTAAAAAATTAAAATGTGAGATAAATCTAAATTGAAGCGTAATAAAAATCATAAGTGTAACAATTTATGGCATAAGTATAAAATGATAGTCATAGAAGTAACATAAACTATTTTTTAACGTAATTATTGAAGATTCTCTATGGCCATGAATTAAAGTTCAAATTAAGGAAGAAGACAATCTAAACATTAATTTCTACTTCCTTATTTCATTTCATTACGATCATCTTAGAGTACAAAACCACAACTATTTGATCCATGAAAATAGAAAATGAACAAAATAAAATTTATCGGTGCCAAAACAATTATGAAATGACAATCATGGAATCAATTTAAAACATGAACATAAACCAAATGGGAATCCAACACTAATAGCGTTAGCGCTAAATTTACACCAAACTTTTTGAGGATGCGGGCACATATTCTCTTGACAATCATGATCGCCCATACATACACCCGTATGAAGTTCTATGATAAAAAGTCGAATAAATGGTGTTAGTAAAATGATATAAAAAATTGGGCACTTCTACGATACACTCATAATTTTTAGTGTATCGGTATTCTTGTTTCACAAAATTTATAAATTAACGATCACTTTTATGAAATAAAAAGCTATTTGTCAATATTTATATTTTAGAAAACATAATTTCACAAGAAAAAATATCATTTCATTGTTTATAATGATCATATTAAAAAATTTACATTTTGTCATAAAAAATAATCAATATTCATTATTATGAGTAATAAAAATTCGTAAGAATTAAATTTTATTTCATTGAAGCTCTTGGTAAATAAAATTTAATTACTATAGTTGTCGATGATAGAAAATAATTATTTTTCTTCAAAAAACAACTCATTTATTATTAATTTAACAATTTGGTGTACCGATACACCCAAATTTATTGGATGTACCATAGAAATTGCCTAAAAAATTGTATATGAAGTGCCTAAGAAAACTTATCAAGGAAAAAAAGTGGCTTACCGACATTGTTCATTGCAACAATAAATGGAGAAATAAAGATAGTCATAACAAAAACAAACATGGCAATTTTATACATACTTTCTTCCCTCTTCATATAAGAGATAGAATATATGGTTTATAACTTTATGATTTATAAGCCAATTCTAACCTTAAATACATTAAATAGTTTAAGAGCTCACTATCATTCTTCATATTAAATGTGTTGTATTTTTACTCTTGGTGCACATAGTAAATAGGTCGTATAAAATATTTATAATTAAATCTCTCTTAAGTACATTAAAGTGTTGTGTTTGTTCTTTCAATATTATTTTGAAAGTTTTTTTTTTTATTCTATAACCTTTCATGTGACTGAAAAAGGAAATCACAAAATATGAATTTTTTTGATTGGATTTCATGTGAACTCTAAGCCATATAAGAGCTATAACCATTGTGCGTGCGTGTCTATATATATATATATATATATGATGAATTATTTGACGATGTGTAATGATGAGTTATTTGATGATGTGTAATTACGAGTTTTTAATGATGTGTATTGATAAGTAATGATGAGGCACTCATGAATTCATTGTCGTGTCTATTTGAAGATGTGTATTTAAATATGGGTTGAATAAAATTAGTAACATACCTATGATATCCAAAACTGGTGAGTAGGTTTGGTACCACATGCATATTTGGTTGAGTTTAGGAGCATTGAATACATAAATGTATTTTATCGATGAATGTGAATTCATAAATGATAATTGTCTTTGTTTAAGTATTGAGTGTCCACTTGTGATTGTTTAAAGATGATAATATATCTAGCTAATTGTGTTTTATGTATGCTATCTCTTGGAGTCTACTCATGATTTTTATGCACCCATATTATTTTGAATGTATGCTCACCCCCCCTTCTTTTGTTGGATGCTTGTACCTTTATGTTGTACAAATATTCAGGACGAAGAACCTCAGAAGTTGTGAGTCTTGGAGAATGTTGTTGGGGTTGGGGGTTTCTTTTCACTTTTTCAGATTTTATTTTGGAATTCATGTTGGAATTCGGTTTAATTGTTAATATGATATGACTATGTTTTGAACTTATTTCTGCCGCACTATTTTTAATTAAATTGAAGTACTTTTGAACGATGAGGATGCATTTGTGACACCCTTGTATGTTGAATATATTAATTGTATTTTTGATTTAGAAAATACTAGTTGGGGTTATGGTGTTACATAGGTTGTATCCGAGTAGGTCAGTACAGTCAGACCAAGTTATAACTTTGTTAATTCCCTCATAGCGAAAGGTATGAAAGTATTGTCGATACTCGCATTCGTTATAGTAAGGGTGAAGATCATGGCAAGCCTTATGTGTCTCCAGCTGATAAGGGAAAAAAGAAGGTTACTGCTAGAAATGAGAAAAGTGGGGAAGACGTGAGGTGCTTCGAGTGCGGTGGATTGGGACATCGTTTTGCTGAATGAAAGAACCCAACTTTGGCTTGTTTCAATTATGGGAAGACGGGGCACCGTGCAGACGAATGCAGGAGTAAGGATATTGTTTGTTGTAACTGTGGATAATCTGGTCACATCACTATTAAGTGTAAGAAACCGAAGAAGGCGTAGTCGGATAAGAAGTGATGTTTTCTTACTTGAAGTTGGAAGTGGGATAGCATTTTAATGGATGAAGTGCAGATAAGGGATACTGTCATACCCTATTTTTTGACCACTTTTTCTCTTTTTTCACCCTTTTTATTCGTATTTTAAAAGCCGAGTAATTTTATCCTCTCAGACGAAATTTTGGCAGAAAGGTATTTTGAAATACCTCAATTTTGTTACGAAAGGGACAGTTTTAAGTGTTTATTTTTTATTTTTATTTTCTTTATTATTTATTAATTTCTTAGTCAATTTTAGTTTGTTATACTTTTTTATTTATATGTCATTTTATTGTTTGTCCTTTTATTTATTTATTATCGTTTTTTTCTTTAATAGTTATTTGTTAATTCTGTCTTTGAGGGACAGTCCAGTCTTTGAGGGACACCTCACCATTTTTACCTGCAAACCCTAATCTGGCAGTCTATAAATAGATTGTCATTAATGCAAGTCTGACAAGTCACATCAATCATTGGTAGCCGCACCACTCATACCCATAAACCCTATTTCCTTTTCTCTTTCCACTTTCACAGATCAAACTTCAAAATTCAACAAGAAAACTCATGAATCCTCAAGAACATTCAAACTAATTTTCCAGATCCAACACCAAACCTCAAAATAGTAATACAATTCCAATTTCCAGTAACAACACAATTTCATCACCAATAATCTTCAAACCACTTAAAATCCACTAAACACAAGTCATGTGAAATCAACACTGTTCACAACCAAACCTAACAAATCGTACAACCCAATACAGCCGAACTCAGCAACAACCAACATGAATTGAATCGATTTTGTGGAAAAGGAAAGGAACCGAACCAGATTTAAGGAAAGGGGGAAAATCGATCCAGTTCGAAGCAACAAGAAGAAAGAAGGGTAGGAGATCGAACAGGCTGAACCGTTTGCGTTACAAAGGAGAGGTAGAAAGAGCCGAGACCAGAGAGAGAGTTCAGATCGTTCAAGCTAAGCACATAGATCCAGATTCGAAACAGTAGAAAAGAAAAGGTATTTTAGTTCATTTTCTTTTTTCTTCCCTTTCAAAAGATTTTCGAAAATTAGTTCTTGTTTTTTTTGGGTCCTTTAATCTGGATCCAATTCAATTTACTGTAAGTCCATTGAATCTATATCTTAGGCCCATTTTATTTTCTTTTTTACTACTGTTTTACTAAATACACCTCTGTTTTCACTTCTGCACCTCTTTTCTCTAAAAATTTATTTTCTCTTTGTGCTCAAATCTCTTGCTTGTTTTATTTGTTTGTATTGTTATTATTTTATGTTATATTTTCATTATTACTTAGGATCATATCATGCATTTTTCTTACTCTTTAGTTTATTTAGGCTTAAAAATCATTTCATGCATATTTTATCTCTTTTTTTGCTTTTTTTAGCATGTTTGTTCATTTTATGCATTTGTGCTTTGCATTTTCATTTGTTATCATTGCTTTATTATTTCATGTCATGATTTATAATGTGTTTAGGAACCTTTGTAATACCTATAAATGAGAAGTAGCACCGACACTCACACATTTACTTTTTACCCCTTTATGTCATAACCGTGAGCGAGGACGGAAATGAAATAGAGACAAATTAGGATAATTTTTTTGACAATTTAAGGACCTTAAAACCAAGTTAGCAACTTTAGGCGTATCCGAGAAAAAAGGGATTCTCATTTGGATCCAATGTCCTTATAAAATCCCTCGCGTTTTAAAACTCTTTATTTTTTTCCGTTACGCTAGATATCTAAGATTTTTTTATTTTTAGCTCATTTTAGTTAGATTAATGAAAAATTCCAAAAAAATCAAATATGCAAAAACTCAAAAATATTTTTTTAACAGACCTTGGATTTTAACCCAAGTGTTTCCCTTTACCTTTTTCTAATTAAACTTAATTGAATCTTAACCATATTTAGACTTGGTTCTCTTTTATAATTAAAATTAAATCGCATTTTTATTCTTCTATGCCATTTCGGCTTCTTAGCCTCTAATTTTTTTTTCAAAAACAAGTGAATCACCTTTTTTGTTCTTGTATGCCTTTTCGGCCTCTCATCTCTTCTAAAAAAACCTTTTTCAAAACTTTAAAATCAATACAACCAATAAATCGAAATTTTTAGAGTGAACTACTTGATTTTGACCCCAATTTTTGGGTAAGTAGGCAAAAGACTTATGTCTTTCCAAATCAACAAAAACAACAAAAACGTACTTCTTGTTCCTCCATTCTTTCACTTAGAACTTTAGGTACTATTTTCAAATAAAGCAAATAATTTAGCACAAGATAAAGTAGGCAAGAGGTTCGTATAGAATATCATAGATGCTTAGGATGCTAGCACCTTTCCTTCGCGTAACCAACCCCCGGATCCTTAATCTTAAGGGTTTTTCTCTCTTTTCCCCTTCCCAAGAATAAAAGTAGAAAGTTCAAAGATTGACGATTCAAGACCAATCCAATTACTTGATATCCAAAATCACCGAGCCCATATACCTTACCAATCGAGACACTACCATTGAGAATTAAATATCGAGAGGTAAAACAACTGAGGGGAAAGGATATTGTCTTGATGAAAGTGGAGTGGGGAAGACCTGCTGGAGAAACTGTAACTTGGGAGTTGGAGAGCCGTATAATGGAATTTTATCTAGAACTGTTTCCTTCAAGTAATTTTCGATGGCAACAATTCTTTATGTGGGGGAGTGTTGTAACACCCCAATTTTTAAATAATAATCTATTAGTATTATTATTAGTAATTGATTGTTTGATATTATTAATTAAATTATTCACGATTATTGAATTATAGGTAGTGAGGAAGTAGATGGGTTAACTAGTTGGTTAAATAATGGGAGAAAATAATTTTTAAGAAGAAAATAGTGTTTTTGGCAAGAATAAGGAAGTAGAGTGCAAATAGAGGTACATTAGAAAAACTTGGTAGAAAAGGGGTGTAAGTAGTAAGTTAGGTAGTGTCTTAGTGATACGAAGAGAGAGAGGTATAAACAACAAGGCTGTGTAGTTTTAAAAAAGACTAATAATCAGACTATTGGGTGCAGATAGTAAGTCTATCTAAAAATTATGGGAGAAAATTAAAACCAACTAGAGGTTATAAACAGAGAAGAACATTAGAGAATTAGGGTTATAAAAAAAGAAAAAGGTTAAGAGACCAAAAGAAAACTAGGGTTACAGATCGTCAATTGTTATTCGCTGTTAGGAGTCGTTTTTGTCAATGCTTTGATTCTGTAATATTGGGGATTAGGGTGTCTCTTTACCTTTTCATATTTTATTTTGGAATTTATGTTGGAATTTAATTTAATTGTTAAGATGATGTGACTATGTTTTGAATTTGTTTCCTCTGCATTGTTTTTAATGAAATGGAAGTACTTTAGAACAATGAGAATGTGTGGCACCCTCGTATGTTTAAAAAATAGTTGTATTTTTTATTTAGAAAGTACTAGTTGGGGTTAAGGTGTTACATCTTGTGGTAAACAACAACAATGTTGCATGGTTGTGGCATAAACGAATTACACACATTCACATGGATCATTTAAATAAATTAGTAAAACATGATATTGTATTTGGATTACCTAAAATTAAGTTTATTAAAGGCAAATTATGTGATGCTTGTCAGAAAGGTAAGCAAACAAAAGTTTCTTTCAAATTAAAGAATATAGTCTCAACATTTAGACCTCTTGAATTAATTCATATCGATCTTTTTCGTCCTTCAAGAACTAGAAGTTTGGGAGGAAACTATTATGCCATGGTTATTGTTGATGATTATTCTAGATATACTTGGACTGTCTTTCTTGCAAATAAACATGATTCTTTTAAAGCCTTTAAGAAATTTGCAAAGTTGATACAAAATGAGAAATCCTTGATCAATAACTTTTTGGCACAAAGAACACCACAACAAAATGGTGTGCTATTGTCTCTTCAAGAATCATGCTTCATATGATTGACTATAGCATGTTCTCCTCGTATCACTTCATGTTATGTTATTACCCATTGAACCTATTTTTTGGGATCTCCGGTTATTTAAGTCGGGTCACCATCATGAGTTATTCACTTTTCCAAAGGAAGTAGTTCCATTTTAGTCAGTGTTATAGACTTTCTCTCTAGCTAGTGCTTTCATCAAAGAATCAGCTAAATTTTCATTATTGCGTTCTTGATCCACACTTATTGCCCCTGTGGAGAATAACTCTCGAACAGTGTTCTGCTTACGATGTATCTATCGTTATAGTAACGGTTCTCAATTTTTGCAATAGCCGCAATACCATCACAATGGATCAACACAACTGGCAACATTTTTTCCCAAAAGGGAATCTTTGCAAGCAAGAATCTTAACCAACTTGCTTCTTCACTTGTTGTTGTTGGTGCTATCATCTAGGACTTCATAGTAGACTAAGCTAATATAGTCGGTTTCATTCCAAGTAACAAATCCTCAAGCGATACTAAATATATATCAATTGGTGGCTTTGGAATCATTTGATAAAGTGTTTCAATCTGCATTTGTCTATCCTTCCAGGACTGTAGGAAACCTTTGATAATGTAAACCAAGGTTAATGGTTCTTTTTAGGTATCTTAAGACCCTATTAATAGTTTGCTAATGCTCATTACTACGTTTACTGCCAAACCTGCATAACAATCCCATGACATAGGCAATTTCGAGTCTAGTGCAATCAATGGCATACCAACGATGCTTGTATATTTTGATTGTCTCTTACTATCACCAGTGTTCTTAAACAATTTTACACTTGGATCATATGGTATGCAAACAGGTTTGCAGTAAGAGTAATTGTATTTCCTTAAGATCTTCTCAACGTAGTGAGATTGATCCAAAGAAATTCCCTTTTCTGACTTGGTAATTTTGATACCCATAATTACATTAGCTTTTCCAACATATTTCATATCAAAGTTGTTAGACTATATTAGCATGTGGTTAGTTTGGTGGCATCATTGTCCATTTAAAAAACTGTGTACCCCCAAGGGCACACCCTTGAGTATGATACCTCCACTATATTAACACTATTGTTGTGTGTAAACTATCTTATATGAGATGTATGAATTTTTCAATTCACACATCAACACTCATAGTGTTCCAACAGACACAACTGACTCGAGATAACTGAAGCTAGAAAAGTGGTGGAGGGAAGTCGTTTGATGAAAGTGCAAGGCCATGCAAAAACACGCTCTTCTTTATGAATTCCTATATTTGGAGCATTTTTTTAAAAGAAACTTTTATTTTTCCATTTTCTAAAACTTCATATTTGGAACTGGATCCCATAGATGAGTCTAATTTCTCTTTCTGATAGAGAAGCATTGCATGTTAAGTTGGAGCTTGACTCTATATAAGGTCAAATTATAAACTAGAACATTCACTAGAAAAGTGATGCATAGTATGAACTTTACTTAATGAACATTGAGGACATTTTCCTTTATCAATAAGTGCATCTTGATATTGCATGTGTAATTCAATTTGTTATTCATTTACGATGTAAATTATGGTTATGTTCAAAAGGTTTGTATGAATTTTCTCACATGAATTCTTTTGGCTTTTTGCATATGACAAATTTTGAGAGAACAGCGTTTTGTCCAAAATTCACTATTTATAAAAAAATCTTACTTAAAATAAGTAAATTCAAAACATGTACATGTATTATCTCCAATTTTACAAGAAACCAAACCAATGTATGCGATTATAAATAAGATTTTTGATGAGTTAATTAGAATTAAAGGAGTAATGGCATGAGCTTGACCTACCTTGCATGCATCATACCATGTGTGTACAATTGTGATGCATGCAGGGTAGACTCAGCTTGATCCTTTAATTACTCATCAAGAGTCTTATTTATAATCTCAACTTGAGTTAATTTCTTGTCAAATTGGAGATAAAGCATGTAGGTATTTTTTATTAACTTATTTTAAACAACATCTATTAATAGTTTTCATGTGTGAGATTTTCCATAAAAAGTGAATTTTGAGATAAAAGTTGGTTTAATTTCAACGAGTGTTTGATTTTTCAAAAACCTATGAATAATAGTCCAAAATAACGTGTTCTCTGAAACTTTTTGTTATCTGCGTAAAAACAAAGGAATAGCTCCATAGTTCTAGCACACCAAGATTATAGGTAAGCCTAACCTCTCCACTCTTAGTGAGAAATTAAAGTGAGAAATTTTATACCAAATGTTCTGGACCACTCACACGGCTACACGTGTGCAATATTACATCGCCTCAAGGTTTCGCACTCAAAGAAGCACGCCAACTCACCTGCACCATGCCACATCGGAGCACGACTCCCTGCCAGGATCACGGTACACGTGTCCACTCCCGCTCCTGATCATACGCCGCATAACTTGGAGACGGTTATATCAAGAGCGTGCCTATATAAAGGTGAACTTGCTTCACCTTCAAGGTACACAACATTGTTCACAACTCTCCCAAGACTTTTCTCTCAATTCCATTACGGACTTGATCGCCAGAGTGCTAACGTGCCTGTAGACATCTTTCGTTCCACCGCAGAAGACGCTTCGCCGCGCACCAGAAGTTGTTACCGAACATCAGAGCATTCTACACAACTGTTGTGACTCAACCGTTCTCACCGGACAGATCATTTGGCGCTAGAAGGAGGGGATCATTTGCTAAACCGCCTCGTTCCAACGATCCTCCACTGTAAGCGTTTTCTATTACGCGTATCTCCGTCGTAAACGTTTTCGGATTACATGTTCCGCTACCGCAACGGTCGACAGTTACTACTCCTATTCTCGAAGTAATGGCTGGAACTCAATGGAGTACCGCAGCGAGTCGTTCTGCCACCTCTCAAGCACCGCGTTCGGCGATCTAGATTCGAACGGTTCCGATACTTGAACCGGTGAATCCTGAAGGAAGCAATGTCATCCTAAACACCGCAACCGGAGTTTGCGCTGCAACCGCCTTGAATGCAAGACAATGGCACCAAACAACACACCACCAAAGCACCTGCATCCTCATAACCCTCAGAGATAATTTGTGCGGAGTTACCATTAATCTCCGAACAATCCTTCATGAAGTGACCCATCTTGTTACAGTTAAAGTACTTAAACTTTGACTTGTTACCATTCTTTCTCCGGTTACCTCTACCTCCACCATTCCCTTTTGAAACAATTAGGCCTTCACCGTTTTCATCAACTCTCAAGTCCTTGGACTTGGTCAACTCCTTGGTTCTCAAAGCCGCTTTAACTTCTTCCAAGGTAATAGTGCCTTCTTTTCCATAGAGCATGGTATCTTTGAAAGATTCAAAAGATCTCGGTAGGGTACACAACAAGAGTATAGCTTTATCTTCATCCTCAAGATGCACGTCAATATTCTCCAAGTCATCAAGGATTTTGTCGAACTCCGTAAGTTGCTCCATGATGGTCTTTGACCCCACCATCTTGAATGAGTAGAGTTGTTGCTTTAGGAATTGCCGATGATTCAAAGACTTTGTCATATACAAAGACTCCAACTTTGACCACATGGATGTCGCGGTTGGTTCCTTCGCTACATCTCTCAAAACTTTATCCCCGAGACACTCCTGGCCTTGTCCACTATCTCGGTCTTCTCCGCTTGTGACATGGAGACCGGTAACACACTTTCATCCTTCAAAGCTTTCTCACACTTTTGTTGTATCAACACCGCTTCCATATTTACCTTCCATAACCCAAAATCATTATCTCCGGTAAACTTCTCAATATCCCACTTCGAACCCATAGTACTTGATTATTGTTTGATCCTTGCCCCACGGTCGACGCCAATTGTTGTGATTTCGTTAAAAATCACACCAATAAAATACTTGATGTGTGGAGAAAAATAATCAAACAACCAAAACAAGTGGGTAACAATTATAAACACAAGCAAAAGTAAGAAAAAACAGCGCGAGAAAGAAAGAGAGAACACACGAAATTTGTTTACCCAGTTCCGTCCAATATTGACCTAGTTTGGGGGAGAAAGCAGCTCTCCGTTCCACTATAATGATGAGTAACTTTACAAAAGAGATATCAAGAGTTACAAAAATAAGTCTTCAAACCTAATTCTACCCAAAGTCTCAATCTCTTCCCGTGACCAAGAGACTCAATCCTAATAGTGTTTCCCAAGGTGAATCAATCTCAACCATAGTGTCTTCCGCTTAGAGAATCTCTCTAAACCCTAGTTTGTTGTTTGTTTCTAAACCCTTCTTTTCAGCCCCCTCTATCTCAAGGTTTACTCTGATACAAGGTCTATATTTATAGTAAAAGTATCCCTTAAAATTTGGAACAAATCTGCACTGAAAAATACGTTTCTGTTATTCGTCTTCGGCGCATCAACGTGCCATGTTATGATCCCATCGTGATATGTTTTTTCCAGCGACTTGCTTCAGGAATCTCTTCAGCAAACGTGACACGTATTCTCCAGAACCTGATTTTAAGTTAACTCTCACAACTTCCTTAATGATTTTATGATTAAAAGGTGTTATGTCATTGTTTGCTCTCCTTAGTTGTTACTAAAAATAGATTGTCGTTTGTTCTTGTTGATTGTTAGTATTACAAAGTTTAATTGCTGTTAATTTTCATGTACTTTGTTCTTGTTTATTGATTGATGGTAATTGAATTTTAAAACTATATTCCTATTGTATTGGCTTAAATAAATATGAATTATTAACAAAGCTACCGTTTTAACTAAATTCTGAAATTGAATTTTAAGACTGAATTTTAAAACTTAATCTAACTGTTCAATGGAATGTCATTTGCACTTGACCATAAAGAGAAGCTACTAATTTGCATTCATATTGTTAACGATGATTTGATTTATTTTGAATGCAGTGCTCTCTCACTATTGAGATGCAAACCATTTGTGATGACAAGTACGTTATGTACAAGAAACAAGTCCGAGAAGAAGAAGGTGGAGTATCTCACATTGATCAGCCTTGTTCTCAGTATTGACATTGATCCAGAATCTCTTGAAATAGCATCTCTTAATGCAGTGGAACTTGAGGTATTGCCCTTTTCCTCAAGATGAGGAGGTGGGAGTAGAGGAAATCGGGGAAACTCAAAGAGTGATAACAAGTCGAAGTACAAGTGCTTCAAGTGTCACAAATCGGTCACTTCATGGGGATTGTCTCGAGTTAGGTCACAATTATGACTCTGTACAATTTGCAGTTTCCTTGGAGAACTATAAGGTGGAGTATCACATTGATCCAGAATCTCTTGAAATAACATCTCTTAATGCGGAGGAACTAGATTATATTCCTGTGTAATGAGTCAAAGAGCTGAAAGGGACAATATAGGAAATAGGAATGTGGACTCATATAAATAAGACAAGACCAAGGAAATAAGGCGAGGAATATGTGTGATGTAACTTTAATTCCAAGTCATAACAGTTAATATTTTTCCTATGTTCAGGTCCAAGGCGACAGTAAAGCTGTGGCGTATGAAGATCCTATTATTCTTGATATAATAAGGTCTAAGGAAGTAAAAACTAATGTGCTGGTTGGTGATGTGAAAAACCTTGAGGAAGAGTTATTTTCTAGCCCAGTTGTTGGGGCAGCTCAGATACAATCAACAAAGGTTGAAGTGATATCTGAAAAACATAATGAAGATAACCATATGATTAGACATGGCAATGGGGCTGGGTGGGGACGGATTTTACATTCCCCGTTTTCATACCAGAATCCCATATACTTATCCATTGTCATACTCATACCCAACGGGATGAGAAATTGAACCCCATTCCCAATCAAAACGAAAACTCATCAAATTGAGTTTGGTTCGAGCTGTTAACCACGGGTATGGATTTTATTGCCATATCTACCTATGATATGATTGATAAAAACTCTTATATTCAATGCATAAGACTTCCACAAGGGACGTAAGTTAGTTCATCGGATTGTTTTTGACAACCACCAATATGTATAGGGGTCCATTTGTCACGGTTTTTCCTGTGAAAAAAAAAAAACAGTTATTTTAAAAAAATACTCAATTTTAAGAATTTCCATCTTTTTGTTACAGATTTTCAAAAAAAAAAGGTGAATCTGAAAGAAAAATATAAAACTGCAGCTTCATGCAAGTGATTTGTTTTGAAAATCATTTAGTGATTTTCATTATGGTTACCAAATGCAAAATAGTTTATTTGCCCTCTTTGAGATTCAATGACCAATTAATTCGAAAAAAAAATCCACTGAATGATTATTATAGTGACACTTAATGTTTTGAGGAACTAATTTAGAGATTAAAAAACTTAAAAGATTAATGTTTTTATGAAAGTAAAATGGACTTGCATTGTTAACTTGTCATAGTATACAAAACCCAACATATAGCATGAGAATGAAAAAGTGAAACACATTGGTCTATGATATTACCTAAATCAAGCTACAATGTCCTGGTTCAAAATAGCCTTCACTTACAAGCTACAATGTTTATTCAAATTGCACAAATGGCAGTTATACTTCGCCTCACCAAGTCGTTCACAGTAACACTGTCATCCTTACTGAAAGGCTGCTCTATAAGATCTCCTAACCTCTTCGAGATTCTTCCCTTAACAATTTTCTCTCTTATGTTCTCAGGTTTCGAAGAAAGGTCTTTTCTCTGCATCTCAAGTTCTTTTTCCTTCGTCACAATGGTTTCAAGAATATCTTCAACAGATACAAACTGAACCTGTCGACAAGCAGCTACTTGCATTGCAAGATCATCAACCAACTCCTTGAATTTCTCACTTCTACCAACAAAGACGGTTTCACAGTTCACTTCAATTAGAACACCGATGCATGAAACGTGAATGTATGTACTGATTCTTCTTTCAGCTGCTAGTCTTACGGATTTCTTATCAGCAGATGAGAGACCCTTTTTTCTGAGGTATGCTTGCGCCTTATTTTCAAGATCACCTTCGGTTTCAGCAAGGTCTTTCTTACAGTTCATCATCCCAGCACCGGTTTCTTCTCTTAATGAAAAAAAATAGGAAAATGAAAAAATACAAGCCGTTGTTTGAACGCTTTAGCACACAACAAGTCCAATTAGTACATAAAGTTATTGCAATCACCAACACGATGTTTAAAATTATAGAAATTTTAGAATGGGCGAAACTACACCAGTAGCTCTTACACTTAATTTAAAGTTTCAAACAGATCTTCTTTTATTCGTGTCCAATGAGTCTATCATTTACAAATATTTACAATGTGGAACCAACTTCATTCGTAGTCTACATCTACTACAAATTTTTGGACATAATCAATTAATGATATACTATAAATAAATTTTCTCCACTCAGTAACACAATTGGACTTTCGTTGAAAGCAAGGTCGCAATCTTAGATAAAAACTGTAAAGGATCATATTAATTTTAATGAACGGAAGATGTAATGTACCTTTTAAAATGGACAGCTAGACTTTTGGAAACATGCATTAGAAATGAAGTTTGATCCTACATCGTGAAATGACTAAATTGACACGAAAAAAGATCAAGGACCTGTTCGAAACTTTAAATTAAGTTAAAGAACCCCATGTGTAGTTTTTCCTTTTAGAACGTATCTAAATCTTAACAAATGCACATTCCTGGCTTCATAGAACTAATTGCCAAAATTTCATAATAGAATAACAAGTAGGAATTCATAGTAACTACTTACTTTGGTTCAGTCTCCTTGTCTTCTGCAGCAGCAGGCTCCTCTTTCACTGAAGTAGTTACCGGTTTTGCTGCAGTTTGTGCGGCGACTTCAGCAGCAAAATCCTGTCTTTTCTTTTCAAACCCTCTCCGAGATTGAACCGCACAAACCTTGTAACTTTCATATTTTCTCCAATGGTTGCAATTGTCCGCTTAACCATATCTTTTACTGTCACTTTATCAATCCTGCTCATGCAACGCTAAATTCTCGAGTCTTTTCCTTATCCGTCCTTCAACAATTCTTGATCTAATTTGCTCTGTTTTTGACGCAAGATCTTCTTTTTCCATTTCTATCTCTGTTACTTTCTTCAGGAATTCCTCAGGAACGTCTTCGGTAACAAAATAAAACTCCCTTCATAACAAAAAAAACAAAATCCTCCATCTGTTAAATAAGCTAACTATTATTATGTCATTCAATTGCTTTGGTTGCTTAAAGTTGATTGATTAGGCTCATATAGGAAATGAAAGTGGTGTAATATCATGCAATATGTGGAATAACAATTCAAATAGACAACAATTCAGAAAACTTGCCATCAATTTCAATTCAATAACCAAAATTCCACCCAGTCTTGTTAAATAGCAGCGCTATAGTGCTATAGCGAGTGGAATTTGAACAAATTGCTATTGTTCAGGATTACGATATTTAGTGCAAAATGTTGTGAAATAGCATCTATAGTGGCGCTATAAAACTATTGTGTAGTGGTAACAAACTGTTACTTTCGGCAATACACGATTGACAACATTGATTCAATCAAGCAAGCAGGATTTGAAAATGAATTAAGAATAACCTTTATTGAAGATTCTCTCAGAAGACAAAGCACCACTTTGTCCAGTCAAACTAGCACCCGATCTCATTGTTCTCCGGAACAGATCCAGCATTGTCAGCTACTTGAAAATATTATTTGGTAAGTTAATAGGAAAAACCATGTACATGTATGTTTTTGCAAAAAAATATGATCGATTTTTGTTGAAATTCGAAAGAAAAAAAATACATACAATCGGTATTTCCATATGTAAAATACTAATGAGATAAATTAGCAGAAAAAGTGTGAGATAGAAAACAAGAACCTTCTGTTTCTTAAGGAGCTGGTGCACTTGATGTAATGTCTGATTCTGTAACAGCAGGGCCAGGCTCAACTGTCAGTTTCTGATTGTTTATCTTCCGCAACAATTTGATCAACTCCACTTTGTATTACACTTTCATCAGCCAGTTCAACTGGTGAGTAAGTTTCGACTTTGCTTGTTGCAATATCTTCCGCAATAACTGAATTTACAGCATCTAAATCTTCTTCAGAAACCAAACTTTCAGCAACCACCTCTGTTTCCTTCTTTCAATAGCTTCTTTCTTGGTTTCTTTCATCATTGGAAACAGTTGTTGAGGAATCGACCAATGAATTTCCTTGAACCAGATTTCGAAGAATCCCTCCTCCCAGGGCCGGATTTCTCTGAATTGTGTGGTGCATCATTACGTTTACCAGTGTTGGCATCGGACTTAAGAGATGAGTCTTCACTTGTTCGAACTTCAGCTGAAGGAGATTCAGTTGAAACTTCATATGCAACAGGTGAATCTGGTACCTCCACGGATACTTCTGTTTCTGTGCCTTGTGAGATGAATGTTTCTTGTTCTGGTTGCGGTTGCGGTTGTGTTTCATCTTCAATTTCCAAAATCTTACACTTTGGAACCAAGGAATTTTCTTGATTCATCATTGTTAAATTGAACTCTTGTATGTCTTCTTTACATACCCAATGATACCCGCAACTCTTCACCTCCATACCCAAACCTTCACCATCAATAATTTCAAAATTGATTTTTCCAAATATATGATAGGACTCTTTGGGGAAGTAGATTATCCATATGTGACTTGATTTGGTCGTAATAAGACTTCCTTTGATGGTTACTGGAATATGCAAATTGATAGGATAGAAAACCATACGCATATTGCGCCCTCGATAAGGTGCCACGGAAAACACTGCACAACATACAAAGCCAATGATATTATTGTTTTTGTCACGCATAATTGGATATTCGTCTATTGCTATTGAATCACCCATGCTCTGATTGTTGATCCAACTTGGTATTTTACTTCCTGGAGTAACAATATGAATCCCTTCAAAATAGGCAGGGTAAGATTGTAGGTTTGCCTTAATGAATTGTGTCATCCATGAAAATGCCATGCTACTGTAAAGTTCCCTCTCGGCCAATTTTGGACAGTTGAAAATGAACAGTCCTGTATACCGGCCACTGTTGTTTTCAGGATGATCCCGACCAATAGTGGTAGGAAAAGGAAGTTGAGGCAAAGATTCCAAAAATCTGCAATGCTCCAAATTTAAATATACAAGTTTGGAAAGTTTCCTCAGGCTAGGTAGTGTTACAAAATAGTTTCCCCCTAAATTTAATCTTTCTAGCCAATGTAAACATTCAATTGCGTAAGGAACTTGGCTTAGATGGCAAAAACTAATGTCAACATTACGCAAACAATATAAACTACGCAAGGGAGGAAACAAATATGCGTTTGTTGTCAGAGCCGGAAACGTTGAATTGTGAAGCAACAAGCTGCCTTTGAAGACAGTGGACGTTGATTGGGAATGTGATGCACTTTCACGTATATCGTGCTTCTTCGAATTGCTTCGATTGGTAAACGCTTTGTAACAGTTCCACATATTTAGATATTCAAGAGAGCATAGACCAAATATGTTGTTGGGTATGCTTACTAGATTTTTGCAATTTTTTAAATTCAAGTAAACAAGCTTGCTTAGAAGTCCAATAGATTGATCCAACTCCACAAGGTTTATACATCCTTTCAAATTTAACTGCTCAAGATTCGGGAACTCTCCAAAATCTATAATCTGTTCTACCTCTCTTGAATTGCTTAGATCCAATGTTCTCAAATTGGGAAGATACTGTGACATGAAAACCAACAAAAAAAGAGCTATTACTTCGATTATAACAAATTGTTTCGATTTTATTTATATTTCTATGATAAACGTTAATAATAAAAGAATTTATAGTACCTTCTTGTTTCTCCATAGTTGTTTAATCTTGCTCTCCTTCAAGATCAATTCTACAAGTTCATTGGGGTGAAAACTTGATGGCAAATACTTTAAAGGATATTTACGCCACTCAATATATCTTAATTCCTTCGAAAGACTACATGGGCTTCCAGAGATATTCACAATGGTGTTGATGATGAGCAATCTAAGATTACTCATTTTTGACAAGTGTTCAATGTCCAAATCTTCATCATCTTCATATTTCAAAACTATGGCTTCAACATGGTTTTCCTAAAGCATTGCAAAAAATAAAGGTAAAAATAAATTATTTTCAGTACGTATTTATAGTTTCTATAAAAATGGAAATATGTTTTTTTTTTATTTCTAAACAGCTGATTTACCATTTTCTCTATCGTAACATTGTAGAGTTGTTTTTTGGACCAAATCCTGCTCCACTTTCGTTGCTCTGTGCTTGAATTTTCTTGCACAATTTTTCTTCCTAGATCTTTTAAGAAAGAATGCATACTAATCATTGAATCATGAATGCTTATAGGTGATTTTATAATGCTTATAAGTGATTTATCTATGAGAACTCTTAATCCAATATCAGCATGAAATCCACAACAATTTAGAATGTTTTTAACATATTTCTTATACCCATGATCGAAAAAACATGCAATATCAAGAAATATTTCTTTTTCCGTACGATTTAGACCATCAAAACTTAACTGCAGCACATCCATAACATCATTATCTGGACTTTCTCTCAATCTAGCCAATGCACTCTTCCATTCATTCACATTACGACCAAACAAAAATGAGCCCAATATTGTAATTGCTAATGGTAGACCTTTAGCATAATCCAATATCTCATATACCAAATTGTGATAATTACTCATAATAGTTTTCTCAACTTTGAAAGCTTTTCGACAAATTAACCTGTAAGAATCTATCCAATTCAAAAGTGGAACTTTGTAAACTACATCCACTCCATACTTTTTTAATATATGCTCATCTCTAGAAATGATAACGATTCTACTACCTGCACCTAACCATTCACGATGCACATCTAATTTTTCCAATTGTTCAACTTGATCCACATTATCAAGAATCAGAAGTGCCCTTTCATGACATAGTCTACGTCGTATCAAATATGTTGCACTGTAACGATTGCATATTTGATAGTGTTCTATGCCTAGAGTTTGAAATATAATTTGCTTTTGTGCTTCGAGTGGACCATCATGTAACCTATAAATTTTGCTTACATCATCAATGAAACATGATGCATCAAATCGATGAGAGATTTGGCCATATAAATCCAAAGCAAGGGTTGTCTTCCCTATTCCTCCCATCCCCCAAATTCCTATAGCACGAACACCATCAACCGAATCCAAAAGTAAATGATTTTGTAATGCTTGTATACGAGAATTTATCCCAACTAAATCTTTTGAATTACATGAAGGTTTGCAATCCAATATATTCATTACATTTTGAACAATCTTTTTAATCTCTGCACATTGTGGCCTGAAAGTTTGAAAATTTAATCAACAACTCTAAATCAGATAAGAAAAATAGTATCACACTAAACAAACTATCACTTGTTTTTCTTCTTTTATTAAAATTTAGTTTGAACTTTAAATATTTCTTCTAGTGGTTAAAAAAATAAAGGCCTGCAACATTGAAGTATCGGATTTGAGCCCGACTTGTGTCCTATGAGGGATTTAACACCATATGACATTATCCCCTCACCGTACCTTTTCTCTACCAAACATGAAAACTATTGTATGACATTATCTCTACGCTATAAGTTACTTACTTATCACGTAGATCCCAACCAGAGATACTCCCCACTTGTTTTAGAGCTTCCCTCCATCTTGACACCTTTTGAGGGTCTTGTTGGAATCCTTGTTCATGTTTCACAAAGGCTCCACAATAAATCTCAGTTTGCTTTCGCACCTCAGAAGGATCAACATCATAGAAAACAGGAAGAACATGTTTTCTTGATCCCTTAACGCATTCACATATCTTTTCTAATTCTTGCAAGCACCATGTTGAAGAAGCATAGTTCCTTGAGAAAACCACAACAAAAACCTTAGATCTTTCGATTGCTCGAAGAAGCTCAGGTCCTATAGATTCACCTTTTTTAAGATTAGTGTCATCCCGAGATGCAAAAATGCCTTTTGTTTCAAAGGCATCAAAAAGAAAATCAATAAAATTGTTGCGAGTGTCTTCACCTCGAAAGGTGACAAACACATCATAATAATTTCTTCTTGAAGAAGTCACAAGAGCTAAAGATGAGTTGCTGCAGCTGGCCATCTGAATAAGCTAAATGTTTAGATGAGTTAATTGGACAATATGAATCTATTACTTGAATGGATTGGAGTATACTCAAAACAAGCATATATTATGAACAACGAACTTTAAGCGTCCATTTCGTGGCACCTTCTTTTCATAATTGATTAGTTTATTTATATTTTTTTTGGGAAACTTTCGGTGTTGTCCCATAATTTTATAATAGATTATTTTCATAATCTTATAAACTTGTGGGTGGGTGGGTGGGTGTGTATATAACTTTAATCGTTGATTCCACACACCCAACTTTTCACACACGTTTTTTTTTTTTTTTCCTTTTGTATTTGTTTAGTCCCTATAAATAGGGGTCATTTAAAAATTGGTTTTGTATTTCTTGATTCTGCCATTTTGTCCTGTCAAAATTTAATCACTTAAAATTTCGTCCCTCTCCCCATTTAATCACTGTCACATCACTAATTACAAAGGTATTTTTGTAATTTCATGTTTGTAATTACAGTGACGTGGCAGTAATTAACTGGGCTGAAAGACCAATTTTTTGTTTTAACTGATTAAATTTTGGCAGGACAAAATGTCAGGATTAAGAAATACAATGACAGTTTTTAAATGATCTCTATTTGGAGGGGACTAAACATAAAAGTCTTATTTTTATTACTGATTGATTGATGCTTCAACAGGAAACTACCGAGCTTTTTAGACGGTTTCCCGGTAACCTATGAATTAGGGATTCTCTTCATTTTTAAATACAACTAGATTGAAAATTAAATTTTAATATAATGTATTGATAAAATTTTAATAAAAAAGTTATTTTAAATTAGATTCAAAATACACAAAAAAAAAATAGAGATATAAGCATTTACCCGCATTAATACATGAGTTATTCAATAAATCTAAAACATAAATGATTGTTTATAATTGAAATAAAGAATTGATTGAATACATCACGTTTGAACCTCTCCCAACACTAACTAAAGAGTTTGTTTGCATTTTCTCAAACATTTGGTCGTTTATTTGGTTTTTTTTCTTCAGGGTATATTGTAATATTTATTTATATTTTGATTTGAATTTAGATATGGACTCATGTTCCGAATGTGTTAGAGGTAACAAGATCATCATGAGTGCCTCGTCTAGGTTGAATGAACAAGACCATCTTAGTTGCTAGCTTGAGCCTGGACCCAAGCTTGATCCTAAGACAACAGACAAAGTGTATGAGCCCCAATAAGAGGATGCTGAGATTGTAACTCAAGAGTAAGGTTAGATTTGACTTTGGCATATGTGTATGCGCGCATGCGTGTGTGTGTATATATATATATATATATATATATTAGTATGTTTCATGGAAAATTAAGTTTGACTTAATTGTGCGACCACCTTAAACTAAAAGAGATTATATTTATGGTATACGTAGTCAAAAACTTTACTATGAAATGGGATAGTATTAAGGCATATAGACTATTATGTGAGCAGACTCATGACCACATCTCATGGGTTATGGATATGAGATATCAAGTATTCAAACATGTATAAATATTGGGAGTAATATTTATACTAGATTTATGCAATGTGTAAATACTACGAAGTGTGAGTTATCCAAAGTCTGATATCGAGTACTTTATCATGGTTTAAAAATGTTATCTATAACAAGATGACTATAAAGTTAGTCGATGGTTACTCCACAAATCATATTGAGGGACAAGAGTGACTTATGGAATTTTCCCCTCCTACATAATAGGAGAAATTACTAAGGTCACAATATTGAATTGGATAAGGGTGATATGTTATACCCTGTGTTTAGTATAGGTGTGAGGGAAAAAGGGTAGCATGATTGTTTTCACTTAAAGATTTCATCATATTACATGATTTTCTCACAACTAGGGTGGAAACGACATATTACTTGATGACAATCACTATATATTAAATATATAATTTAATATTATTAACAATGTTAAGAGAACCTACAAAGTCACACACAAAAGATAGATAGATGAGACAAATTAATAATTAAGACTTATTTATAAAATAACAAGAGGGACTTTTTAGTGAATAAATTATTAAGTAGGAATTATAATTTAATTTACGAAAATAAGGAAATGTGGTATATCGTAAGGTACGGTGTGTTTAAGTGAAATATAATGCACTACAAGGTATGGTGTGCTTTAGTATTTAGCTTGTTGACTACACAAGTGGTTCTATAAATAGAACACTTGTGTTGAAGCATTTGACACTTGAAATCTTTAACCTAATTCACTCACAAAGTTGAGAAACCATAGTCGATCTCTAAAACCCTATTCTCTTTGACACTCTGCTCGATTGGCTAGCACGATTTGTCGGAGAAGTTATGTTCACGTGAATTAGTAGAGGCATCTCTACTTTGCTTTTCTCATGAACAGAAACGAGTTGACTACAAAAGTTATGCGCTTCAAGAAGTAAACACGTAAATCTTTTTCTAAGTTATAAAGCAAAACATAGTATGCAAATATAGACAAAGAAAAGATAAGAGAGAAACATGAAGAATTAGTTTGGTTCACTTTACAATTCGAAGCTAGTTTAGTTCCTTTTCACTTCTGAGGGTTTTTTTTCTCAATATAATGACACAAGATTACAATTACTTATTCAAGCGAAAAACTCATTCAATGATTGGGGTAGAATATGATTGATGGCTTCATATTCATCATCAAGTTTCTTAACAATGGATTTAAAATTCAGTGACACTAGCTACTGAAATCATAGTATAGTTGGAAATGATTCGTTCAATCATTTCAAATATGGTGTGAAGAATTGGAGCTCTGGATCTACAAGCAACTCTAATACTTTGCTAAAAAATGATACTTTTTCTCCAATAAATAATAACCCTTTTAGAGTTCAATTATTGCTTTGAACTCTAAAAGGGTTATTATTTATTGGAGAAAAAGTAACATTCTTAGGTAAAAATATTACAGTTTCTTGTAGATCAAAAGCTTTAATTCTTCACACCATAATTGAAATGATTGAACGAATCATTTCCAACTATACTATGATTTCGTACCTAGTGTCACCGAATTTTAAGTCCCTTTGTTAAGAAACTTAATGAAGAAGATGAAGCCATCAATCGAATTTTACCTCCATCATTGAATGAGTTTTTCGCTTGAAAAACTGGAAGATCGGCTACGAATTGGAAGATCCTATTCTTCAATTCTTTTTTTCTTCTAGCTGTAATTTCATTGATGACGGAAATTTGGAAGATCGGATGCAAATCTTGATCTTAAAGCTCTCTGAGATGTTCCTCCTAAAATTCAGATTCCGATATAAAAGCAATGAATGAGAAAATATAATTTTTTTATGAAATGAAGAATTTGTCTTTTATAAAATTGAGTGTTCAAATTCCGTTCAGATTAAAGGAAATATAAACTATGATTTAATATTGATGTCATACCTTTGGTACTTCGTCGATTTGATTTGTTAGATTGGCGATTTTCTAATAAGAATATCTTCATCTACATTGTCATTATCACCTTCAGCTTCATCGAACATTATAAAATTCATGCAATATTTGGATTTACCTAGATCTGGACAAAAAAACCGATCCACTAAAGTTATTAAATTGTGAATACTTTCAAAATTTGTGGTGGTTATGGTAATGGTGGTGGTGTTAGATCGGATGTAAAATGAATTAAACTGGTGAAACACATACACTAAACTTTCTCATGAGTTTATCTCCTGAAGCACAATATTATCGAAAAAACAAAGAATACCCAATAACAACGAAAACATAAAACAACGATTATGAAGAAGGGGAGATGCATAAACTGGAAATCAAAATAACAAAAACAAAAAAAAGAGAACAATGAACCATAAAATGAAATACAACGGCGCCTCTTTATATAATGAGTAAGAAAGTAATGATCACAATTTAGGGTTAGGGATCGACTATGGGCTTGGGCCTTGACTTATTGTATGCATATATTGTTAGACTATTACTTTTCCCACCCTATCACTTATTGATGATGGAGCGTCATATGTTATTTTTGGCTATGTTTTTAGTACTTTTGTTTGCATTTGAATACAAATAAGATGAGAGTTAGAAGATTTGTCAATGGTTTGAGGAATATATTGTATTGTTTTCACTCGAGTCGTTGTAAATAAGGCAACTCAATAGGTATTTTGAGTGTTATGTAGTGAGAAATCATGTAAATCGACAAATCAAGACATCACATGAAGGATCAAGGATATGAAGAATGAAGACCAATGATTCTTATAAGGTTTTTTAAGACAATACAAAGTAAAGAAAATTCATTTCAAGTTCCTTGGAGTTTCCAGATGGAAGAACGATTGAGAATGGGACGAAATCGCAAGAATTCTCACACGGGAGTTGCCTCATGCGTATCATGCGCACATGCCATGCGCCTCATGTGCCCCTATTATGCGCTGATGTAAATTGTCTGTTTCTTATTTTTCAAGCTGGATCGGTGGAAAAAGCCCAATTTTATTCTCTTAAACCTTAAGTAATCATATGTTATAAATAGAGACCATTGAACACATTAGTTTTCATTCATAAAGCTAACGGTTCAAGGACAGGTTCATGCATCATATTCCAAGGAAGAGGACTTCCATCCTCCTCTTGTTCTCTCTAGGGTATGTTTTTCTATTGTATTGTTATGATGTTTATTGCCATGTTCAACTAAACCTCTTTGATTAGGGTTCTAAGATGAACCCCCTTCTAACTTATTGGTTTCAATTATTAAAGTTTCTATCTAGTTATGGTTTCTTGTGTCTAATTTAATTTGTGATTGCATGTGCTTAATGCTTTTTCAATTGAGAATCTGTATATGTGGTCTTGAAAATTGTGTTGTTATGAATTTAAGTATGAAACCTGATGATTTTTAATTCTTACTTCCGATAGCACTTTAACTTTAACTAGGTTATCTTAACGCACAAGTTGTCGTTAGGGTTAATAAGGAGTTCTAAAATCAGTTTCTTAAATCATAACTAGACACCACATAACTAATATTATACTAAGTTAATTCCAACAAAGTCAAAGGGGGGATTTAAGGATTCCCTAATCGTCGTTAAACCTCTAACTCACAAACCTAATCTTGCATTAGGCATGACAATTAAACCATGTAACTCTATTTACATCTCTTTTCTATCTACTCTTTAAATAAGTTTTGCTAATTTCTAAATTGAACTACAATCCTTGTGTAGATGATAATCTTACTATTTTATTACTTGTTACGATTTGATGCACTTGTCAATTTTGTCCTTTAGGATTTTTACGCCGTTGCCGGGGATTGTTGATATTATGGCAGGGTAATTAATCAAACTTATTTTAGTAAATAATTAGGATTAGGTATAGGTAATTTTTTCTTTTTATTGTTTTTAATTTTCAGTTTTTATTTGTACACCATAGATTGTATATATATAATCGAAAAAATTCAGTTTTTTTTTGTAATTAATCAAACTTATTTTTGTAAATAATCAGATTTTATTTTCAGTTATATATACACAAAATAGAAAAAAAGTAGATACCTAATTCCTACATCTAGAGTTAGAAATGGTGGAACAACTGTTTAAATTCTCCACATATTGTGTAGAAAAAACAATCTAGAGTTAAAAGGTCTTGAATGAGAGGCAAAATGCAGCTGTATCCTACATCTCCCTAGTCTGTAACAAATATAACTTCCACAATCATGAAGGTGACCAAAGAAGTGATTGTAGTGTGACATGAAACGAAGTCCTTCTTCATGCTCCAAAATCAACACCTCTTGCCCGAGCAGACAAACCTGAATCACAGTTGGTTTAGTTGCTCAAAGCCATAGGTGAAATAGAGGTAACACATGTGTTGGTAGAAAAATTATAGAATAGTCCAACTTATAATATGTTTATAGGAGAGTTCTTTTCTTCCAATCGAAGCCTTAAAATTAAGGAAGTAGTAATTCTTACTTAAACTTGTAGTTCCAGTGTTAGAAATGGTATGCCTAAGAAAAGGAAGAACATAAGACTCCTTACCATCCTGTGCTCCATTGGGGAAATAACCTTTAAATCTTATGTATGTGATCTAGGATCAAAAGTGAATTTGATGTCATTGTCAATATTCAATAAACTCAAAAAGATGATGATATGTCGGGTGAGAACGGTTGAGTGGCAACGGTGACAGAGAATGCTCCGGTGTGACGGTAATGGCTTTCAGCACGGCGGCGATAAGTCTTCACGGTGGGATAAAAGGTGCTTGCAGGCACGTTAGCACTCTGACGCTCAAGTCATTAATGGAACTGAGAAAGAGTGTGTAGAAAGTGTTGTGAAAATTGATTTGTACCTTGAGGGTGAAGCAGGTTCACCCTTACATAGGCGTGCAATGTCCATAACCGTCTCTGGGTTATGCGACGTGAGATTAGGGACGGAGGAGGACACATGTAGGGTGATCCTCGTGTGGGGCCGTGGTTCGGTGCGGTACAACACATTCCGACTGGCGTACTCCCTCCGTTGCGGAATCTTAAGGTGGTGTATCGTATGCCATGTGTTAACTTCTGATTGGTCTTCTAACTAGTTCAGAATAGTTACCCCCAAGCCGTTGCGGAATGTTAAAATGGATTCAAGTTTTTTGTAAAGAAAATAAAAGTGGAAAATCACTTGATAAGGATCAGTGGTTTTTTTTCAATAAAAGAGATCCTTTTTTCTTAAATTTGTTTTTGATTATTTGAATGTTTTTTTGTTTATTTATTTATTATTTTTAAAAGCCTAAAAATTAAAGTGACGTTAAATTAAATGCGTCCCATGGATAATAAACTAAATCTAATTTTTTTTTTTTTGAATTTTTAATATATGAAAGCTGAATAAATAAAAGACAATGCATTTTTTTCTTTATATTTACAATTTTCCTAAATACATTCTAACTGCAAATAAATAAATGACAAAAATTAAAATACCAAATGATAATAATAAACAATAATAAAATGAAATTATAAAATAAAAAAAAGTAAACTATGAAAATAAAATAAAATAAAAGACGGGGGTGCAAACAGTAAGATAAGGGAGTGCAGTTAGCAATTAAATTTAATCATGGGTCAAAAATAGGCCCAAAAGGGTTGGGCCAACATGATTGAATCTAGGCCGATGATTTGAACAGACGGCCCTGATCTGATCACAGGGAATGTAACGCCCTAGTTGTTATTTATTTAATTTCAATTGATTTTAATAAGTTTTTATGATTTTAAATAAATTATGTTGATTTTATGGTGTGTTATATTTTATTATATGATTATTTTGATTATTTAATTAAAATAGGTGAGAATTATAATTATTAGAAGGTTGGGGATTAAAATGAATTATTTAATATTTTATTGGGAGTTAATTAGAAATAAGTGGGAATTAAGTGATATTAATAGGAGTTAGAAGGAAAGAGAGTCAGAAAACAGTTTTCACGTAGAAACAGTGAGAAACAGAGAAAAAGGGAGAAAACCTAGACCAAGAGAGAAGAAGCAAGAGGAGAGAAAAACGCAGCTTGAATTCAGGAAATAATCTAAGGTAAGGGTGAGGCTAACTCTCAACTTTAGGTTCTATAATTCGTTGATTAATGTAGGGTTGTTAGGGTTGATGAATTGAATTAGGTTAAAGATGAATTGATGTTAATAACTTAATGAATTCATATAATTGTTGTTGTTTAATGCTGTTCTGACGTTAGAATGGATAGGAGTGATGAAATTCATCAAAATTGAGCCTCTAGGTGTTGAAAAAAGGGGTTTAGGGTTGAAAAGGAGAAGTTTGTTCGTACAGTTCGTGGTTCTTTAAATCGCCGCTCGCCACGGCGAGTAAACCCACTCGCCAGGCGAGCAATGCCTGTGTAGCTCGCCACGGCGAGTAGTGAAGCCTTAACGCTCGCCACAGCGAGCAGATGCACTCGCCACGGCGAGTTGCCTTAATTAAAAGTCGTTAATTTTCTTAATGAGGTTTTTGGGCAAATTTTTATATCAATTTGAGTGCCTTAATATATTTAGGGTGAATGGCACCTTTTTACAGAATTAAATTTGGGTTTTGGGAACTCAAAAATGAAGATTTTAGGTGAAAAATGTCAAAAATGCCGAGAGCAACCGCTTTTGCTCGCCTTGAGCTCGCCACAGCGAGTAGCTCAAATTCCTGAACTCGCCACGGCGAGTAAGTAGCTCGCCACGGCGAGTAATACTGTACCATCCCTAATTGTTGAATTTTGTTGTGAGGCTTTGTCGTGCCCTTTTGTCGTGTCCTATTGATTAAGTTGGAGTCTTATGTCATAGTTGATTATGCATATTATAGTTGTCGTTGCTGTTGTTGAGTTGTATGTAGATATACACTATTGAGTCCATTTCATACTCATACCTTGTTGAGGGCTTATGCCCTGGAGTGTTTTCACTCAATCGTTGAGGGCTTATGCCCTGGAGTGTTATCACTCAATCGTTGAGGGCTTATGCCCTGGAATGTTATTTCATTCAACCGTTGGGGGCTTATGCCCCGGAATGCTTAGCATTCAACGCGCGTAAAATGGTACCACATGCATTTTCATTAGTCGCATAGTTGTTGTTGTTGTTGTTGTTGTTGTTGTTGTCGGTTGAGTTGTCGGTGTCGTAGTTGATGATGTTGTTGAATTGTTTCAATTATAAACTGATAGTTGATTATCATTATACTGTTGTTGCTGAATTTAATTGATGAATTATAATATCTATTGTTGTTTGTGAATCTCACCCCTTCTGCTGGAATTGCCGCCTTGTGGGCAAGTGCAGGTAATGAAGATTAGTAGAGAAGTCGGCTCAAGTGTCTTAGGGCTCTGATACGTAACGGGATGGGAATCTTATTACTTGTTTCTCTTTCCTTACGTATTGTTTGAATTATGAGATTTTGATGAGGCCTGCGTGTCAAAGACTTATTTTGTTGTTTTAAATTAATTCCGCTGCGAAGTTTGAAGGTTAATTTTTATTGACTATTTTTATGGAGAATAATTATTCATTTATTCATTTGGAGATTTTATTTGAACGAAAATGTAGCATTCCGTTTTGGTGAAAAACTCTGATTTAATTTGTTAATTATTAATGTTGGGAAAACAGGGTGTTACAGGGAACGCACTGCAGGCCCTCTGATCAAAATCAGAAGGCTTGGGGGTGAGGGTGCATGTTAGAGCATGCACCTGCCCACACAAGATTTGGGGTGTTGGGGGTATAAATACCCATCCCCCATCTGTTTCATTCATTTCACCATCTCCCTTTTCTCTCTTCAAATATCTTCTCTCTATCCTCTCTCTAGAACTCCTCGCAAGAGTTAGCGCCGCCGGAAACAACCCTTTTTTATTTTATTTTTTATTTTTTTTCTTCTTTCGGTTTTCTCCTCCTTCCCTCTTTCTTTTTTCCTTTATTCCTTTCTCTAGATCAATTCTCCCAAAACCCTAAAAGGGAAAAAAACATCATAAAAAAACTAGATCTAAAGGATTACCTTTTGAAAATGGTTCCGGTGGGGTTATGCTTTTGATCTCTGTGTTCTTTGTTCGATTTTTATGGTGGTGGTTAGTAGTTCGGCCGATTTGTGGTTTGACCAGTTTGTGGTTCGGCTGGTTTGTGTTCAGTTGGTTTGTGTTATGTGGTTTTGTGGTTGGTTATTGGGTTTTCGAGTTGGGTGATTTGTTTATCTGCTTTTTGTGATGTTGGTTATGGTTCAGTTTGTTTTGAATCTCGATTTTTGATTGTTGATTCAATGATGTTTTTAATTCGGATTTTGTTTTGGAGGTTCTGTGTGGTGGCTTTCCTTTAACTGTTTTGGTACAATTATGGATGTTTGATTGTTGTCAGTGGTTGTGCTTGGTTTGTTTTGTTTGCATTTTGTGGTGATTGTGATGTTTTTGGATCTGTGACTGGAAATTAGGGTTTTCAAAAAAATCGATCCCTTCTCTGATCATTGTTCTGCCCATTTACTCATTTTCACTCTAACTTTGAACACAAAATTGATTTTGATTAAAGTGGCTTTGAATGGTGAATTAAGAGACTGGGAAAAAATTGGAAAGTTAACATTATAGATTGATGAAGATCTTACCTTGGACTTTTTACATTAAAAATAAAATAAAATAAATAAATAATAAAAAAGACTGAATAATGAAAAGGGAAATAATAATAAAAACAAAAAACTAAAATAAAATGAGATAAAAATAAAATAAAAACTAAATTAAAAATAAAACAAATAAAAAGACTAAAAAATAAAATAAATAAAAAAGTGGGCCCGAAAACGAATCAAAATGAGTTATTTTAAAATAGCTCTCTGCTGAAATTTTCCCATATTTATGTTTCTTCGTTCGGAGGCTTGAAGATGAAATATTCGATTCGTCGAGCCAAAGAGACTTAAATATAGAGTACACCATTTTTTACCCTAAGATACCATGAATGCTCGTGTGCAAGTATGAATGCAAGACGGCAAAGGAAATCTGAATGTGAAAGAAACAACAAGAAGACACTCGAATTCGTTAAGGAAAAGGATCCAATTTCGTTGGTGGATAATGCAGTTTCAATGGGAAAAAAGGTTATCTACTATCGGTATGAGGATAGCTTAATGAAGACAAATGAGAGGTATTACCTACTATCTGTATGAGGATATCTTAAGGAAGGTAAAGTGTAAAAGGAAATTACATTGTCCTAATATTGGTATAAATATTTGTATATGGACGAATGACAGGTATTACCTACTATCGGTATTAATAGTTGTATGTGGTAACACGCTTTTTAGTGACATCTCTTGACCAAACGCACTAGGGATGACACTTTTCAGAAAAATTAAAAGGTATTTTCAAGTTATTCGCTTGGCACATGATGAGTGACATCTCGTGACTCGACATACTGAGGATGACACTTTTGAGAAAATAAAAGGTATTTGCAAGTTTTTCGCTTGGAACATGATGAGTGACATCTTGTGATCTGATATACCAGGGATAACACTTTTGATGAAATAAAATGTATTTGCAAGTTGTTCGCTTAGCACATGATGAGTGACATCTCGTGACCAGACACACTGGGGATGACACTTTTGAGAAAATGAAAGGTATTAGCAACCTATTCTCTTGGCACATGATGAGTGACATCTCGTGATCCGACATACCTGGGATGACACTTAAAGGTATTTGCAAGATGTTCGCTTGGCACATGATGAGTGACATCTCGTGATCCGACATACCGGCGATGACACTTAAAGGTATTTGAAAGTTGTTCACCTGACACATGGTGAGTGACATCTCGTGATCCGACATACCGGGGATGAAACTTAAAGCTGACAACTTTGGCACATGATTAGCGACATCCCATGATCCGACATACCAGGGATGACACATAAAGGTATTTGTAAGCTGTTTGCTTGGCACATGATGAGTGACATCTCGTGATCCGACATACCGAGGATGACACTTAAAACGTAATTGCTAGTTGTTCACTTGGCACATGATGAGTGACATCTCATGATCCGACATACCGGGGGTGACACTTAAGGGTATTTGCAAGTTGTTCGCTTGGCAAATGATGAGTGACATCTCGTGATCCGACATATCGGGGATGACACTTTTGAGAAAATATTGAAAGGTATTTGCAAGTTGTTCACTTGGCACATGATGAGTGACATCTCGTGATCCGGCATACCGGGGATGACACTTAAAGGTATTTGCAAGTTGTTCGCTTGACACATGGTGAGTGATATCTCGTAATCCGACATACCAGGGATCACACTTAAAGGTATTTGCAAGCTGTTTGCATGACACACAATGAGTGACATCTCGTGATTCAACCTACCAGGGATGACACTTAAAGGTATTTGCAAGTTGATCTCTTGGCACATGATGTGTGACATCTCATGATCCGACATACCGGGGATGACACTTTTGAGAAAAGATTGAAAGGTATTTGCAAGTTGTTTGCTTGGCACATGATAAGTGATATCTCGTGATCCGACATACCGAGGATAACATTTTTGATAAAAGTAAAGGTAATTGTAAGTTGTTCATTCGTAGAACCTGCCACTTGTTGTTTGGATCAGAACTGAACTAAAGAGATATGGCCAAACAAGACTCTAGGTGACTAATGTAATCGTATGAATGATGTTGCGTATATGTTGTGTATGCGTGAATGTATGAATCTATGAATACATGAATGTATGAATGTACAACTTGTACGACTGTATAATTGTATGACTGTATATAACAGGTGGCCTTGACGAAACAAGACGGGATAGGTAAGATGGGAAGACGGACTGACATCATAGTACAAACAATGGGCAAACTTCATCGGAGATGATATCATTGGGGACAAATTGAGCCATTGACGGGTTAAATCCCGGCACAAGTTAGCAACAGATGGGGAAGTAGATACCTCCTGGGGAGAAAACCCATTGATAGTCAAAAAATCAGGAAGAAGTCGCCATTTGTAAACCGGTACAGAGTGTTCTTCCATTGACACATTTTAGTCGTCATGCCACTTTCTTTTGTTTTTTTTAGAATCCCTAACTTTTGCATGGACCGCCCTTACGGGTTTTCAATCCACCGGGAGTATATTCCTTTTTTGTGTCCCTTGCCTGGAACGCCCTTTCGGGTTTTCAGTCCACCAGGACGCTCTCTATTGCATGAGCCGCCCTTTCATGTTTTCAGCTTAGCGACCTTTTTATTCTTTTGTATTTTTTTTTTACAGAAATCCTCCCACATCTTTTAGCCATGTTTTTGTGGCAGGTTTTAACCATTCTCGAGGTGGATGTTGACGTATACTTCTCCTACTCATGAGTCCAAAGAGTGTGTGTTTGTTGCTTACATTTTTCACAAGACATGAAACCGTTTTATTTTTTTGCTTTAAGTATTACCATAAAAAATGGAAGAAATTTTTCAAACAGAATAAATGATAATTCCAAATAAATGGGCACATGCTCAAATTTTATTAATTGAGTGGCGGCTGGCGTGGCTCAACGGATCTTAACAAAAATTGGAAAATGGTAAATATATGGGAAAGATACATTGAACACAATAACCGTTATCCTCCCTGACAACTTTTGAATCCCACTGTTCCTAGTGTCTAATTTGCAAATGCTTAAAATGAAAGGCCTTTTGACAGCTACAATGCCCTAAGTGAATCATGTCCAATCTGATGCAGTTACTTTGTCATAATCCTTAACTTTTGTATAGATTGTCTTTTCAAGTTTTCAACCTATCAGGATGATTGTTTATGTCTCCAATTTTTGACTCGACCTCCCGTTCAGGTTTTCAGTCCTCCGAGACGCTCATTTTTCCTAAGCCGCCCTTTCCTACCAAATTAATCTTATATTTTTAGACAAAGTATTTCTTGACAGCATAGGTGTTTGCAGAAAAAGCTCTGGTTGAAAAAGTCATATCACCACTAGATAAAGCTCTTGTTGAAAAAGTCATATCGCCATCCATAGTCACAAAAGCCATATCACCATCAGAAAAAGCTCTCTTGACAACATACGCGCCTTCATAATTAGGCATCCACTTGCCCTTGGAGTCTAGTTGAAAAGATAATATATTTTTGCACAAGGTCTCCTTCACGGGGACGAACTTTCTTGTAAAAAGTTTGTTTTATTCTCTTTTGATATAGCTGTCCAGGACACATGGCACTCAATCTCCACAGAAAGCACGACCTCCATGTCGTATACTAAGGAAAAAGGGGTTGCCCCTGTTGAATTGCATACTAAAGTACGATACCCATGCAAGACGAACAGTAGCATCTCATGCCTGTTTTTATAAGTAAATGTCATTTTCTGGACAATCTTCTTGATATTTTTATTTGCAGCTTCGACGGCTAAGATGCCCCAGTAGACGAGAGATCTCATCGGAAATCTCTTCATCCTCCCTTTCTTCAGCTTCGGACACAGGAAACTCAAAGTTGGGAAAGAGTACAGGGTTAAGGTGTTCAATGGGTTTATCAATGTTTAATCTGCATATATGATTTTTGTTTGATTTTAGCAATTGAATGATTGTATGCAGACATTTGGAAAAGATTATACTTTTTAGGTTTTTTTTATTACCATTTTTTCCAGAAAAACCACAAAATAAAAACAAAGTCGAGATCAAAACGACTCTTTTTATTAATGATAGAAATACATGAACCAAAAAGCCATACACAAGTTCACTTTCGTCTTGGGCGGAACGAAAGGATTTTTTTGAAAAACAGAAAAAAAAAATAAACAAACACATTACTTGAACAAATGAGTAGCGGAAGGAACATCAACAGCGACCCAATTGCGGCTAACCACTCTATGTGTCACAATACTAGGTACCATGATTCAGTAGCGGATTAACTTGCACGTTTGGATTCAAATCTTTGAAAGACAAGATATTGGGTTGTATCATCTTCTGGACTTCGGTATTCAAAGAATATTAGTGCTCAACGTCATGATCTAGCGCCCCTTGATGAAAGGCACATGAGAGGTCAGATCTATACCAAACCCGTAATCTTTCAGGCACCTGAGGAGTCGCTCTGGTCTGAACAAGGTTCTTCTCATGCTAAGCGGGAAGCAACTCTGCATATTTCATAGGAATTAGATCATACTGAGGTGTTTTCTAAACACGATTCTGAGGGGTGAATTGTTGAGGAGCCTGTTGTTGAGGTTGTTGTTGATATTGTTGCTGATATTGTTGAAACTGGGGCTGATAATCCGGATTTTAAACAGCATCACTGGCGGGCATAACAACGATGACATGTTTATAACTCGGATACCGTTGTTGAGGCCGCCCTTTCACCATACTCACCTCCTACTCTTTCTTCTTGAAACTGTTGAATGGAGCACTTCCTTCAACTAGTCGTCCTTCTCAGACCCCTTCTTCAAGACGCATACCCATTTTTACCATTTCCGTGAAATCGCTAGGCGCACTTGCAATCATCCTTTCATAGTAAAATGGACCAAGGGTATTCAAGAAGATCTTGGTCATTTCTTTCTCCTCTAAAGGCAGGCTAATCTGAGCAACGATTTCCCTCCACCTTTGGGCGTACTCCTTGAAAGGTTTTTTGTTCTTTTGGGCCATGCCCGAAGTTGGTCTCTGTCCGGAGCCATGTCCAAGTTGTATTTGTACTGGAGGATGAAAGCCTCGCCCAAGTCATTGAAAGTTTGGATGTTGGCACTGTCCAAACTCATATACCACTTCAAAGCGGCACCGGTTAAACTGTCTTGGAAGTAGTGAATGAGGAGTTGATGATTGTCGATGTGAGTAGACATCATTCTTGCATACATCACTAGATGACTCTGAGGGAAATTGTTCCCTTTGTATTTCTCAAATTCAGGGACTTTGAACTTGTGTGGTATCTTGACATTCAGAACCAAATAAAGGTCATGAGCATTTTTTCCAAACAACTCTTTCCCACGGATAGCTTTGACTTCCCGCTGCATCTCGTCAAACCTTTCTTGCAAGTCATTCATTCGGTCATAAGCTCCCACACTTTCGTATGGTAGATTGGTCCATGGTCTTGTGGGATGGCATGAACCACCAGAGCTGAAAAAGTCATGGAAACGTAGGCAGTAGCTTGAGGAATCAAAAAACCAGGCTGAGAAGTTGGAACTGTTTGTTGTATAGTAGGCACCGGGATCTCGGAGACAAGGGGGCGGGACCCTTCACCGAAACTAAATGGCATGCCCCAGGGATAACCTTCTGGCATAGTATGTTGTGGGGTACTGACGAGCATTGGAAAAGCCGGAGTGGCGGACACATTTGCATGCGCTTGAGTAATGAGAGGAGAAAGAGGAGGAGATAATGGCTGACTCTGCGTGACCATTAGCAAAGATACCAGGTTTCTCAATTTGTCCATCTCGGCTTGGAGGGTTGTCACCTATTCACGAAGCTCGTGGTTCTCTTATTCAAACTGATCCATTCTCTTTTTATTGTTTGCACGAGTGTTGTAGGTGCGAGTTGGCTTTGAGTGAGGACGACGAGCCACTTTCGAGGTAGATTGACCTTTTGTATGAAAGAGCAACATGTGAGACTCGGACTTTTGAAACTCTGAATGCGGAATGATGCATGATGTTTAGGAAAAAAGGACAATTTTATTTATTTTTGAAGGAATTTCAAATCAGTTGTGAACATCACAGAGAACCTTGTTTTATTTAATAATTTTTAAAGATTACAATCAGATCCCTTTTTTAAAAGCAAAAACAAAGCCAAGGAAAAAAAGTCCCTAACAAAAGCTAGATTCTAGTTAAGACCTTTGAAGTTGTATTTCTTGGTGTTCCTTTTTACAAGGTCCATATCTGTGACGTTTACAAGACAACTTATCTAAGTCCATCGATATTAAAGAATTTAATTTTATGAATGCTTGCATACATGACTATGCAACAAAAACAGTGAAAACATGATCTAAGGTTTAGGTCCATAATGATGGAGTCAAGGGTAAGAGTATTGCCGCATGGTAAGGACTATATTTTCATTTTATACCTGTATCACGGGTTCTACCAAGTTCCCAAAGTCATTGACCCCTTCCGGATATTATTGGCTTACATGACTGACTCCCGGTCCAACAATATTCGCAAGAAAGTCTCATCTGAGTGTAGTTTCGCGTGTCAACTAATTTCAAGACTACTCTTGATTAGTCACCGCACTACGCCCTAAAAGGCCAAGATAGGTTAAAGGTAACTCTAAAGGTCCTTAGTTTCACGAGACACTCATATTAAAAAGTAACAATGCCGACATGACTACTTGCGACGACAGAGTAATACCTTCATGAGGCCTCCATTGAGCGGGGTTATATCACATGTACACAAGGCTTAAGACTACTCTTGGCATGGCACTTTGATTATACCACCATCCTATCTTATTTGTTCCCCTCAAGTCCAGGTAGGGGACTTATCTCACCACTCACAAGAAACCAAAACACATAAGCACGTATTTACATTTTTTACAAGCAAATTACAGCACAAAAGTAAATAAAATTAAGATAGGATGAACCCTCTTAGGGGATGTCCCCAGTGAAGTCGTCATTTATGTCGCGGTGATTTTCGGAGATCAAGATATTGATTAGCGTTGACTCATAAATTTAGGTTCACCACCAATCTTTACTTTTTTCCAAGGGAAAGGGGGAAAGTTCGAATAAACCCACAATTTTTAGAGATTTAAGGTTCGGGGGTTAGTTACGTAAATGGAAGGTATTAGCACCCTAAACGTCTATAGTATTCTACAGGAACCTCTTGCATTTATTTATAATTTGCTTGTAAAAAGATTAATTTGATGCGGGGAAAAAATATTTTATTTATTATTTTTTGATTTGGAAAGACAAAGTCTTTTGCCTACGTACTCGCGATGGATCAAAACCACGTAGTTCGGGGTAAAAGAACCGATTTGTTTTTTTTTATTTTAAGAAAGGATTTAAATATATTAAAATGGATTAAAGTTTTTTGTAAAGAAGATAAAAGTCGAAAATCACTTGATAAGGATCAAGTTTTTTTTTTAAGAAAAGGATTCCTTTTTTTTTTCGAAATTTGTTTTTTGATTATTTGAAGTTTTTTTTGTTTTTTTATTTATTAATTTTATAAGCCTAAAAATTAAAGTGACGATAAATTAAATGCGCGAGAGTTCCATATTGACATTCGGCCAAAACAAATCCCTTTTTCCTTGGATAATAAACTAAACCTAATTTTTCTTTTGCATTTTTAATATATGAAAGCTGAATAAATAAATAAATAAATAAATAAAAGACAATGCATATTTTTCTTTATATTTACAATTTCCCTATATACATTCTAATTGCAAATAAATAAATGACAAAAATTAAAATGTCAAATGATAATAATAAACAAAAATAAATTGAAATTATATTGACAAATAGTAAGATAATGGGGTGCACTTAGCAACTAAATTTTATCGTGGGTTAGAAATAGGCCCAAAAAGGTTGGGCCAACAGGATTGAACATGGGCCGCTGATTTGATCAGACCGCCCTGCTCTGATCACAAGGAACGCATTACAAGCCCTCTAATCAAAATCAGAAGGCCTTGGGGCGAGGGTGTAAGCTAAAGTATGCACCTGCCCACACGTGGGGGTTTATAAATACCCATCCCCCATCTGTTTCATTCATTTCACCCTCTCTCTTCTCTCTCTTCAAATCTCTTCTCTCTTTCCTCTCTATAGAACTCATCGTCGGAGTGATTTCCGGCACCGGTTCCAGCGCGGTGGCCGGCCGGCGCAGCCAGAAACAACCCTTTTTTATTTATTTTATTCTTTTGGTTTTCTCCTCCTTCCCTCTTTCTTTTTCGTTTTTCCTTTTTTTCCTTTCTCTTGATCAATTCCCCCAAAACCCTAAAAGGGAAAAAACACAATAAAAAAACTAGATCTAAAGGGTTACCTTTTGAAAATGGTTCCGGTAGGGTTATGCTTTTTGGCCCCTGTGTTCTTTGATCGATTTTTGTGGTGGTGGTTTTTGGTTCGGCCGGTTCGTGGTTCGACTAGTTTATGGTTCGGCTGGTTTGTGTTATGTGGTTGGTTATTGGGTTTCCGGGTTGTGTAATTTGTTTATATGCTTTTTGTGATGTTGGTTATAGTTTGGATTGGTTTGAATCTGGATTGTGATTGTTGATTCAATGATGTTTTTGATTTGGATTTTGTTTTGGTTGAGGTTCTGTGTGGTGGCTTTTGTGTAACTATTTTGGTACAATTATGGCTATTTGATTGTTGGCGGTATTTGTGCTTGGATGGTTTTGTTTGGATTTTGTGGTGATTGTGATGTTTTTGAATCTATGACTGGAAATTAGGGTTTTCAAAAAATTCGATCCATTATCTAATAATTGTTCTGCCCTTTTTTCATTTTCAATCTGACTTTGAACACAAAATTGATTTTGATTAAAGTGGCTTTGAATGATGAATTAAGAGACTTAGAAAAGAAAAAAAAAGGAAAGCTAAGATTGCAGATTGATGAAGATCTGATCTTGGACTTTTGACATTAAAAATAAAATAAAATAAAAACGAAAATAAATAAATAATAATAAAGACTGGATAAAAAATGAGATAAAAAAATAAAAACTATAGTAAAAAATAAATAAATAAATAAAAATATAGGCCCGAAAACGACACAAAAATGAGTTTTTTTAAAATAGCTCTCTGTCAAAATTTTCCCTGAAAGAACAGAGAATATTCCGGGCCATGATTGTAGTTGAGCTTTATTTTCACGTGTCTAATCCATGTGTTGCACGTATTCCGGACTTTGCGCCATACGCCCGCACCACTTGATTATTTTTCTTGATTCAAGGTTGTATCTTGACTGTTGAATTAAAAACCTTTGGTTTCCTCCATTCTGACTTGTCGATTTCGGGTTACTGAGGTTTATAAAAGGAGAAAACCTCCTTCTTTTCGGTGTTCCCCGTTCCTTACTTCACGAAGAATTTTGTTAATTTCTCTTCAGAATTGCAACTTCCTTAAGACTCTCCCATTCATGATTTCGTTTCTTTCTGTCTTACTTGAGTGAAATCCTATTTCTTTTTGGTTGGGGCTTTCCAAGAGCAGCAAGTTTTCAATGGTTCGTCGTTTCTTCATCGGTCACCCAAGTTTTAACATGCATTCCTTTCCTTCGTGTTTTATTTGTCTCCTTTAGTTCCACATATTTTGGGTTTTCCTCCGGGGGTCAAAGGTAGAAGATGAGTGTCAGTTCCGGTAGTCCTGAAACTTTATTGGCTTTAATAATTGATGATCGTTCGTCACTGGTTGGTGGTAAGAGTGAGACTTTAGAATTCCAGCGTCAAAAGGTAGCTACTGGCTTTACGTTTCCCCCTATTACCTTGGAGAATCCCATCATATTGATTGATTTCGAAGGGGATGACTTGTATTGCGAAATAAGAGCATCCCTTTTAGGGAATTTGTAGCGCCCCTTTCCCATAGAGAAATTGTATGGTAATGTTATAGGGCTCGAGCTCATGGTTTCCCAATTAATTCAGGAAGGTTAGTCCCGTGCGGATAGAAATCGGAAGGGGACGTCCTGGATTCGATTATACTTGGGTGGATGGTGTTGTTACATAGGGAACCTTTTACTATTAGTCTATTGAGCAGTTGAGGGAGGTTCCCTGGGGCCTTCCTGGGAATTGGGCTTTAGAGGGCCTGAAAGGCTCGAAAAGGGCTTGCAGCCATTTTCGAGGGTGCAACTTCGTTACATATGACATTTTAAACAGAGAGTTGGATGTGTCCACCCCCTTTAGTGATTTTGAGTTAAGGGTGCTTCGTCATTTGAAAGTGGCACCCTCTCAACTTCATCCTCTCTCATGGGCCTTTGTAAAGGATTTCCAGATTTCGTGTGAGTACAAAGGTTGGTGGTCCAATTTAAGCCTCTTTTTTACCCTCTTCGGAGTATGCCATGCGAGCGGAGCTACGGTCCATGGAACTATACCAGAAGATCAGGTTCTTTGAGGTTTTGCGGACTCCCTTGAAAATTGGAAACACAAGTATATGTTGCTCCGTCCCGTGAGTAATCAGACACATGAGAACATATGTCGTGTCCCCTCGGATAGTCTGGACGAGATCAACTCTGACGATCTGAGATCAGGCATCGCGTCGTCGGAGAACCTTTTTATAGCCTAAAACCTCAAGACAGAAAACGCACGGCCAGGGAAAACCGTGCTAAAACGCATGGTCTAGAACAAAAAACGCCAAAACACACGACCTAGGTGCTTAAAACGCATGGACCGTGCGTTTCTCCCTGGAAAAACCCTTTTCTTCTTGATTTTTTTTTTATCTTTTCTAGTCCAAACCATCTTGCTTCTTTGATATTCAACCTGAAACAGAAACCACAATTTTTGTAGTAAAATAGCTCAAAAAATACGACTAAAACTAACAAGACTTTATTGAATTAAAATGTCAAAAGCAGTGAAAACTACAACTTATCAAAGAGCCAATTGTTCTAAATTTCTTTCTCAAAATCTTCTCCCTTTCCTTACGCATATTTATTTGTTTTTTAGTGGGTGAATACCTTTCAACGAGGACCAAAGGAAAATTTGGTTACCGTAGGTGCTCAAGTGACTCGGGCTAAGTCGAAATTCATCATGAAGGTAAACTATCTTCCTGACTGTATATGATTTGAATTTGTATGTTATTTTGATTTGTTAACAGTTCTTTACCAATTCGAATGTTTGTGCGTTTAGGTTAGTTCGACTTGATGCTTGAACCATCTAAATCTCATAGATTTCAAGTGAAAGGTTCGCCTCTTCCAAATCAAATGCTTCCATGGAAATTCACTCACCCACAAGGTCAACCATCAACTCCTCCGCCAAATATATCTGAAGAGGAAATGAGAAAATACTTTTCGGAAGATTATTTCCATTCTATGATCTCTCTACACGCTAAAGAAGATATAAATATCATAGATGCAGCATTGGAAAAGGAAATTCCTACCAAGACAGAGGACGTAGATGTATTACAATGGTTGTTGTTATGGTTAGGAATTTCATTTGGATGAGAAAATACTTCATTGGATGATCCTAACTAGAGAAACAATCTTCGCAGTACATGTACATCCTCTATCTTGGTAGGAATTTCCTTTTGCAATGTTGCATCTACAATATATGTATCTTGAGTAAGTATAGAGATCTTATAATGGAAATAATCTTCTGAAAAGTATTTTCTCATTTCCTCTTCAGATATATTCGGTGGAGGAGTTAATGGTTGAGCTTGTGGGTGAGTGGATTTCCATGAAAGCGTTTGATTTTGTAGAGGCGAACTTTTCTCTTGAAATCTGTGAGATTTAGATGGTTCAAGCATTGAAGTCGAACTAACCCAAGAGCATAAACATTCAAAAGGGTAAACATTTGGTAGCACTTCAAAATAACGTACAAATTCAAGTCATATACACTCAGGAAGATAGCTTACCTTCATCACTTCATGGTGGATTTCGACTTAGCCCTGGTTAGTTAAGCACCCACTGCAAAACAAATAAATATGAGTAAGGAAAGGGAGAAGATTTTGAGAAAGAAATTTAGAACAATTGGCTCTTTCTTGAATAACGTATCTTTCATGTTAGTGCTACTTTAGTTGACTACTGCCTTTTGCTAATTTTCGATGCCATTTGATTTCGGAACCACTTGATCTCTTTCTTTTCTTTGAAGTCAATTGCTCCTGTTCTTCTTTGTCATCTTTTAAGTTAACCATGACTGGTTCTTTGTCTAAATAGAGGAATGGGAACCAAAAGTTAAAGAAGGGTAAGATCCACAATCAAGAAAGATAAATCAAAAAAATTATAAAATTAACTTTCTATGTAACACCACATGAAAAATTTTATAATAGTTTGCAATAAATGAATATTTAAAATATAAAAACATGGGGTTCTATTTCTCAATCTTTCATTATTTTCAGAAACTGAATTGAGGAAAGCGAATACCAAAGTTATGGTTTTATACATGAAGGTAGAGCTAAAAATGTTGCAACAGCAAATTCGAATTTCTTATATCAAGAAAATGTTGATTATTGGAATATTAAGCCATAGAATCGGTTATTTTTATGTGCATTTTTTGTTGCATACCTTTTCCTTACTGCAACCACTTTACATTTTGCTTTTTTCTTGTTTTCAGCAAATTTTACATTTTAACCATCAATAAAACTCCTTAGCTTCCTGAACATATTAATCAACTTGTCAACCTATTTTCAAGAAACTAAAAAGTTTTATTGATGGTCAAAATGAAAAATTTGCTGAGAAAAAGAAACAAGCAAAATGTAAAGTGGTTGCAGCTAAGGAAAAGGTATGCAACCAAAATTGCACGAAAAAATAACCAATTCTATGGCTTAATATTTCAATAATCAACATTTTCTTGATATAAGAAATTTGAATTTGCTGCTGCAACATTTTTAGCTCTATCTTTCATCTATAAAACCAGAACTTTTGTATACGTTTTCCTCAATTCAATTTCTGAAAATAATGAAAGATTGAGAAATAGAACCCTATATTTTTATATTTCAAATATTCATTTATTGCAAAATATTATAAATAAGTTGCATTTTGCTTCTCGTAGTTGATTTGATGGAAGGAGGGAACACCACACGTATTGGCTTTACATCTTTCTGTATTATAAAAAAACATGTTGCTTTAAGAATTTTTTACTTTCTCATTGTCTAAAACTTCATATTTGGAACTGGATTCCATGGATAAATCTATTTTCTCTTTATGATACAAAAGCATTGCAATGTTAAGTTGGAGCTTAACTATATATAAGGGCAAATTATACATTAGATCATTCACTAAAAAAGTGATGCAAGCTATGGACTTTATGTAATGAAAAATTCCTCAATATTCATGAAGTAAAATTCATGTAATGCATCACCTTGCTAGTGATTGTTCTACAACAACATATGCTTTTATATATAGTTAGCCTCTATCTCATTATTGCAATGCTTGTGTATCAAAAAGAGAAACTGGATTGGTCCATGGAACCCTGTTCCAGATCTAAAGTTTTAGACAATAAGAATATCAAAATTTCTTGTGAAAGTTGACATATTTTTTAGCAGACTTGTAGTGATTTGAGAAGTGAAGAAAAACTGAAAGAATTTGATTCAAAGAAGATAGATTGTGAAGGAGAACTGAAGGATCTTGAATTGACAAAGGCGGAATTTGAAGATAGAATGAAGGAAGTTGATGCAAAGGATAAGAAAATTGATGGAATAACGAAGGAGCTTGAATTTAAGGAGAATCAAATTGAAGGTAGAATGAAAGACTTAAATTTGAAGAAGGAGGAATTGTAAGAAAGATTGAAAGAGCTAGAAGTGAAGGAGAAGATAATTGAAGAAAGAACGAAGCACATTATGAACTTTCATTCTACATTTGATTTTGGTTCATATTATCAGGCTCCACAATATGAACCAAAATCAAATGTAGAATGAAAGTTCATAATTTCCTTCGTTCTTTCTTCAATTATCTTCTCCTTCGCATCTAGCTCCTTCAATCTTTCTTGCAATTCGTTCTTTCTTCAATTATCTTCTCATTCGCATCTAGCTCCTTCAATCTTTCTTACAATTCCTCCTTCTTCAAATCTAAGTCTTTCATTCTACCTTCAATTTGATTCTCCTTAAATTCAAGCTCCTTCATTATTCCATCAATTTTCTTATCCTTTGCATCAACTTCCTTCATTCTTCCTTCAAATCCCGCCTTTGTCAATTCAAGATCCTTTAGTTTTCCTTCAAAATCTATCTTCTTTGAATCTATTTTTCAGTTTAATAAGAATATCAAATTTCTTATTAAACTGAAAAATGCTTCAAATATGGGATTGCATAAAGAAGAATATGATTTTATGAATACTACAAAAACAACCCGAGCATCAAATTAAAGTCTAAAAAACACATGAATCAAATAACAATCATTTTAGTGAATATAAAATGTTGTAGAGAAAATACACTTTAAATTAAAACAAAAATTTTCACAAACAATAAAATTCGATTATAAAGAAACATTTTTTTAAAAAGTAGATGGATAAAAATATGATCAATTCAATAAATAATTGATTTGTGTTATAAAATTTAAAGTTTGATACCTATTTATGATAAATACAAATATTAACTAAGATTTGGTATACCTGTGGAACTTCAGTAATTTGATTTGTATGATAAATGATTAATTTTTAAAGAAGATCTTCATCTAACCCATCATCTCTGCCTTCATCTTTATTGAGCGTAGATCTAACCTGACCCAAAACTAAAAACATAGTTGGTCCTATAAAATTGTAAGATCAAGACTACTATCGAAATCATTTCTAGTGTTGATAAATTGGTTGTATACGACACAACTTAAGAGACTCAATTTGCACTTCAATTTGTCAACCAAATCATAGATTTAGTCATCAAAGAATCGTTTAAACAATAAGTAGTTGTATAAAAACAAAGAATACACATCAACATTGGAAACAAATAACAAATTATACAAATAGCTGATAAAACCAAGATATATAAAATGGAAATCAAAATCGAGAAATAAAGAAGAACGACAATGAATGAGAAAAAGATATGCATCGGCTGCTCTTTATATAACGAGTAATAAGATGAACACAATTTAGGGTTAGAGACTGTGGGTTTGGGCCTTGACAAATGGATGCAATCATAACAAGTACATAAACGCTTTTACTTTTTCCACTCTTATGTTTTTCGCGTGCAGTCTATATTTCCTATTTTACTCCTTTCTTAGATAATATATTTTGAAAAGAAAAAAAAGAGATGCTACAAATTATACAATTTAAAATATTCAAATATATAAGCTTTGCCCAACCTTTTCCTCAAAGTTCTTCATTTATGGATTTTTCCCTAAAATACTCTCAACCACCCCGTCCCCCCTCCACCAAAAAAAACAAAGCCGAACTTTGTGCCATCTTTGAATTCAAGTTGCTCAAATCCAGTAAGTGTTGTCTATGATACACATTTAAGCCAAGTCTCAAATGCAGAGAAATCCATTGATAAAGATTCTACTGCTGCATCAAACTCACTCCATCCTGAACCAAAAATCACTCAAACAACTAAACCACAAATATTTATCCATGAACCTGAAACTACTAAAAATAACAGTTCAGAAGCTACTCCCAAACTAGGCTCTGATCAAACTGCAAACACGTCAAAAGACATACCTTAACCTAACCCTTAGACCATATTTGATTTTGTTTCAGAAACCAGCAACCAACCACACTCTGAAACATATACCATTCCATATGAACCACATCCTAAACCATCACCTTAACCAACCTTTAAGGGTGACAACGAACAATATGTTAAGTCATATTCTTACCCTGGCACATTGGTTCTGTCATTCTCAAAATCCTCAAACTCACAAAATTTCCATCCATACAATCAACTTTCAACCTGAACTCACCTCCACATTACTCTGAGCTGATGGACATAAGAAACATTAATTATAGTAGAGTTTAGGAACTATTTGCAAAAAGGTTGAAAGCTTTTAACATCCATGAGTATGCTGGAAAATGGGATGCTTTCAAGGCTCAAGTGGATGAAGTTCTGGAGAATATGAAAGTTGTTGGCACAAACTCTGTTGAAGCCAACATAAGTGCTCTTAGAAGTTGGTTCTCAGAGATTCTACATATGATGGATCTGGTTGAGCAAAGAAGGAATTCAAGTAGGCAAATAGAAGCTCCCAGGGAACTTGTGGTAGATGACTTACCAGACTTCCATTCCTTAACTCTTTTCGCTGATTTCTCAAGAATTATACCTGAAGAGTTATTTATAAGGAGAGAGCTATGTGAGAGTCAAGCTCTGAAAATTTTGAAGGAAGACATCAAAGGAGAACTGGCAGCTCAGAGGCTTAAGCAAGAAGCTCAAATGGGAATCATAGTAATTGATCAGGAAGTTATGCAGAATCAAATAACAAAAGTTAGAGCAAGACAGGAATCAATGGAAGCCATGCAGAATAAAATAAGCTCAGATATCATGACTATTTTGTAGTTCCTCAAACAAAAACCTTAGGATTCTCTTGTTTTTAATTCTTGTGGTATTTTGCACACTGAACTAGTTTTGTAATATTACTTTATTCTATCATTTTGATCTTGATCTATGCATGTTTACTCAATATTTTTTCTTACTTCTTTAATTATTTTTTGTTGATGACAAAAGAGAGAGAGTACGATAAAGAGTATTTAAGTCTGAGTCTGAATATATAGAATCTAGAAATTTAATTGTTTTCTAAATTTTTTACTTAGACTTTGGATCTAAAACCCGACTTTGAAGTCTTCAGACTTTAAGATTAATAACCAGGCTCTGAAGATTCTAAAACCTTAATTAACGAGGCTATTTAGAATTGCGCTTTAAAATGAATTTAATTAACATGGAAAAGACTTAGAGAGAGCTTACAAACCTCAACTTCTGGACTATCTGACTCAGGGGGAGCTTGAAAACCTTATACCTTGTAGTCAACTCGTTAATTATATTAACAACAATTGTCTTTAAATACTTGTGTCTGTCATCGTAAAAAAGGAGTAGATTGTTGAAACAAAATAGGTTTTTTATAATGCCTCCTAAGTTTTTATGATAACAAGTTATTATTTTCTATGTATAAATATTTATGGGGAGATTCTCGAACCATATAAATATTTTCTATGTATGCATTCAGTTCGTTTGATTCGTGCTTGAGTCGGATGATGAAAAATTCTCATGTCCTGTTCTTTCAGAGGATGGATCTAAAATAATTCACCTATCCCAATAACAAAAAAAACTGACTTGAATGATCTTGTATTAAGAGCGGAATTGGCTAAAGGAATGGGTAATTATTATTATTATTATGGAGAGCCCGCGTGGCCTAACAATCTTTATATATTTTTCCAGTAGTAATTCTAGGTACTATTGAGTATTGCGTGCAAAATGGGCTTAACGGTTCTATAACCATCAATGATTAGGGAACCCGCAGATCCGTTTGCAATAATTAGATTAACAACAATTGTCTTTAAATAGTTGTGTTTGTCATCCTAAATAAGGGGAAGATTGTTGAAACAAAATGGATATTTTACAATGTCTCTGAAGTTTTTATGATAACAAGTTATTAAAAGAACAATTAGATATGATGATATATGTTCAAGTGTGTATGACCATAGATTAAAATTCAATATATTAAATAAAGTTTTGGTACTTAAAGAACATATACAAGAGAATTTTGAATTTGAAGAGAACCTGAAGTTCTAGATCAGTCTCTGGAGAAGTTTAGCCTCTGAAAGTCATCAGACTCTGAAGGAGATGTTAGACTTTGTCGTCTTCTGAAGATGTCCCTATCAAACTCAAATAGTACACTTTGTCTTTTTTTTCTGATCATGTGTAGAAACAAACAAAGAACTTCAAGGACAAATGGAATGAAATAGATAATTCCTTTTCAAGCAAAGGAATTTCAAATGTCTCTTCAACGATATTAACCAAATCAAGAAACATTCTAACGTCTTTGATCAAGCTTCTCAAAGACTCTGATATATGCGCTGACACCTCTCCAATGTCACTCATACCTTTCTCTATATAAGGAGCTAACGACTTGAAGAATCTATTAAGACTCTGAAGTTTTTACAAGTGTTCTTACTATGGTAAATTCAAAAGCGCATAAATACTTAAGAATTTATTACCAAGTGAATTTCTTAAAAATTATAAAGTCTTAATAGTCTTACTTTGTTTTGTAATTGTTTACACCTTTGATTGTATATCAAGTGTAAAACCAAACAATCTTTTATTTGATTAAGTTATTGTGAGAAGTCCCTTTCAGTTGTGATTGAGCATTATAAGTCTCTTGCTAGTGTGCTTGAGCATGGAAGTCACTTTCTTGTGTGCTAGAACATTTGTAATCTTTGATGATTATAGTGAAAACTCTTGGAAGTGCAAAGGGATTAGAATACTTTCGGTTTGTGAAAGTAAGTAATATAATTTCTTTATCTCTCTATATATATATATATGTGTGTGTGTGTGTGTGTGTGTGTGTGTGTGTGTGGTGTATCAAGTGATATGAGTTTTATTGTGAGAGATGAGAGGATTAAATCCTAACCATTGGATTAATCTTTACAGTGATATTTAATTTTAAAAATTACAACTGACCTAGCCAAACTCGGTCTATCTATCTCTCTGCAACTTTTTAATTTTTTCCATCAAGTCGGCCCTAGTTTTCTCTCTCTAGGTTTTCTCTTCCAGTTTCTTCATTGAGGGGGTGGTTTTAGGTCAATTCTTGATCTGAAATCACCCATCTTCATCTTTTTCTCTCTATTTCAATCTAAATAAGTGATTTTCACATAGATATAGGTTTTTTCCCTGTGATTTCATCATCTAAGTGTGGTGGTTTGTTGTTCGTCGTCTTGTGTGGCGTTGTTTACTTTATCGTCTTCTTACGGAGTTCATTTTATTCATATTGAAATATCAATTATTCAATCAAAGATTTGGACGTCAACGTTTCAGATTCGGAGGCCATTGATATTCCGGTCACTTTAATTTTATCATATATTTTTGTAGGCATTATGCTGTTATATGCTATTAGCTTGGATGTTGTGAGTTTGTTCGTAGATTCATCATTTACGTTTTTAGCGATGTTGAATGATGTAATATCTTGATTTGAATGAATGAATATCATTTTGTTTTTGTCAAGAAAAAAAAAATACAGCTGACCTTTTCATCCTCTTCCTTCTTCCCTGCGTCTGGTCTTCTCTCATGGCAGTGAGCGGTTCAATTTTTTTGCTTAAATTCGAACCTCACATTTTCAGATTGTGGGTGTTGTATCAATTCTAGTTTTTAAAAAAATAAAAAAAAATCACACCTTTAAAGTCAAAGCACACAAAAAAGAGGTTAGGATTATACCGTTAATCTTTTTACTATATATATTAAATCAATTCTGTATATCATCAAATCAAAATGTTGATTAAGTGAGAATCAACAGACAACCAAGAACCTATGAGAAACATGAAGATTTGAGAAATAAGGGTAGTTGGATCTCATGGTGAAATGATTTTAGAGGAATAATCAAATTGGTTTTTTTAAATCTAGATCAACCATCTTTTATGAAATAATTATCTCCTAGTTTAATTTTTATGGATACACAACCATCATTGTAAGGAGTTGTGATGCAAGGAAGGGGAGAACTAGAAACGAGGAAGATGATACAATGAGGAGAGACCACATTGTTTGTTGGTTTAAGTAAGCAAATCCATATATATATATATATATATATATATATATATATATATATATATACACACACACCTACATGTGCGCGCGTGTTTTAATCTTAAACTGTTGCATTCAAATGTGCATCATCCTAATATAACTACATTAACGGAATATTTTAATGTAAATGACTATTTTGACTATACACAATTAAATACTATCTTAAATTATTGATAAATGAAGAGATTATTATAGTTACTCGTTACAATTTTATATATGAAAATGACTATTACCGAATTAAAAATAGAAAATTACTTAACTTTTTTTAAACTATCATTTCTTTCGTGAAAAAAAAAATTATACATTTCATTTATAATAACAAAGTTGATACACCCCTAAAAAAGATTAATATAAGGGTAAATTACAATCACCTCCCTTAGGATCTCTCTAAATGACACTTAGACTCCCTCTATTTTTTAAAGGAGACACTCACCTCCCTTAAATTTTCAAACAATGGATAGTCAGTCACCTTCCTCCAAAGTTAACATCCAAAATAATATAACTAACAGAGTTAAAAAAAATAACAACCTTTAGCCTCCTATTTGTCAAAAGAAACCTCTGAATTTTCTGAGAAATTCTTAGATGAAAACAAACATCAGAAGTAAAAGTCTTTTAGAAACATGAAAATGCAGGGTTATCTTCTTCCCCTCAACGGTTACTTGTTCCCTCACACTGACAAATTTCATTTTCACAGACTATGGGGAGTTCAACGGTGAATATGAATTAATAACGTTAACGATGTAATTGGAGGTCTTTCTGATTGCCATGGTTTGTTCGTAAAAGGATATTTGTTACTGATATTAGCATGTTGCTACATGGTAGGAATTATGGTATTGTTGTCTTCATTTGTCCTAGTCTTTAGGAAGTAGTTTCACATTTCATTAAGTCGTGTGAGTATTGTTTTAGTGGGCTACTTTCTAGCTTTTCAGTTTCTAGTTGTTTTGACTATTTAATAGTCTAAGTTCTATCAATAAAGCAGCAGTTTGAGTTTCATATTCTATATCCCTTCAAAGTGGTATTAGAGCCCCCTCTGGTCCTGATAAAAAAACTAAGCCGCAGCTTAGCTAAGTCACATAGAGAAACACAAAAATGAGTGACACAAAGCTTTCAGCAAAAATTCCTCATTTTGATGGTCTCCACTATGATCATTGGAGTGAGTTGATGGAGAATCTTCTTTGTGCCAAAGGTCTCTGGTCCATGATTGAAATTGGTTACCAAGAACCTATTGAAACGAGTGTGCTTACTGAAGAACAATTGGAGTTGCTGCAGAATTCCAAAACGAATGATCACAGGGTTAAGCATTATCTTTTTCAGGGAAATTGATAGGTCAGTCTTCGAACAGATCTTGGATAAGCGAACATCCAAGATTGTTTAGGATTCCCTAAAAAGAAAGTACAGAGGGAATGATCGTGTGAAGAAGTCAATGCTAAACTCTTTGAGAAGAGAGTTTGAGGTGCTAGAAATGAAGGATGCAGAAACCATCACGGAATATTTCGCCAGAGTAATGACGGTAGCTAACAAAATGAAAAGCAACGTAGAGGTTATGTCTGACTCAAAAGTGGTGCAGAAAATTATTCGTACATTGACGGAGAAATTCACCTATGCGGTGGTTTCAATTGAGGAGTCAAAAGACACTAAAGAAATGACGGTTGACGAACTTCAAAGCTCTCATGTAGTTCATGAGCAAAAGTTTAAACGGGTTAACCGTGACGGTGAACAAGCTCTGAAGGTGGAAAGTAGTAGAGGGAGAGGAAGATGAACATACCGTACAAGAGGACGCGGAAGAGGGAGACGGTCTTTCACAAGGGACACAGTGGAGTGTTTTAAGTGTCATAATTTGGGGCATTTTCAATATGAATGTCCCAAATGGAACAAAGAAACAAATTATGCAGAATTGGATGATGAAGAAGAGCTCCTTCTAATGGCTCTTATAGAAGAAAATGTTGCAAAAAGGAATGATGCATGATTCTTGGATTCAGGGTGCTCTAATCATATGTGTGGAAACAAAGGTATGTTCTTAAACATGGTGCAAGGACATAGAACTTTGCTAAATGTGGAAACAACTCCCGAATGTCGCTAGCTGGAAAAGGTAGTGTCCGACTAGTGTTTAATGGCGCTACTTTTCTCGTTCAAGATGTATATTATGTCCCAAAGCTTCGAAATAATTTATTAAGTTAGGGGCAGTTGCAAGAAAAGGATCTCACCATTCTCATAAAAAATGGGATATGCAAAATTTATCATCCAAACAAAGGACTGATTGCAGAAACCAGTATAAGCGTTAATCGTATGTTTATTCTCTTCAACAAAACCTCCAGCATCACTACTCTAATTGAAGAATGTCTTCACACTTCCTCTGAACTCACCTATCTTTGGCATCAAAGGTATGTCCATATGAACCACAAGGGCTTAAATACGCTTTAGACAAAGAAAATGGTGTGTGGCTTGCCTCAACTGAAAGCTTCAAGTGTCACTTGTACTTATTGTTCATCGGAAAACAACACCACAATGAAATACCTAAGAAGAGTGAATGGTGTGCCAGCAAAGTCTTGGAGATCATACATGCAGACATTTGCGGACCAATAGAACCAGTCTCAAGTAGCGGAAAAAGGTATCTCTTATGCTTCATTAATGACTATAGTCGAAAGGGTTGGGTTTACTTTCTTCTTGAAAAATCAGAAGCATTAAAATGTTTCAAAACTTTCAAAAAGTTGGTGGAAAAGGAAGCAAAAGAATCAGTCAAGTGTTTGCGGACAGACAGAGCAGGAGAGTTTAACTCTATCAATTTCAACTTATTTTGTGAAAATGAAGGAATTAAAAGGCAACTCACCACATCATATACACCGCACCAAAATGGAGTAGCAGAATGTAAAAATAGAACGGTGATGAAAATGGTGCGCTGCATGCTATCTGCGAAAAGAGTTCCCAAACTGTTTTGGGCTGAAGATGCAAAATGATCTTTCTACTTGTTGAATCGATATCCAACACATGATGTGAATAAAATCACTCCTCAAGAAGCTTGGAGTGGAGTTAAGCCCTCTATTCAACACATTTGAGTTTGGGGCTGCATAGCTCATGTGCATATACCAGATGCAAAACGAGGTAAACTTGATGATAAAAGCTTTCCTTGTATTATGTTGGGTGTGAGTGATGAATCAATGAGTTACCGTCTGTTTAGTCCTAAGACAAGGACGGTTGTGGTGAGTAAGGACGTAATTTTTTAGGAAGAAAAGAGTTGGGACTAGGATCCAAATTATAAAGAACAAATAGATGCATATTTTGTTTGGAGTAAAGATGATCTTAGTAGTGAAGAAAGTGAGGGGAACCATAGAGTTGAAATTGATGGTGACAGTGATGATGACAATAATGATAATGAAGAAATGAGTCCTCATGAAAATGTAACTCAAGGGAGAGAAAGGAGAGCACCGGTTTGGATGGAAGATTATGTAAGTGGTGATGAGTTGAGTGAAGAAGAAGCAGAAACCTACATGGTGCAAGATGACATAGGTGATGATCCAATTATGTTTGAGGAGGAAGTGAAGCATGATAAATGGAGGAAAGCTATGGATTGTGAAATAAAGTTAATTGAAAAGAATCATACTTGGGAACTTTCAGATTTACTAACAGGGGCAAAAACAATCGGAGTAAAATGGGTTTTCAAGACAAAATTAAATGAGAAGGGTGAAGTAAAGAAGTATAAAGCTCGATTGGTGGCAAAGGGGTACTCCCAATAGCATGGAATTGATTTCATTGAAGTATTTGCTCCCGTTGCTCGTATGGATACAGTAAGAATGACCGTGGCTCTTGCAGCATGCAGAGGATGGGACATCTTTCAGTTAGATGTCAAATCTGCATTTCTTCATGGAGAATCATAGGAGGATGTGTATGTTCATCAACCACATGGATATGTGAAGAAAGGAAAAGAGCACAAAGTTTACAAGTTACATAAAGCCTTGTATGGCTTAAAGCAAGCCCATATAGCTTGGTTTAGCCGCATAGAGTCTCAGTGTTTGAAGGAAGGCTTTCAAAAATGTCCAAATGAACAAACCTTGTTCATTAAAAGAAGTACCGAAGGTAGAATATTAATTGTCAGTATTTATATTGATGATTTGATCTATACAGGTGATGACAAAGGTATGATGGTTGAGTTCAAAAGGTCTATGATGGAAGCCTTCGACATGTCTTATTTGGGAAAGATGAGATTCTTCCTTGGCATTGAAATTCTACAAAAACCAGAAGGAATTTTCATATGTCAAAGGAAATATGCTACTGATATCTTAAAAAAGTTTACAATGTTTGAAAATTATCTTTTGGTGAATAGTCCAATTGTTCTGGGTTTCAAGATTAATAGATGCTAACGGGACCGCTGTTGACGATACTTATTTCAAGCAGATTGTTGGAAGTCTAATGTATCTTACTGCTACAAGACCCGATATAATGTTCCGTGTCAGCTTAATTAGCAGGTATATGTCAAATCCAATTGAATTGCATTTACAAGCTGCTAAAAGGATATTACGATATTTGAAGGGAACTACTAGCTATGGGATATTCTACAAGAATGGAAAAGAAAAAGACTTGTTTAGTTTTACATATTCTGATTATGCAGGAGATAAAGAAGATTCTAAAAGCACATCAATTTATGTTTTCTTATTAAGTTCTAGAGTGTAACTCCTTATTTCTATTAAAGCGATAAAACACGCGAATAATTCAAATATTCAAGAAATAGACGTCACGCCTCAAAATCCACATACATGCATATTAAAATTTCTCAAAGTCTTAGCGGATAAATACATATATCTATATAACATGGATCTCCATAATAGTCAGGTCATAAACTCATAAATAGATCAACGTCATAATATCCAAACCCGACACGTGGGCAAATCTCAACAACAAAGATAAATCCAATAAAACGTAAACGATAACATCCTACATCAAAGCATATCTAAGATGCTACAAACAACCAACAGAGTTTGCTCCCGCTATCCTCGAGTACTCACCAAGCAAGCTATCAAACTAATCATGCACGCCATCTACCCGTCAATACAGATAGGTAGGCGGTCCACCACAGACCACTGGGGGTTAGCTTCACATCAATCATAATCAAATATAAACAAATATAAGCATTCAAGGATTCATGCATAGCACATATACATAATCATCCCTCCTAGGATATTATCATCATATATATATATATTATCCCACATTTCAAACATAACATGTTAACACAATTCTAACATAGCATAGCAAACATATTCAAACTCTAATCAAGTCATCGACATAAGCTTATCATTTATCAACATCAATCAATGAAAGGATTACTCTTCTTATTCTTCATTTAGCCTAAACAAATCAACAAATACAATTTATCATTTCAAGTATAAGCAAGAAAGTCGTCATCACCAAAAGATCATAAAATCACATTCATATAAATCACACTTCATTATTTTCACCGAAATAAACATCATCAATTAAGATCATCAAATGTACAAGTATCACTATTAACAACAAACATTATCAAGTACACATCTTCACATATTCACCAAATGTACAATTCACCAAACTCACCAATGTACATAAATCACCAAGTTCACAAAACACATAATCAATATGAACAATTGAATATATAATCAAATCAAGCTTCAATTACTTAACAAGAGCATTCAACCTCAAAATATACGTCAACACAACAAGTCCAATTATCACAAGTATTTATTCACCAATCATACTTATTATCAAATAATCATCACTAACACATAAGCAATTAGGATTCATGCAAATTATGATATGCGCCTATACACGACACATATATGCATGCGGTACCAATCTCTTCAAGGTCGTCACCTTATGATGCAACAAACACATCATATGTAAGAGTACATCTCCTCTTACAAATCACATATGTAAAAGTACACCTCCTTTTACACAATCACATATGACTCAATATGAATATGATGCATGGACATAAAAGCAAAGACCCAATAGTGCAAAATCACCTAACATATACATTCCCCAACAACAATGTAAAAGTAAACCTCAATTTACATTGATTAGTTCACCAACAATTGCATTATCAAGTATTTACGCCCACAAAATTCAACAAGTCATAATTCACATAAGAGTCATCGCCAACAATTTCTCACAATCAAATAAAGGAGAAAAGCACACCAATCATGATCGACATCATATTCAACACCTATCAAGTATTCACACATCTTCATACAATCACATCAAACTATACACCAAAGATTTTCGAGACATTCGGTCTTAAGGACCGATTTCGACTAAGTTCGTCTATGATTAAACAAAAGACCAATATAGACACTTTCCAGAGAAAAACAACTTATTCAAGTTTGAAACCCCACAATTCAATATTAATCAATCATGTAAACATGAGCATAGGCCACTTACAAGCTATCATGTCTTAGTTCGAAGTTTCACCAAAGTTCATTTGTGAAAATCCTAAGTTCCGTCTCAATTCAAGTTTTTTATCATTTAAGAAATCTAAATTGAACCGTTCCTAAACGTCAAAACTTCACGATTACATACTAATTTATTCACCATAAAGGCTTACTTAAACCCAATATCAATTTTAAAGATGTTTCATGATTTAGTGAAAAAGTTATGACAAAGTTTCATGAAAAATGCCGCATGACCTATGTGTAGTAATTTGATCATAAATCAAGTTATGTAAATCATTTTTAAGTGAAACCAAAGCCATTGGAAAGAGGACATCTATATCTAAAACATTTATGTTTACAACTAAGGTTGAATCGATTCACATCTTATTGAATCGATTCAAACAAAGTCAGAGAGAAAAGTGAGATGATTCAAAATTGTTTGAATCGATTCAAATCTGCCCAGATGTAGATTGATACAATTCAAACTCTTCTGAATCGACTCAATGGCATGAACAACACATTTTTGGCCTCGGTTTCATCCCCAAATCATCCCAAAAATCCCTATTTTGATCCCCCAACATACCCAAAACGATAAAAATTATTTTCCAAAGTTCGAATACACCAATTGGACTCTTTTTACAAGCATACTAAACAACTTATACTTCAATTCACTTAATTCCTCAAGGTTCCAACAACAAAAACTTACACACAACAACACATGTATCACACCCAATTCATGATATGACATTATCAACAACAATCATATCACATAATCATGAATTCATTCATAATTCAACAGCACAATATCATAATTCACCAATTCTAGCAAAATTCACAAAGTAATTAATTTTATATAACTTGAGCATGGAAATTCCACATTAACAACTCAATTAACATTAAATTCACATACTCAAACATAACACTATCATAAGAGCACAAATTTCATCAATTAAGTTCACAATAATCACTTTTCACAATTAAGCACTTTTGAATTGAGATAGAGAAAGAGATTACACTAAGAGATTATGATAGAATACTAGCTCCCTTACCTTAAAGGATCTCAACCTTAGCTTTGGCATCAATTAAGCTCCTTGAAGCTCTAATCTCCTCTTGATCTACAAGCTTCTCTCTATAACCCTCTTCTTCTCTTCTCTAGCACTTTCTCTCTCTACCTCTTTCTAAAATTTTGTGAATAAATAATGTAACCCTAATTCTCTCATGACATGGGTTTATAAAGTCTTACCGCTTAATGGGCCTAACTCACAAAGGTTCTAATTCATTGTTCACAAAGTTTCTATTCACTCGCGGTAAAAAGATGACGAATAATAACAACTTCTAACTAATTACCACAACTCACTTAGCATCCACAATGGTAGCTCCTTAATAGGGACTCCTTAAATGGACCTCACGTTACACATTACTTATTTATAATATTTTAATAAAAGTACCTATTAAGGACTCAATGACTCCAATAGAAGTACACTACTCCAATGAAAAATACTTAAATAAGCTCTACTAACTTTACATCATTAAAAAAAATAATTTATTAATTAAATTATAAATTACCTCATAATATTTAATTATAATCCTTAAAAAAAATTAAAATATTTATTTATTCGAATGAACTTAAATTTCTGCATGCTAATAATTTGAAAATGGAAAAATTAACATTACAAATTTTACAATCCTTGGTTAAAAAATAATAATAGTGATTTGCATGAATTAAATCTTATTTAAAATGATGACAAATAGATAAAATAATATTTAAAACAACTATTAATTATTAAAAGATTACTTCTTTTATAAATAGAATCAAATAGTACATATTTTAATACTTCTTTTAAACGTGAGACCCGTTAGTTGCTTAGGAGAGAGTACTTATATACTTACCCGTTCCTTAACAGGGACTAATTTTTTCTTCCTCCAATGAGGGTCCTTAACAGGGAGTGGTCCTTGTTAAGTAAGGATCTCTCATTGGAGATGCTAACTTGGTAAAAACAATTGTTCCCACTTGAAACACTAAAAATAACTTTCACCGTGAAATTACTAATTTACTTTTGTTCACAAAATGATAAAAATACCCCTAAGTCCAAAATGATCAAACTACCCTTCTAACACCGAATTCCAATAATCTCATATAAACACATATAAAATAAAAATTAATTAAAATAAAGCTAACGAAAATCGAATTGTTACATGGAGCAGTGTCATGGATGTCCAAGAAGCAACCAATTGTTACTCTCTCAACAACTGAAACCGAATTTGTGGCTGCTGCAGCAAGTGCATGTCAAGCTGTGTGAATGAGACAGATTTTGAGAAACTTAAGTCATGTTCAAGAAAGTAGCACTGTTATCATGTGTGATCACTGTTATCATGTGTGATAACAGCTCAACAATTAAACTTTCAAAAAATCCAGAGCAAGTTGAAGACTTGATGACAAAAGCTTTGAAGCTTGAGGCATTCCGGAAGCTTAGAATGAAGATGGGAATGTTGGATTACATTGTTGAAGTAAACTAGGTTCAAAATGCTACTAGTTTAAGGGAGGGAATGAAAGGATATTTGTTACTGATACTTGTCTGTTGCTACATGTTAGGAATTATGGTATTGCTGTCTTCATTTGTCCTAGTCTTTAGGAAGTAGTTTCACATTTCATTAAGTCGTGTGAGTATTGTTTTAGTGGGCTATTTTATATTTTTTCGGTTTCTAGTTGTTTTGACTATTTAATAGTCTAAGTTATATCAATAAAGCAGCAGTTTGAGTTTCATATTCTATATCCCTTCAGTTCTTCATGGTCAAATAGAGACTTCTTTTAAAAATGGGCGCCCATTTCTATTGTAAAGAATAGGCACTATTTCTCCCTTTTTCATATGATTTTACAGTTTGGTGGTGGTGAATTTTTTCTTCTTTGGCCCAATAATTGAGGAAGAACACTTGCTGGTTTTGAAACAACGTACCAGCAAGATAATGGTGGAAGAAAATAATGTTCACTTTCATTTTATGGTGGGAGTGACAATTTGGTAGGTGGGTGAACCACTTGATGACAATGAGTCTTATGTGGTAAAAGGTTTTCTCGAATAAATTAAAAGGAAATTGGTTCATAATAATTCAGATCTATAAAAGCAAATAATGAAAACAAAAAAAAAACAGGTGCTTGGTTTTCTTTTGTTTTTCCTCTAACGGCAGCTTAAGAACGTCTTACCGGGGGAGGCTATTAATTTTTTGTAAATCAGAGGGGGTATTTGTGATGTTAGAGCATATTTTTCCCTTAATATAATTGAAACGTCAAAATAAATTTTGGGACTAAAGTAATTTATATATTTACAGTATTTAACTTATGGATCAAATTACTTTAATGTGTTTTAATCAATTCATATTTTTTTGCGTAAATAGTCAATTACCCTCTTGAAATTGTAACTTTCGTCAAAACTGCCCTTGAATTTTGCAAAACTTCAAAATCCTCCTTAAATTGTCAAACGTTGGTAAAATACCCCTCTGTTAGTTTCCTCCATCCAATATGCTGATATGGCTGTTAACTGCCACATGATCAAAAAAGGCATGCCATGTAATAGGGGGTAATTGATTTTTTTTTATTTAAAAAAATCTGATTTTTTTTCTTTCAAAATAAACATTTGTGTCACCCAAACTTATGTATCAAATACCTCCTCAATTTTATACTATTTGTATGCAAATATCCCCTCCAACTTTAAAACTTATGTACAAATATATCCCCTCCTCAGATGTATAAATAAAACTTATTCATAATCTATAACTTATTTAATATATCTCTAGTAACAATGAAAAAGAAAAAAAAAACCACATCTTTAAAAATAAAACAAGCATAAAAATCACAAATTTAATCACACCATAAACAAACAAACAAAAAATCATTTGTTCACCCCACAAATGAAAAAAAAAACAATGAACATAAAAATTGCAACTTTAAAAAACACAATGAACATAAAAATTGCCACGTATGTTAGTTTCTCTTTGACATTACGGCCTATTTACTTCTCAGCTAAGGTATCGAAGGAGTATCTTCTTAGTGAGAATTTTCACCAAATACTATGTTAAATCATGTCCAACAAGATCAAACCGAAGAATTGCATGGGGAAGAGCATTTTTTAACCCCGCAAATGAAGAAAAAAAACACAATGAACATAAAAATTGCAAAAAAAATCATATTTTAAAGTTATGATTTTTTTTTCCATTGTTATTTGAGATATTGTAAATAAGTTATAGATTATGAATAAGTTTTATTTAGTATTATGATTTAAGGTGTAATTTGTACATAAGTTTTAAACTTGAAGGGGGATATTGCATATAAGTAGTATAAATTTGAGGAGGTATTTGCTACATAAATTTTAAATTTGAGGCGGATATATGCACGTAAATGCTAAATTTCAAGGGAGTATTTGCAAGGTGAGTGTGCGACTCAAATGTTAATTTTGAAAAGAAAAAAAAAATCAGATTTTTTTTTAAAACAAAATACAGTGAATTAGCCTCTGTGACGTGGCATGACTTTTTTAATCATGTGGCAGTTAACAATCGTGTCAGCATGTTGGATGGAGGAAATTAAGAGATGAGGTATTTGACTGACATTTGACAGTTCCAATGAGATTTTTAAAGTTTTGCAAAATTTAAAGGAGGTCTGACGAAAGCTACAATTTCAGCGGATAATTGACTATTTACTTTTTTTTTTTTTTTTATTTGACCCTAAACCTACAAGTTTATATCATGTAAATCGTTTATGTAAAATTTTATAACCATTTATTCGTTTTTATAGAAAAGAGTTAATCTTAACCATTCTAAAAACATATCAACTTTTGTTGTTGTAGATCAAAATTGGAAGTTCATTTTCCAAGAAGCAGCAACAAAACCTCGCTCTCTAGTTTCACACATGATGACTTGGTAATAGATTCATCAAATCTTCAATGGCTCCAAAAAAATTTCTGTGGTTTATTATTACACTTTCTTCTCTAATTCTACTTCTCAACGAAGTTCCTTCAGTTCTAGCTGGTGACATAGTTCATGATGATTCAACTCCTAAGAAACCCGGTTGCGAGAATCAATTTGTTTTGGTATTACTCTTCACAAAGTTTGCTTCTTTTTCATTTTTGGTTTCTGGGTTTTTTTCTCTTTTTGTTTTCTAGCTAGTTTCAACTTTCAAGCATATTCATGAGAGTTCAGAATCTTAGTATTGTTTAATTATACATGTATTTTATTTGAGATCAAAGTTTAGTTTAATTAGTTACTGATTGATCTGTCCCCGTGAGCTAAGCTCAGTTGGTAGCAATCTGTTATCGTGAGTCGTAGGGACAAGCATAATATATACAAGGTCCGAAGTTCAAACTTTGGCCACCACCAAAAAAAAAGTTATTGATTGATCATATGGTTAATTTCAATTAGTGTTTGATTTTTAAGGTGAAAGTTGTAAGATTTGATTTTGTATCATGTGAGATGTTAGGTGATTTTGGACAAAAATTGACTTCAACCCTTCTGGTGTCAAATTCTGTGGGCTACTCCATACATAGCTCGCTGCTCTATGTTAGGTGATTTTGGACAAAAATTGACTTCAACCTTTCTGGTGCCAGTTTCCGTGGGCTAGTCCATGCAGTGCTTGCTCAGACTTTAAATTGGCCCCGCTAGTGAATGGTGAGATTGGTCCCCGGACTAGTTGGTCCTTAAGTCGGATAACAAGTTTTAATAAAAAAAATTGACTTCAACCCAAAATTTCATTAGAAGTTAAGGAGTAGTTATTGCTTTAGATTCAAAAAGGGGTAGTCACTGATTAATCAATATGTTCAATATCAATGAGTGTTTGATTTTGAGGTGAAAACTATAGGAATTGATTTTGTATGATGTGAGAATTGAGATTTTAGGTTATTAATGACTGGATTTGACACCAACCCTCGATTTCGTTAGAATTGAAAAGTAGTAGTTATTGCTTTAGATTGAAAAAGGTTCGCTAATTTTTACATTCAAACATAAGTCCTTTTTATTTAAATTAAATCTTAAGAAATCCAATATAGAAAGTCAAGTTCATTAAACCTGAAAGGGGTTGCCTGGTGGTGTAGGTTTGGGATCTCGTACTGAGCTCCTCGCTAGGTCTCAGGTTCGAATCCTCTAGGTGCTAACAATTCCTGTTTTGGGTCAGTCCATATAGGATTTTGGTCTGAATTCAATTGGTCTCCCACTAGTGGACGGTGGGATTGGTCCCCTAGATTAGTCAGTCTTTGAGCTGGATAGTTTAAAAAAAAAGTCAATTTCATTCAAAATCACATTTATTGAAAGCCCTCGAATGATAAACTCGAGTGGTGATTATTTATGCAACATGTAATGTGTTATTATTATCAACATTGTGATGATCATCATCAACAGGTCAAAGTGCAAACATGGGTCAACGGTGTAGAGGATGCTGAATTTGTTGGCGTGGGTGCAAGATTTGGCAGAACAATCGTGTCTAAAGAGAAAAATGCTCGACAGACACGGCTTGTTCTTTCAGATCCTCGAGATTGTTGCAGTCCTCCAATGAATAAGGTTCTTACTTTCTTCATGTATGAGAGTGTTATTTTGTGGTGTTCTTTGATTTTATCACAAGATGTGGTAGAGTACTTAATGTTACTAGTTTAACTGTGTCATATAATGAAACTGCTAGATTGTTGGAGATGTCATCATGGTGGATCGAGGCAACTGCACATTCACAAAAAAGGCAAATTCTGCACAAAATGCTAATGCTTCGGCTATCCTCATCATAAATAACCAGAAAGGTATGAAAAGTTCTGAGTAAACCCTAATTTTGTCTCAAACCTAGACCACCTGCATATGTCATCATATGTGTCCCTGTACTAAAGAAACACAATTAGAAGTCCTTGACATATTATCTGTGACTGTTAGTCATATTATCTACTGTAACCCACCAAAACATTGGTCAATGGCTAACTTGATCAGCAAAAGCAAAAGCAAAAGCACAGTAGAATTTGAACAAACAGCTATTTTCTGCAATCTGCGATTGACAACATTGGTGTTCTGGTTGTGGAGATATCTATTACTCACATGTTAATTCTTCTTTTCATGTCAAACTTTATTTTTGTTGTTTACAGAGCTTTACAAGATGGTTTGTGATCCTGATGAAACTGATTTAAACATACACATACCTGCTGTTATGCTCCCACTAGACGCAGGCACAAAACTGGAAAAAATGTTGACGAGCACTTCATCTGGTGAGCTTCCTTTATAATCTATTTTGTCTCTGGCATATTTTGTGGATAACTTGTAGTTTCTATTTGATATAGTTCATTAAGCGATTCACACAACATCTTTACAACTCTCAAATACTTTTCCTTTTTACAGTGTCGGTTCAACTATACTCACCACGTCGACCAACTGTTGACATAGCTGAAGTGTTTCTTTGGCTGATGGCTGTTCTCACCATATTGTGTGCATCATATTGGTCAGCATGGAGGGCCCGAGAAGCAGCTGTTGAATATGATAAGTTATTAGGGGTCAGTTTCTCTAATTCTTATAGTATTTCCTTAAGCTGGAGTCACGTTTGTTCTCTAAATATGTTGTTGATCCTATGACTACTTACTGTCGAATCTTGTTTTTACAGGATGCTTCAGATGAAATCCCAAACACTAAAGATGTGGGCGTTAGTGGAATTGTAAATATGAATGCAAAAGCTGCAGTTCTTTTTGTTTTAGTTGCTTCGTGCTTCCTGTTTATGCTTTACAAATTGATGTCACCGTGGTTCATCGAGGTTTTGGTTGTTCTCTTCTGTATTGGTGGGATAGAGGTATTTACTACGATTACATCAGTCTAAAATTTTAAATGTACACATCTATTAAAAAATTGTATTGGAACATTATATCCATGCAGAAGAAGGCATTAGATTAACATGTATCACATTAATGTGTGCACTTTTATGAAAATTCTTAGTTTCCGTCACCAAATAAAATTGTTTCTTTCATACCTTTTCCTCATGTAATCTTCTGCTTAGCCATCTCTAAGCATGTGTTTTCTTGTATCTGCAGGGATTACAAACGTGCTTGGTTGCACTTTTGTCAAGGTCTGGTATATCATCTTTAGATATTTAGTTATAAATTTCGTCTTCATATTTATTGATGTAAAGATCAGATTGGATCTTTAGGAGCGATGCATGCATGTTTTATGAAAAGAATAGTAGGAAAACTCTTTTTTGGGATCACCCATTTACATGTTACAAATAGTATAGGATAAGGGTGCTGTAATACCTATTGTACTCCTGAAAATCACATCTAAAGGAAATTAAATGCTAATCCCTTGTTTCCTTACATTTAAGAGTGACATTTTCAAACCTAAATGGTAAGCTGTAGAATGTTTTGAGTTTACACGCATGCTTCCTATTATATCCTTTTCAACGGGACTTTTCAACATTTCCACCATGATGTTAGGTTTTTTCCACGTGTAGAAGAAACTAATTTTGTTTTCCCGTGCAGGTGGTTCAAGCATGCTAGCGAATCATACGTTAAATTGCCTTTCGTAGGAGCTATCTCATACCTGACTTTGGCTGTTACTCCATTCTGTATAACATTTGCCGTTTTTTGGGCAGTTTATCGAGACAAATCATTTTCCTGGATTGGTCAAGATATACTTGTAAGGATAAACTTTTCTCATCAGTCTTGAGTTATTTTCATCTCCTCTTCAGATATATCATGTAGACAATATAGGTCGAAAGGAAAGCATTTTTTTTCCCTTTATTTATCTTAATTTTTCAAAGGGGGGATGGTTTAGTTGTGCTTTACATATTAAATTATGGTCGAATTAATTGGGAGCACCCAAATTCAACCCCTGACTGGAAAAATCCTGTCAAATTTTACCTACCTACCAGCCGAACACCGGATTACTAGGCTTTTATCCCCTAGAATCGAAAACATCCATTTGTCTCCAGTTCCACTATATACTATAAGGGAAGAATGTGCTTGTGGTGAAAGCAATGTTTGTTGTAGAACCATTTCCAGAATGGTCTAAATCATAATATTTCTTATCACAATTGTATTAGCGTTAATAAACTTTTCAATAGAAACACACATAAACACATTGTTGTTTATATTGTTTTTATATTGATTTAGACTTGTAATGATGACGGCTAAGTGAGTGTCAATTTAACGGCCATTTCTTTTATGTCATTTAATCTAACAGGGAATCGCGCTGATTATTACAGTTCTGCAGATCGTACATGTGTCTAATCTCAAGGTATTTATTTAAGCTTACTCAATCATTGTACTGTGGATTTATGTCAAACTTGTTAAGATTGTTGAATTCGGTTACTTTACTGTGGTAGCCAGTTTTTGAAGCATTTTGATGTTTACTTACTGTTTCGGGAATTATTTTAAACATCTTTTGTATGAAATAACTGAACTAGAAAATGTTAAACTTGTGCGTTACACTGCTTCTACTTTTCGCACCTGCTTGTATCAGTAAATATTCGCATCTACAATTTGTCACATTAGAGTCTGTTATGTCATTAGATGTTCCTTTTATGAATAAATAAGATACTAATGTTATGCTTTGATTATTTTACAAAATAGGTTGGTACAGTTCTTCTCAGTTGTTCCCTCCTTTACGACTTATTTTGGGTGTTCGTGTCGAAGAAGTTTTTCAAGGAAAGCGTGATGATTGTGGTTAGTATTACAATTCATTCTAATTCACGATAATGATCAACATTCTATGTAGTTGCTACTTATAATTTTCCTTACATTACATGCTATAGGTAGCCCGGGGTGATAGAAGTGGAGAAGATGGTATTCCAATGTTACTAAAGTTTCCGCGCATTTTGGATCCATGGGGTGGTTACAGTATTATCGGTTTTGGAGACATCCTTTTACCTGGAATGCTGGTCGCGTTCTCACTCAGGTTTTATTTCGGTCTCTTTTTCCGATTTGTCCCTGTATGCATGTCTTAAGTATATATCCTTAGACTCAATATTCAATTTTTGTGACGACCGCTCCCATTTTTATGGATTGGAATTTTGCTTCAGTTTGTTATCAGGAAAATTTCTTTGAGAATAATAACTTGAAAATGGTAAGGTGAGTGAAGAAATCGAGTTCTTAAGATGAATGAAGAAATTTTCATAGTCCTTCTAGTAAGAGTCTATTTGGATTGGTTTATTTTAGTTTGTCTATTGAACTGTTTGGGAGAGTTTATAGAAACACTTTATAACATGTACATAAGCTGTTTGCAGCTTATTTGCATAAGCTCTCCATAATAGCAAAAAGAAAACATCTTATAGTTTACATGAAAATAGTTTGACTTTATTTTATCTTTTGTTACAAAAAAAGTTGTATGCATAAGCACCTATATGAGTACTCATGCTATAAGCGCTTAATTAAGTTTCTTATCCAAATAGGGCCTAAATGAATTTTTGTAATTCACCATTCTAAAAACAAATGGAAGAGCTAGGCTTTGAACTACAGTATTTTCCCCTTCAAATCATAAGTTTTTATGAAAAAGCTTTTCTGATCAACGATACATCATTGCAGGTATGATTGGCTGGCAAAGAAGACCCTTGTAAGTGGATACTTTTTGTGGGCAATGTTAGCATATGGCTTTGGTAAGAATCAACTTATTGACTCAATAATTGTACTTTTGTTTTACAAACTATATCATAACCAAAACATTAAGATGCATTTTTTGTTGACTTAGAAGTTGTATGATGATTGATTGAGCTTGTACATACATATGACTTTACTTTTTTTCCTAATTTTTTAGGTCTTCTAATCACTTACGTGGCGCTAAACTTGATGGACGGGCACGGACAACCGGCACTGCTATACATTGTTCCATTTACTCTAGGTAGTTTTTACGAAACAAATCATTATTTATAATATTTTTTTATCAAGGAAAAAATGAGTTCAGTCAGGATCAATGTTTTAAAAACCCAATTGCCTAAAAAGAAGTGTTTTAAAAACCAAACTGAACCGGGAACCATCCAGTTTGCTGGTTGGTTTGGTCCCTGTTACCATGCAGTCTGGTTGAACAAGGTTTGAACTCCAATTTGTTTAGCCAATTTTCATTTTATTTATTTATTCATTTGTCATCCGGTTAAACCGTGGTTGAACCGAACGAACCATAATCTGAAGGTCTTACTGGTTTGATCGCTGATCCTGTGTTTGAAATAGTGTTCAGGATGTTGCTCAACAACTTGGTAGTTATATTGATTATAGTAGGGTGCTCATAGTTTTATGCATCAATGCAGGGACCATTATTACATTGGCGCAAAAGCGAGGAGAACTAAAGATTTTGTGGAAGAGCGGCGAACCAGAAAGATTCTGCCCTCATATCAGACTCCATAACAGTGGAGAATCAAGCCCTGAATGATATGGTCACTTCAACCTGTTTTGATATGTTCTGTCTATGTAAATACATGGCTGATCTTTTGAGAAACGAAAACAACACTTTCAAAGGCTTAGCCGAATTTTATGAAAATAGTTTAGATTCAATATAATGTCTATTCGGAAAATTCTACAAATCGATAATTACTGTGAAATGTGCAGCAGCGGGGTTTAGTCTCGGTGTTTTTACTCTTGATTTAATATCAATTTGTAAAATTAAGTTTAATTAAAAGAATTTGCTCCAACATAATTATGTTTGAATAACTTCTCTCAAATTCATCTTTCATCCAAAATTCTAAAAATCGATAATTACTGTGAAATGTGCAGCCGGGTTTAGTCTCGGTGTCATTCCTTTTGATTAAAGTTCATTTTGCAAAATTAAGTTTGATCAAAATGAATTTTGATCTAATGTAATTTTATTTTGATAACTTTTTTCAAAAGTATGTTTGACAATATAATCTGTTTGGATGAAACTTATCCAAATATATTTGAACGTATAATTGCCAAAAAGAACTATTGGGTGGAATGGTAAATGAAAATCTCAAATGACAAAAGGAGAATTAAAAAGTATGGAATGTTGTTCAATAGGTACCTCAATTTTGTTCTTTATTGGGTCGTAACCCTGGCTATTTTTGTGTAAAACTTGATGGGTCGTAATTCCTGATCGATTTTTTTTTTCTTCAATCAAATAAACGATTTTGAGACACATATTGTGCAACCCTCAAAAGTATCAGAAACTTGCTTTTCTTCTTTCATGTACGTTCAAAGTCAAATTTGGTTGGTATAGGCTAGTGTGGTAAGTGAAGCATCATAAGTTGTAAAATTCAAATTTGGTTTAGCTAATGGACTTTAGGTTAATATGGTGAAGATGAAATGTTTTTTTACTTCTGTTTCATGTATATCTGCATTATTCACATAATATATTTTAATCATATTTTTTACAAGAATAAAAATAAATATATAAGATGTTGAATTTATCTATGAATAATGAATAATAAAAAAATATCAACTTTTTATAATATTTACTAATATATAATTAAAGATATATGTCAAAATTGTATGTTGATTTATTGTAATTAAGTCAACTATAACTATATCACTTATTTTTGGACAAAGTTCATTTGTCTATTGGAAAGTACTTCTACTCCAAATATACTTTGTCAACTTCAAACTAAACATGCACTAAAAAAAATCAGTGTTACTTGTTCAGGGGAGTATCATATGATGAATGGAGTTTTATGCCTACCATTGCAATCCATCTATTATGTTAGTGGATTATGAGTATAGAATAATGTTAAACTAAAACAAATTATAGTGTTGAGTATTATTTTACCAAAGCTGGTTATGAAAGCTGGCAGCTTATCTATCAGTCAGTATAAACCTTTGCTTTGGTTATATCAATGTGTTAGAACAACAACCAATAACAAAAGATTAAATAAGAGAATGAAAGTAAAAGACAATGAACACACGATATTTGTTAACTAATGGGTTCAACTAATCGTTCACTTGTGCATCTCTCTTTCATAAATAGACATTAAATGAAGGTTAGATAAATGGAGCATACCTGGATTCCAAATCATACCACGATTATGATCCGGTTTGAAAATCACAAGATAATCCTTAACATGACACTGCAATGGGTCTCAACTCTCAAGATTCTTACCAAATTGTTCTTATTTTTTGAGAAGATATAGGATGATAGAAAGTTGGTGATGAAGGAGAGGCAGGATTTGAAAGGAAATTGCAGTTATATAGGATTTGTAAGTAAATTGTGATTTTTGAAGGGTTGCTTTTGATGTGAACTATAAATATATGTAGTATGTCACAATGGCTGCAATATGCAATGCTTTAAATAACTGCTAGTAAAATCAATTAACCAAGAATTTGGATGAAAGTCTTTGATGCACTCTATCAAAAGGGGCAGACTCGGTTGTTACCCGAGTTCGATATCTGGTAAGAAACAGTTTGCGCCTAAATTTGATATTTTAAAAACCAAACCTAACCAACTCATTGAACCAAGAACTTACCAGTTCATCACTTGGTTTGATCCCGATTGTCCTGTAGTATAATTGAACCAGCATCGAACCGGTTCAACCGAAGTTGATTTATCTGGTTTTAATCTTTTGCAATTTTTTCAAATTTTATATTTTTTATGTATTTATTTGTCATTTGGTTCAATCATGGTTGAGCCGATTGAACCATAACCCAAAGGTCTCACTAGTTCAATCACCGGTTAGTTAAAACATTTGCAACTTTAGGTATCTCCCAATTGAACACAAATTAATCTAAGAATACTTTTCTGCTACGACTGTATGGGTAGAAACCAAAAAAAGTAAGATTTACTGCAATTACATACAGTTTAAAAACATGAGTAGAACAATATTTACTATGGCATAAAAATGTAAATGTTTATATTTTTTTTCAGAGCCTATGATCGTGTTACATTTCTGTACAAGTTACAACTCAGCAGCTTGTTGGATCCCAAAAAACAGATCACATAACAAAACCAATTATCTCTCAGAAATGAAAACAGACATAAATTTAAGTTGTAATATCTATCATCAAACATTCCAACGATCAGAAAGTTCGATCCTGCTCCAAATAGTGTGTATGCATATTCAGTAATCAAAGATGTTGAAAAGGACTATCACTAAATGATATTATCTAACACATTCCACCTGCATGGTTAAATCTTTTATTCCAGCATTGTGCAATAGATGTGAAACCTGAGACTTAACCGATATCTTGTCGGTATCAGTTGCGACATGTAGATGCAGTGTCCCGACTACATCTGTGTTTGTGAAGCTCCATGAATGGAACTTTTGAATGCCATAAACACCCTTTATCTTCAAAACATTGGATAAGGAATCTTTCAGATCATGCTCATGTGCCCTTGGAACTCTTTGGAGTAAAACTTCAGCCGAGTTTCTGAGTAAAGGTATCACTGAGGATACAATTAAAACTGAAATGAAAATTGAACAGGCTGGATCAGCAACAAGCCATCCCTTGTATTTGATTAATAGTGTAGATATAACAACACCAACACTCCCCAATGTGTCTGCAAGAACATGTAAGAATATCCCTTCCATGTTGTGATCGATGTGGCGATGACTGTGCTTTTTGTTAACAGGTGATGCATCGTGATTATGATGGTCAGCATCGTGATGGTGATGATGATGATCATGGTGCTGATGGTCATGGTGATTGTGATCATTACAATCACTATGGTCATGATGGTCGACATGGTGACTATGATCATGATGGTCATGGTCATGGTGACCGGTGTGGTGAGCATGTTCATGGTGGTTATGGTGTCCGGTGTGGTTATGATGATCGTGAGGGTGGTCATGCTGCCCGGTGTGGTGATGATGGTCATGAGCATGCTCATGATGGTCGTGCTGCCGGGCATCATCATTATGATGCTTAGAGCTCTGAATGCTGTGAGTATCGGCAAGAAACTCAAGTTTCCTCTTATGACTAGAGTGATTGTGATGTCCATGATCACCGGAGCATGAATTATCTTGGCAATCACTGGAAACCGAAATGAATTCTTGGTTGCTTTCATGTCTTTCATGATGATGGTGGGAGTCGTGGTTATGTGACTCCGAGTGTGAATGCGAATGTGAGCATGATCCACCAGACATTCCATGAGCATGATGATGCTCCTCATGAAAGAATATTAAACCAATGACATTCACTACAAGCCCTCCTACAGAAACAACCAACAAACTATTAGTCGAAATCTCTTGAGGATCCAATATTCTCTCAAATGACTCGACCACTATCAATGCTCCAACAAGAACCAGAAAAACAGCATTAGTATATCCTGACAGAACCTCAAATCTTCCCCGACCATAGTTATAGTGATTATTCGCAGGCAAACGAGATATATACGAAGCATACAACCCAATTGCCAAAGCAGCACAATCAAACAACATATGACACGCATCCGATATCAGCCCAAGACTATTGCTCATAAACCCAGCAACAAACTCCACAACCATATACCCGGCATTGATCAAAAGAAAAAGCGCAATTTTCCTCGACTTCCTCTCACTCAATATATGTCTAACAGGCTTCATAACCATTTCACTTAAAAACTGCGAAGACTCGTCTTCAAAACCAATACCATTGGAATCAAAAGGATCCAAATCTCTAACAGCCACATAGAGCAACAAACCACAAATCAACAAACCCCAAAGTGAAATATTAGGATAATAAAAAAGCTCCAATATCAAAGTACACATAAACATAACCAAAAACTCTCTTTTCGAGTCTTTAAAACTCAACAAATCATCACCACCACCACCACTACTAAAATAATTCTCACTCAAAAGCACGCCAAAAACAACAGTATTCGCCAGCGGCCAAACCAAATTCCCGACCACAACATTTTCTTCCCCACTTTCATAAACAAAAAAACTAATCACAGCAGGAACAAAAAGCACAATTGTAGTGAAAAAAAGCGTAATCAACCGAACCCGTTTCCGATCCAATTGCTTAAAACTCCCATAATCATCGACCGAAACACATTGTTCATAACAAGCAAGAAAACCAGACACAAACGGTAGCAACAATTGCCAAACCTTAATACACTTATCAACCCCATTTCCACCAAATGGAAAACACTCTATCCTATCCCATCCAAATGACAACATAAACAAACCAAAAAACAACGACAAAAACCCGCGAATTTCAACCCAACCAAAACCATTTCTTCGATTTCTTTGAAACCGACGAGCTGCCACGGTTCCCATAAACTCAGCGATAATCATCGCAGCAGTACCGCAATATCTCAAAGCGGAAAACCGTAACAGAAAAACCAAAGCCAGTAAAATCGACTTGCATATCAAAATTCTCTGCTGAGAGTGTGTGATTGATGACAAACTAAAAAGTGATAATTTTTGTTTGGATTTAACAAAAGGGTGTTTGGAAGATGAAAATTGAAAGAGAGAGAAAGTGAGGGTAAGGAAAAAGGAGAGAAGTGAAACGAGGAAGGAAAAAGGGAAGAGAGAAAAAGAAGGTGAAGAAGAACGAAGGAAAGGGAAAAGGGAATAGAGAGAACGGAGAGAGAAGAGGAGAAGGAAGATGAAGGAAAGAGATTTAGAATTGGAATTGGATTTAGGGTTAGGGTTTGATTTGAAGGAGAATGATGAAGATGATGAAAGACGGTGTTTTGATTTGGAAGGGGTTGGTGTTGGGGTTAGGATTGGTGTGGAATAAAGGAAGGTGGAGTTAGGGTTAGGGTTTGGAGTGGTGGTGCGTGGCGGAACGGAGAGACGGTGCGGGCGGTGTTGGTGGTGGTGATGGTGGTGGAAATCGGTCATGGTGGAAAAAAATTATGAAGAATAATCAATAGAGTGACAGTGTTTGTTTTGAAGACTGCTAAATTTCAGATGTGATATGTAATGACATTTTCCTCCCTCCGTCTCACACAGTAATAGTCGGCCCGTTTGATGGTCAGGATAGGATAGAGGCATGATATGATATAAAGCTGGATAGAGATAGGATATGATAAGGACATGATAAACATTAATCCTACGATGTGTACGATGTGTTTGATGCGCACATGATAACAAACAGGATATCATTATAATTAAATGAAAAATTGCTCTCATAATTAATTAAATATTATAAAAATGGCATGTTATTAATTATTATGGAAAAAATACATGTTATCATTGTTTTAAAAACGACAATATTTTAAAAATGGCAGAATATCAAGATAATAAGTAAGGAATGATCTTCTAACCCTGTCAGGATAATTCCTAACCCAGCCTATACTCAGGATAGAAATTACAAAGGAAAGTCATGATATGATAAGAAAATGGTTTATTTTATCCTATCTTTTTGGTGCATCAAACATAAGATTTAAGCAGGATATGATTAATGTATCATATCCTGTCTCCTTATCCTGACCATCAAACGGACCCTTAAGGTTTGTGTGCGGTAATTAGGAAAATGATTAATTGTGTTGATTTTAATGGTAAAATCAATATTATTTACTAATACACCCTTATTAATTATAGTTAGTGGAGTAGTTAAGTTAGATGAAATTCAATAAATAAGGGTATGGTAGTGGAAAAAAGTAATAAATGATGCATTGGTATTCTAAAGTGACGATTATTTTAAGACAAAAAAAAATTCTAAAGTGACAATTATTATGAGACGGAGAAAGTATTATGTTAACTGATACACTCGGTCAACCATTTCATTTCATATAATATTTTTTGGGTCATGTTAATTTATGTCCTAATGGCACATGTTAAAGAACCTAAAATAAGTAACTTTGCATTGGAAAACATCATCATTTAACTTTTAAGAAGTTGATTGCACGACTTTTAATACGTATAATTCTATAATAAGTTTATTAACATGTGCCCTTGAGGGTACAAGTTAACATTTGCCATATTTTTTTGTCAATGTTAACTTATGCCCTTAGGGCACAAGTTAAGCAATCTAAATAGAATAATTTTCGATCGGAAAACATAATGTAACAACTTTTAAGAAGTTGAATGCACGTCTTTTGATATGTGTATTTCTATAATGAGTATCTTAACATGTGTCTTGAAGGCACAAGTTAACATTAGTCTTTTTTTTTTATAAGCTAAAACGAGTTATATTACTGCAACAAAATGTCCTCCATATCACAATGTATGTCGTGGAAGAACATCAGAATCACAATAGTATTTACAAAGAAAAAAACAAAAATGTAGCGACTACATAAAACAAATAACTATTAGCCTATGTCCAAGATGGTGAATGAGCTAAACCACCAACCTTGATAATTGATGGAAAGATAAGGGAATTTCGCCTTCAACCACGTGAAAATGAGCGACTTAATTTTATCAACCAACTGAATACTTGAGCAATCTTTACCTTTGAAAGAGCCTGTTATTTCTTTTCTTTTTTTCAAATTTCCCACGCAGTTGCAAACCAGATAACCTTAAAATAGATTAACGAGCCTTTGCGACTCCACCAACAAAGGTGAATTGGTTGAAATGATCCCCAACGCTTAAGGGAATTACCGTCGACATGCCCATCCACCTGGAGATATAAGCACTACAGACTTAAAAGACATGAGATGTTTCCAAATTCCATAATCATCTATCATCTTTATCAACCTGCAAAGTCACATTGTGAAGTAATAATTTAAGTTCTCCGACCAACCCCTGCCAACTCCTGGGAGAATATACATAACCTTTGCAGACAAGTATGAGTGAGAATTTAAGTCAGATTACATTACATAATCTAACCCAACCAAATTACATAATATGGGAAATGGTAAAGAGTGATTAAGAGGATAAAAATAGGAATATTTAGGAAATTATGAAAAACGATGAATTTAACTTTTTAAAAATTAAAATATTGTTGAATTTAATGCAAATATCCTACTTTTGGTTTCATTAACAAATGTCTTTAGACCATCCACAGTGGAGACACCTATTTTTGGGTACTTAAATGGGTCTCACGTGTACACATCACTTATTTATAATTTTTTAATAGTAGTACCTAATAAGAACTCAATTTCTCCAATCCTGTATCTCATAAAAATTTCTTAAATGAGACTCACTAATCAACTATCAATAATTTTATATCATTACATTTCAATTTTTTAATATAAAAAAAGTGAGGGTCCTGCTTAAAAGTTGGGGTCTTAATGAGACCCTGAAAAAGATTTTCTCCAATGGGGTACCTAATAGGTATCGAGTTTTAAATGGTTAAGACCCTCCTATTGTTAGCATAACCCTAATAATATATAGGTTTTGTCAATGAGTGTCTCCATGACACTTTTTAAGCATTCTAAAATAAGCAATTTTTTTTTTTAAAAGTCAAATGTTTCGATTTTTAATGCATTGATTACACGTTTTTTTATTACACGCTTTTTCATTCACTCGTTAACATTTTCCATAATATATTTAATTATTTATAATAAAAATTTGATATTTTGCAAATATTCATCGAGACAAATTGAATATCATTTTATATGTTAATATTTGTATTTATTTATTAGTTAAAAAAATATGTTCAAAATAAGTGATACAAATAATACACATTGTTAAATTATGACATATACGTTATCCGATCACTATTATAAACAAAAATCTATATTTTAAATTAATTCAATTAATGATTTTTTTAAGGGAAAATTTATTCAATTAATGATGTATTATGTATATGGTCTTTATTAAAGTGACCGAGTGGTGTATATTTAAAACAGAGGAAGTATGACAACAGTCATGCTATATATTCCGAGGGAAAAAAATTCACGAAGCAATCGCAAAACACCATTTAACTAATTAAACTCGTTGCTTTCTGAAAATCACGGGAGGTCTTACTTTGATCTTTTTTTTTTCTAAAGCGATGCTCAAATAATTGTAACATCCAAAGGATATAATTTTGCCAACTCACTCGTGAATTCATTCATGAACACAGTTTCGCCAAGTCTAGCATTTTCCTAAATTCAAATGTTGATTTTTACTTATAATAGCGACCGGATGGTGTATATTTAAAACGAATGAAGTATGTGTTAAATTTAACACATATATTCAATTATAGGGAAAAAATTCAACTCATTTCGTTATCTAATAAGTCGTTAATACAAAGTGGTACATTAAGAAATAATTGGAGCTAGCTTTTAACAGTGCTACATGTGCTAGTTCATGAGCAGCAACCACATTTGCTTGCCTCAGACTGAAGTCTCTCTTATAGTTTGTAAAGAGTGTTAAAGTTGCATACAGTGAGGTATGGTGCAGTCAAAGCCGTTATAACTATTGTTATTGTCATTGTCATTGAAAGCATCAACAACAATCTTCGAATCCAAGAAAAATTAATATTATCAAATCTTAAGCCAGTCACCCACTGCAACGCTTGACAAAGACATAATGCGATCACCAATATCCACTGAGAATAATGGTGCAAACCAAACGGTTTTTGTAAGGACAAAACACCCGTCGACATCTCGAAGGCATATGCCGATACCAACCTTATTGACTGATGTCTTTCAAGATAATATTTATTTATTGACGAGAAAAACATTATTGCATGTAAAATAACTTTACGGCGTCATCATATAATGTTTAAATTAGAATTTCGTTTTTTTAGGTTATCATGATATGGTACGAAGTTTTCACCGTCACTTAACAATGAATTTCTGACCACATGCTTAATCAGTGGCAGAGCCAGGCCAAATTTTTTGGTGTGGCCGCTATCAAAAAGTAACTCTATTAACAATGTCATCCGGGTTAACTCCATGTCATTCGTGTTAACTCTATTAACCTTAGAACGATTATGCTCATTTCCTTCAATTGTTGAAATCTCATGAATTTGTTTAGGTTCAGATGAAGAAATTATATCTTCATCAACTCTTTCAATGTCATCGGCCTTCCTCTTAAAAAATAATTTGACTTTTCATCTTAACTTTTTCTATTGAAACACTTTCAAAATCAACATAATTTCAAAATCAAATAAAAGGAAAGGTAAAAATCGAATTACAATACATGGTTTAAATGTTACATCAATTCTAATAACATTTAAGTTTCATAATAAAAGCCAGACACGATCAAATATAGAAGAAAATGCTATGAATATTGCTACTTTTCATGACAGGTTGCTCGAACATGCTTATATGCTTATAGTTATAGAAAAACCAGACACAATAAAAAATAGAGGAAGCAACAAGATTAGCACATCTAGACATGCTAGAAGTTGAAGATATGCTTACATTTGTTTGAATCAAACAAGCTTACATTTTCCATCTTTTCTACCTCTACTATTTAGGATTATTGATTACATTCTCCTCTCAAAAGTCATTGTCATACAACAAAACTCACACCAAAAGAAAAACACTTCACGAAAAAAGATAGCATACACAAGTTAATATTATATAGGAAAACTCAAGTTAGTATTTCCGAAAAACAATTTGTTGGAACATTGGTATGATATTGGAAGATTAAACACCAAGTAATCTTACTTTGATTTAATGTTGTGTGAATTAAAAAAATAGAGTGTGGGAGTCCCACATAAAATAGAACACACACATTAGTAGTGTTTAAATTGCGGTATTTAATTAAATACTTGATAATGATAAAAATAATAATTATTATTATTTTTATTCGTGAATATCCTTCATTCAAATCCAATGAGTTTGTTTCCTCCAGTTTTGTGGATTTGTTTTGGCTTGATCTTATCCAAAAGTGTGTTGAATTGATTAATGGATAAGTTCCATTTTTGGTCTTATCCATTAGAGTAACTGCTATCGCAAATTTTGCAAAAACAGTTACAAAATCTCTATATAAATAGAGGACTCTACTCAGTTCAAAAGACACACCAAAGAGTTTCATTGAGTTGTCGGAAACTCTTTCTCTCTTCTCCCTTTCTTGACTTGTGTTGACGAGTCTTTCTTCTCTTCATCTCCTTCTTTCTGTCCCTTCAGAATTAAGAGTGTTCTTAAGACCGTAGTCCCTTTTCGGTTAATGTCCCTTCGGAATTAAGAACGGTCTTAAGTTCATAAGTCCCTTTGATATTTTTATGTCTTTCGGAATAAATAATAATTTAAGATCATAGTCTCTTTTCGGTATAATGTCCCTTCAAAATTATGAATGATCTTAAAATATATTCTTTTTCTATTCTTGAAGAAGTTAGACGTTAGAATGATGTAAAACCATATTTGAGTTATCATAGTATCCTAGTTGGAGAAGTTAATAATTAGAATGGTGTTAACACCATATTTGAGTGGTCTCAACACCATAATAGAGTGGTAACAGTACCATATTAAAGTGGTTTCAGTATTAAAAGAGTGGTCTTAGTACCACATTGAAGGTGTAATTCTCGAACGGTTTTCTACAGTGCAGTAGTTAATCGAACAGTTGTAGCTGGGCTTGTTTTATCCTGGAGGCGGTGTGGTTGATAGTCTGCCTTGCACAATTTTGGGTAGTGCCACGAAACGTCTTAAAGAGAGCGACCTGGTCGTGACTCAACCTAGTAACAACTTCGGTAGATATTCTAGTAGATAATAGAATTTGGAAATCCAAATATAACAGTTTGGAAATCCAAAAACAACAATTTTAAGACGTTTCGATCTGCTATGTCTACCGAAGAAGTTACTTATTAAGGTTTAGTTGTCCCTAAATATGTTAAGGATAAATCAAGCTATAGAAATACATCTTTCGACTGAAACAATGAAGTGTTTGTTGTTATAAACAACAACTTTAAGAAATTCACATATTGTGAATAAAAAGGATCGAAAAAGAAAATAATGCATGCTGTACTTTTGTTACTATACATCAACAAACTACGTGAGTTATGCAACAAATTTTTATGTAGAAAACAAATTATTATGTGAGATATGCCAACGTAATTTACGTAGAAATTGGTTCTATTTGTTTTTTAAACAAATTACGTGAAGTTCCATAAACTTATGCATCGAATTACACAATTGACAAATTGGTACATACAGTCGCTAGTCAGCATATCAAAATGTAAGAATCTAGAATACCAATTATCCCTTGATGCTAATGCTAAGATTTGAACATGTTGCATGCTATAAAAATAAGAAAGAATTTGAATTTCAGATTTCTATTGAATAAGACTGAGTTAACTCAAACTTAAAGAGAAACTTGTGCACCATGCATTCTTGTGGGAAAAGACTGCGCTTTGATGGTATGCTCAAAATTAAATTCTCCTTCTATTTTATTAGTTGTGCGATCTTAATATTTGACATGTCAAAATTTGTGATGTGAACTAGCGTTTAATTTTAACTTGAGTAACTTGGATTTAAATCCAAAGTTATATGATTAGAAAATTTTATTTTTTGCGGTCAAGAGAAATGAACCAAAAGTTCATATAAATTAGCGTTTAGAGAATTTGAATCTCTAAACTTAATAAATTATGATATGTGTGAACTTGATGGCACATAAACTAGAAATGGTAAAATGATATTTTATCATATTTATTGATGACTGCGATTTTGAAAAAATAAAACTGATATGCTTGATATGTTCAATTTTTATAACAAAAATTAAAATTTATGTTGGATAGAGTACCCAAGTCTAAGAACAAAAATTCTAATTAAGAATTTTTTTGAAGAAAAGACAACGTAACTTGTCTTATTTTTGAACTTGGGATTATCTCCCAAGAGAGTTAAACTCATTAGTAGAGCCTATGAATGTGTATTCATTAGGTATGTTATAAATAGCGAAACATATATGTTTTATGACCTAAATGTTAAAGTGATCATAGAATTAAAAGAGGTCGATTTCTATGAAAAAAGTACCCATGTAAATTAAAGAATAGTGGGGGCACTAGTGGGGGCAAAATAAATTCCCTTTTTTAAAATTAAGAACTAGTGGGTGCATTATATCTGATCACATTCCAGTAATCAGAAATAGTTATGAAAACATCGTACAAGATGTTATAGAACCTCGAGGAGGTAAGAAAGCTAAAATTGCTAAAGAGTATGGACCTTATGGTTTATATATTGGAAGAAGATCCATTAAGCCCTAAAGAAGCTATATCCTCATTGGATGCTGAATTATGGCAAGAAGCAATAAACGATTAAATGGATTTTCTAGAGTCTAACAAAACATGACACTTGGTTGACTTGTCTCATAGTTGCAAAATCAATCGATTGTATTTGGATTTTGGAAAAAGAAACTAAAACCTGATGGTACGTTTATGAATACAAGGCTCTCCTTATAATCAAAGGTTTGAGACAGAGAAAAATATAGACTTCCTCGATACTCATTCACCAGTCACTAGAATCATATGCATAAGAGTACTAGTCCCTTTAGCTGCTGTTTATAACTCATTAGTACTCCAACTGGATGTGAAAGTTGCCTTTTTTATGGTGAACTAGAAGAAGAAATCTATATGGAACAACCTGAAATTTTTTGTGATTCATGGACAAGAAAACAAGGTATGTAAGTTAGATAATTCTTTGTGAGGTCTAAAATAAACTATTGAGGAATGACATGAAAAATTTGACATTCTAATGCTATCGAATGAGTATAAAGTGAATGAAAGTGACAAATATTATTTGCACGATCATATGTCTCTATGAAGACGACTTGCTCATATTTGGTTTAAAGATTCATGTTATGAATTATGTGAAATCATTGTTTATCAACAACATTGATAAGAAAGACCTAGACAAAGGTGAAGTAATTCTTGGTTTCAAGATTACTAGATCAAAAGGGAAGAACATTTTGATGAAACTCACAAAGTTGAGAAGATCTTAAGGAAATTTTATTATTTGAGCGTAAACTTGCAAGCATGTATTATGATCCAAGTGTAAGAACACCTGAGATGGATTTAAACAAACAAAATATGCGAGCATCATTGGCAGTCCTTAGGTAAGCCATTGAATGTATTAGACCCGACATTGCTGATGTCGTGAAACTCTTGTGCAAGTTTACTAGTAGACGAATGAGAAGCATTGCCATGCTATTGAAAGAGTCATGAGGTGCCTTAAGAATACTATGACTATAAGATTAAATTATGAGGAGTAAATTATTGTATTTGAATGGTACAAGATACAAATAGAACATCCTTCATATGAGTATTTGGCGACCAGTGGCTACACATTGAGCATCACTGGAGGAGTTGTTTGTTGAAACAAATGATATTGACTCAGTCCACAATGAAATGTATCTGGGATGAGAACACTAGAGAAAACTAGTGAAGAAGCAAGTTGATAAGATTCTTGCTAGCTGAGAACCCTTAGTTGGTGAAACCGTTGTCCGAAGTGTTAATTTATTGTGATAGTCTGCAGCTATTACAAAATTGAGAACCGTTACCACAATGGTAGGCGACGATAATTAAGGCACGAACACAAAATAATTAGAGAGCTCTAAAAGGAACGGTTAAAGTATATCGTGCACGTACTTATGAAGAATTAGTCAATCCTTTGACGAACGGAATTACTAGAAAGAAAGTCTAAACACATCCAATAGGATAGGACTAATGCCCAAAGGTCACAAGTGATGGTAACCCGACCTACATGACTGGAGATCCCAAGAAATAGGTTCAATGGGTAATAACAAGTCATGAGTGATAGAACATGCTATGAGAAAATTAAGAAAGCATGAATCCTGCAGCGATAGGAGGATGAGATAATAGAAACTCTTAATGAGATCTATACTCTATGTTGAGTGGAGTACATAGCTACATGAGTACTTTTGATAGACTCACCTATATGAATGTGAAACTGAGGCCGGTTCCTATGGTATTCGGGGCAGAATACCTAGAGCGTTCGTTAAAACTGGGATAGACGTGCAGGGCCATAAACGCACGAGCTTTTAGAATACGCCTTAGAAAAGGTTTGTGTGCGGGTTCTATGTCTGAGATAGAGTTCAATGCTGTAAGCAACTCTTGTTAATCGGAATATTATCCGCTATGCAAAGGTTCAAGTTGTAGGCGACACCTTTGTTTATTAGCAACTTTATAGAAACGTTATGACGTTATATTGAAACCATTTCTTAAATTCAAGTGGGGGATTGTTGGAACATTGGTATGATATTGGAAGATTAAACACCAAGTAATCTTACTTTGATTTAATGTTGTGTGAATTAAAAAAAATAGAGTGTGGGAGTCCCACATAAAATAGAACACACACATTAGTAGTGTTTAAATTGCGGTATTAATATAACATATTTTGGGTCAAAATATAGCGTTCTTTTATTTAAAATTAAAAAATAGAGATTAATAATATCATCATTTTTTTTTCCTACACAATTGGTTGTTTAATATGTGTTTTTTTGTTAAAATATAGTGTTCTTTTATTTAAAATTAAAAAATAGAGATTAATAATATCAAATTTTTTTTGTAGAGTTTTTCTAATTACACCATATTTAATCCTGGTTGCACCCCGAAATGACAAAATTACCCTTTCATAAAATTTTAGTTTCAGAAAACCTATTTCTTCTTTTTCGGTTACACCCTAAAACCTCTCTTCCAAAACCATAATTCTCCAATCGATTGTGTTCTCCGAAGATTTTCAAACCATATTTTCTCCCTTCCATGCATGATTTCAAAAAATTTTGAAGCAAATCAGGTTAGCAAGTTGTGATCTTCAATCGATTGTGTTTTTCTACTGTAATTTAATCTAAAACTCAGTTTAAGTAGGTCATGTAAATTGAGTTTAAGTGTACATACTTAAACTCAATTTAAGTAGGTTCATGTAAACTTAATTTAAGTAGGTCATGTAAACTGAGTTTAAGTGTACATCTAAAAGTTCAACCTTGTTCAATGATTCTACGTAATCTCAATTTAAGTATGTACATGTAAACTTAGTATAAGTAGGTCATGTAAACTCATTTGAAGTAGATTCATGTAAACTGAGTTTAAGTGTACATACTTAAACTCAGTTTAAGTAGGTTCATGTAAACTTAATTTAAGTAGGTCATGTAAATTGAGTTTAAGTGTACATCAGAAAGTTCAACATTGTTCAATGATTCTACGTAATCTCAATTTAAGTATGTACATGTAAACTTAGTTTAAGTAGGTCATGTAAACTCAGTTTAAGTAGGTTTATGTAAACTTAGTTTACATGAACCTACTTAAACTGAATTTAAGTTAACCTAAACATGTAAATTGAAACGTCGATCTCATACAGTGCAATTGAACATGAACAAAAAAATTAAAACTAACATTATTGATAAAGAAGAAGAAATTCACTTCCTTATATGCAATTGAATATGGATGAAAGGTGTCAGTGTTTAATCTTCCACAGAGATTGATTGAACACCAGGATTGATTGTTTGATTGTGCGTGAAAGAGACTGAGTGAATTTTTACAGTGACAAGGAATGGAATCAAAGTTTTAAGAGAATTTATATAAAAGGACAATTTCGGTACTATTAAAAAAAATTAAGAAAATTTGGGTGTAACCAAAAATATACGGGGTGTGAATAGAAAAACTCTTTTTTGTTTTGTTACGCAATTGGTTGTTTAATACCGTGGACAAAGTTTTACGGTTAAGCAAAAAAAAAACATAAAACTTTAAATACAATTAATAATACATACAATATTCAATATATCTGAAGAAAAAAAGTGTACAATGTTTAGAAAAAAAGTCACATTTTTTTTACAAGAGAAAAAATTCACATATTAGTGTATATTTTTCTTAGGGGTTTAGGGATGACATTTAGGGATTTTGGATTCAAGTTAGGAATATTGATTTTTGGTTCAAGGACTAAAGTGGCCATTTTCTACTTTCACTTTAGTCCTTGTGACACACTTAACAAAATTATTTAACGCCAGGGACTAAAGTGATAACGGATGTGCATAGTCTTATTTATATTTAATCATGAATCAGGTATGTAACAGTGAAGTGTAGAGTCAGAGACTAAAGTGATCATTTGCCCATTTAAGAATCAATTCATGTGAGAGCGAGTTATACTTTGAGGAACCAATATGGTAGTTTATCTTCTTTTTTGAGAAAATTTTGTGTGCATTTGAAAATAGCCATTCTCAAAATCAATTTAAAAAAACAATTTTGATTTTAAGGTTAAATAATGTTTTTTCATTCGGGATAGTTTGATCTATCATCCTATAATAACAAAACTTTGAGATTTCTTCTGTCATTTGAAGGTTTTTTTTATTTAGATCCTAATGAGATCTGACTATGCAAAAAGGATGAAGATATGTTGATTGAATAATTATTTTTATTTATTATTACGTGTCTTTTATATCATTAAATACATTAAAAATTATACAAAAAAAATAAATAAAACAAAAATCAATACAATGTAAAAAATCTGAAACTTTTTCACATTTCCCTCCCTCCCTACCTACTTACCTACCTATTCTCTTTGTCCTTTTATTCATTCTCTCTCTCTCTCTCTCTCTTTGTTTTTTTAACACATTCAACACAATGTTTTCTAAAACCTATAAATTCATCAATGTCCATAAGTTTGTACAAATGACGAAAAATCTAATTAATGTTTAACTATATCTGGGTGTGTGATGAAAGGAACAATCTTTTTGATGGAAAATTTGACAGAAAAAAGTTAGACCCAAATGCTTAATTTCTCATTTATTTTCCTATAAACCCTAATTTTGTGATTGGTATGAAAAAACAAAAAAAAAGGTCACAAAATGAAATGGTGTAAGGTGAAGTAGAAGAGCTGTTTGTTGTTTTACTTGTTGTTGGAATTCAAGATTCGGAAAAGAAGGGAGAGAGTTTGTTATTGGTATTGGCTATGATTTTGTTGATGAAGGTGAAAAATTGATGGTGAAGATTTGTTTTGATTTTGTTTTAGGTGTTTTAATTCAATTTTAATATATTTTTGCTTTTTTAAATAATTGTTAATTTCCAAATGTTGATCTAATTTCCAAATGTTGTGGATATTTCACTTAAGATGAGTATAAAATCTTTAGAGTTAGTGTTTGCTGGTGTTCACTACAAGAAAATATAGGATATGCTACCAAAATATTACTATCTAGTTAATCTCTATTAAAATCACCGCTGTTTAACAATACATTATTTGGGCTCATTTTTTCAGAAATTTTTAATATACTCGCTCCGTCCCTATATATAACCACCTATTTGATTTTATTTTTGTCCTTAAATGTAAACTCCTTTTCAAATTAGTAGATGTATTTATTATTTTTTTCCTAAACATACCCTTAATTAATACTACTAACTTATCTTGAAATTTGAAAAAGTCAAATTTAATACACATACAAACAAAGGATAATTTAGTAATATTAACACACAAAACAGACACATTAATTACACCGACAACTTTTTCTCAAGAAATGTGAAAAATGTAAAGAGAGGTTACGTTAAGGGGGGAGGGAGTATTACTTTTACCATAAAATTTCACAAAAAAAAATCCCTATCTCATTTTCATTTTCCATCACGATTCATCACTCTCGTTTTTATCGTTCATCACTCCATCAGAATCTGAATTCGTGAATAGTTCACATTTGGTTCTCTGATTTGTAGATTTCGCTGCACCGAATTCCTAATTTCTGAATCGCTTCTGATCCTAAGGTATTGATATGCATCTGAAACTACCAGTTCATGAATTGTTCTACTCGTTTTTGAACCATAGTGAAACAGTGATATTGTGAGATTATTAAATTTGATAATTTTGATGCTTGCTTATGGTGTTATTGTGTTGAGTATGAAATGTTTGATAATTTGAATCAATGAAATATGACTCTGTTTTGCATTTGTGTGCCTAATTTGACTTTGTTATTGCGTTGCGTATGAAGTGTTTGATAATTTGACTCAATGAAATTTGACTCTCTAATCTTGAGTATCTCCCTAGAAATCAGTTTCAATATGTTTAGTGATCTTCATATTCTATGGCATTAATATTAATGTGAAATTGGGATTGAATTTTATTGATTTTTGGTTATTGAACTCAAACACTAATAATATTCTTATTTCAAAAGCTTAATTTTGATTCCTTTTGTGCACATGGAATACAACTAAGGTGTTTGAAGTCCAAATGACACATTGTGGAATTATTGAATATCAACTCTCTAGCTTAGTGATGCCCTGTTTTTTTTTTTTTTAGTTTGACAGATAGCTTAATCGATTAAGATCCTAGAAGTGAATTTCATTCGCAACATCTAGCTCATCATAGATGAAGATTCAAACTGTATTGTGTATTGAACATTTTCAACTATCACTGATTTTCGGTCTCAATTTGGAGCATGAATCCAGTTGTCACGCAATAATGAATTCTTCCTTGGAACCATTGATCGGATTATCATGGTATCTGGTGCAATCAATGAAGTACTAAGAGCAGTAGAGCTCATTTTTTCAAAGTTGCTCAGTGAGGTAATAACCATGATATTGATTCAATTAGTTACTAGAATAAAAAATGTCTTGCATTGCTGGATTCTGAGCTTAATTTGCTTTATATGATTAGCTTCACAGCGAGGATGACAATGATGTTGAGCTAAAAAAAAAAAGTAAGACTCATTGTTCCTAATGGTTCTTGTGGTGGAATAATTGAGAAGGGAGGTGCTACCATTAGGTACCATTCATTTTCTTTGACAAATTGTAGGGCTTACTTGTTTACCATATTTATCTTTTGATTTCAAGAGGTAGTCTCTTATATGACCTATGCTTCCCCTGCAACTAACAATAAGCATGTTATTGTCAGGCCAGCTGTTATTTTTCATCGCATGATTCTTTCTCTTTGTTTATTTTTTAATGTTATTCAGAGATGGGGGTAAAAAGCTTACCTTATGCATTATTTGCTTTTGATCAGGTCATTCATTGAAGAATCTCAAGCTGGCATTAAAATATCTCCTCAAGATAATAGTTACTGTGGGCAAAATGATAGGATAGTAATAGTGATAGGAACTCTGGATGAGCAGATGCGTGCAATTGATTTAATTGTTTCTAAATTAGCTGAAGATCCTCATTATTCACAGTTTATTTGTGTTATTCAATGTTGAAATTCCTTTTGGAGCATGTATGAGTTGTTGTTATGTTGCATCAAACTTTAGAGAACTATTAAGTTAGGGTCTGTTTGGAAAAGTAGCTTATTTGGAGCTTATAGCACAAACACTCACTTCTCATGATAAGGACTTAGGTATAAGGTTACGTAAGCTAGTTTTATAACAAATGATAAAATAAAGTTAAATTATTTTTTGCATAAACTATAAGTGATTTTCAGAAGTTATCTTAGAGAACTTATGAAAATAAGCGGAAAAAAGCTTATGAGAGCTGTCATAAGTTGTTTACAAAATGTCAGAAGTTATCTTAGAGAACTACTAGTGATTGTAGAGGTCGATTTCCGCCTGAATCATGCCAAAGAATTGTCAACAAAATGTAAGCTTAAGTTTTAATACTCATAGATATCCTCACGCGCGCACACATCACTTTGAAGTCACTGTTTTGGTCACATATGTAATATGCAGATCAGATCTCATCACATATGTTACTGCATTGATTTTTTACTGAATTGTGTCCTCCTGGATTCAATTGTATCTTCAGATTTGATCGCATATGTTATTGCATTGATTTTCTTTTTGATGAATTGTGTCTCATGAATTTCTATATATCTATTTGTTGAACGTACAATTACATTGACTTTATCTTGTTTGATTTATATAAATGTTATGTTCTTTTGTGGTGCAGGTGTTTGTCCTAATTTTTGAGGCCTTCTAACCTCAAGTAACGTTCTGCAAGTAATATTTAACTATATTTGGTATTTTTGCATATGCAGGAACAATTGTGATTAAAGAATAATTTCAGAGGTATAATGCTATGGACCCAAAATCAAGGAAGATTCTGCAGTTTTTGCGTTTTATGTAAAAAAAAAAAATTCCTTCTTCCTAATATGAAGGATTTATTGTAAAACCTTATATTGAATTAATTGTATGATCTAATTTAATATCAATACTATTTTGGATTTCTTACGGTGTGTTCAACTTATAATAGTGTTTTTATAATTTTTAAGTAAACGGTAAATACTTTCAAATTGCCAGATTCTATAAAAAAATGTTCAATATATTAGCTGTAGATTTGCTGCGAAATTGCTATGTTAAGACATAGCTAAGTTGCTACGAAAGCTTAATTTGACTGCTTGTTTGCTATGGATTAACTAAATATTTGCTAGGACAAACATTCTATTAACTACGGATTTAATTGGAATTTATTCCCTAGCAAATTTGTCTCTCAATCCATGCTACGGCCGATTCAATAGTTATTCCGTAGCATATCTCTAACTATATTCGTTTGCTAGAAATTCGCTACGAATTAGCAACGAAAGTGGGCGCAGCAAATCACATATTCTCTTGCAGTGGTTGTTGTGTCTGTTAAGATACTTATCTTGAATGTGTTGATGGTTTTAAGTGTATGTGTCAAAACTTATACTTAGAAATTGTGTGCCCATATAAACAGTCTTATCTAGGTTGCATTGTTTTAAACAGTCTTATCTAGGTTGCATTGCTTTAAACCTTACATTCATACTATTAGCTTACCAACAAAAGGGAAAAAAGAATTAACTCTTTGAAATGATATTTTAAATGCATACTAAAAATGTGAAAGTAGAATAAATATCTAATCTACATAATCATATATTGCATTTATTTATTAAAGTATATTATTATAATTATGCAGCAACATTTCCTTAAAAAAAACAAAAAAACTATGCAACAACATTGTTATATGTGATTATCTTCAATGACAAAAGAAAGTGTGAAAACTTGAATATTATAATAATGCACTATTGAAGTAGATCATAAAAGTATAAAAATTATCAAGTACAAATACAATTCATTGATTTTATATATCATACTTATGTATAGACATCCCAAAGGAACATTTGGAGCACCTCAAAGGAACATATTATTAAAACTTCATAAATAAAGAGAAAAAAAATCTTAGGGGATTAGGCCAAAACCCAAGAGAACAAATATTACAAACAAGTGTCTCATTAAAAACTTAAACATAAAAACGCAATGATATAAAATACGGTAAAGGAAAAAGAGTGCAATGCATACAAATACAATTAAATTTAGACACCAAATAAACATCAATCAAATTCTGAAGCTTCTAAAGTGTATTGACAAATACCATCAATACATGTTAAAAGTAGAGGTTTTTTGACCGTGTGGCAATCACTGTCAGAAACACAGGGAATTTTAGCTACATTGTCAAATAAGAAGAAAAAATGTTAGAAAAATGTGATAAGTATTGTGCATAAGATAAAATTAGAAAAATTGAAAATAATGTAAAAAATAACATACTTGGTTCCCTTGCTTCAACAAGAAAAAGAGAAACAATGATAATAAAAAAATAGACAAATAAGAGAAATTGAGCCATATTTTCCCTCTTTTACATGTAATAAAGAGGATTTTCTTGATCATTTTATAGATAAAAGTTAATGGTCTATTAATTTTAATTTCAATTAAATAGTTTTTAGCATTTAGGAGTTTCAAGAAGCCATTTATAAAATATTAATTAATTGTAAACGTCTTTGATCAATTTGTAACATATATCCCTTCAGCTCACTCAATATATAATTTTATTATGTTTTTTTAAACACTCCACTAGGATCAACTCATATATTATGAAAAATAATTACTTAGTATTTGTGCATTTTAGATTTAAAATTACACATTTACTTGGATGAATATCCACTATTAGGAAAAAGTCTAATTAGCCCCACTAAGCCTCCAACCCTTTATAGTTGCAGAGCGTATGCACCAGTGAATGCCCGCGGTACACCATATAAAGGGTTCAGAATCCATAAGGGTAGAACCGAATTGTCCGTCTTGGGACCTATAAATAGAGTGGTCCACAACAAAAATAGGTATACACCCTCATTCCAAGAAATCTCCTCAAAACACCTTGATACCTAACTGACTTAAATGTTGAAGTGTCCCTGTAGGTACACCCTCCACATTAGTGATGAACAATTGCCAACCACCGCTAATAGTGCATCACACCTACTTCAACCGACTCTTATATTCACTGACCAGAACAATAAGCCATATGCGGGAACGAAGTTCTAAGAACCTCTATACATGGGTTTTATTTACCTTTTGACTACTAAAGATAATGGATGGAAGAAATATCAAAATTATAGTAGGTACATTTCCTCAAACGTCGTCAAGCATCGCGGTATGAACATATCCATCGTTCCTCGAAACTACAACACGATTATTTTGTCCCACATTGTTGAAAATCCCTATAGCAACCCCAGTGCCACCTTTTGAACAAAAACAAAAGAACGAGTGCAACAACCCGTTGACAAGACTAAACTGCATCACATGAATCAATAGAAATTATAGATGCTCTGTGAGAAAAATTAAAGATTGTCCGAAGTGCAACCGCCCATCGACATGACTAAACGGAATCACATGATTCAACAACAACCTTCCATCTATTTTGCCTGATTATGATACTCCATATGGGTTGATGGTGCCATACGCCTCTAGAAAGTGTGTGAGATGAGTGTTGTAATCTTCCTACTCCTTCGCTGAGAATTGGTTGTCTGAGACAAATGCATATGGAAGACTTGATGTCAAGTATAATGGATTTTCCAATTGGAACCCTAAAGCTACCTCATCAAGATTTTTAAACCATCTATAATCTCCAAGTGTGATTTGTGGGATTCCCTCCATCTCTTCTTCATCAGATGAGTAGTATCGAATGGTGATTTCTTTGAATTCTTCTTCTTTTGCTAACAAGATCGATTTCCGGAGGGCTCTTTGAGTTTTTCGATGTCTGGATCAAGCAGTTGCGGACGTGAATATGCATCACGCATGAAACTAAACTCGAAAGCTTTTTAGTAGAGCTGCTAAATAGAGTTAGTAGTAATAATTTTTTATTTTATTTTTATAGATACTAAAATGAAAACAGAAATAAATAACTAAACAAAAAGTTTAAAAAAATAAAAACTACGTAAATAAAATATACTACTTGAAAAAAATTTATTTTTTTGTTATTTTTGGAAATAAGATAGACGAAAATAAAATATAATCTATAAATGCAAATAAAATGTACCCTAAAAAAACAAACCTAATATAATAAAATAAAATCTAATTTAAAACTGAAAATAAAAACAAAAAAAATAAGCTAAATATATATACAAAATAAGTAAAACAAATGCCTTGTTGAATATCAACAATCCTCGGCAACAACACGAAAAATATGATGACAAATTTGGCAAGTGTACCAAACCGTAACAAGTAATAAAGTGATAAGTTATTATCTTCACGTGGATTGCTGACTACTTATGAATTAACTAAACTTAATGATTATAAAAGCAGTAAAGGAGTTTAAGAGTTTGCAAGTTTGAATTGTTTGCACAATGAGAGTAGTAGTTTTGATTGCAGAAAATAAAATACTTTGATTCAAATGTTTGACGACGACTAGGATTCTTCGAATTTTCTATATCTTCTTTGATGGATTAATGCCAGGTTCAATACCAATTTTTATTAAGTGCTTGATAAACGATGGCTTGGATTATGAAACTATTCTGAACCGGCCAGAACACCAATCCCACGTTGACACGTGGCCTAAACTTACACCGCCTTAAGGCTCCACACCTGAAGTAACACAACAACTTTAATGCACCTTATCACATACAAGCACTCCCCTGCGTGAGGATCACCCTACACATGTCCTCTAACCGTTCCTAATCACACAACATCATTCTATGGCATGTATGCTCACTATACAGTCATTGCGGCCATGGTAAAACTTATGAGACATTCCCTTGTAAACAACACCAGTCACCCTGTGGAAATCTAGACCCAGATAATTGCAACCATGGTAGAACTTGTGAGGCATCACTTTGTAAACTATATCGTTGCTTTGCGAGCATGCCAATTGTATCACAAACTTTTACCATTGGAACAGACGCATTCCTTACTCATCCAACAAGTTCAAACAATAAGAGGTTATCACCTCTAGTAGCTCCCACTAGCAGTACCCTAGCTCATTCAAAGTCATCACTCTTTACTAAGAGCAACGACTTGGGGGCCTAGTGTTCTGGACCGGCCAAAGAATTTAGGCCCAATACAAACCAAGCCCAAATTTCGCATTTGGCAACATTACTCGCAACACACCCCATCCCCGCGAGGGGGGTGATCAGAGCTAAAGAGACCTGTTCAAACGAACAATAATAGTCACCATCATGGCTCCCGCAAACACCCACCTCTATATAAAAGTCGAAGAAAAAGTTTAAAGGGACTAAAACAAAAAGTTGATAGATTTATAAAGAGCAAAAACATATTTAACCCTAAATTAAATCCTCATGGGAAAACTTCATCTGTAACGGTTCTGGTTAAAGATAGAATCAAGTCTAATGAACCCTAACTTATGGTCTTTCCTATATCTAACGATGTCAGTTCCTAGTCATATAAACGTTGAGCACGAAACATATTCAAATTAAATACAAATCAGATCATAACTAAATAAATAAAATGCAGCGATTTCAAACAAATTAATATAGGTTGTAACAACCCACTTTTCGTTAGGAATATTTAATTTATTTATTATATGTGTTTATGTGCTTGTTTGTGTATTTGACTTGGGATTAGTGGATTTTTAGGCAAGAAGGGTATTTTAGTCATTTTTTAGGACTAAGAGTATTTTGGTCATTTGAGGAGCGAGGGTGAACTAGTAATTTTAGAACATAAAATATTTAAGTGTTTTAGTGTGAATGGTTGTTTTTATTAAGTTCGTAGTAACTTAAGGTAATTATTTTGATACGGTAATTATGAGATGTTTTAAAGAGTTAAGTGAGTAGTAACACTTTAGAATTAGAGTATTACTTTTCCCACCCTATGGTCTTCTCCCGCACCCAGTAAATTTTCTAAAAAGGCCCTTGTGTAGCTCGGATTTTAAAATCCGGATTCATGTTTACTATTTCGGATTTTATAATCCGTACAATTCTTATGTATAATCAGCCGCCATCAGATTCTCTCACATTTTAGCGGTTTTGAGTTTTTCTTTTAAAAACAACAAAAAAACTAAGTAAAAAATGTTAAAAACCTGACAAATAAAATCATAAAAATATAAAAATACCACCAAAAAATTCTAAAAATCAAATAAAACTAATGCAATTTTTTTTCGGATTTTTCTGAAAATATGAAAAATTGGTCTAAACGATGGAATTTTGGATTTTTAGGGGCGGATTCCCGTAAGAAGTTCCTTTTAGGGGAGTCGTGATTCTTGAATTTTTTCTGTGTTTTTGTTGAAGTTTCGGAGCAATCCGATCAAGTAGGTTGAAAATCCGATTTTTGACTAAGAACAGGTAACAATGACCAAAAACAGAAGGTTGAGAGTTAGGAAGATTAATATTCTTCCCTAAAATGACTATCTATGATACAAACATGTTAAAAATTTGTGCTGATATAGTTTGGATTATATAATCCAGAAAAATCTTGTAGCGCGCCCTATTTTTTGAAGTTTTCGGATTACAAAATCCGAATTTGTGAAAAACTCAAATTTTCACCCTATAACAAAGGAAAACATGAATTCGGATTTTAAAATCCGGATTACACAAGGGCACTTTTGGAAAATTTACAAGGCGCGCTAGTCATGCATAGGGTGGAAAAAATAATACTCTTAGAATTAAGTGGTAAGAGTTTTGAGGCCCATTATGAATTGAGATAACCAAACCCAATAGTTGGGGTATATAAGGATAACTTATGAGGAGAATTAGGGTTACACTTATTCCACTCATTCACACAAAGTGGCTAGAGAAACATAGAGAGAATTGAGAGAGAAGTGAAGATAGAAAATAGAGGAAGAGAACCCAAGTGAAGATAAGAGAAGAGGAGAGCTAGGATTCACAAAAGGAGCGAAGATTTTGTTGGATTAGCTAATCTTAAGAGGAAACAACAAGGTAAGAGGGATATGTTTATTCTACCTAATAATCTATAATCTTGTTTTTAGCTTATGGGTCATAATTGTTTTGTTTGATTTGTGAAAATTGATGATTATATATGTAATATTCGTGCTTGGAAATATGTGGTAAATTTAGGTATATGAAATTGTTTAAAATTAGTTGATGCTTTAATTTTCGTTTCCTACCCTTTATGGCCTTGCCCCTACCTTCCTCTTCCGAGGGGCGACTTCAGCTTAGTGAATTTTGGAATTTGATTTGGTTGTTTGCCTTGGCGACAATGCTTACTCTAGTTGCCTTATTATTCCTTTTTATTTAGGGAATTGATTTAAACTTATCATGGATGGAAGGTTTGTCCTATTAGACACAAAAATGATTACGGTTCTTTTGTTGGAAAGAAAACGCTCATTATATTATTGATCAGGAAATGTATATACAATGGGGCCTATATGTAAAAACTTGAAGAAAAGTAAAATATAGAACTTGAATTAGAACTATCCTAATACTTAACTATAGTAGCACTTGCTCTTGTCGGAATTCCATGTCCTTGGAATCAGAGTGTGGTCCAGTGTTTCCAGAGTATAAGCCCCCTTGAAATTCAGGGGCCAAAATTTAAATGTCCCCTATTTACAGGAATAAAATATATAAATAAGCATTTAATTTTAATGGAAAATATTTTTTTAAAAGGAATAAGTTTTAATATTTAACAATATACTTTGTTCACATTTTTTGACCGGAAATTATTTATTTTGGTCAAGTGACTAGAATTTATTATTAATAGTTATTTATTTGTCTGGTAATATTTAATATTTATTTCTATTATTAATTTTTTTATTTTTAAAATTATATTTGCTTATTACTATCCATATAACATGTCATCTATTTTCATATAATAATTCATGGTTAAGATTTTTATTAATTCAATCTCGTACGACTTAAAAAAATACAGTCAAATTTTGTTTATATATAAAATTGGAAAAAAAAATTATATATAAAATTGGAAGGATAATGTATTAAATTGTAATAATTATTTTCCTATTTTTTTTATAATACATAGTTTTAAATTTACTAGTATTTATAAATAAAAAATTATATATCATTAATTAGGTCAAATATATTTTTTGGTATAATATTATTTTTATAAGTTTATAAATATTTCCATTCATTCAATTTGATACTACCAAAAAAATATTATACACAAAAAAGGAAGAAGAAATATGAATAAATAAAATGGGAAATAATCAAGTGCAAATTGTTTAGGAAGACACACGTAGTCTTCAAAAAGTAGCACGTATGAAGAGCATATCACCTTTCAAATTATAAAACTGTCTTTGAACTTATATCATGTTGAATTTTTATTTGCTAACTACAATGACTCTTCAGGAAGTATAAAATCAACTTAAGAAAACCAAATCTATTTGATTGACCACAATGTCAGAAAACAAGAGCTCTCATGAAGAGTCTCCCAAAGAGAGTGAGGAGACCAAGAAAGAGAAAAACAACTTGCAAGAGAAACCCAAATATGAAGTTGGTAAGCGCTTTTCTGCTTTCTTAATATTATCTCAATAATGTAATTGTTGCTTCTTGTATTTTCTTATGCACTCTTATCATTTGTTTCATAAATTACTGTTGTTTATTTATATATATTTATTATCTTGCTTATTTGTTTGCATTAGGATCACATCAAATGCATCCGTCTGATAATGAAGAAAGAGATGAAGAAAAAGAAGAGGACGGTGATGATGACGATGAAGTAGAAGAACAGGAAGAGGAAGCAAACGATGAAGCAGAAGAAAAAGAGAAAGCTGAAAAAGTAGAGTATGTCAATCCGATTCCTCATATACTCTCATATAGTATATCATTTAGCATTTTATTCTTCAATCATTTATTTCCGCTTGAAATTTTTATGTGGATTTTAATTACTCCATCTGATCTTGAATATAAGTAACAAAAAATACACATATTTGGTTTTAATTTGGATCAAATACATAGCCATACTTCAGATCTAAGGATGTATGTATATTTGTATGTTGGTTTCTCTGAGGTAGGTGAGAGTATCACTATGGTTTTCACTTGTGTGATCTCATGCTTAATTTTTGGGTTGCGTGAGGTTTTTGCTTAATTAGTTTATAATTACACCATAGCCAGGTCCAAGGTATCAACATGTATTTTCTAAGAATTATTTTCAAATCTTACTCAATATATTCTTAGATAGGTGTTTAGTATAATTTTATCTAAGTTTAAATATCACTTGGTCCTTGACACATTTTTTAAGTTAAATTTGATCTAATAACATTAAAATCTTTGAAATGAGTCAGTTTGGCCTTTAAGGTTTGTCTATTAACATAAGCTAGCCATTTATGTGAAAATTGACTTACTCCCACCGGTCAACTTTATAAGAAAATATTGTTTTTTCAAGTTCGTTGAATAATTGACGTATCTCAACTATAATATAGTTCATATACTTCAATTATTTAATGAATCTGAAAATGAAATAATTATTTATAAATGTGACTAGAGGGAGTATACAATTTGGTTTAATTGTTTTCTTGCAATTATAATACAAAATCACTTATTAAATTAATGTAACCAATTTTGTTTGATACTTCATTTTTGAATAATTTTCATCAGTTCTAGTCTTGCAAATACTAAAGTATGCAAAACATTTATCAAGTAAAATTTGTATATATTTAGCGGCCTAAGACAATGTCTTCAAGGCTTTACCCATGAACCCACCCTAATTAAATGTATTCAGATATGTATATCATAGATACTCACTTTTAGCTTGACAATTTAAGTTGCTGGTGACTCCCACCGTTAAGTAGCATAACCATTTTACAAGTTTGAATAAAATTTATAACATTACTTTGCCTCCGAAACCATTGGCATAACTGTCGCCTTGGCATAAATGCGGCATGTTCTCATATTTTTCGTGAAGGCAACTGTTGTGCGGATCTTTTGGCTTATCTTGGACAAGACTTGTCCGAAATTGTTTGGTTTGACATATTACCAGCTCTTTTGGCCACCGACTATAGAAATGGCTTGCCTAATTACCGCTTTCCTTAGGTGTTAGTTTTTTTTTCCTCTTTTCTTTGTTTTGCTTTTATTTTATTTTGAGGGTAACGGCTTAGTCTCCCCTTTTTGTATATCTATTTTCCTTTTTTTTAAATATATATGGAGTAGGCGGCATGGGATGGGAGTTCCAGTGGGGTGCCAACCTAGTTGGGATGTCTTTGGGATCCTTGATGCCTTTCCTTCTTCTTGCCTTATCCAAAAAAAATAAAATTTATAACAATACGACAACAAATAACACTACTAGAAAAAGCAAAATTAGAGAGGGAAATTAGTGACGGAAAAAATAAAATTCTTCACAAATTCCTTGGTAGCAAATTTAGTGACGGAATTAGAGATGGATTTCACGTTTTCCCTCTCTAAAATTCCCTCACTAATTTTTGGTTTTTAGTAGTGTAGCACTGCATCTAATGAACAAGAACAACCTTTTCGATATAAAAAACAATAAAAAAAGGAACATTACTTTGGTGAGGTCACACCATCCTACCATCATTGTCAGAAAGACCTTTGAGATCAGGACCCATCCCTTAAATAACCATTGATTTTGATATCAATGTTGGGTCACGAGGGGAGCATATGGGATCATCACATAGGGTCAAGATCAACCACACAAGTAAGTCGGACGCCATATATTAACTCCACATTAGGACAATGGGTTTATGCATATTCTCATTTATATATTGTTCAAAATTTACTTTTCTATACAATATGGAACTTCATGTCGTCACAAACTCACACACTTATATAATTGTGTGTGTAGGCGGCACACATTATTATGATTCAGGAAATCCTTTGAAAATTCAATTTTTATCACCCCATTTTCATTTTAGGATGACTTTATTTTAATGAATTTAATATATTAAAATGGTCACAATATATTTCAACTTTCAAGAGTAACTTTGATCTTAGTGCTACACTATAACTCTACGAATACCTCTGAAGAGTGTAGCTCTTTTCTAAATTCAGAGGTCCTTTTATTTTCTTGTGTTTATCTTCTCCATTTTGAATTATTGTATTTTATATGGATTGAGTATGCTTTGTGCTCGGCTAATAACTGTTGTACTTGTTTAAATAACAAAGAACTAGCTCTCTAAAGTAGGCATGTTTACTTCCAATTTATTTTTATTTTCATTCAACTAATTATAAAAAATAGAATACATATCAAATATATACCTCATACTTTTTAAAAAGAATTCTAGCATTTCAGATTTTTTTTAAAATGTCGAAACATTTTAGATTTTTTTAAAAATATCCAAATATTATTTTTTAACAGTTTTCGTATTCTCACTATCACAATTGTTACTATGCGAGTCTTCAATGTCCTTGTTAGCAATTTAAATATTTTCATAATGTAACGGATCCAACATTCTAACATTTGTGGATTCCTCTATTGGTGTTTACTTGCAGATACATGAACATAGATTTGTCAAACATTCATGAGATTGAGTGCCCTATTTGCTTTGGTATGTAATTTATAATTAATGCTAGATTTTTTATTTTTTTTTGGTTACAACTAGATTTTCTTATTTATTACTGCAAATATGGGTAATTTTACTAAAAAAATTGTTCTAATGAGAAAATGTAACAATAGATCAAATGAAATGGTCAAAATGTTGAACAGACTAATTTCATATTAGTTTATGAGAAAATCTACGGTAATATTTAGATTATATATGCGAATTTGTGTTGTAATAATTGGACATAACTTTGCATAAAGAGTGATACATTTATCTTTGAGAAAGAAAGTCTTTCTAAAAAAAATGCTTTGATCAAAATTAAAGCTACAATAGGGTACTTATAGGTGGAATTAGATAAACTCTAGATACACTTTTATTAACTTCCTAGTTAATTAATAGATATAATTAAAAACATTTATAGTTTTTATTCTAAAGATTACTCTAAATAATTCTACATTCATAGAAATTTTAAATTGTTAATAATACTTCTCTCTCTTAATTTAAAATTTCCTTCTTCACATGGGTCCTGCTCTAATTGTGTGCAAATCTATCTTTAGTGTTAAGATTTTATCTTCATGTCCTATTTATAGGTTCAAGTAGATAAGATGTTTCCCACTTTTGTATACATTCCACAGTTTTCTATAGTTATTCAAAGTACTTCAAGATTTTTCAAAAGATTTATCTAAATAATTCGAAACTTGTCTAAATTTCAAATTACTAATAATAATTCACAACTTCTTTGAAGTAATGGAATTTATGGATGAAATTTGTTATTGTATTGTAGAATATACTTCAGATGCACTAACAATTAAAGTAATCTGTATCAATATTTCTTAATAATAATGATCGGATGTAATACTAAAAGGCAATGGTTGATTTCATTATATGTGTAGGTATCATACGAAAAGCAAAAACTATAAGAGAATGTCTGCATCGTGTTTCTGCGGAGAGTGCATAGAGAAGTGCATGCGCTCTGGGTTTGTCTTTGAACTTCCACCATCTTTAATTCTCAATATTTCATATATTATTATTTTGAATTGTATTGATTACATAGCTGTTATATGTTTTCTTGTCATTTGGTGCAGTAAAAATGAATGTCCTATTTTTCGCACACATTGTCCTAGCCAACTCTCACTGGAAGATGATGCAAATTACGATGCAGTGATTGCTTTGTTGTATCCAGATATTGACAAGTTTGAGAAAGAGGTAAGATATACACATTTATTTCATTTTAAATAAACCAAATATTTTATGTTAATGAAAAGATAATCGATATGGTTATATTCGACATAGGAATTGGATTTGCTTAAAGAAGAGTTTCCCTAACTACCTGTAGTGGAAAAACCAGAGGAAGTTGTTGATCGCGAAGAAGAAGAAGAAGAAGAAGAATTTTTTAGAGGAGATTTTGTTGAAGAAGGTTTTGTTGTTCAAAGATATATGTTGGCTCTACCTGCTCCTCGTCATATGAATGATGAAAGTGATTTTGCTAAAGAACCATTTGTTGATGATGATAATGATGTCGCTGAAGAACTTGTTGATGAAGACGAGGGCGTGGATGATGATAGTAGCAACTCAACATAGTGTCCAAGTGATATGAACCTTTAAGGAACATTTTATCCAATTTTCAAGAATTGGAAATTATTTTTAAGAATAACTAATGAGATTTGGGTGCATGACATGACACACACTTGCATTGTTTTATTTGATTTAAATTGTCATAAAATGTATGATCATGACTTTGTTTAAATTATGCCAAACACTTAAGTTTATTATATTGTTATGAGTATTTTGATTATGTGTGGAGCATGGGATACTCGCTACTTATGTGTTTCCCAAACCAAATTTCCCTTTGTTTGGTGTGTTTTTGTTGAAATAAAAGTGGATTGAATTACATGCTTAAAGATGGATCCCAATAAAGCTTGCAAGGAAGAAAGACAAAAATTAAACAATTTTTGCTTGTAAAACCTATACTAATGTTCAAGAAGTGCATGTTGCATACCAAAATTTAAAAGAATATGTACTGATATGGTTGGATTAAATCATCTAAGAAAGAAGAAGGTATGGAGAGCCATCCATTAAAACTTGGGAAAAGATGAATATAATGATGAAAAGACGTTATTCACATTGTTATCATCTTAGAGAACTCCACAAAAAGAACGTGGAAAAGAAAAGAAAAAGTAAGAAATTAAAAGTAAGGGATAGGAAAGATGAATTAGATTAAAAATAAAGAAAAGAACAGGGAATTAAAAGAAAAAAGTGAAAAGAATGAACAATTAAGAGAAAAATAAAAGAAAAGTAAGGAAAGAGTAAAAGCGAGAGAAAAGAAAATAGTAGTAAATTAACACGTTTATTGTGGGCTATTGACTTCTTAAAAAGAAGTCTGTCTTTGATGATAATGAAAAAGAAGAAGAAGAAGACCATTATAATAGATACGTTAATGCGTAGTTAATATTTAAAGATAAAAAAGCTAACAAAAAAATTTTAAATTTTTTTTCATAGACATTTAAAGAAAAGAAATGTTTAGTTAATATTTATATATTCTCAAAAACCATTATAATAGAGAGGTAATGAGTAGTTACAAATAGACTTATTTCCATCTTCATGGAAATTTTTATTCCCACCATTTTCTATGTCATGTTCAAGATTTTTTTGGCGTGAAGTTAGTATGATTAATAGTAATCTATTTTTTTGTGATAGGCTCAGTTGCAAACCAAACTTGAAACTGTGGTGATGCTTTGGAGAAGAAGAAATAAAAATGGCAAATGAAATTGTTGGATAAGAAGAAGACGAAGGTGGAATGTCTTAAGTGGATCATCATATCTAGCTAGTTGTTCATTGTTGTTTTCTTTGTTAAGAAGTAATGCATTTGATGTATTGCTTTGACGTAATGAATGTGATGAAAATAGTGTTGTGTAATGTGATGTAAGATCTTGTTTATGTACCTTGTAATGTAAGATGTTTTGATGACAATGGTGTTTGTGTCATGTACCTTGTTAGTGTATTTTGAAAATGTAATGTTTATGTTATGATATTGATACGAATGAAAATTGGCTGGTAATGTTACTCAATCATATCAATACTCTATTATTAATTTCTTTGACCTTGAAGACATAAATGCCATGTTATTGATGACATACCTATTTCACTTTAACAGAAAAGAAACAATTCATTCATTCACTCATAACACATAATGGCCTAAGTCATATAAAGTTTATTAAAAGTTGCACTTTGCCAAATAAAGTTATACAAAATAACCTGAACCTAGCCAAATAAATTCATAAATAAGTTGGTTCATACTACCAAACAAAAAATGATCTAAGAAGGAAACACCTAAATATATTAAATTAAGCATCGAACATATTTTACTTTGTCAACTTTTCTTAAAAGGACAAGCAACTTCCACTTTTATCACTTGCTTTCCTGGTACCTCTTTTATCACCTTCTTTACCTGTACCATTCTCCTCGGTCAGTTCTTCACCAACTAGATCAATTGGATGGTACACATCTTTCCCTGGATTGTTTTTGTTTGCATCAATTCTCCAGACATTTATGCCACTCCTCCTCAGTGGTTTAGGTCGAACGGGTTTCGGTTTCAAAATAGGCTTGATAATTGTTCTAACAACATTAAAAGGTTTTGCAATATTCTTGGATTGCTTAACTAGATTCGCATTAGTGTGGACAATAGCAGATGGTTTGACCACAATTTGCGCATTTTACCACTATGAACTATTGTGTGGACATGTGTCGATGGTTTGACAATTGTGTGTGCATTTACCATGTATGAACAACAGTGTGGACATTAGTAGATGGTTTGACTACTGTGTGTTCATTTTTACTTGTGTGAACGGTGGTGACTACATTTGTAGATGGCTTGACATTAGTGCTTGAGTGTGCATAAGGGTCAACTATTATAGACAAAAAAGGTCACTTGTTTGACTTGAGCATTGTTTAGCACAGATTTCTTACACTATTTTAGTGGTTTGAATTTAGAAGTACCATCAGTCTTCCTCTTTTTACTTATATTTGGCACATGTTCATCTATATCAGGTGTATTATTTATTGACTCTACAACATTCCCTTCTTCATATATTAGGAAAAATAATTACTTAGTGTTTGTGCATTTTAAATTTAAAATTACACAATTACTTGGATTAATATCCTTTATTAGAAAAAAGTTTAATTAGCCCCACTAAGCCTCCACCCCTATATATTTGCAGAGTGTATGCACCAATGAATGAACAATTGTCAACCACTGCTAAAGGTGCACCGCACCCACTTCATCCGACTCTTATATTCACTGACAAGAACAATAGGCCATATGTGGGAACGAAGTTCTAAGAACCTCTTTACTTGAGTCTTATTTACCTTTTGACTACTAAGAACAATGGATGGAAGAAATATCAACACTATAGTAGGTACATTTCCTCAAACGTCGTCAAGCATCGCGGTATGAACATATCCATCGTTGCTCGAAACTACAACACCATTATTTTGTCCCACAGTGATGAAAATCCCTATAGCAACCCTAGTGCCACATTTTGAACAAACAAAAGAATGAGTGCAACCTCCTGTAACGCCCTAGTTGTTATTATTTATTTTTGGTTGATTTTTAATATTTTATATGATTTTAATTGGTTTATGTTGATTTGATGGTGTGGTATAATTTATTATATGATTATTTTATTGTTTAAATAAAATAGGTGAGAAATCATAATTATTGGAAGTTTGAGGATTAAAAAGAATTGGATGATTTTTAAATAGGAGTTAGTTAGAATTAAGTGGGAATCAAGTGGAATTAATAGGGAGTTAGAGAAAAGAGAAGTCAGAATCAAAATTCAGTTTTCACGTAGAAACAGAGAGAAACAGAGAAAAGGGAGAAAAACCAAGAACCAAGGGAGAAGAGCCAAGTGAGGAGATTTGTAGAGCTTTGTTCATCAAAATTCAGGTAAGGGTGAGACTAACTCTCAATTTTAGGTCATATAATTTGTTAATTGATGTTGTTGTTGTTGATGCTGATGAATTGAATTAGGTTGAAGATGAATTAGTTTTAAAAACTTGATGAATTCATGAAAATGTTGTTGTTTAATGCTGTTCTGATGTTAGTTTGAATAGAAGTAATGCAATTCATCAAAATTGGGTTTTTGAGTGTTGAAATTGGGGTTTGGGGTTGAAAAGTAAAAGTCTGTTCGTACAATTCGTAGTTCTGTAAATCGCCGCTCGCCACAGCGAGCAAACCCACTCGCCACAGCGAGTAAACCTGTATTGCTCGCCACAACGAGCAAATGCACTCGCCACAGCAAGTTGCTTTAATTAAAAATTGTTAATTGTCTTAATGATGTTTATGGGTCAATTTTTATATCAACATGAATACCTTAATATGTTTAGGAATGAATGACACCTTTTTACAGAATCAAATTTGGGTTTGGGGAACTTAAAAACGAAGATTTTGGGTGAAAAATGTCAAAAATGCCGAGAGCACCCAGTTTTGCTCGCACCTAGTTCGCCCCTAGTCCGCTATAGCGAGTGACCCCCTTTGCTGAGCTCGCCTTTAGCTCACTCTTAACTCGCCATAGCGAGTAGCTCGTTTCTTGAGCTCGCCATAGCGAGTAAAGTAGCTCGCCACAACGAGCAGTCCTGTAGCATGTTTTATTTGTTGAATTTTGCTGTGAGACTTTGTTGTGTCCTTTTGTTGTGTTCTTTCGATCAAGTTGGAGTTTTATGTCATAGTTGATTATGCATATTGTAGTTGTTGTTGCTGTTGTTGAGTTGTATGCAGATATACACTATTGAGTCCATTTCATACTCATACATTGTTGAGGGCTCATCCCCTGGAGTGTTTACACAATCGTTGAGGTCTTATGCCCTGGAGTGTTTATCACTCAACTGTTGGGGGCTTATGCCCTGGAATGTTATTTCATTCAAACTGTTGGGGGCTTATGCCCCGGAATGCTAGTCATTCAAACGCGTTAAATGGTACTACATGCATTTGCATTAGTTGCATTGTCGTCGTCGTAGTTGTTGTTGTCGGTCGAGTCGTTGATGTCGTAGCTTGTTGATGATGTTGTTGATTGTTTAATTATAAACTGACAGTTGCTTATTGTTTTTATTGATGTTGTTTAATATAATTGATGAATTATATTATCTATTGTTGTTTGTGAATCTCACCCCTTCTGCTTGAAAATTGTTGCCTTCTTGTGGTAACTTGCAGGTAATGAAGATTAGTAGAGGTGTCGGCTCAAAGTGTCTTAGGGCTCTGATACGTAACGGGATGAGAATTTTATTATTTGCTTTCTCTTTCCTTACATATTATTTATGAATTTTGAGACTATGATGTCAACCTGACTTTGTGAGACTTTTGATGAGGCCTGCGTGCCAAAGACTATTTTATTGATTTGAATTAATTCCGCTGCGAAGTTTGAAAGTTTATTATTGACTTCTTTCATGAAGAATAAATAGTTATTTATTCAATTGGAGATTTTTTTTAAGAAATGTAGCATTCCGTCATGATGAAAACTCTGATTTATAATGAAATTTTTATGTTGGGAAATCGGGGTGTTACAATTGGTATCAGAGCAAGTTGGTCCGTCCGCCCAAGTAGTTGAGTCGTGTCGAGCCTAGTAGTGTTGTGTGACAGCTTTATACTGTCTGTTGTTGTCCTAATTTTTGTCGTTGTGTAGATTTTCGTAATGGCTGGAAGGAACGATGTTGCACTTGCTGCTGCTTTGCAAGCGATGGCTCAAGCTGTGGGTCAACAGAACAATACTGGTGGTAACGACAGTGTTCGCATGCTGGAAACCTTTTTGAGGAACCATCCACCAACTTTCAAGGGCAGGTATGACCCTGATGGAGCGTAGACATGGTTGAAAGAAGTTGAAAGAATCTTCAGGGTTATGCAATGCACTGATGTTCAGATGGTGCACTTTGGCACACACATGCTGGCTGAGGAGGCTGATGATTGGTGGGTGAGTGTGCAACCAGTTCTAGGGAACGGAGGAGCTGCGATCACTTGGGCTGTGTTCAGAAGAGAGTTTTTGAACAAGTATTTCCCGGAAGATGTCCGAGGTAAGAAGGAAATTGAATTCCTGGAATTGAAGCAAGGTGACATGTCTGTAACGGAGTATGCTGCCAAGTTTGTTGAGTTGGCAAAGTTTTACCCGCATTACACTCCTGAGACTGCTGAGTTCTCTAAGTGTACCAAGTTCGAGAATGGTCTGCGTGCTGAGATTAAGCGGGCCATTGGTTATTAGAAGATCCGCAACTTTTTTGATTTGGTAAGTAGCTGCAGAATCTACGAAGAGGATACGAAAGCTCACTACAAAGTGATTAATGAAAGAAAGAGTAAGAGTCAGCAGAGCCGTCCTAAGCTTTACAGTGCTCCTGCTGATAAGGGTAAACAACGGGTGAATGATGAGAGGAGGCCCATGAAGAATGAGACTCCTGCTGAGGTTGTCTGCTACAAGTGTGGTGAGAAAGGCCACAAGAGTAATGCTTGCCACCGTGATGAGAAGAAATGCTTCCGATGTGGGAAGAAAGGACATACAGTAGCTGAATGCAAACGTGGTGATATTGTTTGTTTCAATTGTGATGAAGAGGGTCATCTTAGTTCTCAGTGCAAGAAGCCTAAGAGGGCTCAGAATAGTGGAAAAGTGTTTGCATTGTCTGGTACACAGATGGACAATGAGGATACTTATCAGAGGTACTTGTTTCTTTAATAGTACTCCTTTAATTGCTATTATTGATACTAGTGCTACTCATTGTTTTATTGCTGTGGATTGTGCACATAAGTTGGGTCTGGTTATGTCTAATATGAGTGGAGAAATTGTTGTTGAAACTCCAGCTAAGGGTTCAGTAACTACTTCTCTTGTTTGTTTAAGATGTCCGCTGTCTATGTTTGGTAGAGATTTTGAAGTTGATCTTGTATGTTTACCGTTGACGGGTATGGATGTAATCCTTGGAATGAACTGGTTAGAGTATAACCATGTTCTCATCAATTGTTTTAGTAAGACGGTACGTTTCTCTTCCGCTGAAGAAGAGAGTGGAGTTGATTTCTTGACTACTAAGCAGCTGAAGCAGATATAGCGCGACGGAATTCTGATGTTTTCCTTGATAGCGTATTTGTCGGTGGAGAATCAAGCGGTGATTGATAGTCTACTAGTTGTAAATGAATTTCCAGAAGTTTTTCCTGATGAGATTCCTGATGTGCCGCCTGAAAGGGAAGTTGAATTTTCAATCGATCTTGTTCCGGGTACGAAGTCTGTGTCGATGGCTCCTTACCGTATGTCAGTAGCTGAGTTGGAAGAATTGAAGAAGTAGTTGGAGGATTTACTTGACAAGAAGTTTGTAAGACCGAGTGTTTCACCTTGGGGAGCGCCGGTATTGTTGGTTAAGAAGAAAGATGGTAGCATGAGGTTGTGTATAGATTACCGTCAACTGAATAAAGTGACGATAAAGAATAGGTATCCACTTCCGAGGATTGATGATTTGATGGACCAGCTAGTGGGTGCACGTGTATTTAGTAAAATTGATTTGAGATCAGGTTACCATCAGATTAAGGTGAAGGATGAAGATATGCAGAAGACGGCCTTTAGGACGCGTTATGGTCACTATGAGTATAAAGTGGTGCCTTTCGGCGTTACTAATGCACCTGGTGTATATATGGAGTATATGAACAAAATTTTTCATGATTTTCTGGATAAATTTGTAGTCGTGTTTATTGATGATATCCTAATTTATTCCAAGACTGAAGAAGAGCATACAGAACATTTAAAAATTGTATTGCAAGTATTGAAAGAAAAGAAGTTGAATGCCAAGTTGTCCAAATGTGAGTTCTGGTTAAGTGAAGTAAGTTTTCTTGGCCATATTATTTCCGGTAGTGGTATTGCAGTAGACCCATCAAAGGTTGATGCTGTATCACAATGGGAGACTCCGAAGTCAGTCACAGAGATTAGAAGTTTTCTGGGTTTAGCAGGTTATTACCGCAGATTTATCGAAGGGTTTTCGAAGTTGGCACTTCCATTGACTCAGTTGACCTGTAAAGGTAAAGCTTTTGTGTGGGATACTCAGTGTGAGAATAGTTTCCATGAGTTGAAGCGAAGGTTGACGACTGCTCCAATTTTAATTTTACCGAAGTCAGATGAACCTTTTGTTGTTTATTGTGATGCGTCTAAGTTGGGCTTAGGTGGTATGCTTATGAAGGATGGTAAGGTGGTAGCTTATGCTTTGAGACAGTTAAGAATCCATGAGCGGAATTATCCTACGCATGATCTAGAATTGGCTGCTGTCGTTTTTGTGTTGAAAATTTGAAGGCATTATTTGTATGGTTCCAGATTTGAAGTGTTCAGTGATCACAAGAGTCTAAAATATTTATTTGATCAAAAAGAATTGAATATGAGGTAGAGAAGATGGCTTGAGTTGTTGAAGGACTATGATTTTAGTTTGAATTACCACCCAGGTAAAGCCAATGTGGTTGCAGATGCCTTGAGCAGAAAGACGTTGCACATGTCTGCTATGATGATAAAAGAATTCGAGTTGCTTGAGCAATTTAGAAACTTGAGTCTAGTTTGTGAGTTGGCACCTCAGAGCGTGCAGTTGGGTATGATGAAGATCAATAATGAATTCTTGAACAATATCAAAGAAGCGCAGAAAGTTGATGTTAAGTTTGTAGACTCGATGGTTGCTAGTAATGAAACTGAAGATAGTGATTTACAGGTTGATAATCAGGGTGTGTTGAGATTCCGAGGCAGAATTTGTATTCCTGATAATGATGAGTTGAAAAAGTTGATTTTAGAAGAAAGTCACAGGAGTAGCTTAAGTATTCATCTGGGAGCTACAAAGATCTATCACGACTTGAAGAAATTGTTTTGGTGGTCCGGATTAAAACGAGATGTTGCACAGTTTGTGTATGCATGTTTGACTTGTTAGAAATCTAAAGTTGAACATCAGAAGCCTCCAGGATTGTTGACACCATTAGATGTGCCGTAGTGGAAGTGGGATAGCATATCCATGGACTTTGTAACGAGTTTACCGAATACTCTGAGAGGGCATGATGCCATTTGGGTAGTTGTTGACAGGTTGACAAAGTCAGCACATTTTATTCCGATCAATATTAGTTATCCGGTAGCTCAGTTGGCGGAGATTTACATTCATAATATTGTGAAGTTGCATGATGTGTTTCATGTGTCGCAACTTCGCGGATCCTTCGAATGTTATTCCAAGAGATGATGTGCAAGTTAGAGACAACCTTACGGTGGAGACTTTACCGTTGAGAATTGATGATCGTAAGGTGAAGAAGTTGAGAGGCAAGGAGATACCTCTAGTGAGAGTTGTTTGGGGTGGAGTAACTGGTGAAAGTTTAACATGGGAGCTGGAGAGTAAGATGCTAGAGTCTTATCCAGATTTGTTTGCTTGAGGTAATATTTCGAGGACGAAATTCTTTAAGTTGGGGAGAGTTGTAACGCCCTAGTTGTTATTATTTATTTTTGGTTGATTTTTAATATTTTATAAGATTTTAATTGGTTTATGTTGATTTGATGGTGTGGTATAATTTATTATATGATTATTTTATTGTTTAAATAAAATAGGTGAGAAATTATAATTAATGGAAGTTTGGGGATTAAAAAGAATTGGCTGATTTTTAAAAAGAAGTTAATTAGAATTAAGTGGGAATTAAGTGGAATTAATAGGGAGTTAGAGAAAAGAGAAGTCAGAATCAGAATTCAGTTTTCACGTAGAAACAGAGAGAAACAGAGAAAAGGGAGAAAAACCAAGAACCAAGGGAGAAGAGCCAAGTGAGGAGATTTGTAGAGCTTTGTTCATCAAAATTCAGGTAAGGGTGAGACTAACTCTCAATTTTAGGTCATATAATTTGTTAATTGATGTTGTTGTTGTTGATGCTGATGAATTGAATTAGGTTGAAGATGAATTAGTTTTAAAAACTTGATGAATTCATGAAAATGTTGTTGTTTAATGCTGTTCTGATGTTAGTTTGAATAGAAGTAATGCAATTCATCAAAATTGGGTTTTTGGGTGTTGAAATTGGGGTTTGGGGTTGAAAAGTAGAAGTCTGTTCGTACAGTTCGTAGTTCTGTAAATCGCCGCTCGCCACAGCCAGCAAACCCACTCGACACAACGAGTAAACATGTATTGCTCGCCACAGCGAGCAAATGCACTAGCCACAGCTAGTTGCTTTAATTAAAAATTGTTAATTGTATTAATAATGTTTTTGGGTCAACTTTTTATATCAACATGAATACCTTAATATGTTTAGGAATGAATGGCACCTTTTTACAGAATCAAATTTGGGTTTGGGGAACTTAAAAACGAAGATTTTGGATGAAAAATGTCAAAAATGCCGAGAGCACCCAGTTTTGCTCGCACCTAGTTCGCCCCTAGTCCGCTATAGCGAGTGACCCCCTTTGCTGAGCTCGCCTTTAGCTCGCTCTTAACTCGCCATAGCGAGTAGCTCGTTTCTTGAGCTCGCCATAGCGAGTAAAGTAGCTCGCCACAGCGAGCAATCCTGTAGCATGTTTTGTTTGTTGAATTTTGCTGTGAGACTTTGTTGTGTCCTTTTGTTGTGTTCTTTCGATCAAGTTGGAGTTTTATGTCATTTTTGATTATGCATATTGTAGTTGTTGTTGCTGTTGTTGAGTTGTATGCAAATATACACTATTGAGTCCATTTCATACTCATACATTGTCGAGGGCTCATCCCCTGGAGTGTATACACTCAATCGTTGAGGGCTTATGCCCTGGAGTGTTTATCACTCAACTGTTGGGGGCTTATGCCCTGAAATGTTATTTCATTCAAACTGTTAGGGGCTTATGCCCCAGAATGCTAGTCATTCAAACGCGTTAAATGGTACCACATGCATTTACATTAGTTGCATTGTTGTCGTCGTAGTTGTTGTTGTCGGTCGAGTCGTTGATGTCGTAGCTTGTTGATGATGTTGTTGATTGTTTAATTATAAACTGACAGTTGCTTATTGTTTTTATTGATGTTGTTTAATATAATTGATGATTTATATTATCTATTGTTGTTTGTGAATCTCACCCCTTATGCTTGAAAATTGTTGCCTTCTTCTGGTAACTTGCAGGTAATGAAGATTAGTAGAGGTGTCGGCTCAAAGTGTCTTAGGGCTCTGATACGTAACGGGATGAGAATTTTATTATTTGCTTTCTCTTTCCTTACGTATTATTTATGAATTTTGAGACTATAATGTCAACCTGACTTTGTGAGACTTTTGATGAGGCTTGCGTGCCAAAAACTATTTTATTGATTTGAATTAATTCCGCTACGAAGTTTGAAAGTTTATTATTGACTACTTTCATGAAGAATAAATAGTTATTTATTCATTTGGAGATTTTTTTTAAGAAATGTAGCATTCCGTCATGATGAAAACTCTGATTTATAATGAAATTTTTATGTTGGGAAATCGGGGTGTTACACCGCCCATTGACATGACTAAACTGCATCACATGAATCAATAGAAATAATAGATGTTCCGTGAGAAAAAATGAATATTGTCCGAAGTGCAAACGCCCATCGGCATGACTAAATTGCATCACATGATTCAACAACAACCTTCCATCTATTTTGTCTGATTCTGATACTCCATATGGGTTGATGGTGCCATACGCCTCTAGAAAGTGTGTGAGATGAGTGTTGTAATCTTCATACTCCTTCCCTAACAATTGGTTGTCTTTGAGACAAATGCGTATGGAAGACTTGATGTCAATTGGAACCCTAGAGCTACCTCATCTAGATTTTTAAACCATCTATAATCTCCAAGTGTGATTCGTGAGATTCCCTCCATCTCTTCTTCATCAGATGTGTAGTATCAAATGGTGATTTCTTTGACTTCTTATTTTGCTAAGAAGATCGATTTCCGGATGGCTCTTTGAGTTTTTCGATGTCTGGATAAAGCAGTAGCGGACGTGAATATGCATCACGCATGAAACTAAACTCGAAAGCTTTTTAGTAGAGCTGCTAAATAGAGTTATTAGTAATAATTTTTTATTTTATTTTTATAGATACTAAAATGAAAAAAGAAATAAATAACTAAACAAAAATTTTAAAAAAAAATCAAAACTACGTAAATAAAATATACTACTTGAAAAAAATTAAATTTTTTGGAAATAAGATAGACGAAAATAAAATATAATCTATAAATGCAAATAAAATATACCCTAAAAAAATAAAAACAAACCTAATATAATAAAATAAAATCTAATATGAAACTGAAATTAAAAACAAAACAAATAAGCTAAATATATATACAAAATAAGTAAAACAAATTGCCTTGTTGAATATCAACAATCCTCGACAACAACACGAAAAATATGATGACAAATTTGTCAAGTGTACCAAATTGTAAAAAGTAATAAAGTGATAAGTTATCATCTCCACGTGGATTGCTGACTACTCATGAATTAACTAAACTTATTGATTATAAAAGCAGTAAAGGGGTTTAAGAGTTTGCAAGTTTGAATTGTTTGCACAATGAGAGTAGTAGTTTTTATTGTAGAAAATAAAATATTTTGATTCAAATGTTTGAAGACGACTAGGATTCTTTGAATTCTCTGTATCTTCTTTGTTGGATTATTGCCAGGTTTAGTAAACAATTTTTATTAAGTGCTTGATAAATGATGACTTGGATTATGAAACTATTTTGGACCGGCCAGAACACCAATCCCATGTTGACATGTGGCCTAAACGTACACTGCCTTAAGGCTCCACACCTGAAGTAACACAACAACTTTAATGCACCACATCACATACAAGAACTCCCCTGCGTGAGGATCACCCTACACATGTCCTCTAACCGTTCCTAATCACACAACATCATTCCATGGCATGTATGCTCAATATACAGTCATTGCGGCCATGGTAGAACTTATGAGGCATTCCCTTATAAACAACACCAGTCACTCTGTGGGAATCTAGACCCATATAATTGCAACCATGGTAGAACTTGTGAGGCATCACTTTGTGAACTATATCGTTGCACTGCGAGCATGCCAATTGTATCATAAACTTTTACCATTGGAACAGACGCATTACTTACTCATCCAACAAGTTCAAACAATCAGAGGTTATCACCTCTAGTAGCTCCCACGAGCAGTACCCTAGCTCATTCAAATTCATCACTCTTTACTAAGAGCAACGACTTGGGGGCTAGTGTTCTAGACCGGCCAAAGAATTTAGGCCCAATACAAACCAAGCCCAAATTTCGCATTTGGCAACATTACTCGCAACACACCCCATCCCCGCAAGGAGGGTGATCAGAGCTAAGGGACTAAAACAAAAAGTTGATAGATTTATAGGGAGAAAAAACATATTTAACCCTAAATTAAATCCTCATGGGAAAACTTCATATGTAACAGTTTTGGTTAAAGATAGACTCAAGTCTAATGAACCCTAACTTATGGTATTTCCTATATCTAACAGTGTCAGTTCCTAGTCGTATAAACGTTGAACACGAAACATATTCAAATTAAATACAAATCAGATCATAATTAAATAAATAAATTGCATTAGTGATTTCAAAAAAATTAATATAGGTTGTAACAACCCACTTTTCGCTAGGAATATTTTATTTATTTATGTGCTTGTTTGTGTATTTGACTCGAGATTAGTGGATTTTTAGGCGAGAAGGGTATTTTAGTCATTTTTTACGACTAAGAGTATTTTGGTCATTTGAGGAGCGAAGCTAAACTAGTAATTTTAGAACATAAAATATTTAAGTGTTTTAGTGTGAATGATTGTTTTTATTAAGTTCGTAGTAACTTAAGGTAATTATTTTGATACGGTAATTATGAGATGTTTTAAAGAGTTAAGTGAGTAGTAACACTTTAGAATTAGAGTATTACTTTTCCCACCCTATGGTCTTCTCCCGCACCCAGTAAATTTTCTAAAGAGGCCCTTGTGTAGCTCGGATTTAAAATCCGGATTCATGTTTACTATTTCGGATTTTATAATCCGTACAATTCTTATGTATAATCAGCCGCCATCAGATTCTCTCACATTTTAGCGGTTTTGAGTTTTGCTTTTAAAAACAACAAAAAAACTAAGTAAAAAATGTTAAAAACCTGACAAATAAAATCATAAAAATATAAAAATACCACCAAAAAATTCTAAAAATCAAATAAAACTAATGCAATTTTTTTCGGATTTTTCTGAAAATATGAAAAATGGGTCTAAACGATGGAATTTTGGATTTTGAAGGTCGGAGTCTTGTAAGAAGTCCCTTTTAGGGGAGTCGTGATTCTTGAATTTTTTCTAATTTTCTGTTGAAGTTTCGGAGCAATCCGATCAAGTAGCCCGAAAACCCGATTTTAGACTAAGAACAGGTAACAATGACCCAAAAATGAAGGTTGAGAGTTAGGAGGATTAATATTGTTCCCTAAAATGACTATCTATGTTACAAACATGTTTAAAATTTGTGCTGATACAGTTCAGATTATATAATCCGGAAAAATCATGTAGCGCGCCCTATTATTTGAAGTTTCCGGATTACAAAATCCGGAAAAATCCGAATTTTTGAAAATCTCAAAATTTTCACCCTATAACAAAGGAAAACATGAATTCAGATTTTAAAATCCGGATTACACAAGGGCACTTTTGGAAAATTTACAAGGCGCGCTAGTCATGCATAGGGTGGGAAAAGTAATACTCTTAAAATTAAGTGGTAAGAGTTTTGAGGCCCATTATGAATTGAGATAACCTAACCCAATAGTTGGGGTATATAAAGATAACTTATGAGGAGAATTAGGGTTACACTTATTCCACTCATTCACACAAAGTGGCTAGAGAAACATAGAGAGAATTGAAGATGGAAGATAGAGAAAGAGAACCCAAGCGAAGATAAGAGAAAAGGAGAGCTAGGAGAAGAGGAGAGCTAGGATTCACAAAAAGAGTGAAGATTTGTGTGGATTAGCTAATCTTAAGAGGAAACAACAAGGTAAGAGTGATATGTTTGTTCAAGTTAATAATCTATAATCTTGTTTTTAGCTTATGGGTCATAATTGTTTTGTTTGATTTGTGAAAATTGATGATTATATATGTAATTTTCGTGCTTTGAAATATGTGGTAAATTTGAGTATATGAAATTATTGAAAATTAGTTGATGCTTTAATTTTTGTTTCCTACCCTTTACGGCCTAGCCCCTACCTTCCTCTTCCGAGGGGCGACTTCAGCTTAGTGAATTTTGGAATTTGATTTGGTTGGTTGCCTTGGCGACAATGCTTACTCTAGTTGCCTTATTATTCCTTTTTATTTAGGGGATTGATTTAAACTTATCATGGATGGAAGGTTTGTCCTATCAGACACAAAAATGATTACGGTTCTTTTGTTGGAAAGAAAACGCTCCTTTTATTATTGATCAAGAAATGTATTTACAATGGGGCCTATATGTAAAAACTTGAAGAAAAGTAAATTATAGAACTTGAATTAGAACTATCTTGATACTTAACTATAGTTGCACTTGCGCTTGTCAGAATTCCATGTCCTCGGAATCAGAGTGTGGTCCAGTGTTTCTAGAGTATAAGCCCCCTTGAAATTCAGAGGCCAAATATTAAATAACCCCTATTTACAGGAACAAAAAATATAAATATGCCTTTAATTTTAATGGAAAATATTTTTTTAAAATTATATTTTCTTATTACTATCCATATAACATGTCATCTATTTTCATATAATAATTCATGGTTAAGATTTTTATTAATTCAATCTCGTACGACTTAAAAAAAATACAGTCGAATTTTGTTTATATATATAATTGGAAAAAAAAAATATAAAATTGGAAGGATAATGTATTAAATTGTAATAATTATTTTCCTATTTTTTTATAATCCATAGTTTTAAATTTACTAGTATTTATAAATAAACAATTATATATCATTAATTAGGTCAAATATATTTTTTGGTATAATGTTATTTTTATAAGTTAATAAATATTTCCATTCATTCAATTTGATACTACCAAAAAAATATTATACACAAAAAGGAAGAAGAAATATGAATAAATAAAATGGGAAATAATCAAGTGCAAATTGTTTAGGAAGACACACCTAGTCTTCAAAAAGTAGCACGTATGAAGAGCATATCACCTTTCAAATTATAAAACTGTCTTTGAACTTATATCATGTTGAATTTTTATTTGCTAACTACAATTACTCTTCAGGAAGTATAAAATCAACTTAAAAAAACCAAATCTATCCGATTGACCACAATGTCAGAAAACAAGCGCTCTCATGAAGAGTCTCCCAAAGAGAATGAAGAGACCAAGAAAGAGAAAAACAACTTGCAAGAGCAACCCAAATATGAAGTTGGTAAGCACTTTTCTGCTTTCTTAATATTATCTCAATAACGTAATTGCCGCTTCTTGTATTTTCTTATGCACTCTTATCATTTGTTTCATAAATTACTGTTGTTTATTTATATATATTTATTATCTTGCTTATTTGTTTGCATTAGGATCACATCAAATGCATTCGTCTGATAATGAAGAAAGAGATGAAGAAAAAGAAGAGGACGATGAGGATGATGATGAAGTAGAAGAACAAGAAGAAGAAGCAAACGATGAAGCTGAAGAAAAAGAGAAAGCTGAAAAATTATAGTATGTCAATCCGATTCCTCATATACTCTCATATAGTATATCATTTAGCATTTTATTCTTCAATCATTTATTTCCGCTTGAAATTTTTATGTGGATTTTAATTACTCCATCTGATCTTGAATATAAGTAACAAAAAATACATATATTTAGTTTTAATTTAAATCAGATACATAGCCATACTTAAGATCTAAGGATGTATGTGTATATTTGTATGTTGGTTTCTCTGAGGTAGATGAGAGTATCACTATGGTTTTCACTTGTGTGATCTCATGCTTAATTTTTGGGTTGTGTGAGGTTTTTGCTTAATTAGTTTATAATTACACCATAGCCAGGTCCAAGGCATCAACATGTACTTTCTAAGAATTATTTTCAAATCTTACTCATTATATTCTTAGATGGGTGTTTAGTATGATTTTATCTAGGTTTAAATATCACTTGGTCCTTGACAAATTTTTTAAGTTCAATTTGATCTAATAACATTAAAATCTTTAAAATGAGTCAGTTTGGCCTTTAAGGTTTGTCTATTAACATAAGTTAGTCATTTATGTGAAAATTGACTTACTCCCACCAGTCACATTTATACATAGATAATCACTTCTAGCTCGACAATTTAAGTTGCTGGTGACTCCCACCGTTAAGTAGCATAACCATTTTACAAGTTTGAATAAAATCTATAACAATATTACAACAAATAACACTGCATCTAATGAACAAGAACAACCTTTTCGATATAAAAAACAATCAAAAAAGGAACATTACTTTGGTGAGGTCACACCGTCCTACCATCATTGTCAGAAAGACTTTTGAGATCAGGACCCAACCCCTTAAATAACCATTGATTTTGATATCAATGTTGGGTCACGAGGGGAGCATTGGGGATCATCACATAAGGTCAAGATCAACCACACAAGTAAGTTGGATGCTATATCTTAACTCCACATTAGGACAATGGGTTGATGCATATTCTCATTTATATGCTGTTCAAAATATACTTTTTTTATACAATATGCAACTTCATGTCGTCACAAACTCACACACTTATATAATTGTGTGCGTAGGCGGCACACATTATGATTCAGTAAATCATTTGAAAATTCAATTTTTATCACCCCATTTTAATTCTAGGATGATTTTATTTTAATGAATTTAATATCTTAAAATGGTCACAATGTATTTCAACTTTCAAGAGTTACTTTGATCTTAGTGTCTACACTGTAACTCTACGAATACCTCTGAAGAGTGTAGCTCTTTTCTAAATTCAGAGGTCCTTTTATTTTCTTGTGTTTATCTTCTCCATTTTGAATTACTGTATTATATATGGATTGAGTATGCTTTGTGCTCGGCTAATATCTAGTAAACTCTTGTTGTTTAAAAAACAAAGAACAAGCTCTCTAAAGTAGGCATGTTTACTTCAATTTATTTTTATTTTCATTCAACTAATTATAAAAAATAGAATACATATCAAATATATACCTCATACTTTTTAAAAAGAATTCTAGCATTTCAGATTTTTTTTAAAATGTCCAAACTCTTAGATTTTTTTAAAAATGTCCAAATATTATTTTCTAACAGTTTTCGTATTCTCACTATCACAATTGTTACTATGCGAGTCTTCAATGTCCTTGTTAGCAATTTAAAACGAATAGAAGTATAAGAATATGAAAAGTGAAAATATTTTCAAAAATTAACGGATCCAACATTCTAACATTTGTGGATTCCTCTATTGGTGTTTACTTGCAGATACATGAACATAGATTTGTCAAACATTCATGAGATTGAGTGCCCTATTTGCTTTGGTATGTAATTTATAATTAATGCTAGATTTTCTTATTTATGACTGCAAATATGGGTAATTTTACTAAAAAAATCGTTCTAATGAGAAAAATGTAAGAATAGATCAAATGAAATGGTCAAAAAGTTGAACAGTCCAATTTCATATTAGTTTATATCTACTGTAATATTTAGATTATATATGCGAATTTGTGTTGTAATAATTGGACATAACTTTGCATAAAGAGTGATACATTTATCTTTGAGAAAGAAAGTCTTTCTAAAAAAAAATGCTTTGATCAAAATTAAAGCTACACTAGGGTACTTATAGGTGGAACTAGATACACTTTTATTAACTTCCTAGTTAATTAATAGATATAATTAAAAACATTTATAGTTTTTTTTTCTAAAGATTACTCTAGATAATTCTATATTCATATAAATTTAAAATTGTTAATAATACTTCTCTCTCTTAATTTAAAATTTCCTTCTTCACATGGGGTCCTGCTCTAATTGTATGCAAATCTATCTTTAGTGTTAAGATTTTATCTTCATGTCCTATTTATAGGTTCAAGTAGATAATCTTGACACATTTCTAGTTGTTTCCTTAATTTTTTTTTAAAAAGCTAGATGTTTCCTAATTAATACACACTTTTATATACATTCCACAGTTTTCTATAGTTATTCAAAGAACTTCTAGATTTTTCAAAAGATTTATCTAAATAATTTGAAACTTGTCTAAATTTCAAATTACTAATAACAATTCACAACATCTTTGAAGTAATTGAATTTATGGATGAAAATCACAACAGACAATAGCTTTTTTATATAATTCTCATCTGCAACATATATGATATTTTGTATAAATGTTCTTATGCACATATGAATTTGTTATTGTATTGTAGAATATACGCCAGAGGCACTAACAATTAAAGTATTTGTATCAATCTTTCTTAATAATAATGATCGGATGCTATACTAAAAAGAAATGGTTGATTTCATTATATGTGTAGGTATCATACGAAAAGCAAAAACTATAAGAGAATGTCTGCATCGTTTCTGCGGAGAGTGCATAGAGAAATGCATGCGCTCTGGGTTTGTCTTTAAACTTCCACCATCTTTACTTCTCAATATTTCATATATTAATAGTTTGAATTGTATTGATTACATGGCTGTTATATGTTTTCTTGTCATTTGGTGCAGTAAAAATGAATGTCCTATTTGTCGCACACATTGTCCTAGCCAACTCCCACTGGAAGATGATGCAAATTATGATTGAATGATTGCTTTGTTGTATCCAGATATTGACAAGTTTGAGAAAGAGGTAAGATATACACATTAATTTCATTTTAAATAATCCAAATATTTTATCTTAATAAATATAATCGATATGGTTATGTTCGACATAGGAATTGGATTTTCTTAAAGATGAGTTTCCCCAACTACCTATAGTGGAAAAACCAGAGGAAGTTGTTGATCGCGAAGAAGAAGAAGAAGAAGAATTTTTTGGTGGAGATTTTGTTGAAGAAGGTTTTGTTGTTCAAAGATATATGTTGGCTCTACCTGCTCCTCGTCATATGAATGATGAAAGTAATTTTGCTGAAGAACCATTTGTTGATGATGATAATGATGTCGCTGAAGAACTTGCTGATAAAGATGAGGACATGGATGATGGTAGTAGCAACTCAGAAGACGAGGACATGGATGATGATAGTAGCAACTCAACATAGTGTCCAAGTGATATGAACCTTTAAGGAACACTTTATCCAATTTTCAAGAATTGGAAAGTATTTTTAAGAATAACTAATGAGATTTGGGTGCATGACATGACACACACTTGCTTTGTTTTATTTGATTTAAATTGTCATAAAATGTATGGTCAAGACTTTGTTTAAATTATGCTAAACACTTAAGTTTATTTTATTGTTATGAGTATTTTGATTATGTATGGAGCATGGGATACTCGCTACTTATGTGTTTCCCAAATCAAGTTCCCCTTTGTTTGGTGTGTTTTTGTTGAAATAAAAGTGGATTGAATTACATGCTTAAAGATGGATCCCAATAAAGCTTGCAAGGAAGGAAGACAAAAATTAAACAATTTTTGCTTGTATAACCTATACTAATGTTCAAGAAGTGCATGTTGCAGACCAAGATTTAAAAGAATATGTATTGATATGGTTGGATTAAATCAGCAAAGAAAGAAGAAGGAATGGAAAGCCATCCATTAAAACTTGGGAGAAGATGAATATAATGATGAAAAGACGTTTTTCACATTCTTATCATCTTAGAGAACTCCACAAAAAGAACGTGGAAAAGAAAAAATAGTAAGAAATTAAAAGTAAGGGATAGGAAAGATGAATTAGATGAAAAAGAAAAAAAAGAACGGGGAATTAAAAGAAAAAAGTGAAAAGAATGAACAATTAAGAGAAAACTAAAAGGAAAGTAAAAAAAGAGTTAAAGCGAGAGAAAAGATGATAGTAGTAAATTAACACGTTTATTGTGGGCTATTGACTTCTTAAAAAGAAGTCTGTATTTGATGATAATGAAAAAGAAGAAGAAGAAGACCATTATAATAGATACGTTAATGGGTAGTTAATATTTAAAGATAAAAAAGATAACAAAAAAATTCTAAGAAAAATTTCATAGACATTTAAAGAAAAGAAATGTTTAGTTAATATTTATATATTCTCAGAAACCATTATAATAGAGAGGTAATGAGTAGTTACAAATAGACTTATTTCCATCTTCATGGAAATTTTTATTCCCACCATTTTCTATGTCATGTTCAAGATTTTTTTGGCGTGAAGTTAGTATTATTAATAGTAATCTATTTTTTTGTGATAGACTTAGTTGCAAACCGAACTTTTAACTATTGTGATGCTTGGGAGAAGAAGAAAGACAAATGGCAAATGAAATTGTTGGATAAGAAGAAGAAGAAGGTGGAATGTCTTAAGTGGATCATCATATCTAGCTAGTTGTTCATTGTTGTTTTCTTTGTTAAGAAGTAATGCATTTGATGTATGGCTTTGACTTAATGAGTGTGATGAAAATAGTGTTGTGTAATGTGATGTAAGATCTTGCTTATGTACCTTGTAATGTAAGATGTTTTGATGAAAATGGTGTTTGTGTCATGTACCTTGTTAGTGTATTTTGAAAATGTAATGTTTATGTTATGATATTGATATGAATGAAAATTGGTTGGTAATGTTACTCAATCATATCAATACTCTATTATTAATTTCTTTGACCTTGAATACATAAATGTCATGTTATTGAGGACATACCTATTTCACTTTGAAAGATAAGAAACAATTCATTCATTCACTCGTAACACATAATGGCCTAAGTCATATAAAGTTTAATAAAAGTTGGACTTTGCCAAATAAAGTTATACAAAATAACCTGGACCTAGTCAAATAAATTCTTAAATAAGTTGGTTCATACTACCAAACAAAAAATGATCTAAGAAGGAAACGCCTAAATATATTAAATTAAGCACCGAACATATTTTACTTTGTCAACTTTTCTTAAAAGGACAAGCAGCTTCTACTTTTATCACTTGCTTTCCTGGTACCTCTTTTATCACCTTCTTTCCCTGTACCATTTTCCTCGGTCAGTTCTTCACCAACTAGATCAATTGGATGGTCCACATCTTTCCCTGGATTGTTTTTGTTTGCATCAATTCTCCAGACATTTATGCCACTCCTCCTCAGTGGTTTAGGTGGAACGGGTTTCGGTTTCAAAACAGGCTTGATAATTGTTCTAACAACATTAAAAGGTTTTACAATATTCTTGGATTGCTTAACTAGATTCGCAGCAGTGTGGACAATAGCAGATGGTTTGACCACAATTTGCGCATTTTACCTCTATGAACTATTGTGTGGACATGTGTCGATGGTTTGACAATTGTGTGTGCATTTTCCTTGTATGAACAACAGTGTCGACATTAGTAGATGGTTTGACAACTATGTGTTCATTTTTACTTGTGTGAACGGTGGTGACTACATTTGTAGATGGCTTGACATTAGTTCTTGAGTGTGCTTAAGGTTCAACTATTATAGACAAAAAAAGTCACTTGTTTGACTTGAGCATTGTTTAGCACATATTGTTTACATTGTTTTAGTGGTTTGAATTTAGAAGTACCATCAGTCTTCCTCTTTTTACTTATATTTGGCACATGTTCATCTATATCAGGTGTATTAATTATTGACTCTACAACATTCCCTCCTTCATATATTAGAAAAAATAATTACTTAGTGTTTGTGTATTTTAAATTTAAAATTACACATTTACTTGGATTAGTATTTACTATTAGGAAAAAGTTTAATTAGCCCCACTAAGCCTCCACCCCTCTATAGTTGTAGAGCGTATGCACCAGTGAATGAACAATTGTCAACCACTGCTAAAGGTGCATTGCACCTACTTCAACTGACTCTTATATTCACTGACAAGAACAATAGGCCATATGTGGGAACGAAGTTCTAAGAACCTCTTTACTTGGGTCTTATTTACCTTTTGACTAGTAAAAACAATGGATGGAAGAAATATCAACACGATAGTAGGTACATTTCCTCAAACGTCGTCAAGCATCGCGGTATGAACATATCCATCGTTGCTCGAAACTACAACACCATTATTTTGTCCCACGAGATTATGTTGTGAGATAATGTTGTTGATTTCTTACGAGAATATGTGCTTAACTGCCTTGATTTTTATTGGTGACTATGTTTGTTGTGACTATCTTGGATTGAATTGTAACATTATGTCTCTAAAGATTTTGATTCTTATGATATAATGATTTTCTTGACTAATGTGAAGTTATCTGATATAGTATAATCTTCAAGGTTCTGAATATCATGTTTGTGATGTGATACAATTTTGACTCAATTGCTTGCGTGTTCTTCTCATTTATTTTATACTATTACGTGTTCTCAAAACTCACCCCTTCGTTGTTTGTATTTGCTGGCTTGGCCCTGCGGTTGTGAAACCATAGTTCTTTAGGTTACGATTCTTGAAGTCAAGTACATGCCTTCTTTAGGGAATTGTTTGTGTCGTCTGTTATTTTGGGGAAAAAGCACCGCTCTGGTAGTGACACAGGAAAATGGATATGTTTATTTATTTAGTTTTGTGCAAGAAAATTATTGTCTACGATCTAAAAGAAAGTATTTTTAAAAGCAAAAGATTTGATGCTAATATTATATTTTTCAAGAAAGTGAAATCTTAATTATGTTCGCTATGAGTCAGTGTGGTATCCTAAATCTTGTGGAAGAATTCTTATATTAGTAGAAAAGTTTTTATTTGACATTTTCCGCTTTTAGTCAAACTCTGTTTTCAAAGGAATAATAATAATAATTATTTTTAGGATTTAGGGTGTCACAGAAGTACCATCAGTCTTCCTCTTTTTACTTATATTTGGCACATGTTGATCTATATCAGGTGTATTAATTATTGACTCTACAACATTCCCTCCTTCATATATTAGGAAAAATAATTACTTAGTGTTTGTGCATTTTAAATTTAAAATTACACATTTACTTGCAACCGCCCATCAGCATGACTAAATTGCATCACATGATTCAACAACAACCTTCCATCTATGGGTTGATGGTGCATTATGCCTCTAGAAAGTGTGTGAGATGAGTGTTGTAATCATCATACTCCTTCCCAGACAATTGCTTGTCTTTGAGACAAATGCGTATGGAAGACTTGATGTCAATTGCAACCCTAGAGCTACCTCATCTAGATTTTTAAACCATCTATAATCTCCAAGTGTGATTCGTGAGATTCCCTCCATCTCTTCTTCATCAGATGAGTAGTATCAAATGGTGATTTCTTTGACTTCTTCTTCTTTTGCTACGAAGATCGATTACTGGATGGCTCTTTCAGTTTTTTGATGTCTGGATCAAGCAGTAGCGGACGTGAATATGCATCTTGCATGAAACTAAACTCGCAAGCTTTTTAGTAGAGCAGCTAAATAGAGTTAGAAGTAATAATTTTTTATTTTATTTTTAAAGATACTAATTTATTTTATTTTTAAAGATACTAAAATAAGAACAGAAATAAACAACTAAACAAAAAGTTAAAAAAAAATAAAAACTACGTAAATAAAATATACTACTTGAAAAAAATTAATTTTTTTTGTTATTTTTGGAAATAAGATAGACGAAAATAAAATATAATCTATAAATGCAAATAAAATATACCCTAAAAAAATAAAAACAAGCCTAATATAATAAAATAAAATCTAATATGAAACTGAAAATAAAAACAAAACAAATAAGCTAAATATATATACAAAATAAGTAAAACAAATTGCCTTGTTGAATATCAACAATCCTCGACAACAACACGAAAAATATGATGACAAATTCGGCAAGTGTACCAAACTGTAACAAGTAATAAAGTGATAAGTTATCATCTCCACGTGGATTGCTGACTACTCATGAATTAACTAAACTTATTGATTATAAAAGCAGTAAAGGGGTTTAAGAGTTTGCAAGTTTGAATTGTTTGCACAATGAGAGTAGTAGTTTTGATTGCAGAAAATAAAATATTTTGATTCAAATGTATGACGACGACTAGGATTCTTCGAATTCTCTGTATCTTCTTTGATGGATTAATGACAGGTTCAGTAACAATTTTTATTCAGTGCTTGATAAACGATGGCTTGTATTATGAAACTATTCTGGACCAGCCAGAACACCAATCCCATATTGACACGTGGCCTAAACTTACACCGCCTTAAGGCTCCACACTTGAAGTAACACAACAACTTTAATGCACCACATCACATACAAGCACTCCCCTGCGTGAGGATCACCCTACACATGTCCTCTAACCGTTCCTAATCACACAACATCATTCCATGGCATGTATGCTCACTATATAGTCATTGCGGCCATGGTAGAACTTATGAGGCATTCCCTTATAAACAACACCAGTCACCCTAGGGGAATCTAGACCTCGATAACTGCAACCATGGTAGAACTTGTGAGGCATCACTTTGTGAACTATATCGTTGCACAATGAGCATGCCAATTGTATCACAAACTTATACCAATTGTATCACAAACTCAAATTATCCTCAATCATGCAACAAGTTCAAACAATCAGAGGTTATCACCTCTAGTAGCTCCCACGAGCAGTACCCTAGGTCATTCTGTAACGCCTGTTTTGATTATTTAAATTATTTTTAGAGTATAGAGAATATTTATATGATTTTGTGTGAATTAAGTGAGTTATATGATTTATGTGATTTTATAAGGTGTTGTGACTTATTTTATTGTTTAATTGTTTACACTGATTTTTGGTAAACAATCGCTGGTTTAGAAAAGTTTTACTTGTAAGACCAACCAGTAAATCTTAAGGACCTTTAGTGTTTGTTTCCCTTGGAAGTTTTAATCTCTTTGATGAACAAATTTAACTTTAACGAAATATAGGCAATCGAAATCAATCCAGTTCCACACTGTTTCGATATCGATATAAAAGAAGACAAGATTTGCTTGAAAAAGTAAACAGATAAACTGTAAAAATGTTTCTCGAAATAAACAAGTAAAATAGCAAAAGATTCAAGTAAAAAGACTTAAATTGCATTGATTGAATGTAAATTGGTGCACATATTCATACATTGCAACTTGTGACTCGTTTCTCTCTTCCATGCGGATAATTTGAGTGTAAGTTTTGTATGATAGAATTGTGACCTCTTTTCCTTAAGAAATACTGTTATTTATACTACTAAAAAGTAACTACTTATTTGAATTTCGAACTACAACTGTTATAAACTACTAAATCTTATCTATCTTCGAATCTCTAAACGGCTTCGAAGGTAACTGCTTTTAGAAAACTTCCAACAACGGTCGAATCAAAACTCATCGAGAGCCTTCAGCAAATTCAACTTGTCGAAATAAAGGCAGTGTTTCGATAACATCCTGGTCAACAGCTCTGACCATATTTAATGCTTTAGCCATAAATTTATTGGCTAACAAATTGCCCCCCAGAAACATCATTTTCGATCCGTCCTCAGATGGGAAGAAAAAGACGTTTTTGCTCTTCCTTTAAATCAGATCGAAGCGTGATTTTACGAAGTCACGTGCAAGGGAGAAGTTCTTATAAACTTTTTAATACTACCCCACTCAGATACGTGGGCCATGTCTTTCTATTGGAAACCAACAAATAGTAATGTAAAAACTGTCAATGCCTGATGTCGACACCTGTCCACATCTGATGGTTATAAAAATAAGAATTTTATTACCTTTACCTTTCCAATTCAAAAACTTACCGCTTCCGTTCTTCTTCTCAGATTTCCCTCCGCAAATCCTAAAAAACTCATAACCACCATTTTCCATAAAATCACTTTTACTCAAATGGCACAAGTCGGAGGATCATCCTCTCACACGTCTAAGAACAACGAACCTGTTGATTTTTCAAAAGAGGTTCCAAGCAACCACCCTCAGCTTTTCAAAGAGCCTGACATAGAAGCAGCTGAAGATAAAATCTGGAAATCCCAGGTAATCCTTCCTTGCCCTAACTCAGCGCATGCATTTCTAGGCCCTTTGCCAGATGATGATAAAGAGAGTGCGGAAACTCTAAGCGCCGTTTTCCCCATTTCAGAAGAACGCTTGCCTTTGGTTTTCAAGAAAGGTCCGTACAACCTTAGTTTCTTGAAATCCAAATTTAGGACTGAGCCCAAAATTGATAACAATGAGAAGTATATAAATTGGTTGAATAAAGTAGAAAAGCAGAAAGGTCAATTTTGGAAAGAGATGGGTATTTTCGACCTTATTCAAATATCTAGGCTAGGACCTAGGTATCATAGCGAGATGATTATTGCTGCTCTGCATTTTTGGAGTTCTTCGACGAACAGCCTCCACTTAAAGTGTGGTATGATGACGCCTACATTATTGGTCGTTGCTGGCCTCACTGGGTTGAAACCCACAGGCCAAACCTTCGATCCAAACCTTCAGGATTCTGATACATCATTTGACTTTTCCAGGCCTGCTTATGGCTTCTTCATCTTAGACCACCATGTTACTTCAACTGAAGTAGTAGCAGACCAAGAGCATATTGCTTTCCTTACCTAATGCCTTTCTATGTACATTTTTCGCTCAAGGTCTATTCAAATCCCTAAGAAATTTACCACCCTTGCTATACAAATACATGAGGGAAAAGACATTTGTTTAGGTAAACTCATCCTAGGGTCTTTTTATGAGAATCTGAGCCAAGCAGTAATAAATATCAAGGACTTCCAACCTGGCAGCAGCCTGATTATTCCTGACCCTATTTGGTTATTTCAATTATGGCTTTTGGCCACTTTTAGAACCAAACTGGCAGTCAGTCCTCCTCCTAGTTTATCTCAAGCTTATGAGGAAAGATCCATCGAAGGTATGGGTTTAGCCATGCTTCAATATGGGAAGAAGAGTGTACAGGACTTATTTTCGACGATCTATGAAGTATTTGCCCATTGTGACGTATTCACACCGTCCATGGCTCCTTTTGTGAATAGGATTCGAGGACCTTCTTGGTTTACACAAGAATTTCCATCTAAATCGACTGAAGATGAGGCAGAGGTAAATGCCATCTGGGAAGCCTATTTGACCCTTACTTTGTTATCTAGCAGAATAACTCCTGGCAGCCCTTATGGACTTTACGGCTATCAACCTAACCATGTTGCCAAGCAATTTGGATCGATCCAACCTAAACCTCGATCCCTGTTCAAGTGTGCTGATGACTTAAAACAACCTTTGCTCGAAACTGTGTGGAGGTCCTGTCTACGTCGAAGTCAGGATCATCATCTGGTGTTTAACCCTGTTTCTTTTGTTCCATCTTATGCATGCACTGAGGCATTCTATCGATGGTGGCGAGATTATTATAGGCGCCTATCCAATCGAGTGAATCCTGACACATTGCTTCCTCAACTCACACTTGCTTTTCATGCTCTGCAGAAGAACAAAGGTACGCATGTTCGTGAAATTCAAACTTTCCAAAATTTCTTTCAAGCTGCATATGACCCTTTACATCTGAAAAGAACAGTCTATTATGCTTCTCAAACCCTTCGAGATAAAATTTATGATAAAATTCCGAATATGAATTTTCCACCTTTTACCCCTAGTAAATACTTGTATGCTTTGCACTTCAAAGTGAAATTCCCTTCTTTGCCAACTAGTGAGTTGGCATTGGCTTTCAGGCCACCCTATCCAAAGTGGTTGCCTTGTGATTCACTCTTAGGCATGAGACAAAAATTAATAACCAAGGAAAATGATAAGGTTACTTGGGCCAAATTCTACTTGAATAATTTTAGAGGTTCTCTTCACGTAAACTTTCCCCATATCAAAATCCTTTCTCCTATAGGCATAGGTATGGAATATTTCGATTTTGAATGTAGAACCTTATTTCCTAGAGAAAGCATGTATTTAAAAGAGAGATTTACTTATCTGGTTATACTTCTGTTTGTAGCTATTCCCTTGAAATAAGGGGAGGAAAACCAAGATGATGAGGAAGACGAAGAAGAACGCCCCAAGAAATCTTCGAAGTCTAAGTCTGGGAAGTCGTCTAAATCGAGAAAACCTTCAGAAGCAAGGAAAGGAAAAGAAAAGAACCAGTCTTCTCGTGAAACCACTCCTGATGCAATTTTAAAGCCAACCGTCAAACAATTTGTAAGCACATTTTCCTGGTTTGGTTCATTTTTCAAAGATATGGCCTAACCGTTTTTTGGCTTGTTTTCAGCCTAGAGTTTCTCCTAAAATTGCTGCCAATGTTGACGTTATTGAGGTGTCAAAACCTCAAGAAAAACGGAGCAAGCGGAGACAAGAGACTCAGGCTCCCCCGGTTGAGACTGATGTAATCGAAGGATCTCATACTAAACCAAAGGCTAAACGGAGGAAGATGAAGCCCAAAGATTCGAACCCTACCAGCGCCCATTCTCATGTTGGCGACAATGTTTCGAAGGTGCACCTTCGATTTTATTTTTGTATTATTATTTCAATGTGTCTTTTGACATTTGAAACTTCCCTTATGCATGATCTGGGTCAGAATCTAGCAGAAAGAACGCAACCTGTGCCAACTTTGTCTAGTGAACCGGTCACGGCATCACCCATAGTAGAGGGAGATGAAGGTGCTGAACACACTGATATTCTTGAGATAACTTCCCCTCACCAACCATATGTGTCTGAAGAGTATGAAGGGGAAGACACTTCGACTGATGAAAGTGAAAGAGATCCTGACATCCTTGTGGAACAAATCGTTGTCATACTCCCTGACCAGCCTGCCGCTACTACATTGGAACCTCCCTCTGGCGGTAATAAAGTCATTAGCCAAGAGGATCTTGATTTGCTCGAGAAAACAAATCCCTTAGACTCTTTCGATTTTTTAGCAGAAGATGTTCTTCTCTCGAGAAGCACTGGGAAATCATCCAATGTGTCCAGTGAAGATCCTTCAGCCACGCTGAAGGCGAACCTACTTGCAGAATTTCGTCATAAAGTTTTGTAGACGAATTTACTGGAAATTGTGGAGCAAAATGAAAATGCTGTTGTCGAAGAGGGTGAGCTGCTCAGCAAACTGGGCCAGTTCGATTCAAAATTCCAAGATTTATCTCAAACATTAATGCCTATGCTAAGGGATGTCATTTCGAGGTTTCAACAAAAGAGAGTAGATCAGGCAAAGCTCGAAGAACAAACTCTTCGATGCAACCAACTTCTTGATGAAGTATCCGCTTTTAAAGTTAATCGTGAGACTTTTCGACAGGAAATCCCCATTATCAAGCAGAAGGTAGCTGATATCGATTCTACGATCACACAATACTAGGCGAAGATCTTTGAGTTAGAAACTCAAAAGACTGACCTTTTGGCCCAAGAGGATCTCATAAAGCAAGAAGCTCAAGTTGCTATTAACAAGGCCAAGGCATCCAAGTTGGTTCAACAAGAGATGACCATGTTGGCTGATAGTGGCAAGACTCTTGATGGGCAACTAAAAGATTTGAAACACCATGTCGAAATGCTTATTACCAACTTTATAATCTAGTTTTAACTCTTCGTGAATTGTTGACTGTATCCTTAACTCTGATTTCGAGTTATTTGTACTCTTCGACGGTCAGGAGGCCATTTCTTTTAATGGTATTATAGACTTTTTACTTTTAATGATTTTTTATTAATCCATCTGTTTGGCACAACTTCCCATAAAAAGTCACAATGAGAAACTAAAAAGTTTCTCTCGCTTACCACCACAAGTAAAAAGTAACTTTTGTTTAACTCCACAAGTTAAACTTCCCCATCTTGAAAACCGTAAAACTTCCTAACCCCATGATTATATTTAAAAATAAATTTAAAGGAAATTAAAGGAGAATTCTACAACTTCCTTGTTTTTCACCGTAATCTAGACGGTTGACGCTCGCCACATATACGGTCGAGATGGCTTCTCTATTCAACTTCTTGAAACCGTTCCCGCTATAAATACCTCAAGTATCTTTTTAGCGAAAATCAACCTTTTCATTTCTTCTAAGTCATTTCAACGGAGAAAACCCTAGCATTTTCAACCCCAAACGTCTTTACTCAAGGATTCCCTTAGTGATGATCTAATCCTTAACATTGCTACCAGGGTTGCTTACGACAGTATGTGCGACCTCTTCGCCTTCCAACGACAAAATCGGTGAACTCCCAACTTTGCAGAGATCCTATGGTTTCTGTGGCCTTTGGCAATGACTGTCTTCCATTGCTGATGGATTTAGACCTTACCCTTGAGAAGTTGAACTTCATGCTTCGCTTATGGGAGCATGGTCACGTAATGTTCTGTTTGCTACGGTGTTCTCAACAGTTGTTGCATGTGACTCCTAACTTCATCACCATCAATCGTTTGCTGAGGAAGGCTATAACCGTTGGTTCGAACAACACAAGGTATTTATATGTTCTGATTCGAGCCACTGCTCCTCCTCCTATTAATGAAGCGGAACTGTTGAACGAATTTTGGGATCTCCTGATGACTAGGTGTCTGGAGACCTATCGAAGTGATTTCATGGGAGGTTACTCCCGTTTTCGCTTTCGATGCACCTGGTACAATAGATGCTTGCCCTTGGGTATGGTTCGCCGTTGTTTTTGCAACAACTGGCTCAACTGTCCAGGGGATGGGAGGATACGAACTACATATCGAGGCTATCTTCCCACTTATGATCGGGAGTTTTCTTTATCCAATTTTTGCCTCCGCTGTCGTCTCGACACTGAAGTTCGTTGGCTTATCGACATATGTGGGATCACCCATATATGGTAGACTAGAATTCAATCTAGTTTTGCATCTTTCGATGCCTTTAGGTTTTATTGTGTTTTACAAGGACTAGTTAATTTTCCTTTTGGGAATCTTTTGATGTAACCTGCCCTATAGCTGGCATCTAATCTATAAAAAATGCCATATTTTATCTTTCTTTCAAACTATTCTTGTATGATTTTTATTTCCTGAAGCATCGGCTTATACTTTTTCAAATATTTACCATTTACACGCAAGATTCTTCGATCATCGTGTACCTCTTCGATCTCATACGCGTTGTTTGAGAAAACCCTTAGTATATGCCATGGTTCTTCCCAATTGGGGGCCCATTTCCCTAGAGTTTGATCCTTCTTGTCCATACGCAATATCACTTTCCATACCAAATCTCGCTGAGTAAAAAATTTCGATTTTACTTTTTTGTTGTATGCTTTCGCTACTCTCTCCTTTTGTTTTGTGAGGACTCCTAGTGCTGTCAATCTTTCCTCGTCCAAATCTACCAATTCATCTAACATCATATCCCAATAATGATTCGTTGGAATTTCATTTTGTCTTTGAATTCGAGTGGACTGGAGTAGAATCTCAACTGGCAATACAACATCATGTCCGTAAGTTAACCGAAACGGAGTAGTACTCGTCGGCTCTTTGGGAGACGTTCGATGTGCCCATAAAGCTTCGCCCATGAATTCATGCCAACTCTTGGGTGTCCTTTTTGCTTTTTTCTTAATAATGGAAATAAGGTTTTTATTTGCTGCTTCGACTTGACCATTAGCTTGTGCATAATACGGTGTCGAAGTTAGCAGTTTAAAACCCATGTTCTCAGTGAACTTCACCACCTTCTGACCGATGAATATGGATCCTTGATCTGTTGTTATGGTCTCTGGGGTGCCAAATCGGTGAATAATATGCTTCTGTATGAAGCTTATCACTTCTTCTTGGGCGACGTCTTTTAAAGGGATAGCTTCTATCCATTTAGTAAAATAGTCTATTCCCACCAAAATATATCTATGGCTTTTCGATGATTTTGGTTTGATTTGGCCAATTACGTCCAACGCCCAACCTCTAAATGGCCAAGGTTTGATTATCGAATGCAATTCGTTTGCTGGCACGCGTTGGATTCCACTGTATTTTTGGCATTCTTGGCAACCTTTAGCAAAATCGATACAATCTTTCAACATGGATGGCCAATAAATGCCTTGTCGAAACAAAAGCCATTTGATTTTGTGGCCTGCTTGGCGTGTTCCACAAGCACCACTGTGTGTATTGGTTATAGCCAAAAAAGCATCTGCCTCTCCCACGCATTTGAGCAATACACCTTCTGGCGTTTTTTTAAAAAGTTCGTTGCTTATTATGACATAACCTAAAGCTAGATACTTTATTTTCCAACTTGTGGTTCCTTCGGGATTTTCTAGATAATTGACTATAGGTTTCCAACTTGTGGTTTCCTGATTTTCCATCCGAGGAAGGTGTCTGATCTCGACATGGGCAAAACGTTTGAGCAGTGCATTGGCCATAGCATAGCACATAACTAGATTGTCGTTGACGCATCTATATTCTTTAATTAATTGTTTCAGCACTAACTCTGAATCGCCTTTTATTTCGATGCATCTTGCCCCAGTTCGAGTGCGATTTCTAGCCCTGTAATCAAGGCTTCATATTCTGCCTCATTATTGGAGCAAAATTGATCTATCCGAAACTTGTAGCAGGTTTTGGTGTTCTCTGAAGAAATGAGAACGATTCCAATTCCAACGCCTTTTTTATGACTAGACCTGTCAAAATATAGCTTCCAACTTTGACCATCGATGCCCCCTGGTGGGAGCTCTTCGATTGAATGGTCAGAATAAAATCAGCCACAATTTGGCCTTTAATAGATTTCAAAGATTGGTAGGTTAATGAATACTCCGTTAAAGCCAAATCCCACTTGCCAACTCTGCTATGCAAAATTGGTTTCGATAGCATATGCTTGATGATATCAAAGTGAGAATAAACATACACATCAAAAGGCTTTATATAATGTTTCAATTTAGTACATTAAAAATATAAACATAAGCATAACTTTTCACTAGGATGATATCTAGTTTCTGCATCGTTCAATATCCTACTAAGATAATAGATGGCTCTTTCGATGCCATTTTCATCTTCTTGTGCCAACATGCTTCCTATGGTGTAGTCTGATGTTGCTATGTACAACTTCATCTTTTTATCTTTCAAAAGTGGTGAAAGTATAGGAGGATTGGACAAGTATGCTTTGATTTCTTCGAAAGCTTTTTGGTGTTCTGGCTCCCATCTGAATACATCTTCTTTCTTCAAGCGGAGCAGTGGCGTGAAAGCTTGCGCTCTGCCACTTAGATTCGATATGAATCTTCTGAGAAAGTTGATCTTACCTAACAACGATTGCAATTCTTTCTTCGTCGAAGAAGCCTTAGTTTCCAGAATTGCTTTGGTTTTGTTCTGGTTTATTTCGATCCCTTTTTTGTGGACGACAAAACCTAAAAAATCACCTGCACAAACACCAAATGCACATTTTAATGGGTTCATTTTTAAACCATATTGCCTCATTCTTTCAAATGATCGGCGTAAGTGACTTAGATGTTTATCTTCCGAAGAAGACTTAACTACAATGTCATCAATGTAAACTTGCATGAAATCTTTTATGAAGTCATGAAACATCGAATTCATTGCCCTCTGGTACGTAGCACCAGCATTTTTTAGACCAAATGGCATTACTAACCATTCATAACATCCTAACGCCCCTGGGCATCGAAATGTTGTTTTAGGAATGTCCTTTTCGGCGATGAAGATTTGATTATATCCTGAGTATCCATCGAGCATACTCAAATATTCAAATCCTGCTGCCGAATCTACTAGCATTTCTGCCACTGGCATAGGATATTCATCTTTGGGAGTGACTTGATTTAAATCTCTGAAATAAATACACACTCTTATAGTTCCATTTTTCTTTTTAACAGGCTAACCAATCGACATACCTTGCAGGTCTGATGAAGCCACATTTGAGGAGACTTTCGATTTCCTCTTTTATTTTTGGCAAAATCTGCGAAGCGAATCTTCGGGGAATTTGTTTCACGGGTTTCTTATCTGGTCGTATAGGAAGTTTTAGCTCTACCACCTTTCGATCCAAACCAGGCATTTCGTTGTAATCCCATGCAAAACAATCTTTATATTCTTTTAACAACTTAATGATTCTGCTTTTAATCTCTTCTGGGATCTTGGTACTAACGTACGTAGGCCTCTTTGTTGCGCCATCTCCCAGATCCACTTCCTCAAGGGGATCCTGCGCCCTCATTTTGGTGGTAGACCCCAAGGGGTCTTCTTCGAATCCCAATGGTTCATCATCATATATGTAATCATGTTTTTGATCTTCAAAGAGATCATCGATAGTTTCCTCTCCTGTAGACTCGATTTCCTCTTGTTGCAAATTTGCGGCCTCTTTGACCGCCTTTAAGTCATTTTCGGCCACGTAGGCCGTAATTTTATCCCAAATATTGGGTTCAGTCATGGATCAATCGAGGACGTCCCACCCACTTGGTGAGACTGCCCTTTTAGGAGATTCTGGTGTACCTTGGTTGACCACCTTCTTATACACTGATGCCCTTGTCTTAAGCACATCTTCCTCCTCTAAGAGGGTCTCCTCTTGATCTATGACTATATAATCCTCCTCAAAGGACTCCCTTTCCCAAATCAAACCTCCTGGCTGGAGTTTCATGGATAAAACTTCGTCCCCATCGTTGAAGCGATGGCTGGGGCCTATTTCTGCTACTGGCGAAATGCACGCAAGTTGCTTCTCGAAGTTTTTCTTAGTTATAGTACTCACCGCAGTCATGAAATAACTTTGGTCAGCTTCGACGTTTTCCACTAGACCATCTTCTCGCCATATGGCTATCCTCTGGTGCAGAGTGGAAGACACTGCCCCCACACCATGTATCCATTCTCGACCCAAAAGCGCATTGAAATTTGCTTTGGTTCGAACCACCATAAACGTTGTCATTCTGTTGACACTTCCCACCACTAAATCCACTTCAACTGCACCCAGGGAATTACCAGTCGTTCCTTCATAATTGGTGAGGACTACATTATGGGGTTTCAAGTCAGAATCAAACAACCCAATTTTCTTTAAGAAAGTTTGAGGTATTAAATTTACTGCAGCACCACCATCCACTAATATTTTATTTACCCCTACACCATTCATCTTTGCCTGGACAAACAGAGGCTTGAGATGAAGCTTCGTTGAAAATTCAGTGCGTTCGAAAACCACATGTTGATCTTCGACACATCCATTATTCATGACGTAATAACATAACGGCCAATGGATGGCCATTTCTTCAGTGAAATCTACTTCTGTATCACTAACTTCTGACAGGACGTCATATTCCACTGGGAGCATCGAGACTACGCACATCAGTTCGAAACTAGGCTCAGATTCCGAAAAGTTTGAAGTTTCTTCATCATCGTCTTTCAACGAATCACGTTTCAAGGCAGGCAGTGGGGGAAACAATCTTTCAGTTGCTGGCCTTTTTACCATCTCGAAAGTAATTTCTTGTTTTTTATCCCTTCTCTCCATATTGGTGATATCCTTCAGAGCGTCTGCCTTCTTTTAGCGTTGGTACCTACACCATTGAGTCTTTGTCATAGGGTTCTTACCCTTGTAATTGTTACTGTAAGCATAACGCTTGGAATTTGACGCTTCGTTGTTTTGGGGCGCAGTAGCCACCCTTTTCACCCACTTTGTTGTGGATGAATATCCAAATTTCTTTCCTCCAGAGAAAACCCAAGCATCTGTGGGGGTTTTCGATGAAGGACTGAAAGTCCTCCTGAACCTTTCGCCTGGATTCTGTTTTGAGGCCTCTATTTTGTATGGGACCCCTCTTTTGTTGAAACCAAACTTTGGGTGTCTGCTTGCTCCCCTATCTGCGCGCCTGTTTTGAGGCATATAACCTTCGACAGATTTAGCAGCCTCTTATTCAGGAAGTCAATCAGATCCTCTTCAACTTTGGGATATGTCACTTCCATTTTCTTAGCCAACTGGTCATCAATAACCACTTCTTTCTCGAACTGCTGATCCTCAGCAACCATCTCCTCATCTCCAGTGTGCAAATTATCCTCGAGAATCTGCTCTTTATCAGGAGTTAATTCATCGAAGGCTTCCACTATGTCTACCATGTTGATACCCATGATTTCGGTGTACATAGAATCAACAACTTTTTCTGGTTCAGCCTCACTCTGCACTGGCGGCTTGGTTTTCTCCCCAAACTTCAATCTTCCTTCATCAAGAGCTTTCTGTATAGAGTCCCTGAAACGAGTACATCAAGATAGGTTATGGCCTAAAAAGCCATGAAACTTACAAAACCCTTTTTTCTTTCTTTGCTCTATAGGAGGTACTCGCACATTCTTTGGCACCAATATTATGCCGTCTGCGACTCAAAGATCAAAAATTTCCTCGCATTTAGAGACATCAAAAGTATATGTCTTAGGAGGGTATTTGTCATTTTTAGGTTCTTCGGGATTCTTCCCATTTGAAGGCTTTAATAACTTACAAGTGTAAGGAGGCCCAACTTTGATCTCAGCAAGATTTATCTCGTTGTCATCGACAACATCTGACCCCCCATCGAACTTAGGGTCACTATCTCCTTCTTCTATATAGGCAATATTTTCCTTCTTCGGGAACTTATTCGTTCGGGCCTTTTCAGCTTTAAGTTTTTCGACTTGTCGAACCCTGTCCGCCAACTGTGCCATATCCCTAAGATATTGAGTGTCTAATTTTTTACGAACTGAATAGTCCAAACCACCAGCAGTGATTTCGACTAATTCATGTTCCGGCACCGATGTGAAACATCTGGCCTTAAGAAGTCGGAACCTATTCAAATATTCATCGATGGACTCATGATTCTTTCGTCTAACACTGGCCAATTCTTTTAGACTAATTTTCGACTGGCCCATGTAAAACTGCTCATGGAAAGCCTTTTCTAATTGGTTCCAACTATAAATCGAGTGGGGAGATAATGTTGTAAACCATGTAAAAGCATTCTATGTCAATGAACTTGGAAAATATTTCAACCTTAAGTTCTCGTTATTGGCCATGTCGCCGGCCTCCATGAGATACCTAGCAATGTGTTCAACGGTTGATTCATTAGTTTCCCCGGCGAACTTAGTAAACTTGGGGATTTTCGTGTTTCTTGGTATTTCTGCTTCCAAGACATATTCAGACAGAGCCGACACGAAATTGGGCCTATGAAGCCCCATATTGAAACCATTTTGAGCCAGTACGGCTTCGACCACATTGGCTATATTGTGTTGTCCCTCGAAGTTATTTCGACGGTTTTGCATGACCACTTGGTCCGTATCTTGATGCCTATTCACCAACAATGGTATCCTTTCCAACCTTTCTTGGGCTGGCTGTGGGGTTACCTGTGGCGGAACTTGGTTCTCAGACGCCTGGTTAATTTGGCTACCTGCAAGAGGTTCTGCTGATCCGATGTTTATTGGCGGAGATGCTGGCGTATTTCGCGCAGCCGGGGCGCCGAAAAAATCGGCCATGCGTTCCAATTGAATGAACAAGGCCTGATAACTTTTATTAGCATCTTGGATCATTGGATTGATTATTGTTCCTATTTGTTGGGTTACCATATTAACCATGTCATGATTGGTCTCCTCCATTTGTTGCCTCAGAGCATTTAGAGACGCATTAGTCTGATTGTTGGGGAGATCCAAATGGAACGAACGTTTGTTGGGGTGTTCCAAACAGGACAGTTACCCCTGGGTTGTATAACTGAGGCATACTCACGTTCAAACTTTCCGTCGAAGATGTCGGATTTGTGTGAAAGCCTTGCATCATAGACGTAGGCATGCCATATAACGGCCTTTGGCCTCCCAATAGATTCAACGAACTACTGGCCGGAATGGCCTGAGAATTCGCAGCAAGCACTGTATGTGAAGGCGGGACACCTGGTCCAGCCAAACTCGATGTGGGCACGGTTTGGGACATTTGTGCAGACACAGTAGAATTTGGCATAGCCTAGGAACTTTGTGTAGCCGTAGTGGGTGTCACTTGCTGCAACACAAATCCCATGTCGCTGGATTGGCCTATATGCCCTTCACTGGTTTGTCCGGGTAAGTTAGTTTTCGTCCCTGCCGCAGCGACGGCGCTCGATGCTGCAGTTGTATTAGCGGCATTCGATGCAGATGAGTTTGGTATTGGAGGCGGACGCGTCACCTCAGGAAGTTGTTTTTTACTCCTCAATTGCATACACAACCGTTACCAAAAATTTCAAAGATTAATACTTCAAACAAATAAACAATTAGAAACAAAAAGCACAAGAGATCCCACTGGGCGTGCCAATTTGTTTACACTGATTTTTGGTAAACAATCGCTGATTTACAAATGTTTTACTTGCAAGATCGACCAGTCAATCTTAAGGACCTTTCGTGTTTGTTTCTCTTGAAAGTTTTAATCTCTTTGATGAACAAATTTAACTTTAACGAAATATAGGCAATCGAAATCAATCTAGTTCCACACTGTTTCGATATCGATATAAAAGAAGACAAAATTTGCTTGAGAAAGTAAACAAATAAACTGTAAAATTGTTGCTCGAAATCAACAAGTAAAATAGCAAAAGATTCAAGTAAAAAGACTTAAATTGCATTGATGTAAATTGGTGCACATATTCATACATTGCAACTTGTGACTCGTTTCTCTCTTCCATGCGGATAATTTGAGTGTAAGTTTTGTATGATAGAGTTGTGACCTCTTTTTGTAACACCTCATTTTAATTCTATTATTTTAAATGATGTTTGAATATTGGTTATATGATTTTGCATGACTTATTTGATATATATATGATTTTATGCGAAAATATATGATTCATGTGTGATATATATATATATATATATATATATATATATATATATATATATATTATGTGTTATTTTATTATATAGTTGTTTTATTATTTAAAATAAAATATGAGAAATAGAAATAAGTAGTAATAATATTTATTTAGAATTAAGGGGGAACAATTGTAATTATGTGGATTAAGTGGGAGTTAAGGGAAAGAAAAAGGGGGTTATGTTTTTGGAGTTAGTAAGGAAAGAGTCAGACAAACATTTTCACGTACAGTAGAGAAAAGGAGAATTTTTAAGAAAAAGAGGAGAAACACCAAGAGGGCTAGAAGGAGAGCTAGGAAGGGATCAAATTGCTGTAGGCTTTCAATTGTTGCTGAATTAAGGTAAGGGTGGGATTCCTTTCACTAATAATGTATATAATTCTGAAATTTGACGAATTGTTGCGTTCTTGAGTTAGGGTTAGAAAGTTTATGTTAATTGATAAAATGAGATGAATTGTGTTGTTTGATGCATGTTCCTATGTTGTTTTGATTTCTATATTGCCTATTTGATCTGTAAACATCACTGTAAATCATTTTGGGAGATTAAGGGATCAAAATTTGGGTTTTTGGGTGAAAAATGGTGAGAAATCGTCAAAAAAGGGGCCCAGTTCACTTAAGCGAGTCCCAAGCGAACTCACAAGCGAAATTGGGGTTTCTCTCGGCGTGAATCTCGCTTAAGCGAGATTTGTCTCGCTTAAGCGAGATGCTCTCTGACAGCATTTCCTGTTTCACGTTCTTGTGTCCTTTTCACACGTTTCTGTTTTGAATTAGCTTTCGGTGTAAACATGAAAGTTGTAGATAATTGAGTTAGATTTCTAATGGCCTTGGTTTGACGTGTAAACTATTTTTAGATTTTGAGTTATGACGAAAATAGTCCAAGAGGGTATTGAGAAAATATTAAGAAAACTTAGCATAACTAATTCTGAGTTAGTCCAAAACTTATGGTTGGTTTCCCAACTTCAAACTTAGGTATTAGGGATTTAGTTGAAGTGTTTTATGAGTATTTGGATTATGTCTTATTGATCACACTTGCTTGTTTTTGAAGAATGCTTTGGTCTGATATGAATGTAGTTGAATTATAACTGTTGAGGCCTTTGTGCCAGGATTATGTTGACGTTGAATTATAATTTTTGAAGATTTATTCCGCTGCAGTTTATGAGAATTTATGTTGTTTTGGAATAAATAGTTTATTCCTATTTATGAAATTTTGAAAAGCAGCGTGACACTCCGTTGTTGAAATACTCTGATATAATTATCTTTATTATTACGTTGTTGGGTGAACGGGGTGTTACAATTGGTATCAGAGCAGGTCGGTCCGTCCGACTAATTAGTAGAGTCGTGTCGAGCCTAGTAGTGTTGTTTGACAATTTTGTATTGTCCTTGTTGTCCTGATTTGTTATTGTTGTGTAGAATCTTTGAGGTTCATCTTGTATGTTTTCCGTTGACGGGTATGGATGTAATCCTCGGTATGAACTGGTTGGAATACAACCATGTCCATATTAATTGTTTTAGAAAGACAGTATACTTTTCCTCTGCTGAAGAAGAGAGTGGAGCAAAATATTTATCTACTAAGCAGCTGAAGCAGTTAGGATGTGATGGAAACTTGATGTTTTCCTTGTTGGCATATTTGTCCGTGGAGAATCAAGCGGTAATTGATAGGCTGCCCGTTGTAAATGAATTTCCAGAGGTTTTCCCTGATGAGATTCCTGATGTGCCGCCAGAAAGGGAGGTAGAATTTTCAATCGATCTTGTTCCGGGTACGAAGCCTGTATCGATGGCTCCTTACCGTATGTCAGCAGCTGAGTTGGCAGAGTTGAAGAAACAGTTGGAGGATCTACTTGATAAAAAGTTTGTAAGACCAAGTGTTTCACCTTAGGGAGCGCCGGTATTATTGGTTAAGAAGAAGGATGGTAGCATGAGGCTGTGTATAGATTACCGTCAGCTGAATAAAGTGACGATAAAGAATAGATATCCACTTCCGAGAATTGATGACTTGATGGATCAGTTAGTGGGTGCTCGCGTGTTTAGTAAAATTGATTTGAGATCAAGTTACCATCGGATCAAGGTGAAGGATGAATATATGCAGAAGACGGCGTTTAGGACGTGATATGGTCACTATGAATATAAAGTGATGCCCTTCGGCGTTACTAATGCACCTGGTGTGTTCATGGAGTATATGAACAGAATTTTTCATGCTTTCCTGGATAAGTTTGTTGTTGTGTTTATTGATGATATCCTAATTTATTCTAAGACTGAAGAGGAGCATGCAGAACACTTGAAGATTGTTTTGCAGGTGTTGAAAGAAAAGAAGTTGTATGCAAAGTTGTCGAAATGTGAATTCTGGTTAAGTGAAGTAAGTTTTGTTGGCCATATTATTTCTGGTAGTGGTATTGTTGTTGACCCATCGAAAGTTGAAGCGGTATCACAATGGGAGACTCCTAAGTCAGTTACAGAGATTAGAAGTTTTCTTGGTTTGGCTGGTTATTACCGTAGATTAATTGAAGGATTTTCGAAGTTGGCACTTCCTTTGTAGCAGTTGACCTGTGAGGGTAAAGATTTTGTGTGGGATATTCAGTGTGAGAATAGTTTCAATGAGTTGAAGCAACGGTTGACGACAGCTTCGATTTTGATTTTACCGAAGCCAGAAGAACCTTTTGTTGTCTATTGTGATGTGTCCAAGTTGGGCTTAGGTGGTGTACTTATGCAAGATGGTAAGGTGGTAGCTTATGCTTCGAGACAGTTGAGAATCCATGAGCGGAATTATTCTACGCACGATTTAGAGTTGGCTGCTGTGGTTTTTGTTTGAAAATTTGGAGACATTATTTGTACCGTTCCAAATTTGAGGTGTTTAGCGATCATAAGAGTTTGAAATATTTATTTGATCAAAAGGAGTTGAATATGAGACAGAGAAGGTGGCTTGAGTTGTTGAAGGACTATGATTTTAGTTTGAACTATCACCCAGGTAAGGCGAATGTGGTTGTAGATGCTCTGAGCAGGAAGACGTTGCACATGTCTGCTATGATGATTAAGGAATTGGAGTTTCTTGAGCAGTTTAGGGATTTGAGTATAGTTTATGAACGGGCACCTCAGAGTGTGCAGTTAGGTATGTTGAAGATCATCAGTGAATTCTTGAATAGCATCAAAGAGGCGCAGAAAGTTGATGTCAAGTTTGTAGACTTGATGGTTGCTAGTGATTAGACTGCAGATGGTGATTTTCAAGTTGATGATCAAGGCGTGTTGAGGTTCCGAGGCAGAATTTGAATTCCGGATAATGATGAGTTGAAAAGGTCGATTTTAGAAGAAAGTCATAGGAGTAGCTTGAGTATTCATCCGGGAGCTACAAAGATGTATCATGATTTAAAGAAAATGTTTTGGTGGTCCGGATTGAAACGAGATGTTGCGCAATTTGTTTATGCTTGTTTGACTTGTCAGAAATCTAAAGTTGAACACCAGAAGTCTGCGGGATTGTTGACACCGTTGGATGTGCCAGAATGGAAATGGGATAACATCTCTATGGATTTTGTGACGAGTTTACTAAATACTCAAAGAGGGCATGATGCCATTTGGGTTATTGTCGATAGGTTGACGAAGTCAGCACATTTTATTCCGATCAATATTAGTTATCCGGTAGCTTAGTTGGCGGAGATTTACATTCATAATATTGTGAAGTTGCATGGTGTTCCATCAAGCATATTGTCGGATAGAGATCTGAGGTTCACTTCGAGGTTTTGGAAGAGCTTGCAAGAGGCTTTGGGTTCAAGGTTGAAATTGAGTTCGGCTTATCATCCGCAAACAGATGGTCAGTCGGAGAGAACGATTCAGTCGTTAGAGGATTTGTTGAGAGTGTGTGTACTTGAACAAGGTGGAGCTTGGGATAGTCATCTACCGTTAATAGAATTCACGTACAACAACCATTCGAGTATTGGTATGGCACCATTCGAAACTTTGTATGGTTGGAGGTGCAGAACCCCTTTGTGTTGGTTTGAGACTGGGAAAGTGTTGTGTTGGGACCAGAGATTGTTCAGCAGACTACGGAGAAGGTCAAAAAGATAAGAGAACAGATGAAAGCGTCGCAGAGTCGACAGAAGAGTTACCACGACAAGCATAGAAAGGATCTTGAGTTTCAAGAGGGAGACCATGTGTTCCTGAGAGTCACTCCTATGACCGGTGTGGGTCGTGCATTGAATTCTAAGAAGCTAACTCCAAAGTTTATTGGTCCGTATCAGATATCTGAGAGGATTGGAACGGTGGCATTTAGAGTGGGTTTGCCACGACATCTTTCGAATTTGCATGATGTGTTTCATGTGTCGCAGCTGCGGAAGTACGTAGCGGACCCTTTGCATATTATACCAAGGGATGATGTGCAGGTTAGAGACAACCTTACGGTGGAGACTTTACCGTTGAGAATTGATGATCGCAAGGTGAAGAAGTTGAGAGGCAAAGAGATACCTCTAGTGAGGGTTGTTTGGGGAGGAGTAACTGGTGAAAGTCTAACTTGGGAGTTGGAGAGTAAGATGCAGGAGTCTTTTCCTGAGTTGTTTGCTTGAGGTAATATTTCGATGACGAAATTCTAGAAGTTGGGGAGAGTTGTAACACCTCATTTTAATTCTATTATTTTAAATGATGTTTGAATATTGGTTATATGATTTTACATGACTTATTTGATATATATATATGATTTTATGCGAAAATATATGATTCATGTGTGTTATATATATATATATATATATATATATATATATATATTATGTGTTATTTTATTATATAGTTGTTTTATTATTTAAAATAAAATATGAGAAATAGAAATAAGTAGTAATAATATTTATTTAGAATTAAGGGGGATTAATTGTAATTATGTGGATTAAGTGGGAGTTAAGGGAAAGAAAAAGGGGGTTATGTTTTGGGAGTTAGTAAGGAAAGAGTCAGACAAACATTTTCACGTACAGTAGAGAAAAGGAGAATTTTTGAGAAAAAGAGGAGAAAAACCAAGAGGGCTAGAAGGAGAGCTAGGAAGGGATCAAATTGCTGTAGGCTTTCAATTGTTGCTGAATTAAGGTAAGGGTGGGATTCCTTTCACTAATAATGTATATAATTCTGAAATTTGAGGAATTGTTGCGTTCTTGAGTTAGGGTTAGAAAGTTTATGTTAATTGATAAAATGTGATGAATTGTGTTGTTTGATGCATGTTCCTATGTTGTTTTGATTTCTATATTGCCTATTTGACCTGTAAACATCACTGTAAATCATTTTGGGAGATTAAGGGATCAAAATTTGGGTTTTTGGGTGAAAAATGGTGAGAAATCGTCAAAAAACGGGGCCCAATTCCCTTAAGCGAGTCCCAAGCGAACTCACAAGCGAAATTGGGGTTTCTCTCGGCGTGAATCTCGCTTAAGCGAGATTTGTCTCGCTTAAGCGAGATGCTCTCTGACAGCATTTCCTGTTTCGCGTTCTTGTGTCTTTTTCACACATTTCTGTTTTGAATTAGCTTTCAGTGTAAACATGAAAGTTGTAGATAATTGAGTTAGCTTTCTAATGGCCTTGGTTTGACGTGAAAAATATTTTTATATTTTGAGTTATGACGAAAATAGTCCAAGAGGGTATTCAGAAAATTTTAAGAAAACTTAGCATAACTAATTCTGAGTTAGTCCAAAACTTATGGTTGGTTTCCCAACTTCAAACTTAGGTATTAGGGATTTAGTTGAAGTGTTTTATGAGTATTTGGCTTATGTCTTATTGATCACACTTGCTTGTTTTTGAAGAATGCTTTGGTCTGATATGAATGTAGTTGATTAATGTATACGTGTTATGTTGATGAATTCTGTCGTAAGAGTTGTTGTGTCAGATTTTGACTAAGTTGTGGAGTGTGTCATAAATGATTAGGCACATATGTTGTTGTCGTAGATGTAGTTTTAGTTGTATGTTGATATACACAAGTCGAGTCCATTTGCATACTCATAATTGTTGGGGGCTTATGCCCTGGAATGCTTAGCATTCATACCGTTGGGTGCTTATACCCTGGAATGTCTATCATTCACCAGTTGGGGGCTTATGCCTTGGGATGCTTTAACCATCCAACTGTTGGGGGTTTATGCCCTGGAATGCTTAGCATTCAACGCGCGTAAAATGGTACCACATGCATAATGCATTTGTCGTTGTCGTTGTCGATGTCGCATTGTCGTAGTCGTTGTCGTCGGTCATGTCGTTGGTGTTCATTGCTGATAATGATATTGTTGTTGTTGTTGTTTAATGTTGTTGAAGATAATTATGTTGCTATTATATATGTGTATATTTATTCACATTATATATGAATTGAATAATGCCTGTTGTAAGATGTTGTTGTTTCATTGATTTGATGAATTATATATATTTATTATTGATCGTGTATCTCACCCCTTCTGCTTGAAAACATTGCCTTCCCTATGGGTAACTTGCAGGTAACGAAGATTAGTAGGATGATTGGCTCTGTGTCTAGGGCTCTGATACATATTAGGATGGGGGTCGTCGCGAATGTTTCCTTATTCTTTTATGTATCTTATCTATGAAAAGACTGTGTCGTGGGAGTTTATTATTGTTGAAAATAATATTTTATAACTGTTGAGGCCTTTGTGCCAGGATTATGTTGACGTTGAATTATAATTTTTGAAGATTTATTCCGCTGCAGTTTATGAGAATTTATGTTGTTTTGGAATAAATAGTTTATTCCTATTTATGAAATTTTGAAAAGCAGCGTGACACTCCGTTGTTGAAATACTCTGATATAATTATCTTCATTATTACGTTGTTGGGTGAACGAGGTGTTACACTTTTCCTTAAGAAAAACTATTATTTATACTACTAAAAAGTAACTACTTATTTGAATTTCGAACTACAACTGTTATAAACTACTAAATCTTATCTATCTACGAATCTCTAAACGGCTTCGAAGGTAACTGCTTTTAGAAAACTTCCAACAACGGTCGAATCAAAACTCATCGGGAGCCTTCAGCAAATTCAACTTGTCGAAATAAAGGCAGTGTTTCGATAACATCTTGATCAACAGCTCTGACCATATTTAATGCTTTAGCCATAAATTTATTGGCTAACATTAATAAAATAAGATTTGAAAATAAAATTAATATTTAAGTTGTGGGGCTGTTTTGGAAATTAGATAGAATTCTGAGGGATTAAGTGAAATAAGATAGAAGTGGTTTAAAAGGGAAAATTAGGTTTAGAATTGTACAGAACGTACAATTCAGTTTTTGGGAGAAAAAGGGAGAAAACAGAAGAGAAGAACCAGAGAGGCTGCTGCTCAATTTTCTTAAGATAAGGGTGAGCCTAGCATTACAATTTCATTAAAACTAGTAATTAATGATTATGGTTAACGGATTATAGGGTTAGTTCATGAGAAATTGAGGAATTGAGAATTAGGTTAAATTGATGAATTGATGATTAGATGATGAGAAACAGTACCATTGTTGTAGAAAACTGATTACAGACCATAGGGTAACCCTTATACATCACTTTAGTCGAATTTGGGGAGTAACATGATGAAAATTGAGATTTTTGGTGAAAATTGTCGCAAACCCGTATCTGTTCTGTCATTGCTCGCCACAGCGAGCGACCAGCTCGCCACGGCAAGTATTCATCAGCTCGCAAGGCAAGCCAAACCACTCGCCATAGCGAGCAACCCCTAGAAGGCTCGCGAGGCAAGCAATCCTACTCGCCATAGCGAGTAACACCCTGAAGCTCGCCAGGCGAGGAACCCCACTCGCCATAGCGAGTAGTACCCCTGATGCTCGCAAGGCGAGCAACCCAACTCGCCATAGCGAGTTACCCTTGATGGCTCACAAGGCGAGCAGCTCAACTCGCCATAGCGAGTGACCTCTGATGGCCCGCAAGGCGAGAGATCCCACTCGCCATAGCGAGCAGTTCCATATCAGACTGCCTTATAGAATTATGGGACTCTTGTCGCACGAGTTGTTATGAGATTACCCCTGGATTAGAGTTAAGCGTTACTGCAATATTAAAGATGGCTGGTGAAACTGTTAATTAATGTTTGATTTTGTTAGTAGTGACATGTATAATTGTACATGTCTTTTGTGAACCATAATGAAAAATGTGATTGTTTATGATATGATTATATCCTGGAATATTTGATGCGCTGCCATGCAGCTATATATTAATGATTAAAAGATGAATCTGTCATTCTAAGATTATGAGTTGTGATCCAAATTATTGGAGTCATTTATGTTGTCTAAGTTATAAGAAGTTGAGTTCATGCATAGTCATTCAGAGACAAGGGCTCATGCCCTAGGAGCTTTTGCTCAACAGAGACGAGAGCTTATGCTCTACGAGTATTTTTATGCTCAACAGCGACGAGGGCTTATGCCCTAGGAGTATATTTATACTCAATAGCGACGAGGGCTTATGCCCTAGATTGGTACCACATGCATGAATAAGATGTCTAAGTTGCATAAGTCAAGTTGAAGTTGCATTGTCGAGTCGAACTATTAAGTTTAACTAAGATGCTAAATTATGATGATGATTATGATGTTAATTAAGATGTTATATGATTTTTGTTGTGAATGTATTCGATGTCTATGTTGTTAAATATAATTATTGAATTATATGTTTAATGCCATTGTTTTGTGAATCTCACTCCTTCTGCTTGGAAATGTTGCTCTTCATATGAGTAACTTGCAGGTGATTAAGCTTTTAGCTGCTGTTTGCTGTTGTGAGTGGCTACCCTCACTGTGTCCTTAGGTGCTCTGATACGTAACGGGATGGGAACCTTTATAACTATTTTCTATTCCTTACGTATTGATTATGATTTAATATTATTAAGTTTCAATTAAATTTATGTTGAGAGGTTTTGATGAGGCCTGCGTGCCAAATCTATTTTGTTAACTTGAATTTTTATCCGTTGCGAAGTTTGAACCTTTTATGATTATTATTCTACAAAGGATAAATCGTTATTTATTCTATTTTGAGATTTTTAGAAATGTAGCATTCCGTTTATTGAGAAACTCTGATTGTTTATTAAGAAATTTTTAATTTGGGAAAACGGGGTGTTACACATTCAAAGTCATCATTCTTTACTAAGAGCAACGACTTGGGGGGCTATCGTTCTGGACCAGTAAAAAAATTTAGGCCCAATACAAACCAAGCCCAAATTTCGTATTTGGCAACATTACTCGCAACACACCCCATCCCCGCGAGGGGGGTGATCAGATCTTAGGAGACCCGTTCAAACGAACAGTAATAGTCACCATCATGGCTCCCTCAAACACCCACCTCTATATAAAAGTCAAAGAAAAAGTTTAAAGAGACAAAAACAAAAAGTTGATAGATATATAGGGAGCAAAAACATATTTAAATCTAAATTAAATCCTCATTGGAAAACTTCATATGTAACAGTTCTGGTTAAAGATAGACTCAAGTCTAATGAACCCTTACTTATGGTCTTTCCTATATCTAACGGTGTCATTTCCTAGTTGTATAAACGTTGAACACGAAACATATTCAAATTAAATACAAATCAGATCATAATTAAATAAATAAATTGCATTAGTGATTACAAACAAATTAATATAGGTTGTAACAACCCACTTTTCGTTAGGAATATTTTATTATTTATTATATGTGTTTATGTGCTTGTTTGTGTATTTGACATGGGATTCGTGGATTTTTAGGCGAGAAGGGTATTTTAGTCATTTTTTAGGACTAAGTATTTTGGTCATTTGAGGAGCGAAGGTAAACTAGTAATTTTAGAATATGAAATGTTTAAGTGTTTTAGTGTGAATGATTGTTTTTATTAAGTTAGTAGTACCTTGAGGTGATTATTTTGAGACTGTAATTATGAGATGTTTTAAAGAGTTAAGTGAGTTACACTTTAGAATTAGAGTATTACTTTTCCCACCCTATGGCCTTCACCCGCACCCTGTAAATTTTCTAAAAATGCCCTTGTGCAGCTCGGATTTTAAAATCCAGATTCATGTTTACTATTTCTGATTTTATAATCCGGACAATTCTTATGTATAATCAGCCATAAGACTCTCTCACATTTTAGCAGTTTTGAGTTTTGCTTTTAAAAACAACAAAAAAACTAACTAAAAAATGTTAAAAACCTGACAAATAAAATCATAAAAATATAAAAATACCACCAAAAAAATTCTAAAAATCAAATAAAACTAATGCAAATTTTTTCGGATTTTTTTGAAAATATGAAAAATGGGTCTAAACGATGGAATTTTGGATTTTTCTGTTGAAGTTTCGGAGCAATCCGATCAAGTAGCCCACAAACCTCATTTTTGACTAAGAACAGGTAACAATGACCCAAAACAGAAGGTTAAGAGTTAGAAAGATTAATATTGTTCCCTAAAATGACTATCTATGTTACAAACATGTTTAAAATTTGTGTTGATACAGTTCAGATTATATAATCCGGAAAAATCATGTAGCGCGCACTATTTTTTGAAGTTTCCGGATCTCAAAATCCGGAAAAATCCGAATTTGTGAAAAACTCAAATATTCACCCTATAACAAAGTAAAACATGAATTCGGATTTTAAAATCCGGATTACACAAGGGCACTTTTGGAAAATTTACAGGGCACGCTAGTCATGCATAGGGTGGGAAAAGTAAAACTCTTAGAATTAAGTGGTAAGAGTTTTGAGGCCCATTATGAATTAAGATAACCTAACCCAATAGTTGGGCTATATATGGATAACTTATGAGGAGAATTAGGGTTACACTTATTCCCCTCGTTCACACAAAGTGGCTAGAGAAACATAGAGAGAATTGAGAGAGAAGTGAAGATAGAAGATAGAGAAAGAGAACCCAATCGAAGATAAGAGAAGAGGAGAGCTAGGATTCAAAAAAGGAGTGAAGATTTTGGTGGATTAGCTAATCTTAAGAGGAAACAACAAGGTAAGAGTGATATGTTTGTTCTACCTAATAATCTATAATCTTGTTTTTAGCTTATGGGTCATAATTGTTTTGTTTGATGTTTGAAAATTGATGATTATATATGTAATTTTTGTGCTTGGAAATATGTGGTAAATTTGGGTATATGAAATTGTTGAAAATTAGTTGATGCTTTAATTTTTGTTTCCTACCCTTTACGGCCTAGCCCCTACCTTCCTCTTCCGAGGGGCGAATTCAGCTTAGTGAATTTTGGAATTTGATTTGGTTGTTTGCCTTGCCGACAATGCTTACTCTAGTTGCCTTATTATTCCTTTTTATTCAGGGAATTGATTTAAACTTATCATGGATGGAAGGTTTGTCCTATCAGACACAAAAATGATTACGATTTTTTTGTTGGAAAGAAAACACTCATTTTATTATTGATCAAGAAATGAATTTACAATGGGGCCTATATGAAAAAAATTGAAGAAAAGTAAAATATTTGATTTAGAACTATCCTGATACTTAACTATAGTAGCACTTGCACTTGTCGGAATTCCATGTCCTCGAAATCAGAGTGTGGTCCAGTGTATCCAGAGTATAAGCCCCCTTAAAATTCAGGGGCCAAAATTTAAATGACCCCTATTTACAGGAACAAAATATATAAATAAGCCTTTAATTTTAATGGAAAATATTTTTTTAAAAGGAATAAGTTTTAATATTTAACAACATACTTTGTTCACATTTTTTGACCTGAAATTATTTATTTTGGTCAAGTGACTAGAATTTATTATTAATAGTTATTTATTTGTTTGGTAATATTTAATGTTTTTTTCTATTATTAATTTTTTTATTTTTAAAATTATATTTTCTTATTACTATCCATATAACATGTCATCTATTTTCATATAATAAGTCATGGTTAAGATTTTTAATAATTCAATATCGTACGACTTCAAAAAAAAATACAGTCAAATTTTGTTTATATATAAAATTGGAAAAAAAAAATTATATATAAAATTGGAAGGATGGAGTATTAAATTGTAATAATTATTTTCCTATTTTTTATAATACATAGTTTTAAGTTTACTAGTATTTATAAATAAACAATTATATATCATTAATTAGGTCAAATATATTTTTTGGTATAATGTTATTTTTATAAGTTAATAAATATTTCCATTCATTCAATTTGACACTACCAAAAAATATTATACACAAAAAAGGAAGAAGAAATATGAATAAATAAAATGGGAAATAATCAAGTGCAAATTGTTTAGGAAGACACACCTAGTCTTCAAAAAGTAGCACGTATGAAGAGCATATCACCTTTCAAATTATAAAACTGTCTTTGAACTTATATCATGTTGAATTTTCATTTGCTAACTACAATTACTCTTCAGGAAGTATAAAATCAACTTAAGAAAACCAAATCCATCCGATTGACCACAATGTCAGAAAACAAGCGCTCTCATGAAGAGTCTCCCAAAGAGAATGAGGAGACCAAGAAAGAGAAAAACAACTTGCAAGAGCAACCCAAATATGAAGTTGGTAAGCACTTTTCTGCTTTCTTAATATTATCTCAATAACATAATTGTTGCTTCTTGTATTTTCTTATGCACTCTTATCATTTGTTTCATAAATTACTGTTGTTTATTTATATATGTTTATTATCTTGCTTATTTGTTTGCATTAGGACCACATCAAATGCATCCGTCTGATAATGAAGAAAGAGATGAAGAAAAAGAAGAGGACAATGATGATGATGATGATGAAGTAGAAGAACAGGAAGAGGAAGCATACGATGAAGCTGTAGAAAATGCGAAAGCTGAAAAAGTAGAGTATGTCAATCCGATTCATCATATACTCTCATATAGTATATCATTTAGCATTTTATTCTTCAATCATTTATTCCCGCTTGAAATTTTTATGTGGATTTTAATTACTCCATCTGATCTTGAATATAAGTAACAAAAAAATACATATATTTGGTTTTAATTTGGATCAAATACATAGCCATACTTAAGATCTAAGGATAAATGTGTATATTTGTATGTTGGTTTCTCTGAGGTAGGTGAGAGTATCACTATGGTTTTCACTTGTGTGATCTCATGCTCAATTTTTGGGTTGTGTGAGGTTTTTGCTTAATTAGTTTATAATTACACCATAGCCAGGTCCAAGGAATCAACATGTATTTTCTAAGAATTATTTTCAAATCTTACTCAATATATTCTTAGATAGGTGTTTAGTATGATTTTATCTAGGTTTAAATATCACTTGGTCCTTGACACATTTTTTAAGTTCAATTTGATCTAATAACATTAAAATCTTTAAAATGAGTCAGTTTGGCCTTTAAGGTTTGTCTATTAACGTAAGCTAGTTTTTTTTTTTTGGTAAAGCTAGGAATGCATTAAAAAAACAGGAGAGGCCTGAACCAATTACATGGAGAGTTTAACAACAAAAATGCAAAAGTAAAACCAAAACATCCCAAACCAACATGGTGGGAGAAAAAAATCAAGAAAACTGGACTCTAACATTATGCAATCCTAAACTGTCCCTGTGTAAAAGTTGTTGAATAGAATGAGGAGGTGCAGGCCACCATTGAGTGCAATACAAAGAGAGTCCCTCCCCATTTTTTGCCAAAACGTCTGCAACCCTATTTCTTTCTCTAAACACATGAATACAAGAGCTATTAACGCTATCACAGAAGTGTCTGTAGTTTGCCCATCTATTCCTCGTCTGCCAAGGAATCTTAACCTCCTTGTGATAAGCATTCACCACTCTCAAAGAGTCAGTTTCCAAGCATATATTAGACATATTGAGACTTTGAGCTTTTTCCATGGCCAACATACATGCACTGAATTCAGCCTTCAAGGGGGTGGCATGTCCAATATTATTGGAGATGGCCCCTAGAAACCTGGACATACAATCTCTGAGAACCACTCCAATGGCACCACAAGGCTGGTTGCCCACTGAAGATCCATCACAGTTCAGCTTAATAATGCCAGCTGCAGGGGGGCTCCAAACCACATCATGAGAAGAAATCAGTCTTTTAACTTTGAGGGGAATGCTGAACAGTTTTGCCACTTTATAGTCAAGCATGGCAGACTCCCCTGTTACCAAATTTAAACTGTAGCTGAACTTGACTTCAGCCAGCACAGTATTGAAAAGAGTGGTCATGGCTTGTTTCTTACTATGGAAGTAACGTTGGTTTCGCTCAATCCATATAGCCCATATGATATGTATTATAGCAGAGTTCAAAACTTGTTTGACAAGCCCACTTGTAACTCCCATGCTGCCCAACAGTAAAGATAAACAACTAGAGCAATCAAGGTTTTGATCAGTACCTTTACCAAGCCAATCCCATAACCTAGAAGTAATAGGACACTCAAAGAAGATATGATGTGAGGATTCAGCAGCCTGCAAGTAGAAAACACAAACAGAGACAATCACACAACCCCTTTTTCTAAGGTTCTCATTAGTGGGAAGTTTCATGTGAAGCATCCTCCAAGTGATGAAGGATCTGGAGGGAGGTATGTAGCTATTCCATATCAAATTGGCCCAACTCACCTTTGGACCATTACCAAGAACGGTTTGATAGGCAATTTTGCTGGTAAGAACTCCATCAGTAGCATCTATCCAGCACAACTTATCAGACAAATTATTCACAGGCAGGGCAATATTACTAATTTGATTTAGCAGATCAACATCTCTGCTCATAATAAAATCAGGAACGCACCATTCCCCCTCATGAATGCAGTCAGAAACCTTCATGCTCAGAGAGGTGACAACAGAATGAGGAATTTGCCAATGAGAAGTTATGGTGGACTCAAGCCATCTACCTGTCCATAAATATACACTCCTACCATCTCCCACCGTCCATTTGGACTTGTCTAGCACCAGTTGGAAGTGTTTCTTCATACCTGGCCAAATGAAGGAGGTCAGATAATGTGCTTTTGGCTGGCCATTTTTGAGAAACCTCTGCCTACAAAGAACAGCCCATTGCTCAGTTGAATGCATCATCTGCCAGGCGAGAAGAACCAAAGCAGCCTGATTCACTTTAGTAGGGTCTCTGACAGAGAGCCCTCCTTCTGCCCTAGGTTTACAGATAGTTTCCCAAGCAACCGTGCAAAGTTTTCTTTCTTCCACCTTACCACTCCAAATGAAATTTCTCATACTTTGAGCAACTTCAATGGGTAAACTAGCAGGCCACTGATAGATATGAAATGAGTATGTCAGTATACTACTAATAACAACATTTATGAGTTGCACCCTACCCATAATAGTCAAAAGTCTCCCTTTCCAAGCGCTTAGCTTGAGCTTGATTCTATCCACAATAGGCCTTAAGTGAACAGCTCTAGGGTTCCCTTTGAATAATAAAATGCCTAAATATGTGAAAGGAAGGTACCCATGACTGAACCCAGTTAAAGAGGCCAATGTATGAGTTCTAGACAAGGAGAGCCCACCAGAGTAGAACTTGCTTTTGCCAGCATTCACATGTTGCCCTGCATAATGTGCCTAATGTTTGATAGAGAGCCTTTGCAGAAGATAAGAATATCGTCTGCATATAAACAATGGCTGGGAACGAGAAGATTTCTGGTTGCATTAATTTGTTTCAACATCCCATCTCTGACCATAGCCTCCAAGCTTCTACTTAAGACTTCTTCAGCCAAACAGAAAAGAAGGGGTGAAAGGGGATCCCCTTGCCTCACTCCTCTAGAACAATTGAAAAAGCCAACAACTTTGCCATTGATGTTTATAGGTATTTTTGCTGAGTGCAGAATAGTAAGAATCCATTTGCAAAAAATCTGATTGAAACCAAAACACCTCAGAACATGCAGAAGAAAATTCCAATTGACAGTATCAAAGGCTTTCTTTATATCAATTTTCAGAGCTATGTTACCCCCATAAGATTTTTTGTGGAGAGAATTCACAGCTTCTGAGGCAGTTAATATGCAGTCTTGTATATGCCTGCCTGGTATAAATCCCCTTTGCTGTGAAGATATAATTTTGGAAGCTACCAGTCCCAATCTATCAGCCAAAATTTTGGTGATTATCTTAAATTGGAAATTTGCCAAGGCTATAGGTCTAAAATTATCCAATTTATCAGCACCAACAATATTGGGGATGAGAATAATCAAATTGGAGTTGAGATTTGGCATAATGTAGTTATGTGCAAAGAAGTGTTGAGTGGACTGCACAACATCAGCACCAATAATATGCCAGAAATGATGGCAGAAGTGCCCAGAGAAACCATCTGGACCAGGGGCAGCATCCCCACTTAACTCAAAAACCACACCTTTTATTTCATCATATAAAGGCAAAACAGTGAGAGACTCGTTATCTTCCAAAGAGACCAAATGTGGGATATATTTATCAGGGAGGTCATTCTCCACATAATCATCTTGAGCAGTGAAAATGTGAGTGAAGTAGCTTAAGACATGTTCTTCAATGTCCTCTTGACTGGTGAGAACCTCAGTACCATTTTTCAAGAGACTAATGTGATTTTGTGCTTCTCTTATTTTGGTGGATCTGTGAAAAAAGGATGTGTTCCTATGCACACTGTAATTGGTCAGGCAGCTGAGCTCCTCCTGAGATCTATGCACACTAAACCCAAGGTGATCAATGGCCATTTGAGCTTCATTAAGTTGCTGATGTGCAATGTTAACTCTTTGAAAAAAGTTTCCCACCACGGTTTTATTCCACAATTGCATCTTGGGCTTCAAAGTTTTAAGTTTATAGTGTAAAGAATGCATAGGAGAGCCTTGAACATGGGTATGCCAATGAGAAGCAACTATGCTTTCACAGCTATCAATTAGTGTCCAGGACTTAAAAAATTGAAACCTTGGAATGACAGATATAGGAGGATTCTTCTGAAAAGTAATAAGAAGAGGAAAATGGTCAGAGAGATACTTGAGTAAGGTGTTGCAACTCACAGTACTCCAACAATCAATCCATTTATCATTATAGATGGCCCTGTCCAATCTTTGTGCAATGAAAGCGCCTCCGTCCCTTTTATTTGTCCAAGTGTACTTAACACCATTAGTAGTCATGTGAATCAGAGAATTTCTATTGGTCCAGCCCTGAAACTCAGAACAAGCAATGTGAGGAGGAATCCTTCCACCCAATTTCTCATGAGCACCCATAATAGCGTTAAAGTCCCCAACAAACATCCAAGGCCCAGGATGACTATGTAATAAACTGGTGAGATCAGCCCATAGAGTTCTTCTGCTGATATAAAAAGTTGAAGCATAAATGGCAGCTATGAAAATAGTAGTTCCTTCTTCAATGCAAGAGAAGGCAATACACTGTGCCGTATTGAGCAGAATGCTAGGAGTGTAATGCTTATTCCAAAGACACCATAAAGTAGAATTTCCGTTGGTGTTATTAAGAGCCTGGTTGTGAAGATTCAGCCTGTTCCAGAACCAAGGTGGAATAGCTGAAAAAGGAACAAGAGGTTCAACAAGGAACAAGAAAGCAGGCTTATGAGTTTTTATCATATGAAACAAGTGAATTTGGGTTTCAAGATTGCCAATTCCCCTGATGTTCCAGAAAATGCAAATCATTGTGTACAATTGAATATGATTTGTGGTTTGCTGCCAGTTTGTGATCTGGTGTTGACTACCTCCTTAGCCAGCTTAGGAGAAATATGATGTATAGATGTATCACCCATAACTGTAGTAGGACTTTTGTGTTTCTTGGGCCTGCCTCTTTTACTCTTTTTTGCCACATCATAAGGTGTAATCAGGTACTTACCAGCATCTGGATGTTTAGTTTTATGTATTTCAGAATCTATTTCAAGATCCATTGTGCTATCAGTAGCATCAGTGTCCTCCTCTCCCTAAAACTTACTTAAAACTTTGCCATCCTTCATACAAGTAGCAACTGTGTTTTTGGTGCTCTTTACACTAGCAACAGAAGCCTTCATGTTGCCTTCAGTAGTTTTAATTCTCCTTTTGTCCGGGCCTAAGACTTCATCAGTTGTAGTGATGGGTGTGTTGAAAGGCTACATCAAGGGGTGCTCAGTCTCTTCAGAATCCCTAGCCAAACCAGTTGAAACAGAAAGATCCCTGGGGCATGTCAACCTCCCATCATTGCTTTTCTGCACTAGAGGTGTAGATTCGTTAATGGGGGATAATTTCCTCCCATTAACTGAACCTATGATAGGATTGATGTGAGTACAAACCAATGTTCTAGAGGGTCCCTCATCCAATTTTCCAGAGTTCTCAGAAACTGTAGGTTGTATCAAGCTCTCCTCGTCTATGGGATTTTTCATTCTATTACTATAGCTCATCACATTTACCTCAGCAATAATAGTAGGAATCTCCCCATCAACTGATATAGCCTCCTCTGTATGGTCTATATCATCATCCAGCAGCTCAAATGAGTTTTGCAAGTTCAGCCTAAGGGTTGAAGGCTCCCCATCTGATGTGACCACTTTGGGAAGTGAGAAATCTTGCATACTCACCTTCCTGATAGTAGGAGACAGTTCTCTATCCTCTATCTCATCGCAGGTGCCTCCCTGTGTAACCTATGCAGCATAGTCCTGGATCTTCTGCACAGTCTTGTCACTACTGTGATGTGCCTCTGACCTCTTGCCAGCCAAATCCTGGAACCCCTGCTTCCTCAGTTCAGTGATATCATTCCTGCCAGATTTGGTGAGGACCTTCTCATACACATGGTGAGATTTGTCCGGGTCATTGACAGGGCCAGCAACTTTGCTAGTGGCATTCAACTTAGAGCAATTTTGAGTTATGTGTCCTATTAGTTGGCAATGTGCACAGAACATAGGGTGCCTCTCATACTGTACAGAGATAGATAAAGCATGATCATCTACCTCAATAACCACAAATTCAAATAGCTTCTCTGACAAGTCAACATCTATGAGAACCCTAGCAAAGATTCCATAACGCCTCAAATGCGCAGCTTCATCAATGGTGATAGGTGTACCTAACCCTGAAGCTATTTCCAACAAAGTTTGTGTTCCCCAATATTCTTGAGGTAAGTTCATGAATCTTACCCATATCTGAGCATGGGTTTGGTGTTGTGCGTGCGGAGCGAAGTCCTTGGTCCAACTGTAGAAATGCATAAAGCCCGGGTTGAGGTTGATATATCCAAGAGCCCAGATTCGTCTCATCTCAGCAACTGAACTGAAATTGAATTCAAAGAAACCCTTTCCCAAAGGAGTTAGGGTCCAATTCTTCAATTGAGGCCATTGATTAGCTAGTTTAGCCTTCAGTTCTTGCGTTGTGAATGGAGCATCCCCTTTTCGAAGGATCAATCTGCCATGAAGATAGGTTTTGCAAGCTGCTACTCTAGATTCATACGCAGCTCTGGAGATTCGAACACGCACCGAAGTTCCCATCACCACCTTGGGAGGTAGGTTGAAGCTATCGCCGGAAACACCGTCTGAGTTCTCACCGGCAAGGGCCTGAGCAAAGGATTTTGCCGGTGCCGACGTTGTGTGTGCCTGAGCTTCCACTGGTGTGTCGAGCGCTGCCATGAACGGCCTTGGACACACCATAGCTTCATGACCAGAAGACTTCATCGGAGGATCGAAAAATTGCGCCGACTGATAGAAATCGTGAGATCCACGCCGTAGAAGAGCCCAGGGAGGATGGCCACCGTAGAGAGGTGGAGAGGAACCGGAAATAAAGGCAAAAAATGAAGATCGGAGCTATGCCGGAATCTGATCAGAAAGTTGGTAGATCGCCGGAAAGATTCAGTTACGGAGGACATATTCAGAGAGAGAGAGAGTTAGAAAATCCATCATTTCAGGAGGAGATCAAACGAGCCATTAACGTAAGCTAGTCATTTATGTGAAAATTGACTTACTCCCACCGGTCACATATATAAGAAAATATTGTTTTTTCAAGTTCGTTGAATAATTGACGTATCTCAACTATAATGTAGTTCATATACTTCAATTATTTAATGAATCTGAAAATGGAATAATTATTTATAAATGTAACCAGAGGGAGTAGTATTTTAGTAAAATTACTAAATTTTGGTTTAATTGTTTTCTTGCAATTATAATACAAAATCATTTATTAAATTAATGTAACTAATTTTGTTTGAAACTTCATTTCTGAATAATTTTTATCAGTTCTAGTCTTGCAAATACTTAAGTATGCAATTTTTTTATCAAGTAAAATTTGTATATATTTAGAGGCCTAAGAAAATGTCTTCAAGGCTTTACCCATGAACCCACCCTAATTAAATGTATTCAGATATGTATACCATAGATACTCACTTCTAGCTCGACAATTTCAGTTGCTGGTGACTCCCACCGTTAACTAGCATAACCATTTTACAAGTTTGAATAAAATTTATAACAATACGACAACAAATAACACTGCAAACAACCTTTTCGATATAAAAATCAATCAAAAAAGGAACATTACTTTGGTGTGGTCACACCATCCTACCATCATTGTCTGAAAGACCTGAGATCAGGACCCAACCACTTAAATAACCATTGATTTTGATATCAATGTTGGGTCACGAGGGGAGCATTGGGGATCATCACATAGGGTCAAGATCAACCATACAAGTAAGTTGGACGCAATATTTTAACTCCACATTATGACAATGGGTTTTTGCATATTCTTATTTATATGCTGTTCAAAATTTACTTTTCTATACAATATGGAACTTCATGTCGTCACAAACTCACACACTTGTATGATTGTGTGTGTAGGTGGCACACATTATGATTCAGGAAATCCTTTCAAAATTCAATTTTTATCACCCCCATTTTCATTCTAGGATGACTTTATTTTAATGAATTTAATATATTAAAATGGTCACAATATATTTCAACTTTCAAGAGTTACTTTGATCTTAGTGTCTACACTATAACTCTACGAATACCTCTGAAGAGTGTAGCTCTTTTCTAAATTCAGAGGTCCTTTTATTTTCTTGTGTTTATCTTCTCCATTTTGAATTACTGTATTATATATGGATTGAGTATGCTTTGTGCTCGGCTAATATCTAGTAAACTCTTGTTGTTTTAAAAACAAAGAACTAGCTCTCTAAAGTAGGCATGTTTACTTCCAATTTATTTTTATTTTCATTCAACTAATAATAAAAAAGAGAATACATATCAAATATATACCTCATACTTTTTAAAAAGAATTCTAGCATTTCAGATTTTTTTTAAAATGTTCAAATATTTTAGATTTTTTTTAAAATATCCAAATATTATTTTTTAACAGTTTTTGTATTCTCACTATCACAATTGTTACTATGCGAGTCTTCAATGTCCTTGTTAGCAATTTAAAATGAATAGAAGTATAAGAATATGAAAAGTGAAAATATTTTCATAATGTAACGGATCCAACATTCTAACATTTGTGGATTCCTCTATTGGTGTTTACTTGCAGATACATGAACATAGATTTGTCAAACATTCATGAGATTGAGTGCCCTATTTGCTTTGGTATGTAATTTATAATTAATGCTAGATTTTCTTATTTATTACTGCAAATATGGGTAATTTTACTAAAAATATCGTTCTAATGAGAAAATGTAACAATAGATCAAATGAAATGTGGTCAAAAAGTTGAACAGACCAATTTCATATTAGTTTAAATCTACTGTAATATTTAGATTATATATGCGAATTTGTGTTGTAATAATTGGACATAACCTTGCATAAAGAGTGATACATTTGTCTTTGAGAAAGAAAGTCTTTCTAAAAAAAAATGCTTTGATCAAAATTAAAGCTACAATAGGGTACTTATAGGTGGATCTAGATACACTTTTATTAACTTCCTAGTTAATTAATAGATATAATTAAAAACATTTATAGTTTTTATTCTAAAGATTACTCTAAATAATTCTACATTCATAGAAATTTTAAATTGTTAATAATACTTCTCTCTCTTAATTTAAAATTTCCTTCTTCACATGGGGTCCTGCTCTAATTGTGTGCAAATCTATCTTTAGTGTTAAGATTTTATCTTCATGTCCTATTTATAGGTTCAAGTAGATAATCTTGACACATTTCTAGTTGTTTCCTTAATTATTTTTTTAAAAGATAGATGTTTCCTAATTAATACACACTTTTATATACATTCCACAGTTTTCTATAGGTATTCAAAGTACCTCTAGATTTTTCAAATGATTTATCTAAATAATTTGAAACTTGTCTAAATTTCAAATTACTAATAACAATTCACAACTTCTTTGAAGTAATGGAATTTATGGATGAAAATCACAACATACAATAGCTTTTTATATAATTCTCACCTGCAACATATATGATATATTTTATATTTGTATAAATGTTCTTATTCACATATGAATTTGTTATTGTATTGTAGAATATACGCCAGATGAACTAACAGTTAAAGTAATTTGTATCAATCTTTCTTAATAATAATGATCGGATGCTATACTAAAAGGCAATGATTGATTTCATTATATGTTTAGGTATCATAAGAAAAGCAAAAATTATAAGAGAATGTCTGCATCGTTTCTGCGGAGAGTGCATAGAGAAGTGCATGCGATCTGGGTTTGTCCTTAAACTTCCACCATCTTTACTTCTCAATATTTCATATGTTATTTGTTTGAATTGTATTGATTACTTAGTTGTTATATGTTTTCTTGTCATTTGGTGCAGTAAAAATGAATGTCCTATTTGTCGCACACATTGTCCCAGCCAACTCTCACTGGGAGATGATCCAAATTATGATGCATTGATTGCTTTGTTGTATCCGGATATTGACAAGTTTGAGAAAGAGGTGAGATATACACATTTATTTCGTATTAAATAAACCAAATATTTTATCATAATGAAAAGATAATCGATATGGTTATGTTCGACATAGGAATTGGATTTGCTTAAAGAAGAGTTTCCCCAACTACCTGTAGTGGAAAAACCTAAGGAAGTTGTTGATCGCGAAGAAGAAGAAGAAGAAGAAGATTTTTTTGGTGGAGATTTTGTTGAAGAAGGTTTTGTTGTTCAAAGATATATATTGGCTCTACCTGCTCCTCGTCATATGAATGATGAAAGTGATTTTGCCGAAGAACCATTTGTTGATGATGATAATGATGTCGCTGAAGAACTTGTTGATGAAGACGAGGACATGGATGATGATAGTAGCAACTCAGAAGACGAGGACATGGATGATGATAGTAGCAACTAAACATAGTGTCCAAGTGATATGAACCTTTAAGGAACACTTTATCCAATTTTTAAGAATTGGAAATTATTTTTAAGAATAACTAATGAGATTTGCGTGCATGACATGACACACACTTGCTTTGTTTTATTTGATTTAAATTGTCATAAAATGTATGATCAAGACTTTGTTTAAATTATGCCAAACACTTAAGTTTATTTTATTGTTATGAGTATTTTGATTATGTATGGAGCATGGGATACTCGCTACTTATGTGTTTCCCAAACCAAGTTCCCCTTTGTTTGGTGTGTTTTTGTTGAAATAAAAGTGGATTGAATTACATGCTTAAAGATGGATCCCAATAAAGCTTGCAAGGAAGGAAGACAAAAATTAAACAATTTTTGCTTGTATAACCTATACTAATGTTCAAGAAGTGCATGTTGCAGACCAAGATTTAAAAAAATATGTATTGATATGGTTGGATTAAATCAGCAAAGAAAGAAGAAGGTATGGAGAGCCATCCATTAAAACTTGGGAGAAGATGAATATAATGATGAAAAGACATTTTTCACATTCTTATCATCTTAGATAACTCCACAAAAAGAACGTGGAAAAGAAAAAATAGTAAGAAATTAAAAGTAAGGGATAGGAAAGATGAATTAGATGAAAAAGAAAGAAAAAGAATGGGGAATTAAAAGAAAAAAGTGAAGAGAATGAACAATTAAGAGAAAACTAAAAGGAAAGTAAAAAAAGAGTTAAAGCGAGAGAAAAGAAAATAGTAGTAAATTAACATGTTTATTGTGGGCTATTGACTTCTTAAAAAGAAGTCTGTATTTGATGATAATGAAAAAGAAGAAGAAGAAGACCATTATAATAGATACGTTAATGGGTAGTTAATATTTAAAGATAAAAAAGCTAACAAAAAAATTCTAAGAAAAATTTCATAGACATTTAAAGAAAAGAAATGTTTAGTTAATATTTATATATTCTCAGAAACCATTATAACAGAGAGGTAATGAGTAGTTACAAATAGACTTATTTCCATCTTCATGGAAATTTTTATTCCCACCATTTTCTATGTCATGTTCAAGATTTTTTTGGCCTGAAGTTAGTATTATTAATAGTAATCTATTTTTTTGTGATAGACTCAGTTGCAAACCGTACTATTAACTATTGTGATGCTTGGGAGAAGAAGAAAGACAAATGGCAAATGAAATTGTTGGATAAGAAGAAGAAGAAGGTGGAATGTCTTAAGTGGATCATCATATCTAGTTAGTTGTTCATTGTTGTTTTCTTTGTTAAGAAGTAATGCATTTGATGTATGGCTTTGACTTAATGAGTGTGATGAAAATAGTGTTGTGTAATGTGATGTAAGATATTGTTTATGTACCTTGTAATGTAAGATGTTTTGATGAAAATGGTGTTTGTGTCATGTACCTTGTTAGTGTATTTTGAAAATGTAATGTTTATGTTATGATATTGATATGAATGAAAATTGGTTGGTAATGTTACTCAATCATATCAATACTCTATTATTAATTTCCTCGGTCAGTTCTTCACCAACTAGATCAACTGGATGGTCCACATCTTTCCCTGGATTGTTTTTGTTTGCATCAATTCTCCAGACATTTATGCCACTCCTCCTCAGTGGTTTAGGTTGAACGGGTTTCGATTTCAAAACAGGCTTGATAATTGTTCTAACAACATGAAAAGGTTTTACAATATTCTTGGATTGCTTAACTAGATTCGCAGCACTGTGGACAATAGCAGATGGTTTGACCACAATTTGCGCATTTTACCTCTATGAACTATTGTGTGGACATGTGTCGATGGTTTGACAATTGTGTGTGTGTTTGCCTTGTATGAACAACAGTGTGGACATTAGTAGATGGTTTGACAACTGTGTGTTCATTTTTACTTGTGTGAACGGTGGTGACTACATTTGTAGATGGGTTGACATTAGTTCTTGAGTGTGCATAAGGTTCAACTATTATAGACAAAAAAAGTCACTTGTTTGACTTGAGCATTGTTTAGCACATATTGCTTACACTGTTTTAGTGGTTTGAATTTAGAAGTACCATCAGTCTTCCTCTTTTTACTTATATTTGGCACATGTTCATCTATATCAGGTGTATTAATTATTGACTCTACAACATTCCCTCCTTCATATATTAAGAAAAATAATTACTTAGTGTTTGTGCATTTTAAATTTAAAATTACACATTTACTTGGATTAGTATTTACTATTAGGAAAAAGTTTAATTAGCCCCACTAAGCCTCCACCCCTCTATAGTTGCAGAGCGTATGCACCAATGAATGAACAATTGTCAACCACTCCTAAAGGTGCATTGCACCTACTTCAGCTGACTCTTATATTCACTGACAAGAACAATAAATCATATGTGGGAACAAAGTTCTAAGAACCTCTTTACTTGGGTCTTATTTACCTTTTGACTAGTAAAAACAATGGATGGAAGAAATATCAACACGATAGTAGGTACATTTCCTCAAACATCGTCAAGCATCGCGGTATGAACATATCCATCGTTGCTCGAAACTACAAAACCATTATTTTGTCCCACGAGAATATGTTGTGAGATATTGTTGTTGATTTCTTACGAGTATATGTGCTTAACTGCCTTGATTTTTATTGGTGACTATCTTTGCTGTGACTATCTTGGATTGAATTGTAACATTATGTCTGTAAAGATTTTGATTCTTATGATATAATGATTTTCTTGACTAATGTGAAGTTATCTGATATACTATAATCTTCAAGGTTCTGAATATCATGTTTGTGATGTAATACAATTTTGACTCAATTGCTTGCGTGTTCTTCTCATTTATTTTATACTATTACGTGTTCTCGAAACTCACCCCTTCGTTGTTTGTATTTGCTGGCTTGGCCCTGCGGTTGCGAAACCGTAGTTCTTTAGGTTACGAGTCTTGAAGTTAAGTACAAGCCTTCTATGGGGAATTGTTTGTGTCGTCTGTTATTTTGGGGAAAAAGCACCGCTCTGGTAGTGACACAGGAAAATGAATATGTTTATTTATTTAGTTTTGTGCGAGAAAATTATTGTCTACGATGTAAAAGAAAGTATTTTCAAAAGCAAAAGATTCGATGCTAATATTATATTATATTTTTCAAGAAAGTGAAATGTTAATTATGTTCGCTATGAGTCAGTGTGGTATCCTAAATCTTGTGGAAGAATTCTTATATTAGTAGAAAAGTTTTTATTTGACATTTTCCGCTTTTAGTCAAACTCTGTTTTCAAAGGAATAATAGTAATAATTATTTTTAGGATTTAAGGTGTCACAGAAGTACCATCAGTCTTCCTCTTTTTAGTTATATTTGGCACATGTTCATCTATATCAGGTGTATTAATTATTGACTCTACAACATTCCCTCCTTCATATATTAGGAAAAATAATTACTTAGTGTTTGTGCATTTTAAATTTAAAATTACACATTTACTTGCAACCGCCCATCGACATGACTAAATTGCAACACATGATTCAACACGTACTATTGATTTTACCAGAGACACGTACTATTGTGATTTTCAATTCTATATAATGAAGTAGAGATTTGCCATAATATGTTTACAAGTCATATCTAGATTCTACCTTCTAATTATAAGTTACCAACATATACACGAGTTCTATCATGGGGCATCCTGTTTTTATAAAAAAATCTAAACCACATATTTTCATTCATATGTAATATGTTCATTAGATCAAATATTCATACCGGAAATATTTAGTATATATTTTATTTCTAGTATTAGCAGATAACTTATTTATATTTATTTTATTGCTTTTATGGATTACTAGACATGACATTTGACGGAGACATGATATGTTAATTAAGCTGCTCGTGTTCGTAGGGTGAATCTTCAATCCAGGTATGGGGTGAGAGAGAAGAGTTCGAGATCATGAGTGTAAATTAATTGAGTTGAACGGGAAAGTCGTATTTTCCAAAGTTCATTCGGGGCTCAATGCGACGATTGTAGTCCTTGGAGAGAATAATTAAATTAATGTGCAAAATTAGAAGTGTGAGGTTTAAAGATGATTTAGAAACATTAAGGTGTTGCTTGATTTAATTTATGTGAATAGGTGGTATTTGATGTCAATGATAAATTTTGTGCATCTGCTTATACTTGAATTGGCTATAGTGGTATTCTAAGAAGTATTAAAAATGTCTTAGATTTTATATAAAAAAATTTCTCGAATAAATTCACTTTTATTCTGGTCAAGAGTCCATCAATCTGTTTGTTTTTCTATGCAAATGACGAGGATTAAAATTGTTTGATGATGAGAATAATAATGTTGATTAAAATTTGCAGTGTCAATGATGATGTATTTTCATGATTCCGATGTTTTCTATGATGATGATGTTATATTATAATAATGACGAGAATGACGTTGTGAGCGTTGATAGTTAATTTATGACGATGGTGGGGACGAATCTAGTTGTATAGAGAGGAGACATTATATGTAATGATAATGAATTAGAATACATATTGAAACTAAGAATGTGTAATAGCTTATGCTATCAGAAGTAAATTATATAGAGAACCTAGAATAGATGATGGGAAAGAGTATCTCTGTAAAATGAATAATAAAATAAAATAGAGCGATGTTGATGTAGAAATGAGTCATGTGTAAGGGTTGGATTAATGAAGAGAATAAGTGGTGATATAAACGGTCGATAGAGAGTGTCGATGATTAATATTAAATATATATATATATATATATATGTGTGTGTGTGTGTGATTAAATAAATAAGATGAGAGTGATGATGCTTGTCTATGATGATGATGAGAGTGATGTATATAATGATGAGAGTGGTATGTATAACGATGACGAGAGTGATATATGATGATGATGAGTATGTTGATGATTTTTGTGCTTGCATTAGAGTCGTGCATTTTAGTGAGAGTCTTGTATTAATATGTGAATTATTTGAATATGTGTATACTTGTGTTACTTGTCGAATTTATTTCTATACATTCATGTCGAGTCTAAGACTGATGGAGTGCATGATTGATGGAGAAGTCCAGTAACATATCTCTGGCAAACTATGATGAGAAAAGTCCAGTAACATAACTCTGGCAAAATGATGAGTAGGAGTGGTACCACATTCATATAGGTCTTAGGATTGAGTCCATATGCATAAAACTTGATGATGATTTGTATTTGGTGAATAAGTGTAACTGTGTGAGATGATGAAGGTGATTGTATGTTGATGTTCTTATAAAGATAGTTATTGGTGACTATATTTGTTGTGAATGATGTGTAATTTTTGATGTTTGAAATAGTGAGTGTTGTGAATGATGTAGATTATGTTGTGAGATAATGTTGTTGATTTCTTACGAGAATATGTGCTTAACTGCCTTGATTTTTATTGGTGACTATCTTTGCTTTGACTATCTTAGATTGAATTGTAACATTATGTCTGTAAAGATTTTGATTCTTATGATATAATTATTTTCTTGACTAATGTGAAGTTATCTGATATAGTATAATCTTCAAGGTTCTGAATATCATGTTTGTGATGTGATACAATTTTGACTCAATTGCTTGCGTGTTCTTCTCATTTATTTTATACTATTACGTGTTCTCGAAACTCACCCCTTCGTTGTTTGTATTTGCTGGCTTGGCCTTGCGGTTACGAAACCGTAGTTCTTTAGGTTACGAGTCTTGAAGTCAAGTACATGCCTTCTATGGGGAATTGTTTGTGTCGTCTGTTATTTTGGGGAAAAAGCACCGCTCTGGTAGTGACACAGGAAAATGAATATGTTTATTTATTTAGTTTTGTGCGAGAAAATTATTGTCTACGATGTAAAAGAAAGTATTTTCAAAAGCAAAAGATTCGATGCTAATATTATATTATATTTTTCAAGAAAGTGAAATGTTAATTATGTTCGCTATGAGTTAGTGTGGTATCCTAAATCTTGTGGAAGAATTCTTATATTAGTAGAAAAGTTTTTATTTGACATTTTCCGCTTTTAGTCAAACTCTGTTTTTAAAGGAATAATAGTAATAATTATTTTTAGGATTTAGGGTATCACAGAAGCACCATCAGTCTTCCTTTTTTTACTTATATTTGGCACATGTTCATCTATATCAGGTGTATTAATTATTGACTCTACAACATTCCCTCCTTCATCTATTAGGAAAAATAATTACTTAGTGTTTGTGCATTTTAAATTTAAAATTACACATTTACTTGCAACCGCCCATCGGCATGACTAAATTGCATCACATGATTCAACAACAACCTTCCATCTATGGGTTGATGGTGCCATACGCCTCTAGAAAGTGTGTGAGATGAGTGTTGTAATCTTCATACTCCTTCCCTGACAATTGGTTGTCTTTGAGACAAATGTGTATGGAAGACTTGATGTCAATTGGAACCCTAGAGCTACCTCATCTAGATTATTAAACCATCTATAATCTCCAAGTGTGATTCGTGAGATTCCCTCCATCTCTTCTGATGAGTAGTATCAAATGGTGATTTCTTTGACTTCTTCTTCTTTTGCTAAGATCGATTATCAGATGGCTCTTTCAGTTTTTCGATGTCTGGATCAAGCAGTAGCGGACGTGAATATGCATCTTCTTTGATGGATTAATGACAACAGTAACAATTTTTATTAAGTGCTTGATAAACGATGGCTTGGATTATGAAACTATTCTGGACCGGCTAGAACACCAATCCCACGTTGACACGTGGCCTAAACTTACACCGCCTTAAGGCTCCACACTTGAAGTAACACAACAACTTTAATGCACCGCATCACATACAAGCACTCCCCTGCGTGAGGATCACCCTACACATGTCCTCTAACCGTTCCTAATCACACAACATCATTCCATGGCATGTATGCTTACTATACAGTCATTGCGGCCATGGTAGAACTTATGAGGCATTCCCTTATAAACAACACCAGTCACCCTAGGGGAATCTAGACCCAGATAATTGCAACCATGGTAGAACTTGCGAGGCATCACTTTGTGAACTATATCGTTGCACAACGAGCATGCCAATTGTATCACATACTTATACCATTGGAACGAGCGCAATCCTCACTCATGCAACAAGTTCAAACAATCTGAGGTTATCACCTCTAGTAGCTCCCAAGAGCAGTACCCTAGGTCATTCAAAGTCATCATTCTTTACTAAGAGCAACGACTTGGGGGGCTATTGTTCTGGACCAGTAAAAGAATTTAGGCCCAATACAAACCAAGCCCAAATTTCGCATTTGGCAATATTACTCGCAACACACCCCATCCCCGCGAGGGGGGTGATCAGATCTAAGGAGACCCGTTCAAACAAACAGTAATAGTCACCATCATGGCTCCCTCAAACACCCACCTCTATATAAAAGTCGAAGAAAAAGTTTAAAGGGACAAAAACAAAAATTTGATAGATATATAGGGAGCAAAAACATATTAAAATCTAAATTAAATCCTCATGGGAAAACTTCATATGTGTTAAAGATAGACTAAGTCTAATGAACCCTTACTTATGGTCTTTCCTATATCTAACGGTGTCATTTCCTAGTCGTATAAACGTTGAACACGAAACATATTCAAATTAAATACAAATCAGATCATAATTAAATAAATAAATTGCATTAGTGATTTCAAACAAATTAATATAGGTTCTAACAACCCACTTTTCGTTAGGAATATTTTATTATTTATTATATGTGTTTATGTGCTTGTTTGTGTATTTGACTTGGGATTCGTGGATTTTTAGACGAGAAGGGTATTTTAGTCATTTTTTAGGACTAAGTATTTTGGTCATTTGAGGAGCGAAGGTAAACTAGTAATTTTAGAATATGAAATGTTTAAGTGTTTTAGTGTGAATGATTGTTTTTATTAAGTTAGTAGTAACTTGAGGTAATTAGTTTGAGACTGTAATTATGAGATGTTTTAAAGAGTTAAGTGAGTTACACTTTAGAATTAGAGTATTACTTTTCCCACCCTATGGCCTTCTCCCACACCCTGTAAATTTTCTAAAAATGCCCTTGTGCAGCTCAAATTTTAAAATCCGGATTCATGTTTACTATTTCGGATTTTATAATCCGGACAATTCTTATGTATAATCAGCCATCAGACTCTCACATTTTAGCAGTTTTGAGTTTTGCTTTTAAAAACAACAAAAAAACTAAGTAAAAAATGTTAAAAACCTAACAAATAAAATCATAAAAATATAAAAATACCACCAAAAAAATTCTAAAAGTCAAATAAACTAATGCAAATTTTTTCGGATTTTTCTGAAAATATGAAAAATGGGTCTAAACGATGAAATTTTTGATTTTGAGGGGCGGAGTCCCGTAAGAAGTCCATTTTAGGGGAGTCGTGATTCTTGAATTTTTTCTAATTTTCTGTTGAAGATTCGGAGCAATCCGATCAAGTAGCCCAAAAACCCGATTTTTGACTAAGAACAGGTAACAATGACCCAAAACAGAAGGTTGAGAGTTAGGAAGATTAATATTGTTCCCTAAAATGACTATCTATGTTACAAACATGTTTAAAATTTGTGCTGATACAGTTCAGATTATATAATCCGGAAAAATCATGTAGCGCACACTATTTTTTAAAGTTTCCAGATTTCAAAATCCAGAAAAATCCGAAATTGTGAAAAACTCAAATTTTCACCTTATAACAAAGGAAAACATGAATTTGGATTTTAAAATCCGGATTACACAAGGGTGCTTTTGGAAAATTTATAGGGCACGCTAGTTATCCATAGGGTGGGAAAAGTAATCCTCTTAGAATTAAGTGGTAAGAGTTTTGAGGCTCATTATGAATTGAGATAACCTAACCCAATAGTTGGGCTATATAAGGATAACTTATGAGGAGAATTAGGGTTACACTTATTCCACTCGTTCACACAAAGTGCCTAGAGAAACATAGAGAGAATTGAGAGAGAAGTGAAGATAGAAGATAGAGAAAGAGAACCCAATCGAAGATAAGAAAAGAGGAGAGCTAGGATTCAAAAAAGGAGTGAAGATTTTGGTGGATTAGTTAATCTTAAGAGGAAACAACAAGGTAAGAGTGATATGTTTGTTCTACCTAATAATCTATAATCTTGTTTTTAGCTTATGGGTCATAATTGTTTTGTTTGATTTTTGAAAATTGATGATTATATATGTAATTTTTGTGCTTGGAAATATGTGGTGAATTTGGGTATATGAAATTGTTGAAAATTAGTTGATGCTTTAATTTTCGTTTCCTACCCTTTACGGCCTAGCCCTTACCTTCCTCTTCCGAGGGGCGAATTCAGCTTAGTGAATTTTGGAATTTGATTTGGTTGTTTGCCTTGCCGACAATGCTTACTCTAGTTGCCTTATTATTCCTTTTTATTTAGGGAATTGATTTAAACTTATCATGGATGGAAGGTTTGTCCTATCAGACACAAAAATGATTACGATTTTTTTGTTGGAAAGAAAACGCTCATTTTATTATTGATCAAGAAATGAATTTACAATGGGGCCTATATGTAAAAACTTGAAGAAAAGTAAAATATATAACTTTGAATTAGAACTATCCTGATACTTAACTATAGTAGCACTTGCGCTTGTCGGAATTCCATGTCCTCGGAATCAGAGTGTGGTCCAGTGTATCCAGAGTATAAGCCCCTTTGAAATTCAGGGGCCAAAATTTAAATGACCCCTATTTACAGGAACAAAATATATAAATAAGCCATTAATTTTAATGGAAAATATTTTTTTAAAAGGAATAAGTTTTAATATTTAACAATATACTTTGTTCACATTTTTTGACCGGAAATTATTTATTTTGGTCAAGTGACTAGAATTTATTATTAATAGTTAATTATTTGTTTGGTAATATTTAATGTTTTTTTCTATTATTAATTTTTTTATTTTTAAAATTATATTTTCTTATTACTATCCATATAACATGTCATCTATTTTCATATAATAATTCATGGTTAAGATTTTTAAAAATTCAATATCGTACGACTTAAAAAAAAATACAGTCAAATTTTGTAATAATTATTTTCCTATTTTTTATAATACATAGTTTTAAGTTTACTAGTATTTATAAATAAACAATTATATATCATTAATTAGGTCAAATATATTTTTTGGTATAATGTTATTTTTATAAGTTAATAAATATTTCCATTCATTCAATTTGACACTACCAAAAAAATATTATACACAAAAAAGGAAGAAGAAATATGAATAAATAAAATGGGAAATAATCAAGTGCAAATTGTTTAGGAAGACACACCTAGTCATCAAAAAGTAGCATGTATGAAGAGCATATCACCTTTCAAATTATAAAATTGTCTTTGAACTTATATCATGTTGAATTTTTATTTGCTAACTACAATTACTCTTCAGGAAGTATAAAATCAACTTAAGAAAACCAAATCTATCTGATTGACCACAATGTCAGAAAACAAGCGCTCTCATGAAAAGTCTGCCAAAGAGAATGAGGAGACCAAGAAAGAGATAAACAACTTGCAAGAGCAACCCAAATATGAAGTTGGTAAGCGCTTTTCTGCTTTCTTAATATTATCTCAATAACATAATTGTTGCTTCTTGTATTTTCTTATGCACTCTTATCATTTGTTTCATAAATTACTGTTGTTTATTTATATGTGTTTATTATCTTGCTTATTTGTTTGCATTAGGACCACATCAAATGCATCCGTCTGATAATGAAGAAAGAGATGAAGAAAAAGAAGAGGACAGTGATGATGATGATGAAGTAGAAGAACAGGAAAAGGAAGCATACGATGAAGCTGTAGAAAATGAGAAAGCTGAAAAAGTAGAGTATGTCAATCTGATTCCTCATATACTCTCATATAGTATATCATTTAGCATTTTATTCTTTAATCATTGATTCCGGCTTGAAATTTTTATGTGGATTTTAATTACTCCATCTGATCTTGAATATAAGTAACAAAAAATACATATATTTGGTTTTAATTTGGATCAAATACATAGCCATACTTAAGATCTAAGGATGAATGTGTATATTTGTATGTTGGTTTCTCTGAGGTAGGTGAGAGTATCACTATGGTTTTCACTTGTGTGATCTCATGCTTAATTTTTGGGTTGTGTGAGGTTTTTGCTTAGTTAGTTTATAATTACACCATAGCCAAGTCCAAGGAATCAACATGTATTTTCTTAGAATTATTTTCAAATCTTACTCAATATATTCTTAGATAGGTGTTTAGTATGATTTTATCTAGGTTTAAATATCACTTGGTCCTTGACACATTTTCTAAGTTCAATTTGATCTAATAACATTAAAATCTTTAAAATGAGTCAGTTTGGCCTTTAAGGTTTGTCTATTAACGCAAGCTAGTCATTTATGTGAAAATTGACTTACTCCCACCGGTCACATTTATAAGAAAATATTATTTTTTCAAGTTCGTTGAATAATTGACGTATCTCAACTATAATGTAGTTCATATACTTCAATTATTTAATGAATATGAAAATGGAATAATTATTTATAAATGTGACCAGAGGGAGTAGTATTTTAGTAAAATTACTAAATTTTGGTTTAATTGTTTTCTTGCAGTTATAATACAAAATCATTTACTAAAGTATGCAATTTTTTTAGCAAGTAAAATTTGTATATATTTAGAGGCCTAAGAAAATGTCTTCGATATGTATACCATAGATACTCACTTCTAGCTCGACAATTTAAGTTGCTGGTGACTCCCACCGTTAAGTAGCATAACCATTTTACAAGTTTGAATAAAATTTATAACAATACGACAACAAATAACACTGCATCTAATGAACAAGAACAACCTTTTCGATATAAAAAACAATCAAAAAAGGAACATTATTTTGGTGAGGTCACACCATCCTACCATCATTGTCTGAGAGACTTTTGAGATCAGGACCCAACCCCTTAAATAACCATTGATTTTGATATCAATGTTGGGTCACGAGGGGAGCATTGGGGATCATCACATAGGGTCAAGATCAACCACACAAGTAAGTTGGACGCAATATCTTAACTCCACATTATGACAATGGGTTTTTGCATATTCTTATTTACATGGTGTTCAAAATTTACTTTTCTATACAATATGGAACTTCATGTCGTCACAAACTCACATACTTGTATAATTGTGTGTGTAGGCAGCACACATTATGATTCAGGAAATCCTTTGAAAATTCAATTTTTATCACCCCCATTTTCATTCTAGGATGACTTTATTTTAATGAATTTAATATATTAAAATGGTCACAATATATTTGAACTTTCAAGAGTTACTTTGATCTTAGTGTTTACGCTATAACTCTATGAATACCTCTGAAGAGTGAGCTCTTTTCTAAATTCAGAGGTCCTTTTATTTTCTTGTATTTATCTTCTCCTTTTGAATTACTGTATTTTATATGGATTGAGTATGCTTTGTGCTCGGCTAATATCTAGTAAACTCTTGTTGTTTAAAAAACAAAGAACTAGCTCTCTAAAGTTTACTTCCAATTTATTTTTATTTTCATTCAACTAATAATAAAAAAGAGAATACATATCAAATATATACCTCATACTTTTTAAAAAGAATTCTAGCATTTCAGATATTTTTTTAAATGTCCAAACATTTTAGATTTTTTTTAAAATATCCAAATATTATTTTTTAACACTTTTTGTCAAACGAATAGAAGTATAAGAATATGAAAAGTGAAAATATTTTCATAATGTAACGGATCCAACATTCTAACATTTGTGGATTCCTCTATTGGTGTTTACTTGCAGATACATGAACATAGATTTGTCAAACATTCATGAGATTGAGTGCCCTATTTGCTTTGGTATGTAATTTATAATTAATGCTAGATTTTCTTATTTATTACTGCAAATATGGGTAATTTTACTAAAAAAATCGTTCTAATGAGAAAATGTAACAATAGATCAAATGAAATGGTCTAAAAGTTGAACAGACCAATTTCATATTAGTTTATGAGAAAATCTACGGTAATATTTAGATTATATATGCGAATTTGTGTTGTAATAATTGGACATAACTTTGCATAAAGAGTGATACATTTATCTTTGAGAAAGAAAGTCTTTCTAAAAAATAAATGCTTTGATCAAAATTAAAGCTACAATAGGGTACTTATAGGTGGATCTAGATACACTTTTATTAACTTCCTAGTTAATTAATAGATATAATAAAAACATTTATAGTTTTTATTCTAAAGATTACTCTAAATAATTCTACATTCATATAAATTTTAAATTTGTTAATAATACTTCTCACTCTTAATTTAAAATTTCCTTCCTTACATTGGGTCCTGCTCTAATTGTGTGCAAATCAATCTTTAGTGTTAAGATTTTATCTTCATGTCCTATTTATAGGTTCAAGTAGATAATCTTGACACATTTCTAGTTGTTTCCTTAATTTTTTTTTTAAAAGATAGATGTTTCCTAATTAATACACACTTTTATATACATTCCACAGTTTTCTATAGTTATTCAAAGTACTTCTAGATTTTTCAAAATATTTATCTAAATAATTTGAAACTTGTCTAAATTTCAAATTACTAATAACAATTCACAACTTCTTTGAAGTAATGGAATTTATGGATGAAAATCACAACATACAATAGCTTTTTATATAATTCTCACCTGCAACATATATGATATATTTGTATAAATGTTCTTATTCACATATGAATTTGTTATTGTATTGTAGAATATACGCCAGATGAACTAACAGTTAAAGTAATTTGTATCAATCTTTCTTAATAATAATGATCGGATGCTATACTAAAAGGCAATGATTGATTTCATTATATGTTTAGGTATCATAAGAAAAGCAAAAATTATAAGAGAATGTCTGCATCGTTTCTGCGGAGAGTGCATAGAGAAGTGCATGCGATCTGGGTTTGTCCTTAAACTTCCACCATCTTTACTTCTCAATATTTCATATGTTATTTGTTTGAATTGTATTGATTACTTAGTTGTTATATGTTTTCTTGTCATTTGGTGCAGTAAAAATGAATGTCCTATTTGTCGCACACATTGTCCCAGCCAACTCTCACTGGGAGATGATCCAAATTATGATGCATTGATTGCTTTGTTGTATCCGGATATTGACAAGTTTGAGAAAGAGGTGAGATATACACATTTATTTCGTATTAAATAAACCAAATATTTTATCATAATGAAAAGATAATCGATATGGTTATGTTCGACATAGGAATTGGATTTGCTTAAAGAAGAGTTTCCCCAACTACCTATAGTGGAAAAATCAGAGGAAGTTGTTTATCGCGAAGAAAAAGAAGAAGATTTTTTTGGAGGAGATTTTGTTGAAGAAGGTTTTGTTGTTCAAAGATATATATTGGCTCTACCTGCTCCTCGTCATATGAATGATGAAAGTGATTTTGCTGAAGAACCATTTGTTGATGATGATAATGATGTCGCTGAAGAACTTGTTGATGAAGATGAGGACATGGATGATGATAGTGGTAACTCAACATAGTGTCCAAGTGATATGAACCTTTAAAGACACTCTATCCAATTTTCAAGAATTGGAAATTATTTTTAAGACTTTGTTTTATTTGATTTAAATTGTCATAAAATGTTTGATCAAGACTTTGTTTAAATTATGCTAAACCCTTAAGTTTATTTTATTGTTATGAGTATTTTGATTATGTATGGAGCATGAGATACTCGCTACTTATGTGTTTCCTAAACCAAGTTCCACTTTGTTTGGTGTGTTTTTGTTGAAATTAAAGTGGATTGAATTACATGCTTAAAGATGGATCCCAATAAAGCTTGCAAGGAAGGAAGACAAAAATTAAACAATTTTTGCTTGTAAAACCTATACTAATGTTCAAGAAGTGCATGTTGCAGACCAAAATTTAAAAGATTATGTATTGATATGGTTGGAGTAAATCATCAAAGGAAGAAGAAGGTATGGAAAGCCATCCATTAAAACTTGGGAGAAGATGAAAATAATGATGAGAAGACGTTATTCACATTCTTATCATCATAGAGAACTCCACAAAAAAAACGTGGAAAAGAAAAAAAAAGTAAGAAATTAAAAGTAAGTGATAGGAAAGATGAATTAGATGAAAAAGAAATAAAAGAACATGGAATTAAAAGAAAAAAGGGAAAAGAATAAACAATTAAGAGAAATATAAAAGGAAAGTAAGAAAAGAGTAAAAAGCGAGAGAAAAGAAAATAGTAGTAAATTAACACGTTTATTGTGGGCTATTGACTTCTTAAAAAGAAGTATGTCTTTGATGATAATGAAAAAGAAGAAGAAGAAGAAAAGAAGAAGTTAATATTTAAAGATAAAAAAGCTAACAAAAAAGATTCTAAAAAAATTTCATAGACAATCAAAGAAAAAAAATGTTTAGTTAATATTTATATATTCTCAAAAACCATTATAATAGAGAGGTAATGAGTAGTTACAGATAGACTTATTTCCAACTTCATGGAAATTTTTATTCCCACCATTTTCTATGTCATGTTCAAGATTATTTTAGCGTGAAGTTGGTATTATTAATAGTAATCTATTTTTTTTTATAGACTCTGTTGCAAACCGAACTTGTAACTTTGGTGATGCTTGGGAGAAGAAGAAAGACAAATGGCAAATGAAATTGTTGGATAAGAAGAAGAAGAAGAAGGTGGAATGTCTTAAGTGGATCATCTTATCTAGCTAGTTGTTCTTTGTTGTTTTCTTTGTTAAGAAGTAATGCATTTGATGTATTATTTTGACGTAATGAATGTGATGAAAATAGTTTTGTGTAATGTGATGTAAGATCTTGTTTATGTACCTTGTAATGTAGGATGTTTTGATGAAAATAGTGTTTGTGTCATGTATCTTGTTTGTGTATTTTGAAAATGTAATGTTTATGTTATGATATTGATATGAATGAAAATTGGTTTGTAATGTTACTCAACCATATCAATACTCTATTATTAATGTCTTTGACCTTGAAGACATAAATGTGACGACATACCTATTTCACTTTGATAGATAAGAAACAATTCATCCATTCACTCATAACACATAATGGCATAAATCATATAAAGTTTAACAAAAGTTGGACTTTGCCAAATAAAGTTATACAAAATAACCTAGACCTAGCCAAATAAATTCATAAATAAGTTGGTTCATACTACCAAACAAAAAATGATCTAAGAAGGAAACACCTAAATATATTACATTAAGCACCGAACATATTTTACTTTGTCAACTTTTCTTAAAAGGACAAGCAGCTTCCACTTTTATCACTTGCTTTCCTGGTACCGCTTTTATCACCTTGTCACTTCTTCACCAACTAGATCAATTGGATGAACCACATCTTTCCCTGGACTGTTTTTGTTTGCTTCAATTCTCCAGACATTTATGCCACTCCTCCTCAGTGGTTTAGGTGGAACGAGTTTCCGTTTCAAAACAGGCTTGATAATTGTTCTAACAACATTAAAATGTTTTACTATATTCTTAGATTGCTTAACTAGATTCACAACAGTGTGGACAATAGCAGATGGTTTAACCACAGTTTGTGAATTTTACCACTATGAACTATTGTGTGGACATGTGTCGATGGTTTGACAATTGTGTGTGCATTTGCCTTGTATGAACAACAGTGTGGACATTAGTAGATTGTTTGACAATTGTGTGTTCATTTTTACTTGTATGAATGATGGTGACTACATTTGTAGATGGGTTGACATTAGTTCTTGAGTGTGCATAAAGTTCGACTATTATAGACAAAAAAATCACTTGTTTGACTTGAGCATTGTTTAGCACAGATTGCTTACACTGTTTTAGTAGTTTGAATTTAGAAGTACCATCAGTCTTCCTCTTTTTACTTATATTTGGCACATGTTCGTCTATATCATGTGTATTAATTATTGACTCTACATCATTCCTTCCTTCATATATTAGGAAAAAGTCTAATTAGCCCCACTATGCCACCACCCATCTATAGTTGCGGAGCGTATGCACCAGTGAATGAACAATTGTCTAAAGGTGAGAAAAATACAAGAAGGGGTGGGGGGGGGGGGGGGGGGGGGGGGTTGAATTGTGTTTGATATTTCTTCGTTTTCTCTTAAAACTTAAGTAACTGTTCAGAATCTGATAGAGTTCAGCTTCTGAAGTGATGTATGTTTAGTATCTAAATGCAGCGGATAAAAATAGAGAGAGAGAGAGAGAGAGAAGAAACACACAAAGCAATTATACAAGTTCCTTCCACAAACCGAAAGTAGTCCTGTCCCCCTTGCATTTCCAAGGAGAGTTCACTAAAATCAATATCTGATTACAATTGCTCAAACACTAAAGTAAGAGACTTCAAACTACTCAAGCACAACTGCAAGAGATTTCCTATGCTCAAGCACAACTGCAAGAGACTTCCTAAGCTCAAGCACAACTGGAAGAGACTTATATTCAAACAGAATTACAAAGAAAAATGTTTGAGGTTGAACACTTGATATACAATCAGTGGTGTTCACAATACAATTCAGATGCAGACTCTTAAGAGTCTAGAATTTCTAAGATATGAAAGTTGATAAGAAATTCTAAGTGAACTTTTGATGTAAAACAATTTTAGCAGAGGTTTGGCACTAGTAAAATGTTGTGTGAGTCTTGCAATTCTTGAGGTCTTCACTACTTTATATAGAGGTGTGAAAGAGACGTTGTTGATTGTCAGCACATCAAAAAAGAGTCGTTTGAAGCTTGATCATATCACCAATGATTTGTTGCCTGATTTGGTTAATGTCCTATGAAGGAATAATTTCAAATCCATTCCTGTATAGAGGAGTAACCAGTGTAGTCATAGCTGTTGTTCTTGTATTATTGCAGACACAAAACAGAGTAGTGGAGAAGGTGGTTGTACAATTGTACTATTGTCCTTTTCCAACGTTCTTCAGTGAATAAGCTTCCAACGCTTTCAAATTCTCTAAAATTAGCCGTTACTCTAAGGCTTCTATTCTTTTGCAAAGATAGGCGAGATGAATCAGCTTTTGACATCCATTTAAGCTTCCAGTCTTCTGATGATCTTCAGAACTTCTGATAGGCAGCTTCTGATGAGAGCGCTTCTGATGACGTCATCTTCGGAACCTCTTGTCTTCAGATCCTCTAGTCTTCAGAACCTCTTTTCTTTAGATGCTTCCTTGCAACATAAGTGTCGCGTCTTTTTTTGAAGATCAAGGCTTTTGATTAGCGTTTAACTCACTAATTTATTTCACGACTTACTTTTAATTTTTCAAAAGAAAGGGGAAAAGGTTCAAATACCACATTTTTTAAGATTAGGGTTCGGGGGTTGATTACATAAAGGGAAGGTATTAGCACCCTTTATGTTTGTAGTACTCTACGAGAACCTATCAAAACCTCGTAGTTCGGGGTAGAAATTTCGCTTGATTTGTTTGGTTGATTTTAAAGTTTTGAAAATGTTTTTGAAAGATAAAAAAAAAAAGCCAAAGTGACAAAATGTGAAGTTGGTTGATTTTAAATTTGAAGAAAATAAAGGTCTAAGTATGATTAAAAATTGATTCAAAGTTTGATTAGGAAAAATAAAAATAAGAAGGATCACTTGATTTGAGAGTCAATGTTTATTGTGAAAATGTTTTTGTGGTTTTGGTTATTTGCATGTTTTTGTTCTTTTTTGAATAATAGCTAAACTAAAATTAAAACTAATGGAGCAAAAAAATAAAACCTAGGTATTTTGTAGTGACGTTGGATCACCACAAAAACCTTTAACCTAGGCTACATATAAAGCATACAAGAAAACAATACACACACGCACACGCACACTTTTCTCATTTACATTATTTACATTGACCTAGGATACATTCTAATTCATATGCAATAAAAGTAAATGACGAAGAGATAAATATGCGTGAATAACTAATAAACCTAAACTAAAAATGCATGAATGATTTACATTGGCCTAATATACATTCTAAAATCTGAAAAATAAATGACAATAATTAAAATGCATACGATGATATTAAACCTAAATAAATTAAAAGTAAATAATAATAATAAAAAAAAATGCATGATCTAATATTAAGCATGAAATAAATAAATGTGTGAAATAAAAGACCATGATAAAATGAAATAGAAATGCTAAAAAAAATTGATTGTGAAAAGTTAAATGTGGTGAGATTGATGATTTGTTTTAAGAATGAGTTTTAGAATGAACAAGTTGTACAACTTGCATCCTGACCACTCGAGAATTAAAGGGATGTACATCTGATTAACACTCTAAAAAATGCTTTGTTTTGAAAATAAATTTTAGAACGAATAAAATGTAATTTTTTTTGGGATTGTTTTAATAAAGCATGATACAAATTAAAGATAAAGCACAAACTTATACATTAGATTGGCTTATAACAACCTGTCAAAAAAGAATGGCTTATAACACGAAAAAAAAAAAATAACAAGTAGCCTAGAGAATAAGGTAAAAACAAATAATAAAATGTAGCCTAGAGATATAACACAAACGAATAATGAGATGCAGCCTAGAGATATAACACAAAAACAAATAGTAAGATGCAGCCTAGAGATATTGGATTCATGTGTATCTGACCCAAATAAATAAATAAAACAGATGCAGAAACAGAATATAAGTGTATGTATAGTGAGAGAAGATTCAACACAAAAGGAAGGAAACAGAATAGAAGAAAAGGGATACGAACAGTGGTGGATGGATTTCGCGGAAACAGCGTGGTCGTCGGAGGGAGGTGCTCGCAGTGGTGCTCCGGATAAAGATGACGGTAACTGCGTCGTAGGTCGATTTGCGGCAGTGTTGAACGTGATTGGTGTTGCAGCTACAACCTCTCTTTTCTATAGTTTTCCTTTCTCTCTCAAACACGTATTACCATGCCTTTGCTTTTGGATATGAGTGATGGATTTTGATAAGTTTGAACGCGTTAATATTGGAAGGATTGACAATGATTTGATTTGGGTATATAAATGAGAGCTTTGTGAAGTAAAATGAGATTTGTGGTGTGGGTTGAAGGTTGTGTATGGATCTGTCGTGGGGGATATTGGTGCTTGGATGTGTTGAAATCGTGATGTTGTTATCTCATGGAAATAGTGGTTTATGTGACATATTGGTTGGGTGTGTGAATCGGCCAGTGCTTGTATGCATTTCTCTTGCAGATGATTGTTTTGATTTGTAGGTTTCAATTTATAGTGCTCAGGATTAGGGTTTTAACATGAAACTGAATCCTTGGCTTGGAGAAGAGAAAAAACATTGTTGCTGAATTTTGGGACTAGGATGGAGGACTTATCATCTAATAAAAATAAATAATAAAAAAGGATAACTATGCATATTTTTGGATTTGGACTTTTTTTGGACTTATCATCGAATAATGTAAATAAAAATAAATAAATAAATAAATAAGTGAAATAGGAATAAAGATAATGAAAAATAAAAGATGGAAATTAATAAAAAATAAAATTAAGAGGAATAATAATAACAATGAAAAGTGAGAAGAGGACTCGAATCGGAACCAAAAAATGAGGTATTTTAAAATACCTCTGTGTTGAATTTTTCACTGAAAAGTCAATGACTGATCAGGGTCAAATGACATATGAATGTAGGGTCTTAGGTCAAAAATTGAGGTATGACAATAAGCTTCCTTTTTGTAGATTCCAATAACTCTCATTTGTTCTTTATAACCTATTGGTTGATTTAAAAGACACTAAATTTTTGTCTATGGTCCTGTACACTTGAACAAATATTAGCATATTCAATTGACTATTTTTAATACCTTGTAATCATCATAACTCAAAGGGTAATGTTAAACACATTTTGTTCCAACATTGTCAACCACCGCTAAAGGTACACCACACCTACTTCAACCGACTCTTATATTCACTGACAAGAACAATAGGACATATGCGGGAACGAAGTTCTAAGAACCTCTTTACTCGGGTCTTATTTACCTTTTGACTACTAAAAACAATGGATGGAAGAAATATCAACACTATAGTAGGTACATTTCCTCAAACGTCGTCAAGCATCGCGGTATGAACATATCCATCGTTGCTCGAAACTACAACAACATTATTTTGTCCCACAGTGATGAAAACCCATATAGCAACCCCAGTGCCACCTTTTGAACAAACAAAAGAATGAGTGCAACCACCATTGACAAGACTAAACTTCATAACATGAATCAATAGAAATTATAGATGCTCCGTGAGAAAAATTAAAGATTGTCTGAAGTGCAACCGTCCATTGACATGACTAAACTGCATCACATGATTCAACAACAACCTTCCATCTATTTAGTCTGATTCTAATACTCCATATGGATTGATGGTGCCATACGCCTCTAGGAAGTGTGTGAGATGAGTGTTGTAATCTTCATACTCCTTCCCTAAGAATTGGTTGTCTTTGACACAAATGTGTATGGAAGACTTGATGTCAAGTATAATGGGTTTGCAATTGGAACCCTAGAGCTACCTCATCTAGATTTTTAAACCATCTATAATCTCCAAGTGTGATTCGTGAGATTCCCTCCATCTCTTCTTCATCAGATGAGTAGTATCGAATGGTGATTTTTTGACTTCTTCTTCTTTTGCTAACAAGATCGATTTCCGGAAGGCTCTTTAAGTTTTTCGATGTCTGGATCAAGCAGTAGCGGATGTGAATATGCATCACGCATGAAACTAAACTCGAAATTAGTAGAGTTGCTGAATAGAGTTAGCAGTAATAATTTTTTATAGATACTAAAATGAAAATAGAAATAAATAACTAAACTAAAAGTTAAAAAAAAAAACTACGTAAATAAAATATACTACATGAAAAAAAAAAAAAATTGTTATTTTGGGAAAAAATTTAGACGAAAATAAAATATAATCTATAAATACAAATAAAATCTACCCTAAAAAAATAAAAACAAACCTAATATAATAAAATAATATCTAATATGAAATTGAAAATAAAAATAAAACAAATAAGCTAAATAAATATACAAAATAAGTAAAACAAATTGCTTTGTTGAATATCAACAATCCTTGGCAACAACATGAAAAATATGATGATAAAGTGATAAGTTATCATCTCCACGTGGATTGTTGACTACTCATGAATTAACTAAACTTATTGATTATAAAAGCAGTAAAGGGGTTGAAGAGTTTGCAAGTTTGAATTGTTTGCACAATGAGAGTAGTAGTTTTGATTGCAGAAAATAAAATATTTTGATTCAAATGTTTAACGACGACTAGGATTCTTCGAATTCTCTATATCTTCTTTGATGGATTAATACCATGTTCAGTAACAATATTTATTAAGTGCTTGATAAACGATTGCTTGGATTACGAAACTATTATGGACCGTCCAGAACACCAATCCCACGTTGACACACTATGGCTTAAGGTTTCACGCCTGAAGGAACACACCAACTTTAATGCTCTGCATCACATACAAGCACTCCCCTGCGCGAGGATCACCCTACACATGTCCTATAACTATTCCTAATCACACAACATCATTTCATGGAATGTATGCTCACTATACAATCATTGCGGCCATGGTAGAACTTATGAGGCATTCCCTTGTGAACAACACCATTCACCCCGTGGGATTCTAGACCCAGATAATTGCAACCATGGTAGAACTTTTGAGGCATCACTTTGTGAACTATATCGTTGCACTGCGAGCATGCCAATTGTATCATAAACTTTTACCATGGAACAGACGCATTCCTCACTCATCCAACAAGTTCAAACAATCAGATGTTATCACCTCTAGTAGCTCCCACGAGCAATTACTTGGCTCATTCAAAGTCATCACTCTTTACTAAGAGCAATGACTTGGGGGGCTAGTGTTCTGGACCGGCCAAAGAATTTAGGCCAAATACAAACCAAACCTAAATTTTGCATTTGGCAACATTACTCGCAACACACCCCATCCCCGCGAGGGGGGTGATCAGAGCTAAGGAGACCCGTTCAAACGAACACTAACGGTCACCATCATGTCTCCCGCAAACACCCACCTCTATATAAATAGGACTCTTTACAGTCCAAAAGGTTAGCATTTAATCTCTCTTTGAACCCTCATTTTGATCCCATACTAACATGAGCGTCAGAGTGTCTGCAAGTACACCCTCCGCCGTTCCAGTTATCAACTTACGCATTCCACCACCATACAACCACCGTACAAAACTGCACTGATAGTCACCTTTCAATCAGCTACGATCAGAATTTATTATGATAAATATACCTATTCAAGGGTAGTACGAACCAAGTTCTCAAAGGATGAATCATAATCTAACTATCATACCAAAAAAAAAACTAATTTGATCAAGATGATTAAGCAACTTTCAGCATGTTCTTGTTCGGGTTAAATAAGGGGGTACATTAACTTTATACCAAAACCTAGGGATCATACATAGATAAGTCTTGGTCTTATGTCTAGCTAAGGTCTAATAGAATCATTTAGGGCTTATGTATGCATAGGAAAATAAATAAATATAGGTTCACCTTAGCAACATAAAACATATACAAAGAAATAATTATAGACATACTTTAAAAACAAAGAGATGTTAGAATCCTCTTTGGACTAGGGACATTATCTTCCTATTCTTCCATACTTTGATCTTTGGACTTGGGACGTTATTCTCCCGCATTGTATTGTTTTTAAAAACCATTTTAGGATCTTTTATCCTTCATTCTCTATGAGATTGTCTTGATTTGTCAAATTACATGATTTCTCACTAAACGACTCAAAACACTTATTGAGCTGTTGGTTTTGGGAAGAAATACAATTACAAGGACTTACATGAAAAACAATACAAATTGTCCATTAAACCCTGAGCAACTTCTCTAAAATATCTATAAAATGACATTAAGTACTAAATAAAATACTTAAAAACATAGATAAAATATCTTGTTATCAGTAACTGTACAAGAGGTTCTCCAGTGTGGCAGTGCTAAGCTTTCTAATCGTGGAGGTAATGCTCCAGTGAGGATACAATGATATTATGTTGATAGATTTGGCAAGTGAACCAAATAATTTAAGTAATAAAGTAGTAAATTAATCTTTTTCATAGAGATTGTTGTTTTTCACTCGGCAATATACTAACTTCTAACTAAAAACTGTATTTTAAGGGAGAAGTTTGCAAGATTTGTTTGATTGTGCAAAGTAAATAAGTTATATTGATTCAGAGTTTCAGTGGCGATTAGGTTTTTTTTAATTCCCTTTACCATCTTGGTTGAATTAATGCAAATACTTACTAGTTATTACCTAAGCCCTATATAAACGATTGTTACCTTCATGGGACTTAGGTGTCCCTTCATGTTGCTCCTCATTAGTCTAAAGAGGTATACGTGTAATAATGGTAAAGGTACATCACTCCTCTAAGATGTGCTAGACATTAGTAAGGTTCCTAGACTGGGGACATGCACTCTCAAAGGTATTGATTTCAGCATGAATGTTGCTCCTAAATTGTCGGACTTACACTTAATCACACATGGTTTTAGAACATAACCATCATATTTCAAAGGATACTTAATAAATTAAAAGGGTTAAATATTTTTTTTTTTGTCTCTATTAATCTACTGGTTTTATGTTTTAGTCCCTCTAAAAATTGTCTTCAACTTTTAGTCACTAAAAATTTCAAACACCACTTTTTATCCCTATTTTTAAGTGAACTCATGTGTAGCCTTTGTAATTTTTAAAGAAATTGTGCAGAAATGTGCAAAATATTGTAAAAATATCTTCAGATAAAAATTAGAATTTTTAACAAAACATTAATTAAATATGAATTTGTAACCGCAAAAAATATAAAAATTCATATTTAATTCATGTTTTGTTAAAAGAGATTCATATATATTATCAATTTTTCTGCAAAGTGTTATTTAAAAACATGACTTTACATATGAACTTACTTAAAAGGAGGGACCAAACGTGAAGATGAATAACTTTTGAGGACTAAAAGTCGAAGAAAAAGTTCAAAGGCACTAAAACAAAAATTGATAGATTTATAGGGAGTAAAAACATATTTAACCTTAAATTAAATCTTCATGGGAAAACTTCTTATGTAACAGTTCTGGTTAAAGATAGACTCAAGTCTAATGAACCCTAACTTATGATCTTTCCAACATCTAATGGTGTCAATTCCTAGTCGTATAAACGTTGAACACGAAACATATTCAAATTAAATACAAATCAGATCATAATTAAATAAATAAATTACATTAGTGATTTCAAACAAATTAATATTGGTTGTAACGACCCTCTTTTCGTTAGGAATATTTTATTTATTTATTATATGTGTTTATTTGCTTGTTTGTGTATTTGACTTGGGATTAGTGAATTTTTAGGCAAGAAGAGTATTTTAGTCATTTTTTAGGACTAAGAGTATTTTGGTCATTTGAGGAGCGAGGGTAGACTAGTAATTTTAGAATATAAAATATTTTAGTGTTTTAGAGTGAATGGTTGTTTTTACTAAGTTAGTAGTAACTTGAGGTAATTATTTTGAGACGGTAATTATGAGATGTTTTAAAGAGTTAAGTGAGTAGTAACACTATAGAATTAAATGGTAAGAGTTTTGAGGCCCATTATGAATTGAGATAACCTAACCCAATAGTTGGGGTATATAAGGACAACTTACGAGGAGAATTAGGGTTACACTTATTCCACTTATTCACACAAAGTGGCTAGAGAAACATAGAGAGAATTGAGAGAGAAGTGAAGATAGAAGATAGAGGAAGAGAACCCAAGTGAAGATAAGAGAAGAGGAGAGCTAGGATTCACAAAAGGAGCGGAGATTTTGTTGGATTAGCTAATCTTAAGAGGAAACAACAAGGTAAGAGGGATATGTTTGTTCTACCTAATAATCTATAATCTTGTTTTTAGCTTATAGGTCATAATTGTTTTGTTTGATTTGTGAAAATTGAGGATTATATATGTAATTTTCGTGCTTGGAAATATGTGTATATTTGGGTATATGAAAATTGTTGAAAACTAGTTGATGCTTTAATTTTCGTTTCCTACCCTTTACGACCTAGCCCCTTCCTTCCTCTTCTGAGGGGCGGCTTCAACTTAGTAAATTTTGGAATTTGATTTGGTTGTTTGCCTTGGAGACAATGCTTACTCCAGTTGCCTTATTATTCCTTTTTATTTAGGGAATTGATTTAAACTTATTCCTTTATGATTCTTTTGTTGGAAAGAAAACACTCATTCTATTATTAATCAAGAAATGTATTTACAATGGGGCCTATATGTAAAAACTTGAAGAAAAGTAGAATATAGAACTTGAATTAGAACTATCCTAATACTTAACTATAGTAGCACTTGCGCTTGTCGGAATTCCATGTCCTCGGAATGAGAGTGTGGTCCAGTGTTTCCAGAGTATAAGCCCCCTTGCCGATGCTCATGGTAACTTTGTAGGCTCCATTCGAATTTGAAACCAACTTACTGTATCTTGCATTTCGTCCGCCCACATATGCGTTCCGCAAGACCAAGTCTCGGACTTCAAATTCTTTAGGCTTTACCCTTCTATTGTACCTTGTTGTCGTTGCTTTATTGTCGACGGCCCGTAAGGGTGACAAAATTCTTGGCTTCATCTATGAAGTTTGGTTCTTCCAGCAATGCTTTAGTGGTGGCAGTGCAATTGAGTGGACGAGTCGTCCTCCAAATTAACTCATTTTCTTCGGCTGCGATCAAAACCTCAATGTTGAGGGCTAGTTTGAAAGGAGTCTCCCTGGTAGTTGAGTGTTGGTGTATTCAATATGCCCACGAGACATATGGGAGCCCGTCTAGCCAACTACTCTTTGCTTCATCCGCCCTTTTTTTAAGTCCCCTAAGGAGGACCCTGTTCACAGATTCGGCTTGCCCGGTTTTTTAGGGGTGTTCCCCTAATGTTAAGTGATGTTTATTCCCAAGTTGTTCTAAGAGGGCCTTCAGTTTCTTTTTGGTGATTATTACAGACTGGGGACTCCAAACCTTGAAAGGACTGTCTTTTTGTTTTAAGAACTTGATGATATTGTGTGCGGTTATCTTGGACAATGGCTAGAAGCCTCATGAAAGGGTCCCATGATGTCCATACACCCACCTTGAAAACGGCCACGAAGTGGTGAGGGAGCTAAGTTCTGATGATGGTGCGTTATGGATGTCTCCTTGCTTATGTACCATGAGTTTCAGAGTCAGCTTAACGGACTTGAATGCGGACCGCATTCACCTGAGGAAGGAGAACGCTAAACTCAAAAAATAAGTAGAGTTTGTTAACAGTAAGAACCTGTCCATTGAGGAGATTTGCATGCTTCTTTTTGACGAGGTTCATGCTCTTATGATGGAGAGTGGGGAAATGGTTGTAGAGGGAATTGTGCGCAAAGCGCTTGAGGATGCTTTGGAGCATAAGACAACAACGTTGAAGGAGGCGAAGAATTTTAAGGTGGAGGCCGAGAAGGATAGGGAATATATGTAGCAGCTTCTTGTTAACATAAACTTGTTAATTTTCAAGATTAAATTTAAAAAGGTCACATTTCAAACCCCCAATTTCTTGACTATTTCTTCCACTTCAAAGTGTAGTCACAAATACTATCAATACATGTTAAAATCAATGGTTTTGTAGCCTTTGGACAATCACTCTCAGAAAGACTCGGAATTTTAGCTTCATTGTCAAATAAGAAGAAAAAAATGTTAGAAAAATGTGATAAGTATTGTGCATAAGACGCAATTTGAAAAATTGAAAATAATGTGAAAAATAACATACTTTTTTTCCTCGTTTCAACAAGCAGTAGAGAAATAAAGAAGACCAAAGAATGCACAAATATGAGAAATTGAGTCATATTTTTCCTCTTTTTCATGTAATAGAGATTTTTTTTTTTTATCATTTTATAGTTTTTCGACAAATATCATTTTATAGTTAAAAGGTAATGCTTTATTTATTAATTTCAATTAAATAGTTTCTAGCATTTAGATGTTTCAAAAAGCTATTTATAAAATATTAATTAATTATAAACGTCTTTGAATAATTTGTCACATATCCCTTCATCTCACTCAATATATAATATTATTATGTTTTTCCAAACACACGACTAGGATCAACTCATATATCAGGCAAAATAATTTTTTTTTAGAAAAAATCAAAATGAAATTATATAACACATCATACATCAGTTCTCAAGTACAAGATGTGCCTAGGAGACCACTAAAAATAACAAGAGTAAAATAATTACTTAGTGTTTCCTAATTTTAAATTTAAATTTTAAAATTATACATTTATTTGGATGAATGTCCACTATTAGAAAAAGTCTAATTAGCCACATAAATCTAAAATAATGATGTTATCTGCTCTTCGTCGAGCAAGTTTTACTCGCATTCAATCAAACTGACCAATGTGTGAATTAACTCGCGTAAATGTAAAAAAAAAATGTGACTTGATTTTTACACATGCGTGATTTAAGTCACACTGCGTGAGTTAACTCGCGTTGAAATTAACACATGCGTGAGTTAACTCACGTTGGTTTTCAAAATTGGTATTCTTCATGTCAGAAGCATACCTCACTCTCAAACAATTGCATTTATTCTTCATGCTTGTTAGTCAACTCCTTAAATATAGCACCAACCTAAAAAACCGTTTCGATTTGATTGGTACTCCATATTTTGTGAGCTATCCATATAGGACAGATACAAGAGAACCGCCTACTGGAAACCTTTCAGAAAATTGCATGATGAATAATTTGATTGGAACACCACATTTTGTGAGCTATCCATATATAGGATGAATCATAAATGCAATTGGTTGAGAGTGAGGTATGCTTCTGACATGAAGAATAATTTGTTGGCCAATTTTGAAGACCATTGAGTTAACTCATGCAGCATGACTTAAATCACGCATGTGTAAAAATTAAGTCACATTTTTTTTACACTTGCGTGAGTTAATTCACGGAAGGATATTTTGATCAGTTTGTTTGGGTGGGAGCGAAACTTACTGGACGAAGAGCAAAGATATAACTGTTTTAGATCAAACCAAATCCTCAGGATCCAAAGTATATTATCTCCCCTTAGGCCTGATATGCCCTTATAAAGTTGCGGAGCACATTCACCAGTGAAGGGTCGTGATGCATCAGATAAAGGGCTCAAAGCCCCATTTGATCCTTTAATATGATCAAAAGTATAAGGGTAGAACTGAAATATATTATTCCACACCAAAAGTATCGGGATGCCCTTGCTTAATAACTAAGCTGGGCAAAAAAAAAATTAAAAAAAAAAATACAATAAAATAAAATAAAATCTCCCCAAAATACCTTAAGACCTAATTGAATTAAACATTGGAGGGTCTTTATAGGTACATGGGTGGGAATGAGCCGGGTCGAGTCGGGCTTTGCTTAAATAGGCTAGCCCTAGTTGAAAAAACTAAGGCCTAAGCCTTCGCCTTTTACCTGTCAAAGGCTTTATTTTAAGTCTGACTTGGCCTTTTTAAAAGCTTGGTCTGACCTATTAGCCTGTCTAAAAGCCTAGTTTGTGTTACAAATTTCAAACAGAGTTTGTTCATCAAATTTTTTTTCCCTTTCAACGTACTTAATATAGAGATAAACATTATAGATGAATTTAATATAGAGTCATCTCATCCCATATTTGTAATTGTAACTCATTAGTCGTTGGAATTGAATTGTTTTGGGTTGTGTGGACCGTGTGTTTTCTTTTAATTTTTGGTGGTTGGTTATTGGTGTGAGTAACTCTTGCCTTGAAGTTCATATGATATATGAGGAAAATACGAAGAGTTGTGTTGTATCCTAAATATAAAAAAGAAAAAACCGATATAATAATAATTGTGGTATGATAATTTGAAGGATCAATAATTCTTTTTGATGTATATAAATATAAATAATAATAAATGTGGAAAAATGTAATATACTCATAAATGGGTCGGCCTGATAGGCTTTTTTATAAGCCTAAGCTCGACCTATTTAAATTAATAGGCTTTTTAAAAAGCTCAAGCTTGACCCATTTATTAAAGGAGCTAGGCCGAGTCGTGCTTTTAGTAGGCCGAGCTATAGACCCCTGACGGGCGGCCTGGCCTATTCCCACCCCTAAGGTACACCCTATGTTGAAAGATAATATGAAAGCAATAGAAACACATTTGCTTAATGAAGAAGAAGTAGAAAGAAGCAAGGTTTCTGTAACTTGCAATACAAGTTACTAGCTTTAGATAGATATTAGAACTTGTAACTAACTTGATGAGCTGTCAAATAGTTAGTTACCATCTAGTATAATGTAGCACATAATAGCTTATCACGTGGCTTCACATAGAAACTCTATATAAGCTTTTGTAACTTCATTTACAAAGTAATGAAAAATCATTCACTTTTCTCAATATTCTCTCTTTCTTTTTCTCTCTTTTCGTCAAAGTTTATCTTCTCAATATGGTATCATTGAGCCTTTAGATCCAAACAAGTTTCTTCCGCAAGCTTTTCTTTCTCATCAATGGCGCCATGCAACAAAGATGCTGGTACTTCTTCCTCCATTGATGATCCTACTGATCATTCTAGTCCCTATTTCGTTCATCCAAGTGATGGTTCCTCTTCAGTTACTGTTACTCCTGTTCTTGATGGATCCAACTATCATTCTTGGGCTCGTTCCATGCGCAGAGCTTTGGGCGGAAAAATGAAATTTGAATTTGTTGATGGATCCATTTCTCCAGTTTTTGATGAATTTGATCCTCTCTTTCGTGCTTGGAATCGATGCAATATGCTTGTTCAGTCTTGGCTGGTGAATCCAGTTTCCCCTTCAATTGCTCAATCCATCGTTTTCATGGAAAATGCATGTGATTTTGGGTGGATTTGAAGGAACGGTTTGCACAAGGTGATTTGGTAAGAATCTCTGAACTAATGCAAGAGATTTATTCTTTACAACAAGATTCAAAATCTGTTACATTTTTCTATTCTGAATTGAAGGGTGGATTTGAAGGAACGGTTTGCACAAGGTGATTTGGTAAGAATCTCTGAACTAATGCAAGAGATTTATTCTTTACAACAAGATTCAAAATCTGTTACATTTTTCTATTCTGAATTGAAGATTCTCTGGGAAGAATTGGAAATCTACATGCTTATACCTAATTGCACTTGCAGAGTGCGCTGTTCTTGTGAATTCATGAGAAATCTAGGCGTAATCATACTCTTCTTTATGCAATTCGCTTTCTAACCGGTTTGAGTGAGAATTTTGGTATGGTAAAGTCACAAATTTTGTTAATGGATCCTCTTCCCTCTATGAACAAAAAATTTTCCATAGTCTTACAATATGAAAGACAACATCATGTTGCTCCTGTAATTGAAGACTCTGCTTTAATCAATGTTGTTGACTCCAATAGGTTCAAAGGGAACAATTTTTCTGGTAAATAACCTTTTTCAGGATCAAATTCTAAGGGTGGAATACGTGTGTGCACTTTCTGTGGAAGGCAAAATCACACTATTGAAACTTGCTACAAGAAGCATGGAGTTCCACCACATCTTCAGAGAACCTATAACTATGGTTCTGCCAATCATGCTGCAAGGGAGGAAGATACTTATGTTGTTGATTCCTCATCTCATGTTGATAACAAGAGTAATGCCCCAGCTATCACACATGAGCAGTATGAGAAGCTTATGACTCTTCTTCAAAATTCATCCCTTAATCAAAGTTCAGGCACTGTGCATGCTTCCAATCAGGTTACCTCTGTATCTGTTGGTCATACACCATCAGATAGGCAAGGTACAAGTTTCATTAGTTCTTTAACAAATTTTAATTTCACTCACAACTCATGGATCATAGATTCAGGAGCATCTGATCATATTTGTTGCAATTTGAAGTGGTTTCATTCTTACAATGAAATTGCTCCTATGTCTATAAAGTTACCTACATGTCATATTACCATAGCTAAACATTCAGGCACCATCAAATTTGCTTCTATCTTTGTTGTTCACGATGTCTTATATGTTCCTGATTTCAATTTTAATTTACTATTTGTGTCAAAAGCAAGTGATTCATTGAATTGAATTGCATTTTTCAGTTTTGATGGTTTTCATTGTTCAATTCAGGAGAAGAAAACCATGAGGATGATTGGTTCTGGTGATAAGAGAGAAGATTTGTATTACTTGAATCTCCAAAATAAGTTGGCTTGTTCTGCAAGCAAGACCATTCAATCCAATATTCCTTTACCTGATAGTGCTCTTTGGCATTTTAGGCTTAGTCATCTTTCATTTTCTAGGATGCATTTGTTGCAATCTAGTTTTCCTTTTGTTCATGTTGATTCTAAGGCAACTTGTGATGTATGCCACTATGCCAAACATAGAAAACTCCCTTTTTCTGACAGTTGTAATAAGGCTTCAAAGCCATTTGATCTAATACATTTTGACATTTGGGGTCCCATTTCTGTTCCTTCCATTCATAATCATGTCTATTTTTTGACTGTTGTAGATGATTATAGCAGATATACTTGGCTAACTCTAATGAAACATAAGAGTGAAACCAGACAACATGTTATTGATTTCATAACTCTCATTGAAAATCAGTTTAATTGTAAAGTGAAAATTGTCAGAAGTGACAATGGTCCTGAATTTACCATTCCTCAGTTTTATGCATCCAAAGGCATTTTACATCAAACCAGTTGTGTTGAAACACCTCAGCAAAATTCTAGAGTTGAAAGAAAACATCAACATATTTTAAACATCACTAGTGCTTTACTCTTCCAATCCCATTTACCCAAAAGTTTTTGGTTGTATGCTGTTATTTATGCAGTCTTCATTATGAATAGAGTGCTTAGTCATGTTTTACAAAACCAATCTCCATATTTCTTAATGCATAAGACTCTACCTGATTTACATCAACTCAAAGTTTTTGGCTCTCTAGCATATGCATCTACCTTACAAGCTCATAGAAGCAAACTTTCCCCTAGAGCAAGAAAAAGCATTTTTCTTGGATACAAAAGTGGAATGAAAGGAGTTGTTCTTTTAGATATGCACTCTAAACAAATATTTGTTTCTAGGAATGTTACTCATCATGAATGTATCTTACCTTATCAGTCAAACCCTTCAACCATTTCCTGGAACTATCACACAAACATAATTCAAGAGTCTGCTTCTGATATTGTTTCTGACATTTCATCTCTTCCCACTCCTGACAATGTCTCTAATACTTTTCCTACTCCAAATGTTTCATCTTCCCCTAATACTCATTCCACATCTCCATCCTCCACTGCTTCTCCTATTTTAATCAAATCCTCTTGAATCAGGTCTCAACCAGCTTATTTGAAAGATTATGAATGCAAATCATCCACTCAATCACCAGCTTCTGTCAACTCAGGTATTTCTTACCCTATAGCTTTTTTTCATTCTTTTCATCATTTGTCACCTACACATAAATCTTTCTCTACTTCTGTCACACAAAGTGCTGAGCCAAAAACCTATAAAGAAGCATGTCAGTCTGATCATTGGTTAAGAGCAATGAATGTTGAATTGGAGGCACTAGCTAATAATGGCACTTGGGACATTGTTGATACACCACAAGATGTGAAACCTATTGGTTGCAAATGGGTGTATAGAATCAAGTACAAAGCTGATGGTTCTATTGAAAGATACAAAGCAAGATTGGTGGCCAAGGGTTATAATCAAATAGAGGGCCTTGATTTCTTTGATACATTCTCACCTGTAGCCAAATTAACTATAATCAGGACTCTTCTTGCTATTGCATCTATTCACAATTGGCACCTTCACCAACTAGATGTGAACAATGCTTTTCTTCATGGTGATTTACAAGAAACTATATACATGACAATTCCAGAAGGCATCACAAGTTCACCTGGCAAAGTTTGTAAATTGAAGAAAAGACTTTATGGTTTGAAACAAGCTAGCAGAAAGTGGTATGAGAAGTTAACCACTTTAATTTTAGCTAAAGGTTACTGTCAATCCACTGCAGACTATTCTTTGTTCACTCTTCAGCATGACAATGACTTCACAACACTTTTAATGCATGTGGATGATATTATATTGGCTGGCACTTCACTTATAGAGTTTCAAAGAATTAAGAATATTCTTGACAATCAATTCAAAATCAAAGACTTAGGAACTCTAGAATATTTTTTGGGTTTAGAAGTTGCTCATTCCAAATAAGGGATCTCTATTTCACAAAGAAAATACTGTCTGGATTGCTTGACTCATCAAGACTTCTGGGTGCCAAACCTGCTCCTACACCTTTAGACACTTCACTCAAACTGAATCAAGACACTAGCAAACCTTTTACATATGTGTCTTGTTACAAGAGGCTCATAAGAAGGCTACTATACTTATACACTACAAGACCTGATATTTCACTAGCCACTCAACAATTGAGTCAATTTCTCAATGCTCCAACCACTACTCACTACAAAGCTGCATGTAGAATTCTAAGATACCTTAAAAATGCTCTTGGTCTTGGCCTTCTATTTCCAAGAAAATCAGAAGTTCAAATCTTAGGATATGTTGATGCAGATTAGGCAGGTTGTGTTGATACAAGAAGGTCAACAACTGGATTTTGTTTCTTTCTGGGTTCTTCACTCGTATCTTGGAAAGCAAAGAAGCAGCCAACCATTTCAAGGTCTTGTTCAGAGGATGAGTATATGGCTCTATCTGTTGCAACATGTGAGCTTCAATGGATGTTGTATTTGTTAAAGGATCTCAACATCAAGTGTATTAAGCAGCCAGTCCTTTACTGTGATTCTCAGAGTGCTATTCACATAGCATCCAACCTAGTTTTTCATGAGAGAACCAACCACCTTTAAATTGACTGCCATCTACTCAGAGAAAAGTTACATAAAGGTGTTCTCAAACTTCTACCCATTTCAACTAATGAAAGATAATATGTACCAAGCTCCAGCTTGTGGGAGGCTGTTGAAAGATAATATGAAAGCAATAGAAACACATTTGCTTAATGAAGAAGTAAAAACAAGCAAGGTTTCAGTAACTTGCAATACAAGTTACTAGCTTTAGATAGATATTAGAACTTGTAACTAACTTGATGAGCTATCAAATAGTTAGTTACCATCTAGTATAATGTAGCACATAATAGCTTATCATGTGGCTTCACATAGAAACTCTATATAAGCTTTTGTAACTTCATTTACAAAGTAATGAAAAATCATTCACTTTTTTCAATATTCTCTCTTTCTTTTTCTCTCTTTTCATCAAAGTTTATCTTCTCAATACCCTACACGTTTGTGATGAACTGCTGTCAACCACCGCTGAAGGTGCATCGCACCTATTTCGACCGACTCTTCTATTCTTCGACAACAACATTGTGCCATATGTGGGAATGAAGCTCTAAGAACCTTGGCACCTGAGTCTTATTTACCTTTCGACTACAAAAAACAATGGCTCGAACCAGTATCAGAACTAGAGTAGATACATGTGCTGATACGCCAGCAAGCATCGCAATAGTAACCTATCCATGGCCACTCAAAACACCAACACCAATATTTTCCTCATCACTGATGAACATTCCTAGAGCAACCCCACTGCCACTTCTTGATCAAAAAGAAGAACGAGTGCAATATCCCAATGGCATGACTAAATTGCACCACATGGTTTAACGACAATCGCAGTTGCTCGACGAGCAAAATGAAATATTGTCCAGATTGCAACTGCCCATTGGCATGACTAAACTGCATCACATGATTCAACAGACGCACATCTTTTTTGTCGGATTCTGATACTCCAGATCAGTTGATGGTTCCATACGCCTCTAGACAATGTGTGATATAAGATTTGCAATCTTCATACTCCTTCCCTAAGAATTGGTTGTCTTTCAGAGAGTTGAGTATAGTGTTGGAACAAATTCTTTAACAATACCACTTTGAGTTTTGATGATAACAAGGTATTAAAAATTGTCAATTGGATATGCTAATATTTGTTTAAGTATGCAGGATCTTAGTCAAAGTTTTTATTCATAGAAGGAATCCTGTAAGAACACATGAAGAGCAATTTACTAAAAGAAGCTTGTTGCAAGTGATTTTGAAGACTTAGAGAGCCTGAAGAATCATCTGAAACTGTTTCGAGAGGTTCTGAAGACCTGGAGAGTCTGATGAAGCCGTATCGAAAAAAGTACAAGACCTGGAGAGTCTGTAGAAGCTGTTTTAAAGAAATGTTAATCAAGAGGTTCTGAAGATCAAGAGCATCTGAAGAACAAAGAGAGTCTGAAGGAGCTGAAGAGAGTTTGAAGCCCATCAGAGTATATATAGTCTACAGAGAGTCTGAAAATTTCTAATCAAGTATTTGGTTATATGAATCTCTGATGGTTTTTCGACTGCAAAGGAACGTTTACATGGTATAACGGCTATCTTCAAAGTCAACTTGAGCATGGGATGCTTAACGACAAGAATGCAGAAATTGGACAGAGTACTTTGTACGAACTCTGTTTGCACTACTCCACTACCTCGTACAATTTGGCAGCTGTGTTTACTTGTATTTCGCCTCAAATGGAATGGAATTCAAAATCTGTATTGAAGGACGATTACCATATCAAGCAACAGATCAACAACAATTGTTCAAGCATCCAGATGACTCTGTGATGTGCTGGACTGTCTCAACGTCTCTTTACTACACCTATATAAAAAGATGAAGACTTGGAGAATATAGAGATTGACTCTGAATGATTTATTAAGCTATTTTCTATTCTCCCTGAGTTAAACAAACACATCAACAACTTAGAGAATTCTTACAATTTGTTTATCCTAGAATTTCTAAGTATCACAGAAAACAGAGTCTCTTACTGCGTGCTTGAGCATTTGAAGTCTCTTGGCTGTGTCCTTGAGCAAAGAAGTCTCTTGCTTGTGTGCTTGAGCATTGGAAGTCTCTTACTGTGTGTTTGAGCAACTTGTAATTGTTATTACATTTTAGTGAAACTCTCCTTGGAAGTGCAAGGGGGACATGACTACTTCCGGTTTGTGGAAGGAACCTGTATAATTGTTTGTGTTCTCTCTTTCCCTTATCTTTTTACAATTTCCGCTGCAACAGACTCTGATCTTCCATCAGGTCCTGAACTTATTCAGACTCTGATCCTGGAAAACAGATTCATACTCTTTAAAAGTTGCGAAAAAGTACCCCCCCCCTTTCTTGTGTTTTTCACCTTCATATCGAAGTCTTGATGTCGAGCACAACGGAGTTTGCTAGCTGGAACCCTAGAGCCACCTCCATCTCTGCTTCGTGTGATGAGTAGTCTTGAGTGGTGATTGCTTTGACTTGTTCTTCTTTTGCTAACTAGATTGATTTTCAGATGGCTTCTTCTATTTTGTTGATGTCTAGATCAAACAATAGTGGACTAAAATCTTCACCACATATGAAACAAAGCTCGAAAGCTTTTAGGGGGAGTTGCTAAGAAGAGTTAGTAGTGATAATTTGTTTTTTCGATTTTTATGGATAAGAAAAATTAAACAAACAAATAACCAAACTAAAAGATAAAAATAAAACCTACCTAAATAAAAGATACTACTTAAAATGATTTGATATTTAGGTTGAAAAAGAGTTAAAGAGAGGTGAGAGAAATTGTGACGATTTTTTGAGAGAACACTCCATTGTTCATTCCTTTCTTTCTTCAACCTAAAGAAACTCTACCAACCTCACCGACCTAGCCTAATCTTATTCAATCTCCATGGATTCTCTCTTAATTCCATGGAAATCATTTGGCCCAGAGGTGCAACTCGTTTGATGGTGGTTGCCTTGAAAAGCAATCTTGCACCTTTTTGGAAGGATTTATCAAAGTTGAGAGTGATTTCACTAGGATGAGGATTCTATGAGTTTTTTTTTGTCATCTTTAGAGGATGTTTATAAGAGTAAGATCCACTTCATCTTGGAATATAAACCAATGTATGCTTAAGTTGTTTTCTTGGTCCAAAGATCTTAACCCTAAAACTCAACAAAACTCTACAACTTAGGTTTAGGTGAAGTTCTATGGATTGTCTCAAGAATATAGGAGACAAAACATTCTTTTTACTAGAGATCAAAATTGCAATTTTGACAAAATGTAGGAAATAAAAGTGTGCTTAAGCAATTTTTTTAAAATAAAATCAAATTACTAATATTAATCCTTAAAACTGTTTCTTTGGACACTCAATATTAACTACTATCAAAAGTTATGCTTACTTTGACGAACTTTTATGGTTATTTTTATCATTTAAAATTTTAATTTAGTATAAATTGGATAAAAACTTAATTCAACATTATTATGATTAGAAAATATAAGTATACATTAGTATAGCTTAGCTGTTTTTTCTGTGATGGTGGACCGATGGAATATATGCATGCAATCCAACGTTCATGTCGGTGTATGATTGAGGTGGGTAAAATATCAAGGAGACTTGCCTTGATTGGCTTCACTTATCAGCTATCAGTCAACAGTCATCGGCTATAAGCTATCAGCTAGTTTATAAGTTATCCGCTATTTTTACCAAACAGAGTCATATAGTCTTAAAAAGTGGTATATGGAGCTAGTACAAAAATCTAAAAGAGTATGCTACAAATTATAGTAAATGTAAGTGAAGCCAGAAATTTACAAGTATAATATTCATATGCCTCAGTCTGTATCACATTGACATTGCATTTTGTAACTTTCCTTGTACATAGAAATAGAATTAAAAGGAAGGGAAATGGGCAGAGAGAATTTTCAATTGGAACTTCTTCCCAAAATAATTTGTTTCCCTTTCTTACAACTAGTAGCAAATTAGGACCTTTTGGGATGATTTCCAATACAATTTATACTTGAGCTTCCGATTGTTGAGGGAATATTTTGTGCAAGTTTATGAAAATGTATCTAGACTAAAGAGCACCAATGATGAGAACCATGACTATTATCATTTAATGTCCAAATCCTCCCATTAAGGATAACTATTCTATGTCCGAATCCTCCCATTAAGGATAACTATTCTGATAATAAAGATATGAAACTTGAAATGGTAAATGAATTTACGATTTTAATTTGTTTTATGACAAATTATAAGTACTTTCTGTCAATGTCATATATTTAAATTTCAGCTCTCACCAAAATCCCACCAGCAATTACTTCAACTGCAAGCTAACCTGGTTCGACAGTTAATATCCTACGCTGCTGCGAAAACTATTAGGACTTCAAATTGCATAGAATATCTATGTATTGAGAACATAGATATCTAAGTATTAAATTTATATCTAAGTATTGGCTTGGGATCTGAGAGTGTGCTCCTCCTCGAGGTCTCAGGTTCGATCCCTCCAGTGTCAATTTAGGTGGGCTAGTTTAGCTTCTTCAAAAAAAAATTATATCTAAGTATATATTAGTACCTTTGCTTTTCCAGTTGCTTTTTCATGTAGTTAGTATCACATAGAAAGGTAAAATACTAAAAAAATTATATTCCTAGTTTCTTCCCAAATGTAATAAATAAATTAAAACACTTGTGAGTAGAACGAGTGGGAAAATGACATATGTATTTTTTTACTTGTAGAATACTTCATTAAAGTTTATTGCATAAATATATTACACAGAATACAAAAGGTATTACAAGTTGCAACACCCAACTCAACAAGAGACTAGTGCACAAGAACTAAATGACATAACCATAGATTTCAAAGATACACCCCAACAATCTATGTCCTAGAAGATAGTTTCTCCTCGGCCATCAACATCTCTCTAAACACTCAATTTGTCTGGATTACATAATCCGGATGTGTAAAACAAGGTGACTTTTGCTTGTCTAGATTGTATGATCAAGACAAATCGAGTGTTTTGAGACATGTTGGGAGCAAGGAGAAATCAGGATCCTAGATTTACAATGCAAATAACTCACAAACCATTCATAAAAGAAGAGAAACCATTCATCTTCATAGAGTAGGTCTTTGACTGCACACCTTAATCTGGTTCACCACCAACGCACTATCGAGTACCCTTTAGTGAAGATGCCCCCTATATAATAGTTTAAGTAAATTTTTATAAAACTTGCAACTTGAAACACAATATCATGAAAGATAACTTTTGAGTTATGAACATATATGCCTTGCACTATCATCAGAGATAGATAGAAACAAGTGTTGTATAAAAACATATGCTTATTTAAATGGAAGTAAGAAAAAATTCCTTTAAACTCTTCAAAATTACTAAGAACACATTATGTAAGAAATTGGAGACTACAGATGAACATTATTTCAATAGAAATTATATGTAAAAAGTATATTTTTAGATACTCTACTTATATATCATGAGGACTATTTGATGTTAAATGCAAGTATACATGAGATGTCTTAAGTTAAAGTATTATTACTGGTTAACCTTTGAGCCACCATCCGCATCTCACGTAAATAGTATCCAATAAGTTGTTCATGAACTTGAAATAAGCATGTCACCAGGAACGCTTGATTAGGATTGAGCCAAATACACCCCAGAAGCCTATAATAAATCCAAATGTCAAACTTATGTAAAATCCACGATTGAGAAGCAAATCTACATTGTCTTGAACTGCTACTTTTGGACCATGTGATGGTTTCCCTTCAACACACAATTTTACAAGTGGTGGTCCACAAAGATCAAGATTATCTTCGTAACTTGAGGGATTGAAACTTTGTAGTTGCGTACTCGTTGGAATCTCTCCAGATAATTGATTATGTGACAAATCTAACACACCAAGACAATCTATTTGGGAGAGACTAGAAGGAATTAAACCAATCAGCTTATTTCGTGACAAATCAAGAAAGTCAAGTGATGTTAGCTTTCCGATTTATGAAGGAATTTTTTGTGTGAAGTTGTTTCTTGATAAATTTAATGAGACCAGTTGAATCAAATTTGCTATTTCATGTGGAATCTCTCCTGAGAAGTGATTGCTTGAGAGGTCTATGCTTTTTAGAAGAAACAATTCAATTTTGTTGAACACTTGTTCTACACCTTTCCATGTCAAGAATGCATTCAATTCATAGTCTATCAGATAACCGATAGATCCTCCTTGTGCAGAACCTAAAGATGATCGGGTGATAACATAAAGATGATTGGAAAAACCATGTGTGGAACCTTTTTGAGTCATTGAAGTGAAATTTTTAATGCATTTTGAAATCCGTCCGGATAGATTGTTCAATGAGAGATCAAAGAGTTGAATGTTTTGTAGATGGCAGAGTTCGAATGGTAAATTTCCAAAGAGTGATTCCTCTGTAAGCTTAAAACTTGACTCTCTTTTAATTCGATTCCAATTCAATAAGGGATGAGTCCTTCTAATCTATTTTCTCTCAAATCAAGCATTACTAACTTTGTGTAGTTCATTAAGGAGAAAGGGATCTCCCCTGTTAAGCTGTTGTTCCTCGTCAGTAATGCTTGCAATTCTACAAGTGATCCCATTGAAGTAGGAATCTTCCCTGAAAAGTTGTTGTGGCTCCAACAGTTTGGAATTCTTCCAGATAATTGATTATTCGAAAGGTCAAATTGTCGTAACATTGCATCTATATCATTTCCACATAAGAATGAAAGAGAATCAGAGAATTTATTTTTGGACAGATCAATAACCATGGAACCTTGGAGAAATGGTGGAATGGGCCCTTCAAATCCATTTGATGAAAAATATAAATAAGAACAATGATTTTTGACCTGAAGATTTGGAATTGATCCTTTGAGATTATTGTTTGAAACATTGATGTTGTAGCACTCTTTTGATGATAGTTTATCCCAAAACCACTCTGGAACATTATCTGAAATTCCAGCATTCGAAATATCAAGATCGTGCATGGATCCATTTAGGAAATGTAAGACCAAGATTGCATGATCTCAATTCTATATCGTACAGTTGAAAAGGCGGGACCCAGTTTTCGGTAAATCTCAATGCTAGTGAGTTGTCAGACAAATATAAATATCTTAACATTGGCATACCAGAAAAATGAAAGTCAGAGATCACACCACTTAAAGAGTTAGAACTTATTTCAAGTGTCCTTAGTGTAGTTGGAAATCGAATATCTTCATATATCTTCCCGTTTAGTCTATTTTCAGAAACATCAAATGTTTCCAAAAACGAGAATATTGAGAGATCATGTAGTGTGCCATTAATTTGATTAAATCTTAGATTTAATTGTTGGAGTGAGTATCTAGCACATCTAGATACATGGTGAATTAATACTTGAAGCTCACCACTGAAACTGTTATTGGACAGATCCAATGATTTCAACTTACATGCATTCATCCAAAATGATTTTGGAATCCCCCCTTCTAGAGAGTTTGATGTGATGGATAAATTCTCCAACTGAAATGGCAAAGTACTACCTTCAGGAATCTTTCCACTCAGCTTATTATCATAGAGATCCAATGTTTTCAATGATGTGAATGCAGAAAGGTCAGGTAGTGTTCCAGTGATTCCATTGGAACTAAGGTCTAACACTTGAAGTGAGTTTCTAACACAACCACTAGACAAATTATGAAGAATTGTTTGAAGGTCTTCGGTGAAATTGTTTCCCATCAGATCTAAATAATGTAAGGTGCATATATTCATGAAGGATTTAATCTGCCCACCCTTCAATATATTACCTGATAGCTCAAGTCTCTCAAGCGACTTCATCACTATGCCATAGTCACTTGATGGAGGAGCCTCCAAGTGGTTTAAAGAAAGGTCAATGTGCTCGTGATTTTCGGGTACCAAACCATTAATCGGATTTGGACCTTTAATCTTTGAACTCTCAACTTTTATTCGCGAGAAGGGAAAAAGTGAGTAAAAACCCTTATAAGACCTTGGATCCGGGGGTTGGTTTCGATTGGGGAAGGTGTTAGGCACCCGAACCGACTATGATATCCCATAGGAACCTTCTATCTATTCTTAATCTTGCGCTAAATTAATTTTACTTATATAAAAAAAGTTTAAGAGTTAAAGTGAAAGAAATGAGAAAGATGAAACATGTTTTTGGTTATTTTTATTGATTTGGAAGGGCCAAAACCCTTTGCCTACTTACCCAAATAAATCGGGATCAAAATCAAGTAGTTCGGCTAAAGAACTTTTTTTGATGAGTTGAATTGATTTTAACATTTTTGAAAAAAACGATTTTAAGAAGAGATGAAAGGCCTCAAGGCATGAAAAGAAAATACGATGAAGTTGGTTAATTTTAATTGCACGAAATCCATGTCTAATGTGGATATTAAATTGATTAACATTTGATTAAGGAAAATAAAAAGAAAGACACTTGGATTACAAACCAAGGTTTACTTTAAAAATTTGAATTTTTGACTTTTTGATTTTTTTGATTTTTTCGATGAAAATATTTTTCTAATCTAACGGTGAACTCGCGTAACGGCGGAAAAATAAATAAGCGTAAAGCGATAAATAAAGTGGAGTGTCGGTGCGCGTGTCAGTGCGTGTGTCGGTTACATATTACATACCCTAAATACATTCTATGGTCTCAAAAGAAAAAAATGCGCAAAAATAAATTACATCATTTCCCTAATTACAAACTAAAACAAAAATTAAATAAATGACGAAAAATTAAATAAGCATGCAATAATCCTATGAAACATATTATACCCACTGAGAAAGCAATTAAAATAACAAAGCAATAAAATGCAAACACATTGAAATAAACACAAATGCTAGGTAAATAAGATTAAAAGAAGTAAAAATGCATGAGAATATTTTTTTTTAAATGCCTAACTACACTAAAACTACATGAGTTAGAAATTTAACTATTAAATGAACTAAAAATGCATGATGTAAAAATTAAAACACTAATTAAAAATGCATGGAACATAGTTCAAATATCATATGAAGTAAAAAAATAAATGCATGAAATTAAAAAAATTACTACAAAAACATGCAGAGGGGTACAGACAGCAAACAAGATGGTGTAAATAGCAACAGAAAAACAAACAGGGGGCCAAAAGAAACAAAGGAAAACGGGCTGGGTAGGAGGAATGGGTAACCGGTTCGGTTTGACCCGAACCGGTTTGAATGAGTGCATATATAAGGGTTCTTCATGTTCTTTTTCTTCATTTCCTCTTTTATTTCTCTCTCTAAAAATCAACACAAAAATAAACTCTCCCCCCTCTCTCTAAAAGCCACCGCCGAAAAATGCATGAGGGGTGGCTGGAGAAGATGAATCTTCATCTTCTCCGGCGAGCAAAGCTCGCTCCGGCGCGGTGGCCGACCACCCTAGGGTGGCGGTGCCGCCGTCGGAAAACGCCACCCTCCTCCGTTTTCAATTTTTTTTTTACTTTTCCACACCCTTTTTGTATTGTTTTTCTTTTGAATCCCTAACTTTTACCTGGACCGCCCTTTCGGGTTTTCAATCCACCGGGAATATATTCTTTTTTTGTATGTCCCTAATTTTTGCCTGGACCGCCCTTTTGGGTTTTCAGTCCACCGGGACGCTCATTTTTTTGCTTAAGCCGCCCTTTCGGGTTTTCAACTTAGCGAGCTTTTCTTTTTTCACTTTTTCTTTTTTGACAGAGGTCATCTCATAGCCTTTGGTCACACTTAACTTGCAGAGTTTAACTGTTCTTGAGCCGGACGTTGATGTATGCTTCAACTACTCATAAGTTCAAAGAAGATGTACCTGTTGTTCATGCATTTCAAAAGACATGAAAAAGTATATTTTTTTGAATTTTTTGCTTTAAATATTACCATCAAAAATAGAAGAAAATTTCGCAAATAAAGAATAAATGAGAATTTCAAATAAATTGGCACAGGCTCAAATTAATGTAAATGGAGTGGTGGCCCGCCAAAAGCGTGGCTCCACAGATTTTGAAAATTTTGGAAAATGGTAATTATATGGGAAAGGTACATTGAACACAATGACCACGGTTCTCTTTAACAAACTTTGAATTCCACTGTTCCAAGTACTTGATTTGCAGGCTTCATATCGGAGGTCTTCTGACAGTTAGGATGCCCCAAGTGAACTATATCTGATTTGATGCAGTTGCTTTGCCACAAGGCGACGGTCTTTTGACGGCTGAAATGCCCCAAGTGATTCATGTCCAAACAGATGCAGTTACTTTGTCACAATCCTTAACTTTTGCATAGATCGCCCTTGCGGGTTTCAACCTATCAGGATATACATTTTTTCATTTTTTCATAATTCTCTTTTTTTACATGTCTCTAACTTTTGCGTGGACCGCCCTTTCGGGTTTTTAGTCCACCGAGACGCTCTTTTTTGCCTAAGCTGCTTTTTCAGGTTTGCGACTTATCGAGCTTTTTCACTTTAACAAAGTATTTCTTGACTGCATCGGTATTCACAGGACGTACAAGTTCATCACCATTCTTTACAATTAGGCATTCTTTTGCCCCTGGAGTCTGGTAAAAATCAGATAACATCTGTTTGAGCACAAGGCCACTTTTTGACATTCATGGCGACGAGCCTTCTTTGTCGAAACTTGTTTCATCCTTTTGATATAACCGTCTATGACATAAGACCACAATGCATTTAAGTGCAACAAGCTTAACCTTCATCAGAACTTCCATTGACGGGACTCTGCACTTCATGTTGTATACTGAGGGATGGTGGGAGGGGTTGCCCCTGTTAAAGTGTGTAATGGAGTACAATTCTTATACAAGGCAAATGCTAACATCTCATTGACAATTTTTGCAATTGAATGTCATCTTCTAGACAGTCTTTCTTGATACTTCTTTGTAGCTTCAATGGCTGAGATGCCCAAGTAGGCAAGATTTCTCATTGGGAATCCATCCTCCTTTTCTTCAGTTTCAGACACAAGGAATTCAAAATCGAGAGAGAGTACAAGATTAAGGTGTTCAACGGGTTTATTAATGCATGCTTTGATTATTGATTTTGACAGATAAGTGAAAATTATGATTATGCGAATATGATTAAAGAAAAAGAAAATTTTTGGTTTTTTGTATTACCATTTTTTCCAGAAAAAGCTCAAAATAAAACAAAGTCAAGATCAAAGCGACTTTAATTAATGATGAAAATATATAAAGCAAAAAGCCCTAAACAAGTTCACTTTCGCCTCGGGTGGGACGAAAGGATTTTTTTGAAAAACATAAAACAACAAACAAACATATTAATTGAACAAATGAGTAGTAGAAATAAACATCAGCAACGACCCAAGTGCAGCTAAACATTCCACGTGTCAACAAATATCATGATCCAGTAGTAGGTTAACTTGCATGTCAGAGTTCAAATTTTAGAACGACCAGAAGTTCTTTTGGACCAGCTTCTGAACTATCTTTTTCAAAGCAAAGCAGTCTTCAATATCGTGACCTGGTGCCCCTTGATGGAAGGCACAAAACCGATCGGGCCTGTACCGGGCTGGCAATTTTGCTGGCAACGGAAGAGGTGCCTTGGTGTAGACCAAATTCCTTTCAAGCAATATTGGAAACAAATCTGCATATTTCATAGGAATATGATCAATCTGTGTTCTTGGAGCCTGTTGTCGAGGCTGTTGTTGAAACTGGGGTTGACACACTGGATTTGAAACAGCGTTTGTGATTGGCATAATAGAGGCAACAGGGTGATAAGCCAAATACTGTTGTTGAGGCCAACCTTCCACCATACTTGCTTCCTGGTCTTCATCCTCTGATCCATCGGTGGGAATACTTCCTTTGACCAAACGTCCTTTTCAGACCAAATCTTCAATGCGCATACCCACGGTTATCATCTCTGCGAAGCTGCCGGATGCACTTGTCAACATACGCTCATAATAGAACTGATCCAGAGTATCAAGGAAAATCTCGGGCAACTCTTTCTCTTCCAAAGATGGATGGATTTGTGCGGCGAAATCTCTCCAACGTTGGGCATAAGCTTTGAAGGACTCATTATCATCTTGGGTCATGGCCTGCAATTCACCTCTTTTTGGGGCCGAGTTCAAGTTGTAGTTGTATCGCTGAACGAAAGCCTCGCACAAATCATTGAAAGTTTTGATATCAACCTTGTTCAGACCCATGTACCATATCAGTGCGGCAACAGTCAAACTCTCTTGGAAACAATGGATAAGGAGTTCATCATCTTTGATATGAGCAAACATCTTTCTCACATACATCACCAGATGATCTTTAGGGAAAGTGTTCCCTTTGTACTTCTCAAAATCAGGGATCTTGAATTTGGGTGGTATCACGACATTGGGAACCAAGCAAAGGTCATAAGCATCCTGGCCAAACAGTTATGTCCCACGGAGAGCTTTCAATTCCAGCTGTATTTTATCAAACTTTTCTTCCAGTTCTTATATCCGGTCATATGCAGCCACACCTTCTGAGTGATGGATGTGTTCGTGGTTTTGCTTAATAGTGTTGACCAAAGGAGACGAATAAGTCATAGCAGCTTGAGGGAACAATGGGCCCGATTGAGGGATAGGCGTTGTCATTTGCACAAAAGGAGCTTGAACCTCGGAGACAACAGGACGGAATACTTCATCAGAACTTAAAGGTGTGCTCCAGAGATAACCTTCCAGCATAGCATTTTGAGGAGTACTAGCGAACACCGTTGAAATCGGGGTAGTGGAAGCAACCGGCTGAGCTTGAGTGTTAGCAATAGGAGGAGATAATGGGTGACTTTGTGCAAACGTCATCAAAGATACTAAGTTCCTCAAAATCTCATTTTCGGCCCGGAGGGTTGTCACCTCTTCACGAAGCTTGTGGTTCTCTTGTTCAAGGTGATCCATTCTGATTTGCCCGAGTGTTGTAGATGCGAGTAGACTGATGGATTGACCTTTTATTGAGAAGACACCATGTGAGACACGGACTAGAAACTATGAATGCTAAATGATGCATGATATGCTTATGCAAAAATATACAATTTTTGTTATCGAAGGATTTGTCAAAGTGAATTGTAAACATCGCAAAGGAACATGGTTTCAGTTGAAAATTCATAAAGACATTGCAATTGGTTAAGATTTTTGAAACCAAGGGAGAAATTCTTAATAAAAGCAAATGCTTAGTTAAGATTTTTGAAGTTATATTTCTCGGTGTTCATTCTTACAAGGTCCATACCTTTGATGTTTACAAGATGACTTGTCTAGATCCTTCGATTTTTGATGAAAAAGGTTTATAAATGTGCTCGCGATTTTCGGGTGTCAAAATCATTGATCGGATTTGAACCTTTAATCTTTGAACTCTCAACTTTTATTCGCGGGAAGGGAAAAAGTGAGTAAAAACCCTTATAAGACCTTGGATTCGGAGGTTGGTTTCGATTGGGGAAGGTGTTAGGCACCCGAACCGACTATGGTATCCCATAGGAACCTTCTACCTATTCTCTAATCTTGCGCTAAATTGATTTTACTTATTAAAAAAAGTTAAGAGTTAAAGTGAAAGAAAGGAGAAAGGTGAAGCATGTTTTTGGTTATTTTTATTGATTTGGAAGGGTCGAAACCCTTTGCCTACTTACCCAAATAAATCGGGATCAAAATCAAGTAGTTCGGCTAAAGAACTTATTTGATGAGTTGAATTGATTTTAACATTTTTTTGAAAAGATTTTAAGAGGAGATGAGAGGCCTCAAGGCATGAGAAGAAAATACGATGAAGTTGGTTACTTTTAATTGCATGAAATCCAAGTCTAATGTGGATATTAAATTAATTAACATTTGATTAAGGAAAATAAAAGAAAAGACACTTGGATTACATACCAAGGTTTACTTTAAAGAAAATTTGGATTTGATTTTTTTGATTTTTTTTTTAACGAAAATATTTTCTAAACTAACGACGAAATCGCGTAACGACGGAATATAAATGAACATAAAGCGATAAATAAAGTGATAAAGTGTCGGTGCATGTGTCAGTGCGTGTGCCGGTTACATATTACATACCCTAAGTACATTCTATGGTCTCAAAAAAAGAAAAAAATGCGTAAAATAAATTACATCAATTCCCTAATTACAAACTAAACCAAAAATAAAATAAATAGCAAAAAAATTAAATACGCATGCAATATTATAATGAAACTTATTACGCACACTAAAATGCAAATTAAACAACGTAAAATATCAAAATAAAAATTGCCAACACATGAAATAAGCTTAAACACAAGATAAACAAAGATCAAAATAACCAAATATTCATGAAAGGATTTTTTAATGCCTAAATAAACAAAAGATTATATGAACTAAACAAAATATGCATGATATGAAGATTAAGACATTAATTAAAAATGTATGAAATATAGTTTAAACATTATGTGAATTAATTTAAAAGATAGGTGCATGAAATTGGAAAAAAAACAAAACTTACTACAAAAATGCAGGGGGTGCAGTAGCAGATAGGGGTTACAAACAGCAATCAGGCATAAGAAAAAAAAAGGCCAAGGAACCAAATGATGGGTTGGGGCGAAATAGGTTAGAAAGCTGGGCATGGCTGATGGGTAACCGGTTCGGTTTGACCCGAACCGGTTTGAATGGGGTAGTATAAAAGCAAAACTCATGTTATTTTTCTTCATTTACACTAATCCAATCTCTCTCTAGAAAAAAAAACAAACAAAAGCTCCCTCTTCTCTCTAACATGGTCCGCCGGAAAACTCATGAAGGGTGGCTGGAGAAGATGAATCTTCATCTTCTCCGGCGAGCATAGCTCGCTCCGGCGCGGTGGCCGGCCACCCTAGGGTGGTGGCGCCGCCGCCGGAAAATGCCATTCCCCCTCTTTTTTCAATTTTTTTTACATCATTCAAAACCTCTTTTTATCCTCTACTCAAAAATCCACTTAGTTTTCACAAAAAAGCAATAACACAATCTAGATCTAGGATTCAAAGTTCACACAAAAAACACCAAAAAAAAAATCAAGAAAACCACCTTGTTCTTCTTCTTGTTCTTCGGCCGGTTTTATTCTTCCTCGATTTCGGCCTTTCCTTTCTTTTTCGATTTCGTTCACGTTCCCTGCGTTTTGTTCATGTGTTGGTTTGGCCTTGCGTTTTGGTTCTGTTTTTCGGATTCAGTTCTTCTTTCTCCTTTCCGTTTCGGATCCGTGTGTGAAAGTTGTTGTACGGTTATTGTTTTCTTGTTTGGACCGATTCGATTCAGTTTATATTGTTGTTTGAATGTTGATGAAACTTTGCGGTTTATAGGCTTTGTTTGGAAGATTTCGAAATTTGTGTGGTGTTTGGATTTATGGATTTATGAAAGTGTTACTGTTAGCTTCTGAAAAAAAGAGAATTGTAGTGTTTTTGATGAATGTTCTTAGAAATTGGGGTCTTTGATCTTTGATTGTGGCTGTTGAATTTTGGGTAGTGTTTGTGTAGAAATGTGTGTCTGTCCTTTTCTCTGAGCCAATCAATGCCAATCAATGCTAATCAATGTTGTTTAAATAGTGACCAATTATGGTTGAGATGGAAAAGGTTTGGACAAAAACGCCCCTGGCTTGGGCAGCACTTTATGGATCTGTACAAAAATGACTGAAAAAGGACTATTGGATAAAAATAAAAACAGAATATTAATTAGTTAAATAAATAAAACGAAAATGACTAAATAAAATAAAAGAGAACTAGTTAAAATAAAAATAATACAATAATAAATGAAAAACTAATAAAATAAAACTAATAACAGTAAAAACTCAAAAATGTCCGATCGGAACTGAAAATGAGGTATTTTAAAATACCTCTCTGCCGAAATTTCGTCTGATACGACTGAGATACGCGGCTTTTTACGCTAATTAAAACAATAAAACGACGACGTGAATAAAATGAACTTTACGAACGCAAACGTTACGCTACACTAAAAACGCACAAAACACGAGTAAAAGTTACGAAATTAATACGCGAGCGACATTAAAAAAATGAACGACGAACGAAAAATAAATGCGACCACAAATACGAACAAAAGCAGATATTACGGGAATTAGCGTGCAATCAAACGACTGAAAAACGATCAACGTACGAATAAAACTAAAATAATAAAAAAATAAATTGGTCAAAAATTAGGGTACGACAATAAATGAATGCATGTATGCATGATTATGCTAAAGAACATATAAAACATGGGAGGTTAAGTCCACAATGTTGGAGCTGAGGGTAACAACGCCATTTGGTAAGGACTAAGGTTTCAGATGCACTTGTAACCAGGGTTCTAACAAAGTTCCCAAATTACAACCCCCTCCGAACTTTATTGGATGCTCGGGACAACACCTGGTCCAACAGCGTTCGTAGGAGAGTCTAGTTTGAGCGTAGCATCGCGTGTCGACTAAGACCAAGACAACACTTGGTTAGCCACCGCACTACATCTTAATGGCCAAAGATGGGTTAAAGGTAACTAAGGTCCTTAGCTTCGACGGAAACTTAAAAGTAATAATGTCTAAGCGCGACAACACACGCCGACGTATATCACTTCAAGATCCTCCGCTAAGTGTGGTTATATCACATGTTCCACCACACGAGAATACAATCGGCATGTCACTATGATTCTACCACTCCTATCTTATATTTCACTCAAGCCCGGGTGTAGGACTTATCTCGCCACTCACGTAAAAAAGTAAACAATTAGGCACGTATTTACAAAGGTATAAGCAAGTAATAAAGCGCAAAAGTAAAGAAAGATAAAATAGGCTTAACCCTCTAAAAGGTCCCCAGTGAAGTCGCCATTTCTGTGCTCGTGATTTTCGGGTACCAAACCATTAATCGGATTTGGACCTTTAATCTTTGAACTCTCAACTTTTATTCGCGGGAAGGGAAAAAGTGAGTAAAAACCCATATAAGACCTTGGATCCGGGGGTTGGTTTCGATTGGGGAAGGTGTTAGGCACCCAAACCGACTATGGTATCCCATAGGAACCTTCTATCTATTCTTAATCTTGTGCTAAATTAATTTTACTTATATAAAAAAAGTTTAAGAGTTAAAGTGAAAGAAATGAGAAAGATGAAACATGTTTTTGGTTATTTTTATTGATTTGGAAGGGCCAAAACTCTTTGCCTACTTACCCAAATAAATCGGGATCAAAATCAAGTAGTTCGGCTAAAGAACTTTTTTTGATGAGTTGAATTGATTTTAACATTTTTGAAAAAAAAGATTTTAAGAAGAGATGAGAGGCCTCAAGGCATGAGAAGAAAATACGATGAAGTTGGTTAATTTTAATTGCACGAAATCCATGTCTAATGTGGATATTAAATTGATTAACATTTGATTAAGGAAAATAAAAAGAAAGACACTTGGATTACAAACCAAGGTTTACTTTAAAAATTTGAATTTTTGACTTTTTGATTTTTTTGATTTTTTCGATGAAAATATTTTTCTAATCTAACGGTGAACTCGCGTAACGGCGGAAAAATAAATAAGCGTAAAGCGATAAATAAAGTGGAGTGTCGGTGCGCGTATCAGTGCGTGTGTCGGTTACATATTACATACCCTAAATACATTCTATGGTCTCAAAAGAAAAAAATGCGCAAAAATAAATTACATCATTTCTCTAATTACAAACTAAAACAAAAATAAAATAAATGACGAAAAATTAAATAAGCATGCAATAATCCTATGAAACATATTATACCCACTAAGAAAGCAATTAAAATAACAAAGCAATAAAATGCAAACACATTGAAATAAACACAAATGCTAGGTAAATAAGATTAAAAGAAGTAAAAATGCATGAGAATATTTTTTTTTAAATGCCTAACTACACTAAAACTACATGAGTTAGAAATTTAACTATTAAATGAACTAAAAATGCATGATGTAAAAATTAAAACACTAATTAAAAATGCATGGAACATAGTTCAAATATCATATGAAGTAAAAAAATAAATGCATGAAATTAAAAAAATTACTACAAAAACATGCAGAGGGGTACAGACAGCAAACAAGATGGTGTAAATAGCAACAGAAAAACAAACAGGGGGCCAAAAGAAACAAAGGAAAACGGGCTGGGTAGGAGGAATGGGTAACCGGTTCGGTTTGACACGAACCGGTTTGAATGGGTGCATATATAAGGGTTCTTCATTTCCTCTTTTATTTCTCTCTCTAAAAATCAACACAAAAATAAACTCTCCCCCCTCTCTCTAAAAGCCACCGCGCGGAAAATGCATGAGGGGTGGCTGGAGAAGATGAATCTTCATCTTCTCCGGCGAGCAAAGCTCGCTCCGGCGCGGTGGCCGGCCCTAGGGTGGTGGTGTCGCCGCCGGAAAACGCCACCCTCCTCCGTTTTCAAATATTTTTTTACTTTTCCACACCCTTTTTTCATTCTAAACACGAATCCACTCTTAGATTTTTCAAAAGACAAACATATAAGCCTAGATCTATCATTCAAAAATCAAAAGAAAACCAAAAAAAACATGAGAAAACTACCTTGTTTCTTCTTTTCTTCTTCTTCTTCTTTTCGCGTTTTTCCCTCTTCTTTTCGCGTTTTCGGTTCAGTCCATGCTTTTCTTGTTCCTTGGTTCGGCCTTCACGCGTTTGGTCCTTGGTTTTCTTCTTCTTGCGTTTTCGGTTGCCTTAGTTGCGTTTTGATTCGCGTTTTGGCTCGGGAGTGTGATGTTGTGATTTTTTTTCTGTGTTTGAGATGTTTATGATTTTTTTGAGTTGTGGTTATTGTTGAAAAAGGTTGCTGGAAATTGTGAAAAGTTTTGAATGTTCTTGATGTTCTTGAGAAAAGTTCAAGAAAAAAGGTGTTTGATCTGATTTTTGTGAGGCAGCTGAAATGAATTGTGTTTGCCTGGAAATTTGTGCCTTGACTCTGACTGACTCTGACAAACCCTTAAGTATCTGATACATGGAATGGACGAAAATACCCTTGGCTGAAACTTGGAGAAAAAGTTGGACCAGGACCAATAACAAACTGACATGTGGACTAAAATGACTTAAAAATAATAAAAACAGATAAATAAATAAACAACAACAAATAAATAAATAAATAAATAAAAGAAATAACTAAATAAATAAATAATAATAAAAACGAAAATTAAGAATAAAATAAAAAAGGAAATAATAAACATGACTAAAAAAAATGTCCCGTCGGAACCAAAAAATGAGGTATTTTAAAATACCTCTCTGCCGAAAATTCGTCTGAAACGACTGAAATACGCGGCTTTTTTAACGCTAATAAAATAATAAATCAACGACGTGAACAAAAATGAAATTTAACAACGTAAACTTTACGATAAATAAAATACGCATAAAACGCGGATAAAAAATACGAAATTAATATGCGAGTGACATTAAAATAAAAGCGACGTAAAAAAAATTAAATGCGATCACAATACGAATAAAAACAGATATTACGGGAATTAGAGTGCGAACGAAGCTAAAAAAATCGAACAACGTACGAAAATAAAATAAATAAAAAAAATAAATTGGTCAAAATTTGGGGTATGACAGTCAAGCTCAACCATGTTGGAACTAATGTTTGACAACCACGGGAATATCATGGATGACACAAAGTTGTTCCATGAGAGATCAAGGATAGAAAGAGAAGTGGAAAAGTTGAACTTGGATTGACTCAATGAATAGAATAAATGATCAGAAAGGCCACAATCTCTTAAACTTAGTTCTCTCAGTTTTGGTAACTTACCAACCATTTGCGACCAACTATTAAATTGATCAAGATTATATATCGACAACATGTGAAGATGGGTTAAAGAAGTAAGATTTGACAACCACTGACCTCCACTGTGATCCTCGTTGTCAATTGTTAGAGCTCCTTCTCCAAGATAAAGCTCTTGTAGGTTTTTAAGCTTTCCAAGTTGAGATGGAATACTTCCTTCCAAATTATTGTAGCTGAGATCAAGAAATTTCAAGTTGGAGAGATTTCCAAGTTGAGATGGAATGCTTCCTTCCAAATCATTGTTGTTGAGATCAAGAAATTGCAAGTTGGAGAGATTTTCAAGTCGATGAGGAATCACACCATCTAGACCATTATTGGAAAGATTCAAGTATTTCAAATGTGAAAGAGACTCCAATGGAATAGGAATTTGTCCAACAAAATTGCAATTAGAAAGATCAAGGTATCTTAGGTTTCTTTGAGATCCAAAGAAACCTGGGATATGACTCTTTCTAAAATTATTTCCGCTGAGGTTCAAATATTGTAATTGTTACAACTCCATCAGTTAGTTCTGTATATCACCGCTAATATAAAATGTATTGCCACCATTAAAACCAAAAGTCCCGAGCTTATAGTAATGAAAATCTTCATGAAGGTCGAGCATAAGTACATGACCAGTGAGGTTGCTGCAACCAATTCCAAACCATTGGCAACAATCTGCCATTGTCCAAGATGACAACATATCATATGGATCAGTAAGGCCAGCCTTGAATTGAAGAAGTGATGTCCTCTCACTTTGAATGCATCTAACAACCTCTTTTGAACAAACAAGTTGGTCTGCTTGCAACACCAAACAGATGAGAAATATTGTTTGAATCAATTTCAAACAAAATGGATTCATATCTGCACGTTATGTATGAAAATATGTATGCAATTTGATTGATTGTTGTGTTTACTTAATTGCATTGCCAATGGCTGAATTTATAATATATTGTACCATAAGGGAGAAAAACGAAAGACAGTGAAGATAACACAAAAGACTTGGATAACAAAATAAGGTGACTTGGAAAATTCTGAGTCTATTTTCTTAAACTAACAATCCTTTTTCTTTTTTATTATGTTCAAGACAAATGCTAATTATTATTTATCTTTTGACAAGATGTTAGTAATTATTGTTGAATTTATACTAAATTGTAGTCAAGAACCATTTGGAAGAAAACCAAAAGAGTAAAGATAACGTAGAAGACTTTATAGTCTTTCACAAAAAACAAAACAAGGAGACTTTAGAGTGAAATTATCAGCTGCAAGATGTTTATCGTTCATGTCGGTTGATTGGTGGTGTGATATGAGACTTGTATAGTCTTAAAAAGTGGTATATGGAGCTAGTACAAAAAATCTAAAAGACTATGCTACAAATTATAGTATATGTAAGTGAAGCCAGCAATTTGCAAGTATAATAATATTCATATGCCTCAATCTGTATCACAATGACATTTCTTTTTGTAACTTTCCTTGTACATAGAAATAGAATTAAAGGAAGGGAAATGGGCAGAGAGAATTTTCAATTGTCGAATGATTTTTGTTCCACTTTGGAACTTCTTCCCAAAATAATTTGTTTCCCTTTCTTACAACTAGTAGCAAATTAGGACCTTTTGGCATGATTTCCAATACAATTTATACTTGAGATTCCAATTGTTGAGGGAATATTTTGTGCAAGTTTAAGCAAATGTATATAGATTAAAGAGCACCAATGATGAGAACCATGACTATTATCATTTAATGTCCAAGTTCCTGTGTCAAAAAGAGAGGGTTAGTATTGTGTAAATTACATAGTAATTAAGTATCTAAACGATGACACTGAAATTTTTTATAAGCAATGTTTTAAAAACCGGACCATAGATTGTTCTGGGAACACCAGATTATGGTTCAATTGCCATTGAACCATTTGATAAATAAATAAATATGTCAAAAGTATATAAAAAATAGAAAATGTAAAAAATCAAAACTAGTTGAACCAACTGCAATTTAACTGGTTGAACTAGACAATCCAGTTTTTAAAGAATTGATTAGAAGAAAAATATATTTAGATTTGGTTCAACTTACCAACATACAGGTTTGCTTTGTGACAAGGGACCCCATTTCATGAGCACATTGATATTGCTTGCCACATAACCTCTGAATTTCTTCTTTGACCAAGTTCATCATCTTGAAATAAAATGTTGAGACAAACAATGAGACATTCGTATATAAGTAAACTTTAGTGTTTGGATTAGCCAAGGTTTTGAAAAACAATACAAATAAAGGTTCTCATGTCTCTGGGATAGGATTGCAGGTGCAACCGCTTCATTTACATTTTATCGCAATTCTCTATAATATCAAAGATCATGATGTGACTGTGGTCGCTAAGATTGCTAAACTATATGATTTTAGGTCATGAAAATGAACTAACTCGCATGTAAACTCTATTTTTGGTATACTCTTACGAATTCACGAAAATTTTGATAAAATTGTTAAAGTCTCGATTTTACTAGTTGTTTTAGTTTATGATTCTACATGAGTTTAGTTTTAAAACATCAAATTTTAGTTAAGTATTATCCAACATTTAATTTAATTACTCATCTGTTGCAATTTCTACTGATTTGAAAAAGTAAGTTTACATTTCTAGTGTTATAGTGAGAGACACCTATTATGCCTCCATATGAGTTTGTTGTTTTTCTACCATTTCATTTTCTTATTTCACCAATTCTTGCGAGTTTATGAGTTGAGTCTACATACTATACAAATTTACCTAGACTCTTGAGTTTGACAACTTAGGAGGGTGCGATACAAAACCTTGTGATAAGTTTATTTTGTGAAAAGAATAACAGTTTCCTTTTAACCTTTTTAAAAGAAAAATATTATTTTTCAAAAAATAAAATGCATATATTAAAACTTGAAATGAGAAGTAAACAAGTATATAATCTAATACAATATTAAATTTGTTTAGCTCATACACATTGAATTTATTTCATACACAACAAAAACTTTAGTGAATGTACATCCACAACTACTAACATACCTCATGCTCCTGGCGCAACGATCCAGGTCTGTTTTCCTTCAAACTCTGCAATGTAATGATATGAATATATAACCATGAGTCACTAGAGATGGAAGAAACACACACAAAACATATATATTTAGGTGCTGTTAATTTGAGTAAACAAGTCTTGTTTCCACTGCTAATTATGATAAAAATGCCACTTTTGTTTTAATGAATAAATAAAATGTAATTATGTTTTCGAAGATTTATGTTGAAAACCAAGCGAAAACAATCTTACTTTTCTATTTAAAGTGAACATAGGAAATGAAAATGTCATAAGAAATACCAAGAGAGATGGACCTTAGATATTGACTTCTCCTTTGATTGTGATTTTACAGTTTGTTTTCCTTCAGAAGTTAGGGTGAGCTACAGAGTAGGCCAAAAAAAAATTAGAATAAATTAGAATATATAAAAATGAAGCATAATATATAAAAATTAACTTAAGTAGTAAATGCTAACCTTGATGCAAATTACTTGAAAATAAATTAGACAAAAGAAAAAACAGTTGCAATTAGTTATTACCTTGCTAAGTAATTCTGTTGGTGGTTCGTCCATAAATCTCTTGTCATTTGATTCCTAAGAAGACGAAGAAAAATGAATAACAATGAAAGACACACAAACCAATGTTGTCAAACAGCGACGCTGTAGCACTTTATAGCGTAGCCGAATTTGAACAAACAATAAATAATTTACGATATGCATTAGGAATTTATACGAGATGTTGTACACGGTCCGCGGATGACAACATTGATACAAACATGAGAAACTTCAATTAGTAAACATGCTCTCAATGAATTACCAAGGGATATACTTTGATATTTCGGAAGACGCCTCTTTCTCCTTTACTTGAGAGTTTCTGAGCACAACATATATATAATCAATGACTTGTTCCTGAAGGAAAATGAAACAGAAAGGAAATTTGCACTTATAGTGATCACATACCTTATCATCAGTGCTACCTTGAGGTTTGCTATTCATTCTACACTTTTCTTGCCTTGAGCCAGCACTAGTGTTTTTCCTTCGAAAGAAATAGAACAAGATAAGAGCGAACTCGTAATTGATCTTGATCATGCACATTAAAAGATGAAAAGATGCAACCAAGAATCTATGTAGCACTGATATTTAGATTGAAGGTGTGTCTAGTTTCCAACACTGACGCATGTAGTTACATTTAATCATTAACATTTTCTAATTAGTAATGTCTACATGTCAGTGTCGTGTCTGTGTTGGTGCTTCATTGGCAAGGATAAACCTTCATGTATATTTTGTAATCCTAACGGTATTGTTATAGTATATATATATATATAGACGTTACCTTGTTTCGCTATTTGAGATGGAACTGCTGTTCAATGTACCTCCACCCTGAAATTTTGAGAGAACTTGTGAAAATTGTTTTTTGACAAATCCATATTCCATTTATTTCAAGTAAACGACTTATAATTTATATGAAAATGTATACTTACTTTTTTAGTTAAGGGTCGCGCTTTAAGAACCTGAAAACTTGATTTTGCATGTTCCTCTGATTCAATATTAGTTCTAGACCTATAAAAAAAGGCACAAAATTACACTCAACATTTTGTCACATAAGATATAGAATTTCACTAAAATAGTTATTATGATCTTAAGAACTAGTTGATATACTTGTATCTTTGTGCTCTCATTGCTGTTTTAAGATTAGGTTCTCTAGGAATAGTAACATTTGGTTTAGAGGCTATATTTACAGTGGTACGATCAACCTGTATCACAATTTAAAATCAAACATGTATCATATCGGTTAGATTCAAATCAAACAAATGATAAATCGGTGTTGTAAAATAGCAGCTATAGCACTATGGTTTAGTAGAAATTGAAAAAATTGTTATTTTTGTGCTGTAAGATATTTAGAATAAAGTGTTGTCGAATAGAAGCTATAGCGTCACTATAGCACTGTAGTGTAGACGTGTAGCTGACTTTGAACAAACCACTATTTTCAACGATTTGTGATTTCATAGATTATACTTCCTTAAAAATTGGTTACCTCCTTAGTTTTCTTATGTGTAAGAAGATTTTGATGCTTCAGCTGAGCAACCTGTCATGAAAACAAAACAAAAAAAGTCAATTAAGCCAAATTAAGGTTAGAAGTTAAAAAAATTTAGAATGAAATTTATATACATAAAAACTTATCATACCTTGCGCAAGTAACCGGCTTCGAGCTTCTGTCTCTTCGTTAATAGTAAATCTATAGATGCAGAACTTTTTTCTTGAATCCTGCAAGGATCAAGGTAACAACACTAAAAAAAACTGCCAATTATAACGAGACATTCAATCAGTGTTATCAACGCAGAGCGCGGAAAATAGAAGTTTGTTTAAATTCCGTTATGCTTCAATATTATATGGTGGATATAGCCTCTATTTTACAATACTTTGTAAATTGTGCATCGCAGAACAAATAATGATTTGTTCACATGCCGCTACGATATAGAAGCTATTTGAAAACATTGCATTCAATACAAAATTGTTCACCAAGAAACAAATTAGAAGGTGAGATGTAAATGATACCTTCTGAAATTTCGAGGGTTTTGAACCTCCTGAGTGTTCTTCAGCTTTGCCAAATGACTTGCTGTTGGTTTCATGAAAGTGAAAACTTTAGATTTTGATGAACTTGACTTTGTGAGACCCTTTATCTTACCATCAAGAGTATCTTGTGCTGTTTGATTGCAATTTTCAACCCCGGAAAACAAAAATGTATTCAGTTACTACATAACAAAATGATAATATATAGAAAATTAAGGAGAATTCAATATGCTTAATAAGAATGCAAAATAATTTTCTGCAAAAACCCATGACAAACCTTTTTAGTAATATTCAACCGAATAAGGCATTAATCTCCGTAGTAACCAGAATATAAGGTAAGGTTTTAAATTGCAATTAGAGTCTTAATGCGATCACGAGACTTAATATTATAAAAGGCAGTCAAATACGAGTGTAATTGTCGCAATTGCCGCCATAATACAGTCGCAAAGATATTAAAAAACATGGCAGTCAAATATGACCAATGTTGTCGCAATTGCCATCACAATACAACCAGATAGACATAAAAACAAACTTGATGTCGCAGTTACAATCGCGACTCCATACCGTTATTTAAAACCTTCTAACAAAGCACAATAATTAGCATCAAAAGTAAATGCATTAAGCCATCAATTATGAAAACCTTACCTCTACTATTGTTGTCTTCCATTGTTGAAACTTGATGAGGATCCCCACAAGTAACATTCCCATTTTCAGTTGCACCACCGTTTCCGTATCTAAACTTCATCAAAAATGCTACATGGAAAAACACACAACCAAAAATAGAAACCAATCAAAACCTAAACATTCAGTGTATGTTTGGAATCACGGTGAGTTTTCTTGCAAAATCCTCGGAACTTTTGCAAGATTCTGCAAAATTCACCGTGAATCCAAACATGCACTCGATCACGAATTTACAATGCAACTTTTAATGACTTGGTAGTTATATTCCCATAATTTTCACTCCTAAAAGACATATTTTTCAAAAACAACAAATTAAAACATAACAACTAGGTTTAATAATTTTCCTTAATTAAATTCTTACGTGATGGTGGATAACTTTGTGCAAATTCAAACCATTGTTCTGCTTCACAATCATCGAAAAGCGTTTCTTGTTTTGTAAAATCATAGAACATAGGAGCATCAAATTCATAAGTAAGATCAATCTCATCATCAAAACATAAAGAAGACTCTTCAACCTCAATCTCCACGAACTCTTCTTCCATGTTTTCTTTTCTTATTTCTCATGCAAAATCCTAACTATCCATTATATAAAAAGAAGCAACATTTTGTAACCAAATTCAGAATGAGAAACAAGTTTTTATTTTTCAATGTTTCATCAACATGTGTCCCTACCTCTCTCGTTTCTGGGAAATTCGTTTGTTATTCGATTTTCCCGGAAAACGAGAGAGAAGGTTTGGAATGGTGATAAATTAATTATTGTTAATAATTAATTTACAATTTGTTTTGATCATTAGGAATATATTGATCCTGTTGAAAACTGAGAATAATAATATGATGATAACAAAGATTGAAATTAAAAGAGGAAAATGGAAAGGAAATTTTGTAGGAGAAAATGGCGAAGATTTCGTTGGTGAAAGAATTGATAGGATATGGAATGAAGAGAGAGAGAGAAAAAAAAAACAGTTGAAATTGAAAATATGAAGAGTTTGGTTAGTTATATATGTTTCTTTATATGGTGCCGGCCTAAGTTAGTGACAAATGACATTATTACCAAATTTTGAATTTTCTAACATGTGGGGTAATGAACTACTATGTCATCTTCTAATTTTAGAATATCGAAGATGCTAACAAATATTTTAGGACTTTTTTTTTTTCCTTAACAAATTTTTGGACTTTGTTTAAAATTAAAATAGGTAAATTTTGTATATAAAGTCATGTATTTTTGAATGAAGTTGCCAATTCAATAAGATGGCTTCTTTTTTCACTTAAATAATTTTTTTGTGAACAAGTCGCTTCCATAATTTTGAAAAAGGGTTAATTAGTTAAACGATAAATTACATATTTGGTCCCTTAATTAATTTCTGAGTTTCACTTTGGTGGATCCTAACTAATAAAAGTTCCGTTTTGGTCCTTTAATTCCATCTCTGTTTGTCAAATTGGTCCTTTTAAACCTTAAATGGTTTGATCTTTTTTTTTTTAAAACTAGAACTTTAACTCGTGCTACCGTCCGGGTCATAAATAATGGAGAAGCTAATATTAAAGTTGTCAAAATGGGTCGATCCGTTTAGCCCGATTAATAATAAGGCTTGGGCCTTAAATATTGAGCCCGAAATTTAATAGGGCTTTTTAGCCCTGCCCTAAAAAGTCCGGTACCCGTTAGGGCTAGCCCGAACAGGCCGCGGATAGCCCGTTAGCCCGCATAACCAAAAACTCCTATAAATTATATATATTTTTCAAATAATTCTTTACTTAGTTGATTATCAAAGTAAAAAATAAAAGTGAGAATTCAATGAATTAACACAAATATAAATGTAATATAAAATTATATTTACTCGTTTCGTCATTTATAATTTTATAGATCGAATATATAAATATCTATAACATAATGTATCTAATTTATTTAAAATTGTTTTCCTCGTCGTTTTAGTTTACGACGTTTGTACGAAATGTTTACAATTTATTTTTGCGCTATGAATTATTTAATCATATTAAAAATATTTATAAAAAATTATTAGGAGTATTTTATAGTACTTTAAAAAAAAATGTAATTCTTAATACGGGCCGACCCGTTTAGCCCGCGGCCCGTGTAGAGCCGGGCTCAGGTAGTATATTTCAAGCCCGTTTTCAACCGGGCCTTTTGGCCCGACACAATAAAGCTCGTAATGGCCGGCCCTAAACGGGCCGAGCTGCCCGTTTTGACAGCTCTAGATAATATGTTGCAATATGACGTTCGTTTGTTTTGGATTTTTTTGGAAAAAAATCTATTTATTTAATAAAAAATCACTTTTTTAAAATTTGTAGTGTTTGTTTTTTATTTTTTTAAATCCTTCTGGCTAAAAAAGTCATTTTTAGCCTCAAAATGAAAAGTTAATTAAAGTAGCTTTTTCTAAATCTATTTATTTTATAAATGCAATGAACTTAAGTGTAAGAGTTTCAAAACAAACTAAAAATGATTTTTATGATAGCAAGCAAACATAAATAGATGTAGATTATATTAACTAAAAATATTTTTTTTTTAAAAGCTAAAACAAACGCATTCATGATCCATTACATAGATAAAAGAACAACTCAACATAAACAATAGGAGTTGATATTTTCCTTCGAAACATATCCTTCAAATGGATAACAAACTTGTCCATACCAACAAACATCATAGTCACCTAAGATCTGAGACAAACACCGTAGAAGTCTTTTAGGGCATGTCAACCCTTAGTCAAGTAAATGTTATCATTGTTCCTCTCGACCAACAACTAAAACTCATTGTAGTTAGAATCCACCAGACTTGTGTAGCGTCCAATTTGGTCTCCAAAGTCATGACCAAACATTCTTGGCAAAACAACCAAGCCCTAATAGTAAAACAAATCAAAACAACATGTTAATAGATGAATGTGAATGGAAATGATGATCTGAACGAATGCAAGCAGAAAGAAATCCTCATGTGTAGAACATCAAGCTCAACGACATACGTCTTGTACTTAGTACGTAGATTATTGACAACCCTCTCAAGTTCGGATGTGGGATTTGGGTTCAAAGGGGCTTGCAACAAAACACCAACAAAAATGTCAGTATTACGATAACATGATTTATATTACAACAGGTATAAAATAATGGCTAAACCCTAAACCTGTCAAAGCATGATAAGACAACAAAACTTATATGTCATTGTCGGTCATGCTTCTGCGAATGCGATGAGATTTGAAAGGATGAGATCCAAGCAGAGTGAATCAAGCATTTTTATATATATATATATATATGGATAGGATCAAATGACACCAAGGTGTCAAATTAAATTTGACACAAAATCCTAATCATTAATCCAACTTTAATCCGATGTCTCTCATCAATTCAATAAATGTTCACATGCTTGATCAAATGATCCAAATAAATTATTTCTTCTCTTAGTTAACTACTTACCATTTTTGTTATATTTTGCACTAGGAAGATGATTGTCATTTGATTTTTCCCTACGGTTTTTTTTTAGATTTACTAATTTTTGTTGGATCATCTTTGTATCCTGTTTGTATTGGACACTCTTTCATTTGTTGGATAATATTATTCTTGAATTTTCATTTGTTGGATGGTATTATTCTTGAGTTCATGCTGCTAATATTCTTGTATCGGGTATTTTAGCATTTGTGTTTTGCTTTCGTTTAGTAGCATATGTTCTTTTTAATTTTAGGTGCAATCGTTCATTTATCATCCATGGTGCTCTTTATAAATCAATTTTCTAAAAATAAAAAAGGGTTAATAGGAATAAAGAAAAAAGGATGATAAGACCTTAAAAAAAAAAAGATGACAGTGAATGGTGTAAAAAAAATCAGAGAATTTTTTTGTTTTGTAAATAATTAACCAAGAGAAGAAAGAATAAAATATTTCTAAAATTAAAATTTGGATCATTTGATCAAAAATATGAACATTTAATGAATTGATGAGAGACATCAGATTAAAGTTGGGTTAATGGTTAGAATTTGGTGTCAAATTTAATTTGACACCTTGGTGTCATTTGATCATATCCCATATATATATATATATATATATATATATATATATATATATATATATATATATATATATACAACCAGCAGGTTGCATTGTAGACATGTGGGTAACCCTAGATTTTTTCCCGAGGTTAACCATAACCTAGGATTAGATAGAACTCGTTGAGACATTATGTCTCATCCCAAACCTTTTTATTTCAGATGCACATGTTGATTGTCAGGATTTAGCAAGCTTGTGGTCGAATGGATATTCAGCAAGGACTCGTTCGTACCCTCTGCACGACGCTCTCATGGATTTTAAGGATATTTTACTATGTTTTGGATGGCCAGCATTGTATCTTTATTGTACGAACGTGTATTGTTGTATCAGATATTCATTCGAAGTAATAAAAGTTGTAAATTTTAATGTATCCAGTACTAATGATAATGCATGTGCTAAACTTTCTAGATACGTTTAGTATGGGCGTTACAGTTTTCCCCTAACAGACACGATGACTAACAGTGTAAAATAAATGGTACATTGACTTTTGTAAATTTGATATTATTTGAAAATGAATTTGCTAACCTATAAAATTTTGGGTTTATAATATTATATCGATCTCTTTGAATAAATTTTTTTGGTCAAGTATGAATATTCTTTTTACTAATTTTATATAATTATATTTAATTTAATAATCCAATTGCATAAAAGTATATGAATAATTTCAACATAAGTTCAAATAATTAAAAAAAATGAGAATGTGATGTCTAGTGTTAAATGCAATTAAAAGAATAATTTGGTCATTATATATTCAAAATCAATTTTGACTTAAACTATCCAAACAACATCAAGTCATGATAATCACTTTTATATGAGTGATTTCAAGGACAAACAAATTATCATAAGCATGAAGGTTCTTTATCGATTTCTAAATGGATGTGATGTTAGTAAACTCAATTATTCGTGGTATTTTTGTTGAAAAATAGATGTTCTCCATAATGCTCTCAATTACACAGTCTATCATAGTTTTCACCACTTTCGTCTGCAATTCAAACCGTTGAATTAACGAGAGGAAATAGATTATAGAGATGCAAACATTAAATAATATCAATGGGCGTGTCGCAGAGAATTACAATTTGTAAAAGATAATAAAGAGTATCATGATGCCGTTTTCAAATTCAGTTTTTCAATGATCGAAAACAATAATATTATGTGATTTAGAGAAATATCACACAAAAAATATAAATGTATAAGCCTTTGATCAAATCAAATTGACGGCTGAGATTTGGTGTCAACGAATTCGTCGACACCTGGTGTCAATGGATCCTAACGCATACACATGCACACACACATTCAGATATCTATCTCATAATAATCATTTAGCATTGGCAAAGCAACAGACACATGGTAAAGTATAACAGATTTGAATGTAATCAAGAAAGGTGGAAATCCAATCAAGAGTGCATTAAGTGTCATAAACGCATGGGGGAAATGAGTATTTGAATTCTTTGATGTTATGGAAAGCCAATCAACAACGCATTAAGTGTCATAAAAGCATGGGTGAAAAATTCAACAATGCATTAAGTGTCATAAACGCATGGGGAAAGGAGTATTTGAATTCATTGATGTTATGTGTGCATGCCAGATTAAATATTAGATCAAGGGCTGATAATACATACGCGCCAAAGGTTAAAGATCCAACGGTTATCCTAGTTTGGCTCCTAGAAATTAAGTAGATGGTTTGATTAGGTCATTGCAATGTTAATTAGGATATGAGTATTTGATTTCCTTGATGTTATGGAAAGTCAATCAATAGTGCATTAAGTGTCATAAACACATGGGTGAAAAATTCAACAGTGCATTAAGTGTCATAAACGCATGGGGGAAATTAGTATTTGAATTCCTTGATGTTATGTGTATAAGTCAGATTAAAGATTAGATCAACGGTTGATAATACATCTACGCCAAAGGTTAAAGATCCAACAAATATCATAGTTTGGCGCCTAGCAATTAGGTTTATGGTTTCATTAGGTCATTGCAATGTTAATTAGGATTAGTTTGATGCACAAAGTTTTATCGTCGTCCATCCAAAAAGTCTCTGTGCAAACAAATTTGCACCTAGCTTAATCCAATATTGAAATACAAATCTGAATCATAAAGAAATCAAAGTGTTTAATCTTTCCATAAAAATGATAGTGCAATAAGAGATTGAAAAGAACAATGTCAAAACATAAGGTATTGTGGGGGATATGAAAACAAAAACACAAAATGAGAAGCCTTCAAAAGCAAGCAGTAAAAGTCAAAATTCACATAGAGCATGATAACATGATCGAGCAACAACAAAATCAAATTAGAGTTAACCCAAAAATCTATCCCAACTACACACAATAGTCAAACATCAAAAGTACCACAACGAAAACGAAATTAGAGAATTCAATCTATCTTAGAGACCAAATAATTTTCAGGTTAGACAGGAAGAATAGGGTTAGGATTTTCAAAAATAAATTTGGGGCTTTTCAATTTTTATGCATAAATCGAGCAAGGTGACAGCGTACAACTCCAACATGGTGGCACTTTCACAAACAGTCTTAAACAAACAATGAAAATGGAGAGACAACTCATTAAAAAGAAGAATGTGAAAGCAAGAAAAAAAGAGGGAAACGTGGTGGCTGATGAAAGGCATGATCATGCCTTGATATTAAACTAAAATTGGAGAGGTGTTTTGATAACCACAAATGTTTTGTTATTTCACAGTACTGAAGCATGTTCTAACTTTCAAGGTTAATGGAGATGAGAAGTTAAGAGAAAGAGAGAGAAAGAAGAAGAGTATGTAAATGATTTATTGGAAATTGAATAATTATTAATGCTTGAAAGAACTGTTTTGAAAATAGGGAAGAATTTGAATTATGCATTGTGATGTGTGCAACCCATCAGATAGATTAGATCAATGGCTGATATGAAATGGCGCCCAAAGCTATTAAGTCTAAGGTATGATGTAAACCTTTGATGGAAATCCAACGGCCATGATTGATTGGTACCCAAATCAATTAGGTTTATGGTTTTGAGTGATTATTGCAATATTAATTAGGATTACTAGATCATCGACATGTACGATGCACGGGTCATATCAACTATAATATATATAAGAATAAGAATAAAGTATATCACATTATAGATTTGACCCGTAATTGAATTTAAAATACCTCTAGTGTTTTGTAAAAAAAAGGGAGATTTAAAAAGTCGATTAAAAATGTGATTTTCAGATTCTAAGCATTAACATGGTAAAATTGGTTGTTTACAAAAATGTTAATTTAAAATTTAGACTTAATAAGGTCTAAGAATACATTTTTTAAAAAGGGAATTTTTTTTAGGGATTCAAAGGGAACTTATAGTTACAAAATGTGGAGCATATTATATCTATTTAACATATAAATAATAAATACAACTCACATTCATCTATTCCTTGAAAACAAAAACAAAAAAACTCCCATAGGAACCTATATGTAGGAACACAATTTTTTTTCTCATAGGAAACTTATAATTACAACGTGTGGATTATATTACATTCATTTAACATATGGTTTTTTCTCTAAAAACGGTAATTAATATAGGAAGAACATAAACCAATATACATAAAAATTACTCTAGCTAAAATCCTCAGATGCAAAGGCATTAAAGTAATTTTTTTATGCATGTTATGTTTGTGCAAACTTTCATTTACTTGTTGATTTAATTCCATCAATCTAGTATTTGAGTGTGTCTTGATATGCATTGGAAAGAGAATGACAATTTAATGTTGATGGAAATAGATCTTAATGACTACGTTGGAATTGATCAAAATGTGTTGGAGAGATGTTATTATGCATTAAACATTAATCATCTAAAGTAATGACATTAATAACATGGTGTGGGAATTCAATTTCGATTTTCATATTAGCAAGATGGTTTATGAGTATTAATTGCGTGGAGAAAGGAGGAAAATTTTTAGGTTAAAATTAAGGTTAAGTATAGCTTGACCGGATAAGATTTATAAATAAGAGATAAACAAGTATGATAAAGAACCATTGAATTTTGAATGTCTGTGAGATTTATTTTATACTTCTTCATCTTCTTTCCCCCTTTTTCACCTTCATCATCTTCATACTACCTTCATCAGAAACTCAGAAGAAAAACTTAGAAGAAAAACACAGAATTGTTTCACATCAAATTATTCAAGCATCTTCTTTACCTTTATCATTTCTTTTATTCTTCCCTTATCAACGATTCACTTCAACCCAAATCACTAACCCCTCTTTTATTTACACATTCTCTTATGATGTTAAAGACCTTGGACATGATTAATGTCTATCAATCCACATGAAATTCACAATTTTCTGAAAATAGCAAGATTGAAGCACAAACCATTGAGTTACAGAACTCTTCAACTACCATGGATGCAGTGATGGTGGATTTTGTGAAAAAGTTTGAGTACCAAGTTGTCACTAAATATTTAAAAACAACATACTACTTCTTTTCCAAGTTCAACAACTCATTATCAAACATTCAACAACACTTAACTGTCATCGTCCTCTTGATTGATGAGTAATTTGCCAGTTCTGGAAAAATTATAAAATGCAGAGAAAAGGGAGAGCCCATTGGAGATGAGAGGAGATGAGAGAGGCCTTCATAAATGAAAGTTCAATCTAGCAGCAAAACAACAACAACACAGCAATTAAAATAAAAATTATAGAATTTGGGAGTAAAATAAGGGTTAGGGTTTGAAAGAAATTTGGGGATTATGTGAAAGGAAAGGGAAGTGAGGAAGTGTAGCTCACCAAACCTTCAAAAGTGATGGTTGCTAAAACAATTTAAAAAATAAATAAACAAATTTCTCTGGATTTTAATTGATGAACATCTATGAAGTTGATGAAGATGGGGAAGAAGAGGAACGAAGAAGATGAAGACAAATAGAAAAAATTAGGTGTTGGTGGTCCACAACTTCATACAATGGACCTGCAATCAAATGACTAAAATTATATCATGAATATTAAATATTAAAAAACCAACAGAAAGGACCAATATGATAAACATAGATGAAATTAAGGGATCAAAACGAAACTTTTATTAAATAAGTTGACCATCATTATATTCCTAAGGGCTTAAAAGAAAGACTATGGAACGCCTGGGCATGCCCTTCAGAGGCGTCGCCTCAACTGTTATACTTGTCCCAAGACTCATTCTTGGGGGGATGTGGACCATCAATATCTTCCTAAGGACCTATAAGTCCTCCCAAAGGGTCTAAAGACCCTCCTAAAAGCCTCAACGCCCTTCTAAAGGTCTCTAAGGCCCAGGGCACGCCCTCCTTAGGGCGCCGCCTCAAATAACTTCTAGAAGCTTCTAGAGTTTGACCTAAAGACCTAAATACCCTCATTACTTACTGCTTAAGTCATGAGACATCAAGCTCATAGAGGGCTATAAATACAACCCTTGAGAGCCTTCTCAAGGGATGACGAATACAATACAAACCATAATTACAATTATTGTACTTTTGCAAGTACAGTTGGCGCCGTCTGTGGGAACCAGTAAAACTGACCCGGACCACACCTAATCAATTATGTCAGCCTACACTTCATAGGCTTTATTCCTCGCCGTCGAGGAAGATAGCAAAGGCGGCCCTTGTCGTCTAATCGCCTAAATGTCGGTAGTCGGAGAGGTTGTGATATTGCATCAGGTTGTACCTTTCTAACTCTGTTATTCTCCGTTAAAACCTTTGTCTAAATCCTTAAATTAATGTGAGACTATAATCAGCTCTCTTTTTTCACTGTAACCTTCTTTTGTAGCACCGTCGGAAACGCAAAGCAACAACATACTCGTAATTTTTGTTATGGAAAACAACATACTCACAAGGAGTGGTCTTTGTTAAGTAAAGACCTTCCATTGAAGATGCTCTTATAAATTGGCGAGTTGAGTTTTCAAGGATTCGAAGAGTTTATGTATACAATTGTGTTTGGAAACCCACAGCTGTTGCACATGATTGTACCGTTTTTTCTTTAAAAAAAAAGATAGGGACATGTACACAAGCTGTTAGTTTTCTTTTAGAATTCATCACAACATATGGAAATTGAAATTCTTTAGCAATACATGAAAATTACTAATCTAAATTAATATCAGCATAATATTGGAGAATCTCATTTATTTATTTAACTACTTGTATTATGTATATGATTTGGCTGGCTTAAATTTCAGTTTCACAATGTTTTTTATTTTTGTCATCAGTCACAAGATATTATTTATAGCACTTGAAGGATTTCTGATTCCAAGCTTCTCAATAAAGGAAAGAACGATATCATAAAACAAACATGGTCGTGCACAAAATCACGACTTTCTGAAAAGTGCCCAATTCAGCTTCAGGACATCATTCAGAAGAGAATGATCCAGCTAGCTAACAAATTGGTTAAAGTACAACTATTTAAATTTTCAATTGACTTGCAAGCATATTCTTTCAATATATTCTCTCAATATTCGATTAACCTCTGAATATTTTATGAAGTTTAAAATAAGAAGTCAATTCCTAATATGCGGACGATCAACTGATTGGTTATTATTCTTCGTTAACCCATTGTGTCGGCAACAATATTTTGTATCTATTTTGATGGGCGAGTGAGAGGAGTTAAAAAATAAGATAATGGATGAGTTAGTTCCAATTTAACTAGATGGGTTAAGTCACAACTTGACGAGAGAGAAGAGAACATAAGAAAATAAGAAAAATAGGTAGAAGAAATAGGGTGAATATTTACACCTTTTGATTTGAAGAAAAGTTTTTTCCTCAAAATATTTGGAGACAATGTATATACACCTTTTGATTTGAAGAAATTTTTTTGCTGAATATATTTTGTGACAATATAGTTCTATTGGTTAGGTGGGAAGCTTAATAGGGTTATTGATTGTTCTACAGCGAACTCGCTGCTCTCTTGTAGACCGATCCGGTGCTCTTCTCGCTCTCTTCTAGACCGATCCGGTGCTCTTCTCAGGTGTCGGATATTTTTGTGGCAGCCTTTGTGCACACGGTACACACTATTTGGTGGACTATAAATGCTTTACGTTTTACAACTCTGACACCATCTTTGCATTCAGCCAATGTTAAAATTGATTCCCTCATTGCAATGTCTGGTAATCTTTCCAAGGGTACGTGCATCCCATCTGATCTCGCTTTCCTTGATTCTTTTACGGTTTCCAAAGAGATTATTTCGGTATGGTGGAACCCACCAACAGCACCGTGGTTGAAGGTTAACACGGACGGGTCGGTGATTGATAGTTATGCGGCGTGTGGAAGCTTATTTCATGACCAATTAGGTACGTCCCTTGGTGTTTTTTTCTTGTAACATCGGTATACAGTCTGTTTATTACGCGGAGGTTCTTGGTATTATTATTGCAATTGAGTCTGCTGCCAAAATAGGGTGGAGAAATATTTGGATTGAGAGTGACTCCACCAGTGCTCTAATGACGTAACAGATGGCATAAGGCTAACGCCCTTGGGTTACAAGTTATTTCTTCCCACATATTTCGTGAAGGAAACAGCTGCGCAGACAAATTAGCTAGCTTGGGGCACTCCTTGACTGGAGAGATTTGGCTAGACACCCTTCCTGATGAGATGAAGGCTGATTTTTTCCGAGACAGATGCGGTCTTCCTAATTACAGATTCCCATAATCTGGCTGATTTTTTCCGAGACAGATGCGGTCTTCCTAATTACAGATTCCCATAATCTGTCTACTGTGTTTTATTTTTATCGTCGGTTTTTTTCCGTTTCTCCTCATTTCGCCGTTTCTTTGGAGGGTCTTGGTCTAATCCCCCCTCATTTTTGAGACAATGTATTTACACTTTTAGATTTGAAGAAAAATTTTTGGTTTAAAATATTTGAGACTATATATTTACACGGTTTGATTTGAAGAAAATTTATTGCTCAATATATTTTGAGAAAATATACTGTGATTTGAAGAAAATTTATTGCCGAATATATTTTGAGAAAATATACTGTTTGATTTGAAGAAAATTTATTGTCGAATATATTATGAGAACATATTTTGTTTGATTTGAAGAAAATTTATTGCTGAATATATTTTAAGAAAATATATTGTTTGATTTGAAGAAAATAAAGAAAGAATGATGAGTAAAACACAAGAGGTAGGACCAAGTTAATAAAAGAAAGACTACTCTAGGTACCCTGTGGCAGAAGTAAAGCGTAGTATTGTTAAAAGGTCACATATCAGAGATTCTGGCGAGGAAAGTTTTGGTATTTAAGAGGTCCAAGTGACTCGCCTCTCTTTCTTGGGAACCTCTTTTATGTATCATTTACTTTGCGAACTAAACTAAATGTTTAGTAAAAACATAAATAATGAATTAATAGCGTCAGACCCACATAGAAGAATAAAATTGAGCAGAAGACTTAGTCTTAACTTCATAGGAGGAAGTAAAGACATAGAAAATAAAATACCAAGCAAGTTAAAAATTCAAGTTAGTAGGAAAAAGAGGAGTATAAAATAAAAAAGAACGAAGTGGACGTGTTCGTTTAAATCTAATAAGGAAGCAGGGAGTTTCGATTTAAGAAAAGTAGTAGGAAGACTTAGTTCCAATTCGATAGAAGAAAGAAATGGATTAAAAGCACAAGATAATCAAAAGATTAGTAAGAAAATGAAAAGAATAGGAAGGGGAGTAGAAAATATGGGCGAGTTAATAAGGGCAGACAATGAGTAATTAGTTCTCATTAAATAGGATCGAATATGACTAAGACTCCTTTATTTTGGAAGTTCGGAAGTAACGTTATATATCAGATAAATAAAGTTTAGGAGGTAGCCAAGGGCGAGGTTATACAAAGGATGAACTCACCAAACAACACGCCATAATGAAATGTAGAAGCAACAACCACGTCATTAAGAGCTTAAAGATGAAACACAAAGTTATTCTAACATTTCTCGACCGTTGAGATTTGTTGTGAAGGTTTTTAACAACCTTATTCTACTGTTCTACTTTGTTCAGATATAACTACTACAAAATCTACAAAGGATTTTACATTCAAAAGGAGCCTAAATCGTTGACCCTTAAAAAGGGCTTTGAACATCGTCATTCTGTCAACCCTTAAAAGGGCTCTGAACGTCGCCATTATGTCAACCCTTAAAAGGTTTCTGAACGTCGATATTCAGTCAACCCTGCGAGGCTCTGAACTAAAGCGTCAACCCTATGAGTCCCTGAATGCTATGTTAACCCTACAAGGCTCTGAACAGTTTATAAGTCAAACCTATGAGGCTCTGAACTAAAGCGTCAACCCTACGAGGCCCCGAACGCCCTGCCACCCTACAAGGCTCTGAATAGTTTATAAGTCAACCCTATGAGGCTCTAAACTAAAGCGTTAACTCTACGAGGCCCTAAACGCCATGTCAACCCTACAAGGCTCTGAACAGTTTATAAGTCAACCCTGTAAGGCTCTGAACCAAAGCGTCAACCTTACGAGGCCCTAAACGCCTTATCAACCCTAACGAGGCTTTGAACAGTTTATAAGTCAACCCCATGGGGCTCTGAACTAAAGTGTCAGCCCTTCAAATCAACACTTAAAGTTTTTCCATCCAGCTTCATACGTACAAAACCTGCTAGAGCACAAATATCTAAAACTCCAACTCACATAAATTCAGAAAAGGGAACAGAACTCAGAAAAATCTACACTTCAGGCGAGAAACGTTCAAAAATAACAAATAGATTGCCATAAAACATCAACATTTATCAAAAGATAATCACCAGCAATTGCCAGAAAATAACTGAAAGGAAATAGCAATCGCCAACAATCTCCAGAAATCACAAGCATCATTTAAATAGACGCACCACGAAGCTAAATAAAGGACAAACTTCGAAGGAAACAATAAGTAAACCAGAAACAACATTGTGATCGCCCAAAGGAAACATAATTACATATACCACTGAAAAACAATCGACAAATCAAAGCAAAATAGAGCGCAACACTACAAGGAACAAAAATAAAATAAAATCGCAACACGAATAAGAGATGAAGAAAATACTAAAATACAAAGTACCAAGAATGACTCGTCCGCTTTAGGTTACATCCAAAATAAAAATCACGAGTACTTAGGATGCCATGTACAACTCACCCCGATAAATTGCATCAACAAATCAAGTTACAGAGTACTATATCGCCAAAAAGGGCTTGCCCATACCATACACCCATGAACTCGCCGAAGAACATGCAAATGCGGATATCGCCCATCTTTCAATATCAAAAGAGTAACGTTATAATTAATCACTTCGCCTTGTCCCAAGGCTCGTGCTTGGGGGGTTGTGGACTATCGACTATATAAATCACTTTGCCTTGTCCCAAGACTCATTCTTGGGGGGCTGTGGACCGTCATTATAAAGCCTAAGGGCTTAAAATAAACACTCTGGAACGTCTGGGCATGCCCTTCAAAGACGTCACCTCAACTGTTATACTTATTCATCACTTCGCCTTGTCCCAAGACTCGTGCTTGGGGGGGTTGTGTACCATCATTATATTCCTTAGGGCTTAAAAGAAAGACTAGGGAACGTTTGGACGTGCCCTTCAAAGGCGTCGCCTCAACTCTTATACTTATTCATCACTCCCGCCTTCTCAATTTGACTCTCCCGGTTTCCAAATTTCAAACCCTAAAACTTCCAATTTCAATTTCACTCTCTCTATAAAACCTAACCTCCCAATTTCATCTCAAGAAATGACTATTTTATGACAACTTTTAAACAATTTTCTCTCATACTTGTATTATATTTTTATTCTCTCTTGTTAAAAAAAAAAAATTATTCTCTCACTTCATTTTTCTCTCTATTGTTTTTAATCAAGAAAGAAAAATAAGGTTGTCACGAAAAATTTGTACAAATATGATTTCTCTTTCATCTATGAAAAAATTAATCTCACCTTCAATCTCTTCCATCGCCTCTAACCCTCAATTTATAAAGGGATATGTGTTGTTTGAACAATGATTTGTTTGACAACCATAAATTTACAATAAAAAATATGTATTAACATAGAAAATAATTGAAAAAAAAATAAGAATATAAAGTGCTTATGAGCTATAAATTTGTCATAAAAATTAGAATGCCACGGTTCACCCAACAAGATACACTCCCGCGCAGCCAAACTTACTAAAATGCCCATGCGCATGTTAAGTCGCGCTGCGTGACTTAACTTGCGCACGTTTATGCGCCCTGCGCAAGTTAACTCACGTACCACTGGCACGTGCGCAAGTTAACTCGCGCACGTTGGCCGGTGGTCAAAACTGAAGAACAAACGTTTTTTGGACGGTGGTCAGTTGTTCAACATTCAATCTACACGTTTTTTACACCATTTACACGTTTTTTTGACCACATTTATGTTTTTAATAACTTATATTACCATTCTCACCTATAAATACCCCTCCATACTTCCATATTCCCTCACACCATCTCACTTTCTCTCCCTCCTCACTCTCTCCCTCTCTTTCTTTTCTTCTTTTTTGCTTCTATAGTATCTAGGCTCTTTACACCCCTTTATGTATATACCAGTAGTTGTTGGGGGAAGTAGTGGTTCGCCGGGTTGGGGAAAAGAGCATCATCCCTTGAGGTAAACTTAGGTTTGCTTCCTTTTACTCTCAATTTTTTTTACCGTGGGTAAAAAGAATCATCATGGGTGTATAAAAGGAACCAAATTTAAATTTACCTCAAAGGATCTTCATGTTTTTTTCCCCAACAGGACGCATCACTATTTTCCCCAAGAGCTATTGGTGTATACCGAAGAGGGTGAAAATAACTTTTTATCCCATACCGAAGAGGATGAAAATAACTTTTTACCCCAAGAGGGTAAAATATATGTATTAATTCTTGTAATATTTGAATGATATTAATAAAATCAGAGTTATATTTATTAATTTTGTTTTTAATTTGTATTTATTTTTGCATTTATTTTATGTTTATGATTATGTATTGAATAAAAAAATATTCTATTTAATGATATCGAATTTATTTGTATCAGATTTATTTTATAATTTTGTATTTATTTGCATATTGAATAAATAAATTCGAATAAAAAGTCTAATTAAACTCAGCGTGGATTCGAATAAAGAATTCTAATAAATAAAATCGAATAAAGTTGCATATTGAATAAATTCGAATAAAAAGTATAATTAAACTCAGCGTGGAATCGAATAAAGAGGTCTAATAAATAAAATAAAATAAAGTTGCGTATCGAATAAATTCGAATAAAAAGTCTAATTAAACTCAGTGTGGAATCGAATAAAGAATTCTAATAAATAAAATCGAATAAAGTTACGTATTGAATAAATTCGAATAAAAAGTCTAATCGAATAAAGAATTCTAATAAATAAAATCGAATAAAGTTGCGTATTGAATAAATTCGAATAAAAAGTCTAATCAAATAAAGAATTCTAATAAATAAAATCGAATAAAGTTGCGTATTGAATAAATTCGAATAAAAAGTCTAATTAAACTCAGCGTGGAATCGAATAAAGAATTCTAATAAATAAAATCGAATAAAGTTGCGTATTGAATAAATTCGAATAAAAAGTCTAATTAAACTCAGCGTGGAATCGAATAAAGAGGTCTAATAAATAAAATCGAATAAAGTTGCGTATCGAATAAATTCAAACAAAAAGTCTAATTAAACTCAGTGTGGAATCGAATAAAGAATTCTAATAAATAAAATCGAATAAAGTTGCGTATTGAATAAATTCGAATAAAAAGTCTAATTGAATAAAGAATTCTAATAAATAAGATCGAATAAAGTTGCGTATTGAATAAATTCGAATAAAAAATGTAATTAAACTCAGCGTGGATTCGAATAAAGAATTGTAATAAATAAATTCGAATAAAGTTGTGTATTGAGTAAATTCGAATAAAAGTTACATTACATTACATAAAGTTCCTAAATATAGCCTATCATTACATGACATTACATTCGGAATTGCACCTTTCAACTACAACAGTTGTGTTACCTCTGAATGGTGCAATTTCAAAGTTGCTAAGCAGCAGGACTCCAGCGTCCGTCCCGAAAGTGCTTATGTTCCATTCAAAATGTTAAATTCTCGTTGGTCTTGGTTTTAAATGATAGTATCCAAGTGCCAACGGAACGAGGTCCATACCTTGACACTTCAATACCATCATTTAAATGAAGCCAACAAGAATTTAACATTTCGAATGGAACAAAAACACTTCCGGACGAATGCTGGAGTCCTGCCGTTTAACAAGTTTGAATTGCCCCATCTAGAGTAAGACAATTGTTGTAGTTTGAAGGTGCATTCCCTACCTAATCACGACCGCTACTTAATCAAGATCTTTTGGCGGAATTAGACTTTTGATGATATCTTCAGTTGATCTCACCAACGTTGATTGCATATCGATCTACTGGAACATGTTGTGCTCCCAAAACATGGTCGTCACGTTTTCGTCGTTCGTCAATTCTATCCAAGTGAATGATACTCTTCCATCGTCGAGCGTTGGACGTTTATACCAAATGCATTCCACCTTCCTTGTGTCTCGGGGTTGACTCCTTTGTTGAATTCATCGAGCTGATCATTGAGACCTCTTAGCGTTATACGAAGACACCGAACCTTCAACCTCTGAGGTTCTCTGCCGTTGAATTGTGCATGAATGTCGATCCACTCGGCCATTGTTTCAAATCTACACAATAAGAAATTAAAAATAATCAATGAAAATTCTCTAAAACAAACCCTGAATCTATAAAAAATTCTCTAAAACTCAAAACCTACAACATAAACATGCAAACATCTAAACATTTAATCAACACAGGTCATTTTCATGTAAACATTGTATGATTTCTTGACAAAAAAACAAAAATTTAAACAAACCCTAAATCTTAATATATTTCTAATTTAAGAGAAAAAATCTAACATAAAAGTTGATTGTGTTTGATTATGAAAACTTACTTGTTATTGAAGTATTGTTTGATTTGAATTTGAAGAAATTTTGGATTTGGTGATTTAGAGAAATTTTGGAGAATTTTTGAGATTTAGGTGATGAATGAGGCGTTATGCCTTGTATAAGACAGATTGTTGCGTGAGTTAACTAGCGCTGCGCTAGTTAACTCACGTAGCGCATGTTAACTGATGCACACAATTTTACACGTGCGTCAGTTAACATGCGCAGAGACAAAATTGTTCTCCCTGCAGGGCGAGAAGGTATTTTGCAGGGTGAGAGCACTATTCTAAGTTGTTCGATTTATCATTTATAAACCCTAAAACCTCAAACTCGCCTCTCACCTAGTCTCGTCTCTCACGCTTGCGACAAAACTGCCTCTCCACCAGCCACGCCACCGTGCCTCAACTGTGGGCGTGGAAGAAATGCCTCAACCTACTTTTTCTTCTCTGTCGTGATTCTTCTAAGTTCTAGTTCGTGATTGTTTTTTTCCTTTTCACTTTGAAGACTCACTTAACTCGTCGCAAAAATCAAAACCTCCATAATCTGTAAGAAAAAGTTCAGCTTTTCCTTTGTTTTTTTTACTGTTGTTTTAATCTATTTCATGATAAAAATGCTTTGTTTCAGTGTTTTGAATAATGGGTAGTTAGTTGTGTATGCAATTTCATGTTTCATTGTTTTTTATATTATTAGTTGAATTGAAATTGGAGCTTCATGAAATAGCATGTTGGATTGTTGGAGTTAGAAAGATTTGATTTTTAATTGTTTGTTGCAAATTTCTAGTGACCCTTTGATTTGTTTGTTTTTCTTTTGGGTTTTTTATGGGCATGGCTAGTATCATGAATTTGTTGAAATGAAGATTGTCTTTTGATAGCTTTATTGATACTTAAAGGCCCGTTTGGATTGACAAATTTTTGAGCTTATGCAGAATAGCTTATGTAAATAAATAAGGTTTTATGTATTATTCATATGCTTGTCAATGTAGTTTACAAAAAAAGCCAGTGGAAATAGAATTTTCGTTAGCGAGAACTTATGAATTAACATAAAAGCTTAATTAAGCCAATCCAAAAGGGCCCTTAGAGTGCATGAGCTGTGTTGTCAATTGCAGATTGCGGAAAATAGTTGTTTGTTCAAATTTTATTTTAACTTTTACTTCAATTGAAATATTGATGGTCATGAAATAACATGTTAGACAGACGGAGGAAGCAAGTTGTGATTTTGAATTGTCTGAATATGATTTGTTTGCTTGTTCCAATGACCATTTTGATTTATTTGTGTGTTTATTTTTTTATTTTTTATGGGAATGGCTTAATATGATCGATTTGCCGAAAAGAAGATTGTCTTTTTATAACTTTGTTGATACTTTGAGTGGTTTGATGAACCCTGTTTTCAATTGTAAATTGTGAATAATAGTTTTTTGTTCAATTTTGCTATGTTACAGCAGCTATAGCTCTGCAATAGCTGCTTTTAACAACACTTTGAACTATGTAATGTATTCCAGAACAACAACAATTTGTTCAAATTCCACTGTTATAGTGCTGCTATTTGACAACATTCTTCATAAGTGAATAGACCCGCTTTAGATTAACTTAGATTAGCCTCTAACTTATGCAAACCTTTTCAATAATAAGAGTTTTTTCATTCTTATCAAAGTAATAAATTTATAGGGGTTTGGAGAAGTTAAACAAGAAAACACCCTCTGTTGTCAAAAGCGGTTGGCGTTGCCGCTATAGCAGTGCGTGCGACGCGGAAAAATCAGAACCACCGCTCAGCGTCGGTGTGGCGCAAAAGTGAAAGGCGGCTGGCGTGGCCGCTATTGAGCGGTGCGGAGCGGCATTAACTCGGGCCAAAATGGTGACTACAGCCTTGTGCACAGAATCAATGGTTTTACCCTTAATTTAAAACTGTTTGAAGGGTTGGTTTTGTAATTTCGAAGAAACCCTAACCTTCTCAAGTCTCATATCTCTTCTCAAGTCAGTATGCAGCATCTCTTCTCTTTTTTCGTGAGATTCAACAACACAGCCACCCACAACCGTAATACACAGGGTTCCTTTCTCTTCTCTTCGTGCAATTCAACACAGCAACATTTGTTCATCTCTTCTCTTCCCTTGCTTCTGTTGATCTGTTCCTTTCTCATCTCTTCTCTTTCTTTTTATCTCCTTACCAGAATTAGGGATTTGATTTTCTTCCCTTGCTTTTAAACAGTTGCTGTGATTTTGGTTTTCACAGTTAGAAATTTGATTCTTTTTTTAAACTGTTGCTTCTGTTGGACTGTTGAATGGTACTTCTCTTCTTTACTTCTTATTCTTCTCAATGAATGCTAAGTCTCACAGTTAGAAATTATGAACACTTCATGAATTTCGAGTAATTTTTAAGGTATTTTAGTACTTCGTTTTGAAAAGTATGGTATTTTAGTATTAAATGTATTAGTGTCCGTGCCACCGAAATAGCGCCCGTTCCTCCGCCCCCGTGCAGTGCCATTTTTTCGGTTGGCCGCACCTTGCCGCGATTCGGCATTGACAGCAGAGGTTGAGAAATTTTGCTATACTACAGCAGCTGTAGCTCTGCAATAGCCACTATATGACAACATCTTGTACTAAATAGTGTATCAAGGAACAATAGCAATTTGTTCCAATTCTGTTATGCTATAGACGCGCTATTTGACAACAATCGTAATGAGTGGATAGATCCATTTTAGATTAACTAAGGTTAGCTTCTTATGCAAACTTTATCAATTTATGAAGAGTTTTTTATTCTTATGTAAAGTCTTTGATAAATTTATAGGTGTTTTGAGAAGTTACACGAGAGAACGCTGAAATTTTTTATCTATCGAAACTAATTTCAAATTTTTGACTTATGTGGTACAATAGCCTGTTGTTTAAAAAAACTTATTGATATTCCAAAATTCATTTAATTTAGTTATGATAAAGATGCTTGTTTCAGACTTTTAGTGTTATAATAATGGGTAATTGGGGTGCAATTGTATATTTCATTGTTTTAATTTTCAATTTATATGTAGAGGATCATGAAATAGCATGTTGAACTATTCGTGTCCGCAATCCGTGACTGATTGATGTCTTAATGTTTGAAAATTTGTCATGTAACCATGTGCTGGTTGTTTGTGCAGCGTGGTCATCCATGTTGCGTGAAAAGAATTGAGATTGAAGTCATTCACATCAAACACCATATTCTAAAGACGGGTTTTTGCTTTTAATCATACTCTAAAGACGGGTTTTTGCTTTTATCATAAACATGTCTGCTTCTGTGTCCCAAAGAGAAGAACAAGCGGAGAAGGTTTCAGTTAGAACCATCGCCAAAGGGCCAACCCAATGTGAAGAATGCAAATCTAACTCATCAAAGTACAAGTGCCCGGGTTGCTCGATACAATCATGCAGTCTTCCTTGTGTAAAAGCTCACAAAGTGCGTACTGGGTGTACCGGCAAGAGAAACCAGACTCAATTTGTTCCAATTTCTCAGTTTAATGACAATGTCTTATTATCTGGTACTTACTCTTCAAACTTTGTGTTCTGTTATGTTATGTATGCCTTTGGATCTTGAGAACCTTTATCTAGTACTGACACTACGGACTGAAAGCATGACTGGTGTCCGATACGTGTCAGTTTCTAATATGACACCGACACACGTTACATTCAGTTACTTCCATTTTTAAATATTTACCGGTATCTGTCTATCAGGGTCGGTGTTGTATCTGATGTCTCTGTATGTGTAAAAGCTTTATAGTTTTTTTGCCTAGTTGGCTGCATAAGTGCAATAAAATTTACTTCTTGTTTGTTAATCAACCAAAAGGACCTTTCATTCTTGGTTCCTCAGATATTTTAAATTAGTGTGTTTTAATTTTTAAATGTTTTTATTTGGATTATGTTGAGCACTTTGAGATTATACATATTTTAAATTTGCCATGTTTCTTGTTATTGTTGTGAAATTGTCATAAATTTGCTTCTTAAGTCCCTTATATTAATTTTGTTCTTTCCTCTGTCTAGATTATAATTTATTGGAGGAAGTGAAGAGGGTGGCTGAAGCTGCTTCAAGAACGAGAACTAAGTTAGGCTTGTATACATATTTTAAGTTACCTAATCATCTCAAAAGCCTACAGCATGCTGCTGGAAGCCGGAGCACAAAATTATTGTTTCTGCCTAATGGAATGTCAAAAAGAGAGAATAATCGATCTCGTTATGACCATAGGTATGTTTTCATTTTTAACTACAACAAACATTTTTGTTGTTTTAGGTGTATAGTACATACATAAGATAAATTTCTTCCTTCTGTACTTAACACATTATTATTTTCTTATTTATTTTTTAACAATGTGTATACATCATATGTAATATACAAATGACCTCTTTTTATTGACTTATTTGAACATATCTACTGACATAACTACTTGTGAGACTGTTTCAAAGAGCTTGTAAAACAGCTTATGAGTATGACATGTTGATAAGCTCTCCAAGATAACTTGTTAAAATAACTTATATTTTATAATATGGAAACAATTTGATTTGATTTTATCTATTGTTACAGAAATAGCTTATAAATAAACACTTATATGATAATAGTTTAAGCTATAAAACTCTTAATTAAGTTGTTTACCCAAACAGGGCAAAAGTGGCTGTGTGCAGCTTAGACTAATTAGTTTTATTTTTTATCTAGTTGTGGCTTCTTCTTAATGCATTGATGCCAGAAGGAGATAAGGATTATAAGAATATTTCATATTTAGATAAGATAACTATGGTGGAAGCTTTTGTTTCAAATAAATAACAAATATGTTTCTGTTGTGCTTTCAGAAAGAAGTCTATACATTGGACAATAGAATTGCGTTTTCACTCGACCAGTGTTGTTTTACACGAACACGGGTAAGCGACTTCGATGATATCTTTGATTTGGAGTCAGATGCTATACCTATACCTTATCTTCTTATTGCATGCTTAAGAGTTTAGAGGATACAATTTTGAATGGACATTACACTCATTTATTTCAGAGTTAATGAAAATACAAGCTTTTGCTCCATTCTAGAGAAACACCTCAAACCAAGTCCTTGGAATCATCAACTAAAGGAATTTTGCGATGATCAATTAGATCGTCTCAAGCTCTTCATTCGTAAATACCCAAAGGTGGTTTTCTTGACTGCCTCCATTCTTTTTTAACAGTTCATTTTGGTAGAAAAATTATTTTTATGATTTGTCATTTTCAAAGTTCAATGCAACATTAACTATTGTTTTGTCAATAATACCGTTAACTATTTATTGCAGACAGAAAAATAAGTGAAAAATTGTAATAAATAGTCAAAGGTATTATTATGGGAAGCAAGTTAGTATTTCTATCAAAAGTGACAAAATTTATTGGTTTTATTGATATGTGTAAAAAAAAAATAACTGATAACTATAAAGGAACTGAGGGAGTACCTTCGGTTAAAATCCGGTTTAAAAGCTGTGAGGCTCTTAGGTCATTGATTTACTACTGAAATCTGGTTTAAAAGCTGCAAGGCTCTTAGGTCATTGATTTACTTCATCAAGATTTTATTTTATTTCAGTTATAAATTTTGTCTTCTTCATGGTAATACAGGGTCCCAAGTCACCCTTCAAAGAGTTGGATATGAAAGCACCAATTAAGCAACAACTGGGCAACGTAGTCATTTTGGAGTATCCTGTTGTGTTTGTTTTCTTGCCGTCTCACAGTATCAGTTTTGAAGTTATTAAGAAGGTCAATCTGAGTTTACCTAAATCACTTCCGGAAGATAGTGAGGTTAACCTTACTCCGGAAGGTGTATCATTTCGGGAAGAAGTGATAGAAGATGACAACAACTCTGATGATCCTAAGGTTTTTGATCTCATGAAGGATGTTGAATTAAGTTCATCACATCAAGTGCTTACCGAAAATAAGAATTCTGAGAAAGAACCAGACGATTCATTAGATAAACCAGTGTTTGAAGAGGACAATGAGGGTAATCTTTCACCTGCATCTCTGATAGGCAAGGAACTAGAAAAATTGTCTAAAGATGTGGCATTTGACTTTGATGAAGATTTTATGGACGATGCCTATTCTGATCTTATGTCTCACTTGAATCCTGAAGACTTTCTCAATTTTGATAATGAATTTGCTGAGAAAGATGTAAACGAAATTGATTTTTGCCGTGTCATTGAAGAGTTCCCCATGCCAGAGGAATTAGAGGAAGGAGAAATTCAAGAGTGATTGGTAGTTATAGCTACTTCCGTTGAAAAAATGAGAAAACATTGTCAGTGCGACAGTGTGACGAATCATATCATTTCTGTAAAGACCAAGTTGTTTCATAGCCACTTCAGGTCAAATTTTGGTATTGAGTTATTTTATTTTTGTTTATCAACATGGTTTTCAAGGGAAATTTACTACAATTTCATGGATCTTTTTCCAAGTTTTGTCCTTTGCTGCCCTAGGAAAATTAAACATTGTATTATTAATTTATTATCATTTTAATGGATACATCAATGTTTTCCCAATTTGATTTGCTTTAGTTGTTTCAGTGTCAGTTATATCTAAGCTTTCAATCACATTGAAGAAGCATCTTTCTAGTTAATTCTAAACATATCATTGAGGATTGTGTACTTGAAATAGTTCTAGTGATTGCCTAGATGATCTAGGTTGTTATGACAAATACAACAACAACTAAGCCTTGTACCACTAAATAGGTTTGGCTACACGAATCAAATGTCGTCATAGTGTCCTATCGGTTGTTATCGCAAATGCTATTTTAAAAATTTCTACATGCTCAGATTATTGGAAAATTTGTCGTTCTCTCCCCATTTGTTAATGTTGACATCTATGGTCTAGTTTTGATTTGCTTTTAGGATTTTTGATTAGCCTAATGGACAGTTAACTAATTGTTTTTGCACAATCCCGTATGTGGAGAGTGATGTATCAAAATATAGGAAATGAGAGGTAAAGAAGGTGACTTGGCAGAGGAAAGAGAGATCATTCAGATATTTTCTGTTGGAACCATTTGGCTTGGCTTAGAGAGAAACATCTCTTCTCTGAGAGGGGTTTAACTCTGGCAGTTGAAGTACCATTCTACTGAAATTTTCTCTTTTCAATAATACTAATTTTCAGCTATGAAGCGCAGACATACTGCTTGGATTAGGTGTATCACGGTGTCAGGTATCGTGTCCGACACGATGCTGAGACATATGTTCACGTTGAATTATGTTATTTTCTCAAATTATTATTGGTGTCACGGTGTCAGGTATCGTGTCCGACACGATGCTGAGACATATGTTCACATTGAATTATGTTATTTTCTCAAATTATTATTGGTGTCGACGTGTCTGTGTTTGTGTCGTGTCTGATGTTTGTGCTTCATAGTTTTTCAATTATCTTAATCCAGTTTCCTTTCAATTTTTCTTAAAATAAGCTTTATAGGTGTTGTGTAAAAGTTGATTAGAGAACATTTTAGAAAATTAATTTCATTTTGAGATATTATTTTTAGAGAAATTCATTTATCCTAGGATTCATTTAAATTCTTTTTTTGTAAGTGCTTGAGGAGACGTTTATTTTTAGGCAGGTTATTCATAGCCTCAAAAGTCAAAGGAGAAATGAAAATGCATGCTTCACCCTATCAGTGATGGTTGTGAAATAATTTTATTCTGAGATCATGTTGTATGAATTTGTTTTGTAAGATTTGTCATTCTTATACTAAAGTTAGAATAAAATAACTCCGATTCAATTGATATGCAACTCCTTGAGCAAGCAAGTCTTACATAGTCACAAACCTAAATTAAAAATATTCGGGCAAACACACAAATGAAAAAAATATATATCTCTTCAAATTTCGAGAAATATTTAAAAAAAATTAGTCACATCATATAACACCATTTAGTTATTTTCTCTTCAAATTTTGTATATCTATAAATGTGTCCAAATATATTGAGTTTGTGACCAAATAAATATTTCTCTTGTGGAACGTGTGCATACTTTAATTTTAAAACTTAACTAAAATTAACGAACATAAGCCAAATAGCTATAACTAGTTATAGTTTTATTGATTTGTACTTTTGCATTGGTGTGATTAATTTTGGGAGTTATGTAAGATAGTTAAATGAAGCAAATTTCATTTTTGGTCACGAGACTTGAATTTTTTGTGATTATTGCAAATGTCTTTATCACTAAAATGGGTCGTCATTTTATTTTTAATAATAAAATTAGTAATCAGTTTCTATTAATGTGTAATTTGGTTAAGAGAATAAGTAGGTATTGTACACATTAGAGATGGGGTTCCTGGTCATTATTGAGTCTCAGTTCTGGTTTATATTTTATAATTAAAACTTTCATTACATTAGCCAAATTCTTGGCAAAAATAAAGATCATAGCCAAAAATAGTGTAAACTTGCAAAAATCTGTTATATATGTTGTCAAATTAGGTACATGTAACACATGAATTTCCTAACAAATCACTAAGGGTGGTAAAAAAAAAATCACCAATCTATACTTGATTTTAAAGCTTAATTACACTTTTGATCCTCGCATTTTGACCAGTTCACGAAAATGGTCATGCCTCTTTCAAATCGAACAAAATTGTTCCTAAACTATAATGTTTTTTGCAGTTTTAGTCCTACCTCCTATTTTCAACTCCAGAAACGCAGAGAAATAACAATTTTAGACCTACTCCCTATGTTCAACCATGAAATAAACAAGGAATAAATCGTGGGTACAAATAATCTACTTTATTCAACACATTAACCAAAATAAACCCTAATTTAAAACATATCTTAGAAATTAGGGTTTTTTGGTTAGTGTGCTAAATAAAGTGGATTTATTGTACCTACATGCTTTATTCTTGTTTATTTCATGGTTGAGCATAGGAGGTAGGTCTAAAATTGTCATTTCTCTGTGTTTTTGGAGTTGAAAATAGGAGGTAGAACTAAAACTGCAAAAAACATATAGTTTAAGGACGGTTTTGTTCGATTTGAAAGAGGCATGATCATTTTCGTTAGCTGGTCAAAATGCGAGGACCAAAAGTGTAATGAAGCCTAATTTTAAACTTGTGTCTGTTTAAGTAGTGTATAGAACAATTATAAATTACTTTATACAAAAATATTTCCTCCTAAACAAAGATTTAAAATGAATACAAAGTTTTAGATTGAATGAATACTCAATTTTAATCTTTTTGTGTCTGTTTGAGTAGTGCAAGATAGAACAATTATAATTTACTTTACAGAAATATTTCTACCAAAACAAAGGTTTAAAATAATACAAAATTTTAGATTGGAGATTGAAGCTTTTCACCTGCAATTGTTGATAAAAGAAGTGATGATGGGTCAATTTCACATTCATATTTTCAGCCCTTCACAACCAGTTGTAGGTGTTGAAAACTATATCCTGTACAAATTAACGTGAATTTTAAAATCTATATAATCCAGGAAACAAAAATATATATATTTTTTAAAATCCAAATTAACATGAGACATTGGGAGGACTATTTTAAAATTGGCACATGAAGAATCGGACCCGAGATATTGAAAGAATAATTATCAAACGTCCACTTAAAAGCATTTGGATGACACAGTAAGAGATCTCATCCGACTGCTTAACCAGAGGTCTTGAGATTCGTTCCATCTATCCGATTGACTAACGAAAAGTAATTAAAAAATTTAAAAGAAATGCACCAGCCGGGAATCGAACCCGGGTCTGTACCGTGGCAGGATACTATTCTACCACTAGACCACTGGTGCTTGTTGTGATTTAAATGCAGGTGTTATTTTATCTTGCTTTTGTAAAATATAACTTGGGCAACTACTACCTCTAGCTTTTGTTAAAAATAATTACTTATTACTTAGTCAATAAATATATTTTAAATAGAATACATCAATTTTGTTGATTCAATTTTTTTTTTTTTGCGTTTATATAGAACCATAGTAGTATTATTATCAACTACGTAGTTAATGGAGTCTCGTAGTGATTATGTCATTATATAGATGTTGAATGATGTTGTCATATCTATCAAAAACATATAGTACATGCTGTTCAAAATAAAAAATATAGTACTTGAATCAACTTCAGAATGAAAATATATAGTACTCTGTGGAAATTTATTGTTTTATTTGTTTTTGCATATAAAGGAAACAAAATTTGAGGATGAAAATTAAGAGAGCACATGCAATGCATTTGCACTCCCTGCTCCTTGGCATGGGGCTAGGGCACGACTACGTCCTTGAGAGGAAGGGGTATTTATTGGAGCATATTTGGGGAACTCTCAATGTTACTATTATGGGATGGATTGTTGGTAAAAAAAATAAAATAAAGGATGGATTTGTAAATAGTTTTATGGAAATTGATCGGCACACGATCAGAAGAGATGGCTAGAGAGAGCGATACTACGATGTGTGGTGGTTGACAATATATGTTGATTATATAAAGGTTATTTTGTTTTATTTAACGGTAAGTAGACCCGATATTATATGTATGTGTGTTAGATATCAAGTATGTCTGAAGAAATTTTGCTTAAAAATTGTGAAAAGGATTTTAAGATACTTAAGTGGGACATCAAATTTTAGTTTTTTGGTATGTTTGTTGCTTAGTAGGTTTCTCTTATTCCGATTTTGTCGGATGCAAATCGGATATGAAAAGTACTAATGTTACATGTCATTCGTTTGAAAATTGTTTAGTCTCGTGGTATAGTAAAAAGCAATATAGTTTTGCTCTTTTTATTACGGAGGCTGAATATGTTGCGGGCAGGGGTTGTTGTGCTTAAATATATTGGCTAAAACAACATCTTCTTAACTTTGATTTACAATTCGGCTGCATAACAACAGGCCGTTCCTATGAAATTGGAGGCTCAATTCTATTTTTAAAATATGCCCTAGTAAAATAAAAATGCAATTTTTTTGTGTGCAGTTAAGCTTCATTAAAAAATCAAAATCAAAAGAACTTTTAAACATGAAACAAAACAAAATAAAATTAAGTGAAAGAAAGGTGAAATTTACCTAACGGTGTCGTTTGGAATGTCACTCCTACGTCGTAGGAAAGGGGAAAACAAATGGTTTATGCGAAAAAGTAATAATTGTTGTGATTCTTTCAATGAAATAGCTTTTCAAATTGACTGATTAAGTGATTATACAAATTGATGATGGTTTGATAGCATCAAATTTATTTCTAGAAAGTAGAACTAGAGTCTAGAAAAAACTCATACGTGTACTGAAGAAAAAAAAAGTAACATGTAATTTTTTAATTTAAGTGGGGGTGGGTGTTATAATTTTTTTGAGTTCTTAGAGGCCCGGTTCAGTAGAGCTTCTTGCACTCCCCAAGGTCTGGCCCTGCATAACAATCAATTGCGATAAAGCTTACTAAAAAATCTAGTTTTACACTCACGCACTAAACATATAGAGATTAGGCATCACTTTCCTAGGGATGAAGTTGAAAAGAAGTATGTCACTTTTGAGGATGTTGAAGTTAAATGTTAACTTGCGATATTTTCACTAAACCACTTTCATTCGGTTCTTTTCTCAAAATCCTTAAGGAATTAGGTATCCTAGATACCTTATGCTTTAAATAAACAAGTCAATCATGCTATTTATATTTGTTCATCTAACCTTTTATTTGTTATAGCTTTTGGTTAAAGCTTCTTGGTTGGTATGAATTTCTTATCTTATTTTTTTTTTTGAAGGATGAATTTCTTATCTTATTGGTTATTGGCTTGTAACTAATTGATCCCTATATACATTTGTTCCTAACATGTTAAGTTGGTATTTGTTCTTAGTTGATTCATCTTTTGCATGCCTTGATAACGGTTTTGTGCATGTGTTTCATGTATATAATTGTTCTTATTGCATGCTTTCCCATATTCCAAAATGCTTACATTTGCATGTTTACTTGTATTCAATTGTGATTGTACACTTGTTTTTGTTTAGACATGGTTGTACCATCTATGAATTTTGCTGCCTTTTATAGGCTTTCATGTTGTAGCATACATGTGGCATATACATCGAGGCATAATTTACTAGAGCATGATAAGTTTACAATCACAATAAAAGACATAAACAAGGCATAGACAAACATACATATATATATATATATGTATGTATGTATGTATATATATATATATGTATGTATGTATGTATGTATGTCTGTCTATGCCTTGTTTATGTCTTTTATTGTGATTGTAAACTTATCATGCTCTAGTAAATTCTGCCTCGATGTATATGTATGCTTGTTATATTATTTTATTTTTGAAATGTTTTCTTTGTCTCTTTTTGCTAATGTCAAAGTGGGAGAATGGCTCAAAGAATTTTTTACACAAAGGATGACACAAATTCAGAAGGAGATGATTGCTCTAAATCTATCCTTGGTTGACACCATCAAAAAGCAGAGTTTATATCTTCTAATACTTTATCTTAACTTAAAAGCTTAGAGCTCATGACCAATAATGTTCTAATTCTTAGTTTCTTACCATACCCTTATTGTAAAGAACCGAACACTACAAAACATTAGACTTTGGTCACTAAACTCCAAAGCATCTTCATAAAAGAACTTCATTCATCACTTGTGATTTTGTGATGCCTAACCACCATTCTTCTTCGGCATACAACAAGTTTCCCAAATAAACCAAGTGAAAAAAGTAGAACAAATAACCACCGATGGGAAAAAAGTCATTCACTAAGGCATGTTGTTTCCACCCACTTTATCTGCCATGAACATGCTCAACAATATGGAAAAAGCGACACTAGATAAATCTGAATAGCTCTTGGGGGACATTGTGGTTGGTAATATTAATGACATTGACCAACCACGATGTCACAAACGGCTTTCTTCTTTCTCTTTCACAAGATTTTTTTTATTTTTTTTACACTCGTGACATTATGGTTTGCCAATGTCACCAATGTCAGTAACCATAATGTAACTCAAGTGCTACCCAAATACTTCTTCTTATAATAAGTGCGTTTGCTATAGTCGATTTTTTTTTAAATATTTTTAAACAATAAAACTAATTTTCGCTTGTTTACCATGATTGAAAACATTTTTTTAATCTGAAACTTGTAATTCTTTGTTTTTAAAAAAATAGATTATCAAAAACTATTAGAAATGTCAATTTATTTTATGGTTAAAAATTTCCCAAAAACCTCAAGCTAGCCCTCTCCGACCATAATTGGAAATTCTCCTTGCACCGACCACATGATTGTCCTTAAACGGATCTTGCGATATGTTCAAGGCACCCTACACTATGGTTTGCATCTTTATTCATCCACTGTTGAGAAACTTATCTCCTATAATGATGCTGATTGGCGTGGATGTCTTGACATCTGCTGTTCTACCTCTGGTTATTGTGTGTTTCTTGGTGACAACCTCATTTTCTGGTCTTCCAAACTACAACCTGCTTTCTCGCTCTAGTGCAAAAGTTGAGTACAAGGGTGCTGCTAATATGGTTTTCTCACCTTGTTGGCTTCCCATTATTCTTTTGGAGCTTCATTACCCACTTTTCCAAGCTACTTTGGTGTACTTTGATAATGTTAGTGACATCTACCTTGTTGGCTTCACAATCTTCTTTTGGAGCTTCACTACCCACTTTTCCAAGCTAATTAGGCATGACAATGGGGTAGGGTGGAGACAGGGTTTACCTTCTCCGCCTCCATCTCCGACTCTCATATACTTACCCGTTACCCTACCTATACTCAGCAGAGATGAGAAATTGAATCGCATCCCCATCCTCGATGGGTTCGGGTGTCCCCATCCTATCCTCATCCCTATAGTGAATAATTTTTTTAATTAAAAAAGAAGGTTTTTTCAAGCCCTGGATGCAATGTTGTAATGTAGATGATGACGATCAATGACTCTGGTGATGGAGAATAGAGAGACATATGGTGTGAGATGTGGAAGAAGAGAGAAAACTCAAAGAAGTGAGTGAGTGTTGTCTGACACACTGAGACTCTAACTGTATGAGTGAAATGGTTTAGGGTATAGGTTTCAATTTTTTTAATAGGGTAATACAATAACTTTCTACATTTGGGACGAGTTTAGGTATGAGTTTGGGGTGGGTACCTATATCCTCGTTACCTTTCCTGTGCATTTGTTTTTAAATCGGGAAAAACTCAAACTCATACTGAAACCCAGTCAATATGGAGAAAATCCGTCAAATCAGGTTTGGTTTGGGCAGATACCCACGGGTACAAGTTTTGCTGCCATGCTTACTAGTAATCGAGTGCAACATCAGGTGTACTAAACAAATTGAGATGGACATTCACTTTGTTCGAGAAAAGGTCGCACGTGGCCAAACAGACGCCCATCACATTCCTTCTCATCACCAGATTGCTGACATCTTCACCAAAGGCCTACCTCGAGTTCTTTTTGATGATTTCCAACCAGTCTAAGCGTCCGTGTACCTCTCGCTTCGACAGTGGAGGTGTTATATAATGTTTGACTTTATATAATTATGTTGGTAATTATTTTGTTATTACTCTCCTAGGTCTGACTCTACTTAATGTAACTGCATATATACTCTTGATCATTATCAATAAAATTCACGGATTGAATTCAAAAGATGGCTTGAACATGTATTTATATGTGGGAGCAATCTCACCTTACAAGTTGGTTTTGTGAGGTTGTGTTAGACCCAACCACAATTTCTAATATGGTACCAAAACCTTCTCTAAGATTCATTGAGCCACCCACCATTTATGTCCACGAACCAAACCTAATTGTGTTGACCGTGATGTAGCGTGTTAAAGAGTCTCACATTCGACAAAACATGGCATGAACATGTGTTTATAAGTGGGGACAATAAACCGGTTGTGTTGTGTTATGCTCAACCACGATTTCTAAGATGGTATCAGAGCCTCTTCTAAGATTCATTGGACTGAGTTTCACATCAGACAAAATATGGTATGAACATGTATTTATAAGTGGGGGCAATCATCACCTCACAAACTGGTTTCGTAGAATTGTGTTATATCAATTACGATTTCTAAGATGATACCAGAGCCTCTTACAAAATCCAATGGAACAAACATGATCTAAACATATGTTTATAAATAAGGCAATCTTCACCTCACAAATCAATATTGTGGGGCTTTGTTAATTCCAACCAATTTATAATTGTGTTCATAATGCTAGTGAATTCAACTCTATATACATCGGATTTATTCTAAAAAACAATAAGTCTATGCAACGGACGGTCAATAAAAGAAAATTCGAACTTACACAAAAAGACACATGCAAAATTGCAAATCATAACATTTTTTTTTTCAAAGCTTAAAATTTGGAATTACTATAAATTGCCTCACATTATAATCCACACACACATCCCATAGTAACAAAAAAACAAAACTCCAATACGGACCAATACTTTATCATCAAAATGAAAACTCAAATGAAAACATCATCGAGCACATGATGAGCTTTGGGAGCCCCTTTGTATCTTTCCTTGTTTTGTAAAATAAAAAACATTAGAGAAAATTATATTGGCACAAGTGGCAATATATCTTTAAAAATTTATTTATAAGTTTTTTAAAAAAAAAACAATATATCCACGTTAATATGGGAGGACTCAAATCTCTAGTAACTTAACTAATAGGACTATTCACGTGGAGGAGATATTTGTTGCATGTATTGTGTTTTAATTAAGTGTACTTAATGTGATTAAATCATATTTTTGAGTAAAAATTCAAATTGAATTGCTTCAATCATCTTTTTCAAAATTTAAGTCACTTTGACACACGATTAAGAAACGTATAATTTTATGTGAGAAAAAGAAGTTATAAATTATTTTACAAACTTCCTTCATTAATAGTTTAAGAAAGATAAATTACACTTGTTAAAATTACAAGAAATTTTATTATGTAAAATCACAAAAGTTAGAAAATGTTTGAGTAGTAAATAACTAAAGTATAGTGGAAAAATAAAGCTAATACTGATATTGTAAAACAACATAATTTTTTTTCCTAAACTAAAATAATAACTTATATGGAATATTGGATTCCTTGTTGCAACTGTGTGACACAGTTATGACCTTCTACATTTTGATATAGAAAATGTTTGAGTAGTAAATAGCTAAAGTACACTATAAAAATAAAATTAATATATCCACAAGTTCTAGTTCAATTGACAAAATGCTGAAATTGTTGTATCTCCACTTATGTGTGTGAGTTTGTGTTTGTAACCGTGTAACATAGTTACAACCTTCTTAACAATGGTTATGAGTGCGTGATATAAACCATCTGTAGGTGATCACCATTCCACATGTAGGTTTTTTTTTGTTACATCGACTTGTAGAGTATTGTGAGATAAATATGAAAAATATGTGACTTTTTTCTTCAAGAAAATTAGAATTTAAATGAATGTTATGAGCACTCTTTGTAACATTAACTCATTTGTTGTGTAAAATTCACGTGGATCCACTCACTTTGTGTAAATTTCATTTTTAAGGTGTAAGAATCATATAATTTCACCAAAAGAGATGTAGTGTTATAAATATTTGTTACAAAAAGAGCCTTCCAAATTGTTGAAAAATAATTCTATCAATTTTTTTTAACAAACTAAAACGATATATAATATTAACAACTGTGATTTACCCCGCATAAGGCGTGCAAAAGGCAAACCATCCAAGAGTATTTACAAGAACAAGGTGCCAAACACCACAAAAACAACAAAACAGATAAAAGAGATTACAAGTGGACATCCATACGAAGAAACATATATTTCCACCAATCATGATAAATGTCGTCGACTAGAGTCCTATCCACCATTTCGCCGAAGGTAGTGAGAAAGTGATAAGCTCCCCGCACGAAATAGCCATGAATAGGATATAATAACAACCTCCATGCATCATGGATATTTTCCTGCAAAACAATATTATGAAGTAACACATAACACTCCATCACACTCTCCTCCTCCCAAGTCAATAATTCCATCAATTATTTTCCAACAATTAGAGTTTCATCGTTTAAATTGAATACATTGAGATTTGAGATTCAAACTCAAACCCACCTCCATGCCAATCGAGCCATTCTCACGGGGACAATAACCAATTAACTAAAAATTCACTTGTGTGTTCAGAGTTTAAACTCTATTCTTATATGCAATGTGTACACCAACCGAAATTAACTTATTTGTAAGAATATTCAATTTATTATACCATAAATATTTATATACTATGATTTGTGTGTTTACAATAACGAGGAATCAAATCATAATCAAAATCAAATAGATCTAAAAATAATTAAAAATCAACAAAAAAACAAAAAACAAAAAGAAAGAAAAAACAAAACAAACACACACTCATTTGGCGCACACATCCATCATCACCATCACACTTGTTTCTTCCTCCCTTCTTCTTCTCCTTACCTTTCTTTCTCACTCACTCACTCAATCCTCCTTCCTTCCTTCCACCACACAAACCAATCCACTAAAAACCCGGGTCAATGACCCAAACCCAAAAAAAACCCACCAACCCCAAAAAAACCCAATCTGAACCACCTTCTTCTTCTTCTTCTTCATCCTCCTCATCTTCTGCTCGAACCGGAATGAAACTAATTGTTCCTCTTCAAGCCGTAGTTCAAGGACGCAACGGTTTTCTCCTCGGTAGTTTAATCCCTCTATCACTTTTCTGCTTTCTTCAACTCTACCTTAAACGACGTCGTCCTAACAACAACAATAGCGACAACCCTTCTTCTCCTACGCTTCTTCTTCCTCGTTCTTCTTCTCGTTCGAATTTATCCTCTCGTGGCTCTATTTCGCGTGTTCGAGTATCCAAACTTGCGAATGTTGTTGCTAAACGTGATGATTCTCTTTATTATGTTGGAATTGAAAGAGTTGAGAAAGATCCTTATCATGTTAAGTTTAATCCTAATGGGATTATTCAGCTTGGTTTGTCTGATAACAAGGTTAGTTTTTTTTTTTGTTTAATGTTTGTTTTCGGATTTTACAATGTTTATGTTTTTTTTTTGTTAAAATAATGTTACTCATTATTTTGGATTATAAAATCCGAAATGTTTCAATGTGTTTTTCAAGGTTTTTAGAGGATATTTGATGTACGAGAAACTCATAGGGTGAAAAAAGAAGTAGTAAAAAATGTTTATGTTGTTTCTTGGTTTAAAAATGTTGGCCATTACTTCTTTCACCCCATGAGTTTCTGGCGCGTCTTATTTTGATTCTAAAATCCGAAATGTTTTACCGTGTTTTTTTGGAGATTTTTACTGGTTTACGCCAATATGAATTTTATAATCCGAACTGCATATGGTAAACTTGTTCACGAGAAACTCATAGGGTGGAAAAAGAAGTAGTAAAAATTGTTTATGTTGTTTTATCAGAGTGAAGACCCAATTTAGTCATTTACAATTTTCCGGGAACTATGACAAAAATAAAACCCAAATTTGTTGTTGATATTTTCATTACGAGGATAAATTAGTGTCTGTTTTATTATAATTGAGGGACTAATTCGTCCCCAATATAAAAATGTGGTTTTATCTTTGTCTGTCTAAGCGTCTGTTTGGTTTATTTTTTAGTTTATCTAAAACAACTTATGCAAATAAATAAATTTTTATTTTATGTATTATTAACTATGAAGCACATGTAAGACACTGGACACGACACAACAAGCCAACATTGCTAATCATTTAAGAAAAGGTTTAATAGCAGTTTTAACCCTCTAACTTTTTTAAAGTTGGGATTTTGGCCCCTAGGAAAAAAAAAAACTACAAAACCACCTCTAAGTTTTGCACCTGTGGCAGTTTTGGCCCCCAAGGCCAATTTTGACTCGGTCTACGCTGACGTGGCATCCTAAGTGAGGTGCCACATGTTATTTTTTTATTTTTTTTGGCCTTGGGGCTAAAACCGCTACAGTTGCAAAACTTATAGGGCGAAAACCGCTATTAAGCCTACAAAAAATCACATAATTTAGTGTAATTACGTGTGTCAGTCTCGTGTCGATGTCAAACACGCGTCAGAAACTGGACACGCCTAATACGAGTAAGCTTGTCAAGGTATTTTCGTTAGTGAGAATTTATGAATTAACATAAAAACTTATTTATTTGTATAAGCTATTCTTCATAAGCTTAAAAATAAGCCAATCAAGATGATCCCTAAGTTGGGCCGTGAGAAAATTGTGAGGGATCAAAATGGGTTTTAGTCTATTTTTGCATTTTGGTTAAAGACCCAAATTGGTCTTTACAATTTTTTTTAGTCACTTACAAAATCATAATACACAAATCAAATTTGTCTATAGCCTTTTTTTTTTTATACTGGAGATAAATTGGTATCTGACAAATTATAGCAGAAAGACTGATTTGTTGCTGGTATGAAAATGTCATGACATGAATTAATTTGGACGTTCTTTTATGTTGAGACTAAATTGGGTTGCGAGAAAATTGTGACGGACCAAATTGTGTATTTACTCTTGTGTTTTACTTTTATGGGTATGTTTGTTTTTTAATTTTTTTGTTTTGTTTTAATTTTGGGTTTATTTTGTTGTTGTGGTGTAGTTGAGTTTGGATTTGATTGAGAAATGGTTGGTGAAGAACTTGGAAGGATCAATGATGGGGAATGAAGATATCAATTTGAGTATAAATGGAATTGCACCTTATCAATCATTTCATGGATTGAATGAATTGAAAATTGTAAGTGAATTTATTTATATATTTCCTGTTATTTTGCTGTACTGTACTATTTTATGTAATACAAAAATACTGCTCAAGCTGAAGGGAAATTTTTATCATACAGCTGTAAAACTGGTAATGTTGTTGTATGGGACAAAGTGTTGGTCGGTAAAGAACAGACACGAGAGTAAAAATAAGCGTAAAGGAGATGAGAACGTTGCGTTGGAGAGTGTTGGTCGGTAAAGAACCAACACGAGAGTAAAAAAAGTGTAGAGGAGATGAGAATGTTGTGTTGGATGGTATGACTAGACATGATAGAATTAGAAATGTCAATATTAGAGAGTTGGGGTAGCACCTGTAGTAGAAAAGATGGTAGAAACTCTGCTTAGGTGGTTTGGGCATTTAGAGAGAAGACCGGTAGATTCTGTAGTAAGTATAGTAGATAAGATGGAGAGTAGTCAAATCACTAAAGGCAGAGAAAGACCTAGAAAAAACTATATGAGAAACTATTAAGGATCTAGAGATTAACGAGTTATATAGGGATATGATATATTATTGAACATTATGGTGGCATTTGATCCATGTAGCCGACCTCACTTAGTGAGATAAGGCTTGGTTGATGTGTTCTGCATTGTATTTTGCTTAGAGGGAATGCATGTGTTGTGGTATTTGAATCCACTTATTTAAGTGTTGTTGATCGTGGATTGCGGAAAATAGTGTTTTGTTCAAATTGCACCACACATTAGTGGTATAACCTTGCTCTAACCGCTATTCGACAACATTTTATTCTAAATAGTGTATCACGGAACAATAATTATTTGCTCGAGTTCTGCTACGCTATAGTCACTATTTAACTATACTGCTTATTTTAAGGAATCATATGATTTTCACCGTGTGGATATTTAGCTTTTAGGTATTGTTTTTTTGAAATTTTTTATTGTTATCATTAAATATTAAGTGGAAGTGCAAGAACTTGTGTGTAGCACAATGAGAATAGGTGTTATGGCGTGTTGTTGTGAACTAGTTATCCCAAAAGTTTTAGCAATTTGTAGAGACTTATTGTATTTAAGATGGTTGTAATAAACCTCTTTTTGTGCTTAATTTTAATTATTATTACTGTTGTTGTTGTTGTTGTTGTTGATGATATTTAAATTTTGGAGAATTGAAGTGTAAAGGGTCAAACTTTAGAGTTTCGAGTGTAGACCACATCACTAGGTCATGGAGACTGATACCATTAATCAATTATACCAGAAGTTTAAGATGAAATATTTTTTAGTATTTCTAACATTTTGGAGAATTGATCCTCTAATAATATCCATATTTTCCCATACATAGTTGTGAATCGTGGAAAATAGCGATTGGTTGAAATTCCGCTCTGCTATATCCTGTAGTGCTATAGTCGCTATTCGACAACACTTTGTACTAAATAGTGTACCGCGGAACAATGGTGATTTGTTCAAATTTCACTATACTGTACTGCTATAGCCACTATTTGACAACACTGCTCCCATATTTGAGCCAATGCTAGTTGAGATATAACCTTGTTAGCTGAATGGTTTTCATTAAAGTTATTAGTAACGTTGGTATATTTTAATTCTCGTTATGTTAAATATAGAACTTGAGCTTTTAGAGTTTTTGCGTTTAAGAACACAATTCTCTTATTAATGTACAGTGTAATTGTTGCTTTTTGAATATAAAAACCTTTATCTTGATGCAACAAACCAACGTTTTAATTTTAGAGTTATTTGTTGTCTTAGTGTAGGAAACAGGTTAATTTTGTTACAACTGATGGGGGTCACACAAAACAAATTAGGATTAGGAATAAAATTAGATAGAAAGTTGGAATAACAAGTCATTCTTGAAAAGATGGCCAAGTCTTGTCTTGGGTGGTTTTGACATGTGTTGGGAAGACTCGTAGAAGCACTATTAAGGTAGAACAGATGGAGAATAGTCCAATAGTTAGAGAAAGAGGAAGACCATGGAAAACTATAGGTTAGATTATTTAAATGGCCTAATGTTTGCTGCACTATAAGCTACAACACATCGTGTAAAGTGTTGTCAAATTGCTACTATTATATCGCTTTAGTGTAGCAAAATTTAAACAAACCGCCATTTTCTGTGATCATTAGACATGATACATAATAAGACATTATGGCGACGTTTGACCCTATCTAGTGGGAAAAGGTTTTTGTTGGTGGTTGTACTACATAATTATATGTTGTTTTAAAGTGTTATTTAATAACCTTTTCTGTATTTGATTTAGTTGATTTAGGTCTTGCCGTTGTTTTGTCTGTCTGTTAAACTTTGGTTGTTTGCTTTGGTTTTGCAGGCGTTGGCAGATTTTATGCATCAGGTTATGGGAGGATCAGTAGAATTTGACCCGTCGAATATGGTACTAACATCCGGAGCAACTCCTGCCATTGAGATACTATCCTTCTGCTTGGCAGACCATGGAAATGCATTCCTTGTCCCTACACCTTATTATCCAGGGTAATCGACGACACTTTCTTAAACTATCGATTCCTATTTGGGTTTCATTTGGTCTGACTTGTTTTAAGAGCTATATCTTAATTAAAAAGGAGCTTATCTTTTATGTATAAAAACTATTTATAAGGAGTTTTTTTTATCTATTTTTTTATTATTTAACTCAAATTCTATCATTCTATAAAAAATATTTTAAAAGCTAATTTAAAAAGTGATTATGCAGCTTTGACAGGGACGTAAGATGGCGTCCAGGAATAGACTTAATACCTGTTCACTGTCGAAGTACAGACAATTTCAATCTAAACATCACTGCCCTTGAACAAGCATTTAGTCAAGCAAGAAAACGAGGAGTCAAAGTTCGCGGAATTCTCATCTCGAACCCTTCAAATCCTGTTGGCAATATTCTGACACCAGATATGCTTTTCAGTCTTCTAGACTTTGCTGAAGATAAAAACATTCATATCATTGCTGACGAAGTATTTGCCGGCTCCACGTACGGAAGTGAGGAGTTTGTGAGTATAGCCGAAGTTCTTGATTCGGAATACATAGATAAAAGCCGCGTTCATATAGTATACGGCCTGTCAAAAGACCTCTCAATTGCTGGATTTAGAGTCGGAGTTATACATTCACACAACAAAACTGTTTTGGATGCTGCCAAAAAAATGAGCAGATTTTCATCTATATCTGCACCAACACAGAGGTTAGTTACTTCAATGCTTTCCGATAAACGATTCATTCAGGAATACATTGAAACCAACCGAAATAGAATAAGACGGGTACACGACGAGTTTGTGGATTGTTTAACCAAACTAGGAATCAAGTGTGCTAAGAGCAGCGCCGGTATGTTCTGTTGGGCTGATATGAGTGGTTTAATCAGACCTTATAGCGAGAAAGGAGAACTTGAATTATGGGAGAAGTTTATGAGTGTTGCTAAGATAAATATAACTCCTGGATCGGCTTGCCATTGCATAGAATCAGGATGGTTTCGTATTTGTTTTACAACTATATCGTTCGAGGAAATCCCTCTAGTTATTGATAGGATTCGGAAAGTTGTTGAAAGTTGTAAATCTTCCAATTGAATTTCCTTTATTTTTTCTTACAATTATGATTACTCCCTCTTGTTGCTGCTTTATAATTTTTTGGAAGGAAAGTATACATCCCTAGATATCATTCAAGTTTAGATTTCTTGAAGAATGCAGGATTTTCATTAACATTGCAGAAGAAATATTTTCTTTTGAAGCAAAACTGGCTTCAAACATTTGGTAAATACACATTTGAAAAATCGTTTTCGGCGAAAAACAATTATATATAGATGTCATGGTTCCATTGGATCATTCTTTTATTAGTTTAGTAAATAGTTATATTTCAAAAGACTTGATAGAGTTATATGCGAATTTTGTTATAGACCACTTTCAGCCTTGAAATGTACTTACATACATGTCTTTCCTGCAATGAATGTCGGCTACTTTATGCACATTACATTTGTAAAGAACCTGGATGTCTCGAACGAGATACACAAGAGTTTGAACTTCGGTCACAGTGTCCTGCTTTGCAATTTTGGCAATTTTACCGATTGAGTTAAGACATGTGGACAAAAGAGAAGAAGAAATAAATAATATTATTTTTTGAAATAATTAACTGATATATGTATGCCTAAATGATTTTTTTTTTTTGGAGTTGTCGCTATATAAATATTTCTCATTTTAAACTGTACTTTTTACGACATACATTATGTATTTTTTGGGATGTTTACATCTGAAGTCATGTAGGTGGGAGTAAAAAGTTTCCCCATGGCTTTCCTTAAATAAAAATTTGGAGGCTAATTTAAGTGAGCAATTTTTCTTGAGAAGTCCTTCTCAATCACACACCTAAAGTTGCAGAATTCAAGAGGTTTTTTTCCTTGCGATTTTCTGCATAACCTATGGAAGCTAATATTTGGTTTGCAATGTATCTTTATGAAATGAAATTAATTGGTGCATCATATGTTTTAGAATCCTGCTCCCCCCAGCAAAATCCACTCCCGCCCTGCAGGCAGGACGAAAATACCCCTGCGCATGTTAACTTGCGCAAGTGTAAAACTGTGCGTTAGTTAACATGCGCTGCGTGACTTAAGTCACGCATGTGTTAAACATTGCGTGACTTAAGCCAGACACTGCGCACGTTAACTTGCGCACAGATTTAACACATGCGCAAGTTAACTTGCGCAGTGTCTGTGCAGCAAATTTAACTTGCGCACAAATTTAACACATGCACAAGTTATGTGCAACAATTTTAACGGTTCTATTTACATGCTCTTTAAATTATAATCCTTATATTTCTAAAACCTGTTTTTTGATCCCTATGTTAATAGTCAAGATTTTTATTTTTCGTTATATTTCATTTTTTCGTTATTCATTCAAGCACGTGTTAACTCATAAACAAATTACGAAAAAATAAAGGACCAAGATAAGGGAAAATGTCATAAAAATGCTAAAAAAGCGCAAATGTTATATACATCCAAATCCGAAAAAATATCATAAACAAAAACTATACAAGTCATAACCCCTAAACACTACTGTTGTGGACTCCTGCTCCGTCGTCGTGGAACCTGCATCTGCTCCAGCATGCTCCACTCAGACTGTATACCCTGCATCATGCGGAGTACCTCTGGGTTACCAAACACATCAGGATGCCCCATAGCACTATCCACTCTTGCTCTGATGTTGGCGATGATCTGGTATGGGTCGGGAGGATGTCTGGCCCACTGCTGGTCAACAATAACCTCCTCGTAAGGAGGGACAAGACGAGGAGGTGCCTGAGCCGCGTAGTCAGGAATGGCCGCAGGGGGGTTCACAATAGGATGTGACACTCTATAGAACCATCTCAAGTACCCCCTTCTATGAGCCCATGGTTCGTCCTCTGGCACCGGATCACCCCTCTGCTGCTGGCTGAGGACATGTAGAGCAAACTCCCTGAAAACATGGGCCGCGACATCTGCCGCAGTAAGCTCAACATCCGTAGGAGACCTGGGCCGTGTCTGGACATACCCGTACTGCCTAAGAACCCGCTCAGGAAAGTGACGGAACATCCTGTCTCTGCCGGCCATGATCCATCCAGAGTACCAGCATATGTCGTGGAATGGCGTGATGTGTCGCCGTCTCTCGTACGGCCTCCAGATGACATGAGAGTGATCCATCACATCAATGGCATCTCTGTAGTATCCAGGGTCCGTAAAGCCCCTAGGAGGTCTCCACTGGCTCACGAGCGGGGCTACTGCCGGGTCGTACACATCACTACGAACCCTCAGAATGAGGTTCGTGAAGTGCGCCAAAGGTCATCCCTGCAAACACAAAGAACCAAATATATATCAACACAAGTATTATACAAACAATGTAAAAAAGAAGAAAAACAAATATTACCACAAGCAGGGTCATGTAACCACCACAGGTGGCCAATGATGAATCGGAGGTCAGAGAGAGCTGCTCGTATAGGAATGCTAGCCCCATCCCACCCCATGACCAGTCGTCCATATCTTGCAGCGCAAGCATCCACAGCAGAATGTTTTTGCTGTTCTTGCGGGAGAAAATGGTCAATCCAAGCAAGAGCAACATAAACGCCTTAACGCAGGCCATCCTAACATCAAAGCGCTCGTCTTCCTCCTCCTGTGTGTTAACCTCCACCAGCTGATTACACCTATTTAGGAGCTCCTCGTAGCGCCTCTTCAGCACACCAAAACTAATATACAGACCACCCTGCCTGGTCAGCTCCCTAGCGGCATCCTCCTCGGAAATAAGCAGGTCGGTCGACATAATGTCCATCGCCTCGGTACGGGTGAGCTCTCTCTCAGAAAGTAGCTTCCTAGTGATGGGGATGTCTAGGAGACACGCCACATCATCCAGTGTGATGGTCATCTCCCCAACGGGTAGATGGAAGTTGCTGGTCTCATCATGCCATCTCTCTGATAGAGCACAAACTAGCCCGTGGAAGATGTTCTCGTACCCACTGTTCAGGAGGGGAGTTAGGCCGGACGCATTCAGTACATCCCAAAACCAATTATTCTGTGCTCCCGGCTGAGGCACCGTCAAGTTTTTCAGGCTCAGCTTCTTCCCGTGGGAGATACCTATCAACCTACGCTTTCTCCGAAACTGAAATACAAAAACAAAAAACAACAAACAACACCGTTAAATAAATAAGTTGTAAAATACCATTAAAAAAAAAAGAAGTAAAATAAACATTAAAATATACTTACATCGGCATCAACCCATATCCTGCATGCCACATGTCCTGCAAAACGAGGTAAAAGCGAGAGGTTAGAAGGCCCCCCTGCATAGCCGTCCACACCGGCATCGTACACCACCCTTGGCACCCATTGAAAACGAGCCCCAACATCATCATCCTGCTGAGGCTGAGGTTGAGGCTGAGCCTGAGGCTACGCAATATCTTCCTGCTGCTCAAAATCCTCCATATGAGGCTGCTCCTTCTGCTCAACAACATGGTGCATATGATGATGTTGCTGATGCTGATATGCCTCAAACTGATACTGGTGAGGCTGAGGCTCCTCAAAATGATACGGGTGAGGCTAAGGCTCCAAAAACTGATACTGCGTCGGGTCCATCGCCTGGGATGGACCGGTATGTGATGAAGAGGGCCTAGGCACAACATCATCATCACTGGCAAGTCTCGTGCCCCCCACTTTCCCTCGGGCTCGACCATGTAAAGGAGGGACTACTGCTTGCTTCTCCCTCCGTGCACTACTAGTAGATGTAGGCCTCCCTAACCTAAGTCTGTCACTCCTCTCCCTCTGAGACATATCTGCACAACACAACAATTTAAAAAGCACAAAATCAATGACACATTTTCACACGAACATTGTGTCATTTCTAACAATTCAAGAACAACACGAAAGTTTCAACAGTGTCATTTCAATCCATAATTTACCAAATTGTTGTCAAACATACTTTATTCTAACTAATTTCATCATTAACAATCCAAAAAACACACAAATATTTCATTGACACATTTTATCAAACACCTAGAGTGCAATTTTCAATCAATATAAAATCTAACAATTTCTAAACGCTAAACTACCACAATGCACTATAAACAACATCTAAACAACAATTCCTAAGTTAAATCATCACTAACAATCATAAAAACTAACATGCAAGCAAAATTTATAAAAACCTAAAAATGATAAATTTCTTCAAAAAATCGAAAATTTCAACCAAAAAAAATGCAATAAAGTAGGATAATCATCACTTACTTGATATTGTGGGTGAAATTGGCTTTGAATGGTGCAAGAATGGTGAAAATCGCACTTGGAGGGGAAAAATTCGAATTTTGGAAGTTTGGGAAATGAGGGAGATGGGCTGCTGTGTTGCTGTTATATGACTTAAGTTGCGTTGCGCAACTTAACTTGCGCACAAAACATAACTTGCGCAAGTTAAGTCACGCAGTGTGACTTAACTTGCGCAGGGGTATTTTGGTCAGTTTGGCTGGGTGGGAGCGAAACTTGCTGGGTGAAGAGTGGTGTTTTATTTGGTAGCATCATATGTTTTCTTAAAAAATATGTTGCTAATACCCTATCGGCAGTTTGGAGGCCAGCGACAGTTAATTGCTATTGTGTGCACTTTTCTTTATTTAGGCATAGTCTACTAACTTACACTTCATACACACTTTTTTTTTTCTTTTCTATCTTCTATTGCGAAAAACCCAAAAGTTTGGAATTTTGGTGAATTTTTTTTGTCTCAAATCATTGAAGAAGGATTGCTAAAAAGTTTATACACTCATCAAACGTCAACAAACATGTAATGCATCTTCACTTGTCAAAAAATATAATGCATCTTCTAACCCATTTACATTGTTTGATTTCTCTGCCATGTTTAAGTTTTGCAAACAACCTAGAAGCCACGACAATTAACTATCGCCAAGTAATAGCGGTTGTTAACTGCCGTTGGTACTTGTTTTTTGAAAGGTGTCTGCAGGCACGTTAACACTTTGACGCTCAAGTCAGTAATGGAACTGAGAAAGAGTGTGTAGAAAGTGTTGTGAAAAGTGAACTGTACCTTGACGGTGAAGCAAGTTCACCCTCATATAGGCGTCGTTGGTCATAACCGTCTACTGGTTATGCGGCTTGTGATTAGGGACGAAGGAGGACACATGTAAGGTAGTCCTCACACGGGGGCGTGCTTCTGTGTGGTGCAGTGCACTTAAGCTGGCGTACTCCTTCATGCGAGGAGCCTTAACGTGGTGTAAGTTATGCCATGTGTCAACGTGTGATTAGTATTCTGATTCGTCCATAACAGTTTTCCCCCAAGTCGTTGATGCCTTTATGACACAATGACTTTAGCTGTGAAGGGAGGCACTCAATGGGACGCTTGCGGTACTTGGATCAGTGGTGAAATAGACACGCCCACATGGCGCCGCGAGAAATTTTCCGAAGAAGGTAAGAAGTTTTTTGGTTTTTCCTAACCCTTTTTTCTTTGCACGTTTCCAAAGGTCTATTTGTATTCCTACTACTAAAAAAGAAAATTTCTCTGAAAGCCAATGAGACAGGTTTAAAATGCACAATGGATATGATTGATGAAATACAAGAAAAACCCCACATCCGAGATTTCGCCGCAAAACAGAGAGCAACTCGGTGATACAACTCAAAAGTCATCTCTAGAGAAATGAAAGAAGACGATTTAGTCTTGAAGCAAGTAGTCGCCCCAACTAGAATTGGGAAATTGATGCCAAACTGGGAAGGACTGTACAGAGTTAAGGAAAAGCTATCACATGGAGCCTACAAGCTCGAAGAACTGAATGGCGACCCAATACCACGAACTTGGAACGCAGTCAACTTGCGTCACTATATTAGTTAAATATTTTATCTATATTTAGTTAGTTTATTTTTTGCTATCATAGTTTAATAAAGGCGAGAATAAGAACATGATGATGCTGCCTATCAACATTTCAATATTTCATTTTAATAAAAAAAGTAGGGTGACACTCTTTTCCCCTGCAAGGGAAGGGTTTTTAACGAGTCGCCCTATTTTTCTAAATTCTTATCGCCCGATTTTTCTATTGGTTTAAAACTGCAACTTTTATGTCAACCTGAATCAATTTAAGGCGTTAACCCTATGGGGCCCTGAACGCACTGTCAACCTATCAAGGCTCTGAATAGTTTTCTGTGTCAACCCTATGAGGCTCTAAACAAAGTGAAGGCGTCAACCCTATGAGTCCCTGAACGCTCTATCAACCCTTGGAGGCTCCGAACAAATTTTTATGTCAACCTTATGAGGCTCTGAACAAAGTGAAGGCGTTAACCCAATGAGGCCCTGAACACCCTGTCAACCCTTAGAGGTTCTCAACAAATTTTTATGTCAACCCTATGAGGCTCTGAACAAAGTGAAGGCGTCAACCCTATGAGAACCTGAACGCGCTGTCAACCTTTAGAGGCTCTGAACATATTATTATGTCAACCCTATGAGGCTCAAAACAAAGTTAAGGCATCAACCCTATGAGGCCTTGAACGCCATGTCAACCCTTATAGGCTCTAAACAATTTTATTCGTCAACCCCACGAGGCCCTGACCGAAGTGTCAACCCTTAGATGCTATGAACCAATTTTTTACGTTAACCATATGAGGCTCTGAACAACATTGAAGCGTCAAACCTATGAGGCATTGAATGTACTGTCAACCCTACGAAGTCCTAAACAACTATACGTCAATCTTAAATAGGCTCTAAACAAAACAAGCAACTTACAAAAAATTCTACACGCCATGTTTACCTACAAAGATACAGCTAGAAATCATAAAGCACAAACAATTCTAGGAAATTCATCGCAGGACAGAGAAAGTCCAATTCGTCAACATATTCTCCACAACGACATAAAACATCAACAATTATCAAAAAATAAGTTGCCAGCAGCCGCCAAAAAAGACCGAAACTATAGTCAGAAAAAAAAACATATTTCCTTTGAGAAAAGGCAAGCATCACTTAATAAAAAATAAGCACATGTCGAAGCTAAATAAAGAAACAAACTTCGAAGGAAACAATTAAATTACTAGAGCATCTTCTCCCACTAAAAGTTACCAATAAGTTAACATGATACCACCAAAATAAGTTAACATAAGTTACAATTTCCAAAAAAGAGAAACAAAATAAAAGAAATAAAGTTACAACACAAGGACTCATTCCTCATCCACCAGTTTTCCATCCACAATAATTTTAAAAGGGTCCAACCCACTCAAATCTACATCCGGATAAAAATGAAGAGCATGAGCCCGAGCACGCTCAAAACCGTCATCAAAATACTCGACGAGCACCCCCTTACTACTTTTCACCTCCTCATGAGCAGCGGCAAGATCTTCTTCCAACTTGGCATTTTTCTCTTTCAAAGTATCTTCTCCAACTCCAAAGCATCTTTTTCTATAGTAATGTCTTTCATAGACTTCTCCTCCATCTTCTTGGCCTTCAAGGCATCTTTCAACCTATTTTCCAAACCTATCGCCTTATGCTTTAACTTCTCCACATCCTCAGAAGCATCCTTATATTTCACCTCAAAGGCGTCGTGTTTCTTTTCCATCACATGCTCCAGAAGAAGGACCTGGAGAGCTGACATTCCCGCATCAATCGTCAGCTCGTCAAATTTACTTTTGACACCAATGTCAACATCAACCTCCGCCAAAGGTACTTTCTCTTCCATGTACCTGCGACAATCCTCACAAAGCAATTAGAATCCAACACGATAAAATAATATAATCAACTTAGAAACCAATTTTTCCTACATACCTGTGAAAGTCAAAGTCTTTGTGCCACAATGACTATTTCACCTTCTCGTTCAACGAAGTAGTCACCACCGGGCCGCCAACCTTATCATCATCCTCCCCTCTCGCAAGAAGAGTCTGTTTGGAATCAGCTTTCCCAGTCTTCCCTTTTTCACATTTGGGCGAGTCCGATGACTCCACCACCGCGCCATCACCCACCTTCCCTACTTGGTAAATCTCCATCTCTGAACTCTATACAACAATGGCCGACTTTGAAGGAGCATCTTTCCTATTCACCTTTCTAAGTAGAACGCCAGAAGGGTAGTGTATCCCTCCGCAGCCTTTTTGGCCTTCAAATCGGCCAAATACTTTCTCCTCTTCGGCCCAGATAAAGGCATCATTGGTACTGCAAAACATAAAAATGAAAAAAATAAAATGAGAAACATGTAGATAAAGAAAAAGAAAAAAAATTAATAAGTAGGACACTCACGCAAGTAAGTCTCAAGACTTTTCGAATCACCCTCTTTATCGAAGATCTCATGAATATCCATAATTAACATCTTTTCCAAAAAGCACACCCTTCTCATAAGGCGTCATCTTTCTAAAGTCATAGCCCATCACAATAATAGGGTCACTTGTCCAGCAAAGAGGGAACTTCGGTTTTCCCTCCACCATTACAGAAGGTACAAAACATCCAAACGCCCCTTGTACTCTAACAAAAGTATCCCTCCAATCATTTTTGAAATTCGAAGCGTAGGGAGGGAAAAGCTTCTTACCAGGATGAGCATTGATTGAAACCCATGACCCTTTCTTCACATCCTTTGTGCTATATAAGTGGAAGAAGACCCCAACATAAGGCTCCAAGTCCAGTGCCTCACAAAGCATATCAAAACCACGAATAAATACCCAGATGTTAGGACGAATTTGCGAAGCCGCTACATTGAGGAACTTCAACACATCCATTTCAAAAGAGGTGAAGGGAATCTTCACCCCAAACTCCTCCAACATCGCCACGTCCTTATGCAATATCTCATCCTTCACGCCCTTAGGATGTTGGTGCAAACCTTCTTGCTCGGACCATAGGGTGTCACAACTACATCCTCCTCGTGCCCAGTTGACGAGATATCCCTCTTGCTCTATAAAAAAGTAACATCTTTTTGCTCCATAAACAGAGAAACTGTTCGGAGGACGTCTTTTGTGAAAGTGTCCATCTCCGAATCACTAGGGGACATCAGGTTTAGAACTTCTCTTCTATGAATTGATGGTGGAGGAATATAACGACATACCTCTTTCTTATGATCTGACCCGTAAGTAGCATATAGGAAAACATAATCACTGTCTGAGCTATTACTATCATTACTACTATTCGATGAATCGCCTATTATTGTATACCTAAAATATCTTGCTAAAAAACACCCCAGTTCACTGATCCATTTGGTCTAGTTGCATGGTTTATACTACTCTCTCATAACCTAGTTTTTCATCTCTAGTAACGGGGGAAATAACTCTACCCATGTCATCACACTCTCTAATCAAAACCATCGTTATAAGATGTGAAAATTCAGAAAAGCAAAAGGAGAAAAAGGAGAGAGTACCTGAGAAGTTTGAAGCTAAAGTTCGAGATCCGATAAATTAGCCAAAAGAAGCTCATCCAGACGAGGAAGATCCACATGAGAAAAAAGAGTTAATGCATAAATGAAGGAGAAAAGCGAAAGGTTGGAACACTTTATAAACCCGCATTTAAAGCCGCCTCGAAAAACACGCTAGTCTTCATCACGATTGGAGACACATGTCAGAAAACACCAAGATTCGAACACGTCAGTACCAGTGATAGGTCACGAAATCTGAACCATCCGATCATATTTGAAGCCAAGCAACTGACCTCATCCTTTCTCGAGAACTTGCCTTGATCCTCCTTGAGAGCTCCCAACTTGCCAGACTGCTATAATCACTTCGCCTTGTCCCAAGACTCGTGCTTGGGGGGCTGTGAACACTCAATATATGAGTAAGCACCAATAAATCCCTGGAGAGTCAGCATATACTTAAGGAAAAATCCACGAATCCCCAGGGGGGCTCTGAAGCTCAGCATGACCGCCCTAGGGGGGCTCTGAAGCCTCAGAGGGAACATCCAAGGACACCTGCGAAAATACAGACAAACACGATATAATAATTTTTTAAGAAAAAAGGTCAATTAATCACTTCACCTTGTCCCAAGACTCGTGCTTGGGGGGGATGTGAACTGTAAATACCTTCCTAAGGACCTAGGAGTCCTCCCAAAGGGTCATATAACCCTCCTAGAGGCCTCATTGCCCTTCTTAAAGGCTCTAAGGCCTGGGGCGTGTCCTTCCCAGAGCGTCGTCTCAACCAACTCTTAGAAGTCTCTAGAGCTCAGTAGAAAGACTTAAGTACCCTCATTATTTGGGGCTTAAGTCATGAGAGACCAGACCTATAAAGGGCTATAAATACCACCCTTGAGAGCCATATAAAGGCATGACCAATACAATACTAAACCTTAATATCGATTATTGTACTTTTGCAAGTACATCAACACTTATAAAAATTTGAAGCTTTTTGGAATCTAATTTATTTAGAAGAATATTGGTCTTATTTTTTAAAGAGTAGGGTCACGAGAGTAGCATCATATCTAAACACATTGATTATCATATTTTTTCATCTCTTTAGAGTAGCATCATCATATAAGAGATATGTGGCATCTTAGATAACACTGTTTGCATCGTAGGAAATGGTGAATCCATTAATATTTGGAATGATGCCTGGTGTGGGGAGATCTTTGCTCAGGTTCTCCAAAGTCCAATTTATTTCATAATGGTGATTTCCTCAACAGTTAGCAACTATTTGTTAGCCTATATTTCATTAGGGCTATATTAAAAGCAGTCACAGTAAGTTTGACTGTGTCATTAATGAAATGAAGATGGATCCTTTATTCCTATCGAAATTGGACTTGCTGAGAATGTCGAAACACGCGCTTTAAGTTTGATGAGACAATTTTTTCATCGAAAGACAGTTTTTCATCGAAAGACAGTTTGTTTCGGATAAGGTCAAGCAACATATACATTTTAGATCGAATTTATAAGAACTATTCGTTTATAGTAGTTGTAGTTTTAAATTCAAATAATAGGTAGTTATTTCTATTAGTATAAATAGTAGTTTCTTGCAAGAGAAAGGGGTCACAATCCAATCATATAAAAAACTTACACTCAAATTATCCGCATGGAAGAAAGAAACGAGTCACAAGTTGCAATGTATGAATATGTGTACCAATTTACATTCAATCAATGCAATTTAAGTTTGTTTTCTTAAGCATCTTTGCAATTTATTTGTTTTATTCAAGCAATTTCTTTTATTTCGTTTGAAAGTGACTTCAACGAATTTAACTAGGTTAAATTCGATAAGTTTTTATCTTAAGTTTTTTCTTATGTTCTTGAAGAACGATCACAAATTCTGGAAAAATACAGAAACTAAAACACAAATATGTCCTTAAGATTTACTGGTTGATCTTGCAAGTAATTAATTTTAAACCAGCAGTTGTTTACCAAAAATCAGTGTAAACAAATTGGCACGCCCAGTGGGACTGTTTTGTGTTTGGTTTAAGTATTGTGTATGCGCTTGAGAAGTAAAAAACAACTTCCTGAAATGGTACGTCCTTCGAGTCAAACTGCAGCGGCACTTCAAAATGCTAACGCAAAGGAAACAGGAACTAATCCACCAAATCCTCAAAATAGTGCGCAAACAAATCCACCTAATGTTACAGACGTGGTGACACCACCATCAGGATCGACAACTCATGCACATGTGTTCTCACCTGTTCATACAACGGCCATGACGACCATTCCGGTCTCACAGTCCGTTCCATCGACTCAAGGGTGTTGGTACCCTGCGGTGACAGGCTATATGACCATGCCATATGGAATGCCTACCACCTTAATGCAAGGCTTACACACAAACCCATCCATGTTTTCAGAAAATTTGAATGTGTCAATACCAACGTCATTAGGTGATCCTCGGACAAGCGCTCCCGGTCGAACAACCCAACAGTCACTGACCAATGCTTCCTTAAACTCCCTAAGGCAACAAATGGAAGAAAGCAATCACGATATGGTGAATCTGGTCACCCAACAAATTGGCACAATTATCAACCCATTAATTCGAGATACTAATAATAGTTATCAAGCGTTGTCCACTCAGATGGAGAGGATAGCGAATTTCTTTGGCGCCCCTCCCGTGCGAACTACACCAGCACCCCAAAACCCAAATGCAGGGCTAGTGGAAAACCTTGCAGAAGAACCAGTTAACAAAGTTCCTGGAAATCAAGCACAACAACCAAGGGCGTAACAACAAGCCCTAGAGGAACCAGAAATGATCCCAATAATGGTAAATAGGCACCGGGATGCGGACCAAGTGGTCATGCAAGCCCGTCGAAACAATTACAAAGGGCAAAATAACATAGTAGATGTGGTCGAAACCCTGTTGGCACAGAACGGTTTTAACATGGGTTTACATAGGCCAAATTTTGTATCGGCTTTGTCTGAGTATGTATTAATGACTGACTTACCAAGAAATTGGAAGGTCCCCAAATTTACTAAGTTTATAGGGGAAACCAATGAATCAACAGTCGAGCACATCGCTCGATATTTGATGGAGGCTAGTGATATAACCAATAACGAGAATTTGAAGATGAAATATTTTCCAAGTTCTTTAACAAAAAACGCCTTTACATGGTTTACAACATTGCCTTCACATTCCATTTTTAGTTGGAATCAATTAAAGAAGGCTTTTCATGAGCAATTTTATAAGGGTCAATCTAAAATTAGTTTGAAAGAATTGGCCAGTGTTCGACGTAGAACGCACGAGGCAATTGATGACTATCTGAATAGATTCCGTCTCCTTAAAGCTAGATGTTTTACCACAGTGCTAGAACATGAATTTGTCGAAATGGCTGCTGGCGGTCTTGACTATTTTGTCCGAAAGAAATTGGACACTCAGTACCTTAGGGATATGGCACAACTGGAGGATAGGGTCCGACAGGTTGAAAGGCTTAAGGCTGAGAAAGCCCGGACAAACAGGTTTTCCAAGAAAGAAAAAATAGCTTATGTTGATACTTATGATAGTGATCCAGATTTCGATTGGGGATCAGACACTGTTGAAGATAGTGAAATCAATGTGGCAGAATTAAAAGATGGACCACCTTATACGTGTAAGCTATTAAGGCCATCGAGCGGAAAGAATTCGGAAGAATCTAAGAATGACAAATACCCTCCTAAAACATATACTTTTGATGTTTCTAAATGTGATGAGATTTTTGATCTTTTGGTCACAGATGTCATAATTTTAGTGCCTAAAAATATGAAACTACTGCCTTTGGAACAAAGGAAAAAGAGGGGTTTTTGTAAATTTTATGGTTTTTTAGGCCATAATTTGTCTCGTTGTACTCGTTTCAGGAACTCTGTGCAGAAGGCCCTCGATGAGGGAAGGTTGAAATTTGGAGATAAAGCCAAACAACCGACGCATGTTGATGTTGAACCTTCAAAGAAAGTGGATTCGATGTATGCTGAAATAGTGGACATAAACATGGTGGACATTGTCGGGGATTTTAGCACTGAAACTTATGCCGAAGCATGGGTGCCAGAAGAGAAGTTACCAGTGGATACTGAAATGGTTACTGAAGACCATCAACCTGATCATGCAGTGGTCACTGAAGGCCAATTTGCTGAAAAGATGAAAGTGGCATACCCAAAGGCCGAACAAGATTTAATCGATTTCCTTAACAGATGCAAGATCTCCAACACTGAGACTATGCTTTGCCCCAGATGCAGCGCAATTTTCGACAAGGAAGCTGCTAAGTCCGTAGAAGGTTTTCAACCCCATTTTAAATGGGAAAACAAATGGACTGATAGCCGTCCAAAGTTTGGTTTTAACAAAAGGGGTATTCCTTACAAAACAAATTATTTTGATAAAAATCTTAACAGAAATAAAAAGAAAATGTTTAATCCACCTGCCAGATCACCTGTAGATGCTTGGGTTTTTTCTGGGGGCAAGAGGTTTAGTTACTCTGCTCCGCCAACTAAGTGGGTGAAAAGAATTGCACCAACACCTGACCAAAAAAGGGCACCAAATCCCAAACAGTATGCCTACAACAACAACTATAAAGGATAAAACCCCATGACCAAGACACAGTAGCGCAGGTACCAGCGTCAGAAAAAGGAAGGCGTTTTGAAAGATGTAACTAATACTGGCAGGGATGCAGGGAAACAAGTGACAGTGTTTGAGATGGTTAAAAGGTCAGCCACTGAGAGAATTTTTCCACCTTTACCAACCTTGAAGGAAGAAGTGCCAAAGGAGGATGAGGAAATGACTTCAATTTTTTTTGAATCTGATCCTAGCCTTGACATAGTGTGGAACGTTCTGTCAATGCTCCCTGCTGAGTATGACGTGCCATCAGAAGTCAACGAAATAGAGAGCGACTTCACGGAGGAAATGGCTAATCACAAGCCATTATGTTATTATGTGATGAATAATGGATGCATAGAGAACCAACATGTTGTGTTCGAGAAACCAGATTTCCCACTGAACCATCACCTCAAACCTTTGTTCATTCAGGCCAAAATAAATGGCGTTGGGGTAAACAAGGTTCTGGTGGATGGAGGAGCTACTGTGAATTTATTACCATAGGTTTTCCTAGGCAAGATTGGCATTGTGGATTCAGATTTGAAACCTCACAATGTGGTCCTTACTAACTATGAAGGAAAGACAGGAAGCTCCCTTGGGGCTATCGAATTAGAATTGATAGTGGGGAGTGTGAACAGGACAACCATGTTCTTGGTGGTTCCATCCAAAGAAAACTTCAATGTACTTCTAGGCATAAAATGGATTCATGGCGTGGGGGCAGTGCCTTCAACATTGCATCAGAGGCTAGCCATATGGCGAAGAGACGGTCTGGTGGAAAATATTGAGGCCGATCAAAGTTTTTTTTCTTCTGGCTGAGGTGAATAATATCACCAAAAATAACTTCGACAAGCAGCTAGCAATAATTCCCCCTTGCATATCCCTTGGTCCAACATATGAGGTTCAAGAGAACGAGATGTTTTATATGAAGCTAGACTCAAATGCTTGTTTTGTTTCGGAAAGATAAGTGTTCGATCAAGACTATATAATTGTTATCCATGGAGAAACTTCTTCAGCCAAAGACAACGATGTGCTCTCGATTTTCGGGTACCAAACCATTAATTGGATTTGAACCTTTAATCTTTGAACTCTCAACTTTTATTCGTGGGAAGGGAAAAAGTGAGTAAAAACCCTTATAAGACCTGGATCCGGGGGTTGGTTTCGATTAGGGAAGGTGTTAAGCACCCGAATCGACTATGGTATCCCATAGGAACCTTCTACCTATTCTTAATCTTGCGCTAAATTAGTTTTACTTATTTGAAAATTATTGTTTAAGGGTCTAAATGAAAGAAAGGGGGAAGATGAAGCATGTTGATTTGGAAAGGCCAAAGCCTTTTGCCTACTTACCCAAATAAATCGGGATCAAAATCAAGTAGTTCACCCAAAGAACTTTTTTTGTAGGTTGGATTGATTTTAAAAGCCTAAATAAACTAAAATGCATGAGATAAAAACTTGGCTATTAAATGAACTAAAAAATGCATGATATGAAAATTAAAACACTAAAAAATGCATGAAATAAAGTTCAAACATTATATGAGTTAAAAAAATAAAATGCATGAATTTAAAAAAGTTACTATAAAATATGTACAGGGAGAGGGGTGCAGACAGCAATACTGGGGGGTTCATGCAGCAAAACTGGAAAACAAACAGAAAGGAATGGGCCTTGAAAGCAAGACGGTGGGCTTAAGGAGAGTGAACCGGTTCGGTTCAAGCCTGGATCGGTTCACAGGCGAACCGAACCGGTTTCAAAGAGTATATATAGAATATTCCTGGTTTTTTTAGTCATTTTTCATACTCACTTCTCTCTCTAACCTCAATCCTCTCTCTTCTCTCTAACCAAAGCTGCCCCGGCAGCTTCTTCTTCTCCGGCGAGTTCTTATTTTCCGGCACGGTGGCCGGTGATGCACCACCGTGCCCGAGTTTCAAAACAACTCCAAATCTAAATTTTTTTACACATTCAAATATCATCTTCCTTCTACTACTCAAATCTAAACTTAAAATTTTCAGAAAACCAACACAAGCTACTAGATCTAAAGAACAAATTCGAAAAAAAAACTTAACCTCTTTACCTTTTGATTTCGGTTTCGTTCTTCCTTCTTTGCTTTTAGTTTCGCTTCGGTTTCCTTCTTCTACCTTTGCTGTCGTTTCACGTTTTTGCTCGCTGTTTCGGTTTGTTTGTGGATGAATGGATTGTCGGAATTTTGTATTGTGTTGTTCTACTGGAATCCGAATTTGTTCATTGTTGGATGTGTATTTGTGATGAACCGTGGTGATTTGTGGATGTGAACTTGTATTTGAAAGTTTGAGTTCAAAAATGGAAGAATTATGTTACGATTTTTGAATCTGGAAGATTTGTTATTGATGTGTTCTTCATTTTTTATGTGATTTTTGATGGTTTGATCTGGAAAATTCGGAGAAAGAAAGAGGATTAGGGTTTTTAATTGTAGATGCGGCTGATTGGTGTTGTCAGTCCTGGAATGTGTGTCAGCCCCCCTTTTCTGAGCCAATCATTGCTGTTTAAATAGTGACCGATTATGGTTGAGATGGAAAAAGATTGGACCAAAATGCCCCTGGCTTGGGCAACACCCTATGGATCTGTACAAAATGACTGAAAAGGACTATTGGATAAAGATAAAAATAAAAACAGAATATTAATTAGTTAAATAAATAAAACGAAAATGACTAAATAAAATAAAAGAGAGCTAGTTAAAATAAAGATAAATACAGTAATAAATGAAAAACTAGTAAAATAAAAATAACAACAGTAAAAACTTAAAAATGTCCATTCGGAACCAAAAAATGAGGTATTTTAAAATACCTCTTTGCCGAAATCTCGTCTGAGACGACGTAATTATACGGCTATTAAACGCGAATAAAATTTTCAGAAGTGGTCAAAAATATCCCTTGGTCCAACATATGAGGTTCAAGAGAACGAGATGTTTTATATGAAGCTAGACTCAAATGCTGGTTTTGTTTGGGAAAGATAAGTGTTCGATCAAGACTATATAATTTTTATCCATGGAGAAACTTCTTCAGCCAAAGACAACGCAGTTAAGTCAAAGGCCTCAACTTATATAAATGTTAGCCTTCTCCCAAGGGGCCTTGTGCGTACGATCTCACCAACTGGGTGGGATGAGGATCAGTGAATCATGTCCAAGCCTAATGTTTGGGATAAAATTACGGCCTATGTGGCCGAAACCAAATTAAACACGGCCAGAGAGGCCGAGGCTCCAATTGAAAGTACACTTGAAACTTTGGTTAAAAACGCGGACGAAGAATCCTTTGATGACCATAGATTAGACTGCATATATGATGATGAACCTTTGGGTTTCGAGGAAGATCCATCAGGGGCTATGACGAAAATGAGGGCACAAGATCCTCTCGAAGAAGTGGATTTGGGAGGTCTGGTAAAAAGACCCACCTATGTTAATGCCAAAATCACCAAAGAGTTTAAAGAGCAGATCATAGAACTTTTAAAAGAGTTCAAAGATTGCTTTGTTTGGGACTACAATGAAATGTCTGGTTTAAATCGAGAAATGGTGGAATTAAAGCTACCTATCCTACCAGATAAGAAGCCAGTAAAGGAGACTCCCAGAAAATTTGCGCCACAAATATTATCAAAAATCAAAGAAGAAATCGAAAGACTCTTAAAAAGCAAGTTCATCAGAACTGCAAGGTATGTAGATTGGTTGGCAAATATAGTTCTTGTTAAAAAGAAAAATGGGACCATTAGAGTTTGTATTGATTTTAGATATCTAAATAATGCTACTCCCAAAGATGAATATCCCATGCCAGTGGCAGAAATGATAGTTGACTCAGCGGCAGGATTTGAATATTTAAGTATGCTTGATGGTTACTCAGGTTATAATCAAATCTTTATTGCTGAGGAAGATGTGTCTAAAACTGCATTTCGATGCCCAGGCGCCTTGGGTTGCTATGAATGGCTAGTTATGCCATTCGGATTAAAAAATGCTGGTGCTACATACCAAAGAGCCATGAATTCGATGTTTCATGACTTCATAGAAAAATATATGCAATTCTATATCGATGATATCGTGGTAAAGTCATCTTCCAAAGATGACCACTTAAATCACCTTCGCCAGTCATTCGAAAGGATGAGGCAATACGGTTTAAAAAGGAATCCTCTCAAATGTGCATTTGGTGTTTGTGCAGGTGATTTTCTAGGTTTTGTTGTGCATAAAAAGGGAATTGAAATCAATCAGAATAAAACCAAAGCAATCTTGGAGACTAAAGCACCTTCGACAAAGAAAGAGTTGCAGTCTCTATTAGGAAAGATCAACTTTCTCAAAATATTTATATCAAATCTAAGTGGTAGGGCACAAGCTTTTTCGCCATTACTTCGTCTGAGAAAAGAAGATGTATTTAGATGGGAACAAGAGCATCAAAAGGCTTTTGAGGAAATCAAATCATATTTGGCTAACCCCCCTATCCTCTCACCCCTCTTGAAAGATAAAGGGATGAAGTTATATATAGCGGCATCTGAATGTACTATAGGAAGTATGTTAGTACAAGAAGATGAAAATGGCGTAGAAAGAGCCATTTATTATCTTAGTAGGGTGTTAAATGATGCCGAGATGAGGTATCATCCAAGTGAAAAGTTGTGCCTTTGTTTGTATTTCTCTTGTACAAAACTTAAAGCATTATATAAAGCCGTTTGATGTCTATGTTTATTCTCACTTTGATATAATTAAACATATGTTGTCAAAACCAATTTTGCACAGTAGGATTGGTAAATGGGCCTTAGCATTGACATAGTATTCATTGACTTATCAATCCTTGAAATCTATTAAAGGCTAAATTGTTGCTGATTTTATTGCTGATCATTCTGTGACAGAAACTTTATCAAGGGTTTCTGACATCAAAAGTTGGAAGTTGTACTTCGATGGATCCAGTCACAAAAATGGTGTTGGAATTGGAATCATGATCGTTTCACCAAAAAACATTTCAACTAAATTTCAATTTCGATTCAACCAGTTCTTATCCAATAATGAGGCGGAATACAAAGCTGTAATAACTGGTTTGGAAATTTTACTTGAACTGGGGGCAGAATGCATCGAAATCAAAGGTGATTCAGAGTTGGTAATAAAACAATTAACAAAAGAGTATAAGTGTACCAAAGAAAGCTTGATTGTATATCATGCTATTGCAAACACACTACTCAAACGATTCACCCATGTGGAAATCCAACATATTTCCCGGTCAGCGAATAAGGAAGCGAATGATTTAGCCCAGATAGCCTCGGGATATAAGACATCAAAAGAGGGAATACATGAACCAATCGAAGTCAGGAATAAGCGAAGTTCAAAGGATATGCCTTCTCAGAAATTGTTAACAACAAAACTTGGGTAGGGCAGAGACATTAGCCAAATGCACACAAGGAACAAATCTGGTCGAAATTTTTGTCATTAACAATTTAGATGATAATGATTGGCGAAGACCAATAGTAGATTATTTGGAAAATCCTGATGGGACAACTCATCGAAAGATGTAATACAGAGCATTGAGTTATGTTATCATAGGGAACGAGTTGTTCAAAAAGACTCCGGAAGGAGTGTTGCTTAAATGTCTCGGAGAAACAGAAGCTTATACGGCTGTTTTCAATACGCATAGTGGGGCATGCGGAACACACCAGGCAGGTCACAAAATAAAGTGGTTGCTATTTCGACAAGGGGTACATTGGCCAACCATGCTGAAAGATTGCATAAATTTTGCAAAAGGGTGTCAAGAGTGACAAAAGCATGCTGGGATCCAGCGCGTACCAGCCAGTGAATTACACTCAATAATTAACCCTTGGCCATTTAGAGGATGGACTTTACACGTGATTGGAGAAATCAAGCCCAAATCATCCAAAGGCCATAGATATATCTTAGTAGGGATATATTATTTTACCAAATGGATAGAAGCAATCCCATTACCTAATGACACTCAAGATGTAGTGATAGAATTTATCCAGCAAAATATCATCTACAGATTTGGTATTCCAGAGACCATCACCACAGATCAAGGATCTGTATTTATAGGTAAAAAAATGGTAAAATTTGCACAAGAAACGGGATATAAATTGTTAACTTTGACACCATATTATGCCCAAGCAGATGGTCAGGTTAAAGCAGCAAATAAAAATATTATTTTCATAATCAAGAGGAAAACTAAGAGGAAGCCTAGACAATGGCATAAGATCCTCAACTAAGCTTTATGGGCATGTCGAACGTCTCCCAAAGAATCCACTAACACCCCTCCTTTTAGGCTAACATTTGGCCATGATGCAGTATTGTCAGTCGAAATTTGTCTTCAATCAACTAGAATCCAAAGGCAATGTGAGATTCCAACAAATCGCTATTGGAACATAGTTCTAAATAAATTAGTTGATTTGGATGAAGAAAGGATATTGGCATTAGAGGTTCTCACAAGGCAAAAAGAAAGAGTAGCAAAAGCCTACAACAAGAGAGTAAAATTAAGACTATTTGCCCAAGGAGATTTAGTTTGGAAAGTCATCCTACCAATGGATAAGAAAAATAGAGTTCTGGGAAAATGGTCACCTAGTTGGGAAGGACCATGGAAAATTTTGCGAGTCTTTTCGAATAACACGTATGAGATCGAAGAGTTAAATGATGACCACAGGGTTTTACGTGTAAATGGGAAATACTTAAAGATGTATAACCCATTACTGCAAGAAATTAAAATTACACAAGAGTAATTTGAAGAGTTAAAGTAAAACATGACATTAGTTAAAATGCCAACTAACGGGCAGGTTACATTAAAGACGAAGAGTCTCAAAATGGATAAAAGACCATAACCATTACAAAATAAAAATGCTGAAAATAAATGGAAGACAAAAGATCATCGAAAGTCTAAACATTGTGAGCAAAACCAAAAACATCATATAGCTATCTGACTTCAATATCAAGACGACAACGAATGCCGAAGTCATTGAACACATACTCTTCATCATCAGCAGGGAGAAAGCCTCGATAGGCACCCCTTCTCCCATCTCTTGCACAGTTATGCCAGTTATTACAAAAACGTCGATGAACCATGCCTGAAGGTAACCACCTTTTATACCAATAACATCGGAACTTGAAAGAGGTAGTGCCTCCCAATATATCAGCACGGTAGCGGTGAAGGTTTCTGGTCATTAATTGATCCCAGAAATCAGTCATGATTTCCGTTTCGTCAATAGGTGGCCAGCCAGTGGCCCTTATCAAAAGGTGAAAGTACCTAGCACTCAAAGAGCTTGCAGCTTCAGCGTTCGTCAACAAACGCTCAATCGTGAAAAAGCATGGCCGGGGATGTAGCAGTTGTTGAGTACACCGCAAAATGCAGAACATGTGGTGACAAACATCCCACAAACGATTCATGAACCTAAGACTTCCTTGGGTTATGTTCAGATCATCAAGTAACTCAATTCAATCATTGCCAAAAGCCCTAAGAACTTTGTTAGACCTACAAAGGTTTGCATGCCTTTTGTTAGTTCTCAAGAAGCTGAACAAGTCACACATGCTATCAGCAGCAACTCTTTCAGCAATGTCAAGGATCAAATCATCATAAAGAATCCATTTTTGACAGAGGAAAGAAAGAAAAATTATAAGTTGTTTGCAAAGATAAATGGAAAGATGTTAGAACTCGAGAAAGAAGACATTATTTATAATGGGTAAAGAAGTTAAGAGAAGTTTAACTTTTCAGTTTTCATCCTTAAAGAGAGGAAATGTGGCATGTGAAGGTTGGTTCTCTTTTCCGGCAAACCAAAGAAGTCCAAAGGTTCGGTTTTTATTGGATCAGTTTTATTTATAAAAAAAAAAGGAAAAACTTTAATGTTTCCTAGGCGGTTTACCTTGAGCAATTAAAAACAGCTAACAACTTTTCAGTTCTCATTATTATGAATCCGTTTTGTTTTCATTTTGTCATGAATAATAAAGGTAATTGAAATAGACAATTTTAAAAAAAACCTTAAAATGGATTTATGCTCGGAACCGTATTAGAATCCAAAGTTACAAAATTAAAGACAAGGATTCTAAATTAAAAATAAATGTTGAGAATAAAGCTAAATTACAAATTAAGACTTGAGCTTGTCAAGTTTAGCTTTAGATTCAGCCCTTTTTACATCGAGAGCAGTTTGAACATCAACCAACATGGATATTTCTTGTTCAAGCTTTTGAGAGTTTCAAATTTTTTGAATATCAAGACTAGTCTCTTGCTTCATGATATCCTTCTCCTCCAAAACGCTTGTGCGTCGTTGCTTTAGGGTTTGAATTTCTTTCTCATGCTTAGCAATGGCAGCATTGATCTCCTCAACTTCTTGTTTGGCATCAGGGAGTCTTTGTCTGAAATTATTCAATTTCTCTTGAAAAGAAGCAATTTCAGCCACAATTTGATCATAGACCTTGGTAGCATCCTCAAGTTTAGCTTGATCAATTTCCCTTTGTTGAATGTTTGAATGGATGTCATCTATGAGAACCACCATATTGGTGGAAAATTGTTGAAATTTCGAACCAAAAGAAGAAATATTCAATTTGTGGAGCAATTCCTTTATTTGAGGGACAATATTAGCATCTACTTCGATGGCCTGACACAGATCCACATCTAAAACCTTGGTTCCAAGCTCCGCTAGCAAACTATCTTTGGAAGTTTCAGATGGATCACCAGAAGATTTGTTCGAAGAGCCACCAGTAGTTTTGGAGAACAGGGCTTTGCTCTTAATAAGAAAATCGAAGGCTTCAAAAGGATTAATCTCTTGCAGCTTATCAAATTCCTCTGGATTGATCGGTAGGACCATATGAGCAGGGGTATTTGTTGAATCACCATGTGGTTCACCAGCAACAACAAGGTTTCGATCATTTTGAGCCTCAGTCTCTAGAGGTCTCTCATTTACATCAGAGCCTTTAGGTTGAACCTCCAGTATAATTTGTGGGTCTTTATGTTGACCAAAAGAGGTTACCTCAAAGGTTTGTGGTGCAGGTGGAGGACTTGATTCGACACCTTCTTCTTCTTCTTCTTCCATAATAGGAGATGGAATTAGAGTATCGAGGGAATGGAGTGTCGCTTGATTAGAATCATCAATGTTGGCTGGCTCAGTGTCTTGATAATAAGCGCACTCGAAGTGTAAGCCAACAAAGAAAATAATAAAGCAAAAGTTGGATATACATTTTTTTTATTCCAAAATTACCTTTGAAACGTTGTCACCAACACAAGAGTGGGCACTGTTGGGATTGGAGTCTTTGTGGTCAAGATTTTTCTTCCCACCTTTAGGTTTGCTTGGTGATTCTTCAGGATTGGTTGTTTGAGCATCAGGTATCAAAGCCTCCTATTTCCTTTTCTTTTGACGTTCTTTTTTGAGGACTCCAGAAGTGGTGGTAACTTCGACAACATCAGATGAATCACATGGCTAGCAAGAATATGAGGCCAATGTCAAAAAGATATCGAAACCAATTATTTGTTAAGAAAGATTGGCTAGAGAAAAGAAACTTACATTATCTTTAGTTTCTGAAATTTTAGCCTTCTTTGAAGATGGCTCAGAAGCAGAAGAAGTTTTCCTTTTATGACCCTAAGAAGAACCCCGTTCAACTTAATTAGTGATTGCTCATCAAAAAAATATGCGAAGGCAAAGATAAGAAGATGTTACCTGATCTTTCCCAGGTTTGGAAGATTTCTTTGAAGAAGTCTTTGTTTTTGACTTCGATTGTGTTTTGGTGCTAACATCATCCTCTTCAATATCCTTTGTGCTCAGAGGTATGGCTGTGAACGCATGAAAGAATGATTAAAGGTAATATTCATAGCATTCATTTATTCGTTCTAAAAGGTTACAAAGATTCTTACCCATTTCCATAGGAGAAATAATTTGAACATGAGGAAGATTTAGGTGGAAATGACCTCTAAATTTGTATAAATTCCATTTAGCCGGAACAACTTTATCTTTTTCTTTAGCTATAAATCTTTGCTTCATTCCCAGAGATGTTTCACAATGGAACCATTTGGGATATGGCGGCCTAAAAGCCAATGCCAACTTGCTAGTTCGCAATGAAGGAAATTTGATTTTAAAGTGTAAAGTGAAAAGATATTTGCTGGGGGTAAAAGGAGGAAAATGTATTGAAGGAATTTTATCATAAATTTTATCCTTTAAAGTTTGAGCAGCATAGTTAACTGTCCGGCTAAGATGCAATGGATCATACGTAGTTTGAAAATATTTTTGGAAAGTTTGGATTTTCCGAATGTGCGTACCTTTATTCTTCTTGGAGTGTTTCTGCACAATGTGAAAAGCAGATATCAGTTGAGGTAGTAACGTGGCTGGATTTACTTGATTAGCTTGATGCATATAATATCCTTTCCACCATTTAAAAAATGCTTAAGTGCATGCATAATAAATTTCAAATGAAGTAGGTTGAAACTTAGTAGCTTGCTCTTCATCTCGCCGAAGGAGTGCTTGCCAGGTACTTTCTTTTTCTGGCCTTTTGAAATCATGCAAGAATTTATATAGAGGTTGGGGTTTTGGTTGAACCAAGCCAAATTGTCTTGCAACTAGATTGGGTTGATAACCATATAGCCCAAAAGGGTCAGAAGACTTGACTCTGCTAGTTAGGAAGGCATGAGTCAAATATGCTTGCCATATTGAATTTAATTCAACTCTGTCTTCGTTGTTTTCCACTGGAAATATCTTGGTAAACCATTTTGGACCACAAGGCCTGGTTATGAATGGGGCTAACGAAGGAGTGAAACATCACATTCTAAAAAAGCCTTATAAGCGATGGTAAAGAGGTCCTTCGAATTCTTGCGTTCACATCGAAGCATGGCTAAACCTATCCCTTCAATAGATCTTTCACTGTATGCTTTCTCAAAGTCAGTGGGGAGAAATACTTTCAATTTCGACCTAGAAGTGGCTAAAAGCCACAATTGAAACAACCAGACAGGTCTAGGAATAATTAAACTTCCACCATTCAATTGGTAGTCCTTTATGGCAGATACTCCTAGGTTTAAACTTTCATATAAGGATCCTAAGATAAGTTTTCCTAAACAAACATCTCGACCTTCATGCAATTGGATGGCTAAAGACTTATATCCTTTGACTACTTGTAAAGACCTAGTGCAGAAAATGTACATGGATAGCCAATAAGTTAAGAAAGCTACATGCTCTATGTTTGAAACATAAATGTTTTTGGTATCATGATGGTCTTTATGAAGATACCATATGCATATTTATTGAAATCAAATGAGATATTTGACTCATACCCGTCAGGGTTAAAGGTTTGACCTAGAGGTTTCAAACCAGTTATGGTGGCAACATCTAAAAGGGTGGGAGTAAGCATTCCACATTTCAATTGGAGGCTATTGGTTGAAACGTCCCAGAAGTGGTAAACAGGGATCAACATCTCATTGTAGTATCTGGGACCTTTCCTGGATAGTTGAATAAGGTTAAAAATTCCAATAGCTTTCCATAACTGACCTTTCTTACTTTCAATTTTATTCAACCAACAAAGATAATCTTCAGTACTCTCATACTTAGGTTCTGTTATGAATTTGGATTTAATAAAACCTAAGCTATGAGGCCCTTTTGAAAAAACTAAAGGGTTTTTTTCGTTGAGGCAAGGAAAAACGGCGTTAAGATCGTCGTTATAATCTTTTTCATCAGGAATAGGCCCTAAGAATGCATGTGTTGTGTTAGGGCATGAGATGATTACCTGAGATTTCCAAATACGATTCTCAGCTTCCTTAATGTCTGGGTCTGCGATGAACTGAAGACCACCGATTGAAGTTTCTTTAGAAAGATTAAGTGGTTCATCGCCGATGGGAGTTTGAGAAGAAGTTCCCTTTGAAATCGTCATTATAAAGATGATTGAAGTTGATTGAAAAACGAAAAAGATTGAAGAAGATATTATGGATTATGGAGTGGACTGATATGAGGGTTTGATGAAGAAGAAAGATGAACAGTAAAAAAAAAATCTCAGTGAAAATGAGAAAGTGAAAAGGAAAAGGTAATGCCCTAGATTTATAGCCTTTGATTTGGGACAAATGTCACGCATCCTGCGTTGACAGTTTTTTGATGGTTCCCAATGAACTAGAACGTGGCCCACTCACTGTGGTGGGGACACTATAAAGTACTCTTTAAGTTGTTTCAAGATCGATGACGTCGTAGGAAGTGTTTCGAATCTGAATGGTTCAAGGAAAATCAAAAACTTCTTTTTCTCCTTGTCAGAAAGGATCAGTCGAACAAAGACGTTTTTGGGGGGCAATTTGTTAGCCTATATTTCATTAGGGTTATATTAAAGGCAGTCAAAGCAAGTTTGACAGTGTCATTAATGAAATGAAGATGGATCCTTTAATCCTATCGAAATTGGACTTGCTGAGAATGTCGAAACACGCGCTTTTAGTTCGATGAGACAGTTTTTTCATGGAAAGACAATTTTTCATCAAAAGACAGTTCGTTTCGGATAAGGTCAAGCAACAGATACATTTTAGATCAAATAGATAAGAATTGTTCGTTTATAGCAGTTATAGTTTTAAATTCAAATAATAGGTAGTTATTTGTATTAGTATAAATAGTAGTTTCTCGCAAGAGAAAGGGGTCATAATCCAATCATACAAAAAACTTACACTCAAATTATCCGCATGGAAGAGAGAAATGAATCACAAGTTGCAATGTATGAATATGTGTACCAATTTACATTCAATCAATGCAATTTTAGTTTGTCTTCTTAAGCATCTTTGCAATTTATTTGTTTTATTCAAGCAATTTTTTTATTTCGTTTGAAAGTGACTTCAACGAATTTAACTGGGTTAAATTCGATAAGTTTTTAGCTTAAGTTTTTTCTTATGTTCTTGAAGAACGATCACAAATTCTGGAAAAATACAAAAACTAAAACACAAATATGTCCTTAAGATTTACTGGTTGATCTTGCAAGTAATTAATTTTAAATCAGCGGTTGTTTGTAAACACTATTTCAACAATTTCTTATGAAACATCTACCTACCATGTCTCAAATATTTCCAAATTGAGGCAATTTGCTTTGCAAGGTACTATCCAATTCGAAGGAAATCAAGATTGTTTAATGAGGAAAAATATTAGCAATTGTGTTTTATCTTTCAAAGAGGCCTATACTTTCAAATCTCAGCTACCTCAATCTCTTCATTGGGTCAAATCTATTTGAAGCTCTGATATTCGTCCTTCCAAAACCTTGTTTGGTTTGGAGACTCATGCATGATAAGATTCCAAAATATGGGAAATAGGTTTCCTCATCCTTTTAATGTGCAACCTTTGTTTTAATCAAGTGGAACCCTCTTCCAATATTTTCTTTGATTTCCCTTATGCAGTTGGTATATGGTCTTGGTTTGATATGACTTTAAACTTGACATTGAAACATACTCCCATGGAGGATATATGGAAAATTTGTGATAGATCAAAGCCCCCTCAATGCAAGATTTTTGTTTAATACATGCAAGATACTTGTTTAATTAACATTATCAATTCTATCTAGTTTTCTAGGAACTAAGCTAGTTTTAATAATAGAATGATACCTTGGAAAACTTTTATCTCAAATATCACTTTCTAATTAATGTATCCTTATTTGGAAATAAAACCAATGAAGGATCAACCGATTCAAAGAGATATTTGATTATCCTTAAAAACTTTGAAATAAACACTCACCACCTTAAGCCCCCAATAATCAACTAAGTCATATGGTAACCTTGAAATCAGGTCTTAGGTTTCTTTGGTGTATTAAATGTATTATTAATTGGGCATCACACACCATGATATTAGGCAGAGCTTTATGCAGCTTTGAGAGATATTGGGATTTCATTTGAAACAAATTGGAGAAACATGTGGCATAAATATTTGGTGCTTATCGGAGATATGAATTTTGTTGTCACTCATAATTTTAGAGAAGGAAATTAGGTGTCAGACTCATTAGCTCATGTAGGACTTTCTATAATTTCTTTTATGTATTGGAATGAGTGACCTTTTATGATTAGAAATAATTTTGTTAACAATAAAGTAGGGATTTGTTTAACATGTGCAATATTGCACTTGTTAAAGCAACTATAAGTAGAAATTTTTTATTGAAAAACAACAATTATTTAATAAAAAGATAGCTTAAATGCAATTTTGATCCCTCTATTTTTGAGGTTGTTAACTGTTGATACCCCTTTTTCTAAAACGTGTTTTTTGATCCCTCTATTTAAAAAGTCAACAAATTTTGTGGTCCCCTCCCCCTCAAAATGATGTGGCATGGTGGCATGGAGCTTACATGGCTTATTATTTAACACTTCATTTCCATGTCATTTTAATTATAAATTATATTACAATTATAAAAAAGATTAAATAACAAATTATTATTGAAATTAAAAGAGAATTGGGGGGAATCAAATTAGAAGCCCTAATTTATTCTTATTTCGAAATTAAAAAAATTTAACGTAGAGAAAATTGTTGGAACAAAATGTGTTTAACATTACCACCTTAAGTTTTGATGATAACAATGTATTAAAAAGTCAATTGGATATGCTAATATTTGTTCAAGTGTGTAGGACCAAAGACAAAAATTTATAAGTCTTAAATTCAAGTATTGGTTCTGAAAGAACAAAAGAGAGCAAAGAAATTTACAAATGAAGCTTATGTTGCAAGTCAGACTCTGAAGACTAATAGAGTCTGAAGACAAAGAGAGTTTGAAGACCATCCGAAGCCGACTGCCAGAAGCTAACGTCATCAAGAGTCTGAAGACCTTCAGAAGCTGAAGTTCATCAGAGTCTGAAGACTGGAAGCTGCAGTTAGTTAAAGTTTGATATTCTGAAGACACATTACTGCGAAGGAATAGAAGCCTGAAGTAACGACTATTTCAGAGGAATTAGAAGGCATTGGATGTTTATCCACTGAAGAGCACAGGAAAAAGGACATAGTACAATTGTACAACCACTACTCCATTACTCCATTCTTCATGTCTGCAATAATACAAGCAACAACTATTTTTACGCTGGTTATTCTCTATTCAAGGTATGAATTTGAAATTGTTCCCTTCTAAGACAATAACCAAATTAAACAACAGATCATTGATGATGATCAAGCTTCAACAATGACTCTTTTTTATGTGCTGACAATCTTCAACGTATCTCGCACACCTCTATATAAAGGAGTGAAGACTTAGATGCCAGAAACACTCAAATTCCATCACACTACTTATATGCAGATGATATTATGATATATTACAGAGGAAACTTTGAAAGCCTAGAAGCATTAAAGAACCTATTTACAAGATATGCTAACTGTGCTGGCAAGTCATTAGTGCAAGAAAATCTACTATTTTGCTGGGGGAATATCTCAAGGTAGACTGCAAGATATTATCAACCTCCTAGGTTTTTGAAATTGGCACCTTGCCTTTTAACTACCTAGGAGTGCCTATTTTCAAAGGAAGGCCTAAGGTGAGTTATCTGCAACCAATAGCTGATAAGGTCAAGGCAAAACTAGCAGCATGGAAGGCCTCTCTCCTTTCCATTGTAGGTAGAGCTCAATTGATTAAATCCATGATTTTCAGCATGCTCACTCATTCTATGGCTATCTATTCTTGGCCAATATCTCTGTTGAAAACTCTTGAGAGATGGATCATAAGCTTTTTATGGAGTGGAGAAATTAATAAAAGGAAGCTTGTCACTGTTTCATGGAAAAAGACTTGTAAACCTTATGAAGAAGGTGGCTTAGGGACCAGGTCCCTCATCTGCTTAAATGAGTCTTTCAATCTCAAACTCTGTTGGGATTTATTGCAGTCTCAGGAAGATTGGGCAGTAATTTTGAAGAAAAGAGTGATTAGAAACAACAGATATATCAAGCACCACATATTTTCCTCCATCTGGGCCAGCATCAAGAATGAATATGATAATGTGAAAGAAAATTCTATGTGGTTAATTGGTAATGGATCACATATCAATTTTTGGGAAGATACATGGCGTGGGGAGCCTATTATTGATTCATTAAACTTAACCCCCAATGACATTTCAAACTATCCAACATCTGTTAAAGATTATATCAGAAATTTCCAATGGATAATCCCTAATGATATCCTGCTTCAGTACCCTGATTTGAGATTGCTTGCTGAACAAGTCATTATTCATGCTGAAGAGTGTGATGATAGAATTACTTGGAAACAATAGTGCTAATGGGGAGTTAAGCTTAAAGGATGCATATGATTTCAAGACATAGTCTGCAACAAAGGTTTAGTGGGCTTCTTTTACTTGGTGCAAGGACATCCCCCATCAAAATCACTTTTAGCTTGGAGGTTACTCCATGACAAGATTCCTACTAATGAGAAGCTTGTTGAGAGAGGTTTACATCATCCCTCTATGTGTTCTCTATGCTTTAAACATACTGAAACTACTTTTCATATTTTCTTTGAGTGCATTTTTGCTTATAAGATGTGGTGCTGGCTGGCTTCTGTCTTAGACCTTCGCTTGCAATTTCAATCCATTTCTGATATTTGGTCCATATGTGATAGAGGTTGGTCCCCCCCAATGTAAAATAGTCATACATGCTTCTATCATTAATATTTTTAGCACAATCTAGTAAACTAGGAACCAATCTAGATTCCAAGATAAAGAACCAAAATGGAGAGTAGCTATTGATAGAATCATATCTGCAGTGGCTTTATCAGTAGTTTTTATGGTCAAGATAGACTTGGGTTACCAAATTGTTAGGAGGTTTTGGTCTATGTCCCCCTCCTTCGTTATTATCTCTCTCTTTTATATAATATTTTGAGGTAGCAGTTCTTTATTGCTCCTCCTTTTTGGTTTTAAAAAAAAAAGATAGTCATCTTCATAAATTTATATATTTAAAAGTTTAATGTGAAATACATGAAAGATAATATATTGAGTGAGCTGAAGGGTCACACACAACATATTTAAAATTAATTACTCTTTTTTAAATTGCTTTTTGTTACTTCTAAGAGCAAATAACTATTGAATTGAAATTAAAAAAGCATTCAGGTTTTAACTATAAAAGGATCAAAATAAATCTCCTTAGTACATTCAAAAGATGAAACATATGGCTCAGTTTCTTCTGTTTGTTTATTCTTTGATTATCTTTCTTTCTCTATTTCTTGGTGAAGCGGCGTTTGAGAGGACTGCAACCACAATGCGTAAGATTTTTCACACCATTTCAAATTTTTCAAATTTTTTATCACCCTATTTTATCACATTTTAGTAACATTTTTTTTTCTTATTTGACAACGTAGTTACCATTCCTTGCGTTTCTGACGATAATTGCCCAAAGGTGATTAAACCTTGTCAGACAAAGTGTTTTGATGGTTTTTGTGGGTGGTTTATTGAAGGTTCATACGAAGGGCCATGATTGCACAATCGAAATTAGGGGCATCGCAATATTTATACTTTTCTCTTTTACTTAAAAATATAAATTATGTGTATACTGCACTCTTTTTTCCTTCATAAAGTTTTATCCCATTGGATTTTCTTGTTAAGGTTTTTAATGAGGCAGTTGTTTGTTTCCTTGGGTTTTGACATAGTTCTCCCAATTTTTTTTTAATAATATGTTTCTTTGAGGTCTTACATATGATTGTAAAGAGTTAGGGTTCCAACTTAGCTGAGATTTTCTCATGTCTTGTGATGCCTATGTACGTCCTTGATATCTAATAAAATTAAATGCATTTTTCCATAATAATTTTTGTACTTTTATTTATTATTTCAAAAGTTTCTTATTAGCATATTCAAGTTTTTTTTACCTTCATTCGGTCATTAAAGATATTGCATATAACAACATCATTGCATTCCCTAAAAAAAACATCCTTGCATAATTATAATAATCTAATTTAACAATTAAGGAGGATGTATTGAATTGAGATTTCATGGGATTTTAAAAGATTTTTTAAAAATAAAATAGTTGATGTTTAAAGTTATTCTTTTCCGTGCTTGGCACGTGTAGTCAAAATTAAATGTGTGAAATATGAGTTAAAGTTATATAATGGATGGAAGAATATATGTTGAATAAGTGAGATGATCCATATACATGTGACGATACAACTCTATATAAGCTTCAGTGAAAGTCCCAAGATCATGATGATTTGTATTTTTTAGTTTTATTAGGATGTTGTGTGTTTAATTTTTAGTTTAAATTTTAGATTTTTGATGTCATTAACTTTCATATAATTGTTTTTCTCAATGCAATATATTTTTATTCAATCTCTATTATTTTAAATTCCTTCACTTTAGGTCTTTAGTGGGATCTCACAAAGAGAAAATGTAGATGTATTATGCCGAGTTGATACAATACATGTTTGTTAGACATTTTAAATTGACGTGACATTTTTTAATGAGTCTAATATTTTGTTAGCATTATTACAACAATCTCTAACTCCTTCAACAAACCCATAAAATTACCAACAACTCAGTTTATTCCCTTGTCATTTTTGTCGTGTCAAAACTACTTTTACATCTTATTCCTTTTTCAAATTTAAAAGAATAAACAATAGCATAGAGGCAAATAGGAACAAAATCATGAACAAAAAATCCATATATGAAACCACCACTAACTCATCTTTCTTACATGTTGTGCCTATAACCTTCAACTCATCTTTCTTACCATATTGTGCCTCTTACCTTATTGGACTATCTCATCAAATCATAGATATAGAGTCTCACATTCAAGGGAGATGTTACTATTTTATGTGAGTTAAAATTCTAAATTAAATGCAAGAGTTGATTTTGAGAAACATATAAGTGAGATTATCAATATACATCTAAAGGTTTTGGCTGAAAATGTAGTATCAATATCATTTATAGGGTTTCACTAAGTCAAATGTGATGATCTAACCCATTGTAGGTGCCCTCAGAACTCCGAACATTATGATGAACTGTTTGGTTAGTTTTTAGAAGCCACTTGCTTAATTATTTTATATTAAATATAAAAAATTATTTCAATATTTTTTTGGTATTATTTCAAATTCTTTTACTTCAAGTCTTTGATAGCATCTAACCATGGAAAAACACATGTGTTACGTTGAGTTTACAATGTACATGATTATTAGACGTTTTTATGATTGATAAATTAGAGGAATAATTTGCACAAAAAATAGAAGAATAATTAGATGAGTGATAAATGAGATACATATGTAAACAAAAAATTAAAAAAAAAAAACATTACACAAATTTCGTCTGTAACAGACAAAATATGCAGGAATGCATGTGTCGCCTATTAATAATCAACTTAAAATAAATTGAAAAATAGGCTATATGACTCACTCCTATTCAGTTATTCATATTTTAATGTATATATAATTCATACTATCTCGAAATATTATAGAAAATGTTAGTTGTACTCAATTTTGTTTTGGTTTGACAAGTAAAATTCAACCAATGTCAAAAACAATAGTAGCCTTTTTACTATTTTCCAATGAATCTAGCATTTGTCTCCATCTCTTGATATCTAAAGTTACAATTTCATGTCCACCTTTTGATTTAGGTTTTCTTTCCTTTCTAAGCATGCAATACATAATTACTTATTTTATTTTCAATAATGAATACATACATTTTTTTTCTAATATATATATATATATATATATATATATATATATATTTCTGATCATGAATGACTAAAATATACGAATTATCTTTATGGAAAATATATGAAAGAAGAGATTGTTTGAACTTTGAAGCATTGGCCTACAAGAGGGATGGTTATAATATTATGTTCCTTATCATGTTGGTTATTCATATTTGAAAATCTAAAATAAAGTTCTCTATAAACAAATTATATATGATTGTCCGGTAGCACCACCTTCAATTGCACAGTAGATTTCCCTCACGATTTTTAAGTTTAGTTTTCGACGATTAGTGTAGCACTACTCATTGATTAGTTGGTGTAACTTTTTTTATAGTATTATTGTACACAAATGATCCATTCTTCTCTTTTCTTTGTGATATTTTCTCTCGTATGCTCTTATTTTTGTTTTAGAGAATAATTTGTTGGAAAAAGTTTATCTAATTTTTTTTTTTAAGATTGAAAATCAATTTTTTTTTCCGAACTCATCCAACCTCCCACTATATAAGTAATCTCAAAGTGTCATTATAAATACTACTTTTAAATTTTGATTCATCTTAGTCACACATTAAGACATGCCATCCATATATAACTTTCACGGATCTTTAACTTCTCATACACTTATCTTTTAAAAAAAAACTGTGTTTAAATTTTAACTTCTTAATCCTAACATAATATGTTTTTAACTTCTTATTTTTATTTAAAATTTTATTTCATTTAAGAAATTCTAAATAATGGTTTCCAATTTTTGGAACATGGTTATATAGAAAATTCTATATAAGTAATTTGTCATTGTCATACCCCAATTTTTTTATCGAAGTTCTCATGTTCATACGTCATTTGACCCTGATCAGTCAATGACTTTTCATAAAAAATTTCGGCAGAGAGGTATTTTAAAATACCTCATTTGTTGTTCCGATTCAGACCCTCTTCTCTTTTTTTTTTTAGTTTTATTTTTATCTTTTAAATTTCCATCTTTTATTTAATTTTCTATTTTTTATTTTTTCTTTTTTATTTTATTTTCTTTTAACAAAAATCATCAGAACCTACACAGCAAGAGCCATTTTTTACTCAAAACCTTAGCAGCTGCAAATCATAACATCACAGACGCAAAAATCCATCATAAAACCTAAACCAAACATCAGTCACGGATCAACCAAAGAAACAACGTCTCACAAATCATTCACAAGACATAATCGAATCACGACCATAACCATAAACCAAATCCCAAACAAAATCAAAGTCACCGAAACCATTCACGAATCCAGAACGTACGACCAAGCACAAACCATCTCAACATCAATCAAAAACCCATACAACTGGTTCACACGAACCAACCCTCAGCATCACCATTTCAATCCGATCTCAAAACAATCACACACAAAGCCGTCATAAAAAACAAGACCATACACCATCTGTGAAGATCCGAACCAGAACGGATTAAAGGTTTCCTTTTTCCTCATTGTTTAGATATAACATATTTGTTTTTATTTTTTATTTTTGGTTAGGGTTATTTCAAAAAAAAAAAAAGGAAAAAAGAAGGAAGAAAGAAATCGAAAAATAAATAAAAAAAGGGGAGGAATTTGCAGTTACCGGCGCGGCGGCGCCGCCACCCTTGGCCGGCGACCACCACGTCAGATAATTGATGTTGGCTGGAAACTTCATCATGCGTGCAAGGGTGTATGGTAAAACCATACACCCACGCGCCTCTGTCCCTTAATTTTTAATTCAGTGGCTACTGAAGTCTCTCTCATGATTAAATCAAAGCCACATGATCTTAATCAAATGGTCCAGCTTAGACCCCTTGAGCCCACACGTCTTGCTTGCCCTCTAGGCTCAATCTGCATTTATTTTCTAATTCTGCACCCCCTACTTTATGATTGGACCCCCTGCATTTCAGTTTATTTACTTTCACGCGTTTTATTTTTCGTTTTTGCATCTTATTTTTGCATTTTTTTTATTTCCTCGTTAGTTTAGGTTTATTATCCCACATGTTACATATTTATTTTCCATCATTTATTTTTATTGCAGATTTAGAATGTGACTAGGTCAATGTACAATGTAAATGAGAAAAGGTGTGCGTGTGCGTCCTTTATTTTTTATGCTTTGTATATATTTAAATTAGGTTAGATTAGAAGATTTTGTGGTGATCCAACGTCACCACAGAATTCTCACGCTTTTATTTCTTTGCTACATTAGTTTTCTTTTATCATTCAAAAACAACAAAAACATGCAAATAAGTGCAAAACTCACAAAAATACTTTCATAATAAACCTTGATTCAAAATCAAGTGACCCCTTTTTTTATTTTTTTTATTTTCTTAATCAAATGTTAATCAATTTAATTTTATTTTGAGTAATTTTCTTTAATATTAAAAAAATACAAACAAGCTTATTTTGCCATTTGGCTTTTCCCTTTAAATTTTTTTCAAAACTAATAAAAAATACAAAACCAATCAAACGTCAATTTTTACCCTAAACTACGAGGTTTTGATCCCTCACGGGTACGTAGGCAAAGGACACTCATAAATAAAGTCAAGAGGTTTTCGTAGAGTACTACGGATATTTAGAGTGCTAACATCTTTCCCTCATCAAAAGACATTCAAAACCACAGCAAACATAGAATTATAACACCAATTCACCTCAAATTCATCACCTAGTTCATTTTCCACCAAAACCCACAATTTTCTCATTTTTCATTCAAACCTCATAAACAACCACACCAATTCAAACCCCGTCAATATACTAACACAAACAAACATTTATGAATTGAATTCAAACATGTTTCAACAACAATCACTCACCAATTCATGATTCACACTCAATTAATCAAAAATCATCAAAGCAACTTATCAACAACAACAACTATGAAATTAAGCTCTTAACACAACAATTTCATGAAGTTTGTCATGCCCACAAATTCACTTGAATTAAGAGCAAGAATTTCATCATTCAAATATAACAATTAACACAAAAGCCCTTAAACTCATAATTGAAAATAAGAGATTATGACTTAATTGATGGAAAGAAACCATCCCCCTTACCTATAGTCTTCAAGAATCCTAACCCTTGCTTCACTTTAACTCGTAGCCTTCAATCTCAAGATCTCTTTCTCTAGCTCTTCTTCTATCCTCTTGATCCACTTTCTCTCTCTATCTCTTATGTTTTTTGTGAAATGAATAATAAAGCTTAACCTAATTCTCACAAGAGTTATGCTTATATACCACATTTTAATTGTTATAATGGGCTCAATCTTTTTACCAACTAATTCACCAAAGTTACTACTCACTTAAACCGTTAAAATACATAATAATTATCGTCTCTAAAATAATTACTCCAATCATTAGGAACATAGTAAGAATAATTATTCTCACTTAAATCACCAAGATAACTTTCCTAATAAAATGACCATTTTACTCTTTCTCACTAAATGACAAAAATACCTGTGAGTCTAAAATGACTAAAATACCCTTCTTAAACTAAAATCCACTAATCCCGAATAAAATACACACATAGATAATTAATTACACACAAGCACATATAAACACACATAATAAATAAATAAATAAAATAATTATAGCGAAAAATGGATTGTTACACTAACAACAAATTTTTCATGCTTCAGCTAGCGCTAGAAGAAGGCATACCACCATAAAGAAGCTTCGAGGGGATGACAATGTAGTGGTTCCAGATCAGGTTGGGCTATGTAATCTAGCTCAGGACTACTTCCAACGTATCTACACTCCTATTCAAGGTGATCATACTTATATCATCTCTGCCTTGCAGCCTTGTATATATGTTGAAGATAATTGTATGTTTACTTCACCTTTCACTGAAGAAGAACTCCGTAGTGCGGTTTTTTCAATGCATCCTGATAAATCACCTGGCCCTGATGGACTTAACCCAACATTTTTTCGAATGTTATGGCACCTCATTGGTAGAGAAAATTTGAGGCGTGTTGTTCATGGCTCGAAATAGGTAGCTTTCCACCAAATCTAAATGACACTAATATAGCTCTTGTTGCAAGGTGGATATTCCTGAAAGTATGCAAGACATGTGCCCCAATTCCCTTTGTAATGTAATCTACAAAATTATCTCCAAAGTCTTAGCCAATCGTCTAAAAAAGGTGCTCCACAAATGCATATCTGATGCTCAGACAAATTTTGTACCGAATAGAGATATGCTTGATAATGCTCTCACTGCCTTTGAAGTCCTTCACTATATGAAATGTAAGACAAGAGGAAAAGAATGTTTGGTGGCCTTGAAACTTGATGTATGTAAAGCTTTTGATAGAGTTAATTGGTCGTATCTTGAAGTTGTTATGAATAAATTGGGTTTTTCTAGCACTTGGATTGGGTGGATTATGCAATGTGTAACCTTAGAGAATTATCATGTTCTATTGAATAATGATAGAGTTGGTCTGATTACTCCACTTTGTGGACTTCGCCAAGGTGACCCCCTCTCACCTTATTTATATATTCTATGCTCTAAAGGTCTTTATTCTTTTTATACGAAATCATGAAGTCAAAGGTCTTATTCATGGTGCTCAAGTTTGTAGGGGCTGCCCTCCCATTTGTCACCTCTTATTGGCATATGACATTTTTTTGTTTTGTTAGACCAACACCAATGATATCAACACACTCAAATATATCCTGTATAGCTATGAATTAACTAGTGGTCAAGCAATAAATTATCAGAAGTCGGCGATCTCCTTTAGTCGGAATACTGATTCATCTTGCCATTCCACTATTACTTCATTGTTAGGGGAACATGAGGTAATCGGCCAACGTAAATACTTGGGTCTTCCTTCTATGGTCGGGAGGAATAAAAAAGATATCTTTATATACCTAAAGGAGCGGATCTGGAAAAATATTCAGAATTGGAGCCAAAGATCACTTTCTAGAGAAGGTAAATAGGTTTTAATCAAATATGTTGCCCAAACTATTCCTTATTGCATGAGTGATTTTCTTCTTCCTACGTCATTTGGAGAAGAAATTGAAAGGATGCTAAATTCTTTTTACTGGGGTTCAAAGAAAAATGGAGCGTGCGGTATTAATTGGCTCAAATGGGACAAGATGACAATCCACAAAGACTATGATGGCTTTAATTTCCGCGGTCTCGAAGGTTTCAACCTTTCCATGTTTGGAAAGCAAGGATGGAAGCTTCTCACAAATTCTTCCTCTATTCTTACCAGAGTTCTCAAAGCTAAATATTTTCCTAGAAATGGATTTTTGGATGCCAAACTTGGTCATAGTCCAAGCTATACATGGAGGAGTATATGGAGCACCATTCCATTGTTAACACTTGGATATAGGTGGAGATTTGGAGACGGAAAAAGTATCAATGTATGGTCTTATATGTGGATTAGAACTCGTAACAATATGAAACCTACAACACTACCACTATATCACCTCTCTCATTTGACGGTCTCGCAACTCTTTGATCACCAAGAAAATACTTGAGATCTTACCTTGTTGAACTCAATTATGAATACATAAGATGTATCAGATATTTGTAAAGTCCCTCTCTACTCCAGAGCTTTGTCTGTAGGGTTCGGAATAGGCCAGGCTGGCCTACAGGGGCCTACGGCCTGGCCTGTTTAAGCCTGGCTTGGTCTGGCCTATTTATAAAAAAGGCTAGGCTTAGGCTTTTGAAAAAGCCTATTTAAGTTAATAGGCCAGGCTTAGGCTATCAAAAAAAGTCTATAAAGCCTGATAGGCCGGCCTATTTATGCATATTATTAAAATTTATTTTTTATTTATATTAAAACATAATTTACACAGACAATTAAGTTTTTTTCCGTGATAGCTCAGGACATTTGGTTCAAGAATATACAAAGGCTTTGAACACGTTGCGTATGAGAGTGATAACCAATCCGTAGTTCATGTTGTGCTTAGTGGTTGTATCTATAAAAATGAACTAGGTACTATCGTTACTAGTTGCAGGTCATATCTCTCTAATCATGATAGCTTTAATCTAGCTTTTATTCGTAGGCATCGTAGGCAAGCTAATAGAGTCGCTCACAATCTTGCTAGATATCTATAATTCAGTCTAGCCCAAGTATTTTTCTCTCCCCTCCTCATTGTATTTATACTATTATTTTAAATGAAATGTTATGTGTTTACTTTTCCTAAAAAAAAAAACTTCATAAATTTATAAATTTAAAATTTTAATATGAAATGCATGAAAGATAATATATTGAGTGAGCTGAAGGGTCACACACAACATATTGATCGGAGACATTTAAAAATAATTACTCTTTTTTAAATTTCTTTTTGTTACTTCTAATAGCAAATAACTATAGAATTGAAATTAAAAAAGCATTCAGGTCTTAACTATAAAAGGATCAAAATAAATCTCTTTAGTAAATTGAAAGGATGAAAAATATGGTTCGATATCTTATGTTTGTTTATTCTTTGATTATCTTTCTTTCTCTATTTCTTGGAGAAGCAGCGATCGAGAGGTATGAAGTCCCAATAGGTATGCATTATTCCACCATTTTTAAATTTTTCTAATTATTTTGTACACCCTATTTATCAAATTTTAGTAACATTTTCTTTCTTCTTTATTTGACAATGTAGTAACAACCAATTTGATTCTTTGCGTTTCTGACGCCGATTGTCCAAACACGGTTAAACCTAATTTTACAAAGTGTGTTGGTGGTATTTGTTGGTACTCTGTTCAATATGAAGGGCAACAATAGCACAATTGAAACTAGGGGACATCACAATATTTCAACTTTTATTCTTATAAATTATGTTTATCTAGTTGTTCAATTTAATTTAATGTGTATACGCTGCACTCTTTTTTCCTTGACAAAGTTTTATCCTATTGAATTTTCTTATTAAGGTTTTTAACGAGACAATTTTATGTAGAATTTGTTTTCTTGGGTTTTGGCATAGTCCCCTTAATTTTTTTAAATAATATGTTTCTTTGAGGTCTTACAGATGATTGTAAAGAGTTAGGGTCCCAACTTAACTGGGATTTCCTCAGGTCTTATATGCATGTACGTTCATGATATCTAAAAATATTAAATGCATTTTCGATAATAATTTATGTACTTTTATCTATTATTCACTAGTGCAGAAATAACAAAAAATTATTGAATGTGCACTTATTTTATTAAAAATAAGTGTAAAGTATACATCCAGCGGCAATTTTGTAAATATATTAAAATATGTGTAACCATTAGCACCTGATTTTAGTAAAAAATAAGTGTTAAATATAAAAAAAAAAACATGGGGTGGCAAACCTGTAATTATACTTCTTGTTCTGGACTGATGAGAAGACCAATCCCACGCTGACACATGGCCTAAACTTACACCGTCTTCAGGCCCCTCGTCAGAAGGAACATGCCAACTTTAATGCACCGCATCACATCCGAACACACCCGCGCGTGAGGATCGCCTTACTCGTGTCATATAACTGTTCCTAATCACACGAGGCATAACCCATAGACGATTATTCTCAACGCACACCTATATAAGGGTGACATTGCTTCATCTTCAAGGTATGATTCACTTTCCACAACACTTTCTACACACTCTTTCTCAGTTCCATTACTGACTTGATGATGACAGGTCATCTTACGTTATTCTTAGCATTTTTCAGTTATTTTCAGTAGGTTTTAGCAGCAAAAAGGAGGAGTATTAGAACGATTGCCTATGATTTTGGAACTTTTGTAATATTTTCTATATTTGAGTCTGCAATTCTACTTTTCCCGAAACATAGCAAATTAATAAATAAATTCTTATTATTTAATATTTATCGTCGGGTAGTAGGGTGTTACACTCTTGAATGTAAGGGTAAACTAGCCTCCGCCTAAAATGCTTTGAATGAATACCTAAGACTAAAACAACATTAAAGGAAAGGTTGTAAATGTAAATGCAAAATAAATAATTTTTTATTAGATAATACTTGAAAGAAAAAGCAACAGAAGAAGAAATTAACTAGTCAGATCATCTCAGCTTAGCAAAAATAAAATGCAGAAAAATAAAATAATGGGCTGCCTCCCATTCAACGTGTGTTTAGCGTCTTTGTCACGATGTTCAATAGGTTGCCTCCTATTCAATGCTTATTTTGAGTCATTAACTTGACGAAATAGTTTGCCTTCTATGCAGCGCGTGTTTAACGTCCCGAACCTAACGGATATGTCTAAGTTTTAAACTTAGACCCATGTGCCTTTGAACCTCGTTGGAGCAGGTTTCTCTTCTTCTACTTAATCATTCACCATCTTGATTTCACTCAGATCAACATATGTATACCACATGACTTCATCCCATATCACAATTTCTTTGTATTCTATGATTTTTTTAATTGTTCACTTCCATCAGCTACCCTAACAAGTTTTTCAGCTGATACCATCTCAAGTCATTTGATCTTCTTGAATGTTGCAAGTGATATCAGATTGATTTTGGCCCCTAAATCATCCCCCAAGAACACACCATTAATCGAGATTGTAACGTGAAGCTTCCCAGATCTTTGATCTTGATGTGAGCATTTTCTTCAGTGTTGGCTTGATAATCTCTGGCTAAGGATAACCATTTTGATGTTGTTGGTGTTGGAACAAAATGTGTTTAAACATTATCCTTTGAGTTTTGATGATAACAGGGTATTAAAAAATGTCAATTGGATATGCTAATATTTGTTCAAGTGTGCAGGACCACAAACAAATTTAAGTGTCTCTAACAAAAGCATAGGTTCTGAAAGAACAAATGAGAGCAATAGAATCTACAAAAAGGAAGCTTGTGTTGCAAGAAAGCATCTGAACAAAAGAGGTTCTGAAGATCATCAGAAGTTGACATCATCAGAAACACTCTCATCAGAAGCTGTTTACCAGAAGCTGACGGCGTCATCAGAAGCTGATAAACTGGAAGCTTCAGAATTGGTTAAGCTGTCATTTTTCATGTCTATCATTGCAGAAGGAATAAAAGCTTGGAGCAACGACTAGTTCTGAGGAATTAGAAGACATTGAATGCTTATTCTTTGAAGAGGCTAGAAAAGGACAATAGTACAATTGTTAGAGCTGTCAAAATAGGCCAGGCCGTACGGGCCGGCCCGTTTAACCCGATTAATTATAGGACTTGGGCCTTAAATATTGAGCCCGAATTTTAATAGGGCTTTTTAGCCCGGCCCTAAAAAGCCCACGGGCCGCGGGTAGCCTGTTAGCCCGCATAACAAAAAAAATCCTATAAATTATTCAAATAATTATTTACTTAGTTGATTATCAAAGTAAAAAATAAAAGTGAAAATTCAATGAATTAACACAAATATAAATATAATATAAAATTATATTTACTCGTTTCGTTATTTATAATTTTAAAGATCGAATATATATAAATATTTATAATCATAACGTATGTAATTTATTTAAAATTGTTTTCCTTGCCGTTTTAGTTTACGACATGTGTACGAAAATGTTCCAAATTTATTTTTATGCTAGACATTATTTAAACATATTAAAAATATCATTTATAAAAAAATTATAGGAGTATTTTATAGTATTTTTTTTTATAAAAAAATGTAATTTTTAATAAGGGCCGGCCCGTTAGCCCGCGGCCCGTGGAGGGTCGGGCTCGGGTAATATATTATCAAGCCCGTTTTTCAATCGGGCTTTTTGGCCCGGCCTGATAAAGCCTAAAGCCCATTAGGACCGACCCTAAACGGGACGGGCCATCCGTTTTGACAGCTCTAACAATTGTACAACCACCTTCTCCACTACTCTATTTTTTGTCTGCAATAGTACAAGGCAACAGCTGTGACTACGCTGATGATTCTCCAAACAAGGAAAGGATTTGAAATTGTTCCCTCATAGGACAATAACAAAATCAAGCAACAGATCATCGGTGATTATCAAGCTTCAACAACGACTCTTTTTGATGTGCTGACAATCAACGTCTCTTTCACACCTCTATATAAAGCAGTGAAGATTTCCAAGAGACTCACACAATTTTACAAGAGCCAAACCTCTGCTGAAACTATATGACATCAAAGTTCACTTAGAATTTCTTAACAACTTTCATATCTTAGAAATTCTAGAGTCTTAAGAGTCTTATCTGATTCGTATTATGAACACCACCAATTGTATATCAAGGGTTCAACCTCAAACAATTTTCTTTGTAATTCTTTTTTAATAGAAGTCTCTTGCAGTTGTGCTTGAGCATAGGAAGTCTGTTGATTTTGTTCTTGAGCATAGGAAATCTCTTGTAGTTATGCTTGAGTCGTTTGAAGTCTCTTACTTTTAGTGTTTGAGCAAGTGTAATCAGATATTGATTTTAGTGAACTCTCGTTGAAAGTGCAAGGGGGACAAGACTACTTCCGGATTGTGGAAGGAACTTGTATAATTGCTTGATGTTTTTGTTCTTTCTCTCTCTCTCTCTCTTTACTTATCCGTTGCATTTAGACTCTGAACAGTGACTTTAGTTTTAAGAGAAGAAAAAGAAAACACAATTCAACCCCCCCCCCCCCCTCTTGTGTTTTTCTCACTTTCAAAGTGTTCAAACCTCAAACAATTTTATGTGTAATTCTGTTTGCTTAGAACTCTCTTGCTTTTTTTCTTGAGTTGTTTGAAGTCTCTTGCTTTTGTGCTTGGGCAATCGTAATCAGATATTGATTTTAGTGAACTCTCCTTGGAAGTGCAAGGGGGACAAGACTACTTCTGAATTATGGAGGGAACCTGTATAATTACTTTGCGTCTTTCTCTTCTCTCTCTACTTTATCTGCTGCATAAGACTCTGACCTTGTTATAGACTCTGAACTCTATCAGACTCTGAACATTGGACTTGGTTTTATAAAGAAGAAAAAGCTAACACAACTTGACCCCCTCTTCTTGTGTTTTTCTCACCTTCATACAGGTTGTAATTGTTCAGGTTAACAAGATTGTATGATGCAGAAGTTGAGAGGTTATCTCAAGCATCATAGTGGAAGTTCTCACAAGATAGTGAAGAGTGGATTAGCTCACATTGGGTGAACCACTATAAATTTCTGTGTGTTTTTCTTCTCTACCTTATACTTTTACTTTCAGTAAACACAACACACACACAAACACATTTACTTCATCATACTTCATAACATTCTGAAGTCTGTTCCTAACTTAACCATTCCAAGTGACAACTTGAGAATTATTTTTAAGTTACAGGTTTCAATTTTAAAGGGTCACAATTCAAACCCCCTTCCTTGTGACTATTATATCTACTTCAGTTAATATACTTCAAAGTAACTTTAAAATGAATCAAAACATGTGTTCATAACATCAAATCATTAAATTTTCATCATCACGCCCATTTTCTCTCTCTCTCTCTCTCTCTCTCTCTCTCTCTCTCTCTCTCTCTCTCTCTCTCTCTCTCTCTCTCTCTCTCTCTCTCTCTCTCTCTCTCTCTCTCTCTCTCTTCTCTCTCTCCTCTCTCTCTCCTCTCTCTCTCTCTCTCTCTCTCTCTCTCTCTCTCTCTCTCTCTCTCTCTCTCTCTCTCTCTCTCTCTCTATATATATATATATATATATATATATATATTCTCTAGCCAATTTATGTTGTAATAATGTGTATAAATTGTTCTAACCCTAATTTCATTTCACGAATTATGTTTATATAATCCACTAATGGGCTAAGTTACTACCATTCATAATGGACCTCAATCTCTACCATTTAATTCTTAAAAAGTTACTACACACTTAACACGCTAAAACATCGTTTATTTACCACTTCAAAATAATTACCGCAAGTTACCACTAACTTAGTAAAAATAACTAAAACACTAAAATAATCTACATTTTAGAATTACTAAATTACCCTCATTCAACAAATTACCAAAATACCCTCAGTCCTAAAAATTACCAAAATACCCTTCGCGCCTAAAAATCCACTAATCCCAAGACAAACACATAAGCAAGCAATTAAACCAATATAATAAATAAATAAAATAATCATAGCGAAAAACGGGTTGTTACACTATCAGTGGTCAAAACAAATATGGTTTTCTTCCTCTTTAGGTGTGGTGTTTAATTCGTATGCTTTCAGGTATGTACCCTTTCAGGAGTTGTTGAAAAGAAATATTATTGATGCACATGAATATATTATCGTTAATGTGATGGCCCTATGTTATGAAATATGGTACAATGGATTTTTTTTAGGGGACTAAAATTGATGTGGCTATCACGGTACAAAAGGCACAAAGATTCATTGTTAAATTTAATAGTGCTAGTACATTGTTGATGGAAATGTTAAAAGGAGGAGGTCCAAACTTACCCATATCCGATGTTCATGGACGCCCCCTGTTAGTGGTTGTTATAAGCTAAATGTTAACACAACAATTTTGATAAAGGGGGCTAAATAGGGTACTGGTTGGGGTGCCAAAAAAATTTGTGTCCGCGGATATCCGCAGATAAAATCTTGTTGGAACAAAGGTGTTCAGCAATACCACGTTTTGAGTTTTGATGATAACAAGGTATTAAAAAGTTGTCAATTGGATATTGCTAATATTTGTTTAAAGTATGCAGGATATCAATCAAGATTTATATCTTAGAAAGTATTCTGTTTTGAACAATGTTAAAAAGCAAAAATCCAGAGAAGCTTGTTGCTCGTGATTCTGTATCGAAGAGAGTCTGAAGACTGTACCGAAGAGAGTCTGAAGACTGTACCGAAGAGAGTCTGAAAGACTGTGTCAAAGTCTGAAGACTATCAGAATCTGAAAACCAAGAGAGTCTGAAGATTATCAGAAGCTTAGTGTTACAGTGAGTCTGAAGCCCGAAAACTGAAAATCTGCTAACAAGGATTTCTACAAGCATTGCGATGCAAAAGAAACTCTCATTTGGAGTAACGGCTAGCCTCAAAGTCAACTTGAGCGTGGGAAACACAACGACAAAGAAGGCAGGCCAGTACAGAGTACGTTGTACGAACTCTGTTTCCACTACTCCACTACCTCGTACAGTTTGGCAACTGTGTCTACCGATATTAATCTTCAAAGGGAATGAAATTCAAATTATGAAATTGAAGGACTATTACCATATCAAGCAACTGATCAACAGCTATTGATCAAGCTTCAGAAATCATCCTGATGTGCTGGATGACTCAACGTCTCTTTCCTACGCTTATATAAAGGATAGAAGACTTGAAGAATTGTTGGACTCTACAACTAGAAAAACTACGCTGCATTGCTTTTGTATTCAACTGAGTCTTAACAAAAGCACATCTTCAACTTAGATTCTTACAAACTGAGTATTCTAGAATTTCTAAGTTTCACAGAAAAACAGAGTCTGTATTTTGTTTGAAACAAAGTTTGTCTTTGTTGTAATAGAAACACGTTTGATTGTTGTCAAGTGTTTCAACTCTATTCAATTTTCTGTAATTGTGTAAGAAGTCTCTTGCTTGTGTGCTTGAGCAAAGAAGTCTTTTGGCTGTGTCCTTGAGCAAGGAAGTCTCTTAGTTGTGTCTTTGAGCATTGGAAGTCTCTTGCCTGCGTGCTTGAGCATTGGAAGTCTCTTACTGTGTGTTTGAGCAACTTGTAATTGATATTACATTTTAGTGAACTCTCCTTGGAAGTACAAGGGGGACAAGACTACTTCCGGTTTGTGGAAGGAACCTGTATAATTGCTTGTGTTCTCTCTTCTCTCTATCTCTTGATTATTCCGCTGCATCAGAACCTAATCTCCCATCAGACTCTGATCCCATTCAGACTCTGAGTTTAAAGGAATTAGATTCTCACTCTTCAAGAGCTGCGAAAAGCAAACACAATTCAACCCCCCTTCTTGTGTTTTTCTCACCTTCAGTTGGTATCAGAACTCCGGCTCTGTTGTCATAGCACTTAACCGTGTGACAGAAAAGATCACCAGAAAAACATGTCTTCCAGTGAACCGTCTTCTTCTGGTGCTGCTATACCATATGACTATGGATCCAATAACAGCAGTAAAAAGGCTGATTATGGAAAAATTTCTAAGTTCAATGGTGATCCTGAAGAATTTTCTTGGTGGAAAACCAACTTCTACAGTTATGTCATGGGTCTTGATGAAGAACTCTGGGACATACTTGAAGATGGTGTTGGTGACTTACAACTTGATGACGAAGGTGCTGCCATTGACCGCAAACTTCACACTGCTGCTCAAAAGAAAATCTACAAGAAACATCATATCATCAGAGGGGCTCTTGTCACTGCTATTCCTAAAACGGAATACATGAAGATAAGTGACAAATCTACTGCTAGAGCCATGTTTGCTTCTCTATGTGCTAACTATGAAGGAAGCAAAAAGGTCAGGGAAGCTAAAGCTCTTCTATTAGTTCATCAGTATGAACTATTCAAGATGAAAGATGATGAAAGTATTGAGCAGATGTACTCAAGATTTCAAACTCTAGTCTCTGGTCTTCAGATACTAAAAAAAAGTTATATAGCTTCTGATCATGTTAGCAAGATTTTAAGGAGCTTACCCTCTAGATGGAGACCAAAGGTCACTGCAATTGAGGAGGCTAAAGATTTAAACACTTTAAGTGTTGAAGATCTTGTAAGCTCACTCAAGGTTCATGAGTTAAGTCTCAATGAACATGATTCTGCAAGAAAGTCCAAAACCATTGCTTTAAAATCAAAAGGAAGGTCCTCAAAGGCTCTCAAGGTTGAAGAGTCTGAAAATGAATCTTCAGCTTCTGAAAGCTCAGAGGAGGATCCTGATATTGCAAAGGAAATGGCTATGCTTTCAAGCAGAATGTAGTACCTTGCTAAGAAGAACAAGAGATTTCTGAGCAAGAGCAGTGGGAAGGGGTTCAAAAAGGAGGAACAGAAAGGTTGCTTCAACTGCAAGAAAACTGGACATTTTATTGCTGACTGTCCAGAGCTGCAGAAGGAGAAATCAAAGTCAAAAAGGCCAACCTTCAAGTCAAGCAAGTTTAAGAAGCAGATCAAGAAAAGTCTGATGGCCACCTGGGAAGATCTTGATAATGAGTCAGGGTCTGAGGATGATGATGTTGATGGTGAAGCCAATGTAGCTGTTGGACTAATGGCTACAACCGAATCTGTTAAAGAAACACATGAGGCAGAATCAGATGCAGACTCTGAAAGTGAAACAGAGGTATATTCTGAACTCACAAGATCTGAACTAGTTGATTCTGTCAAAGAACTTCTTGGTCATTTTAAAGCTAAAACCACTGAGTTGAAGAAAGTCAAACAACAGCTTGATAAGCTGTCAAAAAGACATAATTCAAATCTGCTGGAGTTTGAAAGAAGAAAATGACACTTTATTGATCAAGAAGTGTAGCTGTAAATACTTGAGTGAGCAAGATGTTGCTTTGCAAGAATTTATTGCTACTGGAATTGACAGATCAAGGGTTGCATCCATGATCTATAACACGTATCAGAACAGAGGACAGGGTCTTGGATTCATTGGAGGAAGCTCAAATGAAGTGACTCTGAAACCTGGTCCTGATGGAGCCAGAAAAGCGTTGAAAAATCACTTTGTAAGTGAGTCTGATGAAGTCAACACAGTGACTCATTCAGAACCTACAACTTTTATTTCTAAGGTTCTGACTAAGTCAAAATCTCAGAATGTAAAGTTAAAGGTTCTGAAAAACTTTGAACCTAAAGCTTCAGTGATTCAGACTCTAAAACATTCAAAGTCTGATAAACAGACTCTGAAAAAGCCAGAGTCTGAAAAACAAAAACCTAAGTTTCAAAGAAGAGAAACTGTGAAAGGCAAGTTGAAACCTAAACCAAACGGTTCCAAACCCAAGGTATGGGAGAAAACATTGCCAATGACTTCAAGACGCAACTTACGAAAGGAGTTCAATGGTTCTAAGACTAACCAAAGAGGACCCATGAGAATATGGGTACCTAAGTCTGAAATTATTGATGTTGCAGGTATGTCTAAAAGGACTAGAAAAGCAGAAGGCTTGGTACCTGGACAGTGGTTGCTCGCGTCACATGACGGGAGAAAAGTCTATGTTCCTAACCCTAACCATGAAAGAGGGAGGAACTGTGGGATTTGGAGGAAACCAGACTGGCAAAATCATTGGTACTGGAACCATTGGCAACTCTCTGATCTCAATCAGTAATGTGTAGTTCGTTGATGGACTTAGACATAACTTACTAAGCATAAGTCAATTATGCGACAGTGGTTATGATGTATTGTTTAATAAGAACAACTGCACTGTGGTTAACAAGGATGATCAGTCCATAGTCTTCAAGGGAAAACGAAGAAACAATGTCTACAAGATAAAATTCTCTGAACTGACTGATCAGAAGGTAGTGTGCCTTTTGTCAATGGGTGATAAGAAGTGGCTGTGGCATAGACGTTTGGGACATGCTAACTGGAGATTAATCTCTAAGCTTAGCAAGTTGCAACTTGTCAAAGGCCTACCAGACATTGACTATCATTCAGATGCTCTTTGCGGAGCATGTCAGAAAGGGAAAATTGTCAAGAGTCCCTTCAAGCCTAAATAAATTGTTTCTACTTCCAGACCCTTGGAGTTACTTCATATTGACTTATTTGGACCAGTTAGCACTGCATCCTTATATGGAAGTAAATATGGACTAGTCATTGTTGATGACTACAGCAGATGGTGTTGGGTTAAGTTTCTGAAAACTAAGGATGATTCATATTCTGTGTTTAGTAAATTCTGCATCCAAATTCAATCTGAAAAAGAATTGAAAATCTTGAAAGTCAGAAGTGATCATGGAGGAGAATTTGAAAATGAACCGTTTGAGGTTTTCTGTGAAAAACATGGAATTATTCATGAATTCTCTGCACCTAGAACTCCACAACAAAATGGAGTTGTAGAGAGAAAGAACAGAACCTTACAAGAGATGGCTAGAACCATGATCCATGAGAACAATCTGGCTAAGCATTTTTGGGCAGAAGCTGTAAACACAGCTTGTTCTGTTCAGAACAGAATCTATATTAGACCTCTGTTGAACAAAACAGCTTATGAACTCTTTAAAGGAAGGAAACCCAACATATCTTATTTTCATCAGTTCGGATGTACGTGTTATGTCCTGAACAATAAAGTCTACCTAAAGAAATTTGATGCCAAAGCTCAAAATGGAATCTTTTTAGGTTACTCTGAACGCTCTAAGGCATACAGGTTGTATAATTCAGAAACACAATGTGTTGAAGAATCTATGCATGTCAGATTCGATGACAAAGTGCCTGGAAGTGAAACTCCAGAGCAAGATGAAAGTCATGCAGAATCTCAAGATTCTGATGATAACTCAGAATCTGATCAGATTCCAGAATCTGAAGATACTTCAGAAGCTGGAACATCCCCTGAAGTTCCTAATGAAGAAGCTTCTGAAGAAGCTCAAGATGGTTCTTTGAAAGCTAGTCAATCCAAACAATCTTTCAAATACAAGTCTTCACATCCAGAGGATCAGATTATTGGCAATAAAGAAAGTCCCAGAAGAACTAGATCGCATTTCAGACAAGAAGAGTTTGCTTTGGGATTATTATCTGTTATTGAACCAACCTCTGTTGAAGAAGCTCTTGGAGATGAAGGATGGATTCTGGCAATGCAAGAAGAACTGAATCAATTCAAAAGGAATGAAGTATGGGATCTAGTAGCTAAGCCTGATCATAAGAACATCATTGGAACCAAGTGGGTGTTCAGAAATAAGCTTAGTGAACAAGGAGAAGTAATCAGAAACAAGGCAAGACTTGTTGCGCAGGGCTACAGTTAACAAGAAGGCATTGATTACACATAAACTTTTGCTCCAGTTGCAAGATTGGAAGCAATCAGGTTACTTCTTTCCTATGCAATTAATCACAACATAACCCTGTATCAAATGGACGTTAAGAGTGCATTTCTTAATGGTGTCATTTCTGAAGAAGTGTATGTCAAACAGCCTCCTAGCTTTGAAGATTTAAAACATCCAGAGCATGTTTATAAATTGAAGAAATCACTCTATGGCTTGAAACAAGCTCCCAGAGCTTGGTATGAAAGACTAAGTAATTTCTTAATTCAAAATAACTTTGAACGAGGGCAAGTTGACACTACACTATTCAGAAAGACTCTGAAGAAAGACATTCTTATAGTTCAGATTTATGTTGATGATATCATTTTTGGTTCTACAAATAGTTCACTTTGCAAAGAGTTTTCCAAAGTAATGCAGGATGAGTTTGAAATGAGCATGATGGGAGAATTGAAGTTCTTTCTTGGAATTCAAATCAACCAATGCAAAGATGGAGTCTATGTTCATCAGTCCAAATACACGAAAGAGCTTCTGAAGAAGTTCAATCTTGAGGATTGCAAAGAAATGAATACTCCAATGCATCCAACCTGCACTCTGAGCAAAGAATATCAAGGAACCAAAGTTGATCAGAAGCTGTATAGAGGTATGATTAGTTCTTTATTATACCTAACTGCATCAAGACCAAATATTTTATTCAGTGTATGTCTGTGTGCAAGGTTTCAATCAGATCCTAGAGAGTCTCACTTAACAGCTATTAAAAGAATCTTTAGATATCTGAAAGGAACTACCAATCTTGGACTTCTGTATAAGAAATCCTCTAACTACAAGCTAGTTGGATTCTGTGATGCTGACTATGCTGGAGACAGGATTGAAAGAAAATCTACCAGTGGCAATTGTCAATTCTTGAGAGAGAATCTGATATCCTGGGCTAGTAAGAGGCAAGCAACCATTGCTTTGTCTACAGCAGAAGCAGAATACATCTCAGCTGCTAGTTGTTGTACACAGTTACTCTGGATGAAACATCAGCTTGAGGACTATCAAATAACTAAAAACTGTATCCCAATTTATTGTGATAATACGGCAGCTATATGTCTGTCTAAGAATCCAATTCTGCATTCAAGAGCAAAGCACATTGATATTAAACATCATTTTATAAGAGACTATGTTCAAAAAGGAATTTTAGATATTCAATTCATTGATACTATCATCAATGGGCTGATATATTTACCAAACCTTTATCTGTTGAAAGGTTTGATTTTATTAAGAAAAATTTGAACATGTGTTATGTCTCTGGGTAATGTGCACCTCTGAAAACAGAATTCAGACTCTGAAAAATATTCAGAAGCTATTTGGGAATCAGACTCTCTTTTGGAGACTCTGGTAAACATAAGCTTCTGATAAATTTTCAGACTCTGGTAAGGAATCTTTAGACTCTCAGAAGCTCGTATTAGTGGAAGCATGACTATTGAGTTTAGTAACACCTGCCCCACTACGGTGACAGTTACTTTATAGTTTCTCAGACGTGGCCTGTCTGTATTGGGTAAGAACTCAAAGGGCAATGATTTCATTACGTTAAACAAGTTACCTTCGCATTGTCCCAATACTTTTACGGCTGCATGCTATATGTATTTATTGTTTGTGTTTGTTTGTCCCCTATTCTTTCCAAACGGTTATCAAACTTTCTCTATAAATACATATCACACACAACTCACTTCTCTTTTCACTCTTTGATTATTTCTTTGAACAAATTTCTTGTTTTCAATACTTTGCAAAACTTTTTGTTCTCAAATCAAAAACCTTAGAAACCTCTAAAATGGCAAGTGATCTCATCCAATCTGGTGTCCTAGTCAAGACTGGAAAATCCTATGTTATCAAACCCAGAACAATGAACATTATCAAGGAGACTCTGGAAATTCAAGTTGAATCTCCAGTAGATTTTGGTTCTCTAAATCGTCACGGAGTTGACGTCTCTTCTCATTTCTTAGCACAAGGAATGATGAAATATTTCAGTATGTTGAATGGACCAACATATCAGGAGCTGGTAAGAGACTTTTGGGTTAGGTCAGAAGTCTACGACAAGGATGAAGCTACAATTGAAGAAACAGCGGCAGTTATGAACAACCCCAAGCTGGCTGGTAAAAACAGAGAGGAAATGGGTCTGAAACCATACAAGGGTCTTGAAATAAGATCAGCTGCGATGGGGATTCCAGTTCTCATCACTGAAGATGTGGTTGCCAGGGCTTGTCAAGTGGAGAACTCTGGTAAATTTCAATGGAATGTCCAGAAGAAGAGTGACTGGACTGTTATCTGCAACAAACTACTATTTGAAGGGAGACCCTCAAATAAATTGGTGGATATGCATCCTGAGCATAGGGTGCTTCTGAAGATCATACTGGACAGTATGCTTCAGAAAGGAGGAGGAACAGACACATTGTCTGTTGATCACAAAGTTCTTCTTTATTTTCTGATCAACAAAATAAAGATCAACTTCCCAAGATATGTGATGCACCACATGTGCTGGGCCATTAAGAAGAGTCAATCAGAAACCAGAAGGCAAGTTCCTTTTGGAAGGCTGATATCTGAGATTCTGTATCAAGGAGGCCTCTTGAAGCTCTTATCAGAATCTGGTGTGGTATCAGATATTCATCTTGGAACTGTGACTGGGAGAATCATCAATGGCAAGACTCTGCAGTACATGAAGATTGTCAAGAGATTCAATCCTTCTAAGCATGATATGAGGGAATCTTATCTGCAATCTGACTTGATGATGGACTTCCCTCCTATATCCAAAGAAGATAATCCTGAAGTTCTTGCAAGATTTGTGGTGGATTACTTCAAGGATACTGGTAGAATAATCAACTATTCTGCCATTCCTGAGACTGCTGGAGGAGGACCTCTTAAGGTCAAAGGAAAAAGGACCAATGAGGTGGTTCTCAAGGAAGAGGAAGAGAAGCAAGAGCCTCTCAAAAAGAAGATCAAATCTACTGCTCTTCCAGGAGTGACTATTGGTTCCCCTAATACCATAGCTCATATGCCTTCATTAGTATCTTCTGCATCCAAGGAAATCAAGGATAGGATAAAAGAAACCAAGGATGAGAAGAAGGCTAATAAAGACGAGAAGAAGGCAAAGAAAGATGAGAAGAAAGCGAAGAAAGGCAAGGGTGTCAGAGATTATGTCAAACTGGCTGAGGAAATTGCTGAATACCTTGATGCTGACTCTGATGGTGGAGAAAGTCAGATCAAGAAGAGAAAGGTGGACGTGGTTCCTGTGGCTAAGGATGTAGCACAGAAGATAGGCACTTCTGTATCTATGATTGAGGATGAACATGCTGCTGGCAAGGCAATGGCAGCAGAAGTGGTTGCTGAAGAATTAAAAGAGGAAACTGTCAAAGAAGCTGCTAAGTTGCTTGCTTCTGCTCTAAAACAGAAGAATCCTGTAGCTACTGCAGAAGCTGAGTTATCAGAAGCTACTGTGTCTGATCATTATGCTTCTCCAGAAGCTGGTATAGGCACCTTTGGGAATATAGCATATAGCTCATCTTCCTCATTGAATCAAGAGTCAGAATCTGATTCAGAATCAGATAACAAACCCTTGAGCCAAATTCTTCCATCCCTCAGAAATTCATCCCCCTCACCAATCAAACCCATATCATCCCATAACCCATTGGACCCTGCAATAGTTGAATATGTTGATTCAACTATGGACAGAGTCATTCAAGACACAATCACAGTGTCTATGAATCTTCCTGCTGACCATCCTGCTCAACCATCATTTCTCAAACCACTTCAGGAAATTCAACCTTCTGAAAAGCCTGAAGTAACCATTCATTCTAAACAGCAATCCCCCCAACATGAAACCATTTGTGTAGACTCTCCAGACACCCTAGATTCTCTTGAGAAACATCTAGGTGGAGAACTACCAAAGACCCCTGCAAAATCCAAACAAACAAAAGCTACAAAATCTGTGTCCAAACCAGACCCTGTACCTAAACCTACAGAAAGTCTTACCTTGGCTTCTGTTGAACCTACAGAACCTGTTGTAGAACCAGTTTCTGAAAATCTGGAACAAGCTTCTGACATCATATCAGAACCTGTAACAGAATGTAGAGCAGAAACTGTGTCTAGAACAGTCCCTCAACCTCTTTGTGATTCAATAACTGTTGTACCTGGTTTTGAAACCTATCTAGCTTTAAGAGCCTCTCTACCCTCAACCTCTGAACCTCATATTGACCTATTTGATTCAAACAGGATAGATGAGTTCTATGCTTCTTCAAGCAATAAGCTCAAGGACATTATTGAGCAAAGGTTTGTGCCCATCCTCAATGTGAGCTATGAGGACAAGTTCTCTACATTGAAGACTGAGTTTTTGGAGTTTGTTACCAAAATTCAGAAGGCTGCTGCCAGGGAACAAGCTTTTGTTACTGCCAAGCATGTTAAAGAAGTCAAGATAACTGAGAAAGCTATAACCATGGAGAGAGCTCCTATTCTGAGGATTAGAGATACACCATTCTTTGATGAAGATCAGTACAATCCAAGGGAATCAATGGTGTATAACTCGTTGAAAAGAAGACTGTACAGAGTTCAAGAAGAAGCCAGACTAGAAAGGGAAGCTCATTTAAGAAGAACTGAGGCTCTGGAAGAGATGGTCAAGAAATAGCAAGAGGATCTCCAGAAATTGATGGATCATCTTGCCAAACAAAACCAACCTTAGTTTATTTTCTCTATGTTTTGTTTGTAACCTTTGTCTGCTGTCTTCTGAACTGTTTTATTTGCAAATTTATACAAGTTTTTATTTGATCCTATTTGCATTTAATTTATCTTGTGCTCTGAATCTTCTATGTTTTTCTCTCAGAATCTCATTTTCCTTAAAATTTGTTTATATCCTTACCTAAAGTCATTTAAAAAGGGGGAGGAACTTGTTCTAAACCTTTTTGTTGATGACAAAAGGGTGAGAAGGGAAAAGTATGAGATTTGTGATTTCCCAAGGAAAAAGGGAAAAGTATGAGATTTGTGATTCCTTTTATGCAAGTTCTATGTAAAAGTTAAAGGGAAATTTACGAAAGGTGCTTAGTTAGACTATAAGCCCCTATTTAAGAATCTGTTCTCTAACTTCGTTTATTTTTCTGAGAATGAATTCTATTGCTTATGAATATGAATTTAATTAACTTGGATAGAACTTAGGGAGAGCTTACAAACCTCTAACTTAAGAACTATCAAACTCAGGGGGAGTCAGAGCTTACAAACCTCAGACTCTGAGCTTACAAACCTCAGACTCTGAGCTTACAAACCTCAGAACCCTTAAGTCAACTTGTTAATTAGATTAACAACAATTGACCTTTTAAATGCTAATGTTTGTCATCATCAAAAAGGGGGAGATTGTTGGAACAAAGGTGTTCAGCAATACCACGTTTTGAGTTTTGATGATAACAAGGTATTAAAAAGTTGTCAATTGGATATTGCTAATATTTGTTTAAAGTATGCAGGATATCAATCAAGATTTATATCGTAGAAAGTATTCTGTTTTGAACAATGTTAAAAAGCAAAAATCCAGAGAAGCTTGTTGCTCGTGATTCTGTACCGAAGAGAGTCTGAAGACTGTACCGAAGAGAGCCTGAAAGACTGTGTCAAAGTCTGAAGACTATCAGAATCTGAAAACCAAGAGAGTATGAAGATTATCAAAAGCTTAGTGCTACAGTGAGTCTGAAGCCCGAAATCTGAAAATCTGCTAACAAGGATTTCTACAAGCATTGCGATGCAAAAGAAACTCTCATTTGGAGTAACGGCTAGCCTCAAAGTCAACTTGAGCGTGGGAAGCACAACGACAAAGAAGGCAGACCAGTACAGAGTACATTGTACGAACTCTGTTTCCACTACTCCACTACCTCGTACAGTTTGGCAACTGTGTCTACCAGTATTAATCTTCAAAGGGTATGGAATTCAAATTATGAAATTGAAGGACTATTACCATATCAAGCAACAGATCAACAGCTATTGATCAAGCTTCAGAAATCATCCTGATGTGCTGGATGACTCAACGTCTCTTTCCTACGCCTATATAAAAGATAGAAGACTTGAAGAATTGTTGGACTCTACAACTAGAAAAACTACGCTGCATTGCTTTCGTATTCACCTGAGTCTTAACAAAAGCACATCTTCAACTTAGATTCTTACAAACTGAGTATTCTAGAATTTCTAAGTTTCACAGAAAAACAGAGTCTGTATTTTAATTGAAACAGAGTCTGTCTTTGTTGTAATAGAAACACGTTTGATTGTTGTCAAGTGTTTCAACTCTATTCAATTTTCTGTAATTGTGTAAGAAGTCTCTTGCTTGTGTGCTTGAGCAAAGAAGTCTCTTGGCTGCGTCCTTGAGCAAGGAAGTCTCTTAGTTGTGTCTTTGAGCATTGGAAGTCTCTTGCATGTGTGCTTGAGCATTGGAAGTCTCTTACTGTGTGTTTGAGCAACTTGTAATTGATATTACATTTTAGTGAACTCTCCTTGGAAGTACAATGGGGACAGGACTACTTCCGGTTTGTGGAAGGAACCTGTATAATTGCTTGTGTTCTCTCTTCTCTCTATCTCTTGATTATTCCGCTGCATCAGAACCTAATCTCCCATCAGACTCTGATCCCATTCAGACTCTGAGTTTAAAGGAATTAGATTCTCACTCTTCAAGAGCTGCGAAAAGCAAACACAATTCAACCCCCCCCCCCTTCTTGTGATTTTCTGACCTTCAAATCTGTCATGGACACGAGGCGGGTAGCTAAAAAGGTACCAACGGGTATTTTACTACCCGTTACTTTATGTGCACGGGCACGGATTTTATGATACCCGTGCCCGCGGGTATCCGTACCCATTAATAAATTAAGTAAATTACCAAAATATTCATGTGTATACATATAAGAGTTCGGTGTCTCAAAAAAACCCTAGTTTGGTGTCTCAAATTCTATTATTAAAGCTTGGAATGCATATGAAATTTTGGATGTTTATTTTAGTCTTTTCTAGCTTTTATTGGGAGGTTTTATGCTTTTTGGATGTTTAATTGGATTTTGGATGTTTTTATCCTTTTATTTTACTTCAAGAATTTGTATAGATTATGTAAGAATCATATGCATTATGGTATGATGAATTTTCTTGGGATCATGTAAGAATCATGATTTTTGTTGGACTATAGTATGGATTATGAAATTTGACTAGAATATGTTATATATGGATCTTTAAAAGTTGAAGTTTGTAGATAATTAAAATTATTTTTTTTTTTGTATAAGAAAAAAAATCAAAAATCCATGGGTACCCGTGAATATCCGTGGGTATCTAAATACCCATGGATTACCCGTATAGAGATACCGCACGAATACAGGGACGGACACGGGTACCATATTTATCCAACGGGATGGGGAAAGATATCATACTACCCATATCCATGGATACTCATTGACATCTCTAGGTGCTGGTGTTGTTGTGAGAGATAATGAGGGTGTTGTCATTGCTGCTAGTTGTTGGCAAGTCTTTTCATTACTAAATTCGAAGGTAGCATACGCTTTAGCTATGCGAAAGGGGTTGGAATTTGCTAAAGACGTGTGATTTCTAAATCTTATAGCGGAATCTGATGCTTCTAATGTGGTTCAGGCGCTGAACACTCATCAACAATATCCCTACTGTGTTGGATTTATTATTGGAGATTGCATTAATTTTAATGTCTTTTTTCGTAGTTTAAGATTTTTGCATGTTAAGTGTAAGGCTAACCAAACTGCCCCCATTATTTAGCTCAGTACTCTCTTCATAGTCCAGACTGTATATGGATTGATGAGACTCCTCCACCTATTGAAGAGACTCCACTTATATTGATTTATGCGATCTTATCTTTTGAATTATTGTTGGACTTTTATTAATGAAATTGTCTTTTAACGTTAAAAAAACAAAATCAAAACACTTTTAGAAAATAAAAACTCGCGTCTAACCCTCTTAAACGCTCGTTTGCCGGTTTCAACGCATAACCAAAGAAGGCAAATGATGTTTAAATATTGAGAAAAGGGGGTGATATTTATTATATATTTAATTTAATTGGACCACTTGTTACCTACAAGCCCGTGATCTATCTATGTTTGTTTATTATTAATAATCAATAATAACGGAAGATTCACAAAAATAGATTAAAAAGATCAAGAAAAGAGAGAAAATGAATTAAAATATAGCAATAGATACGAACAAGTTGAAGCCAAAAAAATTGGATTTTGTCCTTTTATATGCTTTTGAATAATTTAATCAAACAGTTAGACCCCAATACCTTCACATTACTATTGTATATTTGGTTGATTAATCCATCATATCCTACCATCATCATACTCTTTTCTTTTGGATTGATTTGTAGTGATAATAAACAATTAGAAGGCATAGGATAATTAACGCATAAAGATAAATAATACATTTGCCCCACCAAGATAAACATCCCATTACTTAAGTAACAATATCACACCTCAGTTAGTAGTTTTCTCAATAGATTTAAAGTTCATCGACAATATTCATATGCATTGAATTGATATGCACCAACGACGGTGTAAAAAATGTACATAGTTAATAAATCATAAATATTAAATTGTTAGAAATATTTGATTTTAATCATATGTATCTTAAAAGTTGTACGCATGGTGATTGAGGGGAAGACTGACGAGTTTTCCCTTCAACCACATGAAGGTTAGAGACTTAATTTTGTTCACCACCTACGGAATTGAGCAATTTTTGTCATTGAAAACTCGGTTATTTCTTTCTTTCCATATTTCCTACATTGTTGCTTACCGTATAACCTGTAATGGATCGCCTTGACTTGGCAGCACAACCCATAAAGCTGAACTGATAATAATGACTTGAAACATCACAAGCAAAACAGAAGATACACCAAACCACCTAAGAATATGATTCCAAACAGAGCCAAAAAGATTACAATGTAATAATAAGTGAGAAGATGTTTCCACCTCCCCACACCCTCCAATACACAACTGAGTGTCGATGTCAATAACATGTCGAAGGTAAATGTTGTCTTTAGTAGGGAGCCTATCGCGAAAGAGACGTCAAGCAAATAAAACCATCTTCAACGGAACGTCCTTATGCCACAAAGATGACACATGCACCACAAGATCAACAGAAGCATTAGCATTAAAAAAATTATAAGCACTTCGAACTGTGTAAACGGAAGATGGTTCCAACCGCCACAGCCTCCTATCGATACTATCAACCTGCAAAGTGACATTATGAAGTAAAAGCCTAAGTTCCCCTACTAACTCCTCTTCCCATGCAAACATCCTACACCTCCAACTCCAAGCCTCCCCCTCGATCCCCAAACCTAACAAATGCATACCAAACACATATTCACCCTTCAACAACGACAACTTAAATAATCTATAAAATCTATCTCTAAATGACACTCCACCCACCCAAACATCCGTCCAAAAGAGAGTATTTTTGCCATCTTCCATAAACTGACTAACATTACCGCTGAACCACTCCTCCGAATACAAAACAAAGATGTCCCTCCACCAAACAGAGGCCTCACGGCCACCCTCCCTCACACGGCCACCCTCCACACCGTATCGAGCCGACAACATCCTAAACCTTAAACTATCCCTATCCACAAACAACCTACATCACCACTTTCCTAGTAAAGCAATATTAAAGTCCTTAATTCTCCTTACCCCCTAACCGTCAACCTCATGACTCCGACAAATGAATTGTTAATCAATCAAAGATATTTTCCTGTGGTCTACACTCCCCCCCAATTTTTTTTATTAAAAATAGATTCAATAGAGGAAACGATACCTGACGGAGTCTTGAAAAAAGAAAGGGCATAAAAAGGCAACGATGACAGGACAAACTTCAACAAAACCAGACGACCACCAAAAAATAAATATCTCAAACTCCACCCCGACAGTCTAGAATTTATGCGCTTAATAAGGGGATCCCAAAAGGCCAAACGACGCGCATTTCCACCAATAGGCAAACCAAAGTACATAAACGGAATAGATCAAACCTTACAGTTCAAAACCAATGCTGCTTCAGCTAACCATAAACCAGGGACGTTCACCCCAACTAGAAGACTCTTCGAAAAATTTACCTTTAAACCAGACAAGTCTTGAAAGAGAATAAGAACTGCTCGCATAGCACGAATATTAGCCCACGATTTTTCATCCAAGATTAAAGTGTCGTCCGCAAATTGAAGATCCGAAACCGAAACCGGATCATTCCTTCCCACCTTGTAACTAGTAAATAAATTGTTATCAGACAATGATCTCATTAAAACATGAAACCCATCTGCAGCCAGAAGAAACAGAAAAAGAGAAAGAGGATTACCCTGCCTCAATCCCCTTCCTAAAGAGAACTCATCTGTTGGGGACCCATTCACCAAGACCGAAGTCGTAGCTGTCCCAATACACTCTTTTATCCACTTACACCATAGAGTCGGGAACCCCATTTTCAGCATCAACTCATCCAAATAGTTCCAATCAATATAGTCGTAAGCTTTTTCAAAGTCAACCTTAAATAGAATGCACTCCTTCTTACATTTTCTAGATTCATCTACCACCTCATTAGCCACCAAAATCCCATCAAGAATCTGACGACCTTTAATAAAAGTCGACTGAGAATCAAAGATTACCGAAACAATCACCAAACGGAGCCTATTCGCAAGAATCTTCGCCAATATTTTATACATACTACCCACCAAAGAAATGGGGCGAAAATCATTCAGACGCTGCAGATTATCAACCTTAGGAATACGCGATAAAAGTGCTATTTATCCATTTGGTCAACTTTCCGTTCCTATGAAATTCCACCAAGAAACGCATCACATCCTCCTTCAAAATATCCCAAAAGTCCTTAATGAAACCAAAAGTAATACCATCAGGGCCCGGGCACTTGAAATTATCACAATCTTACAATGCAGTCTTGAAAAAGGCTTAATCAGACCAGCCCCTTGTCCATAAGATAAAGATCGAAACTGAATACCGTCCATTCTAGGCCTGCTCTCACGGCGAGATTGAAAATGGGCGAAGAAATGAGAGAACACAGCCGCACAGACCCTGTCAACCCCTTCAACCAACACACCATCCACCATGAAAAACTGAATTACATTCCTTCGGCTCCTACTAGACATGATACTATGAAAAAACTTTGAATTTGCATCCCCTTCATGTAACCACTGCATTCGTGACCGTTGCCAACAAATGCTATAATTAATCCGCGATAACGAGAACAATTCCTCAGAATACCCATGAAGCTCTTCTATTTCCTCATCAAACAACACCACTGACTCGGCCTTCAATTCAATTGTTGAAATACGGTCTTTCAAAGTTGAGATCCTAACTGGTAAATTTTTAGAGTGACGCTGGTGCCATTATTTTAATGCTAATTTTATGAGCTTGAATTTTTCTTTTAAAACATATCCTCCCCAACCATCTAACTGAAAACTCGTTATAACCTGAAAACTTCTCCCAACATTTTAACATTCTCAACGGTTGAGGACCCCAATTTTCCTCATCAATACTTAACTGAATTGGGCAATGATCAGATAGTCCCCTCGATGAAGCCAACTGAAAGAAATTTGGCCACATCAAACACCATCTTTCCGATAACAAAAAAAGATCAAAACGACTAATAGAATTACTGTCCCCCCAAAACCACGTAAATATGCGGCCCCGGAGAGGTAAATCTATCAAACAATTAACACCAATAAACTGATTAAGGTATGCGCTCCCTGCATGAAGACCGGAATTCCCCACACTTCTACGTTCCTTCATACACCGAACAGTGTTAAAATCCCCACACATACAAATATTATGATCATATCAAGTTGTCAGCCGCAGAGAAATATTATGCCAAAGGGCCTGTTAACGAGAAATATCACACAGTGCATAAACATTCAACAAAGTGAACTCCTCCTCAGCCTTCACAAACCGGCCTTGAATCCCTAAAACATGCTCAAACTGCATAGATGCCCACGCCTCAACCTCTGTACAATCCCAAAGCGTAACCAACTCGCCCGAGGCACCCCTCTGCATAGATGCCCAAGTAATGCACGGAGAACCTCCTTACGATCCTTTTTAGAGAGCCTCACTCTACGCTTCAAATTTTGAGCACAATGTCGAATGTACCCGCTACCCTTCTTCTTGAGAACTCTAGGCGCACCAGAAGGAGTTGAATGTTTACCTTTTGTTTCTAAAGGACGAACATCACCAGTGACATGACTCTTGTGCCTATTAACCCACTCCAAGGACCAGTAGATGTTGAATGAGCACGACCTGGGGGACATGAAGTAGTTTGCTTGACAGGTCTCTTATCACCACTAGGAAAGTGACGAGGCTTACTAGCACCTCCGTTAGCTTCTCGCTGTTTGTTTTCAAGAAATTCACCTGATTCAATCGACTTGTTCAAAACTGATTGCATCGTGCCTAATCATTCACCATAAGACTTCATGGTAGCGGATGGAGTATACTGAGCCACCAACGAAGTCGCTGCCTTCTTAACAGGAGGCACATTCGTCGTTTCCACTACTTGTAGCTCGAAAGTATTTCGAAAAACAGCACCATTATCCTCCTTTTGCCATTCGTCTGAAAGATGATTCCAAAGAACATCCACATCCCCACTAGTAGCCACCTCATCATGAACACCATCCGGTTGAAAATCATCGTCAACTTGAGACTCATCATCGTCACCTAAACAGTCATTTTCCCCTAATGCAAAGCCCCACTCCTCAATAATTTTAAAATCAAAGAGTTCACCATCCACCAAGACCTTGGCATTAGTATTTAATATTTTCAATGACGAAGTAGAAATTAATACACACGCATAATCAAAATGAACTTTATCCAGAGTAAAATCATCCACTTTCAAAAGTCGACCACAATCATAGACACGTAATTTAATTGTGTTGTATCTTTCTCTTCTCTCTCTACTTTATCTGCTGCATAAGACTCTGAACCTTGTTCTAGACTCTGAACTCTATCAGACTCTGAACATTGAACTTAGTTTTAAAAAGAAGAAAAAGCTAACACAACTTGACCCCATCTTCTTGTGTTTTTCTCACCTTCATGCAGGTTGTAATTGTTCAGGTGAACAAGATTGTATGGTGCAGAAGTTGAAAGGTTATCCCAAGCATCATAGTGGAAGTTCTCACAAGATTGTGAAGAGTGGATTAGCTCACATTGGGTGAACCACTATAAATTTATGTGTGTTTTTATTCTCTACCTTATACTTTTACTTTCAGTAAACACAACACACACACAAACACATTTACTTCATCATACTTCAGAACGTTCTGAAGTATGTTCCTAACTTAACCATTCCAAGTGACAACTTGAGAATTATTTTTAAGTTACGGGTTTCAATTTTAAAGGGTCACAATTCAAACCCCCCTTCCTTGTGACTATTATATCTACTTCAGTTAATATACTTCAAAGTAACTTTAAAATGAATCAAAACATGTGTTCATAATATCAAATCATCAAATTTTCATCATCACGCTCATTTTCACCAAAAATTTCACAATTCGATCCAAACCTCACAATCAACACCAACAATTCATAATCCAACAACATACAAACATGCCTAACAACATTCATAACATATAAATCATGTACTCAACATTAATCATCAACAACATCATCATTTTCACCAATTTAAGATAAAATATCAAAGTGAACAACTTAATACATATTAAGAATGAAATTTAAGCATCAACAACAAGTTTCTAACAAATTTCATATACCCAAATTTACCACTCAAAGTTAAGCACGAAAATCCAAACATAAAATCATCAATCATCACAATTCAATCAAGATAATTATTACCCATAAGTTAAAATTTGCTTTTAAGCTATTAAGTAAAGTGAATATATCCCCCTTACCTTGGGTTCCTTAAACTAAAGCAATTCTCTAAGAATCTTCACCCTCACCAATGAATCCTAGCTCTTGTTTCCCTCTTCTCTTCTCTTGTTCTTCCTTTCTCTTCTATTCTCTCTCTCTCTCTCTCTCTCTCTCTCTCTCTCTCTCTCTCTACATTTTAGAATTACTAAATTACCCTCACTCAACAAATTACCAAAATACCCTCAGTCCTAAAAATTACCAAAATACCCTTCGTGCCTAAAAATCCACTAATCCCAAGACAAACACACAAACAAGCAATTAAACCAATATAATAAATAAATAAAATAATCATAGCGAAAAACGAGTTGTTACAGTGTCAGCGGTCAAAACAAATATAGTTTGCTTCCTCTTAAGGTGTGGTGTTTAATTCGTACGCTTTCAGGTACGTTCCCTTTAAGGAGTTGTTGAAAAGAATTATTATTGATGCACATGACAATATTATCGTTAATGTGATGGCCCTATGTTATGAAATATGGTGCAATGGATTTTTTTTAGGGGACTGAAATTGATGTGGCTGTCACGGTACAAAAGGCACAAAGATTCATTGTTAATTTTAATAGTGCTAGTACAGTGTTGATGAAAATGTTAAATGGAGGAGGTCCAAACTTACCCATATCTGATGTTCATGGACGCCCCCTGTTAGTGGTTGTTATAAGCTAAATGTTAACACAACAATTTCGATAGAGGGAGCTAAATAGGGTACTGGTAGGGGTGCCAACAAAAATTGTGCTCGCGGGTATCCGCGGATAAAATCCGTCATGGACACGGGGCGGGTAGCTAAAGAGGTACCAACAGGTATTTTACTACCTGTTACTTTATGGACACAGGCACGAATTTGATGATACACGTACCCGCGGGTATCCGTACCTATTAATAAATTAAGTAAATTACCAAAATATTCATGTGTATACATATAAGAGTTCGGTGTCTCAAAAAAACCTTAATTTGGTGTCTCAAATTCTATTATTGAAGCTTGGAATGCATATGAAATTTTGGATGTTTATTTGGATTTTAGTCTTTTCTAACTTTTATTAGGAGGTTTTTATGCTTTTTGGATGTTTATTTGGATTTTGGATGTTTTTATCCTTTTATTTTACTTCAAGAATTTGTATAGATTATGTAAGAATCATATGCATTATGGTATGATGAATTTTCTTGGGATCATGTAAGAATCATGATTTTTGTTGGACTAGTGTATGGATTATGAAATTTGATTGGAATATGTTATATATGGATCTTTAAAAGTTGATGTTTGTAGATAATTAAAAAAATATTTTTTTTGTATAAAAAAAAATTCAAAAATCCATGGGTACCCGTGAATATCTGTGGGTATCTAAATACCCATGGATTACCCGTATAGAGATACCCGCACGGATACCGCACGAATACGGGGACAGACACGGGTACCATATTTATCCAACAGGGCGGGGACAAATATCATACTACCCGTACCCATGGATACCCATTGATATCTCTAGGTATTGGTGTTGTTGTAAGAGATAATGAAGGTGTTGTCGTTGCTGCTAGTTGTTGGAAAGTATTTTCATTACTAAATTTGAAGGTAGCATAAGCTTTAGCTATGCGAAAGGGGTTGGAATTTGCTAAAGACGTGTGATTTCTGAATCTTATAGCGGAATCTGATGCTTCTAATGTGGTTCAGGCGTTGAACACTCATCAACAATATCCCTACTGTGTTGGATTTATTATTGGAGATTGCATTAATTTTAATGTTTTTTTCGTAGTTTAAGTTTTTTGCATGTTAGGTGTAAGGCTATGCAAGCTGCCCATTATTTAGCACAGTACCCTCTTCATAGTCCATACTGATATGAATTGATGAGACTCATCCACCTATTGAAGAGACTCCAATTTTATTTATTTATGCGATCTTATCTTTTGAATTATTGTTGGACTTTTATTAATGAAATTGTCTTTTAACGTTAAAAAAAAAATCAAAACACGTTTAGAAAATAAAAACTCGCGTCTAACCCTCTTAAACGCTCGTTTGCCGGTTTCAACGCATAACCAAAGAAGGCAAATGATGTTTAAATATTGAGAAAAGGGGGTGATATTTATTATATATTTAATTTAATTGGACCACTTGTTACCTACAAGCCCGTGATCTATCTATGTTTGTTTATTATTAATAATCAATAATAACGGAAGATTCACAAAAATAGATTAAAAAGATCAAGAAAAGAGAGAAAATGAATTAAAATATAGCAATAGATACGAACAAGTTGAAGCCAAAAAAATTGGATTTTGTCCTTTTATATGCTTTTGAATAATTTAATCAAACAGTTAGACCCCAATACCTTCACATTACTATTGTATATTTGGTTGATTAATCCATCATATCCTACCATCATCATACTCTTTTCTTTTGGATTGATTTGTAGTGATAATAAACAATTAGAAGGCATAGGATAATTAACGCATAAAGATAAATAATACATTTGCCCCACCAAGATAAACATCCCATTACTTAAGTAACAATATCACACCTCAGTTAGTAGTTTTCTCAATAGATTTAAAGTTCATTGACAATATTCATATGCATTGAATTGATATGCACCAACGACGGTGTAAAAAATGTACATAGTTAATAAATCATAAATATTAAATTGTTAGAAATATTTGATTTTAATCATATGTATCTTAAAAGTTGTACGCATGATGATTAATGATTGATCGATAATCTAAAAATATTTTTGCAAACTATATTACTCCCTCCTAAATTAAATATAAATAAATATGAAATTTAAAAAAGGCTAAAATATGGTTTTGGTCCCTGCAAATATGCCTAGTTTTGGTTTTAGTCCCTGTAAAAAAAAAATTGTTTTTGGTCCCTGCAAAATATGCCTAGTTTTGGTTTTGGTCCCTGGAGGGACTCTTTCCAAAAGTAAAATATTTTACAGGGACCTTCTTCAAAATCAAAAGATTTTGCAGGGACTATTTATCAGGGACTAATAAATGGGTTCACTCATCACAAAAGTGGGGCCAAATTTTACAGGGACTAATAAATGGGTTCACTCATCATGTGCCACGTGTGCAAATCATCACAAAAGTGGGGCCAGGGACCAAAACCAAAACAACACATATTTGCAGGGACCAAAAACAATTTTTTTTTTACGGGGACTAAAACCAAAACTAGACACATTTGCAGGAACCAAAACCATATTTTAGCCTTTAAAAATTTTAGATATGTGGACTAAACTTCTAACACAAAGAATGAATATTACCACAACAAAAAGGTCTTCCTAGTACAAGATGTACTAAGGAAGAAACACCAAATTACAAGGCTGAAGCCAGACCACCAAAAACAAAACAAGAAAGAATAACAATTAACCGATGCCTAGGATAATAAACAGACTGAGCCACCAACCATGGTGATTGAGGGGAAGACTGACGAGTTTTCCCTTCAACCACATGAAGGTTAGAGACTTAATTTTGTTCACCACCTGTGGAATTGAGCAATTTTTGTCATTGAAAACTCGGTTATTTCTTTCTTTTCATATTTCCCACACTGTTGCATATCATATAACCTGTAAGATGGATCGCCTTGACTTAGCAGCACAACCAATAAAGCTGAACTGATAATAATGACTTGAAGCATCACAAGCAAAACAGAAGATACACCAAACCACCTAAGAATATGATTCCAAACAGAGCCAAAAAGATTACAATGTAATAATAAGTGAGAAGATGTTTCTACCTCCCCACACCATCCAATACACAACTGAGTGTCGATGTTAATAACATGTCGAAGGTAAATGTTGTCTTTAGTAGGGAGCCTATCGCGAAACAGACGCCAAGCAAATAACACCATCTTCAACGGAACGTCCTTATGCCACAAAGAAGACACATGCACCACAAGATCAACAGAAGCATTAGCATTAAAAAAATTAAAAGCACTTCGAACTGTGTAAACGGAAGATGTTTCCAACCGCCACAACCTCCTATCGACACTATCAACCTGCAAAGTGACATTATGAAGTAAAAGCCTAAGTTCCCCTACTAACTCATCTTCCCACGCAAACATCCTACACCTCCAAACTCCAAGCCTCCCCCTCGATCCCCAAACCTAAAAAATGCATACCAAACACATATTCACCCTTCCACAATGACAACTCAAATAATCTATAAAATCTATCTCTAAATGACACTCCACCCACCCAAACATCCGTCCAAAAGAGAGTATTTTTGCCATCTTCTATAAACTGACTAACATTACCGTGGAACCACTCCTCCGAATACAAAACAGAGATGTCCCTCCACCAAACAGAGGCCTCACGGCCACCCTCCCTCACACGGCCACCCTCCCTCACACGGCCACCCTCCACACCTATCGAGCCGACAACATCCTAAACCTTAAACTATCCCTATCCACAAACAACCTATATCACCACTTTCCTAGTAAAGCAATATTAAAGTCCTTAATTCTCCTTACCCCCTACCGTCAACCTCATGACTCCGACAAATGAATTGTCAATCAATCAAAGATATTTTCCTGTGGTCTACACTCCCCCCCAATTTTTTATTATTAAAAATAGATTCAATAGAGGAAACGATACCTGACGGAGTCTTGAAAAAAGAAAGGGCATAAAAAGGCAGCGATGACAGGACAAACTTCAACAAAACCAGATGACCACCCAAAAATAAATATCTCGAACTCCACCCCGACAGTCTAGAATTTATGCGCTTAATAAGGGGATCCCAAAAAACCAAACGACGCGCATTTCCACCAATAGAGTCGGGAACCCCATTTTCAGCATCACCTCATCCAAATAGTTCCAATCAATATAGTTGTAAGCTTTTTCAAAGTCAACCTTAAATAGAATCAACTCCTTCTTACATTTTCTAGCTTCATCTACCACCTCATTAGCCACCAAAATCCCATCAAGAATCTGACGACCTTTAATAAAAGTCGACTGAGAATCAGAGATTACCGAACCAATCACCAAACAGAGCCTATTCGCAAGAATCTTCGCCAATATTTTATACATACTACCCACCAAAGAAATGGGGCGAAAATCATTCAGACGCTGCAGATTATTAACCTTAGGAATACGCAATGAAAGTGTTATTTATCCATTTGGTAAACTTTCCGTTCCTATGAAATTCCACCAAAAAAACGCATCACATCCTCCTTCAAAATATCCCAAAAGTCCTTAATGAAACCAAAAGTAATACCATCAAAGCCCGAACACTTGAAATTATCACAATCCCACATTGCAGTCTTGAAAAAGGCTTAATCAGACCAGCCCCTTGTCGATAAGATAAAGACCGAAACTGAATACCGTCCATTCTAGGCCTGCTCTCACGGCGAGATTGAAAATGGGCGAAGAAATGAGAGAACACAGCCGCACAGACCCTGTCCACCCCTTCAACCAACACACCATCCACCATGAAAAACTGAATTACATTCCTTCGGCTCCTACTAGACATGATACTATGAAAAAACTTTGAATTTGCATCCCCTTCATGTAACCACTGCATTCACGACCGTTGCCAACAAATGCTATAATTAATCCACGATAACGAGAACAATTCCTCAGAATACCCATGAAGCTCTTCTATTTCCTCCTCCAACAACATCACTGACTCGACCTTTAATTCAATTGTTGAAATACGGTCTTTTAAAGTTGAGATCCTAATACGGTCTTTTAAAACATATCCTCCCCAATCATCTAACTGAAAGCTACTCCCCTTCTCACGGACAAACTCGTTATAACCTGAAAACTTCTCCCAACATTTTAACATTCGCAGCGGTCGAGGACCCCAATTTTCCTCATCAATACTTAGCTGAATTGGGCAATGATCAGATAGTCCCCTCGATGAAGCCAACTGAAAGCAATTTGGCCACGTCAAACACCATCTTTCCGATAACAAAAAAAGATCAAGACGACTCATAAAATTACCGTCCCCCCAAAACCACGTAAATATGCGGCCCCGGAGAGGTAAATCTATCAAACAATTAACACCAATAAACTGATTAAGGTATGTGCTCCCTGCATGAAGACTGGAATTCCCCACACTTCTACGTTCCTTCATACACCGAACAGTGTTAAAATCCCCACACATACAAATATTATGATCATATAAAGTTGTCAGCTGCAGAGAAATATTATGCCAAAGGTCCTATTGACAAGAAATATCACACGGTGCATAAACATTCAACAAAGTGAACTCCTCCTCAGTCTTCACAAACCGACCTTGAATCCCTAAAACATGCTCAAACTGCATAGATGCCCACGCCTCAACCTTTGTACAATCCCAAAGCGTAACCAACCCGCCTGAGGCACCCCTCTGCATAGATGCCCACGTAATGCACGGAGAGCCTCCTTACGATCCTTTTCAGAGAGCCTCGCTCTACGCTTCAAATTTTGAGCACAATGTTGAATGTACCCGCTACCCTTTTTCTTGAGAACTCTAGGCGCACCAGAAGGAGTTGAATGTTTACCCTTTGTTTCTAAAGGACGAACATCACCAGTGACATGACTCTTGTGCCTATTAACCCACTCCAAGGACCAGTAGATGTTGAATGAGCACGACCTGGGGGACATGAAGTAGTTCGCTTGACAGGTATCTTATCACCACTAGGAAAGTGACGAGGCTTACTAGCACCTCCGTTAGCTTCTTGCTGTTTGTTTTCAAGAAATTCACCTGATTCAATCGACTTGTTCAAAACTGATTGCATCGTGCCTGATCCTTCACCCTAAGACTTCATGGTAGCGGATGGAGTATCCTGAGCCACCAACGAAGTCGCTTCCTTCTTAACAGGAGGCACATTCGTCGTTTCCACTACTTGTAGCTCGAAAGTATTTCGAAAAACAACACCATTATCCTCCTTTTGCCATTCGTCCGAAAGATGATTCAAAAGAACATCCACATCCCCACTAGTAGCCACCTCATCATGAACACCATCCGGTTGAAAATCATCGTCAACTTGAGACTCATCATCGTCACCTAAACAGTCATTTTCCCCTAATGCAAAGCCCCACTCCTTAATAATTTTAAAATCAAAGAGTTCACCACCAAGACCTTGGCATTAGTATTTAATAATTTCAATGACGAAGTAGAAATTAATACACACGCATAATCAAAACGAACTTTATCCAGAGTAAAATCATCCACTCTCAAAAGTCGACCACAATCATAGACACGTAATTTGAAAAAATCTAAGTTCCATGCATGCAACGGTATCCCATAAATCCTCACCCATGCACCTCTTTCACGAACCAACAAATCCTTATTCCACCTTACTGGATGAGAAAAGAAGTTATTAAAAAATTCAGATGCTTCCTTAAGAATACTACTGACATCCCCGTCGTCTTCCATTCGTGAGAGCACCTTGTCTTCCCCCAATGGAATAATAACCAGCTTTTCAAAACCGACATAAAAAATTCGGCGTTGTAACACAGGTATAGCCTCACCATTTAAAACAGTAACCACCAAACCCCTACGAGCCCAAAAAAATGTCTTGTTTCGTTGAGGTATACTTAGGAACATAGATTTTCCCCGCGGACACCACCTCCAACTCCACATTACCGCGGTTAACTCTTCGAGCCCCCTTCTCTCACGTCAGACCATTCTCCCTATCCCTCCCATTTAGTGGCACCCTGCTTGGCCCCCGTCCCCACTATAATACCTTACTTACGGCGAAGGTGAATGCCGACGTGGTTGTCCCCGGTAAAAACGGGGATAGCCGCCACGCTCTCTCTTTAGACCACGCTCTCTCTCTTGACATTTTACTCCTAATCCTTGAAACTTTAAAAATTGACTTTCTTTTTACTCCTAATCCTCTCTCTAGACATTTTGGCTTATTTAAACTATTCTTCTTTTTAATATTTATAATAAAAATCTAAGAAAATTGTTTTGTTCACATTTGAAGTTTCTTATAAACACGTGGAAATGATCAATAAATCCCAACGAGAGTTAACTATAACCGATTTTCTCTTTTAAAGTCAGTTGTAGTTAACTACCGTTAGAATTTTTTTGTCATTTCTATGTGTTTTTAAGCAGGTTGTTATGTGAGAAAAGCAACTTTCAAAATCTAATTAATTTCTTACACGGCCCAACAAATTTTTTTAAAAAAGAACGGTCCAACAAGTTATATTCAATGTTCGAACTCTAAACACTCCATTTATTTATCTTAAAAATGTGAATTTTTTTTTTGAAACATTTAAAAATGTGAATTTCTAGTCACTATACTATTTGACAAAAATATAAATATTGTTAGATAATAATAATTTAGACAAAAGAGCACTTGTATAAGATGGTTAGAAAATTTTTTCGGTTTAACCAAACGTCCTAGTTCGAATGCAGTAGTGTTGAACCTCTTGAGAGAGTTTTGTCATATTTTGCAGTCCTATCTAACTCTAGAAATTAGTCTATGCAGTTGCACGCAGAGGATACTCAATTCAAAAATAAAATATTAATTTAAAAACTTCACATCAACAATCCATAACCAAAATTAAGTTCTAATCATTAAATAATTCTACTACTTAAGTATCATTTTCAATAATACGAGGGACCAGTACTCCACTTTGAGTAGTTTATTACTCACCACATGAACCAAACACAGTTGAATCAAGAATTTTTCATGCACCCACACAAAAACTAACAATGATAGTTAACTAAACCCAACTAAATCAAGTATATTGATATTTGATCATGGAACTACTATAGCAGAACAGTAGAATTATATTGATTTTGGAAGATATGGATCATGAAAAATCCCCTACATTTCTTTGTACATTTTCCTCAAAATTCATACACTTTTACATACATCTGCACTTCATATACATCTCTGAAGTAAAATAACCTCAAGAATCTGAATTCAGTTCCATTCTCAAAAACCACCATAAAATTTATAGATATAAGATATTATGGAAACAGATTCCCTACTGTCAATACTTACTATAATCAAACAGATGAGATTTTGATTTTACAATTCATCAAGGTCACAATCCAAGTCGTCGATCACTACTCAATGACTTAGATTGACTGCAATGACATGACAGTAGGAGATTCCGGCAAAGAATGAGTTCCAGAATTACCACCTAATGGAGAGATGAAAAACGAAACGAAAAAGCAAAACCCTCATCAGCATTTGTTTGGTTCTGCATCCAAATTATAAATATCACGCGTCCCATTATCATGTAGACTGAAATTTTGCTAAGCTACACATTGAATCTTCAATCTCACAGCACGTCTGCGCTCATATCACCGCACAAACAAACATGCCCTTTAGCTAGGTTTGTACAAACTTAAAAACCCATTGAAATTATCGGTACATTGAAACAAAGCCTTAGCCGTCATTTCCCTCTCAAACCTCCAAACATAATTCAAACCAACGAGCAACTCAGTTATAGCAGCTTCTGTCTTCGCCTTATCAGCATAAACCAAAGTTTGCAAAAGCAAAACATTTGATTTCTTAGGAACCAAACTCTTCTCTTCAACACTCCTTTCACTTTGCCACCTAATCATATTTTGTGCCAATGGTAACAACCAACAAAGTATCCTTCCCAAAGCATTTTTCCATTCATTAGCCAATAAAGGATCACAAGCAGAAAATCCAATTGACCCTTTTAACCTTAACCTCAATGATGATCTTATACTACTTGGTAACATAGCATACAAATCATCTCTTGCATCAACACCAACTAATTGAGGTGATTTTATCATCTTCTCCATAACAATAATCAAATTAGCATAATGTAAAGACAAACCTGAATCACCTAAACTACCTTTTGGTGGTTTCAACACTCCACAATTTGACTCAAAAAACCCATTTTCTAAATCCACTTTTTGCTCATCAAGTTTCAAACTTTTCCTATTCAGCACGGATTCAGACACAGACACCTGACTTTTCAACGGCCCCGATGCAAAATTTTGATCTTTTTGATGATCAAAAGGATAAACATCAATTTTCAAACTTTTTCTATGAAACACGGACTCAGACACGGACACCTCACTTTTCAACGGCCCAGATACAAACCTAGGATTTCTTTGATAATCAGAAGGATAAACACTAGCAGAAGCTGATAAGCTTCGTGATAAATAAGGTAAACTGTCTCCATTTCCAACACCAAATACAACCTTAATCCTGGCTAACAAAGTAAAAACAAACCTTGCTAACAACAAAACAACATTATCAAAACCTTTATTCCACAAAGATTTTTCTTTCAAATTCTTTACCTCTTGTTTCTGCCACACAATCTTGTGTTCAAGCTCGCTGATTCTGTTCTTGTTCTTGTTGTTATTGTTGAGAACTGCTTTTTTCAAAGTGTTTTCCAAAAGTGAAAGCTCATCAATTTCTCTATGAAGAGATAACGTGAGAGACACGTAACGTTCCATTCTTCTATGTTTGGATTCAATCTCTTTTGGGGTTATGAGTTTCCACCCAAATGAGTCAAAACCTGATTCAGCAAACTCAGTGAAAACTTGGTTGAAAGATTTGAGTGATGAGTCATTGCAATTGAGACTGAATCTAGCGACGGAATTAGCGACGAGACGAAGTGAGTCGCAAAATTCAGCGACGGCGAGTTTTAACAAAAACGACTTGTCACTTGAGATTAGCTTCGAAATACCTTCGAGTGTAACGACGTCGTTTTGGAGACGGATTATATTAGCGTCGGAAAGTGATTGCCAGAGATGAAGAAGCTTCGACATTACTCCGGCGACTTCGAAGGCTAAAACGGCGATGCGTTTTGGGTTTGGGTTTGAAGACGGTGTCGTTTTGGGTTGAATTGAGTTGAAAGTTGTTGAAAATGCTGTTTTGAATCTTGTGAGTAAAGTTTCTAGAGCCATTGAAAAAAGTGATTTTTTTTGTGGAGATGAAGAGAAGAGTTGATTTGGTGAAATGGGTTGGTGGATTTTTTTTGTGGGTGTTTGGGTTTTGATGGGTTTTGGAATGGTGTTAGATTTTGTGCATCATGTGTTTGTGAAATTGTTTGAATGAGTAAAATGAGAGAATAATTGAGAGAATGAAAAGATTTTGATGCTATAGAATATATTTGATGAAAAAATATTTTTGTTTGATCAATGATCCTATAAGTGTTGTGTGAGAGAGAGAAAGGTGTGATCCTATAGAATGATGAGTATTAGAGAAGGTTAAGAATTAAGTATGGTTAATGAATTTGAAGTTTATTAGATCTACACATGAAAATTTTGCTATGGGTGAGAGTGGATTTTGCTATGGTTGGTTTAGTGTCAAATTGTGGTTAAAAGAAGTGGGTAGAAGTTTCACTCATGATGAAGATGGGTCTTTGTTTTATAATGGTGATTATAGGGTTGTGGGGAATGTGAGTTGATGGATTTGGTTTAAATAATTTTTTTGGGTTTGAAAAAGTTTTGTTGTATTATTGATTTTCATTTTATTTGACTGAAATCATTGTTTGGATTCATTGAAACACTTTTTCTTAGATGCTGATGTGTTTTGTGGATAGAGGGCCATGTCATGGTTGGCTTTTTCTTTTTTGAAATTTATAGGTTTGTTGGTATTTATTTGTTTGTTTCTTTTTTAATTATGTGATTAACTATTTTTTTAATAGACAACAAAATAACAATACTAATACTTTCTTTTCAACACTATCTAATATTTTTTTTTTTATTAGGCTAAATCAATTAGTCTCAACTTTGAAAATGGAATCCACAAAAGTGGTAGAAGATACATTGATTTAATCTAATAAATAAGTGAATGTTAAAGAAAGTGTTAAAAAGAGAGTATTGTTAATATTTCTTATATACGAAATGATATTAACCATTTAAAACCAACACGCATAAAAGGGGAGACTTGTTGTTCGAACCGCATTCACGTCATCCAGTTGATCAATTTCATACTCCCTCCGTTTCAAAATATATGTCCAAGTCAACCACTTCACATATGCCAATGCACAATTTTGACCGTTAATATCATTAATTATCTAAAGTAAAAAATTATAAAAATTTAATATTTTGAAAATATTTGTCGAGACAAATCAAACAACATCTTACATGCTAATATTTGTATTTATACATTAGTTAAAAAATATGGTCAAAGTAAGTCAAGTGAATAGTACACATTGCAAAAATTGGACATGTATTTTGAAACGGAGGAAGTATTTTTTTAAATTGGGTTATGACTTTTGGATTGAATTATGCTCTAATTAATCATTAATCTTATTTAATCTTTTTGACCAAATCATTAATGTGATTAATAATTTTATTATATAAATAAAAGAAATTAAAAGCTATTTTTTGACTAAAAAAACTTGATACTAGGAATAAATGGTTAGTATATAGAATACTCTTTTGTAAAAAAAAATATATCAATAAAGAAACGCATATAGAATACTCTACAAAAATATTTAACTTATAAATTGCTCAAGTTTATTTGTGGTTAAAAGAAATGTTATTCTCTTCATTGCTTAGCTCACTTAGGAAGAGATAATACTATATGTAGGGGTCAGAGTTCGAATCTCGCACACTCAATTTATTCATTTTAAAATGAATTTCTTTAGACATTAGAGTACTTGACAAAAAAAAAATTGTTATTCTCTATTGGTTTAAAAGATCATTTCTTGTATAAATGGTATTTGACTCGTACTCTTTAAATAAGTGGTTAATTGGTTCGGTCATTAAATCTTATGTATGACGATAATCTGTTTGAAAAGGAGAATTCACTATTAAGCGGTGAGAGATATTTTATACATTCTAGCGAAAAGACGAGCATGTTTATTATGTTAACGTTTGAAAATTATGAACGATATTTTTTTCATGAAATTTTGATTTTGATCAAAACAAAAATTATAAATGTTTGTCACTTTCAATTTATAACAAAAGAAACTAACCATGATTATCTATTTTTATGACACTAACAATATAACAAAAAAATATAATCTAATTTTATTTTTTTAATAACATGCTAGAGTAATGAGTTAGTAGAGACATATTTCTGCTTAGAATAATGAGTTGATCTGCTTAAAGAAATCGATCATCTTCTTCCTTTGTCTACAACAACATTTATTTTAATTTTTGGTTCTTTTAGGTTTCTTCTAAGTTAATTCTATTTGAGTCGTGTCGGACAATAAATTTTGATTTTTCACTTTGTGAGAGATACTTGTTTATTCATGCTTTAAAACTATAAAAACTTACAATATATAATTAAAATAAAATTTTATTATTAGTTTTAAAATTAATTTTAAAAAGTATCTCTCTAAATTATTGATTTAGGCCTCTTGTTGGGATGTCTATATCAATGTTATTGATTTGGCGTACGAAGTATAACATCTACTATTAGAATGTTCTGTACTTGAAACACTGTATAAATCAAATATAAGGTGGCAAACATGTGGTGTCAATTGCAAAAAAGCAAAACATGATGTGATTTAGTGTGAATACTTAATCAAGTTTGACTTGGAATAGTTACAAGATGAAGAATGGAAAATAAAAACATATAGATAGTGGTGTACGCCTACAAAGAATGATACATTTGAGAATAGCATAGACATAGTGCTGATTTTTGGTGGTTGATGTAAAGAAAACCCATCCACTAGCTCACTCATTCATGTCACATGGTTAGTGGGGAAAGTGTGTGAGTTGGCCAGGTTGATTTTGAGATTAGGGTTGAAAATGTCTCTTGTTTAAGTGTTTAGATTATAATTGTTTTGAATAATGTCTCTATAGTAGCTTTTGCATGATTCCTTCTCTCTTTTTTTAATGGCAAATTCGATGATATAAATAACCAAAGATCATGTACAAATGTGTGGAGAGAGAGAGAGACTCATGACACCAACCTAAAACCCCAAACAAAAGACCAAAGCATAACAAAACAACATCACCACACTAGAAACCCTTCCCCCAAAGGGAAGATGGACCAAGCCTACTCCACCAAAGAGGAGTGACACGTAAAATCAGGAATGAAACAAGCCCGAAAACCCCTACTTAATAGCGCCCAAGCATGGCCACTACACCAAGAAATTATCGGTTCCGCTAGAGAGCTGGTTCCACCATTCACTCGTATTTGGAGCAGTGGTGACTATGGTGATTCCCAATGAACCACTATCACGATATGAGCTAGATTTTATTAATCAATTGCTCAACATCTAGAGTTCTGCCAAAGAATATAAGATCATTGATGATCGTTCAAATGGACCACACAACCGAATGTCAAATCAACATAAAACCTCGCCTAACCACGCCTACAAGAGAGACACCAAATAACTCGGAAGAACCGACCCATAGCCACCTAAAGACTCAATACCACACCCATAAGACAAACCAAAATGTGAAAAAAAAAAAGGTGGCTAACCGACTCAACAACCTCCCCACGAGCATAAAGCGTACCTTCCGTATCTAGAATAGTTTAAAAAGATTTACTCTAATATAGACCTTATCCAAACCGTTATCGAACTACTAGAAAAATTTGCCACCAACCTATCCCCTCAAGAGACGCATCAGAGAGGGATCTAAACGCTGAGCTAAAAAAAACACCACATTCAAACTAAATTTCCAATTTCATGAGTCCGCACCCTCCGACAACTGAACCCCGTTAACTCCACCAAAAGATCACCCAATAAAGAATTCTATCAAACAAACAACTAGCACCTAAATGTGGCAAAATGGAAGGATCAGATCGATATGAATTTGGATGGTAATGAATAATTCAAAACAATCCATAAATTCATTAACAATCCTTGAAAACTTCTTAAAAAGTCCAATAATATCCATGCATTAAACATTAAAACCATCCAATCTATTCATTATGATACCGATGGATATCCATCTATAAAAATATAATATCTATGTTTACATTATAATTTTATGACACTACTTTTTTACTAGTTAAAATAAGTAATAATTTTGATTTGTTTTCCAAACCATAATAATTTATGTTTTTTTTTTTTATTTTATGGGAAAAGGAGTAATAACATATAATTGTCCAATGCTTATTTTTGTTGTCAAATAATTAGTCCATCAGATTCATCACTTCTAAAAAGAAAATTTTCAACCCGTATTCAAATAACTTTAATCAATAAATATTTTAAATGAAACAACAATAAATATTAAAAAAAATGTGGAGGTGACTGGCCGTTGACAGGGCGATCAACGGCTAAGCAACACTGAAGCTTCAACGACATCAAAGGCAGAGCAAGGCCGCACTCCTATGGAAAGTGGCGATTTTCCGATGACCCGTGGTGGAGCTCTAGCATGATCAGATGGCGGTAACCGGGCCGAGGTTGCAATGCTCTGGTAGGCATGAGTGGCAACCTTTTATTAAAGATATATTATTAATATATAAGCATTTGATTATAAATCAATTTAAAAATAGTTTTTTCTTTTAAAAGTGGTTCCATTCGTTGCATTAAAAATAAATAATAAGAATTGATTTATAGGATCTTTAAAAAAAAGTTGGATGAATTGGATCCATAAATATTTTTAAATGGATCGATTGAATCTAATCCATTAACAAAGTTTTTGTTTGGTGGATGCATTAGATGAATTTTGTAAAGGATGGATTGTATAGGTATGGATCTGGTATATCAAATTAGAAAAAATTTCTTCTCCCATCAATAAACACTCATCCCAACTGAATGAACGAAAGTACCCCCATGTGACTTAAGTCATGTTCGGTACTTTCAACGTAAGTTAACTCACGCAGGTTATAAACTCAGCGCGTGACTTGCGTGCTGTTACATAATAGCAAGTCACCAAGTGCAACTTTTCCCCTTCAAGTGTGATTTTCATCATTCTTGCGCAGTTCAAACTCAATTTCTCCCACAAAATCAATGATGAAATGACACTACTGAAATTTTTCCCCTTCAAATGATGAAATTTTATTAATGATGAAATTAGTTAGAAATTGGTTTGTTGATGTTGAATATAGTATGTTTGACTGCAATGTGGTAGTTTACGGATTGAAATGACACTACTGAAATTTAACTGTTGTTGTTGAATAGTTAGAAATGACACAATATTTGTATGAAAAAAATCATTGATTTTTTGTTTTTGAAATGTTGTGCAGATATGTCTCAGAGGCCTGACAGACTTATAGCAGGGAGAGAGTCTGCTACAGGTATTGCACGGTGAGAAAAAGACGCACAACGCCCTCTTCATGCTCAACCTCGTAGACAGAGACATAGGGCACGATGATTGGTAGGGGTGATGATGTGGAGGGATCATCATCACAAGCGGGTGCATTCCAAATAGTGGACTCGGTGTAGTATCAGTATCAGCATGAGGCATATCAGCAGCCTCCGTATGATCAGGCTCACCAGCAGGAGGGTGAGACTCTAGAGGAGCAAAGGATGAAGTTCGAGGCACAATTTTAGGGCTTTTCTAAGGGGGCTTATGATTTGTCGCTTCTACCGAAGTTCGGTAAACACGTGGCATGCAGCTATGGGTCGATCCCAAAGTAAGTATAATTGTATAATTTTATTTTAATGATACGTTACTTTTTATGATTTAAAGTTTTATGGTAAAACAATTTAAATTGACTTAAATTACGTGTGAATTTAAATTATGCACACTCATTTAAATTGACGCAAAAGAATTTAAATATTTAATGTTTATTTTAATTATTTTTTTTTTAACGGTGTTATTGTTTGTTTATATTTTTTGTATTTCAGTTTCAAAAGTCGCATACGATGACTGGTGTCTCGCACGAGAATAAGCTTAATATTAATAACTTGATAGTGTCGATGCCCGGAGAAGAAACTAAATGGTTCTGGACGCCGATGAATGCATCCGATCTTACCCCCTACTTAAGATTGGGTACGACAACATCACTCAAAGGCTCATTTGTGCCTTGTCAGATAGATGACATGAGAAGACCATCAACTTCCATCTGCCCGTTTGGAAGATGACCGTCACACTAGATGATGTGACATGTCTTCTACACATCCTCATCACTGGGAGGCTCGTTCAGGAGAGGGATCTAACTTATGAGTATGGTATATTTATGCTGGATAATGAGCTCCTTTTTACACCGTAGGAGGGGATGAAAGAGCGCAAAGATCAGTGTGGTGCATTTGTCAGTTACACTCACTTGAAGCGGTGTTATAAAAGACTGTTGAATAAGTGTAATCAGCTGCAGGAGCCTGCATCAGACGACGAGGAGGAGGAGAATAGTGTTGTTAGGACCGTCTGCATTAATGCGTTTTTGTTTCTCTTGCTTGGTTACACCATTTTTTTTTGGCAAGAACAACAGAAACATTAATCTTCTATGGTTGCTTGCGCTTCAAGATATGAACAGGTTAGGCGGCTGGTTATAGGGCGGGATGACACTTGCTTTCCAGTATGACCATCTTTCTCTTACCTCCGACTTAGCTGTCCACCGAGAAAACATTGATCGCATGACAATGACGATTAGGAGAACCTCTACTAATTCAATAGTGGCTGTCGTTTTACAAAGGAGAATGTTAATCATTGCCATTGGACATTGGTTAAAATACTAAAATAAGTAAGTTTACATCGAAAAGTGGTATAATTATTGTTACGGAAAAAGTAAAAACTTGTATTTCCAAGACAAAGATTCTATTAATGAAATCATTAACCATTGCCCTTAGGGCAGTGGTTAGCAAGACCATTTTACAAAAAAAAAAAATTAAAAAAAAATCATGTTTCCGTTGAAAAGTTTTTTAAGGGGATCTATTCAAACCCGCTTCTAAATCCAAGTTGTATCATCATACAAACCAACCTAAGCGTCATCAAATCAATCAAATGCTCCAAATGACTCTAAGGGGATCTATCAAACCTCTTATAAATAAAGTCAATAGGTACTAAATGACGGATTGAAATTCCCTGTTGTAGTAAAGCACGCTGTATAGAATCCTGACCATCAATTAAAGATCAAACGGTACAGATTAATGCAGGTATAAAATTATGCTAAACAATCTGAACCACACGTTTTAGATCGGACATTCCTGATCTGTTACAGTGTTCTGCTGTAACAGCAGGAGATCCAAATCCCTAAATGACTCGATGTATGTAAAACTCACTAAAAGCGCCTAAGAGGAATAAATATGGAAGCTTGTTTTAAACTAATTGGAGTGGTATCTAAAGAAAATAGATAAACAACTCAATTAAACACTTATATAGGATATTTCGATAACAAACTGTAAACTTAAATTGATTTTATATATGCTGCAAATTATTTTCATAAGCTATCTTTGAAGATATTTTTGTCAAGTCAATCCCTAAGTTTTTTATTCTTTGTCCAATTACATTTTGGATCCTAGTTTAAATGAAATGGATGAGAGTATGTTAGTGATAGAAAGAGGCACAACTTTTTTTTTTTTTGAGGGGAAAGCACAACTTTTTTAATATCTTATAGAAACAAGTTGAATTTTTTTTATAAGTCAAGAACAAAATGACATTAAAAAAATTTTTCTAACACACATTTTCCAACACAATCTCTTTGATTAGTTGAAATTCACATAGGTCCCACTAAATCATGTGAGTCGCATATCAATTTGGTGAGTTTCATGTGAATTTTAACCAATCAAAAAGAATGTGTTGAAAAGTGTGTATTAGAATGTGTGTTGCTAGCATTTCTCAAAAAGAATAGTGCTCAATTAAGTTGACACCCACTTTAATCTTTTGTCAATTGCTCATATATATTATTAAAAAAAGGGAAAAATTACATAAAAACTAGGGGGACATAAAACCATGACCCAGTTAATCCATGTGAATCAACCCTAACATATAATACATAAAAAAAGAACAACACGGTGGATCCAACCATAATCAATTCTAACAAACAAACACTATTACAATAGACGTTTGTGAGTACCAAACATGTCTTTAATTTGACGAATGAATCCATTTATATTTTCTTAGATTCAATTACAAGCCAAAAAAAGTGTATATTTTATTGCATTCAAACAAGCAGATGTCAACCAATCCATTTATATTTAATGTTATTGTTTCAAAAATATTCTTACATTAATATTTTTTTTTATAATTGTGATGTTATAAATAGTTGTAGGTTAATAAAAGTGTTTTCTTTGCCAAAAAAATTAAAAAAATAAAAGTGTTTCTTTTTTGCAAGAAATTAAAAAATTAACTACACTTATTATCATTTTTTTTCCTTCTAAGATAGAGCAAATGATAATAGTTATTGTAAATTCACAAATATAAATGAAGTCTCATGTTTTAACTTGGTCATTGCATTTGACCGAACAATTTTAGCAACTTTTCCCCAGTTGAACAAAGGGTGTCCAGAGTTCGAACTCCGACCCCTGCATATAATATGCGATATCGCTGCCAACGGCTCAATGGGATTGAAAGTAATATTTTTACAAAAGAATATGGAGCTGTTACTTCACATCTATGACATAGAACAACTGGTTTATTCTCAAATGAAATGGTCACCAAAGTTGTATATCTTTTCAAACTCTGTCTTGTCTTTAGCCAACCAATGGAAGAGTAATGAAGCATTTCTATGTTGAATTGTCGGAAAATGAATAGCCATCCATGGAGTCAATGTTACATTGATATTGGTGCCAACTTCATGCATTTTCCCCTATTGCATGTTTATCATATAGTTGTGAATAATTTTTATCTTCTGATTCAAGAAAGACAGACTGCTACTTATATTATTGTATATACATTCACACACCCTATCTGTACATGGGACAAAAAATTTCACTAAATAAATACTTACATTATTGGAATAGCCGCAAATATTTGTCCATTTGTACAATTTGTTTGTTCTAGCCTTACATTTATTTTTCTCACATCTATTGTGTTTGAGATTTCCCTCAATTTAATGTGCATATGTTAAATTTGCACTCAATTTAATGTGTATGGTACATTATTTTCTTATGTATTTTAGGGTTTCTAGGCAGCCTATGTCTAGCGGAAGCAGAAATATTTGCGATGAAAGAGCATATAAACAAAACTAAGTTTACTAAATCCCAGGGAAATAGATCTATTCAATTAAATATTGGAAAAATAAGCCACCCAAATCTTCTTTCTCTATTAAGTAAAAGCTTAAATGTAACACATGTCACGCAAGGCATGGCTAATTTTGACCTAAAACCTTCTTTGTAATTCTAAATTGATTTTGTTATGACCAAGATATATAAAATTAATTTTATTAGTTCGCGAGTATTCATTGACACCAACAATAATTAATTAATTAACTATTTAAAAAAAAAACAATAATTAATTAATGTTTGTTAGACAATGTTAGACAATCTTTGAAAGAATTAGAAGACGGGTTTAAACTTGTATTATATGCTTGTTCCTCTCAACAACAACAAAAATCTTGTATCTATATGTTTGTGCAATGAACCACAGCACTCCATTTGCAAAATCTACGAAGATATAAGATTCTCTACCGACTTAATAAGCCAAGTACCAAAGTACATCTTCATCATGATAACCAATGAAAGAAAATAAATCTATATGAATCATATAATCTTTTAGAATCTAATAATATTTTAACAAGGCAAAAAAAAAAAAAAAAAAACTCACGCTCCTTGTTGGATTGCAGTTACGTCGAGCAATTTTTTATTTTTTGTTGGGGACGTCCAGCATCTTGTGTAGGCTGCTATGTAGGTCTTTTTTTTATTTTTTTATGAATCAAGAGCAGGGAATGCATATCCAAATTTATTTGGGGGGGGGGGGGGGGGGGGGGGGGGGGTTGTGCGCCCCCAAAACCCTCGAAACAAAATGGTAAAACAAAGGAAAATAACGAAAAGAGCCAAGCAACCAAGTCCTACGGGTAAAGAAAGATCGGTGACCCAAATCGGTCTCTAAAATAATCCCTAATAAACAATGGTAAAGTATCCCACTAAATGACACTGACGATGGAATGAATTAGCATGGGACAACCAGGGATAACAACTTAACGTTGCGCTTGTTGTCGCCTTCACCAAAAGAGACTTCGAGTACCACTTACCCCCAAGGGCGGGTTATGGTTCAGTTGAAGCCTTGGATGTCAGTGGCGTTGTATGGCATTAAATCTTCTTTCTTCAATCCCAATTTTTTAAAAGTCTCAACGTACATGATGTGCACGAACTTCCCTCTTCGACTAAACATCTTGCATGTTGTGATCACGCATAGCGGCCACCACAACAAGTGGGAAGATTTTATTGGATGTGCCATCTATCTTTTTTTCATTAGTGAACCAAGGATGAGTCTTTTTTTGTTGAAAGAATAATGGATCTTTTCTTGGCGATGTTGCTTGATGGCCTGGATGGCTTAGCGACGTCAACAACCAACATTTGAGCAATTTTCCTCTTCATTGTTCCTTTGGACACAATCCTAGGTGTAGGGAATCCTTTCATGATGGTGACAAGGAAAACACGTTTGTTTTTCTTCTTACCTTCGTCGTCACTTTAATTTCATGCTCTTTTTCACCCCAACCAACGACATCTCCTTCATAGGTGAAGGGTTTTTGCCCCCGACATCTTTGAATTCCATGCTTGCACATTCTTGGAGGATTTGCTCTAGAGAGGTATTCAACATAGTGTACTAAAAAAAACGAGAGTGATACCCCTTTCCTTTCTTGACATCATCATGACACTTGATATCACTTCCTTTCTGAGGTTGTTTCTTCACGACATCAGCTGGTAAATGCTTCTCCTAATAGTTGATGTAAGTGTATACACAAATTATAAGTTTTCTCATGCTTTTAGGCTCCCTAAGCCCCGACGCCTCTTTAAACTTACATCCTTCACGCATATCATTCTCAAAGATTAAACGCTTCATGCTTGCCGTCGACACTACAGACCTCTATGCCTTCACGGGTGAATCATTCTACGTATTCCGTAAGAGTTTTATTTTTCCTTTGGATTACTGCATTTAATGTTGCCATCGACTCAGACTACCTCCTTCTTGTTGTGAAGTAAGAGGAAAAATCTTCATGTAACTACTTCCAGGAGTCAATGGAGTTGTCCTCAAGACCCTTGAACCAGGTCCTCACAAAACCTTTCAGTGTGAGGAGGAAAAGTTTACACTTGACCACTTCCCGTGTCTAATGAAAATTCAGGACAATGTCGATTTTCTCTAAGTGTTTGTCGGGATCACCTGATCCATCATAGAGTTCCAGCTTTTGTGGCTTCTTGAAGGCACGTGATACGGGGAAATCTACTTCCCATCATAAAATCCCTGTTATTCATGAGGTAGAGAAAAAAAGGTGTTAAAATTCGTAGATACTAGTGTGATCTACCCCATATACGACAGTTCATGGGTGAGCCATGTTCACATAGTACTAACTAAAAGAGGATGAAAGTTGTAAAAAATGACAAGAATGAACTAATCACAACCCGAACAATGACAAGTGGAGAATGTGTATTGATTACCGAAGGCTAAACTTGGCAACAAAGAAATATCACTTCCTACTACCATTGATGGATCAAATGCTTGAACGGTTAATAGTACACGCATATTATTGATTCTTGGATGGAAATCAAATTTTAGTTGATCCTACTGATCAGGAATAATTGTCGCTTCAGAGTATTCTCATACCGAAGGATGACATTTTGGCTATTCAATGCATTTGCTACATTTGAAAGGTGCATCCTTTCAATTTTCTCTGATATGATGGAAAATTCCATCGAATTTTTTATGGATGATTTTTGTATTTTTGGTAAGTCTTATTAATGTTGCTTGGATAATCTTGATTCAGTTTTAAAAAGATGCAGAGTCCAATTTAGTTTTAAATTGGGAGAGATGTCTTTTTTATGGTAACAAAAGGGAATGTTTTAGGGCATAAAATCTCTGCTAAAGGCATAAAGTTGGATCAAGACAAAGGTGTTCGAAAAGTTACCACCACAAACAAATGTCAAACGAATTAGAAGCTTTCTAGGCCATGTCGGGTTTTACTAGATATTTATAAAAGACTTTTCTAAAATTTCTAGACTTCTCTATAATTTGCTTGTTAAAGAGAATGAGTTTAATTTTGATGAAAACTGTTTTAAGTCATTTCAAACATTGAAATAAAAATTAATCACAACACCTTTTATTATTGCACCTGATTACTAGAATTTACCATTTGAATTAATAAGTGATGCTAGTGATTATGCGGTAGGAGTAGTTTTATGGAAAATAAAGAACAAATTTTTTCATTTAATTTATTATGTGAGCGAGGTCTTGAATAAATCAGGTGAATTATGCAACAGCGGAAAAAGAATTACTAGCAGTAGTATTTGAATTAGATATGTTTCGTTCATAATTAGTAGGGTCTATAATTATCATTTTCACTGACCTTCCAACTCTGAAGTATTTTCTAATCAAGGAGGATTCAAAAGGTGGATTCTTTTATTGTTGGAATTCAATTTGGAAATCAAAAATAAAAAGGATGTAGAGAATGTTGTGTCTGACCATCTTTCAAGGCTGGAAAATCAACTAGTGACTAAAAAAAAGAGACATCGAGGTGAAATTTTATGAACATTTGTTTGAAGTCTCTCAGAGACCATAGTTTGAAAATACGGTGAATTTCAAAGCAAGAAAAATCTTACCTGATGGTTTATCTTGGTAGCAAAAGAAAAAGTTCTACAAGGATGCAAATTAGTACATCTAAGATGAACCGTACCTCTTTAAAATCAGAAATAATGGACAATTACAAAGATGTTTTGAAGAAAGAGAAGCAAAGAATATTCTTTGGCATTGTCATAGTTCACCATACGGAGGATATCACACAATATGTATATGATTGTTGCTAAAATCTTGCAAAGTGGACTATTTTGGCCAACCATGTTCAAGGAGTTTGCATAAAGGTGCAAAGAATGTCAAAGATCCCGGGGAATAGCAAAAAGGAATGAAATGTCACTTGACGGAATCCTAGAAATTGAAATTTTCAATTTTTTGGGATACACTTCATGGGCTCATTTCCAAATTCTCGCACTAACCTAATACATTATGGTATGTGTGGATTATGTCACAAAAGGGGTTGAAGTTGTGGCGTCCTCGTACAATGACACAGATCGTGGTTAACATTTTAAAAAAGAAAATTTTGTCCATATTTAGGGTACCCAAAATTCTCATTAACGATGGTGGTATAAATTTTTGCAACAAGTTTTTTGCAAAACTTTTAGCTAAATACAATCTTAAGCATAAGGTGGCTACACCATATCATCCAAAGACAAGCAGGAAGGTTGAAGTATCCAATAGAAAAATCAAGTTGATTCTAGAGAAAACAGTTAACAACTCAATAGAGGATTTGTCAACAAAGTTAAATGATGCTTTATGGGCATATAGAATAGCCTTCAAAACACATCTAAAATTGTCACCATATTAATTAGTCTATGGGAAGGCTTTCCATCTACCAATGGAACTTGAACATAAGGTACTTTGGGCTATAATTTTTTAAAATGTTGATGCAAATTCAACATGAAGAAATAGGTTGTTGTAGTTTCATGAGTTGGAAGAAATCAGGATGAATGCCTATGAGAATGCACTGATCTACAAGGAGAAGACAAAGAAATATCATGATTAGTAGCTGGTTAGGAAACAACTTTATCCAAGACAAAAAGTATTGTTGCTTAGCTCTAGATTGAAATTATTCTCAGGGAAGATGAGATCTAAAAGGACCATACTATTCAAAGTAATAGAAGTATTCCCTAATTAATCACTGGAGTTAGAGGACCTAGAAAGAAAGAACACTTTTAAAGTCAACGGTAAGAGATTGGAAATATATCTGGAATATGGACAGCGGGAAGAGGACCCAGAAGATGATGGAGAGATAATATACTTACAAGATGCAAATATGGAGCTTGAAGGCTTAGGGCTCCCAATTACACCTTAGACAAATATGTCAAGCTCGCGACGCTAAACACGCGTTGAATGGAAGGTAACTCATAACTTTATTTTTAGTCATTTAATTTTTAGTAATTTATTTTACATAGCCATTCCATCTAACGATTTATTTTATTGTTTGCTAACTCATGACTAAGCTCATTGTTTTAACATGAATTTCATGACCTTTCCTTTTCCAAAAATTTATAAAAAATTTGTTTTAATCTTGGAGAATTATTCCAATCATTAAAAACAGAGGGCTAGCTCACTTCCGAATTTCAAGAGAACTATAACTATTGGGGCTTGCTGCGGAAGATACTCATAAATATTCACCATTTCAATTTTGCATAGCATAACCGGTGAGATTTAGAGCCAAATATATATTCCACTTTCTACTATTTTCTTTCATATAAGTGTGTTCCATGTCAATTTCTATTTTTGCCTGAAATTTTCGTCCTTCTCTACGGACTATCGGTTATATTATCATACACATGAGGCGCTTCTTTTGGTACCTTGAGCCTTTATTAAAACCACCCTGGTTTAATCGTTACATCCTTTGTAAAACCACCTTAAGCATTCATGCATTATTTATTTCTATGTAACTTATGAGACTTGAATCATGTCACAAATTTTAAATGAGAAGATGATCGCTCTCTTAAGTTTGGGGTTGTTGATGACAGGTCATCTTACGTTATTCTTAGAATTTTTTCAGTTATTTTTAGTAGGTTTTAGCAGCAAAAAGGAGGAGTATTTGAACGATTGCTTACGATTTCGAGACTTTTGTAATGTTTTCTATATTTGATTTTGTAATTCTTGTTTTTCTGAAACATAGCAATTTTAGGGGGTTTTGAAGTAATTCACGAAGAAATCATCTAAATTGGCAAATCAAGAACAGCTGATGAATTGTGAAGACCTGAGAAGACCAAGAATGAAGATTCAGGAGGCCTCATGAGACTTGCAAGAGGGAGGAATTATGTTCCCTAGTTCCTAGGCAAGTTATTTGAAGAGGAAGACCTAAAACGACAGGAAATTAGAGAATTTGGGCCCAGGAATAGATGCCATGTGCCTAGGGCATGAAAAAATTCCTAGGGCATGGATTTCACAAGCCATGCGCCTAGTGCATCTGACATGCGCCTAGGGCATCATTCATGAAGCACTCGCATGCTTCCTGTGCATCTACCATGCAACCCCTGCATCAAAAAATGTGCGGCGCAATCATCTTTTACTGCTTTTATGATGGGTAAACTCCACACTTTTAGACCAAACTCAGGTATAAACTCTCACTATAAATACTAGCCTTTCTCATTTAGAATTTCTTGTTCAGAGTTGTGGCAGTTCAATAGGAAGGCAACTTTGGAGCTTTAGGAGTGTTTCTATCTTCTCCTTGATTTTCTAGGGTATGTTTTTATCTTTAGTAATTTGTTTTTAGTTACCATGTGTAACTAAATCTTTTTAGGTTAGAGTTCTAAGATGAACCTCTGTTTATTTTTGTTGGATAATTATTTAATTTAATGTCGATATATATTATTTGTCTTTTATTCATTACTTAGTTTTATTTAGGAATTATTTATTTCAAAGGAGCGTAACCCTAGATTAGGTACTTAGGTTGTGAGATGACTTAATATTGTTATTATTATCTTGCTTCTTATATCTTGATATTTATAGCATTATACTAATAACTAACTATCTAGGAAGTAATTATTTATTAACTAGCGAAAGATACCGAAAGCGAGTTGACCCTAGCAGTAAGTACTTAGAAGGTGACATTACTAAGAATGAGTAGTAACTCTGATAAACCTAGGATGTAACTGGATACTAATTAAGGAAACAAGCAATTCTAGGCAATAAACCTAAAAAGTGAGAGAGAGAGTGTGTTATGAGTGTCCTAAGATTCATAGATCGGCTGAACTAATGGAACCGTGGCCTTCATTGCCTTGGGAAAAACTGGAATGTCAATTTAAGTTTTTGCTTTCAATTACCTTAGATACGGTAAGACCCCGCACGTAAGGATCACTGTGCGATCAGCAGGTGCAACCAACTTAGGAGAGATATATCTAGATAACCGAGATTTATAGACCCCACACGTAAGGATCGCCGTGTAATCAGCAGTTGCAGCTTCCAACTTTCTAGGTTAGTCACGTCTCAATGGCCTCATCACTTGTTTAATCTATCTAAGGCAAACATGCGACATTATTGTTATTTAATATCTTACAATATAAATAGGGGGATTTGAAAAATCTTAGCCGCTGCTTACTTTTCTGCAACCAAAACTAGGTAAACTGCTATGTTGCAAACAGATAAAAATTGCAACATATATCTTTTATTATACCGTCAAACTAAAAATAAGTAACGTGAATTATTTGGATGAAACGACAATCCATGTGGATACGATACTCTACTTACACTTTATTACTTGGTAAATGATTTGGTACACTTGCCTAATCCGCACATTAGTTTTTCTTTGAAATTATAAACACATTACGTTTGGGGTGGGTAATAGTAGAACTTGCTTATGAAAAGGAAAAAAATGAAAAATATAAATATAGATATATCATCAAAATGATGGTCTACAAATACAAAAAAAAAAAAAAATGAAAACAAGTGCCAACAAAAGTATGGTCTCCTAAAAAAAAGAAGAGAATAAGTAGTTCTACTAGTACCCATTTTTCTTGTTTGACATAAAAGCCAGTACCTCATAAACATTGTTTGTAACATTGTGAATCAAAGCTACGGGTTGGAAGAAAGTATTTGAAATAGGGAATCCTTAGGAAACTGACTCTAAATGGTTGTTAACATACTTTCTCAAATATATCCCACCTTAACCTATGTCACATTATGACTTTGAAAAGTCCTCTATATATGTGTGTGTGTGTGTGTGTGTCTGTGATAATATGTATCTTGAATGTCTGTTTAGAATTGCTTCTATCTCATATCAAGGTACAAGCACATGACGACTGGAGTGTGGCAAATGCTTAGACCAACACCACTGGTTTTAGGAGGTACATACGTGTATCTTGGAATTGTTAGTGGTTGAAAGTAAAAGTTACTTCTCTAAGCCAATCCCGCTTGCATGGAAGTGGTAAGCTAGTAAAGTATGGAGGTGGGAAGAGTAACAGTATGAACACCATCTCCATAAAGGTATGTTCCAATTCTTAAATTCATGTAAGTTCTGATTTCGTACTATTTTGTTGCTTGAAGACATGGAACGATTTAAATTTGGGGTTGTGATGATGGAATATCATATGATATTTAGGCTATATGTTTAGTAATTTTATTTTCTTTTGAAGGCAATTAAGAGATCATTTAGAGGAGTTATCATGGTTTGAGGAACATTTTGTATTGTTTTCATTTAAATCGTTGTAATTTAATTTTATCTTAAATCATGCAACTCCATAGTTGTTTTGAGTCTTTTTCGTGATAAATCATGTAAATCGGCAAAACAAGACATCAAGTCAAAAATTACGAATATGAAAATTGAAGAATAAATGGTTCTTAGAAGGTCTTTGAAGGCATTGCAAGATGGAAGTAGGCTAAAAAAAGAGACGAAAACTACAAAATTCGAACTGGAGGCACTGCCTCTTGCGCCCCTAAACATAAGACAACATTCTTTGCTGCTTCATGCGCATGCACTATGGAAAGGATTTGATGTTTGCTGGTTTTCAAAGCTATTTTAGTGGAAAAATCCTAGTTTTCATCTCTTAACCTCCTAAGTAAAAATATATTATAAATAGAGACCATTTCACACTATTTTTTTTTATATAGAAATCTAGCGGTACAAGGCAAGGGTCGAGCATCAGAGGTTCAAGATAGAGGAATTTAATCCTCTTTTTGTTCTCTCTAGGGTATGTTTTTCTATTATTTTGTAGTGATGCTTTTCTCTTGTGCAGATAAACCTCTCTCGATTAGGGTTCTAAGAAGAAACTCGTTTTATTTGTTGGATTCAATTAATAAAGTTGTTTATTCATTATGATTTGAGTTACATTTTCTTTTCATATGTTTTGCCGTTTAAATCTTTTGTAAACTAGGTTAAGGTTCATAAAAAAATCTTGCGCTTTAACTGAACCATTACATGAGACTTTTGCTCAAGAGTGTTTAATTTATTATGAACCCTTAGGGCATGAGGGTTAGACATCTCCACGGAGTTTAATTCCTTTAGATGAAAATTTAAGAGGCGCACGAGATGTTGACATCAAATGATGTCGATGGCTTTCATAATTGAGTTATGGAGAAATCCCACCTCTGCAAGGATATTCTTCCTAAGAATAAACCATTGTTTATATAATCATTAGCTCTTAATTAATAGGTACTTTGAATTAATCCAACAAATAAAGAAGATGGGATTCAAGGACACCCTAATCGCCGTTACACATCTAAATCAGACTAACCTAATCTCACATTGGGCATGACAATTAAAATCTTGCAAACCACTTCATCTCTTTTAATTATCTTATTTATGGTAAATTCCGCTAATAACCAAGTTGAGCGAGAATCTATGTGGAGATGATAACTTACTACTTTATTATTTTGCATACAATTTGGTGCACTTGCCAATTTCATCATCAATTACTATCCAAGATTGAGTTTACTTGATAATTTATTTTAAGTTGTTACTCACATTATCTATATATCCATGAACAAATAAGTATTTAAACATTAAAAAAAGTAAACAAATTGATCTTATACTTGAGAATTTGGAGTAAGTTATATTGAATTTTTTATATCATATAATTAATTAGCACATTATAAACGTACGTGTTATTTCTAATCCTCATGCACTATGTTGTGTCTTTTGTTTTGGGTGCTTAGCAAATAGTTGCCCATAATTTGTTTTCTTGTCTGAAAATTAAAGAGGCATGGGCTTTGTTATTTTGTTGGATGGGGCAATAAACGATGAAGGTATTCAACATTTTATCTTCTTTGATGAGTTGTTAAAGTAGAAGATAAAAAACAAAACATTATTTTTCGCGGAAATATATAGAATAAATTTGAAAGATGGTGGAAGAGGTAAAATTTGTTTTATGGCTTTGGTGCTTGAGGAAAAAAGGGAAAAAATACGGTAATTTTTCTTTGGTTGATGTTGTAATCTGTTAGTGTGCTTACAAAGCTTATAATTCCATGTGATTCTATATTTCCAATGAGTTGGAGTAGTCTTGGTACTCCCTATTAATATCATTTGCATAAACAAAATGTGCTTGTAAAAAAAATCATGTTTTTCAATAATATAAATTAACAAAAGGATACTGCATATTCACTTTGTTTTTCAATTATATGAAGTGATGAAATTGGTCCACTGGTTGCAATATGGTTTTAGAATAGACCCTTTTGATAAAAGCATTTCGAAGGTGTTTTGAAGAAATGAATGGCTCTCTTTTAGTTTCATGTAGTCAAAGTAAAGACTCATTTTCACCACTTCTCTTCACATAATGCAGCATGCATGATGTGATCTAAGTGTCTCTTTGTTGATGTCTCACACTGGTCTTGAATACAAGAAAAGATTATTTTTTTCAAATTTATTGAGTAAATGATGTATTTAGTTTTTATTATCGATCAGACAAATCATTTATTCAATGAATTTGAAAAAAAGAAACTTCATTATGAGAGAGAATTATGATTTTTTTCAAATCATATACCACTTATCAAGTCATACACTAAAATGTTCTTTTTCTTTTTTCTTACACAAGAGAAGTCTAACTTTCGGGATGTGATTTCTAAATTATCTATAAAAAATTGAGGTCGAATTCCAAAGATATGACTTTTAAACTTGAAAATTTTAAATATGAATAAACTTATTTTAAAAAATTAATGATAATTATTAAATATTGATAACTAATCATAATTAACTGAGTACAATTGGACAATATTTTCGACCTTCTATCATTTAAAAAATAAAATAAATTATAGCTCAGAAATTGCATCATGAAGATGAAACTTATTAGTGTGTGTGAAAAAATTGCTGACTTGGTGTATAATTTAAAAAAAATAAAAAATACTTTGTCTGTATTTTATTATAAATCATTTTGATATTTTTACATATATTAAAAATTGTAATTAATTTTGTATTGAAAGAGAAATTGTGAATGACTTTACAAAATTATTCTTTATTAAAGAAATGGGAAAAAGATATTAAAGGAATATAAAGAAAAATAGTAATAAATGGTGAAATGCATGATAGAGAGGGAAAAAAAATCATTAACGATACATTGATATTGTAAAATAACTTATACTTTAATATAAATATATTTTTTAAAGTGACTTGTTATAAAATACGGAAGGAGTATTGAATAGTATTATAAAATAAAAATAATTTAAAGAAAACTGTGATTACTTTTTATAATCTCTTTGGGGATATGCATAAGCTATTGAGAGGCCAGGGAAACACTTATTTATGAATTATGGCCCCTCACATTCATCAGAATTGAAGGAGTTCTGTTTCACTTTAGGGAGACATTCCTGTGAGAAAATGGCCCCGAATTAGAATAAAAATCAATTAGCAAACCAAATGACTTATATGTGTGATTCTCATCCTATTCTATCTCTTCTCTTTTTTATGTTTCTTAAATCTTCTTCCCCACTTATGAACTATACTGTGTTGTGCACGAGTATGGTCATGATTGGATATATGTGGTAGACCAAATTATTCAATTAGACCCACGTGCATGAACAACGGCACATGCGGGACAATGGTGATTAGATACCTTATCTATGGATCGTCCCTTTGAAGATCTTTTGTTTATTTAAATTCAATTCAATAGATAGAGTTGATTAGGGCAATGTGATTGTTTGGCATAAAATTTAAATGATCTTTGGTTTATTTAAACTTAATAAAGTAGGTTTAATTATGGCTATGTTATTGTCTGGTTTAAATGTCCTTACAATGCTTATTGAGATGGTTTTTATAAGAATTAAATATGTAAAACTCCATGTAAGTTTGTGCGTTTTTGCTTTTCGTTCTTGTATCTTTTTTTTCTTTTAAAACCATCCTTATAACTTGTTAACCTTTTATTTTTAGTTCCTCTCGTTAATTTCCGTTACAAGAACAATTTGATGGCAAACGGAGTCACACGTGGTGAAGTGTGAGTTGACAAAAATAGACTTATATATACTGAGAGATGACAAGTGGCTATAATGAAGGGACCAAAATTATAAACGCAAATGTGCATAAGGATGATATTAAAAAAATGTAAACATCAAAATTTCAAATTTAAAAACGAGAGATTCATCTTCTTCGTCCCTCTATTTTTTTCATCTTCATCTCTCCCAAAATGTAAACATCAATGTTTTTTTTAAATGACATTATTTAGCTCTGTAAGAAACTATGACAACACACAATTATTTATTTTAGCAGCTTATGGAAGCACATAAACACAATGTGCAAGCACACTAGTACTACTATACTCTATAGCTAGAAATAACATCCTAGAAGAACCTTATGATTTCAATTTAGAGACCCATATGTAATTATCCGCTAGGAAAAAGTGACACAAAGAAAAGCTTCCTGGTGTAACCGCAAGAACTTGAAACGAAACATGACTTGGTGCCCATTGTGATATGGATATAAAGTATTCGTCGTCGTCAATATGAATATACATCCGACTTAACATTTATAAATGCATGAACATATGACTCAATCAATGCATATGCTCAAAAACAAACCATCAATAATCAACATCAACATTTTTCAATACATGCATACACCATCAAAGTCGTCGCCAATTGCATGTAAGAGTTTCACCAACATAAATCATCATCAACACCAATCAACTTAGGGAACATAAAGTTCAAAATCACATCTTTCATAAAATACGGACAACTAACTACATCACAACATTCATCAAGTTTAACACCCAATTATCATAGATTCATCTTATTCTATCATATCATATCATCATGAATATAAAACCATTTGCAAGTTATCCAGTTAATAAACCACATTTTAACAAAGTTCGTCTATTTCCACAACTTTCTACATTTTCTAAGAAATTCAACAAAACAAGGTAAACGTGATCAAACACCTCAACCAAGCACATATACTACTCACATATGGTCATGGTAGCTTATGCATATAGGTAATGTAGGCCAATTCCGATTAATTCCAAAGTTTCATAAAGTTCATCTCATTTTATCATTTTTCGAAAGAAATCCAATTTTCAAAGCAAAACCAAGTTAAAACTCGTTAATACCATCCAAAACATTTTTATAAATCAAGGTTACGGTAAACAACCCTAAGCCTACCTTTTTCCTTTCACAAAGTTTATGCGTTCTTGAGCATTTTTCATAAAGTTTGATACGATTCATAAAACCAAGTTCAATCTAATTCATTTGATGTTTCCAAAGGATTAGAAAGCTTAAATGCAGTTAAGTACATCAAAAGAATCAGTTTGGAACTGTCTGGATCGACCCCAGAGTGCCCGGAACGCTAAAACCATGAGTTGAATTACATTCGATACTTCTTATGTGGTTCCGTTCTTTTAGGTGGGTTTAAGCGTAGTGGGGAAGAAGCAGGATGCTTCGGGTGTGTTGGATTTGGTAAGGAGAGGTATCTTTGGTTGCAGAAGCTCACATGGTTGTGGTTGTGGTTTGTTCAAAGTGTCCGGTTAAATTTGGTAATGTGGATTTCGAGTTGGATCTTGTTTGCTTGTCGTTGGTGTGTATGGATGTGAATTTTGGTATGGATTGGATGCTATATTTTGGTGTTAACATTAACTGTTTAAGCAAGAGTATAACATTCTCTAAGCAAGTGGACGAGGTAGGTGGGAAGTTTTTGAGCGTGGAGCAAGTAAAAAAGTCTTTGGATGGTGAAGTTAGTGTGTTTATGATGTTTGCTTCATTGAAGGAAAGTGGGGAGAAAGGAGTTGACGATTTTCCGGTAGTGCTAGAGTTTCCAGATGTTTTCCCATACGACATTACCGATATATCGTCGGAGAGGGAAGTGGAGTTTGCAATTAATTTGGTGCCAGACACAAGTCCTATTTCGTTTGCGCCGTATCGAATGTCTGCGTCGGAATTTGGCGAATTGAAGAAGCATTTGGAAGAATTGTTAGACAAGCAGTTTATTAGGCCTAGTGTTTCGCCGTGGGGAGCTCCAGTGTAGTTGGTTAAGAATAAGGATGTCAACATGAGGTTATGTGTGGATTATCGGTTATTGAATAAGGTGACGATTAAGAATCAGTATCCTCTCTCGAGGATTGATGATCTTATGGATCAGTTGGTTGGTGTAAAAGTGTTCAGTAAGATTGATTTAAGGTCAGGATATCACCATATATGAGTGAAGGCGGAGGATATATTCAAAACTGCGCTATGAACTATATATGGACACTATGAATATTATATGATGCCATTTGGTGTGACTAATGTGCCGGGTGTCTTCATGGAATATATGAATAGAATCTTGCATACTTATTTGGACCAGTTTGCGGTGGTGTTTATAGACGATATCTTGGTATATTCGAATTCAGAGGAGGGACATGTTGAGCATCTGAGGGTCGTGTTGCGCACTTTGAAGAAGAAGAAGTTGTTCGCTAAGTTGTCTAAGTGTGAGTTTTGGCGGCGGGAAGTGAGTTTTCTTGGTCATGTGATTTTGAAGGGTGGTATGACAATGGACCCATCTAAGGTTGATTCAGTGTTGCAGTGGGAGACTCCGAAGTCTGTTTTTGAGATCATTAGTTTTCTTGGTTTGACGGGTTACTACCGGAGGTTTACTGAAGGATTTTCTAAGTTGGCTTTACTGTTGACGCAGTTGACTCGGAAAGGACAAGTGTATGTTTGGGATGCTAAGTGTGAGAAAAGTTTCCAAGAGTTGAACAAGAGGTTAACTTCAGCGCCAATGTTGATTTTGCCGAATCTGAAGGAATCGTTTGTCATGTATTATGAAGCTTTTAAGATGGGTCTTGGTGGTGTGTTGATGCAGAATTGTCAGGTTGTGGCTTATGCGTCGAGGCAGTTTAAAGTGCATGAGAAGAATTATCTGACTCATGATTTGGAATTGGCAGCAGTTGTGTTTGTGTTGAAGATTTTGAGGCATTATTTGTATGGTTCTAAGTTTGAAGTGTTCAATGACCACAAGAGTTTGAAGTACCAACTTGATCATAAGGAATTGAATATGAGGCAAAAGAGATGGTTGGAATTCCTTAAGGACTATGATTTTTGGTTAAGTTATCATCCAGGAAAGGAGAATGTGGTGGCGGATGCTTTGAGTAGGAAGTCATTTCATATGTCTGCTGTAACGCCCTACTTTTATTATTTATTATTTTATTGAGATTAGATGTCTTTTTATAATTTAGTCGATTTATTTTGATGAAGTGATATTTTGTTATGTTATATGTTGGTATTTATTTGTATAATATATATGTTATCTGGTGTAGAAATATATTTGTTATTTTGTGTGGAAATATATATGTTATCTAGTATAGAAATATATTTGTTATTTTGTGTGGAAATATATATGTTATCTAGTATAGAAATAAATTTGTTATTTTGTGTAGAGATATATTTGTTATTTAGTGTATTATTATTATTAAGTGGGGGAGATATATATTTAATTTAGAAATAAATAAGATTATGAGGAAAAGAGTAGTTTTGGGGTGTAAGAGAAATTAGGGTTATTATATTAGGTAGAGAATAGAAAAGTTAGAAAACAGAAACACGTACAAGAGTTTTGGAGAAAAATGGAGAAGACCTTAGGAGAGAAGAACGATGCTGCTAATTCAGGAGTAAATCTAAGGTAAGCGTGGGACTAACCTTCTTTAATCATAAGTATATGGTTCTGAAATAGGGTTTAACATGTTGGTTGTTGTTTTATTTTGATGATTAGAGAAGTTAGAGTTTTGAATTGCAATTTAATTGATAAAATTCGTGCTCTAGTTGTAGTGATATGTTTGGGTATGTTAATTTGTTGATAAATGAATTGTTGATGATTGTTGTTGTTAATGTCATATTATGAAATGGGTATGAATTATATTGAGTTGTTGTTGTTGATTGTGATGAATTTGAATGAATGTGAAGTTTGAATAATATAAGTTGTTTTTTTTTTTTTTATCTCTGCCCCGAATTTTGAAATGAAAACTGGTATTGATCGGTGCCTAATTGGTCTTAGGTGTAAGCACAAAAGTTGTAGGTATGGATGTTAGTTTTTTAATGTCGTTGTTCTGACGTCAAAACGATTTATAGAACTTGACTTATGGTCAAATTACTACACGTAGGTCACAGTGAATTTTTATGGACTTTCTGCACAACTTTTTCGAATTTGAAACAAAAACTGGTATTGATCGATACAGAATTGGTCTTGGGTGTATACATGAAAGTTTTAGATAATTTTGTTAGCTTTCCAGTGGCTTTGGTTTGACGTAAAAATGACTTTTAGGTTTTGAGTTATGATGAAAATACTCCAAGGAGGTCTTAGCGAAATTGTACGGTGACAACATTCTCTGTTTCATGTTTTTGCGTCTTTTTAAAACGTCTCTGTTTTAAATTGGTCTTTGGTATAAATATGAAAGTTGTTGATAATTGTGATATCTTTCTAGTATCCTTGGTTTGACATGGAAATATGTTATGTATAATTTGTTATGTTTTTACAAAGATGCACGATGAATAGTTGATGTTTGAATAAGATGTTATATGATGAATTGTTGATGTTTAAATACGATGTTATATGACGTTGTTTATAATTGATGAATATGAAATTATGATGTGAACTCGTTGTCGTTGTCGTTACCACAGTTGTCGTCAATGTCCTCGAAGTAGTAAATAGTTTGTCAATGTCGTTTAAGTTGTAAGTTGTTTGTCGATGTCGTTGAAGTTGTTGGTCGTCAAAGTATTGTTGTTGAGTCCATGCATCATCACTAAAGAAGAGGGCTTATGCCCTGGAATGCTTTGTCATTCACTCCTAAAGAAGAGGGCTTATGCCCTGGAGCTTATGCTCAATTAAATAAGAGGGCTTATGCCTTGGAATGCTTTGTCATTCACCCTAAAGAAGGGATCTTATGCCCTGGAGCCTATGCTCAATTGCGAAGGGGGCTTATGCCCTGATTTGTACCACATGCATATAAGTTGTCAAGTCGATGAAGTTGTTGTTGCATATGTCGTTGATATTAAGTTGTCAAGTTGATGAAGTTGTCGTTGCATGAGTTGTCGATGTTGTTGTCATGTTGTCAAGTTGCCATTATATTTAATGAGTTGATTAATGAGCAATTATGTGAAGCATCTATGTTGTATAATTGTTGTTTAACATTGTTAAATTTGTTGTTATTTATGTTGTTAAATTCTTTTAAAAAATTATATGCTTATTATTATAGAATGTGAAATCTCACCCCTTCTGCATGGAAATGTTGCTCTTCGTATAAGTAACTTGCAGGTGACCAAGAATAGTGCAGTTGAGAGTAATCTCCGCCGTGTCGTCTAGGATGCTCTGATACGTAACGGGATGGGGATTGTTTTGTTGCATGTTTCTTTGTTACGTATTTCCTTTTAAACAATGTTGAACTATTTTTATGAGAATTTATTTAAGATGTTGAAATTATTTCCGCTGCATGTTTGTTAAATTTTTATAAAAGCTGAAGTTTTAATAAATAGCAATTTAATTATATTTATATTTGTTGGATTTTTGTAAAGTTGAATGTGACACTCTGTTTTTAAGTTGAAAATCTCTGATTAATCTATGTTATTTTAAAGTTGGGAAAACGGGGTGTTACATCTGCTTTGATGGTTAAAGAGATGGAGTTGATTGAGCAAATTCAGGATTTGAGTTTGGTTAATAAGTTGACGCCGAGTACTGTGAAGTTGGGAATGTTGAAACTAACGAGTAATATTTGGAACTCATGGATCGTGTGGTGTTGCTTACTCAAGGTAAATGTGTAGTTTTCAGATTGGATGAGAATGGTGTGTTGATATTTCGTGATCGAGTTTGTGTACCAGACGTACTTGAGCTTAAGAAGTGGATTTCAGACGAAGGTCACATGAGTAGTTTGATTATTCATCTAGGAATGACAAAGATGTATCAGGATTCGAAGAGGTTGTTTTGGTGGTTGGAATGAAGAAGGATATCGATGAGTTTGTGTATGCTTGTTTGGTTTGTTAGAAGTCTAAGATTGAACATCAGAAGCCGTCGGGTTTGATGTAACCGTTGTTTGTACCTGAGTGAAAGTGGGATATCATTTCTATGGATTTTGTTGGGGCATTGCTGAAGGCTGTGAAAGGGTTTGATTCGATTTAGGTGATTGTTGATCGGTTGACGAAGTCAACACATTTTATTCCTATCAAGACTGATGTGTCTGTGACGAGGTTGGCGGAGATCCACATTGAGCATATTGTCATATTGCATGGTATTCCTTCCAGTATAGTGTCATATCGAGATCCCAGGTTTACTTCTAAGTGTTTTGAGAGTTTGTAACAAGGTGTTAGTTGGGTAGAATGTATACCGTTGATTGAGTTTACCTACAACAACAGTTTTCATTCTAGTATCGAGATGGCATCGTTTGAGGATTTGTATGGACGGAGGTGTAGGACGCCGTTGTGTTTGGTATGAGTCAGGAGAAAGTGCTTTGTTAGGATCGGAAGTTGTGCAAGAGACTACGGAGAAGATGAAGATGAACCAAGAGAAGATGAGAGTGTCTCAGAGTAGGCAAAAGAGTTATCATGACAAGAGGTGGAAGGATATTAAATTTCAGGTTAGTGATCATGTATTTTTAAGAGTGAATCATGTAACCGGTGTTGGTCGTGCTTTGAAGTGTTGGAAGTTGACACATCGTTTTGTTGGATTGTTTGAAGTTGTTGAGAAGGTTGAAGATGTAGTGCATCGGATTGCGTTGTCGCCGTCGTTGTCGAATCTTCATGATTTGTTTCATGTATCTCAGTTGAGGAAGGGTGTTTATGATGCGTCTCACGTGATTCAAGTAGATTATTTGGAAGTGTAGGATAATTTGACTGTTCAATCTTGGCCAGTTAGAATTGAGGATCGGGAAGTGAAGCGCTTAAGAGGAAAAGATATCGTCTTGGTGAAGATGATTTGGGTTGGACCAACTGGTGAGAGTGCTACCTGGGAATCAGAGAGTAGGATGAGGGTTTTGTATCCGGAGTGGTTTTCTTCAGGTAATTTTCGAGGACGAAAATTCTTTTTAGTGGGGGAGAGTTGTAAAAGCCTATTTTTCGCTAGAATTATTTTATTTATTTATTATGTTTGTTTATATGTGTTTGTGTGTGATTAATTGTCTCTGTGTGTATTATATTCGGGATTAGTGGATTTTGGCTTAAGAAGGGCATTTTAGTCATTTAGTGAGCAGGGGTAAAATAGTCATTTTAATAGGAAGGTTATTTTGGTGTTTTAGGTGGGAATAATTATTTTTACTAAGTTCCTACTGAGTGGAGTAATAAAATAGAGACGGTAATTATTCGGTATTTTAACGGTTTAAGTGAGTAGTAACTTTGGTGAATTAGTTGATAAGAATATTGAGCCCATTAAAACAATTAGAAACCTAGCTCAATTAAAAGGTGGTATATAAGCATAACTCTTGTGAGAATTATGTTAAGCCTTATTATTCATTTCATAATAACATAAGAGGTCGAGAGAGAAAGTGGATCAAGAGGATAGAAGAGGAGCTAGAGAAAGAGAGCTTGAGGATTGAAGAGCTAGAAGCTAAAGTGAAGCCAAAGTTAGTATTCTTGAAGATTAGAGGTAAGGGGGATGGTTTCTATTCATCAATTAAGTCATAATCTCTTATTTTCAATTATGAGTTTAATTGGTTTTGTGTTAATTGTGACTTTTGTGTGATTTGTGAATGATGAAGTTCGTGCTCCTAATTCAAGTGAATTTATGGGTATGATAATCTTCATGAAATTGATGTGTTAAGAGCTTAAACTTCATAGTTGTTGTTGTTGATAAGTTGTTTTGATGATTTTTGATTAATTGAGTGTAAATCATGAAGTGATTGTTGTTGAAATATGTTTGAATTTACTTCATGATCGTTTGTTTATGTCTGTATGTTGATGGAGTTTGAATTGTTGTGGTTGTTTATGAAGTTTGAATGAATATTGAGAAAATTGTGGGTTTTGGTGGAAAATGAATTAGGTGATGAATTAGAGGTGAATTGGTGTTATGATTCCAAGTTTCTTGTGGTTTTGAATGTCTTTTGATGTTTATAAACTAATATACCAGTTTTGGGGTCAAGGGGATCAAAATTGGGATTTTTGGAAGAAAATTGAGTGTGTTCCCGAGAGGAACCTAAAATCTGGGTTCCCCTGTGTTCGTGAACTCGCTATAGCGATTTGCTCAGTACAACAACTCAAAATTTTGTCGTTCCGGGACCGATCCAGATCGTCCAAAATGATTCTTTTGATGTACTTAACTATATTTAAGCTTTCTAAACCTTTGGAAACATCAAATGAATTAGATTGAAATTGGTTTTGTGAATCGTATCAAACTTTGTGAAAAATGCTCAAGATTGCATAATTTTCCGAAACTCGTTTTTTTCGAAGAAAAAGGTTAGGGTTGTTTATTGTAACCTTGATTTATAACAATGTTTTGGATGATAATCATGAGCTTTAACTTGGTTGAGCTTGAAAATTGTGAAACATACGAACTTAGGTGAATTTTGGAATTAATCGGAATTGGCATATGATACGTACGTGTACATCCTACTGCACTCATATGTGAATTTTGTATGTACTTGGTTAAGGCATTTGAACTTGGTTACTTTAATTTTGGTGGAATAATCAGAAAATGCTAGTTTTTATAAACATAGACGAACTTTGTCAAACTAATACTTTATGGTCGGATAACTTGTAAAAGCTTTGAATTCATGTTAGTATGATAGAATGTGAATAAATAAGTGATGATTGGGTGTTTAATATGATGAATGTCATAATATGGATATATATCCGTCTTTTAGGTGAAATGTGATTTTTGAAACTTATTGTTTCTTTGAGGTGTTAGTTGTTAATGATGATTATGTTAATGATTTTAATATTGGTGATTTTAATTTGATGATGATGACTCTTGATTATGACTCGTGAATTATGAAGTGAGAGTGTTTCTTTTGGTGATGACTATTTCATGAATGATTGGTGATAAATATGATTATATTTTGATGATGATGTTTGAAGATAATTATGATGATGATGATTTCAATGATGACGATTTATTAATGGTGATGAATTCTTACATGCGTAGAGGCGATGATATTGTTGGTGATTGCATGTATAAAGGTGTCGGTGTTTATGTTGGTGATTTGTTGCATGAACGTATGCATTGTTGAGTCATATGTTTATGCATTCATATATTTCCATAGGCGATGTTTAGAATACTTTGTATTCAAGAGGCGATGTTGTGATACATTTGTACCTTGAGGTGACGACCTTGACATTGACCGGTACCACATGCATATAGAGTCGTGTCTAGGCGCATTTCATACCTTTGGTGAAGTTGTTAGTTATATTTGTTTATATGCTTGGTGAACCTTGGTGATTTATGTGCATTGGTGAACTTGGTGAATTGTGTACTCGGTGAAATTTGATGAACATGTGAAGATGTGTAATTAATGATGTTTGTTATTTTTTATGATACTTGTACACTTGTTGATTTTAATTGACGATATTTATTTTGGTGAAAATAATGAAGTGTAAATTATATGTATGTGATTTGATGATGTCTTTTGTTACGATGTTTTCCTTGCTTATAATTTTGAAATGATGAATTGTATTGTTGAGTGGTATGCTAAATGAGGAATAAGGTGAGTAATTTTTATATTGATGGATGATATAAATGATGAGTTTTGATGATAATTTAAAGTATGAATATACTGGAGGTATTATGATAGAGGTAGAATGATATGATTGGCGTTGAATCAACGATAATATTCATGTTAAGTTAGTATTCTAGGAATGTTGGGTATGTATGTTCTTTGCACGAAATCATTGAATGCTTATGTTTGATTATGTTTAATTATGAAATGTGAACTAACCCCCAGTGGTCGTTTGGTTGACCGCCTATCTTATTCATATGGATGAGTAGACGGCGTGCAGGAGTAGTTTGCTTTAGCTTGGTGAGTTGTTGGAGGTTAGCTTTAGAGCTACCTCGTTTTGCTTTTGGAGTCTTAGAGTGTCGGCTCTGATTTAGGGGTGTCTGTCGTTTCATTTTCATTTATGACTTGTGAAGACTTTTATTCACTCAGTATGTTGAGTTGAGTTTTTATATTTGGTGTTGTATTGAGGTTTATATGACATGGCTACTTGGAAATGTTTAATTTAGTTGATGATGAGATATTATTATTATTATTATTCTGCTGCGATGTTTTGAGAAAAATTATTTATGCATGTCGAACTTATAGAAGAAGTAGCATCTAAATTTTTGCATGATTTGTATTATTTGCGTAATTTATCACTTACCACCTCATTTGCATGTTTAGTTATCCTTTGGTATTCGACGGAATCCTTATAGTTAATGTGGTAGTGGACATTGCCAGGAAGCTAAAAAATGAGTTGTTATTCAAAGTTGATTTTGGGAAAGCTTTGATTTAGTTGATTGGAAATATCCAAAAATAGTGATGGTAAAATTGATTTTTCCTACCCTTTGGTCGAAGTGGATCATGGAATGAGTTATTGATGACAGGTTATCTTACGTTATTCTTAGCATGTTTTTAGTTATTTTTAGTAGGATTTAGCAGCAAAAAGGAGGAATAATAGAACGATTGCCTATGATTTCGGAACTTTTGTAATATTTTCTATATTTGAGTCTGTACTTCTAGTTTTCCCGAAACATAGTAATTTTAGGGGAGTTTTGAAGTAATTCACGAAGAAATCATGCAAATCGGCAAATCAAGAACATCTGAAAAATTGTGAAGATTCAAGAAATAAGAATAAAGATTCAAGAGGTCTCAGAAGACTTACAAATGGGAGGAATTTTGTTCCCAAAGTACCGAGGCAAGTTATTTGGAGACGAAGACCTAAAAACGACGGAAAATCGGAGATTGGGCCCAAGAGTTAGGCACCATGCACCTAGGGCATGGAAAAATTCCTCATGCATGGATTTTCCAATCCATGCACCTAGGGTGTTTTACATGCGCCTCATGCATGCAAAAATGCAGGGCACAACCATCTTTTCTTGCTTCCATGTTGGATAAAGCCCACACTTTTAGCCCAAACCTAGGTAGAAACTTTCACTATAAATACCAATCTTCCTTATTCATAATTTCTCGTTCATGACTGTGGCAGTTCAAGAGGAAGGCAACTTTGGAGCTTCAGGAGAGTTTCTATCTTCTCCTTGATTTTCTAGGGTATGTTTTTATCATTAGTAATTTGTTTTTAGTTACCATGTGTAACTAAATCTTTTTAGGTTAGAATTCTAAGATAAACCTCTTTAGTAATTTTATTTTTTAGAAGAGTTCTAAGATGAACCTCTTGATTTTCTATGGTATGTTCACTATTAAGTTTTATTAGGAAATAATTTATTTGTGTGAGAGGGGCAACCCTAGATTAGATACATAGGTTGTGACAGGGCCTAATATTGCTATAACTAACTGGATGCTTATATCATGACATTTATATCCTTTTACTAATAACTATCTTTCTAGGAAGTAAGTTAATATTAACTAGGCAAAGATGTCATAGGAATTATTGACCCTATACGTATGTGCTTAGTGGCTAAAAACTATTAAGACTGGGTGGTGCCCCACTGAACCTAGGAATTAACAGGTTTGTAATTAGGGAAACAAGTCCCTAGCTGAAGAAAATAAGTCGTAACCTAATAGAACCATTCTCTTGAAACCCTTAGTAAGGTAAACGTAGATTAGGGCTCCCCGTTTGTAGAACTACTAAGAAAGTATAGAGAGAGTGTGCTATGAGTGTCCTAAGATTCATAGATGGGCAAACCTAAGGGAACCTTGACCTTCATTGCATTAAAAAACATTGGAAAGCCAATTTAAGTTTATGTTTCAATTAACTTTGAAGTAGCAAGACCCCGCATGTAAGAATCACTGTGCGATTAGCAGATTCAGTTATCCATCGGAGGGATATACCAAAGTAGGTCAGTTATCCATCGTAAGAATGATGTTAGCAAGGTTAGGTGAGGCTGACTGTATTTAACATCCAAAGGGGGATAGGGTTCCATGTGGTTGAGCAACTTTTCAGCATTAATCCTGGTGTTGGTACTATTGTAGGAAGTTGGATTAATGGTAATTATGTGTGTGACTAAGGGGATGATAATTCTTTATTATTTTGGTGGCATCCTTGATTGGAAGGTGTAACTTATAGGTTCAGTCCCCTTTTTGATATTTTTGATAACAAATGGCTACGGTGGCTGAGATGAAGCATTTAGGGTGGGGTGAGGCTGGAGAGGCTTGAATGTGGCGTAGGGGTTATGGGTTTGGGAGGAGGAGCAGCTGAGGGAGTGTAGTGTTATATTGAACTTTATTATTTCGTAGGTTGACGTTAATGACAAGTAGCTTTGCAATTTCGAATCTTCAAAAAATACACAATCAGTGGTAGTTATAATTTTCTTCAATAATTAACAACATAAAATATCATTGTAGATAACAACCTTGTATTTTGGGATAAAGATGATTCTTCGAAAGTCAATATTTTTGTGTAGTGTCTCTATAATTCTGGCATACTTGTTTTAAGATGTTATATGCAATGTTTCAACGTTAGATACACAGAAAGCAGATGTTCCGTTTAATGTTCCAACATCATGCAAATAAACAAATAAAACGAAAGAAAATAAATGACAAGAAAGTAAATGGAATAGTGAGTTTGTTGACCCAAATTGGTAACAAACACATCTACTCTGGGGGCTACCAAGCCAGGAAGGAAATCCACTAGTGTAGTCCTTATTCTAAAGTTCTCAGTAAACCTCGTTTACAACTCAAGACCTAGGACCTACCCGTCTAGACTTCAACCTAGGAACTCCTAGATCTGAGATCCCATCTCACTATCCTACAATCAATCACAACCCCTGTGATTATCAGATTTAAACACAAAATGATGAAGTTACCTTCAAACACAAACTACAACCTTGCTTCAAAGCTTTGGTCTAGCACACGCATTACGACTCAATAAACAGTCCTTAACATGTATCAAGGTGATACAAGAAAGGCTCACAAATAACAAACAGTCCTAAACTTGCATCAAAATGATACAAGAGAAGAACACATAAAGAACACGACTCAAAACCCTAAAAACTATTCTTTAGAATGATGGCTTGAATACCTAATTAGGTCTCGAAGTCTTCCTTAAATATTGAAGCAATATGGGCTTGTTAACCTTGCTGGGCTTCAGAACAAAGTAGATCGTTCAGTTGATCTACGTAACAAGAATCAGTAACAAATAAGGAAAGTCCTAATATGTAGGAACATCTTTAGGAACTTCCAAACATATCCAAATATTCCCTAAAATATTATTACTCCTTTGGGAATAAAACCACAACTGATTCTCAACAGATATGTGTGTTGCTTGGACAGCAAGATATGAGAACATGGATTCCTTAATAAGATAAAGCACGTGTACAATCAGGCATAAAACAAGGCACACTGAACCGTGCTGGATGTTGGAACATAATATCCAACATCTTACATAAATGCCTAAAACATGTTGGAACATAGTATCCAACATCACAAACATGGATATTTGTTTTAGCAATAGTGTAGCCAATACAAATACCCAACAGTCTCCTTCTCATCCGCCTTTCAACGAAAGACAATTTGTTTAACCGATGGGTGATTGCAGTTACTTCTCAATCTTATGTGGGAAGGGTGTGGCAATCTATAGGACGCGGCTCTTCTTTTTCTTCACTGTGACTTCTTTCGTCAAATCTAGATCGTTTTTTCAAATTGGTTAGGCATCATCATGGTTTCAGTTTGACTCTTTAGAGTTTTCTCTAAGCGCAATTGTGGCATATTCAATTAATTTGGTTTACTACAGTTTGGGTCTTATGGAAAGAAAGAAATTCAAGAATCTTCAAGAAAAAAATGATGATATCTACCACTTTCTCGACAATATAAAAGTGCAATCTTGTGGCTGGCTGAAAACGAAACACAACAACTTTACTTTTGACTACCACATATGGTGGCTAAATCCTCTTAATTTCTTGCAGTGGTTCTCTTTAAATTATTTTTGCTGTATCACACATGTACCTGACGTAACATTACTTTACTCTTAGCTTCTCTCTAGCTCTTAGATAATTTTTTGTTAGTTATTATAATTTCATTTTAGTTTCTTCATAAAAAAAATCAACTTAGATAATTAGGATTTATTTATTTCATATTTGAGAAGATATTAATATTTTATTTAGTAAATCACAGGTTGTAATATTATTTCCTTTATTAATTTAAGTTATATGAACTTTTAATAAATATCATATATATATATATATATATATATATAACAAAAACACTAATATTATATATGTAACTCAGGCAACCACTGAAAAATACACCAGTATAAATAAAAATATACTCCCTTCATCCTTAATTATAAATAAAAGTTGGTCTAATAAAATGGATGTACATAACCAAATATTAATCCTTTTACTTTCTTTAACCAATTTTTGCTTATAATTTGAGTCGGAGGGGTTATAATAAAGTTTAATAAGAAAAAAAATGAGTGGAAGGAATAGAAGCAACATTTTTTTAAAAGATAGAAGCGACATATTGATTAGAGACATATAATATTAAATATAAATTTATAAATGGCTTGTTACAATTCCAAAGTACCAAAAATTATTTAATTCAAGTCAAGGGAGAATGAAATTTTTTCTTATAAAATGATCCAAAAGATTTTCTTTATTACATCTAGAGGGAAAATATGGCTCAGTTTCTCATGTTTGTTTATACTTTGATCATATTTATTTCTCTATTTCTTGTTGAAGCGACACCGTGTATGACATTTTTCACACCATTTTAAATTTTCCTAATTTTTTTTTTATACACAATATTTTATCACCTTTTAGTAACATTTTTTCTTAATTGGCAATGCAGTTAATATACCTTGTGTTACTGTCGCTGACTGTCCAAAGGTAGACAAACCTCTAAATATGTGGTGTATTAACCAGTATTGTGTCTATGGTTTTAGAAAACCTACAACCTAAAACACGATTATCTCATAATATTTATACTTGTATAAATTATTTCAATATTTAATTTGTACTTTCTCTAGATTTTCAATTTAAATGCATTTGTATGCAATGCGCTCTTTTTTTCTTCCTTTTGTGTTATCCCACTTAAGGTTTGTAATGACATGGTTGTCTATAATATGCATTCCCTTAGTAATACGATATATCATTGTATCTGTGTTTGATTTGGTTAGACAATTTTCTAGTTTTTATCTTTATGTGTTTACCTTTGTAAATTAGTTCAACTATAGACTATTGAAATTAAGTATATTAATCTTATTATAAAGAAATATACATTATTTTTAGATTATCATTTTTTTAGGTTCAAGTGGTTGATGTGATCCATCAACGAGTTCAATTTTGGAAAACAATTATTGTTTAGACTATTCTTTTTGAACTATGAATTACCAAGGGTCCTTCCTCTTGGAACTTGACACACACAAAAAATCAAGGAGACATACACGGAATGGCTAAACTGCTAGCCTACATATACATGGGTACGATCATATAGCCAATAAGCCCATCAGTAAACAAAAATGAGAATTTATTTTCCCACCCTCGATACTTCTTGCATGCCCTTAAAATTCGAAAAATGTCCTCATATTTTTGGATTATAAAATTTGAAATGAGTTTTTGAGTTTCAAAGTGTAAGAAATTATCCATGGTTGTTTTAGCAATAGTTCAACAGTGGGTAACTTATTTTTTCCTAAATTTATATCATAAAATCCAAAAAGTAAATATATATTTTTTTCAAGATTTTTTGTGTCTTTATCTCTCCAATCTAAAACACGATTATGTTGTATCTAAGTGATAATATTATCTTTTATCAAAAAGTGAATAATATTACGTGTGCGTCATAATAGTAACATGATTATGTGTTAGTCAATGCGCTCTTCTTTTCCTTCCTTTTGTGTTATCCCACTAAGTTTTCCGCTAGCAAGGTTTTTAACGACATTGTTGTCTGTAATATGTATTCCCTTTCCCTTAGTAATATGATATATCATTATATGTATGTTTGATTTGGTTAGACAATTTTCTAGTTTTTATCTTTATGGTTTACCTTTGTAAATTAGTTCAACTATAGACTATTGAAATTAAGAATATTAATCTTATTATAAAGAAATATACATTATTTTTAAATTATCATTATTTTGGGTTCAAGTGGTTAATGTGATTCATCAAAGGACGAATTATTTAGAAGAATCGGTGTTCCATTCTTGGGTAAAACAGTTTTTGGTTAGACTATTCTTTTTGAACTACTCCCTCCGTCCTAGTTTAACTGAGTTAGTTGACCATTTCACACAGATTAAGAAAAGTGTATAAATGAAAGAGAAAGAACAATGATTTTGAGTGTATTTGTCAAGTATTGGTTCATTCTTCTTTATCATAGATGTAAAATAGAATTGAATTGGGAGTGGTGAAAGTAGTATTAATTAGAGTTATAACTGGAAAAAATAATTAGGGTTGTATTAAAAAATAAAACTGATCGATTCTTAGGACAATATTTTTTTACAAATGACTTTGTTGTTATGGACAAGGGGAGTATGAGTTACCAAGGGAGGTTCCTCTTGGAACTAGACACAAAAATCAATGAGAGATACACGAAATGGCTAAGCCGCGGTATATCGAATTATTAGTTACTATTTTTATATTGACATGTTGATATTCTATTTTTCATCTTTACCAGTTAACTTATCATTCTCCTTAATTTGTTCTCAAGAGCCTATCATCTTTTCACTATTTTGGTTAGAATTTTTCAAAGTTATGGATGAAAATACTAAGTATTTTCTAATAAAAGAAAGAAAGAAATTCCAGTAACAATGATAAACTGTGTTTATTAGGGAAATATATATGATTTATATGTGAACCTAGAATCGATATAGAGTCATTTTTCATACTAGTCTACATTATATTGTTTTAAAAAAAATTTCTCCTATCTTTTTTGTAACACCCGAAACCTCTTATGGATTTGTCAACTGACATCACAACCAACACAAGTCTTTTTAGTGTGAATTGTCCTAACACGTACACTTATTTCTAGGAAACTTCCCTGAATGTCGCCATCCATATACTACTTCGAGTAAAGCACGACTAACTATGTGGTTCTTATTTATTGGAATACTAAAAAGAAGAGACATCTTGTTAGTATATGCAGTATCAATTAATTCTTATAAGCCATCCTTCAACTGTATAGTCCTAAACCTCCGTGACCTTATGATCCTTTTCATTTTGATTTTATTTGGTTCATTCATGTATTCCTTGCCTAGAAGCATGCTAGGAACACTCATTGCATGTATCATGTTCATTGGCGATCACTTCTCTCCCTCGTCAGCCTTAGGCATCACATACCCACCAACTTCAATGAGGTTCGTCTCCAAACCACATTACACTAAGAAAGGTCTACTCTAAAACCATTTGCAACGCCCTAGACTACTATTAGGATTATCAGTCGACCATAGAAACCAATATGAGTCTTTTCAGCATGATTTGTCCTCACATGCACGCCTTCTACGATATTTTCTATGAAGTGTGTGACAGAGGAAAAATGCATTGCAAAGACTCATGTTGGTTTTCAGGGTAAGTCAACAATCCTAAAAGTTGTCTAGGCTGTTTGAAATGGTATCAGAGCATACCTCTCTCAATACCATATGGTTTGGAGACAAACCAAACGGAATTTTATGGGCACGTGAACTCTAAGGCTGACGAAGGAGGGGAGCGGTCGTCAATGAATATGGCATGTGAAACGAGTGGCTCCTTGGTATTCTTTTAGATAGAGGAGACATGAATGAATCTAACGACATTAGAATGAGAGGGATCCTAATCCGTGTAAATATGACATTTCTTTTAAGATTGATTTGTATTATATATAGCAATAAGATGTATCTTTTTTTGTAGCTTAAATCATAAGAACTATAAAGTTAAGTGTAATATCCTGGATTTTTATCCAAGACATTATCTCTATTTCTTTCTATTTAGAAAGATATAACTAATTTTTTTGTTTAACAATAGTCATCAATGATAAATTTCTAACAAAAACTTTGGTAAAATTCTTAAAAAAAATTAATTAGACACTTAGGATTTCAACTCCAGTAAACGACAAAAACTAATAAACTTCAAAAAATTATTTAAATCTCTATTCAGTTAAAAACCCCATTTTGTTCCCCTCGCATACACGCTTTAAGCAAAAACACCAACCACACATCATCACTTCTTTGATACCTAATGTGTTGATAGGGTTAGTCACCAACATCCATTAAATAAAATCAATAATAAAGTAAGACGTCAAATAAGAATATACACAATCATCAAAAAATCATGTTATGAACATTCATTTTGGTTTAAGTTATTCATCACTCCAACAATTTTGTTTAAGACATCAAATGAAGTTTAATGCAAATGCATGAGATGTAAGTGTTGGAACAAGGGTGTTCAGCAATACCACGTTTTGAGGTTTGATGATAACAAGGTATTAAAAATTGTCAATTGGATATGCTAATATCTGTTTAAGTATGCAGGATCTTAATCAAGATTTTAATCTTAGAAAGTATTATGTTTGAACATTTTGAGAGCAAAAACAAGAGAAGCTTGTTGCTTGTGATTCTGAAGATCTAGAGAGTCTGAAGAATCATCAGAAGTTGTGTCAAGAAGTCCTGAAAACTAAGAGAATCTGAAGTTCAAATAAGTCTGAAGACTTTCAGAACCTGAAGTTCAAGTGAGTCTGAAGACTATCAGAACCTGAAGACCAAGAGAGTCTGAAGATCATCAGAAACTGAAGTGCTACAGTGAGTCTGAAGATCTATTTAGAAGGATTTCTAAAGGGATTTCGATGCATAAGAAACACTCACTTGGAGTGACGGCTAACTTCAAAGTCAACTTGAGCGTGGGATGCTCAATGACAAAGAATGCAGAATAGGACAGAGTACGTGTGTACGAACTCTGGTTCCACTACTCCACTACCTCGTACAGTTTGGCAATTGTGTCTACCGGTATTGAGCTTCAAAAGGAATGAATTCAAAATATGCATTTGAAGGACTATTACCATATCAAGCAACAGATCAACAACTATTGATCAAGCTTCCAGAATTCTCTTGATGTGCTGGATTGTCTCAACGTCTCTTTTCAACGCCTATATAAAGGATAAAAGACTTGAAGAATATGTTGGACTCTACAACTGAAAAACTACGCTGTCAACCTATTGTATTCTAACTGAGTCAAACCAGAAACACATCAACAACTTAGATTATTCTTACAAACTGTGTATTCTAGAATCTCTAAGTTCATCAGAAAAACAGAGCCTGTCTTTGTTTATATTATTGGAACACATTTGATTGTTTGTCAAGTGTCTTCAACTCTATTTAATTTTCTGTAAAGTGTGTCAGAAGTCTCTTGCTTGTGTGCTTGAGCAAAGAAGTCTCTTAGTTGTGTCTTTGAGCATTGGAAGACTCTTGCCTACGTTCTTGAGCAATTGGAAGTCTCTTACTATGTGTTTGAGCAACTTGTAATTGATATTACATTTTTAGTGAAACTCTCCTTGGAAGTGCAAGGGGGACAGGACTACTTCCGGTATATGGAAGGAACCTGTATAATTGCTTGTGTTCTATCTTTCTTTCTATCTCTTGTTAATTTCCGCTGCAACAGAATGTGGTCTTCCATCAGACTCTGAATCCATTCAGACTCTGATCCTGGAAAAACAGATTCTTACTCTTCAAGAGTTTTGAAAAAGAAAACATAATTCAACCCCCCCCCATTCTTGTTTTTTTCTCACCTTTAGTTGGTATCAGAGCTCCGGCTCTGTTGTCATAGCACTTAACCGTGTAACAGAAAAGATCCAGAGAAAAACATGTCTTTTAGTGAACCTTCTATTTCTGGTGCTAATTCTGGTGCTGCTATACCATACGACTATGGATCCAATAACAGAAGTAAGAAAGCTGATTATGGGAAAATTCCAAAGTTTAATGGTGATCCTGAAGAATTTTCTTGGTGGAAAACCAACTTCTATAGCTATATCATGGGTCTTGATGAAGAACTCTGGGACATACTTGAAGATGGTGTTGGTAACTTACAACTTGATGACGAAGGTGCTACCATTGACCGTAAACTTCACACTGCTGCTCAGAAGAAGATCTACAAGAAACATCATATCATCAGAGGAGCTCTTGTCACTGCTATTCCTAAGTCTGAATACATGAAGATGAGTGACAAATCTACTGCTAAAGCCATGTTTGCTTCTATTTGTGCAAACTATGAAGGGAGCAAGAAGGTCAGGGAAGCTAAAGCTCTTCTATTGGTTCATCAGTATGAATTATTCAAGATGAAAGAGGATGAAAGCATTGAGCAGATGTACTCAAGATTTCAAACTCTAGTATCTGGACTTCAGATACTAAAGAAGAGTTACATAGCTTCTGACCATGTTAGCAAGATTCTAAGGAGCTTACCCTCTAGGTGGAGACCAAAGGTTACTGCAATTGAGGAAGCTAAGGATTTAAACACTTTAAGTGTTGAAGATCTTGTCAGCTCTCTCAAAGTTCATGAGTTAAGTCTCAATGAACATGAATCTGCAAGAAAGTCTAAAACCATTGCTTTAAATTCAAAGGGAAGATCCTCAAAAGCTATCAAAGTTGAAGAGTCTGAAAATGAATCTTCTGCTTCTGAAAGCTCTAAAGAAGATCCTCATGTTGCTAAAGAAATGGTTATGCTTTCAAGAAGAATGCAATACCTTGCTAAAAAGAACAAGAAGTTTCTAAGTAAGAGCAGTGGTAGGGTTTCAAGAAGGAAGAACAAAAAGGTTGCTTCAACTGCAAGAAGCTTGGGCACTTTATTGCTGATTGTCCAGAGTTGCAGAAAGAGAAATCCAAATCAAAAAGGTCAACCTTTAAGTCAAGCAAGTTTAAGAAGAAAATCAAGAAAAGTCTGATGGCTACCTCGGAAGATCTTGATAATGAGTCAGGGTCTGAAGATGATGATGCTGATGGTGAAGCTAATGTAACACCCCGAAATCCCGACTTTAAAATTTCATTCAAGTAATCAGAGTATAACACATGAATCAGGATGTCACATTTCATAAAATCTTTAAAATCAAATTGAATAACAATTTATTCTTAAACAATATTCAAACATGGCAGCGGAATTCATAAACTTCTCAAAATCTTAAATAAATATGTCTCGGCACAAAAGCCTCATAAAACATCTCAAATCAAGTTACGTCGCAAACATCATAATTAATCAACATGATACATAAAAGGAATAGAAATAATAATAATCCCCATCCCGTTACGTATCAGAGCTCCTAAGACTCCACAAGAACCTCTCACACCGACGAACCTAAGCTTGGTCACCTGCACTTGCCCACAAGGCGGCAATTCCAATAGAAGGGGTGAGATTCACAACAATCATATTAACATATAATTCAAATAATTATGCTTAACAATAACAACATTATTCATCACATAGAACATAAACGTCTCAAACATCCACATATACAATTCATCTTAGAACATCTTCATAACCAACCGTCTCAAAACATCTCAGACACATGACTCGACAAATGCAACTCTAACATCTTAACATCATGCATGTGGTACCAATATTTTAGCTTTAATAAGCTTCACCGTCGCTTTGAGCAAATGCTCCACCGTCGCTTTGAGCATAAGCTCCACCGTCTCAAAATATGCAAATGCATGGACTCGACTCTTTAATTCTTAAACAAGATATCACAACGTCTTAACATCAAATACGACTCTTTATCGACACATGCAATTATACAATACATGGCAGCTGCTCAGCACACTTAGCATATATATATTTGCAGCACATAGTTATCATCACAAACATCATTTATACTTCGTTCATAATCCTCACTTAATAAACATTTAATCAAAGCTTAACACCAACAATTAAAATATCATCTTACAGCGTCATTACAGGTTCTAATTAAGTCTTAAACATCTCTAATACTATCCAAAGGTCTACCCTCAAAGTCTCGCTCAAAATAGAGTTCTAAAACTCAGGTTATAGTGGTCTGAGACCACTTTGCTCGTTGTGGCGAGTGGGACTGCTCGCCACGGCGAGCTACGTAAATTGCATTCTGCCACTTGCTCGCTACGGCGAGTGAAGTTGCTCGCCTCGCGCGCACTAAAGGGTTGCTCGCCACGGCGAGCTCAGATGCTCGCCTCGCGAGTATATGCCTAACTGCTCGCCACGGCGAGTGATGTTACTCGCCTCGCGAGTTAAACTGTTCTGCTCGCCACGGCGAGTAGGTCTGCTCGCCACGGCGAGCGGTCGCAGAACAGGCTGCGGGTTCGCTCATAACCTCGCCAAAACTCGTCCAATTCATCATGTTATGCTTCTAATCTCTCAGAATTATAGTTCTAGTGTTTAATATAGGTTCTGTAACAAGGTTCTACATCAATTCACGTCATTCTCTCATCAATTCATCATAAACCCTACAAAACCCTAACTTATGAAATTCCTCAAACTCTCCTTCAATTCCTATGTTAATCACAATTAGATGAATTACAGTAAATACAATTGAAGCTAGGCTCACCCTTACCTGGTAATATTGCAGAATTGGGGTTCCCTCTTCTCTAGCCACTTTCTCCCTTCTTGCCAAAAGTCTGTAACGTACTGACTGTTTCTCTCTAAACCTAATTTCCTTTTATAATTCTTTCTATTTTCACTTATCCCCACAACTCTATCTTATTTATGAAAACAACCCCATCTCTCAAAATATTTGTTATTATATCACATCTTAATTTTCATCACATATTTTATTTTATTAAACAATAAAATAAACGTCACACCACAACATCATCTCATACATCACAAACATCATTAAAATCACATAATATATAATAATATACTATATACTCTAATAAAATAATTAAATAAATAAAGTGGGCGTTACAACTCTCCCCCACTTAAAGGATTTTCGTCCTCGAAAATCTTACCTCGATTAAACAACTCTGGATATGACTCCAGCATCTTACTTTCCAGCTCCCAAGTTAGGCTTTCACCAGTCGCTCCACTCCAAACCACTCTCACCAGAGGTATTTCTTTGCCTCTCAACAACTTCACCTTGTGATTATCGATCCTCAAAGGTAGAGTTTCAACCGTAAGGTTGTCCCTCACTTGTACATCGTCACTTTGGATCACATGGGATGGATCCGGAATGTACTTCCTCAATTGCGACACGTGAAAAACATCGTGCAAATTCGATAAGTGCGGTGGTAATCCAACACGATAAGCCACCGTCCCAATCCTCTTTGATATCTGATACGAACCAATAAACTTTGGAGTCAACTTCTTCGACTTCAAGGCACGACCTACACCGGTCATTGGAGTAACTCGCAAAAACACATGATCTCCTTCTTGGAACTCAAGGTCCTTTCTACGCTTGTCATCATAACTCTTTTGTCGACTCTGCGACGCTTTCATCTTCTCTTGGATCATTCTTACCTTCTCAGTGGTTTGTTGCACAATCTCCGGTCCTAAAACCACACTTTCACCCGACTCAAACCAACACAACGGAGTTCTACATCTTCTTCCGTACAAAGCCTCGAAAGGTGCCATTCCAATACTAGAATGGTAACTGTTATTGTAAGTGAATTCTATCAACGGGAGGTGATTATCCCAAGCTCCTCCTTGTTCGAGTACACACACCCTCAACAAATCTTCCAACGATTGAATCGTCCTCTCGGATTGACCATCTGTCTGCGGATGATACGCCGAGCTCAACTTCAACTGCGACCCTAAAGCTTCTTGCAAACTTTTCCAAAACCTAGAAGTAAATCTCGGATCTCTATCTAACACAATGCTCGAAGGAACACCATGCAATCTTACTATCTCTTGAATGTAAATTTCGGCTAACCGAACCATAGGAAAAGTGATATTGATCGGTAGAAAATGGACTGACTTGGTTAACCTATCAACAATCACCCAAATAGCATCGTTCCCTCTTGGAGTAGTTGGCAAACTCGTCACAAAATCCATGGATATGCTATCCCATTTCCACTCTGGCACATCCAACGGTACCATCATACCCGCAGGTTTCTGATGTTCTATCTTCGATTTCTGACAAACTAGACAAGAGTACACAAATTGTGCCACATCGCGTTTCAATCCAGACCACCAAAACAACTTCTTCAAATCATGATACATCTTCGTAGCTCCTGGGTGAATACTCAAGCTACTTCTGTGGCTCTCTTCAAGTATTGCCTTCTTCATCTCATCGTCGTCTGAAATACAGATTCTACCTCGGAATCTCAACACACCGTGATCATCGACTCTAAAATCACCATCTGCAGTCTGGTTACTCGCACCAAGCAAATCTACAAACTTAACATCTTCTTTCTGCGCTTCCTTAATAGTTTTCAGGAAATCATTGTCAATTCTCAACATTCCTAGCTTTACACTCTGATGTGATCTTTCACAAACCAAACTCAAATCTCTGAATTGTTCCAATAGTTCGAACTCTTCCGCCATCATAACAGACATATGTAACGTTTTCCTACTCAAGGCATCAGCAACTACGTTAGCCTTACCCGGATGGTAACTCAAATCAAAATCATAATCCTTCAATAACTCGAGCCATCTCCTCTGCCTCATATTTAACTCTTTCTGATCAAACAGATACTTCAAGCTCTTGTGATCACTAAACACTTCAAACCTCGAACCATACAAATAGTGTCTCCAAATTTTCAACACGAACACCACTGCAGCCAACTCAAGATCGTGGGTAGGATAATTTCTTTCATGAATCCTCAACTGCCTGGATGCATAAGCAACCACTTTACCGTCTTGCATCAGTACACCACCTAAACCCAACTTAGACGCATCACAATACACCACTAAAGGTACTTCAGGCTTTGGCAAAATTAAAACTGGAGTTGTCGTCAATCGCTTCTTCAACTCATTGAAACTACTCTCACATTGAGCATCCCACACAAAGGCTTTACCTTTACACGTCAATTGCGTTAACGGAAGTGCCAACTTAGAAAACCCTTCTATAAATCTTCTATAATAACCAGCCAATCCCAAAAAGCTCCTAATTTCAGTAACCGACCTCGGAGTCTCCCATTGCGACACTGCTTCAACTTTAGATGGATCAACTGCTATTCCATCACCAGAAATAATATGACCAAGAAAACTAACTTCCTTCAACCAGAACTCACACTTAGACAATTTAGCATACAACTTCTTTTCTTTCAATACTTGCAAGACAATCTTCAAATGTTCAGCATGTTCTTCTTCGGATTTGGAATATATTAAAATGTCGTCAATAAACACAACCACAAAACGATCCAAAAATGCCTGAAAGGTCCGATTCATATACTCCATAAATACTCCTGGCGCGTTCGTAACACCGAAAGGCATCACTTTATACTCATAATGACCATATCGAGTCCTAAAGGCCGTCTTCTGCATATCTTCATCCTTCACTTTTATCTGATGATAACCCGACCTTAAGTCAATCTTGCTAAACACACGTGCACCCACTAACTGATCCATCAAATCGTCAATCCTCGGAAGTGGATACCTATTCTTTATAGTTACCTTGTTCAACTGTCGATAGTCAATACATAGTCTCATACTCCCATCTTTCTTCTTCACTAGCAATACAGGCGCTCCCCAAGGCGAAACACTTGGCCTTATAAACTTCTTCTCAAGCAGATCCTCCAATTGCTTCTTTAACTCAGCTAATTCAGAAGCTGACATACGGTAAGGTGTCATAGACACATGCTTCGTTCCAGGAACAAGATCAATCGCAAATTCAACTTCTCTTTCAGGAGGCACATCAGGAATCTTATCAGGAAATACTTCAGGAAACTCGCACACCACTTGCAGTTCGTCAATCTTCTCTTGATTCTCAATAGATAAGGATGCCATCAGAGAAAACATCAAAATTCCATCTCGTTCTAATTGTTTCAGCTGCTTGGTAGATAAAAATTCTGCTCCACTTTCCTCCTCTTCAGACAAGAAATACACCGTCTTGCGAAAACAGTTGATAAGCACACGGTTGTACTCTAACCAATTCATCCCGAGAATTACATCCATACCAGTCAAAGGTAGGCAGATTAAATCCATCTCAAAATTACGATCAAACATAGACAACGGACAACTTAAACACACACGAGAAGTAGTCACCGAACCCTTAGCTGGAGTTTCGACAACCATCTCTCCATTCATATCAGACATAACAAGACCCAACTTAACAGCACAATCATAAGCAACAAAACAATGCGTAGCGCTGGTATCAATAATAGCAACTAAAGGTATATCATTAATATAGCAAGTACCTCTGATCAAACGATCCTCGTTCTCAGTCTGAATGCCGGTCAACGCGAAAACCCTTCCAGTAGTCCTAACTTTCTTTGGCTTATTGCACTGCGAGCCAATATGTCCTTGCTCATCACAGTTGAAACACACAACATCATCAAACTTGCAGTCTGCGGTAATATGCCCTCTTTGCCCGCATCAGTAACACCTCTTCACATCAACAGGACACGCATTACTCTTGTGGCCTTTTTGCCTGCAATTATAACAGGTAATCTCAGCAGGGGCATCCTTCTTCTGTGGTCGCCTCTCATCATTCACTCTTTGCTTACCCTTATCTCTGGGAGCATCATAAGGTTTGGGACGACTCTGCTGACCCTTAGCTTTTCTATCATTCACTACCTTGTAGTGGGCCTTGGTATCCTCCTCATAAATCCTGCAACTACTCACCAGCTCGGAGAAATTTCGAATCTTCTGATAACCAATCGCCCTCTTAATCTCAGGACGCAAGCCATTCTCAAATTTGATGCACTTGGAAAACTCAGCATTCTCAGCAGTATAATGGGGGTAAAACTTTGCCAGTTCCACAAACTTTGAAGCATACTCAGTCACGGACATATTTCCTTGCTTCAACTCAAGGAACTCGATCTCCTTCTTTCCCCGGACATCCTCAGGAAAGTAACGGTTCAGGAATTCTCTCCTGAACACAGCCCAAGTCACAATAGCACCTCCTTCTTCCAGGATAGGTCGAATACCAACCCACCAGTCATCAGCCTCCTCCGCCAACATATGGGTACCAAACCGTACCATCTGACCATCTTCGCACTGCATCACTCTAAAGATCCGCTCAACTTCCTTGAGCCACGTCTGAGCCCCGTCAGGATCATATCGCCCTTTGAAAGTAGGCGGGTGGTTCCTCAGAAAAGTTTCCAACATTCTCGTCCCATCGTTCCCACCAGCGTTGTTCTGATTCCCCACAGCTTGGGCCATTGCTTGCAAAGCAGCATCATTTCTTCCAGCCATCTTATTCCTCTACAAAGTAAACATAAGTTAGAATAATATAACTATAATATTCTAACTCTAAGACACCGTCACTCGACTCTCTAATTGGCCGGACGGACCGACCTGCTCTGATACCAATTGTAACATCCCGAAATCCCGACTTTAAAATTTCATTCAAGTAATCAGAGTATAACACATGAATCAGGATGTCACATTTCATAAAATCTTTAAAATCAAATTGAATAACAATTTATTCTTAAACAATATTCAAACATGGCAGCGGAATTCATAAACTTCTCAAAATCTTAAATAAATAAGTCTCGGCACAAAAGCCTCATAAAACATCTCAAATCAAGTTACGTCGCAAACATCATAATTAATCAACATGATACATAAAAGGAATAGAAATAATAATAATCCCCATCCCGTTACGTATCAGAGCTCCTAAGACTCCACAAGAACCTCTCACACCGACGAACCTAAGCTTGGTCACCTGCACTTGCCCACAAGGCGGCAATTCCAACAGAAGGGGTGAGATTCACAACAATCATATTAACATATAATTCAAATAATTATGCTTAACAATAACAACACTATTCATCACATAGAACATAAACGTCTCAAACATCCACATATACAATTCATCTTAGAACATCTTCATAACCAACCGTCTCAAAACATCTCAGACACATGACTCGACAAATGCAACTCTAACATCTTAACATCATGCATGTGGTACCAATATTTTAGCTTTAATAAGCTTCACCGTCGCTTTGAGCAAATGCTCCACCGTCGCTTTGAGCATAAACTCCACCGTCTCAAAATATGCAAATGCATGGACTCGACTCTTTAATTCTTAAACAAGATATCACAACGTCTTAACATCAAATACGACTCTTTATCGACACATGCAATTATACAATACATGGCAGCAGCTCAGCACACTTAGCATATATATATATTTGCAGCACATAGTTATCATCACAAACATCATTTATACTTCGTTCATAAACCTCACTTAATAAACATTTAATCAAAGCTTAACACCAACAATTAAAATATCATCTTACAGCGTCATTACAGGTTCTAATTAAGTCTTAAACATCTCTAATACTATCCAAAGGTCTACCCTCAAAGTCTCGCTCAAAATAGAGTTCTAAAACTCAGGTTATAGTGGTCTGAGACCACTTTGCTCGCTGTGGCGAGTGGGACTGCTCGCCACGGCGAGCTACGTAAATTGCATTCTGCCACTTGCTCGCTAGGGCGAGTGAAGTTGCTCGCCTCGCGCACACTAAAGGGTTGCTCGCCACGGCGAGCTCAGATGCTCGCCTCGCGAGTATATACCTAACTGCTCGCCATGGCGAGTGATGTTACTCGCCTCGCGAGTTAAACTATTCTGCTCGCCACGGCGAGTAGGTCTGCTCGCCACGGCGAGCGGTCGCAGAACAGGCTGCGGGTTCGCTCATAACCTCGCCAAAACTTGTCCAATTCATCATGTTATGCTTCTAATCTCTCAGAATTATAGTCCTAGTGTTTAATCTAGGTTCTGTAACAAGGTTCTACATCAATTCACGTCATTCTCTCATCAATTCATCATAAACCCTACAAAACCCTAACTTATGAAATTCCTCAAACTCTCCTTCAATTCCTATGTTAATCACAATTAGATGAATTACAGTAAATACAATTGAAGCTAGGCTCACCCTTACCTGGTAATATTGCAGAATTGGGGTTCCCTCTTCTCTAGCCACTTTCTCCCTTCTTGCCAAAAGTCTGTAACGTACTGACTGTTTCTCTTTAAACCTAATTTCCTTTTATAATTCTTTCTATTCTCACTTATCCCCACAACTCTATCTTATTTATGAAAACAACCCCATCTCTCAAAATATTTGTTATTATATCACATCTTAATTTTCATCACATATTTTATTTTATTAAACAATAAAATAAACGTCACACCACAACATCATCTCATACATCACAAACATCATTAAAATCACATAATATATAATAATATACTATATACTCTAATAAAATAATTAAATAAATAAAGTGGGCGTTACAAAGCCAGAGTCTGAAAAACAAAAGCCTAAGTTTCAAAGAAGAGAAACTGTGAAAGGTAAGTTGGATCCTAAACTAACAGGTTCTAAACCCAAAGTTTGGAGGAAAACAATGCCAATGACTTCAAGACACACAATACAAAAGGGATTTAATGGTTCAAGGACTAACCCAAGAGGACCCATGAGAATATGGGTACCTAAGTCTGAAATTGTTGATGCTGCAGGTATGTCTAAAAGGACAAGAAAGGCAGAAGGCCTGGTACCTGGACAGTGGATGCTCGCGACACATGACAGGAGAAAAGTCTATGTTCCTAACCCTAACCATGAAAGAGGGAGGAACTGTGGGATTTGGAAGAAACCAGACTGGAAAAATCATTGGTACTGGAACCATTGGTAACTCTCTAATCTCTATTAGTAATGTGTGGTTTGTTGATGGGCTTAGACATAACCTACTGAGCATAAGTCAATTGTGTGACAGTGGTTATGATGTTTTGTTAAATAAGAACAACTACACTGTAGTCAACAAGGATGATCAATCCATAGTCTTCAAGGGAAAGAGAAGAAACAATGTCTACAAAATAAAGTTCTCTGAACTGACTGATCGGAAGGTAATTTGCCTTTTGTCAATGGGTGATAAGAAATGGTTGTGGCATAGACGGTTAGGACATGCAAACTGGAGGTTAATCTCTAAGCTTAGCAAGTTGCAACTAGTCAAAGGCTTACCAGACATTGACTATCATTCAGATGCTCTTTGTGGAGCATGTCAAAAAGGGAAAATTGTTAAGAGTTCTTTTAAACCAAAAGAAATTGTTTCTACCTCCAGACCCTTGGAGTTACTTCACATTGACTTATTTGGACCAGTTAGCACTACATCCTTATATGGAAGTAAGTATGGACTAGTCATTGTTGATGATTACAGCAGATGGAGTTGGGTTAAGTTTCTGAAAACTAAAGATGATTCATATTCTGTGTTTAGCAAATTCTGCATCCAAATTCAATCTGAAAAAGAATTGAAAATTTTGAAAGTCAGAAGTGATCATGGAGGAGAATTTGAAAATGAGCCATTTGAGTTTTTCTGTGAAAAACATGGAATTATCCATGAATTCTCTGCACCTAGAACTCCACAACAAAATGGAGTTGTAGAGAGAAAGAACAGAACCTTACAAGAAATGGCAAGAACCATGATCCATGAGAACAGTCTAGCTAAATATTTTTGGGCAGAAGCAGTAAATACAGCATGTTATGTTCAGAACAGGATCTACATCAGACCTCTGTTGAACAAAACAGCTTATGAACTCTTTAAAGGCAGGAAACCTAACATATCTTATTTTCATCAGTTTGGATGTACATGTTATATCCTAAACAATAAAGTCTATCTAAAGAAATTTGATGCCAAAGCTCAGAAGGGAATCTTTTTAGGTTACTCTAAAAGATCTAAGGCATACAGACTGTATAATTCAGAAACACAATGTGTTGAAGAATCTATGCATGTTAGATTTGATGACAAAGTGTCTGGAAGTAAAACTCCAGAGCAAGATGAAAGCTTTGCAGGATCTCAAGATTCTGATATCAACTCAGAATCTGATCAGATTCCAGAATCTGAAGATACTCTAGAAGCTGTAGCATCCCCTGAAGTTCTTAATGAAGAAGCTTCTGAAGAAGCTCAAGATGGTTCTCAGCAAGCTAGTCAATCCAAACATTCTTTCAAATACAAGTCTTCACATCTTGAGGATTAAATCATTGGCAACAAAGATATTCCCAGAAGAACAAAATCACATTTTAGACAAGAAGAGTCTGCCTTGGGATTATTATCTGTTATTGAACCAACCTCTGTTGAAGAATCACTTGGAGATGAAGGGTGGATTCTGGCAATGCAAGATGAACTTAATCAATTCAAAAGGAATGAAGTGTGGGATCTAGTAGCTAAGCCTGAACATAAGAACATTATTGGAACTAAATGGGTGTTCAGAAACAAGCTTAGTGAACAAGGAGAAGTAATCAGAAACAAAGCCAGACTTGTTGCACAAGGCTACAATCAACAAGAAGGCATTGATTACACTGAAACATTTGCTCCAGTTGCAAGATTGGAAGCAATCAGGTTACTTTTTTCCTATGCAGTCAATCACAACATAATCTTGTATCAAATGGATGTTAAGAGTTCTTTTCTTAATGGTGTCATTTCTGAAGAAGTTTATGTCAAACAACCTCCTGGCTTTGAAGATTTAAAACATCCAGAGCATGTTTATAAATTGAAGAAATCACTATATGGCTTGAAACAGGCTCCCAGAGCTTGGTATGAAAGACTAAGTAATTTCTTAATTCAAAATGATTTTGAAAGAGGAGAAGTTGACACTACACTATTCAGAAAGACTCTGAAGAAGGACATTCTTATAGTTGAAATCGATGTTGATGATATCATTTTTGGTTCAACTAATGGTTCACTTTGCAAAGAGTTTTCTAAGGCAATGCAGGATGAATTCGAAATGAGCATGATGGGAGAATTGAAGTTCTTTTTAGGAATTCAAATCAACCAATGCAAAGATGGAGTCTATGTTCATCAGTCCAAATACACTAAAGAGCTTCTGAAGAAGTTCAATCTTGAGGAATGCAAAGAAATGAACACTCCAATGCATCCAACCTGCACTCTGAGCAAAGAAGATCAAGGAACCAAAGTTGATCAGAAGCTGTATAGAGGTATGATAGGTTCTTTGTTATACCTAACTGCATCCAGATCCTAGAGAAACTAACTTAACAGCTGTTAAGAGAATCTTTAGATATCTGAAAGGAACTACTAATCTTGGACTTCTGTATAAGAAATCTTCTGATTATAAGCTAGTTGGATTCTGTGATGTTGACTATGCTGGAGACAGGATTGAAAGAAAATCAACTAGTGGCAATTGTCAATTTTTGGGAGAGAATCTGATATCCTGGGCTAGCAAGAGGCAAGCAACTATTGTTTTGTTTACAGCAGAAGCAGAATACATCTCAGCTGCTAGTTGTTGTACACAGCTACTCTGGATGAAACATCAGCTTGAGGATTATCAAATAACTAAAAACTGTATCCCAATTTATTGTGATAATACAGCTGCTATATGTTTATCTAAGAATCCAATTCTGCATTCAAGAGCAAAGCACATTGAGATTAAACATCATTTTATTAGAGACTATGTTCAAAAAGGAATTCTAGATATTCAATTCAATGAGCTGATATATTTACTAAACCTTTGACTGTTGAAAGATTTGATTTTATAAAGAAAAATTTGAACATGTGTTATGTCTCTGGTTAATGTGTGCTTCTGAAAACAGAATTCAGACTCTGAAAGTTACTCAGAAGCTAATTGAGAATCAGACTCTCTCTTGGAGACTCTGATGAATAAAAGCTTCTTAAGACACTCAGACTCTGTTAAGGAAACTTAGACTCTTAGGAAGCTCGTATAAGTGGAAGGATGACTGTTGAGTTCAGTAACACTTTCCCCACTACGGTGACAGTTACTTTTTAAGTTCTCAGACGCGGCATGTCTGTATTGGGTAGGAACTCAAAGGGCAATGATGTTATTCCGTTTAACAAGTAACCCTCGCATCTTCCCAACACTTTTACGGCTGCATGCTCACTAGTCTTTATTGCTTATGTTTGTTTGTCCCCTTCTCTTTTTTAAACGGTTTTCCACTTTCAATATAAATAGCAATCACACACGACCTACTTCACTTTCCACACTTTGATTTTTCTCTGAACTACTCTTTCTTTTATAGTCTCTGAAAAACTTTGTTTCTAAAAATCAAACCTAGAACCTTACAAATGGCAAGTGAACTCGTTCAATCTGGAACTGGAAAATCCTATGTGATTAAACCCAGAACAATGAACATCATCAAAGAGACTCTACACGTTCAAGTTGAATCTCCAGTTGATTTTGGTTCCTTGATGAGGCATGGTGTCGACATCTCTTCTTATTTCTTAGCACAAGGAATGGTGAGTTACTTTGGTATGTTGAATGGACCAACATATCAAGAACTGGTTAGAGACCTCTGGGTGAGGGCTGAAGTTTTTGACAAAGATGATGCAACCCTAGAAGAAACTGCTGAAATCATGAACAACCCTTCTTTGGTTGGCAAAAACAGGAAGCAAATAGGTTTGAGACCGTACAATGGTCTAGAAATAAGATCTGATGTGATGGGGATTCCAATCCTTATCAATGAGGAAATAGTTGCCAAGGCATGCAGGGTAACAAATGAAGGAAAATTTCAGTGGAATGTGGATAAGAAGAGTGAATGGATGGGCATCTGCAACAAACTCTTATTTGAAGGAATACCCTCAAATAAGTTGGTAGACATACATCCATAACATAGGATGCTTCTGAAGATCATTTTGGACAGTATGCTTCAGAAAGGTGGAGGAACAGACACTCTGTCTGTGGATCATAAACTGCTTATGTACTTTTTGATCAAAAAGAAGAAGATCAACTTTCCAAGATACGTGATGCACCACATGTGCTGGGCCATCAGGGAAGGCCAAATCAAATCCAGAAGACAAGTTCCTTTTGGAAGATTGATTTCTGAGATTCTGTATCAAGGAGACCTCTTGAAGGTTTTGACAGAATTTGGTGTTGTATTAGACGCTCAGCTTGGAACAGTAACAGGGAGAATCATCAACAGCAAGACTCTTCAATACATGAAGATTGTCCAGAAGTACAACCCTTCTAATCTAGATATGAAGGAGTCTTCTGTACAATCTGATCTGATGATGGACTGCCCCCTATTTCCAAAGAAGACAATCATGAAGTCCTTGCAAGATTTGTAGTAGATTACTACAATGAGACTGGTAGAATAATCAACTATTCTGTCATTCCTGAGACTGCTGGAGGAGGACCTCTTAAGGTCAAAGGCAAAAGGACCAAGGAAGTCAATCTAGAAGAGGAGGAAGAGAAGCAATAACCTCCTAAGAAGAAGAAAAAGTCTAAATCAACAACTCTTCCAGGAGTAACTATTGGTGCCTCTGAAACCATAGCTCCTATGCCTCTATCTGTCTCTCCTGCATCCAAGGAAATTAAGGAAAGGATAAAGAAATCCAAGGATGAGAAGAAAACAAAGGACGAGAAGAAGGCAAAGGATGAGAAGAAAGCTGAGATAGCAAAGGCTAAGAAGAAGGCTCCTGTTCTGCAGGATATTGCTAATATTTGTTTAAGTATGCAGGATATCAATTAAGATTTGTATCTTAGAAAGTATTCTGTTTGAACAATGTTAAAAAGCAATAAATCCAGAGAAGCTTGTTGCTTGTGATTCTGTTTCGAAGAGAGTCTGAAGACTGTGTTGAAGAGAGTCTGAAGACTGTTTCGAAGAGAGTCTGAAGACTGTGCTGAAGAGAGTCTGAAGACTGTACCGAAGAGAGTCTGAAGACTGTATCAGAGTCTGAAGACCATCAGAATCTGAGAACCAAGAGAGTCTGAAGATTATCAGAAGCATAGTGCTACAGTGAGTCTGAAGCCACAAATTTGATGATCTGCTAACAGTGATCTCTACTGCATTGCTATGCACAAAGAAACTCTAATGGAGTAACGGCTAGCTTCTAAGTCAACTTGAGCGTGGGAAGCACACAGACAAAGATTGCAGGTCAGTACAGAGTACGTTGTACGAACTCTGTTTCCACTACTCCACTACCTCGTACAGTTTGGCAACTGTGTCTACCGGTATTAATCCTCAAAGGGAATGGAATTCAAATGATGCTATTGAAGGACTATTACCAAATCAAGCAACAGATCAACAGTCATTGATCAAGCTTCAGAAATCATCCTGATGTGCTGGATGACTCAACGTCTCTTTCCTACGCCTATATAAAGGATAGAACACTTGAAGAAGTGTTGGACTCTACAACTTAGAAAAACTGCATTGCGCTGCTTTCCTATTCAACTGAGTCTTAACAAAAGCACATCATTAACTTAGATTCTTACAAACTGAGTATTCTAGAATTTCTAAGTTTCACAGAAAAACAGAGTCTGTCTTTTATGTAAAACAGAGTCTGTCTTTGTTGTAATTGAAACACATTTTGATTGTTATCAAGTGTTTCAACTGTATTCAATTTTCTGTAATTGTGTAAAAGTCTCTTGCTTTTGTGCTTGAGCAAAGGAAGTCTCTTGGCTGCGTCATTGAGCAAAGGAAGTCTCTTGGTTGCGTCCTTGAGCAAAGGAAGTCTCTTAGTTGTGTCTTTGAGCAAGGAAGTCTCTCGCCTGTGTGCTTGAGCAAGGAAGTCTCATACTGTGTGTTTGAGCAACTTGTAATTTGATATTACATTTTAGTGAACTCTCCTTGGAAGTACAAGGGGGACAAGACTACTTCCGGTTTGTGGAAGGAACCTGTATAATTGCTTGTGTTCTCTTTTCTCTCTTTATCTCTTGATTATTCCGCTGCAATCAGAACCTAATCTCCTATCAGACTCTGATCTCATTCAGACTCTGAGTTTAAAGAAATTAGATTCTCACTCTTCAAGAGTTGCGAAAAGAAAACACAATTCAACCCCCCCCCCCCCTTCTTGTGTTTTTCTCACCTTCAGAAGCTTCACAGAGTTCAAGAAGAAGCTAGACTTGAAAGAGAAGCTCATCTCGGGAGAACAGAAGCTCTTGAAGAAATAGTCAAGAAACAGAAAGAGGATCTCCAGAAATTGATGGATCACATTGCCAAACAAAACCAACCTTAGTTGCACACCTAGTGTTTAATTTGTTTTGTTTTGTTTTGCTTGTACTATTATTTTCTGCTTTCTATTGACTTCTGAACTTTTACTTCGTTATATCACTTAAGTTTTTTTACTTCTGATAGTTTTTCTACTTCAATTATCTCTGCTTCTGATATATCTTGCTATATTTATCTAAGTACATCTGAAGTCTAACTATCGTATTCTACATAGAATCTGTCATGTTTTAACAGACTCTAATATGTTTTTGCTCTGAATCTTCTCTTCTCATTATCTCTAATAAAAAAAATTCGCTCACTTGAAGTTGTATAAAAAGGGGGAGAAACTTGTCTTTAAACCTTTTTGTTGATGACAAAAGGGGGAGAAAGATCAGTGAATATTTTTTTTAAGTTATTCATGCTAAGTCTGAAGAAAAGGGAAGTTTGTGATAGTTACTTCGTTAGATTCTGAGCCCCATTAAATTAAATTCTTCAATTTAATTTAAAAAGAATCTTCTATCATATTCTTTTTATTATTTTGAGATTTGATTCAGCTATTTGTGCTAAACATGAATTTAATTAACATGGATAGAACTTAGGGGGAGCTTACAAACCTCAACTTAAGGACTATCAGACTCAGGGGGAGTCAGAGCTTACAAACCTCAGACTCTGAGCTTACAAACCTCAAACCCTTTAGTCAACCTGTTAATTAGATTAACAACAGTTGACCTTTTAAATACTGATGTTTGTCATCATCAAAAAGGGGGAGAATGTTGGAACAAGGGTGTTCAGCAATACCACGTTGAGTTTTGATGATAACAAGGTATTAAAAATTGTCAATTGGATATGCTAATATCTGTTTAAGTATGCAGGATCTTAATCAAGATTTTAATCTTAGAAAGTATTTTGTTTGAACATTTTGAGAGCAAAACCAAGAGAAGCTTGTTGCTTGTGATTCTGAAGATCTAGAGAGTCTGAAGAATCATCAGAAGCTGTGTCAAGAAGTCCTGAAGACTAAGAGAATCTGAAGTTCAAATAAGTCTGAAGACTATCAGAACCTGAAGTTCAAGAGAGTCTGAAGACTATCAGAACCTTAAGACCAAGAGAGTCTGAAGATCATCAGAAACTGAAGTGCTACAGTGAGTCTGAAGCCTACAATCTGAAGATCTGTTTAGAAGGATTTCTAAAGGGATTTCGATGCATAAGAAACACTCACTTGGAGTAACGGCTAACTTCAAAGTCAACTTGAGCATGGGATGCTCAACGACAAAGAATGCAGAATAGGACAGAGTACGTGTGTACGAACTCTGGTTCCAGTACTCCACTACCTCTTACAATTTGGCAACTGTGTCTACCGGTATTGAGCTTTAAAAAGAATTGAATTCAAAATATGCATTTGAAGGACTATTACCATATCAAGCAACAGATCAACAGCTATTGATCAAGCTTCCAGAATTCTCTTGATGTGCTGGATTGTCTCAACGTCTCTTTTCAACGCCTATATAAAGGATAGAAGACTTGAAGAATATGTTGGACTCTACAACTGAAAAACTACGCTGTCAAGCTATTGTATTCTAACTGAGTCAAACCAGAAATACATAAACAACTTAGATTATTCTTACAAACTGTGTATTCTAAAATCTCTAAGTTCATCAGAAAAACAGAGTCTGTCTTTGTTTATATTGTTGGAACACATTTGATTGTTTGTCAAGTGTCTCCAACTCTATTCAATTTTCTGTAAAGTGTGTCAGAAGTCTCTTGCTTGTGTGCTTGAGCAAAGAAGTCTCTTAGTTGTGTCTTTGAGCATTGGAAGACTCTTGCCTGCGTGCTTGAGCAATTGGAAGTCTCTTACTGTGTGTTTGAGTAACTTGTAATTGATTTTACATTTTGAGTGAAACTCTCCTTGGAAGTGCAAGGGGGACAGGACTACTTCCGGTTTGTGGAAGGAACCTGTATAATTGCTTGTGTTCTCTTTTTCTTTCTATCTCTTGTTAATTTCTGCTGCAACAGAATCTGGTCTTCCATCAGACTCTGATCCTGGAAAAACAGATTCTTACTCTTCAAGAGTTTCGAAAAAGAAAACACAATTCAACCCCCCCTTCTTGTGTTTTTCTCACCTTCAGTAAGCGGACATGATTAAGATATCACCCCAATTGACATAATAATTTTAATTGCTCCATTTGACATAATATTTTTAATCGTCCATTTGGCACTTGATAACATACGCCTCATTTGGCAATTAAAATGAATCGCCCCAACTCTCACTCTTATCAAGTTTTGGTCACTCTTAAACCACGTAATTTATCAATTCTACATATTCACTAAAATTAATAAACTTTCACCTATTCATCAAATCACATATTTTAAGAAAATTTCAAATCACAAATTCTTATATTTATCAATCACGAAAAAAGGGAAAAAAAAACTTATAAATCTTTTCACTTAAATCAAGAAACATATCAAATTCACATTAAAATCAAGAAATATCAAATTCAATATCATAACCTATTATCGGTCCAAAAAAAATATCATAACCTATTATTTTAATTTAAATATGGTCAAGACAATACTCTTCCTACAACATTCTAAGACACAAAACGTTCCCACAAGAAGGTTTGGCAGTTTAGACTACAAATGCCATGAACTGCTTGATGATTTGAGAAAATTGTTTTGAGATGAACAATTAGGAGATTGAGCTGTGACTACAATGTGACAACCTTGAGTTCCTACTCTTATTTATTTATTTTATAATATCATATACATTAGCCAACATGGGGTGAGTCAGGTACTAATTTGTTCGTTTATGAGCTATGTCTAGTTGAAATTAGTCTTTTATTGTTTACTGGTCATGTAGTCTTTCGACCTAGCGCATGATCCTACCATATGTTTTCTTTTTGGGATTTGACCCTCTTTTGTTTTAAATTTTTTTTTAAAAAGTATTGACTCTAGGGAACTAAATATGCAATTTAGCCTAAATATAACTTTCACTTATTATACTCATTAACTGATTTCACTCGTTACTTTTCTCTCTAAAGGCAAAAGAAAACACTTTCTTCCTACTTCTTCGTAAGAATTTTGATCTAGATCTAGAGGGACAATTATAGGTTGTATAATGGTTTGAATTATTATTTCTTTATTTTTATATTAGTTCTTATTCTTATGAAATGTTATACATGCTTCTATTATTATGCATGCATATATAATATCTAGCGCCTATCCTTTTTGGTATTTGTGGCTGATCATGGCTTATTAGCCAGATAATAATGGAAGTTTATGGATGATTGTTTCAGAAATAAAAGAAAAGATTGTTGACATAGTAATAAAAATTATTAGTTAGTGAATGAACAATGAAAAGGAGAGTGCACGATTTGACTAATTGTGATTGTGAACGTGTTGGTCTTACTCTTTAACTCCTTTAACCAGAATAACGTGTGCCTAAAATCTTGTAAATCATGCCCACATGTTCGGCAATTAGGAGTATGATGACTAGGGATGGCAATACATGCCAGCCCGCCCCATTTAGGTCCAGCTCGCTATTAGTCCGTCAAAAACGGGACGAATCAATTTAAGGGGGTGGGCTCAAACTCACACCCCGTCCCGCCTAAGGGCAGACTAGCGGGTTGGCAGGCCGGCCCGTCTATTTTTTAAAATATTTTTTTGTCGATTGTTATTAACAAATACGTTGCTATTATAAAAACAATAAATTCAATATAAAGACTCTAACATTAAACAAATCTCAAAATAAATCCACTATACATCCAACATAAAACAAATACCAAAATAAATCCAACAACATGAAATAAGTCTCAATATAATGCAGTGGTGAATCAGTTTTTTTCTAGAGGTAGTAGACTAGTGGTGAATCAGTTATCAACTTATCACTATTGGAAAGAGTGGGACAATTTGAAGTTGGGTAGGTATCATTTGGCCCAATTGTCAAGCGAATAGCGTGCAACAAATCCTTATTTTCATCAAAAGTGTCATCCTCAGTGTGTCTGGTCAAGAGATGTCACCCGTCAGTTTCAAGCTGACAGTCCTAAACAACGGACCGCTTACATTTTTACCACTTTCAAGCCGACAGTCTTAAACAACGGACCGCTTACATTTTTACCGCTTTCAAGCCGACAGTCATAAACAACGGACCGCTTAAGTTCGCACTTTTTTTCTTATTTCAAGCTGCCAGTCCTAAACAACGGACAGTCCACGTCTATCTGTTATTTCAATAGTGTCATCCCCAGCGTAGCTGTTCCAGCGATGCCACTAGTCAACTTCGATTTCAAAAGTGTCATCCCCAGCGTAGCTGTTCCAACGATGTCACTAGTCAATTTCAATTTCAATTTCAATAGTATCATCCCCAGCGTAGCTGTTCTAGTGGTGTCACTAATCAATTTCATTTTCAGTAGTGTCATCCCCAGCGTAGCTGTTCCAGCGATGCCACTAGTCCATTTCAATTTCAATAGTGTCACCCCCAGCATAGCTGTTCAAGAGGTGTCACTAAAAAGTTTTGTCTTCGTTTAAGCTATCGTCCCAAACCCACACAGTAGTAGAATATCATTTTCCCCAGTAAAACTACATTCCCTCAAAGGAGTCGGATCCATTTCTTCAACAAATCCAGGCATCCCGTCGTTATCACTCGTCCCAGTCAAGTCATCCATGCCGTCTTGCATTCATAACGGTGTCACATGCATTCATTACTCGTCCCAGTCGAGTCATCCACGTCGTCTTGCATTCATAACTGCGTCACATGCATTCACACGGTATCTTAGGGTCAAAAATAGGTGTACTTTGTATTTAAGTCTCTTCGGCCCGTCAAATCAAAGATTCCATCTTCAAAATTCCGAATGAAGAAACTTAAATAGGGGCATCTGTCATACCCCGATTTTTGACCCAAGATCCCACGGACACGCGTCATTCGACTCTGACTTTTCAGTGAAAATTTCGGCAGAGAGGTATTTTAAAATACCTCATTTTTGGTTCCGAGTCGGGCGCAATTCTCTTTGTTTTATTTTTATTTTCATCCTTTTATTTAATCATTTTTAATTTCAATTTTTATTAGTCATTTTTATCTCTTCATTTTTATTTGTTTTATTATTTAAAGTCCAAAGAGTCAAAATAGATTGGATAAGTCCAATTGGTCCAAGTCCAACAAACTGCAAGCTATCACAAGCCTCATTACGTGTTTCTTTCATCTCATCCAAGCCAATTTTTCTGCCTGATTCAACAAACCCTAAATTCAATTTGTAACCCTATAAATAGAACCAGCAGAAACACAAGTGGGGGGGGGGGGCCGCAAATTTCCATCAGAAAAAACCTGCAAAGAGAACGTACAAAAAATTCACAGTTTCACAAGGGCCAAAATTTCACTCAAACCTACAAACAAATCCCACAGTCAGGAACCAATCACAACAATCCCAAACAAGGACCACACCAACACAAATCCCACTGTCGCCGTCACAGCAACAATCAAGACCCTCAATCCGATCTCAAACGCCACCAAAAGTTTGTACGGCTGCCCAGGCGAGACGATCTGTACCATAACACGTAGGACGGTCCAAACTCAGTTCAAAGCAACATAAATCAGGAAAGAAAATAAAACAAAAGGTATAATCTTTCTAAACTTAGATCTAGGGCGTTAAGAGTTTTGTTTGGGAATTTTGAGGTCGGAAATGGGTAGAGGAGAACAAAAAAAGAAGAAATCACAAAAAAAAAAGTGGCTTTAGCGGCGGCGCCGCCACCTACGGTGGTCGGCCACCGCGCCGGAGCCACCACCGGCCGTTAACCTCCTCGCCGGAGAAGAATACATAATTAGAGAGGGAAGAGAGCTTCTCTCACTAAGAGAGAAGGAAGAGAGAGAAACGCAAGGAGGAAATGAGTAAAAATGGGTCTTACAACCCTTATATATTCCCTCGAACCAGTTCGCTTCTCCTGGCTTGAACCAAACCGTTCCTAGCCGGTTCCCTGGAAGCCCAACACGTTTTTGCACCCATAAAGCCCATTAACAGCTTTCTTTCACTTATGCACACCCCATCTTCATGATTGCACCTCTGTTCTATTTTCCTTTTTATTTCTAACATGCAGGTTATTCCGTGTTGCATCTTATTTCTCTATTCACATGCGTTTTTAGTTTAGTTTCATCATTTTGCATTTCATTGGTTTACTTTTTTTAATTATTTATTTTTATAGCAAGAACGTAGAATGTAAATAGGCTTTAATGTAATTTATTTATTTTTTCCCGCAGACCCTAGAATGTATTATTAGGTTTTTGTAATAGCTTAGGTGCATGTGTGTGTGTGTGAGTGTATGCCTGGTCGTTTGTGCTTTGTAGTTTAGGTTAAAGGTCTCATGTGGTCCAACGCCACTGTGAGTTCCCCGCGCTTTTATTCTTTCCTGCTCCGTTAAGTTTACTTTGATTCCAATTTTTTGAAAACCACAAAAAATACATATAACAAAAATCACAAAAAATATTTTTAAACAAACCTTGATCTTAAATCAAGTGATCCTTTTATTTTATTTTCTTAATCAAATGCCAATCAATTTAACTTTATTTTGAGATCACCTTCTTTACTATTAAAAAACACAAACAAATACTCATTTGCCACTTCGGCCTTCTTTCATTTTAAAACATTTTCAAAAAAATCATTAAAAAACACTCAACCAATCAAACGCAATTTTTACCCCGAACTACGAGGTTTTGATCCCTCACGGATACGTAGGCAAAGGACCATGTCCTTCCAAATCAATAAAAAATGTAGATAATTAGGTTTCTTTTCTTAATCATTTTTAATTCCATTTTTTTCAAACTAAGCAAGTTATAGCACATTAATTAGATAAAACCAAGAGGTTCCCGTAGAGTACTACGGACATAAAGGGTGATAATACCTTCCCTTTATGTAACGAACCCCCGAACCCTTAATCTTTAAAATGTGGTATTTGAACCTTTTTCCACTTTCTTTTAAAAAATAAAATGTTCAGTCGTGAAATAAAATAGTGAGTCAAACGCTAATCAAATAGCCTTGATCTGCGAAAAATGATGCGACAGATATATATCCGTCTTTTAGGTGAAATGTGATTTTTGAAACTTATTGTTTCTTTGAGGTGTTAGTTGTTAATGGTGATTATGTTAATGATTTTAATATTGGTGATTGTTTGGTGATTTTAATTTGATGATGATGACTCTTGTTGAATTAAGACTTGTGAATTATGAAGTGAGAGTGTTTCTTTTGGTGATGACTATTTCATGAATGGTTGGTGATAAATATGATTATATTTTGATGATGATGTTTGAAGATAATTATGATGATGATGATTTCAATGATGACGATTTATTAATGGTGATGAATTCTTACATGCGTAGAGGCGATGATATTGTTGGTGATTGCATGTATAAAGGTGTCGGTGTTTATGTTGGTGATTTGTTGCTTGAACGTATGCATTGTTGAGTCATATGTTCATGCATTCATATATTTCCATAGGCGATGTTTAGAATACTTTGTATTCAAGAGGCGATGTTGTGATACATTTGTATCTTGAGGTGACGACCTTGATGTTGACCGGTACCACATGCATATAGAGTCGTGTCTAGGCGCATTTCATACATTTGGTGAAGTTGTTAGTCATATTTTTTTTATATGCTTGGTGAACCTTGGTGATTTATGTGCATTGGTGAACTTGGTGAATTGTGTACTCGGTGAAATTTGATGAGTATGTGAAGATGTGTAATTAATGATGTTTGTTATTTTTTATGATACTTGTACACTTGTTGATTTTAATTGACGATATTTATTTTGGTGAAAATAATGAAGTGTAAATTATATGTATGTGATTTGATGATGTCTTTTGTTACGATGTTTTCCTTGCTTATAATTTTGAAATGATGAATTGTATTGTTGAGTGGTATGCTAAATGAGGAATAAGGTGAGTAATTTTTATATTGATGGATGATATAAATGATGAGTTTTGATGATAATTTAAAGTATGAATATGCTGGAGGTATTATGATAGAGGTAGAATGATATGATTGGCGTTGAATCGACGATAATATTCATGTTAAGTTAGTATTCTAGGAATTTTGGGTATGTATATGTTCTTTGCATGAAATCATTGAATGCTTATGTTTGATTATGTTTAATTATGAAATGTGAACTAACCCCCAGTGGTCGTTTGGTTGACCGCCTATCTTATTCATATGGATGGGTAGACGGCGTGCAAGAGTAGTTTGCTTTAGCTTGGTGAGTTGTTGGAGGTTAGCTTTAGAGCTACCTCGTTTTTCATTTGGAGTCTTAGAGTGTCGGCTCTGATTTAGGGGTGTCTGTCGTTTCATTTTCATTTATGACTTGTGAAGACTTTTATTCACTCAGTATGTTGAGTTGAGATTTTATATTTGGTGTTGTATTGAGGTTTATATGACATGGCTACTTGGAAATGTTTTAATTTAGTTGATGATGAGATATTATTATTATTATTCTGCTGCGATGTTTTGAGAAAAATTATTTATGCATGTCGAACTTATAGAAGAAGTAGCATCTAAATTTTTGCATGATTTGTATTATTTGCGTAATTTATCACTTACTACCTCATTTGCATGTTTGGTTATCCTTTGGTATTCGACGGAATCCTTATAGTTAATGTGGTAGTGGATGTTGTCTGGAAGCTAAAAAATGAGTTGTTATTCAAAGTTGATTTTGGGAAAGCTTTGATTTAGTTGATTGGAAATATCCAAAAATAGTGATGGTAAAATTGATTTTTCCTACCCTTTGGTCGAAGTGGATCATGGAATGAGTTACTGATGACAGGTTATCTTACGTTATTCTTAGCATGTTTTTAGTTATTTTTAGTAGGATTTAGCAGCAAAAAGGAGGAGTATTAGAACGATTGCCTATGATTTCGGAACTTTTGTAATGTTTTCTATATTTGAGTATGTACTTCTAGTTTTCCCGAAACATAGCAATTTTAGGGGAGTTTTGAAGTAATCCACGAAGAAATCAAGCAAATCGGCAAATCAAGAACATCTGAAAAATTGTGAAGATTCAAGAAATAAGAATAAAGATTCAAGAGGTCTCAGAAGACTTACAAATGGGAGGAATTTTGTTCCCAAAGTACCGAGGCAAGTTATTTGGAGACGAAGACCTAAAAACGACGGAAAATCGGAGATTGGGCCCAAGAGTTAGACACCATGCACCTAGGGCATGGAAAAATTCCTCGTGCATGGATTTTCCAATCCATGCACCTAGGGTGTTTTACATGCGCCTCATGCATGCAAAAATGCAGGGCACAACCATCTTTTCTTGCTTCCGTGTTGGATAAACCCCGCACTTTACCTATGTAGAAACTTTCACTATAAATACCAATCTTCCTTATTCATAATTTATCGTTCATGACTATGGCAGTTCAAGAGGAAGGCAACTTTGGAGCTTCAGGAGAGTTTCTATCTTCTCCTTGATTTTCTAGGGTATGTTTTTATCTTTAGTAATTTGTTTTTAGTTACCGTGTGTAACTAAATCTTTTTAGGTTAGAATTCTAAGATAAACCTCTTTAGAAATTTTATTTTTTAGGAGAGTTCTAAGATGAACCTCTTGATTTTCTAGGGTATGTTCACTATTAAGTTTTATTAGGAAATAGTTTATTTGTGTGAGAGGGGCAACCCTAGATTAGGTACATAGGTTGTGACAGGGCCTAATATTGCTATAACTAACTGGATGCTTATATCTTGACATTTATATCCTTTTACTAATAACTATCTTTCTAGGAAGTAAGTTAAAATTAACTAGGCAAAGATGTCATAGGAATTATTGACCCTATACGTATGTGCTTAGTGGCTAAAAACTATTAAGACTGGGTGGTGCCCACTGAAACCTAGGAATTAACAGGTTTGTAATTAGGGAAACAAGTCCCTAGCTGAAGAAAATAAGTCGTAACCTAATAGAACCATTCTCTTGAAACCTGTAGTAAGGTAGACGTAGATTAGGGCTCCCCGTTTGTAGAACTACTAAGAAAGTATAGAGAGAGTGTGCTATGAGTGTCCTAAGATTCATAGATGGGCAAACCTAAGGGAACCTTGGCCTTCATTGCATTGGGAAACATTGGAAAGCCAATTTAAGTTTATGTTTCAATTAACTTTGAAGTAGCAAGACCCGGCACGTAAGAATCACCGTGCGATTAGCAGATTCAGTTATCCATCGGAGGGATATATCAAAGTAGGTCAGTTATCCATCGTAAGAATGTTGTTAGCAAGGTTAGGTGAGGCAGACTGTATTTAACATCCAGAGGGGGATGGGATTCCATGTGGTTGAGCAACTTTTCAGCATTGGTCCTGGTGTTGGTACTATTGTAGGAAGTTGGATTAATGGTATTACATCTAGAGGGAAAATATTGCTCAGTTTCTCATGTTTGTTTATACTTTGATCATATTTATTTCTCTATTTCTTGTTGAAGCGACACCGTGTATGACATTTTTCACACCATTTTAAATTTTCCTAATTTTTTTTTATACACAATATTTTATCACCTTTTAGTAACATTTTTTCTTAATTGGCAGTGCAGTTAATATACCTTGTGTTACTGTCGCTGACTGTCCAAAGGTAGACAAACCTCTAAATATGTGGTGTATTAACCAGTATTGTGTCTATGGTTTTAGAAAACCTACAACCTAAAACACGATTATCTCATAATATTTATACTTGTATAAATTATTTCAATATTTGATTTGTAGATTTTCAATTTAAATGCATTTGTATGCAATGCGCTCTTTTTTTCTTCCTTTTGTGTTATCCCACTTAAGGTTTGTAATGACATGGTTGTCTATAATATGTATTCCCTTAGTAATACGATATATCATTGTATGTGTGTTTGATTTGGTTAGACAATTTTCTAGTTTTTATCTTTATGTGTTTACCTTTGTAAATTAGTTCAACTATAGACTATTGAAATTAAGTATATTAATCTTATTATAAAGAAATATACATTATTTTTAGATTATCATTTTTTTAGGTTCAAGTGGTTGATGTGATCCATCAACGAGTTCAAATTTGGAAAACAATTATTGTTTAGACTATTCTTTTTGAACTATGAATTACCAAGGGTCCTTCCTCTTGGAACTTGACACACACAAAAAATCAAGGAGACATACACGGAATGGCTAAACTGCTAGCCTACATATACATGGGTACGATCATATAACCAATAAGCCCATTAGTAAACAAAAATGAGAATTTATTTTCCCACCCTCGATGCTTCTTGCATGCCCTTAAAATTCGAAAAATGTCCTCATATTTTTGGATTACAAAATTTGAAATGAGTTTTTGAGTTTCAAAGTGTAAGAAATTATCCATGGTCGTTTTAGCAATAGTTCAACAGTGGGTAACTTCTTTTTTCCTAAATTTATATCATAAAATCCAAAAAGTAAATATGTATTTGTTTCAAGATTTTTTGTGTCTTTATCTCTCCAATCTAAAACACGATTATGTTGTATCTAAGTGATAATATTATCTTTTATCAAAAAGTGAATAATATTATGTGTGCGTCATAATAGTAACATGATTATGTGTTTAGTCAATGCGCTCTTCTTTTCCTTCCTTTTGTGTTATCCCACTAAGTTTTCCGCTAGCAAGGTTTTTAACAACATTGTTGTCTGTAATATGTATTCCCTTTCCCTTAGTAATATGATATATCATTATATGTATGTTTGATTTGGTTAGACAATTTTCTAGTTTTTATCTTTATGGTTTACCTTTGTAAATTAGTTCAACTATAGACTATTGAAATTAAGAATATTAATCTTATTATAAAGAAATATACATTATTTTTAAATTATCATTATTTTGGGTTCAAATGGTTAATGTGATTCATCAAAGGACGAATTATTTAAAAAATTCGGTGTTCCATTCTTGGGTAAAACAGTTTTTGGTTAGACTATTCTTTTTGAACTACTCCCTCCGTCCTAGTTTAACTGAGTTAGTTGACCATTTCACACAGATTAAGAAAAGTGTATAAATGAAAGAGAAAGAACAATGATTTTGAGTGTATTTGTCAAGTATTGGTTCATTCTTCTTTATCATAGACGTAAAATAGAATTGAATTGGGAGTGGTGAAAGTAGTATTAATTAGAGTTATAACTGGAAAAAAATAATTAATGTTGTATTAAAAAATAAAACTGATCGATTCTTAGGACAATATTTTTTTTACAAATGACTTTGTTGTTATGGACAAGGGGAGTATGAGTTACCAAGGGAGGTTCCTCTTGGAACTGGACACAAAAATCAATGAGAGATACACGAAATGGCTAAGCCGCGGTATATCGAATTATTAGTTACTATTTTTATATTGACATGTTGATATTCTATTTTTCATCTTTACCAGTTAACTTATCATTCTCCTTAATTTGTTCTCAAGAGCCTATCATCTTTTCACTATTTTGGTTAGAATTTTTCAGAGTTATGGATGAAAATACTAAGTATTTTCTAATAAAAGAAAGAAAGATATTCCAGTAACAATGATAAACTGTGTTTATTAGGGAAATATATATGATTTATATGTGAACCTAGAATCGATATAGAGTCATTTTTCATACTAGTCTACATTATATTGTTTTAATATTTTTTTCTCCTATCTTTTTTGTAACACCCGAAACCTCTTATGGATTTGTCAACTTACATCACAACCAACACAAGTCTTTTTAGTGTGAATTGTCCTAACACGTACACTTATTTCTAGGAAATTTCCCTGAATGTCGCCATCCATATACTACTTCGAGTAAAGCACGACTAACTATGTGGTTCTTATTTATTGGAATACTAAAAAGAAGAGACATCTTGTTAGTATATGCAGTATCAATTAATTCTTATAAGCCATCCTTCAACTGTATAGTCCTAAACCTCCGTGACCTTATGATCCTTTTCATTTTGATTTTATTTGGTTCATTCATGTATTCCTTGCCTAGAATCATGCTAGGAACACTCATTGCATGTATCATGTTCATTGGCGATCACTTCTCTCCCTCGTCAGCCTTAGGCATCACATACCCACCAACTTCAATGAGGTTCGTCTCCAAACCACATTACACTAAGAAAGATCTGCTCTAAAACCATTTGCAACGCCCTAGTCTACTATTAGGATTATCAGTCGACCATAGAAACCAATATGAGTCTTTTCAGCATGATTTGTCCTCACATGCACGCCTTCTACGATATTTCCTATGAAGTGAGTGACAGGGGAAAAATGCATTGCAAAGACTCATGTTGAATTTCAGGGTAAGTCAACAATCCTAAAAGTTGTCTAGGCTGTTTGAAATGGTATCAGAGCATACCTCTCTCAATACCATATGGTTTGGAGACAAACCAAACGGAATTTGATGGGCACGTGAACTCTAAGGCTGACGAAGGAGGGGAGCGGTTGTCAATGAATATGGCATGTGAAACGAGTGGCTCCTTGGTATTCTTTTAGATAGAGGAGACATGAATGAATCTAATGACATTAGAATGAAAGGGATCCTAATCCGTGTAAATATGACATTTCTTTTAAGATTGATTTGTATTATATATAGCAATAAGATGTATCTTTTTTTGTAGTTTAAATCATAAGAACTCTAAAGTTAAGTGTAATATCCTGGATTTTTATCCAAGACATTATCTCTATTTCTTTCATTTAGAAAGATATAACTAATTTTTTTGTTTAACAATAGTCATCAATGATAAATTTCTAACAAAAACTTTGGTAAAATTCTTAAGAAAAATTAATTAGAAACTTAGGATTTCAACTCCAGTTAACGACAAAAACTAATAAACTTCCAAAAATTATTTAAATCTCAATTCAGTTAAAAACCCCATTTTGTTCCCCTCGCATACACGCTTTAAGCAAAAACACCAACCACACATCATCACTTCTTTGATACCTAATGTGTTGATAGGGTTAGTCACCAACACCCATTAAATAAAATCAATAATAAAGTAAGACGTCAAATAAGAATATACACAATCATCAAAAAATCATGTTATGACCATTCATTTTGGTTTAAGTTATTCATCACTCCAACAATTTTGTTTAAGACATCAAATGAAGTTTAATGCAAATGCATGAGATGTAAGTGTTGGAACAAGGGTGTTCAGCAATACCACGTTTTGAGTTTTGATGATAACAAGGTATTAAAAATTGTCAATTGGATATGCTAATATCTGTTTAAGTATGCAGGATCTTAATCAAGATTTTAATCTTAGAAAGTATTATGTTTGAACATTTTGAGAGCAAAACCAAGAGAAGCTTGTTGCTTGTGATTCTGAAGATCTAGAGAGTCTGAAGAATCATCAGAAGCTGTGTCAAGAAGTCCTGAAAACTAAGAGAATCTTCAAATAAGTCTGAAGACTATCAGAACCTGAAGTTCAAGAGAGTCTGAAGACTATCAGAACCTGAAGACCAAGAGAGTCTGAAGATCATCAGAAACTGAAGTGCTACAGTGAGTCTGAAGATCTATTTAGAAGGATTTCTAAAGGGATTTCGATGCATAAGAAACACTCACTTGGAGTAACGGCTAACTTCAAAGTCAACTTGAGCGTGGGATGCTCAACGACAAAGAATACAGAATAGGACAGAGTACGTGTGTACGAACTCTGGTTCCACTACTCCACTACCTCGTACAGTTTGGCAACTGTGTCTACCGGTATTGAGCTTCAAAAGGAATTGAATTCAAACTATGCATTTGAAGGACTATTACCATATCAAGCAACAGATCAACAGCTACTGATCAAGCTTCCAGAATTCTCTTGATCTGTTGGATTGTCTCAACGTCTTTTTTCAACGCCTATATAAAGGATAGAAGACTTGAAGAATATGTTGGACTCTACAACTGAAAAACTACGCTGTCAAGCTATTGTATTCTAACTGAGTCATACCAGAAACACATCAACAACTTAGATTATTCTTACAAACTGTGTATTCTAGAATCTCTAAGTTCATCAGAAAAACAGAGTTTGTCTTTGTTTATATTATTGGAACACATTTGATTGTTTGTCAAGTGTCTCCAACTCTATTTAATTTTCTGTAAAGTGTGTCAGAAGTCTCTTGCTTGTGTGCTTGAGCAAAGAAGTCTCTTAGTTGTGTCTTTGAGCATTGGAAGACTCTTGCCTGCGTGCTTGAGCAATTGGAAGTCTCTTACTGTGTGTTTGAGCAACTTGTAATTGATATTACATTTTTAGTGAAACTCTCCTTGGAAGTGCAAGGGGGACAGGACTACTTCCGGTTTGTGGAAGGAACCTGTATAATTGCTTGTGTTCTCTCTTTCTTTCTATCTCTTGTTAATTTCCGCTGCAACAGAATCTGGTCTTCCATCAGACTCCGATCCTGGAAAAACAGATTCTTACTCTTCAAGAGTTTCGGAAGAAAAAAAACATAATTCAACCCCCCCCCCCCCCCCTTCTTGTGTTTTTCTCACCTTCAGTTGGTATCAGAGCTCCGGCTCTGTTGTCATAGCACTTAACCGTGTAACAGAAAAGATCCAGAGAAAAACATGTCTTCCAGTGAACCTTCTACTTCTGGTGCTAATTCTGGTGCTGCTATACCATACGACTATGGATCCAATAACAGCAGTAAGAAAGCTGATTATGGGAAAATTCCAAAGTTTAATGGTGATCCTGAAGAATTTTCTTGGTGGAAAACCAACTTCTATAGCTATGTCATGGGTCTTGATGAAGAACTCTGGGACATACTTGAAGATGGTGTTGGTAACTTACAACTTGATGACGAAGGTGCTGCCATTGACCGTAAACTTCACACTGCTGCTCAGAAGAAGATCTACAATAAACATCATATCATCAGAGGAGCTCTTGTCACTGCTATTCCTAAGTCTGAATACATGAAGATGAGTGAAAAATCTACTGCTAAAACCATGTTTGCTTCTATTTGTGCAAACTATGAAGGGAGCAAGAAGGTCAGGGAAGCTAAAGCTCTTCTATTGGTTCATCAGTATGAATTATTCAAGATGAAAGAGGATGAAAGCATTGAGCAGATGTACTCAAGATTTCAAACTCTAGTATCTGGACTTCAGATACTAAAGAAGAGTTACATAGCTTCTGACCATGTTAGCAAGATTCTAAGGAGCTTACCCTCTAGGTGGAGATCAAAGGTTACTGCAATTGAGGAAGCTAAGGATTTAAACACTTTAAGTGTTGAAGATCTTGTCAGCTCTCTCAAAGTTCATGAGTTAAGTCTCAATGAACATGAATCTGCAAGAAAGTCTAAAACCATTGCTTTAAAGTCAAAGGGAAGATCCTCAAAAGCTCTCAAAGTTGAAGAGTCTGAAAATGAATCTTCTGCTTCTGAAAGCTCTGAGGAAGATCCTGATGTTGCTAAAGAAATGGTTATGCTTTCAAGAAGAATGCAATACCTTGCTAAAAAGAACAAGAATTTTCTAAGAGCAGTGGTAAGGGTTTCAAGAAGGAAGAACAAAAAGGTTGCTTCAACTGCAAGAAGCCTGGGCACTTTATTGCTGATTGTCCAGAGTTGCAGAAAGAGAAATCCAAATCAAAAAGGTCAACCTTTAAGTCAAGCAAGTTTAAGAAGCAAATCAAGAAAAGTCTGATGGCTACCTTGGAAGATCTTGATAATGAGTCAGGGTCTGAAAATGATGATGCTGATGGTGAAGCTAATGTAGCTATTGGATTAATGGCTACAACTGAATCAGTAAAAGAGGCACCTGAGGCAGAATCAGATGTAGACTCTGAAAGTGAGACTGAGGTATTTTCTAAACTCACAAGATTTGAATTAGTAGATTCTATCAAAGAACTTCTTGGTCACTATGAAGCTAAATCCACTAAGTTGAAGAAAGTCAAACAGCAGCTTGATAAGTTGTCAAAAAGGCATAACTCAACTCTGTTGGAGTTAGAAAGTTTAAAAGATGAAAATGATTCTTTATTGATCAAGAAGTGTAGTTGTAAATACTTGAGTGAGCAAGATGTTTCTCTACAAGAATTTATTGCTACTGGAATTGATAGATCCAGGGTAGCATCTATGATCTATAGCACATATCAGAACAGAGGACAGAGTCTTGGATTCATTGGAGGTAGCTCAAATGAAGTGATCCTGAAACCAGGTCCTGATGGCGCCAGAGAAGCATTGAAAAATCACTTTGTAAGTGAGTCTGATGAAGTCAACACAGTGACTCATTCAGAACCTAAAGCTTCAAGTTCTAAAGTTATGACTAAGTCAAAATCTCATTATGCAAAGTCAAAGGTTCTGAAAAACTTTGAACCTAAGGCTTCAATGATTCAGATTCTGAAAAAATCAGAGTCTGGTAAACAGACTCTGAAGAAGCCAGAGTCTGAAAAACAAAAGCCTAAGTTTCAAAGAAGAGAAACTGTGAAAGGTAAGTTGGATCCTAAACTAACAGGTTCTAAACCCAAAGTTTGGAGGAAAACAATGTCAATGACTTCAAGACACACAATACAAAAGGGATTCAATGGTTCAAGGACTAACCCAAGAGGACCCATGAGAATATGGGTACCTAAGTCTGAAATTGTTGATGCTGCAGGTATGTCTAAAAGGACAAGAAAGGCAGAAGGCCTGGTACCTGGACAGTGGATGCTCGCGACACATGACAGGAGAAAATTCTATGTTCCTAACCCTAACCATGAAAGAGGGAGGAACTGTGGGATTTGGAAGAAACCAGACTGGAAAAATCATTGGTACTGGAACCATTGGTAACTCTCTAATCTCTATTAGTAATGTGTGGTTTGTTGATGGGCTTAGACATAACCTACTGAGCATAAGTCAATTGTGTGACAGTGGTTATGATGTTTTGTTTAATAAGAACAACTGCACTGTAGTCAACAAGGATGATCAATCCATAGTCTTCAAGGGAAAGAGAAGAAACAATGTCTACAAAATAAAGTTCTCTGAACTGACTGATCGGAAGGTAATTTGCCTTTTGTCAATGGGTGATAAGAAATGGTTGTGGCATAGACGGTTGGGACATGCAAACTGGAGGTTAATCTCTAAGCTTAGCAAGTTGCAACTAGTCAAAGGCTTACCAGACATTGACTATCATTCAGATGCTCTTTGTGGAGCATGTCAAAAAGGAAAAATTGTTAAGAGTTCTTTTAAACCAAAAGAAATTGTTTCTACCTCCAGACCCTTGGAGTTACTTCACATTGACTTATTTGGACCAGTTAGCATTGCATCCTTATATGGAAGTAAGTATGGACTAGTCATTGTTGATGATTACATCAGATGGAGTTGGGTTAAGTTTCTGAAAATTAAAGATGATTCATATTCTGTGTTTAGCAAATTCTGCATCCAAATTCAATCTGAAAAAGAATTGAAAATTTTGAAAGTCAGAAGTGATCATGGAGTAGAATTTGAAAATGAGCCATTTGAGTTTTTCTGTGAAAAACATGGAATTATCCATGAATTCTCTGCACCTAGAACTCCACAACAAAATGGAGTTGTAGAGAGAAAGAACAGAACCTTACAAGAAATGGCAAGAACCATGATCCATGAGAACAGTCTAGCTAAACATTTTTGGGCAGAAGCAGTAAATACAGCATGTTATGTTCAGAACAGGATCTACATCAGACCTCTGTTGAACAAAACAGCTTATGAACTCTTTAAAGGCAGGAAACCTAACATATCTTATTTTCATCAGTTTGGATTTACATGTTATATCCTAAACAATAAAGTCTATCTAAAGAAATTTGATGCCAAAGCTCAGAAGGGAATCTTTTTAGGTTACTCTGAAAGATCTAAGGCATACAGACTGTATAATTCAGAAACACAATGTGTTGAAGAATCTATGCATGTTAGATTTGATGACAAAGTGTCTGGAAGTAAAACTCCAGAGCAAGATGAAAGCTTTGCAGGATCTCAAGATTCTGATATCAACTCAGAATCTGATCAGATTCCAGAATCTGAAGATACTCTAGAAGCTGTAGCATCCCCTGAAGTTCTTAATGAAGAAGCTTCTGAAGAAGCTCAAGATGGTTCTCAGCAAGCTAGTCAATCCAAACATTCTTTCAAATACAAGTCTTCACATCCTGAGGATCAAATCATTGGCAACAAAGATATTCCCAGAAGAACAAGATCACATTTCAGACAAGAAGAGTCTGCCTTGGGATTATTCTCTGTTATTGAACCAACCTCTGTTGAAAAATCACTTGGAGATGAAGGATGGATTTTGGCAATGCAAGATGAACTTAATCAATTCAAAAGGAATGAAGTATGGGATCTAGTAGCTAAGCCTGAACACAAGAACATTATTGGAACTAAATGGGTGTTCAGAAACAAACTTAGTGAACAAGGAGAAGTAATCAGAAACAAAGCCAGACTTGTTGCACAAGGCTACAGTCAACAAGAAGGCATTGATTACACTGAAACATTTGCTCCAGTTGCAAGATTGGAAGCAATCATGTTACTTCTTTCCTATGCAGTCAATCACAACATAATCTTGTATCAAATGGATGTTAAGAGTGCTTTTCTTAATGGTGTCATTTCTGAAGAAGTTTATGTCAAACAACCTCCTGGCTTTGAAGATTTAAAACATCCAGAGCATGTTTATAAATTGAAGAAATCACTATATGGCTTGAAACAGGCTCCCAGAGTTTGGTATGAAAGACTAAGTAATTTCTTAATTCAAAATGATTTTGAAAGAGGAGAAGTTGACACTACACTATTCAGAAAGACTCTGAAGAAGGACATTCTTATAGTTCAAATCTATGTTGATGATATCAATTTTGGTTCAACTAATGGTTCACTCTGCAAAGAGTTTTCTAAGGCAATGCAGGATGAATTCGAAATGAGCATGATGGGAGCATTGAAGTTCTTTTTAGGAATTCAAATCAACCAATGCAAAGATGGAGTCTATGTTCATCAGTCCAAATACACTAAAGAGCTCCTGAAGAAGTTCAATCTTAAGGACTGCAAAGAAATGAACACTCTAATGCATCCAACCTGCACTCTAAACAAAGAAGATCAAGGAACCAAAGTTGATCAGAAGCTGTATAGAGGTATGATAGGTTCTTTGTTATACCTAACTGAATCTAGACCATATATTTTATTCAGCGTATGTCTGTGTGCAAGGTTTCAATCAGATCCTAGAGAGTCTCACTTAACAGTTGTTAAGAGAATCTTTAGATATCTGAAAGGAACTATTAATCTTGGACTTCTGTATAAGAAATCTTCTGATTATAAGCTAGTTGGATTCTGTGATGCTGACTATGCTGGAGTCAGGACTGAAAGAAAATCAACCAGTGGCAATTGTTAATTTTTGGGAGAGAATCTGATATCCTGGGCTAGCAAGAGGCAAGCAACTATTGCTTTGTCTACAGCAGAAGCAGAATACATCTCAGCTGCTAGTTGTTGTACGCAGCTACTCTGGATGAAACATCAGCTTGAGGATTATCAAATAACGGAAAATTGTATCCCAATTTATTGTGATAATACAGCTGCTATATGTTTATCTAAGAATCCAATTCTGCATTCAAGAGCAAAACACATTGAGATTAAACATCATTTTATTAGAGACTATGTTCAAAAAGGAATTCTAGATATTCAATTCATTGATACTGATCATCAATGGGCTGATATATTTACTAAACCTTTGACTGTTGAAAGATTTGATTTTATAAAGAAAAATTTGAACATGTGTTATGTCTCTGGTTAATGTGTGCTTCTGAAAACAGAATTCAGACTCTGAAAGTTACTCAGAAGCTAATTGAGAATCAGACTCTCTCTTGGAGAGTCTGATGAATATAAGCTTCTGAAGACACTCAGACTCTGTTAAGGAAACTTAGACTCTTAAAAAGCTCGTATAAGTGGAAGGATGACTGTTGAGTTCAGTAACACCTGCCCCACTACGGTGACAGTTACTATTTAAGTTCTCAGACGCGGCCTGTCTGTATTGGGTAGGAACTCAAAGGGCAATGATTTTATTCCGTTTAACAAGTAACTCTCGCGTCTTCCTAACACTTTTACGGCTGCATGCTCACTAGTCTTTATTGCTTATGTTTGTTTGTCCCTTTCTCTTTTTTAAATGGTTTTCCACATTCAATATAAATAGCAATCACACACAACCCACTTCACTTTCCACACTTTGATTTTTCTCTGAACTACTCTTTCTTTTTTAGTCTCTGAAAAACTTTGTTTCTAAAAATCAAACCTAGAACCTTACAAATGGCAAGTGAACTCGTTCAATCCGGTGTGATCGTCAAAATTGGAAAATCCTATGTGATTAAACCCAGAACAATGAACATCATCAAAGAGACTCTAGAAGTTCAAGTGGAATCTCCAGTTGATTTTGGTTCCTTGATGAGGCATGGTGTCGACGTCTCTTCTTATTTCTTAGCACAAGGAATGATGAATTACTTTGGTATGTTGAATGGACCAACATATCAAGAACTCGTTAGAGACCTCTGTATCAAGAACTCGTTAGTTCCTTTTGGAATATTGATTTATGAGATTCTGTATCAAGGAGGCCTCTTGAAGGTTTTGACAGAATCTGGTATTGTATCAGACGCTCAGCTTGGAACAGTAACAGGGAGAATCATCAACGGCAAGACTCTTCAATACATGAAGATTGTCCGGAGGTACAACCCTTCTAATCTAGATATGAAGGAGAATTCTGTACAATCTGATCTGATGATGGACTGCCCTCTATTTCCAAAGAAGACAATCCTGAAGTCCTTGCAAGATTTGTAGTAGATTACTACAATGAGACTGGTAGAATAATCAACTATTCTGCCATTCCTGAGACTGCTGGAGGAGGACCTCTTAAGGTCAAAGGCAAAAGGACCAAGGAAGTCAATCTAGAAGAGGAGGAAGAGAAGCAAGAACCTCCTAAGAAGAAGAAAAAGTCTAAATCAACAGCTCTTCTAGGAGTAACTATTGGTGCCTCTGAAACCATAGCTCCTATGCCTCTATCTGTCTCTCCTGCATCCAAGGAAATTAAGGAAAGGATAAAGAAATCCAAGGATGAGAAGAAAACAAAGGACGAGAAGAAGGCAAAGGATGAGAAGAAAGCTGAGATAGCAAAGGCTAAGAAGAAGGCTCCTGTTCTGCAATTGGCAAATAAACCATTCTTTGATGCTGATCAATACAATCCAAGGGACACAATGGTTTATGATACGCTTAAGAAGAAGCTTCACAGAGTTCAAGAAGAAGCTAGACTTGAAAGAGAAGCTCATCTCAGGAGAACAGAAACTCTTAAGGAAATAGTCAAGAAACATCAAGAGGATCTTCAGAAATTGATGGATCACATTGCCAAACAAAACCAACCTTACTTGCACACCTAGTGTTTAATTTGTTTTGTTTTGTTTTGCTTGTACTATTATTTTCTGCTTTCTATTGACTTCTGAACTTTTACTTCGTTATATCACTTAAGTTTTTTTTACTTCTGATAGTTTTTCTACTTCAATTATTTGTGCTTCTGATATATCTTGCTATATTTATCTAAGTACATCTGAAGTCTAACTATCGTATTCTACATAGAATTTGTCATGTTTTAACAGACTTTAATATGTTTTTGCTCTGAATCTTCTCTTCTCATTTTCTCTAAAAAAAAAAATTCCCTCACTTGAAGTTGTATAAAAAGGGGGAGAAACTTGTCTTTAAACCTTTTTGTTGATGACAAAAGGGGGAGAAAGATCAGTGAATATTTTTTTTAAGTTATTCATGCTAAGTCTGAAGAAAAGGGAAGTTTGCGATAGATACTTCGTTAGATTCTAAGCCCCATTAAATTAAATTCTTCAATTTAATTTTAAAAGAATCTTCTCTCATATTCTTTTTATTATTTTGAGGTTTGATTCAGCTATTTGTGCTAAACACGAATTTAATTAACATGGATAGAACTTAGGGGGAGCTTACAAACCTCAACTTAAGGACTATCAGACTCAGGGGGAGTCAGAGCTTACAAACCTCAGACTCTGAGCTTACAAACCTCAGACCCTTTAGTCAACCTGTTAATTAGATTAACAACAATTGACCTTTTAAATACTGATGTTTGTCATCATCAAAAAGAGGGAGATTGTTGGAACAAGGGTGTTCAGCAATACCACGTTTTGAGTTTTGATGATAACAAGGTATTAAAAATTGTCAATTGGATATGCTATTATTTATTTAAGTAAGCAGGATCTTAATCAAGATTTTAATCTTAGAAAGTATTATGTTTGAACATTTTGAGAGCAAAACCAAGAGAAGCTTGTTGCTTGTGATTCTGAAGATCTAGAGAGTCTGAAGAATCATCAGAAGCTGTGTCAAGAAGTCCTGAAGACTAAGAGAATCTGAAGTTCAAATAAGTCTGAAGACTATCAGAACCTGAAGTTCAAGAGAGTCTGAAGACTATCAGAACCTGAAGACCAAGAGAGTCTGAAGATCATCAAAAACTGAAGTGCTACAGTGAGTCTGAAGCCTACAATCTGAAGATTTGTTTAGAAGGATTTCTAAAGGGATTTCGATGCATAAGAAACACTCACTTGGAGTAACGGCTAACTTCAAAGTCAACTTGAGCGTGGGATGCTCAACGACAAAGAATTCAGAATAGGACAGAGTACGTGTGTACGAACTCTGGTTCCACTACTCCACTACCTCGTACAGTTTGGCAACTGTGTCTACCGGTATTGAGCTTCAAAAGGAATTGAATTCAAACTATGCATTTGAAGGACTATTACCATATCAAGCAACAGATCAACAGCTACTGATCAAGTTTCCAGAATTCTCTTGATCTGTTGGATTGTCTCAACGTCTTTTTTCAACGCCTATATAAAGGATAGAAGACTTGAAGAATATGTTGGACTCTACAACTGAAAAACTACGCTGTCAAGCTATTGTATTCTAACTGAGTCAAACAAGAAACACATCAACAACTTAGATTATTCTTACAAACTGTGTATTCTAGAATCTCTAAGTTCATCAGAAAAACAGAGTCTGTCTTTGTTTATATTTTTGGAACACATTTGATTGTTTGTCAAGTGTCTCCAACTCTATTCAATTTTCTGTAAAGTGTGTCAAAAGTCTCTTGCTTGTGTGCTTGAGCAAATAAGTCTCTTAGTTGTGTCTTTGAGCTTTGGAAGACTCTTGCCTGCGTGCTTGAGCAATTGGAAGTCTCTTACTGTGTGTTTGAGCAACTTGTAATTGATATTACATTTTTAGTGAAACTCTCCTTGGAAGTGCAAGGGGGACAGAACTACTTCCAGTTTGTGGAAGGAATCTGTATAATTGCTTGTGTTCTCTTTTTCTTTTTATCTCTTGTTAATTTCTGCTGCAACAGAATCTGGTCTTCCATCAGACTCTGATCCTGGAAAAACAGATTCTTACTTTTCAAGAGTTTCGAAAAAGAAAACACAATTCAACCCCCCCCCCCCCCCCCCCCTCTTGTGTTTTTCTCACCTTCAGTAAGCGGACATGATTAAGATATCACCCCAATTGACATAATAATTTTAATTGCTTCATTTGACATAATATTTTTAATCGTCCATTTGGCACTTGATAACATACGCCTCATTTGGCAGTTAAAATGAATCGCCCAAACTCTCACTCTTATCACGTTTTGGTCACTCTTAAACCACGTAATTTATCAATTCTACATATTCACTAAAATTAATAAACTTTCACCTATTCATCAAATCACATATTTTAAGAAAATTTCAAATCACAAATTCTTATATTTATCAATCACGAAAAAAGGGAAAAAAAACTAATAAATCTTTTCACTTAAATCAAGAAACATATCAAATTCACATTAAAATCAAGAAATATCAAATTCAATATCATAACCTATTATCGGTCCAAAAAATATATCATAACCTATTATTTTAATTTAAATATGGTCAAGACAATACGTCTTCCTACAACGTTCTAAGACACAAAACGTTCCCGCAAGAAGGTTTGGCAGTTTAGACTACAGATGCCATGAACTGCTTGATGATTAGAACGATTGCCTATGATTTCGGAACTTTTGTAATGTTTTCTATATTTGAGTCTGTACTTCTAGTTTTCCCGAAACATAGCAATTTTAGGGGAGTTTTGAAGTAATTCACGAAGAAATCATGCAAATCGGCAAATCAAGAACATCTGAAAAATTGTGAAGATTCAAGAAATAAGAATAAAGATTCAAGAGGTCTCAGAAGACTTACAAATGGGAGGAATTTTGTTCCCAAAGTACCGAGGCAAGTTATTTGGAGACGAAGACCTAAAAACGACGGAAAATCGGAGATTGGGCCCAAGAGTTAGACACCGTGCACCTAGGGCATGGAAAAATTCCTCGTGCATGGATTTTCCAATCCATGCACCTAGGGTGTTTTACATGCGCCTCATGCATGCAAAAATGCAGGGCACAACCATCTTTTCTTGCTTCCGTGTTGGATAAACCCCGCACTTTACCTATGTAGAAACTTTCACTATAAATACCAATCTTCCTTATTCATAATTTATCGTTCATGACTGTGGCAGTTCAAGAGGAAGGCAACTTTGGAGCTTCAGGAGAGTTTCTATCTTCTCCTTGATTTTCTAGGGTATGTTTTTATCTTTAGTAATTTGTTTTTAGTTACCGTGTGTAACTAAATCTTTTTAGGTTAGAATTCTAAGATAAACCTCTTTAGAAATTTTATTTTTTAGGAGAGTTCTAAGATGAACCTCTTGATTTTCTAGGGTATGTTCACTATTAAGTTTTATTAGGAAATAGTTTATTTGTGTGAGAGGGGCAACCCTAGATTAGGTACATAGGTTGTGACAAGGCCTAATATTTCTATAACTAACTGGATGCTTATATCTTGACATTTATATCCTTTTACTAATAACTATCTTTCTAGGAAGTAAGTTAAAATTAACTAGGCAAAGATGTCATAGGAATTATTGACCCTATACGTAACCTAATAGAACCATTCTCTTGAAACCTGTAGTAAGGTAGACGTAGATTAGGGCTCCCCGTTTGTAGAACTACTAAGAAAGTATAGAGAGAGTGTGCTATGAGTGTCCTAAGATTCATAGATGGGAAAACTTAAGGGAACCTTGGCTTTCATTGCATTGGGAAACACTAGAAAGCCAATTTAAGTTTATGTTTCAATTAACTTTGAAGTAGCAAGACCCTGCACGTAAGAATCACCGTGCGATTAGCAGATTCAGTTATCCATCGGAGGGATATATCAAAGTAGGTCGGTTATCCATCGTAAGAATGATGTTAGCAAGGTTAGGTGAGGCTGACTGTATTTAAGATCCAGAGGGGGATGGGGTTCCATGTGGTTGAGCAACTTTTCAGCATTGGTCCTGGTGTTGGTACTATTGTAGGAAGTTGGATTAATGGTAATTATGTGTGTGACTAAGGGGGTGATAATTCTTTATTATTTTGGTGGGATCCTTGATTGGAAGGTGTAACTTATAGGTTCAGTCCCCTTTTTGATATTTTTGATAACAAATGGCTACGGTGGCTGAGATGAAGCATTTAGGGTGGGGTGAGGCTGGAGAGGCTTGAAAGAGGCGTAGGGGGTTATGGGTTTGGGAGGAGGAGCAGCTGAGGGAGTGTAGTGTTATGTTGAACTTTATTATTTCGTAGGTTGACGTTAATGACAAGTAGCTTTGCAATTTCGAATCTTCAAAAAATACACAATCAGTGGTAGTTATAATTTTCTTCAATAATTAACAACATAAAATATCATTGCAGATAACAACCTTGTATTTTGGGATAAATATGATTCTTCGAAAGTCAATCTTTTTGTGTAGCATCTCTATAATTTTGGCATACTTGTTTTAAGATGTTATATGCGATGTTTCAACGTTATATACACAGAAAGCAGATGTTCCGTTTAATGTTCCAACATCATGCAAATAAACAAATAAAACTAAAGAAAATAAATGACAAGAAAGTAAATGGAATAGTGAGTTTGTTGACCCAGTTTGGTAACAAACACACCTACTCTAGGGGCTACCAAGCCATGAAGGAAATCCACTAGTGTAGTCCTTATTCTAAAGTTCTCAGTAAACCTCGTTTACAACTTAAGACCTAGGACCTACCCGTCTAGACTTCAACCTAGGAACTCCTAGATCTGAGATCCCATCTCACTATCCTACAATCAATCACAGCCCCTGTGATTATCAGATTTAAACACAAAATGATGAAGTTACCTTCAAACACAAACTACAACCTTGCTTCAAAGCTTTGGTCTAGCACACGCATTACGACTCAATAAACAGTCCTTAACATGTATCAACATGATACAAGAAAGGCTCACAAATAACAAACAGTCCTAGACTTGCATCAAAACGATACAAGAGAAGAACACACAAAGAACACGACTCAAAACCCTAAAAACTATTCTTTAGAATGACGGCTTGAATACCTAATTAGGTCTCGAAGTCTTCCTTAAATACTGAAGCAATATGGGCTTGTTAACCTTGTTGGGCTTCAGAACAAAGTAGATCGTTCAGTTGATCTACGTAACAAGAATCAGTAACAAATAAGGAAAGTCCTAATATGTAGGAACTTCCAAACATATCCAAATATTCCCTAAAATATTATTACTCCTTTGGGAATAAAACCACAACTAATTCTCAACAGATATGTGTGTTGCTTGGACAGCAAGATATGAGAACATGGATTCCTTAATAAGATAAAGCGCGTGTACAATCAGGCATAAAACAAGGCACACTGAACTGTGCTGGATGTTGGAACATAATATCCAACATCTTACAGAAATGCCTAAAACATGTTGGAACATAGTATCCAACATCACAAACATGGATATTTGTTTTAGCAATAGTGTAGCCAATACAAATACCCAACAGTCTCCTTCTCATCCGCCTTTCAATGACAGACAATTTGTTTAACCGATGGGTGATTGCAGTTACTTCTCAATCTTATGTGGGAAGGGTGTGGCAATCTATAGGACGCGGCTCTTCTTTTTCTTCACTGTGACTTCTTTCGTCAAATCTAGATCGTTTTTTCGAATTGGTTAGGCATCATCATGGTTTCAGTTTGACTCTTCAGAGTTTTCTCTAAGCGCAATTGTGGCATATTCAATTAATTTGGTTTACTATAGTTTGGGTCTTATGGAAAGAAAGAAATTCAGGAATCTTCAAGAAAAAAAATGATAATATCTACCACTTTCTCGACAACATAAAAGTGCAATCTTGTGGCTGGCAGAAAACGAAACACAACAACTTTACTTTTGACTACCACATATGGTGGCTAAATCCTCTTAATTTCTTGTAGTGGTTCTCTTTAAATTATTTTTGTTGTATCACACATGTACCTGGCGTAACATTACTTTACTCTTAGCTTCTCTCTAGCACTCAGATAATTTTTGTTAGTTATTATAATTTCATTTTAGTTTCTTCATAAAAAAATCAACTTGGATAATTAGGATTTATTTATTTCATATTTGAGAAGATATTAATATTTTATTTAGTAAATCACAGGTTGTAATATGAGTAATATTATTTCCTTTATTAATTTAAGTTATATGAGTGGAAGGAATAGACGCAACATTTTTTTAAAAGATAGAAGCGACATATTGATTAGAGACATATAATATTAAATATAAATTTATAAATGGCTTGTTACAATTCCAAAGTACCAAAAATTATTTAATTCAAGTCAAGGGAGAATGAAATTTTTTCTTATAAAATGATCCAAAAGATTTTCTTTATTACATCTAGAGGGAAAATATGGCTCAGTTTCTCATGTTTGTTTATACTTTGATCATATTTATTTCTCTATTTCTTGTTGAAGCGACACCGTGTATGACATTTTTCACACCATTTTAAATTTTCCTAATTTTTTTTATACACAATATTTTATCACCTTTTAGTAACATTTTTTCTTAATTGGCAATGCAGTTAATATACCTTGTGTTACTGTCGCTGAATGTCCAAAGGTAGACAAACCTCTAAATATGTGGTGTATTAACCAGTATTGTGTCTGGTTTTAGAAAACCTGCAACCTAAAACACGATTATCTCATAATATTTATACTTGTATAAATTATTTCAATATTTGATTTGTACTTTCTCTAGATTTTCAATTTAAATGCATTTGTATGCAATGCGCTCTTTTTTTCTTCCTTTTGTGTTATCCCACTTAAGGTTTGTAATGACATGGTTGTCTATAATATGTATTCCCTTAGTAATACGATATATCATTGTATGTGTGTTTGATTTGGTTAGACAATTTTCTAGTTTTTATCTTTATGTGTTTACCTTTGTAAATTAGTTCAACTATAGACTATTGAAATTAAGTATATTAATCTTATTATAAAGAAATATACATTATTTTTAGATTATCATTTTTTTAGGTTCAAGTGGTTGATGTGATCCATCAACGAGTTCAATTTTGAAAAACAATTATTGTTTAGACTATTCTTTTTGAACTATGAATTACCAAGGGTCCTTCCTCTTGGAACTTGACACACACAAAAAATCAAGGAGACATACACGGAATGGCTAAACCGCTAGCCTACATATTCATGGGTACGATCATATAGCCAATAAGCCCATCAGTAAACAAAAATGAGAATTTATTTTCCCACCCTCGATACTTCTTGCATGCCCTTAAAATTCGAAAAATGTCCTCATATTTTTGGATTACAAAATTTGAAATGAGTTTTTGAGTTTCAAAGTGTAAGAAATTATCCATGGTCGTTTTAGCAATAGTTCAACAGTGGGTAACTTCTTTTTTCCTAAATTTATATCATAAAATCCAAAAAGTAAATATGTATTTTTTTCAAGATTTTTTGTGTCTTTATCTCTCCGATCTAAAACACGATTATGTTGTATCTAAGTGATAATATTATCTTTTATCAAAAAGTGAATAATATTATGTGTGCGTCATAATAGTAACATGATTATGTGTTAGTCAATGCGCTCTTCTTTTCCTTCCTTTTGTGTTATCCCACTAAGTTTTCCGCTAGCAAGGTTTTTAACGACATTGTTGTCTGTAATATGTATTCCCTTTCCCTTAGTAATATGATATATCATTATATGTATGTTTGATTTGGTTAGACAATTTTCTAGTTTTTATCTTTATGGTTTACCTTTGTAAATTAGTTCAACTATAGACTATTGAAATTAAGAATATTAATCTTATTATAAAGAAATATACATTATTTTTAAATTATCATTATTTTGGGTTCAAATGGTTAATGTGATTCATCAAAGGACGAATTATTTAAAAAATTCGGTGTTCCATTCTTGGGTAAAACAGTTTTTGGTTAGACTATTCTTTTTGAACTACTCCCTCCGTCCTAGTTTAACTGAGTTAGTTGACCATTTCACACAGATTAAGAAAAGTGTATAAATGAAAGAGAAAGAACAATGATTTTGAGTGTATTTGTCAAGTATTGGTTCATTCTTCTTTATCATAGACGTAAAATAGAATTGAATTGGGAGTGGTGAAAGTAGTATTAATTAGAGTTATAACTGGAAAAAAATAATTAATGTTGTATTAAAAAATAAAACTGATCGATTCTTAGGACAATATTTTTTTTACAAATGACTTTGTTGTTATGGACAAGGGGAGTATGAGTTACCAAGGGAGGTTCCTCTTGGAACTGGACACAAAAATCAATGAGAGATACACGAAATGGCTAAGCCGCGGTATATCGAATTATTAGTTACTATTTTTATATTGACATGTTGATATTCTATTTTTCATCTTTACCAGTTAACTTATCATTCTCCTTAATTTGTTCTCAAGAGCCTATCATCATTTCACTATTTTGGTTAGAATTTGTCAAAGTTATGGATGAAAATACTAAGTATTTTCTAATAAACGAAAGAAAGAAATTCCAGTAACAATGATAAACTGTGTTTATTAGGGAAATATTTTTATGATTTATATGTGAACCTAGAATCGATATAGAGTCATTTTTCATACTAGTCTACATTATATTGTTTTAATATTTTTTTCTCCTATCTTTTTTGTAACACCCGAAACCTCTTATGGATTTGTCAACTTACATCACAACCAACACAAGTCTTTTTAGTGTGAATTGTCCTAACACGTACACTTATTTCTAGGAAACTTCCCTGAATGTCGCCATCCATATACTACTTCGAGTAAAGCACGACTAACTATGTGGTTCTTATTTATTGGAATACTAAAAAGAAGAGACATCTTGTTAGTATATGCAGTATCAATTAATTCTTATAAGCCATCCTTCAACTGTATAGTCCTAAACCTCCGTGACCTTATGATCCTTTTCATTTTGATTTTATTTGGTTCATTCATGTATTCCTTGCCTAGAAGCATGCTAGGAACACTCATTGCATGTATCATGTTCATTGGCGATCACTTCTCTCCCTCGTCAGCCTTAGGCATCACATACCCACCAACTTCAATGAGGTTCGTCTCCAAACCACATTACACTAAGAAAGGTCTACTCTAAAACCATTTGCAACGCCCTAGACTACTATTAGGATTATCAGTCGACCATAGAAACCAATATGAGTCTTTTCAGCATGATTTGTCCTCACATGCACGCCTTCTACGATATTTCCTATGAATTGTGTGACAGGGGAAAAATGCATTGCAAAGACTCATGTTGGTTTTCAGGGTATGTCAACAATCCTAAAAGTTGTCTAGGCTGTTTGAAATGGTATCAGAGCATACCTCTCTCAATACCATATGGTTTGGGGACAAACCAAACGGAATTTTATGGGCACGTGAACTCTAAGGCTGACGAAGGAGGGGAGCGGTCGTCAATGAATATGGCATGTGAAACGAGTGGCTCCTTGGTATTCTTTTAGATAGAGGAGACATGAATAAATCTAACGACATTAGAATGAGAGGGATCCTAATCCGTGTAAATATGACATTTCTTTTAAGATTGATTTGTATTATATATAGCAATAAGATGTATCTTTTTTTGTAGCTGAAATCATAAGAACTCTAAAGTTAAGTGTAATATCCTGGATTTTTATCCAAGACATTATCTCTATTTCTTTCTATTTAGAAAGATATAACTAATTTTTTTGTTTAACAATAGTCATCAATGATAAATTTCTAACAAAAACTTTGGTAAAATTCTTAAGAAAAATTAATTAGAAACTTAGGATTTCAACTCCAGTTAACGACAAAAACTAATAAACTTCAAAAAATTATTTAAATCTCAATTCAGTTAAAAACCCCATTTTGTTCCCCTCGCATACACGCTTTAAGCAAAAACACCAACCACACATCATCACTTCTTTGATACCTAATGTGTTGATAGGGTTAGTCACCAACACCCATTAAATAAAATCAATAATAAAGTAAGACGTCAAATAAGAATATACACAATCATCAAAAAATCATGTTATGACCATTCATTTTGGTTTAAGTTATTCATCACTCCAACAATTTTGTTTAAGACATCAAATGAAGTTTAATGCAAATGCATGAGATGTAAGTGTTGGAACAAGGGTGTTCAGCAATACCACGTTTTGAGTTTTGATGATAACAAGGTATTAAAAATTGTCAATTGGATATGCTAATATCTGTTTAAGTATGCAGGATCTTAATCAAGATTTTAATCTTAGAAAGTATTATGTTTGAACATTTTGAGAGCAAAACCAAGAGAAGCTTGTTGCTTGTGATTCTGAAGATCTAGAGAGTCTGAAGAATCATCAGAAGCTGTGTCAAGAAGTCCTGAAAACTAAGAGAATCTTCAAATAAGTCTGAAGACTATCAGAACCTGAAGTTCAAGAGAGTCTGAAGACTATCAGAACTTGAAGACCAAGAGAGTTTGAAGATCATCAGAAACTGAAGTGCTACAGTGAGTTTGAAGATCTATTTAGAAGGATTTCTAAAGGGATTTCGATGCATAAGAAACACTCACTTGGAGTAACGACTAACTTCAAAGTCAACTTGAGCGTGGGATGCTCAACGACAAAGAATGCAGAATAGGACAGAGTACATGTGTACGAACTCTGGTTCCACTACTCTACTACCTCGTACAGTTTGGCAACTGTGTCTACCGGTATTGAGCTTCAAAAGGAATGAATTCAAAATATGCATTTGAAGGACTATTACCATATCAAGCATTAGATCAACAGCTATTGATCAAGCTTCCAGAATTCTCTTGATGTGCTGGATTGTCTCAACGTCTCTTTTCAACGCCTATATAAAGGATAGAAGACTTGAAGAATATGTTGGACTTTACAACTGAAAAACTACGCTGTCAAGCTATTGTATTCTAACTGAGTCAAACCAGAAACACATCAACAACTTAGATTATTCTTACAAACTGTGTATTCTAGAATCTCAAAGTTCATCGGAAAAACAGAGTCTGTCTTTGTTTATATTATTGGAACACATTTGATTGTTTGTCATGTGTCTCCAACTCTATTTAATTTTCTGTAAAGTGTGTCAGAAGTCTCTTGCTTGTGTGCTTGAGCAAAGAAGTCTCTTAGTTGTGTCTTTGAGCATTGGAAGACTCTTGCCTCCGTGCTTGAGCAATTGGAAGTCTCTTACTGTGTGTTTGAGCAACTTGTAATTGATATTACATTTTTAGTGAAACTCTCCTTGGAAGTGCAAGGGGGACATGACTACTTCCGGTTTATGGAAGGAACCTGTATAATTACTTGTGTTCTCTCTTTCTTTCTATCTCTTGTTAATTTCCGCTGCAACAGAATCTGATCTTCCTTCAGACTCTGATCCTGGAAAAACAGATTCTTACTCTTCAAGAGTTTCGAAAAAGAAAACACATTGGTAACTACAAGAAAACACTATGGGACATACTTGAAGATGGTGTTGGTAACTACAAGAAAACACATTGATGACGAAGGTGCTGCCATTGACCGTAAACTTCACACTGCTGCTCAGAAGAAGATCTACAAGAAACATCATATCATCAGAGGAGCTCTTGTCACTGCTATTCCTAAGTCTGAATACATGAAGATGAGTGACAAATCTACTGCTAAAGCCATGTTTGCTTCTCTTTGTGCAAACTATGAAGGGAGCAAGAAGGTCAGGGAAGCTAAAGCTCTTCTATTGGTTCATCAGTATGAATTATTCAAGATGAAAGAGGATGAAAGCATTGAGCAGATGTACCCAAGATTTCAAACTCTAGTATCTGGACTTCAGATACTAAAGAAGAGTTACATAGCTTCTGACCATGTTAGCAAGATTCTAAGGAGCTTACCCTCTAGGTGGAGATCAAAGGTTACTGCAATTGAGGAAGCTAAGGATTTAAACACTTTAAGTGTTGAAGATCTTGTCAGCTCTCTCAAAGTTCATGAGTTAAATCTCAATGAACTTGAATCTGCAAGAAAGTCTAAAACCATTGCTTTAAAGTCAAAGGGAAGATCCTCAAAAGCTCTCAAAGTTGAAGAGTCTGAAAATGAGTCTTCTGCTTCTGAAAGCTCTGAGGAATATCCTGATGTTGCTAAAGAAATGGTTATGCTTTCAAGAAGAATGCAATACCTTGCTAAAAAGAACAAGAAGTTTCTGAGTAAGAGCAGTGGTAAGGGTTTCAAGAAGGAAGAACAAAAAGGTTGCTTCAACTACAAGAAGCCTGGGCACTTTATTGCTGATTGTCCAAAGTTGCAGAAAGAGAAATCCAAATCAAAAAGGTCAACCTTTAAGTCAAGCAAGTTTAAGAAGCAAATCAAGAAAAGTCTGATGGCTACCTCGGAAGATCTTGATAATGAGTCAGGGTCTGAAGATGATGATGCTGATGGTGAAGCTAATGTAGCTGTTGGATTAATGGCTACAACTAAATCAGTAAAAGAGGCACTTGAGGCAGAATCAGATGCAGACTCTGAAAGTGAGACTGAGGTATTTTCTAAACTCACAAGATCTGAATTAGTAGATTCTATCAAAGAACTTCTTGGTCACTATGAAGCTAAATCCACTAAGTTGAAGAAAGTCAAAAAGCAGCTTGATAAGTTGTCAAAAAGTGTAGTTGTAAATACTTGAGTGAGCAAGATGTTGCTCTACAAGAATTTATTGCTACTGAAATTGATAGATCCAAGGTAGCATCTATGATCTATAGCACATATCAGAACAGAGGACAGAGTCTTGGATTCATTGGAGGTAGCTCAAATGAAGTGATCCTGAAACCAGGTCCTGATGGCGCCAGAGAAGCATTGAAAAATCACTTTGTAAGTGAGTCTGATGAAGTCAACACAATGACTCATTCAGAACCTAAAGCTTCAAGTTCTAAAGTTATGACTAAGTCAAAATCTCATTATGCAAAGTCAAAGGTTCTGAAAAACTTTGAACCTAAGGCTTCAATGATTCAGATTCTGAAAAAATCAGAGTCTGGTAAACAGACTCTGAAGAAGCCAGAGTCTGAAAAACAAAAGCCTAAGTTTCAAAGAAGAGAAACTGTGAAAGGTAAGTTGGATCCTAAACTAACAGGTTCTAAACCCAAAGTTTGGAGGAAAACAATGCCAATGACTTCAAGACACACAATACAAAAGGGATTCAATGGTTCAAGGACTAACCCAAGAGGACCCATGAGAATATGGGTACCTAAGTCTGAAATTGTTGATGCTGCAGGTATGTCTAAAAGGACAAAAAAAGGCAGAAGGCCTGGTACCTGGACAGTGGATGCTCGCGATGCATGAAAGGAGAAAAATCTATGTTCCTAACCCTAACCATGAAAGAGGGAGTAACTGTTGGATTTGGAAGAAACCAGACTGGCAAAATCATTGGTACTGCAACCATTGGTAACTCTCTAATCTCTATTAGTAATGTGTGGTTTGTTTATGGGCTTAGACATAACCTACTGAGCATAAGTCAATTGTGTGACAGTGGTTATGATGTTTTGTTTAATAAGAACAACTGCACTGTAGTCAACAAGGATGATCAATCCATAGTCTTCAAGGGAAAGAGAAGAAACAATGTCTACAAAATAAAGTTCTCTGAACTGACTGATCGGAAGGTAGTTTGCCTTTTGTCAATGGGTGATAAGAAATGGATGTGGCATAGACGGTTGGGACATGCAAACTGTAGGTTAATCTCTAAGCTTAGCAAGTTGCAACTAGTCAAAGGCTTACCAGACATTGACTATCATTCAGATGCTCTTTGTGGAGCTTGTCAAAAAGGGAAAATTGTTAAGAGTTCTTTTAAACCAAAAGAAATTGTTTCTACCTCCAGACCCTTGGAGTTACTTCACATTGACTTATTTGGACCAGTTAGCAGTGCATCCTTATATGGAAGTAAGTATGGACTAGTCATTAGTGATGATTACAGCATATGGAGTTGGGTTAAGTTTCTGAAAACTAAAGATGATTCATATTCTGTGTTTAGCAAATTCTGCATCCAAATTCAATCTGAAAAAGAATTGAAAATTTTGAAAGTCAGAAGTGATCATGGAGGAGAATTTTAAAATGAGCCATTTGAGCTTTTCTGTGAAAAACATGGAATTATCCATGAATTCTCTGCACCTAGAACTCCACAACAAAGTTGTAGAGAGAAAGAACAGAACCTTACAAGAAATGGCAAGAACCATGATCCATGAGAACAGTTTCGCTAAACATTTTTGGGCAGAAGCAGTAAATACAACATGTTATGTTCAGAACAGGATCTACATCAGACCTCTGTTGAACAAAACAGCTTATGAACTCTTTAAAGGCAGGAAACCTAACATATCTTATTTTCATCAGTTTGGATGTACATGTTATATCCTAAACAATAAAGTCTATCTAAAGAAATTTGATGTCAAAGCTCAGAAGGGAATCTTTTTAGGTTACTCTGAAAGATCTAAGGCATACAGACTGTATAATTCCGAAACACAATGTGTTGAAGAATCTATGCATGTTAGATTTGATGACAAAGTGTCTGGAAGTAAAACTCCAGAGCAAGATGAAAGCTTTGCAGGATCTCAAGATGGTTCTCAGCAAGCTAGTCAATCCAAACATTCTTTCAAATACAAGTCTTCACATCCTGAGGATCAAATCATTGGCAACAAAGATATTCCCAGAAGAACAAGATCACATTTCAGACAAGAAGAGTCTGCCTTGGGATTATTATCTATTATTGAACCAACCTCTGTTGAAGAAGAACTTGGAGATGAAGGATGGATTCTGGCAATGCAAGATGAACTTAATCAATTCAAAAGGAATGAAGTGTGGGATCTAGTAGCTAAGCCTGAACACAAGAACATTATTGGAACTAAATGGGTGTTCAGAAACAAGCTTAGTGAACAAGGAGAAGTAATCAGAAACAAAGCCAGACTTGTTGCACAAGGCTACAGTCAACAAGAAGGCATTGATTACACTGAAACATTTGCTCCAGTTGCAAGATTGGAAGCAATCAGATTACTTCTTTCCTATGCAGTCAATCACAACATAATCTTGTATCAAATGGATGTTAAGAGTGCTTTTCTTAATGGTGTCATTTCTGAAGAAGTTTATGTCAAACAACCTCCTGGCTTTGAAGATTTAAAACATCCAGAGCATGTTTATAAATTGAAGAAATCACTGTAAGGCTTGAAACAGGCTCCCAGAGCTTGGTATGAAAGACTAAGTAATTTCTTAATTCAAAATGATTTTGAAATAGGAGAAGTTGACACTACACTATTCCGAAAGACTCTGAAGAAGGACATTCTTATAGTTCAAATCTATGTTGATGATATCAATTTTGGTTCAACTAATGGTTCACTTTGCAAAGAGTTTTCTAAGGCAAAGCAGGATGAACTTGAAATGAGCATGATGGGAGAATTGAAGTTCTTTTTAGGAATTCAAATCAACCAATGCAAAGATGGAGTCTATGTTCATCAGTCCAAATACACTAAAGAGCTCTTGAAGAAGTTCAATCTTGAGGACTGCAAAGAAATGAACACTCCAATGCATCCAACCTGCACTCTGAGCAAAGAAGATCAAGGAACCAAAGTTGATCAGAAGCTGTATAGAGGTATGATAGGTTCTTTGTTATACTTAACTGCATCCAGACCAGATATTTTATTCAGCGTATGTTCGTGTGCAAGGTTTCAATCAGATCCTAGAGAGTCTCACTAAACAACTGTTAAGAGAATCTTTAGATATCTGAAAGGAACTACTAATCTTGGACTTCTGTATAAGAAATCTTCTGATTATAAGCTAGTTGGATTCTGTGATGCTGACTATGCTGGAGTCAGGATTGAAAGAAAATCAACCAGTGGCAATTGTCAATTTTTGGGAGAGAATCTGATATCCTGGGCTAGCAAGAGGCAAGCAACTATTGCTTTGTCTACTGCAGAAGCAGAATACATCTCAGCTGCTAGTTGTTGTACACAGCTACTCTGGATGAAACATCAGCTTAAGGATTATCAAATAACTGAAAACTGTATCCCAATTTATTGTGATAATACAGCTGCTATATGTTTATCTAAGAATCCAATTCTGAATTCAAGAGCAAAGCACATTGAGATTAAACATCATTTTATTAGAGACTATGTTCAAAAAGGAATTATAGATATTCAATTCATTGATACTGATCATCAATGGGCTGATATATTTACTAAACCTTTGACTGTTGAAAGATTTGATTTTATAAAGAAAAATTTAAACATGTGTTATGTCTCTGGTTAATGTGTGCTTCTGAAAACAGAATTCAGACTCTGAAAGTTACTCAGAAGCTAATTGAGAATCAGACTCTCTCTTGGAGACTCTGATGAATATAAGCTTCTGAAGACACTCAGACTCTGTTAAGGAAACTTAGACTCTTAAGAAGCTCGTATAAGTGGAAGGATGACTGTTGAGTTCAGTAACACCTGCCCCACTACGGTGACAGTTACTTTTTAAGTTCTCAGACGCGGCCTGTCTGTATTGGGTAGGAACTCAAAGGGAAATGATTTTATTCCGTTTAACAAGTAACTCTCGCGTCTTCCCAACACTTTTACGGCTGCATGCTCACTAGTCTTTATTGCTTATGTTTGTTTGTCCCCTTCTCTTTTTTAAACGGTTTTCCACTTTCAATATAAATAGCAATCACACACAACCCACTTCACTTTCCACACTTTGATTTTTCTCTGAACTACTCTTTCTTTTTTAGTCTCTGAAAAACTTTGTTTCTAAAAATCAAACCTAGAACCTTACAAATGGCAAGTGAACTCGTTCAATCTGGTGTGATCGTCAAAATTGGAAAATCCTATGTGATTAAACCCAGAACAATGAACATCATCAAAGAGACTCTGGAAGTTCAAGTTGAATCTCCAGTTGATTTACTTTGGTATGTTGAATGGACCAACATATCAAGAACTAGTTATAGACCTCTGGGTGAGGGCTGAAGTTTTTGACAAAGATGATGCAACCCTAGAAGAAACTGCTGCAATCATGAACAACCCTTCTTTGGTTGGCAAAAACAGGAAGCAAATGGGTCTGAGACCGTACAATGGTCTAGAAATAAGATCTGTTGTGATGGGGATTCCAATCCTTATCAATGAAGAAATAGTTGTCAGGGCATGCAGGGTAACAAATGAAGGAAAATTTCAGTGGAATGTGGATAAGAAGAGTGAATGGATGGGCATTTGCAACAAACTCTTATTTGAAGGAAGACCCTCAAATAAGTTGGTAGGATGACTGTTGAGTTCTTATTTAAGGAAACTTAGACTCTTAAGAAGCTCGTATAAGTGGAAGGATGACTGTTGAGTTCAGTAACACCTGCCCCACTACGGTGACAGTTACTATTTAAGTTCTCAGACGCGGCCTGTCTGTATTGGGTAGGAACTCAAAGGGCGATGATTTTATTCCGTTTAACAAGTAACTCTCGCGTCTTCCTAACACTTTTACGGCTGCATGCTCACTAGTCTTTATTGCTTATGTTTGTTTGTCCCTTTCTCTTTTTTAAATGGTTTTCCACATTCAATATAAATAGCAATCACACACAACCCACTTCACTTTCCACACTTTGATTTTTCTCTGAACTACTCTTTCTTTTTTAGTCTCTGAAAAACTTTGTTTCTAAAAATCAAACCTAGAACCTTACAAATGGCAAGTGAACTCGTTCAATCCGGTGTGATCGTCAAAATTGGAAAATCCTATGTGATTAAACCCAGAACAATGAACATCATCAAAGAGACTCTAGAAGTTCAAGTGGAATCTCCAGTTGATTTTGGTTCCTTGATGAGGCATGGTGTCGACGTCTCTTCTTATTTCTTAGCACAAGGAATGATGAATTACTTTGGTATGTTGAATGGACCAACATATCAAGAACTCGTTAGAGACCTCTGTATCAAGAACTCGTTAGTTCCTTTTGGAATATTGATTTATGAGATTCTGTATCAAGGAGGCCTCTTGAAGGTTTTGACAGAATCTGGTATTGTATCAGACGCTCAGCTTGGAACAGTAACAGGGAGAATCATCAACGGCAAGACTCTTCAATACATGAAGATTTTCCGGAAGTACAACCCTTCTAATCTAGATATGAAGGAGAATTCTGTACAATCTGATCTGATGATGGACTGCTCTCTATTTCCAAAGAAGACAATTCTGAAGTCCTTGCAAGATTTGTAGTAGATTACTACAATGAGACTGGTAGAATAATCAACTATTCTGCCATTCCTGCGACTGCTGGAGGAGGACCTCTTAAGGTCAAAGGCAAAAGGACCAAGGAAGTCAATCTAGAAGAGGAGGAAGAGAAGCAAGAACCTCCTAAGAAGAAGAAAAAGTCTAGTTCAACAGCTCTTCTAGGAGTAACTATTGGTGCCTCTGAAACCATAGCTCCTATGCCTCTATCTGTCTCTCCTGCATCCAAGGAAATTAAGGAAAGGATAAAGAAATCCAAGGATGAGAAGAAAACAAAGGACGAGAAGAAGGCAAAGGATGAGAAGAAAGCTGAGATAGCAAAGGCTAAGAAGAAGGCTCCTGTTCTGCAATTGGCAAATAAACCATTCTTTGATGCTGATCAATACAATCCAAGGGAAACAATGGTTTATGATACGCTTAAGTAGAAGCTTCACAGAGTTCAAGAAGAAGCTAGACTTGAAAGAGAAGCTCATCTCAGGAGAACAGAAACTCTTGAGGAAATAGTCAAGAAACATCAAGAGGATCTTCAGAAATTGATGGATCACATTGCCAAACAAAACCAACCTTACTTGCACACCTAGTGTTTAATTTGTTTTGTTTTGTTTTGCTTGTACTATTATTTTCTGCTTTCTATTGACTTCTGAACTTTTACTTCGTTATATCACTTAAGTTTTTTTTACTTCTGATAGTTTTTCTACTTCAATTATCTGTGCTTCTGATATATCTTGCTATATTTATCTAAGTACATCTGAAGTCTAACTATCGTATTCTACATAGAATCTGTCATGTTTTAACAGACTTTAATATGTTTTTGCTCTGAATCTTCTCTTCTCATTTTCTCTAAAAAAAAAAATCCCTCACTTGAAGTTGTATAAAAAGGGGGAGAAACTTGTCTTTAAACCTTTTTGTTGATGACAAAAGGGGGAGAAAGATCAGTGAATATTTTTTTTAAGTTATTCATGCTAAGTCTGAAGAAAAGGGAAGTTTGCGATAGATACTTCGTTAGATTCTAAGCCCCATTAAATTAAATTCTTCAATTTAATTTTAAAAGAATCTTCTCTCATATTCTTTTTATTATTTTGAGATTTGATTCAGCTATTTGTGCTAAACACGAATTTAATTAACATGGATAGAACTTAGGGGGAGCTTACAAACCTCAACTTAAGGACTATCAGACTCAGGGGGAGTCAGAGCTTACAAAATAAAGTTCTCTGAACTGACTGATCGGAAGGTAATTTGCCTTTTGTCAATGGGTGATAAGAAATGGTTGTGGCATAGACGGTTGGGACATGCAAACTGGAGGTTAATCTCTAAGCTTAGCAAGTTGCAACTAGTCAAAGGCTTACCAGACATTGACTATCATTCAGATGCTCTTTGTGGAGCATGTCAAAAAGGAAAAATTGTTAAGAGTTCTTTTAAACCAAAAGAAATTGTTTCTACCTCCAGACCCTTGGAGTTACTTCACATTGACTTATTTGGACCAGTTAGCATTGCATCCTTATATGGAAGTAAGTATGGACTAGTCATTGTTGATGATTACATCAGATGGAGTTGGGTTAAGTTTCTGAAAATTAAAGATGATTCATATTCTGTGTTTAGCAAATTCTGCATCCAAATTCAATCTGAAAAAGAATTGAAAATTTTGAAAGTCAGAAGTGATCATGGAGGAGAATTTGAAAATGAGCCATTTGAGTTTTTCTGTGAAAAACATGGAATTATCCATGAATTCTCTGCACCTAGAACTCCACAACAAAATGGAGTTGTAGAGATTAAGAACAGAACCTTACAAGAAATGGCAAGAACCATGATCCATGAGAACAGTCTAGCTAAACATTTTTGGGCAGAAGCAGTAAATACAGCATGTTATGTTCAGAACAGGATCTACATCAGACCTCTGTTGAACAAAACAGCTTATGAACTCTTTAAAGGCAGGAAACCTAACATATCTTATTTTCATCAGTTTGGATATACATGTTATATCCTAAACAATAAAGTCTATCTAAAGAAATTTGATGCCAAAGCTCAGAAGGGAATCTTTTTAGGTTACTCTGAAAGATCTAAGGCATACAGACTGTATAATTCAGAAACACAATGTGTTGAAGAATCTATGCATGTTAGATTTGATGACAAAGTGTCTGGAAGTAAAACTCCAGAGCAAGATGAAAGCTTTGCAGGATCTCAAGATTCTGATATCAACTCAGAATCTGATCAGATTCCAGAATCTGAAGATACTCTAGAAGCTGTAGCATCCCCTGAAGTTCTTAATGAAGAAGCTTCTGAAGAAGCTCAAGATGGTTCTCAGCAAGCTAGTCAATCCAAACATTCTTTCAAATACAAGTCTTCACATCCTGAGGATCAAATCATTGGCAACAAAGATATTCCCAGAAGAACAAGATCACATTTCAGACAAGAAGAGTCTGCCTTGGGATTATTCTCTGTTATTGAACCAACCTCTGTTGAAAAATCACTTGGAGATGAAGGATGGATTTTGGCAATGCAAGATGAACTTAATCAATTCAAAAGGAATGAAGTATGGGATCTAGTAGCTAAGCCTGAACACAAGAACATTATTGGAACTAAATGGGTGTTCAGAAACAAACTTAGTGAACAAGGAGAAGTAATCAGAAACAAAGCCAGACTTGTTGCACAAGGCTACAGTCAACAAGAAGGCATTGATTACACTGAAACATTTGCTCCAGTTGCAAGATTGGAAGCAATCATGTTACTTCTTTCCTATGCAGTCAATCACAACATAATCTTGTATCAAATGGATGTTAAGAGTGCTTTTCTTAATGGTGTCATTTCTGAAGAAGTTTATGTCAAACAACCTCCTGGCTTTGAAGATTTAAAACATCCAGAGCATGTTTATAAATTGAAGAAATCACTATATGGCTTGAAACAGGCTCCCAGAGCTTGGTATGAAAGACTAAGTAATTTCTTAATTCAAAATGATTTTGAAAGAGGAGAAGTTGACACTACACTATTCAGAAAGACTCTGAAGAAGGACATTCTTATAGTTCAAATCTATGTTGATGATATCAATTTTGGTTCAACTAATGGTTCACTTTGCAAAGAGTTTTCTAAGGCAATGCAGGATGAATTCGAAATGAGCATGATGGGAGCATTGAAGTTCTTTTTAGGAATTCAAATCAACCAATGCAAAGATGGAGTCTATGTTCATCAGTCCAAATACACTAAAGAGCTCCTGAAGAAGTTCAATCTTAAGGACTGCAAAGAAATGAACACTCTAATGCATCCAACCTGCACTCTAAACAAAGAAGATCAAGGAACCAAAGTTGATCAGAAGCTGTATAGAGGTATGATAGGTTCTTTGTTATACCTAACTGAATCTAGACCATATATTTTATTCAGCGTATGTCTGTGTGCAAGGTTTCAATCAGATCCTAGAGAGTCTCACTTAACAGTTGTTAAGAGAATCTTTAGATATCTGAAAGGAACTATTAATCTTGGACTTCTGTATAAGAAATCTTCTGATTATAAGCTAGTTGGATTCTGTGATGCTGACTATGCTGGAGTCAGGACTGAAAGAAAATCAACCAGTGGCAATTGTTAATTTTTGGGAGAGAATCTGATATCCTGGGCTAGCAAGAGGCAAGCAACTATTGCTTTGTCTACAGCAGAAGCAGAATACATCTCAGCTGCTAGTTGTTGTACGCAGCTACTCTGGATGAAACATCAGCTTGAGGATTATCAAATAACGGAAAATTGTATCCCAATTTATTGTGATAATACAGCTGCTATATGTTTATCTAAGAATCCAATTCTGCATTCAAGAGCAAAACACATTGAGATTAAACATCATTTTATTAGAGACTATGTTCAAAAAGGAATTCTAGATATTCAATTCATTGATACTGATCATCAATGGGCTGATATATTTACTAAACATTTGACTGTTGAAAGATTTGATTTTATAAAGAAAAATTTGAACATGTGTTATGTCTCTGGTTAATGTGTGCTTCTGAAAACAGAATTCAGACTCTGAAAGTTACTCAGAAGCTAATTGAGAATCAGACTCTCTCTTGGAGAGTCTGATGAATATAAGCTTCTGAAGACACTCAGACTCTGTTAAGGAAACTTAGACTCTTAAGAAGCTCGTATAAGTGGAAGGATGACTGTTGAGTTCAGTAACACCTGCCCCACTACGGTGACAGTTACTATTTAAGTTCTCAGACGCGGCCTGTCTGTATTGGGTAGGAACTCAAAGGGCAATGATTTTATTCCGTTTAACAAGTAACTCTCGCGTCTTCCTAACACTTTTACGGCTGCATGCTCACTAGTCTTTATTGCTTATGTTTGTTTGTCCCTTTCTCTTTTTTAAATGGTTTACCACATTCAATATAAATAGCAATCACACACAACCCACTTCACTTTCCACACTTTGATTTTTCTCTGAACTACTCTTTCTTTTTTAGTCTCTGAAAAACTTTGTTTCTAAAAATCAAACCTAGAACCTTACAAATGGCAAGTGAACTCGTTCAATCCGGTGTGATCGTCAAAATTGGAAAATCCTATGTGATTAAACCCAGAACAATGAACATCATCAAAGAGACTCTAGAAGTTCAAGTGGAATCTCCAGTTGATTTTGGTTCCTTGATGAGGCATGGTGTCGACGTCTCTTCTTATTTCTTAGCACAAGGAATGATGAATTACTTTGGTATGTTGAATGGACCAACATATCAAGAACTCGTTAGAGACCTCTGTATCAAGAACTCGTTAGTTCCTTTTGGAATATTGATTTATGAGATTCTGTATCAAGGAGGCCTCTTGAAGGTTTTGACAGAATCTGGTATTGTATCAGACGCTCAGCTTGGAACAGTAACAGGGAGAATCATCAACGGCAAGACTCTTCAATACATGAAGATTTTCCGGAAGTACAACCCTTCTAATCTAGATATGAAGGAGAATTCTGTACAATCTGATCTGATGATGGACTGCCCTCTATTTCCAAAGAAGACAATTCTGAAGTCCTTGCAAGATTTGTAGTAGATTACTACAATGAGACTGGTAGAATAATCAACTATTCTGCCATTCCTGCGACTGCTGGAGGAGGACCTCTTAAGGTCAAAGGCAAAAGGACCAAGGAAGTCAATCTAGAAGAGGAGGAAGAGAAGCAAGAACCTCCTAAGAAGAAGAAAAAGTCTAGTTCAACAGCTCTTCTAGGAGTAACTATTGGTGCCTCTGAAACCATAGCTCCTATGCCTCTATCTGTCTCTCCTGCATCCAAGGAAATTAAGGAAAGGATAAAGAAATCCAAGGATGAGAAGAAAACAAAGGACGAGAAGAAGGCAAAGGATGAGAAGAAAGCTGAGATAGCAAAGGCTAAGAAGAAGGCTCCTGTTCTGCAATTGGCAAATAAACCATTCTTTGATGCTGATCAATACAATCCAAGGGAAACAATGGTTTATGATACGCTTAAGTAGAAGCTTCACAGAGTTCAAGAAGAAGCTAGACTTGAAAGAGAAGCTCATCTCAGGAGAACAGAAACTCTTGAGGAAATAGTCAAGAAACATCAAGAGGATCTTCAGAAATTGATGGATCACATTGCCAAACAAAACCAACCTTACTTGCACACCTAGTGTTTAATTTGTTTTGTTTTGTTTTGCTTGTACTATTATTTTCTGCTTTCTATTGACTTCTGAACTTTTACTTCGTTATATCACTTAAGTTTTTTTTACTTCTGATAGTTTTTCTACTTCAATTATCTGTGCTTCTGATATATCTTGCTATATTTATCTAAGTACATCTGAAGTCTAACTATCGTATTCTACATAGAATCTGTCATGTTTTAACAGACTTTAATATGTTTTTGCTCTGAATCTTCTCTTCTCATTTTCTCTAAAAAAAAAAATCCCTCACTTGAAGTTGTATAAAAAGGGGGAGAAACTTGTCTTTAAACCTTTTTGTTGATGACAAAAGGGGGAGAAAGATCAGTGAATATTTTTTTTAAGTTATTCATGCTAAGTCTGAAGAAAAGGGAAGTTTGCGATAGATACTTCGTTAGATTCTAAGCCCCATTAAATTAAATTCTTCAATTTAATTTTAAAAGAATCTTCTCTCATATTCTTTTTATTATTTTGAGATTTGATTCAGCTATTTGTGCTAAACACAAATTTAATTAACATGGATAGAACTTAGGGGGAGCTTACAAACCTCAACTTAAGGACTATCAGACTCAGGGGGAGTCAGAGCTTACAAACCTCAGACTCTGAGCTTACAAACCTCAGACCCTTTAGTCAACCTGTTAATTAGATTAACAACAATTGACCTTTTAAATACTGATGTTTGTCATCATCAAAAAGAGGGAGATTGTTGGAACAAGGGTGTTCAGCAATACCACGTTTTGAGTTTTGATGATAACAAGGTATTAAAAATTGTCAATTGGATATGCTATTATTTATTTAAGTATGCAGGATCTTAATCAAGATTTTAATCTTAGAAAGTATTATGTTTGAACATTTTGAGAGCAAAACCAAGAGAAGCTTGTTGCTTGTGATTCTGAAGATCTAGAGAGTCTGAAGAATCATCAGAAGCTGTGTCAAGAAGTCCTGAAGACTAAGAGAATCTGAAGTTCAAATAAGTCTGAAGACTATCAGAACCTGAAGTTCAAGAGAGTCTGAAGACTATCAGAACCTGAAGACCAAGAGAGTCTGAAGATCATCAGAAACTGAAGTGCTACAGTGAGTTTGAAGATCTATTTAGAAGGATTTCTAAAGGGATTTTGATGCATAAGAAACACTCACTTGGAGTAATGACTAACTTCAAAGTCAACTTGAGCGTGGGATGCTCAACGACAAAGAATGCAGAATAGGACAGAGTACGTGTGTACGAACTCTGGTTCCACTACTCCACTACCTCGTACAGTTTGGCAACTGTGTCTACCGGTATTGAGCTTCAAAAGGAATGAATTCAAAATATGCATTTGAAGGACTATTACCATATCAAGCAACAGATCAACAGCTATTGATCAAGCTTCCAGAATTCTCTTGATGTGCTGGATTGTCTCAATGTCTCTTTTCAACGCCTATATAAAGGATAGAAGACTTGAAGAATATGTTGGACTTTACAACTGAAAAACTACGCTGTCAAGCTATTGTATTCTAACTGAGTCAAACCAGAAACACATCAACAACTTAGATTATTCTTACAAACTGTGTATTCTAGAATCTCAAAGTTCATCAGAAAAACAGAGTCTTACTTTGTTTATATTATTGGAACACATTTGATTGTTTGTCAAGTGTCTCCAACTCTATTTAATTTTCTGTAAAGTGTGTCAGAAGTCTCTTGCTTGTGTGCTTGAGCAAAGAAGTCTCTTAGTTGTGTCTTTGAGCTTTGGAAGACTCTTGCCTGCGTGCTTGAGCAATTGGAAGTCTCTTACTGTGTGTTTGAGCAACTTGTAATTGATATTACATTTTTAGTGAAACTCTCCTTGGAAGTGCGAAGGGGACAGAACTACTTCCGGTTTGTGGAAGGAATCTGTATAATTGCTTGTGTTCTCTTTTTCTTTCTATCTCTTGTTAATTTCTGCTGCAACAGAATCTGGTCTTCCATCAGACTCTGATCCTGGAAAAACAGATTCTTACTTTTCAAGAGTTTCGAAAAAGAAAACACAATTCAACCCCCCCTTCTTGTGTTTTTCTCACCTTCAGTAAGCGGACATGATTAAGATATCACCCCAATTGACATAATAATTTTAATTGCTTCATTTGACATAATATTTTTAATTGTCCATTTGGCACTTGATAACATACGCCTCATTTGGCAATTAAAATGAATCGCCCCAACTCTCACTCTTATCACGTTTTGGTCACTCTTAAACCACGTAATTTATCAATTCTACATATTCACTAAAATTAATAAACTTTCACCTATTCATCAAATCACATATTTTAAGAAAATTTCAAATCACAAATTCTTATATTTATCAATCACGAAAAAAGGGAAAAAAAACTAATAAATCTTTTCACCTAAATCAAGAAACATATCAAATTCACATTAAAATCAAGAAATATCAAATTCAATATCATAACCTATTATCAGTCCAAAAAATATATCATAACCTATTATTTTAATTTAAATATGGTCAAGACAATACGTCTTCCTACAACGTTCTAAGACACAAAACGTTCCCGCAAGAAGGTTTGGCAGTTTAGAATACAGATGCCATGAACTGCTTGATGATTAGAACGATTGCCTATGATTTCGGAACTTTTGTAATGTTTTCTATATTTGAGTATGTACTTCTAGTTTTCCCGAAACATAGCAATTTTAGGGGAGTTTTGAAGTAATTCACGAAGAAATCATGCAAATCGGCAAATCAAGAACATCTGAAAAATTGTGAAGATTCAAGAAATAAGAATAAAGATTCAAGAGGTCTCAGAAGACTTACAAATGGGAGGAATTTTGTTCCCAAAGTACCGAGGCAAGTTATTTGGAGACGAAGACCTAAAAACGACGGAAAATCGGAGATTGGGCCCAAGAGTTAGACACCATGCACCTAGGGCATGGAAAAATTCCTCGTGCATGGATTTTCCAATCCATGCACCTAGGGTGTTTTACATGCGCCTCATGCATGCAAAAATGCAGGGCACAACCATCTTTTCTTGCTTCCGTGTTGGATAAACCCCGCACTTTACCTATGTAGAAACTTTCACTATAAATACCAATCTTCCTTATTCATAATTTATCGTTCATGACTGTGGCAGTTCAAGAGGAAGGCAACTTTGGAGCTTCAGGAGAGTTTCTATCTTCTCCTTGATTTTCTAGGGTATGTTTTTATCTTTAGTAATTTGTTTTTAGTTACCGTGTGTAACTAAATCTTTTTAGGTTAGAATTCTAAGATAAACCTCTTTAGAAATTTTATTTTTTAGGAGAGTTCTAAGATGAACCTCTTGATTTTCTAGGGTATGTTCACTATTAAGTTTTATTAGGAAATAGTTTATTTGTGTGAGAGGGGCAACCCTAGATTAGGTACATAGGTTGTGACAGGGCCTAATATTGCTATAACTAACTCGATGCTTATATCTTGACATTTATATCCTTTTACTAATAACTATCTTTCTAGGAAGTAAGTTAAAATTAACTAGGCAAAGATGTCATAGGAATTATTGACCCTATACGTATGTGCTTAGTGGCTAAAAACTATTAAGACTGGGTGGTGCCCACTGAAACCTAGGAATTAACAGGTTTGTAATTAGGGAAACAAGTCCCTAGCTGAAGAAAATAAGTCGTAACCTAATAGAACCATTCTCTTGAAACCCGTAGTAAGGTAGACGTAGATTAGGGCTCCCCGTTTGTAGAACTACTAAGAAAGTATAGAGAGAGTGTGCTATGAGTGTCCTAAGATTCATAGATGGGAAAACCTAAGGGAACCTTGGCTTTCATTGCATTGGGAAACACTGGAAAGCCAATTTAAGTTTATGTTTCAATTAACTTTGAAGTAGCCAGACCCTGCACGTAAGAATCACCGTGCGATTAGCAGATTCAGTTATCCATCGGAGGGATATATCAAAGTAGGTCAGTTATCCATCGTAAGAATGATGTTAGAAAGGTTAGGTGAGGCTGACTGTATTTAACATCCAGAGGGGGATGGGGTTCCATGTGGTTGAGCAACTTTTCAGCATTGGTCCTGGTGTTGGTACTATTGTAGGAAGTTGGATTAATGGTAATTATGTGTGTGACTAAGGGGGTGATAATTCTTTATTATTTTGGTGGGATCCTTGATTGGAAGGTGTAACTTATAGGTTCAGTCCCCTTTTTGATATTTTTGATAACAAATGGCTACGGTGGCTGAGATGAAGCATTTAGGGTGGGGTGAGGCTGGAGAGGCTTGAAAGAGGCGTAGGGGGTTATGGGTTTGGGAGGAGGAGCAGCTGAGGGAGTGTAGTGTTATGTTGAACTTTATTATTTCGTAGGTTGACGTTAATGACAAGTAGCTTTGCAATTTCGAATCTTCAAACAATACACAATCAGTGGTAGTTATAATTTTCTTCAATAATTAACAACATAAAATATCATTGCAGATAACAACCTTGTATTTTGGGATAAAGATGATTCTTCGAAAGTCAATCTTTTTGTGTAGCATCTCTATAATTTTGGCATACTTGTTTTAAGATGTTATATGCGATGTTTTAACGTTATATACACAGAAAGCAGATGTTTCGTTTAATGTTCCAACATCATGCAAATAAACAAATAAAACTAAAGAAAATAAATGACAAGAAAGTAAATGGAATAGTGAGTTTGTTGACCCAGTTTGGTAACAAACACACCTACTCTGGGGGCTACCAAGCCATGAAGGAAATCCACTAGTGTAGTCCTTATTCTAAAGTTCTCAGTAAACCTCGTTTACAACTTAAGACCTAGGACCTACCCGTCTAGACTTCAACCTAGGAACTCCTAGATCTGAGATCCCATCTCACTATCCTACAATCAATCACAGCCCCTGTGATTATCAGATTTAAACACAAAATGATGAAGTTACCTTCAAACACAAACTACAACCTTGCTTCAAAGCTTTGGTCTAGCACACGCATTACGACTCAATAAACAGTCCTTAACATGTATCAACGTGATACAAGAAAGGCTCACAAATAACAAACAGTCCTAGACTTGCATCAAAACGATACAAGAGAAGAACACACAAAGAACACGACTCAAAACCCTAAAAACTATTCTTTAGAATGACGGCTTGAATACCTAATTAGGTCTCGAAGTCTTCCTTAAATACTGAAGCAATATGGGCTTGTTAACCTTGTTGGGCTTCAGAACAAAGTAGATCGTTCAGTTGATCTACGTAACAAGAATCAGTAACAAATAAGGAAAGTCCTAATATGTAGGAACTTCCAAACATATCCAAATATTCCCTAAAATATTATTACTCCTTTGGGAATAAAACCACAACTAATTCTCAACAGATATGTGTGTTGCTTGGACAGCAAGATATGAGAACATGGATTCCTTAATAAGATAAAGCGCGTGTACAATCAGGCATAAAACAAGGCACACTGAACTGTGCTGGATGTTGGAACATAATATCCAACATCTTACAGAAATGCCTAAAACATGTTGGAACATAGTATCCAACATCACAAACATGGATATTTGTTTTAGCAATAGTGTAGCCAATACAAATACCCAACAGTCTCCTTCTCATCCGCCTTTCAATGACAGACAATTTGTTTAACCGATGGGTGATTGCAGTTACTTCTCAATCTTATGTGGGAAGGGTGTGGCAATCTATAGGACGCGGCTCTTCTTTTTCTTCACTGTGACTTCTTTCGTCAAATCTAGATCGTTTTTTCGAATTGGTTAGGCATCATCATGGTTTCAGTTTGACTCTTCAGAGTTTTCTCTAAGCGCAATTGTGGCATATTCAATTAATTTGGTTTACTATAGTTTGGGTCTTATGGAAAGAAAGAAATTCAGGAATCTTCAAGAAAAAAAATGATAATATCTACCACTTTCTCGACAACATAAAAGTGCAATCTTGTGGCTGGCAGAAAACGAAACACAACAACTTTACTTTTGACTACCACATATGGTGGCTAAATCCTCTTAATTTCTTGTAGTGGTTCTCTTTAAATTATTTTTGTTGTATCACACATGTACCTGACGTAACATTACTTTACTCTTAGCTTCTCTCTAGCACTCAGATAATTTTTGTTAGTTATTATAATTTCATTTTAGTTTCTTCATAAAAAAATCAACTTGGATAATTAGGATTTATTTATTTCATATTTGAGAAGATATTAATATTTTATTTAGTAAATCACAGGTTGTAATATGAGTAATATTATTTCCTTTATTAATTTAAGTTATATGAGTGGAAGGAATAGACGCAACATTTTTTTAAAAGATAGAAGCGACATATTGATTAGAGACATATAATATTAAATATAAATTTATAAATGGCTTGTTACAATTCCAAAGTACCAAAAATTATTTAATTCAAGTCAAGGGAGAATGAAATTTTTTCTTATAAAATGATCCAAAAGATTTTCTTTATTACATCTAGAGGGAAAATATGGCTCAGTTTCTCATGTTTGTTTATACTTTGATCATATTTATTTCTCTATTTCTTGTTGAAGCGACACCGTGTATGACATTTTTCACACCATTTTAAATTTTCCTAATTTTTTTTTATACACAATATTTTATCACCTTTTAGTAACATTTTTTCTTAATTGGCAATGCAGTTAATATACCTTGTGTTACTGTCGCTGAATGTCCAAAGGTAGCCAAACCTCTAAATATGTGGTGTATTAACCAGTATTGTGTCTGGTTTTAGAAAACCTGCAACCTAAAACACGATTATCTCATAATATTTATACTTGTATAAATTATTTCAATATTTAATTTGTACTTTCTCTAGATTTTCAATTTAAATGCATTTGTATGCAATGCGCTCTTTTTTTCTTCCTTTTGTGTTATCCCACTTAAGGTTTGTAATGACATGGTTGTCTATAATATGTATTCCCTTAGTAATACGATATATCATCGTATGTGTGTTTGATTTGGTTAGACAATTTTCTAGTTTTTATCTTTATGTGTTTACCTTTGTAAATTAGTTCAACTATAGACTATTGAAATTAAGTATATTAATCTTATTATAAAGAAATATACATTATTTTTAGATTATCATTTTTTTAGGTTCAAGTGGTTGATGTGATCCATCAACGAGTTCAATTTTGGAAAACAATTATTGTTTAGACTATTCTTTTTGAACTATGAATTACCAAGGGTCCTTCCTCTTGGAACTTGACACACACAAAAAATCAAGGAGACATACACGGAATGGCTAAACCGCTAGCCTACATATTCATGGGTACGATCATATAGCCAATAAGCCCATCAGTAAACAAAAATGAGAATTTATTTTCCCACCCTCGATACTTCTTGCATGCCCTTAAAATTCGAAAAATGTCCTCATATTTTTGGATTACAAAATTTGAAATGAGTTTTTGAGTTTCAAAGTGTAAGAAATTATCCATGGTCGTTTTAGCAATAGTTCAACAGTGGGTAACTTCTTTTTTCCTAAATTTATATCATAAAATCCAAAAAGTAAATATGTATTTTTTTCAAGATTTTTTGTGTCTTTATCTCTCCGATCTAAAACACGATTATGTTTATCTAAGTGATAATATTATCTTTTATCAAAAAAGTGAATAATATTATGTGTGCGTCATAATAGTAACATGATTATGTGTTAGTCAATGCGCTCTTCTTTTCCTTCCTTTTGTGTTATCCCACTAAGTTTTCCGCTAGCAAGGTTTTTAACGACATTGTTGTCTGTAATATGTATTCCCTTTCCCTTAGTAATATGATATATCATTATATGTATGTTTGATTTGGTTAGACAATTTTCTAGTTTTTATCTTTATGGTTTACCTTTGTAAATTAGTTCAACTATAGACTATTGAAATTAAGAATATTAATCTTATTATAAAGAAATATACATTATTTTTAAATTATCATTATTTTGGGTTCAAGTGGTTAATGTGATTCATCAAAGGACGAATTATTTAAAAAAATCGGTGTTCCATTCTTGGGTAAAACAGTTTTTGGTTAGACTATTCTTTTTGAACTACTCCCTCCGTCCTAGTTTAACTGAGTTAGTTGACCATTTCACACAGATTAAGAAAAGTGTATAAATGAAAGAGAAAGAACAATGATTTTGAGTGTATTTGTCAAGTATTGGTTCATTCTTCTTTATCATAGACGTAAAATAGAATTGAATTGGGAGTGGTGAAAGTAGTATTAATTAGAGTTATAACTGGAAAAAAATAATTAATGTTGTATTAAAAAATAAAACTGATCGATTCTTAGGACAATATTTTTTTTACAAATGACTTTGTTGTTATGGACAAGGGGAGTATGAGTTACCAAGGGAGGTTCCTCTTGGAACTGGACACAAAAATCAATGAGAGATACACGAAATGGCTAAGCCGCGGTATATCGAATTATTAGTTACTATTTTTATATTGACATGTTGATATTCTATTTTTCATCTTTACCAGTTAACTTATCATTCTCCTTAATTTGTTCTCAAGAGCCTATCATCTTTTCACTATTTTGGTTAGAATTTGTCAAAGTTATGGATGAAAATACTAAGTATTTTCTAATAAACGAAAGAAAGAAATTCCAGTAACAATGATAAACTGTGTTTATTAGGGAAATATATATGATTTATATGTGAACCTAGAATCGATATAGAGTCATTTTTCATACTAGTCTACATTATATTGTTTTAATATTTTTTTCTCCTATCTTTTTTGTAACACCCGAAACCTCTTATGGATTTGTCAACTTACATCACAACCAACACAAGTCTTTTTAGTGTGAATTGTCCTAACACGTATACTTATTTCTAGGAAACTTCCCTGAATGTCGCCATCCATATACTACTTCGAGTAAAGCACGACTAACTATGTGGTTCTTATTTATTGGAATACTAAAAAGAAGAGACATCTTGTTAGTATATGCAATATCAATTAATTCTTATAAGCCATCCTTCAACTGTATAGTCCTAAACCTCCGTGACCTTATGATCCTTTTCATTTTGATTTTATTTGGTTCATTCATGTATTCCTTGCCTAGAAGCATGCTAGGAACACTCATTGCATGTATCATGTTCATTGGCGATCACTTCTCTCCCTCGTCAGCCTTAGGCATCACATACCCACCAACTTCAATGAGGTTCGTCTCCAAACCACATTACACTAAGAAAGGTCTACTCTAAAACCATTTGCAACGCCCTAGACTACTATTAGGATTATCAGTCGACCATAGAAACCAATATGAGTCTTTTCAGCATGATTTGTCCTCACATGCACGCCTTCTACGATATTTCCTATGAAGTGTGTGACAGGGGAAAAATGCATTGCAAAGACTCATGTTGGTTTTCAGGGTAAGTCAACAATCCTAAAAGTTGTCTAGGCTTTTTGAAATGGTATCAGAGCATACCTCTCTCAATACCATATGGTTTGGGGACAAACCAAACGGAATTTTATGGGCACGTGAACTCTAAGGCTGACGAAGGAGGGGAGCGGTCGTCAATGAATATGGCATGTGAAACGAGTGGCTCCTTGGTATTCTTTTAGATAGAGGAGACATGAATGAATCTAACGACATTAGAATGAGAGGGATCCTAATCCGTGTAAATATGACATTTCTTTTAAGATTGATTTGTATTATATATAGCAATAAGATGTATCTTTTTTTGTAGCTTAAATCATAAGAACTCTAAAGTTAAGTGTAATATTCTGGATTTTTATCCAAGACATTATCTCTATTTCTTTCTATTTAGAAAGATATAACTAATTTTTTTGTTTAACAATAGTCATCAATGATAAATTTCTAACAAAAACTTTGGTAAAATTCTTAAGAAAAATTAATTAGAAACTTAGGATTTGAACTCCAGTTAACGACAAAAACTAATAAACTTCAAAAAATTATTTAAATCTCAATTCAGTTAAAAACCCCATTTTGTTCCCCTCGCATACACGCTTTAAGTAAAAACACCAACCACACATCATCACTTCTTTGATACCTAATGTGTTGATAGCGTTAGTCACCAACACCCATTAAATAAAATCAATAATAAAGTAAGACGTCAAATAAGAATATACACAATCATCAAAAAATCATGTTATGACCATTCATTTTGGTTTAAGTTATTCATCACTCCAACAATTTTGTTTAAGACATCAAATGAAGTTTAATGCAAATGCATGAGATGTAAGTGTTGGAACAAGGGTGTTCAGCAATACCACGTTTTGAGTTTTGATGATAACAAGGTATTAAAAATTGTCAATTGGATATGCTAATATCTGTTTAAGTATGCAGGATCTTAATCAAGATTTTAATCTTAGAAAGTATTATGTTTGAACATTTTGAGAGCAAAACCAAGAGAAGCTTGTTGCTTGTGATTCTGAAGATCTAGAGAGTCTGAAGAATCATCAGAAGCTGTGTCAAGAAGTCCTGAAGACTAAGAGAATCTGAAGTTCAAATAAGTCTGAAGACTATCAGAACCTGAAGTTCAAGAGAGTCTGAAGACTATCAGAACTTGAAGACCAAGAGAGTTTGAAGATCATCAGAAACTGAAGTGCTACAGTGAGTTTGAAGATCTATTTAGAAGGATTTCTAAAGGGATTTCGATGCATAAGAAACACTCACTTGGAGTAACGACTAACTTCAAAGTCAACTTGAGCGTGGGATGCTCAACGACAAAGAATGCAGAATAGGACAGAGTACATGTGTACGAACTCTGGTTCCACTACTCCACTACCTCGTACAGTTTGGCAACTGTGTCTACCGGTATTGAGCTTCAAAAGGAATGAATTCAAAATATGCATTTGAAGGACTATTACCATATCAAGCAACAGATCAACAGCTATTGATCAAGCTTCCAGAATTCTCTTGATGTGCTGGATTGTCTCAACGTCTCTTTTCAACGCCTATATAAAGGATAGAAGACTTGAAGAATATGTTGGACTTTACAACTGAAAAACTACGCTGTCAAGCTATTGTATTCTAACTGAGTCAAACCAGAAACACATCAACAACTTAGATTATTCTTACAAACTGTGTATTCTAGAATCTCAAAGTTCATCGGAAAAACAGAGTCTGTCTTTGTTTATATTATTGGAACACATTTGATTGTTTGTCATGTGTCTCCAACTCTATTTAATTTTCTGTAAAGTGTGTCAGAAGTCTCTTGCTTGTGTGCTTGAGCAAAGAAGTCTCTTAGTTGTGTCTTTGAGCATTGGAAGATGAAGGTGAGAAAAACACAAGAAGGGGGGGTTGAATTGTGTTTTCTTTTCGCAACTCTTGAAGAGTGAGAATCTAATTCCTTTAAACTCAGAGTCTGAATGAGATCAGAGTCTGATAGGAGATTAGGTTCTGATTGCAGCGGAATAATCAAGAGATAAAGAGAGAACAAAGAACACAAGCAATTATACAGGTTCCTTCCACAAACCGGAAGTAGTCCTGTCCCCCTTGTACTTCCAAGGAGAGTTCACTAAAATGTAATATCAAATTACAAGTTGCTCAAACACACAGTATGAGACTTCCTTGCTCAAGCACACAGGCGAGAGACTTCCTTGCTCAAAGACACAACTAAGAGACTTCCTATGCTCAAGGACACAGCCAAGAGACTTCCTTTGCTCAAGCACAAAAGCAAGAGACTTTTACACAATTACAGAAAATTGAATAGAGTTGAAACACTTGACAACAATCAAAATGTGTTTCAATTACAACAAAGACAGACTCTGTTTTACGCAAAAGACAGACTCTGTTTTTCTGTGAAACTTAGAGATTCTAGGATACTCAGTTTGTAAGAATCTAAGTTTATGATGTGCTTATGTTAAGACTCAGTTGAATACGAAAGCAGCGCAATGCAGTTTTTCTAAGATATAGAGTCTCGCAATTCTTCAAGTCTTCTATCCTTTATATAGGCGTAGGAAAGAGACATTGAGTCCTCCAGCACATCAGAAAGATTTCTGAAGCTTGATCAATGACTGTTGATCTGTTGCTTGATTTGGTAATAGCCCTTCAATAGCATCATTTGAATTTCATTCCCTTTGAGGATTAATACCGGTAGACACAGTTGCCAAACTGTACGTGGTAGTGGAGTAGTGGAAACAGAGTTCGTACAACGTACTCTGTACTGGCCTGCAATCTTTGTCTTTGTGCTTCCCACGCTCAAGTTGACTTAGAAGCTAGCCGTTACTCCATTAGAGTTTCTTTGTGCATAGCAATGCAGTAGAGATCACTTGTTAGGAGATTATCAAATTTGTGGCTTCAGACTCACTGTAGCACTAAGCTTCTGATAATCTTCAGACTCTCTTGGTTTTCAGATTCTGATGGTCTTCAGACTCTGATACAGTCTTCAGACTCTCTTCAGCACAGTCTTCAGACTCTCTTCGATACAGTCTTCAGACTCTCTTCGATACAGTCTTCAGACTTTCTTCGATACAGTCTTCAGACTCTCTTCGATACAGAATCACAAGCAACAGGCTTCTATGGATTTATTGCTCTTTTAACATTGTTCAAACAGAATGCTTTCTAAGATACAAATCTTAATTGATATCCTGCATACTTAAACAAATATTAGCAATATCCAATTGACAACTTTTTAATACCTTGTTATCATCAAAACTCAAAACGTGGTATTGCTGAACACCTTTGTTCCAACAGAAGACTCTTGCCTCCGTGCTTGAGCAATTGGAAGTCTCTTACTGTGTGTTTGAGCAACTTGTAATTGATATTACATTTTTAGTGAAACTCTCCTTGGAAGTGCAAGGGGGACATGACTACTTCCGGTTTATGGAAGGAACCTGTATAATTACTTGTGTTCTCTCTTTCTTTCTATCTCTTGTTAATTTCCGTTGCAACAGAATCTGATCTTCCTTTAGACTCTGATCCTGGAAAAACAGATTCTTACTCTTCAAGAGTTTCGAAAAAGAAAACACATTGGTAACTACAAGAAAACACTCTGGGACATACTTGAAGATGGTGTTGGTAACTTACAATTTGATGACGAAGGTGCTGCCATTGACCGTAAACTTCACACTGCTGCTCAGAAGAAGATCTACAAGAAACATCATATCATCAGAGGAGCTCTTGTCACTGCTATTCCTAAGTCTAAATACATGAAGATGAGTGACAAATCTACTGCTAAAGCCATGTTTGCTTCTCTTTGTGCAAACTATGAAGGGAGCAAGAAGGTCAGGGAAGCTAAATCTCTTCTATTGGTTCATCAGTATGAATTATTCAAGATGAAAGAGGATGAAAGCATTGAGCAGATGTACCCAAGATTTCAAACTCTAGTATTTGGAGTTCAGATATTAAAGAAGAGTTACATAGCTTCTGACCATGTTAGCAAGATTCTAAGGAGCTTACCCTCTAGGTGGAGATCAAAGGTTACTGCAATTGAGGAAGCTAAGGATTTAAACACTTTAAGTGTTGAAGATCTTGTCAGCTCTCTCAAAGTTCATGAGTTAAATCTCAATGAACATGAATCTGCAAGAAAGTCTAAAACCATTGCTTTAAAGTCAAAGGGAAGATCCTCAAAAGCTCTCAAAGTTGAAGAGTCTGAAAATGAATCTTCTGCTTCTGAAAGCTCTGAGGAATATCCTGATGTTGCTAAAGAAATGGTTATGCTTTCAAGAAGAATGCAATACCTTGCTAAAAAGAAGAAGAAGTTTCTGAGTAAGAGCAGTGGTAAGGGTTTCAAGAAGGAAGAACAAAAAGGTTGCTTCAACTGCAAGAAGTCTGGGCACTTTATTGCTGATTGTCCAGAGTTGCAGAAAGAGAAATCCAAATCAAAAAGGTCAACCTTTAAGTCAAGCAAGTTTAAGAAGCAAATCAAGAAAAGTCTGATGGCTACCTCGGAAGATCTTGATAATGAGTCAGGGTCTGAAGATGATGATGCTGATGGTGAAGCTAATGTAGCTGTTGGATTAATGGCTACAACTAAATCAGTAAAAGAGGCACTTGAGGCAGAATCAGATGCAGACTCTGAAAGTGAGACTGAGGTATTTTCTAAACTCACAAGATCTGAATTAGTAGATTCTATCAAAGAACTTCTTGGTCACTATGAAGCTAAATCCACTAAGTTGAAGAAAGTCAAAAAGCAGCTTGATAAGTTGTCAAAAAGTGTAGTTGTAAATACTTGAGTGAGCAAGATGTTGCTCTACAAGAATTTATTCCTACTGGAATTGATAGATCCAGGGTAGCATCTATGATCTATAGCACATATCAGAACAGAGGACAGAGTCTTGGATTCATTGGAGGTAGCTCAAATGAAGTGATCCTGAAACCAGGTCATGATGGCGCCAGAGAAGCATTGAAAAATCACTTTGTAAGTGAGTCTGATGAAGTCAACACAGTGACTCATTCAGAACCTAAAGCTTCAAGTTCTAAAGTTATGACTAAGTCAAAATCTCATAACGCAAAGTCAAAGGTTCTGAAAAACTTTGAACCTAAGGCTTCAATGATTCAGATTCTGAAAAAATCAGAGTCTGGTAAACAGACTCTGAAGAAGCCAGAGTCTGAAAAACAAAAGCCTAAGTTTCAAAGAAGAGAAACTGTGAAAGGTAAGTTGGATCCTAAACTAACAGGTTCTAAACCCAAAGTTTGGAGGAAAACAATGCCAATGACTTCAAGACACACAATACAAAAGGGATTCAATGGTTCAAGGACTAACCCAAGAGGACCCATGAGAATATGGGTACCTAAGTCTGAAATTGTTGATGCTGCAGGTATGTCTAAAAGGACAAAAAAAGGCAGAAGGCCTGGTACCTGGACAGTGGATGCTCGCGATGCATGACAGGAGAAAAATCTATGTTCCTAACCCTAACCATGAAAGAGGGAGTAACTGTTGGATTTGGAAGAAACCAGACTGGCAAAATCATTGGTACTGCAACCATTGGTAACTCTCTAATCTCTATTAGTAATGTGTGGTTTGTTTATGGGCTTAGACATAACCTACTGAGCATAAGTCAATTGTGTGACAGTGGTTATGATGTTTTGTTTAATAAGAACAACTACACTGTAGTCAACAAGGATGATCAATCCATAGTCTTCAAGGGAAAGAGAAGAAACAATGTCTACAAAATAAAGTTCTCTGAACTGACTGATCGGAAGGTAGTTTGCCTTTTGTCAATGGGTGATAAGAAATGGATGTGGCATAGACGGTTGGGACATGCAAACTGGAGGTTAATCTCTAAGCTTAGCAAGTTGCAACTAGTCAAAGGCTTACCAGACATTGACTATCATTCAGATGCTCTTTGTGGAGCTTGTCAAAAAGGGAAAATTGTTAAGAGTTCTTTTAAACCAAAAGAAATTGTTTCTACCTCCAGACCCTTGGAGTTACTTCACATTGACTTATTTTGACCAGTTAGCAGTGCATCCTTATATGGAAGTAAGTATGGACTAGTCATTAGTGATGATTACAGCATATGGAGTTGGGTTAAGTTTCTGAAAACTAAAGATGATTCATATTCTGTGTTTAGCAAATTCTGCATCCAAATTCAATCTGAAAAAGAATTGAAAATTTTGAAAGTCAGAAGTGATCATGGAGGAGAATTTTAAAATGAGCCATTTGAGCTTTTCTGTGAAAAACATGGAATTATCCATGAATTCTCTGCACCTAGAACTCCACAACAAAATGAAGTTGTAGAGAGAAAGAACAGAACCTTACAAGAAATGGCAAGAACCATGATCCATGAGAACAGTCTCGCTAAACATTTTTGGGCAGAAGCAGTAAATACAACATGTTATGTTCAGAACAGGATCTACATCAGACCTCTGTTGAACAAAACAGCTTATGAACTCTTTAAAGGCAGGAAACCTAACATATCTTATTTTCATCAGTTTGGATGTACATGTTATATCCTAAACAATAAAGTCTATCTAAAGAAATTTGATGTCAAAGCTCAGAAGGGAATCTTTTTAGGTTACTCTGAAAGATCTAAGGCATACAGACTGTATAATTCAGAAACACAATGTGTTGAAGAATCTATGCATGTTAGATTTGATGACAAAGTGTCTGGAAGTAAAACTCCAGAGCAAGATGAAAGCTTTGCAGGATCTCAAGATGGTTCTCAGGAAGCTAGTCAATCCAAACATTCTTTCAAATACAAGTCTTCACATCCTGAGGATCAAATCATTGGCAACAAAGATATTCCCAGAAGAACAAGATCACATTTCAGACAAGAAGAGTCTTCCTTGGGATTATTATCTGTTATTGAACCAACCTCTGTTGAAGAAGAACTTGGAGATGAAGGATGGATTCTGGCAATGCAAGATGAACTTAATCAATTCAAAAGGAATGAAGTGTGGGATCTAGTAGCTAAGCCTGAACACAAGAACATTATTGGAACTAAATGGGTGTTCAGAAACAAGCTTAGTGAACAAGGAGAAGTAATCAGAAACAAAGCCAGACTTGTTGCACAAGGCTACAGTCAACAAGAAGGCATTGATTACACTGAAACATTTGCTCCAGTTGCAAGATTGGAAGCAATCAGGTTACTTCTTTCCTATGCAGTCAATCACAACATAATCTTGTATCAAATGGATGTTAAGAGTGCTTTTCTTAATGGTGTCATTTCTGAAGAAGTTTATGTCAAACAACCTCCTGGCTTTGAAGATTTTAAACATCCAGAGCATGTTTATAAATTGAAGAAATCACTGTATGGCTTGAAACGGGCTCCCAGAGCTTGGTATGAAAGACTAAGTAATTTCTTAATTCAAAATGATTTTGAAAGAGGAGAAGTTGACACTACACTATTCCGAAAGACTCTGAAGAAGGACATTCTTATAGTTCAAATCTATGTTGATGATATCAATTTTGGTTCAACTAATGGTTCACTTTGCAAAGAGTTTTCTAAGGCAAAGCAGGATGAACTTGAAATGAGCATGATGGGAGAATTGAAGTTCTTTTTAGGAATTCAAATCAACCAATGCAAAGATGGAGTCTATGTTCATCAGTCCAAATACACTAAAGAGCTCTTGAAGAAGTTCAATCTTGAGGACTGCAAAGAAATGAACACTCCAATGCATCCAACCTGCACTCTGAGCAAAGAAGATCAAGGAACCAAAGTTGATCAGAAGCTGTATAGAGGTATGATAGGTTCTTTGTTATACTTAACTGCATCCAGACCAGATATTTTATTCAGCGTATGTCCGTGTGCAAGGTTTCAATCAGATCCTAGAGAGTCTCACTTAACAGCTGTTAAGAGAATCTTTAGATATCTGAAAGGAACTACTAATCTTGGACTTCTGTATAAGAAATCTTCTGATTATAAGCTAGTTGGATTCTGTGATGCTGACTATGCTGGAGTCAGGATTGAAAGAAAATCAACCAGTGGCAATTGTCAATTTTTGGGAGAGAATCTGATATCCTAGGCTAGCAAGAGGCAAGCAACTATTGCTTTGTCTACTGTAGAAGCAGAATACATCTCAGCTGCTAGTTGTTGTACACAGCTACTCTGGATGAAACATCAGCTTGAGGATTATCAAATAACTGAAAACTGTATCCCAATTTATTGTGATAATACAGCTGCTATATGTTTATCTAAGAATCCAATTCTGAATTCAAGAGAAAAGCACATTGAGATTAAACATCATTTTATTAGAGACTATGTTCAAAAAGGAATTATAGATATTCAATTCATTGATACTGATCATCAATGGGCTGATATATTTACTAAACCTTTGACTGTTGAAAGATTTGATTTTATAAAGAAAAATTTGAACATGTGTTATGTCTCTGGTTAATGTGTGCTTCTGAAAACAGAATTCAGACTCTGAAAGTTACTCAGAAGCTAATTGAGAATCAGACTCTCTCTTGGAGACTCTGATGAATATAAGCTTCTGAAGACACTCAGACTCTGTTAAGGAAACTTAGACTCTTAAGAAGCTCGTATAAGTGGAAGGATGACTGTTGAGTTCAGTAACACCTGCCCCACTACGGTGACAGTTACTTTTTAAGTTCTCAGACGCGGCCTGTCTGTATTGGGTAGGAACTCAAAGGGCAATGATTTTATTCCGTTTAACAAGTAACTCTCGCGTCTTCCCAACACTTTTACGGCTGCATGCTCACTAGTCTTTATTGCTTATGTTTGTTTGTCCCCTTCTCTTTTTTAAACGGTTTTCCACTTTCAATATAAATAGCAATCACACACAACCCACTTCACTTTCCACACTTTGATTTTTCTCTGAACTACTCTTTCTTTTTTAGTCTCTGAAAAACTTTGTTTCTAAAAATCAAACCTAGAACCTTACAAATTGCAAGTGAACTCGTTCAATCTGGTGTGATCGTCAAAATTGGAAAATCCTATGTGATTAAACCCAGAACAATGAACATCATAAAAGAGACTCTGGAAGTTCAAGTTGAATCTCTAGTTGATTTACTTTGGTATGTTGAGTGGACCAACATATCAAGAACTAGTTATAGACCTCTGGGTGAGGGCTGAAGTTTTTGACAAAGATGATGCAACCCTAGAAGAAACTGCTGCAATCATGAACAACCCTTCTTTGGTTGGCAAAAACAGGAAGCAAATGGGTCTGAGACCGTACAATGGTCTAGAAATAAGATCTGTTGTGATGGGGATTCCAATCCTTATCAATGAAGAAATAGTTGTCAGGGCATGCAGGGTAACAAATGAAGGAAAATTTCAGTGGAATGATGATAAGTAGAGTGAATGGATGGGCATCTGCAACAAACTCTTATTTGAAGGAAGACCCTCAAATAAGTTGGTAGACATGCATCCAGAACATAGGATGCTTCTGAAGATCATTCTGGACAGTATGCTTCAGAAATGTGGAGGATTAGACACTCTGTTTGTGGATCATAAAGTGCTTCTGTACTTTTTGATCAAAAAGAAGAAGATCAAATTTCCAAGATACGTGATGCACCACATGTGCTGGGCCATCAGGGAAGGCCAAATTAAATCCAGAAGACAGGTTCCTTTTGGAATATTGATTTCTGAGATTCTGTATCAAGGAGGCCTCTTGAAGGTTTTGACAGAATCTGGTGTTGTATCAGACGCTCAGCTTGGATCAGTAACAAGGAGAATCATCAACGGCAAGACTCTTCAATACATGAAGATTGTCCGGAAGTACAACCCTTCTAATCTAGATATGAAGGAGAATTCTGTACAATCTGATCTGATGATGGACTGCCCCCTATTTCCAAAGAAGACAATCCTGAAGTCCTTGCAAGATTTGTAGTAGATTACTACAATGAGACTGGTAGAATAATCAACTATTCTGCCATTCCTGAGACTGCTGGAGGAGGACCTCTTAAGGTCAAAGGCAAAAGGACCCAGGAAGTCAATCTAGAAGAGGAGGAAGAGAAGCAAGAACCTCCTACGAAGAAGAAAAAGTCTAAATCAACAGCTCTTCCAGGAGTAACTATTGGTGCCTCTGAAACCATAACTCCTATGCCTCTATCTGTCTCTCCTGCATCCAAGGAAATTAAGGAAAGGATAAAGAAATCCAAGGATGAGAAGAAAACAAAGGACGAGAATAAGGCAAAGGATGAGAAGAAAGCTGAGATAGCAAAGGCTAAGAAGAAGGCTCCTGTTCTGCAATTGGCAAATAAACCATTCTTTGATGCTGATCAATACAATCGAAGGGAAACAATGGTTTATGATACACTTAAGAAGAAGCTTCACAGAGTTCAAGAAGAAGTTAGACTTGAAAGAGAAGCTCATCTCAGGAGAACAGAAGCTCTTGAAGAAATAGTCAAGAAACAGCAAGAGCATCTCCAGAAATTGATGGATCACATTGCCAAACAAAACCAACCTTAGTTGCACACCTAGTGTTTAATTTGTTTTGTTTTGTTTTGCTTGTACTATTATTTTCTGCTTTCTATTGACTTCTGAACTTTTACTTCGTTATATCACTTAAGTTTTTTTTACTTCTGATAGTTTTTCTACTTCAATTATCTTTGCTTCTGATAGATCTTGCTAAATTTATCTAAGTACATCTGAAGTCTAACTATCGTATTCTACATAGAATTTGTCATGTTTTAACAGACTCTAATATGTTTTTGCTCTGAATCTTCTCTTCTCATTTTCTCTAAAAAAAAAAAAATTCCCTCACTTGAAGTTGTATAAAAATGGGGAGAAACTTGTCTTTAAACCTTTTTGTTGATGACAAAAGGGGGAGAAAGATCAGAGATTTTTTTTTTTAAGTTATACATGCTAAGTCTGAAGAAAAGGGAAGTTTGCGATAGATACTTCGTTAGATTCTGAGCCCCATTAAATTAAATTCTTCAATTTAATTTAAAAAGAATCTTCTCTCATATTCATTTTATTATTCTGAGATTTGATTCAGCTATTTGTGCTAAACATGAATTTAATTAACATGGATAGAACTTAAGGGGAGCTTACAAACCTCAACTTAAGGACTATCAGACTCAGGGGAAGTCAGAGCTTACAAACCTCAGACTCTGCGCTTACAAACCTTAGACCCTTTAGTCAACCTGTTAATTAGATTAACAACAATTGACCTTTTAAATACTGATGTTTGTCATCATCAAAAAGGGGGAGATTGTTGGAACAAGGGTGTTCAGCAATACCACGTTTTGAGTTTTGATGATAACAAGGTATTAAAAATTGTCAATTGGATATGCTAATATCTGTTTAAGTATGCAGGATCTTAATCAAGATTTTAATCTTAGAAAGTATTATGTTTGAACATTTTGAGAGCAAAACCAAGAGAAGCTTGTTGCTTGTGATTCTGAAGATCTAGAGAGTCTGAAGAATCATCAGAAGCTGTGTCAAGAAGTCCTGAAGACTAAGAGAATCTGAAGTTCAAATAAGTCTGAAGACTATCAGAACCTGAAGTTCAAGAGAGTCTGAAGACTATCAGAACCTGAAGACCAAGAGAGTCTGAAGATCATCAGAAACTGAAGTGCTACAGTGAGTCTGAAGCCTACAATCTGAAGATCTGTTTAGAAGGATTTCTTAAGGGATTTCGATGCATAAGAAACACTCACTTGGAGTAACGGCTAACTTCAAAGTCAACTTGAGCGTGGGATGCTCAACGACAAAGAATTCAGAATAGGACAGAGTACATGTGTACGAACTCTGGTTCCACTACTCCACTACCTCGTACAGTTTGGCAACTGTGTCTACCGGTATTGAGCTTCAAAAGGAATTGAATTCAAACTATGCATTTGAAGGACTATTATCATATCAAGCAACAGATCAACAGCTATTGATCAAGCTTCCAGAATTCTCTTGATCTGTTGGATTGTCTCAACGTCTTTTTTCAACGCCTATATAAAGGATAGAAGACTTGAAGAATATGTTGGACTCTACAACTGAAAAACTACGCTGTCAAGCTATTGTATTCTAACTGAGTCAAACCAGAAAGACATCAACAACTTAGATTATTCTTACAAACTGTGTATTCTAGAATCTCTAAGTTCATCCGAAAAACAGAGTCTGTCTTTGTTTATATTATTGGAACACATTTGATTGTTTGTCAAGTGTCTCCAACTCTATTCAATTTTCTGTAAAGTGTGTCAGAAGTCTCTTGCTTGTGTGCTTGAGCAAAGAAGTCTCTTAGTTGTGTCTTTGAGCATTGGAAGACTCTTGCCCGCGTGCTTGAGCAATTGGAAGTCTCTTACTGTGTGTTTGAGCAACTTGTAATTGATATTACATTTTTAGTGAAACTCTCCTTGGAAGTGCAAGGGGGACAGAACTACTTCCGATTTGTGGAAGGAATCTGTATAATTGCTTGTGTTCTCTTTTTCTTTCTATCTCTTGTTAATTTCTGCTGCAACAGAATCTGGTCTTCCATCAGACTCTGATCCTGGAAAAACAGATTCTTACTCTTCAAGAGTTTCGAAAAAGAAAACACAATTCAACTCCCCCTTCTTGTGTTTTTCTCACCTTCAGTAAGCGGACATGATTAAGATATCACCCCAATTGACATAATAATTTTAATTGCTTCATTTGACATAATATTTTTAATCGTCCATTTGGCACTTGATAACATACGCCTCATTTGGCAGTTAAAATGAATCGCCCCAACTCTCACTCTTATCACGTTTTGGTCACTCTTAAACCACGTAATTTATCAATTCTACATATTCACTAAAATTAATAAACTTTCACCTATTCATCAAATCACATATTTTAAGAAAATTTCAAATCACAAATTCTTATATTTATCAATCACGAAAAAAAGGGAAAAAAACTAATAAATCTTTTCACTTAAATCAAGAAACATATCAAATTCACATTAAAATCAAGAAATATCAAATTCAATATCATAACCTATTATCGGTCCAAAAAATATATCATAACCTATTATTTTAATTTAAATATGGTCAAGACAATACGTCTTCCTACAACGTTCTAAGACACAAAACGTTCCCGCAAGAAGGTTTGGCAGTTTAGACTACAGATGCCATGAACTGCTTGATGATTTGAGAAAATTGTTTTGAGATGAACAATTAGGAGATTGAGCTGTGATTACAATGTGACAACCTTGAGTTCCTACTCTTATTTATTTATTTTATAATATCATATACATTAGCTAACATGGGGTGAGTTAGGTACTAATTTGTTCGTTTATGAGCTATGTCTAGTTGAAATTAGTCTTTTATTGTTTATTGGTCATGTGGTCTTTCGACCTAGCGCATGATCCTACCATATGTTTTCTTTTTGGGATTTGGCCCTCTTTTGTTTTAAAAAAAAATTAAAAAAGTATTGACTTTAGGGAACTAAATATGCAATTTAGCCTAAATATAACTTCCACTTATTATATTCATTAACTGATTTCACTCGTTACTTTTCTCTCTAAAGGCAAAAGAAAACACTTTCTTCCTACTTCTTCGTAAGAATTTTGATCTAGATCTAGAGGGACAATTATAGGTTGTATAATGGTTTGAATTATTATTTCTTTATTTTTATATTAGTTCTTATTCTTATGAAATGCAATACATGCTTCTATTATGCATGCATATATAATATCTAGCGCCTATCCTTTTTGGTATTTGTGGCTGATCATGGCTTATTAGCCAGATAATAATGGAAGTTTATGGATGATTGTTTCAGAAATAAAAGAAAAGATTGTTGACATAGTAATAAAAATTATTAGTTAGTGAATGAACAATGAAAAGGAGAGTGCACGATTTGACTAATTGTGATTGTGAACGTGTTGGTCTTACTCTTTAACTCCTTTAACCAGAATAACGTGTGCCTAAAATCTTGTAAATCATGCCCACATGTTCGGCAATTAGGAGTATGATGATTAGGGATGGCAATACATGCTAGCCCGCCCTGTTTAGGCCCAGCCCGCTATTAGTCCGTCAAAAACAGGACGGAGCGGGACGGATCAATTTAAGGGGTGGGCTCAAACTCACACCCCGTCCCGCCTAAGGGCGGACTAGCGGGTTGGCGGGCCGGCCCATCTATTTTTTAAAATATTTTTTTGTCGATTGTTATTAACAAATACGTTGCTATTATGAAAACAATAAATTCAATATAAAGACTCTAACATTAAACAAATCTCAAAATAAATCCAGTATACATCCAACATAAAACAAATACCAAAATAAATCCAACAACATGAAATAAGTCTCAATATAATGCAGTGGTGAATCGGTTTTTTTCTAGAGGTAGTAGACTAGTGGTGAATCAGTTATCACTTATCACTATTGGAAAGAGCGGGACAATTTGAAGTTGGGTAGGTATCATTTGGCCCAATTGTTTATGGGGTGTGTAAATTAAAAATTTGGCAACTACCAGTAAAAAAAGAAAATTTAATAAGCCCGCGGGCCAGCCCGCCCCACCCCGCTATGACCCGCTTTTTCAGCGGGCTTAACAGGGGCGGGCCAACTAGAGAGATGGGCTCAAAATCTCACCCCAGCCCGCTTAAAATGGCGGGTTAAACAGACTGACCCGACGGGTCGAGCCCGTTTTGCCACCCCTAATGATGACTAATGAGGGAGAATTAGAATTTTGAACACTAGTAAGAGTAAACCTTTCACGTGCAATTGCAATGATCCACCAAGGAATGGTTCAATTTTTACTTAATCAAAATTAATAATAGAATTAACGAAATTAGTCCCTTTTAATTAAATAATTGCAATGGTAATACTTCATCAAATAACTTATAAGATAAATAAATATATGATAAATCAATAAAATTATAAAAACTGACAATTATAAATATCGGGGTGTTACATTGACTTTATGGGCTTGATATTTCAACACTTTCAAGGAATAGGGGCCAGAGATTATTAGGATGGATACCTAGATGATCGACATCCACGTGACATGATGTTTGTATCGTTGAATGGTCATTCTACACCAAATCCTACAAGAGCGCATCTGAGAGGTATTCATTTGACCCCTTATCGTGATCATCGTCAGATATGTTTGTTCGAGCGATACAATAATTTTTCTGGATGTCTTAAATACGGACCTTGTAGGGTCCGATATCTGCTAGAGCATAAGATGGTTTTATTCCATTTCACATCCGCACATCATAACTTCGTCAGAGGCTATTCATATCCCAAGGTCACCTGAGCATGAGGCCTTTAATGATATTGTTGTTGAGCAGGAGGTAGACCATCAATGGCTAGACATGACTAGAAGGTTAGGGCGTATCAAAGGTTATGTTTTATCTGTCATGGGTAGTGGTGCGGTGAAGAGGGGGAGTGTTGAATGTGAGAGTTTGGAAGCAATTCGACAAGAGGTTCATTGAGGATGGGTTTATCGTTGTAGGGATGTTAGGACTACCCAATAGTTTTATGTTCCTGTTGTAACATTTGAACAAATGACAGGTTTTAATCTTGTGTTTGAATATTTTGATGTAGCATATGGATAATATGTTTAAATTGTACAATCTAAGTTAAATTTGTGTTATTTCATACTGTTTTCATTAAAGTATTTTCTTATAATTTGATTGAATGCGTGTTTAAATCAATTTGATTTGCCATTTTGTGAAAATATTATGTATCAGCCAAAAAACCATTGATTATGTTTCTGTATCGACACAATTCGGATTGTATAATTTGAACTGTTTATTAAATGTTCGAATTATAATCTAAAATGTGTGTATTTGTACATTACAATTTGCCTGTATGTAGTCTTCTGTGGTGTTTGATACATTTCGAATTATATAATCTAAAGTATCATGAAAGGTTTCGGGTTCTATTTACCAAAGCGTATGTTTGCCCACTCTGTACAATCATCAGCATGATTATGTGTCTTCATAATATAGGGCAATTAAATTAAAATGTCATTCATTTGTAACTAAACCTTCATATTATTTCATCTGCTCTAATCTAAACCTTCATATTTTAATGTGGGGAAAAAAAAGACTAATTACATAATGTTACAACAAGGAATTCTGAATGCTGACATACAGAAAAGAACCTACATTCTAATGGTTCAGTTTTCTAACTTGCTTCTCTAGGTGAACAAATTAACAAAATTCATGTTACATTACATGCCACTAGGGAATTTGCCTCACTCCTGACCCATGCCTAGAAAATATGCTTGTTACATTACATCCCACTTGGGCCTTTCCATTAATTGCTCCAGGATGGAGGATAATACAATTTAATCTTTGATATACAGAATATTTTAATCTTTGATATACAGAATATGAAACATATCATCGGTAATATTCTGCAATTACCTTTTCAGTCAGGTTAATACCCTGCAATTACCTTTTCAGTCAGGTTAATACCCTGCAATCACCTTTTCAGTCAGGTTAAAAACCTGCAATTACCCTTTCAGTCAGGTTAATAGCCTGCAATTACCTTTTCAGTCAGGTTAACCCCCTGCAATCACCTTTTTAGTCAGGTTAATACCCTGCAATCACCTTTTCAGTCAGGTTAATAGCCTGCAAATACCTTTTGTGCCAGGTTCATAGCCTGCAATCACCTTTTCAGTCAGGTTAATACCCTGCAATTACCTTTTGAGTCAGATTAATACCCTGCAATTACCTTTTGAGTCAGGTTAATAACCTGCAATTACCTTTTCAGTCAGGTTAATAGCCTGCAAATACATTTGAGTCAGGTTAATACCCTGCAAATACATTTCAGTCAGGTTAATACCCTGCAATTACCTTTTGAGTCAGGTTAATAACCTGCAATTACCTTTTCAGTCAGGTTAATAGCCTGCAAATACATTTGAGTCAGGTTAATACCCTGCAAATACATTTCAGTCAGGTTAATACCCTACAATTACCTTTTGAGTCAGGTTAATACCCTGCAATTACCTTTTGAGTCAGGTTAATACCCTGCAGTTACCTTTTGAGCAAGGTTAATACCCTGCAGTTACCTTTTCTGTCAGGTTAATAACCTGCAATTACCTTTTCAGTCAGGTTAATACCCTGCGATCACCTTTTCAGTCAGGTTAATAGCCTGCAATTACCTTTTGTGCCAGGTTCATAGCCTGCAAATACATTTCAGTCAGGTTAATACCCTGCAATTACCTTTTGAGTCAGGTTAATACCCTACAATTACCTTTTCAGTCAGGTTAATAGCCTGCAATTACCTTTTGTGCCAGGTTCATAGCCTGCAAGTACATTTGAGCCAGGTTCATATCCTGCAATTACCATTTGAGCCAGGTTAATACCCTGCAATTACATTTTCAGCCAGGTTAATACTCTGCAATTACCTTTGAGTCAGGTTGGTAACCTGCAATTACCTCTATGTCAAGCGAATAGCGTGCAACAAATCCTTATTTTCATCAAAAGTGTCATCCTCAGTGTGTCTGGTCAAGAGATGTCACCCGTCAGTTTCAAGCTGACAGTCCTAAACAACGGACCGCTTACATTTTTACCGCTTTCAAGCCGACAGTCCTAAACAACGGACCGCTTACATTTTTACCGCTTTCAAACAGACAGTCATAAACAACGGACCAATTAAGTTTGCACTTTTTTTCTTATTTCAAGCTGCCAGTCCTAAACAACGGACAGTCCACATCTATCTGTTATTTCAATAGTGTCATCCCCAGCGTAGCTGTTCCTGCGATGCCACTAGTCAACTTCGATTTCAAAAGTGTCATCCCCAGCGTAGCTGTTCCAGCGATGCCACTAGTCAATTTCAATTTCAATTTCAATAGTGTCATCCCTAGCGTAGCTGTTCCAGTGGTGTCACTAATCAATTTCATTTTCAATAGTGTCATCCCCAGCGTAGCTGTTCCAGCGATGCCACTAGTCCATTTCAATTTCAATAGTGTCACCCCATCATAGCTGTTCAAGAGGTGTCACTAAAAAGTTTTGTCTTCGTTTAAGCTATCGTCCCAAACCCACACAGTAGTAGACGATCATTTTCCCCAGTAAAACTACAATCCCTCAAAGGAGTCGGATCCCTTTCTTCAACAAATTCAGGCATCCCGTCGTTATCACTCGTCCTAGTCAAGTCATCCATGTCGTCTTGCATTCATAACGGTGTCACATGCATTCATTACTCGTCCTAGTCGAGTCATCCATGCCGTCTTGCATTCATAACTGCGTCACATGCATTCACACGGTATCTTAGGGTCAAAAATAGGTATACTTTGTATTTAAGTCTCTTCGGCCCGTCAAATCAAAGATTCCATCTTTAAAATTCCGAACGAAGAAACTTAAATAGGGGCATCTGTCATACCCCGATTTTTGACCCAAGATCCCACGGACACGCGTCATTCGACCCTGACTTTTCAGTGAAAATTTCGGCAGAGAAGTATTTTAAAATACCTCATTTTTGGTTCCGAGTCGGGCGCAATTCTCTTTGTTTTAGTTTTATTTCCATCCTTTTATTTAATCATTTTTAATTTCAATTTTTATTAGTCATTTTTATCTCTTCATTTTTATTTGTTTTATTATTTAAAGTCCAAAGAGTCAAAATAGATTGGATAAGTCCAATTGGTCCAAGTCCAACAAAATGCAAGTTATCACAAGCCTCATTACGCGTTTCTTTCATCTCATCCAAACCAGTTTTTCTGCCTGATTCAACAAACCCTAAATTCAATTTGTAACCCTATAAATAGAACCAGCAGAAACACAAGTGGGGGGGCCGCAAATTTCCATCAGAAAAAACCTGCAAAGAGAACGTACAAAAAATTCACAGTTTCACAAGGGCCGAAATTTCACTCAAACCTACAAAAAAATCCCACAGTCAGGAACCAATCACAACGATCCCAAACAAGGACCACACCAACACAAATCCCACCGTCGCCGTCACAGCAACAGTCAAGACCCTCAATCCGATCTCAAACGCCACCAAAAGTTCGTACGGCTGCCCAGGCGAGACGATCTGTACCATAACACGTAGGACGGTCCAAACTCAGTTCAAAGCAACATAAATCCGGAAATAAAATAAAACAAAAGGTATAATCTTTATAAACTTAGATCTAGGGCGTTATGAGTTTTGTTTGGGAATTTTGAGGTCGGAAATGGGTAGACGAGAACAAAAGAAGAAGAAAGCACAAAAAAAAAAGTGGCTCTAGCGGCGGCGCCGCCACCTACGGTGGTCGGCCACCGCGCCGGAGCCACCACCGGCCGTTAACCTCCTCGCCGGAGAAGAAGACAAAATTAGAGAGGGAAGAGAGCTTCTCTCACTAAGAGAGAAGGAAGAGAGAGAAACGCAAGGGGGAAATGAGTAAAAACGGGTCTTACAACCCTTATATATTCCCTCGAACCGGTTCGGTTCTCCTGGCTTGAACCGAACCGGTCCTAGCCGGTTCCCTGCAAGCCCAACACGTTTTTGCACCCATAAAGCCCATTAACAGCTTTCTTTCACTTCTGCACACCCCATCTTCATGATTGCACCTCTGTTCTATTTTCCTTTTTATTTCTAACATGCAGGTTATTCCGTGTTGCATCTTATTTCTCTATTCACATGCGTTTTTAGTTTAGTTTCATCATTTTTCATTTCATTGGTTTACTTTTTTTAATTATTTATTTTTATAGCAAGAACGTAGAATGTAAATAGGCTTTAATGTAATTTATTTATTTTTTCCCGCAGACCCTAGAATGTATTATTAGGTTTTTGTAATAGCTTAGGTGCATGTGTGTGTGTGTGGGTGTATGCCTGGTCGTTTGTGCTTCGTAGTTTAGGTTAAAGGTCTCATGTGGTCCAACGCCACTGTGAGTTCCCCGCGCTTTTATTCTTTCCTGCTCCATTAAGTTTACTTTGATTCCAATTATTTGAAAACCACAAAAAATACATATAACAAAAATCACAAAAAATATTTTTAAACAAACCTTGATCTTGAATCAAGTGATCCTTTTATTTTATTTTCTTAATCAAATGCCAATCAATTTAACTTTATTTTGAGATCACCTTCTTTACTATTAAAAAACACAAACAAATACTCATTTGTCACTTCGGCCTTCTTTCTTTTTAAAACATTTTCAAAAAAATCATTAAAAAACACTCAACCAATCAAACGCAATTTCTACCTTGAACTACGAGGTTTTGATCCCTCACGGGTACGTAGGCAAAGGACCATGTCCTTCCAAATCAATAAAAAATATGTAGATAATTAGGTTTCTTTTCTTAATCATTTTTAATTCCATTTTTTTCAAACTAAGCAAGTTATAGCACATTAATTAGATAAAACCAAGAGGTTCCCGTAGAGTACTACGGACATAAAGGGTGCTAATACCTTCCCTTTATGTAACCAACCCCCAAACCCTTAATCTTTAAAATGTGGTATTTGAACCTTTTTCCACTTTCTTTTAAAAAATAAAATGTTCGGTCGTGAAATAAAATAGTGAGTCAAACGCTAATCAAATAGCCTTGATCTCCGAAAAATGACGCGACAGATATATATCCGTCTTTTAGGTGAAATGTGATTTTTGAAACTTATTGTTTCTTTGAGGTGTTAGTTGTTAATGGTGATTATGTTAGTGATTTTAATATTGGTGATTCTTTGGTGATTTTAATTTGATGATGATGACTCTTGTTGAATTATGACTTGTGAATTATGAAGTGAGAGTGTTTCTTTTGGTAATGACTATTTCATGAATGGTTGGTGATAAATATGATTATATTTTGATGATGATGTTTGAAGATAATTATGATGATGATGATTTCAATGATGACGATTTATTAATGGTGATGAATTCTTACATGCGTAGAGGCAATGATATTGTTGGTGATTGCATGTATAAAGGTGTCGGTGTTTATGTTGGTGATTTGTTGCATGAACGTATGCATTGTTGAGTCATATGTTCATGCATTCATATATTTCCATAGGCGATGTTTAGAATACTTGGTATTCAAGAGGCGATGTTGTGATACATTTGTATCTTGAGGTGACGACCTTGACGTTGACCGGTACCACATGCATATAGAGTCATGTCTAGGCGCATTTCATACATTTGGTGAAGTTGTTAGTCATATTTTTTTATATGCTTGGTGAACCTTGGTGATTTATGTGCATTGGTGAACTTGGTGAATTGTGTACTCGATGAAATTTGATGAATATGTGAAGATATGTAATTAATGATGTTTGTTATTTTTTATGATACTTGTACACTTGTTGATTTTAATTGAAGATATTTATTTTGGTGAAAATAATGAAGTGTAAATTATATGTATGTGATTTGATGATGTCTTTTGTTACGATGTTTTCCTTGCTTATAATTTTGAAATGATGAATTGTATTGTTGAGTGGTATGCTAAATGAGGAATAAGGTGAGTAATTTTTATATTGATGGATGATATAAATGATGAGTTTTGATGATAATTTAAAGTATGAATATACTGGAGGTATTATGATAGAGGTAGAATGATATGATTGGCGTTGAATCGACGATAATATTCATGTTAAGTTAGTATTCTAGGAATGTTGGGTATGTATATGTTCTTTGCATGAAATCATTGAATGCTTATGTTTGATTATGTTTAATTATGAAATGTGAACTAACCCCCAGTGGTCGTTTGGTTGACCGCCTATCTTATTCATAAAGATGGGTAGACGGCGTGTAGGAGTAGTTTGCTTTAGCTTGGTGAGTTGTCGGAGGTTAGCTTTAGAGCTACCTCGTTTTACTTTTGGAGTCTTAGAGTGTCGGCTCTGATTTAGGGGTGTCTGTCGTTTCATTTTCATTTATGACTTGTGAAGACTTTTATTCACTCAGTATGTTGAGTTGAGATTTTATATTTGGTGTTGTATTGAGGTTTATATGACATGGCTACATGGAAATATTTTAATTTAGTTGATGATGAGATATTATTATTATTATTCTGCTGCGATGTTTTGAGAAAAATTATTTATGCATGTCGAACTTATAGAAGAAGTAGCATCTAAATTTTTGCATGATTTGTATTATTTGCGTAATTTATCACTTACTACCTCATTTGCATGTTTGGTTATCCTTTGGTATTCGACGGAATCCTTATAGTTAATGTGGTAGTGGACGTTGCCAGGAAGCTAAAAAATGAGTTGTTATTCAAAGTTGATTTTGGGAAAGCTTTGATTTAGTTGATTGGAAATATCCAAAAATAGTGATGGTAAAATTGATTTTTCCTACCCTTTGGTCGAAGTGGATCATGGAATGAGTTACTGATGACAGGTTATCTTACGTTATTCTTAGCATGTTTTTAGTTATTTTTAGTAGGATTTAGCAGCAAAAAGGAGGAGTATTAGAACGATTGCCTATGATTTCGGAACTTTTGTAATGTTTTCTATATTTGAGTCTGTACTTCTAGTTTTCCCGAAACATAGCAATTTTAGGGGAGTTTTGAAGTAATTCACGAAGAAATCATGCAAATCGGCAAATCAAGAACATCTGAAAAATTGTGAAGATTCAAGAAATAAGAATAAAGATTCAAGAGGTCTCAGAAGACTTACAAATGGGAGGAATTTTGTTCCCAAAGTACCGAGGCAAGTTATTTGGAGACGAAGACCTAAAAACGACGGAAAATCGGAGATTGGGCCCAAGAGTTAGACACCATGCACCTAGGGCATGGAAAAATTCCTCGTGCATGGATTTTCCAATCCATGCACCTAGGGTGTTTTACATGCGCCTCATGCATGCAAAAATGCAGGGCACAACCATCTTTTCTTGCTTCCGTGTTGGATAAACCCCGCACTTTACCTATGTAGAAACTTTCACTATAAATACCAATCTTCCTTATTCATAATTTATCGTTCATGACTGTGGCAGTTCAAGAGGAAGGCAACTTTGGAGCTTCAGGAGAGTTTCTATCTTCTCCTTGATTTTCTAGGGTATGTTTTTATCTTTAGTAATTTGTTTTTAGTTACCGTGTGTAACTAAATCTTTTTAGGTTAGAATTCTAAGATAAACCTCTTTAGAAATTTTATTTTTTAGGAGAGTTCTAAGATGAACCTCTTGATTTTCTAGGGTATGTTCACTATTAAGTTTTATTAGGAAATAGTTTATTTGTGTGAGAGGGGCAACCCTAGATTAGGTACATAGGTTGTGACAGGGCCTAATATTGCTATAACTAATTGGATGCTTATATCTTGACATTTATATCCTTTTACTAATAACTATCTTTCTAGGAAGTAAGTTAAAATTAACTAGGCAAAGATGTCATAGGAATTATTGACCCTATACGTATGTGCTTAGTGGCTAAAAACTATTAAGACTGGGTGGTGCCCACTGAAACCTAGGAATTAACAGGTTTGTAATTAGGGAAACAAGTCCCTAGCTGAAGAAAATAAGTCGTAACCTAATAGAACCATTCTCTTGAAACCCGTAGTAAGGTAGACGTAGATTAGGGCTCCCCGTTTGTAGAACTACTAAGAAAGTATAGAGAGTGTGCTATGAGTGTCCTAAGATTCATAGATGGGAAAACCTAAGGGAACCTTGGCTTTCATTGCATTGGGAAACACTGGAAAGCCAATTTAAGTTTATGTTTCAATTAACTTTGAAGTAGCAAGACCCTGCACGTAAGAATCACCGTGCGATTAGCAGATTCAGTTATCCATCGGAGGGATATATCAAAGTAGGTCAGTTATCCATCGTAAGAATGATGTTAGCAAGGTTAGGTGAGGCTGACTGTATTTATCATCCAGAGGGGGATGGGGTTCCATGTGGTTGAGCAACTTTTCAGCATTGGTCCTGGTGTTGGTACTATTGTAGGAAGTTGGATTAATGGTAATTATGTGTGTGACTAAGGGGGTGATAATTCTTTATTATTTTGGTGGGATCCTTGATTGGAAGGTGTAACTTATAGGTTCAGTCCCCTTTTTGATATTTTTGATAACAAATGGCTACGGTGGCTGAGATGAAGCATTTAGGGTGGGGTGAGGCTGGAGAGGCTTGAAAGAGGCGTAGGGGGTTATGGGTTTGGGAGGAGGAGCAGCTGAGGGAGTGTAGTGTTATGTTGAACTTTATTATTTCGTAGGTTGACGTTAATGACAAGTAGCTTTGCAATTTCGAATCTTCAAAAAATACACAATCAGTGGTAGTTATAATTTTCTTCAATAATTAACAACATAAAATATCATTGCAGATAACAACCTTGTATTTTGGGATAAAGATGATTCTTCGAAAGTCAATCTTTTTGTGTAGCATCTCTATAATTTTGGCATACTTGTTTTAAGATGTTATATGCGATGTTTCAACGTTATATACACAGAAAGCAGATGTTCCGTTTAATGTTCCAACATCATGCAAATAAACAAATAAAACTAAAGAAAATAAATGACAAGAAAGTAAATGGAATAGTGAGTTTGTTGACCCAGTTTGGTAACAAACACACCTACTCTGGGGGCTACCAAGCCATGAAGGAAATCCACTAGTGTAGTCCTTATTCTAAAGTTCTCAGTAAACCTCGTTTACAACTTAAGACCTAGGACCTACCCGTCTAGACTTCAACCTAGGAACTCCTAGATCTGAGATCCCATCTCACTATCCTACAATCAATCACAGCCCCTGTGATTATCAGATTTAAACACAAAATGATGAAGTTACCTTCAAACACAAACTACAACCTTGCTTCAAAGCTTTGGTCTAGCACACGCATTACGACTCAATAAACAGTCCTTAACATGTATCAAGGTGATACAAGAAAGGCTCACAAATAACAAACAGTCCTAGACTTGCATCAAAACGATACAAGAGAAGAACACACAAAGAACACGACTCAAAACCCTAAAAACTATTCTTTAGAATGACGGCTTGAATACCTAATTAGGTCTCGAAGTCTTCCTTAAATACTGAAGCAATATGGGCTTGTTAACCTTGTTGGGCTTCAGAACAAAGTAGATCGTTCAGTTGATCTACGTAACAAGAATCAGTAACAAATAAGGAAAGTCCTAATATGTAGGAACTTTCAAACATATCCAAATATTCCCTAAAATATTATTACTCCTTTGGGAATAAAACCACAACTAATTCTCAACAGATATGTGTGTTGCTTGGACAGCAAGATATGAGAACATGGATTCCTTAATAAGATAAAGCGTGTGTACAATCAGGCATAAAACAAGGCACACTGAACTGTGCTGGATGTTGGAACATAATATCCAACATCTTACAGAAATGCCTAAAACATGTTGGAACATAGTATCCAACATCACAAACATGGATATTTGTTTTAGCAATAGTGTAGCCAATACAAATACCCAACAGTATCCTTCTCATCCGCCTTTCAATGACAGACAATTTGTTTAACCGATGGGTGATTGCAGTTACTTCTCAATCTTATGTGGGAAGGGTGTGGCAATCTATAGGGCGCGGCTCTTCTTTTTCTTCACTGTGACTTCTTTCGTCAAATCTAGATCGTTTTTTCGAATTGGTTAGGCATCATCATGGTTTCAGTTTGACTCTTCAGAGTTTTCTCTAAGCGCAATTGTGGCATATTCAATTAATTTGGTTTACTATAGTTTGGGTCTTATGGAAAGAAAGAAATTCAGGAATCTTCAAGAAAAAAAATGATAATATCTACCACTTTCTCGACAACATAAAAGTGCAATCTTGTGGCTGGCAGAAAACGAAACACAACAACTTTACTTTTGACTACCACATATGGTGGCTAAATCCTCTTAATTTCTTGTAGTGGTTCTCTTTAAATTATTTTTGTTGTATCACACATGTACCTGACGTAACATTACTTTACTCTTAGCTTCTCTCTAGCACTCAGATAATTTTTTGTTAGTTATTATAATTTCATTTTAGTTTCTTCATAAAAAAATCAACTTGGATAATTAGGATTTATTTATTTCATATTTGAGAAGATATTAATATTTTATTTAGTAAATCACAGGTTGTAATATGAGTAATATTATTTCCTTTATTAATTTAAGTTATATGAACTTTTAATAAATATCATATATATATAACAAAAACACTAATATTATATATGTAACTCAGGCAACCACTGAAAAATACACCAGTATAAATAAAAATATACTCCCTTCATCCTTAATTATAAATAAAAGTTGGTCTAATAAAATGGATGTACATAACCAAATATTAATCCTTTTACTTTCTTTAACCAATTTTTGCTTATAATTTGAGTCGGAGGGGTTATAATAAAGTTTAATAACAAAAAAAATTAAATGAGTGGAAGGAATAGACGCAACAATTTTTTAAAAGATAGAAGCGACATATTGATTAGAGACATATAATATTAAATATAAATTTATAAATGGCTTGTTACAATTCCAAAGTACCAAAAATTATTTAATTCAAGTCAAGGGAGAATGAAATTTTTTCTTATAAAATGATCCAAAAGATTTTCTTTATTACATCTAGAGGGAAAACATGGCTCAGTTTCTCATGTTTGTTTATACTTTGATCATATTTATTTCTCTATTTCTTGTTGAAGCGACACCGTGTATGACATTTTTCACACCATTTTAAATTTTCCTAATTTTTTTTTATACACAATATTTTATCACCTTTTAGTAACATTTTTTCTTAATTGGCAATGCAGTTAATATACCTTGTGTTACTGTCGCTGAATGTCCAAAGGTAGCCAAACCTCTAAATATGTGGTGTATTAACCGGTATTGTGTCTGGTTTTAGAAAACCTGCAACCTAAAACACGATTATCTCATAATATTTATACTTGTATAAATTATTTCAATATTTGATTTGTACTTTCTCTAGATTTTCAATTTAAATGCATTTGTATGCAATGCGCTCTTTTTTTCTTCCTTTTGTGTTATCCCACTTAAGGTTTGTAATGACATGGTTGTCTATAATATGTATTCCCTTAGTAATACGATATATCATTGTATGTGTGTTTGATTTGGTTAGACAATTTTCTAGTTTTTATCTCTATGTGTTTACCTTTGTAAATTAGTTCAACTATAGACTATTGAAATTAAGTATATTAATCTTATTATAAAGAAATATACATTATTTTTAGATTATCATTTTTTTAGGTTCAAGTGGTTGATGTGATCCATCAACGAGTTCAATTTTGGAAAACAATTATTGTTTAGACTATTCTTTTTGAACTATGAATTACCAAGGGTCCTTCCGCTTGGAACTTGACACACACAAAAAATCAAGGAGACATACACGGAATGGCTAAACCGCTAGCCTACATATTCATGGGTACGATCATATAGCCAATAAGCCCATCAGTAAACAAAAATGAGAATTTATTTTCCCACCCTCGATACTTCTTGCATGCCCTTAAAATTCGAAAAATGTCCTCATATTTTTGGATTACAAAATTTGAAATGAGTTTTTGAGTTTCAAAGTGTAAGAAATTATCCATGGTCGTTTTAGCAATAGTTCAACAGTGGGTAACTTCTTTTTTCCTAAATTTATATCATAAAATCCAAAAAGTAAATATGTATTTTTTTCAAGATTTTTTGTGTCTTTATCTCTCCGATCTAAAACACGATTATGTTGTATCTAAGTGATAATATTATCTTTTATCAAAAAGTGAATAATATTAAGTGTGCGTCATAATAGTAACATGATTATGTGTTAGTCAATGCGCTCTTCTTTTCCTTCCTTTTGTGTTATCCCACTAAGTTTTCCGCTAGCAAGGTTTTTAACGACATTGTTGTCTGTAATATGTATTCCCTTTCCCTTAGTAATATGATATATCATTATATGTATGTTTGATTTGGTTAGACAATTTTCTAGTTTTTATCTTTATGGTTTACCTTTGTAAATTAGTTCAACTATAGACTATTGAAATTAAGAATATTAATCTTATTATAAAGAAATATACATTATTTTTAAATTATCATTATTTTGGGTTCAAGTGGTTAATGTGATTCATCAAAGGACGAATTATTTAAAAAAATCGGTGTTCCATTCTTGGGTAAAACAGTTTTTGGTTAGACTATTCTTTTTGAACTACTCCCTCCGTCCTAGTTTAACTGAGTTAGTTGACCATTTCACACAGATTAAGAAAAGTGTATAAATGAAAGAGAAAGAACAATGATTTTGAGTGTATTTGTCAAGTATTGGTTCATTCTTCTTTATCATAGACGTAAAATAGAATTGAATTGGGAGTGGTGAAAGTAGTATTAATTAGAGTTATAACTGGAAAAAAATAATTAATGTTGTATTAAAAAATAAAACTGATCGATTCTTAGGACAATATTTTTTTTACAAATGACTTTGTTGTTATGGACAAGGGGAGTATGAGTTACCAAGGGAGGTTCCTCTTGGAACTGGACACAAAAATCAATGAGAGATACACGAAATGGCTAAGCCGCGGTATATCGAATTATTAGTTACTATTTTTATATTGACATGTTGATATTCTATTTTTCATCTTTACCAGTTAACTTATCATTCTCCTTAATTTGTTCTCAAGAGCCTATCATCTTTTCACTATTTTGGTTAGAATTTGTCAAAGTTATGGATGAAAATACTAAGTATTTTCTAATAAACGAAAGAAAGAAATTCCAGTAACAATGATAAACTGTGTTTATTAGGGAAATATATATGATTTATATGTGAACCTAGAATCGATATAGAGTCATTTTTCATACTAGTCTACATTATATTGTTTTAATATTTTTTTCTCCTATCTTTTTTGTAACACCCGAAACCTCTTATGGATTTGTCAACTTACATCACAACCAACACAAGTCTTTTTAGTGTGAATTGTCCTAACACGTACACTTATTTCTAGGAAACTTCCCTGAATGTCGCCATCCATATACTACTTCGAGTAAAGCACGACTAACTATGTGGTTCTTATTTATTGGAATACTAAAAAGAAGAGACATCTTGTTAGTATATGCAGTATCAATTAATTCTTATAAGCCATCCTTCAACTGTATAGTCCTAAACCTCCGTGACCTTATGATCCTTTTCATTTTGATTTTATTTGGTTCATTCATGTATTCCTTGCCTAGAAGCATGCTAGGAACACTCATTGCATGTATCATGTTCATTGGCGATCACTTCTCTCCCTCGTCAGCCTTAGGCATCACATACCCACCAACTTCAATGAGGTTCGTCTCCAAACCACATTACACTAAGAAAGGTCTACTCTAAAACCATTTGCAACGCCCTAGACTACTATTAGGATTATCAGTCGACCATAGAAACCGATATGAGTCTTTTCAGCATGATTTGTCCTCACATGCACGCCTTCTACGATATTTCCTATGAAGTGTGTGACAGGGGAAAAATGCATTGCAAAGACTCATGTTGGTTTTCAGGGTAAGTCAACAATCCTAAAAGTTGTCTAGGCTGTTTGAAATGGTATCAGAGCATACCTCTCTCAATACCATATGGTTTGGGGACAAACCAAACGGAATTTTATGGGCACGTGAACTCTAAGGCTGACGAAGGAGGGGAGCGGTCGTCAATGAATATGGCATGTGAAACGAGTGGCTCCTTGGTATTCTTTTAGATAGAGGAGACATGAATGAATCTAACGACATTAGAATGAGAGGGATCCTAATCCGTGTAAATATGACATTTCTTTTAAGATTGATTTGTATTATATATAGCAATAAGATGTATCTTTTTTTGTAGCTTAAATCATAAGAACTCTAAAGTTAAGTGTAATATCCTGGATTTTTATCCAAGACATTATCTCTATTTCTTTCTATTTAGAAAGATATAACTAATTTTTTTGTTTAACAATAGTCATCAATGATAAATTTCTAACAAAAACTTTGGTAAAATTCTTAAGAAAAATTAATTAGAAACTTAGGATTTCAATTCCAGTTAACGACAAAAACTAATAAACTTCAAAAAATTATTTAAATCTCAATTCAGTTAAAAACCCCATTTTGTTCCCCTCGCATACACGCTTTAAGCAAAAACACCAACCACACATCATCACTTCTTTGATACCTAATGTGTTGATAGGGTTAGTCACCAACACCCATTAAATAAAATCAATAATAAAGTAAGACGTCAAATAAGAATATACACAATCATCAAAAAATCATGTTATGACCATTCATTTTGGTTTAAGTTATTCATCACTCCAACAATTTTGTTTAAGACATCAAATGAAGTTTAATGCAAATGCATGAGATGTAAGTGTTGGAACAAGGGTGTTCAGCAATACCACGTTTTGAGTTTTGATGATAACAAGGTATTAAAAATTGTCAATTGGATATGCTAATATCTTTTTAAGTATGCAGGATCTTAATCAAGATTTTAATCTTAGAAAGTATTATGTTTGAACATTTTGAGAGCAAAACCAAGAGAAGCTTGTTGCTTGTGATTCTGAAGATCTAGAGAGTCTGAAGAATCATCAGAAGCTGTGTCAAGAAGTCCTGAAGGCTAAGAGAATCTGAAGTTCAAATAAGTCTGAAGACTATCAGAACCTGAAGTTCAAGAGAGTCTGAAGACTATCAGAACCTGAAGACCAAGAGAGTCTGAAGATCATCAGAAACTGAAGTGCTACAGTGAGTTTGAAGATCTATTTAGAAGGATTTCTAAAGGGATTTTGATGCATAAGAAACACTCACTTGGAGTAATGACTAACTTCAAAGTCAACTTGAGCGTGGGATGCTCAACGACAAAGAATGCAGAATAGGACAGAGTACGTGTGTACGAACTCTGGTTCCACTACTCCACTACCTCGTACAGTTTGGCAACTGTGTCTACCGGTATTGAGCTTCAAAAGGAATGAATTCAAAATATGCATTTGGAGGACTATTACCATATCAAGCAACAGATCAACAGCTATTGATCAAGCTTCCAGAATTCTCTTGATGTGCTGGATTGTCTCAATGTCTCTTTTCAACGCCTATATAAAGGATAGAAGACTTGAAGAATATGTTGGACTTTACAACTGAAAAACTACGCTGTCAAGCTATTGTATTCTAACTGAGTCAAACCAGAAACACATCAACAACTTAGATTATTCTTACAAACTGTGTATTCTAGAATCTCAAAGTTCATCAGAAAAACAGAGTCTTACTTTGTTTATATTATTGGAACACATTTGATTGTTTGTCAAGTGTCTCCAACTCTATTTAATTTTCTGTAAAGTGTGTCAGAAGTCTCTTGCTTGTGTGCTTGAGCAAAGAAGTCTCTTAGTTGTGTCTTTGAGCATTGGAAGACTCTTGCCTCCGTGCTTGAGCAATTGGAAGTCTTTTACTGTGTGTTTGAGCAACTTGTAATTGATATACATTTTTAGTGAAACTCTCCTTGGAAGTGCAAGGGGGACAGGACTACTTCCGGTTTATGGAAGGAACCTGTATAATTGCTTGTGTTCTCTCTTTCTTTCTATCTCTTGTTAATTTCCGCTGCAACAGAATCTGATCTTCCTTCAGACTCTGATCCTGGAAAAACAGATTCTTACTCTTCAAGAGTTTCGAAAAAGAAAACACATTGGTAACTACAAGAAAACACTCTAGGACATACTTGAATATGGTGTTGGTAACTTACAATTTGATGACGAAGGTGCTGCCATTGACCGTAAACTTCACACTGCTGCTCAGAAGAAGATCTACAAGAAACATCATATCATCAGAGGAGCTCTTGTCACTGCTATTCCTAAGTCTGAATACATGAAGATGAGTGACAAATCTACTACTAAAGCCATGTTTGCTTCTCTTTGTGCAAACTATGAAGGGAGCAAGAAGGTCAGGGAAGCTAAAGCTCTTCTATTGGTTCATCAGTATGAATTATTCAAGATGAAAGAGGATGAAAGCATTGAGCAGATGTACCCAAGATTTCAAACTCTAGTATCTGGACTTCAGATACTAAAGAAGAGTTACATAGCTTCTGACCATGTTAGCAAGATTCTAAGGAGCTTACCCTCTAGGTGGAGACCAAAGGTTACTGCAATTGAGGAAGCTAAGGATTTAAACACTTTAAGTGTTGAAGATCTTGTCGGCTCTCTCAAAGTTCATGAGTTAAGTCTCAATGAACATGAATCTGCAAGAAAATCTAAAACCATTGCTTTAAATTCAAAGGGAAGATCCTCAAAAGCTCTCAAATTCTAAGAGTCTGAAAATGAATCTTCTGCTTCTGAAAGCTCTGAGCAAGATTCTGATGTTGCTAAAGAAATGGTTATGCTTTCAAGAAGAATGCAATACCTTGCTAAAAAGAACAAGAAGTTTCTGAGTAAGAGCAGTGGTAAGGGTTTCAAGAAGGAAGAACAAAAAGGTTGCTTCAACTGCAAGAAGCCTGGGCACTTTATTGTTGATTGTCCAGAGTTGCAGAAAGAGAAATCCAAATCAAAAAGGTCAACCTTTAAGTCAAGCAAGTTTAAGAAGCAAATCAAGAAAAGTCTGATGGCTACCTCGGAAGATCTTGATAATGAGTCAGGGTCTGAAGATGATGATGCTGATGGTGAAGCTAATGTAACTGTTGGATTAATGGCTACAACTGAATCAGTAAATGAGGCACTTGAGGCAGAATCAGATGCAGACTCTGAAAGTGAGACTGAGGTATTTTCTAAACTCACAAGATCTGAATTAGTAGATTCTATCAAAGAACTTCTTGGTCACTATGAAGCTAAATCCACTAAGTTGAAGAAAGTCAAAAAGCAGCTTGATAAGTTGTCAAAAAGGCATAACTCAACTCTGTTTGAGTTAGAAAGTTTAAAAGATGAAAATGATTCTTTATTGATCAAGAAGTGTAGTTGTAAATACTTGAGTGAGCAAGATGTTGCTCTACAAGAATTTATTGCTACTGGAATTGATAGATCCAGGGTAGCATCTATGATCTATAGCACATATCAGAACAGAGGACAGAGTCTTGGATTCATTGGAGGTAGCTCAAATGAAGTGATCCTGAAACCAGGTCCTGATGGCGCCAGAGAAGCATTGAAAAATCACTTTGTAAGTGAGTCTGATGAAGTCAACACAGTGACTCATTCAGAACCTAAAGCTTCAAGTTCTAAAGTTATGACTAAGTCAAAATCTCATAACGCAAAGTCAAAGGTTCTGAAAAACTTTGAACCTAAGGCTTCAGTGATTCAGATTCTGAAAAAATCAAAGTCTGGTAAACAGACTCTGAAGAAGCCAGAGTCTGAAAAACAAAAGCCTAAGTTTCAAAGAAGAGAAACTGTGAAAGGTAAGTTGGATCCTAAACTAACAGGTTCTAAACCCAAAGTTTGGAGGAAAACAATGCCAATGACTTCAAGACACACAATACAAAAGGGATTCAATGGTTCAAGGACTAACCCAAGAGGACCCATGAGAATATGGGTACCTAAGTCTGAAATTGTTGATGCTGCAGGTATGTCTAAAAGGACAAGAAAGGCAGAAGGCCTGGTACCTGGACAGTGGATGCTCGCGATGCATGACAGGAGATAAGTCTATGTTCCTAACCCTAACCATGAAAGAGGGAGTAACTATGGGATTTGGAAGAAACCAGACTGGCATAATCATTGGTACTGGAACCATTGGTAACTCTCTAATCTCTATTAGTAATGTGTGGTTTGCTTATGGGCTTAGACATAACCTACTGAGCATAAGTCAATTGTGTGACAGTGGTTATGATGTTTTGTTTAATAAGAACAACTGCACTGTAGTCAACAAGGATGATCAATCCATAGTCTTCAAGGGAAAGAGAAGAAACAATGTCTACAAAATAAAGTTCTCTGAACTGACTGATCGGAAGGTAGTTTTCCTTTTGTCAATGGGTGATAAGAAATGGATGTGGTATAGACGGTTGGGACATGCAAACTGGAGGTTAATCTCTAAGCTTAGCAAGTTGCAACTAGTCAAAGGCTTACCAGACATTGACTATCATTCAGATGCTCTTTGTGGAGCTTGTCAAAAAGGGAAAATTGTTAAGAGTTCTTTTAAACCAAAAGAAATTGTTTCTACCTCCAGACCCTTGGAGTTACTTCACATTGACTTATTTGGACCAGTTAGCAGTGCATCCTTATATGGAAGTAAGTATGGACTAGTCATTAGTGATGATTACAGCATATGGAGTTGGGTTAAGTTTCTGAAAACTAAAGATGATTCATATTCTGTGTTTAGCAAATTCTGCATCCAAATTCAATCTGAAAAAGAATTGAAAATTTTGAAAGTCAGAAGTGATCATGGAGGAGAATTTTAAAATGAGCCATTTGAGCTTTTCTGTGAAAAACATGGAATTATCCATGAATTCTCTGCACCTAGAACTCCACAACAAAATGGAGTTGTAGAGAGAAAGAACAGAACCTTACAAGAAATGGCAAGAACCATGATCCATGAGAACAGTCTCGCTAAACATTTTTGGGCAGAAGCAGTAAATATAGCATGTTATGTTCAGAACAGGATCTACATCAGACCTCTGTTGAACAAAACAGCTTATGAACTCTTTAAAGGCAGGAAACCTAACATATCTTATTTTCATCAGTTTGGATGTACATGTTATATCCTAAACAATAAAGTCTATCTAAAGAAATTTGATGTCAAAGCTCAGAAGGGAATCTTTATAGGTTACTCTGAAAGATCTAAGGCATACAGACTGTATAATTCAAAAACACAATGTGTTGAAGAATCTATGCATGTCAGATTTGATGACAAAGTGTCTGGAAGTAAAACTCCAGAGCAAGATGAAAGCTTTGCAGGATCTCAAGATTCTGATATCAACTCACAATCTTATCAGATTCCAAAATCTGAAGATACTCCATAAGCTATAGCATCCTCTGAAGTTCTTAATGAAGAATCTTATGAAGAAGCTCAAGATGGTTCTCAGCAAGCTAGTCAATCCAAACATTCTTTCAAATACAAGTCTTCACATCCTGAGGATCAAATCATTGGCAACAAAGATATTCCCAAAAGAACAAGATCACATTTCAGACAAGAAGAGTCTGCCTTGGGATTATTATCTGTTATTGAACCAACCTCTGTTGAAGAAGCACTTGGAGATGAAGGATGGATTCTGGCAATGCAAGATGAACTTAATCAATTCAAAAGGAATGAAGTGTGGGATCTAGTAGCTAAGCCTGAACACAAGAACATTATTGGAACTAAATGGGTGTTCAGAAACAAGCTTAGTGAACAAGGAGAAGTAATCAGAAACAAAGCCAGACTTGTTGCACAAGGCTACGGTCAACAAGAAGGCATTGATTACACTGAAACATTTGCTCCAGTTGCAAGATTGGAAGCAATCAGGTTACTTCTTTCCTATGCAGTCAATCACAACATAATCTTGTATCAAATGGATGTTAAGAGTGCTTTTCTTAATGGTGTCATTTCTGAAGAAGTTTATGTCAAACAACCTCCTGGCTTTGAAGATTTAAAACATCCAGAGCATGTTTATAAATTGAAGAAATCACTGTATGGCTTGAAACATGCTCCCAGAGCTTGGTATGAAAGACTAAGTAATTTCTTAATTCAAAATGATTTTGAAAGAGGAGAAGTTGACACTACACTATTCAGAAAGACTCTGAAGAAGGACATTCTTATAGTTCAAATCTATGTTGATGATATCAATTTTGGTTCAACTAATGGTTCACTTTGCAAAGAGTTTTCTAAGGCAAAGCAGGATGAACTTGAAATGAGCATGATGGGAGAATTGAAGTTCTTTTTAGGAATTCAAATCAACCAATGCAAAGATGGAGTCTATGTTCATCAGTCCAAATACACTAAAGAGCTCCTGAAGAAGTTCAATCTTGAGGACTGCAAAGAAATGAACACTCCAATGCATCCAACCTGCACTCTGAGCAAAGAAGATCAAGGAACCAAAGTTGATCAGAAGCTGTATAGAGGTATGATAGGTTCTTTGTTATACTTAACTGCATCCAGACCAGATATTTTATTCAGCGTATGTCCGTGTGCAAGGTTTCAATCAGATCCTAGAGAGTCTCACTTAACAGTTGTTAAGAGAATCTTTAGATATCTGAAAGGAACTACTAATCTTGGACTTCTGTATAAGAAATCTTCTGATTATAAGCTAGTTGGATTCTGTGATGCTGACTATGCTGGAGTCAGGATTGAAAGAAAATCAACCAGTGGCAATTGTCAATTTTTGGGAGAGAATCTGATATCCTGGGCTAGCAATAGGCAAGCAACTATTGCTTTGTCTACAGTAGAAGCAGAATACATCTCAGCTGCTAGTTTTTGTACACAGCTACTCTGGATGAAACATCAGCTTGAGGATTATCAAATAACTGAAAACTGTATCCCAATTTATTGTGATAATACAGCTGCTATTTGTTTATCTAAGAATCCAATTCTGCATTCAAGAGCAAAGCACATTGAGATTAAACATCATTTTATTAGAGACTATGTTCAAAAAGGAATTCTAGATATTCAATTCATTGATATTGATCATCAATGGGCTGATATATTTACTAAACCTTTGACTGTTGAAAGATTTGATTTTATAAAGAAAAATTTGAACATGTGTTATGTCTCTGGTTAATGTGTGCTTCTGAAAACAGAATTCAGACTCTGAAAGTTACTCAGAAGCTAATTGAGAATCAGACTCTCTCTTGGAGACTCTGATGAATATAAGCTTCTGAAGACACTCAGACTCTGTTAAGGAAACTTAGACTCTTAAGAAGCTCGTATAAGTGGAAGGATGACTGTTGAGTTCAGTAACACCTGCCCCACTACGGTGACAGTTACTTTTTAAGTTCTCAGACGCGGCCTGTCTGTATTGGGTAGGAACTCAAAGGGCAATGATTTTATTCCGTTTAACAAGTAACTCTCGCGTCTTCCCAACACTTTTACGGCTGCATGCTCACTAGTCTTTATTGCTTATGTTTGTTTGTCCCCTTTTCTTTTTTAAACGGTTTTCCACTTTCAATATAAATAGCAATCACACACAACCCACTTCACTTTCCACACTTTGATTTTTCTCTGAACTACTCTTTCTTTTTTAGTCTCTGAAAAACTTTGTTTCTAAAAATCAAACCTAGAACCTTACAAATTGCAAGTGAACTCGTTCAATCTGGTGTGATCGTCAAAATTGGAAAATCCTATGTGATTAAACCCAGAACAATGAACATCATCAAAGAGACTCAGGAAGTTCAAGTTGAATCTCCAGTTGATTTACTTTGGTATGTTGAATGGACCAACATATCAAGAACTGGTTATAGACCTCTGGGTGAGGGCTGAAGTTTTTGACAAAGATGATGCAACCCTAGAAGAAACTGCTGCAATCATGAACAACCCTTCTTTGGTTGGCAAAAACAGGAAGCAAATGGGTCTGAGACCGTACAATGGTCTAGAAATAAGATCTGCTGTGATGGGGATTCCAATCCTTATCAATGAAGAAATAGTTGTCAGGGCATGCAGGGTAACAAATGAAGGAAAATTTCAGTGGAATGTGGATAAGAAGAGTGAATGGATGGGCATCTGCAACAAACTCTTATTTGAAGGAAGACCCTCAAATAAGTTGGTAGACATGCATCCAGAACATAGGATGCTTCTGAAGATCATTCTGGACAGTATGCTTCAGAAATGTGGAGGATTAGACACTCTGTCTGTGGATCATAAAGTGCTTTTGTACTTTTTGATCAAAAAGAAGAAGATCAGCTTTCCAAGATACGTGATGCACCACATGTGCTGGGCCATCAGGGAAGGCCAAATCAAATCCAGAAGACAAGTTCCTTTTGGAATATTGATTTCTGAGATTTTGTATCAAGGAGGCCTCTTGAAGGTTTTGACAGAATCTGGTGTTGTATCAGACGCTCAGCTTGGATCAGTAACAGGGAGAATCATCAACGGCAAGACTCTTCAATACATGAAGATTGTCCGGAAGTACAACCCTTCTAATCTAGATATGAAGGAGAATTCTGTACAATCTGATCTGATGATGGACTGCCCCCTATTTCCAAAGAAGACAATCCTGAAGTCCTTGCAAGATTTGTAGTAGATTACTACAATGTGACTGGTAGAATAATCAACTATTCTGCCATTCCTGAGACTGCTGGAGGAGGACCTCTTAAGGTCAAAGGCAAAAGGACCAAGGAAGTCAATCTAGAAGAGGAGGAAGAGAAGCAAGAACCTCCTAAGAAGAAGAAAAAGTCTAAATCAACAGCTCTTCCAGGAGTAACTATTGGTGCCTCTGAAACCATAGCTCCTATGCCTCTATCTGTCTCTCCTGCATCCAAGGAAATTAAGGAAAGGATAAAGAAATCCAAGGATGAGAAGAAAACAAAGGACGAGAATAAGGCAAAGGATGAGAAGAAAGCTGAGATAGCAAAGGCTAAGAAGAAGGCTCCTGTTCTGCAATTGGAAAATAAAACATTCTTTGATGCTGATCAATACAATCCAAGGGAAACAATGGTTTATGATACGCTTAAGAAGAAGCTTCACAGAGTTCAAGAATAAGTTAGACTTGAAAGAGAAGCTCATCTCAGGAGAACAGAAGCTCTTGAATAAATAGTCAAGAAACAGCAAGAGGATCTCCAGAAATTGATGGATCACATTGCCAAACAAAACCAACCTTAGTTGCACACCTAGTGTTTAATTTGTTTTGTTTTGTTTTGCTTGTACTATTATTTTCTGCTTTCTATTGACTTCTGAACTTTTACTTCGTTATATCACTTAAGTTTATTTACTTCTGATAGTTTTTCTACTTCAATTATCTGTGCTTCTGATAGATCTTGCTAAATTTATCTAAGTACATCTGAAGTCTAACTATCGTATTCTACATAGAATTTGTCATGTTTTAACAGACTCTAATATGTTTTTGCTCTGAATCTTCTCTTCTCATTTTCTCTATAAAAAAAAAATTCCCTCACTTGAAGTTGTATAAAAAGGGGGAGAAACTTGTCTTTAAACCTTTTTGTTGATGACAAAAGGGGGAGAAAGATCAGTGAATATTTTTTTTTAAGTTATTCATGCTAAGTCTGAAGAAAAGGGAAGTTTGCGATAGATACTTCGTTAGATTCTGAGCCCCATTAAATTAAATTCTTCAATTTAATTTAAAAAGAATCTTCTCTCATATTCTTTTTATTATTCTGAGATTTGATTCAGCTATTTATGTTAAACATGAATTTAATTAACATGGATAGAACTTAGGGGGAGCTTACAAACCTCAACTTAAGGACTATCAGACTCAGGGGAAGTCAGAGCTTACAAACCTCAGACTCTGCGCTTACAAACCTCAGACCCTTTAGTCAACCTGTTAATTAGATTAACAACAATTGACCTTTTAAATACTGATGTTTGTCATCATCAAAAAGGGGGAGATTGTTGGAACAAGGGTGTTCAGCAATACCACGTTTTGAGTTTTAATGATAACAAGGTATTAAAAATTGTCAATTGGATATGCTAATATCTGTTTAAGTATGCAGGATCTTAATCAAGATTTTAATCTTAGAAAATATTATGTTTGAACATTTTGAGAGCAAAACCAAGAGAAGCTTGTTGTTTGTGATTCTGAAGATCTAGAGAGTCTGAAGAATCATCAGAAGCTGTGTCAAGAAGTCCTGAAGACTAAGAGAATCTGAAGTTCAAATAAGTCTGAAGACTATCAGAACATGAAGTTCAAGAGAGTCTGAAGACTATCAGAACCTGAAGACCAAGAGAGTCTAAAGATCATCAGAAACTGAAGTGCTACAGTGAGTCTGAAGCCTACAATCTGAAGATCTGTTTAGAAGGATTTCTAAAGGGATTTCGATGCATAAGAAACACTCACTTGGAGTAACGGCTAACTTCAAAGTCAACTTGAGCGTGGGATGCTCAACGACAAAGAATTCAGAATAGGACAGAGTACGTGTGTACGAACTCTGGTTCCACTACTCCACTACCTCGTACAGTTTGGCAACTGTGTCTACCGGTATTGAGCTTCAAAAGGAATTGAATTCAAACTATGCATTTGAAGGACTATTACCATATCAAGCAACAGATCAACAGCTATTGATCAAGCTTCCAGAATTCTCTTGATATGTTGGATTGTCTCAACGTCTTTTTTCAACGCCTATATAAAGGATAGAAGACTTGAAGAATATGTTGGACTCTACAACTAAAAAACTACGCTGTCAAGCTATTGTATTCTAACTGAGTCAAACCAGAAACACATCAACAACTTAGATTATTCTTACAAACTGTGTATTCTAGAATCTCTAAGTTCATCAGAAAAAAAAAGAGTCTGTCTTTGTTTATATTATTGCAACACATTTGATTGTTTGTCAAGTGTCTCCAACTCTATTCAATTTTCTGTAAAGTGTGTCAGAAGTCTCTTGCTTGTGTGCTTGAGCAAAGAAGTCTCTTAGTTGTGTCTTTGAGCATTGGAAGACTCTTGCCCGCGTGCTTGAGCAATTGGAAGTCTCTTACTGTGTGTTTGAGCAACTTGTAATTGATATTACATTTTTAGTGAAACTCTCCTTGGAAGTGCAAGGGGGACAGAACTACTTCCGGTTTGTGGAAGGAATCTGTATAATTGTTTGTGTTCTCTTTTTCTTTCTATCTCTTGTTAATTTCTGCTGCAACAGAATCTGGTCTTCCATCAGACTCTGATCCTGGAAAAACAGATTCTTACTCTTCAAGAGTTTCGAAAAAGAAAACACAATTCAACCCCCCTTCTTGTGTTTTTCTCACCTTCAGTAAGCGGACATGATTAAGATATCACCCCAATTGACATAATAATTTTAATTGCTTCATTTGACATAATATTTTTAATCGTCCATTTGGCACTTGATAACATACGCCTCATTTGGCAGTTAAAATGAATCGCCCCAACTCTCACTCTTATCACGTTTTGGTCACTCTTAAACCACGTAATTTATCAATTCTACATATTCACTAAAATTAATAAACTTTCACCTATTCATCAAATCACATATTTTAAGAAAATTTCAAATCACAAATTCTTATATTTATCAATCACGAAAAAAGGGAAAAAAAACTAATAAATATTTTCACTTAAATCAAGAAACATATCAAATTCACATTAAAATCAAGAAATATCAAATTCAATATCATAACCTTTTATCGGTCCAAAAAATATATCATAACCTATTATTTTAATTTAAATATGGTCAAGACAATACGTCTTCCTACAACGTTCTAAGACACAAAACGTTCCCGCAAGAAGGTTTGGCAGTTTAGACTACAGATGCCATGAACTGCTTGATGATTTGAGAAAATTGTTTTGAGATGAACAATTAGGAGATTGAGCTGTGATTACAATGTGACAACCTTGAGTTCCTACTCTTATTTATTTATTTTATAATATCATATACATTAGCTAACATGGGGTGAGTCACTACAAGAAAATATGTGATTTGCTATGCCCATTTCCGTAGCTAATTAGCAGCTAATTCCTAGCAAACGAGATTAGCTTGAGATATGCTAGGGAATACCTATTGATTCGGCCGTAGCATGGATTGAGAGACAAATTTGCTAGGGAATTAGTTCTTTGTAAATCCGTAGCTAGTAAAACAAAAGTCCAAGCAAATATTTAGTAAATCCGCAGCAAAAAAGCATTCAAAAAGAAATTTTCCACAGCAAAATAACCATGACTTATCATAGCAATTTTCGCAACAAATCTACAGCAACATAACTAAGACTTGTTATAGCAATTCCATAGCAAATCTACAGCAGAAAATTAACAAAATTTTCTTTAATGGATCCTACCAATTAAGACTTTTTAACCTTTAAAAAAAACATTTAAATCACTACCAATCAATTAATAAGAAACTTTAGTTGAACACCACAAGAAATGCAAAATAGTATTGATAACAAATTAGGTCTCATACAAGTAATTCAACATCAAGAGAGGCTACACACAATCCCTCAAAAGAAAAAATAAAAATAAAAATAGCGGTTTTTGAAATTCCACAGTTACGTAGCATGGGTTCAAAGCCATATTCACTTGTTTTTAAGGCCTGTAAAACATAAAATAATATTCAGCGAAGTGACAATCACATGACATTTCATTACGCAATATAAATCAAAGAGACTTGCAATCTGTCAAGACCCTCATCCGCTCTAATCTACCTCAACTGGGACAAATGTAGGTCGCTTTGGCTTTCCGACATTAATACATGGCAGATCAGCTGAGTACTGCAGAGAAATTTTTCTGCGGTTGACAAAATAATCGTAAACAGTGATCTCTGTATCATCTTCTCCAGGAACAACACCTCTCTTCTTCAGAGTAAACCTACAATACCAACATTTTCATTAATGTCATGGCAGCAAGCACATAATCCCAAATATATCAATCACAATTCATTCCAGAATTCAATTCCGTCATTTTAATTAATAGAATAATCTCGATGTTCATTTTATGACTTCTCCAACATACTTGCTAAACTTAAATAGCAATCATGTTCTCTAGACGTGATAACTGAAAACCCCCCATAAGCTTATTTGAGTTTATCTACTTTCATCAGTTTTATGAGTCTCTTTGGGAGAGAACTTTTGTAAACAGCTTTCAACAGCTCCCATAAGCTTTTTTCAGCTTATTTTCATAAGTTCCCTAAGATAGCTATTTTGCGCACAATGTTGTTTGGGCTACTTATACATAGCCACGTCAATATAAAGGTGTCACTCGAAGGGAAACAAGGTGTCATTAGTGTCAAATATGTGAAAAAAATTAGATTTCAAATGCACACACAATCAATATGCATAAAAGAAACATCAATAAGTGAATCCATAAACTATATATAGCTGATGTGAAAGTAAAACATGGACTGCAGATATAATATTGCACAACATATTTTGTGAGTGAGGTCAAAATCATTACATTCAGGAATCACATGATAGAAAAAGATTTATACCTGCAGTTGGGGCATATCATCCCTTGTCAAAAACTGCACAAACAACGGGACAACACCAGCTCGCTTCACCTTATCAATTAGCGGGATGTAGCCTGAACAGAGTCAGTAAATGTTCAAATTTGGTTAACAATTAAGAAGTTATGAAAACTACTTCATGATTTAGAGAAATACACATACACCACTGTATTATATACAATGCATAATACTTTTTTTTAAAAGATAAACTTGAGGAGGACATTACACAGTCGTATCATATAATTTAGGCATAATATTAAGAGAAGTATTACATCCCAAATAAAATATAACGATTACATTCATACCACCTGAAAGTAGCTTTCCAAACTGAGTAGTTGCTTCAAGTTGTGCAGCAGGGTCGTCGGACAATACGGCCAGTGTCATTGCAGGAATGGTTTGCACCTGTTAAACAAGTAAAATATAACATTTCTATTCTGCAGTACAAAATCACACAAATCTCTATCTCGATACATGCATTATATGTAGCTCTAGCTCTAAAATGGACCTTTTTTTCCACATAAATTTTCTAAAGCCTGTTATTTTGGTAATTAGTATCTCTCTTAAATATTGGCCATGCTCTTGAAATGGAAGAACTATCACTGTTACTCTAAATTCTAAAACATGATAGTATTCATTATTGTTTCCCAATAATACACTAAATTTTTGGTATCTTGACATATCATAGACTAGTTAGTTCTTCTACCCCTTCATCACATTTAATTTGAAGTTTAGAATAATTCATTTGTGTCATATCATATTATCTGCCATTTTAAATTACTAATGGAGCATTAATTACTAAAGCTTTGTTCCAAAACCCCATTTTCACATTCAATTGGATCATGACCCGTAGCTTACTACTTCGTTTCATATTAATTGAATGAGAAATAGAGAGAATTTAAATCGATCACTAACTACTTAATTAAGCACTTGGAGCAGAAACACTTAACATCTCAATTAAGTACTTATCATATATGTGCTTATGTATGACCTAGTTCAAGCAATAAATAATGTAAAAAAGAGCATATAATCATTTTAACTAATATAGAGACAAAATATTCACCTTCCAACCAAGCTCATTGTTAACATTGAAGTCTTTTGTAGCATTCTCTAACTCAAATTAGCTGGGAGTGTATACCTTCATATCCACCGACATGCTCTGCAAAATTAAACATAAATGAGGTTGGAGTTGTATGAGCAAAACCTAGTTTATGAATTGACCATTACTACTTCAAAAATCAGAACCAATAGTTTCCTGATAATCAATCCAATAAAACTTGTCCATAGTTTACTTTTCTGGGCACTATAGGTCATTCATACTTGTCTATAGTGGTTTACTTACCAAGCTTTGAATCAGAAACTATAACAATGACGGAACAAAGAAGGTTCATGCATGAATGTAAGTTTCCTTACCAAGCTTCGAATCATCACTGAAGAAAAGAAAGCGACGCTCCAAGATTTGGAATTGGGGCTTGAGGTTAGAGATCACTCCCAAATGTTCTTCTTGTTGGCGATTCAATTAAAGGAACATAAAAGCATGTTTTGTGAAATGAATAAAAGCATCAGATCTCATGAATTTAGACCAACAGGAAAACAAAGAAGGTCAAAAGAAGCTTGTACTTGCGAACCTATGCAACTTGTGCCTAAAAACCTAGTTGTTATTTATATAATTTAATATAATAAATAAACAAATCCCTCTGCATTGATAATCACTAATGAAGCTTCAAAGCTTTTATAAGTACCTAAATACTAACCAACAAAACAGATGAATATCTCCAAGAGCAATAATTGTAGTCACAAATCATTAGAAGAAACAAATCAAATTATCATCATTTGCTATAAAACTACCCTAGGTAACCTTACACATAAGCACTTATCCTAAGAAGTGTTTGTGCTATAAGTTGCTTCTCCAAACAGACCCTAACTCAATAGTTCTCTAAAGTTTGATGCAGCATAACAACAACTAACATCTCAACAAGAAAAGTTTACAGGTTTCAAAGGAATGAATTGAACCAGAAAGAAAAGTGGTAATTCGTGGATTTAAGTGAATATTTAACTTACACAAACACACTTTCACTTCAATTCAAAGAAATTGATAATAATTCAAATCAATAGCACTACAAGCTATGTTTACAGGTGAAGGATTCAAAGAAAGTAACCTAGAAGATGAAATTGAGGTGAAAGTAAAAATTAGGGTTCTTATCAAAATTGCTTGCATTGGAGAAAGAACAAATTGAGTGAATCGGATTCCATCGGTGGATGATAAGGTTGCAGATAAACTCACTGGATTGTGAATCAGTGAGAATTTGGGGTTCTCGGCCATGGAGATGTAGATCGAGATGAAAGAGTTTCTACCAAGAGATGGAGAGTGGAACAATGGGCGAAGGCGGTGGAGATCGGTTCAAGAGACGATACAGATCAGCAAGGTAGTGGTTGTCGGAGCAATCGACGGCGACGGTGACAGCGACGGTGAGCGTAAGATGAGATTGAGATTTGGGAGTGAGTGGTTCGCGATGACGATAGAGAGAGAGAGCGTGTATTTATTTTTTAATTTTTAATTTTAATGAAAGGGATTTTTTGATGAGAGAGAGTGTATTTAAATATAAGAAAATTAAAGTAAAACTAATTTAAGTGAAACGGTAGCAAATTATTGTGATATTTACTACCATTATATTTTGTAGCACAGGTATGGTAGCATATCTGAGATTTTCTTGTAGTGAGTTAGGTACTAATTTGTTCGTTTATGAGTTATGTCTAGTTGAAATTAGTCTTTTATTGTTTACTGGTCATGTGGTCTTTCGACCTAGCGCATGATCCTACCATATGTTTTTTTTTTGGGATTTAGCCCTCTTTTGTTTTAAAAAAAATTTAAAAAAGTATTGACTCTAGGGAACTAAATATGCAATTTAGCCTAAATATAACTTCCACTTATTATATTAATTAACTGATTTCACTCGTTACTTTTCTCTCTAAAGGCAAAAGAAAACACTTTCTTCCTACTTCTTCGTAAGAATTTTGATCTAGATCTAGAGGGACAATTATAGGTTGTATAATGGTTTGAATTATTATTTCTTTATTTTTATATTAGTTCTTATTCTTATGAAATGCAATACATGCTTCTATTATGCATGCATATATAATATCTAGCGCCTATCCTTTTTGGTATTTGTGGCTGATCATGGCTTATTAGCCAGATAATAATGGAAGTTTATGGATGATTGTTTCAGAAATAAAATAAAAGATTGTTGACATAGTAATAAAAATTATTAGTTAGTGAATGAACAATGAAAAGGAGAGTGCACGATTTGACTAATTGTGATTGTGAACGTGTTGGTCTTACTCTTTAACTCCTTTAACCAGAATAACGTGTGCCTAAAATCTTGTAAATCATGCCCACATGTTCGGCAATTAGGAGTATGATGACTAGGGATGGCAATACATGCTAGCCCGCCCTCTTTAGGCCCAGCCCGCTATTAGTCCGTCAAAAACAGGACGGAGCGGGACGGATCAATTTAAGGGGTGGGCTCAAACTCACACTCCGTCCCGCCTAAGGGCGGACTAGTGGGTTGGCGGGCCGGCCCGTCTATTTTTTAAAATATTTTTTGTCGATTGTTATTAACAAATACGTTGCTATTATAAAAACAATAAATTCAATATAAAGACTCTAACATTAAACAAATCTCAAAATAAATCCAGTATACATCCAACATAAAACAAATACCAAAATAAATCCAACAACATGAAATAAGTCTCAATATAATGCAGTGGTGAATCGGTTTTTTTCTAGAGGTAGTAGACTAGTGGTGAATCAGTTATCACTTATCACTATTGGAAAGAGCGGGACAATTTGAAGTTGGGTAGGTATCATTTGGCCCAATTGTTTATGGGGTGTGTAAATTAAAAATTTGGCAACTACCAGTAAAAAAAGAAAATTTAATAAGCCCGCGGGCCAGCCCGCCCCACCCCGCTATGACCCGCTTTTTCAGCGGGCTTAACAGGGGCGGGCCAACTAGAGAGATGGGCTCAAAATCTCACCCCAGTCCGCTTAAAATGGCGGGTTAAACAGACTGACCCGACGGATCGAGCCCGTTTTGCCACCCCTAATGATGACTAATGAGGGAGAATTAGAATTTTGAACACTAGTAAGAGTAAACCTTTCACGTGCAATTGCAATGATCCACCAAGGAATGGTTCAATTTTTACTTAATCAAAATTAATAATAGAATTAACGAAATTAGTCCCTTTTAATTAAATAATTGCAAAGGTTTCATCAAATAACTTATTAGATAAATAAATATATGATAAATCAATAAAATTATAAAAACTGACAATTATAAATATCGGGGTGTTACATTGACTTTGGCTGTGTTTGGTAACACAAATAAGCAAACTTATAGCTTGTTAGACTAGCTTATAAGCTTACTTTGATAGAATAAGATGTGTTTGGTAAAAAGCTTTTTCCACTAGCTTATAGCGTTTTTTGAAAAGCTATTTCAAGTAGCTTTTGAGCTTTTAGCTTGTAGCTTTTTATATTTTATTCCAATTTTAACCTTATTAATTTAATTTAATTATTTTTTAATAAAACTAACCACCCATGACATATTTCATAATTGCCACGTTTTTCCTTTTAAAAAATAAAAAACTCACATTGCTTTGTTTTTTTAATGAACGGCTTTATATTTTTTTTTTTAAAGAAATGCTTTATTTTGTCATAATTAGCCCACTGTACGTTTTAAAATTGTATACATTCTTGCTCTTGCTCGCATTTTTTTCTTTCCACCTTACTTTTATTTTTATTTTTGGGATTCATTTATGAAACCAAAAGCAGATATCATAAAAACATATTTAACCATAAATTAAAATATTAAAATTGAATACATTAGAAAAAAATGTGTATACTTAAAAAAAAAACATATCCTTTTATGTCATTTTATATTTATCAGCCACTTCAACAGCTAATTTTACCAAACATATTATTTTTAATTAACAAGTTTTTCAGCTATAAGCTATCAGCTATTAGTCATCAGTTATAAGCTAGCTTTTTAGCTATCAGCTAACTTATCAGCTATCAGCTAGCTTATAGCTTCTTTTTACCAAACAGAGCCTTTATGGGCTTGATATTTCAACACTTTCAAGGAACCGGGGCCAGAGATTATAGGCTCTGTTTGGTAAAAAGAAGTTATAAGTTAGCTGATAGCTGAAAAGATAACTGATAGCTGAAAAGCTAGCTTATAGCTGATGACTGATAGCTGATAGCTTATAGCTGAAAAGCTCGTTTATTAAAAATAATGTGTTTGGTAAAATTAGTTGTTGAAGTGGCTGATAAGTATAAAATGACATAAAAGGACATTATTATTTTATATAAAATATATACATAAAAAATTACTTAATTTATTTCTTTTTAAATATTTAAATTTATTTCAAATTACTTTCATCCCTAAAATGATAAATGTGTTTTATGAATTCAATTAACATTTTTTTACTAAACATTTGCTTCACTATTTATTGTATATTTTATTTTAAATTATAATTATATTACATGAATTAAGAGCAAGGTAATAAGAAAAATATAAAAAACTACAACATGAGGTAATAAGGAAAATAGAGCAAGGTAATAATAACGTGCAACATGTTGGTTGCACCTAAATATAAAAAGTGGGTAGTTATGTTTTTTTTTCTCTCACTAAAAGTGGGTAGTTATATATTGATTGTGGGTTGTTTTTTTATTAAAAATATAATAAAATTAAATTAATGAGGTTAAAAATGGAAGAAAATATAAAAAGCTACCAGCTATAAGCTAAAAATCTACTTGAAATAGCTTTTCACAAAAAGCTATAAGCTCATGAGAAAAGCTTGTTACCAAACACGTCACGTTTTCATCCAATGAGCTTATAAGCTAATTCAACAAGCTATAAGCTAGCTTATATGTGTTACCAAACACAGCATATTATGATGGATACCTGGATGATCAACATCCACGTGACATGATGTTTGTAACGTTGAAGGGTCATTCTACACCAAATCCTACAAGAGCGCATCTGGGGGGTGTTCATTTGACCATGTATCGTGATCACCGTCAGATATGTTTGTTCAAGCGATACAATATTTTTTTTGGATGTCTTAAATACGGACCTTGTAGGGTCCGATATCTGCTGGAGCATAAAATGGTTTTATTCCATTTCACATCCGCACATCATAACTTCGTCAGAGGCTATTCATATCCCAAGGTCACCTGAGCATGAGGCCTTTAATGAGATTGTTGTTGAGCAGGAGGGAGACCATCAATGGCTAAACATGACTAGAAGGTTAGGACATATCAAAGGTCATGTTTTATCTGTCATGGGTAGTGGTGCGGTGAAGAGGGGGAGTGTTGAATGTTAGAGTTTGGAAGCAATTCGACAAGAGGTTCATTGAGGATGGGTTTATCGTCGTAGGGATGTTAGGACTACCCAATAGTTTTAGAATGTCACTCTTCACCCAGCAGAATACACTCCCGCCCAGCCAAAATGACCAAAATGCCCCTGCGCATGTTAACTAACGCATATGTAAAACTGTGCGTTAGTTAACATGCGCTGCATGACTTAAGTCACGCATGTGTTAACGCTGCGTGACTTAAGCCAGACACTGCGCAAGTTAACTCACGCACAGATTTAACACGTGCGTGAGTTAACTTGCGCAGTGTCTGTGCAGCAGATATAACGTGCGCAAGTTAAGTCACGCAGCGTGACTTAACTTGCGCAAGAGCATTTTGATCATTTTGGTTGGCGAGAGTGTATTTTGCTGGGTGAAGAGTGGTATTCATAGTTTTATGTTCCTATTGTAACATTTGAACAAATGACGAGTTTTAATCTTGTGTTTGAATATTTTGATGTAGCATATGGATAATGTGTTTAAATTGTACAATCTATGTTAAATTTGTGTTATTTCATATTGTTTTCATTAAAGTATTTTCTTATAATTTGATTGAATGCGTGTTTAAATCAATCTGATTTGCCATTTTGTGAAAATATTATGTATCAGCCAAAAAAACATTGATTATGTCTCTATACCGACACAATTCGGATTGTATAATTTCAACTGTTTATTAAATGTTCGAATTATAATCTAAAATGTGTGTATTTGTACATTACAATTTGCCTATATGTTGTCTTTTGTGGTGTTTGATACATTTCGAATTATATAATCTGAAGTATCATGAAAGGTTTCGGGTTCTATTTACCAAAGCGTATGTTTGCACACTCTGTACAATCATCAGCATGATTCTTTGTCTTCCTTCATAATATAGGGCAATTAAATTAAAATGTCATTCATTTGTAACTAAACCTTCATATTATTTCATCTGCTCTAATCTAAACCTTCATATTTTAATGTGGTGAAAAAAAAGACTAATTACATAATGTTACAACAAGGAATTCTGAATGCTGACATAGAAAAGAACCTACATTCTAGTGGTTCAGTTTTCTAACTTGCTTCTCTAGGTGAACAAATTAACAAAATTCATGTTACATTACATCCCACTTGGGAATTTGCCTCACTCCTTCTGACCCATGCCTAGAAAATATGCTTGTTACATTACATTACATCCCACTTGGGCCTTTCCATTAATTGCTCCAGGATGGAGGATAATACAATTTAATCTTTGATATACAGAATATGAAACATATCATCGGAATCAATTTTCGACATCACTGTTCAAAGGCTGCCTGTATCCACTGCTAGCAACGATGACTTGCCCAAGCTTTTGACCATTTTGAAGCAATTAAAGATAAATGCAACTTTATTAAAATAACTCCGCCAAGAACTTGGCAAGACATGGGCAGCCTTGTTTCTTGATTTACAAACAATGACTGTTCTTACAAGAAGCTTGTTCCAAGAGATAGATCATTTAGATTTGAGAGAATTTGTGATCGAGTTGTTCCAACCTGGTGAGCAATTTCAAGCTGTTCCTCCAATGGAAGCATTTCATAACTGTAATAAAGCAAATCAAGACAGATTTTACAATTCAAAATAAGGAACCAAAGTATTAAGAAATACACAAATTGTAGATGTCTAACATAGGTAAGGTCAGTAACTGCATCGGCATCGTATACCTTTCCCAACATGGCTATCATAGATTTATTATGCAAATGAAGAAAAATTACCTGGATTGTTAACTTTTAACTTATGATTCAATTTCTGTTTGGTAGTGTGCAGGTTTCATACATATTGTGAATATGTAATTATTAGGGTTTTCATATTAGGTCCATTAGTTCGTACTTGTCTATATGTTCAGACTACTGCTTGTTTGTTCTCTTCACATAATCGGAATAATATTCAAAAACAAAAAACAATCTATAATGTGTTTTATATGGCTATTAATTTCTTGTTGCAAAACACAATTCTTAAACATATAATGAATAAACTACTTTGCTTATCGTTTTTATTAAGACTGAAATCCGTTTGACAATTGTTCTGATAATGTTTGGAAGAGAAAATAAAACATACTGGCATAGCAGCTCGCAGTCAACTATACTGTCAGGGCCTGGACGATGGGCCTTTCCATTAGAATGGAATAGCCTGAAAGCTCTTGGATTTAAACCAGCAACGTGGGATACGGCATCAATGAGCTTTTTCTGCAAAGACTGCAGTCTACGGAATGTGATCTCATCAAGAGGAGCAATGCAACCAATACTACCATCCAATGTACTAAATAACAAGGCAAAACGATTGGTTTTATCTGAGCCTGGAGCTGAACCAGTTCGATCAGAAGTGGATAACATCTGCAGCCTTAAGAATTTAGTCACGTGTGCCCCAACATGAAATTCAGCTCTTGAAAGAAGCTTCTGTCCTTTCCAACTCTCTAACATCTTTGGTGCATAGTAAAAAATCTGCTTCCATACATTAGAAAGGTTGTATGTCTTAAGGACAGGCCAAAAATATACAAACACAACAAATAAACTGAAACAATATATTACCAAGCAACCTTAAGACAAACCTGGATATTTTTTTGATCATCTGAAACCATGAGACTCAGAGTACTTCCATCAATCAAAAATTCTGTTGCAAAACAATCAAGAGAACCAAAATCCTTAGCTAATAAGCTAAGCTGAGTACCCTGCTCTTTCCAACTAAGAAAATATATGCTTTTATGGATGTCACCAATTAGGATGAAGTTTTTTACCTGCAAAATTAAAAATAGTTATAAACTAAAAAATGAAGGGAAAATAAAATCCCTATGATAACATCCAGTCACCATAGTTCCCCATTCATGTTATTTCTTACTGTCACTTTATATATATAAAGCATCTGAAGATTGCTCCTCATGAAAACGTTTCAAAATATTAGTAAGATTATTAGGAAAACTAAAGATCAATGAAAATAATTAAACATTGCTTGCTTTGTTCCATTGTCGATTTTATCATACATTCATAATGATAAATACTTAAGGAAATATCACTTACAATATTTAAGCTCACAACATGCAATGGTGGCACATCAAAAAATGCAACAAAATTCAACTCAGTGCCAGTCCACTTATGCAGGATAATTTTTGGACCAGATGCTACTAATAGATGACCCTGAAGTGCGGCCATGGCAGATATAGCACCTTTTAATTCCTTTGAGTACACCTCTGAAACCTATAAAAAAATATTAATATTTTTAGATATCCAAATAAGGATATTATCTAAATTGAGAGTAAAGGGACAACATTTTCCATCAAGAGATATACCAGAGTTTGTGGAGTTTGTGGATTATCAGTATTTTTCCCCAAAGTGAACAAGAGTATACGCCCTCTTGCAGCGACATCCTCTCCTTGCACGTAAGCGGTACCAATGGCTAAAAGTGTTTCGTTTTCTTTTGACGATGTATTCTACAATTAAGATATATTTCACAAATAGAAATCAATAATTGCAAACAGTATTCCACAGCATAATTTACATTATCATATTTAGTATTCAGCTTGCTTTGAAAACCAAAGGATGAAAATTTACCATCAGTGTAACCATCCTCACAGTGAGAGCATTTTCTGAACTTTGCATTGGTATTGTTGCCTTCGTTTGCCAAGGGCCACCAGATTTTTCTGGCTCCATAATACGAACCTCAAATTCTTCAATGGTATAAAAGCGGTTTTGCTCATCAGAATTCAAATTCTGATTCTCAGTCAGATTGTTGGCATCTGGGTCAACTAAAGCAATGACTTGATTTAATGGCTTAAGAACCTGATGAGAATTATTAAAAAGTTGCATTACTTCATGAATCTAAAACCTTGATGCATATAGCAATAAAAAGAAAAGGATAAAGAAACATTCCACTTCCATATGAATTATAAAAACAGAAACCAAAGTCATCCAGTTGATTAGGAATAAATCATTTAAACCACACCAACAAAAATAATAGAAGTAACCAGCAATTCTTGATCGCATAATATTGAAATGAACAGCTGATGGAGTAAAAATGCACTAGAAAATAAACACAAATAAGTGGTATTTTTGTAAATATTTGAACATTTTTAATATATATATATATATATATATATATAGAGAGAGAGAGAGAGAGAGAGAGAGTTTACTTATCAAGATACATGCAAGTGGGAAAAAACAAAGTGCATGATTAGTTATGTAGTCTAATTCTTAGCATAATGTTGTAAATATGCTACATGTAATTGTTTACATATGCTTGAACCATGAAGCATTTTGTGTACAGGATTCCATCCACGGGAAAAACTTGTAATTATAATTAAATGTGTAATAGATATAACCTTGTATTCTATCAATTATGCTCTTGAATGCTACAGGAAAATTTAAATAAAATAAAAAACTAAAAGAAAAGACATATACTCACAGGAAATGAAACAATAATTGGATACAAATTCTTCTCTGCAAAGTAAGTTACTTGATGTGGAGTAGCTTTTAGAGGAACCTGAGGATGATCTCAAAAATTAGAAAACATTAAATAACCCTCTTCAAAAAATAAACCATTAAATTACATTGCAGAAAATTAAGATAGTAATATGAAGAGGAGAGACACTATGAAAAGAAAGAAAACCCACTTTCTGTACTGGCCAGTAGCAATCATAGTTTGAGCCAGAAGGCAATTGGCATATCTTCAAAACACCCTATATAGAAGATACACAAAATAAAAGTCAACCACAATTACAGATTTAGTTGATGATAAATTATCAATAAAAGGAAGGTATTATCCTGTACCTGTGACGTAACATATATGAGACCATGATTGCAGTTTACGTTGTGAAGGACAGTAAAAGCAACAATAGACCCATCACATAGCTGTCACAGAAGAAAATAGTAAGATGACTGTTAATTTTTTTCTACAACCATATTAACAAAATGAATATACTTTATGCTACGTATAATAACTAAACTAGAACAGTGCAGCCACAGATCGTGATGCTCAAACATGATATGCCTTCCAATCAATAACATATTAGAACATGTACAAAAATAGCATCAACAATTGGCGGGGGTGCCTATTACAGAGCCTACTAAACACCAATAGCCAGCCAAGGTCTACGGAGGAATACCAGAAAACATGAAGCACGGTCAACAGTAAAGGTGATTTAATATAATAAAATTATATCATGCACATCAACCATTATGCATCATAGCTTTAAAAGTTATATCATGCACTTCAACCATTAATTCCAATTGGCTCGTGCAAGTTTATTCAACACACTAATAATAGTTAGGAAAGGTGATAACATTTGAAAAGTCACATTCCAAACCACCCAAGAATATAGGTAAAAATAAAGGGCATTATATCACAAAAAAAATTGAATAGCTCGAAGATATAGCTAGAAACATGGATATATTTATGTAGAGAAGGATCGGTTCTGACCTGTGGATGAACACGAAGCCGTTCTCTCAAAACCATAACCCAAGCCGGTCTTGACCCCAATAGGAAGAATCCTTCGTGACTACCAATATTCTTGAAAATATTTATTTGTTGACAAGGTGAACCATTTGATGTCTCCTCCCTGGCATGTACATCCAAGGGCACACGAACAAATCTCAAATTTCTGAGCCGAGAAACACTAGTATTGCCAAGGCCAACAGGCCCGCCAGCTGATACAGAATCCTCAACCTTAGAAGTACCGTCTGGACTTTCATAAAGGTATGCATGATAACAAAGAGTTGTTCCATCACTCAAAATCCCAAAAAGAAATGGACGGCTATGCTTCCCTGACCATCTCTGCATGGCCAACTCCACAACCTTCATATTCAGGGCATCCTTCCTGTCTTGGCTGGCCACTCCGTCAGAAACTTTATCCCCCTTTTGGGAATCCTTTGGCGCCTCTTTTGTGAGAACATCAACAAGATGACTCTTTCCAGACAGAAAACTTTCCACAGAAAAAACACAACTGAAATTGGGCACATCAAATATTTCAAGGTTGCCATTTTCATAACATACAACACAATAAACATCCCCATGGTCCTGAACTGCACCATCAGTACCGTCAATGGCCTCGCCGACACCAGTAGAAAGCCATGCATCAGTACTTGTTTTCCTTAGCCATGGCTCGGGTCCTTTATCATGGTAGAGTGTACATGATGAAACTGGTCCCTTTGAACTCTCAAATGAAGTTGGAGAAGTGACAGAAATGTTGCAGGTGCTAGGATCTGTAGATTGAGATGAGCAAGGAAATTGCAAGGGAAAAAATAATTAGATACTAGAAGGTTTCTCAGAAACATTTAAAGAGGCTTGCACTATGTTTTCAGTCCACTAGGAATCAACATAAGGAATAGAAATAATAGAAGTATTATCATCAGCAAAAATAAATGAATAAGGATAAACTGATCGTGCGAAAAATTATGAAAAGAAACTAATAAAATTGATAGCTTTAATCTTTTTGGACAGAAGTAACTAACAAAAGTTTACCTCCAACCAAAAGTCGAACACTTCCATCACTCATTCTGAGCAAGATGTATGGATCAGCTATAGAAACGGATAGTGCCAAAGCACTCTCAGATCCATAATTAGATTCAGAGTTAGAAGCTCCAAAGCTTACATCTTGGGTCATAAAAGAACCATCTAGAATTCGAGCACCACGTTCATAGACTTGAATAACACGACGTCTATCAACAAAACCATGATTCTATTAGGTATACCTTATAGTATTAATTTGAAATCGGCAAAATGAGAAACTGTCAAAAGAAAACATTGGCTACAATACGACATAGGAAACATGACAATCAACGAGGTAAATTTGGATAATTAGAGGATGGCAGGAATAAATTTTCATAATATATACCTAAACACATCCTCTCATGCAAGAAACCTTTGAGCTTGAAGCTTTGATAATACACAAGCATACCTACCTACCTTGTGCTGAAATTCAACTTTTATTACAAGAATCAGGGTGGCAAGAATTGAACTCTAGGAAGTGAAATCCTGCAAAGAAGGAAAGGGTGACAACTAAAGGAACTAAGATGACTCAAGAGACTCAGATGACAACTTAAGGGACTCGGCTTCTGGTCTTCTTTCCCTACGAAGGTGAGGAATATTGTAGTATGACTCAGTTTCATGAAGTGTTACATCCACGAAACATAAACTCACAACTTTCAAGATGATAATATTTGTACCCCTTTTTATCTGAGACATACCCTATGAAGAAATATTTGAGAGCCTGTGAATCTAACTCTCCTTGATGATGACTATGAACATGGACAAAGGCTGACCACCCAAAGACAAGATTCTGAAGGTTGAAGACTAGTCATAATAGGAATAGAAGCACAAAAGGAAACAGTAGAGCACAAAAGAAATTCATAAAAGCAATAAGCAAAATCTGATAAAGACTGACCTCCCAAATAAATTCCCGGCAGCAAGCGTTTTTCCTTGAACATAGTAGTCAACACTTTCAGTAACTTCACTCAGAACATCAGCTGTTTCTAGTACCTAACCATAAGAAGTAAGAAATATAGACATTGTAACTTTGTAAGTAAATTAAAAAATATATATTAAAATTACCACCATTTACTTTCTAAAATTTGCGAGGGAAATCCATTGAAATGACGGAACAAAAGAAATACAGCAAACAAAATATTAAAAATGCACACTATTGTAAAATGGGGAAAGAAAAGAACAAAAGAACCATGAGAGATCTTAAAAGCGAAGAGAGAACGTATAAAGAAAATTAAAAAAAAGAGAGAGCAATCTAGCCAACTTTACGAAAACTACTTCTATTCATGGATGATGGATCCTTCCCCAACATGCCTCTTTAACCAAACCCAACAAAGTTTTCAAAAAGTCTTGCAGCAAAATATTTTTATGCTTTCTAGTTGTACACCTGAAAGGTTATGTTTGGTAAAGACGATAAGCTAGCTTATAGCTTATTAGACTAGCTTATAAGCTTGTTTTAAAAAATAAAATGTGTTTGGTTACAAGCTTCTCTCACTAACTTATAGCTTTTTCTAAGATGCTATTTTAACTAGCTTTTGAGCTTATAGTTTATAGCTTATAACCTTTTATTCCATTTTTGACCTTTAATAATATTTTTTAGGGTTTAGGTTTTAAAAATTATATTAATTACACAGTGGCGTGCCACGTCAGCATCTGGAATGTGTCAGATGGGGTTGGGGGTATTTTTTTGTAGAATCTTCATTTTTCAAGGTTGGAATCTAAAAAAATAAAAAAATATAGGGGGGTAAACCGGAATTCGCTCAAATTATAGGGGGGTAAAGACACATTAACCCTATTTTTTATATAAAAAAAAAAATGTCCACTTCAAAGAAAAATAACTGCCCACGTTTTTTTGAGTTTGATGATGCACATCCAATGTTGCTCTTATATTTTAAATTTTTATTGTTCCAATTTGTTGAAAAATTGTTCCCAGATTTGATTTTTTTTTAAAATGGATTCTTTCTTATATGTACATACTTATCATTTTTTTCTTTTACCAATTTAAATAAAAAGAAATAACATTAACAAAATAAAAAATATATTCTTTAAAAATACCAAAATAAAAAGATATGATAATAAAGTGAAATGTTAAAAAAATCTCAATTAAATTAATATATCACATTTATCATTTTAAATAGGAAAAATACTTTGAAATAAATTAAATATTTTAGTTTTTTTATTGTTAGATAGATATATTTGTTAAAAAGGCTTACCAATATAATTTATAAAAAATTAAACATACATGTCCTTTTATGTCATTTTATATTTATGAGTCACTTCAATAGTTAATTTTAACAAACACTTTAATTTTAATCACCTAGTTTTTCAGTTATCATTCATCAGTTATAAGCTAGTTTTTCAGCTATCAGCTACCTTATCAACTATAAGCTAGCATAGCTTAATTTTACCAAACAGAATCCAACAAGACTAAAAGACAAGTAGTTAGTCTATCCTTCTCACCCTTACGGAACCAACCTAAAAACTTGCTTAAAACCTTATCAGTCAAATATTAAATTAAGGAAACCATTAAATAATTTTTCTAAAATAAATTTACAAAATACTATTTAATCCAGAGGCGGAAATTTTGTATGCCCACAATCTTCAACATTTAATAGGCAAAGCAAAACAACCCCAACACCATATAATTTATGTCATTCTCCAAAACTACCAGTCAACTCCTCCACTGTTATTCCTTAAAAAAATCCTCCACTTGCATTTAAACTTAAAATCAAACCAAAAGTAATAGGTGTTTACCAAAGAGTAAATGCAGGTATACATATTAGTGAGTTTGGAAGCAAATAGCATAACAGCCTAACAGGTAAATGATCTATCTGGTTAGGTTTGAAAGTGAGAGTTCATTGTTCTAATGTTGTCAGTCTTAGGGCTATCTTAAGGATTTCCTTCCAGTGTCCAAAAATGCTGTATTTGGCTGCGCCTATAATCGAGTTGTCTCCAGAATCCATCATCAGAAGGACAATCCAAATCCGAATTTAAGAAACATTTGTCCAAAAGCCACCAAGTGAATCTGTCTCCTAAGATGTAATATAATACTTGAACTTCTTACCCTCAACTGATTTGATTAAAACTATTCACGAATTGCATCTTTAAACCAATTTTATGAATTATAATATTATCCTTCCACAATTGAATGAAAAGAAAAGAAATTACCATAGTACGAGACTCCAAACTTATAATAAGGTATGCATGATACTCGTCTTCATCCAGCTTAGAAGAGTCAGCATTAAGTGAACGTGTGCTCTTATGATAAACAGTCCATATTCCTTTACAACCAGGAAGCTCAACCTGAAATTATGCATTACAAAAATATAGTGAATGATCCATGCAGTTTTTGGAATTACTGTCAATAAGTTCATAAAAGATCATATATGCCACTCTGTAAACTACGCAAAAGTTGCCAAAAAATGAAAACAGTACATTCAAATCAAATATTGTGCATTATAATAATAGCATCATACTGATATAGCATCAAAAACAAAAGTATTAATTGCTTTTTTTATTTGAAATTGAAGAGAAACTTTAAAAATCTTAAACATAAGCATCAAGATATGCTAAACAAAAAATGGCTCAAGATAATGAACCATGGACAAACCTCAGTAATCACTTCTGGGCAAATTGATTGTCGAAGAACACAAAGAGAACCGTTTTTTCCATGACCAGAACAACACACCTGCATAGTGGCCCAAGATATGTTAAACAAAAAATATTGGAACATTAAAACAGAACTATCACAAACACAATGGGCTTGAAGTTGTGTTCAATGGAAAACTAAATCTACAATCAGATTCATAGGCACTTTCAATCTCCTAACCCTTTCTTCCTCTATAGTCAATAGCAGTGTTGCATGTATAGTATGCACTACACGGAACTCAGTTGTGTTGTATTTTTAAGTGATAACAAAATAGGACAAATAGCGGCTCTAGCATCTGCTGCAGTGAACCCCCTATCAAAATCCAAATATGCCATCAACTTATAGCCGTTTCCTATGGTTTGCTTTATAATAGGTTTGAATATCGGTAACAGTGAACTTCGATTATTAGTCATGCATATGTCTTCAATTTTGTGTATTCTTTGAAGAAAAAGAAAGAAAAAACCATTTTATGCCTATGGTACTATGGTATAAATTTCTTGTATTGTTTCCTAAAACTTCAAGGTAACAACCATAGGGTTACTCGTTATACCGCTACAGCATTTATGGGGTACGCTGCTACACTTCACTATCCACTATTGACTACATAGCTTTCTTCTCAGACCACAATCTAACCAAGATAATAGTAGTTTTTTAAAGTACTCGTGGTAACAAATAAAAAATACTGACCAATTCATTTCTCAGACCACAATCTAACCAAGAAAATAGTAGTTTTTTAAAGTACTCATAGTAACAAATAAAAAATACTGACCAATTCATAGTTACTCTGTTTGGCTATCCCCGTAGCATTTGCATCGGCATTTATTCTTAAACCGTACGAGAAATCTTTCAAAGGACCAACATTAATCAATGAATCCCTCACTGCAAACGAGAAGGATTTCTGCAGCCAATATATAACTAGTTCAGCAAGTTTAATACACCTAAACATCATAGAAAATACCACAATAAAATTGGAGAAGAAAGTAAAGAAGAATACATGAAATATGTTACTTCTTCTGTGCATAACAAAACACTACCTGTGCTGATTCTGTTCTATTTGGAGCAGACCCATACAAGGAGAGCTCCTCGCCACTGACCATATCTTGTAAAGTATCAGAAGGAGACCTCCGCAATCTTTTTGCTGAAGAAACATCTACGTCATAATCACCAACCTAAAAATTTGCAGGAGAATGTGTTAAAAATGACTAAACAGGTAGACCAAGGAAGTAAGAAATAAAGATAGCCATGTCAATGTAACACATTTATATACTGAAAGAAATATCATTAAAAGAATCTATGAAAAGAAGGCAGCAGAAATATTCAAGGCATCTAATATGTACCTCTTCTTTTAGATTGGATGATAACATTGAAACACCCGATCCACAAGAAAATTGCACCAGCATACTGTCTCCTAATCGACTGGCGAGAAAAAACATAGAATTTCCAATTGTCGTAACACCCTAAAAAAATTGCAGATTTTACAGAAGCCAAATTCAATCTCAAAACTGATTTGTAAAGGGTAGAGTCAAACCTATAACATTAGCATAATATGTAAGAACTATAAAACTTACAGATGATAGAACTGAAGCTTTTGACTTGGAAAGATCAAGTCTCTGGACAACCCTGAAAATTTAAAAACATTGATAGGTTTATGCTTCAGAGAGGTTCAATCATAGTTCTACTTTGTAATGTTTTGAGCACACTGATACAAACAACAGCTGCAATAGGGAGAAAAAAAAACTATTGTGTTCTCTTCTTCAATCATGCAGTATACTCTACAACTCTTAAAATTAATTTCCTTCTACCTTTGAGAGAACAGTCTATAGATCAAATTATCAAGAGTTAAAAATGCCCAAAATTGATTCCTTCAATGCAAAAGAAAATTATAAAAAAAGTTGTGTAGAAAACAGACACAGCCTTGGGTTGCAATTCGTTGCACTTTCATATAAGAAGTATAACACTATATAATTACAAAGTAGAAGTCACTTAGTGGGATAAGGCTTGGTTGTTGTTATTGTTGTAAGTATAGAATACTATCATTTTCTCAATCCCAAAGTAGAAGCCATAGCTATCCAATGTCAATTGGAGTGTAATCTTAATCTAAATAGTTTAGCAGTCAATCAGGTAATATTGCCCTAAGATCCACAACATAATGAACACGAACAACGAAGAAGAAAAAGGAGGAGCAACATACCTTCCATCATAAATAAGAGTAAGCACTAGCAGTTCACCAGTTTTCGTTGACAGCAAGGCTACATCATTCAATAACCAAGTTGCATTGGCAGCATCAAGTTCCACATTGAAACTCGATCTTGGCATCTCCTGACTGAAATGAAATTCACAATCAATAGAACTTAAATAGAAAATCACAGATCACAAAATCATTGCCAACAGCAATATCATTACAATTTTCACACACAGCCATGACATGTGAATCAAATAGAGATAGGAAAATGAAAAGGAAGGCCCTTGGATTAAAAATGTCTAAACAAAATATAATAGGAATTATGTCGATCAGTTTTTGAATTCAAAGCCCATAATCAAAATTTTCTTTTTCAATTTTACAAAGAATGTGAGAGTGAGAGTGAGAGAGAAAGAGAGAGAGAGAGAGAGAGAGAGAGAGAGAGAGAGAGAAAGAATCACTACCTATTATCAAGGGGAACAGCGTAGCTATTTAAGGACAATGCACATGAAGCAGACTGCAAAAGGAACCATAAACTAAAGAATGAGTGATTCCACACACACACAACATATAGAAATCAAGCAGTATTGCATATTATGCCTGAGCAACACATGTACCTGACTGTGATAATGAATAGTGTTCGCACCAATGACAAGAACACCACCAATTGGCGAGGGCACTGCAAGAAGCTTGTAGGCATCGTGGGGGAGATTCTAAAAATGAATATGACAAACATAAAAGTTAAATCTTCAAAAGGAGCATAAAGTGAGCATAAGTAAAATTATGCCAAACTTCGGAGATATGTATGAAATTCGTGAGGAAATAACATTCAAAGATTATAAAAAATTTCCGTGCTTTTTGAATGACAAATCATTTTATGTGCTTATTAATTTTCGGTTTACAAGAGAGACCTGGAGTACAAGAAGTAACTTACGAAAAATAACAAAGATAACAGAACATGATAGACATTATTCACAGGCCATTGTGTATATAAAAATTATTAAAAGAGAGAAAAACTAAATACAAAACAAATGGATAGTATTAAAAAATGGGCAGGTTAAGTAAAAACCATAACATATAAAACTCCAACTTAACTTAGATATTGAGCAAAGGGTAAAAGAAAAGGAAAAAAAAAAAAAAAACCATTAAAACGTTCCATTTGTCAAAGTCACAACAAAATGGTCAATGGTTAAAGAGACATCTAGGCATCTACTTTAAACTTACAACAGCTGACCAAATAAGTGGATGCTGCTTCAACGTTGTGCTGATGCTAAGTGCTGATATCGTGCAAGTATGATGTTTCCATGAAACACGCCCAGCCCAAGTCAGCTCATGTTCATGCAAGATCACCATCACAGGTTCAATATAGCCTGTACGATCAGTCAAACTGATTAACAAAAGACTCCTTAAATAAAAAATAGCACAGACTAATGTACATACTTCTTCAGGTAAACAAAAATAGATAAACAAAGCATGAAACAAAAGAACCATAATTTGTAATATTGACTTCTGATGACTAATTTAATTCATGAAGGAGACAAGAGAAGGAAGAAGGAAATGAATTTAAGAAACATATCATTTTCACTGAACCAACAGTCTTTTTAATTGTAATCAAAGAGAACAGTTGGTATCTTTGTTTAATTTGTGACTGGATTGGAATGCATGCATGTAGATCACATGTCAATTGTTATCGTTTATCAGTTCTCTCCAAAAAGAACACAGCAAAAGAATTGACAGGTAAATTTTTTTGCGCTAGAAATGAAATCCTGAGCTTCCATTTCAATTGTTATCATTTATCACTTCTCCCCAAAACAAAACAGAGCAAAGAAATACATATAATTAATTTCTTTTTAAAATATATATATATATTAATGTCAAATGTGGCCTGTTTATCTTAGGAATAAAACTATTGTGTTGTGAAGGCGAACTTCAAATCAGAAGACCATCTTTTTTTGCCACATTCATAGGTCAGGAATGAAGTTGAGGCCTCAATAATCAGTCGTCCCTACTGAGTGTGGAGAAAATTAAATCATACTAATTGGAGCACACAACTTTCTCCTGAATCTCATGTGATTTCTGTCACTTCTAGTGACCTCTCCTTGCTTATAGCTAATGCTATGGTGGAGATATATTTGCCAAGGATAGTTCTTTTTTGCCTTCATTTCCCTTGGGCTAAGGCCAGTTTTTCTCCCCCAAACCCCACAACAAGTTTCCCTCGTCTTTATTGAAACTTATACTTAAAGAATTAATTAACATTGATGTTATTTATAACAAACATGATTCCATTTCATCGTAAATTTAACCTGAACTCAATATCTTGAAACCTAGCATTTTCATCATTGCCATTAAAAAAAGTATAAGTGGCAAGATGGTAATAAATAAAACTGTGATGCTCACCATGAAGAAATGTGAAATCTTTGACATGCCTCATATCCAAGTCACGCAGATTTATCATATAAGATGAGTCAACACGAGCAGCAACTGCACCTCCAGAACCTGACACATCATCCTCCCCAACTAAACCAGAGCCAGCCTGAAAACAATAATACATAAATAGAAGAGATTAAAAGACACCAAAAATTAATTGGCAGAAATTTTCCATGAGAATTGAGATAATAAAATAAATCACAGCTAATGTTTCATTTAATCAGATTCTTGAATTCGGGTGATTAAAGAATGCAATGCTGTACATTATAACACTTGCAGTAAAGTGCATTCTAGCAATGGTGTTGTATTAGCAACAGAAATACAGGCAGCATATCTTTCAACAGCTGACCATTCAAAGAAAGACAAGTGAAAGACCGGTACAGTCGCTTTTATAGTTTAATGCAGAAAAATAAACATGTTTTAACAATAAAACAAAATGGCTCGAGAAAGTTTTTATTGCTGAGCATTAGCTTTGTGGTCATTGGAATATAGAATAACTCCATGAGAATACATATGCCTTTGAAATATTTATGATTATTGCTGTGTTAAATGTTAATATATGATGTGATTTAGCTTTGACAATTCACCATGAAGTTGCTAAATCTTCAAAATTCTTACAAATAGAGGGATTGATGCGCTGTTTTCTATTTAATATTAAGTTTCAAGATTTTTGAACTAGTACTAGTAGAACTATGGTTGTTTGCAGTGTTTTTACTTATAATTATTATCACAAGAATTTTCGAGACTTGATGATATTCCCCAGATCCCATTTTAGTTCTACATTAATATGCCTAAACAAAACCACTAGGCAAGCAAAAGAAAGAAGCTAAGAAGACTGAAAAAAAAGTTCCGGAATTTCTCTCCATGCAAGTACACCAAACCAATGTATGCATAGCACACAGAAAGGTACCTTTCCATCCTTACTACTACCAAAACCCTCTCCAAGAAAGATCCAGTTTTCTATAATTACACAAACTACAAAGTCTATACCATAGATGACTCACTAGTAATCCTTTATATGCTAATGATCATTTGAAGAAATCTTTTTGTCCCTATTACGTTTCTAGTAATTTCTTATTTTTACAGAGAAAAAAAAAAGGTTAAAGGGAAATAAGATGCTACAAAAATATTTGAGTCGATGAAGTATAGATGAGAAACCTGAGAAGTCTTTAGTATTATCATTTGCAAATCATAGACAAGAACTCCACCACACCTGCCTTGAGGATCAACCTTCGCCACCGGACCTCTTGCAAATTGTTCTCTGCCTCTTTTCAAATGAAGCCATTCTGGACCCTCAAAACAATGCAAAGAACTGGAAAATAGAAATCAGGTTATAAGCTAACAGATAAAGCTCCTCCTTTAGATGGTACAAGATAACCTCTGTCCCCCATACATACATAATCTAGCAAAGAATGCTCACAGATTAAACATATAAAATATTGATGAGAAAAGTTGAACATGAAATAACTGTTAAAAAATGTAACATGAACAACATTAGGACAATTTCAGTTCCATATAAAAAAATCCTTAAAATTTTCAGTTCATGAAAGTACAAAGCCAAATACGACACCATTAAGAGCATGATTTACCAAACAAAAGCACATTCATTTAATTGCTGATTCAAAACTCCTACTAACCTGGTACGAAGTCCGTGGATAGAATCATCATACTCTAGAACTGAAATCTTTGCGTCTTTAAAAGTTAAGATGATAGAATCTCGTCTCCTAGAAGCATCACCACCCCCAACGCTTAGCACAGCCAGGCTTTCAACATTGCCATGCAACCTGAATCACAAGCAAAAAACCAGGACTGAGATGGATGCCTAAATCAACCACTCAATTCATCAGGGAAACCAACAAAACCATAACAAACTAAATTCCCGAAGTCCAGACCACAATTTACCCTCATTAAGCTATTCAATTGCATAAAACATCGACTTGGATATAACGCTCTTTATCAAGTGCTACTTTTAGAGATAAAAGTTTGCACACATAAATCACTTCATTTCAAACATAATTTAACCATAACCAAATTTGCCAAATCAAGCTCATCTAAAATCAAGTTTACATCCACACGAGTACTCCATCAAATCAACCAGTGACGTGAAAGATAAATATCCCTCTTAACTTCAGATTCTGAGGTCATAGAACCTAAGAAGCATGGACTCCGACACGGCTAATGTCCAAAATAGACAACTGGGCATAGCATATGTATAGTAATAATAATTAATATGCCAAAAATCTAAATTGAGAATTAAGATCAATATATTCACCTTCTATAAACAAAGTTATGATAGTTACCCTCACAAAAAGAATACTAAATGTAACCCTTATAAAGATAATATTAAGCCAAGAAGATGAATGAATCATCTCCCATATAACAATTAGTTAATCCTATTATAGTGAATCTAAAAATAACCAATTACATGAAACACCAAAATGTATTCTCATTTCCAGATAGAGAGCCCGGTTGTTAGATGTTTTTCCGTGATAAAAAATCACTTTTTACAAAACAAATCACCCCAATTAGATGTTTTAATGCATGTACTACAAATTTTCAAACAAAAATAAAAATCAAAAAAATATCAGAAAACAACTTCAAATGAAAACCTGTTTTTAATAGCTTCTCCAGAAAATCCGTGTTTGATAACTCGTTTATTTTTTCTTAAAAAAAAGTGATTTTCATTCAAATAAACAAACACAATTGAATATCAAAATCGCTTTATTCACTAATCTCTAAAATATTACTCAAGTTCGTTTGTTACAACTTTTTCATGAAAAATTTGCTTTTTTTTTTTTAAAAAAAATATGAGAATCCGAGAAAAATCAAAAACTTGCTTCAAATGAGTAGTGTTTAGTAGCTTTTCCTAAAAATCATTGATAACTGGTGTTTTTTATTAAAAAAAAAGGATTTTCATTACAGTAAACAAACACAAAACAGTTTCAATTTTTTTCTAAATCTCGAGTGTCAAAATCACTGTTTTTAATATGTAACAAACAGGCTTTAATTCCAATAGAGGAAGTACTCAATTTTCTGCTGCCTAACCAGTACAAAGCTTCATAAACACTAATCAGCGTTAACTACTTAAATTCCCAACCCCCTTGGGTTGGCCTAGTGGTGTTAACTTGGGACCTTGAAGTGTGCTCCTCTCAAGGTCTCAGGTTTGATCCTCCCTAATGTCAATTTCAGTGGGCTAATCCATACAGGGCTTTTCTCACACTTTCTGACTTTAAGCAGGGGCCCAGCAAGTGGACGGTGGGATTCGACCCCTCGGATTAGTTGGTCATTAGACCGGATACAGATTTTTTTTTTTTTTTTTTAAAAAGTTACTTAAATTCCCCATACATTTCTACAACATTAAGGCCAATGTACCCTACCAAAACAACCTATTACACAAAACACCCAAAAGAATTCTCATTTCCAGATTTAGAGCCCGTTTGTTACAGTTTTTTCCATGAAAAAATCACTTTTTTCAAACAAAATAATCATTTTCATATGTTTTCATTCGTTTGTTACAACTTTTCAAAACAAATGAGAATCTAAAAAAAAATTGAAGTTATTTAAGTAGCTTCTCCAGAAAAAATCCTTTTTAACAACTAATATTTTTTAAAAATTAGCGTGATTTTCATTCAAGTAAACAAACAGAAAATTGAGTATCAAAATCACCTTTTTTACTAATCTCTAGATTATTGAGCATCAAAATCACTTTTTTATAATCTGTAACAAACATGTCCTCAAAATATTTGAAGCAGAGCATAAGCAAGGCAAAACCCATAATGATAAACGAGCTCAAATGAGTAGCTTTTCTAGATAATATTCTTTTATAACTGATTATTTTTATCAAAAAAAAAAAAATGGATTTTCATTCTAGTTCTAGTATGTGAACACAAAACAACCCCTCCTACAAAATCACTTATTTCATACTCCATACCCTAAAATTCCACATATTTCTACAACACTATGCCCAATGTACCCTACCAAAACAAACCAGTTACACAAAACACCTAACCATTTCCTCATCCTCAAATCCAAATTTCTACTAACTAACTCTTAACTACTCTAACTATATTCTATATCCTAACAAATTCTCCTTTTCAGATACAAAAAATTGAAGCTGAAAATTAAGTAGTAAAATCACTTTTTTTTTTACTAATCTCTAATTACTGAGTATTAAAATCACTTCTTTTCTCCAATCCCTAACAAATTCACATTCAAAAAATCAAAACTGAATATCGTGGCAGAGCAATTGCACAGAACATTCCAATTGCAACAAAACACCAGAACAATTTCTTATTCTCAAATCCAAATTTCTTCGAATCAACTCTAAACCATTCAAAATACTAACAATTTCACAAAATTCCTTAAAAACAAATTCACAAATTAAGATTCCAAAAATCAAATCAATGCAAGAATCGAATCAAAACCTGTAATGACAAACGAGTTCAAGCTTAGCACCATTAACCCCATCAAGAACCCTAGAATCCGCAATCAACTTCCCCTTCGTCACATCCTGTTGAATTCTCACAACATAAACCTCAAGCACATTCGCGGCAGTTACAACAAGATTCGGAAGTGTCGCAATGTCGCGTTGCGGGGCCCAATCGGAGGCGTCGAGGTCATCGGAATCAGGAGGAGGGATACGAGGAGTGAAATCGGAGCGGGAGTGGGTTAGGTAACCGGAAGCGCAGTTGTCGATTCCGGTTGGGTGTTGCATCATTTTGTATGCGGCGAAACTCATGGTGGAGGTGTGGATTGGAAAAGTGGGGGTTTGATTTGTGGTTGAATGTGAAGAGTGTGTGAGGTTGAAAGGGTGGATTAGGGTTTTGGGTTTTGAGTTTGGCGGGAGGGGTGATGTTGAGTGTGTGAGTGTGACAGTCACTGTAGTAGTTGTAACTAAATCTATCTATTGTATTAGGAGGTAGTAGATTCTCTCAATTGAAAAAATGAATCGAGAAATAACGTGGAGATCTTGACCGTTAATACTAAGGTAAAATTGCATTCGTTTCTCTTACCTTAATTTTAATAAAGATTTAGTTGTTTATCTTTTTGTCACGTCGTTTTTTTTTTTATTTTTTAGATAAATTTGTTGGGGATTTTTAATGACAGAAAATTGTGTAGGGTTTTTAATCATCATCTTTATTGACGGGTGATAATGTGAAGATTAAGGATCTATACTATTTTCTTAATTATTTTTTCTCAATTGAGACAAACAATTTCACGTGTACTTAGCAAGGAAAATTTTTGGTAAAATTACATATGTCGTCTCTTCACTTAATTTTAGTAAAGATTTAGTCGGTAATCTTCTTGGCACGTCGTTTTTTCGTCTTTTAGATCAATTTGCAAGAGAATTTTTTATGACGGAAAATTATGTAGGGTTTTTTTATCATCTTTTAGAGTTAATTTAGCATAATATCGTATGAGTTTGGAAGAAAACCAAAAAAACCCGCAAGAAACAAACCTGAATTATTTCGCAAAACTCCTCTAAACCCTGTTTTGAGAGGAGTACCATGACAGCTACCGTCAACATTCAAAATAGCGTAAGAGAGATTATTGTTGTCCAATTTGACATATTGGTTAACTTGAGTAACAAGAGCAGTGGGAGAAAAGTTGTTTGTTATTACCTCAATCGAATGCTTTATGCTACAAATAAGCAAGTGCAAAGACCAAGTTTCACATCCCAAACGCATCAGGTTATGAAGGCGCCAAGACCACCAAACTCTAACTGAAACAGTGGTTGCTTGAGAACCCCTATCACCCACTTTAAGCGAGTCATGCACATAATTGGGAGAGAAAAACTCTGAATTAGTGAAGCCAACTTGATGACATATCATAAGGGAAAAGTTGCATTCTCGGACACAATGAAGAAAGACCTCGTTCTGAAGACCGCAACGAGAACAAATAGAAGAAGGCGCTAAATTCATGTGGTTAAGCAAAGATATGATAGGAACCACATTGTGACAAGCCAACCAAAAAAGGAATTTATATTTTTCGGGAAGACAAAGCTTCCAAATCCAAGACCAAGAGTGAAGGTGCGAGTTGTGATCAATTGTGTCGGCATTATTGAGAAGTCGGATGTAACCGCTTTTTGGAGTATGAATACCATTGTTTTGGTTGTTCCATATAACTGCATCTTCAACGGTATCATTGAAGTTCATGTGATCATAAAATGTATTAAATAGCACAATATTCGTGTGGAGATCATTAGAAGTGAGCACATCTTTTACGGTTAGATGCAAGTCATGTATGACAATACAAGGGACAAGAGATCCAAGAACACCAAAAGAGCTCCATCGAATAAACCAAAATGATGAAGAACCGGACCCGACACACCAAGAGTATCTCTCTTTAAGGGCATTTTTAGCTTTGATAATTGAGGACCAAATAGGTGAGTTGTTTGAATTATTAGTTGCTTGAAGGATGTTATGACCGACCACATATTTGTTAGAGAGGATATTGACCCAAAGTTTCTCAGATGATTGGATCAAATCCCAAACAAGCTTTCCAAGAAGGCAAGTATTCACTTCCCTGATTGTCCTGATTCCAAGGCCACTAAGAGTCCTGAGACAGGTAATTTTTTTCAACCTACCAGATGAATGCCTTTATCATTTGAACCTTTCCATATGAAATTCTTGGTTGTTTGGTCAATGTGATTACAAATAGATTGAGGAAGCCAACAACTTTCCATACAATATGGCGGAATAGAGGAGAGAACAGAGGAGGCAAGGGTCATTCTTCCAGGTTTGTTTAACAGTCCATTATTCTAAGAAGCAAGACAAAATTGCATTTTCTCAATAATAAAATAGAAATCATTCTTTTTTCGCTATTCCTTTCAAAATTGGGGAGCCTAAGTACTTGTTAAGAGAAGTAGTGCTTCAAATACCTAAGATAGATGTTAGTTTATTAATCTTAGTTTAAGAGATACATGTAGGGTAAAAAACTCTAGACTTGGACATAAATATTTAAAGTTATAATTTAAGCAAAATTTCATACAAAAATATTGTTTACAATTTACACACGTTAGTGCAATAAAAAGAGCGAAAAGACCGACACGTTCCACTAGTAAATAAAATACATGAGTTAGTATTGGCTTTTTCATTACATATTTGACCCTTCATTTAAACTATTTTATTTACTATTTTTTCTTTAATAATATTATTTTAAATTTTAATTAAAAAATTTAAGTCCATTTATAGAAAATATCCCACTAAAATAGGAACAATGTTATCAATATTATTATATACGAAGGGTGTAGAGATTTGGGCCGATTTTTTTATAATTGCAATTATACCTTTAAACAATTTTTCTCCATTAATGTCATATTGTAGGTGGTTTTAAAACAGATAAGAATTTATATTATATTTGTTAAATTATTGTCGTTATTGAAAAAGATAAACATGATTATTTGGGTTAATTATAATTTAAAAATCGACAATATTTGCACTTGTAATTTTAATCAAAATCAAAATCTCATATAAACCATCATTCATAATTCATATACGTAGAGCAATAAAAAGAGCGGAGTTTCCGTCTTTTTGTTAGTTAAAATAATGCACATTCATTAAATTTACAATGGAGTGGGACATGATATGCATCAATGCGGTTGTTTTGTTACAAAGAAAGATATATATAAAGCTCTTTGCTTGATTACCTTTTATTTATATCGCCAAATAAATATCATTGATATTTCTTTTTTTAGGTTTTGGTTTTGGTTTTGGTTGAGCGTGACTGCTCTCTCTCATAGGCTGATTATCCATTCGTTCAATTCGTGTTACCATTGAAATCAATGTCACACCAGAAGAAATCTTTGATTGTGACAAATGAAAAGGTAAACAACTATTTACATGATGATATAGTCTTCTCTATACGTTACTTCTTAAATCTTTGAAGCGATTTGGATGCGTCCGTAGATCATGATCTCTCTTACTTGAAAATACTTATTTCATGAACATGGTCCGCAATTATTTTTTATCCAAAGACCCTTCTCATCGCCATGATGCCTTTATCCTTCTACGACAGCTGTTTCAACCAATCACGTTGTATTCTCTTTTAGACGAGAGGATTGAGAATATGGCCAAACTAGATTTTCCAAATCCATTTTAAGAGGAAACTGAAACTTGCTTCTAGTTTGAGATTTTAAATATGGGTGGTATTAATGACATTATATGTGTTCGTTGTCATCTTCGTGGTAATGATTCGGAATTTTATACAAGAGTTTTACTATGGAATCCAACTACAGATGAATTAAAGGTCATTCTGCGAAGTCCGACTAAGTCTCAACAGGTTCTTGTGCGTGCGAGTGTTCATGGATTTGGTTATGATTGTGTTAAGCATGACTATAAGGTGCTTCAACATATACAATTTTCTATGCGACGTTCGTTTCCAAGCAGCAACGGATCTGTGACATTGGTAGATATATCTTTCGAACCCTTCTGGGAGATATATAACTTAAGAAGTAATTCTTGAAGAAAACTTGATGTCATTATGGCTACACTACATTTTACCGTAGTCCTCATGCAAGAGTGTACATGGATGGAGTGTGTCATTGGTTATCTTTAGACTTCAATATTGAACCATATTTAGTGTCGTTTGACTTAAGCATTGAGACGATCTTTACCACAACTATACCATCAGACATAGATGGTACTCTTGATAAAGGATGTTTTCGGAGACACTTGATTGTGTTAAACGAATCCATTGCCGTGGTCACATATCACAAAGAGAAGACTACTTTTAACATATCAATTTTAAGTGAATTAAATGTGAAAGAATCATGGATCAAACTCTTCATAGTTGGATTTTTTCCTTCCATTGAGTACCCAATTGGAGTGGCAAAGGGAAAATTATTTTTCAAAAGGATAGATAAAGAATTAGCTTGGTTTGACTTAACTACACATATGATTGAAGATTTTGGTGTTAAAGAAGGGAACTGTAGTTTTAATATGCTAGTTTACAAGGAAAATATTCTTCCAATCGATCGGTGTAATAAATAAAAATTGCTTTTCTTGTTTTCACTTTAAGCTTATTTGATTTTGTGCTTTACTTTATCTTTTGTATTCCAAATCAAGATCAATAAATTGAATGTGTTTAAGAACGTTGGCTTTAGTTCAAATCAAGATTAAGGGTATGGCCACACTTTTCCTTGAGTTTCATCATTATTGTCTTTGTTGATTCATGCTATATACACACACAATAATGGAAAATAAGCAAATGGGAAGGAAAATGATCACACGAAGTATTACAAGCACTCTCATGACTTCAAACATAATCACATGAAATATATAAGATTTTTTTCCATTTCCCAAAGGAATATGAAAAGAAATTGAAAGCTCTATTACCATGATTTTGAATTTATAAATACTTAATTATGTCACATTTTAACAAATGTGTGTTTTATACACTATAAATCATAATAATGAAACTCTCACATTATGTTTGGAAAAATAAAAAGTCAAGGCATGGACGTGCGTTCGGCTTCCTCTTGAACTTGTAGCTTAAAAAATTTGCGGTAAATCTTGGCTTAAGTCATGACATTGGCATGGTTGACATAATAAAACCAAACACAACATTAATTTCTTTTGAAAAATTTAGTAGACAACCTTCACATCCAAAATTCTCAAATTCAGTTGATACTTCTTCTTGATGCAGGATGTTAAGGTAAATTTGGACAATGGTTATTCAAAATCAAATGAGAGGGATGATTTTTGCAACAACCAAGAAGCCTGCCTTGGTTCAGATTTTGGTACCGATGAATTGTTCGTATCGGATGGAGCCTCCGACTAGCTTCTGAGCTAAAGCTGAGAACATTTGATCATTGATTGTTAGGAGTTATTTTCTCACATTATTAGTTATGTTATCGTCATTCAGCTGCTCATATGTTAGCTCAAGTAGTAAAAACTTTGGTCTTCACACCTGCTTGAAGAATACCCCAAATCTTTGTTTCATTGTTCTCTTTCTCTGTTGGCTTGGTGCCTTAATATATAAGTATTTGATGTTTTTTATAAAATAAAATAAAAATTAGTGTTACAAGGGAAAAACAGAAGGAAGAATAAGACTGCAAATCCACAATCACACTACTGCGAAAAAATTCGACTTCCAAAAAACTTGTATAAAAAAGAATGAGAAACGTATAATCTCTAATCAGTGTAGTACAACAGTATTTGACATGGAAATCTAAAGGACATTAATGTATCCACAGGTTGATAAACTTGAGGGAAAGTATAGTCAATTTTCTCTAGAGGAACTTGTATCGCTTTATCCCCAGAAAATTCTTACGCTTGCTTCTTGAAGTTCCAATCAATATCTCCACTAGCCTACAAGAAACACAACCATATTTTTTTGTCATTGAAGTCTCAGTCAGTTGAAGTGAATATTATTGTAATGTTCCAAAGATCGGACCAAACCGATTGAACTGGGAATAGAAATCGGACCAAACCAGCTAGTTCAACCGATTGAACTGGGAATAGGACAGTTCGCCGGTTAGTTTGATTCCGGTTATCATGAAGTCCGGTTGAATTTGGCTTGAACCAGAGTTAAACCACAGTTGGTTCAAAGATTTTCATTTTTTGCATTATTTATTTATGATCTGGTTCGACAATTGTTGAACCAATGAAACCAAATAAAACATTGTATTATTGCAATAGAGCTTGAAACTTACAGCTGTTTCAGCAATTTCTTTGGCTTTTTCATCGTTGAAACCTAAAGCAGACAAGACCTTTCGACCTGCTGATTCTTCTTGTGACCAAATTCCAAGAAGTAAATGAGTCACGTTTGTTTCCCCTTCACCTACATTTTATATCATAATAACTTTAGTATTACAAAAAAGGAAGCATTAAAAATTGTTTCAACTTGTATTAAGAGAAGAAATGAACAATAGGAATCTTATTGAGACTTCTTTCAAAACGAATGTGATATTGAGGAAATAATTAATGTACAAACAAACAATAGGGCTAATTCTTGAGTGTACAGAAAGTCTCCCACATTTAATACATTTTGTTATAGTTGTTACTCTTGATTAGTTTCCCTCCTACCTCCTGAGATACACATTTCTTATGAAGCAGACACTAACCCGGACAGTGGACACCATACATGACACCAACACATAAAAAACAGTGATCATTTGAGGAAATGGAAGTAATTGCATGTAACCACGGCCGTCAGTGCTACATAACCTTTCTAACAAGAAGCCTCCTATTATTGAACTAAGATCAAACGAAATCTAGATAACGATCTACATTATAAGAGGAAATTGCACTCACCTCCCCCAAAGATACACTTAAAACAGTGCACACATCCTTTCTATCTTTTAAATGAACACTTGCGGCACTTACCTCTACTCAATTCTGTTTAAATGACACCCTCTTTCTGTTTGACATAACTGAGGGAGATGTACAAACTGAGGAGAGGTCATCAATGTCTTTTACAAAATAGACGGGGTGTGGGCGTTATTTAAGCATACCACGGAGGTAAGTGCAATTTCTCCTTGTTAGAGAATGCAGCAGCACTAAGTCAATAATAATTACATTGGGGATTGATAAGCATTTATTTTAGTGTAGAGATGGTTTACAAACTGTAGCAAAACTAAACACTCAAGCAGACTATCAACATGGCTGAAGCGTAAATGTCTTTCACTCTTTATTAAGCAGCAGGGAAAAATAAACAATTAAAATTTAAAATCATTTTTCATATTTCAACCTCTTTCTAACAGATCAGTTACAGGCAAGGCACAGACGAAGATAACAGAAAGTTTTTTATTTTACTTGAACTTGCAGACTCTGATATATTTACTTTAAAGTAGCAAGGAGATTAATTAGCGTTGTGTTATTTTAACCAAAAAAATGGGACAACAATTTCATTATGTTTAGTAGATGGTTAATAGATATAACAAAGTTTCGCAAGCAATTAGTCATCCATTGAACACACTTAACCACGATTTTAAACGACATTAATCATGATTTTTTTCAGGTGTATATTTCAACACAAATAGTCGTAATTAACTACGTATTTGACCTGTGTCGACCATCCAAACTGTTGTTGAAATTTGTGTGTCAAAATATCGTTTCTGATTAATTAAAACATGAACACAATGGCACAAAATTTGAAAATGGAGCCCTACCACCAACAGAACAATGAATCTAGCAGATCAATTGGGAAAATACCAGGGGGCTACTTCTCAATACATAAATATGTCATCACCTAAATCATCCATACCTGACTTTAATTTCTCATTAAGTGCCCAATCGAAGGCTTTCTTAAGTGGTCCAGTCAAAACAGGTACAATAGGGCTGGAGTAGAAGTAGTCAGATTTCCCAAGTATCTCTAATGTTTGTTCGCGTACTTTCAAATAAGTAATTCCGTTAGCTCTTAAGAATTTTGCAGCTTTACTTGTTCCTGAAAAGTACAACAAAATTAATCAAATGCTGAACAACATATAGAAAGTACCCAACCTGAAAACAATGCTACTTCCTTCCGAATAAGTGAAAGGATCTTGACATGATTTTAAGACAAAACTTAGATGTAGTTTAATGTGAACTGCTTTTACTGTTATCCAATTACAATTCCTCATGGACCAGGACACTTTTCTTCACACAGAATGCACTTTTTGTAGTATAACTACTATAGTTTACTCAAATCCATATACGGTGTAGTCCCTTCGGGGACATCCAATAAGAATGGAGCATGTATATAATTGCAAACTTAGTAGAAACAAAACCTAGAATTCAAACTATATATTATGCTTTTTAATCCCATGACTCATCTCAATGATGAAACAGAAGGTAATACTTTCCCTTTTCCTTTTATTAGATCGAGGACAATGAGATACTAATCACGTTTTGGAGCAAATGCATCTCTTTTCAGCTTGGTCGGTCACTCAAAGTCCATACACCACATCGCATGACAGCCAAATAGTGAACCTAAATCTCCGGTAGACATTTATCTTCCAAAGAGCTCTCATGAATTCAAAAAGATATCTATAGCTTAGTATAATAAAACAAGAAGAATAACTCCAATGTGTAATCTGTCTACATTTTAATATATCTGTTTAAACATTAAAATCATAGTTGAAAAGAAAAACCATTTAGTATCATCCCGTGTGGTATGATTAAAAAAGTTATATCCAATGAAATATGACAGTATCTTGGATTTTTTTAGGCGACGTCAAAAACTCCAAAGTATCATTTCACTCGGTAAGCCAAGCATTAAGAAACCATTTCTTAGAGACAGCAGTGTTGACACTATCCAGTCTATACATCCAATTTTAAGATTTAATAATGTGCAATTGTTGAGTCTAGTTATAAGAAACACAACTGACCAGATACAATTTTGTCAAAACTCAAGAACATCTTGGCCATATGGAAGGTATGAACGAAAGAAAAAATTGACCATCAATAATTTTGAGAGGAAATGAACAATGCTAATATTGCAAAGTAAATACTGTAGGGGAAACTAAACGGTTTCTAGAAAAAAATCACAGGGTTAATCTTTCTACATCCGTTCTTGGTTCTTACATACAAGCACAAAGCATTAAAATATTTTTTGGCTTGCTTACGTTCGGATTGGAAACGAACTTATAACAAATGATGCCAATGAATGGAACATATCAAAATAACACAACCAGAAGGTCCTTAATCGCATTTAGAGGGCATATGGAAGAGTTTGTTTAAGTTAATGTTATGATTTATACTTGTTAAAAAAAAAATGTTATGATTTATAACAAAAGCACTTGTGTAAATATTGAAAAGAGATTATAGAAATAGTTTATATATGTGAATATGCCCATTATCTATTCCAAAGTTATTTAATAAGCTACTCAAATAACTTAAAGAGGCAACTTATGTACAATTTCATCCAACTGAAGCACTTGTTAAGGATTTTAAAATGGAAATATTTGATAACTTTCATGTAGAAAAAGTTGTTTTGTGATGTTTCAATGAGTTGAATGCACAAATCCCAAGAAAGAATTTCTACTTTAAACTTCTAATCAAGTGCCCTTAGGGCACTTGTTACCCGTTAGCATTTCCCTAAAAACAAATATTAAAAATGCAAAAAGCTTTCTAGCATGTGCCATATGTACCAAATGCATATGCTTTTAAATTTATGTGTTTATAAAATAAACTCTTATGTGTGATACTGATAACCACTTATTGCATAGTGGTTTGGGAAAATGAATAATGCTCTGCCAGTATAAAATCTGTTTACACAGTCACCCAATCACATTTTATCGTTGCACAAATTATTAAATTATTTTCTAAAATATCGCAACAAACATCTGCAAGGTACGATATGATTGGATGACAATGTAAAACATTTTTACAATGTCATCGTATATCAAATAAGCTCTAACTCTTTAGCCAAGCACTATCTTGGAAAAGTTCAATAATTAAAGCATCTATCTATACCAAAAGAGAAATGCATTTTGCTATTACTACTGAAGAAAAGAAAAAAAAAAAATCGAGCATTGCAACAAACCTTCAATTAAAATTCCCATGAGAAGAGCCTCGGTTCCTACGGTAGGATAGTTAAGCTTCCTCACTTCCACCTCTGCCATTGCATATGCCTTTATAGCCCTAGCTGACCAGCTTAAACGAACAAAAACAAAACAAATTGATGAGAAAATCTCATCTATCTAACTACAAAACAAAACAAAAAAACCCAATTACATGAATTATTGAAGAGTAAACCTGAAACTTTTCTCCTAAACTTTCATTATCAATCCTATTTAATCCTTAAACTATATAAATGTAATGAATAGACTATAAACGATCTTCAATCAGTCATGTTAATACACTCTCTCTCTACACACACATGAGGACAAATAATAGTTTGGGAACTATTTCTTATTTTTTATATACTTCGGAGAACAAATACAAATAGTATGGATCAAATTGAATTTTCACACATGATTGAATTATAGCAACATGAACAAATTGAAGGGAACATGTTGTTTATCTAACAGTGTTGTCAATTGCAGAAAATAGCCAGAATTTTAAATTTCAGTGCTGTTCAGTGGTAAAGCACTGCTATAGCCACCATTTGACAACACTATGTACTAAATAGTGTATCGCATAACAATAACGATTTGTTTGAATTCCACACAAATCTATAGCATTATAGCTTGGCTATAACAATTACTCCCTCCATCCCTGGTTATGAGACCCATTACAAAAATTAAATTTTCCCTAAATATAAGACCCTCTACAAATTTCTATATGCACTTATTACTCATTTTCCCCAAATATATTTCTTATTAATACTATCAATTTATCTTAGAATATAAAAAGTAAACGCTCAATGTGACGCATTTCAGATAAATTTATTATTGCAACATACTTTTTCTTAATACCTGTGATTTTTGTTAAAGATTCTTATAATAAAGGATTAAGGGAGTATTTGACTACATTCAATCCACAAACATAAAAACACAACATTCTAACCAAAAAAACCAATTAGTTGAATTATTCTATTTCATCTATATTCGGCTCAAGTCCCAACTAATCCGGTGAACTTAGCGGGGCTCAATTGAACCCGAAGAAAAACCTTGCATAGACTAACCCAAACCTTGTATAGACTAACCCTACACATGAATTGTTAACACTAAAGTAATCGAACCTGAGACCTTGAGAGGAGCAGAGTCATAGGTCCGAAACCCAATTACATGAAATATTGAACTATAAACAAAATGAACAAACAAACAAACAAACAAAAAAACACACTTAGGATTTGGAGTTTTCTTGGTTTCACCAGATTGTGGATTCCTGCAAATAAAAAAAAATAGAAACTTTAAGCAAATTAAAACCGACCCAGAAGAAAATTTGAAGAAACCAAACAACTTACGGGTCAGTGGGGAGATTAAACGGCACCGTTTCTGAAGTGGCACGGAAGTTTGAGATGGAAATGGAACGAGTTGATGAAATGGGTCGTTGGAGAGTGAGTTTGGTTCCAAAGAGAGAGGTTAGAGAGAGAATGTGGGATGGTGAGGTTGAATGGGGAAAGAGTATGGTGGTGTTGGGTTTGGGGAGGAGAGAGTGTGGAGAGAAAGTGGGAAGAGAAGCCATTGAAGAGAGAGAGAGAGAGAGAGTTTTTGGGTGGGTTTGGATGAATTTCAAGTGTGCACAACACTTTCATCTTCAACTAGGTGATGGAGACTCCTTATAGTATTTTTGAAACTCACCTAGAATTTACATTTTTGTACTTTGTGTTAACAGGATAAAGGGATAAAGGATGTGTTAATTCGAAGTTTAATCGGGAGGTAAGATTCGTTAATTCGAAATTAATCGGGATGTAACTAAAGTAAAAATATATGTGAACTTAACTCAGTTGATAGAGATATTGTATATTACATGCAAGGATCGGAGTTTGAACTTCATACATCATATTTCTTCACATTTAAAATGCATGAGGTCTGGCTACTAAACTACTTAAAAGAAAAAGTAAAATAAAAAATTGTTTCATATAGGAATCAAACAAGTTATGTTGAATAATTCATGTTTTAATTAAGTTTTTTAAACCATTCAAGTTTAATTCTATTTATAAAGTGATAAAAGATAATTTTTTAGGGAGAAAAGTAATTCTTTATTTTATTTTTTGTCCATAGTCGTTAGATAAAATGACTTTTGAAATAAGTTAATGAAAGTGAGCTGGTAAAAAATTGACTTATTAGCGATAATTTTGATTTTTGAAGCTCGTGAATCATGAAATTCAATTCATCTAAACTTTTTTCACATACAACATAAATTTGAAAATAAGATAAACTTTGGAAGTTTGATTACAATAAATACAATTGGTTTCACAAAATCACAGTGAAGATAGAGGGCCAAATGTATTTAAGCCTAAAAATTAATGATGTAGAAAAAAACACATCAACATATTGACTAGCCATATCCAACATTTATTACCATTTTATAAACGGCTTCTTGTAACTCCTAAGTGCTAAAACTCATTTGATTGAAGTTAACATAGCATGTATATTTACTTATAAAACGATCCAAAAATTGTCTTTATTGGAAGACAAATATGGCTCAATTTCCCATCTTTATTTATGTTTTAATCATCTTTCTTTCTCTATTTCTTGTTGAAACGAATAGGAGTATGACTTTTTACACCATTTCTTTTTCAAGTTTTCTCTTTTAAACAATATTGTATCACATTGTAGCGACATTTTTTAAATTTTTTCTTATTTTATGATGCAGTTAATATTCGTTGTGTTACTGTCGATGATTGTCCAAAGGTGAAAAGACCTCTAGTTATGAAGTGTTCAGGTAATTACTGTTTCCATTTTTTGAGTAGGAAAATTTAAGAAAAAACAATTAGGTTATGTCTAAGCGTAGCCTGTGATCTCAGAGCTGTTACAATTGTCATATGATAATCACCATTGTTGATGTGGAATAATGGATGGATGGATGAGTTGTGATGTTGAAAATGGAGCTGTGGAATAAGTTCATTTGAACAAGAATTGTTCCATGATCCCAATAAATTGATTGTGGATTTTTCTTTATTTAGGGATGAAATATTTTTTTGGATATGGAAGAAAAAAGCTAAAAACAAATACTAAACATTATTAGCTTTGTAATCTTGTAATAATTCATTTTCTCTATACTCTTCAAATAACATTCTTTAATATGCTTAAACAAACTTCCACAAAGCCAAGTATTGTTTAAGTGAATTGTAAATAACCATGTATCATAGGAAAACAGATACTTACAAATCAGGGCACAAATATATTCAATAGTGTGCAAGAGCAATATTTGTACAATTATACAATTTAAAATCATCAGAGCGTAAAACATATAAAGGATGAAAACAAATAATACATTGAAATTTCATCAAACAAATGAATAAATTCAATCAAATCTTCATTGTCATACCCCAATTTTTGACCCAAGATCCCACCAACACGTGTCATCTGTCATACCTCTTCTCACTTTTTTTTTAGTCTTTTTAATTTTAATTTTTAATTCATTTCCATCTTTTATTTTCTATTTCACTTTTTAATTTAATTTTAGTTTAAACACATTTATCTTTTATTTATTTTTATTCATAGATGATAGGTCCAATTATTTTATCTATTCTTTTTCTATTTTTAATGTCCGATAAGTCCAAGAATTACAGCTGTTCACGGCTCATCCAAATCCAGAAAAAGGTCTTGTAACAAACTTCTTTTCATCCAAATCCAGAAAAAGGTCTTGTAACAAACTCCCTTTCATCCCAATCCAAATCATCCCAATCCAAAGCCATAATTTTCGGCAGTTTTCAACAAACCCTAGGTCTAATCCTTCACTATAAATACAACCTGCAAAACACACATTAGGGGGCCAAAAAAAAATTAATTCACAACCTGCAAAGAAACCATTCTCAGAGGCTCACTCTCGTTGATAACCTGCATCAACATCACAAGTACCAATTTTTTCATAAAACAGCCAACCAAACACCAATTTTTGCATAAAACAGCCAACCAAACACCAATTTTCGCACAAACAGCAAACCAAACACCAATTTTCGCACAAACAGCAAACCAAACAGAAGTTTCTTCACACAGACAGCAAACCAAACAGAAGTTTCTTCGCACAGACAGCATACCAAACATAAGTTTTTTCTCACAGCAGCAAACCAAACAGAAGGTTCTTCTCACAGGCAGCAAACCAAACAGAAGTTTCTTCGCACAGACAGCAAACCAAACAGAAAGGTAGTACTTTTTTCTTTTCCCTTTTAAAAAAAATTAGATTTAGACTGCATATTTATCATCCACTTATTTATTGCGTATTTATTTTACAGCAAAGATTTTAGAATGTAAATAGGTGTTCATGTGATTTATTTATCTATTTTCCGCAGACCTTAGAATGTATTAATAGGTTTAATGTAATAGTTGTAGGTGCATGTGTGCGTGTGTGGGTGTATGCTTTATTTTCCCGCTTCTAGTTTAGGTTAGAGGTCCTCGTGGTGGTCCAACGCCACCACGTGGTACCTACGCTTTTATTTTTATGCTCCGTTAGTTTAGTTTTCAGTTTTAACTATCATTCAAAAACAACAAAAACATGCAAATAATAAAACACAAAAAAAAAACGTTTTTAAAACAAACCTTGATCTTAAATCAAGTGATTCTTCTTTTATTTTCTTAATCAAATTCCAATCAATTTAACTTTATTTTAAGATCACTTTCTTTACTATTAAAAAACACAAACAAATACTCATTTGCCACTTCGGCTTTCTTTCATTTTAAAACATTTTTCAAAAACCATCAAAAAACACTCAACCAATCAAACACAATTTCTACCCCGAACTACGAGGTTTTGATCCCTCACGGGTACGTAGGCAAAGGACACTCGTCCTCTCAAATCAATAAAAATGTAGATAATTAGGTTTTTTCCTTAATCATTTTAAATTTCTTTTTTCAAAGCAAGTAAGTTATAGCACAAGAATTAAATAAAACCAAGAGGTTCCCGTAGAGTACTACGGACATAAAGGGTGCTAATACCTTCCCTTTATGTAACTAACCCTCGAACCCTAAATCTTTTTTTAAAGTGGTATTTGAACCTTTTTCCACTTCTTTTGAAAAAATTAAATGTTCAGTCGTGACGTAAAATAGTGAGTCAAAAGCTAATCAAATAGCCTTGATCTCCAAAAAATGACGCGACAGAAATGGCGACTTCACTGGGGACACCTCTAAGAGGGTTGAGCCTAACTTGGCTTTATTTAAATTTTGTGCGATAACTTGCTTAAAAACAAAAATAAAAGATGGAAATACGTGTATATATGTTCTTCTTTCTCCTTTCTTAACGTGTGTGGTGAGATAAGTCCTAACCCGGACTTGAGGGAAACATAAGATAGGACGGTGGTATAATCATAGTCTCAGGCCAAGAGTACTTTTCGGTTTTGGCACATGTGATACAACCCCACTCAACGGAGAGATCTTGGATGCATACGTTGTCAACGTGAGTACTCATGTTTGACATGTTATTTTCAAGTGACCGTCGAAGTTGAGAACCTTTAGTCACCTTTAACCCATCTTGGCCTTTTAGGACGTAGTGCGGTGGTTAATCAAGAGTACTCTTGAATTAGTTGATACGCGATGCTACACCCAAATGAGACATTACTACGAATGTTATTGGACCGGGAGTACTCCCGCTGATAGACAATGTTCGGAAGTAGTCAGTGATTTTGGGGATCCAATAGAACCCATGATACATGTACAAATAAAACCATAGTCCCTACCAAATGGCGCGTTCGCCTTTGACTCCAACATCATGGACTTAACCTCACCATGTTTTCTCCGTTCTTTTAACATAATCATGCATACATGCATTCATTCATAAACTTTTTTCTCATTAAATATCGAAGGACGAATATAAGCTCTTGTAAACATCAAAGGTATGGGCCTTGCAAGAAAGAACAACGTGAAACAAAATCTCAAAAATTTCAAAAAAAAGCTAAACTAAGCTTTTGCTGTTGTTAAGGACTTATTCTGTTTTTGAAAAAGGGAACCGCTTGCAATATCTTTACAAATAAAATCACGGTCCTTACAATGTTTACAATTACCTTGACATGTCATTCGATAAATAAAAAAAATGTCTATTTTCGCATAAACATATCATGCATCATTCTGCATTCATAGTTTCAAGTCCGAGTCTCACACTGTGTCTTTTCAATAAAAGGTCAATCCGTCAGTAAAGTGGTCTAATGTCTTCGTTCAACTTCAACTCGCACATGCAAACACTCACGCAAACACATAAAACATATCAGCTTGAACAAGAGGTCCACGAACTTCGTGAAGAGGTGACAACACTTCGGGCCGAAGTAGAGAAGTTAACTATCTTGGTATCTTCGCTGACGGTTACAAAGGATTCACCACAATTCCAGCGAGGGACCCAGCCACCATGTCAGCCATTGTGCATACAACAGCCTCGACAATAGGCTCCCCAACTATCCAATCCACAGAATCAGGCTCGGAGAGCACGACAATTTGATCCAATTCCAGTGAAATACGCGGAGCTGTTTCCCACACTGCTTAAGGAGAACCTAATCCAAACTAGACCACCTCTTCCAGTGCCGAAAAGATTGCCAATGGGGTATAGAGCCGACCTTTCTTGTGCTTTCCATCAAGGGACACCAGGTCACGATATCGAGCAATGTTTCGCTTTCAGGACTGTAGTTCAAAAGTTAATCCAAGCTAACACCCTGTCCCCCGAGGGTCAACTATTATTCCCACAACATCCTCATCAACTATATCAGCATCAACAGGCCTCAAGGACACAATTTACCCTAATCCCCGTGTAATATGTAGTTTTGCTTCCACAGTTGCTCGAAGAGAATCTTGTCCAGACCAAGGCGCCTCCTCCGGTACCAACAAAATTGCCAGCATGGTATAGACCTAAACTTTTCTGTACCTTCCATCAAGGGGCACCTGGACATGATGCCGAACATTGCAACGCACTAAAGAAGGCAGTCCAGAACTTGATCCGGACCAACCGTCTGACCTTCTAAGACTCTCCGAACGCGCAAGTCAATCCGCTACCATATCATAATACATAGTGTTTGTGACACATGGGATGGCTAACCGAAATCGGATCTTTGTTGATGTTTTCTTCCGCTACTTATCTGTTCAAATAATGTGTTTGTTTGCTGTTTACTTTTTCCAAAAAAAAAATCCTTTTGTTCCACCCGAAACGAAAGTGAACTTGTGAAGGGCTTTTTGCTTCGTGTATTTTCCGTCATTAATAAAAAAAAAGAGGTCGTTTTGGATCCCGACTTTATTTTTATTTTGTGCTTTTTCTGGAAAAATGGTAACACAAAAAAAAAACCAAAAAATTCTTTTCCTTTTTTCTCAATCATTTCCAAATGTCTGCATACAATTATTCATTTTCAAAAATCAAACATAAATGCAGATTAAACATAAACAAGCCCGTTGAACACATTAACTCATATACTCTCTCTCAATTTTGAATTTCATGTGTCCAAAGATGAAGAAAAGAAGAATGAAGTGAGTCCCGACAAGATCTCTCATATACTGGGGCATCTTAGCCGTCAAAGCTGCAAACAAAAATCAAGAAGATTGTTCAAAGGATGACAACCATTTACAAAGACAAGCATAAGATGGCACCGTTGCCTCGTATGGGCATCGTGTTTCGGTAAACATTTCAACAGGGGCAACCCCCTTCCTTCCCTCAGTATACGACATGAAGGCCGAACTTCTCATGGAGATCAAAATCCCATCAACGGGAGTTCTGCTAAAGTCTCAAGTTTTGATTGAACTTACAATGCATGACGATCATGTACAACTACATCAAAAGAGGTTGAAACAAACTTCTAACAAGAAGGTTCGTCCCCGTAAAACTCAAGAAGAAGACTTTGTGCAAAAAAAACACTCTTTCCAACCTTACTCCAGGGGCAAGTGGACGCCTGACTATGAAGGCTCGTGTGCAATGACTGCTTACAACTACGAATGGTGACAAACTCACACGTCCTACGAATGTCGGTGCAGTCAAGAAATACTCTGTCAAAAATAAAAGCTCGATAAGTCGCAAACCTGAAAAATTGGGACTTAGGCAAAAATGAGTGTCTCGGTGGACTGAAAACCCGAAAGGGCGGTCCAGGCAACAATTAGAGACATTAACAAAAATGATTATCCTGATAGATTGGAAACCCGAAAGGGCGATCTATGCAAAAGTTAAGGATCATGACAAAGTAACTGCATCAAATCAAACACAGTCCACTTGGGGCACCCAGCTATCAAAAGATCTCCGATTCGAAGCATCTGCAAATCAAAGACTCAGAACAGGGGCATACCAATGTATTGACACTCTATGCAAAATGGCGACTTCCAGACTTTTGGTCAATAGTGGCATTTATCATAACACTCTACGCCGGTTCACAAATGACGACTTCTTCCCAACTTTTCAGTCAACAATGAGCTCTCTCCCCAGGAAACACCGGTTGCTATCTTGTGCCAGGTTTCACCCTGCAAGTGGATCGATCTGTTCGCAATAATATCATCTTCAAGGAAGTTTGCCGAGTGTTTGTACTGCGATGTCAGTCTATCTCCCATCTTACCAGTTTTGTCTCGTCTCATCGAGTCCATCTACCACATACAATATAAACAGTCATACAAGTTCTACATTTATACACTCATAAATTCATACATTCATATATTCACACATTCATGCATTCGTACATCAATACTCTCGCATATTCATACACGACATATACACATTATCATTCATACATGATTGCATTGGTCACCCAGAGTCTTATTTGGTTATATCCAGTCGATCCTCATCCATCATTAGTCAAACGGAAAGTTCCGACAAACGACCAACTTGCATCTACCTTTAAACATTTTATCAAATGCCGAGTGGATTCTCGCAAACATTTTATCAAAGGCCGAGTGGATTCTCGCAGAACTTTATCCAGTACCGAGTGGATTCTCGCAAACCTTTTATCAATGCCGAGTGGATTCTCGCAAACCTTTTATCAAAGCCGAGTGTATTCTCACAAACTTCTATAAAGCCCGATGGATTCCGGCAGTCCTTTCCAAGGTCCGGTGGATTTCGACAAACTTTCATAAATCGAGCGGACAACTTGGAAATTTCTTCTCATATCACAAGTGTCATCCCCAGTGTGTCTGGTCAAGAGATGTCACTCATCAGTGTCAAGCCGACAGTCCCAGACAAAGGATTGCTTAAGTTTACATTTTTATCAAGCCGACAGTCCTAAACAACGAACCGCTTACATTTTTTACTACTTTCAAGCCGACAGTCCTAAGCAACGGACCGCTTACACTTTATCTGCTTTCAAGCCGACAGTCCCAGACAACGGACCGCTTACACTTTATCTGCTTTCAAGCCGATAGTCCCCGACAACGGACCGCTTACATTTTTACTGCTTTCAAGCCGACAGTCCTAACAACGGACCACTTACACTTTATCTGCTTTCAAGCCGACAGTCCTACACAACGGACCGCTTACGCTTTATCTACTTTCAAGCCGACAGTCCTAACAACGGACCGCTTACATTTTTACTACTTTCAAGCCGACAGTCCCAGACAACGGACTGCTTACATTTTTACATCTTTCAAGCCGACAGTCCTAAACAACGGACCGCTTACACTTTATCTGCTTTCAAGCCGACAGTCCTACACAACGGACCGCTTACACCTTTATCTGCTTTCAAGCCGACAGTCATACACAACGGACCGCTTACACTTTATCTGCTTTCAAGCCGACAGTCCAACAAAACGGACCATTTACATTTACCTTTTGCCTTGTTCCAAGCTTTTAGTCCTAAACAATGGACACTCCGCGTCTATCCGTCATTCCCTTGAGTGTCATCCCCAGTGCGTCTGGCCCAGAGATGTCATCAAAAGTTTTGTCTCCGTTAAACCATCGTTCCAAATTAATACAATAATAGACAATCATTTCCCCAGTGAAACTACATTCCTCCCACAGAGTCAGATCCCTTTTTATAAAGAAATCGTGCATCCCGTCGTTATTACTCAATCAAGTCATTTACATCGTCTTGCATTCATAATGGTGTCACATGCATTCACACAGTATCTTAGGGTCAAAAATAGGTGTACTTTGTATTTAAGTCTCTTCGGCCCGTCAAATTAAAGATTCCATCTTCAAATCTCCGGACAAAGAAACTTAAATAAGGGCATCTGTCATACCCCAATTTTTGACCCAAGATCCCACCGACACGTGTCATCTGTCATATCTCTTCTCACTTTTTTTTTAGTCTTTTTAATTTTAATTTTTAATTCATTTCCATCTTTTATTTTCTATTTCACTTTTTAATTTAATTTTAGTTTAAACACATTTATCTTTTATTTATTTTTATTCATAGATGATAGGTCCAATTATTTTATCTATTCTTTTTCTATTTTTAATGTCCGATAAGTCCAAGAATTACAACTGTTCACGGCTCATCCCAATCCAGAAAAAGGTCTTGTAACAAACTCCCTTTCATCCCAATCCAAATTATCCCAATCCAAAGCCATAATTTTCGGCAGTTTTCAACAAACCCTAGGTCTAATCCTTCACTATAAATACAACCTGCAAAACACACATTAGGGGGCCAAAAAAAAATTAATTCACAACCTGCAAAGAAACCATTCTCAGATGCTCACTCTCGTTGATAACCCGCATCAACATCACAAGTACCAATTTTTTCATAAAACAGCCAACCAAACACCAATTTTTGCATAAAACAGCCAACCAAACACCAATTTTCGCACAAACAGCAAACCAAACACCAATTTTCGCACAAACAGCAAACCAAACAGAAGTTTCTTCACACAGACAGCAAACCAAACAGAAGTTTCTTCGCACAGACAGCATACCAAACATAAGTTTTTTCTCACAGCAGCAAACCAAACAGAAGGTTCTTCTCACAGGCAGCAAACCAAACAGAAGTTTCTTCGCACAGACAGCAAACCAAACAGAAAGGTAGTACTTTTTTCTTTTCCCTTTTAAAAAAAAATTAGATTTAGACTACATATTTATCATCCACTTATTTATTGCGTATTTATTTTACAGCAAAGATTTTAGAATGTAAATAAGTGTTCATGTAATTTATTTATCTATTTTCCGCAGACCTTAGAATGTATTAATAGGTTTAATGTAATAGTTGTAGGTGCATGTGTGCGTGTGTGGGTGTATGCTTTATTTTCCCGCTTCTAGTTTAGGTTAGAGGTCCTCGTGGTGGTCCAACGCCACCACGTGGTACCTACGCTTTTATTTTTATGCTCCGTTAGTTTAGTTTTCAGTTTTAACTATCATTCAAAAACAACAAAAACATGCAAATAACAAAACACAAAAAAAAAACGTTTTTAAAACAAACCTTGATCTTAAATCAAGTGATTCTTCTTTTATTTTCTTAATCAAATTCCAATCAATTTAACTTTATTTTAAGATCACTTTCTTTACTATTAAAAAACACAAACAAATACTCATTTGCCACTTCGGCTTTCTTTCATTTTAAAACATTTTTCAAAAACCATCAAAAAACACTCAACCAATCAAACACAATTTCTACCCCGAACTACGAGGTTTTGATCTCTCACGGGTACGTAGGCAAAGGACACTCGTCCTCTCAAATCAATAAAAATGTAGATAATTAGGTTTTTTCCTTAATCATTTTAAATTTCTTTTTTCAAAGCAAGTAAGTTATAGCACAAGAATTAAATAAAACCAAGAGGTTCCCGTAGAGTACTACGGACATAAAGGGTGCTAATACATTCCCTTTATGTAACTAACCCTCGAACTCTAAATCTTTTTTTAAAGTGGTATTTGAACCTTTTTCCACTTCTTTTGAAAAAATTAAATGTTCAGTCGTGACGTAAAATAGTGAGTCAAAAGCTAATCAAATAGCCTTGATCTTCAAAAAATGACGCGACACTCATCTTGCTCTTTGTTGTGGTGTGCAAGATCGGTGAAATCGACGCACGTACACACATTCTCCCCCATTTTGTCATCAAACAACATAGATTGAAGGTATCCTTCATCAATCTTATCTAAAATGTAACTAGAATCTAGCAGAATCACTAACAAAAAGTGATTAGTAACAACTTTGTTTGGACAACGGCATTTGAAATACTTATTTATTTCCATCTACTTTATATGATTAAGCCTAATTATGATACATAATATTAGTACAGCTCCTGCTAAATAATTAGATCTGTTCCGACAATGAAAATGTCTCAATTTGCATGATCATGCTCAACAATCAGACCATCAATATAACAGATTTTCAATGTCATAAACTTTTCCAGATGCTACAAAAGGAGAAAGTAATCCATGAATATTTTAAATTATATTCTCGAACTCAGCTATTACGAACACAAGTTCTATGAATTTTTAAAGATATGCCAGGGTTATAATGCATTTGTATCGATGGTCATCTAATCTTGACAGAAATGGAAGACCATGACCAATAGCATAAGAATTTCATAAACTATTTCCTCCTCCAAATAAATGGATGTAAATCATACCTTTGATTGCTCAAGTTCTTCAACCTTGTTACTGTCTCTATGCACTTTGAATTTTGTATATTGAATAATGACTGCATTCTCTAAAGTCTAAACTTGGCTTAATCAGAAATAACTCTAGCAAAATTATCAGAAGATTTGAGTAGGTAAGAAATAGTATAGAGAAAATAGTTTGCAGAAAATAATCATTGTCAAACAATAGAGCTTCACCCTTTGATTAAACAAAAGAATTGAAGTATCATGTCCTCATTCCAATCTGCAAACAGCAAGAAAACATTCAAAGGAAGAAATAGACCAGAAAATGAAACATGGACTCCAAATTATAATAGAGGTTCCAATATATTTCTCAATTGTCCAATAGGTAAGAAAATAATCGCAAAATAAAAAAGTTAATAAAAGACTTTCATAAACAAATTTAAAATCCAAGTCTTTTGCAGAGCCAGAAAAACTACCAACAAACCAACTGTGCCCAAGAAAATGAATTACTGATAAAGAAATAAAGCAGGTAATGTACTTCCCTCCAGAGGCATACTCTTTCCTCCAACAAAACCACCTCCTAATGAATGCAAGCATATTTGGGTTAGGATGTGCCGGCTCCAGCTGACTTCCCTGCAAGTCCACTTCCACGGGGCATTTTCTTGGAACTCAAGTCTTCAACATCCTTGGGATTGTAAAAGTTGGGGGCTATCTCCAGCAACCACTCTGGCTTTATCTCTGTGACCTGTCTCAGATATTCCTTGGTTGTGAGTACAAGTTCATGGTACAAAACCAATCTAGGAAAAACCTCGGCCAGACCCGAACTAGGATGTATGTGAGCAGTTTGTAGACGTTTAACCATCTGATAAGTACCATATTTTTGCAGCTTTGCAGTATTAGGGAAAAATCCAGATATTATGGATTTCTTGATGGCATTTAAATCATTAGAATTCGAAGTTAGGTCAATCTCAACCCTCTCCAAGAGACCTACAAGTTGGTCACGGATATCCCTAGCACGTTTCATACTCCTTATCTGTATATAATTCTCATAACACCATTGTGTTGAATAATTGGACTCCTTCCATGAATTGTAGACATTTAGATGAGCAATGTGGTCACCAACATTTCCAGTGTGAAAATTCATTCTTGCATTGTCTGCATGTACCTTTTTATCCTTTGGACAGTAAAATATTGAACCGCCAACAGAAAGCATAGCAGCAATGGAGATGATCTCGTCAGAACACTTGTACTTTTCTGAAGCAATTATCATTTTTGACAGCATAGGATCAAGTGGGAACTCTGCCATTCGTCTGCCTACCTTAGTTAACTTGCCTTGCCCATTTAAAGCACCCAGATTACATAAAAGCTCCACAGCATTCTTTAAGGCATCAAGTGGTGGAGGATCCATAAATTCAAACTGAAACAATTTCTCTATCTCAATACCAAGACTGATTAAAGTTAAGACGACATTTGCAAGGTTAGTCCGTTGTATTTCAGGTGTAGTATTATCTTCCATATCATTTTGAAAACTGTATGAAGTATACAATCGAAAGCATTTACCAGGACCTGTTCTTCCAGACCGACCAGCTCTTTGCATTGCTGAAGCTTTTGAGATGGGAGTTACTAGTAAAGACTCCATACCAGTCCTTGGATTATAAGATTTCATCTTACAAAATCCTGGATCAATGACATATTTGATCCCATCGATTGTCAAAGACGTTTCTGCAATATTGGTGGCAAGGACAACCTTTCGAGCCCCTTTAGGTGTAGGTTCAAATATTTTAGCTTGTATTTCAGTTGGTAGGTTGGCATATATGGGACATATAATTAACTCAGCTATTTTAGTCCCCAAGGCTCCCATCCGAAGCTTCAGGTGTTCTTCTGCGGTTTCAATTTCTTCTTGACCAGTAAGGAATAGCAATATATCTCCGGGAGGTTGAGTGATATGGATCTGAAGCGTTGTAACAATAGCAGCATCAAAGTAGTTGGTTTCTGCTTCTTCCGTGAAGTGTATTTCAACAGGATATGGTCTCCCAGGAATTTCGAATTTTTGTGCATGATCAAAGAAGTTAATGAACTTCTCTGCATCAAGAGTAGCACTTGATATCAACAACTTAAGATCAGGTCGGGCACAAGCAACATCCTTAAGTAATCCAAACAAAATATCAGTTGAAAGTGTTCTTTCATGAGCCTCATCCACCATCACAACACTATAACTGTCCAGCTCAGGTTGGGCAAGGAATTCCCTCAACAACATTCCATCCGTCATATATTTAACAATGGTCTTCTTGGACGTGCAATCCTCAAAGCGTATGGAGTAACCAACCTCGTGTCCTAGTTTAACACCCATTTCTTGAGAAACTCGGGCAGCAACACTCATAGCAGCAACACGCCGTGGCTGAGTACATGCAATCATTTTCCCATGCTTTGTATAACCAGCTTCGTGAAGATATTGCGGAATCTGTGTAGTTTTTCCGGAACCAGTTTCACCAACAATGACAAGTATCTGGTGATCATGAACAGCTTGGAGAAATTTATCCCGAACAGCATAGACAGGTAGCTTTTTCCTCTCCTCCTGAGTTGCTTCTAAAGCAGACCTCTTAGCTCTAGATTTTTCCAATGCAACCTCTTTCTCATAATCAAACTTAACACCATCTATTACCGATGCCTTGATTAAATCAATCTGGTCCTCAAACACAAACTGGTAATCATCAGAGACTTGTCTTTTATCTTTAGAACCAAATTTCAGTGTTGCCTTTCTAATTTGATGTTCCTCCCAAGCCTCTTCTTTCTCAGCATTTGGATCGTTGTAACGCTGCATAGCCACAGAAAACCTCTTCTCTTGATTAACACCAGCTTGCTGATCATCATAAGCTTCTGGCATTCTATACTCATGACCCCCGCTCTCTAACTCCTTCTTTGCAAGTACATTGTATATCTCTTTCTTGTGCATGAGATCACGGTATTCCACGTCTGAACACTTAGTTCCGTCAAATAGATAATGCTCATCTTCAATGTGATCTCTAAGCTCTTGGAATTTCTGCTCCTCCCTTTTCTTCAAGTACTTTTGCCTCGAAACTTCTCTCAAAGCTCGAATATCCTTGTTCTCCTCTGCAGCATTAGATTTTCTTCGAATTGCCTTCGGTTCGACTAACTTGCGCGTTCTGGCTGCATCTCTTTCTCTCAAACGCTGGTCTAGTTCCTTCTTCTCTCGCTGATCTTTCAATATTTCTTCATCACCTGAAGAAGCTCTTCTCTTAAATTCCCTCTCTTTTTCCTCGACTTGAACTGATTTTCTACGTCTCTTCCTGAAATCCATGTCTTTCACAAAGTGGACCTAAAAACAGAAGGCACAAAAATTAATTAGCCAAAATTTCTGGATAAATATTTAAATTATATTAATAATTATTATACATTACTCCACTTTTAACATTATTGTTTTCTTTCCAACTCTGCTGCATTATGCCAATTCATGTCTAAAATATCCCAAACATTATAAAGCCCGTTTGTTACATCTTATTTTGTAAAAAAAAAAAAAAAAACTTTTTAGAACAAAATAATTACTTTCCGGAAGTTTTCATATATTGTTACAACAACAACCAAGCCTTATTTCACTAAGTGGGGACGGCTACATCGATCAAATTATGCCACAGTGTTCTATCATAAACCATATTTGGATCCAACTGATTAATCTCGAAATATTTCCAAATAGTTTCTCTTATAATTTTTCTAGGTCTTCCTCCGTCTTTAGTGATCTAACTATCCTTCACCCGATCTACTCTCCTTAATAGTACAAAATCTACATGTCCCATTTTCCATCATCCTTTCTATTATAGATACTACCCAAACTCCAAAAATTTTACAAATTTTCAAAAAATCAAGAATTTGGAAATACTACTCAAATAATCTAAAAATTGCAACAAATGAATCAGATTTAAAAAAAAAAAAATCATTTTCGATAACAACAACGATTTTGATACTCAATAATTTAAAGATTAAATTTTAGACATTTGTGTTTGTTTACCAACATGAAAATCACTTTTTAATAAAAAAAATAAAACATTTATAAAAGAATGATTTTTTGTGAAACTACAAAACAAAACTTCTCAATTGAATCAATCTAATCGAACATTTAATCAAATCCCCAATCTAATCGAAAAAATTCATAATCTAATTGAACAATATGGACCGAAAATACAAACCCTAATTAAGAAACAATAAACTGAAAAAAAAAAAGCTACAAATAAAAAAACAACAACGTTGGTAATGGAAGTACGAGAAACTAACCTAACGATGTTTGTGTGCGGAATTTCGATGCAATCGATGATGAATTGAATGAAGGAAGAGGATGTTGGTGAACCAAAAAGGGGTAATCGATGAAGCTCCAACACCGTAATATAACTTGCAAATTGGGGCACAAACTATTTATATGTGTAATTTTCTTTTTTTGGTTACATTATATGTGTAATTTTCTTGTTTAGTTATATATTTTCTGCTTTAATATATTTGGTATGTTTTTAGTTCCTATATATAATAATCTCATGTAAATAGAGACTAATTTGGTCGATTGTGACTAAAATTTTCAAGAACTAAATTGATTGATTTGCAGAAAATGTTTTGCTCTTTCTTCCCCAAATATATAAAATTTATGACTTTTATTTCTTTCCCAAATATATAAAATTGAAACCCTAATTTTACAATATTTAATCTACACTCCAAAATTTCAAACCCTAATTATTTGAATAATTATCAAATCACTCCCTACATTATATTAAAATAAATTTCGGAGTGTAGATTAAAGATTGTAAAATTAGGGTTCCAATTTTATATATTTGGGAAAGAAATAACTATTGGAAATTTTATATATTTAGGGAAGAAAGAGCAAAGCATTTTTGCAAATCAATTAATTTAGTCCTTGAAAATTATAGTCACAATCGGCCAAATTAGTCCTTGCTTATGTGGCATCTGACATGGAGACTCGTGTGAGACTAACAGCCACGTCAGCACCGTTAACACCCAAATTGGACTGAGGGACTAAACTAATTGACATATGTCAAATTCAGGGACTAATTTGATATTTCGTATAATTGAGGAACGATTTTGGCCGATCTTTACAAATTCAAGGACGAACTTGATGATTCACTCTTAAAACATTATAAAAGGTTCATTTACTAAAATTTAGAATTTTTTGATATAAAATGAATTAATTATGAAAAATTTTAAACAAGAAAAGCTCAAGATAAAAGCAACGAAAATTTAGACGTAGAAATCAAATTTGAGATAATTTTTTTGCAGAGGAACTTTTAATAATGTTCTTAACACGTCTGCAAAAAATTGTTCAAAAATTTTAGAGTTTAAGCATAATTAAACAAATTTGAATTTAGTAGGGACTAAAAATGTGCATAATTTTTTTATAGATACTAAAAAAACTATTAAAATTAAATTAAATAAGGACTAAACTTAAAAAGTCTCAATTTTACATGAACAAAAACATATTTAACTCATGTTTTTAAATAATATATCCCTTTGAGCTTATCTCAATTATCAATTTTTAAATGTTTTCAACCAACTATTTCACTTATCAATCTAACTACAAAGAAATCAAACATATATGTCAGTTCAAAACTTATGACGTGATTTAAGTCACATAAATAACCAAGAAAGAAATAAATGCATGAACGTTCAGGGTAACTTGAAAAAGGCTCAAGATACCAAACAAGTGCATCATACGTGTGACGATATAACTGATAGTTCAAAACTTCTTCTTCTTAAACACTTTGAGGAGTTCGATACAACCTGAACCTCCTCAACCCTCCACTTCTTAACAGAATGGCAGATATGTTACCTTCCTCATCTTCATCGGAACTAGAAGCTTTCAAAGAAGAGATTAGAAATTAGCAAGAAGCAATGTCTGTTAGGCAAGAGGCTATGGATTCAAAACTTGATGCTGCCATTACAAAGCAAGATGCTATGGCTGATGATATCAAGAAGATGTTGATCCTGATGCATAGCATAAACCATTAGAACTTTATTTTTTTTACCCTTCTATTTTTGCACAAGTGTTTGTAATATTATTCAACATTTTAACTTGTTCTGAATGAATGTTTCTTTTATCGGTGTCTTTTATACAAGTTATATCTTTGTTGATGACAAAATTGGAAGTAAGAGTTATATAGAATTTAATTACGCTAAACAATTGTTTAACTCTTACACAGAAAATAGATTTTATAGCTTATGATGTTTTAATTAGATTTATGGCTCCTTTAATTAATTTTTAGGCCGGCGCTTTAAGGATATTGAGATGATTGTTTGGAAATCTCCGTCTCCTCCTTTCATCAAGGTCAACACAGATGGTTCTCTTCGACATTCTAGTGCTGCTTGTGGGAGAATTTTTTGTGATAAATCTGGATCTTACATGGGCGTTTTCTCTGCTAATATTGGTGTTGCTTCAGTTTTTGAGGTTGAGATCATGGGGTTCATTATTGCAATGGAAATGACAGCTAAGTATCACCGGAGGTTTATTTAGATTGAGGGTGATTCTACAAGTGCCCTTTTAGCATTTTCCAAGTCATCTTTGATTCCTATTCGATGGTGGAACCGTTGGCATAATTGTTTTTCTCATGGTATTCAGGTGCTATCCTCTCATATTTTTCGAGAAGGAAAAGGTTGTGCAGACAAACTAGCTAGTCACAGACATGTTGTTACTTATTTTGTTTGGTGGGATATTATGTCTGAGTTTGTTCAGAAGGACTTCTTTAGGGACCATGCTGGGTTACCTAATTTTCGATTTCCGTAATTTATTTATTTTTTTTCTTTGTTTTCTGCTCCTTTTTTAGGGTTTGATTTGGCCCCCCTCTTTTTGTACAGATTTTTCCCTTTTTTTTCTCTCTCTCTCTCTCTATCTCTATTACACACACACACACACATAAATTATATGAGTGAGCGGCATATGGTTGGAGTTTCCTAAGGGTGCCGACCTAGTCGGGATGTCCAGCGGCTCTTTGATGTCTTCCTCACTCTTGATTCAGTAAAGAAAAAGGTTTTATTTTGGTCCCTACATTAATAAAAGTTTCATTTTGGTCCCTTAAAGATGCTTCTGTTAGCTAATTTGGTCTCTCTCTTAATTTTAACCCAAAATAAATAATGTGTACTAACATTCTATATGGTCTATTATAGACCTTATTTATTTAATTTTAACCCTTTGATCTTATTTTTAAGAAGGAGACCGTTAGATCATGCAAGTCTGTTGTATCTTAAAATGAACCATCAACGCTTAATTTTTTTTTCCTTTTCTTCTTCATCTTCACAGGCCTTCATCAAAACATACCCAGAAAAATTGAAATTCAACCTTATAAAAACATAACTCAAATAAATTTGCATTCAATTAGACATTGGATTCATTAGCTTCAATTGACAAAATCCCTTCAATTACAACAATTTCCAATTTTGAGCAAATCAACACGTAATTATCAACAACAATTCCTAATTTTGAAGATAAATGACAAAAGCACTAAATCAAAAACCCTAAAGTGACAAAAGACCCAAATCGTTAGACTTAGGATTCATTGGTATGATTTTGAGACTTTTGTAATGTCTTCTATATTTGAGTATGTAATTTTAGTTTTCCCAAAACATAGCAATTTTAGGGGTTTTTGAAGTAATTCACAAAGAAATCATGCAAATCGGCAAATCAAGAACATCTGAAGAATTGTGAAGATTTAAGGAAACAAAGAATGAAGATTCAAGAGGCCTCAAAAGACGTACAGATGGGAGGAATTCTATTCCCAAGTCCTGATGGAAGTTATTTGAAGACGAAGACCTAAAACGACTGAAAATTGGAGAATTTGACCTCAGGAGGAGATGTTATGCGCCTAGCATGTGACCAATGTGCTTAGCATGTGAACCATGTGCCTAGAAGAGGGAATAGGCATCCATGCGCCTAGGGCATTGTTCATGCGTCTAGGGCATGATTTTTGCCATACACCCATGCGCTAGGTATGGTGGTAATTGCTCTGTGCATATGAAAATGTGGGGCTCAAGCGTCTTCTCCTGCTTATATTTTGGGTAAAGCCCTCACTTTTAGCCCAAACCCAGATAGAAACTCTCACTATAAATACCAGCATTCCTCATTCAGAATTTCTCGTTCAGAACTGTGGCAGTTCAAGAGGAAAGCAAATTTGGAGCTTCGGAAGAGTTTCTATCTTCTCCTTGATTTTCTAGGGTATGTTTTTATCTTTAATAATTTGTTTTTAGTTACCATGTGTAACTAAATCTTTTTAGGTTAGAGTTCTAAGATGAATCTCTGTATATTTTTGTTGGATATTTATTTAATTTAATATGTCGTTTATTTTATTTTATTTATTCTTTTGTTCACTATTAAGTTTTATTATGAAATAATTTATTTTTGTGAGAGGTGCAACCCTATATTAGGTACTTAAGTTGTGACACGGCTAACATTGATATCACTAACGGGATGCTTATATCTTGATATTTATATCCCTTTACTGATAACTATTTGTCTAGGAAGTAAGTGATTATTAATTAGCCAAAGATACTAAAATTATTGTTGACCCTAAAAGTATGTACTCAGTGGCTAAAACCCATCGAGCCAGGCGATGTCTTACCGAACCTAGGAATTAATTGGTTAGTAATTAAAGAAGCAAATGTCTAGCTGTCCGAAATAAGCTATAACCTACTAAGACCATTCTCTTGAAACCCTTAGTAAGATATGTGTAGATTAGTGATGCCCGTTTGTAGAACTTCTAAGAAAACGTAGAGAGAGTGTGCTACGAGCGTCCTAATATTTATAGATGGGCAGACCTAAGGGAACCTTGACCTTCTTTGCCTTGGGAAATACTAGAAAACCAATATAAAGTTTATGTTTCAATTACCTTTGAATTAGCAAGACCCTGCACGTAAGGATCACCGTGCGATCAACAGATGCAGTTAGCCATCAGAGGGATATACCTTAGTAGGTACTTAGTGGCTAAAACTCATTGTGTCAGGTGGTGCCTTACCTAAATAGGAACGTCTCAATGACCTCATCACTTGTATAGTCTACCTAAGATAAATAAACGCGACATATTTATTACTTATTATCCAACAACTTATATACAAAGGGGATTTAAAGAATCCTAACCGCTGCTTACTTTTCTGCAACCAAAACAGGTAAACTTGTTATGTTGCAAACAGATAAAAATTGCATCCTAACTTTTATACCGTCAACTTAAAAAAAATAAGTAACGTGAATTGTTTGGACGAAACGACAATCCATGTGGATACGATACTCTACTTATCACTTTATTATTTGGTAAACGATTTGATACACTTAACATATTAGCAACGCATCAACCGTGCATCACCACTTAATTAAAGAGTTACTACTTACTTGCTCACTAAAACATCTCATTAATAACCACCTCAAGTTGCTGCTCATCTTTGTAAAAATAACTACTCACACAAAAATATACTTCGTTCTAATATTACTAATTTACCCTTGCTCATCAAATTACCAAAATACATTTAGTCCTAAAAATGACTAAAATATCCTTCTCATCTAAAAATCCACTAATCCCAAATCAAACACACAAACAAGCAAATGAACACATATAATAAATAAATAAAATAATTCTAACAAAAAACGGGTTGTTACACCACGTTACTTTGAAGGTAGGAAAAACACAAGAAGGGAGGTTGAATTGTGTTAGCTTTTTCTTCTTTTTAAACTTAGTCCAAAGTATAGAGTCTGATAGAGTTTAGATTCTGAAGCAATGTTCAGAGTCTAATTGCAGCGGATAAAGAAAAGATATAGATAGATAAATAGATAGATAGATAGATAGAGAGAGAGAGAGAGAGAGAGAGAGAGAGAGAGAGAGAGAGAGAGAGAGAGAGAGAGAGAGAGAGAGAGAGAGAGAGAGAGAGAGAGAGAGAGAGAGAGAGAGAGAGAGAGAGAGAGAGAGAGAAGAAAGAGACCGAAAAGGTACCTTCCACAATCCGGAAGTAGTATTGTCCCCCTTGCACTTTCAAGGAGAGTTCACTAAAATTAATATCTGATTATAAAACCTCAAGCACACAAGCAAAATACTTCAAATACTCAAGCACACAAGCAATAAATTTCTCATGCTCAAGTACAAAAGCAAGAAACTTTTAAACAAACAAATTACACAGAATAATTTTGGTTTGAACACTTGAAATACTATTAGTGGTGTTCACAATACAAATCAGAATCAGACTCTTGAGACATTAGAATTTCTAAAATATGAAAGTTGTTAAGAAAATTTAAGTGAATGATGCACAACAATTTCAACAGAGTTTGACAATTTTAAAATGTTGTAGAGTCTATGCTAATCTTCAAGTCTTCACTCCTTTATATATAGGTGTGAAAGAGACGTTGTAGAGTTTTCAGCACATCAAAAGAGTTGTTCCTGAAGCTTGATCATTATCAACGATCTATTGCTTGATCATTACCAACGATCATCAAAACATACAGGGCTAATAAAAACCTAAGAAATGTATAACAGAGGGACCAAAATAGTGGTTTTAGAAATAGGAGAACTAAAATTTTGATTAAGTTAAAATAGAGATCAAAAGTGCATTCAAATCTTTTTAATATTAAAAAAAAAGACTTCAATTTTTAAATGACATCCTCTACTTATGGATAAGCAGGGGTGGAGCCCTTCATGGGATGGGGTGGGCTACAACCCACCCGGAAAAATTAAAAAATTAACGGCTGTATATCTACTTTGCGAGATTTTAAACAATTTTGTTACGATTTTAGTGTTCGGCAGGTCCAAATCTCCACTAATCGGTGCAGTGGCCCATCTGGAAAATTAAAAACTTAAAAAACATATGTATATTTTGCGAGGTTTTAAACAATTTTCCAACGGTTTGGGTTTTCGGCGGTTTCAAAATTGACATATGTGATTTTTTTTTCTGCTTATACTTGGATGGTTCGCAGAGGTTTAAAGACCTTCAAATCTCTTTTATACTGTCTTGTCAACTGAATATTCCCCTAATTAAAAGTTGTATTATAAAAAAAAAATCATAATTTATTGGAGTAGTAAACTATGTAATTTATTTTTTTAAAGTATTCATATGAACTTTTTAGTCAAACTTAGTAATTTCAACTTCATGCTTAATGCTTTTTACTACTTTAATTTTATGTTTACATGTTATTGTTTATAGTTTATTTTAGCGACTCAAACTTTTTTCTGGCACCGCCACTGTGGATAAGATCTTTCTTTTTTTTATAATTAGAATCCTCTCTATTTAAAACATTTCATTTTATCTCCAACTCTCAATTTTTTACTACTTTTCATAAATTCATTAGACACTTCATTTTATCTATGTCTCTCTTCTTCTCACATAATCAATCTATCACATATTTCATTTTACTCTTTTTATTTCTTACTTGTTCAAGGTGTCTAACGAAATAATTGAGCTCAGGTGGTTAATGAATTTCACCAAAGACGAATCGTTTGAAAAAACTCGAGGTCAATTCTTAGATGTAACAATTCTTAGTCAAACTATCCTTACCTCACGGACGAACTCCAGATTAATTTTAGCTGTCTAATATTTATTTTCATTGAATTATATTATTAATATTCAATAAATCTATATTTCTTTACATAAAAATATTCACTAAATAAATAGAATTCACAAAATATTTTCTGAATGAATCCCAAGAACTTCACCCACACTCTCTCTCACGTGCACACTCTCTTCTTAATGAAAGAAAGAAGAATAAAGAATGTATCACTAAAGAGTGTGTCAGTGAAAGTTACTGTATCACAAATCTTGCTCCCTGCCACATGATGCATCATAAATTTCAGTCAAATCACATTAATTACTTCTTAAAGTCTGTATACACATTCACTTTCTTAGAAGCTTAGTACACTGTCATGAGATAGAGCTTTGTCGTCATTAAGGTCTTATCTAACTCGAAAGATTAGTATCTACAGTTGTGTTCTGATCAGTTACATATCTGACCGGAACATAAGTATTTACATTTGTGCGCAGAGGATACTCATTTGACACTAAAAAAGAAGACCATTTCTAGTCAGAGCTTGTCAACATCTAGGTGGTTTATTTTTTCTTTTTTTCTTTTCAATATTAGGTTAATTGATGAATTCATTGAATGACCCAAATTGGTTTTTTATTACATTCCCTTTCTGGGTTTTTTAAGATTTGTTTGAAAAAAGTGTTTTTTCCTTGTGGGGTTTGAATCTTGAAGCTAAATTTTGTAACTTTATGATCTGTGAATTTCTCTGATATATTTGAGATGTTGATATCATATAGGTTAGGGTCATTTTCACTCACTTTTTGATTATTTGTTTTATCAGTTTTGGTAGATATAGCAGAACTGTATTTAGTGATTGATGGTAATATGATATGGGACAACTCAATTACTTTGTTTCAAGATATGAATCATTGATAAGACAGAGATGCGACAAGGACACTGACACGTGTTGAGTACGCCTTTGATCTGAAGTGTTGGTGTTACAAAAGTTAATATTACTTTTTCTTTCTGGGTATTTCGATTATATTTGAAAAAAGTCTTTTTTCCTTTTGGGGTTTTAACCTTGAAGCTAAATTTTGTTTCTTTATGATTTTTTTTATTTTGTTTCTTTATGATTTTTTTTTATAATTTTGTTTCAATGTTCAAGTATGAGCTTTTTTGCTTTATTGTTCATATAGTTTATCCATCATATTCATTCACCCGTTGATTAATTGTTTTATCTATTTTGGTGGGTATTGCAGGTTTGTATATGGTGATTGATTGTAATTTGATATTGGTACCACTGAACTACTTATTGTTTCAAGCTATAAAGCACTGACGTAGACACGGAGCAGACACAACAGGGACACCGAGAATTATTTGAGAAAATAAAAGTGATTGTATGTAATCAAAAGATACGACGGACAAGTGTTAGTGCCATGTGTCGAACACTGACACGTATCAGAGTCCTGTACATGCATTCGATCTGAAGTATCGGTGCTACACAAGTTTCAAGCTATATTTGTACAAAGCTGTGGATTGTGGATAGTTTCTATACTTTGGAATGTTTTTCATGTGCTTCTGGGTTTAGTTTAGTTTGAACTGTGAAGCTAATCGGATTAAATGAAAGGTATGAATTGGAGGGTTGCATCTCCCAAAGGTTCTTCAAATCCGAAACCACTTTCTCGGATTGTAGTTTCAATTGGAGTAGTGGCAGTACTCATCACTTTTGCTTCATGGTTTTTTCTATCATACCCTATTGGTTCAACTGTTCATGGTTATTTCAATGGTGTAGAGACTTCACAAACTTCTGGTTTATCAGTCTCTCAGAAAATCAATACAACTTCTGTTGATCTTCACACGAATTCAAGTTTAGATTTAGTAGATAATAAACCACTCATTGATCTTCAACCTTCCATAGTTTCCAGTGGCGTGTTAAATGATAATAGTAGCAAGATAGGACAAATTGATACCAATTCAAATTCGCAACTGCCCTTGAGTGAATCTGCTTCACCGAAAATTGTTCCAGTAACTAAGGAGGTGAGTGGCTTAGAAACTTCTGATTCGGCTTCAAAAGAACCTATTCCAATGGCTGGTACTAATTCCTCGATTATGAAAGGTAATGTTAGTTTTATTTGCATTGTTCTATTTTGGAAATACAATACAACCGTAATCATTAGTGTTTGTATCTGTTAAGTAAGAATTTCAACACAAACAATTCTTTCCGTTGATTTTCTTGTAATTACTCTGCAAGTTTTTATATCTTATCAGTTTTTGAATAGTTGTTTTCATTGTCAAGTAGGTTGTGATCTGTACCATGGAAATTGGATATATGATTCGTCGGGACCGTTATACACAAACAAGTCGTGCCCTGTATTGACACAGACGCAGAATTGTCAGGGTAATGGGAGGCCTGATAAGGATTATGAGAATTGGCGATGGAAGCCTTTTCAGTGCGACATCCCGCGATTTGATCCAAAGAAGTTTTTGGAGCTAATGAGAGGCAAGACATTAGCTTTTATTGGAGATTCCGTTGCTCGAAACCAGATGGAGTCCATGATGTGTATTCTTTGGCAGGTCATTTTCATTCCATACTAATTTTATTTGCATAACTAATAGAAGGGTTCCATACGGGTCGGTGTTCTGTCTAGTATCTGGTGTTCGTGTCAGTGAATTAAATGCTTAATTGCAAATGATATTTCAGGTAGAGGAACCGAAAAATCAGGGAACTCGTAACATGCAGCGGTATTACTTTGAGTCAGCATCTGTAACGATTGTTCGGATATGGTCGTCATGGCTTGTCAAACACAATTCAGAACCATTTGACTTTGCTCCAGCTGGTGTGGAGAAACTCTATCTCGAATCCCCTGATGAGATGTTCATGGCATTTCTCCCAACATTTGATGTGGTTGTTCTTTCATCTGGTCATTGGTTTACTAAACAATCAGTATACATCTTGAACAATGAGATAGTTGGAGGACAGTTGTGGTGGCCGGACAAGTCTCGGCGTACGAAGATCAACAGCGTCGAAGCATTTGGTATATCTGTTGAAACAATTCTTACTGCTCTTGTTACGCATCCAAATTATACCGGACTTACAATTTTGCGCTCCTATTCGCCCGATCATTATGAGGGTGGAGGATGGAACACTGGTGGATCATGCACCGGGAAAGTTAAACCTCTTGCACCCGGTGAATTGGTGGAAAATAAGTATCTCGCTTCAATGTATGAGCAACAGGTTACAGGTTTTAACCATGCAGCAAAAAAAGAGACAAATAGATCGAAGATGATATTGATGGATATTACTGAAGCATTTCAATACCGGCATGATGGTCATCCTGGTCCATATAGGAGCACTGATCCTAACAAAATTACGAAACGAGGCCGAGATGGAAGGCCACCACCACAGGATTGCTTGCACTGGTGCATGCCGGGACCTGTAGATACTTGGAATGAGATTGTGTTTGAAATCATTAAGAGAGAATACGAAGGCAATAACATATCATGAGATTTTTTTTTTCCTCAACAGCCAAGCTGCATTCATCTTCTAAGCTCAAGAGGGTGACTTATGCAGTAAGGCGCCTGTCTGAGGAAGGGTAAGACTAGTCAATTTCCCCTTTTGGTAGAAGCATATTATAGAGCATTTAATTATTTTTAAGAGATTAGTATGATAAGTTGTCAGATCCATTGTTCTAAACTGTGGTCGTGGTTATGCTGCAAACCTTGATACTACTGAAAAATTCGAATGCAATTTTGGTTGTGATGCCGTTACAGACACCTCTAAGAAATAATTTATATTGCGGCCGCAGTTACAGTTGTAGATCACAATTTAGAACTATGGTTAGCACATTCCTCAATTTTTAAATATGGTGTTGCATTGTGTACTATTGAAAGAATATTAAAATAACCATGAGTTTGTGAACAATAGCTTATGATATAAGTTGAAATTAACTTCTGCATCTGAATTTTTTCAGAAACTTTCTTATTTAACTTTTCAGCATGGATTTTTCTTGTAGCTGAAATTTTTGGTGTTAAATTTGCTTCCACCAGATCTTGCAGTAACGAAGATGAAAAGTTTAATGGATTGTTAATATGCAAGCATCTCTACACTCATGTAAGATGCATTGAGATTTTGAAGCCTGTGTATTGAAATTGGAATGTCAACATTCTAATCCATGGGAACGCGGAATCTCCGAATTCGTGGTGTGTGTTTGTGTGTTTTCTTAGATAAAATTGTGCTGAAGTGATCGTAAATCATAATCACCGGATTATGTAGTACGCAAATATATCGCATATACATGTAAGAATTGTGCATTCTAAACTCCTGATATAGTTTAGCTAAACTATTATAGTAACAGGAGCATTATGATGATGTTTTTCATAGTCTGTAATACAAGATTTCCACTCTATATAGACATTTGAATTCTACAGAATTTGCATAAAGTGAAATTTGATGAGGATTGTTTCTTTCTTGTACTTCTGTTTCTTTGTCTCTTGAGAATAATTTCTTTTAACTTGACATGTTTGAACTTGGTTGAATGGAGAAACTATATACAACAAGAGTTACTCAAAGTAAGTGGATCTCAAACCCACTTGGGTTGCCCTGATGGTATTGGCCTAGGACCTGAAAGTGTGTTCCTCCTTAAGGTTCGATTCTCCCTTTGGATGTACTAATTTACACGTGGACATGATGAAATGATATCAGATTTTAAACTACACCAAAATTTACATAAATTAAAAGCTTTTTATAGAATACAAAGTTAACCATTTAAATTTTTGAATTTGAAGTTCATAAAGTTTATAAGCTTATGAGTTGTCATGCAATTCGAAATTATGACATATATCGTTGTGTAACGTTTAAACCTTCATCTTAAAAATGTTTTATTAGTTTTGAACATATAGACATTCAATTATAGATTAAAGAAGAGAAGGAAAAGTAACCAACTAATTGGGCTCATGTGGTTAATGAACTTTATAACTAAAGAAGACATTCATTTATGACATTTATTTCGATAGAAACTAATATCGATTCTTGTGGAACAATTTTTGGTCAAGTTGTAGTTACCTCACGGTCGAATTTTGGCTAATAAGAATCGTAATGTTTAGTTGTCGAGAAAAATAAACTTTATAACTAAACTTTAATCTTCCTTCATAAAAAAAAAAAACTAAACTTTAATCTAAAAATTTAGTTCTTTATATCGATTACCTTTCATGTCAACGTGCCGTTCTAGTCCATTAATACGCTAGACACATGTCATGTTCCCAAATTAAGGGTGGTCAGGTTTAGGTGTCTGCTATGGTGGTTCGTGAGTTGAGGGGTGTCTTTTTGACATGTGTTGGAAGTCTTGTGGGCCGATCGCTTTTGATTCGAGGTTGGGAGCAAGTTTGTTACTCAGGTCCCTTTAGGCTGTTGTGATGTCTCCTCCGATAAACCGGAACTTGAGTGGTGGTCGAAGTTGATCGTTTGAAGCATTATCACTATCGGGTGCCTTTTTTATCAATGTTGGCAGTGTTGTTTTTTGAGGAGCTATTGTTAGGGGTTTCAACATTTTGAGGGTGCTGATGGTTTTTCCTTGGAGTTTTTGGTGTTTTATTTTCTTTTCTCGGTGTAATATTTGGGATTTAATCCCCTTATATATATATATAATATATTTTGCCATTCAAAAAAAAAAGGGATAATTTGATCTATAATAACTAATACGAAGAACTATTTTAGTTTTTTACGAGAAAAATTTAGAATGAAGATATGATGCCTCATTTTATGATAAGAAAATATTTAGGGCTCAAAAAAATATTTAAAAATGTATGTTTATTACCTTCTTCAAAGCTACTAATTGACTTTAACCTAAAACATCTAAATCTAAACTCAATTTCTTTAGCGTAATGCTTGATATCGTGACAACTTTTATCACGACTGCATAGTACAAGCTACCTTTTTTTTTCCACCAAATTTGGTATTGAGTGGTTTAGCCACATTCTATTGAAGCAAAAATGCACTTTGTAGAATTTTCGAGAAAGGATTTGTCGCTGTATTTAGCGGCGCTCATTTCTTTATCAATAGACGAAACTCTTAGAATTATATTAGAAAAAAACATTTTAGTAGCAATAGTTGGTTTAAATTTAAATATTTAGATAGTTTCTTTTTCAAAATCATAGACTTCTAGGTGGAAGAACCTTAAACAATGATTTGAGATCGCAAACTTTTCATTACGCTTGAATCACAAATGTGTAATAATGTTCTTTTTGTAAAGTTTCAACATGCTTCATGTACAAGAATCATAAACATATCACTCTTACAATCTTGTCTCGTAGTCTTGTGATGTTGATGCTCCATTCTTCATGTTAGGGGCCAAACATGGTTTTACAATATTTGTGAAAGATCGATGCTTGTCTAATAGGGACTAAAGTAGTTGCTTGAATAGACATGTTGGATTAAAACGTTACACATGTCAATAGAAGAACTAATTTGTCCCTTTTTGTGAGGGATCATGTCACTTTTTTCTAATTGGCTGCTAATAAAAAAAAGAATAAAATTTAATTCAAAACTAATAAAAGAGAACATTTGCAAAATTATTATGTTGTCATGCACACATCTAAGTCAACATAAAAAATACATTTTGTATTGAAGAGGAGGTAAGAACTAAAGTATCCCACTTATTTTTCTCTAAAGCTACCAATCATATATATTTTTTTATTCGAGTTATTTTGACACAAAAGGGACAATAAGATTAGTGAAAATACATAGTAAATTATGTATAAAATATGATTAACAAATGCAAGAAAAAATATGTCAGTTGCAAATTTTGAACCGCATATGTTAATTTTTTTATCAATTTTTGTTTATATTTTGTGACGGGGGAGTATATTTGAATTGTCTTTACTCATTGTTCGGCAATGTCTTGAATATGATTATTTTCAATAGAGAGAACCTATGAAAATCATTGTTTCAACATAATTACAATGATCATCGTGAATATATGTATACTTGACTACGTAAGAATCATTTTTTTGAATAAGCCAAAATAGAATATGATATTAAAACGGGAGTGAAACACTGCGCACAAGGCGTGCAACGGATGAAACACCCTAAAGAGTTACAAAGTCTTTTATGCGTAATCAAGGGAGCACCATCCTATGGAAGAAATAATAATGAAATAATTACACAAAAACACACATATATGACAGATGGTTTCACAACCAGTCATGATAGTCAAAAGCAAAAGTGAACAAATTCAGTGGCGTTGCCAGAAATTTTATAGAGCTTGAGCAAAAAATTTATCGCAAAACGTTACTTCCTTCCTGCTAGGGGTGGAAATGGGCCAGGTCGGGCCGGGCTTTGTAAGGTCTAAGCCGTGCCTACATTAAAAATTATAGGCCTGAGCCTGGCCTATTACCCGTCATAGGCTCATTTTTGAGGTCTGACCTGACCTTTTTAAAGGTCTGGTGAAGCCTGAAAACCTATTTAAAAGCCTATTTTATGCTAAGGCCTGGCAACACATGGAAGCTTACTTCTAAATAGGCCAAAACTTATTAAGGCCTAAAGCACACAAATATGTTTGCTACTAAATAATGAATTCTTACGAAGGTCTAATCACACCAATATATCAGCTACTAAATAACCAATCATATGAAGACTTGTGTTTAAGAAAAAAACTTCAAAAATATCAATAATGGAAGATATATTATATATAAAAAGCTTAATAGGCCGGCCTGACAGGCTTAATAGGCTTTTTTCCAAACCTTAGCCTGGCCTATTTAATTAAATAGACCTTATAAAAAGCTTGAGCCTGACCTTGTTAATAAACGAGCTGGGCCGAGCTAGGCTTTAAATAGGCTAGGCCGTAGGCCCTGTCGGACGGCCTGGCCTGTTCCCACCCTTACTTCCTGCGAATAATTTCACATTTCCTGCGGATAATTTCACATTTCATGCGGATAATTTCACATTCCTGCGGATCCTAAAATCCTAAGGTATTACCTCACCAGGGAACCTAAATCCTTGGCAAAATCTGCAGGAAGTGTGTTTCCTGCGGAATTAACACAAAAATCCACAGAAAAAGCTAAAAGTTCTAGTAATGGCTGGACTTATTACAAAGAAAGTTGGAGCTGAGCCTGGTCTAGTGTCCAGGCTAGCAGGGGGTGGCTCCGCCCCTGAACAAATTTGCCTTCAACTACAAAAAAGAATTTAGCTTAACCCTATCGAGGATGGTATAAGGATCAGCCGACTTATTGTTGAACACCGGATTGTTCCTCTCCTTCTAAATAACACAGACTACGTAAGAATCATAGTTTATAAACTTTCAAAATTGTTGTTAATTATGTTCGATGGATGGTTAATGAGTCGATAAATATTAATATCTTCATCATAATCATTCGGTGGACATGGCCATGTTTTGTAACTAATATATTTATGATCATATTAGTGTTTTTCAACCAAATGTTAGTGGAGGACTAACAAATTAAAAAAGGGATAAATTTGAAGTGTTAAAATCGAGCGGTTAAATTTGGATGGATAAAATGGAACAATTGTGAAACTTGAAGGATCAAAATCTATCAATTGAAATTTGGGAGACTAAAATTTAAAAATTAGACTAAATTTAAACGTAAGACTGGTTAAGATAGGAAAGCGTCACGTCATCTCATCTTAATGTTCTTTGATGTCAAATTATATTTTAAAACATCATCTATATAAATTTTTCTTGGAGACCATCATAATATTCATTCAAGCTGGATTTATTAATTTTAACATGAAAACTTTATATACAAGCCGGCAAAAAAACACTAGATACATGTAATGGCTTAGCATATTAGCCAAAAAAAAAATCAAAAATATTTTCCTTTGTAATAAAAGAATTAAAATTTCCAAAATATAAAATTATGGCAAAATTACATTTTTGTCTCTTAACTTAATTTCAAGTAATGATTTTTTAACGTTATTTTCGTTCTTTTAATCAATTTACGTATGATTTTTTCAAGATTCAAATCTAAAATTTTATGTTAATATGAGATTTTATGTTTTCATATAATTTTTTTTATTTAATACATGAAAATCCAAATGCAAGCGAATCAAAAAGAAAAAGATAACTTGATCAAAAGAGAAAATAAAATAAAATAATTATCTGAAACTAAGTGAAGAGTGACCAATTTTTTTTAATTTTTTTCATAAATAAACCAATGTAATTTTGCCAAAAATTATCGAAATAAATAAATAAAAGTATAAAACCCAAAGTGCTTTTCAAGAGTTCTTCAACGGTTTTCATTCCATTTCTTAAAACTTCTCTTCTCTTCCGTTCAAACAAAGAAACTCTCTCTCTCTCTCTCTCTCTCTGGAAAACCCCATTTTCATTTTCTTGGAGGAAAAGTCATTCAATTCCTTTGTCATTATTCACTAAACTTGGTAACTTTCTCATCTTTCCTTCGTTTTTTCGTTTATGAGCAATGTAACCAAAAACTGTAACACCAAAGTTTCTTATTCAGGTTCCAAAAATTCTTTCAAACAAGAAAAAAAAATAATATCGTCGTAAGTTTAGCATATATATTCATAATGTAGTTTCTTTGTTCTTCATTTTTGTTTGTGTTTAGGTTTATTGGTTTTTTATATTCATATTCTGCATGCATTTGGTTATAGTTTTTTTTTTTTTTAACATTGTTTTGAAACGTGTGAAATTTTGATGATGCTTGGTTATGAATGAATGAATGAATTTTTGGGTTTAATTTTAATTTTCTTTGTGTTTGGTTATTTTTGTCATTTTTTTCATTGGATTATGAAAAATGGTCTTGCACCCGTTATTAGGAAAGATGGCTATGTAGCACCGACACTTCTGGTGGAAGGCATGTCTCGAGACCTAACACCCCCAACACGACACATGTGATCATGTTGGTTGAATTAATTTTTTCAAATTTATGGACCAAATGACACAACTGTTCCGTATTAAAATTTAAATTTCAACAAACAAAGGTTGGTTTTGTTGGAAAAGGTTTGGTTAATATCTCACAAGGATATGGATTTTAATCTCAATTCCGTTTTGACTTGTGAGGACATTGTTGGTGTGTAATATATAAATTCTTTTGCAAGTGTTCTTTGAGTCTTGAGACTTTTCCGTGACCCTTATGCGCTATCAGGACCAACTCACCTTAACTTTTGACTTCAACAAAAATGGTCCTTTGATTGAGTTATTACTATATGTGAGATGCATCAAGTCCTATTCACTTTCTTTGATTGTTTTTATGGGAATGTTCTAAGAGAATTTTCATTTTTAGTTGATAAAGGTGCTCCAAAATGCATAAACCTCATAACGATCGTCCTCTTCTGCAAGCTGAAACTACATGTGGATCACTTCTTGAAGAACTTCAGGTGAAAACCAACTTTTTCCGCAATTTAAATGAATATCTTGTAAACTGTGGAGAAATTCTTATTGTTTGTCTTTGTTTATTTTTCGAAACTAGATAATTTGGCATGAAGTTGGTGAGTCTGAGTCTGAAAAAGATAGGATGTTGTATGAGATTGAACAAGAGTGTCTCGAAGTATACAGAAGAAAGGTAGATAAAGCTAATTGCTCTAGAGCTCAACTTAGGCAAGAAATTGCTGATTCCGAGGCAGAACTTACAGCTATCTGTTCAGAAATGGGAGAGCGACCTGTACATAGTAGACAGGTTGGATATTTTGTGTATTGCTAGTTTCTCGATTACTGTTTTATGGCATGTATGTATCTATACTGCTTGATGGAGAAAATAGTTTAAGTTTAATACAACAGTGTTTAATGTCATATTTGTGTGACAATAATTTGGAATGATTATATAATACTCCTAGCATTAATAAAAGCTAATGCACAAATTTGTATCTAAACTGTTTTCAGTGATTGATTACTATGTACCGAATGTAGATGTTGAATAGAGAGAAATAGTTTGTATTATTGTCGAAGTTTATAGTTCTGTTTGTTGTTACTGTGAAATTATGAAGCCAAGATTATTTGTTCATTCATGTCTGTCATTTTTATAGTCTGGTCAAAAGGCTAGAAGCTTGAAGGAAGAGCTAGCAATGATTCTCCCGGAGCTGGAGGAAATGCAAAAACGAAAGTATGAGCGTAGAAATCAATTCAAAGAAGTTCAAGAGCAGATTCAAAGTATATCAAACGAGATTTCTGGTCCAAGAGAAAACGTCCCATTCGTTGTAGATGAAACCGATTTGTCATTGAGGAAACTGGAAGAATTGCACAGACAACTTCATACTCTTCAAAAGGAGAAGGTTAATTCCTTGCCTCTCCTGCTCTCTCTTCGTTTTTCTCTTCTTTGTGTGTGCGTTGTGAGGGGGTATTGTCGTTCTATGAACCCAAAATATCATACTTGTTGCTCTTTATTAATGCAGAGTGATCGTCTCAGGAAGGTCCAAGACAACCTGCACACTTTAAGTTCTCTCTGCTCAGTACTTGGTTTAGACTTTAAGCAGACAGTCAGCGAAGTTCATCCTAGTTTAGGAAACTCGGAAGGATCCAGGAGTGTAAATAATGATACCATAAGCCAATTGGCTTTAGTTATACAAGAACTGCGAGGAGTGAAATTGCAGAGAATGCAAAAGGCAAGGAACATAACTTCGTTTTATAATTTCATTTCATGATTTTTTTTCTCTGGTTGAAACTTATAAACTGTTTATGATCCGGCAGCTTCAAGATCTAGCAATGTCATTATTGGAACTCTGGAATTTGATGGATACACCTATTGAAGAGCAACAGGTGTTTCAGAATGTTACATGTAACATAGCAGCTTCAGAACATGAAGTAACTGAACCAAACACCTTGTCTGAAGACTTCATTAATCATGTGAGTTATAAGCTACTGTAGAAAAGAAGGAGCAATTCTCATTGTTTATGTTGTTGAAAATTCATTGACAAGTAATAATTTCATGCAGGTGGATGCAGAAGTATCTAGACTAGAGGACTTAAAATCAAGCAAAATGAAAGAGCTTGTTCGGAAAAAAAGAGCAGAGCTAGAGGAGATTTGTAGAAAGACTCATTTGGTTCAACAATTTGATGCTGCGATCGAAAAGGCTATTGAGTCTGGTAATGTCCAAGAGATATACCACTGGATGAGTGCCATTCTTTCCTTCTTCTTTAAACTCCTAAACCTGCATCTTCCTTTCTCATGCAGGAACTGTAGACCCTGCTTACGTGCTTGAACAATTTGAGCTTCAGATTTCCCAAGTCAAAGAGGAAGCTTTTAGCAGAATAGAAATACTTGAAAATGTTGAGAAATGGTTATCAGCATGTGACGAAGAGTCTTGGCTGGAGGAGTACAGCAGAGTTAGTTTTTTCTTTCTTCTTCTTACATCAAGTTTTGGACACTTCTCATCAACAATGCATGGTGTATTTGTACGGTTGAATTGGTGGTTAAATTCAATGTTTATGTTATTCAACAATGTAAATGGATGCCAACTCCCATATTTATCATCCCACAGTTTATTAATGTTGTTGTACACTTGTTTCTTCTAGGATGAAAACCGATACAATGCTGGTAGAGGTACTCATCTAAATCTTAAGCGAGCCGAGAAAGCCCGTGTCTTGGTGAACAAAATTCCAGGTACTTTTAGACCTTAATTGTAAGTTGTATTTGTTGTCTTGGTTAATATCAACACGGCTCCATGATATTATTACTAACACAGCTTTGTTTAGTGTAGAATGTCTTTTTCTTCATGTTTTATGTTTGCAGATAGCATGTTTCTGTATTAGTTCAGAATCTCTTTTAATTTTCTTTTGCTTGTCCATAGCAATGACAGACAAATTGACTTCAAAAACAGCAGCATGGGAAAAGGATAAAAGCACCGAGTTCGTATATGATGGTGTAAGTACCCTCTTAGAGATACATGCAATATCACCTCAGCCTCTATTGGTTGCTCAAGTCTGTCAAACTAATTTTTATCGGAATGTCGCTTTCTAGGTCCGCTTAATTTCTATGCTTGAAGACTACATCTTATTACGGCAAGAAAAGGAGCAAGAACGCCGTAGACAGCGGGTATGAACCACTCATTGAATTTAAATGTTTCTCCAAAATAAGTTATTATCTAATTATAAGAAAACCTTGAAAAGGAGACTAGGGCTTTACGAGTTTGTGTGTAAGGCTTCCTATAGTAAATTCACAGATAATTCCGTGGCAGATACTTAATAGCACCATGTTTCCCTATAGTTAATAATAAACCTCGACTTTTGTCGCAAAATATTGAAGTCTGGGCAACATGTCATTGATCTATGATTCCAGTAAATAATGGTATTTTTTTATCCGGAGTTGTTAAGATATTTTATTTCTGTTTCAGGATCTGAAGAAACTTCAGGTACAAATGATAGCAGAACAGGAAGTACTGTATGGGTCAAAAAGCCCTTCAAAGGCCCAGAGTGCAAGAAAAGCGCCGAGGACACCAAATGGAAGTGCGGCTAATAGAAGAGGTACCTTTGGAGGATCAGTGCTAAAACCTGACTCAAAAGCTACTCAATCAAGCTCCACAAGGAAGACTGACAAAGTAAACCAAATTGAGCAAACAAATAACCTAGACGATGCCATTTCATGTTTCTCATCAGGTAGCTTTCTTTATACTTTACTCCCTTTTTGTTTTGCTGTTTATTTGCACCTCCGGCTGGCAGATTTCTCACTTGGTAAGGGTTTAACAGTTATTTATATTGCAAATCTCTTAAGACTTTGTCGCCTTTAGTTTTGACTCAATTGATAAGGGGGTTGTTTTGGACGTGGTAGACTGGTAGGTTATCTAAGCGCGCATCCCGCTAAGAAAAATGTAAATGTATTTTTCTTGTCTCCACCATTAGCATAGCGTTTCATTCTGTAATATTTCTTGTTAAAATCAATGACATTAGCAGCCTCCATCGATGTAGTTATGCGTTGAATTTCCATCTAATGATAACCTTTGATTGTGGAATACCTGTTTATAGATTCTCCCACAGTTATGCTTCAACTTGTGTCATTTAAAATACAACCTCAGATTGTTGGATACCAGTTTATGTTTTCCTTTGTTTTAGACGAAGATACTCCACCGGATTCTCCCAAGTACTCTTGATGGTGGGTTTTTTATAAGGCTCTATGTGGCAACATGGAACGGTTTAGGCATTTTTTTTGTTTGATGTTGTTGGAGGTGGAGGTCAAAGCCACATCTCAGCTGGTAGATTTCCCATAATTTATGTGTTTCTCATAATTGGCAATTTTCATGTACCGCGCGCCTGCATGGATTTAAATCTCTTACAAGTGCTTGTTTTCCTTGAGTTCATGCAGCTAGAAGAGGATTTGATATTGCTGATTTTCCTACAAGAAAATACTCATTTGGTGCTGGAATTGTTCGGGATATCGAATCTCCTTTGACACGGCAACCTTTTACTACCATCTCTTCAACAATATCATCACAAGAGAATGTGGAAAATGCTGCAGATGAATTCAGTATGCTGAAGCAGAATTTGCAGAAAACGTTAGCATATAATAATTTGCCACTCGCTACCACTATCATAAAGACAGACACAGTCGTCAACGAAGAAAATCAAACTCCAAAGGAAAAGCCTATTCCTGTCTCCTCTACTACACCAAAGACAGTGTCAATTTCTATGAATACGGCCACGACTCCGGCTCATTTCGGAGGTGACTTGGTTCGAGATATTGAATATTCCTTTGAGGAAATAAGGCTTGGTTTTTTGTTAGCATGACATTTTGATTTTGTTTTCAGTTTGTTATAGTGATGGTAATCTCAACAAGTCAATTGTAGTTGGCTCTCAGATTGTGTATATACATAAGTCTACTTTTTTGAACTGGACTTGGAATAGGGTGTTAGAACTTGGAAGAGCTTTTCAGTTTTGCAATCTAAATAAAAATTTAATCTGAAAAATATTTTGTTGTCATGGCTATTTTCTGCCAGAGGGCTAACCTTGACGCAACTCATAAAGATGTTGTCATGTGAGTGAAAGGTCACGGGTTTAAGTCCTGGAAACAGTCTCTTGTGTAAAAAATATGGTAAGGCTGCGTACAATACACTAGATGGTGGGACCCTTTCCCGAACTCTGCGTATGTGGGAACTTTAATGCATTAGGTTGTCCTTTAATGGTTTAACATCCATTTTGAATATATTAGAAACCAAAGGATATGAATAGTAGTTATATTTTGAGGTCAAACTCACTTTAGAGCAACATTTTTTTGGGTAGATTTAGAGTAAGTTATTTTACCTAGCAAAAGAACTTTATTTTTAGCTATCTTGAGGGGTTAACTGATTCAAGTTGTTTGGCTCAGATTGTTTTGAATAATCTATTTATCTTAGGATTTTATCTTTTTTTTCAAATCTAATCAAACCAAATAGTAGATCAATTTTTGTACACTTTTAACACTATGTGCTTTGAATATTAGTACCTTTAACTCTCCTTTACTTTTACAACCTTTTGTTCATCTTGACATTACTTTTTTATTTACTATCTAAGATAAATAGATTAATACGACATGTAATGTTTTTTTGAGGGGAAGATATGCAATTGTGAAAAAAAGTTAATAAAAACATTTGAAATACTAATTAACTTTTGAAATTCAATTTTTCTTCTCTTTTATAAGACTTGACTGATTTTACTATCCAATTTTTTTTTATGGGAAATGGTAACAAAGTCTAACAAAGAAATTTGATTTTAGATATAGTAAATTCAACGATTTTGATTGCTAATTGTGGTCCCGTAATCTCTTATGTTTCAATTTTATTCCAAACTTAATAAGATGCAACCTTAGGTTTTAGTAATATTTTTGTTTAAAAAGCTAAAATGAAATATATCACCACAAAACTAATCCCTTCCATAAGGTGTGTCAAAAGGATTCAAATTAAAAAACCCAGATACAAAAATAGCTAAACAATTGAAAAGAAAAAAAAGAAGGATCAAGAGTTATGATATTAATCTCAAGCACATAAGAGGGTATTGCCACCAATAATGGTAATAAAAAACAAAAGTAGGATATTTCGCCTTCAACCACCCTAACGTTATTAGCTTTACTTTCTCAAGAAGTTGATTCAGAGAGATCACTTCATGCTTAAAAATTATTATGTTTCTCTCGTTCCATATGACTCATACACATGATAGCCAAATTGGGTGTAACAGTAACTGATATTTCTTTGAAGATCTCCCAAGATGACAAAACTGAAGAGAGTGTTATGTAATGTGAGCTGGAAAAACTGAGTTAACCATTGGCCAGATAGAACCATAAAAGTCACAATTTAGAAAGAGATGATCTACGTTTTCTGCTAAACCGCAACCACTAGAGCAAAATTGATTGTTGTTATGAAGTGCTCCACGCTTAATCAGGTTGTTTGTTGCATGTAGTAGGGAGACGATTCTCGAGCAAACACCAAGCAAAGAGGCAAATTTTCAAAGGAACCGCTTTATGCCAAGTAAGGTCGACCGGAATAAAAGAAGGGTTGATGTCGTATGCAAATAAGAGATGATAAGCATTGTTGACTGTATAGTTATGAGGTCAATGTAAATTCCAATGCCATTTGTCTTCCACACCATTCACTACAAGAAAAAAAGACATTTTGTGACTTTTAAAATAATGGATTTCGACTGTTAGAATGGTCACAAATGACAATACGCGACTGTTCGCCAACAGACGCTGAAATTGGGGTCGCAGCTACCTTTTGCGACAGTTCAAGGAACGGTTGTACCATTTGTCCCAAAAGTTATTGTGACAGTTCCTAACAGTCGCAAAGGAAGAGCATTTACATGGTTTTGAAGGGACTTGCGACAGTTCTTAACTGTTGCAAATGACTGATTTAAAATTTTAAATGTATTATTCAGGGATTGTTTGAACTGTCTCAAATATTTATTTATTTTAGAAATTGAGCGGGTCTGATTTAAATTGAGATGGCCTGGTTAAAAAAAAAAAACTCTAGAATTTGAAGACAATCTCAAATGAATATATTAATAAAGACTTAAAATGTAAAAATATATATAGATAAGTAAATCTCATTCATAAAATAATTCAAAAGTAAGAAGTTTGATCCATACATCAACTTAACTAAAACAAAACATAAAGCACGTAGTTTGTGGCAGTTATTAGCCAAGGGTTGCAGAGTAAGTGTTGTAAAATGACAAATTTCTTATAGTGATTTTGCAAAACAATGTTAGTCGACAAAGAACAACACGCCACCACCTTCTCCTCCTCCCACGCCAACAGACGCCGGCACCACTTCCACCCATCCCCTTCCACACTCCAATCTAAGTTACTCAAATCGGCAACTGACACCATCTTATTTTCATAAAGATCATAAAGCCTTCTAAATCTATGTTTTAGGACATCACCCTCCAACCAAGGGTCCCACCAAAACAAAGTAGAAACCCCATTATCAACACAACACCGTAAATTTTCATCAAACCAATTGCCAACCCCCAATCCAACTCCTTCACTAATACTAACTAGGTCCTCCACCAAATAGAAGTTAAGCGCCCTCCTATCCCCAATTCGACCTCCTACCTCTCCATAACAAGCCATTAAAACTCTATGCCACAACCTCTCTCGTTCTTCCCTTAACCTCCAACACCACTTTTCCAAAAGAGTTGGATTGAACTCCCTAATCCTCCTAATCCTCAAACCACCACTCTCCTTATTCATACAAATTGTCTCCCATTTTATCCAAGTAATTTTTCTATGATCCTCACAGCCCTCCCAGAAAAAACAGTTAAAAATATATTCGATAAAAGAAATGATACATGTGGGAGCCTCGAATAAGGAAAGAAAGTAGACTGGTAGAGAGGACATGGTAGACTTTAAAAGGACCAAGTGACCCCCAATGATAGATTTCTGCTTTTCCAACCCGACAGTCTAGATTTAATGTAATCAATCAACATAAACCAAAAACTCAACTTACGAGGATCCCCACCAATAGACAACCCCAAATAAAAGTAAGCTCAACATGAAAAAAATAAATCACAACATCTTTTGCATTCGTATAAAATAGCATCAAGTTCAATGATGTTGTTTTGGTCTTGGTTGTAATAATCCACAACTTTCTTTGCATCAAGCTCAAAATAGACATTAATGAGTTGTAGATCATGCACCCAATTATTATTGACATGTAATAATCCTAACGCTTTGCCTACTTCCATGGAACAGACCAAAGTGTACAAAGGATTTTTTCAAGCAAAAAACACCCATATCATCGTCATCATCATAATCATTGTCATCACATACATATCCAAAAGCCACACACAATTCCAAGTGGTGAAGAAGGAAGTGTCTATATTGCATTTGATTCACCCCGTTGTTGGTTTTTCCAATGGTCTCTTGTTGCATCAACATTTTTCTATAGCCAGTTGTCGTTGCACACACATCATTGAGTGATCTATATATACTTTGTTCTTCCTTCATATTGTTCCTCATATGCTAATCTACAAAACATGTTTTGCCCATTCCAAAATATTGCTGCAAATTTCATTTGTTTGTAGCCTTTCCATACATGCAAATTCCGACTCTTTCAGAGGCTCCAAAATGATGGAAAACGAGTTGCTTTACCTACGTTTTTAACATTACCTACAATAAAGGAAACATAATTGTATTTATAGTGTAATTTCACCGCATTTTCTTCTCTATAACAGACCATAAGCTTGTTGTTCTCCAAACATTAACCACATTTGGACAATCAAGTAATATATGCATTGCATCCTCATAGTTATCGGGCCATATTACACAAACAAATGAACAATGGATGTCATGATCATTTATCCTTGAACACATCGGTAAGCAATATCGACATATCCGCGAAATTAAATTCTTCACTTTGGGAAGCACCTTCAATTTGAATTCTTCACTTTGGGAAGCACCTTCAATTTCTAATTTCTAGCCGAATAACTTAGTATTGTAAATAAGAGTTGTATGCAATATTTTCCATTCAAATACAATAAAGCATTTTTTATCGAATAATGGTCATTCTTCTTTGTTTTCCAAATTAATTTATCTTCTTCAACTAACTAGATTAGAGGAGCATTCAAAATGCGCTCAGCCGTACTTTTGATAGTAGTTGTAGGCACACCTTGTGCTTGCAAGTGCTATGGTTTAGTAATATAATCCCATTTTGATTTCTTCAAAAAAAAAATGCGCTCAGCCGTATCATGATCAAAACATTGGTTTATGTCAAAGCTTAGTACCACTTTTCGTATCACTCTCTTAGCGATAAATATGCTCTTTCATATAATACTTGGTTTATGTCAAAGCTTTGTAACACTCTTTGTATCACTCTCTTAGCGATAAATACGCTCTTCGATACAAAACTTGTTTATGTCCAAGCTCCGAGTCTTTGTTTGAAGTATTATATGATTATTTATTATGTGATTATTTCAATTTTTAAAAAAGCATTTTAGTGTTCGTAATTTAAAAAAGAAAAGTAAGTCATTCACTCTTTCTTCTCCTAAACCCTCCATCACAACATACCTACGATTTGGGGAGTCACGCTTCTAATATTTTTAATATTCTTAATATTGTTAATTAACATAGGTTTGAAATCCATTCATAAATATATTATTATGATATTTATTGATATATATTATTAGTCTATTAATAAAAATCCATTCAATTAGTATAAAATTAACAATCATTCAATAAATTTTTTATCAATAAAAATAAATTACAAAGAAAAAGTAAAGTCTTTTGTTTTTAAGTAATGTTGAAATTGGTTTATGTTATGGAAATCCGTCCATAATAATAGTCTCTTATATTGAAAAATAAGTTTATTTTTTGGTGATCGGAGTTCGAATCCTGAACCTTACATACATTATGCATTGTATCTACGAACTGAACTAAGCTCGCTCACAAGGACATATTGAAAAATAAGTTTAACAATCCATAGTAGATTCTTATGTTTTAAGTCTTCATGCTTTTATTTTTTTAAATCTTCTATTTTTTTGTTTGTCTCATAAAAGATAGAGTAGGTATTAAGTAAGAGGCCTTTTGGTCAACCCAAAAATGTGAAAAAATAAATAAAAGAGAAAAAGGGAAAAAAAGAAAAACATCATGCACCTAAAACAGTGGGAGAAAAAAGGGAGGTTGGTGCATGCATTTTTGAGTAGATTCGCCTAACTTGGAGGACATTTCAATCAATTTAATATTATATTTTTTTATTCTATTTTGTAAAACTCTTACACGTCTATCTTTTATAAGCTTCAAAATAGATTAAATTAAAAGAAAAAAAGTAAAACACTTGGAAACTCAACCCCAAAATAAAAAAATGAAGATTTTTTTTGACAAGAAAAAAAAAAAAAAGAATTTAAAATGGATGTTACTAACGTGTGTCCTAAGGATACAAGTAAAAAATTTAAAAGTATAAATTTTTCATGGAAAAAAATAATTGTTATATTTTTAAAGCTCTTTTGGTACGTATTATAGAATAGAGACATAATATGATTATAAGTTGAATAAAGATATGATAGGATAATAGAATAATATACATTTATCATATCTTACGTTTGATATACACATGATAAAAAAGATATAACATTATTTTATCCTATCATATCTTTAGTGCACATTTATATAATTAATAAATGTAGTACCTTAACATATGACCTTAAAACATTATTAATAAATGTAGTACCTTAACATAGGACCTTAAAACATATGTTAATATTTTCAAAAAAATAAATCAATAAAGGTTGGTTCAATTTCGGCCATGTCTACTAAATATGTTAACATTCGTAGACTATCTTAAGATATTTTCTAATTATGATTTACTGCAGTTGACTTTTTCACACAGTCACACATTCATTCCATTATTAACCGTCTGATCTTGATCAAGCAACTCATGAAAAAAGTATTTCATTTTTATTTACAATTATCTTCTCAAATTAAGACCATCCGATCATGATCAGACAACCGAGAATGCATGACTGTGGTAAATTGTCGACTGCAGTCAATCACAGTCCGACATTTCCCGTCGACTTTGGTTGCGGATTACATATGAATAACTTTAATTTAAGTGAAAATGTTTTTTAATTTAATTGATTTTTTTTAATTTAATTGAAAAAACAAAACAAAACTTGCCGGAATTTGGAATAATGTTCATTGGCTCCACCGAACTTTACAATTTTGATTTTTTTTTTAAATTAAATAAATAAACAACAACTTATATTAAAAAAAGCATATTTCCTTTCTTTTCCAAAACTATCCCTATTATTTTAATGCATTCAAATCAAGTAGTACTATACTACTATACTATATTCATTCACATTCATTTATTAAATTAAAACATTAAATTAAAACGCCTTTATTGAATTTTCAAGACGGACATGAACCATTTTCATAACCAAAATTTATACTTTTAATTCACCAATTAAATTATATCATTTAATAATTAATTCCCTATTCTTTAATTACTTTTTCATAATTATTTTACCTAAAAAATTACTTTATCATTAATTTCATTATAATAATTTTATTATTTATTATATATAGTTTTCTACTTTATTATTTATTTACTCTACCTTTTTCTTACAAACCCTAATTCTCATAAATCACTCTTTAGAATCTGTAAACTAGGGTTGTAGTTTTTCTCTGTAATACTTCAATTTTTTTTCAAAAAAAAAAAATCATTTTTATTTTTGAAACTTTTTTCTTTCTCTTCAATGGTGAAAGTTTAAGCTACAGTATTACGTTTTTCTCAGTTTTTTCCATCAAAATTGAAAAATCTGCTTCTGGGTTATCATCATTTCGGAAAAAGTTTATATTTTTGAAGCTTTTTAGTGTTTTTACAAATTTTTGTGTTTCTGGGTATCTTAGTTTTGCATTGAAGTTTGTGTTTTTTGAACAAAGTTTGATTTTTGAGGTTTTTGAGATTTTGGGTTGTGTTAGTTTTGGTTTGATTCTGAAAAAAAATGGAAGAGAGGGAAATTTTTGGTTCTGGGCATGCTGTTAATGTTAACCAGGCCCCACCTGGCTTCAATTTAGCTCAAAATACGTTGAATTTTGCTGGGTCCACCGGAGAGTTACCGGCTCCGGTGCCGGCTGCCGGTGGTGTGGAGGTGAAGAAGAAGAGGGGCAGGCCTAGAAAGACTGAATCTGGAAGTAAGCCGGCGTTGTCACCGATGCCAATTTCGGCTTCCATTCCATTGACTGGAGATTTCTCAGGTTGGAAAAGTGGTGGTAGTGGTGGAGTTGGAGGGAAGCCGTTTGAATCAATTAAGAAGCCTTTGAAGTTGAATGATTTTGATGAAGGTAATTTTGATGAAGGTACATGACAATTTTAGAAATAAAAGTTGTTTTGTTTTTATGATACTTGCTATTTTTAGCCTTTGATCTGATTAGTTAGTTTGTATTATGTTTGTTTTTGTTATGTTTTTAGTTTTACTGTTACATTTGTTGGAAATGATAACTGTTACTTACTAATCTTGAATGTGTGTTTATGTTTTGTTTGTTATGTTTTGTTTTGGATTTGATTTGATTCATGGTTTAGAAGTGAAATATGTGGACCCTTAGCTTAGATTCCCTTTCAGATCTTAAATTGAAGATGTGTGGTGTTGGAAGTGGATATTTTGCTGTCATAGTAATGTGAGGTCCATTTTCAGATCATTTAACACATGATTTCAGATCATTTAACACATGATATATTTGAGGGTAACTGATATTATTTGATTCGGAAATCGAGCTAACTGAAGGGTTTAGTTTGTATCAGGGGTACACGACACACATGATTACATTTAGTTAATTCATTTTTGTTCAAAATCTTACGGTGTTGACATGTCAGTGTCAGGTCTAGTGTCTATGTTTGTGTAAAGTATTTCATAGGTGATATAGTTGTCCTGCAGTATTTTTGTTTGGACTTTGTATTATGACATGTTGCTAAATAAGGACTCAAAATTGTATTAATCTGTGATGTGAATGGTTGAATTTGCATATTTCAAAATTCGGTAGTTTTACTTATAGCATAGTTGTCTGAATTTTTGATAGTTTAGATCTTTAAATGAATTCTTCATTGCAGAATGTAATGGCTTTATAAAATGGCAGTTTTGATTTATCTCGTCATTTAATTGCATGAAGACGTTTCACGTCATCAACGAGTTCTGTGGTCTAATGCATCACCTAGTTTTGTCTTCATGCATATGATTTAGTGAAGCAGGGTGAATCTATTTTGCCGATATAATTGGATTCAGACTAATATGACATTTTGTGTAAATGTAAAAAATGACTATGATTTATGCATTTGGAACTATTTGTGAATTAGATAATAACTTATTATCTTTATTACTTGTTTGTCTATTTTGTAGATAATGGAATATCACCCTTTGGTTCCAATTTCAAAACGCATGTGCTTACTGTAAATTCTGGAGAGGTAATCTGTTCATTCCTTTTAAGCCTATATTCTGAAAATAGTTTAGATTATATCCTACAAATTTATTTGAATGTCATATTCAGAAGAAGCTTAATGGCTAATCATTTTTGTTTACTCATTGAAACTCAAGACATTTTGTTAAATGCCAGTGGTCGGTGGGATTGGTCCCCCGGATTAGTCGGTCCTTGGACAAGATATGGAATTTCGAAAATAAAATAAAATACATTTTGTTAAATACAGTGTAATCTTACCATCTAATATAAACCCCTTTTTAAAATATATGATATTTCCCCTTCTTTATATGTGCTGTCAGAAAAAAGCGGTCCTGTAAAAAAAGTGCAATGGCAATTAACAGAGAGCATGATGGCCGGACCTAGATGTTGACCTAATCTCATCACTAACATTTACACACATTCTGCCTACTTTCACTTACACCTCACTCAATCATACTCCAACCCCTTTCCCTTGCCACTGCTTCCTTTACCATTTCCAGCAAATTGTTTCGCGCTCATTCCAATTCCAATCTGATGCTTTAGATACAATGTAGCCAATCATTGTAATAATATCGGTAAACTTTCGTTAATGCTCTGCTATTTCTCTTCAAATGTTTTATTTCAAGAAATTTGATCCATAACGGTGTTTATCATCAGTTTTCGTTGTGTTTTCATAATTTTGTATCTTTTGTGGGTAGCAAGTATAAGTAATATTATGGCGGATTTGATCAACCAATTGACTATTTTTTTAAATCTTTTATCTTAGTAACTATGCTCCTTTACCTTGAGTTGATTCTATCTTTTAATTTGTTCGTATTGACTTAATTGGTTTTTCAATTTCGACCTGTGTCAATGCTATTCTCTTCAAATGTTTTATTTTGAAGAATTCGATCCATATCCTGTTTATGATCAATTTATGAGAACTGCCGACAAATACTGAATTATGAGAAAATACCGATCATAAACATGATATGGATCGAATTCCTCACAATAAATGTTTGAAGAGAAATAGCTTTGACATAGGTCCAAATTGAAAAACCTAGTATTTCAATGCGATAAATTGAAGAAAAAAATAAACTCAATGTAAGCAAACATAGTCTGTGTAGATAAAAAAAACAAGAAAACATCTCTTACTTATCAAATCCTTCATTGCTATTACTTACTACTAACGAAAGATATAGAATTGTGAAAACACAACCAAAACCGATGATAAACACGGATATGGATCGAATTCCTCGAAATAAAACGAATTCAAAATAAAACGTTTGAAGAGAAATAGAGGAGCATAAGATTGTGACAATGACTGGCTCCATTTGTTAATTGCCATTTCACTTTTTCTATTGCCAAAATTACGGATCCGCTTTTTTTTTTTTCTTTCGTTTTCTCTGTAGTACTTTCTTTAAATTAGTATGGATTTGTATAACCCAGACATATTTGTTAATTGTATTGTTGATTTTCCTATGGCCTGTTTTAGGATGTCTCAATGAAAATAATGTCTCTTTCTCAACAAGAATATCATACTATATCCATTCTGTCTGCAACTGGCACAATTTCGAATGTAACACTTCGTCAGTCGGATGCTTGTGGCGGTACTTCAACGTATGAGGTTAGTTTATTCCTATTTCATTAGCGCTGATATAAAGAAGTTCATTGTTGTTTAAAACTCAACAAGAATTCGGGGAAATTTTACCCTATACCCCTACACCTATATCTTCACCCCTACAAATTATTAAAAACTCCAATTTTACCCTTTTTTACATTTAACTCTTCACACCTTAATTTTTCACTTTCAGTTTCAATTTTTTTTAGTCTTCACCCCTACATGATATTTCTTCACGGAATACTCCAAATGACATTTCTGGTTCACATTAATTGTGAGAAAAACTCATGTTTACTTTAAGTAAAATAAAACTGAAAAACCCTTGAAATTGTTTCTGATGTGTGAACATTTAACAAAGCTCAAATAGCATATTTCCAGAATTGCTGAATTGCAAGAGATAGAGATGTTAACAACATAAAAAGTAATAAAATGAAAGGTGATGTTAAAATGGCAAGCGACGGTATTGGTACTGTTTGTGTTCTTTTGAATTCTTTGAATTGGATTATAGCTACTAATTATTTATACGTGGGCTATGCTTCTCAATTCTCATTAAAAAGAAGAAAAAAAAAATCAACAGATGCCAATTACAGATCTAGAAGCTAACATTTTAAAAATCGGAAATCAGGTCGAAACTCAATTTAAGATGGGAACAATAAATCAAAACCGAAAAACCCAACCAAGGATTTATAAACATCAGATTAAAACAGAGACCTCAAAACCAACTCAAATTTGAGATTTCTAAGCAACAGACCGAAACCGGAATACACACTGAGGTTTACGAAGGAACAAAGATTACTCGTAAAGAAGGCCACGAGTTTTTGAGAGAAAAAATGACTAAACCGGATGCTTCTATGTTAATATAGGAGGGTATAATAGGAAGTTTGTGTAAAATGTAAGGGTGAAGGTATAGATGTAGGGGTACAGGGTAAAACTTCCAGAATTCGGATATCTAAGTATTTAACACCAATGCATGTGTGGTTTACACGCAACCTTCTATCTTCTATTTCTGCCATTGTATGTATTAGATATCAAATGTTAATTTTTTAGAGGGCAAATCCATGTGTTTTTTTTTAAGTGTCCTATTATTTATGTGCTAAGTGGTCTTTTGTACTCCATTGTTTTGACATAATTCCATCCCTCTCATTGAAAGAATTTCCCTAGTTTCTATACTTTTTGTGATTGTCCCTTGTAAATATGGCTTATGGCCTATGAAGTACAAACACATTCAGTTCACTGACATGGGTGGTAATTTAATATAGTAAAAGTGATTGAATGTAACCACATGTGCCGGTATCATACCAAGGTCAGACACAGACACTTGTTTGACACCGAACACATCTTCGATCGGTGCTACATTGTGTTGTACTTGTTGCATGCAACAATTCCTAAGGGAAAATGGTTGTATAATCAACATAAAACTTCTTTCATGTTATGAATTTGCGTTTTGATTTGAAATTCTTTGCCATTAATTCGCTCCAACTTCACAACGAGTTGATTCACTGCTATTTTCCTAGTAAGAAATGCTAAAAACATACTCTTTTACAATCTCTTTCCAACATCACTATTGCCATTTTTCCTCTTAATTATAGCACTAGATGAAACTATCATATAAAATGGGGTGACACATATTGTGTTTTTACAGGGAGTTTTCGAGATTCTTTCCTTGAGCGGCTCATTTGTGCCAACCGAGAATGGATTGACAAAGAGCAGATCTGGTAGAATGAGTGTCTCATTGGCAGGTCCAAATGGTCGTGTTTTTGGGGGTGCACTGGCTGGTTTGCTGGTAGCTGCTGGTTCTGTGCAGGTAACTTTTGTTTCATTTTAGAAGAATATAATATCTGATAGAATATTAGAAAAACTTGTGAACTATGAAGCCCCAACGTGGACATGGACACGGGACTCACAAGTCAACACTTGTAACAAATTGAGAAGTTAGAATAATTGAATGTAATTACATGTGTCGGTGTCGTGTCTGACACCGAACACACCTTCAATCTGAACTGTCGTTGCTACATAGCCTGTGAAAAATCGATAATAAGAGCATTTTAATTAAAAGGAAATAACACTGGTGCTGATTGATGATGGTAAGGATGATTAAAATTTTAATGATGCATTATTTTTATGCAATGCTATCAACTACTACTTAAATGAAAGAAAAAAACTAAGGGTCTGCAGATTTCTAAAAACATTTTTCAGTCTTCATTTTCTAAAGGCTTAAATGCAATTTTGGCCCCCTATGTTTGCCATCGTAGCAATTTTGACCCCCTAACAAAAACAATGCAATTTGGACCCCCTAATTTTCCCAATTATGTTGAGAAGGTGCCACGTGTCCCAAAAAAGGGGGCCAAAGTCGCAACTTTTTGGTAAAGATAAGGGTCAAAAAATCATATTTCCCTAAACATGGCAAAATTAGGGGTCAAAATTGCATTTTTTTTGTTAGGGGGCCAAAATTGCTACGATGGCAAACATAGAGGATCAAAAATGCATTTAAGCCTTTTCTAAAATCTGTTTTCATTTTAAATTGCTAAAAAGGTGATGAAAAATTCATGTACTGAACAATTCTGATATAGAACATAGGAAGAATCCTTTGTCGTAAACAATGAAAACAGTGTTTCGACACTTTCAAGATTTCTGAAAGTGTTAGATCTATTTTCAAAAATTGTAAAAGAAAATAGTTAGAAAAATATTGGATCTATATATTTACAAGTTTATTAGTTACATTTGACTGATCACTTTTCCCTCGCTTTGTTTTATGCATCAGGTTGTGGTTGCGAGTTTTTTTCCAGAGCAGGAGAAACCAAAGAAGCAGAGGGTTGATCATTTGGCACCAACTCCTCCACCTACATCATCTCATATTAATAATCATGTTTCTGCCGAAGAATTGAGAACTGATATTGGTGGAATGAAGCCTATCATGTCACCGGCCGGTTTTAACTTTGCTTCTTTCGGCAATGGCCAAGGCTCTGGCAACTCATCATCATCTGCGGATGATGAGCATGTCTAATCCTAGCCATTAAGATGCTCATGCCTGACTCATTGATTCTTAGAATTATTGACCGACGGAGAGATTAAAGTTTTTATAGTAAGATGAAGTATCCGTTTGATTCTCTTGACTATAAGAAATTGTTATATTATGTACTAATAGGTATTTGGTTAAATGTAGCTCTGATATGGTTGTAGCAAGTAGATTTAGGATACATGTTATGTATGCTCCTTATTTAGAATTTATTACAATGTTTGAAATTTGTGTGAATGTGAAATGTTTCTAAACTTGTAACCTAACATTATTATATTAATGGTTTATGGTTGTGAAAGTTGAAATTAGATGTTGTATCAGTCTTTAGTTTTGCTGTTTTATTAATTTTTCATTAGTTGTTAGAAATGATAAAATTTTCAGTTAGACCTATCATAGACCATGCTTCTAAGTTGGCAAATATTGAAGAACTCAATTGGGAGCATGGTAATGTGGTCCTTGTTAACATATGGTGTAAACAATATAGCTCAAATCACAAGTGTTTAACTTCTTAATTGAAGAATATGAAAATAAGGCAAGTGTACGGGTATATCTTCGTAATAAAAAGTCATCGATCCTCAGAGGCTTGTGATCATCAAGGTTACATTTTTCTCTTAAGTATGCAAATAAAAAGTATTTTTGGATTTTGGAAGATTAACAAATGTTTTTTTTTTTTTGAAATAACAAATGATGTTGGTTAAAAATACACAATTAATAAAAAGTGCATCAGAATAATTGGATTTAATGATGAACATTTTTAAGTCCTATTCCTTTCTAATGCTTTGGGCAAACAAGCTAAAGGATGAGTTAATATCTAAATTATCATTGTTCTATTGCAAGTAACAAAGAAGTGTCTAACTAATATAACTTCATATTCTCATTGTTTATACGTTGGTATAGAAAAAAAGCAAATCACTCAATGGTCTAACAATAAAAGTAAAATTAAAGCAGTCAAGATACTTGTAGATCTCATAGATAAAATCGTGCTTAAGAACATGAATTAGTTAAAAATAAAGGTTTGCAAAATAATGGAAAGTTACAACTTCGTACAACTTCCTGGAGGTCAAATGGTCAAAGGGGTTTCTCAACACAACCATCATGGTTAACGGATCCTGTTATCTCGAGGTTCCCGATTTCCAAGTTAACCATGCAACAATATAAATGTAAGATCTTAGCTCTTTCTTTCTTAAAGAAAAGTCTTTTTCTCGTAACAAGAAATCTAGTTAAATATTCAAGTTAGCTTTTCAAGGTTTTTATCTCTCTCGAGACTAAAAATATATCTCATATTAAACAAGTAGTTTCATTCCCATGCTCTCTCGAGCTTATGGAATTTGAAAATAAAATAAAATAGATCAAATTTTATTTTAAAGATCGACATTTTCACAACTTTAAAAGAAGTTTTAGTATGTAGCTACCAAAGTCATGCAAACACATTCATAATGTCATCATGTCTCAACCACAAATGTGGTTTAGCTCGTGATGAGCTTAAACGCCAAAACAGAAATGAAACGAGATATGAATAAAAACATTATTGCATAAATTTATAAAGAAGAGTAGAGTTACAAAGGAAGAATTACAATCCAAAGTGGAAAGCAATGACATTTTTGCATTACTCACTCAAAATACTTTTAAGACTCCAACAACTCTTTAATCTGGCTATCATGACTTCAAAGTGAGATGGATGAAGGGTAGAAAATGGGTTTGTGATCTAAAGTGCCGGCTAGAGTTAGCAGTTGTGAATAGCCAATGGAAACCAACATATTCCGTATCATTACATTGTATTGGCAATCATTTGAGACTCCATAAACTTCAATTCAAAACCAACATCCTCACTAGACCCACGTTCGTACATTATCACTTATTTGTATTGGTAGTCTGCGAAGCTGCAACTTCCGTTCAGGCGTTGCTACTTTGTGCTCCTTTGCATCAAAATGCATAACCTATTCATTTAATCGAATACTAGAAAGCATAAATAAATCCAAATGACAACATAACAATAAAAGCTAAATAAATTGCACAAAAATTTGTGCTTTATGCGAGAATGAGGATGAAGATAGTATGCATCTATTTTTTTATTGCACAGTTGTGGAGCTGAATTCAGCAAAAGACTCAATTAAATCTCAGTTTTAGGGTCATTAGGTTTGAAATCCTGCAAGTGCTAGATCCGAGTCAAAGAGTCACTTTAGCTTGCGTTATGTGGTCTATTTGGAAGCAGAGAAATGATTGTATCTGGAGGAATGAAGTCATGACTGGTGTAGCAGTTTGTGACAAAGGTCTTAATTTTCTAATTGATTGGCAAAACGCGCGAGAAAGCCGTAACAGAGAGGGTGTACAACAACAACGTATTGACGATACAGTTTGGAGAAAGCCAGATGAAGGTCATTTCAAATGCAATGTGGATGATGCGTTCTACAAAGAAAGCAACCGGGCTGGTATAAGGATATGCATCAAGGATGATCACATGAGGTTAGTGAAAGCCATAACTAGTTGGTTAGTGCCACTCTTAGATGTTTCCGAGGAAGAGGCTCTTGGTCTTTTATATGCTATCAGATTGGCAAAAGAGTAGAATTTTAATAATGTCAATTTTGAGATCAATTCTAAGAGGGTAGTAGATAACTTCCATAGCACTAGAAATGATGTATCTGATTTAGGAGCTATTATCAGAGAATGTAGGAATACCTTCTCATCCTTTTTTACAAACTCAAGGGTAGAGTTTATTAGGAGACAAACAAATAAGGATGCTCATAGACTTGCTAGGGGGACCACATTTTATGCTAGTATCCACTATTTCATTGTATTACCTGATTGTATTTAAGATGTTCTTATTAATGAAATGAGATAGTTATTTTCCATAAAAAAAAAAGAGCAATTGAAAAACCAAAAGATGGTCATGTTAACCTATCTTGACGTTGGTTAATATAAACGCATAAAATGTCTTCCTTTTCATTACCATGATCAAAATAATTGGGGATCAACTTAATTTTAATTGGACTGTAATAGGTTTGCCTTTAAATGGCCCCTCACAAGTGGGCGGTGAGAGTGGATCCCTCGGATTTGTCGGCTATTGGGGTGCAGAGGCGGAGCCATTCACGGCCTAGGGTAAGCCACGATCCACCCGGGAAAATTAAAAAATTAACGACCATAGGTCTATTTTAATAGATTTTATACAATTTTGTGTCGGTTTTAGGTTTTGGCTGATTCAAATTCTTGCGAAATGGTGTAATGGCCCACCTGAAAATTTTAAGTAATTCAATTATAGGTCTATTTGGTGAGACTTTAAACAATTTTTCAACGGTTTTAGTTTTCGGTGGTTTCAAAAGTGACATCATGATTTTTGTGATGCTTATACTTGGTATGTTAGCATAGGCTTATAGACCTTCAAATTTTCATGGGTTTTAAATCTCTCGTATATTGTCATGTCAATTAAAAATTAAAAATTCTCAGTTAATAGTTGTACCGTACAAAAAAAAAGTTTCATAATTTATAATAGTTGTGTAATTATTTAAGTATCCACCTTAACTTTTTAGTCAAACTTTGTCGCTTCAACTTCCAGTTTATGCTTATTATAACTTTAATTTGTGTTATATATTATAATTTATTTTAGTGGCCCACTCGAATTTTTTTTTTTTTTTTTTCAGGTTACGCCTCTGTTGAGGTGGAAACCCAGTTTTCAAAAGACAAATTTATCCAAAAAAAACAAAAGACCGAGTTTCTTTTGTTTTTGAGAAAAAGAAATGTAAGAAGTCTGATAACGTACCAGAAGGGGTAAACTATTACAACATGATGAGAAAGTGTCAAAGTCAAACACATAAATAATGATTATGTTACTTATATGTTCTTCGGGGTTTTGATAATAAAATGGTTGGTTGGCCAATATATTTTGTTTCAAGAAATTACCAAGTCATGATACTATTAATTTATAACAACGTTTATTGAACATATAGATCCTTTTAAGTCAGTCCAACCGTATTGCCATTTTTACAAGTTTCATTGCTTATTTTAATTAAGATTTAGAGACACATAATAGTTACACACACACTATTCATATTCTACTTGCATAAGTTTCTTCTCTATTCTCATGTCTCATCAGCTCTTTGTGATTGTGGAATTCACACCTTCATTGATGACAGGGAGCTTCAAGGAGGTGAAGAAATCACACCATCACTTGTCAAGGCCATTGAAGACTCAAGGATTGCCATTCCTGTATTCTCTATCAATTATGCTTCTTCTTCGTTTTGTTTGGACGAACTTGTACACATCGTTGATTACTTCAAGACAAATCGACGTTTGATTTTGCCCGTTTTCTATGAGGTGGATCCTTCTTATGCGCGGCATCAGACTGGGAGTTATGGTGCAGCATTGGCTAAGCATGAAGAAAGGTTTCAAAATAACAATCAAAATTACTTAGATAACATGGAGAGATTGCTGAAATGGAAGATAGCTCTTAACCAAGTTGCTAACTTTTCAGGCTACCATTTCAATCTTGGGTAATTCACTTCATTCATATTTTGCTTCTATGTTAAATTTTTTAGCATTGTTGTTGTTGTTGTTGGTGGTGGTAGTAGTAGTATCCATTGTTGTCAAAATCCCGACATAAATCTTAAAATTTAGGATTTTGCGACTTTCTCCGCCTTCAACGACTCAAATCTATAGTAGAATCTTAAATTACGAAAAATTCATCGATTTTAATTGCGATTTTACGATTTCTTATAAACTAAGTCATTTATGACTATATATCATTAGTAACATATATTTAGTATTTTTCTTTTTTGGTAAAATCCATCGATTTTGATTGCGATTTTATGATTTCTTATATCGATTCTACAAAAGTTGTTGAGTAAAATCCTACGATTTTGGTTGCGATTTTAGATTGTCGATTTTGCTCTTCTCTTTTGATGTTGTGAAATCGGATCGGTTCAAACTCACACCAATGAAAACAAAGATGTGTGGAGCAAAAGGTAGTGGTAATCCTAGGTCTAAGTGCCTTCAAGCAACAACAACAAAACAGACCCAAAGCCTAAGTGTAGAGCTAAAACAATGACACTAACAAAGCATAAAGATAAGAAAGCTTAAGAAAAACAAACACACACAAGATGGTAACCCAGTTCAGTCAATATGACCTACTATGGGGGAGAGAGCAGCTCTCCAATCCAATATGATAAGATGTTACAAAAGGTTACAAGAAATCAGCCTTCAAACCTAATCTCTACCCTTTGTCTTGACACACCTCACTCAAAAAAGATCTTACAAGAGATTACACTAGAGGATGCTTATGATCCTTCCAATGATGTAATCTCACTACCCAAGGTGATTACAATGTTTATCCCAACCCAAGAGACTATCCCTACAAAGGTACTCAACTCTCAAGTTCCCCCATTTGTGAACCCTAGACCTCTTGCTTCAGCTCTACTTCAAAGAATGCAGAAAACCACTTAAATACTAGTCAAAATCGTGTCACGATTTGGCTTTTCCAACCGTTGTGACCAGTCCCTTTCAGGTAAACTTGGTGAGGAAGTTGTTGAATCGTGTCACGATTTCCCATCTCAAATGACATGCACCCTGCCAAGCAAATCGTGCCACGATGCCTAAATCATGTCACAATTTCTGGGCTGTTTCTGCTTACACAATTTGAAGCCAATATACAACATTCTCCACCTTAACTTCTAATTGGTGATGATGCCATTTTAACCATCAACCACCATGCTGCTCTCTCCAAAGGGAATTACTATTCAACAAACTTGATCAAGTTCAAGCAATGCTTGAACCTTGATCTAGGTAATGACTTGGTAAACACATCCGTCGGATTCTCTTCTGATGCCACTTTTTCCACCATAATCTCTTTTGATTCAATCATGTCTCTAACAAAGTGCAGGTGAATGTCAATGTGCTTTGTCCTTTCATGATACACTTCATGATTTTCCAAGTGAATCGCGCTTTGGCTATCACAATGTATCTTCACATATTCTTGAGTAATTCCTAACTCACCAATCATCACTTTCAGCCACATGGCCTCCTTCACCCCTTCAACAAGGAAATGTATTCCGCTTGAGTTGTAGATAATGTCACCACGGATTGTTGGTTTGCCTTCCAACTAAAAGCCGTTCCATAGAGAGTAAACACAAAACCCGATAGGGATTTTCTTGTGTCTACATTTCCCGCATAATCTGAATCCACATACCCCTCCAAAGCGTCTTTCCCTTGAGTTTCTCTTGTGTACTTCAAACCTCCCTTCAATGACCCATTCAAATACCTCAACACCCACTTCAAAGCTTGCCAATGCACAATACCCAGATTTGCCATAAACCGACTCACAATGCTAACCGCATAAGCTAAGTCCGGTCTACTACAAACCATTTCATACATGATGCTTCCTACCCCACTAGCATAGGGAGTAATAACCATCGCTTGTTTCTCATCCTCGGTTTGAGGACATTGTTTTATGGACAACTTCGTGTGATGACCCAAGGGAGTGCTCACAATTTTAGAGCTTGACATTCTAAAACGCTCCACCACCTTCTTCAAGTAACTAAGTTGAGATAAGAAAAGTTCACCTTTGTCACGATTCCTCAAGATATCAATTCCAAGAACTCGCTTTGCCGGACTAAGATCTTTCATCTCAAATTCTTCATTTAACTTTTTTTTGAGCTTCATAATCTCATCCTTGCTAGAACTTGCCATCAAGATATCATCCACATAAAGAAGAAGATAGAGAATGACTTTCTCATCCTTCTTCAACATGTACACACATGAATCATACCCGCTTCTCATCAAACCGACGATACCATTGCCTAAGGCTTTGCTTCAACCCATACAAAGATTTCTTCAAAAGACATACCTTAGAATTGTCCTCCATAAAACTTTCCGGTTGCTCCATGTAGATTGTCTCTTCAAGGTCACCATGTAAGAAAGCGGTCTTTACATCCATTTGCTCCAACTCAAGATTGAAATAATTCACAATAGCCATGAGAATCCTTATGGAACAATGTTTCACAACCGGTGAGAAGATCTCATTGTAGTCAATCCCCTCCACTTGAGTGAAACCCTTTTCCACAAGTCTTGCTTTGTACCTTGGACCCTCAACTCCCGGAATACCTTCTTTTTTCTTGAAGATCCACTTGAATCCAACTACCCTTTGGTGTTTAGGTAGCTTCACAAGTTTCCAAGTATGGTTCTTCTCCAATGAATCCATTTCTTCATTCACCGCCTTCAACCAATACTTGCTTTCTTTGCTCTCAAATGCCTCCTTGAAGTTTCTAGGCTTTGAGTCTTGCACACCTCCAGCCGCATTTAGAGCAAAACACACCAAGTCCGCATAACCATATCTACTAGGTGCTGTAATGGTCCTCCTTTCTCTATCTCTAGCCAAAAGATAATCAGGATCCACTACCGGTTGAGTTCCACTTGGCTCCGATGTTGAATCTTCATCTTCCACATCCTCTTCTTCTTCACTTGGAAGCTCCACCTCAAACTGAGTTTCCTCCACCCTTGTTTCCGGTACTAAAGTCTCTAGGTCTTTACACTTCATCCCCATACGGGTCTCATCAAAGGTAACATCCCTACTAATCAAGACTTTTGATCCTCCACCAGATTCCAATTTCCACAACTTGTAGCCCTTCACACCTTCCGGATAACCAATGAAGACACATTTCAAAGCTCTAGGCTCAAGCTTGTCTTGCTTGATATGCGCATATGCCAAAGCTCCGAAAACCTTCAAAGTTGAGTAGTTTGCCGGTTTCCCACTCCATACTTTCATATGTGTCTTGAAGTCTATTGCCGTTGATGGACAACTGTTGATCAAATAAGTTGCAGTCGTCACTACTTCACCCCAAAAACTCTTAGGTAACCCAGCTCCTAGTATCATACACCTCACACGCTCCAAAAGAGTCCTATTCATGCGTTCTACAAGAACATTTTGTTGTGGTGTTCTCGGTACGGTCCTATGCCTCTTGATTCCTTTTAACCTGCAAAACTCATTAAACTGCTCTGAAACAAACTCCAGGCCATTGTCAGTTCTTAAACCTTTTAGTTTAGTTCCCATTTGATTTTCTATGAGAGTGTGCCATTCCTTAAACTTTTCAAAGGTGTCACTTTTGTTTTTCAAAACAAAGACCCACACTCTCCTAGAATAATCATCGATAATGGAAAGAAAATAGGATCTTCCCCCATGAGTAAGAGTCTTCGAAGGACCCCAAAGTTCCGAATGTACATACTCAAAAGGTCTACTAGAATTATGCATGCCACTACCAAACTTTACTCTATGTTGTTTTCCTAGTATGCATTGTTCACAAAATTCTAGCTTATCCAATTTCTTTTTACCTAGCAAACCTTGTTTGGCTAGTTCAACTAAACCTCTTTTACTAACATGCCCTAATCTCATATGCCACAATTCAGAATTATTATGATGTACTACACTAGCTACCGATGCATTACCAATTACTATGGAACCATCTAAAATGTATAAACCATTCATTTTAGACCCCTTAACCGTAATCAATACACCATGCGAAATTTTACAAACCCCATGCTCAATTCTAGTGCAATAACCTAGATTATTAAACATGCTTATGGAAATTAAATTTTGCTTAAGTTCGGGAACATACCTCACCTCCTTTAAAAGGAATTCACGGCCATCAAACATCTTTAGACAGACGTTTCCCATGCCTTGGACTTTGCACTCTTTGTCATTTCCGAGTCGAACAAATCCTCCTTCTTTTAGAGCCAAAGTCTCAAAATATTCCTTTATAGGACACATGTGATAAGAGCATCCCGAGTCCAAAACCCAGCTCTTCTCCGGTTCCCAACTTGTGACCGCTAGTGCACCCGCACTTTCATAACCATCTTCATCGAACGCCACCGCAACTTGAATGGAAGAACTACCATTGCCCTCCTTACCCGGACAATTCTTCTTGAAGTGACCTTGTTTGTGACAAAGAAATAACTTGTACTTTGACTTGTCAAAAACCTTGGACCTAGATTTGGACCTTGACTTTCCCTTGCCTTTTCCTCTATCCTCATTCCTCCCTCTTGAAACATTCAAGCCTTCACCGCTATCATCAACCTTCAAGTCCTTGAACTTGGTCAATTCCTTGGTTCTCAAAGCCGCTTGGATTTCCTCCAAAGTAGTGGTTCCCTCCTTACCATAAAAGATGGTATCCTTGAAATGCTCAAAAGACTTTGGTAATGAACAAAGTAACAACAATGCCTTGTCCTCATCCTCCACATTAACTTCAATGTTGGTCAAATCATCAAGAATCTTGTTAAATTCCGCCAATGCTCCGAGATCGATTTAGACTCCACCATCTTGAATGAATAGAGTTGTTGCTTCAAGAGTTGCTTATGAGCCAACGATTTCGTCATGTACAATGACTCCATCTTAGCCTAATTGATGCCGTGATTGGTTCCCTTGCGACATCCCTTAAAACATTATCTCCGAGACATAAAACAATGACACTCTTTGCCTTGTCTATCATCTCACGCTTCTCCGCTTGTGTCAAATGTGCCGGCATCGCCGCTTCACCCTTCAATGCTTCTACACACTTTTGTTTTGTCAAAACTGCTTGCATCTTAACCTTCCACAACCAGAAGTCATTACTTCCAGTGAACTTCTCGATGTCCCACTTTGAACCCATGATACCAACTATACCACTTCACGCCTTAGCCCCACGGTGGGCGCCAATTGTTATGAAATCGTATCGGTTCGAACTCACACTAATGAAAACAAATATGTGTGGAGCAAAAGGTAATGGTAATCCTAGGTCTAAGTGCCTTCAAGCAACAACAACAAAATAGACCCCAAGCCTAAGTGTAGAGCTAAAACAATAACACTAACAAAGCATAAAGATAAGAAAGCTTAAGAAAAACAAACACACACAAGATGGTAACCCATTTATGTCAATATGACCTACTCTGGGGGAGAGAGCAGCTCTCCAATCCACTATGATGAGATGTTACAAAAGGTTACAAGAAATCAGCCTTCAAACCTAATCTTTACCCTTTGTCTTGACACACCTCACTCAAAAAGATCTTACAAGAGATTACACTAGAGGAAGCTTATGATCCTTCCAATGATGTAATCTCACTACCCAAGGTGATTACAATGTTTATCCCAACCCAAGAGACTATCCCTACAAAGGTACTCAACCCTCAAGTTCCCCCCTTTGTGAACCCTAGACCTCTTGCTTCAGCTCTACTTCAAAGAATGCAGAAAACCACTTAAATACTAGTCAAAATCGTGTCACGATTTGGCTTTTCCAACCGTTGTGACCAGTCCCTTTCAGGTAAACTTGCTGAGGAAGTTGTTGAATCGTGTCACGATTTCCCAAATCGTGTCACAGTTTCCCATCTCAAATGACATGCTCCCTGCCAAGCAAATCGTGTCACATTTTCTGGGCTGCTTTTGCTTACACAATTTGAAGCCAATATACAACATTTGACCTGTAGTAAAATCCCAATTTTGACAACCTTGGTAGTACCACTACTACTTACTATTATCCCTATTATATTCATCACCATCATCAATACATGAATGTAATTATGATACTGGTGCATTATTGAAGCTTATATGGTTGAGCAGGAATGAATATGAATATGAGCTCATTGGGAAGATTGTTAAATTGGTCTCCAACAATATCAACAGGTCTCCTTTACATGTTGCTGATTATCCTGTTGGAATGCAATCTCGGTTGCTACAAGTAAACTCTCTTCTGGATATTGGATACCATCTTGGAACATGTATGGTAGGGATTTATGGGATTGGTGGAATGGGAAAAACAACACTTGCACGAGCAATTTATAATTTAATTGCTGATCAATTTGAAGGGTTGTGTTTTGTTCATAATGTACGAGAAACTGGTGCTAAACATGGCTTAGAAAATCTCCAGGAGAAGCTCCTTTCCAAAACAATTGAATTTAACATTAAATTAGGACATGTCAGCGAAGGATCCCAATAATCAAACAAAGGCTACAGAAAAAGAAGGTTCTTTTGATTCTCGACGATGTTGATGAATTGAAGCAGTTGCAGGTTTTGGTTGGAGAATCTAACTGGTTTGGTCATGGCAGCAGAATCATTGTTACTGCTCGAGATAAACATTTGCTTGCAAGTCACGGGATCAAAAGAACATATGAAGTAGATGGGTTGAATGAGGAAGATTCTTTTGAGTTGTTGCGGTGGAAGGCATTTAAACATAACAAAGTTGATTTAAGTTACGAGCACATTTTGAACCGTGCACTAACTTATGCCTCTGGCCTACCATTGGCTTTAGAGGTAATAGGATCCAACTTATTTGGAAAACATGTAGATCAGTGGAAATCTGCATTAGATCGGTATGAAAGGATTCCTCATAAAGAGATCCAAAAGATACTTAAAGTGAGCTTTGATGGTTTGGAGGAAGAAAAACAAAGTGTTTTTCTCGATATTGCTTGTTGCTTCAATGGATATGAATTGTTAGAGGTTGAAGATATACTATGGTCATTGCATAAAAAATAGCATTACAGTGCTGGTTGAAAATTCTCACAAAGATTAGTGAGTTGGGTTATAATGAAACGACATTACATGATCTTTCTTAACGGAGATCTTTGTTAAAGAATCAACGGAGATCTTTCTTAACATGTTCACCTTAAATTATATTCAACTAGAGAAGAAACAAGTCATTGGCTCGTTAAAAACCTTACTTAAATGGCTCGTTAAAAACCTTACTTGTACAAGTCATTGGGATATTGGAAAAATAGTGCAGAAACAACATAAATTTCTGAAAATCACTTTTCAATTATAGTATCCTTTTTGGATCTTATCATATGACTGCAATTCAATAGCTTGTTACAAAGTGTACAAACTACAAAGGATGTTTAATGGATTTTTAGAATATTTAACTTAATAAATTGAAGGTTAAAGAGGAATACATTCGTACTGGGTGTACATCAAACATTTTTCTTCTTCTTAAAAGCTAACAACAATCTGGTGGTTGAAACCTGAAAGCACGATAATAACAAATTTACACAATAATCAAATCCAATGATGAATAACTTCTCCGAAATTACATTATTTTATTTTACTTTTTTCTTCTCGCAATTGAACATAATTAAGAACATCGACAATGTTGTGTGCATTCTAAAATCAAAGCGACATTGTTTTACAACGGATCCTCAAGTACTATTGAATCTCTATGTGAACCATAGTTCTATTGAATACCGCTATATTCACTGTCACATTTCTAACCAAAATATCTTTATTGGGTTTAGGGTTTATAGTTTGAGAAGAAATGTAACAACAAATAAAATATATTTGGAAGGACTACTATTCTTACATCACAAAGGACCATTCAATCAAGAGAATATAAAAAACTGTACTTAGTTCCCAAGAAAGATTCAAATTTGGAAGAAGAAAAAATGAACAAACCTAACAAAATTTAGCTGAAGCCAAAGAAACACAAGATGGAAGAAGAGTAAAAAAATTTAATCACTTGCAAAAGAAAATATTACTAAGAAAATATAAACTGAAATGGTAAAGTAACAATAGTGAAACGTTCAATTCCCATGTCCAGCTCTTACATTTTTATACATAGTAACAGCTTCTTTCATCACCTCATCTTGAGAAAGCAATTTTGCTCTTTTTTTTCCAGATGGATGAGTATTGAAACAATTGTTAAGAAAAGAATCGCCGACGATTTTTCCCAACTTCTCGAAGACTTTAGGTGCCATCCAGGGATCATAGCCAGCTGATGCAAGTAATAGAAATCCAATGTAATCAGCTTCAATTTCACTTCTGAAAATAGTGAATAAATTGGGTTAAGTCGCACAAATTTGTAACCGTGAAAGAAATACATAAAGATATTACAATCATTCAGCTGTTCATAATAAACATTGCACCATATAAGGCTTAAAAGAACACAATTTTCCATTTCAAAATGGAAATAAGGCTAGCCAGGATTAATTCCAATATAGAACTTTGCAAAATTATAGTACATTAAAAAAACTCTATGTACAAAAGAAGCACCTAAAATCATACCCTACTTGAAGCAGCACTACTTTGCAGCTAGACCACATCATACACTTTTGATATATAATATACTTCCTTAATCATAAAATAATAGTCATTTCAGATTTGTGCACAATTTTTAATAAAATGAATAATTGTGTTGATTTCATTGAAATAATTAGTACTCCCTCCGTTTTTATCTTTTGATGTTTTAGCTCTTGACACAAGTCTTAATGAGTAATCAAAATATATAAATATTTGTATGTTTTGGACTAAAAATTCCTTATTTATAATTAAATTCACATGTGATAAGTCAAATGTCACAACTCATTTAATAGTTTTATGGTGTGTTTTTCAACAAGGGTAAACTTGGGAAAACAAATTAAATATAATAAAACATCAAATATTTGGAATTATAGTGGAAGTCTTAAAACATCAAAACAAAACAAAATGGAGGGAGTGTCATTTACTGAAATACCCTTATTGATTGTAGTTATAAAGTAGTTAAGTTGGATGAAATTCAATAAATAAAGATATAATAATAGAAAAAAAAATTAATGCTTGATTGATAAAATGAAAATTATTTTGAGACGGAGAGGGAGTAACATTTAGCTAAAATATATCTATATACCTATTTAAAATGGAATTTTTGATGAAGCCATGGTTTCCCAATGTATATAAAAATCCAATTGTTACATTGAAATAATTTAAAACAGTTACCACAGATATGGCCTAACAATTCTTTGATTCCCAGACAAATACACAGGCAACTTGACTAAAATTATACACGCACTACTAGAAAAAGCAAAATTAGAGAGGGAAATTAGTGACGGAAAAAATAAAATTCCTCACAAATTCCTTGGTCGCAAAATTTAGTGACGGAATTAGAGAGGGATTTCACGTTTTCCCTCTCTAAAATTCCCTCACTAATTTTTGCTTTTTTAGTAGTGACGTTCAAATCCAACGCAAAATTAGCATTGTTGCGCAAAGAGGAGCAGAACAAATACCAAAGAGGAGCATTGTCAAAACATGGTTGGTTTGATAGTCCAAATAGAATGTGAAAAATTGTTGTTGATGCATCCAGAAACTAGTTAAAAGTAAGCACAACCAGTATAGAAAAAAATTACAAACACATTAATAATATTTTTAAAAGAATATTGAAAAGAAGATTAAAGGAAACCTTAGGAGTTAGGAACAAGTTTGTCAAAATCAAGATTTTGCTCAAGATTGAAAGAGGTTAGCAAGATCGCAAAACCTAAAATTGCAATCAAAATTGAAGGATTCTGCTTAATTGATAATGTAGAATCGAAAGGGGACGGTAAGATTGAAAAATCGAAGATCGCCACCAAATTCGAAGGATTCTACTCAAATAATATTAAATATACAATATAAAGTGCATAAACTACTTATACTATTAACAATAAATGACCCAGTCTCAAATTTTAAACATAAAACAAACTAGTGACAAAACTTAAACATAAATGACTCAAAGTCTCAAATCTAAAACGTAAAACAACCAAGCCCACAAAATGTAAAAAACCTAGATGCCACAAGCATACATCACATCACGAACGCACCAATTATAAGGCAGAGAAAAATCGCTTAAACATAAACAATTTCGAACAGATTTTGCATAGTCTAGGATTTAGATCGGTAAGGCTTCACAAAATCATAGGATTTTAGGATTCTGATAAGGATTTTAACAACAATGGTTAGGACTAACTCACAATTCAACAAGAAACAAACGTAAATGAAAAATTTCATATATGTACCTAGTGTGTATATGTTACATGCTTCAAAATCATACTCATTATGGTAATAAGATTTACAATTTTCAAATTGGCAAGAATACCATTGAATCTAGTACACACAAACATACATAATGTTTGTCACTCAATAATATCTTATAAGTTTATCTCAAATACATAAGATATGTTAAGATTTTATTACAAAATGTAATTAACTTCATTTAATTACATGTTTTCTTTTCAACAAACATGCCATAGAGTTTTCTCTTTATATGAAATGCTATCATGACGGCATTCTCCTATAAGCATGGAACTGATACATTACGAAACATTTGCACATTATGTGACAAGTAATTGAACTGTTGGGAATAAAAGGACTGAATTCCCTTCATAGTAAACATAAAATAGGCACCAAAGATGGTGAATTTGAAGGGCAAGTCGAAGGGAATTCCTGTTAGGAACCTAACTTTTGGTATATGGAAAGTGAGTGTTATGGATTTGGTACTGGAGAAGGTTACTGGTGTGAATTTGTGTGCAGGTTTAGTGAAAAAGGAGTTAGACTAGAAATATAAAGTAGAGAAAGATAAAACAATTATTTCCATATTCAATTTCCTGCTTGTTAGTAATAAGTTGTTTGTATTTTTCTTTTTCGCTTGGGTTTGAACCCGGGACCTCCAAATCCTTTAACTCTTAGCTCAAAGCAGTTGATATACCATACCTGGGACCTGGTGGAGTCAGTGATATTGATACCATGACAAAAATCCAAAATATTGACATGGCCGATATTTGACAACACTGCATAGAATAACAAAAAACCTGCTGAGAGGTATCGGAATTCCACCGACAAACTAAAGTTACTTCCGGTTTCAAAGGTTCATCCATTATTCCATTTCTCAGAAGAAGAAGAAAAGGCACTGGGAATTATACTGTTGAGGCTAAATAATGAGAAACAACTTTGGCTTGGGGGATCATAAAGGTCTGTGGCAAAGAACGACGGTACTTAGTTTGGTGGCAAAGAACGGCGGTACTTAGCTTGGCTGTTGAGGTTTCTATTTGGAATTTTACCACAATCTATGTTACGATTGCACAATTTACAATTCTAACTTTCGCTCCCATTTCTAAAAAAATCTTGATTTTTGCTGTGAAAGTGACTCAAAATTGGTGTTTGGAGGCAAAAATGATGTTTGCTAGAAAAGGCAAAATCGGGGCCCGAATGGATCTGTCCGGGGCCCGAATTTGGCTGCATGTTGGACGCTTTTCTTGCGGCAAAAATTGGCGCCCGAATGGTAAAATCGGGGCCCGAATTTACGCGCAGTGGATATTTCAGAAACGTATTTTTGGGCCAGATTTGTTACAATTTTATGGGAGTTACTTTTACTATAAATATAGGCTTTGTATCAGAGCAAACTTTGAGATAGAGGGGGCTGAAACAAGGTTTAGAAAGACAACAACAAAACTAGGGTTTGTCTCTTTGGAACAAACACTAGGGTTTGAGGGTTGATTCACCTTGGGAAACATTATTAGGATTGAGTCTCTTGGTTACGGGAAGAGATTGAGACTTTGGGTAGAATTAGGCGGGATACTTATTCTTGTAACTCATTGACATCTTTTTTGTAACGTTACTCATCATATAGTGAAACAGAGGACTGCTCTCTCCCCTAGATTAGGTCAATTTGGACTGAACTGGATAAACAAATTCTTTTGTGTTCTCTCTTCTTTTCTCTCGCTGTTTTCTATTTTTGCTTGTGATTATAACTGTTACTCACTTGTATTGGTTGCTTGATTATTCCTTGTTCCAAACATCAAGTATTTATTGTTGTGATTTATTGGTGTCAACTGTCAAGCATTTGGTAATGGTTTGTTATCAAATGCCTGGTGAAAGGTCACAGAATGAATGCCCTTTTTTAACGATGAAAATTCACAGTTCAGATTTTTTGAAACCATTTTAATCAAGTAGATAAGGAAGGAATCATTACCGTCTCGAGAAAAGAAGCATTAAGGAACGTGATTTCCCCTTTTGTGCTGAAAGCAAAGGTATGAAAACCATCAAGAAGTTTTCCCCTTTTATACAACCCCGTCATGATTTCTGATAGAAGAGAAATGTTGAGAAACAGAGAAGCTAAATGAGATGGGATCTGAAGAACCGGGAAACATCAATGTGCACGTGGAAGTGGAAATGTGATTTGCATTCAATAATTTAAAATAAAAAGAAAATAAAAAAATATTTCTTGTTAGGAAGACACGAATGCATAGAGACTAGTAACTAACTATTTCGACGGCGATATAGAGAGAGGAGAGTGAAATCAACGGTGGCGAAAAAAAAATGGTGAAGTTTCTAAAGACAATCAAGGCCGTCATCATCATTCAAGGACGGTACGCCATAAAGAAAGCCGTCGTCGTGAAGAATTTCGACGACGGACCCATGCTTACAGCCATTGACTTGTTGTAGGGATCAAATATTCATTCCAACATCTGGTACGATTCAGTATGCCCTGAATGTGTGCCTTGTTTTACAAGCGTTTTGTATTTTCAAGGAATCCACGCCTAGTAACTTGTTGGTCAAGACGCGTGTTTTTTGTCGAGAATCAGATGTATGATAATTTCCTAAAGTAGTGACAATATTTTAGGAAACTTTGGTGGTGTATTAGTTGTTCCTAAAGATGTTCTGACTTTTTAGGAGTTTACTTTATTTGTTCCTGATTCGTGTGAAGTGGATCAACTCATGGATCTGCATTATTCTGAAGCCCAACAAGTTGTTCAAGTGTACTGCTTCGGTAAATATTCAAGACTGCAAAACTTAATTATTGATTCAAGCCGTCATATTGAGAATAGAGTTTTAGGGATTTGAGTCATTGTTAAATGTGAGCCTTTCTTGTATCACTTTGATGCAATTATAGGACTGTGTTATTGAGTTGTAAGTTGTATACTATTCCTAAGCTTTGAAGCACGGAGGTAATTTGTGTTTGAAGGTAACTTCACCATTGTTTTGTATTCAGATAATCACATGGCGTGATTGAGTGGAAGTGAGATGATATCTCAGATCTAAGAGTTCCTAAGTTGAAGTCAGAATGGGTAGGTCCTAGGCCTTAAGTTGTAAACTTGGAGTTTGCTGAGATTTTATAATAACGACTATACTAGTAGATTTCCTTCCTGGCTTGGTAGCCCCCAGAGTATGTGTGTTTGTCACTGAACTGGGTTAACAATTCACCTGTGCCATTTACTTTCTTGTCTTTTACTTTTACGTATTTCTGTTTAATATTGTTAATACAATGTTTAAACATTAAACTCAACATTCGTCTTTTTGTGTCTGGTGTTGGAAAATCACATTAAACATCTGAAAACAAGTTTGCAAGGAATAAACTTGTGAAAATAGGGTTCCATAATCCACCAGAATTTTAAAAAACTCTATGGAATATTATTGAATGAATAAAAGTTGCATGTAGACTGCAACTGTTGTTAAGCTTAAATAGGGAAATAACAAAACTCTAATGGGCTGAAAATAAACAAACTGATACAAAAACAGAAAATTATTAAAATTGGGGTAAAATAAAATTACTATAGAAAATATTATGGAAACTCTCCTACATCAGATGCCGACGCGTTACACTCTTGATGTTGACTTGAAGGAGGTTGTTACCACTTACCACTGATGTTCTTTAGAGTAAGGATAAGAAGGTGACGTCTTTTAAGGAATCAAAGAAGAGGTTAGAGGAAGATTTAAGAAATGACTATATTGGAAGATCGTGTTAAACAAGAATGTGAGATAGGCTTGTAGCGGCCTAGTTATCAGAATACAATTTTAATGGAAGTTCTACAACAATCTTATGTTCCTTCAAGACTCTAAGAATCTATATACTTTCACAAATTCCTTCAACTATTGTTGTAAACTCACCTTCAACAATGCTTTTTATGACTACTTCTTGCATCAGTGAATATTGCCACATTTGTATCATTAGTCTTACTGAACAATAAACTTTTTCAGGAGTTGCTTTCAAGTATCTCAAAGTTATGTGCACAACTTCAAGGTGTGCTTTATATGGAGCATGTATGAGCTAACTAATAATAGTAACAAAGAGAGCAATGTCAGGACGAATATGAGCCAAATATATCAATTTTCCAACTAACCTCTGATACTTTCCATTGTCATCCAGGGTGTCTCTTTTTACCTAAAGTTTGGCATTTGGGTCCATAGGAGTGTCAGTAGGCTTACAACCACTCATACCAGTCTCTTGTAGGAGATCAAGAACATATTTTTTATGAGAAAAAACAATTCCTTTCTTTGATCTTGCTACTTCCATGCCAAGAAAATATTTGAGGGAACCCAAGTCTTTGATTTTAAAATCTGCTGCTAATTTTTTCTTTAATATCTTCATTTCTTCCTCATCATTATTTGTAAGAACAATATAATCAAAATAGACTATCAAAATAGTTATCATTCCATTTTGATCTGATTTTATGAATAACTTATGATTCGCTTATCCTTAAGTATATTCATGTTTCTTCATTAACTATGTAAACTTTTCAAACCAAGCTCTTGGAGATTGTTTCAGTCCATACAAAGACTTCTTTAGTTTACACACTTGTGACCCAAACATTTCTTCAAAACCTCGAGGACAATCCAAATACACCTCTTCATCTAAATCACCGTTGAGAAAGGATATTTTTACATCTAGCTGGTGGAGAGGCCAGCCCAAGTTAGCAGCAAGGGATGCGAGTATTTTGATTGTGTTAAGCTTTGCAACTAGAGCAAAGGTCTCTGAGTAGTCTATGTCGTAGGTCTGAGTAAATCCTTTAACAACATACCGAGCTTTGTACCTTTCAATTGGTCCATCCGAATTTTACTTTTTTTTTTTGTAAACACCCATTTACACCACAAAGTTATTGTACCTCCCGGTAGAGTTGTTGCACTCCAAGTTTTATTCTTTTCAAGAGCTTTCATCTCCACAAAAATAATTCCTTCCACTTGGGAATTTCTAGAGCTTCCTGTACATTCTTTGGAATTCGGACACTAGAGAAATGTGAAGTAATATCAAGAGGGAGACAAGTTTGGATAAGATGCAAAATTAGACAATGAGTGCTTAGTACATGACCTACCTGGCTTCTAAAGGCTATGGGATCATCTAGACAAATATATAGTTTTCTAAGCTATATTGGAACATCAAGGTTAGTATATAGAGAATTAGGATCAAGAAGAAGTTTACCTGTCTGAGCGATTTGACTTTCACTCGGTTCAAATTCTTGCCTAAGCCAAGGAATGGGGTCTTTTACTACTTGATCATGGTTCCTTCTTGCATAAATATTGCCTTTTGAAGTTTGTTGTCCTTCCTTAAATATTTTTTTTAATGTTTCATTACAGGATCCTTATGCGGTGTGCTTTAACTAATTTTAGAAAACTCATTTGTCTGATCTTTGATTTTATTTGTTGCATCAGGTTCGGTATGATCCTTAGTCATATTAGGAATAAGTTGAGCCAATTTTTCCAAGGCATTTTCTATAGGTGCATATATATATGGAACAAAAACATGTGATGTATATATACACATCTTTTAAGATAATTAAGTTTTTAAACAATACTGGAGAATCTTCATATGTTTTCTTACCCTGGAGATAAAAAAAATTCTTTCAAAAAAGGGTTTGTTTTCAAGATAAGTAACATCCATTGTTATAAACATTTTCTTTGTATTAGGATCAAAACATTTATAACCTTTTTGAGAAGAGGAATAACCAATAAAAACACGTATGATGACATGTGGTTCACGTTCACCAAGATGTTTATGTTTATGTTCGTGAACAAAAGCCAAGCATCAAAACATTTTTAGTGGTAAATCAGCTAAAATTAAAGCAATGTGAAAATATTTCAAGAAACTTTGCAAAGGAGTTTGAAATTTCAAAACACGAGATGATATACAGTTTCTTAAAAGTATTGCGTCAAGATAGCTTCACCCAGTAGATACTTTGGGACATTGGTACAAAAGAGTAGTGCTTGTGCCACCTCAAGAAGGTGTCGATATTTACTCTATGCAATCCCACTTTGTTGGGGTGAGTTAACACATGAGCTTTGATGCACAATTCCATTTTCAACAAAGAAATTCCACATGACTTAGTTAAAAAATTCAGTCCCATTTTCTAAACACTTGTATTTGAGTGTTACATTGTATCTGCAACAATTTACAAAAGTTTTTAATTATTTGACCTACCTTTTATTTTATTTTAATAAGTATACCCAACAAAGTCTACTATGACCATCTGTAAAAATGATAAACTATTTTTTGTTGGATAAAGTACTAGTTTGATTAGGCCCCCAAACATTGCTATGAATCATTGAAAAAAGTTTTAAAGGTTAATAAGTTTGAATCAAAAAAGAATTTTTATGATGATTCACAAATTCGAAAACCTCACATGTTTGATTAAGGTTCCACGATGAACCCCTTCTTATTTGTTGGATACCATTAATAAAATTTTATTCAATTTACAATCTGAAGTCTGGTTTAATTCGTATATGTTTGTTTCTATACTATATCTTAGATGGAGCAATATTAGGATTGACAACTCTATCCTCCATTCGAACAAGGCAGTAATGAATTGCTTAGTTTCTAATATAATTGAATCTAAGTTTGAATTTATAACTATAAGTCATCTTAAGGGAACCCCGTAATTTGAACGGTCAAATTGCGGGGAATTAAATAAACATCCATTTATTCATCACGTGGTTATGTTTTATTTTCTCAACATAAGACAAGTTATAAACGAATGATTTTTAATTTTAATTTCCATCAAAGATGAATAGAGGATTTAAGGATTTCTTAATCGCCATTAAACATCTGAATCAACTAAATCTAATCTCACATTGGACAAGACAATTAAAACCCTGCAACTACTTCAAATCTTCTCTTTTATTTGTTTTTCAAAATAGACACCACTAATTTTTTGAGTTGAACGGAAATCTCTATGGAGAAAATAAACTTACTACTTTATTACTTGGTACGATTTGGTACACTTGCCTAAAGTATCAATCATAATATTCCCACCATAAAAAGTAGTTACAATAACCATTACGACACTGCATATGTAGAGGTCTTTTCACCTTTGGACAATCAGCGGAAGTAGCACAAGGAGTTTTAACTGCATCATCAAATAAGAAAAAAGATGTCACTAAAAGGTGATGAATATTGTGTAAAAGAGAAAACTAGAAAAATAAAAAAAATGGTGAAATACATATCATACGTTTATCCGCTGTCTCAACAAGAAATAGAGAAAGAAAGATGATTAAAAGGTAAATAAAGAAGAAAAATTGAGCCATATTTGTCTTCCTTTGCATGTAATAAGGACAATTTTTAGATCGTTTTATAAGAAAAAAGTCCATGCTCCCTAAACTTTAAATAAATGAATTTTAGCCCATATGAGTTATTAAAAGCAATTTATAAAATTTTAATTAATGTTGATTGTGTCTAATCAATATGTCGTATGACCCATAATTTTTTTTATTAAACTTCATTGTATGTTAGCCTTTCATAAAAGATAGGAACAATCTTTCAAAAAAATAAAAGATAGGAACAAATGATGAAACTAATATGTTTATAAAATGTCAAAAAAAAAAACTAATATGTTTATAAATAATGCATTAAATAGGTGACTATATATTACTCCATCCGTCCCAAATTGTAAGGAAAAAAATCACATTTATTAAAAAAATTAAAACATAAGAAATTGAAGTATATTTTTTTTGTGTTTTCTTTGAAAAAAGTTTTATAGGAAGATGTAAAAACAATTTTCATTGGCTATTGGTTATGGAGAAAATGAAAAAAAAAAGAGAAAATTGAATGTAATTTGCATTTAATTTTATGAGAATAAACAAAAGTTTTTATTGGAAAAGATGATTTTATTTAAAAACAAAATTAAATAGGATAAACGTTTGTCTTTTTTGCTTACATTTCGGGATAAAAAAAATGATTTTTTTTTGCGTACATTTTAGGACGGATGGAGCATTATTTTTATTCATTATGAATACCATTGAATGATTTTGGTTTTTTAATAAATTTATATCAAAGTTAATACATATTAAAAGTGATACTTGTATAAGTTGAAAAAATGGTGTTATTTTGCTCAAGGAAAGAAAGAGGATTAATTAGTTATCAAATGGTGTGATATCTTTGCATGCAATAAAGAAATTTTTTGGATAATTTTATAAGTAAAAAATCCATGTTCCGTCAACTTCAATTTCATAAATGTTAGCACTTAGGAGTTATTATGGATCTAGATTCATTGTAGTCGTTTAAACACGCAGTCACTGCAGTCAATCAAATATCAATCATCTGATGGATCTTACGCTTTGTCTCAATGAAGGCAGACTAAAGTTTGGAGACAAGCCAGAACCTCAGATGTAAGTAGACTCTGATCCTTTGAAAGATGGGGATATGATACACACTGAAAATGCAGGTTGCAACATGGTCGCAACTATTGTTGACCATGTTGAGAAGATATCTGTCGAAACAAAGGTAGAGATAAAAGCTGAAGTTGCAGAATGTCAAATGGTGAGCATTTCCAATAATTCACAAACCGTCGAAGAAGTTATGGCTGAAACTCAGTTCGACAAAACAATGAAGACAACCAATACACCTGAGCAAGACGCTTGGAACATGATTACATCTTACTTAGCCGAAAACGAGGTCAAGAAAGCCTTAGAGGCCGAATTGCAGCAAAAGATGGTCATAGACACTATTAGAGAAGATACCGTCGAGACCTACAGTGAGTAACCTAAAGAAATAATGGTGGATGGTAAAAAACATGATTGTGTCTTCGATGATGAACCTTTAGGCTTCGAGAAAGATCCCTATGTTACAAACAAGAAGATCCAAGCCCAAGATCCTTTAGAGGAAATTGATTTGGGAGATGGGTTGATAAAAAGGCCAACTTACGTAAGTTCTAAAATTGGCCTAGAGTTCAAAGTTCGAATGATCACACTTTTGAAGAAATACAAAGATTGTTTCACTTGGGACTATAATGAAATGTCTGGGTTGAGCAAAAGTGTTGTGGAGTTAAAGCTACCAATTCGACTAAACAAGAAACCAGTAAAACAACTTCCAAGAAGGTTCGCGCCTCAAATCACGTTAAAAATCAAAGAGGAAATCGAAAAACTCCTCAAAAGCAAGTTCATCCCTCAATCTGCTTCTAGAAGCCTCTAGAAAGTTGTCTAAAGTACCTAATTACCCTTGTTACTTGTTGCCTAAGTAACCATAAATCAGGCTCATAGAGGGCTATAAATACAATCCTTGAGAGTCTTTTCAAGGCATGACCAGTACAATATAAACCCTAATACGATTATTGTACTTTTAGCAAGAACACCCAACCACCAACAAAAAATAAAAGAAACTTTCAGCTTCCACTTTGTTTTATTAAGGGTTTTTTTTTCAGGTTTTCAAGCTCCAATGCATATACATCCAATTAACAATTGGTGTCCTCTCAACAACGCATCATTGCAGCAGATGTTCATGCCGAACCAACTCATGGCTGAAATCCTTTCTTTTCTTAGCGTGAAGACCATCACGCAATTCAAGTGCGTAAGCAAATCATGGAATACTCTCATCTCCGATCCAACTTTCGACAAAATGCACTTTAAGAAGTCATCACAAAACCCTTACTTTATACTACCAATTCTGGAAGATCCTATGAAGAATGACCATTGTAAGGTTGTATCCTTACCGCTGCATCGTATACTCGAGAATCTATCAATCACTGTTGCCAGTGAGACTTACCACAGTTTGAAGGATGACCATTGTTAGGTTGTATCCTTACCGATGAATAGTATATTTAGAAATCTATCAAACGCTGTTGCCGGTGACACTTACCACAGTTTGAAGGATGGCCATTGCCAAGTTGTTGGTTCCTGCAATGGATTGCTCTGCTTGCTTTTCAATTCCCTCTCAACTACACATTCTATGTATTGGTTTTGTCTATGGAACCCTGCAACAGGGACAATATATGAAAACTTGGGGCTTTTTCTTGACTCTAAGCCTATATCATCTGGCCCTTTTTTCACATTCACTTTTGGTTGTGATTACTTATCTGGAATTTACAAGGTGGTGGTGTTTCATCAAGAAAGAAAAGAAGTGAAAAAGAACAAAGGGTTATGGAGAAATGAGGTGCGAGTTTTAAGTTTGGCTGATAGTTGTTGGAGAAATATTCAAAGTTTTCCAATGGTTCCTCTTATTTGAACTGAAAAAGGCGTGCATTTTAGAGGAACTGAGATCTGGTTGGATCTTTGTGATGACATCAAATCAATTTCTGTTGGAGGTTATTAAAAGTTTATATTCCTCATGTTAAACTTTTTGTGATTGTGTCCCTTGATCTTTTTGACGGAGAAAGACACAATTTTTTCTTCCTAAGGGTTTTAATGAGGTGCCATGCGTGGTGCCATCTGTTCAAGTTCTGATGGACTGTTTTTGTTTTTCGCACCACAATTACAAATTTGTTATATGGAAGATGAACGAGTTTCGAGTTCAAGAGTCTTGGAGTCAGTTATTTAGAATTGAATATGTTAATCTTCAAATGCATAACCTTCCGATGTATGATGACTTGGATTTACTTGGATACATGAAATGTGATACTCCGTTGTTCCCTTTGCACCTTTCTAAGAATGGCGACACATTGATTTTGGCAATTGATGAAGATGACAGAGAAATAATTATCTATAAGAAACTTGAGTTCATGACATCCAGCCACTCTCCACTTCAAGCATTTATTTTCCTCAAATTGGCTTGAAATATATTTTATATGTTGTTACATTTCTTCTCAAAAAATTGGCTTGAAATATGATAAAAAATAAAATAAAATAAACCTTATGTTATAATTATATATAGTACTCGCTAGGAAGAATGAAAATGTTACTAACTGGTGTGAAGAAATAACTTCATCTCATTTTAATTTTGTTGAAGGTTTTGAGTAGTTAGAATGTAACAGTGAATGTAGATTCTATAAGCTGAAGTCTCTAGTTCATGATCCAAAGTATCTAGTTCACAAGCATGTCATAACCAACCACCACCACAAGACGTTGAGATGGTAGCAAAATCTTGTACGGTTTTGGGATGTAATAGTTTTCATATGCCAAATGGTAATTTGACCATCACATTAGATGATGTTTCATGTTGCACTTGCATATCCATGTCTCACAAATGTATAAAGATGAAGGTGCTAAGTTAATGAATGAGTTCCTTAGATTAAAGATACAAGATGCTCATGAGAATTAAGTGCGACCGATTGAAAGGGGCTTATATAAATTTCAATTGGCTTCAAGGAGTCTTCCACCATATTGTGTCCAAAGCCTTGCAGTTTGATAGCAAGGGACGCTGTTAGAGATCACCATATAAGAGTTAGATTATCCAAGCTTATTTGGTCTACCTAGTTGGCTGCACTATCTTGTAATGGTTCCTAAAATTGATAATGGAATAAAATGATAATTGTGAAATAAAAGGTAATTAAAATTGATAGATTAGAACCCAATTAAAATTGATGTTCCAGGTACATAGAAACATTAAAGAAAAAGACAGAAGAAGATTAAGTCTAAGACTTAACCATTACTCTACTAGAGAGTACTAAGGGAGAGAGGAGAGACTTTCATCAATATTATTCATAACCTTTAATGATTATCCTTTCCTTATTTATGCACAATCAATAGCCACATGTCCATTTACTTCAACCAATTTCGTACATTTTAACAAGTGTATTTTCTCATGTGCTATTGGAATCATAACATATCTTCACTTACATCAATAGTAATATGTTTATGTGATGTACCTAAACTTCTTCGGAGGCCTCACTAAAGTGGTACTGGGATGTTGCAGGGTTGGTCTTAAGATTTTTGGTGTCTTAGACGAAACAATAAATTATGCTCTTTTAATATTCTTTTTCTTGTATCTTTTGTTGCAAAATGTTTATTCATAATTAAAATTCTCTAAAAATATATTTTTAAGATTCATTTATAATCAAAGATCTCTAAAAATATATTTTTCAATATAATTAAGCAAAGCGAATTAAAAAGAAATATATATACATAATACTAACTACTAGGTAAAAATATAAATTTTGGTGCCCCCATGATTACTTGGTTGATGCGACAAAAGTCATCAGCAAAACAAATTGTTTGATATTGTTCCCTGCTTAAGTAAAAATTTAAGAAAACTGACTACAATTTACTTAACCATTTAAGATATTTTGGATGTGGTTGTAGCAATTTTTTTCATAACTTTATTATGGAGCTAGAATTTTAAGGAAATATGTCCTCAAAGACTTGACTCTAACAATAATGAGACCAAACCACACGCATGTTGGTTCATTCTTGGAAATGGCCATATGACACCAAATAGCACATGAGAAAATACACTTGATAAAATGTACAAGTATTTCTTGGATTGAATAGTGGTGGATGATGTTATATTTTCTTCCTATGAAGGTCGGTAGACGGTAGACGCTTTCATTAGAGACCATCAGCTGGTTCTCTGAAAAGATCAACTGCAGCCGTCGAATGGTTTTTCCTCGCTTGCCAGAGCGCATGCTTAGGCAATTTGGACATGTTGACGATTCAAACGTCAGAAAAAAGATTACCATAGTTCTAGAGATTACGATATACCAATTCTGAGCATCAAGTTCAAAGTTTTTGGTTATGTAGAGGCAAGAGTAAGACAGTGAATACAATAATATACAACAGCTAGAAAAAATGAGCAGATCAAGAACATGACATATAAAATTAGTTTGGTTAAGTTAGTCCCACATGGAAGGTTCATAAAGAACCACGAGGAAGATTTACCTATAAAACATTCTTCTATAAAACCTGACAAAGTAACTGTTCGGATTCAATAACTCTCCTTTGTTGTCCTCTTAATGTTCAGTTAATATTTTTGGGTTCATTAATTTTTGGAGAAATTGCTGGTGTAAAAATGAATGTTATTAATTAATTTTTACGTCAGTAATTTTCTCAAAAATCAATACACCAAAATAAGTGTTAGATAATGCTTGTAAAGGCTAAAGTTTGGCTTCGACTAAAAAATTAATCCTTAAGCCTTGCTTTCGTTATAAATGAATGCATATATGAACTTGGTTGAATAATTAATTCGTTAAATTTTGGTTAATGATAAATAGGTCCTTAAACATGCATTTCAACAGCTAAACTTTTTTATGTTGTCATATATAGTCAATTGTTCATTTGCCTTTACAATGATGGAGCATATATGAATTTAAAAAGTAACTGTTCAATCTAAACTAAGCCATAAGAGAGAGCACTCTGGAAATGTTCTTAATAGCAGATTATTCAGCTTTCATCTCATAGTTATTAAATGTTCAAAAGATAACTTAAACTATACTCTTAGTATGCTTGGGATAGAATTTATTTGATTCAATTTCTGCCTTTTCGAAAAATATTAATTTAAAGGATTAAAGATCTAAAAATTTGACCTTGTTCATATGAAAAAAAATTGCCTTTTGAATTATGTGATTCGAGAAAACAAAGTTAAACCTATCAAACTAGTTTGTGAATTTGAAATGAATCGAGTTCAAGCTAAACAATAAAATTTGTATCGAACTCGAGTCCAGTTTCGATCTGAATCAATTTTTAACGAGTCCAGTTAACGCGGCTCATTCTTCACCCTATCCAATACAATGTAGACACCAATGTTAGTCGTATAACCAAAAATAAACTCACCCTTATTAGTGGTGGATTGTACATGTTTTATTTAGTACCTATTGAATATTTTGCTACATTATCAATATACTTTGTAGGAGTTATAGTTACATGTGTTGAACCGGCGTGGGTTGAATATCTTGCATCGAACCAACTTCCTCTAAAATTAGGGAAACACTCGGCTATAAATATCAGACACCCAAGTCAATAGAAAACATCTCTTTATAGTACTCCATGACCTATTTTTTATTTTTGTTATGTATGTGTCAAACTTTGTGATAAGTGTCAGAAATTGGATAAATTACATGTATAATTAAGACACTTATTAACTTGTTTTACAAGTTATTTATGTAAAAGCTCCAAATTAATAGAAAAATAGCAATATGTGCTTTTTATATCTAATGCCAACCATTTATGTAGGTAAATTCACTTGCCATAGACTTTAAGATCAAAAAGGGAAGAAAAATATGTCAAGAGGTTCACTAAGCAAGCTCAAAGCGAGCCCAAAACGAAGGCAAGTCAGTAAGTGAAGAAAATCAGATGCTGTCATTGTGGCTAAGCCACCAATCTGTGGCTAAGCGAGAAACCCGTCGCCACAGCGAGATGAGGCAGTTTAGGTGAGTTGGAAAGTACTTGAGGGTGAAGAAATCATTGTGGGCTCGTGGCTAAGCGAGCCGCTTCGTGGCTGAGCAAGGATCTACTTTTTTGCTACTTATTATAGAAGGCAACTCCGACTTACTTTGGAGGGGGAATTCATTCTTACAACACTAAAAAAACAATAGAAACTGATGAGAAAACAACCTGGAGGCAGAGAGTGACCAAGAGGAACGAAAACTCATCATCATTGGATCTATTCTAGGATTATATTGTAAGGTTACCATGATTATGTGTAACTAATTCTCTCTGTTACTGGGATTAGGTTTAGTTAGCTATGATTCTCTTGTAAACTCTCAATCTGGATGGTTTTATATAATCTCTATTTCATTATGTTCATGATTTATTTTGTGCTTAATGCTTTTATTGACGTAAAACTCCGAAATTGATATTTAGATTTAGAAAGTGCTAGACATAGCCTTTTTATTTGAAAGATCTGAAATAAATTCATCTATGGAACTTAATAGCTAGACATAGTGTTAATTTTGTAGTCATAATTCTATCGGGTTTTAATGTCGTTATATTGATTAATCGCTCGATAAATCGGGGGTTAATAGGTATAAACGGAACTCTTGTCGTGCTCCGGACACGGAAACGTATGTGAGAGATAAGTGAAAGCATAATTGAAAATTTGGAAAATATATAATTGATTAAGAGATTGCTATATAATTGATTAAGAGATTGCACTAGAATAGTAGTTAACGATATCTTATCCCAATAACTTGTCTCTCTTTTATTTCTTCCCGAATGTGTTGTGAGTGTGAATGTTAACATACACAACTTTTTTCAATACTTAGAACAATATTAATCATTGAACGGTTTCCATATCGCACTAGTTCTTGCGGAAACAATACAAAAATATATTTATTTTTGATACTACATCATGTTGTCACTATAATACTTTGAATTTATCAAAATTACAAAAAGATGCATGAATGCATCTTTTTGAGTAATGATATTGACACGACATTGACACACACAGACAAGTAGATGAATCTAACACAAACATAGACAGAGGACATGTTACTGACAAATTGACATTGGTTATTATTTGAGAAAATAAAGTAATTAAATATGATAACATACGTTGGTGTCATGTCGGTGTCAGACATTTAGACGCTTTCCATAAGAAGTATCGATATTACGTTGCTTCTTAGTTAATTTGGTCCTCAAGAGTATTTTAGTTAGTTTTGTCCAGCGTCACTCTGTTAGTCAAAAGATGCAAGAGAATCATTGTATCCTTAACGTTTATTCTTGTTTTGAAGAACATTCATTATACTCTAACATAGAACTTTCATCACTAATTAGAACAAAAACAAGAAAAATTCTCTAAACGGTCCACATAGAAGAAAGACGAGACCAATACTCCGATTGATCGTGAAACCCTAAATAATTCACTTTAGGCTGCCCACTTAAATGATTAAATGGTTCATTAGTATTCATTTTTGGTTCCTTGATCTTGGAAGATTCAAGTGTTATTGTTATTTAACACATCAATGCACTGAGAAAACATCACATATCATTTCCAAAGTATACATTTTGAACAAATACAAATTGTATTTAGGTCTGGAATTATACTTATGGACGGTAAAAAAACATATATCCTTCTAAGAGTATGCTTCCAAGGTACGTGTGGGGTCGAAAAAGAAGATCCTAAAATACTATGTCATTTGTTTTTTCAAGTTTTTTCAAATTCTAATGGATAAATTCATAAGGAAAGAATAGTGTTTTGATTAACTAAAAGCTGGGGCAAACGAAGCATAAAAAAAAGGTTAAGACATAGTTTAAAGAGTTTGTGTGCTAATGTACATCACAATATTTATTGGTGCAATCATTAACTAAAACTTTAACATTTACTTCAACAATTTTCAACTAAATGGAAATGTGATATATTAGATTAGTTATATATGTTGCTAAGCAAGAAGAGGGATTATTAAGAAAAATAATACTGATGTGACTACATATTAAAACTTAACTAAAAGAATTAAAAAGGTTAAAAATATTAGCGCAGCTTTGATTTCTTCACACACAAACAATCATAAAATTAGGGTTTATATGAAGAAGATGAAGGTATTTATGGAGATTAGAGTTTGTAATGATAAATGAGAGGGAGAGGGAGAGGGAGAGGGAGAGGGTATTGGAAAGTTGTTATTCACATTAGTATTGAAGTGTGTTACAAGCAAGCATATATATAAAATGACTTGGAGAGCATGTCTCTTGTAACAACCTAACAAACTTATCCAAAACAAACTAAAACTTATTGTTACAACACCTTGCGTAAACGTTTCCTCTTATAGCCTTAAACTCATCTGCCTCGAACGACCTCACTTGTTTCTCTGCCGAATTCTCCGTTCTGAACCTCTCACACTGTTGCTCATTGTTGCTTAAGGTTCTTACATCCCATGCATTGTTCGTTTTAAAAAAAAAATCTAGATTTAGGGTTATGAATTGTGTTCTTCAAGATTGAGAGTTTCCTTAAGTTGTAAAATTTTCCATACTAGTCTCAAGTAACAAGGCATTGCATCAAAAAGGTTTCAAAAGATGACTAGCATGGCAGGTTTTGCTAATGGCGAAATGTTTCTGAAATTCCAGAACATTTCGCTATTAGCGAATTTCTTGAGAATTTATGGAGATTTTCGCTAATGGCGAAATCTTCTGTGAAATTTTCGTCATAGGCCAATTATTCGCTATTAGCGAATTTCTTCTGGAAAAATTGTAAAATTTTCTTTCTTGACAGACAAAATCTTGAATCTTTTGTACACAATTAACCCTAAACACTCAGTAACATGAATCTCAGAAAGACATAATGCATGGAATGTTATAACATGAATCGAGCAACAATCTCTTATTCAAAATTAATATTAAAAAACGTGCATCCTTCACCCTCGAGTATACGGAATTCCGTTTGCAACGAATTCAACGTTGTCGGGTTACATTCATTCTTCCATTAACAATGCTCCGTGTCCTCGGATGAACTGACTTTGACTGCTTAGTTCATCGACCACCTCCGGGTACGATTAGCTTCTTATAGTTACTCACTCCGAGCCCTTCATCCCCGATACACACTTCAATCCTCCTGGATCCTATTCAGCTCTCAGGCATCCGTTATAATCATCGTATGCTAAATTGAGTTGATCAGGCTCATTTAACAACAACAACTAGAACATTTACTTGGAACCCAATGGTCCCACTACCTTAGTTGAAAATTAATGACCCACGACACGATCTGAATCGGCCTGCTCTGATACCAATTATAACGCCCACACTAAACGTATCTAGAAAGTTTAGTATGTGCATTAGAACTAGTATTGGATACATTAAAATTTACAACTTAATTACTTCAAATGAATATCTAATACAACAATACATGTTCATACAACAAAGATACAATGCTAGCTATCCAAAATATAGTAAAATATCCTTAATCCATAAGAGCGTCCTGCAGCGGGTACGAACGAGTCCTTGCTGAATATCCATTCGGCCATAAGCTTGCTAAATCCTGTCAACCAACCTGAGTATTTGAAACAAAAAGGATTGGGATGAGACATAATTTCTCAGTGATTTCTACCTAATCCTAGGCTGTAGGTAAACTCGGGGAAAACCTAGGGTTACCACGTGACTACTCTGCAACTTGTCGGTTGACTATACGTGTGTGGATGGTGCTTATCTAGACAGTTGTGCACGCTAGATCTGTCGTAGATTCTTCTTAACTTTTATTATAGGTCTTCTCATACTTATGCGTGTCATGGAAGTTAAGGGAACCTAAAACTGCTATACTAAGATATGGTAATCGCATCATAGTCTGAACTTAACACTTTCATGACATGATCCTAAACCGGACAATCGGGGAAATCATAAAATCGTCAACGGTACACTTCATGCTCTTGTCTTGCTACATAACTTATACATGGTTGCAATATATATATCAAGATCGTATCATATTCTATAACATCTTATATTGCATAGGCTTGCACATCTGGTAACATGTCATAACTCATAAAACTTAATGCATGATTCATTTCTGTTAAATTAGGTTAGTGTTGAACAAACATGTTAATCTTGATTCATTTTACGGAGTGTATCGGGTGGAGTAACCCCGAGTACAATCCCTTACATGACCGATGAAAACATAGATGAGGTACATCGGACTCCCTTAGTGTTGTGCAGGCCTACCTTATGGAGCGTGTCCCGTCCCCCTGGCATGAACCTCTTGTATCCCCCTGACGTGGATAACGGAGAGACACGACACCTACATCTTGCTTAGTCATAGTCATACATAAAACTTAAGTCTTAATCATAATCGTACGTGATAGCTTAACTTGTAACTTGCTACATATTTACCACGGGTCCGTGATCTACCTGTTAACGGTGAAATACTTGCATAACATTCTTGTTCGTGTGTGAAAGGATCATAAATCAATTCACGGATTTAACATTCTTGCTCCTAAGAGAAGGGTTCTACTTATACATGTTAGTCTTGCTATACTTAGGATTCATGCAACATTCTAGTTCTCGACGGTCTATGTCAAGGTTCTATGTTTTTCTTCCCTTCCTTAATTCATTGCTACCTGAAAAACATGCTTAAACTCTCTCAAGTGCCATTGTTGTTAAAATATGTTCATAAGTCTCATGTATTTTCCGTTTGAAACTCAAGCGTGATGGTACATTAGATTGTTAGAGATTAAGGGATTTCCTTGGATTAAAAGGCGTTAAACAAATGGTTTCGGATGGCATATAAGGCCCCAAATCAAGCCAAAAAGTGGAACATGTCCTGCCATTTTCGCTGATAGCGAAATGTTCTGTTTTGGCTTGTCTGGAAATTCGGCTGATAGCCAAAATTTGGCTATTATCCAACTGGTTCTGGGAAATTTCTCTATTAGCGAAATATTTCGCTAATAGCGAGTTTCTTCGTACCAGAAGTGCAGAAATTGCGATTTTTAATGTTTTACCTCAATTCCAATCAATCTAATGCACCACAAACATCCAGAATACATAGAAACTAAGGGAAATGAAATGCATGGCTCAACAAACATGTTTCAATCAACAATTGGCATAAAAGGGTGCTAAAATGAATATATACATACACTAACATGATACATGTTTTCTTGCTAGAATCACATAACCAAAGGTAGTTTACACTATCTAAGAACTCACCTAAAGATTGCAGCAATCCTCAAGCTTCAATTCCAACTCTAAACTTAACCTCCAAACCCTAGCTTGCTTGATTCTTGCCATATGTCCCAAAAGCTCCAAAGTTCTACCATTGCATCCCTTATAGTTGCTTCTTGTTCATGAACCCTCTATGATTCTTGCTTAGACACTACTTGCATGGGATTGGAAGCAAGAGGGAAGAAATTGAGGGATGGGGTGCCACCTCTAGAGAGAAGGAGGAGAGAATTCTCTTGTAAAGTTTAGAGAGAGAAAGACAATATCCAAATGAAATGTTTGTGACCAAACTTGCTTATATACCCCATGTGCAAAAATACCAAAATGCCCTTCGTTTTAATCGTGTTTAACTTGACACTGATGATTAGACTCGTTCTTAGCTGATATCATATCGTAGTATCTTCTGTCATCTCCATTTTCCACATCCTCTCGTTCTCGGACACATTCGACTGATAACTCTCTGATAACTGAAGAGTGGGTTATTACAAAATTAGTCTCTAGTGAATTGACATTAATATGAATTGGTCTCAAAAGTGGATTGTTAGTAGTAGTACCTCAAGTTGGGAGAATTGCATTTAATTTCATAACTATTGGATTGCATCTTTGGAAGATCTAGCTGGGTCCAGTTGTCATGTTTGATTGGTGATATATTTGAATGTTTCCAGCAGTATTCTATGTTCTAACTGGTAGTATCTTTGTATCTGTGTAATTCTCAACTGTGTATTATTTTCCTTGTAAACAAAATAACCTAAACTCTTAATAACTTATACGGTAAATCATGTTAGTATCTACCTTATTGTTCAAGGCAATACAAAACAAAAGATAAAACCTATAAAAACGTCTCTATCGTTATATTTCAATGACACTAGTCTTTCCAATTTTCTGCTTACTCTCAATTAGTCTTTTGATATTCTATTCCATTCCATTTCTTTCTAATCTCACACTCACAGAAACCTTCAATCCACATGCACACTTGAGTGAGTATGGAATTCAAGAAACATTGATTTTGGAATTCCATTAGTTGTTCACTTATGGCCATGTCTTCATTTATATCAAAACTGTCCACCATTTCAGTGTGGAATGATTCTCAAGTGGAGGTTTTGAAAAACACAATAATGAGACGATTGAGAGAGATCATGTGAAACTTTCAATGATCACGAGGCTCATGTAGTCCATGCAAGTACCAACTTCCCATTTCTAATGCACAACTTGGACATTAAGGTTCACTATATACACATTCACAACTTGGACATTAATCCCACATCCAAGAAACTGAAACAACCATGAGGAAGATTTACTTATAAAAACAAGGCTTAATTACTGATGTGGTCCCTTAAGTTATTTGTTGGTTACATTTGGTCCCATAAGTTATTAACTTTACAATTTGGTCCCTTTAAGTCATCTTCCGTCAACCAAATAAATCCCCACCGTCAAAACCGTTAACCCAATGTATAAGGTGGATACACATTGCAAGTTGTCACGTCACCGTTCACATTTGCCTATTTAACTTTTGGCAAAAGACTGACGGTGATGATTTATTTGGCTAACAAATACTAACTTAAGGGACCAAATTGTAACGTTAATAACTTATGAGACCAAAATGTAACCAACAAATAACTTAAGGGACCAAATCATTAATTAAGCCTAAAAACAACCTTGTATACATGAGGTATGAGTAACTTCTTGGACCCAATACTTCATGCTAAGTCTTTAGAATCCAAAAGGTTATAATGGATTCTTAAGTAGTTCAGCAGTTAAAATTTTGGTATATTAATTTATGAGGGATTTGTGGATTTAAAAGATTAATGTTATTAAGTATTTTTAAATCCTCATCTGTCTTCATAAATCAATGTATATTAAAATAATCCGAGTTCCTAATTTTTTTTGGGTGAGTAGAGATAATGAGGAACATACACCTTATTAATATCAACTATCATTTCTCTAATTAAACATGCATTACAATTTAATATATTTTAACATAAACAAATATTTTTATGATTGGTACTAATTTTGAACCACCATTTAAGAAAAATAAATTGATTTATTTGAAATTTAAATATCAACAATAATTAAATTTAAATTCTTTGCTATTAATTTTATAATTTAGAATATAGAATTCACTTTTAAATAACCATATTTTATCAACTTTATTAATATTTCACTCATATTAATTTCATTTTGTGTTGTTTTATATTTTATAATAGGGTTTAATGCTAGATGTTAATTATGAATAAAAAATAGAGAAAAATATGAATTCAAATTTTGACTATATTTAAATGGACTCACAATACTATTTTTCTTCAAAGTCTATTAGATTCTTTTAAAAAAACTATTAAAGAAGTAAATTGTAGATTTTAACATAAGAGTGTAACATGTTTTGAGGGTAAGAGACTGGAGTGTGATAATTATTTCATAATTATTAAGGGTCCTGATGTCTCTATCAACTGCTCATTTTAATTAGTTTAGTGTTACTTTCAATATTTTAAAGAATACAACTAGAAACACGACTAGGAGATCCCCGTGAGCTTAGCTCATAAGATCCCACCAAATAGAAACAATATACTAATTTTTTTTTTTGACAGATAACATTATACTACTTTTACTATTATAATAAAAAATGATATCATTTTTACTAATATAATAAAAAAGAAGCAATATATTATTTTTACTATTATACATTTAATTAAATCCTAAATTTCTATGGAATACATTTAATTAGTAACCAATTTTGTCAAAAATTGGTAGACTTATTTTAAATTTTATTCTCTAAACTTAGAATGTAATCAAATCCTAAATTTCTATGGAATACATTTAATTAGTAACCAATTTTGTCAAAAATTGGTAGACTTATTTTAAATTTTATTCTCTAAACTTAGAATGTAATCAAATCCTAAATTTCTATGGAATACATTTAATTAGTAACCAATTTTGTCAAAAATTGGTAGACTTATTTTAAATTTTATTCTCTAAACTTAGAATGTAATCAAATCCTAAATTTCTATGGAATACATTTAATTAGTAACCAATTTTGTCAAAAAATGGTAGACTTATTTTAAATTTTATCCTCTAAACTTAGAATGTAATCAAATCCTAAAATTATATGGAATACATTAAAAATATAATAATTATTAGAATTTTTCTACTTAAAATATTAAAAAATAAAAGTACACCAAAAAAGTAAATGAAAAATTATAAAACAAAATTGCATGAACGTATATATTATATAAATTAATATATTTAAAATTGAAGTTTTTTTTTACCAAAATATTTAAATTTGAAGTTAACAATATACATAAATATACTAAACAATAAATATGTTCTTATCTTTTTGTCAACAACAATTATAAGTTTTTGTTTTATCCTCTAAAATATGAATCAGATAAAATCGTAAATTATTGGGTAATATATTTAAGGGTTAATATAGGTTTAGATTTCAACCCTATAACATGAAAATTCTTTGGTTTTGATCCCTAAGCTCATTTGACTGTGCAAACAGGCTGATGTGGCACATACGAGACACATTTTTTTTATTATGTGCCACATTGACTATATAATTAGTTTGTTTTTCATTCTTTCTTTATTACTTCATACTTACATGCCCTTTTTTTTCATTTACAAATAATAAAACTTAAAAACAGGAGAAATTTTTCCAAAAACTTCTCTCCTCTCTCCTTTTCCGGAAATTTCTCCCCTCTCTCTCCCTCTCTTTTTCCGGAAATTTCTCCCCCCCTCTCTCTCTCCCTTTCTCCCCCTCTCTCTCTCCATCTCTTTCTCATACTTTCATCTATATAACTATGCCATCCTTTTCATATATATCAAAACACAGACTATAATAACAAATATATGATGAAGATCTCTGTTGTACTTTTAACCTTGCTAGCTATGTTGTTCCACATGATGGTAGTTGGGCACGCCTTTGATTGTGAAGAAGTAAATGCAACGATACCTCCTTGTATTGGATTTCTCATCGGCGACGATGACCAACCTTCAACTACTTGTTGCAATGGTGTTAAAGATTTAAAATCTTCGGTCCCCACCCAAAACGACCGACACAAGGCATGTAAATGTCTCAAAGAAGCCTTAACCCACTTCCCTAACATAAGGGATGATTTAAATGCCTTACTTCCTAAACGATGTGGTGTTGACCTAAGCTTTTATGTAAACAAGAGCACCAAATGTGATCAGTAAGCTCTCAACATTTTTTTTTAAAGTTTATTTTTAATGATTTTTTTAATGATAAGTAAATATTTATTATGTGAATATTTAAAATTTAATTTAAAAAAATTAAGTTTTGAAATCATTTTTATTTTATAGGAAAATTTTATGAAAATCAATATTATCTTATCTGTTTGAAAATTAAATAAAATAAGAAAATACACAACCATGTATGATATTCTCAATTAAAATTGTTTTAAAATCATCTGTTTTAATATTAATACTTATCTATATACACAACCAAACACAATCTTTCATGTAATATTTACTAATACCAATAATTATAATAATATTAATACTTTTATTTATTTATGAAACTATAAGAGATATTTTCCTTGGCATATACCATCAAGTAATCGGCAAAATCTTTATTATGTATAATCATAGTCATTCGTATTTTCTGTAGTCTAGATGCTATAATATATTATATTGATTTTTTTTTTTTTTTTTATGTTTGCAGAATTTCTTAAGCTACAAGAGGCATGAGCAAAGGAGAATTTCTTTAATGAGATGGACACTTGTTGCTAAAAAAAGTTTATGTAATGATATTGTCCATCTAAAAAAGTTATGAATATATTATTTTTTATTTACTTATATGTGAATCTCTCTCTCCCTCCCTCTCCCTCTCCCTCTCCCCCCTCTCTCCCTGTCTCTCTCTCTCTGGATTAAGTTTAGTTAGCTAGAAATTTACTTACATGTGAATCTCTCTCTCCCTCCCTCCCTCTCCCTCTCTCCCCTCTCTCTCTCTCACTCTCTCTCTCTCTCTGGATTAAGTTTAGTTAGCTAGAATTTCAATGTAAACTTTTGGTGGTATGCTTGGTTACATATAATCTCTATATGTGTTATTATATTGATGATTTATGTATGTTTTTAAGACCTTTTTTGACTTACGTCGAAAAATAATATTTTTATTTAGAAAGCGCGAGACTCCGACTATCTATCTAAAGGATGTGAAATTAATTCATACATGGATGTTAGTTTCTAGACATAGAGTTAAGTGTTTACAGTGACATATAACGTCTGATCTTAATACCATTGAACCAAATAATTGCACGAGATATCATAAATAATTGATCGGAGCTCGACTCGATAATTAACTTATTGAATTTGGTTCATGAACTAAATGAGCCGAACTTGAGCTGAAAATTAAGGTCGTTAATTAAATGAGTTGAACTTGAACTTTATATGGTTCGGTTTGTTTTGGTTCATGAGTTGTCTCGATAATATATATTAATTATCAACCTTTGAATTAAAATAGATGATTGAGATTAAAAGTCTCATTATAAACAATTCATATGTCTTTGCCTATATCTATAGTGAAGTTAAGAGTCTCAAACCTATTCAAGACTATTTCATCCCCAAACCCCATTTTTAAACCGTTCCCTCAGAACCCTCACCTTCACACCCTCATCGTCATCGTTCACATAGCTCCTTAACATATGTTTCGCTAATTGCTGAACTCCCAATCCTTTTCGTCCCTTTTTTCAACTGAATTCATATTGAAAATTAGACACTCTTCTATTAATGGCACGCATCAACCATAGAGACTACTAACTCAATAGATTTCTTCACCACCTAGCTGCTACACACTCTTTCCTCTCAAACCTTAATTTTCATATCCAACAATTTTTAGCGATTCAATTATACAAACAAGTTTTTTTTATGGCATACAAAAGGTTATTGCATGTTAGAGTTGAATATTAAATTATGTGATTCGAACAACCGTAATAAACCTAACGATTCAAACCGAATTGTTCGTGTACTTTAAATGAGTTGGACTTAGTTGAAAAAAGAGTCTGTATCAAACACGAGTCAAGTTTCGAACTGAACCAATTTTACGAGTTCGACTCACGTCTATTCATTTCCAGTTCTAAGTATTGTCTTTTTTTTGCTTGTACTTTTTGGCGTGGTTTTAGCTTTTTACTAAAAAAAACAAAACAAAACAAAACATGGACCACTGGGTATGATCCTGCTCAATAGCATGTGATAGGTAAGAAGTGATCAACACAGTCAAAATAATAATTATTACTTTCCTTGGTCATTTCCTCTTGTCTCAAAAAAGATTTAATGCGTTAGGGTTAATATATTTTTTAATATAAGAGGGTTAATTAGATTTTTGTTATATTAAATCAATAAAAAATTATTAAAGAGTATAGTACCCAAGTTATTTTTCTGTTAAAAAATTAATAAATAAAATTTGTGATCACTAAAAAAAGAAATCGTGAAAAAGAAAGTTTATTTTGTCATATAAGTTTTGACTAACGAAAAAATTCGTGATGGAAGTATATGTGTTAAAGCGTGAGTTGCTAATACCTAGTATTATTCTTTCTTGATAAGGTCATAAGGATGGTGCTCTTGACATGCAAAAAGATATTACATATGTCTTCTTTTTCATTTTTAAAGACAAAATTTTATTATTGGCAATGAAAAGCTAATATATACAAAGTGTGCATATACACTGATCTAAACAGAAGTGTGTTTGGATGCCAAAGCTAATATATACAAATTACATCAAAACATGTGTGCTAAACAACAAAAAGAACCTGAAAATTGTACGTGAATCTCGAACTTTGTCAAAAAAATTCCATAAAGATTAAGAGTCTTGAATGATAGTTTGACTAATAGTTTATTTCTAAATTTCAGAAACTTCAACAAGCCTTATTGGCAATGAATGGTGTGGTGGCCGACAATAAAAAAGATAAATTTGTATCATATGAAATTTCTTTCACGAGCTAGACTCAAAACATTATTATTATATTATATTTCAAAACAGTGATGTTTGTTACAAGTGTATTTAGTTCTTGAACAATGTTTAAGCAAAATAAGAAAAGATATAGAGGGAGGTGGATGGAAGGTCCAATTGAATTGGAAGGAAAGGAGATAGAGGGCACAAACATAGCGAGAAGAAATTCCAAAACTATAAGGGCGTGTTTGAATGGAAGGTTTTGGAAGGGAGGGAAGAGTTTACTTTTCATTTTTAAATTACTAACACTATAAAATATTTTTTAAAAAGTTAACATATTAACATTATAAACAATCATATAATATTTCAATTACACTTAATTTATTTTAGAAAAATATGTTATATAGTCCGTATTTCAGAAAGAAAAGCAAATTATCCCCTCCCTTCCCTTCTAAACCTTCAAGTCAAACACACCCTAAGAAAACTGCTATTTTCCCTTTTATTTTTGCTCGTTCTCATCCCGAATTTTCAAAATTAACCTCAATAAAAGTTAACTCACGCTAAGTACCGAACATGAATTAACTTATGTTGCTTAAAACTAACGGCAGTTAAGTGCCGCTAAAAGGAAGAAGAAAAAAACTTCACGAACTTAAGTCCTTGGCTAAAAAGAATGATACATTTTCTAAACCTTCTCAAACTGCTTAATTGCGCTAGCTGGCTGAAGTCGGCTAGAAAGCGCAAACAAGAAGTTAGAGACAACCACAATATATGCAGACACAAGGGCATCACACAATTTAAAACTAACATGAAACCAACACAATTATAATGCAACACTTAAAAAGAGTACAAATTAATATTAAAAAAATATGAGAAATGATAAAGAGTGTTCTTAAAGCATTGGTTTAGAGGACAAAAATAAAAATATTGTATTGGAAAATGATGAAAAGTGATTAATTTAACTTTTGAAAAGTTAAAAAAATGTTGAATTCAAAACAAACTTACTACTATTAGTTTCCTTAACCATTTTTCTTAAGATACTTGTTAGTAAGACCCAAAAAATATATACGAAATTAAAAGAGATAATTAATCTCTAAAGATCATCTTGCCTATATTTTCATCTATACACAGGCAAAATTTTGGAAATTATAGAAGTAAAACAATAGAAATGAATACTTGTTCTACACCGATACAATTTTACAAGTCCATGCTTCTTAGAATGTCAATGAGAACTCCCAGCTTCATTACTTGCTTAAGATTAATGTCAATGAAAGATACTAAATCTACCCAATCATGAAATACATGTACGGTTCTAAACTTTTCATATTTAGCCGGCAGGACTTGAGTCTCGTGGAGTTTTTCTTCTTCTTTTCATATAGGCAATGCAAGTTAATTCACGTTCGATATTCAATGGTGGTTAACTTACGTTGAGGTTAATTTAAAATTTGGGGTGAGAATGAGCAAAAATGAAAAGGAGAAAAACAATTTTTAAACTATAAAACACAGAGAAAACTAAAGAAAACTATATCCATTGCGGAGGGTAGTGCAAAATAACAGCAAAAAGAAATATACCAGGATGATGAAAGATCCGAGGGAAAATAAGAGCAAATAAGTTTGATTCTCCTCGGTGCCAATTTCGATGGGCTAGTTTAGGTTCTTAAAAAAAAACAAATAACTGAAAGAAAACTAACTACCACACAGAGGATGATAAATATACAAACAAAAGCAAAAAGAAAGATACCAACAACGTATTGAATTTATAATTCATATTACATTGATAATATCCATTACCAGATGTAACAATTACATTGAATATTCTAAGGTTAAACGGTAAAATTAGTTAAAAGGTAAAATAAAATTCTATGGTTGTCTAACGTTTTTCTAATAAACTAGATACAATTTTGACGAAATGAAGAGTGAACACAGAGATCATGGAATCACCAATCTCTCTTTGATAATCGTATAGGTTGGTAAAGTGATCCACCAAATTCATATCCATATACCAAACATATTTTTTTTAATAGATTGGATTCAATCCATCCATTTAAAACTATGGATGGATTCAATCCATCCAACTTATTTGTAAAATCTAATGGAATAAATGAAATAAAAAATGTCCTAATAATAAAGAACTAAAAAATATTAAAATTAATTTAAAACTAAGAAATTGGAAAAATCTCAAAATACAAAACATAAAATTATAGAAATTTAATAGGGGTAACAAAATTATTAGTTTTGATGGATAAAATTATTTTCTATTGACTAGGCCTAAAACAAAAAATTTCAATTAAGTCCATTTGAAAAAGAAAATTGCTCTTCCCCCTTTTAAAATTGTTCACTCCCTGAAAAATGTCCAGTGTGAGTTAACTCACGTTCGATATTTTTCAGCGTGAGCTAACTCAAGCAGACACTTTTAAGATCGATGAATGAGAAAAAACAAAAGGGAAGAGCTATTTTCTTCGAAAAAAAATGATAATTAACCCAAGCCCAAATCAATTTTATTTAAAATTTTAATATTAATGAATATATATATATATATATATATATATTAATTGGGGGTGGTTGACTGGCAGCCACCAATGTTGGCCACTTCCGTTGCTGGTCTATTGTGCACCATTGTCGTACGTCGGAATGCCGCCATGGGTTACTAGAAAATTGACCGAAGAACTGCCGTGTACCCGCCGTAGTACATCGTGGTTAGTAGCGGTTATTGACCACAACAACCATGTAACATCCCAATTTAAGTATTAAGAATTTAAAACTTTTTCGTCTCAAATGGGATTTTACCTTAAATTTTTAACTTAAAACTTCAAACAAACGACTTTGAATAGCTTTCTTTTATAAGAAACATTTACAAGGTATTTACAAATTCATAAAAGACACTTTTAAAAATTACAAGCCACCTCCATCACAATTGTTTTTTGAATGGAGCCACCCCATCACATTTTTAATTATTTAATTAGTATTATAAAATATTTCTGAATTATTTAATTCATTGGCCTTCTATAAAAAAAATCATTGGGCTAAACAGATAAATTATTATTGGGTCTTGCTACATAAAATAAGTTTAGACATGTTTCAAATTAATAATACAGTAGGTTATTACCCCACCACTCTTAAAAAAATACAGTAAGTTATTAAATAAATGTGTAGTGGGTTATTAAATTAATTTATGAAGAAAAAAATAATACACTTTAAAATATAGATTGGATGGACATCTATCTATTATAATCTAATAATGGATGGATCATATGGATTTTATACTTAACATATTGGATTGGATGGATTATTTTTTTTGAAAAACATTTTGTGGAGTTTAATGGATTAATGGATTGTTTTGATCCATCCATTAGGATCCAAATTCATATTCATCCAATCCATCCATTTTGTCACCACTAAGTAACTGTTATTTTTATTTGAGGAAGATGATCAAAAGGTTGAATCACCAAGCCTTCCAATTTCATCCTTCTTCTCTCTTAGAAAAAAAATTATTTTTGTCAGTAGTTTTTCTTTGTTGTTTCTGCTTCACCCATCTCAAGGAGATGACTTTACCAAGCTGGAGAATTTTTCACCACTAGGATATACTTTTCTACCATTAGAATATATTTTGGAAAATGTTTAATGTCGCGAAACATTATTACTTGAAAAAACACGAATAGGCTGTCAAAGGGTAAAACGTTAAAAACAAGTATCTTTTCCTCATCACTTTGAATCAGAAGAGTGCATTAAAGGATGGGGAAGGAAGAAGTGCTTCCTTATCTCTCTTGTTGCCTTCAATCCAACAAACTTTGTTTCATCGGTTGTACCTTTGTTTGTGTCGACTCGGAGCGCGCCGAGTCTCTGAGTTTGATTGGGTTTAAGGATGAGATGTATTTTCCTTCCTACTAAATTGCATTGCTTTAAAGATAAAACTTAAAAGCCTAAAAGATATAAACCAGTTCTTTAATTTTGAAAGTTTTTTTTATCATTCTCAATTTAACTTTGTGGAATGAAATATAATGGACTATGAAATGAAATATTGAATTTTATGCTATTTTGAATTCGAGATTGACCTGGTGTTGTTTTGTACTGATGATAAGTTGGTTGTTTTGGCACAAGATGAATAGAAGGATAACGATGAATGAATAGATTGTTTTGTACTAGTGTTGTTAACTTTTCCTTCTTGTTATGTGGTGCAGGGAAATGTTTGAAGTAGAGGAGGCAAACAGTCACATTAAAAAGCTTTTTAGATAAAGACCCACTCATGAATTATGCCAACCGCTCATGTATTGTTCCAAAGATAAGATCTAATGGTGACAAGGCTTTTGTGAAGCATTTGTGAAATTGACATCGTGATATATATCAACGTTCATATATTTTTCTACCATTATCATCAGCACTGCAACACATGCTCGTTTGAAGGCATATGCCTTAACTCTTGATGGATCAAATTCATACCTCGCATGGTCTAGTATCTTTTGGATTGTGTGTTTGTGCAACCATTCTCACACATCCGATCGTATCTGCTCCAACTCTGAAGACTTGAGAATTCTCTGATGTTGTGCAACATATCTATAGAGAGGCTCAAGGAGCCTTCATGTAATAATGGAGAAAGGTTTGAAGAGTTTGTGCGACCCAGTAGCATATTAGGCTATGTTTGGATATTTTCATTTCGATGATTTGTATATTATATTGTATTGGGATATTTTCATTTGCATATTTGATGGATGTGTCATATTGTATTTGGATCTAAACTTGTCTTACAACACATGATGTAATAATATATTTTTTTGTATTAATCAAAAGTAAGTATTCGAGTATCGTTTCCACAGGGACTAGTGCGATATCACGAGCCATTCAACATTAATCGCCATTTTAAGTTAGGGTTTAATTTGTTGTTTGGATAAAACCTAATCGAACTATAATGCGATAAATAAACAGAGATTTGACAGAGATTAAAACTGTTGGGATTAGACTTCACTGGCCGAACGACGCATAAATACGCATGATCGTGCATATAGATTCTAGTTATAATCTGATATTACCATATATCCTCAACAACACTATTTATGTCTAAATAATGTCGTAAGCTCAATTGTATCTTTTAATCGACAATTTCTCAATCTAATAAACAATCTTATAGCATTAAGCTTTAATATTTGAAGTGATTATCAAAACCTAAATCCCATTTCTAGCATTCAAGTTCCAATAGATAATGTTCTAACCTAGATTCAAAAAGTATTTTTCAATAACATTCAAAATCTATAAGATCAAAACATCAAAATACAAGAACAAAATCAATATCAAATAAAACTAGAATCATATATTGCTTAGATCAATAAGAATACATAATGTGCTTGATCAGTTACATCTAATCCCAACAAGATGAGATTTAGCTACTCATTGTCATGGTAGCCTTGCAAAAATGGAAGAAATGATGAGTATGCATGACAAGTTCTTGATTTCTCAAGTAATCCTGATGATGTTACACTCTAACACTCTTGTTATATGTTTCTCTTACAACTTTGCCTATGTCTCTCTCTAAAAATGATAGTATGATTTGATAAAAAAAATAGGAAAAAGGCTTTTATACTCTTTTTGATAAGTGACAACTCGCCAGACGAGATGAGGCTCGCCATGGAGAGTGGAACTTTCTTCACAAGTGGGTTTCTGCCATGTTATCAAGGAGCCTGAGACCGCCTTATCTCTCCATGACGAGGCCATTGCTCGCTGTGGTGAGGCCATGTTTCCCTGGATTTTGGACTTTCTGTAACTTGGTTGCCCCTTCCTCGCTTTTGGCTTGCCATGGCCTCGCTCTGGCATGTTAGAGACTTCTCAAAACTGGTTCTCTTTGTAACTCCTCAAAGTGAGCTCGCCATGGCGAGTGAGCCCGCTTCCTTATAAATGTGGCAAGGCGTAGACTTGTGAAAATGTGAACTTTCTGACTTAGCTCGCCCTGGACTCGCTGTGGCGAGTTAACCTTTGCATAATTTTGTTGATTTCGTCCTTGCTCATTGTCTTGGCATCCAACTTCCTGCACAATAGGATAAAGTAAGATAGAAAAAGCATAATTGGGCATTTGTTCATTAAATCTTGGCTTTCCCTTGGATAACTTGTAAAACAAGTAACAAAAGTGCCTAAAATACCATATGAAATTAATTGCTTTCCGGCACTTATTAACACACATCCCTCTAACCATTGATCTAACCAGAATAAAGTCTTGGTCCCATCACCCACCACCCTTACCAGGCTCTCATCAAACCAAGTTCCCACCCTCCAATCTTACACCTTTATGAATGACTAAAATATCTCTCCACTAACCGGATCTTGTTCTCTCTCCCTCTTTCACCCTGCCATCCTCCTCACACTCCATCAGTGCATCTTCTTATAGATTCACAACATTTACGCTACTTGTTTGACAAAATCAACCATAACAATCACTATTAGTTCCAAATAACTACCTAACAACTAAAACTAAATAAATTCCTAAAATCCTAAATAGACATATATTAGATGATTTAGGTCATGCAATCACTCAATACATCATTAAATTAGGGTAATAATTAAAAGGCAATGACCAACATTTTTGAGGTTATCGTCCATGCATGTAAAGGAACCCCAAATAACTACAACCAAATTCATCTTTCTTGATTTGACAACGTTGGAAACCAAACACTAAATTCATCGAAGAAATAGCTAAAAAATTTAATTGCCATGACCCCTACTTTACTAGAAGAGGATATGAAGACTTTTTTTCCACTCGTACGTGTAACACCCACGGCCGACGAGGACGGGGAGTGGTCGTCGATGCACAAGGCACGACAATGAGTGGCTCCCAACAACTTCTAGAGGAACTGAATCACATCGGAATGAGAGAGATCCTAAGGTCGTGTAGGTATGGGACTACATGGTTGAAGGAAGGATTATAATAATTTTTTGGTGCTACCTATATCTACAAGATTCATCTTCTTTTTGGTAGCTCATTCAATAAGAACTTCACAGTTAAACGTGTGATGAGTAAAACCGCAAGTGCACGGTTCTACCGAAGTAGTAAAAATAGAGTATCGTTCCAACAGAAAGTTTTTCAATTTTTACAAGATTATTAAAAGAAAGTTTAGTTGTAAAGGTTTGATTTTTAACGGAGAAAAAATAATAATAAAAGGCGCCTTGGGATTATTGGTCCGTCTTAATAACAAGTCCTTCACAAACAAACCCTAAACCGTTAATTTTATATTGGACCCACTTTCTAAAGACAAGTTTCTCTTAAACGTATCAAAGCTTCTCTCGAAGTCATTGAGTGTGTTCCTCTAGCAACCACACCTATTCTCATGGTTGATTGCTATTAGAATCCTTGAAGAACGAAACTTTATGTGTCTCAAGGTTTGCTAGACTATTCTCATGTTTCGCAATCCTTGTCTGATTTCACTTGTTCCAATATCAAAGCTTCGTGTTAGCTTTATGAATTAATATTTGAGATGATGAATTAACAAATACTAACCCTCCACTTTCGCTTTATGAGTTTGGTATTTGTTAATTCATTATAAAAATGGTGAAATTAGATTAGAAGGTAGATTTATATAAAATTAGGGTTTATGATTTGGTTTGATTAGGATTATGTCATTAAGACTTATCCAAAAATCCCAAGACAAGAAGAGTCTACTCACACATGTTCATAGTAGACATAAAGGAGAAGAAGAAGAACATAAAATAACAAGAAAATAAAAGAAATAACTTTTATTAAGAAAGACAATTGTCATTATTGAATTCCAAGAACAAAAGATGAATTGTTGTGATAGCTAGCTACTCTATTTATAGTTTACAATGACTTAAGCCTTAAGAAAATACATCACTAGAATGTTCCACAAGAAACCACAGGCTTTTAGGTTAGAAATAATCTAATAGGTAGCTTGTCCATGAAGCAAAAGCAGCAAAAGAGTGTCCTGGGGGTTGGCACGGGCCGTGCCAAGCTTCTTACTTGGGGGAAATATATTTTTGTGCTGAATCTTCGTATTTTCAGCCCGAATCAGCTCCAAATCCTCTTTGTTTTGCTCCAAGACTGAATCTCTAGAATATTTGTTCCTGAAATTAAATATCTTGCAATTGAAGTAAAATAGCTCTAAAAAGGAAATAATATTAAATAAAATGAAATCAAATATAAATAAAATATACTCAAATATTATATTAAAAGCACTAAATATTGACTCATCAGCAGACTTGACTTGGAGTAGTCTTTGGATGGGTGACCTACCGGGAAGTTTCCCGGTAAGCGTGCGAGTGAGGACAAAACACGCTGAAAAGACTCGTGTTGGTTTGTAGGGTCAGTCGATAATGCTTAAAGTCGTCTGGGATGTTACAGTAGGCACAGTCTGAATGTCGGTAAATCTTGCATCTACAATTTGTTGTTGTAACTATGTATTATATTACAATCAACCACCCTTACACGCCTACTGCCTATTCGTTAAAGAAGCTTTAATAGATAACATATACCCTCCCTTACCTGCCTCAATGTTGTTATTCTTTTTCCTCCCTCATAATTAAAATTTTCTCACCTCACCCTCATCATATAACTCTCTTTTTTCTCCGTCCCCTCCCCTGTACCACCCCAATTTTTATTATTAATTGTAAGTATTATTAATAGATAATATTAATATTATTATCGGGTAAAATTATTATTATTGTTATTATTATCATTGAGGCTTGATATTATTGAATTAAATCCTTTGTGGTTATAGGTGTTACGAATAATGAGAAAGTAAGGAGGACTTAACTAGTCGAGTGAATAATGTGAGAAAAACAATTTTTAAGGAGAAAATAGTGTGCCATTGTTGATATTTTAGGGAGTTTTGGTGGTTATTAATATTTTGTGTGAATTTAAATTATAAAGAGAGGAATGATATAATAAATAATAAAGATAAGAGGTAAGAAATAGAAGTAATAAAATAAGTGGGGGAAAAGGGAGTAAAGTATGATAGGTGGAGGAGAGAAGAGTAATAATAATAAGAATTTAACCTAGTTTCCTAGTATAAATAGAGGAATAGAAATTCATAAAACATTATTGCTGAACGTTTGAACCAGAGAGAAGTATAGAGGAAAGGAGGCAAACCCTAACTAAGGAGAATTAAACCAAAAGCTGCGTTACCAGAGAATTCGAGGTAAGGGGGAGAATTTATGCACTTTAGGGTATCTTAATCTATGATGGGAGGGTTGTCTTAAATTTAAATACATTGTTGCTGTTATGATGTGAATTTTGATAAGAGAATGATGATAAAGGAATTGAAAGATGAAGTTGAAATTGACAATTTAGGAAAACTAGTTTAGGTTTTTGAATTGAGTTTTAGTTTTAAAAAGAGTGGATAATCAGGTAGGTTAACTAAGAATTAGTGTTTGAATGATAGGGTAGTCATGGAGTGAAGATTAGGGTTGAGTTTGGCGATTTTAGGGTCGAAAATGGAGTTAGGAAAGGTCCCTTAAGGCTAAATCGCATATGCGAAATCGTAGAAAATCTATGATTTATGTAACCGAAACAAACAAATAAAAACTGGCACTTTTCTGTTTAGGATTAGGTTTCGGTTTCTTCATGAAATTTTTATACATGAATGTTAGATTTAATTGGGCGTTGGTTTGACCTCATTCTAATGTCTAGAACTCAAGATATGGTCAAACTACTACACATAGGTCAGCAGGGTCGTACTCTTTTCTGAGGCTTAGAAAATCCAACTTTAGACTCTTTTATGTTCTGAACTAGGTTTTGATGTAAACATGAAAGTTGTAGATATGGACGTTAGATGTGGATTTTGAGTGACTTCAATAAGACGTCTAAAACTTGAGTTATGATCAAAACACTACACATAGATCAGCAAGGTCGTGCACTCTGCCTAGGTTTAGGAAAACCAACCTTTGCACCCCTCTTTGTATTGAATTGGATTTAGGTTCCTTCATGAAAGTTTTATATATGGGTATTATCTTTATTTTTGCTTTGGTTTGACCTCATTCATACATTCCTAAGTTGAGTTGTGATTAAAATGTCGCACGTGGGTCATGCTGCAGTTTTCAAGAAAGTTCAGCACCACCGTTGTAGTGACTCTAAACCATCCATGATAGTAGTGGTGATTTTAAGAAATCTGTTAACGTGTAAACTAAAGGTGAGGATCCTTAAGCTTTACATCTAAATGAGGGAGTGTGATTAGGCGTAAATAGAAGTGATTACGTCAAGATAATAGCAAGTCTAAAACATAAATCAGTGATAGTGATCTAAGTGAATTTAATGATGTTAAAAGATGACTTGATAATAGGACGTGAAAAATAATGAGCTTAAGAGTATTGATAATTGGAGAGTGAGATATCCAAGGTAATTAAATAACTTATAGTGAATGTCATTAGGAACGTTTAAAGTGTAAAAACAAATAAAGGTTATAGTGTAGTCGAGTGAGATGATCGTAGGCGAGATGTAAAGAAAGATAGGGAGTTGTGAATTAGGTAATGAAAGATAATTGTAATTATAATAGAGATGAAAAGTACGGGAAACAATTAGAGAGAGAAAGATGAGTAGGAAAGCGGATAAGCGGAAATAGTTATAATGTTTAGCGATAATAATAATAACCGGTATCGAGAGAATAAAATCTCGAATTATAATATAGTCTGTCGCGTCATTTTTTCGGAGATCAATGCTATTTGATTAGCGTTTGACTCACTAATTTATTCCACGACTGAACATTTAATTTTTTAAAAGAAAGTGGAAAAAAGTTCAAATACCACATTTTAAAGATTAAGGGTTCGGGGGTTGGTTACATAAAGGGAAGGTATCAGCACCCTTTATGTTCGTAGAACTCTACGAGAACCTCTTGATTTTATTTAATTTTTGTGCTATAAACTTGCTTGCTTTTTGAAAATGGTTTTAAAGTGATTAAAAGAAAACGAAGAAGAGAAGCCTATTATCTACATTTTTTATTGATTTGGAAGGACAAGTGTCCTTTGCTTACGTACCCGTGAGGGATCAAAAACCTCGTAGTTCGGGGTAGAAATTTCGTTTGATTGGTTTTGTGTTTTTTATTAGTTTTGAAAAAGTTTTAAAGTGAAAAGCCAAGTGGCAAATGAGTATTGGTGTTTTTTTGATATTAAAAGAAAAAGGTTTAAAGTAGAATTAGAGTTGATTGCAATTTTGATTTATGAAAATAAAAATAAAAGGAGGGATCACTTGATCTTGGATCAAGGTTTATTGTGAAAAATGTTTTTTTTTTGTGATTTTGTGATTTTGAATGTTTTTGTTGTTTTGAATATTTAGCTAAAATTAAACTAACGGAGCATAAAAATAAAAACGTTGGTACCTTATGGTGGCGTTGGACCACCACAAGGACCTATTACCTAAACTACCAAGCATAAAAAGTAAACATACACCCACACACGTACACATGCACCTACCACTATTACATTAAACCTATAATACATGCTATGGTCTGCGAGAAAGTAAATGACGAAAAAATAAATTATGCATGATTTACATTAGACCTATATTTACATTCTAAAATCTAAAAAAATAAATGACAATAATTAAATGCATGCGATGATATTAAACCTAAACAAATTAAAAGAAGTGAGTAATAATAATAATAAAAATGCATGATCTAATATTAAGCATGGAATAAATAAATGTGTAAAATAAAAGACGATGATAAAATGAAATAGAAATGCTAAAAAAAATTGATTGTGAAAAGTTAAATGTGGTGAGATTGATGATTTGTTTTAAAAATGAGTTTTGGAATGAATAAATATAATTGTTTTTTCGGATTGTTTTAATAAAGCATGATTCAAATTAAAGATAAAGGACAAACTTAAACATTAGATTGGCTTATGACAACCTGTCAACATAAAAATGGCTTATGGCATAACAACCTGTCGAAAAAGAATGGCATTAAACACAAAAATAACAGATAATAACAAGTAGCCTAGAGAATAACATAAAAACAAATAATAAAATGTAGCCTAGAGATATAACACAAACGAATAGTAAGATGCAGCCTAGAGATATAACACAAAAACAAATAGTAAGATGCAGCCTAGAGATATCGGATACAAAACAAAAAAAAAACATGTGAGATGCAGAAATAGAATATACGTGTATCTATAGTGAGAGAAGATTCAACGCAACATGAATGAAATAGGATAGAAGAGAAGGGATACGAACAATGATGGATGGATTCCGCGGAAACAGTGTGGTTGTCGGAGGGAGGTGTTTGCAGGTTTTTGAAATATTTGTGCGTGTAAATTGTGTTGTTATAAATTGGCCCCCAATTGTGTTGTTGCAAGTTGCTTTTTATAGGACTGGGATTAGGGTTTGTTTTTAAAAAACGGTGTGCCTTGACTTGGGGAGGAGGATAGCTCATTTGTTACAGATTGTATATTTTGGATTTATACTCTTTTTTGGACTTATCATCTTATAATATAAATAAAAATAAATAAAAAGAAAGGATAATTATGCAGACTTGGACTTTGGATACTATTTGGACTTATTGACATTTTTTTGGAATTTTTGGACAATTAATAATAAATAATTAAAAATAAAGTGAAAGTAATTATACTAAGAAAATAAAAACGACTAATTAAAAATAGGAATTAAAATTAAAGATTAAAAATAAGGAAATTAAACAAAAGATGGAAATTAAAAGTATAAAAGTAAATATAAATAAAGAGAGAAGAGGGCCCGACTCGGAACCAAAACATGAGGTATTTTAAAATACCTCTCTGCCGAATTTTTCACTGAAAAGTCAACGACCGATTAGGGTCAAATGACACGTGTCGGTGGAATCTTGGGTCAAAAATTAGGGTATGACATAGCCTTAGTGAGGAATGTTTCTGAAGTCGAAGGTACTGATAAAATGAGATAATAACTTTAAATTAGGATTAAGTTAAGATCAGGAGAATAGTCGATGTATAGTATAGATGACGACGAAGATGAGAACAAGGTAATAAGATATAAAGTCGTTTTAAATGAGAAGAATAATTACGAAAGAGTTAATGACGATGGTGGGGAAGAACCTAGTTGTATAGAGAGGAGACATTATATGTAATGATAATGAATTCGAATACATCTTGAGACTAAGAATGTGTAATAGGTTATGCTGTCTGAAATAAAGTATATAGAGAGCCTAGAGTAGATGATGGGATAGAGTATCTCTGTAAAATGAATAATAAAATAAAATAGAGCGATGTTGATGTAGAAATGAGTCACGTGTAAGGATTGAATTAATAAAGAGAATAAGTGGTGATATAAACGGTCGATAGAGATTGTTGATAATTAATATTAAATATATATATATATGATTAAATAAATAAGATGAGAATGATGATGATTAAATTATGATGAAGATGAGGATGACAATATTTATATTTTAGTGGTGATGAGGATGACGATAACTATATCATTATGATGATGAGAGTGATGATGCTTGTCTATGATGATGATGAGAGTGATGTATATAATGATGAGAGTGATATATATAACGATGACGAGAGTGATATATGATGATGATGAGTATGTTGATGATTTGTGTGCTTGCATTTAGAGTTGTGCATTTTAGTGAGAGTCTTGCATTAATATGTGAATTATTTGAATATGTGTATACTTGTGTTACTTGTCGAATTTATTTCTATACATTCATATAGAGTCTAAGACTGATGGAGTGCATGACTGATGAAGAAGTCCAGTAACATATCTCTGGCAAACTATGATGAGAAAAGTCTAGTAACATAACCCTGACAAACTGATGAGTAGGAGTGGTACCACAATCATATAGGTCGTTAGGAGAGTCCATATGCATATATATGACTATTTTGTATTGGGTGTTTGAGTGGGAAGATGACGTGCTGCTGTGATATGTGAAATGAAGATATTATACATAGTAACTGCTGAGAGTGATGAGATAGTGAAGACTATATTCTTTTGATATTTATTTAATGTGCATGTTTTCCCTGATAATATGTTATGGCTGGATTTCTCACCCTTTTCTTATTGTTGTATTTATGGTGTTTGTACTTGTGGGGTACATATACTTAGGACGAAGAGATCTAGTTGCGGGACGCCTAGCAGGATACGACGGGAATTGTCTTCCGTCAATTTTATTTTAGCAATGATTAGATATGTAGTTGAATACGAGCTCTGATATGTAACACCATGGGTTGGGGTTAACGTTTAAATTAATTTGATTTTGAGTTTGTATCTTGGAATTAATATCATTTCAATTTATGATCTTGAATGACAATGATAAGATTTATTAATGAGAATAGTGAAATGTTTCCGTTTTTGAAATTACTAAATAGCAAGAAAATTATATTATTTTTGTGATATAAAGTCGAGTTGGGTAACATCCTTATTATTAAATATATTATTATTATTTAATATTTATCGACGGAATTAGGGTGTTACATCCCCTACCTACAACACCTTCAACTCCTTCACCTCGACCTTCTGCAACCCATTATTCCCCCTACCATCACCCTCACCAAAGAAACACTCTCATTTGTTATAATGATTTTACCCTCTGTCTCTCGATGCTATCACTCGAGAGATCACAAGTAGAGGTAGATTTGTATTCATGTATAACTTTCCGAGCTTATGTCGTAGAAATAATCGACTATTTTGCCATCGACGCCTCAGAATTAAGTTGTTTTATGGATCTCGTGTGACACACGGTAATTAATAGCCTCAAAGTTAATTCAAAGTAAATTTTTGATAAAATAAAATTAGACAGTGTGCCTAAGTTATACACTGTTTTGTTCAAACAATATTATGACAGTGAAAAATGGTAAAATATGATTTGACTTATATATAATTTTTTATATAGTGATTGTATGCGTAATTATTAAACTAACTTTTTTAATACCACGGGTTTGACCAACTCTCGTTATCCGTTACGTGTATCGAGTCATTTTCATATTACCTACCTTTTATACTTATAGCATTTTTTGATATAAATAAAGAGCTAAAGACTGTGAAATTTTATCATTTAGCCAACTAATCTCTTGTGAGTTTTCTTGAGCTCATTTTAGAGTATTATTTTTCATAGCCACGATGAATAACTATTGGGTTTTTCATAGAGAAATAACTCAAAACAATGGTTCTAGCCGTCCTGTCCAGCCTGATAGTCAAACTCGCAGTAACCATCAATCTACAAATGGTTACCTCACAACACCACAAAACATGCCACAAAGACCCCAAAATCATCATCTAGTTGGTGTCAACAATCGATCAACAAATGGTTTTATTCATCATGTTCAGCATGACGGTCAAGCTCACAGTAACCATCAATCAACAAATGGTTACCTCACAACCCCACAAACCAGGCTTCAAAGACCCCAAAATCATCTCATGGGTGTCAACAATTTCAACCAAGGTATCAATCTTATTATTAATGTATTTTTTTAAACTTCATATCTTAAAAATAAAAATTTGTGTTGGTAAGAATAATCCACCATAAATTTGTGTCGTCATTTAAATTTTTTCACTTCATTTGGGTTTGTTTGTATATGAGTTGTCAAACATCAAATGTACAATTTATGTGAACACATGAGTGAAGAACAATAGATTTAAACACCAAAAGCTCATATTAAAATAAAATAATAGATTTGAATTTTGAAAGTTCACATCAAATCGATCAAAACACGAAAAATGACATGAAAGAAAAGGTAAAGAAAGAAACCGCTATATGAAAGTAAGTTAAAGAACGTTGAGGCTCTCTAATAGATTTGTTTTTATTTTTTGAAGGAATAGATTTTTTTTATTGTTATTATTATTATTATTATTATTATTATTATTATTATTATTATTATTATGACTTTAAGTTAATATTTGTTTCACATGTCAAATGTAGAGAGGTACCAGAGGAATACCAATTTTGATGCTGCAACTTTTCCCTTTTCTGCCAATGATACTACATCATTCATGACAGCACCTCGATATGGTCGAGCAATACCCTTAGGCTCGGGTCTAACAAGTAGCCACCAACAACATCGAGCACTGCCCTTAGGCTCAACAAGTAGCCATCAACAACATCGAGCACTGCCCTTAGGCTCGGGTCTAACAAGTAGCCCACAACAACATATGAGCTCATCCAACAGTACTCTTCTTTCTTCTTATGATGGAAACATAGCTCGATATTTCTCATCCAATGTTGTTGGTTCCCAAGGTTCTAAAAATTGGTCTCGAAATCCTTCAAGACCAATTTTTCAGAATCAAAGGAACTCTCGATATCTTCCATATGGAGAGGGTTCAAATCGTAGGAATAATTCCATTCCGTCCAACGATTTCAACCTTCGTCCAAGTGGTAATGCAAATGGATTTCACAACGTGAATGATGGACCTATTCCAAGTGCAACTCCTCCTCCATTTCGTCCTATTAACAGTAATGATTTGAGCATGTTTCTATCTTCTGGAAATAATAATTGGGATTCAACTCGTGATACATCAACGAGTCATCGTGTGTTCGACATTCGAGCAAGTGAAGCTAGGAATATATCAACTCCTACTCCATTTTTTCCTATTAACAATAATGACTTCAATCCTCGTGCAAGTGTTGATACAAATAGATTTCATGTGAATGATGGCTCAATACCAATTACAACTCCTCCATTTTGTCCTATTAACAATGAGGATACAAGCATGTTTCTCTCTTCTGGTAATGATAATTTGGATTCAGCTCATGAGACATCAACGAGCCATCATGTGTTCGACATTCGAGACACTGATGTTGGGAGAAGGCCAATGACTCCTCCTAGTAATTCTTTTGAAGCAATACAAACTGAAATGAAAGAACTACTTCTTTTCAAGGATACAATTCCTACAAGCTTAGTGTCTAAAGCTGATGATGCAAATGAAAATGATGATGAGCGTTTGGATCTCTCGCTTCGTCTATAAATTATGAATATCTTATGTCCTTTTGGTTTAGTGAATCATCACTTCTTCTTTTTTCCTCATAATAAAATTTAGATGTGTTACAACTCTCATGAGAGATGACTCTCATTGCTGTACTTTTTTGTTTTGTTTTGTCCACCATATAATATAATAAATTACTTTATGATTACAATCCAAGTACTAGCGGCTTACTTTGATCATTGCGTCAATACCGAGTTTTAGAAAAATACACATACTTTTAGGCAAACATAATTTTAATGAAAACAAACGTTTTTGGGCAGTTTTAAACAAAAATGATTTTGTTTCAAAATAGGTGAATTAATAATACATGTATTTCTTTATCAAAATAAAAATAAAAATAATATATGGATTTGTATAGCGACAACACAATTTGCTAGTAATACGACTTTGTTTATTTTGATTTCCCATCTTTGTGCGGTGTATTTTTTATTTTCCGTTTTAGTATTGTGTTTATTTGATTCAGGTTGAAAGATTATTAGCTTTGATCAAATGCAAATTCAATCAATGACTTTTACGTCGTCAACGTTTTAGATTAAAAAACATGAGTATTTCGGTGGCTTGGCTTGAATATAGTCATATTTGTAGGCATATGTACTCTACCGTTTTATGTTTTTAAAATAGATGATCTGAGTTTGCTTGCAGATTCATCGTTTAATTTTTAGCGACTTTGAATATGTATTCTATTGATGTACTCAATGAATTTGAATGAATCATATCGTGTATAAAAAATCAAGCTGATGAAGTTAAAAAGGTAATTTTGGCTCTCTAATGAGTTTTATAAAATCTATTATTAGAATAATATAAATATATAGTATTTTTTAATAATATCCTTACATAAATAATTTTTTTAAGGATGGTATAAACAACTTATCAGTTTGGAAAAAAAAAACTTATATGCTAACTTGACTTATTGTTCGAAATTAAAATGGTATAATTCTATCCGTTAAAAAGTGATTTCTTTGACTAGCAATACGACTTTGTTTATTTTGTTTTCCCGTCTTTGTGCGGTGTATTTTTTATTTTCCGTCGTCTTAGTACAATGTTTATTTGATTCAGATTGAAATATTAGTTTTAATCAAGTGCAAATTCAATCAATGACTTTTGAGTTGTTAACATTGGAGATCCGAAAACATGAGTATTTGGGTGGCTTGAATATAATCATTTTTGTAGGCATCTATACTCTGAGTTTTATACTATTAACATGAATGATGAGAGTTTATTCGCATATTCATATCCTTTTGGTTTTTACTTACTTTAAATATGTTTGTATCGGTATACCCTATCAATTTGAATGAATAAATATTGTTTATTTGTAAAAAAAATAAATTAAAATGAAATCAAGCTGATGAATTTAAAAGTTAATTTTCGCGCTCAAATGAGTTTTAATAAAATCTATTACTAGAGTAATATAAATATATAGTATTTTCATAATAATATTCTTACATAATTTTTTTTTAGGATGGTATCAATAACTTATAAATTTGTCAAAAAAAATAATACTTATAAGTTAAACTTTAATTATTACTTGAAATTAAAATGGTATAATTCTATCTGTTAAAAAAGTGACTTCTTTTACTCTTTTTTTTTGTTGATATTTAAAAAGTGATTTTTTCCTTTAATTTTTTTTAAAAAAAAATAGTGATTTCTAGACCCTCATTATCAACATAACAACATTTTTATAGAAAACCTTTTAACATATAAAAACCTTTTTCTTTAAAAAAAAACATATAAAAACCTTTGAACATAAAAAATAATGGACAAACATTCTCAAAATTATATATAAATATGTTAATTATGAAATAAAAATTAGCAAAAGTGCAAGTCCAGAAATGTTATTGTGTAATGAAGAAATTAAATTTTATTTCTAAATCGTTTTTTTTTTTTACAAGTGAATCTTTTTTATATAATAGCTTAAATCAAATATATATTATTCTACCTTATTTAACATCCAATCCTTGTAAAAAAAAACATCCAATCTAATATAATTACCTTAATTTTAAATAATTCTATAAGAGGACGTCTGGTATTGACACAGTTCATAGGTGAATCTTACTTGATTTAGTAAATTTTAATAAAATATTATATCTAATCTCTATTTTCTATTATTATAAAATTCTTTTTTTGTTAAAAATGGTAAGATTCCACATTTGGAACATTTTTAAATGGTCAATATCATATTAGCTTGACTCATAATAAAAATTATTTACTTTTTATTTTAAATTTACTAATTTTCCTTTAACTCATTTTTTAAGACTTTTTTCTTTTAATTATAAAGTAAAGAATTGAAAAAGATAATTAAAAATTTAAACCCTTATTTAGTATTTCTTCTTAAACTATATATTTCTATTTAGTTAACAATTCTTTCTCAAAATAAAATAAAATAAAATAAATGAAAATTTTGTAGATATTAGTATATTTAACAGGATTTCACAATTACTAGTATACTAAAAAAATTATTATATTGCTATAATTAAAAAAAATTGAAGAAATAATTACATTTTTTTACAAATATAATTTCTCTAAAAAATTTGTATTGAACAGAGAGGATTTAGAATGATATTAATAATGGTCAACTAGCTATTTTTTCCTAAAAATTGAAGAAGAAAAATATTATCATTTAAAATAACATTTACAATCGTTTTTGAATATTTTTATCTAAAAATATTTTTTCCTATTTACAGATTCCCATAATATGTTTTTATCTTTTTATCTTCTGTTTTTTTTTTTCCTTGTGTTTCTCTTTTTTCTCTGTTTCTTTTGAGGGTCTTGATCTAATCCCCCTCCTTTTGTAATTATTTTTTTCCTTTTTTAAATAATTTTTTATTGAGTGTGGCGGCATACGATGGAGGTGTCTCGGGGTGTCAACCTAGTTGAGATGTCGATGATGTCTCTTGATGCTTGTTCTCACTCCTTGCTTTTCAAAAAAAAATTACAAATTAAATATTTACCACTGGTATTTTAGGACTCGTTTTTTATAGATTAAAAAAAATTATGATTTTTGGTTTATATTGTTAAAAATGAGATTTTGAGAATTTTGTTTTTTTTTTCTCGCTAAACCATGAGAAATGACATACATCAAGGGGGAAGCAACGACATCCCAACTAGGTTGGCACCCTGATGAATCTCCATTCTCTACCGCCAATTCCGAAATATTATTGAAAAAAGGGGAAAAAGATACAAGAGGACGGACTAGGTCAAAACCCTAAAAAAATAGGAAAAAAAAGGGAAATAGAAAATAGAAAACATGAAATAGAAAAACAGCAACCGTATACCGAAACCTTTACTGAGGCATACCAAAACGGTCTGAATAAAACTCCGCCTGCAAATCAGGAGGTAAAGCGGACATCCACACCACCCCATGAACCGAGTGACCCATCGAAGCCAACCTAATTTTTGTGTCCGACTTACCAAAGCCGCGGACATTCCAATATAAAACTATCATTGAGCAGTGGGAGAAGTATCACCCCTAGAACGGGTTTCGTACGACTTACCAACAATGGTCTTCTTCAGGTGTTGTTTCTGTTTCTTTGATAAAATCGGGATGAATGGCATTTTAGCTGATTTTTATCATAATCACGAACTCGGCGCCATAACTCCATGTCATGCTGAATTCTCGGATAATTGTGAATTTCATGTTGTGCTATCAGCGCCAAACCGTCAGGGGCCGCTACTTTCTCTAGATCCACAACTCGGGACCTCTCCACGATATCTGGAGCTACCACTGAATAATCATTAATGGAACGAACAAAGAGGGGGCCACTTGGGGAACCAGATTGCATGTTATCATGCTCAACAGTGTGGTATGTATGAACTGGTAACAATTCAACATACCTCTCATGCACGTCATCGTGCGCTACAGGGGATGAACATGTGACATTCACATCAGAAATCCTGGGACTCTCCACCAGCTCCCGCGATTTTGAATGGTTATGTTCCACATCATCAGAAGGGTTCTCCACCACCTCCCGCAGCATCAGATGCAACTGTTCCACTTCCTCACATTGCACGTTATTATGCGCTATTGGGGAAACAACCTCCATCACCGGGATGGAAGGGTACAACTCTCCTTGAGGAATATGATCAAAAGCATTATGGAGAGCAAAACTGAAGAGTTGGACGACAAAGACGGGATGGGCTCATGAGCAACCGTCTGAGTAGTAGTCGTTGTTGTTGTAGAGGAAATATTAACCGGAACCGTCTGAGTAATATAAACAATTTTTGTAGAGGCAATAGAAACCGGAGTCGTCCGAGAAGTAGTAGCCATTGTTGTATAGCCAATAGGAACCAGAACCATCTGACAAATAGAAACCATAGTTGTAGAAGACGTAGGAACCGGAACCCATGTCAAATTACCTCCAGTGCCTGAGGATGAAGCCCCCATGTGACACCCTAAATCCCAAAATTAATTATTACTATTATTTAATTAATAATAGAGTTTGATTCACAACAGAAAGTGTGAAATAAAATCTTTTCTAATAATATAAGAATTCTTCCAAAAAATTTAGGATATCACATTGACTCATAAGAAACATAATACAAATTTCACTTCCTTGGAAAATTATAATAATATTAACAACGAATCTTTTGCTTTTGACAATACTTTATTTTATATCATAGACAATGATTTTCTTGTACAAAATTAAATAAGTAAGCATGTCCCTTTTCCCGTGTCACTATCAGAGCGGTGCTTTTCCCCAAAATAACAGACGACACAAGACCAGTTTTTGTAGAAGGCATGTACTTGACTCCAAGACTCATAACCTATAGAACTACGGTTTCAAAACCGCATGGCCAAGCCATTAAGTACAAACAACGAAGGGGTGAGTTTCGAGAACATGTAATAGTATAAAATAAATGAGATGAACACGCAAGCAACTAAGTCAAAGTCGTATCACGTCGTAAACATAATGTTCAAAACCTTGAAGAATATGGTATATCAAATCAATCCATATTAGTAAAAAGAACCGGAATCTTCACAAAAAACAATGTCACAATTCATTTTCAACATAGTCACAACACATATAGTCAACAATAATGATCTTCATAAGAACATCAACATATAATCACCTTCATTGTCTCATACAATTACACTTATTCATCAAATACAAGTCATCATCAATTTTTAAGCATATGGACTTAGTCCTAAGACCTATATGAATGTGGTACCACACCTACTCATCGTTTTGCCAGAGTTATATTACTGGACTTTTTTCAACATATTTGCCAGAAGTATGTTACTGGACTTTTCTCCCACATATGCAAGACTTATGTTTTAGACTCTATATGAACGCAGGGAATTAAATTCGACAAGTATTACATGTATACGCATAGTCACATATTCCACATATGAATGCAAGACTCCCCCTAAAATGCACGACTCTAATGTAAGCACACAAATCATCGAAATTCGTCTCACTTTGTCACTTTTCCAAAATTCCAAGTTTTCAAGACAAAACAAGACATAAACCAATGGAACCAATTGAAATCATTTTTAGAATACATATAAACAAGGTACAAGCCTAATCTCACTTTGTTTCTTTGAAAAAGATCCATCTCGGAAAAATTCATGTTCTTGAGCATTATTCAAAATCAAGTTCGATTTCACAAAATTCAATTCAATTCGATCATGGAGAAGTTCCCGTGAGATTAAGTATGTAAACAATGTTTATATGAGTTGAAAAGAACATTATGGAATGCTCGGTTAGGTCCCAAAGTACACAAATCAAAAATCAAATGGGGCTGAACAGGACACAGTTTGCTTAAGCGACCAGCACGCCGAGAGCAATGTCTTGCTCGCTTGGAGCTCGCTTACAGCTCGCTCAAGCGAATTGACATCCCAAAAATCTGGGTAGTTCATATGAATGTTCTCTGAAGCGAACAGGAGCTCGCTTGAGCGAACAGTCATCTGGGCAGACCAGATGTTCACGGGTTTTTGACCCTTCTTCACTCTAAAACCCAATTTTAATCCCCCAATTCCCCAAAACGTGTCCCAGAAAGTGTTTATAGGTTACATTCATTATAAAACACTTAAAGGAACTCAAATCATGCATCATAAACAACATTTCAACTCATTTCATCAATTTTCATAATTTTCTCAAACCGTGATTCCAGTTCAACAATTCATTCACCAACAGTCCACAAATCGTTCATAACATCAATATGACATGAATCCATACAAAATTCAACATCACAGCTTCATTTCTCATCAAATTTTCAAATAAACTCAAAATATTCATATTCATACATTCTGACATGTTAATTCAACAACAACTACACAATTATTATGTAATTCATGCTCACAAACATATCATCAACATCTAAGCACGAATTTACAGAATTAAGATCGAAATCATGAAAATGGGTAGAAATGAAAAATTGAAGAATTATGTGTGAAAACTATCCCTCTTACCTCTAGCACAAAGAATCCTAACCCAAGCTTTACTTTAGCTCCTAGAATCAATCTCCCCTTAGCCTCCAACCCTCTTCTCTCTAGTCTCTTTGCCTCTATTCTCTTGTTTTGTGTTAATGACAAAGTTTATAACCCTATTTGCTCAAAGTCATGGGTCATATGCTCACACCCCTTAATGGGCCTAAACCACACAAACCAATTGTGCTCAATTATAAGAATGTCACTCTTCACCCAGCAACATACACTCCCGCCCAGCCAAAATGATGAAAATGACCCTGCGCAACTTAAGTCACGCTGCGTGACTTAACTTGCGCACGTTATGTGTTCTGCGCAACTTAAGTTGCGCTGCGCATGTTAAGTTGCGCAGCGTGACTTAAGTCATATAACAGCAACACAGAAACACAAACCCGTCATTTTCTAAACTTCTAAAACCCGAAAACTTCACCCCCCCCCCCCGTGCGATTTTCACCATTCTTGCGCCATTCCTAGTCTATTTCGCCCACAATATCAAGTAAGTGATGATTATCCTACTTCATTGCATTTTTTTGGTTGAAATTTACGAATTTTTGAAGAAAATTGACATTTTTAGGTTTTTTTAAATTTATCTTGCATGTTAGTTTTTATGATTGTTAGTGATGATTTAACTTAGGAATTGTTGTTTAGATGTTGTTTAGGGTACAATGTGGTAGTTTAAGGTTTAGAAATTGTTAGATTTTATGTTGATTGAAAATTGCACTCTAGGTGTTTGATAAAATGTATCAATGAAAAATTTGTGTGTTTTTCGGATTGTTAATGATGAAATTAGTTAGAATATAGTATGTTTGACAACAATTTGGTAAATTACGGATTGAAATGACACTGTCGAAACTTTCGCGTTGTTCTTGAATTGTTAGAAATGACACAATGTCCGTGTGAAAATGTGTCATTGATTTTGTGCTTTTTAAAATGTTGTGTTGTGCAGATATGTCTTAGAGGGAGAGGAGTGACATACTTAGGTTAGGGAGACCTACCTCTACTAGTAGTGCACGGAGGGAGAAGCAAGCAGCAGTCCCTCCTTTACATGGCCGAGGTCGAGGGAGAGTGGGGGGCACGAGACTTGGCAGTGATGATGATGCTGGGCCTGGGCCCTCTTCATCACAGACTAGTCCATCCCAGGCGATGGACCCGACACAGTATCATTTTGAGGAGCCTCAACCTCACGAGTATCATTTTGAGGAGCCTCAGCCTCACCAGTATCAGTTTGAGGCGTATCAGCATCAGCAACATCATCATATGTAGCCTGTTGTTGAGCAGGAGGAGTAGCCTCATATTGAGGAGCCTAAGCAGCAGGAAGATATTGCGCAGCCTCAGGCTCAGGCTCAGGCTCAGCCTCAGCAAGATTATGATGTTGGGGCTCATTTTCGTGGGGTGTCAAGGATGGTGTATGATGCCGAACCGGACAGCTATGCAGGGGGGCCTTCTAACCTCTCGGTTTTACCTCGCTTTGGAGGAAATGTGGCATGCATGATATGGGTCGATGCCGATGTAAGTATATTTTAATGTTTATTTTACTTTTTATTTTATTTTAATGGTAATTTTACAACTTATTTATTTAACGGTGTTGTTTTTTGTTTTTTGTTTTTGTATTTCAGTTTCAGAGAAAGCATAGGATGAGAGGTATCTCCCACAGGAAGAAGCTGAGCCTGAAAAACTTGACGGTGCCTCAGCCGGGAGCACAAAATAATTGGTTTTGGGATGTACTGAATGCGTCCGGTCTAACTCCCCTCCTGAATAGTGGGTACGAGAACATCTCTCACGGGCTCGTTTGTGCTCTGTCAGAGAGATGGCATGAGGAGACCAACAACTTCCATCTACCCGTTGGGGAGATGACCATCACACTGGATGATGTTGCGTGTCTCCTAGGCATCCCCATCACTGAGAAGCTCCTTTCTGATAGAGAGCTCACCTGTACCGAGGCGATGAAGATAATGCAGGTGGACCTGTTTATTCTCGAGGAGGATGCCGCTAGGGAGCTGAACAGGCAGGGTGGTCCGTATATCAGTTTTGGTGTACTAAAGAGGCGCTACGAGGAGCTCCTGAATAGGTGTAATCAGCTGGTGGAGATTGACATAGAGGAGGAGGAAGACGAGCGAGTTCAAGTTAGGCTGGCCTGCGTTAAGGCGTTTATGTTGCTCTTGCTTGGATGGACCATTTTCTCCTGCAAGAACAGCAAAAACATTAATCTGCTGTGGCTGCTTGCGCTGCAAGATATGGACAACTTGGACGACTGGTCATGGGGTGGGATGGGGCTAGAATTCCTATACGAACAACTCTCTCTGACCTCCGATTCATCATTGGCCACCTATGGTGGTTACATGACCCTGTTTGTGGTAAGATTTGTTTTTCTTCTTTTTAACTTATTGGATTTTAAATTTGTGCATTGTTTAACTTGTTTTTCTTCTTTTTTACCTTGTTTATATAATACTTATGTTGATATATATTTGGTTCTTTGTGTTTGCAGGGATGGACTTTGGCGCACTTCACGAATCTCATTCCGAGGGTTCGTAGTGATGTGTACGACCCGGCAGTAGCCCCGCTTGTGAGCCAGTGGAGACCTCCTAGGGGCTTTACGGACCCTAGACACTACAGAGATGTCATTGATGCGATGGATCACTCTCATGTCATCTGGAGGTCGTACGAGAGACGGTGACACATCACGCCATTCCATGACATATGTTGGTACTCCGGATGAATCATGGCCGGAAGAGACAGGATGTTTCGTCACTTGCCTGAGCGGGTTCTTAGGTAGTACGGGTATGTCCAGACACGGCCCAGGTCTCCTACAAATGTTGAGCTTACTACGGCAGATGGCGTGGCCCAGACTTTCATGGAGTTTGCTCTACATGTCCTCAGCCAACAGCAGAGGGGTGATCCGGTGCCAGAGGACGAACCGTGGGCTCATAGTAGGGGGTACATGAGATGGTTCTATAGAGTGTCACATCCTATTGTGAATCCCCCTGCAGCCATTCCTGACTACGCAGCTCAGACACCTCCTCCTCCTGTCCCTCCTTACGAGGAGGTTATTGTTGACCAGCAGTGGGCCAGACATCCTCTCGACCCATACCAGATCATCGCCAACATCAGAGCCAGAGTGGATAGTGCTATGGGGCATCCTGATGTGTTTGGTAATCCAGAGGTACTTTCGCATGATGCAGGTTATACAGTCTGAGTGGAGCATGTTGGAGCAGATGCAGGTTCCACGACGACGGAGCAGGAGTCCACAGCAGTAGGGTTTAGGCATTATGACTTGTATAGTTTTGTTTATGATATTTTATCGGATTTGGATGTATATTACATTTGCGCTTTTTTAGCATTTTTATGACATTTTCCCTTATCTTGTTCCTTTATTTTTTTCGTAATTTGTTTATGAGTTAACACGTGCTTGAATGAATAACGAAAAATGAAATATAACGAAAAATAAATATCTTGACTATTAACATAGGGATCAAAGAGAACAAACATTACATACATGCTAGCAAAAATGCCAAACCAAAACAAAAAACAAAACCTCCTCTGTGCGCTAGTTAACTCGCGCACGTGTTAAATATGTGCGTGAGTTAACTTGCGCAGTGTCTAGCTTAAGTCACGCAATGTTTAACACATGCGTGACTTAAGTCACGCAGCGCGTGTTAACTAACGCACAGTTTTACACTTGCGCTAGTTAACTTGCGCAGGGGTATTTTCGTCCTGCCTGCAGGGCGAGAGTGGATTTTGCAGGGGGGAGTAGGGGTGTAACGGTTCGGTTTGGATTGGTTTTCAGTCAAAAAAATATTCGAACCGATGAAACTTTCATCGGTTCGGTTTGGTTCGGTTTTCACTGTTTTTCAAAAAAGAAACCGAACCAAACTAATCGGTTTGGTTCGGTTTGGATTGCTTCGGTTGATCGGTTTGTTTATCGGTATCAAAATTTTCTAGGGATGCACTTTTTATTTAGTATATATATATATTTTATTGTTTTGTTTATCGTGATAAAAAAAATTGTTACTATAGGGATACACATTCAATTTCTGTTACCGTTGACAAAATTTTCTAGGCTTTACGGTGTTCTAATCTTTTTGAATGGCTTTTACGGTGTTCTAACTATACGGTGCGCCAATCACAATTCTTTTTTTGAATGGTTTATTCTAATCTTCACTAAACTAATCGGTTTGGTTCGGTTTGGATTGGTTCGGTTGATCGGTTTGTTTATCGGTATCAAAATTTTCTACGGATGCACTTTTTATTTAGTATATATATATTTTATTGTTTTGTTTATCGTGATAAAAAAAAATGTTACTATAGGATACACATTCAATTTCTGTTACCTTTGACAAAATTTTCTAGGCTTTATGGTGTTCTAATCTTTTTGAATGGCTTTTACGGTGTTCTAACTATACGGTGCGCCAATCACAATTCTTTTTTTGAATGGTTTATTCTAATCTTCACTAAACAATGACATATAAGTTATAACGTGTATAAATAAATCAATGACATAGAAAATGAACATGGAAAACAATGAAATATAATGAATATAAATCAATGGCATAAACATGATAAAACTAACCAAGAGATGAACGATCTCGGCCGTGGCGATGAACAATGGATTTGGTGTGGCTGACGGCTATGGTTTCTTTTTTAGCAGAAATGAAAGAGTATGACTGATGACATGAGATGTCAGACAAAGATGAGAGAAAATGAATGGATTAAAAAATATTTTACGTTGGACTTTAATTTTGGGTCTAACCTTAAGTTTGTGTGAGGTAGGATAATATTAGTAATATAAGGAGTGTGGTTATCATCGGATTGGTTCATCGGTTTCACGGATCTCAAAATGAAAAACCATGAACCAAACCAAACTAGATCGGTTTCAATTGGTTCGGATCAGTTTCAAACCGAACCAAACAAGGTCGGATATTTTTTCGGTTTGGTCCGGTTTGGACTATCGGTTTCGTTGGTTTAGTCCGAACCACTTACACCCCTATGGGGGAGAGCAGGATTCAAATTCTAATTACACTAAACCGTAACTCTAATTTACTAACGATAATTAATTAGAAACCTCGGCTCTAATTAAATTATATCGACAACTTAGTATTTACAAATAATAACGTTTCTAACTTGAAACGCTAAAATAACTACTGTTACAAAGTTACTAAATTACCCTTCCTCGTAAAAGTCTAAAATTACCAAAATACCTTTCTAATACGAAAACTCAAGAAAATGCACACAGACATAAATAAACACACATAAAACAATTAAAATAAAAATAATCGCAAAATTGTTACAATGTCTACCAAAATTACAATCTTATCCCTTCTTAATTTTTTGACACGTCATCAAAATTATATCCTTTTGTGTCTTTTGCATCAACTTCCCCCTTTATTTTCTCTCCTAAAAAGAAATTAAAACAAACTTACTCGATAAAACACAATAACTTAATCTTTTTTTAAGGAACAAACAAACTTAGAGCCCGTTTGTTATAGTTTTTTTAAGAAAAAAATCACTTTTAAAAAAAAATCACTTTTAAGAGTTTTGCATCCGTTAGTTACATCTTTTTAAAAAAATTAGAATCTAAAAAAAATCTAAAAACAGCTTCAAATGAGAAGCGGTTAAGACCAGCTTCTCAAAAAATAGATTTTTTTTAGAGGAGAGAGAAAATATTTTTTAAAAGATTGAACTAATTTTGTAACAAAAAATCCCTCTTATATAGTTGTATCCAAACAAACTAGATTATTGTTTTAAAAAAATGATTTTAATTACGCTAAACAAACGAAAAAATAGATTCTGATTTTTTCATAAAATCTCTAAAATATAATCTCTAAATTATTTCATGTAAAAATCACTTTTATTTTAATCCGTAACAAACGGGTCCTTAAACTTAATCTCAAACAAAATAAATTTTCCTATAATTCAACTTCTAAATATAAAAAGAGTTAAAAAAATTACAATCTTCTATTCTCTAATTATGAAACTAATGTCTACAAAAAAATACAATCTTACCCCCTCTTAATTTTTTGACACGTCGTCAAAATTATATCATTTTGTGTTTTTTGCTTCAACTCCCCCATATCTTTTTTCTTCTTAAAAACAAATTAAAACAAACTAACTCGATAAAACACACTAACTTAATCTTTTTTTAAAGAACAAACATATTTAATCTTTTTTTTAACAATCAAACAAATTTAATCTTAATCCCAATCAAACCAAATTTTCCTATAATTCAACTTTTAAATATCTAAAGAGTTAAAAAAAATTACAAAAATTTTATTACAAGAAATATACCTACATTTCAAAAAAAATTACACATTTTCAAGATTGTTTCTTTTCTAAAAATAATTTGACTTTGTTTTTTCTTTATCTTTTTTTAGTCAAAAGAACAAATATATTAAATAAAAAGAAATAGATAAAGAGACTGAGAGCATTAGAGCTGACTCAGGTACAACAAAAAACGGGGATACCATGTAATAAACCAGACCAAGTGGATCGACCCAAATATATCCTAACAAAAATTCACTAATCAACAAGTGAATCTATACACGGGCGCAAAACTAGGTTAAAAAAATGAAAAGTTAACCTTTGTGAAAAACAATTAATGGATTGACCGTCAACACGGTATCAAAATCCAAGTGTCAATAACTCCATAAACAAATCAACAAGCATAAAATCTCTTTCGAAGTTGAAGTACTAGAGTGTAGACAAACAAGACACTTTGAAACCTACATATCTCAACATATTTGAAAACAAGAGAGAATCAAAGAAGTCAGGCCACCATGTCATATAATAAAATATATTTTTTATTGTTGTAGATTATTAATTATTATATCTTTTAGAAAGATGACTATAAAAAACATTGAAAACAAGATAAATGAGTCACTAAATAATATTGTTGTAGAATTCATAAACGGGACTCATAACGACATCTTATCAATAATGAAATTTTTACTATTTTAAATATTTCTACGTAATATTACACTAACCTCCCTTGAGGTCTTCTAAAAAAACACAAATATCCAATCTATTTTTTAACTAAACACTAATCTCCTCCTTTTTTTTTTATCAAATTGACAAACACTTCTCTTATAATATAGCACGGTTTAAACTTTGTTAATTCAATTTATTTTGAGCAATTAACTTATTCATATGAGTATGAACTCATTTAATTTTCTACTATTTTTTCTTTCCAATTTTCGCTTGGTGATTTTTCTCAACTTATTTTTCCTCAGTCAAGGTGGTTTAATTTTTAAACTCTAAAGATTATTTCCTCAGTCAAGGTGGTTTGCATGCTCAATCCTTTCTATGCTTCACTTCACTGATTAAATATCACAGTATATATAATCAATGGCATACTTCACTCCATATTATCTCAATCCTTTTCTTCCTCATTCACAACATTTTATTTCAAACAAATCATATAAGGCAATGGCATACTTGTGGTTGGAAAATGAGCATAGATCCATGGAAGAACACATCATAAAATGGGTATATATAACTATTAAATTATTAATTTCGTTTTTATTTTTTAATGCAGTTTTAATATTTGATTTTTTTATTTTTCATACATCATTCTTAATTTACTTATATATCTTTCCTTCTTTTTTTAGGATAAAGAGGGTGCACCTCTAACCACTCGTACACGACAACATATACAACCAAGTTGTTTTATTGAGGATTATCTACGTCAAGCTAGATTTTTTGAGGTTACTCAAATAGGGCATTATAAAATTGATAGGCATATTGTGAAAGCTCTTGTGGAAAGATGGTGGTCCGAGACACATACTTTTCATTTTCGAATGGGTGAATGTACAATCACGTTGGAAGATGTATATATGTTACTCGGCTTACCTTCTGGAGGACAAATTGTTACAGCTCCTCCAAATCTTTCATGGGATATTTGTTTTCAACTGTTGGGAATAGCCGCTCCAGAACGCAAAATTGATGGTTTTACTCTCTCGTTGGCGTGGTTAAAGGAAAATCTAGTCGATATAAACTTCAGTCAAGAATCGCCTCCAGAGGTCAAAATACAACACACTAAGAGGTACCTACTATACCTCATTGGGGGGTTCTTGTTTCCAAATACAACTGGATTATATGTTCACAACTCTTGGTTGTATTTGTTAAGGGATTTTAATGAAACAAGAAAATATAGATGGGGATCGGCAGTTTTGGCTTACCTTTACCGTGACTTGTGTGAGGCATCACACCCAGAAATAAAAGTTATAGCTGGATGTCATTTTATTTTACAAGTTTGGGGATATTGTCGGTTGACTCACATCGCTCCAAGAAATTCAAAACCACTTCAGTGGCCGCTAGGATTAAAGTAAGCATGATCACTACATTTTTTTTATTAATTCCCTCACATATTATCTCTTATTATTACTATTATTTTTTGGTAAATTAGTTATTAATTTTTTAATATCATTTGTTAGATGGACAGGAGTAGGTTCAAGATACTACGACAATCCAAGCCATGCCACTATATCTTACAGAAAACAGTTTGATGACATACTAGAACATCATGTAATATATCCTCGATTTTTGAATTATTCATATATATATATATATATATATATATATATATATATATATATCAACATTGTTAACAATACGCTAAATCTTCTCTTAGACCATACATGAAAGTTCCACACGAATTGCCTGGTGACTATTGGGATTGGACTGCAACAACTTACCTTATATGTTTTGATAAAGTTGAATGACATCCAACTGATAGGGTTAAGCTCCAATTTGGTTTGCCACAAGAAATACCAGGGGCCCCAATAAACATGCAACAATTTCATAAGTTTGACAAACGGTACAAAACGTGGTACGAATCAAATGGTTTTCGCTTTCCACAAGAGAGCAAACATTGGGACAATCGATGGCGTTATACTTTACCTCGTCTGCGGCCAAGATCTCTCACCCCAACTCATGCGTATATTGATTGGTTGACAACCACTTGCAATCCACGTCTAAGGATTTCAATTGACATAATGCCAACAGATTCAGATCCAAAAGAAGAAAAAGAGCCAGAGTTAGAACCATAGCATGAACCTGAAATTCACAACAACCAAGCACCAATTCATGATGATTTTTAGGATGAAGACATTTTAAATCGACTAGAAGATCCTCAATCTCAACCAGCTACAGCACAAAACACTCATGGTTCTATAATGTATGATTTTCTTGACACCCCACAACAATATATTATCCAACCACCACCATATACCACCTCGAGAAATGCATATGAGCCCCATTATTAGTCAACTTACCAACTAAATTCAATGCCAAACTTTGGTTACAATGACCCAAACCAAGCTGGACCGTCCAACAGTAACTACTTCTCCTATAATGACTCGCACCAAGCTTGACCGACCAACACCAATTACCCCCTCTACAACAACCCGCAATACCCAGTGTACACCAACCAAAACTACAAGCACCCACCAACACCAACAAACCTACTATCTCACTTCTCTCCAGATGTGTTGAACTCCAACGAACAATTTCTTGATATGGGATGGCCAACAAGAGAACATGATGTGTCGTTGACGTTGGGTTATGGTAGTCAGACACAATCAACTTCATATAACAATGACGAATCCCAACATGACGCTCACGTAAATCGTGAAAGAAATCGTCGAAGACGAGGGTGTGGTACAGGAGGGCATTTGTAATAATAGTAGATTTTATTGTTTTTTTTTGTTATATAATTTTTAATTTTAATTTTAATAAAAAAAATTCTATTTTTCTAATGCATGGCACGGAAAACATGAAGGTACCACACAACTCCAAGTTGTGGGGTATTTAAATTTTAAAAAAAAAGACAAAACTACCAAGCAACTTGGAGTTGCTTCCTATATATGTGATTTTTTCGAAAAAAAAAATTAAGTACCCCGTAACTCCAAGTTGTGGGGTATAATAAGGACAAATTTTTTTTCAACTTTTAGGGTACACCGCAACTTCAAGTTGTGTGGTACTAGAAGTAAGAGAAAAAGTAGGGTATTTTTGTAATTTTTTTAAAAAGTATGGTAGTTTTGTATTTTTGGCAATAAAGTAGGGCAGGAAAAAAAAATTCCAATATCCATCCACCAAAATTTTTCTCATTTTTATATTCTCTTATGATCTCTTATGTAATTGGAGATGTTTGATTTTATTTGGTGGTAAAAAAAATGTTGTTATTGTATCTCTATTACAAGAAAAAAAAAAACCTCATTTAACTTAATTTTAAAAAGAGAAAACAGATACAACAAATCAAGAATTTTTTTTTAATTTAACTTAACTGTGAAAAGAGAAAATAGATACAAACAAACTAAAATGACTGAAATTAAATTGTATATTTACAAAGTTATTGAAATAGATACAATAAGGGGAGATTGATGTCTTTGGAAAATTAGAAGGGGGTGCTTGTGTTATTTAAAAAAATCTCAAGAAAAGTCAAAGTAATTTTTCCTTTCATCATTAACGTCGGCTTTATCATTAGTTTTTTTTCTTCTCAATTCATATAGTATTGCAATGCGCTTTGATGCATAACCCTCACTTTGAATTAACCTGTGTGGAGCACGGACCGTGCTTAGCACGGATTTGTTGCTAGGTTTACATGAAACAGTAGACACAACCCTTTCACTCACAAATTAGACCATAGTTAGTTTAGCACCGAATTTGCACAATCAAAACAATTATCTACCAAACATCAACTATCTTGTGCTAGTTTTTCAATCAATTAATTTACATAATTTATCAATTCAAATAATTGTGGCAAATCAAAAGCATGAGCACATGCACAAAATTTATCATTAACATCAAATACCACCTATTCACATAATTTAAATCAAGCAACACCTTAATAATATTTTTAAATCATCTTTTAACCTCACACTTCTAAATTTGCACATTAATTTAATTATTCTCTCCAAGAACTACAACCGTCGCGGTGAGCCCCGAATAAACTTTGAAAAATACGACTTTCTTGTTCATCTCAGTTAATTTACACTCATGATCTCGAACTCTTCTCTATCACCCCATACTTAAATTGAAGATTCATCAAACAAAATTGAACGATTCAATTAGTGTGCCTCGTCTGCGTCAACCGTCGTATCTAATAACTCGAAAATATCACACAACAACCATACAAAACCAAAAATGTATTTCAAAATATAAAATAAATCCTTTTTTATTCTTTCAAAACTACTACTGTAACTCAATGTGTATTAGCCACGAAACTTGGTCTCTCTCTCGGCTAAGCTTTCTCATTCACGATACGGTTGAATCCATAGATACAAGCTTCCAAACCACATCTGCCATGCACCAAGACCGCACGGTTCGTTGGAATAATGAAATTTTCAGCTGCCATGTCCTTAATGTGGACGGTAGCTGCTTGGGTGTACATGTCCGTGCGGGGTTTGGTGGGATTATTCGCAATTCTGCAGGATTCTATCTCTCGGGGTTCTCCGGATTTATTCCTGGTTCAACAGACATATTATTCGTGGAACTCACCGCAATTCAGCAGGGTTTATGTGCAGCAGCTGCGATGTGCATAGAGGAAATGGTGTGTTTTTCAGACTCTCTACTCTCCATAATGCTTCTCACTACTGATGTTTCGAATTTTCATGCTTATGCTGTTATAATCCTAGAAATAAAAGACCTCTTATCCTCAAGAAACTTCACCATCCATCATTGCCTCCGCGAAGGAAATCAGTGCGCCGATTTCATGGCGAAACTTGGGACCAATTCAAATGAAGAATTTTCTAATCATGCTACACCACCGAATGACCTCCTTCCTTTGATTAGAAGCGACGCCATGAGAACGTTCTACACTAGAGCTTAGACTTTAATGCTTTTCTTTTTTTCTCTTTAGCTTTGTAACCAAAAAAAAACTACTACGACCACTCTTAATTAACGAGAAAACTAATTTCTACCGGTAAAGAAAAACGTGATTAAGAAAGTGATGGATAATTTTAATTTCAACCATCACTACAATTGCAAAATTACAGTTATGTGTGATGAGGGCACATGGTTATTAAATTCTGATCAATTTCTCTTGCCTACGATTAGGGACCCTAACACATAACTTATTTATTGTGATTTCTTTTGTGAGTATTAACACGTTTGAAGGTATCTAATGAGAAGTCACAGCCAAAGGTAAATTATATATTACCTAATGGAATGTGTGTCACGCTTCTTAACCTAATGGGATGTGTCTATATATATATATATACACACTAGTAATTTGAGCTTTTTGGGTCACATTTATATATTGTGGTTAAAGGTCATCCGTATTACAATATTACTTAACGATATTTTATTAGTTATTTTTTTCTCAAAATAATAATTAACAATTTATATTACTTCTAAATTAAATAAATACGTATAAAATTATATCACACCGTAACAACTACACATATAAGAGAAAATAATCAAAATATTACTAAGACACCAAAATAATTATTTATAAAATAATTAGTTAAATAAGATGATAGTTAGAAATAATTAAAATAAAATACGCACACAGTTCTTATTAATTCACACGATGTCATACTAATAAGAAACATACATATTCAAATAAAATTGTTTAAAATAATAACTAGAGATTTATGTCATGCACATAAATTAGGTATATAGAAAATGTATTATGGAAAAGTTGGGGTGTTACACCCCACATCACCATGTTGTAACCGTGCTTGTCTAGGGGGAGCCTCTTCGGCCACCACCGGTTGTTTCCCACGATCATGCTTTTCTTTTGCTGCCTACGGGTGCTTCCTATATATGTGATCGCAAGGTCGCATTTTTTTTCAATGGGGAGAAAAATTAGTACTCATTATTAGAAATTCCACATAATGAAAATTGTAACAACCCGTTTTTAGCTAGAATTATTTTAATTATAATTTGTATGTGTTGGCGTGTATTCATATGTGCTTATTTGCCTTTGTGTGTATTTGTGTGGGCTTAGTGGATTTTTAGTCTAGAAGGATATTTTGATCATTTTATAGGTTAATGGTATTTTAGTCATTTGGCTAGTGAGAGTAAATTAGTGATTTCACTTGAAGATTATTTTTAGTGTTTTAGTAGGAAACAATGTTTTACTAAGTTACCGGTGGATTAGGGTAATTAATTAGATACGGTAATTATTCAGTATTTTAACAATTTAAGTAAGTAGTAACTTTGGTGAATTAGTTGGTAAGAATATTTACCCCATTAAGACAATTAGAGACTTATCCCAATTATAAGGTGATATATAAGCATAATTCTTGTGAGAATTAGGCTAAAACCTTATCATTCACTTCACAAAGAAAAACATAAGAGGTAGAGAGAGCAAGTGGATCAAAAGGAGAAAAGAGGAGTTAGAAAGAGAGAGAGAGAGGGAGAGAGAGGGGGGGAGAGCGGGAGAGGGAGAGAGAGATAGAGAGAGAGAGAGCGCTTTCAAAGTTGATGGGATCAGAAATTAATATTATTAACTAGCTTTGATCACATCACTTCTTTGAAAAATCAATATACCAAATAGAATTTTCCAAATATAAATAATAAGTCTCCAAATCTCTTTTTTTTTCCTTCTTTTTTATTGAATATAGCTGGCAGGAAACAAATGTCATACTAAAAATTGAGTTAAAGACACTTGCAAAAAGTTTGAAACTAAGTTAAAAACAATATAATTATCAATTAAAAAAAGACACATGCATTGTTTCTGTCACTAGGTTTGCCTCTCTGCAAATATTGTTCCACATGATCTTGCCTTCGTCGTTATTGATCCTTTGAATATCCTGGACGAATTGAAAGAACTGGTGCTCCTATGGACAACCATCTTTAATCCGCTTGTTATTTTTTTTCTGCAAAGAGTTATATACAAGGTGACACTTTGTCACTTCTTTTAGCAGGAGTTTTTGAGAAATGCATAGTTTAGCTTGTGCATGATTGTAATATTAATTTGATTAAGGGTCCTAGAGGTTCTTACTAAGTTGGGCCTAACACAATCATTATCATTTAGTAAGGGTGATGTTCAATTTAAGGTATAGAGATTGTTAACTAATTAAGTTGAATTTGAGGTATATATATATATATATATATATATATATATATATATATATATATATATATATTTCGATTAATTTGATTCACAAAATTAGCTTATTAATTTGTACTCTCAGTTAGTCTTGTACTATTATCTTCCATTTCCATTTTTCCTGATTAATAGTTAATATTTTCCTCCTAGTTTAGTATTCTTCTTTTTCTCTTTTGTCATATCAATCTTCCTGTTTTAATTTCTATGCAAGAAAAACAATATCGAGTATGATTAGTGTTGCAGACACATGCACACTTGAGTCTTGAGTTCAAGAAACATTGATTTGGAATTCCATTAGTTGTTCTTTTTTGACTATATCTTCATTTTTATTCAAAACTGTGCACCATTTCATTCTATTTGCTTCATCGAAATTCAAGAACATAATATTCTTGACTGGTTTTATTTTCGTCTTTTTTCTTAATCAGTTTGAGAATGATTGATGAAAATCTGTCCCTTGAGCCTGTTTGCATTTCCGGTTTGTCCGTTGAACATAAAAATTCATATTAGATTAAGAGATTTCTAATCATCTGTGTGCAATATCGAAAGGTGTATGTAAATAAAGTTTGATTGTGTGCAATATCTACCAACTATTTTTTTGTAGTTAAACGAAATGGCTGAAACTCAACTGAAACAACCCTTTTATTGCAGGTCGAGTTTCATTCACTCGGTTGCAGTTTAATACCAATCAAGAATAAGCAAGAGGAAGAACAAGACATGTAGTAAAATAATTGTTAAAAAAAAGAAAAAAAAAGACATGTAGTAAAATAGTTAGTTTAGTTTTAATAGTCCTACATCGATCGATCGTGTTTAAAAACCAAGAGGAAGATTTATATATAAAACACCCTTGTATACATGTAGTCGAAATTCGAATATAACAATTTGGACACAATGTTTCTAGTTGTGTTGTCCGTTATTAAGAAGTTCTCTAAATTGTTGTCGGATTTAAATTAAAAGTTAATGTTATTAACTATTTTTTACTAAAAAAGAATGTTAATGATTTGGATTTCTCTAAATTTGGTACATTAGTAATGTTTTTAAACCCGTGTGTGATTTTAGAAGTCAACCTACCAAAATAACTCAAGTCTCTAATTTTTTTTGTTTGTGAAATCAATTTATGTCCTCTTTTGTTTAGTTAAATTGGTAAATATGTTATTGTGAAATTAGCTCAGTTAGTATGGACAATGCATAAGTTATGCAAGGTCTGGGATTTATGTTTACCTGAGTTCTAGTTTATCCTTCCGGTTTAACCCTGTAACTTTATAATTAATTTTATAAGATTCTCCATAAATAAAATAGCCCCATGGTTCTAGTTTACCCTTCCGATTTAACCCTTAACTTTAAAATTTAATTTTAAAAATAAAATAGCCCCATGGTACGCTGAGTCGTTATTTTCTGATTATTGGTATGTTGTGTGTGTATTGCTAATTATTTTCTAATTATGTGGTATGTTGAGTGTGTATTGCTAATTATTTTAGCTGTACTTTAATTCTATTTGGCCTTTTCACAATTAAATAAATTATAAAAATTCTATAAAATCAATTTTCTTCTATTCTCTTCTTCTACACAACAAGACAACAACAACATAACAATACTTTTTCTCTTATATTCTTCTTCTACATAAGAACAACACATCAACACAATTCTCTTCTCTTCTTCTTGTACACTCTCTTTCTGATTGAACAACACAAAAAGAACAACATGGAAACCCAACAATCCTGCAACAACAACAAATCTAGAAACACCTTTGAAGAAAAAAAATTCATCCTTTTTCCACTCTTCAAATCCCTCACAACCCTTGTCAAATTCCCATAAAAGAAATGCCTAAATCCATCATAACCAAAAACCTTAAAATTGAAACTGTGAGATCTGTGGCATTTGAATGTGTGAGAGAGAAATAAGAGAATGAAAAAGATAAAAAAGAAAGAAAAAGAAATAGAGTAAGATCTTGAAGATTCTAGTTAGAGAGAAGGGAAAAAATTAAATAGAAGTGTCTCGGTGTCGGACACATGTCAGTATTTGATACCAATATGATATCGACATATATGATTACACTGAATTATGTGATTTTTTTTTTCTAATTATTAACAGTGTATGTGTATCCGTATCATATTCGGTATCTGTGTCCTAAACAAATTCAGTGTTTTCTTGATCCATATTGGTGGTTAGGGACTTTAATTCCTTTGGGAGAAGGAGATGCGTTCTCTTTGACTAAGCTCGAAGTTTACATGAGTACTCACTTACTCAGACTTGATACTAAATTTCCTCCCATACATCTTTTTCTAAATCCAAAATTAAAAAAATATTCTACATGCAACGAAGCCCATCTAAATCAAAAATTGAACAAGTAACAAATTTGTAAAGAATAGCATATACAAATTGTCATCAGCAAGACATATAATACAGCTTGAAACAAGAATAGGGATAAAAAACAAGAAACGATATTTGGACAACCATTTTGTGAGAACTTTTACACAACCTTCTATCTCATGCTCACATGGTGTTCTTGTTCTCTATCTACTTTTTTCTATCTTTATTGTTTTTGACCAATAAAAAGAGAAAAGAAAAAACGTTGTCACAAAAGTTGTCACCAAATAATTGTACAAATATCATTACGCATAAAATAGTGTTTTTCTATTAAAGATCTAAAAAGTTTAACTTTGTTTTTATAAATCAGAGTTATAACTTTTGAATTTTGTAATTAGGCTAAATAAGTTTAACCTAATTAAATTGTTTGTGCATTTTGAAATCAACCGAGTTCGAGCTAAAAAAGATGTTTGTGATTAGGCTAAATAAGTCTGGTTTTTTGGATTTAATTTCAAAATCATTGGATTGCATTTTGGATAGAATGGGAAGATCTTTGAATGTGATGGATTGGATGGTTTGTTCTATTGTGAGTCTACCAAATTAGTTATTTTCATTTACAAATTATTCTCTAGTTTACCCGTATCAATGTGATATTAATGTCTAACGGTAAAAACTGATAGGTTAATTATTTCGACAGACACTTTACATTTTAACGATAAAAATATATTTATTTTTTTTAGCGAAAAGTTTTTATAAAATTTCATTAATGATAATGTGTTCAATAAAACTTGGGATTACATAATTAGTAGTGGAAATAGCTAGGGAAATGGCTTCTCTTGCAAGAGCATGAGTTGCCGAATTCGCTTGTCGCCTAATAAATTACCTGTGAGTTAGGAAAAGAAGTAGAGAACATCTCTCTACAAGCATTGATGATTCTTCCAAATTCAGTAATATCAGCATGGTTAGAATGGAAAGCATCCATGGTAACCGTAGAATCAAGCTCAAAATCAATATAATCAAAATGCATATCTTGAATCCATTGAAGAGCGTCCAAAGCTTCACCAACTACTACGGGAAAATAATGATCAAATTGTAATGTCTTCGCTAGCACAAATGTTCCAGCATCCTCCCGAAGACACACACCAATACCTGTTTGCTGAAACTGATCCGAAAAGCCGCATCAACATTACATTTGTATCTCCCAAGGCTCAATGGCAGCCACTGCTGCGTGACAATACCTGAATGCGAATGGTACTGGTGCAAGGCTTGCTGAAAAATTAGATTATATCGGATGATGTTTTTTTTTTTAGGAAATATCGGATGACTTTTAAACTAGCTTATAATTGATAGTGAATAAGTTAGTTGATTGAATCTATAGTGTTTAACAAAATTAATGGTAGATGTAGATTATAAATATGAAATGACGTAAAAAAAATGCATTTAAGTAAAAAATTCCAATTAAGATTGCAGGAATAAAATTGAGATAAAAAATGATAAGCTATAAACTTATTCAATTAACTTATCAAAAACCGCTATAAACTCATGAAAATAAGCTATAAGATCACGTAAAAGTGACAGTTACTAAACCAATTTTTTTGAATCATACGGGCTTATAAGCTATAAACTTGAATTTATGTCTTACCAAGCATACCCTTTACTAGTTTACAAAAATCAAAGATTATTTCAAATGCAGTGGAGGGGGTTCGAACCCCGGACATGTCCTAATGTTTGCTGATTATTTCAAATGCAGGGGAGGGGGTTCGAACCCTTTACTAGGAATGCAGGGGAGGGGGTTTGAATGCTACTTGACCACTTCAAATTTTATTGACCACTTTTTCAGTTATGCATTCCTAGTGTTTGCTGATTATGTAATCAAAAGTATATGAGACTTTTTTTCCTGCACTTATAAAACATCACATATTATTTCCAAAGTATACTTTTTGAACAAAGACAACTTTTATTTTTGTGTGGAATTATACTTATGGACGGCAAAAAAAAATGATCCTTCTAAGAGTATGCTTCCAAGGTACATGTGGGGACAAAATACCATGTCAATGGTTTTTTTCACATTCTGATGGATAAATTCAAAAGGAAAAAAATAGTGTTTTCATTAACTAAAAGTTGGGCCAAATGAAGCATTTTAAAAAAAAGATTAGGCATAGTTGACAGAGTTTGTGGTAGCGTTATTGCATTAAAATTGTGCTAGTGTACATCACAATATATCTGACTAGGTGTTTGCAACTGTTAGTTCTTATTTTGGGAAAGGTTTGGAGATCTCATGATACTTTTAATATAAAGTGATTTTACTTACTTTATAAGATTATGAGCTGTTGCAAAGTGAATTCTTCTTCTATGTTTCATTTGGACTGAAATTTAAAGAAACAAGAAAAATGACACTAAAAATAGTCCCACCTCGACTGAAAGAAATGCTATGATAGTGATTATATACTTCAAAGTATCTCTTGAATTTAACTTAGGTTTGTGGAGTTTACGATGAGTGGAATTGTTCACAACTTGTTCTAAACTCTGCAACCTTGCACTTTTTGTCCCGAGAACCTTTTATTATTCTCATTCACAATAGGGTTTCCAGGAATATTTCCATTCTCATTCAATCCCTCTCCTTCTAAACTCCTCAAGTAAGTTCTCTTTTGTCCCCCAATTGTACTTTCACCCCCAACATTTCATCAATTAAAATGGAAAAAATAATAGAAAAGAAATTAAAAATACTATCACATGACATTGAAGATTGAGAGAACCTTTGATTATTCTCGTTTGGAATAGGGTTTCTACTCATTCTTCCATTTTCATTCAATCCCCGTCCCTCCTATCTTTCCTCTAAATTTAGATTGAGAGAACAAAAAAACTAACAATCTTAAACTTCATCGATTTCAAAAATTCTAAGTATAAAGACTATCAATTTTAAACCTCATTGCATTCTTCCATTCCTCACTTCTTAGGAATTCTTTTGGAGCTTAAAAATTGTAATTTTTTCTTGAAGAGATTCTTATAATATTTTCTGTTAATAAAAAAACAAATCCATCAATTTTCTTAATATGTCATCGGTTAATCTTTTAATCTTTCAATGAGACATGTTTGCAAATCAAAATCAAATTATTTGATTCATGTTCAAAACATAATATTGATGTGACTATGTGTCTTAAGTCAATAATGATATTGATGTTCTTCCATTTTTCATGAGAGCTGCCTTCCCAACACTCTTCATTGCCATGACTGAAAAACACTTTCAACTATCAATTCCAGCCAGTATATGACTTTAAGTTTAGGTATTTTACTGGTTTTATAGTTGGATAATTTCTGCCATATGGTCGTGCTAATTCATATGGGATCAAAGAAAGTTCATCACTGCACCAGAGCGGAAAAGAATGACACGAGCCTTTCCTTCTTCCCGTTATAGCTTCAAGAGTTGCTCTAGCATTAACATAGGGGGTTATCTTCATGGCTTCAAGAGTTTTATATCCGATGTTTTCTTCTGTGATTAGCAGCAAGCACCCTGACACTCGAAACATAAAGTCATTGAAGCAAAGCAAACATAATTCCAATTAATGCAGCCACATGCATCAGAAACTCACTCAACATTGAAATTTTCATATGCCAGAGTTTGAACATGTGTTACAGAAAAGCCAGAATAATAAGAAGGGAGCTTGTTGCAAATAGATTTAATGCCATATCTGATTTCTAACTCGCAAGAGTGTGGCGTTTCTCTAACATCTTCTTTTTTAATGTCATAAAAAAGAGTTACAAACAGTCCCACATTGAAGGTGCTGAAACAACCAAGAGGAGGGTATACCTATAAAAAGACCCTTGTATATACTGAAGTTAAGCAATGAATAAGTAATAAATTTTAGTGCAATGAATTTTGAATAGGTTCAACATTGAGAGAAATTGATTTTCAATTAATTTTTATATTTTTCTATTGTTGAGTCTTTTAAAAAATGAATGTATTGAATAACGAGTTCCTAATTTTTTTTTGTTCTTCTTTGGAAAGAATCGTAGACAATTTGATCATACTTCACTATAAACCCTAACCCCTATTCTATTCCCAATAGTAAGACCATTTACGAAAACAAAATTTCCTATAGTTACTTGCATTTAAAATTGCATTATATGAAGGAAGGGTTTTTGCTTATGTTGGATTGAGACTCATCGACTTTAAGGCGGGAAAGTCACCGTAACTTTTAAAACATAGAATACACGATTAAAGGAATTAGACAAGGCGTAAAAGTATATTGAGCACAAGGCAGGCTTTCTATGAATTTATTTGAAAGTATCATATATAGTTACAATTTGATTCTAATAAGGAAGAACTAGTATAGATTGGTTTGGGATATTCAAATGCTTCTAGAATTGGATTGAGAGGTTACAATTTGTCATTTTTATCGAAAAGTATTAGAACAACAACTAGTAACAGAAAATAAAAGAAAACGCAAATCACCAACATTGGAACACGATGGTTTATACATGTAGTTTGGCCAATTGTGCCTATCTCTGTGACCATAGAACACCTATAGTTTTGAATATAAATACCACCTCCAAATGTCAACTATGTGGTGTGGATAAATACCAATAGTTAACAAGGTTATTTTAGTAAAAGTGTCATGTCTATAGAGAATATTATTGCATTTCTTAATATGTGTGTAACAACCTTAAACGACACTCATTTTGAAACGGAGAGAGTATATCATTAACTCCTTAGTTCCGTAACCGGGGTTCGAACCCGGGATCCCTCACTTATTGTTTTTGTTTTAGTCTGAGATTCAATTTTATTTAAGAAGCTATGTTAGTATATATATGCCAGGTTACTCAAAGCCACTGGTTCTTGAAGAAATTCATTCCCTTGTTTTTGAAGATGAAGAAAACATGGCTTATCAAAAAAAAATCATGCTTGGTAATCACTTGTTAGAGAGAGGACTAAGAATAATACAAAGAGTTTAGTTAGAATCCAACACATTAACAGCATTTTATGCATTAATCGGAATAACTAACCAAATAGAACTTATAAGTATATGCTCCCAACTGAAAGGCACTGCAACAAGGTTATGTTACTTTCAAAGTTAGAAAGAATACAGCTAGAAACATGAGCAGAGGAAGAACAAGACATAAAATTGTTTGATTTCAATAGTCCCACGTCAATGGTTTTGAAACATAAAGTACTTGTTTAGTCTAAGTGTACACATTGTGCTGTTCGCGAAATTGATTAAATAACCCTTATAGTATATTCTTATTTTACGTTTGGAAAATGCTATTTCTCTAGAAAAATAGCATCAACAATAATTTTTCAAGAAACAGTTGGCAAATTTTAATTGCATGATTTATTTGTTCACTTCCTATTTTTCAGCCACACCTCCTTGAATTGTGGTAAATAGTGAATTATGATTGGTTGCTCTTTATTCTTGAAGAATTCTTTGTTATTTTTCTAGAGAAATAGCATTGCTCTTTACGTTTTATCTCGACGGAAACATAGCAAAAAGAAAAGGGGCACAAAAAATAATCCCACCCCGAATGAAGAAAGGCCATAACAGTGCTTATATACATCAAGGTATCTACTATGTTTGGAATGAGCATGAGGACAGTTGAGTAAGTAATATTCTTCAACTGTTTATTTGTTTTCATTTTTTTTTTTACTCATTCTTATCAACTCCTTTTTGCCCTCCAATTTGGTATTATTTTATTTATGATTATTTTGTACTTTCAATCCACAACATTTCATCAATAAAAATGAAAAGATAATAAAAAAGAATTTATAAATGCTAGCACATGACATTGAAGATTGAGAGAAGCCTTGTTTTTCTGATTTACATTAGGATTTCCACTTATTCTTCAAGGTTCAAAGATTTTGAAAGGATGTTTCTCCTATGCAAAGCGTGCCAACTGCATATTGGAGACGTGAAATTAAAGGACACCCCCCACCCCCACACATCAAAAACTTTAAACAAATTATGTTGCACCGCGTTAGTCATAACACCACCAAACCCTTCGGCCACTAGTAAGCATAAGAAAGGAGTCGATGAATCCCATTACTTTAGACCCATTTGAATACTAATTTCCTCCGTTGAACTCTCATTAACAAGAATAGACATATTACCTCAAAAAAAGAAAGTCTTCATTCAAGCCACTCACTTGTCACATAAACCCACCCTTCTCATCATGTATTTCAATAAATCTCAACCCACTATATCATAAGTTTTTTCAAAATCAACTTTAAAAATCATATGTTTTCGTTTCGACCTCTTAGCCACATCTACCACATCATTATTTAATAATCAACACCGCATCCACCAAGTGCATCCCTTTCAAAAGTGCCGATTATAACATAGAGATAATCAAATTCAACACCTTTGCTTATCTTGAGGCCAACACCTTAGAGAGTAATTTGTACACTCCACAACCCTTCAACAATAATTGAGCCTTTATCTTTGAATCAACGTAACAAAATAGAATAAGAAACTCTTTTGAAGTCTCTCATTTGCATGGAATTGATTAAACATAATCCGGATTTCATACTTCACAAGATACTAAAACCCTTTGAAAAAGAAAAATTGAAACCATCCAGACCCAAATTTTTATTACCATCGCTTTCTTTCTCCACTGATTTAATCTCCAACAAAGTAAATGGGTCAACTAATCCGCTATTATCTTCCTCAGAAAGAGTATAGAAGGTTATCCCATCCAAAGCAAACTGCAACCAAGGGGTATCTGCCTCACTCGTCTCACCTCATTTGGTGAAGAGCCTTCAATGCGTTCGAGTTTGCCCTTACTTTCACACACCTATGAAAATACTTTGAATTCATATTACCCTCTTTCAATCATTTTGACCTCGACCATTAAAACATTATAGAATCATTGCATTTTAATAATCTCCAGAATTCTGCGAACTTCATTTTCTTAATTTCCACTTCCTTTTGGGACAACATCCCCACTTCATTTTCTTAATTACTTTCAACCGCGAGAAGAAAACAATTATAAAATAATGAAATGAAAAATAAAAGAGCTTAACTTCTAAGAAGTGATTCGTCGTTGGGACTGATTGCTATGTAAATTTGCAACTATCTAGCTTACAGGTTTCAACACCAAATTGTTGTTACTTATAAAATATATGATTCTTTATGGGGTTGGAGCTCCACAATCAGTCCCTAATTCTTTATCTAGATAGGAGAAGTAATGACCTTTATCCTTGGGACACTTGTTAATTAGCCGAATGACCTATAAATAAAAGGTTCTACTTAGGTTTTGAGTGCACATGCACAATGTTGTGAATTCGGTCTCAAATCGAAACTTCACACTAATGAAATTTAGATTCGTGGAGCAAGTATCAATGGCAACCAAATCCAAAAGTAACCACAAACAACAACAAGCTAGATCTAATCTAAAAACCAAGTGCATAGCAAAACCACAATTCAACCAAAGAATAAACAAGATAAAGAGAGTAAAAGAATAGATAACAACACCAAGAAATGTTCACCCAGTTTGGCCCAACTTGACCTACTCTGGGGAGAGATTGATCTCTTCAATCCACTATCAATGAGTTCTTACAAAAAGATACAAAATGGGTTACAAGAAATTAGCTTCAACAAGCTCACAAAGAACAACTCTAATTTCTACCCATTTTCCCAATCTCACCAATGAACAAGACACTCATGAATTTTCACTCTCCCAATGTGTTTACAAAAGACTCTCCACTCATGTGTTTCCCATCCCCATGAATCTTCCCAAAAGGCACCGACCCTTTTCCCAAGAGCCCCCTCTTTCGGTTCTCTAAGATTCACATCTTGAAGCTTTGAACCTCACTCAAAGAAACTCAATATTTAGTATCTAAAACCCTAAAAGTTCCCTCCTTTGGTTTCCATGAGATTCACCGAGCTTACCCAACAAATGGGTCAAAGAATGCATATATAATGTTCAGATGTGGGCAAAATCATGTAACATTTTCCCAAATCGTGACACGGTTGGTGCGTACGACCCAAGGTACAACCAACCTTATCCTGAAAACGTGCCCAGCAAGCCGAAAATCGTGTCACGTTTTCCCAAAATCGTGTCACGATTGAGCACTCATAAAACCATGTTCACTGCCTAGATCTATTCCCAAAGACAAAACCAATCAAGTCCAAAGCCCCGCTTGAACCTTGATCCACACACCGACCTCCACTTGCATCCAACCACCCTCGATAGTTCCACAAGCTTCCAAGTCTTATTCCTTGCATCCAACTACACTTTGTAGTTTCACAAGCTTTCACCTTTACCTCTTCAAACCTCGGAATGCCTTCCGCCATCTTGAAGTTCCTTGCATCCAACTACACTAGGATATTTAGGTAGTTCCACAAGCCTACACCATAACCTTTTCGGCCCCCCGGAGTGATAAAACCGTCCTCCCGAAGATTCACTTGCCTCCAATTACCCTTGGTCTTTTCCGGTAATCCCACAAGTCATGTCAAACATTCTTCAAACCCCGGAATGTCTTCCGTCCTCTTGAAGAATTCACATGCTCACAATTAGAGCATAACAACCAAGGCCTCCATAGTCGTACCATTCTCGGTGTCACTAACTCCACCTCAAGTTGAGCTTTCTCTACCTCAACTTTCAAATGCGTACACACAATATGCTTTCACCGTATCACTCCACCTCAAAGGTTGATCACGAGTATTGTTACCACCGCCTCTCCAAGCTGAACTTACCCATTAGGAACACACACATCACCGCCATGACACCACCATCCTCCTATCTTCACACTTAACCTTATTCTATTGTGCAAGGATGACCGGCTTCAAAACTTCAACATTTAATGCTTCCATACACTCCCGTTGAACCATGCTTGCTTCCATCTCCAAGATGTAACCTTTGGTACCCATGGTGCACACTTGACAAACTTCTCTCCTTGCCCCATGGTGATTGCCAATTGTTGGGAATTCGGTCTCAAATCGAAACTTCACACCAATGGAATTTAGATTCGTGGAGAAAGTATCAATGGCAATCAAATCCAAAAGTAACCACAAGCAACAACAAGCTAGATCTAATCTAGAAACCAAGTGCATAGCAAAACCATAATTCAACCAAAGAATAAAAAAGATAAAGAGAGTAAAAGAAAAGATAACAACACCAAGAAATGTTCACCCAGTTCGATCCAACTTGATCTACTCTGGGGGAGAGATTGATCTCTCCAATCCACTATCAATGAGTTCTTACAAAGAGATACAAAATGGAATACAAGAAATTAGTTTCAACAAGCTCACAAAAGAACAACCCTAATTTCTACCCATTTTCCCAATCTCACCTATGAACAAGACACTCATGAATATTCACTCTCCCAAAGTGTTTACAAAAGACTCTTCATTCATGTGTTTCCCAACCCCATGAAACTTTCCAAAAGGCACCAACCTTTGTCCTTAAGGTTAATTGAATAAGTACATTATATTATTAAGGTCACCTAGATTTTATAGATAAATTAGTCTACGGTGAATTGACATTAATATAAATTGGTCTCAAAAGTGGACTGTAGGTACCTCGAGTTGAAAAATTACATTTAATTTCAAAAATATTGGATTGCATTCTAGTAATTTTTTTTCCTCACCTGTGTATTCTTTTTCCTTGTAAACAAAATAACCTAAACTATTAATAACATAAACCGTAAATCATGTTAGTATCTATCTTATTGTTCAAGTCAATACAAAACAAAAGATAAAACTTACTAAAACGTCTCTATCGTTATATTTCAAAGACACTAGTCTTTCCGATGACCTGCAGAAGGTTGATATCCCCCGTGGTCGTTGCTTCTGCATTCGTAACTCTTTCATCACTGCTTCCTTGTATGCCGTCGTCTATCAATTTGTGTGCAAGTTGCAAAAGTTGAGGACTTGAACCATATGACATGTGATATTTGTTTTTGTGGTTTTGGATTAGATACATGATAATGGTAAATACATAATATGTTCAAAATGATTTTGTTAAAACATTAATGTGACAATGTTTCACGTGCATCTACTATGGCATCTTGCAGTGAAACCACCAGGGAGAAAAATTGTCGCCACCTCCTGAAATAACAATTAGAATGGACATCGGCACATCACCATGTTGTGTTTCTGCATAAGGTTTTGAAAAACACAGTAATAAAATGATTGAGAGAGATCATGTTGAACTTCTCACAATTTAATTTATTAAGTATATTTTAATCTGCTTGACCTCTCTAGACGTTAATGTACCGAAATAACCCGAGTCCTTAATTTTTTTGGTGAAGAGATATTGAGGAATAACCTTATTATATGGAAAGAAAAAAAAAAAAAAAAAACGTTTCACGCTAAAAGCTTGAATCATGTGTAAAATGTCATTTGTCTAAATTAGGTCATTTGTCTACATTTTTTGTTCGGAAACTCAATTAGATTATTAATTGAATTTGGTTAGATAGTTAAGGATAGGGGTGTAAGTGGTTCAGATAAAACCAACGAAAATGAAAGTTTAAATCGAAAAAATATCCGATCTTATTTGGTTCGGTTTGAAGCTGATCCGAACCAATCGAAACCGATCTAGTTTGATTTGGTTCATGGTTTTTCATTTCGAGATCCATGAAACCGATGAACCGATCCGATGATAACCACACTCCTTATTTTGCTAATATTATCCTACCTCGCGGACAAAACCAATGTTGTTTTTGAAGAATGATGGATGAATGAATCTTGGATCATATGTATGAAATATTGAGTAAGGTTAGTTATAAAAAGTTGTTTGAAAAATAGAGAACATGAAAAAACAAAATATGAAATATAATTATACAAAGTTCTATGAAATATTTTGTGAGAATATGAATTTTTTTAATTGTATGTTTAAACAAACCGATCAACCGAACCAATCCAAACCAAACCAAACAGATTAGTTTGGTTCGGTTTCTTTTTAAAAAAATAGTGAAAACCGAACCAATCCAAACCGATGAAGGTTTCATCGGTTCATACATTTTTTAACTGAAAACCAATCCAAACTGAACTGTTACACCCCTAGTTAAGGACTCTTTTGATATAGAAGGACTCTTTTGATATAGTTGGACTCTTTTGATATAGTTGGACTTTTTAAAAATTACTTAAATTAGATCCTTTCTACGCTTGACATAGTTTTTATTTGACTCTCATCATCTAAGAAAAGATTGAATTACACTTTCCTCCCATCTTACGGTAAAATATACGCTTTCCTCCTTTGAAAAATAAAACTTATACTCTCTTCCCTCATGAGATGTTTGAATTACAATCCATTCCCTAATAATTAAATATGCACTACACTTTAATCTATTTTAACATAAATAGATATTTTTATGATATCTACTAATTTGGAACTACCATTTAGGAAAAATAACTTCATTTATTTATTATAATTTAAATCTCAATGATAATTAAATTTAAATATTTTGTTATTCATTTTATAATTTAGAATATAGAATTCACTTTGAAATAACCATATTTTATCTACTTTATTAATATTTCATTCATTTTAATTTAATTTTGTATTGTTTTATATTTTATAATAGAGTTTAAAACTAGATGTTAATGAAATTGTGAATAAAAAAAATAAAAATATGAATTCCAATTTAGATTATATTAAATTGGACTCGCAATACTATTATTTTTCAGACAGAGTCAGTTAGGATGTTTTTGCTAGATTATTAGAAATAAAAAAAAACTATTAAGAGAGGAAATTATAGGTTTTAACATAAGAGGATGGGAGATGTAATTCAAGATTCTTTTAAGAAGTGTAAAATGTTTTCTATCGTTTAATAAAAGATTAATGTTAATATCCTATGGCTGCGATGGGTCAAATAAAAAAAAATTACATCTATATACTATACAACGATAACTAAATTGTTCAAGTATTGAAGATGATTTTGAGAAATGCACATCTTCCATTTATACATAAAATCAAGAAAATCCAAATTGCTATAGAATGATTCCAAAACGTTGTTAAGTCTATTGATAAATACTCAATAATCTTGTGGATTTGTTTTTTATTCGCCAAACCAAATACAAATATAGGAACTAAAGAATAAATAGAAACATGCATGGTAAAACGAAGATAAATATGTTTTAGCATTCACCATTGATAAACATGCGCATCAAATAAATTGTGATAAACAAGAGATTTTAAAGAAAGATCAAAGATATTACTCAAGAATAGAAACTCCTATCATAATTCTATTACTTTATCAAGATCGCTACTCCACTTATTACACTGTTACTTTACTGTTGTGAATGAATTCTACACTTTCATTTTTAGGCTAATCTATAGCAATAATTAGAGAATATAATAAAATTTGTGTGATCATAGGCAAAAACTAGTAATACGTATTAGCATATGTTAAATAAACTATCCATGAAGTGAAATACACTGTCTCTTTCTCTTGTCACAATCTATGCAATGACGTCCCCATATTAATCCAAAATTTAACAAATTCAAATTATATAACTGGTATTACTAGTAACTTTTGGTGCTTTGGTTCTCAAAAGGTACAACCGGTATGGAAAATTAAATTTGTAATTTTTCATACGGTGGTATTTTTGAAAATCAATCTACTGAAATAAATGGAGTTTCTAAATATTTTATAAATGTAGCTTTTAAATGGAATTTCAAATATTTCTTATCTTCAGAAAAGATAATCCAAAACATTAAAGAACTAAAGTTTATCACTTTGTTTTATTAAATAAAATTGATTTTTAAATTATGTGATTCAAACGAAGAATGTCAATCATGTTTTTTTTTATGAATTTAAAATGAGACAAGTTAGTTGATTTTTGAGTTAGAAATAAATTTTCAATGAGTTGACAAGTTTGAGTTGACTAAACTAATTTTCTGTCCTACCCACAAGTTAAGTCACATAGCCAAAAATAAACAATGGCTCTTGTTAGTGGTGGTGGATGTATTGAACATGTTTTATATTAATACTAATTCAATATTCTGCATCATAACACTTAACTATATGTCGGAGCTATAGTTATAGGTATTTGAGAAGAAGAAAGAAACTACAATGTTACCACCGGTATTTAATAGAACCATGGTTGAAACAGAGATTCAATAACACTTGAGGGTCTATTGTAAAACGACGTCACTTTGATTTTAGAATGCACACAACACTTTCACTGTTCTTAATCATGTTAAATTGTGATGATGATGATGATAAGAAAAGATTGAAATGAAAATGAAAATTTGTAATTTTGGAGAAGTTATTCGAGTTTCAACCAAGAAATTGTTGTTAGTTCTTTAGAAAGAAAGATGTCTGATGTATACACCACATGAATGTATACACCTTGAGAAAAAAAAGTGTGACCTGGTATTTGTAATTGGTTGGTGATGTCATATGAAGTAAAAAATATATAGAAAATGAGATGTTGAATGTGTGTTGAGAAACCTGGGGTTTCAAATATCATAATAACCATATAAAAATGCATGACTATTTAAGCAAAATTATTTTTTTTAGTCTTCGAAAAGATAAACCACCTCGAGGAGGAGCACACTCCCAGGTCTCAAGTCAATACCACTGGGCCAACCCAAGTGGGTTTGTTTCTATTGTTTACTATATTCTATCTTGTGGTAACAAGATTATTATTTGGCATGATTATTGACTTTTTATTCTAAAATGGTGGATTCATTGAATGTCCCTACTAACAGGTATTCAACATGTTTTCTTGGATAATAGGGTGACAAGTTATCATGAAATATTGTAGATGCCACACTAAACAAGTTTATCAGAAGCTCCCAGAAATGTGTTAAAAACAAAGAAATTATCATTTAAAAGACAATGTTTTTGCCACTTGGTTTGCCTCTTTGCAAATATAGTTCCACATGCTCGTGCCTTCGTCGTTATAGATCCTATGAATATCATGTACGAGGTGAAAGGACCGATGCTCCTTTGAACAACCATCTTTAATAAGTTTGATATCGATTGCGACAGCTAGAGACACAAATCACAAAGCACAACCATACTAATCAAGTATGTACTATCTACTCCATATATACATAAAATCAAGCAAATCAATTTTGGTATACTATAGACTGATGTCAAAACCCTATTAAATATATTTGATTAGCAAAGTAATGTAAATGAAAAAATAGTCCAAGTTCATATTACAACATTCTCCATTGATAAACACAATATAGGAACCAAAGAATAAATACAAACATGCATGATAAAAAGAAGATAAACAAATAAATTGATTGGAGCTACATTATCAGCCACATATTTAGTTTTTTCATGATCCATATTTTGATTGATTGGAGTCTAAATTAAATATACAACTTTAATAGTTTGGTGAGTATTAGAGTATAGTGAGAATAAACTAGAGTTACTTAGTGGTAACTATAGTAGAAAGTTAGTTAGGGAGTTAGTTACTCCAAATCACTATAAATAAGCTACACATATGTACTATTTCATATCTTTTATTCATTTCTATCCTTGTGATGACTTCTAGAGTGAATTATACAATCTCTTTTTCCATTGCATTTGATCTAGAACCATGAAATCTTTTGATTCATAACAGTCACTAGTCATGACGGGCTCATTATTTGCTCTCAGACATCTTCTAAATAACAATTATTTAGAAGAAGACATATAAAATAGTTTGGTTTCAATAGTCCCACATGGAAGGGTCTTAAACAACTAAGATGAAGATTTACCTATAAAACAATGTCATATATGTGGCCAAAACATAACAGTTTGGACTCGATATTTCTTAATTGTGATGTCCACTGTTCAGCAGTATAAGTTTTGGTTATTAATTTTTGAACAATGGAATGGATGAAAAATTAATGTTAATAGTTAGTTTTTTGTCCAGTACATTTGTCAGAAATCAATGTACTGAATTAATATGAGTCCCGAACTTTTTTTTTTTCTTTTTCTGTTTACTAAGATGGACGGTAGAGATATTCAACAACATTATCCACAAAATGAATACTTTCAACCTTGTCTAAATCCAATGTTTAAGAGATTATAATCCAAAACTCAATTTGAAAATAATTAATTGAACTAAAAATGAGAGAATTAAAGTTTTTTTTTTTACAAAAATAAACGATATTTATTTATTAAAATTGATAGAGTACATTGATACAATACAAATTTCAAAGTCGTTAAAAACAAAATCATTTTTCCTTCGAAAAAAATAAGTCATTTATAGCATAAAACAACAGAGTATTTATACCTACAAATATGACTATATTCATGTCTAAAGATTTGCAACCTAACCAATATACTTCGGTAGCTATAGTTGCGTGCATTTAAAATTGTGTTATATGATGGAAAGGGTCTCCCATGAAAAGTATTCCCTCCGTTTCAAAATACATGTCAAATTTTTGCAATGTGCACTATTCACTCGACTTATTTTGACCATATTTTTTAACGAATGTATAAATACAAATATTAGCATGTAAGATGTTGCTTGATTTGTCTCGACAAATATTTTCAAAATATTAAATTTTTATTATTTTTACTTTAAATAATTAAAAATATTAACAGTCAAAATTGTACATTGACATATGTGGAGTGATTGACTTAGACATGTATTTTAAAACGGATGGAGTATGTTGTTTTTTCTGGCATTCTTTCATACAAGATATATAAGCTTTGATTGTCAATGTTCTGGAAGCTTGCTAGCTTTACATAAAAAACATTGACATGTGTCTACTCTTGGCTATGATATAATTCCTATCATAATTCCTAGCTTTAAATAATTCCTATCATAATTCTATTACTTTATCAAAGATTGCCACTCCACTTATTGCACTGTCACTTTCCTATTATGAATAAATTCTACACTTTCATTACTAGGCTAATCTATAGCAATAATTAGAGAATATAATGAAATTTTGTGATCATAGTAAAAAACTAGTTATACGTATAAGCATATGTTAAATAAACTAGTGTAGTGAAATCAATTGAGATATGAGAAAGCAGAGTTGTTATGAAGAATTTTACATTGATATTGACATGCACTCATCCCTTATTTGACTTCACCATTTGTAAATGTTTCAATCAGATTAGGTTTTGGATTCAAAACTGTTGGTTCTAACTTTAGAGACTGCACAATGTAGATTATATGTTTTCTTAATAGCAGAATTTTCAGCTTTCATGGGACAACTAATTCTCTTTCTCTCTATCACTTTTGCGTTGTTATAAGGCTTGAACCATATAACTTTTGCATTGTTTGTTTTTGTGGTTGTGGATTAGATATATATGATAATGATAAATACATAAAATTAGTCTACCAAATTAGTTATTTTCATTGACAAATTAGTCTCTAGTTTACTATCAAGAATGTGATATTAATGTCTAGAAGCAAATGTGATATATTAGATATGTTGCAAGCAAGAAGTGGGATTGTTTCCCTAAAAAAGAAGTGGGATTATTACAATAAAATATATTAAGAAAACATTAAATATAGGTTTCAACGAGACATGTTTGCATATCGACGTCAAATGGAATGTGATTATTCATCTTAAAAAATTGTGTGAAAATAACTAAATACATGTAACCAATATATCATCTCGCTAATGAATTTTTATAAGCATTTTAATAAACTCGTGATTTATTCCCTAAAAAAAAACTCATGATTTATTACGATATACTTATGAGAGTAATATCCGATTTATTAATCAATGGTTGATATTATTTATTTTGTTATGTAAAGTGAAACACTCACTTTAATTTAATGGAGCAGGGTCCAATGAATAAATAGTTGGTTATAGTAAGATTATGAGTTGTTGCTAAATTCTTCTTTTATGTTCCGGTCCTTAAAGAAGCAAGAAAGGGGCACAAAAAATAGTCCCACCTCGACGGAAAGAAACGCTAAGATAGTGCTTATATACTCAAAGTATCTCTTTAACTTGGAGATGAGCTTTATTGAGTTTTGAATAAGAGTAATTATCCGCTACTTGTTCTAAACTCTTCAAAGATCTTCTTTTGTCCTCAATTTTTTTATTATTTTATCTAAGGTTAAGTTGTACTTTCACCCCAACATTTCATCAATTTGAATGGAAAAAATAATAAAAAAGAAATTAAAAATACTATCATGTAACATTGAAGATTGAGAGAACTCTTGATTATTCTCGTTTGCATTAGGGTTTCTGCACATTCTTCCATTCTCATTCAATCTCTCTCCTTCCCATATTTCAATTCGACTTAAATTGAGAGAACCAAAAAAACCAACAATCTTAAACTTCTCGAATTAAAAAATTCTAAGTATAAAAAACTAGTAATTTTAAACTTCATAGCATTCTTCCAAACAAAACCATGTCTACCTATCTATAAACATAAAAAGAATTTACGAAAAGAAAACCGATAATAAGAGAAATAACTAAGGGTAAAAGTTTCCCAAAAAAAGAGAAAAACTACGAGTAAAATCTATATAGTCAATTTTGCAATGCTATTGTAACATTGAATTATCTTTCAAAAAAATGTAACATTGAATTAGGAAAAAAAAACAAAAACATGTATGATTTGGTCAAAAACAACAATACAATTATGATTTATCCCATTAAGAAAAGTAGGCTACATGAATCAAATGATCTCATAATGCTTTATAAAACACCATGTGTTTTCTGTATTGCAGAAGAAGTTTTGAGAAGATTCATTTGAAGGGTCCTAGAGGTTCTTATTGTTGAAATTTAGGCTTAAATCATCCTTAAAAAACCGACTTTGTGAGATTATGTTAGACTCAACCACGATTTCTATGACTTATGTCCACTCCGATCATTTTTATGCAGATGATGCGATGCTTTTTTGCATAGGTAATATCAATAATATTAGCAAATCTACTATCTACGTTGTCCACATCAGTAATATCAGAAGAGCCAAAATTGTTGATCTTTTGCGTTTCTCTGAGACATGTTTGCATATCAGCGTCAAGAGTGGAAACAACATTACACTATATATTACTGGTAGGACAGTGGATCATTTTGTGTAATTGGTCTCAAAAGTGGAATGTTAGAACTTCAGGTTGGGAGAGTTGCATTTAATTTCAAAATTGTTAGATTGCATCTTTGGATATAATGGAAAGATCTAGAAGGGTCCTGGTGCCATGTTTGATTGCACCAAGAAGTATGTTTTGTTCTATTGTGAGCTTAAATGGTTAAGAATTTAATGAAAAGTATTGTGGGATCCATTTAAAAATGAGATGCTTAAATGAGACTTTGAGTCTTATAAGATCCTCAAAAATTTCCTCCTCGATAAGGGTGTCTATTAGATATCAAGTCTTAAATAGTTAAGACATCACCATTAAAGATGGTTTAACAGCACCAAAAACATACAAAAAGACATGGGCAGGAGGAAAAAGTCCCACATCGATGGTGCATGTGCGTATTCTCCAATTGCATTGCAATGGTTTCTTCTTATATTATCATCCACTTACATGTGCTGAAAATAACTATAACATTAATGAAGGTGGAGTAATTATTTTTTACTTCATTGCTATTTTTTGGAAACCAACTGATCAAAATAATCTTAGTCCCTAATCTTTTTTGTTGGTGAAATCATTTCAACAACTAAACTCTTTTTATGTTGTGATAGTCAATTGTTCATTTGCCTTTACAATGATTTGAGTAGATGAACTGAAAAGTCACTGTTCAATATAATCTAAGCAAAGCATGCAGCACCTTGGAATTGATGTTAACAAGTGGATGAGTTTGTTCTTATCATCCAATTGCATGTCATAGTTATAATGATAACATGTCACTGCAATGTGCGGAAAATAACTACATACATGTAACCACATATTTCATCTCACTGATGATTTTTTATAAACATTTTAACAAACTCATGATTTGTTAAGATGTACTAATGATATCTATATTTGATTCGTAAGTTAATGTTCAATATTATTTACTTTACAATGTAAAGTGAAATATTCGCTTTAAAAGAGCAGGGTCCAATGGATAAATGTTTGCTTATACGCTTGAAAAGTTTCTAAATGTCAATCTAAATCAATGTCATTATACATTTTGAAGTCTTTCAGGGTTATAACAGTGTTTAGCTAAAGGTGGGATAATATTTAGATAAGTAGGCTACACAAAATTTGAGTTAGGCACTCCTACGGAAATTAAAACATAAATTCAATCTCTCATTCACCTTTTGAAACAACAATTTGTAAAGGTACTAGAGAATATTTGTAACTATCGAGACAATCGAGTTTGAAATTACTCAGATTTTTCATTGTTTATCCCCTTTTACTTTCCATTCTTTTTTTTTCTTTTTTTCTTTTTTGATACACCATTTTTGTGTGTATTTTTAATGCTTTATTCTTTGTTCTCTAGTACCTCCAACCCAAACTTAGTTGGTTGCAAATTCCAATAGCAACCCCAAACTTATTGTTTAGCAACACCTACAGTTTTAGATTTCTAGGAGTTGTGACTACCTATCTTTATTTGCCGTACACTTCGCCTTTGAACTTTTGAAATATCACTTGAACAAGTATTTGTTACTAAACTATAAAAGATCAACTAACAAACAAATTCATCAATAATAAACAAGTGCAAATTCAATACATAACAGGGGGTACAACTGAGTTCTTCAAACACACTGACAATTGTCTGACTCCACAATAGAAATAAAATTCAGAAAATAAAAACATAATAAAAACGATGGGTTGCCTCCCATCAAGCGCTTTCTTTTACGTCATTTAGCTTGACGCTTCAACCACTGTTAGGGTGGCAAAAATGATAGAAATAATATGTCATCCTTTTTCTTCATCTTGTTTGGTAGGAATTCCATGAATTTGGCACAAAGTAGCAGATGCTCCCATGCTCCAGCCGCTAAATCTTTGTCATTTGAGTTCTCCCACCTTAAAGAAGGACATATATCCATTTGCACATGTGTGATTTCTTTAACCCACGTTGGTTCATACTTCGGAAAAATATCAACACTCCTCACTTTTGGATTTTCTTCCAACACAACCTTGTGACACTCAGTCTCCATCTTAACCAACTTCCTTTGAGACTCATGTGCTTTCTCAACAAGATCACCACACTGAACATCAAACTTCTCAACTGAAACATGATTTGACACCAAATAATCATATAAAATATTTTGAAGTTGAGTATTGTAATCGATGTTGATCACATCTTTCTTCCCTTCACAATCACTGCCTAGTTTACTCGCCTCACAACAACCACAACTCTCATTTAATATCGAGATTTTACTGTCCAAACATTTTATCTTTAAAGATAGCATATATTTTTCATACTGCAACATAACAATCTCTTCTGTGTCATAGAGGCGTAACCTGTCTGCTAACTTGTATATCATAGCTACAAAATTTGGATAAACTTCTTAGTAACATAGTTAATGAGAAGAAAACGAAGAGCATAAATATATATTTTTTCAATATATATATCAAAAAAGTATAAACGACAAAAATCCTAAATAAAAACAAAATTGCCAAGTTGAAATGATTCAATAGTCCCTGGCAGCAGCGCCAAAAACTTGATAGACTTTTAGCAAGTGTACTAAAAATGCATCGATGTAATAAAATTTATAAGTTCGTATCTACAGGGACTGTTTCAATTTCTACCCGGCAAAAGCGTTAAAATAAAGGATGTATTGCCCTAGGCAGTTGGATTTGGTTTTATAAAACATAAACAAAGTAAATAAAATGGTTTGATAATTGGATTAAAACAGATGACCAAGCCTTTCGAATCCTCTATTGCTCACTGTGAGTAATTTGGCTATCTTCACTCTCAAAGAAATTAACCTAGCTTTACGACGGATTAACTAAGTGGTTTTGATCAATCTCTTGACTCAAAACCCTTTCCTAAGTTATAACCTTTTAATCTCTTAAACCGATTGAATAACCGTGGAAGCATAGTGAGAACGTTAATCCATAAGTCATAACCCTCAATTTCGTATCTCTAGGTTCCTATGTGGAATTAAACAGAATTACTATTTCAGGATTAAAAGCTAGGGTTAGTAGTCATTCAACTCCTAAGATCAATTTATATGGTTGAAAGAAGTTAGGGTTAGTAGTCATACAAACAATCATAAGAAAAGCATTAAACACAAATAATTCTGAATAAAGACTAGGTTTTCATTGATGTTAAAGAGAGTTCTTAACAAATTACACCATCACATATCACAAAAATTCATCTCATGGCTTAATCAATCTAAGAGGTTAGCTACTTGTACTTGTAAAAAGCACAATAGAGGATACTAGGGTTAAGTATCCAATAATCAGTCTAAACCCTAGAATATGATACTTAACCCCAATATCCTCTATTGTGCTTTTTACAAGTACACTACTCATAACTAAACAATCAAATACATAGAAAATAGTGACCATACATAAATCAGAACCAACTATGAGTTGGGTGAGATCCATTGCTTGTTCTGCGGTTTTCTGGTGATGTCTATGCTCTGTTTAGGTCTCCAAAATTGCACCCCAAGTTTCTGATCGCTTCTGGCTTTTATAAAAAGAATTTTAGGGTTTCAGAAAGCCCACTGTCGTGCCACGTTTCGAGACCATCGTGGCACGATTTGCTCATTAATCCTATGTGGCAGCAAACTTACTCAACCATCAAGGTACGTTACACATCCATCGTGCCACGATTTTTCCAGCATCTTCAGGTAAATTCCACGCTTCAAACGTGCCACGATTCAGGTCCATCGTGGCACGATTTCTTTTCCAATTTCTTGCATTCTTCTCCAATTTATGCAAAACTTCTTTTTTATGAATCTTGATCTTATTTAACCATGTATACAAACATTTGACTCTCAAAACACTACAAAAATGACATAAATATAACTAAAAAACTTGTGTCGATGTACTCGCTGCTTGCATTCTAATTTTGTGTTTTATAAAACCAACTTTTACATAAAACCGATAGCCAATCTTTCTAGTTGAATAATAAAACCATAACATCGAGTGTCTAACAGATTTTTTAACACACTTTTTTATGTATTAGGGATTTAGGATGTATTAGTAACATTTTTGTATTATTATATTTAAACATAAAACAGAATTAGTAAAAACTGCTCAAGGTTAAAAATATCATACAGTTTGCAAAATCCCTATCATTCTCTAGAGCTTGGAACTAATAGTCTCCAAAACTGGAATCCAATTCATATTGTACTCTATACAATAACTTGATGTCTATATTTGAAGTTTGACTCACCTCTCGTAGATTTTTCGTTAAGTTTTATGTTCACAAGTCCTAACTCAACTGACAACAATTCCCAAATTATCAAGCTGACTGTCGTGACTAGGATTCGAATTCCAATTTCTCCACTTTTGTGTGAGTTCTCAAATTGTTTATCAAGTGGGAATATATGACATCCAAACATAAGGTTTCAGAATATATACTAACAACATAATGTAAAATCAATGACTAATATATATTTATTCAAACTTAAAAGGTTTCAATATTTTGCCATTAAAATAAAAAACCATCTTAATGCTTCTGTTGGAGGAAATTTTGTTGACAGTCTGTAGCTTAAAATTGAATAGAGATTTGAGATGAACCATTTGCTGTTGCTGCTACTACACAAGTTCTGTCTCTGAAAACTGATTTGGCAGAAAAGTGTTTTTACACAAGAGCCATACAGTGTTATTGCTGCTACACAAGTTCTGTCTCGGAAATATCCGAGTTCTGATCTTCATCTGATTTACTCTTTCTATAAGGATTCCAATTTGTGTACTAAGATTGAAATTCTTAAAAATCTGCAGCCAGGATAACTTAGATGTAAAGCATAGCATTACTCACTGCCCTTTCGAACAACCAATGGATTCTGTGGTGTAAGCAACCTCTAGGCAAATAGCCCGATGACTGCAGATGGTTTCCTGACAATGTACAGTCAAAGAACAAGTAAATGCTTAGTTTTGGTTAGACAATGTACAGATGGTCATACAAACCATTATGCAGAAAACAAAAAATTCTAATATGTTACGGTCAAAATTAGAAAATAAAATGAAATTCAGTCGAAAAGAGGAAGTTTGTATCTAATTTGACCTGTTGGACAAAAGATACACATTTTTATAACGGTCTTCATCATATTTTTAATATATTACTATGGTATAGCAATCAATTTCTTTTTCAAACGATCTTTCATAAAGATTATGATTAAAAGCATTTATGGTTTCAAAGTAGAAGGATCTTACTTGTAACAACATTCATTTAGGAAGGTATGCAGCTGGAGGCCCTGAGAGATGGTTGCTGCTATAGAGAAGATTGATATTAATTAACCATTAAAACTGTGTTTAGGCTATTAACTACTTAACTCAAGATCCATTCAATCCACCAATAGAAGAGAAAAACAAGCCTAAAATTTCATAATCTTACAATACTCATGAAGACTTCTACATCAAAAATCAAATTTATAAGTTTAAAAGCTAAAATTTTGAATAAGGCGGTCTACTTGTTGAATTTTAAGCAGTTGCAATCTCTTTGAGAATCTTCAACTCGACAATTTGAACCAATGGGACGGAGAAAAAAACCAAAATTGTTGAGCTCTATGTGTAAAATGTTTTCAATCATGAGCGAAAAAATGTCCTCGCAATGAAGCACGGACACAAGTACGGACATCGGATTTGACACCAGTAGAAATTTAAGAAAATAACATATTTGAATGTAATCACATGTGTCGGTGTCGGACACCGGACACGCCTTTGATAAGAAGTGTTTGTGCTATAAAACATCCTCCAAAGTAAATTGAAACAATATTTTAAAATTGCACAAACATCATCCAGAAAATCTTACATCATGTCTCAATATTTGAAAACTTCTCCAACTAGAAACAACGAATTTTTAATTGACTATATACAGAAATTTATAAAGTATAAACAACAAACCTGCAATGTTGAGTTTGAGAGAATAACTTTATAATGGACCTAGACTAAGGAATGTACCCCACGTCTTTCGTCAAATCCTGTTGTTGCAATGAAGCATTGATATCATCGTCTGTCTCTGAAACTCCCACTTCCACCAATCTTTGCTTTTTTAGAGGAGGCACAGATTGTGATAATGAAGTATTATTGCAACAATGGTTGAGATATTCATCTAATTTTGTCCTTCTAATATAAGGATCGGTGAATACCACATTCTCCTCGTCCTTTAACACGTGGATTCCCATTTGAACACTGCTTAATAAATTCTTCTCTTCCTCACTCATACCATCTAGAATCGGCACCTTAAACTCCACATGGATCCATTCATTTTTCAAAACTCCTTTCTCCATATTATACTCGTATTGTATCTGACTGGGTTCATTCAATTTCATGTCAAGCACAGTTGTATGCTCCCAGTGCACTATGCTAAAGAGGTGCCAATAAAGTATCTCAATTTCATATCCATTCACAAAATAATTGAGTGGAATGGCACTCCCCCCATCATTGGCTTCCGGAAGAATAAAAATACAAGTTACAGAAGGGATTTCCTTACGAAACCAGAAAGAAATTGTGTTCTGTCCCTTGCATTGGTGCTCAAACCAATCTGGTATCCCTGGCTCCGTTCCGTTTGGGAAATAAAAACGAGTGCTTCCAGCCTCATGTAGTTTCTGTTAGTTAAAGAAAGAATAATAATAACACTCACTATGAATTATATTTCAAATACTGTGATATATCAAATACTAATGCAATAAAAAAACAAACAAACCTGACTCAATAACATTCTTCTACTTGATGAACTCAATGATTTACATCCTTTTGCAGAAAGCACTTTCAGATTTGGTGGAATCCCTCTAATTTCCTCAAGTGAATAGCAGTATTGCAAATCAAGATCCTTAAGATGGTGACATTCACTAAGGCACTCAGGAAGAATTTTGACATTTGTCATTGATAAGTTTAGTTCTTCAACATTAACAAACCACCTAAGAAGTATTGGGAGACATTCATCTGAGAGGTTGCATTCTTCGAGACTAAGCTTTGTCATATTCGAAAACACTATTGAATACATTTTATCATTATGTTTTGGGAACCTTAGCATTCCACAATTGCATAGTGATAAATCTTCAAGTCCACTGAGATTTTGAAATGAAGATGGCAATTCTCCTATGGAAGTAAAACATATATTAATCTCTTTTATATTTGTCATCTTGCATAATAATTCTGGAAAACACTTGAGACTCGAACACTCAGAGAGTATTAATTCCTTAAGAGATGCCAACCCTAAAGGTGGAAAACGTTCCAGCTCGCCGCAATCAAATGCACTTAACCTTTCAAGTTTATTTAGGTGTCCAATCGAATTGTGAATTGTAATTAATTTACGACAATGTTCAAATGAGAACTCTTCTAAATTATCAAGACCTGAGACATCAGGTATATGTGTTAAATTTTCACAATAGTCAAATGTCAAGACTTTCATATTCTGGAACTTCTGCATAAACACAAGGAACAAACAAATAAATAAATTAAAAACCAAACAATATATTCTCATAGTGATTTTTTTTTGTTGACAGAAACAAAATCATTGTGAATTTATAAATATATACAATTACAAAATGAAGTTATTTCACTTGCCTTGCTTAAAATACTAGGTGATAGAGACTCCGATAAACATCTTTTCCATTTCAATACTCTCAAACTGCTTGAAAGATACTTGAGACCCTTAGAACAATGGCCATTTTCAATGATAAGTGTTTTGAGTTTTGTCATCTTCTTGAAGGCCTTTCCTTTCTGGTCTATTACAGATTCCATGGAGTGGAAATTCATATATATCATTTCAATTTTGCTAGTTCCCTTTTAACAAAAAAAAAAGAAATTACATGAATCAACTACAATAAAAATAAGACGCAGAGAAATTTAAATGTAATTAAGTGAAAAAAAAATACTAGTATAAGATGGTCATATTTAGTCCAAAAAAAGAAAAGCCGTATTGAAACTAAATAACAAATTGTACATAAATATCAATCTTACTCACAGTGCTATTTTTTAAAACATTAACTATATCTTCATGACACCATAACCTACTTCGCTCTCCAGGCTCTTTAGGTGATTCTTGTCGAACAACTTCTCTACCCATGTCCTTTATCAAGTCATGTAATCTCACATGATCATAATATGGGTTAATGAGAGATTTTTCGGCCAACACTCCTAGATGATGTTTTACACAATGGCCATAATGAACACGAAGTATATTTTCAAATTCCTCCCATCCACATCCTTTGAAGCAACAAGCAATGTCTAGAAAGACACTCTGCTGCTCTTCCTCCAAAGCATCATAACTTACTTTAAGTATCTCGTGGATCTTTTTATTGGGAATCATTTCATATCCATCTAATGTGCCCTTCCATTCTTCTATTCTCTTTCCAAATAAGTTGGAACCCACTATTTCTAAAACTAACGGAAGGCCAGAAGCATAAGCAACTGCACGATTTAAAATCTCTTCATAACTTGAAGGAACTTTGTCACTTTTAAAAGCCATCCAGCTCAACAATTCAAGTGCTTCTGTCCCATATATCCCTCTTACTAAATACGTTCTTTCTATCCCATGACTGGTTAGTAAGTGTTTATCTCGAGTGGTAATGATTACTCTACTTCCACAACCGAACCAGTCAAGTCCTCCAGCTAATGCCTCTAGCTGCTCCAGTTTGTCAACATCATCAAGAATCAAAAGAACCTTCTTTCTACATAGCCTCTCCTTTATGATTGGAATCCCCTCACTAACATGGTCTAACTTAATTTTCAATCCAATTGTTTTAAAAAGGAGCTTCTCTTGGAGATGTTTCAAGTTATTTTGAGCTGAATTCTCTCTCACATCATGAAGAAAACATAAATTTTCAAATTGATCAGCAACAAAATTATAAATTGCTTTTGCAAGGGTTGATTTTCCCATGCCTCCTGTACCATAAAGTCCTACCATGCAGACCTCGTCCTTAGAGCCTTTATCAAGAAGATATTTCACTTGTTGTACTCGGTACTCTAATCCAACAGGGTATTTGGCAACATGTAAGGGCGCGCGATTGATCTTGTTGGAGATGTATTTGACTATTTCTCCAATAAAATCGTATTCATATCTGTTCATGTCCAGCTAGATATGTTAGTAAAAACATCAACATGACAATCACATTCAAATAAATTATATTAACAATTCTAATTGTTTTGAGTAATTAATACAAATCTAATTCTAGTTCAAGAATGTATATAAAAATAATCATAGTTTAATAATATATAAATTGTGTTGCCCATTTAATTTTAAGATTGAATGATTTAGGAATATATAAATTAAAAAAAGAAAAACAAGAATCAAGTGAAGTAAAGTACCCCTGACTACAATGGTCGCTTGATGAGTCTGGTGTCTGGTTAAGATCTTTCTTCCTAGTAAGCTTGTATTCGTATCTATTCATATCCAATAAAATAAGTTGGTATGCATATGAAAAACAATCACATCTATATATTGATAATTATATCATACAATTCCAATGTGTAAAAATGAAAGAAATATACTATAAGAAGGCAAAACAAGATTGAAGTGAAGTAGGCTACCCAGGATAACGATGGTCGCCAGACAAGTTAGCTGCTTGGGTAAGAGCTACCTTCCACTTTCGCAACCTTTCCATATCAGCAGTATTATTTTGGAACCTCTTTTCATGCTTAGCAAGTGCTTCGCCAAAACTACCTCTATGGTGTCGCACATCAGAAGGATCCACCCCAAAGAAAACAGGCAAAACGAGGCGACCCTTTTCCTTGTAAAAGTGAATGATGTGGACAAGTTCGTCCAAACAAAATGAAGAAGAGGCATAGTTGGAAGAAAACACAGGAATGAAAATCCTAGACTCTTCAATGGCATTGTCGAGTGATGATTTGATTTCATCCCCTCTTTGAAGTTCACGATCATCAATGAAGGTGTGGATTCCCTTGTCAGTAAGAGCCTTGTAGAGATTTCCGGTGAAACCGTGGCGAGTATCACTTCCTCTGAAACTGAGGAATACTTGGTATTTGAATCCGTAGGAAATTGAAGATGAAGATGATTGCATGGCCATGAGATCAATTGAGAGAAATTGGATGAAAAGAGTTTGAAATGCAATATATGAATGAGTAAGTTATTGTGGTCTTTGATGTGGAGTGTTTCATGTATAACTATATAAGGAGTAAACTTACGACAAAAAAGAGCTGTGAAATTTCCTGGCCACTTCCTAAATATTATTGCTAATTTCTTCCATGTGATTACTGTTCAACTTTTGGACAAATCTATTTAAATAAATAAAAAATCTAGTGAAAAACAAAAGAATAGTGTAATTGGACTTTTTAACTATGTCGCACTTTCAGGGAGGGTAATATGTGCTGACTTCTTAGCCAAACTTGGAATAAAGTCTACGAGTAATCTCTTGATCGTGCTTAATCCTCCAGCTGAGCTTCGTTTATTGCTTACGGCAGACAGTATGGATGGGTATTGCTTACCATCGCGGCCAGTAGTTTCTTTTCTTTTTTTGTTTTTGCTTTGACTTTTTCTCTTGTAAGCAAAAAAAAATACACATATCTTTGGATTTAAGAGACAAAGAGGTAATCATGTTGACAATGAAAGTTGAACACACGACTTTAAAGGTAAGTTAACTCTTTACCAAATAAGTCAACCTTCATCGAATATTTTTATAACATTATTTAAACTATTTTATTATTTTAATGAAATCTTTTGATCTTATTTGCCAAAAATGTATTCTTTTTATATTTGAGTGCAATAAAATGAAGTGGGCTCTATTTAAACATGAATTTTTTCATAAAAAAAAAAAATACCAATAAGGATATAATTTGTAGTTTTTTTTCATGTGAGTAAATAACAGTATATGAAATAAGAATAGGAAATTTAGGCAGCAGAATAATAGTAATGATAGAAATATTCGTATCCTACTCTCTTCTCATCATTTGTGTTATTTAAACATTAAAATCTCATGTGATGTTAGTTTATGGTAAGACCGTAAGAGTTTGACTATATAATTTTAAAGGGCAAAGTTTAAATTTTATATTGAACAGTTGTAAAATGATCATTATTCTCCCGATTATTAATATTAATTTTCAGTTAATTGATTTTTATTAAAAAATATACATCAAAATATAGAGTGACATTGTATATATTTACTTCATCCTTTATTATGTATTCGATATCATTTTGTTTTATGCACAACCATTATTTCTCTTTTTTAATAACAATGTCATATTTTATTTATATATCTCATAATAAATTTGCTAGCTAGTTTATTAACTAATGTATAAAAATGCATAAGTTCTCTCCTCCATTTTTATGTCCCTAGTTTTCCTTCTATTGTTGTAGAACCCTGTGAGACTTCCTTCCTATTTCCTATCTTCGGTAAAATAACCATCACTTTTTCTACCTCCTCTTTCCATGTAATGTTTGTAAATCAATGTAATGTCTTAAAAGAAGAAGAAGAAAAAAAGGTACAGTTTGTGGGAAGCATAATGTGATTAGACCTCAAAAACCATATAGCTTAAAAACACTAAATAATGATTCTCTTTTTTGAACTAACTTATGTCCTATTTTTCATTGTTAATTTTTTAATCATAAAGGTTGGAAAAAGAAATGATGATATTTAGAAATTTAGACTTTTTTGTCATAAAGGTTGGAAAAATAAATGATGGTATTAAGAAATTTAGACTTTTTTGTCATAAAGTTTGGAAAAAGAAATGATGATATTTAGAAATTTAGACTTAAAAATCAAACAGCTTAATAAGTAATGCTGCGAATTATAGGATCTAACTCATCCTTACCAAATCAGCTTGTAAAACGAAGAGTGTCCTCCTCTATATAAATTCTTCTCAAGAATCTTATATATCTTATATGAGACTAAATTCACCTAGTGTTGGCCACTAACCTTCCTATCTTCTGTAAACCAATGTGGGGGCCCTAAAAATTAAACTGGTGTTTTGTTTGAACCTCAAAAGACTTTCTGATATTTAATCTCATCTACCAAATTGACATTTTCAGCTGTAATTCTTAGTCAAAACTGGAAAATAATAAATGTTGTAGTCTATACAATAACTTTATTTCTATATTTGATGTTTGATTCACCTATAGTAGATTCGTCGTTAAGTTTTAACTACATATAGTTAGTGTTAGGATCCAATTATAAAAGGATAAAACTAAACAATACAAAAAATATAAACTATTAAAGAAGGGGGGACAAAAAAATTTGCGAATATTTTTTCTTCTGTCCATATTATCAAAAAAATTGATATGTCTACCCCTAATTAAAAACTATTGATACAAATGCCCCTGTTCTCCAATTGAATTGGCGAACATAACATATTTTCAACACAAAAACTTGTAGACTTTTTCTGAGTTCTACAAATAGAATGGCAAGCATGTGCGTTTTTTTTTAAGTATTTTTTTTGTTCTACTTTTAAAATGGCGAGCATGCCATTGATTTTTTTAAATATTAAAGCCCTCAACTAGTACCCTTCTTGGACTTGCTCAATAAAGAACATAAGATGAATTAAAATTCATTTTTTGCTCCCGATTAAACATTGTTGCAACAGAGAAGATCAATATTAATTACTCGACAAAATGATTGTGTCTCATGCCAAAACTAAGTATCAGAGAAGCAAACCGCCATGGGAGAACAAGGAAAAGCTCCAATTGGAGAAAGAAGAATATGAATTTCATTAGAAGTGAAAGAGTTGGTTACAAGTTGTTATATACACATTGGTGCTAGCTCATAACTACTCTAACTAACTAGATGTAAATGTAATTACAAGTGAAATTCATTTATAAATGTAAATGCAACTAATGAGGTAACTTGCGCACCAAGTTATGTGTTGTTTGTGCTATTTTCATCATATATTGTTACCCCCTCGCACTGTAATGAACTCTAAAGTCAAAGTCATTCTTCAATATAAGCTAAGCTTATCGCACTGTAATGAACTCTAAAGTCATTCAATTTAGAGTCATGATATATAGTTTTGAACAAATCTGAAACAACTACTTTTCATATCAAAAGACTAATTAAATCATAGTTGTTGAGAAATGACTCAAAATTGTGATTCTGAGAATGCTCAAAATCATGGCACGATTTTGGGAGCCGTGACACGATTTTCTCGGCAGAATGGATGGTTTCTGCTGAAGGAAAATCGTGACGCGATTTGTGCAGGCGTGACGCGATTTATGGATAAGGTTGTTGTACCTTGGGTCATTCGCAGAAATCGTGGTGCGATTTTCTCAGGCGTGGCGCGATTTTGTCTGTCACTGTGTACTATTTAAGTGTTTCAGTTCAGATTTTGAGTAAAAGCTTGGAGAATCTCATGGAAACCAAAGGAGGGAACTTTTAGGGTTTTAGTTACTAAAGGTTGAGGGTCTTTGGGTGAGGTTCAAAGCTTCAAGATGTGAATTTTGGAGAACCAAAAGAGGGGGCTCTTGGGAAAACGGTTGGTGCCTTTTGGGAAGATTCATGGGGTTGGGAAACACATGAGTGGAGAGTCTTTTGTGAGCAACTTGGGTGAGTCTTGTGAAACCAAAAGAGAAGATTCTTAGTAAAATCAAAGGTTAAGAGTTGGTTCTCTTTTGGGGGTTAGATTCTATAGTTGGGAAACAATTGTAAACACCTTGAGAGAGTGAAAATTCATGAGTGTCTTGTTCATTGGTGAGATTAGGAAAATGGATAGAAATTAAGGTTGTTCTTTGTGAGTTTGTTGAAGTTAATTTCTTGTAACCCATTTTGTATCTCTTTGTAAGAACTCAATGATAGTGGATTGGAGAGATCAATCTCTCCCCCAGAGTAAGTCAAGTTGGGTCGAATTGGATGAACATTTCTTGGTGTTGTTATCTTTTCTTTTACTCTCTTTATCTTGTTTATTCTTTGGTTGAATTGTGGTTTTGCTATGCACTTGGTTTCTAAATTAGATCTAGCTTGTTGTTGCTTGTGGTTACTTTTGGATTTGGTTGTCATTGATACCTGCTCCACGAATCTAAATTTCATTAATGTGAAATTTCGATTTGAAACCGAATTCACAAACAATAGTTCTAGCAGTCACTCAACGGTTAAAATAATTGTCACTCTAGCCTTTCCACTGGCCTGAAGAAGATTGGCATCCAAAACACAATACTAAATCAGCACATAGATTGTCACACTACTCTTCCTTGACATTAGACTTTCCATTCTCAATATTTTTTCTCAGTTTTTCATTCTCTATCACAATCTATCTTGACCGAAAAGACTTTGATTTGTTTGCAACATTGGATTCCTTTTTCAACGTCGGTTTCAAACAGTCCCATATCGAAGGTGCTGAAACAACCAACATGAATTTTTACCTATAAAAAACTATTGTGTACATGTGAAAAGAATAACAGTCTGAAACCAAATAATTATTAATAGTCATTATGTTGTCCATTTAACTGATTAAAGTGGTCTATTAGTTAACTTTTGGTGCACTAATTTTTGGAAGAGTTACTGAACAAAATATAATTATATCATCAATTATTTACATTTTTTTCTAGTGCTTCTTTTAAAAATTTAGCAATTGTGAGTGTTAAAAATTGTAAAAGAGTGTTGCTAGTGTTAAAAATTGTGAGTGTTAAAAACAACGCTACAAAAGATTGTTGCTAGTGATGCTTATCTTTGTAAGAGAAATGATAGCAACATACCTTCTAACACATATTTTTCAACACACTCTCTTTGATTGGTTGAAATTCATATGAGACCCACCAAATTTATATGGGACCCACATGATTTGGTGGGATCCATGTAAATTTTAACCAATCAGAGAGAGTGTGTTGAGAAGTGTGTGTTAGAATGTATGTTGCTAGCATTCCTCTCCTTGTAAACCGCTAATGCATGCGCTCAGCGATACGGAATAACTGTTCGGACCCAATAATTCACATCAGCAATATCTTTTTATCTGATTGAAGTTGTGGCTAGACACATTAGTTTACACACATCATATTTGGACGCAAAAATATACATTACTTGATGATTTTAAAAATATACTTCATTTAATTATTTCTTTATCCATAATTTTTGTGTTCAAAGTATGTGTCTAAACTCTTGTGACGACGCAAGAATTACCCAGAACAATAGTGTTCAATTTCCTCATTGACATCTAGTTCTAAATCCAAAATTGAACAATTATTCTATTATGAAACAAAACCCATGTTAACCCAAAATGGAACATGTTCAAAGTTCTAAAGAATACCATATACAAATTTGAAACTTCATATTAAATTGGGATTATAAATCAAATTTTCACCCCTAAATTCAACGTTAGTTCTTCTAAAAGTGAAACCAAACATTCACACTTGCATATTTGTAATTAACAACTCGTGCACCTTTTTTATCCGACAAGAAAATATCTTAATTATCGTTTATATAATTTACAACTTTACCAAAGGCATCATTTTTACGGTAAATGGTTTGTAAAATAAATTAATTTCAATATCAAAGCAACATGCTCAAGCTGCTCAAACTACAAGCAACAACTGAGGATGAATGTTGCTTGTAACAACAATTAAAATCAAATGATGCAAAAGAGATAGATGGAATAGTAGTGACATACACAATGTTATTATACACACTGGTATATATGAAACTTTTACTGTGAAAAACCAAAGCCACCAGAAGTAGTTAAAAATCTTTCAAGTTTAGAGTTGCAACCAAAAATGTATGAAAAGTTTTAATTTCTAGTACATAGACTATGTTGAACAAACCTTTTAGTTGTATTCTTGAATCACAAAGATGGAACTTAATAATAGTAAAAAAAAAAATTGACGAGTCAAAAGATGGAACTTAATTACAATCCAGTCCGAACTTTAAAGCAAGAAAACTTAGTGATACTAAATTACAATCAATTACACATGTTGGATCAAAATGTAAGCAAAATACTCTGTAGGCGTATAAGTTCAAAATGTATGTTAGGAATTCGGGTCTTCTAATCGAAAATTTCACACCAATGAAATTTAGATTCGTGGAGCAAGTGTCAATGGCAACCAATAACCAAATGTAAATTACCACAAGCATCAACAACATTCTAGATCTAATCTAGAAACAAGTGCATAGCAAAACCCACAATCAACCAAAGAATAAACAAGCGCTAAAGAGAGAAGAAGAAAAAGACAACAACAAACACACACGAGATTGTTGACCCAGTTCGATCCAAGATGATCTACTATGGGGGAGAGATTTAACTCTCCAATCCACTATCAATGAATTCTTACAAAGAGATACAAAATGGGTAACAAGAAATTAGCTTAAACAAGCTCACAAATGAACAACCCTAGTTTCTACCCATTTTCCCAATCTCATCAATGAACAAGACACTCATGACTATTCACTCTCCTAATGTGTTTGCAAGAGACTCTTCACTCATGTGTTTCCCAACCCATGAATCTTCCCAAAAGGTACCAACCCTAATTCCAAGAGCCCCCTCTTTTGGTTCTCCAAGATTCATATCTTGAAGCTTTGAACCTAACCTAAAGACACTCAACATTTAGTATCTAAAACCCTAAATGTTCCCTCCTTTGGTTTCCATGAGATTCAACAAGCTCAACCTTCAAAAACTGCAGAAAACACTTATATATTAGTCACTAACATCCCAAATCGCGCCACGATTTGCACCTACCGTGCCACAATTTTGCCTTTCCAACCGTTGTGACCAGTCACTTTCAGATAAACTTGCTCAAGAAGTTGTTTAATCGTGTCACGATTTTCCAAATCGCGCCACGATTTACCTTCAATAGAAACATCCGTTCTGCCAACCAAATCGCGGCACGACTCTCTAAATCGTGTCACGATTTAGAGTATTCCCAAAATCACAATTTGAAGACTGTTGTATATTGGCTTCAAATTGTATTTGCAGAATCAGCCCAGAAATCGTGACACGATTTGCTTGGCAGAGAGCATGCCTTGTGGGATGTAAAATCGTGACACGATTTGGGAAATCGTGACACGATTCAACAACTTCCTCAGCAAGTTTACCTGAAAGGGACTGGTCACAACGGTTGGAAAAGCAGAATCGTGACACGATTTTGGAAGCGTGACACGATTTTGGGCGGCTGTGACTAGTATTTAAGTGGTTTTCTGCATTCTTTGAAGGAGAGCTGAAGCAAGAGGTCTAGGGTTCACAAAGGGGGGAACTTGAGGGTTGAGTACCTTTGTAGGGATAGTCTCTTGGGTTGGGATAAACATTGTAAACACCTTGTGTAGTGAGATTATATCATTGGAAGGATCATAAGCTTCCTCTAGTATAATCTCTTGTAGGTTCATATGAGTGAGGTGGGTCAAGACAAGGGTAGAGATTAGGATTGAAGGCTGATTTCTTGTAACCTTTGTAACATCTTATCATAGTGGATTGGAGAGCTGCTCTCTCCCCCAGATTAGGTCATATTGACTGAACTGGGTTACCATTTTGTGTGTGTTTGTTTTTCTTAAGCTTTCTTATCTTCATGCTTGTTAGTGTCATTGTTTTAAGCTCTACACTTAGGCTTTGGGTCTGTTTTGTTGTTGTTGCTTGAAGACACTTAGAACTAGGATTACCACTACCTTTTGCTCCACACATCTATACAAGTATTGGTGTGATTTCGAACCGATAGTGATTCCGGTAAGGTATTTCACAACAATTGGCGCCCACCGTGGGGCATAGGCGTAAAGTGGTATAATTGGTATCATGGGTTCAAAGTGGGACATCGAGAAGTTCACCGGAAGTAATGATTTCGGGTTGTGGAAGGTTAAGATGCAAGCGGTTTTGACACAACAAAAGTGTGTAGAAGCATTGAAGGGTGAAGCGGCGATGCCGACACATTTGACACAAGCGGAGAAGCGTGAGATGATAGACAAGGCAAAGAGTGCCATTGTTTTATGTCTCGGAGATAAGGTTTTAAGGGATGTCGCGAGGGAACCAACCGCGACATCGATGTGGGCTAAGATGGAGTCATTGTACATGACGAAATCGTTGGCTCATAGGCAACTCTTGAAGCAACAACTCTATTCATTTAAGATGGTGGAGTCTAAATCGATCTCGGAGCAATTGGCGGAATTTAACAAGATTCTTGATGATTTGGCCAACATTGAAGTCAATGTGGATGATGAGGACAAGGCATTGTTGTTACTTTGTTCATTACCAAAGTCTTTTGAGCATTTCAAGGATACCATCCTTTATGGTAAGGAGGGCACCACTACTTTGGAGGAAGTCCAAGCGGCTTTGAGAACCAAGGAATTGACCAAGTTCAAGGACTTGAAGGTTGATGATAGCGGTGAAGGCTTGAATGTTTCAAGAGGGAGGAATGAGCATAGAGGAAAAGGCAAGGGAAAGTCAAGGTCCAAGTCAAGGTCCAAGGGTTTTGACAAATCAAAGTATAAGTGCTTTCTTTGTCACAAACAAGGTCACTTCAAGAAGGATTGTCCGGAAAAGGAGGGCAATGGTAGTTCTTCCGTTCAAGTTGCGGTGGCGTCCGATGAAGATGGTTATGAAAGTGCGGGTGCACTAGCAGTCACAAGTTGGGAACCGGAGAAGAGCTGGGTTTTGGACTCGGGATGCTCCTATCACATGTGTCCTAGAAAGGAATATTTTGAGACTTTGGCTCTAAAGGAAGGAGGAGTTGTTCGACTCGGAAATGACAAAGTGTGTAAAGTCCAAGGTATGGGAAACGTCCGTCTAAAGATGTTTGATGGCCGTGAATTCCTTTTAAAGGAAGTGAGGTATGTTCCCGAACTTAAGCGAAATTTAATTTCCATAAGCATGTTTGATAGTCTAGGTTATTGTACTAGAATTGAGCATGGAATTTGTAAAATTTCGCATGGTGCATTGATTACGGTCAAGGGGTCTAAAATGAATGGTTTATACATTTTAGATGGTTCCATAGTAATTGGTAATGCATCGGTAGCTAGTGTAGTACATCATAATAATTCTGAATTGTGGCATATGAGATTAGGGCATGTTAGTGAAAGAGGTTTAGTTGAACTAGCCAAACAAGGTTTGCTAGGTAAAGAAAAGTTGGATAAGCTAGAATTTTGTGAACAATGCATACTAGGAAAACAACATAGAGTCAAGTTTGGTAGTGACATGCATAATTCTAGTAGACCTTTTGAGTATGTACATTCGGACCTTTGGGGTCCTTCCAAGACTCTTACTCATGGGGGAGGATCCTGTTTTCTTTCCATTATTGATGATTATTCTAGGAGAGTGTGGGTCTTTGTTTTGAAAAACAAAAGTGACACCTTTGAAAAGTTCAAAGAATGGCACACTCTCATAGAAAATCAAATGGGAACTAAACTAAAAGGTTTAAGAACTGACAATGGCCTGGAGTTTGTTTCAGAGCAGTTTAATGAGTTTTGCAGGTTAAAAGGAATCAAGAGGCATAGAACCGTACCGAGAACACCGCAACAAAATGGTCTTGCTGAACGCATGAATAGGACTCTTTTGGAGCGTGTGAGGTGTATGATACTAGGAGCTGGGTTACCTAAGAGTTTCTGGGGTGAAGCAGTGACGACTGCAGCTTATTTGATCAACAGATGTCCATCAACGGCAATCGACTTCAAGACACCTATGGAAGTATGGAGTGGGAAACCGGCAAACTACTCAACTTTGAAGGTTTTCGGAGCTTTGGCATATGCGCATATCAAGCAAGACAAGCTTGAGCCTAGAGCTTTGAAATGTGTCTTCATTGGTTATCCGGAAGGTGTGAAGGGCTACAAGTTGTGGAAATTGGAATCTGGTGGAGGATCAAAAGTCTTGATTAGTAGGGATGTTACCTTTGATGAGACTCGTATGGGGATGAAGTGTAAAGACCTAGAGACTTTAGTACCGGAAACAAGGGTGGAGGAAACTCAGTTTGAGGTGGAGCTTCCAAGTGAAGAAGAAGACGATGTGGAAGATGAAGATTCAACATCGGAGCCAAGTGGAACTCAACCGGTAGTGGATCCTGATTATCTTTTGGCTAGAGATAGGGAAAGAAGGACCATTACGGCACCTAGTAGATATGGTTATGCGGACTTGGTGTGTTTTGCTCTAAATGCGGCTGAAGGTGTGCAAGACTCGGAGCCTAGAAACTTCAAGGAGGCATTTGAGAGCAAAGAAAGCAAGTATTGGTTGAAGGCAGTAAATGAAGAAATGGATTCATTGGAGAAGAACCAAACTTGGAAACTTGTGAAGCTACCTAAACACCAAAGGGTAGTTGGATGCAAGTGGATCTTCAAGAAAAAGGAGGGTATTCCGGGAGTTGAGGGTCCAAGGTACAAAGCAAGACTTGTGGCAAAGGGTTTCACTCAAGTGGAAGGGATTGACTATAATGAGATCTTCTCACCGGTGGTGAAACATTGTTCCATAAGGATTCTCATGGCTATTGTGAATTATTTCAATCTTGAGTTGGAGCAAATGGATGTAAAGACCGCTTTCTTACATGGTGACCTTGAAGAGACAATCTACATGGAGCAACCGGAAGGTTTTGTGGAGGACAAGTCTAAGGTGTGTCTTTTGAAGAAATCTTTGTATGGGTTGAAGCAAAGCCCTAGGCAATGGTATCGTCGGTTTGATGAATTTGTTTTGAAGACCGGTTTTGTGAGAAGCGGGTATGATTCATGTGTGTACATGTTGAAGAATGGTGAGAAAGTCGTTCTATATCTTCTTCTATATGTGGATGATATCTTGATGGCAAGTTCTAGCAAGGATGAGATTATGAGGCTCAAAGAAAAGTTAAATGAAGAATTTGAGATGAAAGATCTTGGTCCGGCAAAGCGAGTTCTTGGAATTGATATCGTGAGGAATCGTGACAAAGGTGAACTTTTCTTATCTCAACTTAGTTACTTGAAGAAGGTGGTGGAGCGTTTTAGAATGTCAAACTCTAAAATTGTGAGCACTCCCTTGGGTCACCACACAAAGTTGTCCATAAAACAATGTCCTCAATCCGAGGATGAAAAACAAGCGATGGCTAGTACTCCCTATGCTAGTGGGGTTGGAAGCATCATGTATGGAATGGTTTGTAGTAGACCGGACTTAGCTTATGCGGTTAGCATTGTGAGTCGGTTTATGGCAAATCCGAGTATTGTGCATTGGCAAGCTTTGAAGTGGGTGTTGAGGTATTTGAATGGGTCTTTGAAGGGCGGTTTGAAGTACACAAGAGCAACTCAAGGGAAAGACGCTTTGGAGGGGTATGTGGATTCGGATTATGCGGGCAATGTAGACACTAGAAAATCTCTATCGGGGTTTGTGTTTACTCTCTATGGCACGGCTATTAGTTGGAAGGCAAATCAACAATCCGTGGTGGCATTATCTACAACTCAAGCGGAATACATTGCCCTTGTTGAAGGGGTGAAAGAGGCCATGTGGCTGAAAGGGATGATTGGTGAGTTAGGAATTACTCAAGAATGTGTGAAGATACATTGTGATAGCCAAAGCGCGATTCACTTGGCAAATCATCAAGTGTATCATGAGAGGACAAAGCACATTGACATTCGCCTGCACTTTGTTAGAGACATGATTGAATCCAAAGAGATCATGGTGGAAAAAGTGGCATCGGAAGAGAATCTGGCGGATGTGTTTACCAAGTCATTGCCTAGATCAAGGTTCAAGCATTGCTTGGACTTGATCAAGTTTGTTGAAGAGTAATTCCCTTATGGAGAGAGCAGCATGGTGGTTGATGGTTAAATTGGCATCATCACCAATTAGAAGTCAAGGTGGAGAATGTTGTATATTGGCTTCAAATTGTATTTGCAGAATCAGCCCAGAAATCGTGACACGATTTGGGCATCGTGGCACGATTTGCTTGGCAGAGAGCATGCCTTGTGGGATGTAAAATCGTGACACGATTTGGGAAATCGTGACACGATTCAACAACTTCCTCAGCAAGTTTACCTGAAAGGGACTGGTCACAACGGTTGGAAAAGCAGAATCGTGACATGATTTTGGAAGCGTGACACGATTTTGGGCGCCTGTGACTAGTATTTAAGTGGTTTTCTGCATTCTTTGAAGGAGAGCTGAAGCAAGAGGTCTAGGGTTCACAAAGGGGGGAACTTGAGGGTTGAGTACCTTTGTAGGGATAGTCTCTTGGGTTGGGATAAACATTGTAAACACCTTGGGTAGTGAGATTATATCATTGGAAGGATCATAAGCTTCCTCTAGTATAATCTCTTGTAGGTTCATATGAGTGAGGTGGGTCAAGACAAGGGTAGAGATTAGGATTGAAGGCTGATTTCTTGTAACCTTTGTAACATCTTATCATAGTGGATTGGAGAGCTGCTCTCTCCCTCAGATTAGGTCATATTGACTGAACTGGGTTACCATTTTGTGTGTGTTTGTTTTTCTTAAGCTTTCTTATCTTCATGCTTGTTAGTGTCATTGTTTTAAGCTCTACACTTAGGCTTTGGGTCTGTTTTGTTGTTGTTGCTTGAAGACACTTAGAACTAGGATTACCACTACCTTTTGCTCCACACATCTATACAAGTATTGGTGTGATTTCGAACCGATAGTGATTCCGGTAAGGTATTTCACAACAAAGACAATATACAACAATGTAATTCATTTATTTGTGTAGATAAGATGAGTAGATTTTCTCAAGTATAAATTACACATGATCATCATACGATAATAGAAACTCCGACTAATACAGTTCAGATTCTCATCCTCTCGCTGTTCCCATTCACGTTCAATCGTGAGTAGAAAACAATAATTACTTGCACTGGCGAGCAATATGCTTCGCCTACCGAATCTACCCAGATTAGATCATAGAACTCCCGCTGTATCATATATAGCTTCCTTGACGGCTCTGATTTAGTTGCTGCTGATATCAAAAGACTAAATCACGGTGCACAATGTAGAAATCACTCAACTCTTTAGCTTGTGGATGCAATGCGCAATAGCGTGTGGTTGGTGCTCTGTGCGATAAAAGGAATTAGATGAGGCATAAGGCAGGACTTCTATGAATTAGTTAAAAGTGGTCATCAGTAACAACTTTTAGTTCATTGATTCTCAATAATACCTCTTGTAAGAGAATTTAAAATTTTCATACGGGTTATTTCTGAAAAACCAATTACTAAAATATATAATGGAGTTTCTATTTTTTTTTCTTTTCTTTTTGTAGAATAGAATTGGTTGTAATCCTGCTAATCCAATAAATTAATATTGAATTGGGCTGAGCCAATGATCATAAAAGGTAGCTAGAGCCAATGATCATAAAAGGTAGCTAGAGCCAATGATGATAAGCTAGCTTGATTATAAACTATATCTAAAAGATGTTAAATGTTTTAAAAATATCCATTAAACATGCTTTGTTCGATTGGATTAGTTTTTATTTTATTCTCGCTTAATTCTTTTCTTTTTAAAAAAATCTAAAACATTAAAGATTAGTCTGAGGTTTTTCACTTTGTTTTATAAACTAATTTGACTTTTAAATTATATGATTTGAATAAAGAAGGTGAACCATGTTGTTTTTGAACTTGAAACGAGATGAGTTCAAGCTAAAGAAATTTCCTTTTCTCCCGTAATCATTAATTATATTAATTTTTGAAGTCCTTTATCTGAAGTGCTAATCTGATATTTATAGCTTTGAAACGGTAATTCTAAGTAATTGGATTAGTAGATTTAAAAAAATACTAGACCTCCGACCCGTGCGATGCACGGGTCATTTATAATCAAAACTTTAGTATTTTAGAAGAATAATGATATATCTCAAGAAAAATAACATCAAAAATAATTCTTTAAGAATAAAGAGCAGCCAATCATAATGTACTATTTGCCACAATTCAAGGAGGTGTGGCTGAAAAATAGGAAGTGAACAAATAAATCATGCAATTAAAACTTGTTACATGTGTCTTGAAAAATTCTTGATGCTATTTTTCTAGAGAAATAACATTTTCCATTTTAGAATTATCAACTACAATATATTTGAATGATTCATGGGATAATCTTTGTTAAAAAAAAAAGCACCCAGAATTTTCTACAAAATTCTACACGAGTCAAAAGTTTAGCCCCTGAAATAATTTAGATGAGTAGTCACTCACATTTCTTGTTGGCATATATAACATAATAATTTTTATTTTATTTTAGAGAAACATAATAGTTGTATACTAAATTGGTAGTACAATAAATCAAGAGCAAGGCAAAATGAGTACAACCGATGATGTAATATTACAAAGGTGAAATCTGCCAACAAACACTCAGAGGTAGGGTAGAGCGTCGGTCGGTTTTGGGCGGTTTCGGGCCGGAAATACCAAAACCGACGAACAACCGATGGTAGCATTGGTGGCCCATCTCCGACCATGGAAATTCACAGTTTTATCGGGTGCGGTTCATGTCGGTTGGCGGGTTAACAGACGGGTTAATACGGATAATACAGAGAGAGAAGAAAAACAAGGTGAGGTGTTCTTCATCAAGTTTAGCAACGAGCCTTTCTGCACTTCCAACAAGAGCGATATTGGCACTACAACACTCTTCAACCTTCTTAAATCACTTATAGAAAAGGATGAGCATCTCAAAGTAATGAGAGAGAAAGCAGATGGAAAAATAAGTGTACAACCATAAAGTATAAATATATTTATTTAAGTTTTAAAGTAGAAACATTGACACAGTTACCAAAATGATATTGTTTTTCTTTCAAACCACTTTCTACGGCTGAGAAGAGAAGTTACACAATTTTAATATTTTATATTACTATTAGTTACTAGATAATAGCAGTATTATACAATAGTATTAGTGATAAGATTGTACTAGTAGCAACTACCTAGTAAAAAAGAAAGCGTGTACGTGTTCCCCCATAAAAATCAGTCGCTTTTGCAGGTTTTGGATGGTCATTAGTCAATTCATTAGTAGCGTTTCTTTTGATTTAGCTACCTAGCGGTCGGTTCGGTCATCGAGAAAATTAATTTAAGAGAACCGGACCCGCCCATTTAAACTCACTCTTAACTGATTTTTGTCATTTATAGACCCGAGGTCCGACCTAACCTGTCCGCATCAACACGGTTTTTCCGGTTTTTACGGTTTTCGGGCGGGTCATTCTTTTCTGCTCAGCCCTACTCAGAGGTCCAAGATGGTTACAAAAACGAAACTGAAAATCACACCTATGATTATGAGCGTCTATCACACTATTAGTACTCCTAACTTTGTTTAACTGAAAATACACCAACTGCAAAATTACAAAGAATTAGAGTAACCAATAGTAAATGTGATTAATTGAAACCAACATTTTCTGCTGAACTAACATTCCTTCCTGCAGAATTTTCAATCAAGCTACAAAATAAATTCCTACACTTGTGAATTGAAAGAAGCAACCGAAATCTCCAACAACAACGGCCACAAACATAACAACTTCCAATGAAATAAAAGAAAGTGAGAGGGGTATCAACCATTGCAACAAAAGTTATCTCTACATTTGAAAATTCAAGTTTACATTGAAAAGAAATAAAATACACTGAGAGATGGACATCCATTTCAACAAAAGTTGAAGATAAAACTAAAGATCTCATTGGCCAAGTTTTCTTTTATATTTGCACAGCAAAGAACATTACACATTACACATCATGTGGTCTGTGCATAAAACCATCAGCCAAACTGATGTAGCCAGTGTCTTCCAGACAAAACTAATTAGGAAGAGGCCTTGAAACAAATACATGCTCTAGCAGCCAAACACATAATTGAATCAAATATTTATGGAATTTTGTGGTCTCAACATGACCTGGATACAATGTAACAATAAATTGCTATTCTTTGAAAATAAAAACACATCAAACCACTCTCAGTATTAAACAATCCAAATCAAAACAAAAAAATTGGACCTTTCATAGGCACAACTTGATGCTTAAGTAATAGTTGCATAGCTCCGACGCCATACCAGTTAAAGATAAACCCAAGACATCTCATTACATAAAAAAACTTATATAATCTTAGAACACTCATCCCAAAACTACACCAAACTATGTACAGTTAAACAATGAAACATGTTATCAACAAAAATATGAAATCTAAATGTTCTTTACTTTATTTTCTTTACACTATTCAAGTCATGCTTGTAATTCATATACATTGTATTCAAGGATCTTCGATACAAGGATCTTCCTAATGTAGTTTGATACAAGGATCTTCGAGAAGGCGAAAGACATTCCGATGACCGAAGAGGTTAAGGTGTAAACTTGTGGAGCTACTTGGTGTAGTGGGAAGCAAGGGAAAGAGCAACATGGTGGTTGATGTTAAATTGACATCATCACTAATTTGAAGTCAAAGTGGAGAATGTTGTAGTATGACTCAAAATTTGATGGATGGAGAATATTGTTGCTAAAAATATAAAAGATTTGTTTCAAATATATTTTATGCTGAAAATATATTTATGGACAATAAATATATTTTTGTATCGTATGAAGGACGATTTGATGCAAATATATTTTGAAAAGGAATATTATATTCGTTCCAAATTTATGAGTTATATTTTACTATATATATAATCTTTGTATCAGAGCAAACCTTGAGATAGAGGGGGCTGAAACAAGGGTTTAGAAAGACAATAACAAAACTAGGGTTTATATAAAGTTTGTCTCTTGAGAACAAACACTAAGGTTTGAGGGTTGATTCACCTTGGTAAACACTATTAGGACTGAGTCTCTTGGTTACGGGAAGAGATTGGGACTTTGGGTAGAATTAGGCGTGAGACTTATTCTTGTAACTCATTGATATCTCTTTTGTAAAGTTACTCATCATTATAGTGAAACGGATGGCTGCTCTTTCCCCCAGATTAGGTCAATTTGGACTGAACTGGGTAAACAAATTCTTTTGTGCTCTCTCTTCTTTTCTCTCGCTGTTTTCTATTTTTGCTTGTGATTATAACTGTTACCCACTTGTATTGGTTTCTTGATTATTCCTTACTCTACACATCAAGTATTTATTGGTGTGATTTTTCATCGAATTCGCAACAGTTTGGTTTGGAGAGCTCTAAAAGAGATGTTGAGTTTTGTCAATTTTAACTTTTTGGAGATTTGTGTAATGAATCCTGCTCTCCCCCCAGCAAAATTCACTCCCGCACTGCAGGCAGGACGAAAATACCCCTACGCATGTTAACTTGCGCAAGTGTAAAACTGTGCGCAAGTTAACACGCGCTGCGTGACTTAAGTCACGCATGTGTTAAACATTACGTGACTTAAGCCAGACACTGCGCAAGTTAACTTGCGCACATATTTAACACATGTGCAAGTTAACTTGCGCAGTGTCTGTGCAGATTTAACTTGCGCACAGATTTAACACATGCGCAAGTTATGTGCAACAATTTTAACAGTTCTATTTACCTATTTATTTTTCGTTATATTTCATTTTTTGTTATTCATTCAAGCACGTGTTAACTCATAAACAAATTACGAAAAAATAAAGGACCAAGATAAGGGAAAATGTCAAAAAATGCTAAAAATGCGCAAATGTTATATACATCCAAATCCGAAAAAAATATCATAAACAAAAACTAAACAAGTCATAACCCCCTAAACACTACTGTTGTGGACTCCTGCTCCGTCGTCGTGGAACTTGCATCTGCTCCAGCATGCTCCACTCAGACTGTATACCCTGCATCATGTGGAGTACCTCTGGGTTACCAAACACATCAGGATGCTTCATAACACTATCAACTCTGGCTCTGATGTTGGCGATGATCTGGTATGGGTCGGGAGGATGTCTGGCCCACTGCTGGTCAACAATAACCTCCTCGTAAGGAGGGACAGGACGAGGAGGTGCCTGAGCTGCGTAGTCAGGAATGGCCGCATGGGGGTTCACAATAGGATGTGACACTCTATAGAACCATCTCATGTACCCCCTGCTATGAGCCCACGGTTCGTCCTCTGGCACCGGATCACCCCTCTGCTGCTGGCTGAGGACATGTAGAGCAAACTCCACGAAAGCCTGGGCCGCGACATCTGCCGCAGTAAGCTCAACATCCGTAGGAGACCTGTGTCGTGTCTGGACATACCCGTACTACCTAAGAACCCGCTCAGGCAAGTGACGGAACATCCTGTCTCTGTCGGCCATGATCCATCCGGAGTACCAGCATATGTCGTGGAATGGCGTGATGTGTCGCCGTCTCTCGTACGGCCTCCAGATGACGTGAGAGTGATCCATTGTATCAATGGCATCTCTGTAGTGTCCAGGGTCCGTAAAGCCCCTAGGAGGTCTCCACTGGCTCACAAGTGGGGCTACTGTCGGGTCGTACACATCACTACGAACCCTCGGAATGAGGTTCGTGAAGTGCGCCAAAGTCCATCCCTGCAAACACAAACAACCAAATATATATCAACACAAGTATTATACAAACAATGTAAAATAGAAGAAAAACAAGTTAAACAATGCACAAATTTACAATCCAATAAGTTAAAAAGAAGAAAAACAAATCTTACCACAAGCAGGGTCATGTAACCACCACATGTGGCCAATGATGAATTGGAGGTCAGAGAGAGGTGCTCGTATAGGAATGCTAGCCCCATCCCACCCCATGATCAGTCGTCCAAGTCGTCCATATCTTGCAGCGCAAGCATCCACAACAGATTAATGTTTTTGCTGTTCTTGCGGGAGAAAATGGTCTATCCAAGCAAGAGCAACATAAACGCCTTAACGTAGGCCAGCCTAACTTCAAAGCGCTCGTCTTCCTCCTGCTGTGTGTCAACCTCCACCAACTGATTACACCTATTGAGGATCTCCTCGTAGCGCCTCTTCAGCACACCAAAACTAATATACGAACCACCCTGCCTGGTCAGCTCCCTAGCGGCATCCTCCTCGGAAATAAGCAGGTCAGTCGACATAATCTCCATCGCCTCGGTACGGGTGAGCTCTCTCTCAAAAAGGAGCTTCCCAGTGATGGGAATGCCTAGGAGACACGCCACATCATCAAGTGTGATGGTCCTCTCCCCAACGGGTAGATGGAAGCTGCTGGTCTCCTCATGTCATCTCTCTGACAGAGCACAAACGAGCACATGGGAGATGTTCTCGTACCCACTATTCAGAAGGGGAGTTAGACCGGACGCACTCAGTACATCCCTGTACTTGCAAAAAGTACGAGTAGTGAATACTAGGGTTTTCTCTGTCTATTAGGGTTTAGACTGATTATTGGATGCCTTGAGAATGCTCTCAAGGGTTGTATTTATAGCCTGCTGTGGGTTTGGGCTTCGGTGGCTTGGTCTCCAAGCCACATGGGTATTTGAGTATTTTAGGCGAGTTATATATGTTTCTAGAAGCTACTTGAGGCGGCGCCCTGGAAAGGAAGCGCCTTGGGCCTTAGAACTCTTCTGGAGGGCGCTAAGGCCTCCTGGGGGGTCTTTAAGACTCCTAGGAATATTATGACGGTCCATAGCCCAACAAGCACGAGTCTTGGGACAAGGTGAAGTGATTTATATCTTGGCAAGCGTAGGAGTCCTTTGGAAGGACCCTCCTAGCTAATTAGGAAATTATTATGACTGTCCATAGCCCAACAAGCACGAGTCTTGGGACAAGGCAAAGTGATTTATATTATATCGACACTCCCTTATGATATTTCTGATTTGTTTGATAGCTTTTGAGGGTATATGTATTACCCTTAAGTCGTAGATTCCTTCTGTATTGAAAGAAGTTTGCTTCATATGGGACTGTCCGCTTAGTTTCTTCAGTATAGGTTTTAGGATAAGGCGTGATGCTTCTCGCCTCGCCCTCTTGAGGGGCGGGATAGATGTTTCTTTAAAGATTGGCAAGAACTCTTGAAGTCAAAACTGCTGACGCCATTGCTGAGCTTGAAACTGTCAAACTGGAGCGAGATGCTTTCAAGGAGAATGGTCTTAAACTGGAAGGAGAAGTTGAAGAGTGTAAAAGCGCTCTTATGGAGTATTTCGATGATGGCTTTGAGAGAGCCCGTGTGCAAGCCGCACACTTTTATCCTGAAGGTAACTTTGCTGACATGGATGCAGCAAAAGTTATTGTTGATGGACAACTCATAGATGAGGAATGACTCCAAACTTAATGTTTCCTTCTGTTGTTTTAATGATTTTTTTCTTTTTTGATGGCGACCCTGCGTGGCGCCTTATTTTGCTTGTATTGAGGGCGACCTCTTATGGTGCTCTGCTGACTTTTTCTTAAAAGTGATCCTTACTGGATGCTTTGACACTTTTATATAGCTTTTCGTTGCATTGTTTCTACTCAACTTTTATCTGTGCTACTGGCACTTGTTTTACGTGCTTCTTCGATGTTTGCTAAATAATCTGCTTAGCAGTGTTTAACTAGTGTTGAAGTTACATTTTTAGGCTTTGATTGCCTATCTTGAACGAGATTAATCGTGACATTTGTATTTAGCATCATGGACTTTCTTCCTTTTAAAACTTTGCAACTTGGCAAAGTACGGTTAACCTCCGTGGGTTGTCTGAATTGCGCTACAAGGCGTCTTACTGGATTGCGCTACAAGGCGTCTTACAGGATTGCGCTACAAGGCGTCTTACTGGATTGCGCTACAAGGCGTCTTACAGGATTGCGCTACAAGGCGTCTTACTGGATTGCGCTACAAGGCGTCTTACAAGATTGCGCTACAAGGCGTCTTACAGGATTGCGCTACAAGTCGTCTTACTGGATTGCGCTACTAGGCGTCTTACTGGATTGCGCTACAAGGCGTCTTACAGGATTGCGCTACAAGGCGTCTTACAGGATTGCGCTACAAGGCGTCTTACTGGATTGCGCTACTAGGCGTCTTACAGGATTGCGCTACAAGGCGTCTTACAGGATTGCGCTACAAGGCGTCTTACTGGATTGCGCTACAAGGCGTCTTAATGGATTGCGCTACAAGGCGTCTTACAGGATTGCGCTACAAGGCGTCTTACTGGATTGCGCTACTAGGCGTCTTACTGGATTACGCTACAAGGCGTCTTACAGGATTGCGCTACAAGGCGTCTTACAGGATTGCGCTACAAGGCGTCTTACTGGATTGCGCTACTAGGCGTCTTACAGGATTGCGCTACAAGGCGTCTTACAGGATTGCGCTACAAGGCGTCTTATAACCTCCGTGGGTTGTCTGAATTGTTGGCGAGCTGCGCTGATTTGATATGCTTGCTGTCGCCATGGTGTTTTGTTTGCCCTGACACTGATGAAAAATATAACAATACAAACAGCAAAAATGAGCAGCAGAAATGAGTCAACATCTTTTTTGAAGAGGACAAGTTGCCTCTTTAAAAACCTGCAAAACAAATCTTTGAGGAAGGTTTAGAATAACTTCGTGTTTCATCTTCAAACTCTTAATGGCGGGACCGCTGCTTCTTTATTTCATTTTGACGTGTTGTTTGGTGATGCTCTTCTTTCTGTTTAATATCGCCCTTGACGGACGTGTTTGCCTTCCAAACTTTGTTTATCTGAAATATAACTTTACTTTTAAAATAAAGGGAGCTTAATCATGCCCAAGCATATTTAATATTCACTCTTTTTTGCTCTTCTACTAACTCATGACTATCTCACCCATTACCTTATCATGCTCATATTAAATCTAAACTAACTCGCTTACTTCACTATTCTCCATGTCTTTATTTCCTCCTATGAAGTTAGGACTAAGTCTTCTGCCCAATTTTATTCTTCTACATGGGTCTGGTGTTAACTAAACTTTTTACTTCTGTTTTTACTAAGCAATGAGTTCAGCTTGCAAAGTAAATGGTACATGAAGAGGGGTTCCCAGGAAAGAGAGGTGGGTCACTTGGACCTCTTAAATACCAAGACTTTCCTCGCCAGAATCCCTCCTATGTGACCTTTTAACAATACTACAGTTTACTTTTGCCACGGGGTATCTAGAGTAGTCTTTCTCTTATTAACTTGGTTCTTCTTCAAATATTTTACTCATCCTTCTCTTTTTCTTCATTACGTTGTAACTAAATCACCCAGCGTCGAATGATACAAATTAAGTTAAGGCTAATTTGTCTATAAGACTTATTGTCCACATAACATATGATGTATATGCACCAACAAATAATTGCAAAATAAACAAAATCAATTAGAGCCTTCGAAATTCAGGTTGTAAAATATATTTTCTCAAAATATATTGGGCAAGAATTTTTCTTCGAATCACAGAGTGAAAATATATTGTCTCAAAATATATTGATCATAAAATTTCTTCCAAACTAAATATATTTTCTCAAAATATTTTCAACGATAAATTCTCTTCAAATATAAACAATATATTTTCTAAAAATATATTTGTCAATAAATTTTCTTCAAATCGAACAGTGTAAATATATTTTCTCAAAGTATATTGAACATAAATTTTCTTCAAATCAATCAAATAGTATATTTTCACAAAATATATTGGGCGATAAATTTTCTTCAAATCCAATAATATATTTTCTCAGAATATGTTAAGTGATAAATTTTCTTCAAATCAAAGAATATATTTTCTTAAAAAGTATATTTGACAATAAATTCACTCCAAATCAAGTAATATATATTGTCTTAAAATATGCTATTCAATTAAACGATTGTTGAGCACAAAAATAATATTCTTATATGAAATTGATGGTACCTTGCCAAGTCAATTGCTCGTCTAACCTTATCTGAAGTTGATGGGGCGAGTACTATCTCGCCAAGGCAACTGTTCGTCCAAACCTCTGCAATTGAAGTCTTCGTTGGACCTTGCTTTGTAGAATTCTCCTGATCTCTTTCACTATTTCAAGCATCTTCTCGAAACATGAAGTATCTTAATTTGTCAATTAAAAAGTTGACTCCAATAGAGGGCTAAGCTACTGGCCTGTGGCATCAAAGAGCTGCACAAGAAAGAACGCTCCTGGGACTACAGTTTTAAATGCCATATCCACTAAACTTTAATTAGATAGGTGAAACATCAGAAATAAAGTAACCACTTTAATAACATAAAATAACCATGATGATGTAGAACAAAAGATGGTGTATGTACGCAGATACATAACAACAATCAATTCAATTTATATGATTCATAACTCATATCCTTATAACATAAAACAGAAATATCTAGAGGAAACAAACGAAAGTGAATGATACATAATGGTAGAATCACATTAGTTTGGCTGTGATGTACCAAAAAATAGTTGGAAATTTAATGATGTTGATTAAATTCTATAGTCACAATATTTTCCACAAAAGATGAAGACTCAAGTTGTTACTAATAACTTTTGAAATGCTTTTGATGTACAATAGTTATACACATAAAGATTGGAAGGATGAAACCTGATCGCTGATTTTCTCTTTTGAAAGATGTAGTTCTGGCTGCTTGCACTACTACAGAAATGACATTTCACATCAGTTGAAATCGACATTTCACATCGGCTGGCAACCGATGTAACTAAAGATGATGTTGTATGTCACTCACTTTTCACATCGGGTAAGGAACCGTTGTGATATGTCGTAAACCACATCGATCCGCAAATCACTGATTTGATATGTGAGCTAATAGTTTGAAATTGGTGCTTTATGTTTTGAGCAATTAACCAAGTTTATTCTTTGTGGCGTGATTGTATATGAACAGGGCAACTTTGGTAGCTAAATCCTTTCGTTTATGAGATGATTTGTATCTACAATTCAAGCAACTAACATTTTGGATATTCGAAATTGTCATGTAGATATTGAAAAAACACAATAATATTTTGAGATCGGGGTGCATTGTTTGATAAGCTATATGTCGTTTATCATAATAAAAACAAAGCACGCCAAAGTGTAGTAAAATAAGAAAGATACGCATGGTAGAACTATTCTTCCCTGACGTTGCTGAAATCGAGAGAACAACAACACATTACTCTTCATTCACCGATAATCAGGACGAAGGAGATGAGACATTGAGCTTGTTTGTTGAATCTTGAGGTCCTTTAGAGAGCGGTTATGGTGTCGAGGGATGACTCCATTGCTAAATCGCTCCAACCTATAGATTTCCCCTGAAAGAAAACAACATGTACCTTCTCGCCACAATGAAATAATTTGGCTTGTGTGGCTCCTTCTAATTAATCTTCATGATATGTACGCGACTCAAAAGTTAAGATGGTAACTTAAATATACAAACTATTCTTTAGTGATAGTCCATCGTGTATATAAAGAAAATAAGCATAGCAGCCCCTGAGATTTTTCTTGATAACAAATAATAATAAATAATTATTTGAAATACAAAATCGATTTTCTATTCCCTTGGCTATGGTTTACGAAAGATAAAAAACATGCTAATGCTTATTAAGAAAAGTATGGACAAGACCCTTGTGATAAACAGATTTTATGAGATGATTAACAGTATATATGCAGTACAAAATTTATGGTCATCCATCAACTATTGATAAAGATGCTAGGTTTCCATGTAGTATGAATAAGGTTTGGCTTACGATAGACATCTATCGAGGTATCTTATTAGGGAAAAAAGATAATTATAATAAAGATAATTATTTCACAACCACTAGCTAACTATATACTTCATGGATGAAAGAAAAATATTTAATGCTTGTTTTACCAGATGTACGAAATCGCCCATCATAGGAGTCAACTGGTTTATGCAATCGATTAGGATTACAATAATTTGTATGGTTTCTGCCAAATAAAGTAACCTTAAATTTTAAAGAACGATAGATAAAAAAGAACATGTTGTTTTGGTTGGAAAATCATGGTATGCGTGGACGTACTGGAAAGAGTCAGCAAAGCGATACCATAAAACCATGGCTATAATTGAATCGCCCATAAGAACAGAAAACTGGGACGTTTTTAAATGTACTAGACTATTCACCCGTGCTGCCGCCCGGGGCATATATTACCCGGAAAAATATCGGTTAGCTATCGTGTATAAGAACAATGCAAAAATAATATCGCAGAATATCCAAAATTTAATTAAGCAGGAATACTCAAAGTAGTGATTAGGCAACATTTAGTTGATTCTTTCTCATTAATATGGTTACCAATTCTCAATGCATAAGGGAGCATGTTATAACTCATTGAAGATGTAGAGATAAAAAATTTAATATACAAACAATTCTTAATGGGGTTGTGCGCTGCTTTGCATTTAATTAGCCAACCAAATTAACAGCAAGCATATAATTAATTGCATGGAGATATGAAGGGGCATAAGATGGCCACATAACATTGCACGTGGAATGAAGAACTAATAGAGAAGTAATTATGAACAGAGTTAAAATTGATACTTTTATATAACCAAAGTTAAGTCCAAGATGGCATTGTATTACAGGCTATCATCATCTGCATTTTAGACAACGTATATCTTTATTTAATTTATCTACGATATTATGTTATAATTATAATATAGGTTAAAGTGTACTTTTTCCCCCTTAAGTTTTAAAAAATTGTGACTTTGACCTTCTATGAATAAAAATAACAAATTTAGTCCTCTATAATTTAGCCCCTTTGCAATAGTAGTCCTTTTGTCCAATTTTGACCCGGTCAACGCTTACATGGCATGCTACGTGGGTAATTATTAAATTAAAAAATTTAAAAAACCATATAACCATTTATTAAATTAAATAAATTAAAAAATAAATAGAGAAATTAAAAAAATTCAGAAAAATAAAATAAAAATTAGAAAAGGAAAAGAAAAAAGAGAAAAACGTGATAGAAATGGCGTAGTAGAGCAAAACATGGAACAGGAACAAAAACAAAATAGCAGGCCCTTATCAAGTGTTGAAAGCTTGAAAAAATTCCAAACCAAGTCAGCTGCCGTAAACAACACCAAAAAACCAGCCAAACTCATCCACATTTATTGAAGTTCAATTTGTCGTTGCTTGAGCAAACTTCGTACAGTTCTTTTTTCAATTAATTTTGCAGAATTTGGTTTGAGGTAAAAGGTTCACAATATTGAATATGGAAGGAAATAAGAAGAAACATGGATGAATGAATTGCAGATCTGAAAATTTTCTTCATCTTTCTCTTCTATGGAATTGTGAGGAAGAATAATGGAAGCAAAGAAGAAGAAAGGAGCTGCAACCACAACAAATAAACTTGCACGAGTTACTTTCATATTCATATAAGACCTATAAGTAAAAAATAAACTTATAAAACAACGTAAAAAAGAAAGGAATTTACAAATCAATGAGTGGTAAGACAACATGGCAGGGATGCTATGGTGAGCCATATCAGAAAGGGTAAAGGATTTGAGGAAGTAACAACAGTATATATAGATGGCAATAACCATTGATGAATATTGGAAAGAAGCAAGCTATTGAATGCATATGGGATTGGAACAGCCAGTTAGTGCATGGTTCAACGCAATACACATATGGGTTAACTAAGCAAATCAGGTCCGTACATCAAGGCATCCCATTTTAACCTAGTGTTAAGAATTTGAATTTCAAATTCAGCAATCAATGCAAGTTAAACACAAATTGCCGCCTTGTAAATTAGGTTTAAGGTATGCATATTGTACTTTAGGATTATATATTAAGATAACATTCCAAATTCAATGAAGAATTTCATGATTATGTGGCGTATAAAAAAACATAGTCTGGAAAGATCAAACCTAATACAGCGGCGAGGCGGCGATATGATGATGAGGATTTCAACGTACCGGGTGGAGATTTAGGATTGATTGGCGGCGGTTACGCCACCGAGGAGGTGTGGCCTAGGTTAGTTTTACCGAGGTTCCCACAGACGGCGCCAACTGTACTCGCAAAAAGTACGAGTAGTGAATACTAGGGTTTTCTCTGTCTATTAGGGTTTAGACTGATTATTGGATGCCTTGAGAATGCTCTCAAGGGTTGTATTTATAGCCTACTGTGGGCTTTGGCTTCGGTGGCTTGGTCTCCAAGCCACAGGGGTATTTGAGTATTTTAGGCGAGTTCTAGATGTTTCTAGAAGCTACTTGAGGCGGTGCCCTGGAAAGGAAGCGCCTTGGGCCTTAGAACTCTTCTGGAGGACGCTAAGGCCTCCTGGGGGGTCTTTAAGACTCCTAGGAATATTATGACGGTCCATAGCCCAACAAGCATGAGTCTTGGGACAAGGCGAAGTGATTTATATCTTGGCAAGCGTAGGAGTCCTTTGGAAGGACCCTCCTAGCTAATTAGGAAATTGTTATGACGGTCCAATCCCAAAACCAATTACTCTATGCTTCCGGATGAGGCACCGCCAAGTTTTTCAGGCTCAGCTTCTTCCCGTGAGAGATACCTCTCATCCTATGCTTTCTCCGAAACTGAAATACAAAAACAAAAAACAACAAACAACACTGTTAAATAAATAAGTTGTAAAATTACCCTTAAAATAAAAAAAAAAGAAGTAAAATAAACATTAAAATATACTTACATCGGCATCGACCCATATCCTGCATGCCACATGTCCTCTAAAGCGAGGTAAAAGAGAGAGGTTAGAAGGCCCCCCTGCATAGCCGTCCGGTCCGGCATCGTACACCACCCTCGGTACCCCTTGAAAACGAGCCCCAACATCATCATCCTGTTGAGGCTGCGCAATATCTTCCTGCTGCTCAGGCTCCTCAATATGAGGCTGCTCCTCCTGCTCAACAACATGGTGCATATGATGATGTTACTGATGCTGAGGCGCCTCAAACTGATACTGGTGAAGCCGAGGCTCCTCAAAATGATACTGGTGAGGCTGAGGCTCCAAAAATTGATACTACGTCGGGTCCATTGCCTGGGATGGACCGGTCTGTGATGAAGAGGGCCCAGACACAGCATCATCATCACTGGCAAGTCTCGTGCCCCCCACTCTCCCTCGGCCTCGACCATGTAAAGGAGGGACTACTGCTTGCTTCTCCCTCCGTGCACTACTAGTAGATGTAGGCCTCCCTAACCTAAGTCTGTCACTCCTCTCCCTCTGAGACATATCTGCACAACACAACAATTTAAAAAGCACAAAATCAATGACACATTTTCACACGGACATTGTATCATTTCTAACAATTCAAGAACAACACGAAAGTTTCGACAGTGTCATTTCAATCCGTAATTTACCAAATTGTTGTCAAACATACTATATTCTAACTAATTTCATCATTAACAATCCAAAAAACACACAAATTTTTCATTGACACATTTTATCAAACACCTGGAGTGCAATTTTCAATCAACATAAAATCTAACAATTTCTAAACCCTAAACTACCACAATGCATTATAAACAACATCTAAACAACAATTCCTAAGTTAAATCATCACTAACAATCACAAAAACTAACATGCAAGCAAAATTTATAAAAACCTAAAAATGATAAATTTCTTCAAAAATTCGAAAATTTCAACCAAAAAAATGCAATGAAGTAGGATAATCATCACTTACTTGATATTGTGGGCGAAATTGGCTTTGAATGGCGCAAGAATGGTGAAAATCGCACTTGGTGGGGAAAAATTTGTATTTTAAAACTTTGGAAAATGAGGGAGTTGTGTTCCTGTGTTGTTGTTATACTTAAGTCACGCTGCGCAACTTAACATGCGCAGCGCAACTTAAGTTGCGCACAACACATAACTTGTGCAAGTTAAGTCACGTAGCATGACTTAACTTGCGCAGGGGTATTTTGGTCAGTTTGGCTGGGTGAGAGCGAAACTTGCTGGATGAAGAGTGGTTTTCAAAAAAAAAAAAATTGAAGGTAGGTTATGACTCATCATGACCCACCTCAACCCATATAAGCCTCCACCACTGCCTATGTTAATCCAAAATCGAACCAGTTCAAAGTTCTAAAGAATAGCATATACAAATATTATGGTTTATATCACACAAGTCAATTTCTTAGACAAATTTTGTTATAAGTCGTTAAAATACATTTTGTCACAAAAAAAAAGTACAAAATTTACCAAACAAATTTTTGTTTAAAATTACTTTTGAATAAAAATTGATATTACCAAATAACTTTTATTAGCTTTGAGTTTATATTAGCTTCTAAACTTTAAAAAAAGCTGGGCCAAAAAAGCATTTAAAAAAAAGTTTAGATAAAGTTTAAAGAGTTTGTGAAAGTAAACTTAGTTCCTTAAACATGGAATACAATACAACAACTAAACTTTTTTTATATTTTCTTTGTCAGTTGTTCATTTGACTATAGTGTTTTGGGATGGTTGATTACAGCATATAAATTAAAAAAGTCACTGTTCAATCTAAGCTAAGCAAAGCAGTCAGCACTTTGGAATTGATGTCAACTGATGAATGAATTTGTTCTTATCTTCTACTTGCATGTTATAGTTATAGTGAGAGCATACATGTGCTCAAGATAACTTCATACATGCAACCACATATATCATCTCGATAATGATATTTTATAAGTATTTTAACAAACTCATAAATTGATATGATGTACGTATGATATCTATTTCTCATTTGTTAATTAACGGTTGATATTACTTATTTTATAATGTAAAGTAAATTACTCACTTTAGTGGAGTCGGGTCAAATTGATAAATGTTTGCTTATAGGAAAATTATGAGTCGTTACTGAATTCTTCTTCTATGTTTCATCTCGACTGAAACTTAAAAAAAGCAAGAAAAGGGGCACTAAATATAGTCCCACCTCGACCGAAACAAATGCTATGATAGTGCTTTTATCCTTTGAAGTATCTTTTGGTGCAATTGAGTGTCTTTCTCTACAATCAATGTATTGAATAACAAGAGTCCCTAAATCTTTTATTCTTTCTTCTTCTCTTGTTGAATTCTAAATTCTAAATTCCTCTCCTGAGCAAACCCCCTGGACAACGTTGCTCCTTGCATCCGTTGGGGTGGGGAGCCTCTTATCTGCTGGAATCAATAGGTAACAGGAATTAAGTAGTAGTGAACTTGTTGTAAATTCGATGAAAGTGTGGAGCAAGGAATAATCAAGCAACCAAAACAAAATGTATGGAAGTTAAACACAAGCAAAAGTAGAAAACTCAGTTCTAATAGTGTGGAGCAGTCTCTTGATGAGTAACTTTACAAAAGAGATATAAATGGGTTACAAGAATAAGTCTCCCGCCTAATTCTACCCAAAGCCTCAATCTCTTCCCGTGACCAAGAGACTCAGTCCTAATAGTGTTTCCTAAGGTGAATCAACTCAAACTCTATACAAACCCTAGTTTGATTTCTAAACCATTGTTTCAGCCTCCTTTATCTCGAAGTTTACTCATACAAGGTATATATTTATAGAGAAATATAACTCATAAATTTAGAACGAATATGAAGATAGTTTCGTTTTTTCTCCTTTAGTGAAATAATATTTGCATCAAAAATATAATATTCTCTTTCAAAATATATTTGCATCAAATCGTCCTTCATACGGTACAAAAATATATTTATTGTCCATAAATATATTTTCAGCACCGAATATATTTGAAACAAATCTTTTATATTTTTAGCAACAATACTCTCCGTATTAGTTTCATTTAATGTTAGTTTACTATTTTACCCCTTATGGTTTGTGACTATGGGTGTTGAAGTTAGGGTTTGCGATTTACAAAGGGGAGATTGACCACCACCCTGTTGTTGGAGATTGTCATATTCCGGTCCCACTTCATCTTCATCAATATCCATCAATATCCATAATGATCCAAAGTAAAAGACTCATCACATAAGAAACATAAACCCATTTCCATCTTTTCTTCAACTTAAAGGGCACCCAAAGTTTTCATTAATTTGTATTTGACAGCCATAGTAGCACAAGATCGAAGGCTCGTGATACCAATTGAGACGGTAAAAATGGATTATAAGGACGAACCGATAAAATCCAAATCCCGAGTGTAGAAATTCTAATGATTTAGAATAGAATTCGGTAAAAAAGAGAAATTATATGAGAATAGTGTTGAATGAGAGTTTTAGAGAGAAGATAATTGTTGAAATGATTGATATATTGCAAATGAGGCACAAGACCAAATTTAAATACAACCATAAGGGATAAAATAGTAATAATGAGGGATAATTCTCTTTGACTTTTTGTTCCAAATAACAATTATTCTATGCAACGAAGCCCAAGACATAAAAAATAACTAGGTAAATGTATGAGTTGGGATCAGAACATCGTGAGACAATTCGGTCCATATTCGATATAAGTGTTAGAGCATTGAGAGGACTTTTCCGTAGTACCGCAACGAGCGCAACCCTTGACCCTCGTGTTGCGAGAACAAGACATATAAAATAGTTTGGTTATGATAGTCCCGCATCAAAATTTCTTAAAGAATCAAGAGGAAGATTTACCTATAAAATACCCTTGTACACATGTTGCTAAAGTATAACATTTCAAACCCAATAATTCACATTGTGTTGTCCACTTAATCGATTTAACGGTTCATTTGTAATAATTTTTTTGGTTTATTGATATGTGAAAGTTGGGTGAGAATAAAACTTAATATTATGTTATTAATTAGGTGGATTCTAGGGTGAGGGATCAATTAAATCCCTCATCGGTGGACAAGAATAAAAATACCATTAAATTCAATCAGAGGTCAAGATTTATTAAAAATAAAAATGAGAACATTGACAAATTCTCACATACAATCTGCCCTTGTCTCTTCCCAATATGCTACCTCACAAATTCACCACAAATCTACAGAAAATATGCTCGTTGAAAATCAAACAAATGTTACAAGATGCAGATGTTGGTAGTAGTCGACCAAGAGCATTAATAAGGACAATTACGTTGCTTTTGTAATAGAGTTGCAAATGTTGTAAATGGAAGTCACGAATCGAACCCTATTAAATTGGTTAATTTTTTATTCTATGTGTTTTGTTTAGTGTAGAAAGAACTTACTCATTTTTATGGAATGTGAATTTAAGGAACCCATATTCCTAATTTATGTGTATTAAAAGGTCACCGTCACTAATTGAAGTGTCAAATATAATATTGGGAGAAGTGTCAAATATTTAATTAAAATATACAATTAAAATTCCTGAAAGTAATATACAATTTCATCCAAAAAATACCATTGCAACAACTCAAGCACGAAACTAAAGTTTCAAATGTACTATATAGTATTTACTGACTAAATACTTGTTGAATCGTCAAACAATTTTGGTTCAGCATTTGGAGGTTGGTTTTGTCTAGAAATCGTGGCGTAAAGGAGAATATTGTGGTGTAATTATGAGGATTAGGTTCAGTACAAAACTGTGTATGAGCTCTAATCGTGACACGATCAATGCAAATCATAACAAAATTTGGCTTGGGTTAGAATTCTATATCTTCAATTTTTTGGACAAGCTTCAAGAGAGAGAATCTTGGTAAACCAACTGTGTGAACTTTAGAGTTGAGTATCTTAAGTTAGAGGTTCTTGGGCTGAGAAACACTTTATAAACACCTTGAGTAGTAAGATCTCATTAGAGGAAGAATCAAAAAGCTTTCCTTATTGTTTTCTCTCGTAAGCTAATTTCTTGTATCCTCTTTGTATCACTCAATTCATAGTGGATTGGATAGATACTCTCTCTTCAAATGTAGTATAAATTTGTCCTAACCGCGTAAACAAATATTGATGTGTGGTTTCTCTCTTCTTTCTTATCTTTATTGCTTTGGTTATTCTTGTGGTGTTGCATCACACTTAGATTTAGGTCGGTTTGTTGTTGTTGCTGCTTGATACTACTTTGTTCTTGATTACTACTTCATTTGCTCCACACATCTAAGAATATATTGATGTGATTTTATTGTTCGAATTTACAAGAACAACAACCTATCCTAACCTTAAGGAATCAAAACTAGCGTACTAAAATGATTGCATGTGTGAATGGATAATGTACCAAAGAGAGACTATGTGTAAAATAAAATTGTATCAATAGTATTTTAGTAATGTCCTATATAGAAAATAAAAATAGAAATTGGGGTACTGTGACACCTATGGGTCTCTAACGAGATCCGCCAGGTAGGGATATTGAACCTTGTTTTCTCTATAAATGTTAGCATTATTATGCGAATCAAAAGGTCATTTCTCTAAATCCTTTATTTTAGAGACTATAATCCGAACTTTTAGAGACTATAATCTGAACTCAATTAAATAATTAGTTGAATTTGAGACTATAATCTGAACTCAATTAAATAATTAGTTGAATTTGATCAATGAACTAAATGAGTTGAATCGAAGTTGAATTAAAAATTAAGTTCGTTACCAAATATATGTATTACCTTTGACACGGTATGTTGGAGCTTCCTTAACAAAGTGATTTATTGTCTTTGTTTAAGTTGTAATTTGATTAAGGGTACTTTATCCAACTTAAGAGATCTTAAGCAATTATTTAATGATTATGCTAGTGTTTCTTACCATCAAGAAACATAGGCCATGACATTGGAGAACACGTGTAAATCTTTTTCTACAATATGTTTGTTGTGAATTCGATGAAAAATCACACCAATAAATACTTGATGTGTGGAGAAAGGAATAATCAAGCAACCAATACAAGTGGGTGACAATTATAATCACAAGCAAAAGTAGAACACAACGAGAGAAAAGAAGAGAGAACACAAAAGAATTTGTTTACCCAGTTCACTCACAAATTGACCTAATCTGGGGGAGAGAGCAGTCCTTCGTTCCACTATAATGATGAGTAACTTTACAAAAGAGATATCAATGAGTTACAAGAATAAGTCTCCCGCTAATTCTACCCAAAGTCTCAATCTCTTCCCGTAACCAAGAGACTCAATCGTAATAGTGTTTCCCAAAGTGAATCAACCCTCAAACCCTAGTGTTTGTTCTCAAGAGACAAACTCTATACAAACCCTAGTTTTGTTGTTGTCTTTCTAAACCCTTGTTTCAGCCCCCTCTATCTCAAGGTTTGCTCTGATATAAAGCCTATATTTATAGTAAAAGTAACCCCCATAAAATTGTAACAAATCTGGCCCAAAAATACGTTTCTGAAAAATATTGTTACGCAAAATCGGGTCCCGATTTTTACCATTCGGGCGCCGATTTTTCACGCAACAAACTGCTCCCAAAGACAGCCAAAATCGGGCCCCGGACTCAACTAATCGGGCGCCGATTTTGGTCTTCCAACAAACATCAATTTTGCACTCCAAGCTTCAATTTTGAGTCACTTTAACAAGAATGTTCTCATCACCCACTTGCATGTTAACATGTCACTGTAATGTGCAATGGCTTGATTAAAATGAATCCAATGCCATAAACAACACTACCATAACTACAGGTTATGTAAAATCTGAAGCAATATCACGTAGATTTTGAACAAGACATGAGACTTAATTTATCTCTAATTCCTTTCATTGATGATGTAGATTTATTAGACATTCATTCTTGTGTAGGATTGACATGCAATACACAAAATATTGAAACAACATATAAATCATTGATTTGGGCAGGTTACAAAAGTTGAAGACTTGAACCATATAACTTGTGCATTCTTTCTGCATTCCCAAAGTGAATCAACCCTCAAACCCTAGTGTTTGTTCTCAAGAGACAAACTCTATACAAACCCTAGTTTTGTTGTTGTCTTTCTAAACCCTTGTTTCAGCCCCCTCTATCTCAAGGTTTGCTCTGATATAAAGCCTATATTTATAGTAAAAGTAACCCCCATAAAATTGTAACAAATCTGGCCCAAAAATACGTTTCTGAAAAATATTGTTACGCAAAATCGGGTCCCGATTTTTACCATTCGGGCGCCGATTTTTCACGCAACAAACTGCTCCCAAAGACAGCCAAAATCGGGCCCCGGACTCAACTAATCGGGCGCCGATTTTGGTCTTCCAACAAACATCAATTTTGCACTCCAAGCTTCAATTTTGAGTCACTTTAACAAGAATGTTCTCATCACCCACTTGCATGTTAACATGTCACTGTAATGTGCAATGGCTTGATTAAAATGAATCCAATGCCATAAACAACACTACCATAACTACAGGTTATGTAAAATCTGAAGCAATATCACGTAGATTTTGAACAAGACATGAGACTTAATTTATCTCTAATTCCTTTCATTGATGATGTAGATTTATTAGACATTCATTCTTGTGTAGGATTGACATGCAATACACAAAATATTGAAACAACATATAAATCATTGATTTGTGCAGGTTACAAAAGTTGAAGACTTGAACCATATAACTTGTGCATTCTTTGTTTTTGTGGTTAGCCAACCCCCAACTTGAAATTTTTTAGTAGGTATATATATTTATCCGGTGCAAATGAATGCTAGTTATGGAGTGTGTTGTAGTGGTTTAGTAGGTATTTTTCAAGCAAAGTGTGCATGGTTCAAGTCCTACCTTTTCCTTTTTTTTTTTTAAAAAAAAAAAGACACTATTAGTGATCCTGCACTTAAAAGCGTTAAAATTCATAATTGAAATTGTCTTTGGTTAATAAAACACAACTCTTTTTTCCTTCCTTCTTTACTCTTGTTTTTGGGTACAATTATCTCTTTACTCTATTTTTTTTATACAAGAGAGGACTTCAACTATCTTTTAAAACACATAACATATAATATAAACGTTAAAATACGCTTAAATAACATTATATCATAAAAACATTTAATCGTATAAACACTGATTTTTTAAGTACAAGAATACTATATTCTTTAATAATTAAAAATATATTTCATTATTGTACTTGATTACAACTATATTTTCTTATGTAATAATCTTTTTTATTTTACATTACTATATTCCATGAGTTTTATTTTAAATTTCTTAACTCAGTCGTCATCAATTTAATACATATACATCTGTTTAAAGAAGTTGAGTCATTTAATTCAACCAAAAGGTTCAATCATTGATCTAGTTGTTCGATCATTGATTTGTACTTTGTTTAAGTTGGTAATCGGTTCAGATTTATAAATATTGATTTGAACTATATTGGACAAATAACAGGTTTATAGTCATTCGAACTAGCCAATGATGAACTGTACGAATAAGAAAATATATATTTTCATACACTACACAAATTGGCCACCTACAAAAAATTAAGCTCCAACACTATTTATGGCCCACCCAAGGTTTTTTTTCTGGCTCCGCCATTGTGGTTAGGCATTATATATATATATATATATATATATATATATATATATATATATATATATGTTAAATTTGACAATGTTTCATGTACATCTAAAAACGCATTTTCATCATTTAGCAGGTACATTTAAAAATCTAAAATTGAATGATGGCTGTTTGGAAGATTTGGTAGATTTTTCAGGGGAAAGCCTTGTGATTGGAGTGATTGAATGGTTCAAAGTTCTAAAAAAAACACCCTGTAGTTAAACGAAAAACATCTAGTAAGCTAGAGTTTGGCTTCAATTGTCCCACATTGGAAGTTCTTAAACAACCAAGAGGAAAATTTACCTATAAAAGAAATACCCTTGAATATTTGGGTAAGCAAAAATTTTATACTTATTTTTGAAGAAAGTAAGGGGAATTAAAATTAATTATTAACATTAATTTAATTTGATTTTCCCTTCCTTTTTTCAAAGAATAATGTATTGAAATAATCAGTCTTAATGTTTTATCTTGTTTATGTTTACTCTTTGATTCTGATCAATGAAATTTCGGGTGAACAAATGGAAGGACCTGGACTTTAAATTTTTCTCTCTATATTTTAATCAAGATTAAGTCTGTTAACAATTTGAGCTAAATAGTAGTTTGATTCGAGTTAACTCGTCTGTAATGTCATGTCAAATACATTTTGTGATCCTTTACATTTAAGGAAAATGCTAACAAGTGTTTTTAGGATTTTTCATAATTAGTTTTATTTTATTTTTTTGTCTGCCTCACAAATCTCTTGCATCCGAATGTGAATTTTGTGATGCTAGTATTTGAAGCTTCTTAACGAGTGAGTTAAACTAAGTGCGACTTTGACTCAACTTAACTCATTTAGTTTTATAACAAAAAATAAACCCACTGACACATGGGATAGAAGAAAAGTAGAGAAATAGAGTAACCCTCTAAAAATATCAAAGAAAGTTGTTATTGTTTGAATGCTTCAATAATGCCAAAACAATTAGTGGTGAACCCTCTTTTTTTTTGTCAAGTACCTTTGTGATTAGAAATTGACATTTTAGAAGTTGTTTTTGTCAAGTACCTTTTTTTTTGTCAACATAATATAATATACATTGTACAAGCTATAGTTACATAAATTTGTGTTTGAGAACAAGAGAGAATTTATCTTATTGAACTCATTGCTTACATGTTTGATCAAAAATATAATTCATTTCTTTGTACAAATAAGATAACTAGATTTCAAAGGATATGGGAAATAAACCTGTCAAAAAATGGTATCTTTCCTTTTCAACTTTAGTTTATTGTTTGCAACAAAATGTGATGGCTTTGTAACATAATATGAATTATATTTTCTACTTTGATACTGCTGTTATAATGAGTGGATGTCACTGTAGTATGCTAAAAAAACTAAATCCTGGTAAACATGTTGAATGACTTGATTAAAGTGATTTCCAATGCCACAAACAAGATTACCATAAATCGCAGGTTAAGTATGATATAAAGCAATATCAATGGTAAATACATACTGTATTTAAAATGATCTATTTAATGTGACAGTGTCTCATGTGGATATAATATTACACAGCAAGAGTGAAGAAGCTAACTTGGAGAGCAAGTAACATAGCTTAGTTTAGTATTAGTTAGTATATGCTAGTGCTACTCCATTATAACTACTATGTACTCTCTATTGGCTATATATAGCTTTGTAATCACTTGTTACATTAATGAATAATTCACTTTTGTTTCACTTCATAATATGGTATCAGAGCCTCTCTCTTTGAGAGTTTGTTACAAACTGTTTTCAGTTTCTAACCGTTTCCGCCATTGAAGCTTGAAGCTCAAGCTTCTTCTTCTCTCTGATTTCTTCAGTTTTTCACGTGAATCTTCTTTGTTTCACTCGATTCTTCTTGTTTCTATTCTCAATTTCTAATTGAGATTCTTACTTTCTTCATCACTTGTGTGATTTTCCATTCCGTTTTTGTTTCATTTTCTGGATTCTTCTTTCATTCATCATGGTTCGTAATCAACAACCTAGTCAAGACACTAAATCTCATTTCTATGTTCATCCTAGTGAAGGTCCTCACTCTGTGTTGATTTCTCCTAAATTTAACGGTTCTAATTATCTTGCATGGAGTAGATCGACGCAGCGTGCGCTTGGTGCTAAGAACAAGCTTCCTTTCATTAATGGATCTCTCCCTGTTCCAGATGATGATGATCTTAACATAATTGTGTGGGAAAGGTGCAATCATCTTGTGCAATCTTGGCTTATTGCATCTGTTTGTGATTCTATTGCACCTATTATTGTCTTTCATGATACTGCATATGATGTTTGGCAAGATCTTAAGGAGCGTTTTTCCAAAGTTGATCGAATTCAAATTGCAAAATTGCGTTCTTCTATCAACAATTTGAAACAAAGATCAAAATCTGTTTTGGAATATTTCACTGAATTGCAAGCTCTATGGGAAGAACTCTATTCTCATCGTCCTCTTCCCAATTGCACATGTCCTCTTCAATGTAGATGTGCTAATATGAGAGTTAACAAAGAGTATAGAATTGAAGATCAAATCACTCAATTTCTAACTGGTCTCAATGATCTGTTTTCAGTTGTGAAAACTCAAGTGCTTCTACTTGATCCTTCACCTTCCCTCAACAAAGTATTTTCTTTGGTTATTCAGGAAGAGAGAAATAATGTGTATGCTCCTTCTCTTCCCTCTCTTGAAGAAGGCTCTGCTCTTGTGAATGCTTCAGATGCAAGAAGGCCTCAAGGACGTGGTAGAGATTCCTTCAACAAGCCTTCCTCCAGACTTTGCACTTTCTGCAATAGATATAATCATACTATTGAGTTCTGCTATCAGAAACATGGTTTTCCTAAAAAACCTAATCAACAAGCTAATGCTCCTTCACAAGCTAATGCCACTTCTGTTGAAGCTTCTGATGCAAGCAACATGTCTAGTAGTATTGGTTTGGCTCAGGACAAGATTGATCAACTTGTATTATTGCTCCAACAAGCAAATTTGGTTTCCTCAGTTTCCAACCCTTCTCCTGGCCCCACTACCAATCACATAAGTGTTTCCTTACACATTACTTCTGGTTAGACTGCTTCTTCTTCCTCTGCAGGTATACCTAGTGTTAATGCTTGTTCTTCACTCTCTAACTCTCTTTGGCTCATTGATTCAGGTGCTAATGAGCATATTTGTAGTCATTTGTCCTATTTTACATCTCTTTATCCCATTAAACCTGTTTATGTTACTTTACCTAATGGTTCATCTGTTGTTATTGATCAAGCTGGCAATATCCATTTTAGTCATCAATTTTATCTCACCAATGTGTTATATTCACCAACTTTCAAATTGAATCTTATTTCAGTTGCTAAATTGTGTCAGTCTCTTTCTTGTGTTTTCCATTTTTCTGATAAGCAATGCATTATACAAGACAAAACATCATTGAAGATGATTGGTTTGGCTAGTCAACAAGATGGCTTATACAACTTTCATGTTTCAAGTTTACCTTCTGTCAATTTCATTTCTAGCACAATAAATGCTTCTTGTAGCTCTTTACCTTCAATTGCTTGTAATTCAAGTCACTCCATTCATGTTAAAGCCTTATGGCATTTTAGATTGGGACATTTATCTCATCAAAAAATGGATAAAATTTCATCTTTGTATTCTTCCATTATCAATGATAATAAAGCCAGTTGTGACATTTGTCATTTTGCTAAACAAAAACATATTCTCTTCACTCCCAGTTTATCTCATGCATCTGCCAATTTTGAACTTCTGCACCTTGACATATGGGGTCCTCTATCTGTTCCCTCTATCCATGGTTGTCATACCCCAATTTTTGACGCGTCGTCTAACCCTGATCAGTCTCTGACTTTTCAAGTAAAAATCCGCCAGAGAGGTATTTTAAAATACCTCATTTTTGTTCCGATTCGGGCCCTCTTCTCTCTTTATTTTATTTTTTGTCTTTTATTTCAGTTCATTTCCATCTTTTATTTTCTATTTCACCTTTTTTAAATTAATTAACTTAATTAGTAGTTTATAAATATTTATTGTTTATTTATTTTATTCATAGGTTTTATCATGTTTCTTCTTTTTTTAATGTCCATAGAAATCGAAAAAAGACGGTCCATATCCGAAACAGTCCAAATCCGAAAATCGGTTCACAAGCTAAAAAAACAGAAAGGCGTTCAAATCCATTCCAATCCAAAGCCAGGTTTTTCTACCTCATTCAACAAACCCTAGAATCGGACTCTCCACTATAAAAAGGAAACCAACACACACAGTAAGGGGACCGAAAAATTCACAAGGTAGAAGCATCATCAACAGAACCGTTGCAACCAAATCCCTCGCACCAACATCATCAATAACATCGCCAACACAGCCGCTACATCCCAACACAAGGCCGAACCACAACAGCCACCCAAACGACCCACACATCAAAACCGAAGTCCAATCAAACCGGCCGTCAATCTCAAATCCGAATCGGATCCACAACGAAGTAAAAAGGTATATTTTTTTCTATCTATTGAAGATCTTGGAATCTGAGATGTTTGTTTAGAACTTTTGAGGCTAAAAATAGATAGAGGTTGAGGAATAGGAGTATAATCGAAAAAAAAACAAAAAAAATTAAAAAATAGGGTTCCGACGTGGTGCGCCGCCGTACCGGCCGGCCAACCACCGCCGGAACCCTCGTCGGAAACTGGAGGGGACGGCGGCCTTCATGAGGCTCGCCAGAAAGTTGTTAGGAGGGGAAGAGCAAGAGAGAGAAGAGAGGATTTGAGGGAAGGGAGAAGAGAAGAGAGAGAAAAGGAATGGGAAATGAGAGGATCAGAGAGGGAGATGGGTATTTATACCCCTTCCCATTCCCATGCGCGCGTGACCACACGTTAGCGTGTGCCCTTCCATCCCAACCACGTGATCTAGATCAAAAGGCCCCTGATGCATTCTTCCATGATCAAATCTAGGTCACATGATCTTGATCAGACGACCCCAATCAAATCTTAAAGCCCAACGCGCCTTGCACTCCTTAAGGCCCAATTTAACATTTTTTTAATTACTGCATATCCCATAATGCCGCTGCACCCCCTCCATTCATCTTTTCTCTTGTTTTTCCTATTTTTTTATCATGTCTATTTTTCCATGCATTTTTATTTCAACTGCATTTTATTTTACTGCATGTTATATTATTTTAGTTTACTTTTGCTTCTTATTTTATCGTTAAGCATTTTAAATTATTAGTTTGTACATTAGGCTTAAGCGTATATTAATTATTTTTCCATTTTATTTCTCGCACAAGAACGTAGGATGTAAATAGGCTTTAATGTAATTTATTTATTTTTCCCGCATACTTTAGAATGTATAATAAGTTTTTATGTAATAGCTTTAGGTGCATGTGTGCGTGTGTGCGTGTATGTCTATTGTGCTTGGTAGTTTAGGTTAAAGGTCCTCGTGGTGATCCAACGCCACCATATGGTACCTACGCTTTTATTTCCTTGCTCCGATAGTTTTAGTTTTAGTTCAATTATTCAAAAAACAACAAAAACATGCAAATAACAAAAATCATAAAAACATTTTCATAATAAACCTTGATTTCTAAATCAAGTGATCCTTTTATTTTATTCTTTCATCAAAAATTGCAATCAACTTTAATTCTACTTTAAGTCTTTTTCTTTTAATATCAAAAAACACCAACAAATACTCATTTGCCACTTGGCTTTTTCTTCAAAACCTTTTTTTTAAAACTAATACAAAACACAAAAACAAATCAAACGTCAATTTCTACCCTGAACTACGAGGTTTTGATCCCTCACGGGCACGTAGGCAAAGGACACTCGTCCTTCCAAATCAATAAAAAATGTAGATAATAGGCTTCTCTTTTTCTTTTTCTTTTAATCACTTTAAAACCATTTTCAAAAAGCAAGCAAGTTTATAGCACAAAAATTAAGTAAAACCAAGAGGTTCTCGTAGAGTACTACGAACATAAAGGATGCTAATACCTTCCCTTTATGTAACCAACCCCCGAACCCTTAATCTTTAAAGAGTGGTATTTGAACTTTTTTCCACTTTCTTTTAAAAAAATTAAATCTTCAGTCGTGAAATAAAATAGTGAGTCAAAAGCTAATCAAATAGCCTTGATCTCCCAAAAATGACGCGACAATGGTCATAAATACTTTTTTAACTATTGTTGATGACCATAGTAGATTTTTACGGATCATTTTATTAAAATCTAAAGTTGAAGTTGCTCATCATGTTCAATCTTTCATTAAAATGATTCAAAACCAATTTCATGTTACTCCCAAAATTTCTCAGGTCTGATAATGGACTTGAATTCATGCTTTCTGATTTTTATGCGTCTCTTGGAAGTATACATCAAAAATCATGCGTTGAGACTCCTCAACAAAATGCTAGAGTAGAAAGAAAGCACCAACACATCCTTAATGTTGGCAGAGCTTTACTTTTCCAATCCAAACTTCCCTCTTCATATTGGTCTTATGCCATCCTTCATGTTGTCTTTCTTATTAATAGAATCACTACTCCTACTCTTCAAAATCAATCCCCTTTTTAGGTTTTATATAATAAATTTCCTGATATCTCTTCTTTCAAAGTGTTTGGTTGCTTATGTTATGCTTCATCTTTACAGTTCATAGGACCAAATTACAATCCAGAGCTAGAAAATCTATTTTTCTTGATTATAAATCAGGTTGCAAAGGTTTCACTCTTTTAGATATTCATTCTAGGGACATTTTTGTTTCTAGGCATGTCATTTTTCATGAGCATATTCTCCCTTACCCTTCTAACTCAGATTCCGTTACTTCTCAATGGGAATATTTCTCTTCCACACTTGTTTCACCTCCTTCCGACATTGTTCATATCCCTCCACCTATCACTGATGACCCTCCTCTTGTTTCTCTTCCTCCTGATACTCCTTCTCCCATTGGGTTTGTTCCCACCACACACTCTACTAGAACTTTAACCACTCATTCGTATCTTCAAGACTATGTGTGCAATAATATTCATACTTCTCCTTACCTTATCATAAATTATATTTCTCATAATAAATTGTCTGACCAACACTCTTGTTTTGTTCTCTCTTTACATTCCAATCCTAAACCCAAATCTTATACTAAGGCAAAAAAATTTGACTGTTGGAGACAAGCCATGCAAGTTGAGCTTTCTGCTCTTAAGTCAACTAGTACATGGAAATTAGTTGATATGCTAGACCATGTGAAGCCTATTGGTTGTAGATGGATATATAAAGTGAAGCATAATGAAGATGGTTCCATTGAAAGGTATAAAGCCAGACTGGTGGCTAAAGGTTACAACTAGATTGAGGGACTTGACTTCTTTGACACATATTCACCTGTTGCCAAGATGACCACAGTGAGATTAGTTCTTGCTTTGGCTTCCATTAATCATTGGAATTTACATCAACTTGATGTAAATTCCGACATTGTTCATATCCCTCCACCTATCATTGATGACCCTCCTCTTGTTTCTCTTCCTCCTGATACTCCTTCTCCCATTGGGTTTGTTCCCACCACACACTCTACTAGAACTTTAACCACTCATTCGTATCTTCAAGACTATGTGTGCAATAATATTCATACTTCTCCTTACCTTATCATAAATTATATTTCTCATAATAAATTGTCTGACCAACACTCTTGTTTTGTTCTCTCTTTACATTCCAATCCTGAACCCAAATCTTATACTAAGGCAAACAAATTTGACTGTTGGAGACAAGCCATGCAAGTTGAGCTTTCTGCTCTTAAGTCAACTAGTACATGGAAATTAGTTGATATGCTAGACCATGTGAAGCCTATTGGTTGTAGATGGATATATAAAGTGAAGCATAATGAAGATGGTTCCATTGAAAGGTATAAAGCCAGACTGGTGGCTAAAGGTTACAACTAGATTGAGGGACTTGACTTCTTTGACACATATTCACCTGTTGCCAAGATGACCACAGTGAGATTAGTTCTTGCTTTGGCTTCCATTAATCATTGGAATTTACATCAACTTGATGTAAATAATGCTTTTCTTCATGGTGACTTGCAAGAAGATCTGTATATGACTCATCCCCCTGGTGTTTCATCATCTAAACCAAATCAGGTTTGCAAGCTCATGAAATCTTTATATGGCCTTAAGAAAGCTATCAGGAAATGGTATGAGAAGTTGACCTCTATATTACTTCAGCAACATTACATTCAAGCAACTTCTGACCATTCCTGGTTCATCAAGAAAATTGCTTCCTCTTTCACTGCTTTACTGGTGTATGTGGATGATATTATACTGGTTGGAGATTCTTTAACTTAGTTTGCTCACATCAAATTCATTCTACATACCTCTTTTAAAATCAAAGATCTAGGCCAACTCAAATATATTTTTAGGACTTGAGGTTGCTCATTCCAAACTTGGTATTTCTTTGTGCCAATGAAAATATTGCTTAGATTTACTATTTGATTCAAGTTCCATCAACTCCAAACTTGCTTCCACACCATATGATCCATCAATCAAGCTTCACAATGACTCATCACCTCTTTATGACGACATTCCATCTTACAGAAGATCGGTTGGTAGGTTATTCTACCTCAACACTACCAAACCTGATATCACTTTCATTACACAACAACTTAGTCAATTTCTCTCCAAACCAACTTAAATCCATCATCAAGCTGCTTTGAGGGTGCTCAAATATCTCAAGGGATGTCCTGGTAAAGGTATTCATTTTCCTAGAAGCTCTTGTCTACATTTAAAAGGTTTCTCTGATGCTGATTGGGCAGGCTGCATTGACACCAGAAGATCCATAAGTGGTCAATGTTTTTTCATTGGCAACTCCTTAATTTCATGGAGAACAAAGAAATAGATGATTGTATCTAGATCTTCTTCAGAGGCTGAATATAGAGCATTGGCTTCAGCTGCTTGTGAACTGCAATGACTTCTTTACTTGCTCAAGGATTTACATGTTCAATGCTCTACGCTTCTAGTGTTATTTTGTGATAACAAAGTGCTCTTCACATAGCTATCAATCCAGTTTTCCATGAGAGAACCAAGCATTTGGATATTGACTGTCATATAGTGAGAGAGAAGCTTCATGCTGGCATTTTAAATCTTCTTCATGTATCTTCTCAAGATCAGTTGGCAGTGAAGGTGAGAAAAACACAAAAAGGGGGGTTGAATTGTGTTAGCTTTTCGCAGCTCTTGAAGAGTGAGAATCTAATTCCTTAGTATCAGAGTCTGAAAGAGATCAGAGTCTGATGGGAGATTAGGTTCTGTTGCAGCGGAAATAATCAAGAGAAAGAGAGAAGAGAGAACACAAGCAATTATACAGGTTCCTTCCACAAACCGGAAGTAGTCATGTCCCCCTTGCACTTCCAAGGAGAGTTCCACTAAAATGTAATATCTATTACAAGTTGCTCAAACACACAGTAAGAGACTTCCAATGCTCAAGCACGCAGGCAAGAGACTTCCAATGCTCAAAGACACAACTAAGAGACTTCTTTGCTCAAGGACGCAGCCAAGAAACTTCTTTGCTCAAGCACACAAGCAAGAGACTTCTGACACAATTTACAGAAAATTGAATAGAGTTGAAACACTTGACAAAAAATCAAACGTGTTCCAATTACAACAAAGACAGACTCTGTTTCAAACAAAGACAGACTCTGTTTTTCTGCTTAACTTAGAAATTCTAGAATACTCAGCTTGTAAGAATAATCTAAGTTGTTGATGTGTTTCTGTTAAGACTTGGTTAAATACGATAGCAATGCAGCGTAGTTTTTTCAGTTGTAGAGTCCAACAATTCTTCAAGTCTTCTATCCTTTATATAGGCGTTGGAAAGAGACGTTGAGTCATCCAGCACATCAGGATGATTTCTGAAGCTTGATCAATAGTTGTTGATCTGTTGCTTGATATGGTAATAGTCCTTCAATTGCATATTTTGAATTCCATTCCTTTTGAAGATTAATACCGGTAGACACAGTTGCCAAACTGTACGAGGTAGTGGAGTAGTGGAAACAGAGTTCGTACAACGTACTCTGTACTGACCTGCATTCTTTGTCGTTGAGCATCCCACGCTCAAGTTGACTTTGAAGCTAGCCGTTACTCCAAATGAGAGTTTCTTTTGCATCGTAATGCCTTTAGAAATACTTCTAAGCAGATCTTCAGATTGCAGGCTTCAGACTCACTGTAGCACTCTAGCTTCTGACGACCTTCAGACTCTCTTGGTCTTCAGATTCTGATAGTCTTCAGACTCTGATAGTCTTCAGACTCTCTTCGATACAGTCTTCAGACTCTCTTCGATACAGTCTTCAGTCTCTCTTCGATACGGTCTTCAGACTTTCTTCGATACAGAATCACAAGCAACAAGCTTCTCTAGATCTTTGCTCTTAAAATGTTCAAACAGAATACTTTCTAAGATATAAATCTTGATTAATATCCTGCATACTTAAACAAATATTAGCATATCTAATTGACAATTTTTAATACCTTGTTATCATCAAAACTCAAAACGTGATATTGCTGAACACCTTTGTTCCAACAGGCAGATTTCTTCACAAAACCCTTTCTCCCACAACCATTTGGTATTTTGTTATCCAAGTTGGGTTTGATAGATATCTATCATCCTCCATCTTGTGGGGGGCTATTACACAACAAGAGTGAAGAAGCTAACTTGGAGAACAAATAACATAGCTTAGTTTAGTATTAGTTAGTATATGCTAGTGCTACTCCATTATAACTACTATTTACTCTCTATTGGCTATATATAGCTTTGTAATCACTTGTTACATTAATGAATAATTCACTTTTGTTTCACTTCATAATATATAAAAATGCATGTTTATCATTCTCCTCTTCCTTAACATTATACTTCCTATTCTCAACTCTTTCTTCGATTTCTCTTTCTCCATCACAATCTATTTTAACTGAATTGCCGCTAAAATACTTTGGTTTGTTTGAGGAATTGGATTCTTTTACCAATGGCTGTTTGGAAGACTTGGTAGATTTTCCAGGGGGAAAGCCATGGTACTAGAGATATCGAATGGGTCAAAGATCTAAAGTATAGCATATACAAATTCTCAGTATGAAGAATGGAGTGATTGAATGGTTCATGTACATGTCCACTTGCTAGCCTAACATATAAAACATTGACATGTAACTACAGTTGGCTATTTTCCTAGCTTAGCTCTGATACAAATCAATGATTACTTTATCATACAACTTAGCGATTAAAATAGATGATAGCTGAAAAGTTAGGTTATATTGGACGACTTATAAACTAGTTTATAGGTGTAGGCTGAAAATGAATCGAATCGAACTTGTCTGAGTTCGACTAGACTCGATAAGAATCAGCTCAGTTCGAAACTCGACTCAGATTCGATATAAATATTTTTTTATAACTTGAGTTCGGTTCGTTTAATGTTCACGAACAACTCAGTTCGACTCGTTTGCTCGAGTAACCTAATTCATAAGTTTTTTTTTGTCAAAAATGAATATCTTGACCATTTAACGTATTTTAAAAAAAAAAAATCAACTAAAATAAAATCATTGACCTTGTTTGTCTTAAGACCACTAAGGAAATAAATTTAGCACACATATAATTGGTTGAAATAAAGCCTGCATGTATGTTATTGACTTTTTTTTTCTCTCATTTATTTTAATTATTGTTAATTTTTAATTAAATCACTATTATTTTCTCTAAAAATAAGTACATGAAGTTTGTGATAAACTACATATTTTGTCTATAATATTTAAGTTTGTGCTCTCTTAATATTTACCAAACTATATATATATATATACACACACACACACACACACACCACCACACACACATATACATATACATATCGAGCTAGCTCATGAACCAACCAGGTCGAACTATATACAACTCAAGTTTTGCTCATTTATTTAACGAACTTAATTTTCAGCTCAAGTTCACCTCATTTGGTTCATGAATCAAGTTCAACAAGTTAATTGTCGAATCGAATTCTGAACTATTGTCGAGCTGTTTCGGTTCATTGTCAGCCCTGCAACAACTGATAGTGAATGATTTAGTTGATTGATTCTATAGAGTTTGATAAAATTAATGATTGACGTAGTTATAAATATAAAAACGTAAAAAATGTATTTAATTATTCTTCAAAAAATATGTATATAATTAATATTTATTTTTTTCAATTAAGATTATAGGTCTAAAATTGAAATAAAAAGTGATAAGCATAAACTTATTCAATTAACTTATAATAATCTTATAAACTCATGAAAATAAGCTATAAACTCGTGCAAAATTGACAGTTATCAAACAAATATTTATTAATCATACAAGCTTATAAGCTATAAACCTTAAATTTCAATTTATGTCTTATCAAACATACCCTTTACTAATTTACAAAAATCAAAGATTAATCAATCATAAAAAAAAATGATGGACCTCTTTTTCAATTACATTCATAGTGTTTGCTGACTATGTAGTCAAAAGTGTATGAAATATTTTTTCCTTGCACTTCTACAACATGACGACTCTTTTTGGTAAGGCCACAAAACTAGTTTATAGCTTATAGCGGATAGCTTATAAGCTCGTTTGATAATGATCTTTCACCACGAGTTTATATCTTATTTCACGAGTTTATAAGCTATTTTTCAGACGCTATTCCAAGTAAATTCATAAGAAAGAAAATAGTGTTTTCATTAACTAAAAGCTGGGCCAAATGAATCATTTAAAAAAAAGATTAGACATAGTTTAAAAAGTTTGCGGTAGCGTTATTGCATTAAAATTGTGGTAATGTACATCACAATATATCTGACTAGTTTTTTGCAACTATGAATTAGGAGGGTCCTGATGTCATGCATGATTGGATGATGTTTAAATTATATCGCCTAAACTTACATTTGGTTGCATAAAATTTGAAAGTAAATTTAGTTCCTTAAACATGCATTTCATTTCGACAACTAAACTTTTTATTTTTATTTTTTATGTTTTCATAGTCAATGGTTCATTTGTCTGTACAATGATTAGAGCATATTTCATCTTGCTAAAGATTTTTTTATAAGCATTTTAACAATCTCATGATTTTGTCAAAATAAAACAATCTCATGATTTGTTAAGATGTATTAATGATATTTATATTTGATTTGTTAATTAATGGTTGATATTACTTACTTTATAATAATGTTAAGTGAAATACTCACTTTAAAGGAGCATAGTTTAATGGATAAATGCTTGCTTACATTAAGATTATGAGTTGTTGACGAATTCTTCTTTTATGCTCCACTTCAACTGAAGAAATGCTATGGTAGTGCTTATATACTTCAAAGTATCTCCATATCTTAGAATCTTGCTTGTGGGAGTTTTGAATGAATGTAATTGTTTAAAACATGTAGTATGTTCATAACTCCTCAAGTAAGTTCATTTTGTCCCCCAATTTTTTTTATATTTTATCTAAGGTTAAATTGTACTTTCACCCCAACATTTCATCAATCAAAATTGGAAAAAATAATAAAAAAGAAATAAAAAATACTATCACGTGACGTTGAAGATTGAGATAACCCTTGATTATTCTCGTTGAGATTAAGGTTTCTACTCATTCTTTCATTCTAATTCAATCCCTCTCCCTCCTTTCTTTCCACTCGATTTAGATTGAGAAAACAAAAAAACTAACAATCTTAAACTTCATAGTATTCTTCACTTCTTAGGAAATCTTTTGGAGCATAAATTTTTTTTTTTTTTTAAGAGATTCTTATAATATTTTCTCCTAATATTAAAAAAGAAAATTAATGTCCATCATGTATCCTTCTTGTTTTGCCTCATGATCGTGCATTTCTCATCGTATTAGCAGTCAAATACGAACATGTAATTGTACTTTCATCCAGATAAACAACACAGTAATTTTCTCTTATTCACAAATACCATAACTATAGCTAATAAGTACATTGTTTATGTTGCAAAATATTGAAAAGGTACTAAAAGAAAACATCTTCGATCATATCCACCACTAAAGGGTGAGTTTATTTTTGGTTATGCAACCAGAGTGGAACTTGGATTGAGTCTCTTTGTTTATTCAATTTTTGGCTACTAATAAAAAAGATTTTGTTCACGGTTTACTTTGAGCAATAGGATCCTGAGGTCATTAAATGTTTACACAAGCTAGGTCCTATCAGTTGAAGCAATGGGTTCCAGGAGGCAGTGGCGGAGCCACGTGAGGACGGGGTATGGCCATGACCTACCTATTAATTTTGTGAAATTACTATAATACCCTTAAGAAGCACTTTTTTCTCCTTTTCTCCATGGCGAGTTCAGTTCCACATCACTCACTCTCACCCACCCGCAGTCAGGCCTCGACCGGCGAACTCTCTGTCGTACTCAAAGCCTCCATCTCATCTCTTTGTATAAATCTCTGACTCTGAATTTTTATGTTTCAATCTCTCCGCAAACCCTAAAACTTTTAAAAAACTATAAGTGTATTGATTCTTCATCTGTTTAGTAACAATACTGTTTCAATTTTCTTTTGTTTGTTAATGAATTTGATTTTTTATTTGATTTTCAATTTCAATTTTTCCATAACCCTAAAATATATTGAAGGCTTAAAAATATTGTGGCAGCATGTGTTCAAAGGATGTCACTTCAAATTTATTGAGGGAGTTGTGTGTTCATTTCACAATTTTTAGGAATGGAACTTTGTCTTCATTTGTTCTAAAGATTATGTTAGCAAGCATGCCATCAGGATAATAATTCCTTTCGATTTCCTTTTGTTTATGGGAAGTTCAATATGTACTTTTTTATATCGTAGCAGTAACGAAAAAAGAATCAGGATTCCATTGATCTGTATCAAAATTGTTGATGTTGATAGATGTTTATGACAATTTTTTTAGTGTTTTATGGATTACTGTTGTACTTATATTTGGATGTGTATGTTGCTGGTGTTTGTTTCTCATTAGACATTAGCAGGAGCATTGTCAATTGTAGAATTGTTTCATTATGAGTCTTAACACTATATATTCTTACATCATTTTGATAAATATATTTGTTTGAGGCGAAGAATCGATTCATTTTTCAAGAGGAAGGGAAATGATATTGAAAGAGATGAAGAAGTTATAATTTCTTCATCCGAACCTAAACAAGTTTGTGAGAATCCAAAAATTGGAGAAAATGAGCGTCGTCCTTCAAAAGTTAATAGAGGTAACCCGGATGACATTGAGAATTCTTTAGAACGTGATCCTAGAACTATTTGATATTTAATTAATGACCATCCCAAAGTTTTTTCGTTGGCTCCGCCACTGCTAGGAGGGTGGTCTCTTGTTCATGGGAGGAGTCAACATGCTTGAGGAGCTCTCTATCAGAATGAGAACTCATGGTCGAGTTCTTCAGAGGTGGAGGAGCTTGATATATGAGGGTTTCTATAATATTTTTATTGTATTTTATAATTTGTTTGTTTTGTTTTCGGTATGTTATTCTCGGCCCATTGGGGTTTGTTATTTCCCTATTTAAGATTAACAGTTGTAGCCTAAAAGACAACTTTCATTTATTCAATAATATTTTAGAGAGTTTTTTTCAATTTATGGTGGATCCGAAACCCTATTTTCACATGTTTGTCACTTACAAACTTGTTTAGTTTCAGTCTAGGTTTAGCATTTGTTAGCCTATGCTTCCGACTGCGTCATCTAGAAGAGTCTTAGATAGAAATACCACGGATAGTGATTAAGTGAGAAGGCAGTGAACCGAATGTTGTTCACATAAGACTTTGAATTAATACTATTACAGAGGATTTCCTTCCTGGTTTGAATGCCCTCAGATGTATGTGATGTTGCACCAAACTGGGTTAACAAACACTATGTGTTCTTTACTTCCTGAAATTTACTTTAATTTATTGTTAATTGTATTGTTACATTGCATTTGACATTCTTAGTGTCCTAACATTGTATACGACATTTGTTCCATCTTGACATCATATACGACATTTATCCACTAAGTACCAGAATTTCATTAAAAGTAGTCAAGTCCACACATAACTTAATATATTTTTTAAATATTCACCTACCTGAACTTTGACCAAATTGACTCCCTTTCCAGATTTTATGGTAAGTACACATAGGCCAAAGAACCATATAAAATATTAAGGGACTCTATTGGACACATTGATGTTTTCTTTCTATCTTAATCTTTTTGTATTCAAGGTTTATATTTAGTGAAATTATCATCACCAATTTAGTGATAGCATCCCTAAAAAAAGTGGAATAAATCCAGGCCCAAAAATACGTTTATGTTTTTCTGCAGCTGTACAATATCGGGCGTTGTTTTTCACAAATCGGCCGCCGATTGTGGCCTTCCAGCAACCATCAATTTTTCTAGGATTATTTTAATTATTTATTATATGTGTTTATACGTGTTTAAGAAGGGTATTTTAGTCATTTTAGACTCAGTGGTATTTTGATCATTTGGTGAGAAAGGGTAAAATAGTCATTTTGTTATAGGAGATTTTTTTTGGTGTTTTAAGTGGGAATGATTATTTTATTTTTTCTAAGTTACTAACGAGTTGGGGTAATTTTTTCTAGAAGAAAGAAGATCAAGAGTTAAAGTCCCCTTGCAATGCAACACGTGTATAATGCACATTCGATTAAACTAAGTTGTTGAAATTTCATTTTATTCTATTATGTTTTTAGGTATTGTCCATTTAACTTGTATGTTTTGTAATAATAATTGTGTTTGATCTATATGTACGTTTGATGGAAAAAACATGTTTATGGTAATTTTATGTTGCTTTTCTTTGAAAAAAATTATTTAAATACGATAGAGGATTTAATTGGAACATAGTTTCTATCCAATTAGTTTGTAATTTTTGATTGGGAATAAATTACCTATTTCTAACTTCTGATCCATTGCGAATAATTTGAACCTTGTAACTTCCAATTCACACGAAAAAACTTAACTCTAATTTGGCCGATTAGAAAATAAGGTCCAATCCAATCACAATGTAAGCCTCAATCATTATATACAAGGGTAGTTGGGTTGGGGTGGGGGGATGAGAAACAAGGGTATATTGGACCAATAGAGCAATTTCCTTGATGTAGTATCTAACCTACATAGGCCCAGACCCATTAACCCTAAACCTAATGACACATCTTCTCTTTTACTCATTGCATATAAAAGTGGCCGCATCCATAGTATCTTCATCCTTAATTTCTTCTTTGTAGTGCTTCTTCATATTTATACTTTGTTTTTGTTCTCCACTTTCTTTCATAATCCATCATATCACATGTTTTTCTTTTCATGAGTTTTATGAAATACTCTATCTATTAATCAACTTTTCAATATTTCACTGTCTTGTAAGTCCACAAGTGGTTAATCCTTTGATTCCTTTGCCAAGTAAAATATTAATCTAGTTGTCAATTTTTCCCCGATTTACAACTAATTGACAACAACAACAATCATTGATAGAATCATAGATCCAATAGTTTGACCAGATCTACTACATGCTCATATTTTCTTCTCAAACTGTGCACATTAGCCGATCTAGTTTGATTGTTGCAAAAATGGATGAAGGAAAATGTGTAGAAGAGGAAGAAAATATTCATCAAATCAAATTGACATAAATCTCACAATCAAATCGACGAAGTACCAAAGGTATCCATCAGTATTATAAGTTTCTCATTCATACTATATGAATATATCTGCATCGTTGTTTATTTGAATCTCACAATCAAATCGATCGATTTGATCGTTGCAAAAGTCGATGAAGGATGCATAATTATATACCCTTTAATGCTTATTTTTCTTTATTTTCACTATTAATTATATGGTTAATTTGAGTTCATAGAATTAAATTGTTATTTAAAAAAATAGTTTACGATTGAAATTATTGGATATAACATCGTTGATTTATTGATCACCAAATTATATTTTTTTCTCATAGGGACAAGATTCTTATTTTAATTTATCTCTCATTTTTGGGTACATGTTTCTGATTTCATAAAAAAAAGAATGACAATCCACATCAATCTCTTTTTTTTACCTTTGCAATTATGTGCATTAATGGATCATCTAAAGAGGTTTAGCGGCACAATTTATTGTCCGCTTCCGACACAATTTCTTACTAAAAGATGCAGTCAAGTGTTTCATTAAATACAAGTTTTTAATCTCAACCATTAAATTAGATCCAATGGATATAGATGGCTCCTCTCATCCTCTCATTATAACAATTCCTCTCATTTGAAACCTATATATATATATATATATATATATATATATATATATGATTTGCTAACTTAGACCAATAAAAAATATGAAGGTCCAAGCTATCAAAAGTGCACATTTTCATTTGGACAAAAATATCCCGTGCACAATAATTTTTAAATTATTATAACTATTTCTGATCTTTTGCACGGGATAAACCCAATACGTAACAACTTTTTTTATTAATATTTATTGTGGTAAATTGCATTAGTTTGCCTTGAGTTTTACAAAACCCATGCAACTACCACTAATTTGATTTCCATTTTCCATGAAAAACATATCCCTAACTAACCTGATGTGATCTAGGTACATACGCCCTTTGGTTTATTGTATAATGCAAAACTAGGGGGCATCTATATTACTGCACTTTTATATTTAAAATAGTTTTGTATACATTTCATATGTGTCCATTTTTGTGTTTATTGGTCATTATGAGCTATGGATTGAAATGACTTCATACTGAACACGATTATTGTGGTGACATGCTAGTTGCTGCTCTCTTACTAAAGCTTAAGAGAAGAGGACGAAAACTTATAATGCACTATGATTTTAGAGTAGGGAAGAGAGCTTCCTTTTTCACATTATGTGCACCACTTGTTAAAGCTAATAACTTGGAACAAGATCATGTATGTGTTACAGTTGTTGCTTTGTTGCATGTTATTGCATATGAGTATTCATTAATTATATTTCCTTTGCAGTTCTTCTTTTCTAAGTCTGGTACCCCGACAAAGAATGAGATTGTCTTTACTACTCCAACACGAGAGAAAATCCATACCAGGAGGTAAGTGGAGAAGTATTTGAAGGAAAACGGTGTCCCAAAGATCTCAAAATTTGATGAAGGTAATGGCGAGACTCCAAGAAGATCAACATGAATCCTCAAGAAAGCCAAGGTAGCTTCTCTAGTAGAGCATGAAAGTGAGCCCGCTAAGAAACGGGGCAAAAAGTCATCAGCTGGCATAGCAAACAATGAGGGGAAGTCCAACATTGTTGATGGAGATTTAAGAGCATCAAAAGAGAATATTGATGACAAAGGAGCTGAGTGGTTTGAAGTTGTTCAGAATAATAATGAAGAAAAGATTGGACAACTAGCGGAGGAGAGAAAGCTGGATGGTGGATCTCAGAGAAATCTGAATAAGGAATAGAATAAACCCTTGGTTTCTGAATCATCGGTCTTTGTTCATCTTTAGGAGGGATCTGGTTGTTAAATAAAATTTGTTGTTAAAAAAATAACCATGGTTTCTATATATTATGTCACTCTCTGATGATGCCTTTAAATCTATCCGAGTATGACTTTAGGTTTTGTTGCTAAAAAATGTAACAACAAAATAAGTTTAACTGTGAACAAGATCTTTTATGTGTTATAGTTTCTTTTTTTTTTTTTAAATGATTGTAAGTGTTATAGTTGTTTTTTATTTATTTTAACAATGTGTTATAGTTATTGACTTGTTGAATGTTATTACATATATGACTATTCATAAATTATTTTTCCTTTGCAGTTCTTTACAAAGAAGTATGGAACTCCAATGAAAAATAAGAGTGTGTTTACTGCACCAACATATGTTTATCCCAAAGAATCTGGACGAAGATTCTTTAAGTAAGGTTTCGAATATTTGTTACAAAACATACAGAAGTTCAATATTTGTTTTTTTTTTTTGAAAAAACAAAATTTCTTATTTTGGTTTTGATATTTTTTTAATTTTTTTGAAGAATGGATTTTATATCTTCTATTAGGTTGTTGTGACTAATTTATATGTTCTACAGAATTTTAATCTCTCATTATGATTCTATTTAATTCTATGATCTCTCCATACATCAATTTTTCCTATAATTAAAGAAAATAATTGCAATTCTTTATATCCACTTTCCTATAGACATAAAATTATGTCACCAATTTCATAATTTGTCTCGAATTTCAATTCATTATATCCACTTTTTATACTATATCTTACAAGTTCTAATGATTTACTACATAAACAAATCAATTGCAGATTTTGTGCGACGACGCACAAAAATGAATGGTTGAAGGAATATCAGAGTTCTAAGATCAAGGTTCTGATGAAGTCTACTAATGTTAATGATCAAAGAAATTCACTTGTGATATCCCTTTCTTACAAGGTTAGTTAATAATATACATTCCTTTCCTATAGATATATGAAGAATATATCAAGTGGCAGAGAAATATAGTCGATCACGATGCTTTCGTGATTGTATAATTCAAAATATCTAGCATTTTCGTCAATAATTACACGAAATGCACTTCTTCTCCTTCGAACACACAGAAACCTTTAACATTGTACTACTGTTGTTTAGTATTTCTCTTCTGTCATATCAATTTTCTTGTTTTTAACTGATATTCAAGAAAAACAATCTTGAGTATGTTGCTTTGGAATTCAAGAAATGTTGCTTTGGAATTCCATTAGTTGTTCTCTTATGGCCATGTCTTCATTTTTATTCAAAACAGTGCACTATATTTCATAAGAGGAAGTTGAGGTACCGCAGATCCTCCATTAATCCAAAATTAAACAAGTTCAAAGTTCTAAAGAATAGCTTATACATATTTGAACCTTGTGGTATTTATGTTTTGTCGTTTATCTAGTACTTTCCACTTCACAATACTCGTCGTTTTTGAGGTATTTATTTATAACAAGAAATCAAATAAATTTTGTTATTTTTTAAGAAATTCTATGATACCCTTAACCATTTATTATTTCTTTCTACCATAGATAGGTAAGGGTAATATTGACAAACCAATAATTAATGCAAAGAAACTAGCCGGTTAATTGTTTAGCTAGTTATAAACTATCCATGTGCATTAGTAAATGCAAAGAAACGATTATGTATGAACGCACATCCCTTATTTGACTTCACAATTTGTAAGAAGTGTTTCAATTCAATTGGATTAGATTTTTGCTTCAACACCATAGATAAAAAAAATTACATCGTCATATATAGTTAATTGTTCATTTGCCTTTACAATGTTTGGTCTCCTAGGCATGCCTTGTGCGTGGGAGCTGCTAAGTGCTTTGGTATATAATCTCATTTTGATTTCTTAAAAAAAAAAAAAAAATGTTTTGGGCAGGTTGACTAGAGCATATGGATTGAAATATTCACTGTTCAATCTAAGCTAAGCTAAGCAAAGCAGCCGGCACTCTGTAATTGATGTGAACTAATTGATGTAATGTGCTGAAAATTGGTTGATGTTTCTTGGTATAAATTTTGTACTTCCACATCTATAAAGCCCTTGGTAATGGTTCAATCTATATTGATTCCTTTTTAGCAAATCCAAGTTTAGTGCTATTAGTGGCTTCTTGGTAATGGTAACAAGATTAATTTTTGGCATTGACCGGTGACTTTCTATTCTAAAATGGTGCATTCATTGAATGTCACTAATAAGAGGCATCAATTTCTTCTGGCTAAAGTAATAAATTTCATATATAATGAGAAGTGGTACATTTTACAAGGTTTTCCTACTTTGGTGTTGTTGTGAATTCGATGAAAAATCACACCAATAAATACTTGATGTGTGGAGCAAGAAATAATCAAGCAACCAAACAAAGTGTATGGAAGTTATAATAACAAACAAAAGTAGAAAACAGAGAGAGAAAAGAAGAGAGAACACAACAGAACTTGTTTACTCAGTTCAGTCCAAAATTGACCTAATCTGGGGGAGTGAGTAGCCCTCTGTTCCACTATAATGATGAGTAACTTTACAAAAGAAATATCAATGGTGTTGTATATTGTCTTCAAATTGTGATTCTGGGAATACTCTAAATCGTGACACGATTTAGAGAGCCGTGCCACGATTTGGTTGGCAGAACGGGTGGTTTTTGCTGAAGGTAAATCGTGACACGATTAAACAACTTCTTGAGCAAGTTTGCCTGAAAGTGACTGGTCACAACGGTTGGAAAGGCAAAATCGCATCACGGTTGGAGCAAATCGTGACACGATTTGGTACGTTTGTGACTAGTATATAAGTGTTTTCTGCAGTTTTTTGAAGGTTGAGGTTGGTGAATCTCATGGAAACCAAAGGAGGGAACATTTAGGGTTTTAAATACTAAATGTTGAGTGTCTTTGGGTGAGGTTCAAAGCTTCAAGATATGAATCTTGGAGAACCAAAAGAGGGGGCTCTTGGAATTATGGTTGGTGCCTTTTGGGAAGATTCATGGGTTGGAAAACACATGAGTGGAGAGTCTCTTGCAAACACCATGGGAGAGTGAATAGTCATGAGTGTCTTGTTCATTGATGAGATTGAGAAAATGGGTAGAAATTAGGGTTGTTCTTTGTGAGTTTGTTTAAGTTAATTTCTTGTAACCCATTTTGTATCTCTTTGTAAGAACTCATTGATAGTGGATTGGAGAGTTAAATCTCTCCCCCAGAGTAGATCATCTTGGATCGAACTGGGTCAACAATCTCGTGTGTGTTTGTTGTTGTCTTTTTCTTCTACTCTCTTTAGTTTGTTTATTCTTTGGTTGATTGTGGGTTTTGTTATGCACTTAGTTTCTAGATTAGATCTAGAATGTTGTTGTTGCTTGTGGTAATTTAGATTTGGTTATTGGTTGTCATTGATACTTGTTCCACGAATCTAAATTTAATTGGTGTGAAGTTTTCGATTTGAAGACCCGGATTCACAACAAATGAGTTACAAGAATAAGTCTCCCGCCTAATTCTACCCCAAGTCCCAATCTCGTCCCGTAACCAAGAGATCCAATCCTAATAGTGTTTCTCAAGGTCAATCAACCCTCAAACCCTAGTGTTTGTTCTCAAGAGACAAACTCTACACAAGCCCTAGTTTTGTTGTTGTCTTTCTAAACCCTTGTTTCAGCCCCCTCTATCTCAAGGTTTATTCTAATACAAAACCTATATTTATAATAAAAGAATCTCTCATAAATTGGAACAAAATCAAGCCCATAAAATACGTTTTATTTTTATGATTTTGCGCAAAATCGTAGATCGTGCTCCGATTTTTTACGAATGGAAAGTGTCAATTCTGCTTCAAAAATCATGCTATGATTTCTCAAATCGTACTCCGATTTTGACAGCTTTAGCAAACTTCAATTTCTCCTATTTTGAGTCACTTTCACAACAGGTGCAAATATTCCTAATTTTCAATGTGTTGATAACTTGATTTGGAGGTTTTCTAATAACGACTCTTCATTTTAAAGATTCTTATGTTTGTTATTATAAACCAGAATATTCCTCCTTCTAAGTCTTTGCTTAATTGGAGATTAATTCACAACAAGCAATGCAATGTGTGTTCGTGGAATCTAGTTAACATATTTTCTTGAAGTGTGATTTTGCTACTAGGATTTGGAACTGATTGTCCTCAATTATTATAATGCACATCAAACACTAGTTCGATCGTTGATGTGCTCGATATTTTCAAGAAACCTTTGTTCCCTCAGGTTCTGATCTTCAATGTAGCTACAATTGTGATTGAAGTTAATGTTATTTGGTTCTGCAGAAGCAAGTTCAGATGCGATAACAAGGTTCTCAATTGGTGCTCGACTCTTAAGCAAATTTATTCCAACACTTCTTTATTTAATAATTACATAAAATGCAGTGATCTGGTATGTTATCTTTACCTTCACCTCTTGCTTGTTTAGTATTCTTCTTTTTCTCTTTTGTCATATCAATCTTGTTTTTAATTGCTATGCAAGAAAAACAATCTTGAGTATGTTTGGTGTTGCAGACAAATGCACACTTGTGTATGGAATTGAATAAACATTGATTTGGAATTCCATTAGTTGTTCTATTACGGCCATGTCTTCATTTTTATTCAAAATTGTGCACCATTTCATTTTATGCGTTTCATCGGAATTCAAAAAAATAATATTCCTAACTGGTTTTATTTTGATCTTTTTTCTTAATCAATATGATAATGATTGACGAAAATTTGTTCCTCAAGGAATTTAGTGTTTACCAGTTTCACTCATGTACCCGATTGAAATAATTCAGGATACATCACGCTTGTGTGATGACAGGTCTACGCATTGTCAAGCTGATCCCTCAACTAACAGCAGTGGATTTGTTGTATGCACAACTACAAATGCATGTTTCTGCTTCTTCTCATGAGACTATGCACAGTGAAAGCAATAAAATTGCTCTCATTTTCAATATGGATGTTTGTTTATGTGATTTTGTTGTTATTGCTGCTACATCGGAAGGAAAGAAAATGTTGAATAAAACCTTGACAGGAAGTACTTTTGATCGAGAAAGCTTACTAGGAAATATATTCGAGAAACATGTTCACGAGGACAGAATAATTAAATTGATGGCTCATCTTCGAGGTACAATCCAGGAAGCGATAACTTTGCTTTCATCTCAGAGAAGTGTTGAGGTTGATTCGGGAGATGATTTGAAGATATGCAAGGTTGTGGCACAAGATGAGTTTGAAGATGTATACAAAGAGATGTTTGAGTAGTGTGAAAGACTAATATCCGAATGCTTTACAAAATGCAAAGGTAGAAGTTGAGAATATAAATTGATGAATGTTATTTTAACAACCATTTTTTGGTACAAATTTTAGGACAATTACAATTACAAAGAAATATAGATATTGACACAAAAATCAAATCAATAGAAAGAAAATAAAACACAATGTGAGTATGAGAGAAAAAATTGTCACAAAATGGTTGTTTAAATATCATTTCTCTAAATAAAATTGGTGCTACCGTCCAAGAATAAACTCAACCTTATTAGTCCCACATTGAAAGTGTTCAAACAACCTCAAGGAAGACATACCTATAAAATACTCTTGTATACATGAGACTCAAGTAACTGCTTGGACCCAAATAATTCACATTGTGCTGTCCACTTTTAATATTACCAAAGGAACCGTTTGGTTCTTTAGTAATATTTTTTTGTTTGTTGTCTTTCGCAAGTTTTCTTGGTTCATAAATTAAATTTATTAATTAATTTTTGAACCATGAACTTTGTAAAAAACAATGTACTGAAATAAAACTAATTTTTTGGAAAAAATTATAACAATCTCCCCTCTTTTTTTTATCTAAAAGCAACTAACTTCCCCTTTATTTCTTTTTACAAGCCTCAGAGGCCTCTCTTTTCCTGCTTCATATATCATGCACTCTGACCCTTTATTGTCGTGAGAACTTCTCTGCCATGTCACTTGTCATAATTCTCGTGATGTTCACACTGTTGTTCTCTCTGTTCATGTTAGTATTTGCATCTTACTCCACGCCTCATACTTACGGACGAGGTTGTTCATGTCCCAAGGCCACCCGAAGAAGAGACCATTGATGAGATTTCTGCTGAGCAGGATGGAGAGCGCATGGGTACTTGGCGTGACCAGAAGGTTAGGCCGTATTAGAGATCATGTCTATGTTGTCATGGCCACTTGTGTGGTCTAGCAAGGGACTGATGGTTAGTCCATATTAGAGATCATGTATATGTTGTCATGGCCACTTGTGTGGTGCAGCAAAGGACTGATGAATGGAGTCATTTTGAAGCAATCTTGTAGGAGGTTCATGGAGGACGGGTTTATTGCCGTAAGGGTGGCGGTAGGGGTGAGGGTGGCTGGGTTAGTTTTATAGTGTTGTAATATTTTGACTCATGTTTGATGTTTGCGGATTCGAACCAGGTACTTTATGGCCACACTTTACAAGTTCCACCACTAAGCCACTTCCATTTTGATTGAAATATTGTTGCTTCCAAAATTGATATATCGTACTAAAGCATTTTTTTTTTAAACCACAAATGCCCTAGCAGTTCATTTTCTGATAGCAATTTTTTTTCATTATTAATGGTTCCTTTATTGATGGTCATCAGGAACACAAACTGATAATATTATTTGGTAAGAAAATAAAGTTAATAGTTTAAATTGGTGAAATTTTTGGATTTCTTTTGTTGCTTTTTTCAGTCATTTTATAGCATAGTATTGAATGCATAATCAATATGATATTTATATACGAAATTCTACAAAACTTGTGCATCGCATGGGTTAGAGTCTAGTAATTTCTAAATAAAACAAAAAAATCAAGCATGAGTAAAACTTCAGCATGACATTTGCTCTAATGGGTTCATTGGTTTCCAGTTTCCATCACCAATAGAGATGGAAAAACATGATAACAAGTCCTGGCAGAAAATTTTGTTACGCAATAAAATGGAAATCAAGATAATATTACCTAGAGGTACGTAAAAATAGTACTGTTATATAAATAATAATATATGAAACTAAAAGCCTTGACATAAAAATCAATCCAATAATAGAAGGAAAACTTGTGTGCGAATAAAGATCGAATCAATCCAATTTTGTTACTGCATATAACGAGGGAAAAAAGCAATTCAATATAGCTGTGTGTATGGTGTTTTATTTCTGTTGGGAATTCGATGAAAAATCACATCAATAAATATTTGACGTGTGAAACAAGGAATAATCAAGCAACCAATATAAGTGGGTAACAATTATAATCACAAACAAAAGTAGAAAACAACGAGAGAAAAGAAGAGAGAACACAAAAGAATTTGTTTACCCAGTTTAGTCACAAATTGACCTAATTTGGGGGAGAGAGTAGCCCTCCGTTCCACTATAATGATGGGTAACTTTACAAAAGAGATATCAATGGGTTACAAGAATAAGTGTCCCGCCTAATTCTACCCAAAGTCTCAATCTCTTCCCGTAACCAAGAGACTCAATCCTAATAGTGTTTCCCAAGGTGAATCAACCCTCAAACCCTAGTGTTTGTTCTAAAGAGACAAACTCTATACAAATCCTAGTTTTGTTGTTGTCTTTCTAAACCCTTGTTTCAGCCCCCTCTATCTCCCAAGGTTTGCTCTGATACAAAACCTATATTTATAGTAAAAGTAACTCCCATATTGTAACAAATTGTAACAAATCTGGCCCATAAAATACGTAACAAATTTATATTGTTACGACACATCGGGCCTCGAATTTGCACTTCCAGAAATCCAATTTCTCCAATTTTGAGTCACTTTCACAACAATTCCCTTTCGGAATCTCTGTTTACTTTTCTTACCATCACTTATGTGCCAGCCAAGATATTCACTATATAGCTGTTACTCAAAGTGGTAACCAAAACAATGAGCACAAACGATTCCCGGGGGAACAACACTTGACCAGTGCGCATGCCTCTACGCACAAACCGGATTAGTCGTCCATCATTTGGTGGGTCGGAAACCTGTGCGAAAGCCAAAAAAAAAAACAATGAGCGCAAAACACCAACCAAACAATTTCCTTGCTATGCACAACATTACCAACAATCATTTGCAACATATACATTAACATTCATTATCTCATTCAACAAAAACCCTTCACTCATCATCTTCTTTAGTCGCATTGTTGAGAAGCGCCTTGATCAAACCGACTCCAAATACTATGCATTATTAACGCTGAAAATGTTAAGGTTTCATACACTATAAGAACAAGAACATAAAGAAAATTAATAAATAAGTACTTTGAAGTAAATGAGAGGATTTTGGCTCACAACAACACTAACTAATGTCATCAAAAATAAGTTTTGCTATTCTATCAAACTGCTAAGTTCTGCTATTCCATTATATCAAACATAAATTGAGAATTCTATGATTTAGACTCAAATTTCATGTTAAAGCACAAATATTTATTCAGTGATAAAAACAAAGAAACCCACCGGTACATAGTGTCTCCAGAAGAAACCACCTTGCAAATCCAGTCTGGCACAATCTTTTCGAAAATCTCGATCTGTTCTTCAGCTTCTCCTATTGGGAGGACAAGATTAGTTAGCTAGAATGTTTATTACTAAGAAATCGTGTACATTATAATAAAATAGAATTAGAACATACTAATCTCAACAAAATCTAAACAGTTCAAAAATAATAATAAAGGATCATCTAGCTATAGTCTAAAGTTTAACTGCATATGATGCACAAATCAGTGAAGTCAACCAAGGATCTCAGAAAATAGTAGTTTGATCAAATTTAGATACGCTACAGTGCTATAGAATTAGCCTGTGTTTGACAATACTTTGTACTAAAGTGCATATCACAGAAGAATAGTGGTCTGTTAAAACTCTACTACAGTATAGAGCCGCTATCCGATACCAACACATTTTTTCAAATAATTACCGGTGTCAGCATGCCAGTGTCTCGTGTCAGTACTTTGTATATAAATAAATAAATTTGAGGGAATTTGAAAACAAAACAATTACCTTTTAGCAAGAACTTCAACTTTGTTGCAAATATTTTGAAAAGATTATTTTGCAAATAATGGTTCAGCCTTCTTGGAAAATCTTCTCACACTTGAAATCCGAAACATCTTTCACTGATTCATCACATGCTTTTCGATCCATTCTATAGAGACAATTAACAATGGTGCAGCAAAAACAACGAAAACTGTTAGCATCGACTCCAGAAATGCGATTCAAACACAAAAATCAAGCAGTATACATTCATCAAAATTCAGCTTCAAAATGCACAAGTAGAAATAAAGTCATTCATTTTAGAAGTTAGATGATTAGAATCATAGATATAAAAATAGGAGGATCAAAATCGTGATTGAGGCAAAATACATAAATCAACATTTAAACCTTTAAAAAATGCATAAGAGCTAATTGACAGTAAAACAGACCTGCAGGATATAGTATATCTCCAGTAGAATCAAACATTTTTCAGATCCAATCCGGCACAGACTTCTTGAAAAACTCGAGACTCTTACATCCTGAACAATCGAATACATCTAAGGAAGCCACATTGATAGCTGGAACTTTCCTGAGCTTTTTACAACCTCTAAGTATCAATATTTTAAGTTTAGCCATTGACAGACTCACCATACGTGGAAAACTTTCGAGACATTCACAATATGAAAGATCAAGGATTTCTAATGAAGGCAACATGACAGGTGGAAAACTCCACAGCTCATAGCAACCATTAATCTTCAAGACTTTAAGTCTATCCAATGACTCGTCCAACATAGGAGAAAGACTCTTAATGCCATGTAACTCTAAAAGATAGAGTTCTTCCAATGAAGCGAATTTGAGAGATGGAATAGTTTGAAGCTTTGTACAATAAACGAGCTTCAAAATCTTAAGCTTATTCAATGACTCATCCAACGTGGAAGAAAGACTCTCAATACTAGATAAACCTTTAAGACTGAGTTTCTCTAATGAAGCTAATTTGAGAGGTGGAATTGTTTCTCTAATGATTAAGCAAGAACAATGGCTGCATAGCGGGTGATAGATGTAAACACACGGCACACTAATTTTTTAAACGTAGGATCCGTTAGTTACCTAGGAGAGAGAGTCCTTATATAGTTGTATGTTCTTTAACGGGGACTTATTTTTACTTCCTCCAATGAATGTTCCTTAACGGAGAGTGGTTCTTATTAAATAAGGACCCCCCATTGAAAATACTCTTAGTAATAATTTTTGGTGCATTGATTCTCGCCGTCTCAAGATACAAGAAAAACATTAAATTTTCACATGTTTGGGATTTCGAAAATCAATCTCCTAAAATAATTGAGTGCCCAAATTTTTTTTCCCTCTTTTGTTGAATAGATTTGGTTGTATACTTTGTATCCAAGAAAAATTCAATAATTAACTATTGAGTTTAGCCAATCATTCATGTACAATTCTACTTCATGTTACAATAAGCTCCACAATTAGATAATAGCTTCAAAAGATTACAATAAGCTCCATGATTAAATAATTGCTTCAAAAGGTTATTATTGAATTAATACAAACAATTCATAAGATAGTAAATTTCTATACAAAACTAAAATCAAATGAAGATACTCTTCAAAGCTTTTCTCTTTTGCATAAAGTCGAGAGGGCTTTCCATGCGTTCAGACAAGCACGGATACGTTTATCAGCCACACACATAACTATATAACTAACATTTAAGTTTATAAAGCCCCTTCTATCCCTTTGACAATTCTACGTGTGCTTCCCTTAAAACCAAAAAAAAGTAAAAAATCATTAGGCAAAATAAATCTATGTGAGCTTACCTTAATTGGTAGAGATAATACATTGTAATATGTAAGGGTTGAGATTCGAACCTTGAATACCTAGTTTATTCACCTTTAAACAAAATAACGTGTCTTTATTGTCTTTTACAAAATGGTTCCACTACTAATGCGACTTCCACTGCTTTCTATGTATTTTTTAGGTAAAATCACATTCGTCGGCCATTAACTTAATTTTAGATTATAATTTTGTCTTTTATCTTCTTCTTCTTTGTCATTTTTTGCCTTTTTGATCTGTTTGCATATAAACTTTAAGCAATAAATGTAATATCCCACTTATTAGTTTCACAGTATTATACATGTTAACTCGTTTTGAACGCGTTTTAGGTAGATGGGTGTTTTGGTATTTTTGCATACAGAATATATAAGGAAGATGGTCCCAAGAATCCTTTATTTTTCATGTTGTTTCTCTCACTAAACTCTTGAGAACAGATTTTTCTCCTCCCTCTCTCTAGCATTTCGGTCCCTAACCATCCCTCTACCCACTCAATCTCTTCTAAGTTGTTATTCATGCAATGATTAAGGTTGGAAATGGGGTTTACATGAGAATGGCATCAAGAGAAACTTAACTTCAAGCTTGGAACTTTGATTAGAGACTTTGCATGCTTAGGGTTTTGGTTAGAAGATAGAAGTTTTGGTGTAACATCATCTTAAAGGTGAGTTCCTAGTTAGAACTCCTCACCTATGGGTTTATGTTTTGGTTGTGTGAACTGTTGATGAATATTGATTATTGTATATTCGTGCTAGTACCCTTGATTAGGTAAATTGTTGCTTGAAATGTGTTTTAAAGTGCCATGCATTGTATTTTCCATGATTTCTATGCATCTTGGATGATTAGGGTTCATTTGTATGCTTAGGATTGAGGTTTGAATGTTAAAATTGCAAATTCTGCATTTTGATCTGCAATTAGTGAAATTCCAATGATTGTCTCAAGTTCATTTCGCTAATAGCGAATTTCTCAGGAATTCCAGGGACATTTCGCCATTAGCGAAATCTGTACAGGCCATCCATTTTGATTTTCTGCTAGCTTGTCTTGAGCCATATCATGCTACTTGAGACCGATTATGCAATCCTTTATATCCTAAAGAAAACCCTCAATCTTTAAGAACATAATGTGTAACCCTAAACCTAACTTTAAACGGAAATGCCTAGTACAAAGCAACAACTGTGACTACGCTGGTGATTCTCCAAACAGGAAAAGGATTTGAAATTGTTCCCTCATAGAACTATAACCAAATCAAGCAACAGATCATTGGTGATTATGAAGCTTCAACAACGACTCTTTTTGATGTGCTGACAATCAACAACGTCTCTTTCACACCTCTATATAAAGGAGTGAAGACTTGAAGATTTCCAAGAGACTCGCACAATTTTACAAGAGACAAACCTCTGCAAAAATTGTTCCACATCAAAATTCACTTAGAATTTCTTAACAACTTTCATACCTTAGAAATTCTAGAGTCTTAAGAGTTTTATCTGATTTGTATTTGTGATACCCACTGATTGTATATCAAATGTTCAACCTAAAACAATTTTCTTTGTAATTTTGTTTGAATAGAAGTCTCTTGCAGTTGTGCTTGAGCATATGAAATCTCTTGCAATTGTGCTTGCGTAGTTTGAAGTCTCTTACTTTAGTGTTTGAGAAAGTGTAATCAGATATTGATATTAGCGAACTCTCCTTGGAAGTGCAAGGGAGACAGAACTACTTCTGGTTTGTGGAAGGAACATGTATAATTGTTTGGTCTCTTTCTTCTCTCTCTCTCTCTCTCTCTCTCTCTACTTATCCGCTGCAATTAGACTCTAAACATTACTTCATAAGCTAAACTTTATCAGGTTCTGAACAGTGCTTTTAGTTTTAGGAGAAGAAAAAGCAAACACAATTAAACCCTCTTTTTTTGTTTTTCTCACCTTCAAAAATTATAATTGAAATTCATGAAAATCATATACAATTTCCCCCAAAAAATATCATTGCAACAACTACCACACAAGTAAAGATACAAATATACTAGCTAGTATCTACCAGCTAGATAGTTTTCGAAATTGGCTCAAAACTGAAGGTTGAAGTTTTTGCGAAAAATCGTGGCACAATTTTTGTTCAGTATTGAGAGATTGGTTCTATCAAGAATCGTGGTGCGAAGGAAAATATAGTGGTGAGATTTTGGAGATCAGGTTCAGTACAATACTTTGTATGAGCTCCAATTATGGCACAATCCTGGCAAACCATGGCACAATATTCACTCAGTTAAAACTTTGTATAAAGCTTCATTCTTCAATTTTTTGGACAAGTTTCAAGAGAGAGAATCTTGCTGGACCAAGTAACTCTCTCTGGACCAAGTAATTCGCACTGCTTTGTACAAAATTTTATATTTATGTTTTTAGTTCATTATCAATAAACTGGATGCTTTGATTTTTTGACTACGGAAAATTAATTTGTTTTCAATTAATTTTTCTGATGGTGGTTGTAATCAAGGGTCAAAATATCCAATATTGAGTCCCTAAATATTTTATACGAATCTTTGGTTAGTTCAGCCAAGTGAAATATATATTTAAAAAATAAAATACCTTGCTAAGTGAATTATATATTTAAAAAATAAAATACCTTCCATCTTTAATCGATAAACTATTTCGTATGTTTGAGAACGATACATTAAATAAGAATAATCGATAGTTTGTGAAGAAAATAAAAGTATATCTAACAATGACTTGAGCCAAAAATTAACATACTTCCTAATTTGTGGAAGACTTATATAGTCAATTAGACCAACTAACTCCTAACTAACTAACATGTAACTAACTTTTACATATATAATATTAAGTATGTTCATCCTTCCCAACTAATAGAAATTAAGAAAAAAAATCAAACAAACTAATAGACCGGTGAATTCCAACTAGAGAGAAATTAGCACGATATGAAAATTATTGTTGTTGAGATGAATTTGTACTAATTGGATTACACTTGCTCTAGCTAATATCTGGTAAAAAAATTGGTGTAGATTTTGCCCTATTATTATTAAGGAAATACAAATGAATTTGCTACTTGGTTTGCCTCACGGCAAATATAGTTCCACATGATTGTACCTTCATTGTTATAGATCCTATGAATATCATGGGCGCGTTGAAAGGATTGTTGGACTTGTGCTCCTTTGGACAGTCATCTTTAATCAGTTTGATAGCGATTTAGGAGACTAATTTTCAACCTGATTGAGCCTAATGTCGAAGGACACCACCGCAGCCAGCTTCTTCTAATATCAAAAAAACTAAATTAGAATGTAGCAGTCACTGAACCCTTTAAACTTGTGGATGCAATGCGTCATAGCGTGTGGTTGCTGCTCCGTGCGATGAAAGGAATTAGACAAGGCATTAAAGTATATGGTCAGGAGGATAAGGAAGAACCCTAGAGTGAAGACTGAAGAGAACATTACACTATATAAGTGGTAGGACAATTGTAGTGGATCAGGGTGTAAACAATGGAGCATTTTGTGTAATCATTGGATTGCATGGGATCCAGATCTAGTAGAGTCCAAGTGCCATGTTTGCTAGCAGTATGTTTTGTATCATCAGCAAGGTCCTTGTCCTAGAATTTGTTCTGATGTCAGTGTCACTATGAATGGTGCGATGGTTTGATACTTTGTAATGATTTTGTAACTGTGTAATGTTTCTCTATCACAATCTATTTCTACTGAGCTGCTGCTAAAATACTTTGATTTATTTGCAACATTAGATTCCTTTCGCAATGACTGCTTCGAAGATTTGTAGATTGATGTCAACAGTCCCACATTGATGGTGCTTCAACAACAAAGGAAGATTTACCTATAAATACTCTTGTATCCATATGTACACTTACTTGATTAAATGTTTCATTAGTAATATTGGTTGGTGCATTGGTGCATTGGTTTTTATAGGAATTTGGATGGGATAAGAAATTAATGATAATAATTTTTCATTCCATCAATTTTTATAAATATCAATATACCGAAATGTCAATAGTATCTAAAATTTTTCCATTCTTGATTATATATATATATATATTGTTATAATGATTCAAAATTTGATGGATGAAGAATATTGTTGCTAAAAATATAAAAGATTTGATTCAAATATATTTTGTGCTGAAAGTATATTTATAGACAATAAATATATTTTTGTACCGTATGAAGGGCGATTTGACGCAAATATATTTTGAAAGGGAATATTATATCTTTGATGCAAATATTCTTCCACTGAAAGAGAAAAAAAAAGAAACGTATCTACAGCGTGATATCCGTTCCAAATTTATGAGTTATACTTTTACTATAAATATAGATCTTGTATCAGAGTAAACCTTGAGATAGACGGGGCTGAAACGAGGGTTTAAAATGACAACAACAAAACTAAGGTTTGTATAGAGTTTGTCTCTTGAGAACAAACACTAGGGTTTGAGGGTTGATTCACCTTGGGAAACACTATTAGGATTGAGTCTCTTGGTTACGGGAACTGGGAAACACTATTAGGATTGAGTCTCTTGGTTACGGGAAGAGATTAGGACTTTGGGTAGAATTAGGCGAGAGACTTATTCTTGTAACCCATTGATATCTCTTTTGTAAAGTTACTCATCATTATAGTGAAACGGATGGCTCTGCTCTCTCCCCCAGATTAGGTCAATTTTGGATTGAACTGAGTTTCTTTTGTGTTCTCTCTTCTTTTCTCTCGCTGTGTTCTCTCTTCTTTTCTCTCGCTGTTTTCTACTTTTACTAGTTATTATAACTGTTACCCACTTTGATATTGGTTGCTTGATTATTCTTTGCTCCACACATCAAGTATTTATTGGTGTGATTTTTCATCGAATTCACAACAATTGGCGCTCACCGTGGGGCAAAGCTCAAAGGATAATTAAGTACCATGGGTTCGAAGTGGGATATTAGAAGTTTACCGGAGATAACGATTTCGGGTTATGGAAGGTAAAGATGGAAGCGGTGTTAATACAACAAAAGTGTGAGAAAACTTTGAAGGATGAAGGTGCGTTACCGGTCACCATGTCACGAGCAGAAAAGACCGAGATGGTGGACAAGGCCAGGAGTGCCATTGTCTTTGGGAATAAAGTCTTGAGAGAAGTAGCGAAGGAACCAACCACGGCATCGATGTGGTCAAAGTTCGAATATTTGTATATGACAAAGTCTTTGGCTTATTGGCAATTCCTAAAGCAACAACTTTACTCATTCAAGATGGTGGAGTCAAAGGCCATCATGGAGCAACTTACGGAGTTCAACAAAATCATTGGTGATTTGGAGAACATTGAGGTGCGTCTTAAGGATGCGGGTGCTCCGATGGTGTGGTGTTGTTTGGAGGATGAAAGTGATGTGTCTCACCTTGAGAGTGATTCCTAGTGGAGCGGTGGTCGTCTGGAGAGACGTTAAACACTCAACATCAGCCTGTAGAGGCGGTGGTAAGAATACTCATGATCAGTCTGGAGAGGCGGAGGCAACAATAATCATGATCTACCTGTTGAGGTGGAGTTTCAAGGTTGAAGACATAGTAGGATGTACGCATTTTCTATTGAGAGATTGAAAGTTCAGCTTGAGGTCGAGTTGAACACACCGATAATGGTACGACTATGGAGAACCTTGGGTGTTATGCTCTAGTGGTGAGCAAGGGATTTCTTCATGAAGACAGAAGGCATTCCGAAGGTTGAAGAATGTATAGCACGGGTTGCAGGATTACCCTAAGAAAAGGCCAAAGGTGATTGGATGCAAGAAGATCTTCAAGGAAGCGGAAGATGTCCTGTGTTGAAGAGGTTATAGTGAATGCTTGTGGAACTACCTAAAATTCCTAGCGTAGTTGGACTGCAAGGACCTTCGAGAAGGCGGAAGACATTCCGATGGCTGAAGGGGTTAAGGTGTGTACTTGTGGATTACTCTAAAAGCCAAGGGTGATTGGGCACAAGTAGATCTTCAAGGAAGCAGGAGATGTTCCGTATTGAAGAAGTTATGGTATAGTCTTGTAGAACTACCATAATTTATGGATGAAGTAGAACTACTATTGTTGTAGTATGACTCAAAATTTGATGGATGAAGAATATTGTTGCTAAAACTATTGTTGCACTTGAGGTTATGGTATATTTTGTGCTGAAAATATATTTATAGACAATAAATATATTTTTGTACCGTATGAAGGGTGATTTGACGCAAATATATTTTGAAAGGGAATATTATATCTTTGATGCAAATATTCTTTCACTTAAGGAGAAAAAAAAACGAAAGTATCTTCAGCGTGATGTCGTGATGTCTGTTCCAAAGTTATGAGTTATACTTTTACTATAAATATCGATCATGTGTCAGAGTAAACCTTGAGATAGAGGGAAAGTTATGAGTTATACTTTTACTATAAATATCGATCATGTGTCAGAGTAAACCTTGAGATAGAGGGGGCTGAAACAAGGGTTTAGAAAGACAACAACAAAACTAGGGTTTGTATAGAGTTTGTCTCTTGAGAACAAACACTAGGGTTTGAGGGTTGATTCACCTTGGGAAACACTATTAAGATTGAGTCTCTTGATTACGGGAAGAGATTGAGACTTTGGGTAGAACTAGGCGGGAGACTTATTCTTGTAACCCATTGATATCTCTTTTGTAAAGTTACTCATCATTATAGTGAAACGGAGAGCTGCTCTCTCCCCCAAATTAGGTCAATTTTGAACTGAACTGGGTAAACAAATTCTTTTGTGTTCTCTCTTTTTCTCTCTCACTATTTTCTACATTTGCTTGTGATTATAACTGTTACCTACTTTGATATTGGTTGCTGGATTATTTCTTTCTCGACACATAAAGTATTTATTGGTGTGATTTTTCATCGAATTCACAATATATATATATATATATATATATATATATATTACTTCAGTAATTTTTGTAAAATATGTTAACTACTTTAACCTTTAATTTATTAATGTAAATATTTAAAAGATAAAATATATTAAACTATATATATATATTCTTTGTACGCTTCAAATAGTTTTTATTTTGATGAATTACTACCTTTTTCAAAAAGAAATTAAAAGATTGAAGATCTAATAGGTTTAACCAATCTAACCTTGTTTGTGAACATGAAACGAACCAAATTAAAGCTAAACATAAAAGTTTATATCGAACTCGAGTTGAATTTTAAGTTAAACCAAATCTTAAGAAATCGACTTGACTGATTTCTAGTACTACCTACATCTTCGAATTGAACACATTCTTAACTTTGATACAAGTAATGATTCCTATCATATTTCTATTACTTTATCAAAGATTGTTACCACTTATACCGTCTCTTTGTTTTGTTAAGGAATTTTAAATATGCAAAATATCCAATTGTAGCGTAGTCAATATACTATGCCAATGCCTACACTTTCATTTCTTGGCTAATCTATATAATTAAAGGGTAAGTATAACTGAAAGCAATATCAAAACAAGTTAGACGTGAACCATATAACTTGTGCATTGTTTATTTTTGTGGTTGCGGATTAACTATCCGCTAACGTATTTTAAATGATTATGTTAAATGTGACAGTGGCGGAGCCAGGAATATTGTAAAGTCCGGGCAAAAACAATTTGCAACACATTTATAATGGTTTATATAAGAAATTGCAAGCAAATAATAAAAAAAATCTAAAGAAATTGCCTAATTTATAAGGGTTTATATAAGAAATTCATAGAGATTTACATAAGAAATTGCAAAAAATTTGGGTCGGATCCCGGGCGAGTGCCCAGGGTGCCAGGCCATAGAACCGCCCATGAAATGTGATAGTGTTTCATGCGCATCTAAAAAAGCATCTTCATCTTTTTTCGCTGTTTCTTCTTCTCTTGTCACAATCTGTGCAAAGAAATCCATATACTAATTCAAAATTATACAAGTTCAAAGATGAAGAGAATGAATCCGTTATATACAACTTAATATGTTATCAATTATTTGTTTAAAGTTCTTTAGCTCGGAACTATGGCCTAGTTATTTAGCATCTACCTTTGTTGCTTTTGTTCACTTCTATCTGGTACGATTCTTTTATTAAAAGAAGCATATTCAAATGAAATGCATATATCTTATATGTTAAGAGAAGCATACTCAAAGCCACTAAATCTTGAAGAAATCCCTTTACTTGTTTATGAAGATGAGGCAAACATGGCTTTCAAAATATTTGTTCATGCTTGGGAATCACTTGTTAGAGAGAGGACTAAGAATAATACAAATTAAGAGTTTGGTTCTTTGATCTGTAGTTAGAACTAACTTAAAAGAAAACATATTAGTAGCATTTTATGTATTAATCAGTATTAGAGTTTCAATGATTTTCAACTAAAAGGAACTGTGATATATTAGATACATATTGCTAAAAAGAAGTGGTCTTATAAAAAAATATTAAGAAAAAAAAATTAAATGTGAAAGTAAACTTAGTACCTTAAACATGCAATACTAAACAACAGTTAAACTTTTTTATGTTTTCATAGTGAATTGTTCATTTGCCATTACAATGTTTTGGGATGGTTAATTACCGCAGATGAATTGAAAAAGTCACTGTTCAGTCTAAGCTAAGCAAAGCAACAAACAACACTCTACAAATATAGGAACTAAGAATAAATAAATACAAACTTACATGATAAAAAAGAACCAAATTAAACTACCATAGTATTTAAATTATATGGTATTGTTAAATTCAAATGTCATTTCTGGTTTCTAACAAGCAAGATTGTGACGTTTCTCTAATATCTTCTTTGATTTGATGTAGCTGAATTACATTTCACATACATTAGAGGAGCAGTGGAGTAGTTCATGTGTAGTCACAAAAGAATTATTTAAACGCATTGATGTTCAATTTCCTCTTAGTCTACATCCAAAATTCAACAAGTTCAAAGTTTTACATAATAGCATATATAAATATTAATGTCTATATCACACAAATCAATTTCTTAGACAAATTTTGTTATAAGTCGTTAAAATACATTGTAGAAAAAAAAGTACAAAATTTACCAAACAAATTTAGTTTAAAATTTGCTTTTGAATAAAAAATTCAAATTACCAAACGTCTTTTATTATCCTTGAGTTTAAAGTAGCTTCTAACCTTTAAGAAAGCTGGGCCAAAAAAGCATTTAAAAAAAAGTTTAGACATAGTTTAAAGAGTTTGTGAAAGTAAACTTAGTTCCTTAAATATGCAATACACTACAACAGCTAAACTTTTTTATGTTTTCATAATAATCAATTGTTGATTTGACTTTATAATGTTTTGGGATGATTGATTACATCATATGAATTGAAAAAGTCACCGTTCAGTCTAAGCTAAGCCAAGCAAAGTAGACAACACTCTAGAATTGATGTCAACTAGTGGATGAATTTGTTCTTATCTTCCACTTGCAAGTTATAGTTATAATGAGAGCATGTCACTGTAATACATACGTTGAAAATAACCACATACATCATCTTGCTAATGATTTTTTATAAGCATTTTAACAAATTCATAATTTGATATGATGTACTTACGATATCTATTTCTGATTCGAGAATAAATGGTTTATCACTTACTTTATAATGTAAAGTGAATTATTCACTTTCGAAGAGTCGGGTCTAATTGATAAATGTTTGCTTATAGTAAAATTATGAGTTGTTGTTGAATTCTTCGTTCTATCTCGAGTGAAAATTAAAGAAGCAAGAAAGGGCACTAAATATAGTCCCACCTCTACTGAAACAAATGCTAAGATAGTGATTATATACTTTAAAATCTATCCTCTAGCAGCTGTTTACAAGCAGTAATAATACACCCAAATTCGCTGCTATCATCTAAATTAGAATTGACACAGTCAACAACTCTTTTACAATCAAGTACAAAATCAACATTATCAAATTGTTTAGTAGAGATCCAATCCAATGGTGTAAGCAAACCAACCAGCAAACCAACCGCCTCTCCCACCTCTACATCACAAAGAGGGGCAAACCAATCCGTTCTTGCAAGAACAAATGCACCATCATCATCTCTAAGGCACATGCCCAGTCCAACCCTGTTAAGAGAAGTGGAAAAGGATGCATCAATGTTGCATTTATACCTACCAGGAGTCGGCTTCTTCCAACGATCTTCTTCTATACTTGTGTTGCGCACTTGTGGTATGGTATTGTGGTTGTTATTGCGAGACCCGATGTCTTGGGCTACTCTCCATTCTTCTAGTAAGTGAGATGCACGTTGAAGAACCTGCAAATTAGTTTCATTATGATGCTGCCAAAGTTTCATGTTCCAGCTCTTCCAAAGACTGCACATAATCGTGGCCATAAGTTCACAATGCCCTGAGAAAAATTCTGCAAAAAAGTAAATATAAGAGCATGAATATTATAGTCTTGCCGAAGCACCTTATCAACTGTGTCCCATACATTTGCATCCCTCTATACTTGAACAACTTTAGGACACTCTATAAGAATATGGATACTATCATCATAATTGTTACTACATTGAACACAATCAAGTGGACAAGAAACACCTTTACTACTTAGGTGAGCTCGTGTCGGAAATCAGCCACGACACACGCCAAAGAAAATGCTTGATTTTAGGAGGCACTTTTAATTTCCAAATAATATTCCACCGGCCATGTACATGCATATGAGAGTTATCAGCAATTTCAGACACACATATTTTATACGCACTTTTAACAGAATATTTACCACTTTTTTCCCCTTTCCAAATCATTTTATCTTCCGTAACAAGTGGCTGAAGCGGTGTGTCAAGGATAGCTTGGGCAGTGTGCGCATCAAACAAGCTACAAATAAGAGGCGCTTTCCACACCTTCAAATCTTGGTCAATAAACTCGCTTAAATTTACCTCCATCAAAGGCTCAAAAACTGGATTAGTTGTGGATAAAGAAAAACCGTTCTTAAGCCAAGGGGCACCTAAAAACAGTATATTAACAACCGAACCTATTCTCCACTGCGCACCTTGTTTCACCACAATTTTGGCACTAAAAATACTTCTTCAAACATAGCTTGAATTATGCCCAATATTAGACCCGATGAAGTCAGAATTAGGAAAATATCTAGCCTTAAATAAACGGGAAACAAGGCTAGACTGATCAGTTTGAAATCTCCAACATTGTTTGCCTAACATAGCCACATTAAAAGACGTCAAATCTTTAAATCCCATACCTCCAAAATTCTTATGAACTGACAACCTTTCCCACGACATCCAATGTAACCCTTTGCGCATATTACCGCCATTACCCCACCAAAAAGCATTTACCATTTTTTCAATAGCATCAACTAATTTATTTGGCAGTAAAAAAACACTCATAATGTAAGATGGAATAGACTGTAATACCGATTTGATCATAACCTCTCTGCCGGATTTTGATAAACACATGCTACTCCAACTATTGATTCATCAAATACGGTCTTTGATGAATCCGAAGGTTGCTTCTTTACTTCTGCCCACCATGGATGGAAGGCCAAGATACCTCCTGTTCCCATAACCGCTCTGACATCCAAAATGTTTGTAATAGTATCCTTCAAGGGCGTTGGAACAACACTCCTAAAGAAAATTTCAGTATCCAAAATGTTACGACTTGCAAGTGGCTGCACCCGGAAGCGGGAAAGGAAAATCGTGGTAAGGCTAGTGGCTGACATCAATAAGAAGGTTACCCAGTATTCTCGCAGTGATAAAGGAGCTTCATCTTCCGGTTCTTTACAGTATGTCACGGTGGTTCCACAAGCCAAGGACATGATAAATAAAGCTTCTGAAGGTGTTGCACAAAAAGATTTTTCATCCAGCACCTTTAGCTTTGCACTGAATAATGTCACTGACGCGATCCCTCAAGGTGTGCTCCCTAGACCAACCATTCCACTGTTAGATTTGGTGACAGTTGATGAGCATGACGATGAGATTATTTCTGAAGAGAAGGGGATGGACACTACGGTCTCTTAGGAACCTGTTCTTTCTTCTCCGTCTGATCTGAATGTTGAGCGAGTTGAAGTACATGATGATAATGTTTTCCCAGTTCAAGGTATTTCCTCGAATACTCAAAGTATTGAAGCTACGGATGCCACTACCCTCCCTTGTTGATACCGACATTGAATTGGCAGCATCTCATACATCCGCACAGCAAGTTACAGTTTCACATACATCCATTGCAGCTTGCACAATGGCACCTTCAGAGTCAAGTGCTGCAATTGATGAGCATTTGATAGGCAGCTCAATCTTATCCCAGGATAATGTCCATGTGCAACATATTAATCCACGACTACAGCATGATTTGAAACTTTGGCAACGAATTAAAGAGTATGATAAAAAAGCGACAGAGGAAACTCCATTCACTGCGGTTTTGACGAAGAAGCAAAAGCAAATGATGAGGAAGGAACTTCTTGATAGGAAGCCGCCGTATAGCACCCGCTCTAGGGGACCCTCTACGACTCCCCATTGAATTTTTTCTACTGGAATATTCGAGGTATTGGTAACTCGGATTCTAGAGTTACTTTAAAAAAAAAAAATTTTTGTCTCACACTGCAATTGTTGTGTTGACAAGATGGCTGCCATGGGTCATGCGGCTCATGGCACAGTTTGGTTAACTACTTTTCCCATAGCTTTGAGTACTAGTTTTTTTAGGGACAGTGTTGATCTGCCTAATTACAGATTCCCTTAGTTTGCTGTTTTATTTCTTTCGTTTTCGCATTTTTTCTTGTTTCAAGGGTCTTGGCCTAGTCCCCCCTCATGTACATATTTTCCCCCTTTTTTTAATAATATTTTGAGTTTGGCGGCTTAGAATAGAGGTTCTCTGGAGTGTCAACCTAGTTGGGATGTCGGTGCTTCCTCTTGATGTCTGTCCTCTCTCTTGGCTTATCCAAGTAAATAGAAGAAAACAAAATTTGATTGTTGGTTAAAAACAAAAAGAAACTTGGTAAAAATATATAATAAAAAAAAAATTGATATTTTAATAACATTAAATGTGTAATGTTAATATTAAGAGCTTACATATAATGCTTGTACAATCTTCATGATTATACCACTTGCTTCCTTAATAGTACTACCTCCAACTACATTAATTATTTTTTTATCTACATACTCATATTTATTATACAACATTTTCTTCAATCAACAACAAAAAATAACTACTATCTCTTTTAAGGTATAAAATTGTAAACACAATATTGATTACAAACAACTTTAATACAAATATTAACTTTATTAATTTCCGTGATTTTGACAAAAGGATCTTAGTTATAGGGACGGAGGTAGTAATATTTTTGGACTAAATATTCATTACGTAAAATCAATAAATAAAAAATTAAGAAAATTCATTGATACCCTATAATTATATTTTAAATTAATGTTTCTTGAATGTTATTGAACAAAATTATATGGTACAATGAATTTTCTTAATTTTTTATTTATTGATTTTACATAATGAAAGTTTAGTCCAAAAATATTACTACATCCGTTCCTATAACTAAAACCTTTTTGTCAAAACCACGGAAATTAATAAAGTTAATATTTGTATTAAAGTTGTTTGTAATCAATATTGTTTTTACAATTTTATCCTTTAAAAGAGATAGTAGTTATTTTTTGTTGATTGAAAAAAATGATGTATAATAAATATGGATATGTAGGTAAAAAAATAATTAATGTAGTTGGAGGTAGTACAATCAAGGAAGGAGGTAGTATAATGAAGATCGTTCTAGCATTATATATAAGCTCTTGCATGTTAATAAAATTACACATTTAAATTACACATTTAATGTTATTAAAATATCAATATTTTGTTTTCTTCTTTTTTTGGTAAAAGTTTTTTTACCAAGTTTCTTTTATTTTTGACCAACAATCAATATTTTGTTTTCTTCTATTTAATGTTTTTTTACCAACATAAAAATAAAAACATTAAAAAATTGATATCTTTCAAAAAAAAACTTTCATCTCATTTTTTCTAAAATGAAAAGACAACTTTTCATTTCAAACTATATCTTTAAATATGAGCACAAGAGAAAACAAATTTTCACGTAGGAGTTACACATATTAATCTATCAAGCAACAACATGGAAATGGATTCCTCTTCATCTCAATTCAATGGCAAAACTACAAAAAGCAAAACTACAAGTAGTTTTAAATCTACAGAGCAATGCTTTTCTTTAAGTGAAAGATAATTCAAAATTTCTTCAACCCCACTCATTTTAAAGAAGAATTATCAATATGACTTTAAATATAACTTTAACCTAGAATTCAAATACAATCACAGTGCTAGGAAATTCAAACAGAAAAATGCATTGTTACTTCAACAAGTTGGATAAGTCTTTGATTTACCTCGGGTCATGAGTTAAAGACTCCAGGAGACATTCAAAGTTCCAGAATCTATAGACCAGCAACAACAATCAGTAAAGGAAAGCATCTAATTTTTATAAGTTCTCTAAGATAAATTACGAAAATAACTTATAGCATATACAAAGACAATTTAAATTTATTTCATCTTTTGCTATAAATATAGCTTATGTAACTTTATACATAAGCTCTAAACATCATAAGTGTTTGTGCTATAAGCCCCAAATAAGTTGTTTATCCAAACATGCCTTAAATGAATAGTTCTCTAAAATTTGATGCAGCATACCAACAACTCAGTAGAGGAATTTCAACATTGAATAACATCAAGACAAAATCTAGGTTGTGGAGGAATAAATTAAACTTAAAACAAAAGTAACAATTCCTTGATTTCAGTGAATATTTTACTTAGACAAATTCAGGTTCATTGCAATTAAAAGAAATTCATCTTAATTCAAACAAATTTGACTACAAGCTTGATTACTGGTGAAAGGATTTGAAAATCGCATAGAAGATGAAATTGAGATGAAAGTACAAAAATTAGGGTTCTTACCAAAAACACAGATCTGAAAATTGTAGAACAAATCATTTGAATCGGAAATGCTGATAAAGTGCTGATAAACTCGCTGGATTGAACATCAACGAAGAATTTTGAGGTTCTCGGCCATGCGTTGTAGATCGACAAGAACGAAAACTCTTGTTTCTACCAAGAGATGGAGTAGAGCAGATCGGAGAGACGGTTGAAATCGGTGCGAGCAACGGTGTTGATTGGTGCTACGACGGATACCGTGCATGCAACGGTGACGGTGGTGATCGGTGCTACAGTGGATAACGGTTTTCGCGATTGCGTTTCTGAGAGAAGGGTTTGTTTTTGTTTCTAAACAAAAATAAAATTACCCCGTTAAAAAAAGATATTGTACCCTTATTTATTTAAACATAAAAAAAGCGAATATATATCAAATGGTAGCAAATTATTTTTATGTTTACTACTGTTACATTTCCTAGCAAAGTTATGGGGTGGATTCTAGGGTGAGGGATCAATTAAGTCCCTCATCGGTGGAGCATGAAAAAATTACCGTCAGATTTAATCAAGGATCTAAATCTATTGAAAATAAAACCGATAACATCTATACTTTTCCACACACAATCTTATCTTCCTTTATTCTTTTTTCAATTGCATCCTCTCAAACTCCAAACGTCTATGAATTGGAAAAAAAAAGAAGATGAATTGCTTAATTTTCTATTCTTGATCTATCTTTGTTAACCGGTTGAATTCAAAGAACAGGTCTTGATTTCTTTGTTTGTGTGTTAAAAATCATAACAAAAGCACAGTTGGTGGTTATCAACATTAAATTATTTTCAAGGAATGTTTTATAATTTGGCACCTCAATTGTCAACCAAAACCAGGAACGATAATGCCATTAGCAAAATTTGGCATTATAATTACATGACCGCAATAATTTAATTCTTGAGTTTCGATTCATTTGATATATCGTGTATAAAATATTACGTTCAACAATTTCTAACAGTGAAAAATCTTAGTTTCCAACAATCCAGCAAGTATATGTCAAAAGATCTTGGGTAGTTTGAGATGATACAGTTGGGAAAGAGATGGAGTAGGTAGAATTGTGTGTGAAAATAGATGGATGTTCTCATTTTTATTTTCAATAGATCTAGACCATTATTTAAATCTAATGGTAATTTTTTCATGCTTCTAGGTAGTAAGATTTTATTGTAGTGTTTTTTTATATGTTTTGGTGCTGAAAATTCAACGGTCCCGCATCGATGGTTTTGAAACAACCAAACGGAAAATTTACCTGTAAGAGACCCTTGTATACATGTGCACAAAGAAACTATTTGGACCCAATAAGTCACATTGTGTTGTCCTTTATAACTAATGATTGATTTTGAAAGTCATCAGTATAGTTTTTTGGTTTGTTGATTTTTGAGAATGCATGTTGGGCAATGTTAATGCTACTACTTAATTAAGTAGTCACCGAATATTTTGTTCCGCTTGTTCTTTCAAATATTAATGATTCAAAATAAGCTAAAAAAAAAAATTCACCCATGTAACGTGCGGGTATCATTCTAGTTGATTTATTTGTAACATTGAGAGGCATAAAGTCCGACTTGTAGGTGACGGTGCATGTCAACAAGTTGGTATTGATTATGGAGAAACTTTTAGCCCAATTGTCAAATCGACTGTAGTTCGCACTGTTCTCAGTATTGCTCCATGGTAAACTCAAAGAAACTGTATACATGTATCAACCATTAGGTTTCCGAGATGCTACACATCCTAATCATATATGTTGTCTTCACAAATCACTCTATGGGCTCAAACAAGCTTCTTGAGCTTGGTACAAGCGATTTGCCGACTATGCTTCATCAATTGGTTTCTGTCAAAGAAAGTGTGATCACTCCCTATTCATCTACAAGCAAGACTATAATCTTGCCTACCTCTTACATTATGTTGATGATATCACCCTCGCCACATCCTCAGATAGTATTGTACGACAATCCATCATCTCTATCAACTCTGAGTTTGCTATGAAAGATTTAGAACAACTCAGCTACTTCTTGGGTATTGTAGTTACTCGCTACAAGCATGGCCTACTCCTTTCACAAAAGAAATAGGCCGAAGCCAGTCTCACATGAGGCGACATGTCTTCCTGCAAAACTTGTCCAACTCGAGTTGATACAAAATCTAAGATGAGCGTCGCACATAGTGTCTGATATGAGGATCCATCTCTCTATCATAGTCTTGAAGGTGCTCTTCAATATCTCACCTTCACACGACCTGACATCTCATATGTTTTTCAACAAATCTGTCCTTTTATGCTTAATATGATTGACACCCACATGCATGCTTTCCGGCGTATATTGTGATATATTCAGGGCACAAAACATTACGGTCTACATCCCTATCTCTCATCTACTACTTCATTAATATCATATGCAGATTGGGGTGAATGCCCAGATACTAGACGCCTCACTTTCGGTTATTGTGTGTTCCTTGGAGACAATCTCTTATGCTTGTTGTCTAAACGACAACCCACACTATCTTGCTCTAGTGTTGAAGCAAAATATCGTGGTGTTGCCTATGTGTTCTCAGAATTCTGTTGGTTAAGAAATATTTTGCTTGAGCTACACTGCCCTATTGATAAGGCTACCTTGGTCTATTGTGATAACATCAGTGCTATCTACCTCTCGGGTTATCCGATTCAGCATTAACGAACGAAACACATTGAGATGGATATTCATTTCGTTTGTGGAAAAGTAGCTCAGGGTCAAATTCGAGTGGTCCACGTCCCTCAAAACATCAAATTTAAGATATTTTTACCATGTGAGTTCCCCTTATTCTTTTTCAAGACTTCAGAGACAGTCTCAACATCCGTCCACCTCCCGCTTAGAATATGGGGGAGTGTTAGAATATGTCTATATTCATTGTATATTCATTGTCTATATTCAACATCCGTCCACCTCCTGTATAATTCTCAACATTGCCTTAAATTTTTCTCATATGATTATTACTTAAATTTTCTATATTTCATTTCTATATTCTCGAATATAGATTTTCTATGTTAGTGCATCGTTCCAATAATCATCAATACGCATGTCAGGAAATACATTATCCCGTAAATAAGAGATAAGAGCGTTACAAGAAATATATTTTATTCACTTTAAAAGATTTTTACCCATTATTAAGGATAAAAGTGAGGTGACAAGGTATCATGTAATATTGAAGATTCCACACCAAGACTGAATTTAGCAATGTGTGAAGGAAGGATTCCTTGTGTACCTTTCATCATGGACAAACATTACATTGCAACACCGTTACATTGTTGCTGTGAAAAAGTATATTGGTTCCTAGAAAATCTGATTTTGTCCAAGATAACTCTAAATAAAGTGCTCCACTCAGAATTAATTAAATCTTTTCGTCCCTGCATTTCACAATATCTTGGAACTAACTTGGCATGTTAAAGAATTCAAATGTCTTGGAACCACACAGTCCCTGGATGTGTGAAGGAGGTGTTATCAACACACTAAACATTAATTAGATTTTCTATTCTCAATTTTTATTCTAAGTTTCTCTTTCTCTTGTCACAATCTACGCAATGAAGCACATGTTAATCAAAAATTGAAGGTGAGCAGAGGAAGAACAAGACATATAAAGTTGTAAAGAATAGCATATACAAATTCTCAACATCAAGACATATAAAATAGGTTGGTTTCGTTAGTCCCACATTGAAGGTGGTGAAACAACCAAGACAATGATTTACTTGTAAATACCTTCGTATACAAGTTAGCTAAACCCAATAATTCACATTTTGTTGTCCTCTTAATATATTAAGCTGGTCATGAGTAATACGTTTTGGTGCTTTCATTTTTGGGAAGATCATGCAGGTGACAAAGTTAATGTTTTTAATTTTTTTTTATCTACTTGTTCTTCCAAAAATCAATGTACTAAAATAATCATTTGCATAGGTACAGGTACGGTACCCGATACGAGTAAGGGCACCGATACGTAATACGAAAAATTTTAAAAATGAAGGTACGGGTAAGTTGGTATAAAACATAAAAAAAAAAAAATCAAGTGAATTACGACATTTCTATCATCATGCTGCTTGAGAGTTTTATTTTTTTGTGCATCCCCTCTACTATTTTCATCAAAAGCAAGATAATTTTGATTATTTTTTCAACGCCTGTACGTTTTTGCTGCACCAACTACGACAAAATAATTAAGTAAAAATAGGTACGGTTCGGTACTAAGTTACGAATACCATACGTGTACCCAGTACGGGTGCATACCTATTACCGGTACTTCTCCCATCCCATTCCAACGCAATTAATTCACGCCTTTGACTTCCGATCTTCGTCCCTTTGACACGCAATAAATTCATTTCATTTCAAATTGTTTGTCATTAAATAAAAATCTGTTTCAAGTCAAATTGGGATGACATCATATTTTAGGTACTCCATATATTTTTCACGTTACATATCTGTATGATATAATTGTAGAATATTTTTCAATCAATTATATATTAACTGGCATTAATAACACACGGCTGCAAATTTCCTTAATAAAAAAAAAACGACACGGTTGCAAATTAAAATCAGTCTATATTATCATTACCGTAATTGTTTAATTGATTCAGCCTCATTTCTTCTTTCATTATTCTATCATTGATTCAGGAAATGGAGGGTCGTAGTATTGAAACTCTGATGTCCTATCACTGCTTAAGTGATACGGTTATTTTTTCTCACAATTACGACGTCTGTTTTCAATATCGTTTCCTATTTTTTAAAGCTTTATGATGTTGCAGGTCCTTTGCTCAAAAATCCCGCTTCATCCTTTGAAAGTGTTGTCAACAAGTATCGTGTGAAGTTTAGGACATACATAGTCGAGTATGATGTTGAAGAGGTGAAGATGATTTTGTCTGACATGTTTCATTTTTTTGTTTAATGTTGTTATCTGTAATGGTTCTAATCATTTTTGTTGTTGAATCAGGGAGTTGTTATGCTACCTAACATGTTCACGAACGACTTTGGGGACCAAGTTCAACGATTTGCGACCTTGATTGATGCAAAAAGCAATCAGTTCGAGGCGTTGGTGGAAAGAATTGATGGGTCTGTTTTTCTCCAAGGGATGAAAATCCTTGCGTGATTTTTATGGTATCAACTTGGGTGCTTGGGTTTCTCTCATATTTGTGGATAATGAAGTTCGTGGTTAAGTTGTAGGATAGGTTTGACAAAGTGATTAAGTCTCCCATAACATAAGGATCAGAACAAAACATAATTTATTTAACATGATATGTTTTAAATTGTGTCTAGATTTCAATTGCAAACTCAGTTGTGAAAGGGGGGAGATTAGGATCAAAAGTTGTCTCGACATTTGTTTTGTCAATCATAAAATACATAGGAGGATCAAATATGGGAGACATAATCACTTTGTCAAACCTATCCTACAACTTAATCACGAACTTCATTATCCACAAATATGAGAGAAACCAAAGCACCCAAGTTGATACTATAAAAATCACGTAAGGATTTCCATCCCTTGGAGAAAAACACAGACTCATCATCTCTTTCCACCAACACCTCGAACTGATTGCTTTTTTCATCAATCAAGGTCGCAAATCATTGAACTTGGTCCCCAAAGTCGTTCGTGAACATGTTAGGTAGCATAACAACTCCCTGATCCAACACAATATATGCGTACCGAATTCTTCTCATGTCGCGTACCGTGAACTCGTACCGCGTACCAGCGTAAATTGCGAATTATGTGACTATGCTTTATCAATCGATTTTGATTATGATTAACGGTTTCAACAACTATTTCATTGATGATTCCAACATTAATTAAACTATTTCAACTCAATATTGATTTCAGTTGATGATTTTGGTTTTTGGTTCATTGTTACTTTAGGTTTCATATTTCATTACACACCATGTTGCCATGGATGGGAGAATCAAGGCTTACAATGAGTTTTTTTATCCATTGTTTGTGTTTATTCCTCTTCTTGATCTTTTTTTTCTTCTTCTTTTTCTTTAGAATGAATTATGGTTGAAAATGAAATTTAATGTATTTGAAATTAAGGGTGTTTCCTTCCAACGTTGTGTATCCATTAGAAATTGAAGCTCATTATGTATTTGATTAAATATCTAAATAATATGTGATCTCTATTAAAATATAGTGTTTGCTTTTCTTCAAGTGTTTGTTGCATAAGGGCTAAAAATAAAATACAAAGTTCTTAGGTTTTGATAAGTGTTTGCTTCAAAATACAAGGCTTAGATTTTGAACTTCCACAATTATTTTCCTATTTTTATGCTGATTTAAAGCACAAAAGCTGATTAAAAAAATGGTTTAGGTGATATTAGTAACAGGTCTACGTTTTCATTCAATCCCTTAAATTTTGTGAATACTCGATTTTGAGTTTTTGGTTTGGTTTTCTCAATGCATCTAAGATGAAAGTGATGGATATAAAAAGGCTTAATTAATGATTTGGTCCCTTAAGTTATTTGTTAGTTACATTTTAGTCTCGTAAGTTATTAACGTTACAATTTGGTCCATTTAAGTTATATTCCGTCAACCAAATAAATTCTCACCGTCAAAATCGTTAACCCAATATCTAAAGTGAATACATATTGCAAGTTGTCACGTCACTGTTCATATGTAACGTTTTGTCAAAAGACTGACAATGAGGATTTATTTGACTAACATATACTAACTTAAGAGACCAAATTGTAACGTTAATAACTTATAGGACCAAAATGTAACCAACAAATAACATAAGTAAATCATTAATTAAGTCATATAAAAACTAACAAATATTTGGTGAAAAGTTCAAATATTATTTAAGGTGGAGGTATGAGCCTATCAGGTATTATTTAAGGACAGCTACCCTTCTATTTACATTAATATTTGTAAATAGTCCTTTAATTCACTTTAGATTAGTCTTTTCATTTAGTCCTTTAATATTTGTAATTAGTCTTTTCATTCTCTTCTCAATTTTCAATTAGTCCTTTAATTCACTTTAGATTGCAAGAAAAAGATGAAGGCAAAGGAAAGGGTAAAACAATCCAGGTTCCTTTTATTCTGATAATTACAGATTCATTGCATGGTTGTTTGCTTTATGTAAATCTATTTTGCTTTCAATTGATTCTTTCTCTCTAATTTTCTTACTTGATTTAGAAAAAAAAGAAGCTTATCCATGACATTAAAATCATGACACACATGGGGCGAGAGACACAGGTACCATGGCACAACTAAATAAAGGTAAATGAGGTAAAATTGAACAACCAACTGAATTTTAAAAATGGAATTTTAATTGTTGATTTTATATGTTTCCATATTTTCATTACAAATATGATCAAAGCTGAGTTTATGTTGTTTGCTTCCAATCAATATTAACATTATAATATGTTCTTACCTTCACCAATATATTCTTACCTTTAAAATATTTTAGGCTTAATTACATAAATGGTCCCCTAACTTATTTGTTATTTTCGATTTGGTCCCTTAATTCTAAATTTTTCCTATTCAGTCCCTTAAATATGCTCCGTCAGTCAAATTGATCATCTCCGTTAGAGTTTTAATGTCTAATATTTCAGATGTGATTTCAGCCATTAGATTGCAAGTCCATTGTACGTAACGGTGATCCACCAACACCTAATTTGTTTCGCTTTTCATCATCTTCCCTCTTCTTCTTTCTCCTCACATCTTCATCATCTTTTCATCCTCTTCTTCTCCCTCTAAAAAAAATCCAGAAACCAAAAAATTCCAAGTATATGGTTCAAATTAACACAAACCAATCTTGTTTCTTCCTCTGAGAGAGATTTTTAACCATTGAATCCACTGTTCTTCGTTATCCTTCTTCATCATTTTCTACAATTTGTTGTGCTGAATGAGATGAGATTAAATTGGATTTTGCTCTTGGATCTTGTAAAATCATGTTTTATCTTTCTCATCTTCATCCTCGCGCGCGAATCTGCTTCTGCCCCCGGGTTCTCTCCATCGTGCTCTCCGCCATGCTCTCCACCATCCACCAACCTCCTCCTCCGACCTCAATAGAACTACACCACATACACAGCTAATGAATCTAGGGTTTAATGATTTGGGAATTTTGTCAATTTAGGGTTTTCGATTTAGGGATTTTGTTATTTACCTTCAAAATTGGGAATTGTTCTTGCTAATTACTTGTTGATTTGATTTGCTAAAAATTGGAGATTGTTTTAATTGAAGGGATGTGATATGGAAAGTTTTTCTTATACAGATTCATCAATTTTGATGACTGGGTGTAGTTTGTAGCTGGTATGAAATGGAGTTATGAAAGAAGCTTCTATTTTCCTTCTTTTGCTCTCAACAAATGGTGTTTATTGTAATCAAATTGATTGGATTAATTATCAGTTTTAAAACTGGGCTGTTCCTGTTTTTGCACCCAACAAATTGGTGGATCCTTGTATGAATTGATATTGCAATTTTATATGAGAAAGAAATTAACGTGGATGTTCCTTTTGATTCTCCCTTTCACACATATTTCTTTGATTCTTGTTAATTAATGGCTTCGTTTTAATTGATGTGGGGAAAATTATTTTCTGTTCTTGCGTTTTTCCCCGGATTATCCAATATAATTCTAGATTTTTTTTATTCATAATGAGATTCAATCAATTCTTGCTTTTCCTAGGCTTGATTGTTGTTGTTGTTGATGAAGATGAAGGTCATGAAGAAGAGGGAAGAAGAAGAAAAGGAATTTTTTTTGTGTTTTTAGTTTACTATTAGAACCAATGGACTTGTATAATCTAAGGGCCTTTTTTTTGAAAATTATTGAGCGGTTAAGATTAAAAAAAGTAATAAGTTGTATGGTGTACCATAGTCAAATTGATCCATCATATGGATGGTGTACCACAGTCAAATTGATCCAGGGGCAAATGGATGTCTAACTATGAAGGCTCGTGTGCAATGACTCTTACAACTATGGATGGTGACAAACTCGCACGTCCTGTGAATGTTAGTTAAGAAATACTTTGTCAAAAAATAAAAGCTCGATAAGTCACAAACCTGAAAAGGCGACTTAGGCAAAAATGATCGTCTCGGTGGACCGAAAACCAGAAAGGGCGGTCCAGGCAAAAATTAGAGACATGAACAAAAATGATTATCCTGATAGATTGAAAACCCGAAAGGGCTATCCATGCAAAAGTTAAGGATCATGACAAAGTAACTGCATCAGTCACGCACCATCCACCTGGGGCATCCAACTATCAAAAGACCTCCAATTCAAAGCACCTACAAATCAAAGACTCAGGACATGGGCAATTTCAAAGTTGTTAGGGAGAATACGATTATTGTGTTCAATGTACCTTCCCATGTATTTACCATTTTCCAAAAATTTCAAAGCTCCACGAAGCCATGCCATTGCAGGCCACCACTCAATTAATCAAGTTTGAGCATGTGCCCATTTATTTGGAACTCTCATTTATTTAATTTACAAAATTTCTTCTATTTTTGACGACAATACTTGAAGCAAAAAATTTCAAAATACAAAACTTTTGTTACATCTTTTGAAAAGTGTAAACAACCAACATACTCTCTTTGAGCTCGTGAGTAGGTGAAGCGTACATCAGAATCCGCATCCACCTAAAAAACGGTTACATTCCGGAAGAGAAACATGACTAAGCACTATGGAGAGGATTTCTGCTTTAAGAAAGATGTTGTCACAATCACAAAATACAATAAAGCTCTCTAAGTTGAAAACCTGAAAAGACGGCTTAGGCAATAAAGAGCGTCCCGGGGGACTGAAAACCCGAAAGGGCGGTCCAGGCAAAAATTAGGGGCATAAAAAAGGAATATACTCCCGGTGGATTGAAAACCCGAAAGAGCGGTTCAAGCAAAAGTTAGGGATTTTCAAAACAAACAAAAAAGAGCATGACTACTGGGGAATACCAATGGATTGGCACTCTGTGCCGGCTTACAAATGGCGACTTCTGCCAGATTCTTTGATTAATAATGGGCTCTCTCCCCAAGAAGTGTCTACTTCCTCTTTAGTTTGTTACCTTGTGTCGGGCTTTACCACGTCAAATACTCAATTTGTTCACAATAATACCATCTCCAAGAAAGTTTGCCGAGTGTTTGTACTGCGATGTAAGTCCTCCTCCCATCTTACCTACCATGTATGTCCTGTATCGGTTCATTGAGTTCACCTGTCATATACAATTTATGTTGACCTAGTTTCCCTTTTTTTTTCGTATTTTTGTTTTTTTCTTAATGAAATTAGGTAATGCATTTAGCATCACTTTGTTAAAAAAAAAAAATATTTACCAAGAACAAATATTTTTCCCGTGTTTTTTTAGGATTCAATGATTAATAGTTGTGTCATATTTCTTTTTAATATATTTTTTTTAATATTTATCACTGAGATATATTTGTCTCGTATTTTTTATGTATTAGTGAAAAATAATAGTATTACTTTTACTAACTATTTAAGATGGTATTCACGATTAATAAAAAGTGTGATTCAAGCTCTGCTAGGGTTTGAAAGAATTGTCGCCGTTTCTTGGAACTTCACCTCTTCATTGTACGTGGATGTTATTTCTTGTTCGATATGCTAACTGACTAATTGGCTAATTCATAAGGTAAGTTCATCAAATTTCATTGATAACCACGTGGTTAGTTGTGTTAATTGCTGAAGTCAAATTTCAATTTTGAAAAGGATTGACTAAATTTGTAGTTAGGAGAATCAATCGCAATGATATAAAAATTGGTTTTATCTACCATGAACCCATGTTTCTATTGGTTCCCATAATAAATCCATAGACCAAATTCCAATTGATTGAATTCCTTTGTCCATCGATTGTTTTTTTCTTTTTATGCTTGTTTTGTTTTGTCACCAATTGCCTTTTCTGCCATGAATACATGAAATCGTGAACAATTTTTCTTTTGTTGCAACATGATTGAAATTGTTCTTGGTACCTTTTCTATTTGGTAATCCAATCGAGTGTGTTTCTTGTTGTTCTGTCCTCAATTGTTATCACTATAAACCTAGCATCAGTATTCAATTTTTCAATTGTTCTCTCCCGTTATGTTGTTGCAAGGATAATACTTTTCTTTTATTAAACACGGTTTTTCTCTCCTCATTGTGAGAGTTTTGGTTTTTCGTTTTGATTTTTCTCTCCCCATTGTGAGAGGACTCTGTTGTGATTACACTACAATATATGTTTGATTATGGATTTTGAAGATCTTACTATTTTGAGCTGGAACATCAGAGGTGCTCTTAGTTTTGAGGGTCGCTGACACGCTAAGGAATTGGTAAGGAAACATCATCCTCTCTTTATTTTTCTCATGGAAACTCATTGTCCGCATCAATATTTTGGAATCGTCTGGGTTATGAGATATGTGCTCTCTCTGAAGCGTCCGGTCATTCGGGAGGTATTTGGGTGCTGAAAAGTAAAGGTTGCGAATATGATGTTACTGTGATAGATGTCTACTTTCAAGCACCATTTGCATTAAAAAGGCTGATTGTATGTGGTTTTGCTCTGCTATCTATGTTAGCCCTCAACTAGGCAATCGTGAAAAATTATGGAGTTATCTTATTTCTATTCACGAAGATATTTTGAGATAAAGGGTAATGATAAGAGATTTCAACGAAGTCCTCCACCCATCTGAGATAAAGGGGGTCATCTTTACAGCTATACAAACTGAGAAATTCTCGAATATGATAGAGCAATGTAATCTTATTGACCTTGGTACTACGGGTAGTACTTATACTTGGACTCGTAAGGAACGAGGGCTTCTGAAGGTTGCTAAAAGGTTGGATCAGGGGCCTTGGTGATTGTGTGTGGCGTACTACTTTTCCTGAAGCTTATGTAGAGAACTTGACACTGAATTATTCTGACCATCACCCTACCCTCTTAAGGGGTGTCAGTTTTGTTCCAGCAAAACGTCTACGACCTTTTCGCTTTCAAGATGCTTGGCTAGCACATAAAGAATTTCCGAAGGTAGTCCATAAAGCTTGTGACAAAGGTGAACATATTGCACCCACGAGTCTTGAGCATGTTCGGTTAGATGCGACTACATTCGACAAAGAGGTGTTTGGTGACATTCATAAAAGGAATAGTACTCTTGCGGAGAAATTAAATCAGGTGCAACACAAGTTAGAAACGGTTGATTCAACCCACCTCACCATGACTGAGGCATCACTCCAAAAAGAATATAATGATGTTTTGAGACAGGAACATATCTTTTGGTACCAAAAGTCGAGGGAGAATTGGGTGAAACTGGGAGACCGTAACACGAGTTTTTTTCACACTCAGACACCAGCGAGGAGAAAACGAAATAAGATCCAAGGTCTCTTTCTTGAAAATGATCAATGGAGTACTGATGATGTTATCCTCCAAGAAGAGGCCATAAATTACTTTAAATAATTATTTGAGGTAGACCACTCCACTACTTCAAATACTTTATTAGTTAATGATATGCCTTGTTTAAGTGAACAATGCAGAGATTCTCTTACAACACCGGTCCATAAGGAAGAGGTGAGGAGCGCCGTGTTTAATATGAAGTCATATAAAGCTCCTGGCCCTGATGGCTTCCAACCCATATTTTTTAAACATTTTTGGGAAAGAACTGGTGATGACATATGGCGTAATAATTGGATGTACGACTTCAAAATGCGTGGACTTGAAGGCATGCAAAGAAATGTGAATATACTTGCTCAAGTGGATATTATTGGCTTCTTCAACGAAATAGAGATTGGAATGTGAATTGTAACATGAATTGGCTTTAGCGCCTTAAAATACAAGGCAAATTTCAACACTTTCTATGGTTTTGTATCCACAATGCTCTCCTATTATTGCAACATGATAGCTTCTCCAAGCTGCACTCGTTGCTCTTCACCCATAGAGGATATTCTTCACTGTTTATGTGATTGCCCGCACTCTAAAGAGCTTTGGCTCATATTGAACATGGGCGTTATAATTTTTTCTCTGAATTTGATGTCAAGGCTTGGCTTCATGAGATGACAAAGGTACTTCCTCTATTTTGTTTGCTACAGCAGTATGGTATGCTTGGCGTGGAGAAACAATGTTATTTTTTAGGATCAACATTGGTGTATTCAAGATGTGGTGCGAAAGACTTTTTTGTTACATGATGAATGCATTTCTTACTATCCCAATCCTAGTTTGGACCCACACTCATTGCGCCTCTTAGCTCATTGGACCCCCCTCCAGAAGGTACACTCAAACTCAATATTGATGGCAGCTTCCTAGAAGATTTTGGTTGTTTAGGTGCTGGTGGTGTTGTTTGCAACCACGATGGAGATTGGATAACTGGTTTTTCCACTATGAAGTTGGAGGTGATGCGTTATTAGCTGACTTACGTGTTATCCAGATAGGTCTTGATTTTTGTAGTAAAAAAGGTTATGTCAACATTATTTGTGAGAGTGATTGTTTGGAAGCAGTTGACATGATTATCGATGGTTAAGATCATACTTTGCACACTTATGCTACTGACATCCTTCATATTAGAGATGTTTTGCATGAAAACGGAAATACAACATTGGTGCATGTTCTTAGGGAACAACATTGGTGCATGTTTTTATGGATGACAAATATATGTCTCGTGTTTTTTTTTTATACATAAGAGAATAATATTTATTTTTTTTTTCTTTATATTTATCAGTGACGAATGTTAGACGCATGTTTTGTGTTATTCATCAATGATATTTTTTATGTATCAAAGATAAATATGTGTCCCGTGCTTTTGATATTTATTAGTTAAAAACATATTCATCTTCAACCTAAACTTTAGACAGCAGATTATATCTTGAAAATTTATACAAACTCATGTAGTTAAATATTGACCTTTAAAATATTTTAGGTTTAATTACATAAATGGTCTCCTAACTTATTTGTTGTTTTCGATTTGGTCCATTAATTCTAAATTTTTCCTATTCAGTCCCTTAAATATGCTCTGTCAGTCAAATTGATCATCTCCGTTAGAGTTTTAATGTCTAATATTTCAGATGTGATTTCAGCCATTAGATTGCAAGTCCGTTGTACATAACGGTGATCCACCAACACCTAATTTGTTTCGCGTTTCATCATCTTCCCTCTTCTTCTTTCTCCAAACATCTTCATCATCTTTTCATCCTCTTCTTCTCCCTCTAAAAAAATTCCAGAAACCTAAAAATTCCAGGTATATGGTTCAAATTAACACAAACCAATCTTGTTTCTTCCTCTGAGAGAGATTTTTCACCATTGAATCCACTGTTTTTTGTTATCCTTTTTCACAATTTTCTAAAATTTGTTGTGCTGAATGAGATGAGATTAAATTGGATTTTGCTCTTGCAGGATCTTGTAAAATCATGTTTTATCTTTCTCATCTTCACCCTCGCGCGTGAATATTCTTCTGCTTGCGGGTTCTCTCCATCGTGCTCTCCACCATCCACCTCCCTTCTCCTACGACCTCAACAGAACTACACCACATACACAGCTAATGAATTTAGGGTTTAATGATTTGGGAATTTTGTCAATTTAGGGTTTTCGATTTAGGGATTTTGTTATTTACCTTCAAAATTGGGAATTGTTCTTGATAATTACTTGTTGATTTGATTTGCTAAAAAATTGGAGATTGATTTAATTGAAGGGATGTGATATGGAAAGTTTTTTTTACACAGATTCATCAATTTTGATGACTGGGTGTAGTTTGTAGCTGGTACGAAATGGAGTTATGAAAGAAGCTTCTATTTTCCTTCTTTTGCTCTCAACAAATGGTGTTTGTTGTAATCAAATTGATTGGATTAATTATCAGTTTTAAAACTGGGTTGTTCCTGTTTTTGCACCCAACAAATTGGTGGATCCTTGTATGAATTGATATTGCAATTTTATATGAGAAAGAAATTAATGTGGTTGTTCCTTTTGATTCTCCCTTTCACACATATTTCTTTGATTCTTGTTAATCAATGGCTTCGTTTTAATTGATGTGGGGAAAATTATTTTCTGTTCTTGCGTCTTTTCCCGGATTATCCAATTTAATTCTAGATTTTTTTTTATTCATAATGAGATTCAATCAGTTCTTGCTTTTCCTGGGCTTGATTGTTGTTGTTGATGAATATGAAGGTCATGAAGAAGAGGGAAGAAGAAGAAGAAAAGGAATTTTTTTGTGTGTTTGTAGTTTACTATTAGAACCAATGGACTTGTATAATCTAAGGGCCTTTTTTTTCAAAATTATTGAAAGGTTAAGATTAAAAAAAAGTAATAAGTTAACCCATTTGAGGTTGACCTAGTGGTTGGCTTGGGATCTTAGAGTTTGCTCCTCCAAAGGTCTTAGGTTCAATTCCCTCTGATGCCAATCTCAATGGGCTAAGTCCAAACAGAGCTTGCTCTGGCTTTAATCGGGGCCTCCACAAGTGGGCGGTGGGATTGGTCCCCTCGGATTAGTTGATTCTTGGATCGGATATCGAATTTTCAAAAAATAAAAAAAGTAATAAGTTGTATGGTGTACAACAGTCAAATTGATTCATCATATATATTCGGGGTTAAAGACTAACAGAATGAGATCAATTTGAGTGACAGAGCATATTCAAGGGACCGAATGGTAAAATTTTAGAGTTAAGGGACCAAATTGAAAACGACAAATAAGTTAGGGACCATTTATGTAATTAAGCCAATATTTTACATCTTATTATTATGTTTAACAAAATTTAGGCTAAATTAGTCCAATGGTCCCCTAACTAATTTACAATTTTCGTTTTGGTCACATAACTTTAAAAATCAACACTTTGATCCCTCAAGGCTCAATTGTTCCTCCGTTATTCAATTTGGTCATCTCCGTTAGTTTATTAATGCCTAAATTTTTTGATTTAATTTTAACCATTTGATTGCATGTCCATTGTATTTAATATTGAACTGCCAACACTTAATATTTTTTTCACATTTCATCATCTTCTCTCTTCTTCCTCAAATCTTCATCAATCTTTTCTAGAATTGAAAAAAAAAAACTAATTAAATTCATAGATCCTATTCATACATTAAAGATCTTTCAAAATTCAATTTATTTTTCTTTTATTCATTCATTTATTGGTGTGTTGGATTTGTCCAGAAAAACAATAAATTCTCCTATGCAATGCAATCTTTAGAAAAAAATCATCATCTTCACTTTTATACCAAGTCCATCTTCTTTATATTAACATCATTCATCTGAAAAAAGAACCAAATCCTTATTTTTACCAAAACCACCAAATCAAACACCAAAAATTCTGATTCAGAATAAAAGGTTCAATTAAAAAAGAAAATGAAGCCTTGCGAAACTCGAGTTAAAAGAAGAAGCAACTCGTCTTCGTTTTTGTTGTTTTTGCCAGAGACGAGACATGAGAGGGTGATGATGGTTTCACGGTCGATCCATGATTGGAGTTCAGATTAGATTGCGTCGGCGGTTTTGGTGATGGAGCGAGATGAAAGGGGATGAGTGATGAACGATTTGAGACTCCGTTTTGAGGTGTGAAGTGAGTTGACTAGGGTTTTGATATTGTTGAGGTGATGAGAAAGGGTTGAATTGTTTGGAAGGATTGTGTGGAGTTGGAAAAGTGCTTTTATGGAAGGTGAATTGGAATCTTAGAAGTGATTATGGTGATTTTGGATGTTTTGAGAAGCTTGTTTTAAGTGCTTCGAGAACTTGAATAAGTTGAGTGATTGGGATTTTGTTGTTGTTGTTTCCATCGATCTTCTTCCATTTTTATTGTAGATAGAATTCACTTCTCTTTTTTTTTTTTTGGATTGTTTGAAGTTTTTTTTTCTGGGTTTATTATTGATAGAAATCAGTGGTGATGATGATGATGTTGTTGTTGATGAGGTTGATGTTTTTGAATTTTTCTTAAAAAATTGATGAAGATGATGATGATGTTGATGGATGTGATGTTGAAGATGGTGAAAAAGAGCGAGGAAGAAGATGAAGAAAGGGGAAATTAATTAGTTGTTGTTGACTCACGATAAGATAAAATACATTTGCGTAATCTAATGCTCCTTCTTTTAAAACAAATCAAACGTTTTAAATTAAAATAGTTAATTTTACCTATGGTGGACCACTCTTAAGGTTGATTCACTATAGACATTTGGGGTTAAAGTTAACAACCTTGGACTTTTTTGAATGACGGAGCAAACGTTGAGGGACCAAAGTGTTGATTTTAAGAGTTATGAGATCAAAATGAAAATTGAAAATTAGTTGAGGGACCATTGGACTAATTTAGCCTAAAATTTACTAAACTGAATTGAAAGTCACCGACCATAACTTCAGATTGGTAAATTATTTGAAAGAAAAACCGTAGGATGTGTAAAAAAATAAGAATTATAAGGCACAATTCCATGATTAACTGATTAGATCTTAGTCTTATCCGTAAATTTGTGAAATATTTATGTGATGTTGTCATGACTTCTTGTATTTCATTGACACTAATTAAAAAATTATACATGATATAGACATCCTCTTCTTTCAAAGAAAGTTCTAACTTGTTAAAAAGTTCGCTACCAATCTCTGCATGAATTTTGTGACCCTGCATGTGAAAATAAATAAAAAAAATATTCATGTAACATTCCGATCCTTTAAAATCAAATGGATGGTGGCCCTCTTCCCCTCCCTCTCCAACAAAAAAAGAAGGTAATATCACTTCTATATGAACATTATATAGTAGCCCTCTTCCCATCCCTCTCCAACAAGCCGGCCATAGTTTTCTCTCTCTAGGTTTTCTCTTCCAGTCTCTTCATTAGGGGGTGGTTTTGGGTCAATTCTTGACCTGAAATCACCCCTCTTCATCTTTTTCTCTCTATTTCAATCTAAATAAGTGTTTTTCACATAGATCTAGGTATTTTCTTTGTGATTTCATCATCTAAGTGTGGTGGTTTATTGTTCGTCGTCTTGTGCGGCGTTGTTTCATTTCCTGTCTTCTTGTGGTGTTCATTTGATTCATATTGAAATATCGATTATTCAATCAAAGATTTGGGCGTCAACGTTGCAGATCTGGAGGCCATGGGTATTCCGGTCACTTTAATTTTATCATATATTTTTGTAAGCATTATGCCGTTATATGCTATTAACTTGGATGATGTGAGTTTGTTCCCAGATTCACCCTTTACGTTTTTAGTGGTGTTGAATGATGTAATCTCTTGATTTGAATGAATGAATGTCATTGTTTTTATCAAAAAAAAATCAAATGGATGGTCAATGGTTTCTCAGAGTTCTTTGAATTAGTTGATTTCCATAATCCGACGATTCTAGAAAGAAAAAAAAAACATCATTTTCTTTTGTTTTCGTTAGTTTTTATGAATGAATCATAGTTGGTAGCCATTAATGATAAAAAGGAATCAGATAAGAATGTCTCATTGAACTGCACAAATTTGTAGGGAATGAACACTATTTATAGGGTGACTGGTAGGCAATTTAGAGTTGACACTGGACAAATTTTAATATGATTTTATTTTATTTTAATTTCATCTAAATGTCAAGACCAAAGCAATTTTAATGTGAATTAATAAATTGTAGTCAGTGTTATTTGAATGGCTTGCTATATATCAATGCCAATTAACTTCAACAATTTATCATTAACCAAAAAAAGATAAGTGTCAATGGTTTACCAATATATTAGAAAAAAACCAAGCAATTAATGTGGATTTACTAACCTTATGTCAACGATACTTAATTTGAACGGTAAAGATTTGGGTCAATGGTTTTCTAATTTAACAAAAAAAAATCGAACAATTAATGTTGATTTATCAACTATATATATGTCAACACAATTTAATTTGAAGGGTATATCCATCCAAAAATCTCCGATACATGGCTTAACAATTTCGGCATTTTGCTAGTTAAGCTAAGATTTATGGATTGTTAGGAGATTTTAAATTTTCAAGTGGATTGTTCATTTTTACCAAGTTAAAGTGTATGTACAGGAGATTAGATTAGATATAAAGTTTTAGAGTGTATAGGGAGTACATCATGCATTTGATTTGAAAATGCGATGCATTTATGTGCTAAGTTCTATTTAATGCTATATTTGTTTTAGTAGAGTTCCAAATCTTTCAATTTGAACATTAAATAACTTCCCCTAGCTTCTAAACTTTCTAAGATTCACCCTTGAACATTATTCTAAATGTGGCTTGTGATGTTTTTGTGTGATCAATATAAAACTTGTTTCATGGTTTGTATTAATGATTTGATATGTATATCTTTGACACTCACTCTTACTTCCCGCAATTGATTCAATTTGCTATTCCTATTAGGAAACACTAACAACAACCTATATTCTTTTACTTTTTGTTTTTTTTAAAGGCTAAAATGAAATATATTACTCAATCAGAAAGTTCCTCCTAGCACAAGGCGTACTAGGACAAGAACAAAGTCACAAACATATTTACAGAGAGAAAATGAAAACAAAATACAGAAAATAAAAAACAGAGAAAGAATAAGCATTAACCTATGCTCAAAATAGTGACCGGATTAAGCCACCAACCATGATAGTTGACAGCGAGATTGGGAATTTTCACTTTCTGTTTCTAAACACATTATAACATTGGATGAAAACTCATGCTAACATGAAATTTAAACAACTGAAGGACGAAAAGATTGTTGAAAAATAAATATTTCTTTCTATTGGAGGTGACTGTCTTATGGAGATAACCTTTTTTTTAGTCTAAGAGGATGTATATTAATTTAATGATAGTTTAACTTACCTTTGTTTTAAACAATAACATCATTATTAGTGCTAATGATAATCGTCAAACTACTTGTTCATTATAATCTTGATGTGTTGTGGAAATTTTTGATATCTCTAGGCTACTATTTATATATATATATATATATATATATATATATATTTGGGCAAAGAAAGTAAAGGTGAACCTTATGAACAAGAAAGTAAAGATAATGGTTACTAACCAAGGCAGAATTGAATCAACCAGTGAAATTAATCAAGTGTTATACATTTTTTTCCGGTCGAGTTACCATGAAATGCCTTATTTACCTAGAGAATTATTTGAGCACATGTTACCAATTGAAGATTCGATATAAGCCACCAAAACAACATCCAAGAAGATTTAATTTCTGGCTAATGCCTAAATCAAGATGACAAGGTTGAAGTAGAAAGACTTCTGAAAGAAGTATTCATCCAAACAACAAGATATGTTCAATGGTTACCCAACACAGTGCGTATGACTAAGAAAAATGGTCAAGTCAGGGTGTGTTTAGATGGAGGGTATAGGAGGGGAAGGGAGAGTAGGGTTTTTCTTTTTTAAATCACGGACATTATATTATAGAAAATTGAATTAACATGATAAATGATCATATAATACTTCAAAAACACTTAATTTTTGAAAAGAAAACATTTTACATTGTTCGTAATTTAAAAAATAAAATTGAACCCTCCCCTTCCTTCTCCTCCTAAACCCACAATCCAAACACACCTTTAGAGTTTGCATCGACAATCATAACCTAAATTTGGTGACTCATATGAACCAGAAAGGAATGCTAGTGGAAGACTTGTTAGTTAGACTATAGTAAAATATTTGTAGCCACTCACAAGAAAACTTATAATTGTCCACGTGCACCTATCTAACAGCCATGAATACAATATTTAATGACCTCATTGACAAGGTCATGGAGGTAAATATTGTTCATGGGGTCGTTAGATCAAGTGACTTCCAAAGCATATTTGATAGAATTGGAGCAAGCCTTTAAAAAGAATGATGCCACATGAGCTGAAGATGAATCCATCAAAGTGTGCATTTTGAGTATCATTTGGTAACTTTGTAGGTTTCAAGGTGCACAATAAAGCAATTATGTGTGGAACTGATCAACAGAAGGCCTTGGATCAAATCAACGAAGCTTTGGAGGATTAACGTAACACTACCTTTTGTAATATTCGTGTGTGTTATCGTTTTAATAGAAGTATGGCGTTACAATCTGCATGATATTTGATCTTGTAGATCCATCTGAAACCTTTAGGCTTGACATTAAATTGAAGATCAACCAATTTTCATGTCCACGTATTTTCAAGAGCAGTGAGTTCAGCTTGCATAGCTTGCTTCCAACAATTGAATTTTCTTGCCTCAACGTATGTAGTAGGTTCAGTGTGTGAATCAATATACAAAGAAAAAGCACAATGAGAAGAAGACAAATTATTTTATAATAGGTAATGAGAAAAAGGATAATGGACAGATGAAGTATCAGAAGAAGCAAATGCATTAAAAATATTATACTCATATACCTGTAAATGAGTAGGTGGATGAATATTTCTAGAAGATTTTCTGAGGATAAGTGGTGGTGGGATGGGGAAATGGAGTTATCAGGTTCATGGGGAGGTGGATCAACATCTATAAAAGGAGGGGAGGGGAAGGTAAGTGTAAAATGTGGGAAGTGTCAGAAATGGGATTACTTGATGAGCAAGAATCTGAAGAAAAATAACCCCAAGTAGTGGTGATAGATGATCGATTGGAAGGATAAGGTAAAATGTGTTCATGAAAATTGACATGCTTAGAAATATGAATTTCTCTAGTATGAATATCTAAGAGGACATAACCTTTGTAACCAATAGAATAGGCCAGAAACACAGACTTTTTGGCTCCAGCAGCAAGTTTAGTTCTACTTGACTGAAGAGAAGTTGAATAGCACAAAGAACCAAAAACTTTGAAGGAGTTAACATCAGGAATGGTGCCATGAAGAAGTTGATAAGGAGATTTATTATGTAGTGTAGGTGAAGTAACTCTATTGATGATGAATGTGGCATACAAAAGAGCATAAGACCAATATGAAGCAGGTAACTTAGACTGGTAAATAAGAGCCCTGCCTACATTCAAAATGTGTTGATGTTTTCTTTCAACCGTCCCAATTTGCTGCGGAGTTTCAACACAAGACTTATGATAAAATATGACTTTAGAAGCATAAAAGGAATTGAGCAAAAACTCAGGACCATTATCGGATCTGAGGTTTTAGGGGTAATATGATATTGTGTGTGAATGAGATTGATGAAATTTTTGACATGTTAAGATACTTCAGACTTAGATTTCAAAAGCACAATCCAAAAGAATCTACTATAATCATCAAGAATGGTTAGGAAATATCCATGGTTATGATACGAAGTTATGGACAATAGACCCCAAATATCAAAATGTAAAATTTTAAACTTGCTATAAGCAACATAAATGCTAGTGGTGAAAAGTAATTTTTTTTTTTGTATAGCAAATTGACTGATATCACAAGTGGCATAATTATAAAAGGTTAAAGTGGGATAAAATTGGGACATATGTGATAGTATTTTGTGAGAAACATGACCTATCCGAAAATGCCATAAGGCATAAGATGGAATAGTAAGATTGTTATTGGTGGCAATATGATTGACATAAAGTTTATTGTTTAAAGGAAATACAGAAAAATCTAACACTAATCTATATAGACCTTCAACTTGATCACCCAAACCAATCATCTTCCAGGAGTGATGATCCTATAAAAAGAACTTATTATCATGGAAATGGACATAACATTGCAAAGATGTAAACAACTTGGAAATGGGAATCAGGTTAAGATTGAAAGATTGTGAATATAGAACATTGTCAAGATAAAAGCGAGGTGTGAAGTGGATAATGCCAGCATAATCAACTAAAACAAATTATCCATTAGGTAACTTAACTGGTTTAGGAGTAATTTTGTGAAAAGAAGTAAACCAATGAGTAGCAGATACAATGTGCTTATTAGCACCAGAAACCAAAAGCCAAACATCAGACTTAGAAGAAATGGAACAATATAATATGGAAGATATACCTGACTGTATAGATGAAATGGAACTTGAAATAGGTGAAGTATGGACATGATTAGCACTAGCAGGAGAAGTAGGGGTAGAAGGTGCATGAAGCAAACTCACTTGTTGTAACAAGATAAGAAGCTGGTCATACTTCTCCTGGGAAATATTGGAACTATGAGAAGAAGAAGCATCACTGCAACTTCCTGATTGAGCCTCATTCTCAACAATACTACTTGAGGCATTCACATAGGAACTGTGTTTTGAAAAATTGGGATGTCCATGCTTCAGATAACAATATTCAATGGTATGATTATTTTTACCACAAAATGTGAAATGTCTAGGTGGTTTGAATCCATTGGAGTAACCTCTACCTCTTCCTTGAGGTTTACGTGAATTAACAGCATTCACAATGGAGAAAGGTTCATCAATAGAGGAAGATAAAGAGAGATTATTACCTTCTTCATGAATAATCAATGAATAAACCTTGTTAAAAAAAGAAAGTGGATCAGGCATAAGCACTTGAGTCTTAACAACGTTGAACTTATCATTCAAACAAGTCAAAAACTGGATAACTTAATCTTCAAGCCTAAAATATCGAGCTTATCTCGTATCAGCGCAGCAACAAGGATTATGACATGTACAATGAGGCATAGGTCTGTGAGAATTCAACTTTTCCCAAAGAGTTTTCATTTCAGTGAAGTATTCCAACACTGATTTGGAACCTTGCTTCAGGTTGTTGATCTTGGAACGAAGAGTAGCTATGCGTATTCTATCAGCTTTTGAGAAGCGTTCCATGAGATCTAACCAAGCATCAATGGAGTTTTCATGGAAAACGAGTGTTTGTGCAATTTGAGGTGACACAGAGTCTATAATCTAAGATTTAATGAGATGATTGCATCTTTTCCACGCGTTTTGATTCAAATCATCTTCATCAAGAATCTCCATGGATCCATCAATGAACTTCAATTTGTTTTACTCGCCAAAAGCTTGAATCATGGAACGACTCCATGCGAGGTAGTTCGATCCATCCAATGGAGGAGCAACAAGAATGGAATTTGGTCATACACGGATGAACGTAAAAAACAGATTCAGTATCCGGTTGATTTTGGCGAGGCATGTCGAAGAACGAGGGAGAAAGATGAAATCAACAATATGCAGGAAAATTGAGATAAAAGTAAGAATAAGCAAGAAAAGTTGTAAAGAAATTAAGGAAAATCGCAAGTTTTTCTACAAAAATGGATTAAGATCCATAAGAAAAAAAATGATGAAGATGAAGCTATAACTGTAACACCTTGCATAATATTTATCAGGCTGCATTATCATTATCAATTATTTAAGATTAAAAAGGATATATTAGTCATTACTTTTGTTTTATAGATTAATAATGGGATGGTGACCGGGGTTACTCCACTCGGAATCCATTCTGTAAAATCAACCCAGATATTATTGTTTGTTCAACGCTAACTTTCTAACATAAATATGATTATGATTATGAATAAGAATATAAATATGACAATAATCATGATAGTATTTCAAACAACGATCCTAGTTATCTCCCGATCGCTCAGTTATGCATGATAAAACTATATAAACCCAAACTGGGTTGAGTTTAGAAACATATGGCGTTCCTAGGTTTTTCGAGATTGCCTACAGCCGAGGATAGGTAGAACTCACCAAGACATCGTGTCTCACCCCAATCCCTTTTATTTTATTTCAGAGGCACAGGTGGCGCGCAAGCAAGATAGTTCGTTAGGAGGTAGAAGAAGAAGCGTATCAGTTTATGATATGTCTCTTTTATGTAATTTGTACACGTCAGTGATACAATTGCAGATTTTATGACTTATGTACGTACACGTTAGTGGTACTATTCCAGAGGTATTAGACGAGTACCTCTATAATTTCTTCAGAGAATTTTATTATTATTGTAGTTTTAAGTATACAGTACCCAGTTAGAGCACATGCTAAATATACATGGTAAGTTTAGTATGGGTGTTACAATAACTAACATTCTAACAACCTTCCACCATGGAAATGAGAAGAAAAGCTCTAGATACCATGTTATGGAAAGTGAGAAATGCATAATAGCTTCATTTGTCATATATTTGAAAGAGAGTACATAGAGTATTTATAGACAAATAGTAAAGTACATTAAGCCTAATTATATTCTAAGTAACATGATTAAGCCTAAGTATACTAAGTAGCTTGCAGCTGAAGTAAAACAGAAGCATTATGGTTATGTTGTTCTTCTGTCTCTAATATGATGTATATCAAGCCTACCAAAAGCTTGCATATTTCAATAATCTACACCAAGCACAAAGTGCCAAAGGAGAAAGAAAAATACCAAGTACTTGAACAAGGTTTAACTATAGACCAAATTGAGAAGCATCACTTTCAAGAGTAAAAAGCCAAATAAAAATGTGAACAATATGCTAATAAGTTAATATTTAATCCATTAAACAAAATATACTAATTTCTACCTAAAAATGCCTGAGCTTTAGTAATTCCTAGCGCTGCCGCTACTTGGTAGTTCATATCAATTGGATTGGTTATTGTGTTACGTCAATTGCTTTGGAAATGAGAAGAAAAACTCTAGATACCATGTTATGACACATACTTGAATGCATTTACATGTTAAGTGTTATTAATACTATTTATTTCATGTGTCGTTGGTCTGTTAAATTTATGTGTTGAATATAGATAAAATACATGCGGAAATATCTATGATTAAATATGACATTGTGATTTTGAACATTTGGGTGGTCTCACAATGGATAACTAGATTCAGCACGTCACGCAGGTGATTTTATTTTTTTTAAATTTATTAAATTTTTCTAAATTGTAATATTAAACATAGAAAATATGATAATAGTAGTTATTGGTGTGATACATACGAAAAATTGCTTGGTACAAAACGACTTTTTTTTAATAAATTTTTGTACTAATTGTTTTCTTTGATAAGCTTGTAGGAAGGAAATAGTTATCACTAAAATGTAAACAATAGAGCACACACTAACATCATTTACGCACATAATAGTGGGAAACATAAAAAAAGGACCAATAAATTGAACCAGGGATGAAACTCTCTATTCTTGTACTCTCAAGAGTACAAGAATGAAAGGAGAATCATGATGGTTTTTTATAAGATAAGATTATATGTCAAAGGAGTCAAAAGGTCCCACTAGTTCACCATAACTATCCTCATAGGGTCCCAACTCAATTCAAAATCAAAATACTCATAGGCTACATCTAGAAATAAAATTAACTAATTGGGCCTACAACTCCAAGTTCCTCCTAAAAACACAAAGTTGAATGATGCAAACACCTTTGAATTCATAGTTTCAAATTAGAAATTATGTTTATCAACTATAAACATTTTATTCAAAGCTTAAATAAAAACTTTCATGGCAGAAACAAGCTGAAATAACTAATCAAAACAGGAAAGTAAAAGACAGAGGTATTTAATTAAGACTACCCTATCATTCTTACAACACTCTACATCATTCATTTCTTGGTGAATTTGAACTTAGAATTAGTTCTAGTCTTCTTTTTCACAGGTTCAAGCATTGGCTTCTCAACCCTAGCTTTTTCATCTTGCTTCCTTTTTGGTCTTTTTTCTTGATCAGTGCCATCTTTAATGGCCTTGTCCAGAGTACTCCAGGTTGACCACTTTTTGCTCTCATAGACATACATCACTTTCCTTATAGAACTATTTTCAGAAGTGTCATGTGGGACTGCTTGCTCCTCAACTTGAACTTCTACAGATTCTGGCTCTTGGATTGGTTGCTTCTTTTTCTTCGATGATTTCTTATCGGTGACCTCCTCAGCTACATTGTCTTCCTTCATAACATTTTCTTCATCTAACTGCTCCTCTTCTTCAACATCTTGAATATTTAGCACAGATTCTTCTTCAGCTAGAGATCCTTCATTTTGGTGTTCAGCCTGCTCTTCTAACACTTTCTCTCCTACCGGCTCCTCTTCCTCATGCTCTTCCAATGTTTCTTCCATTGGTGGCTCCACATCCTTTTTGGCTTTCTTCTTCTTTCCAGCAGTGGCTTTCTTCTTCTGAGAATAGCCTTTTTTCTCCTTTCCCTTGTATGTTGCACCGTCCTCTTTTTCTTGAGTGGTTTCCAAAATGTGATTTGGGAACTGTGGGAAGGACTCTTTATTAATATCAGCTAAACTCCATCCCATATTCTTTTGGTAATCTCCAACTTTTTTCATGTACTTCCAAAAATCCTGGCAATCTTTCTTAAATTCTTCAAATTCCTTCTTGGTGATGGCTTGATCTGATGGTAGATCATGTGTTAAAGCAGATGTTTGAGCCGATAGGCGAGTGGATTTCCTGGAAGGCATCTTGTTTCTAAGAGGCAAGCCAGAAGGTTTGGGCATCAAAGATCTACTAATCTAAAACCACAAACATTCGAAAGAGTAAATAAATGTTAGTTGATCAAAATAATGTGCAAATTAAAAAATATATACGATTAGGAAGATAGTTTGCCTTTGAGGTGAATTTCAACTTAGAACGAGTCGCTTGACCACCTAGGTCCACCACTTTCTCCACGGGGGCTTGTTGAGTGATCTTCGTCTTCTAAAAAAATATGAAAAAGGAAAATGAAAACATTAAGAGAAAGATATTTAGATTAATAGGAATTTTTTAGAATAAAAAACACGTAGAGAGATGAAAGCGTGCATTTTAATTCAAATTAAAAATCATTAACAAAAAATAGCAGAATTTATACCATTTTCCTTTCTCCATCATTCTTTATGTGATTTCTTTCCAATTTGTCTAACATTTGTTGACAAACTTCATGCGGAACAGATGTACACGCTCCAATATTTTTATGTGTACCAGCTAAATGGTGCTTTAATCGAAAAGCACTTGAGGAATACTCTTTGAGACAGTAGTTGCACTTCATTTTGCTAGGTTTATTGTCTACAGAAGTGGCATGTTTCCATTCTACATCACGTCTCCGACCACGAGCGTTTTTAATAGCATTTCCACACCTCTTAGTTCGAACATTACTCCTAGTACCAGCCATCTTACCGAAATATGCAAAACAAAGACAATCATTTTTAGATAGAAAAACAAAAGAATAAAAAACCGAGACAAACAAATTTGATATGAAAAATAAGGGAAAAAGAACCTTAACAGACAAACAACATGCAAAAAATGATAAATAAAAATGTTAAAAAAAACAGGGAAAACAACATTGATTTAGAAAATAAATTTTTTTACAAAGAGACAACATAAAAAATAAAATAAAAACCTTAAGTTGTGATTGCTTACTGTGTGTGATTGAGAGTTTAAGATTGAGGAAGAGATAGTCACAACTTAGAGATGAAACTTAATAAATTTTGTTTTTTGGTTTTATAGAACCATGAGGCTCACAAAACCAACAGCCATTTCAATTCATTTTCCTTTTTCTTCTGAAACTCGAACTATGGTCAAACTAAAATTAATTTAAAAATTATTTCACTTTTGAAACTCTCCTTTATTATCAACTTTAATTTAATCTGAGGAAAAAAATATATTTTTTCCTTTTTTCTTGTGAAATTCTAATTTGTGGTCAAACTTTTTGACCAAAATTTATGTCTCTTTGACTAACAATGATAATTTTAAAATTTTCTTTGAAATAAAGAAATATCAATTTATCTTATAAAAATATATCTTCCTCCTTTCAAAAAAGTGAAATAAAGATAAACATAAACACACATACAATGGAATAAAAGTGCATGCATTTTAGAGTAAATATACTTCGATGTATATCTACTCAAACTATGGCTAGATTTACATTAACGGAAAAATAAATTTACGTGTGAAATTTTCATTTATTGCCAACTTTAATTCGTAATAATTTAGGATATAGATCTTAAAAATGTAAGTTATTCGGAGCTTAAAAAGATTCAATTTAGTTACTTAAAGGACCTAAGTGTTACGAAAAATACTTAGAAGACTATTTTGATACAATTAATTCACTTAAAGGACTTGAGTAGTATGAAAAAATTTAAAAACCAATTTATTACAATTAAATAACTTAAAGGACGTAATTTAGTCTCTCTCTTTTTAACTCTATAACATTAAAATAATTTATTTTATTTTATTTTGAAGAAATCAAAATGAAATTAGATGCCACATCAAACAGCAGTTCACAATCGCAAGGTGTGCTTAAGAAACCACTCAAAGTTACAAAAGATCAACTACAACATAACAAAAAAGAAAAAATTAGCCAATACCCAAATAATCTAAAAGGCTTGACCACCACCTCTGCGTGCCATAAACAAACATAACCTTATTAGCTTTCAGCCACCCTAATGATAGCAATTTGACTTTATCTAGCAGGCTAGGCACAATAGTAACAAAATTATTGAACAAACGATTGTTACGTTCATTCCACACAATCCAAGTACACAAAAGCCAAATAAGCTGCATGAAATAATTTATTTTAAAAAACTAATGTTAGATTTTGAAGCCCCTTTCTTTTTTATGAAATATTGGAGGCTTAGTAAGTCTACATTTATCCTCAGATGTTTTTTTTTTTTTTTAGGAAATTTATCCTCGGATGTTTGTTAATTATATTTGATGGAGGCCTTTGGTGGTTTTCATTTTATTGGATCCATATATGCATCAAGAAGTGGTTGTGTGGACATACATACCCTTCTAATGTGTAATCCATTTTGACATACTTATTTCTATTCCATAAGATAATCCGAGATCATGGTGCTTTTTTCTGAGATTTCCCATGTTGTCTAAATGATTATTTATGCATATGTTGGGTGAATCTCTTTTACTGATTATTTGTCAATTCATAATACGTGCATGTCGAATTATGATTTGATAATTTTGTTTTTACACAAAGAAATCAATTTGCTCTATTTTCTTGATTTACATAATAACTCCCTCTCTAATTACCTTATGGTTATCTTATTCATTAACTTGCCTATCCATTAATGTACTTATTTTACTGATGATGGGACATGATGCTCCCTTTGTTCCTATTTCACACAACATCCCTATCTAATAAATACTTCACAGTTAAGACGGGGTATTTTAGCGCGTTGTTTTGGAGGCACGTTGAGTATTTCATGAAATTTGTGCGCTTTTTTTTCTCCTACCAGTTGAAATTTCCTTGAAATTGTGGGGTTTGGAACTTTAAGGATCGTGACACGATTTCATTAACGTGTTATGATTTACTTTGACAGTGAGCATATTTTTCTAAGTGTTCAATCGTGTCACGATTTTGGGAAAACGTGACACGATTTTCAACTTGTTGGGCACGTTTTCAGGATAAGGTTGGTCGTACCTTGGGTCGTACGCAACAACCGTGTCATGATTTGGTCAATCGTGACACGATTTTGACAGCTGAAGACTGCTATATAAGTGTTTCTTTTCAGTTTTTGAAGGAGAGCTTGATGAGAGAGAAACATGGATTACAAAGGAGATAACTTTAGGGTTGAGTGTCTTTGTAGTGAGATTCTCTTGGGTTAGGAAACATTGTAAACACCTTATGTAGTGAGATTTCACCATTGGAAGGATCAAAAAGCTTCCTTTTGTGTTTTCTCTTAGGATTCATTGAGAGTGTGGGTGATATGAAAATGGGTAGAAATTAGGTCTTGTTCTTTTGTAAGCTTATAAGCTAATTTCTTGTAGCACATTTGTAACACTTTCATCTTAGTGGATTGGAGGGCTGATCTCTCCTCCGGAGTAGGTCATATTGGACCGAACTGGGTTACCATCTTGGTGTGTTTGTTTCTTTCTTTGCTTATCTTTATTGCTTTGATTATGCTTGTGGTGTTGCTCTACACTTAGATTTAGATCTGTTTTGTTGTTGTTTCTTGGAGACATTTTATCTATTGATTACCACTTCCTTTTTTCCACACATCTTTGTTATTCATTGATGTGATTTTGTCAGAATTCACAACAATTGACGCCACTATGGGGTTAAGACGTAAATTGGTAAAGTTGGTATCATGGGTTCAAAGTGGGACATGAAGTTCATCGGAAGTAATTATTACGGGTTGTGGAAGGTTAAGATGCAAGCGATTTTGACACAACAAAAATGTTTAGAAGCATTGATGGGTGAAGCGGCGATGCCGACACATTTGACACAAGCGGAGAAGCGTGAGATGATAGACAAGGCAAAGACTGCCATTGTTTTATGTCTCAGAGATAAGGTTTTAAGGGATGTCGCGAGGGAGTTTATCATGGCGTCGATGTGGGCTAAGTTGGAGTCATTGTACATGACGAAATCGTTGGCTCATAGGCAACTCTTGAAACAACAACTCTATTCATTCAAGATGGTGGAGTCTAAATCAATCTCGGAGCAATTGGCGGAATTTAACAAAATTCTTGATGATTTGGCCAACATTGAAGTTAATATGGAAGATAAGGATAAGGCTTTGCTGTTACTTTGTTCATTACCAAAGTCTTTTGAGCATTTCAAGGATACCATCCTTTATGGTAAGGAGGGCACCACTACTTTGGAGGAGGTCCAATCGGCTTTGAGAACCAAGGAATTGACCAAGTTCAACTACTTGAAGGTTGATGAAGGTGGTGAAGGCTTGAATATTGCAAGGGGAAGGAGTGAGCATAGAGGAAAAGGCAAGGGGAAGTCGAGGTCCAAGTCTAAGTCCAAAGGCTTTGACAAATCAAATTATAAATGCTTTCTTTGTCATAAGCAAGGTCACTTCAAGAAGGATTACCCGGATAAAAGGGGCAATGGTAGTTCATCCGTTTAAGTTGCGGTGGCGTCCGATGAGGATGGTTATGAGAGTGTGGGTGCACTAGTGGTCACAAGTTGGGAACCGGAGAAGAATTGGGTTTTGGACTCGGGGTGTTCTTATCACATGTGTCCGAGAAAGGAATATTTTGAGACTTTGGCTCTAAAAGAAGGAGGAATTGTTCGACTTGGAAATAACAAAGCGTGCAAAGTCCAAGGCATGGACACCGTTCGTCTAAAGATGTTTGATGACCGTTCCCGAACTTAAGTGAAATTTAATTTCTCTAAGCATGTTTGATAGTCTAGATTATTGCACTAGAATTGAGCACGGGGTTTGTGAAATTTCGCATGGTGCATTAATTACGGTAAAAGGGTCTAAAATGAATGGTTTATACATTTTAGATGGTACAATAGTAATTGGTAATGCATCGAAAGCTAGTGTTGTACCTCATAATAATTCCGAATTGTGGCATTTGAGATTGGGGCATGTTAATGAAAGAGGTTTGGTTGAACTAGCTAAACAAGGTTTTCTAGGAAAAGATAAATTGGACAAGCTAGAATTTTGTGAATATTGCATACTAGGCAAGCAACATAGAGTAAAGTTTGGTAGTGGTATGCATCATTCTAGTAGACCTTTTGAGTATGTACATTCGGACCTTTGAGGTCCTTCCAAGACTCCTACTCATGGAGGGGGTTCCTATTTTCTTTCCATCATTGATGATTATTCTAGGAGAGTGTGGGTCTTTGTTTTCAAAAACAAAAGTGACACCTTTGAGAAGTTTAAAGAATGGCACACTCTCATAGAAAATCAAATGGGAACTAAACTAAAAGGTTTGAGAACTGACAATGGCCTGAAGCTTGTTTCAGAGCAATTTAATGAGCTTTGCAGGTTGATAGGAATCAAGAGGCATATGACTATACCAAAAACACCGCAATAAATTGGTCTTGCTGAACGCATGAATATGAGCCTTTTGGAGCGGGTGAGGTGTATGCTTCTAGGAGCAATGTTACCTAAGAGATTCTGGGGTGAAGCAGTGACAACTGCTGCTTATTTGATCAATAGATGTCCATCAACGGGAATAGACTTCAAGACACCTATGGAAGTATGGAGTGGGAAACCGACAGATTACTCATCTTTAAAGGTTTTCGGAGCTTTGACATATGCACATATCAAGCAAGACAAGCTTGAGCCTAGAGCTTTGAAATGTGTCTTCATTGGTTATCCAGAAGGTGTGAAGGTTTACAAGTTGTGGAAATTGGAATCTAGTGGACGATCAAAAGTCTTGATTAGTAGGGATGTTACCTTTGATGAGACCCGTATGGGGATGAAGTGTAAAGACCTAGAGACTTTAGTACCGGAAACAATTGTGGAGGAAACTCAGTTTGAGGTGGAGCTTCCAAATAAAGAGAAAGATGATGCAGAAGACAAAGGTTCGACATCGGAGACAAGTGGAACTCAACCGTTAGTGGATCCTAATTATCTTTTGGCTAGAGATAGAGAAAGGAGGACCATTACGGCACCTATAAGATATGGTTATGCGGACTTGGTGTATTTTGCTCTTAATGCAGCTGAAGATGTGAAAGACTTGGAGCCTAGAAACTTCAAGGAGACATTTGAGAGCAAAGAAAGCAAGTATTGGTTGAAGGCGGTGAATGAAGAGATGGATTCATTGGAAAAAAACCAAATTTGGAAACTTGTGAAGCTACCTAAACACCAAAGGGTAGTTGGATGCAAGTGGATCTTCAAGAAAAAGGACGGTATTCCGGGAGTTGAAGGTCCTAGATACAAAGCAAGACTTGTGGTCTAGGGTTTCACTCAAGTGGAGGGGATCGACTGCAATGAGATCTTCTCACCGCTAGTGAAACATTGTTCCATAAGGATACTTATGGCTATTGTGAATCAATTCAACCTTGAGTTGGAACAAATGGATATAAAAACCGCTTTCTTACATGGTGATCTTGAAGAGACAATCTACATGGAGCAACCAGAAGGTTTTATGGAGGACAAGTCTAAGGTATGTCTTTTGAAGAAATTTTTGTATGGGTTGACGCAAAGCCCTAGGCAATGGTATCGTCGGTTTGATGAATTTCTTTTGAAGACCGGTTTTGTGAGAAGCGGGTATGATTCTTGTGTGTACATGTTGAAGAGGGGTGAGAAAGTCATTCTCTACCTTCTTTTGTGGATGATATCTTGATGGCAAGCTCTAGCAAGGATGAGATTGTGAAGCTCAAAGAAAAGTTAAATGGAGAATTTGAGATGAAAGATCTTGGTCCGGCAAAGAGAGTCCTTGGTATTCATATCTTGAGGAATCGTGACAAAGGCGAACTTTTCTTATCTCAACTTAGTTATTTGAAGAAGGTGGTGGAGCGTTTTTGAATGTCAAACTCTAAAATCGTGAGCACTCCCTTGGGTCACCACACAAAGTTGTCCATAAAACAATATCCTCAATCTGAGGATGAGAAGCAAGAGATGAAAAGTACTCCCTATGCAAGTGGGGTTGGAAGCATCATGTATGGAATGGTGTGTAGTAGACCAGACTTAGCTTATGCGGTTAGCATTGTGTGTCGATTTATGGCAAATCCGGGTATTGTACATTGGCAAGCTTTGAAGTGGGTGTTGAGGTACTTGAATGGGTCTTTGAAGAGCGGTTTGAAGTACACAAGAGCAGCTCAAGATGAAGATGCTTATGAGGGGTATGTAGATGCAGACTATGCAGACAATGTAGACACAAGAAAATCTTTATCGGATTTTGTGTTTACTCTTTATGGCACGGCTATTAGTTGGAAGGCAATACAACAATCAGTGTGGCATTATCTACAACTCAAGCAGAGTACATGAAGGGGTGACAAAGGCCATATGGTTGAAATGGATAATTGGTGATTTAGGAATTACTCAAGAATGTGTAGAGATACATTGTGATAGCCAAAGTGCCATTCACTTGAAGAATCATCAAGTGTATCATGAGAGAACTAAGCACATTGACATTCACTTGCATTTTGTTAGAGACATGATTGAATCAAAAGAGATTATGGTGGAAAAGGAGGCATCAGAAGAGAACCCGGGAATTTCTTACTTTGGTTAGAACTAATTTTAAAATTTGGAAAAATGGGTAATGAACAATTGGGATTATTGTACCTGAGCTAGTTGTTTGTAACTTTGGAGAAAACTTGTTGAAGAATGACTTTTGTGCATTTCACAGGTCTAGGTTTTGACACAGGGATGATATTGATTTCTCCTTCTTGTTATCTTGTTGTGTTAATTTTTTTGTTCTGGGATATATTGTGTAATTTCATGTTTGGGTCCAACAAAATATCCCATTCTCAAATTTTGTCTTGATTTTGTGAAATTCTACTGGCAATTTGTTTTTTCATGTAAAAAAACTGTAAACAGAGGAATAAGACTTTAGGGCTCAAAAATCACTTTTAAAGGAATTTTCATTTACCTATTTCCAAGCGGACTAGCGGGTCACGACGCAGAACCTCCAAATCCAAGGCATGTCATTTTACTACTAGACCAACCCCTCAAAGTTGGTTAACTCCATTGTTGTGTGTCGTACCTTAATTTTTGACCAATTTATTTTTTTATTTTATTTTTATCCGTACGTTGTTTGTTTTTTAGTCGTCCGTTAGCGCGCTAATTCCCGTAATATCTATTTTTATTCGTACTTGTGGTCGCATTTATTTTTCGTTCATCGCTTATTTTTTTAATGTCGCTCGCGTATTAATTTCGTAATTTTTACTCGCGTTTCCAGCGTATTTTAATGTAGCGTAACATTTGCGTTCGTAAAATTTATTTTATTCACGTCGTTGATTTATCGTTTATTTAGCGTAATTTAGCCGAGTATCTCAGTCGTATCAGACGAAATTTCGGCAGAGAGGTATTTTAAAATACCTCATTTTTTTGGTTCCGACGGGACATTTTTTTTAATTATTATTTAATTTTCGTTTTTATTTTTAATTATTTATTTAATTATTTATTTGTCCATTTATTTAATCTGTTTTTTTATTCATTTATCAATTTTATTATTTTTTTAAATCATTGTCCACTTGTCAACTTATCATTGGTTCTGGTCCAACTTTCTCTCCAAGACTCAGCTAAGGGTATTTTCGTCCATTCCATGTATCAGTTACTTAAGGGTTTTTGTCAGAATTAATTAGGCAGGCACAAAATTTCCAGAAAAACACTATCTCATTTTCAGCAGCCTCAAAAAAAGATCAAAGACTATTCTCACCAAGAACACATCAAGAACATTCATCAAAATCTCCAGCAACTTTTTTTTCTTTTTTTCTTTCTCGGATCAATAACAACAATAACACCACAACAGATCCGAATCAACATATCATCATCATCACAACAAAACTCGAATCACACATAACCAACACTAACAACAACAACAACAACACAAATTTCGGCCATCCTCTCATAACCACAAGCCATTTTCGGCCTCAACAATAACAACAACAACAACAACAACATATCATTCAAAAATCACCAATACCAAACATAACCATTCTTTTTCGGATTCACACATAACCACACCAAGTATTTTCAACCGAACCAAAACGTGAGAAGAAGAACAAGGCCGAACCAAATTCAAAAAAAGAAGAAGAAGAAGAACGAGAAAAGAGGAAGGCCGAACGAGCTTGAGGAAAAAAGAACAAGTAAGGTAGTTTCATGATTTATTTATTTTTTTTGTGTTTTTGTGTGAACTTTGAAGCTAGATCTAGACTTGTTTAATGGTTGTTTTAAAAAACCAAGACCGGTTTTGAGTAGAGGAGAAGGAGGAGAAGCTAATGGCATAAAAAATTTAAAAAAAAAAAGTAGCAAACCGCTCCGGCGCGGCGGCTCTCCGGCCGACCACCGCGCCGGAGCATCTCCAGCCACCCCTTCTTTATCTTTGCCGGCGGCGGTTGTTTTAGAGAGAGGAGAGAGCTCTCTCTTGTGTTTTGTTTTAGAGAGAGAAAGGCATGGGGGAAATGAGAAAAACCATAAGAAAAACACTTTTATACTCACTTATGTGAGTTGGGGCGGGTCACCCATGGGTTGACCCAGTACCCGCCCCAGCTCATAACCCTGTACCCAAGCCCATTGTTTCTACTGTCTTACTGTTTTCACTCCCCATTTTGCTATTGCACCCCCCTGCCTTGTGTAGTAATTTTTGTGTTTTTTTAAAATTTCATGTACTATCTTTTAATATTTAATTCATTTAAGCGTTATATTACATTTTCATGCATTTTTATTAGTGTCATAATCTTCATATCATGCATTTTTTTATTTGTTTTTATTTAAATTTTTATCTCTTATATTTTAGTTGATTTTAGGCTTTGAAGTAATATTTCATACTTTTTTCTATTTTTTTATCTAATGTTTTAATTATCATGCAATCACTATCTTTTGGGTCTATTTAATAGTTTAAGTCATAATCTCATGCATTGTGTTTAGTTAGCATTTTAAATATCATGCATAGTATAATTTACTTATTAATTTAATTTCAAACTCATGCATTTTTTCTAACTAATATTTTCCTTTTTTTGAAAACTTGCATTTTATATTTTTTTAAATATGTTTCATGTCGTGCATTTTATTTGGTATTTAATTCTAATATGTGATGTTCTTTTTATGCTTAATGTTTCGGATGTGTCATTTCATTTTGCATTATCTCTAGTATAATCTCATGCATCTTTTAATTTTTTGTTATGTATTTATTGATCATATTTAGTATGTAATTAGGGAATTGATGTAATTTATTTTTCGCGCATTTTTCTTTTGAGACCATAGAATGTATTTAGGGTATGTAATATGTAACCGGCACACGCACTGACACGCGCACCGACACACCACTTTATTTATCGCTTTACGCTCTTTTATTTTTATTCCGCCGTTATGCGATTTCGTCGTTAGTTTAGAGAAAATATTTTCTTCAAAAAAAACCAATCAAGTCAAATTCAAATTTCTTTTAAGTAAACCTTGGTATGTAATCCAAGTTTGTTTTTCCTTTTATTGTCCTTAATCAAATGTTAATTAATTTAATATCCACATTAGACATGGATTTCGTGCAATTAAAAGTAACCAACTTCATCGTATTTTCTTCTTATGCCTTGAGGCCTCTCATCTCTTCTTAAAACCTTTCTTTCAAAAATGTTAAAATCAATTCAACTCATCAAATAAGTTCTTTAGCCGAACTACTTGATTTTGATCCCGATTTATTTGGGTAAGTAGGCAAAGGGTTTCGACCCTTCCAAATCAATAAAAATAACCAAAAACATTCTTCTTCTTTCTCCCTTCTTTCACTTTAACTCTTAACTTTTTAATATAAGTAAAATCAGTTTAGCGCAAGATTAGAGAATAGGTAGAAGGTTCCTATGGGATACCATAGTCGGTTCGGGTGCTTAACACCTTCCCCAATCGAAACCAACCTCCGAATCCAAGGTCTATAAGGGTTTTCACTCACTTTTTCCCTTCCCGCGAATAAAAGTTGAGAGTTCAATGATTCAAGGTTCGAATCTAATCAATGATTTTGACACCCGAAAATCACGAGCACAGAAATGGCGACTTCACTGGGGACCTTTCAGAGGGTTAAGCCTATTTTATCTTTCTTTATTTTTGCGCTTTATTTGCTTACACTTTGTAAATACTTGTTTATTTGTTTACTTTCCTACGTGAGTAGCGAGATAAGTCCCCCTACCCGGACTTGAGAGGAAATTAGGATAGGATGGTGGTATAATCGTAGTACCTTACCAAGAGTGATTTTTGGTTGTGGTACAAGTGATAACCCCACTCAACTAAGGAATCTTGGAAGTATAATTTGTTGACATGAGTATTCGTGTTTGGCATGTTATTTTCAAGTGACCGTCGAAGTTGAGAACCTAGAGTTACATTTAACTCATCTCAGCCTTTTAGGATGTAGTGCGGTGGCTAAAATCATGAGTCAGTCTTGGTTTAGTCGTTACGCGATACTACACTCAAACTAGACTTCCTTGTGAATGTTATGGGACTAGGAGTATTCCTAGGCCTCAATGTATTCAAAAGGGGGTTGTAATTTGGGAACTTGGTAGAACCCTGGTTACAAGTGTATCTGAAACCTTAGTCCTTACCAAATGGCGTGTTTTACCCTCAGCTCCAACTTTGTGGACTTAACCTCACCATGTTTTCTATGTTCTTTAGCATAATCATGCATACATGCATTCATTCATAAACCTTTTTCTCATCAAAAAAAAATCGAAGGACTTAAACGAGTTTTTGTAAACATCACAAAGGTATTGGACCTTGTAAGAATGAACACCAAGAAATACAACTTCAAAAATCTTAACTAAGCTTTTGCTTTTATTAAGAACTTCTCCCTTGGTTACACTCTTACCTTTTGAAAAGGAACTGATTGTAATATCTTTACGAGTTTTCAACTGAAACCATGTTCCTCTGCGATGTTTACAATTCACTTTGACAAATCCTTCGATAACAAAGATTGTATATTTTTGCATAAGCATATCATGCATCATTTGACATTCATAGTTTCTGGTCGGTGTCTCACACTGTGTCTTCTCCATAAGGGGTCAACCCATCAGTCTACTCACATCTACAACACTCGGGCAAATCAGAATGGATCAACTTGAACAAGAGAACCACAAGCTTCATGAAGAGGTGACAACCCTCCGGGCCGAAAATGAGATTTTGAGGAACTTAGTATCTTTGATGACGGTTGCACAAAGTCAGCCATTAACTCTTCCTATTGTCAGCACTCAAGCTCAGCCGGTTGCTTCCACTACCCCGATTTCAACGGTGTTTGCTAGTACTCCTCAAAATGCTATGCTGGAAGGTTATCTCTGGAGCACACCTTTAAGTTCTGATAAAGTATTCCGTCCTGTTGTCTCTGAGGTTCAAGCTCCTTTTGTGCAAATGACAACGCCTATCCCTCAATCGGGCCCTTTGTTCCCTCAAGCTGCTATGACTTACTCGTCTCCTTTGGTCAACACTATTAAGCAAAACCATGAACCTATCCATCACTCAGAAGGTGTGGCTGCATATGACCGGATAGATGAACTGGAAGAAAAGTTTGATAAAATACGGCTGGAATTGAAAGCTCTCCGTGGGACAAAACTGTTTGGCCAGAATGTCTATGACCTTTGCTTGGTTCCCAATGTTGTGATACCACCCAAATTCAAAATCCCTGATTTTGAGAAGTACAAAGGGAACATTTGCCCTAAGGATCATCTGGTGATGTATGTGAGAAAGATGTCTGCTCATATCAAGGATGATGAACTTCTTATCCTTTGTTTCCAGGAGAGTTTGATTGGTGCCGCACTGATATGGTACATGGGTCTGAACAAGGTTGATATCGAAACTTTCAATGATTTGAGTGAGGCTTTCGTTCAGCGATACAACTACAACTTGAACTCGGCCCCAAAAAGAGGTGAATTGCAGGCCATGACCCAAGATGATAATGAGTCCTTCAAAGCTTATGCCCAACGTTGGAGAGATTTCGCCGCACAAGTCCGTCCATCTCTGGAAGAGAAAGAGTTGCCCGAGATTTTCCTTGATACTCTTGATCAGTTCTATTATGAGCGTATGTTGACAAGTGCATCCGGCAGCTTCGCAGAGATGATAACCGTGGGTATGCGCATTGAAGAATTGGTCCGAAAAGGACGTTTGGTCAAAGGAAGTTTTCTCACTGATGGATCAGAGGATGAAGACCAGGAAGCGAGTATGGTGGAAGGTTGGCCTCAACAACAGTATTTGGCTTATCACCCTGTTGCCTCTATTATGCCAATCACAAACGCTGTTTCCAATCCAGTGTGTCAACCCCAATTTCAACAACCGCCTCGACAACAGGCTCCAAGAACACAGATTGATCCTATTCCTATGAAATATGCAGATTTGTTTCCAATATTGCTTGAAAGGAATTTGGTCTACACCAAGGCACCTCTTCCGTTGCCAGCAAAATTGCCAGCCCGGTACAGACCCGACCGTTTTTGTGCCTTCCATCAAGGGGCACCAGGTCACGATATTGAAGACTGCTTTGCTTTGAAGAAGATAGTTCATAAGCTGGTCCAGAAGAACCTCTGGTCATTCTAAAGTTTGAACTCTGACATGGAAGTTAACTGGATCATGATATTCATTGACATGTGGAATGTTTAGTTACACTTGGGTCGTTGCTGATGTTTCTTTCTACTACTCATTTGTTCAATTAATATGTTTGTTTGCTGTTCTATGTTGTTCAAAAAAATCCTTTCGTCCCACCCGAGGCGAAAGTGAACTTGTTTAGGGCTTTTTGCTTTATGTATTTTTCATCATTAATTAAAAAGTCGCTTTGATCCCGACTTTGTTTTATTTTGTGTTTTTTTCTGGAAAAATGGTAATACAAAAAACCAAAAAATTCTTTTTCTTTAATCATATTCGCATAATCATAATTTTCACTTATCTATCAAAATCAATAATCAAAGCATGCATTAATAAACCCGTTGAACACCTTAATCTTGTACTCTCTCTCGACTTTGAGTTCCTTGTGTCTGAAACTGAAGAAAAGGAGGATGGATTCCCAATGAGAAATCTTGTCTACTGGGGCATCTCAGCCATTGAAGCTACAAAGAAGTATCAAGAAAGACTGTCCAAAAGATGACATTCAATTGCAAAAATTGGCAATGAGATGTTATCATTTGCCTTGTATAAGAATTGTACTCCAGTACACACTTCAACAGGGGCAATCCCTCCCACCATCCCTCAGTACACAACATGAAGTTCAGAGTCCCGTCAATGGAAGTTTTGATGAAGGTTAAGCTTGTTTGCACTTAAATGCATTATGGTCTTATGTCCTGGACAGTTATATCAAAAGGACGAAGCAAGTTTCGACAAAGAAGGATCGTCCCCGTGAATGTCAAAAAAAGCGGCCTTGTGCTCAAACATATGTTATCTGATTTTTACCAGACTCCAGGGGCAAAAGAATGCCTAATTGTAAAGAATGGTGATGAACTTGTACGTCCTGTGAATACCGATGCAGTCAAGAAATACTTTGTTAAAGTGAAAGGGTTTCGACCCTTCCAAATCAATAAAAATAACCAAAAACATTCTTCTTCTTTCTCCCTTCTTTCACTTTAACTCTTAACTTTTTAATATAAGTAAAATCAGTTTAGCGCAAGATTAGAGAATAGGTAGAAGGTTCCTATGGGATACCATAGTCGGTTCGGGTGCTTAACACCTTCCCCAATCGAAACCAACCTCCGAATCCAAGGTCTATAAGGGTTTTCACTCACTTTTTCCCTTCCCGCGAATAAAAGTTGAGAGTTCAATGATTCAAGGTTCGAATCTAATCAATGATTTTGACACCCGAAAATCACGAGCACATTGTGTGTAAAGTTATCATTCTTCATTTGTCAACATATATCTTTTACATGTAGTCATTGTTTGGGAAACATGAATAACTTTATTGTTAGATCACATCAATCACTCCATAAGTTCTTAACAAACACCTCTTTCCCCCAAAAAATGTAAAATGAACATTCACGTAATTTTTAACATTAATATTTTCATGTTTGCAATCCAATACAGTTTATTTTTCTGTTGTATGATACTAAACTCGAGGAGCATCTATGTATTCTCTATAACTGCGGTTTTAGATTGGAAATTATTTTCAATACAATACATATATGTTCGTTTTTTCTTTCTTAGTCATTATGAGCCATGGATACTTGTCTTGAGACCGAACCAGATTAATTTGGCGTCATGCTAGTTGTTACACTCTAACTGAAGTTTAACAATAAAACTACTAGCTTATTTATAACAACCTATGGTGTTTAACATGGCACTAAAATGCTTTAAAATGTATCAACAAAATAGGTTTTTGATTAATAGAAGAGGAAGAAATATTTCAATCATAACGCATATTTTCAACCAAAGACTTATAATGTATTGTGATGTTAGAGTAGGGAAGAGAGATTCATTTTTCACGTTAGGGACTACTTGTTAATACCTTGGAACAAGATCTTGTATGTGTTACAATTGTTGTTATGTTGCATGTTATTGCATAAGTATTCATAAATTATATTTCCTTTGCAGTTCTTTCCAAAGTCTGGTACCCCGACAAAGAATGAGATTGTCTTGACTGCTCCAACAGGAGAGAAAATCTATACTAGGAGGCGTATGGAGAAGTATTTGAAGGAAAACGGTGACCCAAAGATCTTAGAATTTGATTGGGGCAATGGCGAGAATCTGAGAAGATCAGCAAGAATCAACGAGAAGGCCAAGGCACCTCCTCTAGTAGAGCACGAAAGTGATCCCTCGAAGAAACGGGGCAAAAAATTAGCAGCTGATTTAAAAGTATCAAAACAGAAGATTGATGACAAAGGAGTTGAGGGATCTGAAGTTGTCTAGACTAAAGATGAAGAAAATATTAGAAAACCAGCAAAGGAGATGAAGAAAAGATGGTGAAATAAAGATTGGAAGATTGGTCAAAGCTCCAAATAAGGAATAGAATAAACTCTTGGCTTCTGTCTTCTGTCATTCTGACGACGCCTTTAATTCTATCTGATGATGATTGTAGCCTGTTGTTTATCTGATTGTACCATTAGCCTTGTCGTGACCCTTTTTAATGGCTAAATTTTGTGTGTTGCATGGTTGCAATTAATTATACTTTTGCGGTTTGAAAGTCTTTCCATTTTCACTGTTGCGTGAACAATAAGAAAATATTAGAAAACCAGCAAAGGAGATGAAGAAAAGATGGAGGAATAAAGATTGGAAGATTGGTCAAAGCTCCTAATAAGGAATATAATAAACTATTGGCTTATGTCTTCTCTCACTCTGACGATGCCTTTAATTCTATCTGATGATGACTGTAGTCTGTTGTTTATCTAATTGTAACATTAGCCTTGTCGTGACTAGGGGTGTTCGCGGTTCGGTTTGGATCGGTTTTGAGGCAAAAATTCATTTGATCCAAAGATAAAATTTTATGCGGTTTGGTTTGGTTTTGGATGATTAATTTTAAAAACCGATTCAATCTGATCCAAATTAATGCGGTTTAATTTGGACCGCTTTTTGGATATCCAAATTACAAATTGTAACTTTTTTTTATTAACAAAAATATGATAAAATAATAGATTCGATACAAAATATGATGACATGATTTCTAAAAAAATTAATAGTACGGAATAACAATGATTGATTATCTTTGAAACATACAAAATATAAACAAAATTGACTAAATTAAACTCATATGTAGTATTAAAAGAATTAAAAGAAAAATAATAATAATAGCTTAGTATAGTATATTATACTTATAAAAATGGAAATATGTATTAAAATATTTGTATGCGGTTCGGTTTTGAAAAATCAATCCAAAATTCGATCCAATCCGAGCGGTTTTCACAAAATGTCATCCAAACACATCCAATAATATTCGGTTTTGTGCGGTTTTCGGTTTTTTTGGATCAGTTTGCGGTTTTTATTTGGATCGGTTTGGATTTGATCACCCCTAGTCATGACCTTTTTAATGGCTAAATTTTGTGTGTGACATGGTTAAAGTTAATTGTATTTATGGAGCTTGAAAGTCTTTCCATTTTCACTGTTGGGTGAACAACAACATTGCTTGTAAAATTCTCAATGACATTAAAATTACAATTTTGTGAGATAATTTGGATCCAAGTTTAAACTTCACGAGCCATGAAAAATGAGCTTGTTGGTCTTTCTTAGATATGGGTCTGCCCGAAACACCATATTTTGGTGAGCCAGAAGGGAGTATTAATGTAATTCTCTATATCTAAGATGAAATATTAATGAAAATACTTTCTAGTAGCTTCTTCACTCAATGTTCAAATCCCTTTAACTTGAGAAAACATTAACATGAACTAGGGAATATAAGTTTATAAGAGGAAAACATATGTTTTTGGAATTTGAAACTTGCTTTAAAAAAAACCACCGAATATATTAAAGGGTTGATTTGCGCATTCGGTCGTTATCTTTAGGAAGTTTTGTCGGCATTGCTAAAAATTGTGCAAGGAAGACGATCAACCATGATGTGCCCAAACAACTATATCGGTCTACCATTGACTTTATAGTAGAAAATAGATCGATAACTTGAAAGTAGAGAGGGTGAAGAGAAAGAAAATTTTAATAACTCAAAGCATTTTTTGGAATCAAATGAACTGAGGAAGAGTCATATATTCATAGAAGAAGTCTAACACTCAATTACGCTAAAAATGTGGGAACACGTTGATTGTGTTTCTTATCAATTCTGAACACTCCGATGACGGTCGAGGTTGTTGAACGGTTGTTAACGATACTCTAGTACGATAGAGGTTGAATCTTTACGGTGGAGGAGAAAAGTGCATGCAGACACGTTTACATTTCAACGCTCAAGTCAGTGTCTGAGAGAGATGGTAATGTGAGGAAAAGTGAATCATATCTTTAGGGTGACGCTGAGTCACCCTTATATAGCCACAGAGAATGGTAATGAGTTTAGTGAAATGCGGCAACATCGTAGGGATCCGTTGGGGATTGCATGTTTGCTGGATATCATGTTACGGTGTGCTCCTCCACTGTTTCTAGCCTTGTTTTCATTGGGCTTTGGCCTATTGGGCCTAATGTGATTGGGCTTCCATCCAGTCTGGAACAATTGTGCCCCAAGTAATTACTTTATTTGTGACGTAGACTTGTTTCTGGAGGTGTAGGAGAGATTTTTCGCGAAGGTTGCCTTTTAGGAATAAATTTATTCATTCGTGGAGGGTTGCTGCCTTCGTTACGTTTGTTGGTGGGCTCTCTCGTGACGTCTGTTAGTAAATATCGTTCTCCATCGTTCCAATCAAGATCTCATGGTGGTACTTCTTTGTGAGTGGGGTTAGTTGGTGAATATGAAGTTTGTCCAGTTTCACTTTCCTCATGCCCCCAACGTGTGGAGCACGAGCGCACGTCTAGGTAACCGAAATCCACGTGCCCCAGTACTCGAGTGCCTTCCGGTTTTCAATTTTTAAAGCATGTAAAAGGTGAGAAACTCCTCATTCCTACTCTTTCCAATTTACTTACTCTGATTTTACTCCTTGCGAAATCTTCTCTCTTCTTAGACAACATTTCCCTTTACCAGATCATTTGCAAACCCATTTCAGATTCTACAATCATTTTCCCCGATCCTTTTGGCTAGAATCCAGGGATTCTTCATTCCAGTTGTTTCCAACATTTGGAGTAAAGTGATTTTTCGCACCTTCCTTCCTTTCTTAAAAAAGGTAATATCTTTCTCCCTTATTTTCTTTTTCGCTTTTTCCTTTTTTTTATGTATTAGGATGGAGAGAGAGACTGCTTTTGGTGATTTTGAGAGTTCGATTCTGAGTGATCGCTAAGATGGTGTGAATGAGATAGATTCGACTCAAGCGGGGGATCCATGCAGTGTATCGTATATAAAAGTGGGTGTATATAGAGCTGTCAAAGTGGGTGTAGATTGCTAGCTTACTCCTTAATAATTTTAGATATTTTTAAATTGCTAATTTACTCTTTAATATTTTTAGGTGAGTCTAAATTAGCAGCCCCATATATATATATATATATATGGGAAATGCTTTTATACACCAATCAATTTTCATGAAGGTGTGTTTTAGCATTGAACACCTTTTATGTTTGGAAAAAAAAAACTAACTTTTTCTTTTTAAACGTCAAATTTAAGGGCAATTATGTAGTTTGACCCTTAATGTTAATTTTTTTTTCTTCTTCTTTCTCTTGCCCGTTCAGATGGATAATGGCGTGAATACATTTCCAGATTTTTATTTTTCTTTCATAAAACAAAAAAAAACTTCTTTTTTGTTTCATGGGAAATGTCAAATGATATATAGACTATGGAAGGAGAAAATTTGGTGTTAATAAGAACAATAAAAATAGGATGCGAAACCTCAAATTTTCCTTTCTTGTACTGAATAATGTCTTTTATTGGGGATGAAAGTTTTTCTGTTTTAAGATAAGGGAGAAAAGATTTGAAAGAAAGAAAAATAACAATAATTAATTTTAAATTACATATCTACCCTTCTAATGTTAAATATCAATAATTATATATACTAGCCCATAGACCCGTGCTAACGCACGAGTCATATCAAATGTAATATTTAACGGTAATAGGTAACAAAATAGTTTAGATGAATATCATGATTGTCGTATAGTATTTCATAAAAATTAGGTTAAAATTATGTTAAGTATAGCGAGACGGGTAAATATTTATAAGTAAGAGATTAACATTTTGATAAAATTTAATCTAGGGTTAATATAGTAAAATCAGACGATAGAATTAGGTTAAATATAGGGTTAATATTGCGTTCGGGGTAACATTTATAAATAAGAGATAAGTAAGAGATTAACATTTTGATTAAATTAAATCTAGGGTTAATATAGTAAAATCAGGTGATAAAATTAGGTTAAATCTAGGGTTAATATTGCGTTCGGGTTAACATTTATAAATAAGATATAAGTAAGAGATTAACATTTTGATTAAATTAAATCTAGGGTTAATATAGTAAAATCAGATGATAAAATTAGGTTAAATCTAGGGTTAATATTGCGTTCGGGTTAACATTTATAAATAAGAGATTAACATTTTGATTAAATTAAATCTAGGGTTAATATAGTAAAATCAGATGATAAAATTAAGTTAAATCTAGGGTTAATATTGCATTCGGGTTAACATTTATAAATAAGAGATGTGTGGTCACCGTTACCGCGTTCACTTGCCATGCAATTTTTTTTCTAATGTTAAATATGTTTTTTGTTCCTATAAAATTTCCAGATTTCAAGTTTTAGTCTTTTTAAAAAATTTCATTAATTTTTAATTTTTGTAAAGTTTTCCATCTCACTTGAAGTCTTTGTTTTAAGTCAACTCATGTGTATACACTTCAGATTTTTAAACAAATATTTATAAGATGTTTACAAAATTATAACAATTCTCAGGCAAAAAATTAGAATTTTTTTTAACAAGATATAAATTAAATATAAGTTTGTATGCGGTAAAAACTTTTTGTTTTTTAAGGAATTTAATTTACCACTTGTAAAAATTGAAATTGTTTTTTACAGATATTTTTGAAAATTTATAGCAATCAAAAACATAATTAAAAAAGAAAATGTCATTTTTCATTTTGTTTTGAAAGAAATTGGTGAAACGACGCCGTTTGATACTTGTTCAAAAAATAGAAACAAGAATCCCAGTCAGAGAATTCGCACTGCAATCTAAATGTCGACGTCCGCTTCAATCGCCGATCTCCGCACAACCACTTCACGGCGTCGTTCGCCGACCACCACCGCCGCATCTCAAATCAGGTTCAAAATTGAATTCTAAACTTTTTCATTTTCCCCTTTTCATTCAGTTTTATTTGCGTTGTTCTTAATTTTCTGATGTTTTAATATAACTAAGTTATGAGTTTTAGTTTATGTTATGTAATGTGACTTGCTACCTATGAAGCACGGATATGAACACTAGGACTGACACGACACGGATACTGACACGCCGACACTACTAATAACATGAAGAATAAAAAAATCATAGTTTAGTGTAATTATATGTGTCGGTGTCGTGTCATGTCAGGTGTCGATACTGACACGACACGTGTCCGACAGGACACACCTATCTACGTGTCGGTGTCGAACAAGACATGTATCCGTCACCGGGACATGTATAATAGGAGGAGTATCTCTACTTAATAGCTTGCTATGTATTGTTTTTAATATGCGTATACTTACTATATAATTGGCTTTGGTGAGATAATGAAGTGAATCTGAGATTGTTTAATATTTGGTCTATTGTTTTATGTGATTTTGTTTGCTGGATGCATCTTTTATTTTTTGATGTGGAATTTTTGTAATGATTTTTTTTGTTTTAAATGAAGACTAGGTCACGTGGTTCAATTAGTGACCAATGTTGTCAAACATCGGTTATAACGCTAAAGCATAGTGGTTAGAAATCAATCACGCAACACTTCAGAATTCGCTCGCATTGTCATCGTCTGCTTCAATCGTCGCTAAATCATAGTGGTTAGAAATCAATCACACAACACTTCAGAATTCGCTCGCAATGTCATCGTCTACTTCAATCGTCGCTAAAGCATAGTGGTTAGAAATCAATCACACATCACTTCAGAATTCGCTCGCAATGTCATCATCTGCTTCAATCGTCGCTCCTCGACCACCACCGCATCTCAAATCAGGTTCAACAACTTTTTAATTTTCCAATATTTCTTTCTCACTCATTCATAGCTTTATTCTTTTACCGATTTATTTTCGTTGTTCTTAAATTCTGATTCAATAGCATACTTACTTACGTATTCTTTTGCCGATTTAATCTCGTAAAATCTAAGTGAAATTGAATAGGTTATGAATGTATGCATACTTACTATATAAGTGGCTACTTGAGATAATGAAGAGAATCTGAGATAGTTCAATGTTAATTATGTTGTTTCCTTTGTGATTTTATTTGCTGGATGCATAGTATATTTTTCCAATCCTAGGATAGATATAAGTTATGATCCTTATGCATAATCCAACATTAGATCAATGCAAAGAGCTGCACACAAAGCTTATTCCTCTTCTCCATGAACATCTGTCAAACCAACTTGTAGTTTGTAGCATTGTCTGTTTGAATTTGGACTATATTTTCTTCACCCACAACCTCAACAATTTCATCCATCATTTTGTAAACTTTATCAGTTGTCTTTGAAATGGCAAATGCAACAATTGATTTTAAAAAGAAAGTTCTCATAGTACTCTTCACCAAAGAGTTTAGGATAGGCCTCCTCATCTGATTAATCCATCCATACAATAACCAAGCCTTATCCCACTACGTGGGCAGCTACATGGTTCAAACAATGCCTTATACTTACTATATAATTGGCTTTGGTGAGATAACGAAGTGAATCTGAGATGGTTTAATTTTTGGTCTTTTGTTTCCTGTGAATTTGTATGCGCATCTTTTATTTTTCTATGTGGAATTTTTGTAATGATTTTTGATTTTAAATGAAACTAGGTCATGTGGTTCAATAATGACCAATGTTGTGAAACATTGGTTATAACGAATGGCGGTAAAGCATAGTGGTTAGAAATCAATCACACAACAATTCAGAATTTGCTGGTAATGTCATCGTTCGCTTCATTCGTCGCTCCTCAACCACCACAGATTCTTAAATCAGGTTCAACAACTTTTTAATTTTCCAATATTTCTTTCTCACTCATTCATAGCTTTAATCTTTTGCGATTTATTTTCGTTGTTCTTAAATTCAGATTCAATAGCAATTTAATCTCGTAAAATCTAAGTCAAATTGAATAGGTTATGAATATACGAACAGAGAATCTGAGATAGTTCAATGTTAATTATGTTGTTTCCTTTGTGATTTTGTTTGCTGGATGCATAAGATATTTTTCCAATTCTAGCATAGATATAAGTTCTGATCTTTTTACCATAAGCAATAGTCTCTATGCATAATCCAACATTAGATCAATGCAATGAGTCGCACATAAAGCTTATTCCTCTTCTCCATCAACATCTGTCAAACCAACTTGTAGTTTGTAGCATTGTCTGTTAGAATTTGGACTATATTTTCTTCACCCACAACCTCAACAATTTCATCCATCATTTTGTAAACTTTATCAGTTGTCTTTGAAATGGCATAAGCAACAATTGATTTTAAAAAGAAAGTTTCCATAGTACTTTTTACCGAAGAGTTTAGGATAAGCCTCCGCATCTGGTTAATCCATCCATACAACAACCAAGCCTTCTCCCACTAAGTGGACAGCTACATGGATCAAACAATGCCATAATGTTCTATCATATTCACACCATTACGTATTTGATCCATGTCATTGAGATTCGACATAGTTTTAAGTCGGGTGTTGAGGCCTAACACAACTCTCCTTTTATCGGGGCTTGGGACCGGCTATGCATATCAAGACTAACATAGGCTGGATTAATAAATAAAATTATTTGAAATTGGTGGTCTCTACAGGGATCGAACCCGTCTAGTGCTCTGACCAACTTTGTTTCGGACTTTCGGCTCATGATTGTACATCAAATCTTTTTCGAATCCACTTTATGCTCCTTCAATATGTTATGTGTAGCCTCAACAATTTTCTTCTAATGTTTATCTCTAATATCATAGTAAGATGGTCGCTTATATCTAATACCAAATTGACCAATCATTTCACACATCTATATCAATTCTTTATTCTTTTACAAAATTAAAGGGGATAATATTTTATTGTAAATGAATGTTGGAACATATAGGTCAGTATCCTCCTTCAATTTCTTCTTCAAGCTTATATCCAATATCAAAAACTAGGGTTTTGTTTTTGTTTTTAAAGAACCGCCTTGCAAATCGAGTCACACATTACCCAAGCAAAAACATGGACCAAGTATATACACAATAGCTTCTTTTCTTTACATCATGCTTTTACTTTCTTAATCTTGTTTTTTCTCCTATAAAAAGAGTAGGAATTATTGAGAGATTTATAGATTATTACACATCAATTTATTCTCCCCTCCATGGGAATTTTTTTCCCACTCATTTCCTTGGGAATAAAATAACTTCCCAAAGAATCCTTTATTACCAGGAATAAAATCTAAAAACTTGTAACATACATAAGAATGCATATTTTCAATCCTTTTATTCCCAAAAATCTACAAAGGTAACTTGAAACAAGCACATCCTTTATTTCCTCCACTCTTTCCTGCAAAACCCTAACTTTCATAAATCAAGCCATAGAGTACGTGAACCAAAGCTGTTGTTTTTCTCTCTAACAATTAAATCTATTAGTGGTTGAGTAACAACACCATCATTGCCCCATCTCCACTGCCATGCCATTGGCCCGCGAAGCGCCAGTTGCAATAGCGATCATAGATGTAAGATGCCGCTAATAATGGTTGAGTAACAACACCATCATTGCCCCATCTCAGTTCCATAGAATTTGTGCTTGTAGGCGTGATCGAGGTTGTCAAGACCGGTAGGGGGGTTGCAAGATCATCAAATGCAAGATCGTAACTAGGATCAGAAGATTGTTCTTAAACTTCTGATCCAGTATCAATTTAATCTAATAGAATCTAAATGAAATTGAATAGGTTCTTAAATAACTCATTCATTCCTTGAGATAATGAAGAGAATTTGAGATAGTTCAATGTTAATTATGTTGTTTCCTTTGTGATTTTGTTTGCTGGATGCATATTATATTTCTGCAATCCTAACATAGAAATTCACCCCTTGAAGTGAATAAGTGAAGTATTTGGGGTTCGAACCCCGGCCCATGCATTTCGCAATGTCCCTACCCCAGCCCCTTGAGGTGAATAAGTTGTAATCATTTTACCTGAAGCAATAGTGACATTCCACACGTGTCTCATCGGTTTCAATCTCAAACTAAATAAATAAAGAAAATAAATATTATTTAATTGATTAAACATTAAATATTTTTCTTCTCTATTTTTTATCCACCTTTTACTTAAAAACACACACACACACACACAACCAATCTCACTTTCACTCCAACAAACGCAAAAATCAAAACAAAACCAAAAACCCTAAGTATTTTTTCTCTCCTTTTTCCCTTCTCTTCATCATCTTTCAATTATTTATGAATTATTGTTCAATTATACAAAATTGTAAGGTTTATTATTATTATTATTATAATTAATTCTGGTATTGTCGTTCTATTTGAATTTTTTGGGGGAAATTGGCAGGCGAAAATGGTGAGATCAGTGGAGAAGGAAGGTTCTGCTGCTGTCAGAGCTGATGCAGGTGCATCGGAGGAGCCTGTTTGGTTGGATCTACCTGCACCATCTGGTTGGACCAAAAAGGTTCTGATTCTTTGACTATTCAATTGTTGTGCAATTTCAATTTCATGTTGTTGTAATTTCATGTTTCTTGTTTGATTTTCGTGTTGGTTTTGTTTAATTTCAAGATCTGTGTTTGTAAGATGCTGTGATTTTGTTTTTCACAATTAGGGATTTGATTTTGAATTTTCACCCATTTTGTTGTTTTCTTGAATTTTGAACTGTTGAATGTGTGTTTCTAGATTTATGGCAAAGATTTAGGTATTTTGTTCTCTGAAGTCTGAAAATTATCTAGTTGCTGGGTGTTGAGTCACCTGCTAGGGTTTTCAAGATTGTTGACTTGGTACCAAAATAAGTTTGTTACTCTGCGGGAATTTCTTACTTTTGTTAGAACTATTTTTAAAATTTGGCAGAATGGGTAATGAGCAATTGGGCTTGATTGTTCCTGAGCTAGTTGTTTGTTACTATGCGAATGACTTTTGTGCATTTCACAGCTCTAGGTTTTGACACAGGGATGATATTGTTTTCTCGGTGTTGTTATCTTGTTGAGTTTAATTTTTTGTTGTAGGATTGATTATGTAATTTCATGTTTGGGTCCAACAAAAATATCCCATCATCAGAATTGTCTTGATTTTGTAAAATTTTACTAGCAATTTATTTTTTTTATGTAAAAAAACTGTAAAAAGTGGAAGAAAACTTTAGGGCTCAAAAACCACTTTTAAAGGAATTTTCATTTGCCTATTTCTAGGGTGCTAGCGGGTCATGACCTGGAACCTCCAGATCCAAGGCCTGTCATTTTACTACTAGACTAACCCCTTGAAGTTGGTTAACTCCATTGTTGTGTGTAAAGTTATCATTCTTCATTTAGTCACGACCTGGAACCTCCAGATCCAAGGCCTGTCATTTTACTACTAGACCAACCCCTCGAAGTTTGTTAACTCCATTGTTGTGTGTAAAGTTATCATTCTTCATTTGGTCACGACCTGGAACCTCCAGATCCAAGGCCTGTCATTTTACTACTAGACCAACCCCTCGAAGTTTGTTAACTCCATTGTTGTGTGTAAAGTTATCATTCTTCATTTGTCAAACACCTCTTTCCCCCAAAGCTTGTAAAATGAACATTCACATAATTTTTAACATTAATATTTTCATGTTTGCAATCCAATACAGTTTACTTTTCTGTTTTTTTTTTTTTTTTTCCTGTTTAGTTTCTAAGGTGTTCAGTTTGCTCTAAAGACAGTGATCCAACTAATACAATTTCGGTTAGCACCGATCTTAAGATATTAGATTGTCAAATCTTTTAACAGATCATCCCTACTGCTCAATCAAACTTAGTGTTGGTTTGCAAATCCAACATTGGCCAGAGCATGAGCCACATGGTATTATTGAACCCAGTAAATCAGTCATGTAAATTATGCCCACACATAAGTCAGTATGGAGGAAATAAACCATGTTTCTTACCATGTAAACGTCTAATAAATTTCATAATATTTTCTGCCATCTTTGTAACCGTTTAATAGCTTGGAACAAGATCTTGTATGTGTTATAGTTGTTGCTTTGTTTCATGTTATTGCATGAGTATTCATAAATTTTATTTCCTTTGCAGTACTTCTTTTCAAAGTCCGGTACCCCGACAAAGAATGAGATTGTCTTTACTGCTCCAACAGGAGAAAAAATCCATACGAGGAGGCATATGGAAAAGTATCTAAAGGAAAACGGTGGCCCTAAGATTGCAGAATTTGATTGGGGCAATGGCGAGACTGCGAGAAGATCAGCAAGAATCATGGAGAAGGCTAAGGCAGCTCCTCTAGTAGGGCATGAAAGTGAGCCCCCTAAGAAACGGGGCAAAAAGTCGGCATCTGATTTTAAAGCATCAAAAGGGAAGATTGATGACAAAGGAGCTGAAGGGTCTGAAGTTGTCCAGACTAAAGACGAAGAAAAGATTGGACAACCAGCAAAGGAGATGAAGAAAAAATGGTGGAAAAGAGATTGGAAGATTGGTCAATGCTCCGAATAAGGAATAGAATAAACTCTTGGCTTCTGTCATTGATAACGCCTTTAATTCTACCCAATGATGACTGTAGTCTTTGTTGTTTATCTGTTTGTTCATTAAACAATTAGCCTTGAATATGGCTCTTGCCTTTGTCGTGACGATTTTTAATGGCTAAATTTTGTCTGGTGACATGGTTGCAGTTAATTATACTTCTGCAGCTTGAAAGTTTTTCCATTTTCACAGTAATGCATGTAGTAAAATTCTCAATGAAATTAAAATTACAATTTTGTGAGTCAATTTAGATCCAAGTTTAAACTTCATGAGCCATGAAAAATGAGCTTGTTGGTCTTTCCTAGATAAAGTTGTGATATGGGTCTGCCCTAAACACCAGAATTTGGTGATCCAGAAGGGAATATTAATGGAATTCTCTATATCTAAGATGGAGTATTCAAGAAATTACTTTCTTGTAGCTTCTTCAGTTAATATTCAATTCCCTTCAAGTTTACCACCCAGTCCTGTCAATTTGAAAGACTGCATAATTCTTAGCAAATGCCAAAAACATCGATGTTAAGGCTTTGTTTGAGAGTTTGGAGGAGAAGAGAAGGTAATGTTTTGGGGGGATGAGGTTAGAGGGAGAAATACATAAATCTTTCAAAAATTGAGTGTTTTTCTAATAAATTGATAAAAGAATATTTATGATTGATGTACTTTTAATTTTACGTGTATTATAACAATATATACTAGATTTGAAAATTTTATTCAAACTCTTCAAAACATTTCAAAACCCTCATACAATACAATTTTTTAGTTCCTCCAAATTATGATGATTTTATATTATGAAGAAAATTAAGCTCCTCAAAACACTTCCCTTTGAAGTGTGCTTGAAGAAATATTAGATCCTACTTTTTAAGAAATTACGTGCATATGAGGTTAAATATCTATATTCTGAGCCTAGAATTCTGTTGGCAACTGTTACAATAAACAAATGCGTGTGTGCGCGCACACACTTAAGAAAGCTAACGAGGATAGTTTATTTTCAAGGTTACATAGACTATTTTTAGTGTATTTGGATTTCATTTTAAGATAGTTTAAAAACATATTTGAGCAGTCAACAAGTCTTAGATCAACTAGAAAAATTGTCAAAATTGCTAGACTAAATGTTTTAACTGGGGTTCGAACCAGGACTCCTTCATTTGTAATTATTTTTATAAATAACAGAAGGCCAGAAATTGAAATCCAAACACACTTAATATTCCAGGTGCTAACCATCTAATCTAAATAAAGAGAAGCCTAAAATTGAACAAGATGCTCGATAGAGGAGCATGTTTTCTGTATTATATGAAGTTTAATTCCTAATTGAATGAATCACACCTGATGAAACCAATGAAGCAAGTGAAAAGTTGATTGTGTCCAGCCTAGACTCCAAGAAGATTAAAATAAAATAAATAAATACATAAAAATTTCTCCAAATGGAGAGTATAGAGTGTCTCAAACATATGTTTTGGATTTGTACTTTCCACTGGAAAATGATAATAAAGGGCACAAGTTTCTTCCAATTTTGAAATTGAATCTAATGCTAATATATGAGCATTTACACAACAAGGTCAAAATTTAGTACAAATTATTGCTATTGATTTAGAAATTATATGACTATTGTTACTATCAATATTATTGCGATAAAATTAAAAACATGCAACTTACTTCTTGTGTAACTTTTAATACCAAATTCCATAATGCATTTAAGTGCATATTTGAATTGACAGTAAGTTTTAAAGAATCTCGGTGTTAATGTGATTCCGAATATATTACAGAGTTGATTCGCGCAATCGGTCGTTATCTTCAAGACGTTTTGTCGGGACTACTGGAAATTAAGAAAGAAAGACCATCGATCACACCCACGATATATTGGTTTACCTCTGACTTTACAGTAGAAAACGTTTTATAATCACACCCACTATGACTATTAAAACCACTCTAATACGGTATGAATACAACTCAATACATAAAGGGACAAAAAAAGTAGAAGAGAAGAATCATACAATATAATAAAGCAAACTAAGTACCGATGATTATAGAAAAGCACCTCTCGCCTCTCTCTCTAGAAAATTTGTACTCTCTGCCACTTTCATCTTATTCCTCCCCAATCCAAATCCTCTTTTATAAGATGTAGATGTTCAAGATGGTGGTGCAACGAGTGAGGGTTATCCTTCGCACCACCTCTTACTGTTATATCTGCCAGCTGCGTTGTTGTTGTTGTTGTTCTCCGACAGTCTTGCTTGTTGTTATTGGGTGTTGTTCGTTCGTTTTTCAACTGTTGAGTTCCTCTCCGCATCACTGTCGCTTTCTCCTCCGTCTGACGTTCCCTTCGTCGTTCTCATCCGTCAATGTCGCCGTCATAGGTTTGTAAGGTTTCGTCCGACGAGTGGCCATGAGGATTTGTTTGTTTCATAGTCGCTTTCAGATTTGTTCAAAGTATACCCTTCCACAAGTTGTGGTGGTGATGGTTAGGGTGGAGGTTTTGTGTCGTGGTGGTGATGTGGTTGGTTCGGGTGGAGGTTTAGTGTCATGGTGGTGATGCAGTGGTGGATTGCAGGTGATGATAGAGGGACGCCAATGGTGACAGTGTAAATGGTGGTAGTTGGTGCGACGGTCCTTTGGGGTTGGTGGTGAAAGGTGGTTTTTGGAGTGTTTTTGTGTGGTTGGGTGGTGGCTATGTGGATGTGCTGGTCGCGTATGTAACACCCCAATTTTCTGTTTTTTATTTAATTCAACGATATTAATATGTGAAGTTTTGATTAATAATATTATTGATGCTACTTGTGCTTGAGTATTATTTTGTTGTTGAGAAAATGTAATATTGATGATGTTTGACAAGTAGTATGAGAATTTAAATAAAATGAATGGAGGAATTAAAATAAAATGATGTAGAGTCGGGGGTGTAGAATTTAAGTTTTATATAAGTGGGGGAGGAGTAAAAGAATAATGAGTAGTGGAGAAGAGAATCTTAACAAGTGAACGACCCAAGTATAAATAGAAAGGATAAGAGTTAGAAAAGTCAGTATTGTTGAACGTGAAAAGAATGGAAAAGAGGAGCAGAGGAGGAGAAAACCCTAGCCGCCAAGAAGAGAGCCAAAAGTTGTAACTTCTGAAAAATTCAAGGTAAGAGGGAGAATCTCTTTATCTCTAGGGTTTATATTTTTATTGTGGGGTTGTACAGATGTTAGGGTAAGAGTTCTATTGCGATGATGATGATGTTGTTGAGGAGATTGATGTGTTAAGGAGTGAGAATCGAGGGAAACTAGTTTAGGTTTTTGAGTTGAATTTTTAATCTTAAAAAGGGTGGATAATACGGTAGGTTAACGAAGAATTAGTGTTTGAATGATAGGTTAATCATGGACTGAGGATTATGGTTGAAAACGAGGTTTGGAGAGGTCCCCTAAGGTGAAATCACAAAAATATGCGATTTCTGTAAACTGACACCTACGCGCGGTCGTGCCACTTGGGATTATAGTTCGTGCGCACCTCACAGCCCTATATGAGGTTTTGTGTGTTTTGGAGGGGGCACAGTCGTGCCTCCAGTCAGCATGGTCGAGCACCTTGTCTAGGCTTAGGAAAACTATTTTTGTGACCACTTTCTGCTCCGAATCAAGCTTAGGTGTCTTCATGAAAGTTGTACGTATGGATGTTAGCTTTCCATTGGATTTGGTTGGACCTCAATCATACATCCACATCGTGAGTCATGATCAAAATACCACACATGGGTCAGCACAATCGTGCATCTCTCCAAGCCTTAAGAAAATAAACTTTTCCACCACTTTATGTTCAGAATTGAATTTAGGTATCTTTAGGAGAGGTGTAGATATGGATGTTAGATTTCAATTACAATTGGTTTTAATCCATTAGAACCTTTAGAACTTGAGTTATGATTTAAACACCACGCTTGGGTCATGCTTCGTTGTTGAAGAAATTTCAGCTCAATCGTTCTAGTTGACTCTTCAACATCTATAAAAGAAATAGTGATTATAAGAATGTCATTAGTGTGTAAAGTAAAAGTAATGGTCCCTAAACCACATATCTAGATGAGGGAGTGTGTTCGAGCATAAATAGAAACGGTTGCCTCAAGATAAAAGCAATTCTAAATATGAACCGAAGATAGTAACCTATGAGAACATGATGATGTTAAAGATGGCCTGGTAATAGGGAGTGAGATACGGGGGGGGGGGGGGGGGGGGGGGGGGGAGCGAGGGAGACAGATAAGATAGATGACTAAGGTAAATATAGGTCCCTCGAATTAGAGATGAGTCTAAAACGGTGAAGTAGTTAAGTATTAGAAGGAGAAGTAGAAGAGATATAGATAGGTAGTTCACGGTGTAGTGGTAACGATGAGAATGATCTCTTGGGATATTTAAAAGGTCTAATGTAGTAAGTAGAGGATATACAATATAAAATGTATGCACTACTCCCCTTATTTTAGTCCACCGGACGTGTGCTTATGTTTATATTTTGTTTCCTTCTTCTTTTTTTCTTTTTAAATAAAGGATGATGTATTTTTTAATATAAATTTATATTTATGTGTTTCAACTTTGAAAAGGAAAACTTAATAACCGTAAAGTTCAGTCAATATGACATTAAATTTTCCCTTCTACCGAAATAGTCTTATACTTTTTCATCAAATTAAATCTTACTAGGAATTAGTGTTTCACATAAAAAAAAAAAAAAAAAACAGGTATTCATGTCATATTGGTTTTGTGTATATGTTCTAAAATGCATATACTAGCCCTTTTGTACAAAAATCAAGATACATTTTTTAATATAAAGTGTTTTTTATTTAATTAAACTTTAATCAATTTTCAAAATATAAAAGCAAGTCAATGAAATATTAAATTTGGTCAAAACATTTAAAAAAAATTAGTTATTGTAATCAAATTAAAGTTTTTCCAAATAATTTTGTTTGACCAGATAATTAAAGATTTTAGTTTTAAATGAAAGTTTGACCAAAGAAAAAATTAAAATGCCACTATAAAAACAGATGCACCACCCTCTCTTTTTCCAAGTTTTTCAACTATATCTTCCCTCTGAAAGGTGTATGACAGTGCAACTGCTATTGGATCTTTCAAAGCAACAGTTGGGATCTCAATCTCACATTGTAACCTTCTTTGACTATCTTGTCTCTTCATATTTTGCATTGTTTTTTTTGTTTTCTAAATCAATGTTGCCTTCACTAATTTATTTTTCCATAGTTATTTTCATTTTTGCATGTTGTCTGTCTATTACATTTTATTTTTATCTTTTTCATATCAAATTTGTTATTCTCTTTTTTATTATGTGGTCTCCATTTTTTGTTTGTTGCATCTAATTTTCTTATCTTTGTTTTTCATTTTGTGTTAGATGGCTGATATTAGAAGAGAACTCAAATTTATAGAGATTAACTTGGAAAAATTAAAAAGGTAGAAATTCTACTCTTTTTCTGTTTTGTTTTGTTTTTGGCATGTTGTTAGTCATATGTTCATTGTTTGATATGTCTACTTCATCATCCTTTCTAGAAAACATCCATTACTTGTTATCTACCGTATGTCACGTTAGTTTTCAATCTTGTTCTTTAGAGTTTTTTTTTTTTTTTTTTAGTTTTTTTCTTAAAATATTGTTTTTGTTTCAATTAATTTTTGTTTTTCAATTTGACATTAACAATGAATTTTAGTTTTTTTTCTTCTTAAAATAGTGTTTTTGTTTCAATTAATTTTTGTTTTTCAATTTGACATTAACAATGAAAAGGAACAAAAGCCCAATATTTTTGGTTATGGACATTGCTTATCTCAATTAACGTACGAGTTTTATAATTGTTATCATATTCGATCTTGGTCAATGGAATTTATAGTATTTTTAATGGGTCTAATAAAATGCTTCAGACATTTTTTTTCTTCATTGTTATCATTTTCTGAATTTAATATGTTATTTGAACCCATATTTATTTGTAGTAACGATGTCAATTTCATTTTAGCATGAAATAATTTGAATAAGATTTGAAAATTCAAAAACCACACATTTATTTTTAACATTACTCCCTATGTAGTTTGATCCTAATCGTATAGACTTTACATCCAAATTGAAATTTTTGCTCACATTGAACACAAGCAAGAATATTGTTATCATTACCATTTGCACACTCTTGTTTGCACTTGGGTTGATGACATATTTTGCAACCACAAGTTGGACAAAACTAATCACTATCCAAAACTCAGCCGAGACATAAAGAACTGCGGTGGAGTGCATAAGGACATCGATCACATAATATTAGGTCACCTCCAAAACCACAAATAGAACAAATATCATTATTTTCATTAGAATTTGCTACAACAACACAATGATTCCCTTCTTAAGAATTATCTTCGGCAACATAGTGATTCCCCTTTTGATCATTCAAACTTAGAGCTTCCTTTTAACATTCCAACAATGACCTTTTGTCTTTCATAATGATATTAGTGGATGGTCTACGTCTTGTAAAAACAACATGAACCTTGAATCCTGTGACATTTTATTTAACATGTCAATTTCAAATTCATATTAACGAGGCTAGAGTTTGTGGTGGATTCAAGGCTCATGTTGTTAGTTAAAAATATAGACCATCCAATAGTAACTTGTTGGAAGAAAGAAGGACATCGTTGGAATGTGAATGGATAGCTTTAAGTTTTTATGATAAGAAGGAGAACCATTGTATTGCCAAAGCAAATTTTGAAGCAGGAAATCATTGTGTTGTCGAAGCATTTTCTAAAGAAAATAATGATGTTTGTCCTATTTTTGGTATTGGTAGTGACATAGTATTTTGTGATTGGTGTCCTTCTTCATTAAACCATGGTTGTTTAGGTCTCAATCAAGTTTAGAATGGTGATTGGTTCTTTCCAATTTGATATTGCAAAATATACTATCGACCTTAATGAAAACCAGAATGTGCATATGAAAATGATAACAACATTCTGTTTGTGATCAATGTGTGTAAAATTTCACTTTGGGTGTGTAAAGGCTATATGATTTGGATCTAGTCATATGAATAAAAAATGTTAAAGTTAACCATGTGTAGATTGAATTTGCAAACCTTCTTTGAACAATTTTATGCTAAGATGAAAATGACTTTGTTCTACAATTTGATAAGGGTTCCATTAACATATTAAATTCAGAAAATTATAGCAAATAAAAAATAAATTATCTACAACATTGTATAAGACACTTTACTAATGCTATAAACCCAATGACAAAGATGGAATCTAAGAACAGTTATTAACCTTAGTCGTCATTTGAGAATATCAATGTTAATAAACAAAATATTGTGGTTTTGTTGTTTTCAATCGGTAGTGTAGAATTGCAAAAAAAGAAAAAAAAAAAAAAAAAGAGAGAAAAGAAACAGATAAGAATATTTAATTTTAAAATCACTATTTAGTTGGATATAATTCTTTCTATCATTGAAATAGAGAAAATCACTGAAACAAAATCACTATTTTGAAAATAGAAAAAAATAAATAAGAATAAGAATTGAAACTAACTTGACAAATGGTAAATAAAAAACGAGTATTGTTTTCTTGATAGGATGATGGTGATAGGGAAAATTTTGAGCTTTTTTTAAAGGCTTAAACACACTTTTTACCCTTTTTTTGCAAAAGTTGCAATTTTAGCCCCTTATTAAAAAAATTGGCAAAAGTCACCCCTCATGTTTAGCCCCTTTTGCAAAACACCAATTTTGACTTGGTCAAACCCAATGGCACACCACATGTGTTTTTTTCAAATAAAATTAAATAAAAAAGCCAGATATTTATGAATGAAATTAAATAAATAAATAAAAAAAGGGCACTTGAATAAAAAGTCAAAAATCATCATCTCCATCGTCTGGAATCTCAATTTTTTTTAAAAATCGTCATCTTCGTCTTCATCATACTTCATATATTCATCATGAAAAATCCAGTTTTTTTTTAAAAACTAAAATTATCATTTTTCATACATTCATCAAGCATATCTAGAAAAGGAAGATAATTAGTAGCTAGAAAGAATCGAAAATTAACAATAAGAAGACAATTAACAACAACTTTTGAGAATCAAAAGCCACATCCTAGGCGCAGATCTATTAGTTCAAATTCAAGAATAAAAAATGCCTAGTTTCCTAGTTAGTTAGTTCCATTAGCCTGAGCACAATTATTATAACAACAACACGAAGTAAACGATGAACAAACTCAAAAAATTTGTAGCCAAATCAGCCCATGAAGATGAAGATCTCATAGTATTAAATCCAGAAATTACAAAAATCAAATTCAAACATTTAGATTTCGTAAACTCCAATCTCAACCTCTTCGGAAGCTTTTGCCACTTTCGCCGTTACAACACTCATCAACGAAGGACTAATCGGCATCACAACATCCACGCCTGGAAGTGAAAGCGACAATGAAGTTAAAGGACCGTCCTCCTCCTCCACTGCCTCCGGCACTGTCACCGAGTCTGGCTCCGATGTAGTTTCCACAACCAAACGAATCGGAATTGGATCTATTTCTTTCTCCAACAACTGGATCTATCATACAAAGGAGGGGTTTTGAGAAAGTTTCAAAATCTATGATTTTGACCCATTAGTTTGTTTGTGATTTTTAATTAGGATTTTGATTTGTGGGTAAGGAATTGTTCTTACGTTTGGATTTGTGAAGAAGAAAGTTCTTTCTTTTTTTTTAATTAATTATACGCGTGGAATTGAAAAAAATACAAAAATAAAATAAATTGTCAGGTGTCGTGCCACATACGGTTGACCAAGTCAAAATTGGTGTTTTGCAAAAGGGGTTAAACATGAGGGGTGACTTTTGCCATTTTTTTAATAAGGGGCTAAAATTACAACTTTTGCAAAGTTAGAGGGTAAAAAGTGCGTTTAAGCCTTTTTAAAAGGCATACATAAAGATGAAGGAGACAAACAATGATGATGGTACACATTTCAACGTAAAATTAAAAACCATTAACAAGAAGCTATTTTTGTGGTTTTGAATTTAGGATAAAATTGTTTTCAATTTTTTTAAAAAAAAAAAACAAACTTAACATAGTGCTAAGAGAACACAATTTGTATTTAAAACCAAAGTTTTGGTTTCTTGCTTTCAAAGATTATTTTAAAACCAAATTTATTTTTTTTGCTAAGATAACATATTTTGATTTTTTTAAAACCAAAATATGTTTGTCAAACATTGTATTAATTTTGTTTTTCACTAAATTTAAAGATATTTTATCCAAATCTCAAAGCCACAAAAATTGCTTTTTATTTTTTATTTTTATGGTATTTTAGTTTATGCTAAAATGGATACATTTACCAGCTATGTGTTTCCTTCATATTTCTCTCAAACTTTCTTTGAAGAAAATTCGCCTTGCTTGTTATCTACCATTTTTCATGTTAGTTTTCGTTCTTTTTTTTTTTTTTGAAAATTAGGGTTTTTATTTCAATGATAGCAATTCTTATATGCAATAAAATACTGTTTTCAAAATTCAACATTCTTCTCTCTTTATTTTCTCTTTCCTTTTTTTTTTTTTTTTTTTTTTTTTTTCAATTCGACATTGGCAATCGAAAGCCAGAAAAGCCAATATTTTGATTATGGAAGTTGATATTCACAATTAACAGTTGAGGTTTATAATTATTATGATATTCTATCTTAGTCATTAGGATTTATAGTATATTTTGTTTTTATTTGTTATCCTTTTCTAAATCAAATGTGTCAATGGAAACCTTAACAATATATACATTAAATAATTAAAAAAGGTTTGCAAATTCATACACCACATGTTTATTTTTACATTTCTTTCGATATGACTATATAGCCTTTATACACCCAAAGGGAATTGCTCACATTGAACACAAACAAGAATATAGGAGTTATCTTCTCACTCTTGCTTGCACTTAGCTTGATAGCATAATTTACAACAACCTGTTGGACATCCAATGACCATCTAGTAACTTCAAGCTAAGACATTTGCATGAATAGCCAACAGATGTGATCATGCTAACTTAAACAAGTAAAGAAAGTTTAACTTTGTTTTAGTATTCCAAAAAGGATAACCATGTTATCCTCAAGTACTAAAGAATCATAGAGTTACAGCCCACGGATAATACTCAGTCGTACAAATGTATATTTGCAGTGAGTACAATAATAGAAAATAGGATTTTATTTGTTTATGTGATGTCTTGAGAATGCTTTTAAGAGGTGTATTTATAGTTCTCCGTGGACTTGTTTTCTCATGACTAAAGCCCCAAACAACCTGGGCCTTAAGTCATTTTACAGTGCTCTAGAAGCTTCTAGAAGCCTGTTGAGGCAGCACCCCTGGAGGACTCGCCTAGGCTTTAGGAGCCCTTCTGGAGGACGTCTAAGCCTTTCTAGAGAGAATTTGTGCCCTTAGAAATAGATTGACGATCCACAACCCTCAAGCAAGAGCTTTAGGACTAGGCGAAGTGATGTATTTATAAAGATGATGGTCCAAAATGAAAAACCTTTTTCCATTTAAATAACCATAATCTAATTTACAATTGAAGTTTTTTTTATGGAAAGTACAACTCAAGCTACATGTGAAGAAAAGTGACACAAATTAATGATTGTTATTTGTTTTTCTTCGTAACATCCCAAATATTAACTTATCATCATAATTAACGAGTTTAGACTCCCATCGTTGTCCGGGATATTAAATAAGTTTGTGTATACGAATACACGTGTAAGTATATTAAATTGAATTTATTTAAATTTACAATTATAATAATATCTTAAAAATAAATATAAATGGTGAGATGAATGTCCAATGCAAGAATACAAAGTGTAACAAAATCAATAATGAATTAGTCCATGTGGTAAGAGTTTTGGGTCCCTTTAAACATGTGGTCATGAGTTTGTTTCTTGACCACTCGTGCGTATGAGGAAAAAATCGACTGAAAGGGAAGAACCCACCTTTTGTACCCCACTGATTCCTAACGGAGATTAGTCATCTCTAACGATGCTGGAATTTGTGAACCTATATCATGGTTATCACTACTACAAAATATGCATTTAACATCATAGGGGGTTTAGTTTTCACATCAGCACGAAAAATATCTAAAGGGAAAGATACACACTGTGAGTTTTTACATCAGTTGACATAAGCACATGAGGGGAATTCCTAATAGCATACAACATTTACATCAGTGGATAATTGAAATGAAGAGAAAAACACGCGGTGGCATTTTCGCAATTAGAGTGAAAACTTTGGCTAATTTTTTTCACATCAGTGGATGAAAATAGCCTGAGGTAAAAACAAATTAGGTTATTAGCCTTGTTCATTCATCCATCGTACAAAGCATCCAAAAGCTCTTACCGTCCAAAATCGCTCTCACCGTCCAAAATCTCTCACTCTCAGTCAAAGCTCTCACCGTCCACCGCCACCGTCCAAGCTCTCACCGTCCACCGTCCACCCCCTCCGTCTACCACCGTCCAAGCTCTATCGTAAAGCTCAATCGTTCACCGTCCACCCCTCACTGTTTTCCTTGCTATTCAATTGAAACCTCTCACCGTCCAAGCTTTGTTTTCTCCGGTGAGCTCTCTCTCTCTCCTCTCTCTCTCTCTCTCTCTCTCTAATTAGGGTTCATGGTTTTAAAAGATTAGAATCTAAACTTACAGAATATGAAGGATAAATTAAGATTCAATTTGATTAAACTTGTACGTTCTCTTGCCTGTTCATGTAGATTAAACTTGAATTTGAATAAAATCTGAAAAGGATTTATTTTAATTAGCACATGTCAGACGTGTATGCTTTCAAAATGAAGGCATATGCTCTTTCTTTTTCATTCTTGCCACGTTTGTTGTCTTTCTTTATGGGGTTGAGTTTGCGACGATGAGACATCACACGATAGTATCCTAAAAAAAATTATAGCATCAACTTTGTCTTTCTTCGTCCTTCAAAGGAACAGTAAGTTTAAGTCTTTCTTCAACTTCAATCTATGTCTATTGTCTCTAATATTCTGTTGCTCTATGATTTCGTGTTCAATGAACTTTAGGATAGATGCATCTTGTTATACTGTTAGGTTGCCTTTGTAACTGCCCAAAACATGTTTGATATAATGCATGTTAGTGAACATTGAATTAATTATGTAGATAGTTATATAATACTAAAACTTGTTGTACCATCTCAATATTGTATTGTAATTTATAATTTCTACCAAGGTTCACTTAATTTACTAATTCAGTATCTTTATAAGAGGGAAAAAGTTAATTGGAAATTCAATAAAAAGGATCTTTGTAATTAATTCCACGTTCAACAATCACCAATATGGACCTCTCCTATGTGAACTGTGAAGCAGTGGTTGTTTGTACATGGCTGCGGATGTCATATGCTATATGGGTGGAAACTCAATGACATGGCACAATATATGACATTTATTAATAATCATTTTATAGCAAACTTGTTCATGTTTGTCAATACTATTTTTTGTTTTTATTATATAATATTAATATATTGCCAATTCTCTTCTTTGATATTTGATACTAATATAAAAGATTTTCTTTCTTGTTAATTAAGATAAGGCCATTGCACTTTGCACATACTTGGTCATTGCATGTTACTACTAAGAAATTTGTAGTTAACTCCTTGGCCATTGCACTTTGCACATACTTGGCCATTGCACTTTGCACATAATCTTGCTGAATAAGACATTTGTAGAATTAGACTAAGAAATTATTGTGAATTATTTCTTGAGTTAATGTAGTTTATGAATATTTAAATTGATAGTGTTAGTTGTTGATTGAATTGATATTTTACCAGTTGGATGAGATGTTAATGTTAAAATCATGTTTGTTGAAATGTGTTAGAACTCTTAAATTAGAGTAATGATGCTTTTGAATTCATGTGGAAGTGATTGATGACTTGAAAATATTATAGTCCATGGTTGATGCTGTAAACTCCTTCATTGAACTCTATATTAAACGATAATGGATTAAAAATTGATTGGGGGCTGTTTTGTATTGTTGATAATACAATTGGATCTTTCCATATTTTTAGAGTGTAATAAAATCATTAAAATTAGTGAATGGTTGAGCATAGGCTGAACTAATGCAATACTTTTAGAGTTTTGACTTGAAAATGTTGTCTAAATTGTCGATTGAGATCCTCTCAGCCCCTATATTGATTTCTGATAATTATTATTTTTGTATAGCAATTGTTGCACATGAAATCAAGGGAGAAAGAAAGTGACAATTTTTAGGGACTTTGAGGTTACTATTAGTTCTTTGAAGATGCCATGAAGTTACTGCTAGTGTGAATGATCTTATGTATAAAAAAAATAAGAACTTGATATTGAAAATGTTATATTATATGTGAGGTAGGAGGATACGTTGGTGCGAAGAGAAGAATAGTACGTTGGTGAGAAAAAGATTTAGTATTCTTATTCTTATTCGATAATAGTATTCAATTGAATTTTGTGGTCCGAAAGTGTTTTTGATATTTTAGTATATTTGGTGGATCAACTTATGTCATGCCATGTGCTTAACATACTATCATGGTCCATGGTATATTTTCATAAATATGTTTGTTTTTTATGGATAATTTGGTATATATTTTCAAATTGTAGATAGAACTGACTTCTTGTTTATTGATGTTCCTCAAATTGTAGTAGATAGAAACAATTCTCAAACTTGTAGGATCAGCTGCACTTGTTCAGTTTGCTAGCAAGAAGCTTCTATATAAGGTAAGACTGCTTCTATATAAAGCTCTTTTCTTGAGAAAATTAGATATATGTTTAACTAGTTTGGTATAGCTTTGTGATCAGTACAGTAATTTCAATGCTAGCACATTGTTAAGGATAGTAATTCAATGCTAGCACATTGTTCAGGATAGTTATTTTTCATGTGCTTTTTTAAAAGATTAACAAGGTTAGTTTTTGTGGTTTTACCTATAAGTTTACCAATAAGATTAATAGTGTTTGCCATGAACTTAGCTTTAGAATGCACGCGTGTTGCTATTGAGTCTCGACCCATGATGCGTTCTGTTGCACAAGAATTATCTGCTGCTACACAGGCTTCTCTTTCACAGCCATTCAGTATGATAACTGTAAGCAAGCTTACAGGATTCCATAAATAGCTGAAACAATATGTGAAGGATTTTAATATGAGGTCTATGAGGATTGAAAATATATAATAAAGACTCAAATCTCATGTATATAGTTTGGGTTAAAGTATATAGTTTTCATGTTTATACACAATAAAACAAAATGCATGTATTGCTTAAAAAAACAAAAACAAAATGGCTGTATAATTTCTATGAAATTCATGCATATACATTCAATGTTACCATACCATTAGAACATGAGCCAAATACCGAAAGGTTTTTTATTCCAGCAAAGTGTATTAGACAATTGTTGGTGGGTAATGCTTGGCTTGACTATTCTATTCTACAACTTTGGTGCACGTAAGTACTTTTTTTTTACTGTTATCAATATGGATTAGTAGTATATCCACAATTCAATATTTAAGTGTTAATTTTAAATTTGTCTAGGTGTATGCATCGTCTCTGTATCGAAAGAAATAGATCGGATGTGTTTGGGATTTCGGACCCAGTATGCTTTAATTTTAATCCAAGAGATCATAATACTAAAGATAAAGTTCAGAGACACATACAAACTACGTTGCGTGATTTGAACAAAGTGTGTTACTTAGCACCATATCTATTTAAGTAAGTATATATTTAAATTAATATTTTTCTTATTTATCTTTGATAGCTTAAACCTTAATAATTGTTCTTCTACGTGTGCAGAGGATACTGGCAGTTAATAATTATTTGTCCCAAGGACAATACTTTGGTTCTCCTATGTTCATTGCACCAAGATCTTAATGAAGCAATGATTAAGATTGTTTCAAAGTAAGTGTATATTTGACGTTGTATTTGATATACTGCTTCCTTCAACACTAATATGTACAACTTTGATGATTTTCTAATTTTGTTGACACAGAACTTTAGAGGTTCATCAATTTGCTCAGGGCATTAGAAAGAAGCCTAGATGGGTTCGTCCCAAAGTAAGTATGGTGTAGAGTTTGTCATTTTTTTTACGTTAATAAATGATTTTTTTTATTTATATCTACTATATAAAAATGGTCATTCATTTGTAGCCAATAAAGCAACCTAATTGCAATGATTGTGGATACTATGTGATGAAGAATATTCTAGATATCATCTCTGCTAATATTACAAAGTCTTGGATGGAGGTATTTTAATTTTATGATAACATGTTTATACTATATATGTATTGCCAAATATAAACTTATCCTTATTCATATTAATTACTTATATTAACCTACACATTGTAGGTATTCAATGATCCAACGGCATTAACTGAAGATGATTTATATGATTTGCGAAACCAATGGGAAACTTGTTTTCTTGAATTGTATAAAGCTTAGGATTTACATGGTATGTTTCAAAGCCAATCTCTGAATTTGACATTTGTAAAGAGAGTAGAATTTTGAACGGACTTGTAGATGTCGTAATGCGTGGTGGTTTTGGTGTGTGAAATGCGTTTCTGCAGTTGAGATAACTTTTTCAATTGATTGTTTTTTGAAGCTGAAATTTGATTATGATGTGGCTGAGATGAGATATTGCCGGTGCTTATGACTTAGATGAGATAAGATGCTTTTTGCAGCTGAAGCTTAGCATATTTACAATGATGATTCAGTTGTGGATTTTTTTTTGGTTTGAAATTTGTGCCCAAAGATGTTTTATTGGAATATTCCTAGCTATATTAATGTATTCATAGGCCTCTTTTATATATATATTGGAATATTGACGTGCAAAGATTGATTATGTAATATCCAATTTGATAACATCACTTCTTTTTTGGCATTAAAAATTATCTATAATTTGTTTTTATTTTATTATTAAAAAAAAAGTGCAGGTGTCAAGCTTATTTGATAAGCCATTTAAAAAAATATATAGTTTAAAAAAAAAATCACCACAGTGGTTTTCAAAACTGATGTGAAATATATACATTTAACTGATGTAAAAACTCTAGTGTTAAATATCAAAATGCGTCTTTTACAAAAGTGGAAACGGACCTGATGTAGAAATTCACGATTTCACATCAGTCGCAACCTGATGTGAAAGGATGTAGACTTACCACATCATGTCAGTTTACATCGGTTGTAAACTGATGTGAAAAATCATTTTCAACCGATGTAAAAAATCATTTCTGTAGTAGTCAAAAAAAATGTATAACGAATAAATAGACAAAAGACATATAAATTAACTCCTTAAAAAAATATACAACTTCACAATGGTTACAGTTTAATAAAATATTCTATATTCATAGGAAGTTGGTTTAAATATATGATTGTTATTAGAAATTAGAAATTAAGATACTTTTATCTCATAACATGTTACATCAATCAAGTGGATTGATATATTTTTTGAGTTTAATTGTGGTGGATTGATCGTCCAAAACAATTTTGCACACACGATCAATCAAAACATTTTGAATTGCCACGTCAATTAAAAACAGACCAATAATTTAATTGATGTGACAATTTAAAATGTTTTGATCGGTCGTGTGTGCAAAATTGTTTTGGACTGTCAATCCACCACCATTAAACTCTATTTTTTCATAATAACATATATTGATATTTTGTAACATTGCCGCTTCACACACAGTGCATTAAATGTTGATCCCCTAGAATATCACTAACAACAAAATTAAATAAATATTAGCATAGAAAAGTAATTAAGTTAATGGGAAATCATGTTAGTAAAAGTTCCCGAAGAATTTTTTTTATGCATGCTCTATCATCCATAAAAATCACATCGATTAAATATATGTAATCTCTATAAAATTCGGCATTCTTCACATTCTAATGATCCTAATCTTGAGTCTCCTTATTTTATATTTAGAGTGTGAATAATGTTATTAAAGTTTGTGCAAAAATAATCAAAAGTATATGAATTTTTTTATAGGACGTGATATTTGTCAAACCTGAAGAATGAGAAATGTTGATTTCAAAGGTGCAATTCTACTTGTGTTAAAATTATGTGAGTAGTTGTTTAGCAAAAATCTCTTATCTTATAGTGCTAAAAATATGTGCGTAGTTAAAATTTAAATTGGCATATGATGCTAAAAGATAAAGAAATTACAAAGTATTTAAGCAATTTAAAAAATTAGATTTTTTGAGGTTTTTGAACATCTTAAACACTTCTACTGAAATTTACACACACACTTACGTTACCTTGATTCTATTTTGATCCCCAACTAACCAAATCATAAATTTCATCATTTTGTTTTTTATTTTTCTTTTCTAAAAACTATGTAAGATAATTCTCTCAACAACAACTACATGTATCATATCTTTTTCTTTCTTTTAAAATTAGGTTTTAATATGCTTGAGTACTGATTGATTCTTGCAATTATTGACTTGGCTAATATACAAGTACTTTATGTCCTTCTCCATGCATAATTGAATTTCAAATCTAACTTTGCTAATATTCAAGTTTTTCAATGTTTTCTCAATTTAACAAATTCTGGTGGCCACTCCAACATTCAATTATAAAATCCACTTCCTTCCATATCACTCACTGTTTGTTATTATTTTCTTGTCATATCTTTTTGTTATATCGTCTACCAAATATTGTATTGCCAGATATAAGATAAACACGGGCTTAAGGGTTTGTGACATTGTTTTTGAGAACTTATGAAAACTACTTGTGACATGTTCATAAGTTGTTTTCAACTTATTTTCCTAAGTTCTCGACGATGGTTTATGAGATTAGCTGACTTCTTATAAGTTGAAAACAAACGATAGTTTATGAAAATAGCTAATTGCTTATACGAAGGTTAAGATGCTTATCGAAGCATGGCCATAGTCTCGTTTAAGTTCAGATCATTTTGTTATGTAGTTTAATGAGTTTTTTTTCGTTTAAAAAAAGTCAAATGAATTAAAACACTATTTCATGCATAATTTATGTCAAGACCTTTTTGTTATAAGCATAAAGCATAACAGATGTAGCAGCATTATTTACTTCTGAAATATAATATTCAGTTTTCACACAAACTATTATGTTAAATGAAATGCATCAAGTTTGTTCAACAAATGCATTTATTATACATTTAAAATACCAACTTTAATAAATTAGTTATTGAATTAGGAGAATATGGTTTCATACAACATCTTATGTGTAACCTATAAATCCATTTCCTACACTGGCATAAGTAGAAGAATCCCCATTTTTATTGTTATTCAAAACATCTGATGCCAACTCAAGATGGAGAGCCTCTTCTAGTTGACATAATATGTACCCCATCGGTGGTCTGTTCGCCCGGCGCTCCTCCAAGCACTTCCAAGCCAACTCTAAGACCTTGTTTAGAGAATCCATGTTCACTATGCCAGTCAAATATGGGTCCATCATTTCATTGAAAGTGCCCTTTTTATGGCAGCTTAATGCCCACAATGCCAAATTCATTTGCTGCGTTGGAAGGGCATCATCTAGAGCCGGCTTCCCACATATAACTTCAAGCAACACCACCCCGAACGAGTAAACATCTGATTTCTTAGTAAGAAACTTAGTCCTAAAATATTCTGGATCAAGATAGCCGAAGCTACCCTTTACATTGGTAGTAACGTGGCTCTTGTCAAGAAGAGGACCTTTTTTCGATATGCCAAAATCAGCTACTTTTGGAACAAGGTTTTCATCCAACAGAATGTTTGTTGTCTTCACATCGCGGTGAATTATGCTTTGTTTAGCTCCAGTGTGAAGATAAAGAAGTCCCTTCGCAGCCCCTAAGCATATCACAAGGCGTTGCTTCCAAGACAGCGGAACAAAGTCCGTCCCATATAGATGACTACTGAGAGATCCATTGGCCATGTAATTGTACACTAGAATCAGTTCTGAGTCTTCGTTACTACAGCCTACAAGAGAAACAAGGTTTGAATGACGAAGACCAGACAACAACTCAATCTCGTTATGGAATTCACCGAGACCTTGTCTAGATTCAGTATTCGCTACTTTGATGGCTACTATTTTCCCATTTTCTAGTTTTCCTTTAAACACCTTTCCAAATCCTCCTGCTCCAATAAGCTGCTCAGCATCAAAATTATGTGTTGCTTGTTGCATCTCATGCAAAGTAAAATGTCTCAGAAACTTAAAACTAGCTACTGCACTCTTCTTCATCCTGTGACTTTTCAAGTAACAAAATGACAGTCCACCAAATGCTAGAAATGCCAAGACACACACACCGCAACCGGCTAAAATGATAGTCCACCAAATCCCTAGTTTTCTACTTCTTTGCAAACCTTTTTTTGGTGAATGCAAGATACTAGAAGAAAAACTCTGGAAAGAAGAAAACTCATTCAAGCTATCTAGATTGTTGCTAATCTTCATTATCTCGATACCATTCATGACTGCATTTAATCTTTCTCTTGAATCAGGATTAACACTCACACTCACTTTCAAAGTGTTTCCTGAGGAGTAGGAAATGAAGTCGTAGTAATATGGGACAGCGAGTCCCTTGGTTTTGGATGAGAGATCGAGACTTCTAACAGCAAATGCTCCATTTATAAATAAATTGAAAACCATATTATTGTCCAGTGAATTGCTAATGATGTCACAGAAATGAACCCGAACAAAATACATGAAGTTTGGATCTACATTGAAAACCCAACTTAGGTCAGATCCCTGTGACTTCGATGCAATTTTCAAGGTTCTGGCTGTAGCATAAACCGATGGTGGAGCTGTAATAAGCGTAGCACCAACTGAGTACTTTATTGCAGCAGGGTTAGTAGAAACAACAAGATCAAAATTAGTGGAGATGTTTACGGGGTGGTGGAAGTAATATTCATCATTCTCCCAAGTCCTTCCAAGCGTATCACTCAAAGTTGAACCCCCGACATTCACCCTATACACAGTTTCAAGCGCAGACTTTGAGAATTGCTCAAAAAAGCCTGATGGATTTAGAGTGACTACTATTTGGTCAGGGAAGAGGTCGTCTGGTATAGAGATAACTTCGATGGCATTAACAAAGACGAGTGAACTGTTTTGAGGGATGAAAGTAAGTGTTAACTTGTCTGATGCAATGTTGATTGCATACTCTTTCATCAAATGAGAGCTAGTATAGTTCATGAAAGTGAAGTTACTGAGAAGCACAAAACTGTTTGTGACTACTGTTATCGAGGCAAAGGTCATGTTAGGGTTGGAATCAGGAAAAGGGTGAAAATGGAGACGGATCCAATGTCTCCCTTTTCGTTGAATTTTGAATGTATATGATGCATTTTCAAAGAAGAGTTGAGCTGAGTTATATAGTGGTGAAAGGGTACCGTTGAGTTTAGAGGTGACGACTAAAGATTTGTTAGCTCGTATTTGAAGGTTGGAATGTTCAAATTCAATGTCAGGCACGAAAGTTCGACCCTGAAATGTGATATTGTGTGAAGAACCACAGGTGACCAAATAATTATCAATGGGAGTGAATGATAAGGTAAATGATTCTTGACAAATCACGTATAGTAAAATAATTAGAGCAAGTTGTGTACACTTTGCAACTTCTTGTATTACCATATTTGTTTCTGTAATAGAATGTATTGATAAAATGAAACAAAATAGTTTTGCTGAAACCACCATAGTAAATCACTTGTTATATATAGAAAGGAATTGGTTCAAACAAAGTCTATATATTGGTTCAAACAAAGCGAAACACTCCTCTTAAAAAAGATTAAACCATTGTTATTCTTAGAAATCGTGATTGGGCCTAACACAACCTTACAAAACCGGTTTTTGGGATTGTGGGACTCTTAACACACTCTGTCACAACCAACACTATTGGGTTTGGTTCGTGGACATAAATGGTGGATGGTTCGAAAACCTGATAGCAGTGGTCCAATGGATTTTGAAGAGGCTCTGATACCATCTTAGAAATTGTGATTGGGTCTAACACAACCACACAAAACGGCTTATGAGGCAAGGATTGCCCCCACTTATAAACACATTGTCAAACCATCTCCTATCCTATGTGGAACTCTATGTGGAAACTCTTAACAGATATAGTCGTAAAGAACTAAAATGAATGCTTTTAAATTGTGGTTGTGGTTGGATTACGCTGCAAATCTTGATATTGTAAGAAAATGTAAACAAATGCAATTGCAGTTGTGATTCTTTCGCATTCACAATTGCGACTGCAGACTGAAATTTAAAACCATAATACTATAATACTATTTTGAACCCTAATTTTCAAGTATTTGGAAGATGAAAACAATTGCAAACAGACAAAACATTATATATCTCATACCTTTTCATATTTAATTGCAGTAAATCGTATTTTGATTTTTCCATCTAGGACTTTATCAAACATTTTTAATATAGATTTTTGTAGAAACAATCAAACAACAGCTGGAATATGCTTCTGGAATTTCCCCCCTGTGGGAAATTAAAAATATGTATCTTTTGTTTTTTTTTAAGTCAAATATACCATGTGGTTCTTTAAGTTTTACGTCTTTATCACATTGATCCTTTATATTTTATAAATCCCAAATTAGTCCTTCAAAATCTATTATATTTATCCTTTATATTTTCTTGCTGGCTTCCTATTTTTGAGGAAGTTGGGTCCATGCAGATAATAGACCCATTGAAATATTCAGCCATCACTGCATGGATGACCAATTTTCTCAACCAAGACAGCTTGCCCCCAAGAGAAATTGTCTGATGCATTTCATGGCTGGTTTAAGGATTAGATTTTTTTTCATTATCTACTGTGTTTCTTAATGTGAATGTGATAATTTCACCTATATTTCTGTATTGGATTAGCTAAGTTGGATAAGATTTAGTTCAATTAGTCACTATCTCATGACATATACTAAGACCTTTTCAACCTTGTGAGTAGGTTGGAGGACCACTGAAAAGCCTGTGTATTTTTTATAGCCAATTATATTTGAATATTTGACTTCTAAATTTCATTTATATATCCATTTAATGTGTTATTTTCTCTCTCTATTTCTTCTTAGGGAATTGCTTGTTAGCACGATACAATCAAGCACGAAAACGCACGACACAGTTAAAGTCATTGGATGATAGTGTACAAGATTTCTTTTATTCTCTTTCCTCCCATGTATTGCATGATAGCCGCTTATTACAAAGTCGTGTGTTGTCGTGGGGTTATTGAGTCGTGCTCAATAGCACTGCTCTTCTTCTTATCACATCTTCAACCTAACATATTTATCACATCATTCTCTATTTATAGTATATACTCTCTTAGTTATTCTATGCTTTAATCGTTTATTGCACCTCTTCTCTATCAAAATTCAGAACCCTTTTATTTGGCTCAAGTTTAGAACCTTCATATTTGAGTAAATGCTAGAGATTCTCTTGTTAGTAATTATCTTCATCCAAATTCCCCAAAAGACAAATATATATATATATATATATATATATATATATATATATATATATTTGTCTTTTGGGGAATTTGGATGAAGATAATTACTAACAAGAGAATCTCTAGCATTTACTCAAATAAAAGAAAAAAAACATGAGAATCTCTAGCATGCCCTCTATTTTTATTACTCTTCATTCTATTGATTAAATTTCATATAAATTTCACCAAAATAGTATGATCGAATCAAATTCAACCAATTCAAAAATCACTAATATATCCATCAACGGAGTTTTTACGTCGTCAATGAAGATTGAACTTATGTCTTTGTGGAGTATGAGGCAACACCTTACCAACTAAACCAACCTCCTTGAGCTAAAAATACTAGTTTTGTGTCTCACCTTACAATATTTGTCAAATTAACCACAATTATTCTTGCCCTTCATTTTCTTATATATAATCTTAAATCTTAGAGTCTATGTTAAGATCCACACGTGTGATTGTTTGTTAATTGAATCAAATTTTAGCTAAATAAATAGAGTTTGTAAAAGCAAAACAGTTTATTCATGGTTTATAACCAACAATTTTAAAAAGCTTTAGTCTAATTATATATTTATAATTCACCATGATGACATATCTACTACACTTAATCTAGGTTGTAATAATTCAACTAATTAGATCGTTTTCTTTTCAAAAAGACTAACTCAAAAACATGGTTTTGAGACAATTAGATATGGTTATATTAAGTTTTTTTTTTCCTTCAGAAATCTCATGTAATAGAAATTTATATTTTGAATAATTATATGGACTTTCTCTGCCCATGGTGACCCTAACATGCAACACACAAAAACGCCACCCGATCCCCACAAGCCTTCAACCTCCAAATTGTCCTTTTGTGAAAAACTCTTGGGTTCCTCCCATGAAGACCCTCTCCATGCAAAAGAATATATGATTAAGAAGAAACTTGTCTGCGTTGAATTTTAATATGATAATCGCCTTCTACCAAAGTTATACTTAGAGTTGAAAGTCTTCCAAGAATAGTGTGCCCCTTGAAAGATGCCCTAGTTGTGAAACTATTGGGAAAACACCTCGGTTACAACATTATGAAAGATCGTCTCCATAAAGTTTGGAAACTTCAAGGGGGATTCAAAATCATGGATAACAATAGTGGCTTATATATGGTGAAATAAATTTGATCAAGCCGAAGATAAGGAGAAAGTTATTACCGGTGGACATTGGTTAATATTTGATCACTGTCTAGCAGTCTCACATTGGTCTTCATAGTTTGCATCGCCAACACCAAAGTTGAACACACTGTGATATGAGTACGTTTCCGAGCTTAAACCTAGTTTATTATGATGAGAGCTTTTTTGGTTACGGCATCTGTAATACGCCTTCCAATTTAGGTTGATACCAATACACTGAAAGTAGGAAGAGAAAAGTTTGCTAGAGTCTGTGTCGAGGTTGACCTCACAGTACCAGTGGTAGGAAAAATATGGGTGAATGACCATTAGTATAAGGTCCGGTACGAAGGTCTTCATCTAATCTGCACCAATTGTGGTTGTTATGGTCATATAGGGAGGAACTTCACTCTCACAACCACTAACCATGAAATGGAGAAACCGCCTCATCATCATACAACTGCCGCCAACCACCCTCCTGAAACCGAAACCTAGCAAAACCAGAATATTCCCGATCATGCTCAGCCTCAATTAATTCACAATTCTCATAACGGTATAGAAATGATTGCGAGTTCCACTGAAAAGTCAACTAAAAAAAGGAGGCATAATTAGCGACATGGTTAGGAATGATGCTTGAGGAACTTTCTTCCTTAAGGAGTAGTTGCTAGGTTGCTTTTCATTTTCCTAGTTCCTACTGCCTTTTTTGTTTTTATTTGATTTATCCTTGTAACCAAAAAAACTACCAAATAAAATGGTCTGGGGTTAAAAAACCATCTTCTACATTATGAGGTGCTTTTTAATAGTTTATGACTCTTTTCCCACGTACGGTTAGGTTCATATTGGTGGTGCCTTTTTCTTTCCATCGACACTGAATCTGATGGTGACTCAATGACTATATTCACACAAATTATGTGTTGACTTTGCTGCAACATCTATATTTACTAATATTGACAAAACTAAAATACCAAGATATATATATATATATATATATAAGAAAAATACATTAGTGTATAAGAATAGAGAGAAAGGAATAAAGAGAGAACATGAAAGTATATTGTATTACTTCATAGATGTGTACTTTACATGACAATGTATGTCTTATTTATATGATACAATATGAGCAAGTGAATGATAAAAGTAATTAAAGACTAGTAACCATCCATTCACTTATGGGAGTTATAGGAAGGTGGAAGACTAAGAATCAACGTCCACTAAGTTAATTATTCATAACAAATTCATTTTCAAGTTTCAATGTGTTTTTTCTCAAAAAATAAAAAAAGTTTCAAAGTATTGCGTACATAATTTTTAAAATAAAGTTTATTCTTTGAATTTATTAACAAAAGGGTCGTAAGGACACTTATTAACGCTTCTTTTGTCTTAACAGAAAATTTTAGTAGTTAGACCAGCCTTAACAGAAAACATATAATTAGGAACATAATTTGCATAGATTCAATCTCAGAGCATCAACAACAAAGAATCCTAACCCTTATAAAATAAGCCAACCAGCCACTATACGTACATTACACACACTACACCAAACATGCATAGACCAACCTTTGCCAATTATTTAATGATTCATTTTGCATTTAGACACTCTTGTTAAACACTCGTAAAAATATCGGATATGAACTCATCATGCCTCAAGCAAACCTCTCCAACAAGGAAACACCATATTTGAATGGCAGCAAACATATATAACACAATAGAGTTATTTCAGCAATATATGACAAAATAGAAGCACAAGTTATATGACACCACATCCTAATAAACATACAATACCATTACCAAAACATCATTGGTAGCAACAAAGTCACAAATTCCCATTCATTCTGAGCCCAAAAAATCAGGTAGTTAAGCACACAAAAATTAGGGCACTAATATGAAAGAAAGCAATATTTCTGAAACCCTTAAAAAACCACTTGCAGTAACATCCACTTGCATATGAACATTTCCAACAAAAAAAGAAGCTTTTTTTCCAAGTCTTGAGCTCATGTTTCAGCATAAAAGATAATACCAACATAGGGCAACCAGTAATAGGCACATTGCAAACAGCACACAAGCCTCCAGCAATCTGCATGATCGGACAACAAAGCATGCTTATATGCAAAGAGTTTCATATAGGTACGTACGGTGAACGATGTTGAACGCAGATATGTACCAGACCCCAATTCCTACCACACCTGTAATTTTCAGTTCAACAGAACACCCTGGATCTGGACATATCAGCTTCACTGCTTTTTCTTTTCTTTGATTTGTCACATAATTGGATATGCATTTCTTGCAAAAGGAATGGTTGCAAAATCCAGCCACATAAGATTTTTGGAACTTGAGAACTGGTGAATATACATAGTCTAAGTCTTAATCAAGCCATGTAGGGTAGAAAGTTTTCATTGAGGACTGCATTAGGTTTTGATTTGTGAGGAACCGTACCAGCTTCTCTCAATTTATACACCAAGCCCTGAAGATACCCTGCAATTATTTTTCATTCTTCAGTAATAAGGAAATAAGAAAATAGTTTTTCTTGTTGAATTTTTGAACTTAGTGCTAAAACTTGATGTTTTGAGTTTTTCATGAAGTAATTTGAGCAAACAAAAAACATAGTTTATGAGATTACCATAGTTGGGAGAAGAAAGTGTACAAGTTACTAGTGACTTTAAGGTGCAATGGCTAAACAAATTTACTTTGAAATATCATGTAATGTTCAATTCCTTATGGTAAAAAAAAAAAAATTCACATTACATTCAAAACTAAGGATAATGTGAAATATATCAGTTCAGCATCATAGTTTTTCTTTTTGATCAAATAAGAAATGAATTAAACACCAGCATCATAGTTAGTATTACTGTCCAAGAGCTAACTCAAAATATGTTGAAGATATGATCAACCTGAAACAAGTAGTTCAATTAATATATCTGGAAGAATCACATAATTGGATATATCAAGAATGTACTTAATATAAAAAATATTGTTTAAGCTTAGCAGCCAGAGTAGTGGTCATCCAAGTGTAAAATTTATTGCACTAATAGTACTTCATTAAAACTATACTTATACAATATCTGGCAAAATTTCCTAAGTACAAAAAGTCAATCTTTGCTCATTATGCATTTTTATTTTCATTAGAAACCCTAAAAAATTGTGCTCAATTAGACCCTGCAATTTATATGTATTGAAGCTAAACAAAGTCATTCAATTTAAGGACTTAAAATTAAAAATTACTTTAATATTTTATAGAAGCACATAATAGAACAAATCAACAATGCACATACATGTTTCATTGGTGGAGGAACTAATGACATGATGTTTCTCAAGTCCTTTTTTATATCCTTCTTTACTTTTTCCAGAAGTTATTTTCTATCCTCTCTTACTTTTTCAAAAAGTTCAATTTCATGTCTTGCAGCATTAGGATAACTAACCCTTAGCACTCAATGAAAGGACCAAACTAGTTACAAAACGTATAGATATGTATCTTTTGGTTACACTTGGATTAACTACTTTGCAAAGTGTTAATTGTCTCTTCGCATTGCATTTCTTTTTCTTTGTAGGTAATCTTATTCGAGACATGCTAGACTTCAAATATTGTAGCTCTCACAACTGAGATTCAAAATATTAATTTGCATGTGAGAGTTTAGTCTGTTCCGCTATATATATTCATCTCCCATTGTTATAAATTTAATAATTCTTCCATTATCAAAAATAAAAAATTGTCTTTGATTTTACTTCCTTCGTTCCTTTTCAAATGTTGTTTTGGAATAGTAACACAAAATTAAAGAAGTAGATTTTTGCATATTTTTTTCTTATTTTACCCTCATTTAATTCACCAATAAATTTCTATTTTTTTTGCACAAAATTTATCTTTCCAATAAATTTTGTGTATCTTTCTCTCATAACAAAAACAAACAATTGTTACTAGGGGTGGAAACAATCTATGCCGTCAGACAAGGGCCTGCGGCATAACCTATTTAAAGACTAGCTCGGCCAACTCGTTTAATAAAAAGTTCATGCCCAAGCTTTTTTATAAAGCTTGTTTACTTAAATAAGTCAGGCTAGGACTTAAAAAGCTTATTAAGTCCGTCAGGCTGGCCTATTAAGTTTTTTTATATATAATACATACTTTCCATTATTGATATTTTTGAAGTTTTTTTCAAGCCTTCGTTTGATTGGTGATTTAGTAGCAGGTATATTGTTGTGATTAGAAATTCATAAGATTTCATTGTTTAGTAGAAGACCTATTAATGTGTTTTAGGCCTTCATAAGTTTTGGCCTATTTAGTAATAGGCTTATAGGTGTTGCTAGACATTAGTGTAAAATAAACTTTTAATAGGCTTTCAGGCTTGATCAGGCCTTTAAAAGGGTCAGTCCAGGCCTTGAAAATGAGTCTATGACGAGTAATAGGTCAGACTTATGTCTTACAAAATCTGACCCGACCTAACTCATTTCCACCCCCTAATTGTTAGTTACTTTCTCTTTGTCCAACAAGATTTTTTTTCACACTTTATCTCTCTCCCATAACAAACAATTATCAATAATCTAAATATTGTACACATATTTTTTAATAATTGTAAAGCAAAATAAAAATTATTACAACTTTTTTTTTTCTATAAGCCGAAAATTGGACAGACATCAAGGGGAAACGACGACATCCCAACTAGGTTGGCACCCCGCAGAACCCCCATCCTATGCCGCCAATCTCAGAGAAAATTTTATTAAAAAAATGAAAAAAGGTTACAAGAGGGGGGACTAGGCCAAAACCCTCAGAAAAAGAAACAAAAACAATAAAAAATACAAAGACAGTAAAAAGAAACAACTGTCTACGGGAGCCTAGAGTGAGGGAACCCACTCTGGTCCAAGAAAAAGTCAGTGTGAAGAATCTGAGGCAATACCGATAACCAAACTTTGTCTTGAATCGAGTGACCCATATTAGCCAGAAAATCCGCACAACAGTTCCTTTCCCAAAAGTGAGAGGATTGCAAACATTATGCTGACATGTAAGTTCTACAACAATACACTAAGACACACCAATGCTACGCCAATACCAAGATGGCACCTGTGCAAACGTTATCATTGGCTCTGCCAAAAAAATATGTGACAGATAAAAATTATTCAGAGCGATTTTGGTGTCTGCATAACCAAAACCGCGAACATTCCAATAAAGTAGATTCATTGATCACCTGGATTGGATCCTCCCTGAGAGCGGGTTTTCTACGGCGGTGGCTTACCAATCTGAAGATTTTTCCTAACCTGCTATTTATGTTTTCGAGATAATACCGGAGTAAACGGGATTTCAGCATTAGCTTTGTCATATTCACGAACACGCATCCAAAGGTCCAGATCATGTTGCACATTCGGATTGCTATGTGGTTCATAAACAGTCAAAATTCTATCGCCATTCTCATTAGTCCCTGAATCAACCGTGAAATTACTGTTTTGAGCAAGGCGCTCCATTTCCAAAATAGAGGCAGTGTCGTCCGGGATGGATCTAACAACAAAATTTACAAAATTATTACAACTTCACATTAATCAAAATTTAAGAAAATTTTACATTTCTTTTAACTTCTTTAATCAAAATTAAGATTTCAACTATGGTTTCAACCAATACTAGATTCACACTAGATGACATAAATTTGAATGTTGAACATAACAAAAAAAATAACAAAAACAAACTTTGTTTTAAAAAAAAATATTTGTCTAAAAAAAAAACTTTTATTTACAAATACATAACCTTTTAAAAAAAACAATTTTTTCTTTGAAAAAACAAAAAAACTTTAGTCTTCCAAATACATAGGATTAATTAGTTTTTCTTAAAAAGATAAGAGTAATTGTGAAAGGGAAATAAGACAAATTGTACCCTTAAAACAACAAAATGACAAATAAATAGAAACGCTAAATTCGTAGTAAAACGACACTTAAATTAGAATGAAGTGAGTACTATTTAAATTTCCTTTTTATATTGTTATGCTATTTAGAATTTGTTTTAACTATTTTATTAAAATAACTATGTATTTAGGATGTTAGCTTTTTTTTTACAATTAGGATATTAGTTATTTCCCCCATTTTTTAATTGTCTGAATTGAATGCTTTGAACGTAAAAAAAAAAAAAAAAAAAAAAAAATTTAATGTTTTAACTATATATATTTTTTACAATTAGGATATTAGTTATTTCCCCCATTTTTATTTTTCTAATTTTAAAATTACCATTTTATATTTAAATTACCTTAAATTAAGAATTTAATAAAAAGTTCACATCTAATATTATCAAATTAATAATTTATTAAAAACTTAAAATAAAAACAAAATAGGATTTGATATTTCTTTAGAAAAGTTAAATCGGATTTGATTTTTTTCTAAAATTGAAATTACCTTTTTTACTTTTATTCTACTTAGAACATTTTTAAACTATTTTTTATAACATAATAAAGATATTAGTTATTTTTCCCATTTGTATTTGTTTGAATCTTTGAATGTATACAGTATTCACATGTTTACAGATTATATATTTGTTTTTTGAGGGAACAAGTTTACAGATTTGTTATACGTAATATACAGTATATATTTTTTTTAATAAAAGAAGGAATTACATTATTTTTTTTCTAATTTCAAAACTACCTTTTATATTTAGTTACCTTAACTAATAATCTAAAATATATTTTACGTCAAATACTAACTTAAATGATAAATAACTTATAAATGGAAGAGTCATTTATATGCTGAATATTTGATTTTTGAACGAAATGTTTGAATATTTGATTGCTCTCATTTATTTCTTCCCTTTTCTATAAAAAAGGTTCATGAATTTTCTCATTGGCTGCACTGTTTCAGGATATGCATTGATTGTTTCCTTTAATGAAATGTAAGCAAGATATTATATTTAAAAACATGATCATGGTTCCAACTCATTATTCTTAACATAAGCAACAAAATATAGTGTTGGGATCAAACTGGACCAAAAGTGTGACGGACAATTCGCAAGTCTCATGGAGAAGAATCTACAGTACATGTCTCGTGACTTGATCATCCTAATTCTGCTGAGGTTACCGGTCATGTCTCTTTCACGTTTCAAGTGTGTTTGTAAGTTATGGTTTTCTATTATCTCTCAAACCCACTTTGCCATTTCACATTTTCAAATTACTACCACACATAATCCTAAAATTTTGTTCATATCAAATCCAGACCTTGAAACTCGGTTTATCAATTTTGAAGCATCACTTAGAAATTATTATACTTCTACTTCAATAAACATTAATTTTATGCGTCCAAGTCCTGATCCTCGTCGCCCTCCTAGAATGTGTCATTTTATTCAAACTAAATGTTCGTGTAGAGGGTTTATATTTTTGCACCATGCTTCAAAATTCTACCTATGGAATCCTTCCACTAGAGTTCACAAACAAATACCTTTGTCTCCTAAGGGTTCCTTTTTAGGTCTCAAATCTTGTTATCTATATGGTTTTGGGTATGACCCATCAACAGATGATTATTTGGTGGTTGTAATGTCATTTAACATAAATTTCCATAATTTTTCATCAAATTTAGAGTTTTTCTCGTTGAGAGATAATAGGTGGAAAAAAATTGAGGGTACTCACTTCTCTTACACGAACTCCTCTGTTGATTCCATGGTAGGGTCTCTTTTTAATGGGGTTATTCATTGGTTGGCTATTCGTCATGATTCATCGAGGAATGTTATCATTGCCTTTGATTTGATAAAAATAAAACTTATAGACATGTCTTTGCCGAATGATCTTGAATATCCATCTACAGCTTGTGATTTGTGGGTATTCGGTGAATTTCTCAGTGTATGGACTATAGAGAATGACATATTTGAAATATGGGTGATGAAAGAATACAAAGTGCATTCATCTTGGACTAAGACTCTTGTTTTTTCTATTGATGTCATTCCCACTAGTTGTTTCTCTCCAATATGTTGTACGAAAAGTGGTGATATTATTGGAACAGATGGTAAAGCTGGGTTGGTAAAGTATGATGAAAATGGACAGTTTTTAGGACATTTCTCCTATTGTATAGAGGATTGTGGATCCCAAGTGGCTCTTTATACGGAGTCTTTGTTTTCACTCCCTGGTGACAATGACCGAAATTAAGAAGATGACACAAACAAAAAGAATGAGGTTGTGAAATATTATCTTTTCCATTTTCTTTATATTTATAATAATTAAGTTGTATTATGTACTCTTGGATGACTACGTTATGAGCTACTATATTATGTCATGAAACATTAATTGGTCTACTATTTGTAGCACGTTTGTTTAAAAACAATGTCAACTTTAATTGTTGTGTGATTCAATATTATTTATACATGTCTAATTAGATTTAGTTCATATATTGTGGTCGCTGCCTACAATTGTTTTATATTGTGATTTATTTGATGAGTTTATGCATGTTAATAAAGATTCAAAATCACAAATTCACGACTTTGGTTCAAAGCACTTAATTAGAAAATTTCTTTATGGCCACATATATTTTAAGGAAATAAAACATTTTGTTGTCTAATTTAGAGGACGCTAATAACACTACGACCCTTGCCATTTCTCTATATCAAACGGAAAAAAATATTTTAAGTGATTAACAAGTTAAAGTCTTAACACTTAATTCAAAATAAAGTTGATTTAGTGAATGATAAAAGTAATTATCTACATGAACAAAGTCAAAATGCATCAAGCAATATGGTGATGAGTCATTGTTAACTAAAAATCATGCTTGCTGAAGACATAACAAAAACAAGATCGCTTTTTGTTAAATTTGGACATATTTGCATGTCCTATAGTGTACTTAGGTTGCCTGAGTTGTATACCAATAACAAATACCACGGAGGGAGAATTATTTTAAAACGAGAATAAAATTTTATCTTTGTGTTTTTTATTTGAAAACACAATTAACATTGTGTTTTTTATTTTTCCTAGTAGCCAAGCAATCTTGGGATCACACACAAATTTTTCTCTTCTTAGTCCTCTTGAATATCAATATATCTAAAATACTATCTCATTCTCATTGGTAAGTGTAACACCCTAAATCCTATGTATTGTTTTTTAATAAGAATTAATAAAGCATGTAAGGATGTCACACATCTTCATCAATTCACAAGTATTTCATTTAAAATTAAAAAAAAATACCGGAGTGGAATAATTTTCAAAACACTAAAGTAATTGTCACATCTTTGTACTAACATCAAAACTGAATTCGAAAAGAATTATGAAACAAAGTCTAAAATAAATTAAAACCCCAATCCCCAGTGTTATTGATCAGAGAATCGACTCGATAATGACTCCCATAAGCGATATACAAAAACGAGAAGGCTCCAACGCCATCCTCTGAGACTCACTGCTACTAAGTTTATTCTTTCTGCAAATTTGTACCAAGCGAGGGTACAGTCCAATAGAGGGTGAGAATATATCCAACACAAGAGATGCATAAGAACATGTATAAGATAAAATAGCACATCAATTACATTTAAGCATGTTTACATCACAGTCAAATAAGATTCACATTTAAATATAAACGTTCATTTAATAAAAATCAATAGGCGTCAATGAACATCTTATAATAATATATAAGCATCAACACCATAGAAGAATATCAAGTACACATTTAGTAAGAAACATATCATTTGCACATAATCATAGAAGCACATTGTAACACATGGGTTCTACACTTTAGACTCTGATGAACTTCAGACTCTTGGTGACTTCAAACTCTGACTGTCAGCTTTTGATGGTCTTTAGACTCTGATGTCTTCAGACTCTGACTGCAAATAGCTTCTCTTGAAAATTCTCTTGCTCTCAATTGTTCTTCCAGAACCAATACCTTGTTTTAAGACTTCTAAATTTTAGTCTATGGTCCTGCACACTTGAACAAATATTAGCATATCCAATTGAACTTTTAATACTTTGTTATCATCAAAACTTAAGGTGGGAATGTTAAACACATTTTGTTCCAACATCAACCTGTTCTTCAATTCTTGGAAACTTTCTTCACACTTAGCGTCCCAAACAAACGTTTGTCCATTTCGAGTCAACTGCGTCAACGGTAAAGCCAACTTAGAAAATCCTTCGATGAACATCCGATAATAACCCGCCAAACCAAGAAAACTTCTAATCTCAAAAATAGACTTCGGAGTATCCCACTGCTACACTGCATCAACTTTCGACGGATCCACTGTAACACCCCAAATTTCCAACATAAAAATTCATACATAATTATCAGAGTATAACACAAATGGGATGTCACACATCATAAAAATCCTTAAAATAAAAAGAATAATAATTTTTTATCCTTCAAAATTCATTAACATAAATCTTTTCAAAAACTTTGCAGCGGAATCATAATTTCAAAATCCTTAAAATAATTAGTTCTTGGCACAAGGCCTCAAAAGCATCTCAAAAATTCAAAGATAGATCGTAAACATCATAATTAGTTCAACATGATACATAAAGGAATAGAATTCAATAAAACCTCATCCCGTTACATATCAGAGCATTTCCTACGACACCACAAGGACCTCTCACATCGTCGTACCTAAGCTTGATCACCTGCACTTGCCCACAAGGCGGCAATTCCAACAGAAGGGGTGAGATTTCACAAACAATAATAATAAGCATATAATTCATCAAATGCATTTAACAACATGGACATCATGAATTAATCATAATAAGTCTTCATATAGTACTTCTTTAACAACTCATAAGCTACATTATGTAATCATCATAACGACATCAATTAGTAATACAAATAACCACGTAGTTCATCTTTAATAATACTTCATATAACAATATAAACAACATAAACAACAATCAACTTCAAATCATCTTTAATGATACTTTATATAAACAATATAAACAACAATCAACTTCAAATCATCTTCAACGATACTTCACATAAACAACAACATATAACTCTTCATTAACGATTCATTGATAATTATCAACTCGACAACTTTAGACAACTCCACAACTTTAGACAACTCGACAACTTCGACATCGACTACGCAAATTCAACTCGACTATGCAACTTAGACCTCTTATTCATGCATGTGGTACCAATCCAGGGCGTCAAGCCCTCAACGTAATAAGTATTAATATACTTCTAGGGCGTCAAGCCCTCATCGCAAATGAGCTAAAGCTCCAGGGCATCAAGCCCCCAACGTGTAGAGTAAAAACTCACAGGGCATCAAGCCCCCAACTGAAATGAGTATGCATGGACTCAACAACTTACAACATAGACAACGTCAACAACTTATAAGACTCCAATACTTTGGAACAACCACTTACAACTCAGACAACTTAGACCAACACTTGCAACTTTAACGACATTGACGACAACAGTGGCAATGTCAACGACAACGACTTCGCATCATAATATCATAATTCATCAGTCATAGACAATATCATATAACATCGTATTAACAACAACAATTCATCAATTATGAACAACATCATGAAACAACATATTCATCAACATATACACTCATGTAATAATTCATCAACCATGAACAACATCATGTAACATCTTATACATTCATATAATAATTCATCAACCATGAACACATCATATAACATCATATTCATAAACATATACATTTATATACTAATTCAGCAATCAGGGAAAACATCATATATTATCATCAACATATACATTCATATAATAATTCACCAAAGCCTCCTTGGAGTATTTTCATCATAAATCAAACACCAAAAATCATTTTCAAGTCAAACCAAAGCCAACGGACAGCTAACACAATTATCTACAACTTTCATGTTTATACCAAAGGTCAATTCTGTACTTATCAATATTGGTTTTCATTTCAAATTCGGTAAAGGTTGTGCTGAAATTCATAAATATTCATGTTGACCTACGTGCAGTAATATGACCATAACTCAAGTTCTATAAATCATTTAGAAGTCAAACCAACGGCATTAAAAAGATAACATCCATACCTACAACTTTCGTGTTTACACCTAAGACCAATTCTGTACCTATCAATCCCAGTTTTCATTTCAAATTCGGGAATGGTTGTGCTGAAATTCATAAGTATTCACTGTGACCTACGTGCATTAATTTAACCATAACTGAAGTTCTATAAATCATTTAGAAGTCAAACCAACGACATTAAAAATTTAACATCCATACCTACAACTTTCGTGTTTACACCTAAAGCTAATTCAAAACAGAAACGGATGAAAAGTGAGTGTTTTTCCAGTTTTGGCTTTCAGAAAATCGGTGGCCGAATTCGCTTACGGGAAAGAACAATTTTCACTCCAAAAACCCAATTTTTGATCCCTTAATCACCCAAAATGATTTACAATGATGTTTACAGGTCAAATAGGCAATATAGAAATCAAAACAACATAGGAACATGCATCAAACAACACAATTCATCTCATTTTATCAATTAACATAAACTTTCTAACCCTAATTCAAGAACACAACAATTCATCAAATTTCAGAATTATATACTATGATTATTAAAGGAAATCTCACCCTTACCTTAATAAAATTGGAGCAGCAGCCTCTTGGTTCTCCACTTCTAGTTTTCTCCCTTTTTCTCCCAAAACTGATTGTACGTACTGTCTGTTCATAAACCTAGGTTTTACCTTTTATACCTCTTCTATTTGTTTTATCTTATTCCACTTATTCCCTCATAATTCTAACTAATTCAAAAACAGCCCCATAACTTAATATTCTATTTAAAAATATATATAAATTACTTCCATAACAAATATCAAATATATTTATAACAAATATATTTCTAAACAAAATAACAAACATATTATCACTTATCAAATATAAAATCATGTAAAAGTATTCAAATATTAACTAAAAATAATTAAATAAAAAGGGGGCGTTACATCCACCGTTATGCCACCCTTCGAAATCACATGACCAAGGAAACTCACTTCACGCAACCAAAACTCACACTTCGACAACTTAGCAAACAACTTCTTCTCCTTCAAAGTGTGCAACACAACCCTCAGATGCTCTACATTTTCATCCTTTGACTTTGAATACACCAAGATATCGTCTATAACACCACCACAAACTGATTGAAATTAGGTTGGAAGATTCTATTCTTATATTCCATGAAAACACCATGCACATTAGTCACCAAATGGCAACACAGAATATTCATTGTGTCCATATCTTGTTCGGAATGTAGTCTTGGAAATATCTTCCGTCTTCACTCATATATGGTGATATCCGGATCTTAAATCAATCTTCCTAAATACTTCCGCACCAACCAACTGATCCATTAAATAATCAATCCTCGGGAGAGGATACCGATTCTTGATCGTCACCTTATTCAACTGCCGATAATCCACACACATCCTCATTCTACCGTCATTCTTCTTAATCAACAACACATGTGCTCCCCACGCCGAAGCGCTCGGTCTGATAAATTGCTTCTCCAACAACTCTTCCAACTACTTCTTCAACTCGCCCAATTCCAACACAGACATCCGATAAGGCGCTATCGATATAGGACTTGTTTGCATCTGGTAGTGTTTTGCTCTAATATGTTTAAAAATATTCATGTTTTTAATCCATCGCTTCTTACTCTTTTCCATATATTTTTTAGTCTTTTTGTTGATCACACAAAAGGGGGAGTAAGACATATTAACATTTAGGCTCTGAGTCTACTAGATTAAATTTAAAATTAAATTAGGAGAACCTTCTTCTCATCTCTTACTCTTTGAATTTTCATGTGAATTATTTCTAAGTGACGTTTTTGTGCTTAAAATTGAATTTAATTAACTTGGATAGAGCTCAGGGAGAGCTTACAAACCTCAGACCCTAAGGTCAACTTATGGGCTTGAGTATTTGAAGTCTCTTGCTTGTGTGCTTGAGCATTATATTTGTAATCAAATATTGCTTTTTAGTGAAATTTCCTTGGAAGTGCAAGGAGAACAAGACTACTTTTGGATTGTGGAAGGAACCTGTATAATTGTTTTGTGTCTTTCACCTCTCTCTCTCTCTCTCTCTCTCTCTCTATATATATATATATATATATATATATATATATATATATATATCATCTGCTGCATTAGACTCTGAATATATTGTTTCAGGATCTAAACTTTATTAGACTCTGAACTCTGGACTTAGCTTAAAAAGAAGAAAAAGCTAACACAATTCAACCCCCTTCTTGTGTTTTTCACACACACACACAAAGGTGAGTAAATGAAGGTCCTAGAGAATAAATGATATTCTTTGAGCCTTGAATAAGGAAAGAAAGTAGACCAGAAGATACGAAAAGACAGACTTTAAGAGAAGCAACCGACCACCCAAAGATAAGTTTATGTTTTTCAGGACGACAGTTTATTCTTGATACGATTTAATAACGGTTCCTCGAAATTCAACCTCTCTGCATGACCCCCTATAAGAAAGCCCAAGTACACAAAAGACAAACGACTATTTGTACGATTCAAAATAACTACAACCTCTACCAACTATGAGTCGTTAACATTAACTCCCACCATCAAACTTTTATTAAAATTAAATTTCAAAACATAAATCAATTCAATAGAAACAGAACAACACGTAGAGCCCTCACATTGGCCCAACATTTTTCCCCCAAAATAAGAGTATCGCTGGCAAACTAAAGATAAGAAATAGAAATGGACTCACTCATTCCCACCTAATAACCTTTAAATAAACTATTGTCCATCATGACAATATTCACCATAACATTCAGCCCCTCGGCAACCAACAAAGGTAAAAAGGGAGAAAGAGAGTCTCCTTTCCTTAACCCCGTCTCTAACGGGAATTCCTCAGTAAGACTACCATAAACAAAACAGAAGTTGTTTTTGTCCCAATACATTCCTTCATGCACGTACGCCAAAAGGGGAGGAATATTCATTCTACCCAGAACTGCATCTAAGTAACCACACTCAACAAAGTCATAAACTTTCTCAAAATCTACTTTAAACAATAAAAAAAAACATTTTTAAGCTTGTGATCCTCATCATTTAGTTCATTAGCACCAAGAATCCCATTAAAGATTTGCTTCCCTTTCACAAAAGTTGACCGAGCTTCAGAAACCACACTTCTAATAACATGACAAAGTCTATTAGCTAATAATATAGCCAAAACCTTATACGGACAACCAACTAGGGATATTGGTCAAAAGTTAATCAATTCCTGAGGGCTATCAACCTTTGAAATAAGAGAAATGAAAGTGAAATTTATACTTTTTGTCAGCTTACTGTTACAATAGAACTATGATACAAAGCACATTAAATTAATTTTTACTTCACCTTAAAAATCTTTTATAAAACCATAGTTAAATCTACCACGCCCACAAATTTTAAAACTTTCACAATCCCAAACTTCCTACTTCACCTCCTCTATACTAAAATGTTTGATCAGATCAACTGCCTCGGTTGTTGAACCAAAATGAGTTTTGTACAATATCTTTTAAGTTTTGATGATAACAATAGTATGAAAAGAATAATTGAGTATATTAATATATGTGCAAGTGTGCATGACTATAGAATTAAATTCATACTGCTAAATCAAGTTTTGGTTATGAAAGAACAAGTTTATGAGCACATATAAAAGCATATAAAACAATAGAGAAGTTGAAGAGCATATGAAGGTTAGAAGACTATGAATATGTCAAGGACAAAGGGAATAAAACTAATAATTTTATTTGAATCAAAGGAATTTGAAAAGACCTTTCAACATCATTAATCAAATCAAGAAACTTCCAACGTCTCTAATTAAGCTTCTCAAGAACCCAAATTCTTGCGCTGACACTCTCCAACGTCTCTCAGATTATCCACTATATAAGGACCTGAAGACTTGAAGAAAAATAGAACACTGCTCTGAATTTTACAAGTGTCCTTACTCTGTCAAAATTTATAGCACACAAACACTTAGAGAACTTCTTAATAACTTTTATATCTAAGAAATTCTTAAGTCTCAGAGTTCATCTTTACTTAATTGTATAACACATCTGATTGTATATCAAGTTCAAAAGCAAACCATCTTTTTATTTGATTAATTTAGATTGTATAAGTCTCTTTACATTTGTGATTACACCACAACGCACATTATCCACCACCTCAACAATGGCACCATCCACAATAATCGTAGATAAAAAATTTGGGCACCGTACGACTTGGCTTGATACCATGACTTTTTTATTTTGAATTCGCATCACTTTCACAAAGTAAACTCATTAGAGATTGTTGCCAACAAATGTTGGTGTTGATACGAGACAAGGAATGTAAAAAAAAAGTCTAATATCCTCTAAAACTCATGTAAAAAGTATACATCATATTAATTATTTTATGTTACATTTGAGTTGATGTAAAAGCTTAACCTTTTAAACTAAAAACGTCAGAATCTAATTTTTAAGGGATGAATGTAAAATGATCATTTAAATTTCTAAAAAACGATTGTAAAATAGTTGTTATCGTCATTTTATTTAATAAAGAATCTCCTAAAATCTTCATGATTTTATCTCATCATCATCACTACTAAAGAGTGTTTTTTTTTTTTTTGAAAAAAATCACAATGAAAGACTAAAAAGAATGAATTTTCCAAAAAAAAAACCTAAAAAATAATGCAAATATTTATGTTTCTTGTAAAATTATCTGTGTCCTTTAAATAATAGAAAGTTGAAGTAGAACCAAAAAAAATAAAAAATAGAAAGTTGGTGAAACGACGCCGTATCATACTGATCCAATAATAGAAAACAACGATCAAACAGAACTCAGAAAAGTCTCAGCAATCAATCGCTCCCGATGTCGCCGTCCGTTTCAATTGCTGGTCGCCGCACCGCCACCTACCGGCGGCGCCCGCCGACCATCACCGTCGCATCTCAAATCAGGTTCCACAACTTGTTTCTTTCATAGTTCTATCATGCAATTGAATAGGTTATGAATTCATGTGATGTATTATGATTTTTTTCCCTACCCTAGTTGAATAAGTTTTTCACTCTGAAGCATAGACATTGACACCGGACACGACACTATAATAATTTGAGAAAATGACGTAATTCAACATAATTATATGTGTCGGTGTCGGATACTATACATATCTGACACTTGGACACACATAATCCAAGGAGTATCTGTGCTTCATAGGTTATGCATTGTTTTTAATATGAAATACTTAGTATGTAAATGGCTTAGTGAGATGATGAAGAGAATGTAAGATGGTTTCCTTTGTCATTTTGTATGTTGGATTAGATACATCTTATATTTTTCTATCTCATTTTTTTTAACGATTTTAGTTTATTTTTATTTTTTTAATCAAGTCTCGGTCGTGTGATTCAACTAGTGACCAATGCCGGTAAACATCGGTTAGTTACGCTTTTAGCTAGTGCTTTAACCAGTTTGAGTTTTGTAACTTTGCTCTGGTCAAGGTTATCAAGATCGTTAGATTGCAAGATCATAAAACAATAAAACGCAAGATTGCAACTAGGATTAGGGGGGTAGTAAGATTGCAAAATGTAAGATCGGAAGATCCTACCTAAGTTCATAAGTTTTAAAATAGACCAAACAAATCCACAATAAACAACTACTCAAATCTTAAAAACAATGAAGTCCACAAAAAAGTAATTGAGATTTTTTACATTGGAGACCACAAATTTATGTGTCCCTACTAGGCTGAGGGATGAGTTTGAGTAGTATAAGTGAGGATACTCAATTAAACTACTCAGACTTATCCCTCTAGTCATGTAGGAACACATGAATAACAATGTCCTTACGCAAAAGTCTTAACATTGACACTTGAAGTGTTAGCTCAGTGGTATGAATTTAACCTTGTAAAAATTATGCCACTGCAACTAAAAGGTTGTCCAATACCGTATATTTATACGGATTAGGTTTATTTGATTTTTTTCATTGCTTTTTCCTCTCTTTTAGTCATATCATAAGTTATAAATAGTGTATTTTTATATGGTTGTCAAATAAGTTGTATATTTTTTTATGTTCAAATAACATTGCTCTTGAATAAATGGTTGGCACATCACAAGACATGCTTCTAATTTTGTTTCATTGTAAATTTATAGGAAAAAGTTGCTGAAACGACAACGTGTCATACTTCCAATAGAAACAAGAATCACACACACATAAGAGAATCAGTAATCAATCACACAACACTTCCTGATTTCGCTCGCCATGTCACCGTCCGCTTCAATCACCGATCGCCACACTGCTATCTCGCGGCATCGCTCCCCGACCACCACCGCATCTCAAATCAGGTTCAACAACGTTTTAATTTTCCAATATTTCTTTCTCACTGATTCATAGCTTTATTCTTTTACCGGTTTATTTTCGTTGTTCTTAAATTTCTGATTCAATAGCAATTTAATTTGATAGAATCTAAATGAAATTGAATAGGTTACGAATGCATGCATACTTACTATATATGTGGTTACTTGAGATAATGAAGAGAATCTGAGACAATGCAATTTTAATCATGTTGTTTCCTTTGTGATTTTGTTTGCTTGATGCATGTTAAATTTTTGCAACCCTAACATAGATATAAGCTGTGGTATTTTTACCCATAGTAATAGTCTCTGTATGCTTAGGTATCCAACATTAGGTCAATGCAATTAGCCGCACACAAGGTCTTCAATAAAGCTTATTCCTCTTCTCCACCAACATTTGTCCAACCAACTTGTAGTTTGTAGCATTGTTCATTACAATTTGGACAACATTTTCTTCACCCACTTCCTCAACAATGTTATCCATCATTTTGAAAACATTATGAGCTATCTTTGAAATGGCAGAAGTATCAATTGATTTTAAAAAGAAAGTTCCCATGGGGCTCTTTACCAAAATGTTTAGGATAGTCCTCCTTCTCTGGTTAATCCAGCCATTAGTCATGATTGTGAAACAACAACAACAGCTATCAAGCTCGGCTACATGAAAGCCATAATGTTCCATCATATTCACACTACTACGTATTTGATCCATGTCATGATTCAGACAAGTTTTAGCAAGGCTCGAATCCGCGACCTTTGCCTCATTATTCTAATGCTCTAACCAACTGAACTTTGACTCATGATTGTACATATAAAATTTGTCCAAGCAACTTTATTCTCTTCCAATATGCTATGTGTAGCCTCAACAATTTTCTTCAAATGTTTATCTGTAATGTCATGGTAAGATGGTGGCTTATATCCAATACCAATTATTTCACACGTCTTTATTAATTCCTCACCCTTTAGAACATTAAAGGGAATAGTATTGTTGTAAACAAATGTTGCTACTTTTAGGTCAGTATCCTCCTTCAATTTCTTCTTCAAAGCTTATATCCAATATAAAAAAAGTAGTGGCATTTTAGACACATAATAATATAATAACAACAATAATAAGCAATAATAATAAAAGGAAATATATTATGCTATATTGTTATTATGAAGTAATAAGTGTAAATGTATTTGGTCCGCGTGAGCTTAGCTCAGTTAGTAGAGACATCGCATTTTATATGCAAGGGCCGGGGTTCGAACCCCAAAAACTCCCCACTTATTTACCTTAAGGGTGAAGCCACTGCGCTACTCGACCAATTTTTTTTATAAAATGTATTTGTTTATAGATAAGTAATTGTGGTGTTTTGAAGTATTTTCCACTTATATATATATGGGTTATGCTAGAAGCCACCCATGAAGGTGTCTTTTAGCAAAGTTATAACTAAAAAGTGGAAATCACAACTTGACATTATAGATGAATGTGTCTTTTAGCAACCCACACCGTGTGATTTCCACTTTTTAGTTATAACTTTGCTAAAAGACGACACCTTCATAAAAATTAGTTGGTGTATTTTAACAAATGCTCATAGAATAACTTGCTAAAAAACACCTTCATAAAAGGTGTCTTCTAGAAAAACCCTATATATATATATATATATATATATATATAATTTTTTTTATGCATAAATATGGGAATTTCTGAATTTGGTAGGGTCCGTGTTTGATTTCGCGGTCTATGAATTTTCCATACTCAAATGATCTTAGGTGGGATCACGAGTTTGACAGCCATTGTAGGAATTAAGTTAGGGGACTTTTGGTTAACACAAACTGTAAGGAAAAAAAACGAGGAGAAAAAACTGGAAAAAGGATGAACTTCAGTCGTAAAACTGAAAAAATGTATTTGTTTATAGATAAGTATTGTGGTGTTTTGAAGTATTATCCACTTGTGTGTGTGTGTTTTTTTATGCATAAATATGGGAATTTCTGAATATGGTAGGGTCCGTATTTGATTTTGCGATTTATGAATTTTCTATACTCAAATGATCTTGGGTGGGATCACGAGTTTGACAGCCATTGTAGGAATTAAGTTAGGGGCCTTTTGGTTAACACAAACTGCAAGAAAATAAAAACGAGGAGAAAATCCTGACCACCACCAAAAAAAGATACATTCTTGGTAATAACTTTGATTAGAAAATTTTATAGGAGTTTTTTCCAAGGTACTTTTAAAAAAGATTTCTGCTTAACATGCATATTATTTCTGGGAATTATTTAGAGAGATTTATAGGTAGTTACACATCAATTTATTCTCCCCTCCATTGGGAATTTATTCCCACTATTCTCCTTGAGAATAAATCAACTTTCCTAACCCAAGATCGTTTATATTAGATGGCGCGGGTCTCTTCTAGCTTAACCAAGGTCCTGGGTTCGAATCCAGCCTCGGGCATGCAGATGCAGCAACGTTAAAACTCTTAAGTGAAAGTTTGCCGTCCATTTGAGTGCCACAAGGCTCAAGAGATTAGTCTCCACAGTTGTGCGCGAAAAATATACCTAGTTTACATAAAAAAAAAAAAAAAAACTTTCTTAGGAATCTTTTATACACAGGAATAAAATCTAAAAACTTGTAACAAACATAAGAATGCATATTTCCTATCCTTTTATTCATGGACATCTTCAAAGATAACTTGAAACAAACACATCGTTTATTTCCCCCACCCTTTCTTGCAAAATCCTAAGTTTCATAAATCATGTCGTAGAGTCTGTGAACCAAAGTTTTTTTTTCCCCCTAACAGTTAAATCTATGTTGTGAATAGCGTCGTAGTGTTGTGGCAAGGCCCTCCACTTCCACGCCATTGGCCAGCGAAGTGCTTGTGGCAGTCGTAGATGCCGCATATAGTGGTTGAGTAGTGGTGCCATCTCGCTTACACAGCATTTTCTTGACCTCGTTTTGGTAGAAAAATCATAAAAAAAATTAATTTTTTAAATTGTTTCAATTTATCAAGGGTATATTGGTATTTTCATACCCTTTCAGTAACCTAATTATCTTAAGTCATGGACCCGGATTTCCTGCTGTAACTGCTCCACGCAGTATACAATCCTGACCATAGAAATACGATCTAACGGTTCAGATTTGCATAAACAGTTTCACACAGTTTTGATCTCACCGTTAATTTCTGATCGGACGGTCCATACCATTACTGCGTTAACACAGTTACAGCGTGGGATCCAATTCCTTAACTCATGTGTATATAAGAACACAACTGTGGCCGCCGCATCTTGTTTTGTTCATTCTTCACTTTGAGATCCTTCGAGCCAACATTGCTGCCCTGTTCCTTCTTCTTTGTGTTTTCCTTCGTTCTTCATCTCTATTTTGTGTTCTGCCCTCACTGCTCTGTTTCTGTGTAAAGGTTTTTTTTCTCCTTCCTTTCCTGTGTTCTGCTTTGATTTTTCTTTTTTGTGTTCCGTGTTCTGCTTCATGTTTAATAGTTTATTCTTGCTCTGTTTAGGTTTAGTTCTGTTTGCCCAATTCTTGCCCAATTTGTTTGCAATGGCATCATCACCAACTGCCAACAACAAGAAGATGGATTATTTTAAACCTACTTGTCGTGGATCCACTGATATTGGTTGGCGGTGGAATTCTTTCAAGGACGAGAATCAAAAAACAATTGTTTGTCATTTCTGTGGACACCCTTCAACTGGAGGAATCACTAGAGCCAAAAACCATCAATTAGGGATCAATAGAGAAGTGAAACCTTGTGAGAAAACACCTGAGGATGTAAAAAGCCTTCTGCAAGATCATTTTGATAGAAAGCAAGCCGCTAAGGATGCGTCTTCTGGGCCTGCAAAGGAGTTGCCAATGCAGACTCCGGCAAGTGCTCCAGCGCCTAATAGTACAAAGGAACGGAAGAAGAGGGGTAGGCCTTTGCAGTATGAATTGGGAAGTAAGTCAGGGCTGTCACCAATGCCAGTTTCGTTTGCATTTCCGATGACCGGAGAATTTCCGGCCTCAAAAAGGGGTAGAGGATTAAATGATTTTAAAGGTACAAGACCATGTTGAAATTAAATGATTTTTTTTTATTATTTTGCATGTTTAGCATTTAATATTTTTAGTTATCGCATTGTCTAGTTTTTTGTTTTTGTTTTGTAATTATATTTTTACATTTGTTGGAGATAACCATTGTTTTTTATATATAATGATAGTTTTAATTTATGATTTAATATGGTCATTCAAGTGCACAATTTTTTTTCATGTTCATGGAAGATTGTGGTCTTCACTTTATTAGATCCATATCTGCTGTGATGACATGCATACTTCTATATCAGAACATAATCCAGGTTCATGATGTTTTTTTGAGGTGAATCTCTTTTACTGATTATTTGGAATCTGGCTAATATCGTATCTTGTATATCACTTTGGATATCTGTGACATTATATGATATGTGCATGTTGAATTTGGATCTGGTAATTTTGTTTTTACACAATGAAATCAATTTGTTGTATTTTTGTGAATTACATAATAATTTGCTCTTTGGCCTCATGGTTATCTTATTCTATCACTTGTCTATCTAATAATCTACCTATCTACATATTTTACAGATGATGGGACATCAAACTCCATTGGTTCCCATTTCTCACATCACGCCTTTATAGTAAATTCTGGCGAGGTATTTTCTTCATTCCATTTTAGGCCTATATTCTGAAAATAGTTGGATTACATCTACCAATTTTGTTCTTAATGCCTTATTCTGAATAAATGCAAAGGCTATTCGTTTAGTTTACTCATTGAAAATTAATGCATTTCACTAAATGCAATGTCATCTTACATATTAAATTTAAATACCTTTTATGTTCAACACATGCATTATTTTCCTTTCTTTATTTGGTGCCTTATTAACTGTCATCATACTATGTAGTAAATTAATATGATTTGTACAATCTAATGTCGAAATGTATTTCAATAACTATGAGAGACAGAGAACAATAATTAATCCATACCACTTTTCAGTCACATAGAATTTCAGCTGTAGGAAAATTGTGGTTATTTAAATGGAAAAAGGTATTTCTGTTTTGAAGATGTTGCTGAACTTGGCTGGCAAGTGGCTACTAACAATAGTTGTTATATGAAATAGTAAGATGTGTTTTAGTATTATTACATGAATCCTAACTACAGGTTGCATACAATTTGATTACTATTGAAATTAAATCTCTCATTCACACTTCCAGTTTTTGTTTCAGTTGACAATACTGTATATGCTTATTTGTTAAATGTATTTGTGATTTTCCTATGACCTGTTTAGGATGTTGCTTCAAGAATTTCCCTTCTAGCTCTGGATTTCCAAGCTATATCCATTCTATCTGGATCTGGCTCTATTTCAAGTGCCACAATTGATATGTCGGATTCTGGTAGTGAGACTTCGAAATATGAGGTTGGTGCAGTTCTGTATATGTGATTCTTTAGCATAGATAAAAGTTTAGTCCTATATATATCTTTCAGCAGATTCATATGTTACTTTGATATGTGAGGTTAACTCAGTCCTGTTTTATTAGCCCCTATAAAGAAGTTTAGTCCTATATATCTCTCGCATCTGATTTGTATGCGAGATTAGACTTTTCCAAACACACTGTATCATTGGATGAAATCTCTTTCTGGCCAAACTAATTGAGAGTGGGCCCTGTTGTTATTTAGTGCGCCTAGCATGAGATTGATACAATAGAAGGTTGAAAGGAGTGTCAAATAACGGGGTCTTTAGAATCACTCTCTTCCTTTTTTTAGTTATGGCACTAGATGAAAATATTAAATGAATACGCTGACTCGTATTTTCTGCTTTTACAGGGAATTTTTGATCTACTTTCCTTGACTGGCTCGTTCGAACCAAATAAAGATGGATTAGTATCTGGGAAGCTGACTGTCTCTTTGGCCATAGGTGGTCAGGTTATTCAGGGTCCACTGGCGGGATCGCTGGTAGCTGCAGGTCCCGTGAAGGTAAATTTGTTCAAGAGGATATCTAATACAATATTCAAAAACTTGTGAAACAGCTTATAATTTACCTTTGTTATCAACAATAACATCCTTATTGGTGCTAATGATGGTTGTCAAACTCATTGTTTATTAGAATTTGGATGATGCACTAATTTACTGCTAGATATCAAGGGCCCGTTTGGATTGGTTAATTTTTTAGCTTATGCAAAACAGATTATGCAAATAAATAAGCTTTTATGTATTATACATAAGCTTGTTAAGGTAGTTTATTAAAAAAGAGCCTACGAAGATACAATGTTTGTTAGTGAGTGAGAACTTATAAATTAACATAAAGCTTATTTATTTGCATAAGCTATTTTTCATAAGCTCGAAAGTAAGTCAATCCAAACGGCTCCCAAATACTACTGAAATGAAAATCTATATAACATCATGTATGAAGAACTTTAAAGTGATTATTTTCCTCTTTCTGTTTTATGTATCAGGTTGTGGTTGCAAGTTTTTGTCCTCCAAAGACGCAGAAGCAGAAGAAAGGCAAGGAGATCGCTGATCATTCCTAATCAATTGTCCCGCTGCATAAACATTTAGGCTAGCTTTGGTTGTGAGAAGAAATGTAGAGAGAGAGTGAGAAGATAGAAATAGGTGAGAACGAAACTTATTGTGACAAAGTTTGTTTTCAAATGGATGGCATCGATTCTTTATCGATGGTCAAGGCTCTAGGAAGTCATCATCTATTAATGCTTAGCCTGTCTAACCTCCAATCATTTAGAAGTTGGAGTATACTATAATAAACCTATTATGATTCTCCATATCAAGGTAAATGCATTATTCTTTTCCTTCCTTCAATTAGTGTTTGGTATTGTGTTGAGTCATCAATATTTAGTTTCATTTATGCTTGAGTACTGATTGATTCTTGCAATTATTGAATTGGCTAAATATACAAGTACTTTATGTCCTTCTCCATGCATAATTGAATTCCAAATCTAACTTTGCTAATATTCAAGTTTTTCAATGTTTTCTCAATTTAACAAATTCTGGTGGCCACTCCAACATTCAATTATAAAATCCACTTCCTTCCATATCGCTCATTGTTTATTATTTTCTTGTCATGAGTTTGATTGACACACTAGTTTATTAAATTGGAAGCATTGTTTTGTCATGTCTTTGTTATTCCATCTACTAGATATTGTATTGTCAAATAAAAGATAAACACAGGCATATGCATTTGTGACATTGTTTGTAAGAACTTATGAAAACCGCTTATGGCATATTCATATGTTGTTTTCAACTTATTTTCACAAGTTCTCGACCATAGTATATGAAAACGGTTTATTGCTTATATGAAAACGGTTTAGTTTATTTTCCCTTTTGTCAAAAAAATGGTTTATACAAAAGCTGAAGATTAAGCTGCTTATCGAAACATGGATATAGACTCTTTCAAGCCTACATCATGTTATTAGGCAGCTTAATGAGTTTTTTTTTTTATTAAAATATAGATAAAAGACAACTGAATTAAAACACTAATTGAAGCATAATGCTTGTCAAAATTAGTCCAAACAAAGTATGTCATTACAAATTTACAACAACCAACCAAGAAAACACCAGACATAATTATAAGCTAATATAGTTGTTGTTATAATATGTCTCAAATGGTTTTCCTTATAATGGCATAATGAATCAACACCGACATCAACTTTTTTAGCCTTATATCATTTCATTTGGTAGTTTAATAAGCTCTCTTAATCTTACTTACAAAAATAAATACCCGTAATGATAAATAGTAGCTAATATAATTGTTAGTCTAATTGTTATTATAGTGAGCCCGTATAATTATTCAAAATATAAGTTTCTATCATTTACTAAAGATTTCTGAAATGAAAAAAGTACTAATATAACCATATCCAATTGTAAAAATAGATGTAGTACTTTCTTAACAATCATTGTCTCAACCATGTTTTTGAGTTAGCGGTTATGAAGAGAAAAACTTTATGTAATTAGTTGAATGATTACAACCTAGATTCAGTGTAGTAAATATGACAATGATGTGAAATATAATTAGACTATAAAGCTTTTCATAATCCTTGATTATAAACTATAAATATGCACTCTTGACGGAACTTCGTGTTATTCAATTTGGGATTGCAATTGTTATGATCTCGGCTATACACACTTCATTTGTGAGAGTGATTGTTTGGAAGCGATAAACTTTCTCAATGTGACAAATGTAAATTTGCATGTGTATACCTGTGTTACTTGAAATCTCAGATGTCTTACACCATAGGACCGTCAATTTAGTTCACATTCCAAGGGAGCATAATATAGTGCTAATTTTATGGCTAAGAAGAGTGTCCATTCCGCTTCGTCACTGAGATCGTCCTCCATATGGCTTAGAGTCTCTCCTTCTAAGAGACAAACTAGCTATGTAATATTTAATTTTTCTTTTTTTTTTTCTGTTTCTTTTTGCTTTGTTACTTTGTAACACAAAAAAAAACTATAAATAAACTTTTTTGTTTTTACAATTTTTAGCTATATTCTTTAGCTAAAATTTTATTCAATCAACAAACACGTGTCGACCTTTACAGTAATATCAATACTATTTGAGGAATGCTAACAACACTTAGTTTTGATTGCTCTCTCTAACACTCATTTTTTATTAGATTAATTCAATACATATCCCACCACTTTGTGTTGTATTTCTAAAGTATATACCCACAATCATTTAAAGTGTAGACTCACTCTCATCTAAATAATTTATTTAAATAATTTTATTTATTTCCTAAATACACTAAAGTGACCAAAGTGACTAGACATTTCATTTTCTTCACATCGGGCATGAACATTTCTTATATTTTTTTGACAAGGAGTTTCTCATGCTTGAGAGTTTTGTTTGCTATGTTTCATGAGGAGTGCTCCACAGATTTATTTTATTGGTTAAAATTTAAATTGATCACGCTACGTTGGTGGAATTTATATGAATTTTAATCTTCCTAAATAGAAGGAAGAGGGTAATGAAAATAGAGAACATCTTAGAGATTCTCTTGTTTATATTTATCTTCATCCAAAACCCCCCAAAAGAAAAATAGATATTCTTTCTTGGCTATTGCATCCAATATGAGGATATAAAGAACAAAAAAAAGTTGTTGGAATAAAGAAATGCCCACAAACAATTTCTTTACAAGAAAAGAAATAGTAAACACAATAGAAAAAGATTAAAGAAATCCCTACATATTCTTCTTCCAAGCATTCTCTTTATGCCTTTTCACTTTTCCTTATCCATGTGATGTATGCAAGAATAAATAAAGTTCTAAGTTGAAAATTGTTATTTTCTTTTCTCTTTGTAACTCACTCATACCCAATTCAGTTTAATTCAGAAGGGTTAGATATTATGTTAACATTACTCCAAAAAACACTAAGCAAGAGGGATTAATTAATTTATAGTCAAAACCATAGAAATTATGTAGAACTTATGAACAACTAACTATCTTTATGATATATTTCTTAAACATGATTCAATACATCAAAATCTAAAACATATCTTAAATGGCCAAAATTTCATTATTTTTTCTTTCATATACCAAGCTAGATGTGCTCAACAATTCTTCTTTCCATTTTTTGTTAACTTTCTCTATAAATTCTTCCACTCTTTTCCTCAACTCATCATCATTCTCTTCCTCAACCTCTTTTCCTTCTTCTTCATTGTTGCAATCAATATCATCATTACCTTCATTTTCAATCTTGTATTCTGCTTCTTCTTCTTCTACCTTCGCTTCGACCGCTTCGATGACATGTGGAACATCTTTCACTTGTGTCAATGATTCTACACTCTTTTCAGATGAAAACTTGATGTTGGTCTCTTGCTTTTGAGTTTCACTTATTGAAAGATGAATTTCACTTCTTTGATGAACACTTATTCTTGGCTTCAAATCCAATAAAATAATAACTATGATCAAATTGCAAAAGCAAAAAATGAATGTAGAGCTAGAAGTAGCTTGAGTTATCAACTCCAATATAGAATCCAACATGATTGTGAAAAATTGGTAAAACAATACACAAAAGGTTACTAAAGAGTGAGAGAGAAGGATCAAGGATGTGTATAAAAACTATAGAGTATAACTGTTTATGCAATTTGAGGATTTTAAGGCCTATTTAAAGCCTTGTAGAGATAGATGCAAACGTGGAAAGTTCCTTTAAACTTTTTATATGGAAAATTTAAGGAGTTGCTGGTGAGGTGTATTGTGAAAGCTATTGGAATATAGAAAAAATAAATAAAAATAACAATAAAATATATGTATGAATAATGTATGTGAGAAGTTTCTTACAACTGTATGTGGGGTATTTTTTTATTTAATTAATTAATTAATAATTAATTGATCAAAAGTCATTTGTACTATACATATAACATCACATGGAGCTTTCTTGGCCATTCACGGGACTTAACCTTCTATGTCATTACTTGACATCACCAACCAAACCTTTTTACGTGTTCCTAATCTTAATTCTATCAACCATATCACATCTATATATATTTATATGGGTTAATAGTGTTTTATCCCGGTAGTATAAGCAATTTTTGGTTTTCCTCTTTGTAATTTTTTTCTTTAAGATTCCGTTCTTATAATTTGAAGATTTTTGGTTTTGGAATTTTATGATTTTTTATAGTACAAAATCGATGATATGACAGGGGGTAAATCGAAATTTGTTCAAATTATAAGGGAGTAAATCAAAATTTGCTAAAATTATTGAAGACGAAAGTACCATAAATTTTATAATTTGTTGACATAAATGTCCAAAATTAAAAAATCTTCAAATTATAAGGACGAAATTAAAAAAAAATTACAGAAGAAAACCCAGAAATGATCTATATTACAAGGAGTAAAACACTATTAACCATATTTATATTATCTATAGTTAAAAATGATTGTTTTATTATTATTGAGTTTTTTTTTCAATAACTTATCATAACTGTGTAGTTAAACATGGTTGGATAAGAATACTTCACATGTTGCACCCCATTTACTATTTTAATTTTGTATAATCCAAATAATACAAGAATGCAATTATCATTTCTCAGCATTTTGTGTGTGTGAGAGTTTTGCAGTTAAATTCTTCTAAACAAATGAAAAACGTGTCATTATGAGCTTAACTCAGTTAGTTATATAATATATGCAATGTCCGGCCACCACCAAAAAAACAAACAAAAAATGTAGGTACACATTAATTAATATCACTTGTTGATTTGAGATTGATCATCTCACATTACATTTTTATCAATCATTTTTAAATAATTTTTACATTTATATCATATATTTACTATGTAAATTTGAATCTCATGTTTACTCGTTTTGGTTAGTTTTAGTTTTAGTCATGGGAAATTTGAAGAAGGAAAAAAAATAAAAATCTATGGAATGAAAGAGATTTTGTGATGTGGTTGAAGATTATGAGATTTCTAACTATGACCCATTGAAAGTGACCAAGAACCTAATTTTGTAGGCAAGCTATGTTACATGTTAGAAATGTGTGTTGTTTTTATGTTATTTTGAAAATGTCACAATGTTCAACTACTTATATTTATGTGATTTTGACCCAAAAGTGGGAAGAAAATAATAATGATAAGCTTTTCTTTTCAAAAAGAATAATAATGATAAGTAGTGAGATGTGAAGATGACCAAGTCTATGTCTATTTTAGATGAAGATGATCGATCAACTTTTCAATGTTCATTCCTTTTTCCTTTGATGCTGAAATTCAATCAAACTGACTTGGTCTTCCTCGCTGTACTGTTACATATATGTAATGTTTATAATTGAAAACTTAGTATAAAATCAATATAGTTTCAATTATTTTATACATTAAGTCAACATTTTTCTTTGATTTTGCAACTTGCAAGGGTTGTTTGCTCTAAGGATTGAGAAAATAAATCACTAAGTGCGTATTGAATAAGCATTTATTGTCTATGTGAGCTTAGATCAGTTGATAGAGACAATGCATAATATATGCAGAGGTAGAGGTTAAAATACCAAACATTCCACTTCTCCACATTTAAAATGTGTGAGATTCAGTCACTAGGCTACCGGACAGAAAAAAAACATTTATTGATTATACAAATGCTTATGTACATATAAACTCTTTCTACTAGAGTAAGAGTAAATGAGGTAAAAATAAGCTACCCACGTATCATAAGTTTTTTTCTCTTCAAAGAACTTAACGGTCAAACTCACACACTATGTTCGAAGACGAAATATATTATGGATTTGAATTTCCACCTAAACGCTGATGTAACATTTGAACTATATTTAGAGACGTGTCATCTATGTGTCTTTTTCATGTATATATCATTTTTTTTATATAAGTTATTGATAATACTTCTTAGTGTTAATGTTATAACTCATAAGATTAATTTAAATAAACTATTCAAAACACCTAAGAGGAGACATTGGTATTATTCTTGATATGTTCTCCATAAATAAATTAATATTTGTGGACTGACTTGTACTTGATAACTATGAGGAGACTTAGAAAATTCTAATTCAGACTCAAAGTTTCATTCATTAAATGTATATACTATATACTACTAGTAGACGTGGTAGTAGGCTAATATTAAATTATCAAGAATAAGCATTTGAACGAACCAGCTAAGAAATTCAATGTATTAGTTTCTTAAAATCAAAAATTGAAGTTGCTGCTGATTCTTGGTGGTTTTCCTGATTATTACAACAGAAACAGTTCAATCATTAAAAAGTTTTTAAAATTGACAATTGAAGTGTTCCAACCATCAATTATTGTTTATATCCACCTTAGTTGACTTTCAATTGCATTTGATTAAGTATCATATTTTGATTGTTTTCCCACTTCTTAACACTTTGTTTATATATATATATATATTTTCCCTAACTACAAAATGGTTCTTTTGATTTCAATGGCTTAACATATATATCCCTTCTTCCTGCTTGACATATAATCATTTCATAATTTTATAATGTGTACATTGTAAGAGTTGGTTATTACAATTAGATATTGACATCCCTTAAAATAAATACAATTAGTTATCGACATTGTTGGTGTGAAATCGGAGATTTAAAGTTTTTTTTTGAATCGGCAAAATTTATTCGTCGAGTTATACTAAAACCGTACCATTTGTGGAAAAACGAAAAAGGGACATACAATATCTGATACCGTACATAGACGGAACACCGTAAACAATCAAAAACCTCTGGAACCGCAAAATTCCAAACCAAAACAAAATTTCAATTAGTCCTGAAGCTAAAATATACTAGGTGTTAAAACTATAGCAGCCACCGAAAAAGGTTTGGTAAAGTTAGCTACCTAGTTTAGAGGATGGAGGAAAGAATTGTCTTGCCTCAAGGATTTGGATCCTCTTCATGATACCTTTTACTTAATTTCTCTTCATTTTCAATTTCAACCGGTAAAAATACCATAACTTTAATCTTATTGTTCACTCTCATGTTACTTGTTAGATGGTTGAGATTTCACTTGAAAAAAGTTAAGAAAATTATCACAGAGAGAAACCAATTCTCGTACCTAACTGCAGAGTCATTATTAAGAGTCTACTGGATTTTTTTCGACTCATAATTAGAACATGTTTAGATTTTTTTAAGAGACTAGCGGTGAAAATCACACAATAAATATGGAGACAAGTGACATGGGGATTCAAATCCGCATTCCAACTCATCAAATGTCTCCATATTATTTAGGGAAATGCTAATACATGTCGTTAGAGCACATGTTTGTATACATAAGATAGAAATTTGATATAGAAAATTTTACATCCTCTTGGTCCAAAAGTTAAATGTTTAATCTTTCAAGACACAATTATTTTATTTTTTTAGATTCCTTAACACATACATTAGGATACAAGTTAGCATGTTTCTATTATGTATCATTTGAACAACACTTATAGGACTAACCATACATACATTCTTGTTTGAATTTGAATGTATAATGAGTTTTTGAAGTATTCGGGCTACCGCTGGTTTGGGCCTCTGTGACCGAACAGACCCAAAGGAACTAAATTAGTTATACTATTACTTTTTCCATCCTAATTGGATACTCGAGCGCACTATTTTTTCTTACGAAAATGCCCTTTGGAAAACGTAATCCGAACACGTCTAGATTGTATAAACCGAAATGTAATAGTATAGACAATACTGGACATAACTGACAATTTTTGCATGTTTTTGTGTATTCATACATTTTTGTAGATAAAAATTTAAGTAAAAGACAATTATGATAAAATTGTACCAATATATATATATATATATATATATATATATATATATATATATATATATATATCATTATACCAAAAAAATTGAATTTATATCATTACACATTTCACATAATGATATACATTTAATCTAAACCGCCCCAAGATCTATGTCAATATCATCAATATTTAAGCTATCTTCCTTTTCAAGCTTCACATCATCTTCAACCTTCTTCCCAGAAACAACATTTTATTCTGGATCAAGATTCAATAATGTACAAATCTTGGTCATCACCTATGACTTCAAAACCCGCTGCCCGACATAGTTCATTATAGTCGACCATTCAACTGACATAACTATCAGGCCAGCTTAAGGCATCATCACGAGTATGTTGTCTCATAGCGGGGAAGTGGGAGGAATAGGAAAACGATTCTTCAAATGTATAATCATGAAATGGTTGTCATTGACATGTGTCATACACATCAATCGCTCAACAAGTGGCGGTTCACCCCATAGAGGAAAAAAGGTTTCAGATCTCCCTTCCAGAGTGGACAGTAGAACAATTGCGTTTTTGTATTTATGAGCAATGAGAGAACTCATATCTGACATGGTCATGCATTAATTTGATGGTGCATGACCAATACCGGAATAGGTTAGAGCGCCCAAAACCTCTTTATATCGCCTATCATCATTAATCATCTACCGATAACGAGCATTTCCTTCACCGATTAGCTCTTTGTGCAGCTGGTAACATATCATTTGGTGATTGTCAAGACTCAAGTTACATAGACCCACAACTGCACGGAACCCACAATGACCATCACCAGCTACATCCACCACCTTTTCAATAAAGTGATGCATCCAAATCGGGATTTGGTCTTTGTATGGTATGTGGACTTTAACCGGAGTTGGGTTAGGATTTTTGGGAGTTGACTTAGGATTTTCGGGAATTGTCTTAGGATGATTAGGAGAGATGTTGCTTTTCCGTGCACTCTTTCTACTTGCCCCTGATGAATTTGTTTGTGAAGCATGTGTATGTTGTAACGCCCTACTTTTATTCTTTATTATTTTATTGAGATTAGACATCTCTTTATAATTTAGTCGATTTATTTTGATGAAGTGATATTTTGTTATGTTATATGTTTGTATTTATTTGTATAATATATATGTTATCTGGTGTAGAAATATATTTGTTATATTGTGTGGAAATATATATGTTATCTAGTATAGAAATATATTTGTTATTTGGTGTATTATTATTATTATTATTATTATTATTATTATTATTATTATTAAGTGGGGGAGATATATATTTAATTTAGAAATAAATAAGATTATGAGGAAAAGAGTAGTTTTGGGGTGTAAGAGAAATTAGGGTTATTATATTAGGTAGAGAATAGAAAAGTTAGAAAACAGAAACACGTACAAGAGTTTTCGAGAAAAATGGAGAAGACCTTAGAAGAGAAGAACGTTGTTGCTAATTCAGGAGTAAATCTAAGGTAAGGGTGAGACTAACCTTCTTTAATCATAAGTGTAAGGTTCTAAAATAGGGTTTAACATGTTTGTTGTTGTTTTATTTTGATGATTAGAGAAGTTAGGGTTTGAAAAGAAGTTAGAGTTTTGAATTGCAATTTAATTGATGAAATTCGTGCTCTAGTTGTAATGATATGTTTGAGTATGTTAATTTGTTGATAAATGAATTGTTGATGATTGTTGTTGTTAATGTCATATTATGAATTTGGTATGAATTATATTGAGTTGTTGTTGTTGATTGTGATGATTTTGAATGAATGTGAAGTTTGTATAATATAAGTTGCTTTTTTTCTGATTTTTTTTATCTCTGCCCCGAATTTTGAAATGAAAACTGGTATTGATAGGTACAGAATTGGTCTTAGGCGTAAACACGAAAGTTGTAGGTATGGATGTTAGTTTTCTAATGCCGTTGGTATGAAGTCAAAATAATTTATAGAACTTGAGTTATGGTCAAATTACTGCACGTAGGTCACAGTGATTTTTTATGGACTTTCTGCACAACTTTTTCGAATTTGAAACGAATACTGGTATTGATCGGTACAGAATTGGCCTTGGGTGGAAACATGAAAGTTTTAGATAATGTTGTTAGCTTTCTAGTGGCTTTGGTTTGACGTAAAAATGACTTTTAATATTTGAGTTATGATGAAAATACTCCAAGGAGGTCTTAGCGAAATTGTATGGTGACAACATTCTCTGTTTCATGTTTTTGCATCTTTTTCACACGTCTCTATTTTAAATTGGTCTTTGGTATAAATATGAAAGTTGATGATAATAGTGATATCTTTCTAGTATCCTTGGTTTGACATGGAAATATGTTATGTATAATTTATTATGTTTTTACAAAGATGCATGATGAATTGTTGATGTTTGAATACGATGTTATATGATGAATTGTTGATGTTTGAATAAGATGTTATATGATGAATTGTTGATGTTTAAATACGATGTTATATGACGTTGTTTATGATTGATGAATATGAAATTATGATGTGAAGTCGTTGTCGTTACCACAGTTATCGTCAATGTCTTCAAAGTTGTAAGTAGTTTGTCAATGTTGTTTAAGTTGTAAGTTGTTTGTCGATGTCGTTGAAGTTGTTGGTCGTTAAAGTATTGGTTGATGAGTCCATGCATAGTCATTAAAGATGAGGGTTGATGGCCCTGAGAGCTTTGCTCTAAAAGATGAAGGCTAGTGGCCTTGAGAGTTATTACTCTAACACGATGAGGGCTTATGCCCTAGGAGCTTTTTCTCAATAGCGACGAGGGCTCATGCCCTAGGAGTATATTTATGCTCAAAAGCAACGAGGGCTTATGCCCTGATTGGTACCACATGCATATAAGTTGTCAAGTTGATGAAGTTGTTGTTGCATATGTCGTTGATATTAAGTTGTCAAGTTGATGAAGTTGTCGTTGCATAAGTAGTCGATGTTGAGTTGTCGATGTTGTTGTCGTGTTGTCAAGTTGCCATTATATTTAATGAGTTGATTAATGAGTAATTATGCGAAGCATCTATGTTGTATAATTGTTGTTTAACATTGTTAAATTTGTTGTTAATTTTTTTTAAAGAATTATATGCTTATTATTATAGAATGTGAAATCTCACCCTTTCTTCTTGGAAATGTTGCTCTTCGTATGAGTAACTTGCAGGTGACCAAGAATAGTGCAGTTGAGAGTAATCTCCGTCGTGTCGTCTAGGATGCTCTGATACATAACGGGATGATGATTGTTTTGTTGCATGTTTCCTTGTTACGTATTTCCTTTTAAACAATGTTGAACTATTTTTATGAGAATTTATTTAAGATGTTGAAATTATTTCCGCTGCATGTTTGTTAAAGTTTTATAAAAGCAGAAGTTTTAATAAATAGCAATTTAGCTATATTTATATTTGTTGGATTTTTGTAAAGTTGAATGTGACACTCTGTTTTTAAGTTGAAAAACTCTGATTAATCTATGTTATTTTAAAATTGGAAAAACGGGGTGTTACATATGTTGTTCTTGAGAATCAACAATCTCCTAGAGTGAAGGCGATCGCTTCGTCGACTGAATGAAATCTTTATTTTTTTTCGGTGCTCTTTTAGTGGCGACCTTATTTGGCAGTGAACGCAATGAGGTAGTCTCCGGCAAAACAAGTTGTCGAAATTGTTCTTTAATATGCAACTTCAAGTTGTAGTCCGCATTCTTGAACCGGGCCTACAATGTGTTTTAAAAACTGTCAAATTAAGAACTAGTGGAAAAAATGTGCATTCTGCCTCTGTCAATATGATACTCACACAAATGAGCAGTAGCCTTAGGGAAAACGGCATCCACAACATTCATCAAAACATTATCTCGATCTGTGACAACTACTATGGGGTAAAGATCTTTGAAATGCAACAGTTCACGACACCTCTCAAGAACCCAAGTAACTTGTTCTTCCTTCTCAGACATCATGCAAGTAAACCCAATGGAGAACGTCAGCTGGGTAGAAGTGTTACCGATAAACTCAAGCAAGGGAAGACGGTACCTGTTGGTCTTATATGTGGAATCCAACACAAGCACTGCAATGAATGTGTTAAACAACTTGATACCATTTGGATGCGCCCAAAATATATCACTGACATAATCGGAATCATGATAATTTCTACAATGGTACACTTACTCATTCTCAACCAATGACTTCAAGAGATGTGGCATGTCATTTCTTGAACCCCTAATGGATTTCACATACATGTGAGTAGCATTATAAACATGCTTGATTGTAGTTGAAGTGTCTAAGTTCTTCTTCCTTAAGTTGGTAAGCATTTGCCTCGGAGGAACCTTTGACTCAACCATCTCATAAAGGTGCATACGTTCATTTGGGTTTAGACGTCCGGCGGTTTTATGAACTTTCAACACATCCGCCATGTCATGGTTGTGTTTACCGTCACCAACTTTGAGGCTTCAATCACCAGCAATCAACAAATAACCTCTCAGCCGAAACGTACACTCGCATTTAACCGAACCATCAATTTTGTGTCGAGTCTTTCTCTTGTACTTCTTGTATGAACCTCTTATTTCACATATGACGGTAACAAATTCACTTCTTCCATTGCCACCTTTATTGGATTTACCGATGACGGTTGTAAATCCAAGCTTCTTTGCTTTCTCTCGAACCCACTCCAACAAATCATTTCGTGTAGCAAACTTTTGTTTGGTGGTAAAATGTTCTCCATGATCAATACATACAACAAGAGGAATAGGAGGATGGGCATCATCTACTTTTGCATCACTTAAGGAAATATCATGTTTCGGTGTTGGTGGTGGGGGATCCTCGGCTTTGGCATTTTCGGGATCATCTACAACTTAAAGTGAAACAATTGGCAACATATTAGGAGGTTCAATAGGTGGTTTGTCAATGGAGGCATCAACAGGAACATCCATTACTGAAATAGTGCGAGAGTTGGGTCAAAAAATGCACACAGTTTATATACTAGTGTTGTTCGGATTACGTTTACCGAAATACATTGTTATTTTCTGGATTACGTAATCCGGATTGCTTCAGTACAGATTTGTTGACGTGATCAATAGGAAAGCGCTTAGAAATCGAATGAGGGAAGGTTTATATACACATTACCTTTGTATTCAATAAAAAATGACGATGTTAAGGAATCTTGATGACTAGATTGCTGCTCCAAATCACATTTTCGCCCAAAATGTTGTGTTTCTAGAGGTGTAGGGAGTGTTTGGAGAGAAAGGTGGTGAACTGCAGCTAGGTTATGGGTGAACCTTATATAATCAAGGTTTCCGGATTACGTAATCCGAATAAACCCGTTACTTTTCCCGCTGTTTTTAAACTTAGGGCTTTCAGATTACATAATCCAGAACATGTATATTGTGTTCGTACTATATACCCCGGACTTTCTTACACCCTTCCATTGGCCAGGATCCAATTTTGACATAGCCCAGCACATGTTTTGATTGGTTTCGGATTTCGTAATCCAAAATGTGACCGGATTGTGTAATCTGGATAAATGGTATTTTGGTCAAGCGCGCAGGGCGCGCAAGAATGGGGAATGATGGAAAAAATAATAGTCAATTAGTTATATCAAGGGAATTTCTTTCCCCAGCTTACCAGCTTCTCACTATCTGAATTTCCCATTTTACCCCTTTGTATTATGCAATTCAAAATAAAAAAAACTTGATTAAGATTATATAATTTGGAATATATCTATATATAAGCAACAATCATAACGCCCTCCCATTTCAGCAACCGCGGATTTTGCTTTTAAAAAAACTACTAAAAACGAAAAAACCTATCAAATTGAATCAAATATATATAAAAATACCATTAAAAATTTTAAAAACATGTTGTAGACCATTTTACTCAGTTTGGTTATTTATGTGGAGGTTCTAAGGTGCGACAATCTATTATGCATTTGATTTGGTTTACTAGTGTGTGGGAAATATAGAAAGAGAGAAATAACATGATCTTCAATGGTAAAGAATGCTCCATGTTACAACTTGTGGATAGGATTAAGTTGCTTTCCTTTTTGTTGTTGAAGGTGAAATTTGTTTTGTTCCCCTTCAACCATCATACTTGGTGGCTTAGTCTTCTCACAATTTTGGGTATTGGCTAGTTGTTATTTTCTTTTCTTGTTGTGCTTTTGTACCTTATAACTTTTGTTTGTGGCTCTTTTGTTTTTTTTGACACACCTTGTGTTAGGAAGGACAACTTTGGTTGGTAATATACTATTTTGGCTTCTTCTTCAACAAAAAAAAATAAAAATACATTAGAGCATGGGTTAGAATAGTTATTAAATTTGTTATCCCTGTCGCAAACAAGTTCAATCTTTGTGTGATATAGGGGGTGTATAGAGATGTTAGGATTCTAAAATAATAAGAAAAAAATCAAGCACTTCAGATTTTATAATTCGAACTCCTGCTATACATGCTTCGAAGTAGGATGTATAAGGATATTCAAATTATAAAATCTGAAATGCTTGTTTTTTATATTTTAGAATCCAAATTAATGGAAAAAAACATTTTTACACAAAAATAGAGAAAAACCTCATTTCGAATTATATAATTCAAAAATTTAATTTTTTAGTTATTTTTTAGAGTTTGGATGGCGCGTGAGAAAATGGTATAATAGAATTTTTATTCTTTTTGCAAAAGATTTGATCCTGAAACATCTCTATAAACATGTGAAGTGTATTTTTTACTTTTACAATGTGAACTTTTTTTTTTTTTGAGAGATTTTACAATGTGAACTGTGAAGCATATTTTTCTTAATAGCTATTAATTAATACTTAAAATTGAACGGCATGTTTGGAAATGTCTAAACTGAATTATTGCTGTTTTAAGTGTAGCAGTTTTGTTTTCATATTTTTTTTTTCAAAAGAAGTGTTTAAACTTTCCTTTTCATACGATGAATTCAAAACAACTAAAAACAATTCATTCTAACAGATTGGTGATTTGATATTTATGTTCACATTTTGTTTAAAAGAATTTCACAATCATGCTGAAATAATTAAATAAAAATGTGGATGTAAGGATTTGTAAATATGTTTTGTATAGAGCTAATGAAGCATGTTGTTTCTTAGTTTAATTAGAACTCTTGTCTTTATTTTTTCTTCTGTTGGGTGTTACGAGTTCCAATGAAATGAAAATTGTGATGACACATTTGAGAAGGCTGAGAAACACATGTAAAAGACGTAAATACCATTCGGCAGTTAACAGCCGAGGAATTTGAATACCGGCTGCAGTAACTGCCGAGGTTTTTTCGGCAGTTAACTGCCGAGGAAATGTTTCATCAGATGAAACAGCCACCTGCTCCCCCTACACACTATTTTCTCATCAACTTCCATACCACTTCCATCCAATCCCCTAAATCCAATTTTTTTTTCATCCAATCTTGCTTCAAAATCATTGAAGCATCTTGCATAGGAGATATCAACACACTTTTGACATAAAATAACAGGTATTAAGCATTTTAATCGGTACATTTTTAACTGTTTTTGTGGGTTTTTACGTCAGTTTACGTAAACCCTTTCAAGGGACTCATCGACAGTTAATTGCCGAATTATGGGGGACTTCTTCGGAAGCTAACTACCGAAGTATTTTCGGCAGTCAACTGTCGAGGTACTTGGGAAAAAAGTTGAAAACGCAGGAATGGCAGCTCACTGCTATTTTCTCAACAAAAAAAAATTCCTTTGTTTTTTTTTGTTTTTTTGTTTTATTTCATTATGACATTGATGTTTATGCATTAGTTAGTTGTTTAATTCATAGTTTTGTTTTGTTTAATTATAGTAATGGTTGACAATGAAGAAGATGATCCGGGAGAGACAAAACCAAATTTTGTCGAAAATTCCGGAGATGTCAAACCGCCTAAGGTTGAAGCCAAACCAAACATTGATGGAGCTTCCGTCCATGTTGAAGCTTCTAAATATGTCGACTCCGATGTCCTCCCACTTCATGCCCATGAAGTTGACACGGCTAGGTTTTTTCGGACGACGTTAAGTGGAAAGATAGAGAAGACTTTCTTGAGTGGGCACGTTGTCAAGCAAATAAGGTGGGATTTACAATTTTTACACAAAGATCAAGTTTGATCAATCCAATGTTGCGACTAGTTTGTGAAAGGAGTGGAGCTGACAAAGTGCCGAGAAAGAAACCGAAGCATGAGACAAAGGAATGGAGCTTGAACTTTCTTAATGGAATTCACAACCATGCGATGGAGCCGACTTTAGAAGGACACATTCTTGCCGGTAGATTAAAAGAGGACGACAAGAAGATTGTACGTGACTTGACCAAGAGCAAGATGCTTCCAAGAAATATTTTGATAAATTTGAAGAACAATAGACTACATTGCATGACAAATATCAAGCAAGTGTACAATGAACGTCAACAAATATGGAAGGCAAATAGAGGTTACAAGATGCGGTTGCAATATCTAATCTTGAAGTTGGAGGAGCACAACTATACTTATTTCTCAAGAACACAAAGTGAAAGCACTACAATTGAAGATATCTTTTGGGCTCACCCAACATCCGTTAAGTTGTTTAACAATTTTCCAACGATCTTGTTTATGGATTCCACCCACAAAACCAACATGTACAAGATGCCAATGTTTGAGGTAGTTGGGGTCACTTCGACCGATTTGACATATTCGGTTGACTTTGAATTTGTGACACATGAGAAAGAGGAAAACTCTGTTTGGGTTTTACAAATGTTGCGTAGACTTCTTACGTGAAAGATGAATATGCCTAAGGTGATTTTGACTGACAGGGATTAATCTTTGATGAAAGCGGTTGGAATTGTTTTCCACGAAAGTTATGCAATGAATTGTTACTTTCATGTGCAAGCAAATGTTAAACGAAGGTGCGTCTTAGATTGTAAATATCCTTTGGGAAAAAAGGACGGGAAAGAGGTGAAATATGGTGATGTTGTGAAGAAGATAATGAGGGCATGTAAAGCTATGGTTGAAACCCCCACTCAAGAGTTATATGCAAATGCATTAGTGGAGTTACAAGATGTTTTGAATGATTTCCCACTATTCCTAAACTATGCCATGACCACCTTGAATGAAGTGAAGGAGAAAATAGTGAGGGCATGGACAAACCATGTGTTGCATCTTGGTTGCAGAACCACCGACAGGGTAGAATCGGCTCATGCTTTAGTAAAGAAATATTTGGAAAATAGAGTGGGTGATTTGGGTACTTGTTGAGAGAAAATACATGACATGTTGGTGTTTCAGCTCACTGCAATACAAACAACATTTGGTCAGAGCGTTACCATATTGGAACATAGATTCAAAGATGTCACTTTGTACTCCAGGTTAGGTGGTCATGTGTCTAGATATGATTTGGACAACATTGCCGAGGAAGAGTCTCATTGTAGGGGAACATTGTGCATGGACAAGGAAATTTGTGGTTGTGTTCAAAGGACATCTTACGGGCTACCATGTGCATGCGAAATTGCTACTAAATTCCTTGACGAGAAGCCAATTTTATTGGATGAGATACACCATCATTGGCATAGGTTACGTATGGGCAAAGAAAGTAATGAACATGGTTTTTCTATCGATGATGAGTGGAGTGCTATTCAAGAACGTCTCAAGAAAGTGTAACACCCCGAATTCCCAACTTAAAAATTTCACACATTTAATCAGAGTATATCACAATAAATCAGGATGTCACATTTCATAAAATCTTTAAAATCAAATCGAATAATAATTTATTCTTAAACAATATTCAAACATAGCAGCGGAATTCATAACCGTCTCAAAATCTTAAATAAATAATTCTCGGCACAAAAGCCTCATAAAACATCTCAAATCATAGTTACGTCGCAAACATCATCATTAGTCAACATGATACATAAATGAATAGAATTTAACAAAAACCCCATCCCATTACATATCAGAGCATTTCCTACGATACCACAAGGACCTCTCACATCGTCGAACCTAAGCTTGGTCACCTGCACTTGCCCACAAGGCGGCAATTCCAACAGAAGGGGTGAGATTCACAACAATTATATTAACATATAATTCAAACATTTATGCTTAACAATAACAACAATAATCGTCACTTATAACTGAAAACATCTCAAACATCTACGCATAATAAATCATCTTAGAACATCTTCGCATAACAACGTCTCAAAACATCTCAGACACAGGACTCGACAAATGCAACTATAACATCTTAACATCATGCATGTGGTACCAATATTTTAGCTTTAATAAGCTTCACCGTCGCTTTGAGCATAAGCTCCACCGTCTCAATTATGCAAATGCATGAACTCGACTCTTTATACTTAAACAAGTTACACCCAACATCTTAACATCAAAATACGACTCTTTATCGACACATGCAACTATACAATACGTGGCAGCAACTCAGCACACTTAACATATATATTTACAGCACATAGTTATCGTCGCAAATATCATTTATACTTCATTCATAAAACTCACCTAATAAGCATTTAATCATAGATTAACGCCAACAATTAAATATCATCTTACAGCGTCATTACAGGTTCCAATTTAGGTCTTAAACATCTCTAATACTATCCAAAGGTCTACCCTCAAAGCCTCGCTCAAAACAGAGTTATAAAACTCAAGTTATAGTGGTTTGAGACCACATTGCTCGCTATGGCGAGTGGTTCTGCTCGCCACGGCGAGCTATCAAATTTGCATTCTGCCAGTTGCTCGCTACGGCGAGTGATGTTGCTCGCCTCGCGCGCACTAAAGGGGTCGCTCGCCACGGCGATCTCAGCTGCTCACCTCGCGAGTGTTTACCTAACTGCTCGCCACGGCGAGCGGGTCTGCTCGCCACGGCGAGCTATCGCAAAGGGGTTACGGGTTCGCTCGAAACCTCGCCAAAACTCGTCCAATTCTTCATGTTATGCTTCTAATCTTTCAGAATTATGGTCCTAGTGATTAATCTAGGTTCTGTAACAGGTTTCTACATCAATTCACATCATTCTCTCATCAATTCTCACAAAATTTACAAAACCCTAACTTATGAAATCTCTCAAACTCTCTTTCAATTCCTCTGTTAATCACAAATAGATGAATTATAGTAAATACAATTGAAGCTAGGCTCACCCTTACCTGGTATGTTTGCAGAATTGGGGTTCCCTCTTCTCTGGCCACATTTCTCCCTTTTTGCGAAAGTCTGTAACGTACTGACTGATTCTCTCTAAACCTAACTTCCTTTTATACCTCTTACTAATCTCACTTATCCCCACAACTCTATCTTATTTATGAAAACAACCCCATCTCTCAAAATTATTGTTATTATATCCCATCTTAATTTTCATATAAATATATAATCATCACATATTTATTTTATTAAACAATAAAATAAACATCACACCACAACATCATCTCATACGTCACAAACATCATTAAAATCATATAATATATACTAATATACTATATACTCTAATAAAATAATTAAATAAATAAAGTGGGCGTTACAACTCTCCCCCACTTAAAGGATTTTCGTCCTCGAAAATCTTACCTCGATTAAACAACTCTGGATATGACTCCAGCATCTTACTTTCAAGCTCCCAAGTTAAGCTTTCACCAGTCGCTCCACTCCAAACAACTCTCACTAGAGGTATCTCCTTGCCTCTCAAAATCTTCACCTTGCGATCATCAATCCTCAAGGGTAGAGTCTCAACCGTAAGGTTGTCCCTTACTTGCACATCGTCACTTTGGATCACATGAGATGGATCCGGAACGTACTTCCTTAGTTGCGACACATGAAAAACATCGTGCAAATTCGATAGATGCGGTGGTAATCCAACACGATAAGCCACCGTCCCAATCCTCTCTGATATTTGATACGGACCGATAAACTTTGGAGTCAACTTCTTCGACTTCAAGGCACGACCTACACCGGTCATTGGAGTAACTCGCAAAAACACATGATCTCCCTCATGGAACTCAAGGTCCTTTCTACGCTTGTCATGATAACTCTTTTGTCGACTCTGCGACGCTTTCATCTTCTCTTGGATCATTCTTACCTTCTCAGTGGTTTGTTGCACAATCTCCGGTCTTAAAACCACACTTTCACCCGAATCAAACCAACACAACGGGGTTCTACATCCTCTTCCATACAAAGCCTCGAAAGGTGCCATTCCAATACTAGAATGGTAACTGTTATTATAAGTGAACTCTATTAACGGAAGATGACTATCCCACGCTCCTCCTTGCTCAAGTACACACACCCTCAACAAATCTTCCAACGATTGAATCGTTCTCTCGGATTGACCATCTGTCTGCGGATGATACGCCGAGTTGGACACTTCGTTGATTAGATCTACTGAACAAATTCTGAAAAGTTTTATGCGGCCGAGGACCTAAAAAGATATCATGGCACTCCTGGAACCACCAGACGAAGAAATTAATTTAGATGATTCGTGATAATGTACTATGTTTTAATTAATCATGTGTTTTTTGTTGTTTTAATTATATGTTAGTTATATGTTGTTGAATTAAGTTGTTGCATTATGATTTGAATAATATATATATATATATATATATATATATTATTTAAACTTTCTTTATGTTTTAATTTACGTCAAAGATGTTTATTTAAATGCTAAAATAGTTCGAATTTAACTTAATTTTTTAGGGTGTAAGTACAATCTGGATTATATAATCCGAATTGCACTAGCGTAATTCGGATTATAAAATCCAGACTTCCTCAACATATGATACTTTTGTGAGGACCACATTTCACAGATAGTTTTTGTGGTCCACAACATCCATAAACCCCTATAAATAAGTGTTTCCGGTTTTCACACAACCACATCAAAGAAACCATGAAATTTTTGTCATTGTGCTGAGGATCTTTGTCATGCTGCTGCAAAATAGATTGATCTCTATGTGACAAATAGATTGCTTTCTATGTGCCAGCATGGTGAAGATCCTCAGCATGATTTCAAAAATATATAGATACAAAGAGGTCGCTTTATATTTTTAATACCAAGAGGTTTGCTATGAGCTAGATCTTGATGCCTTGGTGATAGAAATATCTCATTTGGCAAGGCAGCATGATCTAACTTAAAACAATCCTCTTGAAATACCTTCTCTTTCTTTGTTATGTTGCAGATCTGAATCCGAAAAGGTTTTTATGATTTCGATCCAGTTAGCCTTTAAATATATATATATATATATATATATATATATATATATATATATATCAGTTGGCAGGTCAGCTAGATCGAGTTCAAAAGCACCTATTCGAACACCATCCTAAAATATATTGTTGTTTATGTTTGGTTTATGCTCCTAACTTGATTTTTTATGCATTTATTACTTATTTTCCATGAAATCTCTCAAAAAACCCCTCAAAAATAGGCTTTCTGGTGCAGTTCAGATTATATAATCCGAAATGTTTTGTTATTTCCGGATTATATAATCCGAAAACCCTCAGTTTCATTTGGACGGTGCGTTTCACCAAAGGTTTGGCCGGTGAGTGAAGTTTTAATGCGTTTGGTGGATGGTATTGAATGACAAACAAGTTTTCCTTGACTTCCAAATGACCTAGGACTTGTTTTAGGCTATAAATAGGCTTGCATGTTCAACAAATTCCATCATTCTTCACTTCATCTCTTTTCTTTCATTTTCTTCAAAAATTTTAAGTTTTGTAGGAGTGTTTGTGGTGTCATGGTCATTGTTGACCGTTCATACGACCCCTGCAATTGCATTGCAGCTTATGCGGGGGTTATATAACGGTCAACAGAGACCCTTGACATCTAAGAAAGACACAAAAATATAATATAGACTTTGTCCGGATTTTAAAATCCTAAAAACCTAACAATCTGGTTCGGAAAATAAAATCTGGACTAAGGGTATTTTTGGCATTTTTGCAGGGCGTGTGAGAAGACAACAAGGTAGGAAAAGTAATACTCTAAAAGTAGTTAGGAAATTTTGTCCTTGGATCTTATGTATTAATGATACATAATTAGCATATATTGATAAGTTTGTGCTTCTCTATAGGGGATTCAATTGTTGGTTTCTTTTATATCCCTTAGGTGGGAGCCGCATGTGGTATTTTATCTTTATGGGATACGTTGGAGATGGAGGTGTGGCATACTACGAGTTTGGAGAATGTTCTGATTATTCATGGTAGGTTTGTTAAAAGTGGTGGCATTTTCTTTATGGCTAATGTTATGCCCCTTATGATTCTAGTGGCAGATGAGACCTGTGGTTATATTTGAGAGAAGTTATTAATAACAACAGAGAGACTCACTGGTGTGTTTCCGGAGATTTCAATGCCACTTGTACCCCTAATGAGCACAAAATTAGAGCCATTGGGTCTATTCATGATGATTTATCTCATACTAATCGGTTTCTTGATATTAATGTTCATTTTGATTTACCTCAGTGTGGTCAATAATTTACCTGGTATGTGGGAGATGACTTGCCAATGAGTCGCCTTGATAGATTTTTAATTTCGAAAGATTAGTGTATTTGATGGCCTAATATGATTCAAAGAGACTTACTTCGTAGTCTCTTTAATCATTGCCCCATTTTGTTATTAATAGATAAGGATAATTGGGTCCCTCGCCCTCAGCGGATGTTGAAATGTTGGGATGATCTTTCAGGTTCCTTTCAGTACGTTAAGGAAAATTGGCAATCACTTGATGTGACAGGTTGGGAGGTTATGTACTCAATGAAAAATTAAAGTTGATCAAAGGAAGTCTGAAAGTTTGGCACCGGAATCATACTCAAAATTTAGAGGGAAGAATCAGTGATTTACATGATCTTCTTGCTATTTAATGTGTGGATTAAGCAAGTGTATCAATTCGTTTACCAAGTAATAACGTGATAGGTAGAGTATCGTATCCACATGGAAGATGTTTTATATGATGTTCCAACACCAGATACAAATTACGGATGTTGAATGTAATGTTTAGAACATCGCACTAATAATTAAAAACATAAACAACAATGATGCAAACGTAAAAGACAAGAAAGTAAATGGCACAGGAGAATTGTTATCCCAGTTCGGTGACAAACACACCTACTATGGGGGCTACCAAGCCAGGAACGAAATCCACTAGTGTAGTCCTTATTCTAAGTTCTCAACAAACTCCAAGTTTACAACTCTATACCTAGGATCTACCCGTCTTGACTTCAACCTAGGAACTCCTAGATCTGAGATCCCATCTCACAACCTCTCAATCAATCACAGCACCTGTGATTATACGATTAAAACTCAATAAGAGGGTAGGGTTTCAGCAGGGTTACCTTTCTCAATCTCAGAAGTTGCAACATCAGGAGCAATCTTGGGGTTTGATTCAACATCAACCTTCTTGTAATTCTTCACAGAGGTCCCAAATTTCGATTCGACACCAGAATATACGAAAGGATTTTGTTTCTCATACAGGTCAGTCATGGTGAGAGGAACTTTTGACACACGTTTCTTAGATTTAGAAGGTTTCTTCTTCTTCTTCTTTACAGCAGACTTGGAGGAGTTTTTCCTTTTAGGTTTAGTGGAAGGAACAATTGTAATGGGTTCGATTAACTTCGGAATAGAAGCACTGATTTCTTGTGGGACATCAACAAGGTTTTCTTCAGAAGCTTTGGAGTTAGATTTGGTAGACATGATGATGTGGTTGTTTTGGTGAAAGTTTGTGATGATGTGAGCAAGAGAGGGTTGCGATGCGAGAGAGGGAAAGCGAAGAGAGTTTTCGAAATTGGTAAAGGAGACAGAGTAAATGATGGTGAAAGAAAGTTGGTTTGGAGGTTTTTGGTAGTTTTAATAAACTTGCTCTAAATTAATGTGCAGTAATAAGTTGAAACGAGTAAATCTGGAACGCCATGCAAACCTTAACTGCTACATTTCTTTATGCAGACAAATATCTAGTTTAGCCCTCAATTTTTCAAATTTCTTAACATCCAAGGTTTCGATGAAAATATCTTCCAATTGTTCCTTTGTAGTAAAATGTTCAAGAGTCACTATCTTTTCTTTAACAAGATCACTGATAGAATGATGACGTATATCTATGTGCTTAGACCTGTTATGCTGAATATGATTCTTGGAAATATTATTAGCATTCAAATTGTCATAACACAATGTTCCAACATCTTGTTCAATGTAACGGCCCGATTTTCATTAGATTTATTTTAATTAATTTCTATGTGTTTATATGTGCTCACATGTGATTAATTGCTTTTATGTGTGTTTTCGTAGAATTCGGTGTTAGAAGGGTATTTTAGTCATTTTGGACATAGGGGGTATTTTGGTCATTTAGCGAGCAAGGGTAAATTAGTAATTTCACGGTGAGAGTTACTTTTATTGTTTCTAATGAGAACCATTAATTTTACTAAGTGGTTGTGGTAATTAGTTAGAAGCCGTTAATTATTCGTTATCTTTTTACCGTGAGTGAATTTGAAACCTTGTGATTAATGAATTAGAAACTTTAGTGAATTAGGCCCATTAAGTGATAAGGCTTTATAAACCCATGTTAAGAGAAAATTAGGGTTACACCATTCATTCAAAAAGTTTTAGAAAGAGGAAGAGAGAGAAAGTCCAAGAGAAGAGCTAGAGAGAGGGTTTTGAAGAGAGAAGGTCTTGGGGAGCAAGAAGCAGATAGAAACTCAAGGGATTGGAGCTAAAGTGAAGCACTAGCTTAGATTTGTGAAGAATTAAGGTAAGGGGGTCAGGTTTCATTCATAATCCCTTAGTTTAATTTCTTCTCTAATTCTATGCAAAAGTGTTTATTTGAGATAAGTGATTATTTTGTGCTTAATTGATGAAATTCGTGCTCTTGTGATAATGATATGTTTGAGTATATGAATTTGATGATAATTGAATTGTTGTTGATGAAATTGCATGTTCATGATATGTATAAATGAGTATGTGTGAATTGTGCTTAAATTGATGGAATTGTGATGTTTTGTTGTTGAATTGATGTTGAATCCATGATTATGAGTTGTGATTGTTGTTAAGTGTTGTTGTGATGTCATATGATGGATTGGGTATCAATCTTGTGAAATGGTTGTGGTTGAATTGAGTTGTTTAGAAGTTTTATGAAAAATGGGTGAATTGTTAGATTGTGTTAAAATGTTGTTTGATTTCAAGTTTAATGTGTTTTTGAGAGCCTCTTTATGTACACGAACCTGTAAACAACTTTTCGGAACGAATTTGGATGTTTAGGGATCAAAATTTGGGTTTTGGGGTGAAAAATGATTAAAACCCGTGAAAAATTCTACATAACTGATGATTGTCGGTTAAGCGAGCTCCAAGGGAACAACCACTGTAAGCTTCTGGAGTCTGGTCACTTAAGTGAGCAGGCCCAGTTACAACACCTTTTTGTTGCATGTTCCGGGCATCCGAGGACCGTTCCAACCTTTCTAATACACTTATTTCAACATGTTTAACTACTGTTTCCACTCATTAAACTACTGGAACATCTTAGGACTTGGATTGATACTTGATTTGAGAAATTGAACCAAACCTTTGAAAAACGTCCAAGATCGTCGATTTCTCCGAAAACAGTTTTTCTTTAGAAAAAGGGGTGGGATTAAGGTTGTATACTGTATACATGATTTTTAAAAATGGTTGAGAATTAATTCAATGAGGTTTAACTTGTTTTACTTTGAAAATGGAATTCTTTTTGAAAAACGATAAGAGAGACGAACTTTGTGATTTTTATGATTTCGTCGTATTTGGCCTGTGAAACGTGCATGTATGCTCAACTGCACACATATGTGATCTATGAGTATACATATTTGAGGCATTAATTTTGTTTTACTTGGTTTTGCTTCATTTGTCTCAATTATTTTTAAGTTATAAATGATAAATGAACGTTGTCGAAAATGGTCCTTTAGGCCAAATACTTTACAAGACTTTTGTGAATAGCTTCATGTGATTGTATGAAGATGTATGAATACTTGATAAGTGTTGAATATGAAGTCTATCATGATTGGTGTACTTTTCTCCTATTTTTGGATTATGAGAAATTATATGAAATGTTGAAATTGTTGATGATGATGTGGTGATGACTCTTAATTGAATTGTGATTTGTTGATTGTGTGAACGTAAATACTTGATAATGCAATTGTTGTTGAAGTTGATCAATATAATGGAGGTTATCCTTTATATTGTTGAATATATATATATATATATATATATATATATATATATATATATATATATATATGAGATGATTTGCATTCTTGTGTCTTTGCTTGTATGTCCATGCATCGTAGTCATATTAAGTCATATGTGATTGCGTAAAGGGAGGACTTTTACGTATGTGATTTGTATGAGGAGGTGTACTCTTACATATGATGTTTTTGTTTCATCATAAGGTGACGACCTTCGAGGTGATTGATACCACACGCACATATGTGTCGTGTATAGGCGCATAGCATATTTTGCATGAGTTCTCTTTGCGTATGTGTTGATGATGGTTGTTTGGTGATAAGTGTGTTTGATGCATTGCATACTTGTGATTATTGAAACTATTGTATTGATGGATGATGTTGTAGTTGAATGCACTTGTTTATTTGAAGTTTAAATCAATGATGTTCATTTCAATTGTTTATTATTATTGATTATGATTGATGTGAAGCTAACCCCGAGTGGCCTTGGTGGACAACCTACCTATCTGTATGGACGGGTAGACGGCGTGCAGGATTAGTGTGATTGCTTTCTTGGTGAGTCGATTAAGGATAGAGGAAGCTTTCTTTGTTTTTCTGTTAGAGTCTAGATTAGGCTCTGGTTAGGATGTCAATTATTTACTTATTGAGATTATGTATGTTATTGAGATTTTTCCCATGTGTCGGGATTTGAAGATTTTTATATGTTGACGTAGGCTGATTTTATGACATGTATACTTATGTGATGTATGATTTATATCCGCTGCGACTGTTGAGAATTTTTATATATGCATGTTGTTTGAAATCTGTTGAAGACATAGCGTCTATTTCTTGAATATTTAGATTATTCGCGTGTTTTATCGCTTTAATAGGAATAAGGTGTTACATTCAACATCATCCTCTCTTTGCATCTGATGTTCCAATTTTTGATGCAACATTCTAGTTTGTTTACCATTCTGACCTTCTTATTTTGGTACCCACAAGTAACAATTTTTCTTAGATTTAATATCTCTCATTAGAACTTCTCCTTTCTCATTAGTCACCAAAATTCAGATTTGTTGAATTTCACATCCATCCCTTGATCACACAACTGGCTTATGCTAATCAAGTTTGAGGTTAGCCCTTTTACCAATAGGACATTGTCTAGTCCTGGTAGTTCATCATTGATTAAGTTCACAGTGCCTAGGATTTTTCATTCTGCCTCATCACTAAATGTTACATAGCTCCTAGTGTAAGGTTTCAAAATGTCAAGGAATTTATTAACTCCACTCATGTGTCTAGAGCATCCACTGTCAAAGTACTAGTCTTTCCTAGATGATGCTCTTAGAGAGGTGTGTGTCATTAACCCAACATTGTCACATTTTGGTTTCAACTCCTTCTTGACATTTCTCACTTTTAGTTCAGGTGATTTTTGCTGAGGTTGATTAGGATATCCATACAACTTGATTTAAAACGGTCTTATATGACCCTTCCTCTTACAATAATGACAAACCCAAGGGTGAGATATCTTCTTACTCTTAGAACTCTGATATTTTGCTGAATGTTGCAACATTGATTTACTCATGGTGGGATCATATGTTTCTCCAGCAACAGCAAATATTATATTTTGGACTTTCTTTTTCTTTCTTACCACTCCATAATCTTCCAAAGCACAAGCAAAATTATTACTTTGTTGTTTCTTGTTTCTTCTAAAATTTCTTCCAGCACATAAGTTCATGTGGTCATTATTTTCACCTGATTCTTTACATGCTCAAGTTGGGAGTTCAGCTGGGTTACCTCATCATTAAGTTCAGAAATTTTTGCCAGATGATCACTCCTTTCAACCTGCAGTTGACTAATGGTCTTCTTCTGCTTCTCAAGTAACTGACATATTTTTGTACTTCTAACAAACAAATATTTGTAAGAGGTAGCTAGTTCTTCATAAGTTAATTCCTTATCACAAGACTCAACATGTATCTTCTAGTTAAAGCATTGACATGTTTAGTTGATTCATTCTCTACTTCTCCTTCTGAGTCATCCTTATCAGACCAGGAAACAGTCAAGCTTTTCTTCTGTCTCTTGAGATATGTGGCACATTCAGTTCTAACGTGACCATATCCCTCACATTCATGGCATTGGATCCCCTTGGATTGATCATTCCTTTCATCAGTTCTTACCTTCTCCATATTAATCTGTTGGTTATCGATGTTGAACTTGATGTTCTGATCATTTGACCCGGGTCTCAAGTCAACTTGTTTAAGAATCTTGTTAAACTGTCTTCCAAGTAACACAATTACCTCTAACAAGCTTTCATTATCCTCAAGATCTCCCCGTGTTCAGTATCGACATTTGAAGCAAAAGCATTTGCCTTTGCCATTCTTATCAGTGTTGTTATTGACAATTATTTCAAAGTTCTGAAGTGATCCTATCAACTCATCAACCTTCAAATTTTAGATGTCCTGGGCTTCTTCAATGGCAGTTACCTTCATATCAAATCTCTTAGGTAGAGATCTGAGACTCTTTCTAACAAGTTTTTCATCAGAAATTTTCTCTCCAAGAGAGTCAAAAGAATTTGCAATATCAAGAATGTTCAAGTAATAATCCTGTATATTCTCATCCTCCATCATTTTCAGATTTTCAAATTTAGTGCTAAGAAGTTAAAGTCTAGAACTTTTCACTTTAGATGTACCTTCGTAAGCAGTTTTGAGAATTTCCCAAGCATCCTTAGCCACAATGCATTGCTTGATCAATCTGAACATATTCTTGTTTACCCCATTGAGCATTGAATTCAATGCTTTGGAGTTTCCAAGAGCTAATTCATCTTCAACAGTGGACCACTCCTCTTCTGGTTTCAAAACAGCTGTATTGTTTCCTTCTGTGTCAAGAACCACTGGATGTTCCCAACCTCTCAGGTCAGCTTTCCAGGTCATGCTATCTATGGATTTGAGAAAAACGCTCATACGTGATTTCCAATAGTCATAGTTGAAACCATCCAACAGAGGTGGTCTGTTCACTAATCCTCCTTCCTTATCTATAATTCTAGAAAGTATCTCCCCTGGAGCTCACCCTAAAACAGGCAGGGTGCCTGCTCTGATGCCAATTGAAATTCTAGCACGTTAGCTGTAAGATGTTCTATATGATGTTCCAACACCAGAGACAAATTACGGGTGTTGAATGTAATGTTTAGAACATCGCACTAACAATTAAAAACATAAACAAAAACGATGCAAACGTAAAAGACAAGAAAGTAAATGGCACAAGAGAATTGTTAACCCAGTTTGGTGACAAACACACCTACTATGAGGGCTACCAAGCCAAGAAGGAAATCCACTAGTGTAGTCCTTATTCTAAGTTCTCAGCAAACTCCAAGTTTACAACTCTATACCTAGGACCTACCCGTCTTGACTTCAACATAGGAACTCCTAGACTCGAGATCCCATCTCACTTCCTCTCAATCAATCACAGCCCTTGTGATTATACGATTACAACTCAATAAGGTGAAGTTACCTTCAAACACAAACTACCTCCGTGCTACAAAGCTTAGGAGTAGTAACAACTTACAACTCAATAAAACACAATCCTTAACATGTATCAAGGTGATACAAGAAAAGGCTCACAATTAACAAACGAATCAAAACCCTAAAATGCTATTTCTTCAATGACGGCTTGAATGAATAATTAGGTCTTGTAGTCTTGTATATATACTGAAGCAATACATACTAAATAGTCTTGTTGGGCTTCAGAACAATGTAGAACTTCAAGCTGTTCTACATAACAAGAATCAGTAACAAATAAAGAAACTCCTAAAATGTCGGAACATCTTTAGGAACTAACCAGACACATCCAAAGATTCCTAAAATAAAGTCAATACTTTAGGAACAAATCTCACAGCTGATTCTGGACAAAAAGAACGTTACTTGGCCAACAAGAAATAAGGTGTGGATTCCTTAATAAGATAAAGCGTGCGAAATCCAAGGCTCATAGACAAGGCACATTGAACCGTGCCATGATGTTGGAACATCGTATCCAACATCTTGTATGAATATTTGTTTTAGAAAAAGTGAAGCCAATACACAAATATCCAACAACTCTAACCTAAAAAGATTTAGTTACACATGGTAACTAAAAACAAATTACTAAAGATAAAAACACACCCTATAAAATCAAGGAGAAGATAGAAACTCTCCTAAAGCTCCAAAGTTGCCTTCCTCTTGAACTGCCACAGTTCTAAACGAGAAATTTTGAATGAGGAAGGCTAGTATTTATAGTGTGAGTTTCTACTTGGTTTTGGGCTAAAAGTTCGGGCTTTACCCAAAACAGAAGAAGGAAAAGACACTTGTGCCCCACATTTTTAGATGCACGGGGCGCATGGGAAACACACTAGGCGCATGTGAGTGTGCCTCAAACCATGCCCTAGGCGCATGGCTTGCAAAATCCATGCGCCCTACGCTTTATTTAATGTGCCAGGCGCTTCTGTAGCCACCTTCAAGCGCACATGCGCTTTTTCCATGCGCCTAGGCGATTCAGTGAAAACTTAGTGCTTAAATGTCTGTTTTCTTCGCCTGTCTTGGTGTTTTCTTCAAAGTAAGATGTCTTGGAACTTGGGAACAAAATTCCTCCCTTTGTAAATTCTTGAGGTCTCTTGAATCTTCAATCTTCGTCTTCCCAAGGACCATATAAATCTTCGGATGTCTTGCTTTGCCGATTTGCATGATTTCTTCGTGAAATACATCAAGAACACCCTAAAATTACTATGTTTCGGAAAAAACTCTAATTACAGACTCTAATATAGAAAACATTACAAATGTCCCGAAATCATAGGAAATTACTCTAATACTCATATATTTTGCTAGTATAACCTACTGAATAAGATTGAAAAACATGCTAAGAATAACGTAAGATGACATGCCATCATATTCCAACCATTCTCGAAATTCTAACTTAGGTAGGCCGGGGTGGAAAATATTACCTTTAACACCCTGAACGCATCACATATTGATGATTTAATTAAGCCTTTTTGTATTGAAGAGGTGAAACAAGCGGTGAGACTGTGTGAGCTTTAAGAATGCAGGGCCTGGTGATATTAATTTTGGGTTTATAAAAGATTTTTGGAGTGAGTGAGCTTACGGATGAGTTTATGTAGTTCCAAAGGAATCAATAGTACCTTAATAGCTCTTATCCCTAAGGTGGAAAGCCCACAATGCCTGGCAGATATATCATTGATTGTATTTTAATTGGAAATGAGCTTGTGGATGATGTGCGGTGACGGAAAAAAAAATGTTATTATTTAAGGTTGATTTTGAGAAGGCCTTTGATTGAGTTAAGTTGACTAGCACTATCTAAGTTCCGTCATGACTGAAATTCCCAACTCTTTGGCATAAATTGATTATGGAATTTGTAGGTACAACTTTAGCTTCAGTTTTAGTAAATGGTTGTGTGACTGATGAGTTCAAACTTGAAAGAGGGATTCGTCAAGGTGATCCTCTTTCACCATTTCTCTTTTTAATTGTTGTTGAAGGCCTTAACGTCATGATGATCGCTTTAGTGAAGGATAATTTATTGAAGGGGTATATAGTTGGTTCAACACATCCTGTTTCGATTTCACACTTTCAATTCGCATACAACACTTTGTTGGTGGGAACCAACAATTGGGCTAATATCGATCCTTATACAAGATCACCAAGAACAAACATAACTTGCATCCATTTCCTAATCTCTTCCCATGAACAAGAGAACATAATCACCACCCAGCCCCCCCGCCCCAAAAAAAAAACAAGAACTAACCCTTAGCCTTTGATTTCCTAATAATCTTCAATTTTGGTTTCCTAAGATTCAACTCAAGTTGCTCACAAATGACTCTCCATTCATGTGTTTCCCAATCCTATGAGCCTCTCCTCTAAAGGCACCAATCCTTTCCCAAGATCCCCCTGTTGAAAGAAAATGTGTTTAAATAATGTCTCTGATGTTTTGATGATAACAAGGTATTAAAAGTTCAATTGGATATGCTAATATTTGCTCAAGTGCGCAGGACCATTGACTAAAATTTATATGTCTTAAAAAAGATTATTAGTTTTGAAAGAAAAAAATTAGATCAAATGAGTTTTCAAGAGAAGCAAAGTTGCAAGTCTGAGTCTGAAGACAATCCAGAAGCTGACTGTTAGAGTCTGATGTTCACCTAGAGTCTGAAGATCATCATAAGTTGAGTTAAAGACCCTGAAGTTAGTTATTATGGTTATTTGAAGACACAAAGATGTAAAAAGGATTAAATGACTGAAGCAACAAATATTCTAAAGAATTGAATGCTTTGGATGCTTATTCACATGGAAAGGACAATAGTACAATTGTACAACCACTACCTCCACTACTCCAACATTTCATGCGCATAGTACAAGATAAAGTTGTGTCTGTACTGAATTGGAACGATTAAGTCCTCATTAAAGAAAGGATTCAAATTCATTTCTTCATAGGACATTAACCAAATCAAGCAACAATTCAATGTTGATTGATCAAGCTTCTGCAACGACTCTTTGATGTGCTAGCAGCTCTCCAACGTCTCTTTCATACATCTATACTATATATAAAGCAAACTACCCCTTTCAACACTTTTGGGTTGGACTTTTCTTTCCAAAAATACCCTCAATTTTCAATACAAATAACACATGTAACAAATAGATAAGAATAAATTTAAATAGTAAAACAAATGTAACAAACACGATATGAATATATGTATATATGTTTTTTTCCTTTATTATTTCAAAAATATAACAAACTAGATTAGTATATTTATAATTACTTTTTCATTATCTCAATTGTACCCGCAAACAATTTTTTCGATAATAAAGACTGTTGTTTGTGTCATTAAAAAAAGCAACAAACATTCATATTTTTACTTTTAATCAAAACCAAAATTTCATAAAAAAAAATACCGTTCATAATTTTCAAACGTTAGCATAATAAAAAGAGAAGAAAGACGGGCACAGAGTGCCCGTCTTTTCGCTAGTCTATATAAAGGAATGAAGACTTGAAGACAAAGTGAGACTCTGCAAAATTTTAGTTGAGCCAAAACTATTTCAAAATCATTGTGCATCAAACATTTAGAATTTCTTATTAACTTTCATATCTTAGAAATTCTTAAGTCTTAGAGTCTGAACTGTTTTGTATTGTGAACACCACTGATTGTATATCAAGTGTTCAGCCAAACTTATTCTTTGTAATTTTTTGTATAGGAAGTCTCTTGCTTTTGTACCTGAGCATATGAAATCTCCTGGTTGTGTGATTGATCTTATTTGAAGTCTCTTGCTTGTGTGATTGAGCAATTGTAATCCTTTGTGATTATAGTGAAAATCTCTTTGGAAGTGCAAAGGGGGACTGGACTACTTACGGAATGTGGAAGGAACCAGGATAATTGCTTATGTCTCTTTCATCTCTCTCTCTCTCTCTCTCTCTCTCTCTATATATATATATATATATATATATATATATTGAAGGTGAGAAAAACACAAGAAGGGGGGGTTGAATTGTGTTTGCTTTTCGCAGCTCTTGAAGTGTGAGAATCTAATTCCTTAATATCAGAGTCTGAAGGAGATCAGAGTCTGATAGGAGATTAGGTTCTGATGCAACGGAAATAATCAAGAGATAGAGAGAAGAGAGAACACAAGCAATTATACAGGTTCCTTCCACAAACCGGAAGTAGTCCTGTCCCCCTTGTACTTCCAAGGAGAGTTCACTAAAATGTAATATCTATTACAAGTTGCTCAAACACACAGTAAGAGACTTCCAATGCTCAAGCACGCAGGCAAGAGACTTCCAATGCTCAAAGACACAACTAAGAGACTTCCTTGCTCAAGGACGCAGCCAAGAGACTTCTTTGCTCAAGCACACAAGCAAGAGACTTCTGACACAATTACAGAAAATTGAATAGAGTTGAAACACTTGACAAACAATCAAACGTGTTTCGATTACAACAAAGACAGACTATGTATCAAACAAAGACAGACTCTGTTTTTCTGTTTAACTTAGAAATTCTAGAATACTCAGTTTGTAAGAATAATCTAAGTTGATGATGTGTTTTGTTAAGACTCAGATGAATACGATAGCAATGCAGCGTAGTTTTTCTAGTTGTAGAGTCCCACAATTCTTCAAGTCTTCTATCCTTTATATAGGCGTAGGAAAGAGACGTTGAGTCATCCAGCACATCAGGATGATTTCTGAAGCTTAATCAATGGCTGTTGATCTGTTGCTTGATTTGGTAATAGTCCTTCAATTGCATAATTTGAATTCCATTCCCTTTGAAGATTAATACCGGTAGACACAGTTGCCAAACTGTACGAGGTAATAATGGAGTAGTGGAAACAGAGTTCGTACAACGTACTCTGTACTGGCCTGCATTCTTTGTCGTTGAGCATCCCACGCTTAAGTTGACTTTGAAGCTAGCCGTTACTCCAAATGAGAGTTTCTTTCGCATCGTAATGCCTTTAGGAATCCTTGTTAGCAGATCTTCAGATTGCAAACTTCAGAATCACTGTAGCACTTAGCTTCTGATGATCTTCAGACTCTCTTGGTTTTCAGATTCTGATAGTCTTTAGACTCTGATAGTCATTAGACTCTCTTCGAAACAGTCTTCAGACTCTCTTCGATACAGTCTTCAGACTCTCTTCGAAACAGTCTTCAGACTCTCTTCGATACAGTCTTCAGACTCTCTTCGAAACAGAATCATAAGCAACAAGCTTCTCTGGATCTTTGCTCTTTAAAATTGTTCAAACAAAATACTATCTAAGATATAAGTCTTGATTGATATCCTGCATACTTAAACAAATATTAGCAATATCCAATTGACAACTTTTAATACCTTGTTATCATCAAAACTCAAAACGTGGTATTGCTGAACACCTTTGTTCCAACAATCTCCCCCTTTTTGATGATGACAAACATCAGTATTTAAAAGGTCAATTGTTGTTAATCTAATTAACAAGTTGACTTAAGGGGTCTGAGGTTTGTAAGCTCAGAGTCTGAGGTTTGTAAGCTGTAACACACCGATATCCCAAGTATAAAAATTCATAATATAATCAGAGTATATCATATTCAGGATGTCACATTTCATAAAAATCTTTAAAATAAAAAGAATAATAATTCTTTATCCTTCAAAATTCATTAACATAAATCTTTTCAAAAACTTTGCAGCGGAATCAAAATTCAAACTCTTTAAAAGATTAGTTCTTCGCACCAATGTCATAATTAATTTAAAAACGATACATAAAGGAATAGAAACAAAAGATAATCCCCATCCCGTTACGTATCAGAGCTCCTAAGACTCCACAAGGACCTCTCACATCGTCAATCCTAAGCTCGGTCACCTGCACTTGCCCACGAGGCGGCAATTCCAACAGAAGGGGTGAGATTCACAAAACAAAACATTAAACATATAATTCAACAATTATATTTAACAACATAATAATATCACAATAATGGTCAAGTAACATCTTAATCATAATCAACGTCATCAATCCACATCATAATCATAATCAACATCATGTTCAACATCTTAGTCAACAATCTTAGTACGACTCGGTAATGCGACCTCGACTCGACAATGCAACTTAGACTCAACAATGCAACTTAGACATTTTAATCATGCATGTGGTACCATATTGAGTATAAATATACTCCTAGGGCATAAGCCCTCGTCGCTATTGAGCATAAAAATACTCCTAAAGCATAAGCTCTCGTCGCTATTGAGTATAACAATACTCCTAGAGCATAAGCTCTCGTCGCTATTGAGCAAAAGCTCCTAGGGCATAAGCCCTCGTCTCTGGATGCATATGCATGGACTCAACTTCTTAACTCTTAGACATCTCAAATGAACTCCAATAATTTGGATTACAACATCATAAATCTTTGACGACACATGCAACTTTTATTTATTAACAACATAGCAACATGGCAGCAACGAATCATCACAAGCATTCACATACATCATCTCTTATAATTCAAAGAAAACATATACTAATGCATAGGTCACAATAACAAATCAAGTATCCGTTAACAGCTCTACATTTCTTCCTAATATCTCAGTATTTAATCTAATCCAGGGTTAGTCTCATAATCAATTGTGCGACAAGAGTCGCATTATTCTAAAGGTAGTCTGGTACATAACTACTCGCTATGGCGAGTGGGAGTCCTCGCCTCGTGAACCATCAGGGGTAACTCGCTATGGCGAGTTGGGTTGCTCTCCTTGCGAGCTCCAAGGGTACTACTCGCTATGGCGAGTAGGGTTGCTCGCCTGGCGAGCCATCACGGGTTGCTCGCTATGGCGAGTGGGGTTGCTCGCCTCGCGAGCCTACTAGGGGTAACTCGCTATGGCGAGTGGGTTACTCGCCTCGCGAGCTGATGAAGAACACTCGCCGTGGCGAGTTGATTGCTCGCTGTGGCGAGCTGCGACAGAACAGTTACGGGGTTACGAGGGTTTTCACCCAAAACCCCAAATTTCATCCTAAACCTTCCAAATTTCAACCATAATGATGTATAAGAGTTATTCTAAGGTCTGTAAATAGTTTCCTACGTCATCGGTACAGTTTCTCATCATCTAATCACCAATTCCTCACTTTTTAACCTAATTCTTAGTTTTTAAATTCTCAGGAACAATTCATAAACATGTTAACTATAATCATGAATCATAAGCTTAATGAATTTGCAAATGCTAGGCTCACCCTTACCTGATATGTTCGCAGAATTGAGGTTCTCTCTTCTCCGGCCACTTTCCTCTCCTTTTTCTCCCAAAAACTGAATTGTACGTACTGTACAATTCTAACCTAGTTTTCCTTTTTATATCTTAACCTAATTTCTCTTCTCACACCAAAACTTACTCTTTCCCCCTTAACTTATTTATTTCTCTTAATTCCACCAAAACTCTCTAAATTCACAAAACAACCCTTCAGCATATTATTTATTTTATTTCCAACCCCTATTCTATTAAATAATAAAATAGACCACCTAATGCAATCACAACATAACACATAAATCATATAAATCAAGTAAATATATATTCTAACTTGGCAAATTAACTAAATAATCGAGACGGGCGTTACAACTCTCCCCAACTTATAGAATTTTCGTCCTCGAAAATTTACTTCGATTAAACAACTATGGATAAACTCCTGCATGTTAGTCTTCTACACAACAAACAATAGTCAAAATAATATAAATATACTATTCTAACTCTAAGACAACGTCACTCGACTCTCTAATTGGCCGGACGGACCGACCTGCTCTGATACCAATTGTAACACCCCGAAATCCCAAGTATAAAAATTCATAATATAATCAGAGTATATCATATTCAGGATGTCACATTTCATAAAAATCTTTAAAATAAAAAGAATAATAATTCTTTATCCTTCAAAATTCATTAACATAAATCTTTTCAAAAACTTTGCAGCGGAATCATAATTCAAACTCTTTAAAAGATTAGTTCTTCGCACCAATGTCATAATTAATTTAAAAACGATACATAAAGGAATAGAAACAAAAGATAATCCCCATCCTGTTACGTATCAGAGCTCCTAAGACTCCACAAGGACCTCTCACATCGTCAATCCTAAGCTCGGTCACCTGCACTTGCCCACGAGGCGGCAATTCCAACAGAAGGGGTGAGATTCACAAAACAAAACATTAAACATATAATTCAACAATTATATTTAACAACATAATAATATCACAACAATGGTCAAGTAACATCTTAATCATAATCAACGTCATCAATCCACATCATAATCATAATCAACATCATGTTCAACATCTTAGTCAACAATCTTAGTACGACTCGGTAATGCGACCTCGACTTGACAATGCAACTTAGACTCAACAATGCAACTTAGACATCTTAATCATGCATGTGGTACCATATTGAGTATAAATATACTCCTAGGGCATAAGCCCTCGTCGCTATTGAGCATAAAAATACTCCTAGAGCATAAGCTCTCGTCGCTATTGAGTATAACAATACTCCTAGAGCATAAGCTCTCGTCGCTATTGAGCAAAAGCTCCTAGGGCATAAGCCCTCGTCTCTGGATGCATATGCATGGACTCAACTTCTTAACTCTTAGACATCTCAAGTGAACTCCAATAATTTGGATTACAACATCATAAATCTTTGACGACACATGCAGCTTTTATTTATTAACAACATAGCAACATGGCAGCAACGAATCATCACAAGCATTCACATACATCATCTCTTATAATTCAAAGAAAACATATACTAATGCATAGGTCACAATAACAAATCAAGTATCCGTTAACAGCTCTACATTTCTTCCTAATATCTCAGTATTTAATCTATTCCAGGGTTAGTCTCATAATCAATTGTGCGACAAGAGTCGCATTATTCTAAAGGTAGTCTGGTACATAACTACTCGCTATGGCGAGTGGGAGTCCTCGCCTCGTGAACCATCAGGGGTAACTCGCTATGGCGAGTTGGGTTGCTCGCCTTGCGAGCTCCAAGGGTACTACTCGCTATGGCGAGTAGGGTTGCTCGCCTGGCGAGCCATCACGGGTTGCTCGCTATGGCGAGTGGGGTTGCTCGCCTCGCGAGCCTACTAGGGGTAAATCGCTATGGCTTGTAGGTTACTCGCCTCGCGAGCTGATGAAGAACACTCGCCGTGGCGAGTTGATTGCTCGCTGTGGCGAGCTGCGACAGAACAGTTACGGGGTTACGAGGGTTTTCACCCAAAACCCCAAATTTCATCCTAAACCTTCCAAATTTCGACCATAATGATGTATAAGAGTTATTCTAAGGTCTGTAAATAGTTTCCTACGTCATCGGTACAGTTTCTCATCATCTAATCACCAATTCCTCACTTTTTAACCTAATTCTTAGTTCTTAAATTCTCAGGAACAATTCCTAAACATGTTAACTATAATCATGAATCATAAGCTTAATGAATTTGCAAATGCTAGGCTCACCCTTACCTGATATGTTCGCAGAATTGAGGTTCTCTCTTCTCCGGCCACTTTCCTCTCCTTTTTCTCCCAAAAACTGAATTGTACGTACTGTACAATTCTAACCTAGTTTTCCTTTTTATATCTTAACCTAATTTCTCTTCTCACACCAAAACTTACTCTTTCCCCCTTAACTTATTTATTTCTCTTAATTCCACCAAAACTCTCTAAATTCACAAAACAACCCTTCAGCATATTATTTATTTTATTTCCAACCCCTATTCTATTAAATAATAAAATAGACCACCTAATGCAATCACAACATAACACATAAATCATATAAATCAAGTAAATATATATTCTAACTTGGCAAATTAACTAAATAATCGAGACGGGCGTTACAACTCTCCCCAACTTATAGAATTTTCGTCCTCGAAAATTTACTTCGATTAAACAACTATGGATAAACTCCTGCATGTTAGTCTTCTACACAACAAACAATAGTCAAAATAATATAAATATACTATTCTAACTCTAAGACAACGTCACTCGACTCTCTAATTGGCCGGACGGACCGACCTGCTCTGATACCAATTGTAACACCCCGAAATCCCAAGTATAAAAATTCATAATATAATCAGAGTATATCATATTCAGGATGTCACATTTCATAAAAATCTTTAAAATAAAAAGAATAATAATTCTTTATCCTTCAAAATTCATTAACATAAATCTTTTCAAAAACTTTGCAGCGGAATCATAATTCAAACTCTTTAAAAGATTAGTTCTTCGCACCAATGTCATAATTAATTTAAAAACGATACATAAAGGAATAGAAACAAAAGATAATCCCCATCCTGTTACGTATCAGAGCTCCTAAGACTCCACAAGGACCTCTCACATCGTCAATCCTAAGCTCGGTCACCTGCACTTGCCCACGAGGCGGCAATTCCAACAGAAGGGGTGAGATTCACAAAACAAAACATTAAACATATAATTCAACAATTATATTTAACAACATAATAATATCACAACAATGGTCAAGTAACATCTTAATCATAATCAACGTCATCAATCCACATCATAATCATAATCAACATCATGTTCAACATCTTAGTCAACAATCTTAGTACGACTCGGTAATGCGACCTCGACTCGACAATGCAACTTAGACTCAACAATGCAACTTAGACATCTTAATCATGCATGTGGTACCATATTGAGTATAAATATACTCCTAGGGCATAAGCCCTCGTCGCTATTGAGCATAAAAATACTCCTAGAGCATAAGCTCTCGTCGCTATTGAGTATAACAATACTCCTAGAGCATAAGCTCTCGTCGCTATTGAGCAAAAGCTCCTAGGGCATAAGCCCTCGTCTCTGGATGCATATGCATGGACTCAACTTCTTAACTCTTAGACATCTCAAGTGAACTCCAATAATTTGGATTACAACATCATAAATCTTTGACGACACATGCAGCTTTTATTTATTAACAACATAGCAACATGGCAGCAACGAATCATCACAAGCATTCACATACATCATCTCTTATAATTCAAAGAAAACATATACTAATGCATAGGTCACAATAACAAATCAAGTATCCGTTAACAGCTCTACATTTCTTCCTAATATCTCAGTATTTAATCTATTCCAGGGTTAGTCTCATAATCAATTGTGCGACAAGAGTCGCATTATTCTAAAGGTAGTCTGGTACATAACTACTCGCTATGGCGAGTGGGAGTCCTCGCCTCGTGAACCATCATGGGTAACTCGCTATGGCGAGTTGGGTTGCTCGCCTTGCGAGCTCCAAGGGTACTACTCGCTATGGCGAGTAGGGTTGCTCGCCTGGCGAGCCATCACGGGTTGCTCGCTATGGCGAGTGGGGTTGCTCGCCTCGCGAGCCTACTAGGGGTAACTCGCTATGGCGAGTGGGTTACTCGCCTCGCGAGCTGATGAAGAACACTCGCCGTGGCGAGTTGATTGCTCGCTGTGGCGAGCTGCGACAGAACAGTTACAGGGTTACGAGAGTTTTCACCCAAAACCCCAAATTTCATCCTAAACCTTCCAAATTTCGACCATAATGATGTATAAGAGTTATTCTAAGGTCTGTAAATAGTTTCCTACGTCATCGGTACAGTTTCTCATCATCTAATCACCAATTCCTCACTTTTTAACCTAATTCTTAGTTCTTAAATTCTCAGGAACAATTCCTAAACATGTTAACTATAATCATGAATCATAAGCTTAATGAATTTGCAAATGCTAGGCTCACCCTTACCTGATATGTTCGCAGAATTGAGGTTCTCTCTTCTCCGGCCACTTTCCTCTCCTTTTTCTCCCAAAAACTGAATTGTACGTACTGTACAATTCTAACCTAGTTTTCCTTTTTATATCTTAACCTAATTTCTCTTCTCACACCAAAACTTACTCTTTCCCCCTTAACTTATTTATTTCTCTTAATTCCACCAAAACTCTCTAAATTCACAAAACAACCCTTCAGCATATTATTTATTTTATTTCCAACCCCTATTCTATTAAATAATAAAATAGACCACCTAATGCAATCACAACATAACACATAAATCATATAAATCAAGTAAATATATATTCTAACTTGGCAAATTAACTAAATAATCGAGACGGGCGTTACAACTCTCCCCAACTTATAGAATTTTCGTCCTCGAAAATTTACTTCGATTAAACAACTATGGATAAACTCCTGCATGTTAGTCTTCTACACAACAAACAATAGTCAAAATAATATAAATATACTATTCTAACTCTAAGACAACGTCACTCGACTCTCTAATTGGCCGGACGGACCGACCTGCTCTGATACCAATTGTAACACCCCGAAATCCCAAGTATAAAAATTCATAATATAATCAGAGTATATCATATTCAGGATGTCACATTTCATAAAAATCTTTAAAATAAAAAGAATAATAATTCTTTATCCTTCAAAATTCATTAACATAAATCTTTTCAAAAACTTTGCAGCGGAATCATAATTCAAACTCTTTAAAAGATTAGTTCTTCGCACCAATGTCATAATTAATTTAAAAACGATACATAAAGGAATAGAAACAAAAGATAATCCCCATCCTGTTACGTATCAGAGCTCCTAAGACTCCACAAGGACCTCTCACATCGTCAATCCTAAGCTCGGTCACCTGCACTTGCCCACGAGGCGGCAATTCCAACAGAAGGGGTGAGATTCACAAAACAAAACATTAAACATATAATTCAACAATTATATTTAACAACATAATAATATCACAACAATGGTCAAGTAACATCTTAATCATAATCAACGTCATCAATCCACATCATAATCATAATCAACATCATGTTCAACATCTTAGTCAACAATCTTAGTACGACTCGGTAATGCGACCTCGACTCGACAATGCAACTTAGACTCAACAATGCAACTTAGACATCTTAATCATGCATGTGGTACCATATTGAGTATAAATATACTCCTAGGGCATAAGCCCTCGTCGCTATTGAGCATAAAAATACTCCTAGAGCATAAGCTCTCGTCGCTATTGAGTATAACAATACACCTAGAGCATAAGCTCTCGTCGCTATTGAGCAAAAGCTCCTAGGGCATAAGCCCTCGTCTCTGGATGCATATGCATGGACTCAACTTCTTAACTCTTAGACATCTCAAGTGAACTCCAATAATTTGGATTACAACATCATAAATCTTTGACGACACATGCAGCTTTTATTTATTAACAACATAGCAACATGGCAGCAACGAATCATCACAAGCATTCACATACATCATCTCTTATAATTCAAAGAAAACATATACTAATGCATAGGTCACAATAACAAATCAAGTATCCGTTAACAGCTCTACATTTCTTCCTAATATCTCAGTATTTAATCTATTCCAGGGTTAGTCTCATAATCAATTGTGCGACAAGAGTCGCATTATTCTAAAGGTAGTCTGGTACATAACTACTCGCTATGGCGAGTGGGAGTCCTCGCCTCGTGAACCATCATGGGTAACTCGCTATGGCGAGTTGGGTTGCTCGCCTTGCGAGCTCCAAGGGTACTACTCGCTATGGCGAGTAGGGTTGCTCGCCTGGCGAGCCATCACGGGTTGCTCGCTATGGCGAGTGGGGTTGCTCGCCTCGCGAGCCTACTAGGGGTAACTCGCTATGGCGAGTGGGTTACTCGCCTCGCGAGCTGATGAAGAACACTCGCCGTGGCGAGTTGATTGCTCGCTGTGGCGAGCTGCGACAGAACAGTTACAGGGTTACGAGAGTTTTCACCCAAAACCCCAAATTTCATCCTAAACCTTCCAAATTTCGACCATAATGATGTATAAGAGTTATTCTAAGGTCTGTAAATAGTTTCCTACGTCATCGGTACAGTTTCTCATCATCTAATCACCAATTCCTCACTTTTTAACCTAATTCTTAGTTCTTAAATTCTCAGGAACAATTCCTAAACATGTTAACTATAATCATGAATCATAAGCTTAATGAATTTGCAAATGCTAGGCTCACCCTTACCTGATATGTTCGCAGAATTGAGGTTCTCTCTTCTCCGGCCACTTTCCTCTCCTTTTTCTCCCAAAAACTGAATTGTACGTACTGTACAATTCTAACCTAGTTTTCCTTTTTATATCTTAACCTAATTTCTCTTCTCACACCAAAACTTACTCTTTCCCCCTTAACTTATTTATTTCTCTTAATTCCACCAAAACTCTCTAAATTCACAAAACAACCCTTCAGCATATTATTTATTTTATTTCCAACCCCTATTCTATTAAATAATAAAATAGACCACCTAATGCAATCACAACATAACACATAAATCATATAAATCAAGTAAATATATATTCTAACTTGGCAAATTAACTAAATAATCGAGACGGGCGTTACAACTCTCCCCAACTTATAGAATTTTCGTCCTCGAAAATTTACTTCGATTAAACAACTATGGATAAACTCCTGCATGTTAGTCTTCTACACAACAAACAATAGTCAAAATAATATAAATATACTATTCTAACTCTAAGACAACGTCACTCGACTCTCTAATTGGCCGGACGGACCGACCTGCTCTGATACCAATTGTAACACCCCGAAATCCCAAGTATAAAAATTCATAATATAATCAGAGTATATCATATTCAGGATGTCACATTTCATAAAAATCTTTAAAATAAAAAGAATAATAATTCTTTATCCTTCAAAATTCATTAACATAAATCTTTTCAAAAACTTTGCAGCGGAATCATAATTCAAACTCTTTAAAAGATTAGTTCTTCGCACCAATGTCATAATTAATTTAAAAACGATACATAAAGGAATAGAAACAAAAGATAATCCCCATCCTGTTACGTATCAGAGCTCCTAAGACTCCACAAGGACCTCTCACATCGTCAATCCTAAGCTCGGTCACCTGCACTTGCCCACGAGGCGGCAATTCCAACAGAAGGGGTGAGATTCACAAAACAAAACATTAAACATATAATTCAACAATTATATTTAACAACATAATAATATCACAACAATGGTCAAGTAACATCTTAATCATAATCAACGTCATCAATCCACATCATAATCATAATCAACATCATGTTCAACATCTTAGTCAACAATCTTAGTACGACTCGGTAATGCGACCTCGACTCGACAATGCAACTTAGACTCAACAATGCAACTTAGACATCTTAATCATGCATGTGGTACCATATTGAGTATAAATATACTCCTAGGGCATAAGCCCTCGTCGCTATTGAGCATAAAAATACTCCTAGAGCATAAGCTCTCGTCGCTATTGAGTATAACAATACACCTAGAGCATAAGCTCTCGTCGCTATTGAGCAAAAGCTCCTAGGGCATAAGCCCTCGTCTCTGGATGCATATGCATGGACTCAACTTCTTAACTCTTAGACATCTCAAGTGAACTCCAATAATTTGGATTACAACATCATAAATCTTTGACGACACATGCAGCTTTTATTTATTAACAACATAGCAACATGGCAGCAACGAATCATCACAAGCATTCACATACATCATCTCTTATAATTCAAAGAAAACATATACTAATGCATAGGTCACAATAACAAATCAAGTATCCGTTAACAGCTCTACATTTCTTCCTAATATCTCAGTATTTAATCTATTCCAGGGTTAGTCTCATAATCAATTGTGCGACAAGAGTCGCATTATTCTAAAGGTAGTCTGGTACATAACTACTCGCTATGGCGAGTGGGAGTCCTCGCCTCGTGAACCATCATGGGTAACTCGCTATGGCGAGTTGGGTTGCTCGCCTTGCGAGCTCCAAGGGTACTACTCGCTATGGCGAGTAGGGTTGCTCGCCTCGCGAGCCTACTAGGGGTAACTCGCTATGGCGAGTGGGTTACTCGCCTCGCGAGCTGATGAAGAACACTCGCCGTGGCGAGTTGATTGCTCGCTGTGGCGAGCTGCGACAGAACAGTTACAGGGTTACGAGAGTTTTCACCCAAAACCCCAAATTTCATCCTAAACCTTCCAAATTTCGACCATAATGATGTATAAGAGTTATTCTAAGGTCTGTAAATAGTTTCCTACGTCATCGGTACAGTTTCTCATCATCTAATCACCAATTCCTCACTTTTTAACCTAATTCTTAGTTCTTAAATTCTCAGGAACAATTCCTAAACATGTTAACTATAATCATGAATCATAAGCTTAATGAATTTGCAAATGCTAGGCTCACCCTTACCTGATATGTTCGCAGAATTGAGGTTCTCTCTTCTCCGGCCACTTTCCTCTCCTTTTTCTCCCAAAAACTGAATTGTACGTACTGTACAATTCTAACCTAGTTTTCCTTTTTATATCTTAACCTAATTTCTCTTCTCACACCAAAACTTACTCTTTCCCCCTTAACTTATTTATTTCTCTTAATTCCACCAAAACTCTCTAAATTCACAAAACAACCCTTCAGCATATTATTTATTTTATTTCCAACCCCTATTCTATTAAATAATAAAATAGACCACCTAATGCAATCACAACATAACACATAAATCATATAAATCAAGTAAATATATATTCTAACTTGGCAAATTAACTAAATAATCGAGACGGGCGTTACATAAGCTCTGACTCCTCCTGAGTCTGATAGTTCTTAAGTTGAGGTTTGTAAGCTCCCCCTAAGTTCTATCCAAGTTAATTAAATTCATTTTCATAAGCAGTTGAATTCATTCTCAGAATAGTAAATGAATTAGAGAACAGATTCAAAAAAAATAGGGGCTCAGAGTCTAACTAAGCACCTTTCGCAAATTTCCCTTTAACTTTTACATAGAGCTTGCAATATGTAGATAAAAGTCACAAATCTCATACTTTTCCCTTCTCCCCCTTTTGTCATCAACGAAAAGGTTTAGAAACAAGTTCCTCCCCCTTTTTAAATGACTTTAGGTAAGGATATAAACACAGTTTTAAGGAAAATGAGATTCAGAGAGAAAAACATTGAAGAATCAAGGCACAAAATAAATTAAATGCAAAGAAGGATCAAATGATAACTTGTATAAACTTGAAAGCAAAAACAGTTCAGAAGAAAGAGTAAACAACAGACAAGGGTTACAAACAAAACATAAAGAAATTTAAACTAAGGTTGGTTTTGTTTGGCAAGATGATCCATCAATTTCTAGAGATCCTCTTGCTGCTTCTTGACAATCTCTTCCAAAGCCTCAGTTCTTCTTAAGTGAGCTTCCCTTTCAAGTTCTAGCTTCTTCTTGAACTCTGTGCAGTCTTCTTCTCAAAGAGTCAAAAACCATTGATTCCCTTGGATTATATTGATCTTCATCAAAGAATGGTTTATCTCTAATCCGCAGAATAGGAGTTTTCTCCTTGGTTATAGCTTTCTCAGCTCTCTTGACTTCTTCAACATGCTTGGCAGTAACAAATGCTTGTTCCCTGGCAGCAGCCTTCTGAATTTTGGTGATAAAATCCAAGAACTCAGTCTTCAATGTAGAGAACTTGTCCTCATAGCTTACATTGAGGATAGGCACAAACTTTTGCTCAATAATGTCCTTGAGCTTAGTGTTTGATGAAGCATAGAACTCATTTATCCTGTTTGAATCAAATAGGTCATGAGGTTCAGAAGTCGAGGGTTGAGAGGCTCTTAAAGCTAGAAAAGTATAAAAACCAGGTACAACTGTTATTGGATCACAAAGAGGTTCAGGAACTGTTCTAGACACAGGTTCTGCTAGGCATTCTGTTACAAGTTCTGATAGAATACCAGAAGCTTGTTCCAGAATTTCAGAAACTGGTTCTTCAACAGGTTCTGAGGGTTCAAAAGATGTTAAGGTGAGAATTTCTGTAGGTTCAGGTACAAAGTCTGGTTTGGAAACAGATGCTGTAGCTTTTGTTGATTTGGATTTTGCAGGGGTTTTTGGTAGTTCTCCTCCTAGGTGTTTCTCAAGAGAATCTAGGGTGTCTGGAGAGTCTACACAAATAGGCTCATGTTGGGGGGATGGTTATTTTGATTGAGTGGTTACTTCAGGCTTTCCAGAAGGTTGAATTGCCTGAAGTGGTTTGAGAAATGATGGTTGAGCAGGGTGGTCAGCAGGTAAGTTCATAGACACTGTGATGGTGTCTTGAACGACTCTGTCCATAGTTGAATCAACATATTCAACTATTTTGGGGTCCAATGGGTTATGGGATGATAGGGGTTTGATTGGTGAGGGGGATGAATTTCTGAGGGAAGGAAGAATTTGGCTCAAGGGTTTGTTATCTGGTTCTGAATCAGATTCTGACTCTTGATTCGTAGAGGAAGATGAGTTAAATGCCACATTGCCAGAGGTTCCTATTCCAGCTTCTGGAGAAGCATAATGATCAGACACGGTAGCTTCTGATAAATCAGCTTCTGCAGTAGCTACTGGATTCTTCTGTTTCAAAGCAGATGCAAGCAACTTAGCAGCTTCTTTAACAGTTTCCTCCTTTAGTTCTTCAGCAACCACTTATGCTGCCATTGCCTGGCCAGCAGCATGTTCATCCTCAATCATAGATACAGAAGTACCTATCTTCTGTGCTACATCCTTAGCCACAGGAACCACATCCACCTTTCTCTTCTTGATCTGACTTTCTTCACCATCAGAGTCAGCATCAAGGAATTCAGCAATTTCCTCAGCTAACTTCACATAATCTATGTCAGCCTTGCCTTTCTTCGCTTTCTTCTCATCTTTCTTTGCCTTCTTATCGTCCTTCTTGGCTTTCTTCTCATCCTTGGTTTCTTTTATCCTATCCTTGATTTTCTTGGATGCAGAAGATACTGATGAAGGCATGGGGGCTATGGTCTTAGGGGCACCAATCGTCACTCCTGGAAGAGCAGTAGATTTGATCTTCTTCTTGAGAGGCTCTTGCTTCTCTTCCTCTTCCTTGAGAATCACTTCCTTGGTCCTTTTTCCCTTGACCTTAAGAGGTCCTCCTCCAGCAGTCTCAGGAATGGCAGTATAGTTGATTATTCTACCAGTATCCTTGAAGTAATCCACCACAAATCTTGCAAGAACTTCAGGATTATCTTCTTTGGAAATAGGAGGGAAGTCCATCATCAAATCTGATTGCACATGAGACTCCCTCATATCATGCTTAGAAGGATTGAATCTTTTGACAATCTTCATGTACTGAAGAGTTTTACCATTGATGATTCTCCCTGTCACAGTTCCAAGATGAGCATCTGATACAACACCAGATTCTGATAAGACCTTCAAGAGGCCTCCTTGATACAGAATCTCAGAGATTAGCCTTCCAAAAGGAACTTGCCTTCTGGATTCTGACTGGCTTTTCTTTATTGCCCAGCACATGTGGTGCATCACATACCTTGGAAAGTTGATCTTTATTTTGTTAATCAGAAAATAAAGAACTTTGTGATCAACAGACAGAGTGTCTGTTCCTCCTCCTTTCTGAAGCATACTATCCAGTATAATCTTCAGAAGCACCCTATGCTCAGGATGCATATCAACCAGTTTATTTGAGGGTCTCTCTTCAAATAAAAGTTTGTTGCAGATAACTGTCCAGACACTCTTCTTCTGGACATTCCACTGAAATTTACCAGAGTTCTCCACTTGACAAGCTCTGGCAACCACCTCTTCAGTGATAAGAACTGGGATCCCCATCACAGCAGACCTTATTTCAAGACCCTTGTACGGTCTTAAACCCATTTCATCTCTGTTCTTGCCAGCCAGCTTGGGGTTGTTCAATATTGCAGCAGTTTCTTCGATCGTAGCTTCATCCTTGTCGTAGACTTTTGACCTAACCCAAAAATCTCTTACCAGCTCCTGATATGTTGGTCCATTCAACATACCAAAGTAGTTCATCATTCCTTGTGCTAAGAAATGAGAAGAGACGTCAACTCCGTGATGATTAAGAGAACCAAAATCTATTGGAGATTCAACTTGAATTTCCAGAGTCTCTTTGATGAGATTTATCGTTCTCGGTTTGATCACATAAGATTTTCCAGTCTTGACTAGGACACCAGATTGGATGAGATCACTTGCCGTTTTAGAGGTTTCTAAGTGTTTGATTTGAGAACAAAAGGTTTTACAAAAAAAGGTTGAAAACAAGAAATTTGTTCAGAGAACGAATCAAAGAGTGAAAAGAGAAATGAGTTGTGTGTGACATGTATTTATAGAAAAAAATTTGATAACCGTTTGGAAAGAATAGGGGACAAACAAACACAAACAATAAATACATATAGCATGCAGCCGTAAAAGCGTTGGGACAATGCGAAGGTAACTTGTTTAACGTAATAAAATCATTGCCCTTTGAGTTCTTACCCAATACAGACAGGCCACGTCTGAGAAACTATAAAGTAACTGTCACCATAGTAGGGCAGGTGTTACTGAACTCAACAGTCATGGTTCCACTAATACGAGCTTCTGAGAGTCTAAAGATTCCTTACCAGAGTCTGAAGGTTTATCAGAAGCTTATATTTATCAGAGTCTCCAAAAGCGAGTCTGATTCTTAATTAGCTTCTGAATATTTTTCAGAGTCTGAATTCTGTTTTCAGAGGTGCACATTAACTAGAGACATAACACATGTTCAAATTTTTCTTTATAAAATCAAATCTTTCAGCAGATAAAGGTTTAGTAAATATATCAGCCCATTGATAATCAGTATCAATGAATTGAATATCCAGTATTCCTTTTTGAACATAGTCTCTTATAAAATGATGTTTAATCTCAATGTGTTTTGCTCTTGAATGCAGAATTGGATTCTTAGATAAACATATAGCTGCCGTATTATCACAATAAATTGGGATACGGTTTTCAGTTATTTGATAATCCTCAAGCTGATGTTTCATCCAGAGTAGCTGTGTACAACAACTAGCAGCTGAGATGTATTCTGCTTCTGCTGTAGACAAAGCAATGGTTGCTTGCCTCTTGCTAGCCTAGGATATCAGATTCTCTCCTAAGAATTGACAATTGCCACTGGTTGATTTTCTTTCAATCCTGTCTTCAGCATAGTCAGCATCACAGAATCCAACTAGCTTGTAGTCAGCGGATTTCTTATAAAGAAGTCCAAGATTGGTAGTTCCTTTCAGATATCTAAAGATTCTCTTAACAGCTGTTAAGTGAGATTCTCTAGGATCTGATTGAAACCTTGCACACAGACATACACTGTATAAAATATCTGGTCTGGATGCAGTTAGGTATAACAAAGAACCAATCATACCTCTATACAGCTTCTGATCAACTTTGGTTCCTTGATCTTCTTTGCTCAGAGTGCAGGTTGGATGCATTTGAGTATTCATTTCTTTGCAATCCTCAAGATTGAACTTCTTCATAAGCTCTTTCGTATATTTAGACTGATGAACATAAACTCCATCTTTGCATTGGTTGATTTGAATTCCAAGAAAGAACTTCAATTCTCCCATCATGCTCATTTCAAACTCATCCTGCATTACTTTGGAAAACTCTTTGCAAAGTGAACTATTTGTAGAACCAAAAATGATATCATCAACATAAATCTGAACTATAAGAATGTCTTTCTTCAGAGTCTTTCTGAATAGTGTAGTGTCAACTTGCCCTCGTTCAAAGTTATTTTGAATTAAGAAATTACTCAGTCTTTCATACCAAGCTCTGGGAGCCTGTTTTAAGCCATAGAGTGATTTCTTCAATTTATAAACATGCTCTGGATGTTTTAAATCTTCAAAGCCAGGAGGTTGTTTGACATACACTTCTTCAGAAATGACACCATTAAGAAATGCACTCTTAACGTCCATTTGATACAGGGTTATGTTGTGATTTACTGCATAGGAAAGAAGTAACCTGATTGCTTCCAATCATGCAACTGAAGCAAATGTTTCTGTGTAATCAATGCCTTCTTGTTGACTGTAGCCCTGCGCAACAAGTCTGGCCTTGTTTCTGATTACTTCTCCTTGTTCACTAAGCTTATTTCTGAACACCCACTTGGTTCCAATGATGTTCTTGTGTTCAGGCTTAGCTACAAGATCCCATACTTCATTCCTTTTGAATTGACTCAGTTCGTCTTGCATTGCCAGAATCCATCCTTCATCTCCAAGTGCTTCTTTAATAGAGGTTGGTTCAATAACAGATAGTAATCCCAAAGCAGACTCTTCTTGTCTGAAATGCGATCTAGTTCTTCTGGGACTTTCTTTATTGCCAATAATCTGATCCTCTGGATGCAAAGACTTGTATTTGAAAGATTGTTTGGATTGACTAGCTTGCTGAGAACCATCTTGAGCTTCTTCAGAACCTTCTTCATTAGGAATTTCAGGAGATGTTCCAGCTTCTGAAGTATCTTCAGATTCTGGAATCTGATCAGATTCTGAGTTGTCATCAGAATCTTGAGATCCTGCATAACTTTCATCTTGCTCTGGAGTTTCACTTCCAGGCACTTTGTCATCGAATCTGACATGCATAGATTCTTCAACACATTGTGTTTCTGAATTATACAGTCTGTATGCCTTAGAACGTTCAGAGTAACCTAAAAAGATTCCCTTTTGAGCTTTGGCATCAAATTTCTTTAGATAGACTTTATTGTTCAGGACATAACAAGTACATCCGAACTGATGAAAATAAGATATGTTAGGTTTCCTTCCTTTAAAGAGTTCATATGTTGTTTTGTTCAACAGAGGTCTGATATAGATTCTGTTCTGAACATAACAAGCTGTGTTTACAGCTTCTGCCCAAAAATGCTTAGCTAGATTGTTCTCATGGATCATGGTTCTAGCCATTTCTTGTAAGGTTCTGTTCTTTCTCTCTACAACTCCATTTTGTTGTGGAGTTCTAGGTGCAGAGAATTCATGAATAATTCCATGTTTTTCACAGAAAACCTCAAAAGGCTCATTTTCAAATTCTCCTCCATGATCACTTCTGAATTTCAAGATTTTCAATTCTTTTTCAGATTGAATTTGGGTGTAGAATTTACTAAACACAAAATATGAATCATCTTTAGTTTTCAGAAACTTAACCCAACTCCATCTGCTGTAATCATCAACAATGACTAGACCATATTTACTTCCATATAAGGATGCAGTGCTAACTGGTCCAAATAAGTCAATATGAAGTAACTCCAAGGGTCTGGAAGTAGAAACAATTTCTTTCGGCTTGAAGGGACTCTTGACAATTTTCCCTTTCTGACATGCTCCGCAAAGAGCATCTGAGTGATAGTCAATGTCTGGTAGGCCTTTGACAAGTTGCAACTTGCTAAGTTTAGAGATTAATCTCCAATTAGCATGTCCCAACCGTCTATGCCACAACCACTTCTTATCACCCATTGACAAAAGGCACACTACCTTCTGATCAGTTAGTTCTGAGAATTTTATCTTGTAGACATTGTTTCTTCTTTTTCCCTTAAAGACTATGGACTGATCAACCTTGTTAACCACAGTGCAGTTGTTCTTATTAAACAAAACATCATAACCACTATCGCATAATTGACTTATGCTTAGTAGGTTATGTCTAAGTCCATCAACGAACCACACATTACTGATTGAGATAATAGAGTTACCAATGGTTCCAGTACCAATGATTTTGCCAGTCTGGTTTCCTCCAAATCCCACAGTTCCTCCCTCTTTCATGGTTAGGGTTAGGAACATAGACTTTTCTCCCGTCATGTGACGCGAGCAACCACTGTCCAGGTACCAAGCCTTCTGCTTCCCTAGTCCTTTTAGACATACCTGCAGCATCAATAATTTCAGACTTAGGTACCCATATTATCATGGGTCCTCTTGGGTTAGTCTTTGAACCGTTGAATTCCTTTCGTAAGTTGCGTCTTGAAGTCATTGGCAGTGTTTTCTCCCATACCTTGGGTTTAGAACCGTTTGGTTTAGGTTTCAACTTGCCTTTCACAGTTTCTCTTCTTTGAAACTTAGGCTTTTGTTTTTCAGACTCTGGCTTTTTCAGAGTCCGTTTATCAGACTCTGAATGTTTTAGAGTCTGAATCATTGAAGCTTTAGGTTCAAAGTTTTTCAGAACTTTTAACTTTACATTCTGAGATTTTGACTTAGTCAGAACCTTAGAACTTGAAGTTGTAGGTTCTGAGTGAGTCACTGCGTTGACTTCATCAGACTCACTCACAAAGTGATTTTTCAAAGCTTCTCTGGCTCCATCAGGACCAGGTTTCAGAATCACTTCATTCGAGCTTCCTCCAATGAATCCAAGACCCTGTCCTCTGTTCTGATACGTGCTATAGATCATGGATGCAACCCTTGATCTGTCAATTCCAGTAGCAATAAATTCTTGCAGAGCAACATCTTGCTCACTCAAGTATTTATAGCTACACTTCTTGATCAATAAAGTGTCATTTTCTTCTTTTAAATTTTCTAACTCCAACAGAGTTGAATTATGTCTTTTTGACAACTTATCAAGCTGTTGTTTGACAGATCAAGCTGTTGTTGTGAAAAGATTGTCGTGCCAAAATTTTCAATGATAAAGTTCTTCTATCTAAGTATTTACTTGAACGTATAAAGATTCATTCTTAGTGGCAGCTGAAGGAACACTGTCATATTAAATTGTCGATTTTCATACATGGTGGCTGAAATTCTTACGGTGTTTTGGTTTATTCACTTTGTAATTCGTATTTTTTTTTAGAATTTTTCTTGTTTCTTTGATTTCTTGTAATTTAATACTTTGTTGTCCCCAGGAACTCGTTGTACATTGAAGGGAGATTTATTAATATATATTTCCTCTTTTACCTTTTTAAAAAAATATATAATAATAATTTATTAATAAATATTTTTATATTAATTCATTAAATATATAATATTACTTTGTTCATAAATATTTAAAATTATTTTTATCACAGTCAAAACAATATTATTTTTATTAATAAGTATTTAATTAATATTCACTATTAGTTTTTTTTCTACACAATTAATCAATCAATTATACTCATTCAATTATTACAACTTTATTAATATAATTCAAAATATGAAGTCAAACGTACTACTTATTATAATTAATTAATAGTGTAAAAGCTAATATTCATATCAAAATTAAATCCGATTTATATTTTAGTCACTTTGTAATTTGATAAACACAAGTGGAGGACCGAAGTTCTAATATTCGAAAATGACTGAGGAAAATAACATTATTTTACTAGTCAAATAATGTTATGTTTAACTTCCATTCCCTTCTTTATTCTATTTTTATTTATTATATCTCTTCTTTGTTGATTGAAGAATAGTAAAATAGTAGAGAATGGTTTTATTTTAAACGGTAAAATAGGTTAAAAAGTAAATGACTAAAGAAAAATAAATAACATGACAGTTAATTAACAAACCCTAAAATACTTGTCTGCATTTCACATAAAGAACACAATACATATAAAGAACACAAACTACTATGTAGCTAGGCATCCCAAAGAGACGCCTTGTGCAGACTAAAGAAAATAACACAAACTTAACAAAACAACGCATAAGAAACACAAAGCTTCCTTTTCCAACGACCACTAAGCACAAGTAAAATCATAAATTACCAATTATTAGTTTCACTCTTATTGATTCCGTTCCTGGTAGAACATAGAGAAATCATAACTTGATGATGCCCTAGTAGGAGAATCAATAAATGTAGAGTTGTTGTAAGCATCAACATCAGATTGAGAATTCAATACCTTCAAATGATCAAATGATGAATCAGAGGCATTTGCTTGCATTGGAACATTAGCTACTTCAGCATTTGGCACTTTGTAGTGATAGTAGCTATTTGCACCCCCTTGTTGCCCATAGAAATTTTGGCCCATTTGAGGCTGCATGTTTTGGTTAAATCCAGGAGTTGGAATCATGTTCATAACTGGCATCGAAGTATTCATCATGGTGTTGCTCTTCTGCTGTTGATGAACACTTGAAGTGTAGGCCTGAGGCGGCATGTTATGATTGACACTAGGAGTTGGAACCACAGTACTCATGATGGTGTTCATGTTTTGTTGAACACTTCCAGGGTAGATTTGACGATGCATGTTTTGATTAAATCCAGGAGTTGGAATCATCGTACTCATGACGGTGTTGTTCATCTCCTGTTGAGCCTTTGCATGGCAGATTTGAAGCTGCATTTTTTGACTAACGTTGGCAGGTGACACAACATTCATGTTTGTGTTTTTATTCAGCTGACTGCCTGAATGATATATGTCCAACAAATCAGAAACCACTTCTCCTCCCCCTGAGTACTTACCTGCATTGTTATCGAACCCAGAATCAAATTATGAATTAGAACTTATTATGAATTGGAAGATATATAACTTATATGAAGCTAACATTATTTTAAGATTGTGAGTTAAATGCCACTAATATGTTTTAAGAATGATGTCCAAAATTGAGACCTATAAGCTAACATTATTTTAAGATTACCTGTATGATGAATGATCTGATTTGCAACAGGTACCGCAACTTGCACGCGTTGGCTAAGAGGTGCAACATTTTGATGAGTTGTTGACACTTCAAATCCGACCATTCGGAATTGGTTACTGCTGCTTCCTACTTGTGTGCTAGTAAAATGATGATTGTTTCTCACATTCCTCTCTTGCTGGAATTCATGTTGATCAAGAGGTGTAGCATGTTGGTGAGTGTTAAGAAAAGAGTTTTGAGGAGTACTAATTCTCTTACCAAGTTCATGTATTCTCTTGTTAGTACCCTCATACGACGACGGTGAAGATGATGTTGATAGTTTTCGTTTTGCTTGATTGTGCTCACCACCTTCCACAACATCAAAATCATTTGCCTCAACAAGCAAAGAATTACTTCCTTTAACACAAGAATCAAAACTTGAGAAAAACTCTGGATGTTTTTTTCTTGCCATTGTTTCTTCATGATTTATTATAGCAAACAAAATAGTTGTCTCCTTAGCCGTGAGTTTATCTTGTAAACTCCTTGAATGTCTGACTATGTTCCTAATCTTTTGAACATTAGGAGACATGTGCTTAATAACGGCTGCTAAAACATAAACCTTCCAAACCTTCTTCAGATCATGAGGCTTTCTATAAGGGGGTAACCCATGATCTTCACTAAATTTCATCTCATTCCTCCATGGTTCATTCCCTGTTGGCCACCATGGTGGAGGTATGCCTTTTTCCAATGGAAAGCTCCGCTATGGTGGGTTGCAATGCATCACTAATGATGATAGAAGTGAGCTTAATATGATGTCGGGTAATTCATTCAGCGAGTGAAGTGTAATTGGTTCACCATTAAACTTGTCATAATTTGTTGTTGTAATTCCATTTTCCACTTCATATTTAGCAATTGCCGCTGGACCGTTTTTATCAAACTTAGCTATATCTTTCCACCAGCCTCGTAAATTGTCTGATGAACCACTCATTGGTTTGCCCTCATGAGGTATTACTCCATAGATGAAGCCACGAGCATCACAAACTTCCATCATCTTTAACATGTACCTGTTCACATTAGGTGTCAGCTAAGAATTTGACTTTGTTCACCTCAAGGCAAAGTTCTCAAAATCATGAGTTTAAGCAAAATCTTTTTGTCTATATAAAATCAACCTGCAAACTTGACTTATAAACTTATACGAGTTTACCTCGTATTAAATATACTTACATAATATACTAAATGTATTAGAAATTCAAAATTTCAACCTTATTATATGGCAAAAAATACATTAAAACAATGAAATTAAATGAATAAACTAGCGTGAAAAAAAGATCTGTCAAATATTTCATGCAATTTTACCATAGTTCACTATGAGCTCAGAAGAGTAAACTCAATTCATTTTCGAGTAAACTAAAATTCAAGTTTATAGGCAAGTGAACTCGAAAATGATGCCTTAACTTATGGAAGTATATGATTCCATGAGATAACTTTTGAGCCTAACATCTTGCCTTAAAGACATAATTCATATCTCATTTAAAATGGTTGTAAAATGATTATTAATTTTTTTAAACAGTAAAATGATTATTAATGTTATTTGAATTAATAGTAATTTTTATATATCCTAGTTAAAATAAAAATAAAATATCTACCTTAATACACGCTCTTGTGCATGAGCCATTGTCTTTATTTTCCTTTGTTCCAATGATGTAGTATTGTCTCTTTTACTTCTTTCTTCCTTCATCTTTCTTAGCAGCATTTCATCTTTATATATCTTTGCCTCCAGTTCCTCAATAGTTAGCTCTTTTTTATCACCATCTTCTTCTACTTTTTTCTTTCCTTTTTCTTGTTTCGCATTGTTTGAAGCTTCTCCCCTTGAAGGGTTAGCGATAGAACCATAAGAAACTCTTGGATACATTTCTTCTGTATATGAAATAATCTAGAAAAATAAAAAATCTTGTGTCAAAATTACATCAAATTTGGAGGCAATTACCCAAAATTTTAATTAAATTAACTCCTCTTGCAAAAAAAACATAATATAACATGTCAAAATAACAATAAAAAAAGATCAAATGATTGATCCCAAAGGGTTAATGAACTTCTTTATGATAGATTCTGCCGAACTATAGATTATCCAACCATATTCCCTCAAAATCGAATGGTTAACAAAAATAATCAAACGAAAATACACTTACATATATTTCAGATTCAGAAGATGATCAGAATCTAAACTTCTGCAAGTTTATAAAGAAGGTCTGCATTAATGATATACACTCTAGTTAAAAAATTTGGTCAAATTTTTTTGAGAAAAATCCATAAACAAATCTATCAAAGGAGAAAAATAAATGAAATAAAATTACAACCCTAGCATTTACGCCGATGTATAACTTATCAGCATGAATCTACCTAAAAAAATATAATTTATTAGGACTAGCTTATCAGTATAAAACTTCACTGTTTGGCTCTCTTTGACACACAAAAACAACGATCAAAGGTCATTTGCATACATAATGAAAACTAACAAGGTAGTTTGAACGAAAATTCTATGTTTTGGTTGAATGAAACAAAATCATAAGTAAAAAAAATTAACCTTGATAATCAAACAAAAAATAAAATGAATATGTTTCTGGTACACAAATATGTATATGAATCATCCATGAGAATTTTGTGACACTTTCGCATCAAAGTAAAACACAATCAAGCATTGAGAGAGTGATTGGAGTAAAGCACCAATAACAAATAAAAAACAAAGATGAAAAAAATTATTGAAAAGCAATGGTAAAGAATTGTACCACAGATCAATTGGTAAGAATGATTGGAGAATGTATGATAGAAATTGGTAAGAATGTTGTGAGGCAAATGAGAGACCAACGCTATTCTTATTTCTCGCAAAAATTAAGATGTGCAAGTATGCTAAGTACTCATGTATTTTTTGAAGCGCAGACCTTACATATATTATGCATTGTTCTTATAAACTGTGTTAAGCTCACAAGACCTAAGTACTCATGTATTCCTTCATCTGTAAGATGATAAGCATGATTTCAATTAATTAATTATATTCTGCTAAAAAAGTAATTAATTATATTTTTGACTTTTTATATAACAATTAATTTTTCTTAATTTTTTTTCATAACATTATTATCCCTCAATCATTTTTTATAAATATGTTTAAAAGGTTGGGGAAGAAAAAAATATTATTAATAACGGTGGTACTAAAGATAATTGTCTCAGGTGAAATTGAACACTTTCTCTTAATGTTACAAAGTTGTGTTCTTGCACTCTTTTATAATTAATAAAAAGGAAATACAAAATTTTCGCTCTTTTTTCACCAAATGGTTGAGAAAAAAATTATGTGGTCAAAATATTTATTTCATTTCAGTTTATACAATATAAGTTTTTAGAGAAAATTTTAATAACTGTGTAACAAAAAAATAAACAGAAAATAAAAACAAAAATTTAATAGAAAAAAAATTATGTGAGCATATCTCAGTTGACCAAAATTATAGTAAAAAAAAGTTATGTAAGCAGTTGACCATAAATTAAAAAAGTTTACAAAAAATTATGTCGTCAAAACATTTTTTCCATAATAATTATGTGGTCAATGTTTTTTCCATTTCTATGCATACAATATAAAATTTCAGATGATAATTTTAATATTTGTGTAACCATAAAGTATACAGAAAAGTTTCCGTGATTTTAACCCAGTTGGTAGGAACATTGAATAATTTATGCAGGGGTAGGGATTCAAACCTCTGACACCCCACTTCTCTACATTTAAAATGTGTGATTTCAAGCTACTAGACTACTTGACCAAAAAAAAAGTATACGGAAAATAAAAAGAATCAGTTATGAATAATTTCAATGCTAGATTGTGTTGATAAGGAAATTGTTAAGATATTAGATATGTTAGTTCAATATAACAATTTAATTTTATAATTTCAAGACAAGATAAAGAGTTTAAATCTCTTTGAAGTTGGTTGAAGGTGGTTGTTAGTGTCATTTTAATCACTAAAAATTTCCTCCTTATCCAACGTTTTAAAAAAATAAATAAAAATATTTACTTTTTCGTTTTAAAATTGAATTTGACCAGGTGGTAACTAGTCAAACACTATTATTTATATTGATGTTAATGGTGGTCAAGTTGAGGGAGTAGAAGGGGTGAGACGTGTTGTTTTCCATCATTTTCAAAATCACTTTAAACCAGTGGCAGATATTAGACCTGGGATAGAGGTATGGTGTTTAAATCTATTAGTGATGAGGAAGGGGATGTTCTCATTAAACCTTTTTTATTAGACGAAGTAAATGAGGCAGTGTGCGCCTGTGACAATTTTAAGTATCCTTGGCCGGATGGGATTTATATGGGACTCATTAAAGATTTTTGGATATAGTGTAGGTAGACATGTTGAATTTTTTTGCTAAATTATACCGTAATGGAAAGATGACTAAAGGCATCAATAGTACTTGTATAACTCTTATCCCTTAGGTTGAGAGTCCTCAAAGGTTGGCTAACTTTCGGCTTATTTCTTTGGTTGGTAGCTTGCATAAGATTTTATCGAAGATGCTTCCTAATAGATTAAAAAAAGTGGTTGCTAATGAGGTGTCGGAGTCTCAGTCTACCTTTGTTAAAGAGAGACAAATTCTTGATGGTATTCCTATAGCTAATGAATTAGTCGATGATGCACGTAGGTCGAAGAAATAATTAATTTTTGTTAAGGTTTGAATTCTTAGGTATGAGTGTGAGATTTTACTCTTCATGGGATTGATTGAGGATATGGGTAGAATCTTGGGGTTGTGTTTGTTGTGTTTTCATGAAAAATTGATTATTATGATTAATTTTCGTGCTCCATTAATTATTCTAATTTTGGATATGAGAGATGTTGGGAAATTGTGTTGTCGTTGTGATAAAATTCATGATTGGTTACATGGAATAAGTGCTTTTAAGATTTTAGCTTAATTATGTGAAATCCATGACATGGTTAACGAATAATGCTAACTTTATGTTCTATTTACTTGCTATGATAATTGGGTATGAGATTAAGTTCTGTTTGTTTGAAATTAATATGGTAAGTTCATGGGTAAATTGTGATTATGTTTTATTATTGGTCATGTTTCATGAAACTTTATTATAACTTTTTCAATAAACCATGAAACGTCCTCAAAATTAATATTGAGCTTAAGGAAACCATTAGAGTGAATACATGAGTATGTATTTATGAAGTTGTGATATTTAATGGATGATATACAATGCATACTTGAGAATGAATTGATTATGTTGATTTTGAGACATAATTGAAGGAGACTCTAAGCATGTAAATGGATTAGAACGAAATAGTGTTTTTACCAAGTGAATTGATGGTGTTATGCTTGCACTACTGTGATTATAAACATAGAGATATCATGTAAGGATGTACGTGAACATATAACTTGGTTTTGGTGAAATATGTGAAAATAGACGAACTTTGGAAAAATAAACGAACTTTGATAGATGATGAATCATGCTATGTTAACTTGTGAATGACTATGTGATGATGGTAAGTTGATGAATAATAGTTGAATTGATAATCGATATATGCATGATACATTGGTTGACTATGTGTAAATGATTAATCGTCTAAAATGCTATTTTTGCTAAATGAAGATATATTGCTTCCTTGATGTGGTAAATGTATGATGGTGATTATGATGATGATGATGATTATTAATGATGAATATGTATATATGTATAAATCGCTATGAATACACGTATATAAAGTGGTGATGTTAATGATGGTGATGTCTTCTATGAACGTATGCATTTGGTGGGTCATATGTGTATTCTATTGGCGAAGTTGAGGGTGTGGAAGGGGTGAGAGATGTTAAAAATAGACAGAAAGAGGAAGAAAGAAGAAATTAAAGTGGGAAAAAGATCTAGCTTGGAGAAACTCAAGAGGGAGAGGGAGGGTAGACTGAAGCTTATAGATTAGTTTTTGGAAGTTAGATGTAAGTATGGAGAAATTATGTTCACATATTGAATTATAACCACTTATATTATATTTGGATCATGTTTGTCTTTATGAAATTATGAAATTGATGTTGTTTTAAACTAATTTTCTGCTCTAATTAAGTTGCTAATTTTGGGTTCGTGAAAAGTGGTAGAAACTTCTTGTTGTTTCCTGAGGTTCAAGGTTTGATTATGTTAAGTTGATAACTATGTGTTTTTAGCTTAATTTGATGAAAATCATGACTGTTATTAATGATGAATATATATATATATATATATATATATTATATAAATCGCTATGAATACACATGTATAAAGTGGTGAGGTTAATGATGGTGATGTCTTCTATGAACGTATGCATTTGGTGAATCATATGTGTATTTTAATCTATGTGAAGGTGTATACATGACTATTTGTATTCTATTGACAATTGTTATTTTGGTGGTGGTGATGAAGTGTGAACAATAAGTATTTGACTATGTGAACCTATGTGAATCTATGTAATTGGTGATTGGTGACTATGGTATGAATGTTGTGTGTTCTTGGTGAACTTTTAAATGGTTAATATGTTTGAATGAGGTGAATTCAACATGACGATTTCTTTGATGATGATGACTTTCTTGTTTAATTAAATCACTTTGATATACCCAATAACATAGCAAGAGAATATTGATTAACTAGGCGTAAATGATTAATCATCTAAAATGCTATTTTTGCTAAATGAAGCAATGTTGCGTTGTTGATGTGAATGATGATGTTGATGTAATTAATCATGATGAATATGATATTGTGGTTACTTTGATGATGATGAATTGATGATGTATGGATGTATTGATTTGACGATGCAATTTGGTGTTGATGTGATGATATATTATATAATGATGTGAATTATATAATGATGAGTTTTTGGTGATGTGCATTCTCGAGTCTATACTTGAAGTCCATGAATTCATAAGTCCTATTGACAGGTGGATTATTCGGTAACATATCTCCGGTTTTCCAATTATTGACGAGTAGATCAATCGGTAACATAACTCCGACATCCAAAACTTGGTACCACTGTGTAACACCATAAACTCTAAAAACGATAACACACGCAAATGATACAATCATATAAAGAATTTAGATGTTACTTCTTCAATAAATCCTAAAACATGCATACTAAATTTTTTAACACATCAAGGCGGAATAAATATCTCAACAGTTCATCAATAATAAAATAATTCTCTAAGTTGCCATGTCATCATGCTACATATATCATCATCAATACATAGTCTTAAAACTCATCAACAGTCATTATAAAGGTAAACACCAAAGACCGACACCTAATCAGAGCCATAAAGACTATGACACCAAAATGCAGTAGACGAGGTAGCATCCATGTTATCCTCAAGCAACTCACCAAAGCAAAACAAATTATTCCTACACACCGTCTACATATTCGTAAGAATAAGGCATGCAGTCAACCAAACGACCACTAGGGGTTAGATTCCACAAATAACAGCATAATCAAATAAAAGTAAACAACACAATTAATTCCACATGATTAATAATACTCAATTGGAAATCATTTGCAACAACCCCGCAGTCATTCAAGCATCAAGCATCAAGCATCAAGCATACAAGTATAACATTGCAACGAATACACACTTACATCATATATTCACTCAAAATTCACTAAAGTTCACCAAGCACATAAATCACCAAGATTTCACAAATGCACATAGTCACCAATTCATATAATCAAATATGACAAAACTCACCAATTATCAAGTGCATGTAATTTTCTAGACACTTCTAGATGCATGTGGTACCAAGTTTTGGATTCAGAGATAATCTTACCGAAATTTCGTATGTAATCCCCTCCAACTATGTATTACACAACTCCCTCCGATTATGTTACCCATCAAAGACTCGACATGACAAAGAATGCATGGACAAACAAGTAAAAACCTAACAATGCGACAAAAACATCATTATATCAATTGGATATGCTAATATTTGCTCAAGTGCGCAGGACCATTGACTAAAATTTATATGTCTTAAAAAAGAGTATTAGTTTTGAAAGAAAAAAATTAGATCAAATGAGTTTTCAAGAGAAGCAAAGTTGCAAGTCTGAGTTTGAAGACAATCCAGAAGCTGACTGTTAGAGTCTGATGTTCACCTAGAGTCTGAAGATCATCATAAGTTGAGTTAAAGACCCTGAAGTTAGTTATTATAGTTATTTGAAGACACAAAGATGTAAAAAGGATTAAATGACTGAAGCAACAAATATTCTAAAGAATTGAATGCTTTGGATGCTTATTCACATGGAAAGGACAATAGTACAATTGTACAACCACTACCTCCACTACTCCAACATTTCATGCGCATAGTACAAGATAAAGTTGTGTCTGTACTGAATTGGAACGATTAAGTCCTCATTAAAGAAAGGATTCAAATTCATTTCTTCATAGGACATTAACCAAATCAAGCAACAATTCAATGTTGATTGATCAAGCTTCTGCAACGACTCTTTGATGTGCTAGCAGCTCTCCAACGTCTCTTTCATACATCTATACTATATATAAAGCAAACTACCCCTTTCAACACTTTTGGGTTGGACTTTTCTTTCCAAAAATACCCTCAATTTTCAATACAAATAACACATGTAACAAATAGATAAGAATAAATTTAAATAGTAAAACAAATGTAACAAACACGATATGAATATATGTATATATGTTTTTTTCCTTTATTATTTCAAAAATATAACAAACTAGATTAGTATATTTATAATTACTTTTTCATTATCTCAATTGTACCCGCAAACAATTCTTTCGATAATAAAGACTGTTGTTTGTGTCATTAAAAAAAGCAACAAACATTCATATTTTTACTTTTAATCAAAACCAAAATTTCATAAAAAAAAATACCGTTCATAATTTTCAAACGTTAGCATAATAAAAAGAGAAGAAAGACGGGCACAGAGTGCCCGTCTTTTCGCTAGTCTATATAAAGGAATGAAGATTTGAAGACAAAGTGAGACTCTGCAAAATTTTAGTTGAGCCAAAACTATTTCAAAATCATTGTGCATCAAACATTTAGAATTTCTTATTAACTTTCATATCTTAGAAATTCTTAAGTCTTAGAGTCTGAACTGTTTTGTATTGTGAACACCACTGATTGTATATCAAGTGTTCAGCCAAACTTATTCTTTGTAATTTTTTGTATAGGAAGTCTCTTGCTTTTGTACCTGAGCATATGAAATCTCCTGGTTGTGTGATTGATCGTATTTGAAGTCTCTTGCTTGTGTGATTGAGCAATTGTAATCCTTTGTGATTATAGTGAAAATCTCTTTGGAAGTGCAAAGGGGGACTGGACTACTTACGGAATGTGGAAGGAACCAGGATAATTGCTTATGTCTCTTTCCTCTCTCTCTCTCTCTCTCTCTCTCTCTCCCTCTCTCTCTCTCTATATATATATATATATATATATCTTTGTGCTTACTTTTATTTCGCTCCATAGTATGTTTTAGACTCTTATTGAGCTCTGCTTCTGACCAGACTCTTATTAAACATTTAGAAAAGTTTTTTTTTTTTAAAAAAAGCAACACAATTCAACCCCCTATTCTTGTATTTTGTTCAGCTTCAAATATGAGATTGAAGAGGGTCATATTAAGAGAGATGGTAGTAAGGCATGGTGGAAAAATTTATGTGATATGGGGTATCTTGTGGCGTGGAGAGTTTGTTTAAGGAAGGGGTGGGTAGATATTTGAATGATTGAGAGACTACTTCTTTTTGGTGTAATCCTTGGTTGGAGAGAGGGAATTTACGGTATAGGTTTGGACGATTGTTTTATCTGTGTTAATAATAGTGTTACTCTAGCTTGGACGATGTTTGGGTGGGGGTGGAAGGGCAAGGCTGGCATTGGTGAAGCCATCTTTTTTGTTCGAGTGGGGGATCAATTAGAACAATGTGTTCGTTGTTAGACAACAAAATGTGGCTGATAAATTGGTTTGGTTTTCAAATCTACTGATTGTTACTTGGTAAAGGATGCTTATCGAATTCTTATTCGAATCAAGCATCCCAATGTTGATGTTTATTCTCACATAATCTGGAATAAAGCAGTATCCATAAAAGTATATTAGTTGCTTGGAGAGTTTCCAATAAAAGGATTCCTAATAAGGATAATATATTTTGTCACATCGTGATGCCTTTTCGGTAGATACTTTATTCTTTAGGGTGTAGTTCAAAAGAAAAAATTAATCATCTTTTTCTTGGTGGCGACTTCTTTAATTTGGAAATGAGAATCACTCTTGTCTGCATGTAATTTGGATTACTTCTATTTGGATCTTGTGAAAAGATTGTCGTGCCAAAATTTTCAATGATAAAGTTCTTCTATCTAAGTATTTACTTGAACGTATAAAGATTCATTCTTAGTGGCAGCTGAAGGAACACTGTCATATTAAATTGTCGATTTTCATACATGGTGGCTGAAATTCTTACGGTGTTTTGGTTTATTCACTTTGTAATTCGTTTTTTTTTTTTTAGAATTTTTCTTGTTTCTTTGATTTCTTGTAATTTAATACTTTGTTGTCCCCAGGAACTCGTTGTACATTGAAGGGAGATTTATTAATATATATTTCCTCTTTTACCTTTTAAAAAAAATATATAATAATAATTTATTAATAAATATTTTTATATTAATTCATTAAATATATAATATTACTTTGTTCATAAATATTTAAAATTATTTTTATCACAGTCAAAACAATATTATTTTTATTAATAAGTATTTAATTAATATTCACTATTAGTTTTTTTTCTACACAATTAATCAATCAATTATACTCATTCAATTATTACAACTTTACGTACTACTTATTATAATTAATTAATAGTGTAAAAGCTAATATTCATATCAAAATTAAATCCGATTTATATTTTAGTCACTTTGTAATTTGATAAACACAAGTGGAGGACCGAAGTTCTAATATTCGAAAATGACTGAGGAAAATAACATTATTTTACTAGTCAAATAATGTTATGTTTAACTTCCATTCCCTTCTTTATTCTATTTTTATTTATTATATCTCTTCTTTGTTGATTGAAGAATAGTAAAATAGTAGAGAATGGTTTTATTTTAAACGGTAAAATAGGTGAAAAAGTAAATGACTAAAGAAAAATAAATAACATGACAGTTAATTAACAAACCCTAAAATACTTGTCTGCATTTCACATAAAGAACACAATACATATAAAGAACACAAACTACTATGTAGCTAGGCATCCCAAAGAGACGCCTTGTGCAGACTAAAGAAAATAACACAAACTTAACAAAACAACGCATAAGAAACACAAAGCTTCCTTTTCCAACGACCACTAAGCACAAGTAAAATCATAAATTACCAATTATTAGTTTCACTCTTATTGATTCCGTTCCTGGTAGAACATAGAGAAATCATAACTTGATGATGCCCTAGTAGGAGAATCAATAAATGTAGAGTTGTTGTAAGCATCAACATCAGATTGAGAATTCAATACCTTCAAATGATCAAATGATGAATCAGAGGCATTTGCTTGCATTGGAACATTAGCTACTTCAGCATTTGGCACTTTGTAGTGATAGTAGCTATTTGCACCCCCTTGTTGCCCATAGAAATTTTGGCCCATTTGAGGCTGCATGTTTTGGTTAAATCCAGGAGTTGGAATCATGTTCATAACTGGCATCGAAGTATTCATCATGGTGTTGCTCTTCTGCTGTTGATGAACACTTGAAGTGTAGGCCTGAGGCGGCATGTTATGATTGACACTAGGAGTTGGAACCACAGTACTCATGATGGTGTTCATGTTTTGTTGAACACTTCCAGGGTAGATTTGACGATGCATGTTTTGATTAAATCCAGGAGTTGGAATCATCGTACTCATGACGGTGTTGTTCATCTCCTGTTGAGCCTTTGCATGGCAGATTTGAAGCTGCATTTTTTGACTAACGTTGGCAGGTGACACAACATTCATGTTTGTGTTTTTATTCAGCTGACTGCCTGAATGATATATGTCCAACAAATCAGAAACCACTTCTCCTCCCCCTGAGTACTTACCTGCATTGTTATCGAACCCAGAATCAAATTATGAATTAGAACTTATTATGAATTGGAAGATATATAACTTATATGAAGCTAACATTATTTTAAGATTGTGAGTTAAATGCCACTAATATGTTTTCAGAATGATGTCCAAAATTGAGACCTATAAGCTAACATTATTTTAAGATTACCTGTATGATGAATGATCTGATTTGCAACAGGTACCGCAACTTGCACGCGTTGGCCAAGAGGTGCAACATTTTGATGAGTTGTTGACACTTCAAATCTGACCATTCGGAATTGGTTACTGCTGCTTCCTACTTGTGTGCTAGTAAAATGATGATTGTTTCTCACATTCCTCTCTTGCTGGAATTCATGTTGATCAAGAGGTGTAGCATGTTGGTGAGTGTTAAGAAAAGAGTTTTGAGGAGTACTAATTCTCTTACCAAGTTTATGTATTCTCTTGTTAGTACCCTCATACGACGACGGTGAAGATGATGTTGATAGTTTTCGTTTTGCTTGATTGTGCTCACCACCTTCCACAACATCAAAATCATTTGCCTCAACAAGCAAAGAATTACTTCCTTTAACACAAGAATCAAAACTTGAGAAAAACTCTGGATGTTTTTTTCTTGCCATTGTTTCTTCATGATTTATTATAGCAAACAAAATAGTTGTCTCCTTAGCCGTGAGTTTATCTTGTAAACTCCTTGAATGTCTGACTATGTTCCTAATCTTTTGAACATTAGGAGACATGTGCTTAATAACGGCTGCTAAAACATAAACCTTCCAAACCTTCTTCAGATCATGAGGCTTTCTATAAGGGGGTAACCCATGATCTTCACTAAATTTCATCTCATTCCTCCATGGTTCATTCCCTGTTGGCCACCATGGTGGAGGTATGCCTTTTTCCAATGGAAAGCTCCGCTGTGGTGGGTTGCAATGCATCACTAATGATGATAGAAGTGAGCTTAATATGATGTCGGGTAATTCATTCAGCGAGTGAAGTGTAATTGGTTCACCATTAAACTTGTCATAATTTGTTGTTGTAATTCCATTTTCCACTTCATATTTAGCAATTGCCGCTGGACCGTTTTTATCAAACTTAGCTATATCTTTCCACCAGCCTCGTAAATTGTCTGATGAACCACTCATTGGTTTGCCCTCATGAGGTATTACTCCATAGATGAAGCCACGAGCATCACAAACTTCCATCATCTTTAACATGTACCTGTTCACATTAGGTGTCAGCTAAGAATTTGACTTTGTTCACCTCAAGGCAAAGTTCTCAAAATCATGAGTTTAAGCAAAATCTTTTTGTCTATATAAAATCAACCTGCAAACTTGACTTATAAACTTATACGAGTTTACCTCGTATTAAATATACTTACATAATATACTAAATGTATTAGAAATTCAAAATTTCAACCTTATTATATGGCAAAAAATACATTAAAACAATGAAATTAAATGAATAAACTAGCGTGAAAAAAAGATCTGTCAAATATTTCATGCAATTTTACCATAGTTCACTATGAGCTCAGAAGAGTAAACTCAATTCATTTTCGAGTAAACTAAAATTCAAGTTTATAGGCAAGTGAACTCGAAAATGATGCCTTAACTTATGGAAGTATATGATTCCATGAGATAACTTTTGAGCCTAACATCTTGCCTTAAAGACAGAATTCATATCTCATTTAAAATGGTTGTAAAATGATTATTAATTTTTTTAAACAGTAAAATGATTATTAATGTTATTTGAATTAATAGTAATTTTTATATATCCTAGTTAAAATAAAAATAAAATATCTACCTTAATACACGCTCTTGTGCATGAGCCATTGTCTTTATTTTCCTTTGTTCCAATGATGTAGTATTGTCTCTTTTACTTCTTTCTTCCTTCATCTTTCTTAGCAGCATTTCATCTTTATATATCTTTGCCTCCAGTTCCTCAATAGTTAGCTCTTTTTTATCACCATCTTCTTCTACTTTTTTCTTTCCTTTTTCTTGTTTCGCATTGTTTGAAGCTTCTCCCCTTGAAGGGTTAGCGATAGAACCATAAGAAACTCTTGGATACATTTCTTCTGTATATGAAATAATCTAGAAAAATAAAAAATCTTGTGTCAAAATTACATCAAATTTGGAGGCAATTACCCAAAATTTTAATTAAATTAACTCCTCTTGCAAAAAAAACATAATATAACATGTCAAAATAACAATAAAAAAAGATCAAATGATTGATCCCAAAGGGTTAATGAACTTCTTTATGATAGATTCTGCCGAACTATAGATTATCCAACCATATTCCCTCAAAATCGAATGGTTAACAAAAATAATCAAACGAAAATACACTTACATATATTTCAGATTCAGAAGATGATCAGAATCTAAACTTCTGCAAGTTTATAAAGAAGGTCTGCATTAATGATATACACTCTAGTTAAAAAATTTGGTCAAATTTTTTTGAGAAAAATCCATAAACAAATCTATCAAAGGAGAAAAATAAATGAAATAAAATTACAACCCTAGCATTTACGCCGATGTATAACTTATCAGCATGAATCTACCTAAAAAAATATAATTTATTAGGACTAGCTTATCAGTATAAAACTTCACTGTTTGGCTCTCTTTGACACACAAAAACAACGATCAAAGGTCATTTGCATACATAATGAAAACTAACAAGGTAGTTTGAACGAAAATTCTATGTTTTGGTTGAATGAAACAAAATCATAAGTAAAAAAAATTAACCTTGATAATCAAACAAAAAATAAAATGAATATGTTTCTGGTACACAAATATGTATATGAATCATCCATGAGAATTTTGTGACACTTTCGCATCAAAGTAAAACACAATCAAGCATTGAGAGAGTGATTGGAGTAAAGCACCAATAACAAATAAAAAACAAAGATGAAAAAAATTATTGAAAAGCAATGGTAAAGAATTGTACCACAGATCAATTGGTAAGAATGATTGGAGAATGTATGATAGAAATTGGTAAGAATGTTGTGAGGCAAATGAGAGACCAACGCTATTCTTATTTCTCGCAAAAATTAAGATGTGCAAGTATGCTAAGTACTCATGTATTTTTTGAAGCGCAGACCTTACATATACTATGCATTGTTCTTATAAACTGTGTTAAGCTCACAAGACCTAAGTACTCATGTATTCCTTCATCTGTAAGATGATAAGCATGATTTCAATTAATTAATTATATTCTGCTAAAAAAGTAATTAATTATATTTTTGACTTTTTATATAACAATTAATTTTTCTTAATTTTTTTTCATAACATTATTATCCCTCAATCATTTTTTATAAATATGTTTAAAAGGTTGGGGAAGAAAAAAATATTATTAATAACGGTGGTACTAAAGATAATTGTCTCAGGTGAAATTGAACACTTTCTCTTAATGTTACAAAGTTGTGTTCTTGCACTCTTTTATAATTAATAAAAAGGAAATACAAAATTTTCGCTCTTTTTTCACCAAATGGTTGAGAAAAAAATTATGTGGTCAAAATATTTATTTCATTTCAGTTTATACAATATAAGTTTTTAGAGAAAATTTTAATAACTGTGTAACAAAAAAATAAACAGAAAATAAAAACAAAAATTTAATAGAAAAAAAATTATGTGAGCATATCTCAGTTGACCAAAATTATAGTAAAAAAAAGTTATGTAAGCAGTTGACCATAAATTAAAAAAGTTTACAAAAAATTATGTGGTCAAAACATTTTTTCCATAATAATTATGTGGTCAATGTTTTTTCCATTTCTATGCATACAATATAAAATTTCAGATGATAATTTTAATATTTGTGTAACCATAAAGTATACAGAAAAGTTTCCGTGATTTTAACCCAGTTGGTAGGAACATTGAATAATTTATGCAGGGGTAGGGATTCAAACCTCTGACACCCCACTTCTCTACATTTAAAATGTGTGATTTCAAGCTACTAGACTACTTGACCAAAAAAAAAGTATACGGAAAATAAAAAGAATCAGTTATGAATAATTTCAATGCTAGATTGTGTTGATAAGGAAATTGTTAAGATATTAGATATGTTAGTTCAATATAACAATTTAATTTTATAATTTCAAGACAAGATAAAGAGTTTAAATCTCTTTGAAGTTGGTTGAAGGTGGTTGTTAGTGTCATTTTAATCACTAAAAATTTCCTCCTTATCCAACGTTTTAAAAAAATAAATAAAAATATTTACTTTTTCGTTTTAAAATTGAATTTGACCAGGTGGTAACTAGTCAAACACTATTATTTATATTGATGTTAATGGTGGTCAAGTTGAGGGAGTAGAAGGGGTGAGACGTGTTGTTTTCCATCATTTTCAAAATCACTTTAAACCAGTGGCAGATATTAGACCTGGGATAGAGGTATGGTGTTTAAATCTATTAGTGATGAGGAAGGGGATGTTCTCATTAAACCTTTTTTATTAGACGAAGTAAATGAGGCAGTGTGGGCCTGTGACAATTTTAAGTATCCTTGGCCGGATGGGATTTATATGGGACTCAGTAAAGATTTTTGGATATAGTGTAGGTAGACATGTTGAATTTTTTTGCTAAATTATACCGTAATGGAAAGATGACTAAAGGCATCAATAGTACTTGTATAACTCTTATCCCTTAGGTTGAGAGTCCTCAAAGGTTGGCTAACTTTCGGCTTATTTCTTTGGTTGGTAGCTTGTATAAGATTTTATCCGAAGGTGCTTCCTAATAGATTTAAAAAAGTGGTTGCTAATGAGGTGTCGGAGTCTCAGTCTACCTTTGTTAAAGAGAGACAAATTCTTGATGGTATTCCTATAGCTAATGAATTAGTCGATGATGCACGTAGGTCGAAGAAATAATTAATTTTTGTTAAGGTTTGAATTCTAAGGTATGAGTGTGAGATTTTACTCTTCTTGGGATTGATTGAGGATATGGGTAGAATCTTGGGGTTGTGTTTGTGATGTTTTCATGAAAAATTGATTATTATGATTAATTTTCGTGCTCCATTAATTATTCTAATTTTGGATATGAGAGATGTTGGGAAATTGTGTTGTCGTTGTGATAAAATTCATGATTGGTTACATGGAATAAGTGCTTTTAAGATTTTAGCTTAATTATGTGAAATCCATGACATGGTTAACGAATAATGCTAACTTTATGTTCTATTTACTTGCTATGATAATTGGGTATGAGATTAAGTTCTGTTTGTTTGAAATTAATATGGTAAGTTCATGGGTAAATTGTGATTATGTTTTATTATTGATGTTTCATGAAACTTTATAATAACTTTTTCAATGAACCATGAAACGTCCTCAAAATTAATATTGAGCTTAAGGAAACCATTAGAGTGAATACATGAGTATGTATTTATGAAGTTGTGATATTTAATGGATGATATACAATGCATACTTGAGAATGAATTGATTATGTTGATTTTGAGACATAATTGAAGGAGACTCTAAGCATGTAAATGGATTAGAACGAAATAGTGTTTTTACCAAGTGAATTGATGGTGTTATGCTTGCACTACTGTGATTATAAACATAGAGATATCATGTAAGGATGTACGTGAACATATAACTTGGTTTTGGTGAAATATATGAAAATAGACGAACTTTAGAAAAATAAACGAACTTTGATAAATGATGAATCATGCTATGTTAACTTGTGAATGACTATGTGATGATGGTAAGTTGATGAATAATAGTTGAATTGATAATCGATATATGCATGATACATTGGTTGACTATGTGTAAATGATTAATCGTCTAAAATGCTATTTTTGCTAAATGAAGATATATTGCTTCCTTGATGTGGTAAATGTATGATGGTGATTATGATGATGATGATGATTATTAATGATGAATATGTATATATGTATAAATCGCTATGAATACACGTATATAAAGTGGTGATGTTAATGATGGTGATGTCTTCTATGAACGTATGCATTTGGTGGGTCATATGTGTATTCTATTGGCGAAGTTGAGGGTGTGGAAGGGGTGAGAGATGTTAAAAATAGACAGAAAGAGGAAGAAAGAAGAAATTAAAGTGGGAAAAAGATCTAGCTTGGAGAAACTCAAGAGGGAGAGGGAGGGTAGACTGGAGCTTATAGATTAGTTTTTGGAAGTTAGATGTAAGTATGGAGAAATTATGTTCACATATTGAATTATAACCACTTATATTATATTTGGATCATGTTTGTCTTTATGAAATTATGAAATTGATGTTGTTTTAAACTAATTTTCTGCTCTAATTAAGTTGCTAATTTTGGGTTCGTGAAAAGTGGTAGAAACTTCTTGTTGTTTCCTGAGGTTCAAGGTTTGATTATGTTAAGTTGATCACTAAAAATTTCCTCCTTATCCAACGTTTTAAAAAAATAAATAAAAATATTTACTTTTTCGTTTTAAAATTGAATTTGACCAGGTGGTAACTAGTCAAACACTATTATTTATATTGATGTTAATGGTGGTCAAGTTGAGGGAGTAGAAGGGGTGATGTAACACCCCGTTCACCCAACGACGTAATAATAAATATAATTATATCAGAGTAATTCAACAACGGAGTATTACACTACTTTTCAAAATCTCATAAATAGAAGTTATACTATTTATTATTCCACATTGAAAGTCTCATAAAACTGCAGCGGAAAATTTCGTTTAAACACATAATTCAACTTCAAAATTATCTTGGCACAAAAGGCCCAACAAAAGTCATCATTATTCAACAACATGAAAATCCAACAACATAATCGAAGTTTGATACATAAAGGAATGAAAGAAAAACATCGCGACGATCCCCCATCCTAATATGTATCAGAGCCCTAGACACAGAGCCAATCATCCTACTAATCTTCGTTACCTGCAAGTTACCCATAGGGAAGGCAACGTTTTCAAGCAGAAGGGGTGAGATACACGATCAATAATAAATATATATAATCCATCAAATCAATGAAACAACAACATCTTACAACAGGCATTATTCAATTCATATATAATGTGAATAAATATACACATATATAATAGCAACATAATTATCTTCAACAACATTAAACAACAGCAACAACAATGTCATTATCAGCAATGAACACCAATGACATGACCGATGACAACGACTACGACAATGCGACATCGACAACGACAAATGCATTATGCATGTGGTACCATTTTACGCGCGTTGAATGCTAAGCATTCCAGGGCATAAGCCCCCAACAGTTGGATGGTTAAAGCATCCCAGGGCATAAGCCCCCAACAGGTGAATGATAAACATTTCAGGGCATAAGCCCCCAACGGGTGTGAATGCTAAGCATTCCAGGGCATAAGCCCCCAACAGTTATGAGTATGCAAATGGACTCGACTTGTGTATATCAACATACAACTCAACAACATCTACGACAACAACATATTTGCCTAATCATTTATGACACACTCCACGACTTAGTCAAAATCTAACACAACAACTCTTACGACAGAATTCATCAACATAGCACATATACATTAATCAACTACATTCTTATCAAACCAAAACATTCTTCGAAAACAACGCAAGTGTGGTCAATAAGACATAAGCCAAATACTCATAAAACACTTCAACTAAATTCCTAAATACCTAAGTTTGAAGTTGGGAAACCAACCATAAGTTTTGGACTAACTCAGAATTAGTTATGCTAAGTTTTCTTAAAATTTTCTAAATACTCACTTGGACTATTTTCATCATAACTCAAAATATAAAAATCTTTTACACGTCAAACCAAGGCCATTAGAAAGCTAACTCAATTATCTACAACTTTCATGTTTACACCGAAAGCTAATTCAAAACAGAAACGTGTGAAAAAGACACAAGAACACGGAACTGGGAATGCTGTCAGAGAGCATCTCGCTTACGCCGAGAGGAACCCCAATTTCGCTTGTGAGTTCGCTTGGGGGTTGCTTAAGCGAACTGGGCCCCGTTTTTTGACGATTTCTCACCATTTTTCACCCAAAAACCCAAATTTTGATCCTTTAATCTCCCAAAATGATTTACAGTGATGTTTACAGGTCAAATAGGCAATATAGCAATCAAAACAACATAGGAACATGCATCAAACAACACAATTCATCCATTTTAGAAATTACACAAAAATTCTAAAACCTAGAAAACCAAGAACACCACAATTCATAAATTTTCAGAATTATATACATTATTATTGAAAGGAATCCCACCCTTACCTTAATTCAGCAACAATTGAAAGCCTACAACAATTTTGATCCCTTCCTAGCTCTTCTCATAGCCTCTTGGTTTTTCTCCTCTTTCTCTCAAAAACTCTCTTTTTCTCTACTGTACGTGAAAATGTTTGTCTGACTCTTTCCTTACTAACTCCCAAAACATAACCCCCTTTTTCTTTCCCTTAACTCCCACTTAATCCACATAATTACAATTAATCCCCCTTAACTCTAAATAAATATTATTACTACTTATTTCTATTTCTCATATTTTATTTTAAATAATAAAACAACTATATAATAAAATAACACATAATATATATATACATGAATCATATATTTTCGCATAAAATCATATATATATATATATCAAATAAGTCATGCAAAATCATATAACCAATATTCAAACATCATTTAAAATAATAGAATTAAAATGAGGTGTTACAGGTGAGACGTGTTGTTTTCCATCCTTTTCAAAATCACTTTAAACCAGTGGCAGATATTAGATCTGGGATAGAGGTATGGTGTTTAAATCTATTAGTGATGAGGAAGGGGATGTTCTCATTAAACCTTTTTTATTAGACGATGTAAATGAGGCAGTGTGGGCCTGTGACAATTTTAAGTATCCTTGGCCGGATGGGATTTATTTGAGACTCATTAAAGATTTTTGGATATAGTGTAGGTAGATATGTTGAATTTTTTTGCTAAATTATACCGTAATGGAAAGATGTCTAAAGGCATCAATAGTACTTGTATAACTCTTATCCCTTAGGTTGAGAGTCCTCAAAGGTTGGCTAACTTTCGGCTTATTTCTTTGGTTGGTAGCTTGTATAAGATTTTATCGAAGGTGCTTCCTAATAGATTAAAAAAAGTGGTTGCTAATGAGGTGTCGGAGTCTCAGTCTACCTTTGTTAAAGAGAGACAAATTCTTGATGGTATTCCTATAGCTAATGAATTAGTCGATGATGCACGTAGGTCGAAGAAATAATTAATTTTTGTTAAGGTTTGAATTCTAAGGTACGAGTGTGAGATTTTACTCTTCTTGGGATTGATTGAGGATATGGGTAGAATCTTGGGGTTGTGTTTGTGGTGTTTTCATGAAAAATTGATTAATATGATTAATTTTTGTGCTCCATTAATTATTCTAATTTTGGATATGAGAGATGTTGGGAAATTGTGTTGTCGTTGTGATAAAATTCATGATTGGTTACATGGAATAAGTGCTTTTAAGATTTTAGCTTAATTATGTGAAATCCATGACATGGTTAACGAATAATGCTAACTTTATGTTCTATTTACTTGCTATGATAATTGGGTATGAGATTAAGTTCTGTTTGTTTGAAATTAATATGGTAAGTTCATGGGTAAATTGTGATTATGTTTTATTATTGGTCATGTTTCATGAAACTTTATCATAACTTTTTCAATGAACCATGAAACGTCCTCAAAATTAATATTGAGCTTAAGGAAACCATTAGAGTGAATACATGAGTATGTATTTATGAAGTTGTGATATTTAATGGATGATATACAATGCATACTTGAGAATGAATTGATTATGTTGATTTTGAGACATAATTGAAGGAGACTCTAAGCATGTAAATGGATTAGAACGAAATAGTGTTTTTACCAAGTGAATTGATGGTGTTATGCTTGCACTACTGTGATTATAAACATAGAGATATCATGTAAGGATGTACGTGAACATATAACTTGGTTTTGGTGAAATATGTGAAAATAGACGAACTTTAGAAAAATAAACGAACTTTGATAAATGATGAATCATGCTATGTTAACTTGTGAATGACTATGTGATGATGGTAAGTTGATGAATAATAGTTGAATTGATAATCGATATATGCATGATACATTGGTTGACTATGTGTAAATGATTAATCGTCTAAAATGCTATTTTTGCTAAATGAAGAAATGTTGCTTCCTTGATGTGGTAAATGTATGATGGTGACTATGATGATGATGATTATTATTAATGATGAATATGTATATATGTATAAATCGCTATGAATACACGTATATAAAGTGGTGATGTTAATGATGGTGATGTCTTCTATGAACGTATGCATTTGGTTGGTCATAAGTGTATTCTATTGGCGAAGTTGAGGGTGTGGAAGGGGTGAGAGGTGTTAAAAATAGACAGAAAGAGGAAGAAAGAAGAAATTAAAGTGGGAAAAAGATCTAGCTTGGAGAAACTCAAGAGGGAGAGGGAGGGTAGACTGAAGCTTATAGATTAGTTTTTGGAAGTTAGATGTAAATATGGAGAAATTATGTTCACATATTGAATTATAACCACTTATATTATATTTGGATCATGTTTGTCTTTATGAAATTATGAAATTGATGTTGTTTTAAACTAATTTTCTGCTCTAATTAAGTTGCTAATTTTGGGTTCGTGAAAAGTGGTAGAAACTTCTTGTTGTTTCCTGAGGTTTAAGGTTTGATTATGTTAAGTTCATAACTATGTGTTTTCAGCTTAATTTGATGAAAATCATGACTGTTATTAATGATGAATATATATATAAATCGCTATGAATACACATGTATAAAGTGGTGAGGTTAATGATTGTGATGTCTTCTATGAACGTATGCATTTGGTGAATTATATGTGTATTTTAATCTATGTGAAGGTGTATACATGACTATTTGTATTCTATTGGCAATTGTTATTTTGGTGATGGTGATGAAGTGTGAACAATAAGTATTTGACTATGTGAACCTATGTGAATCTGTGTAATTGGTGATTGGTGACTATGGTATGAATGTTGTGTGTTCTTGGTGAACTTTTAAATGGTTAATATGTTTGAATGAGGTGAATTCAACATGACGATTTATTTGATGATGATGACTTTCTTGTTTAATTAAATTACTTTGATATACCCAATAACATAGCAAGAGAATATTGATTAACTAGGCGTAAATGATTAATCATCTAAAATGCTATTTTTGCTAAATGAAGCAATGTTGCGTTGTTGATGTGAATGATGATGGTGATGTAATTAATCATGATGAATATGATATTGTGGTTACTTTGATTATGATGAATTGATGATGTATGGATGTATTGATTTGACGATGCAATTTGGTGTTGATGTGATGATATATTATATAATGATGTGAATTATATATTGATGAGTTTTTGGTGATGTGCATTCTCGAGTCTATACTTGAAGTCCATGAATTCATAAGTCCTATTGACAGGTGGATTATTCGGTAACATATCTCCGATTTTCCAATTATTGACGAGTAGATCAATCGGTAACATAACTCCGACATCCAAAACTTGGTACCACTGTGTAACACCATAAACTCTAAAAACGATAACACACGCAAATGATACAATCATATAAAGAATTTAGATGTTATTTCTTCAATAAATCCTAAAACATGCATACTAAATTTTTTAAAACATCAAGGCGGAATAAATATCTCAACAGTTCATCAATAATAAAATAATTCTCCAAGTTGCCATGTCATCATGCTACATATATCATCATCAATACATAGTCTTAAAACACATCAACAGTCATTATAAAGGTAAACACCAAAGACCGACACCTAATCAGAGCCCTAAAGACTATGACACCAAAATGCAGTAGACGAGGTAGCATCCATGTTATCCTCAAGCAACTCACCAAAGCAAAACAAATTATTCCTACACACCGTCTACATATTCGTAAGAATAAGGCATGCAGTCAACCAAACAACCACTAGGGGTTAGATTCCACAAATAACAGCATAATCAAATAAAAGTAAACAACACAATTAATTCCACATGATTAATAATACTCAATTGGAAATCATTTGCAACAACCCCGCAGTCATTCAAGCATCAAGCATACAAGTATAACATTGCAACGAATACACACTTACATCATATATTCTCTCAAAATTCACTAAAGTTCACCAAGCACATAAATCACCAAGATTTCACAAATGCACATAGTCACCCATTCATATAATAAAATATGACAAAACTCACCAATTATCAAGTGCATGCAATTTTCTAGACACTTCTAGATGCATGTGGTACCAAGTTTTGGATTCAGAGATAATCTTACCGAAATTTCGTATGTAATCCCCTCCAACTATGTATTACATAACTCCCTCCGGTTATGTTACCCATCAAAGACTCGACATGACAAAGAATGCATGGACAAACAAGTAAAAACCTAACAATGCGACAAAAACATCATTATATTATATAATCCCTCCATCAAATAATATTCTCACCCAAATACCTCCATTTCATTATCAAGAATTTAAATCCACACAATCAAAAAGTCATGAACATTCAAGGAGTGATCATCATAAACATTTTTAACACTTTCATCACCAAACATTAACATAAGCAATCATCAAATTAAAGAAACAGTATCGTTTCAATTTCACCTTTGCATCAAAGGCGAACAACAATCATTATGACATCCATCTTATTAATCACCTATTCATCACCAAATCATTTTCATCTCACTATATAAACATGAATACAATTCATGTTCAAGTTTTGGAAATCAAAAACCCAATTTCGGCAATGTTTGTCTATTTTCCTTAAAGTCGTCTAAGTTTGATTTTATTTGCGAAATAGAGTTCCATGATCTTTCCTAGCCTTGAAAACATTCCTACATACTATTAAACACCTCAGTTAATCATTCAAAGTAATTTGGTTTTAAAAAGTTCGATTAATTCCATAAAAATCCAAAGTTCGTCTCATTTAAAACTTGATTCAAAACCATAATAATTCTCAATTTAAAACCAAGTTAAACTACTCATAACAGTCCAGTTATACTTCAATTAGATAGGATAAGGTGTTTGGAACGCATATAAATACTTAAAAGTCCCCGAAAACGTAAAAAATCGAGGTTCCGAACACCTGATAGATGTGCACTGTCGTGCGTGTAACACCTTATTTCCCGCTTGAAATTCTAGCACGTTTGAAAAAAGATGTTCTATATGATGTTTCAACACCAGATACGATTTGAGGAAGTTGAATGAAATGTTTATAACATCCGGCTATCAGTTAATAAACAAATGTAAAACGTAAAGGACAAGAAAGTAAAAGTGCACAGAAGATTGTTGACCCAGTTCGGTGACAAACACACCTACTGTGGGGGCTACTATGCCAGGAAGGAAATCCACTAGTGTAGTCCTTATTCTAAGTTCCCAGCAAACTCCAAGTTTACAACTCTAGACCTAGGACCTACCCGTCTTGACTTCAACCTAGGAACTCCTAGATATGAGATCTCATCCCACTTCCTACCAATCAATCACAGCTCCTGTGATTGTATGTTTACAACTCAATATGGTGAAGTTACCTTCAAACACAAGTAAGGAGACTCATTCCAATAAACATAACCTTCTCTTTGCTTCAAAGCTTAGAGAGATTCACAATTAACAACTCAATAAAAACAGTCCTTAATCATGTATCAAGGTGATACAAGAAAAGGCTCACAAATAACAAACGACTCAAAACCCTAAAAAGCTAATTCTTTGAAGACGGCTTGAATGAAGAATTAGGGCTTGAAATAGTGGCCTAAAATAGTCTTCTTTCGGCTTCAGAACATTGTAGAAGCTTGCGCAAATCTGCATAACAAGAATCAGTAACAAACAAGTCTAATCCTAAAATAAAGTCAATACTTTAGGAACAAATCTTCACATCTGATTCTGAACAAAAATACGTGACTTGGCCCACAAGAAATAAGGAGTGGAATCCTTAATAAGATAAAACACGTGAATGCCAAGGTATAAATACAGGGCACACTGAACCGTACTAGGATGTTGGAACATCATATCCAACATCATACAAGTGTGCTGGAACATGTTGGAACATCATGTCCAACAACAAGTATGAATATTTGTTTTAGAAAAAGTGACGTCAATATACAAATATCCAACAATCTTCCCCTTTGGCAAATTTTTTGCTAAATCAATTTGAGGCCATAAAGAAAAAGTAGAGAGAAACCACAGACATACTTCTTCACATCATCATGAGCACACATCCATGAAGAAAAGTAAAACTTTTCAGATACTACTTTCAGAACATTCTATCAATGAAAAGAAGTAGAAAAACAGTACCACTAACGAAAATCAGAGAAATGCATCAACGAAAACACAATAGAAAACACCAAAAGGAAAAAATAAATTCCCACAAGAGAAATTATGGATGTTCCAACATTCTTTACCACATCAATAGGAAAAATAAATTCCCAAAAGTAAAGAAAATATGAATTTCCTATACATACAGGCAACTGTCTTCTAGATGTTTCAACATCCTACCAAACAACTTGAGTACTTCCAAGCACCCTATCAACATCAAACCAAAAAAAATCATCTCAAGAACCGAATATCTAACTTAAAAGCTTACAAATTCGAAATCAACATCACACAAAAACACGAACAGAAACCGAATCAAAGAAAAGATGGAAGAAGGTAGTCTTTTTTCTAGTTTTATTTGGTTGTAGATCTAGGATTGTGCATTGGTTTTTGGGGAATTTCGAGGTTAGATTCGAGTAGAGGACGAAAAAAGGAGTGGGAAGGACGTTTGCTTTTTCGAAAAGGAGCAAATTTTTTTATCTTCTGCGGCGGTGCCGCCACCCTAGGGTGGCCGACCACCGCGCCGAAGTGTTGAGGCTAGTCGGAGAAGATGAAGACTCAACTGGGTTTTTTAGAGATAACCAGAGAGAGAGAGAGAGAGAGAGAGAGAGAGAGAGAGAGAGAGAGAGAGAGAGAGAGAGAGAGAGAGAGAGAGAGAGAGAGAGAGAGAGAGAGAGAGAGAGAGAGAGAGAGAGAGAGAGAGAGAGAGAGAGAGAGAGAGAGAGAGAGAGAGAGAGAGAGAGAGAGAGAGAGAGAGAGAGAGAGAGAGAGAGTGAGAGAGAGAGAGAGAGAGAGAGGAAAATTAGAAAAATGAATAAAATTTTATGTTACAGCCTATTTATAGAACCACTAGATCCTGTGCGCGCAAGTACATGTGCAACCATGCACCTTCGCTCCTTTTCTGCTTTCAAATCCCATCTGAAAGTTTGTGATGCTTGATCCAAGATCTGATCAGGGCCGTTGATAACATCAACGACCCATATTAATTTCTTTAAGTCCAACAACCTAACTCAGCAAGGCCTGAACCGAATTTGATCTTTGGCCCATGTTTTTTCTGCTTACTGCATGCACCCCCCACCTTATGATTTGGACCCCGTGCATTTCTTTTTATTTACTTTCTTGCATTTTATTTTCGTATTTTTTTATTTCCTCATTAGTTTAGGTTTATTATTCCACACTTTATTTATTTATTTATTTATTCAGTCAGTTATTTTATTGCATGGATTTAGAATGTAACTAGGTCAATTGTACATTATAAATGAGAAAAAGTGTGTGTGTATGTGTCCTTTTATTTTTTTTATGCTTTGTATATATTGAAAAATGCAAAATAAATAAGGTTAGATTAGGAGATTTTGTGGTGATCCAACATCACCGCAAAATTCTCACGCTTTTTATTCAATTGCTACGTTAGTTTATTTTTAGGTTTCACTTATTATTCAAAAAGAACAAAAACATGAAAATAACCAAATTCACAAATATATTTTCATAACAAACCTTGATTTCTCAAATCAGGTGATTCCCTTTTATTTTTATTTCCTTTTTTAATCAAATTTCAATCAACTTAATTTTACTTTGAGTTATTTTCTTTTATTATAAAAAACACAAACAAATTCTTTTTGCCACTTTGGCTTTTACTTCTTTAAGACCTTTTTTCAAAACAAATCAAACAACAATTTTTACCGTAAACTACGAGGTTTTGATCTCTCACGGGTACGTAGGCAAGGGACATTCGTCATTCCAAATCAATAAAAAATACAAATAAAAATCTTCTTTTTTCTTTTAATTAAATCACTACTCTTTCTTTAATTCCACTTTCTAAGCAAGAAAGTTATAACACAAAAAATGAATAAAATCAAGAGGTTCTCGTAGATTACTACGAACGTTTAGGGTGCTAACACCTTCCCTAAACGTAACTAACCCCCGAACCCTAAATCTTTTAAAAATTGTGGTTTGTTAGAACTTCTTTCCACTTTCTATTTAAAAATTAAAAAGTTCAGTCGTGAAAAAAATTAGTGAGTATAAAGCTAACCTAATAACTATAATCTCCAAAAAATGACGTGACAATCATACCTCATCATATTTCAACGTTAACATCTCATACATCGATTAACATCATATCTACATATTATATATATATATATATATATATATATATATATATATATAGTTTATGTCTTCGTTATTTCAACATCATGTTTAGAACACACCTCTTTAAAATTAAAAAGTTCAGTCGTGAAATAAATTAGTGAGTCAAAGCTAACCTAATAGTTATAATCTCCAAAAAAAATGACGCGACAGAAATGGCGACTTCACTGGGGACTCCCCCCTAAAAGGGTTGAGCCTAACTTGGCTTTATTAAAATTTTGTGCTATAACTTGCTTAAAAAAATCATAAAGTAAAAGATGGAAATACGTGTACATATCTTCTCCCTTCTTCCTTCTTCCTTCTTAACGTGAGTAGTGAGATAAGTCCTAACCCAGACTTGAGGGAACATAAGATAGGACGGTGGTATAATCATAGTCTCATATCAAGAGTACTCTTCGGTTTTGGCACATGTAATATAACCCCACTCAATGGAGGTTCCTTGAAAGTAATGTTATGTCAACGTGATTACTCATGTTTGGCATTATTATTTTTTAGTGCCTACAAAGGTGGGAACCTTTAGGTTACCTTTAACCCATCTTATCCTTTTAGGGCGTAGTGCGGTGGCTAATCAAGAGTAGTCCTGAGTTGGTTGATACGCGATACTACACTCAAACGAGACTTTCTTTTGGATGTTATTGGACCGGGAGTAGTCCTGTAATCCGATAAAATTAAAAAGTGGTTGTAGACTTTGTGAACTTGGTAGAACCCGTGATACATGTACATATGAAACCATAGTCCTTACCAAATAGCATGTTTACCCTTGACTCCAACATTGTGGACTTAACCTCACCATGTTTTCTATGTTCTTTAGCATAATCATGCATACATTCATAAAAGAAATCTTTTCCATCGAAATATTGAAGGAATTATATAAGCTTTTGCTGTAAACATCGTAGATATGAAATTTCTGAGAAGAAACACAAGGCAGTATAGCTTCAAGAGTCCTCCATTGCTTCGTTTTCCCGGATTACCAGCTTGTTCCCACCCTTGAGGAGTACTCTTATTGGATTAATTTTCCAGTGCTTAACAAAGAACCCTTTAGCGGCCTTGAGAAAACTCCTAAACCCTCAACGATTGCTGCAGATCTCCACCTTGAAACATCCGAATTGAAAACCAATCTCGTCACTAATGGGGGTCTCTTAGGCCTATCTGCCAACTTCCTTTATCAAAAAGCCTCCATTTTTTCCAATTTTGACTATATCCTTTCCTTGCTTGTAACGCCCTAGTTGTCGATTATTTTATTTCAGTTGATTTTAACAAGTTTTTATGATTTTAAATATTTATGTTGATTTTTGGTGTGTTATATATTTTATTATGTAGTTATTTTGAATTATTTAATTAATATAGGTGATAATTGTAATTATTAGAAGGTTGGGGAGTAAAGTGAATTATTTAATATTTTAATAATTAGAATTAAGGAGAAATTAATAGGTATTAATAGGAAATAGAAGGAAAGAAAGGTCAGAATCAGTTTTACGTAGAAACAGTGAGAAACAGAGAAAAGGGAGAAAAACCTAGAACAAGAGAAAAGAAGCAAGAGGAGAGAAGAACGCTGCTTTTTCAGGAAGATAATCTAAGCTAAGGGTGAGACTAACTCTCAACTTTAGGTTCTATAATTCGTTGATGAATGTAGGGTTGATAGGATTGATGAATTGAATTAGGTTAAGATGAATTGATGCTAATAACTTAATGAATTCATGTAACTGTTGTTGTTTAATGCTGTTCTGATGTTAGAATGCATAGGGATGATGAAATTCATCAAAATTGAGCCTTTGGGTGTTGAATTTGGGGTTTAGGGTTGAAAAGTAGAAGTTTGTTCGTAGTTCTGTCAATCGCCGCTCGCCACGGCGAGTAAACCCACTCGCCAGGCGAGCAATGCCTGTGTAGCTCGCCACAGGGAGCAATCCCACTCGCGAGGCGAGCAGTGAAACACCCGTAGCTCGCCACAGCGAGCAGATGCACTCGCCACAGCGAGTTGCTTAATTAAAAAGTTGTTAATTGTCTTAATGAGGTTTTTGGGTGAATTTTTATATCAATTTGAGTGCCTTAATATGTTTAGGGATGAATGACACCTTTTTACATAATTAAATTTTGGTTTTGGGAACTTAAAAATGAAGATTTTAGGTGAAAAATGTCAAAAATGCCGAGAGCAACCACTTTTGCTCGCCTTGAGCTCGCCCCCAACTCGCCACGGCGAGGAGCTCGATTTTATGAACTCGCCACGGCGAGTAAGGTAGATCGCCACGGCGAGTAATACTGTAGGTTACCCAAGTAGTTGAATTTCGTTGTGATGCTTCGTTGTGACCTTTGCTGTGTCTTGTCGAATTAAGTTGGAGTCTTATGTCATAGCTGATTATGCATATAGTAGTTGTCGTTGATGTCCTTGGGTTGTATGTAGATATACACCATTGAGTCCATTTCATACTCATACCACTGTTGAGGGCTCATGCCCTGGAGTGTTTTCACTCAACCGTTGAGGGCTTATGCCCTGGAGTGTTTATCACTCAATCGTTGAGGGCTTATGCCCTGGAATGTTATTTCATTCAATTGTTGGGGGCTTATGCCCCGGAATGCTTAGCATTCAACGCGCGTAAAATGGTACCACATGCATTTGCACTAGTCGCATTGTTGTCGTTGTAGCTGTTGTCGTCGTTGTTGTTGTAGGTTGAGTTGTCGGTGTCGTTGTCGATGATGTTGTTGAATTGTTCAAATTATAAATAATAATTGATTATTCATTATATTGTTGTTGTTGAATTTAATTGATGAATTATGTTATCTATTGTTGTTTGTGAATCTCACCCCTTCTGCTGGAATTGCCGCCTTGTGGGCAAGTGCAGGTAACGAAGATTAGTAGAGAAGTCGGCTCAAAGTGTCTTAGGGCTCTGATACGTAACGGGACGGGAATTTGTTGCTTGTTTTCTCTTTCCTTACGTATTAATAATGATTTATGAAACTTTTGATGAGGCCTGCGTGCCAAAGACTTGTTTAGTTGTTTTAAAACTGATTCCGCTGCGAAGTTTTGAAGTTAATTATTATTGACTATTTTATTGGAGAATAATTATTCATCCGTTAATTTGGGGATTTTATTTGAATGAAAATGTAGCATTCCGTTTTTGGTGAAAAACTCTGATTTAATTTGTTAATTAATAATGTTTGGAGAACGGGGTGTTACAATTGGTATCAGAGCAGGTCGGTCCGTCCGGCCAAGTAGTAGAGTCGAGTCGAGCCTAGTAGAGTCGTGTGACAATTTTGTATTGTCTTTGATGTCCTGGTTGTTGTTGTAGTGTAGATTTTCGCGATGGCAGGAAGGAATGATGTTGCACTTGCTGCTGCTTTGCAAGCGATGGCTCAAGCTGTGGGTCAACAGAATAATGCGGGTGGTAACGACGGTGTTCGCATGCTGGAAACCTTCTTGAGGAACCATCCACCAACTTTCAAGAGCAGGTATGACCCTGATGGAGCGCAGACATGGTTGAAGGAGGTTGAAAGAATCTTCAGAGTGATGCAATGCACTGATGTTCAGATGGTGCGTTTTGGCACACATATGCTGGCTGAGGAGGCTGATGATTGGTGGGTGAGTGTGCAACCAGTGCTAGGGAATGGAGGAGCTGTGATCACTTGGGCTGTGTTCAGAAGAGAGTTTCTGAATAGGTATTTTCCGGAAGATGTCCGAGGCAAGAAGGAGATTGAATTTCTGGAACTGAAGCAAGGTGATATGTCAGTAACAGAGTATGCTGCCAAGTTTGTTGAGTTGGCAAAGTTTTACCCGCATTACACTCCTGAGACTGCTGAGTTCTCTAAGTGTATCAAGTTTGAGAATGGTCTGCGTGCAGAGATTAAGCGGGCCATTGGTTATCAGAAGATCCGCAATTTTTCTGAATTGGTGAGTAGCTGCAGGATTTACGAAGAGGATACGAAAGCTCACTATAAGGTGTTAAATGAAAGGAAGAGTAAGAGCCAGCAAAACCGTCCTAAGCCTTACAGTGCTCCTGCTGATAAGGGGAAACAACGGGTGAATGATGAGAGGAGGCCCAGGAAGAATGAGATTCCTGCTGAAGTTGTCTGCTACAAGTGTGGTGAGAAAGGCCACAAAAGTAATGCTTGCCACCGTGATGAGAAGAAATGCTTCCGATGTGGGAAGAAAGGACATACGATAGCTGAATGTAAACGTGGTGATATCGTCTGTTTCAATTGTGATGAAGAGGGTCATCTTAGTTCACAGTGCAAGAAGCCTAAGAAGGCTCATCTTGGAGGGAAAGTGTTTGCATTGTCTGGTACACAAACGGACAATGAGGATCGACTTATTAGAGGTACTTGTTATTTTGATGATGCTCCTTTAATTGCTATTATTGATACTGGTGCTACGCATTGTTTTATTGCTGTTAGTTGTGCTTCTAAGTTGGGACTTACTATGTCTAATATGGATGGAGAAATGATTGTTGAAACTTCAGCTAAGGGTTCAGTGACTACTTCTCTTGTTTGTTTAAGTTGTCCACTGTCTGTGTTTGGTAGAAACTTTGAAGTTGATCTTGTATGTTTACCGTTGACGGGTATGGACGTAATCCTTGGGATGAACTGGTTAGAGTATAACCATGTCCTCATCAATTGTTTTAGTAAGACAGTACGTTTCTCTTCTGCTGAAGAAGAGAGTGAAGTTGATTTCTTGAGTACTAAGCAGTTGAAGCAGATAGAGCGCGATGGAATTATGATGTTTTCCTTGTTAGCATATTTGTCAGTGGAGAATCAAGCAGTGATCGATAGCCTACCAGTCGTGAATGAATTTCCAGAAGTTTTTCCTGATGAGATTCCCGATGTGCCACCAGAAAGGGAAGTTGAATTTTCAATTGATCTTGTTATGGGTACGAAGCCTGTGTCGATGGCTCCTTACCGTATGTCAGCAACTGAGTTGGCAGAGTTGAAGAAGCAGTTGGAAGACCTACTTGATAAGAAGTTTGTAAGACCGAGTGTTTCACCTTGGGGAGCGCCGGTATTGTTGGTTAAGAAGAAAGATGGTAGCATGAGGCTGTGTATAGATTACCGTCAGCTGAATAAAGTGACGATAAAGAATAGGTATCCACTTCCGAGAATTGATGACTTGATGGATCAGCTAGTGGGTGCCTGTGTGTTTAGTAAGATTGATTTGAGGTCAGGTTACCATCAGATCAAGGTGAAGGATGAAGATATGCAGAAGACGGCGTTCAGAACGCGATATGGTCACTATGAGTATAAGGTGATGCCTTTCGGTGTTACTAATACACCTGGTGTATTTATGGAGTATATGAACAGAATTTTCCATGACTTTCTGGACAAGTTTGTTGTTGTTTTTATTGATGATATTCTGATTTATTCTAAGACTAAAGAAGAGCATGCAGAGCATTTGAAGATTGTTTTGCAAGTGTTGAAAGAAAAGAAGTTGTATGCCAAGTTGTCAAAGTGTGAGTTCTGGTTAAGTGAAGTAAGTTTTTTTGGCCATATTATTTCTGGTAATGGTACTGCGGTTGACCCGTCGAAGGTTGAAGCGGTATCGCAATGGGAGACTCCGAGGTCAGTTATAGAGATTAGAAGTTTTCTGGGTTTAGCAGGATATTATCGCAGATTTATTGAAGGATTTTCGAAGTTGGCACTGCCTTTGACACAGTTGACCTGTAAGGGTAAAGCTTTTGTGTGGGATACTAAGTGTGAGAATAGTTTCAATGAGTTGAAGCAACGGTTGACGACTGCTCCGATTTTGATTTTACCGAAGTCAGATGAACCTTTTGTTGTTTATTGTGATGCGTCCAAGTTGGGCTTAGGTGGTGTACTTATTCAGGATGGTAAGGTGGTAGCTTATGCTTCGAGGCAGTTGAGGATACATGAGAAAAACTATCCTACACATGATTTAGAGTTGGCTGCTGTAGTTTTTGTGTAAAAATTTGGAGGCATTATTTGTACGGTTCCAGATTTGAGGTGTTTAGTGACCATAAAAGTTTGAAATACTTGTTTGATCAGAAGGAGTTGAATATGAGACAGAGAAGATGGCTCGAGTTGTTGAAGGACTATGATTTTAGTTTGAATTACCACCCGGGTAAAGCTAATGTGGTTGCAGATGCCTTGAGCAGAAAGACGTTGCACATGTCCGCTATGATGATGAAGGAGTTCGAGTTACTTGAGCAATTTAGAGACTTGAGCTTAGTTTGTGAATTGGCACCTCAGAGCGTGCAGTTAGGTATGTTGAAGATCAATAATGAGTTCTTGAACAGTATCAAGGAAGTGCAGGAAGCTGATGTTAAGTTTGTAGACCTGATGGTTGCTAGTAATGAAACGGAAGATAGTGATTTCCAGGTTGATGATAAAGGTGTGTTAAGATTCCGAGGCAGAATTTGTATTCCTGATAATGATGAGTTGAAAAGTTGATTTTAGAAGAAAGTCACAGGAGTAGCTTAAGTATTCATCCGGGAGCTACGAAGATGTACCACGACATGAAGAAGATGTTTTGGTGGTCTGGATTGAAGCGAGATGTCGCGCAATTTGTTTATGCATGTTTGACTTGTCAGAAATCTAAAGTTGAACATCAGAAGCCTGCAGGGTTGTTGACACCATTGGATGTACCAGAGTGGAAGTGGGATAGCATATCCATGGATTTTGTAACGAGCTTGCCGAATACTCCGAAGGGGCATGATGTCATTTGGGTAGTTGTTGACAGGTTAACAAAGTCAGCACATTTTATTCCGATCAATATCAATTATCCAGTAGCTCAGTTGGCAGAGATTTATATTCACAATATTGTGAAGTTGCATGGTGTTCCATCAAGCATTGTGTCGGATAGAGATCCGAGGTTTACTTCAAGGTTTTGGAAGAATTTGCAGGAGGCTTTGGGTTCTAAGTTGAAGTTGAGTTCGGCTTATCATCCTCAAACAGATGGTCAGTCGGAGAGGACGATTCAGTCGTTGGAAGATTTGTTAAGAGTGTGTGTACTTGAGCAAGGTGGAGCATGGGATAGTCATCTACCGTTGATTGAGTTCACGTACAACAACAGTTATCACTCGAGTATTGGTATGGCACCATTTGAAGCTTTGTATGGTCGGAGGTGTAGAACTCCGTTGTGTTGGTTTGAATCGGGAGAAAGTATAGTGCTGGGACCGGAATTAGTCCAGCAGACTACAGAGAAAGTTAAATTGATAAGAGAACAGATGAAAGCGTCGCAGAGTCGGCAAAAGAGTTACCATGACAAGCGTAGAAAGGAACTTGAGTTTCAAGAGGGTGATCATGTGTTCTTGAGAGTCACTCCCATGACAGGTGTAGGTCGTGTGTTGAAGTCTAAGAAGTTGACTCCGAAGTTTATTGGTCCTTATCAGATATCGGAGAGGATTGGGCCAGTGGCATATCGAATAGGTTTGCCACCACATCTTTCAAATCTGCATGATGTGTTTCATGTGTCGCAGTTGCGGAAGTACGTAGCGGATCCTTCGCATGTTATACCAAGAGATGACGTGCAAGTTAGAGACAACCTTACGGTGGAGACTTTACCGTTGAGGATTGATGATCGTAAGATGAAGAAGTTGAGAGGCAAGGAGATACCTCTGGTGAGAGTTGTCTGGGGTGGAGTAACTGGTGAAAGCTTGACTTGGGAGCTGGAGAGTAAGATGCTAGAGTCTTATCCTAAGTTGTTCGCTAGAGGTAATATTTTGAGGACGAAATTCTTTAAGTGGGGGAGAGTTGTAACGCCCTAGTTGTCGATTATTTTATTTCAGTTGATTTTAATAAGTTTTTATGATTTTAAATAATTATGTTGAATTTTGGTGTGTTATATATTTTATTATGTAGTTATTTTGAATTATTTAATTAATATAGGTGATAATTGTAATTATTAGAAGGTTGGGGAGTAAAGTGAATTATTTAATATTTTAATAATTAGAATTAAGGAGAAATTAATAGGTATTAATAGGAAATAGAAGGAAAGAAAGGTCAGAATCAGTTTTACGTAGAAACAGTGAGAAACAGAGAAAAGGGAGAAAAACCTAGAACAAGAGAAAAGAAGCAAGAGGAGAGAAGAACGCTGCTTTTTCAGGAAGATAATCTAAGGTAAGGGTGAGACTAACTCTCAACTTTAGGTTCTATAATTCGTTGATGAATGTAGGGTTGATAGGGTTGATGAATTGAATTAGGTTAAGATGAATTGATGCTAATAACTTAATGAATTCATGTAACTGTTGTTGTTTAATGCTGTTCTGATGTTAGAATGCATAGGGATGATGAAATTCATCAAAATTGAGCCTTTGGGTGTTGAATTTGGGGTTTAGGGTTGAAAAGTAGAAGTCTGTTCGTACAGTTCGTAGTTCTGTCAATCGCCGCTCGCCACGGCGAGTAAACCCACTCTCCAGGCGAGCAATGCCTGTGTAGCTCGCCACAGCGAGCAGTCCCACTCGCGAGGCGAGCAGTGAAACACCCGTAGCTCGCCACAGCGAGTTGCTTAATTAAAAAGTTGTTAATTGTCTTAATGAGGTTTTGGGTGAATTTTTATATCAATTTGAGTGCCTTAATATGTTTAGGGATGAATGGCACCTTTTTACAGAATTAAATTTGGGTTTTGGGAACTTAAAAATGAAGATTTTAGGTGAAAAATGTCAAAAATGCCGAGAGCAACCACTTTTGCTCGCCTTGAGCTCGCCCCCAACTCGCCACGGCGAGGAGCTCGATTTTATGAACTCGCCACGGCGAGTAAGGTAGCTCGCCACGGCGAGTAATACTATAGGTTACCCAAGTAGTTGAATTTCGTTGTGATGCTTCGTTGTGACCTTTGCTGTGTCTTGTCGAATTAAGTTGGAGTCTTATGTCATAGCTGATTATGCATATAGTAGTTGTCGTTGCTGTCGTTGGGTTGTATGTAGATATACACCATTGAGTCCATTTCATACTCATACCACTGTTGAGGGCTCATGCCCTGGAGTGTTTTCACTCAACCGTTGAGGGCTTATGCCCTGGAGTGTTTATCACTCAATCGTTGAGGGCTTATGCCCTGGAATGTTATTTCATTCAGTTGTTGGGGGCTTATGCCCCGGAATGCTTAGCATTCAACGCGCGTAAAATGGTACCACATGCATTTGCACTAGTCGCATTGTTGTCGTTGTAGCTGTTGTCGTCGTTGTTGTTGTAGGTTGAGTTGTCGGTGTCGTTGTCGATGATGTTGTTGAATTGTTCAAATTATAAATAATAATTGATTATTCATTATATTGTTGTTGAATTTAATTGATGAATTATGTTATCTATTGTTGTTTGTGAATCTCACCCCTTCTGCTGGAATTGCCGCCTTGTGGGCAAGTGCAGGTAACGAAGATTAGTAGAGAAGTCGGCTCAAAGTGTCTTAGGGCTCTGATACGTAACGGGACGGGAATTTGTTGCTTGTTTTCTCTTTCCTTACGTATTAATAATGATTTATGAAACTTTTGATGAGGCCTGCGTGCCAAAGACTTGTTTAGTTGTTTTAAAACTGATTCCGCTGCGAAGTTTTGAAGTTAATTATTATTGACTATTTTATTGGAGAATAATTATTCATCCGTTAATTTGGGGATTTTATTTGAATGAAAATGTAGCATTCCGTTTTTGGTGAAAAACTCTGATTTAATTTGTTAATTAATAATGTTGGGAGAACGGGGTGTTACATTGCTCATATATGGCCTCGTACTTATCCCGAACATTGACAACTTTGTTGACATTAATGCCATCCAAATTTTCCTATCAAAAAACCCCGTCCTTACCTTTTTTGCTGACACATACCATTCCATCCATGATCGGACCCTAGAAGGTCGTGGAACCATCCTTTGTTGTCCACCCTTGATGTATAGGTGATTTACCTCTCACTTACCCCGATCTTCTTGTTTCACAACATTTAGAAAACCTTCTATGGTCTCAAAGGATCATGTCCCTTACCCCAACCGATGTAGTTTGGTACAATCCGACTTACCACACTAGAACCATCATTGACAGTTGTGGAGAATTCCATAACGTACCTCACCTTGGTATACGCGGAGGAATTACCTACAACCCCGCTCTTGCCATGCGCCAGTTCGGATACCCCATGAAAGAGAAACTTAACAACCTTTCCTTATCCAGTGAATTCTATCTTAACCATGAAGACCACGCAAACATGAGGTTGAAATTTGTGCGAGCTTGGCACACCATTCGTAGGCTTGATGGAAGCCAGTTGGGAAGGAAGTCAAGTTTTGTACATGAATCTTATACTCGGTGGGTCATTGATAGAGCTATGAGTTTTGGTTTACCCTACACCCTACCGAGGTATTATCCTCAACTATCCCAGCACCATCTTTACCCATACCCCCTAGTACCCAGGAGGAGTACCAAGAGCAATTGGCTGAGCCAGGTCGTGAAAGTGCCACTTGGAAAAGGAAGAACGATGAAGCTATACTTAAGATGGAAACAATGAGTGGAAAAATATAACATAAAGATAATCAGCTCCTCCAGCAAAGCCGACAAATTTTTGCAAAGAATATTCTACTCCAAGAGAAGGATGTGCTGCTAGGACAATATGCTAATAAGAAGAAGCGTATGGATTTCTTTTCCGACGCACATTCTGATTTTGATGATCCACCTGTCTCAAGAGCTTGAGTGTCTTCTAGACTCGTTACTTTCTTTTATGTTATTTTCTAGCTTTCCTTTATGAACTTTTGAGTCTATCCCTTGGCTTTGCTTTAAAAAGGGAATTATCTTGTAATGCTTTATTTATCCAATGAAATGTTCAATTATGATGTTTAAAAAATTGCTTTTATAAGTCCTTCGATAAATAAAAAAAATGTGTCTATTTTTTGCATAAACATCATGCATCATCTTGCATTTCATAGTTTCAAATTCGAGTCTCACACAATTTTCTTTTCCATAAAAAGGTCAAACCGTTTCAAAAGTGGTACGATGTCTTCATTCAAATCCAGCTCGCACATGCAAACACTCGTGCAAACACAAAGAATGGATCAGCTTGAACAAGAGGTCCACGAACTTCATGAAGAGGTGACAACACTTCGGGCCGAGGTAGAGAAGTTAACTAACCTGGTATCTTCGCTGGTGGTTACAAATGATCCACCATAATTCCAGCAAGGGCCCCAACCACAATACCAGCCATTGTGCATGCAACAACCTCGACAACGGGCCCCTCAGCAACTCAACCCACGGTATCCGGCATATCACCCTATTGCCGCTGTTATGCCTGACACCAATGTTGTTCAAAATCCGGGTTATCAGCCCCAATTTCAACAATATCAACAACAGTATCAACCAAAACCTCGACAATAGGCTCCAAGAATAAAATTTGAGCCGATTCCTATGAAATATGCGGAACTGCTTCCCGATTTGCTTGAGAATAACCTTGTCCAAACTAGACTACCTCCTTCAGTGCCTAAACAATTGTCAGCACAGTTTAGAGCCGATCTCTCATGTGTCTTCCATCAAGGGGCGCCAGGTCACGATGTTGAGCACTGTTACGCTTTGAAGAATGTAGTTCAAGATTTTGTTGAATCCAATGTCTTACCTTTCAAAAATTGATTCCTGTCATCAAATTAGCCCGCTACCGGATCATGGTATGTAATTTGGATTACTTCTATTTGGATCTTGTGAAAAGATTGTCGTGCCAAAATTTTCAATGATAAAGTTCTTCTATCTAAGTATACACTTGAACGTATAAAGATTCATTCTTAGTGGCAGCTGAAGGAACACTGTCATCTTAAATTGTCGATTTTCATACATGGTGGCTGAAATTCTTACGGTGTTTTGGTTTATTCACTTTGTAATTTTATTTTTTTTTAGATTTTTTCTTGTTTCTTTGATTTCCTGTAATTTAATACTTTGTTGTCCCTTCCAGGCACTCCTTGTACATTGAAGGGAGGTTTATAAATATATATATATATATATATATATATATATATATATATATATATATATCCTCTTTGACCTTTTTCAAAAAATATAAAATAATAATTTATTAATAAATATTTATATATTAATTTATTTAATATATAATACTACTTTGTTCATAAATATTTAAAGGTATTTTTATCACAGTCAAAACAATATTATTTTTATTAATAAGTATTTAATTAATATTTACTATTAGTTTTTTTTACACAATTAATCAGTCAATTATACGCATTCAATTATTACAAATTTATTAATATAATTCAAAATATCAAGTCAAACATACTAATTATTATAATTAATTAATAGTTTAAAAGCTAATATTCGTATCAAAATTAAATCCGATTTATATTTTAGTCACTTTGTAATTTGTTAAACACAAGTGGAGGACCAAAGTTCTAATATTCGAAAATGACCGAGGAAAATAACATTATTTTACTAGTCAAATAATGTTATATTTAGCTTCCATTCGCTTCTTTATATTTTGTATTTATAATATCTCTTCTTTTATTGATTGAAGAATGGTAAAATAGGAGAGAATGGTTTTATTTTAAACGGTAAAATAGTTGTAAAAGTAAATGACTAAGGAAAAATAAATAACATGACAGTTAAAAAAATATGTGTAGAGGTACAAACCCTAAAATACCTTTCTACATTTCACATGATGAGCATAAACACAACACACTTGCCTTCATATAAAGAACACAAACTACTATGTAGCTAGGCATCCCATAGAGACAGCTTGTGCAGACAAAAGAAAATAACAAAAACTTAACAAAAGAACACCTAACAAACACAAAACTTCCTTTTCCAACGACCTCTAAGCACAAGTAAAATCATAAATTACCAATTATTAGTTTCACTCTCATTGATTCCTTTTCTGGTAGAACATAGAGAAATCATAACTTGATGATGCCATAGTAGGAAAGTCAATAAATGCAGAGTTGTTGTAAGCATCAACATCAGATTGAGAATTGAATACCTTCAAATGATCAAAAGATGAATCAAAGGTTGTTGTTGAGGCATTTGCTTGCATTGGAACATTAGCTACTTCAGCATTAGGCACTTTGTAGTGATAGTAGCTATTTGCACCCCTTTGTTGCCCATAGAAATTTTGGCCCATTTGAGGCTGCATGTTTTGGTTAAATCCAGGAGTTGGAATCATGTTCATAACTGGCATTGAATTACTCATCATGGAAGTATTCATCATGGTGTTGCTCTTCTGTTGCTGATGAACACTTGAAGTGTAGGCCTGAGGCAACATGTTTTGATTAACACTAGGAGTTGGAACCACATTACTCATGATGTTGTTCATGTTTTGTTGAACACTTCCAGGGTAGATTTGACGTTGCATTTTTTGATTACCACCGTGAGTTGTAATCATCGTACTCATTAAGGCGTTGTTCATCTCTTGTTGAACCCTTACATGGCAGATTTGAGGCTGCATTTTTTTATTAACATTGGCAGGTGACACAACATTCATGTTTGTGTTTTTATCCAGCTGACTGCTTGAATGATATATGTCCATCAAATCAAAAACCACTTCTCCTCCTCCTGAGTAATTACCTGCATTGTTGTCGAAACCAGAATCAAATAAGGAATTAGAACTTATTATGAATTGGAAGATATACAACGTATATGAAGCCTAACATTATTTTAAGATTGTGAGTTAAATGACGCTAATATGTTTTAAGAATACCTTTTTAACTTTTAAAAAAGCAACTTGGCAAACCTATAAGTTAATATATCATTTACTAATCTCAAAATAAGTCAAAGATTCAAGTCATAATTAATCAAATGGAAAAATAAGTGTTTGATTATACAAAGTAGAAGAAGAAAAGTGTGTGAACACCATGATTACCTGTATGATGAATGATCTGATTTGCAACAGGTACTGCAGCTTGCACACGTTGGTTTGTTGTTGACACTTCAACTCCAACCATTTGGAATTGGTTTGTGTTGTTGATGTTGCTGCTGCTTCCTATTTGTGTGTTAGTAAAATGATTGTTTCTCACATTTCTCTCTTGGTGGAATTCATGTTGGTCAAGAGGTGAGGCATGTTGATGAGTGTTAAGCAAAGAGTTTTGAGGAGTACTACTTCTCTTACTAAGTTCACATTTTCTCTTGTTAGTACCCTCATACGACGATGGCGATGATGATGCTGGTGAAGATGATGATGATAGTTTTCGTTTTGCTAGATTGTGCTCACCACCTTCCACAACATCAAAATCATGTGCCTTGTTACTTCCTTCAATACAAGAATCAAAACTTGAGAAAAATTTAGGTTGTATTTTTCTTGCAATTGATTCTTCATGATTAATAATAGCAAGCCAAATAAATGTTTCCTTAGTTTTGAATTTATCTTGTAAACTCCTTGAATGTCTGACTATGTTCCTAATCTTATGGACATTAGGAGACATGTGCTTAATAACGGCTGCTAAAACATAAACCTTCCAAACCTTCTTTAGATCATGAGGTTTTCTGTAAGGGGGTACGCCTGGATCTTCACTAAATCTCATCTCATTCCTCCATGGTTCATTCCCTGTTGGCCACCATGGTGGAGGAATGCCTTTTTCCAATGGAAATCTCCGCTGTGGTGGGTCGCAGTGCGGCACTAACGATGATAGAAGTGAACTTAATATGATATCGGGTAATTCATTCAGCGAGTGAAGTGTAATTGGTTCACCATTCAACTTGTCATAATTTGTTGTTGTAATTCCATTTTCCGCTTCATATTTAGCAATTGCCATTGGACCATTTTTGTCAAATTTGGCTATATCTTTCCACCAGCCTCGTAAATTGTCTGATGAACCACTCATTGGTTTGCCCTCGTGTGGTATTACTCCATAGATGAAGCCACGAGCATCACAAACTTCCATCATCTTTAACATGTACCTGTTCACACTAGGTGTCAGCTAAATATTTGACTTTGTTGACCTCGAGGCAAAGTTCTCAAAATCTTTTTGTCTATGATCACCTTAACTTATAACTTATACGAGCTTACCTCTTATTAAATATACTTATATAATACACTAAATGTATTAGAAGTTTAAAATTTAAACCTAATTATACGACAAAAAATACATTAAAACAAAAGAAATCAAATGTAAAAACTGAGATGAAAAAAAATCTGTTAAAAATTTCATACGAGTATACCTTAGTTCACTATGAGCTCAAAGAGTAGACTCAATTCATTTTTGAGTAAACTAAAATTTAAGTTTATAGCCAAGTGAACTCGAAAATGATGCCTTAACTTATCGAAGTGTATGATTCCATGAGATAACTTGCAATCTTAACATCTTGCCTCAAGAGACAGAATTCATATCTCATTTAAAACAATTGTAAAATGATTATTATTTTTTCTAAACAGTAAAATGATTATTAATGTTATTTCAATTAATAATAACTTTTATATATCCTAGTTAAAATAATAAAATCTACCTTAATACACGCTCTTGTGCACGAGCCATTGTCTTTCTTTTCCTTTGTTCCAATGATGATGTATTGTCTCTTTGACTTCTTTCTTCCTTCATCTTCCTTAGCAGCATTTTATCTTTATATATCTTTGCCTCTAGTTCCTCAATAGTTTGCTCTTTTTTCTCACCATCTTCTTCTACTTTTTCCTTTCCTTTATCTTGTTTTGCATTGTTTGAAGCTTCTTCCCTTGAAGGGTTAGCGATAGCACCATTATAAACTTTGGGATACATTTCTTCTGTATATGAAATAATCTACAAAAATAAAAAATAAAATTTGTTAAGATTACATCAAATTTGGAGACTATTACCCAAAAAAATTTAATTAAATGAACTGATAAAATTGAGAGACAAATATAAAACTTGTCACTACCTAAGTCGCAAAATTTAGTTGCGGCAGAATTAGAGAGATTTTTTAACAAAAGGAGATCAAATGATTGATCTCAAGAGGTTAATGAACTTCTTTCTAACAAATCTTGCTCAACTGTAGATTATCATACCGTTCCCCTCAAAATCGAATGGTTAACCAACAAAAATTAAAAGAATATACACTTACATATATTTCGGATTTAGAAGTTGATCACAATCTAAACTCCTCCTGCAAGTTTATAAATAAGGCCTGCATTATGATATATACTATAGTTAAAATTTGCTCAAAATCTTTTGAGAAAAATCCATAAACAAATATATCAAAGGAGGAAAATCCATAAATAAAAATAAAATTACAACTCTAGCATTTACGTCGGATATCAAAATACTACTATCATCATCAATGTAAATTGAAAACGATGCCAATAACACTCTTTTTTTAGGAAAATATTTTTTTAAAATAATACAGTTATTAGTATTTTTTTACTTTCAAAAATTAATATTGTTAGGCTCTCTTTGACACAGAAACAAGGATCAAATGTCATTTGCATATATAACGAAAACAGTGCAAATATATTTCCTAACGTTGTTTAAACGAAAATTCTTCGTTTTGTTTGAATGAAACAAAATCATAAATAAAAATTTTAAACCTTGATAATCAAACAAAAAATAAAATTATAATACGTCCCTGATACACAAATATTGATATGTATATGAGATCATTCAAGAGAATTTTGTGACACTTTTGAATCAAAGTAAAAACAATCAAGCTAGAGAAAACTACCAATAACAAAAATTATTGTGAGGCAAAGGAAGGATACAACAAAAATTATTGAAAAGCATTGGTAAAGATTTGTACCACAAAGCAATTGAAGGATACAACAACACAAGATGAATTGATGGTTGAAGTGAGAAAGAGTGACACAAATAAGAGAGTGATTGGAGTAGTGAGAATGTATGACGGAAATTGGTAAGATTGTTGTGAGGCAAAGGAGTCACCAACACTATTCTTATATACACAAATTAAGATATGCTAAGTACTCATGTATTCCTTCGCGTGTAAGATGATAAGCATGATTTCAATTAATTAATTATACTCTACAAAAAATTAATTAATTATATTTTTGACTTTTTTTATAACAATTATATTTTCTTTATTTTAATAATTTTTTTCATAACATTATTATCTCTAAAGCATTTTTCATAAATACTTTTAAGAGGTTGGGGTAGAAAAAAATATTATTAATAACGGTGGTACTAAAGATAATTTTTTTTTGATAGGCAAACAGAGAGGTTAGACATCAGGGACTACTAAAGATGATTGTCTCGGGTGAAATTGAACACTTTCTCTTGATGTTACAAAGTCGTTTCTTGCACTCTTTTGTAGTTAATAAAAAGGAAATATGAAATTTCCGCTCTTTTTTCATCGGATGGTTGACAAAAAATTATGTGGTGAAAGTATTTTTTTTCATTTCAGCTTATACAATATAAATTTTCAGAGAAAATTTATTAATTGTGTAACTAAAAAATAAAAACAAAAAAATTATAATATAAAAAAATTATGCGAGCATAGCTCAGTTGACCAAAAATTATAATATAAAAAAAATATTTGAGCATAACGCAGTTGACCAAAAATTATAATATAAATTAATTATGTGAGTGTAGCTCAAATGATCATAGATTGAAAAAATTTACAAAAAATTATGTGGCCAAAATATTTTTTTTCATTTATGTGCATACAATATAAAACTTCAGAGAATAATTTTAATATGTGTTATTTTAACTAGTGTCCATGGGGCATTGGTTGAGGATTTTAAAAGGTAACTTTTCATAAAAGTTTCTGTAATAAAGTGCATTGGAAATTAAATTTTTTAACATTTTTAAATAATAACTACATAATTTAGAATGCTTAAAGAGTGCTATGGGGACACTCGTTAACAAAACCTTATATTTGTGTAACTAAAAAATATAAAGAAAATATAATAAAAGGAATCAGTTATGAATAATTTCAGTGCTAGATTGTGTCGATAAGGAAATTGTTGAGATTGATGGTTCATCTTACACTTATACGAGTGTGTCTTCGCCTCGTTTTTTTTACATTAGAGATGTTAGTTCAATATAACAATTTAATTTATTTATTTATTGACAACATATAACAATTTGATTTTATAATTTCAAGATATATAGTTTAAATCTCTTCGAAGTTGGTTGTTAGTGTCATTTTAATCAATAAAAATATCCTCCTTGTCCATTTTTTTTTAAAATAGATAAAAAGATTTAATTTTTTCGTTTTAAAATTGAATTTGACCAGGTGGTAACTAGTCGAACGCTATTATTTATATTTATTATAATGGTGGTCAAGTTGAGGGTGCGGAAGGGGTGAGAGGTTTTGTTTTCCATCATTTTCAATATCATTTTAAACCATTGGCAGATGCTACATCAGGGCTAGAGGATATGGTGTTGAAATCTATTAGTGACAAGGAATTGTTGTTCTCATTAAACATTTTTTGTTAGAGAAAGTGAAGGAGAAAGTGTGGGGTTGTGACAATTTTAAGTGTCTTGGGCCGGATTGGATTAATATGGGATTCATTAAAGATTTTTGGATATATTGAAGGTAGACATGTTGAATTTTTTTGTTGAATTCTACCGTAATGGGAAGCTAACTAAAGGTATCAATAGTACTTGCATAACTCTTATCCCTAAGGTTGAGAGTCCTCAAAGGTTGGCTAACTTTCGGCTTATTTCTTTGGTAGGTAGTTTGTATAATATTTTGTCGAAGGTGCTTGCTAGTAGATTAAAACAAGTGGTTGGTAATGTGGTGTCGGAGTCTCAGTCTACTTTTGTTAAAGAGAGATAAATTCTTGATGGTATTCTTATAGCTAATGATTTAGTCAATGATTCACGTAGGTCGAAGAAAGAATTAAAAAATTTTAAGGTTGATTTTGAGAAGGATTATGAGTCTACTGATTGGAGTTGTTTAGGAGATGTTGTGATCAAAATAAATTTTCCTCCACTTTGGTGTAAATGGATTATGGAATGAGTCGAAACAGCTACTACATCGTCGGTGCTTCTGAATGGGAGCCTAACTGATGAGTTTAAGCTAAAAAGAGGTCTTTGCCAAGGAGATCCTCTTTCTCCTTTTTTGTTTCTTTTAGATGTGGATTGGTTAAATGTTATGATGAATGCTCTGGTGGTGAATGGATTATTTAGGGGTTATGGTGTTGGGATGCACAACAAGGTGTCGGTGTCTCATTTGTTGTTTGTTGATAACACTTTGTTGGTTAGGGTTAAAAGTTGCGCGAATAATAGATCTTTGAAGGAGATTTTACTTCTATTTGAAGACATATCTAGCCATAAAGTTAATTTTAATAAAAACATGTTGAGTGGTGTTAATGTTGTTGATTTGTGGTTGTGTCAGATAGTTATGGTTTTGAATTGTAATCACGGGTGCATTCCATTTTTGTATTTAGGACTGCCCATTGGTGGGGATCCTAGAAAGCTTCAATTTTTGTAACCTTTAGTTGATCGGATTCGAAGTAGTGTGTCTGGGTGGAAGAGAATGAATCTCTCTTTTGAGGGTCGGATGGTTCGGGTTAAGTCTGTATTGTCCTCAATACTGGTTTATTTTCTTTCCTTCTTCAAGGCTCCCTCGGGTATCATTTCTTCTCTTGAATCTATTTTTAGTAATTTTTTGGTGGGTTGTGAGGATTTTTGGAAAATGTCTTGGATAAAATGAGATATGTTATGTCTGGAAAGGGAGAATGGAGGTTTATGGGTTCAAAGATTGAAGGAAACAGAGAGTTTGTGGCATAAAGTGTTATGTGCGAGGTATAATGAGGAAGGTGGGAAGCTTTGGGGTGGGGGAGTGGGAGGATCAGTGTGGTGGCATAATTTGAATCAAATTAGATTGGGGAGTTGTATGCTAGATGAGAGGTGGTTGTTGGATAATATGTAGAAAGGTAGGTGATGGGACATCAACTTTGTTCTAGAAGGATTCGTGGCTTGATGGTCCTTCCTTAGAAGTTAGTTGTACGAGAATTTTTGAGTTGGTTGATAATAAACTAGCTTATGTTGCTAATATGTATCTATTGGGTCGGGTTGTGAATGGGGAGGTGTGAAAATGGCGTAGGGAGGAGGAGTTGTTGAGGGAGTATGTGGATCATTTGTCTAACATTGTTTTGCAGGTTGAGGCGGTAGATCGGTGGGTCATGACAGGTCATCTTACATTATTCTTAGTATGTTTTTCAGTAATTTCCATTAGGTTTTAGCAGCAGAAAGGAGGAGTATTAGAACGATTGCATATGATTTCGGGACTTTTGTAATGTTTTTTATATTTGAGTCTGTAATTCTAGTTTTCCCGAAACGTAGCAATTTTAGGCGGTTGTTGAAGTAATTCACGAAGAAATCATGCAAATCGGAAAATCAAGAACATCTGAAGAATTGTGAAGATTCAAGAAAACAAAGAATAAAGATTCAAGAGGCCTCGGAAGACTTACAAATGGGAGGAATTATTTTCCCAAGTCCTGAGGCAAGTTATTTGAGGATGAATACCTAAAACGACGGAAAATCAGAGAATTTCGGCCCAGGAAGAGATATGTGCCTAGCACATGGAAAGGCATCCATGCGCCTAGGGCATGGTTTTGTCCTCTCTCTCATGCTCTAGGCACACTAGCAATGTGCCTCGGGCATCTGAAAATGCGAGGCACAATTGTCTTTTCCTATTGCTATTTTGGGTAAAGACCGCACTTTTAGTCCAAACCCAGGTAGAAATTCTAACTATAAATACCAGCCTTTCTCATTCAGAATTTCTGGTTAAGAACTATGGCAGTTCAAGAGGAAGGCAACTTTGGAGCTTCAAGAGAGTTTCTATCTTCTCCTTGATTTTCTAGGGTATGTTTTTATCTTTAGTAATTTGCTTTTAGTTACTATGTGTAACTAAATCTTTTTAGGTTAGAGTTCTAGGATGAATCTCTGTATATTTTTGTTGGATATTTATTTAACATAATTGCCGCTGGACCGTTTTTGTCAAATATAGCTATATCTCTCCACCAGCCTCGTAAATTGTCTGATGAACCACTCATTGGTTTGCCCTCGTGAGGTATTACTCCATAGGTGAAGCCACGAGCATCGCAAACTTCCATCATCTTTAACATGTACCTGTTCACACTTGGTGTCAGCTATGAATTTGACTTTGTTCATCTCAAGGCAAAGTTCTCAAAATCAGGAGTTTAAGCAAAATCTTTTTGTCTATGTAAAATCAATATGTAAACTTGACTTATAAACTCATACGAGTTTCGTATTAAATATACTTACATGATACACTAATGTATTAGAAGCTTAAAATTTCAACCTAATTGTATGGCGAAAAATACATTAAAACGAAAGAAATCAAATGTGAAAATTGAGTAAACTAAAATCCAAGTGTATAGCTGAGTAAACTCGAAAATGATGTCTTAACTTATGGAAGTGTATGATTCCATAAGATTACTTGCAATCCTAACATCTTGCCTCAAGAGATGGAATTCATATCTCATTTAAAACGGTTGTAAAATGATTATTATTTTTTCTAAATAGTAAAATGATTATTAATATTATTTCAATTAATAATAATTTTTATATATCCTAGTTAAAATAATAAAATCTACCTTAATACACGCTCTTGTGCACGAGCCATTATCTTTCTTTTCCTTTGTTCCAATTATGATGTAGCCTAAGTCAACCAAGAATAAACCACATTCATAGCAAAGAAACATACTTTTATTTAAATTTACTTTTGAACCTGAAATAGCTTCAAACAATATAATTACCCCTCGTATAGCTCTCACATTGGCCCAACTCTGTTCCGCCAAAATTAAAGTATGAAAATGGAATATGGGAGATGTGAATAGGTGCATCCCAACCAACCTTATAATTTGTGTAAAAACTAGTATCCTCCATAGTCAACATCATGGTATGGAACCCCTATGCAGCCAACAAAAAGAAAAAGGAGGGCGGAGGGGGGGGGGGGGGATCACTTTGTCTTAATCCCCTCTCTAAAGGAAAATCATTTGTAGGTCTACCATTCGCCAAAACTAATGTCATCGTTGTACCAATATCTTCATCATCTACTTACACAATAAAATTGGAAAATTCATTGTACTCATAACCGTATCAAAATATTTCCAGTCAACATATTCCACTTTAAAGAGCAATAATTCTTTTTTATACTTTTGAACGTCGTCTACTAATTTATTACCTATAAGGATCCTATCTAAAATTTGCCTCCCTTGCACAAAGATATCACACTCCTATTACATTCTGCATTTTGTTTGCTAACAACTTTGCCAATACCTTACACATACACCCAACCAGTGAAATAGGTCTAAAATTTGACAACTACTGAGAACAATTTATCTTTGAAATGAGAGCAATAAAAGTACAGTTAATATTGGTCACCAACTTGCCATTATGGTGAAACTCAATGATAAAACACATCATATTATGCTTAATGTCAACATATATGGTTTTGGCGGCTAAATATTATTGAACCAAAATGGATTTTGTATAATACCTCTGAAGTTTTGATGAAAACAAAGTACAAAAGATTAATTGGATATGATAATATGTGTTAAAGTGTCTAGGACCATATAATTACATTCTAACAATTAAAGTCAAGTTTTGGGATTGAAACATCAAGACTCTGAAGGCATAAGAAAGCATCTGAATCAAAAGGAAAGCTATTATAACTTCAAGCAAGATTTGAAGAAATGTCAACCATAACGTCAACACTATGATCAGAAGAGGCACTTTGCTAAGAAGCTTCTGATGGAATCAGACTCTAAAGGATAAAGCCTTTAAACACGAAGTCAGCAACGTGAAGACTCTGACCTGGTTTGTCGTCTTCAGAAAGAATGTCGCTATCAGACTCTGAATAGTATAGTTTGTCTTCCTCTTACCACGTGCAGAATCAAACAATAAAATTCAAGGACAAAGTGAATTTAACGTATCATTCTATAAGAAGCAAAAGATTTTTGAATGACTATTCAACAACATTATCCATAAGAGGCAAAGTCTCAATGTCTCTGATCAAGTTTCTCAAGGACTTAATTGATGTGCTGACATCTCTTCAACAACAGCTCTATCATTCTCTCCTATATAAGTGTTCATTTAAGGAAGGGGTGGGTATAAATTTGACTGATTGAGAGACTACTTCTTTTTGGTGTAATCCCTTAGTTGGAGAGAGGAAATTTATGGTATAGGTTTAGACGATTGTTTTTTCTTTGTGTTAATAGTAGTGTCACTCTAGCAGAGAGGAGGTTTGGATGGGGGTGGAGGGATAAGGGTGACATTGGTGAAGGCATCTTTTTTGTTCAAATCTATTGATGGAAAATGTGGCTGATAAATGGGTTTGGTTTTCAAAACTATTGATGGTTACTTGGTAAAGGATGCTTATCAAATTCTTACTCGAATCAAGAATCCCAATGTTGATGTTTATTCTCACATAATCTAGAATCAAGCATTAACCATGAAAGTATTTTATTTGCTTTGAGACTTTCCAATAAAAGGATTCCTAATAAGGATAATCTATTTTGTCACAACGTGATGCCTTTTCAGTCAATACTTTGTTCTTCAGGGTGTAGTTCAAAAGAAAAAATTAATCATCTTTCTCTTGGTGGCGACTTCTTTAATTTGGAAATGAGAGCCGCTCTTGTCTGCACGTAATTTGGATTACTTCTATTTGGATCTTATGAAAAGATTGTTGCACCAAAATCTTCAATGATAAAGTTCTTCCGTTTAAGTATTTACTTGATTGTATAAAGATTAATTCTTAGTGGCAGCTGAAGGCACACTATCATACTCTCTTCTTCCCTATATATAAGCACCTTTTATTAGAGGCAAAGGGTGCTTACATACAGGGACGGAGGGAGTATTATTTTGTCGATTTTCATACATGGTGGCTGAAACTCTTACAATGTTTTGGTTTATTCACTTTTTTTTTTGATAAACTGGGAGAGTGGACATGCATCAAGAGGAAACACCGACATCCCAACTAGGTTGGCACCTCGGAGAACCTCCATCCAATGCAGCCAAACTAAAATTTTATTAAAAAAGGGGGAAAAATATACAACGAGTGGGGACTAGGCCAAAACTCTCAGAAACAAACAAAAAAGCAACAAAAAAAACTACCACAGACAAAGGAAATATGTAGTTTGGAAGACCACATCTATCACGAAAGAAGTTAGAGCCTAAGTCAGATGGTAACGTGGGGTGCCATACCGCTCCGTGGATGGAATGACCATGTTTACTAACCTGTCAGCACAAATATTACCTTCACGGTATATATGGGAAGGGATAACATGTATCCTAAGTCGACAAGCATTATGACAGTGATTGCGAAGCATAATCGGAACCAACCAGGGAGATTTGAAAACGGCAAGGGCACTAGAAGAATCACTTTCCAACTAGATATTGGTCCAACCATTTTGTGCCGCATACTCCAAGGCGAAAATAATACCTGAACCTCCGATGAAAAAATTGTGGCATGAACCAAGTTACAAGAGCATGCACCAAGAAAGGTACCTAGATGATCGCGAAAAATATCACCGCAGGCAGCATGATTACCAGCAACTGATCCATCTGTATTAACCTTCTTCCAAGGAGGGGAGGGTGCTTTCCAAAACACAGTAATAATATCCTTGAAACGCTGATAGTGTGGAGGAATAGAAAAAGCATCAAGAATAGGAATATCCAAAAGTAAACAATGACCAGCAGACAAGTTGCCACTAAGAGCGATAGCAGCCTGTAATCTAACCTTGGCAGCATGCATAGTCACAACATTCGAAGAGAAGCAAAGAGAATTTCGCGAAAGCCAAATAATATGCAAAGTGTGAACTACTACCGCCACAAAGATGTTTGTAACCTGCGAGGAGCTAACAGGAACGCAATCCAAGAGAGAGACAACAGAAGTAAGGTCAATCACACAATTTAATTTACCCCTAATCCAATACCAAAGCTCCACCAAAAAGGGACACTGAAGGAACAAATGCGCAGAAGTTTCCTCGGACTGCATACAAAAAATGCAAACAGAAACAGTAACACAACCTCGAGCACGAAGATTTTCATCAGTGGGCATCTTCCCTTGAAACAAGCGCCACAAAATAAAAGAATGAGATGGAGGGATACAACCCCGCCATATCAAGTCCAGCCAAAGAAGCTCAGGGGCAGCAGGAGTCATAAAAGTTTTAGCATGTTTAGCAGTCAACTTACCATTTGTAGTGTGCAACCACACCAACACGTCTGAGAGAGGAGAAGTTGGCAGCACTATTGTATCCAAAAAAGGGTAACATGCGGCAGCAAAGCACCTAGGAAGTTCCAGTTGCCATTCTCAATCACATCCGCAACTGTCCTAGAGAACAAATCATGTATATTGGAGTCAATATGAAGAAGATCAAGAAGCGGTTCACCAAGCCAATTGTCCGACTAGAGATTAATGTTATCATTGATGCCAATAATCCAAAGAGAATTAGAAGTAATTGTTGATATGTGCATTTTGATGCTAGACCAAACAGAAGACTTCATATATCGCGAACAAGGTCTACCGTTTCTAAAATATTTGTACTTAAAAAGTGAAGCCTATTGATAGTCTGTGGCCAACAATTCCCACGCCAATTTCAACATTAAAGAGTCATTAATTAACCGAGTTGATTTAATATCAAGGCCTCCAGTTGCCCAAGATCTACACATTATTTTCCAGGAAACCGTACAGACTTTCCTAGAGTGAATATCCCCGCTCCAAATAAAATTCTTAATCTAAGAATCCAGTAAACACAAAAGTCTATGAGGCCACATATAAACATGAAAAGGGTACACTAACATACCATGGATAATAGATTTCACCAATTGAATACGCCCCATTATGGAAAGAGAAATACCTTTCCAAGTACCTAGTTTTGTTTTAATTCTGTTAGTGATGGTAAGAAAATGCGTTGCTTTCGGCTTCCCTTTTAAAAATAGGACACCCCAGGTAATTAAAAGGAATGACCCCTGCACTAAAGCCAAGCAAGTCCGCGAGCATCTGTATCCGGGAATTCGTCATGGCACCATTAAAAAATTTGCTCTTGGAATTATTAACAATCTGCCCAGACACGCTTGAATAGTCCTGGAAAATATTCAACAGAAATCTAATGTTCCTCTTTGTACCTGTGCAAAAAATCATAATGTCATCGGCATACAAAATATGAGTGGGGAAAGCGATCCATGCAACATAAGCCATAGGTGAAATGCGGCCAGCAAAGTGAGCAACAGAGATAGCTCAGCTAAGCACCTCCTCGGCCAGGAAAAACAGGAGCGGGGACAATGGACCCCTTGCCGGAGCCCACGGGAGCAGGAGAAAAATCCAACCGCCTTACCATTCACCAATATAGACAGTCGGGAAAATTGAAGAATAGATAAGATCCACTAAGTGAAAATCGAAGAGAAACCAGATTGCGTAAGGACTGCAATTAAAAAAATCCAATCTGAAGTATCAAAAGCTTTCGATATATCCACTTTAAAAGCCACATTACCACCAAACTGCCGCTTGTCAATACAATTGATATCCTTGGATGCTAAAATAACACAATCTGAGATACGCCGCTCCTTAATAAATCCACGCTGCTCAATGGAAACAATACACATTGTGATAGATGACAGTCTGTCTACTAGAATTTTTGTAATGATTTTAAACTGGAAATTTGCAAGAGCAATGAGACGGAAGTCAGCCATAGATTTTTCCCCTAGAATTTTCGGAATTAGAACAAGTAAATTGGAGTTAACATTTTTTGCCAGAGTATATGTGCTAAAAAAATCCTGAACCGAGTGTACCACATCATTTGCAATAATGTCCCAGAACGTCTGATAAAAGTGACCACCAAACCCATCAGGACCCGGCGCACTATCACCATTAAGATAAAAAACGGCAGACTTGATCTCAGACAACATAGGAATACGGCATAACAAATCATTCTCATCATCAATAACCAAGCTCAGAATCAACCGCTCCACCATATTATTAGACCCACAACCATTATCAACACTGAAAATAGGATACAACATGCGCCTCTATCTCAGTTGGGTCCGTAATAATATTATCCCCATCATGAAGCATGGACATATTTTTAGAAACCGCATGTACCTTTGCAATTCGATGAAAGTAGGAGGTGTTACGATCCCCGTGTATAAAGTTCTGGTTTCTAGCCTTCTCTTTCCAAAGCACATCATGCGCATTCAATGCTTTTGTAAGAAGGAGTTGCGCCTCTAAATCTTGAGCATATAATTCATTCGAAATTCCATTAGTGTCAGTAAGATATTGGATGCGATTAACCTCATCAACAGCCATGCAAACCTGTCTATCAACATCACCAAAAACATTTCGATTCCAAGCCTTAAACGCTTGCTTCATATTTATTAGTTTAAGTTGCAATCGAACCATCCCACCACTGTAACACCCCATTTTCCCAACTTGAAATTCTTTCTTTTTGCATAATATCAGAGTAATTCAACGTAAACGGAATGTCACACTTCTTTTCATAAAATCATAAATAGAATAAAATTCCTTTAATACATCGCAGCGGAAATATTTCAACTTTTCAAAACAATCTTTGGCACAAGGGCCTCAACACAAAATCTCATAAATTTAGTTCATCAACATGTTCATAAAACAATACGCAAGGAATAGAAAACGACAACAAAATTCCCATCCCGTTACGTATCAGATCACCTAAGACACACGCGAGAGATACCTCACACGACCGCAACTATTCTTGGTTACCTGCAAGTTACCCATAGGGAAGGCAACATTTTCAAGCAGAAGGGGTGAGATTTCACAAACAATAATAATAAGCATATAATTCATCAAATGCGTTTAACAACATAGACATCATCAATTAATAATAATAATTCTTCATATAGTACTTCTTTAACAACTCATAAGCAACATTATGTAATCATCATAACATCATCAATTAGTAATACAAATAACCACGTAGTTCATCTTTAATAATACTTCATATAAACAACATAAGCAACAATCAACTTCAAATCATCTTTAACGATACTTCGCATAAACAACATAAACAACAACATATAACTCTTTATTAACGATTCATTGATAATTATCAACTCGACAACTTAGACAACTCGACAACTTCGACATCGACTAAGCAACTTCAACTCGACTATGCAACTTAGACATCTTATTTATGCATGTGGTACCAACCCAGGGCGTCAAGCCCTCAACGTAATAAGTATTAATATACTTCCAGGGCGTCAAGCCCTCATCGCAAATGAGCTAAAGCTTCAGGGCATCAAGCCCCCAACGTGTAGAGTAAAAACTCACAGGGCATCAAGCCCCCAACTGAAATGGTTATGCATGGACTCGACATCATACAACTTACAAAACATCGACATCTTAGGATTCCAACAATTTGGATCAACTTCTTATTTCATAGACCGACTCATGCAACTTAATGATAATAAAATCAATCAACAACAGAATTCAGCAGCTTAATCATGACAGCAATCAAATGATAATCAGCAACAACTTCATGTAACATCATATTCATCAACTTATACCTTCATATAATAATTCATCAATCATGAACACATCATATAACATCATATTCATCAACATATACATTCATATATTAATTCATCAATCAGGAAAAACATCATATATTATCATCAACATATACATTCATATAATAATTCACTAAAGCCTCCTTCGAGTATTTTCGTCATAACTCAAACACCAAAAATCATTTTCAAGTCAAACCAAAGCCAATGGACAGCTAACACAATCATCTACAACTTTCATGTTTACACCAAAGGCCAATTCTGTACCAATCAATATCAGTTTTCATTTCAAATTCGGGAAAGGTTGTGCTGAAATTCATAAATATTCACTGTGACCTACGTGCAGTAATATGACCATAACTCAAGTTCTATAAATCATTTAGAAGTCAGACCAACGGTATTAAAAAGCTAACATCCATACCTACAACTTTCATGTTTACACCTAAGACCAATTCTGTACTTATCAATACCAGTTTTCATTTCAAATTCGAGAAAGGTTGTGCTGAAATTCATAAATATTCACTGTGACCTACGTGCAGTAATTTGACCATAACTCATGTTCTATAAATCATTTAGAAGTCAGACCAACGGCATTAAAAAGCTAACATCCATACCTACAACTTTCGTGTTTACACTGAAAGCTAATTCAAAACAGAAACGGGTGAAAAGTGAGTGTTTTTTCAGTTTTGGCTTTCAGAAAATCGGTGGCCGAATTCGCTTACGGGAAAGAACAGTTTTCACTCCAAAAACTCAATTTTTGATCCCTTAATCACCCCAAATTATTTACAATGATGTTTACAGGTCAAATAGGCAATATAGAAATCAAAACAACATAGGAACATGCATCAAACAACACAATTCATCTCATTTTATCAATTAACATAAACTTTCTAACCCTAACTCAAGAACACAACAATTCATCAAATTTCAGAATTATATACTATGATTATTGAAGGAAATCTCACCCTTACCTTAATAAAATTGGAGCAGCAGCCTCTTGGTTCTCCACTTCTTGTTTTCTCCCTTTTTCTCCCAAAACTGATTGTACGTACCGTCTGTTCCTAAACCTTGGTTTTACCTTTTATACCTCTTCTATTTGTTTTATCTTATTCCACTTATTCCCTCATAATTCTAACTAATTCAAAAACAGCCTCACAACTCAATATTCTATTTAAAAATATATATAAATTACTTCCATAACAAATATCAAATATATTTTTATAGCAAATAACAAGTATATTTTTTTACACCAAATAACATATATATTCCTATAACAAATATATTTCTATAACAAATAACAAATATATTTTTACACCAAATAATATATACACATATATATATATATATATATATATATATATATATATATCTACATCAAATAACAAATATATTTTCTACACCAGATAACAAATATATTTCTATAACAAATACCAAATAACATATATATTTCTACACCAGATAACATATATATTATACTAACAAATACCAACATATAACATAACAAAATATCACTCATCAAAATAAATCGACTAAATTATAAAAAGATATCTAAACTCAATAAAATAAATAAATAATAAAATAGGGCGTTACAACCACCACGGACATTTTTAGACCAAGTATCCAAAACAAGACATCTGAAATCATCAAGAGTAGTCCAAGTCTTGAAAATTTTAAAAGGAACAGCCTGCCCATTATTAGACTTTTCAACCGAAATTAGAAGAGGATGATGATCCGAATGGTGACGAACCGAGTGTTGCAAGTAGTACACTGCCAAATATTCAACCAATCAATATTACAGATAGCTTTATCCAGACGAAGGGCTACATTCTCCAAACCAAGCCTCCCACTAGACCAAGTGAAAAATGATTCAAAGGAAGGAAGATGAGACAAAAATATTAGCATTAGACCAATGAAGAAAATCCATACAAGACGAGGTAGGCAGAGGACGATGAACTCGCTTATCATGGGCACCAAGAATAGCATCAAAATCTCCTAAAAAAAGCCAAGGACCCGTATGACTACCAATCTCAAAAGTAAGATCAGCCCACAAACCACGACGAGTTAAATAAGAGGTGCTTGCATAAACGGCCGCAACATAAACAATTTCATCATGAATATAGAGTTCCAATATAATACATTGTGAAGAGACAAAAATCACATAGGGGTTGATGTCATTCCCCCATAAAGCCCAAAGATTCAGAAGTGCCGAGCCTCTATCATTAACACAAAATTTAAAAACTCCAATACCAATCCGGAATTTGGGAAACATCAATCATTGGTTCCGCAATAAAAAGTAATAAAGGTTAATGCGTTAAAAATAAATTTCTTAAAGTAACACGAGTATCGAAGTTACCAATACCTCGAACATTCCATAAAAATAAATTCATTGAGCTGGAGGTGAAGTGCCACCCGTTGAGCGGGTTTTATAAAGAGCTTTGCCATCAAACTGGTGCTTGTGTAATATTTGTTTTTGTTTCTTGGATAGCAGTGGAACAAACGGTGGATTTTCAGCTGCCCTTTGAACTCTCACCACCAATGGAAACATCCGCACTCAAGCTTGCACCATGCTCGGGCAAATTTGCAGCCATAATCTCATCATTTAATTGCTCCTGCTCAATATTATGTTCAACCGAGAGCAATGGTATCGCAGACACAACCGGGGAACTAGTAGCAGACCCTGAATGCTCCCCGTCGCCCTCAACACATAACACATCGTCTTATGTTTTATTCGTAACCAACATCAAAATAGGTTCAGTCCCCTAAGGCAATGTTCTTTGAGGAACCTGGTCCACAACATTTTGAAAGGAGAAGCTAAATGAGTTGTCTGCATTATCTTTTACTGGCTCCGTCACGTTAGCATTTGTCACCTCCAATGCCGCAAAAGAATTTGAAGACCTGATTCCTAAAGGATTTGTTCGAAAAGGTACCCATTCCTTCTTTTTCTCTGGAACCTTTGTCTTCCCTTTATCAATATTCTCAACAGGCTCATTAACATATTTCTTTAGGTATAACAACCGGTAGCTGGTCACAACATGTCCAAGGTTCTGACAATGCGTACAATAATCCGGCATCCATTCGTAAACAACTTCAACGGGGAAGGAGAAACCGTCCCGCACAACCAATATTTCATAAAACAACTTCTTTGAGCAATCAATATCAACCAAAATTCGAGCGAAGTGGCCGTACAGTCTCTTTGATGTTGTGTTGTCAATAGTCAGCGGAGTGCCCACCGCACTTGCAATCTCACAAAGTGTTCTGTCCATCCAATATTCTTGCGGTAGTTCTATCAAACGAATCCAAACTTGGGCATGGGTATTTTTCTATTTGTGCATATTGAAGTCTTTCTTCCATTCAAAGAGGCGCAATACACCAGGCTTCAAAATAACGGTTCCCTTCAAAATACTGCTGGCAAGGTTATGGCAGCAGATTTGATTGCTGAAGAGTTGAAGGAAGAGACTGTCAAGGAAGCTGCTAAGTTGCTTGCTTCTGCTCTTAAACAGAAGAATCCTTCAGAATCTGCAGAAGCTGAGTTATCAGAAGCTACTGTGTCTGATCACTATGCCTCTCCAGAAGCTGGCATTGGCACCTCTGCTGATGTGGCATATAGCTCATCTTCTTCCTTGAATCAAGAGTCAGAATCAGATTCAGAATCTGACAACAAACCCTTGAGCCAAATTCTTCCATCCCTCAAAAATTCATCTCCCTCACCAATCAAACCCATATCATCTCATAACCCTCTTGACCCTGCAGTAGTTGAGTACGTTGATTCAACTATGGACAGAGTGATTCAAGACACAATCATAGTGTCTATGAATCTTCCTGCTGACCATCCTGCTCAACCTTCATTACTCAAACCACTTCAGGTAATTCAATCTTCTGAAAAGCCTGAAGCAACCATTCAATCCAAACAGCCATCCCCCCAAACTGAAACCATTTGTGTAGACTCTCCAGACACTCTAGATTCTCTTGAAAAACATCTAGGAGGAGAACTACCAAAAACCCCTGCCAAATCCAAATCAACAAAAGCTACTTCATCTGTTTCCAAACCAGACCCTGTACCTGAACCTACAGAGAATCTGACTTTAGCTTCTGTTGAACCTTCAGAACCTGTTGAACCAGCTTCTGAAAATCTGGAACAAGCTTCTGATACTGTATCAGAAACTGTAACAGAATGTAGAGCTGAGACTAGAAGAGTTTCCCAACCTCTGTGTGACCCCATAACCTTTTTCCCAGGTTTTGAAACTTTTCTAACCTTGAGAGCTTCTCTACCCTCAACCTCTGAACCTCAAATTGACCTATTTGATTCAAGCAAGGTAGATGAGTTCTATGCTTCTTCATGCAATAAGCTCAAAGAAGTGATTGAGCAAAGGTTTATGCCAATACTCAATGTGAGCTATGAGGACAAGTTCTCTTCAATGAAGACTGAGTTTTTGGATTTTATCACCAAAATTCAGAAGGCTGCTGCCAGGGAACAAGTGCTTCTTACTGCCAAGCATGTTGAAGAAATCAAGCGGGCTGAGAAAGCTGTTATCTTGGAAAAAGCTCCCATTCTGAGGATTGCAGATACACCCTTCTTTGATGAGGATCAGTACATTCCTAGAGAATCAGTGGCTTACAATTCTTTGAAGAGGAAATTGTATAGAGTTCAAGAAGAAGCAAGACTGGAAAGAGAAGCACATTTGCGAAGAACTGAGGCTCTGGAAGAGATGGTAAAGAAACAGCAAGAGGATCTCCAGAAACTGATGGATCATCTTGCCAAACAAAACCAACCTTAGTTTAATTTCGTTTTGTTTTATTTTGTAATTCTTGTTTGCTTACTTTTGAACTTGCTTTTGCTTACAATTTATACAAGATTGTTTTTGATTCTATTTACATTCAATTCTTTTTATGCTCTGAATCTTCTATGTTTTCCCTCTGAATCTCATTCTTCCTTAACACATGTTTACACCCTTACCTTAAGTCATTTAAAAAGGGGGAGGAACTTGTTCTGAACTTTTTTTTGTTGATGACAAAAGGGGAGAAGGGAAAGTATTTATGTCAGGGAGTAAGGAACCTTCTTTTAATTACATTACATGTATACGTAAAAGTTAAAGGGAAATTTGCGAAAGGTGCTTAGTTAGACTCTGAGCCCCTGTTTAAGAATCAATTTACTAAATTGATTTATTATTCTGAAAATGAATTTTATTGCGCTTATGAAAGTGAATTTAATTAACCTGGATAGAACTTAAGAGGAGCTTACAAACCTCAACTTAAGAACTATCAGACTCAGGGGGAGTCAGAGCTTACAAACCTCAGACTCTGAGCTTACAAACATCAGAACCCTTTAAGTCAACTTGTTAATTAGATCAACAACAATTGACCTTTTAAATACTAATGTTTGTCATCATCAAAAAGGGGGAGATTGTTGGAACAAAGGTGTTCAGCAATACCACGCTTTGAGTTTTGATGATAACAAGGTATTAAAAAGTTGTCAATTGGATATTGCTAATATTTGTTTAAGTATACAGGATATCAATTAAGATTTAGATCTTAGAAAGTATTCTGTTTGAACAAAGTTAAAGAGCAAAAAATCCAGAGAAGCTTGTTGCTTGTGATTCTGTTTCGAAGAGAGTCTGAAGACTGTGCCAAAGAGAGTCTGAAGACTGTATCAGAGTCTGAAGACCATCAGAATCTGAGAACCTAGAGAGTCTGAAGATTATCAGAAGCATAGTGCTACAGTGAGTCTGAAGCCACAAATTTGATAATCTGCTAACAAGGTTCTCTACTGCATTGCGATGCATAAAAAAATTCTCTAATGGAGTAACGGCTAGCTTCAAAGTCAACTTGAGCGTGGGAAGCACAAAGACAAAGATTGCAGGCCAGTACAGAGTACGTTGTACGAACTCTGTTTCCACTACTCCACTACCTCGTACAGTTTGGCAACTGTGTCTACCGGTATTAATCCTCAAAGGGAATGGAATTCAAATGATGCTATTGAAGGACTATTACCAAATCAAGCAACAGATCAACAGTCATTGATCAAGCTTCAGAAATCATCCTAATGCGCTGGATGACTCAACGTCTCTTTCCTACGCCTATATAAAGGATAGAAGACTTGAAGAATTGTTGGACTCTACAATTTGAAAAACTGCATTGCGCTGCATTCGTATTCAACTAAGTCTTAACAAAAGCACATCATCAACTTAGATTCTTACAAACTGAGTATTCTAGAATTTCTAAGTTTCACAGAAAAACAGAGTCTGTCTTTTGTGTAAAACAGAGTCTGTCTTTGTTGTAATTGAAACACATTTTGATTGTTGTCAAGTGTTTCAACTGTATTCAATTTTCTGTAATTGTGTAAAAGTCTCTTGCTTTTGTGCTTGAGCAAAGGAAGTCTCTTGGCTGCGTCCTTGAGCAAGGAAGTCTCTTAGTTGTGTCTTTGAGCAAGGAAGTCTCTCGCCTGTGTGCTTGAGCAAGGAAGTCTCATACTGTGTGTTTGAGCAACTTGTAATTTGATATTACATTTTAGTGAACTCTCCTTGGAAGTACAAGGGGGACAAGACTACTTCCGGTTTGTGGAAGGAACCTATATAATTGTTTGTGTTCTCTCTTCTCTCTATCTCTTAATTATTCCGCTGCAATCAGAACCTAATCTCCTATCAGACTCTGATCTCATTCAGACTCTGAGTTCAAAGGAATTAGATTCTCACTCTCCAAGAGTTGCGAAAAGAAAACACAATTCAACCCCCCCTTCTTGTGTTTTTCTCACCTTCACAGTAGAGGTCAGCACCTGAGCAAAGGAAGGTGCAGAAGGAGGTCGCAAAGGAGGTGCAGTCAATCACGGCAATTGCAAACGCGGGGCCTTGTTATTTCAAATATTAGACGTCACTTTTGAATAAAAAATAACTTTCACCAATTTCACCAATATAGACATTTTTTATCAAAAGAATAAAAAAAATTCTGCTCTAGTAATTCGTTTTTTTATAGAATTTTTCTTGTTTCTTTAATTTCTTGTAATTGAATACTTTGTTGACCCTTCCAAGCACTCCTTGTTCATTGAAGGGAGGTTTATTGATATATATTTCCTCTTTGACCTTTTTCAAAAAATATATAATATTAATTTATTAATAAATATTTAAATATTAATTTATTAAATATATAATATTATTTCTTCATAAATATTTAAAATTATTTTTGTCACAGTCAAAACAACATTATTTTTATTAATAATTATTTAATTAATATTCACTATTAGTTTTTTTACACAATTAATCAATCAATTATTACAAATTTATTAATATAATTCAAAATATCAAGTCAAACATACTACTTATTATAATTAATTAATAGTGTAAAAGCAAATATTCAATTAAAATTAAACCCGGTTTATATTTGAGTCACTTTGTAATTCGTTAAACACAAGTGGAGGACCAAAGTTCAAAAATTCGAAAATGACTAAGGAAAATAACATTATTTTACTAGTCAAATAATGTTATGTTTAGCTTCTATTCCCTTCTTTATTATTTTATAATATCTCTTCTTTTATTGATTGAAAAATGGTACAATAGGAGAGAATGGTTTTGTTTTAAACGGTAAAATTGGTGAAAAACTAAATGACTAAGGAAAAATAAATAAAATGACAGTTAAAAAAATATGGGTAAAGGCACACACCCAAAAATACTTGTATGTATTTCACATGATGAGCATAAACACAACACACTTGCCTTCATATAAAGAACCCAAACTATTATGTAGCTAGGCATCCCAGAGAGACACCTTGTGCAGACTAAAGAAACTAACATAAACTTAACAAAACAACGCATAAGAAACACAAAGCTTCCTTTTCCAATGACCTCAAAGCACAAGTAAAATCATAAATTACCAATTATTAGTTTCACTCTCATTTGTTCCCTTCCTGGTAGAACATATAGAAATAGGAGAGTCAATAAATGCAGAGTTATTGTAAGCATCAACATCAGATTGAGAATTGAATACCTTCAAATGATCAAAAGATGAATCAAAGGTTGTTGTTGAGGCATTTGCTTGCATTAGAACATTAGCTACTTCAGCATTAGGCACTTTGTAGTGATAGTAGTTATTTGCACCCCCTTGTTGCCCATAAAATTTTTGGCCCATTTGAGGCTGCATGTTTTGGTTAAATCCAGGAGTTGGAATCATGTTCATAACTGGCATTGAATTATTCATCATGGAAGTATTCATCATGGTGTTGCTCTTCTGTTGTTGATTAACACTTGAAGTGTAGGCTTTAGGCGGCATGTTTTGATAAATACTAGGAGTTGGAATCACAATACTCATGATGGTTTCATGTTTTGTTGAACACTTCCAGGGTAGATTTGATGCTGCATGTTTTGATTGACACCGTGATTTGGAATCATAGTACTAATGATTGTGTTCTTGTTTTGTTGAACCCTTGCATGGTAGATTCCAGGCTGCATGTTTTGATTCACGCGACTATTACCTGCATTGTTATCGAATCCAGAATTAAATTATGAAGAAAATAAGTGCGGCTGGGTCATAATAACCATGATTACCTGTATGATGAATGATCTGATTTGCAACAGGTACTGCAACTTGCACACGTTGGTCAAGAGGTGCAACATTATGATGTGTTGTTGACACTTCAACTCCAACCATTTGGAATTGGTTTGTGTTGTTAATGTTCCTGATGCTTCCTATTTGTGTGCTAGTAAAATGTTGATTGTTTCTCACATTTCTCTCTTTCAGGAATTCATGTTGGTCAAGAGGCGTAGCATGTTGATGAGTGTTAAGAAAAGAGGTTTGAGGAGTACTAATTCTCTTACCAAGTTCACGTTTTCTCTTGTTAGTACCCTCATACGACGATGGCGATGATGATGATGATGATGGTGAAGATGATGATGTTAGTTTTCGTTTTGCTAGATTGTGCTCACCACATTCCACAACATCTAAATCATTTGCCTTGTTACTTCCTTCAACACAAGAATCAAAACTTGAGAAAAATTCAGGATGTATTGTTCTTGCAATTGATTTCTTATGATTAATAATAGAAAGCCAAAGAAATGTTTCCTTAGCCGTGAGTTTATCTTGTAAACTCCTTGAATGTCTGACTTGAAGGTGAGAAAAACACAAGAAGAGGGGGTTGAATTGTGTTAGCTTTTTCTTTGATTTCTCCTAAGCTGAAAACACTGATCAGAAGCAGATAGAGTTATACTTCTGAAGTGATGTTCAAGACTAATTGCAACGGATAAAACAGAGAAAGAGAAAGAAAAAGGACACAAAGCAATTATACATGTTCCTTCCATAAACCGGGAGTAGTCCTGTCCCCCTTGCACTTCCAAAGAAAGTTCACTAAAAATGTAATATCTGATTACAAATGCTCACTGCTAAAACTAGCATGAGACTTCAAACTACTCAAGCACAACTGCAAGAGATTTCCTATGCTCCTGAACACAATCAAGAGACTTCTTATACTCAAGCACAATTGCAAGAGACTTTTATTCAAATAGAATTACAAAGAAATTGTTTGAGGTTGAACACTTGATATACAATTAGTGGTGTTCACAAAACAAATCAGATACAGACTCTTAAGACTTTAGAATTTCTAAGATGTGAACTTTGTTAAGAAATTCTAAGTGAACTTTTGATGAAGAACAATTTTGACAGAGTTTTGACATTTTCAAAATGTTGTTTTGTCCATTAAAGGTGAGAAAAACACAAGAAGGGGGGTTGAATTGTGTTTGCTTTTTCTTCGTTTTCACCTAAGCTGAAAACACTGATCAGAAGCAATTAAAGTACTACTTCTGAAGTGATGTTCAGAACTATACGCAGCGGATATAATATATATATATATAGAGAGAGAGAGAGAGAGAGAGAGAGAGAGAGAGAGAGAAAAGAAAGACACAAAGCAATTATACAGGTTCCTTCCACAAACCGGAAGTAGTCATGTCCCCCTTACACTTCCAAGGAGAGTTCACTAAAATGTAATTTCTGATTACAAATGCTCACTGCTAAAACTAGCAAGAGACTTCAAATTACTCAAGCACACAGCAAGAGATTTCCTTTGCTCCTGTACACAATCAAGAGACTTCATATGCTCAAGCACAACTGCGAGAGACTTCTATTCAAACAGACTTACACAGAAAAATGTTTGAGGTTGAACACTTGATATACAATCAGTGATGTTCACAATACAAATCAAATACTGACTCTCTTGGACTCTAGAATTTCTAAGGTGTGAAAGTTGTTAAGAAATTATAAGTGAACCTTTGAATGCAGAACAAATTCAGCAGAGTTTTGGCACTAGTAAATTTGTTGTTGAGTCCACACCATTCTCTGAGTCTTCACTCCTTTATATAGAGGTGTAAAAGAGACGTTGAATTGCCAGCATTCCAGAAAAGATTCGTTTGAAACTTTGATCAATCACCAATGATCTTTTGCCTTATATGGTTATTGTCCTATGAAGGATCAATTTCAAATCCATTCCAAATGTGAAGGAACACCGTTGCACGCAAAGCTGTTATTCTTGTCTTGTAGCAGAGACCAAAACAGAGTAGTGGTTGTACACTTCGTAGCATTGTACTTTGTCAACGCTCTTCAAAGAATAAGCATCCAATGCTTTCAAATCCTTTCAAAATAGTCGTTGCTTCAATCTTCTGGTCTTCTGCAATTTTTAGACGAGATTAAATCCATTGAACAGCCTTTGAAGCTTTAAGTCTTGCATCTCCTGATGAACTTCAGCTTCTAGTGATCTTCAGCTTCTGATGATATGCTTTTGACGAACTTGCTTCTGATGACGTCATCACTTCAGGAGCACTTCTCTTCAGATGCTTCCTTTCAGCTTCTTGTTGATTTCTTTGCTCTCTTTTGTTCTTTCGGAACCTTTTCAAGATGTCAAATTTTTGTCTACGGTCCTGTACACTTCAACAAATATTAGCATATTCAATTAACAATTTTTAATACCTTATTATCATCAAAACTCTCAAAGGGTAATGTTAAACACATTTTGTTCCAACAATCTCCCCCTTTTTGATGATGACAAACATTAGTATTTAAATTGTGCAATTGTTGTTAATCTAATTAACAAGTTGACTATATGGTTTGAGGTTTGTAAGCTCCCCCTGAGTTCTATCCAAGTTAATTAAATTTGCCATTAAAAACAATATGACTCTCAGAAAATTCTCACATTAATAGACTAAGAGATAAGAAGAAGGTCCTATTAATTTAACTTGATTAAAAATTAAAGGAATGGGCCTTAGAGCCTATAAATACTATACATCTACTCCCCCTTTTGTCATCAACAAAAAGTATAAAAAACTTAAAGACAAAAAGAAAGAGATAAGAAAAAGATAGTGAGAAAAAAATATAATAAAGTATAGAAGCAAGATAACATTATCAAATGCAGTAGTTCAGAAGCGTTAACAGACAGTCAGAAGCATAAACTATGCAAAGATACAAACAAGTAAATTTTAATAAAAACAAGCTAAGGTGTGCAATCTATGGTTAGGTTTGTTTCTAGAACATCTCCATCATACTCTTGAACATCTTGTTTGTTTCTTCTGCCTGTTGTTTCATCTCCTGTTTGAAAACCTCATTGCTTCTGATCATATTCTCTTCTCTAATCCTTGCTTCTTCCAGCTTGGCTTCTGTTGAAGACTTGTATTCAACCAAAAGTAGCTTTTGTTCAAGAAGTTCCTTTCTAAGCTGCCTGTTTTGAGTTTCCAACTCAGCATTCCTTTGCAGCAAGGCTAGTTCTGAAGAAACTGGACTAACATTAATCTTTGCCAACCAGTTGATATTCAGCTCTCTTGGGTGGACACTAGTTGGAATGAATTCTGTAGCATTCCTCTCTCTCAAACATAGAGGAGTTTGCACCCAAGTTCTCATAACATTTACTTCTTGAAGATTGAAGTTAACACCCTTCAGTCAATCTTGAAGCTTCTGTTGAGCAGTGTCTTGAGCATCCAGACAAGTCCTTTGAAGCTCAGTCAAGACAAAATCTACTCTCTCTTTCAATCTTTTCCATTGCTTCTCATAGCTTTCTACATGAACTAGGTCACTTCTGGTTTGAATCAGCCTGTTGAGCTCCTGAAAAATATTCTCACATACATCTGCTAGAATAGTAGAATCTAGAAACAGGGTAGGTGGAGAAGGAATATTTGTTTTGGTAGGAGCACATGGTTGAATGGCTAGGTTAGAAGATGAAGGTTGGCTATTTGAAGAGTTTGAATAGTGAACAGTTGTTTATGAAGAATGATCAGAAACAGAAATTTCAACATCAGAGGCATTTGATGTGATCATAAAGTCAGGTTCAGAAACAACCTGTTCAGAAGCTTGGAATATTTCAGGTGCTTGTTGTTGGGGGATTTCTAAGATAACTTCATCAGAAGCTACCTCAGAGGCATTTTGTAGGTTAGGTTCAACATCTGGAAGTTCACCAGAATAGTGACTAACCTGATTCTCCAAGACATCTGTTTCAGTAGATTGGTTGGTTGAGGGTGGATGAGAAGATGATTCACCTAAGATTTCTGTTCCAGCAGGAACAAAACTTAAGGTTTCAATGATGGGTGGTTGAAAGGGATGATCAGTAGGTAATCTTTCACAAACTTTGAATCTCATTTGAGCTAGATCACCAATCCTTTCAACTATGTTTGGATACACGGGCACAAAAGGAATGTTCTCAGTAGGCTCTTTGTGGATTTTGGTGGATGGTGAAAGGTCTTTTTGACTGGATGGATAAATTTTTCCTAAGGGAATATCATCTAAGTCTAAGGAGGATGAGGAGTTTGAGTGAGAGGTAGAGGTAGAGGATGAACTAGATTCTACTACTATAACATCAATATCAAGTGGAGAATTAGTATTACCTCTTACAATTTCAGAAGCAACAGCTTCTGAATCAGCAGCATCATCCTTCCGAACTTCTTCAGTAGCTATTTCACCATCAATTTCCAACAAGTTTATAGCTTCTGAAGACACCATTTGTTGAACTTCCTCTGCAACCTTGACAGCCTTCTGGGCACTGGCACCGGCTTCTTTTCTTGCTAAACTAGATGCAGGGACCTCAATACCTCTTGCAAGTTCCCTTATCCTTTCAAGTGCAGCCTTATCTGCAGCTTTCTTTTTCCTCACCTCTTTAGTAACCAGTTCAGTAGCAGCTTCAATATGCTCTTCATCTTTAGAGAATGACTCTGCTAACTTCAACTTCCTGATAGCAGGCTTCCTTTTCTTCTTAGGAATTTCAGGTTGAGGAGTTTGAGCCTCATAAGTGCTTACCATCTTGCCACTTCTGGTTTTCTTGTTCAGAACCGCATCAGCATCAAGGTTTTGAACTTCTTCCTGAATTGTAGCCATCTGAGAAGATGCTTTCTCCTTCTTGGCTTTCTTTTCCTTCTTAGAAGGTTGTTCAGGAGCATCTTCTGTAACGCCCGTTTCGATTATTTAATTAATTTGTCGAGTTTAGAATATATTTATATGATTTACGTGATTTATGTGATATGTTGTGATTTTATTAGGTGGCCTATTTTATTATTTAATAGAATAAGATTTGAAAATAAAATAAATATTAAGTTGTGGGGCTGCTTTTGAATTAGATAGAATTATGGGGGAATAAGTGGAATAAGATAAAATAGATAGAAGAGGTATAAAAGGGAAAACCTAGGTTTAGAAACAGACAGTACGTACAATCAGTTTTGGGAGAAAAAGGGAAAAAACTAGAAGTGAAGAACCAAGAGGCTGCTGCTCCAATTTTCTTAAGGTTAGGGTGAGACTCACATTCAATCTTATTAAGTCTGTAATCTGATGGTTAAGTTTAACAAGAGTAGGAAGAGTTTTGGAGGATTTGAGAATTATGTTAAAATTGGTGAATTGAGGATTAGATGATGAGAAGTGGTTAGATTGATGTAGAAACTGCGTGCATACCTTAGATAACCCATAAGATGATTATAGTTAACAGGTTATAGGATTAATTCAAGTAATTTGAGAATTTTGGAATTAGGTCAAAAGTGATGAATTAATGATTAGATTATGAGAAACTGTACCATTGTTGTAGAAAACTGTTTACAGACCATAGGGTAACTCTTAAACATCATTATAGTCGAAATTGGGGAGGAACATGATGAAAATTGAGATTTTTGATGAAATTTCTGTAACCTCGTAACTGTTCTGTCATCGCTCGCCACAGCGAGCAACCAGCTTGCCACGGCGAGTGTTCTTCATCAGCTCGCGAGGCGAGCTATCCCACTCGCCACAACGAGTAATACCCTTGACAGCTCGCAAGGCGAGCAGTTCAACTCGCCATAGCGAGTGACCCTTGACAGCTCGCAAGGCGAGCAGTTCAACTTGTCATAGCGAGTGACCCTAGTTGGCTCGCAAGGCGAGCAGCCCAACTCGCCATAGCGAGTAACCCGAGGCAGACTACCTTATAGGACTTTTAAGTGACTTTTGTCGCACAGTTAGAAGTGAGATGATCCTTAGAGTAATGAATTAGTTTAGGCTACTGTTGTAGTTCTAAGAATATAAACTAAGATGATATGAATGTTGTTAGTAATGAGATATAATCATATATGCTTTATGTGGAATATATATAATGTCTAAGGTGAAGTTGTTGCTGAATTATCATTAGATTGCTGTTATGATTAAGCTGCTGAATTCTGTTGTTGACTGATTCTAATATCATTAAGTTGCATGAGTCGGTCTATGAAATAAGAAGTTGATCCAAATTATTGGAATCCTAAGATGTCGATGTTTCGTAAGTTGTATGAGGTTGAGTCCATGCATACCCATTTCAATTGGGGGCTTGATGCCCTGTGAGTTTTACTCTACACATTGAGGGCTTGATGCCCTGGAGCTTTAGCTCATTTGCGATGAGGGCTTGACGCCCAGGAAGTATATTAATACTTATTACGTTGAGGGCTTGACGCCCTGGACTGGTACCACATGCATGAATAAGATGTCTAAGTTGCATAGTCGAGTTGAAGTTGCATATGTTGAGTCCAAGTCGTAGAAGTCGCATTGTCGTTGTCGTTAGGTTGTCAATTGTCAATGTGTGATTGATAAAGAACTAAGTGAAGTATTGATATTTATTAATCGTGGTTGCTTATGTTATTATGTGATGATTTATGATGTTATATGAAGATGGTTATGATTTGATTATTATGTGATATGTGATGATGTATATAATGCGATGAATATGAAGTTAATAATGATTAGAAGTTGAATGAGTTATTAATGAAATATTATAAGAATATTTAATGTTATTAATTTATGAAGTTATGATTGTAAATATAATTGATGAATTATATGCTTAATATTATTGTTTTGTGAAATCTCACCCCTTCTGCTTGAAAATGTTGCTCTTCGCATGAGTAACTTGCAGGTGATCCAGAGTAGTGCAGATGTGAGTAGATCCTCGTGTCATCATAGGAGTGTCGCTCTGATATGTAACAGGATGGGGAATATCATTTATTATGTTTATCCTTATTGATTACGTAACTTTTGAAGTTATTGTTGAACCATTTTAACTGGTATTTGAATTATGTTGATAATGTTGAGGCCTAGTGCCAAGCTTGAATTTTATAAGCTAATTAAGATTAAGTTTTCCGCTGCACTATTATTTAATTGTTTGAAAGCAGGTGTTTATTTAAATAACGGATTTTAAACCATATTATGTTGAAAGAATTTTTGAAGTATGAAAATGTGACATCCTGTTTTTATGTTGAACTCTGATAAATTATGTATTATTTTATATGTTGGGAAAACGGGGTGTTACATCTTCCAGATACTCTTCTTTAGAAATAGCTTTCCTCTTGGTCTTCCTACTCTTTGCTACTGGTAGAGCACCACCATACATCATTTCAGGAAAATCTTAAAGTCTGATCTTTTTGCCAGTTGTAGCAAAATGATCTTTAATGAAGTTCTTCTGAACATCAAGTGGATCTTGCTTGCAGATAGGAGGAAATTCCTCTATCAGATTTAACATAGCATCAGATTCCTTCAAATCAGTGCTAAGTTTAGTATAAACCTCCTTCTCAATAAGGTTCATGTTCCTGAGCGTTCCCCCATTGATGATCTTCCTTGTCTCAGTGTCCAACTGTTCATCAGTGAAGAAGTTGACATTACTGATAGCTTTCAAGATCCCTCCTTGATGAAGAATCTCTGAAATCAGCCTTCCATAAGGAACCCATCATCTATTATTCTCCTGGCTTTCCCTAAGCTCTTTGATCATATGCCTGAAAATGTATCTGGGCAAATTTTCTCTTTCCTTTGTGATGAAGAGGTGAAGGAAAATCTTGTGCTCCAATGAAGGTTGATCATTACCACCACCTTTTGGTAGTAGATTCTCATTCTGAATTTTCAGAAGCATTTTCTTCTCCATGCTCAGATCACTGTAGGAACCTTTCTTCTTGCTGTTGAACATAGACTGATTCACAACTTCATTCCAGGAGCTGGTCTTGTTGTTCCCAATTCCTCCTTTGTAAGTACCTTCAGAAGGTCTTCTGAGAACGAAAGAGATTATATCTTTTGAAATGAAGACAGGAATACCCATGATGCTTGACCTGATTTATGTGCAGGTAAAAGGTTCCAAACCCATTTTTGCTCTTGACTTCCCTTGCAACGTAGGATCAATAAAGATTTTCTCGGCTTCCTCCAACTGAGCAGCCTTCTTGTCATACACATGCGACCTTACCCAGAAATGCCTGATAAGAGTTTTGTATGTTGGACCATTCAACATACTGAAGTACTCCATAAGGTCTTGAGCTTCATAGTAGCTTCTAATGTCGCGTCCATGGTGAGCCAAGGATGTGAAATCCACTGGGTTCTCAATCTGAATCTTGAGATCCCATTCTTCTAAGGACATAGACCTTCCTTTGATTTCATAGGCAGGTTGTTCATGCATGCTTGACGATGTTTCCTGAACCGAATTAGAAGATGCCACTGATGATGAAGAAGTTTTGAGGGTTTTATGGTTTTGATTGAGAAGAACAAACTAATTTTTTAGAAAACAAAGTGAAAAGAAAGAAAGTGTAGGTAGTGAAGTGAGTTGTGTGTGATTTGTCTAAGTGTTTTTAGTAAAACGTTTGCAAATCAGTAGGGGACAAACAAACAAAGCATTAATGACATAGGGGGGCAAGATTATATTTTCAAAGCTTAAAATCATCATAGCCCTCTTACGTTATACACCAATACCTTTAACCACGTCAGAGTTTTCTCAGAGTAACAGCTAAGTTAGTGGGACAGATGTTACTAAAAAGTAACTTCCAACGTTTCCACTAATACTACTTGTTCAGGAGCAAAGAATTCAGCTACTGAAGTTAAAATGTTGAAGTCATCTTCAGAAGCACATTTTACTCATAATCTCAATTAAGAGCTTCTGATGGACCATAGCTTCTGAAAAGACTTTAGGACCTAACTTCTTATTCAGGAGCAAGCATATTTAATCAAACACAAAGTGCATGTTCAAATTTTTCTTTATAAAATCAAATCTTTTCACTATTAAAGGCTTAATAAATATATCAGTCCATTGATGTTCAGTATCAATGAATTGTATATCTAAAATTCCTTTTTGAACATAGTCTCTAATAAAGTGGTGTTTGATTTCAATATGCTTGGCTCTTGAATGTAGAATTGGATTCTTTGATAAACAAATAGTAGAAGTATTATCACAAAAGATGGGAATACTGTTAGCATTAATCTGATAGTCTTCCAACTGATGTTTCATCCATAGTAGTTATGTACAACAACTTGCAGCTGAGATGTATTCTGCTTCTGTTGTAGACATATCAAGAGTTGCTTGTCTTTTGCTAGCCCAGGATATCAGATTCTCTCCCAGGAACTGACAGTTACTACTGGTAGATTTTGTTTCAATCCTATCACCAGCATAATCAGCATCACAGAATCCAACCAACTTATAATCTAGGGATTTCCTATAGAGGAGTCCAAGATTTGTTGTTCCTTTCAGATACCTGAAGATTCTCTTAACAGCTGTTAAATGAGATTCTCTAGGATCTGACTGGAATCTTGCACACAAGCATACACTGAACAAAATATATGGCTTAGATGCAGTGAGGTATAACAAAGAACCAATCATACCTCTATACAGCTTCTGATCTACCTTTGATCCAGTATCTTCCTTGCTTAAGGTGCAGGTTGAGTGCATTGGAGTGTTCATCACCTTACAGTCTTCTAGCTTGAACTTCTTCAGAAGCTCCTTAGTGTACTTTGTTTGATGAACATACACTCCATCTTTGCATTGATTAATTTGAATTCCAAGAAAGAACTTCAATTCTTCCATCATGCTCATTTCAATTTCATCCTGCATTAACTTAGAAAATTCCTTGCAAAGAGATGCATTAGTAGAACCAAATATTATATCATCAACATATATCTGTACCACAAGAATGTCTTTCTGAAGAGTCATTCTGAAGAGTGTTGTGTCAACTTGACCCCTTTTAAAATTATTTTTAATCAGGAAATTACTTAGTCTATCATACCAAGTTTTGGGAGCTTGTTTCAAGCCATATAGTGATTTCTTAAGTTTATAAACATGGTCAGGATTCTTAAGATTCTCAAAACCAGGAGGTTGCTTGACAAACACTTCTTCTTCTATGACACCGTTGAGAAATGTACTCTTGACATCCATTTGATATAATATTATGCCATGATTAACTGCATAGGATAGAAGTAACCTGATTGCTTCCAATCTTGCAACCGGAGCAAATGTTTCAGTGTAGTCAATGCCTTCTTGTTGACTGTAACCTTGTGCAACAAGTCTTGCTTTGTTTCTGACTACTTCACCTTGTTCGTTCAGCTTGTTTCTGAATACCCATTTTGTTTCAATAATGTTCTTCTGCTGAGGTTTGGGTACCAGATCTCATACATCATTCCGTTGAAACTAATTAAGCTCTTCTTTCATAGCTAGTATCCATCCATCATCTGAAAGTGCTTCATCAACTGTAGCAGGTTCAATTATTGATAACAATCTGATCATAGATTCTTCTTGTTTGAAGTATGATCTTGTTATTCTAGGACTTTCTTTGTTCCCAATGGTTTGATCCTCAGGATGTGAAGACTTGTACTTGAAATTATTCTTGGATTAATTAACTTCATGAGAGCCATCTTGAGTTTCATCATAAGCTACTTCATCTTGAGCTTATGGAGTTGTTTCAGCTTCTGGACTTTCTTCAGATTCAAAAATTTGATCAGGTTCTAGAGGTTCTTCAGGAACCTGTATATCTGCAAAACTTTCAACTTGCTCTGGAGTTTCATTTCCAGGCTCTTTGTCATCAAATTTAACGTGCATTGATTCATCAACACAGAGTGTTTCTGAATTATACACTATGTATGCCTTTGACCTTTCAGAGTAGCCTAAAAAGATTCCTCTTTAGGCCTTGACATCAAATTTCTTTAGGTAGAGCTTGTTATTTAGAATGTAACAGGTACATCCAAATTGATGAAAGTAAGAGATATTGTGTCTTCTTCCCTTAAAGAGTTCATATGTTGTTTTCTCCAAGATAGGTCTGATGCAGATCCTATTTTGAACATAACATGTTGTATTCACTGCTTCTGCCCAAAAATGTTTAGCCAAATTATTTTCATGAATCATGGTTCTAGCCATTTCTTGTAAAGTTCTATTCTTTCTTTCTACAACCCTATTTTGTTGTGGAGTCCTAGGAGAAGATAATTCATGGACAATTCCCAGTTTTTCACAAAATATTTCAAATGGCTCATTTTCAAATTCTCCACCATGATCACTTCTGACTTTTAAAATTTTCATCTCTTTTTTAGATTGTATTTGAGTGCAGAAGTTGTTGAATACATCATAAGCATTGTCCTTACTTTTCATGAATTTTACCCAAGTCCATCTGCTGTAATCATCAACAATAACTAATCCATATTTACTTCCATATAAGGATTCAGTGTTAACTGGTCCAAATAAATCAATATGAAGTAATTCTAAGGGTCTGGAGGTTGATACAATGTCTTTTGTTTTAAAAGATGATTTCCCAATCTTCCCCTTCTGGCATGCACCACAGAGCGCGTCTGAATGGTAATCAATGTCAGGTAGACCTTTGACAAGTTGTAACTTACTAATCTTAGAGGTTAATCTCCAGTTAACATGTCTCAACCTTCTGTACCACATCCATTTCTTATCATTCACTAACAGAAGACAAATTACCTTCTGATCAACCAGCTCAATGACGTTAATTTCATAGACATTATCTATCATCTTTACCTTGAATACTATAGACTTGTTATCTTTGTTGATTACTGTGCAGTTGGTCTTTTCTAACATCACAACATAACCATTGTCACAAAATTGACTGATACTCAAAAGGTTATGTTCAAGACCATCTACCAACCACACATTATTAATAGAGATAGAGGAGTTACCAATAGTTCCCGTACCAATGATCTTACCAGACTGGTTGCCTCCAAACTTCACATTTCCTCCTTCTTTCATTGTGAGGGTGATGAACATAGACTTCTCTTCTGTCATATGCCTTGAGCAACCGCTGTCTAGGTACCATGATCTTTGCTTTTCCTTTACTCTTAGACATATCTGCAGTATTGACAATTTCAGATTTAGGTACTCATTGTTTTATGGGTCCTTTGAGGTTAGTACTGGAAGCTTTACTCTTCACTTTTTGTGCCTTGTGTTCTAATTTTGATGACTTCTGATTAATCACTACCTTAGGTTTACCACCTTTTGGTTTTGATTCCCCATAAGCAATGACTGTTTTGTTCTTCTGAAACTTAGACTTCAGGACTTCAGATTCAGGTTTGAGCAGACTCTGAGGAACAAGTTCTGATCTCTTCAGAATCTTGATATGTGAAGACTTAGAATCAGAATTTATCATTGTCTTTGGCTTAGAGTTCCTTGGCTTTAAGTTAATCTTAGTCTTAGAACTGGAAGCTTCAGGTTCTGACTGAACTACAACTTCAAACTTAGCACCTTCAGGTACAAAGAAGGTTTTCAATCCTTGCTTGATGCATTCATAACATGCTTTAAGACTGATTTCATTAGGTTTCCCTCCTGAAAATCTAATCCCTTTACCTTTGTTTCTGTAAATGCTATAAATCAATGAAGCAACTTTGCTTCTGTCAATACCAGATATAATAAAATCCTCAAGAGCAATTTCATGTTTGCTTAAAGACTTTCCATTACACTTGTCTTGTAGCTTCTGACAAAGAAACTTGAGCTTCTCTTCATAAGTTTTACAAATGAAGTCAAAGCCTCTAAGTCCTTCTTTAGAAGCTTTCATATCCAATAGAGTTGATTCTTGTTGTTTCATTAAATCAACATATTTTTCTTTTAAATCCTTCAACTCATTGGTTCTGAGTTCAAAGTGTGTAAGAAGTTCTTTAAGAGACTCAATAAGTTCTTCTCTAGAAATTTTAGAATATACCTCATTTTCATCTTCAGAATCTGAATCAGGTTCTGCTTTTGAAGTCACAGTAGCCACTAACCCCACATCTACATTTTCTTCATCTCCAGCTTCTTCCTTTTCAGATCCAGATTCACTATCTAAATCTTCCCAGGTTGCCATTAAACTCTTTTTAATCTGCTTCTTGAATTTTCGTGAGTTGAAACTAGACTTCTTTGACTTATCTTTTGATTTCTCCTTCTGAAGATCAGGGCAATCAGCTATGAAATGTCCAGGCTTCTTACAGTTGAAGCATCCCTTTTGATCTTCTTTCTTGAAACTCTTGTAACCACCTCTCTTGCTCAGAAACTTCATGTTCTTCCTTGCCAGATACTCAAGCTTATTGGAAAGCATAGCCATCTTCTTAGTAGGATCTTCATCAGACTCTTCATCAGGCGACTCTTCTTCAGATTCAATAACTTTAAGAGCTTTTGATGACTTTCCTTTAGATGGTAGAGCAATAGATTTACTCTTCTTAGCTAGCTTATGTTCATTTAGACTTATCTCATGAACCTTGAGAGAGATAACAAGATCTTCAACACTTAAAGTGTTTAAATCTTTAGTTTCCTCAATAGTAGTAACTTTAGGTCTCCATCTATGGAGGAAGAAAAAAATGAGTGCCTATTAGTTACCGGCAACTATACAAGGACTCTATCTCCTAAGCAACTAACGAGACTCACGATTAAAATAGAAAAAGTACATAAAAGTTGGTCCCATCATCTAAAACTTATGTGATTCTTCCTTTTTTTTTTTTTTTTTTCTAAAGGTACATAATAAAATTTGGGGACCTAATTAAATACTCATTTAATTTTACTACCATTAAAGTTATGAAGTCCTTATGAGATACTTTTATTAAAAAAATTATAAATAAATTATGTGTACACATGAGACCCTTTTAATACTTTTAGTTTACCACCTCTTCATTTATGTTCCATCTTTATTTCTTCCATTTGGAGAGATAAAAACATAATATTTTCGAAAAAAAAGTATAAAGTAATTAATGATGGTGGACCCACTTAGTGGTGAGATCCACAATCTATTTTTTTTTGTCTATCTATCTCCAAATTGTATCTTCCATTTATTTTGTCAAATGAAGAGGATCTTAACCTCGTTATGGGTGCTTTTTTACAGTTGCCATTAAATAATAAGTACCTATTTTTTCTTCGTCCAATAGCAGTTCGAAATATGTCGAGGTTCTTGTTAATCTCATTGGAGATGCCCTAACATCTCCAATGGGTAGTCCTTTGCTTAACAAAAACCTCACCCTATTAAATACTCTCATTGGAGAACGAAAAAAGTGTACATATTAGTTACCGACAACTATATAAAGATTCTATCTCTCTCCTAAGCAACTAACAGAACTCACGATTAAAATAGGGAAAAGTATATAAAAGTTGGTCTCATCGTCTCAAACTTATGTGATTCTTCCACTTTTTTTTTTAAAATGTACATATGTAAGTACATATTAGCAGAACTATTTAAGAATTCTTTTAATTTTACTACCATTTGAGTTATTGAATCCTTAATAGCTATTTTTATTAAAAAAAAAAAAATAATATAAATAATTCTTGTGTATACATGAGGGGTTGAGATCCTCTCCATTTATAAAACAAAAATGAAGATGACAATTATGAAAGAGATAGACACAAAAAATTGGTGGGGGGTCCTATCATTAAATGGGTTTCATCATCATTAATTATTTTCAAGATTTTTTGTCTTCATCTTTCAAAATAGAAGAAATGGAGAAGAGTTTAAATGGAGAGGATCTTAACTCATACGTGAAACCTATTTAAAGACATTTTTTTACTTTACTATCATTATGGAGGCTAAAGCCCTTTTCATTGGGGAAGATCTTAAACTTTTAAGACTTTGTACCTATTAGGTACCTTCATTAAGAAGAAAATTTGTTGGGGTCTTATAAGATGCAAAGTCTCATTTAAGACCATAATGTAATGATATAAAATTATTTATAATGGATTAGTGAATCTCATTTAAAAAATTGTGTGAAATGCTGGATTGGAGGAATCAAATGCTTATTAGACCATCTTATAGGTTTTCTTTCTCGTGAACTCATCTACGGTTTTCTCCCGTCAAGGATCCTAACCATTAAATATATCATCTCTCTTAATATCTTAATATTTTAACATTTAATTATTCATGTGTATTTATTACTCAATGGTTAAGATTACACTGGACCCTCTCATGCATTTTCAAAAAGTTGAGATCCTCTTAATTTATGAAAATAAATGGAGATTACCGTTATAACAAATATAGACACAAAAATAGATGATGAGTTTCATTATTAAATGAGTCTAAATAATAGAAATAAAGAAGATGGCGTACAATGTTAACCAGTATTTCTTGAACAATGGATAAGGATCTTAACGCAATAGTGCATCCATGTTCTTAACTCGTTGCTCGTGGCACCTAGGAAACTTGCAGTATAAGCATATTCTTCTCTATGTGCTTGGTGATGGCCCCACACCAGCTTCTGAAACAAGACTCTCATGATACCCAAACACAAACCCATCTCAACCGTCCATTCATCTTTCTTTATCCCACGACCAACGGTCCAGATTCACCACCCCTCACTAACAGCCACGTGTGCAACCACCTATATATATATTCCATTTCACTCCCACTCATACTTTCACTTTCTCGAGAAAAAAACCACAGAAAATCACAGAAACACAGAGAAAATTTTCAAAAAAAAAAAAACACGAGAATTTGATTCTTGCAACAATGGCGGTTACGATCAAGATTGTTAAAGCTCGTCAGATCTTCGATAGCCGTGGAAATCCAACCGTCGAAGTGAGTTTCGTGTTTTTCTTTTCTTTTTTCGTTTTTTGTTTGGAAGCTGAGAAAATGAGCGGGAAAATAAAGAAATTTTATCAAATAAATTAATACTATTATTATTTCACTAGCACCGACACTTCTGATTGAATACGTGTCGGACACCGGCACATGTTATTATATTTAATATTTTTCAGTGTTGATGTGTCTGTATCCGGTGTCTGTGTCCGTGTTTTATTGATTATTACGTTTCATCGATTATTACAGGTTTTGGTGTGTTTTTTATTTTGGATAATTTTAGGAATTTGTTGATGAGAAGCTGTGGTTTCTAATTTTGGTTTTGTTATTGTTAGGTTGATGTTACTCTTAGTGATGGAACTTTTGCTAGAGCTGCTGTTCCTAGTGGTGCTTCAACAGGTAAATGATTGGTGAAAATTTGATTTGATTTCGTGTTTGTGTGTGTTGATTTTGTTGAACTTTTTGTGTTATTTGAGGAATGTTTGGATTTGGTACATTTTTGTAGTAATTTATTGTTTATGTTGTGAAATAGAAAGGAATGTTGAAGTTGATGTGATGTTTTTTGGTTTCTAATTTTAACTAAACTGTGGGTTGACATGTGTGTACTATGTAGTACATTATTGTTGATGTCTGCATGATGAATGTGACTTGTGTGTACTATGTAGCACTGACACTTTAGATTATTGAATGCTCGGAAGACAAGTGTATGATGCAACACTGACACATGTAATTACATTTAATTTAATAATTTTTGTTTTCTCAAATTATTATCTGAGTCTGTGTGTCAGTGTTCTGTCTTGCTTCATAGCTTTTATGTTTCAAAAGGTAAATGATCGGTGTTTGTTTGAGATATTGTAGAGAAAATTGAATTTGATTTTGTGCTTGTGTGTTGATTTAAGGAATATTTGGATTAGGTACGTTTTGTGGTACATTATTGATTGTGTTGTGAGGAAATAGAAGTGATTGTTGAACTTGGAGGGATGTTTTGTGGTTTTTAAGAACATGCATGATGCATGTGAGTTGTGTACCATGTGGTACTCAACTTTAGATTATTTGATGCGCGTCTGACATGTGTTCGATGCAACACGGACATATGTGTAATGCATTTTTTTAGGAATATTTTGATTTGCTGCACTTTTGTATGTGTTTTGTTAAGTAAGTTATTGCTTGTGATGTGATAAAATATAAATGAATGGTGAACTTGAAGTGATGTTTTGTTGTTTCTAACGAAAATGCATGATGCATGTGACTTGTGTACTATGTAGTACTGACATTTCAAATTGATTGCACGTTGAACATGTGTCCGATGCAAAACTGACATGTGGTTATGTTTAAATCATTAATCACTTTCATCTTGTCAGATTATTATCAGTGTCTCTGTGTCTGAGCTTCATTGCTTTTGTATTTTATTAATTGTAAAGTTTCATCTGGTTATAGTGTGGGTTGGTAGTTCAGAAAGTCATGTGTTATGACTCATAACTCGTTTTGTTTTTGTCAAAGGTGTCTATGAAGCTCTGGAATTGAGGGACGGTGGCTCAGACTACCTTGGGAAAGGTGTTCTTAAGGTACTTGATACATTTTTTTTGTTTCATATTGATGTATTTAGAAGTTCTTTTCTAATTTTGGGAAGAATGATGGATTTCCTTTTAAAAATCTCAGTATCTGTTTGATAAGCTTTTTTATTTTGTCCCTTACCTTACAATCCCTTTTTACTATATTTTTGTTTACCAGTAACTTATGTTTGTTTTAGGAAGTTATTTATTTCTGTAATTTTTTCCTGAATGAAATGGAGCTGATAATAAGATTCCAAATTTGTTTTGGCTTAGGCTGTCGAGAATGTGAATTCAATTATAGCACCTGCTCTTCTTGGCAAGGTATTGTGGAACTATAATATTGGGTTATTTGGACATATGCTGTATTGTTTTTAAATCCAGTTTTTATAGAGTGGCTAAATTTGTTATCTGCGTTTACAGGACCCAACCAAGCAGACTGAAATCGACAATTTTATGGTACAGCAGCTTGATGGAACTGTTAATGAGTGGGGATGGTGCAAGCAGAAGGTATCACTATAGGATTTTTTTTTGCTTATTTTGTGACTCCGTTTATGGAGACGGTAATAGACTAATAGGCATTCCTTTTTTGCTGATTGGATTTCCACAATCTTGTAATTTTCAGCTTGGAGCCAATGCTATTTTGGCGGTGTCACTCGCTGTATGTAAAGCTGGTGCTTTAGCAAAGAAAATTCCTCTGTACAAAGTATGTGAGATTTCAGTAACTATAGTTTCTATCTCGTTTGCTTGTGTATTCATAAATTGCTTTGGTATATTTTCAAAAAATATTCAGCATATTGCAAATCTAGCTGGAAACAAGACTTTGGTATTGCCTGTACCTTCATTCAATGTTATCAATGGAGGCTCACATGCAGGAAATAAGCTTGCAATGCAGGTAAAATCTATCGAATAGTAAATGTCAATTGAATAAGGTTTTTTTTTTTTTTTTATCAAAATATTTATATTTCTGTCTTTTATATAGGAATTTATGATTCTCCCTGTTGGTGCATCTTCTTTCAAAGAAGCTATGAAGATGGGTGTGGAAGTATACCATCACCTGAAGGTTAATGCCTTTTTGCCTAACTTGCTTTAGCAAAAAACAAAAATGTATGACAGGAATATTTTTTCTTTAGTGCCATTTATTAAGTTGTTTTATTTGCCTTACAGGCTGTGATTAAAAAGAAGTATGGACAAGATGCTACTAATGTTGGTGATGAAGGTGGCTTTGCTCCTAATATCCAGGTCCTTACTTGCTTCTTTTGGTTTTTGTTATCCAAGTGTTACCTAAAAGTAGTTCATGATTTGAATTCTCACAATTAGTGGACTCATTTATTTTGCTTGCATATTAGGATCCTTTGTAGTGTGATAATCCAAATTTGCATACAAAATAATTATTTATGCTGTTGCTCTATATTCCATAACAAACATTAAGTATCTCTATTCTGCTTTCTGCTTCATTACATTTTCATGTTGCCGAAATGCAGTTTTTAAATTTTATAAATGTTCTGTTTAATGTATAGGAAAACAAAGAAGGACTTGAGCTTCTGAAGACTGCCATTGCAAAAGCTGGTTATACTGGAAAGGTTGTAATTGGGATGGATGTTGCTGCTTCAGAATTTTATGATAACAAGGGCAAAACATACGACTTGAACTTCAAGGAAGAGGTAGACAACTTGTGAACTTTTTCCTGAAGTTTCTCTATTTTTATTCCTTTGTTGAGATATATTTCTTCGTCAAATGCTTTAACTAGATAAGTGACTACCTTATTGCAGAATAACGATGGATCAGAGAAAATCTCAGGAGACAGCTTAAAGAATGTGTACAAGTCATTTGTGTCAGACTACCCAATTGTGTCCATTGAGGATCCTTTCGATCAGGATGACTGGGAGCACTATGCAAAATTAACAGCTGAAATGGGTCAGCAAGTACAGATCGTTGGTGATGATCTTCTTGTTACCAACCCAAAGGTACTTTATTAACTCTCAAACTTAGGAGTTATGTTCCACAAACATGTATCCTGTTGTGTTTTTGACATTATTCTGTTTGTTATTGGTTCCTTAGCGTGTGGAAAAAGCAATTAAAGAGAAGTCTTGCAATGCCCTTTTGTTGAAGGTAAATTTACCTTCAGCCGTAATTTTTTATTTACTAGCGGAAGAAGAGTTTCGTCTTAATGAACTATCCTTTTAATTCTCTATCAAATCTGATGAGAATTTTCTTCATAACCTATTCGATAGGTGAATCAAATTGGAAGTGTGACTGAAAGTATTGAAGCTGTGAGAATGTCTAAGCAAGCTGGCTGGGGTGTCATGGCTAGCCACCGAAGGTATTGAACGTCCATTGTTTTCCCAATTAGTTCTGTTTTGTTCTGTTTTCTAATGTCATTTTCTGTACATGGACACTAATGTGTTAATCTTCTTTATTGTAGTGGTGAAACTGAGGATACCTTCATTGCTGATCTCTCAGTTGGGCTAGCAACAGTAAGTTATCATTTGCTTTTTCCCAATAATGTTATGTTATAAGCTTCATGTCAAACAATATGTCAAGATTTTGTAACTTGGAAATTATTTACCATCTCTGTTGAAGCTTATAAGATTTGGTCATGCTACGTCATTGTTTAACAGGGTCAGATCAAGACGGGAGCTCCCTGCAGATCTGAAAGGCTTGCTAAGTACAACCAGGTAGAACCACAAAACTCCTTATCTTTTTTAGTTGAGCTGAGTATGGTCTCACTTCAGTAGCTAGTTATGTCTTTGAAAATTGTATTTTGTAATGCCATATCCATTTGATTTAAAAGCTCTTGTGCTTCTATTTTTTTGTATTATTTGTTCTATATTTACTTCCATAATGTGAAATAAAATTTAATAGTAGATAGCTCTATGTTGATTTAAGTTAGAACATTGTTTTGAACCTCTTTGATCTGTGTTGCAGCTTCTTAGGATCGAGGAGGAGCTTGGTGCTGCAGCAGTCTACGCTGGTTCCAAATTCAGGGCCCCGGTTGAGCCCTATTGATATTTGAACACAAACTGCAGCAGTTTATGCTGGTTCCAAACTCGGAGCCTTGGTGGAGCTCTTGATATTTTGATGCAACCTGCGTTAAATAAGTTTCTATTGACGCTGACAGCACTGGCGGGCATAAATGATATATATCTGCACTTATTAAACTGTCTGTATAAGAGAATAGTTTTTTTTTTTTAAGAACTCTAACAAAATATATATAGTTTTGTCGAGTGTTTAATTTTGGAACGAGGGCAATAGGGAAGTACTTTGAGTTTAATGTGTCTGTTTGGGGTGGCTTTGAATTTGATGTGTCTGTTTGGGGTGGTTTGGCTTGGTTAAATATCAAATATTAGCACAAATTCTGGGTGGATTATATTGATTTTGATGCAGATATTGACTTGTGAATCCGGATTCAAGAGTATGTTTTCTTACACAATTTTTCATCCCACGTTTTCCTAGATGTGTGCATGTCATTGAACTCATTCATAAACAAAACATCAAATTGTACGAGCTTTAAAAGAAACATGAAACTGGATTTGAGTCTCAAAACTATTAAGAATCTTTCTTCATAATTATAACGATCTTTTGAATGTTGTCACTGTCAAAAGACTTAATAATTTTAACAACAATCGATTTCAATAAAAACCCACATTTTAATCACAATCTAACTCTTGATTTCATGTCCTTGCAAGTTTATTCTATTCAGAACAATAAGTGGTAAGTCTTTACATTTTAAATTGGAAACACATATATTCATCTCCCTTCATGAAGACTTACATGTTTTGATGAAGGACTTAATAGAGGTTGTTGATTGTCTTTGTGAAGGTTCGAATGACTTGTTGGGTGATGATAGTGTTCATCTATCAATATGATTGATCCTTTTTCTTTTCTTTTTTGAAAAATATGATTGATGCTTGTCAATGTGGAGTTAACATGAACTGATAAATTGGCTTGGAAAGATATTATAGGTATCAACTATCGCATATGCCTTAATTATTTGTTGTATATTTGATGTTAAGGTTTAGTCTTTGTATGGTTCATATTTCAAGCTTTTATTTTTAGATTTTAAAAAGTTAAAATCAGTATCAAATATATATTATCATTTGATTAATAAGTCTTCATGAAGGGAGATGAATATATGTGCTTAGATTGCATTATTTTAAGAATTTAAATCCTTATTTTAAAGGGAATTTCATTTCATTTTTATAGATAAATAAAATATCAATAGCAATTGAAAAGTTAAACAAATAAGTGGTTGAATTAAGGTTGGAACCCTCGTCACATTGTTCGGTTTAGCAATTTTGGTATTTTTGTCCGTTGTAACATGCTCGGCCGCTTTTAAGTGTCATCGACTGACACCATAAACCAACACGAATCTTTTTAGCGTGTTTTGTCCTCACTTGCTTTCTGTAAAACTTCTCATAAGTCATCACCCAAAATTGTTCCAAGTCAATCAAGCTTAAGCGTAGAGTTCTTATCAAATGGACTACAAAAAGAAAAGATGTATTTTGTTGGTACAAGTATTACCAAACAATTATTATGAGTTTTCATTCAACCATGCAATCACATATCCGCATGATCTCAAGATCCCTCTCATTCTGATGTGAACTCGGTTCGCCTAGAGGTTGTCATGAGCTGCTCATAGTCATGTATTCTGCACCAATAACCAATCTCGGACATTGTTTGTCTTGGGTGTAACACCTGAGGCTTCAAGTGCAGGGAGTGGTCGTCGGTGCATAAGGCATGACGATGAGCGGCTCTTGGAAGCTTCTAGGCAAACTGAATCACATCGGAATGAGAGGTATATTGTGACCATGCATGTATGAGACTGCATGATTAAGGAAAAACATATAAGAATTGTTAGGTACCACCTATAACAACAAAATGCACCTTCTTTTCAGTAGTTCATTCCATAAGAACTCTATAGTTGTTTGTGTTTGACTTGAAGCATTTTTGGGATGAGTGATCTTCTGGGAAGTTTCCAGGACAGTGTGTGAGTGAGGACAAAACACTCTAAAAAGACTCGTGTTGGTTTGTAGGGTCCATTGACTTGTAGGGTCAATCGACAATACTTAAAGTCGGTTGGAATGTTACATTGGGCGTTACATCAGTTGGTCTACAACTTATATACTTATGTATTTAATTTCTATTCTTAGTGGTGGCCGAGGTTTGAACATCATATCTTGCATATATTATGCATTGTCCCTACCAACCGAGTTAAGCTCACGAAGACATGTATTTAATTTCTATACACATATGTTATAAATTTTTTTGAAATATCTGTACAAATATCTACTTGACTTTATTTTCATTGGGTGTACAGGTAAAATAATGAAAATTAATCTTATACTACTATTCTTTCAATTTTTTTCCACTGAGATTAATCTTTATAAAATTATTATTTCATTTTTTTAGGGGATTATTATTTCATTTTATTCATTAAGTTTATTCTATTTACACAACTTGAATTTTTTATTTTATTTTTCGGTAAATAAAGTAAATAAAGTTTGACAAAAGATTGTTTTCATCAAAATTTAAATTCGGATTCTTTGAACAATTTGTATTGGTAGAACTTATTAATTATTTGGTTATTTATTTATTTTATTGCAAAATTATTCTTTTTCAATAAAATAAAATTTGAAAGAATAACTTTGACTAAAGAAAAACATTTGTGCAGTTTTATATGTAAGGATCAAAGTGAGAAGTCCTTTGCTTCATCCTTCAAAAAAACCCAATTCATAAAAACTCAATATTCGATTTTTCATTTCCTCAGATGGAAAGCGCATCAGAACTCGTTGAATTTCCATTGCTATTAACACCAATCGATTCTCACTATCGAGCTTGTACAATTCCTTATAGATTCCCTTCTGATAATCCGAGAAAGGCCACTCCTAATGAAATCTCTTGGATTAATCTCTTCCTTAACTCCATACCCTCTTTCAAGTATGTATCTGTCATTTTTGTTTTTTTTTTGAAAAATTTGATTTTTTTTATCTGATTTGTTTTTTTTTAATGATTTTAGGATACCCTTTTGTTTGTTTTGATTTTTTATGGCTTGTTTGGTTCTATAGTGATAAGAATTGATTTTTAGTGAATTGATTCTTTAAAATTGATTTTAGATAAAAGTTGTGTTGCATGGACACTTCTGATTGAATGTGTGTCCCATTATCCGACATGTGTTGTGTCCAACATTGACACGACACCGACACTTGTGATTATGTAGAATTATGTCATTTTATCAAAATTTTATCGTGTATCCGTGTCAGTGTCGTGTGTCTATGTATGTGCTTCATAGGATAAAAGTCAGTTGAATATGTAACGTGATTTACATTTAGATGTATTTATGTAAAAATGAATTTAATAATAAATTTAGGGCTAAAATGAATTGTAGAAGCCTAAAGCTACAAATCCTAGCTTCAACTAGAATAAATTATTCAAGTAAAATCAATTCCCCTTTTAAATCATCCAAACATGAGCCTATGTTTGGGAACTAAGTTATCCCACCGCCACCGTGCGTCTATCAGAAGCTGGAAAGAGCAACTTCTATACAAACGTGCCTCGGGACGTGATCTTTCAAGGCTACACCGTGTATCCAAACAGGCAAAATATCAATTCTACAACCTCAAAAATCAATTTGAGCCTTTAAAATTGAAACCAAAACATACACTAAGTTTGTGGTAAAAATTGGTGCTTTTGTTTTATTTTATTTTTTGCATGTATGAAGCATTGACACAGACACAGACACCAGTAGTAATGTAAGATAATAACAAAATTGAATGTAATTACATGTATGTGTCGAGCAGTGTGACATGTCTTCAATTAGAAGTGTTGGTGTTACTAGATTTTGTGGTACTTGTTTGCTAGATTTTTTGCTATTAAAAAATTGGTATTTGTTTTTGGTATCTGATTCGCTGTTTTTGAATGATCATAGTATACACCAAAATATTTGAAAACAATTAGGATGATTAACACTATTCAGATATGTGTGCTTAGTTAGGTTCAGTGAATGATTATTGAATATAACAAATGCTTCAAACTCATTAGCCATTCATTGTGACATGTTGATATATCCATTAACCATCCACTGAATTCAATTAACAATGTATTTGAACTAAGTTAACCATCTAAATTGTTGTCGAAGACAGCTCTTTTTGATACGATAAGCTGAATTGTTTTATATTTTTTTTGTAATTTGATTAATTTTTTTTTCATGTGTAGTTTACGTCATGTCAGGCTTTCTTTACTCATTCACTTGGGCCTTTTATTCTTTTTAAAATATGTTCTTCATTTCTCACTTGCATAATACCATTTAAATATAAAACAGAGCTTGCACTAGAATAATGGTAGTGATGGATGAATCACCTATTCAGGTGACATCACCATTAACATCTGTTAGCTACTTATCTTTCAAAATAGCACCTTGACATATTTGTAACTGCCATAATTATACAATAAGGCTTCCTATTATATTATCATCGTGATTTTACTTATATCACCCTTTTGAAAATTTTCCTCCCATTTCTTTAGCACTGGATTGAGGAGAGTATAGCTTATCACAAATATATGTTTCAATTGTTTCAATAATTTATCCGTGACTTTATGTACTTTTGTAGTTTTTTATAGCCCGGCTTAACAAAAACGCCGTCACCGATTACAGTTCATTTTAACCTAGATCTAGGATCATTTTCAAACAACTTAGAAGCATTATGATTTGTTCTTTTCACTATTGTCAAATAGCAGCCGTTGCATACCGAAATCTAAACGTATCACTATTGTTTTGTGATAGATTATATAGCACAAAGTGTTGTCAAATAGTGGCTATAGCTGCACTGTAGCGTTGCAGAATTTGAACATACTGCTATTTTCCGTGTTCTGCGATTGACAATACTGGTTCTTTTCTAATCTAGGTTAGTAGAAGCAACTAATTGATGGCAATACTAACATTTACTGATTTTAGTGAAATATGTGATTTTAATATTATTACATGTATTCTTGTATTTGTGTGATTCCTATATATTGCATTCCCCACCTTTTTGGAAAAAGGCTTTGGTGGTTGTTGTTTTATTGTCTACATTATTTATACTTTTTATTTGTCAGGAAGCGTGCAGAGAGTGATACCTCTGTTCCCGATGCTGCAGAAAAAGCTGAAAAATTTGCTCAAAGGTGATTCTTCTTATCTTATTTCTTCTACATTTTAGTTTGTAGTATAGAATTTCCTAATTACATCTTTGGTTTTTGCATTCCCTGGAAAAGGTATGCTGATATACTTGAAGATTTCAAGAAAGATCCCGAAAGTCATGGTGGTCCACCTGATTGCATTGTATGTTCTATACTATATCTGGCATTATACCCTAATATACCCTAATAGTTTGATGATGTGTCTAATTACCTTCTTTGTTTTTTCTTTTTTAACTTTATTGCTTGGCGATTTGCTAGCTTCTATGCAGACTTCGTGAGCTAATACTTAGAGAATTGGGATTTCAAGATATCTTTAAAAAAGTCAAGGTAAGTTTATCTGCAATTCGGGATCCTATTTGTTATTGCTATACAGCCATAGATAATAAACTGTTGAACATTGTTGTCAAATAGTGGCCAGTGTTGTTAAATAACGGCTATATTAGCGCTACAGCATAGATGAACTTGAACAAATCACTATTATTCCTTGATACGCTACTTAGCACAAAATATTGTGATATAGTGGCGCTATAGCACTGTTGCCAGGGTGGTGGGAGAGGGGGGACAGACAGGTGACATGGTCCCCCCAAGTTTTATAATTTAAGAGTTACATAGTCAATTACTATATGTCCCCATGATCATTGGTTAATTACTAAGCAATGTTTGAATGAAAATAGTTGATATGTAAGGCATAATGCGCGAGTGCGATGTGTGGCTGAAGGTGTTGATACATGTTGGTTACTAGCTAGGCTAATGAGAGATAAAATTTGAGGAGGAGTGGTAGAATAGTAATTTTGATTCCTTTTTGTAGTGACCATTAAAAAAGGCCTAAAAAAATTAGCACACTACTATGTAAAACTGTTGTTTCATCCTGTAGCATGCTAATTACGCTATATAAATATCTGGGTTTTGCTCATGGTCCCCATAGATTTTGATTCCTGACTCTGCCTGCCACCAACTGTTGTGTAGTGGAATTTGAACAAACTGTTGTTTTTTGCGATCCTCTATTGACAACACTGATAGCAAAACTATTGTTCTGCGAATACTCTATTTAGTACAAAGTATTGTCATATAGCGGTCATAAGTTATAACGGAGCTGTAGCATTGTAGCCTAGTTGAATCTGAAGAAATTGCTATTTTCTGTAATTTGCGATTGACAACACTGATGTTGAAGAAGAATGTGTTCCTATCTGATTGTTATGGTTGAAGTGTGTTACAGGAATGAAGTATTACTCCCTCCGTTTCATAATGCGTGTCACTTTAGCCAAAAAAATTGTTTCAAAATGAATGTCACATTACATTTCCAATACAACTTTAATTTTTTTCTCCCAACTTTACCCTCAATAAATACTCAAACTTTTCTCTTACACAATTTTCAATGCAACTTTAAGTTTGTCTTTTTCTTGGGCATTTTAGTAAAAGTGTTATGTCTAATGATTATTTCATTCAATTCCTTAATTTGTGTGCAATTGGCTAAAACGACACTCATTTTGAAACGGAGGGAGTAGCAAACAAGTATTAGTGAATTAGCTTATTTTAAGTGTTAGTTTTACTTGAAGTCATTTTACTCTTTTAGCCTCGATGGTTGTGTTTAAATATGGCTTGGTGCCTCATTTGACAATCAATCAAACATTTTAACAATTATCTTCTCTCTAAAACCCTAAAACTTTCATTCAACACTATTCTCACATGACTTCTCTTTTGTACCGAATTCTAGAATTCCTACACTGAGACTTGGATTTTATCGGTTCGTCCCTAGAATCCATTTTTACCATCTCAATGTAGGAATTCTAATGATTTAGAATAGAATTCGGTACAAAGAGAAGTCATGTTGGAATAGTGTTGAATGAAAGTTATAGGGTTTTAGAGAGAAGAAGATAATTGTTAAAATGTTTGATTGATTGTCAAATGAGGCACCAAGCCATATTTAAATACAACCATCAAGGCTAAAAGAGTAAAATGACTTAAAGTAAAACTAATACTTAAAATAAGCTAATTCACTAATACTTGTTTACTGATACTTTATTCCTGTAACAAAGTGCATAACATCTTCCATGGATTTAGAGGAAAATATAATGCAATTGTTTTCAGGATTAGTTGACTGAGAACGTCTACATTTACCGACAAAAGTAGTGTGAAATTCAACATATCTTGTTATCAATTTCATTAAGAGAGAGCTGTGTTGTATAAATCACATTATCAGTGGACCATGTAGTTTAATTTTTGTTGAGATACTAATTGCTTTTCTGATTGAATGCTATAGGATGAAGAAAATGCAAAAGCCATTTCCCTGTTTGAGAATGTTGTTCGTGTTAATGATGCCATTGAAGATGAAGTCAAGCGAATGGAGAATCTAGTTAGAGGAATTTTTGCAGGAAACATATTTGATCTTGGTTCTGCACAGGTAGAATGATTTTCTATGCGTTCTTTTAATAACTTCTGGATAAATAAAATTATGATTAATGTTTTGCTATTTGTTACAATTACAATCTGTAGAAAGAAATAGGGTGAATGCTGTTATGTTTTATGACTGCCTATTTAGAGAGACCACAATAGAGAATAATTCTTGATGAGAATTTTAAGAAATAAAAATAATGAGACAATAAATAGGAAGACACGCATTCACTAAAAGAATCATGTGGATTCTTCTAGAAAACACACGGGTTCCAAACCCCCCCCCCCCAAGTTGGTGCGTAGATATCTATCTTGCTTATCAAATGCTCAACGACGGGTCTTGCCAAGTTTTTGGTTAAAATTTCCACAATTATGATTTTGGTGTCTGACTTCTTTATGAAATGATGGTCAATCTCAATACGCTTGGTTCTTTCATGCTGAGCTGGGTTGTGGGCTATGCTAATGACAACTTTATTGTCAAAATATAACTTCAATAGAAGCTCAGTTTTCATCTTAAGTTCCTCCAGGACTCTTTGGATCCATAATCCTTCACAAATACCCTGATCCATAATCATAACAGCCATAACATAACGTCATCATCATTATTCGAAACTAAAAATGATTCAAAGCATGAACTTATTGGTTTGGAAATGTGGGTTGGACTTGGACCTAACTCAACCTTACAAACCGGCTTGTAAGATGAGGACTGCCCCCCACTTATAAACACTTGTTCAACCCCAATCTCTTCCAATGTGAGACTCTTAACACCCTGCCACGTCCATGACTGGATCTGGAGCATGACTCGACTGGCCTTGTAGCAGATGACATATTGAATCTTGGATATATTTTGATACCATCTTCGAGTTTGGGTTGGCATAACTCCACCTTATAAAACCGACTTGTGAGGTGATAGATGCCTCTCTTTATAAACTCTAGTCACCTTATCTTTAATCTATGTGAGACTTTGTTTTTCCAATACTTTTTTCTTTTTATATTTTTAAGTCAAATAAAAGTACACACTTACAACCACAACAACCAACCGTTATCCCACTAAACAGGGTTGGATAAAAATACACACTTCTTATTTTAAATTATTTCTTATGTCATTGGACATCTAGAGCGCCCGAGTGGCCTGATGGCGGAAACCATATAACAGGTGGCCTAACATATCTTGGATAGGCTCTGATTCCATCTTAGAATTTGGGTTGGGCCTAACTCAACTTTATAAACTGGATTGTAAGGTGACGGGTGCTTCTTTTTATAAACTCTAGTCGGACCTTATTTTTAATCTACATGAGACTTTGTTTTTCCAATACTTTTTTCTTTATTTTTATTTTACGACAAATAGATGTACACACTTCTTATTTCAAATTATTTTATATGCCATTACAATTAAGGCTAGTAATTAGTGTCATCATATTGGAAATAGGAGTTGTTTATTATTATTATTATTATCATTACAATTTATACGTCTAATATGTTGGGGACAATCCTTGTAAGTGGTTCCGTTGGCATAGAAAAATAGCCTTATTGTAAGGTAGTGAATTCTCTGCAGTAGTAGTACTCCAAAGTGTCGGTTTCTTGTTGTCATTACGACTTTGAATAGGTCCAACAAATGTATTTACGTCATGAGGGGTTGTTTTATGTGGCAGGACTTTAAAGCTTTTCAAAACATCTATAAGAGATCAATCTTCAGCTTTATTTTCAGCAGGCTGCTTGTGTAAATGTGTTGAGGGAGCATGTCCCATGCTTAATCGACTCTCTCCAAAAACCTTTATTGTTTCCATATGCCAGTTGACTAAACGAATTTTAGGTCGAAATTTCCACTTCATTTTTCCTTCCCAAGAAAAATTCCGGTTATAGCTGAGACACGTTAGTGAGCCATAACCCGTGTGCAGTAAATTTGTTTGAGACTTGTTTGGATCATGTGCATTCTCCTTTGATGCACACAATGGGTGGCCATTGTTGGGCCATAAAAAATTTCTCGTAATAGGATATGGAGGGATTTGCTTGTGAAATGTGCTTAAAAGCCTGATCTGATGAATGTCTCATTCTTGAATGCCAAAGGATAGTGTTGTCCTTTTGTATAGCAGCAAATGCAGCTCCGTTCACTTCTCCTTTGAGCACAAAAACCTCTTCATACAAATTACATGAATCCATCATCCTCTTAGAAGCTTGGTCTAGCCACTCTTGTTGATTAAAAACCAAAGAATGAGAGTTCAGTGACAACAACCATAACAATTTATTTGCATGTGATGAACATTTGGTCAACTCACAGTAGCATGGTTGGACCAAGCTTCAAAGAGGATGATTGGTTCAAGTAATTTGCATGAAAGGAGTTTATGTGCTCAAAGGAGAAGTGAATGAAGGCATTTGCTTCTACACAAAGGAACAACACTATCCTTCAGCATTCAAGAATGGGACATCCATCAGACCAGGACCTTAGGCACATTTCACAAGCAAGTACCTCAATATCCTACTACGAGTATTTTTTATGGCCCTACGGTGCCCACCCACTGTGTGCATCAATAGAAGATGCACAAGACCCGATCTTGTCTTAAACAATTTTATGATACATGGGTTGTGGGCCAGTAACGTGTCTCACCCATACCTTGAGCTTTGCATTGGAAGAAAAAAATGAAGTGAAAATTTCTATTCAAATTCGTCTAGTCAATCGACGCTTCAACTTCACTAGGAATGACCCACCGTTGTATCTGGAGACGATAAAGATTTGTGGGAGAAAGAGTAGATAAAGAATGAGACATGCTCCCTCAACACATTTACACAACCAGCCCATTTTCAGTTGGCTCTACAAATCAAGCTGAAGCTTGATCTTATTGATGTTTTAAAAAACTTTAAAGTCATGCCACATAAAACAACCCATAGTGACATAAATACAATTGTTGAAGCTATTAAAAGTCGTAATGACATCAAGGAGCCGACATTTTTGTGTACAGTACTACTACTATTACGGGGAACTCACTACCTTACAAGAAATAAGGCTATGTTTCTATGCCAATGGAACCACTTACAAGGATTGTTCCCAACATGACAACTCTTTTCAATATGATGATTATTACTAGCCTTGATTGTAATGGCATATAAATAATTCGAAATAAGAAGTGTGTAGTTTTATTTGTCTTTAAAACAACTAAGCCTTATCTCACTAAGTGGTGTCGTCTAGATTGAGTTAGGCCCAACACAAATTCTAAAATGGTGTATTGGAAAAACCACATAGATTAAAACTAAGGTCTTACTAGAGTTTATAAAGAAAAGCACCTCTCACCTTACAAGACGGTTTTGTGAGGATGAGTTAGACCCAATATAAAAACTTAATATGGTATCAGAGCCTATTGATTCGAGCCGCCCACCATTTATATCCACAGCCACATCAAGCTCAATATGCTAGGCGTCGATACAAATAGTGGTTACCATATTATATTTTTATATTGGGTCTAACTCATCCTTACAAAACTGGCTTGTAAGGTGAGGGATGCCTCTGTGTATAAACTCTAGTAAGGCCTTTTCTTTAATCTAGTCAGACTTTGTTTTTTCAATACACCACTCATGTCCAACACTATTGGGCTTGGTGCGTGGATATAAATGGTGGGTGGTCCGAGTCAATAGGCTATGATACCATATTAGAATTTGGGCTCAACCTTACGAAACCAACGTGTAGGGTGCAGGCTGCCCTACTTATAAACACTTGTTAAGGCTGTATCTTTTCAATCTCATTTGGGTTAGCCTGGTGGTGTTGGCTTAGGACCTTGGAGTGTGCTCCTCTCAATGTCTTAGTTTGATTCTCTTCTGTGTCAATATCATTGGGCTAGTTTGGCTGCTTAAAAAAATAAAAAGACTATTGCTTCAAATGTGGGACTATTACCTCATGCTCATAGTTGGACATATGGGGAGTGACCGATAGAGGAAACCTAATAGCAGGTGGCCCAGCGGATCTTGGATAGGCTCTGATATGATCTTAGAATTTGTATCGGGCCTAATTTAAGTATTCAACCTTACAAAAATGGTTTTCTAAGGTGAAGGGTGTGTCTCTTTATAAACTCAAGTCATACCTTATCTTTAATCTACGTGGGACTTGATTTTTCCAATAGTTGTGATTCAAATGTCAAAGTAGTACAGTCTTTCATCCTCCTTAGCACATCCAATCATCTTCCCCGAGTTCAAATCCTGAATGATACGTTAGAACATAAAAAGTTCTTTTGAATGAGCTAAACTAGCCCACCCAAATTGACATTGGGGAGAATCGAACCTGAAACCTTGAGGAGGAGCACACTTCAAGGTCCCAAGCCAACACCACAACACCACCAGGCCAACCCAAGTGGGTTAGAACATAAAAAGTTAGTTTAACAATTTTTATCTTAGGCTAATTTACCAACAAGCTCTAGACCATATGATAGTTTTGGAACTTGTAGAACATAATTAAGAGTCAACATTGGAAACAACTGAAAAAAGGCATCTGCGACTTTTATTTTTTGATTACCTGCACATGAACTATATGAAGACAGCAGAGTAGGTTCACCTGTTATGTGATCAGTTGCACCTGAATCTATTATCCAAGTGCGGTTGAGACCGGCACTCAGAAGGGCTGAATTACCATTTTGTGCTATAGCGCATGACGAAGTTTGAGATTCAAGGAGTTTGAACAGTTTACTAGTTGTCCCGCCATGAGTGAAAGCGTAGTTGGAAAAGATTGCTCCTCTTGATCAGACTTACTGTCCTGGAATGCATGACCCCTGTTACCACTTTTCTTCGTCCAGTTTAAAGGCTTGTCGTTGAGTTTCCAACATGTTTCACACGTGTGCCATGCACTTTTGTATTGATCGCATCACACCAAGGTTTTCTCGACTTCTTACCTTTGTTGAAATTCCAAGGAATCTTACCATCAATAATCTTTGCCATTGAGGACACAACCCAAAGATGGCAGATGCTGAATCACCAGAAAGAAGAAAACTGTCAAAACTTTACCCAAAAACGAAGTATCTGGGATCATTATTTTGACCACGGAAACGGAAAGAGGATTTGCCAATCTACAATATGCGAAAATATATAAAAAAAAAAAATCTGGGGTGGGGAAGGTGTGTTTGTGAGTCTCGCGCTGGAGTAACACATGCTTTTATGTTTTATTCATCAGTCAAGCGACTGGTTATATAGAGATTTCAAAAATTGATAATAATTCTCATGAGAATTGTAAGAAATAAAATTAAAGAGACAATAAATAGGAAAATATGCATTGACTAAAAGTATCATGTCGATTCTCCTCGAAAACATACAGGTTCCAACACAATCATATGAATGAGTTTAGAAAATCATATTTTTTTGTAGTTTATGTATTAACATATTATCTTTGCAATTCCTTGAAGCTTGCAGAGGTTTTCTCTAAAGATGGAATGTCCTTTTTGGCTAGTTGTCAAAATCTTGTCCCCCGTCCTTGGGTTATTGATGATCTTGAAGCTTTCAAAGTGAAATGGATCAAGAATTCATGGAAGAAGGCAAGTTTTTTGTGCATAAATCAACTCAACATTAATATGAATTGTTGAATTTTTGTTCTTCTGTCCTATATTTTCTGCATTTGCATTGTTGTAATCTGTCCCCTTCATCATTGCAGGTTATCATATTTGTTGATAACTCAGGTGCTGATATTATTTTGGGTATTTTACCGTTTGCCAGAGAGCTTCTTCGGCGTGGGAGTCAGGTTAGTCGATATTTTATTTCTTTATTTTACAACTGAAAAATTCAGTACGACGAAGAAAATAAATTACAAAAATATGGGAGGATTAAAACACGAGAACGAAACACAAGACAACAAAGAAAGAAGAGAAAGGTTCTATTTAGATGAACAACTTAATTAAGCGCTTATAATCACTTATCATATAAGTGTTTTTGTATAAGCTATTTCTACAACAAAAGGTAAATACATCAAGCTGTTTTTATATAAGCTATAAGCTGTTTTCCAATGTATTGTGTAGAACTTATGAAAATAAGTTGAAATGAACCTATGAACATGTAATAAGATGTTTTCATAAGCTCTCCCAAACAGTTTCACATATACTTATGTCAGTAGGTAAGCTCAAATAAGACAATCCAAACATGCCAAAAATCAATGAAGCAAATCTCCTATCCCTAATTATATCTATTAGAGAAACTTCATACTCACACGTTTCCCGCCAAATAAAAGCTAAATGCCTAATTTTATACCAAATCAAGTGTTGTGAGATAGCTATCCACTAAACCAAATAAATACCAGTAAATTTTTGCCTCTTTATTACTACCTTAGACATGAAAGCAATTTTTTCTGTCATTTTAATTCTAATCCAATCCTCATATGGATATCAAATGAGATTATTTTTACTGTCTCATTGTTAGGTATTTATTTGGTTTAGAAGAATTCATATTGGATAATAAATATATTTGAAACTGAAACTGCTTTTGAGTTTTGATGTGCCGTTTTTAAAGTTTCCATCTTTGTGATGAAGTCCAATATTCCAAAAATGGTTATTTTTCCTCCAAACTCACGAAATTGCTTTGATAACTTGAACTCTAAAATTCTTGTGATTCAAAATGCAATAAAACAAAATGAAAAATGGATATTTGGGCTAAAATGGTTATATGGCAGAATTTTGACCCAAACAGATTTTGTGGATAAAATGGAGAAATGAAATGGAAAGAAAGGGACGCCACACTTTCTAATCCAAGAAAGTGATAAGTCTATGGGATTGATGATCACCACAAGAAAGGATTCTTGATATGATCAAAATTGGTCCAATCCAGAACCAAAGAGCAATTGCTCAAAAACACACATAGTGTAGTTTTTCACTCAAAATAGTCTTCTTTATTGATGATTTTCGCCCCTTATATATATGAAAGAGGTCACATGCTGTAATACAAGGAATATCAAAGAAAATAACTCATGAAAACTGTTACAATTCAGCCATTAGTCTAACATCAATGCCTAGTGCTGAATAATTGCAAAAATGGTTACAAATTGATTTAGAATGAAATTGTGCAGCCATAATTGATGTTGGGGCGGCTCTCAAGATGCTCAAAACGTGTCCTTCTGATTTCCCCAATGAGTGGGCTGAAATAAAACAATTCATTGTGCTTTAATGTGTGGCAGAACCACTTCCTTCTTTCCTTTCATGTCATGTGCTATTTTTCTCCCTCCCATTAATGTTCTTGATTTCTTTTCACTATACTTGATTCAGCATATTATTTTCTTTCTAAAATAAAGCAAGCACGCCATTTAAAGCTTTTGAAAGCTTTAAAATGGATAAAACACACTAGAAATTCAAACTTAGTGTTTTTGGCCAGAATTGGTCCCTTACACTTTTATTACAACATAAAAAATAAAAAACATCAAAATGGGCAGCAAGCAAGCCCTCCCTCCATTCCATTGTGGCCCTCATCACTTTGTAAGGTATATTTTAATTTGATTCTGTTTGAATGCAGGTTGTATTGGCTGCAAATGACTTACCCTCAATCAATGATGTGACATATTCTGAGCTAGTTGAAATTATATCAAAGGTAGCAAAAAAAGCTTTTTCGTAAACTTTCGGTATTACCATATTCTTTGCTAACTTTATCAGGTTGGTTTCCAGTTAAAGGATGAAGAAGGAAACCTTGTGGGTGTCAGTTCATCAAATCTTCTAATTGCCAATTCCGGCAATGATTTACCTGTAAGAAAATGATACAATTTTTATTTTTATTACGGAAACTATGGTATTTGAATCTATGTCACCAAATGAATAATTTGTATGATTTTATACATCTTTCGTTCTTTATTCAATGATTGCAGGTTATTGATCTTGCAAGAGTGTCACAGGAGCTTGCTTACCTTGCCAGTGATGCAGACCTTGTCGTCTTAGAAGGGATGGTGAGTTATTCCTTGGGTATCATCGGAAATTTTCATTGCATTTATGTTAGGTGTTGATACTTGCAGTGAATTAGGTTGTATGATAAGAAATGAAATATAGTTGTTGCAGTTCAAGTGCTTGGTTAGTCTCGCATTGGCTAGGATTGGGTTAAATGAACGATATGTAGGAGAGGTGATTCATATATTCAATGCCTCTAGATTTTGGGTAGAGATAAGGTGTTTCAGTGTCTTCATGGTCTTGGGTCCTTAGTCTATTGTTGCACCTGGTGTTTTCTAGTCTCACCATGTGGTATCAGAGCCACAAGTCGACTTGATGGGGGAACATGAGTGGATTTTGGCGGTTCTTTCAAATGTTGGAGACTCGCGCTTGGGTGATTTTTGGTTCTTATTGTTTTTTTTAGTCCTTGTAAAATGTGTTCATGTTGGAATTAGTACCCTGTAATATGTGTGTAATATTCATTTTAGTCCTTATGTAAGGTCGTATTGAAGGGACAGAAATCAAATATTTTACATATTACATGGACTAGTTCCGACACTGTCAAATTTTAGAGGATCTAAATTAAAAAATTAAAACAAGGACCAGAAGTAAAAAGATGTAAATTTGCAAGGATTAAAAATACATAAAACATTACATATTTAAACCTACTAGAAGAAACTAGAAAGATCTTTATGAAAACTTTAACATCCATTATGGGGACAAGCTGCTATCTCATTGAATTCACATCATATATTTTCTTTTCAAACTCATATAGTCATATACTAATGATCTATTTCTTCTGACAGGGCCGTGGAATTGAAACAAATCTATATGCACAATTTAAATGTGATTCCCTTAAGATTGGAATGGTAATGCATTTACCATTATTGACTTCTTTCTTATAACCATGAAAACTTGAGCTCTAATTAATGACCCAAATATTTTGTTCTCATTTCTTGGTATTTTTTTCTTTTCTTTTTCAGGTCAAACATCCTGAGGTTGCACAATTTCTTGGGGGTCGTCTATATGACTGCGTACTCAAATACAATGAAGTTTCAAGTTGATAAAGTTCATTTTTTTGGACTAATACGCCGCATATGCGCGCAGTTTTCTCTAGTTAATCTCTTAATTTGATACTGCAGTATATGCCTGAAGCTAGATTCTCTCTAGAATGTCTTTTTAGTATTAAAAAAGGCAGATACAACATAGGCATATTACTTGTAATAACAAAGTTATTTATTATATGTATATGACTTCTTATATTTAGCACCAATCCGTTAAATTGAAGCTATGTTGAGTGTCTGAGACGTGTTAGTGTCAGATACCGACACGGCAGATGTGGTTACATTCAATCGCTTCTTTTTAATCTGTCTATTATGGTCTAGACATGAGCCTTCCCTCTTACTTGGGGTCCCTTAAATCAAAACATCTTATGCATTTGAAAGCTATTTTAATCCCCCAACATTTTTAGACGTATTGTACCAAACAATCAAAAAACATCGTTTTTCCACTTCTCGGATGGTGCATTTGGTTTTGTAGAAACGTTGGGAGTGTTTGTTTTTATGTTGGTATAAGTTGTGATCCACCTATTTTCAGTTGGAAATGTTTAAATTATTAGTTTGTCTTAGAAGTTATCCTCTAACCAAACACCGTTCAAAATCAAACTAGCCCTGTAATTTGTTGGCGTAACGTGTGACTGAGTTGATAACCAATCATTCTTTCTCATCAAACTAATTTATTTTAATTATTCATCTACTATTCCCTTCCATAAAAATACATCAAAGTCACAAACTCGAAGTCACAAAGTAAAACCCTGACATTGTTTGAAATCATCAAACATCTTTCGGTCGAGCCTTAAACACTATATCGTTTCACGAAAGTTGATGTTCCCACTTTAGCATTTACTATGAAACAGCAGGAAATTACACCTTAACCCCCATCAGCAGTTAACTGCTATCAAATCTATGCTTAAAAAAATGTCACATTGGTAGTTAACTGTTGCGGAACAAGGCATATCGGCAGTTAACTATTGATGGATAAGTTTTTTAGAAAGTGGAACAACAACTTTCTCGTTTCACCTAAGGTTTTGATTGAAGTAGAATAACGTTTAAAAGAAGAAAAAAAAATACAGTATACAGTTGTTGATAATATCTGCTCTAGGGTCACTTAAATGGTCTACTATGTACTAATTTTATTTTTTGTTTGTTTACTTTGTACTAGTTTCATTTTTGTTTGTTTTAATGGGTTTAGTTTATATCCCTATACTTCTTATTTTTATTTTCTTAATGAATATATTTTAGCTTATTGAAAAAAAGAATGTATTCAACAACTTCTCAATTTTTTATTCAAAAATATCTTCTACTAGTGTGTAGAAACACATGTGACTAACACCCTTTGTATTTAAAATAGTTTCCATTGACCCCATATTGCTAATATGTTAGTGCTGCATATATATACATATGGTTCAATAAATTAATAGGAAACGTATTCCACAAGGAAGGGATATCGTATAAATGAATGTATATATGATTACTAGAAGATTGAATGAATCTTTAAAGTGCCAATTTTCTTTTCTATTCTAAAGTGTTGTATAATGGAAATAGGATTTGAGATTGGCCTTATTGCTCCCATCATGGTATAACTCAATTGTTTAATAAAATCGCCAACTAAAAACTTAGCAACCAATCAAATGAAAATACAATGGTAGATGAAGGATTTAGTTTTTTATCATAACTTTTTTGTCTCATTTTTTTCAAAACTAATGTGATACATATGATTTATATCGGTTTTTACTTAAGGGTGGTTACTTTTAATTGTTGTCGATAAAACACTACACACATACCAACTGGGTTTGAGTTTAGGGTTTGGGTTCAGTAGAAGAGGATAGACACGGACAACATGACGAATTAATGTTTAAATTTTTTAACTTAGAAATATTCACGGTTAGTAATAAGATTATTTTCAATAGAATGAACCTAAAATAAAATAAAGTGAAGGTAGGATATGAACCGTAAACGCAAAAACATTAATTTCTTTCAATTAGTCAACAACTATATAATATTAAACAAATTTACGGTTGAATATAGTTTTTAGAAATTGAGAGCTTGTCAGAGTCAAATTATTATTGGAACTTTAGTCTTACAAATATTCGTTGATTGCAACATTAGTCCTATCGTAAAATTTATGATGTCTGATAATAATATATGTTATAATCAGCACTTCTATGTGGACATTTTAATTACACGACCTTTCTGTGTAAAGTGAGTCACAATTTTTAAATTTTACATTATTATTCATAATTAATTCGAATTATTCTATTGTTTAAAGTTTATAAAACTCATATTTCTAAATTAAAAATTATGATATTCTTTCCCAATAAATAAATAAATAAAATAGGTAGACTTACTCTAACTTCATCTGTTTTATCCTCCATTCCAACATACTACTACATGCAAATTAACTGGCTACCTCAGAATATTTGTGATAATATTGATCAAACTACTCGTAATTTTATATGGTGAGGTCAAAATAGCAAAAGTGTTCACCTAGTAAATTGAAAGAAAGTTGCTAGCCTGAAACAATTTGGTGGTTTAGGTATTAGAGCAGCTAGAGAAGCCAACACTTGCCCTAGCTTGTTTGGGATATGGTGTAGACAACAAAAAATTTGTGGGTTAGTCTTCTTTTCAGCAAATATGCAGTGGGGCCAAACATCCTTCATGCAGAAGCTCACCCCAAAAGCTCCCCAACTTGGTCATCCATAATTAGAGCAAAAAATGTGCTCAAAAATGGATACTCTCGGCGCGCAGACTCGGAAAATTCATCCTTTTGGTTTAGCAATTGGAGTCCCCACGACATCCTTGGTAATCAGGTTCCTTTTGTTGATATTCATGATCTCCACTTATCAGTTAAAGATGCGCTCCTCAATAATGGGCAACACACTCAAGCTCTCTACACAAACCTTCCTCCGGCAATTGCCGATACCATCAATAATACTCACCTCTGCTTTAACGCCTCCATTGAAGATGCTTTTATCTGGCCGCATAATAAAAATGGCATCTACTCCACCAATAGTAGCTATAGATGGCTCCTCTCTCTATCAAATCTAGTAGTTGGTAATGATGATATTATTTCGTGGACTTAGATTTGGAGGCTCAAAGTGCCGAAAGAATACAAGTTTTTCATTTGGCTAGCTTGTCACAATGCAGACCAAATCATAGGAATATAGCAAACTCACTCAAGAGTCGGACCGCAACGAAGGTGAAACTTTCAACACATCCCCTCACAATTGGTTCAATGTTGTTCAAGTGTGAAGGGTGCGAGAAATCTAACAACATGATAGACTTTGGTATCATCTTAGATTTTATATTAGGTCTAGCTCATCTTTATAGAACTGGCTGGTAAAGTGGGCGTTGTCCAGACTTTATAAACACTACACAAGTCATATTTCTAAGCGATGTGGGACTAAATCAACTCCTTCAAACATAATACAATGAAGGTCTTGAAAGCTGCTACAAAGGCAACTTGACTACCACAATAAGGAAAGTAAGGGCGGACCACAATTGCAATAAGGAAACTAAGGATGGACCAAGATTATGGCGAAATTTCCAACAATGTACTTTTGGATTTTGAAATTGCCTATGTTTATTGATAGCATATATTTGACTTTTAAAATATGAATGACTAACAACCTAATCTATAAGCAATTTGATTGTACTCTCGCTATTTCAACATTTGAGTGAAGCTTATTTTGTTGTAAAAAAATGTTAATCAAGATATCACTAATTTAGATTAAAATTTAACATGATTGAAGAATATCTTGAAGCAAAACAAATTTCATTGTAAACATTATGTTGTGATATAATTAATTTACAAAAATTATGACAAAATGATGATGGTCACAATGCATATGGAGATATGAAATGATATTATCTGACAAATTTTATTTTTAATATATACATTACATATTAAACTTTCATTATTGGTATATGCAACTGCAAGCTATGTTTTTGTCCGTTGATAAATAAAGCTATCTTAGAATTAAAGACACTGATTATTACATTACAAAGACGAATATACTGACAAGAAAGAAAAGGGTGATTAGTGTTTGAACTTTTTCTGTACCTCACTAGTTGATAACAAATATAAGGCCAATATTTAAAAGACACATGTGGTAATATGTATTATGCAATGATTAATCATCATGATAAATATTTACTCAAAAAAAAAAAATCATCATCATGATAATTATAATGATAGCATTTAGCTCCATAAAATTATACATTCTAGATAGAGAGAGGTCTTACTTTTTGTGTCACATGGATGAATTATGAATTGATGTTAATTAGCTAATTAATTTGCTTCAATAAGTAGGCAAAAAGTTGAAATATGATCAGTTTCGAAACTGGTTTACATTTGGTAAAAGTTTTTTTAGACATACATTTGGTAAAAGTAATTTGCTCTAAAGTTACCACAAAATTCGCAAAAGACAATAGCTTTTCTTATCGTGCAATGATGTATACGTAAAAAATGTTTCCAATCTAAGCTGCTTTTATAAGATTTTCGGGTCTTAACTGTCAAGTTCTAAGAAGAAATGTGTGGGGGCAATTTAGAGTTCAATCAAGATGTAGGTAAAGACTTACCAATTAAGATCCATAAGGAATAAGAAGAAACGCATCATGTTAAGTTAGAATTTGATCGAGATGTAACTAAATTAAGTCTAAACTATCAGATTTTAATGGTCCGGTCTTAATTAGCATATCTTAAAAGACATGAGAGAAAAATTGTGGAAAAAACTCGCTTTGTTGCTTCTTTAGATGTATTTATGGTCTCAATTGGTGTGACGCTTCAAAATCACAAATTGACGTTTTGTTATATCCAAAATGTTTGGCGCATGAGTTGTAAACGTAGGGCGCTTCAGGTAGAGACGAAAGCTTGCTATGGATGTTGTCTGGTGCACAAGACGATTCATGGTTTACTGAAACGCTCGTGTGCGACTAGGTATAAAAACTAGCAGATTTAGATTCAAGGAGACGAACTTTCACTTGAAGAGGGATGATACACCATCATCAAGCTATAGTGAAAGACAACAAATAGTGGATCTTGGCTATCATTTAGCATGATATAGGAAAATGAGGTACTCATGCGCGACTTGACATAAATTGGGGCATTTTTTGGTAGATTCAAGGAGACCAGTTTTCGCCAAATGACAAAACTTTTAGGGAAACTTAAATGTTAAGCGTTGAGGGCTTTTGAGTGAGGTTTTAGTGTTGAGAATCACATTCTAAAAACCTTGGATAATGATAATTCATTAGAGAAAAAATACAAGCTTTCTCTCATTTTCTTGAGCAATTATCATTGAGAGTTAAGGAAAGGGAAATGGTAGAAATTAGGGTTTATTATTAAAGCTAATTTATTGTAACTCTTTTGTATCTCTTGTAAAGAATCGTTGATAGTGGATTGAGAAGTTGCTATCTCCTTTAACCGTAGGACTATTTGGGCCGATCTGTGTAAGCAATCTTTGTGTGTTTGTTCATATACTCTCTCTATCTTGTTCTTTGGATTAATTGTTTGTTTCCTCTATGTTGGATCACAAGGGGAGCTTAGAGGATCTTCCACTAACACTTTCACTTCTGATGATGTTTCTGTTGTACACTTAACGAGACACGGATCATGAACACCTTTTTAGGAAGACTTTTGACACAAGGAGTTGGTCAAACTTTTGTAGAATGATTGACTTTGATACCACTATTGAGTCATGAGGGGAGTTCGGGGGATTATCCACGTTAAGTTAAGAGCAACCACACAAGTGAGTTGGACACCACGCATTTAAGTGAGAACCTTTAAGACATTGGATTTATGGGTTCTAATACTTATACATTGTTCAACCTCCATTTGTCTAAACAATGCAAGACTTCTAACTCACGCTTGTTACACAACACTCTACACATATGCTCTAGATTTGTTATTGGTTGAATTTATTCTTACTTGGATTGTTTAGTTGTTGGCTGTGATTGATTTGTTCTACTTTCTTGATAAAACCATATACATAGTTAAGGTGTGTGATTTCGTTCAACAAAAATAAAGTTAAGGTGTGTGATCATACATGACACTTTAATGACACGTATATTTTTTCCATACTTAATTCTTTTTAATATTTTTAAAATTTCATGTGTAAGAATGTTTTGAAGCTATTTTCTCATAAAAAGAATATCTAAGCCCAAAATTCTAGGTTAGTAATATTATGGGGGACGATTAAGCGTTAACCTAAAATAAGTTTGGCCACTCCTCTCAAGCTAGGTTTGGAAGTCACATTTTTTCTTTCTAATAAGTTTGTCACCATTTTCTCTAACACTCAAGAATTTTCATAAAATAATCCAAAGCCTCTTTCTTTACGATATTTAATTTTTGGGTAGTGTTAATTTGTGCCCTTATGACACATGTTAAGAAACCTAAAACAAGAAACTTTTTCTAAAATTTTGTGCGTTTAATTGATTAAAAAGTTAAATATTTAATGCAATGCACACATTTCAATAAGTCATTTCTATATTTAAATCATTAACTTGTGCCTTGAAGGCACAAATTAACATTTCCCTTAATTCTTTTTACATTTATATTTGCTGAGATATATATATATTTTTACTTTTTTTTTGACAAAATATATATTTTTTACATTGATATTGTTGACATTTTATATGCGATCTAACTTTGTATAGTGAAATATCCTATACTAATTCTATAAAACTTATCTCAATAACTGAATATTGAACTCTACTAATTCTATAAAAAAAATTAAATAAAATAGTACTGGTTACGCTTAAATAATAGGATCTGGACCAATTTCTAACGTTATTTTAATTGTTCAAGCTACAAAAAAAAAACTCCCCATTTTTTGTTCCAAGCAACAAAAAAGAAACTCCCCATTTTTATCAATTTTATTTATTTGAGAATTATTTTATGGATTTAAGATTGGTAAGTATTATTATTCATGTAAAGATCTATTATACCATTAAGAATAACAAGTAGTTAGATTTATAGTCCATTTTTTTTTTCTCGATACATTTTATAGTCCACTTTTTTAATCATGTGAAAATTTATAATTAGTTGAAAGGTATAAATATATTATATGAAGGTGTATCAAAATCAAACCCATATTTTATTTTAGAATTTTGTTTTTAAAGAAATATTTGATTATAAAAATGTAAGTGGCTTCAACTCTACTCCATTAAAATAATAATAGGTTTCCAAAAAGGGAATAGAAAACATCAGCCTAAATTGAAGGGAAAAAATAAAATGAAAAAGTATCCAACTGCTTTGTTGTTCTCTTCTTTGAGTACATCACTGCATAATTTGCAAAACATCATCCATTATATGACAATATAAAATACTGTCCAAGTTTACAAAAGTTCATATAATTAAAAAGAATCAATTACAATGTGTGGTTATCCCTCCCTTTTATTTTTTTTCTCTTTTAAAAGGTGAATGAGACATTACAACTTATAATACATGTAAAGTCTATGCTTAACAACCACATGCTTTAGGTGAAATTATTCATCATCACCTCCTCCCTAAAACAGTGTATGTATGTATTTATTTATTTGACTTTTTATCCCAATCATATACTGTTACTTCTTCATCTACCACTCCCTTCTTAAATTAGTGTATTAATTAATTATAACCAAACCATGCTTTATGAGAGGTGTTACATTCAATTTATGTCTTTTTTTTTACTAATTATAGAATGTGAACCAAGACAATGAACATGAAATCATTGATGCTAGTTTATAGGGTAAAAATATATGATTAGTATATGTTTAATTCGCATGGTAACAAAAATTGATTATGTAAAATTCATTTTAGTTAATAATGAGTAGAATTTAAAATAATTTATGTTTGAACACATTTTCTTAAATGTGTGTTCTATAAATTGTAATCAGTTCTATAAATAAAATCAATTTTAATCGACATATTTATTTTTGACTAAAAAAAATAAATGACATTTCTTCATTTAAATTGATAGAGTACATCGATACAATGCAAATTTGCTAAAAGTAAAAGAGATGAATATGCGAACAAACTCACAACATTCATGTTAATAGCATAAAACATCAAAAGCCAACACATATGACTATATTCAAGTCTTTGGAATACCCATGTCTCCGAATCTGCAACGTTTACGACTTCAAAGTCGTTGATTGAATCTACCTTGGATCGAAGCTGATCTTACAATCTGAACCAATAAAATACATGAACGAAACAAGAAAGACAAACAATGACACACAAAGACGACAAACAAAACAACGTTGCACTAAGACGACAAAATCGTGAAAGAAAATACGAAATAGATGTGAAAATCACCTACTTCGGTAAAAGGGAAAGAGAAAAATGAGTTGGAAGGGTGATTGTGGGTCAAAAGTTGACCCTAAATCACCCCTCTTTGATGGATGAAAGATAAAAAAAACTAGAGTTTTGGTGACGGCTAACAAGAAAGAGGGGGAAGAGAGAGAGAGAGAGAGAGAGAGAGAGAGAGAGAGAGAGAGAGAGAGAGAGAGAGAGAGAGAGAGAGAGAGAGAGAGAGAGAGAGAGAGAGAGAGAGAGAGAGAGAGAGAGAGAGAGAGAGAGAGAGAGAGAGAGAGAGAGAGAGAGAGAGAGAGAGAGAGAGAGAGAGAGAGAGAGAGAGTAACTTTTTCTCTAATCAACATACTTAAACATGTCAAAATTAATTCTACAATTAATCAAGAGAAGGCTAGCTATAAAAAAAAAAACTCATTAATCAATTTCCGAGAAGGCTAGCTATATTTGTCCTACACATTCCATCATGATACAAATTATAAAGTATGTACTATGTAGAGTATATAATTGATCTGAATGGACTTGGATTGACTGTCGAAGTCGATGAAACACTACAGAGGACGACATTTCAGTTCAACGGAATAGATGTTCCATCTTTAAACAATTTGATGCTCAAGTCAATTTTCAAATGAAACGGGAGAGATGTATAATCCATTAAGGATTTGGGCTTGATCCTAGTCTGAAACAATAACGATATAAAAGGTCGAAGTTGTTGGTTCTTTCTTACCCAAGTTGCATTAGTGTGTGTGTGTGTGTGTGTATATATATATATATATATATATATATATATATATAATAGAATCTGACTATTTCAAGGAAAATACTTGATCATTTTAAAAGATGACATGAACTATACTAGATAAGATGTGAACATAAATTTATAAGTTGTGATAACGTTCATCTTATAAGCATTGCATATTTGATGAGATAAGACATACCACGATCTTTATTGGCTTTTTCAAAGCTCAGCGTTTCCTTTTTTTCAAATACTCCAAACTAACAAACATCGACATTTGATCTTCACTTGAATCCATTTCGTAAAATGAACTTAGATAATGTTTGTTCAACGCTAACTTCCTAACATAAATATGAAAATATGATACTAATATGATTATGACAAGAACTATGACAATATTCAGTTAGTGATCGTAGATTTCCCCTGATCGCTAAGTTACGTAGAAAAGAATATAAATTCTTAAATTAGGTACATGTGTAGACAGATGGCGATCATAGGTTCCCCGAGATTGCATACAGCCTAGGATAGGTGGAATTCACCGAGACATCCTGTCTTAAATCAATCCCTTTCATTTTATTTCAGATGTACAAGTTTCTCACAAGCAGGATTGTTCACATTGAGGAGTAGCAGAAGAAATTGGATGATTTATGTTTACTTGTATTGTACTAGTATGAGTTTTGCAGATGCTATGTGTTATGTACATGTTAGTGGTACTTTACTAGATGTATAAGACTGGTAATCATATATCTTGTTCAGAGAAATTTTTACTATTGCAACTTTAATGTATCAAGTAGGGGTGGGCATCGGTTCGGTTCGGTTCGGGTTCGGGCCCAAACCCCTAAACCGAACCAACCCACGGGTTATGAACAACAACCCTATCGAACCTAGTTTTTTAATCGGGTCGTTCGGGTTCGGGTCGTTCGGGTTTCAGTTTGAAACAGTTCGGGCCAACGGGTTGATGAAGATGATGAAAAACCAGTACCAGCCATGGATCCGAACAAACAACATGAGAAGAGAAACAACAACAACCATAAATCCAGTTACCACTCCTCAAATATCCCCAACGTTGGTAGCAACAAACAACAACAACCAGCCTCATCAAACAAGAGAAGAGAAACAAATGTAGAGATTAACGCTAGTGATAGAGAGAAGAAAAGATTATGAAATCTACAAACTTTATGGAAAATTGTTTGGACCTTTCTAGTAGAAACTGAGGAAGAAGGAAGAATGAATGAAGCTAAGGAAAAAGAAGAAGAGATAAGGATCAGAAAAGAAAGAGATAGACGAAGAAGAAAGAAAGAAATGGAAAAAGAAGATCTAGATCTAGTTTTTTTTTTTTAATATATAATTTTATTGTATGTTTTTTTTAAGGAGATCTTACTGTATGTTACAATGTTGGACTGGGGCAGTAAGGAAATTAGGCCTAAAAACTAATAATAAAAATTAAAAATATTAAATTAATAATAATATCGGTTTAGTCGGGTTCGTTCGGGTTCCGATGGGTCTAAAGTATCAAACCGATCCGAACCGAATAGACCCATAATAACCCGTAAAATTTACTCGTTCAACCCGTAACCCGTTTTAACCCGAACCGAATGTGTAAACTAGCATCGGGTTCGTCAGGTAAATTCGGGTTGACCCGTATTTGTCCACCCCTAGTATCAAGTACTAAGTTTAACGCGCATGCTAAATATTCTAGATAAATTTAATATGAGTGTTAAATTTGGTATCAGAGCCGACCCCAAACCTTAAGAAAAACTGAAAACCCCTAGCCATTAGAGGCTCAAGGAGCGGCCAAACACTCGTTAAAACTCTACATGATTGTAGCAACACTATCTCGAACACTTACATTCTTACTGGCTTAAATTAAGGTGGGTTTCACACTTTGCAAATGAGTTCTAATTAAAGTGGTGGGTCATACGTTGATTTCATTCAATAAGAGAATGTTCTTTAACATTTCTCTTATGTAGGATAATTTGCAGTATTTATTTTTTGAAGGATCAACATATGCAATATTTGTTCCTTTAAAAAATGCAATATTTGTTCATGTTTTAACTATAGTGGCTAAATTGTTAGGGGAGGGGAAACATCAGTAGCATTAGAAATCAAATCACGAACCTCCTACATTTTAGTCCTATAGTGTTCCAACCCAACCACAGGCAGGACTACTCATTAAAAGACACTAGCACATGAGTTTATTAATGTGACATAGCATGTAACTTGGAAAATTATAAAACAAGTTAAATTATATAATAAAGAAGTTTGAAGGGTTTAAAAGAAAAAGTATTTTATATTCTATTATTTAATTGCCAAAATCACATTTTAAAACTGAATAACATTTCAATATCATAAATTATTTTAAAATTTAAATACCATGAGATAATATAATTTAATAATTTGACATGGATGTAACTTTTTGAAGAAAAAAATTGAGCATTGGTTAATAAAAAAATCAATAAAGATATATGCACACATATAGTAAATTGTCAACTTGATAAAATATTGATAATATATACATTTTATAATTTTAGTATTATCTAAATTAAAGTAAGAATTTCCTACTGTGTAGGCGTTTGTATTTTGTTGATCTCTTTTCTTATTAATAAAATAGTCTTTATTCAATAAAAGAAAAACTTATTTGATAGAGGAAGTTCAAGAATGAAGTGAATTAAAAGAATGAAGCCAAGTCAATAAATTCTTAATTTTAAACCCTCAAAAAGAGAATACCTTTAATCACTTGTACATGAGGAAATATTTAGAGAATCTTTAACGGGTTCCTTACTTGACAAAGATTATGTCTTATTAAGGACCTTCTATTGGAGGAAGAAAAAAATAGTACATATTAAGTGAGAGACAACTATATAAAGATCTTCTCTTTCCTGAGCAACTAACGGGTCTCATGTTTAAAATATATACAAATTGGTCTCACTTTCAAAAGAAGTAATATTTTATGAGGTAATTTATAATTTAATAAATAAATTACTTTTGTATAATGATGTAAAGTTAGTGGGACATATGTAAACACTTTTCATTGTAGTCCCGGTTAGTGTATTGTCATTGGAGCAATTGAATTCTTAATAAATAAAAATTAAAAAAATTATAAGTAAATGAGGTGCACATGTGTGCTCCATTAAATGAGTCTCTATTAGTATACTACTATCGTGGATGCTCGTATCCAAAATATTTGAACTTTGTGAACATTCCTTCAAATTTCCTAGTGTTGGGAATTTTTCGATATGCCACTATGAAAAGGTTCATCGAAAAATTCAGGTTGATTATCAAAAATTCGGTTTTAAACCCTCTTGATTATTGAAGAAATGCTTCCCATGAACAACATACATCAGTGTGGGAAAGACCAGTTTATGTGCGGTTGGAGTTGAATGTGGATGTGGCATTCCAACAGGTAGATCAGTTCACTACTATTGAGTGTTGTGTTCGTGTTCAGAAGGCCGATTTGTGGCAGCTCACATACAATGGAGGAAGGGTCATATGTCGATACTTGATAGCGGAACTTTAACTCTTCTTGAAGAAATCAGGTTCACTATTACCAACTGATGGGAGTTTATGAATTTTAAATCAGATTCCAGGTGTTGGTGACATCTCTAACAGCTAGTCATCAATGAACTTCTGCCTCACAGAAGTTGGAGAGTTAACTGAACAAATTATGTGAAGGTCATCAGACTCAGAAGTTGTCTGCCTCGCTTAGACCACGCCTCAGATTTGAGAAAATCCCGAGGGATCATATCTGATAGAGCAGTTCTTTTGTCTTCTTCTGTATATGTGTGCAAATAGACAAAGGACCACAAGAACAAAAGAAATGCAACGAATAATTCCTCTTTCAGCCAAGGAAATTCAAAGGACTATTCGACGGAATTATCCATATCAAGCAAAGGGCCAACATTCTTGATTGAAGCTTCTCAGCGACTCTATTTACGCTAACACTCTTCTCCAACATCTCTCAAATCCCTGCATATATAAGGAGTTGAAGACCTGAAGAAGAACTAACAAGACTCTTCTATTTTACTATATCATTACTCTGTCAAATCAAATAACACAAATCACTTAGGATTTTTGTATTCAAGTTTATATCTTAGAAATCCTAAAGATTCTCTTCATTTGTTCAGTTTACACTACCATTGTTAAATTCAGTGTAAGAACAAATTAACTTGTTTACTTTTGTAAATATTTAGAAAGTTTCTTGCATCGTGCTTGAGCATATATGTCTCTTGGTGAAACCTTAAGAACTTAGGAAGTCTCAATCAGTTGTGATTGAGCAAATAAAAGTCTTTAGGAGTTGTCCTAGAGCAGGAAGTATCATGGAGTTGTCCTTGAGCAAAGAAGTATTTAAGTATTCTCCTAGAGCAAGGAAGTCTTGAGCAGATGTGCTTGAGCAAGGAGGTCTCTTGGAAGAGTCCAATAGCATTTTGTAATCATGTGTGATTATAGTGAAATCCCTTGGAAGTGAAAAGGGACTGGACTAATCATGTGTTGTTGGAGGAACCAGCATAAAATTGTTTTGTGTCTGCTTTCCCTCTCTCTGTCTCTTTATCTGTGTGCTCTTTATTTATCTGTTGCACTCAGACTCAAAGTCAGAATCTTCATACATCATATTCTGACCAGATTTTTCAATACTTAGAAGAAGAAACCGTAAAAAATCAACACAATTGAACTCATCTTCTTGTGTTTTTCTTACCTTCATAATCAGAAAGTAATAAGGTAGTAACTAGGGAAACACGTCGAAAGAGAGCAGAACCATGAGAGAAAGGTACTTAGGGAGGTGACATACCTAATATTTATGCATATATGCCAGAGTCAGGAAGTAACTAGTTAGTAATTAAGAAAACATGTGACTTAACGACTTAAATCAACTCAGTAACTCCATTCTCCTCGAACCTTGGTAAGGTAGAGGTTGATAGGGTTGTCCGCTTGTAGAACTACCGAGAGGGAGAGTGTGAAATATGCTTCTAAGATTCATATATGAGCGGACTGTTGGAACAAAATGTGTTTAACATTACCCTTTGAGAGTTTTGATGATAACAAGGTATTAAAAATTGTCAATTGGATATGCTAATATTTGTTCAAGTGTACATGACCATAGACAAAAATTTGACATCTTAAATAGGTTATGAAAGAACAAAAGAGAACTAAGGAATCAACAAAAAGGAAGCTTGAAGCATCTGAAGAGAAGTGCTCCTGAAGTTTAGTGCTCCTGAAGTGATGACGTCATCATAAACAAGTTCGTCAGAAGCATCTCATCAGAAGCTAAAGATCACCAAAAGTTGAAGTTCATCAGGAGATGCAAGACTTAAAGTTTCAAAGGTTGTTCAATGAATTTAATCTCGTTTAATCATTGCAGAAGACCAGAAGATTGAAGCAACGACTATTTTGAAAGGATTTGAAGGCATTTGATGCTTGTTCTTTAAAGAGCGTTGACAAAGTACAATTGTACAAAGTGTACAACCACTACTCTGTTTTTGTCTCTGCTACAAGACAAGAAAAACAACTCTGCCTGCAATGATGTTCCTTCACAATTGGACTGGATTTGAAATTGATCCTTTATAGGACAATAACCATATCAGGCAAAAGATCATTGGTGATTGATCAAAGCTTCAAACGACTCTATTTTGAAGTGCTGGCAATTCACAACGTCTCTTTCACACCTCTATATAAAGGAGTGAAGACTTAGAGAATGGCAAGGACAAAACAACAATTTACAAGTGCCAAAACTCTGCTGAAATTGTTATGGATTCAAAGGTTCACTTAGAATTTCTTAACAACTTTCATATCATAGAAATTCTAGAGTCATAAAGAGTCTGTATCTGATTTGTATTGTGAACACCACTGATTGTATATCAAGTGTTCAACCTCAAACATTTTTCTTTGTAATTCTGTTTGAATAGAAGTCTCTTGCTAGTTTTAGCAGTGAGCACTTGTAATCAGATATTACATTTTTAGTGAACTCTCATTGGAAGTGCAAGGGGAACAAGATTACTTCCGATTTGTGGAAGGAACCTGTATAATTGCTTTGTGTCTTTCTTCTTTCTCTCTCTGTTTTTATCCACTATGTATAGTCCTGAACATCATTTCAGAAGCAGAACTCTATCTACTTCTGATCAGTGTTTTTCAGCTTAGGAGAAAATGAAGAAAAAGCAAACACAATTCAACCCCCCCTCCTCTTGTGTTTTTCTCACATTCACATACCTTTAAGAAGATTGGGACTACACTGATGGGAATTTAGGAAAGCTAACTTAAGTTTCTGTTTCAATTACTTCTGAGAGAGTAAGACCACATACATACGTCAGTGTGATCGACATGTGTAACTTGACAGCTGGAGGAGAATGAGCTCATATCTCTAAGAGAGTAAGACACCGCATGTACCTATCCCTATGTGGTCATCAGGTGCAAATTGATAGTTGATAGATGGTAAAACTCCACAAATTCATCACTTAGATAGATAACGATTAATAACATGAATAATACTTGACTGTTAAATAATTCTAACAATTAAATAGAGTGGATTCGAAGAATCCTAGCTGCCACTAACATTATGCAATCAAAACAAGTAAACTTTACTCTATTGCAAACAAATTAACTTTGCAAAACTCTAAACTCTTTATCTCTTTTATTTTATTGTTCCCAAATAAGTAACGTGATTTGTTTGGTTGAAACGAAAATCTCCGCCGTTACAATACTCTACTTATCACTTTATTACTTGGTAAACAATTTAACACACATGTCTAAATCCAACCATCAAGTATTATATATTTTATTATTTAATTTTTGAAAATGACATTTTAAAATTATAAATTATTTTAAATTTAAATACCATAAGATAATATAATTTAATAATTTGACACGCATATAACTCTTTGAAGAACAAAATTGAGCATTTGTTAATAAAAAATCAATAAAGATATATGCACATGTATAGTAAATTGTCAACTTGTTAAAATATTGATAATATTATACATTTTATAATTTCAGTATTGTCTAAATTAAAGTATGAATTTCCTAATGGGAAGGCGTTTGAGCAAGATCAAGAATGAAGTCAATAAAAAGAATGAAGCTAAGTCGGTAAATTCCTAATTTTAAAGGTCTTTTTGTTTGAGATCCTCTCCATTAAAAGAAATGGAGGTGTCCATTACTATAGTTTTGGAATAAATAAATGATATAAATGTATATATTTTTTAATTTTATTACTATAGTTTTAGTGTATACATATCCAAATAATGTCATAAATTTTAAGAAATGTATGCATTCATATCATTTATTTATTTATTTCAAAAATATAGTAATGGCCACCTCCATTTCTTTTAGAAAATGGAGAGGATCTCAACTCCTCAAGAAGACCTTTAATCTTTTGTACATGAGGAACATTTATCCAAAATATTTTCACTTTGTGAACATTCCTGCAAATTTCCTAGTGTTGGGAATTGTTCAATATGCCACTATGAAAAGGTTCGTAGAGAAAAATTTGGTTTGACTATCGAAAATTCGGTTTTAAACCGTTTTAATTATCGAAGGAGTGCTTCCCATGAACAACATACAAGACTGTGGGAAATACCAGTTTATGGGTGGTTGAAGTGCAATGTGGATGTGTTCGTGATTCAAATGGCTGATTTGTAGTAAATCACACTCAATAGAGGAATGGTCATATATATATATATCGGTACTTTAAGGCGGAGCTTTAGCTCTTTATGAGGCAATCAGGTTCACCATTACCAACTAATGGGAGTTTATGACTTTTAAATTAGGTTCCCAAAAGTTGGTGACATCTCTAACAACTAGTCATCATAGAACATTTTAATTTTCTATAATTGTTTCTCATATTATTTCTGAGTTAGTTTTACATTCCAACTTTAAGGTGAATTTTATTCGGCAACAAGCAATCATGGTTGCTCATACCTTTGAGGGCGGTTTGTTCTTGGGCTATGCACCACATTTTTTAGATTTCTCTCACTTGTATTGTTAAATAAAACTCTTGATTAAGCTCGCTTTATCAAAATACATATTTTATGGCGAGCCAAACATAAGTGATTAAACAAATTAATCATTAAAGTTGGATGTATTGATCACAATAAATCTTCTTTTTTTGCAATTATAAAATCATATCCAAAATTATAAAATGTTATTCAAAATGATTTATCTATAAAAGTTTGCACTAAAGGTTAAGACATGACATATTAATTAGACATGTTTTTGAAGGTGAGAAAAACACACAAGAAGGGAAAGTTGAATGGTGTTGACTTTTTCGACGATTTCTTTTTCTAAGTGTTAAACAAAACCTAGACAAAACCTGATGTTGCAGATTCTGACTCAGAGTCAGAATGCAGCAGAATGCAGAACACAAAGATAAAATATACTGGTTCCTCCTACAACACAGGAGTAGTCTAATTCCCATGCACTTTCAATGGATTTCACTATAATCACATAGGATTACAAATTGCTCAAGGACACTCCTAGAGACTTCTCAATGCTCAAGCACAACTGCAAGAGACTTCTATTTTCTATGACTCTACCTAAAGACTTATTTGCTTAAGCACACCTGCAAGAGACTTCCCTTTCTTAAGCACAACTGCTTAAGACTTTACCCTGCTCAATCACAACTGACTGAAACTCCTAGGTGCTTAAGGTTTCACCAAGAGACTTATATGCTAAAGCATGTAGGCGAGAGACTTTCTAAAATGTTTTCCCCAACTACAAACAAGTTAATTTGTCCGCACACTAGTTATAAGTTAGTGTAAACTGAACAAATGAACAGACTCACTCCTTAGGATTTCTAAGATATAAACTTGAAAATAAATCTTAAGAGTTTTGCGCTATTTGATTTGACAAGTTTTGATACAGAAAAATAGGCGAGTCTTGTTGCTTCTTCTTTAGGTCTTCAACTCCTTTTATAGGCAGTGATTTGAGAGACGTTGGAGTGCCATCACAAATAGAGTTGTTGAGAAGCTTTGATCAAGAATGTTGGCCCTTTGCCTGATATGGATAGTTCAGCTGGAAAGTCCTTTGAGTTTCCTTTGCTGAAAGAAGAATTGTTTGTTGCTCTCTTCAATCCTGATGTTCTTTGTCTGGTTGTACACATAGACAGAAGAAGAAAAAAGAACTTCTCTATCATATACCATGCGAGAGACAACTCACAAAATAAGACAAAAGGTTACGTGGATTCTGGGTCCCTCAGATCTAAGTAGCCAGTCAGATTCTGTGTTTGATGTCGTTCACATAATCTGTGGAGATCACTCCCCAACTTTTATGAGGCATCCTTCATCTAAGGACGTTGAATTCTAGTCGACCTTCCAGTAGATCTTTCACCATAGTCTTCTAAGCTTCTCAATCTCTTCCTGATGCTCTTCATATGTCCATTCTTCATGATAAGCAGATCTTGCACACTTGAACATATGTTAGTATTTCAATTGTTCTTTAATATTTTGTTATCATCAAAACCCAAAAGAACTTGTATAAACCATTCTTGTTCTAACAGTCTCATTGCATGTAGATTCCATGTCATTGCAAAAGTCATTGATTACTTATGAAATTTATGTCATATTATATATGGATAAATTTTTGAGTAATTGCAATAATGTGGATACTATAACTAAAAGTATTGACAAATTAGTCATTGAAAGATGTAAACTTTGTAAGTAAATTAATCTTTGGTAAAGCAATATTAATGTTTGATCAATGTGGATTGAGTGTATATTCACTTAATGTGTCACATCATAGTTCATAACAATGTTCTTTGATGTAATTTTGATCTTCTGATACATTACAATGATGGTCGCGTGAGGGAGATAATCGGGGTATGATGTTTTTTCCTTTTTATGAAAACCTGAATAGTCGTCAAAACATTACCACTGTAGCTTAGTGACCATCTTAAATGAACAAAACAAGTTATTAAAATAAGGTGAATTGAGGAAAAATTTAGTATGAAACATTTCATTATTAGATGTAATAAAACTATGTACATAAAGTTAATTTGATAGTCGAAGCTAGAGAGTCAAAAAGTGAAGTTATAAGGAATTTGATGGTTCATTACCATTCTCGACATAAAACTAATTATACTAACATTTAGTATTTCAAATAATGTTTTTATCTAATTTACTTAACAAATTAGTCTAGCATTATAAACAAATATGTTTTCAAGAATTAAATCAATTCACATTTAATCAAATACTATGATGAAACAAATATGTGCATGATGCAAGAGTTGTTTAACATAGAATGGACCTTCAAATAATATAGCTCTTCAATCTAATGGTGGAGAAAATGTGTGTATCATACACCATACACCATACACCATGTATCTTATTCATGCATAGTAGATATAGTAGAACCTTGCTTTTTACCTCTTTCTTTCTCTCTCTCTCTATCTATTAATTTCTCAATAATAAAGAAGAAAACAAATAAAATAAGTTAAACCAAAAAAGAGTGTCCCTTTTTGGTTGAGAAATACAAATTTGGTTGACTCACCTCTCTCTCTCTCTCTCTCTCCTACTTCCTAGTTTCCCTGTTTCACTACCTCCTTCTATATGCACTCACCTGTCTTCTCTTTTTTTGTAGCAACAATCAACAACCTCACTCTCTTCTCCTACTTCTTTTTCACCCCCCCATAATTCATCACACACCTCCCTTTCTCCAAACACTACTTCCATTCTTCCCTTTCCTCTTCCAACCCAAAACTCACCAACCCTTTATGGCTAAATGTCCATAAACGAATCCCAAACCCATAATCACAACAATGTCAAAACAAAAACCACACTTTTTCCCTCAAAAAACCACCCAATTTTGACCCTTCATCTCAAAGAACCACAAAACCAAAACTTTCCCACAAATTCAACCACCCTTTTGACCAAAACAATGACTTCAACAAACTCTACTTCAACAGAACCACTTCCTAGTTCCGAAGAACTTGCTGTTAAAGCTGTTAACAAACGGTACGAGGGTCTTGTCACTGTTCGAACCAAAGCTGTTAAAGGTAAAGGTGCATGGTATTGGACACACCTAGAACCTATTCTGGTTCGAAATCCTGACACTGGTCTTGCTAAATCTGTTAAACTTAAGTGTTGTTTGTGTGATTCTGTTTTTTCTGCTTCAAACCCTTCAAGAACAGCTTCAGAACATCTCAAACGTGGAACATGTTCTAATTTTAACAATTCTGGTTTGTTGTTAAAATCTGAACCCGGTTCAGTTCCGGTTTCACCGGTTCCTATTTCGTCGGTTTCCGGTTCGAACCGGAAAAGAGATCAAATGGGAGTTGCTGTTTCAGTTTCAACCTCACCATCATCATTAAGTTTTCAAAATCATAACTTGGCATTGGTTGAAATTGGCTACAATCAGGTGCATGGTAATATGGTGAACCATCAGAATCAGAACCAGAATCATCAGAATCAAAACCAGCATCATTTGATGTTGTCTGGTGGAAAAGATGATTTGTGTGCATTGGCTATGTTTGAAGATAGTGTGAAGAAGTTGAAGAGTCCTAAGACTTCACCTGGTACTTCTTTGAGTAAAGAACAGGTGAATTCTGCTTTGGATTTACTTGCTGATTGGTTTTATGAATGTTGTGGTTCTGTTTCTTTGTCAACAATTGAGCATAGAAAATTTCAAGCTTTTCTTTCACAAGTTGGTTTGCCTGTAGGAAGTTGTTTGAGACGCGAGGTTTCCGGTCCAAGGCTCGATGCTAGGTTTAATGAAGTTAAGAGTGAATCCGAGGCGAAAATTAGGGATGCGATGTTTTTTCAAGTAGCTAGTGATGGTTGGAAGAGTTATGGTAATAGTAGTAGTAATTATAATAATAATAGGAGTTTGTATGGTTTGTGTTGTGGTGGTGAGAGTTTGGTTAAGTTTATGGTAAATCTACCAAATGGGAGTAGTGTTTTTGAAAAGGCGGTGTTTACCGGCGGGGGAGTTGTGAATTCGAAGTATGCTGAGGAGGTTTTGTGGGAGACTGTGACTGGTGTTAGTGGTAGTGTTGTTCAAAGATGTGTAGGGATTGTTGCTGATAAGTTTAAGGCTAAGGCATTGAGGAATTTGGAGAATCAAAACCATTGGATGGTAAATACTTCTTGTCAGCTTCAAGGGTTTGTTAGTTTAATCAAGGATTTTAACAACGAGCTCGAACTTTTCGGTGTTGTTACTAAGAATTGTCTTAAAGTTGCGAATTTTATAGACAATGAATCTCAGGTGAGGAATGTTTTTGTTAATTATAGAATGCAGGAGATGGAGTATGGCGGGTTGATTCGTGTGCCTTCGCCGAAATGTGATCCGTTGAAGAACTTTGCGTCTGTGTTTCCGATGCTCGAGGATATTTTGAGCTGTGCTAGAGTGATTCAAATGGTTGTGATGGAGGACGCGTTTAAGGCAATGTTCATGGAGGATCCGAATGCTAGAGAAGTGGCTGCAATGGTTCAGAATGAGGTGTTCTGGAACGAGGTCGAAGCAGTTTATTCGCTTGTGAAGATTATTAAAGGAATGGTTCAGGATATAGAGGCGGAGAGGCCGTTGATCGGTCGGTGTTTGCCTCTTTGGGAGGAGATGAGAACCAAAGTAAAGGAGTGGTGTAGTAAATACAATGTTGTCGAAGGACCAGTGGAGAAAATACTCGAAAAACGGTTTCGAAAAAACTACCATCCAGCATGGTCAGCAGCATTTATACTCGATCCACTTTACTTGATTAAAGACACAAGTGGAAAGTATCTCCCGCCGTTCAAGTTTCTGACGCGCGAACAAGAGAAAGATGTCGATAAGTTACTTACAAGACTAGCTTCGAGAGAAGAAGCTCATGTCGTTTTGATGGAGCTAATGAAATGGAGATCAGAAGGACTCGACCCTCTTTATGCGCAAGCCGTTCAGATGAAACAAAGAGATCCAGTCACCGGTAAAATGAAAGTCGCAAATCCTCTTAGTAGTCGACTTGTTTGGGAAACATGTTTGTGTGAGTTTAAATCTTTAGGGAAGATAGCGGTGAGGCTCATTTTTCTTCATGCAACTTCATGTGGATTTAAGAGTAATTGGTCTTTCATGAGAAAAGTTTCTGGAAACAAAAACTCAAGAGTTGCATTGGAAAGAGCTCAGAAAATGATATACATTGCAGCTCATGCAAAGCTCGAAAGAAGAGATTTTTCCAGCGAGGAAGAAAAAGATGCAGAATTGTTTTCCATTTCTGGAAGTGATGAAGATAGCATGCTAGCTGAAGTCTATGCCGATGCAATGCAATCTTAACGTAACACATGGTTTTAAATTGCAGTCATGCAACATAAAGGAATTTGAAATCTCCGCAACAGCATCACAACTATATTGTCTTGACTGCATTTTCATGCAATATAAAGATTCATAGCGTAACCGCAACCACATTTTAAAACGCTAGTGTAACGTGTTTCTTTTCTTTTTTTACTTTTATAGATTTGTGTAATTTTTTAGGATTTATCAGATTCTTTCAAGAACACTCCTATTATTCTGTTATATCCAATGGAAAAAAAATTACTGACTTTGGGATTGGAATAGAAGAATATTAGAAGGGGTTCATATAAAATATGTTGTTAGTGACTGTGTTATTATCAGTTTTGATTCTTCAATCTTAGCATTTATTTTTTCATTTACTTTAGGAGAATGGTTTTGAGTTCTAATTTGTTATCAACCTGAGAAAGGTGGCTTTACTATCTTTTTGTGGAATGAATATATAAAATTGGCCATAATATTATCTGCTACAATATACAACATCTGCAGAAGATCAGGGTTCGAAACCAGTATGGTTGATTTATTAATTAATAGTAATATTTAAGTTTATTTTTATTTTTATTTCAAAAAAATTTAGATATGGACATTGATATGATAATGATAAAAAGCACTCTGCAAAATATTTGAAAATTTTAAGTAAAGTGAATCTTTGTGGTTCTGTATGAAAAATTATTAAAAAGCAGAAAAGGTTATGGCTGGAGCAATGTTTTTCAACGACAATAAAAATGACATCTTTTGGGGGGTGGGGTGTGGGGAACAGATTGGGTGCAGTGAATGCATGATTTAGTTTCTGATTTTGACCGTACAATCTAAATCAATGGTCGAGATCAAATAAAATTACTTTAACGAACATGTATTATAAACTTTGTGACCTTAAATTAACGATTGAGATTGATTACCGCGAAACTCTGTAGAGTAATTATTGCAGGAGTTTTGGATCAAGGATTGTTGGTGTGGGGCATAACATGATTTCTTTATCTGAATGAAGAAAAGGATGATGAAATTGTCTATGAAATTTTGATCACTTATCTCAAATCTCAATTGACAATTCATGTCTTAATATGCCATAACACAACATTCTCAAATTTATCTTGCAACACTAAGTTGTTTGACTGAATTGAAGTGAATTATCCTATTGTTTGATCACCTGATTTCTATCACATCCAAAGACCTTATTGGTCAAAGTTTAATTTTGAACTTAGTTGACCAAAGAACAAAGGTCTCACTACTTTGTTCAAACCTATGAATCACTAATACAAACATCACTATTGTTATTGATTTAAAAACATAGAAGTGATTAAATACAATTACATGTATCTATATATTGGACACACACAAGTGTTAGACACTAAATATACTTTTAATATGAAGTGTTGATGCTGCACAGGTGTAAATTACGTGTTATCAATTTTGTTAAGAGTTTTAATAAAGTGATGAGTTAAGGACATCTTTGTTATAAAAACTTTTTTGATTTCAATTGCGAAATCATGAATAAATCTATGAAATTAGACAATATATTAGAGGTGCACATGATTTGAGTTATTAACATATTATTTGAGACTATCAATTAGCATAGATACTTGTCGGATTATTTAAGGGAACCTATGACACGAACTTAGTATATGATATGTTTATTATATTTTTCAAACTAATTTCAATAAGCTCTCAAAAACAGTTTTATGAAGGAAAAAAACTCATAGCTTATATGAAAATAATTTGAGTAAATGTACTCTTCGATTGTTGAATTAACATGTAAATAAGAACTTAGATGATAAGTGTTTTTTTTTTTTTGTCAAGTAGTTCGGTGGCTAGAAATTCACATTTAAGATGAATAAGTCAGATGTCTGAGGTTCGAACCCCGATCCCTACATATATTATGCGATGTTGCTTATTATAGGTGTTTATTCTATTAGATGAAAATGTTAACATTCAGTCAAGTATATTTCAATTTTAAAGTCATATCACTGCTGATAATATATACATCACAGGTATAGTATACTTCATTTTCACTTTCATGTAATGTAAAATCAACTTCCAACCTGTGAGGACAGCATTTCTGAAACAGTTTTTGTTATTCCTTAATCTCTCTACTATTGATGCATGTGATTGCCTTTTGAGAAAAGTGAAAACATATATATCTGGCATCACTTTTTATTGTTAATTCATGTTTTGGCATTTTCTGTTTTCAACAGTTTGTCACAACCCAAAATATAACTTTCATTCCAAATTTACATTTATAATTGAATAAAATAAGCATAGCTGTGGATATCTCTATTGCTAGGCATGTTTCACACAAATGAGAACACTGTCCTTGAAAACTATACCAATTAAGAATTCTCATCATATTTATGTCCTCTTGCAAACTTGATGGTGGATTTGGATTGCATGGAGTCAGGATCTCATGCATTCGCGTAGTCGATACATCAATGATCTTTATATCGAGATTGAATGGAAAATGTGTTCTACTAGATTTGATTTTGATTGAATGGTCATCCAATGTGCTAGCTGCTTGAATGCATGTAATTTCCACCTTATACAATAAAACTCGATTTGAACTTTGTACAATCACAGCGTCGTGTTGTCACACAGTCAACTACATTAATATCACAGTCAACTACATTGAATCAATATCAAAGAGTCCATAATCTAAACTCGAGATACTAGATTTTAAAATAAAATCAAAATCTTTAATAAAATTTAGACCATCGAATCTTAACTCTACGTCTATCGATGTAGTTGACTGTGTGCCCGCAAGAAACTTATATGATTTATGGTTACTTATGCGATCATGTTGAATAAGAGTCACGTTATTTTGACATAAGTATAGCAGGGTCCCAAAATTTGAATAGTGCATGAATTGGAATAGGGTTGAAGAAGTAGTAGGGTGGGTGTGGAAAACCAAAGATGGTTTTGACGTGTGTCAACCTCGGATGAAGATAAGAATCTTTGTGTATACAAAGGAAATAAGCATTGCAATGATACATTATAATCTGGCATATATCTCCTGGTGTATATGTTTGTCCCCACAACTGGAGAGTGGTTATACATGTCACTGTTTGGTGTCATGGTCAAAGGAGAATGAGGTTTCATTGGCCTTCCTTCACATCAATACAATACATATACATTCTCTCTCATGTGTGTATATATATTTCTCTTCCGGTCATATTTTTATAAACAAATATTTTCTTTTGAGGTTTATTAAATAGTTGATGTATCTTATTGTAATCCAGTTGTTTGGATATAATGAATCTAAAAAAATATTGTTTATAAATGTGACTAGATGAAGCATTCATAAGTGTTTATTATTCTTTATATTTGCAAATTCTATCATGGAGGTAGTGTGTTGTGGATCGATACATAAAAATCATTTAACCTATGTTCGGTTTAGAGTTAGACTTGTAATTCTTCTCAAGATCCAGCGCCAAAATCAATGTGATATTTAGAAGCTCTACATAGTAGCTTTACATGTAACATGTGGTGTGACCGTGAATATATTAGAAGTTTACGATCCTCTTCGTTTTCATAGTTGAGACAATGATTAAACTAATGTTGGTTCGATAAAAACAAATGTGAGTGATTCGATACTTAGTTTATATAGATTTTTATTTTATTTTTTTATTTTTGTGACAATATATATTGTGTTAATTACTCCATAGGGACTTGTACACTAATTATCTCAATGTTGAAATTTAACCATTTAGTATGACCTGATTGCCAAAAAGGTTTGGGAAAAAGTTGAAGCACATACATGCTATATGGTTTAATGTAATTGCAATTTGCATTGCATGATTTGCATCTATATTATTTTAGAAGATTATCAAAATCCATAGACAAATAGTTCAAGAGTTTTTGTGGTACGAGTTGCGATCCATGTGACTATTGAAAATAAATTGAGATTCGTGCATGGATTCATATCTAAAATAGATATGCACAATCGACCGAGTTCAATTTCGTTTAAATTTGAAATATGACTAGCATGTATCGTGAGATATACAGGTAACTACGATAAAAACTACCTTTGCCTCCTCATTCATGCATACATATAGAGCTTTTGAAAGTGTATTATCAAAATCTATCATCCGTGAAATAAATAAATTCTTTGACATAAAATATTTGGATGGAGAAATTTTGTTTAAGTGAAATTAACGACCATTTTACAATGTTTTTGAGCGGATTTCAACCCAATCCTTTTAGATTGCAAAAATAAGTTCCTACTAGTGAATAAACACTTCCTAAACCGTGAAATAAAATAAAAAATTGTTGTTAAACAATTTACCATAGACTTTTTTCGGGTACAAATTTACTATAGAGTTTCAAGTCATACTTCAATTGATTTAATCAAGATTGAACCAATGCAAAATAAATTAAAAATACACATAAAAATTGGAAAGAAAAAAAAAACTAGTTCATCAACTACGCTTTAGCTCAACTCCATCTGATTCAATCGGATATCAGTACGGCTTAGATTAAACCAACTAATACATTGATCGATTCTCGATTCAACCTCAATTAATTGAACCGAACAATTGATTGTTTTTAAAACTTGCATTAAACTAGCTAGCAATAAGTCATTAAACATTCCTACATCTACTTACCACATTTTCTTCATGATCTCATTATACAACAAATCTAGCATATCATTAAAAAAAATTACTCAAGTAATTTTCTGATTTTATTTTTTATATATATTCAAGTAGAACAGTTACTTACATGACATCTAAGTTTATAAATCTTGTATCATCATGATGATTTCATATTGGTAATTCTTGTCATGAAATGAAGACTTTAATTAATGTATCTCCACCAACCTCAAAGGGCAGTTCATAATGAAAAGTTTCTGAATTTCCTTAATGACTGTCAAAAAAGTCAAACAAAGATGTAAATGAAAAAGTGTTGAAGAACTGACTGAACTAATTAGTGTTGTGTAAGATGCTGTATTGCTGATTTTCAGAATTGATGTATCTTTCTACTCAATTTGGTGTGTAGTGACAGTGGATCATGTCGGCAATTCCAAGCAATTTCTGACTACTGACCAACTATATAGAAAACACCTTTTTCTGCCATTATATATATATATATATATATATATATATATATATATATATATATACCACTTGTTTTTATGAAGATATATTTTAGCTACATGCACTTTATGATGTATTTACAATTTTTTAGTTATGTCATGCAAATATACTCCTAAAAAATAACTATATGAAAATACTTGCACAAGTTGTTAATTTACACCAACTTATTTTTAAAATGAGTGTATCAGTAGCATGCACCTCAAGGTGTATTTAACTATTTTTAGTTATATATTTGCTAAAATACTCATTTTAAAAAAAAAGAGTTAGTGTATCTTAGCAAATCTCATATACTCCCTTCGTCTCTAAAATATAGTCGTTTAAGGTTTATGTACGATTATTAAGGAAATGATTAATTGTGTTGATTTTGATGGTAAAATTAATAACATTTACTAAAAGACTTTTATTAATTGTAGTTAGTGGAGTAGTTAAGTTGGATGAAATTCAATAAATATGAGTATAATAATGGAAAAAAAATAATAAATGTTGCATTGGTATTCTAAAGTGACAATTATTTTGAGAAAAAGAATAATGGGTAAAGAGACAATTATTGTGAGACGGAGGGAGTATTCATTATCGAATATGAAAGTACCACTCAGATTTAAGGAGAAATTTTGTCGAAAAGTTATAAGAGCGACGATATTTTATGGAACAAAGTGTTGAATGATGAAGAACCAACATGAGAATGAAATAAGCGTAGCGGAGATGAGAATTTTGCGTTGGATGTGTGGTATATGATTAGAAATTAAAATATTAGAAAGAGAAAGTTGGAGTAGTACTTGTAGTAGAAAATATGATGGAAAATATGTATAGATGGTTTCAACATGTATAGATAAGACATGTAGATTATGTAGTAAAAATAGTAAATTAAATGGAAGATAGTTAGATTATTAGATGCAGAGGAAAACTTTAAAATAAAAAACTAAAAGAAATTATTAAAAAAGACTTAAAAGATTGATGAATTAGATAAAAATATGATTTATAATAGAATATTTTGACATAATTTGATTTAGGTAACCGATTCTAGTTAGTAGAGTAACACTAAGTTGTTGTCGTGGTTCTTATATATGTATATTATTTTAGTTATATGGTATAATTTAATTTTTCATTCTTGGTTGTTGTGTATATGAGAGGAATGTGATGATTGGCAGAGGACAAGACCATCTTTTTATAAGAATCTCATACTTTCAATTAATGTTCCCCCATCATTAACCTTTTATTTATTTCTTGAGTTGATAATTAATAAATTGGTGTTTGAAGTTAGGAGCATTTGTTGATATAGTGAAGTTTATAAATCTGTCAAAATTGCAATGTTTGGTAAAAATGATTTAACCATTAGTATTGTATTGCATTTAAAATTGAAGATACAGAATGAAAAATGAATTTTCCTATTCACTTTTTATTTTTACGTCCCTTCTATTCGTTACAAGTTACAACTAAACATAGCCCTGCTTGCTTGTTGTAGAGTTAAAGATACTAATTTGACACTATTATTGAGAAGATGAACTTTGATGAAAAGAGAGAAAGAAAGAGAGCAAATTGTGAAAAAGTGAATGATATTTTCGTTGACTTGTAAATGAAGAAACAACAGCTTATATAGTGTTTACAATATGAAGCTATAGGATAAGTTACTGTGTACTGATCTACATTAGATAGTAACTAACTATTTGACAGCTCATCAAGTTAGTTACAAGTCCTAGCTGATATGTAAACTAGTAACTTGTACTGCAAGTTACTGAAGCTTTGCTTGTTTCTACTTCTTCTTCATTAAGTAGCTGTGTCTCTATCCCTTTCACATTGTCTTTCAACAGCCTCCCACAAGCTGGAGCATAATAAATGTTAATCATTCCCAGCTTGCATATGAATGAATTGAATTTAGGAGGTAGAAGTGCTTTGGTTAAGAAATCTGCTAGTTGCTCATTAGTTGAAATAGGTAGAAGCTAGAGTACACCCTTTTGTAACTTTTCTCTAACCAAGTGGCAGTCAATATCAAGGTGTTTTGTTCTCTCATGAAAGACTGGATTGGGTGCTATGTGAATAGCACTCTGACTATCACAATAAAGGACTGGCTGCTTAATACACTTGATGTTGAGATCCTTCAGCAAGTACAATATCCATTGAAGCTCACATGTTGCAACAGAGAGAGCCCTATATTCAGCTTCTGAAGAGGACGTTGAAATGGTTGGTTGCTTCTTTGCTTTTCAAGATATGAGTGAGGAATCCATGAAGAAACAAAAACTAGTAGTTGACCTTCTTGTATCCACACAACCTGCCCAATCTGCATCAACATAACCTAAGATTTGTGCCTCTGATTTTCTTGGAAATAGAAGACCAAGACCAGGAGCATTTTTGAGGTATCTTAGAATTCTACAAGCAGCTTTGCAATGATTAGTGGTAGGAGCATTGAGAAACTGACTCAATTTTTGAGTAGCTAGTGAAATATCAGGTCTTGTAGTTTTCAAGTATAGTAACCTTCCAATGAGCCTCCTGTAACAAGACACATTTGTAAAATGTTTACTAGTGTCTTGATGCAATTTGAGTGAAGTGCCTAAAGGTGTAGGAGCAGGTTTAGCACCCAGAAGACCTGAAGAATCAAGCAAATCCAGACAATATTTTCTTTGTGAAATAGAAATTCCTTCTTTGGAATGAGCCACCTCTAACCCCAAAAAATATTTTAGAATCCCTACGCCTTTGATTTTGAATTGATTGTCAAGGATGCTCTTAATTCTTTGAAACTTAATGAGGGAAGTACCAGCCAATATAATATCATCCACATACACTAAAAGTGATGTGAAATCACGTCCATGCTGAAGAGAAAACAAGGAATAATCAGTAGTAGATTGGCAGTAACCTTCAGCTAAAAATAATGTGGTTAGCTTTTCATACCACTTTATACTAGCGTGTTTCAAACCATAAAGAATTTTCTTCAATTTACAGATCTTGCCAGGTGAATTTAGGACACCTTCTGGAATGGTCATGTAGACAGTTTCTTGTAAATCACCATGAAGAAAAGAATTGTTCACATCTAGTTGGTGCATATGCAATTTATGAATAAATGCAATAGAAAGAAGAGTCCTCACTGTAGTTAGTTTGGCCACTGGTGAGAATGTGTCAAAAAAAGCAAGACCCTCTATTTGATTATAGCCCTTAGCCACCATTCTTGCTTTGCATATTTCAATAGAACCATCAGCTTTGTACTTGATTCTATATACCCATTTGCAACCAATAGGTTTCACATTTGGTGGTGTATCAATAATGCACCAAGTGCCATTGTTAGCTAATGCCTCTATTTTAACATTCATTGCTCTTAACCAATGATCAGACTGACATGCTTCCTTATAGGTTGTTGGCTCAGTACTTTGTGTGACAGAGGTAGAGAAAGCTTTATGTGTAGGTGATAAATGATGAAATGAATGAAAATATGCTATAGGGTAAGAAATACTTGAGTTGATAGATGATGGTGACTGAGTAGATGAATTGCATACATAAGATTTGTGTAAAATAGGTGAAGTAGCAGAACATGGAGATGTGTCATTGGTAGTATGGTGAGGAGAATCAGTGGGAATAGGTAAGATATCAGAAACATTTTCAGTAGCGGGAAGAGGTGAAATGTCAGAAACATTTTCAGTAGGTGACTCTTGAACTATATTGGTGTGATAGTTCCATGAAATGTTTGAAGGGTTTGACTGATAAGGTAAAATACATTCATTGTGAGTAACATTTTTAGAAACAAAAATTTGTTTTGAATGCATGTCTATGAGGACAACTCCTCTTGTTCCACTCTTGTAACCTAGAAAAATGCATTTTCTTGCTCTAGAAGCAAGTTTACTTCTATGAGCCTGTAAAGTAGATGCATAAGCTAATGAACCAAAAACTTTGAGTTGTTGTAAATCAGGTTGTGTTTTATGCATTAAAAAGTATGGTGATTGATTTTGTAAAACAGGACTATGCACTCTATTCATGATGAAGACTACATGAATTGCAGCATAATACCAAAAACTTTTAGGTAAATGAGATTGAAAGAGCAAAGCTCTAATGATATTTAAAATGTGTTGATGTTTTCAACACAACTAGTTTGTAAAATGTCTTTTGATGCATAAAAATGAGAAATTGAAAATCCAGGACCATTGTCGCTTCTGACAATTTTCATATTACAGATAAATTGATTTTCAATGAGATTTATGAAATCAATGACATGTTGTCTGGTTTCACTCTTGTTTTTCATGAGAGTTAACCAAGTGTATCTGCTATAATCATCTACTGCAGTCAAAAAATATACATGTTTATGAATGGAAGGGACAGAAATAGGACCCCAAATATCAAAATGTATTAGATCAAAGCGCTTTGCAGCCTTATTACAACTATCAGGAAAAGGGAGTTTTCTATGCTTAGCAAAATGGCATACATCATAGGTAGCCTTAGAATCAACATGAACAAAAGGAAAATTTGCTTTCAACAAATTCATTCTAGAGAAGGAGAGATGGCCAAGCCTAAAATGCCAAAGAGTACTACCAGGTAAAGGAATCTTGGAGTGAATGGTCTTGCTTGCAGAACAAGCCACATTATTTTGGAAATTCAAGTAATACAAATATTCTCTTATCACCAGAACCAATCATCCTCATGGTTTTCTTGTCTTGAATCAAACATTGAAAACCATTAAAACTAACAACACGGTTCAATGAATCACTTGCTTTGGACACATAAAGCAAATTGAAATTAAAATCAGGAACATATAAAACATTATGTAGAATTAAGATAGAAGAAAATTTAATGGTTCCTGAATGTTTGGCTATAATAATATGACATTTAGGTGATTTTATGGACATAGGAGAAATTTCATTGTAAGTATGAAACAACTTTAGATTGCAACATATATGATCAGAGGCTCCTGAATCTATGATCCAAGAGTTGTGATTATAATTATAATTTGTCAAAGAATTTATGAAACTTGTACCTTGCCTATCTGATGATGAATGACCAACAGATACATAAGTAACCTGATTGGAAGTGTAACACCCACTTTATTTATTTATTTATTTTATTATAGTATATAGTATATTATTATATATTATACGATTTCGATGATGTTTGTGACGTATGAGACTATGTTGTGATGTGATGCTTATTTTATTGTTTAATGAAATAAGATATGTGATGTTAATATATATATATTTATAAGAAAATAAAGATGTGCTTTAATAACAATAATTTTGAGAGCTGAGGTTGTTATTATAATAAGATAGAGTTTTGTGGGATAAGTGGGATTAGAAAAGAGATATAAAAAGGAAATTAGGTTTAGAGAAAGAGTCAGTACGTGTCAAAGACTTTTGCAAAAAGGGAGAAAAGTGGCCAGAGAGGAGGGAACCTCAATTCTGCAAACTTACCAGGTAAGGGTGAGCCTAACTTCGATTATATTGCTGTAATTCAATTGTTTATGATTAACTAAGGAATTGGGAAAGAGTTTGAGAGAGTTCATAGGTTAGGGTTATTGATGAATTTTGATGAATTGGTGATAGAATGATGCAATTTGATGTAGAAACGTGTTACAGAACCTAGGTTAATCACTAGGACCATAATTCTGAAAGATTAAGGCCATAGCATGAGAGATTGGACGAGTTTTGGCGAGAGATTGTGCGAACCCGTACCCTGTTCTGCGATAGCTCGCCGTGGCGAGCAGAACGGCTTCACTCGCGAGGTGAGCAACACAACTCGCCGTGGCGAGCGACCCTTTGATGCACGCGAGGCGAGCAGAACCACTCGCCGTAGAGAGTAGTAACAGTATGCTAGGTAGTGACTCGCGAGGCGAGCAGAACCACTCGCCATAGCGAGCAATGTGGTCTCCGACCGCTATAACTTGAGTTTTGCAAATCTGTTTTGAGCGAGGCTTTGAGGGTAGACCTTTGGATAGTATTATAGATGAGTTATGACCTAAAATACAATCTGTAATGATGCTTTAAGATGATTTTAATTGTTGGCGTTAATCTATAATTTACATGCCTATTAAGTGAGTTATATGAATGATGTTTAAATGGTATTTGCGACGATGACTTTGTGCTGTAAATATGTGTTAAATGTGTTGAGTTGCTGCCATGTACTGTTATAATTGCATGTGTCGGTCAAGAGTCGTAAATGATGTTAAGATGTTGTATTAACTTGTTTAAGAATAAAGAGTCGAGTTCATGCATTTGCATAATTAGAGACGGTGGAGCTTTTGCTCAAAGCGACGGCGGAGCATTTGCTCAAAGCGACGGTGAAGCTTATTCAAGCTTAAATATTGGTACCACATGCATGATGTTTAAGATGTTAGAGTTGCATTTGTCGAGTCTTGTGTCTAAGACGTTATGAGATGATTTGTTATGTGAAGATGTTTAAGACGATTGGTTATATGTAGATGTTCGAGATGTTCCTGTTATATGTGATGATTGTTGTTGTTGTTAAGCATAAATGTTTGAATTATATGTTAATATAATTGTTGTGAATCTCACTCATTCTGTTGGAATTGTCGCCTTGTGGGCAAGTGCAGGTGACCAAGCATAGGTTTGACGATGTGAGAGGTCCTTGTGGTGTCGTAGGAAATGCTCTGATATGTAACGGGATGGGGTTTTATTGAATTCTATTCCTTTATGTATCATGTTGAACTAATTATGACGTTTACGATCTATCTTGGATTTTTGAGATGCTTATGAGGCCTTTGTGCCAAGAACTAATTCTTTAAGGATTTTTGAATTATGATTCCGCTGCTAAAGTTGAATATTTTTATGATGAAGAATTATTATTCTTTTATTTTAAGGATTTTTATGAAATGTGACATCCTGAATATGATATACTCTGATTATATGCATGAATTTTTAAGTTGGGATTTTCGGGGTGTTACAATTGGTATCAGAGCAGGTCGGTCCTTCCGGCCAATTAGAGAGTCGAGTGACGATGTCTTAGAGTTAGAATACTATAGTTATATTATTCTAACTTATGTTTGCTTTGTAGAGGAATAAGATGGCTGGGAGAAATGATGTTGCTCTTGCTGCTGCTTTGCAAGCAATGGCCCAAGCTGTGGGTAATCAGAACAACGCTGGTGGAAACGATGGGACGAGGATGTTGGAGACTTTTCTGAGGAACCACCCGCCTACTTTCAAAGGGCGATATGATCCAGATGGGGCTCAGACGTGGCTCAAGGAAGTTGAGAGGATCTTTAGGGTGATGCAGTGTGAAGACGGTCAGATGGTACGGTTTGGTACCCACATGTTGGCAGAGGAGGCTGATGACTGGTGGGTTGGTATTCGACCTATCCTTGAAGAAGGAGGTGCTGATGTGACTTGGGCGGTGTTTAGGAGGGAATTCCTGAACCGTTACTTTCCTGAGATGTCCGGGGGAAGAAGGAGATCAAGTTTCTTGAGTTGAAGCAAGGTAATATGTCCGTGACTGAGTATGCTTCAAAGTTTGTGGAACTGGCAAAGTTCTACCCACACTATGCTGAGTTTTCCAAGTGCATCAAATTTGAGAATGGCTTGCGTCTTGAGATTAAAAGGGCGATTGGTTACCAAAAGATTCGAAATTTCTCTGAGCTGGTGGGTAGTTGCAGGATCTATGAAGAGCATACCAAGGCTCACTACAAGGTAGTGAATGATAGAAAGGCTAAGGGTCAACAGAGTCGTCCTAAACCTTATGATGCTCCTAGAGATAAGGGTAAACAAAGACTTAACGATGAGAGGCGACCTAAGAAGAAGGATGCTCCTGCTGAGATTACCTGTTATAATTGTGCCCTGTAGATGTGAAGAGGTGTTACCGATGCGGACAGAAAGGGCATATTACCCCAGACTGCAAGTTTGATGATGTTGTGTGTTTCAACTGTGATGAACAAGGACATATTGGCTATGCAAGAAGCCAAAAAAAGTTAGGACTACTGGAAGGGTTTTCGCGTTGACCGGCACTCAGACTGAAAATGAGGATCGTTTGATCAGAGGTACTTGCTATATTAATGATATACCTTTAATTGCTATTATTGATACTGGCACTACGCATTGTTTTGTCGCTTATGATTGTGCTGTTAAGTTGGGTCTTGCTATTTCTAATATGAATGGAGAGATGGTTGTCGAAACTCCAGCTAAGGGTTTGGTGACTACTTCTCGTGTCTGTTTGAGTTGTCCTTTGTCTATGTTTGATCGTAATTTTGAGATGGATTTAGTCTGTCTACCTTTGACGGGTATGGATGTGATTCTTGGGATGAATTGGTTAGAGTACAACCGTGTGCATATCAACTGTTTTGTAAGACGGTGTATTTCTCGTCTGAAGAGGAAGAAAGTGGAGCATAATTTTTATCTACCAAGCAGCTGAAACAATTAGAACGAGATGGAATTTTGATGTTTTCTCTAATGACATCTTTATCTATGGAGAATCAAGAGCAGATTGACAAATTGCAAGTGGTGTGTGATTTTCCTGAAGTATTTCCTGATGAGATTCCCGATGTGCCTCCTGAGAGAGAAGTTGAATTTGCGATTGATCTTGTTTCTGGAACGAAGCCTGTGTCTATGACACCTTACCGTATGTCAGCTTCTGAGTTAGCTGAGTTAAAGAAGCAATTGGAAGATTTGCTTGAGAAGAAGTTTATAAGACCAAGTGTTTCGCCTTGGGGAGCGCCTGTATTGTTAGTAAAGAAGAAAGATGGGAGTATGAGGTTGTGTATCGACTATCGTCAGTTGAACAAGGTAACTATAAAGAATAGATATCCACTTCCGAGGATTGATGATTTGATGGATCAGTTAGTGGGTGCACGTGTGTTTAGCAAGATTGATTTAAGATCGGGTTATCATCAGATAAAAGTGAAAGATGAAGATATGCAGAAGACGGCCTTTAGAACTCGATATGGTCATTATGAGTATAAAGTGATGCCTTTCGGTGTTACGAATGCGCCAGGAGTATTTATGGAGTATATGAATCGGACCTTTCAGGCATTTTTGGATCGTTTTGTGGTTGTGTTTATTGACGACATTCTGATATATTCCAGATCCGAAGAAGAACATGCTGAACATTTGAAGATTGTCTTGCAAGTATTAAAAGAAAAGAAGTTGTATGCTAAATTGTCTAAGTGTGAGTTCTGGTTGAAAGAAGTTAGTTTTCTTGGTCATATTATTTCTAGTGATGGTATAGCGGTTGATCCGTCTAAAGTTGAAGCGGTGTCGCAATGGGAGACTCCGAGGTCGGTTACTGAGATTAGAAGCTTTTTGGGATTGGCTGGTTATTATAGAAGATTTATAGAAGGGTTTTCTAAGTTGGCACTTCCGTTAACGCGTTTGACGTGTAAAGGTAAATCCTTTGTGTGGGATGCTCAATGTGAGAGTAGCTTCAATGAGTTGAAGAAGCGGTTGACAACAGCTCCAGTTTTAATTTTGCCAAAGCCTGAAGCACCTTTTGTAGTGTATTGTGATACGTCTAAGTTGGGTTTAGGTGGTGTACTTATGCAAAACGGTAAAATGGTTGCTTATGCATCCAGGCAGTTGAGGATTCATGAACGAAATTATCCTACCCATGATCTTGAGTTGGCTGCAGTGATATTTGTGTTGAAAATTTGGAGACACTATTTGTATGGTTCGAGGTTTGAAGTGTTTAGTGATCACAAGAGCTTGAAGTACTTGTTTGATCAGAAAGAGTTAAATATGAGACAGAGGAGATGACTTGAGTTATTGAAAGATTATGATTTTGGTTTGAATTACCATCCGGGTAAGGCTAACGTAGTTGCTGATGCCCTAAGTAGGAAAACGTTACATATGTGTGCTATGATGGCGGAAGAGTTCGAACTATTGGAACAATTCAGAGATTTGAGCTTGGTTTGTGAAAGATCACATCAGAGTGTAAAGCTAGGAATGTTGAGGATTGACAATGATTTTCTGAAAAATATTAAAGAAGCGCAGAAATAAGATGTTAAGTTTGTAGATTTGCTTGTTGCGAGTAACCAGACTGCAGATGGTGACTTTAGAGTCGATGATCACAGTGTGTTGAGGTTCCGAGGTAGAATCTGTATTCCGGACAACGATGAGATGAAGAAGGCAATCCTTGAAGAGAGCCATAGAAGTAGCTTGAGTATTCACCCAGGAGCTACGAAGATGTATCATGATTTGAAGAAGTTGTTTTGGTGGTCTGGATTGAAACCTGATGTGGCACAATTTGTGTATTCTTGTCTAGTCTGTCAGAAATCAAAGATAGAACATCAGAAACCTGCTGGATGATGGTACCGTTAGATGTGCCAGAGTGGAAATGGGATAGTATATCCATGGATTTTGTGACGAGTTTGCCAACTACTCCAAGAGGGAACGATGCTATTTGGGTGATTGTTGATAGGTTAACCAAGTCAGTTCAGTTTCTACCGATCAATATCACTTTTCCTATGACTCGGTTGGCAGAGATTTACATTCAAGAGATAGTGAGATTACATGGTGTTCCTTCGAGCATTGTGTCGGATAGAGATCCAAGATTTACTTCTAGATTTTGGAAAAGTTTGCAAGAAGCTTTAGGGTCTCAATTGAAGTTGAGCTCAGCGTATCATCCGCAGACAGATGGTCAATCCGAGAGGACGATTCAATCGTTGGAAGATTTGTTGAGGGTGTGTGTACTTGAACAAGGAGGAGCTTGGGATAGTCATCTCCCGTTAATAGAGTTCACTTACAATAACAGTTACCATTCTAGTATTGAAATGGCACCTTTCGAGGCTTTGTATGGGAGAAGATGTAGAACTCTGTTGTGTTGGTTTGAGTCGGGTGAAAGTGTGGTTTTAGGACCAGAGATTGTTCAACAAACCACCACCGAGAAGGTAAGAATGATCCAAGAGAAGATGAAAGCATCACAGAGTCGACAAAAGAGTTATCATGACAAACGTAGGAAGGACCTTGAGTTCCAAGAGGGAGATCATGTGTTTTTGCGAGTTACTCCAATGACCGGTGTAGGTCGTGCCTTGAAGTCGAAGAAGTTGACTCCAAAGTTTATTGGTCCGTATCAGATATCAGAGAGGATTGGGACGGTGGCATACCGTGTTGGATTACCACCGCATCTATCGAATTTGCACGATGTTTTTCATGTGTCGCAACTGAGAAAGTACGTTCCGGATCCATCCCATGTGATCCAAAGTGATGATGTACAAGTGAGAGACAACCTTATGGTTGAGACTCTACCCTTGAGGATCGATGATCACAAGGTGAAGTTGTTGAGAGGCAAGGAGATACCTCTAGTGACAGTTGTTTGGAGTGGAGCGACCGGTGAAAGCTTAACTTGGGAGCTGGAGTCATATCCAGAGTTGTTTAATCGAGGTAAGATTTTCGAGGACGAAAATCCTTTAAGTGGGGGAGAGTTGTAACACCCACTTTATTTATTTAATTATTTTATTAGAGTATATAGTATATTATTATATATTATACGATTTCGATGATGTTTGTGACGTATGAGACTATGTTGTGATGTGATGCTTATTTTATTGTTTAATGAAATAAGATATGTGATGTTAATATATATATATATATATATATATATATATATATATATATAAGAAAATAAAGATGTGCTTTAATAACAATAATTTTGAGAGCTGAGGTTGTTATTATAATAAGATAGAGTTTTGTTGAATAAGTGAGATTAGAAAAGAGATATAAAAAGGAAATTAGGTTTAGAGAAAGAGTCAGTACGTGTCAAAGACTTTTGCAAAAAGGGAGAAAAGTGGCCAGAGAGGAGGGAACCCCAATTCTGCAAACTTACCAGGTAAGGGTGAGCCTAGCTTCGATTATATTGCTGTAATTCAATTGTTTATGATTAATTAAGGAATTGGGAAAGAGTTTGAGAGAGTTCATAGGTTAGGGTTATTGATGAATTTTGATGAATTGATGATAGAATGATGCAATTTGATGTAGAAACGTGTTACAGAACCTAGGTTAATCACTAGGACCATAATTCTGAAAGACTAAGGCCATAACATGAGAGATTGGATGAATTTTGGCGAGAGATTGAGTGAACCCATACACTGTTCTGTGATAGCTCGCCGTGGCGAGCAGACCTACTCGTCGTGAAGAGCAGAACGGCTTCACTCGCGAGGCGAGCAACACAGCTCGACATGGCGAGCGACCCTTTGATGCACGCGAGGCGAGCAGAACCACTCGCTGTAGCGAGTAGTAACAGTATGCTAGGTAGTGACTCGCGAGGCGAGCAGAACCACTCGCCATAGCGAGCAATGTGGTCTCCGACCGCTATAACTTGAGTTTTGCAAATCTATTTTGAGCGAGGCTTTGAGGGTAGACCTTTGGATAGTATTAAAGATGATTTATGACCTAAAATACAATCTTTAATGATGCTTTAAAATGATTTTAATTGTTGGCGTTAATCTATAATTTACATGCCTATTAAGTGAGTTATATGACTGATGTTTAAATGGTATTTGCGATGATGACTTTGTGCTGTAAATATGTGTTAAATGTGCTGAGCTGCTGCTATGTACTGTTATAATTGCATGTGTCGGTCAAGAGTCGTAAATGATGTTAAGATGTTGTATTAACTTGTTTAAGAATAAAGAGTCGAGTTCATGCATTTGCATAATTAGAGACGGTGGAGCTTTTGCTCAAAGCAACGGTGAAGCTTATTCAAGCTTAAATATTGGTACCACATGCATGATGTTTAAGATGTTAGAGTTGCATTTATCGAGTCTTGTGTCTAAGACGTTATGAGATGATTTGTTATGTGAAGATGTTTAAGACGATTGGTTATATGTAGATGTTCGAGAAGTTCCTGTTATATGTGATGATTGTTGTTGTTGTTAAGCATAAATGTTTGAATTATATGTTAATATAATTGTTGTGAATCTCACCCCTTCTGTTGGAATTGCCGCCTTGTGGGCAAGTGCAGGTGACCAAGCATGGGTTCGACGATGTGAGAGGTCCTTGTGGTGTCGTAGGAAATGCTCTGATATGTAAGGGGATGGGGTTTTATTGAATTCTATTCCTTTATGTATCATGTTGAACTAATTATGACGTTTACGATCTATCTTGGATTTTTGAGATGCTTATGAGGCCTTTGTGCCAAGAACTAATTCTTTAAGGATTTTTGAATTATGATTCCGCTGCTAAAGTTGAATATTTTTATGATGAAGAATTATTATTCTTTTATTTTAAGGATTTTTATGAAATGTGACATCCTGAATATGATATACTCTGATTATATGCATGAATTTTTAAGTTGGGATTTTCGGGGTGTTAAAGGAAGCATGTATATTGCCTGAACTTTGATTAAGGGATGAACTCTGAAGAAGAGTCATTAGCCTCTCATACTGCTCATGTGTGATAACTGGAGCACTTCCCTTATTATCAACATATGCTGAGGAAGCTGCAACATGATAATCTTCCTCCCTTGTAGCATGATTGGAAGGACAAGAATTATAGTTTCTCTGAAGATGTGGTGGAACTCCATGCTTGTTATAGCATTTCAATAGTGTGATCGCTCCTTCCACAAAAGGTGCAAACACGTATTCCACCCTTAAAATTTGATCCTGAAAATGGTGGTATACCGGAAAAGTTGTTGCCTTTGAACATTTTGGAATCAACAACATTGATTAACGCAGAATCTTCAATAGGAGGAGCAACATTGCTTTGTCTCTCATATTGTAAAACCAGAGAAAATATCTTGTTCATGGAGGGAAGAGGATCCATTAACAAGATTGTGACTTTACCATACCAAAATTCTCATTCAAACCAGTGAGAAAGAGAATTGCATAAAGAAGAGTATGCTTACATCTAGCATTTCTCATGAATTCACAAGAACAACGTACTCTACAAGTGCAATTTGGTATAGGCATATAAATTTCCAATTCCTCCCAAAGAATCTTCAATTCATAATAGAAAGTTGTAACAGATTAAGAATCTTGTTGTAAAGAGTAAATTTCTTGCATCAATTCAGAGATTCTTACCAAATCACCTTATGTGAACCTTTCCTTCAAATCCACCCAAACATCATATGTGTTTTCCAAGAAAACAATGGATTGAGCAACTGAAGGACAAACCGCATTCACAAGCCAAGAGTGAACAAGCATATTACACCGATTCCAAGCGCGAAAAAGAGGATCAAATTCATCAAAAATTGGAGAAATGGACCCATCAACAAATTCGAATTTCATTTTCCCACCCAAAGCTCTACGCATGGAACGAGCCCAAGAATGATAATTGGATCCATCAAGAACTGGAGAAACGGTAACTGAAGAAGGACCATCACTTGGATGAACGAAGTAAGGACTAGAATGATCTGCAGGATCCTCAAAGGTAGAAGCGGTACCATCATCTTTGTTGCGTGGCGCCATTGATGAAGAGTTTGCGAAAGAAGCGTGTTCAGATTTGAAGGCTCAATGAGACCATATTGAGAAGATGAACTTTGATGAAAAGAGAGAAAGAAAGAGAGCAAATTGTGAAAAAGTGAATGATATTTTCACTGACTTGTAAATGAAGAAACATCAGCTTATATAGTGTTTACAATATGAAGCTATATGATAAGATACTGTGTACTGATCTACACTAGATAACAACTAACTATTTGGCAGCTCATCAAGTTAGTTACAAGTTCCAGCTGCTATGTAAACTAGTAACTTGTACTGCAAGTTACTAAAGCTTTGCTTGTTTCTACTTCTTCTTCATTAAGTAGCTGTGTCTTTATCTCTTACATTGTCTTTCAACAACTATCACTCTAAACCCTCAAATTAACCTATATTTTTATAAGTCACTCTTAAATTAATCTTTGACTCAATCAACATTTTAAAGTAGTTCATATTTATTAAAAGTTTTGCAATTAGAACGATCGTCATGTCAGAAAAACATAAACACAAAAACCTAATTGAGAAACTTTGACAAATACTAGTTTGAAATATTAATAAAGTTGTAGATTAATTTTTTAATGACTTATAAAGATAAGACACGGACTTCCTAGAAAAAAAATAGTTAAGACAAGGACTAAATTAGTGATTTATTCAATAATTTTATGATCGTGACATATTATTTTGATTCTCAATCCTTCATTTCCCTCGTCATTTTTTTTTTTTTAAGAACATTTCCCTCATCATTTTATCAATCTTTTTATGGCTTATTTTTTAAGAGGCTTTTTATGGCTTATAAAGTTTAATTAATAAATGTCAAACTGAATTTTTTTTCTTTCCTTCTCATGTATTTAATGTTTGTGGTGTGAGAGTGGTCAAACAAAACAAGCTTCCTTTTGCTTCCAAAATAAATAAAAAGACAACCATGTAGCTGTTATGTTAAACAATATATGTAGAGGAGTGGAAAATTGTGGATTCAAACTCGAATCCAAGATGTTAAATATCAATGCAACTATCATGTGAGTTAAATATGTGATATGACAAAATTTAAGGATGTTTTTGACTAGTATTTTGAGGATTTGGATTAGATGCACACGTGAGATTTTTTAGTCATTACGGTCAACACATCTTGGTTATTGAATGAAGATAAGTTTTGTGATATGTATTTTAATTTTGATTTGTGATATCAAAAGATGATTATTTTTTATTTTTTCGTTAACCCTTCAATTTACAAGGGAAATGAACTCTATAATTTGAAGTTTGACGGTATATAAGTAAAGGTTGATCAAGATTTATAATACTCATGAATTAAACTCAGGTTTTTACGAACAATTCATCATTTGATGAAGTTCATTAACCAGTTGAGTATAATTGTTTGGTTTGAATAATTTTATTTTAATATATGTAGCAAAATTTCATTATTATTTTATACGTATTTTGATTTCATATATGTGTGCGCATATTCAACGTCTTTCATGCAATGAAACATGTGATTTCATTCTAATTCTGACTCAAAAACATTCTTCATCTGTTGCATCAAGACTCCATATTGAAAAGCAAAACCCCAAAAAAAAAAACATAAGATATCTTTTGAAAGAAAAAGGTAAAGAGTAGGCAACAATGTACCAAGATTCTTAGCCAAAACTATAGTGTTTTAATCACTTCTATTATGGTGAATAATTTAATGTTCTTATTTCAAAATTAACTTCTAATCTCAAAAAGTATAGACTTTATTCCTAAAGGCAACATTTTGGTACTGATTTTTTAAATAGTTGATATTCCCTTCCCCTTCTTATCTTTTTTATAACAATGTTAATAAATTATTCTCCCATCACAACAAGGACGAAAATGATTGCGTATTAATCAATTCATTTTCTATCAAAAACATGGCCGTATATCAAGATCTAATAATATGGTTTTGCTTGCCATCTATCAATTAGCCCTACCATGTTTTAAAAAAAAAATCAATTAGCCCTACTTAACCCCTCCACAAAGGGGTCATTTGTAATGTGTAAAATGTATGGTAGAAAGGATATTTGAGAAACTGTCGGACACTAAATTTGAGAGTGTCTTCTGCCGAGAATTTGAACAATGGCTATGTTGGAAATCTTAAAATGTTTTAAGCATACACTTTGTCAATTCTTACAAACCGTGGTTGGTCCTAACACCAAATCGACATGTGAGGTGAAGATTGCTCTTACTTATAAACATATGTTTAAGCCATCTTTTGTCCGGCGTGAGACTCTTTAACACACATCCTCACGACCAACACAATTGGGTTTGATTCGTGGACATAAATGATGGGTGATCCGATAGCGGAAATCTGGAAGCAAGTGACCCAATGGATCTTAACGGAGCTCTGATACCATCTTGAAATTGGATTAGGCCTAACACAACCCCGCAAAACTTGCTTTTGAGGTGAAGATTACCTCTACTTATAAACACATATTCATACCACCTTTTATGTGATGTGAGACTCTTTAACATCAATAAAAAGATTGACCCCTAAAGACTGAGGTGTTTATGTTTTAACAATTTTTTAAATAAATGACTTATTTGTGTAAAGAGATAAATAATCATTTGGGTTTTCAACATTTGAAATATAGATTTAAAATAAATAATGGAAACAAAAGTTTATTTGAGAATCAATTAATAATAAAGGGTAGTTAATGGTATAACTTCAATTTGCATGTTGTAGCATGATGCAATATGTTGCAGTATATCTTGATACCATTTGGCCAGAGGAGCTTTTCAACACAGTTATCATCTACTAAGTTGAAGTACAACAAAATTACATAATCGTCCTCTTTAAAATTCATGATCTTCTTAATTTCATGTGCAAAATGGTCATTTTGTAAAATTTAATTTAATTGTTTTCAAAAAAATTAAGTATGGATAATGTTCATCACAAATGTAACAAATTTTCACAGATAACTATAAAATTAATTAATTTGTTCAAACAATTATGGATAATGGTCATCACAACTCTAACAAATTTTTAGAGATAACTATGTAATCAATTTATTTGTTTTTTAAAAAATTACTTAAAAATAAATATTATGGAACTATCCACCAACATAAAAAAAATCACATATATTTGTTTTTTGGATGCAAAATTAATAAATCTTTGGAATACTTTTAAAACATTATTAATAATGATTTTGGAGAAACAATACAGTGATGTTGATATTTTAAAAATAGTCACGAATTTTCCAAATTTTATTATATCGACTATCACATATCGTTAAATAAAAAATTTCTTCTGCATTATAAGCTTATAAAATCCTCAACGAGTGCGATGCAAATATTTATCGGTGTTTTAAATATAAAATAAAAAGTTATTTAATAGAAATACTACATTGACGTTCATATTCTGAAAATATTCATGAGTTTCCAAATTTTTATCATATCAATTTTCTCATATATGTACATAAAAAGTTATTTATGCATATATAAGTACAAAAAATCTACAACAGATGCGGTGCAAACATTGAACGTTGTTTTGCATATAAAATAAAAAGTTATTCAATAGAAACACTATATTAATCAATGTTTATATTTTGACAATAATAACGAGTTTCCATGATTTTATCATATCAACTTTCTCTTATATTTTTGTAAATAAAAAATTATGCAGATAAAACACATAAAATCTGCAACAGATTTGGTGCAAACATTGAACGTTTTTTGCATATAAAAATTTATTTAATAGAAACTACATTGATGTTGATATTTTTAAAATAGTCATGAGTTTCCAAAATTTTATCATATCGATTTTCTCATATATGTACAAAAAATCATTTATGCATAAATAAGCTCAAAAATCTGCAACGGGTGCGGTGCAAACATTGAGCGGTGTTTTGCATATAAAACAAAAACTTATTCAATGGAAAAACTATATTAATGTTTATATTTTGAGAATATTACTGAGTTTTAACGATTTGATCATATCATCTTTCTCATATATTTACGTAAAAATTTGTTTATGTAGATAAAACACATAAAATCTACGACGGGTGTGATGCAAACATTGAACGATGTTTAGCATATAAAATAAAATTTATTTAATAGAAACTACATTGATGTTGATATTTTGAAAATAGTCATGAGTTTTAAAAAATTTATTTTATTGACTTTCTCATATATGTATATAAAAATTTGTTTTCGCGTACATAAGAAAATAAAATCCACAACATACACGATTCAAACATTTAACATATTTTTCTATATATAAGAAAAAATATATTCAATAAAAACATTATATTAGTGTTGATAATTTTCATTTAATATTTTTAAGATTTGACAATATTTACAATGTAATTATATTTTATATGATCACCACAATATTACGTGACCCGTGCGGAAGCACGGGTCTATTACTAGTTAATATCAAAGGATTATTACTCTTCTAAGGTTCATACATCACGTTGTTTTTGAATTTTTAAACTGTTGTATTTAGATTTCCATAATTCTTTTTGAAAAAGAATATCTACCGAAGTTGTTACTAGGTTGGGTCATGATCAGATCGCTCTCTTTAAGACGTTTCGTGGCACTGTTCAAAGTTGTGCAAGACAGACTATCAACCACGCCGCCTGCAGGATAAAACAAGCTCAACTACAACTTTGCGATTAACTACTGCACTGTAGAAAACCGTTCGAGATTTACATCCTCAAATATGGTACTAAGACCATTCTTTAATACCGAAACCACTTTAATATGGTATTGTTACCACTCAGTTATGGTACCACGACCACTCAAATATGGTGATACTATCATTTCGACTTTTTAAGTTCTCCTCAAATAGAAAAATATCGAAAGAATATTTAAATACTGTTAAGATCATTCTTAATTCCGACGGGACATTATTGTTCCAAAAGGAACTATGATCTTAAAAGTACTCTTTACTCCGAAGGGATATACATTATCGAAGGGACTATGTTTTTTTAGAACTTTTCTTAATTCCAAATGGACATTATACCGAATATGGACTAAGGTCTGAAGAACACTCTTATTTCTGAAGGGATAGAAAAGGAGACGAGGAGAAGAATAGATCGTCAACACAAGCTGGAGGGAGAAGAGAGAAAGAGTTATCGACAACTCAATAGAAACTCTTTGGTGTGATTTTTGAACTGAGTAGAGTCATCTATTTATATAGGGATTTTGTAACTGTTTTAGCAAAACTTGTGGCAACAGTTACTCTAATGGATAAGATCAAAAGAGAACTTATCCATTAATCAGTTCAACAACACTTGTGGGTAACATCAAAATGAAACAAATTCATAAAAATGAAGGAAACAAACTCATTGGATTTGAATGAAGTAAAGATAAGAAATTTAATTGAATTCTTATTCTTATCACAACCACGATAAACTAAATTTATGGGAAGTGATATCCACGAATAAAAATAATAATTTATTTTTATTTTATTTTATTTTATTTTCTGTTTTTTATTTTAATTAGTCTTTTAAAAAAAATTATTAAAAAAGTCCAAGGTCAAAAATTGTAATTCATGACCATTCTAGCTCATGTCAAACCTTCCTTTTTCATTTTCAATCCCCATAATTCATCATCAAACCTATTGAATCCCATTAATCAGAGACAATTTTTGTCGAGAAAGTCAGAAGTCATTTGGTTTAAAAAAGGTCACAAGAGCATCAAAGAGGGGTCGAAAATTTGGCAAAAGGAAACCCTAAGGATTCCAAACCAAAAATCCAGCAACAACATCAAAAAAACCGAAACCACAAATTACCAGTAACAACATCGAAACCCAAAACAGATCACCACCAAAACACATCAAAACCGCAACCAACCACCACAAACCAAAATCATAATACCACAAAACCCAGAAAACCACCAAACCCGAAATCAGACAACACCTCAAAACCAGCAAACCACCAAACCCAAAATCGGCCAACACCAAGAAACAAACAACCAAAACACGAATCTACATCACACTCACAAACAAAACACGAATCCATATCACCATCACAAACAAACACGAACCAATATCACAGTACCAACAAAATAAACCACAAGGCCACCAAAACTGAACCCAAACATCACGGTTTCACAAAAAATCTAAAAGGTAATTTTTTTTTTTTTATCTTTTTAGATCTAAGGTTGTGTGAGTTCTTTTTGAAAATTTTGAAGCTAGAAACTGAAAGAGGGGAAGGAAATACATAGAAAAAAAAGAGGTTTGTTTTTGCTCAGGCGCCGTCGTTGTGGCTCACTGGCCACCGTGCCGGAACTTTCCAGCCGACGAGGAGGGCCAGAGAAGGAAAGCGGCCGAGAGAGCCTAGAGAGAGAAGGAGGGAGGAGAAAGAGGAGAGAGAGAGAGAGAGAGAGAGAGAGAGAGAGAGAGAGAGAGAGAGAGAGTGAAAGATGAGAATGATTTTTTGTGAAGGGTGTGGGTATATATACCCCTCTTTGTTTCAGTGTGCGTGGGTGCACGTCTTAGCGTGCACTCTCACCCACAGGTCGTCTGATTTTAAATCAGACGGCCATCATCACACCTCCCTTTGATCAAATCAACGGCCCAGATTCAATCTTCGCATCCACACCTTTTTGAGCCTATTTCTGACCCAGTATCAGATTTGCTGCTTGCACCCCCTGTTTATTATTTGCACCCCCTGTCTTTTATTTTCTTGCATTTTTTTATATCATTTTTCTATTTCATTTTATTTCTCTTTATTATTAGCATTTAGCGTTTTATTTTTTTGTCATTTATTTATTTTCAATTAGAATGTATTTTACGAAAATTGTAAATATAATGAAAATTATGCATTGTCTTTTATTTATTTATTTATTCAGCTTTATATAAAAAATGCAAAAAAAATAAATTAGGTTTAGTTTATTATCAAAGGGAAAGGGGATTTGTTTTGACCTACTGTCACTACGAAATTCTATTGCGTTTAACTCATCGTCACTTTAATTTTTAAGCATTTAAAAATAAAAATAAAAAACAAAAACATTCAAATAGTCCCAAAAAACAAATTTCACAAAAAAAGAAATTATTTTCTAAAAAAAACCTTGATCTTCATCAAGTGATTATCCATTTTATTTTCTCAAAAACTTTAATCCATCTTAAGATATTTAAACCTTTTCTTTAAATTAAAAAACACTAAACAAATTTTATTTTTGCCATTTGGCTTTTCACTCTTTAAACCCTTTTCAAAAACTAATAAAAATATCAAACAAATCACTCGTTCTTTTTACTCCGAACTACGTGGTTTTAATCCCTCGCGGGTACGTAGGCAAAAGTTTGTCTTTCCAAATAAAAAATAATAAAAATATTTTCTTTTTTTCTCCATTACATTAATCTTTTTACAAGAAAAATAATAAATAAATTATAGCCAAAAATAAATAAAAGCAAAAGGTTCCTATAGAGTACTATAAACGTTTAGGGTGCTAATACCTTCCATTTACGTAACTAACCCCCGAACCTTAAATATCTTATAATTTGTGGGTTTTATTTGAACTTTTCCCCCTTCCCTTGGAAAAATTAAAGCTCGGTGGTGAATCCTAAATTTGTGAGTTAACGCTAATCAATAGCTTGATCTCCGAAAATCACTGCGACATTAATATACAAAGGTGTTGCCTAGAACTTGAACCTTTGCATAACGGATAATATTCTGATTTAACAAGAGTTGCTTACAGCATTGATCTCTATCTCAGACATAGAACCCGCACACAAACTTTTTCCTAAGGTGTATTCTAAAAGCCTGTGAATTTACGGCCCTGCACGTCTATCCTAGTTTTAACGAACGTTCTAGGTATTCTATCAAGAGTACTCCTGCAGCCTCAGTTCCACATTCGTATAGGTGAGTCTATCAAGAGTGCTCTTGTAGCTATGTACTCCACTCCACATAAAGTATAGATCTCATTAAGAGTTTCTATTATCTCATCCTCCTGTCGCTGCATGATTCATGTTTTCTTAATTTTCTCATAACATGTTCTATCACTCGTGACTTGTTATTACCCATTGAACCTATTTCTTGGGATCTTCAGTCATTTAGGTCGGGTTACCCTCACTTGTTATCTTTATGCATTAGTCCCATCCCATTGGATGTGTTTAGGACTTTCTTAGTTATTCCTTCCGTCAAAGGATCAACTAATTCTTCATCAATACGTATATGGTCTGCTTTAACCGTTCCTTTTGAGAGTAGCTAGCTCTCTAATCCTTTATGTGTTCGTTCCTTAATTGTCGTCTCTTTCCGTTGTAGTAATGATTCTCAATTTTTTGTAACAACTAGGGTTCTCAACTAACAAGTATTTTATTAGCTTGATTATTCACTAGTTTTCTCTAGTGTTCTCATCTAAGATTCATTCAATAATGGACTGAGTCAATATCATTTGTTTCAAGAAAAAAACTCCTTCAGTGATGCTCAATGTATAGTCAATGGTCGCTTAAGACTCATCTGAAGGATGTTCTATTTTATATCTTGTACCAATTAAGTACAATAGGATACTCCTCATAATGTAATCCTAGAGTCATAGTCTTCTTAAGGCACCTCATGGCTCTTTCAATAGCATGTCAATGCTTCTCATCCGTCTACTGGTAAACTTGCACATGAGTTTCATGACATAGGCAATGTCGGGTCTAATACATTCAGTGGAATACCTAAGGACAACCAATGATGCTTGCATATTATGTTTGTCTAACTCCATATCAAGTGTTCTTACACTTGGTTCACAATATATGCTTGCAAGTTTACAGTAAAATAATTACATTTTCTTAAGATCTTCTCAACTTTGTGAGATTCATCACAAAAGTTCTTTTCTATGATCTAGTAATTTTGAAACCAAGAATTAATTCAACTTTGTTTAGGTTTTTCTTATAAATGTTGTTGATAAGTAATGATTTCACAAAATTTACAACATGAATCTTTGAACCAAATATGAGCAAGTCGTCTACATAAAGACATATGATCGTGCAAATGTTATTTCCATTTTTGTAGCAAATACATTTGTCACTTTCATTCACTTTATACGCATTCAATAGCATTAGAATGCCAAATTTTTCATGTCATTCCTCCAATGTTTATTTTAGACCATACAAAGAATTATCTAACTTACAGACCTTGTTTTCTTGTCCATGAATCACAAAATTTTCTGGTTGTTTCATATAGATTTCTTCTTCTACTTCACCATTTAAGGGGCAGCTTTCACATCCATTTGGAGTACTATCGAGTTATGAACAGAGACTATAGGGACTCGTACCCTCATGAGTATGATTCTAGTGACTAGTGATTGAGTGTCGAAGAAATCTATATTTTTCTCTTTGTCTAAAATCTTTTTCTGCACGGTAACCCTTGCACTTAGCAAGGAACCATCAAGTTTTAGTTTTCTTTTCCAAAATCTAAATACAACCGATCGTTTGCAACCAAGATGCTAGTCAACTAAGAGTCATGTTTCGTTAGAAAAGACAGCTTCTTGAAGGCAAAATTGATCTTCTTCCAAAAGTTTCTTTTCAAAATCTATAGAATTCATTTCATCGTTTATTGTTTCTTTTCAAAAGTTATCATCCAATGAAGACAAAGCTTCTTGAAGGCCAAATGGATCTTCTTTAAATACACAAACCATATAATTAGATTTATATTCTTTAGCAATTATAGCTTTCTTACCTCTTTCAGGTTCTATAACATCTCGTACGATGTTTTCATAACTATATTTAATTACTAGAATGTGATCAGATATAGTACCCCCACTAGCTCTTAATTTTTAAAAGGAAAATATTTTTTTCCCCTTACTAATGTCGTGCTCTCACTAGCGCCCCCACTAGTGCCCCCAATATTCTTTATTTAAAGGGGTAAATATTTACATAGAAATCAGCATCGTTTTATTTTATGATCACTTTAGCATTTATGTCATAAATCCTATATGTTTCTCTATATTTAGCATACCCAATGAATTCACATTCATAGACTCTACTTGTAAGTTCAACTCTCTTGGGGTCCATAATCCAAATATAGTCACAATCCCAAGTTCAAAAATAAGACAAGTTGGGTTGTCTTTTCTTCAAAAATTTCTTAATTAGAATTTTTGTTCTTATACTTGGGTACTCTATCCAACATAAATTTCAATTTTCGTTATAGAAATTGAACATATCAAGCATATCAATTTTATTTTTCAAAATTCATAGTTATCAATAAATATGATAAAATATTATTTTATCATTTCTAGTTTATGTGCCATCAATTTCACATATATCATAATTTATTAAGTTTAGAGATTCAAATTCTTTAAACATTGATTTATATGAACTTTTGATTCATTTATCTTGACTGCAAAAAATAAAATTGTCTAATCATATAACTTTGGAATTAAGTTCAAGTTACTCAAATTTAAAATTAAACGCTTGTTCACATGATAAATTTTGATATGTCAAATAATACTAATCAACCAAGGAAAGAAAGTGGATTTCAAAATAGACGAGATTGAGATAACAAAGTTTTAAGATAAAGTTTGTGTGCCCAATATGGCGAAACTGAAGCGGAGTATCTTGGAGGGAGGTCACAGAAGCAGATTGAGTATACACCGGGAGCCACTAAGATTATCAAGATCTTAAGGAGATGTTATGGTGGGTAGGTATGAAGAAAGATATAGCTGAATTTGTGTTTGCTTATTTAGTCTTGCAAAAGTCAAAGGTGTAACATCAGAAGCAGTCGGGGTTAATGCAACCCTTGAGCATTCTAGAGTAGAAGAGGAACAATATTTCTAAGGACTTTGTTAAGGGTTTTCCAAAGACCAAGAAGCGAAGCACTTAAGGGGTAAGGAGATTGCATTGGTGAAAGTGACATGGGGAAGACCAGCTGGAGGAAGCATGGCATGGGAGTTGGAGAGTCGCATGAAGAAGTCCTACCGAGAGTTATAACACCTCTCATGAAGTCCTATCGCATGAAGAAGTCCTATCGAGGGTAGCATGGGAGTTGGAGGAAGCATAGCACGAAAATTCTTTAAGTGGGGGAGAGTTGTAACACCTCGAAATATATATTTAATTGGTGAATGAGGATAGTTAGAGAAAATCTTGATTTTAAGATTATATTGATGTTATGATGCTTAGTGTTGTTCTAGTGCTTAAAAATTATGTTAGCTATGAAGAAATAAATTATGATGATTAATAATGTACCAGGAGATTAATAAGACGAGGAAGAAAACAAATAAATAGAATAATGTAGAAAATGAGGAGGTGTAGAATGGAAGGAAATAATTAAGTGGGTCAGTGAGAAGTAAAAATAATAAAAAGTATAATAGAAATAATAATAGTAAGAGGCTAACTCAACTATAAAAAGAGGATTGACATTCAAAGTTATCACTTTTGTTGAAACGTAGAAACAAGAGAAAAGGAGAAAACCCTAATTCAAGATAAAAGAGTCAAAAAGCCGAGAATTCGGAGGTTCAAGGTAAAGGGAGATTCCTTTCACATTAGGTTATCTATTTTATGATGGGGGTTGTTTGAATTCTTTAGATGTTAATGTTGTTATGATGTGAATTTCGACAAAAAAAAATAATAACGAAGAAGGTACATGATGATGATGTTGAAAGATTAGAATTGAGGGACTCTAATTTAGGTTTTTGAATTGATATTATAGCCTTAAAAAGATTAGATAATCAGGTAGGTTAAATGAGAATTAGTGTTGGAAAGATAGGATAATCTTAGGGTGATGATTTGGGACAAGTTTGGGTCAAAAAGCGGAGTTTAGGAAGGTCTTCCAAGATGAAATCGTAGAAAACTGCGTTTTCTGCATACCCTGGGCGAAACGCACAAACGTACATGTTAGACGCACGGACCGTGCGTTTTTATCTTCCAAATTTCCCTTTTTTGTGTTTAAAATCGCACGGTCGTGCACATTGAGACTCACGACCGTGCACTTTTCCAAACCTTAAGAAAATTACTTTTTCTTGACCACGTTTTTCTTCGAATCAAGTTTATGTGTCTTCATAAAAGTTATAGATATGGATGTTATCTTTCCGATGTCTCTGGTTTTACCTTATTAAGACATCTAAAACTTGAGTTATGATCAAAATACTACATATGGGTCAACACAGTCGTGCACCCTGTCTAGGCTTAGTAAACACCAATGTTTTCACCACTTTATATTCTGAATTAAATTTAGGTGTATTCATAAAAGTTGTAGGTATGGATCTTATCTTTCAACAAGCTTTGGTTTTACCCCATTCACACATCCACAACTTGAGTTATGATCAACACACTGCACATGGGTCATGCTGTGTTTTTCATGAAATTAATATTTAACAATAGGGTCTTAAGACTTAATAAGCATAGTCGTATTAACAGAAGTTAATATGAGGAAAGACGAAGTGGTAGTAAAAATCGTGAAGACCAAGAATGAAGGATAAGGTAGGTTACTAGGAGTAAAAGATGCTGGAAATGAAGAGGAAATCAATGATGGGTCTAAGTTCTAAACATGACTTGAGTTTAAACATGAAAAGGAGTTAGATATAATTAGACGAATATACGGTGTTAATTAATGACGAGGTACTAATGATGATGTAAAACGATGTTGTGATTGTTATAATACAAATGACGAATGACGAAAGACAAAAAATGACGAATGACGAAAAATGACGAATAACTATGATGTAAAGATGATGTGTTGTATATGTGTCTTTCATGATGTTTTGTGAGTCTTCATGCATCATATCATACTGCATAATGACGAATGATGAATGACGAAATGTATGTTTCAGTAGCACATCTCTGAACTACATTATGATGACGATAGGATCTGGTACTGACATGCATGTAGGTCTAGAAATGTAGTATGTTGCATATAGGTCATGTTAGGTGAACTGTGATATGTGCTAATGATGTGATTATGGTGGGTGTGTGTTAAAGGTGTGCATAAGATGTATGTGTTAATGATGTTTATGAAATAAATTTTATGAATATTATGATGAACGACAGATGATGATATGATGAATGATTGATGATGATGTGATGAAGGACCGATGATGATATGATTATCTGCTTTATTATTCATGTATCCCAATATATGTCATGATGTGAATTCTCACCCCTTTGTTGTTGTTGTTTGTGTATTTTGGTGTATGTACCCTTGAGGTACAGAAACTCAGGATGAGGAGTTTTAGCTTTGCGGGACGCTTAGAAGGTGGCGACATAGATATACTCCCGTAGCTATTATTTGTGATATTAAGTAGTCGAATAAATACGTGCTCTAATTTGTAACACTAGGGTAGGGGTTAAACGTTGAATGTCTTTAAATTACGAAGTTTAAATATTATGATGTGTTACGCTATTTTTCCCAAATGATCTTTAAAAAGATATTTATAATTGTGAAATTTCTATGAAGTATCTTCAGATGTTGTATCTGATCATCTATTGTTTTATTATGTGAAAGATGAATGAATGCATGTGAGATCCTTTTTCGTTAAAACCATTATTATTACTATAGAAAATTACCGTCGAAAATTAGGGCGTTACACTTGGTTACTACAACTTACCAAGCAAATGATCATCATGACTAGACGATGACTTGCACTTCTAGCACAAATGTTAGTTTGCATTGATGCTCTGTTGACCAAAGAAATTGTTTATGTCATGATCAATTTGTCTTGTGTTTGATGACCACTTCTCATTTTCGTTGCTCGTTTTCTAGACGGTAAACATCCAACTGTTATATTGAGACCAAAGGATTCACCCTATTGTAAATTTTTTGTATTTTTCTTTATACTAACATACACACTTGAACACACAGTTATTGGAATAATTGTTCCTTTACTATAAGTCTTGTTATCATCAAAGCATATTAATTCATAGATACTGTTCTTGAACCTAGATGATTCTAACTATATATATATATATATATTCACATGGTAAGAGTGGACACAATGCTGCATTAATTTATTTACTTATACTCTTGGTTATCCATATCTGGTGCTTTAGTTTGTCAAACACTTAAATATGTATACTACGATGCTTTGGTGCTACTGTGAATCCATTATTTTAACTTTCATGTTCAAATCAAAAGGACAAAAATATCACAATTATGAGGCTTAGATTGAAAGTGAATTAGAGATATTTTGATTTTATATGGTTTTGTTTTTGGTTTGATTATATTGTTTCAAAAAGGTCAAGTATCAATTTCAAATAATACTACAAAGGCCAATACTATCAAATCGATCATAAGACAAAAGGTTTAGTGGGGTGGTGTCTAATGTGTTGGAGACACAGTGAAATCTAAAAGGTACTATAAGCATTACCTTTTCTTTCTAATCAAAATTATAAAAACTTTTTTTTTTTTTAAGAAAAATTATAAAATTGTAAGAACTTATAACACACTCTCTACCACATTTATTTTAATCTTATTATTGATGCAAAGTATTCACAATTTTTCTTATGATGAATCATCGTCATGGAGCATGACTACCTTAAAGCGGATTTCCCCGCTCATCGACAATTTTTCCATCTACATAGTTTAAACATGAGATTTTGCTTAATTAAGGAATTTTAGTTAATATAAGTTGATTCTCTAGCACATAATATATAACTTACTCTAATGTAATTCAAATAGTGTCACCAACTGTGTAGGTTTTATTTTTGTGGTGGTTGGGGTTTGAACTCCGAACCTTACATATATTATACATTGTCCCTACCAACTGAGTTAAGCTCACGAGAACCCAAATGTGTAGGTTTCACATAAGTTTAACTGGACAAATGTGATTATTTTTTTGTTTTTCGTATTTTTTTGTAATGAAAGTAATCTAATTCGAGATACTGTTAGACACTAAACGCGAGTAGCTCTTTCAATTTAGATTTGATAATTGGTTTATCACGATGCGAGAGTCTAACCTCTTATGTTAGGTTCAACTTTCCGGACCTTACATATATTATGTATTGTCCCTACCATTTGAGTTAAACTCACGAGAACCCAACTGTATAGGTTTCACATAAGTTTAACGGGACAAATGCGATTTTTTTTTTGTTTCTCGTATATTTCTATTGAGAATAATCTAATTCGAGATACTGTTAGACACTAAACGCGAGCAGCTCTTTCAATTTAGATTTGATAATTGGTTTATCACGATGCGAGAATCTAACCTCTTATGCTAGGTCCAACTTCAGAAGTGGATAGATATTCGTTTCAAATGAAAATCAATATATATGTTAGAAAATTATTTTTGCTAAATAATGTTCTACAACCCCTGGAACCATCTCTTTTTGTATTAACTTAAGTCAAAGATCAAAATGAATAGACATGTTTTTTTTTTGTTACCATGCAATTTATGTGAAATAGTTGATAACTAATCTTTGCCAAAAAAAATCTAACTAATTATACTAGTAGGGTGTCCTCTATCGATCATGTTTTTATAACTTATAAGATGTCTAAAATCTAATTTCACTTGTATTATCCCCGACAACTGCATTATGATGTAGTATTAGTAGAAATAGTTAGATTTAAAGAGAGAAACAATATTGTATATCTCTTTAAATCTAAGTATTCCTACCATTGCTCCTCCATAACACATGATGAATAGAACTAATATCTTGTCAAATTAGACTTTAATTACGGTTGTTATTTTACTGCATGTACACTTGACAGGAAGTTAACTTTAAGTACAAGTAATTATATGAGCAATTTCTATCACATGGTGTGTTACTTTTGCTGCTCCCACTTAATGTATGACCCTACAATCTTTGCCAAAACAAATCCTCTCTACATGTAATCTCTTTTTTTTCCTCATTCTGTCTTCACTGTTTATCCCACCAATCTAAGGCATAATTGGCTCTTATTTTAGTGGCCCCAATTTTAAAGGAAAAAAATAATTATATTGTACTATTAGTTTATTACCCTAAAATTTTAAGAATTTACATTGATTAAAAAGTGAAGATGGGTCCTAGTATTATTAGACAATAGACACTAGATAGAGACTATTACATAAAATAGGAGTTATAATTGGTATAAAAAAAAAGGGGAAGGTAACAATTGAAGAATAACATATAATGGCACCAATCAGCAAGATTTTTAGTACTCAATTGGATTACACTACTTTTGGAAAGTGACCACCCATTAATCATTCCCACTTGAAAGCTAATAGTTTTCCTTTTAATTATATTATTTTTTTTCCTTTTTCCTTAAGGGAATAAAAGGGGATCCAAGCTCACAATTATTATATTTTAAACCTTTATTAAAACCAAAAAATCACATGCTAATTTATTTTATTTTTTTGAAGAAAAAAATGCCACATGTTAATTAATAACGAATTTTGTAGTTTTAGTTAGAACTTAACAGTCATAGAGAAGAAATTAGTGCAACAATCAAATCTAGATTTACCTTACCTTACCTTACCTAATAATGCTTATCGTGTATGATCATTACAAAGCTTTTTTATACTTTTTCTTTCTTGTATTCCTCTAGCTCCATAATTACTACTGTACTCCCTAACAATGCCTACAACTGGCCACCAAAACCTATATTATTGTAGTACTAGCAAAGAAAAAAAAACACACACTTGTAAATGTAATTCCATTGGACCACTTAGACCTAATAGCATGACAAAGATTCTTAGGATTATTATGTTGTTTGTTAATCATATAATTTCTTTGTAGTATTATGCAATAATATATCATGTTTGTCTTGTTTTTGTTAAGTGTACAATACTCTAGCAAACAAATTTTATATTATGTGGGAACATGCACATGTGTATACAGTTTCTCTAATATTCAAAATTGATTGTGATAACTTGTTTTACAATTTATTCCAAATTAGCTCCAAGTTGTTAGGGAATTATTTAATAATGTTGAGGATAGACGTGATGGATTTTAATTGAAAGTGTTTCTTTAGGGTTTTGATAAAATACATGGTCGGATTCAAAAAAGCTGCGTGGTTAAATAGTGTTGTTGAGGCAATAAACAGTCTTATTCTTGATGTTTGATTATATTAATATCAAAGTAAGTATTAGAAAAGAATTAGTATTAATTTATCCAAGAGGAAAAAATATAAATTTATCAAAGAAGAAAAAATTTTGTGGCAATTTGCTTTACCTCCTATTATATTATCTATAAAGATCTAGTTGCACTTTCCATCCCATTTTGTTAAGCATTCTATCATCTAATTTAATATTATTGATATTTTGCAACTTTCCTTTGATTTTTTACCGTGATATTGGTACGACGTTTCCACCGTTGTTTAGTAGTGACTAATCTCTGTCGGTGAATCTGTGAGACACATAAGGTAGATTCTTCCCTCACAACTGAATTTTTTCAATACACGTAAGCCAAAGATCGAACTTCTCATCACATACTTAAGGAGTCAAAATCCTTACCACTTCAACTAATTCATTGTTGCTTCTTTTATTTTTTGCAACTTTCCTTTTATTAGAGCATATATATTCTTAATAGAATTATACTCCTTCATATCTTATATATTCGTACACTTAGACTACGAGCAATTGAGCATATGATTCTCTAATTTTTCCGAAATGATACGGAAAAGAAACATTTATGTAAAAAACCAATAAAGTATCAAAAACATTTTCACAAATGGCATCCTATATATTGGAATGTAATAATGAAATATATTATTATTTTATTATTTTATCATAACCCTTAAGTAACACTTGAATGAGATGGTAAAAAATTTCTTTCAGCTTAACCAGAGTTGGAGTTTGGTCCTCTTTATAATATATTTAGAAGACTTTTTTTTTTATAATCTTAAACATAGTAATGTGTCATTAGCGAGAGACACGTATTTGGATGAGGTGTTGAACGGGATGGTTAGAGGTTGTGTAGGATGTTGTTTGCTTGGGAGGAGAAGAACATATGCTAGAATATTGTTCTTTGCTGGCTACCATTTTTGTGTTGGATAATGCTAAGGATAAGTGGATTTGGAAACCTAATCCAAAAGGAAGGTATGCCAAGGGGTTTATCATATTTTGTAGCATGTGGAACTTGTTGAACTTGCCACAAGGACGTAATATATGGAACAAATTAGCTCCATTAAAATTCTCTCTTTTCATTTGAAGACTTGTCCAATAGGATTTTGACAAAGGATAATTTGGCTCGACGGTGTATTTTATATTCAGATTCTTTGCTATGCTTCAGAGGTTGTGGAAAAGAAGAAAGTATTAATCCTTTCTACCTTAAGTGTGACTTTTTTGGGTCATATTTGGTCTATTTTTTTTCAAGTGGTTAACCATTTCATGCGTTTTACCTAATAATCCTATGACGCATGATTTTCAATTTTTTGGTTCTCATTTGTTCCATAAAGAGGTTCACCATTGCTTCGAGTTGATTTGGTTGCTGTGTGGCAGGAGTATTTGGAAAGAAATAAATTATCGTATTTTTGGGAAGAAGACTTTTTTTCAAATGCAGTTGTTAGATAAAATTAAAGTTTTCGGTTGTATCATAATCCTAATAAAATTAAATTTGTTTTCTATTTGAAATTGTGGTGGGCTAACTCATGAGCTTGTCTTGGATATTTTATTCGTTGATTTAGTTGTTTGTTTTGTTGTCTTGTGACATTTCTATATTGTACTCTAAACTCTTGCGATTCTATTATTCTTGACGCATCTTGTAATTGAAAGACTTTTTAATATATTTTTCATTTAACTTCTTTATAAAAAGTAAAGTTTGATAAAAAAAAAACTTGTTTATATGTTGAGTACTCTCGATCTATTCCACCTTCACTAAACTAATCAACTACTTTAGTCTAACCACTTGATACTATGCTAATATAATGCGAATAATTTATTTTTTTTTTCTTTTGTATTAGAAATGTGGTTAATTATTATTATTATTATTATAATTTTTTTTGGTTGATAATTTATCTCATGAATTTTAGTATAATAGGATCTTCGTGGTGAAGTGAAATATTACGAGTTAAATTTCATCCTAGATTAGAATAGCGTAGTGAAATTAATTTCACCCTAAAATTTAATTTTTGTGAGCTAGTGGTAAATAAATTATTTGGCTTAATAGATTAGGGAAAATGAAATTTCTTATCCCTCTAACCTCTCCCGTGCCATCAGAAAACTCAAAACCCTCTCTATTTTTTAATTCTAAAATTCAAATTGGTTTTTTTTTTTTAATCTACAGAATTAAAATTAAATTTCACTTTTTTGCCATGATTAAATTTCACAATGATTTTTTTTTATTCAAGTAGGGTTCAAAGCATCTAACAGTGGTGTTTGAATCCTAAAAGTAAAATCTGAATCACTTGTTCTATTTAGATTCTAGAATTCGAATTGGTAAAGATCCTGAAAATATCAGCTAGCCATAGTCGATCTGTGGCTAAAGCGGTTGTGACTAAATTTTTACCATTTGAAAATGGATTTTAAAATCAGAAAATTGGGAATTGGATTCCTCACAGTTACAGCAGGGTGCTGTAACTGATCAGGACAGTCCGATTTTAAATGGATGGCTGAGATTACTTTGTACTGTAAAACTGTGTTTAAATCTTAACTGTTAGATCTTAAATCTATGGTTGAGATCCACTACAGCGTGTAACTGCATGGTATCTTTACAGCAGGGAATTTAGGTCCATAAAATTGAAGGCGTATTTTTAGATTTTAGGCGAGCGTGAAAGAGTTAATAGGGGCAATAAGAAATTCCCTGAGAAAATAGAATGAATCTTGTTGTTTCCACTTCATCATTGACTATCAAACATCATGAAATTTCACCTTTACCCCCATCGACGATTAGTTGCCGCCAGATTTGCACGCAAAAAATGCAACTTCGACAGTTAACAGCCGCGGTTCAAAGAATTTCGATAGTTAACTACCGCCGTGTAAGTTTTTTTAGCAATCTCAAAAGTGGAAATTTGCTATATTTTCCAAATTAACTATCAACTCATAAGTCTCTTTAGCTAAGTATATATCATCACAATTAACATCCCAAATCCAAATATCTTCCACATTATCATACACAAAAATGTTAGATAATAAAACCGTACTCTCTTTCATCATCTCAATCTCCCATACATACAATTTTCTTCTCCAATTTCAACACTATCTCTCCGTATTTTCTGCCAAATAAGAAGCAACACGTATTATTCCTGAGGATAAAAAAAAAGGAGCTCCCTTACTTAGGGGTAGTTTAATTTTCATTTGGAAATAACGAGAAAAGGGTGCTGGTAGAAAACATAGGGGGTGCTGGTATTAACTTCCCTTAATTTTTCTTTTCTATGTAATACTCTTATATTTGTAAAACAAAATAGCCTAGCCCATACAAAAAAGCCCAACAGAAAATAAAATCTTGACTATTACTTTTCCCACCCTAATGATATACATTTCAATTTTCAACTAATGATATACATTCCCTCAAAAAATGATGACATACATTTAATCTAAACCGCCCTAAGATCTATGTCAATATCGTCAAGATCAAAGCTATATTTCATTTCAAGCTTCGCACCATTTTCAACCTTCTTCCCAGCAACAACCTTTTCTTCTGGATCAAGATTTTCAATAATGTACAAATCTTGGTCATTCAAAATGACTTCAACATCCGCCGCCCAGCTTAGTTCATTATAGTTCGTCATTCGACTGATATATCTATCAGGCCAGCTTAAGGCATCATCACGAGCATGTTGTCTCCATAACGGGCAAGTGGGATGAGTAGGACAACCATTCTTTAAATTTATTATCATGAAATGGTTGTCATTGACATGTGCCATACACATCATTCGCTCAGTATGTTGCGGTTCGCCGCATAGAGGGAAAAAAGTTTATGACCGCCCTTTCTCAATGGACAGTAGAACAACGACGTTGTTGTATTTCTGTGCAATGAGAAAACCCATATCTGGCATGGTCATCCATTTATTCAGTGGTGCTGGAGCAATATCGGAAAAGGTTAGAGCATCCAAGACCTCTTTATACCGCATATCATCATTAATCATCTACCGATAACGAGCATTTCCTTGATAAATTAACTCTTTGTGCAGCTGGTAACAGATCATTTGGTGATCGTCAACACTCAAGTTACTTAGACCCGCAACTGCACGGAACACACAATGACCATCACCAGCTACATCCACCTCATTTACAATAAAGTCATGCATCCAAAGTGGGATTTGATCTTTGTGTGGTATGTGGACTTTAACCGAATTGGCTTAGGATTTTTGGGAATTGGTTTAGGATTTTTGGGACTTGGCTTAGAAGGATTAAGAGACATTTTACTTTTCCGTGCACTCTTTCTATGGGCCATTAGAAAACAACAACAATAGTGATAAGGTGACTAAGTGATATGAGGAAGCAACCTGAGTGATAAAAAGGTCATGCATTCAACTATCTCAACTGACTATTAGCACCGACACTTCTCATGGAATATGTCTGACACGTGTCAGTATCAGACGCCAACACGACATTGACACATGTAATTACATTCAATGTCGTATCCGATGTATATCTTAATGCTTTATAGAAAATTAACATTTATCCGCTTAGAAAAAAAAAAATTGGGCTTTGCCCTCTTTTATGTACCAAAAAAAAAAGAAAAATAACAAAAAGTCGTAAATAATAAAGACAAGGCAAAAACACAAACATGCAAAGCATCATCAGCATTTTCCTTCACGACACGGTATTGAATTGAACATAACAACTGCACAAACACGTTCTCCTAAAACCTTTGCGCTAACATGATTAACACTAAACCTTTTCATTATGTTAACCATTCAAAACTTAGCTCTTTAATTGATTTATGCAAATCCATTAACCAAATTAAACAAACCCATGCAAACTTAATCACCACAGCACAAATCACACTTCCTGTTATAGCCAACAAATTCCTCAAAAACGTAGCTTTAGCTTCTATTACTTATGCACACAAACTGTTTGATAAAATTCCTCAACGAGATTTATTCATTTACAACACCATGATTAAAGCACATTCTTTGTCAAACCATTCGTATCATGATTCTATTGCGGTGTTTAGATTATTAATAAGGGATTCGGGTTATTTTCCGAATCGGTATAGTTTTGTGTTTGCTTTTGGTGCTTGTGGAAATGGGATGTGTGTGAGGGAAGGGGAGCAGGTTTTTTTACATGCTGTGAAAGTTGGGTTGGATGGTAATGTGTTTGTTGTGAATGCATTGATTGGTATGTTTGGAAAGTGGGGATTTGTGGAGGATGCGAGGAAGGTTTTTGATTCGGCTGTAGATAGAGATTTGTATAGTTGGAACACCATGATATCTGCGTATGTTGGATCCGGTAACATGATTCAAGCGAAGGAATTGTTTGATGAAATGATACAGAGAGATGTTGTTACGTGGAGTACTATAATAGCTGGTTATGTTCAGGTATTGCCGGTTTAGAAAGTAAAATAAATAAATGATGATTCTAAACTTTTTACATGATTGTCGTATTGTTCTGAATTGGGCATTAAACTAGTTTACAGTTGAAAGTATATTATATTTTAGATGAAATACATTATGCGGTCCTTTAAGTTGTTTAACTATATTATATCAAGTCATTTAAGTGTTTTTTTTGTTGTAGATAGGTTATTTAAAACTTAAAATGTGTGCTGCATTTTTTAGATTCAGTTTAACCCGTTAACAAAATGCCAATGAGGCCATTAAAATGATTTAAATATATAGCTGTTTAGCTAAATGCCACGCTGGCTTTTTTAATCTACACATCAGTATCAAAATGCAGTTAAACTGAAACACAGAAATGGAAACGACGTCCACATTTTGGAACTTAAATGACCTATCAAGAACAAAAAAAATTAAAGGATTAATTTCGTACAATTAAACAACTTCGCAAAATGTATTTTGCCTATATTTTATTATTTTAACTTGATTGTATATGTACTCTGTCTAAAGTTACTTTATGCATACTCTAGGTTGGCTGTTTCTTGGAGGCTTTGGATTTTTTCCACAAAATGTTGCAATCCGAGGTTAAACCAAATGAATATACCATGGTAAGCGCTCTTGCAGCCTGTTCAAACCTTGTCGCGTTGGATCAGGGGAAGTGGATCCATGTTTACATTCGGAGGGACAATATTAAGATGAATGATAGACTTCTGGCTAGCCTCATTGACATGTATGCAAAGTGTGGTGAGATAGATTCTGCATTGAGTGTTTTTCATGAACACAAAGTGAAGCGAAAAGTTTGGCCATGGAATGCCATGATTGGTGGGTTTGCAATGCATGGAAAACCTGAAGAAGCTATAAGTCTGTTTGAACAAATGAAGGTTGAAAGAGTTTCTCCTAATAAAGTAACATTTATTGCCTTATTAAATGCTTGTAGTCATGGCTATATGGTTAAGGAGGGAAAATCATATTTTGAATTGATGGCTAGTAATTATGGAATTATCCCAGAAATAGAGCATTATGGATGTATTGTAGATTTACTTAGTCGTTCCGGGCTCTTGAAGGAGGCTGAAGAAATGATTTTGAGCATGCCGATGGCTCCGGATGTTGCGATTTGGGGAGCACTGTTGAACGCTTGTAGAATCTATAAAGATATGGAGCGCGGATCTAGAGTAGGTAGAATAATTAAAGAAATCGATCCTAAACATATAGGCTGTCATGTTTTGTTGGGTAATATATATTCTACATCAGGAAGATGGAACGAAGCAAGGATGCTAAGAGAGAAAAATGAAATCAGTAGTGACAGGAAAAAATTTCCAGGTTTCAGCTCAATTGAATTGAATGGGATATTCCATCAATTCCTTGTTGGTGATCGATCACATCCTCAGAGTAGGGAGATTTATTCATTTTTGGATGAGATGATAAGCAAGTTGAAGATTGCCGGGTATGTTCCCGAGTTAGGGGAAGTTTTGCTTGATTTTGATGATGAGGAAGATAAAGAGACTGCTCTTTCTGTACACAGTGAGAAGTTGGCTATTGCTTTTGGACTGCTGAACACAGCACCCGGAACTCCAATTCGCATAGTAAAGAATTTAAGAGTTTGTGGGGATTGTCATGAAGCAACAAAATTCATCTCCAAGGTTTATGATCGAGTAATTATAGTTCGAGATAGGACAAGGTATCACCACTTCAAAGATGGAATTTGTTCTTGCAAAGACTACTGGTAGATTAAGAAAGTGCTCTTCAACGCTAATCTCTGATGCATAAGTTGTAACAAGTGAACTTTTCTCCCTGCAGTGACATTTGTGAGGCGGTTTCAATTCTCTTGTCCCTGCCTGCATTGTGTCTGAGGAGGAACCAGTGTCTCGAGAGTTTGGTTGACTGGCAAAGCCCTAAAAACGCCGTTGCTTTGTGCATCTAGTGAGGTTTTCTGCTGCATGATGTGGATTGTTTGTTCACTGAGTCGGATCATTGGGAGTTTTGGTGGATCATGTGCTTGTATATCTTTGTAAAAGGAAAACGTCGTTCCTTTTTGTGTTTGCCCTACAATTTGGTCCTTGTTCGCTAACACATTTAGCCCTTATTGGTTATGCTTTCGCTTCGAAATCACTAGTGATGTGTCAGGTATGTTGTTGAGATCTAGGACATTATGTAATAATGACATGCCCATTTTCTCTAGATACTGATGAGGTTGAAAGTAAATTAGATGTAATACTTTGATAAATTGAGTCCCCTCGACTTAGTCTTGTATTTTGTAGAAGAATAGTAAAGAACAAAAACTGTTGTTTTGTGTAGAAAATATCTGAATGTTAATAAAAAAAACTTCTACTAAGCATGAATCTCCATTTCTGATAAAGCTTGAGCATTTTTTGTGTTGGCTGCCTTAAGTATTTGATTCAAAGTTTCAAACAAACTTTATAATACCGCAGAAGCCTTTTTGGCACAATGAGTTGTTTAGTTCGGGGAGTGTGGTGCTGAAGAATCAATCGCTCGCCTTTTCTTTGAGTGTTCGGTGTTTGCAGGTACATTGTATGTGATTAGAAATTGGCTTGGAATTTCTACAGCTTTTTAAAATGACATTTTGCCTCATTTAGATCAATTTCAAGGTTTGATTGGTAATGGGAGATTCTTCGCTAGTAGACTTGGTGTGATTTGGTTTTCCTGCATTTGGAGTATTTGGAAGGCATGGAATGACAAATTATTCAAAAACAAGGAAGTTTGCTTGGAAAGTATTGTTGAATCGGTGAAACGGAGTTCCTGGAATTGGCTGAGATTCAAGTTAAATAGCATGGCGTACAATCTGAATCAATGGTTCGTGAATCCCAGAGCTTGTCTCGGCTGTGTGGAATCGCAAGTGTGAGGTTGAGGTGTGTTTTGCTCGTTTGGAGATGGGTCAGACTTGGATAAATATCATCTTGATAGAGTTTTGGAGTATTTTGCAGCGAAAGGACATATTAAGATATTTTACAGGATATCAAATTGCATCAGCATTTTCATCTCGTGTATTATTCCTGTGTGTTAAGGTTCCATTTCTGTGTAATTCAGGCAGGGTGATGTACAAAAGCCGCATCTGGTTGGGATTGTGTTGTGAACTCGCCAGAGATCAGTTTATCGTCTTTGCTGGAAGTTGGATAATTTGTTTCAGAGGTTACCTAGTTTTGACGGTGGCCTGTTAGTTCTTAAGTGGATTTTCTCTTTTTTTTTTGCTGATTGGAGGTCGTCAATGGCTTGGGATATCATCGGCATTCATGAAGGAAGGTTGGGCACATCTAGATCAGTTGAAGGTTTGGTCCTTCAGATTATGTTCGCAATATGGAGTTTTAGTTTTTTACTTGCTGATTAAGGGTTTCGTTATTAGCCTTTCAAGCTTCGGTGTCGCTGTTTAGGCTTGTCAAAGTTATCGGAATCGCTTGGTGTGTGGCTGCTGCTGCGTGTTTTATTCAATCTAGTGCTGATCAGTTGGCTTAAGCGTTCCCATAGTTCGTCGTTTCTTGGTTTTAAGTTTCTGCGGCGTCATCTGAGTTCGGCTAGTCTTGTTTTTGTTTGTTCCTAGTCGGCATAGGCCCTGCAATTTACTTTTCTTTGGGCAAGGTCTGTTATTCATTGTATCAGGCTATGGGGCTAGTTGCTTTGTGGGAGGCTTTTAAGGCTGTTTCTTGTATCAAGTTTATGTAAATAAATATTTGACTGTTAATAAAGAAAACTTCTACTAAGCATATACTCATGGATCTCCATTTCTGATAAAGCTTGATCATTTTTTGCGTTGGCTGCATTAAGTATTTGATTCACAGTTTCAAAATAACTTTATAATACTGCAGAAGCCTTTTTGGCACATTTGATAAACCCTCTGGTGGGATCCCTTTTGTAGTTTTACAGAACTCATTTTGGACTTAAGTTGTGTTGACATTCATGCTCAACGTCCGCATTTTTATGAAAACTAACACATTTTTAGGGAAAAAATGATGAAGCTTATGTGAAGGGAATCTTTGGGTAAGGTTAGTGACCTTACAAGCAGCGTTCTCTGCCGCCTTCGCAAGGCATAAATATCCATGTAGAGACCACTTTTTTTCTTTCTTTCACGTTGTCGTCATATATTCAATCAAATCATATTATTTCGTCACTTTGCTATATCAGTTTCTAAAATATCTCCACAAATATTATTTTTTCTTTCATGTGTATCATCAGACACACAACTTTCGTTGACGAGATTTGATTCCAGCTATCGTGAGCAACTATTTCACTGCTTGTGTCCAATGTCATAATTGTATTCAAATTGAATGTTTTTTCTCTCTGTTACCACCAACACATGCCTTTACTTATCTGCACTAATTTTTCTGTTAAACTACCTTGATATCAGAGCATTTCTCATAATTTAAGTGAACCCTAAACCCTAAACGGTCTTGATATATGGTCATTTAGTTTCTTTGGAGATCTGTTGAACTAGATTCACAGCAAGTTTAATCACATGCTCCTCTGAATCAAGATTTATTACTCGTAAAGCATGAACTGATTCAAAAAAATCACGAATGCATGCCTATGTTAAGACATCAGAACAAGAACCTATGTTACTTTATCAGCTAGGCATGTGAAAAAAGAAGTCTCGGTCTCTAGGTATACACCATCGTAGCAAAATGTCATAAGGGAGAAAAATATAAGGACAAAGAAAGAAAATGTTTTTTCAAACCATTGATCACCGTTTCTCCTTGTACTCTTTATTTGTATATACTCGATCACAAAGACATTAATAATAACCTTTGTTAAACTGTTCATGTATACTGACGATCCTCGTTGGAGAATCATGAATCTTATTCCGGTTTCAACTCCTATGTTATATTCAAAGAAGCACTCTCAGAGGCTTTGTGTTAATTGTAAAACATAACGCATAAGTTGAAACCCGAATCAGAATCATGATTCTCCAATGAGGATCGTCGGTAAACATGAACAGTTTGACAAAGGTTATTATTAATGTCTTTACGTTCTAGTATAGACAAAGAAATAGTACAAGGAGAAACGGCGATTAGTGGTTTGATAAAAACAATTTCTTTCTTTTCAAGTTCTAAAGGTGTTGTTTCTGATAGGCCATGGAGAAATATTGAAAGCTTTATGAAAACAAGGGTATAATGGATTTACTTTGTCGCCCCGAGCTCTCGAAGGATGCTGAAGAGATGATTGACAAAACCCTAAAAATGTTGTTGTTCCGTGCTTGATAGTGAGTTTTTCTCTAAGAATTGACGAGGTTAAAAGAAATTCATCTGTAATTGTAATACCATTTCCCATTGACTTGGTTTTGTATTCTGTAATTAATATTACTATGCTCAATGTCTTTCATAATGTTTCCTTTATCATTAACCAAGTAAATTGTCAATCATAAAAAAATTATGTACATGACTATGATTTCATTATAATAATTTCACTTGTGATAATTTGCTTACAATTTTTCTCTATAATTTGATTGAAGTTATCAAATTTAATTTTAGTTTTTGAAAAAAGTGTCTTACTTGCTTGAACTAGTAATGTGTAATTGTTCTGGAAAAATAAATGTGCAGCTCTTTTTTACCATCATCAAACTCTCATTTCTCCAGAATATTTCAACTTTAATCTGGATTCTATACAAACAGCTTTTCTGTAAGGTACTACATGCAATACATCAGCTCGGATCCTCTACTTTTGGTAGAGCCGACTGTCTGCCGTAAAATTTGGATTATTCCTTGATCTAACCGTCGATATTTAGATGTGAAGATAGAGCGGATCCATGTATTCACAATAGATCTGCACAAGCCGCTCTGTTGCACCGACACTTTTAATTGAAGGCGTGTCCCGGAGTCCGACCCCGACACTTGTGATTACCTTGAATTATGTCACTTTTTCAAAATTGTATCAGTGTCGACTTGTCAGTTTCGTGTTAGGTGTTCATGTCAGTGTCGACTTCATAAGCACATGGTCTGTCATTTGATTTTATTTTTGTTAATCATAGGTTGGTGAGCAGCATATATCCATATGACAAGAACTTGCCACCTTATCAAACTTGGAAGCAAAAGCTTTTTTGCATTATTCCTTCTCGTATCATCATTTCTGGCATTGAAATTTACAGGTGTATCAGGAGAAGACATTGAGCTACTGGAATGTGCCACAGTCTAAAATGAGAGCAAGCAACTCAATTTTAGAGAGAAAAAAAAGCAGATATATAGAGACTGGAAGCTAAAAAGTAGGATGATTGACTCACTCATTTTTTGTTTTTAAGATTCATTCATTGACATAGGAGTATCATAACACAATGAAAGTTATGAAGGTTAAAATGATTGTTCAAAATCCAATTATCAAGCTATTAAGTTGTACCGTTGTATTCTCTCTCCGATCTCAAATATAAGTAAAAAAGGTTAAATAAAGTTGATGTATATGACTTAAATTTCGAACAAAATACTCAATTTTGTATGACTTTATCTTACTTGTATTAAGACCGGAAGAAGTACATTATAAGAAACAATTCTTGTATTTATTAGTTTTATTCTTAAGCTATCGAGTTTTGATTGCATAATAACATAGCAACACTTCAAGACATGTCATTCACAAAGGAAAAAGTCCTGGACTGTGTTATTTTGACACAAAATGGAACAATTTTTGTCAACAATTTGGTTGGTTTTAATGCAATTCTAACATATTGCGTTCAATGGATGATAAATGATATAACAAGATATCGCAACTCAATAGTCATTCATTGAACACAAGTCACAATTTTAAGCATTATTAATTATGATTAGTGGTGGTGACAGTGTCAAATCTACAGCCATATGCACCACTAGAGTCAATCCTTTCTCACATATAATAATACTCAGACAACATTTTGACTATTGGAAATGTTCAAAGTCTGTATAGATGCAATTACATCTTACGTGTTTACTTTGAAACTTCTCTCTTAAATTATAGCATAAGAATTTTAATAATCATTATCATACTTGAAGAAACTTCAATTATACACGTCAATCTAATCATAAGTCATAACCAGAAATTTCAATCATACATCATGCATCCCTGATTTACTAACTCAGGCACTGTGTCCCTTTAACCATTGATAAGCAGAAAGTGACCAACAAATTTTCTTTTAGTGGAACAGTGACAGGATCATCTGTGCATATGAAAATATAATCCCAAATTGCCTCCAAATTTCCAAATAGCATTCGGAACAAGAGTCGAAGGAGTAGATACCGAGATTCAAACACAGATAAAAGAGAAAATTACTAATATAACAACTTCAGAAACCATAGATACATTCCAAACTTACCGAAAGATTGGCACTACGTACCATGGAGTTTATCCAACTGCTTACATATTATACTCATAAAACAGAAAAACAAAACTATACTTTTGATGCTTTGGGACAAAAATAAGTTCATATAAAGCAGAAGATTACATATCATCTTTTGAATTCTCATAACATTACAGTGTCAAGAAATGTATAGCATGGCTACAGAGATTGTATAGTATAGACAACTCAACCATCTCAATTTACAACTTCAAACTGTTCAAAACTGTTCATAAAATCCCATAAAATCCAACATAAACAAATGACATATCCATATATTATCAATAAATTACTATTTTATGTATGTGACACTGTGATAGAGATAGAAGAAACAGGAGTGTACTTTGATAAAATGCAGTTTTAGAAAATCACTCGACATCAGTAACTTGAGCACATGATGCTTCCATCATTCCATTGCGAATTTGATCACCAATATCCCTAACATGGCCAGGTCCATGAGGTATAAAAACTGTGGTATTCTTTGAATTGTTTCCAAGGTCTCTGATTGTGTCGAAGTACTGAGTAATCATGATAAGATCCATCACTTCTTTCGCTGAAGTTCCTTCTACCTTGTTAGAGAATTGCAAGATATTCTCTCTCAAGCCGTCTGTGATAGCTTGCCTCTGTCTTGCCACACCAACCCCGCCTAAAAACTTTGATTCGGCTTCTGCTTCTGCCTTTTTAACAATAAGCACCTTGTCTGCTTCTCCTTTGAATTCACTAGCAAGTAGCAGCCTTTGAGCTGTGAAGTTAAATCATAACTCGTTAGTTAAACTGCATAAAGACATCCAGATGCAATAAACACACATACAGAGGAGAGGAAACATATATGAACATGCAGATGCAGTGTTGTTAATCACAGATCAAGGAAAAATAGCCGTTTGTTCATAATCCTCTACGCAACAGTGTTATTGCGCCGCTATGGTTGCTATTTGACAACATTTTGTACTAAATAGCGTATTGCAGAACAATAGTAATTAGTTCAAATTTCTCTATGCTGTATATAGACATTATTTAACAACACTAAGGAGATGGAATAATCACACGTGCAGTGTGAATGCACACACATTGATCTTAAGGTATAAACAGCATACACGGTATGTCCCAAGTAGACAACCCGTTTGGTAAACTAAGGGACGTTGAAGGAGTTCTAATCAGGAAGCCTAAAGTTCAAACCCTGAAAACTAATATAACCACTAATTTACTAACAACTTTCATTTTCCTATTAAAAAATGAACCCAAGGTATGGAAAAAATGGTTAATTCTAACAACCAACTCAGGATCCCAAAAACTAAAAATAGGATGCCCCCGCTTCATCAGATATCATGCAAATAAAATCATGAGAAAGAAACTGAAATAGTGAAACATCGGAACATGCAGAGTAATCTTTCAGAACCCAATGCTTAAATTTTGTGATTGAGTATGCTGCATACACACATTGTCCTGCTTGATATGGCCATAGGAAGATAAGAAACAGTAAAAACCACAAAGTATTATTACCTGCATTGATCTCATTCATTGCTCTCCGCACAGAAGGATCAGGTATAATATCAACCATCAGTATGTGCTCTATGCTATATCCATATTCTCCCATCACCTGTTACATGAAATTCAGGAGCAGTAAATGAGGAGATAGGTATCGGAATAAACGCGAAAAATGCATCAAGAAATTCAGAAAAAGTTATACAGCATGACTATAATACAACACATTCAAAGTTTTAAATAACGGTCACAGTCTGGATCGCGGTCGCATTAAGGTTGTCACGATTTCGGCTGTTACGGATGTTGCGTTACAGATTGCGGTCGTCGCGGTGTGAATTAATCACAACAATGCACAAATATTGTTTAATCATTTATTCTATCATATAGTGTATAATAACGTAAATTGAACTATTATTTTATATATTATAAGATTGTTAAAATAAATACAATAATTACAACATTACAACACTATACAATATGAAAATAGGCGATGAAATGAATATGAGATACTATTGGCTCGTCACAGTGTCTCATTATCTATTCTTTTTTTATGAATGGAGTTGTGTTTTTTGCTTCGGTAATGGTGTGTCGCATTCGTAACGGAGTTTTACGGTTGTATCAGTTGTTTGTCACAGTCATAACGGACGTTTCGGTGTGATTTTTCATCTCACCCTGAAAACGGCTAAAAACGGTATCGGTGGCCACCTATACCTTTTTTGTCGCGGCCGTTTTCGCGGTAACGGACCCGTATTTAAAACCTTGAACACATTAAAGTAATATAAGCTCAATTAATTGCCTAATAACTCACACTTGCAGAAATTTGAAGAAAGTGAATGAGTATAGTGAAATCTTACTCGATCCTCGAATATTTAAAAACAGATGCTTTAGCATAACCTATCGAAGTTGCAATGGACTTGATTTTTATAAGCACAATCTAAGGTTCGAGTAATGGGAAGGGAATGAAAAAAAAATGCCAAGAGAGTTTAATTTTTTTAAATGGATCCATCTATCTTGACTCAGGTTAGTCTAGCCTCTTTATCTCTTTTTACTCACACTTCTCTCTTATCTTTATCTCCTTATTTTACTCACCCTTCTCTCTCCTCTAAACACTCAAAGGCATCGCGTCTTTCTCGTCCTAAAATTAGCGAATACATTTGATCTTGACGTAACTTATAAGATATCAAGGGTCTATAACTAAACCAAAAACAAATAAAACCTTCCTGTATCAGAAAACAATCATTTTAAGAGCAGCAACAGAAATGACAACAAAAAACCACCACGCAAAATTAAACAACTACTTTGTGATAGTTTGTAGGCTTTTATCTAGACAAATTCTACAATGGACCACTTTGATAGGTTTTCCACAGTGGACTATACTTGAAAATTGTTTGAAACTCCAGTGAAGACAGATGTCAAATTCCAAAAGTAGAAGCTCATGGTCCTCTACATCCTTGTAGCTGATATTGATACAATAATTTGACCGGTGCCGGTTTAACAAAAACAAGGGATGTTCCTCAAAACTCAACTCATACTTGTTTTTTAGTTTTTGTTGAACCGACACCAATAAATTCACTGTCTCATCCTTAAGCACCAGCAAGACTGTGAGAAGTCTAAGGTTCTATGAAAGCAACCATATATTTTTAACTATAATTAACATGATTTGATAAAACCAGAGACAATCACCTTTCCAAGTTCTTCCATGACACCTTTTGCAACCTCACCTTTTTGCTCAAACAGCTCATCCAAATTCATCTTTGGAACAATAGCACGTGCCACTACAACAACAAACAACATAAACACACTTTAATAAATCAATAACTAAAACTATACATAAATCAATAGTGATAAGATGACTTGGTAATTTCAAGAAGCAATATAGAGATCTGAGTGATAAAGTGGCTGTCGATGATAAACTCAACTGTCTCAACTAACATATAAGTAATAACTAACAACAAGCCAGTTTCCCAGAGGTCATTTGGTTGCAAGATTACTCTTCAATCTTGTGATACTCGGTTCGAGATTAACACCATATATAGTAAGAACTAGCAACATTTATCATTATAGACTAAATACAACCGCAGAGAAAAACAACCAAAATCATAAACAAAGAAGAGAGAAAAGGAATAAACCATCAAAAACATAAGCCTGGATCTGTTCCTGCGGGTTTTGCAACTCATAAAAGGCATCATCAGCATTTTCCTTCACCACACGGTATTGAATTGAACATAACAACTGCACAAACACGTTGTCCTGGAGCCAGACACAAAAATGCCTCTCACTATTATTATCACATAATAAAACATTGACAATTATAAATTAATTTGATAAATAAAACAAAGTCAACTGATTAATAAGTTCCAATTAAGCTCAAATTCTACTTTCTTCTATCCAATTGAGACATAAAACCAAATTATTCAGGCTTAAGCAGTTAATGAAAAGATCAAATTGGTCTTATCCAAATTCAATATCTCAGAGACCATTTGTTACAACTTTTTGATGAAAAAGCAACACTTTTTTTAAACAAAAGAATCACTTTTTAGAAGTTTTCATTAGTTTGTTATAGATTTTCAAAAATGAAAACTGAAAAACAAACAATATATAAAACTACTTCACATAACTCAAACCTGTTTGTTCCTGAATATAAAAAAAAGTGATTTTGGTTCTAAATAATTTAGATATTTTTTTTAAAAGGCAGAAGCTGCTTTGTGTTTGTCTACCATAATGAAAATAACTTAAAAAAAAATCAGTTATCAGACAATGATTTTATGAGAAGCTATTAAAAACAACTTCTCATTCAGTTTCTAATTTTTCTCATTTTGATTTTTTTGAAAATTCATAACAAATTAATGAAAACTTCTAAAGTAATTATTTTTCATAGAAAAAGTGATTTTTTTTCAAGATAAAAGCAGTAACAAACAGGCTTACTATCTTCTGAAAAAAAATCATTTTTGATAACTGATTAAACAAATTTAATTTTCAGTACGTTAAACAAACACAAAACAACTTATGATTGCTATAAAAATATCTAAAAACTAATCTCTAAATTCTAATTAAGAATCAAAATCACTTTTTTTTCACAATCCCTAACAAAATTTAACTTAAACCCGGTCAAACAAACCCTAAAACACCAACTTTAATCAAATCAAACCGAACTCGAGATTACCAGGATCATTTCTAACAAAAATTAGATCAATAAGAACAAAAAAAAAAAAAAGAATACCTTAGTTTTGGTTTCAATTTTAACATCAAGAGAAGCAATTCTTGTAGAAAGAATACCAGCAAGACATTCACCAGCAAGAGGGTTGAAGATTTGGAAACCAGGTTGAGCAACTCTTTGAAAACGACCCCACTGTTCAACAATTCCTACGCTTGATTGTTCAACACAACCACAGAATAAACAGAACGTGTTTCCCATTTTTTTTGATCTATTGAATCGGTTTTTGTTATGGAAAGTAGATATAACACCGCTATGTTTAATTAAGTTTGGTTTTTTTGGTTTATGATGATGTTTTTTTTTGTTGCTATTTATGGTATAAAATGGTAATTTGGTTGTTTGAAATGTTAATGTGATGCGACTATGTGAGAGTGTTTTGTGGATTTGTATCCTACACGACTTACATGAAAGCCTTGGAAAATATAGATGGTTTATCTTGGTTGTATATCGGATATCCCCCGCGCGTAACTGCGAAGGGTAATTTTTTGAGCATTGTAAACGTTGTTGTATGTTTAAGGCTGAATTTGAATCTATGACCTTAGTTAAGCTAAAAAAGAGCCGTTTCATCTCATCTCAACGCTCTTAGGTAAAAAACATAGATAGTTTGTGAATGAACATTTTGGTTATAGGTATTAACCAGTAATCCCGATAGTACTTTCAAATACTCATATTTTAAAATAGTGTTCGACTGTGTTAATTAAAATAATTTATGTTAAAATATTTTGTTAATATTATCATATTAGTTTTAATATGTGTAATTATTGTCATTATTGAATGAATATTTTAAAGACAATTTTTACCAATAAAGGATATGATCTGAGATAATTTTAAAATTTTAATAAATTAAAAATTTATTGTTGCTACTCATTATAAGCAAAATCAAAATGATTATTACTCCATTGTTAAATTGATAGAATGATAAGTTTTAATTGTTTTTACTTTATGTGAAAGCTTAGTTGGGTTGTAATTTTAGATTGACTTTTATAAAAGTGTGTGAATTATGAGGGGAATGTTGAATAATCATCACAAGCATGATGGTAGTACCCCTTTAACATATTAGTCGTACTGACCGACATCAATTAACTATAACAAATATCTAAAATACTGTGTCTAATATGGGTGTTTATTTTAAGTTTGAAACAACTAGAAAAATATTGTGCCATGGGCGGGTCTATTATAGGGCTAGGTGTGGCAATAACCACACCAATTTTTATTTTTTTTTAGATATGTAGAATGTCTATAGGAATGAAATGTTAGAGAAAATTGGTGACTCATTCTGTTTCATTTAACATCTTTTAGATTATCCATAATGCAACACCCTATTTGGGTGCTTGGGTCCCGACTGTACACGTCATTCGTTTTATAATTAATATTGAATAAGAATCCAATATCTTCAACCCAACACCTCAAAATAATTATGAAATCAATAACTTTATATGATTAAATTTTAACAATAGGAGAATGAGAGCTAGAGAGAGACTGAGTGGCGACCGTCCTAGGGCAACCGCGCCGGAGCTTTTCACCGGCAGAGAGATACACTAGGCGGGATCGTGATCCAGCCAGGGTTGCAGAAAACGGGTGGATAGGGGAGATTCGACTGTGGTGCGGTCTAGGAAGAGGAAAGCAATGGAACCATAGCACAAAGGACAGGACAGGTCAAGGGAATCATATTGGCATGGAGAAGCGGCTAGGGTTTATGGTCAGGAGCTGCGACACGGTTCGAGTAGGGTTTCGAATGCAGCAGCTCGAGATTGGCAGTCAGGGGATGACAATATCGACGGTCGGGTTTTCAATTTTCATGAAGGACGTTTGTCTTCTGCTGAATAGCACAACACAACCGTGAACGTAGGGGAACCAGAGAGGAAGGTTGCGTTCTTTATTACCAATTTTCCGGACAACCTTCCATTGTTCAAGTTGAGACAAGCTTTTGAGGTATGTGGCATCTTGACGAATGTTTATGTGACACGTCATAAGAATGCTAGAGGACAGAAGTTTGGATTCGTACGATATGTCAATGTTAAAAACAACGTCAACTTAGAACAGGCATTGAATAATGTATGGATAAACAACTGTCGTTTTTGGGCTAGATAAGCTAGGTTTGATCGGTTCACGCATAATGATGTTGTTGTTTTGCCTTTGAATAATGTTGTGAGGGAGACGGTGGTGAAGGGGGCAACCGGTTGTGACGAAAAGAGGTGAAGGAGTCAAAAAAGTGAGGTGGGGAAGTACAGTGTTGGGGGATCAAGGTGAGGGAGATAAAAAAGGGATTGTCGGGGATGTGGAGGTACCAGTGGTGGGTGAGGGAGGAAAGAAAAAGTGTCGGAGGGTGGAGGAGGCAGTGAGCGCTGTTGAGGGTGTGAGGAAACCGGGGCCGGGGTCTGTTGTCAAGGGTGGAGGAGCGAAGGGTGTAGATGGATGAGAGTATGTTGTACGGCGAGACAACTATGCTATGGAGGATATGCCGGTGGTTAACAAGGCAAAATAACAACAATTGCAGCCTAGTTCCAAGCATTTCATTCCGGTTTTTACAACATATCAGGTTGATTGCATTTGGGCTATCACCGGCATGGTGGCTACGGTGATAGCGGGGGATTCGACGGTGGCTATGCAACAAAGAGTTGAGGATGTTGGGTTTCTTCACGTAGTTGTGACTCCAATGGTTAGGGAACGAGTGTTTCTTCATTGTTCCGATGGCGGGGATATTTGGAAAGTTTTTAATGATGCTTTGGATTTTTTTGGGATGTTGTTTGCTAATATTCAAAAATGGTCGGCATCGGATGTCAGATATGAGTGGGTGCTTGGGTGCATGCTTATGGCGTACCCATTCATGCATGAAATGATGATTTTTTTTCTTCAGGTTATGTGTGTCTGGTACCAGAAGGTTTATTCATGAGTGCACGGTTGGACTTTGCTCGTATTCTTATTTCGACGCCTTATATCGAAATAGTGAATACGTCCCCGAAATTTCTTATCGATGAATGAAAGTATGTCATTAGGTTTGTAGAGGAGTGGAGATGTTGTTTGGGGGAGGACGCATTTTTAACAGAAGAGGTGTTTGATTCTAGGCCGGAAACATTACCACATAACGATGTTGCCGGAATAGAAGAAGTTCAAGGGGAATGGAAGTTGGACGAACTAGTGGACGACTTGCATAACGAGTGGTCCAAGCATGAAAATAAGAAACTTGCGGGATGTCATTCAGACTAGTAAACAGAAGCTTTATTTCCGAAAACTGATGTTTTGAAGAAAGATACGACGGTTTGTTTGGAGCAGCAACAACAATCGGTGCTGCAACCTGTTTTGCAACCAGTTAATGAAGTGAATTCTGTTTCCTTACGTATTAATCAAGAACAACAATCTGATGGTTCAAACAAATGTTGTGGTACAGTGCCTTTGAGTCTTGACTGGTTATCTAAATTGCCTTCTCATGATGTCGGTAATGTTTCATCTCCCAATTGTTTTAATGTTACTGTTGCGGTGGCTGAAATGCGCAAGGGGCAGCCTTGTGATGCATCACTTAATTTATCTTCCAAGAAAAACAAGGGAGGACATGTAAAGCGTTCAGTTGGATTTATCAAACGAGTTGCCCGTATGCCGGTAAATAATCAGAAAGAGATTTTAAATTTTTTTAAGAAGCATGATAAAACAAGAAAGGTCCGTAAAGGTAAACAAAACTCAAGTATATCAAGAACATCTACTTCTGACTCTTCTAAAAAATCATTTTTCTAAGGATTGGAAAAACTGGGTTTTGTTACATGGTAAATCTAATGAAGTGGTGGAAGATGTTAGGGACATTGGAAAGGCTTTTGGGGTGTGCTTTAAATGTGATACCTCAAACAATTTTCATTTGTTGACGAAGGAGGGATGAAAAGGATGGAGGGTTGTTGGTGGTGGGATGGGTAACGAGGGAGTAGTGGCTAGTGAGGGAGAAGGGTCAGAATGTTGAATAGATTGGGAACAGTGGTGTTAGAGTGGGTGGGTGTTTCCAATGAAAGTGATGTCTTACAACGTGAGGGGGTTTGGGGGCGGTGAGAAGAGGGTGGAGGTTCGGAAGCTAGTCTCTGAAAAGCATCAATTTGTGTTGTGCATTCAAGAATCCAATTTGGGTGTTGTTTATGACTTGTTGATTAAATCTCTTTGGGGTGATACTTCTTGTGGTTACTCTTACCAACCTTCGGTGGGGGCTTCTGGAGGTCTGGTGACTATGTGGGACACCTCTTGTGTTACTATTTGGTCTACCATGAGTTACAATCATGTGTTGGTGATTAAAGGAAATATTATTCGTACTACAGAAGATATTTGTTATTATTATTGTGTGTGCGCCTTGTGACTTAGTGGCTAAGAGGGCTCTGTGGGATATTTTTGTCCTCAATTATTGCTAATAATAACGATGTGTGCTTATGTGTTTGTGGGGACTTCAATTCCGTTTGAATTTTGGAGGAGAAGAAGGGCAGGGGTACTGTTTTCAAGCAGGAGGACGCATATTTGTTTAATAAATTCATTGATGATAATCTTCTGATTGATTTTCCTATTTGTGGTCGTCCGTTTACCTGATATCGTGGCAACAATGTGTCTATGGGTAGGCTGGACTGGTTTTTATTGTCTGAAAAGTGGTGCGAAACTTGGCCAAATAGTGTTTAGGTTGCTCATCAATGGGGCCTTTCGGATCACGTTCCTTTAATGTTACATGTTGATGAAGCTAACTGGGAACCGCGTCCATTGCGTATACTTAAGTGTTGGGCTGAATTTCCAGGGTATGAGGATTTTGTTCGAATTAAATGGGGAATACCATGAGGAATGTCTATAGGAATGAAATGTTAGAGAAAGTTAGTGACTTATTTTATTTTATTTAACAGTTGTTAGTGTTACAAATGATAGCTATCCACTGCTTTCTTAGAATCAAGTTAAAAAATTACATTATTTATGCACAGGTTCTTCAATAATCATTTTGCAAATAACAAATCCAAAACTTCTCCTTCCTCAACTTTAAGAATAGGTGAAATCCATTTTGCTTTGGCCAATATGAAATTCCTTTGATCATCTCCCATGCATATACAATACCAACTCTATTGGTCACCGTTGAGAAAGCTGAATCGATATTACATTTATATCTTTGTGCGATGAAAAGTTAGTTATAGATGATGTTGTTATGAACTGAATAACATATTTGATTGATTAAAACAATTGGTATATAAAGGTTATCATAACTATATAATTGAAATAAAACAACAACAATATGTTTTTCACATTTATTGATGACAAGTTTTATCTTATTTTTTTATAGGGTTAATTATTCAAATTGACCCTATAATATACACGAAATCTAAAAAATGACCTGTAAAAATAAAAAACACATTCTAACCTTAAAATTTGAGATTCTTCTATTTTAATCGAAGTCCAAAAACGTGACCTATATGTTGAATATTTTCATGATTTTTTGTAGCCATGTTAAAGACGTTAAAGTATGGCTTTCCACAAAAAAATATAGAATTTTTAAACAATAAACAAATTAATTATGATTTTTTTCTGATTGTTTGCAAAGATATCTATAAAAATATATATAAAGGAAACTTTCATGACATTTCGAAGACATCTTGTTTTATTTTGATTTTTCAACCAAAACGAGCAAATTTGCAATTTTGCTCTAAACAAGCATATACTCACAAGTCAAATTTTGTTCACTTATTTTGTAGACATGGTTAAAACATCATAAAAACTTTCGCCGTGAAATTTAAGAGTTTTTAAACTAGGGATAAATTAATTATGAATTGTTTAAGGAATTCATAATTATACCGAGCAAAACTTCGTCATTAATGAACCGCTTGTCCAAATGATTCAATCTTTTTTGGGGAAATTCATATTTTAACTTCTTAAACATGTATGAAAACGGCATAGCAAATGATAACAAGATTAACAAACACCTAAATGTAAATGCTCAAACTAACATTGAAGATAACAATGATTCTGACTAGAGCACACTATGCCAATTCATTTGCTCAACAGTAGATTGCAATTCAATATCAGTTTGAACAAACAAAACCAGATTGATCAACAACAAGATGCACAATATCTAGACATGTATGATTCAAAGCGGGTTTAGATCATATTTGTTTCTCTGCTCCTTCAAGTATACAATAATTCTCAAGAATGGTCTTATCAATAAATAAAATGCTCAAGATGGTTCAAATTAACAGACAGCTAGCAATTATGTGCCAGATACAACGACATCAAAAGTAGTGTTTTTGGCACAGTCATAGGTAATTTGATGCAAGTATGAAGCACGGATACAGACACGGGCACCGGACACGACACGGACACGGATATGCCAACACCTCTAATAATTTGAGAAAATCACATAATTCAGTGTAATTATATGTATTGGTGTTGGACACGACACATGTCCGATACTGGGACACACCTAATCCAAGAGTGTTTGTGGTTCATAAGTTGCATTAATTTTCACTAAAAGGATCATCTTCATGAATGGTAGGCCCTGAATGATGGACTTCATTTTGTATGCTCCTTAGGACCATCCTTTCTAGGTCTTGTTTGAATACATTCATTACTCAAACCATGAGGATGTAGTAATTTATTTTTCTTTTTCTTCCTTTAATAAGCAACATGTCTGAAAGGGTTGTCACCTTCACTAGCTCATTCAATATTTCTGGCCATACTTCATATATGAGACACATTCAAATCATAAACTTACATTAGTGAAAGCTTCTGGTCAATTAGTGAAATCATAGGATTACATTAAAAAGGATTAGAGTAGGTTGCAATATTGTTTCTAAACGTAATCATTGTGACTTCCATTAATACTATCATTTCAAATTCTGAGTGGTAGTTACACTAATATTATTGCTTCTCTTAGCATGTATGGTTTTATGATCCTTAAAATAAAAGATTAGGATCACCTCTATATAGATTTTGTTGATGTTGATTTCTGGTATTGTAAACTATGCAGTCTTTTTCCCTTCATCAAGGTTTTATCCCATGAGGCTTTCCTTGGTAAAATTTTTAATGAGACATAGTGTTCTTAACACCTCTTGTATTGTCTTTGGTATTGGTCTAGTTCCCCAAGTTTATTCTTTTTTTCCTTTATTAATAAACTTATTATAGTTTGAGCAAATGAGAGAGTTTGTTATGGAATGTTAGCCTAGTTGAGATATCATAACTTTTACTTGATGCTTTTGCACTCTATTTCTCTCTATATATAAAAATGATTGTGCATCAAAGAATTTGTATCAACGTTAAAAACTATGTGTAATTCAAATTGCATATATGGGAAATTTGAATTACATGATACAAATTGTGAGTTCAAATCCCCTAGAAATACATTGGTGTAAAATATTTTGAGAGAGAAATTTTTCATCCATCAATATCATATCCAATTTGAGAGATTAGTTTATATAGTGAAAAGCAAGAGATACTCAATTCACACACAAAATACAAAATTGAAAATGGTTACTTGATCATATACATAGAAAATTATATATTCAATACTGTTGAGAAATATCTCTCTCTCTATATATATATATTATATATCAAATCAAGCAATGTCATGCATTTGCCACCATATTTAATAGAAGTGACATAGTTGGTACAATTACTTTTGTTAGAATCAGAGGTGGTGCTTTTGGTGGTCTAAGAAGTGGTAGATGAACCAGTGTCAGCCATAGTTATCTCCTAAGGGAGGAATAACACGTAAACCGATGAAATGCATGCTTTTTGATAAAGAGTACATATTTCTGTGGATCAAAAATGGAAACTGAGATCGGATTTGAACTAGAAAGGAATTCCGAGTGTGTCATGTCAAACATCGGCAAGACGCACACTCACATGCTTTAATATGGGGCGGGAGATAAGATTTTGTGTCGCATAGAGAGGCGGCGTGTGTGAGCACTTGACGAAGTATCTGCGACAGTGGTTTCAGTAACAGATCATACTAAGGGATCCTATTCGGATGGTGTAGTGGGTTTTTTAGGAAAGTTCTCCAAAATGGGGCGATGGCGGTGGTAGTGGTTGGTTTTGAAAGAAGATGATGAATCTAGATACTGAAAAGTGTCACGACATTGAAGGAGGGGTAAACAAGGGTTGGTGCTCGGTTTATCGAAATTTTTTCTCACAAGAGGATAGTGGATCCACCGGGAAATCACGGCTTAGAGTTGCCTCTCAAAAGGCTATGGATTCCATGTTAGGAAAGAGAGAGATATGTTGAAAGTTGTATGACTGAATAACACTACGAAATGTCTATCATATAGGAGATTATACAGGTAATTACAAAATGAATGATCTACATAATATTAGTAAGCTATAATATATTTACATCGTAAATATAAATATTAATTATTAAATTAAATAATAATATAACCAAAATTTAAGACAAATAAGTGATTGCAATTCCTAAAAAAAAAGTGATTGCAACTGTACTATGATCAACTCCCAAGCAAAACTCTAGGGGGTATTCACCATGATTTGGCCGAGGCTAAAAATCATGGGTTAGGAAAGGTGATTATTGAGTGATGCTCTTGGAGCTATTAATTTGTTCAAGGGTGGTTCACCATATTATTAAGGTTGACTATCTTACTGGATACCTCAAAGTGCATGAAGCTAATGAAACAACTTATGCTATGGCAATAAGTACCCCTCATAACATATGGATGGTTGCTTTTCTGACATCCAATAATTCCTAGAAACACATGTAAATGACTAAAAAACTCAGCGGTAATTAACTACCGCCGGTTTTTTAGTTATAAGTCAGCGATAGTTAACTACCATCGGTTTTGTAGTTATGTATAAGCCAGCGGTAATTAACTTACCCTAAGCCGGTCTCAAATAAGTGGAGTTGCCATCTACACCCCATTTTTATCAATCAATACACCTCACGTCTCTTTTCATATTTATAAGTAGTACTTGTATCCGAAGAGATCTATTGAACAAATAGCTTGGACTCGAAGCTATAAGGCACTTTATTCGAAAGATTAAGAGCTTGTTGGAGATGGATTGAAAAATTAAGGTCTTCCACTCAAACCGTGAATCGAATAAATTTGTGAATGTTCTAACTAATATAAGCTGCAGAAAAATGGTTTAAATTTAATGACTGAGCAATGCACTCTTATTTTCGGTCTCAATATTTATTATTTTTTGAACTTTATACGATATTGTATATTGATATATTTTTACTCAATATATTGGATCTTAATTGCATTTATCCTTAACTAAACTCTTCAACACCGAAAAATAAAGTAGAGTTTTTTTTTTCTTTCTAAAATCTATAGAAGAATCGTAATCCTTAACTAGAATTCCAGTTTATGATTCCTTGTTGCAATTGCTTTTAGAAGTATCTAATCATTGCCTGCAATTTTGTATGTTGACTCTCAACAACTACCAACGATCTATTCGTCATGATTGCATCTGATACGTTTGCATTTTTGTTGTTTCATATTTTTTTCTATGCTATTCAAAGATCGTTTTATTCCTGTCATTACCTCCACGTACTCAAATTTCTTATATCCTTAAAATTTCTATTAATTTTGGATATCTATTAATTTTGAATATATCTTATAACTTCTTAAATATATCTTGTATATATTGTCATCCCAAGAACAAGGGGGATGTACAAAATTGCGCAAATTATAGGGGAATTAAACTAATGAGCACTACAAGAAAATTTACATATACCTACGGAGGTTTATAGTAACGGACGAAAAATCCGTAGGTATAGAAATGAGTTACCTATGGAATTACAAGCAGCCGTAGGTACAGCTGTGTGTGTGTATATATATATATATATATATATATATATATATATATATATATATATATATATGAAAAAAAAAACCAGAAGTATAATGTGAAATAGAAATAGCGCCAGGTGAAAATAAGACCCGCTAAAAACTCCCCCCTTTCCCAAATTTCCCCTCAAAAACCGTCTCACTCACACATTGAAACACACATCCCACCATCTCACTAAATCCTCTCAACTGCAAAGATGAAACCCCAAATCCTACCTTCTAGTTCATTGATTCCTCATTGACGAAAACACAAATCCTTACCATATCAAATCAAATTCGTTCACCGGTTCCCAATTCGAAATCGAAATCCAGTTTGAACCAGTTCCTCATTCTCAAATCACAAAGATTCGTACTTTCTTCAGGTGAGGGAGGTTAGTTACAAGATTCGTTTTTGTTGTTTATTTTTTGGGGTTTGTGGATTTCGATTTGGTGTTTGTGGGTTTCTGATGTGAGTTTATTTTTGTTTCCTGAATTGTGAGTTTTATGGGTTTTGTTCGGGATGTTGGGGTTTATTTTTTATTCCAGAATTGTTAGTTTATTTTTTATTTCAGAATTCACTTTTTACTACTCAGATTCCAGAATTGATGATAATCTATTCCAGAATTGATGTTTTGTTCTAGTTTGTACGTGACTCACGTTCTTGTTTGTAACCCGTTCTATCCTGTTCGTGACTCACGTTCCAGTTATATTCTCCCTTTGTTACTCATCTACGAATTTCTGGTACATTTTCCTTTCATGACATTGTTTTATTCGATTTTGATTCGCATTTTGGGCATTGCTTCATTTCAGTAATTGTTGTGTTAATTTGAATCTATGAGTCATGTTGTGTTAATGTGAACTGCCGATCATATGAGTTGTGTTGAGTTAATTTAAATTTGTAACATTAAGTTCTTTACTATGCTTAATTTTCTTGAAATGTGTTTACTTGGACTGTCACTATGTGACTTCGTAATTTGTAACATTTCAGTAATTGTTGGGTATCTGTTAATGTTGTTATATATATGATGTTTAAAAAAAAAACCATGGATCTCTGTTACTGTTTTGTTATATATATGATGTAAAAAAAAAATCATGGGTCTCTGTTCATGTCCCCTGTTCCTATTCCAACCTATTGCTTGTTGGCCACTACTTGGTACTTGCCCATAAGTCTCCACTCACACAAGTCTCTGTTAAATATTTGTTTCTATGTTGTGTTTAGTTGTTCAAAGTCACACCACCTTCACATAATTCTTGTTTCTGAAATGTTTTTTTCACACTCATACATACTCATTCCATCACTTTCCTTTTACTTTTTGTATGCTAACTAAGAATCTAGGCCATGACTTAAAAAACTAACTATGAAATTAAATTCTTCAATTTAGCATAATTTGTTTATTTATGACTATATCTATATATCTAGCACAAATTCTATCTCTTGAATGTACCATATTCATTATTAAAGCTTTTTGAGGTCAGTCATTTCATGCCATTCACAAATAACATGAATTACTTTAGCAGGCGAATAAAAAGAATTTAGAACTGTTCATAATTAAAGAAAAATATTGTTCTTCGTTCTAATATCCTATATTAGTTGAGTAATGCATGATTTGATTCGTGAATGCATGTTTATCGCTTAAATTTTATGTTTAATGTTTAGTAGATGTTTTTGGCTGCTGTTAGTGGTTTTCTTGTTTCTGTTATAGCTGTTGTCCAGCTGTTTGTGTTGGCGTTTTTTCTTTATGTTTTTAGGCTAGTCGTTTTTGCCTTTCTGTTGTGTTGTTGTATCTTTTGGTTCTGTGGCAGCTGCTATAGCCCACCCAGGTTTGTTGTGTTTATATTGGGTCAGCTTGCTGCCCATTGAGCATTTCTTGTGATAACGGTGCTTAATAAATCTGTTAAAAAAAAAAACGTGGTTGGGACTGTTGGGAATGAATGAGTATAACACTTGGAAAAATTTATGGTAGACAAATTGTTTAAAAAAAACCTGTTTCAAACTAAATCACTTCTTAAAAGGTTTTAAGGTGCCAAGTGTTGCCACAATTCTTTTAGCCTCACATTACTTTTAATTCACATGTCATTTATTTATGTTATACCATTTGTAATTTATTTGTTTGGTTATCTTAGGCTTAGCACTAGGTTTGAATCAAATGGCGCATAGAGAGTGGATGCACGATCCGACAAAACAAAGTAAAGAATATATTAAAGGAGTTAATGAATTTCTTGAATTTGCTTTTCGAAATTCAAAATCCAACAAAATATTGTGCCCTTGTACAAATTGTGCTAATTGTCACAAAGGGTCTCGCACAAGTGTTCGGGAACACTTAATTGATCCACGACGTGGATTTGTTAGAGGTTACAGGCAATAGGTATTTCATGGTGAGGAGCCTACAACTTCAAGTCGAACAGTTGAACATGTTGAAATGGAGCATAACATGGATGGATTAATTAATGATGTTTTTGGAGTTGATTCGATGGAAGAGCCAACTTTGGGTGAAGGTGAAAGAAATCCACAAGTCGGATAATGTAGTAAGTTTTACCAATTAGTGAAGGACAATGAAGAAATGCTCTATCCAAACTGTAAGAAATATAGTAAGCTATCATTTATGGTACATTTGTATCATTTAAAGTGTCTTCACGGATGGAGTGACAAGTCATTCTCTATGTTGCTAGATTTACTAAGATATGCTTTACCAGAAGGGAACATTTTGCCGAAGTCATACTATGAAACAAAGAAGATGATTTCGGGGTTAGGTTTGGGGTATGAGAAGGGACGACTTTTACTCGTTTCTTAGGAAGTCTTGTTAGAAGACCTCAATTTGCACCCATCAACTACAAATCATGGAAAAAAATGCCTGCAACATTTAAAGAAGATATGCTTAAAGAAATAGAGGTATTATATTTGCAAGTTTTTAAATTATTTTTGCATCAGAAGTTGTAATGTAACTTATATTTTTTATTTAACATCTCTCAATGAAACGATTTGAGTTTATTCCTCCAATAACCGATGTTACGTGAGAAATGATAAAATCTGAATTGAATGAAAAATGGAGACAATGGAAGGGTGATTTAAAGGCAGATGGATTTGACTCGAGTAAGACAATAGAAGAAATTGTATCTGTTGTACGTGATGTTAGGGTTGACGAAGCTCAATACCGCGAGTTGGTTAATCATTGGTTCTCTGATAAAGCACAAGTAAGTCATACATATTATAAGTAATACATTAAAATGTTTATTTATATTACTAATATCTTATACCAATTGCAGAAAGTGAGCGCAATCAATAAAGAAAATTGTGCCAAGTATCAGGATGTCCATTGTATGGGCACAAAAAGTCTCCCACAACTTATTCATGAAAAGGTTTGTTTTTTGTATTTTTCATTGGGGGAATTGTATTTAAAAACAATAAATATATAACCTGCTTGTTTGGTTTTTAGATGAAAAAGGGAAAAGGAGTGATGCCTGAACGTCATGATATTTACATTGAAACTCGCACACGTAAAGATGGGTCAATTATCAATGAAAAAGCTGCAAGAATGATTGTAAGTATATAAAAGTTTTGGTACACTTTTTTATGTATTTCACTAATTTTTCATGGAACTAAACTAAGGAAATTGTTTAGAAAAAATTGCACACTTCTAAACTGAGCAAAAGCTGCATGAAATTGGTGTCTTAGTAGGGATCATGTGTGGAAGTGGTTGGTATTTAAGTCCAAATTTGTGGGCTATTGATCTGGTTGTGGTGCCTATTTCTTACACTTCTGTTTGCGTTTGTGCTTTAACATCGAATTAAAAACCTCACAGAATGATAAATTCATGGCTGTTGGTGCATTTTTAATCTGTTGATTATGTTACTAAGTTGCTATGATTTTGTACCGAATCTGTATATTTTTGTTTTTCATTTTATGTGTTTACTCTTTGATTGAATCGCTTTGTAGTTTGACTTGAATTTTTACCAAGTGTATCTTAGAATAGTTAAGATTTTGATGATTTTTTCTGAATTTTAAATTGAATTATTGTAATAGTTGTCATTGGTTCTCTGTTCATGAAGATTCAGTAATTTTTTGGGAGATTTAGTTTCGTTACTAATATGCAAAGTTCAGTTACAAAGTGTATTCTGTTTTGATGTTGAGTTTGAAGTAATGTTCAGTTCTAACATTGGTCATGCCATATTGCCAACTGTTTGTAATTTTCTTTTGTTTCAGGAAGAACTAAAAAAACATAGTAATGAGGCTGGAACATCTCAATTGTCCCAAAACAAGCAAGATTCTATGTCTTGGAAGGATGACATATTTTTTAAAGTACAAGGAGCTGCAAAGAAGGGACGTGTGCGATGTATGGGCAAGTTTCCAAAATCTAAAAAATCAAATGGTGATTTGTCTGAAAATGAAGAGTTGCGTAATAGAGTTAAGACTATGGAGGGCTTGGTAGCAAATGTCATGCATGACCTTGATTCAAAGTCGATTTTCTGGAGAAGATATGAATGAGATAATACAAGCTGCTAGACAGGTATATCATAATGATTCAAACTTCATATAAAAATAGAAGTTGCTTCAATGATTTAATACTGATCTTTACTTTAATTTTCTATTTTCTGTGATAGGTTACTGATGCTTCTAGTGTTCCTAATCCTTTGTATTCCCCTAGTCCAAGCAGGAATGAAGATAATGAAAATGGTATTAAATTAATTCTCACTAAAGTTGTTAATATTTTCTATTTTTGTGGAGTGATATTCTCAATGTTGAATTGTGTTATTATTAATTTTTTCTTTTTTATTTCTTGTAGGTGAAGATTAGGAGGCTAATATGGAGACTTGAAGATGGAAGTTTGAAGTTGCAAACTAGGCTATTAAGTGGTCGTTGTTTTGGTTAATTTCTTTATTGACATTGTTTTTTTCGGAAGTACTTATTGACATTGTTATATATAAGGCTTTGTATGCCTAATATGGTTATGTTTTGTTTTGGTAAATGCTCCAAAGTACATTTGGAAGACATGATTTAAGTATTGTTAATTTATATGTTTGTAAGACCTGGTGCTAATTTTCAATACAAATGGTGTGAAACCTTTTTTTGCTTTCTAAATATATCTATTTAATTGCCTAGTTTGTATTTTGATTAGTTTTATAAAATAAAATTTTAAAAAATATGGCATCAAGAATTTGATGTGTATAATGACAGCGACAAAATGCATGAATACGTTATTGTTGTGGATGGCAATAATTTATACCAACGATATATTTGGTCACTGAAGTCTCTAGTGACAGAAATAGGCGTAGGAAAATATCTTTTTAAATTCTGATCAGGTTCTATACCTACGTCCCAAAACCGTAGGTAAAAAACTGTTTAAATTCTGATTAGGTTCTATACCTACGTCAAACATCCGTTGGTATAAACTAATTATTTTGTCCTACAGAGAAAATCCGTTGTTATAGGCTACAGTGACGTCCCATTTCCGTAGGTAAAAGTATATTATTGTCCACGAAAAAAACAGCCGTAGGTAAAGGTATTTTGGGCTATAGAAGAATCGTAATCCTTAACTAGAATTCCAGTTTATGATTCCTTGTTGCAATTGCTTTTAGAAGTATCTAATCATTGCCTGCAATTTTGTATGTTGACTCTCAACAACTACCAACGATTTATTCGTCATGATTGCATCTGATACGTTTGCATTTTTGTTGTTTCATATTTTTTTCTATACTATTCAAAGATCGTTTTATTCCTGTCATTACCTCCACGTACTCAAATTTCTTATATCCTTAAAATTTCTATTAATTTTAGATATCTATTAATTTTGAATATATCTTATAACTTCTTAAATATATCTTGTATATATTGTCATCCCAAGAACAAGGGGGATGTACAAAATTGCGCGAATTATAGGGGAATTAAACTAATGAGTCATACCATGGGGAAAGGTGGTTGAACGAAGACTAAGAAAGCAGACTAGAGTTACCGATAACCAATTTGGTTTTATTTATGAGAGCTAGACTATGGAAGCGATTTAGTTCGACTTGTGATGAAGCGATATCAGACGGATAAAAAAGACTTGCACTTAGTTTTCATAGATTTGGAGAAGGCGTACGATAGAGTGCCTAGAGTGGTTTTGTGGAAAGCTCAGGAGAAGAAAGGGGTTAGGACTGCCTATATTAAAGCTATCAAGAAATATATGAGGGAGCTTCGACTAGTCTGATGAGGCATGATGGGGTTACCGAATATTTCCCCATAACAATAGGATTGCACCAAAGGTCAACCCTAAGTCCTTACCTTTTTACTTTTGTTTTGGATGTACTTACGGAACACACTCAAGAGTTAACACTGAGATGTATGCTTTTTTTTTTTTTTACAGATGATGTAGTCTTGCTTGGTGAGTCGAGGGAGGAATTGAGCGGGAGGCTAGAGACCTGGAGACAAGGCTTATAAGTGTATGGTTTTCGTCTGAGTAGAAGAAATTAAAGACAAAGTATATGGATACTTCAACAAAAGGAGAAGTAGGTCTACCTTGGAGGTGAAAGTTTGAGATCATATCATACCCTAAGTTACACAGTTTAAATATCTTGGATTTATAGTACTAAATGACAGAAATAGAAGCTGATGTAAATCATCGTATCCAATCTCGGTGGTTGAAATGGAGAAGAGCCGTAGGTGTTGTGTGTGATAAGAACGTACCACTTAAGTTGAAAGGAAAATTCTATCGGACAACAGTCAGACCGACGATGTTGTATGATACGGTTGGGCGGTTAAGAGCCAACACGAGAATCAAGTAAGTGTAGCGGAGATGAGGATGTTGCGCTGGATGAGCGGTAAAACGAGACGGGATAGGATTAGGAATGGTACCATTAGGAAGAGAGAGGGGTTAGTACCTATAGTAGAAAAGTTGGTACGAAATAGGCTTAAGTGGTTTGAGCATGTAGAGAGAAGACCCGTAGATGTCTTGGTAAGAAGAGTAGATCATATGGAGGAGAGTCGACTCAAAAGAGGTAAAGGGAGACCTAAAAAAACTATAAGACATACCATTAGAAAGGATTTAGATGTCAATGAATTGGATCCAAATATGGTTTATAATAGAACACTATGATATAATTTGAGACATATAGTCGACCTCACTTAGTACGGTAAGACTTGATTGTTGTATATCTTATATAAATTGTGCATTTCGATCTCCCTAACATAAATTTCTAAGTCTATCTTTGCTCAAAATGATACTGAAATGGTAAACATCTTTTCCTTCTGATCCCACGATAAAAATAAGATTGTAATAATCTGGTGATTGAAAAGTTCTCAGCCCCCCCCTCCTCCCATCTATGCCAAAATATCCAAAATTTATACACCATAAAAGTGTCTTTTTATTTTATTTTACTGAAATAAAAGTATCTTTTTAACTCTAGACAAAAAAAACATCGACCCATGTTTTTTATATATTTTACTCCAGTGCACACGTATTTTGTGCAATTTGACTATATCTCTAGGATCCGCACGTTAAAACTTTATTATATTATCCCCTACCCCTTATTAGATATTTGTAATTGATCTATTGGAGATAACAAGGAAACCCGGGAAAATAATTTTGTAAGTTAATTAAATGGCAAATTCTATGGTACATCCAAAAATTTGAGTGTATTGGTACACCAAATCAATAAATTAATAGTTAAATGTGTTATTTTTTGAAGAGAAAAATTGTTTTCTATCACCTATAATTAAATATCAAAAACGTCAACGAAATAAAATTTAATTTTTCTGAATTTTTAGTACTCATAATATAGAATTTTAATTATTTTTTACAATAAAATGTAAAAATAATTAGCATGACCTTTATAAACAATGAAATGATGTTTTTTCTTATGAAATGACATTTCTTAAAATATAAATATCAACAAATAGTTTTTTATTCCATAAAAATAATAGTTAATTTAAATATTTTTGAAGTTGGAGTACCGGTACACTTGAATTTGCGGGTGTACCATAGAAATTCTCAAATTAAATAAACGAAAGAAGAAAAAAAGAACAATGAAAGTTAGATTTAACACTTCCCACGAGGGCCACCAATTAATTGCTTGCTTCTTCACCAGCAAAATGGGACAACTGTGTAGTGTCTTATAATACAAATGAATTAAGAAATTAATCAGAGACCACTAGACAAAAATAATATCATAGGGTTCCCCTTGTTATCAATGTTTTTGGTAGAGGAAGCAACTTGTTGTGATTTAAATCCATGTTTAGTTATCCTATAGCACAGATAATCATTTTGTACTTTTTAATTTAATGTAACATGGCCAGCTGATATTATTATTTATCTTACCTAATTAACAATGATGCAAACTTATTATTATGGCATGTCTCTAGGGTCTACCAATTCTATATAGTTTAATTATTTGCATGTGTATTTCTAATAATTGTATATCTTCAATGTAAAATATAATGGTTTCAAATTTCAATACATAAAGTTTGCATAATTGCTAATGGAATCTGGCTATAAAGTTGGTCTTTGTAGCTTTCGATAAAAAAAATTGGAATGATATACATATTTTGTGCGTTTAACAAAGATCCTTGTCTTTAATTATAGCATGATCTTATGCAATAGACCAGACGAAAACTTAATTGAACTTAACATTTGAATTTTTGGCATATGTACCGATCAATGATCATCATAAACAAAGACAAAATATGATATAACATGAAGATATTTTTCTTGAAAAAATATCACACTAAGATTATTTGAGGATAAAATATCACACGAAGATATTGTTAGGTCATGAGGAGAGTCCGATGAATCATAAAAGAGAGTTTAAATTTTTTTTTGGACAAATCAAAATGAGATATATTATAAAACCAACGCGTATCCCTCCAGCACAAGATGTGCCAAAGAGAATAACCAATAATTACAACAGAGTTTCAAACATTAAAAATAACAGCTAGCCAAAACCCACACATAAAAATGGATTATGACACCAATCATAAAATTTATAATGATAATCTGATAATTGGGCTCTAAACCACGAAAAGGAAAGTAACTTTATTTTCTCCACAAGCTGAAAAGGAGTAGCTAATTTTGCACGGAAAATTCTAGCATTCATTTGCTTCCAGATCAACCAAGAGCTTGCAAACCAAATTAAATTCATAAAAGAACACCACGATTTTGCAAGACCTGATGAAGTAACAAACTGAGTAAAATGTTCGGTGATGGTTGAGGGGTCTGCTGAATGAACACTCACCCAAAGCCGAACAAGCTGCCAACCCTGACCGAACACACCGCATAACAAAAAAAGATGATCAACCGACTCCAACACCCCCAAACCGGTAACACATAACTGAGCGTCTTGCAGAATAATCAACCTTCGAAATAAATTCGTCTTCGTAGAAAATCTATTCCGAAAAAGGCGCAAAGCAAAAATCGAAACCTTGAGAGGAACCTCTTTCCTCCAAATGAAATCTGTAGATGCCGCTGAGCCAGTAGGGATGAGCTGAAACCCATCTGTGAGAATATTGTAAGCCCCTCTAACTGAATACCAGACAGCCGGATCAGGTATCCAAATGCAGACATCAACAACATCAACCTGCAACACCACATATAATAATAACAAACTACATTCTACTACCAACACCGCATAACAACTGAGAATTTAAGATTACATGTATGTCCAAAACCTTAAGACATTAGATATATGAGTCATCTCAGTTATATGTCGATCAACATTCACTTTTCCATCAAATTTGAGACTTCTAACTCATACTTCACACCCAACAACTCTTCAAGTGTCAATCCATCCATTTATCTGGGTAAGCGCTCTCCCTCAAACGAAAGCTTTTTCATCCAAGTACATCAAATGGATGTGAAAACTACTTTTCTAAATGGTGAACTAGAAGAAGAAATCTATATGGAACGACCTGAAAGTTTTGTAATCCCTGGACATGAAAACAAAATCTGTAAGTTAAACAAATCTATGTGTGATCTAAAACAAACCCATAAGCAAAGGCATGAAAAGTTTGACAACTTAATGATTTTGAATGAGTACAAAGTGAATGAAAGTGAGAAATGTATTTATTACAAGTATGATAAAAACATTTACACAATCATATGTCTCTATGTAGAAGACCTACTCATATTTGGTTCAAAAATTCCTGCCATAAACTCTGTGAAGTCATTGTTGAGTAACAACTTTGATATGAAAGACCTAGGAGAAGCTGATGTAATTCTTGGCATTAAGATTACTAGATCAGATAAAGGAATTTCCTTGGACCAGTTTCACTATATTGAGAAGATCTTAAGGCAATATTATTATTTTGACTGTAAACCTGCGAGCACAACTTATGATCCAAGTGTGAAACTCTTTAAGAACATTGAAGATGGTGTTATACAAACTGAATATGCGAGAATCATTGGCAGTCTCAGATATGCCACTGATTGTACTAGACTCGATATCGCCTATTCGTGGGAATCCTATGCAGATTTACAAGTAGGCCAAGCAATGAGCATTGACATGCGATTGAGAGAGTCATGAGATACCATAAAGCAACTATGACTTTAGGACTGCATTATCAAATATATCTTGTTGTACTTGAAGGGTACAGTGATGCAGATTGGAACACCTTGTCGGATGATTCCAAAGCGACCAGTGGCTATATATTTAGCATAGTTGGAGGAGTTGTTTCTTGGAAGTCTAAAAAACAAACCATTGTGATAGTACCGCAACTATTGAAAGGATTAAGAATCGTATTATAATGGAAAAAGACGACATATAAGGCGGAAACACATTACACATAGAGAGTGTCTCTCTAATGGAGCAGTTATAGTTGATTTTGTACGTACTAATGAAAACTTAGTTGAATCCTTTGACGAAAGGACTAGAGAGAAAGTCCAAGATACATCCGGTAGGATGAGACTAATGCATAAAGCTCACTACGTGATGGTAGCCCGACCTAGATGACCGGGGTCTCAAGACTTAAGTTCAATGGGTAATAACAAGTCATGAAGTGATGGAACATGCTATAATAAGACTAAGGAAGCATGATCCTACAACGAAAGAAGTATGAGATAATAGAAACTCTTAATGAGATTTATACTCTATTTTGAGTGGGGTACATAGATACAAGAGTACCCTTGATAGACTCACCTATACGAATGTGGAATATAGATCGGTCCTATGGAATTTTAAGGCAGAATTCCTAGAGCATTTGTTAAAATTGGGATAGACGTGCAATGCCATAAATGCACAGACTTTTAGAATAAACTTTTAGGAAAAGGTTTGTGTGCAGGTTCAAGGTTTGAAATAGAGTTCAATGATGTAGGAAACTCTTGTTAAATCTGAATAGTATCCGTTATATGAAGGTTCAAGTTGTAGGCGACACCTTTATTGACTAGCAAATCTTATGGAGACATCTTTAACGTTATTTCTCAAAAACATTTTTTAATTCAAGTGAGAGATTATTGAAACACTAGTGAATTTAAGTGGAAGTTGGAAAGAATAAACACATGTCCCTTACAACTAGTGTTGGTATGAATAAATATATTTTTTATTACTTTAAAATGTTAAATTAATTTTTTTATAATCTTATTCGACCGAATATCTGGAAACTTCCGGATAATACACGGTTTGCTTAAAGATTAAGTTGGCTTATTCCGCAAGCTAACTTAATCTTTAAGTTACTACTGTTTTGTTACGAACTCTCCCTATAGAAGGAGAGCTCGACTTACTTATTCTTCACACCGAAAAACACAGTTGATGCTTTGTGTGCTTTTCCTCTCTTCTCCCTCTTTCGACTTGTGTTAACGAGTCCTTCTTCCTTTCTTCTACTCCTTCTATCTCTTCGGTTTTGAGTGGTTTTCGTACCATATAAAGTCGTTTAATCGAACGATTAAACCATATTTGAGTGTGTTATTTCTCGAACGATTACTTACGGCGATGTACGTAATCGAACAGGTGAATTGGGTTGCTTTATATTGGAGGCGGCGCGGTTGTTAGTCTACTTTACACAAATTCAGATAGTGCCGCGAAACGTCTTAAAGAAAACAACATGATCGTGATTCAATCCAGTAATATCTTTAGTGGTGGTGATTTTGCTTTTTCAAATGGTGTTTTTCTAAATCCGAAAACATTATTGATGTAGTTACCGAATGGTTGTTTTAAGATTGATTCTGAAATGTCATCTAATCCTATAATAGTGATTGCGTCAGATCCGCAAAAAAGCTACAAAAATGTGTAAGGTGAAAATTATTCAAAGTTGTAAAATAACAATACAAAAATTCCAAATTTTAAGCCTTTTAATTCTAGCTTGCCATCCATAACAAAAAATTCTATTTCTGTCCTTGAGTCTGAGTCTGAGTCTGGGAGCAGATGCCAATAACATGGCCATTAGTCAATTTCTCTTTCAACAAAACTAAAAGAAACAACTAAGATGATGCCTAGAGAGTTGACAATACGACTCTATCGTAAAAGGTTTAATACATGCTTTAGTCCCTTATCTCATTTTGTTTCCAAAAATCTTCTGTCGTTTACTATTTTGGTCCTATTCAAAAATAATTAACCCTTATACACATGTCATTTAAGATTGGTGATCGAGGGTTAGATTTGAAAAGTACACAAGTATACATTGGCCTCACAACATATGATCATTTCAACTTTTTTTAAAAATAAAAATTTAAAATCACCATCAATCTTCATCTTTTTATATTTATTTTTTTTAAAAAAATTGGTATCCAGACTTTTAAAAATTAAAATGTTTTCCAAAATTTTGTAGAAAAAAAAAATTAGCAAAACCTATTTTTTAAAAATTCGTAAAATCTTCATAATTTCGTAAAAAAAAATTCAAATTTTTTGATAAACATTTTATAAATATTTTTTCTTCAGATTTATAAAAATCTGAATTTTTTTATATATTTTAAAAAAAATTGTATCCAGTTTTTTAAAAATTAAAATATTTTCCAGAATTTTTTTAAAAAAAAAACGTTATTAAAATCTGACCTTTTTTTCAAATTTCGTAAAAAAATATTTTTAATTTTGAAAAAGATTTTATAAAAATATGAATTTTTTAAAATATTATAAAAATATTAACTTTTTTCAAATTTTTTAATTTTGAAATAGATTTTATAAAAAATTTGGAATATTTTTTCAGATTTTATAAAAATCTGAATTTTATATATTTTTCAAACTTAATTTATCCAAAATTTTAAAAATTAAAATATTTTCCAGATTTTTGTAGAATTTTTTTTAAAAAACTTTTTTTTTAAAAAAAAAATCTGACCTTTTTTTTAAATTTCGTAATTTTTTTTAATGTATTTTAATTTTGAAAAAGATTTTATAAAAATTCTGAAAAAAAAGTTATGAATTTTTTTTTTTATATATTTTTGGCTTTAAAAATCAGGTAATCATTCACCGTAGGTTACAATAAACCTACTTGATCCAACAATTTTTCAATTTGAAAAATAGATCAAACACAATAAACCTACTTGATCCAACAGTTTTCAATTTTGAGAAATAGATCAAACAGTTAAAATTAAAAAATTTAATAGGTCTACGGTAGACCACCTGCAATGTTGTTACACCAAATTGAGACACTTTATAGTTAGGGGATCAAAATAAAATCAAAAAATAAGTTAAAGGACCAAAACATGTATAAAGCCATCATAAAATAGTATAGTAGAAAGAAATAAAATAGATTTGATTTCTTTCTACTATACTATATGGATTTCATAGAATTCGGCTGATTGTAGTATGAACATTTTATTTAAAAGAAAGACCCGAAATGGAAACCCTTTCTTTATTCAATCATTGTTAATCATTGTCATCGCATTGATAAGAAATCAAAGTCATGTTTAATTAAAATAAATTAGTTACTTTGACTTACCGTTTTTACGTTAAATTATCAGTAAAAAGGCAGTAGGAACTAGAATGAAGAGTGCAGTAGATATAAATGCGAGAATATTGACTTCCATAATCTCTATGTTTTCTTTCTCTTTTATTTCTAATAAATACTTCGGGATTTAATCCCATAGAAATGAAAAATCTTTCGTAAGTAAATTCAGTGGTATAAATTGGATCTCGATGATCTGAGCTATCAAATCAATTCATCGTCGAGAATTAAATAGTATAACATAGGAAGATCTTTTATCCATACCAAAATAAAAAAAAAAAATAAAAAAAAATAACTTTCTGATGCAATGAAAAATTCCTTTTTCTTTCTTCGTCCGAACCTTTACCTTAAACTAAAAAAGAAAAAAGGAATCCCTATTAGAAATGATATTTTTTTTTCTTTTTTATTCCCTTTCACATACGAAATCAATTGATATTTTTTGGATTTGTATCCATCGGGACTCGAACCCAAAGCTTCCGCCTTGACAGGGTGGTGCTCTGACCAATTGAACTACAATCCCAGGTAAAAAGTTGTAAACCAGATTTAATTTATGGAGTTGTCAATTTATAAAGTAGCCCTACCTTGATGAAAAAAGAAAAACTGAATCTTATATATATATATATATATATATATATATATATATATATATATATATATATAAATCGATGATTAGTTTCATAACGGATATAAACAGTCTAAGCTATATAAGTATCTTGTGGCGTTTACTATTTCTAAAACTAATAAGAACAAATTAAATTGTGTTATGTCTTTGTACCAGCAGCACAGTACAACCACTTCGGAAGAATATATTGGTATGGAAAATGCTAGATATCAAGAATGATTTTATCTAGAAAGATTTAAGAATGACATGGCAGAATAATCACCCTTAGATTTCAGATTTCAGTCTTATTTATTAACCTTTCATAAAATAAAAAATACATAACACCTACCACTCCATGATTTTCGGCCGAACTGAGATTTTATTGGCTAACATTAATTTTGGGACAATTTCTTAATAAAATCTAAGGGTGATTATTCTGTCATGTCATTCTTGAATATCTTTCTTGATATATAGCATTGTTCGGTATAGTATATATACTTACTATTATGATAATCGTTGACATAAATTTTTTATAAGGATTAAAAATGCTAATGAGAAATTTAAGAGAGACTCAAAATATTGATAGAAAAGTTTATAAAGATTGAAAAGTGTTATTTTTTTTAAGGGATTTAAAATGTAACTTGGGATATTTTTCTTGCATCTATAAGTAAGAAATTTATCTTAAACACGAACTGAGTTAGAAACATGATAAGATAAAAAAAATATTGATTTATATAAAATATAGGTGACAATTTCTTATTCAAGGCTGAGACAATTTTTGGCTTTAAGGTTAATTTCAATATTTTAGAATCCTGCTCTCCCTCTGCAAAATACACTCATGTCCTGCAGGTAGGACGATTTTACCCCTGCGCATGTTAACTAACGTAAATTGTGCGTTAGTTAACATGCGCTGCGTGAGTTAAGCGTATGTGTTAAACACTGCGTGAGTTAAGTCACCCATGTGTTAAACATTGCGTGACTTAACTCAGACATTGCGCAAGTTAACTCACGCACATATTTAACACTTGCGCGAGTTAACTAGTGCACATATGATGTTTTGTTTTTTGTTTTGGTTTGACATTTTTGCTAGCATGTATGTAATGTTTGCTCTCTTTGATCCCTTCTAGACACACCTTGTGTTTAGAAGTGAGTTTTTAAATCTATTTTGTTTTCGGCCTCTTAAATGTAATTTTGATCCCTTTATTTACATATTCTTTAAATTATAATCCTTATATTTCTAAAACCGGTTTTTTGATCCCTATGTTAATAGTCAAGATTTTTTTTCCGTTATATTTCATTTTTCGTTATTCATTCAAGCACGTGTTAACTCATAAACAAATTACGAAAAAATAAAGGACCAAGATAAGGGAAAATGTCATAAAAATGCTAAAAAAACGCAAATGTAATATACATCAAAATCCGACAAAATATCATAAACAAAACTACACAAGTCATAATGCCTAAACCCTACTGATGTGGACTCCTGCTCCGTCGTCGTGGAACCTGCATCTGCTCCAGCATGCTCCACTCAGACTGTAAACCCTGCATCATGCGAAGTACCTCTGGATTACCAAACACATCAGGATGCCTCATAGCACTATCCACTCTGGCTCTGATGTTGGCGATGATCTGGTATGGGTCGGGAGGATGTCTGGCCCATTGCTGGTCAACAAGAACCTCCTCGTAAGGAGGGACAGGACGAGGAGGTGCCTGAGCTGCGTAGTCAGGAATGGCCGCAGGGGGTTCACAATAGGATGTGACACTCGAAAGAACCATCTCATGTACCCCCTACTATGGGCCCACGATTCGTCCTCTGGCACCAGATCACCCCTCTACTGCTGGCTGAGGACATGTAGAGAAAACTTCAAGAAAGCCTGGGCCACGTCATCTGCCGCAATAACCTCAACATATGTAGGAGACATGGGCCGTGTCTGGACATACCCGTACTGCCTCAGAACCCGCTCAGGCAAGTGACGGACCATCCTGTCTCTGCCGGCCATGATCCATCTGGAGTACCAGCATATGTCATGAAATGGCGTGATGTGTCGATGTCTCTCGTACGGCCTCCGGATGACATGAGAGTGATCCATCGCATCAATGGCATCTCTGTTGTGTCTAGGGTCCGTAAAGCCCCTAGGAGGTCTCCACGGGCTCATAAGTGGGGCTACTGCCGGGTCGTACACATCACTAAGAACCCTCGGAATGAGGTTCGTGAAGTGCGCCAAAGTCCATCCATGCAAACACAAAGAACCAAATATATATCAACACAAGTATTATACAAACAAGGTAAAAAAGAAAAAAAAACAAGTTAAACAGCGCACAAATTTACGATCCAATAAGTTAAAAAGAAGAAAAACAAATCTTACCACAAGCAGGGTCATGTAACCACCACAGGAGGCCACTGATGAATCAGAGGTCAGAGAGAGCTGCTCGTATAGGAATGCTAACCCCATCCCACCCCATGACCAGTCGTCCAAGTTGTCCATATCTTGCAGCGCAAGCAGCCATAGTAGAATAATGTTTTTGCTGTTCTTGCGGGAGAAAATGGTCCATCCAAGCAAGAGCAACATAAACGCCTTAACGCATGCCAACCTAACTTGAACTCGCTCGATATCCTCCTCCTCTATGTCAATCTCAACCAACTGATTACACCTATTCAGAAGCTCCTCGTAGCGCCTCTTCAATACACAAAAATCTGATATACGGACCACCCTGCTTTTTCAGCTCCCTACCGGCATCCTCGGAAATAAGCAGGTCCACCTGCATCATCTCCATCGCCTCAGTACGGGTTACCTCTCTATCAGAAAGGAGCTTCCTTGTGATGGGGATGTCTAGGAGACACGCAACATCATCGAGTGTGATGGTCATCTCCCCAACGGGTAGATGAAAGCTGCTGGTCTCCTCATGCCATCTCTCTGACATCGCACAAATGATCCTGTGAGAGATGTTCTCGTACCCACTATTCAGGAGGGGAGTTAGACCGGACGCATTCAGTACATCCCAAAACCAATTATTTTGTGCTTCTGGCTGAGGCACCGTCAAGTTTTTGAGGCTCAGCTTCTTCTCGTGGGAGATACCTTTAACCCTATGCTTTCTCCGAAACTGAAATACAAAATCAAAAACAACAAACAACACCGTTAAATAAATAAGTTGTAAAATTACCATTAAAATAGTAAAAAGAAGTAAAATAAACATTAAAATATACTTACATCGACATCGACCCATATCCTGCATGCCACATGCCCACCAAATCAAGGTAAAAGTGAGAGGTTAGAAGGCCCCCTGCATAGCCGTCTGGTCCGGCCTCGTACACCACCCTCGGCACCCGCTGAAAACGAGCCCCAACATCATCATCCTGGTGAGGCTAAGCCTGAGCCTGAGGCTGCGCAATATCTTCCTGCTGCTCTAGCTCCTCAATATGAGGCTGCTCATCTTGCTCAACAACAGGCTGCATATGATGATGTTGCTGATGCTGATACGCCTCAAACTGATATTGGTGATGCTAAGGCTCCTCAGAATGATACACCTGAGGCTGAGGATCCTGATAAGCCTGATAATCATGGTGATACTGCGTCGGGTCCATCCCCTGGGATGGATTAGTCTGTGATGAAGAGGGCCCTGGCCCAGCATCATCATCACTGGCAAGTCTCGTGTCCCCCACTCTCCCTCGACCTCGACCATGTAAAGGAGGGACTACTGTTTGCTTCTCCCTCCGTGCACTACTAGTAGAGGTAGGCCTCCCTAACCTAAGTCTGTCAGTCCTCTCCCTCTGAGACATATCTGCACAACACAACATTTTAAAAAGCACAAAATCAATGACATATTTTCACACGGACATTGTGTCATTTCTAACAATTCAAGAACAACATGAAAGTTTCTACAGTGTCATTTCAATCCGTAATTTACCACATTGTCGTCAAACATACTATATTCTAACTAATTTCATCATTAACAATCCAAAAAACACATAAATTTTCATTGACACATTTTATCAAACACCTAAAGTGCAATTTTTAATCAACATAAAATCTAACAATTTCTAAACCCTAAACTACCACAATGCACTATAAACAACATCTAAACAACAATTCCTAAGTTAAATCATCACTAACAATCATAAAAACTAACATGCAAGACAAATTTATAAAAACCTAAAAATGTCAATTTTCTTCAAAAAATCTAAAATTTCAACCCAAAAATACAAAGAAGTGTGATAATCATCACTTACTTGATATTGTGGAAGAAATTGGATTTGAATGGCGCAAGATTGATGAAATTCAGATTTGGGGTGAAAAAATTCGAAGTTGGTAAAGTTGGGAAATGTGGTTGATGTGTTGCTATTATATGACTTAAGTCACGCTGCGTGACTTAACATGCGCAGCGCAACTTAAAGTTAAGTCACGCAGCGTGACTTAACTTGCGCAGGGGCAATTTGGTCAGTTTGGCTGGGCGAGAGTGTATCTTGCTGGGTGAAGAGCAGGATTCTTGGTTTTAATGTGGCTTTTTCTTGGTTTGTTAAGGCCCTTTCTGTTTCGAGTTGTAAAATTGGGCACATTCCTTTCCTTCATTTGGGCCTTCCTATAAGTGGTGATTCCCATAATTTGAATTTAAGGCAACCACTCATTGACCGTATTAAATCTAGATTGCCAAGTTTGAAGAGTAGAAACCTATCTTATTTGGGTGGTCGATTGATTCTTCTAAGGTATGTCTTGTCCTCTCTTCCGATCTTCTTTCTTTCCTTCTTCAAAGCTCCCACATGTATCGTTTTCTATCGAATCTATTTTTAAATGTTTTTTTTTTCGGCGGGGGGGGGGGGGGGGGGGGGTGGGGTGGGTTTGAGGATGATAGGAAAATCTCTAGCATAAATTGAAATATTGTTTGTTCTAAGAAAAAGAAAGGAGGTTTGGGGGGTTAGACGGTTAATGGAGTTCAATATTGCTTTGAAGGATGCATATTTGAAGGAAAAAGTCACAATGAAGAAAAAGATGAGCCGCGTCCTCTAGATTACCTCACCCTCTCACACAAGATTGAGAAGTAACCGGAGTCACCCGTTGCTTGAACAATTTATCATCTTTGGAAGGTGGTTGAGAAAAAGACGCCACACAAAAAATTTACTTTTAGAGGAACGTCCTTATGTCAAACTACCAGATTGTCAACTGCAATGTTATGCTCAGCTGTTGATTGTTGAAGAAAATTATAAGCACTGTTGATAGTGTAATTTTTTTAAGAATGCAAATTCCTCCTCCACCGGTCATTAACATCATCCTGCAAAATAATAGAGTTCAACGGATCACTACACTCACTCAACTATTTATCATCCCACGCTCATAACCTCCTGCGCCACTTTCGGGCCTCGCCACCCTCACCCTACCCTAAAAGCTCCATCTCAGCCATTGTAACCCTATTGTAATCAGAAAGCTCAAAAAGACAACTGAACCTATCTTTCTATGCTACTCCTTCCAACCAAGGATCCCACCAAAATAATATAGAATTACAATTTTCTAACTCACACACAAAATTATCGTTCCAACTTCCTACATATGTACCTACACCTATGGCTAATACTAACTAAATTGCTCCTTCAACCTCCACCACCATATACCTAACAAAGCAATATTGAACTCCATTAACCGTCTAAGCCCCCAAACCTCCTTTCTTTTTATTAGAACAAACAATATTTCAATTTATGCTAGAGATTTTCCTAACATCCTTCAAATATGCATCGTGTTTCTCTTGGTTAAGCTTCTTCATGGTTACTTCGTTTTGTATTTCAGATCATTTAGATCAGTTCGAGTCCTTTAGATGTTTCTCAAAATGCAAGCGTGACATTATTCATATAATTTGGTTTTCTATAATTTGAGTGTTATGGAAAGAAATAAAGAAATTCAAGAATCATCAAGAGTAAAAATAAAAAGGCTTAAATGCAGTTTTACCCTTCTATTTTGATTGAATTTGGATTTTTCCCCCAATTTTAAAACTCGGAATTTTACCCCCTCTATTTTGATTGAATCTGGATTTTGCCCCCCTTATTTTAAAACTCAGAATTTTACCTCCTCTATTTTACGTTTTTCAGGATTTTGCCCCCTATTTTAAAATATAGAACCAAAAAATACTAGAAAAATAAAGAAACAATTTGAAAATATTAATTCGGTAAAAAAATAAAAAGAAAACAAGAAAAGGCAAAAATAAAACCAAAAAAAATAGAAAAACAATGAAAATACAATTAAAAATGCATGAAAAACTAGTTTACACCTCTAAATATTTGCTATTTTCATGTATTTTAATACTAGTTTTTTTATTTTATTTTTAGAGATCAAGTTTTATGCTTTTTTTTAGTATTTTTCTGGTTTTATTGTTAACATTTAATATAAATGATTAATTATGTGGATAAAATAGGGGGATGAGGCAAAATCCTGAAAAACATAAAATAGGGGTGGTAAAATTCCGAGTTTTAAAATAGATGAGGCAAAATCCAGAATCAATCAAAATAGGGGGGGGGGGGGGGTAAAATTCCGAGTTTTAAAATAGGAGGGCAAAATTCAAATTCAATCAAAATAAGGGGGTAAAATTGCACTTAAACCAAATAAAAATATCCACCACTTACTTGACAACATAAAATCACAATCGTAAAGCACAATAATCTTGCTTTTGACAACATAAAGCCATCAGACGCGCACTTTTTTGAAGCAAAAAATAGTAGCTTCATATTTTCACTCACATGGGATTAAAAAAAAAAACGGAACCTAATGTCATACTATTTCCTAAGTTTTTTTAACAAGCCAAACTGAATAATATGTACAAAACCACTGTAATCCCTTCAACACAAGGTCTGCCAAAAAGACTAGTAAAAATACAAGTTGTCCGTAGAGTAACAAGAGAACGATGCTAGCCAATACCCAAACATATTAGGGGATTCGACCACCATATTTAGGTACTGAAAACAAAAGTAACCTGATTTGCTTTCAACCACCACAAAAAATAATACTGAACTTTTTATAGTGGCTGATAACTAGTACATTCCTGATTTTTAAACAACCGATTATTTCTTTCATTCCACAAAATCCAAGAGCACATAAGCCATATAAGATGAAAAAAAATTACGTCTTGCTTTCAGCCACCTGTGTAATAAACAACATGATTAAATTTCCTAAGAAAAATTGTCATACCATGGTAACAAAATTTTTAACTAGCAATAGAGCTGCCTAAATAAGAATGCCTTAATTATCTACTTCACATTGTAGAAAATCCAAATTGGAAACTGCCATCTTGTTTCCTAAAGGCTTAAAACATATTTGCGTTTAATTAACTCCTAGCTAAACTGTCCTTGTCCTTTTATACATATTAGTCCTTTTATGCATCATGAATCTTGAACGTGAGTAGGATTAACTTAATTTTTCTCAACTTTTTTTAATCATCTATCAGCCTAGCTACCATTAAAATGTTATTCTATTTCACGCTTTATATTGATTTAGGAAGCACACACCTAAGTTCCATTTGGTGGTTAACACAGAATCTCTGACAAAATTCTTTGGTATATTTAAAGATGAACCATCATCATTTTTAATGAAAATGAGTTTTTATTAATAAAAAATGGAGAACAGCAATAATATTTTTTTTGCTAAAAAAACATTATTTTATTAAAATTTACTAAAAACAGTAGTAATTATATTTGAACTAGACATGTCATTCTAGAAATCCAAAAATCATTTGAAGATGAGTATATAATTATTTTCCGTTAAAAAAGTTTATATATACACCAATTATTTTATGGAAGAGTATATATAATTTTTTTTTTCATAAAAAAGAGTACATATACTAATTTTAATATTAGAAATTAGCGTGTGTACACACACACACACACTAATTATTTGTTAAGCTATAAATTTTTCCATGAAAAAGGTAAAAACTAGTTTTCATATGCCGTATATTTTAAAAAAAAAATTATGCCATATATATTTATACTAAAGTAAATAATATTTCTACCAACAAAAAAGTAAATAATACAGTTTCATTGTAAAAACAAAACGCCATATATATTTTTTTTAACAAACCATATATTGTTCCATGTGAAATCAAAATGATTTCTAGCCTTTTTTTTTTCTTTCCGTAAAATTTTGTGTTTCCTTCCAAGTTAAGTCTTCTATGTTGAAAATGGCAAAGGGGAATGATATTTTGGAGTATAGCTAATTAAGTAATTAGCACTTTTACATCTTCCTTAAAAAAAATCCTCTAAATTAAATTGAGGACAAAATAAAGTGAGGTATATTTATGCATTAAGTAATATTCTGCATATATCGTCTTTTTACATCTTCATTAAGTAATTAGCACTTAGTTTTCAAATGGCACATATTTTTGCATGGGAAATCAAAAAAATTCCTTTTGTCTTTTTGTGATTACTAGCCTCTCTCTTTCCATCTAATATTTGTCTTTTCTTCATAGGTAAGTCTTCTTATGTTGAAATACGGTAAAGGAAAGAATTTTCTGGAGTATAGCTAATTAAGTAATTAACACTTTTTACATAAACCTGGCCAAGTTGTACCTAAAATAAATTCTTTTTTTTTGTTAAAAATAAAAATAAATTCCATTATATTATAATATAGTATATTATTATTTTTATAAATAATATAATATTTTTCTGTACTTCCTTAGCCAATTAGAACACCACATGCATTTGTCCAGCATATGTTTTCTCCTATATATACCCACCCATATGTGTAACCTCCCAAACCAAATTCAACACAAAAATATTTGCATCACTCAATTGAAGAAATCCTCTCTTCCAATACCATCAAAATAATGGCTTACTGGTCAGCAGAAAATGCCACAAAGGCCTATCTCAGCACTATGAAAATGGTGAGTATTCTTCGCTATTTTCTTGTTACAATTTTTTCATTCGCGATTTTGCGACTTATTGAATAACCAAAATGTTTCGGTGTATGTAATGATCGATTTAGTAATTTAAAGAGCGATTTGAAAAACATCGCCAACCATTAGTTGTTAATGTTAACGTCTAATTTGACATTTTTTACTCTAACTCGATCGCTAAATCGGTCACTAAATCAAAATTAATAAATTTTCATCTCAATTTTTGTCATACCAACAGCAATTATTATTTTTTCTTTCTGATCTAATCTTTTGTTATTTTTCATTAGGGTCAAAAGGCAAAGGAACCTGCTGTTGCTGAATTTATATCCGCAATAGCAGCTGGAAACAATGCACAATTGATGGTTGTAGCTTGTGCCGGTGCAGCAGATTCAACAACACTTGCATTAGTTGCTGCTGCTAATCAAACAAATGGCAAAGTAACATGCATTGTTCCTACCAACGAAGATCTAATCACATCTGAAAAAATCCTAGGAGCAGCTTCTAATCAAGTTCAATTCATGATTGGAAAAGGAGCACAAGAATTATTGGTATTAAACAAAGCTGATTTTGTGTTAATTGATTGCAACCTTATGAATCATGAAGAGATTGTTAAATGTGTTCAAAATGGTTGTTGTAAACAAAAAGGTACAATTGTTGTTGGTTACAATGCATTTAGTTCTAAAGGGTCATGGAGATCTTGTGGATCAAAAACTCAATTGCTTCCTATTGGACAAGGGTTGTTAGTGACAAGATTTGGAGAGAATAATGCTATTAGTTCTAAATTTGAATCTGGAATGAGTAACAGTCCTCGAAGTCGGTGGATTGTGAAGGTTGATAAATGTACTGGTGAAGAACATGTTTATAGAGTTAGACTTCCTCAAGGAAAAGTGATTTAAGCTTGATTACATTCATGTGGTTATTTAGGGTGCCCAAGGTCAACTAGATTAGGATATGGACCGTTGTTGGATCAAAACCGGACGAACTGTACTCCAACTTTCATAAATCGTGTTCAAAATGTACATAAGCAGATCAATTTTGACAGTTTGTATCGGCAATGGCGTAACTGCAGAGAATTTGAACTCAAAAACCGATCCAACATTAATTTTTTTAGGAAATGTAATAGTGATCAATTTCCTTATATTATAAGGAAACTAGGAGTGAGTCATATTTCAATTCAATTGTACAAAGAAAACTATAGACATATATACTGCAAAACTTGATTTAAGTTTTTTTATAAGCTTTCACAGTCCTTATCGCTCCTCCTTAGCTGAAAGGGATAATCCTTCTATTACAAGTAATAGTCCTCCCAATGATACAACCATAGAAGGACGAGTAGTCAATCACCAATAACATAATTTTCACGATCCTTCTCGCCATTCCTTGGTCGAAAGTGATCAGTAGTTCCGCATACCCCTAGGTTTTTTTTCGAGGAACTGTTGAATCAGTATAGTTCGTATCCAGCGTAAGGAGATTTTTATCTATTGGCTGGAAAGTCTTGAATAGGCTAGTGTACATGATGTCACAAGAAGCTAGTCTCAAATTCACTTGACGACTTGACTCAACAATGCAACTTTACTTGACTATGCAACTTAATCATCTTACACATGCATGTGGTACCAATATAGCGCATAAGCCCTCGTCGCTATTGAGTATAAATATACTCCTAGGGCATAAGCCCTCGTCGCTATTTGAGCATAAAAATACTCCTAGGGCATAAGCCCTCGTCTCTGTTGGGCAAAAGCTCCTAGGGCATGAGCCCTCGTCTTCAAATGAATATGCATGGACTCAACTTCTTATATCTTAGACATCATAAATGACTCCAATAATTTGGATCGATAACTCGAAATCTTAGACTGACACATGCAGCTTTTAATCAAGAATAGACAGCAACATGGCAGCACATCAAATATCTCAGGATACGACAACATCTTAAATAATCACATAATTCATCTCTTATAGTTCAATAGAAAACATATACAATTATATATATGTCATTAGTAACAAAATCAAGCATTTAATAATGGCTTCATAGGTCATCTTTAATTTTATAATAACTCCTAACTCTAACCCAAGGATCAACTCATAACCATTCGTGCGGCAAGAGTCACAAAACTCCAAGAAAGTAGTCTGACACAGGGTTACTCGCTATGGCGCGTAGGATCTCTCGCCTCGCGAGCCAACCAGGAGGTCACTCGCTGTGGCAGGTTGGATTGCTCGCCTTGCGAGCCATCGGGGGTCACTCGTTGTGGCGGGTTGGATTGCTCGCCTCGCGAGCTGATGATGAATACTCGCCGTGGCGAGTTAGCTGCTCGCGCTGGCGAGCGATGACAGAACAATTACGGAAATACGACAGTTTTCACCAAATATCCCAATTTTCACTATGTTCCTCCCCAAATTCAACTACAATGATGTACAAGGGTTACCCTATGATCTGTAAACAGTTTTCTACATCAATGATACAGTTTCTCATCATCTAATCATCAAATTCATCACTTTTGACCAATATCTCAAATTCTCAAATTCTCTTGAATTAACCCTATAATATGTTAACTATAATCATGAATTACAGGTTTAATGAAATTGTAATGCTAGGCTCACCCTTACCTTAAGAAAATTGAGCAGCAGCCTCTTGGTTCTTCACTTCCTGTTTTCTCCCTTTTTCTCCCAAAACTGAATTTGTACGTTCTGTCTGTTTCTAAACCTAGTTTTTCCCCTTTTTATATCTCTTCTATCTATTCTATCTTATTTCACTTACTCCCTCATAATTCTATCTAATTTCCAAAACAGCCCCACAACTCAATATTTATTTTATTTTCAAATCTTATTCTATTAAATAATAAAATAAGTCACTTAATAAAATCACAACACATCTCATAAATCATATAAATCACTTAAATCTTATAAATCACATAAATAGACTCTAAATCCAATAAAATAATCAAAGAATTAAATAGGGCGTTACACCTGGAATGGTGAAGTAGTTTAAGTAGGAGAAGGAAAAGTAGAAGGGATATAGATGGGTAGTTCACGGCGGAGTCGTAACGACGAGAGTAATCCCTTGGAATATTTAAAAGGACTAATGTTGTAAGTCGATTAAGAGGGTAATAAAATATGAAAGAGATAAATAAGTGAAAACAACGATGATGAGAGGGGATATGAAGTAGGTGCTTTCCGGGTAAATGATGGCGTTAAACATAAACTCCTTAAACCAATAACGAGTTTAGGAATATTATTAAATTGAAGATTAAACGAGTCAATGTAGTTAAAGAACTCAAGATGAATGTTAGATAAGAACGTATAGAGAGTAAAAACGAATAAAGAATAAATCGTAGTTGAATTAAAAGATCGTAGACGATGAGAGGGTCATTAAGAAGAAATGCAAAGAAAGATAGAGAGTTGTGAATTTAATAATGAGTGATAGTAGGGATGATTCGTTCAGAAGAGAGTGAGATGAATGAGAAAAAAGACAAGGTGTAGGTGAAGTAAATGGTAATGTTCATGTATAGATCATTAACAGTCGATGAAGATGATAGGAAAACCTTAGAATGAAAGTAAGTCTAAGGTTGTAAGATGATGATTAAGAAAGAAGTGTTATGGATGTAAGACCGGGGGGGGGGGGGGGTAAATGACGAAATATTAGTTGCTATATGCGGATAATGAATCATGAATTAAATGAGGTTTGAAAAAGACGAAAGATGTATTTAAGATGAATAAAGACGAAATATGTATTTAGGACGAACGAAGATGAAAGACGTACTTGTTCTATAATAACAAGTAAAACAACGATGATGATTTAATTGTTCTAAAGATGAGATGTTATGTTGAATGATGTGTTGATGAATCTTTTTATCTTTGAGTTTAAAATCCTGAGAATTATTGTTATTTCTATTTTGATGTTCAATAACAAGAGAAATTTTTATTAATGAGATCAAAGAATTGTTTTCCGTTGTTGGAATTATTATTTTAAAAGAAGATTTATGCTGATATGTGAAATCATGTGAAGTTTTGCAACATCTTTATTAAAAAATTTATTCTTATTATTTAATAATTATAGTCAGGAAATAGGGCGTTACATACACCATGGTAGTCGACGATTACATAATCGTGGAAATTATAACTGTAGAGAAAAATTCGCCGCAGGTGTGGGGAGGGTGGGGGGACGTTACCATGCAGTTTGAATGAGTCTTCCAAAGATTCTTTGGTTTTGGACCCCCGTAAAAAAAATTGTTTAGATTCCAACCCAAAATTTAAAGATTCTTTGGTTTTGGACCTTGATGATATCAATTTACAAAATTTAAGGTACTTTCGCCCATTGTAATTTGAGAGTATTTCGGCTTACCCCCTGCCATATCATCGATTTTGTACGGTCAAAATTCATTAAGGTCCAAAACCAAAGAATCTTCAAATTACAGGGTTGAAATCTATATATATATATATATTTTTTTTTACAAATGGCTAAATCCAAAACTGCTAATATTACAGTAGGTAAGCATATATTAACCCTGTATTTTATTCAGCGGATCCATCTACCCTTGTGGATCATTTTCTTCAGTCTGGTACCTCTTTAGGTTATGCATAATCTAGGTGTTCTTTCATGTTTTTTATCTGGTTTGCTAGTTCTTGGGTGATTTGGAAGAAAAGATATGATAGGATTTTTCGTAGCAAAGAAAATTCTCCACTTCAGCTTTTGGAGAATATAAAGCTTCTTTCCTTTTGATGGTTTAAAGTCAAATTTGTTGTATTTCCTTATCAGTTTCATAATTGGTGTCAAAACTTTTTTTTTTATAATTGGATATTGGCTAATATTTGTTTGCTACTGATGAACGCTTGCCCTATATTTTTGCTCTCTTTTCTAGTACATCTTGTACTAGAAAGATAGTTTGCTGATAGTTATAGATCTCATTTCACTACTAAAAAAGCAAAAATTAGTGAGGGAATTTTAGAGAGGGAAAACGTGGAATCCCTCTCTAATTCCGTCACTAAATTTTGCGACCAAGAAATTTGTGAGGAATTTTATTTTTTCCGTCACTAATTTCCCTCTCTAATTTTGCTTTTTCTAGTAGTGTTTCAATCTCTTAAAAAAACCCTATATTTTATTCTATTGTATTAGACTATAGTTAGTTAGAGTGTTTGAGAAGCTTGGTTAAGAGTTAGTTAGAGTTAGTTACACAACTAAACTCTATATATAGGAACACTCATGTATCATTTCTATAATCTTTTATCAATCTATTCATTCTATAATGAGTTTCTATGAGTATCTCCCACGTGAGTACTCTTATGCTTGCTTTCTTGCTGATCACTATAATCTTTATCCTTGGGATTCCATGATTACTAACATATTGCAAATGTATTTTGTGCGTTTCAATATATCTCTAAGAACTGCATGTTCACATTTTATTTTATTTTCCCCTACCTCTTATTAGATATTTATAGTTGATCAATTGGAGATAACAAGGAAACTGGGGAAAATTAGATTCAACACTTCCCACGAGGTCCACCAATTAATTGCTTGCATCTTCACCAGCAAAATGAATAAAGAAATTAATCAGAAACCACTAGACAAAAATAAAATTATAGGGTTCCCCTTGTTATCAATGTTTTTGGTAGAGGAAGCAACTTGTTGTGATTTAAATCTATGTTTGGTTTTCCTATAGCAGACAGAAGCATTCTGTACTTTTTAATTTAATGTAACATGGCCAGCTAATATTATTTATCTTACCTAATTATCAATTGTGCAAATTTTTATTTGAAATTTCGAATATATATTGTCTACCAATTCTATATAGTTTATTGTATATCTTCAACGCAAATATAATGGTTTCAATCCATAAAGTTGTTTTTTTAAATTAAAAATTGTTGTTTTTATGACATGTTAATGTTGGTAAAAAACATGACAGTATAGGGACAACTTTGTTCGATTTGAAAAAGGCAGAATCAATTTCATGAGTTGGTAAAAATGTGAGGACTAAAAATGCAATTAAACCTAATTCAATCTAACACTTTAGTTTTTGGCATGTGTACCTATTATCATAAACAAAAACAAAATATAACATAACATGAAGATATTTTTCTTGAAAAAAATATCACACTAAGATTATTTCGTGGATAAAATATCACATGAAGATATTGTTGGGTCATGAGGAAAACCTGATGGATTATTACATTAAGTTAAAATAAACCACATATATAAAAGAAAATTTAATATTATATGTTTATCGAAAACCTTAAGACATTATATATATGAATTATCTCACTATATGTTGCTCAACATTCATTATTCCATCAAATATGAGAGACTTCTATCTCATACTTCACACACAATAATCTCCACTTCGAGTGTCAATCCATCCATTCATCTAGGTATGGTCCCCCTCAAGCGAAAACTTTTTCATCCATCAATCTCCGCATCACCATTTTCAAGAAGAATTTTGATAAAAGTTGATCCCTTTTAGGCGAACCATCGACTATAATACCAATTGTATGGGGGAGTCCAAGAAGTACTAGTAGAAGTAATAGAATAATGTTCGAGGACCAAAAGAGAGGGAGCCACCACCACACTGAGAGACTCACAATTTAGGTATAGATTCTTGGGTTCAAATTTGAGCGATTAGTCCTACATTGACTAAGAATGAGTAAAGTATTGAATATGGACATATATATATATATATAATGCATTAATGTTTTGGATTAAGAAGTGACGTCTCCATCTCTTATAGTTTGGGAGCATTATCTCGTTATTGCTTCCAACGTTCTTGCGGTGCAAATGTGTACACACACACACACATATATATATATATATATATATATATATATATAATAAAAAAATGAATATTATGAAAGAATAGTTATTTTCTATACAAAGAAGATTTAGAAAATAAGATTTACTATTACTCAAGTTCGATATGAAAAATGCTGTATGTAATAAATTTTTTGTATGCATATGCTAATAACAAGGCCATTAGTCAATCTGTCTTTTAATTAAACTAGTAGAAACAGCTAAGATGATGTTAAGAGAATTTAAGAGAATTGACAACCGGATTTAATTTATGAACTTGTCAATTTAGAAAAAAAACTGAATCTTCTTTGGCTAGATCAATGATTACTTTCATAACAGATATAAAGAGCCTAAGCTATAAAGATATCTTGAGGCTAACTATTTCTGAAACTAAACAAGAACAAATTAAATTGTGTTGTGTCTTTGTACTAGTAGGACAATACAACTACTGCGGAAGAATGTAGTGGGACTATTATAATTGTGATCCTAGTCAAATACAATATGGGACTATTATATTGTTTTTTATTTTTAAAACATTTTCAAGAATTTTATAAGACAATACAATATGATATGTTTGTTTCATATCTACAAACCACCGACCCACACTTTTTAAGCAAGAAATAATAGCTTCACATTTTCACTCGACCATCTACAATGAAGCATCGATTTTTGATGCTTAAGCGGGTCTTATACATATACATTATTAATTTTGCAATTAGCAATCTATCTTTCTAACCTAACACCTCACAAAAAATTATTAAATTGGTCACATCAATGACTCTTAATCATTAAATTTGGACAAAAATGATTTATTTTAATACAATTAATTAAGGGATCTCAAAAAAGTGAAGAGAGGAGCGGCTTTCATAGGCACCCATCTCCGCAAGTACCATATTTATTTGCTCCACAGTAGAGATATTTATTTAACATGGTGCTAAATAGGTGAAGCACCTACACTACAAGAAAATATGTGATTTGTTGCGTCAATTTTCGCAGCTAATTCGTAGCTAATTCCTAGCAAACGAGTTTAACTAGAGATATGCTACGGAATACCTATTGATTCGGCCGTAGCATGGATTGAGAGACAAATTTGCTAGGGAAATATTTCTTAGTAAATCCATAGTTAAAAGAAACAAATTCCTAGCAAGTATTTAGTTAATCTATAGCAAATAAGTATTGAAAATGAATTTTCCATAGCAACATAACTATGACATATCGTAGTAATTTCGCAACAAATCCATAGCAACATAACTAAAAATTGTCATAAAAAATTAGCATCAAATCCACAACAACATGACTAAAACTAATTGTAGCAACTCCTCAACAAATCTATAGCTATAATTTAACTAATCTGCGACTAGATCCTAGCCATTTGGAAGTTTTCGGCCAATTTTTTTTTTTTTTTTGTAGTTTTTTTTTAAGAAATACTAATGGTATAATTTATTATAATATTAATTTAACAAACTTATTACTAAATAATTATGTCATAAGATCTAAAAGATATTCTTAATATTAGAACAATAATTGAGCTTATCCTGTATATTCTTCAAAATAGAACCATAATCCAGTTTGTGATATTATACTCTAGACTTATAAAGCCTTTTTCAATTACATGTAACTCACTCAATATCAATTATTAAGAGAGAAATTCCAGTTGAAGGTACCAAACAGGTAGCAATACATAGATCACAAATGATCCAATATCCTCAACACATAATAAAGAAAGATGTGGTCTTGACAACATTGATATCCTCAGCTATACACAAAGACATTAACTAAAACTGCAAAAAAATTGAGATAGGTTGCTAGTCCAGTAATTGATACAAGATATTCAATTGATGCAATGATGAAAATAGGCTAGCAAAAAAATTGAGATAGGCTGCTAGTCCAGTAACTAAAACTGCGACTATATCTTCACCACAAAATCATTGCTAGTTGATGCAATGATTTCATTTCGTGCCACAGTAGTAGCTGCTAGTCCAGACATTGATACATCAGAGGCACGTCTACCACTACGTGTTTGGCCATTCTCAAGAATCAACAATTCCAAGCACTGCAATAAATTGCCCGCGTTATTATCTTTCTATTTATGCAATAAAAATATTTTATTCTAACAGAACCTATATATGAAAACATGAAATATACAACTGGAGATAGAATATAGACATGGCCCATATATTTTATTCTAACATAACCTATCTCTAAATGACATATCATAATTCAGTCACACAACAAAAACTCATATGGCTAATAGTATCACTTGCATGTCAATATGTCATTAACCACACTTCACAACTCTAGGGACCTACTTTTGAATAACATAGAATAATATATAATTTTCCTACCTCAAATACCATCTGGTACTCCACCTTGCATTTGTGCTTGCTGCATGGAGCTAAACATAGACAGGATTGGCTCCAACATTGGCACCAATTGTGTTTGGACAAAAGAAGTCATTGCTTTATCTACCGCTTTCTGAATAGCTTCTTCTGTCGTATCCGGAATGCTGAAAGGACCAATGCCATCTGCAAATGAAGTAGATCCTCTGATGTCCAAGCTGCGGCCCCCTAAAGTCCGTCTCTTCTTATTGGGACCTGACGCCTCTTCCCACACTTCTGAATCAACCTTCGGATGAGTTGAAGAATCATCTCCATATTTTTCCAACATTGCGGTGACATATGCCGCCTACAAAAGAATTAATTAAGTGCTGGTTACAAGATAATTGAATTGATATTATACAAAAATCCAAATTCAAAGTAACTTACCATAAAATTTTTTGAGCGGCGAGAGATATACTCTCCATCTCTGTTCTTGTGAATACGATCATACACATCTCTATAAGAAACTTCATTCTTCAACTCATTCTCCTATAATTGACATTTATTAGAATATACTAACTTGAAAAAATGTAATTTTAAAAACACCCCAAACAGGAAAGTAAAATGTATTATAATATAAACCTAATAACTAACCATCCTCTTTTTATGTTCAATGAAGCTTATAGAGCCACCAGTGTGCAATACTGCATCAGGTAAGGCAGCTCTGTTACATCTATCAACATCTGACTTCTTCCTCCATTCTGGTTTCAACCAAATGTCGACCAAGCCATCCCATACTTCAGTCTTCATTCCTTTGGGCCCATGGCCCTTAGTGTCGACCAAATTTGTTGAGTTCACTTTTCGTAAGGCAGATTTTCTTGCATTTTTTAAATGATCAGGATATCGGTCCAAACATGTTCTTTCCCACACAGTACTTGCCATATAACGATCATAGTCTGATGGAAACTTATATTTACGCTACGTTGTTATAGTATATATATCATATAAGTATAATATAAATATAAAATTATCTATAAATTAAAATATAAGACTAGAGGAACATATATAGTTACCGAAAATTCCTTAAATAACTCCTCCTTCATCTCAGCAGCGTAATCTTTCCACTTCTCAGCTGGAGTAGGCATCCTCGTCATCACCCCAGCTATAATATCTCGGGTTACACTTTGGGGAACAAACCTTCTCCTACATATGGGATTTAATGCAAGTGAGAAGTTCGAATCCAAATAAAATAGTAACATATTAGTGATACAGTGGTAAAAACATTAAAAACAATTCAACTAACAACAAGGCACAATACAATGAACTAAACAATAGTTAGCAACAAAGTAGCTTACGGATTAGAGATCGCCTCTACAGTTATAATTTTTCTCCTATCAGTTTCTGCATGTGATCCTTCACTTGAAGGCATTGAAGTTGGTTCTTTAGCGGGTGGACCATTAGCACTACTAACCTTCTCATTGTTGGAAACTCCAGAAAATCCTCCAATACCTTTGGTTGAATTATTCGTAAATGCTGCTTGTTGTCTAACTGATTTTTGTTGATTTGTTTTCTCTCGAATGAGCTGTATCTCTTCATCTTCACCATCATTGTAGGCACCATCATCATAAGCATAATATTCATCATTCACAGCCACACCTTGATCTTGCCTTTTTTCCAATCATTCTTGCCATAAAAAGTGGTGTGAGCACTTTCCCAACCACCATAATTAGTTGTCGCACCTTGCAATGATTATATCAAGATAACTAAAACCTCTCCCTTGACCATTTCTCATTCCTCCACTTGATTGCCTCAAATTGTTGGAAAATCCAAAGCTGACTCCTTTACCTTTTTTAACATTATTTGCATTAGATGCAGAAAATGACGTATGTGGTGGTGGTGGTAGTGCGGAACTAGTACACGATTGAGAAGACTCAGGTAGATCACTACAACCTCTCCCTTGACCATTTCTAATTCCTCCGCTTGATTGCCTCAAATTGTTTGAAATTCCAAAAAAAAACCTTTTTGTAGCTAGGAGGGTAAAAGGAAGAGTGCTTGAAAATTCCAGAAGCAAATGTCCACATAATAGGCTAAATGAATATCTTGCAGAATGTCAACCAAGAATCAAATACAAAATTACAAATGTCACTGATTCAGTAAGAGAAAGCTAGTTCATGATTGTAAATTGTGGTCCGCAACTGCAATAGAGGGAAGATGCAACTCCGGTTGCATTTTCATGTATTTTTCCGCAATATAAAAGTTTGCAGCGTAACGTAATCGTGGCTGACTTGTTACCTTACACTTTCTATGAATTTTCATGGAGTTGGGGGATATGTGAGAGTTACATCTTGGATCTAAGAAAAAGGTGACTCAGATACAATCTATTTGGTAAAGAAACATGAGGATTCTTCTAGGATTAGTTGGTTTATGGGAACAATTTCTTCTGTTCATTTTCAAGATTCAATTTCTTTTAGTACATCTTGAACTTTTGACTATTTCTTAGACTATTATTTTTCTTTCTGTGTAAAAAGTTAGACAATCATGTACTGTTACAGTACTATTGAATTCAGTGCATCAATAAGATGGAAAAGTTTACAGTTTGTCAGATTAAGATGATTTTTCTGATACAGATTACTTTTTGTTTATGACTTTATAAACTAAAGTACCTCATTTCTGTTGCATTTCTTATTAAATAATACATAAAGCAAAACTTAAGATCAAAAATCAGAGACACAAACCATCAGAACTTCAAATCTATGTGAAGTGAATGGATTCAAAACTTAAGATCACAAATCAGAGACAAAAACATAAAGCAAAACTAGAATTACATAATTATTTCATCTATTAATAAGCACTTATTTCAAGCTTATTTCACAAATTAATAGCCTGTTTAGATTGACTTACGTGAACTTATTTACAGATATAAGCACTTATGAGACCGTTTGTAAGACTTAAAGAATCAACTTATGAGGTCTCCATGTGTTCTTTTTTAGCTTATTTACATAAGCTCTCTGAGGTAGCTTTTGAAAATAACTTATAGCTTATCTACAAACATTTTGACAGCAGTTTGATATAACTTATTATCATTTTGAATGCCTAAATCCGTATTCACACACATGTTAAATTGTAAAATCACATCAAACATAGCAATTGTAAAATCATATTATGCAATTAAATCATGGACAGATAGTTTCAGATACATATCAATACCTTAGATTATATCAGAAAATACGGCAAAATGCGACTGCGATTCAAAAATGAAATCAACACTATCTTCCTCTAAAATCTTACAGAAAGAAGCTGCTTGAGAAACTCTACTCTCTTCGCTTAAAATCTTACCACAAGAAGAATCAACATTGTCCTGAAAAATTAAAACAGAAAATTCTATAAAATCAACAATTTAATAAACATACACATTGAAATATCACTATCAAATTGTATAATAAACTGAAATCAAGCTTAGATCAAATAACCTAGATTATCCATTTGAATGTTGAATCTACATGCTCGATCAATGAAGCCTAAACATGCTGAAACAGTCCAATACATGCTCAATCACTGAATACAATACATGCTCGAAATATCGAAGTTCAGAATCAGTGAGCAAAGTTAAGAATCAACTTGTAATTAAATCAGAAATATCAAATCTAAACAAGCACAATAACAAATCAAAAAATCAAAACCCTAATTTGTGTTTCAAACCAGAAAAATTGACTTGAAATTAAGAAATATAGATATGGAGGAACTACATACCGCAAATTTGTGAAATTTAGAGGGAAAGCGCGACTTTAGATTTGGAATCACAATCGATTTTGAAACCAAACATGTGAAGAAGGAATGGTATGCGACTTCAGAGATTGAAGGATGAATGATGAGTGAAGGTCACGGTGGTGGAGAGTGAAGGTCGTGGCGGTGACGGTGGCGGAGAATCGCGAAGAGAAGGGTTTGTATGGCGCGAGAGAGAGAGAGAGAGAGAGAGAGAGAGAGAGAGAGAGAGAGAGTTCTTTGGCTGCGTATTCAGAAAGTTGTTATATTCGGCGTTTTTTGTTTTAAAGGAAAGAAAAATGAAAATATTAAATTTTAAATGTGATTTATCAAAAATAAATAAAATTAAATAGTTAGTGGCTGCGTATCCAAAAATGGTAGCCAATTGATTTCATATTAACCACCAATACATTCTATAGCAAGTTTTCATAGCAAATCTAGTTTTTTGTTGTAGTGCTACCTACCAATATAGAAGGTCTTAGTCGACAAGAATATTGTCATGCTATTTCCACGAACAAGAATATTGTCATACTATTTCCATAATATTGTCACATTGTAGAAAATCCAAATGGAAACTGCCATCTTGTTTCCTAAAGGCTTAAAACATATTTGCGTTTAATTAACTCCTAGCTAAACTGTCCTTGTCCTTTTATACATATTAGTCCATACATGCATCATGAATCTTGAACGTGAGTAGGATTAGCTTAATTTTTATTAAGAAAATCTTAACTTTGTTTAATCTTCTACCAGCCTAGCTATCATTAAAGTTAAAATGTATTTTATTTCACGCTTTATATTGATTCAGGAACCACACACCAAAGTTCTATTTGGTTAGCATAGAAACTCTTTTTTTTCAACAAGCAAAAATAAAATATATTACGAAAAATGGAGACTCCTAAACTGTCTCAAGAGTATACAATAAAACAAGTCACAAAGAAAGCAAAACCAAAATAAATTTGTTGATGTTCATACAAACAAAAGGGCTCGACCATCGCATATAAGAATTTAGATGAGTTAATATGAATTGTCTTCATCCACTAAAAGGAATGTAACTTGACTTTATCTAACAGTTGGTGAATAGAGCTTTCCTTGTTCTTGAAATTCTATTGTTTCTTTCATTCCACAAAATCCAAATGCAACATAACCAAACAAGCTGCACCACAGAATGCCGAACACGCGAACATCTTGATGAATAAACAAACTGAATACGATGGTCTTGTAAGGGAATGGGATTGATCGTGCTTGATGGATATAATTACTATGTCATCTTGTTTATGTTGCGTATTACATATGTAGTAGTGAAATGAACCTTGTTGTACTTGTTTCACCTGACTCACTATGTATAAGTAATGTAACATATGACATGAGACGACTTATTGTGTATGTATAATTAATGTATCCAGTATCAGTTATAATGCGCATGATGAATATTCTAGACTCTTTCAATATGGGCGTTACAATTATGCCAAGCCACACCCGAGCAAAACTCCACATAGAAGCCAAAAAGGGGCAGGATAGAAACAAATGTTGAGCAGTCTTAATGTCACCACAACAGTCATGCATAATTTATTTTCATCAGAAATAATGTCGTGCACCACCAAATTATCCTTTGTTGGCAACCGATTCCGAAGGAGACGCCAAACCAAAATAGAAACCTTCAAGGGGACCTCTTTGTGCCAAATAAAATCGGAAGTAGCATCATAGCAAGAAAACTCTTGACTAGTGAGCTTCTGAACCTCCATTGCCAATAATTGTCGCTAGGATCAAACTCCAACCGCCCTGCACCAAATAATTGTCCCTAGGATCAAACCTCCACTACCAATGATATGTAGAATTATTCTACAAAAAAATATCTGAAAGTAAAATTCGACACTCCCCTAACAGCTCCTCCTCCCACGCTCATAGTCGACGGCGCCACTGCCAGGCCGCCCCACATTCCTCCCACCCAAACCGCTCGTATCCGCCATCGAAATCGACTTATTTTTAGCTAAATCGAAGAGCGCCTAAACCGCACACCCAAGGGGGACTCTGCTAACCACAAACCAGTCCAAAAAAAATGTATGACACCCAGTGCCAACCTTCCTCCCCATACACTCCTCGAAACATCGACTACCAACCACAACCTCTTCTATTGGACTACAATTAACTAATACTGACGCCGTAGCTGTGCAAACACACTTCTTAATCCACTTCTTCCACATAGTCAGAAAAGACATTAGTTCCATTACGACATCTAGGTATCCCCAATCAACATAATCATAAGCTTTTTCAACGTCAACTTTAAATAACAGTAACTCCTTGTTGCACTAAAGGGCTTCATCCACAATCTCATTGGCTATGAGAATATCATCAAGAATCTTCCTATCTTTCACAAACGCAAACTGGGACTCAGAAATAACACTTCCAATAACCAACCGCAATCTATTTGATAACAATATTGGCAGGATTTTATACATACTCCCCACTAGTGAAATAGGAAGAAAATCATTTAATCTTTTAGGGCTACCAACTTTAGGTATAAGGGCTATAAAAGTGTTATTGTTACCTTTAGTTAATTTGATGTTCCGGTGAAACTCTGAGATAAACTCTTTGATGCATCCAAAATTAATACCGTATGGACCCAAGCTTTTGTAACTATCACAATCCCACACATCCATCTTGACTTTCTCCAAGGAAAAAGGTTTGATCAAACCACCACCTTCTGATACAGACAACCTCCGAAACCGGAGATTATCCACACTCGGCCGAACTACATTTAGTGCTATGAAGTGCGACGCGAAATGAGATGCAACTTCCTAGCGAATAGGTTGCACGCCCTCTACCACCACACCCTCAACCAGAAACGATGAAATTGCATTCAGACGCTGCAGGCTAGCCAAAACAGAGTATAAATATTTAGTATTTGCATCACCTTCTTTGAGCCAAAATAATAGATACTACTGCCAACAAATGCTAGTATTAATACGCGACATAGAATGAATGTGCGAAGTAATACTATGCATCTCCTCCAATATTTGTCAAAACCTCATCTTCCCCTTTACAGTCTGAGTCTAAAAGGTGAAATTTTAAAGAATCAATCTTACTTTGTAAATTCTTAGTATGAGAACCATGCCACTCCTTTAAAGCCCCTGTGATTACATTTAATTTTTCTTTTAAATAACACCTCCCCAACCGTCAACTTTGAGTAGTTCCATTTATCAATAACAAACTCTCTGCACCCAAAAATATCTTTCCAGCACTTCAACATACGAGAGGGCCTAGGACCCCAATTTTCCTCATTAACCGACAATGTCAAGGGACAATGATTAGACAAACCCCTCATATAGGCTACCTGCACAAAATTCAGCCAGACCAAACACAACTCTTCAGAAAGCATGAACCTATCCAGACGAGTCTTAGAAAGACAATCACCTTTATACCAAGTATAGTTACAGCCGCCAAAAGGTAAATCAAACAAAATATTTTCATCAATGAACAGATTAAACTGAATATAATCTAAAGACCGAGAGACTGTTCTAGCTGATCGTCTTTCCTCCACACAACATGAACTGATTAAACTGAATATGATCCAAAGACAAAAACACTGTTCTAGTTGATCCTCTTTCCTCCACACAACGAATTGCATTAGAATCCCCACACATACACACCTTATCTCCCACCACCGATGGAAGCCACCTAGATAAAAACTCACATAACAATTGCTTCGCTCTAGACTCACAAGGAACATAAACATTAACCAAGTGAAACACCTCATTCAACTGAATGGACCTACCATGAATCATCAATACATCATCAAAATTTACCGACGACCCCACCTTAACCTCTGAAGAATCCCACATAGTCAATAAATCCCCCGGCAAGGGTAACATAGAAATTAACAAAATTCTTTGGTATATTTAAAGATGGACCTTCATAATTTTTAATGAAAATGAATTTATATTAATAATAAATGGAGAACAACAGTAATTATTTTTTTGCTAAAAAAATAATATTTTATTAAATTTTTTAAAAGTAGTAGTACTTACATTTGATCTAGACGTGTCATTCTAGAAATCCAAAAATCATTTGACGATGAGTATATAATTATTTTCCATTAAAAAAAATCTATATATACACCAATATTTTTTTATGGAAGAGTATATATTTATTTTTTTATAAAAAGAGTACATACACTAATTTTAATATTAGAAATAAGTGTGTAAATATATAATCATTCAAAAAAAAAAGTGTGTAAATATACACACACACTAATTCTTTTTTAAGATATAAATTTTCCATGAAAAAAGGTAAAAACTAGTTTTCATATGCCGTATATTTTTAAACTAAAAAAGAATGCCATATATTTTTTCTACTAAAAAAAAAATTATGCAAATTTTTTATACTAAAGTAAATATAGTTTCATTGTAAAAAAATTGTTCCATGTGATATCAAAATGATCTCTAGCCTTTTTTCTTTCCATCAAATTTTGTGCATTCTTCCAAGTTAAGATTTCTATGTTGAAAATGGTAAAGGGAAATGATATTTTGGAGTGTAGCTAATTAAGTACAGTAATTAGCACTTTTACATCTCTATTAAAAAAGATCCTTTAAATTTAAATGAGGACAAAATAAAGTGAGGTATATTTACACACTTATTTAATTTTCAAATGACAATATTTTTCCATGGGAAATTAAAAAATGGAAAATTCTATGGTGAAGTTAACCCTATGGCCAATCATTGAGCATTATGTCTTGCTTAATCAAAATTAATCTTTTCCAAAATTTACATTCTCAAACTCTAAAACCGTTTCTCTCCAAAATTCATTATGTTGTAATTTTGTATGTCATATGTTCCAAGCTGATGTTATGCTGTAATGAACAGAAGCTATGTTGAGGCTTTTAGCTATTGGGGCTAACCAAACAGTACCATAATTGTAGAAAACCCAATCAGGTTTTGATGTTTTGAGAATCTCAATAATATCATCTTTAAGACCTTGATAAGTTAGTTCAAGGAATTTGTTCATATTTAGTGGAATATCCATAATGTTTTCTGCTCCTGGTGGGAATTGTTCTAGGTGTGGTAAAGGCAACCTTACTAATTTGATAAATGGTTCAATGATTTTGGGTGTTTTGATAAAGGAGAAAGATGAAGAACAAAATGACTTTTTCAAAAAAGTCAGTTTCTTGACTTCACCATAGAAGCGCCATTAAAAAATTTCCTTTTGTCTTTCTGTGATTACTAGCCTTTTTCTTTCCATCATATATTGTATTTTCTTCATAGTTAAGTATTTTATTGTATTTTCTTGATAGTTAAGTATTTTTTTTTCTTGATAGTTAAGTCTTCTTATGTTGAAAAACGGTAAAGGGATAAAAATTCTGGAGTATAGCTAATTAAGTAATTAACACTTTTTCTATTTTTTTTGACATATTAATACTTTTTACATAAACCTGCCCAAGTTGTACCTAAAATTAATTCTTTTTTTTTTGTTATACATTAAATTAAATTCCATTTTATTATAATATAGTATATTTATTATTTTTATAAATAATATAATATTTTTCTGTACTTGGCTAATTGGAACACCACATGCATATGTCCAGCATATGTTTTCTCCTATATATACACACCCATATGTGTAACCTCCCAAACCAAATTTAACACAAAAACATTTGCATCAAACATTTGAAGAAATCCTCTCTTTCAATACCATCAAAACAATGGCTTACTGGTCAGCAGAAAATGCCACAAAGGCTTATCTCAGCACTATGAAAATGGTGAGTATTCTTTAATATTTTCTTGTTTCAATTTTTTCTACCTTGAATACTTAAAATTCGCGATTTTGCGACTTATTGAATAACCAAAATGTTTCGGTGTATGTAATGATCGATTTAGCAATTTAAAGAGCGATTTGAAAAACATCGCCAACCATTAGTTGTTAATGTTAACGTCTAATTTGACATTTTTTACTCTAACTCGATCGCTAAATCGGTCACTAAATCAAAATTAATAAATTTTCATCTCAATTTTTGTCATACCAACAGCAATTATTATTTTTTCTTTCTGATCTAATCTTTTGTTATTTTTCATTAGGGTCAAAAGGCAAAGGAACCTGCTGTTGCTGAATTTATATCCGCAATAGCAGCTGGAAACAATGCACAATTGATGGTTGTAGCTTGTGCCGGTGCAGCAGATTCAACAACACTTGCATTAGTTGCTGCTGCTAATCAAACAAATGGCAAAGTAACATGCATTGTTCCTACCAACGAAGATCTAATCACATCGAAAAAAATCCTAGGAGCAGCTTCTAATCAAGTTCAATTCATGATTGGAAAAGGAGCACAAGAATTATTGATGTTAAACAAAGCTGATTTTGTGTTAATTGATTGCAACCTTATGAATCATGAAGAGTTTGTTAAATGTGTTCAAATTGATTGTTGTAGACAAAAAGGTACAGTTGTTGTTGGTTACAATGCATTTAGTTCTAAAGGGTCATGGAGATCTTGTGGATCAAAAACTCAATTGCTTCCTATTGGACAAGGGTTGTTGGTGACAAGATTTGGAGAGAGTAATGCTATTAGTCCTAAATTTGAATCTGGAATTAACAATAGTCCTCGAAGTCGGTGGATTGTGAAGGTTGATAAATGCACTGGTGAAGAACATGTTTATAGAGTTAGACTTCCCCAAGGAAAAGTGATTTATGCTTGATTACATTAATGTGGTTATTTAGGGTGCACAAGGTCAACTAGATTAGGATCTGGATCTTTGTTGGATCAAAATCGGACGTATTGTACTCCAAATTCGATAAATCGTGTTCAAAATGCGAGATGGAACATAAGCTGTTCAATCTTGATTTGACAGTTCATATCGGTAATGGTGTGATCGTAGAGAATACAAAATCAGCAACTGATTCTACATTTATTTTTTTGGGAATAGGAAATATTGATCAATTTTGTTCTATTATAAGGAAACTAGGACTGTGTTTAATTCAATTCAATTGTACAAAGAGAAATTGGTTTCTTTGGAAACTAGACATATATTTATTACAGAAATTGGTTTAATTTTTTTCTCTTCATGTTTTGCATATATTCTAAATTAAAAGAGATGAAAATGCAATCTTTATAGATTTAAGATTGTCCTTGTTTTCATTGTAACACATGGAAGGGCCACTAGTCCGCAACAAAATACATCTAACAAAAAACTTCCTTGATATCGAGCACAAAGGTACATGAAAATCTTTAAAAGAAACTCTTGCATGTTTTTCTATTGGAAATTGAGTATAACTCGAAAATTGAAATGTTATGATTCTTGACCAGTTAATATTTGAATTAGTCCTATGGTACCATACAAAGTTTTGCGACTACAAATATAAGGTGTTAGTACATTTTTTTTTTTTTTAAGTATTAGGGTGTTAGTACATATCATGTGAAAGAAACACCTAATAAGACAGCCCCTAGCAGCATGGTAGATGTAACAGCCTGTACCGCATACATCCAACAGTTTGAGTACATTAAGGTATAATATTCAAATAGTTACATAATTTTTTTTTTAAACTCAATATCCGATCCAAGGACCGATTAATTCGAGGGGATCAATCTGACCACCCACTTGCGGAGACCCCATTTAAAACCAGAGCAAACTCCAAGATCTTGAGAGGAGCAAACTCCAAGATCTTGCGGGGACTTGCCCATCAAAATTGACATTAGAGGAATCGAACCTGAGACTTTGAGAGGAGCAAACTCCAAGATCTCAGGTCAACCCCAAATGGGTAATAATTGCATAAATTATCTCTATATTATATTATACTCCCTCCGTCCCATATTATAAGCAAAAAAAAAAAATCACACTTATTAAGAAAACTAAAACATAGTAATTTATAACATAGTTTTTTGTGTTATCTTTGAAATAAGTTTTATAGGAAGATGTGAAAAACATTTTTCATTGGTTGTTGGTTATTGAAAAAATGAAAGAGAGAGCAAATTGAATACACTTTGCATTTAATTTTTCTTTGGAAAAAATAATTTTTTCAAACAACATAATTAAATATGATAAAAGTTGGTATTTTTTGCTTATAATTTGGAACAAAGGAAATGAGTTTTTTTTTCTTATAATTTGGGACGGAAGGAGTATTATATTATATTTTAAATATGCGTAAAAAATGAATATTTTTTTATTAGTTTTATTCCAAGCCAACATGTGGTTGTTGCTATAACTATTAGAGATTTTTTCTTCTCAACTAATTGTCATAAGATGGAGGAGGATTTTGATGGATCTTACAAGAAACTCAAAACTCTCAACACCAAAAATTTCAAAGGGTCGAACATGAAAAAGTAAGAATCTTTATCCATAAGTGTTAGTTTAATTTGATCAAGTATCTGTTTCTTTGTAATAAGAGACAATACTCTTATTATGTTTTTAATTGAATAGCTTCTTATAAAATCAAGTATCCTAGGTAACTAATTGTAGAAGCACACATCTATTCAAAATTCTAATAAAATGTTCTTGATCTTCATGAAATTGGAGAGAAAAAAAATCATGTTTTGATGATTTACATGGAAATTTAACCCTTGAATTGGTTGACCTTCATACTTTGAATCAATTGAGTTTCCTACAGTTAAGAGTAAATTTGGTTGCAATTTATGAAATTGTGTAAGTATGCTCACATTCTTTTGGGAAAGTTTTATTATTACTTTATTTTAAGGATAATTAAATGACTTTATTTCCATTTAGTTGTTTTCTTTTAATTAAGGTTTAATAAATTTATTAGCAATATTTTTAGATTTAATTTAATTTAATAAAGTTTATATGGATTTTATATATTTGAAAGTATGAGGTTAAGGTTGAATGTATAAGTGTATATATCAATTATATATTTGTCTTATATATTTATAAAGTAAGTTTGAGTTACTCTTAATCAAGCATTGTGATATGGTACCTCAAAGACCTTCCCATAAATTAAATTTTACTTATTATTCTTAAACTATGATTATGCATATGCGTCACCTCTAAAAAAACATTCTCTCATATAATATAACTTCTCACCCTTTCTTATTCTATCTAATCTAATAATTATAACAATGCAAGTAATTTTAAGTTACATATAACTTATCATCCTTTCTTAATATATTTGAAGTTATTATTTATCCTCCATTAAAAAAAGGTAGAGTGAGTAGAAAATGTGAAAAAGAGTTAGTAAAAAAAGAAAGAAAAAAGAATGAAAAATAAATGATTTCGGATTAGAGGAGTGCAGTGTTGGATTAGAGGAGGATGTGAGGTAATTATGTAGCGTATAATTGATGAGTTGTAAACAAATGATTTTGGAGGCCTATTTTAATATATTATAAGTTATGGGAAAAGAATATGTAAAGATTAGGAACCAAATTAAATATATTTTTTTTACTTGAACCATTTGAAATACAATGTAAATCAAGTAAAAAAAATTATAAGTTGTCATATTTTTCTCCAATCTAATTGTTAAACTTAAATTAAACACTATGAATTTTTACCTATCTAAAAAAATATTTTGACATATTACCGTAAACACATTGAGAAAAGGAATCACTGTATTAGAGATCAAGTAAATAAAGGGAGACTGAAACCGCTACATTGTCCTACTACTATATATGAAGCAGACATTCCAACAAAAATTGTGACGCATGACAAGTTTGAGGAGCTGAGGAACAATATGGGTGTTGCATCTTTGGAGCATCTATCTATCTATCTATATCTTCTTCTCTTTGTAAACTAAACTTGTCTCACTCTAATGCTAGGATTGGGCCTATGTAACACCTCTAAAAAAAGGCTAATTTCTACTCTCTAATTATTCTATCTAATAAACTAATCTAATACATAACTTCTCACTTTTATTTTCTTCACAACAAGGCTAACTCAATCATACAATGCATTAGAATACAATAGATTATGATCTCACTCTAGACAAAAAATAACAAAGATGTTACTTAATGAAGAGAAACATCATTGTTTTTCTATAGCCATGTTTTAAGAATCTAATAGTAACAATTTAAGCACCTAACAAACAATTCAAACATTCCATAATTTCTTACACCATCATCATTGGATGTATCTCTTAACATTCCTTCAATTATAACCTACAAAATGAAAAAAATTTAAGTGTACTTTTTTTTTTTGAATTCCCACCCACCCTTTATAACCACAACTCATGCCTTCTATTGATATCAATTTCACAACAAATACTTTTCTACATTTTTGTTGAAAATTGGTTGGTTATAATTTTAATTAAGGGCTATTGTCTTATTCTTCTGTGTATAAATTTTGGTGGTATTATTTTGGTTTTTGATCATCATTATCACTTTCTTCAATCAATTCTTGGATGATACTCTTCAATTTCGTATCATTGTATATTGAAAGAGCACATTATTTTCTTAACAAGATTGTTGTTGCGTTTTATTTTTAGAGAGAACACATTATTTTTGTTAACAAGATTGATGTTGTTTTTCTTTTAATTTTGTTTTCAGGTTCTATGCATAACATACAGAGAACATTTTAGAGCTTTGTTATAGCAAATTCACATAAAGAAATTTAAGCAATTGGTTTGATTGGCAACAATATGGTGCATTTAAAATATTAGAAACAATATTATATTTTAAGGTGGGGTGGATAATGTGAAAAAGTTGATGGATCAAATTAAAAATATTGCATGGGTATAGTTCATGGGATGTAATCTTGTAAGGTTTTGTCTTTTTTTTTTTTGGTTACAGAAGCTAAAGGAAGGCAAACAAAAACAAAAAGAAAGAAAATTAAATCCTCAAAAAGAATGCTCCAAAGGCATCATTTCGGAGGAGAGGAAGGAGCTCCGAAGGAGGAGAGTCATGACACGTGAATGCAATGTTCGACGAGGCACCAAGCTTTGCTAAGAAATCTGCGCACTGGTTACCCTCCCTGAGCGTGTGGCTGATAGTAGCTTGAGTATGCGCCAATAACTCTTTTATGTCTTTTATCAAAACCGCGTAAGCATGAAACTTCGAGACGGAGCCGGTGATGATGTTGGTACATAATAAGGAATCAGAGTAGCATATAAGATTGTCAATACCCTTTTCTTTGGCCAGAGAGAGACCCTGATAAATGCCATAAAGCTCAGCATAAAGAATGTCAGAGGAGTTATGAAGATAACCGGAAAACCCAGACAAGTAGAAGCCTGCATCATTCCTAAGAGTTCCGCCATAACCAGTTCTAGTGGGGGAGCCAAGACAACTCCCATCAACATTGAGGATGACGCCGTAGTGGTTATTTTGATTCCACTTGACAAATCTGTCTTCCATAGTGCCGTTCGAATTTTCTGGTCGGCAGCTGGTGACTAATTGCTCAATAAACCTTATTAGAAATTTTATTGTTTATTTTACTTTATTGTTTATTTATATTTTAATAATTTTAACTTGTTTTGTTGGTAATACTTTGGTGAACAAGATACGTACGTTTATGTCATATGGCGCATCATCGAAGGATGAGATGTGTCATTACTAAGTATTTTGCTATAAAAAGTGTAAGAAACATAGACGGTGATAACTAAATTTGACAAGTGCATCAAACCGTTTTTAAATAATAAAGTAGAAATTAAGATTGTCTTCATAAGTAAATACTTAGTAATGACACATCTCGTCCTTCAGTGATAACTAAATTTGACAATGTGTATGCTCCCTGTGACACGGCAGCTAAACAGAGTCTTTGGAATTGATTGTCATCTCTTGTATTAAATGCCGGTGATGCAAATATTTGTGTGTACGGTGACTTCAATTCAGTTCGATCACCGGAGGAGAGGAAAGGTAGGGGTACGGTTTTCCGGCAAGTGGACGCTGATATTTTTAATAAATTTATTGAAGATTGTTCGTTGATAGATTTGCTAATTTGTGGGCTTTTATTCACTTGGTATCACGGTGATGGCTTGTCAATGAGTCACATAGACATGTTTTTGTTATCTTTTAAATGGTGTGAATCCTGGCCGAATTGCATTCAAGTTGCGCATCAACGGGGTTTGTCTGATCACGTCTCTTTGGTGTTACTCGTTGATGACACTAATTAGGTACCTCGTCCTCTTCGGATGATGAAGTGTTGGGAGGATTATCCTAGTTATGCGGATTATGTCCGTGAAAAATGGGAGTCCTTTCAACTCGAGGGTTAGGGCTGTTTTGTTCTTAAACAGAAGTTCAAGATGATTAAACAATGTTTGAAAGAGTGGCATTACCAACATTCAAAAAATTTAGATGGCAAGATTTTGGATGTTAAAGATCGGATTTCTTTCCTTGATACCAAGGGGGAGGAAACCGTGCTTCTTGACGAAGAGGTGAAGGAGATCCATGAGTTACCAGTTACCTTGCATTCTATGGCTCGGGTGCAGACCAATATTAATTGGCAAAAAGCACGGATGCATTGGATACAAGAAGGAGATGCTAATTCAAAGTTCTTCCATGGTTTTATGTCTAACAGACGACGATGCAACTCTATTCACTTGGTTTATGTTGATGGGTTCAAGTCGAAGGCGTCGAGAACGTTAGAAATGTTGTTTTTGATCATTTCTCGATCACTTTCGAACTCGCGATTCCAATGGGCCGGCGGTGGAGGACTTGCATTTTGACAAATTTTTGAATGGTGCATTAGGCAACCTTGTGCGCCCTTTTTCATTGGATGAGGTGTAACAAGATGTGTGGGATTGTGATAGTTACAAGAGCCCGGGACTAGATGGTATTAGTTTTGGATTCATCAAACAGTTTTGGCACGAATTAAAAGGTGACTTCATGAGATTTTTGTCGGAATTTCATCGTAATGGAAAAACGACGAAGGGTGTGAATTCTACTTTTATTGCTTTGATACCGAAAGTGGACAGCCCTGAAAGACTCAATGACTTCCGCTCTATATCCTTGGTGGGGGTGCATGTATAAGTTTTTGGCAAAGGTTCTTGCTAATAGGTTACGTGCGGTCATTAGTAGTGTTGTCTCTGATTCACAGTGAACTTTTATTCAAGGGAAGCAGATATTAAATGGTTCTAGTGAACGGGAGTCCGACGGAGGAGTTTTCTATTGAAAGGGGGCTTCGTCAAGGGGACCCTCTTTCTCCGTTTTTATTCCTTTTGGCGGTGGAAGGGTTTAACATGTTGATGAAGGCATTGGTTGCCGCAAATCTTTTTCGTGGGTATGGTTTAGGCCGTCAGAGCAAGGTGCATTTATCCCACCTTCAGTTCACAGATGATACTTTAATTATTGGTGAAAAGAGTTGGTCGAATGTGCGTTCCATGCGCGTTGTGTTGCTTTTATTTGAGGAAATATCAGGGTTAAAGGTTAATTTTAACAAAAGTATGTTGACATGTGTTAATGTCCCCGCAACTTGGTTGTCAGAAGCGGCTTCAGTAATGAATTGTAGAACTGAAACCATACCTTTTGTCTATTTGTGGCTGCCTATTGGTGGGGATGTCAGGAAGCTCAGTTTTTTAAAACCTGTGATAAACCGTATTGTTGCTCGGTTGTCGTCGTGAAATAATAATTTTTTTTATTTGGTGGCCGTTTGACATCACTAAAATAGTCATGTAACTGATTCGGGTCGACAGATGCCACAATCTAACAAGAAGATAAAAAAAATATTGATTTAAATAAAATGTAACTTACAATATAAAATTAGTATATAATAATATATAAATGAATTTAGGGAGCATATGACACGGGCGGATTTTTATGCTTGTGGGGGTGGATCCAAAACTCCATTATAATACTATTTTAACAAGTAAACATGAACTTTTGTTGAGGGGGTGTGTAAACATGAACTATTGTTTTTGATTTTTTAACAAACAATTTCAAGAACTTTATAAGACAATACATATGGTATGTTTGTTTCGATATCTACAAGGCATCGACCTTCAAATTTTCACTCGCATGTTTAGACACTCGACAATGTAAAATATATTTTAGGTGTTTAACTAGGTTTTACGTCTCGAGCCTGACATATATGCCTACATTATTCTTGGGAGCTCCAAACTTTCAGGCTCTTTGTCTTCATCCCACATAACCTAATCATATTCCTCAGCTATCAGGTTCTCTTGTTCTTCCTAATGTTTAGCATAATAACTGAGGTACTTTCTCTACTTTGAAACCTTGTAGCCCAAAAACTCTTCCATGGATCTAATGATAATTTCTCCTTGCTCCACATCTATGATGACTCTAGCTGTTGCAAGAAAAGGTTTCCCCAAGATCAATTGGAAATTTTCCATTCCTTTCATTTCCATGGCTATTACTTCGATCGAAATAGTGGATTCATCCACCTTGATCATCGCATTTTCCACCATTCCGTCAGAGATCTTGCATGTAACATCTGCCAGACTAACCCTTACCTCACACGGGTTGAGTTCCAAACCACCAATCTTCTTAAGAATTGAGAGTGAAATTATATTTGCACTTTCTCCCAAATCACATATCACTTCTACTAAATAGAAATCCTTGATGGTGACAAGAATGTTAAAACAACGAGGTTCTTTCATCTTCTTCGGAGATTTGTCTTTGAAAACAACACAAAAATTCCTTGTAACTATTACAAACTTGTCATCTGATGGATTACCATTCAGTAATTAGAGGTCCTTTAGAAAGTTCACGCAACAAGGGCTCTACTTTAACATTTATCTTGCGAAGGTTGACCTTAAGCTTTCCCATAAGCTTAACTGGTTGCTGAAAACATTCCTCTTCCTATGGTTCCTTGCTTTTTTCCTTAATTTGTGACATCTCTCGACAACCTCTTCAGTTTCAGTTACCACTCCTTCCTTTACCACTTCTACAATCTTGCAAGTCTCATATTCCTCAGATTATTAAGTGTTGTGCCCGAGAATCCGACTCTTGTCAAGTTTGAAAATTGAGTAGATATCTTTCCCGTTTGAATCTCTAGGGATACGAGATCGATTAAGGACCGTTTTGAAAATAGGAAAGGAACTTGACCCTAACCCGGTGGAACCAAAGTTATTAAACAAAAGTACGACCCTAACCGCGACCTGCCGGTAGAACCAACACTATAAAAGTTCATGACCTAAGAACAAAGGAAAAATTCTCACAATAGAGAAAACTCAAATTGATTAATCTTCAACTTGTGCTTTGAGAAGTACATGAGCTTCTTATTTATAGCCTAGGATTAAAATACTAGAAATAAATTTCCACTATCATGCATTTACCAAATATAATGATAAATGCATGTTTATTACCTAGAAACACTAACATGATTAAAATTCCCACTAGCCTCTATAATAACTTAGAGCACTACTTTGAAGCATTTGAAGAGGCTAGGAGAATACAAAAGACCATCCAAAAATTCAAAAAAAAAAAAAACGAAAATTACTTATTAAAATGGAGAAAATTGGACTTTTAATGGTTGTTTTATTTAGCAGTAATCAACCCACTAAAGCTTCTTGTCATGTGAATTTCTTATAGATTTCCTTCCACATGCTTAGTGAACTCTTTATCTCATCATCCAGGTTCCTAATAGCAGATTCATTGATCTTCTGAGTTTCTTCGTGAGCCTTGGTCAGTCTTTCAAGTTGACCCTGAGTCACCTTCATAAACTGAGTGATCATCTCTTCTAGACTTACCCTTGGTTGTTGCTGTTGAGCCTGAGTGCGTTAAGTTGGACGAATTACTTGTGGAGGTTGGAGTGTGCTGTTGCTTTTGTAGTAGAAATTCACATTATTTTCCCAACGAGAATTATAAGTGTTGGAATACGAATTTCTCTATGGCCTGAAAAAGGATCACATGTACTTCACTTGTTTTTCTGATAACTCCAAACTTGCAGGAAAACGTGCTTCACTTTCATGAACTTGCTTACAAAAATCACACGTTGCATTTGCGAAGAGTTGAGCCACCTCCCTTGCATCCAACCATTTTTCTAAAGTTTCTAGTTGAATGTTAAGAAGTTTGTTACTGACAAGTAAAGTATAAGGAGTGTTCAAATCAGTCATACATTTTTCTTTTGGGGCATCCTCCTCCTTGGTGTGTGGACGATATTCTTTCATAAACATGTTGTCGATCAGTTCCCTAACTTTTTTGGCTGTCTTGATTTTCATAGTTCCTCCAACTGATACATCCATTAATATACGAGTGTCTAGTTTTAAGTCCTTCACATCTCTCCAAAACTTATACACCATAAAAGTGTCTTTTTTTATTGAAATTAAAGTATCTTTCTAAGTCTAGAAATAAAAACACGACCCATGAATCAATAGACCCAGCAGTTTCTAAATATTTTATTCCATTGCACAGGTATTTTGTGCAATTTGACTATATATCTCTAAGAACCGCACGTTCACATTTTATTTTATTTTATTTTCCCCTACCTCTTATTAGATATTTGTAATTGATCAGTTGGAGATAACAACGAAACCAGGGAAATTAATTTTGTAAGTTAATTAAATAAATGAAAGAAAAAAACAATGACAGTTAGATTCAACAATTCCCACGGTCCACCAATTAATTGATTGCATCTTCACATGCAAAATGAATTAAGAAATTAATCAGAAACCACTAGACAAAAAATAAAATCACAGGGTTCCCCTTGTTATCAATGTTTTTGGTAGAGGAAGCAACTTGATGTGATTTAAATCTATGTTTGGTTTTCCTATAGCAAACAGAATCATTCAGTACTTTTTTAATGTAATATGGCCAGCTAATATTATTTATATTACCTAATAAACAATGATGCAAACTTTTTATTTGAAATTTTGAAGATATATTGTCTTGGTGTTGACATGTCTCTAGGGTCTACCATATAGTTTAATTATTTGCATGTGTAGTTCTAATAGTTGTATATCTTCAATGTAAATATAATGGTTTCAATACATATAGTTTGCATAATTGCTAATGGAATCTGTCTATAAAGTTGGTCTTTGTAGCTATCGATAAAAAACTGGAATGATAACAAAGACAAAATATAATATAACATGAAGATATTTTTCTTTAAAAAATATCGCACTACGACTATTTTGTGGATAAAATATCACAATTTAGGTAAAGATAATAGGGTTCAAATTTGAGCAATTAGTCCCACGGTTCACAATTTAGATAAAGAATGAGTAAAATATTGAACATATGGCCCATATATCGAACTAATGCGTTAGTGTTTTGCATTGAGATGTGATGTCTCTCTCTTTTGTGGTCCATAAATGTTATCTTGTTCTTGCTTCCGACGTTATATATTTTTTTGAACAAACCATATATTGTTCCATGTGAAATCAAAATGATTTCTAGCCTTTTTTTTCTTTCCATCAAATTTTGTGCTTTCTTCCAAGTTAAGTCTTCTATGTTGAAAATGGTAAAAGGAAATGATATTTTGGAGTGTAGCTAATTAAGTAATTAGCACTTTTTCATCTCCATTAAAAAAATCCTCTAAATTAATATGAGCAAAAAATAAAGTGAGGTATATATTTATACATTTACTTAGTTTTCAAATGACACATATTTTCGCATAGGAAATCAAAAAATTTCCTTTTGTCTTTTTGTGATTACAAGCCTTTCTCTTTTCATCATATATTGTATTTTCTCACAAGTTAAGTCTTCTTTTGGAATAATCTGGAGTATAGCTAATTAAGTAATTAACAATTTTTACATAAACCTGCCCAAGTTGTACCTAAAATTAATTTTGTTTTTTGTCTTATACATTAAATTAAATTCCATTATAATTAATTTTGTTTTTTTCTTATACATTAAATTAAATTCCATTATATTATAATATAGTATATTTATGATTTTTATAAATAATATACTACTTATCTGTACTTTCTTAGCCAATTGGAACACCACATGCATTTGTCCAGCATATGTTTTCTCCTATATATACACACCCATATGTGTAACCTCCCAAACCAAATTCAACACAAAAACATTTGCATCACTCTATTGAAGAAATCCTCTCTTGCAATACCATCAAAATAATGGCTTACTGGTCAGCAGAAAATGCCACAAAGGCCTATCTCAGCACTATGAAAATGGTGAGTATTCTTCAATATTTTCTTGCTACAATTTTTTCTACCTTAACTACTTAAAATTCACGATTTTGCAACTTATTCAATAAACCAAAATGTTTCAATGTCTGTAGTAATCAATTTAGCAATTTAGAGAGCGATTTGAAAAACATCGCCAACCATTAGTTGTTAATGTTATCGACTAATTTGACATTTTTTACTCTAACTCGATCGCTAAATCGGTCACTAAATCACAATTAATAAATTTATATCTCAATGTTTGTCATACCAACAGCAATTATTATTTTTTCTTTCTGATCTAATCTTTGGTTATTTTTCAATAGGGTCAAAAGGCAAAGGAGCCTGCTGTAGCTGAATTTATATCAGCAATAGCAGCTGGAAACAATGCACAATTAATGGTTGTAGCTTGTGCTGGTGCAGCAGATTCAACAACACTTGCATTAGTTGCTGCTGCTAATCAAACAAATGGCAAAGTAATATGCATTGTTCCTACCAACGAAGATCTAATCACATCGAAAAAAATCCTAGGAGCAGTTTCTAATCAAGTTCAATTCATGATTGGAAAAGGAGCACAGGAATTATTGGTATTAAACAAAGCTGATTTTGTGTTAATTGATTGCAACCTTATGAATCATGAAGAGATTGTTAAATGTGTTCAAAATGGTTGTTGCAAACAAAAAGGTGCAGTTGTTGTTGGTTACAATGCATTTAGTTCTAAAGGGTCATGGAGATCTTGTGGATCAAAAACTCAATTGCTTCCTATTGGACATGGGTTGTTGGTGACAAGATTTGGAGAGAATAATGCTATTAGTCCCAAATTTGAATCTGGAAGGAATAACAGTCCTCAAAGTCGTTGGATTGTGAAGGTTGATAAATGTACCGGTGAAGAACATGCTTATAGAGTCAGACTTCCCCAAGGAAAAGTGATTTAATCTTGATTACATTTATGTTGTTATTTAGGGTGCACAAGGTCAACTAGATTAGGATCTGGATCGTTGTTGGATCAAAATCGGACGTATTGTACTCCAACTTTGATAAATCGTGTTCCAAATGTACATAAGCGGATCAATCTTGATTTGACAGTTCATATCGGAAATGACGTGATTGCAAGGAATTCGAACTCAACAACAGATTCTACATAATTTTTTTTTGGGAAATGCAATAGTGATCAATTTTGTTATATTATAAGGAGTGAGTCGTATTTCAATTCAATTGTACAAAGAAAACTATAGAAATATATATTGAAAAAATTGGTTTAATTTTTTTTATAAGCTTTCACAATCCTTCTTGCTCCTCCTTAGCCGAAAGGGACAGTCCTTCTATTATAAGTAATAGTCCTCCCGATGATGTAGCTGCAGAGGGACGGGTAGTCAATCACGTAGAATTTAATTTTCACGATCCTTCTCGCCATTCCTAGGTCGAAAGTGACCAATAGTTCCACATACCCCCAGGGTTTTTTCAAGAAACAATTGAATCCGTAGAGTTCGGATCCAACGAAGGAGAGAAATTTTTATCTGTCAACTGGAGTGTCTTGAATTGGCTAGTGTACATGATGTCACAAGAAGCATCGGCGTCGACAAGGATTTGGCGGACATCAAAGCTAGCCATGTATTCTTGGACGAGCAAGGGGATTGCTGAGTTATGAGCTCCGGCAGAAAGCTCATCATCATAGAATGCATGAGGTGGTCGTCTAGCAGCCCAGGAAAAGGCGATGACCAACTAATTCATGTTCAACATCTCTTTCCCTTTAATGGTCCCAAATATAGCATTATTTATTCCTCATCATTTGATCACATTGATGGTGGGAAACTGCTCCCAAATACAGGAGTAGGGGGTTTTGTCGACGTCTTCTGCTACAACCATCACATTCGCTGTGTCCTTATCAGTAACTACCTCAACAACTTTCCTTTCAGGTAAGGCATTTTTTGTGAATTTCCTCAGCCTACCTCGTTGTTTGAGGATTTCGATCGCATATTTAAGGTCAATGCAATCGTTAGTGGTGTGTCTGTGGCACTTGTGGAAACGACAATATTTACTTTTATCTGCTCCTGCCTTCGGTGGAGAATCCTTAGAGTACTAGATTCCTTTTTCCTTCATGTTAGCGGAAGTGATCTCATAAAGTATTTTTTTTCCATTAACACCACAAAGGGTGTGTACTTGACAAAATGACCAAGGGCGTGTACTCGACAAAATGACCAACATGTCCTTTTCCTTCTCTAGCTGGTTTCCCTTCATTCTTTTTTTATTAGAAGGGCTTTTTGGAAGATTCATCTTGAGAGTCTTCCTTCCTCGCTTTATTCATATCAGCATCATACAACTTCTCCTCGTACCTGATATATGTATTTGATATCCTAAGGAACTCACTGGCTCGTCGAGCTAGATAAGCTTCTTGATGTTAGTGCCTTGTCAAAGGACCTTCTCGATCAGTTACCTTTTCATATTTTCTTCCGCTCCTTGGACTTGCACAACTTCTTGTTGAACCTTTGGATTTAGTCTCGAAGAGGTTCCTTCTTTTCGTGCATTATAGCTTCGAGGGACACAGCCGTTTTTAGTTGGCTCCTCGAAGCAGTGAAGTGCAAGGTTAACTCGTGGCAAAGTTCATCCCAGTATTTGATGAAGTTTCTCTGAATTTTTTTTACCACGTCATAGCTCCTCGCCTAAAGGTGGTCACGAGCAGCCTACACTTGATCGATTCTCAAACATTCTTGTAGTTGAGGATAACTTCTATGTTTTCAATGTGTTCGTCTAGATCCGTGTGCCGTTGTAGGTATCCATCTAAGGGGGTTTCTCTAGTCTAGTGGGGATCCATGTCTCTTTGATCTTGCGAGTGAATGGACCATACATGGTGCGATATTCGTTAGAATACAAAGAAGATCGCGAGCGCCTGAGATGTCTTTCAGAGTGTTGCAACCTTGAAGGTCTCCAGTGGTCGCTTAGAGAGTGCATATGGGACCTGGGCCTTTCTGGGCAAGTGCTCATTCCCCTTCTACTACGTTAGGTGGGGGGAGGGGAGCGAGCGGACGGTCGACCTTACTTTAGCTCGAGCATCCTTTATTTCCTTGATGCGTCAGTTTTGATCTTCGATCATTTGAGTCCTGCGATGTAGAGTTTGGATGATAAATGTTGAGCATGGCATCTGAGACAAACACATTGCTTCCTTACTCATTGGGTCGCAGCGAACCATATTGTAGAGCCTCGCAGAGAGGGATTGCTAGCTGTGGAATCTGGCGGTTGCGCTCCTACATTGGGCTTTCCACATGAGTTGGAGTCGAAGTAAGACCGTCCCGCTATGGGCGGTGGACCTCGCTCTGGAGGTGAGATGAAGCACTGTTAGTCATCCTGATGAGTAAGTGTTTTGGGATTTTGAGTAGTTTTGATCTCTTGTAAAGAAAAGTTGGGGATAACCTAGTTTACCACAGACACCTTCACTAATCGTACCTGATAAAAAAGATGACATCCTCTTGGTGGATATACCCAAAAAAACATTGACCAAATAATCAATAAACGCAACAATTTTCATATATTTTAGGGTTAATATATGTTTACACTCTTGTAATATAAGCGGTTTTTGGTTTGCCCCGTGTAAAAAAAATGTGTTTAGATTTCAGCCATAAATTTGAAGATTCTTTTGTTTTGGAACTTCATGACATCAAATTACAAAATTTAATTTGAGAGAATTTTGGTATACCCCCTGCCATATCATCGATTTTGTACGATCAAAATTCATTAAGGTACAAAAATAATCTTCAAATTACAAGGTTGAAATCTAAACAATTTTTTTTTACAAAGGGGTAAACCGTATACTGCTAATATCACAGGGGGTAAACATATATTAACCCTATATTACAAGGTTGGATCATTTTCTTTAGTTTAATACCTTTTTCAAGTTATCCAAAATCAAGGTGTTCTTTCATGTTTTTTACTTGGTTTACTAGTTCTTGGATAATTTGAAAGAAATTAAATGATAGGCTTTTTCGTACCAAAGAAAATTCTCCACTTCAGATTTTGGTAGTTAATTTAAAGCCAAATTTGTTGTCTTTTCTTATCAATTTCATAACTGCTGCCAAAACCCTTTTTTATGTTTAAGTGTTGATTAATGTTAGTTTACTATTGTTGAAGGCTTGTTATATATTTTTGCTTTCTTTTTTGGTACATCTTGTACTAGGAAGATAGTCTGATGTTAGTTATATAATATATCATTATAATCTTTAGATTATAAACCTTATATTTTATTCCATTGCACATGTATTTTGTGCGTTTTGACTATGTATCTCCAAGAACCGCACGTTCACATTTTATTTTATTTTCCCCTACCCCTTATTAAATATTTGTAGTTGATCAATTGAAGATAACATGGAAACCAGGGAAATTAATTTTGTAAGTTAATAGACTAAATGAAAAAAAAAAAAAAAAAACAAAGAAAATTAGAAACAACACTTCCCACAAGGTCCACCAATTAATTGATTGCACCTTCACCCGCAAAATGAATTGAGAAATTAATCAGAAACCACTAGACAAAAAATAAAATCATAGGGTTCCCCTTGTTATCAATGTTTTTGGTAGAGGAAGCAACTTGTTGTGATTTAAATCTATGTTTGGTTTTCCTATAGCAGACAGAATCATTCTGTGCTTTTAAATTTAATGTAACATGGCCAGCTAATATTATTTTTCTATTCTAATTATCAATTGTGCAAATTTTTATTAGAAATTTCGAATATATACTGTCTACCAATATATAGTTTAATTCTTTGCATGTGTATTTCTAATAATTGTATATTTTCTATGTAAATATAATGGTTTCAATCCATAAAGTTTGCATAATTGCTAATGGAATATGTTTATAAAGTTGGTCTTTGTAGATATCGAATTGTCTACCAACATTTAAGGGAGTTTTGATAAAATCGTTTTGAAAACATATCGACTATTTGGAATTAAACTTTGAACATTCACAAACTATAACAAAAAGTTAAGACTATGCAATGATAAGAATTTCAAGGGAATTGAGTGATTCACAAGTCAAATCTTAATTCAATCAAATATTAATAGTATTTGAACCCACTTGGGTTGGTCCGGTGGTATTGACTTGAGACTTAGGAGTGTACTCCTCCTCGAAGTCTCAGGTTCGATTCCCTCCGATGCCAAGTTATGTGGGCTAGTTTAGCTTCTTCATAATCAAATATCTATTTTAACAATTAATCAATTCATGCATATACAATTATCAAAATAAAAGAGGATAAGGAAGAGAGATAACACTGATATTTTATAGTAGTTCACATTTATCGTCCTTGCTCCGAGCTACGTCTACTCTTCATGGTGGAAAACGCCTCTACCAAGGACATCCACTAATAGTAACAATGTTGAATTACAAATGTGTTTACAGGAGTTCCTTGAAACTATCCTAGTTCTTCAACCCCTATGTAACCACTCCCCCAAACTTCAAATAACCTTTGCGCTGCTTCTTGAATCTTTGAATCCTTGATTACCCGTGCACCCCTTCGAATTTTCACTCAAGTCTCCGATGCTACTTCCGGTAAATCGATTCCCCTTCGATGCAAGAACAATTAGAAAGAACCCCCAAGACTTTTGGAGGTGGAATAAGATTATTCACTTCACTTTGGAACCTTGATTAAGCCCAATCAACTTCCTTGAAAGTACCAACTTAAAATCCCTATTAGCACCCTAGCAAATCAATGTGACTCAATGTACAAAGTGATTATAAGAAAAAATGTTTAATCTTGAAGAATGTATGAACAATGAATTTTTGAGACCTTGAGATAATAGATGCAAATGATTCAATTATTTTGGGAGTTATGAGAGAGTGAGTATATATAGAAAATGATGGGAAGTGAAAATTTTCGTCCAAAAACAACGGTATGAATCAATTCACTAAATGAGTGAATCAATTTAGACCACTAAAGACAAGGTTGTAGAAAATATGGATGTTATGAAGAATGATATGTATCATGCAAGATTTGAATCGATTCAAAAAGTACGATTCAAATTATTTTGAATCGATTCAAAGGAATTCAGAAAGTTTTTATGATACGATTCATGCATTTTTGAGTCGATTCAAAAGTGAATCGATTCAAACTATTATGAAACGATTCATACAAAGTCAGAGACTTTGTGTGATACAATACAAGTTATTTTCAATCGATTCAGATAATAGAAACATCATTTTTTTTATTGTCGAAATGAGATGAACTTGAGTCATAAGCAAACCAGAACACATGGAAACATGTAGTACAAAGATGCATAGATTTCTTGGGTGCTTTAACAAAATATAAGAAAACCTAAGAAATAAAAATGCTAAGATAACAAGCTAAAGCCAATATGAAAAGGCTAACTAAAACTACATCATCAAAACAACTCGTGTCAAGAGGCTTCAATTAGATATATGGATCATCTCACTTATATATTTCTAACATTCACTTTTCCATCAAATATGAGATTTCTATCTCATACTTCACCACAAAAATCTCCTCTTCAAATGTCAATCCATCTATTCATCTAGGTGTGTTCCCCATTAAATGAAAGCTTTTTCATCCATCAGTCTCCTATCACCATTTTCAGGAAGAATTTCGATAAAAGAAGTTGATCCCTTTTAGGCAAACAATCGACTATAATACCATTCTATGGGGGAGTCCGAGCAGTACTAGTAGAAGTAATTGAATAACGCTCCAAGACCACAAGAGAGGGAGGCACCACCACACTGCATCGATGGCCTTAAAACTTTATGCATATATATGTCACCTTTCTTTATATATATATATATATATATATATATATATATATATATATATATATAACAGTTAAGTTATTAATTCATTTATAGTCGATGTGAGACTAATCATTCAAACTTGAATCTAATATGGATTAAATTGTGGTTTCAAATTATCTTTATGTAATTATTCTTAGCCCAATATGATGATTCATTGAGCACCACTCTTGACCCAACAATACTATCAAAGTCTTGGTTTAACTTGGTGGAAAAACAACAGTTGGACGTTTGAATCAAATATAGGATGTGTGAGACTCACAATTTAGGTGAAGACGATTGGGTTCAAATTTTAGCGATTAGTACTCATACATTGACTAAGAATAAGTAAAGTATTAAACATGTGCTTATATCTAATGCTTTAATATTTTGGATTAAGATGCGACGTCTCCTTCTTTTATAGTCTGAGAGCACTATCTCGTTCTTGCTTCCAACATTCTTGCCATGCAAGTGTGTGTACATATATAAAATGAAAATATGAATGTTTATTTAAGAATAGTTATTTTCTATACAAGGAAGATTTAGAAAATAAGATTTACTATTACTCAAGCTCAATATGAAAAATGTTGTATGCACATGCTAATAACACGGCCATTAGTCAATCCGTCTTGATAAAACTAATAAAAACAACTAAGATGATTGTCACACCCCATTTTTTGACCACTTTTGAAAATTTTACTCGTTTTTAAAAGCTGAGAAGTTTTGTCGTCTCAGACGAAATTTCGGCAGAGAGGTATTTTAAAATACCTCATTTTTGGTTCCGAAAGGGACATTTTTAAGTTTTATTTATTTTCGTTATTTTTGTTTTATTTTATTTAAGTATTTTTATGTTGTTTTAATTATTGGTCTTTCTTTATTTTTTATTAGGCAATTTTCGTTTTTTATTATTTATCTAATATTCCATTTTAGTTTTTTATCCATTGGTCCTTTTAGTCTTTTTGTTCAGGAATATAGGGTGTTGTCCAAGCCAAGAGTATTTTCGTCCACTCCATGTATCAGAGAAAACCCAAGTTTTTTTTACTATTTAAGGTCAGCATTGATTGTTGCGCCAGGGGGCCAATCAATCAGTCAGAAATACGTCAGAGTCAGAAAAAGTCAGTCACAAACCAAAATCGGCCACAAACCCTAATCTCATCTTTCTATCTCCTTTTTTTCGGATCAAATACAAAAAATAATCAAAAACTTCAAGAACACCAACATTTTTCCAGATTCATAAACACTCTATCATATCAACACATCCATCACCATGTACTAACAGATCCGAATTAATCCAACAACATGGAAGCCATTTTCGGCCGTATCTCATAACAACAACAAGTATCATAAGGCTGAAGTCGAACCACTCAGTAACAAATCAAGTGAAACCGTGAAAAATTAAAGAGGAGAAGTTCGGATTTGCGAGCAAAGAAAGAAGAAAGAAGCCGAAATGAACATCAAGGTCAAGAAGTGAGAAGAGGAGCAACAGAAACGTAAAGGGATGAGGTTGAAACGGCTTTGAAACAGCGAAACGAACCATGTAAGAAAAAGGTATTACACTTTCTTTTTGTGCCGTGTTCAATTTTAGATCTAGGACTGTTGTGTTTTGTTTTTGAAATTCTAAGTCCGGATCTAGACTCTATGCGAAAAAAGGTGTTTAAAAGTGGTGAAAGTTTTTAAAACGGAGTAGTTTGGTTGCTCCGGCACAGTGGTGCCACCACCGACCACCGCGCCGGAGCAGGAGGTCTCGCCGGAGAAGAAAGAGCTGCCGGCGCAGCTGTAGAGAGAGAGAAGGAGAGAAAGTTGTTTCCTTTTTTCTAGAGAGATGAAGGTTTTAAGAAATGATTTTTTTTAACACAACAAACCTTTATATACTCCCTCCACCGGTTCGATTTGCCTGTGAACCGATCCAGGCTTGAACCGAACCGGTTTCTTCTTCCCAAGCCCATTGCTATTTCTACTCATTCGTTGTTTACACCCCCCAGTACTGTTCATGCACCCCTTTTTCCTTTAAACATTTTTTTTTACGTATTTGTTTCTTCTTTATATTTTTTTTAATCGATTTTAAAACCTTTTAGCATGTCATCCTTGTATATATTTCATGCATCCTTTTTAATTTAGTTCATATTTTAATCATCATACATAGTTCATTTTAGTTTTTTTAAATGATTTAGTTTCTATCTCATGCATTCTTAATTCATTGGTTTGGGTTTAAAAATTGTTCCATGCATATTTTATTTTCACTTGGTTCAACATGCTTTGATTATTTCTTTATGCATTCGTGATTGCATTTTGTTACTTGTCGCTTTACTATTTTAATTTGGCTATGTCATTGGAATGTTTAGTGTGTATAATAGGTTTTGTGTAAATATTGCATGTGTTTTATTTTTCGTCATTTATTTTATTTTATTTTTCCGCAAGACCTTAGAATGTATTTTAGGGTATGTAATATGTAAATAACACATGCACCGACACTATCACATTTATTTTTACCGCTTCATATATGTCGGAATCGCGAACGAGGACCAAAAATGAATTTAGTGACACTTTAGGATAATTATTGGACTTCAAACTATTTTCTTAAAATCAGATTACTAATAATTTTAGGTTCACTTACTCAAGAGTTTATTTGGGATCCAACGTCCCTTGTAAACTTCTCCCTTTTTTTAAGTTACGTCGTTGCATTTAATTTTAGTACGCTTTCTTTAACTTAAAAAAAATCTCTTTTCTCCAAAAAATCAAGTATGTCAAACTTCAAAGTATTTTCCTAATAAACCTTGGTTCGTAACCCAAGTGTTTTCCTTTTATTTTCTTAATCAAATGTTTAATCAATTTAATATCCACATTAGACATGGATTTCTTGCAATTAAAATTAACCAACTTCATCATATTTTTCTCTCATGCCTTGAGGCCTCTTATCTCTTCTTAAAATCTTTTTTTTTCCAAAAATGTTAAAATCAATCCAACCTACCAAAGAAGTTCTTTAGGGGAACTACATTGATTTTGATCCTTTTTCCTTTAAGGGTATGTAGGCAAAGGACTTTTTATCCTTCCAAATCAAATAAAAGGTTCCTATGGGATACCATAGTCGATTCGGGTGCTTAACACTTTCCCCAATCGAAACCAACCCCCGGATCCAGTTCTTATAAGGGTTTTTACTCACTTTTTCCCTTCCCACGAATAAAAGTTGAGAGTTCAAAGATTAAAGATTCAAATCTAATTAATGGTTTGGTACCTGAAAATCGAGAGCACAATGATGTTGAGAGAGTTGACAACACTACTCTTCATGAAAAAACTGAATCTTCTATTGCTAAATCAATGATTAATTTCATAACAGATGTAAAGAGCCTAAGCTATAAAGATATCTTGAGGCGTTAACTATCAAGAACAAATTAAATTGTGTTGTGTCTTTGTACTAGTAGGACAATACAACTACTACGGAAGAATATAGTGGGACTATTATAATTGTGATTCAGATCCTGCTCTTTCCTAGTCGAATATTAAATGGTTAATAAAGTAAATGATTGTTTTTGATAAATATTATAATTGTGATTCAGATCCTGTTTTTTTTCTAGTCAAATACAATAGTGGGACTATTATATTGTTTTTAATTTTTTAACAAACATTTTCAAGAACTTTATGATATGTTTGTTTCCATATCTAAAAACTACCGACCCACACTTTTTTAAACAAGAAATAATAGCTTCACATTTTCACTCACATGCTTAGACCATCTACGATGAAGCATCGAGTTTTGGTGCTTAAGCGGGTCTTATACATACCCATTATCAATTTTGCGATTAACAATATATCTTTTCAACCCAACACTTCATAAAAAATAACTAAATTGATCGCATCAATGATTCTAAATCATTAAATTTTGAAAAAAAATATTTAATTAAGTTTTTGGTCTCTTTAAATATCTGCAGTTTTGTTTTTAGTCTCTATAAAAATAAATTATATTTTTTAGTCCCTACAAAATTTTCTGTTAGTGTTTTTCGTCTCTGTTAAATTAAAATTTGTTTATTATGCTTATAATTTTAAATTTTTTAATGATTTTTTACATACTTGTTTAAAACATTATAAAACGTTCCGCCGCAATAAGTTAGCTCAAAATTTTATTTTTAGGTACAATTTTTCGTTAGTTTTATCTTGAATTTTTGGCGTTTAAAAAAAATTATATTTAATTCATTACATGTTAAAAAATTATAATTTTTTATTACAGAGATTATTATAATGTTCTTAACATGTTTGTTAAAAATATAAAAGTTTAAGTGTAATTAAACAAATTTTAATTTAGCAGGGACCAACACATACTTTTAGTCCTTCTAAAATTAAAATTTACATAATTGTGCTTAAATTTTTAAATTTTTAACATATTATTTACATGCTTAATTAGAACATTATACAAAGTTCCTCCACAAAAAAGTAACTCAAAATTCTATTATTACGTCCAAATTTTCATTAATATAATCTTGAAAATTTGGTTTTTAGAAAAATCATATTTAATTCATTACATGTTAAAAAAACTAAAAGATTATATAAAAGAGTGTCTTACGGTGTTATGAACATGTTTGTAGGGACTAAAAAGTATGATTTATTTTTATAGGGACTAAAAACAAAACTGCAAATATTTAAAGGGATCAAAAACTTAATTAACCCTTTATTTTAATACAATTAATTTATTTAAAGGATCTCAAAAAAGTGAAGAGATGGAGTGCTTTCATACCCACCCTATCATAGTATTTCCACAAACAAGAATGCCTTAATTATATCTACTTCACATTGTAGAAAATCCAAATTGGAAACTGCCATCTTGTTTCCTAAAGGCTTAAAATATATTTGCGTTTAATTAACTCCTAGGTAAACTGTCCTTGTCCTTTTATACATACTAGTCCATACATGCATCATGAATCTTGAATGTGAGTAGGATTAGCTTAATTTTTATTAAGAAAATCTTAACTTTGTTTAATCTTCTACCAGCCTAGCTATTATTAAAGTTAAAATGTATTTTATTTCACGCTTTATATTGATTCAGGAAGCACACACCAAAGTTCTATTTGGTTAGCATACAAACTCTTTTTTTTTCAACAAGCAAAAATAAAATATATTACGAAAAACAAAAGGACCTCAAGAGTATACAACAAAACAAGTCACAAAGAAAGCAAAACCAAAACAAATTTGTTGATGTTCATACAAATAAAAGGGTTCGACCACCACATAAAAGAATTTAGATGAACGTTAATATGAATTGTCTTCATCCACCAAAATGAATGTAACTTGACTTTATCTAACAGACGGTGAATAGAGCTTTCCTTGTTCTTGAAATTCTATTGTTTCTTTCATTCCACAAAATCCAAATGCAACATAACCAAACAAGCTGCACCACAGAATGCCGAAGTCGTGAACATCTTGATGAATAAACAAACTGAATACGACGGTCTTGTAAAGGAATGGGATTGATCGTGCTTGTTGGATATAATGTCTATGTCATATTGTTTATGTTGCGTATTACATATGTATTAGTGAAATGAACCTTGTTGTACTTGTTTCACCTGACTCACTATGTATAAATGATGTAACATATAACGTGAGATGACTTATTTCTCTGAATCTCGACTTATGTACTTGTATGTATTGTATAAGTAATGTATCCAGTGTCAGTTATAATGCGCATGATGAATATTCTAGACTCTTTCAATATGGGCGTTACAATTATGCCAAGCCACGCCCGAGAAAAACTCCACATAGAAGCCAAAAAGGGGCAGGATAGAAACAAACGTTGAGCAGTCTTAATGTCACCACAACCAGTCACGCATAATTTATTTTCATGAGAAATAATGTCGCGCACCACCAAATTATCCGTTGTTGGCAACCGATTCCGAAGGAGACGCCAAACCAAAATAGAAACCTTCAAGGAGATCTCTTTGTGCCATATAAAATCGGAAGTAGCATCATAGCAAGAAAACTCTTGACTAGTGAGCTTCTGAACCTCCATTGCCAATAATTGTCACTAGGATCAAACTCCACACGCCCCGCAGCAAATAATTGTCACTAGGATCAAACCTCCACTGCTAATGATCTGTAGAATTATTCTACAAAAAAATATCTGAAAGTAAAATTCGACACTCCCCTAACAGCTCCTCCACCCAAGCTCATAGTCGACGGCGCCACTGCCAGGCCGTCCCACATTCCTCCCACCCTAAACCGCTCGTATCCACCATCGAAATTGACTTATTTTTAGCCAAATCGAATAGCGCCTAAACTGCACACGCAAGGGGGACTTTGCTAACTAAAAACTAATCCAAAAAAAATGTATGAGACCCAGTGCCAACCTTCCTCCCCATACACTCCTCGAAACATCGACTACCAACTACACCCTCTTCTATTGGACTACGATTAAGTAATACTGACGCCGTAGCTGTTCAAACACACTTCTTAATCCACTTCTTCCACATAGTCAGAAAAGACATTCTTTCCATTACGACATCTAGGTATCCCCAATCAACATAATCATAAGCTTTTTCAAAGTCAACTTTAAATAACAGTAACTCCTTGTTGCACTTAAGGGCTTCATCCACAACCTCATTGGCTATGAGAATACCATCAACAATCTTCCTATCTTTCACAAACGCAAACTGGGACTCAGAAATAACACTTCCAATAACCAACCACAATCTATTTGATAACAATATTGGCAGGATTTTATACATACTCCCCACTAGTGAAATAGGCAGAAAATCATTTAATCTTTTAGGGTTACCAACATTAGGTATAAGGGCTATAAAAGTGTTATTGTTACCTTTAGTTAATTTGATGTTCCGGTGAAACTCTGAGATAAACTGCATGATGTCATCTTTCAGCTTAACCCAAAACTCTTTGATGCATCCAAAATTAATACCGTATGGACCGAAGTTTTTGTGACTATCACAATCCCACAGATCCGTCTTGACTTTCTCCAAGGAAAAAGGTTTGATCAAACCACCACCTTCTGAAACAGACAATCTCTGAAACCGGAGATTATCCACACTCGGCCGAACTACATTTAGTGCTATGAAGTGCAATGTGAAATGAGATGCAACTTCCTGGAGAATAGGCTGCATGCCCTCTACCACCACACCCTTAACCAGAAACGATGAAATTGCATTCAGACGCTGCTGGCTAGCCAAAACAGAGGGAAAATATTTTGAATTTGCATCACCTTCTTTGAGCCAAAATAATAGATATTGCTGCCAACAAATGCTAGTATTAATACGCGACATAGAATGAATGTGCGAAGTAATACTATGCATCTCCTCTATACCAATATTTGTCAAAATCTCATCTTCCCCTTTACAGTCTAAGTCTAAAAGGCAGAATTTTAAAGCATCAATCTTATTTGGTAAATTCTTAGTATGAGAATCATGCCACTCCTTCAAAGCCCCTTTGATTACATTTAATTTTTCTTTTAAATAACACCTCCCCAACCGTCAATTTGGAGTAGTTCCATTTATCAATAACAAACTCTCTGCACCCAAAAATATCTTGCCAGCACTTCAACATACGAGAAGGCCTAGGACCCCAATTTTCCTCATTAACCGACAATGTTAAGGGACAATGATCAGACAAACCCCTCATATAGGCTACCTACACACAATTCAGCCAGACCAAACACAACTCCTCAGAAAGCCAGAACCTATCCAGACGAGTCTTAGAAAGACAATCACCTTTATATCAAGTATAGTTACAGCCGCCAAAAGGTAAATCAACCAAAATATTTTCATCAATGAACAGATTAAACTGAATATGATCTAAAGACCGAGAGACTGTTCTAGCTGATCGTCTTTCCTCCACACAACATGAACGGATTAAATTGAATATGATCGAAAGACGAAGAGACTGTTCTAGTTGATCCTCTTTCCTCCACACAACGAACTGCATTAGAATCCCCACACATACACACCTTATCTCCCACCACCGACAGAAGTCGCGTAGATAAAAACTCACATAACAATTGCTTCGCTCAAGACTCACAAGGACCATAAACATTAACCAAGTGAAACACCTCATTCGACTGAATGAACCTACCATGAATCATCAATACATTATCAAAACCTACCAACGACCACACCTCAACCTCTGAAGAATCCCACATAGTCCATTTATCAATAACAAACTCTCTGCACCCAAAAATATCTTGCCAGCACTTCAACATACGAGAAGGCCTAGGACCCCAATTTTCCTCATTAACCGACAATGTTAAGGGACAATGATCAGACAAACCCCTCATATAGGCTACCTGCACACAATTCAGCCAGACCAAACACAACTCCTCAGAAAGCCAGAACCTATCCAGACGAGTCTTAGAAAGACAATCACCTTTATATCAAGTATAGTTACAGCCGCCAAAAGGTAAATCAACCAAAATATTTTCATCAATGAACAGATTAAACTGAATATGATCTAAAGACCGAGAGACTGTTCTAGCTGATCGTCTTTCCTCCACACAACATGAACGGATTAAATTGAATATGATCGAAAGACGAAGAGACTGTTCTAGTTGATCCTCTTTCCTCCACACAACGAACTGCATTAGAATCCCCACACATACACACCTTATCTCCCACCACCGACAGAAGCCGCGTAGATAAAAACTCACATAACAATTGCTTCGCTCAAGACTCACAAGGAGCATAAACATTAACCATGTGAAATCAAAATGATTTCTAGCCTTTTTTCTTTCCATCAAATTTTGTGCTTTCTTCCAAGTTAAGTCTTCTATGTTGAAAATGGTAAAGGGGAATGTATTTTGGAGTGTAGCTAATTAAGTACAGTAATTATCACTTTTACATCTCTATTAAAAAAGATCCTTTAATTTAAATGAGGACAAAATAAAGTGAGGTATATTTACACACTTATTTAATTTTCAAATGACAATATTTTTCCATGGCAAATTAAAAAAATTCCTTTTGTCTTTTTGTGATTACTAGCCTTTTTCTTTCCATCATATATTGTATTTTCTTCATAGTTAAGTATTTTATTGTATTTTCTTCATAGTTAAGTATTTTTTTGTTCTTGATAGTTAAGTCTTCTTATGTTGAAAAACAGTAAAGGGATGAATATTCTGGAGTATAGCTAATTAAGTAATTAACACTTTTTACATTTGTTTTTTGACAAATTAACACTTTTTACATAAACCTGCCCAAGTTGTACCTAAAATTAATTCTTTTTTTTTGTTATACATTAAATTAAATTCCATTATATTTCAATATAGTATATTTATTATTTTTATAAATAATATAATATTTTTCTGTACTTAGCTAATTGGAACACCACATGCATATGTCCAGCATATGTTTTCTCCTATATATACACACCCATATGTGTAACCTCCCAAACCAAATTCAACATACATTTGCATCAAACATTTGAAGAAATCCTCTCTTCCAATACCATCAAAACAATGGCTTACTGGTCAGCAGAAAATGCCACAAAGGCCTATCTCAGCACTATGAAAATGGTAAGTACTCTCCAATATTTTCATCTTTCAATTTTTTCTACCTTGACTACTTAAAATTCGCGATTTTGCGACTTATTGAATAACCAAAATGTTTCCGTGTCTGTAGTGATCGATTTAGCAATTTAGAGAGCGATTCAAAAAACATCGCCAACCATTAGTTGTTAATGTGAACGACTAATTTGACATTTTTTACTCTAACTCAATCGCTAAATCGGTCACTAAATCACAATTAATAAATTTTCATCTAATTTTTTGTCATACCAACAGCAATTATTATTTTTTCTTTCTGATCTAATCTTTTGTTATTTTTCAATAGGGTCAAAAGGCAAAGGAGCCTGCTGTAGCTGAATTTATATCAGCAATAGCAGCTGGAAACAATGCACAATTAATGGTTGTAGCTTGTGCTGGTGCAGCAGATTCAACAACACTTGCATTAGTTGCTGCTGCTAATCAAACAAATGGCAAAGTAATAAGCATTGTTCCTACCAACGAAGATCTAATCACATCGAAAAAAATCCTAGGAGCAGTTTCTAATAAAGTTCAATTCATGATTGGAAAAGGAGCACATGAATTATTATTGGTGTTAAACAAAGCTGATTTTGTGTTAATTGATTGCAACCTTATGAATCATGAAGAGATTGTTAAATGTGTTCAAAATGGTTGTTGCAAACAAAAAGGTGCAGTTGTTGTTGGTTACAATGCATTTAGTTCTAAAGGGTCATGGAGATCTTGTGGATCAAAAACTCAATTGCTTCCTATTGGACATGGGTTGTTGGTGACAAGATTTGGAGAGAATAATGCTATTAGTCCCAAATTTGAATCTGGAAGGAATAACAGTCCTCAAAGTCGTTGGATTGTGAAGGTTGATAAATGTACCGGTGAAGAACATGCTTATAGAGTCAGACTTCCCCAAGGAAAAGTGATTTAATCTTGATTACATTTATGTTGTTATTTAGGGTGCACAAGGTCAACTAGATTAGGATCTGGATCGTTGTTGGATCAAAATCGGACGTATTGTACTCCAACTTTGATAAATCGTGTTCAAAATGCAAGATGGAACATAAGCTGTTCAATTTTGATTTGATAGTTCATATCAGTAATGGTGTGATCGCAGAGAATAGGAAATATTTATTTGGGAATAGGAAATATTGATCAATTTTGTTCTATTACAAGGAAACTAGGAGTGAGTTTAATTTCAATTCAATTGTACAAAGAAAACTATAGACATATATTTATTACAAAAATTGGTTTAATTTTTTTCTCTTCATGTTTTGCATATATTCTAAATTAAAAGAGATGAAAATGCAATCTTTATAGATTTAAGATTGTCCTTATTTTCATTGTAACACATGGAAGGGCCACTAGTCCACAAGAAAATACATCTAACAAAAAACTTCCTTGATATTGAGCACAAAGGTACATGAAAATATTTAAAAGAAACTCTTGCATGGTTTTCTATTGGAAATTGAGTATAACTCGAAAATTGGAATGTTATGATTCTTGACCAGTTAATATTTGAATTAGTCCTTTGGTACCATACAAAGTTTTGTGATTAAGAATCATAAAATCCCTTGATATTGAGCACAAAGGTACATGAAAATATTTAAAAGAAACTCTTGCATGTTTTTTTTTTTTTTAACATTGAACTAACATATCATAAAGAAACACCTAATAAGACAGCCCCTAGCAGCAAGGTTGATGTAACAGCCTGTACATTAAGGTATAATATTCCTATAGTTGCATAAATTATATATATGCAAACGATTTTATTAGCATTCAACAACAACTAATTGATGCTTCTAACTTGCATAAACGAAATCAGTTTCTATAATATAATGTGATCTTGTAAGGTTTGTCCTTTGTATTAATCTGTATAATTTAGTAGTTGTTGCAATTTTCTGGTCGACAGTTGTTGACTAATTGCCCAATAAAACTTATTAGAATATTGTATTGTTTATGTTACTTTATTGTTTATTGTTTATAATTTTAATTTTAACTTGTTTCATTGATAATACTTTGCTGCACAATTAAGGTGTTCTGCACAAGTTGAGTAGGTTTATGTCTTATGCCATCAACAAAGTATAAATGTTAGTCTGTCTGGTTGGAATAATCGTTTTCTTTCTTTTGGCGGCCGTTTGGTTCTTTTAAAGTCTGTCCTGACCTCTCTGTCTGTCTATGCTCTTTCCTTCTTCAAAACTTCATCAGATATAATCTCTTCCATTGAATCTTTATTAAATAAATTATTTTGGGGAGAGAGTGAGGACCATAGGAAAATATCATGGATAGGTTGACATAATGTGTGCCTTCAGAAGAAGTTTGGAGGGTTGGGCCGGGTTAGACAGTTGAAGGATTTTAATTATACTTTGTTAGGAAAGTGGTGTTGGAGGATGCTAGTTGATAGGCGTGGCTTTTGGTATAAAGTATAAGTCGCCCGTTATGGTGAAGTAGGCGGGAGGTTGGAGGTTCGGGGCAGGAGTTGTTCTTCTTGGTGGAGGGAGGTGGCGGGGATTAGGGACGGGACGGTTGTGTTGGAGGAGGTTGATTTGGGGAGTGTGTGTCAAAAAAGTTGGGGGATGGGTCTGACACGTTGTTTTGGATTGATAATTGCTTCGTGACAGATTGCCTACTAAATCCAACTTGGTATACAGAGGGGTCATCACTTCAGAAACCTCTCTGCGTGTCTCAGATTGTGGTTTCATAGAAATGGGGCAGCATTTATGCATGGCCTCTTGTGCGTCATTGGCTCAGTTTTATGGGTGTAGACTCCAATGTTTTGTCCGATCATTTTCTTCAGTTTGTGTACTCAACGGGTGGTGGCAAATAAAAGCGGTCGTTCCTTCAGCTTGTTTGGCTTCTTTGTGTTTGGGTCTTATGGAATGAGCGTAATAATAGGCTGTTTAATAATGTTGTAACTCCTATTCTCAGGTTGTTGGATAAAGTGAAATATATGTCTTTAGCCTGGATGAAAGCCAAAAAGGCTATCTTTAAGTTTGACTTAGATAGGTGGTGTTCGAGCATTTTACAATATTTAGACATCACCTAATGGTTTTTGTTGTGCTTGTCTGACTCAGTGTAGTTTGAGTAATTCTTTTTGTACACCGGGGTTACTTGTCTTTTGTGTGGTTAATATATATTCCATTCTTTTTTGTTAAAAAAAAATATGGATATTTGGAGTCTTTTATCTGGCACTTCTATGTTTGGTTACAAATATTTTTCACTTGTAAAGTCCTTTGTCAATTTCATTCATACATAGTTCAATACTAAGATCAAGTGTATCATATAAGACAATGGAAAATAATTTTTACTTACAGATTTTTACAATGAAAACAGTATGATGCATAGAAGCTTATGTGTCAGCATACTTTTTCAAGCTAACTTGACAAAAGTTTTTTGGACTCATGCTGTCACACATGCGTTCATATTATTAACAGATTGCCAACACCTTTTTTAGGTTAAAAATCCCTTTTTAAACGCTAAACAATTTTCTAGCTGCTATAAATATTCTTAATGTCTTTGACTCCATTTTTTTTGCTGTAAGACTTCAAAATCATATAAAAAAAATGGAACTATAGGTCTATAGAAATGCGTGTTTACTTAGGCTCGAAGATTGTTGTTACGGAACGTATTATTTTTTAGGGTTATGCGGGCACATGTTAAGGAATTTAAAAAAAGCAACTTTGCATTGAAAAACATAATATTTTAACTTTTAAAAAATTGAATGCACGACTTTTAATATGTACATTTCTATAATTAGTTTCTTAACATGTGCCATTGAAGACACAAGTTAACATTTGCCTATTTTTTATACACATTCAAAAGAAATATTTCTATCTAGAGATGTAGTAATTTTTTGAGAACATTCGTGTTTATCAATCAAAATTGTCATATGTTATTCCTTAAAAAAAATATTATTTTTATTTGAATATGTTAGTTACTGTAATATATATTTAGTTACTACAAATGAGTTTATTTGTCAAAATTTAGTAGCACAGCTACAAAGATAATTTTACTAACCCTCAAAAAATTATCTTTGTAGTTAAAAGTTAAATATTACCTACAAAACTATACTAAAATTATCATAAATGCTTTAGTAGCGTAAACGCTTATGTATAAACTACAAAAGCTAAAAGCTAAAATTAGCCCTTTGTATTAATTTAATATGTATTAGCTTTGTAGAAATTTAGCTCATTTGTATTAAAATTATCAGTTACTACAAAGATAATATTAACTACAAAGAGAATATTTCTAACGCTAAAAAAATTATCAAGACAGCACACAATATATATTTCTAGGCTTAAATATGTAAATGGTCCTTGTAATTTTGCGCTTTTTTTGTTTTCGTTTCTGTAAATTTGTTTGTTCTAAAACAAACCTTGTATTTTGATAACCTTTTGAAAAAGGTCCTTGTCGTCAGCTTCCGTCAACAAAAACGCCATGGTGGCTAACGAAGCACACGTGGCAATTCATGAGTTGGCAAAGTTGATGAGATGGAATGAGAGATTATTAGTTGTTAAAATACAGGGACTAAAATCAAAAGCGTAAATTGACACAGGGATGAAACTCATATCCTTCAACAATGTCTTCTAATTCCATTACTCAACCATAATGTGTGTTTTGATTGAAATGTTAAGTTGAAACATTGTATGCTACTTAAGTTTGATTAATTTAGTGATGTTTGTTGCAATTGATTGCAAAGCCATTCATAAAGTTTGTAGATAATAAAGGCAAGAATACATCTTTTTCATCCCTCTTTTTTTTCCACAACTCCCTCTTATTGCTCCAGATCGCTACCAATTACCATACTTAAATAGTCAGATCCCCTTTCATCTTTTCTCACTCACATTCAAATTCAAACCCTAATATCTCAAATTTTCATATGTTGAAAACGCCATGTTTTGGAAATGGGCATTTCAACATACGCATACTTGAAAATTCAAAAGAAGTGGCATATGGGTTTCTTTCATTTTAGCAGCAAGAGATAAACAAGCAACAACAATAAGCTGGGTGATCCAATGCTTATCCTTTTGAAATATCAAACTAGTAACGAATCTATCACATAATGATTTTTTTGGGTGAAATCATGTACAATCACTCCTATTAATCGTGAAATCGTAGAATCCATGATCTTTGAATCGATTTCTCAATCGCGGGTCAGAGAAAGGAAGGAGATTGAGGTTGTTGTTGTTGGGTTTGAGACATCTTCTATGGAGAAGATGAAGAGAAAAGGTTATTTCATTGTGACAAAGGGAGAGAAAGCAGAGCCATTTTCAACTGTGTAATTTGAACATGTGTTTGAATTGTGTAATTTTGTGTTTTTATGTAATTGATGAAGAGAGTTTGTGTTGTTTTAATGTGTTGAAGAAGAGTGGGTCTTGTTGTTGTTGATTGATGATTATGAGTTTTGTTTAAAAAAAATCTGTTTGTTTTTTTTGGATTTGGTGTTGATGATTTATGAATATGGTGATGAAGATGAAGAAGACAATGAGGGAAGAAGAAAAATAAGATCTTGATTTTAAATTTGAAATTTTGATATTTACGTATTTTCAATTTCATCCCTATGAACATTTACGTTTTTGATTTTAGTTCCTAAAACTATTCATTTATCATTTTGTTTGTCCACGTAAGCCACAAACGCCATCTCAGCCTTCACCACGTCAGCTTCCATTTGCCAGCACATCGTTTTTTTAACAGAAGTTGACGTTAGAGACAAAAACCAAAAAGTTAACAACTTAGAGGGTTTGTTTTAGAACAAAAAAAATATAAGAACGAAAACCAAAAACACACAAGTTTACAGGGACGATTTACATATTTAAGCCATGTTATTATCTTATTTCTTTATATTTAGTCCCCTCGTACAAAAATAGATAGCTTTGTCACTGTCTAAAATTAATACTGCATATTCACCCAAATTCAACCTACATTTGATGGTCTCATTATAGATCCTTCACATCATTAACTTTGATCAAACACAATCATCTCATTCATCTTATTCACATCACAATATGCACACTCCCAATAAATCATCGATCGTTGGAAATTGATCTCACTTGGAAGAGTTTTTTTTTTAATTCACGTTTGCTTAAGATGAGAGTTCTTCGTCTCTCGATGGACGAAAGACTTCATTATCTATACACAATGTCAACATCATGCTCAGGTATGACTACGACTTATTGAGATTCCTCAAGAGTATTGGAGGGAACATGCCTTATTTGAAATTGCTAGCGCATTTGATATGTAACACCATAAATCTTTAAAGCGATAAATCACGCGAATAATAAAATCATTCAACAATTTAGATGTTACATCTTCAATAAATCTAAAACATGTATAATTAATTTTTTTTTAAAACTCATAACGGAATAATATCATGACAACTCATCAACAGATAATAAAATCTCCAAAATAGCCATGTCATATGTATTATAATACTCCATCCGGTCCTATTTATAAGAAACATTTTACTTTTTTGGTTGATTGCATAAATGATGTATTTGATCTGTATTCTATACCAAATACATTAATTACTCAATGAATCTACAAAGTCAACTTTTTCTTATATATAGGACCGGAGGGAGTACATCACCAAATATAAATCTCAAATCTCAACATACTAAGTGACAACTCATAAAGACATGAAAATAAATGACAACAATCCGACACCCTAATCAGAACCTTAAACTAAGACTCAAAAGCAAAGAGACGAGGTAACTTCAAAGCTAGCCTCAAGCATACTCACAAGCAAAGCAAAGCAACTAATTCTGCAAGTCGTCTACTCATTTATACAAATAGGCAGACAGTCAACCAAACGACCACTGAGGAACATTCCTCAAATAATATATAATCAACTTGAAAGCAAACCGCATATTCATATTCAATAATCAATTAAACACTTAATTAAATCATGCACAATGAAATTCCACATCAACTTTATTCGTCAAGCTTACAAGCATAATCAAGTAATGTATACAAATTCACCTTTTTCAAGTATTCACGACATTCACCTAGTTTCACCAATGCACATAACACCAATCCACATAGTCAAATATGACACGACTCACCAATTATCAAGTGCATGCTATGTTCTAGACTCTTCTAGATGCATGTGGTACCAATTGGATTCTGAAGATAATTTTACCATATTGAATCCACTAACATGATAAACATTACCAATTATGTTCTGCAGAACCTATGTAATAAACATCACCAATTACATTCTTCAAAACACCTAAAAAATGACAATGAATGCATGAACTTCAAGTAAAGACTCGACAATGCACAACTTCAAACTATATTATACAATTTACACATCATATAATATCTTCACCAATTTAACATAATAATCATCACCAATTATATTTTTCACCAACATTTACAAGAATTTACATCCATACAACCAGTAACTCACATTTCAACAAGTCATCATCAATTAAACATCACTAAAGGAATCATCTTTATAATCATTGATAGATTTTTAGCAAGTGTACTAAAACTATCGAAGTAATAAAATTTATAAGTTCGTATCCATAGAGACTGTTTCAATTTCTACTCAGCAAAAGAGTTAAAATAAAGGATGTATTAAATTTATAGGGTTGCCCTAGGCAGTTGAGTTGATTGCATAAAAATAAGAAATTGCAAGTAAATAAACTGTTTGGAAGATTATATGGAAAACAGATGATTAAGCTTTTGAATCCTCTATTGGTACCTGTGGTAGCTAGATTCCCTATGTTCTCAATGTAATTTCAACCTTTACAACGAATTAACTTATTAGCTTTGATCAATCTCTTGACTCAAAGCCCTTTCCTAGGTTATAACCTTTTAATCTCTTAAACCAATTGAATAACTTTGCAAGCGATGTTATAGTTTGTTGACCCTAAGTCTTAACTCTCAACTTCCTATCTCTAGTTTCATATGTTGAGTTAATCACAATTACTATGTCCGGTTCAATAGCTAGGGTTAGTAGTCAATTGAAACCTAAATTCAATTCAAGCAATCGATAGAAGCTAGTGTTAATAGTCATACACACGATATTAAGAAAAACATTAAGCAAGAATAATTATGAATAAAGACTAAACTATATTGATAACAATAGAGTCAAAAATTACATGGATTCACAGATACAATAGATTCATCTTGGCTTAATCAACAAGGAAATTTAGCTAGACATGATCAAATAAATAAACAACGTAGTAAAGAAAATAAACCGATAGAATTCCGTCGTCGTCGACGTTACTCCTCAGTTTATATCCAACGATGCTGTTGTTGCCCTCCAATTTCCAAGTGCTTCCTGGCGTGATGCGTGATTCCTACTGTGCAGCTCTATCTTCCAAAACCTTGAATGCCAAAGCATGATTCAATTCTGCCGAAACATGAATGAATTCTTGTGCTCTGCGTGCAACTTCCATATTAGAATCATGCTCTCCCCCCCTGCAAAATCCACTCCCGCCGTGCAGGCAGGACGAAAATACTCCTGCGCAAGTTAACTAGCGCACGTGTAAAACTGTGCATTAGTTAACATGCGATGCGTGACTTAAGTCACGAACATGTTAAACATTGCGTGACTTAAGCCAGACACTATGCAAGTTAACTCACGCACAACTTTAACACATGCATGAGTTAACTTGCGCAGTGTCATAACGTGCGCAGGTTAACTAGCGCATAGAGGAGGTTCTATTTACATACTCTTTAAATTATAATCCTTATATTTCTAAAACCTGTTTTTGATCCCTATGTTAATAATCAAGATTTTTATTTTTCGTTATATTTCATTTTTCGTTATTCATTCAAGCACGTGTTAACTCATAAACAAATTACGAAAAAATAAAGGACCAAGATAAGGGAAAATGTCATAAAAAGGCTAAAAAAGCACAAATGTAATATACATCCAAATCCGACAAAATATCATAAACAAAAACTATACAAGTCATAATGCCTAAACCCTACTGTTGTGGACTCCTGCTCTGTCGTCGTGGAACCTGTATCTGCTCCAGCATGCTCCACTTAGACTGTATACCCTGCATCATGCGAAGTACCTCTGGGTTACCAAACACATTAGGATGCCCCATAGAACTATCCACTCTGGCTCTGATGTTGGCGATGATCTGGAATGGGTCGGGAGGATATATGGTCCACTGTTGGTAAAAAATAACCTCCTCGTAAGGAGGGACAGGACCAAGAGGTGCCTGAGCTGCGTAGTTAGGAATGGCCGCATGGGGGTTCACAATAGGATGTGACACTCTATAGAACCATCTCATGTACCCCCTACTATGAGCCCATGGTTCGTCCTCTTGCATCGGATCACCCCTCTGCTGCTGGCTGAGGACATGTAGAGCAAACTCCATGAAAGCCTGAGCCGCGACATCTGCCGTAGTAAGCTCAACACCCGTAGGAGACCTGGGCCGTGTCTGGACATACCCGTACTGCCTAAGAACCCGCTCAGGCAAGTGACGGAACATCCTGTCTCTGTCGGCCATGATCCATCCGGAGTACCAGCATATGTCATGGAAGGGCGTGATGTGTCGTCGTCTCTCGTACGGCCTCCAGATGACATGAGAGTGATCCATCGTATCAATGACATCTCTGTAGTGTCCAGGGTCTGTAAAGCCCCTAGGAGGTCTCCACTGGCTCACAACCGGGGCTACTGCCGGGTCGTACACATCACTACGAACCCTCGGAATGAGGTTCGTGAAGTGCGCCAAAGTCCATCCCTGCAAACACAAAGAACCAAATATATATCAACACAAGTATTATACAAACAAGGTAAAAAAGAAGAAAAACAAGTTAAACAACGCACAAATTTACGATCCAATAATTTAAAAAGAAGAAAAACAAATCTTACCACAAGCAGGGTCATGTAACCGCCACAGGTGGTCAATGATGAATCGAAGGTCAGAGAGAGTTGCCTTTACAGGAATGCTAGCCCCATCTCACCCCATGACCAGTCGTCTAAGTCGTCCATATCTTGCAGCGCAAGCATCCACAACAGATTAATGTTTTTGCTGTTCTTGCGGGAGAAAACGGTCCATCCAAGCAAGAGCAACATAAACGCCTTAAGCGCTCGTCTTCCTCCTCCTGTGTGTCAACCTTCACCAGTTGATTACACCCATTCAGGAGCTCCTCGTAGCTCCTCTTCAGCACACCAAAACAAATATACGGACCACCCTGCCTGGTCAGCTCCCTAGCGGCATCCTCCTCGAAAATAAGCACGTCCACCTGCATCATCTCTATCGCCTCGGTACGGGTGAGTTCTCTCTCAAAAAGGAGCTTCCCAGTGATGGGGATGCCTAGGAGACACGCCACATCATCCAGTGTGATGGTCATCTCCCCAACGGGTAGATGGAAGCTGCTGGTCTCCTCATGCCATCTCTCTGACAGAGCACAAACGAGCCTGTGGGAGATGTTCTCGTACCCACTATCCAGGAGGGGAGTTAGACCGGACACATTCAGTACATCCTAAAACTAATTATTCTGTGTTCCCGACTGAGGCACCGTCAAGTTTTTCAGGCTCAGCTTCTTCCCGTGGGAGATACCTCTCATCCTATGCTTTCTCCGAAACTGAAATACAAAAACAAAAAAACAAAAAACAACACCATTAAATAAATAAGTTGTAAAATTACCATTAAAATAAAAAAAATTAAAATAAACATTAAAATATACTTACATCGGCATCGACCCATATCCTGCATGCCACATGTCCTCCAAAGCGAGGTAAAACCGAGAGGTTAGAAGGCCCCCTTGCATAGCCGTCCGGTCCGGCATCGTACACCACCCTCGGTACCCCTTGAAAACGAGCCCCAACATCATCATCCTGCTGACGCTGAGCCTAAGCCTGAGGCTGCGCAATATCTTCCTGCTGCTCAGGCTCCTCAATATGAGGCTGCTCCTCCTGCTCAACAACTTGCTGCATATGATGATGTTGCTGATGCTGAGGCGCCTCCTCAAACTGATACTGGTGAGGCTCAGGCTCCTCAAAATGATACTGGTGAGGCTGAGGCTCCTCAAACTGATACTGCGTCGGGTCCATCGCCTAGGATGGACCGGTCTGTGATGAAGAGGGCCCAAGCACAGCATCATTATCACTGGCAAGTCTTATGCCCCCCATTCTCCCTCGACCTCGACCATGTAAAGGAGGGACTACTGCTTGCTTCTCCCTCCGTGCACTACTAGTAGAGGTAGGCCTCCCTAACCTAAGTTTGTCACTCCTCTCCCTCTGAGACATATCTGCACAACACAACATTTTAAAAATCACAAAATCAATGACACATTTTCACACAGACATTGTGTCATTTCTAACAATTCAAGAACAACACTAAAGTTTCGACAGTGTCATTTCAATCCGTAATTTACCAAATTGTTGTCAAACATACTATATTCTAACTAATTTCATCATTAACAATCCAATAAACACATAAATTTTTCATTGATACATTTTATCAAACACCTAGATTGCAATTTTCAATCAACATAAAATCTAACAATTTCTAAACCCTAAACTACCACAATGCACTATAAACAACATCTAAACAACAATTCCTAAGTTAAATCATCACTAACAATCATAAAAACTAACATGCAAGACAAATTTTAAAAAACCTAAAAATGTCACTTTTCTTCAAAAATTCGTAAATTTCAAACAAAAACATGCAATGAAGTAGGATAATCATCACTTACTTGATATTGTTGGCGAAATTGTCTTTGAATGACGCAAGAATGGTGAAAATCGTACTTAGGGGGAAAATTTTCGGGTTTTGGAAGTTTAGAAAATGAGGGGTTTGTGTTTCTGTGTTGCTGTTATATGACTTAAGTCACGCTGCGCAGCTTAACATGCGCAGCGCAACTTAAGTTGCGCAGAACACATAACTTGCACAAGTTAAGTCACGCAGCGTGACTTAACTTACGCAGGGGTATTTTCGTCTTTTTGGCTGGGCGGGAGTGTATCTTGCTGGATGAAGAGTGGTATTCTCCTTTTTATATGCTCCTTTTCAAGTGACCTAGTTCCTTCTTTCTTCTTCTGGGTCACGTCACCTTGGGTGAAAGCCCAATTGTTTTCTTAATTCAAATACTTGAATTCTTTCCATTCACCACTCCTTTAATTGCTTATTTCCTTTCTTCAAGTGGCACATTAATTGACCAAGAGAACACTAGTAGACTAAATAAATTAATAACAACAATTTATTTAAAATGACTCTAAATTAAATACTAAAATAATAATAATAGACTAAAAACTTAACTAAAAAACTCTAAAAATAGTGTATGACTGGCTGTCATCACAACCCCAAACTTGAAATATTCATTGTCCTCAAGAAATTCACTTGTAACATTGACAATCGACAGTAAAATAACAATTATTTAATCAAGCGATAGTACCCAAAAGTTCATCTCCCGACTAGCTAAAAATGAGCTAGTTTGACTTGCTTACATCCACCATACTCAACTCCACTCAACAGTTTGATAAGGGTTCACACACAGTCGACATGCAGGTCTACATATTACCATACGCTTGAAAAGTTTCTAAACGTCAATCAAAATCAATGTCATTACACACTTTGAGGTCTTTCAGGGTTATAACGGGGCTTAGGTAAATGTGAGATAATATTTGGATAAGTAGGCTACATAAAATTTGAATTAGACACTCCTACGGAAATTAAAATACAAATTCAATCCCTCATTCACCTTTAAAACAACAACCGTAAGGGTACTATAGAATATTTATAACTTGTTGGGACAACCGTAAAGGTACTATAGAATATTTATAACTTGTTGGAACAATCGAGTTTAAAATTACTCAGATTTTTCATTGTTTGTCTCTTGCTTTTCATTCTTTCTTTCTTTTCCTTTTTTTTTTCTTTTTTTTATACACCATTTTGATTTTAAGTGTATATTTTTCAAGATTTGTTCTTTGTTCTCTAGTACCTCCACCTCAAACTTAGTTGGTTGCAAATTCCAATAGCAACCCCAAACTTATTGTTTAGCAGCACCCTACATAGCCTAACTCAAATATAACATTTTTGGGTAAAATCCTAAAAGTCCCTAGGTTCAATATGTAGTTTGTCACCGAACAAAAAGATCTAAACCTACCGGCTCAAATTGGCTTTCAAAAAGGATAAATTCAATCAAAATCAGGGTAGGCTTGAAAAAGGCTCACAGGACCAAACATTTTTGTCTCAGTGTGTATATGACAAAGATCAATCAATAGTAAAGAAACAATGCAAATTCTAGAAATGTAGTTGCACGGAACACTCTATATAAGTAAATTGAAAAAAAATAAAATTTGGTTATGAACCTTACAATGTTAGATTTCTGGGAGTTGTGACTACCTATCACACATGTCGTACACTTCGCCTTTGAAATATAAGTCACTCCTCCTTATGAACTTTTGTAATAAACTTTTGGAATACCACTTGAACAAACAATTGTTACTAAGTTGAAAAAAGTCAAGAAACAAGAAAATTCATTAATAATAAATAAGCGAACAATTAAAGTTAATAAAAAAAGAATCAAACTGAGAACTCACATTTGACAAAGACAAGTTATTGAAAAAAATAAGAACTGATGTGGACTCTCATGATATTTTTCTCCTTTTTTTTTAGACCATCTTTTCACTTGTTTGTTTTTTCATTTCTTTTACTGAATAAAAATACCTGCAAAAAAAAAACATAAAAAAAAAAGAACGGGTTGCTTCCCACCAAGCTCTTTCTTTTACGTCATTGAGCTTGACGCTTCAACCACTGTTAGGGTGGCAAAAATGATAGAAAAAATATATCACCCTTCTTCTTCCTCTTGTTTGGCAGGAATTCCATGAACTTTGCATAAAGCGACAGATACTCCCATGTGCACTCTGTTACTTCTTTGGAATTTAAGCTCTCCCACCTTAAAGAAGGATATGTATTCATTTGCACATGAGTGACTTCTTCAGACCCCATTTGTTGAGACTTCAGGTAGAGACCAACACTTATCACTTTTGGATTGTAGTCGACCACAGTATCCTGACACTCAGTCTCCATCTCAACCAACTTTTGCTGAGACTCGTATGCTTTCTCAACAAGATCACCTCACTGAACTTCATATTTCTCAAATGAAACTTGATTTGACATCAATAAATCATCTAAAATAGTTTGAAGTTGAGAGAAACTTGATTTGACATCAATAAATCATCTAAAATAGTTTGAAGTTGAGAGTTATAATCCATGTTGTCCAATTCATACTCTTCTTTAACTATGTATTTCTCCTCACAAAAGATAACACCATGATAACCTCCACAAAATTCGCAAGTCATACTCAATCTCGTTTCCAAATCCTTTATATGTAGAGAGATCATCAATTTTTCATAACAAAGGATATTGATCTCTTCGGAATCATTCAGTAATCGACTATCCCACATTGCTACAAAACTGAAAGAAACCTTTCAGTAGCAAAGCACAAAGAAATAGAAATGAAGAGCATAAATCATAATTATTATTTTTTTCAATTATTTTTTTTTCAATATATAAACAAAAAAATAAATGATAGAAATCCTAAATAATAACGAAATTGCCTCGCTGAAATAATTCAACAGTCCCCGGCAGCGGCGCCAAAAACTTGATAAATTTTTAGCAAGTGTACTAAAACTATCGAAGTAATAAAATTTATAAGTTCGTATCCACATAGACTGTTTCAATTTCTACTTAGCAAAAGCGTTAGGATGTATTAAATTTATAGGGTTGCCCTAGGCAGTTGAGTTGATTTCATAAAAATAAGAAATTGCAAGTAAATAAACTGGTTGGAAGATTATATGGAAAACAGATGATTAAGCTTTTGATTCCTCTATTGGTACCTGTGGTAGCTAGATTCTCTATGTTCTCAATATAATTTCAACCTTTACAACAAATTAACTTATTAGCTTTGATTTATCTCTTGACTCAAAGCCCTTTCCTAGGTTATAAAATTTTAATCTCTTAAACCGATTGAATAACTTTGGAAGCGATGTTATAGTTCAATAACTTTGGAACCGATTTAATATGTTGAGTTAATCACAATTACTATGTTCGGTTCAATAGCTAGGGTTAGTAGTCGATTGAAACCTAAATTCAATTCAAGCAATCGATAAAAGCTAGTGTTAATAGTCATACACACGATATTAAGAAAAGCATTAAGCAAGAATAATTATGAATAAAGACTAAACTATATTGATAACAATAGAGTCAAAAACTACATGGATTTACAGATACAATAGATTCATCTTGGCTTAGTCAACAAGGAAATTTAGCTAGACATGATCAAATAAATAAACAACGTAGTAAAAAAAATAAACCGATAGAATTCCGTCGTCGTCGACGTTACTCCTCAGTTTATATCCAACGGTGCTGTTGTTGCCCTCCAATTTCCAAGTGCTTCCTGGCGTGATGCGTGATTCCTACTGTGCGGCTCTATCTTCCAAAACCTTGAATGCCAAAGCGTGATTCAATTCTGCCGAAACATGAATGAATTCTTGTGCTCTGCGTGCAGCTTCCTTTTTATATGCTCCTGGTCAAGTGACCTAGTTCCTTCTTTCTTCTTCTAGGTCACGTCATTCTTGGGTGAAAGCCCAATTGTTTTCTTAATTCAAATACTTGAATTCTTTCCATTCACCACTCCTTTAATTGCTTATTTCCTTTCTTCAAGTGGCACATTAATTGACCAAGAGAACACTAGTAGACTAAATAAATTAATAACAACAATTTATTTAAAATGACTCTAAATTAAATACTAAAATAATAATAATAGACTAAAAACTTAACTAAAAAGACTCTTAAAATAGTGTATGACTGACTGTCATCAATCATCATCAACAAGTCTCACCTCATGGAAATAATAACATTTCAAAATCACATTTTGCATAAAATACGGACAACTAACCACATCATGACATACATCATATTAAACACCCAACCATCATGGAGTCATTCTTATTCTATTCTATCATTGTAACAACCTATTTTACGCTAGAATTATTTTTATTATTTATTATATGAGTTTATGTGTGATTAATTGTCCTTGTGTGTATTTTATTTGGAATTAGTGAATTTTGTCTTATAGGGGTATTTTAGTCATTTTTAAACTAAGGGGTATTTTGGTCATTTGGCGAGTAAGGGTAAATTAGTCATTTTATTAAGAAGGTTATTTTGGTATTTTAGTGAGAATAATTATTTATCCTAAGTTACTAGTGAGTTTGGCTAATTATTTAGAGATAATAATTATTCGGTGTTTTAGCGGATTAAGTGAGTAATAACATTTGAGAATTAGTCAATAAGAATTTTGAGCCCGTTATAACAATTAGAACTCTAACTCAATTAAGAGGTGACTATATAAGCATAACTCTTATAAGAAAACTAGGTTAAAAACCATTCATTCATTTCATTTCACAAACTTAGAGAGGTAGAGAGAGAAAGAAGAGAAGAATACAGAAAGAAGAGAAAAGAGCTTGGAGAAGAGGCAAGCTAGAGACTTGGGGTTAGAGAAGGAGAGTGAAGCCATAGCTAGTGTCTTGTGAAATTTGAGGTAAGAGGGGTAGATCTTTTCCATTAAATAAGCTAGAATTCTCATTTTTCAATTTTGGATCATAATCACTTTTGAACGAATTATGATATTGTTGATTTTAAATGTTGATTTTCGTTCTCATGTATATGTGGTAAATTTGGGCATGTGAAATTTGTCATAAACTTGTTGTTTGCATTAAACTTCATGGTTGTTGTGTGTTAAAATGATTATGTTGAAGTTTTAGCTTAAATTGATGAAAAATGATGTGGTTGTTGTTAATTGTTGGTAAATTCATGATTATATGATATAAAAGGTATTGAGTTATGTTGGTGATGATAATTCATGCATTAGGTGTTGATAGTTGTGTTGTTGTGGTGATTTTATGATTTTTTTGAAAATGTGTTTGATTATGATTTTGGATGTGAACTTGATGATTTAAAGTGGTGAAAATATTTATTACAAGTGTTATGATCATGGATATTGTTGAGTTGATTTGGGGGTGTTGCGATTGAGTTTAGGGATTAAAAAGTGATTATTGGGTGAAAAACGCATTTTAAAACTGATTTTTGAAGCTATCTATTAATCCAAAATCGAGCCCTGAAATGCTAAATCTGCCCCCGATTTTGAGCAGTTTTTCACACTTTTGGTTCGACAAAAATCAGAGATCGGCCCCCGATTTTTGTCAAACAACCTGGGAATATTCAAAATTTTCACCATTATACGTTTTGAACTAGGTCTCGATGTAAACATAAAAGTTTTAGGTATGGAAGCTAGTTTTCTAATGCATTTGGATTAACTTCCATATGATTTTTAGATTTAGATTTATGATGAAAATACCAGTATCAATGCATTTTAATGAAAATTCAGCCAATATTTTTAAGTGAACCCAAAAGTTATGGTTTGATCCCAAACACCTAAACCTAATGTATTGATGTATAATTGGAACTTCTAGGGGTACTTAAATACAAGTGTTCATAAGTATTGAATTTGGTTTTTAAGCATGTTAAAAATGAGACGAACTTTGAGTTTTTGAAAAAATAAACGAGTCTTGTGAAACTGAAATGCTATGAAGGATTACCATGGATGTTAGATGATATGTAGGGATGTGTTTGATTATATTTAAGAACTTGAACCCTAATTGGTGTGTGAAATTGAAAATAATCGATTTTGTGAAAATAGACGAACTTTGTTATAATGAGGTTTTATGACCGGATAACTTGCAATTGACTTTATGCTTATGATGATATGATAGAATAAAAATGAATCAATGATGATTAGATGCTTAATAAGATGAATTTAATGCTGTGGATAGTTGTCTATCTTTTATCCAAAAATGTGATTTTGGAAACTTGTTGTTTCTTTGAGGTGATTGTTGTTGATGAAGATTATGTTGATGATTTAAATGGTGATAATTTATTTTTGGTGGTGAATTCTTACATGTTCAGAATACTTTATATCTAGAGGCGATGCTTATGATACTATTTTGAATCCAGAGGCGATAATTATAATACTTTGTATTCAAGAGGCGGTGTTTATGATACGGTTTCGTCACGAGGCGATGATTATGATACAATTGTATCTTGAGGTGACGACATTGGTGATGATCAGTACTATATGCATATAGAGTCGTGTCTAGGCACATTGCATACATTTGATAATCGGTGAGTCGTGTCATATTTGACTATGTGCTTGATGATCATGTGCATTGGTGAAACTTGGTGATATGTGTACTTGGTGAAATTTGGTGAAGATGTGTACATGATGATGTTTGTTATTTTTGGTGATACTTGTACACTTGGTGATTTTAATTGATGATGTTTATTTTAGTGATAGTAATGAAGTGCGAATTTGATGTGTGTGATTGAGTGATTTCTTTAATGACGATGATTTCCTTGCTTATACTTTTGAATTGATGAATTGTATTTGTTGAGTTGATTAGGCTAAATAAAGAATAAGGTGAGTAATTCTTATATTGATTGATGTTATAAGTGATGAGCTTTTGGTGATGATTAAAGTATGAATATGCTTGATGTACTATGATAGAGGTATAATGATATGATTGGCGCTGAATTGTAGATAATATTCATGTGGAGTTAGTATTATATGAATGTTGAGTATGTATATATGGTATACATAAAATCATTGAATGCTTATGTTTGATTATAATTTAATTGTGGAATGTTATCTAATCCCCAGTGGTCGTTTGGTTGACCGCCTACCTTTAATTGTGAGTATGCTTGATGCCAGCTGTGGAGCTACCTCGTCATTTGCTTTTGAAGTCTTAGTGTGTCGAGCTGTTATTAGGATGTTTGTCTGTCATTGTTATCTTTTATGTCTTTATGAGATTTATAACTCGGTATGTTGAGATTGGAGGTTTATGAGGTGATGTATTATGATATATGTGGCATGGCTACCTTAGAGATTTTTATTATTTGTTGATGAGGTGTTATGATATTATTTTGCTACAATGTTTTGAAAAATTATTTATGCATGTTTGGACTTATAGAAGAAGTAACATTTAAATCCTTTGTATGATTGCATTATTTGCGCGATTTATCGCTTGTGTTTAAGATGTTACAATTATCATGAATACAAAGTCATTTACAAGTTATCCGATCATAAACCTCATTTCGAATAAATTCGTCTATTTACACAAAATTCATTATTTTCCAAGCAATTTACTGAATGCAAAGCATCCATGTTCAATTATATCATGTCCACATATCACATATGATAACAATAGTTCATACATATCCACATCATAGCTTTATTCCATTTAATTCCAATTTTTTTAAAGTTTGTCTCATTTTCCCTTTTTTCAAAAGAAAATCATTTTTCAAAGTAAGATTTAAACTCATATACACCTTTCATAATCATTTTAAAATCATTGTTACAGAAAACAAACCTTAACCCTATCATTTTCCTTTGATAAAAACAAGTGTCGGAAAATTTCATGTTCTTAAACATTTTCAAATAAATTTCAATTCGATTGACAAAACCAATCTTAATCCAATCCATCTGATGTTCCAGTAGGGTTAGAAGTGAAAACAGTAATCAAACACATCAAAAGAAGCATTTAGGAAAGTCCAGAATAACCCCTAACTGCCCGGGACACCGAAAATCATGGGGTCTGTTCTGGGCAACTCGCCACAACAACTAATCACTCGCCCAACGAGTTGCACCAGCTAGATGCACCCAAATTTTGTGTTTCATCTTGGGAACCCATCCAATTTTTCACCGCAAAACCTCGATTTTGATCCCCTTTGACCCAAACTTGTCCCCTAAACTTTGTAATTAGTTAACATACATCACAAGGCAATCCAAACACTTACAAACATGAAATCATAACCTCAATTCATCACAAAGTCATCATCGAATTCATTTTTCACTAAAAACTCATAATTTCTCATTTTTCATTCAAAATTCACAAACAACAACAACAACACAAACTCCAACAACATACAAACATATATAATCATTTATCAATTGAATTTAGACATGTTCGAACAACAATCACTCACCAAGTTAAGGTTTACACTTAATTGAGCAAAAAATTTCAAAACAACTTATCATAAATATAATGCACTAAAAAATATGAATATATACTACTAGCATCGTAATGTTTGCATTGACGAAAAAGTGCTAAAAGGTGATATACACCACACATGAATATATACTACCAGCATTTTTTTTATATGTAATATTAGTAGGCACTTTCTGGCAAAAAGTACTTGCAAAAATTATTAATACACCATATATATAGAGGCTTTGTCACCTTTGGACAATCATCAACAGTAACACAACGAATTTTAACTGCAATTTTAATTAACAAAAAATTGTTACTAAAATGTGATAAAATATTGTGTGAGATAAAATTATGAAAGTATAAGAAGATGTGAGAAATGGCATACGATGTGTTCCCGCTTCAACAAGAAATATAAAAAGAAATATGATCAAAACATAAACAAAGATGTGAAATTGAGCCATACTTTTCCTCCTTTGAATGTGATAAAAGTAAATTATTTAGTTCGTTTTATAAGTAAAATGTCGAGATCTATCTTGAATTAAATAATTGTTAGCACCTTGAATTTTTTTCATTTTATTATCGTAGTCAATGAAATGAAAAGCCAACCAGGATTAAGGTCTGAACATATTGACATATTTTTTTGTTGAGCTTTGGAGGTGTAAGAAGCCATTTACAAAATTATATTTAATATTAAATGGTTCTAATCAATATGTCACGTCTATCATTTTACTCTTTTTTTTCCTTATTAAACTTTATTATAATCACTCCATCCCTAATTATCATCAATAATTGGTGAAAGTTGATAAATTTTGTTTTAAATAAGACCAAATTATATTAGACCAATTATTGGTTATAATTAGAGATGGAGGGAGTATATTTTCTATTTATATTTTAGCCTTTTGTAAATGATAGAAGTGAATGGTAAAATGAATAGATGTATAAACGCATTGAAGAGGTGAGAGCATATTTTTCATTAATTAAAATAATATTGGATGATTTTTTTCAACATTTTATATTAAATTTACTACATATTACATGTGGATGTTGTATGAGTTGAGAAAATATTTTGTGCAGAGGTCTCTTGAATCTTCACCCATTGTCTTCCCAATTCTTCATGGGATGCTATGCTTTACTGATTTGAATGATTTTTCATTGAATTATATCAAAAACACCTAAGAATATATTGGTTTAGGGAAAACTAGAAATACATGACTCAATATGAAAATATTACAAAATGTTCCATAAACAATAGAGTTTTTTTTCTAAAACTCCTCTAATTTGGATTAAACCGTAACTAAAATGACTGAAAAATTTGTTAAAAATAATATATGATCTGTCTTTACAACCTTAAACTTAAATTTTGCTTGTCCTCAATTAACAAAAGAAAGCAAATTATAAATTATGCATATTTTCAATGAAAACATACATTTCTGAAGAAGTTGTTCAAATCATTATCTCGTCCCATTTCCAGACTTGACTAGCTTACCACTTCCATGTAAGCGGGATAAACTTAGAGAAGAAAGTTCATGATTTCAGCTATACTCTTTTCCAAGATACAAGTATGTACCTCCTAAAGTTAGTAGGGCTGATCACAACATTTTCCCACTATAGTCGTCACGTGAATGTACACCTTGCTATGAATTTGAAACAATTCTCAACAAACATTAAAGATTTTACTATTTACACACTTTTGAGATTTTTAAAGATGGGATATATTTGATAAAGTATGCTAACAGAACAATTTGGAGTTAGATGTAAACCTACAGATTCCTACTAAATAGTGAAGCATTACCATCCTTCTTTCCTTAAACTAAAATAGGATAGGGTACTAGTTCAAATGCTTATTTTTTTCTTTTTCTACTTTTTTTTATTAAGAAACCAATTTTTTTGGCGCTTTTTTTTTTCTTTCAATTTTATATTTTGTAGATCCATATTTTTATGGTTTATATAAATTTATCATTTTTTCAATATTTTGGGTAAACAAGTTCTAAAGAGGAACTCCAAACTTAGTTTCAAATCAACACGTTCATATAAATATTCTATCTAACTTCGAGAGAACTCAAATAGGTTGCATTAAGGTTCAAAACTTGTGACATGACTCATCACTTAGTAACAACAAAAGAAATTATTGTGTGGAGGCTCAAAGATACCAAACAAGTACCTCATGTGTAATATAATATGACTGATAGTCCATAAAGAACGACCACAAATACAAGCAAAAAAAGCTTTCACATGGAACACTCAAAATAGAAAGATCTATAGTAGAAGAGTGGAATGTATTTGGCTTAAATTCTTACTGGTTATGCTATATAGAAAAGAGGTTGTGATTTGTATGAGTATCTTCCGCAGCAAACCCCTAATAGTTATCATCCTCTTAAACTTCGAGGGAAGCTAGCCTTCAGCTGTAAATGGTTTGAAACAACTCTGAGACTAAAACAATTTGAAATTTTGAAATGGAAAGGTTCTATAAATTATTCAAAATTTAAAATAGAAAATAATAACAAAGTGAAGCAGCAACAAACGCAAGTATTATTTCTGATAAGAAGTCTTAACTTTTTAGAAGGCAAGTCATAAACTTATTGGAATAGGAAATTGCAGAGAAAATAAACTAATGGGTTGTCTTCCATTCATCGCATGTTTTATGCCTCGAGCCTGTCAGATATTCCTATGTTGTTCCTGGGAGCCCCAAACTTTAAGGTTCATTGTCTTCATCCCACAAAACATGATCATAGTCCTAAGTTTTCAGGTTATCTTCTTCTTCCTAATTTTTAGCATAATCACTGAGGTACTTTCTCTACTTTGACCTTGTAGGACAAAAACTCTTCCTTGGATTTAATGACAATTTTCTCCTTGCTCCACATCTATGATTTCTCTATTGATAAAAAAAAATGATGGCTCTAGTTGTTGCAAGAAAAGGTCTTCCCATGATCATTTGGAATTTTTTCCATTCTTTCCATTTCCGTGACTACTACTTTGATAGGAAAAGTGAATTCATCCACCTTGATCATCACATTTTCCAGCACTCCTTCCGAGGTCTTGCTTGTTCCGTCTGCCATAGTAACCCTTACCTCACACAGGTTGAGTAACAAACCACCGATCTTCTTGAAAATTGAGAGTGAAACCATATTTGCTCTTTCTCTCAGATCGCATATCACTTCAACTAAATAGAAATCCTTGATGGTGACAAGGATGTTAAAACAACCAGGGACTTTTATATCTTATTCGGAGGTTTGTCTTTGAAAACAACACAACAATTCCTTGTTACTGCTACCAACTTGTCATCCAATGGATTACAATTTAGTGGTAAAAGGTCCTTCAAAAAGTTCACGCAACAAGGGCTCTACTTTAACGTTTCTCTTATGGGCAGGTTGACCTTAAGTTTTCCCATTAACTTAACTGGTTGCTGAAAACTTTCCTCTTCCTCTGGTCCCTTACTTTCTTTTACATCAGCATCTTGTGGAAATAATAACAACGTATTTTATGTTGGATAGTTTTTTATATCAGTAACTAACTTTAGTTGCTATTGGAAAGGAGAATAGATATTATATTGATGAGTTTCTTTTATAGGGGCATGAAAAATAAGTATTTAAAGTATCATACCCTATGATGCACAGACACAGACACGGACACCGGACACGACATAGACACTGACACGTCGACACGGATAATAATTTAAGAAAATGACATAAAACAGTGTTATTATAGATGTCGTGTCGGTGTCGTGTCGGACACTGACGCGTGTCCGACACTGGAACACGCCTAATTGAAGAAGTGTTTGTGACTTGTGCGATACCAAAGCCGTTGAATAACAAATATTGTTTTTAGTATGGAAAAATGTGTTGCTTAATCATATATTGGTCATTGCATTTTAATATTAAAACAATAATAGAGATATTGTATTTTTGGAATTAAGCTTCGTTAACTAATTATCTAATGTCGTTTCTTTATGAATTATATATTCCTCCTATTTCAGTTATGTCTCCACCTGACCCTCATTGTACGTTTCCATGTCTGGAAAAATGATGCAAAGTCCATTATATCACTCAACTTTCGATGCTAAACGAGATAGTCGATTGGTTCAATATCATATGAGTGAACAATGTATGTAACTTCGAACCTATATCATTGTACAAACTATATTTGTGAATATAAGTTTATTATTTTTTACAAGCTTCTTCTTCCTTGTGTGCTATGCACATTTTTCAAGCTATTCATTCAGAGAGTAAAAGATTGAGTTTTCATAAGGTATCAATCGCAATTACTCTTCCAATATTCTTCATTGGGCGTATTTAATATTAGAGCAATGCTATATATCAAGAAAGATTTTATCAAGAAAGATTCAAGAATGACATGACAGAATAATCACCCTTAGATTTTATCAAGAAATTGTCCCGAAATTAATGTTACCCAATAAAATCTCAGCATGGCCGGAAATCATGGGGTGGTGGGTGTTATGTATTTTTTATTTTATGAAAGGTTAATAAATAAGACTGAAATCTAAGGGTGATTATTCTGCCATGTCATTCTTGAATCTTTCTTGATAAAATCATTCTTGATATCTAGCATTTCCCTTAATATTATTGTGCTTGTTAGTTTCTCACCAACGGCGCCTTTTCAATACATTTATATGATAATGACTCCAATGCATGAGATTGTTGCAATACTATGATCATGTGTTTGCTTAGAAACTATGTAGATCTTGATGTTGGAACAAAATATATTTAACATTGCCATCTTAAGTTTTGATGATAACAAGGTATTAAAAGTTCAATTGGATATGTTAATATTTGTTCAAGTGTGTAGGACCCTAGACTAAAATTTATAAGTCTTTAAACATAGTTTTGGGTCAGGAAGAACAAACGAGAGCAAAGGAACTTACAAAGGAAGCTTATGTTGAAAGTCTGAGTCTCAAGACAATCAGAGTCTGAAGACCATCGGAAGCTGACTACTAGAGTCTGAAGTCACCCAGAGACTGAAGTTTGTCATAGTCTGAAGTCAAGATCCTGGAGTTAGTTATATTTATTGAAGACACAAGTTTGCAGAAGGAATAGAAGTCTGGAACAACGACTTTTTCAGCGGAATTAGAAGGCATTGGATGCTTATCCACTAAAGAATGGACAAAGAAAGGACATTAGTACAATTGTACAACCACTACTCCACTCATGTCTGAGCATAGTACTGCTACATGTTATGTCTCTGCTGGTTAATTCTCTATACAAGGAATGAATTTCAAATTATTCTCTCTTAGGACATTAACCAAATCAAGCAATGGATCATTGGTGATGATCAAGCTTCAGTAACGAATATTTTGATGTGTTGACACTTCTACAACGTATCTTTCATACTACTATATAAAAGAATGAAAACTTGAAGATTTGTATATACTCAACAACATTTTAACAATGTCAAAACTCTACTAAAATTGTTGTGCATCAAACACTTAGAATTTCTTAACAACTCTCATATCTTAGAAATTCTAGAGTCTTAAGAGTCTAATTTGATTTGTATTGTAAACATCACTGATTGTATATCAAGTGTTCAAACCAAACTTATTTCCGTGTAATTTTTTTGTTTATAAGTCGCTTGTTTTTGTGCTTGCGCATAGGAAATCTCTTGCTTGTGTGCTTGAGTATTTAAAGTATCTTGCTTTTGTGCTTGATCATTTGTAATCAGATTGGATTATAGTGAAATCTCCTTGGAAGTGAAAGGGGGACTGGACTACTACCAAATTATGGAAGGAACCAAGATAATTGATTTGTGTCTTTCTCTTCTCTCTCACTCTCTCTTTCTTTCTCTCTCTCTCTCTCTCTCTCTCTCTCTCTATATATATATATATATATATATATATATCTTTAATTTATCCGCTGCATTAGACTGAACATTGATCCAGATTCTGAACTCGATCAGACTCTGGACTTTAAACTTAGTTTAAAACGAAGAAAATGTTAACACGGCTCAACCTCCCCTTCTTGTGTTTTTTTCACCTTCAGTTGAATCTAAGAATCCAAAGGTTCAGATTCTGAAGAGACCAGAACCTAGACCTCAGGTTCTGAAGAAGTCATAGTCTGGAGTCTTAAAGCCTAAGTTTCAGATGATGAAAACAATTATATATAGCTTCATGGGATTTGAGACCAAATGGTGTTAAACCTAAAGTCTTGAATGTACATAAGCCACTTAACATCAAGCACAAGGCACAAAATAAGACTAAACCTTTTAGGAGTAACCCTAAAGAACCCATAAAGATATGGGTACCTAAGTCTGAAATTCTTGATGATGCATATATGCTTAAGAGGAAAGGAAAAGCATAGGTCATGGTACTGTTGGAACCAAATGTGTTCAACATTACGCTTTGAGTTTTGATGATAACAAGTTATTAAAAATTGTCAATTGGATATGCTAATATTTGTTCAAGTGTGCAGGACCATAGACAAAATTTTAAGTGTCTCTAACAAAAGCATAAGTTCTTAAAGAACAAATGAGAGCAGTGGAATCTACAAAAAGGAAGCTTGTGTTGCAAGAAATCATCTGAAGAAAAGAGGTTATGAAGATCATCAGAAGTTGACGTCATCAGAAGCACTATTATCAGAAGTTGTTCACCAGAAGCTGGCAATCAACAACGACTCTTTTTGATGTGCTGACAATCAACAACGTCTCTTTCACACCTCTATATAAAGGAGTGAAGACTTGAAGATTAAGAGACTCACACAATTTTACAAAAGCCAAACCTCTGCAGAAAATTGTTCCACATCAAAGTTCACTAAGAATTTCTTAACAACTTTCATATCTTAGAAATTCTAGAGTCTCAAGAGTCTTATCTTATTTGTATTTGTGAACACCACTGTGTTGGAACAAAGGGTGTTTAACAATACCACTTTTAGTTTTGATGATAACAAGGTATTAAAAATTGTCAATTGGATATGCTAATATTTGATTAAGTGTGTAGGATCTTAGTCAAAGATTTTAATCTTAAAAAGTATTCTATAAGAACAAATGAAGAGATAAATCCAAAAGAAGCTTGTTGCAAGTGATTCTGAAGACTTAGAGAGCCTGAAGAATCATCTAAAGCTGTTTCGAGAGGTTCTGATGACTTGGAGAGTCTGAAGAAGCTGTTTCAAAGAAGTACAAGACTCGGAGAGTCTGAAGAAGCGGTTTCGAAGAAGTGCAAGACAAGAGATTCTGAAGACTCAGAGAACCTGAAGAACAAAAAGAGTCTGAAGGAGCTGAAGAGAGTCTGAAGCTCAACATAGTCTAGAGTTATACAGAGAGTCTGAAGATTGCAACTCAAGAATTTGTTTACATGAATCTCTGAGTGCATTTCGTTGCAGAAGAAACGTTCATATGGAGTAACGACTATCTTGAAGTCAACTTAAGCATGGGATGCTTTGCGACAAAGAATGCAGGAAAAGGACAGAGTACATGTATGAACCTTGTTTCCACTACTCCACTACTTGTACTATTGGCAGTTGTGTCTACTGGTAATTTCGCTTCAAGTGGAATGGAATTCAAAATCTGTTTTGAAGGAGGATTACCATATCAAGCAACAGATCAACAATATTTGATCAAGCTTCTAGATGACTTTGTGATGTGTTGGCATTTCTCAACGTCTCTCTTCAACCTCTATATAAAGAATAAAAGACTTGAAGAATGTGTTAGACTCTACTACTGAAAAACTGAGCTATTACGCTATTTTGATATTCTCACTGAGTCAAACAAACAAATCAACAACTTAGGAAATTCTTATAAACTTCATATCCTAGAATTTCTAAGTGTCACAAAAAATAGAGTTTGTCTTATGTTTTGTATTTGGAACACCACTGATTGTATATTGTGCTCTCGATTTTCGGGTATCAAAATCATTAATCGGATTTGAACCTTTAATCTTTGAACTCTCAACTTTTATTCGTGGGAAGGGAAAAAGTGAGTAAAAACCCTTATAAGACCTTGGATTCGGGGGTTGGTGTCGATTGGGGAAGGTGTTAGGCACCCAAACCGACTATGGTATCTCATAGGAACCTTCTACCTATTCTTAATCTTGCACTAAATTAATTTTACTTATTAAAAAAATATTTAAGAGTTAAAATGAAAGAAAGGAGGAAGATGAAGCATGTTTTTGGTTATTTTTATTGATTTGGAAGGGCCAAAACCCTTTGCCTACTTACCCAAATAAATCGGGATCAAAATCAAGTAGTTCGGCTAAAGAACTTTTTGATGGGTTGAATTGATTTTAACATTTTTTGAAAAAAAGAGATTTTAAGAAGAGATGAGAGGCCTCAAGGCACGAGAAGAAAATACGATGAAGTTGGTTAATTTTAATTGCACGAAATCCATGTCTAATGTGGATATTAAATTGATTAACATTTGATTAAGGAAAATAAAAGGGAAAACACTTGGGTTACAAGCCAAGGTTTACTTTAAAGAAATTTGAATTTGATTTTTTTGATGAAAATATTTTACTAAACCAACGGTGAACTCGCGTAACGGCGGAAAAATTAAATAAGCGTAAAGCGATAAATAAAGTGGTAAAGTGTCGGTGCATGTGTCAGTGCGTGTGTCGGTTACATATTACATACCCTAAATACATTCTATGGTCTCAAAAGAAAAAAAATGCGCAAAAATAAATTACATCATTTCTTTAATTACAAACTAAACCAAAAAATAAAAATAAAATAAATGACGAAAAATTTAAATATGCATGCAATAATTCTATGAAACATATTATACCCACTAAGAAAGCAATTAAAAATAACAAAGCAATAAAACGCAAACACATTGAAATAAACACAAATGCTAGATTAAAAGAAGTAAAAATGCATGAGAAGATTTTTTTTAAATGCCTAACTACACTAAAACTACATGAGATAGAAATTTAACTATTAAATGAACTAAAGATGCATGATGTAAAAATTAAAACACTAATTAAAAATGCATGGAACATAGTTCAAATATCATATGAAGTAAAAAAATAAATGCATGAAATTAAAAAAGTTACTACAAAAACAAACAAAGGGGGTACAGGCAGCAAACAAAAAGGTGTAAATAGCAACAGAAAAAAAACAAACAGCCAAGAAATGGGCCTAGGGGAGGCTGAACGTGGGCTTGAGCAAGGAGGGTATAACAAGTAATAAAGGGGGTCGAAAAAGCAAAACAGTCCAGCAAGGAAAAAAAAGATTGGGCCGCAGTGGATAGAAAGAGTATAAAAGAGCAAGTTCTTTTTTTTTGTTCATTCTCTTATTGACTTCTCTCTCTAGAAAAAAAACACAAACACAAAAGGCTCTCCCCTCTCTCTACTATAGCCCCGCCGGAGAAGAAGAGGGACGGTGGCCGGAGAAGCTCCGGCGCGGTGGTCGGCCGAAGAGCCGCCGCGCCGTAGCGGTTACTATCTTTTTTTTTTAATTTTTTTTTTTTACTTTAAAAATGCAAACTTTTACGCTAAACTAAAATACGCATAAAACGCGAGTAAAAAATAAGAAATTAATACGCGAGCGACATTAAAATATACGCGACGAAAGAAAAATAAATGCGATCACAATACGAATAAAAACAGATATTACGGGAATTAGCGCGCGAACGAACGACTGAAAACGATCATCGTACGAATAAATAAAAAAATAAGTTGGTCAAAAATTAGGGTATGACAGATGCCCCTATTTAAGTTTCTCCGTCACGAGGATTTAAAAAGACGAAATTTTTTGAAACGACGGGTCGGAGAGACTTAAATATCAAGTACACCAATTTTTTGACCAACTCAGAAATCGAGAAAGCTCTATGGATGTAATGATATGAGTTGTCTGTTATGTAAGTACGAATGCAATGACGACGAAAACACTAACTCGAAAACCAAATAAAGTGTTACTGGGGAGGAAAAAAGAATGTCCATTACCTTTACAGGGGTAAAGACGAACATATGAAAGGTAAAACTGTCAATTACCTTTACTGAGGTAACGACGAACATACGAAGGGTAAAACTGTCAATTACCTTTACTGAGGTAACGACAAACATACGAAGGGTAAAACTGTCAATTACCTTTACTAGGGTAAAGACGAACATACGAAGGGTAAAACTGTCTATTACCTTTACTGGGGTAAAGACGAACATACGAAGGGTAAAACTGTCTATTACATTTATTGGGGTAAAGACGAACATACGAAGGGTAAAACTGTCTATTACCTTTACTGGGGTAAAGACGAACATACGAAGGGTAAAACTGTCTATTACCTTTACTGGGGTAAAGACGAACATACGAACTGAAATACTGGTGATGCGTTACTATTACTGAAGCAACTTTGCTAAACAAATACAGGGTACAAATGAATACTCTTTGTACGAATGTAGCTTAAACAAGATACTGGGGGAAATTGAAGGGTGGGACCTACCACTTGAAATGAACTTGATTGGTAAACAAACCGAAATGAACACATTGGTGATGACATACTTTACTGGATACACTTCGAGTAAGACACGCGGGTAAAACACATATGAATGGTATCAGTATGCATGATATGTATGCGTGAATGAATGAACATGTATGAAAATATATTGGTGCGACTGACGAGACAAGATTGGGCAGGTCGTAAGGGTAGTGACCCGGTATTACAGTGCCAACACTTTGCATTCTTCACTGGGGATAATATCATTGGAGATGAATCAAATTACTATCGGAGTATCATCCGTTAACCAAACCAAAGCTGGGTAAAGAACTTATGACACAAAAAACCTGGCTGAGGTCGCCATTTCTGAACTGAACCAAAATACCTTCTCAAAATCGTGCTTCACATAGTCATTGCTTTTTTGTATTCTTTTTTTTTTTTTTTTTTTGAAATCCCTAACTTTTGCCTGGACCGCCCTTTCGGGTTTTCAATCCACCGGAAATATATTCTTTTTTTGTATGCCCCTAATTTTTGCCTGGATCGTCCTTTCGGGTTTTCAATCCACCGGGACGCTCATTTTTTTCTTAAGCCGCCTTTTCGACTTAACGAGCTTTTCTTTTTTCACTTTTTCTTTTTTTTTGACAGAGGTCATCTCATAGCCTTTGGTCACACTTAACTTGCAGAGTTTAACTGTCCTTGAGACGAATGTTGATGTATGCTTCAACTACTCATAAGTTCAAAGAAGATGTACCTGTTGTTTATGCATTTCAAAAGACATGGAAAAAACTATATTTTTTGAATTTTTTTGCTTTAAATATTAACATAAAAAATGGAAGAAAATTTCGCAAATAAAGAATAAATGAGAATTTCAAATAAATTGGCACAGGCTCTAGTTAATGTAAATGGAGTGGTGGCCCGCCAAAAGCGTAGCTCCACAGATTTTGAAAATTTTGGAAAATGGTAATTATATGGGAAAGGCACATTGAACACAATAACCACGGTTATCCCTAACAACTTTGAATTCCACTATTCCAAGTACTTGATTGGTGGGCGCTCCATATCGAAGGTCTTCTGACAGTTAAGGTGCCCCAAGTGAATTATATCTGATTTGATGCAGTTGCTTTGCCACAAGTGAAGGTCTTTTGACGGCTGAAATGCCCCAAGTGAATCATATCCAACCAGATGCAGTTACTTTGTCATAATACTTAACTTTTGCATAGATCGCCCTTGCGGGTTTCAACCTATCAGGATAAACATTTTTCATTTTTTCATCATTCTTTTTTTTACCTGTCTCTAACTTTTGCGTGGACCGCCCTTTCGGGTTTTCAGTCCACCGAGACGCTCTTTTTTGCCTAAGCCGCCTTTTCAGGTTTGCGACTTATCGAGCTTTTTCACTTTAACAAAGTATTTCTTGACTGCATCGGTATTCACAGAACGTACAAGTTCATCACCATTCTTTACAATTAGGCATTCTTTTGCCCCTGGAGTCTGGTAAAAATCAGATAACATATGTTTGAGCACAAGGCCACTTTTTGACATTCATGGCGACGAGCCTTCTTTGTCGAAACTTGCTTCATCCTTTTGATATAACCGTCCATGACATAAGACCGCAATGTATTTAAGTGAAACAAGCTTAACCTTCATCAGAACTTCCATTGACGGGACTCTGCACTTCATGTTGTATACTGAGGGATGGTGGGAGGGATTGCCCCTGTTGAAGTGTGTACTGGAGTACAATTCTTATACAAGGCAAATGCTAACATCTCATTGCCAATTTTTGCAATTGAATGTCATCTTCTGGACAGTCTTTCTTGATACTTCTTTGTAGCTTCAATGGCTGAGATGCCCCAGTAGGCAAGATTTCTCATTGGGAATCCATCCTCCTTTTCTTCAGTTTCAGACACAAGGAATTCAAAGTTGAGAGAGAGTACAAGATTAAGGTGTTCAACGGGTTTATTAATGCATGCTTTGATTATTGATTTTGACAGATAAGTGAAAATTATGATTATGCGAATATGATTAAAGAAAAAGAAATTTTTTGGTTTTTTGTATTACCATTTTTTTCCAGAAAAAGCTCAAAATAAAACAAAGTCGGGATCAAAGCGACCTTTTAATTAATGATGAAAATACATAAAGCAAAAAGCCCTAAACCAGTTCACTTTCGCCTCGGGTGGGACGAAAGGATTTTTTTTGAAAAACATAAGACAACAAACAAACATATTAATTGAACAAATGAGTAGTAGAAAGAAACATCAGCAATGACCCAAGTGCAACTAAACATTCCACGTGTCAACGAATATCATGATCCAGTTAACTTCCATGTCAGAGTTCAAACTTTAGAATGACCATAGGTTCTTTTGGACCAGCTTCTGAACTATTTTCTTCAAAGCAAAGCAGTCTTCAATATCGTGACCTGGTGCCCCTTGATGGAAGGCACAAAAGCGATCGGGTCTGTACCGGGCTGGCAATTTTGCTGGCAACGGAAGAGGTGCTTTGGTGTATACCAAATTCCTTTCAAGCAATATTGGAAACAAATCTGCATATTTCATGGGAATAGGATCAATCTGCGTTCTTGGAGCCTGTTGTCGAGGCTGTTGTTGAAACTGGGGTTGACACACTGGATTGGAAACAGCGTTTGTGATTGGCATAATAGAGGCAACAGGGTGATAAGCCAAATACTGTTGTTGAGGCCAACCTTCCACCATACTCGCTTCCTGGTCTTCATCCTCTGATCCATCAGTGGGAAAACTTCCTTTGACCAAACGTCCTTTTCGGACCAATTCTTCAATGCGCATACCCACGGTTATCATCTCTGCGAAGCTACCGGATGCACTTGTCAACATACGCTCATAATAGAACTGATCCAGAGTATCAAGGAAAATCTCGGGCAACTCTTTCTCTTCCAGAGATGAACGGACTTGCGCGGCGAAATCTCTCCAACGTTGGGCATAAGCTTTGAAGGACTCATTATCATCTTGGGTCATGGCCTGCAATTCACCTCTTTTTGGGGCCGAGTTCAAGTTGTAGTTGTATCGCTGAACGAAAGCCTCGCACAAATCATTGAAAGTTTTGATATCAACCTTGTTCAGACCCATGTACCATATCAGTGCGGCACCAGTCAAACTCTCTTGGAAACAATGGATAAGAAGTTCATCATCCTTGATATGAGCAGACATCTTTCTCACATACATCACCAGATGATCCTTAGGGCAAGTGTTCCCTTTGTACTTCTCAAAATCGGGGACCTTAAATTTGGGTGGTATCACGACATTGGGAACCAAGCAAAGGTCATAAGCATCCTGGCCAAACAGTTCTGTCCCACGGAGAGTTTTCAAATCCAGCTGTATTTTATCAAACTTTTCTTCCAGTTCATCTATCCGGTCATATGCAGCCACACCTTCTGAGTGATGAATGGGTTCATGGTTTTGCTTAACAGTGTTGACCAAAGGAGATGAGTAGGTCATGGCAGCTTGAGGGAACAAGGGGCCCGATTGAGGAATAGGCGTTGTCATTTGCACAAAAGGAGCTTGAACCTCGGAGACAACAGGACGAAATACTTCATCAGAACCTAAAGGTGTGCTCCAGAGATAACCTTCCAGCATAACATTTTGAGGAGTACTAGCGAACACCGTTGAAATCGGGGTAGTGGAAGCAACCGGCAGAGCTTGAGTGTTAGCAATAGGATGAGATAATGGGTGACTTTGTGCAACCGTCATCAAAGATACTAAGTTCCTCAAAATCTCATTTTCGGCCTGGAGGGTTGTCACCTCTTCACGAAGCTTGTGGTTCTCTTGTTCAGGGTGATCCATTCTGATTTGTCCGAGTGTTGTAAATGCGAGTAGACTGATGGATTGACCTTTTATTGAGAAGACACCATGTGAGACATGGACTAGAAACTATGAATGCCAAATGATGCATGATATGCTTATGCAAAAATATACAATTTTTGTTATCGAAGGATTTGTCAAAGTGAATTGTAAACATCACAGAGGAACATGGTTTCAGTTGAAAATTCATAAAGACATTGCAATCGGTTCCTTTTCAAAAGGTAAGAGTGAAACCCAGGAAGAAGTTCTTATCAAAAGCAAGAGCTTAGTTAAGATTTTTGAAGTTGTATTTCTCGGTGTTCATTCTTACAAGGTCCATACCTTTGATGTTTACAAGACAACTTGTCTAGATCCTTCGATTTTTGATGAAAAAGGTTTATAAATAAATGCATGTATGCATGATTATGCTAAAGAACATATAAAACATGGGAGGTTAAGTACACAAAGTTGGAGCTGAGGGTAAACACGTCATTTGGTAAGGACTAAGGTTTCAGATGCACTTATAACAAGGGTCCTAACAAAGTTCCCAAATTACAACCCCCTCCGAATTTTATTGGATGCCCGGGACAACACCCGGTCCAACAACATCCGTAGGAGAGTCTAGTTTGAGCGTAGCATCGCGTGTCGACTAAGACCAAGACAACACTTGGTTAGCCACCGCACTACATCCTAATAGCCAAGATGGGCTAAAGGTAACTAAGGTCCTTAGCTTCGACGGAAACTTAAAAGTAATAATGTCTAAACGCGACAACACACGCCGACGTATATCACTTCAAGATCCTCCGCTAAGTGTGGTTATATCACATGTTCCACCACACGAGAATACTCTCGGCATGTCACTATGATTCTACCACTCCTATCTTATATTTCACTCAAGCCCGGGTGTAGGACTTATTTCGCCACTCACGAAAAAAAAGTAAACAATTAGGCACGTATTTACAAAGGTATAAGCAAATAATAAAGCGCAAAAGTAAAGAAAGATAAAATAGGCTTAACCCTCTAAATGGTCCCCAGTGAAGTCGCAATTTCTGTGCTCTCGATTTTCGGGTATCAAAATCATTAATCGGATTTGAACCTTTAATCTTTGAACTCTCAACTTTTATTAGTGGGAAGGGAAAAAGTGAGTAAAAACCCTTATAAGACCTTGGATTCGGGGGTTGGCTTCTATTGGGGAAGGTGTTAGGCACCCGAACCGACTATGGTATCCCATAGGAACCTTCTACCTATTCTTAATCTTGCGCTAAATTAATTTTACTTATTAAAAAAATATTTAAGAGTTAAAATGAAAGAAAGGAGGAAGATGAAGCATGTTTTTGGTTATTTTTATTGATTTGGAAGGGCCAAAACCCTTAGCCTACTTACCCAAATAAATCGGGATCAAAATCAAGTAGTTCGGCTAAAGAACTTTTTGATGGGTTGAATTGATTTTAACATTTTTTGAAAAAAAGAGATTTTAAGAAGAGATGAGAGGCCTCAAGGCACGAGAAGAAAATACGATGAAGTTGGTTAATTTTAATTGCACGAAATCCATGTCTAATGTGGATATTAAATTGATTAACATTTGATTAAGGAAAATAAAAGGGAAAACACTTGGGTTACAAGCCAAGGTTTACTTTAAAGAAATTTGAATTTGATTTTTTTGATGAAAATATTTTACTAAACCAACGGTGAACTCGCGTAACGGCGGAAAAATTAAATAAGCGTAAAGCGATAAATAAAGTGGTAAAGTGTCGGTGCATGTGTCAGTGCGTGTGTCGGTTACATATTACATACCCTAAATACATTCTATGGTCTCAAAAGAAAAAAAATGCGCAAAAATAAATTACATCATTTCTTTAATTACAAACTAAACCAAAAAATAAAAATAAAATAAATGACGAAAAATTTAAATATGCATGCAATAATTCTATGAAACATATTATACCCACTAAGAAAGCAATTAAAAATAACAAAGCAATAAAACGCAAACACATTGAAATAAACACAAATGCTAGATTAAAAGAAGTAAAAATGCATGAGAAGATTTTTTTTAAATGCCTAACTACACTAAAACTACATGAGATAGAAATTTAACTATTAAATGAACTAAAGATGCATGATGTAAAAATTAAAACACTAATTAAAAATGCATGGAACATAGTTCAAATATCATATGAAGTAAAAAAATAAATGCATGAAATTAAAAAAGTTACTACAAAAACAAACAAAGGGGGTACAGGCAGCAAACAAAAAGGTGTAAATAGCAACAGAAAAAAAACAAACAGCCAAGAAATGGGCCTAGGGGAGGCTGAACGTGGGCTTGAGCAAGGGGGGTATAACAAGTAATAAAGGGGGTCGAAAAAGCAAAACAGTTCAGCAAGGAAAAAAAAGATTGGGCCGCAGTGGATAGAAAGAGTATAAAAGAGCAAGTTCTTTTTTTTTGTTCATTCTCTTATTCACTTCTCTCTCTAGAAAAAAAACACAAACACAAAAGGCTCTCCCCTCTCTCTACTATAGCCCCGCCGGAGAAGAAGAGGGACGGTGGCCGGAGAAGCTCCGGCGCGGTGGTCGGCCGAAGAGCCGCCGCGTCGGAGCTGTTACTATCTTTTTTTTTTAATTTTTTTTTTTTACTTTAAAAATGCAAACTTTTACGCTAAACTAAAATACGCATAAAACGCGAGTAAAAAATAAGAAATTAATACGCGAGCGACATTAAAATATACGCGACGAAAGAAAAATAAATGCGATCACAATACGAATAAAAACAGATATTACGGGAATTAGCGCGCGAACGAACGACTGAAAACGATCATCGTACGAATAAATAAAAAAATAAGTTGGTCAAAAATTAGGGTATGACAGATGCCCCTATTTAAGTTTCTCCGTCACGAGGATTTAAAAAGACGAAATTTTTTGAAACGACGGGTCGGAGAGACTTAAATATCAAGTACACCAATTTTTTGACCAACTCAGATATCGAGAAAGCTCTATGGATGTAATGATATGAGTTGTCTGTTATGTAAGTACGAATGCAATGACGACGAAAACACTAACTCGAAAACCAAATAAAGTGTTACTGGGGAGGAAAAAAGAATGTCCATTACCTTTACAGGGGTAAAGACGAACATATGAAAGGTAAAACTGTCAATTACCTTTACTGAGGTAACGACGAACATACGAAGGGTAAAACTGTCAATTACCTTTACTGAGGTAACGACAAACATACGAAGGGTAAAACTGTCAATTACCTTTACTAGGGTAAAGACGAACATACGAAGGGTAAAACTGTCTATTACCTTTACTGGGGTAAAGACGAACATACGAAGGGTAAAACTGTCTATTACATTTACTGGGGTAAAGACGAACATACGAAGGGTAAAACTGTCTATTACCTTTACTGGGGTAAAGACGAACATACGAAGGGTAAAACTGTCTATTACCTTTACTGGGGTAAAGACGAACATACGAACTGAAATACTGGTGATGCGTTACTATTACTGAAGCAACTTTGCTAAACAAATACAGGGTACAAATGAATACTCTTTGTACGAATGTAGCTTAAACAAGATACTGGGGGAAATTGAAGGGTGGGACCTACCACTTGAAATGAACTTGATTGGTAAACAAACCGAAATGAACACATTGGTGATGACATACTTTACTGGATACACTTCGAGTAAGACACGCGGGTAAAACACATATGAATGGTATCAGTATGCATGATATGTATGCGTGAATGAATGAACATGTATGAAAATATATTGGTGCGACTGACGAGACAAGATTGGGCAGGTCGTAAGGGTAGTGACCCGGTATTACAGTGCCAACACTTTGCATTCTTCACTGGGGATAATATCATTGGAGATGAATCAAATTACTATCGGAGTATCATCCGTTAACCAAACCAAAGCTGGGTAAAGAACTTATGACACAAAAAACCTGGCTGAGGTCGCCATTTCTGAACTGAACCAAAATACCTTCTCAAAATCGTGTTTCACATAGTCATTGCTTTTTTGTATTCTTTTTTTTTTTTTTTTTTTGAAATCCCTAACTTTTGCCTGGACCGCCCTTTCGGGTTTTCAATCCACCGGAAATATATTCTTTTTTTGTATGCCCCTAATTTTTGCCTGGATCGTCCTTTCGGGTTTTCAATCCACCGGGACGCTCATTTTTTTCTTAAGCCGCCTTTTCGGGTTTTCGACTTAACGAGCTTTTCTTTTTTCACTTTTTCTTTTTTTTTTGACAGAGGTCATCTCATAGCCTTTGGTCACACTTAACTTGCAGAGTTTAACTGTCCTTGAGACGAATGTTGATGTATGCTTCAACTACTCATAAGTTCAAAGAAGATGTACCTGTTGTTTATGCATTTCAAAAGACATGGAAAAAACTATATTTTTTGAATTTTTTTGCTTTAAATATTAACATCAAAAATGGAAGAAAATTTCGCAAATAAAGAATAAATGAGAATTTCAAATAAATTGGCACAGGCTCTAGTTAATGTAAATGGAGTGGTGGCCCGCCAAAAGCGTAGCTCCACAGATTTTGAAAATTTTGGAAAATGGTAATTATATGGGAAAGGCACATTGAACACAATAACCACGGTTCTCCCTAACAACTTTGAATTCCACTATTCCAAGTACTTGATTGGTGGGCGCTCCATATCGAAGGTCTTCTGACAGTTAAGGTGCCCCAAGTGAATTATATCTGATTTGATGCAGTTGCTTTGCCACAAGTGAAGGTCTTTTGACGGCTGAAATGCCCCAAGTGAATCATATCCAACCAGATGCAGTTACTTTGTCATAATACTTAACTTTTGCATAGATCGCCCTTGCGGGTTTCAACCTATCAGGATAAACATTTTTCATTTTTTCATCATTCTTTTTTTACCTGTCTCTAACTTTTGCGTGGACCGCCCTTTCGGGTTTTCAGTCCACCGAGACGCTCTTTTTTGCCTAAGCCGCCTTTTCAGGTTTACGACTTATCGAGCTTTTTCACTTTAACAAAGTATTTCTTGACTGCATCGGTATTCACAGGACGTACAAGTTCATCACCATTCTTTACAATTAGGCATTCTTTTGCCCCTGGAGTCTGGTAAAAATCAGATAACATATGTTTGAGCACAAGGCCACTTTTTGACATTCATGGCGACGAGCCTTCTTTGTCGAAACTTGCTTCATCCTTTTGATATAACCGTCCATGACATAAGACCGCAATGTATTTAAGTGAAACAAGCTTAACCTTCATCAGAACTTCCATTGACGGGACTCTGCACTTCATGTTGTATACTGAGGGATGGTGGGAGGGATTGCCCCTGTTGAAGTGTGTACTGGAGTACAATTCTTATACAAGGCAAATGCTAACATCTCATTGCCAATTTTTGCAATTGAATGTCATCTTCTGGACAGTCTTTCTTGATACTTCTTTGTAGCTTCAATGGCTGAGATGTCCCAGTAGGCAAGATTTCTCATTGGGAATCCATCCTCCTTTTCTTCAGTTTCAGACACAAGGAATTCAAAGTTGAGAGAGAGTACAAGATTAAGGTGTTCAACGGGTTTATTAATGCATGCTTTGATTATTGATTTTGACAGATAAGTGAAAATTATGATTATGCGAATATGATTAAAGAAAAAGAAATTTTTTGGTTTTTTGTATTACCATTTTTTTCCAGAAAAAGCTCAAAATAAAACAAAGTCGGGATCAAAGCGACCTTTTAATTAATGATGAAAATACATAAAGCAAAAAGCCCTAAACCAGTTCACTTTCGCCTCGGGTGGGACGAAAGGATTTTTTTTGAAAAACATAAGACAACAAACAAACATATTAATTGAACAAATGAGTAGTAGAAAGAAACATCAGCAATGACCCAAGTGCAACTAAACATTCCACGTGTCAACGAATATCATGATCCAGTTAACTTCCATGTCAGAGTTCAAACTTTAGAATGACCATAGGTTCTTTTGGACCAGCTTCTGAACTATTTTCTTCAAAGCAAAGCAGTCTTCAATATCGTGACCTGGTGCCCCTTGATGGAAGGCACAAAAGCGATCGGGTCTGTACCGGGCTGGCAATTTTGCTGGCAACGGAAGAGGTGCTTTGGTGTATACCAAATTCCTTTCAAGCAATATTGGAAACAAATCTGCATATTTCATGGGAATAGGATCAATCTGCGTTCTTGGAGCCTGTTGTCGAGGCTGTTGTTGAAACTGGGGTTGACACACTGGATTGGAAACAGCGTTTGTGATTGGCATAATAGAGGCAACAGGGTGATAAGCCAAATACTGTTGTTGAGGCCAACCTTCCACCATACTCGCTTCCTGGTCTTCATCCTCTGATCCATCAGTGGGAAAACTTCCTTTGACCAAACGTCCTTTTCGGACCAATTCTTCAATGCGCATACCCACGGTTATCATCTCTGCGAAGCTACCGGATGCACTTGTCAACATACGCTCATAATAGAACTGATCCAGAGTATCAAGGAAAATCTCGGGCAACTCTTTCTCTTCCAGAGATGAACGGACTTGCGCGGCGAAATGTCTCCAACGTTGGGCATAAGCTTTGAAGGACTCATTATCATCTTGGGTCATGGCCTGCAATTCACCTCTTTTTGGGGCCGAGTTCAAGTTGTAGTTGTATCGCTGAACGAAAGCCTCGCACAAATCATTGAAAGTTTTGATATCAACCTTGTTCAGACCCATGTACCATATCAGTGCGGCACCAGTCAAACTCTCTTGGAAACAATGGATAAGAAGTTCATCATCCTTGATATGAGCAGACATCTTTCTCACATACATCACCAGATGATCCTTAGGGCAAGTGTTCCCTTTGTACTTCTCAAAATCGGGGACCTTAAATTTGGGTGGTATCACGACATTGGGAACCAAGCAAAGGTCATAAGCATCCTGGCCAAACAGTTCTGTCCCACGGAGAGTTTTCAAATCCAGCTGTATTTTATCAAACTTTTCTTCCAGTTCATCTATCCGGTCATATGCAGCCACACCTTCTGAGTGATGAATGGGTTCATGGTTTTTCTTAACAGTGTTGACCAAAGGAGATGAGTAGGTCATGGCAGCTTGAGGGAACAAGGGGCCCGATTGAGGAATAGGCGTTGTCATTTGCACAAAAGGAGCTTGAACCTCGGAGACAACAGGACGAAATACTTCATCAGAACCTAAAGGTGTGCTCCAGAGATAACCTTCCAGCATAACATTTTGAGGAGTACTAGCGAACACCGTTGAAATCGGGGTAGTGGAAGCAACCGGCAGAGCTTGAGTGTTAGCAATAGGATGAGATAATGGGTGACTTTGTGCAACCGTCATCAAAGATACTAAGTTCCTCAAAATCTCATTTTCGGCCTGGAGGGTTGTCACCTCTTCACGAAGCTTGTGGTTCTCTTGTTCAGGGTGATCCATTCTGATTTGTCCGAGTGTTGTAAATGCGAGTAGACTGATGGATTGACCTTTTATTGAGAAGACACCATGTGAGACATGGACTAGAAACTATGAATGCCAAATGATGCATGATATGCTTATGCAAAAATATACAATTTTTGTTATCGAAGGATTTGTCAAAGTGAATTGTAAACATCACAGAGGAACATGGTTTCAGTTGAAAATTCATAAAGACATTGCAATCGGTTCCTTTTCAAAAGGTAAGAGTGAAACCAAGGAAGAAGTTCTTATCAAAAGCAAGAGCTTAGTTAAGATTTTTGAAGTTGTATTTCTCGGTGTTCATTCTTACAAGGTCCATACCTTTGATGTTTACAAGACAACTTGTCTAGATCCTTCGATTTTTGATGAAAAAGGTTTATAAATAAATGCATGTATGCATGATTATGCTAAAGAACATATAAAACATGGGAGGTTAAGTACACAAAGTTGGAGCTGAGGGTAAACACGTCATTTGGTAAGGACTAAGGTTTCAGATGCACTTATAACAAGGGTCCTAACAAAGTTCCCAAATTACAACCCCCTCCGAATTTTATTGGATGCCCGGGACAACACCCGGTCCAACAACATCCGTAGGAGAGTCTAGTTTGAGCGTAGCATCGCGTGTCGACTAAGACCAAGACAACACTTGGTTAGCCACCGCACTACATCCTAATAGCCAAGATGGGCTAAAGGTAACTAAGGTCCTTAGCTTCGACGGAAACTTAAAAGTAATAATGTCTAAACGCGACAACACACGCCGACGTATATCACTTCAAGATCCTCCGCTAAGTGTGGTTATATCACATGTTCCACCACACGAGAATACTCTCGGCATGTCACTATGATTCTACCACTCCTATCTTATATTTCACTCAAGCCCGGGTGTAGGACTTATTTCGCCACTCACGAAAAAAAAGTAAACAATTAGGCACGTATTTACAAAGGTATAAGCAAATAATAAAGCGCAAAAGTAAAGAAAGATAAAATAGGCTTAACCCTCTAAATGGTCCCCAGTGAAGTCGCAATTTCTGTGCTCTCGATTTTCGGGTATCAAAATCATTAATCGGATTTGAACCTTTAATCTTTGAACTCTCAACTTTTATTAGTGGGAAGGGAAAAAGTGAGTAAAAACCCTTATAAGACCTTGGATTCGGGGGTTGGCTTCTATTGGGGAAGGTGTTAGGCACCCGAACCGACTATGGTATCCCATAGGAACCTTCTACCTATTCTTAATCTTGCGCTAAATTAATTTTACTTATTAAAAAAATATTTAAGAGTTAAAATGAAAGAAAGGAGGAAGATGAAGCATGTTTTTGGTTATTTTTATTGATTTGGAAGGGCCAAAACCCTTAGCCTACTTACCCAAATAAATCGGGATCAAAATCAAGTAGTTCGGCTAAAGAACTTTTTGATGGGTTGAATTGATTTTAACATTTTTTGAAAAAAAGAGATTTTAAGAAGAGATGAGAGGCCTCAAGGCACGAGAAGAAAATACGATGAAGTTGGTTAATTTTAATTGCACGAAATCCATGTCTAATGTGGATATTAAATTGATTAACATTTGATTAAGGAAAATAAAAGGGAAAACACTTGGGTTACAAGCCAAGGTTTACTTTAAAGAAATTTGAATTTGATTTTTTTGATGAAAATATTTTACTAAACCAACGGTGAACTCGCGTAACGGCGGAAAAATTAAATAAGCGTAAAGCGATAAATAAAGTGGTAAAGTGTCGGTGCATGTGTCAGTGCGTGTGTCGGTTACATATTACATACCCTAAATACATTCTATGGTCTCAAAAGAAAAAAAATGCGCAAAAATAAATTACATCATTTCTTTAATTACAAACTAAACCAAAAAATAAAAATAAAATAAATGACGAAAAATTTAAATATGCATGCAATAATTCTATGAAACATATTATACCCACTAAGAAAGCAATTAAAAATAACAAAGCAATAAAACGCAAACACATTGAAATAAACACAAATGCTAGATTAAAAGAAGTAAAAATGCATGAGAAGATTTTTTTTAAATGCCTAACTACACTAAAACTACATGAGATAGAAATTTAACTATTAAATGAACTAAAGATGCATGATGTAAAAATTAAAACACTAATTAAAAATGCATGGAACATAGTTCAAATATCATATGAAGTAAAAAAATAAATGCATGAAATTAAAAAAGTTACTACAAAAACAAACAAAGGGGGTACAGGCAGCAAACAAAAAGGTGTAAATAGCAACAGAAAAAAAACAAACAGCCAAGAAATGGGCCTAGGGGAGGCTGAACGTGGGCTTGAGCAAGGAGGGTATAACAAGTAATAAAGGGGGTCGAAAAAGCAAAACAGTCCAGCAAGGAAAAAAAAGATTGGGCCGCAGTGGATAGAAAGAGTATAAAAGAGCAAGTTCTTTTTTTTTGTTCATTCTCTTATTGACTTCTCTCTCTAGAAAAAAAACACAAACACAAAAGGCTCTCCCCTCTCTCTACTATAGCCCCGCCGGAGAAGAAGAGGGACGGTGGCCGGAGAAGCTCCGGCGCGGTGGTCGGCCGAAGAGCCGCCGCGCCGGAGCGGTTACTATCTTTTTTTTTTAATTTTTTTTTTTTACTTTAAAAATGCAAACTTTTACGCTAAACTAAAATACGCATAAAACGCGAGTAAAAAATAAGAAATTAATACGCGAGCGACATTAAAATATACGCGACGAAAGAAAAATAAATGCGATCACAATACGAATAAAAACAGATATTACGGGAATTAGCGCGCGAACGAACGACTGAAAACGATCATCGTACGAATAAATAAAAAAATAAGTTGGTCAAAAATTAGGGTATGACAGATGCCCCTATTTAAGTTTCTCCGTCACGAGGATTTAAAAAGACGAAATTTTTTGAAACGACGGGTCGGAGAGACTTAAATATCAAGTACACCAATTTTTTGACCAACTCAGAAATTGAGAAAGCTCTATGGATGTAATGATATGAGTTGTCTGTTATGTAAGTACGAATGCAATGACGACGAAAACACTAACTCGAAAACCAAATAAAGTGTTACTGGGGAGGAAAAAAGAATGTCCATTACCTTTACAGGGGTAAAGACGAACATATGAAAGGTAAAACTGTCAATTACCTTTACTGAGGTAACGACGAACATACGAAGGGTAAAACTGTCAATTACCTTTACTGAGGTAACGACAAACATACGAAGGGTAAAACTGTCAATTACCTTTACTAGGGTAAAGACGAACATACGAAGGGTAAAACTGTCTATTACCTTTACTGGGGTAAAGACGAACATACGAAAGGTAAAACTGTCTATTACATTTACTGGGGTAAAGACGAACATACGAAGGGTAAAACTGTCTATTACCTTTACTGGGGTAAAGACGAACATACGAAGGGTAAAACTGTCTATTACCTTTACTGGGGTAAAGACGAACATACGAACTGAAATACTGGTGATGCGTTACTATTACTGAAGCAACTTTGCTAAACAAATACAGGGTACAAATGAATACTCTTTGTACGAATGTAGCTTAAACAAGATACTGGGGGAAATTGAAGGGTGGGACCTACCACTTGAAATGAACTTGATTGGTAAACAAACCGAAATGAACACATTGGTGATGACATACTTTACTGGATACACTTCGAGTAAGACACGCGGGTAAAACACATATGAATGGTATCAGTATGCATGATATGTATGCGTGAATGAATGAACATGTATGAAAATATATTGGTGCGACTGACGAGACAAGATTGGGCAGGTCGTAAGGGTAGTGACCCGGTATTACAGTGCCAACACTTTGCATTCTTCACTGGGGATAATATCATTGGAGATGAATCAAATTACTATCGGAGTATCATCCGTTAACCAAACCAAAGCTGGGTAAAGAACTTATGACACAAAAAACCTGGCTGAGGTCGCCATTTCTGAACTGAACCAAAATACCTTCTCAAAATCGTGCTTCACATAGTCATTGCTTTTTTGTATTCTTTTTTTTTTTTTTTTTTGAAATCCCTAACTTTTGCCTGGACCGCCCTTTCGGGTTTTCAATCCACCGGAAATATATTCTTTTTTTGTATGCCCCTAATTTTTGCCTGGATCGTCCTTTCGGGTTTTCAATCCACCGGGACGCTCATTTTTTTCTTAAGCCGCCTTTTCGGGTTTTCGACTTAACGAGCTTTTCTTTTTTCACTTTTTCTTTTTTTTTGACAGAGGTCATCTCATAGCCTTTGGTCACACTTAACTTGCAGAGTTTAACTGTCCTTGAGACGAATGTTGATGTATGCTTCAACTACTCATAAGTTCAAAGAAGATGTACCTGTTGTTTATGCATTTCAAAAGACATGGAAAAAACTATATTTTTTGAATTTTTTTGCTTTAAATATTAACATCAAAAATGGAAGAAAATTTCGCAAATAAAGAATAAATGAGAATTTCAAATAAATTGGCACAGGCTCTAGTTAATGTAAATGGAGTGGTGGCCCGCCAAAAGCGTAGCTCCACAGATTTTGAAAATTTTGGAAAATGGTAATTATATGGGAAAGGCACATTGAACACAATAACCACGGTTCTCCCTAACAACTTTGAATTCCACTATTCCAAGTACTTGATTGGTGGGCGCTCCATATCGAAGGTCTTCTGACAGTTAAGGTGCCCCAAGTGAATTATATCTGATTTGATGCAGTTGCTTTGCCACAAGTGAAGGTCTTTTGACGGCTGAAATGCCCCAAGTGAATCATATCCAACCAGATGCAGTTACTTTGTCATAATACTTAACTTTTGCATAGATCGCCCTTGCGGGTTTCAACCTATCAGGATAAACATTTTTCATTTTTTCATTATTCTTTTTTTACCTGTCTCTAACTTTTGCGTGGACCGCCCTTTCGGGTTTTCAGTCCACCGAGACGCTCTTTTTTGCCTAAGCCGCCTTTTCCGGTTTGCGACTTATCGAGCTTTTTCACTTTAACAAAGTATTTCTTGACTGCATCGGTATTCACAGGACGTACAAGTTCATCACCATTCTTTACAATTAGGCATTCTTTTGCCCCTGGAGTCTGGTAAAAATCAGATAACATATGTTTGAGCACAAGGCCACTTTTTGACATTCATGGCGACGAGCCTTCTTTGTCGAAACTTGCTTCATCCTTTTGATATAACCGTCCATGACATAAGACCGCAATGTATTTAAGTGAAACAAGCTTAACCTTCATCAGAACTTCCATTGACGGGACTCTGCACTTCATGTTGTATACTGAGGGATGGTGGGAGGGATTGCCCCTGTTGAAGTGTGTACTGGAGTACAATTCTTATACAAGGCAAATGCTAACATCTCATTGCCAATTTTTGCAATTGAATGTCATCTTCTGGACAGTCTTTCTTGATACTTCTTTGTAGCTTCAATGGCTGAGATGCCCCAGTAGGCAAGATTTCTCATTGGGAATCCATCCTCCTTTTCTTCAGTTTCAGACACAAGGAATTCAAAGTTGAGAGAGAGTACAAGATTAAGGTGTTCAACGGGTTTATTAATGCATGCTTTGATTATTGATTTTGACAGATAAGTGAAAATTATGATTATGCGAATATGATTAAAGAAAAAGAAATTTTTTGGTTTTTTGTATTACCATTTTTTTCCAGAAAAAGCTCAAAATAAAACAAAGTCGGGATCAAAGCGACCTTTTAATTAATGATGAAAATACATAAAGCAAAAAGCCCTAAACCAGTTCACTTTCGCCTCGGGTGGGACGAAAGGATTTTTTTTGAAAAACATAAGACAACAAACAAACATATTAATTGAACAAATGAGTAGTAGAAAGAAACATCAGCAATGACCCAAGTGCAACTAAACATTCCACGTGTCAACGAATATCATGATCCAGTTAACTTCCATGTCAGAGTTCAAACTTTAGAATGACCATAGGTTCTTTTGGACCAGCTTCTGAACTATTTTCTTCAAAGCAAAGCAGTCTTCAATATCGTGACCTGGTGCCCCTTGATGGAAGGCACAAAAGCGATCGGGTCTGTACCGGGCTGGCAATTTTGCTGGCAACGGAAGAGGTGCTTTGGTGTATACCAAATTCCTTTCAAGCAATATTGGAAACAAATCTGCATATTTCATGGGAATAGGATCAATCTGCGTTCTTGGAGCCTGTTGTCGAGGCTGTTGTTGAAACTGGGGTTGACACACTGGATTGGAAACAGCGTTTGTGATTGGCATAATAGAGGCAACAGGGTGATAAGCCAAATACTGTTGTTGAGGCCAACCTTCCACCATACTCGCTTCCTGGTCTTCATCCTCTGATCCATCAGTGGGAAAACTTCCTTTGACCAAACGTCCTTTTCGGACCAATTCTTCAATGCGCATACCCACGGTTATCATCTCTGCGAAGCTACCGGATGCACTTGTCAACATACGCTCATAATAGAACTGATCCAGAGTATCAAGGAAAATCTCGGGCAACTCTTTCTCTTCCAGAGATGAACGGACTTGCGCGGCGAAATCTCTCCAACGTTGGGCATAAGCTTTGAAGGACTCATTATCATCTTGGGTCATGGCCTGCAATTCACCTCTTTTTGGGGCCGAGTTCAAGTTGTAGTTGTATCGCTGAACGAAAGCCTCGCACAAATCATTGAAAGTTTTGATATCAACCTTGTTCAGACCCATGTACCATATCAGTGCGGCACCAGTCAAACTCTCTTGGAAACAATGGATAAGAAGTTCATCATCCTTGATATGAGCAAACATCTTTCTCACATACATCACCAGATGATCCTTAGGGAAAGTGTTCCCTTTGTACTTCTCAAAATCGGGGACCTTAAATTTGGGTGGTATCACGACATTGGGAACCAAGCAAAGGTCATAAGCATCCTGGCCAAACAGTTCTGTCCCACGGAGAGTTTTCAAATCCAGCTGTATTTTATCAAACTTTTCTTCCAGTTCATCTATCCGGTCATATGCAGCCACACCTTCTGAGTGATGAATGGGTTCATGGTTTTGCTTAACAGTGTTGACCAAAGGAGATGAGTAGGTCATAGCAGCTTGAGGGAACAAGGGGCCCGATTGAGGAATAGGCGTTGTCATTTGCACAAAAGGAGCTTGAACCTCGGAGACAACAGGACGAAATACTTCATCAGAACCTAAAGGTGTGCTCCAGAGATAACCTTCCAGCATAACATTTTGAGGAGTACTAGCGAACACCGTTGAAATCGGGGTAGTGGAAGCAACCGGCAGAGCTTGAGTGTTAGCAATAGGATGAGATAATGGGTGACTTTGTGCAACCGTCATCAAAGATACTAAGTTCCTCAAAATCTCATTTTCGGCCTGGAGGGTTGTCACCTCTTCACGAAGCTTGTGGTTCTCTTGTTCAGGGTGATCCATTCTGATTTGTCCGAGTGTTGTAAATGCGAGTAGACTGATGGATTGACCTTTTATTGAGAAGACACCATGTGAGACATGGACTAGAAACTATGAATGCCAAATGATGCATGATATGCTTATGCAAAAATATACAATTTTTGTTATCGAAGGATTTGTCAAAGTGAATTGTAAACATCACAGAGGAACATGGTTTCAGTTGAAAATTCATAAAGACATTGCAATCGGTTCCTTTTCAAAAGGTAAGAGTGAAACCAAGGAAGAAGTTCTTATCAAAAGCAAGAGCTTAGTTAAGATTTTTGAAGTTGTATTTCTCGGTGTTCATTCTTACAAGGTCCATACCTTTGATGTTTACAAGACAACTTGTCTAGATCCTTCGATTTTTGATGAAAAAGGTTTATAAATAAATGCATGTATGCATGATTATGCTAAAGAACATATAAAACATGGGAGGTTAAGTACACAAAGTTGGAGCTGAGGGTAAACACGTCATTTGGTAAGGACTAAGGTTTCAGATGCACTTATAACAAGGGTCCTAACAAAGTTCCCAAATTACAACCCCCTCCGAATTTTATTGGATGCCCGGGACAACACCCGGTCCAACAACATCCGTAGGAGAGTCTAGTTTGAGCGTAGCATCGCGTGTCGACTAAGACCAAGACAACACTTGGTTAGCCACCGCACTACATCCTAATAGCCAAGATGGGCTAAAGGTAACTAAGGTCCTTAGCTTCGACGGAAACTTAAAAGTAATAATGTCTAAACGCGACAACACACGCCGACGTATATCACTTCAAGATCCTCCGCTAAGTGTGGTTATATCACATGTTCCACCACACGAGAATACTCTCGGCATGTCACTATGATTCTACCACTCCTATCTTATATTTCACTCAAGCCCGGGTGTAGGACTTATTTCGCCACTCACGAAAAAAAAGTAAACAATTAGGCACGTATTTACAAAGGTATAAGCAAATAATAAAGCGCAAAAGTAAAGAAAGATAAAATAGGCTTAACCCTCTAAATGGTCCCCAGTGAAGTCGCCATTTCTGTGCTCTCGATTTTCGGGTATCAAAATCATTAATCGGATTTGAACCTTTAATCTTTGAACTCTCAACTTTTATTAGTGGGAAGGGAAAAAGTGAGTAAAAACCCTTATAAGACCTTGGATTCGGGGGTTGGCTTCTATTGGGGAAGGTGTTAGGCACCCGAACCGACTATGGTATCCCATAGGAACCTTCTACCTATTCTTAATCTTGCGCTAAATTAATTTTACTTATTAAAAAAATATTTAAGAGTTAAAATGAAAGAAAGGAGGAAGATGAAGCATGCTTTTGGTTATTTTTATTGATTTGGAAGGGCCAAAACCCTTTGCCTACTTACCCAAATAAATCGGGATCAAAATCAAGTAGTTCGGCTAAAGAACTTTTTGATGGGTTGAATTGATTTTAACATTTTTTGAAAAAAAGAGATTTTAAGAAGAGATGAGAGGCCTCAAGGCACGAGAAGAAAATACGATGAAGTTGGTTAATTTTAATTGCACGAAATCCATGTCTAATGTGGATATTAAATTGATTAACATTTGATTAAGGAAAATAAAAGGGAAAACACTTGGGTTACAAGCCAAGGATTACTTTAAAGAAATTTGAATTTGATTTTTTTGATGAAAATATTTTACTAAACCAACGGTGAACTCGCGTAACGGCGGAAAAATTAAATAAGCGTAAAGCGATAAATAAAGTGGTAAAGTGTCGGTGCATGTGTCAGTGCGTGTGTCGGTTACATATTACATACCCTAAATACATTCTATGGTCTCAAAAGAAAAAAAATGCGCAAAAATAAATTACATCATTTCTTTAATTACAAACTAAACCAAAAAATAAAAATAAAATAAATGACGAAAAATTTAAATATGCATGCAATAATTCTATGAAACATATTATACCCACTAAGAAAGCAATTAAAAATAACAAAGCAATAAAACGCAAACACATTGAAATAAACACAAATGCTAGATTAAAAGAAGTAAAAATGCATGAGAAGATTTTTTTTAAATGCCTAACTACACTAAAACTACATGAGATAGAAATTTAACTATTAAATGAACTAAAGATGCATGATGTAAAAATTAAAACACTAATTAAAAATGCATGGAACATAGTTCAAATATCATATGAAGTAAAAAAATAAATGCATGAAATTAAAAAAGTTACTACAAAAACAAACAGGCAGCAAACAAAAAGGTGTAAATAGCAACAGAAAAAAAACAAACAGCCAAGAAATGGGCCTAGGGGAGGCTGAACGTGGGCTTGAGCAAGGGGGGTATAACAAGTAATAAAGGGGGTCGAAAAAGAAAAACAGTTCAGCAAGGAAAAAAAAGATTGGGCCGCAGTGGATAGAAAGAGTATAAAAGAGCAAGTTCTTTTTTTTTGTTCATTCTCTTATTCACTTCTCTCTCTAGAAAAAAAAACACAAACACAAAAGGCTCTCCCCTCTCTCTACTATAGCCCCGCCGGAGAAGAAGAGGGACGGTGGCCGGGGAAGCTCCGGCGCGGTGGTCAACCGGAGAGCCGCCGCGCCGGAGCGGTTACTATCTTTTTTTTTAATTTTTTTTTTTTACTTTAAAAATGCAAACTTTTACGCTAAACTAAAATACGCATAAAACGCGAGTAAAAAATAAGAAATTAATACGCGAGCGACATTAAAATATACGCGACGAAAGAAAAATAAATGCGATCACAATACGAATAAAAACAGATATTACGGGAATTAGCACGCGAACGAACGACTGAAAACGATCATCGTACGAATAAATAAAAAAATAAGTTGGTCAAAAATTAGGGTATGACATATATCAAGTGTTCAAACTCTTATTCAATTTTCTGTAAATTGTGTTAGAAGTCTCTTGTCTGCATGCTTGAGCATTTGAAGTCTCTTGAGTGTGTCCTTGAGCAAAAGAAGTCATTTGCTTGTGTGCTTGAGCATTGGAAGTCTCTTGTTGTGTGCTTGAGCAACTTGTAATTTGTTATTACATTTTAGTGAACTCTCCTTGGAAGTGCAAGGGGGACAAGACTACTTCCGGTTTGTGGAAGGAACCTGTATAATTGTTTGTGTTCTTTCTCTTTCCCTTATCTCTTTACTTTATCCGCTGCAACAGACTCTGAACTCCGATCAGAACCTAAACTCTATCAGACTCTGATTTGGAAAACATAATCATTCTTTCAAAGAGACGCGAAAAAGTTAACACAATTCAACCCCCCCCCCCCGTCTCTTGTGTCTTTCTCACCTTCACACTGATTGTATATCAAGTGTTCAACCTCAAACAATTTTCTTTGTAATTCTGTTTGAATAGAAGTCTTTTACAGTTGTGCTTGAGCATATGAAGTCTCTTGATTTTGTTCTTGAGCATAGGAAATCTCTTGCAGTTTTGCTTGAGTAGTTTGAAGTCTCTTACTTTAGTGTTTGAACAAGTGTAATCAGATATTTATTTTAGTGAACTCTCCTTGGAAGTGCAAGGGGGACAAGACTACTTCCGGTTTGTGGAAGGAACCTGCATAATTGCTTGGTGTCTTTCTTCTTTTTCTCTTTATTTACTTATCTGCTGCATTTAGACTATGAACATTACTTTAGAAGCTGAGCTCTATCAGGTTCTGAACAAGTAATTTCAGTTTTAGGAGAAGAAAAAGAAAACACAATTCAAACCCCCTTCTTGTGTTTTTCTCACCTTCAATTGGTATCTATAGCCTTGGTCTATTGTCTTAACACTTAATAGTGTAACAGAAAAAGATCTGAGAAAAACATGTCTGGTGATAGCTCTATTCCTGGAAATAGTAACAATATTGTTCACTATAACTATGGCACTGTTGATGATAAGAAATCTGACTTCAACAAAGCTCCAGAGTTTAATGCAGATCTTGAAGAGCTTTAGGATATTCTTGAAGATGGTGTTACTGACTTGGTCCTTGATGTAGAAGGAGTTGTTGTTGATAGAAAGAAACATACTCATGCTCAGAAGAAGTTTTACAAGAAACATCACAAGATCAGAGGAATCCTTGTTGCTTCTATACCTCGCACGGAGTACATGAAGATGAATGAAAAATCTACTGCAACGGCAATGTTTGCTTCACTGTGTGCAAACTATGAAGGTAGTAAGAAGGTTAGAGAAGCAAAGGCTGCCATGCTTGTTCATCAATATGAGTTGTTTAAGATGAAAGAGGACGAAAGTATTGAGGCTATGTACTTAAGATTTCAGACTCTAGTATCTGGACATCAAATATTGAAGAAAAGCTATGTAGCTTCTGATCATGTGAGCAAGATACTCAGAAGCTTACTTGCTAGATGGAGATCTAAAGTTAATGTTATTGAGGAAGTTAGAGATTTAAACACTTTAAGTGTTGAAGATCTTATGAGCTCTCTCAAGGTTCATTAGATTAGTCTTAATGAGCATGAATCTGCCAAAAAGACAAAATCTTTTGCTCCAATCTACTGTTGGAACAAAATGTGTTTAACATTATCCTTTGAGTTTTGATGATAACAAGGTATTAAAAATTGTCAATTGAATATGCTAATATTTGTTCAAGTGTGCAGGACCACAAACAAAAATTTAAGTGTCTCTAACAAAAGCATAGGTTCTGAAAGAACAAATGAGAGCAGTGGAATATACAAAAAGAAAGCTTGTGTTGCAAGAAAACATCTGAAGAAAAAAGGTTCTGAAGATCATCAGAAGCACTATCATCAGAAGTTGTTCACCAGAAGCTGACGTCATCATCAGAAGCTGATAGTATGGAAGCTTCAGAATTGGTTAAGTTGTCATTTTTCATGTCTATCATTGCAGAAGGAATAGAAGCCTGGAGCAACGACTATTTTAGAGGAATTTGAAGGCATTGGATGCTTATTCTTTGAAGAACGCTAGTAAACCTGAGATCTCTATCCGACACAATGCTAGGTGAAACACCATACAATCTGACAATCTGCTCGATGTAGATCTCTGCCTACTTCGCCATAGACAAATCGGTCGTAATAGGAATAAAATGTGTTAACTTCGTCAACCAATCCACAACTACCCAAATTGATTAACTACCCTTCACAGACTTAGGCAAACCTCCCACAAAATCCATCGAGATACTATCGCACTTCCACTCATGTAAGACTCGTAATATAGCTACAACAAAATATTAGGCTTTTATTTTGTTCTGATGCTTTCCTTGTTAATAAATGAGTTTATGAAATGTCTTGACATTGTCTGAATTTCAAAATTATATATTTTTCTATCGATTTTGAGAAAATGTGTTGGATGTACTAGTTTAAATTTTCTATATATCAAGAGCGTCGTGATAATTTAAACTAGAGTGTTTATACAATGTTAGAATAGGAAGATGAACTCATTATATTTCTCCAAGTTTTGGAAATGAGATTTTTATCGGAAAGATATTTTGATTTCAAATCTGTTATTTGGAATGAGAAAATAGTTGAGCAAATTAATTATGTGAGATCTAGAATAGATTTACATATGTTGTTTTTAGATTATGTGTGATTGGTATGACTTTCAGAATATTTGTTAAGCATGAAAATATAGATGAATATGTTTTCTGACTTATGTTATGTGAAATGTTATGATTTTGTGTTTTTCTTAATCGTGAGCATCATTGGTGATTTTGAGATTTGGATAGAACCAAATATGAATTCACTTGTAAATGAAATATTATTGTACATTGAGAGTCATTATATTCATTCATGAAATTTATTTATCATTAAAATGATATTTTGAGAATTTTGTGTTATTAGAGTTGTTGGTTGACGAATTTCTGAAAATAATGTATTAGAGAATGAATAGTGATTTTTGAGTAAGAAGGTAATTCTAAGAGGTTTGTGACTTAGTTAGTGCTCTAAACTGCGAGAACCGATTCCGGTTTATTTATAAACCACTCCACCTACTATATATAGTAAGTGTGTGGTTCAAAACTAACAAAATCACATCTCTCTCTCTTTCCCGCTACAAACCCGTAAGCCACCCTCCCTCCTCCATCTTCATCTTGTTTTGGCCGTAATTTATTCGTTCCTTGTCCGAATCGGACAGACGAAACCTACCTTCCTTAGTGCGAATCATCGACGTTGGATTGATAGCTTTGCCGCTATCTAAAATTAATACTTTATATTCGCCCCAAATTCAACCTGCATTTGATTGGCCTCATTACAGATCCTTCACATTGTTATGTTGATTAAACACAATCATCTGATTCATCTTATTCACAACATAATACGATCTCACTTGGAAGAGATTTTTTTGAATTCGCCTTTTCTTAAGATGAGAGTCCTTTATCTCTCTCAATGGAGTTCTTGGTAAGGTCGATCTAGGTAAAAAGCTGGAGCATGTTTACAAGCCAAAGATTCATAAATATGTTAAAAAAATCGAAGAATGCAGGTAATAGTACATATAAATTATATGAAGCACATGTTGATAAGAATCACGCGGGTTTAGTTGTGCCTACATAACTTATAGTAAATATGCCTCCAGAACATAAACAAGTTGAAGATCCCATTTTGGTTGTCCAAAACCTAGATAAAACTGGTGTTGTGGAGAATCCCATAGTGGTTTAGCAGGTTAATGTGACCATGATACCCCAACAACAATGCTTCTTTTAGTTTTGCTATGCATAATATGTCACGGATCAGTTGATTCTAGATAGGCATGAAATTCTTGAGCAACACCCCGAGAATATTGGAACCGGTTTCACAACATTCTCACCTTCCACCGAAGCATGTTGTGAATGTTGGGAATACCGAACATAATGAGAAGTTGGAGGAGTCTGCGCATAATTCTCATGAGGAAAATGTGACCGAAACTCAGTTGGCTATGGAGGTGGCAGTGGTTCCTCCCCCACACCAATGTCTTGTGCTTGAAAAGGACTTAGAATTCCTTCGGCATGTGAGGGCTTAGGAGAATAATGCTTCAGAAGAACCTTTCACTCTTTACTTGACGAAGATTCTGAGGAAGAAATTGAATCAGATTGCTAAAATTCATACACTCGCTCAAAGGGTGAACTCAAGGGTGGTTGAGCTACACAGTTTTCCTTTAGGGCCATTTTTCTTCTTTATTTCTTTTTCTTTAACTTTTTTACTTGCTTTTAGCTTTTCTTAGGATTCTGTTTTGCCCCCACATTTATACATTTTTTCCCAGTGGAATATAATAGGGGCTGCTTATCCAGAATGTTTCTATGTGTGTGGTTAATAGAGATCAGTAGAGACCACATTAAGAAATTAGACAACTATATATCTTATAATTTCATTTTTTCTGAATGCTCATAGACAAATTTTGTATTCAGAAGACAAACTTTTTTAGTGATGATCTTACACTTGGTTTTGAAGCAATGTTCATTTGATTTCCTATCTTGGTGCAGCGTTCATTTGATTTAAATTGACAAATCAACTTCGATCAATGCTTAGGTCGTCAACACTGCGTATTCCCTATTTATGCTATTTTTTGCAGGTATTTTTTGGTCTTAAGAAAATCAACCAAATCCAAAATACAATAAATATTTAATCAGTGACTTTGAGAAAGATTCATTACATTTATGGTTATGAATTTATTTCGAAAATATTTGATTTATATTTTCTTCATGAGAACTCCTACTTATAGAGAAAGACAACTAAGTAACTCCTATTTCATAGTAGGCATGGCAACAAAATTCATACTCTTGTGTATTCGTTCGAACCAAACCTAATTTGATGGATATTCCCCGCTTTGATTGAGTTTGGGTATGGGTTTGGGTTTTCCCCGATTTCAAAACACGGGTATGGGTTGGGTAACAGGGATATAGGTACCCACCCCAAACTCATATCCAAACCTGACCCGAATGTTGAAAATCAATTTATTACCCATTTTATATAAATAAAAACCCAAACCCTAAATCATTTTACTCACAAAGTCAGAGTCTCAGTCTTTCAGTTAACACTTATTTATCATAGTTCTCTCTTTTCTCCTTTCATATCTCAAAATCTCAGCCTCTCTTCTCCATCGCCATAGTCATCGATCGTAGTCATCTCTTGGTTGGACAACTCATTAAAATGTTGCACTCGGGGCTGAAAAATACTTCTACTTTTATTAAAAAAAAAGTTTATCCACTACGAGGATGGGGATGGGGCAGGGATACCCGAACCCATCGGGAACGTGGATGGAATTCAATTTCTCATCTATGCTGGGTATGGGTAGGGTAGCGAGTAAGTATATGAAGTATGGTATGAGGACGGGGAACGTAAAATTCGTCCCCACCCCGCCCCATTGTCATGCCTACTTTAGAGACACTACAATCGTGACAATTACTTTATTGAGCTAGATCTCAGTAGATCATGTAGTGTGGATTGACACACCACTAAAATTTTAATCTTTGTTGGCTTGTATTTATAGAATTGAGTGTTGGAATTAATTTAATAATTCATCAAAATCAAGCCGTGCTCTATACTTATACTTTAGTGCAGAATAAACATAGGAAGATTTGCCACATCCGTCTAGATAAGCATGACCACACACGTATAGTCAACCGGTAGGTTGCATTATAGAACTCACTGAGACAATATGTCTCATCTCAATCCTTATTTGTTTCAGATCAGCAAGTGGTTTTAGCAGGATGTGGCAAGTTCGTGGCCGAGTGGATAATCAGCAAGGATTCGTTCGTACCCGCTGCAGGATGCTCTTATGGATTTAGAAGTGTTTCTAGGTGTATATTGGGTAGGTGTATTGTATTTTGTTGATGTACGAACGCGAATTGTTGTATATGATATTCATTCGAAGAAATAAAGTTGTAAATTTTAATGTATCTAGTACTAATGTTAATGCACATGCTAAACTTTTTAGATACGTTTAGTGTGAGCATTATAACAACCTAGTATACTTTGATGGTCAATTTGGATTTTCCATTATTTCGTTCTTAGGTTATCGTGAAATCCACTCATATTAAGTCAATATTAGAAGAAGACAAACTTTGTTTGTTGTTCTTCAGAGCGTTGACTTCATCCATTGTCTTAAGATTAAAGCTTATCTTCAAGTTTTGGTGCATCTTGACTAGATTTTTGACTTTTTGTTGACTATCATAGTCTTGTCATAGTGATTTGTTTTGCGTATAAAAATTGTTTTTCGTTTAAAGGATGGTGTTTCACACATTGTTATGATCAAAACCTTTTTTTGTTTTGAAGAAATGTTATGATCAAAATCTTAGAGACATATTCTAAAACCCACTTTTGGTTCAACAGAATCCTGTTTTTCCGATCTTAAGGGAAATAATGCTAACTCTCTTCTAGACTCAGGCGATCTTACCTTTTATGTGTCCTTATTTAAGTCATGTGCCGATTAATTTATGAAGATATGGCTCTAGACTCTAGTCCTTGATTACATCTAACTTTCTTCATTGTTCACTAGTTTGTTACTGATATGATTTTATTGCCACATGTGACGCAATCAGATCTTATTATGCTACTCAATTAGAAATGGGAAGTTTGCACTATCTCTCATGAGAAAGGTAATTATGCTACTTGGTGTATTCTTATCCTCTCTTAATCTTGGTTTTAATTTATTCGATAATTATTTCCATTGCTGCGTGCTTGATTTAAATTTCTGGTTAATCACATTAGTTTTCAGCTGCAATATTAGCCTTTCTATGTTATACTACATTAGTTCTAAAATCATTCCTCTAACTCATCTTTCTCTTTCCTGTTTATTGAAATAAATGATTTTCAAATCAAGTTTGTTTTTTATTTTGTGATTTCATCGTCTTTGTGCGACATTGTTTGTCTTTATTGTTTCGCTCAGGTATTTGTTAGGTTCAGATTGTCATATCAGCTTCAATCTTGTGCAGATCCAACCAATGACTTTGACGTCGTCTACGTTGCAGATCCGGGGACATGTGTATTCAGGAGACTTGAATATAGTCATATGTATATTCTTTTGTACTTTACCATTTTATGCTATTAACATGGATGCTATGAGTTTGTTCGCATATTCATCTTTTTTGTTTTTAGCGAATTTTCATTGTATCAATGTACTTTGTCAATTATAATGAATGAATATCATTTATTTTTATCGAAGAAAAAAACATTACTTTGCTAATTTTATATGTTTCTAAGACTTGTTCATTTCACAAGTTTGCAAGACTTGTTGGTTTGATAATAATAATGAAATTGTAAGTATAGAAATCAAAATGGACAGAACTAAATTTCCTTTGGTATAGGTTTCATGACCAATACCAATGGTTATTTAAGTTTTACTAATGGATTTTTGCCATTGGTATATGTTATATTCCATGTAGTGCATGAACACTCAGTGGGATAATATCAAGTGAAGATAAAAAGAGTGCATTTCATACATATACAATTAAATTGAAAATCTAGAGAAAGTACAAATCAAAATTTGAAGTAAATTCTAGAAATTGAAATATTAGGACCCACAAATAATATTATTCACTTAGATCTTTCAAAAAAAAATTATACACTTAGATATAACATCATTATATTTTAACTTACTAATTCCTTGCCAAAGTGTACATACACCAGTGATTACTACACAACATATATAGAGGCCTTTCCACCTTTGGACAATCATCAACAGTAATGCATCGAACACTAACTGTAGTTTCAATTAAGAAAAAATTATTACTAAAAGATAGTAAAATATTGTGTAAGAAAAAATTATCAAAGTATAAGAAGGTGTGAAAAATAGCATACGATGTGTTATCGCTTCAACAAGAAATAAAGAAAGAAATATGATCAAAGCATAAGCCAAGATGAGCAATTGAGCCATACTTTTCCTACTTTGGATTTGATAAAAGTAAATTGTTTTTTTCATTTTATAAGTAAAATTTTAAGCACTGTTGACTTAAATTAAATAATTGTTAATACCTAGAAATTTTGTTCCCCGTAGCCAATGAAATAAAAAGTCAATCAGGATTAAGGTCTGAACCCGTTAACATATTTTTTTGTAGTACTTTGGAGTTGTGACAGGCCATTTACAAAATTATATTTAATATTAAATGGTTCTAATCAATATGTCACGTCTATCATTTTACTCATTTTTTTTATTAAACTTCATTATAATAACTTTGTCCCTAATTATCAGTAATAATTCGTGAAAGAAAGTTGATAAATTTTGTTTTAATTAGTAGCAAATGCATCCATTATATTAGACCAATTTTATTTTAGGGATTAGACCAATTATTATATAATTAGAGATGCGGGAGTATATTTTTATTTATATTTTAGCCTTTCGTAAATGATAGAAGTGAATGGTAAAAATAATAGATGTATAGACGCATCGAAGAGGTGAGAGCTCTTTTTTTTTAATTGAAATAATATTGGATGATTTTTTTCCAGCATTTTATATTAAATTTACTACATATTACATGTGGATGTTGTATGAGTTGAGAAAATACTTTGTTATCTTGCAAAATGAAAGAAAGATAATTTTTTATTTTGGTAAGTCAAGAGATAGATAAGACAACTAGGCGAATCTGAAGGGGGGCAAACCAAAACACTAAAAAAAAAAAGGAAAAAAAAAAATAAGAAAATGAAAAGAAAAAAAAGGCCCTAAAAGAAAAAGGTGTTACACATTATCAATTCAATCCAAACATACTTCACCATATTGATATTACGTCGCAGCGGAAAATAAACTCGACAACATAAACTCACATTATGTCTTAAAAATACATCATGAAATTGAACTCAAGGTTTCGCAAATAATCTGATAAGTATATAAACCCCAACAGTCCTAAATCAAAGCATCACTATACAAGACTCCCAAAAATGGGTGATAATAGACGAGTAGGCTCCAAAACCATCATCGAAAAACTCACAACAACTAAGTGTCCTCGACCTGCAAGTCTACCCTCAATAGGCGTAGGTGGAAACCAAAATTTAGAGGCGAGAAATATTCAGCACAAGGATAATACGAATGCATGTATAGATGATGTGCGGATTAGGAAAGTGTATCAATATATATATTGTTGGATATTAAAGAACATTAATGACGTGTTCATTTATCTTAGGTAGACTATGCAAGTGATGCGGCTGTTGGGACGTTACTAACCTAATCGTTCGTCAAGTTGCAGCTGCTGATCACAAAGTGATCCTTACGTGTGGGGTCTATGCTATCTCAGTTGACTAGGTCTATCTCTCCAATAGTTTGTTGCACGTGTTGGTCACGAGGTGATCATTATGTGTGGGGTCATACCACCTCAAAGGTAATTGAAAGCATAGACTTTGTATTTTTCTTTTTAATATTTCCCAAGGCATTGAATCTTAGGACACTCATAGAACTCTCTCCCTCTCTCTCTCTCTCTCTCTCTCTCTCGCACTTAGTAGTTCTACAAACGAGCATCCCTATCAGCGTCTACCTTATCAAGGATTTAATAGAATGGTTCTACTAGGCTACTTCTTATTTCCTTCAAGAAAACACTTGTTTCCTTAACTATTAACTAGTTACCTCTTAGGTTCTGCAAATTTTACTCGATATTAGTAATGTCACATTCTAAGTGTAACATCTCAGATGACTTTAACATTGTCGACTGAACCTACAAACCAGCACGATTCTTTTTTAGCATGTTTTGTCCTCACTCGCACGCTTACCGGGAAACTTCCCAGTAGGTCACGGATCAAAAGACTACTCCAAGTCAAGCACACTTGACCGTGGAGTTCTTATGAAATGGGCTACCAAAAATGCATCTTCTTTTTGGTATCCCATTCCATAAGAACTCCACAGTTAAGTGTGCTTGACTTGGAGTAGTCTTTAGATGGGTGACCTACTGAGAAGTTTTTCGGTAACCGTGGGAGTGAGAACAAAACACCCTAAAAGGACTCGTGTTGGTTTGTAGGGTCAGTCGACAATGCTTAAAGTCGTCTAGGATGTTACACTAAGTATTTACTACTAGGGTCAACTCGATTTTGGTATCTTTTGCTAGTTATTACTAATTACTTCCTAGACAGATAAATATTAGTATCAAGTTATAAATATCAAGATATAAACATTAGTATAGTAATATAAATATTAGGTTGTTTGTCGACGTTTTTGGCTAACAAGAAGAGCTGGTTTTGATTCTTAAAAAGGATCAAACTAAATTATAGACATGTTGTGTTCATCAGATTCATGGGTTGCTTTATGAACAAAACGGTTTTGGGGTGTCTTTCAACATAAAAATTTAAAGAAAAAAATAAAAGTAAAGGTAAAATGCTTAATAGTGTAAAATGCATAAACTTAAGGAAAAGTTAAATTGCATTAATGTAAAAGTGGTTCGACAAATCAGATTACATACATTCTGTATGACTCTTTTCTCTAGGCGCTGGTACTTCGAGTGTCAGAATTCTATAAACGATTTGTGCCCTATTTTCCATATGGAAAACTACTATTTATACATAGTAAAATAACTGAAAAAAGGCTATTTGCCACGATCAGCGTTTCTTCCATCTAGAATCCTCTTGTCCACCACGTTTCTACTAAGGAAACTGCTGCTTTTTGGATTCAAATTCTTCCCACTTAGACAGTAACTGCATGACTTCGACGAATTTACATTCTTGTCTTATGTCTTGTCGAACTCCGGAGCTTTTAGACTCTTTCACACGCTAAGTCCAAATTCCATTGAAATCCTCATGTTGACGAAAAAGACTTTGATTCCTAAAGAGACAAAATTCAACAAATTTTGACCACATTAAATGGGTCTACCGAAATTACAGGCTAAAAAATTGTCTCCCCAAAATGCCATTTTCGACTGAAAAAAGCCAAAAGTAGAAGATTGGCATTTTTCAAAAACTGTCCTTCAGAAAAATGATGTCATGTTAATCATGACTTCCAAGAGTGGTCTTTTTAATTTCCTTTCGTTGCACGCTTTCTAGATTTAATGGCCTACCACTTTTGCAGTAGAAAAGTTAGAGGGTCTCTCCAATTACCCTAAGACGCCAAGTGACCCTTGTTATACCAACAGATAATGTCACCCCAAACCCAAACACGTGGTAGGTAAATCTATCGTGTAGGTATAGGCTCTTGGGACAGAACTTTGTCGTTGGTATAGGAAATCAAAATTGACAGAATTAAATTTCCTTTGGTATAGGTTTCATGACCAATACCAATGGTTTAATCAAAAAAAAATGTGCATTTCATAAAAATGCAACGAACTTTAACTGCAGTTTGAATTAAGAAAAAAATATTACTAAAAGGTGATAAAATACTGTGTAAGAAAAAATTATCAAAGTATAAGATGGTGTCGAAAATGGCATACGATGTGTTGCCGCTTCAACAAGAAATAGAGAAAGAAATATGATCAAAGCATAAACAAAGATGAGATATTGAGCCATACTTTTCCTCCTTTGGATGTGATAAAAGTAAATTTTTTTGTTCGCTTAATAAGTAAAATTTTACAATATGTTGACTTGAATTAAATAATTGTTAGTACCTTGATTTTTTTTTCGTAGCCAATAAAGTAAAAACTCAACCAGGATTAATGTTCGAACCTATTAACATATTTTTTGTTGTACTTTTGAGTTGTAACAAGCCATTTACAAAATTATATTTAATTTTAAACGGTTCTAATCAATATGTCACGTCTATCATTTTAACTCATTTTTATTCTTATTTAACTTCATTATAATCACTCCGTCCCTAATTATCAGTAATAATTGGTGAAAGAAAGTTGATAGATTTTGTTTTAAATAGGACCAAATGCATCCATTATATTAAACCAATTATTATATAATTAGAGATGGTGGGAGTATATTTTTTATATATATTTAAGCCTTTCGTAGTGATATATGTTAATGGTAAAAATAATTTATGTATAAATGCATCGAAGAGGTGAGAGCATATTTTTTATTAATTAAAATAATATTGGATGATTTTTTTTTCAACATTTTATATTAAATTTACTACATATTACATGTGAGTGTTGTATGAGTTGAGAAAATATTTTGTTATCTTCCACAATGAAAAAAGATAATTTTTTATTTTGGTAAGTCAAGAGATATGTGAGGCATCAAGACGAGTCAGAAAGAGGGTAGGACAAACCAAAACACACAAAAAAACAAAAACACAAGCGGAAAAAAATAAAGTGTTGCTCAACCACCCTTGAGTTTACCCTTGAATCTAGTGTTGTAGAGATTGAGTTTTTTTAGTTGTTTGTTATGCTTCAATTAACATATAAGTCATAAAAGGCATGTAAGAATCGTTACCTTAAATAAAGTTTGTTTTCTTGTCATTGGAAACTTTCGCTGACAATGCTTATTGTGCTTGTGCTTGTGCTTGTTGTATAAGTTCAAGGTCTCTTGTAACTATATTTTTAAATAAAAATGCAACAATTAATCAAATACTTCATGGTGTTACACATTGTCAATTCAATCCAAATATACTTCATCATATAAATGTTACGTCGCAACGAAAAATAAAACTCGACAACATAAACTCAGATATCATGTCTTAAAAATACATCTTCAAATGAAGTACATAAACCCCAACAGTCCTAAATCAGAGAATCACTAGACAAGACTCCGAAAAACAAGCGATAAAATACGAGTAGGCTCTAAAACCATCCTCGAAAATGTACTCATTCACACTTAACAATAAAAGAACATCATTTAATATCACATCTTCAATTATTCATATCTACGTATAACACATTATCAAATTTCCACATCGTCAAATATTCACATCTTCATATAATACATCATCAATACACTTGCAGATATATATGCAATGTGCCTAACTCAGCTCTAAATGCACGTGGTACCAAATCTATTACCATCTATAAATATTTTTGATTTCAGAAGTATGTTACTGATTTTATCCCCACTATCTTTAATTTTTTTGGATATTAGAGGTATTCTACAGATTTACATACACACCATCGTCAAATACTACATCTTCAAATATGTTTGACAATGGATGCATGAATGCCAAATTACAACATCAACATTACACATCATTCAATAACTCAACAATACACATCTTTAAATAGTACCATCATATATCTACATACTCATTTCACAACATCATCATATATCTACCTCATCATAAACAACATCATCTTATATCAACATTGTCATATATCAACATCGTCATACTAACACATCATCATATATCAACATTGTCATATCAACACATCATCATATATTAACATTGTCATATAATTACTTCATTATATAACACATATTTATTTAATCACAACATTATATAATCACTTCATCACATCTATACAACATCATATAATCACTTCCTTATTTAACACATCTTCGTTTATCACAACTTCATATATCACATCTTACAACTATCCATCATATTCACATAATCATATAATATCGATTACTCATTATCATATTCCATCAAATAATTTGTATCATATATACTTCAAATATTCGTCATTCATGCATCTTTATATCAACACATCTATAACACATTTTTATAACAACACATTGCTATATAATCACATCATTATATAGCACATCTTCATTTAATCATAACATCATATAATCACTTTATCACGTCAATACTTCATCATATAATCACTTTCTTATTTAACACGTCTTCATTTATCGCAACTTCATATTTCACATCTAACAACTATACATCATATTTCATCAAATAATTCTCATCATATATATTTCCAATATTCATCAATTATGCATCTTTATATCAACACATCTAAATTATAATTCAAAATAGATCTGTCAATTAATTAAAGAAACTAGATGTGTACTTTGAGATAAAATGAGTCGCACCCAAAAGGATTGAAAAAACCTGATTATATAAGGCTGTGTAGAACACCATAGTACTGATAACCTTGCGCTTGAAATACACATTAGCCCTTTTTATCTTTACAGCTTCACAACTATGCAATTCCTTTCCCATCTACTACAAGAACAAATAAATTTTTGAGTGATAGGTTTCATCAATCGAAATAAATCCTTAAGATTGTTGAAAAAATTAAGAATAAGTTCTTTCTATAAATAATAAACATCATATAAATAAAAGCATCAATTAAATATTGAAGAGAATAAACAAAGGGATAACAAGTAAACTTATCTTTCTTGAAATTGCGGTGATTTGATGTCGGTAACGGTGAAGTAAACAAACAAGAAATTATGACCTGGAAAATATTGGAACCGGTTTTACAACATTCACACCTTCCACCGAAGCATGTTGTGAATGTTGGGAATACCGAACATAATGAGAAGTTGGAGGAGTCTGCGCATAATTCTTATGAGGAAAATGTGACCGAAACTCAGTTGGCTATGGAGGTGGCAGTGGTTCCTCCCCCACACCAATGTCTTGTGCTTGAAAAGGACTTAGAATTCCTTCGGCATGTGAGGGCTTAGGAGAATAATGCTTCAGAAGAACCTTTCACTCTTTACTTGACGAAGATTCTGAGGAAGAAATTGAATCAGATTGCTAAAATTCATACACTCGCTCTAAGGGTGAACTCAAGTGTGGTTGAGCTACACATATTTCCTTTAGGGCCATTTTTCTTCTTTATTTCTTTTTCTTTAATTATTTTACTTGCTTTTAGGTTTTTTTAGGGTTCTGTTTTGCCCCCACACTTATACATTTTTTCCCAGTGGCATATAATAGGGGCTGCTTATCAAGAATGTTTCTATGTGTGTGGTTAATAGAGACCAGTAGAGACCACATTAAGAAATTAGACAACTATATATCTTATAAGACAGATTAAGAAATTAATAGAGACCACTAGACAAAAATTTATATCATGGGGTTCCCCTTGTTGTCAATGTTTTTGGCAGAGGAAGCAACTTGATATGATTTAGATCTCTGTTTGGTTTTCCAAGAGCTGAAAGAATCACACAACCACTTTTTAATATTACATGACCAACTAAATTTTTAATATTCTAATTCTAATAATATTATGAAAACTTTCATTTTAACTATTTTGGTGTTGGCATGCCTCTAGGGTCTACCAATTCTATATTGTTTAATTATTTGCATGTGTGTGTTTCTAGTATAATTTTTATCCTAAATGTAAAGCTGATGAAATTTACCTATAAATTTGTCTATGGAGCTTTCGATCCAAATAATGGAATGGTTTTTCTGATTTATATAAATATATAAAGCAATTTTATAAGAGCTCATGCATAATTTCATTTTTTCTGATTGCTCATAGACAAATTTTGTATTCAGAAGACAAACTTTTTTAGTGATGATCTTACACTTGGTTTTGAAGCAATGTTCATTTGATTTCCTATCTTGGTGCAGCGTTCATTTGATTTAAATTGACAAATCAACTTCGATCAATGCTTAGGTCGTCAACACTGCGTATTCCCTATTTATGCTATTTTTTGCAGTTATTTTTTGGTCTTTAGAAAATCAACCAAATCCAAAATACAATAAATATTTAATCAGTGACTTTGAGAAAGATTCATTACATTTATGGTTATGAATTTATTTCGAAAATGAAGTATTTGATTTATATTTTCTTCATGAGAACTCCTACTTATAGAGAAAGACAACTAAGTAACTCCTATTTCATAGTAGGCATGGCAACAAAATTCATACTCTTGTGTATTCGTTCGAACCAAACCTAATTTGATGGATATTCCACGCTTTGATTGAGTTTGGGTTTTCCCCGATTTCAAAACATAGGACGGGACGGGTAACAGGGATATAGGTACCCACCCCAAACTCATATCCAAACCTGACCTGAATGTTGAAAATCAATTTATTACCCATTTTATATAAATAAAAACCCAAACCCTAAATCATTTTACTCACAAAGTCAGAGTCTCAGTCTTTCAGTTAACACTTATTTATCATAGTTCTCTCTTTTCTCCTTTCATATCTCAAAATCTCAGCCTCTCTTCTCCATCGCCATAGTCAACGATCGTCGTCATCTCTTGGTTGGACAACTCATTAAAATGTTGCACTCGGGCTGAAAAATACTTCTACTTTTATTAAAAAAAAAGTTTATCCACTATGAGGATGGGGATGGGGCAGGGATACCTGAACCCATCGGGAACGTGGATGGAATTCAATTTCTCATCTATGCTGGGTATGGGTAGGGTAGCGAGTAAGTATATGAAGTATGGTATGAGGACGGGGAACGTAAAATTCGTCCCCACCCCGCCCCATTGTCATGCCTACTTCAGAGACACTACAATCGTGACAATTACTTTATTGAGCTAGATCTCAGTAGATCATGTAGTGTGGATTGACACACCACTAAAATTTTAATCTTTGTTGGCTTGTATTTATAGAATTGAGTGTTGGAATTAATTTAATAATTCATCAAAATCAAGTCGTGCTCTATACTCATACTTTAGTGCAGAATAAACATAGGAAGATTTGCCACATCCGTCTAGATAAGCATGACCACACACGTATAGTCAACCGACAGGTTGTATTATAGACACATGGTGACCCTAGGTTTTCCCCGAGGTTACCTACATCTTAGGATTAGGTAGAACTCACTGAGACAATATGTCTCATCTCAATCCTTATTTGTTTCAGATCAGCAAGTGGTTTTAGCAGGATGTGGCAAGTTCGTGGCCGAGTGGATAATCAGCAAGGATTCGTTCGTACCCGCTGCAGGATGCTCTTATGGATTTAGAAGTGTTTCTAGATGTTATTGGGTAGGTGTATTGTATTTTGTTGATGTACGAATGCGAATTGTTGTATATGATATTCATTCGAAGAAATAAAGTTGTAAATTTTAATGTATCTAGTACTGATGTTAATGCACATGCTAAACTTTTTTAAATACGTTTAGTGTGAGCGTTATAACAACCTAGTATACTTTGATGGTCAATTTGGATTTTCCATTATTTCGTTCTTAGGTTATCGTGAAATCCACTCATATTAAGTCAATATTAGAAGAAGACAAACTTTGTTTGTTGTTCTTCAGAGCGTTGACTTCATCCATTGTCTTAAGATTAAAGTTTATCTTCAAGTTCTGGTGCATCTTGACTAGATTTTTGACTTTTTGTTGACTATCATAGTCTCGTCATAGTGATTTGTTTTGCGTATAAAAATTGTTTTTCGTTTAAAGGATGGTGTTTCACACATTGTTATGATCAAAACCTTTTTTTGTTTTGAAGAAATGTTATGATCAAAATCTTAGAGACATATTCTAAAACCCACTTTTGGTTCAACAGAATCCTGTTTTTCCGATCTTAAGGGAAATAATGCTAACTCTCTTCTAGACTCAGGCGATCTTACCTTTTATGTGTCCTTATTTAAGTCATGTGTCGATTAATTTATCAAGATATGGCTCTAGACTCTAGTCCTTGATTACATCTAACTTTCTTCATTGTTCACTAGTTTGTTACTGATATGATTTTATTGCCACATGTGATGCAATCAGATCTTATTATGCTACTCAATTAGAAATGGGAAGTTTGCACTATCTCTCATGAGAAAGGTAATTATGCTACTTGGTGTATTCTTATCCTCTCTTAATCTTGGTTTTAATTTATTCGATAATTATTTCCATTGCTGCGTGCTTGATTTAAATTTCTGGTTAATCACATTAGTTTTCAGCTGCAATATTAGCCTTTCTATGTTATGCTACATTAGTTCTAAAATCATTCCTCTAACTTGTCTTTCTCTTTCCTGTTTATTGAAATAAATGATTTTCAAATCAATTTTGTTTTTTATTTTGTGATTTCATCGTCTTTGTGCGACATTGTTTGTCTTTATTGTTTCGCTCAGGTATTTGTTAGGTTCAGATTGTCATATCAGCTTCAATCTTGTGCAGATCCAACCAATGACTTTGACGTCGTCTACGTTGCATATCCGGAGACATGTGTATTCAGGAGACTTGAATATAGTCATATGTATATTCTTTTGTACTTTACCATTTTATGCTATTAACATGGATGTTATAAGTGTGTTCGCATATTCATCTTTTGTTTTTAGCGAATTTTCTTTGTATCAATGTACTTTGTCAATTTTAATGAATGAATATCATTTATTTTTATCGAAGAAAAAAACATTACTTTGCTAATTTTATATGTTTCTAAGACTTGTTCATTTCACAAGTTTGCAAGACTTGTTAGTTTGATAATAATAATGAAATTGTAGGTATAGAAATCAAAATGGACAGAACTAAATTTCCTTTGGTATAGGTTTCATGACCAATACCAATGGTCAGGGGCGGAGCCACCACCCGGCGAGTCCGGGCACTCGCCTGGGCTCAATCGATATTTTCTTTATATTTGACCCAATCCAATTGCCCATTAACCTACTTAAAAAAATAAAAATTTGGGCAAACTTAATATTTTCACACGCGCGCGCTCAAGAATTCCAGGCTCTATAAAATTTCTGGCTCCGCCACTGCCAATGGTTATTTAAGTTTTACTAATGGATTTTTGCCATTGGTATATGTTATATTCCATGTAGTGCATGAACACTCAGTGGGATAATATCAAGTGAAGATAAAAAGAGTGCATTTCATACATATACAGTTAAATTGAAAATCTAGAGAAAGTACAAATCAAAATTTGAAGTAAATTCTAGAAATTGAAATATTAGGACGCACAAATAATATTATTCACTTAGATCTTTCAAAAAAAAAATTATTCACTTAGATATAACATCATTACATTTTAACTTACTAATTCATTACCAAAGCGTACATACACCAGTGATTTTTACACCACATATATAGAGGTTTTTCCACCTTTGGACAATCATCAATAGTAACGCATCGAACTTTAACTGTAGTTTCAATTAAGAAAAAATTATTACTAAAAGGTAGTTAAGTATTGTGTAAGAAAAAATTATCAAAGTATAAGAAGCTGTGAAAAATAGCATACGATGTGTTGTCTCTGCAACAAGAAATAGAGAAAGAAATATGATCAAAGCATAAGTCAAGATGAGCAATTGAGCCATACTTTTCCTACTTTGGATTTGATAAAAGTAAATTGTTTTTTTCATTTTATAAGTAAAATTTTACGCTCTCTTGACTTAAATTAAATAATTGTTAATACCTAGAATTTTTGTTCCCCGTAGGCAATGAAATAAAAAATCAATCAGGATTAAGGTTTGTACCCGTTAACATATTTTTTTGTAGTACTTTGGAGTTGTGACAGGCCATTTACAAAATTATATTTAATATTAAATGGTTCTAATCAATATGTCACGTCTATCATTTTACTCATTTTTTTTATTAAACTTCATTATAATAACTTTGTCCCTAATTATCAATAATAATTCGTGAAAGAAAGTTGATAAATTTTGTTTTAATTAGGAGCAAATGCATCCATTATATTAGACCAATTTTATTTTAGGGATTAGACCAATTATTATATAATTAGAGATGCGGGAGTATATTTTTATTTATATTTTAGCCTTTCGTAAATGATAGAAGTGAATGGTAAAAATAATAGATGTATAGACGCATCGAAGAGGTGAGAGCTCTTTTTTTTTAATTGAAATAATATTGGATGATTTTTTTCCAGCATTTTATATTAAATTTACTACATATTACATGTGGATGTTGTATGAGTTGAGAAAATATTTTGTTATCTTGCAAAATGAAAGAAAGATAATTTTTTATTTTGGTAAGTCAAGAGATAGTTAAGACATCTAGGTGAATCTGAAGGGGGGCAAACCAAAACCAAAACACTAAAAAAAAAAATAGGAAAAAAAAATAAGAAAATGAAAAGAAAAAAAAGGCCCTAAAAGAAAAAGGTGTTGCTCAATCACCCTTGGGTGTACCCTTGAATGTAGTGTTGTAGACTTGTAGTAATTGAGTTTTTTTAGTTGCTTCATATGCTTCTTCGATAGATGAGGCGTAAAAGACATGTAAGAATCATTACCTTAAATAAGTTTTGTTTCCTTGTCATTGGAAACGTTAGCTGCCAATGCTTGTTGTGCTTGTGTTTGTTGTATAAGTTCAAGTTCTCTTGTAACTTTAACACCCTAAACCCTGCATATTAATTTTAAATGAAAATGCAACAATTAATCAAATACTTCAAGGTGTTACACATTATCAATTCAATCCAAACATACTTCACCATATTGATATTACGTCGCAGCGGAAAATAAACTCGACAACATAAACTCACATTATGTCTTAAAAATACATCATGAAATTGAACTCAAGGTTTCGCAAATAATCTGATAAGTATATAAACCCCAACAGTCCTAAATCAAAGCATCACTATACAAGACTCCCAAAAATGGGTGATAACAGATGAGTAGGCTCCAAAACCATCATCGGAAAACTCACAACAACTAAGTGTCCTTGACCTGCAAGTCTACCCTCAATAGGCGTAGGTGGAAACCAAAATTTAGAGGCGAGAAATATTCAGCACAAGGATAATACGAATGCATGTATAGATGATGTGCGGATTAGGAAAGTGTATCAATATATATATTGTTGGATATTAAAGAACATTAATGTCGTGTTCATTTATCTTAGGTAGACTATGCAAGTGATGCGGCTGTTGGGACGTTACTAACCTAATCGGTCGTCAAGTTGCAGCTGCTGATCACAAAGTGATCTTTACGTGTGGGGTCTATGCTATCTCAGTTGACTAGGTCTATCTCTCCAATATTTTGTTGCACGTGTTGATCACGAGGTGATCATTATGTGTGGGGTCATACCACCTCAAAGGTAATTGAAAGCATAGACTTTGTATTTGTCTTTTTAATATTTCCCAAGGCATTGAATCTTAGGACACTCATAGCACTCCCTCTCTCTCTCTCTCTCTCTCTCTCTCTCTCTCTCGCACTTAGTAGTTCTACAAACGAGCATCCCTATCAGCGTCTACCTTATCAAGGGTTTAATAGAATGGTTCTACTAGGCTACTTCTTATTTCCTTAACTATTAACTAGTTACCTCTTAGGTTCTGCAAATTTTACTCGATATTAGTAATGTCACATTCTAAGTGTAACATCTCAGATGACTTTAGCATTGTCGACTGAACCTACAAACCAGCACGATTCTTTTTTAGCATGTTTTGTCCTCACTCGCACGCTTACCGGGAAACTTCCCAGTAGGTCACGGATCAAAAGACTACTCCAAGTCAAGCACACTTGACCGTGGAGTTCTTATGAAATGGGCTACCAAAAATGCATCTTCTTTTTGGTATCCCATTCCATAAGAACTCCACAGTTAAGTGTGCTTGACTTGGAGTAGTCTTTAGATGGGTGACCTACTGGGAAGTTTGTCGGTAACCGTGTGAGTGAGAACAAAACACCCTAAAAGGACTCGTGTTGGTTTGTAGGGTCAGTCGACAATGCTTAAAGTCGTCTAGGATGTTACACTAAGTATTTACTACTAGGGTCAACTCGCTTTTGGTATCTTTTGCTAGTTATTACTAATTACTTCCTAGACAGATAAATATTAGTATCAAGTTATAAATATCAAGATATAAACATTAGTATAGTAATATAAATATTAGGTTGTTTGTCGACGTTTTCGGCTAACAAGAAGAGCTGGTTTTGATTCTTAAAAAGGATCAAACTAAATTATAGACATGTTGTGTTCATCAGATTCATGGGTTGCTTTATGAACAAAACGGGTTTGGGGTGTCTTTCAACATAAAAATGTAAAGAAAAAAATAAAAGTAAAGGTAAATGCTTAATAGTGTAAAACGCACAAACTTAAGGAAAAGTTAAATTGCATTAATGTAAAAGTGGTTCGACAAATCAGATTACATACATTCTGTATGACTCTTTTCTCTAGGCGCTGGTACTTCGAGTGTCAGAATTCTATAAACGATTTGTGCCCTATTTTCCATATGGAAAACTACTATTTATACATAGTAAAATAACTGAAAAAAAGGCTATTTGCCACGATCAGCGTTTCTTCCATCTAGAATCTTCTTGTCCACCACGTTTCTACTAAGGAAACTGCTGCTTTTTGGATTCAAATTCTTCCCACTTAGACAGTAACTGCATGACTTCGACGAATTTACATTCTTGTCTTATGTCTTGTCGAACTCCGAAGCTTTTAGACTCTTTCACACGCTAAGTCCAAATTCCATTGAAATCCTCATGTTGACGAAAAAGACTTTGATTCCTAAAGAGACAAAATTCAACAAATTTTGACCACATTAAATGGGTCTACCGAAATTACAGGCTAAAAAATTGTCTCCCCAAAATGCCATTTTCGACTGAAAAAAGCCAAAAGTAGAAGATTGGCATTTTTCAAAAACTGTCCTTCAGAAAAATGACGTCATGTTAATCATGACTTCCAAGAGTGGTCTTTTTAATTTCCTTTCGTTGCACGCTTTCTAGATTTAGTGGCCTACCACTTTTGCAGTTGAAAAGTTAGAGGGTCTCTCCAATTACCCTAAGACGCCAAGTGTCCCTTGTTATACCAACAGATAATGTCACCCCAAACCCAAACACGTGGTAGGTAAATCTATCGTGTAGGTATAGGCTCTTGGGACAGAACTTTTTCGTTGGTATAGGAAATCAAAATTGACAGAATTAAATTTCCTTTGGTATAGGTTTCATGACCAATACCAATGGTTTTTTAAGCTCTATCAACAAGTTTTTACCATTGGTATATGTTAAATTCCATCTAGTGTAGGAACACTAAGTGGGATGATATCAAGTCAAGAAAAAAAAATGTGCATTTCATAAAAATGCAATTAAATTGAAAATCTAGAGAAAATACAAATCAAAATTTGAAGTCAATTCTAGAAATTGAAATATTAGGACGCATAAATAATATTATTCATTTAGATATAACATCATTACATTTGAACTTACTAAATCCTACGCAAAGTGTAATAACACCAATGATTACCACAATACATATATAGGGGCTTTGTCACCTTTGGACAATCATCAGCAGTAACACAACGAACTTTAACTGCAGTTTGAATTAAGAAAAAAATATTACTAAAAGGTGATAAAATACTGTGTAAGAAAAAATTATCAAAGTATAAGATGGTGTGGAAAATGGCATACAAGGTGTTGCCGCTTCAACAAGAAATAGAGAAAGAAATATGATCAAAGCATAAACAAAGATGAGATATTGAACCATACTTTTCCTCCTTTGGATGTGATAAAAGTAAAAAAAAAATTCGCTTTATAAGTAAAATTTTACAATATGTTGACTTGAATTAAATAATTGTTAGTACCTTGATTTTTTTCGTAGCCAATAAAGTAAAAAGTCAACCAAGATTAATGTTCGAACCTATTAACATATTTTTTGTTGTACTTTGGAGTTGTAACAAACCATTTACAAAATTATATCTAATTTTAAACAGTTCTAATCAGTATGTCACGTCTATCATTTTAACTCATTTTTATTCTTATTTAACTTCATTATAATCACTCCGTCCCTAATTATCAGTAATAATTAGATCTTCCACAAATAATATTATTCACTTAGATCTTTCAAAAAAAAAAATTATTCACTTAGATATAACATCATTACATTTTAACTTACTATTTCTTTCCCAAATAGAACGTACGCCACTGATTACACCACATATATAGAGGCCTTTCCTCCTTTGGACAATCATCAACAGTAACGCATCGAACTCTAACTGTAGTTTCAATTAAGAAAAAATTATTACTAAAAGGTAGTTAAGTATTGTGTAAGAAAAAATTATCAAAGTATAAGAAGGTGTGAAAAATAGCATACGACGTGTTGCCGCTTCAACAAGAAATAGAGAAAGAAATATGATCAAAGCATAAGCCAAGATGAGCAATTGAGCCATACTTTTCCTACTTTGGATTTGACAAAAGTAAATTGTTTTTTTCATTTTATAAGTAAAATTTTAAGCTCTGTTGACTTAAATTAAATAATTGTTAATACCTAGAATTTTTTTTATGAAATAAAAAATCAATCAGGATTAAGGTCTGAACCTATTAACATATTTTTTCGATGTACTTTGGAGTTGTGAAAGGCCATTTACAAAATTATATTTAATATTAAATGGTTCTAATCAATATGTCACGTCTATCATTTTACTCTCTTTTTTCTTATTAAACTTCATTATAATCACTTTGTCCCTAATTATCAGTAATAATTCGTGAAAGAAAGTTGATAAATTTTGTTTTAAATAGGACCAAATGCATCCATTATATTAGACCAATTTTTTTAGGGATTAGACCAATTATTATATAATTAGAGATGACAGGAGTATATTTTTATTTATATTTTAGCCTTTCGTAACTGATAGAAGTGAATGGTAAAAATAATAGATGTATAGACGCATTGAAGAGGTGAGATGACTTTTTTTTTAATTGAAATAATATTGGATGATTTTTTTCCAGCATTTTATATTAAATTTACTAAATATTACATGTGGATGTTGTCTGAATTGAGAAAATATTTTGTTATTTTGCACAATGAAAGAAAGATAATTTTTTATTTTAGTAAGTCAAGAGATAGATAAGACATCTAGGCTGAAAGGGGGGAAAACCAAAACACTAAAAAAAATAGGAAAAAAAAAGGGAAAAAAATAAGAAAATGAAAAGAAAAAGGTGTTGCTCAACCACCCTTGGGTGTACCCTTCAATAAAGTGTTGTAGTAATTGAGTTTTTTTAGTTGCTTCTTCGATAGATGAGGCGTATGAAGGTGAAAAACACAAGAAGTGGGTTGAATTGTTTTGACTTTTTCGCGTCTCTTAAAACAATCAATTCTGTTTTCCAGGATCAGAGTCTGAACAAGTTCAGGTTCTGATGGAAGATCAGAGTCTCTTGCAGCGGATAAAGTAAACAGATATGGGAAAGCGAGAACACAAGCAATTATACAGGTTCCTTCCACAAACCGGAAGTAGTCCTATCCCCCTTGAACTTCCAAGGAGAGTTCCCTAAAATGTAATAACAAATTACAAGTTGTTCAAGCACACAGCAAGAGACTTCCAATGCTCAAGCACACAAACAAGAGACTTCTTTTGCTCAAGGACACACCCAAGAGACTTCAAATGCTCAAGCACGCAGGCAAGAGACTTCTAACACAATTTACAGAAAAATTGAATAAGAGTTTGAACACTTGATATACAATTAGTGGTGTTCCAAATACAAAACAATAAGACTCTTTTTCAGTGACACTTAGAAATTCTAGGATAAACAAGTTTGTAAAAATTGCTAAGTTGTTGATGCGTTTGTTTGACTGAGGGAGAATAACAATATAGCGTAATAGCACAGTTTTTCAGTAATAGAGTCTAACACATTCTTCAAGTCTTCTATCCTTTATATAGGCGTTGAAGAGAGACGTTGAGAAAATCCAGCACATCACAAAGTCATCTAGAAGCTTGATCAAATACTGTTGATCTGTTGCTTGATATGGTAATCATCCTTCAAAACAGATTTTGAATTCCATTTCACTTGAAGCGAAAATACTAGTAGACACAGATGCCAATTATACAAGTAGTGGAGTAGTGGAAACAGGGTTCGTACAAAATACTCTGTCCTTTTCCTGCATTCTTTGTCGCAAAGTATCCCATGCTAAGTTGACTTGAAGATAGCTGTTACTCCACATGAACGTTTCTTTTGCAACGAAATGCCTTCAGAGATTCTTTAAAACAAATTCTTGAATTGCAATCTTTAGACTCTCTGTAGAACTTTGGACTCTGTTGAGCTTCAAACTCTCTTCAGCTCCTTCAGACTCTCTTCGTTCTTCAGATTCTCTGAGTCTTCAGAATCCTCTTGTTTTGCACTTCTTCGAAACAGCTTCTTCAGACTCTCCGAGTCTTGTACTTCTTTGAAACAGCTTCTGATGATTCTTCAGGCTCTCTAAGTCTTCAGAATCACTTGCAACAAGCTTCTTAAGGATTTTGCTCTTCATTTGTTCTTACAGAATACTTTCTAAGATTACAATCTTTGACTAAGATCCTGCACACTTAAACAAATATTAGCATATCCAATTGACAACTTTTAATACCTTGTTATCATCAAAACTAAAAGTGGTATTGTTAAACACCATTTGATCCAACAATCTCCTTCTTTTCGATGATGACAAACATAAGTATTTAAAAGGTCAATTGTTGTTAATCTAATTAACAAGTTGACTTAAGGGTCTGAGGTTTGTAAGCTCTGACTCCCCTTGAGTATGATAGTCTTTAAGGTGAGATTTGTAAGCTCCCCCTAAATCCTATCCAGATTAATTAAATTCATTTTAAACAAAACTTCAGAATCAAATCTCATAAGAAAATGAAAGACTAGAGATGAGAAGAGATTCGCCTAAATTAAATTGCGAAAAATTTAATTTACTTGAGGGCTCAGAATCTAACGTTGTTACCTATTGCTATCTTCCCTTTACTTAGACTTAAAATACTTCAATATTACTCCTCTTTTGTCATCAACAAAAAGGTTTTAAAAACAAGAATTTTAAAGTAAACGAGAAGAGATGAGAAGAGAAGATTCAGAGTTAAAAACTTACCAGAGTCTGGTTAGAAAAGACTTAGTTTTAAAAACACAAAAGATAATAAAACAAACAGAAGCAAATAACCAGAATCATAAGATATATCAGACACGAATAATGTATGAATAAAACATAAGAATTGATATATTCAGAATCAAAATATCCAGAAGCACAACACATCAAAAGCTAAAAAGTATCAGAAGCAAACAAAATTCAGAAGCTACTTAAAAACTTAAGAAATACAACCAAAAAAAAAAAATTGTGTGCAATCTAAGGTTTATTTTGGTTGGCAAGCATCTCCATCAACTTCCTCATATCTTCAGCTTGCTTCTTAACAATTTCCTCAAGAGCTTCTGTTCTCTTAAGGTGAGCTTCTACCTTTAATCTTGCTTCCTCTTGTACAGATAGAAGCTTCTGCTTCAGCTTCTCAATAACTTGCGTTTCTCTAGACTTGTACTCTACCTCAGAGTAGAATGGTTCATTGGCAAGAAGCAAAATCTCACCCTGAGATTGTTCTTCTGCTTTGCGAAGCTCCTCGAGATGATGTGCAAGTATCTTTGCTTGCTCTTTTGCACAAACATCTTTGATTGACGACTAGAAAATCAGCTATTTCCTTCATAGCAGCTGACCACTGATCTTCATAACTGACAGTTAGGACAGGAACACTCTTCAGCTTGACAAGATCATTTACCTTCCTGCACATCTTCACAAAGAAATCTTCTATGTACTTTGGATTTAAGAGTTCAAGATGGATTTGTTGAGCTTGGATTGGTTGAGATGAAGAGGGATGGTCTTTTTGAATGGGGATAAGAGTGATAGTTTCTGTGTGTTCAGTTTCTTGTTCAGGTTCAGAATCTGGGTCAATATGTACAACAGGTTCCGGCTAAACAATCTAAGTTTTGGATTTTATGGGGGTGATTGGGAGTTCTCCACTTAGATGTCTTTCTAGTGAGTCCAAGGTTTCTGGAGAACCTATATTAGTAGGTTCTGGGTTGGTTGAGGGTTGTTGAGATGTGGGTTCTTCAGGATCTTCAGAGGAATGAATAACCTGAAGTGGTTTAAGAAATTCTGCTTGGCATGGATGGTCAGGAGGTAGTTGTTGAGATATATTTATGGAGTTTTGGATGGTTGTTTCTATGGTAGCATCAACATATGCCATGATTTCTGGGTCCAGGGGGTCATATGAAGAGATTGGTTTGATTGGTGAGGGGGTCTTTTTACGGAGTGTGGGGATGGCTTTGCTCAGAGGCATGTTATCTGAGTCAGTTTCGGTTTAGGATGAAGAGGGAGAATCCAAGTTTGAATACATAGAAGAATCTTTGTTAGAATTACCTGATGTGCAAGCTTCTGGAATAGTTGGTCCTGAGGAACCAACTTCAGTAGCTCTTGTTCCTGAAGCGCCAACTTATGTAGACACTTCAGGGTCTTTATGCTTGAGAGCCTTCACAAGCATATGAGTAGCTTCTTTCACCGTCTGTTCCTTGATCTCTGTTGTAATCACCTCAGCAGCTAATGTAACACCCTGTTTTCCCAACATAAAAATTTCATTTAAATTAATCAAAGTAAATCATCACAAACGGAATGCTACATTTCATAAAAATCATAAATGGAATAATTAACTAATTTTCCTTCAAAGTTCAATCAACATAAATATTCAAAACTTCGCGGCGGAATTTATTTCAACATCTAAAATAGTCTTGGCACAAAGGCCTCATCAAAGCATCTCATAGAAATCCAATTTACAACTTAATCATGTATAGCAATACGTAAGGAATAGAAAATAGCCACAAAGTTCCCATCCCTTTACGTATCAGAACACCTAAAGACACAGTGAGGGATAACCACTCACAACAGCAATCAACAACTACTTATTCTCAATCACCTGCAAGTTACTCATACGAAGAACAACATTTCCAAGCAAAAGGGGTGAGATTTCACATTCAATAATAATAAGCATTTAATTCATCAAAAGCATTTAACAACTTAAACTTCATCAATTAATAACATTAAATCTTCTTATAATTTTTCAGTAATAACTCAATCAACTTCTAATCATTATTAACTTCATATTCATCGCATTATATAGATCATCACATAGCACATAATAATAAAATCATAACCATCATCATATAACATCATAAATCATCACATCATAAACATCATCTTATAACATAAACAACACAACATAATCATCATCCCATAATAACATAAACAACACAACATGATCATCATCTCATAATAACATAAACAACACAACATAATCATCATCTCATAATAACATAAACAACACAACATAATCATCATCTCATAATAATATACACAACACAACATGATCATCATCTCATAATAACATAAACAACCACGATTAATAAATATTAATACTTCACTTAGTTCTTTATTAACAACTCATTGACAATTGAAACCTAACGACAACGACAATGCAACTTCTACAACTTGAACTCAACATATGCAACTTCAACTTCTTAATCATGCATGTGGTACCAACCAGGGCATCAAGCCCTCAACGTATTGAGTGTAAATTGGCTCACAGGGCATCAAGCCCTCAACTTACAAGGCATCAAGCCCTCAACATAATGTGTATAAATATACATTACAGGGCATCAAGCCCTCAACTTAAATGAGTATGCATGGACTCAACATCTTACGACTTAACAACTTAGACATCTCATATGACTCCAATAATTTGGATCAGCATCTTAATGGTATTACTTCATCACAACAGCAAGACAGCATCATTTAAACATATGCAGCAAGTCGCCATCAATAATAATCATCATATATAACAATTACAACTTCATATCAACGTCTTTCACAATATATAAATATTTTCAAATTTAATCATCAAAGTAAAACATCAATATTAATCATCTTATTCATCCTCTCTGAACCTCATTATAATCATTAACAAATTCATTCCTACCCCAAGGGTCGACTCACAACATGGGTTAAATACTCTTAAACACCTTAATGGAACACATAGTACACAAGCTTTGAAGTTTGGATACAATCCATAAGTTTTGGCTTGACCTAGAAATAGTTATGCAAAATTTTCATAAAATTTCACTAAGACATCCTTGGAGTATTTTCATCATAACTCAAAAACCAAAAATCATTTTCAAGTCAAACAAAATCCAATGGAAAGCTAACACAATTATCTACAACTTTCATGTTTACAGAAAAGGTCAATTCTGTACCTATCAATATCAGTATTCATTTCAAATTCGGGAAAGGTTGTGCTGAAATTCATAAATATTCACTGTGACCTACGTGCAGTAATTTGACCATAACTCAAGTTCTATAAATTATTTAGAAGTCTCACCAACGGCATTAGAAATCTAACATCCATACCTACAACTTTCGTGTTTACACAAAAATCTAATTCAGGACAGAAACATGTGAGACAGACGCAAGAACATGAGACAGAGAATGCTGTCACTGTGCGATTTTGCTAAGACCTTCTTGGAGTATTTTCATCATAAATCCCAAACTAAAAATTATTTTCAAGTCAAAATAGAGCCATTGGAAAACTAACTCAATTATCTAAAACTTTCATGTTTACACCGAAGACCAATTCAAAACAGAAACGTGTTAAAAAGACGCAAGAACGCGAAACAGGAAAAACTGTCAGAGGGCATCTCGCTTAAGCGAGACAAATCTCGCTTAAGCGAGATTCACACCGAGAGAAACCTCAATTTCGCTTGTGAGTTCGCTTGGGGCTCGCTTAAGCGAACTAGGCCCCGTTTTTTGACGATTTCTCACCATTTTTCACCCAAAAACCTAAATTTCAACATCCCGACTCCCAAAATTGATAGGAAACATTACCTAGGAGTATTCTACAACCTAAACATCAACTTTCACATTAATTCATGGGATTACCTATGTTTTTAACAATTCTTATTCAACTCAAAACCCTAATTTCTCCACAACAATTTTCAACAAAGCATGTTAAATTCAATTTCAGAATTATATAAACTATAATCATTGAGAGTTAGCCTCACCCTTACCTTAGATTTTGATGAACAAACTCTACCAATTCTGATTCTTCCCACTTAGCTCTTCTCTTAGCTTTCTCTTGGTTTTCTTCCTTTTTCTCCCAAAACTGAATTGTACGTTCTGTATAATTCTAAACCTAGTTTTCCCTTTTTATATCTCTTCTATCTATTCTATCTTATTTCACTTATTCCCTCATAACTCTATCTAATTTCTAAAACAACCCCACAACTCAATATTCTATTTAAAAATATATATAAATTACTTCTATAACAAATATCAAATATATTTCTATAGCAAATAACAAGTATACTTTTTTTACACCAAATAACATATATTTCTATAACAAATAACAAATATATTTTTACACCAAATAATATATATTTCTACACCAAATAACAAATATATTTTCTACACCAGATAACAAATATATTTCTATAACAAATACCAAATAACATATATATTTCTACACCAGATAACATATATATTATACTAATAAATACCAACATATAACATAACAAAATATCACTCATCAAAATAAATCGACTGAATTATAAAAAAGATATCTAAACTCAATAAAATAAATAAATAATAAAATAGGGCGTTACAGCTAACGCTTTTGCAGGAGCGTGTTGATCAATGACCATAGGTACTGAAGTACCTATCTTCTGCGTTATCTCCTTAGCAGCAGGAACATACTCTCTTTTCTTTTTCAGAAGCTCCTCTTCTTCAGCTCTGTCTTCCTCCTCTAAACATCTGCTGATATCCTTCTTCATATTTTTCAATCTTATTTCACCTTTACCCCTTTTTCTCTTGCGGATCTTAGGTTCCAGCTTAGGACCACCAGTAGTCAGTCCTGGCAGAGCAGGAGCAGCTGACTTAGTACTTTTGGATTTCTTGGGAGCAGGTTCTGGCTTATCTTCTTCTTCCCCGTTGACTGGTTTTCTCTTTTTTCCTTTGACATTCAGAGGACCACCTCCTAAGGTATCAGGAATTGAGCTATAGTTGATAATTTTTCCAGTCTCTTGGAAATGTTCCAGAAAAAATCTAGCCAGGACCTCTGGATTGTCTTCTTTGGATATTGGGGGGGAAATCCATCATTAGGTCTAATTGAACTAATGACTCCTTCATGTTCTCCTCATGAGGCTCATGTTTCTTTATAATCTTCATGTACTGGAGAGTCTTTATGTTGATTATTCTTCCTGTAACTGTGCCTAGTTGCTTATCAGACACTACCCTAGTGCCTCTTAGGATCTCTAGAAGTCCTCCCTGATAGAGGATCTCAGAAAGAAGTCTCCCATAGGGGATTTGCCTCCTTTGTTTGGTTTGGCTCTGCTTGATGACCTAGCTCATGTGGTACATCACGTACTTTGGGAAGTTGATCTTCTCCATTGTAGCCAAAAAGTATAAGACAACCTTGTGGTCCAGAGACAAGGTGTCAGAACCTCCACCCTTCTGAAGCAGACAATATGTGATTAGCTTCAGAAGCACTTTGTGGTCTTTGTGCATATCCACTAATTTGTTTGAAGGTCTTCCGTTGAAGAAGAAAGAGTTGCATATCTCTGCCCAGTCAGACTTCTTACTGATGTTCCACTAAAAATTTCCTTCGTTGGCCACTCTGCAGGCCCTTGCAATAACTTCCTCTGTGATGGTAATTGGAATACCCATCACTGCAGATCTGATTTCCATACCAGTGTATGGTTTTAGACCCAATTCTTCTCTCGTCTTTCCAACAAAAGACGGATTGTTGTTCACTGCTAGAACTTCTTCATACTTTGCAGCTTCTTTATCATATACCTCAACTCTTACCCATAAATCTATAATCAGCTCCTGATATGTTGGTCCATTCAACATACCAAAATATTCATTCATACCTTGACAAAGAATCTGGGTATGAACGTCAATTCCATGTCTATGCAAAGCTCCAAAATCTACTGGAGATTCAACTTGAACTTCCAGAGTCTCTTTAATCATATTCGTCGTTCTTGGTTTAATGACGTAAGACTGACCAGGATTGATATTCAGTATCGAAGTGTTTGAAGAATTTGCCATTTGAATGTTTTCTAGGTTTTTTGAGTTTTTCAAAGAAAATTTTCAAAGAGCGAGAGAGAGAAGAAGGTTTAGAAACATAGTAAGTGTGGGTAGTGAGAGTGAAAGTAGTGTGTGTTTGAGACTTAGTGTATTTTTGATAAAACATTTGCAATACACAGGGGACAAACAGAAATAAGCATTAAAGACAAACAAGCATGTAGTCATAAAGCAAAGGGAAGGCGCGAGGATAAATGTTAAACGGATACTATAATTGCCCTTTGAGTTATTACCCAATACAGACAGACCACGCCTGAGAACTACAAAAGTAACTGTTACTGTAGTGGGGCAGGTGTCGTTAGTCATAACTGCCACCTTACCACTAATGCATGCTGCTTCACAGTCTAAGTTTCCTTAACAGAGTCTGAGTGTCTTCAGAGGCTGATTTTTCTCAGAGTCTCCAAAAGAGAGTCTGATACTCAAGTAGCATCTGAATAACTTTCAGAGTCTGAATTCTATCTTCAGGAGCAATCATTGCACAAAGACAAAACACATATTCAAATTTTTCTTTATAAAATCAAATCTCTCAACAGTTAAAGGCTTAGTAAATATATCAGCCCATTGATGATCAGTATCAATGAATTGAATATCTAAAATTCTTTTTTGAACATAGTCTCTGATAAAATGATGTTTAATTTCAATGTGCTTGGCTCTTGAATGTAGAATTGGATTCTTAGATAAACATATAGCAGTTGTATTATCACAATAAATTGGGATACAGTTTTCAGTTATTTGATAATCCTATAACTGATGTTTCATCCAGAGTAGTTGTGTACAACAACTAGCAGCTGAGATGTATTTTGCTTCTGTTGTTGACAAAGCAATAGTTGTTTGTCTCTTGCTAGCCCAGGATATCAGATTCTCTCCCATAAATTGACAATTGCCATTGGTTGATTTTCTTTCAATCGTGTCTCCAGCATAGTCAACATCGCAGAATCCAGCTAGCTTATAATCTGAAGATTTCTTATACAGAAGTCCAAGATTAGTGGTTCCTTTCAAATATCTGAAGATTCTCTTAACAACAGTTAAGTGAGACTCTCTAGGATCTGATTGAAATCTTGCACACAGACATACACTGAATAAAATATTTGGTCTGGATGCAGTGAGATATAACAGAGAACCTATCATACCTCTATACAACTTTTGGTCAACTTTTGTTCTTTGATCTTCTTTGCTCAGAGTGTAGGTTGGATGCATTGGAGTGTTCATTTCCTTATAATCCTCAAGATTGAATTTCTTCAGGAGCTCTTTAGTGTACTTGGATTGATAAACATAGACTCCATCTTTGCATTGGTTGATTTGAATTCCCAGAAAGAATTTCAATTCTCCCATTATGCTCATTTCAAACTCATCCTGCATTGACTTAGAAAATTCCTTGCAAAGAAAACTATTAGTTGAACCAAAAATAATATCATCAACATAAATTTGAACAATTAGAGTATCTTTCTTAAGAGTCTCCTTAAATAGCGTAGTGTCAACTTGACCTCTTTCAAAATCATTTTAATTAAGAAATTACTCAGCCTTTCGTACCAAGCTCTGGGAGCTTGTTTCAAGCCATATAGTGATTTCTTCAGTTTATAAACATGTTCAGGATGTTTTAAATCCTCAAAACCAGGAGGTTGTTTGACACCATTAAGAAATGCACTATTAACATCCATTTGATACAGAATTATGTTGTGATTTACTGCGTAGGAAAGAAGTAACCTGATTTCTTCCAATCTTGCAACTGGAGCAAATATTTCAATGTAATTAATTCCTTCTTGTTGACTGTAGCCTTGAGCAACAAGTCTGACCTTGTTTCTGATTACTTCTCCTTGCTCACTAAGCTTGTTTCTGAACACCCATTTAGTTCCAATAATGTTCTTGTGCTCAGGCTTAGCAACTAGATCCCATACGTCATTCCTTTTGAATTGGTTGAGTTCATCTTTCATAGCTAGAATCCATCCTTCATCTGCAAGTGCTTCTTCAATTGAGGTAGGTTCAATTATTGATAACAATCCAAAGGCAGACTCTTCTTGTCTGAAATGTGATCTTGTTCTTCTGGGACTTTCTTTGTTGCCAATAATTTGATCCTCATGATGTGAAGACTTTATTTGAACGCGTGTTTGGATTGGTTAGCTTGCTGAGAACCATCTTGACCTTCTTCAGAAGCTACTTCATCAGGAACTTCAGGGGATGCTACAGCTTCTGGAGTATCATCAGACTCTGGGATCTGATCAGGTTCTGAGTTATCATCAGACTCTTGAGAACCTGCAAAACTTTCATCCTGCTCTGGAGTTTCACTTCCAGGCACTTTGTCATCAAATTTGACATGCATAGATTCTTCAACACATTGTGTTTCTGAATTATACAGTTTGTATGCCTTAGACCTTTAAGAGTAACCTAAAAAGATTCCCTTCTGAGCTTTGACATCAATTTTTTTTAGATAGACTTTGTTGTTTAGAATATAACATGTACATCCAAACTGATGAAAGTAAGATATGTTAGGTTTCCTTCCTTTAAAGAGTTCATATGTTGTTTTGTTCAACAAGGGTCTGATATAGATCCTGTTCTGAACATAACATGATGTGTTTACTGCTTCTTCCCAAAAATGCTTAGCGAGATTGTTTTCGTGAATCATGGTTCTTGCCATTTCTTGTAAAGTTCTATTCTTTCTTTCTACAACCCCATTTTGCTGTGGAGTTCTAGAAGAAGAGAATTCATGGATGATTCCATGTTTTTCACAAAATATTTCAAATGGCTCATTTTCAAATTCTCCTCCATGATCACTTCTGACTTTCAAAATTTTCAATTCTTTTTCAGATTGGACTTGGATGCAGAATTTACTAAACACATTATATGAATCATCTTTAGATTTCAGAAACTTAACCTAACTCCATATACTGTAATCATCAACAATGACTAATCCATATTTACTTCCATATAAGGATGCATTATTGAATGGTCCAAATAAATCAATATGGAGTAGCTCCAAGGGTCTGAAAGTAGAAACAACTTATTTTGGTTTAAAAGAAGATTTAACAATTTTTCCTTTCTGACATGCTCCACAGAGAGCGTATGAATGATAATCAGTGTCTGGTAAGCCCCTGACCAGTTCCAACTTGCTAAGCTTAGAAATTAATCTCCAGTTAGCATGTCCCAACCGTCTGTGCCACAACCTTTTCTTATCACTCATTGATAGAAGGCAAACTACCTTCTGATCAGCCAGTTCAGAAAATTTTATTTTATAAACAATGTTTCTCCTCTTTCCCTTGAAGACAATGGATTGATCATCTTTGTTGACTATTGTGCTTATTAGGTTATGTCTAAGTCCATCTACAAACCACACATTACTGACTGAGATTAAGAAGTTACCAATGGTTCCAGTACCATTTTGCCAGTCTGGTTTCCTCCAAATCCCACAGTTCCTCCCTCTTTCATGGTTAAGGTTAGGAACATAGACTTTTCTCCCGTTATGTGTCGTGAGCATCCACTGTCTAGATACCAGGACTTCTGCTTTTCTTATCCTTTAAGACATACCTGCAACATCAACAATTTTAGATTTAGGTACCCATATCTTTATGGGTCCTTTGAGGTTAGTCCTTGAACCATTGAATCTCGTTTGTGTTGTGTATCTGAAAATCTGAGGCTTTGTTTTCCTACAGACTTTAGGTTCAGAACCTTTTAGTCTAGAATCCAACTTACCACACACAGCTTCTCTTCTTTGAGTCTTGTGCTTATGATGTTCAGACTCTGGTTTCTTCAGAATCTGAACTTTTGGAGCCTTTGATTCAAAGTTGTTCAGTACCTTTGGCTTTAGGTTCTTTGGATTTGAGTTAGTCATTGCCTTAGAGCTTGAAGCCTTAGGTTTTGAATGAGTCACTATGTTGACTTTTTCAGATTCTAACACAAAATGATTTTCCAATGCTTCTTTGACGTCATTAGAACCAGGTTTCAAGATCACTTCATTAGAGTTACCTCCTATGAATCCAAGACCTCTACCTCTGTTCTAATACGTGCTATAAATCATGGATGCCACTCAAGTGCTATGAATCCAATTCCTGTAGCAATAAACTCTTGTAGAGCAGCATCCTGCTCACTCAAGTGTTTACAGTTACATTTCTTAGTCATTAAGTTTTCATTTTCTTTCTTTAAAACATCCATCTCCAGCATAGTTAAGTCATGTTGTTTCAACAACTTATTGTGTTGTTGTTTAACTTTCCTCAACTCTGTGGATTTGGTTTCATAATGACCAAGAAGCTCCTTGAGAGAATCAATCAGTTCAGTTCAGTGAATTTAAAATATACCTCTGTTTCACTTTCAGAGTCTGTATCAGATTCTACATTGGATGATTCCTTTTCTGGTTCAGTTGTTGCTACCAAACCCACAGCTACATTAGCTTCATCCTTAGCATCATCCTCATCAGACCCTGATTCATTATCTAGATCTTCCCAAGTAGCCATCAGACTCTTTTTGATCTGCTTCTTGAACTTGTTGGACTTGAAGGTTGGCTTCTTTGACTTGGATTTTTCTTTTTGTAACTCTGGACAATCAGCAATGAAATGCCCAGGCTTCTTGCAGTTGAAGAAACCTTTATGTTCTTCCTTCTTGAATCCTTTACCACTGCCTTTCCTCAAGAACTTCTTGTTTTTCCTGGCCAGGTACTCCAGTCTGTTGGAAAGCATAGCCATTTCTCTAGCAACATCAGGATCTTCCTCAGAGCCTGCAGACGAAGAAACATTTTCAGACTCTTCAACTTTGAGAGCTTTTGAGGATCTTCCTTTTGACTTTAGAGCAATGGTTTTTGACTTTCTAACAGAGTCATGTTCATTTAGACTTAACTCATGAACCTGAAGAGAACTGCCAAGATCTTCAACACTTAGAGTGTTTAGATTTTTAGCTTCCTCAATGGCAGTTACCTTAGGTCTCCATCTTAAGGGTAGACTTCTCAATATCTTACTCGCGTGATCAGAGGCTATGTAGCTCTTCTTCACTATCTGGAGTCCAGAAACTAGAGTCTGAAATCTTGAGTACATCTGCTCAATACTTTCATCCTCTTTCATTTTGAACAGTTCAAACTGATGAACAAGCAAGAGAGCTTTTGCTTCTCTGACTTTCTTGCTACCTTCATAGTTAGCACAGAGAGAGGCAAACATAACTTTTGTAGTAGACTTGTCACTCATCTTCATGTATTCAGATTTGGGAATAGCTATGACTAGTGCTCCTCTGATTATGTGATGTTTCTTGTAGCTTTTCTTCTGAGCAGCATTGTGTTTCTTTCTATCAAGAGCAGCTCCTTCATCATCAAGTTCTAAGTCATCAACACCATCTTCTAGTATGTCCCATAGTTCTTCATCTAAGCCCATGATATAACTGTAGAAGTTGGTTTTCCACCATGAAACTTCCTCAGGATCACCGTTGAATTTAGGAATTTTTCCATAGTCATCTTTCTTGTTACTGTTACTGGATCCATAATCATAAGGTATAGCAGCATCAACACTAGCACCAAAAGTTGTAGGTTCACCGGAAGACATGTTTTTCTCTGGATCTTTTCTGTTACACGGTTAAGTGTTATGACAACAGAGCCGGAGCTCTGATACCAACTGAAGGTGAGAAAAACACAAGAAAGGGGGGTTGAATTGTGTTGACTTTTTCGCGTCTCTTAAAAAGATTGATTATGTTTTCCAGGATCAGAGTCTGAACAAGTTCAGGTTCTGATGGAAGATCAGAGTCTGTTGGAGTGGATAAAGTAAAGAGATAAGGGAAAGAGAGAACACAAGCAATTATGTAGGTTCCTTCCACAAACCGGAAGTAGTCATGTCCCCCTTGCACTTCCAAGGAGAGTTCACTAAAATGTAATAACAAATTACAAGTTGCTCAAGCACATAGCAAGAGACTTCCAATGCTCAAGCACACAAGCAAGAGATTTCTTTTGCTCAAGGACACACCCAAGAGACTTCAAATGATCAAGCACGCAGGCAAGAGACTTCTAACACAATTTACAGAAAAATTAAATAAGAGTTTGAACACTTGATATACAATCAGTGGTGTTCCAAATATAAAACAATAAGACTCTGTTTTCTGTGACACTTAGAAATTCTATGATAAACAAGTTTGTAAAAATTTGCTAAGTTGTTGATGTGTTTGTTTGACTGAGGGACAATAACAATATAACGTAATAGCTCAGTTTTTCAGTAATAGAGTCTAAATCATTCTTCAAGTCTTCTATCCTTTATATAGGCGTTGAAGAGAGACGTTGAGAAAATCCAGCACATCACAGAGTCATCTAGAAGCTTGATCAAATATTGTTGATATGTTGCTTGATATGGTAATCGTCCTTTAAAACAGATTTTGAATTCCATTCTACTTGAAGCGAAAATACCAGTAGACACAGCTGCAAATTGTACAAGTAGTGGAGTAGTGGAAACAGGGTTTGTACAAAGTACTTTGTCCTTTTCCTGCATTCTTTGTCGCAAAGCATCCCATGCTAAGTTGACTTGAAGATAGCCGTTACTCCATATGAACGTTTCTTTTGCAACGAAATGCCTTCAGAGATTCTTCAAAACAAATTCTTGAATTGCAATCTTCAGACTCTCTGTAGAACTCTGGACTCTGTTTAGCTTCAGACTCTCTTCAACTCCTTCAGACTCTCTTCGTTCTTCAGATTCTCTTAGTCTTCAGAATCCTCTTGTTTTGCACTTCTTCGAAACAACTTCTTCAGAATCTCCGAGTCTTGTACTTCTTCGAAACAACTTCTGATGATTTTTCAGGCTCTCTAAGTCTTCGGAATCATTTGCAACAATCTTCTTAAGGATTTTGCTCTTCTTTTGTTCTTACAGAATACTTTCTAAGAGTAAAATCTTTGACTAAGATCTTGCACACTTAAACAAATACTAGCATATCCAATTGACAACTTTTAATACCTTGTTATCATAAAAACTAACAATGGTATTTTTAAACACCATTTGTTCCAACAGCGTAAAATACATGTAAGAATCTTTACCTTAAATAAGGTTTGTTTCCTTGTCATTGGAAACGTTTGCTGCCAATGCTTGTTGTGCTTGTGTTTGTTGTATAAGTTCAAGTTCTCTTGTAACCTTAAAACCCTAAACCCTGCATATTATTTTTAAATGAAAATGAAACAATTAATCAAATACTTCAAGGTGTTACACATTATCAATTTAATCCAAACATACTTCACTATATTGATATTACGTTGCAGCAGAAAATAATCTCGACAACATAAACTCATATCATGTCTTAAAAATACATCATGAAATTGAACTCAAGATTCGGAAAATAATCTGATAGGTATATAAACCCCAACAGTCCTAAATCAGAGCATCACTATACAAGACTCCCAAAAATGGGTGATAATAGACGAGTAGGCTCCAAAACTATCCTCGGAAAATATTCAACGCAAGTCTACCCTCAATAGGCGTAGGTGGAAACCAAAATTTAGAGGGCGAGAAATATTCAACGCAAGGATAATACGAATGCATGTATAGATAATGTGCGGAATAGGAAAGTGTATCAATATATATTGTTGGATATTAAAGAACATTAATGTCGTGTTCATTTATCATAGGTAGACTATGCAAGTGATGCGGCTGTTGGGACGTTACTAACCTAATCGATCATCAAGTTGCAGCTGCTGATCACACAGTGATCCTTACGTGTGGGGTCTATGCTATCTCAGTTGACCAGGTCTCCCTCTCCAATATTTTGTTGCACGTGTTGGTCACAAGGTGATCATTATGTGTGGGGTCATACCACCTCAAAGGTAATTGAAAGCATAGACTTTATATTGTCTTTTCAATATTTCCCAAGGCATTGAAGGTAGAGTCTCTTGTAGGTCTACCTATCTATGAATCTTAGGACACTCATAGCACTCACTCACTCACACTCTCTCTCTCTCTCTCTCTCTCTCTCTCACTTATTAGTCCTGCAAACAAGCAGCCCTATCAGCGTCGACCTTATCAAGGGTTTAATAGAATGGTTCTTCTAGGCTACTGCTTATTTCCTTCAAGAAAACACTTGTTTCCTTAACTATTAACTAGTTACCTAGTAGGTTCTGCAAATTTTACTCGATATTAGTAATGTCACATTCTAAGTGTAACATCTCATATGACTTCAGCTTTTTCGACTGACCCTACAAACCATCACGATTCTTTTTTAGCATGTTTTGTCCTCACTCGCACGCTTACCGGGAAACTTTCTGGTATGTCACGGATCCAAAGACTACTCCAAGTCAAGCACGCTTAACTGTGGAGTTCTTATGGAATGGTCTACCAAAAATGCATCTTCTTTTTGGTATCCCATTCCATAAGAACTCCACAGTTAAGCGTGCTTGACTTGGAGTAGTCTTTAGATGGGTGACCTACTAGGAAGTTTTCCGGTAAGCGTGTGAGTGAGAAAAAAACACCCTAAAAAGACTCGTGTTGGTTTGTAGGGTCAGTCGACAATGCTTAAAGTCGTCTAGGATATTACACTAAGTACTTACTACTAGGGTCAACTCGCTTTTGGTATCTTTTGCTAGTTATCAAAATATAAGCATCAGGATAATAATATAAATATTAGGTTGTTTGCCGACGTTTTCGGCTAACAAGAAGAGTTGGTTTTGATTCTTAAAAAGGATTAAACTAAATCCTAGGACATGTTATGATACATCATATTCATGGATTGCATTATGAACAAGACGGATTTGGGTGTCTTTCAACATAAAAAAGTAAAGAAAAAAATGAAAGTAAAGGTAAAATGCTTAATAGTGTAAAACGCATAAACTTAAGGAAAAGTTAAATTGCATTAATGTAAAAGTGGTTCGACAAATCAGATTCAATACATTATGTATGATTCTTTTCTCTAGGTGCTGGTACTTCGAGTGTCAGAATTCTATAAACGATTTGTGCCCTATTTTCCATATGGAAAACTACTATTTATACATAGTAAAATAACTGAAAAAAGGCTATTTGCCACGATCATCGTTTCTTCCATCTAGAAACCTCTTGTCCACCACGTTTCCACTAAGGAAACTGCTGCGTTTTGGATTCAAATTCTTCCCACTTCGACAATAACTGCATGACTTCGACAAAATTACATTCTTGTCTTATGTCTTGTCGAACTCCGAAGCTTTTAGACTCTTTCACACGCTAAGTCCAAATTCCATTGAAATCCTCATGTTGACGAAAAAGACTTTGATTCCTAAAAAGACAAAATTCAACAAATTTTGACCGTATTAATTGGGTCTACTGAAATTACAGGCTAACATATTGTTTCCCCAAAATGCCATTTTTGACTGAAAAAGGCCTAAAGTAGAAGATTGAAATTTTTCAAAAACTATCCTTCAGAAAAATGACGTCAGGTTAATCATGACTTCCAAGAGTGGTCTTTTTAATTTCCTTTCGTTGCACGCTTTCTAGATTTAGTGGCCTACCACTTTTGCAGTTGAAAGTTAGAAGGTCTCTCCAATTACCCTAAGACGCCAAGTGTCCCTTGTTAACCTTTCATCTTCAAATCTATCGCAACCATATTTATTTAACGCAACCTCATTATTTGTATAAGAAAATGACTTATACCAACAGATAATGTCACCCTAAACCCAAATGATAGAATTTTGACAAGTGTACCAAATACTATCGAAGTAGTAAAATTATCGTTCCCACAAGGACTGGTTTTAATCTCAAAAAGTCAAATACGTTATTAATTTAGGATGTAGTAAAAGTTATTTTGTTTTGCCGCTAGGCAGTAGATTTGTTTAATAGCATAAAACTTAGTAACAGAAAGTAAATTGATTGTTTAAAATAAGAGAGAGATGAGTTAGGTCTTCGAATCATCTGAGTTCCCCTAATTGGTCACTGCACCTATTCTTATGAATGATTTTCTAGTTTCACGATAGTTAACAAAATAGTCCTAATCAATCCCTTGAGTTAGGACCCTCTTCTAAGATTACAGCCCCTAATCCCTTAGGTGGTCTAATAATCTTCGAAGGTTTGAAGTACGTTAACCTAATATCACTAATAAAGAATTATCCATTCCTAGACTAATTATAATTATTAGAACAATTCAACTAGGTCAAAGTCGAAAGCTTTGGTCAGTAGTCGTTCGTTCTCACCAAATCATATATATATGTGATCAGAATATATAAAGCATTAAGAACAATTGAATTGAATAAAAACTAAATTGTCATTCACAATAAATAGAGTTTCACAGCAACATATGTCAATTAGGGTTACAAAGAATCATCTCAGACCTAACCTCTAATGGATTTAGCTACTCATAATTGAATTTATAAATAACATAATCATTAGAGGTAACAATACATACATGAACTGGTTACAACGTGAAGAAATCGCCCCTGCAGCCGTCTTTCAGTGTAAAAATCGCACTTTGCTCTTCTCAAATCGTAACCCTTGTTTTCTGCCTTGCCTTCAGCTTAAATAGGCAATTTTCCCATTCTGCTTAAATAGCCTTGCCTTCAGCTCCATGAGGTGACACACTCTTGACCACAAATGGTCCTGACCACTTTGACTTGAGCTTTCCAGGAAACAGCTTCAACCTGGAATTAAACAACAAAACTAGTTCCCTAGAGTTAATATCCCTAGATACTAAGTTCTTGTCATGATATCTTTTAGTCCTGGCTTTATAAATGAGCGCATTTTCATATGCTCTAAGCCTCATCTCTTCCATCTCATTAAGTTTCAAGAGTCTTTTCTTACCAGCGGCTACTTGATCAAAATTTAAGGCCTTAATGGCCCAATACGCTTTATGTTCTAGCTCAACTGGAAGATGACAAGCCTTACCATACACTAACTGATAGGGCGAAAGCCCTATATGAGTTTTGAAGGATGTCCTATAAGCCCACAGTGCGTCATCTAATTTCTTAGACCAATCTTTCCTATTTGACGCCACTGTCTTTTCAAGGATCTGCTTTAATTGACGGTTAGAAACCTCTACTTGTCCACTAGTTTATGGGTGATAAGGAGTTGCAACTTTGTGCTTGATGTTATACCTCCTGAGCACATTTTCAAGAAGATTATTGCAAAAGTGCTTCCCCCCATCACTGATCAAGACTCTAGGTGTTCCAAACCTAGTGAAAATATTTTTCTGCAGAAAGTTGACCACCGTCTTAGCATCATTAGCAATACAGGGTATCGCTTCAACCCATTTGGTGACGTAGTCAACACAGACAAGTATATGGAGATAAGAGTGAGAAGAAGGAAAGGGTCCCATGAAATCAATGCCCCAACAATCAAATGGTTCAATTTCAATGATTCCAGTTAGGGGCATCTCATTCCTTTTGGAAATGTTACCTGTCCGTTGGCACTTATCACACTGCTTAACAAAGTCCTGGCAATCCTTGAATAAGGTAGGCCACCAGAATCCACTTTGCAGAATTTTTGCAGCTGTTCTTTCCCCACTATGGTGGCCTCCATAAGCTGAGTTATGGCAGTGCCACATAATCTTATTAGCTTCCTCACCTGCCACACAACGTCTAATTAAACCGTCAGTGCTTACCTTAAACAGATAAGGGTCATCCCACAGATAATGGTTGGCATCCTTGAAGAACTTCTTCCGTTGATGATGGGACATCTCATCCGGTATGATGTTACCGGCCTTAAAATTTGCCATGTCAGCAAACCATGGCCTTACATTCACAGTGAATAGCTTTTCATCCGGAAATTCAGCCATAATGGCCCTTTCTTTCTTTGTAACCTCATTGTTCTAAAGTCGCGACAGATGATCAGCCACCACATTTTCGACTCCCTTTTTGTCACGAATCTCAAGATCAAACTCTTGCAACAAGAGAATCCACCTCAGTAAGCGAGGTTTTGACTCCCCCTTGGTGAGGAGATATTTAAGAGCTGCATGATCTGTAAAGACAATGACTTTGGAGCCAATTAGATAAGAACGAAATTTTTCCAAAGCAAATATTACCGCAAGCAACTCTTTTTCAGTAGTGGAATAGTTCACTTGATTTTCGTTCAAAACCTTGCTTGCATAATAAATAGCATGGAAAAATTTGTTCTTGCGTTGGCCTAGGACTGCACCAACAACATAATCACTTGCATCACACATAAGTTCAAAAGGTAAAGCCCAATCAGGAGCAATGATTATTGGTGCAGTCACCAACTTAGTTTTAATCAAAGAAAAAGCATCTAAACATTCAGAATCAAAATTAAACTCATTTTCTTTGACCAAGAGGTTACAAAGGGGCTTGGCAATTTTTGAAAAATCTTTTATAAAACGCCGGTAAAAACCAGCATGCCCCAAGAAGCTCCTCACTCCTTTAATATTAACAGGGGGGAAGTTTCTCTATAACCTCTATTTTTGCCTGATCCACCTCAATGCCCTTAGGACTTATTTTATGTCCCAAAACGATACCTTCAATTACCATAAAATGGCATTTTTCCCAATTTAAAACAAGATTCGTTTCGGTACATCTTTTAAGGACAACATCTAAATGGAAAAGGCATTGATTAAAAGACTTACCGAACACGGAGAAATCATCCATAAATACCTCTATGTTCTTCTCTATCATATCAGAGAAGATGGAGAGCATGCACCGTTGAAAGGTTGCTGATTCACCACACAGCCCAAAAGGCATCCTTCGATATGCAAACACACCACAGGGACAAGTGAATGCGGTCTTCTCTTGATCTTCCAAAGCCACAGCAATTTGATTATACCCTGAGTACTCATCCAAAAAACAGTGAAAAGGTTAGCCAGCCAACCTCTCTATCATTTGATCCATGAATGGTAACGGGAAGTGATCCTTCCTTGTTGCTGTATTCAGCCTGCGGTAGTCTATACACATTCTCCAACCAGTGACGGTGCGGGTGGGAATCAATTCATTTTTATCATTAGCCACCACCGTCATACCACCTTTCTTAGGCACAACATGAACAGGACTTACCCATGCACTATCAGAAATAGGGTAAATCATACCAGCATCTAGCAGTTTTAGAACTTCCTTCTTCACCACTTCCTTCATTGTTGGGTTTAGTCTTCTTTGAGGTTGAACCACAGGCTTATATTCGGACTCCATATGTATCTTGTGCATGCAATAAGCTGGGCTAATACCCTTCAGATCAGAGATTGACCAACCTATGGCTTCCTTGTTCTCTCTCAACACCCTAATTAGCCTTTCTTCTTCCAAAGGTGTTAAGGTGCTGCTTATAATTGCTGGTTGAGAAGTATCCTTGCTAAGGAAAACATGCTTCAATGTAGGAGGTAAAACCTTCAATTCTGGACTGTTCTTCTCCTCCTTGCTCAAGGGTTGAACTCCCTTAAAATCCTCAGCATGTAACTCTTCAATTTTTACCGATCCTTTCTCTTGCTTGTTTGCCTCAAGTTGTGCAACACATTCCTTAACCTCAAGATCTTCATCAGCTTCACAAGTTTCTATAGAGTTCACAATTGTTCTCTCCATAGGTTGTGTGGTCGGAGGTTCACATGAGTCATCTTCCACTATTTCTTCAATAACATCGATACGGTAACATTGAGGATTGTCACTTCGGTGCTTCATGGCTTCAAAAATATTAAACACAACCTGTTCATCTTGGAATCGTAACATGAGTTCACCTCTTTCAACATCAATCAAAGCGCGACCTGTTGCAAGGAAAGGTCTCCCCAAAAGTAAGGGTATGTCTTCATCTTCAGCAAAATCCAAGATAACAAAATCGGCAGGAAATACCAAGTCATTAACTTTGACCAAAACATCTTCCAATATACCATAAGGATAAGAGATTGACCTATCAGCTAATGTGAGAGTCATTCTTGTAGGTTTAGGTTCCCCACATCCTAGCTTCTTCATCATTGATAGAGGCATCAAGTTTATACTTGCCCCCAAATCACATAAAGCTCTTCCGACGTCTAAGTTTCCAATGGAGCAAGGAATAGTAAATGCTCCTGGATCTTTCATCTTAGGGGGCAGTTTCTTCTGGAGTATTGCACTACAATTTTCAGAAAGTGAGATGTTCTCATCATCCTTCGGTTTCCTTCTTCCAGTCAATAACTCTTTCTACCTCGCATAAACAGCAAAATACCTTAGTAGCACTGCACAATGCAAATTAAATAATGAACACTGAATCAATTTAGTATTTTTAAACAGAAAATAAATTGCAGAAATCCTAAATTAAAACGCAATTCCCTTGTTGAAATAAATCAACAGTCCCCGGCAACGGCGCCAAAAACTTGATAGAATTTTGGCAAGTGTACCAAATACTATCGAAGTAGTAAAATTATCGTTCCCACAAGGACTGGTTTTAATCTCAAAAAGTCAAATACGTTATTAATTTAGGATGTAGTAAAAGTTATTTTGTTTTGCCGCTAGGCAGTAGATTTGTTTAATAGCATAAAACTTAGTAACAGAAAGTAAATTGATTGTTTAAAATAAGAGAGATGAGTTAGGTCTTCGAATCATTTGAGTTCCCCTAATTGGTCACTGCACCTATTCTTATGAATGATTTTCTAGTTTCACGATAGTTAACAAAATAGTCCTAATCAATCCCTTGAGTTAGGACCCTCTTATAAGATTACAGCCCCTAATCCCTTAGGTGGTCTAATAATCTTCGAAGGTTTGAAGTATGTTAACCTAATATCACTAATAAAGAATTATCCATTCCTAGACTAATTATAATTATTAGAACAATTCAACTAGGTCAAAGTCGAAAGCTATGGTCAGTAGTCGTTCGTTCTCACCAAATCATATATATATGTGATCAGAATATATAAAGTATTAAGAACAATTGAATTGAATAAAAACTAAATTGTCATTCACAATAAATAGAGTTTCACAGCAACATATATCAATTAGGGTTACAAAGAATCATCACAGGCCTAACCTCTAATGGATTTAGCTACTCATAATTGAACTTATAAATAACAAAATCATTAGAGGTAACAATACATACATGAACTGGTTACAAGGTGAAGAAATCGCCCCTGCAGCCGTCTTCCAGTGTAAAAATCGCACTTTGCTCTTCTCAAATTGTAACCCTTGTTTTCAGAATAGCCTTCAGCTTAAATAGGCACAGAAATTCGCCTTAAATCGTGTCACGTTTTTGCAGAATCGTGACACGATTTGCCTTGTATAACAAACTTCTAAATTAGGGTTTCTTGAAATCGTGTCACGTTTTGGTCAACGTGACATGTTTTTGCCTTGGCAGAGAGCATGTTTTTGTCTTCTTGAATCGTGTCACGTTTTGTACCAATCGTGACACGTTTTGGTCCTTTATGAATTCTTCAGTTTTTCTGCTTTTCTTGTTGCTTAAGTTACCTTGTGAACTCTAAATAGTGATTAAAATACATAAAAATTTACGTAATGACAGAGTGTCATCACCAAACATGTGGTAGGTAAATCTATCGTGTAGGTAAAGGCTCTTGGGACAGAACTTCGTCGTTGGTATAGGAAATCAAATTTGACAGAATTAAATTTCCTTTGGTATAGGTTTCATGACCAATACCAATGGTTTTTTAAGCTCTATCAACAAGTTTTTGCCATTGGTATATGTTAAATTCCATTAGTGTAGGAACACTAAGTGGGATAATATCAAGTCAAGAAAAAAAGTGTGCATTTCATAAAAATGCAATTAAATTGAAAATCTAGAGAAAATACAAATCAAAATTTGAAGTCAATTCTAGAAATTGAAATATTAGGACGCACAAATAATGTTATTCATTTAGATATAACATTATTACATTTGAACTTACTAAATCCTACGCAAAGCGTAAGCACACCAATGATTACCACAATATAGATATATAGGGGCTTTGTCACCTTTAGACAATCATCAGCAGTAACAGAACGAACTTTAACTGCAGTTTGAATTAAGAAAAAAATATTACTAAAATATGATAAAATATTGGGTAAGAAAAAATTATCAAAGTATAAGAAGGTGTGGAAAATGGCATACGATGTGTTGCCGCTTCAACAAGAAATAGAGAAAGAAATATGATCAAAGCAAAAATAAAGATGAGATATTGAGCCATACTTTTCCTCCTTTGGATGTGATAAAAGTAATTTTTTTTGTTCGTTTTATATGTAAAATCTTACAATATGTTGACTTAAATTAAATAATTGTTAGTACCTTGATTTTTTTTTCCGTAGCCAATAAAGTAAAAAGCCAACCCGGATTAATGTTTGAACCTATTAACATATTTTTTGTTGTAGTTTGGAGTTGTAACAAGCCATTTACAAAATTATAATTAATTTTAAACGGTTCTAATCAATATGTGACGTCTATCATTTTAACTCATTTTTATTCTTATCAAACTTCATTATAATCACTCCGTCCCTAATTATAAGTAATAATTGGTGAAAGAAAGTTGATAGATTTTATTTTAAATAGAACCAAATGCATCAATTATATTAAACCAATTATTATATAATTAGAGATGGTGGGAGTATATTTTTTATTTATATTTTAGCCTTTCGTAGTGATATATGTTAATGGTAAAAATAATTTATGTATAAATGCATCGAAGAGGTGAGAGCATATTTTTTATTAATTAAAATAATATTGGATGATTTTTTTTTCAACATTTTATATTAAATTTACTACATATTACATGTGAGTGTTGTATGAGTTGAGAAAATATTTTGTTATCTTCCACAATGAAAAAAGATAATTTTTTTATTTTGGTAAGTCAAGAGATATGTGAAGCATCAAGACGAGTCTGAAAGAGGGGAAGACAAACCAAAACACACAAAAAAACAAAAAACAAGCGGAAAAAAATAAAGTGTTGCTCAACCACCTTTGAGTTTACCCTTGAATCTAGTGTTGTAGAGATTGAGTTTTTTTAGTTGTTTCTTATGCTTCAATTAACATATAAGTCATAAAAGGCATGTAAGAATTGTTACCTTAAATAAAGTTTGTTTTCTTGTCATTGGAAACTTTTGCTGACAATGCTTATTGTGCTTGTGCTTGTGCTTGTGCTTGCTGTATAAGTTCAAGGTCTCTTGTAACTATATTTTTAAATAAAAATGCAACAATTAATCAAATACTTCATGGTGTTACACATCGTCAATTCAATCCAAATATACTTCATCATATAAATGTTACGTCGCAACGAAAAATAAAACTCGACAACATAAACTCAGATATCATGTCTTAAAAATACATCATCAAATGAAGTACATAAACCCCAACAGTCCTAAATCAGAGAATCACTAGACAAGACTCCGAAAAACAAGCGATAAAATACGAGTAGGCTCTAAAACCATCCTCGAAAATGTACTCATTCACACTTAACAATAAAAATAACATCATTTAATATCACATCTTCAATTATTCACATCTACGTATAACACATTATCAAATTTCCACATCGTCAAATATTCACATCTTCATATAATACATCATCAATACACTTGCAGATATATATGCAATGTGCCTAACTCAGCTCTAAATGCACGTGGTACCAAATCTATTACCATCTATAAATATTTTTGATTTCAGAAGTATGTTACTGATTTTATCCACACTATCTTTAATTTTTTTGGATATTAGAGGTATTCTACAGATTTACATACACACCATCGTCAAATACTACATCTTCAAATATGTTTGACAATGGATGCATGAATGCCAAATTACAACATCAACATTACACATCATTCAATAACTCAACAATACACATCTTTAAATAGTACCATCATATATCTACATCCTCATTTCACAACATCATCATATATCTACCTCATCATAAACAACATCATCTTATATCAACATTGTCATATATCAACATCGTCATACTAACACATCATCATATATCAACATTGTCATATCAACACATCATCATATATTAACATTGTCATATAATTACTTCATTATATAACACATATTTATTTAATCACAACATTATATAATCACTTCATCACATCAATACAACATCATATAATCACTTCCTTATTTAACACATCTTCGTTTATCACATCTTACAACTATCCATCATATTCACATAATCATATAATATCGATTACTCATTATCATATTCCATCAAATAATTTGTATCATATATACTTCAAATATTCATCATTCATGCATCTTTATATCAACACATCTATAACACATCTTTATAACAACACATTGCTATATAATCACATCATTATATAGCACATCTTCATTTAATCATAACATCATATAATCACTTTATCACGTCAATACTTCATCATATAATCACTTTCTTATTTAACACGTCTTCATTTATCGCAACTTCATATTTCACATCTAACAACTATACATCATATTTCATCAAATAATTCTCATCATATATATTTCCAATATTCATCAATTATGCATCTTTATATCAACACATCTAAATTATAATTCAAAATAGATCTGTCAATTGATTAAAGAAACTAGATGTGTACTTTGAGATAAAATGAGTCGCACCCAAAAGGATTGAAAAAACCTAAGGCTGTGTAGAACACCATAGTACTGATAACCTTGCGCTTAAAATACACATTAGCCCTTTTTATCTTTACAGCTTCACAACTATGCAATTCCTTTCCCATCTACAACAAGAACAAATAAATTTTTGAGTGATAGGTTTCATCAATCGAAATAAATCCTTAAGATTGTTGAAAAAATTAAGAATAAGTTCTTTCTATAAATAATAAACATCATATAAATAAAAGCATCAATTAAATATTGAAGAGAATAAACAAAGGGATAACAAGTAAACTTATCTTTCTTGAAATTGCGGTGATTTGACGTCGGTAACGGTGAAGTAAACAGACAAGAAATTATGACCTGGAAATTATTGGAACCGGTTTTACAACATTCACACCTTCCACCGAAGCATGTTGTGAATGTTGGGAATACCGAACATAATGAGAAGTTGGAGGAGTCTGCGCATAATTCTCATAAGGAAAATGTGACCGAAACTCAGTTGGCTATGGAGGTGGCAGTGGTTCCTCCCCCACACCAATGTTTTGTGCTTGAAAAGGACTTAGAATTCCTTCGCATGTGAGGAGAAGAACCTTTCACTCATTACTTGACGAAGATTCTGAGGAAGAAATTGAATCAGATTGCTAAAATTCATACACTCGCTCTAAGGGTGAACTCAAGTGTGGTTGAGCTACACATTTTTCCTTTAGGGCCATTTTTCTTCTTTATTTCTTTTTCTTTAATTATTTTACTTGCTTTTAGGTTTTTTTAGGGTTCTGTTTTGCCCCCACATTTATACATTTTTTCCCAGTGGAATATAATAGGGGCTGCTTATCAAGAATGTTTCTATGTGTGTGGTTAATAGAGACCAGTAGAGACCACATTAAGAAATTAGACAACTATATATCTTATAAGACAGATTAAGAAATTAATAGAGACCACTAGACAAAAATTTATATCATGGGGTTCCCCTTGTTGTCAATGTTTTTGGCAGAGGAAGCAACTTGATATGATTTAGATCTCTGTTTGGTTTTCCAAGAGCTGAAAGAATCACACAGCTACTTTTTAATATTACATGACCAACTAAATTTTTAATATTCTAATTCTAACAATATTATGAAAACTTTCATTTTAACTATTTTGGTGTTGGCATGCCTCTAGGGTCTACCAATTCAATATTGTTTAATTATTTGCATGTGTGTGTTTCTAGTATAATTTCTATCCTAAATGTAAAGCTGATGAAATTTACCTATAAATTTGTCTATGGAGTTTCCATCCAAATAATGGAATGGTTTTTCTGATTTATATCTATATCTATACTATATATAAAGAAAACTACCCATTTCAGCACACTTTTGGGTTTGAATTTTCTTTCCAAAAATACCCTTAATTTTTAATTTTAATTTTATTTTAAATACAAATAACACATGTAACAAATAAATAAAAATAAATTTAATTTAAAGAGAAAACTCACACAATTCCTTATGAATTGTTCTTGCTCAAATATCATACCGTTCAGCCCATGCCAATCCCTTGCCGTCAGGGTCTGCTCAAATTCCGGGTTACCGAAAAGTTTAGGAAGCAAGAAGGCTCGCTCTTGAATCACCCTAAAGTGTTTGATAGCCTTGAAGCGATCACGAGCCTCTTGGTTGAGGAATCTGTCTGTGGAAGGTGGTGGTGGTTGGTTTGAAGGTTTAGGTTTTACTGGTTGTTTTCTTTTGGCGGTGGTTTTGGCCTTTTTGGTTGGTTGGGATTTTTTTCTTGTGTCAACCATGGTTAGGGTTAGGGTTAATGAAAGTAGGGTTTGAGAAATTTGTGGGGATGACGGATTTGATCGGATAGATGATTATGGTTATGGTTTAGGTTGATGAAGGGGTGATTAGATGATGAAAAGATGATGAAATTTGGTGAAAAGGGTGAAGAATTTCGCAAGTTAGGGTTCTGGGAGAAATTTGGCAGAGGTTGGCTACTTTTGGAAGTGGATGGAATGAAAATCGTGTTGGGTGTATATATAGGCTGAGAAAATCGTGTCATGTTTGGCCAAAAACGTGTCACGATTTTCCTTTGTAACGGTCAGATTTTGAAAACCACCATAATCGTGTCACGTTTGGGTAAAAACGTGTCACGATTTTCAATTTTTTTGAAAACTTTTTCCTAGAAAATGTGTCACGATTTGGCCAACGTGACACGATTTGGCTTGGCAGTAAGGCACAAATTTTTAACTTAGAATTTTTTTTTGAGATTTTCAGAGGGAGGTAAAATCGTGTCACGTTTTACCCAAAACGTGTCACGATTTTGCCCAGTTTTGGACTTGAAGTTTTTTTTCTTCCTTTGTTGTTTCAGCTAAAATATTTTTTTGAAAGCAATAATAAAAATAAACTACTACCTGAACTTAAAGATGTGGGTTGCCTCCCACCAAGCGCTTCTTTACCGTCACTAGCTTGACTGTCAAGGACCCTTAAAGGTCCGTCAGAACAAGTCCTACCCTCTCTTTGGGTAGGTCGCCACCTAGATATGGCTTAACTCTTTGCCCATTCACCTTGAAACTTCTGTCACCGTCTGGCGTGATTAACTCAACAGCTCCATGAGGTGACACACTCTTGACCACAAATGGTCCTGACCACTTTGACCACAAAAAAACTAACACAAAACAAAAACTCATGTTACTTCTTTATCAGCCAATTTTATGTTGTACTTCTGTGTTTTTTCCCTCAATACAACCGACAAAGATTGCCAAGTATTCTCATATCCCTTCCACAAAAAATAGTATTTCCATATTAAACACTATTTTCATTTTTTTATTATTTTATTAATATAAGTTACTCTTCTTTAGCCTTCGATAAATTCTAAAAAACATGAGCAAAAAATAATGGTAAATATTGGACTTTAAATCCTCTAAAAAAATATTAGTAACAAACATGAACAAAAAATAATGTTCTAGATTGGACTTTAAATCCTCTAAAAAAGGATAAGTAACAAACGTGAGCAAAAAATATTGTTATAGATTGGACTTTAAATCCTCTAAAAAAAGATTAGTAACAAACGTGAGCAAAAATTAATGATAAAAATTTGACTTTAAATCCTCTAAAAAAAAGATTAGTAACAAACGTGAACAAAAAATAATGTTAAAGATTGAACTTTAAATCTTCTGTAAAAAAGATTAGTAACAAACGTGAGCAAAACATAATGTTAAAGATTGGACTTTAAATCCTCTAAAAAAAAGTTTAGTAACAAACGTGAGCTAAAAATATTGCTAAAGATTGGACTTTAAATCCTCTAAAAAATATTATGACTCAAAATATTTTAGAAAAAGATTTGTTAACATTATATTAAATATGGGTTTTTCTATCATGTGCAAATTTGCACATGTTAAGAAGTTTAAAATAGTAGTATTGTATCGGAAATTGTGCATTTCATATTAAATTTATAATTTTTAATAAATAATTGTTCATTTTCAATGTAAAGTTACTACTTTTAGTTCCATTAACATGTGCAATATTGCACATGTTAGACAAACCTATTAAATATTAAATATTAATAAGTAGGGTTCTCACATTTCATAGTTAGCTCCCGCATTGTTTAGTTTTTCTCAACCTCTCTCAGCCCTCTGCGTCAGAATTCAGAATTAACCTGTAAGTTTTTTCTTTTTCTTTCATGTTACAACTAATCAAAGTCAATTAATTTTATGGATTATATTGACTTTGCTGGTTTATAAGTGATTATGATTCAATTTGTCAAAAAAAAAAATGATTCAAAAATAATTTTGTTATATGACTTTGACAATATTTTGTTTATAAATCAATATATCAATAATTTCTATTAATATTTTAAAATTTAAAACAAAACTTTACAAACAAACATAATAAAAGAACCACATGCATTAACGCAGTAGAAAGAGCGGATAGACGGGCACGATAGTGCCCGTCTTTCCGCTAGTAAATATATAAAGCACTTTTATAAGAGCTCATGCATAATTTCATTTTTTCTGAATGCTCAAAGACAAATTTTGTATTCAAAAAACAAACTTTTTTAGTGATGATCTTACACTTGGTTTTGAAGCAATGTTCATTTGATTTCCTGTCTTGGTGCGGCGTTCATTTGATTTAAATTGACAAATCAACTTCAATCAATGCTTAGGTCGTCAACACTGCGTATTCCCTATTTATGCTATTTTTTGCAGGTATTTTTTGGTCTTAAGAAAATCAACCAAATCCAAAATACAATAAATATTTAATCAGCGTGACATTGAGAAAGATTCATTACATTTATGGTTATGAATTTATTTCGAAAATGAAGTATTTGATTTATATTTTCTTCATGAGAACTCCTACTTATAGAGAAAGACAACTAAGTAACTCCCATTTCATAGTAGGCATGGCAACAAAATTCATACTCTTGTGTATTCGTTCGAACCAAACCTAATTTGATGGATTTTCCCCGCTTTGATTGAGTTTGGGTATGGGTTTGGGTTTTCCCCGATTTCAAAGCACGGGTACGGGACGGGTAACAGGGATATAGGTACCCACCCCAAACTCATATCCAAATCTGACGCGAATGTTGAAAATCAATTTATTACCCATTTTATATAAATAAAAACTCAAACCCTAAATCATTTTACTCTCAAAGTCAGAGTATCAGTCTTTCAGTTAACAATTATTTATCATAGTTCTCTCTTTTCTCCTTTCATATCTCAAAATCTTAGCCTCTCTCTTCTCCATCGCCATAGCCATCAATCATCGTCATCTCTTGGTTGGACAACTCATTAAAATGTTGCACTCGGGGCTGAAAAATACTTCTACTTTTATTAAAAAAAAGTTTATCCACTACGGGGATGGGGATGGGGAAGGGATACCCGAACCCATCGAGAACGTGGATGGGATTCAATTTCTCATCCATGCTGGGTATGGGTAGGGTAACGAGTAAGTATATGAAGTATGGTATGGGGACGGGGAACGTAAAATTCGTCCCCACCCCGCCCCATTGTCATGCCTACTTCAGAGACACACCACAATCGTGACAATTACTTTATTGAGCTAGATCTCAGTAGATCATGTAGTGTGGATTGACACACCACTAAAATTTTAATCTTTGTAGGCTTGTATTTATAGAATTGAGTGTTGGAATTAATTTAATAATTCATCAAAATCAAGACATGCTCTATACTCATACTTTAGTGCGGAATAAACATATGAGGGTTTGCCACAGCCGTCTAGATAAGCATGACCACATACGTATAGTCAACCGGTATGTTGCATTATAGACACGTGGTGACCCTAGGTTTTCCCCGAGATTACGTACAGCTTAGGATTAGGTAGAACTCACTGAGACATTATGTCTCATCCGAATCCTTATTTGTTTCAGATCAGCGAGTGGTTTTAGCAGAATGTGGCATGTTCGTGGTCATGTGGATAATCAACAAGGATTTGTTCGTACCCGCTGCAGGATGCTCTTATGGATTTAGAAGTGTTTCGATATGTATATTGGATAGGTGTATTGTATTTTGTTGATGTACGAACGCGAATTGTTGTATATGATATTCATTCGAAGCAATAAAGTTGTAAATTTTAATGTATCCAGTACTGATGTTAATTCACATGCTAAACTTTCTAGATACGTTTAGTGTGGGCGTTAGAACAACCTAATATACTTTGATGATCAATTTGGATTTTCCATTATTTCGTTCATAGGTCATCGTTAAATCCACTCATATTAAGTAAATATCAGAAGAAGACAAACTTTGTTTGTTGTTCTTCAGAGCGTAGACTTCATCCATTAGAGATTGTCTTAAGATTAAAGCTTATCTTCAAGTCTTGGTGCATCTTGACTAGATTTTTGACTTTTTGTTGACTATCATAGTCTCGTCATAGTGATTTGTCTTGCGTATAAAATTGTTTTTCGTTTAGAGGATGGTGTTTCATATATTGTTATGATCAAAACCTTAGAGACTTATTCTAAAACCCACTTTTGGTTCAACAGAATCCTGTTTTTCCGATCTTAAGGGAAATAATGCTAACTCTCTTTTAGACTCAGGCGATCTTACCTTGTATGTGTCCTTATTTAAGTCATGTGTCGATTAATTTATGAAGATATATGGCTCTAGACTCTAGTCCTTGGTTACATGTAACTTTCTTCATTGTTCACTAGTTTGTTACTGTTATGATTTTATTGCCACATGTGACGCAATCAGATCTTATTATGCTACTCAATTATAAATGGGAAGTTTGCACTATCTCTCATGAGAAAGGTAATTATGCTACTTGGTGTATTCTTATCCTCTCTTAATCTTGGTTTTAATTTACTCGATAATTATTTCCATTGCTGCTTGCTTGATTTAAATTTCTGGTTAATCACATTAGTTTTCAGCTGCAATATTAGCCTTTCTATGTTATGCAACATTAGTTCTAAAATCATTCCTCTAACTCATCTTTCTCTTTCCTGTTTATTGAAATAAATGATTTTCAAATCAATTTTGTTTTTTATTTTGTGATTTCATCGTCTTTGTGCGACATTGTTTGTCTTTATTGTTTTGCTCAGGTATTTGTTAGGTTCAGATTGTCATATCAGCTTCAATCTTGTGCAGATCCAACCAATGACTTTGACGTCGTCTACGTTGCAGATCCGGAGACATGTGTATTCAGGAGACTTGAATATAGTCATATGTATATTCTTTTGTACTTTACCATTTCATACATATACAATTAAATTGAAAATCTAGAGAAAGTACAAATCAAAATTTGAAGTAAATTCTAGAAATTGAAATATTAGGACGCACAAATAATATTATTCACTTAGATCTTTCAAAAAAAAAATTATTCACTTAGATATAACATCATTACATTTTAACTTACTAATTCCTTATACCAAAGCATACATACACCAGTGATTATTACACCACATATATAGAGGTTTTTCCACCTTTGGACAATCATCAACAGTAACGCATCGAACTCTAACTGTAGTTTCAATTAAGAAAAAATTATTACTAAAAGGTAGTTAAGTATTGTGTAAGAAAAAATTATCAAAGTATAAGAAGGTGTGAAAAATAGCATACGATGTGTTGTCGCTACAACAAGAAATAGAGAAAGAAATATGATCAAAGCATAAGCCAAGATGAGCAATTGAGCCATACTTTTCCTACTTTGGATTTGATAAAAGTAAATTGTTTTTTTCATTATATAAGTAAAATTTTACGCTCTGTTGACTTAAATTAAATAATTGTTAATACCTAGAATTTTTGTTCCCCGTAGCCAATGAAATAAAAAATCAATCAGGATTAAGGTCTGTACCCGTTAACATATTTTTTTGTAGTACTTTGGAGTTGTGACAGGCCATTTACAAAATTATATTTAATATTAAATGGTTCTAATTAATATAGCACGTCTATCATTTTACTCATTTTTTTTTATTAAACTTCATTATAATAACTTTGTCCCTAATTATCAGTAATAATTCGTGAAAGAAAGTTGATAAATTTTGTTTTAATTAGGAGCAAATGCATCCATTATATTAGACCAATTTTATTTTAGGGATTAGACCAATTATTATATAATTAGAGATGCGGGAGTATATTTTTATTTATATTTTAGCTTTTCGTAAATGATAGAAGTGAATGGTAAAAATAATAGACATATAGACGCATCGAAGAGGTGAGAGCTCTTTTTTTTTAATTGAAATAATATTGGATGATTTTTTTCCAGCATTTTATATTAAATTTACTACATATTACACGTGGATGTTGTATGAGTTGAGAAAATATTTTGTTATCTTGCAAAATGAAAGAAAGATAATTTTTTATTTTGGTAAGTCAAGAGATAGATAAGACATCTAGGCGAATCTGAAGGGGGGGGGGGGGGGGGGGGGCAAACCAAAACACTAAAAAAGAAAATAGGAAAAAAAAATAAGAAAATGAAAAGAAAAAAAAAGCCCTAAAAGAAAAAGGTGTTGCTCAACCACCCTTGGGTGTACCCTTGAATATAGTGTTGTAGTAATTGAGTTTTTTTAGTTGCTTCATATGCTTCTTCGATAGATGAGGCGTAAAAGACATGTAAGAATCTTTACCTTAAATAAGGTTTGTTTCCTTGTCATTGGAAACGTTAGCTGCCAATGCTTGTTGTGCTTGTGTTTGTTGTATAAGTTCAAGTTCTCTTGTAACTTTAACACCCTAAACCCTGCATATTAATTTTAAATGAAAATGCAACAATTAATCAAATACTTCAAGGTGTTACACATTATCAATTCAATCCAAACATACTTCACCATATTGATATTACGTCGCAGCGGAAAATAAACTCGACAACATAAACTCACATTATGTCTTAAAAATACATCATGAAATTGAGCTCAAGGTTTCGCAAATATTCCGATAAGTATATAAACCCCAACAGTCCTAAATCAAAGCATCACTATACAAGACTCCCAAAAATGGGTGATAACAGACGAGTAGGCTCCAAAACCATCATCGGAAAACTCACAACAACTAAGTGTCCTCGACCTGCAAGTCTACCCTCAATAGGCGTAGGTGGAAACCAAAATTTAGAGGCGAGAAATATTCAGCACAAGGATAATACGAATGCATGTATAGATGATGTGCGGATTAGGAAAGTGTATCAATATATATATTGTTGGATATTAAAGAACATTAATGTCGTGTTCATTTATCTTAGGTAGACTATGCAAGTGATGCGGCTGTTGGGACGTTACTAACCTAATCGGTCGTCAAGTTGCAGCTGCTGATCACAAAGTGATCCTTACGTGTGGGGTCTATGCTATCTCAGTTGACTAGGTCTATCTCTCCAATATTTTGTTGCACGTGTTGGTCATGAGGTGATCATTATGTGTGGGGTCATACCACCTCAAAGGTAATTGAAAGCATAGACTTTGTATTTGTCTTTTTAATATTTCCCAAGGCATTGAATCTTAGGACACTCATAGCACTCCCTCTCTCTCTCTCTCTCTCTCTCTCTCTCTCACTTAGTAGTTCTACAAACGAGCATCCCTATCAGCGTCTACCTTATCAAGGGTTTAATAGAATGGTTCTACAAGGCTACTTCTTATTTCCTTCAAGAAAACGCTTGTTTCCTTAACTATTAACTAGTTACCTCTTAGGTTCTGCAAATTTTACTCGATATTAGTAATGTCACATTCTAAGTGTAACATCTCAGATGACTTTAGCATTGTCGACTGAACCTACAAACCAGCACGATTCTTTTTTAGCATGTTTTGTCCTCACTCGCACGCTTACCGGGAAACTTCCCAGTAGGTCACGGATCAAAAGACTACTCCAAGTCAAGCACACTTGGCCGTGGAGTTCTTATGAAATGGGCTACCAAAAATGCATCTTCTTTTTGGTATCCCATTCCATAAGAACTCCACAGTTAAGTGTACTTGACTTGGAGTAGTCTTTAGATGGGTGACCTACTGGGAAGTTTTTCGGTAACCGTGTGAGTGAGAACAAAACACCCTAAAAGGACTCGTGTTGGTTTGTAGGGTCAGTCGACAGTGCTTAAAGTCGTCTAGGATGTTACACTAAGTATTTACTACTAGGGTCAACTCGCTTTTGGTATATTATGCTAGTTATTACTAATTACTTCCTAGACAGATAAATATTAGTATCAAGTTATAAATATCAAGATATAAACATTAGTATAGTAATATAAATATTAGGTTGTTTGTCGACGTTTTCGGCTAACAAGAAGAGCTGGTTTTGATTCTTAAAAAGGATCAAACTAAATTATAGACATGTTGTGTTCATCAGATTCATGGGTTGCTTTGTGAACAAAACGGGTTTGGGGTGTCTTTCAACATAAAAATGTAAAGAAAAAAATAAAAGTAAAGGTAAAATGCTTAATAGTGTAAAACACATAAACTTAAGGAAAAGTTAAATTGCATTAATGTAAAAGTGGTTCGACAAATCAGATTACATACATTCTGTATGACTCTTTTCTCTAGGCGCTGGTACTTCGAGTGTCAGAATTCTATAAACGATTTGTGCCCTATTTTCCATATGGAAAACTACTATTTATACATAGTAAAATAACTGAAAAAAGGCTATTTGCCACGATCAGCGTTTCTTCCATCTAGAATCCTCTTGTCCACCACGTTTCTACTAAGGAAACTGCTGCTTTTTGGATTCATATTCTTCCCACTTCGACAGTAACTGCATGACTTCGACGAATTTACATTCTTGTCTTATGTCTTGTCGAACTCCGGAGCTTTTAGACTCTTTCACACGGTAAGTCCAAATTCCATTGAAATCGTCATGTTGACGAAAAAGACTTTGATTCCTAAAGAGACAAAATTCAACAAATTTTGACCGCATTAAATGGGTCTACCGAAATTACAGGCTAAAAAATTGTCTCCCCAAAATGCCATTTTCGACTGAAAAAAGCCAAAAGTAGAAGATTGGCATTTTTCAAAAACTGTCCTTCAGAAAAATGACGTCATGTTAATCATGACTTCCAAGAGTGGTCTTTTTAATTTCCTTTCGTTGCACGCTTTCTAGATTTAGTGGCCTACCACTTTTGCAGTAGAAAAGTTAGAGGGTCTCTCCAATTACCCTAAGACGCCAAGTGTCCCTTGTTATACCAACAGATAATGTCACCCCAAACCCAAACACGTGGTAGGTAAATCTATCGTGTAGGTATAGGCTCTTGGGACAGAACTTTGTCGTTGGTATAGGAAATCAAAATTGACAGAATTAAATTTCCTTTGGTATAGGTTTCATGACCAATACCAATGGTTTTTTAAGCTCTATCAACAAGTTTTTGCCATTGGTATATGTTAAATTCCATCTAGTGTAGGAACACTAAGTGGGATAATATCAAGTCAAGAAAAAAAAATGTGCATTTCATAAAAATGCAATTAAATTGAAAATCTAGAGAAAATACAAATCAAAATTTGAAGTCAATTCTAGAAATTGAAATATTAGGACGCATAAATAATATTATTCATTTAGATATAACATCATTACATTTGAACTTACTAAATCCTACGCAAAGCGTAATAACACCAATGATTACCACAATACATATATAGGGGCTTTGTCACCTTTGGACAATCATCAGCAGTAACACAACGAACTTTAACTGCAGTTTGAATTAAGAAAAAAATATTACTAAAAGGTGATAAAATACTGTGTAAGAAAAAATTATCAAAGTATAAGATGGTGTGGAAAATGGCATACGATGTGTTGCCGCTTCAACAAGAAATAGAGAAAGAAATATGATCAAAGCATAAACAAAGATGAGATATTGAACCATACTTTTCCTCCTTTGGATGTGATAAAAGTAAATTTTTTTGTTCGCTTTATAAGTAAAATTTAACAATATGTTGACTTGAATTAAATAATTGTTAGTACCTTGATTTTTTTGGTAGCCAATAAAGTAAAAAGTCAACCAGGATTAATGTTCGAACCTATTAACATATTTTTTGTTGTACTTTGGAGTTGTAACAAGCCATTTACAAAATTATATTTAATATTAAATGGTTCTAATCAATATGTTACGTCTATCATTTTACTCATATTATTTATTAAACTTCATTATAATAACTTTGTCCCTAATTATCAGTAATAATTCGTGAAAGAAAGTTGATAAATTTTGTTTTAAATAGGACCAAATGCATCCATTATATTAGACAATTTTTTTAGGGATTAGACCAATTATTATATAATTAGAGATGGCAGGAGTATATTTTTATTTATATTTTAGCCTTTCGTAACTAATAGAAGTGAATGGTAAAAATAATAAATGTATAGACGCATTGAAGAGGTGAGATGACTTTTTTTTTAATTGAAATAATATTGGATGATTTTTTTTCCAGCATTTTATATTAAATTTACTAAATATTACATGTGGATGTTGTCTGAATTGAGAAAATATTTTGTTATCTTGCACAATGAAAGAAAGATAATTTTTTATTTTGGTAAGTCAAGAGATAGATAAGACATCTAGGCTGAAAGGGGGGAAAACCAAAACACTAAAAAAAAAAAAAATAGGAAAAAAAAAGGGAAAAAAATAAGAAAATGAAAAGAAAAAGGTGTTGCTCAACCACCCTTGGGTGTACCCTTCAATAAAGTGTTGTAGTAATTGAGTTTTTTTAGTTGCTTCTTCGATAGATGAGGCGTATGAAGGTGAAAAACACAAGAAGTGGGTTGAATTGTTTTGACTTTTTCGCGTCTCTTAAAACAATCGATTCTGTTTTCCAGGATCAGAGTCTGAATAAGTTCAGGTTCTGATGGAAGATCAGAGTCTGTTGCAGCGGATAAAGTAAACAGATATGGGAAAGAGAGAACACAAGCAATTATACAGGTTCCTTCCACAAACCGGAAGTAGTCATGTCCCCCTTGCACTTCCAAGGAGAGTTCCCTAAAATGTAATAACAAATTACAAGTTGTTCAAGCACACAGCAAGAGACTTCCAATGCTCAAGCACACAAACAAGAGACTTCTTTTGCTCAAGGACACACCCAAGAGACTTCAAATGCTCAAGCACGCAGGCAAGAGACTTCTAACACAATTTACAGAAAAATTGAATAAGAGTTTGAACACTTGATATACAATCAGTGGTGTTCCAAATACAAAACAATAAGACTCTTTTTCAGTGACACTTAGAAATTTTAGGATAAACAAGTTTGTAAAAATTGCTAAGTTGTTGATGCGTTTGTTTGACTGAGGGAGAATAACAATATAGCGTAATAGCTCAGTTTTTCAGTAATAGAGTCTAACACATTCTTCAAGTCTTCTATCCTTTATATAGGCGTTGAAGAGAGACGTTGAGAAAATCCAGCACATCACAAAGTCATCTAGAAGCTTGATCAAATACTGTTGATCTGTTGCTTGATATGGTAATCATCCTTCAAAACAGATTATGAATTCCATTTCACTTGAAGCGAAAATACTAGTAGACACAGATGCCAATTATACAAGTAGTGGAGTAGTGGAAACAGGGTTCGTACAAAGTACTCTGTCCTTTTCCTGCATTCTTTGTCCCAAAGTATCCCATGCTAAGTTGACTTGAAGATAGCCGTTACTCCACATGAACGTTTCTTTTGCAACGAAATGCCTTCAGAGATTCTTTAAAACAAATTCTTGAATTGCAATCTTTAGACTCTCTGTAGAACTCTGGACTCTGTTGAGCTTCAAACTCTCTTCAGACTCTCTTCGTTCTTCAGATTCTCTGAGTCTTCAGAATCCTCTTGTTTTGCACTTCTTCGAAACAGCTTCTTCAGACTCTCCGAGTCTTGTACTTCTTTGAAACAGCTTCTGATGATTCTTCAGGCTCTCTAAGTCTTCAGAATCACTTGCAACAAGCTTCTTAAGGATTTTGCTCTTCATTTGTTCTTACAGAATACTTTCTAAGATTACAATCTTTGACTAAGATCCTGCACACTTAAACAAATATTAGCATATCCAATTGACAACTTTTAATACCTTGTTATCATGAAAACTAAAAGTGGTATTGTTAAACACCATTTGATCCAACAATCTCCTTCTTTTCGATGATGACAAACATAAGTATTTAAAAGGTCAATTGTTGTTAATCTAATTAACAAGTTGACTTAAGGGTCTGAGGTTTGTAAGCTCTGACTCCCCCTGAGTATGATAGTCTTTAAGGTGAGGTTTGTAAGCTCCCCCTAAATCCTATCCAGGTTAATTAAATTCATTTTAAACAAAACTTCAGAATCAAATCTCATAAGAAAATGAAAGACTAGAGATGAGAAGAGATTCACTTAAATTAAATTGCGAAAAATTTAATTTACTTGAGGGCTCTGAATCTAACGTTGTTACCTATTGCTATCTTCCCTTTACTTAGACTTAAAATACTTCAATATTACTCCCCTTTTGTCATCAACAAAAAGGTTTTAAAAACAAGAATTTTAAAGTAAACGAGAAGAGATGAGAAGAGAAGATTCAGAGTTAAAAACTTATCAGAGTCTGGTTAGAAAAGACTTAGTTTTAAAAACACAAAAGATAATAAAACAAACAGAAGCAAATAACCAGAATCATAAGATATATCAGACACGAATAATGTATGAATAAAACATAAGAATTGATATATTCAGAATCAAAATATCCAGAAGCACAACATATCAGAAGCTAAAAAGTATCAGAAGCAAACAAAATTCAGAAGCTACTTAAAAACTTAAGAAATACAACCAAAAAAAAAATGTGTGCAATCTAAGGTTTATTTTGGTTGGCAAGCATCTCCATCAACTTCCTCATATCTTCAGCTTGCTTCTTAACAATTTCCTCAAGAGCTTCTGTTCTCTTAAGGTGAGCTTCTACCTTTACTTTGGATTTAAGAGTTCAAGATGGATTTGTTGAGCTTGGATTGGTTGAGATGAAGAGGGCTGGTCTTTTTGAATGGGGATAAGAGTGAGAGTTTCTGTGTGTTCAGTTTCTTGTTCAGGTTCAGAATCTGGGTCAATATGTACAACAGGTTCCGGCTGAACAGTCTAAGTTTTGGATTTTATGGGGGTGATTGGGAGTTCTCCACCTAGATGTATTTCTAGTGAGTCCAAGGTTTCTGGAGAACCTATATTAGTAGGTTCTGGGTTGGTTGAGGGTTGTTGAGATGTGGGTTCTTCAGGATCTTCAGAGGAATGAATAACGTGAAGTGGTTTAAGAAATTCTGCTTGGCATGGATGGTTGTTTCTATGGTAGCATCAACATATGCCATGATTTCTGGGTCCAGGGGGTCATATGAAGAGATTGGTTTGATTGGTGAGGGGGTCTTTTTACGGAGTGTGGGGATGGCTTTGCTCAGAGGCATGTTATCTGAGTCAGTTTTCGGTTTAGGATGAAGAGGAAGAATCCAAGTTTGAATACATAGAAGAATCTTTGTTAGAATTACCTGATGTGCAAGCTTCTGGAATAGTTGGTCCTGAGGAACCAACTTCAGTAGCTCTTGTTTCTGAAGCGCCAACTTCTGTAGACACTTCAGGGTCTTTATGCTTGAGAGCCTTCACAAGCATATGAGTAGCTTCTTTCACCGTCTGTTCCTTGATCTCTGTTGTAATCACCTCAGCAGCTAATGTAACACCCCGTTTTCCCAACATAAAAATTTCATTTAAATTAATCAAAGTAAATCATCACAAACGGAATGCTACACTTCATAAAAATCATAAATGGAATAATTAACTAATTTTCCTTCAAAGTTCAATCAACATAAATATTCAAAACTTCGCGGCGGAATTTATTTCAACATCTAAAATAGTCTTGGCACAAAGGCCTCATCAAAGCATCTCATAGAAATCCAATTTACAACTTAATCATGTATAACAATACGTAAGGAATAGAAAATAGTCACAAAGTTCTCATCCCGTTACGTATCAGAACACCTAAAGACACAGTGAGGGATAGCCACTCACAACAGCAATCAACAACTACTTATTCTCGATCACCTGCAAGTTACTCATACGAAGAACAACATTTCCAAGCAAAAGGGGTGAGATTTCACATTCAATAATAATAAGCATTTAATTCATCAAAAGCATTTAACAACTTAAACTTCATCAATTAATAACATTAAATCTTCTTATAATTTTTCAGTAATAACTCAATCAACTTCTAATCATTATTAACTTCATATTCATCGCATTATATAGATCATCACATAGCACATAATAATAAAATCATAACCATCATCATATAACATCATAAATCATCACATCATAAACATCATCTTATAACATAAACAACACAACATAATCATCATCCCATAATAACATAAACAACACAACATGATCATCATCTCATAATAACATAAACAACACAACATAATCATCATCTCATAATAACATAAACAACACAACATAATCATCATCTCATAATAATATACACAACACAACATGATCATCATCTCATAATAACATAAACAACCACGATTAATAAATATTAATACTTCACTTAGTTCTTTATTAACAACTCATTGACAATTGAAACCTAACGACAACGACAATGCAACTTCTACAACTTGAACTCAACATATGCAACTTCAACTTCTTAATCATGCATGTGGTACCAACCAGGGCATCAAGCCCTCAACGTATTGAGTGTAAATTGGCTCACAGGGCATCAAGCCCTCAACTTACAAGGCATCAAGCCCTCAACATAATGTGTATAAATATACATTACAGGGCATCAAGCCCTCAACTTAAATGAGTATGCATGGACTCAACATCTTACGACTTAACAACTTAGACATCTCATATGACTCCAATAATTTGGATCAGCATCTTAATGGTATTACTTCATCACAACAGCAAGACAGCATCATTTAAACATATGCAGCAAGTCGCCATCAATAATAATCATCATATATAACAATTACAACTTCATATCAACGTCTTTCACAATATATAAATATTTTCAAATTTAATCATCAAAGTAAAACATCAATATTAATCATCTTATTCATCCTCTCTGAACCTCATTATAATCATTAACAAATTCATTCCTACCCCAAGGGTCGACTCACAACATAGGTTAAATACTCTTAAACACCTTAATTGAACACATAGTACACAAGCTTTGAAGTTTGGATACAATCCATAAGTTTTGGGTTGACCTAGAAATAGTTATGCGAAATTTTCATAAAATTTCACTAAGACCTCCTTGGAGTATTTTCATCATAACTCAAAACCCAAAAATCATTTTCAAGTCAAACAAAATCCAATGGAAAGCTAACACAATTATCTACAACTTTCATGTTTACAGAAAAGGTCAATTCTGTACCTATCAATATCAGTATTCATTTCAAATTCGGGAAAGGTTGTGCTGAAATTCATAAATATTCACTGTGACCTACGTGCAGTAATTTGACCATAACTCAAGTTCTATAAATTATTTAGAAGTCGCACTAACTGCATTAGAAAGCTAACATCCATACCTACAACTTTCGTGTTTACACAAAAATCTAATTCAGGACAGAAACATGTGAGACAGACGAAAGAACATGAGACAGAGAATGTTGTCACTGTGCGATTTTGCTAAGACCTCCTTGGAGTATTTTCATCATAAATCCCAAACTAAAAATTATTTTCAAGTCAAAATAGAGCCATTGGAAAAATAACTCAATTATCTAAAACTTTCATGTTTACACCGAAGACCAATTCAAAACAGAAACGTGTTAAAAAGACGCAAGAACGCGAAACAGGAAAAGCTGTCAGAGGGCATCTCGCTTAAGCGAGATTCACACCGAGAGAAACCTCAATTTCGCTTGGGGCTCGCTTAAGCGAACTGGGCCCCGTTTTTTGACGATTTCTCACCATTTTTCACCCAAAAACCTAAATTTCAACATCCCGACTCCAAAAATTGATAGGAAACATTACCTAGGAGTATTCTACAACCTAAACATCAACTTTCACATTAATTCATGGGATTACCTATGTTTTTAACAATTCTTATTCAACTCAAAACCCTAATTTCTCCACAACAATTTTCAACAAAGCATGTTAAATTCAATTTCAGAATTATATAAACTATAATCATTGAGAGTTAGCCTCACCCTTACCTTAGATTTTGATGAACAAACTCTACCAATTCTGATTCTTCCCACTTAGCTCTTCTCCTAGCTTTCTCTTGGTTTTCTTCCTTTTTCTCCCAAAACTGAATTGTACGTTCTGTATAATTCTAAACCTAGTTTTCCCTTTTTATATCTCTTCTATCTATTCTATCTTATTTCACTTATTCCCTCATAACTCTATCTAATTTCTAAAACAGCCCCACAACTCAATATTCTATTTAAAAATATATATAAATTACTTCCATAACAAATATCAAATATATTGGGGGGGAAATCCATCATTAGGTCTAATTGAACTAATGACTTCTTCATATCCTCCTCATGAGGCTCATGTTTCTTTATAATCTTCATGTACTGGAGAGTCTTTATGTTGATTATTCTTCCAGTAACTGTGCCTAGTTGCTTATCAGACACTACCCTAGTGCCTCTTAGGATCTCTAGAAGTCCTCCCTGATAGAGGATCTCAGAAAGAAGTCTCCCATAGGGGATTTGCCTCCTTTGTTTGGTTTGGCTCTCCTTGATGACCCAGCTCATGTGGTACATCACGTACTTTGGGAAGTTGATCTTCTCCATTGTAGCCAAAAAGTATAAGACAACCTTGTGGTCCAGAGACAAGGTGTCAGAACCTCCACCCTTCTGAAGCAGACAATATGTGATTAGCTTCAGAAGCACTTTGTGGTCTTTGTGCATATCCACTAATTTGTTTGAAGGTCTTCCGTTGAAGAAGAAAGAGTTGCATATCTCTGCCCAGTCAGACTTCTTACTGATGTTCCACTAAAATTTTCCTTCGTTGGCCACTCTGCAGGCCCTTGCATTAACTTCCTCTGTGATGGTAATTGGAATACCCATCACTGCAGATCTGATTTCCATACCAGTGTATGGTTTTAGACCCAATTCTTCTCTCGTCTTTCCCACAAAAAACGGATTGTTGTTCACTGCTAGAACTTCTTCATACTTTGCAGCTTCTTTATCATATACCTCAGCTCTTACCCATAAATCTATAATCAGCTCCTGATATGTTGGTCCATTCAACATACCAAAATATTCATTCATACCTTGACAAAGAATCTGGGTATGAACGTCAATTCCATGTCTATGCAAAGCTCCAAAATCTACTGGAGATTCAACTTGAACTTCCAGAGTCTCTTTAATCATATTCATCGTTCTTGGTTTAATGACGTAAGACTGACCAGGATTGATATTCAGTATCGAAGTGTTTGAAGAATTTGCCATTTGAATGTTTTCTAGGTTTTTTGAGTTTTTCAAAGAAAATTTTCAATGAGCGAGAGAGAGAAGAAGGTTTAGAAACATAGTAAGTGTGGGTAGTGAGAGTGAAAGTAGTGTGTGTTTGAGACTTAGTGTATTTTTTATAAAACATTTACAATACACAGGGGACAAACAGAAATAAGCATTAAAGACAAACAAGCATGCAGTCATAAAGCAAAGGGAAGGCGCGAGGATAAATGTTAAACGGATACTATAATTGCCCTTTGAGTTATTACCTAATACAGACAGACCACGCCTGAGAACTACAAAAGTAACTGTTACTGTAGTGGGGCAGGTGTCGTTAGTCATAACTGCCACCTTACCACTAATGCATGCTGCTTCAGAGTCTAAGTTTCCTTAACAGAGTCTGAGTGTCTTCAGAGGCTGATTTTTCTCAGAGTCTCCAAAAGAGAGTCTGATACTCAAGTAGCATCTGAATAACTTTCAGAGTCTGAATTCTATCTTCAGGAGCAATCATTGCACAGAGACAAAACACATATTCAAATTTTTCTTTATAAAATCAAATCTCTCAACAGTTAAAGGCTTAGTAAATATATCAGCCCATTGATGATCAGTATCAATGAATTGAATATCTAAAATTCTTTTTTGAACATAGTCTCTGATAAAATGATGTTTAATTTCAATGTTCTTGGCTCTTGAATGTAGAATTGGATTCTTAGATAAACATATAGCAGTTGTATTATCACAATAAATTGGGATACAATTTTTCAGTTATTTGATAATCCTATAACTGATGTTTCATCCAGAGTAGTTGTGTACAACAACTAGCAGCTGAGATGTATTCTGCTTCTGTTGTTGACAAAGCAATAGTTGTTTGTCTCTTGCTAGCCTAGGATATCAGATTCTCTCCCATAAATTGACAATTGCCATTGGTTGATTTTCTTTCAATCGTGTCTCCAGCATAGTCAACATCGCAGAATCCAGCTAGCTTATAATATGAGACTCTCTAGGATCTGATTGAAACCTTGCACAATGACATACACTGAATAAAATATCTGGTCTGGATGCAGTGAGATATAATAGAGAACCTATCATACCTCTATACAACTTTTGGTCAACTTTTGTTCTTTGATCTTCTTTGCTCAGAGTGTAGGTTGGATGCATTGGAGTGTTCATTTCCTTATAATCCTCAAGATTGAATTTCTTCAGCAGCTCTTTAGTGTACTTGGATTGATAAACATAGACTCCATCTTTGCATTGGTTGATTTGAATTCCCAGAAAGAATTTTAATTCTCCCATCATGCTCATTTCAAACTCATCCTGCATTGACTTAGAAAATTCCTTGCAAAGAAAACTATTAGTTGAACCAAAAATAATATCATCAACATAAATTTGAACAATTAGAGTATCTTTCTTAAGAGTCTTCTTGAATAGCGTAGTGTCAACTTGACCTCTTTCAAAATCATTTTAATTAAGAAATTACTCAGCCTTTCATACCAAGCTCTGGGAGCTTGTTTCAAGCCATATAGTGATTTCTTCAGTTTATAAACATGTTCAGGATGTTTTAAATCCTCAAAACCAGGAGGTTGTTTGACATACACTTCTTTAGTAATGACACCATTAAGAAATGCACTATTAACATCCATTTGATACAGAATTATGTTGTGATTTACTGCGTAGGAAAGAAGTAACCTGATTTCTTCCAATCTTGCAACTGGAGCAAATATTTCAATGTAATTAATGCCTTGTTGACTGTAGCCTTGAGCAACAAGTCTGGCCTTGTTTCTGATTACTTCTCCTTGCTCACTAAGCTTGTTTCTGAACACCCATTTAGTTCCAATAATGTTCTTGTGCTCAGGCTTAGCAACTAGATCCCATACGTCATTCCTTTTGAATTGGTTGAGTTCATCTTTCATAGCTAGAATCCATCCTTCATCTGCAAGTGCTTCTTCAATTGAGGTAGGTTCGATTATTGATAACAATCCAAAGGCAGACTCTTCTTGTCTGAAATGTGATCTTGTTCTTCTGGAACTTTCTTTGTTGCCAATAATTTGATCCACAGGATGTGAAGACTTTATTTGAACGCGTGTTTGGATTGGTTAGCTTGCTGAGAACCATCTTGAGCTTTTTCAGAAGCTACTTCATCAGGAACTTCTGGGGATGCTACAGCTTCTGGAGTATCATCAGACTCTGGGATCTGATCAGGTTCTGAGTTATCATCAGACTCTTGAGAACCTGCAAAACTTTCATCCTGCTCTGGAGTTTCACTTCTAGGCACTTTGTCATCAAATTTGACATGCATAGATTCTTCAACACATTGTGTTTCTGAATTATACAGTCTGTATATGCCTTAGACCTTTAAGAGTAATCTAAAAAGATTCCCTTCTGAGCTTTGACATCAAATTTTTTTAGATAGACTTTGTTGTTTAGAATATAACATGTACTGTAACGCCCACTTTATTTATTTAATTATTTTAATAGAGTATATAGTATATTATATGATTTTAATGATGTTTGTGACGTATGAGATGATGTTGTGGTGTGATGTTTATTTTATTGTTTAATAAAATAAAATATGTGATGTTAATATTTATATATTTATATGAAAATTAAGATGGGATATAATAACAATAATTTTGAGTGATGGGGTTGTTTTCATAAATAAGATAAAGTTGTGGGAATAAGTGAGATTAGTAAGAGGTATAAAAGGAAGTTAGGTTTAGAGAGAAACAGTCAGTACGTTACTGACTTTTGCAAAAAGGGAGAAAAGTGGCCAGAGAAGAGGGAACCCCAATTCTGCACACATACCAGGTAAGGGTGAGCCTAGCTTCAATTGTATTTACTGTAATTCATCTAATTGTGATTAGCAAAGGAATTGGGAGAGAGTTTTGAGAGAATTCATAAGTTAGGGTTTAGTGGATTTTTGGATGAACTGATGTTTTAATGATGCAAATTGATGTAGAAACGTGTTTCAGAACCTAGATTAATCATTAGGATCATAATTCTGAAGGATTAGAGCCATAACATGAAGAATTGGACGAGTTTTGGCGAGGTTTTGAGCGAACCCGTAACCTGTCTGCGATAGCTTGCCGTGGCGAGCAAACCCGCTCGCCGTGGCGAGCAAACCCGCTCGCCGTGGCGAGCAAACCCGCTCGCCGTGGCGAGCAAACCCGCTCGCCGTGGCGAGCAGTTAGGTATATACTCGCGAGGTGAGCAGCTGAGCTCGCCGTGGCGAGCGACCCCTTTAGTGCGCGAGAGGCGAGCAACATCACTCGCCGTAGCGAGCACTGACAGAATGCAATTTAAGTAGCTCGCCGTGGCGAGCAGAACCACTCGCCATAGCGAGCAATGTGGTCTCCGACCACTATAACTTGAGTTTTATAAATCTGTTTTGAGCGAGGCTTTGAGGGTAGACCTTTGGATAGTATTAGAGATGTTTAAGACCTAAATTTCAACCTGTAATGACGCTGTAAGATGATTCTTATTGTTGGCGTTAATCTATGATTAAATGCTTATTAAGTGAATTTCATGAATGAAGTATAAATGATGTTGCGATGATAACTTTGTGTTGTATATACATATATTAAGTGTGCTGAGCTGCTGTCATGTACTGTTACAATTGCATGTGTCGATAAAGAGTCGTATATGATGTTAAGATGTTGTGTGTTAACTTGTTTAAGTATAAGAGTCGAGTTCATGCATTTGCATAATTAGCGACGGTGGAGCTTTTGCTCAAAGCGACGGTGGAGCATTTGCTCAAAGCGACGGTGAAGCTTATTAAAGCTAAAATATTGGTACCACATGCATGATGTTAAGACGTTAGAGTTGCATTTGTCGAATCTTGTGTCTGAGATGTTGTGAGACGTTTGTTATGTGAAGATGTTCTAAGATGATTTATTATACGTAGATGTTTGAGATGTTTTCAGTTATATGTGATGATTATAGTTGTTGTTGTTAAGCATATTTATTTGAATTATATGTTAATATAATTGTTGTGAATCTCACCCCTTCTGTTGGAATTGCCGCCTTGTGGGCAAGTGCAGGTGACCAAGCTTAGGTTCGACGATGTGAGAGGTCCTTGTGGTGTCGTAGGAAATGCTCTGATATGTAACGGGATGAGGTTTTTGTTAAATTCCATTTCTTTATGTATCATGTTGACTAATGATGATGTTTGCGACGTAACTTTGATTTGAGATGTTTTATGAGGCTTTTGTGCCGAGAATTATTTATTTAAGGATTTTGAGATGTTTATGATTCCGCTGCTAAGTTTGAAAATTGATGAAGAATAAATTATTATTCGTTTTGTTTTAAAGATTTTATGAAATGTGACATCCTGAATATTGTGATATACTATGATTAAATGTATGAAATTTTTAAGTTGGGATTTCAGGGTGTTACAATTGGTATCAGAGCAGGTCGGTCCATCCGGCCAATTAGAGAGTCGAGTGACGATGTCTTAGAGTTAAAATAATATAGTTATATTATTCTAACTTATGTTTGCTTTGTAGAGGAATAAGATGGCTGGAAGGAATGATGCTGCTCTTGCTGCTGCTTTGCAAGCAATGGCCCAAGCTGTGGGAAATCAGAACAACGCTGGAGGAAACGAGGGAACGAGGATGTTGGAAACCTTTTTGAGAAACCACCTGCCTACCTTCAAAGCGCGATATGATTCTGATGGGGCTCAGACGTGGCTCAAGGAAGTTGAGCGGATCTTTAGGGTGATGCAGTGCGAAGATGGTCAAATGGTACGGTTTGGTACCCACATGTTGGCAGAGGAGGCTGATGACTGGTGGGTTGGTATTCGACCTATCCTGGAAGAAGGAGATGCTGCTGTGACTTGGGCGGTGTTTAGGAGGGAATTCCTGAACCGTTACTTTCCTGAGGACGTCCGGGGGAAGAAGGAGATCAAGTTTCTTGAGCTGAAGCAAGGGAATATGTCCGTGACTGAGTATGCTTCAAAGTTTGTGGAACTGGCAAAGTTTTACCCACACTATACTGCTGAGAATGCTGAGTTTTCCAAGTGCATCAAATTTGAGAATGGCTTGCGTCCTGAGATTAAAAGGGCGATTGGTTACCAGAAGATTCGAAATTTCTCCGAGCTGGTGAGTAGTTGCAGAATCTATGAGGAGGATACCAAGGCTCACTACAAGGTAGTGAATGATAGAAAAGCTAAGGGTCAGCAGAGTCGTCCCAAACCTTATGATGCTCCTAGAGATTAGGGTAAGCAAAGAGTGAATGATGAGAGGCGACCTCAGAAGAAGGATGCTCCTGCTGAGATTACCTGTTATAATTACGGGCAAAAAGGCCACAAGAGTAATGCGTGTCCTGTTGATGTGAAGAGGTGTTACCGATGCAGACAGAAAGGGCATATTACCCCAGACTGCAAGTTTGATGATGTTGTGTGTTTCAACTGTGATGAGCAGGGACATATTGGCTCGCAGTGCAAGAATCCAAAGAAAGTTATGACTACTGGAAGGGTTTTCGCGTTGACCGGCACTCAGACTGAGAACGAGGATCGTTTGATCAGAGGTACTTGCTATATTAATGATATACCTTTAGTTGCTATTATTGATACTGGCGCTACGCATTGTTTTGTTGCTTTTGATTGTGCTGTTAAGTTGGGTCTTTCTATGTCTGATATGAATGGAGAGATGGTTGTCGAAACTCCAACTAAGGGTTCGGTGACTACTTCTCGCGTATGTTTGAGTTGTCCGTTGCCTATGTTTGATCGTAATTTTGAGATGGATTTAGTCTGCCTACCTTTGACTAGTATGGGTGTAATTCTTGGGATGAATTGGTTAGAGTACAACCGCGTGCTTATCAACTATTTTTGCAAGACGGTATATTTCTTGTCTGAAGAGGAAGAAAGTGGAGCAGAATTTTTATCTACCAAGCAGCTGAAGCAATTAGAACGAGATGGAATTTTGATGTTTTCTTTGATGGCATCCTTATCTATTGAGAATCAAGAAAAGATTGACGAATTGCAAGTGGTGTGTGATTTTCCTGAAGTATTCCCTGATGAGATCCCTGATGTGCCTCCTGAAAGAGAAGTTGAATTTGCGATTGATCTTGTTCCTGGAACGAAGCCTATGTCTATGACACCTTACCGTATGTCAGCTTCTGAGTTAGCTGAGTTAAAGAAGCAATTGGAGGATCTGCTTGAGAAGAAGTTTATAAGACCAAGTGTTTCACCTTGGGGAGCGCCTGTGCTGTTAGTAAAGAAGAAAGATGGGAGTATGAGACTATGTATTGACTATCGTCAGTTGAACAAGGTAACTATAAAGAATAGGTATCCACTTCCGAGAATTGATGATTTGATGGATCAGTTAGTGGGTGCACGTGTGTTTAGCAAGATTGATTTAAGGTCGGGTTATCATCAGATAAAAGTGAAAAATGAGGATATGCAGAAGACGGCCTTTAGAACTCGATATGGTCATTATGAGTATAAAGTGATGCCTTTCGGTGTTACGAACGCGCCAGGAGTATTTATGGAGTATATGAATCGGACTTTTCAGGCATTTTTGGATCGTTTTGTGGTTGTGTTTATTGACGACATTCTGATATATTCCAAATCCGAGGAAGAACATGCTGAACATTTGAAGATTGTCTTGCAAGTTTTGAAAGAAAAGAAGTTGTATGCTAAGTTGTCTAAGTGTGAGTTCTGGTTGAAAGAAGTTAGTTTTCTTGGTCATATTATTTCTGGTGATGGTATAGCGGTTGATCCGTCTAAAGTTGAGGCAGTATCGCAATGGGAGACTCCGAGGTCGGTTACTGAGATTAGAAGCTTTTTGGGATTGGCTGGTTATTATAGAAGGTTTATAGAAGGGTTTTCTAAGTTGGCACTTCCGTTAACGCAATTGACGTGTAAAGGTAAGTCCTTTGTGAGGGATGTTCAATGTGAGAGTAGTTTCAACGAGTTGAAGAAGCGGTTGACGACAGCTCCAGTTTTAATTTTGCCAAAGCCTGAAGCACCTTTTGTGGTGTATTGTGATGCGTCTAAGTTGGGTTTAGGTGGTGTGCTGATGCAGGACGGTAAAGTGGTTGCTTATGCATCCAGGCAGTTGAGGATTCATGAACGAAATTATCCTACCCATGATCTTGAGTTGGCTGCAGTGGTATTTGTGTTGAAAATTTGGAGACACTATTTGTATGGTTCGAGGTTTGAAGTGTTTAGTGATCACAAGAGTTTGAAGTACCTGTTTGATCAGAAAGAATTAAATATGAGACAGAGGAGATGGCTCGAGTTATTGAAGGATTATGATTTTAGTTTGAGTTACCATCCGGGTAAGGCCAACGTAGTTGTTGATGCCTTGAGTAGGAAAACGCTACATATGTCTGCTGTGATGGCGGAAGAGTTCGAACTATTGGAACAATTCAGAGATTTGAGTTTGGTTTGTGAAAGATCACATCAGAGTGTAAAGCTAGGAATGCTGAGGATTGACAATGATTTTCTGAAAAATATTAAAGAAACGCAGAAGGAAGATGTTAAGTTTGTAGATTTGCTTGTTGCGAGTAACCAGACTGCAGATGGTGACTTTAGAGTCAACGATCACGGTGTGTTGAGGTTCCGAGGTAGAATCTGTATTCCGGACAACGATGAGATGAAAAAGGCAATCCTTGAAGAGAGCCATAGAAGTAGCTTGAGTATTCACCCAGGAGCTACGAAGATGTATCATGATTTGAAAAAGTTGTTTTGGTGGTCTGGATTGAAACGTGATGTGGCACAGTTTGTGTATTCTTGTTTAGTTTGTCAGAAATCGAAGATAGAACATCAGAAACCTGCTGGTATGATGGTACCGTTGGATGTGCCAGAGTGGAAATGGGATAGCATATCCATGGATTTTGTGACGAGTTTGCCAACTACTCCAAGAGGGAACGATGCTATTTGGGTGATTGTTGATAGTAAGATTACATGGTGTTCCTTCGAGCATTGTGTCGGATAGAGATCCGAGATTTACTTCTAGATTTTGGAAAAGTTTGCAAGAAGCTTTAGGGTCTCAATTGAAGTTGAGCTCGGCGTATCATCCGCAGACAGATGGTCAATCCGAGAGGACGATCCAATCGTTGGAAGATTTGTTGAGGGTGTGTGTACTTGAACAAGGAGGAGCTTGGGATAATCATTTCCCGTTGATAGAGTTCACTTATAATAACAGTTACCATTCTAGTATTGGAATGGCACCTTTCGAGGCTTTGTATGGAAGAAGATGTAGAACCCCGTTGTGTTGGTTTGAGTCGGGTGAAAGTGTGGTTTTAGGACCAGAGATTGTGCAACAAACCACTGAGAAGGTAAGAATGATTCAAGAGAACATGAAAGCATCGCAGAGTCGACAAAAGAGTTATCATGACAAGCGTAGGAAGGACCTTGAGTTCCAAGAGGGAGATCATGTGTTTTTGCGAGTTACTCCAATGACCGGTGTAGGTCGTGCCTTAAAGTCGAAGAAGTTGACTCCAAAGTTTATTGGTCCGTATCAGATATTAGAGAGGATTGGGACGGTGGCATATCGTGTTGGTTTACCACCGCATCTATCGAATTTGCACGATGTTTTTCATGTGTCGCAACTGAGGAAGTACCTTACGGTTGAGACTCTACCCTTGAGGATCGATGATCGCAACGTGAAGATTTTGAGGGGCAAGGAGATACCTCTGGTGAGAGTTGTTTGGAGTGGAGCGACCGGTGAAAGCTTAACTTGGGAGCTTGAAAGTAAGATGCTGGAGTCATATCCAGAGTTGTTTAATCGAGGTAAGATTTTCGAGGACGAAAATCCTTTAAGTGGGGGAGAGTTGTAACGCCCACTTTATTTATTTAATTATTTTAATAGAGTATATAGTATATTATATGATTTTAATGATGTTTGTGACGTATGAGATGATGTTGTGGTGTGATGTTTATTTATTGTTTAATAAAATAAAATATGTGATGTTAATATTTATATATTTATATGAAAATTAAGATGGGATATAATAACAATAATTTTGAGTGATGGGGTTGTTTTCATAAATAAGATAAAGTTGTGGGAATAAGTGAGATTAGTAAGAGGTATAAAAGGAAGTTAGGTTTAGAGAGAAACAGTCAGTACGTTACTGACTTTTGCAAAAAGGGAGAAAAGTGGCCAGAGAAGAGGGAACCCCAATTCTGCACACATACCAGGTAAGGGTGAGCCTAGCTTCAATTGTATTTACTGTAATTCATCTAATTGTGATTAGCAAAGGAATTGGGAGAGAGTTTTGAGAGAATTCATAAGTTAGGGTTTAGTGGATTTTTGGATGAACTGATGTTATAATGATGCAAATTGATGTAGAAACGTGTTTCAGAACCTAGATTAATCATTAGGATCATAATTCTGAAGGATTAGTGCCATAACATGAAGAATTGGACGAGTTTTGGCGAGGTTTTGAGCGAACCCGTAACCTGTCTGCGATAGCTCGCCGTGGCGAGCAAACCCGCTCGCCGTGGCGAGCAGTTAGGTATATACTCGCGAGGCGAGCAGCTGAGCTCGCCATGGCGAGCGACCCCTTCAGTGCGTGCGAGGCGAGCAACATCACTCGCCGTAGCGAGCACTGGCAGAATGCAATTTAAGTAGCTCGCCGTGGCGAGCAAAACCACTCGCCATAGCGAGCAATGTGGTCTCCGACCACTATAACTTGAGTTTTATAACTCTGTTTTGAGCGAGGCTTTGAGGGTAGACCTTTGGATAGTATTAGAGATGTTTAAGACCTAAATTTCAACCTGTAATGACGTTGTAAGTTGATTCTTATTGTTGGCGTTAATCTATGATTAAATGCTTATTAAGTGAATTTCATGAATGAAGTATAAATGATGTTGCGATGATAACTTTGTGCTGTATATACATATGTTAAGTGTGCTGAGCTGCTGTCATGTACTGTTACAATTGCATGTGTCGATAAAGAGTCGTATATGATGTTAAGATGTTGTGTGTTAACTTGTTTAAGTATAAGAGTCGAGTTCATGCATTTGCATAATTAGCGACGGTGGAGCTTTTGCTCAAAGCGACGGTGGAGCATTTGCTCAAAGCGACGGTGAAGCTTATTAAAGCTAAAATATTGGTACCACATGCATGATGTTAAGACGTTAGAGTTGCATTTGTCGAGTCTTGTGTCTGAGATGTTATGAGACGTTTGTTATGTGAAAATGTTCTAAGATGATTTATTATACGTAGATGTTTGAGATGTTTTCAGTTATATGTGATGATTATAGTTGTTGTTGTTAAGCATATTTATTTGAATTATATGTTAATATAATTGTTGTGAATCTCACCCCTTCTGTTGGAATTGCCGCCTTGTGGGCAAGTGCAGGTGACCAAGCTTAGGTTCGACGATGTGAGAGGTACTTGTGGTGTCGTAGGAAATGCTCTGATATGTAACGGGATGGGGTTTTTGTTAAATTCCATTTCTTTATGTATCATGTTGACTAATGATGATGTTTGCGACGTAACTTTGATTTGAGATGTTTTATAAGGCTTTTGTGCCGAGAATTATTTATTTAAGGATTTTGAGATGTTTATGATTCCACTGCTAAGTTTTGAAAATTGATGAAGAATAAATTATTATTCGTTTTGTTTTAAAGATTTTATGAAATGTGACATCCTGAATATTGTGATATACTCTGATTAAATGTATGAAATTTTTAAGTTGGGATTTCGGGGTGTTACATGTACATCCAAACTGATGAAAGTAAGATATGTTAGGTTTCCTTCCTTTAAAGAGTTCATATGTTGTTTTGTTCAACAAGGGTCTGATATAGATCCTGTTCTGAACATAACATGATGTGTTTACTGCTTCTTCCCAAAAATGCTTAGCGAGATTGTTTTCGTGAATCATGGTTCTTGCCATTTCTTGTAAAGTTCTATTCTTTCTTTCTACAACCCCATTTTGCTGTGGAGTTCTAGAAGAAGAGAATTCATGGATGATTCCATGTTTTTCACAAAATATTTCAAATGGTTCATTTTCAAATTCTCCTCCATAATCACTTCTGACTTTCAAAATTATCAATTCTTTTTCAGATTGGACTTGGATGCAGAATTTACTAAACACATTATATGAATCATCTTTAGATTTAAGAAACTTAACCTAACTCCATATACTGTAATCATCAACAATGACTAATCCATATTTACTTCCATATAAGGATGCATTATTGACTGGTCCAAATAAATCAATATGGAGTAGCTCCAAGGGTCTGAAAGTAGAAACAACTTATTTTGGTTTAAAAGAAGATTTAACAATTTTTCCTTTCTGACATGCTCCACAGAGAGCGTATGAATGATAATCAGTGTCTGGTAAGCCTCTGACCAGTTCCAACTTTCTAAGCTTAGAAATTAATCTCCAGTTAGCATGTCCCAACCATCTGTGCCACAACCATTTCTTATCACTCATTGATAGAAGGCAAACTACCTTCTGATCAGCCAGTTCAGAAAATTTTATTTTATAAACATTGTTTCTCCTCTTTCCTTTGAAGACAATGGATTGATCATCTTTGTTGACTATTGTGCAGTTGTTCTTATTAAACAAAACTTCATAACCACTATCACACAATAGACTTATGCTTAGTAGGTTATGTCTAAGTCCATCTACAAACCACACATTACTGACTGAGATTAAGAAGTTACCAATGGTTCCAGTACCATTTTGCCAGTCTGGTTTCCTCCAAATCCCACAGTTCCTCCCTCTTTCATGGTTAAGGTTAGGAACATAGACTTTTCTCCCGTCATGTGTCGCGAGCATCCACTGTCTAGATACCAGGACTTCTGCTTTTCTTATCCTTTTAGACATACCTGCAACATCAACAATTTCAGATTTAGGTACCCATATCTTTATGGGTCCTTTGAGGTTAGTCCTTGAACCATTGAATCTCGTTTGTGTTGTGTATCTGAAAATCTGAGGCTTTGTTTTCCTCCAGACTTTAGGTTCAGAACCTTTTAGTCTAGAATCCAACTTACCACACACAACTTCTCTTCTTTGAGTCTTGTGCTTCTGATGTTCAGACTCTGGTTTCTTCAGAATCTGAACTTTTGGAGCCTTTGATTCAAAGTTGTTCAGTACCTTTGGCTTTAGGTTCTTTGGATTTGAGTTAGTCATTGTCTTAGAGCTTGAAGCCTTAGGTTCTGAATGAGTCACTATGTTGACTTTTTCAGATTCTAACACAAAATGATTTTCCAATGCTTCTTTGACGTCATTAGAACCAGGTTTCAAGATCACTTCATTAGAGTTACCTCCTATGAATCCAAGACCTCTACCTCTGTTTTGATACGTGCTATAAATCATGGATGCCACTCAAGTGCTATGAATCCAATTCCTGTAGCAATAAACTCTTGTAGAGAAGCATCCTGCTCACTCAAGTGTTTACAGTTACATTTCTTAGTCATTAAGTTTTCATTTTCTTTCTTTAAAACATCCATCTCCAGCATAGTTAAGTCATGTTGTTTCAACAACTTATTGTGTTGTTGTTTAACTTTCCTTAACTCTGTGGATTTGGTTTCATAATGACCAAGAAGCTCCTTGAGAGAATCAATCAGTTCAAATCAGTGAATTTAAAATATACCTATGTTTCACTTTCAGAGTCTGTATCAGATTCTACATTGGATGATTCCTTTTCTGGTTCAGTTGTTGCTACCAAACCCACAGCTACATTAGCTTTATCCTTAGCATCATCCTCATCAGACCCTGATTCATTATCTAGATCTTCCCAAGTATCCATCAGACTCTTTTTGATCTGCTTCTTGAACTTGTTGGACTTGAAGGTTGGCTTCTTTGACTTGGATTTTTCTTTTTGTAACTCTGGACAATCAGCAATGAAATGCCCAGGCTTCTTGTAGTTGAAGCAACCTTTCTGTTCTTCCTTCTTGAATCCTTTACCACTGCCTTTCCTCAAGAACTTCTTGTTCTTCCTGGCCAGGTACTCCAGTCTATTGGAAAGCATAGCCATTTCTCTAGCAACATCAGGATCTTCCTCAAAGCCTGCAGACGAAGAATCATTTTCAGACTCTTCAACTTTGAGAGCTTTTGAGGATCTTCCTTTTGACTTTAGAGCAATGGTTTTTGACTTTCTAACAGAGTCATGTTCATTTAGACTTAACTCATGAACCTGAAGAGAACTGACAAGATCTTCAACACTTAGAGTGTTTAGATTTTTAGCTTCCTCAATGGCAGTTACCTTAGGTCTCCATCTTAAGGGTAGACTTCTCAATATTTTGCTCACGTGATCAGAGGCTATGTAGCTCTTCTTCACTATCTGGAGTCCAGAAACTAGAGTCTGAAATCTTGAGTACATCTGCTCAATACTTTCATCTTCTTTCATTTTGAACAGTTCATACTGATGAACAAGCAAGAGAGATTTTGCTTCTCTGACTTTCTTGCTACCTTCATAGTTAGCACAGAGAGAGGCAAACATAACTTTTGTAGTAGACTTGTCACTCATCTTCATGTATTCAGATTTGGGAATAGCTGTGACTAGTGCTCCTCTGATTATCTGATGTTTCTTGTAGCTTTTCTTATGAGTAGCATTGTGTTTCTTTCTATCAAGAGCAACTCCTTCATCATCAATTTCTAAGTCATCAACATCATCTTCTAGTATGTCCCATAGTTCTTCATCTAAGCCCATGACATAACTGTAGAAGTTGGTTTTCCACCATGAAACTTCCTCATGATCACCGTTGAATTTAGGAATTTTTCCACAGTCATCTTTCTTGTTACTGTTACTGGATCCATAATCATAAGGTATAGCAGCACCAACACTAGCACCAGAAGTTGTAGGTTCACCGGAAGACATGTTTTTCTCTGGATCTTTTCTGTTACACGGTTAAGTGTTATGACAACAGAGCCGGAGCTCTGATACCAACTGAAAGTGAGAAAAACACAAGAAAGGGGGGTTGAATTGTGTTGACTTTTTCGCGTCTCTTAAAAAGATTGATTATGTTTTCCAGGATCAGAGTCTGAACAAGTTCAGGTTCTGATGGAAGATCAGAGTCTGTTGCAGTGGATAAAGTAAAGAGATAAGGGAAAGAGAGAACACAAGCAATTATGCAGGTTCCTTCCACAAACCGGAAGTAGTCATGTCCCCCTTGCACTTCCAAGGAGAGTTCACTAAAATGTAATAACAAATTACAAGTTGCTCAAGCACATAGCAAGAGACTTCCAATGCTCAAGCACACAAGCAAGAGATTTCTTTTGCTCAAGGACACACCCAAGAGACTTCAAATGCTCAAGCACGCAGGCAAGAGACTTCTAACACAATTTACAGAAAAATTAAATAAGAGTTTGAACACTTGATATACAATCAGTGGTGTTCCAAATACAAAACAATAAGACTCTGTTTTCTGTGACACTTAGAAATTCTATGATAAACAAGTTTGTAAAAATTTGCTAAGTTGTTGATGTGTTTGTTTGACTGAGGGACAATAACAATATAACGTAATAGCTCAGTTTTTCAGTAATAGAGTCTAAATCATTCTTCAAGTCTTTTATCCTTTATATAGGCGTTGAAGAGAGACGTTGAGAAAATCCAGCACATCACAGAGTCATCTAGAAGCTTGATCAAATATTGTTGATATGTTGCTTGATATGGTAATCGTCCTTTAAAACAGATTTTGAATTCCATTCTACTTGAAGCGAAAATACCAGTAGACACAGCTGCAAATTGTACAAGTACTGGAGTAGTGGAAACAGGGTTTGTACAAAGTACTTTGTCCTTTTCCTACATTCTTTGTCGCAAAGCATCCCATGCTAAATTGACTTGAAGATAACCGTTACTCCATATGAACGTTTCTTTTGCAACGAAATGCCTTCAGAGATTCTTCAAAACAAATTCTTGAATTGCAATCTTCAGACTCTCTGTAGAACTCTGGACTCTGTTTAGCTTCAGACTCTCTTCAGCTCCTTCAGACTCTCTTCGTTCTTCAGATTCTCTGAGTCTTCAGAATCCTCTTGTTTTGCACTTCTTTGAAACAACTTCTTCAGACTCTCCGTGTCTTGTACTTCTTCGAAACAACTTCTGATGATTTTTCAGGCTCTCTAAGTCTTCGGAATCACTTGCAACAAGCTTCTTAAGGATTTTGCTCTTCTTTTGTTCTTACAGAATACTTTCTAAGAGTAAAATCTTTAACTAAGATCCTGCACACTTAAACAAATATTAGCATATCCAATTGACAACTTTTAATACCTTGTTATCATCAAAACTAAAAATGGTATTTTTAAACACCATTTGTTCCAACAGCGTAAAATACATGTAAGAATCTTTACCTTAAATAAGGTTTGTTTCCTTGTCATTGGAAACGTTTGCTGCCAATGCTTGTTGTGCTTGTGTTTGTTGTATAAGTTCAAGTTCTCTTGTAACCTTAACACCCTAAACCCTGCATATTATTTTTAAATGAAAATGCAACAATTAATCAAATACTTCAAGGTGTTACACATTATCAATTTAATCCAAACATACTTCACTATATTGATATTACATTGCAGCAGAAAATAATCTCGACAACATAAACTCATATCATGTCTTAAAAATACATCATGAAATTGAACTCAAGATTCGGAAAATAATCTGATAAGTATATAAACCCCAACAATCCTAAATCAGAGCATCACTATACAAGACTCCCAAAAATGGGTGATAACAGACGAGTAGGCTCCAAAACCATCCTCGGAAAACTCACAACAACTAAGTGTCCTCAACCTGCAAGTCTACCCTCAATAGGCGTAGGTGGAAACCAAAATTTAGAGGGCGAGAAATATTCAACGCAAGGATAATACGAATGCATGTATAGATAATGTGAGGATTAGGAAAGTGTATCAATATATATTGTTGGATATTAAAGAACATTAATGTCGTGTTCATTTATCATAGGTAGACTATGCAAGTGATGCGGCTGTTGGGACGTTACTAACCTAATCGATCGTCAAGTTGCAGCTGCTGATCACACAGTGATCCTTACGTGTGGAGTCTATGCTATCTCAGTTGACCAGGTCTCCCTCTCCAATATTTTGTTGCACGTGTTGGTCACGAGGTGATCATTATGTGTGGGGTCATACCACCTCAAAGGTAATTGAAAGCATAGACTTTATATTGTCTTTTCAATATTTCCCAAGGCATTGAAGGTAGAGTCTCTTGTAGGTCTACCTATCTATGAATCTTAGGACACTCATAGCACTCACTCACTCACTCTCTCTCTCTCTCTCTATCTCTCACTTATTAGTCCTACAAACGAGCAGCCTTATCAGCGTCTACCTTATCAAGGGTTTAATAGAATGGTTCTTCTAGGCGACTGCTTATTTCCTTCAAGAAAACACTTGTTTCCTTAACTATTAACTAGTTACCTAGTAGGTTCTGCAAATTTTACTCGATATTAGTAATGTCACATTCTAAGTGTAACATCTCATATGACTTCAGCATTGTCGACTAACCCTACAAACCATCACGATTCTTTTTTAGCATGTTTTGTCCTCACTCGCACGCTTACCGGGAAACTTTCTGGTATGTCACGGATCCAAAGACTACTCCAAGTCAAGCACGCTTAACTGTGGAGTTCTTATGGAATGGGATACCAAAAAGAAGATGTCTTTTTGGTATCCCATTCCATAAGAACTCCACAGTTAAGCGTGCTTGACTTGGAGTAGTCTTTAGATGGGTGACCTACTAGGAAGTTTTCCGGTAAGCGTGTGAGTGAGAAAAAAACACCCTAAAAAGACTCGTGTTGGTTTGTAGGGTCAGTCAACAATGCTTAAAGTCGTCTAGGATGTTACACTAAGTACTTACTACTAGGGTCAACTCGCTTTTGGTATCTTTTGCTAGTTATAACTAATTACTTCCTAAACAAATAGATATTAGTATCAAGTTATAAATATCAAAATCAAGACATGCTCTATACTCATACTTTAGTGCGGAATAAACATATGAGGGTTTGCCACAGCCGTCTAGATAAGCATGACCACATACGTATAGTCAACCAGTATGTTGCATTATAGACACGTGGTGATCCTAGGTTTTCCCCGAGATTATGTACAGCTTAGGATTAGGTAGAACTCACTGAGACATTATGTCTCATCCGAATCCTTATTTGTTTCAGATCAGCGAGTGGTTTTAGCATAATGTGGCATGTTCGTGGTCATATGGATAATCAGCAAGGATTTGTTCGTACCCGCTGCAGGATGCTCTTATGGATTTAGAAGTGTTTCGATATGTATATTGGATAGGTGTATTGTATTTTGTTGATGTACGAACGCGAATTGTTGTATATGATATTCATTCGAAGAAATAAAGTTGTAAATTTTAATGTATACAGTACTAATGTTAATGCACATGCTAAACTTTCTAGATACGTTTAGTGTGGGCGTTAGAACAACCTAATATACTTTGATGGTCAATTTGGATTTTCCATTATTTCGTTCATAGGTCATCGTGAAATCCACTCATATTAAGTAAATATCAGAAGAAGACAAACTTTGTTTGTTGTTCTTCAGAGCGTTGACTTCATCCATTAGAGATTGTCTTAAGATTAAAGCTTATCTTCAAGTCTTGGTGCATCTTGACTAGATTTTTGACTTTTTGTTGACTATCATAGTCTCGTCATAGTGATTTGTCTTGCGTATAAAATTGTTTTTCGTTTAGAGGATGGTGTTTCATATATTGTTATGATCAAAACCTTAGAGACTTATTCTAAAACCCACTTTTGGTTCAATAGAATCCTGTTTTTCCGATCTTAAGGGAAATAATGCTAACTCTCTTTTAGACTCAGGCGATCTTACCTTGTATGTGTCCTTATTTAAGTCATGTGTCGATTAATTTATGAAGATATGGCTCTAGACTCTAGTCCTTGGTTACATGTAACTTTCTTCATTGTTCACTAGTTTGTTACTGATATGATTTTATTGCCACATGTGACGCAATCAGATCTTATTATGCTACTCAATTAGAAATGGGAAGTTTGCACTATCTCTCATGAGAAAGGTAATTATGCTACTTGGTGTATTCTTATCCTCTCTTAATCTTGGTTTTAATTTATTCGATAATTATTTCCATTGCTGCGTGCTTGATTTAAATTTCTGGTTAATCACATTAGTTTTCAGCTGCAATATTAGCCTTTCTATGTTTACACAATTTTGAACTTTTGTCAAAGAAATAAATAAATGTTTGCACAATTCTGAACTGTCGTAGTTTACTGTGTACGTTGCTGGTTCCTTTGTAATAAAATTAAAGAAGATATCCTCCATAATGTCTTTTATTTTTTTGAAGGATCGATAATGTCTTTTTTAAATTAACCTCAAATGATCTCTCTTTATTCTAATATCATTCCTCTAACTCGTCTTTTTCTTGCCAGTTTATTGAAATAAATTATTTTCACATCAATTTTGTTTTTTATTTTGTGATTCCGTCGTCTTTGTGCGACATTGTTTGTCTTTATTGTTTCGCTCAGGTATTTGTTAGGTTCAGATTGTCATATCAGCTTCAATCTTGTGCAGATCCAACTAATGACTTTGACGTCGTCTACGTTGCAGATCCGGAGACATGTGTATTCAGGAGACTTGAATATAGTCATATGTATATTCTTTTGTACTTTACCATTTTATGCTATTAACATAGATGTTATGAGTTTGTTCGCATATTCATCTTTTTTGTTTTTAGCGAATTTGCATTGTATCAATGTACTTTGTCAATTTGAATGAATGAATATCATTTATTCTTATCAAAGAAAAAAACATTACTTTGCTAATTTTATATGTTTCTAAGATTTGTTCATTTCCCAAGTTTGCAAGACTTGTTAGTTTGATAATATAATGAAATTATTATCCCATTTTTCTTTAAGTATTTTGTGGTACATATAATAAATAATAACAACCTTTTATTACAAAATAATATATTTATTTAACGCAACCATATTATTTTGTAAAAGAAAATGACCTATGCCAACAGATAATGTCGCCCTAAATCCAAACATGTGGTAGGTAAATCTATCGTGTAGGTATAGAAATCAAAATGGACAGAACTAAATTTCCTTTGGTATAAGTTTCATGACCAATACCAATGGTTATTTAAGCTTTACTGATGGATTTTTGACATTGGTATATGTTATATCCCATGTAGTGCATGAACACTCAGTGGGATAATAACAAGTGAAGATAAAAGGAGTGCATTTCATACAAATACAATTAAATTGAAAATCTAGAGAAAGTACAAATCAAAATTTGAAGTAAATTCTAGAAATTGAAATATTAGGACGCACAAATAATATTATTCACTTAGATCTTTCAAAAAAAAAATTATTCACTTAGATATAACATCATTACATTTTAACTTACTAATTCTTTCCCAATTTGTACATAAACCAGTGATTACCACACAACATATATAGAGGCCTTTCCACCTTTGGACAATCATCAACAGTAACGCATCGAACTCTAACTGTAGTTTCAATTAAGAAAAAATTATTACTAAAAGGTAGTTAAGTATTGTGTAAGAAAAAATTATCAAAGTATAAGAAGGTGTGAAAAATAGCATACGATGTGTTGTCGCTACAACAAGAAATAGAGAAAGAAATATGATCAAAGCATAAGCCAAGATGAGCAATTGAGCCATACTTTTCCTACTTTGGATTTGATAAAAGTAAATTGTTTTTTTCATTTTATAATTAAAATTTTACGCTCTGTTGACTTAAATTCAATAATTTTTAATACCTAGAATTTTTTTTCCCCGTAGCCAATGAAATAAAAAAACAATCAGGATTAAGGTTTGAACCTATTAACATTTTTTTTTTGTTGTACTCTGGAGTTGTGACAGGCAATTTACAAGATTATATTTAATATTAAATGGTTCTAATCATTATGTCACGTCTATCATTTTACTAATTTTTTTTCTTACTAAACTTCATTATAATTAGGGCTGACAATGAACCGAACCAACTCGAAAATAGTTCGAGACTCGATTCGATAATTAATTCGTTGAACTTGGTTCATGAACCAAATGAGCCGAACTTGAGCTCAAAATCAAGTTCGTTAAATAAACGAGTTGAACTTGAACCATGTTTGACTCGAATCGTTTGGTTCATGAACCAGCTCGATATATATATATATATATATATATATATATATATATATATATATATCAATTGACACTCTCTTCTTTTGAGAGATTGTCAAAAGATACGGTATTGTACTGTATCAATGGTAAAGTTCAAGAACTACTAAAATATAACATTGATAAACAAGACCGTTATTCTCTGCCTTCCATTACATATTTACATTTATAAGAAAAATGCAATCAAATTTCATATTACTTTTCCCCAATTGTTGATTAATATGCCAGATGCTTCCATTCATACTTGTTTTGGTTCCTCTCATACCATGTTCAAGATTTTATGTTTAGTTTTCTAATTGTTTTTAATTTTCAATCGAGATGCTATCCATATTTAAAGTGGAGGCTTGTTATACTTGGCTTCTGAGTAGAAAAAAATCAAAAAATATGGCCATATCTAATAGCAAACAAGCTTGTAAATATCAAAGTAGCAGTCCTTTGTTTTCATAAGTCCCACATCGGAAGTGGGTAAACAATAGAGGGCAAGCTTTGCCTATAAATAAATGATGCATATACTACATTGTTCAAGGTGGTGGTAGGGACCCAATTTCACTACGGTGTCCCTCTATCAATTTATTTGTTAAAATTGTTTTTTTTTATAAGTATTGAGCCATAGTTTTGCTCAAAATGCTGATCTGAGCAATTGATTATGTGTCTCTAGTAATATTTTTTATTTATTTTTTAAAATTTTGGACCTTCAAAATTAAAAGGTTTAAATTAGTTGAACCTACTGAGTCGAATTGAGTTTTTTACGAACAGTAAACGGGCCGAGTTTGAGCTTAAAAAAAAGTTCAGTTCGAACTCGAGTCGAGTTTCGAGTTGAACCAATTCTTAACGAGTCGAGTCGAGTTCAGACGAGTTCGGTTCGACTCGACTCATTTCCAGCCCTAATTATAATCACTTTGCCCCTAATTATCAGTAATAATTTGTGAAAGAAAGTTGATAAATTTTGTATTAAATAGGACCAAATGCATCCATTATATTAGACCAATTTTTTTTAGGGATTAGACTAATTATTATATAATTAGGGATGGCGGGAGTATATTTTTATTTATATTTTAGCCTTTCGTAAATGATAAAAGTGAATGGTAAAACTAAAAGTAATAGATGTATAGACGCATCGAAGAGGTGAGAGCATTTTTTTTTAATTGAAATAATATTGGATGATATTTTTCCAGCATTTTATATTAAATTTACTACATATTACATGTGGATGTTGTATGAGTTGAGAAAATATTTTGTTATCTTGCACAATGAAAGAAAGATAATTTTTTATTTTGGTAAGTCAAGAGATAGATAACACATCTAGGCGAATCTGAAAGGGGGGAAAACCAAAACACTAAAAAAAAAAGGCAAAAAAAATAAGAAAATGAAAAGAAAAAAAAGGCATCTAAAAGAAAAAGGTGTTGCTCAACCACCCTTGGGTGTACCCTTCAATATAGTGTTGTAGTAATTGAGTTCTTTTAGTTGCTTCTTATGCTTCTTCGATAGATGAGGCGTAAAAGACATGTAAGAATCTTTACCTTAAATAAGGTTTGTTTCCTTGTCATTGGAAACGTTTGCTGCCAATGCTTGTTGTGCTTGTGTTGTTGTATAAGTTCAAGTTCTCTTGTAACCTTAACACCCTAAACCCTGCATATTATTTTTAAATGAAAATGCAACAATTAATCAAATACTTCAAGGTGTCACACATTATCAATTTAATCCAAACATACTTCACCATATTGATATTACGTCGTAGCAGAAAATAATCTCGACAACATAAACTCATATCATGTCTTAAAAATACATCATGAAATTGAACTCAAGGTTCGGCAAATAATCTGATAAGTATATAAACCCCAACAGTCCTAAATCAGAGCATCACTATACAAGACTCCCAAAAATGGGTGATAACAGACGAGTAGGCTCCAAAACCATCCTCGAAAAACTCACTACAAACTAAGTGTCCTCAACCTGCAAGTCTACCCTCAATAGGCGTAGGTGGAAACCAAAATTTAGAGGGCGAGAAATATTCAACACAAGGATAAATGCATGTATAGATAATGTGCGGATTAGGAAAGTGTATCAATATATATTGCTGGATATTAAAGAACATTAATGTCGTGTTCATTTATCTTAGGTAGGCTATGCAAGTGATGCAGCGGTTGGGACGTTAGTAACCTTATCGATCGTCAAGTTGCAGCTGTTGATCACATAGTGATCCTTACGTGTGGGGTCTATGCTATCTCAGTTGACTAGGTCTATCTCTCCAATATTTTGTTGCACGTGTTGGTCACGAAGCGATCATTATGTGTCGGGTCATACCACCTCAAAGGTAATGGAAAGCATAGACTTTATATTGTCTTTTCAATATTTCTCAAGGCATTGAAGGTAGAGTCTCTTGTAGGTCTACCCATCTATGAATCTTAGGACACTCATAGCACTCACTCTCTCTCTCTCTCTCTCACTCACTCTCTCTCTCTCTCTCACTTAGTAGTTCTACAAACGAGCAGCCCTATCAGCGTCTACCTTATCAAGGGTTTCATAGATTGGTTCTTCTAGGCTACTGCTTATTTCCTTCAAGAAAACGCTTGTTTCCTTAACTATTAACTAGTTACCTCGTAGGTTCTGCAAATTTTACTCGATATTAGTAATGTCACCTTCTAAGTGTAACATCCTAGATGACTTTAGCATTGTCGACTAACCCTACAAACCAACACGATTCTTTTTTTTAGCATGTTTTGTCCTCACTCGCACGTTTACCGGGAAATTCCCATTAGGTCAGGGATCCAAAGACTACTCCAAGTCAAGCACGCTTAACTGTGGAGTTCTTATAGAATGGGCTTCCAAAAATGCATCTTCTTTTTGGTATCCCATTTCATAAGAACTCCACAGTTAAGTGTGCTTAACTTGGAGTAGTCTTTAGATGGGTGACCTACTGGGAAATTTTCCGGTAAGCGTGTGAGTGAGAACAAAACACCCTAAGAAGACTCGTGTTGGTATGTAGGGTCAGTCGACAACGCTTAAAGTCGTCTAGGATGTTACACTAAGTACTTACTACTTGGGTCTACTCGCTTTTGGTATCTTTCACTAGTTATAACTAATTACTTCCTAGACAGATAGATATTAGTATCAAGTTATAAATATCAAGGTATAAGCATCAGGATAGTAATATAAATATTAGGTTGTTTGCCGGTGTTTTCGGCTAACAAGAAGAGCTAGTTTTGATTCTTAAAAGAAGGATAAAACTAAATCCTAGGATATGTTGTGTTCATCAGATTCATGGATTGCTTTATGAACAAGACGGATTTGGGGTGTCTTTCAACATAAAAAAGTAATGAAAAAAATGCAAGTAAAGGTAAATTGCTTAATAGTGTAAAACGCATAAACTTAAGGAAAAGTAAATTGCATTAATGTAAAAGTGGTTCGACAAATCAGATTACATACATTTTGTATGACTCTTTTCTCTAGGCGTTGGTACTTCGAGTGTTAGAATTCTATAAACGATTTGTGCCCTATTTTCCATATGGAAAACTACTATTTATACATAGTAAAATAACTAAAAAAAGGCTATTTGCCATGATCAGTGTTTCTTCCATCTAGAAACCTCTTGTCCACCACGTTTCCACTATGGAAATTGCTGCTTTTTGGATTCAAATTCTTCCCACTTCGACGGTAACTGCATGACTTCGACGAATTTACATTCTTGTCTTATGTCTTGTCGAACTCCGGAGCTTTTAGTCTCTTTCACACGCTAAGTCCAAATTCCATTGAAATCCTCAAGTTGACAAAAAAGAATTTGATTCCTAAAAAGACAAAATTCAACAAATTTTGACCGCATTAATTGGGTCTGTCAAAATTACAGGCTAAAAAATGGTCTCCCAAAAATGCAATTTTCAACTGAAAAAGGCCTAAAGTAGAAGATTGACATTTTTCAAAAACTATCCTTCAGAAAAATGACGTCATGTTAATCATGACTACCAAGAGTGGTAATTTTAATATCCTTTTGTTGCATGCTTTCTAGATTTAGTGGCCAACCACTTTTGCAGTTGAGAAGTTAGCGGGTCTCTCCAATTACCCTAAGATGCCAAGTGTCCCTTGTTAATTTGTCGATTTGTTTCCCTCGAGATTTCCCCATTTACTCATCGTTATGATGCCACCTACTTGTCGATTTGTTTCCCTCAAGATTTTCAACTTCCCCACTAACTCACGAAAACTACCACTTCGTTCTAACTACATGGTGATTATCAAATAGGGAAAACAATTCTTTGGTTTAGCATGTATATGTTTCTTGATCAAAGTAATGACAACTTTATTGGCAGCTTCAACTTGACCATCTGCTTGTGTTGGAATAAAATATGTTTAACATTACCCTTTGAGTTTTTATGATAACAAGGTATTAAAAATTGTCAATTGGATATGCTAATATTTGTTCAAGTGTGCAAGACCATAGACAAAAATTTAATTGTCTCTAACAAAAGCATAGGTTCTGAAAGAACAAATGAGAGCAATGTAATATACAAGAAGGAAGCATCTGAAAAGAAGAGGTTCTGAAGACAGGAGGTTCTGAAGATGATGTCATCAACGACTCTTTTTGATGTGCTGGTAATCATCAACGTCTCTTTCACACCTCTATATAAAGGACTGAAGACTTAAAGAATTGCAAGACTCTCACAGTAATTTTACAAGTGCCAGACCTCTGCTTTGTATTGTGAAAACCACTGATTGTATATCAAGTGTTCAACCTCAAACAATTTTCTTTGTAATTCTGTTTGAATAGAAGTCTCTTGCAGTTGCGATTGAGCATAGGAAGTCTCTTGATTTTGTTCTTGAGCATAGGAAATATCTTGCAGTTGTGCTTTAGTAGTTTGAAGTCTTTTACTTTAGTGTTTCAGCAAGTGTAATCAGATATAGATTTTAGTGAACTCTTCTTGGAAGTGCAAGGGGGACAAGACTACTTCTGGTTTGTGGAAGGAACCTGTATATAATTGCTTTGTGTTTGTCTTCTCTCTCTCTCTCTCTCTCTCTCTCTCTCTCTGTTTTTATCCGCTGCATTTAGATTTTGAACATCACCTCATAAGCTTAACTCTATCAGGTTCTAAACAGTGACTTCAGTTTAGGAGAAAACGAAGAAAAATCAAACACAATTCAACCCCCTTACCCTTCTTGTGTTTTTCTCACCTTCAATTGGTATCAGAGTCTGGTTCTGTTGTCTTAACACTCAACAGTGTAACAGAATAGATTTGATAATATGTCTGGTGAAAGCTCCAATGCTGGAAACAACAACAATGTTGTTCACTATAACTATGGTACTTCTAATGATGAGAAGTCTGACTCTGGCAAAGCCCCAAAGTTTGATGGAAAACCTAAAAAGTTTTCTTGGTGGAAAACTCATATGTATAGTCATATCATGATCTTGGATGATGAACTATGGGATATTCTTGAAGATGGAGTTGGTGACTTGGTTCTTGATGAAGAAGGAGTTGTTATTGATAGAAAGAAATATACCCCTGCTCAGAAAAAGCTTTACAAGAAACATCACAAAATAAGAGGAATCCTTGTTGCTTCTATACCTCGCACATAGTATATGTAAATGATTGACAAATCCACTACAAAGGCAATGTTTTCTTCACTGTGTGCAAACTTTTAAGGCAGTAAGAAGGTTAGAGAAGCAAAGGCTACTATGCTTGTTCATCAATATGAGTTGTTCAAGATGAAGGATGATGAAAGTATTGGGGAAATATACTCTAGATTTCAAACCCTAGTCTCTGGACTTCAAATATTGAAGAAAATTTATGTAGCTTCTGATCATGTGAACAAGATTCTCAGAAGCTTACCTGCTAGATGGAGACCTAAAGTTACTGTTATTGAGGAAGCTAGAGATTGAAACACTTTGAGTGTTGAAAATCTTATGAGCTCTCTCAAGGTTCATGAGATTAGTCTTAATGAGCATGAATCTATCAAAATGATAAAATCTATTGCTCTCCCATCTAAAGGAAAGTCATCAAAATCTCTTAAAGTTATTGAGTCTGAAGATGAATCCCCTGTTGGAGATTCTAATGAAGACCCTGCTGAGAAGATGGCTATGCTTTCCAACAAGCTTCAGTATCTAGCTAAGAATAACAAGAAGTTCTTGAGTAGAAGAGGCAGCTACAAAGGTTTCAAGAAGGAAGATCAGAAGGGATGCTTCAATTGTAAGAAGCATGGCCCCTTCATTGCTGATTGCCCTGATCTTCAGAAGGAAAAGTCCAAGAAACCAAAATTCAAATCGAGCAAGTTCAGAAATCAGATTAAGGAGAGTTTAATGGCCACCTAGGAAGATTTAGACAGTGAATCTGGGTCTGATAAAGATGATGTTGTGAATGAAGTGGATGTTGGTGTTGGGTTAGTAGCCATAATGACTTCAGAAGCTGAACCAGAATCATATTCTGATGATGAAAATGAGGTATATTCTAAAATTCCCAGAGAAGAACTTATTGAGTCTCTTAGAGAGCTTCTCACACATTTTGTACATAAAACCAATGAGTTGAAAGATTTAAAAGAAAAATATGTTGAGTTATTAAACCAACAAGAATCAACTCTTCTGGATCTAAAAGCTTCTGAGGAAGGACTTAGAGGTTTTGACTTCATTTGTAAAACTTATGAAGAAAAGCTCAAGTATCTTTGTCAGAAGCTACAAGAAAGTGTGGTGGAAAATCTTTAAGTAAACATGAAATTGCTCTTGAAGATTTTATTATATCTGGTATTGACATAAACAAGGTAGCTTCTATGATTTATGGCATTTACAAGAACAATGGAAGAGGAATTGGATTCTTAGAAGGGGAACCTAATGGAATCAGTCTCAAAGCATGTTGTGAATACGTAAAGGAAGGATTGAAAACCTTCTTTGTACCTGAAGGTGCTAAGTCTGAAACTCTTGATCAGTTAGAACCAGAAGCTTCTAGCTTTAAGACTAAGAATTTTTCAAAGTCAAAGAACTCTAAGCCTAAGGTAATGATGAACTCTGACTCTAAGACTCCAAAGATTAAGATTCTAAAAAGATTAGAACCCATACCTATGAGTTTGATGAACTCAGAGTCTGGTATCTTAAAGTCTAAGTTTCAGAGAAATGAAATAGTTGTTGCTTCTGAAAAACCAAAACCAAAAGGAAACCTAAGGTGTTGAATGTGTTGGAACAAAGGTGTTCAGCAATACCACGTTTTGAGTTTTGATGATAACAAGGTATTAAAAAGTAGTCAATTGGCTATTGCTAATATTTGTTTAAAGTATGCAGGATATCAATCAAGATTTATATCTTAGAAAGTATTCTGTTTGAACAATGTTAAAGAGCAAAAAATCCAGAGAAGCTTGTTGCTTGTGATTCTGTATCGAAGAGAGTCTGAAGACTGTATCGAAGAGAGTCTGAAGACTGTACCGAAGAGAGTCTGAAAGACTGTATCAGAGTCTGAAGACTATCAGAGTCTGAAGACTGTATCAGAGTCTGAAGACTATCAGAATCTGAAAACCAAGAGAGTCTGAAGATCATCAGAAGCTTAGTGCTACAGTGAGTCTGAAGCCCAAAGTCTGAAAATCTGCTAACAAGGATTTGTACAAGCATTACGATGCTAAAGAAACTCTCATCTGGAGTAACGGCTAGCTTCAAAGTCAACTTGAGCGTGGGAAGCACAACGACAAAGAATGCAGGCCAGTACAGAGTACGTTGTACGAACTCTGTTTCCACTACTCCACTACCTCGTACAGTTTGGCAACTGTGTCTACCGGTATTAATCTTCAAAGGGAATGGAATTCAAAATATGCAATTGAAGGACTATTACCATATCAAGCAACAGATCAACAGCCATTAATCAAGCTTCAGAAATCATCCTGATGTGCTGGATGACTCAACGTCTCTTTCCTACACCTATATAAAGGATAGAAGACTTGAAGATTTGTTGGACTCTACAACTAGAAAAACTACGCTGCATTGCTTTCGTATTCATCTGAGTCTTAACAAAAACACATCTTCAACTTAGATAATTCTTACAAACTGAGTATTCTAGAATTTCTAAGTTTCACAGAAAAACAGAGTCTGTCTTTTGTTTGAAACAGAGTATGTCTTTGTTGTAATAGAAACACGTTTGATTGTTTGCCAAGTGTTTCAACTCTATTCAATTTTCTGTAATTGTGTAAGAAGTCTCTTGCTTGTGTGCTTGAGCAAAGAAGTCTCTTGGCTGCGTCCTTGAGCAAGGAAGTCTCTTAGTTGTGTCTTTAAGCATTGGAAGTCTCTTGCCTGCGTGCTTGAGCATTGGAAATCTCTTACTGTGTGTTTGAGCAACTTGTAATTGATATTACATTTTAGTGAACTCTCCTTGGAAGTACAAGGGGGACAGGACTACTTCCGGTTTGTGGAAGGAACCTGTATAATTGCTTGTGTTCTCTCTTCTCTCTTTCTCTTGATTATTTCCGCTGCATCAAAACCTAATCTCCCATCAGACTCTGATCTCATTCAGACTCTGATATTAAGGAATTAGATTCTCACTCTTCAAGAGCTGAGAAAAGCTAACACAATTCAACCCCCCCTTCTTGTGTTTTTCTCACCTTTAGTTGGTATCAGAGCTCCGGCTCTGTTGTCTTAGCACTTAACCGTGTGACAGAAAAGATCCAGAGAAAAACATGTCTTCCAGTGAACCATCTTCTTCTGGTGCTTCTTCTGGTGCTGCTATACCATATGTCTATGGATCCAATAACAGCAGTAAAAAGGCTGATTATGGAAAAATTCCTAAGTTCAATGGTGATCCTGAAGAATTTTCTTGGTGGAAAACCAACTTCTACAGTTATGTCATGGGTCTTGATGAAGAACTCTGGGACATACTTGAAGATGGTGTTGGTGACTTACGACTTGATGACGAAGGTGCTGCCATTGACCGTAAACTTCACACTACTGCTCAAAAGAAAATCTACAAGAAACATCATATCATCAGAAGGGCTCTTGTCACTGCTATTCCTAAAACGGAATACATGAAGATGAGTGACAAATCTACTGCTAGAGCCATGTTTGCTTCTCTCTGTGCTAACTATGAAGGAAGCAAAAAGGTCAGGGAAGCTAAAGCTCTTCTGTTAGTTCATCAGTATGAACAATTCAAGATGAAAGAGGATGAAAGTATTGAGCAGATGTACTCAAGATTTCAAACTCTAGTATCTGGTCTTTAGATACTAAAGAAGAGTTATATAGCTTCTGATCATGTTAGCAAGATTTTAAGGAGCTTACCCTCTAGATGGAGACCAAAGGTCACTGCAATTGAGGAGGCTAAAGATTTAAACACTTTAAGTGTTGAAGATCTTGTAAGCTCTCTCAAGGTTCATGAGTTAAGTCTCAATGAACATGAGTCTGCAAGAAAGCCCAAAACCATTGCTTTAAAATCAAAGGGAAGATCCTCAAAGGCTCTCAAGGTTGAAGAGTCTGAAAATGAATCTTCAGCTTCTGAAAGCTCAGAGGAAGATCCTGATATTGCGAAAGAAATGGTTATGCTTTCAAGCAAAATGCAGTACCTTGCTAAGAAGAACAAGAGATTTCTGAGCAAGAGCAGTGGGAAGGGTTTCAAAAAGGAGGAACAGAAAGGTTGCTTCAACTGCAAGAAAACTGGACATTTTATTACTGACTGTCCAGAGCTGCAGAAGGAGAAATCAAAGTCAAAAAGGGCAACCTTCAAGTCAAGCAAATTCAAGAAGTAGATCAAGAAAAGTCTGATGGCCACCTAGGAAGATCTTGATAATGAGTCAGGGTCTGAGGATGATGATGCTGATGGTGAAGCCAATGTAGCTGTTGGACTAATGGCTACAACCGAATCTGTTAAAGAAACACCTGAGGCAGAATCAGATGCAGACTCTGAAAGTGAAACAGAGGTATATTCTGAACTCACAAGATCTGAATTAGTTGATTCTGTCAAAGAACTTCTTGGTCATTTTAAAGCTAAAACCACTGAGTTGAAGAAAGTCAAACAACAGCTTGATAAGCTGTCAAAAAGACATAATTTAACTCTGCTGGAGTTAGAAAGTTTGAAAGAAGAAAATGACACTTTACTGATCAAGAAGTGTAGCTGTAAATACTTGAGTGAGAAAGATGTTGCTTTGCAAGAATTTATTGCTACTGGAATTGACAGATCAAGGTTTGCATCCATGATCTATAGCACGTATCAGAACAGAGGACAGGGTCTTGGATTCATTGGAGGAAGCTCAAATGAAGTGACTTTGAAACCTGGTCCTGATGGAGCCAGAGAAGCGTTGAAAAATCACTTTGTAAGTGAGTCTGATGATGTCAACACAGTGACTCATTCAGAACCTACAACTTCTAGTTCTAAGGTTCTGACTAAGTCAAAATCTCAGAATGTAAAGTTAAAGGTTCTGAAAAACTTTGAACCTAAAGCTTCAATGATTCAGACTCTAAAACATTCAAAGTCTGATAAACAGACTCTGAAAAAGCCAGAGTCTGAAAAACAAAAGCCTAAGTTTCAAAGAAGAGAAACTGTGAAAGGCAAGTTGAAACCTAAACCAAACGGTTCCAAACCCAAGGTATGGGAGAAAACATTGTCAATGACTTCAAGACGCAACTTACGAAAGGAGTTCAATGGTTCTAAGACTAACCCAAGAGGACCCATGAAAATATGGGTACCTAAGTCTGAAATTATTGATGATGCAGGTATGTCTAAAAGGACTAGAAAAGCAGAAGGCTTGGTACCTGGACAGTGGTTGCTCGCGTCACATGACGGGAGAAGAGTCTATGTTCCTAACCCCAACCATGAAAGAGGGAGGAACTGTGGGATTTGGAGGAAACCAGACTGGCAAAATCATTGGTACTGGAACCATTGGTAACTCTCTGATCTCAATCAGTAATGTGTGGTTCGTTGATGGACTTAGACATAACCTACTAAGCATAAGTTAGTTATGTGACAGTGGTTATGATGTATTGTTTAATAAGAACAACTGCACTGTGGTTAACAAGGATGATCAGTCCATAGTCTTCAAGGGAAAAAGAAGAAACAATGTCTACAAGATAAAATTCTCTGAACTGACTGATCAGAAGGTAGTGTGCCTTTTGTCAATGGGTGATAAGAAGTGGCTGTGGCATAGACGTTTGGGACATGCTAACTGGAGATTAATCTCTAAGCTTAGCAAGTTGCAACTTGTCAAAGGCCTACCAGACATTGATTATCATTCAGATGCTCTTTGCGGAGCATGTCAGAAAGGGAAAATTGTCAAGAGTCCCTTCAAGCCTAAAGAAATTGTTTCTACTTCCAGACCCTTGGAGTTACTTCATATTGACTTATTTGGACCAGTTAGCACTGCATCCTTATATGGAAATAAATATGGACTAGTCATTGTTGATGACTACAGCAGATGGAGTTGGGTTAAGTTTCTGAAAACTAAAGATGATTCATATTCTGTGTTTAGTAAATTCTGCATCCAAATTCAATCTGAAAAAGAATTGAAAATCTTGAAAGTCAGAAGTGATCATGGAGGAGAATTTGAAAATGAGCCGTTTGAGGTTTTCTGTGAAAAACATGGAATTATTCATGAATTCTCTGCACCTAGAACTCCACAAAAAAATGGAGTTGTAGAGAGAAAGAACAGAACCTTACAAGAAATGGCTAGAACCATGATCCATGAGAACAATCTGGCTAAGCATTTTTGGGCAGAAGCTGTAAACACAGCTTGTTATGTTCAGAACAAAATCTATATTAGACCTCTGTTGAACAAAACAGCTTATGAACTCTTTAAAGGAAGGAAACCAAACATATCTTATTTTCATCAGTTCGGATGTACTTGTTATGTCCTGAACAATAAAGTCTATCTAATAAAATTTGATGCCAAAGCTCAAAAGGGAATCTTTTTAGGTTACTCTAAACGCTCTAAGGCATACATACTGTATAATTCAGAAACACAATGTGTTGAAGAATCTATGTGTCATACCCCAATTTTTGACCCAAGATCCCACCGACACGTGTCATCTGTCATACCTCTTCTCACTTTTTTTTAGTCTTTTTAATATTAATTTTTAATTCATTTCCATCTTTTATTTTCTATTTCACTTTTTAATTTAATTTTAGTTTAAACACATTTATCTTTTATTTATTTTTATTCATAGATGATAGGTCCAATTATTTTATCTATTCTTTTTCTATTTTTAATGTCCGATAAGTCCAAGAATTACAGCTGTTCACGGCTCATCCAAATCCAGAAAAAGGTCTTGTGACAAACTTCTTTTCATCCAAATCCAGAAAAAGGTCTTGTAACAAACTCCCTTTCATCCCAATCCAAAGCCACAATTTTCGGCAGTTTTCAACAAACCCTAGGTCTAATCCTTCACTATAAATACAACCTTCAAAACACACATTAAGGGGCCAAAAAATTAATTCACAACCTGCAAAGAAACCATTCTCAGAGGCTCACTCTCGTTCATAACCCGCATCAACATCACAAGTACCAATTTTTGCATAAAACAGCCAACCAAGTACCAATTTTTGCATAAAACAGCCAACCAAACACCAATTTTCGCACAAACAGCAAACCAAACACCAATTTTCGCACAAACAGCAAACCAAACAGAAGTTTCTTCACACAGACAGCAAACCAAACAGAAGTTTCTTCGCACAGACAGCATACCAAACATAAGTTTTTTCTCACAGCAGCAAACCAAACAGAAGGTTCTTCTCACAGGCAGCAAACCAAACAGAAGTTTCTTCGCACAGACAGCAAACCAAACAGAAAGGTAGTACTTTTTTCTTTTCCCTTTTAAAAAAATTAGATTTAGACTGCATATTTATCATCCACTTATTTATTGCGTATTTATTTTACAGCAAAGATTTTAGAATGTAAATAGGTGTTCATGTAATTTATTTATCTATTTTCCGCAGACCTTAGAATGTATTAATAGGTTTAATGTAATAGTTGTAGGTGCATGTGTGCGTGTGTGGGTGTATGCTTTATTTTCCCGCTTCTAGTTTAGGTTAGAGGTCCTCGTGGTGGTCCAACGCCACCACGTAGTACCTGCGCTTTTATTTTTATGCTCCGTTAGTTTAGTTTTCAGTTTTAACTATCATTCAAAAACAACAAAAACATGCAAATAACAAAACACAAAAAAAAACATTTTTAAAACAAACCTTGATCTTAAATCAAGTGATTCTTCTTTTATTTTCTTAATCAAATTCCAATCAATTTAACTTTATTTTAAGATCACTTTCTTTACTATTAAAAAACACAAACAAATACTCATTTGCCACTTCGGCTTTCTTTCATTTTAAAACATTTTTCAAAAACCATCAAAAAACACTCAACCAATCAAACACAATTTCTACCCCGAACTACGAGGTTTTGATCCCTCACGGGTACGTAGGCAAAGGACCTTGTCCTCTCAAATCAATAAAAAATGTAGATAATTAGGTCTCTTTTCTTAATCATCTTTAAATCCATTTTTTCAAACTAAGCAGTTTATAGCACAAAAATTAAATAAAACCAAGAGGTTCTCGTAGAGTACTACGAACATAAAGGGTGCTAATACCTTCCCTTTATGTAACCAACCCCCGAACCCTAAATCTTTTTAAAGTGGTATTTGAACTTTTTCCACTTTCTTTTAAAAAATTAAATGTTCAGTCGTGAAACAAAATAGTGAGTCAAACGCTAATCAAATAGCCTTGATCTCCAAAAAATGACGCGACAGAAATGGCGACTTCACTGGAAACACCCCCTAAGAGGGTTGAGCCTAACTTGGATTTATTTAAATTTTGTGCTATAACTTGCTTAAAAAACAAAAACAAAAGATGGAAATATGTGTATATATGTTCTTCCTTCTTCTTCCTCCTTTCTTAACGTGTGTGGTGAGATAAGTCCTAACCCGGACTTGAGGGAAACATAAGATAGGACGGTGGTATAATCATAGTCTCAGGCCAAGAGTACTCTTCGGTTTTGACACATGTGATACAACCCCACTCAACGGAGGGATCTTAGATGCATACGTTGTCAACGTGAGTACTCATGTTTGACATGTTATTTTCAAGTGACCGTCGAAGTTGAGAACCTTTAGTCACCTTTAACCCATCTTGGCCTTTTAGGACGTAGTGCGGTGGCTAATCAAGAGTACTCTTGAATTGGCTGATACGCGATGCTACACCCAAATGAGACATTACTACGAATGTTATTGGACCGGGAGTACTCCCGCTGATCGACAATGTTCGGAAGTAGTCAGTGATTTTGGGGATCCAATAGAACCCATGATACATGTACAAATAAAACCATAGTCCCTACCAAATGGCGCGTTCGCCTTTGACTCCAACATCATGGACTTAACCTCACTATGTTTTCTCCGTTCTTTTAGCATAATCATGCATACATGCATTCATTCATAAACTTTTTTCTCATTAAATATCGAAGGACGAATATAAGCTCTTGTAAACATCAAAGGTATGGGCCTTGCAAGAAAGAACAACGTGAAACAAAATCTCAAAAATTTCAAAAAAAGCTAAACTAAGCTTTTGCTGTTGTTAAGGACTTATTCTGTTTTTGAAAAAGGGAACCGCTTGCAATATCTTTACAAATAAAATCACGGTCCTTACAATGTTTACAATTACCTTGACATGTCCTTCGATAAATAAAAAAATGTCTATTTTCGCATAAACATATCATGCATCATTCTGCATTCATAGTTTCAAGTCCGAGTCTCACACTGTGTCTTTTCAATAAAAGGTCAATCCGTCAGTAAAGTGGTCTAATGTCTTCGTTCAACTTCAACTCGCACATGCAAACACTCACGCAAACACATAAAACATATCAACTTGAACAAGAGGTCCACGAACTTCGTGAAGAGGTGACAACGCTTCGGGCCGAAGTAGAGAAGTTAACTATCTTGGTATCTTCGCTGACGGTTACAAAGGATTCACCACAATTCCAGTGAGGGACCCAGCCACCATGTCAGCCATTGTGCATACAACAGCCTCGACAACAAGCTCCCCAACTATCCAATCCACAGAATCAGGCTCGGAGAGCACGACAATTTGATCCAATTCTAGTGAAATACGCGGAGCTGTTTCCCACACTGCTTAAGGAGAACCTAATCCAAACTAGACCACCTCTTCCAGTGCCGAAAAGATTGCCAATGGGGTATAGAGCCGACCTTTCTTGTGATTTCCATCAAGGGACACTAGGTCACGATATCGAGCAATGTTTCGCTTTCAGGACTGTAGTTCAGAAGTTAATCCAAGCTAACACCCTGTCCCCCGAGGGTCAACTATTATTCCCACAACATCCTCATCAACTATATTAGCATCAACAGGCCTCAAGGACACAATTTACCCTAATCCCCGTGTAATATGTAGTTTTGCTTCCACAGTTGCTCGAAGAGAATCTTGTCCAGACCAAGGCGCCTCCTCCGGTACCAACAAAATTGCCAGCATGGTATAGACCTGAACTTTTCTGTACCTTCCATCAAGGGGCACCTGGACATGATGTCGAACATTGCAACGCACTAAAGAAGGCAGTCCAGAACTTGATCCGGACCAACCGCCTGACCTTCTAAGACTCTCCGAACGCGCAAGTCAATCCGCTACCAGATCATAATACATAGTGTTTGTGACACATGAGATGGCTAACCGAAATCGGATCTTTGTTGATGTTTTCTTCCGCTACTTATCTGTTCAAATAATGTGTTTGTTTGCTGTTTACTTTTTCCAAAAAAAAAATCCTTTTGTTCCACCCGAAACGAAAGTGAACTTGTGAAGGGCTTTTTGCTTCGTGTATTTTCCGTCATTAATAAAAAAAAAAAGAGGTCGTTTTGGATCCCGACTTTGTTTTTATTTTGTGCTTTTTCTGGAAAAATGGTAACACAAAAAAAAAAAAACCAAAAAATTCTTTTCCTTTTTTCTCAATCATTTCCAAATGTCTGCATACAATTATTCATTTTCAAAAATCAAACATAAATGCAGATTAAACATAAACAAGCCCGTTGAACACATTAACCCATATACTCTCTCTCAATTTTGAATTCCATGTGTCCAAAGATGAAGAAAAGAAGAATGAAGTGAGTCCCGACAAGATCTCTCATATACTGGGGCATCTTAGCCGTCAAAGCTGCAAACAAAAATCAAGAAGATTGTTCAAAGGATGACAACCATTTACAAAGACAAGCATAAGATGGCACCGTTGCCTCGTATGGGCATCGTGTTTCGGTAAACATTTCAACAGGGGCAACCCCCTTCCTTCCCTCAGTATACGACATGAAGGCCGGACTTCTCATGGAGATCAAAATCCCGTCAACAGGAGTTCTGCTAAAAATCTCAAGTTTTGATTGAACTTACAATACATGACGATCCTGTACAACTACATCAAAAGAGGTTGAAACAAACTTCTAACAAGAAGGTTCGTCCCTGTAAAAATCAAGAAGAAGACTTTGTGCAAAAAACACTCTTTCCAACCTTACTCCAGGGGCAAGTGGACGCCTAACTATGAAGGCTCGTATGCAATGACTTCTTACAACTACGAATGGTGACAAACTCACACGTCCTACGAATGTCGATGCAGTCAAGAAATACTCTGTCAAAAATAAAAGCTCGATAAGTCGCAAACCTGAAAAAGGGACTTAGGCAAAAATGAGCGTCTCGGTGGACTGAAAACCCGAAAGGGCGGTCCAGGCAAAAATTAGAGACATTAACAAAAATGTCTATCCTGATAGATTGAAAACCCGAAAGGGCGATCTATGCAAAAGTTAAGGATCATGACAAAGTAACTGCATCAAATCAAGCACAGTCCACTTGGGGCATCCAACTATCAAAAGATCTCTGATTCAAAGCACCTACAAATCGAAGACTCGGAACAGGGGCATTCAAAGTTGTTAGGGAGAATAGCGGTTATCGTGTTCAATGTACCATTCCCATTACATTTACCATTTTCCAAAATATTTCAAAGATCCGTGGAGCGATGCCATTGACAGGCCACCACTCAATTAATCAAATCTGAGCCTGTGCCCATTTATTTGGAACTCTCATTTATTCAATTTACAAAATTTCTTCTATTTTTTATGGCAACACTTGAAGCAAAAATTTCAAAATACAAAACATTTTTTTTTACATCTTTTGAAAAGCGTTGAACAACAAACACACTCTCTTTGAGCTCGTGAGTAGGTGAAGCATGCATCAGCAGCCGCCTCGAGAACGGTTACACTCCGGAAGGGAAACATGTCTAAACACTATGAAGAGGACCTCTACTTTGAGCAAGATGCAGTCACAATCCAAAAACAAGAACAAAAAAAAGAGCTCGCTAAGTCGAAAACCTGAAAAGGCGGCTTAGGCAATAGAGAGCGTCCTGGTGGACTGAAAACCCGAAAGGGCGGTCCAGGCAAAAATTAGGGGCACAAAAAAGAAATATACTCCTGGTGGACTGAAAACCCGAAAGGGCGGTCCAGGCAAAAGTTAGGGATTTCAAAAGAAAACAAACAAACAAACAAAAAACAAAAAGGAGCGTGACTGCTGGGGCATACCAATGTATTGACACTCTATGCAAAATGGCGACTTCCAGACTTTTGGTCAATAGTGGCATTTATCATAACACTCTACGCCGGTTCACAAATGGCGACTTCTTCCCAACTTTTCAGTCAACAATGAGCTCTCTCCCCAGGAAACACCGGTTGCTATCTTGTGCCAGGTTTCACCCTGCAAGTGGATCGATCTGTTCGCAATAATATCATCTTCAAGGAAGTTTACCGAGTGTTTGTACTGCGATGTCAGTCTATCTCCCATCTTACCAGTTTTGTCTCGTCTCATCGAGTCCATCTACCACATACAATATAAACAGTCATACAAGTTCTACATTTATACACTCATAAATTCATACATTCATATATTCACACATTCATACATTCGTACATCAATACTCTCACATATTCATACACGACATATACACATTATCATTCATACATGATTGCATTGGTCACCCAGAGTCTTGTTTGGTTATATCCAGTCGATCATCATCCATCATTAGTCAAACGGAAAGTTCCGACAAACGACCAACTTGCATCTACCTTTAAACATTTTATCAAATGCCGAGTGGATTCTCGCAAACATTTTTATCAAACGCCGAGTGGATTCTTGCAAACATTTTATCAAATGCCGAGTGGATTCTCGCACACATTTTATCAAATGCCGAGTGGATTCTCGCAAACATTTTTATCAAACGCCGAGTGGATTCTCGCAAACATTTTTATCAAACGCCGAGTGGATTCTCGCATACATTTTATCAAATGCCGAGTGGATTCTCGCACACATTTTATCAAATGCCGAGTGGATTCTCGCACACATTTTATCAAATGCCGAGTGGATTCTCGCATACATTTTATCAAATGCCGAGTGGATTCTCGCAAACATTTTTATCAAATGCCGAGTGGATTCTCGCAAACATTTTTATCAAAGCCGAGTGTATTCTCGCAAACTTCTATAAATCCCGATGGATTCCGGCAGTCCTTTCCAAGGTCCGGTGGATTTCGACAAACCTTCATAAATCGAGCGGAGGACTTGGAAACTTCTTCTCTTATTACAAGTGTCATCCCCAGTGTGTCTGGTCAAGAGGTGTCACCCATCAGTGTCAAGCCGACAGTCCTAACAACGGACCGCTTACATTTTTACTGCTTTCAAGCGGACAGTCCTAAACAACGGACCGCTTACATTTTCATCTGCTTTCAAGCCGACAGTCCTAAACAACAGACCGCTTACACTTTTTATTTTATTTCAGGCCGCAAGTCCTAAACAACGGACCGCTTAAGCTTACCTTTTTGTCTTGTTTCAAGCTGCTAGTCCTAAACAATGGACGGCTCGTACCTACCCTTCATTCTCTCGCAAGTGTCATCCTCAGTGTGTCTAGTCCAGAGATGTCATCAAAAGTTTTGTCTTCATTAAACTATGTTTCCAAACTAACACGATAATAGACAATCATTCTCCCCAGTGAAACTACATTCCCCTAACAGAGTCAGATCCCTTTTAGAAAGAAATCGTGCATCCCGTCGTTATTACTCAATCAAGTCATTTACGTCGTCTTGCATTCATAATGGTGTCACATGCATTCACACAGTATCTTAGGGTCAAAAATAGGTGTACTTTGTATTTAAGTCTCTTCGGCCCGTCAAATTAAAGATTCCATCTTCAAATCTCCGGACAAAGAAACTTAAATAGGGGCATCTGTCATACCCCAATTTTTGACCCAAGATCCCACCGACACGTGTCATCTGTCATACCTCTTCTCACTTTTTTTTAGTCTTTTTAATATTAATTTTTAATTCATTTCCATCTTTTATTTTCTATTTCACTTTTTAATTTAATTTTAGTTTAAACACATTTATCTTTTATTTATTTTTATTCATAGATGATAGGTCCAATTATTTTATCTATTCTTTTTCTATTTTTAATGTCCGATAAGTCCAAGAATTACAGCTGTTCACGGCTCATCCAAATCCAGAAAAAGGTCTTGTGACAAACTTCTTTTCATCCAAATCCAGAAAAAGGTCTTGTAACAAACTCCCTTTCATCCCAATCCAAATCATCCCAATCCAAAGCCACAATTTTCGGCAGTTTTCAACAAACCCTAGGTCTAATCCTTCACTATAAATACAACCTTCAAAACACACATTAAGGGGCCAAAAAATTAATTCACAACCTGCAAAGAAACCATTCTCAGAGGCTCACTCTCGTTCATAACCCGCATCAACATCACAAGTACCAATTTTTGCATAAAACAGCCAACCAAGTACCAATTTTTGCATAAACCAGCCAACCAAACACCAATTTTCGCACAAACAGCAAACCAAACAGAAGTTTCTTCGCACAGACAGCATACCAAACATAAGTTTTTTCTCACAGCAGCAAACCAAACAGAAGGTTCTTCTCACAGGCAGCAAACCAAACAGAAGTTTCTTCGCACAGACAGCAAACCAAACAGAAAGGTAGTACTTTTTTCTTTTCCCTTTTAAAAAAAATTAGATTTAGACTGCATATTTATCATCCACTTATTTATTGCGTATTTATTTTACAGCAAAGATTTTAGAATGTAAATAGGTGTTCATGTAATTTATTTATCTATTTTCCGCAGACCTTAGAATGTATTAATAGGTTTAATGTAATAGTTGTAGGTGCATGTGTGCGTGTGTGGGTGTATGCTTTATTTTCCCGCTTCTAGTTTAGGTTAGAGGTCCTCGTGGTGGTCCAACGCCACCACGTGGTACCTGCGCTTTTATTTTTATGCTCCGTTAGTTTAGTTTTCAGTTTTAACTATCATTCAAAAACAACAAAAACATGCAAATAACAAAACACAAAAAAAAACATTTTTAAAACAAACCTTGATCTTAAATCAAGTGATTCTTCTTTTATTTTCTTAATCAAATTCCAATCAATTTAACTTTATTTTAAGATCACTTTCTTTACTATTAAAAAACACAAACAAATACTCATTTGCCACTTCGGCTTTCTTTCATTTTAAAACATTTTTCAAAAACCATCAAAAAACACTCAACCAATCAAACACAATTTCTACCCCGAACTACGAGGTTTTGATCCCTCACGGGTACGTAGGCAAAGGACCTTGTCCTCTCAAATCAATAAAAAATGTAGATAATTAGGTCTCTTTTCTTAATCATCTTTAAATCCATTTTTTCAAACTAAGCAGTTTATAGCACAAAAATTAAATAAAACCAAGAGGTTCTCGTAGAGTACTACGAACATAAAGGGTGCTAATACCTTCCCTTTATGTAACCAACCCCCGAACCCTAAATCTTTTTAAAGTGGTATTTGAACTTTTTCCACTTTCTTTTAAAAAATTAAATGTTCAGTCGTGAAACAAAATAGTGAGTCAAACGCTAATCAAATAGCCTTGATCTCCAAAAAATGACGCGACACTATGCATGTCAGATTCGATGACTAAGTGCCTAGAAATGAAACTTCAGAGCAAGATGAAAGTTGTGCAGGATCTCAAGATTCTGATGACAACTCAGAATCTGATCAGATACCAGAATCTGAAGATACTTCAGAAGCTGAAGCATCCCCTGAAGTTCCTAATGAAGAAGCTCAAGATGGTTCTTTGCAAGCTATTCAATCCAAACAATCTTTCAAATACAAGTCTTCACATCCAGAGGATCAGATTATTGGCAATAGAGTCCCAGAAGAACTAGATCGCATTTCAGACAAGAAGAGTCTGCTTTGGGATTACTATATGTTATTGAACCAACCTCTATTGAAGAAGCATTTGGAGATGAAGGATGGATTCTGGCAATGCAAGAAGAACTGAATCAATTCAAAAGGAATGAAGTATGGGATCTAGTAGCTAAGCCTGATCACAAGAACATCATTGGAACCAAGTGGGTATTCAGAAATAAGCTTAGTGAACAAGGAGAAGTAATCAGAAACAAGGCCAGACTTGTTGCGCAGGGCTACAGTCAACAAGAAGGCATTGATTACACAGAAACTTTTGCTCCAGTTGCGAGATTGGAAGCAATCAGGTTACTTCTTTCCTATGCAGTTAATCACAACATAACCCTGTATCAAATGGACGTTAAGAGTGCATTTCTTAATGGTGTCATTTCTGAAGAAGTGTATGTCAAACAACCTCCTGGCTTTGAAGATTTAAAACATCCAGAGCATGTTTATAAATTGAAGAAATCACTCTATGGCTTGAAACAAGCTCCCAGAGCTTGGTATGAAAGACTAAGTAATTTCTTAATTCAAAATAACTTTGAACGAGGGAAAGTTGACACTACACTATTCAAAAAGACTCTGAAGAAAGACATTCTTATAGTTCAGATTTATGTTGATGATATCATTTTTGGTTCTACAAATAGTTCCCTTTGCAAAGAGTTTTCCAAAGTAATGCAGGATGAGTTTGAAATGAGCATGATGGGAGAATTGAAGTTCTTTCTTGGAATTCAAATCAACCAATGCAAAGATGGAGTCTATGTTCATCAGTCCAAATACACGAAAGAGCTTTTGAAGAAGTTCAATCTTGAGGACTGCAAAGAAATGGATACTCCAATGCATCCAACCTGCACTCTGAGCAAAGAAGATCAAGGAACCAGAGTTGATCAGAAGCTGTATAGAGGTATGATTGGTTCTTTGTTAAACCTAACTGCATCCAGACCGGATATTTTATTCAGTGTATGTCTGTGTGCAAGGTTTCAATCAGATCCTAGAGAGTCTCACTTAACAGCTGTTAAAAGAATCTTTAGATATCTGAAAGGAACTACCAATATTGAACTTCTTTACAAGAAATCCTCTGACTACAAGCTAGTTGGATTCTATGATGCTGACTATGCTGGAGACAGGATTGAAAGAAAATCTACCAGTGACAATTGTCAATTTTTGGGAGAGAATCTGATATCCTGGGCTAGCAAGAGGCAAGCAACCATTGCTTTGTCTACAGCAGAAGCAGAATACATCTCTGCTGCTAGTTGTTGTACACAGCTACTCTGGATGAAACATCAGCTTGACTATGAATCTACCTGCTGACCATCCTTCTCAACCATCATTTCTCAAACCACTTCAGGCAATTCAACCTTCTGAAAAGCCTGAAGTAACCACTCAATCTAAACAGTCATCCCCCCAACCTGAAACCATTTGTGTAGACTCTCCAGACACCCTAGATTCTTTTGAGAAACATCTAGGAGGAGAACTACCAAAGACCCCTGCAAAATCCAAACCAAAAAAAACAACAGAATCTGTTTCCAAACCAGACCCTGTACCTAAACCTACAGAAGGTCTTACCTTAGTTTCTGTTGAACCTTCAGAACCTGTTGTAGAACCAGTTTCTGAAAATCTGGAACAAGCTTCTGATATCGTATCAGAACCTGTAACAGAATGCAGAGCAGAAACTGTGTCTAGAAGGGTTCCTCAACCTCTTTGTGATCCAATAACTGTTGTACCAAATTTTGAAGCCTATCTAGCTCTAAGAGCCTCTCTACCCTCAACCTCTGAACCTCATATTGACCTATTTGATTCAAACAAGATAGATGAGTTCTATGCTTCTTCAAACACTAAGCTCAAGGACATTATTGAGCAAAGGTTTGTGCCCATCCTCAATGTCATCTATGAGGACAAGTTCTCTACATTGAAGACTGAATTTGTGGAATTTGTCACCAAAATTCAGAAGGCTGCTGCCAGGGAACAAGCATTTGTTACTGCCAAGCATGTTGAAGAAATCTAGAGGGCTGAGAAAGCTTTAATCATGGAGAAAACTCCTATTCTGAGGCTTAGAGATAAACCATTCTTTGATGAAGATCAATATAATCCAAGGGAATCAATGGTTTATGTCTCTTTGAAAAGAAGACTGTACAGAGTTCAAGAAGAAGCCAGACTAGAAAGGGAAGCTCATTTAAGAAGAACTGAGGCTCTGGAAGAGATGGTCAAGAAACAGCAAGAGGATCTCCAGAAATTGATGGATCATCTTGCCAAACAAAACCAACCTTAGTTTAAATTCTTTATGTTTTGTTTGTAACTTTCGTCTGCTGTCTTCTGAATTGTTTTTTTTTACTTGCAAATTTATACAAGTTTTTTTATTTGATCCTATTTGCATTTAATTTACTTTATGCTCTGAATCTTCTATGCTTTTCTCTCTGAATCTCATTTTCCTTAAAATGTATTTATATCCTTACCTAAAGTCATTTAAAAAGGGGGAGGAACTTGTTCTAAACTTTTTTTTGTTGATGACAAAAGGGGGAGAAGGGAAAAAGTATGAGATTTGTGATTTCCCAAGGAGGAGAAGGGAAAAGTATGAGATTTGTGTTTTCCTGTTATCTACATATTGCAAGTGCTACGTAAAAGTTAAAGGGAAATTTGCGAAAGGTGTTTAGTTAGACTCTGAGCCCCTGTTTAAGAATCTGTTCTCTAAATTCGTTTATTATTCTGAGAATAAATTCAATTGCTTGTGAAAATGAATTTAATTAACTTGGATAGAACTTAGGGGGAGCTTACAAACCTCAACTTAAGAACTATCAGACTCAGGGGGAGTCAGAGCTTACAAGCCTCAGACTCTGAGCTTACAAACCTCAGACCCCTTAAGTCAACTTGTTAATTAGATTAACAACAATTGACCTTTTAAATACTAATGTTTGTCATCATCAAAAAGGGGGAGATTGTTGGAACAAAGGTGTTCAGCAATACCACGTTTTGAGTTTTGATGATAACAAGGTATTAAAAAGTAGTCAATTGGCTATTGCTAATATTTGTTTAAAGTATGCAGGATATCAATCAAGATTTATATCTTAGAAAGTATTCTGTTTGAACAATGTTAAAGAGCAAAAAATCCAGAGAAGCTTGTTGCTTGTGATTCTGTATTGAAGAGAGTCTGAAGACTGTATCGAAGAGAGTCTGAAGACTGTACCGAAGAGAGTCTGAAAGACTGTATCAGAGTCTGAAGACTATCAGAGTCTGAAGACTGTATCAGAGTCTGAAGACTATCAGAATCTGAAAACCAAGAGAGTCTGAAGATCATTAGAAGCTTAGTGCTACAGTGAGTCTGAAGCCCAAAGTCTGAAAATCTGCTAACAAGGATTTGTACAAGCATTACAATGCTAAAGAAACTCTCATCTGGAGTAACGGCTAGCTTCAAAGTCAACTTGAGCGTGGGAAGCACAACGACAAAGAATGCAGGCCAGTACAGAGTACGTTGTACGAACTCTGTTTCCACTACTCCACTACCTCGTACAGTTTGGCAACTGTGTCTACCGGTATTAATCTTCAAAGGGAATGGAATTCAAAATATGCAATTGAAGGACTATTACCATATCAAGCAACAGATCAACAGCCATTAATCAAGCTTCAGAAATCATCCTGATGTGCTGGATGACTCAACGTCTCTTTCCTACACCTATATAAAGGATAGAAGACTTGAAGATTTGTTGGACTCTACAACTAGAAAAACTACGCTGCATTGCTTTCGTATTCATCTGAGTCTTAACAAAAACACATCTTCAACTTAGATAATTCTTACAAACTGAGTATTCTAGAATTTCTAAGTTTCACAGAAAAACAGAGTCTGTCTTTTGTTTGAAACAGAGTCTGTCTTTGTTGTAATAGAAACACGTTTGATTGTTTGTCAAGTGTTTCATCTCTATTCAATTTTTTGTAATTGTGTAAGAAGTCTCTTGCTTGTGTGCTTGAGCAAAGAAGTCTCTTGGCTGCGTCCTTGAGCAAGGAAGTCTCTTAGTTGTGTCTTTGAGCATTGGAAGTCTCTTGCCTGCGTGCTTGAGCATTGGAAGTCTCTTACTGTGTGTTTGAGCAACTTGTAATTGATATTACATTTTAGTGAACTCTCCTTTGAAGTACAAGGGGGATAGGACTACTTCCGGTTTGTGGAAGGAACCTATATAATTGCTTGTGTTCTCTCTTCTCTCATTCTCTTGATTATTTCCGCTGCATCAGAACCTAATCTCCCATCAGACTCTGATCTCATTCAGACTCTGATATTAAGGAATTAGATTCTCACTCTTCAAGAGCTGAGAAAAGGTAACACAATTCAACCCCCCCCCCCCCTTCTTGTGTTTTTCTCACCTTCAGAATGATCTGAAGCCATCAAAATTTCAGCATGAGGTGCAATAAGGAAGAGTAAAACTTCTAGTACTAACCTTAAAGGACCCATAAAGATATGGGTACTGTCGTACCCTAATTTTTGACCGATTTATTTTATTTATTCGTACGTTGTTTGTTTTCCAGTCGGCCGTTCGCCCCCGAATTCCCGTAATGTCTGCTTTTGTTCGTACTTGTGGTCGCATTTATTTTTCGTTCGTCGTTTATTTTTTAATGCCGCTCGCGTATTAATTTCGTAATTTTACTCGTGTTTCGTGCGTATTTTTAGTGTAGCGTAACGTTTGCGTTCGTCAAGTTCATTTTATTCACGTCGTTGTTTTATTGTTTTAAATAACGTAAAAAGCCGCGTAATCTCAGTCGTATCAGACGAAATTTCGGCAGAGAGGTATTTTAAAATACCTCATTTTTTGGTTCCGACGGGACATTTTTTATTTTTTATTTATTTAATTTTCGTTTTTTATTTTTAATCATTTATTTAGTTATTTATTTTTTTTCCATTTACTTATTTATTGTTATTTATTTATCAGTTTTTATTATTTTTTTTAGTCCTTGTCCACATGTCATGTTATCATTGGCCTAATCCAACTTTTCCTCCAAGAAATAGCAAGGGTAGTTTTGTCCATTCCAGGCATCAGGTACTTAGTGTGTCAGAATCAATCAGTCAGGCAGTCACACTTTCCAATACACAAACAGATTCAGAAATCAAAAATCACAAAAAACAGATCAAAACCTTTTTTTTCACCAAGAACACCAAGAACAAAATTTAAATTTCATCATGATTCTCAGTGATTCATTGCAGAACCATCATCATTGAACCATTTTCTCTGCAATTCAAGTACGAATTCATCACCATTTGGTGACAAACTCAAGCACCGATCACAGAGAATCAGTGAGAAAGAAGAGAAAAAATCCAAACCTCATAAATCCTCAAGAACATGTTGAATGTTCATGAACATTCATGAAGATCAAAAATCCAGCAACAGTTTTAACCAAACCCTAAATCATTTTCGAACCCAATAACACCATAAAACCACAAATCTGAACCAAAACCACAAATCTGAACCACATCAAACAAATCCGAACCAACATCAAACAAATCCAAACCAACAACATGAACATAGCAAGGCCGAACCAAATCCAAACCAACACATGAATAAATCAAGGCCAAGCCAAAACCGAATCAACAAACATCATACAAGGCAACCAAAAACGTGAAGAAGGAAAACCGAACGTGAGCAAACCGAACGGGAGCAAAACGCAAGCAAAACGGAACCACAAAGAAACAAGAACAAGAAGAAACCAAGGTAATATTCATGAACTTTTGTGTGTTTTCTAGTGATTTTCTTTTGTAGATCTAGGTTGTTTAAAGGTTGTTGTGAGATTTTTGAAACTGGATTTGGGATTAGAAGAAGGAGAGGAAGAGATTGGCACAATTTTTTATTTTTTTTTAAAAAAAAGTAAGTTTCTATCTCCGGCGCGGTGGCCCTCCGGCCAACCACCGTGCCGGAGCTCCTCCTCCTCCACCATCTTCATCACTTCCGGCGAGGCATTTATATAGAGAGCAGAGAGAATTTTTTTTCAGAAAAATTTTAGAGTGAGAAAGAAATGAAGGAAATGAGTGAAATACACTAGGGTTTTCCTTTTATACCAAGCCCATCTGGGTTCTGGATCAACCCATGGGTTGAACCAGAACCCGCCCCAGCTTTGTACCCATGTCCAGCCCATTTCTTTTTGCCTCTGTTTGCTGTTATCACCCCCCCATTTTGCTACTGCACCCCCTGCCTTGTGTAGTAATTCTTGTGTTTTTTTTTTAAATTTCATGCACTATCTTTTTATTTAATTCATTTAAGCGTTATATTACATTTTCATGCATTTTTATTAGTGTCATAATCTTCATATCATGCATTTTTTATTTGTTTTATTTAAATTTTTTATCTCTTATATTTTAGTTGATTTTAGGCTTTGAAGTAACATTTCATACTTTTTTCTATTTTTTGTCTAATGTTTTAATTATCATGCAATCACTATCTTTTGGTCTATTTAATAGTTTAAGTCATATCTCATGCATTGTGTCTAGTTAGCATTTTAAATATCATGCATTGTATAGTTTACTTATCGATTTAATTTCAAACTCATACTTTTTTTAATATTTTCTTTTCGGAAACTTATATTTCATACCTTTTTTAAATATGCTTAATGTCATGCATTTTATTTGGTAGTTATTCTAGTATGTGGTGTTATCTATATGCTTAATGTTTCGGTATATTTCGTTTTGCATCTCATGCATCTTTTAATTTTTTGGTTATGTATTTATTTATTATTTTTAGTTTGTAATTAGGAATGATGTAATTTATTTTCGCGCATTTTTTTCTTCTTTTTTTGAGACAATAGAATGTATTTAGGGTATGTAATATGTAACCGGCACACGCACTGACACGCGCACCGACACACCACTTTATTTATCGCTTTATGTTTTTTTTTTTTTCGCCGTTACGCGATTTCATCGTTAGTTTAGAGAAAATATTTTCTTCAAAAAAATCAAATTCAAATTTCTTCTAAGTAAACCTTGGTATGTAATCCAAGTGTCTTTTCTTTTATTTTCCTTAATCAAATGCTAATTAATTTAATATCCACATTAGACATGGATTTCGTACAATTAAAATTAACCAACTTCATCGTATTTTCTTCTCATGCCTTGAGGCCTCTCATCTCTTCTTAAAATCTTTTTTTCAAAAATGTTAAAATCAATTCAACTCATCAAATAAGTTCTTCGGCCGAACTACTTGATTTTGATCCCGATTTATTTGGGTAAGTAGGCAAAGGGTTTCGACCCTTCCAAATCAATAAAAATAACCAAAAACATGCTTCATCTTTCTCCTTTCTTTCACTTTAACTCTTAACTCTTTTAATAAGTAAAATCAATTTAGCGCAAGATTAGAGAATAGGTAGAAGGTTCCTATGGGATACCATAGTCGGTTCGGGTGCCTAACACCTTCCCCAATCGAAACCAACCTCCGAATCCAAGGTCTCATAAGGGTTTTTACTCACTTTTTCCCTTCCCGCGAATAAAAGTTGAGAGTTCAATGATTCAAGGTTCGAATCTAATCAATGATTTTGATACCCGAAAATCACGAGCACAAAAATGGCGACTTCACTGGGGAGCTTTTTGAGGGTTAAGCCTATTTTATCTGTCTTTACTTTTGCGCTTTATTATTTGCTTATGCTTTTGTAAATACGTGCCTAATTTTTTTACTTTCACGTAAGTGGCGAGATAAGTCCTATACCCGGGCTTGAGTGAAATATAAGATAGGAGTGGTAGAATCATAGTGACATGCCGAGAGTATTATCGTGTGGTGGAACATGTGATATAACCACACTTAGCGGAGGATCTTGAAGTGATATACGTCGGCGTGTGTTGTCGCGCTTAGACATTATTGCTTTTAAGTTTTCGTCGAAGCTAAGGACCTTAGTTACCTTGAACCCATCTTGGCCATTAGGATGTAGTGCGGTGGCTAACCAAGTGTTGTCTTGGTCTTAGTCGACACGCGATGCTACACTCAAACTAGACTCTCCTACGGATGCTGTTGGACCGGGTGTCGTCCCGGGAATCCAATAAAGTTCGGAGGGGGTTGTAATTTGGGAACTGAGTTAGAACCCTGGTTACAAGTGCATCTGAAACCTTAGTCCTTACCAAATGGCGTGTTTACCCTCAGCTCCAACTTTATGTACTTAACCTCACCATGTTTTCTATGTTCTTTAGCATAATCATGCATACATGCATTCATACATAGATACTTTTTTGCATCCATTAAAACATCGAAGGACTTATGTAATCTCTTTTTTGTAAACATATTAGATATGGAGGGTGTTATGAAGAAAATTGTGAAGAGGACTAAGAAGTATGATTTCAAGAAACCGGATTTGGAGAATTTAAGGAAGCTAGCAAGGAGGTTGACTAGCCCGGACCACTTTCGTGAGCGGTATGGTTATTTGCTTAGTATTCTCAAGACGGATGTCGACAAAGGGCTTCTCCATACTTTGGTCCAGTTCTATGACCCTCTTTATCACTGTTTTACTTTCCCGGATTATCAGCTTATGCCCACACTTGAGGAGTACTCTTATTGGATCGGTTTACCCATACTCGACAAAGTACCTTTCCATGGTCTTGAACCCGCACCCAAGTTTTCAACCATCGCAGCTGCTCTTCATCTTGAAATCTCCGAGATAAAAGCCAATCTTACCCTTAAAGGAGGTCTCCAATGCCTACCCTTCAATTTCCTTTACCAAAAAGCCACCACTTTCTCCGAGAGATCCAATGCTGATGTCTTTGAGGCCATCCTTGCTTTACTTATCTATGGTATTGTGCTTTTCCCGAATGTTGACAACTTCGTTGACATGAATGCTATCCAGATTTTCATTACCCAGAACCCTGTCCCAACCTTGCTTGCTGATACCTACTTGTCCATCCATGACCGTACCTCTAAAGGACGTGGAGTTATCATTTGTTGTACACCCTTGCTCTACACCTGGTTTACCTCACATTTACCTCGCCCTAAAATTCGATCTGAATTCATTCCATGGTCGGAGAAACTCATGGCTCTCACCCCAGATGATATAGTGTGGTACAACTCGGCTTATGATACTGGAGTGATTATTGACCATTGTGGGGAGTTCTCCAATGTGCCTCTTCTTGGTATACACGGGGGCATCAGTTATAACCCGCTTCTTGCCAGACGTCAGTTTGGGTACCCTATGAGGATGAGACCTGCTTACCTCTTCTTATCCAGTGAGTTTTTCTTGTACAAGGAGGATGTTAACGATAAGAGAATGCAGTTTGTGCGAGCTTGGCGATCCATTATCAGGTTGAACAAGAGCCAGTTGAAGTATAAGTCAAATGTAACTCATGAATCTTATGTCGATTGGGTCATTGATAGAGCTGCTCAGATAGGGATGTCTTACCCCCTGCTAAGGTCTTTAACTGCAACTATTCCAACAATACCAGTGCCTTTACCTCCTAAGACCATGGAGGAGTATCAAGCGCGTTTGGTTGAGTCAGAGCGTGAAAGTGCTGATTGGAAGGAGAAATATCATGCAGCTAAGCGTGAGAATGACACTCTCATGAGTCTTTTAGAAGAAGAGAATTGGAAAAATCATAAGAAAGATCAAGAGATTGCTGAGCTGAAAGAGCGTATCAGGGTGAAGGATGCTATACTTGAACAAGTTCCCAGGAGTAAGAAGAAACGCATGGATTTCTTCGCTGGTCCGCATTCAGATTTGGAGGAGTAGTCTGCTTCAAGAGCTTGAGATCTTCATCTTTTGTTTCCTTTTATTGTATTTTCTTAGTTTTCTATTATGTACTTTGAAGTCTATCCCTTGGCTCAGTTTGTTAAAAGGGAATTATCTTGTTTTTGCTTTTTATTTTTGTAATGAATGTTTAAGATTGTTATGTTTACAAAAGATTGTTTCTATAAGTTCTTCGATGAATCAAAAAATTGCATTATTTTTGCATTTAGCATATCATGCATCATACTGCATCCATAAACTGTCAAAACCGAGTCTCATAATTCTCTCATTTCTGCCTCAGTCAAGGAAAGTGGCCCGGCGTATTCAGTACAAGCCTTCTCGCATCCACAACACTCGGGCAATTGTTAAGAAGAAGATGGATTTGATGGAACAAGAGAACAGAGATCTCAAAGAACAGGTTATTACACTCAGAGAGGGGATGGATAAGTTAACGGTTATGATGGAAGCTATAATGGCCAATCAGGCACAAGCGTCAGCTACCCAGCCGATTCTTGAGGTTATCCCGGTCCAACCAGTTCTTGATGCTCAACCGATTCCTGTTGTTGTGTCTGCTGCACACAATTCTCCTGTGGTTGTTTCATCTGCCCAGACTGGTCCTACGCAACCAATCCTTACTGCTACGGCTGCTGGCACTGCACAGCCCACCCCGGCTGGTTTTTCTTTTGGAGATGCATCGAATATGTACAATGAAGGTCTTCGTCCTCCTGGTTTTGCTTATCACCCTCAGAACTACATGTCCAAAGAGTATCCTTGGAGTATGCCTCTTACAGCTAATGAAGGTGTACGCTTTGCTGGCCCAGAAATGCCAACTCCTTATGGACAACAAGCAACGCCACTTTTTCATCATGGACAGTTATTCCCTCAAGTTGTCATGAATCACACGGCACCCATTGTCCATACTGCCCAGCAAGATGAAGGACCAATATATCATTCGGGTAGTGTAGTAGGAGATGACAGAATGGTAAGTCTGGAAGAGAAGTACGACGTAGTGCAGAAAGAACTGAGGGCTCTTCGTGGTAAAGACATCTATGGTCAGAATGTGCACGATCTTTGTTTGGTCCCAAATGTGGTACTGCCTCCCAAGTTCAAGACTCCGGATTTCGTCAAATATGAAGGGAACACTTGTCCACAGAGTCACCTGGTTATGTATGTAAGGAAGATGACAGCCTACAAAGACAATGAACCTTTGCTCATTCATTGTTTCCAAGACAGTTTGACTGGTCCCGCACAAATATGGTACATGAATCTGAAGGGCATCACCACCTTCGAAGAACTGGCCAGGGCTTTTATACAGCAATACAGGTATAACATACATCTGGGGCCCACCCGAAGGGAACTGCAAGCTATGGCTCAAAAGGATAAAGAGTCTTTCAAGGAGTATGCTCTCTGCTTTATTCAAAAATCGGCCCAAATCCGCCCTGCTTTGGAGGAAAGGGAAATGGCTGATCTTTTCTTTGAAACTTTGAGTCCCTACTACTCGGAGAAAATGATTGGTTGCGCATCGCAGAAGTTTACTGAGATGGTTGACGCGGGGGTCCGCATTGAAGATTTGGTCCGTAAAGGAATTTTGGCCAAAGAAGGTAGTGTGTCAAGTGCTTCGTCAGGTGGGTCGTCTAATGGACCCAAGAAATTTGGAAACAGTTATCCAAAGAAGAGTGCTCAGGAAGTCAGTATGGTAGCCCAGGGTGGATCCCAGCCAATATATCCAAACTACCCCTTCATCGCCAATATTCCACCACCTTTCCCAGCTCCACAAAATCAACATTACCACCCACAAACGCCCCAGAGGCCTCCACCATTCTACCCACCACTATACCAACAACCGTATCCGCAACCTTTCTACCAACAACCATATTACTCACCACCACCTCAACAACAACAACCTCGTAATCGAGCTCCACAACAACCAAATCGCCTTCCCAGAAAAGAGTTTCCCCCCATACCCATGTTGTATGCAGACTTGCTACCCTCTTTATTAGCAAGGAATCTTGTGCAGACTAGGCAGCCTCCTCGCCTACAGAACCCATTACCTCCATGGCACCGTGCTGACCTTACCTGTGCCTTTCACCAAGGGGCACCTGGGCATGATGTTGAGCACTACTACCCGCTCAAAGAAGAAGTTCAGAGATTGATTCAAAGCAAAGAGTTGTCCATCGACCGGCTATTAATATGATTCAAGAGGATCAAGATTTGAGTCTAATTCTCAGGGCTCAAGATATCAGAACTCCTTTGGTCCCGATTCACGCCAAGATGTGCGAAGCCAACATGTTTAACCACGATCACGATGCTTGTGAGGTGTGTTCTGTGGACCCCCGAGGGTGTGAGAAAGTCCAGGAGGATATACAAGGACTGATTGACAGAAAAGAGCTGATTGTCAAGAAGGAATCCAGGAATGTTTGTGTTATTACTCCGGTGTTTAAGAATCTTGATGTAGTCCGTGATGGTGCGAAGTCAGACGTAACTCCTCTAGTGATCCGCTTGCCAGAACCTGTTCCCTATACTTCTCAGAAGGCCATACCCTACAGGTATGAGACAACTATTGTGGAGAATGGTAAAGAGATCCCTCTGCACTCTGCAGATGCTGTCATAAATATAGCAGGTGTGGGCAAAGTAATGAGAAGTGGGCGTATTCTCCCCACTGTTGTGTGCAACGAGAATACTACTCCGAATGTGCCAGTGCAGAATCTTGATAAGGGTAAAGGTGCCAGCCAACCTAAGGGGATCATTCAGGAAGGTAGTGATGAGATCTTGAAGCTGATCAAAAAGAGTGAATACAAAATAATCGATCAGTTGTTGCAAACCCCGTCCAAAATTTCCATAATGTCTTTACTTATGAACTCTGGAGCTCATAGGGACACTCTGATGAAGATTTTGGCTCAAGTATATGTGGATCCCGATGTTACCCTGGGGCAATTCGGGAGCATAGTTGGGAATGTAACTGCGTGTAATAACCTGAGCTTTAGTGATGAAGACCTCCCGGCGGAGGGAAGAAACCACAACTGGGCTTTGCACATTTCCGTCCTTTGTAAGTCAGACTCGATGTCGAATGTGTTGATAGACACCGGTTCCGCCCTCAATGTGATGGCAAAAACTACTTTGGAAAGGTTGACATACCGTGGTGCCCAGTTGAGGCCAAGTGCAGTGATGGTAAAAGCATTCGATGGATCTAGGAAGTCGGTGATTGGGGACATAGACTTGCCTATCACGGTGGGCCCTCATACCTTCAAGGTTACGTTCCAAGTCATGGACATTCAAGCTTCATACAGTTGCTTACTTGGAAGACCGTGGATCCATGAGGCTGGAGCAGTGACCTCCACTCTTCATCAGAGGCTAAAGTTTGTAAGTTGCGGAAAGCTGATAACGGTAATTGGTGAATCAGCCCTGTTGGTTAGTCATTTGTCTGCTTTCTCCTATATTGGTGCTGATGATGTAGAAGGAACTTCTTTTCAGGGGTTCTCTGTGGAAGAAGGAGCTGCTAAGAAGGGCGAGACTTGTATGGCCTCCTTGAAGGATGCCAGGAAGCTTGTACAAAATGGTAAAACAGGAGGCTGGGGTCAGTTGGTACAGCTGCCTGAGAACAAGCGGAAAGAAGGTCTCGGTTTCTCTACCAGTCAGTCGAGTGCAGTTTTCAAGCCAGCTGAGGGCATTTTCCATAGTGCTGGGTTTATTCATGCTCCACTGGAAACCAATGCTATCCTTGAGGATCAGTCGGAAGAGGTTGCACCTGTCTTTGTGACACCTGGAGGAGCCTGTTGCAATTGGATCGCTGTGGATATTCCTTCCGTGATGCATGTGTCTAAGTAATATGTTTGTCTACTTTTTTCGTTTTTTTTAAGAAAACTCTTTTCGTCCTGCCCCAGACGAAAATGAAATCTTGTAGGGCTTTTGGTTTTATCTTCGAGTATTGTCGTTATTAATGAAAAAACGTCGTTTCTATCATGACTGTTTTATTTTTATTTACTGCTTTTTCTGGAAAAATGGTAATAGAAAAATCCCAAAAAAAAAAATTCATTATCTTTTTCTTTTTAAATCAATCAAATTCAAAGGTCTGCATTTACTCATTTACTAAAATCAATCATAAATCATGTGCAGACTGAACATACATAAGCCCGTTGAACACAGTGACCCTATGCTTCTGCCCAACTTTGAATCCCCTGTTTACGAGGCTATGGTAGAGGAGGATGATGAGATTCCTGATGAGATCAGATGGATGTTAGAGCAAGAGAAAAAGATCATTCAGCCTCATGAGGAAGATTTAGAATTGATCAATCTGGGTACCGAGGAGGATAGAAAAGAGATCAAGATTGGAGCGTCATTGGAAGTTACCGTCAAAGAAAAGGTAATTGAACTTCTCAGGGAGTACGCTGACATATTTGCTTGGTCATACAAAGACATGCCAGGATTAGATCATGAAGTTGTAGAACACCGCTTGCCTTTGAAACCTGAGTATCCTCCAGTCAAACAGAAGCTCAGAAGGTCACATCCTGATATGGCCCTCAAGATCAAAGAAGAAGTAAGGAAGCAGATTGATGCAGGCTTTCTAGTTACATCCGAGTATCCTCAGTGGTTGGCTAACATTGTGCCTGTTCCAAAGAAAGATGGTAAGGTCCGAATGTGTGTTGATTACCGAGATTTGAACAAGGCAAGTCCGAAGGATGATTTCCCTCTACCTCATATTGATGTATTGGTTGATAGTACTGCTCAATGCAAAGTTTTCTCCTTCATGGACGGTTTCTCTGGTTACAATCAGATCAAGATGGCTCCTGAATATAGAGAAAAGACATCTTTCATCACGCCGTGGGGCGCTTTCTGCTATGTAGTAATGCCATTTGGTTTGATAAATGCTGGTGCCACTTATCAGAGGGGTATGACCAAGATATTCCATGATATGATGCACAAAGAGATAGAAGTTTATGTGGATGATATGATTGTCAAGTCTGGTACTGAAGAAGAACATGTTGAGTATCTGTTGAAGATGTTCCAACGGTTGAGAAAGTACAAGCTCCGTTTGAATCCTAATAAATGTACTTTCGGTGTCCGATCAGGGAAACTTTTGGGCTTCATTGTTAGTCAGAAGGGTATTGAAGTAGATCCCGACAAAGTCAGAGCCATCCGGGATATGCCCGTTCCAAAAACAGAGAAACAAGTCAGAGGTTTTCTCGGAAGACTGAATTATATTTCCAGGTTTATCTCTAATATGACTGCTACTTGTGGGCCGATATTCAAGCTACTCCGCAAAGATCAAAGGATCGTTTGGACGGAAGATTGTCAGAAAGCCTTCGACAGTATCAAGGAGTATTTGTTAGAACCTCCAATTCTTGTCCCTCCAGTTGAAGGAAGACCGTTGATCATGTACTTGACTGTGTTAGAAGATTCCATGGGTTGTGTACTCGGACAGCAAGATGAAACTGGTAGAAAAGAGCATGCAATCTATTACTTAAGCAAGAAATTCACAGATTGTGAATCCCGGTACTCGGCACTTGAGAAGACTTGTTGTGCTTTAGCCTGGGCTACCAAACGTCTCCGGCACTATATGATCAATCATACCACTTGGTTGATATCCAAAATGGATCCAATCAAGTATCTCCTGGAGAAGTCTTCAATATCAGGAAGAATTGCTCGTTGGCAGATGTTATTGGCCGAGTTTGATATTGAATACCATACTCAGAAAGCAATCAAAGGGAGTATCCTTGCAGATCACTTGGCTCATCAACCGGTTGAAGATTATCAACCTGTTAAGTTTGATTTCCCTGATGAAGAGGTCATGTATTTGAAGATGAAAGATTGTGATGAACCGCTGTTTGGTGAAGGTCCAGATCCTGAGTCTGAATGGGGTTTGATATTTGATGGGGCCGTTAATGCTTATGGCAATGGAGTTGGGGCAGTCCTTGTCACACCTGAGGGTACTCACATCCCTTTTACTGCAAGGCTACGATTTGACTGCACAAACAATATGGCAGAATATGAAGCTTGCATCATGGGCATTGAAGAAGCAATCAATATGAGGATTAAGAATATTGATATATGTGGAGATTTAGCCTTAGTGATTAATCAGATCAAAGGGAAGTGGGAAACTCACCATGCTGGTCTGATCCCGTACAGAGATTATGCAAGACGGTTGTTAACTTTCTTTAACAAAGTGGAGTTGCGTCACATTCCCCGTGATGAGAATCAGATGGCAGATGCTTTGGCCACCTTGTCTTCGATGATCAAAGTAAATCGTCACAATGATGTGCCATTAATCAGTGTCCAATTCCTTGAAAGGCCCGCTTATGTGTTTGCAGTTGAAGTACTTGCTGATGGTAAGCCATGGTTTCATGATATCAAGGTTTTCCTTCAAACTCAAGAGTATCCGCCTGGGGCATCTCACAAAGATAAGAGGACTTTGAGAAGACTGTCTGGTAATTTCTTCCTGAATGAAGATGTATTGTACAAAAGAAACTTTGATGCAATGTTGCTCAGGTGTGTGGATGAACGTGAAGCAGATTTATTGATGCATGAGATACATGAAGGTCCCTTTGGCACTCATTCCAGTGGACATGCAATGGCTAAGAAAGCATTGAGGGCAGGTTATTACTGGATAACGATGCAAGCTAATTGTTATAATCATGCCAAGAAGTGCCACAAATGTCAGATTTATGCAGATAAGAGCCATGTACCACCATCTATGCTCAATGTTATCTCTTCTCCGTGGCCTTTCTCCATGTGGGGCATTGATATGATTGGTCGGATTGAACCAAAAGCTTCTAATGGACATCGTTTCATACTAGTGGCTATTGATTACTTTACCAAGTGGGTTGAAGCGGCATCTTTCGCCAATGTGACCAAGCAAGTAGTGGTTCGGTTCATCAATAATAACATCATCTGCCGTTATGGTATTCCTAACAAGATCATCACGGATAATGGTACAAATTTGAACAACAACATGATGAAAGAATTGTGCGATGATTTCAAGATTGAACATCACAATTCTTCTCCGTACAGACCTCAGATGAATGGTGCGGTTGAGGCTGCAAATACGAATATCAAGAAGATCGTGCAAAAGATGGCGGTTTCTTACAAAGATTGGCATGAGGTGTTACCCTATGCTTTACATGGATATCGTACCTCAGTGCGTACTTCAACAGGGGCAACCCCATTCTCTTTGGTATATGGTATGGAAGCAGTGCTCCCTGTGGAGGTGGAAATCCCATCTTTGAGAGTCTTGATGGAGGCTGAATTAACTGAAGCTGAGTGGTGCCAGAGTAGGTATGATCAATTGAATTTGATTGAAGAGAAACGCATGACCGCTTTGTGTCACGGACAATTATATCAGTCAAGGATGAAACAGGCGTTTGACAAAAAGGTTCATCCCCGTGAATTCAAAGAAGGAGACCTTGTGATCAAGTGTATCAAATCTTTTCAACCAGATCTCAGGGGCAAGTGGTCTCCGAATTATGAAGGTCCTTATGTGGTCAAGAGAGCGTTCTCTGGTGGTGCTTTAATCCTTACAACTATGGATGGAGAAGATTTACCTCGTCCTGTGAATTATGATGCAGTCAAGAAATACTTTGTCTTAAGATATATGAAAAGAACAACTCGGTAGGTCGAAAACCCGAAAGGGCGGCCTAAACCAAAAAAGAGCGTCTCGGTAAGTCGAAAACCCGAAAGGGCGGCTTAGGCAAAAATTAGAGACACAAAAAAAAAAAATTAAAAAAAGAGTGTATCCTGATAGGTCGAAAATCCGAAAGGGCGGCCTATGCAAAAGTTAAGGACTATGGCAAAGTAACTGCATCAGATCAAGCATCACCCGTTTGGGGCACCTTAGCTGTCCGAAGTCCTCCGACACTAAAGCATCTAAACAGTGGTTCAAAGTTGTTAGGGAAAGTAGTGGTTATTGTGTTCAATGTATCTTCCCATGTAATTACCATTTTCCAACTTTTGTAATCCGTGGAGCCATGCCTTTGGCCGGTTACCACCCTATTACATTAATTTGAGCCGGTGCACTCTTTTGGAATTCTTGTTTATTCTATATGCAAATTTTTTCTTCTCCCATTCTTAATGTCAATACTTGAAGTAAAAACTTTGAAATTTCTTTTACTTTTATGTTTTCTTTTGAAAAAAAAACAAAAAAAATGACAAACATATTATCTGTAGATTCATGTATCATGGAAACATATGTCAACATCCATTCAAACACAGGTGAATTCAACAGAGTGGATCATAGTCTTGCAAAAAAAAGAAGAAAAGAAAAAAGCAAAAAAAAAAAAAAAAAAAAAAAGCTCGCTAAGTCGAAAACCCGAAAGGGCGGCTTAAGCAAAAAATGAGCGTCCCGGTGGATCGAAAACCCGAAAGGGCGGTCCAGGCAAAAATTAGGGACATACAAAAAGAATATATTCCCGGTGGATTGAAAACCCGAAAGGGCGATCCAGGCAAAAGATAGGGATTTCAAAAAAGAGAAAAGAATACAAAAAAGAAGCAATGTCTATGTGAAGCACGGTTTTTGTGAAGGTACTTTGGTTCAGTTCAGAAATGGCGACCTCAGCCAGGTTTTTGTGTTATGTGTTCCTTACCCAGCACTGGTTCGGTTAACGGGTGGTACCCCGAGTGTGTTTTGATTCATCTCCAGTGATATTATCCCCAGTAAAGAATGTTAAGTGTTGGCACTGTAATACCGGGTTACTATCCTTACGACCTGCCCAATCTTGTCTCGTCAGTCGCACCAGTATATTTTCATACATGTTTCATTCATTCATGCATACATATCATGCATACTGATATCATTCATATGCATTTTACCGATGTGTCTTACTCCATGTGTATCCAGTAAAATTTGTCATCCTCATTGTGTTCATTTCGGTCTGTTTACCAATTAAGTTTCTACAAGTGGCAGGTCCCACCTTTCAATTTTCCCCAGTATCTCGTTGAAGCTGTATTTCGTACGAAGAGTGTTCGTTTGTACCCTGTTTTTGTTTGGCTAAGTTGCCTCCATAATAGTAACGCATCACCAGTATTTCTTTTCGTATGTTCGTCATTACCCCAGTAAAGGTAATTGACAGTTTTACCCTTCGTATGTTCGTCATTACCCCAGTAAAGGTAATTGACAGTTTTACCCTTTCGTATGTTCGTCATTACCCCAGTAAAGGTAATTGACAGTTTTACCCTTCGTATGTCCGTCATTACCCCAGTAAAGGTAATTGACAGTTTTACCCCTTCGTATGTTCGTCGTTACCCCAGTAAAGGTAATTGACAGTTTTACCCTTTCGTATGTTCGTCCTTACCCCAGTAAAGGTAATTGACAGTTTTACCCTTTCGTATGTTCGTCTTTACCTCAGTAAAGGTAATTGACAGTTTTACCCCTTCGTATGTTCGTTGTTACCCTAGTAAAGGTAAAATTTGTCATCCTCATTGTGTTCATTTCGGTCTGTTTACCAATTAAGTTTCTACAAGTGGCAGGTCCCACCTTTCAATTTTCCCCAGTATCTCGTTGAAGCTGTATTTCGTACGAAGAGTGTTCGTTTGTACCCTGTTTTTGTTTGGCTAAATTGCCTCCGTAATAGTAACGCATCACCAGTATTTCTTTTCGTATGTTCGTCATTACCCCAGTAAAGGTAATTGACAGTTTTACCCTTCGTATGTTCGTCATTACCCCAGTAAAGGTAATTGACAGTTTTACCCTTTCGTATGTTCGTCATTACCCCAGTAAAGGTAATTGACAGTTTTACCCTTTCGTATGTTCGTCTTTACCTCAGTAAAGGTAATTGACAGTTTTACCCCTTCGTATGTTCGTTGTTACCCTAGTAAAGGTAATGACCAGTATTTCTTTTCGTATGTTCGTCTTTACCCCTGTAAAGGTAATGGACACTTTTTTCTCTCCCCAGTAACATTTTATTTGGTCCTCGAGTTTGTGCTTTAGTCGTCATTGCATTCGTACTTGCATAACAGACAACGCATATCATTACATCCATAGAGCTTTCTCGATTTCTGAGTTGGTCAAAAATTGGTGTAGTTGATATTTAAGTCTCTCCGACCCGTCGTTTCAAAAATATTCGTCTTTTTAAACCCTCGTGACGGAGAAACTTAAATAGGGGCATCTGTCGTACCCTAATTTTTGACCGATTTATTTTATTTATTCGTACGTTGTTTGTTTTCCAGTCGGCCGTTCGCGCGCGAATTCCCGTAATGTCTGCTTTTGTTCGTACTTGTGGTCGCATTTATTTTTCGTTCGTCGTTTATTTTTTAATGCCGCTCGCGTATTAATTTCATAATTTTACTCGTGTTTCGTGCGTATTTTTAGTGTAGCGTAACGTTTGCGTTCGTCAAGTTCATTTTATTCACGTCGTTGTTTTATTGTTTTAAATAACGTAAAAAGCCGCGTAATCTCAGTCGTATCAGACGAAATTTCGGCAAAGAGGTATTTTAAAATACCTCATTTTTTGGTTCCGACGGGACATTTTTTATTTTTATTTATTTAATTTTTATTTTTTATTTTTAATCATTTATTTAGTTATTTTTTTTTTCCATTTACTTATTTATTGTTATTTATTTATCAGTTTTTATTATTTTTTTTAGTCCTTGTCCACATGTCATGTTATCATTGGCCTAATCCAACTTTTCCTCCAAGAAATAGCAAGGGTAGTTTTGTCCATTCCAGGCATCAGGTACTTAGTGTGTCAGAATCAATCAGTCAGGCAGTCACACTTTCCAATACACAAACAGATTCAGAAATCAAAAATCACAAAAAACAGATCAAAACCTTTTTTTTCACCAAGAACACCAAGAACAAAATTTAAATTTCATCATGATTCTCAGTGATTCATTGCTGAACCATCATCATTGAACCATTTTCTCTGCAATTCAAGTACGAATTCATCACCATTTGGTGACAAACTCAAGCACCGATCACAGAGAATCAGTGAGAAAGAAGAGAAAAAATCCAAACCTCATAAATCCTCAAGAACATGTTGAATGTTCATGAACATTCATGAAGATCAAAAATCCAGCAACATTTTTAACCAAACCCTAAATCATTTTCGAACCCAATAACACCATAAAACCACAAATCTGAACCAAAACCACAAATCTGAACCACATCAAACAAATCCGAACCAACATCAAACAAATCCAAACCAACAACATGAACATAGCAAGGCCGAACCAAATCCAAACCAACACATGAATAAATCAAGGCCAAGCCAAAACCGAATCAACAAACATCATACAAGGCAACCAAAAACGTGAAGAAGGAAAACCGAACGTGAGCAAACCGAACGGGAGCAAAACGCAAGCAAAACGGAACCACAAAGAAACAAGAACAAGAAGAAACCAAGGTAATATTCATGAACTTTTGTGTGTTTTCTAGTGATTTTCTTTTGTAGATCTAGGTTTTTTAAAGGTTGTTGTGAGATTTTTGAAACTGGATTTGGGATTAGAAGAAGGAGAGGAAGAGATTGGCACAATTTTTTTATTTTTTTTAAAAAGTAAGTTTCTATCTCCGGCGCGGTGGCCCTCCGGCCAACCACCGTGCCGGAGCTCCTCCTCCTCCACCATCTTCATCACTTCCGGCGAGGCATATATATAGAGAGAAGAGAGAATTTTTTTTCAGAAAAATTTTAGAGTGAGAAAGAAATGAAGGAAATGAGTGAAATACACTAGGGTTTTCCTTTTATACCAAGCCCATCTGGGTTCTGGATCAACCCATGGGTTGAACCAGAACCCGCCCTAGCTTTGTACCCATGTCCAGCCCATTTCTTTTTGCCTCTGTTTGCTGTTTTCTCCCCCCCATTTTGCTACTGCACCCCCCCTGCCTTGTGTAGTAATTCTTGTGTTTTTTTTTTAAATTTCATGCACTATCTTTTTATTTAATTCATTTAAGCGTTATATTACATTTTCATGCATTTTTATTAGTGTCATAATCTTCATATCATGCATTTTTTATTTGTTTTATTTAAATTTTTTATCTCTTATATTTTAGTTGATTTTAGGCTTTGAAGTAACATTTCATACTTTTTTCTATTTTTTGTCTAATGTTTTAATTATCATGCAATCACTGTCTTTTGGTCTATTTAATAGTTTAAGTCATATCTCATGCATTGGGTCTAGTTAGCATTTTAAATATCATGCATTGTATAGTTTACTTATCGATTTAATTTCAAACTCATACTTTTTTTAATATTTTCTTTTCGGAAACTTATATTTCATACCTTTTTTAAATATGCTTAATGTCATGCATTTTATTTGGTAGTTATTCTAGTATGTGGTGTTATCTTTATGCTTAATGTTTCGGTATATTTCGTTTTGCATCTCATGCATCTTTTAATTTTTTGGTTATGTATTTATTTATTATTTTTAGTTTGTAATTAGGAATGATGTAATTTATTTTCGCGCATTTTTTTCTTCTTTTTTTGAGACCATAGAATGTATTTAGGGTATGTAATATGTAACCGGCACACGCACTGACACGCGCACCGACACACCACTTTATTTATCGCTTTATGCTTATTTATTTTTCGCCGTTACGCGATTTCATCGTTAGTTTAGAGAAAATATTTTCTTCAAAAAAATCAAAAAAATCAAATTCAAATTTCTTCTAAGTAAACCATGGTATGTAATCCAAGTGTCTTTTCTTTTATTTTCCTTAATCAAATGCTAATTAATTTAATATCCACATTAGACATGGATTTCGTACAATTAAAATTAACCAACTTCATCGTATTTTCTTCTCATGCCTTGAGGCCTCTCATCTCTTCTTAAAATCTTTTTTTCAAAAATGTTAAAATCAATTCAACTCATCAAATAAGTTCTTCGGCCGAACTACTTGATTTTGATCCCGATTTATTTGGGTAAGTAGGCAAAGGGTTTCGACCCTTCCAAATCAATAAAAATAACCAAAAACATGCTTCATCTTTCTCCTTTCTTTCACTTTAACTCTTAACTCTTTTAATAAGTAAAATCAATTTAGCGCAAGATTAGAGAATAGGTAGAAGGTTCCTATGGGATACCATAGTCGGTTCGGGTGCCTAACACCTTCCCCAATCGAAACCAACCTCCGAATCCAAGGTCTCATAAGGGTTTTTACTCACTTTTTCCCTTCCCGCGAATAAAAGTTGAGAGTTCAATGATTCAAGGTTCGAATCTAATCAATGATTTTGATACCCGAAAATCACGAGCACAGGTACCTAAATCTGAAATTGTCAATACTGCAGGTATGCCTAATCACAAAGGAAAAACAAAGATCATGGTACCTAGACAGCGGTTGCTCAAGACATGTCACAGGAGAGGAATCTATGTTCCTTACTATCACAATGAAAGATGGAGGAAATGTGAAGTTTGGAGGCAATCAATCTGGAAAAATCATTGGTACATGAATTATTGGTAACTCTTCTATCTCTATTAGTAGTGTGTGGTTGGTAGATGGTCTTAAACATAACCTGCTCAGTATTAGTCAGTTCTGTGATAATGGTTATGATATGATGTTTGATAAGACCAACTGCACAGTAGTTAACAAGAATAACAACTCCATAACATCCAAGGGAAAAAGGGTTTATAATGTCTATAAAATTAACTTCTCTGAACTGGTTGATCAGAAGGTAGTTTGCCTTCTATTTGTGAATGATAAGAAATGGGTGTGGCACAGAAGGTTGGGATATGCTAACTGGAGCTTAATCTCAAAGCTTAGAAAGTTGCAACTGATATGAGGTCTACCAAACATTGATTATCATTCAGATGCACTCTGTGGTGCATGCCAGAAAGGGAAGATTGTGAAATCATCTTTTAAAACAAAAGACATTGTCTCAACCTTCAGACCCTTAGAATAACTTCATATTGATTTATTTAGTCCAGTTAACGCTACATCTTTATATGGAAGTAAATATGGATTAGTCATTGTTGATTATTATAGAAGATGGACTTGGGTTAAATTCCTAAGAAGTAAAGATAATGCATTTGATGTATTCCGTAGCTTCTGCACTCAAATACAGTCTGAAAAAGAAATGAAAATTTTGAAAGTCATAAGTGATCATCTTTTAAAACAAAAGACATTGTCTCAACCTTCAGACCCTTAGAATAACTTCATATTGATTTATTTAGTCCAGTTAACGCTACATCTTTATATGGAAGTAAATATGGATTAGTCATTGTTGATTATTATAGAAGATGGACTTGGGTTAAATTCCTAAGAAGTAAAGATAATGCATTTGATGTATTCCGTAGCTTCTGCACTCAAATACAGTCTGAAAAAGAAATGAAAATTTTGAAAGTCATAAGTGATCATGGTGGAGAGTTTGAAAATGAGTCATTTGAAACTTTTTGTGAAAAACATGGAATTGTCCACTAATTCTCTTCTCCTAGAACTCCACAACAAAATGGGGTTATATAGAAAAAGAATGTAACTTTACAAGAAATGGCTAGAACCATGATTCATGAAAATAATTTGGCTAAACATTTCTGGGCAGAAGCAGTGAATACATCATGTTATGTCCAAAATAGAATCTATATTAGACCTATCTTGGAGAAAACAACATATGAACTCTTTAAGGGAAGGAGACCTAACGTATCTTAATTTCATCAATTTGGATGTACTTGTTACATTCTAAATAATAATACCTACCTAAAGAAATTTGATGCCAAAGCCCAAAGAGGAATCTTTTTAGGTAACTCTGAAAGGTCAAATGCATACAGGGTTTATAATTCAGATACACTATGTGTTGAAGAATCAATGCACATCAGATTTGATGACAAGGTGCCTAGAAATGAAACTCCAAAGCAAGGTGAAATTTATGCAGATATGCAGCTACTCGAAGACACTTCAGAACCTAATCAGATTGAAGAGTCTGAAGAAAGTCCAGAAGTTGAACCCACTCTAGAAGCTCAAGATGAAGTAGCTTCTGATGAAGCTCAAGATGGTTCTCAGCAAGCTAATCAATCCAAGAGTACATTCAAATACAAGTATTCACATCCTAAGGATCAAATCATTGGAAATAAAGAAAGTCCCATAAGAAGAAGATCATACTTTAGACAAGAAGAGTTTATGTAGGGATTATTATCAATGATTGAACCTGCTACTGTAGATGAAGCATTATCAGATGATGGATGAATTTTATCTATTCAGAAACAAGCTAAATGAGAAAGGTGAAGTAGTGAGAAACAAAGCCAGACTTGTTACTCAAGGTTAAAGTCAACAAGAAGGCAATGACTAAACTGAAACATTTGCACCAGTTGCAAGATTGGAAGCAATCAGGCTACTTCTATCTTATGCAGTTAATCATGGCATCATATTATATCAAATGGAAATTAAGAGTGCATTTCTCAATGGTGTGATATCTGAAGAAGTGTATGTCAAACAACCCCCTGGTTTTGAGGATCTTAAGAATCCTGACCATGTTTAAAAACTCAAGAAATCACTATATGGTCTAAAATAAAGCTCCTAGAGCCTGGATGACAGACTAAGTAATTTCTTAATTGAAAATGATTTTAAAAGAGGTCAAGTTGACACAACACTCTTTAGAAGAACTCTTGAGAAAGACATTCTTGTTGTGCAGATTTACGTTGATGATATAATATTTGGTTCTACTAGTACATCTCTTTGCAAGGAATTTTCTAAGTTAATGCAGGATGAATTTGAAATGAGCATGATGGGGGAATTGAAGTTCTTCCTTGGAATTAATCAATCAATGCAAAGATAGAGTGTATGTTCATCAGTTAAAATACACCAAGGAGCTTCTGAAGAAGTTCAAGCTTGAAGATTGTAAAGAGATGAGCACACCAATGCACCCAACCTGCACCTTAAGCAAAGAAGATACAAGAACAAAGGTTGACCAGAAGCTGTATAGAGGTATGATTGGTTATTTGTTATATCTCTCTGCATCTAGGCCATATATTTTATTTAGTGTATGCTTATGTGCAAGATTCCAATCAGATCCTAGAGAATTTTATTTAACTGTTGTTAAGAGAATCTTCAGGTATCTGAAAGGAACAACAAATCTTGGACTCCTCTATAGGAAATCCTTAGATTATAAGTTGGTTGGATTCTATGATGCTGATTACGCTGGTGACAGGATTGAAAAAAAATCAACCAAGGGAAACTGTCAGTTTCTTGGTGAGAATCTGATATCCTGGGCTAGTAAAAGACACGCAACTATTGTTATGTCCACATCGGAATACATCTCAGCTGCAAGTTGTTGTACACAACTAATTTGGATGAAACATCAGTCGGAAGATTATCAGATTAATGCTAATAGGATTCCCATTTATTGTGATAATACTACTGTTATTTGTTTGTCAAAAAATCCAATTCTACATTCTAGAGCCAAGCATATTGAAATCAAGCACCACTTTATCAAAGACTATGTTCAAAAAGGAATCTTGGATATACAATTCATTGTTACTGAACATCAATGGGCTGATATATTCATTAAGCCTTTAACTGTTGAGAGATTTGATTTTATAAAGAAAAACTTGAACATGCACGTTGTGTCTGGTTAAAATGCTTGCCTTTGAATAGGAATTTAGGTTCTGAAGTTGTTCAGAAGCTATAGTCCATCAGAAACTCTTCACTGATGTTCTGAGGAAAATGTACTTTTGATGACATCAGCATCTAAACTCCAGAATCTGGACTTTTTGCTTCTGAATAGCAGTGTTAGTGGAAACGTTGTAAGTTTCTTTTTGGTAACACATGTCCCACTAACATAGCAGTTACTCTGAAAAATTCTAATGTGGCTTATTTGTATTGGTTTATAACGTAAAAGGGTAATGATGAATTTTTGGGTAAGGGTAGAAGTTTATGATAAGGCTGCTTCTAAGGTTGAAGAAGATCGGAAGGTTCTGCTAGACCCTAGTCTTGAAGGGAAAACAAGAGCTGAAATGGGTTTGAAAGAGTTTACTTGTACTGAAATTCGTTCAAATTTGATGGGACTACTAATAACCATCAATGAAGAAATTATTGGAAAAGCTTGCATAAGGAAAGCTGAAGGTTGCTTTGAGTGGAATCTGAACAGCAAAACAAGTTAAGGAAGTGTATGGAAAGATACAGTCATCAAAACACTGTTCAATGGTGATCCTAAAGGAACATACGCTGACATGCTGAATGAGCACAAGTTACTTCAGAAGCTCATGCTTCCTACCAAAAGCTGGAGGGGTGGACCAGTTGTCTTTGGATCATAAAGTGTTTTTACACTTCTTTATTAGTTTTGAGAAAGTGAATCTGCCAAGATATATCTTCAGCCACATGATCAAGACCCTCAAGGAAAACCAAGAGAAGAACAGAAGCATCATTCCCTATGGAAGACTTTATCTAAAATTATCTATCAAGGAGATTCTGAAGACTCTTGTCGCGTCATTTTTCGGAGATCAAGGCTATTTGATTAGCGTTTGACTCACTATTTATTTCACGACTGAACATTTAAATTTTTTAAAAGAAAGTGGGAAAAAAGTTCAAATACCACTTTTTAAAGATTAAGGGTTCGGGGATTGGTTACATAAAGGGAAGGTATTAGCACCCTTCATGTCCGTAGTACTCTACGGGAACCTCTCGATTTTATTTAACTTTTGTGCTATAACCTACTTGCTTTTTGAAAATGAATTTAAAGTGATAAGAGAATAAAGAAGCCTATTATCTACATTTTTTATTGATTTGAGAGGACGAGTGTCCTTTGCCTACGTACCCGTGAGGGATCAAAACCTCGTAGTTCGGGGTAAAAATTGACGTTTGATTTGTTATGTGTTTTTTATTTGTTTTGAAAAAAGTTTTAAAATAAAAGCCAAGTGGCAAATAAGAATTTGGTTTGTGTTTTTTAATATTAAAGGAAATGACTGAAAATAAAATTTAGATTGATTGCAATTTTTATTTATGAAATGATGAAATAAAAGGATCACTTGATTAAACAACCAAGGTTTATTATGGAAATGTTTTTTTGTGTTTTATTATTTTTGAATGTTTTTGTTGTTTTAAATATTGAACTAAAATAAAATAAACTAACGGAGCGGAAAATAATAAAAACGCGGGGAACCCACACTGGCTTTGGACCACATGAGGACCCTTAACCTAAGCTACAAAGCATAAAAGACAACGCATAGCCCACACACACACACATGCACCTAAGCTATTACATAAAAACCTATTATACATTCTATGGTCTGCGAGAAATAAACGAAAATAAATAACTTACATCAACGCCTAAATTACATTCTAATGTCTGCGAGAAAATAAATAACTAGATATGTATTTACACCACACCTAATGTACATTCTAAATTCATGCAATAAAGTTAGATAAAATTAAATGACGTAATTAAAATATGATATGTATGAGTACGGAATGCGAACGAGAACATAAAAAAATGAAAGAATCAAAAAAATTACAAGCAGGGGGGTGTTAACAGCAAAAAGGGGTGCAAAACTTGGAAAAAAAAAGAAGAAAATTGGGCCTGAGGAGGCCAGACGCGTGTGGGCTGAAGGATTCGATTGGGGCCGTCTGATCAAGATCAGACAGCCTCAATCAGATCATGATCAGGGCATCAGGAGCCCTTGGATTCAGATCAAGGGTACGAGGTGCGAGGGTGCAGCATAACGCATACACCCACGCGCACGGGAATACGCAGGCCTATATATAGGCTGTGTGAAGGTTTTTCCTTCCATTTCAGAATTTCTTTCTCTCTCTATCCTTCCTTCTCTCTAAAATTTTCTCTCTTTTCTCTCTGCTCTTCCCTCTCTCCTCATGAAGTTTCCGGTGGGTTCCCAAGAACACCACCGCGAAGCCCAGTTTTCCGATGAAGGCTGGGAGGGTTCCGGCGGTGGTTGGCCGTCCGGTGCGGCGGCGCCACCGCGTCGGAACCCTAAGTTACTATTTTTTTTAATTTTTTTTTGCTTTCTTCTTCTCTTGCTTCCTTCTACTCGTTTCTGACCTCAAACTTAAAAAAAAAAAAAACTAACCCTAAACCTTTAGATCTAAAAAAAAAAGAGAAAGAAACTACCTTTTGTTAAACCTTTGATTCGGTCTTGTGGTGCTGTGACTGCTGTTGTTGTTTGTAACGGCGACGGTTGGATCGCCTTAACTGAATGGGTTTCAATTTGCAAAGGATTTGTGGATTAGTCTTGATGCTGTGGAATTTGGCCGGATTGATGTTGCTGGCCGATGAACTTGGTTTTGCGTGATTTGGATTCTGTTGTTTGCGTATTGGAACTGTTGTTTTGTTGTGTTTTTTTTCAGATCTTTGGTTGTGGATTTTCGGCCTGTTTGTGTGTTCTTGTGGTGGTTTTCGGCTGTCTTTTTTCTTTTTTTTTTTTTTTGGTCCCCGCTCCTTTGACTGCTGGGTTCCCTTTTATAGTGGAGAGTTTGATTTTTAGGGTTTGTTGAAACACAGCAAGAAAATGTGTGATTTTAACTCTCTGTTCCAGTTTTGAGGAGTGTGACAGCCTGTTGGAACATGGCCTTTCGCTTGCAAATAGGCGTCAAACAACAAATTTGACTTGGACATTTTGGACGTAAAATAAAAAATAAATAATTAAACAAATTAACACCAATTAAAATAAAATGGTATTGAAAATCAGACTAATTAAAAGAAAAAAAGATTGGACATTAAGAAATGAGGAAATAAAATAAAGATAAAGAGAGACGAGGGCCCATTCGGAACAAAACATGAGGTATTTTAAAATACCTCTCTGCCGAAATTTTTACCGAAAAGTCGAGAACTGATCAAGATCGAACGGCGTCCGAGCGTAGGGTCAACTGACACGTGTCGGTGTACGAATGTAACGATCTTAGGTCAAAAATCGGGGTAAGCGGTAAAAATCTTAAATGGTCTGTTGTTTAGGACCGTTGGCTTGAAAACAGTAAAAATGTAGGCGGTCCGTTGTGTAGGACTGTCAGCTTGAAAGCAGTAAAGTGTAAGCGGTCCGTTGTGTAGGACTGTCGGCTTGAAAGCAGTAAAGTGTAAGCGGTCCGTTGCGTAGGACTGTCGGCTTGAAAGCAGAAAAGTGTAAGATGTAAGCGGTCCCTTGTGTAGGACTGTCGGCTTGAAAGCGGTAAAGTGTAAGCGGTCCTTTGTGTAGGACTGTCGGCTTGAAAGCGGTAAAGTGTAAGCGGTCCTTTGTGTAGGACTGTCGGCTTGAAAGCGGTAAAGTGTAAGCGGTCCTTTGTGTAGGACTGTCGGCTTGAAAGCAGTAAAGTGTAAGCGGTCCGTTGTGTAGGACTGTCGGCTTGAAAACAGATAAAGTGTAAGCGGTCCGTTGTGTAGGACTGTCGGCTTTAAACGAAAAATGTGTAAGCGGTCCATTGTGTAGGACTGTCGGCTTTAAACGAATAATGGACTTGAAATGATAGGATGCGGCCAAAACAAGATTTCGGGTGACCGATGCAACCATGTGTGAATGATGTCGTGTATATGTTGTGTGTGAGTGAAAGTAATAATGCATGAATGTATGAACGTGTGAATGAATGTATAAGTGTGTGGACTGGACTGTAATAGGTAAATTCGACGGAAAGAGATAAAGCAGGTAGGAAGGGGAGACTGGCTGACATCGCAACACCCACACTCGGCAAACTTCCTTGGAGATAACACTGTTGTGAACTAATCGAACAATTTTCATGGCGAGACCTAACACAAGATAGCAGTTCTCAATGTTTCCTGGGGAGGGAGTCCGTTATCGACCAGAACTTTGGGTAAAAGTCGCCATTTCACATAGGGTGCCAATCCATTGGTATGACAGATGCCCCAGCAGTCACGCTCCTTTTTGTTTTTGTTTGTTTGTTTTCTCTTGAAATCCCTAACTTTTGCCTGGACCGCCCTTTCGGGTTTTCAGTCCACCGGGAGTATATTTCCTTTTTTGTGCCCCTAATTTTTGCCTGGACCGCCCTTTCGGGTTTTCAGTCCACCGGGACGCTCTCTATTGCCTAAGCCGCCTTTTTAGGTTTTCGACTTAGCGAGCTCTCTTTTTGTATTTTTTGTTTCCTTTTGTAAAACTCCCCACGTTGTCTAGCCATGCTTGTTTAGCAGGGTCCAAACGTTCCTGGAGGAGAATGTCGACGTACGCTCCATTTTACTCATGAGTCTTAAGGAGCACTTATTTGTTTATGCTTTTGAGAGACGTGAAAAAGTTTTAAGAATTTGCTTCGCAATATTACCATCAAAAACAGAAGAAAGTGTGAAAAATAGAATAAATGAGATTTTCAAGCAAAAGAGAAATGGCTCAAATTTTATTGATTGAACGGTGGTCAGCCGATGGCATGACTCCATAGATCTTTACAAAAATTTAAAAAAAATGGTAATTTATTTGTGAAGGGGTACATTGAACTTCACGACCCTATTTTCCCTAACAACTTTGAGTTCTGCTGTTCTGATGCTTCAGATTGAAGGTTCTTTGGTAACAGGTGTGCCCCAAGTCGGTGGCGTCTGACCGGATGCAGTTACTTTGTCTTTTTCTTTATCCTTAATTTTTGCATAGGCCGCCCTTTCGGGTTTTCAGTCTATCAGGATAATCTCTGTTTAATGTCTCTAATTTTTGCCTGGACCGCCCTTTCGGGTTTTCAGTCCACCGAAACGCTCATTTTTGCCTAAGCCGCCCTTTCGGGTTTTCGACTTATCGAGCTGTTCTTATAATTTTTAGACAAAATATTTCTTGACTGCATCCGTGTTTACAGTACGCGGAAGTTCTTCACCATCCATAGTTTGAAGAGTCATGGCACCACCGGAGAAGACTCTTTTGACGACGTATGGGCCCTCATAGTTAGGAGTCCACTTGCCCCTGGAGTCGGGTTGGAAAGACAAGATCTTCTTTAGCACGAGATCACCCTCTTTGAATTCACGGGGACGAACTTTCTTGTCGAAAGCCAACTTCATCCTCTTTTGATATAATTGTCCATGACATAGAGCAGCCATGCGTTTCTCCTCGATTAAGTTCAACTGATCATACCTACTTTGAGTCCATTCAGCTTCTGATAACTCAGCTTCCATTAAAACTCTCATTGAAGGGACCTCAACTTCTACGGGAAGTACTGCCTCCATACCATATACCAAAGAGAAAGGGGTTGCCCCTGTTGACGTGCGTACGGAAGTACGATATCCATGTAATGCGAATGGAAGCATCTCATGCCAGTCTTTGTAAGTTACCACCATTTTCTGGACGATCTTCTTTATATTCTTGTTTGCGGCTTCGACAGCACCATTCATCTGAGGCCTATAAGGAGAGGAGTTATGATGCTCGATCTTGAAATCATCACACAGTTCTTTCATCATATTGTTGTTCAGATTCGTCCCATTGTCCGTAATGATTCTGCTAGGGACGCCATAGCGGCAGATGATTTGATTCTTGATGAACTTGACCACCACTTGCTTGGTCACATTAGCATAAGATGCGGCTTCAACCCACTTGGTGAAATAGTCAATGGCCACTAGGATGAAACGGTGCCCGTTTGAAGCTTTGGGTTCGATCCTACCAATCATGTCGATGCCCCACATGGAGAATGGCCACGGGGAAGAGAGAACGTTGAGTGCGGTTGGCGGAACATGAATCTTATCAGCATAGATTTGGCACTTATGACACCTCCTGGCGTGCTTGTAACAATCCGCTTCCATCGTCATCCAGTAATACCCGGCCCTTAATATCTTCTTGGTCATTGCATGCCCACTTGAGTGAGTACCGAAAGATCCTTCGTGTATTTCATGCATTAATAAGTCCGCTTCGCGGGCGTCCACACATCTAAGCAACACCATGTCAAAGTTCCTTTTATACAAAATGTTTCCGTTCAGGAAGAAGTTGCCAGATAGTCTTCTTAAAGTTTTCTTGTCTTTGTTGCATGCTCCGGGTGGATACTCTTGACTTTGAAGGAAACACTTGATGTCATGGTACCATGGTTTGTCGTCAACCACTTCTTCAGTTGCAAATACATGAGCAGGTCTTTCAAGACACCTGATGCTGATTAATGGTACTTCATTTTGACGGTTTACTTGGTACATCGAGGATAAGGTAGCTAGAGCATCTGCCATTTGGTTCTCATCACGGGGGATGTGGTGCAATTCGACCTTGTTGAAGAAGGTCAGTAACCGTCTCGCGTAGTCTTTGTATGGAATCAAGCCGGGGTGGCGAGTCTCCCATTCTCCTTTGATCTGATTGATCACGAGAGCTGAATCACCATAGATGTCAAGGTTCTTGATTCTTAGGTCGATGGCTTCTTCAATACCCATAATGCATGCTTCGTACTCTGCCATGTTGTTTGTGCAGTCGAAGGTTAGTCTGGCAGAGAATGGGATGTGGGTACCTTTAGGAGTAATAATGACCGCTCCAATGCCGCTACCATAAACATTAACAGCTCCGTCAAATATCAAACCCCATCTTGATTCAGGGTCTGGGCCTTCCCCGAACAGCGGCTCGTCACAATCTTTCATTTTCAAATACATGATCTCTTCGTCGGGGAAATCGAATTTTATAGGCTGATAATCTTCGATCGGTTGGTGAGCCAGGTGATCGGCAAGGATGCTACCTTTGATTGCTTTCTGGGAATGGTACTCAATATCATACTCAGATAACAACATCTGCCACCGGGCGATTCTTCCTGTTAAAGCTGGCTTCTTGAAGATGTACTTGATCGGATCCATTTTAGATATCAACCAAGTGGTATGATTAACCATGTAATGACGGAGGCGTTTGGCGGCCCAGGCTAAAGCACAACAAGTCTTCTCGAGCATGGAATAACGAGACTCACAATCAGTAAACTTCTTGCTTAGATAATAAATAGCGTGCTCTTTTCTCCCGGTCTCATCTTGTTGCCCGAGCACACAACCCATAGAAGCATCTAATACAGTTAGGTACATAATCAACGGTCTTCCTTCAACTGGAGGGATAAGAATGGGAGGTTCTAGCAAGTACTCTTTGATGCTGTCGAAGGCTTTCTGACAATCTTCTGTCCATTCAATCCCTTGATCCTTGCGGAGTAACTTGAATATTGGTCCACATGTCGCAGTCATATGAGAAATGAATCTGGAGATGTAATTTAAACGCCCGAGGAATCCTCTTACTTGTTTTTCTGTTTTTGGAGCAGGCATCTCTCTGATGGCTTTGACTTTGTCCGGATCTACTTCGATACCTTTTTGACTAACAATGAAACCCAGAAGCTTCCCGGATCTGACACCAAAAGTGCACTTATTGGGGTTCAGACGGAGTTGGTATTTTCTCAATCGTTGGAACATCTTTAGCAAGTATTCGACATGTTCCTCTTCAGTGCTTGATTTGACGATCATATCATCCACATAAACCTCGATTTCTTTGTGCATCATGTCATGAAAAAGGGTAGTCATACCTCTCTGATAAGTAGCTCCTGCGTTTATCAAACCAAACGGCATTACTTTGTAACAAAAAGTGCCCCAAGGGGTGATGAAGGATGTTTTTTCTCTATCTTCAGGTGCCATCTTAATTTGATTGTAACCGGAGAAACCGTCCATGAAGGAGAAAACTTTGGATTTTGCAGTACTGTCAACTAACACATCAATATGAGGCAGTGGGAAGTCATCTTTGGGACTAGCTTTGTTCAAATCACGATAATCAACACACATTCTGACCTTACCATCCTTCTTCGGAACGGGCACTATGTTGGCTAACCATTGAGGGTATTCTGACGTAACGAGGAATCCTGCGTCAATCTGTTTTTGTACCTCTTCTTTGATCTTGAGAGCCATATCAGGGTGAGTTCTCCTCAATTTCTGTTTGACCGGTGGACATTCAGGCTTCAGAGGCAAACGGTGTACCACAATATCAGTATCCAGCCCTGGCATATCCTTATACGACCAAGCAAACACATCGACATATTCTTTGAGAAGTTCCATCACTTGTTTCTTGACATTTGCTTCGAGTGACGCCCCGATCCTTATCTCTTTCTTGTCTTCTTCAGAGCCTAGATTGATCACTTCTAATGCTTCCCCATAAGGCTGAATAGCTCTTCTTTCTTGTTCAAGTAAACGAGAAATCTCATCGGGAATCTCCTCAACCTCTTCTTATTCTGCTTCGTATACAGGGAACTCAAAGTTGGGAGAGATCATAGAGCCACGTTGTTCAACGGGTTTATTGATAATTAATCTGCACATATGTTTAATGATTGATTTTAGAAGAAATGTGTAAATGCAGACATTTTGGAAGTGATCATGTTTTTTGGTTTTTTGTATTACCATTTTTTCTTTAAAAGCACAAAATAAAACAAAAGTCGGAAACAAAACGACGTTTTATTGATGATTGTAATTTTTGAAGCAAAAAGCCCTAGATAAATTCACTTTCGCTTGGGGCAGGACGAAAGGATTTTTTTTTAAAAGCATAAAGACAAACAAGTGCATTACTTGGACAAATGGGCAACAAAAGGAACGTCGACAGCAACCCAATTGTGGTTAGACCCTCCTTGTGTCACAAAGTTGCATGGAATTCCTTCGGAGTCGTCTTCAATGACTGCGTTGGTTTCTGGCGGAGAATGAATGAATCCAGCACTGCGAAAAATTCCTCTCTGTGGCTCAATGACGAACCCTGCCTCGGGGATTCCAGCTGATGAAGAGAAACCAAGACCTTCTCGATGCTTGTTCTCTGGTAAGCTTAACACTTGCCCCCAGCCTGTAGACACACCATCTTGGACTACCCTCTGAGCGTCCTTGAAAGATGAAATAGATGCCCCACTCTTCTTCGAATTCTCTTCTTCTAAAGAAAGTCCTTGAAATAAAGATCCCTCGGTATTGTCGGCACCAATGAAAGAGAAAGCCGACAAGTGGCTTACTAACAAAGCCTCTTCTCCATTCACAGTTACCAGCTTCCCATTCTTCACAAACTTCACTTTCTGATGTAAGGTTGACGTCACTGCCCCAGCTCCATGAATCCAAGGTCGGCCCAATAGACAACTGTATGATGCTTGTATATCCATTATTTGAAAAGTAACTTGGAAAACGTGTGGCCCGATTGTAATGGGCAAGTCCACCTCTCCGAGAACAGTCTTCCTCGAACCATCAAAGGCCTTCACCATTACTCCACTTCGTCTTAACGGCGTGCCTTGGTAGGAGAGTTGGTTGTAAGTTGTTTTAGCCATCACATTTAGAGCTGACCCGGTGTCTAACAACACATTCGACAAAGCATCTGTCTTGCAATTCACTGATATGTGTAACGCCCGGTTATGGTTCCTTCCTTCTTCTGGGAGTTCTTCATCACTGAAACTCAAGTTGTTGCATGCAGTGATATTCCCCACTATTCCACCGAACTGACCAACAGTCACATCATGGTCTACAAATGCTTGCTCTAAAACGCTCATTAAAGCTCCCCTATGAGCCTCTGAATTCAGCAGTAAAGACATTATTGATATTTTTGACGGAGTCTGCATCAATTGATCAATTATCTTGTAGTCGCTCTTCTTGATTAGCTTGAGCACCTCATCGAAATCAGAACTCGTGCCGGCCCCACTAGACTGGCCTGCATCTTGGGATGTATTAGAATCCTTAGCTTGAACCTCTTCAATTAACGGGGCACTAACCCTCTTTGGAAACACTGCCGGGATAACACGTCCGTTCCTCAGTACTCTACTATCTTCAGCAATATTACCCACAGACGGCAAAGATGGTATAGGAACCTCGTGACCTCCTTCTATCATAGTGGCATTGTACTTGTATGGTATGGCTTTTTCAGAGACATAAGGCATTGGCCCTGGTAAGCAAATTACTAAAGGAGTAGCCGACTTCCGACTGTCAAAGAATATCTCCAAAGGCTCAGGAGTCATGACACATACATCGTCACATTTTCTTTCAACAATTAATTCTCCCCGGTTCAGTAGTCCTTGGATATCATCCTTTACTTCCTGGCAACCCCACGGATCTAGACGGCACACCTCACAAGCGGTGTGGTCATGCTTGAAAAAAGATGCTTCGCATAACCTGGCGTGTAATGGAACCAATGGTGTTCGGATATGTTGCACTTTAAGAACAGGGCAAGTCTCTTGGCAGTCTTCGACCATGTTGACAGCTGGAGCACCATGATTTGGCAAAGGGTTGGTTTGAACATTTGGGTTTGCGTCGGTGAAGGTTATTCTCTTTTCATTGATTAGCCTCTGGACTGCATTCTTCAAACAATAGCAATTCTCAATGTTATGGCCTGGGGCCCCTTGGTGAAAAGCACAAGTCTGGTCTGGTCTGTACCCTGGTGATGGCTTTTCTGGCACTGGAGGGGGTGGTCTAGTTTGGATCAAATTCTGTTTGAGTAACCCTGGAAGCAATTCTGCATAGGTAATGGGAATTGGGTCAATTTGTAATCTTTGAGCTTGTGGTCGTGGTTGTTGTTGTCGATATGGTTGTTGTGGATACTGTTGGTATGGTTGTTGGGGATATTGTTGGTGTGGTTGTTGCTGGTATGGGCGTTGTTGGTATGGTTGTTGGGGATATTGTTGAGGATATTGCTGAGGATATTGGGGAAGATATTGTTGAGAAAATTGGGGAAGTTGATAATTTAGTGGTTGAGTAGCGTTGGTGGCAGGTGTGATGGCAGCAATATGGTTATAGGTTGGATAATTTGGTTGATGGGTCACCATGTTGATCTCTTGTTCTTTCTTCTTTGAAAAACTGTTTCCGAACCTTCTTGTACTGCCGGCAGATGTATTTTCTTTCACTAACCGTCCTTCTCGGACCCCTTCTTCCAACTGCACCCCCATGTTGACCATCTCTGTGAAGTCTCTGGGCGCACTTCCAACCATCCTCTCATAATAGAACTGACCTAGCGTTTTCAAGAACAGTTTGGTCATCTCCTTTTCTTCTATACCTGGGCTAACCTGGGCAGCAACATCCCTCCATCGCTGGGCATACTCTTTGAATGTTTCTCTGTCTTTCTGAGTCATGGCTTGGAGATCACTTCGGTCTGGAGCCATGTCTACATTGAACTTGTACTGCTGCACAAAAGCTTCACACAGACTATTGAAAGTTCGGACCTCCGTACGGTCCAGATTTATGTACCACTTCAGTGCGGCACCAGCTAAACTGTCTTGAAAGTAATGAATGAGGACCTGGTCGTCACGTACATACGTGGACATCTTTCTCATATACATCCGTAGATGCTCTTTAGGACAGGACGTCCCTTTGTATTTCTCAAAGTCGGGGAGCTTGAACTTGTGGGGTATCTGGACATTTGGTACCAAGCAGAGATCATAAGCATCTTTCCCGAATATTTCCCTTCCACGAAGTGCTTGCATTTCCCGATTCATCATCTCAAACTTCTCCTGTAAGTCGATCACTTTGTCATGGGCCCCTGTACTTCTTGAGGGAATGATAGGGTCTTCTCTTTGTGGCATAGTATGAACCAGAGGTATTGAGTAGGTTACCGTCGGAGTGGAAAATGCACTGTGAACGGTAGACACTAGGGTTTCTGAGCCATGAGGACGGAGTACTTCACCAAAGCTAAAAGGCATGCTCCAAGGACGACCTTTTGATGTCACTTGCTGTGAGGTAACAAAAGAGGGACCTGCCTCAGCCTGAGTACTGCCAGGGGGAGGAGGTGGTGGTGGCAGCTGATCTTGCGCGGCCGTTAATGTCTTTACCAATTCAGTCAGTTCGTCCATCTTGGCCTGCATGGTCTCATTTGCTTCTCGGAGTACTCGGTTTTCTTGTTCGAGAGAGTCCATTCTTTTCTTTACAGTTGCACGAGTGTAGTGAGTGCGAGTAGATTTGTGGAGAACGCGCCGGGCCACTTTTCAAACGGGTTGACCTTTAAGAATAAAGAATTTGTGTGAGACTTGGGATTTGAAACTATGAATGCAGAATGATGCATGATATGTTTATGCAAAAAGACACATTTTTATCGAAGGATTTATAAAAGCATTTCTGTAAACATCATAGTTGAAGGTTTCATAATAATTTAAAACATCACAAGATAATTCCCTTTCTAACAAACTGAGCCAAGGGATGGACTCCAAAGTACATTACAAAAAGTTAGAAAATGGCATAAATGATAAATAGACTGTGAAACTCTTCAACTCCTGAGATGGTCTACTCCTCAATATCTGGATGAGTGCCGGCGAGGAAGTCCATGCGCCTCTTCTTACTCCCAGGAATCTGGTCAAGTATGGCATCTTTCTCCCTGATACGGTCTTTTAAATCAGCAATTTCTTGGTCTTTCTTGTGGTTTTTCCAATTTTCTTGCTCTAACAGGTCCATTAAGACATCGCACTCCCGAACCTTTGCATGGTACTTTCCTTCCCAGTCGGCTTTCTCGCGTCCCAACTCAAACAAACGTGCTTGGTATTCTTCCATATTCCTGAGGGGTAAAGGCGGAGGTGTTTCCGGAATGGTTAAAGTTAAAGACCTTAGCAGGGGATAAGGCATCCCTATCTGTGCAGCCCTGTCAATTACCCATTGGACGTAGGATTCGTGGGCTATCCTTGACTTACTTCTCAACTGGTTTCTGTCCATCCTAACAATGGAGTGCCACGCCTGTACAAATTGTTTTCTCTTGTTCTGAACATCCTCTTTGTAAAGGAAGAATTCACTCTCGAGGAAGAGGTAGGCAGGTCTCATCCTCATAGGGTATCCGAACTGGCGTTTAGCAAGCATTGGGCTATAGCTGATTCCCCCATGTATGCCCAGAAGAGGTACATTAGCGAAATCTCCACAATGATCAATAATTACTCCGGTGTCATCAGCTAAGTTACACCACACTATGTCATCCGGGGTGAGGGCCATAATTTTCTCGGACCATGGGACAAACTCTGATCGAATCTTAGGGCGAGGTAAGTGGGAGGTGAACCAAGTGTAAAGTAAAGGTGTGCAACAGATAATAAGTCCACGCTTCTTATTAGTACGGTCATGGATTGAGAGGTAAGTATCGGCAAGTAAAGTAGGGACAGGGTTTTGGGTTAAGAAGATCTGGATTGCGTTCATGTCAACAAAGTTGTCAACGTTCGGGAAAAGCACGATGCCATAGATAAGTAAGGCGAGGATAGATTCGAAAGCATCTGCATTGGATCTTTCCAAGAAAATGGTAGCTTTTTGGTAAAGGAAATTGAAAGGTAGGCATTGGAGACCTCCTTTGAGGGTGAGACAGGCTTTTATCTCGGCTGCCTCAAGATGAAGAGCAGCTGCAATGGTGGGGATTTTGGGCATGGGTTCAAGGCCATGGAAAGGTACTTTGTCCAACACGGGTAAACTGATCCAGTAAGAGTATTCTTCAAGTGTAGGCATGAGCTGGTAGTCCGGGAAAGTAAAGCAGTGATACCGTGGGTCATAAAATTGGACCAAAGTATTGAGGAGTCCCTCGTCAATATCTGTCTTGAGAATGCTAAGCAAATATCCATACCGATCTCGAAAGTGATCCGGGCTAGTTAACCTTCTGGCTAGTTTCCTCAGGTTTTCCAAATCTGGCTTCTTGAAGTCATACTTCCTAGTTCTTTTCTTCACGGCGCTTTCCATAGTATCCTCCCTAGTACTCTCCATATCTATGACGTTTACAAAAAAATATATATATAAGTCCTTCGACGGATGCAAAAAAATGAATATTTATGGATGAATGCATGTATGCATGATGCTACACAAACAGTGAAAACATGGTGAGGTTAAAGGTCCATAGTGATGGAGTCAAAGGTGAGTACGTCATTTGGTAAGAGCTATGGTTACATGTGTACCTGTATCACGGGTTCTATCAGGTTCCCAAAGTCCAACCCCCTCCGAACTTTGTTGGATGCCCGGGACAACACCCGGTCCAACAGCGTTCGTAGGAGAGTCTCGTTTGAGTGTAGTATCGCATGTCAACTAATTCCAAGACAACACTTGGTTAGCCACCGCACTACGTCCTAAAGGCCAAGATGGGTTAAAGGTAACTAAGGTCCTTAGCTTCGACGGACACTTAAAAGTAATAACGTCTAAACGTGACAACACACGCCGACATACATCACCTCAAGGTCCTCCGCTAAGTGTGGTTATATCACATGCTCCAAAACACGAGAATACTCTCGGTATGTCGCTATGATTCTACCACTCCTATCTTATATTTCCCTCAAGCCCGGGTTAGGACTTATCTCACCACACACGTTGGAAAAAGAAGAAGGAGGAACATATATACACGTATTTCCATTTTTGTTTTTGTTTTTAAACAAGTTATAGCACAAAATTTAAATAAAGCCAAGTTAGGCTCAACCCTCTTAGGGGTGTCCCCAGTGAAGTCGCCATTTCTGTCGCGTCATTTTTCGGAGATCAAGGCTATTTGATTAGCGTTTGACTCACTATTTATTTCACGACTGAACATTTAAATTTTTTAAAAGAAAGTGGGAAAAAAGTTCAAATACCACTTTTTAAAGATTAAGGGTTCGGGGATTGGTTACATAAAGGGAAGGTATTAGCACCCTTCATGTCCGTAGTACTCTACGGGAACCTCTCGATTTTATTTAACTTTTGTGCTATAACCTACTTGCTTTTTGAAAATGAATTTAAAGTGATAAGAGAATAAAGAAGCCTATTATCTACATTTTTTATTGATTTGAGAGGACGAGTGTCCTTTGCCTACGTACCCGTGAGGGATCAAAACCTCGTAGTTCGGGGTAAAAATTGACGTTTGATTTGTTATGTATTTTTTATTTGTTTTGAAAAAAGTTTTAAAATAAAAGCCAAGTGGCAAATAAGAATTTGGTTTGTGTTTTTTAATATTAAAGGAAATGACTGAAAATAAAATTTAGATTGATTGCAATTTTTATTTATGAAATGATGAAATAAAAGGATCACTTGATTAAACAACCAAGGTTTATTATGGAAATGTTTTTTGTGTTTTATTATTTTTGAATGTTTTTGTTGTTTTAAATATTGAACTAAAATAAAATAAACTAACGGAGCGGAAAATAATAAAAACGCGGGGAACCCACACTGGCTTTGGACCACATGAGGACCCTTAACCTAAGCTACAAAGCATAAAAGACAACGCATAGCCCACACACACACACATGCACCTAAGCTATTACATAAAAACCTATTATACATTCTATGGTCTGCGAGAAATAAACGAAAATAAATAACTTACATCAACGCCTAAATTACATTCTAATGTCTGCGAGAAAATAAATAACTAGATATGTATTTACACCACACCTAATGTACATTCTAAATTCATGCAATAAAGTTAGATAAAATTAAATGACGTAATTAAAATATGATATGTATGAGTACGGAATGCGAACGAGAACATAAAAAAATGCAAGAATCAAAAAAATTACAAGCAGGGGGGTGTTAACAGCAAAAAGGGGTGCAAAACTTGGAAAAAAAAAGAAGAAAATTGGGCCTGAGGAGGCCAGACGCGTGTGGGCTGAAGGATTCGATTGGGGCCGTCTGATCAAGATCAGACAGCCTCAATCAGATCATGATCAGGGCATCAGGAGCCCTTGGATTCAGATCAAGGGTACGAGGTGCGAGGGTGCAGCATAACGCATACACCCACGCGCACGGGAATACGCAGGCCTATATATAGGCTGTGTGAAGGTTTTTCCTTCCATTTCAGAATTTCTTTCTCTCTCTATCCTTCCTTCTCTCTAAAATTTTCTCTCTTTTCTCTCTGCTCTTCCCTCTCTCCTCATGAAGTTTCCGGTGGGTTCCCAAGAACACCACCGCGAAGCCCAGTTTTCCGATGAAGGCTGGGAGGGTTCCGGCGGTGGTTGGCCGTCCGGTGCGGCGGCGCCACCGCGTCGGAACCCTAAGTTACTATTTTTTTTAATTTTTTTTTGCTTTCTTCTTCTCTTGCTTCCTTCTACTCGTTTCTGACCTCAAACTTAAAAAAAAAAAAAAAAAACTAACCCTAAACCTTTAGATCTAAAAAAAAAAGAGAAAGAAACTACCTTTTGTTAAACCTTTGATTCGGTCTTGTGGTGCTGTGACTGATGTTGTTGTTTGTAACGGCGACGGTTGGATCGCCTTAACTGAATGGGTTTCAATTTGCAAAGGATTTGTGGATTAGTCTTGATGCTGTGGAATTTGGCCGGATTGATGTTGCTGGCCGATGAACTTGGTTTTGCGTGATTTGGATTCTGTTGTTTGCGTATTGGAACTGTTGTTTTGTTGTGTTTTTTTTCAGATCTTTGGTTGTGGATTTTCGGCCTGTTTGTGTGTTCTTGTGGTGGTTTTCGGCTGTCTTTTTTCTTTTTTTTTTTTTTTTGGTCCCCGCTCCTTTGACTGCTGGGTTCCCTTTTATAGTGGAGAGTTTGATTTTTAGGGTTTGTTGAAACACAGCAAGAAAATGTGTGATTTTAACTCTCTGTTCCAGTTTTGAGGCGTGTGACAGCCTGTTGGAACATGGCCTTTCGCTTGCAAATAGGCGTCAAACAACAAATTTGACTTGGACATTTTGGACGTAAAATAAAAAATAAATAATTAAACAAATTAACACCAATTAAAATAAAATGGTATTGAAAATCAGACTAATTAAAAGAAAAAAAGATTGGACATTAAGAAATGAGGAAATAAAATAAAGATAAAGAGAGACGAGGGCCCATTCGGAACAAAACATGAGGTATTTTAAAATACCTCTCTGCCGAAATTTTTACCGAAAAGTCGAGAACTGATCAAGATCGAACGGCGTCCGAGCGTAGGGTCAACTGACACGTGTCGGTGTACGAATGTAACGATCTTAGGTCAAAAATCGGGGTATGACAACTCTCATGTCAATTGGTGCAGCGACAGATGAGCAACTGGGCTATATGGTTCGAAAGTTCATAAATGTCAACACTCTGAAAAGCATGAGAATGATCAAAAAGGTCACCAAGCTAGAATCTGATCTCAAAGATTCTATGATTCTATCTGATCTGATGGAGGACTTCCCACCACTCTCTAAGGAAGATCATCTAGTGGTGGTACTAGAGTATTCTGCTTGGCATTACAAGAAGACAGGTATTGCTATCAATATTGATCAGCTTTCTGAAACTCTTGGAGGAACTTCTTTGAGAATAGCTAGCAAGAAGAAGAGAAAGTCAAAGAAGATCACTTCAGAAGCTACTGAAGATGATGCTCCTGAACCTCAGCCTAAGAAAATCAAAAAGGAAAAGGTTGTTGCTTAAGTCTCTGGAGTTGGAACTGCACTTCCAACAATTCAAGAAGAGGTGAAAGACATTGAGCCAGTAAAGGTTCTAAATAAAAGAACAAGAGGAAGCAAGGTTGTTGGGTCCTCAAGTTCAATTCCTACTCAACCCATCATCCAGAAGAAGAAAATATCAACTATCAGAAAGTTGAGAGAATCTGAGTATGTGAGGCAAGAAGAAGAAGAGGTTGAAGCAACTGAGTTGGTTACTAGGGAAGTAAGAAAGAAGAAAGCTGCTGATGCTTTAGCTTTACAACAGGCCTTGCAGATTGCAGGTGAGATTGAGGTTCCTGTAGAGAATCTGATCAGTGAAGCTTTTGTTGAAGATGCTCAAAAGGTGATTGAGCTAGCTGAAGATGTGCAGGAGCTGGCTGTTGTTGAACAAGTGACTTCAAACACATAAGAGGGGGGTGAATTGTGTTTCTTTAAAAAATGATTTAAAATAAGCACTTAAAAAATGTTTAAGAAAATAGAATAAAGTGTTTGTAAAATGTTTAAATAAATATAGAAAAAGTAGATGTTAATGTAAAATAAATAACAAATAAAGTAAAAGATATAAGGGATGAGAGAAAAGGACACAAGAAGTTTATCCTAGTTCGGCCTAAAACATCAAGGCCTACGTCTAGTCCCCAAGAAAAAGCCCCTTGAGATTTTCACTAACCTAACTTTTAAACGGGATAAGCTAGTAACCTTTACAAATAAGCGAGCACTATTCAAACAAAACAATCCTTTGTAGAAGAGCCTCTATCCCAGGGATATCACCCTCTCTTGAAATTTTGGGATCGCACCCAATACAAAATAAGAGTTACAATAATAAAGTAATACACCAAATGTGTAGATATGACAAATTGAAGCACAAATCCTACAAATTAAACTATGTAGTATAAAAAAGCTCTCAATAAAATAAATTAGCAAGTGTAAAAATAATGAGTGATGAAATAATATTTTTCACAAAGTTTTAGTGCAAATATGAGTTGTTAAAAAGATGCTAGCACAAGGCACCGATTTATAGTGCAAGATGAAATGAGATAAATTGAAAACAATTCAGCCGTTGGACTCTTTAAATGAAAATAGAAAACTAGCCGTTGCATTAGCACATATGATTAATTAGGAAATATATTTTCCAATGGAACAAAAAATATTTAATGCCACGGTCAAATGCTAATCAATTTTCCAATACAAGATCAATTGTAATGAAATAGGAGATATATGATCTCTTATATGAATGAGAACATGAAAGGCAACGGTAACAAAAGATTTAATACACATGAGTCAAAATATGCTTTATAAGTAAGGGCAATGCTAACCAATGCTCCTGGGACACTGGATAAAGAACAAGAAAATTAATGATTCTCATTTAATTTAGCTCAATTAAAGTGAAAAGTTTAGTCGATAAAGATGGAACTGAGACAAATTGTGTTCCATTTGTTGGTCAAATTTTTCTTAGTGAAGAAGAAGCCTATCTCTTTTATAAGAGAGATGCTTATCAACAAGGGTTCTCAATAAAAAAAGGTAGGTTCGTAAAAAAGAATGGGGTTATTTGTAGACGTGATATTTTTTGTCATCGTGAAGGTAAAGCCTCCTTGAAAATAATGAAACCATCCAAAGAGCAGAGAAATAGAGAATCGTCAAAGTGTGAATGCAAAGCTTATTTACGAATTAAATTACAAAAGTCTCAAGATATATTTTCAACTGAGTGGCGAGTTACATCGTTTATTGTTGAACATAACCATGGTTTGCTAAGCCAAACAGAGGTGCGCTTTTTACGGCTTATCGAGTTATCTTAGAAGATGAACGTGAACGCATTTTCTTATTAAAAGAAGGCGGGCTTTCGGTTAGACAAATAATGCGGGTTTTAGAACTAGAGAAAAATGTGAAGCATGATTATCTTCCATTTACTGAAAAGGACATTTGCAATCTTTTTGTGAAAGCTAATAAAAAAATTGAAGGAAGTGATGTCATGGATCTTTTGAAGTATTGTGAGGATGCAAAAAAAACTTCCTCTAAATTTCAATATGCATATACACTTGATGAAGAAAGAAGGTTAGAGCATATTTTTTGGTCCTAGGCTTATTGTTTTGATTGATACCAAAAATAAGGTGATTTTGTTGTATTTGATAATGTCATTTGGGATTTTTGTGGGTATGAATAATCATAGAAAGACTATACTTTTTGGATGTGCACTCTTACGGAATGAAACGATGGCTGCATTTCGTTGGCTAATGAAGGTAAATATTTCTTAAATATCTTTTTTATTAAAAAAAATATATTTGATTATATGTTCCTTTCTAGTATGCATATGCTTCTCGTCTTTAATTAAAATGGAAAATCTAAATGCTTTTAAATTCTCTATAGACTTTTATATCTTTGATGAAGAAGCCACCAACGACTATACTAACCGATCAAGATCCATGGATGAAAGAAGCAATCTCAAAAGAGTTTCCATTGACAAAACATAGTTTCTGCATTTGGCACATAACTTTCAAGTTTACTTGTTGGTTTAATGCTATACTTCGAGACAAATATGCAAAATGGTGTTCTGATTTTTATGAGTTGTATAAGTTAGAGACATGTAAAGAATTTGAGCATCAATGGCCAGAAGTTGCTGCTAAGTATAACTTGCAGTCAAATAAATATGTGAAAGGATTGTATGAAATCAAAAATTATTGGGCACTCGCTTATCTTTATGATCATTTCTTTGGTGGGATGACAATCACAGGAAGATCGGAGAGTATTAATGCATTCATTAAAAGATTCATCAATTCTCACACAAGTTTAATTGACTTTGCAAAGCAGGTATGTTGTATTGATCATTATATTATAATAACTCATTAGTTTGGAAGGTATGATACATTAGTGTTTATTCCCAAACATCCATATTAATTCATTTAAATTAACTTTAGGTTGATGTAGCAATTGATGATATTAAGCAAAAAGAAGACCACAATATAATGTTAGAGAAGTGCAAATGACCAAATATGAAGTTGATGACACCTTTACAAGAGCAAGCTCATAGGGTTCTCACTCGTTTTTCTAGTCAAAAGTTTCAAGAGGAGTTTGAGAGGTCCACGCAATATTCAATTGATCATGAAAATGGTAATGTGTTTGTAGTGCGGTTTTATAAAGATGTTGATAGCAGGAAACATGTAGTGTTTTGGGATGGTAAGGTAGCTACATGTAGTTGCAAACTTTTTGAATTTTGGGGGATATTATGTCGTCATATTCTTAGTATTTTTCTTCATAAAGATTGTCATGAAATCCCTCCTAACTACTTGCCTTCACGGTGGTTGCTTCAAGCATCATACAATGATAATGATGTGGAATCTCAAGTTAATGTTGTTATTGAGGAGCAGGTACTAGATTGTAACAATGAACCTCACCCGCAACATGTTCATTGTCCTCCAAAATCCAAACCTAAAGGTCGTCTCAAACGGCGACGACTTAAAGGTGGAAAAGAGTTATCACGTAACATTAACACTTGTGGATTATGCAAAGGTTTAGGACATAACATTGTCACATGTCCTCTAAAGGAAAATACGAAGGCAAACAAGAAAAAGAAAATTTGCGAAAATGCAAATTTAAATCCAATTCTCCTTCCAAAAGTTTAGGTACACAATAGATTTCTAATTATTTATAAAATTCTTTAGACTTCTAATTTTTGTATTATTATGTGTATTTGTTACATATTTTAGACTTCTCATTTTAATATATTTGATCATATTGTTTTTTCTTTTAATAGAAATATGTTGGTGATATAACATGGAGCGGAATTTCGAAGAGTTTTGAAAATGAAGCAGATGATAAAGCATGAAATTCTATTTTTTTTGTTTCGTAGAGGATCTAATTACACATTTGATGATTTTGTATTTCATACGTTAATTGGATATGTTTTATCTTTGAAATTGCAAATCTATTTTTGAGTAAAATTCACATGAAGAAAAAAAAAATTGTTTAGATATGAAAGGTGGATTAAAAAAAATGCTTCAAAAAAATTCACAAGAAAAAAAAATAAAGGAAGCGCGTGATGTGTATCTATTTTCTAAAGAGCGTTTTTTTTTTTTTTACAAATTTTCTATAGAGCATTAAATGGAGCGGTTTCCTATTTTAAATTTTTTTTATGAAGATTTCCCATTTTAATTAAGTTGACTAAACTTTTCAATTTAATTGAGCTAAATTAAATGAGAATCATTAATTTTCTTGTTCCTTATCCAGTGCCCCATGGGGCACTGGTTAGCGGCAACCTTAAATTAATAATTAAATTAGTTGTTTTTTGAAGAAAAAAGAATTATTTTCTATCAATGGCAATTACAATAATTAAATCTTATTTACCAAAAACGTTGACGAATTTTTTTTTACTTTTTTTCGAATTTTTATTACTCATAATAAAGAATAATGATTATTTTTTATGAGAAAATGTTAAAAATTTAATATGATTCTTATAAACAATAAAATGACATTTTTTCTTATGAAATGATGTTTTCTAAAATAGAAATATTGACAAATAGCTATTTATTTCATAAAATGATTGTTAATTCGTTGAAACTTTTGGTAAATAAGATTTAATTATTATTGTACTTGCAAAATGTACAATAAGGGATACTAGGGATAAGTATCGTATTCTAGGGTTTAGACTGATTATTGGATGTCTTGAGAGTGCTCTCAAGAGTTTTACTTATAGTCCTCTAGGGGCCTGGGTTACGCTTACTTGACTCCCAAGTAATAAGGGTATTTTGGTATATTGGATGGATTCTAGAGGCTTTCAAAGGCGACTAAGGTGGTTTAGGCGCGCTCTGAACCTGGCAGCCTTCCTGCAGGACGTTGAGGCCTTTATGGAGGACTTTAGAGCTCCTCTAGAGGTCTCTTAGTCTTTTAGAAATATATTGACGGTCCAATAATAATCGTAAATGATAGAAAATAATTACTTTTTCTTAAAAAAAATAACTAATTTAATTATTAATTTAACTATTTTGTATACGGTACACTCAATTTTTGGATGTACCATAGAATTTACATATCATATATGGTTTGACATTATAATTCCTCTTTCAGTTTTAAGGTCTCATGTCTGAAGGTCATGTATCAATTTATGCTCCAATTTTTTTACTGCATTTACATATCGACATTTAACAACAAAAACATGTGTACTTTTGTTTGGATATATATCTACATCTACATAATCATTTTTTTTTTTAAAGATACATCTACATAATCATAAAAGCACAAACTTTATGACATAAAAAAAATTATAGGTGTAGAGTAAGCACAAGAAATCACAGTTGCCTTGTCACCTCAACTTCTCACAATCATCTATAATACCTCAAAGGAACATATATTATTAAAAATTAACGAAATAAAAAATATATATTAAGGGAACTAGACCAAAGTACAAGAAAATACCGTGTCGTTAAAAATCTTACTAAAAAAGCTTAATGGTTAACATTCAGTGAAGAAAATAAGAGTGCATTGCACAAATACAATTAAATTGCAAATCCACAGAAACATAAATCAATTTTGAAGTAAACTACACAAGTGAAATATTGTGACACACAAATAATATTCTTTGACTTAGGGGTAACATAATTACGTTTTACCTTACTGATACCCATACAAATAGTAGTGACAATAGTTATTAATACACCACATAACTACAGGTTTTATCGCACTTGGACAATCATTGTTAGTAACACATGCAATTTTAGCTGCATTTTCAAAGAATTAAATTATTAAAATGTGATAATATATTTGTGTATATGACAAAGTAAAATAAAAATGAAAATGGTGTAAAAAGTACCATACTTTTTACGGACGCTTCAATAAGAAATAGAGAAAGAAATATGATCAAAACATAAACAAACATATTGAATAGAAAGAAAGATAATAAAAGTAAAAAAAATTGGATTGATTTATAAATAAAAATATGCTTTGTTGACTTAAATAATTTTTAGTTCTTAAGAGTTACAAATAGCCATTTATAAAATTATAATTAATGTTAAATGTCTTTAATGAGTATGTCATGCTTACCCCTCGTCTCATTTTTTTCTTATTAAACTTCATTATAGTAACTCTTTTTTTATTACTAAATCAAGAGCGACGAAGACATCAAGGAGTTGCTAGACATCCCGATTAGGTCGGCACCCCCAGCAAACTTCAATCCTCCGCCGCTCACTCATATATTATATATATAGGAAAAAAGAAAAAATATGTACAAGAGAGGGGGCCAAACCAAACCCTCAAAAGGAAACAAAAATTACGGAAAGCAAAAATTAGGTGACCCAACAAGGTCCCTACAAAAATCCCCCCGAACAAACTCGGGCATAATATCCCACTGTCATACCCCATTTTTTGACCACTTTTGAAAATTTTACTCGTTTTTAAAAGCTGAGAAGTTTTGTCGTCTCAGACGAAATTTCGGCAGAGAGGTATTTTAAAATACCTCATTTTTGGTTCCGAAAGGGACATTTTTAAGTTTTATTTATTTTCGTTATTTTTGTTTTATTTTTATTTTAGTATTTTTATGTTGTTTTAATTATTGTTTTTTTATTTTATTAGGCAATTTTCGTTTTTTTATTATTTATCTAATATTCCATTTTAGTTTTTTGTCCATTGGTCCTTTTAGTCTTTTTGTTCAGGAATATAGGGTGTTGTCCAAGCCAAGGGTATTTTGGTCCACTCCATGTATCAGATATTTAAGGGACTGTCAGAGTCAATCAGAAGGGGCACAAATTTCCAGGCAAACACAATTCATTTCGGCTGCCTCACAAAATCAGATCAAACACCCTTTTTTTTTCTTGAACTTTTCTTAAGAACATTCAAACAACTCACAAAAATTTCCAGCAATCTTTTTTCAAGAACAATAACCACAAACTTAACCCATTTTCGAAATCAAGCAAACCTCACACACAAACCATCACCATTTTCGTTTTCATTTACCACATAAACATAAAAAAGCAAATCAGCCAACATCAACAACAACATACGAACCCGAATCGGTTCACCATCAACAGTAAACAACAACGAAAAACAACACAAGGCCAGGCTGAAATCCAAACGGCAAAAACAACTTAACAGTAGCCTGTTCAAAAAAAGGGAAAAGAAGTAGAAGGAAGAGAAGTGAGAAGAACAAGTTTTTCACCGTCATCAACACGAAGTTACCATCCGAACCGAAAACAAAAGTAAGAGAGGTGAGTCGAAGTCTTTGTTCATTTTGTGTTTGAGATTTCAAAGCTAGATCTAGAACTTTTGGTTGGTTTCTTCGAAAATCTAAGGTTAGATTCAAATTTAAAATGAAAAAGGGTGTCTGAGAGTGTGAAAAGTTTTTAAAACGGAGTAGTTTGGTTGCTCCGGCACAATGGTGCCACCACCGGCCACCGCGCCGGAGCAGGAGGTCTCGCCAGAGAAGAAGACTCCATGGCGGCGCTTGTTTTGTGGTTAGAGAGAGATGGAGTTCTTTTTAGTGAGATGTTTTGATGTGTTGAAATGATTGAAAAAACCATGAAGAACCCTTTTATACTATCAAACCGGTTCGGTTCGCCTGTGAACCGATCCAGGCTTGAACCGAACCGGTTCTTTCCTTCCAAAGCCCAGTCTCTCTTCTTCTCCCTAGGCCCAACTGTTTTGCTTTCCTGATTGTTGTTTTCACCATTGTTGCTGCTGCTGTACCCCATTGTTCCTTTGCATATTTTTGTAGTTATATTTTCATGCATTATAATTCAAAAAAAATTAAATCATGTATTGTTTTATCATATAATTCTGTTTAATGTTAGTTACACTTTCATGCATTTTAATCCAAAATTATTCTTCATATCATGCATTGTTTTATTATATGGTTTGTTTATTAATTTAATCTTCATCATATGCATTATAGTCTATATAGGTTTTAAGCAAAAAAAAATCATTATAGGCATGTTTTATGTAGATTTGTTTTATTTAGCATATGTGTTTTTTTATGTGTTTATCTTTGTTAGTTGCTTCATTATTTTAATTTCTTGATTTTAGTGTGTATAATAGGTTTTGTGTAAATATTGCATGTGTTTTATTTTCGTCATTTATTTTATTTTTATTTTTCCGCAAGACCGTAGAATGTATTTAGGGTATGTAATATGTAACCGACACAAGCACCGACATACGCACCGACACTTCACCATTTTATTTACCGTTTTACGTTCATTTATTTTTCGCCGATACGCTAGTTCACCGTTAGTTTAGAAAAGTATTTTTATCTCGAAAAATCAAAAAGGTCAAATTTCGAATTTCTTTAAAATAAACCTTGGCTAGTAACCCAAGTGTTTTCCTTTTATCTTTCTTCATCAAATGTTTAATCAATTTAATATCCACATTAGACATGGATTTCTTGCAATTAAAATTAACCAACTTCACCATATTTTTTCTCTCATGCATTGAGGCCTCGTATCTCTTCTTAAAATCTTTTTTCCAAAATGTTAAAATCAATTCAACCCACCAAAGAAGTTCTTTAGATGAACTACTTGATTTTGATCCCGATTTATTTGGGTAAGTAGGCAAAGGGCTTTGGCCCTTCCAAATCAAATAAAAGTAACCAAAAACATGCTTCATCTTCCCCTTTTCTTTCATTTAAACCCTTAAACAATAATTTTTGAATAAGTAAAAATAATTTAACTCAAGATTAAGAATAGGTAAAAGGTTCCTATGGGATACCATAGTCGATTCGGGTGCTTAACACCTTCCCCAATCGAAACCAACCCCCGGATCCAGGTCTTATATGGGTTTTTACTCACTTTTTCCCTTCCCACGAATAAAAGTTGAGAGTTCAAAGATTAAAAGTCCAAATTCGATTAGTGGTTTGGTACCTGAAAATCGAGAGTACACCCACCAAACCAAATCAGTAACTACATGATCGTGACTAGCAAGCTTGTTCGCAAAACCATTTCCTTCACGGAAGATGTCAGAGGAGAGCACCTGCATACCATGAGAAAAGCAGTTGTGCCAACGGTTCCGCCATCGAACAGGAATCAAAGATGACTTGGAAAAAGCCAATAGGGCCCTAGTAGAATCACCCTTAATCAAAATAAACTTCCAATGATGCCAAGCTGCCATTTCCATTGCAATAATGAACCCCATGATTTCAACCTCAAAAACTAAAAAAACACCAATATTGGCCGAGAAACCGCCCATGAAGGCTTTTGATTGATCTCGGAAAATTCCCCCACAAGCAGCATTATAATTCCGAAGAGAACCATTTGGGTTGACCTTGATGTAAGGATTAGGAGGAGGCTTCCGAACAATCATCTCAATATCCTTCAAACGCCAGAAAGAGGGGGAAATAAGAAACATGTCCAATAGGCTAATGTCAAAGATAGTAGGAAGGCAGTGACCATTCGAAGCATGACCGGACATGGTGACCATAGTAAAAATCATAGCCTTGGCTGCCAAGAGTGATGCATATAACCCATTGAAGCGCATGGAGTTCCGAACAAGCCAGATGGTGTGAAACATGTGGATAATACCTGAAATAAACAGGTCCCGAACTTGGGAGTTGCCTCTAGCAGAGACACAATAAAGGGTAGAAAGAATTGATGTTGTGGAAATAGGTCGGTTCAACTGATCACCTAACTAATTACAAAGACGCGAGGAAAATGGACCGAAGTTTCAAAATTCCTCATGCAAAGAACACATATAGAAACCACTATACAACCACGCCTCCTAATATTCTCATTAGTAGGCATCTTATCATGCATTATACGCCAAAAAATAAAAGAGTGTGGGGGAGGAATACTAACATGCCAAATAAGAGTTGCCCAAGGAAGAGTAGCCGCATAAGGATGAAGAAATGCAAAACATTGCGTAGACGAAATATCACCGTCAAGAGAGTGCAACCAAACCAACTGATCTAGCAACGGTCTGAGAGGAATAATAGTGTTTCGAATGCGATCAGCCGCGTTCGGAAAAGAAGAAACTTTTCGATGAAGAGAGGGAGCTAGCGCAGCAGGGAGATTAAGAAGCGACAACAAAGTCTCACTTAACCAATTGTCGGTGCACACATTAATATGCTAATTGCTACCAACAATCCACATAGAATTACCAATTATAGTGTCCATATGCTTGTGGGTGCCTGGCCAAACCGAAGAGTTGAAGTGACGGTGGAGCGGCCTATCAGCCACTAAGAACCAATTCTAAAAAAGAAGAGACCAGTGGGAATCATGAGCATAACATCTCCAACTTAACCTTAATAATAATTTGGCATTAATATCACGGATGGAACGAATGTCTAATCCACTCTCCTCCCAAGGCACACAGAGATGTTTCCAACTTAACCTTAATAGGTTGCGTCTTCAGCAACTTCATAGGCCATTCGTACACATGAAACGAGTAAACTAACATGCCATGAATAATGTATTTTATCAGATGCGCACGACCCATAATAGATAACAAAGAACCCTTCCAAGTAGCCATTTTCACCTTAATTTTATCAACAATAGCTTGGAAGTGGACACATTTCGACTTGCCTTTGAAGATAGGACAACCCAAGTAACTAAATGGAATGGCCCCTTCAGTGAAACCCGTCATATTAGAGTTCATAGTAGTGCGATGATTAGCCATAACTCCTGTATAAAATTTACTCTTAAGAAGGCTAATCACCTACCCAGAAGCCTCAAAATAATAATTAAAAATTTGCAGCAAGCATAGGATGTTTTTCGTCGAGGCAATACAAAAAATGAGAATGTCATTGGCATAAAGAACATGGGTCGGAAAAGAGATTCCTTGAAAATAAGACATAGGAGAGAGTCTGTCTGAATTAGCAGCAATAGAAATAGCACGGCTAAGCACCTCCTCTGCTAAACAAAAAAGCAACGGGGACAACGGATCACCTTGATGCACCCCATGGGCACAAGAAAAATAAACCACCTATTCCCATTGAACAAAATAGATAAGCGAGCTGAATGGAGGATCACATAAATCCAGTCACAAAAAATAGTTGAGAAACGAAACTACTGGAGGACAAGCAAAAGGAAGTTCCAATCTAACGTATCTAATGCTTTTCGGATATCAATCTTAAGAGCAATAATCCTGTTTCTTATCAAGAATATTAATAGCTTCTGAAGCAAGAATAACACAACCTGAAATATGCTTGTCACGAATAAATCCCCATTGGTTATAAGAAATAATCCGAGAAGTAATCGAAGCCAAGCTGTCAACAAGAATTTTTGTAATAATCTTGAATTGAAAATTAGGTAAAGAAATGGGATGGAAATAACCCATTGAAATCGGACCCTTCACCTTTGGAATAAAAACAATAGTATTCGAATTCAAATTCGGCAGCAAGAAACTTGTCTGGAAAAAAAAAATCTTGAACAGACATCAACACATCATGCGCAACAATATCCCAAAAAAATTGATAAAAATGACCTCCAAACCCATCAGGGCCGAGGGTGCCATCAATATTACGATGAAACATCGTCATTTTAATTTCCAAGGTTAAACGGCAAATTCGTTCAAAAAATATTATCCTCGGGAGTCACCAAGGAAGGAATAACCTCGGCTATCAAGGAGTTTGGCGTACAAGCATTCTGATTCCCAAAAATGTTACGGAAATAATCAAGAATATGAATTTCAATGGCCTCAAGGGTCACATGAACTGTGTCACCATCTATAATCATAGAAATTTTATTAGAAACATATTTAATTTGCACAACACGATGGAAGTAGGTTGTGTTTCTATCCCAGAAAATGAAACTATTGATGCAAGCTCTCTCCCTCCAAAACTGATCCTAACAATTCAAAGCAGCCTTTAGAACCATTTGTGCTTGCAAGTTCTGCCCAAGAAGCGTGTCTGAAGGCCATTATGTATCTATAATATGTTGAAGGTTCTTAACTTCATTAATGGCAAGCTTAACTTGACGATAAATAACACCAAACACCGATTTATTCCACAATTTGAAATCGGACTTAACCCTCTTTAATTTTTGTTGCAAACACGCCATGCCCATACCACCCACATGTTTTATCCAAATTTCTTTAACAAGTCGTTTAAAATCAGCATGAGTTGTCCAAGGAAAACTCTTGGGAAACATATAAAGGATGATGATTCGATTGATGTTTAATCATAGCACAGCAAGAAACATTACGCCAAAAATCCAGCCATTGGTCATTGCAAATTGCTCTATCCAGACAAAGAGCTACACTTCCACTACCCAAACACCATTATACCAAATATAGAAAACACCTTGAGTGTCAAAAAGCGTTAACAAATTAGCATTGGACCACCCTAAAAAATCATTACATGAAGTCAAGTTAGCATGCATTCGTCCCCGTTTTTCATGTCCACCTAAAACATCATTAAAGTCTCTTAAAAATAACCATGGACCATGGAAACAACCTTGCAAATTTGTAACATCAACCCATAAACGGCGCTGCTCAATATACAAGTTTTGTGCATAAATTGTTGCCACAAACACCTTTTTATCATGACAAATAATCTCTAAGACAACACATTGATCGGAAACAAAAATAACAGTCACATCCAAATCATTTCCCCACAAAGCCCACAGACTAGGAATTCTTGGCAAATGATCATTCAAACAAAATTTGGTAACATTTATACTTCTCCAAAATAAATGAGGGACGTTATCAAAAGAGATCATAGGTTCACCAATAAATATTAGAGTAGGTTTGTAAGTATCATAGAGGTTTTTAAGAGTAATACGAGAATCCGAGTTACCTATACCTTTTATCTTCCAATAAAGAATTTTCATTGAGGATTTTGTAACGGACCCCGGGAGCGGGTTTGATAACCTTTATTCTTCTTCCGGTTGCTATTGGAAACAACAGTGGTAAACCCATCCTCATTAGCCACATTAGAAACAACCAGGGCATGTTGAATGATCTCAAAGTCTCTAGTAATAATAGGACAGCGATGTGGAATAACGGTTGCAAAGGGATGCGACTGTATGGCAAGAGAGTTGCATGTAGCCGTAACTTCCAACCCATCAGGTTCAATGTGCGCAGTGTTGGAACAATATGTGTTTAACATTTCCACCTTGAGTTTTGATGATAACAAAGTATTAAAAGTTCAATTGGATATGCTAATATTTGTTCAAGTGTGCATGACCATAAACTAAAAATTTTAAGTCTTAAAACAAGGTATTGGTTCTGAAAGAACAAATGAGAGCAAAAGAATTTATAAAGGAAGATTATGTTGCAAGTCAGAGTCTGAAGCCACCAGAGTCTGAACCCTGAATTCAGTTTATTTGGTTATTTGAAGACACAAGATTGCAGAAGCAATGAAAGGCTGGAGTAACGGCTATTTCAGAGAAATTAGAATGCATTTAATGCTTATCCACTGAAGAAGCGCATAAAAAGGACAATAGTATAATTGTAAAACCACTACTCCATTACTCCACTCATGCATGCGCATAGTACAAGCTACGGTTGTGTCTCTGGTTAATTCTCCAAACAAGAAATGGATTTCAAATTATTCCCTCCTACGACATTAACCAAATCAAGCAACAGATCATTAACATTTGATAAAGCTTCGTAACGACTCTTTTTATGTGCTGGCAATTCTCGAACGTATCTTTCATGCCTCTATATAAAGGAATGAAGACTTGAAGTTTTGGAGAGACTCTACAACGTTTTAAAAGTGCCAAAACTCTGCTGAAATTGTTGTGCATCATTCACTTAGAATTTCTTAATAACTTTCATATTTTAGAAGTACTCCAGAGTCTTAAGAGTCTGATTCTGATTTGTATTGTGAACACCACTGATAGTATATCAAGTGTTCAATCCAAACTTATTTTGTGTAATTTGTTTTTTTATAAGTCTCTTGCTTTTGTGCTTGAGCGTAGGAAATGTCTTGCTTCTGTGCTTGAGTATTTGAAGTCTCCCCTTCTTAAAAGTCTTGCATGTGCGCTTGAGCATTTGTAATCAGATATTGATTTTAGTGAACTCAATTCAACCCCTCTTCTGATGGAGCTCGTCAACTAAAGAAATCAAGCCATACACCTGAAGAATTATGAAGATAAATGGAACAATCTCAAGGAAGTAGTAAACATAGTCCTTGATGATCTTCAAAGATTATATGTACAAGCTCAAAACCAGGCTCTGGAGAAATGGTTTGATGAAGTTACTGAAAGCATGAAAGATGTTGAAGTCAAGAGAACAATGAAACAATTATCAGACTCTCCTCATTATTTTGATTATTCAAAGAAGACTCCTGCTTCAGTAAATCAAGGTCTTGATACTTCATGGATCTCTCAGATGTTTGTCAAGCCAGAGAAAGCTGCTTTGAAGAGTATGAACATGGAAGACCCTGAAGAGATGAATCTAGTTGAGAAACTTCAGGAAGATCTATTTGAACATAAAATGGTATCTGAAGATCTTAAAAGACAACTGGCAGAGCTGAAAGAAGAGTAGAAGCAAAAGAGAGTTATACAGGAAGCTCGTAGTAAGAAGACAAAGGATCTTGAGATCAGATTGAAAAATCAGTATGATAAATCATTAGCCAAGCAAGCTGCTTTGGAACAAAGAATTCAGGAGCAACATGTGGAATCTTTGAGGAAACATGATGAGACTAATGCAGGGATTGCTGGCATCTTGAAGATGCTGAAGAAACAATTGTAGAACCCTATATGCACACCTGTTTTTGTTTTTGTTTATCTTATGCCTCTGATCTATTTTTTATGCTTCTGATACTTTAATTCTCTCTGATACAATATGTTCATTCTGCATTTGATATATTGTTTTTTCTATGATAGAAATATTCATGTTGATCCATCTTTTCTTACTCTAGATTTTAATTTTTAGTCTTTTTGTTGATGACAAAAGGAGGAGTAAGACATAATAACATTTAGGCTCTGAGTCCACTAAATTAAGATTAAAATTAATTTAGGATAACCTTCTTCTCATCTCTTAGTCTTTGGATTTTATGTGAATTATTTTTGAGTGGCGTTTTTATGCTTAAAATGAATTTAATTAACTTGGATAGAACTCAGGGGAGCTTACAAATCTCACTTTAAGAACTATCAGACTCGGGGGGGGGGGGGGGGGGGGGGGGGGGGGGGGGGGCTTACAAACCTCAGACCCTACAGTCAACTTGTTAATTATATTAACAACAATTGACTATTAATACTAGTGGTTGTCATCATCAAAAAGGGGAGAAAAGATAGGATTTCGGCTTTCTAGTTTGAGGAAGGTATGGTTTCCGTTTCTGTTTGAGAAAAATAATAAGGATTCGGTTATTCAAAATTTCTAGATATGGCTTGTGATTGAAAGGAAAAGGGTTTGTGTGTTGGCTTAGGTTTCTGACTGGTTTTGATTCTTGGGTGACAGAAAAAGGGGAGGCGGTGATACTTAATATCTGGTAGGTCGAACCAATTTGATAGGAACCATCAGATCCTACCAAAGAATTAATAGTAACAAACAGATGGTAAATAAGGAAAATAGGATGCTTTATTGATACGAACGAAAATAGTAAACTAGTATAAGAGAGATTATCTAACTACTACCAGAGCAAAGCTCCAACACTACTCATAGATGAGTCCTACTATGGCCTTAAACAGAAAACTTAATATGTCATACTCTAAAACTCCTAAGAAATCCCCTTTATCTATATATATCCTTGAATTCTAAGGTTGGGTTATCCATAGACAAGCATTTTGCCTATGTGGCACCTCTAAAAACACTTCTCATGAACTAAATTTGATTCATTCTTAAACTAAGATCATTATTATTATTATTATTATTATGTCTATGTGACACCTTTAAAAACATTTATCATACTCTTTTATAACTTCGCACTCTACATTATAATGGAATATAATTCATCAAGTGAGATTGCACAAAAGTATTTATAAAGAAACATTAAATCTTACGTCTTTTCTAGCAGAATTGATAAATTGATTAGTATCTGAAAAGTCATGGTTCTGAAGTAAAAGATATTACATTACATTCATATGTCTCAACATTTGTTATATATATAAAAAAAAAAAAAAAAGTCTCTATATAATTTTCCAACTATATATCTCCATACGTGTTATATAAAAAAAATGTCTCTATAATTTTCCCACTAAACTTGAATAGTAATAATTATTGTTTAGTTTTTTTTGGTTACACTGTTGTATAATTATCATTTAGTTATAAGTTATAAAAACTTCTCACTTCTTCTCAACCAATTTTAATATTAACCTTATTAATATAATATAATACAATACAATTTTATTTATTTATTCTTTGTTAGTTGTAAGATCATTCTATATTAATTTGCATTCATATATACATCGGTTACATATATCATTCACCTTTCATATATTAACTACCATTTTATACCTTGAATGCATTTAGAATTATTATGTGCTTATATATATTGTTTCATTCTAAGTAGTTTTTTGTGGCGGTGGGTGATATATAGTCATCTCTTACTATAACAGGTATGTGACTCGATGATTAACTCAATGATTGAGAAATTTGCATATGAGATAATTGTATTTTATTGGTGTTTATAAATTGTAATTGTTTGATTGTACTATTATGACATCTTACTTTTTTTTTTGACAGTATGATATCTTACTATAATTTGTTTTTATGTCTTTTTAAGGATATTAAATTTATAATATAAATCATTATCACCTAAAGTTATACATTAGAAATTTCATTTTACTCTGGCCTAAAAAAATAAAGACAATAAGGTGGAATTGTATCATGGAAATGATGTTATGATACTGATTTGTTTTTCTACCATCATGCATGTCGCTAAAATAAGTTTTTGAAACATTTGGAGAAGTTGGTTTCAAAGATAGCAAACTAATTATTATTATTATTTTGGAAAGGGGTGACAAATAATATTGATTTAATTGAATCATGACTCTAAGAGTTCTAATGCAGAGATTTCATACACTCAAATAGTATTTATATTTAGTGGGACATTAATTTTATTTTGTTTGGAGATGAATATTTAGTGTTGGTTGTGGATTTTATGATATACAATTGTACTTTGTGTAAGACTGCAAGAGAAACTATGTTTGATCTTAATTATATGTTTTGATTGGTTTGTTTGGCAAACTAGCAATATATTGCTAGTTTACTTTCTTCGTTTTTTTACGCTTACATTATTCATTTTAGAATTTTAACAATAAAAAGCTATGTAATTTTCGAAGTTTTTCTTTTAAGTCTTTCACTTTACTGCCCTGTGATGTCAATTTGCTTCTCAGACTAATGAGATACCCGTACAAAGGCGCATTTTTGTGTGTATTCGTAATATACAATAAGTTATATTGTTAGTTAAATTGAAGTTAAGATAGTAGTTAAAATTGTTTATAATATTGATATAAGTTAATTAAAAATCGTTTATTAAGTATAATTTAAAAAAAAAAAAAAAAAACCTTAAAGTATAGATAAGTGGAAAAATGTCATGTCTTTTTGCATAACTTTTTGGTTTGTGCCTTTTATGGATGAACCTTTCTTTGGTTCAGTTTTATATCACATGTCACATCATTTAACAGTTCTCTAGCGCGGACTTAAATCCAATAATATGAAGGTAACAATTATATATCGTGGACTTAAATCCAATAATCTAAATTGAATGATTTTAAAACTAAGGGACTAAAACTAAGTACAAATAAGAGACTAAAACTACAATTAAACCTAAATATTTTAACCGAAATTTTGTTGAGTACCTTATGTAAAGCCACTATTCAAATTCTAAAACTAAATTTATAGTATATTACAACTAAATGTCACGATAATTCATTAAGAAAATGCCTTCAACTATATTTTTTAAAATTAACCAAAATATAATAATAGTATGTTTAATTATACCAATAATCTCTAAATACAATTCATTAAAAAAATGGCTTCACTTATTTAGGGACATAATTAGGTAACGCAAAAGAAAATTTGTCTTCAGAAAAATTGAATTTTCAATGAATATGAGAAAACTTAAATAAGATATGTAAGAGATTAAAAGTGAGAAGTTGATGCATAATCAAGAACATAAGTAAAAGATGATAAAAGACAAAACAACTAAAGATTAAACCATATGCTACGCAACTTTTCTCATATAACAATTTTTTTTTTAAGGTTGTACCATAATAATGTCTATAAACCTCTATTTATTTTCTTAGTGTCAATAAGCCTTCAACTTTTTTTTTAAAACAAGCCGTTCTAGTTATAATTCTATTAAACGAACCATTTTTTATTTTTTCCGTTCCCAATTTTTAAAAAGTTTGTTGTTAAAAGGGTTCAATATGTTTTGGGTCCCAACTTTTTAGTGTCAAAATTACAATTTTTTAGTCAGTTAAATCATTTTTTATTATAAAAAGGGTTAAATATGTTTTTGGTTCATATAAACATGTCAACTTTTTGTTTTAGTCCCTCTAAAAAATTTCTTCAACTTTTAGTATCTAAAAAATTCATCATCTTCACTTTTGGTCCCTCCTTTAAAGTATTTGTTAAGTTCAATATGTCGTTGTAAAGATTATTTTTTCTTCAATTTTAGAGTAGGGACCAAAAGTGAAGATGAAAAAAATATTTAGTGACTAAAAGTTGAAGTATTTTTTTAAAGGAAGTAAACTAAAACGTTGACATATTTATAAGGAGCAAAAACATATTTAATTCTAAAAAATAATAATATTTATCCGTATTATAATGAAACTCGTGCAACGCACGGGTTGAATACCTAGTATACAAATAAAGAGAACATTCTAGTATTTAACCTTAATGGGCCTCTTACTATTTAATTCTAATCCTAATGGGCCACTTACTAATAATCTACTTAAACTTAACTAACTACCTACTAATTACTCAAAACACCCTCTCATATTGGATCCTAACAATAGATTGATTCATGATGCTATAAATTTCTCCTCCTAAAACAACATATTGTTACTCAACCTCATACGAAAAACGAACAAACATCACCCCCTTCAATCACCAAAACCTCACACGAACCAACACCAAAATTCCACCGGACCCAAGCCTGCGATTTGACCTGTATGATACCGTAGAGAACAACCATGGGCCAAACACCTTCAGCCACTATCGAAACGTGAGAAGACGAGCTCATCAAAGACCCATCAGATGTCCTCTAATGAAGGGAGTTAAGGTTGTTAGCCGATAGGATGAGAACGATAATCTAAAAGCAATGATACAACGAAAATTCAAATTAGAACGAGAATTCTCATTTGAATTGTAATTTACGATCAATTATTAATACACAATATAATTCACAAAACCTATAATTATGTCAAACCAAACCTAAACTTAAATAAGAAATAACTACACAGGAGACTAAACAACTTTGATATATGTGATAGGATTATCAACAATTTAAACTCTATCATGAAAGGTGGTTGAATTTATAAATGTGTTAATCTCTTTTAGAAATTATTAAATCACATACCTAATCCATCATCATCATATATCAAAGTGAATTTGCAGAAAATAAAGAGTAAGGGATAAGTGAACACCATATTTATAGAGGTTCCCCAATCATCTTTCCTATGGGTACATCCTCTTTTCGTAGAAGAAAACGCCTCTTACACAGACTTAACTAGAATGTTAAAAATGTTTACGAGAGATAATTATAAAGATTCCTTCAATTTACTGTTAAGAGTCCCACATCGGATATAAGATGGTCTGACAATGTGTTTATAAGTGGGGATAATCCTCACCTCACAAGCCGGTTTTGTGGGGTTGTGTTAGGCCTAACCATGATTTCTAAGATGGTATCAGAGCCTCTTCAAGATCTATTGGGCTACCTACTATCAGGTTTCCGCTATCGGGCCGCCTATCATTTATGTCCACGAACCAAGCCCAATAGTACTGGTTGTGAGGGGGGGTGTTAAGAGTCCCACATCAGATAGAAGATGGTCTGATAATGTGTTTATAAGTGTGGGAAATCCCGGTTTTGTGGGGTTGTGTTAGGCTCAACCACGAGATAAAACTCTTGATAAGAGTTTATAAAGAGGATGCACTCCTCACATCACAAGCCGGTCCAATCCGGTTTTATGATGATGAGTTAGTCACAATTTCAACATAGTATCAGAGCTTGTCGAATTCAAGGGCCACCTACCTATTCACGCACCAAGTCCAAAGAGTGTTGGGCGTAAGGGGGTTGTATTGGAAGGAAAAAAAAAACCAAGTCCCACATCATATAGATAAGACTCTTGATAAGACTTTATAAAGAGGAGGCTCTCCTCACATCACAAGCCGGTTTTGTGATGATGAGTCAGTCCCAATTTCAACATTTACGAATCACCACGATCCTAATTCTTTTACACTTTTTAACCACTCTAAAGTCTCAAATCCTGAAGATCCGTCTCAAATTGGATGAATCTCAAGATCTTCGGATCAAGCTAGAATGCAATTGTTATCCACCATTTCCTCAAAGAGGTAGTATAGGTATAACTTAAAAGGACCAAAGTCAAGTTTGAGGAATAAAAATTGAACTTTCTGCCAATATGAATTACTTTTGTCATACATTTCCTATTATTTGTTTTAGCTTCATTTAGAATTAAACAAAATAATAACATTTGTAAACTCATGCACGAAGGACAATCATACTTTTTCAAACCATGTAATACACCATTGAAGTATCCAACACCAAGGTAAAACTTATGCATTGCTTCCAATACTCATCCTTTTTTTCTTCTCCAACTAAAAACATGGTATACACACATGGCATAGAGATTGCTTTAACTTTTGGTCTATATGCTTGTTTGCAAAAGGGAGATTTGGAATAAGGTATGCCTATATCACACCCCAACTAGATTAATAAAAACAATCGATTAAAAGGACTATTTAACAAACCCACTTGGTTGGTTGCTGATGTTGGTTTGGAACCTTGAAGTTTGATCTTCTTAAGGTATTGGGTTTAATTTCTCTCAATGCCAATTTCGATGGATTATTTCATACATAACTATACATTGACTTTAATTCGGGCCCACACAATTGAACAATGGGATTGGAACCCTCATATTAGTCGGACATTGGGTCAGATACCGAGTTTTCCAAAAAGAAACTGTTATGGGGTTCTCGCCGTTGGAAAAAAGAAAAAAAAATAGAATAACAAATAAAAGTCACTTCCCTTAGCTACAACCAAACTACTATCCAACACATTCACAAAAGCTAATCCTTCAGTTAAGGACATAGAACAATATCATGTTCATACATTAGAAACTCATCACCATCATCACAAAGGTTTTGATCAGCAAGTTGCAGAAAACAACATAAAACTTGTGCGTTAGTGATGGTTAAAGTATTTTAGACTAAAATTCAAATCAAAGACAACTACTACAATTGCCAAGTTCTTGAACAATAGCTTCCATGGTTGGCCTCTCGAAAGGAGAGTCGTGGGAACAAAGTATTGCCATTCTTGCTAGTTTTGCCGCTTCGTATTCGAAAAATCTTCCATGGAGATTCTGGTCAATGAATTCTTGGAACTTGAAGGATTCTGCTGCGAGGCGCAATGAGCTAGTGATCTTATGCTTTCCGGTGAGTATCTGGAAAAGAAGGATCCCAAAAGCGTAAACATCGCTTTTATCGGTGAACCGGCCAGTGGTAGTGTATTCAGGAGCAAGGTAACCCTTTGCAGCACTACCCTTTAGTGAAGAGAAGACAATGTCGTTGGTGAGAAGCTTGTATAGGCCGGAATCTGAGAGCACCGGATTCTGTCGCTGATCGATGAGCACTTTCTCGGCTGATATGTTTTGGTGAACAAGAGCTGGTTTGTTTGCTTTGTAAGCATGCAAATATGCTATGCCTGATTCACAAATCAAGGTTCAGTGTACACATCAAAATTGAAAACCATAGTAATGAACTACTTGATTCATTTTGATTACATTATTCAGTAATCAAATGATCACATCATCAAATGGAGTATGAATTAAAATGAATGCATAAAACATTGTTAGTAAGAAAGGGAAACAAACTACATTTCAAATACAGTATATAAATAAATAATATAATGTGCACAAGGGAACGGTATACAGTATATTTAGAAGTGCCTCTAAGTTTTAAAGGGCAGCAAAAGGCGGCCTGGTGCACGAGGCTCCAACAAGTTGGATCAGGGGACGGTAAATGTATGAAGGGATTTGGATTTGATGCAGTCACAAATTCCACGCATTACGCAGTTACCACTGTTAGATCAAGATCGGAAGACGTATTTTAAGCTCAGTTATTTCAGGATTTAAAAAATCAAAACCGGCTTTGCTTTATACACAACTTGATTTCGTTCCAACAGTGCTAATTGCATGATTCTGTGACAGCAGCAAATACAAATTGATGTATATAGCCTTGCCACCTGCAAGTTACGAGACAACGAGAACCTTACAGTAGTGTCAAGGCTTGGCCTCATTGAAGCATCTATTAGTAGTGGTGAAAAAATAAAAAATAGATGTTTTGGTAATAAAAGAGAGTATAGAAAGAGTTACCTTTAGCAATTCCTTTTACAATAGAAACTCTAGTTGACCATTCAAGGACTTCGCCATCACCTTCCTTCACATCAAGGTATTGAGACAAATTTCCATTAGAAACAAAATCGTAAACCAAGAAGCATTCACCTCGTCCCCTCGAGCAACAAAATCCTCTCAACCTCACCAAATTATCATTCCTCAGTGATGTCAAAATGTTCAACCCTTTGAGAAACTCACCTTCGTCTGATTTGCAACTAGTTTTACTAATGCTCTTGATAGCAACGATAGATCCATCTCTTAAAACACCTTTATATGTTGCACTAAAGTTACTCTTACCCAACAAATTCAATTCCGAGAAATACTGAGTCGCCGATTCCACTTCTTCCAAGTTGAACCTGAAACTCTGAAACATATCTTGCTTATCTCCATTGAAATTCCTACTATCAGCCAAAGGGTCCCATCCATTAGCATATTCAAGGCTAACCAAAGGAGATCCATTTTTCCTGTATATTCCCTTGGTTTGGTCGGTACTTAGACGGCTTTCAGTGATATCAAATGCGCTTCCAAGCTTTTGCTTGCGCCGACGGTACATTGTAAACGACATAATGCCTATTGCTGACACTGCAATTGTCGCCAAAACTATGCCAACGGTAATAGATGCTGTCTTCTTGGATTTTGACGAGTTTTGGCACCGAGTTGTATTGCAAGGCAACTTTATATCTGCAGTTTCTGGGATTTCCTTTGACATAGCACCAACTCCTGCTCCATATGGTTCAGGTCTGTTTGGATTGACATGATCTGAAGCATTGCAGGCTTTCAAAGATGAAAATCCAGCTCCACATAATCCCAAATTGTATTCGTACACGAATTTATCATCTAGTCTCTTCAAGCCTTAAATAAAACAAGTAAATCAAATAAACTTATTTTAGATTAATCATTTCTGATGAATTAAAACATTAACTGGAAGAAAAGAAAAAGTCAACAGGCTTAACATAATGAGTAACATAGCTATTATGATCCTTAAATGTGTGATTCACCATAGTCTTTGATTGTGTCTTTTGTTGGTCAGTTTTGTCCTCAAATATGTCGTCCGTTGCATTGTTTGGTCCTCGAATTTATCTAATCTTATGTCAGAGAATTCGGTCCATAAATAAAATTGCTAAACAAAAGACACACTTGAGAATCTTTTTGTAATATCGGTACATCCGCAGACCAGTGTAACTGTGTCTCACACATTTACGGATCAAAATGATTGTTATTATGATCCTTAAATGTGTGATCCACCGTAGTCTTTGATAGTGTCTTTTGTTGGACAATTATGTCCTCAAATATGTTGTCTGTTACATAGTTTGGTCCTCAAATGTTCTAATGTTAGAGAATTCGGTCCATAAGTAAAATTGCAAAACAAAAGACACACTTGAGGAAGTTTTTGAAATATCGGTACATCTGAAGACCAATGTAACAGCGTCTCACACATTTACGGATCAAAATGATTGTTTACTCATTAAATAACTTAAAGAACTGCAAAAGAAATTTCGCCAAAAAATGACCGAAGAAATAAATAAAATCGAACAGTAGCAACTTGATTACCAGGAGGTACATTCCCAGAAAGGGTATTGTTATGAACATCCAAAACTTGAAGAAAAGGAACATCAGCTAGTTTAGTTGGAATTGAACCAAAAAGATTATTAGAGCTCAAATCCAGCCTCATCAACATTCCTAAGTCACCTAGACTAGCAGGTATAGCTCCAGCTAACTTGTTTGACTGTAGAGCAAGAACACTCAGCTTTTTCAGATCACCAAGCTGAGTAGGTATGCTTCCTGTTAACTGATTATAACAAAGTTGCAAAACTACAAAACCATGTACAAATTCAAAAATTAGTACACTCCCAAATTTGAATCAACAATCTAAAAAAAAATAAGCAGTAGGAAAAAAAAATCAAATTTTTAAGTTGCAACTTAAGTAGATTTAGAAAATGTAAATCACTTGAAGAAAAAATTACTAACAAATTATAGAGTTTAGAAAGACTAAAAATAGGGTAACAAGAAATTATTAAAACCTAAAAGTATAGTTACCCTTTTAATTAATTTGTTCACACCTACCTTTTGCAATTAAAACACAAGACATTAAGTACTCCTAAATTAAATTTGTAGTTGCATAAAGTATCTTTTAAAGCAGATTTCTCAACCAAAAAACATGTTCATAACCATTGAATCCAAAAAGTATTGTATGCAATAATATCCTTTCTCATCTCATAAAAAATTATTTTTTAGTTTAAGAGAAAGTCAAATCACATGAAAATGAAACTGAATAGTACAAAGATCAAATCTTCCATTAACACAAAAAGTAAAGAAACAAACTTTAAAATCTTCAAGCAAAACCCAGATGCAAAACACATAAAAATCCAAACTTTACAACAAAAACATAACTATCATACCTTGAAGATTCTCCATTTTCCCAATCTCAGAAGGTATTTCACCAGACAAATGATTAACATTCAAATACAAATCACTAAGCATAGTCAAGTTAGCAATTTCCTTAGGTATATCACCATACAAAGAGTTGTAATGCAAGTACAATCCAGTCAAATGCTTCAAATCACCAATGGCAGGTGATAATTTACCAGAAAGTCCTTTCCCTTGCAATGAAACATTTGCAACTTGACCCTTTTCATTACAAGCTACACCTTCAAAAGATTCATCACAAGGGTTACCATGAATTTTCCATGAAGACAAAAAATGTCCTTCTGGATCCAAACTTGACTTTAAATCCAAAAGTGCTTTTAGTTCAGCATTTCCAAGTACACTTTTTGAGTTTAAAACCAAAAACATAACAGAAAAACTATGAAACATAAACATAAACATAAACAGTGAACACTCCATTTTTAGTACTTGGTTTTTTAAGGATTCAAACTAGATTTTTTTTGTTTAAACTAAAGTGGTTCTTTAATGTTCAATGTTTGTGTTTGGTTTCTGAACAATGTGATGGTGGAGGTAGTGACAAAAGTTTGTAGAGAAGTGGACAAGTCAGAAAATAAAGACAGTACATAAAAATAATAATAAAATAATAAATAAATATAATGATTATTTTAAAGAAAGAATGTGAAAACTGAAAAGTGTTGTACATGTTGCAGTGCATGCAATATGTGATGGAATATTGACCGTTGGATTTGTTGTACTTTTGAAACAAATGTGAGTTGCATATGGTGTTACTACAAGTTACTAGTTCAAAGCATTGGGATGCTTACTAGGTCCATTTGTATTTTGTCCTATGTTTATCAAAAAATTCATCAACTATTAATATACTATTTAAAAATAAAAACTTATACACCATTTAACTGTGTCATAAACAAAATTTTACTTTTTAGATAAATTAAATAAAATTAGATACATTAGTTATTCAATGTATCTAAAAAGTCAAATTTTATTTATAATTGTAACAGGATGAGTACTTCTTCTTATATTTATGGCGACATCGGTGGTGTTTTGATTAATGTTGGCCGACTAGAGTAGGAGTTGCATATTTACTCTCCGTTGTTTTAATCAAACCAATAACAATTACTCCTTCAATCACATTTATAAACAAAAAATTACATTTTAGGTTCATTCAATAATTAATGTATCTTGTCACATTTATGTATCAGATATATTAGTTATTCACTGAACTTAGCAAATTATTTTTTGTTTATAAATATGAGCGTACAGCAAGTCATTATTTCAATCGTAAAAATAAAAAGATGATTAACGTCTAACAATACTATCAAACTCATTGAAGTTTTAATCATTTTTTAAGTAGTAATCCATGATAAACAACTTATAAAAGCGATTCATATTAGAAATTCTCCTCTTTATTTTTAACTTTTGATATAGAATCTCCTTAATTAATTGATATGGAGTGAACTGCAAAAGTGGAACTTTATTTTATGACTGAGTGCGGTAAAAGCAAGAGAGAGTGCCATGCCAATATCATATGGCAACATTATTATGATACCTAAAATCAAGAGAGATTGTGCCATTATACTAGCACCTAGGAAAAGAGATGATAATAATTGTCTCGATTTCAAATTTAAGCTTTGATAAAACCATACCTACAGTTGTTTGGTTACAATGCTCTAACTCAAGTATTTCCCATGCTAAATGAGAAAAAAACAACACACACACATTAAAGATTACTCTCTAAAATAAAAAGTTTTAACAACGTCTATCTTAAAAAGAGACAAAAGAGTTTTCGGATGGGAGGCATAGAGGTTCCAAGCTTAGCCAAAAATTCTGCACTTTGGTTTTCCTTTTGAAGAGTGTGACAAATAATAAGAGGGCATTCCTAAATAAAATTCTTTACATTTTAAATCAAAACCACATAAACGTGAAATCTCATAGCATGACCTTTGAGAAAGTTAATACAAAGCAAAGAGTCAGAGTAGCAAATTAACTCAGTTATATCGGAATTTAATTTAGTTAAAAGAAAAAGTTATGTATTTTGTCCAAATTTAATGTAGTATAGTACATTTAAATTTAAATTTATATTTAAGATGGGAGGGTAAACAATATTTCCTTATAAAGAAACATTCAATTTGAGGAAAAAAAAGAGGGTAAACAATATTTTTTAGGGAAAATGTATAATCAGTTATTCACATCTATTTATCGATTAATTGAATTTGTATGCCATTATTTTATTTTTTTAAGAAGCCAAAATGAAATATAATTAATCAAAAGTGGTTCATCTAACACAAGGTGTGCCAAGAAGAACCCCCCACAAGAAATACAATGTTATGAGTATGTTGCCACAAAGCTCAACGAAAGAAAAATACCAGAAAAAACTACTCCCTAATACCCATACATAATAAATGGTTCCGCCACCAGTCATTGTAACTGAAAGCAGTATAGAGCAATTTAGTTTTTAACCAAGAAAAAGACATAAACTTGACGTAATCTAATAACTTGATCAAATTCTGAGCTTTGTTCTTAAAAATTTTGTTGTTTCGTTCCTTCCGAATGACCCAAACAGTAGAGTGCCAAATCACTTGGAGGTAAATGTGTGTATATCACGGTAAACCCGTCAAATGACCAAAGTGATGGAAATGATCAATAACCAAGTCGGGAGATATGAAAGAGATATCAACCCACTTATAATTAAGATGCCACAAGCTGCCAAAGGTGTCACACCATAAAATGAAATGAACCGCAGTTTCTAGGCTGCCACAACCTCCAACACAGTCGTTGTCCTCCTAGTGAAAAATTATCATGCGAATCAAATTGTCTTTTGTTGGCAATCTGTTTCGAAGGAGTCGCCAAACGAACATTGATACCTTCAGTGGAACGTGCTTCAACCACACAATATCAGAAATGCCCCGCTCCACAGATGAATCTGATGACGTGAAATATTGATAGTCCCTTTTACAAAGTAACCATTGATGAGATCAAGACCCCATCGCCACCTGTCAATAATAGTGTCGTGCAAAACATTGTCAGACAGCAAAGCCGCATATTCCATGACGGTCTCCTCCTCCCAGCCAAAAGGCGCCTCCTCCACACCCAGACACCACCTCCAACCGCCCACCCTTTCTCCCCCATCTCGCTCACCAACGTCCCCTTATCTTGAGTCAGATTAAAAAGGTGAGGATATTGCACTTTTAAAGGTGCTCCCCACCCAATTATCTAACCGAAAGTAAGTACACCTCCCTCCACCCACCACCATACGGACATTGTCATCAAACCAACCCTCCACCCCCAAACCAACACCACAACGGATGCCAGACAACATCATCCACCAAGCTGAACTATCTCTCCCTCCCTCCTTCAACCGCCCCCTTCCTCCCCGTACCTCGCCTTTAAGACTCGATACCATAAACCCTCCTTGCCAACCAACATCCATCAACACCATTTCCTTAGCAGGGCTACATTAATTCCTTCAACCTCCTAACACCTAACCCACCTTCCTCCTTCGGTAAACAGACAGTGTCCCAATCTACCCAAGCTATTTTTCTGACATCCTCGCCACTTATGTAAGATTTTTACATGTCATACCTATGTACACGTGAGTATATTAGATTCGTTTCCGCAGGGATTGGTTTGTCTCATAAGTAGTTTAACGTCAAATATCATTTCAAGTTTTGGGTATAATTTGTTTGTTTGTGTAAAACTATTTTCACTATTCGACATAAAAGTAAACGAGCAGAGATAGGGCTATTTCGCTTGGGGTCAGAGATATCAACCAAGCGTAACAGCTGCAATCTCTCGATCAAATAACGGATTCTAGCTTTTTAAACAATGTTATCACAATCACTCGACAATATCATTCGTGTCCAAATGATATCGTTAGTTTCAGGGGATTGTTTAAATGTCGATTTCCCACACGTTTAAACAATCACAAAGTCGTGTGGATCGTTTAATCGACAATTTCTCGCCCGATTAAACGACCCAAAAGCATTAAGTTCTGGATTAAAAGTGATTATCAAACATTAACATCTATGTCTAGCATGCTAACTTAAGATATATTGTTATTCTAGTTCTCAAATCCAAAAGCATTTATCAACATCATTTTGAATCTCAATAAAACAGTAAACACAAGAATAACAACAATATTGAATAAATAAGCTAGAACCATATATTAAATGATCAAAAGATTGCATAATAGCTTGTTTGAATACCTCAAGACCCACAAGAGTAGATGTAGCTACATATGTGTATGATAGCTTTGCAAGAAATGAAGAAAAGATGAAGATTCCATAACAAGATCCATGATATCTCAATAAATCTTGGCTTGAATCTTCTCCTAACTACCTTGCTTTGTGTTTCTCTCTCTAGAAATTGCCCTAATCTCTCTCTAGAAAATGAAAATGTAATAAAACAGTGAAAAGATAGAAGAAAAGGGGGAGAAAATTCAATTTATATGGCTAAATCCGCAAAATCTCGCTTGAGCGAGATGCCAAGAAATCTCAAACTGCCCAATGAAGCCATGCCACGTGGTCCTTATCCTCTGGAATTACTGGATCTCGCTTGAGCGAGCTGGAAGCGAGATGAGGAGCGAATTTGCAACTGCGTTCGACACACATCTCGCTTAAGCGAATTGATCTCGCTTAAGCGAGTTGGCTTGTTCTACGACTCTCGCTTGAGCGAAATGGGAAGCGAGTTGAGGCTTTCTTCTCGTCATGAATCTCGCTTAAGCGAATTGATCTCGCTTAAGCGAGATTTGCTTGGCTTGGAAAGTCATTTCTTGGTCCTTGCTTGTCATTTTTCCTGCAAAAATTGAATGGAGTAAGGCAATAGCGCATAAGTAGTAAAATTACAACAAATGGTTAATTCTCTTTAGATGTCTTGCAGAACAAGTCACTAAAATGCCTAGAATAACCCGTAAATTACGGTACTTTTGAGCACTTATCAACCACCGCCCCAAAAAAAAAAAATTAAAAATAGATTCAATAGAAGAGATTATACCCGTGGGGACCTTGAAGAATGAAAGAAAATAAACCGATAAGGATAACGAGACAGATTTGAGGAGAATCTGACAGCCACCGAACAACAAGAAATTTCTTTTCCAGTTCGACAATCTAGATTTAATGATGTTCAATATCGGTCTCCAAAAGTTAAGCTTACGCGGATCCCCTCCTATAGGCAACCCCAAGTACACAAACAGAAAAGCACCGACGCGACAATTCATAACTAACGCAGCCTCAGACAACCAAAAATCAGACACGTTAATTCCTGATAGCAAGCTCTTGTGGAAATTAACTCGTAAACCAGATAGTTGCTCGAAGATTAACAACACTGCCTGCATAGACCGCACATTCAGCCAACTTTTTTCGCCAATTATTAATGTACCATCAGCGAATTGAAGGTGCGATAAACACATGTCTTCTCCGCGCCCCACTTAGTAGCCTTGAAAAAGCCTCGCTTCTAATAAAGACAACATAAGCACATTAAAACCTTCTGCTGCCAATAAAAAGAGAAACAGTGAAAGTGGATCACCCTGGTGTAACCCACGTTCAATATTAAATTCATCCGTAGGGCTCCCGTTCACCAACACCGAAGTTGTAGCCGTACCGACACACTCTGTCATCCATTTTCTCCAGAGAGTCGGAAAATTCATACTCTTCATAACCTCATCCAGATACTTTAAATCCAAATAGTCACATGCTTTCTCGAAATTGACCTTAAAAAGCAACATTTCCTTCTTGAGACGACGGGCCTCGTCCACCGCCTCATTTGCTACCAAAATTCCATCTAAAATTTGTTTACCCTTGACAAAAGCAAACTGGGCATCAGAGACTACACTTCCAATAACAATTCTCAAGCGATTAACAAGCATCTTAGTTAACACCTTATACATACAACCCGCCAATGATATAGGACGAAAATCATTCAACCGCTGTGGACTCGACACCTTAGGTATTAAAGCAATGAATGTTGCATTAATCCCTTTTGTTAGTCTTCCGTTACGATGAAATTCTGTAATAAATCGCATAAAGTCGTCCTTTAAAATGCCGTTATTTATTCCTAACTTCACTTAATCGATTTTTGAGCAGGTGACCGAGATATAGGTGGTCTTAAAGAGAAAATCTAATTAGGATGTCTAGACGTCTTCTGCTATCTTCCATTGCTTTTGATTTAGTAAAAATAAAAATTATTATTTAAATATTTGATTTTTTTTAGAAAAATAATTTAAATATTGATAGTTGGTCCAAATTAAACTACATTAAATTAAATTAGATTAAATCAGATTTTAATTTATTTTTTTAGGTAAATTAACCGATCAACGGATGTGATTTTCTTGTTTGGTTTTGTGGGTCCCATTACTGGTAATATGGAACGTGAGTTGTTGGGAGCAAAAGCCACATATTCCCTCGTTTTGCAAAGTCTTTCAAATTTCAAATCGACAGGAATTATCTGTTGTCTAGTCCTCTTAAGCCCAAACATGTCCTTGCACTATCTGTTCAAATATCAAAATTTAATTTCAACCTCAAATCAATTTATCAATAAATTCCTTGACTCTTTTTTTTTTATCTTAAACTCTCGAATTATGAGGAGAAAAAGGTTCTAATGCTTGTTTGGTTTAGCCGTGGTTTCTACATAATTATGGTAAATTTTCACATTTTCAAGCTTGTTTTGTAGCTTCACCATTTGCACGTACAATATGTCTTTGGACAGTGAATTTTCATCTTACTGTAGACTCATATAATATATTTAAATAATTTGTTTTTTTTAAGGATTTAAATAATTTGTTTAATAAGTAAAAGTAAATAAGTTGGTAAAAATTAGGAATACCAATCACATGTGAAAAAATATTAGTTTACCTATATTTTTTGTTTTGATATATTTGTACCTTCTAAACTACTACTTCTCTTTGTGCCATTTTTATGAAAATTTATTTCAAACAAGTAGTAATAAAAAGTTATTTTTAGAATGATCAACTTGAATATGATGAAATCAGTTGAAATTTGTTTAAATTTAAATGAATTAATATTAATTTGTATTTACATTTAAATCGGAAGAATAATTCAATGATTTAATTTTGAATTATTAAATTATTTTATTAATTAACTGAGAAAAATGAAAATCTGCATGAACTTGTTTCATAGTCCAGCAACAACTTCAGGTCGTAGGTAAAAAATGGGAATTTTGATTCAAGTCAAAATTCTAAAGCAAAGTTAACCTGAAAAAGTAGGTTTGTACAAAGTACTTTTTTACTGCTTTTTATGGACCTTCCCTTCTGAGGAAGAGGTTGATGACCCCTGACCCAGTGACACCACATCACAGTTATTGCATTGCCCAACACACACTGTTTCCATTAATTTGCTCTGTTATAAAAAAATATGTTTTGAATAAATTTGAAATCTTGCTTATAGTACTATCTATATTTATTATTTAGAGTTTGCTGACCGTTGGACTCACAATATGAATAAATAATTTTTTTGGCAAATATCTAAGGATATTTCTTTGTAAAAGAAAAATTCTAAGGATATTTCGTCACTTTATTATAATTTTTTTTTTAACAAGCTCAAATAGGATATATACTCAAACAAAAAGTGATTCACCCTGCAGAAGATGTGTTGAAAGTGGTGAATCATCAAACAATGTTAATGGTGTCTAATCAAGAGGGAACCAACAAGCAAAAAAGCTAGAGAATATTACATAAAAACACTCATACAAAGAAGGGGTGACACTGCCCGTCATGATAACAAAAAACAATTGAAACTTGATTCGTTTTCAACCATAAGAAGGAATTCAGCTTAACTTATCAAGGATAATATAAGGATTGGATGCCACGTTTTTTAAGACACGGTTGTTCCTTTCCTTCTTGATTACCCAAGTACAAGCAAGTCAAATTACCTTTAAAAATGAATGTGAAGATCGCAGCATATCCGCCAAGTGAATAAACTGTGCATAATGATCATGAAACGTGCCTGAAGATACTAAAGAATCTGCCAAGTGAATAAGATTTTTTTTTAATAATTTGTTTGAGTAATTTTAATGCAAACTAAGTAAGTTCTTTAAAAAATGCAAATTAAAATAGTTTACATTATCAATAGTTATTTTTTGGGTAACATTTACATTATTAATACTAGCAGAAAAACAAATAATAATTGTTCGTCTATTTGCTTTTTTATAGAGCTTAGTTTTTATCTATAACATTTTTTAAGGATTTTAAATTAAATAAGATATTCTTTAAAAAATAAAATACTTTAATTTTCAATGCGTTGAATATATAATTTCTTATAAAAAAAAGTAAATATATGTATAAATAAAGCAATTTGACATTTTTATTTAATAATTTAAATAATAAAGTAAAATGATACAATTCTAAATATAATAGTTTAAACTAAATATAAAGTTAAAAGCCACCCAAAATCATATATTTTATTTATATATAAATATAGATGACCGTACCTTATTAGAAGAATGACCTTCAGTATGGTTGTTAGGGATGTTTGTGAAATGGAACGGTGGGTGGGGGTGTATATGCACACACTTTGACGCTCAAGTCAATAAGAGAGCAAACAAAGGGTTTTTAAGGTTGAATGGATAATATGTGTGGGGACTGTGTAAAGTCCCATTTTATATAGGGAGGCCAAGAGTTATTTTAAGGCGCACTGTGGCGCTCGATGGTTAAAGACGTCGAGAATCTTTAAAATTATGTTTGTTTGGGACTGATAGCTTTAGATGTGCTCGTGAAAAGCTAGCTGTTGTAAGTTGAGTTTGTGCTTGCAGAGAGATTTTGTCTTTTAAGAAGAATGGCCTTGCTCAGGATAAGAGTGTTATCCAACGCTCGGATAGGTTTACCCTTGCGTTCATCGAAACATATGGCTCCTCCTTGATGTGATTATTTGGTAGTCTCGAAAATAGACTGATTCTTGTCCCCTCATCATTTAATGTCGGTATCTTGAGGATGGGATATACGGAACATGACCTTTAGTTATTGGGCACCACATGTAAAGGCTAGTAAAGTACATGAGTACTTATACCTTTGAGCGATTGCGTAAACGTTATTTTTCGAGGCGCAGTCATAGCCATTGATTTGATTCTGACGTTTTGATACTATATGAGTTTTCTCTGATTCGTTGGATGAGCCAGAACTGTAGATCCATGTTAAGTGTAACATTGGATAATTACTTTTGGTTTCCCAAACATTTTTACAAAAGTATAAAAGGGTTTGAGACTTAACTTAGAACACTTTTACTTTCTTTGAAAATTTTTCATCCTTTGTTGAATAAGCTTTTCGGTTCTAGAGTTCTGATCCCAAGCTCTCAAGGCTTCATCAACATTTGTTTGCTTCCATTTCTCTATTTTCATCTAAAACTAGGTTGGCATTTACCTTTTCTAGTCTCTTCCTATTTTATGTTTTCTCTGTATGAACAATTGAATATGCAGTTTTTAGGATAGAGGACAAAGATGATGGTGGTTTCCACCGTGATAGGTGGTAACTTTTAGTGTTCATGTTTAAGAAAACTATAGAAACTGTTACTCTCATTTGTAGTTGCTTTAGTCTGGATTATGGTGTGGGTTTTCAACTTAGGAGCTTAAACCTAGTGTCACCATGAGTGGTGGTCGCCAGCATATGATTTTTTTTCCCAGTTTTAGTGTTCCCTGTGAATTGTTTTGTTTACGAGGAACCTTTGAGCTCTTCCTCGCTAAAATTGAACTAATTTGTGAAGAAAGGGAGAATTTGAATGTCGAATTCATTTTTTCCCCTTTTCCCTTTCAAGTTTGATGTGTCTGGAATACAAAATTAGGCAGATCCAACGCTACCATCTACACCTTCCCCTATACGCTCGAGCTCCTGTTCATTGAGGTGGATTCTTGAGGGGAAGAAAATTGGAAAATGTGCCTCCCTACCATCAATAGCAGAATCTGCTCTCGTTACCTAGATAATATGATCCCCATTCATGAGGTGGTTTTTAAGGATACAAGGCTTCGACTGCCGTTTCAGGTTTCCAGAAAGAGGTCTTTCGCCGGCTAGAAGTAGCCCCCTCCTAGCTTCATCCGGACTTCATAGTCTTCATCCGACCTTTGAGTTAATATGCGAGTATTAGTTCTACGTATGAGTTTACTTAAAAAGAGTGACCAAAAGTGAAAATGAAAAACTTTTGGGAGACTAAAAGTCAAAAAAATAATTTAGAGGGGGTAAAATGAAAAATTTATATATTTATAAAGATTAAAAACATATTTAACCCTTTAAAAAAATATATATAATTTTTGGAATACTTTTACTTAGCACAATTGAACTAACTCAAAAAGAACTTGAGGAAACTAAATATTCATAAAATGGTTTTGTTTGTGTAAATTCATTATCATTTATCCTAAACGCATAAACTAATTTCACAAATAGGGTATAAGATCACAATATATGAACGAAAAACACTCCCTCAACAATTTTAACATTGTTGCATTCTTGAAGCTTGATTTTACACTAATATATACATATTTGAATTAAGAATCTCTTGTTAAGCTAATAAAAGCTCAAATCATGTATATCCAAACATTATTGGGTTATGAAGTTTATTAAACAAATTAGTAACTTTGACAAGTTGGTCCTTATGTGTATAAGCACCATCTAACACGTCCTTTAACATATTGGATTAGGAAGGTTCCTTGATTTTAAATTGTCCACACTCCTTCATTTGGCCTATCACTATCAGCTCCATGCTCTAAAATAATTGCATGGATTGAATCTTGTAATTAAATAGCGTAGTACACAGTGCAAACAAAACAAGATTGAAATTGAAAATGTAGCAATAAGACAAATATGAAAAACTTAAAATTTGAATAGTAGTTAGTGTACATAATGTTTTCACAGGACATACAAAACAAAATTGAAAATGTAAAAATAAGACAAATATGAAATGGTTTTTTTAGGTGAATGTCAAAGTGGTTGAGATTAATTTAAAATATCACAAATAAGCCAAATTAAATGAACATTGGTCCTCTTAGTTAGTAAGAATTTGATTTAAACCTCACAAATTAAGGTGTGAGTTCAAACTCTACTATTGATGAATAATGTGTTCAAACTCAAAGTCTCATTTAAAAAATAGTCATAAGAAATATTACAAATAAAAAGATGAACGAGAGAGAAGTGGATCGACCGTCCTCTTGAGCTTAACTCAGTTGGTAGGAACAATGCATAATATATGCAAGGTCCGGATTCAAAGTCCAACTACCAAAAAAAAATTGGACCGACCATGCACAATTTTCTTAAAAACAATTCAATAAACATAAAATCAATGAAATAATTGAACAATAATTATGGCTTTTTCAATCTACCATTTTCAAGTTATGTAAGTTAGGAACCGGTGATTAATCTGACAAGGCTAAAATCATCCTCAACACAATATGATATATCCTTTTAATCTTTGAAATAAATGTAAAGAAACATATTAATCCAGGTGCTAAATAAAACCATAGGTCCACATTAATGCAACTAACAAAAATATAGAAAATTGTACCAAAAGAAGGTTGATAAAGTAATTATACTCTCTCCGGTCCTTATTATAAGAAGAAAAACCGAAAAATATCAAAACCAATGAACTTATTAATTAGTGTAACTTTTTGAATATTTTTACTAATATACCCTCAAAAAGTTGTGAAACATTAAATATACCCACTAATATTAAAAAGACAAACATTAAATAAGGGGTATAAAAATCTTTTAAGCAATAACTACACCTTAAAAGTTGTGATATTCTCTTATAAATAGGACCAACAATTTTTTTGAAAATTTTCTTATATATAAGACCGGAGGGAGTATGTCCTTGCGCAAAAAAAAAGAGAGTAATTTTATGTCCTTTTATCAATTATTTACTCAAAGATATGGTAAATCCCAACTGGTCCTGCACTTTTCTTCTTTGTCTTTGTGCATGAAGAACTGATTCCCCTACAAGAATAGCTGTCTTAGATTATAGTCTTTTGGAGATTGGAGCATAATGTCTATTGTCTAGTGAGTTGCATATTATATATTGGGGAGGAAACCATACTTCTATATGCATTGGTTAGCTCAATATCATATTTGAATAATTATAATATTCACTCAAAAAATGATATTTTGGCACAGCATTTAAAATATTGCCAAATGCTCCTTTTGAGGCCTTGGATTTGCCATATAGCTTGGAATCCTAGACATGCCCTATCCAAATTAAATTAAAACCATAGTGGGTAGTGGCTGTGAACTTGTGCATGAAGCGTGGATATGGTTGAGGAAGCAAGATTGAAAAGGAAGATAATAGATAGAATATTGTTTGTTCTTTGATCCTACCAATTTGCAACTTCAATTCCTTGACATGTTTGTTCTTTGCCCATTTTCCCATTTATATGTTGAGCACATGTGAAATTAAATTAAGGTTGAAACGTTACAAATAATTATATATTTGGCCACTTTGTTTGACGCAATTTTTACCTATTGTAAAAGCTCTGATCTCCGATTCCACGAGTGGTGAAACCCTAATCAAGTCCACACATGTATGTTTTCCTCCTACCCATCTGTACACCATAACATATGCAGGCCTAATTAGTGTCGATCTTTTATCTAGCGAGTCAATCATGAAGTTCACAATAGTCTTCTTCTTCACTGATACTCTCATTCACCGGAATATATAAAAAATGACAACCCTAACGAAATCATGTCTGTACTTAAAGTCATGAAGCTCCTTACAATATGTAAGGATATGTATGTACTTATTTATATATTTTAGGGTGTATGTTAGTTTGTAGTAACTCATATTTTAATTTTAACATTTTTTTAAGTTAATTTAATAAGTATATATATTTCTTAAGATTTTAATTTAATTTAGAAAATAATGTTGAAATAGCTTCAAAGACTAAACTAAAAATTTCATTTCATAAAATAATTAAATTAGAATGAGTTTCATATAAAAAAATATAAATTAACATTAGAAATTTAGAGAAAGGGAGATAAAATTAGCTAATTATATCATCAAGTTTAGTGACATATCCTTAGCTAATTTTACAGAAGTTTGTTTTTACTTTTAAAAAAGGTTTGAGAAGAATTTTACCCTAAACCCTTGTTTGCAACTTTTTTGATGATCTGCATAGACAAGAGGCATCTCTTTCTTATAGGTGCATGGTGCCATGTATCACTTTTTCACACACTTTCCATGGCATCGATGTAAAGAGGGTTGTTAGACCATTATGTCTTTTTAAGACAAGATATTAAAAAGTTGTTTCTCTCTTCTTTTTTCGCATTTACTAATGTAACAGTGTTAACTTCATTAGTATAAAAAAAAGATGTTAACTTCATTAAATGAACAAATTTTTATTTAGATTAGAGACATAGTAAAGCCAGGACCAACCCAATATTAGTTTTTTAGTTAAGTAGTTTAGAGGCTAGAAGTCACACATATTTAACGTAAAAGAGTAGGTTGTTCGAGGTTTGAACCTCAACCACTACATATATATTATGTATTGTCTATACTAACTGAACTACATGTTATTGACTTAAATATAAGTGAGGTTTAAGAGTGAACAAATTATGGAAGACATCTCATATGTGCCATTTTTTTATAGATATCAAATAACGTGCTTGGTTGAGCGGTGGACAACCTCTACCATAAGAAGCTCGATTGTGTATTTTTAATAACCAAGTCTCTTGATAAGACGAAGAGGGATTAGCAAATAGAAATTACAAAGTAAATGCGACATATATAGGCGGAACATAAAAAAAAAAAATCCATAAAACATCAATATATATTCCATCTAACTGAGGACTACCGGTAACACCAATAAAAAACGAAAGTTAACACCTAAATCAAAGCCGAACTTCCACATTTTGTGATTTCATACCACACTAAAACTGTGATTTGTTTGTCTTTAATTTTCTATTTGCACTAAGCGTAATGAATAAAAATACATTTTTTTTTCATTCTCACGATTTATGAAAATCACTCTTGTTCTGATCAGAAAAAATACTGTTTTTCTCACTTGGGGTGAATAAGTTTAGATTAGGGTGAATAAAGCTAGATAAAACAGTGTATCTAGAAGAAGGGTATGAATATGTAAGTAATCAAGTGAGGGTAAATAAATATTACATTAGGAGACCAGCTTAACATTAATCACAAGTGAGATACATACCAATATTATAAGGAAATCCCTTTTTCAATTTGCAGTTATAGTCTTCTTTTGTATTTTCCTAGTTTTAACCAACTTTTCACTTCTGACACAAAATTTATATAAGAAATTCAAAGGAATTTACATAAGAAAATGTAAAAAATTTGGGCCGGAGTCCAAACAACTGCTAGTAACATATATCTGACAACTTAGTGATGATAGGTATGGTACCACATTCATATAGGTATTTGGACTGAGGTGAAAATGTATATTTTGAATTCATGGGTTATAGTGGTTTAACACTATTAACCTCCAAGATTAGGGTTTTGAGTTAAACCAAATTATGGTTTTGAGTTAAACCAAGGTGAATCACCGTTTTCTCAACCTCGTAATATCTTTCTTTTTGTGAAAGTTGAAAAAATTAATTTGCATCCATAATCTTCTTTGGAACCAAATTTGGCGGCCAAATAATGATGGAGATTAATCATAGGAAACATGGATCTGATTTTAAGGGTTGTGTGGCTAAAAATTATTCCCCACCATTCTCTCGATATTTCAGTTAGGTAGTAAAATGTGCTACCACCAACTAACAAGGGAGAAAACAAACAAATAAATTCAAAATGATGGTACCACCAACACTATAACTGTCCCATTAAACTGACATTGCAATTTCATTTTTGTCTATCCATGTGAATTTATTCAGGTATAACCTTGTATATACCAAGTAAAAAATTATGGTCACCTCTGATTCAATTCTCTAGTGCTGCAGTTTTTTTTAACATGACAAAATGCATGACATAGACTTGTCTTAATATGAGAAAGTTTATTTGGAAGTTTTCCTTTGTTTGTGTAGTGGACATTGCATTGCATGTGTGGATTGTTGCATATGCATACCACTTAAACAAAGTGACTTTTTTAGGGAGGAAACTGTCATTTTGATACTTGAATGTGTGAAATGTTATTATAGTTTTTGTATATATTCCGTGTCGGAGTCAAAAACAAATTCTGGATGGGCCACTGAAATGAACTATGATATATAAAATAAATTTTTTGTTGTAGTGTGCATTAAACATAAAGTAATAAAAAAAAATTAAACAACATATATTAAAAATATTTGAAATCATATAAAATAGAATCAAAACTAATACTTACACTAACTTCTCTTTCAATATAAATTATTATGCTATATTTAAAATTAATATCTCAAAATCAATGTATTATACACTTCTCAAATATATAAAATATCAACTATTTGATGAGAGGTTCCTTCTCTCTTATGAGAAGGGTGCTTTTGCTTAGGTCAAGATCAACATGAGGAGCATCTCTTTATGATAGAATATGTGGAAAGCTTGGATTTACATTCACATATTGCCCCATAAGAAAAAGTGTGAAAAAGAAATGATAAAAAAGTAAAGCCAAAAAAACCAAGATTCGAAGCATAAAGCTGTAAATGATGGTGATGGACCAAGTATCCAAATTGAGTAAAAAAATAAATATTACTTGGACCTTTATTCGTTCCATCATTAGATTGTCTAACACTTTTGCTAAATACCATGCTAAAAATGGAGTTCTTATATCTTGTTTATGTTTTCTAACCTAAAAAAATAGAATGAATATAAGTCTAAAAAAGTTAGTTATAAAATTTCAAATGGTTGGTCATCGCATTATTTTTTAAATGACAATTATGTTCTGGACCACTCACATGATAACACGTGTACAATAATACGCGGCCTTAACGCTACGCATTCAAAGGAGCATGCTAACACGCCCGCGCCTTGCAACACGCTACGTATCTTCTCTCGCTCCTAATCACACGCCGCATAACCCGGAGATGATTATGCCCTATCACGGCTATATAAGGGTGAACATGCTTCATCCTCAAGGTACACAACACTTCTTAGACTTTCTCCGAAATCTTTCAAACAAGAGGATGTTTCGAACAATATTATCTATAATCATCTCAGCCATCGTTTCATCTGTAATGTATTTGTTTCGATTTGTTTACTTTGTTTAATGATACCTCAGATGAATCAATGAGAAAATGACTCATAATATTATAATTTTTCGTTTTATTTTTCTACCTAAATTATAGCTTCAAAGAAACACCATGGTGACAATTCAAAAGTACAAACAAATAAAACATGTCACCATTCGGAAGTTTTATATGGACAAAGGTATAGAATATCCTTTTAATAAAGGTAAATGGTATTGTGTTTTTCATCATATTATCATATTAAACTTGCCTAAATATAATTTTAGTTTTGTATACATATATATGATAATACAATGCAAAAGTATATTACAATTTAACTTTATTAAAATGATATTTCATGTCTCTGTCTAGATAAAACCTTCGAATGGTGATAAGTTTTATTCGTTTGTCCTTCTAAATCATCACTGTAGTGTTTCTTTTAAGCTAAAATTTGAGAAGATAAAATAAAAGAAAAAATTATAATATTTAAGAGTCTTTTTTCTCATTTATTTTTCTGAGTATCGTTAACCAAAGTAAACAAGTTGATAAAGACGAAACATACAATGCTAATGAAACAATAATCAAGATGATTGTAGACATTATTGTTGAAAACCTCTTGTTTGAAAGATTTTGCAGACATGGACTAATACTTCCCCCTTGCAAAACTGTTTAAGAAATAACATAAGCGTGGTTGTTAATAATTTCTCAAATAAAGAGAATCTCAAAGAATAATAACCCACACTTAACAAGCGACATAAAAGTCCAAATACACAACGTGCTCGTTAAGGCACGAATGTTCAAAAAATATAAATATAACAAAACCATACAACTAAAATCGTTTTTTTCAAGGAAAGATGCAATGATATTTACGTGTATATTTAAACCAACAAAAATGCATAAACTAGTTCTTTAAGTTTTTGACCCAGGGGAAGCAATGACACCCATGAATTTCTGAAATAGTATGAACCATTTTAGATGCAACTAATAAGAGAGTAATAGTTATCAGTTAAAAACACCACCACAAACAAGTATAAGTTAGATAGCAAAATATATCAAAAAAATAGTAAATATCTTTTCCTATAACTAACCTTTTACACCTTATTACTTAATACTACCATTTAGCCAAAAACAAGTTAGAACTAAATCATGTTATGGTTTCACCAAATATATATCAATTAGTGATAGAATGAAAAACAAAAACAACAAAACAAAGACATTTACGTTTCATGCAGTTTTTTTACATAAGATTAAAAGATTTCTGCAAGTAAATCCAGTAAACAAACTTTTATTTTACGTATAATTCTGCAAACATACTCACAGGTAAATCTGCAACAAACTTTTGTTTCACACACAAATTATACAAAAGACAACTCTACTTATCTCTATAAGAAGTAATTGGAAAAAAAAGTACTTTTCATACCATCATATTGGCGTCTATTAGGATCGATGTATCTCTTATCTACCTGATACTGCAACTACTTCCTACAAAGCGTGAGGACACAAAATAAATATATCTGTTTACAATCCAGAAGAGGAGGGAAACCAGTAGAAATTAACCGATAGACTCTTAAAACCAAAAGAAAAAAAAAAGTTTATCAAATAATATCTAGTATATACAAAATCAAAATAAAGAAAATACAAAGGAACCTTGTAACATTTATATTCCATATTGAGTGTTTGTTATTTTACTTTGAGATTCTCTTTAATTGATAAATTGTGAACGACTTTGCTTATATCATTTCACAGCCAGTTCTGTAAAGGAGTAGTGTTAGTCATGTCTGTGAAATCTTTCAAACAAGAGGAAATTTCGAACAATATTATCTACAATCATCTTGACCATCGATTCATCTGCAATGTATTTTTTTCGATTTGTTTACATGAATCAATGAGAAAATGACTCTTAAATATTATAATTTTTCGTTTTATTTTTCTACTTGAATTATAGCTTCAAAGAAACACGATGGTGATGATTCAAAAGTAAAAACAGATAAAACTTGTCACAATTCGAAAGTTTTATATGGAGAAAGGTATATAATATCCTTCTAATAAAGGTAAATTGTATTGTGTTTTTCATTATATTATCATATTAAACTTGCCTAAATATACTTTTAGTTTTGTATACATATATTATAATACAATGAAAAAGTATAATGCAATTTAACTTTATTAGAATGATATTTCATTTCTTTGTCTCGATAAAACCTTCAAATGATGACAACTTTTATTCATTTGTCCTTCTAAATCATCATAGTCGTATTTCTTTTAAGCTAAAATTAGAGAAGTAAAAGAAAAGAAAAAATTATAATAATTAAGAGTCTTTTTTCTCATTGATTTTTATGAGTATCGTTAACAAAGTAAACAAGTTGATAAAGACAAAACATAAAATGCTGATGAAACGATGACCAAGATTATTGTAGACATTATTGTTGAAAACCTCTTGTTTGAAAGATTTCGGAGACATAGAGTAATACTTACCCTTGCAAAACTTGCTGAGAAATAACACAGGAGAGGTTCTTAACAATTTCTCAAATAAAGAAAATCTTAAAGAATAATAACCCATGTTGAAAGTGACTCAAAATTGAAGTTTAGAAAGCTGTCAAATCGGAGCACGATCTAAAAAATCGGAGCATGATTTTTGGGCTTGATTTTGTTCCAATTTTTGAGGGATGCTTTCCACTATAAATATAAACCTTGTATCAGATGATTATGTGTAGAAACAAAACACTGTGTAGAAAACAGGGTTTAGAAGCCAACATACAAATTAGGGTTTTATAGAGAAATTTCTCTTGGCAACAAACTCTAGGGTTGGGATTGTTATGATTCACCTTGAACAAAACACTATTAGGATTGAGTCTCTTGGTCACAGGAAAAGATTGAGACTTGGGTAGATTTAGGTTTGAAGACTGATTCTTGTAACTCAATATCTTTTTGTAAAGAAACTCATATCATTATAGTGGAACAGAGAACTGCTATCTCCTCCAGAGTAGGTCATCATTAGATTGAACTGGGCAAACAATTTCTTGTGTTCTCCTTCTTCCTTTTATCTCTTGCTATTTATGTTTGTTTGAATTATTTTATCACCCGCTTAATTGATTACTTGGTATTAATTTGCTCCACGCATCAAAAGTATTATTGGTGTGGTTTTCACAACGAATTCACAACAATTGGCGCCCACTGTGGGGCAAAGGTCAAATCAATAACCAGGTATCATGGGTTCGAAGTGGGATATTGAAAAGTTTACCGGTAGTAACGACTTTGGGTTGTGGAAGGTAAAAATGAGTGCAATTCTAATTAAACAAAAGTGTGTTAAAGCATTGAAGGAAGAAGTACAGATGCCTGCGCATCTAACACCTACTGAGAATACTGAGATGAATGATAAAGCGGTCAAAGCTATCATTTTGTGTCTTGGGGATAAGGTGTTGAAATAGGTAGCAAGGGAGACTACTATTGTGTCTATGTGGAATAAACTTGATTCATTGTACATGACCAAGTCCTTGGCACATAGACAATGTCTGAAACAACAACTCTACTTTTACCGAATGATGGAGTCAAAACCTATAATGGAGCAACTGACGGAGTTCAAAAAAGGCACCATCACTTTGAAGGAAGTTCAAGCAGCTCTGAGAACCAAAGAGTTAACCAAGTTCAAAGAGTTGAAGGTTGATGATAGCGAAGAAGGCTTGAATGTCTCAAAAGGGAGAAGTCAAAACAAAGGAAATGGGAAAGGCAAGAATTCCAGGTCAAAGTCTAGGTCGAAGGGTGGTGATAACAAAACACAGTACAAATGTTTTATTTGTCACAATCCAGGCCACTTCAAGAAGGATTGTCCGGAGAGAAAAAGCAATGGAAGTGGTAATCCATCCGTTAAGATTGCAAGTGAAGAGGAAGGTTATGAGAGTGCTGGAGCATTAACTGTCACAAGTTGGGAACCTGAAAAGGGCTGGGTCTTGAACTCTGGATGCTCTTATCACATCTGTCCGAGAAAGGAGTACTTTGAAACATTAGAGGTGAAAGAAGGTGGAGTTGTTCGCCTTGGTAATAATAAGGCTTGCAAAATTCAAGGTATGGGTACTATCCGTCTCAAATTGTTTGATGTCCGTGATTTCCTTTTGAAGGATGTGAGGTATATTCCTGAACTTAAGAGAAATTTAATATCTATAAGCATGTTTGATGGTCTAGGAATTGCACTAGAATTGAACGTGGAATGATGAGAATTTCTCATGGTGCATTAGTTATAGCTAAATGGTCTAAAATACATGGTTTATATATTTTAGAAGGTTCCACTATTATAGCTCATGCATCGGTTGCTAGTGTAGACACTCTGGACATAACTAAACTGTGGCATTTGAGGTTAGGTCATGTCAGTGAGAGAGGTTTGGTTGAACTAGCTAAACAAGGTTTGCTAGGGAATGAAAAATTGAACAAACTAGATTTCTGTGATAATTGCACATTAGGAAAACAACACAAGGTGAAGTTTGGAGTAGGTGTGCACAAATCTAGTAGGCCTTTTGAGTATGTTCATTCAGATCTTTGAGGTCCAACATCAGTTAAAACTCATGGGGGAGGTTCATATTTCATGTCTATTATTGATGATTATTCTCAGAAGGGTATGGGTTTACATTCTGACGAATAAAAGTGACGCTTTTGAAAAATTTAAAGAATGACATACACTTGTAGAAAATCAGATTGGAACTAAACTGAAAGTGTTAAGAACTAACAATGGTCTGAAGTTTGTTTCAGAGCAGTTTAATGAGTTTTGCAGGAAAAGAGGTATAAAGAGACATAAAACCGTGGCATACACACCTCAACTGAATGGTCTTGCTGAAAGAATGAATCGGACCTTGTTGGAACGTGTGAGGTGTATGTTGTTGGGAGCTGGATTGTCCAAGAGTTTCTGGGGAGAAGTTGTTAGTACTGCAGCATATTTGATTAACAGATGTCCATCAACAAGGATAGATCTCAAGACACCTATGGAGGTTTGGAGTTGGAGACCGGCAGACTACTCTAATTTGAAAGTTTTCGGAGCTTTAGCTTTTGCTCATGTCAGACAGGACAAACTTGATGCTAGAGCTGTGAGGTGTATTTTCATTGGTTATCATGAAGGTGTGAAAGGTTACAAACTGTGGAAGATGGAACCTGAAAGATCAAAATTTAATATAAGCAGAGATGTTACTTTTGATGAGACCCGTATGGGGATGAAGTGCAAAGACCTGGAAGCAAGCTCATAAACAGGGGTACATAAAATTCAGTCTGAGGTAGAGCCTACCACTGATGAAAGGGAAGGGGAGGATCAGACTCCAGTACCTGATGAGAGTGAAGGCCAAGAAATAATTGATCCTGACTATCAGCTAGCAAGAGATAGGGAAATGAGACAAATTAATCCACCTGTTAGATACGGTTATGCTGACCTCATATGTTATGCTTTGAATGCAGCTGAAGAAGTGCAAGACTCGGAACCAAATAACTTCAGGGAAGCATTAGAAAGCAACGAAAGCAAGAATTGGTTGAAGACAATGAATGAGGAAATGCTTTCATTGGAAAAGAACCAGACTTGGAAACTTGTTTCATTACCTAAGAATCAAAGGGTAGTAGGAAGCAAGTGGGTGTTTAAGAAGAAAGAAGGTATACCAGGGGTCGAAGCACCAAGGTATAAGGCAAGACTTGTAGCAAAGAATTTTACTCAGGTGGAAGGGATTGATTACAATGAAATCTTTTCACCGGTGGTAAAACATTGTTCTATAAGGTGGTACTTATGGCGATTGTTAACATGTATGATCTCGAGTTAGAACAAATGGATGTGAAGACCGCATTTCTACATGGAGAGTTAGAAGAAACTATCTATATGCAACAACTAGAAGGTTTCGTAGAAGATAATACAAAAATGTGTTTGTTGAAGAAATCTTTGTATGGGTTGAAGCAAAGTCCAAGGCAGTGGTATCGTCGGTTTGATGAGTTCCTAGTGAAGGTTGGTTTTGTGAGAAGCAACTATGATAGTTTTGTTTACATGATGATAAGGAATGAGAAAGTCATTCTCTACCTTCTCCTTTATGTAGATGATATTCTTATGGCAAGTTCTGACAGGCAAGAGATTCAGAAGCTCAAGAAAAGTTTGAATGATGAATTTGAGATGAAGGATCTTGGTAATGCAAAGAGGATACTTGGTATGGATATCATGAGAGATGGAAACAAAGGTGAGCTGTTCTTATCTCATCATGGGTACTTGAGGAAAGTGGTAGAGCGATTCAAGATGAAAGATTATAAGGTCGTTGGCACTCCTCTTGGACATCACACAAAGTTGTCAATAAAAAAGTGTCCTCAATCCAATGAAGAGAAAAGCAAGATGGAGGGTACTCCCTATGCAAGTGGGGTTGGAAGCATCATGTATGGTATAGTTTGTAGTAGATCAGACTTATTCTATGCAATAAGTGTGATAAGTCGGTTTATGGCAAATCCAGGTCAAGTGCACTGGAAAGCTTTGAAGTGGGTTCTGAGATACTTGAATGGGACTTTGAAAGGTGGTCTGAAGTATACAAAGTCAAAATCAGGAAGGAATGTTTTGGAGGGATATGTGGATGCGGACTATGCAGGTAATGTAGACACTAGAAAATCTTTGTCAAGATTTGTGTTTACATTGTTCGGTACAACAGTAACTTGGAAGGAAGATCAACAATCAGTTGTAGCTCTTTCAACAACTCAAGTAGAGTACATTGCCCTTGTTGAAGGGGTCAAGGAAGCCATATGGTTGAAAGGTATGATTGGAGAAATGGGGATTAATCAAGGGTGTGTGTAGATACATTGTGATGGCTAAAGTGTCATTCATTTGGAAAATCATCATGTATATCACAAAAGAACAAAGCACATTGACATTCATTTTCACTTTGTTAGAGACATGATTGAGACTAAGAAGATCATGGTGGAGAAAGTGGCATCGGAAGAAAATCCAGCAGACATGTTCACCAAATCATTACCAAGATCAAGGTTCAAGCATTGCTTGGACTTGATTAACTTCATTGAAGTATAGATGAAGGTTGGAGAGAGCAGCATGGTGGTTGATGGTTAAATTGACATCATCACTAATTTAAAGTCAAGGTGGAGAAATGTTGAAAGTGACTCAAAATTGAAGTTTAGAAAGCTGTTAAATCAAAGCACAATTTTTTGGACGAAAATTGACACTTTCATTCGTAAAAAATCGGAGCACGGTCTGGCAAAATCGGATCACGATTTTGCGCTGTTATAGAAAAAACATATCGTATTTTTGGGCCTGATTTTGTTCCAATTTTTGAGGGATGCTTTCCACTATAAATATAAACCTTGTATCAGATGATTATGTGTAGAAACAAAACACTATGTAGAAAACAGGGTTTAGAAGCCAACATACAAACTAGGGTTTTATAGAGAAATTTCTCTTGGCAACAAACTCTAGGGTTGAGATTATTATGATTCACCTTGAACAAAACACTATTAGGATTGAGTCTCTTGGTCACGAGAAAAGATTGGGACTTAGGTAGATTTAGGTGTGAAAACTGATTCTTGTAACTCAATATGTCTTTGTAAAGAAACTCATATCATTATAGTGAAACAGAGAACTGCTCTCTCCTCCAGAGTAGGTCATCATTAGATTGAACTGGGTAAACAATTTCTTGTGTTCTCCTTCTTCCTTTTATCTCTTGCTATTTATGTTTGTTTGAATTATTTTGTCACCCGCTTAATTGATTACTTGGTATTAATTTGCTCCACGCATCAAAAGTATTATTGGAATGGTTTTCACGACGAATTCACAACAATTGGCGCCTGTCGCGTCATTTTTCGGAGATCAAGGCTTATTTGATTAGCGTTTGACTCACTATTTATTTCACGACTAAACATTTAATTTTTTGAAAGATAGTGGAAAAAGGTTCAAATACCACTGTAAAAAGATTTAGGGTTCGGGGGTTAGTAACATAAAGGGAAGGTATTAGCACCCTTTATGTCCGTAGTACTCTACGGGAACCTCTTGGTTTTATTTAATTCTTGTGCTATAACTTACTTGCTTTGAAAAAAGAAATTTAAAATGATTAAGAAAAAAATCTAATTATCTACAATTTTATTGATTTGAGAGGACAAGGTTCTTTGCCTACGTACCCGTGAGGGATCAAAACCTCGTAGTTCGGGGTAGAAATTGCGTTTGATTGGTTGTGTATTTTGTTAGTTTTTTGAAAATGTTTTGAAATAAAAAGCCAAGTGGCAAAATAAATTTGTTTGTGTTTTTTATATTAATGAAAATGACTGAAAATAGAATTTAGATTGATTACAACTTTTATTTATAAAATGAATAAAATAAAAGGATAACTTGATTTTAAAAATCAAGGTTTATTATGAAAATGTTTTCGTGTTTTGTTATTTGCAATGTTTTTTTTTGAATAATTAAACAGAGATTAAATCTAACGGAGCAAGAAAGTAAAACGTGGGCACTTTAGGGTGACGTAGAGTCACCGCGAAGGCCATTACCCTAAGCTAAAACGAAGATAAAAGGCACACACCCACACACGCACACATGCATGATTTACATTAAGCCTAAGATACATTCTAAGGTCTGCGGAAAAATAAATAAATAAATTACATTAAGCCTATTTACAGTCTACGTTCTTGCTATAAACAATAAATAATAAATAAAAAAAGTAAACCAATGAGATGCAACATGATGAAACTAAACTTAAAAAAAGAAAATAAAAATGCATGTGAATCGAAAATTAAGATGTTACACGGACCAACCTGCATGTCAGAAAAAAAATAAAAAAAAAATAGAACAGGGGTGCGATCATGAAGATGGGGGAGTGCAGAGAGAAAAAAAAAGGCTGTTAATGGGCTTAAGGATCACTGGGGCGCTGGGCTTAAACAAAGCAATGGAATCCGTCTGATTGAGATCATATGGCTTTGATTTGATCAAGAGGGAAGCTTCAATGGCCATTGGATTAAATCCGAAGGTTGGGAAGGCAGGAGTGCACGCTAGTACGTGTAGATGCGCGCGTACCAGATTGGGGAGGGGTATAAATACCCACTCCCCTTCAGATTCCATCATTTTCCTTCTTATTTCCTTTCTCTTCCTTCCTAATCTCTCTCTTCTCTCTCTTCTCTCTCAAGAACAATAGCAATGTTCTTCCCCCCAACCCAGAATCCGGCAACGGTAGGGAGGGTTCTGGCGGTGGTTGGCCGTCCGGTGCGGCGGCGCCACCGCGTCGGAACCCTAGGTTGTTATTTTTTTAATTTTTTCGTTCTTTCCCCTTTACTACTCTATTCTTTTCTGTTTCTAAATTCAAAAACCCCAACAACAGTTCATATCGACCTAAATCTAAGAAAACAAAAAAACGAAATAAATAATAGAAATCTACCTTTTTCGATCTGGATTCTGTATGTATTTTTTTAGATGAAGTTGTCTTGTATGGCTTGTGTGGCTAGTTCGAATCTGTTGGTTTGTGTTATGGCTTTGAAGCTGTGGTGATGGAATTTGTATTGTGGTTGGCTTAAAAAAATGATTTGGTTCTTGGTGGATTTTGATGATTGTTGCAGATTGTTGTTTTTCCTTTGCAGGTTATATCTTTGTGCGTGTGGCTGTGTAAAATTGTTGCTGTGGAATTTCTTATGTTACTGTGTTTTGGTTATGTGAATTTCGGCCGTTTTTTGATGGATTTTTTCGCCCCCTATGTTGTGATTGCTGGGTTCTATTTATAGTGTGAGGGCTGAGACCTAGGGTTTGTTGAAATCGCAGAAAAATGTGGTCTTTGGATTGGGATGAAGGCATATATGTTCCTGGATTTTTGACCTGTGCGTGTAACTTTGAAAATGCTCATGTGACAGCTATTTTTGGGCCAGATTGGGACCATGGACATTATTTGGACAAAATAAAAATAAAAATGAAATAATAAAAGAACAAGATGAGGACTAGTTAGGATTTAAACATTAAAAGTAAAATAAAATTAAAATTAATTGATTAAAGAATAACAAAAGATGAAATTTTAAACTAAAAATAAGAATGGAAAAAGAATGTGAGAAGAGGGCCCGACTCGGAACCAAAAAAAAATGAGGTATTTTAAAATACCTCTCTGCCGAAATTTTTAACGAAAAGTCAGCGATGGATCATGATCGAACGGCGCACGAGTGTGGGGTCAAATGACACGTGTCGGTGTATGAATGTACGATTTTAGGTCAAAAATTGGGGTATGACAGCGCCCACTGTGGGGCAAAGGTCAAATCAATAACCAGGTATCATGGTTCGAAGTGGGATATTGAAAAGTTTACCGGTAGTAACGACTTTGGGTTGTGGAAGGTAAACATGAGTGCAATTCTAATTAAACAAAAGTGTGTTAAAGTATTGAAGGGAGAAGCACAGATGCCTGCGCATCTAACACCTGCTGAGAATATTGAGATGAATGATAAAGCGGTCAGTGCTATCATTCTGTGTCTTGGGGATAAGGTGTTGAAAGAGGTAGCAAGGGAGACTACTATTGTGTCTATGTGGAATAAACTTGATTCATTGTACAATGTCCTAAACAACAACTCTACTTTTACCGAATGGTGGAGTCAAAATCCATAATGGAGCAACTGACGGAGTTCAATAAGATTATTGATGATTTGGCGAACATAGATGTAAATCTGGAAGATGAGGATAAAGCCTTACACCTACTGTGTGCTTTACCTAGGTCCTTTGAGAATTTCAAGGATACAATGCTTTACGGCAAAAAAGGCACTATCACTTTAGAGGAAGTTCAAGCAGCTTTGAGAACCAAAGAATTAACCAAGTTCAAAGAGTTGAAGGTTGATGATAGTGGAGAAGGCTTGAATGTCTCAAAAGGGAGAAGTCAAAACAAAGGAAATGGAAAAGACAAGAATTCCAGGTCAAAGTCTAGGTCGAAGGGTGGTGGTAACAAAACACAATACAAATGTTTTATTTATCACAGTACTTTTCATACCATCATATTGACGTCTATTAGGATCGATGTATCTTTTATCTACCTGCTACTACAGCTACTTCCTACAAAGCGTGATGACACAAAATTAGTATCTCCGTTTACAATTCAGAAGAGGAGGGAAACCATTAGAAATCAACCAATAGAATCTCAAAACCACAAGGAAAACAAGAAGTTTATCAAATAATATCTAGTTTATACAAAATAAGAATAAAAAAAATACAAGGAACCATTATAGCATTTATATTCCATATTGAGTGTTTCTTATTTTACTTTGAGATTCTCTTTAAATGATTAATTATCAACAATTTTGCTTATGTCATTTTACAACCAGTTATGTAAAGGGGGAGTATTAGTCATGTCTTCAAAATCTTTAAAACAAGAGGAAGTTTCGAACAATATTATATACAATCATCTTAACCATCGATTCATCTGCAATGTATTTTGTTCGATTTGTTTAATGAAACCTCAGATGAATCAGTGAGAAAATGACTCTTAAATATTATAACTTTTCCTTTTATTTTTCTACTTGAAAAACAAAAACAATACAAAGGTGCAGATTTTTTTACATATGATTAAAAGATTTCTGCAGGTAAATCCAGCAAACAAACTTTTATTTTACCTATAATCCAACAAACAAACTTTAAAAATACTTGTATCAATGTATCTCTTATCGACCAACTGCAGATCTCCAATTACAATCCAGAAGGGGAGGAAATCGGTAGAAATCATCTCAAAACCACAAAAAAACAAGAAGTTTATCAAATAATATAGTCTATACAAAATCAAAATAAAGAAAATACAATAAACCTTATAACATTTAAAATAACACTACCAGCATATATAGAACAAACCTTATAACAACACTTTATCCGTATATCCTTCCCAACTGTCGCTAAATGAATTTCACACCGTAGTCTTTGACTCCTTAGTCAAGTTATCTGTACTTGGAATTGTATAACAAATTTTAACTCTAGCAAAAACTAATCTAGGCATACAACTGCTACTGTTCACATACAGCCAAGTATTTTCATTTTTGGCAGAATTATAGGTCGAATACCACAAGGCCATTCACGATAAAGTAACTGGAAAGGAACAATGCAGCTACAAAATAATTAGGCATTGAAATAAAGCAAAATAAAACATAGCAAGGAAATTGAATAATGTTGATGCTAATAAAACAAAATAATTTTTCTTATACGTTCCCACTAGAACTATGCTGATTCAGAATTGATTCACTGATAGATAATTAGTAGTTAATTTTATGCCACTTTTACAATAGTTACCTTTTCGCAGCACTTTTACTTCATTATGACAAAAACAAGCAAATACTACAAGAATCGATTATCAATTATTATCAGTTTATATATACCAAATAAAACACAAGTCAGTTAATGAGAAACAAAAAGCAATCGGTAAAACTTCTGTGAAATTGAATGAAAAATTAAAATCAAAGAAACAAAACGCAAACCCTATAAATGAGAAACTGTGACAAAAAGTACGTTGTTCAAAAGGACGGCGACTATAACAACAGATTTTGCTGTATTGACGACAAGGTGGAGGATGGAGATTACTCGATGCAACGGAGAGAAAGAGATACGGCTGTGATCGTGAAGAGGAAGAGGAGAAGTTCGTGAAACTAGATTGCTAAGAAGTTTTGACATATTTATAGGGGGTGATACTTTAAACCCTAAATCTAAAACCTAACCGTCAATACATCAAAATCTCGAAATATTCTCTTGTACCCTGTTATTAAAATAGTTTTAGGTTAAAATGTTTCGTTAATATTTGGTCAAATATCATTTTTGGTCCTCTTAGTTTGACAAAATTACTAAGTTAGTCTTTTTAAGTTTCAAAAGTTTTAAATAAGTTCTTTTAGTTGATAAACTATTTAACTGTTACCTTTGTTGTCCGTCTCCGTTTAATTGATGTTGATGTAGCCGTCAAGTTGTTGACTTAGATCAAAACTTTGTCTTTTAAAAGCTCGAGGGTGTCAAAACGCCACGTTTAATGGTCACAAATGATCATTTATAATGCTAGAAAGACAACTATTTACAGCAACAAATGCCTTTCTAACACTATTAAACGATATTTATAGTGCTAGAATGATCATTTGTGACGATTAAAGGTAATGTTTTGACACTCTAGAGCTTTTAAAAGGCAGCGTTTTGATCCAAGTCAACAAATTAACGGCTACAACACCATCAACTAATTATTATCTGACAACAGAGATAACGATGAAGTAGTTTATCAACTAGAATGACCTAATTGAAACTTTCAAAACTTAAAAACTAACTTGAGAATTCTGTCAAACTAAAAGGACCAAAAGTGGTATTTGACCTTAATATACTTATTTATTATCATGATATAAGTTTTTATAAGTATTTACTAGTGATATCAATTTCTATATGTAAAATGTTAATGTTAGCATTGATATTTTAACGAGACTATTTTAACGAACACAATTTGCAATCAAATACTATTTTGAAATCACCGTACATTGAAGGACACTATGGTGAATAATTATTACTCCTTTTATAAAAACTGTCTAGTTCTATTTTGCCTAAAAAAAACCAGTCCAATTTTTTTTGTCGTACATATTTTTTTTAAGAGGTCGCACATACTCTTAATATGTCATTTTTTAGGCATATATTATTTTTTTTCTTAAATTTTAGGCACGTATTTAATACAATACTCTCTCAAAAAATATTTAATACATATACATAAAAAATAAAACATTAAGATGTCCAAATTTATCCTTTCTTTTTTTCATATAATTTTTTTTCCTTTTCATGTCTCTTATCTTAGCTCATAATTTCATCTATTACTTTCTTCTTCTAAAATAACCATGAAACTTGAACACAAATTATTTTGCAGTCAAGTTGATTAAAACTCTCAATAAGTTATTCGGACAAAATTTCAAAGGAATAAAACTATACGTATTCTTTTATGGGAAATTTTTTATACATATGGATGCATAATTTTTGTGTTAACCAAAGGGGGAGTTATGAATCCTGAGTTCGCTCGAGAGGTAAGTAGAACTTGGTCAACAAAATTTCTTATAAGAAATTGAACTACTTTGGTTTCCTCGAACGATTCATCATAGGGGTACCTCAATAATAAATGAGTGCTGTTTGAACAAATATTTGGTTGACAACTTATGGAGAAACACTTCCATAGTCACAACCCCAAATTAAAAATATTTGGAAACACACACAAATGAAAGAAATTAAAAGAGAAAGAAATAAGTTACATCAGTTTTTACTTTTATCTTTAAATTTTTCTTATTCTAGTGTGTGTGTCTAAACATATTTTATTTATGTTTGTGACCAACTTAGACTTTCTCCAACTTATGGGACAACCATAATTTACAAAGAAAAGTAGGTATTTGTCCGAAAACCAAAACAAGAGAGATAAAGTAAAAAATAATGTGAGTATGAGAGATAAAGTTGTCACAAAAGTTATCGCAAAATGGATATTCAAATATCATTTCTCTTAATAAATTGAGTCAACCCACTTAGCTGAATGAATGCAATATATTGATAGTGCAAAACGTTTTTACATAACTTTGTATAAACTAAACGAAAAAAAGTCAACTCGAATCGATAAAAGTTGATTGAAACTTTCATTTGCACATGTTATGACTTGGATTCAAATTCAAGATTATACAAAAAAAAGGTATATATTCAAAATTGCTTATTGACATGGTTACAAATAATTGCAAGATTAACGGGACGACCCTTTCGTTGATTCAGCGCATTAGGAATCTAATGGACAGTAGTTGGCATGTTGAGGTTCATCATACTTGACGAGAAGGCAAGAGAAGTGCAGATTGGCTAGCTAATTTCAACCTTACCATGGATTTTTGGAATTTTAATTTTTGGAGATCCCTTCTAGTGAGCTTAATAATCTCCTCTTTGAGAATATTTTTGGGGTTTGCATGTCTAGGAATGTTCGTTTAGTTTTTTAGTTTTTTTTTTCTTTCTCCTTTTGAGCTTTTGCCCTCTTTTGTACCAAAAAAATAAAAGTGCATATTCAAAATCCAAAATCTTTTATAAGAAAATAAAGAAATCTAAAATCTTACCATTCTTTAAATTTCATGAAGAAAAATAAAAAAGGAAAAATTTAAACCAAATCATACGAAACCTGACATGTGGATCCGCAAGAAAACTGTAGGATTACCTGCAAAATTTTCAAACGATTTACTAAACATGAGGATTTTGTTGCAAAATTGTTTACTGTGTCTAACATCGCATGTAAATCCGCAGGAAAATTAAAAAATGATTTCTAAATTTCTTCCAAAGGTAAAGCATCAACTAAAAGTAATATAACTTGCAGATATTCCTGCAAAATTAAGATCCGTAGGAAAAGTCCTTTATGAAGTAATAACCGCAAGAAAATCCACAAGTAATGCACAAATATCTAGTGGTGGGTGTACATGATGACACTTTGAAAAGGGAGTCATCTTCTACCTTTAAATATTTGTTTCAGTCATATGAACCTTGCATTCTGTTTAGCCTGCAGTTGGGAACCATTACTCATATTGGGATTAATTTGTATAACCGGCTTCTTATGCACGTTACAGAGACCTTGACGATTTTCAGCCGATTTTTCTTTTTAAATCAACCTGAAGTGGATTTGAGGTGGCGACAAGAATTTGTGACGTACGATGGTGGACGATAACGATGCTCCACAAAAAGGGTGATATAAATGCAAATACTTTGATGTTATGGTCGATATTTGATTGTGTAAAGGGAAAATTTTATCAAAATAGAATATGTTTCTTTCTCTTGGTGCATGTATCCTTTTAATTAACAAAATAAATGTAGATATCGCATGTAGGTCATAACAAATCCTAAGTTTGTTATAATAACAATCTTGATTTTTCACTTTACATTTTACTCGTTTTAGACAATCTTGATTTATGAAATAGTATTAGAGTTTTACAAAATTATCTTTATTAATTATTAGTAATAAAATTAATGGAAATGTATAATAAAATGTAATAATCTGAAGATAGGATAATATAATTAATATTGTTATATTGAAAGAAAAAAAAAAAACTATTTTGAAACATTTTTTATTTGTTTTTTTTTTTAAAGGGAAACATTTTTTATTTGTTAAAATGATTCTTAAATATACAAAGAGTGCCACATAAGTTATAACTATACGAATTTCAATTGTCACATAATTTCCTCAAAGAATGCCTAGAGACATGCTTACCCAAATTTTTTATTGAAAAGATCAATTCAAATATCCAATTTTAGTAGAAATGTCAAATCTATTTTTGTTTTTGTTTTTGTTTTGAAAGATGTGAAAATGTCAAATCTAACTCACATTCTAAACGACTTGCAATTTTTTTTGTAGCATTTACCATCATTATTGTATTTTTTTTTTATAATAATGGATGAGATTTTTGGATGCATGGATGGAAGATTTGAAGTGTCATTAGCAGATTCAACAATGATGTCTATTGTTCATCGAGCCATGAACAAAGCTCAAGAGAAAATGAAGGCAAAAACAGGAGTCCTTGAAAGGTTGAATGAGATATCAAAATTTTATGAATTGGCAGTGATGCAACTTGAAGGTTGTCTAACCATTGTTCATGCCGAGACCGAAAGTAGTTTTCTCGAAAGCAATCACGAAAAACTACTTGATGACCTACGAGAAATAAAAGATCGCCTTCAAGGACGTCTCGAGGAATCCGAGTCGATTATTTTAGAGAAGGATAGAGAGTTATCACAAAGATTGAAGAAAAACCAAACAACTAGTTACATAAAAGTAATGAGTGATGGTAATTTATGTGAGTTGAGGAGTAGTATGGATCAACAAATGGTGAATATCAAACAAAGACTTGAACCACAACATGACATAGTGGAAAATGTTGTACCACAATCAGATAATACTGTCATTGACACAAAAAAGATTGAAGAGATGGGTTCAGATATTGATGTATTAAAGCAAACTATGGACCTTGCTTTTGGTAAGATGCAAAGTGCTCTTTTTTCATGTGAGATGAGGCCAAAAGAGATGCAATGGAAGTTGAAAATTGAAAAGGATACGATTTCTATATTAATTGCCAGTTTCATGAGGGAGTTCCAAGAGAATATTGAGGTATGTTTTTTTTAGGGGATTGAGGCATGTTTGAATGTTATAACATCTTTATATTATTTTGGTTAAGTAAATAAATACTAACAAATGGCTAGAAATTCTTCTCATAAGATGAATAAGTGGGATTCTAGGGGTCTGAACGTCGACTCCTACATATGTTATGCAATGTCCCTACCAACTGAGTTATGCGCACAATGATATATAAACTAATTCATATACACCGTTAGTGTAAACACTTTTTATATCGTCAAACAATTATAATTGTTAGATCATTAAAAAAAATGGCTTTAATCATATTTACTTTTATAATCACACATATGAATCATTATGATTTGCTGAAAATGTAAATTTGTTTACATGGCAATGTATACAAACAAATTAAACTCTAATTATTATGATTTGTTCTTGATTTAGAATTGAGTCCATGTGCAATATTTTTTTTTCACTCAACTATATGTACAATGTAAATAGACATAAGTATTTAGTGCTTGATATTAAGTCAGAAGTATATTATTATCAATAATAATTAATGCCTTTAATATTTTACTACTTCCCTTTATCTATCTCTCAACTAGTATTTTATTACTTTCCTTTATCTAAAATCTCTCAACTTCAATAAGGTAGAAGCTAGAAGGAATGAGAATCATGTCCACAAATGTTGGCAAGAGCATTGGTCAACATTGATGAATGAGGTTACAAGTTTAAAGAATGAACTTGTGACTATGCATGAAGTGTTTCCTGAGGAATCTGATTCTTCGGCCCTTTCTTCTCCAACAAAATCTTCATCGGAAGAAAGAACTCATGAAATATTTCATCGATCTCCTCAAATGGAAGAAGATAGAGATCATAAGGAAGTAGAGTTACAAGAAGAGGAAGAGAATGAAAATGGAAGCTTAGTTGCTAAGATGATCAAAAATCATGAATCTATTATTCAACAAAAGAACGAAGAATTGAATCGGATTAAGCATCGAATATTGCAAGAGAAAAGAGCGTCGTCGTCCAAGAAAAGAAAGGAACTAAGCATCATTCAAGAAAATATTCAAATTGCAATTGAGAAATTGGATAATCTTATAAAAAGGAATGAGAAACAAGGTGAATGTCTTTTCAACCAAAAAGTTATTCATGACAAGGAAACACTTCCAAGGAAGAAGTTATCATCACAAGAATATGAGATTGACTTGGGAAAGCTAATACAAGAGCAAGTGCATAAATGCTACTTAAAAGAAATGATGAATGAGTTGAATGAAAGTAGTGAGAGAAATGAAATCAAAAGGAAAATTAGAGAAGACATAAATTTTATTGTCTTCTTGGAGACAATTAAGGATATCAATTCTAATCAAGAATTTCTCTTAGCCAAGGAAACTTTTGAAAATGAAATACAAGGAATCATAGAGGATGATATATGCATGCTTGTAATTAGAAGGAGTAATGAAGAAATCAACAAATTGATGGAAAATTTCAAATTTGATTGTACAATAAGAGAAAAATTAGATGATATTGTGTTGGAAGAAAGGACAAAGTTATCATCACAAAAATATGAGATTGACTTGGAGAAGCTAATACAAGAGCATGTACAAAAATGCTACTTAAAAGAAATGATGAATGAGTGGAATGAAAGCATTGAGGGATATAAAATCGAAAGAAAAATTCGAGAAGACACAAATTTTCTTCTCTTCTCGGAGACAATTAAAGATATGCATTCAAATCAAGATGTTGTCTTAGCAATGGAACATTTGGGAGATGAAATAGAAGGAACCATACATGAAGATATATGCATGCTTATATTTAAGAAGACCATTGAAGAATTCAACAAAATGATGACAAATTGTAAAGTTGACAACATAATAAGAGAACAAATAGATCAAATTGTGTATGAAGAAACATTGAGTTATTTTGTAAATATTTCAAGCTATGATTCAATTTATCATAAAAAAAACATCAATGTACGAGATAATTTCTCTAGTATGATATTGAATCAAGTGCAAAAAGTTCAAGGACAAGAGAACTTGACAATTATATTGCTAGAGTCTCTACTTAGTTGTTTTGAAGCAGAGGAGAATCTAATGCTAAGTGCACATTCAGAGATCGAAGAACATAGCAAACAACTCGACTTAGGTTCGGAACGCGGTGACCTACACGAGCACGAAATATTTGAAGATTTGTTAACTGGTGAGGAACAAACCTTTTCTTCACTAACAAGTAAGGTGGAAAATGTTTTGCAACAATTAGGTATAAGCAAAGCACTTCTGAAGGAGCTGGGAACAAGCTTAGGACATAGTATACGTGACTCGGAAAGTTTTCATCACCAAATGTTTGCTCATGAACATGAACATGAACAACTGAAGATGTCTTCTATTGAATCTCCAACATTTGAAGAATTTGAGGCAATGGTATACCAGAAACTGGAGATGTTTACTTTGAGGTATGTGTAGGATTTGAATAGTATGCAGTCACAATTCCACGTGTTCATGCAGTCATTACATCCGAGGTTGTTGAGTCAAGATTAGACGGTGTAGAAAGCAAGCAGATTTTGATTATTTTTTTTACCTCTAAAATACCGAGGTTGAAATATGGATAGTCCGATCTCAAGTCAACGACTACTGATTTGCTGACTGCGTGAATGCGTGGGATTGTGGCAGCAGACAATTCAGTTGATACTTTTAGTATTGATACTACTTAATGCATGCTCCTTATTTTATTTTTTGAAAAATATGCATACAGGTTGCAAAAGATGAAATGTTGTGTGGATCCAGTTATTAAGATGGTTGATTGTATGAGAAGAAAAGAGTTATTGTACCATAAGGCCTTCATTAGAAGATGTCAAAATCTCCAAAATGCTGAAGCTGAGGTTTGTAGCATAATCGTACGATTTTGTAGTAATATATATCGTATTTGAATGATAAATGAGTTTTTAATTAGTAAGACATATCGAAGATGTTTCTAAAAAGTATCCGGAATAATATTAGATACTTTCTGGTATGTATCAGGAAATATCTTCAATATCGAATGTGTGTCAGATTGTCATCGTTATTTCTATTTCTTAAGTGTGTAGGTTTGGTAGGTACTAAATAGTCATAAAAAATTACTAAATTTCACGTTATATCGGTTAGTTGCTTTCTTTAAAATGTTTATGTTATACGAAAGTGTAGTGTTATTTGAACATCACAAATCCGACACAACTCAAGTGGATGCATTTTCTCTATAAAACTAAAAATTGTTTATTGAAATATAGGTTGATCTTCTTGGTGATCAAGTGGATGCTCTCTTGACATTAATTGAGAAGATATATTTAACCCTTCATCACCATGCACCAGCATTGCAGAAGCACTTTGAGGTGAAAAGTTCACTCTTTGTTTGTCCCTCATATATCATTTTTTATTGAACATCCTAAGTTTGTTAATTTGGTCTAACCTTCAACAGGTCTTTAACATTTTGGAGTTGATAAAAACAGAACTGGTTGGTGGAACTGTTCAGGCCAAGAGTATGGTTACTTAAACAAATTTATGTTGTTGTACTTTATTTCTGTTTCCTTTTTGCTATAAGTAGTGTTACTAATGAAAATAGTGAAACAAATTATGTCCTCTATTAAAGAGTTTCTTATTTAAATTTTCAACCTATAAGATATGACTTGATATAAATTCTAATATGGAATTTAAATTTTGAATTATGCAACTACATTCAAATGTTATGGAGACTAATAGCATGGTGTTCCTATCTCTTCCATCATCTAGTAACACGCACCGACAAAAGCCTCCGATCGAGGACTTCAAATGTGTTTAAATTGTTTGAAATGTGTCCATCAACTTGTGTATGTGACGCTATATGTGTTTATCTCTATCTCTCGCTTAGTTTTTATATTATACAACTTATTGTTGGATATGGCCCATAGTTACTCATAAGTGGGTATGGTTCAAATGTAATTATGTAAGCCCTAAGCATAGAGAGGTATTGTAGTCGCACTGCAATTGGATAGGTAGACACAATTCACCGAACTCTGAGGTTAAACATTTGTGTTCTCAGTTCTGTGTTGCTTTCGTATGTTTTACTTTTGAACCAGGTTGCTATTCTAACATGTATACGCATAACACATCACAAAAATACTCAAATCAGATAATAGAGTGTATTTGACATCAAAATTTTAATGTCGAAAAATCATTTCTCAGTGTTAAGTTCATTTCCAGTTCGATTTTGTTGTATGAAATTTGTTAAATTGATGCATAAAATTGGAATAAGTTCAAGAAAATATAAGTTTAAATTATGAACCAAACTATTCATTCATGCACTAAAATTCAAGAGTGAGTTGGCTTCCATTAAATAAAGCAAAATGCCTTAATAATGTCAAGTGAGATGTATTGTACACATTCAAGATTGGATAAAAAGCATGAAAATGATTTGATTCATCACAGAGTTGGAACCCTCTCAACATTTCCAGAAATGACAGTGAGCAAATTGTTTCCAAAAGGATCACTGAGATGCTTTGCTAAGTTCTCAACTGGACCTTCTCCTGTCACATAAGCTTGGATGAAGAAACCAAGCATTGCAAACATAGCAAGTCTACCATTCTTAATTTCCTTCACTTTAAGAATTGCAGCTTGGTCTGGATCATTTGCTAGCCCTAATGGATCAAATGGACCACCTGGGTGAAATTTGTCTTCCAATTCCTGAAAGAATCGGTGACAACTTGATTAAATTTTGATAGCATAAGCGATTATGTGTAAGCTATTTCTAGATCAAAAGATAAAATAAAGTCAAATTGTTTTCGTATAAGATTTAAACTGTTTTCATAAACTATCATATAGAGAGCTATGGAAATAAGCTGAAAACAGCTTACGGACATGTCCTAACGCTGTTTTCTTATGCCAACTCCAAACACTCTCACAGGTGCTTATTTTAGTAGTTAAGCTCAAATAAGTCAATCCAAAAAGGTTCTAAAATGGTTCATTTGCATAAAGAGTTTAATAAAAATATATTGTCAGCGCAAAAATGTTGACACATACATTTGATCATCACGATATCATGTTATAAAATCAATCCGTGAGATATGATTGTTTTCTTGTGTAAAATGGCTTTTCATTGTTAGTGTAAAGTGGTTAAATTCTAATAACAATGTTTGGAAAGAAATATACATACCAGTCCATTGGTAATTCTGTAGTACTCAGCACCTCCCAAGAGAACAACCTCAGCAACAACAGCAACAATAAGATTGATGGGGATGGGCTTTCCGAAGTAGTTCAACGTACCCCCGTCAAGAAGAAGAGCTCCGGTCTACATTTGTTTCAAAAAGAAAATTAAATTAAATTGACTTATAATGTAAACAATGCAATCACAAATATTGGAAAAACCAAGTTCCACATTGATTGAAGATAGAGACTCATTAGAGTTTATAAAGAATGGCATTTACAAACCGGTTTTCTAAGGATGAGTTAGACTCAATACAAAAACGTAATATGGTATTAATGTATTGGAAAACCAAGTTCCACATTGATTAAAGATAAAGCCTCGGCCTAATATAAAACCCTAATAACAAAGTTTCAATAAACCGAGCCTTATTCTACTATGTAGGGTCAACTACATAAATTAAACGATGTCATAGTGTTTTATTGTATTGAAATTCCTCTGTTAAGTTTCATATATAAATAATGAATTAATAAAGTTTGCGACGGTTCTGTTAGAGTTTGCATACCTTGAACCAAACTGCTTCAGGACCACAGTTGGCTCCATATTTGTTGAAGGCCTCAGGAATGATGAATCCAGCAGCACCAAGCATTGCCCATCTGGCATGAATCAACTCATATCCTTGATATCTGCATTAGTCCATCAATCATTCACCATAATATTACCACACAATTAACGTAATAAGCATATAATACGAGTGCGAGCACACGCACACACATATATACATATCTAAGTTTAAATGCACTTTTAGTCCTATTTTTGTTGATTCGCGATTTTAGTCCTTCAATTTCTAAATCAGAAAATATAGTCACCTAGTTGTTAAAATTTCATAAATTTTCTCCACCATTGAATTTGAGACTTATTTTTGCTGATATGTCAAGTTTAGTAATAAGCTGACAAGTCACAGGGTGATGTGGCATCGCGTATGTGAATGAAATTTTATTATTTTATTTTCCATACGTTAAAGTATTGTTTTAAAAAACAAAACATGAAGGAAATATTGGAAAAAATATTCATTATCATCGTGACTTGACAACTCATTGTTCAACATGACACATCAGCAAAAAATAAACCTAAAATGCAATGGTAGTGGTAGGGAAATTTTCTGAAATTCAAAAATTTGATGACTATATTCTCAAATAAGGAGATCAAAAGTGTATTTAAGTCATTTATATGTGTATTTATGTATCCATGTATGTTGTAAGATTTAGACATACTTGGCGAAGTCTTCGGGCTTCTTGCTTAGACCAAAAGGATCATAACCATAGCTGCATAGACACGTATAAACATGTTAAGCAAAATAAGAACCAAAATTTCGATACAAAAGTTGTGTAGTTTGATTAAGAACATGAGTTAAAGGGGTTCCAAAGTAGAAGTCACATACTCTCCAGGGACTTCTCCGGTCAAGTACTCAGGGATCTCAGATCTGTCCAAGAGACCGTCTGGCAAGAAGATCCTTCTGTCCGGACCTGCCACCAAATTATCGAAAGAACCAAAAGTTTTAGCAACTATAGTTTTCGAATTTCAATCAATCAATGCATTTTCCTTTTGTTGAAAAAACACTTGATGCATGTGTTATTATTTGGATTCACTTTTGGGAGAGTTACAAAAAATAGATTTTGATATGTTTGGTTGATTCGAATTGATTTGAAACTAGGAATGAGTTTTTGCCTCTAAACGTGGTTTTTACGCAACTCTTTCTTCACGCATGGTTGGATTAATAGCGAGTTAGGCAAACTCAAGGTGACACCGTAATTTCGTTGAAGTTTTATAGTATAGTTTGTCAAAATACCACACACTCTGATTCTGCCAAACTCACCGCGATAATTCAAACATGCACTACCAGTCATTTTAGTATCTACAATTTTACATGCCATTTTCAAAGATATTACAATATAAACTACAGATAATAGCCATTCTCTGCAATACTAAGCATCGCGACGCAACCACGATTTAAAATCTCATCTTAAACTAATGAACTAGTAAGAGAATATAAATGTAAAGAAATAATAATACAATAGAAAATTAAACAAAAAAATTATACTAATATAACATGAATTATATTTGATTACTATACGATCCTTATACCTTGAGAATTTTATACAATGATATAAAAACACATGCTTAAACACACAAACATGAGAATATAACATTGTTGGTGACTTACCATACCACTTGGCGAGTTCCTCGCTGGCCGGAGTAGCCACTTTCTGCTTTGGTGGAGGTGCTGCTTTCTTCTTTTGGAAAAGAGCAACAGTTTTGAAGGTAGATGGAGTTGAAGATGAAGGAAGAGACCTTGTTGCACCACTGAATTTAACTGGATTTCCAAGCATTTCAGACATTCCAAGTGAAGCAGCTGCAGTAGAAGCAGCAATGGAAGCCATGGTTGGTTTTAGGAATCTTCAACTCAAACTAAACTTTGATGAATTAATGTGTTGCTGAATTCACAATATGAAGATAGATAGGTAGTTTACTATATGATGCATGGTTAGTGGATGTAGACATGCCACGTCAGATTCATGATCAAGGTCATTGATTGGTTTAGATTAAAGATGTGTAATCCAATGTATGGATTTGATTGGTTGATCTATGATACATGTAAGATGATGCAGCTGATGTGGTTAGATTCTGTGTTGGTTGATTGCTTGTGTTTGGATAACATGTTTTATCTGTTTCTTGGACTTATTTCTGCCATTCATTTGAGGTTCTTGTTTTTTCAATTTTCTTCCATTTTGGTTGAAACAATGGCTACCACATAATTGTAGTAACATTTCATTATTTACAGTTGTGGTAAAAAGGACTTTTCAGTTTGTATATTCTGTTGGGACCATTCTAATAGTGGACTTGTATTGTACTGTGAAAGAAGTTGAAAAAGTCACATGAACACTCTAAATAAATGGAACAATTACTATAGTTAGAAAACTTGAATTCTCATTGATTTATAGTTGTTTGCAGTGAAAATACCTTATAGTTCATGCAGTAAAATATTTTGACTGTTATATCAAGGTCGACAGTTCATATTTTAGCTAACTCAAAATATGAACGGATCGATTTTGATGAAATGACCGAGACCAAAATTCATAAGCAGTGAACTTGTAACATGAAAATCATCCAATTTTCATCCAATAATTCTGATTTACAGACTATAATAACCTCTATTTTTTAAACTCGACAAATCTGAACCCCGTTGCAACTCAGCACTTGAATATGGCAACACCGAATATGGTTTTCAAGACGGTATCAACGCCAATTAAGTGCTTCCAACTTGAAATGAAACATATATGGCAGTCAAATTCACCTTTTTAATTTCTTTAAGAATTTTTGGATATGTCAAATTTTACGATCTCATATACTAGCTGGCTGCTACAAATCTTAACAAGGCAGAAATGGGGTGCAAAGGCGTCGCTACAGGATAGAGCAGTCCAAACTATGTTGGAACTTCGAACCCCAAAAGTTTGCCATGATACAGTCGAAATTATTGGCAAAGATATAGTTGGATACAATTGTACAATTAAAAATAATTGGACTTCTTCGTCATCTTCTCCACTTGTCGATTTCTCTTGATGTTTTCTTGATAAGCTTTTTAGTATTTATGACAATATCATCCACAAGTGCAGTAATATCATCTCTGAAAACAACACAAAATGTTAAAATTATGTTAAAAAATAAGTTGGAATTTGAAACCAGCCACAAAACAATTTCAGATATCAAAAACACTTTCACACAACAAAACTTTTGTAGCTACAAATATATCTGAAGATAGGGTCTTGTGTTTGTTACCCTCTATATGATAAATTAAGTCTTTTGCATGCCAAAGATTTCTAGCTTTCTAGTTTACCTAATGCATATGCATTGTACGAAATCCGTATGGCATGTTTCAGTCTCCAATTACATAAAATCATGACGAATACATTAAAATTTATAAATGGCAATCTCATAATTTCTAAATATAATTTGTTGGTCTCAAATTTAATTAATAAATATGAATCTAACCACATCCATTAAGAAGTTGATTGGACCAAGATATTTGTACAAATGAATATTTCTAGAAATTTAGGGTCCGTTTGATGGTCAGGATAGGATAGAGGCAGGATATGATATAAAGCTGGATAGAGATAGGATATGATAATGACATGATAAACATTAACCTATCATGTGTTTGATGCGCACATGATAATAAACAGGATATCATTATAATTAAATGAAAAATTGCTCTCATAATTAATTAAATACTATAAAAATGACATGTTATTAATTATTATGGAAAATACATGCTATCATTATTTTAAAAATGACAATATTTTAAAAATGGCATAATATCAAGATAATAAATAAGGAATGATATTTTAATCCTATCAGGATAATTCTTAACCCAACCTCTACTCAGGATAGAAATTACAAAGGAAAGTCAGGATATGATAAGAAAATGGTTTATTTTATCCTATCCTTTTGGTGCATCAAACATAAGATTTAAGCAGGATATGATTAATGTATCATATCTTGTCTCCCTATCCTGACCATCAAACGGACCCTTAAAGATAGCAATTGTATCACTGAGAGTCTAGTCACATTTTTCCCCTATGGAACATTTTTTTTCTTTATATTTCTCTCTTCAAAGTCACATAGGAACAATTAAAACAACATAAGATACGACTTTCATCTCTTTTGCATTAGGGCCTGTTTGGATTGACTTATTTGAGATTATTCTTGACATAAGTACTTGTGAGACTATTTGGGAGAGTTTACGAAAACAACTTTTGATATGTTCATAAATCGTTTTTAGCTTATTTCCATAAGCTCAACAAGATAGTTTGTGAAACAGCTAATAGCTTATATGAAAAAGTTTTGACTTTATTTTCTTTTGACATAGAAATAGCTTATACATAAGCACTAACAGAAACACGTAATTCAGTGGTTTATCCAAACAGGGAAATGTAGGCAATTTACTTACTCGTTAATAATTCTTCCAGAACCACGAAAAGGATTTCCAACATTTGAGTACCTTCTATACTCATCTTGTGCAATTCCCTTTCCCACACCATAACCGAATCCTAAACCAACACCACATCCAGCACCAAACCCAAAACCAACTTGTAAGCCAGGAATTCCAGGGCCAAAACCCACTCCTGAAATCAGAAAAGTATTTTGCATGAGATTTTCTCAAGCATAAAACACTACAAAATATCCATAGAGATATAATATCGCTTAAAAGATTTGTTATAGTATCTAAGTATAACTTGATACTATGTGCATAGTGAATATTATTCATTCCAACGTAGTAATAAAACTTATCGAAAGAAAGCAACCAAACATATCACAATACAAAATTGATGGACAAATTACAAAATATGTTGAAAACTTAGCACACAAAAAGAGCGAACATGTTCAAAATCTATGAACGAATTGACCAAATTACAACCCTTGTTGGAGCTGGATTAGGTTTCAATTCATCATAATTTGAGTCATTCACCCTGTTGGTCTGTTGATTCATTGCAGACTATCAGGGAAGTATTTAGTGATGTTTTTTTGTTTCTGTCACATCTAAGAAAAATAATTGCAAAAAAAAAAAAAAAAACCTAAAAGGCCTTTTTGAAACCGGGTTGCAGAACCTAGCCATGACAGAATCAAACTGTGGGATTCACATCATAATCGCAATTCATGCTATTCAACAGAGATAATCAGAATTTACCCAACAATTCAGGTCCAAAACTGATTTAAGATTCAACTTGTAAACGATATTGATTGCCTCTCACTTTGATGCAAATTGAGATATGAATTGACTGATACTATTATTAACTACTGTAAGTACAAATGAAATTTAAAGATGACATTTATGAGAAGTGAAGACAGATACATGGGATCCGCGCAATGATGCAGCAAGTACAGAAGATTATCCGAAAAGGTGTCCATTTTTCCAAGACTTTCTTTTGTTTAAGAGGGAACAAAAAGACACTAAGCAAAGACTAGCATAGATTTCACTAAAAATATCCTTACGCAGTTTCTCATGTTACATAACATGCATTGCCAACACTCAATAACCTTTGAACCACAACAAGGCATGGCCACATATATACCCCATTTCAAGGACAAATTTTCCAATAAAACCAGCAAACTCATAATCAAAACTGCGCCCATTACCCCAAAATGTTATAACTGCCTATTGATCAATTCATCAATAAAAAATAATTATCTCCCAATTCAGGACCTGGATTCCCTATTGTCAGGGTAACCCCACATTCATGTTGTCATGTGATTTCGTTCATTCAGCCAATTAAGGAAGCCTCACAATCCAACTTTTCAAAACAAGATAAAAACACAGTCAAAACATGCCTAAATCCTCAACAGAGTGATTTCATGCTTGAAGGCAATCAACTTCCCCCATTTTTACCCCCTCTCCCGAACTAAAAAGAACTATCAAATAAGCAATAGACATGCCATATTCAAGCAATAGAAATGTGTGACGTTATAGTTTAGCACATTTAATGCGTGGAATCTTAATCAATCAGGGAAACCCCACATTCACACAATTTCACATATTCCGGCTTGTCAAACCCCGTCAAAATTACAAAATCAAAACATAGGCCTTCAAATAAAAATTTAAGTGCCCAGATCCACATCTATATGATCATATGACTCTCCCCAATTTAAATCAGTTTATGAAATGAGGATGATGGGCAATAGCGGAAAGCAAAAATTCCGCCATAAAAGTCATGGCTCTGCAATCCTTCCTAAATATGCCATGGCAGTTGTCAAAACATCCACCACTGCAATCCACCAAGACCAATATCTGACAACACTGATCTAACTAAAAAGAACTATCAAACAACTAAGGAATAGACATACCACATTCAAGCAAATAAACATTGGGGTAAAGCATTCAACCCACTTAAAATTCCACAGTATCACTCAATCAACCAATAGCTAAACTACATATCTGTATCTCAATCTTTCTTTCAGCGCTGTAACAGCCAAATCATCTATCCATTCTACTCAACCAACAAAACAAAGACTACATAATACATATTTATAATCACACAAGAACTTTTCTTACAACAAAAGGGTCATTGAAAATTTGAAACTTATTGATTACTATAATTAACTATAATAAAAAAAAGAAAACTTTTCTTACAAAAGGGTAATTCAAAAATTGAAACTTTGATTGTTACTAGAATGAACTATGATAAAGCAAAACTTTTCTAACAAATGGGGCATTGAAAAATTTAAACTTTAATTGATTACTAGAATGAACTATAATCAAACAAAATAACTTTTCTAACAAAATAGAATTAACTATAATCAAACAAGAAAACTTTTCTAAAAACTCTGAAGCACCAACGCTTTTGATTGAAGGTGTGTCCGACTCCAACACATCACTGAAACTTGTGATGACATTAGAGTATGTCATTTTCATAAATTACTAATGGTGTCAACCAATCAGTATGTCGTATGTGGTGTCAGTGTCAATGCTTCATAGTTTGACAAAAGGGTCATTGAAAAATTGACACTTTCGTTCATTACTGTAATTAAACAATAACCAAACAATTAAACTTTTCTTTCAAAAGGGTCGTTGAAAAATTGAAACTTTGATCACTAGAACCAACTATAATCAAACAATAAACTTTTCTAACAAAAGGGTCATTGAAAAATTGAAACATTCGTTGATTGCTAGAATCAACGATAATCAAACAATAAAACTTTTCCAACAACTCATAAGCAACGGCACTTCTAATCGAAGGTGTGTCCGCTGTCCAACACATTTCCGTGATTAGATTCAATTATGTCACTTTCTTAAATTACTAATGGTGTCAACATGTCAATGTCAGTGTCCTATGTGATGTATGTGCTTCATAGTCTAACAAAAGGATCATTGAAAAATTGAAACTTTCTTTGATTACTAGAATTAACAATAACTAAACATGAAAACTTTTCTTACAAAAGGGTGTAGAAATATCAAAACTTTCATTCATCATTACAATCAACTATAATCAAACAATGAAACTTTTCTAACAAAAGGTTCATCGAAAAATTGAAGCTTACAATCAAACAAGAAAAGCTTTCATACAAAAGGGCCATAGAAAAATTGAAACTTTCATTCATCACTAGATCCAACTACAATCAAACAAGAAATTTTTTTACACAAAAGGGTCACTGAAAAATTGAACTATAATCAAATTGCTAGCAACTCTGAAGCACCGGCACTTCTAATTGAAGCTAGCGAGCACAGACACTATACATCTCTACACTTATGATTACATTAAATTAAGTCATTTACTTAAATTACTAACAGTGTCGACATGTCAGTGTGAGTGTTGTGTGCAGCATCAGTGTCAATGATTCCTAGTCTAACAAAAGCGTCATTCAAAAATTGAAACTTTCTTCGATTACTATAATGAACTATACCAAACAAGACAGCTTTTCTAGCAAAAGGGTCATTGAAAACATGAAACTTTCATTGATCACTATAATCAACTATAATCAAACAATGAAACTTTTCTAACAAAAGGGTCATTGAAAAATTGAAACTTTCTTTGATTATTATAATGAACTATACCAAACAAGAAAAAATTTCATACTAAAGGGTCATTGAAAAATTGAAGCTTTCAATGATTACTAGAATTGAAGTGTACCTCCAAGAAGACCAATGCCAAAACCGAGGCCACAACCAGCACCAACACCGAATCCAGGTCCCAATTTCCCTAAATTGCTGGACTTCAACACTGGAAGCTTCCACAGCAAACCCTTCTCATCATCACTGTTTCTCATCTTTCTTTCAATTTCTCTGTTTGTTTTTTCTGGTAATCAACGAAAGTTTCAATTTTTCGACGACCCTTTTGTGAGAAAAGTTTTCTTGTTTGATTGGGACACTGCCACAGTGCCAAATACTCATGAGTCGTTTGCATTTACAACTATATACTCCTAGTCAAAATAAAATGAAAAAATAATTGTGGATTTGAATATTGAATAAATATTGCATCTTTCACTCTTTGTTTTTAAGAAGCTAAAAGTAGCCCTTTGATTTGACAACAAAGATAATCGAATTTGAGAATGAGCATACTTTGAGGTCTCAAAATAACACTAGTAGATCAATTTAAGTGGGTTTATTTTTCCACTCTTATCAAAAAAAAAATTACTTATGTAGTTAATGTATCTATTTTACGTAACAATATACCTAAAATACCCTTTAAATATATGTGTAGTAAATTTTGACTTTTCCAATTTTGTCGTATTAATTAAGAGTTTATTTGAAAAATAATAAATATATCCATTAATTTGAAAAAGACTTATATTTAAAGACAAATTTTTAATCAAATATGTGTTTATATTTAAGGACGGGGGAGTAATAATAATGTTATAATTTGGCGTCTTTGTCTAATTAAAGGGTTAAATATGTTTTTTGCCTATATAAATATACAAATTTTTTGTTTTAGCCCCTCTAAATATTTCCTTCAACTTTTAATCTTTATAAAATTTTCAATTACTACTACTGGTCTCTATTTTTAAGTTAATTTTTGTATTTTATTTTAATGGAATTGTAGAGAAATATGTAAAATATTGTGAAATTCTCTCCGAAAAAAATTAGAATTTTTTAAAAAAAACATAAATTTAAGTTTTTAACCTCCAAAAATATAAAATTTGTTAAAAAGTTATATTTTTTTTGAGAGATTCTTATATATAATTTTTTTATAGAGATTCTTATAATAGTATATTATAAAATTTTCTGATTCTATATATAGGATGAACCAAAAGTGAAGTTGGAAACTTTTGAAGATTAAAAATTGAAAAAAAACTAAAATGAAAGTTGATAAAAAAATATATTTATTATATTGTCCGATAATAGACTGCGCAAGTGTTTTTTTCTTCCTGAAAGGACAAAATTTTCTTCACACTTAATCCCTTTTATGTTATTCACCTAAAAGGCTCTCGAACATTCTCAAACCAAGACGCTTCCTTCATCTCCTTAATTCTACTACTTGATTAAGAGAAGAAAGTATGTGTAACGTGACAGAGAAATTGGGCATCAAGATTGAGAGAAACCCTTCTGAGGAAAAACTCACTCAACTTGGTGTTAGGCAATGGTCCAAGTAAATCCTTTATTCTCTTTATTCTACAATCATTGCAAAATTTTGTTATCCTCTATTTTTTACACATTTTGTATTTTTTTCTTCTAAACATTTTATGTTATTTTTTCACTCAAAAAATGAGTTTTACTATGATTTGATGTATACCTGCTCCCTCCCTCCGATCATATTTATAAGCAAAAAATAACTTTTTAGGTACATCTAACCCATAAATGTGTGTGGTCCCAGATATATGATAGTAGGTGACTCAATAGATCTTGGAGAGGCTCCGATACAATCTTAGAGTTTGTCTTTAGTCCTAAAACAACCCCACAAACCAGTTTGTGAGGTGAGAATTACCTCCCCAGTCTTATAAACATCTGTTCAAATGAAGCACAGGTAAATGGACACCGGACACGATACTGACACGTCGGAACTGCTAATAATTTGACAAAATCACGTAATTTAGTGTAATTATATGTGTCGGTGTCGGACACGATACATGTCCGACACTGGGAACCGCCTAATCCAAGGAGTGTCCGTGCTTTAAGTCATCTCTCATTCAATATGGGACTCTTAACACTAAATCTTTTGGAATTGGATTGTCAAGCATAGAAAGATACTAGCTTTATGAACATTTAACATAATTTTTTTAAAATAAAACATTTTGAATGTTGCCTGTAAGGCCTAACTCAACTGGCAATGTTGAGATTGTTAGGCTGGACATTTTCTGTGGTTGCCAGGTTCAAATACGGGATCTCCTTTGTATGTGTGAGTTTTTAGGTGATGTTAGCCACTTCGCCTAGGTGCAAAAGAAAAACATTTTGGCTGCTTACTACTTAGTTGGTTTATGATATTATAGATTTTGAAATAACTGAAAATTCAAGCTCTACTTTTGTGAGGTTGATTTCATTTTGTTTTGTTGCTAAACTTTTAAGAATGATGTATGAGACAGATTGGTATATGTTTTTTTTTGTAACTTTGTGTGTGCTTGATTCTACGGTGATGAAAATTGGTTTTGAATGTAAAGTGATTTATGCTTTCACGGTGATTTTCATCAATTTATGTTTGGATCAAAATTGCTTTTGAGTGTGTAAAGTATCTTTCACTTTTAATTAATTTGAGAATTGATTTTTTGTTACCACATAAGCTAGAAATCTCACCTTTAGAGTATAATTGAGTTTGAGGCTAGAATCAATTTTAGGACCGCTAGCCAAACATAACAAATCTGTAGTCACACTATGTTTCACAAACCTAGACTGTATTCTGAGGTGTTTGGCCGTGGAACCAAACATAGGCTTACTTGCTAAATTTTAATGGAAATATTAGCATATGAACATCTAGAATCATTGCACAATCTTTTCTTCCACAAATAAGAATTTATTGACCTCTTTCTTGACTCCATATTGCATGTTTGGGTTTACAATAAGGGGTGTCAAAGTTGAGTTTTCTCGTGTGGAATGTGATTTCCGTAAACATCTCGATGTTTGGTTCTTTTGAAATCAGAATTGTGTTTGCCTTCTGCCTGAATTTGACTAAAACTGATTAAAAGTTGATTTTTTTTCTCTCCAAGTTGTATATCAGACTTGCTTTTAGCATGCAAACATCCAAAGTAAGTTGCTGTACTTCATATTTAATTTTACAAAATCATGTTTGAGAAACGCTCACTCGAGCATAGCTTAATCTCTGCCTTCTCATTTTCTCAATTTGTGGAGTTATGATTGAAAACAAAACACTAGAATTTACACTATTATCTTGTGTCACATTTGGGCACCTAGGGATTGTAGTTGTTTATGACATTTCTATAGAATATGACTAATGTTTTGACAACTTAGGCGAAGCAGACTTGTCTTAGATGCGTGCATTTAGTTATAAGAATCTGTATTGAAATTTCATAAATTCTGGCCAGGTTAATGAAAAAAGAGACTTTAGAAGTGTATTATTTTGAAACTTTAGAATTAAGCGAGCGATCGATGTTGGGACAGTGTTTGAACAGTCAGATTGAGCAAACCCGCAAACTCATTTGGTCGATAAATATGCGAAAATGCCTACCCAAAAGGTATTAGCGATACTCGTTGACTAGTCTGGTTGATCAAGGCATTTTGCTTAAATGGTACTTATATTCAACATTGAGTAGCAAATGATATTGTTTCAATGCAAATATAATTCTGTCTTGATTGCATTATGTATCCTACAGTCATAACAGACATAAGAATACACAGCCAAAATCATCATATTAATTTGTCCTCAATTTGACTTGGTTAGCTCAGATTCCTTGCATTTTGTTATGGTCAACTCTAGTGCAATGGTGGAACTGATAGTACAGTCTTGCACTTTTAGCCCAATTTCAAATTATCATCCAATTTCCAATGAGGTCTTTCTATGTCTGCTGTCCGAGAAGCGTCGATGTTTGACACCGGCACGATAACACACTATCAATCACGTCAACTTTCTATAATTATTATCAGTGTCTACATGTCAATGTTATTTTCTCCTGTATTAATCTCAGTGTTTCATAGATGTTTAGAGGTATAATAGTAGTACACAATACATAACTTACGCATGTGCTCATTATGATTTATTGGTTCAAAATCAAAACCCCTTGCTGAAAGTGTATTGCTACCTCATAAAATTTATTGCAGAAGAGGTTCAATGATTTGATTTCAATGTGTAGCTTAAACTCATTTTACCTTCTGTTATTATGATAACAAAGTGCATTTAAGAATACTAATCAAGAGTGTTGAATAAAACTATACATTTACTCTATTTATTTGCATGGTACTCTTCTTTCTTTGCTCTCTTCATAAAATTGTTTTTCTCTTAAGTGGTGACCCCTATTTTGATGTAACAGATGGGGTTGTCCTCCAAGCAAATTCCCATGGACGTATGATTCCAAAGAGACATGTTATCTTCTAGAAGGAAAAGTGAAGGTAACACCAAATGGAGCAAATGAGTCAGTTGAATTTGGTGCTGGTGACTTGGTTGTGTTTCCTAAAGGGATGAGTTGTACTTGGGATGTGTCTGTTGCTGTGAACAAGCACTATCTCTTTGAATAAATCATAAATGTGGTACCCCTAATGAATGAAATAGAAGGACTTTCATGAACTGATTTATCATTACAGTGAAATAAGAACTTTAAAGTGGTTTTTAGCTTTAATTTGTTGCTAAAAGTGTCTATTTGTTATTTTCTTCTCCAATTGTGTTAATACGTTAATTTCTTTACAAATCTATCATTTTGCTTTTACAGATTATCTTTTTGTCAACTAACAGAATGTATGTTGTGTTAATTATTAGCATGTAGAATATTCTGTTTAAAAAAAGAAATGGACAAAAGAAATTATTAGTTATTAAATGCATTTTTCGTATTATCGTAAGTTTATCAAAATCATAGTGAACCACCGTAATATTACAAAAGCTTCCACAACATTAGGGCGAGTCACTTTGATTCTGACAAATCTACCGTAATGCCAAACATTCACTAAATTTACATCAATAGTCGTTTAACGACCGTCTTTGATAAAATTTGTTTCGGTTACAAGATCAATATCTTACCACTAAACTCACAAGTTGCGGAATTGACTTCGTGCAATGTCACAAATTTCACCTATTGGTGATAATTTGACAATTCGAGTTATATTTTAAAGTATTAGGTGAAGAATGAATATGAGCTTTGCTACCTTCACCTAATAGTGGATATATCATGTGTAGCTTATGATGAATTTGGTTCCATAAGTTTTTTTTTTTTTTGAAGAAACCAAAATGAAATTATATTACCAAACCAACAAGCGGTACCCAAGCACAAGGTGTACCTAGGATACCACTATCAAGTTACAGAGTTACATACAGACAAAACACACTACAAAGATGACAAGGTTAGCCAATGCCCAAGCATGCTAACGGGCTTGACCACCACATCTGAGTACCAAATACAAACATAGCATTTCTAGCTTTTAGCCACCCTAGAGATAACACTTTGACCTTATCTAGCAGTTGGGGAACAGTGGTTACAGTATTTTTGAACAGTCGGTTGTTGCGTTCATTCTACACAACCCAAGTACACAAAAGCCAAATAAGCTGCAGGAACGAACTTTTAGATTTACCAACACATGTCATATAGGTAAACTGCACCATATGATCGGAAACATTATTACAATCCACCCCAACAAAACCAATCCAATCACGCACATACTGCCATAAAGTATCAAACACTGTGCAAGAGAGAAAAAGATGATCGTCCGTCTCCACGTGACCGCAACCAGAAACACACAAAACGTCTTCCACGGATAGAACACCACGAGTAGCCAGATTAACTTTCGTTGGTAAACGGTTCCGAATGAGCCGCCAAGCAAAGATTCAGCAGAACCTGTTTATGCCACACTAACTCCAGAGACGTGTCCACCTGAGTAGTATCACGATTAAGCAGCAAGTCATAAGCACCATGCACGGAGTACCCGTCGGCTGTGTCTGGAAGCCACTCCCATCTATCTGAAACATTTGGAACCAACAAAACATCAAACAGTAAAGCCCTACACTCTTCTAACAAATCCTTCTCCCACGCCCACAAACTACGCCGCCGCCTCCACCCCTCCCCATCTCGCCCCACGCCTAGAGAGAACATATTAGCCACCGTAATGGTTTTGTTCTCAGCCAAGTCAAACAAGCGACGAAACCGAACATTAAACGGGTCTCCACCAAACCACCGATGAGACCAAAACAAGGTTTCAGCCCCATCACCCACCCTCCGCCTAACACTGCTACCGAACCACCCACCACCGAAGTCTCCATCACCATCACGAATCCTACCAACCTCCCTCCACCAAGAAGAACCACTCCGGCCCCCCACCTTCAACCTCCCACCTACTTCGCCGTAACAGGCGACTAAAACTTGGTACCACAAACCTTCTCTATCGACTAACATCCTCCAACACCATTTCCCTAATAAAGCAATATTAAACTCCTTCAACTTCCTAACCTCCAACCCTTCATGCTCCTTTTTAGAACACAAGGTATTCCAACCTACCCACGTAATTTTTCTACAATCCTCACTCCCACCCCAAAAAAAATTATTCAATAAAGATTCAATGGAAGAGATTATACCTGATGGAGCTTTGAAGAAGGAAAGGGCATAGACAGGAAGAGAAGTCAGGACTGCTTTGAGAAGGATCAAGTGACCACCGTACGAGAGAAACCTACTATTCCAACCCGACAGTCTAGTTTTAATGCGATTCACAATAGGATCCCAAGAAGATAGTCTCTGCGGATTACCACCAATAGGCAAACCTAGGTACATAAACGGAAGTCTTCCCACTTTGCAACACAACATCGCCGCTGCCTCGTTCAACCAAGAATCATTAATATTAATTCCCACCAATAAACTTTTGTTAAAATTCACTTTCAAACCCAACAAGGATTCAAAAATAATAAGGACCGCTCGAATAGCCCGCACATTAGCCCAACTTTTGTTACCCAAAATCAGAGTATCATCCGCAAATTGGAGATGAGAAACCGCCACTTGATTAACCGTACCTACCTTAAAGCCGGTGAAAAGATTATTCTCTACCATTGCTCTCATCAGAATATTTAGCCCCTCTGCCGCTATCAAAAACAAAAAAGGGGACAGGGGATCCCCTTGTCTAAGGCCTCTATGTAAATGGAACTCGTCCGTAGGGCAGCCATTGACAAACACAGAAGCTGTTGCGGTACGCACACATTCCCTAATCTACTTCCTCCACAAAACAGGAAACGACATTCTCTGCATAACCGAATCCAAATATCCCCAATCAACGGAATCATAAGCTTTTTCAAAGTCCACTTTAAATAACAAAAGCTCCTTCTTGAGTTTACGAGCCTCGTCAACTACGTCATTAGCTATAAGAATACCATCAAGAATTTGGCGATTTTTAACAAAAGCAGATTGAGTCTCAGACACGACACTACTAATCACCAACCTCAATCTATTTACCAACAATTTTGCAATAATTTTATACATGCTTCCCACCAAAGAGATAGGCCGAAAGTTGTTAAGCTGCTGAGGGTTGTCCACTTTTGGAATAAGAACAATGAAAGTAGAATTGATACCTTTTACCAGTTTGCCATTACGGTGGAATTCGGTCACAAACCTCATAACGTCATCTTTCAGCTCGGGCCAGAATTCTTTTATAAAGCCAAAATTGACCCCATCCAGACCCGGACTTAAAAAGCTATTGCAATTCCAAATTGCTTCCTTAACTTCTTCCATTGAAAAAGGTTTGATTAGGCTCCCTCCCTCAGTCACAGACAGTGCCCGAAACTGAAGATTAGACACACTCGGTCTCTCCACCTCTTCCATAAGTTTCTTATATGACCGACTACTTTCCGTTAGAAAAATAAGTTCTTTTTATGAATGAAACCATGTATTTGTCATTTATAATAGGTAGTGAAATAGCTATTAATTTTGTACAATTTTAGGATATTATTGTCTTGTATGAGATTTTTTTTTCTCACTTGTTGGGGTCATTGTAAAATTTGTTGAGTATTGTCAATCTAAAAATGGAAATATTTCTTTGTGAAATCCTGATTAGAGAATGGTTTATAACAAATAATGAGTTTTTCAGTTTCATGAATAGGTTATGACGATTTAATTTATTTGTCTGAGACAAAGTTATGATACATTTAATTTTATACTTTTTTGTAGATAGATGGAATGACAAATAATTATTGATACTCAAACATATAAGTGGAGGTGTTGAGATTCAAACCACATTCACAGTCCTAACAATTGATATGTTTATCAATTGAATTAGGACTTGTGGAGATTTAATATATCATATTTTATTCATTGTGGAAACAAACTTTTTACATTGTTATCTATTATTTATATCTTAAATGTATAGAAATTACTTGTGTTCATCCTAAATTTTACATTTTTTTTTTTTGCAGTTTCTCTTATATAAAATGTGCTACAATTATTTCTTTTAGTTGTCAAATCTTCAATAATAATAATAATAATAATAATAATAATAATAATCTATATTATTCTATACTATATATAAAGAAAACTATCCTTTTCAGCTCTTTTGAGCTGATTTTTTCTCTTTTAAAAAATACTCTTAATTTTCAATACAAATAATACATGTAACAAACAGATAAAAATAAATTTAAATATTCATTTTTCTCATATTATTGCAAAATAAATATTTTTTAAACTAAACTTTATATAGTTTTTTTTTAGATACTTACCAAAAGATATAAAATTCACGAATTCAACATAGTAAGATTTATCCTCTCAAAAAACATACTAAGATTTATAAAATGACTAAAGAAAAATAATTGTCACTACACTTTTGACCCCTGCATACACGGGTCCTATCGACTATAATAGAAATCGATAAATGATCATTGATCCGTAGGGTACACATGCTTCTATAAATAAACACAAACTAGATTATTAGAGATCAAATATAGCAATCAGATTCGTCTCAATATGTCCTTAATATCATTTGATAGAGAAAACATAATCTACTAAAGACTATTAATTTATTTAATCACAATATAAGTATTGGGGCAATTATTCTCTTTTTTTTTATAATTAAAAAAAAACACCCGCTTCTTTTTTAATTATAAAGAAAAAAGAATATAGTATTTGTTAGGTTAAATTGCTGCTAACCTAATGCAACATTTTAGAGGGAAATTATTTGGTTAAGTTGTTACAGACCTAATAAAATTAATAAATAAGGAAAAAAAGTCTAGAGAAACAATAGATATATACAAACGATGACACAACAAAATAGGAATGAAATGCTCATAAGTGAGGAGAAATAGTAGGGGTTGCTGCATTTTAGAGGGAATTTGTTAGGTTAAATTATTTTAGATGAAATTTGTTAGATTAAATTGCTGCTAACCTAATGCAACATATTAGAGGGAAAATATTAGGTTAAGTTGATGCAGACTTAACAAAATTAATAAATAAGGATAAATAAAAAAACTTAGAATTTTTTTTTTTTTAAAAGTAGAGGAATGATATTTGCACAAACTATCTTTTGAACAATTTCTTCTCTCTTCTTTTGGAACAAAAACAATATAAAGAGGAACAAAATTAGAATTCAACACGAGTATGAGAGAGATATGTCCCAAAAAAATCATAAAATGGTTATACAATTTGTCAAAAAAATAAAATAAAAGTATGGATGTGATGTGATTTGAACAAGGAATTTTTAATTTCTGTACACGTAATGTTTATTTATTATTATTTTTTTTGGGTGTGAATTGAGTATCTCAGTGCATGATTGCAAAGACTGCTCGCTCGGACCAGGTAAAAAATGCCTCTCAAGAGATAGGGTTGGGTTCAAACCTTACCATATCATCCAAGGGATCTTGTGTTAATGTTTGTAACTTTTGTCAATTAGTTTAATCGTTAAAAATTATCCTTTAAACTCAGCATTTCAAAGCTCACGGGGACCCTATATATAATGTGATGTCCTATCACCTTTAAACTCATCCTTTCAAAGCAAAAAATAGAAAATATCGAAACACAGATGAATTGTGGATATTTCACGCTCACGCTCAGAGGGCATTATAACACGATCTAACATTGTTGATGTTTCACACTCAGAGGCAATAGAACGCTCAGAGGGCAATAGAACATAATCTAAAAATGGCATCTCTCAAATATGATGTAGAGCTATATTAGGATGTCTTAGGAGCAAACAAGCTTCTTTTGTATACATGGTTGATGATCCTCACATTAAACACGTATGATGGTTCAACAACGTCATCAACTAAAAGAAATACTTAAAACTGAACTAGAAGACCTTTACTCCACAAGCTTTCTTATGTTTCTTATGATAAGACTAAACGTCTTCTTTTTTATATGGTATTTTGTTGTATTAAGGCCTCCTCCTGGTATTGCAATTTTCTTTATCTAGCTTTGATGGAAAAAAAAAAAACACTTTTAATCACATTTATCACAATAAAAACCTTTTCTTTAAAATCAACAAACATAAGCATTTTATACTTAAAACCACGTAACTTGAATTCTCAATTGCATTAGGAGATACGTTTGAGAAAGAAACCACTTTTGTCAAGCACAATAATGAAAAGAACTTATTTGTCTCTCCATTTAAAAAACAATGTTTTAATTTAAAATTTAATTTTTATTCGCAACTAATAGAAACGAGAAATAAATATTTTTAAAGTTAATAAATCCTGCACAATTAATTAGAGCTAATAACTTCTCTATGCATAATCAGCTCCCGAATCTAAAATCTAGTTTCAAAGGCCATTTTTTATTTTTAAAGGGTTTTCTGATGTTTTTCCTATTTTAATAAACCTTAGTGGCAATTTCATTGGTCTAAAGTAACCCTCAAATTTTTAGACCGCGACAACTACATTATATATTATAAAACAAAGGAAGAAGAAAGAAGGAAAAGAGAATAAGAAAAAGAGCCTTTGAATCTAAAGAAACGTTGGTCAATGGAAAGAAAGAAATTAAGAAGAAAGAGAAATAATGTAAAACGCCAAACCTATCAATGCAAGAAAAGAAAAAAGGAATGTGAACAATGATGAAATGAGGGTTTGATGATGATGAAAGGAGGTTTTATGTAGTCAGTAGCTTAACGAGGAAGGAACATGAAAATGGAATGAATAATGGTTGAGCTCTTTAAAATAGAACAATGATAGAAATGGGTTTGATGATGATCAAAGGGTTTGTTTTTGTAGCTTTATTGTGAAGGAAGCTTTGATATTTTAAATTCCATTGAAAAATCACTAATGAAGATGAATAATGGGTGTGTTTGACGTACATATAGCTAATAACTCATCAATTTGAATATTTATTTCGTTGTTTTGACCCTTCATTTTGCAATTGCCTTTCCAAACAAATTTCAAATATTATCATTTTCTTTTCGACAAAACTTTTTTTAAAGAATTGACATGAAGTCTGATATTATCATCAATGGCTTGTAAGCACCAATGATTTGTTTTCCCACTCTTCTTGATGTGTCGACCATTCTTGGCTTGCCGAATTCCGGCCCTAAAGCCCCGGCTGCAAACAATTACAACTTCCAATAACTGCTTTACTTCCTTGTTCAAATATATAAAATTCTCGGCTTAGTCCTAGATGCACATAACAATGCATTCTTGCTTTGTACTGGTTAGGAATGCAGAGGGGGACGTCATTTCTATAGTTTCCATATTTCTTTCTTCATATTAACAATCCAGGTTCAATATTGTAGATCTACTACATATTAGAGATACCGTCTAGACTATGAGTGGTGCCCTAATTCATTTCTTCACTTGTGGGCAGGAGTTTACTTTTCGAAGTTTCTTCGCAAGAGCTCCAATGCTCGTGGAATATTAACCGAAAGTGTTTCATGGGAATCACTAGTTTGCTATCTATAGCTTCAACTAAAACTTGTTGACGTGTTTGTGTGCTTATATTTCCTTCAACGTCCAATCAACTATGAGAGGATTGCCCAATGAATCTTTGTCCAAACACAACCTCACAAAACCGACTTGTGAGACGAGGATTGCCGTCACTTATAAACATATTGTCAGACTCGTACCATCTTTGAACTCTTTAACAACCCTTGTATTTCTCCTCTTGGTAATTTAGCAGCGGTCCCCACCCATTTTTCTCCAAAATGCAAAGACATTTATCAATGTGACATTCTTGATTTTTCTCTTGGAACTAAAAAAACATGAAAAAAAAAACTCGTACACGTTAGAGTGAATGAAATTTCGTTTTTCTATAAGGAAATTTGTAATTAGGATTTGATATTTTTTGGTGTTTTATTTTAGTGACAAGTAATGTTTGACTATGAGAGTTGGATGTCAAGACTCACGTCATTAATTGAAGTTACAAATCAGAATTTTGAGAGAAAATCAAGAGGGGAGTTACCTATTAGAATATAAAATATTCATTGTATAAATTATATTCTAATACTACCAATCTGCTAAACGAAGTTACTCTTTATAAAATTAATTTTCTCTAAGTGGTGGCCACATTTTGATGTAAGGGTTGTCCTCCAAACAAATGCAGAAAATGAGTCGGTTGAATTTGGTGCTGGTGACTTGGTTGTGTTTTCTAAAGGGATGAGTTGTACTTGAGATATGTCTGTTGCTGTGAACAAACACTATCTCTTTGAATAAATCTTAAATGTGGTTCCACTAATGAGTGATATAGAAGGACTTTCATGAACTGATTTGTCATTAAAGTGAAATAAGAACTTTTAAGTGGCCGTTAACTTTTGTTGCTAAAAGTGTCAATGGGTGTTACTTCAATTGTGTTATTTTGTTTTGTCTAGAATGTATCACAAATTAATACATTATTATTGTGTCAATTTCTTTAGAGATCTATCACTTTTAAGGTGAATAAGTGGGGTGTTTAGGGTTCGAACTCCGATCCTACTCACAAAAACATTAGGGTGTATATTGTATTTTAAAAACAATAAATAAATAAAATTGAACTAATAGTTATGTTATAAAATTGTACTTTGACCATTGAACTTACATATCATAGAGATTAACATGTATAGTCACAAATTTCATCTGTTCGATGATAATTTAACAATTTATATTATGAATTATATTTTTAAGTCTATTAGGTGAAGCATGAATAAGAACTTTGCTACCTTAACCTAATAGTTGATATCATATGTAGTTCGTGATGAATTTGGGTGCTGAAGTGGTTTATATGAATGACTTCATATTTGTCAAAAAAAATTTGTCAAAACATATTTGTCATTTATAAACAGTAGTAAATAGTTATTAAATTTGTAAATTGTAGGATATTATTGTCTAATATATGAGATCTTTTCCTCATTTATTGCTGGGGTTCGTTATAAATTTTCTTCTCTGTGAATCTTATTATAGAATGAATCATAAGAATACTATGAGTTTTTGGCAACAATTTCATGAATAACTTATGATACATTAATTTCATTTTTCATTTTTTAAGTAGTCTATTGGTTAAATTCACACATATTATGTGTGGAGAAGTGGAGAATCCGAGATTCGAATCCCAAAAGCAACACATAATGTCTCTGATAGCTACCAATTGAACTACATTCACGGAACCATTAATTTTATACTTTATTCTTTGTAAAGACACACTTTTTACATTGCTATCTATTATTTATATCTTAGACATATAAAACTACTTGTGTTCTCCCTAAATTTTATATTCTTCACATTTTCTCATATTCAAAATGTTCTGCAATTCTTTCTTTTGTTGTAAAATATTCACTTATAATAATAATAGTTCTTTAATGTACATATTTAGGACCCGTTTTTTACATATTAAAATAAAAATGATTTTGATATTGAATAATTTAGTGATTATTTTTTAGAGATTTTATAAAAAAATAAAATCTATTTTGCGTTTGTTTACCGTATTAAAAACCATTTAAAAAAAAATTAGTTTGTTTGGATGCAACTACGTAAAAAAGAGTTTTTGTTATAAAAAATTAGTTCAATCTTCTTACCATTATTTTCTCTCTACACTCAATTTTTTTTGTTTTTTAAGAAGCTACTTTTAACATCTTCTCATTTGAAGTTGTTTATTGATTAATTTTTTTTAGATTCTATTTTTTTTAAAGGATGTAACAAACAAATGTGATGCTCTTAAAAGTGTTCTTTTTTTTTTGAAAAAAATGATTTTTTTAAAGAAAATTAAGGGCTCGTTTGTTATAGCTTTTTATAAAATAAATTTTTGTAGTGTAACATATTTTTGTTAAAAAAAAATTAACAAAGAAATTTTTAAGGAAAGCTTCAAATAAAAAATCGGTTTGAATAGCTTATCTTAAAATGTCATTCTAGATATTTCATCATTTTGTTATAATTTTTTTGGATACTAAAATTTTGAAAAAATCTCTAAAAAAAAAAAGAAGCTATTTCAAATAGCTTTTCATAAAAATCATTTTTGAAATATATCATTTTGAAAAAATATGCGATTTTTACTATGTAAAATCTCGAACAATGAATATTTAGGTTAGTGAATGTCAAAATATCTTTTTTAGCTTATAACAAATGAGTTTGAAATAACTTATACTATTTTCGAGTAAATTTCCAAAAAATCTATTTTTAAAAATACAAAGGAAAATCCATTTTATCTATAACAAACGGGCCTTAAATAAATATTTTTGAAACCTAACTTTATAATATTATTTTTTTGAATAGTGACTAAAGTAATATAACAATTACTAATTCAACATAATAAGGTTTATAAAATGACTAAAGAGAAAAATTACTTAGAAATTATACAAAAAACTATTACTTATAAATTAAACCCATATAAAAAAGATTTGAGAAAAGAGGATATTTTTTTTAATAATTTGATTTTGATAATGCATGAAGCATCACCAATATATACCACCAAAAATAAACAAAAAAAAAAAGAAAAAAAAGGAAGGACATAAACCAAAAACCTTTCAAGAGTTTACAAATACAAGACAATTTAAGCCTAGTCTATTTTCTAACTTAAAATGGTATTGCATTCATCCATAAAAATGAGTTACTAGATAATCCAAAATTTGTTAATTAATTGATTAGCATATCAGTATCTTTCTCTCTATAATAAACAATAACTTCTAATCAGTTGTCCCGTAAACTCTAAGGAAGGAACCAAAGACGGGGACTTAGAATGCAAACTGGACAAGCATCGAATCAGTTTCCAACCACAAGTTAGAACATGTTTGCTTTGTGCTATTTCAATTGCTTGCTTTCATTGCACTGATAATTTAGCAAATAACCACAACATAGTTATAACTTTGGTTGCCTTAATAATTCAAAACTTAGTTATGCTTTAGGATTTTGTTAAGTAACTATTTTCACTTTGTTTCTAGAAAGTTAGTTACGAGAGCTATAGCTGAAACATGTGTTGTATATATATGTTTCCTTAATCAATAAAGCTAATGTGTTCATTTTCTTAATCTCTTTCTTCATCTCTCAAACTGTTTCTCATCTTTTTCTTCCAATCACACAAAACCAAAGTTTCAATTTGTTCACCAACATTGCTAACACATCTTGTGCTCAGTCAAAAAATACAAGGTTTTAGTTTGATTCCAATTAAAACTTTCATTTGTAGATGGTTAAATATCTCATTTAGATTAATCGGCCGTTGATCGAATACCAAATTTACGGGAAAAAAACTTTAATAAAAATGTGTCACACATATATTACGGTCGTCTACGCGACATACAACCACAACATTGATCACCATGTTTATAAATTGAGTATATCCTCACAATTAAATAAACTAATTTTTTGAACTGAATAGTAATATACAAACGATCATCTTTTTTTTTTTTTGAAAAATTACGCTGCTTCATTATTCAGAATTAACATCTTGCTAAACAGGAATAGTCTAATGCCATCTCATCTGATTGTTGTGATCAATGGTTTTACTCAAAAACCATGTAATTAACTATTGGGACATTATGGTTATCTATTGGTTCACCCTGACGAGATTTCTGTAATTGTATGTTAACGTATGTTTGTTGTTGTTTAATATGCATGATCATGTGTTTCAGTATCTAATTTGTGTGATATATATGCTAGTTGATGCTATCCACTTCGTCTACGTACAAAAAAGCATTTTGGATGCTTACTATTCTAGTCACTTTATGATATTATAGATTTTGAAACGATATTTTTGTGAGGTTGATTTCATTATGTTTTGTTGCTAAACTTTTAAGAATGATGTACGAGACAAATTGGTATTTTTTTCCTTCAACTTTGTTTATGCTTGATTCTGCAAAGATGAAAATTGGTTTTGAATGAATTTATTTTGGTTACGTGGAAGCTGAATGTAAATTGATTTATGTGTAAGATACATTCGTTGATTTTTATCAATTTATATTTGGATCAAAATTGCTTAAGCACCTTTAATTAATCTGATAATTGATTTTTTGTCACCACAAAAGCTAGAAATCTAACCTTAGAGTATAATTGAGTTTGCGGCTAGAATCAACTTCAGGATCAGAAGCCAAACATAACTTATGTTTCTCAAACCCAGACAGTATTCTGGGATGTCTGGCCGTGGAACCAAACATACACTTACTTGCTGCTAAAGTTTTAAGGGCAATATTAACATGTGAACATATAGAATCATTGCAAAGTCCATTCTTTCAAAAATACGAATTGATTGGACTCTTTCTTGATTCCATATTGCATGTTTGGATACACAATAGGGAGTGTCAAACTTGAGTTTTCTCGTGCCGAATATGGTTTTGGTAAACACCTCGATGTTTGGTTATTTTGAAATAAGAATTGTGTTTTCCTTCAACATCGATTTGACTAAAACCGTTTAAAAGTTGAATTCTCTTCTCCAACTTTTATATCAGACTTGTTTTTAGAATACAAAGATCCAAAATACATTGCTCACCGAGCATAGCTTAATCTCTGCCTTCTCAATTTGTGGAAACAAAACAGTTGAATTTACACTGTTATCTGGTGTCACATTTGGGCACCTAGGGATTGTAGTTATTTATGATATTTCTATAGAATATTACTAATGTTTTAATCTTTTGACAACTTAGGCAAAGCAGACTTGTCTTAGATGCATGCATTTAGTGATAAGAATCTGTATTGAAACTTCATAGATTCTGGCCTGGTTAATGAAAAAAAAAACTTTAGAAGTATTTTGTTTCGAAACTTTAGAATTAAGCGAGCCATTGATGTTGTGACGGTGTTTTGAGCAGTCTGATTGAGCAAACCCGCAAACTCATTTGGTCGAAAAAAATACGAAAATGCCTGCCCAAAATGTAATAGTGTTTATCTTTGTTATTTTCTTCTCCAATATTGTGTTATTTAATTTATAATGTCATGTATCACAAATTAATTAATACATTATGTTAATTTCTTTACAAATCTATGTTTTTGCTTTTACGAGATCATCTTTCTGTCAACTAACAAAATGTATGATGTGTCATGTATAATATTATTAGCTATTAAATGCATTTTTGATATTATGGTAGGTTTATCATAATCATGTTGAACCATTGTAATTTTACAAAAGCTTCGAATTGTAGCTTCTACAACATCAGGATAAATCACTTTGATTCAGACAAATCCACCATAATATCAAACATCCACTAAATTTACATTAATAGTCGTTTTACGACCGTCTTCGATGGGATTTAAAATTTGTTTCATTTAAGTTACAAGATCAATATCTTACCACTAAACTCACAAGTTGGAGAATTGAATTCGCTCATTGTCACAAATTTCACCTGAAAATGATAATTTGACAATTCGAGTTATAATTTGAAATCTATTAGTTGAAGCATGAATATGAGCTTTGCTACCTACACCTAATAGTTGATATCATGTGTAGCTCATGATAAATTTGGGTCCAAAAGTTGTTTATATGACCGACTACATTCCCTAATAAGTTCTTTATATGAATGTCCACATATTACACATGTTTGTCATTTAAGTTAAGTTGGAAAATAACTATTAAATTTGTACTATTTTAGGATATTATTGTCTAACATGTATGATACTTTTTTTCTCACTTGTTGGGGTCGCTATAAATTCTCACTTGCTGGGATCGATATAAAATTTGTTTAGTATTGTCAATCTAAGTATGGAAATACTTCTTTGCAAAATCTTGATTAGAGAAAGGGAAATGCTAACCGTTGCCCCGGGGCATTGGTTAAGGATACTAAAAAAAGAAATTATATATTAATTATTGCATTGAAAATTGTGTAATTAATCTATAAAGAGTAAAAAAATTCTCTTTTTTAGTCCTAACTTCCTCTTTTGGTATCCATAAGAAATAATAAGTTGGAATAAGTTATGATACATTTTTGCTCAAATAAGAAAGTTATGATACATTTCATTTATTTTTCAGAGGATAACTTATGATACATTTGATATTATATTTTTCTAATAGACGGAATGAAAAATTTGTGAATATTTAATATTGTTCTTTTTTTTTAAGGAATTTAATATCATACTGTATTTATGGTAGAAACACACCTTTTACATTGTTATCTATTGTTTATATCTAAGAAATATAGAAACTACTTGTTTCTCTCTAAATTTTCACACATTTTACATTTGTTATCTATTGTTTATATCTGAGAAAGGTAGAAATCTCCATGAGCTTAACTCAGTTGGTAGGGATATTGCATATTATATGCAGGGGCTGGGGTTTGAACCTGAACCCCAGACACCCACTTCTCTACAATTAATTGTGTGAGCTCTAACCACTAGGCTACTTAACCAAAAAAAAATAAATATAGAAGCTACTTGTTTCTATCTACATTTTACATTCTTTTGTATTTTCTCTTATATAAAATGTTCTACAATTATTTTCTTTAGTCATAAAATATTCACTTTTAATAATAATAATGACTAGAAAAATAGGGGCACGTTTTTATTCTCTTTTTATTCCGCTAATGCATGTAATTTATGAACAATTGTAAGAAACCCAACAAATAATATTTATCTTTTTCGACGACACCAATAATATAATAAATTTTATTATATATAATATAAGTTAGGCTTATTCAATCACCCGGTCCCTTAACTTAATTGATTGTTTCAATTTGGTCCCTTAACTATAATTTGTACCAATTTGATCCCCTATGTTTTGCTATGTTATTAATTTTAGTCTTTTATGTTAGTTTCTCTCCAAAAAATGTTAACAGAAATGACTAAAACTAGTAACGGAGCAAAACATAGAGGACCAAATTGGTACATAAATTAACGTTTTTTTAAGAGAAACTAACATGAATGACTAAAACTAGTAACAGAGCAAAACATATGGGACCAAATTGGTACGCATTATAGTTTGGGGACCAAATTGACACAATCAATTAAGTTAAGGGACCGGCCGATTGAATAGGCCTATAAATTATTATCTTTTTAATGACACCAACAAAAAAACCTTATCATATGAAAATTTGTTCAACGGTATAATTAGAACATGGAGAAGAAGTTGATGGTTGAATGCAATATATTTTGGTTTGTAGTAGAAAATAACGATGATATGAAATACAACGGATGTGAAAGGGAGATAGAGCAGGAAGAAGAGAGTGAAATAAACTACTGTTGCATAACAAACAACAAAAATAGTTGTATTCAATTTTTTGATATAATTACCCACAATTCTTCGGGAAGATTTGAACCCTCCATATTTTCTCTCGTTTTATTTGGGATAAGGAAAATAGGAGATATACAAAACAAGATCTCAGTTAGTTTTGATTGAAAAATAGCAAATAGTCATGCATGTATTTGTACGGGTGTTGTTACAATATCTTACCACTATATCTTACCACTGAACTCACAAATTTCACTGATTTAAGGTGTTTTTGTATATGTTGAATAAGAGAGAAAAGAGAGACATATGATGAAATACCGTGTGTCTGAATAGCATAGCGGAAGATTTATTATATAGAAGTAAGTAGCTTAGGGCCTAAGATATGATATATTTACAGAATGAATATTCATCATAATATTATATCCTAAGTAACTTAGAGAGTAAGCTAAAATATAGTTAGAGCATAAATATAATTATTTAATATATATTTATATATCAATAATATATATACCTAGATCACTCTGTTTTTTGTTAACCTTGATAGATGAAAATTATCCACACTTATAAACGTATCGGTTTCCCCTACTTGTAAATATTTGCTTATTTCATCGTTTATACAGTGTGACACTCTTTAACACAACTAACACACCTCTTCACGCACCACACTATTGGATTTGATGTGTGGATAATAAATAGTAAACAGTGTGTTGTCTGATAACGGAAACCTGATAGTAGGTGGTCCAATAAATTTAGAGAGGATCTAATGTCATCTTAGAATTCATGGTTGACCCTAAAACAGTCACACAAACTAGTTTGTGAAGTGAAAATTGTTCCACCACTTATAAACATTTCTTCACATCATCTCTCATCCAATATGGACCACTAATAAACATTTGTTCATGTCATCTCTCATCCAATATGGACCACTAATAAACATTTGTTCACGTTATCTCTCATCCAGTATGGGACTCTTAATAGTTAATCTTCTGAAATTAGATCGTCAAACATAGAAAGATACTATCTTTATGAACATTTAACATAAAAAAAATTAAACAACATTTTGGATGCTGTCTAGTATGCATGATATCTAATTTGTGTGATATATATGCTAGTTGGTGCTAGCTGCTTCGTCTACGTACAAAAAAACATTTTGGATGCTTACTACTTTAGTCACTTTATGATATTATAGATTTTGAAACTGTATTATTGCGAGGTTGATTTCATTATGTTTTGTTGCTAAACTTTTAAGAATGATGTACGAGACAGATTGGTATTTTTTTTCTTCAACTTTGTGTATGCTTGATTCTGCAAACGATGAAAATTGGTTTTGAATGAATTTATTTTGGTTACGAGGAAGTTGAATGTAAATTGATTTATGTGTAAGATACATTCATTGATTTTTATCAATTTATGTTTGGACCAAAATTGCTTGAGTGTGTAAAGTGTCTTTCACCTTTAATTACTCTGAGAATTTATTTTTTGTCACCACAAAAGCTAGAAATCTAACTTAGAGTATGATTGAGTTTGAGGCTAGAATCAACTTTAGGATCAGAAGCCAAACATAACTTATGTTTCACAAACCCAGACAATATTCTGGGGTGTCTGGCCGTGGAACCAAACATACACTTACTTGCTAAAGTTTTAAGGGCAATATTAACATGTGAACATCTAGAATCATTGCAGTTTGTTCTTCCAAAAACAAGAATTGATTGTTGGACACTTTATTGACTCCACATTGCATATTTGGATACACAACAGGGAGTGTCAAACTTGAGTTATCTCGTGTCGAATGTGGTTTTGGTAAACATCTTGATGTTTGGTTATTTTGAAATAAGAATTGTGCTTGCCTTCAATATCAACTTGACTAAAACCGATTAAAAGTTGAATTTTTCTTTCTCCAAGTTTTATATCAGACTTGCTTTTAGAATACAAAGATCCAAAATAAGTAGCTTTAATTCATACTTAATTTTACAAAATCATGTTTGATGAACGCTCATTCGAGCATAGCTTAATCTCTGCCTTCTAATTTTCTCAACTTGTGGAGTTCAGATTGAAAACAAAACACTTGAATATACACTATTATCTGGTGTCACATTTGGGCACCTAGGGATTGTAGTTGTTTATGATATTTCTATGTAATATAACTAATGTTCTAATGTTTTGACGACCTAGGCAAAGCAGACTTGAATTATTAAAGTTTCTCACTTTCTCTTAGAAGTGTGCATTTAGTGATAGGAATTTGTATTGAAATTTCGTAGATTATGGCCAGGTTAATGAAAAAAAAAAAAACTTTAAAAGTTTATTGTTTCTAAACTCATTTGGTCGATAAATATGCAAAAATGCCTATCCAAAGGCATTTTGCTTAAATGATTACTTATTTTAGAGTGTGCATATAATCAACACTTTAAACTGATATAGTTTCAATGCAAATATAATACACATGGTAGCATAAGTTGTTATGAAAGAAATGGGTTTGATGATGATCAAAGGAGGGTTTGATCAATGAGTTTTTTTTTTAGCTTTATTGTGAAGGAAGCTTTAACATTTTAAAATTTCATTGAAAAATCACTAATGAGATGAATAATGGGTGTGTGTTCGACATACATACATACATAACTCATCAATTTGAATTTTTGTTTCGCTGTTATGACCATTCTTCATTTTGCAATTGGCTTTTCAAAGAAATTTCAAATACTATCATTTTCTTTTTTACAAAAACCTTTAATAATGTGGACTGAACTGACATAATGTTTTAGTGAAATAACGTTCAAGTGGTTGTTAGCATATTGCTGCTTAAAGTGTTTATCCTTGTTGATTTTTTCAACATTTTTATTATTTAGTTTAGAGGAAATTAATATCCAAATTAATGTTTTAATTTCTTTTACATATATACTTTGCTTTTACAAATTCATCTACTTTCAACTAATAGAATATCTTTCTTCATTGCACCAAAAATAAATCTCTAAGATATCATGAGATTATCATGTATAGTCATGACTCAAGTGTCTAATAAGTTGCTGAACTATAAACAAAACAAATGAAAAAATGTAGAATTAGATTTGCTCAGTGTCACAAATTTCATATGTTTGATGATAATTGTACAATTGATATTATGAGTTATATTTTGAAGTCGATCAGTTGAAACATGAATATGAGCATTGTTACCTTCATCTAATAGTCCATGTCATGTGTTGCTCGTGATGAATTTGATACCATATTTGTCCTACATATTTATAATAATAAATAATAATAATAATAATAATAATAAAGTAGTTATTTAATTTTCAATAGTTTAAGATCTTGTCTAATATGAGTTTTTTTCTTATTTGTTGTTGGACATTGTTATAAAATTTGTACTGAATTAATGCATCAATATAAACTTCCTCATATTGTAAATCTAAAAATGAAAATTATTTTCATCTTTCTGAAATCTTGATTAAAGAATGAGTCATTAGTTTGTGAAATCTTGATTAAAGAATGAGTCATGAGTTATTCTCGTTGATGAATAGGTTCTGATACATATTCCCCCAAAAAAAGTTAGGAATACATATATTATAATATAATACTTTATGCATTGTTAAAACACACTTTTTACATTGCTATCTATGATTTATTTCTTAGAAATGTAAAAATTACATTTGTTCTCCTTAAATTTTGTTTAAAAAACAAAACAAACAAACTTTGTTTAAAAAAAAAAAACAAACTTTAGTTTTCCATAGCATTAATTAGTTTTAATGAAAAATATTAGAATAATTGACAAATGGTATAATTGACAAACCATATCCTTAAAATACTAAAATGACAGTTAAATGGAGAAGAAAAATGCTGCACACAGTAACGGAAGAGGCACATGAAATTGGAGAACAACAACACCTATTGAATTAAATTGAACAACAACGACGGAACTCTATCGGTTTATTTTCTTTACTATGTTGTTTATTTCTTTTATCATGCATAGCTAAATTTCTCTTATGGTTAAGCTTGAGATGAATCTGATGTAATTCTATGGAAACCCTAATTTGTTGAACTCCTTTGAATTTCAATGAAAGTCTAATTTTAATTGATATTACTTTGTGTTTAATGCTTTTTGTACGTTTATCATCGACTACTAACCATAGCTTTATGAATATGACCACCAAAATTGACTTTTGACTATGAATTAGGTAATAGGTTTAACCTAAGTAATCAAGTTAGAGATAGATCATTATTAGGTTATGATATAGGGGTACCTCCAACGGTTTCGAATTCACTTAAGAGATTAAAGGGTTGTTACTGCAGGGAGAACTCTAGGTCAAGAGATTGGGTAGAGTTAATTTGTTAATCTGTCATTGAATTAGATAATCATTGATTAAATGATTTAGGAGTGCGAATTACCAATTACCATAAGAGCTTTATAGGATTCAAAGGTCTTAACCATACTTCTCTCATATTTTCTAAATCAATCTTTTATTTTTAATCCATTTATGTTACAAAAACAACTCAACTGCATAGGACATTAATATAAATTTATACATCCTTTTTTATAATGAAATTGCTAAGTAGAAATTAAATATAGTCCTCATGGATACGAATTTTGATTACTTCGATTGATTTTGGTACACTTGCCAAATTTTCATCATGTCGTGCATGTTGTCCTAGACATCGTGTAGAACATCTGCCCTACGAGGACTAGAATTACAAACATCACCCAAAAAAAGGGGGAAATGCTAACAAGTTAAGACACTTGATAAGAAGTTTAATTTTTTTTTACCAAGATAAAATGTTTAAATTAGAAATTTTATGTTGAAAATTGTGTATTCAACACGTTGAAACATTAAAAAACAACTTTTTTTACATGAAAGTTATATATTATTTTTATTTTTAAATCCTTAACAAGTGTTATAAAGACATGATATTTGTTAGCAATATCCAAAATAAAAAATAGGGGTTGTCGCCACCCACTTTTTTTTAAGTCTCCACCCACTTTGTAATATAAATAAAAGTAATTATCAATCAAAGCAACAACCCTTTTTCAATTGATATAGTATATTTCTAGTATTTTAGTTATACTTACTTGCATTCAAACAGACATCGCGTGTTCGTCTATCCGCTTTTTTTATTGTGCTAATACGTATAAATTACGAAGTAAAAAATTATGAAATTTTGATTAATTATTTCGACTTTGATTAAAATTATAAGTATAAATAATATATATTTTACATTTTCATATTGTAAATAATTATACTTATCTTTTGGATGACACCAATAAAATAACATTCTTATCATCAAATTTGTTTATGACTATTATTAGAAATAAAAAAGTCAGACCAAAATTATGTGTATTCTCTTTATATATAGTGTAGCAGTATATATAACTACTGATTACAAAATTTAATTAAAATGTAAATATACGGCTAATAAAGGACAACATCATCAACTTTGATAAAAAATAGCTTAGAAAATAGAATAAGCTCAATATATGTTATTCTTCATTTCAGAATTAAATGATCATGAAGTTTATGAAAATTTGGCTTCATGGTAAAATAGAAGATGGATTTTTTGCTGTTACTTTGACTACCTACATAAAAAAAATACAACAACAACAACTAAGTTTTATCCCATTAAATAGGGTTGATTACATGAATCAAATTATGCCATATTATTTTATCTATATCATGTCCTGGTGCATTCCTCAATCAATTTTGGACTCATTCCCCAATTTGAATCAACTTGTTATGCAAGTTACTCTTCGCAAGCATCCCAAAGAAGATAAACTAGTTTGGGCCAAAGATCTGTGGAGTTCTGATATCCCTCCTTCAAAATCTTTGATGATTTAGAGGCTCGTGCATAACAAACTCCCTTCTTCTTCGCGACCTCACTTCTTTACAACAGGAGCAGCTTCCTAATCTACTGATGATAACCTTATGCTTAAAGGATGAAATCTCCCTTAAATGTGCTCTTCTAGTCAAGCTATGAACATCATCATATCTAAAGTCTCTTTATCAGGAAATCTTACCACAAAAACAACTGCATCAAATATTTATGAATTCACAATCATGAAGGCATCTGGGCTCCTAGGGCTTCCCTCATCAAAGAAGTTATTTGGGCTCCTTCTATGCATTATTGGATTAAGATTAATATTGACGGTGCCTCAATCAAGAACCCTACAAGAGCAGCAACAGGTCAAATTTTTAGGAATTCTGATGGTATTTATTTAGGAGGTTTTTCTCAATTTCTAGGTAATGCCAACACACTTTATGCTAATTTGTCTGTAGTCACGAATGCTATTTAAATTGCTGCTTTAATGGGATTCTCTAATATATGATTAGAGTCAGACTCTCAGTTGGTGACCCTTGCTTTCAAGTCTATCTCTGTTGTTCCTTGGGGCTTAAGGAACAGGTGGGAAAATTGTCTTCACTTAACTCACAGAATGAGATTTTGTGCTACGCATATATATAGGGAAGGAAATGTTTTTGTTGATAACCTTGCTAATTTTGGTTTATCTTTATATGCTTTAGATTTGTTTTGGTTTGATGATATTCCTGACTTTGTTAAAGAGAGTACAATAGGAATATTGGGTATGCCCAACTTTAGATTTGTCACCTTTTGAAAAGGTTTGGTTTGGTCCCTCTTTTCTCTTTTCTACTTTTTTTTCTTTTTAATGAAATGATTTGATGCTCTTTGCATCTTTTCAAAAACAAAAAAAAAAACTCATTGACATCTAAATCCTTTTTAATTGAAAAGACATTTATTATATAAAAATATGGAAGAGTTTTATCTAACTGAGAATAGACAAACATGATCTAAACTGCTATATTTGTTAAATTTTTCATCGTCTACAAACATGATGTGATATTCTTTGCACCCATTGTACAATATATGTAAAAAAGAAAAAATCAATCGCACGTTTGATGATAAAACCCACCAAATATAGTAAGAAATAAGAATGAGAGAAAAGAGAGATTCATTAAATTACTACAAAATGTTGGTTTAGCATAAAGTTCAGATTCAAATAACAATTCAGGAACGTGGACTATCTTATGCCAATATTTACCTATTCCTCTCTTGCATCTCTTCTCCGGTATAGAGCAATATGGAATAGTTAACTTTTGCAAGTTTTGGAGTTGTTGAATGTTGTTTTGGATTTTCAAATTCTTTTTGAAAAAGAATATCTATCGAAATTGTTGCTAGGTTGAATCACGACTAGATCGCTCTCTTTAAGACGTTTCGTGGCATTGTCTAAAGTTGTGCAAGGGAGACTATCAACCATGCCGCCAGGATAAAACAAGCTCAACTACAACCGTGCGGTTAACTACTACACTGTAGAAAACCGTTCGAGATTTACACCCTCAAATTGTGTATTCAACTACTGCACTGTAACTGTTTAGCAAAAATTGTGGCAGCAGTTACTCTAATGGATAAGATTAAAAGAGAACTTATCCATTAATCAGTTCAACAACACTTGTGATAGGATCATAAGAAACAAATCCACAAAAGTGAAAGAAATAAACTCATTGGATTTGAATGAAGGAAAGATAAGAAATTCAATTGAATTCTTATTCTTATCACAACCACATTAAGCTAAATTTATAGGAAGTGATATTCACGAATAAAAATAATAATAATTATTATTTAAAATTAAATACAACATTTTAAACACTTCTATTTTATATGAGACCCGCACCCTCTATTCTTTCAATTCACTGTAACTGTTTAGCAAAAATTGTGGCAGCAGTTACTCTAATGGATAAGATTAAAAGAGAACTTATCCATTAATCAGTTCAACAACACTTGTGATAGGATCATAAGAAACAAATCCACAAAAGTGAAAGAAATAAACTCATTGGATTTGAATGAAGGAAAGATAAGAAATTCAATTGAATTCTTATTCTTATCACAACCACATTAAGCTAAATTTATAGGAAGTGATATTCACGAATAAAAATAATAATAATTATTATTTAAAATTAAATACAACATTTTAAACACTTCTATTTTATATGAGACCCGCACCCTCTATTCTTTCAATTCACACAATACTAGATCAAAGTATAATTACAGTGTTTAATCTTCCAATTTTTCTCCCAACTTCACACCAATGTTCCAACATTGAAAGTTGTCTCGTAGTGAACTTAACTTGGGAAACCAATGCATTTTTAATACTTAAAGGAGAAGTCATGAGGTCATGGCACCTAACCAATCCGGTAAGGATGTTAAAGAAGGAAGAAAATAAATCCAGAGACAAATTTTCCAGTGCGGGGATGCCTTCTATACTGTCTAGTATGCTTTCATTTGGCCTTGAGATTCCCGTTGACGAAGGGAAGTTAGAATGCTATGTTACGTGGAAAAACTAATTGTGCACATAATTGAATTTTAAGTCTCTCTAAACAAGTTAGGTGTCTCATACCGTTTAATATGGATTTGAATTTATGGCATGAATAAATAGCCAAAGTTCGAAGAGAATAAGAGGGTTGAATTCATCGGGTAAATAGTTTCAAGTACCTCAAATGTTTGAAATTGAGAGTTAAAAACAACAACTTGTACGTAAAGCTCGGAGAGGAGTGATTGATGGAAACACATCTATTTTTTTTTTACGGTTGTTTAAACTCAAGAAAGATTCGCAAAAATCCAACTTTCTTAAAGGGAATCATGTTGTAATCAAATTTCCCTTTACTATCTAAGCAACTTATATGGTGAACTCTAACCGACAAATTAGTCAAGCCTGAAGCCTAAGAAGCCACACAATCTTCTCCCATAATGGACTGAGCTAAATCATGCATTTTAAATGTAATGTTACCTACTATATCGGATTTACTATGATTGGATTTGAATGTGTATGTGTAGTATGTGCCTAGATCATTATGCCATTTACTTCGGCTTTGGCTTGAGACCTCGAAGTTTGCTCGTCTTAAGTTCGACTTCTGCCGCTGTCAATTTTGGTAGGCTAGTTCGCTGTTAATGTGGCACGTCCTTAAGTGGACGGTGGAATTGAACCCCTCGGATTAGTCGGCCCTTGATTGAATAACATGTTTTTAAAATAAAATTATGTCCTCAATCTCTTGTATTTTTATTTATTTATTTATTAATCTTCTGGAATGGGATCGTCAAGCAAAGAAAGATACTAACTAGCTTTATGAACATTGAAAAGAAATTTTCTTTACACAAAACATTTGGATGCTCTCTGGAAGGACTATCTCAACTAACAATGCCGAGATAGTTAGGCCGGAGTCCTGGAGATTTTCTATGGTTATACGTGGTTTAAATTTGGGTTCTCCTTTTTATGTTTGGATCAAAATATCTTTTAAGTGTGTAAAGTATCTTTCACTTTTAATTGATTTGAGTATTGATTTTTGTTACCACAAAAGCTAGAAATCTAACATTTAAAGTATAATTGAGTTTGAGGCTAGAATCAATTTTAGGACCCGAAGCCAAACATGACTAATTTGTCGTCACCCTATGTTTCACAAACCCAGACAGTATTCTGGGGTGTCTGGCCATGGAACCAAACATGGGCTTACTTGCTAAAGTTTAGGCTTAAACGTATTATCCACCCCTAAGTTTACAAAAGTAACGATTTTGGCTCCCTTTTAATAAAAAGGCAAAAATGGCCCTCGTGATTAGGGAAATATGCTTTTTTGACCCCTTATTGTTGCAAAAAGTTGCGATTATGGCCCCTGTTTGAAGACACGTGGTTATTGCAATTTGTCGTACCCTAATTTTTGACCAATTTATTTTTTATTTTTATTTTTATTCGTACGTTGATCGTTTTTCAGTCGTTTGTTCGCGCGCTAATTCCCGTAATATCTGCTTTTGTTCGTATTTGTGCTCGCATTTATTTTTCTTTCGTCGTTTATATTTTAATGTCGCTCGCGTATTAATTTCGTAATTTTTACTCGCGTTTTGTGCGTATTTTAGTGTAGCGTAACGTTTGTGTTCTTAAAGTTCATTTTATTCACGTCGTCGTTTTATTGTTTTAATTAGCGTAAAAAAGCCGCGTATCTCAGTCGTATCAGACGAAATTTCGGCAGAGAGGTATTTTAAAATACCTCATTTTTTTGGTTCCGACGGGACATTTTTATTTCTATTATTTAATTTTCGTTTTAATTATTTATTTAGTTATTTCTTTTTTCATTTATTTATTTATTGTTATTTATTTATCAGATTTTATATTTATTTTAAGTCATTTGGTACACTTGTCATTTTGTCATTGGTCCTATCCAACTTTTTCTCCAAGAAACAGCAGGGGTATTTTTGTCATTGTTAGTGTATCAGAGAACAGTACTACAAGAGTACTGTTCACGCGTCAGATTTGGTCCCCAGCGTGTCAGAGAGGTCACAATCAGTCAAAAAATATCCAAGTCCTCAAAAAACACAAAATTACTTTCTCTTTCCAAAATTTTGGATCAAAAGTCACAAAATACTCATGAACACCATGAATACCATATGAACACCAAGAACACATAATCATTTTCCAACAACCACAACTTCAAATCAACATCAAACTTTCACAAACAACTATTTTTTCGGCCAAATCATCAACTAACATAAAAAATTTCGGCAAAATCCGAACCACATCACCACAAATCCGAAAACCCATCACAAGGCAACATCACCACAAATCCGAAAACACATCACAAAGCAAAATCACCACAAATCCGAACCACATCAAAACCGAACCACATCAAAACCAAACACATCAAAACCGAACCGAAACACAAGGCAAGGCATACACGAAAAAAGAAAGAAAAACGCGGCCAAAGATTAAAGAAGGAGAAGCCGAACCGAAGAACAAGAACAAGAAGAAGAACAAGGTAACTTCTTGACTCTTTTTTGGTGTTTTTTTTTTTTTTGTGTGTAAACTTTATGTGTAGATCTACGGCTTTTGAGAGTGGCTTTTGAAAATCTAATAGTGGATTTGGGATTAGAAGAAGGAGAGGAAGAGATTGGTACAAAAAATTTAAAAAAAAAAAACTTTCTATCTCCGGCGCGGTGGTCCTCCGGCCAACCACCGCGCCGGAGCTCCTCCTCCGCCTCCCACTTCTTCTTCTCCGGCGACTCCTTCTAGAGAGAAGGGAGAGCATATTTTTTTGTTATGTTTTTAGAGAGAGAGGGAGATGGAAAAAAAATGAGAAAAACACTTATATACTCATTTAATTGAGTTGGGGCGGGTCACCCATGGGTTGACCCAGTACCCGCCCCAGCTCTTGCATCCATGACCCAGCCCAATTTTGCTTCTGCTTGCTAATTTCACCCCATCTCTGCTGCTGCACCCCCTGCATTTTTGTAGTAACTTTTGTTTTTTTTTCAATTTCATGCACATATCTTTTTAATTAATTCACATAAGATTTGGATTATATTTCATGCATTTTTATTAGTGTCTTAATTTTCATATCATGCATTTTTTTTTATTTGTTTATTTAAATTTTATCTCTTATGTTTTAGTTCATTTTAGGCTATGAAGTAACATTTCATATTTTTCTATTTTTTTGTCTAATGTTTTAATTATTATGCATTTATTACCTTTTAATAGTTTAATTCCTATCTTATGCATTTTGTTTAATTAGCATTTCAAGTATCATGCATTGTATAGTTTACCTATTAATTTAATTTCAAACTCATGCATTTTTCTAACTAATATTTTCTTTTTTCCGAAAACTTGCGTTTCATACCTTTTTTAAACATGCTTAATATCGTACATTTTATTTTCATTATGTGATGTTCTTTTTATGCTTAATATTTCGGTATATTTCGTTTTGCATTATCTCTAGTATAGTCTCATATATCTTTTTAATTTTTGTCATGTATTTATTTTATCCTACTTAGTGTGTATAATTAGGGAATTGATGTAATTTATTTTCGCGCATTATTTTTCTTTTCTTTTGAGACCATAGAATGTATTTAGGGTATGTAATATGTAATCGGCACACGCACTGACACGCGCACCGACACACCACTTTATTTATCGCTTTATGCTTATTTATTTTTCCGTCGTTACGCGATTTCATCGTTAGTTTAGAAAAAATATTTTCTTCAAAAAAATCAAAAAAATCAAATTCAAATTTCTTTTAAGTAAATCTTGGTTTGTAATCCAAGTGTTTTTTCCTTTTATTTTCCTTAATCAAATGTTAATTAATTTAATATCCACATTAGACATGGATTTCGTGCAATTAAAATTAACCAACTTCATCGTATTTTCTTCTCATGCCTTGAGGCCTCTCATCTCTTCTTAAAATCTTTCTTTCAAAAATGTTAAAATCAATTCAACTCATCAAATAAGTTCTTTAGCCGAACTACTTGATTTTGATCCCGATTTATTTGGGTAAGTAGGCAAAGGGTTTCGACCCTTCCAAATCAATAAAAATAACCAAAAACTTGCTTCATCTTTCTCCTTTCTTTCACTTTGACTCTTAAACTTTTTTTTTAAGTAAAATTAATTTAGCGCAAGATTAGAGAATAGGTAGAAGGTTCCTATGGGATACCATAGACGGTTCGGGTGCTTAACACCTTCCCCAATCGAAATCAACCTCCGAATCCAAGGTCTTATAAGGGTTTTTACTCACTTTTTCCCTTCCCGCAAATAAAAGTTGAGAGTTCAATGATTCAAGGTTCAAATCCGATTAATGATTTTGATACCCGAAAATCACGAGCACAGAAATGGCGACTTCACTGGGGACCTTTTTGAGGGTTAAGCCTATTTTATCTTTCTTTACTTTTGCGCTTTATTATTTGCTTATGCTTTTGTAAATACGTGCCTATTTGTTTATTTTCCTTTTTACGTGAGTGGCGAGATAAGTCCTATACCCGGGCTTGAGTGAAATATATGATAGGAGTGGTAGAATCATAGTGACATGCCGAGAGTATTCTCGTGTGGTGGAACATGTGATATAACCACACTTAGCGGAGGATCTTGAAGTGATATACGTCGGCGTGTGTTGTCGCGTTTAGACATTATTGCTTTTAAGTTTCTGTCGAAGCTAAGGACCTTAGTTACCTTTAACCCATCTTGGCCATTAGGATGTAGTGCGGTGGATAACCAAGTGTTGTCTTGGTCTTAGTCGACACACGATGCGACACTCAAACTAGACTCTCCTACGGATGCTGTTGGACCGGGTGTCGTCCCGGGAATCCAATAAAGTTCGGAGGGGGTTGTAATTTGGGAACTGTGTTAGAACCCTGGTTACAAGTGCATCTGAAACCTTAGTCCTTACCAAATGACGTGTTTACCCTCAGCTCCAACTTTGTGTACTTAACCTCACCATGTTTTCTATGTTCTTTAGCATAATCATGCATACATGCATTCATACATAGATACTTTTTTTTGCATCCATTAAAACATCGAAGGACTTATGTAATCTTTTTTTGTAAACATATTAGATATGGAGGGTGTTGTGAAGAAAATTGTGAAGAGGACTAAGAAGTATGATTTCAAGAAACCGGATTTGGAGAATTTAAGGAAGCTAGCAAGGAGGTTGACTAGCCCGGACCACTTTCGTGAGCGGTATGGTTATTTGCTTAGTATTCTCAAGACGGATGTCGATGAAGGACTCCTCCATACTTTGGTCCAGTTCTATGACCCACTTTATCACTGTTTTACTTTCCCGGATTATCAGCTTATGCCTACACTTGAAGAGTACTCTTATTGGATCGGTTTACCCATACTCGACAAAGTACCCTTCCATGGTCTTGAACCCGCACCCAAGTTTCCAACCATCGCGGCTGCTCTTCATCTTGAAATCTCCGAGATAAAAGCCAATCTCACCCTTAAAGGAGGTCTCCAATGCCTACCCTTCAATTTCCTTTACCAAAAAGCCACTACTTTCTCCGAGAGATCCAATGCCGATGCCTTTGAGGCCATCCTTGCTTTACTTATCTATGATATTGTGCTTTTCCCGAATGTTGACAATTTCGTTGACATGAATGCTATCCAGATTTTCATTACCCAGAACCATGTCCCTACCTTGCTTGCTGATACCTACTTGTCCATCCATGACCGTACATCTAAAGGACGTGGAGTTATCATTTGTTGTACACCCTTACTCTACACCTGGTTTACCTCACATTTACCTCGCCTTAAAATTCGATCTGAATTCATTCCATGGTCGGAGAAACTCATGGCTCTCACCCCAGATGATATAGTGTGGTACAACTCGGCTTATGATACTGGAGTGATCATTGACCATTGTGGGGAGTTCTCCAATGTGCCTCTCCTTGGTATACACGGGGGCATCAGTTATAACCCGCTTCTTGCCAGACGTCAGTTCGGGTACCCTATGAGGATGAGACCTGCTTATCTCTTCTTATCCAGCGAGTTTTTCTTGTACAAGGAGGATGTTAATGATAAGAGAATGCAGTTTGTGCAAGCTTGGCGATCCATTATCAGATTAAACAAGAGCCAGTTGAAGTATAAGTCAAATGTAACTCATGAATGTTATATTGATTGGGTCATTGATAGAGCTGCTCAGATAGGGATGCCTTACCCCCTGCTAAGGTCCTTAACTGCAACTATTCCAACAATACCAGTGCCTTTACCTCCTAAGACCATGGAGGAGTACCAGGCGCGTTTGGTTGAGTCAGAGCGTGAAAGTGCTGATTGGAAAGAGAAATATCATGCAGCTAAGCGTGAGAATGACACTCTCATGGGTCTTTTAGAAGAAGAGAATTGGAAAAATCATAAGAAAGATCAAGTGATTGCTGAGCTGAAAGAGCGTATCAGGGTGAAGGATGCTATACTCGAACAGGTTCCCAGGAGTAAGAAGAAACGCATGGATTTCTTTGCTGGCCCGCATTCAGATTTGGAGGAGTAGTCTGCTTCAAGAGCTTGAGATTTTCACTTTTGTTTCCTTTTATGTATTTTCTTAGTTTTCTGTTATGTACTTTGGAGTCTATCCCTTGGCTCAGTTTGTTAAAAAGGGAATTATCTTGTATTTGTTTTTTATTTTGTAATGAATGTTTAAGGTTGTTACGTTTACAAAAATTGTTCTTATAAGTTCTTCGATGAATCAAAAATTGCATTGTTTTTTGCATTTAGCATATCATGCATCATACTGCATTCATAAAATGTCAAAACCGAGTCTCATAATTCTCTCCTTTCTGCCTCAGTCAAGGAAAGTGGCCCGGCGTATTCAGTACAAGCCTGCTCGCACTCACAACACTCGGGCATTTGTAAAAAAGAAGATGAATTTGATTGAACAAGAGAACAGGGATCTCAAGGAACAGGTTATTACACTCAGAGAAGGGATGGATAAGTTAACAGTTATGATGGAAGCTATAATGGCCAATCAAGCACAAGCGGCAGCTGCCCAACCGGTTCTTGATGTTATCCCAGTCCAACCGGTTCTTGATGCTCAGCCGATTCCTGTTGTTGTCTCTGCTACACCTGTAACGCCCCCTTTTTATTTAATTATTTTTAGTTAATATTTGAATACTTTTACATGAATAGTTGTTTATTATTATAGAATGTGAAATCTCACCCCTTCTGTTGGAATTGCCGCCTCGTGGGCAAGTGCAGGTGACCAAGTATAGGTTCGACGTGTGAGGATTTTCCTGTGTGATGTCATAGGAGCTCTGATACGTAACGGGATGGGGATTTATTATTTGTTTATATTCCTTTATGTATCGTTTTGAATTAATTATGACATTTATGCTAAGAATTAATTATTTTAAGGATTTTGAAATTATGATTCCGCTGCTACGTTTTGAATAAAGATGAGGAATAAATTATTATTCTTTTTATTTTAAAGATTTTTATGAAATGTGACATCCTGAATATGATATACTCTGATTATATTATGAATTTTTATACTTGGGATTTCGGGGTGTTACAATTGGTATCAGAGCAGGTCGGTCCGTCCGGCCAATTAGAGAGTCGAGTGACGTTGTCTTTGAGTTAGAATAGTATAGCTGTATTATTTTGACTATTGTTTGTTGTGTAGAAGACTAACATGCAGGAGTTTATCCATAGTTGTTTAATCGAAGTAAATTTTCGAGGACGAAAATCCTTTAAGTGGGGGAGAGTTGTAACGCCCCCTTTTTATTTAATTATTTTTAGTTAATATTTGAATATTTTTACATGAATAGTTGTTTATTATTATAGAATGTGAAATCTCACCCCTTCTGTTGGAATTGCCGCCTCGTGGGCAAGTGCAGGTGACCAAGTATAGGTTCGACGTGTGAGGATTTTCCTGTGTGATGTCATAGGAGCTCTGATACGTAACGGGATGAGGATTTATTATTTGTTTCTATTCCTTTATGTATCGTTTTGAATTAATTATGACATTTATGCTAAGAATTAATTATTTTAAGGATTTTGAAATTATGATTCCGCTGCTACGTTTTGAATAAAGATGAGGAATAAATTATTATTCTTTTTATTTTAAAGATTTTTATGAAATGTGACATCCTGAATATGATATACTCTGATTATATTATGAATTTTTATACTTGGGATTTCGGGGTGTTACAACACCTAATTCTCATGTGGTTGTTTCGTCTGCCCATACTGGTCCTACACAACCGATCCTTACTGCTACGTCTGCTGGTATTGCACAGCCCACCCCGGCTGGTTTTTCTTTTGGAGATGCATCAAATATGTACAATGAAGGTCTTCGTCCTCCTGGTTTTGCTTATCACCCTCAGAACTACATGTCCAAAGAGTATCCTTGGAGTATGCCTCTTACATCTAATGAAGGTGTTCGCTTTGCTGGCCCAGAAATGCCAACTCCTTATGGACAACAGGCAACGCCACTTTTCCATCAGGGACAATTATTCCCTCAAGCTGTCATGAATCACACAGCACCCATTGTGCATACTGCCCAGCAAGAGGAAGGACCAATCTATCATTCGGGTAGTGTAGCAGGTGATGACATAATGGTAAGTCTGGAAGAGAAGTATGACGTAGTGCAGAAAGAACTGAGGGCCCTTCGTGGTAAGGACATCTATGGTCAGAATGTGCACGATCTTTGTTTGGTCCCAAATGTGGTACTGCCTCCCAAGTTCAAAACACCGGATTTCGTCAAATATGAGGGAACACTTGCCCACAGAGTCATCTGGTTATGTATGTAAGGAAGATGACATCCTACAAAGACAATGAACCTTTGCTCATTCATTGTTTCCAAGACAGTTTGACTGGTCCCGCACAAATATGGTATATGAATCTGAAGGGTATCACCACCTTCGAAGAACTGGCCAGGTCTTTCATACAGCAATACCGGTATAACATACACCTGGGGCCCACTCGAAGGGAACTGCAAGCTATGGCTCAAAAGGATAAAGAGTCTTTCAAGGAATATGCTCTCCACTTTATTCAAAAATCGGCCCAAATTCGCCCAGCGCTGGAGGAAAGAGAAATGGCTGATTTGTTCTTTGAAACCTTGAGTCCCTACTACTCGAAGAAAATGATTGGTTGCGCTTCGCAGAAATTTACTGAAATGGTTGACGTTGGGGTTCGCATTGAAGATTTGGTCCGTAAAGGAATTTTGGCCAAAGAAGGTAGCGTGTCAAGTGCTTCGTCAGGTGGGTCGTCTAATGGATCCAAGAAATTTGGAAATGGTTATCCAAAGAAGAGTGCTCAGGAAGTCAGTATGGTAGCCCAGGGTGGATCCCAGCCAATATATCCAAACTACCCCTTCATTGCCAATATTCCACCACCTTTTCCAGCTCCACAAAATCAACTTTACCACCCACAAACGCCCCAAAGGCCTCCACCATTTTACCCACCACTATACCAACAACCGTATCCGCAACCTTTTCACCAGCAACCATATTACCCACAACCACCTCAGCAACAACAATCTCGTAGTCGAGCCCCACAACAACAAAATCGCCTTCCCAGAAAAGAGTTTCCCCCCATACCCATGTTGTATGCAGACTTGCTACCCTCTTTATTAGCAAGAAATCTTGTGCAGACTAGGCAGCCTCCTCGCCTACAGAATCCATTACCTCCCTGGCACCGTGCTGACCTTACCTGTGCCTTTCACCAAGGGGCACCAGGGCATAACGTCGAGCACTGCTACCCGCTCAAAGAAGAAGTTCAGAGGTTGATTCAAAGCAAAGAGTTGTCCTTCGAGGACACCAATACCAACACTCAGAATAATCCTTTGCCACCTCATGGACCGGCTGTTAATATGATTCAAGAGGATCAAGATTTGGGTCTAATTCTCAGGGCTCAAGATGTCAGAACTCCTTTGGTCCCGATTCACGCAAGGATGTGCGAAGTAAGTATGTTTAACCACGATCACGATGCTTGTGAAGTGTGTTCTGTGGATCCCCGAGGGTGTGGGCGAGTCCAGGAGGATATACAAGGATTGATTGACAGAAAAGAGCTTATTGTCAAGAAGGAATCCAGGAATGTTTGTGTTATTACCCCGGTGTTTAAGAATCTTGAGGTAGCCCGTGATAGTGTGAAGTCAGACGTCACTCCTCTAGTGATCCGCTTGCCAGGACCTGTTCCCTATACTTCTCAGAAGGCCATACCCTACAGGTATGAGGCGACTATTGTGGAGAATGGTAAAGAGATCCCTCTGCACTCTGCAGATGCTGTCGTAAATATAGCAGGTGTGGGCAAAGTAATGAGAAGTGGGCGTATTCTCCCCACTGTTGTGCGCAACGAGAATATTGCTCCGAATGTGCCAGTGCAAAATCTTGATAAAGGTAAAGGTGCCAGCCAACCTGAGGGGATCATTCAGGAAGATAGTGATGAGATTTTGAAGCTGATCAAAAAGAGTGAATACAAGATAATCGATCAGCTGTTGCAAACCCCGTCCAAAATTTCCATATGTCTTTACTAATGAACTCTGGAGCTCATAGGGACACTCTGATGAAGATTTTGGCTCAAGCATATGTGGATCCCGATGTTACCCTGGGGCAATTCGGGAGCATAGTTGGGAATGTAACTGCGTGTAATAACCTGAGCTTTAGTGATGAAGACCTCCCGGCGGAGGGAAGAAACCATAACTGGGCTTTGCACATCTCTGTCCTTTGCAAGTCAGACTCGCTGTCGAATGTGTTGATAGACACTGGTTCCGCCCTCAATGTGATGGCAAAGACTACCTTGGAAAGGTTGGCATACCGTGGCGCCCAGTTGAGGCCGAGTGCCGTGATGGTAAAAGCATTTGATGGATCTAGGAAGTCGGTGATTGGGGACATAAACTTGCCTATCACGGTGGGCCCTCATACCTTCAAGGTCACATTCCAAGTCATGGACATCCAAGCTTCATACAGTTGCTTACTTGGAAGACCGTGGATCCATGAGGCTGGAGCTGTGACCTCCACTCTTCATCAGAGGCTAAAGTTTGTAAGTTGTGGAATTGGTGAATCAGCCTTGTTGTTTAGTCATTTGTCTGCTTTTTCCTATATTGGTGCTGATGATGTGGAAGGAACTTCTTTTCAGGGGTTCTCTGCGGAAGAAGGAGCTGCTAAGAAGAATGAGACTTGTTTGGCCTCCCTGAAGGATGCCCGAAAGCTTGTACAAGGTGGTAAAGCAGGAGGATGGGGTCAGTTGGTACAGCTGCCTGAGAACAAGCGGAAAGAAGGTCTCGGTTTCTCTACCAGTCAGTCGAGCGCAATTTTCAAGCCAGCTGAGGGCATTTTTCATAGCGCTGGGTTTATTCATGCTCCGCCAGAAACCAATGATATCCTGGAAGATCAGTCGGAAGAGGTTGCACCTGTCTTTGTGACACCCGGAGGAGCCTGCTGTAATTGGATCGCTGTGGATATTCCTTCCGTGATGCATGTTTCTAAGTAATATGTTTGTCTACTTTTTTGTTTTTTTAAGAAAACTCTTTTCGTCCTGCCCCGGACGAAAATGAAATCATGTAGGGCTTTTGGTTTTATCTTCAAGTATTGCCGTTATTAATGAAAAAACGTCGTTTCTATCATGACTGTTTTATTTTTATTTTTTATTTACTGCTTCATTCTCTTTTTCTTTTAAAATTAATCAAATTCAAAAGTCTGCATTTACTCATTTACTAAAGTCAATCATAAATCATGTGCAGACTGAACATACATAAGCCCGTTGAACACAGTGACCCTATGCTTCTGGCCAACTTTGAATCCCCTGTTTACGAGGCTATGGTAGAGGAGGAGGATGAGATTCCTGACGAGATCAGATGGATGTTAGAGCAAGAGAAAAAGATCATTCAGCCTCATGAAGAAGAGTTAGAATTGATCAATCTGGGTACCGAGGAGGATAGAAAAGAGATCAAGATTGGAGCGTCGTTGGAAATTACCGTCAAAGAAAAGGTAATTGAACTTCTCAAAGAGTACGCTGACATATTTGCTTGGTCATACAAAGACATGCCAGGATTAGATCCTGAGGTGGTAGAACATCGCTTGCCTTTGAAACCTGAGTGTCCTCCAGTCAAACAAAAGCTCATAAGGTCTCATCCCGATATGGCTCTCAAGATCAAAGAAGAAGTACGGAAGCAGATTAATGCAGGCTTTCTAGTTACATCCGAGTATCCTCAGTGGTTGGCCAACATCGTGCCTGTTCGAAAGAAAGATGGTAAGGTTCGAATGTGTGTTGATTACCGAGATCTGAACAAGGCAAGTCCAAAGGATGATTTCCCTCTACCTCATATTGATGTATTGGTCGATAGTACTGCTCAATGTAAAGTTTTCTCCTTCATGGACGGTTTCTCTGGTTACAATCAGATTAAGATGGCTCCTGAAGATAGAGAAAAGACGTCTTTCATCACGCCGTGGGGCGCTTTCTGCTATGTTGTAATGCCATTTGGTTTGATAAATGCTGGTGCCACTTATCAAAGGGGTATGACCAAGATATTCCATGATATGATGCACAAAGAGATAGAAGTTTATGTGGATGATATGATTGTCAAGTCTGGTACTGAAGAGGAACATGTTGAGTATCTGTTGAAGATGTTTCAACGTTTGAGAAAGTACAAGCTTCGTTTGAATCCTAATAAATGTACTTTCGGTGTCCGATCAGGGAAACTTTTGGGCTTCATTGTTAGTCAGAAGGGCATTGAAGTAGATCCCGACAAAGTCAGAGCCATCCGGGATATGCCCGTTCCAAGAGCAGAGAAACAAGTCAGAGGTTTTCTCGGAAGACTGAATTATATCTCCAGGTTTATCTCTAATATGACTGCTACTTGTGGGCCGATATTCAAGGTACTCCGCAAAGATCAAGGGATCATTTGGACGGAAGATTGTCAGAAAGCCTTCGACAGTATCAAGGAATATTTGTTAGAACCTCCAATTCTTGTCCCTCCAGTTGAAGGAAGACCGTTGATTATGTACTTGACTGTGTTAGAAGATTCCATGGGTTGTGTACTCGGACAACAAGATGAAACTGGTAGAAAAGAGCATGCAATCTATTACTTAAGCAAGAAGTTCACAGATTGCGAATCCCGATACTCGGCACTTGAGAAGACTTGTTGTGCTTTAGCCTGGGCTACCAAACGTCTTCGGCATTATATGATCAATCATACTACTTGGTTGATATCCAAAATGGATCCAATCAAGTATCTCCTGGAAAAGTTGTCGATATCAGGAAGAATTGCTCGTTGGCAGATGTTATTGGCCGAGTTTGATATTGAATACCATACTCAGAAAGCAATCAAAGGGAGTATCCTTGCAGATCATTTGGCTCATCAACCGGTTGAAGATTATCAACCTGTTAAGTTTGATTTCCCTGATGAAGAGGTCATGTATTTGAAGATGAAAGATTGTGATGAACCGTTGTTTGGTGAAGGTCCAGATCCTGAATCTAAATGGGGTTTGATATTTGATGGGGCCGTCAATGCTTATGGCAATGGAGTAGGGGCAATCCTTATCACACCTGAGGGTACTCACATTCCTTTTACTGCAAGGCTACGATTTGACTGTACAAATAACATTGCAGAATATGAAGCTTGCATCATGGGCATTGAAGAAGCAATCAATATGAGGATTAAGAATATTGATATATGTGGAGATTTAGCGTTGGTGATTAATCAGATCAAAGGGAAGTGGGAAACTCACCATGCTGGTTTGATTCCTTACAGAGATTATGCAAGACGGTTGTTAACTTTCTTTAACAAAGTGGAGTTGCGTCACATTCCCCGCGATGAGAATCAGATGGCAGATGCTTTGGCCACCTTGTCTTCGATGATCAAAGTAAATCGTCACAATGATGTGCCATTAATCAGTGTCCAGTTCCTTGAAAGGCCCGCTTATGTGTTTGCAGTTGAAGTACTTGCTGATGGTAAGCCATGGTTTCATGATATCAAGGTTTTCCTTCAAACTCAAGAGTATCCGCTTGGGGCATCTCACAAAGATAAGAAGACTTTAAGAAGACTGTCTGGTAATTTCTTCCTGAATGAAGATGTATTGTACAAAAGAAACTTTGATGCAATGTTGCTCAGTTGTGTGGATGAACGTGAAGCAGATTTATTGATGCATGAGATACATGAAGGTCCATTTGGCACTCATTCCAGTGGACATGCAATGGCTAAGAAAGCATTGAGGGCAGGTTATTACTGGATAACGATGCAAGCTGATTGTTATAATCATGCCAAGAAATGCCACAAATGTCGGATTTATGCAGATAAGAGCCATGTACCACCATCTATGCTCAATGTTATTTCTTCTCCGTGGCCTTTCTCCATGTGGGGCATTGATATGATTGGTCGGATTGAACCAAAAGCTTCTAATGGACATCGTTTCATACTAGTGGCTATTGATTACTTTACCAAGTGGGTTGAAGCGGCATCTTTCGCCAATGTGACCAAGCAAGTAGTGGTTCGGTTCATCAAGAATAACATCGTTTGCCGTTATGGTATTCCTAACAAGATCATCACGGATAATGGTACAAATCTGAACAACAACATGATGAAAGAATTGTGCGATGACTTCAAGATTGAACATCACAACTCTTCTCCATACAGACCTCAGATGAATGGTGCGGTTGAGGCTGCAAATAAGAATATCAAGAAGATCGTGCAAAAGATGGTGGTTACTTACAAAGATTGGCATGAGATGTTACCCTATGCTTTACATGGATATCGTACCTCAGTGCGTACTTCAACAGGGGCAACCCCTTTCTCTTTGGTCTATGGTATGGAAGCAGTGCTCCCTGTGGAGGTGGAAATCCCATCTTTGAGAGTCTTGATGGAGGCGGAATTGACTGAAGCTGAGTGGTGCCAGAGTAGGTATGATCAATTGAATTTGATTGAAGAGAAACGCATGACCGCTTTGTGTCACGGACAACTATATCAGTCAAGGATGCAACAGACGTTTGACAAAAAGGTTCATCCCCGTGAATTCAAAGAAGGAGACCTTGTGATCAAGTGTATCAAATCTTTTCAACCGGACCCCAGGGGCAAGTGGTCTCCCAATTATGAAGGTCCTTATGTGGTCAAGAGAGCGTTATCTGGTGGTGCTTTAATCCTTACAACTATGGATGGAGAAGATTTACCTCGTCCTGTGAATTCTGATGCAGTCAAGAAATACTTTGTCTAAAGATATATGAAAAGAACAGCTCGGTAGGTCGAAAACCCGAAAGGGCGGCCTAAACCAAAAAAGAGCATCTCGGTAAGTCGAAAACCCGAAAGGGCGGCTTAGGCAAAAATTAGAGACACAAAAAAAAACAGAGAAAAAAAATTGAAAAAAGAGTTTATCCTGATAGGTCGAAAACCCGAAAGGGCGGCCTATGCAAAAGTTAAGGACTATGACAAAGTAACTGCATCAGATCAAGCATCACCCATTTGGGGCACCTTAGCTGTCAGAAGTCCTCCGACACTAAAGCGTCTAAACAGTGGTTCAAAGTTGTTAGGGAATGTAGTGGTTATTGTGTTCAATGTACCTTCCCATGTAATTACCATTTTCCAACTTTTATAATCCGTGGAGCCATGCCTTTGGCCGGTTACCACCCTATTACATTAATTTGAGCCGGTGCACTCTTTTGGAATTCTTGTTTATTCTACATGCAAATTTTCTTCTTCCATTTTTTAATGTCGATACTTGGAAGTAAAAACTTTGAAAATTCTTTTACTTTTTATGTTTTCTTTTGAAAAAAACACAAAAATGACAAACATATTATCTGTAGGTTCATATATCATGGAAACATATGTCAACATCCATTCAAACACAAGTGAATGCAACAGAAAGGATCATAGTCTTGCAAAAAAAAAAGAAGCAAAAAAAAGAGGAAAAAGAAAAGCTCGCTAAGTCGAAAACCCGAAAGGGCGGCTTAAGCCAAAAATGAGCGTCCCGGTGGATCGAAAACCCGAAAGGGCGGTCCAGGCAAAAGTTAGGGATTCAAAAAAAAAGAATACAAAAAAGAAAGCAATGACTATGTGAAGCACGATTTTGAAAAGGTATTTTGGTTCAGTTCAGAAATGGCGACCTCAGCCAGGTTTTTGTGTTATGAATTCCTTACCCAGCTTTGGTTTGGTTAATGGGTGGTACCCTGATTGTATTTTGATTCATCTCCAGTGATGTTATCCCCAGTGAAGAATGCTAAGTGTTGGCACTGTAATACCGGGTCACTACCCTTACGACCTGCCCAATCTTGTCTCGTCAGTTTCACCAATATATTTTCATACATGTTCATTCATTCATGCATACTGATATCATTCATATGCATTTTACCTGTGTGTCTTACTCCATGTGTATCCAGTAAAATTTGTCATCATCAATGTGTTCATTTCGGTCTGTTTACCAATTAAGTTTCTTTCAAGTGGCAGGTCCCACCTTTCAATTTTCCCCAGTATCTTGTTTAAGCTACAAAGAGTATTCATTGATACCCTGTATTTTGTTTAGCAAAGTTGCATCAGTATTAGTAACGTATCACCAGTATTTCAGTTCGTATGTTTGTCGTTACCCTAGTAAAGGTAATTGACAGTTTTACCATTCGTATGTCTGTCGTTACCCCAGTAAAGGTAATTGACAGTTTTACCCTTCGTATGTTCGTCGTTACCCCAGTAAAGGTAATTGACAGTTTTACCCTTCGTATGTTCGTCGTTACCCCAATAAAGGTAATTGACAGTTTTACCCTTCGTATGTTCGTCGTTACCCCAGTAAAGGTAATTGACAGTTTTACCCTTCGTATGTTCGTCGTTACCCCAGTAAAGGTAATTGACATTTTTACCCTTTCGTATGTTCGTCGTTACCCCAGTAAAGGTAATTGACATTTTTACCCTTTCGTATGATCGTCGTTACCCCAATAAAGGTAATTGACATTTTTACCCTTCGTATGTTCGTCTTTACCCCAGTAAAGGTAATGACCGGTATTTCCTTTCGTATAGTTGTCTTTGTCGCAGTAAAGGTAATAGACATCTTTTTCTCCCCAGTAAAACACTTTATTTGGTCCCCGAGTTAGTGTTTTCGTCGTCATTGCATTCGTACTTGCATAACAGACAACTCATATCATTACATCCATAGAGCTTTCTCGATTTCTGAGTTGGTCAAAAAATTGGTGTACTTGATATTTAAGTCTCTCTGACCCGTTGTTTCAAAAATCTTCGTCTTTTTTAAAATCCTCGCGACGGAGAAACTTAAATAGGGGCATCTGTCGTACCCTAATTTTTGACCAATTTATTTTTTATTGGCTTAATACATGCTTCGGTCCCTTAACTTATTTTTGGATTTCAATTTGGTCCCTTAACTTTAAACTGTCTCAATTTGGTCCCTTAAGTATACATCTGTTTACTAAAGTGGTCCCTTCTGTTAGTTTTTGTCAAAAAACGTTAACTTTTTTGGAATGCCAACATGGACTAAGTTAACGTTTTTTTGACAAAAACTAACATAAAGGACCACTTGAGTAAACGGAGGTATACTTAGGGGACCAAATTGAGACAGTTTAAAGTTAGGGGACCAAATTGAAATCCAAAAATAAGTTAAAGGACCAAAGTATGTATTAAGCCTTTTTTTTTTTTTTTTATTCGTACGTTGATCGTTTTTCAGTCGTTTGTTCGCGCGCTAATTCCCGTAATATCTGCTTTTGTTCGTATTTGTGCTCGCATTTATTTTTCTTTTGTCGTTTATATTTTAATGTCGCTCGCGTATTAATTTCGTAATTTTTACTCGCATTTTGTGCGTATTTTAGTGTAGTGTAACGTTTGTGTTCTTAAAGTTCATTTTATTCACGTCGTCGTTTTATTGTTTTAATTAGCGTAAAAAAGCCGCGTATCTCAGTCGTATCAGACGAAATTTCGGCAGAGAGGTATTTTAATATACCTCATTTTTTTGGTTCCGACGGGACATTTTTATTTTTATTATTTAATTTTCGTTTTATTTATTTATTTATTTATTTAGTTATTTCTTTTTTTCATTTATTTATTTATTGTTATTTATTTATCAGATTTTATATTTATTTTAAGTCATTTGGTACACTTGTCATTTTGTCATTGATCCTGTCCAACTTTTTCTCCAAGAAACAGCAGGGGTATTTTTGTCATTGTTAGTGTATCAGAGAACAGTGCTACAAGAGTACTGTTCACGCGTCAGATTTGGTCCCCAGCGTGTCAGAGAGGTCACAATCAGTCAAAAAATATCCAAGTCCTCAAAAAACACAAAATTACTTTCTCTTTCCAAAATTTTGGATCAAAAGTCACAAAATACTCATGAACACCATGAATACCATATGAACACCAAGAACACATAATCATTTTCCAACAACCACAACTTCAAATCAACATCAAACTTTCACAAACAACCATTTTTTCGGCCAAATCATCAACTAACTTAAAAAATTTCGGCAAAATCCGAACCACATCACCACAAATCCGAAAACCCATCACAAGGCAACATCACCACAAATCTGAAAACACATCACAAGGCAAAATCACCACAAATCCGAACCACATCAAAACCGAACCACATCAAAACCAAACACATCAAAACCGAACCGAAACACAAGGCAAGGCATACACGAAAAAAGAAAGAAAAACGCGGCCAAAGATTAAAGAAGGAGAAGTCGAACTGAAGAACAAGAACAAGAAGAAGAACAAGGTAACTTCTTGACTCTTTTTTGGTGTTTTTTTTTTGTGTGTAAACTTTATGTGTAGATCTACGGCTTTTGAGAGTGGCTTTTGAAAATCTAATAGTGGATTTGGGATTAGAAGAAGGAGAGGAAGAGATTGGTACAAAAAATTTAAAAAATAAATAAATTTCTATCTCCGGCGCGGTGGCCCTCCGGCCAACCACCGCGCCGGAGCTCCTCCTCCGCCTCCCACTTCTTCTTCTCCGGCGACCCCTTCTAGAGAGAAGGGAGAGCATATTTTTTTGTTATGTTTTTAGAGAGAGAGGGAGATGGAAAAAAATGAGAAAAACCATGAGAAAAACACTTATATACTCATTTAATTGAGTTGGGGCGGGTCACCCATGGGTTGACCCAGTACCCGCCCCAGCTCTTGCATCCATGACCCAGCCCAATTTTGCTTCTGCTTGCTAATTTCACCCCATCTCTGCTGCTGCACCCCCTGCATTTTTGTAGTAACTTTTGTTTTTTTTTCAATTTCATGCACCTATCTTTTTAATTAATTCACATAAGATTTGGATTATATTTCATGCATTTTTATTAGTGTCTTAATTTTCATATCATGCATTTTTTTTATTTGTTTATTTAAATTTTATCTCTTATGTTTTAGTTCATTTTAGGCTATGAAGTAACATTTCATATTTTTCTATTTTTTTGTCTAATGTTTTAATTATTATGCATTTATTACCTTTTAATAGTTTAATTCCTATCTTATGCATTTTGTTTAATTAGCATTTCAAGTATCATGCATTGTATAGTTTACCTATTAATTTAATTTCAAACTCATGCATTTTTCTAACTAATATTTTCTTTTTTCCGAAAACTTGTGTTTCATACCTTTTTTAAACATGCTTAATATCGTACATTTTATTTTCATTATGTGATGTTCTTTTTATGCTTAATATTTCGGTATATTTCGTTTTGCATTATCTCTAGTATAGTCTCATATATCTTTTTAATTTTTGTCATGTATTTATTTTATCCTACTTAGTGTGTATAATTAGGGAATTGATGTAATTTATTTTCGCGCATTATTTTTCTTTTCTTTTGAGACCATAGAATGTATTTAGGGTATGTAATATGTAATCGGCACACGCACTGACACGCGCACCGACACACCACTTTATTTATCGCTTTATGCTTATTTATTTTTCCGTCGTTACGCGATTTCATCGTTAGTTTAGAAAAAATATTTTCTTCAAAAAAATCAAATTCAAATTTCTTTTAAGTAAACCTTGGTTTGTAATCCAAGTGTTTTTTCCTTTTATTTTCCTTAATCAAATGTTAATTAATTTAATATCCACATTAGACATGGATTTCGTGCAATTAAAATTAACCAACTTCATCGTATTTTCTTCTCATGCCTTGAGGCCTCTCATCTCTTCTTAAAATCTTTCTTTCAAAAATGTTAAAATCAATTCAACTCATCAAATAAGTTCTTTATCCGAACTACTTGATTTTGATCCCGATTTATTTGGGTAAGTAGGCAAAGGGTTTCGACTCTTCCAAATCAATAAAAATAACCAAAAACTTGCTTCATCTTTCTCCTTTCTTTCACTTTGACTCTTAAACTTTTTTTTAAGTAAAATTAATTTAGCGCAAGATTAGAGAATAGGTAGAAGGTTCCTATGGGATACCATAGTCGGTTCGGGTGCTTAACACCTTCCCCAATCGAAATCAACCTCCGAATCCAAGGTCTTATAAGGGTTTTTACTCACTTTTTCCCTTCCCGCGAATAAAAGTTGAGAGTTCAATGATTCAAGGTTCAAATCCGATCAATGATTTTGATACCCGAAAATCACGAGCACACAATTTATGAGGTTAAAATCGCAACTTTTTAAAAGTTAAGTTGTCAAAAATACACTTAATTGATTGGACTCTTTCTTGACTCCATATTGCATGTTTGGGTTCACAATAAGGGGTGTCAAAGTTGAGTTTTCTTGTGTGTAATATGATTTCCATAAACATCTCGATGTTTGGTTATTTTGAAAAAAGAATTGTGTTTTCCTTCAACACCGATTTGACTAAAACCGTTTAAAAGTTGAATTCTTTTCTCCAACTTTTATATCAGACTTGCTTTTAGAATACAAAGATCCAAAGTATATTGTGTTATTATGGACAACAAAATGCAATGGCAATGGATACCCAATAGGTAGGGTATTACAGTGTCTTTTTCATACCCGCATTTGTAAAAAATATTGTACCCGTACCCGTACCTTCGTGGGCAACAACTTTAGTTCTCTTCCTCATATCATATGGGTCCCTAGGTGCTCATACCCGCACCCATTACCCACATTTTAACTATGAAAAAACAATAAAAACATCACAAATGAAATAAAGCTACGGTCCAATTTTTTTAAAATTAACTCATAAAATAGTACGAATCGTAGTATTTAGTCAAATAGAAAACATCCAAAATATCCTTAAAAAATTGTACAACAGCATGATGGAGTTGTTATTGTATTAAGCAGTTTTTTGGTTTAAGTTTAGGTTTAAGCTTAAATAGCTAAATAAATTAATTCATTATACACCAAAAATAAATAAATTATCTATGATATTATATAAATATGTATATGCGGAGTTGCGGGTCTGGGCAGTATAATACCCTTACCGGTGTCCATACCCATCAAAATTTATAGGTATTACCCGGACTCGTGCCCAGACCCATAAAAGCGAGGTTTTACCCTACCCATTATGGGTATTTTTTGCGGGTACCCATTGGGTCTGAGTCCAATTGTCATCCCTATCTGTCTTCTTATCTTCTGTCACATTTGGGCACCTAGGCAATATAACTAATGTTCAAATGTTTTGACGACCTAGGCAAAACAGACTTGAATTATTAAAGTTTCTCACTTTCTCTTAGAAGTGTGCATTTAGTGATAGGAATTTGTATTGTTTGTAGATTCTAACCAGGTTGATGAAAAAAATAAACTTTAGAAGTGTATTTTTCGAAACTTTAGAATTAAGTGAGTGATCGATGTTGTGACGGTGTTTGAACAGTCTGATTGAGCAAACCCGCAACTCATTTGGTCGATAAATATGCGGAAATGCGTTTTGAATAGTCTGGTAATTGATCAAGGCGTTTGGCTTAAATGATACTTAATTACATATATTAGAGTGTGCATATATTCAACATTGATTGCATGCGTTTGGCTTTTTTATTGAAGGTATGTCTATTTTTTTTAATGGCATTGAAGGTATGTTTGGTGTTCAAGACGTCTTAACATTTGACACTGGCAAGACATTGATGCATGTGATTACGCTTCTCTTCGCACTTTCATTTTCTATAATTATTATCACCGTCTACATGTTAGTGTATCATGTCTATCTGAGTTTTTCATAGATGTTTAGAAGTATAATATAGAATACATAACTTACTCATAAGCTCATCATGGTTTAGTAGTTCAAAATCCCTTGGTGAAAGTGTGTTTGCTACCTCTCAAAACCTACTGTAGAGGAGGTTAAAAAAAAAAATCAATGTGTTTCTTAAATTCATTTTACCTTGTGTTATTATGGACAACAAAATGCATTTAATAGTACTAATCAAGCAAGAGTGATGAATAAACTAGTAAAGTGTACATTTTCTTGTTTTATTTTAATTGTATAAAATTAAACATTTACTGTATTATTTGCATGTTACTCTTCTTTCTTTTCTCTCTTTCTAAAATTGTGTTTTTCTCATACTATTTTGATGTAACAGATGGGATTGTTCTTCAAGCAAATTCCATGGACTTATATTCAAAAGAGACATTATCTTCTAAAAGGAAAAGTAAAGGTAACACCAAATGGAGCAAATGAGTCACTTGAATTTGTGGTTGTGTTTCCTAAAGGGGTGAGTTGTACTTGGGATGTATATGTGAATAAGTACCATCTCTTTGAATAAATCCTTGAATATGGTGATCCTAATGAGTGAAACAGAAGGATTTTCATGAAATAATTTATCATTAAAATGAAATAAGAATTTTAAAGTGGTTGTTAGCTTTTATTGCTAATAGTGTCTATCTTTGTTATTTTCTTCTCCAATTATGTTATTTTGTTTAGAATGTCATGTATCACAAATTAATACATTGTGTTAATTTCTTTACAAATCTATCATTTTGCTTTTGTAAATTCATCTTTCTATCAACTAACATAATGTACAATGTGTCATGTTAATTGTTAGCATGTATAATATTCTGTTTAAAAAAAAATATAAGAGAAATTATTAGTTTTTTAAATGCATTTTGGGTATTATGGTAGGTTTATCATAATCATGGTGAACCAACCGGGTGAGTCACTATGATTCTGACAAATACACTAAATTTACATTAATAGTCTTTTTAGAACCCTCTTCGATTGAATTTAAAATTTGTTTCATTTAGGTTACAAGATCAATATCTTACCATTGAACTCATAAGTTGCAGAATTGAATTCGCTCGATGTCACATGTTTGATGATAATTTGACAATTCAAGTTATATTTTCTAACCTATTAGTTGACGCATGAATATGAGCTTTGCTACCTTCACCTAATAGTTGATATCATATGCAGCTCGTGATGAATTTGGGTACATAAGTTGTTTATATGACTGACTACATTCCCTAAAAAAGAAAACTTCTTTATATGAATGACCACATATTTGTCATTTATAATAAGTAGTGAAATAACTATTAAATTTGTACTATTTTTTTCTCACTTGTTGGGGTCTCTATAAAATTTGTTTAGTATTGTCAATCTAAAAATGGAAATACCTCTTTGTGGAATCTTGATTTGAGAATGGTTAAGAATTTTTTTTTCTTCAGTTTGATGAATAAATTAGGATACATTTGATTTATTTTTCTGAAGGGAGTTATGATACATTTAATCTTATACTTTTTTAGATAAACGGAATGATAAATAATCATGGAAAATCACCACATAAGTGGCGGGGTTATAGTTTAAACCCCGGTTACAATGTTCGACCTAACAATTTCGATATTTTCACTAGTTGAATTAAGACGTGTGGACATTTAATATCATACTTTATTCGTAATTGAAACACACTTTTTTCATTGTTAACTATTATTTATATCTTAGAAATATAGAAACTACTTGTGCACTCCCTAAATTTTACATTCTTTCGGATTTTCTCTTATATAAAATGTTCTACAATTATTTCTTTAGTTGTCAAATCTTTACTTATAATAATAATAATAATAATAATAAAAACAATGATACCTTTTCTTAAAAAAAATAAAAACCTCCATATACATATTTATTTTTTCTTAAACAACTGCTAAAAGACCGGTGCATTCAAATGAATAGCATAACATTGCAGTAATTATATAAAAAATAATTAGATTGTTAATATTGTCGAATGTTTAAAGATATTAAATGAAAATTATCAGTATTAATGTTAAATAGTTTTTTTAAGAAAAAAATCTATTAAATAGTTGAACCGCGTCAGTCGTGGATTTTATTTGCTTATTTATGCGAAAACAAACTTTTATGTACATATATGAGAAAGTTGATATGATAAATTTTTTAAAATTCGTGACTATTTTCAAAATATGAAGATTGATGCAATGTTTCTTATATGTAAAACACCGTTTAACATTTGCACCTCTTCCATTACAGATTTTAAACACTGAAACAAATTTCTCACACACACACAACACGAACACAATCTAAAAAAAATCGTGACTATTTTCAAAATATAAAAATTGACGCAATGTTTCTATTAAATAATTTTTTTTATATGAAAAACACCGTTTAACATTTGCACCTCTTCCATTACAGATTTTAAACGCTGAAACAAATTTCACACACACACACACACACACACATATATATATATATATAATCTAAAAATGTCGAGATTTCACGCTCAGAGGGCAATAAAACACATTCTAAAAATGTTGATGTTTCACATTCAGAGGGCCATAGAACACATTCTAAAAATGGTTTCCCTCAAAATTCATCACCATGATTCTACTTTATTGAAACATAAGAGATTGTTCTACAATCTTTCTCCTAACGTTAAGCTTCATGATGCAGCTTTTGATATCATTTTTCGGACACTTTTGTTATTTCACAGGGGGTTTTGATTCAAAACAACCAGTAGGTGCTTCAGTTATATTATGGTTGGAATGTCTTCAGTAGTTTGTGTAAGCGCCTTAGGTCCCAATTCAACATAAAAAACTTGGTCCCAACCATATAAGTTTGCAACCATAATAATTCACGATTCAAACCGAAAAACTTGGTCCCTACCATATAAACTTATTTTATACCTAATTGATTAAAAGAAACAGATAATATAACCATCCACAATAATCGACAAACTGATTGATTAAAAGAAATAGTTAAAGTTGGTGACTAGAAGCCCTTCCTCCGCCGCATTACACTTAGTAACCTCAAACTTTTGTTGTAAATGTCCCTTTTTATATGGTATTTTGTTGTATTAAGATTCGAGCTTTCTGCCGTTATTGCAATTTTATTTATGTCTCTGATAAAAAAAACCTTTTAATCACATTTATCAACAAAAAAAGGGTTAATATGTCTTTATCCCTGTAATTTGGGCGAGTTCCGGTTTTTCCCCTGTAAAAAAATAAGTTTAGATTCTGTCCCTGAAATATGAAGATTCTTTCAAAAAAAACCCCGATCCCACTTGCCATACTCTAGTCGATGACGTGGCATGCCACTGGGTATTTATTTTATTTTTTATTTTTTTCGCATGACATGTGGGTAATTACATACCACCTCATTAAAAACTCAAAATCATTTTAATAATTATAAAAAAAATCCAAAATTTTAAAAAATCCAAAATATCTGAAAAAATTCAAAATATTTTTTTAAATTAAAAAATTAAGATTTTTTTTTTTCAAAAATTAAAAAACATTAATATTTTTTTCCAAAAATTATAAAAATAGAAAAAGTTCTTATCTTTTTCAAAATTAAGAAGATATTTAAAAATTAGGGAATTTAATTTTTAAAATAAAATCAGATTTTTTTCGAAATAAAAAAGTGTTTTTAATTTCTCTACACAAAATAAAAATTCTGAAAAATATTTCAATTTTTAAAAATTTGGATATAAATGTTTTTAAATTCGAATTTTATAATCTAAAAAATTCTGAATATTTTAATTTCCTTAAATCAAAAATAAAAATTTTGGAAAATATTTTAATTTCCTAAAATCTGAATATTGGAACAATATAACAAGATTTTATAAAAAAAAATTAAAAAAAATCTGAATTTTTCTAAAATCTGAAAAAATTCAAAATATTTTTTAAATTAAAAAATTAAGATTTTTTTTCAAAAATTAAAAAACATTAAGATTTTTTTCCGAAAATTATAAAAATAGAAAAAAAGTTCTTATCTTTTTCAAAATTAAGAAGATATTTAAAAACTTGGGAATTTAATTTTTAAAATAAAATAAAATCAGATTTTTTTCGAAATAAAAAAGTTTTTTAAATTTCTCTACACAAAATAGAAATTCGGGAAAATATTTCAATTTTTAAAAATCTGGATATAAATGTTTTTAAATTCCAATTTTATAATCTAAAAATTTCTGAATATTTTAACCAACCACAAAATCTCGATGTCTTGATAAGGCTATGTCACATACCACAGTCAAACAATGTATTCCATGCCCCTATATTCAGAATTTTTGACATTTTATTGTGAATGAAGCTTTGACATTTTAAATATCATTGAAAAATCACTAATGAGATGAATAATGGGTGTGTTTGACATACATACACAGTAACTACTCATCAATTTGAATTTTTGTTTCGTTGTTTTGACCATTCGTTTTGCAATTGGCTTTTCAAATTAATTTCAAATATTATCATTTTCATTTTACAAAACCTTTAATAATATTTTTTTTGTTATAAGAATTGACATGAAGTCCATCTGATATAGAACTCATTTTGTGACTCCCACTCTTCTTGTTAGCTTTTTCCCTATTTTTTCTCATCCAAGTGAGATCCTTTTCATTTACAAGTGAATTGATGTGGATGCTATTTTTTCCCACTCCTTTTTTTTCCACTCAATCCATGATCTCAACACATTGCTCAAGTAATTAAATTGTGAGGGGCACAGGTTTAAAAGATTTCCGAAAATTTTGCGTTTTATGGCGGGGGTATGGTCGAAAAACCCGCGATATCGGCCGCCATTCACCATATCGATATTGTCAAAATCAGCCATCAACAGGCACCATGGCGCAACCATATGTTGTCTCTCCTAAAATATACTACTATGCTGAGGTTCAATGATTGCTTATCAATGTGTAGCTTAAATTCATTTTACCATAAAAAGGTATAATTTAATAATACTAATCAAGAGTGATGAATAAACTACTAAATTGTACAATTTTTGTTTTAATTGTACAAAATTATACCCTCGCTCTATTTTGTTTGCATATTCTCCAATGAAATGAGTTTTTTTTATCTCTTCTTAAAGTCGTCTTGGTGGCTCCTATTTTGATGCAATAGATAGAGTTGTCCTCAAAGCAAATTTCCAAAGAGACGTGTTATCTTCTAAAAATAAAAGTTAAGGTAACACCAAATTGAGAAAATGAATCAGTTGAATTTGGTGTTGGTGACTTGGTTGTGTTTCCTAAAGGGATGAGTTGTATTTGGGATATGTCTGTTGTTGTGAACAAACACTATCTCTTTGAATAAATCTTAAATGTGGTGCCCTTAATAAATGAAATAGAAGGATTTTTATGAATTGGTTTGTCATTAAAGTGAAATAAGAACTTTAAAGTGGTTGATAGCTTTATTGCTAGAAGTATCTATCTTTGTTATTTTCTTCTCCCAGTTGTGTTATTTTGTTTAGAATGTCATGTATCATATATTAATACAGTGTGTTAATTTCTTTACAAATCTATCATTTTGCTTTTACAAATTCATCTCTCTATCAACTAACAGAATGTATGATGTGTCATGTTAATTATTAGCATGTACAATATTATGTTTTAAAAAAATAGGCAAGAGAAATTATTAGTTATTAAATGCATTTTTGGTATTATGGTAGGTTTATCATAATCACGGTGAACCACCGTAATTTTGCAAAAGCTATAACACGTAGCCTCAATAAAATCGGGGTGAGTCACTAATTCTGACAAATTTACCGTAATACCAAACATCCATTAAATTTACATTAATAGTCATTTTATGACAGTCTTCGATGGAATTTAAAATTTGTTTAATTTAAGTTACAAGATCAATATCTTACCACTGAACTCACGAGTTGCAGAACTGAATTCGCTCAATGTCACAAATTTCACATGTTTGATGATAGTTTGACAATTCGAATTATATTTTGAAGTCTATTAGTTGAAACATGAATATGAGTTTTGCTACCTTCACCTAATAGTTGATATCATATGTGTAACTCGTGATGAATTTGGGTCCAAAAGTTGTTTATATGACTGACTACATTCCTTAAAAATAAGTTCATTATATTAATGACCACATATTTGTCATTTATATTAAGTAGTGAAATAGCTATTAAATTTGTACTATTGTTGGATATTATTGTCTTAACGTGTATGAGATTTTTTTCCTCGTATGTTGGGGTCGCTATAAAATTTGTTTAGTATTGTCAATCTAAAAATGGGAAATACTATTTGTGAAATCTTGATTAGAAAATGGTTCATAAGAAATAATGAGTTTTTCAGTTTGATGAATAAGTTAAGATATGTTTAATTTATTTTTCTAGAGAAATTATAATACATATAATCTTATACTCTTTTTTTTAGATAAACAGAAAGACTAATAATCATTGAAACTTCAATCACAACATTTGACTTACTAGTTGAGTTAAAATTTTTGGTCATTTAATATACTTTATCTATCGTAGAAACACACTTTTTACATTGTTATCTAAAACTTTTTACATTGATTGAGTGCTTATAGTGTAAAGTATTATGTATAAACTAGGTTTGTCTGGATTGAGTTATTTGAGCTTGTCTACTAGCATAAGCGCATTGAGACGGTATGAGGGAACTTTTGAAAACACCTTATGACATGTATATAAGTTGTTCTCAGCTTATTTTTATAAGTTCTTAAAGATAGCTTATGAAAATATCTTATAGGAAAAAAAACTGACAAATTCATAAGCAGTTTTGAACTTATTTTTGCAAGTTCTCTCGGATAGCTTATAGAAAAACAATTTAACTTTATTTTATGTTTTGTTATAGAAATAGTTTATCCATTAGCGGAAAACAACTTATTTTCGTTTAGTGAACACAATATGTACTTCACTTTAATGTCTATTTATAAACATAATCACCATATTTGTCATTATTATTTAAGGATCGGTTTATTTGACAGTATCAAGGATCAAATTGATAAATAAAATAAATAATTTATGGATCGATTTGACAGTGAGTGACATAATTTAGGGACCAACCCCTTCAAAAATAAAATTAGAGACCAACTAAATTTTTAATGAATAATTCACAGATCAATTTGATAGTGTAACAATTTATGTTGATTTTCATTTAAAAAAATAATAAAAAAATTAATTTTTTTCTCAATTAAATCCATGTCACGTGGAAGGAAACTCCACGTCAATGTTTATCGTGACAACATTGTTGATGGCGAGACTTAATGGAGAAACTAAATTAATTTGCATTGTATTTGTTATTTAAAAAATTTGAGGGATGAAATCTACCCTTAAAAACCAAAATGCATATTTTTTTTAGGAAAATGTTAACTTGTGCCAAGGGCACAAGATAAGGAACCTAACATAGTAACTTTTTGTTGGAATGTGTACATTTATTTTAATTTTTGATTTTATGATAAATAAAATACACCAAATTTGAAGGAATATTTCTACTTTTGGGTTTCTTATCTTATGCCCTTAGAGTACAAATAACATGACCCTTTTTTTATCATGTAGTCCACTGGCTAGATTCACACACATCATTATATGTAAAGAAGTGGAGAATCCAGGTTTCGAACAAACACCTGCATAAATTATCTTTAGCAGCTACCGATAAACTTAAGGGAGAACCAAAATGCATATGTTGGGTTGGTGTCGTATAATCTAGGTGTATAATAAATGGGTAAAACGAAGAAGTAGAAGTACATAGAAAGAGACGGGACAGTAATCCCAAACCCAAAATCAACTCTTTCACTGAACTCAACCTGGAGTCACACTCTTGCCGTGAGAAAGTGAGCCTATTCTTTCTTTACTTCAGATTTTCCCTCTGTTTCAGCCATGTATTGTTTTCATGTAAATTTTCTTACTTTCAGGTGTTTCTTACAGTATGGAGTTTATGGGGTGCTACCACTTATCAGCTTCTTACTCATATTCTCCTTCTTTCAAGGTTTTCCTTTTTTTTTTTTTTAACTATATTTCTTTTTCAATTTGCACCCTATTTGAATAAAGTTTTAATTGTTTTTGTATAAGTTATAAGCCGTTTTCGTAAGCTGTATTGGAGAAATTGTGAAAATAAACTGAAAACAACTTATGAACTGCTAAAGTGCCTCACATTGGACAAAAGATTGTTTGAACATGTGTTTATAAGTAAGGGCAATCCTCACCTTATAAGCCAGTTTTGTGGGGTTGTGTTAAGCCCAACCACGCTTACTAAGATGAACATGTCATCTGTTGTATTCATAGGTTCTTCGAAACAGTCTCACTAGTGTTTGTGCAGGTAGATAAGCTCAAATAAGTCAGGGCATGTTTTGATAAACAACTTATTTGGTGGTTATAGCATAAGTGCTTATCGTGATAAGCACTTATGTATACAGTTACGTAAACTAATTTTTATAGAAAATGATAAAATAAAGGAAAATTGTTTTTGTCTATGCTATAAGCTGTTTTCATAAGCTATGTAGGAGAAGTTATGAGAATAGGCTGAGAATGGCTTATGAAAAATGTCATAAGTTGTTTTAAAAAACTCTCCCAAACAGTCTCACAAAAATTATGCAGGTAGTAAAGCTTACATAAGCCAATCCAAACAAACGCTAATAAGTTAGATTGTTCTTGTATATGGGATGTGTTTAACTCTAACTTGTCAACTATTGTTCCTTAGTAGTATTAAGAGTATGTTTAAAAATAATAATAAATGTATGTAGTAATTTAAAAATAGGGCTTATATTTAAGGACAAATGTAGTATTTGGTAGAACAAACCGGGAAAGCAATCAATGAAGGAAATGAAAGTGTTATTTTAAGCTAAAATTGATTGGTATTGGTCAAAATAATTATTTCAATAATGAGTTAGTTTAATTTGGATTAGTTTCTGACTTATTAGAGTCTCTCAATTAACATAAAGTTAGTGATTTATAAGAATTAATTTGTTTCTGGAGAAGTTAAATAAGACAGCTTCTGAAAAAATTGATATAACTGAAGCTATTTCCAACTCATATGAGACTTTGTTGTTTAAAAAACTTATAATTATTGCAAGTTTTTTTATGATATTTATATTAAATGCTTCTTGAGATGTTTATGTCAAATAGTTGATACTTTCCCGATGCTTGTAACTGAGAGAGGAGCTCAATCATTTTGTCTCTTAGAGTATAAAGTAATCTTAAGATTACATCTTCGATTTCATTGTTCATCTGATGTGAAATTTGCTTCGAGACGTTTCTCAGTTACTCTAGAGCATTAGCTTTGCTTTACTGCAATGGTTTTTCTACACAACTCTTGTTTGCTATTTCTCTTTATTGCGTAACAGAATTTGGACAAATTATTATTGTTCCACGATACGTGTTAGCATGGGAAAGTCTATTTGAATGCTACAGTGACGTTTTAGCATTGTTGTGTAGAGAAGGAATTTGAACAAATCGTTATTTTCTTTTATCGGCAATTGATAACAATGATTAGGATGTTCTCCAAGCAATATTTAATATCACATAGGGTATAACAAATTGATCTTGTGTTGGACTCTAGTTATACGTTTATAATTGATCATTCTGTCATATGATAATTGAATTTGTTATTAGTTCCATGTTTTAAGATGTGATGAACCTTTGTGGAAATATAATTATTTTCTGATATAGTGATTCTAGTACCTAATTTCCACCCATGGCTGATTGATTTATGTAGAAGTATGATAGGTACCAAAACCCTCTTTATAGACAATGCATCCTCTTTACAAGATAATGCTGTTACTGAGAAGGGTTTTAACTCTATGAAGCACGGACACCTCTAGGACTAGGCGTGTCGCGGTGTCCGACACTTCTATGAAAATCGTACGGCATGTGTCGGACAACTTACACAAGTGTCCCAAATAAAATTGCATTTCCTTTACTTCAACACGTCTTTGACCGGCTCACATGAGGTGTGTCCGACACCTATGTTTTTTATATGAGCAGTGTCGACGTGTGCTTCATTGTCGTGTCAACTGTCAGGTGTCCGTGTCGGAGTTTGTGCTTCATTAATTTTAAGTAACAGTGGAATGGAGCTATTCAGAGATATAAGCAATTCTGAGAGAGAACCAGATTCTCTCCTCAGCCCTAAACCATCCAAACCAATTGCTAATTTTCAAAATCTTCTCTTTTGATTCTAGAATCTTCTCCCGCACTCTCTCTTTACCACTTGTCCCATTCTGTTATTTCTTCCCCGCTTTTCACTAACGGGCCTATCAAAGTAGATCCATATCATGGCCACCACAACTTTGTGACTATGTAGTTGTCAAGATTGGACCAAGCCACATTGTTGGTGCATTAATAGAATATGTTATATGTTATGTCAGATTTCAATGTTATATGTTTGTATCAGCTGGATTTTGCCTGAATGAATTCACAGTCACTGCAATCGGCAGATCACGGTCCTTAGATCAATATCAAAAAGTCTGTAGTTTGAGTTTTATTTAAAATGTAATTTGGTAAATTCGGAATACAGATCATCAGATCTTGATGTAACGTCCCTGATCTGCCGGCTCCGGTGATTGCATGGTACTTTGATTGCACTCGGTGCAAATCCTATATCAACATAAAAGTTGGTTTTTGAAACCTGTTATAGAGATTGAAATGTTGTTCAATAAGACTTGCCACATAAAAGATGGCAAAGAGAAATCAAAAGTTGGCCAAACAATTCTCATATTTTCTGGAGTGTTATTTTCTTGAAGGTTTTTCTCTCTCTCTCTCTCAATAGTTTATTGTAGCCTTAGAATTACTAATAACCAGAGAAAGTGCTAAGATTTTTGCAGCCTTTATCATCCAAATCATTTAAATATAATACAGCTCTTAAGTTTAGCTTTCCAAACAGGCTTCTTGGAAACTTACACTCATCTTTGTCTTTGTTGCAGTTTAAGTGTCAACAATTCAACAAGTGTAGATCGGCATTACCTGGAGTAATACTTTGTGCCAATCAGAAGCTTAGATCTGACGAATTTGTGTGGAGACGAAATAAGTCAACCCAAAATGTCGATTTCCCACCAAAGTTGCCAAAAGGGAAGAAAAAACCATACCCTATTCCCTTTAAACAAATCAAACAGGCTGCAAAGACAGAAAGAAAACTTGCTAGCAAGGGAATAGAGAAACCTCTTGAACCTCCAAAGAATGGATTGCTTGTTCCTGACCTAGTTCCCGTTGCTTATGAAGTATTTGATGCTTGGAAGCTTTTGATTAAAGGTCTTTCCCAGCTTTTGCATGTCATTCCTGCATATGGCTGTAGGTACACCATACTGTGCCTATCTTCTAGTTTTTTATTTTTTGAGTGAGAAAAATAAAGGCAACTTTTAATCATTGAGAAAAATAAACCGAGACAATTTGATCCCTACTTGAACTAAACTCGAAATGTCGTAATATTAGCTAGGGAAGTTATCCCATTTTCTCAAGGGCCACAATGAGTCTTTACTCGTTTTTTTGGTCAATGTCCAAGTTTCGTTGCATTTGTTTTCTTTTTATTTTAATGCCAATGCAGGAGTTAAGTTTTTGTCAACTCGATTTCTGCAGTGAATGCTCGGAAGTACATGTGGCTCAGACTGGTCACTCCATTCTAGACTGCGAAGGTCGTACCAGTTCAACACGTCATAGTTCTCATGCTTGGGTCAGGGGTAATGTCAATGATATACTTGTTCCAATTGAGTCATATCATCTCTTTGACTCGTTTGGTAAGCGCATTATGCATGATACGCGGTTTGAATATGACCGGATTCCAGCTGTTGTTGAGCTCTGCATTCAAGCCGGCGTGGATATCCCGGAGTATCCATCCCGCCGAAGGACCAATCCCATACGAATGGTAGGGAGAAGAGTACTTGACAGAGGCGGGCATCTAGAGGAGCCTAAGCCATCACGCACTGCAGAGTTCTATTCTCTCATCGACTTTGATACTTACCGAGCTTGTGAGCGATTTCCACCTCCACCGTTGTCAGACGTACCTAAAATTGCCCAAGAAACTATCAATGCATATCAAATTGTTAGAAAGGGTGTCAAGAAGTTGATGAAGAAATACACTGTGAAAGCATGCGGTTATTGCTCGGAGGTTCATGTGGGACCTTGGGGTCACAATGCTAAGCTTTGTGGATCATTTAAACATCAATGGAGAGATGGAAAACATGGTTGGCAAGATGCTACTCTAGATGAAGTTTTACCTCCAAATCATGTGTGGCATGTTAGAGATCCTAATGGACCTCCCATTAGGGCTGCACTGAAGAGATATTATGGAAAGGCTCCTGCCGTAGTTGAAGTTTGTGTGCAAGCTGGTGCGCGTATACCGGCCGAGTACAAGCCGTTGATGAGGCTTGATATTGTAATTCCAGACACTGATGAGGCAGGAATGATTGCTTGATATGTGATTTCAAAAATTTCAGGCTGTGTTATTGCAACTATACATGCATAGTCCTTGGCATGAGAAAAATCTTCAACATGAAATGTCTGATTTCTTTAATGGATGATAGCTTTTGAGGTATCCAATATGTATATAAAGACAATAGCAGAACAAGTAGGTTATATCATTAAATTTTGGTAAGTGAATTTATCTGTATAATGTTTTAAACTAGTGAGTGTATTTATGTAGGAAGATCAATGTATGTGTTAATTTAGTATCTGTTATGAATACAATAAAATCAAATTGAGTTTTTATAGAATTCAAGAATGTTTGCACGAGATGGTTCACATTTTAACTCTCAAGTCAGTTATACTCTACTGCATTTATGATAACAGCAATGCTATTTATCGCGAGGACTTTTGATCACCAATGCCACGCAAATTGCTGTCGACCAATGAAATATGGTTCTGGTCGGAAAATGTGGGGTCATGGGTGTAATTTAAGTCACACTTTCAATCGAGTAGCATTTTAAGTAGCCTTTGCGATACTATAGTGGATTTTATTGTCGTTATATTAAGCATTTTCCTTATGATAATTGTTATTTTTGGAAAAATATTTTGTAAATCATTACATTATTTGATTTACTTAATATTTTTTAAATCTCTGCAAATAAAACAACTTGTTAGGACTACCAATTACTGAAAAGGACCAAGTTATCCTTATTTTAAGTTTTTTTTGCAAAGGGACAAAGCTCGATAAAAACAACTTGTTAGGGACAATAATTGAAAAACTTATAATTTGAAAAGGTTTAGTGACTTAAATAAATCTCTCAAATTTATTATTTTTGAATTTCATATCCTCTCTATATAGTCTAACAAAACCAGCAACTTTGAGCTTGAAATCTCTATTGCATACTTAGCATGGTCAATTCTAATATGTTGGCATTTTCTTTGTTGCAAAGCTTTGGTAAAACAAAAATAAAAAATCAGTAGCTTTGTGATTGAAATCTTTTAAGCTTTTCATTTCCAAAGGCTTTTTTTTCCCTTCTTCATGAAACAAAAATACTCCATCTCATTTTAAGTAAATAAATATATTTTACCATTAAAATCAATATTGATAATCAGAGTACCTCCAATGACAAACCATTGTTATTTTATGGGTCTCATTAGGCTATCGTGAAGCAGCTCATTCATTTTTTTTTTCCAATGGTGAACTTTAAAATACTCATGTTAGGTCCCACAAATTTATCTCACATACTAATATTTTATAATTAAACTCCGAACATGACGGACCCCAATATGGCAAAGAAGAGGGAAACAAGATGTATTGATATAAAGTCACATTCAAACCAGCATTAATAATATACTTTTAATCAAAATAACCAATAATTTGTGTAGCTTTCTGAAGTGCCGATTATTCCAGCGTGGTGGACCCTAGTGATGGAACATGCAAAATTAAGCACGTTTTGTAACTTCAACCTAGCGAACAACACAAAATTATACCCGTTAAAGTTGCTCTTAAATTTTTAATAACCATGTAAAACACAGAAGAATCACATAATTTAAAAAGGAGGAGGAAGTACCTATCAAGTGATTTATTCCTCCTGCACCCCAAGGTCCTTCATTGGAAGTTTTATGTGAAATAAAATACAATTTAGAAATTTAAATTTAAATCATGTATAAAAACTAAATTGTTTATTTTCCACTAAAGTCTTCGACTATACAGTTGTCCTTAATTCAATCATGTCATAAATTAAGCACAAAGCCTTTGTTTGGATACCTGTTTTAAATGGATCAGACGTGTGTGATGTAAGATTTTTACATGTTATATAACTAATTACACGTGAATATAATAGATTCGTTTCCGCATGGATTTGTGTGTCTCATAAACATTTTAACGTCAAATATCATCTTAAGTGTTTGGGTATAAATTGTCTGTTTGTGTAAAACTATTTGAATTATTCGACATAAAAGTAAAACGAGTAGAGATAGGGTTATTTCGCTTGGGGTCAGAGATATCAACCAAGCGTAACAGCTGCAATCTCTCGATCAAATTACGGATTCTAGCTTTTTAAACGATATTATCACAATCACTCGACAATATCATTCGTATCCAAATGATATCGTTATTTTTAAGGGATTATTTAAATGTCGATTTCCCGCACATATAAATAATCACACAGTCGATTGGATCGTTTAATCGATGATTTCCCGCCCGATTAAATGACCCAAAAGCATTAAGTTCTAGATTAAAAGTGATTATCAAATATTAACATATATATTAAATGAACAAAAGATTACATAATAGCTTGTTTGAATACCTCAAAACTCACAAGGGTAGATGTAGCTACATATGTCTATGATAACTTTGCAAAGGAAGAAGAAGAGATGAAGATTCAATGCCTAGATCCATGATGTCTCAACAAATCTTGGGTTGAATCTACTCCTAACTTGTACCTTGCTTTGTGTTTCTCTCTCTAGAAAATGCCCTATTCTCTCTCTAAACCCAGACAACTCTAATAAAATAGTCGTTCTCCTTTAGAAAGAGAAGAGAAAACTATTTATATTCGTTGTCTCTGCGAAATTTCGCTGATAGCTAACTATTTCGCTATCAGCGTAATGCTGAAAATCTGTCTCTGCCCAAATGGGGTGGCTCCACGTTGTAACGCCCACATTGTTTATTTAAATATTTTATTAGATTATATAGTATATTATTATATATTATATGATTTTGGCGATGTTTGTGACGTATGAGACCATGTTGTGATGTGATGCTTATTTTATTGTTTAATAAAATAAGATATGTGATGTTAATATATATATATATATATATATATATATATATATGAAAATAAATATGTGCTATAATAATAATAATTTTGAGAGATGGGGTTGTTTTTATAATAAGATAGAGTTTTGGGGATAAGTGAGATTAGAAAGAGGTATAAGAAGGAAATTAGGTTTAGAGAAAGAGTCAGTACGTATTACAGACTTTTGCAAAAAAAGGAGAAAGGTGGCCAGAGAAGAGGGAACCCCAATTCTGCAAACTTACCAGGTAAGGGTGAGCCTAGCTTCGATTATATTACTGTAATTCAATTGTTTATGATTAACTAAGGAATTGGGAAAGAGTTCGAGAGAGTTCATATGTTAGGGTTATTGATGAATTTTGATGAATTGATGATAGAATGATGCAATTTGATGTAGAAACGTGTTACAGAACCTAGGTTAATCACTAGGATCATAATTTTGAAAAATTAGAGCCATAGCATGAGAGATTGGACGAGTTTTGGCGAGAGATTGAGCGAACCCGTACCCTGTTCTGCGATAGTTTGCCGTGGCGAGCAGACCTACTCGCCGTGGCGAGCAGACCTCCTCGCCGTGGCGAGCAGAACAACTTCGCTCGCGAGGCGAGCAACTTAACTCGCCGTGGTGAGCGACCCTTTGATGCACGCGAGGCGAGCAGAACCACTCGTCGTAGCGAGTAGTAACAGTATGCTAGGCAGCAACACGCGAGGCGAGCAGAACCACTCGCCATAGCGAGCAATGTGGTCTCAGACCACTATAACTTGAGTTTTATAACTCTGTTTTGAGCGAGGCTTTGAGGGTAGACCTTTGGATAGTGTTAGAGATGTTTTATGACCTAAATTACGATCTGTAACGATGCTTTAAGATGATTTTAATTGTTGGCGTTAACCTATGATTATATGCATATTAAGTGAATTATATGAATGATGTTTAAATGATATTTGCGAAGATGATTATGTCCTGTGAATATGTGTTAAATATGCTGAGTTGCTGCCATGTATTGTATAATTGCATGTGTCGATAAAGAGTCGTAAATGATGTTAAGATGTTGCGTTAACTTGTTTAAGTATAAAGAGTCGAGTTCATGCATTTGCATAATTTGAGGCGGTGGAGCTTTTGCTCAAAGCGACGGTGGAGCATTTGCTCAAAGCGACGGTGAAGCTTATTTAAGCATAAATATTGGTACCACATGCATGATGTTTAAGATGTTAGAGTTGCATTTGTCGAGTTTTGTGTCTAAGACGTTATGAGATGATTTGTTATGTGAAGATGTTTTAAGATGACCTATTATATGTAGATGTTTGAGATGTTTCCGTTATATGCGATGATTTTTGTTGTTGTTGTTGTTGTTAAGCATAAATGTTTGAATTATATGTTAATATAATTGTTGTGAATCTCACCCCTTCTGTTGGAATTGCCGCCTTGTGGGCAAGTGCAGGTGACCAAGCTTAGGTTCGACGATGTGAGAGGTCGTTGTGGTGTCGTAGGAAATGCTCTGATATGTAACGGGATGTGGTTTTTATTGAATTCTACTCCTTTATGTATCATGTTGAACTAATTATGATGTTTACGACTTATCTTTGAATTTTGAGATATTTGTGAGGCCTTTGTGCCAAGAACTAATTATTTTTAAGGATTTTGAAATTACAGTTCCGCTGCTACGTTTGAATATTTCTATGATGAAGAATTATTATTCTTTTTATTTTAAAGATTTTTATGAAATGTGACATCCTGAATATGATATACTCTATTTATATTATGAATTTTTATACTTGGAATTTCGGGGTGTTACAATTGGTATCAAAGCGGGTCGGTCCGTCCGGCCAATTAGAGAGTCGAGTGACGATGTCTTAGAGTTAATATACTATAGTTATAGTATTCTAACTTATGTTTGCTTTGTAGAGGAATAAGATGGCTGGAAGAAATGATGATGCTCTTGCTGCTGCTTTGCAAGCAATGGCCCAAGCTGTGGGTAATCAGAACAATGCTGGTGGGAACGATGGGACGAGAATGTTGGAGACTTTTCTGAGGAACCACCCGCCTACCTTCAAAGGGAGATATGATCCAGATGGGGCTCAGACGTCACTCAAGGAAGTCGAGAGGATCTTTAGGGTGATGCAGTGTGAAGACGGTCAGATGGTACGGTTTGGTACCCACATGTTAGCTGAGGAGGCTGATGATTGGTGGGTTGGTATACGACCTATCCTTGAAGAAGGAGGTGCTATTGTGACTTAGGCGGTGTTTAGGAGGGAATTCCTGAACCGTTACTTTCCTGAGGACGTCCGGGGGAAGAAGAAGATCGAGTTTCTTGAGCTGAAGCAAGGGAATATGTCCGTGACTGAGTATGCTTCAAAGTTTGTGGAACTGGCAAAGTTCTACCCACACTATACTGATGAGAATGCTGAGTTTTCCAAGTGCATCAAATTTGAGAATGGCTTGCGTCCTGAGATTAAAAGGGCGATTGGTTATCAGAAGATCCGAAATTTCTCTGAGCTGGTGAGTAGTTGCAGGATCTATGAGGAGGATACCAAGGCTCACTACAAGGTAGTGAATGACAGAAAGGATAAGGGTCAACAGAGTCGTCCTAAACCTTATGATGCTCCTAGAGATAAGGGTAAACAAAGACTTAACGATGAGAGGCGACCCCAGAAGAAGGATGCTCCTGCTGAGATTACCTGTTTTAATTGTGGGTAGAAAGGTCATATAAGTAATGTGTGTCCTGTAGATGTGAAGAGGTGTTACCGATGCGGACAGAAAGGGCATATTACCCCAGACTGCAAATTTGATGATGTTGTGTGCTTCAACTGTGATGAACAAGGACATATTGGCTCGCAATGCAAGAAGCCAAAGAAAGCTAGGACTACTGGAAGGGTTTTCGCGTTGACCGACACTCAGACTGAAAACGAGGATCGTTTGATCAGAGGTACTTACTATATTAATGATATACCTTTAGTTGCTATTATTGATACTGGCGCTACACATTGTTTTGTTGCTTATGATTGTGCTGTTAAGTTGGGTCTTGCTATGTCTAATATGAATGGAGAGATGGTTGTCGAAACTCCAGCTAAGGGTTCGGTGACTACTTCTCGTGTATGTTTGAGTTGTCCTCTGTCTATGTTCGATCGTAATTTTGAGATGGATTTAGTCTGTCTACCTTTGACTGGTATGGATGTGATTCTTGGGATGAATTGGTTAGAGTACAACCGTGTGCTTAACAACTGTTTTCGCAAGACGGTGTATTTCTTGTCTGAAGAGGAAGAAAGTGGAGCAGAATTTTTATCTACCAAGCAGCTGAAACAATTAGAACGAGATGGAATTTTGATGTTTTCTCTTATGGCATCCTTATCTATTGAGAATCAAGAAAAGATTGACGAATTGCAAGTGGTGTGTGATTTCCCTGAAGTATTTCCTGATGAGATTCCTGATGTGCCTCCTGAAAGAGAAGTTGAATTTGCGATTGATCTTGTTCTTGGAACGAAGCCTGTGTCTATGACACCTTACCGTATGTCAGCTTATGAGTTAGCTGAGTTAAAGAAGCAATTGGAGGATCTGCTTGAGAAGAAGTTTATAAGACCAAGTGTTTCACCTTGGGGAGCGCCTGTACTGTTAGTAAAGAAGAAAGATGGGAGTATGAGGTTGTGTATTGACTATCGGCAGTTGAACAAGGTAACTATAAAGAATAGGTATCCACTATCGAGGATTGATGATTTGATGGATCAGTTAGTGGGTGCACGTGTGTTTAGCAAGATTGATTTAAGGTCGGGTTATCATCAGATAAAAGTGAAAGATGAAGACATGTAGAAGACGGCCTTTAGAACTCGATATGGTCATTATGAGTATAAAGTGATGCCTTTCGGTGTTACGAACACGCCGGGAGTATTTATGGAGTATATGAATCGGACCTTTCGAGCATTTTTGGATCGTTTTGTGGTTGTGTTTATTGACGACATTCTGATATATTCCAAATCCGAAGAAGAACATGCTGAACATTTGAAGATTGTCTTTGCAAGTATTAAAAGAAAAGAAGTTGTATGCTAAATTGTCTAAGTGTGAGTTCTGGTTGAAAGAAGTTAGTTTTCTTGGTCATATTATTTCTGGTGATGGTATAGCGGTTGATCCGTCTTAAGTTGAAGCAGTGTCGCAATGGGGGACTCCGAGGTCGGTTACTGAGATTAGAAGCTTTTTGGGATTGGCTGGTTATTATAGGAGATTTATAGAAGGGTTTTCTAAGTTGGCACTTCCGTTAACGCAATTGACGTGTAAAGGTAAATCTTTTGTGTGGGATGCTCAATGTGAGAGTAGCTTCAATGAGTTGAAGAAGCGGTTGACGACAGCTCCAGTTTTAATTTTGCCAAAGCCTGAAGCATCTTTTGTGGTGTATTGTGATGCGTCTAAGTTGGGTTTAGGTTGTGTACTTATGCAAGACGGTAAAGTGGTTGCTTATGCATCCAGGCAGTTGAGGGTTCATGAACGAAATTATCCTACCCATGATCTTGAGTTGGCTGCAGTGGTATTTGTGTTGAAAATTTGGAGACACTATTTGTATGGTTCGAGGTTTGAAGTGTTTAGTGATCACAAGAGCTTGAAGTACCTGTTTGATCATAAAGAGTTAAATATGAGACAGAGGAGATGGCTTGAGTTATTGAAAGATTATGATTTTGGTTTGAATTACCATCCGGATAAGGCTAACGTAGTTGCTGATGCCTTAAGTAGGAAAACGTTACATATGTCTGCTATGATGGCGGAAGAGTTCGAACTATTGGAACAATTCAGATATTTGAGTTTGGTTTGTGAAAGATCACATCAGAGTGTAAAGCTAGGAATGTTGAGGATTGACAATGACTTTCTGAAAAATATTAAAGAAGCGCAGAAAGAAGATGTTAAATTTGTAGATTTGCTTGTTGCGAGTAACCAGACTGCAGATGGCGACTTTAGAGTCGATGATCACGGTGTGTTGAGGTTCCAAGGTAGAATCTGTATTCCGGACAACGATGAGATGAAGAAGGCAATACTTGAAGAGAGCCATAGAAGTAGCTTGAGTATTCACCCAGGAGCTACGAAGATGTATCATGATTTGAAAAAGTTGTTTTGGTGGTCTGGATTGAAACGTGATGTGGCACAGTTTGTGTACTCTTATCTAGTTTGTTAGAAATCAAAGAAGAACATCAGAAACCTGCTGGAATGATGGTACCGTTAGATGTGCCAGAGTGGAAATGGGATAGTATATCCATGGATTTCGTGACGAGTTTGCCAACTACTCCAAAAAGGAACGATGCTATTTGGGTGATTGTTGATAGGTTAACAAAGTCAGTTCATTTTCTACCGATCAATATCATTTTTCCTATGGTTCGGTTAGCAGAGATTTACATTCAAGAGATAGTAAGATTACATGGTGTTCCTTCGAGCATTGTGTCAAATGGAGATCGAAGGTTTACTTCTAGATTTTGGAAAAGTTTGCAGGAAGCTTTAGGGTCTCAATTGAAGTTGAGCTCGGCGTATCATCCGCAGACAGATGGTCAATCCGAGAGGACGATTCAATCGTTGGAAGATTTGTTGAGAGTGTGTGTACTTGAACAGGGAGGAGCTGGTGATAGTCATCTCCCGTTAATAAGGTTCACTTATAATAACAGTTACCATTCTAGTATTGGAATGGCACTTTTCGAGGCTTTGTATGGAAGAAGATGTAGAACTCTGTTGTGTTGGTTTGAGTCGGGTGTGTAACACCCCGAAATCCCGACTTAAAAATTTCATTCAAATAATCAAAGTATACCACAATAAATCAGGATGTCACATTTCATAAAATCTTTAACACAAAATGAATAATAATTTATTCTTAAACAATATTCAAACATAGCAGCGGAATTCATAAACGTCTCAAAATCTTAAATAAATAATTTTTGGCACAAAAGCCTCATAAAACATCTCAATAAAAGTTATGTCGCAAACAGCATCATTAGTCGATATGATACATAAAGGAACATAAACAAATGATAAATCCTCATCCCGTTACGTATCAGAGCTCCTAAGACTCCACAAGAACCTCTCACATCGTCGAACCTACGCTTGGTCACCTGCACTTGCCCACAAGGCGGCAATTCCAACAGAAGGGGTGAGATTCACAACAATTATATTAACATATAATTCAAATAATCGTGCTTAACAATAACAACAATATTCGTCACATATAACTGAAAACATCTCAAACATCTACGTATAGTAAATCATCTTAGGATATCTTCACAAAACAAATGTCTCAAAACATCTCAGACACAGGACTCGACAAATGCAACTCTAACATCTTAACATCATGCATGTGGTACCAATATTTTAGCTTTAATAAGCTTCACCGTCGCTTTGAGCAAATGTTCCACCGTCGCTTTGAGCTTAAGCTCCACCGTCTCAAATTATGCAAATGCATGAACTCGACTCATATACTTAAACAAGTTAATACACAACATCTTAACATCATATACGACTCTTTATCGACACATGAAATTGTAACAGTACAAGACAGCAGCTCAGTACACTTAACATATGTATATACAGCACAAAGTTATCATCGCAACATCATTTATACTTCATTCATAAACTTCGCTTATTAAGCAGTTAATCATAGATTAACGCCAACACTTAAATATCATCTTACAGCGTCATTACAAGTTCTAATTAGGTCTTAAACATCTCTAATATTATCCAAAAGTCTACCCTCAAAGCCTCGCTCAAAACAGAGTTCTAAAACTCAAGTTATAGTGGTCTGAGACCACGTTGCTCGCTATGGCGAGTGGGTCTGCTCGCCACGGCGAGCTACTTAGATTGCGTTCTGCCACTTGCTCGCTACGGCGAGTGATGTTGCTCGCCTCGCGTGCACTAAAGGGGTTGCTCGCCATGCGAGCTCAGCTGCTCGCCTCGCGAGTATATATCTAACTGCTCGCCACGGCGAGCTATCCCAGAGGGGTTACGGGTTCGCTCAAAACCCCGCCAAAATTCGTCCAATTCTTCATGTTATTCTTCTAATCTATCAGAATTATAGTCCTAGTGATTAATCTAGGTTCTGTAACAAGTTTCTACATCAATTCACGTCATTCTCTCATCAATTCATCATAAAATCTGCAAAACCCTAACTTATGAAATCTCTCAAACTCTCTTTCAATCCTTATGTTAATCACAACTAGATGAATTACAGCAAATACAATTGAAGTTAGGATCACCCTTACCTAATATGTTCGCAGAATTGAGGTTCTCTCTTCTCCGGCCACTTTCCTCTCCTTTTTGCAAAAGTCCGTAACGTACTGACTGCTTCTTTCTAAACCTAACTCCCTTATATAACTTTTTCTATTCTCACTTATCCCCACAACTCTATCTTATTTATGAAAACAACCCCATCTTTCAAAATATTTGTTATTATATCACATCTTAATTTTCATCACATATTTTATTTTATTAAACAATAAAATAAACGTCACACCACAACATCATCTCATACGTCACAAACATCATTAAAATCATATAATATATAATAATATACTATATACTCTAATAAAATAATTAAATAAATAAAGTGGGCGTTACAGGGTGAAAGTGTGGTTTTAGGACCAGAGATTGTTCAACAAACCATTGAGAAGGTAAGAATGATCCAAGAGAAGATGAAAGCATCGCAGAGTCGACAAAAGAGTTATCATGACAAGCGTAGGAAGGACCTTGAGTTCCAAGAGGGAGATCACGTGTTTTTGCGAGTTACTCCAATAACCGGTGTAGGTCGTGCCTTGAAGTCGAAGAAGTTGACTCCAAAGTTTATTGGTCCGTATCAGATATCAGAGAGGATTGGGACGATGGCATATCGTGTTGGATTATCACCGCATCTATCGAATTTGCACGATGTTTTTCATGTGTCGCAACTGAGGAAGTACGTTCCGGATCCATCTCATGTGATCCAAAGTGACGATGTACAAGTGAGAGACAACCTTACGGTTGAGACTCTACCCTTGAGGATCGATGATCACAAGGTGAAGTTGTTGAGGGGCAAGGAGATACCCCTGGTGAGAGTTGTTTGGAGTGGGGCGACCGGTGAAAGCTTAACTTGGGAGCTGGAAAGTAAGATGCTGGAGTCATATCCAGAGTTGTTTAATCGATGTAAGATTTTCGAGGACGAAAATCCTTTAAGTGGGGGAGAGTAGTAACGCCCACTTTGTTTATTTAAATATTTTATTAGATTATATAGTATATTATTATATATTATATGATTTTGGCGATGTTTGTGACGTATGAGACCATGTTGTGATGTGATGCTTATTTTATTGTTTAATAAAATAAGATATGTGATGTTAATATATATATATATATATATATATTTATATGAAAATAAATATGTGCTATAATAATAATAATTTTGAGAGATGGGGTTTTTTTTATAATAAGATAGAGTTTTGGGGATAAGTGAGATTATAAAGAGGTATAAGAAGGAAATTAGGTTTAGAGAAAGAATCAGTACGTATTACAGACTTTTGCAAAAAAAGGAGAAAGGTGGCCAGAGAAGAGGGAACCCCAATTCTGCAAACTTACCAGGTAAGGGTGAGCCTAGCTTCGATTATATTACTGTAATTCAATTGTTTATGATTAACTAAGGAATTGGGAAAGAGCTTGAGAGAGTTCATAGGTTAGGGTTATTGATGGATTTTGATGAATTGATGATAGAATGATGCAATTTGATGTAGAAACGTGTTACAGAACCTAGGTTAATCACTAGGATCATAATTCTGAAAGATTAGAGCCATAACATGAGAGATTGGACGAGTTTTGGCGAGAGATTGAGCGAACCCGTACCCTGTTCTGCGATAGTTCGCCGTGGCGAGCAGACCTACTCGCCGTGGCGAGCAGAACAACTTCACTCGCAAGGCGAGCAACTTAACTCGCCGTGGCGAGCGACCCTTTGATGCACGCGAGGCGAGCAGAACCACTCGTCGTAGCGAGTAGTAACAGTATGCTAGGCAGCAACACGCGAGGCGAGCAGAACCACTCGCCATAGCGAGCAATGTGGTCTCAGACCACTATAACTTGAGTTTTATAACTCTGTTTTGAGCGAGGCTTTGAGGGTAGACCTTTGGATAGTGTTAGAGATGTTTTATGACCTAAATTACGATCTGTAACGATGCTTTAAGATGATTTTAATTGTTGGCGTTAACCTATGATTATATGCATATTAAGTGAATTATATGAATGATGTTTAAATGATATTTGCGAAGATGATTATGTCCTGTGAATATGTGTTAAATATGCTGAGCTGCTGCCATGTATTGTATAATTGCATGTGTCGATAAAGAGTCGTAAATGATGTTAAGATGTTGCGTTAACTTGTTTAAGTATAAAGAGTCGAGTTCATGCATTTGCATAATTTGAGGCGGTGGAGCTTTTGCTCAAAGCGACGGTGAATCTTATTTAAGCATAAATATTGGTACCACATGCATGATGTTTAAGATGTTAGAGTTGCATTTGTCGAGTTTTGTGTCTAAGACGTTATGAGATGATTTGTTATGTGAAGATGTTTTAAGATGACCTATTATATGTAGATGTTTGAGATGTTTCCGTTATATGCGACGATTGTTGTTGTTGTTGTATTTAAGCATAAATGTTTGAATTATATGTTAATATAATTGTTGTGAATCTCACCCCTTCTGTTGGAATTGCCGCCTTGTGGGCAAGTGCAGGTGACCAAGCTTAGGTTCGACGATGTGAGAGGTCCTTGGGGTGTCGTAGGAAATGCTCTGATATGTAACGGGATGAGGTTTTTATTGAATTCTACTCCTTTATGTATCATGTTGAACTAATTATGATGTTTACGACTTATCTTTGAATTTTGAGATATTTGTGAGGCCTTTGTGCCAAGAACTAATTATTTTTAAGGATTTTGAAATTACAATTCCGCTGCTACGTTTGAATATTTCTATGATGAAGAATTATTATTCTTTTTATTTTAAAGATTTTTATGAAATGTGACATCCTGAATATGATATACTCTATTTATATTATGAATTTTTATACTTGGGATTTCGGGGTGTTACACACGTGGCCCTTATCCTGTTGGATTTCTTTGATCTCGCCACAACTTCGTCAATGGCGAATACTCCCTGGACAATTTTCGCTATCAGCGAAATATTCGCTAATAGCGAATTTCTTCAATTCTGCATTCTGAACTTTGCCAAACTTCGCTAACAGCGAAACCTCCCTGGAGTACTTTTGCTATCAGCGAAATATTCGCTAATAGCGAATTGCTTGTGAACTTTGGCACTTTTTTTGAGTCTTGCTTGTCATTTCCTGCACAAGTTGAGTGGAGTAAGGCATACAAAGCATAAATGGTAAAATTACAACAAATGATTAGTTTTCCTTAGATATCTTGCAAAACAAGTCACTAAAATGCCTAGATTAACACAAAATATGGTACTTTTGAGCACTTATCAGTGTGGCTCTTATAAAGTTGTTTGGATGGCATGGACAAAAAGCAATTTTAGTCTCCAAAATCGTTTTCGGTTGAAGCTTCATTTTGGAGCTTCTACTTGCTTGTTTGGAACCATATTCAAATGGCTTCAAACGCACAACTTTACAGAAACTTGAAAATCTAGCTTCAAAAAATTCACCTTCTGATAACATTGAGACACAAGAAACTTGAAGGAAACGCAAATCCAAAATGAATCGCTTTTGAATGTAATTGTCTAAGACAAATGTTTCTTTTACCTATCTCCTCTAAATTTACCCTTGTAGTTTGGTTGTTTCACTCTTGGAAAAAAATGGTTTGGGACTTGAGTCATGCAATGAGAATGTCACAAGTGGGTCTATGCCACGCCAGATTTATTGTCATTTATCAGATACTAGAAGGAATATGGCTTTGTTCTTTATCAAGATCTTCATAAATTGCAATCATGCTGTATCTTAAAAAGTTAATCCATTCTTGTAAATAAGTTAAAATTAATCCACTGGTCCTATATAAATTATTGATTTTTTTTGTTAATCAATTGATTAAGAGGATTAATTGATGGACCAAATTGATAGATAAAAGTATAGTTCCTAAACTTTTAGACCAAATTGATATATGAATATATAGTTTATGAATCATGTAGTTGATCTTAATAGTTTAATTACCAAACTGATGAAATGGTGATAATTTAAGAACTAAATTCATTATTTATTCGTTTTATTTATTTTATAACTTTTCGCATTCATATATAAGAGAAAATATTTTAAACAGAGTTAAAATATTTTATTTGACTATATATATATATATATATATATATATATATATATATATATATATATATAAGAGAATGTATAACATGAACTTCTTATTAACAATTACTAATTGATTTTGCCCTAAAAAAAATTAATTGATTTTGTAAATTTATCAACATATGTTGATAGAGTAAATTAGACTCAACTAATTATAAATTTTATTAAAAAAATTGTTCGAAAGAATACAGGTTCAATTTTTGAATAAAACAATTTTTAACAAGATTCACACTGAATTATTAAAGTCAATTTCCTTAAAAAAAGAAAAATCAAAATATTCGGCCTCGAACAAGCAACATAATTTATATTTATGTTTTTCTTTTAACTAATTATATTATGGAAAATGTTAACGACTTATGACACTTTTTAAGAACTTTAAATAGTAAATATTTACGGTTTATTACGCATTTAATGTATCGTAAATTGAAATGTTAAACTTTTTTAAAGAATAATTTCTTAATTGAAAAACTTTAAAAGTGTCTTTAGAGCACTCGTTAATAAGACCATTATTACCACTACTTTTTAAGTAAAATTATATTATTGTTAATTATTTATTCCATAAAGTGGAAATTCTCTTTATATCATTAGAACCATAGTTGAAAAGTGCAAACAACAATTTGGTAAAGCAATGAAACCCTTTGTGCAACGTTTATCACTAATCATTTTCATTCCTCTCATTCTCTCCATCTTGTTTCTGATTCTCATGCCAAAGGAAACTTCCATGACATCCTATGAAGTATTTGGAGTCAAGATAGAGAAGAATCCATCACAATCCAAACTCATTCAGCTTGGTGTTTCAACTTGGCCTAAGTAACTTCCTTCTTCTTCACACTTTTTTTTTTTTTTTTTCGTTTTTTTGCATTTACTTGGTTTTTTTTTACTGCTCCAATTGATGTGTTTCGTTTAAAGTTTTAAGCTTTTTTGCATGACAAATTATGGGTCTTGATCATTTTTGTGTTTTACACTCATATTTGTTGTGGGGGTGGTAATAGCATTTTTGTTCTTCACAGTTATTATAAATTTTGTTTTTTTTTTGTTTATTATTATTGCTGTCATTTATGTGTTTCTTTTAAAGTTTTAAGCTTTCTGAAATGACACATTTTGGGTCTTGATTATGTTTTTGTCTTACACTAGTATTTGTCGTGGGGAGTGGGGGTGGTAATAGCATGTTTTGTTTTCTGGGGGTGTTTGTGAATGTTGCTGTTTAGTTGTGAAATGTTGATTGCTCTTATACCATACCTTCTAGGTTCTTTAGGAAGTTGGTAAGGTTTTATTGTTCAACCTTTCTAAGGATTCTGTGTTTGATTCCTTGAAGAGCTAGTGTTTGGAGGCTAATTTCTCCACTCCAACATCAGTACAGAAATAAGAATGGAGAAGCTATCGAATTTGTGCTGTCTAGACCAATGTTTTGAAAACCGGACCAACTTGGCTGGTTCAAACAGTTGATCCGGCTACTGAATTTCAGTGGTTGGTTTGATACCAGCATTACATTCTGCTTGAACCAGTTCCGTCAGTTTTATTTTTTTACATTATTTGTTTTTTTATGTATTTATTTGTCATCTAATTCAACCATGATTGAACCATGGCCTGGAGACCGGTTTGATCTTTGGTTTGGATTTTAAAGCATTTGTCAGACGCATGCTTCCAGACGATTTGTGTCGTCTGGTTGCACGCTTCTAAATACATGGAGGTTTTTTAGGAACGAGGGCGGGGGGGAAACTGTGTGCCTAGTGCCCTAGTGTTTTACCCCATGTCTGTGCTGCTTTGGCCCTCAGGTGGTAGTAAAGGGTGGGCTTGGGATCAATGTAGTATAATTTCATACTTTTAGGCTCTAGTGATTTGTTGGTCTGTTTCCTAATGTTTCTTAGATAAGGGGGGAAAAAAGAGAAACACCTTTGAGTCTAAGTGCGTGTTTGGATTCCTGCAAACGTGCATTTGTTTCTAATGAACTCTGTTTGGATTCAAATGAACGTTTGCAGTTTTTCAACTGGAATCGGCTAAGCTTTATATATTCACATTGCTTGTGTAAATTTGTGATATTGACATCCTTTATTTTGAGTTTTTTTGTTTTTGAGGGGTATTTTGTGATAGTTATAAATTTGAGATATTCATAACATTATAAATCTTGAATTGAATGTATTTATATCATTTTAACAACGATATTTTAATGCATTTTGGACTTATATTGAAGGTGTTGGTGAAACAAAATAAAAGCATAGATGACTGTGAGACTAAATGATTGTGTCATCTCTAGAAATCTAAAGAGGAATAGATGTGTCCGAGTTATAGGTCACATAGCCTTTGTCAAATCCTTCCCCTATCTTTGGTTCTAAGCTAACCCTGTAGTACCCTTAATATCCTGCGAGAGATTTTCAAAACAATAGAATCAGCGATAGCACTCTAAAAGGCGTGTCTCTTAATGGATTTTACATTCAAATTAGCGGGGTGTGTTCTTTCAGGAATGAATGTGTTGATTTATGAATTTTTCAATTAATCCATCTTTTGATTTAAATCAATTCATGAAAGAGTGTAACTCTTTGTTAGGAGTCGTTTCTTCTCTTCAAATGTTGCATGTTGCTCTATGAATAGTCAAATTCATCATGCATGAAGGATGATGAATATCATTTGTTTATGATCTTAAACTCATCAAAATAAAAAAATCTACATTTTTATCTTCTCTTATGAACAAATTGAAGTTATGGAACTAATGTTTTGTAAACTATCATTGAATGATATGATTGACAGTGGATATGCAATCCACATCAATGAACTCCAAAGTATCCTAAAAGGATTTGTGAGTATCCTATTCCATCTAGTTTTGAGAATCTGGTGGAGGCAAATCGAACATAAAGAAATATATACCCAGATCCTATCATATTTTATCTCATTTTCACCGACGGTGTATAGTTATTAAACTATCTTAATATTATGTCATATGTGCATTTGTTTTCTTTTTTGTGCTTTGATTCGACGCAGTCTTTTCATATTTCATTCTATATGAAGTTACTTTGACACAAGAATCTGAACATTCAACAGGTGGGAAGGTGGTCCATTAAAAATTCCATGGTCCTTTGAAGAAGAAGAAACAATGTATATACTTGAGGGAAAAGTGAATGTTACTGTTGAAGACTCAATTGGATCTTTTGAAATTGGAGGTGGTGACTTAGTTGTTTTCCCTAAAGGAATGAACATTACATGGAATGTAACTGAACCTGTGAAGAAGCACTATAGTTTGAAAAAAGAATGAAGCCTTATAACTCTTGAGGCTTAATTAGTGATTATGGTATGTAGAATTTCATGAAGTGATTATCACACACTATGGCTATATAATTGATGTAGGGATGGACCTTTAAGCTTTCATTTCCATTAGATTAGATTATGGATATATTATGCTGGTATTTCATGTGAATTATCTGGTTGAGTTGATCTATGTCATATCATTTGATGCCAAAAAAAAGGGATTAAATATGTTTAGAATCTGAAAATATTTTTGTTTTTTTCCCTTCAAAATTAGTCTATTAAATTTCATTTCATTGATATATGCTCAAACAAACTTTTAACTTATAAATATTTCTAAATCATAGCATCTACTTTGCAATTCAAGAATTCTCAATCTTGGTTAATCCACCCCTCATGCAAATTCTTACAATATATTTGTTCATCCATCATTAACTTTCAATAAGAATAACTTTCATAATTTAACTTGAGCATAAGGGTGTCATGTGATACACTATGTTAAGGTTTAAATTGAGGGTGACAACTAGCTTATGACCAATTCATATTAATTCTTTTTGACAGCCAAATTCATATTAAGATTTTTCAAAGTCTGTTTTCAGCTAAAAAAAATTGAAGTCTTCAATAGTATTAAAATTTGATAGACCCTTTTTTTTGTTACAATTCTTTCCTAGGAATGCAACAATGTTAAATCTCTCGAGGGAGAGCTTTGCTACTCATTGCGGTGACCCAACTCGAGAGATCAATTTCTGCAGTTGCACAAGGAATACTCGACTCACACCCAAAAAGAGAACACAATTCAGACAAGACAAACCTATATTTGATCAAATTATTCAAATAAATGTAGTTAATATAAGTAAATATATAACAATATAACAATTTAGATGTCAATCCAACCATATTGTCAGCCTCATCTAATGGAAGAAAGATTTGATTGTTTTGTTGTAAATATAAGTAATAAAATGATGTTACTAGTATTTATTTATCAATATAACTAATTTATTACTTATTATCATATTAAATTAAATTTTTATTATATCATTAGCAATATATATTTGCTAGATTGTTTAAACAAAGATATGTAAGCACTTAGTCCTATATGTTCCAATTTGATGAACACAAATTCAAGGGAGAGAGGAATGAGTATAACCATTAACTTCATATAAAAAAATGATTACATTTAGGATTCCTCAAAATCAAATGGAAATATGTATAATGTGCTGCCTAAATTAGCAATGCTACACTACACTTATCTTTTTTCTTTTTATTTCCTTCCTATTCAGTAAGAACTGAGACCAGTAACTATTCTGTTATACAAGGGATAATTACATCAAATTTTCTTTTAATGTCATTTTTACAAATAACAAATGACAGTGAAAAATTGTACACCGAATATGGTAACTATAATGTTACATGCTCATGGCTCTTGATGAAGTATCTGAATCCCTATCCTGTAATTCAGCTACTTCATTCTCCTGCAAAAGATTCAAAAAATATGGTCAAAAATAAAAATTACCAATAGTTGAGTCAAAAATCGAAGTATCTGATTTTTACTCTGCACAAGCGCACATCAAAAGCAATATTACTCAATTATAGTCCTCTCCTTAGATTGCCGAGGTATTCTCGTGTTACTACATGGATCCACGTATCCGACTCATGTATCCATGTAGCAACTGAGATTATCAGGGGAGACTCGTGTTGCTACATCACATGGATATCATGGATGCTCGTGAGAAAGCTGAAAGTAAATCCTCGGATCCTTAGTCACTTCTGTCTAAACCCTCATTGAGAGTATGCCTTTTATAATAATCATTCCCAAAAGAAAAAACCAGTCAATTAGCCTTTATGAAAGATTGTACCTCTGAATCCTTTATCTTAGCTAGGTACTGCTCCAAAGCACCATCTCCGCGAAGAATTTTCCCTCCGCATCCAGGAGCTGTTAGTGATCCTACTGATTCTTCATCAACAACTACGGCATCAATGCGGTCGCTTCCTGTCTTAATATCGGGAATCTGGTGCACACATAAGCATTGTGTGTGATTAATATCAAAACCGCAGAGATTGATAACAGTTTTTGACAACCGATGATAGTCAGATCAATACCTCATACATGGCATCGGTTAAAATGTTTTCTATTAAGGCTCTTAAACCCCTGGCACCGGTATTTTTTACCATTGCTTTCTTCGCTATCATTTTCAGAGCTTTCTCTGTGAAGTGTAGCTTTACCTGAAGTGCAAGATTAAAGTTTCAGACTAATTGAATACTTGCGTGTGCAAACACACACAAACGGAGATGCTTACTTCATTCATGCCGACTAATTTCTTGTACTGTTTACCAAGAGCATGTTTTGGTTCTGTGAGGACCTGCAAGCCAAACAATATTTTCATTGTCATATATTTACTCCCAATCAAAATCTAAAATAAGCAATAACTATAAATCTTCCTCAAGAAGGCCAAAATCAAGTATTCGACATTGATAAAGTTCTAAAGATTTAGAAAGAAAGCAAGAGAGAATTCTAATATACTTTCTGATGAAAATGATTTTCATAGTGTGATTCCAGTTATTAAAATTGTATTTATATAGATTTGGTTAGGCTTAACATGTGTACAATTGCAACTAACTAACTAATGCAACCGTTCGTAACTAATCGCTGACATTGACAACAAATTTAAACTCTAAAATAGCATATACAACATGTTGCAAGCAGCATATAGAAAAAACATCAGGCGATATTCCTAACGACCAGTCATGTTCGCGTTGCTAAAAAGAAAATCAACTTTCCTCTTCTAGCAATAAGAATCTAAATGCAAATTAAAAAAAATAAATCTCGTTGCTTTCTGTTAAATATCTCATTCACGTTCTTGCGCATGTTAAATAATCATATTCTGTTAATCCTTGGAACACTAATGGTTTATAGAAATTAGGAAGAGATATGATAGGATCGAAAGCAATATAATCAATGAGGAATTACCTGCATAAGTTGCTCTTCGGTTAAGGCTGACAAGCTAACTAAGATGGGGAATCGTCCAATAAACTCTGGTATGAGACCATATGCAATAAGATCAGAACTTTCCACCTGAAAATTATTAACACGGCATTTTATACTCATTTGGAATTTGGAAGTTCTCAGCTAAATCAATACAATAAACAGACACGGACATGAAACTGACACCGACAGATCAACGCTGATAATAATGTGAGAAAATAGAGTAATTGAATGTAACCATATCTGTCGGTGCTGTTTCAATTACCGGACACGCCTTCAATTTGAAATATCAGTGCCACATCAATGTTATTTTCTGGTGTTGGAGGAGTTGGTAAAACACACAGCACCGCAGTATCTTGAGTACATACTATTAGCTTCAACGACTTAAACTATTTATATCTATCTATCTATTTTGATTTATACTGATTAAAAAAAAAGAGTGAGTACAATTTCAGTTAAGAATAGACAATTTCTCACCGATTCAAGTAAAGATGATGCTACTGCAGAATCTATTATTCTACCGCTTCTAATGTTGGCACGAACTGGTGCTCCAAAACCAATAGAAGAATCTTGTCGTCTGGTTTATTTGATTGATGATTCAAGTTAACGAATATTCCGCAGAAACCAATACGAGTGTAAAACATTTATTATCAGTGAAAGAAATATTTTTTTCATGACCAAGGCATTAAGGATTACCTCTCTGAAATGGTTTTTTCAAGATCAATAAATGCTCCACCGCATATAAAAAGAATGTTCTTTGTGTCTATCTGCATAATGTATAGAAGATGAATAGAATATTATTGAAAATATTAACAACTTATGTGTTATTTGACTAGAGCTTTTAATGCAAGCATGTATATCAGTGTTCATTAAACAATTAGGTGACTTCAAGAAAATGCAAACAGAAAAAAGATGAGAAAATTTGTCTAATCATAGAGACGTCTAAACAAAACGGAGCAAAGAGATGATATTTGTTCCAAAACAACATACCTGAATGTTATCACCCCGTGGATTTTTCCTGGCTCCTTTCTCCGGAACATTTACTATCTAGACAATAAAAAATCATTGTGTTTAAGATTCCGTAAGAATGGCATTTATGAATTTAGAAAAACATTCAGTAAACACAACGAATTAGTTTGTATAAATTGATGTCTTAGCAAAAAGAAAATCTACTCTAAGTAACTTATGCAAACATATTTGCTCTTAGTATGCCCCTATGAAAAACATTTTTATGCCAACTCAAATCTTCCAAACAAGCTCATGTTTAAATCACTCAGCTGTCAACTTGAATTATAAAGCACAGTTTTTGTCACAGCAGAACCAATCTCTAGTGACAAAAATATATTGAATGAATTTATTCTGACTAAAAGTGTGTTACATGTAAAGTCGTTTAGTCTGACCAATAAGTTCAAGGCTAAAAATCAATTGCAGATCGAATACTCCAAATTTTAGCTTCAAGTTATAATCAATTTTACTCAAACATTCAAACATGTCAAAATCAATTATGCACCTATGGAACTTTAAAAAAAAAAAATATTATACACCTCTGGAAACAAATATGTCTCCTCCAAATGTGAAACCAAACATACACTAAAGTGTTTGTTTTGTCCTTCAAATCTCAAAATTCAGAACCCACCAAGCAAAATAATATACTTATTCTGTATTTTCTTAACCTAATTGAAATTACCATAATGCATCAATAATATTTGTTTTCAGTAAATCACCAATCAAAACATCCTTGCTCGTATTATGTAATAGAAGTTCAAGATGCAATTGTTATGAGAACCTATGTGAACAAATTGCTTCTTTATTCTAGTTGTGGTACAAACGATGTATCTTCGCAATGTCATGATACAAGCGCTGCTAATGCAAAAGAGTAAAGTAAACTAATAGTTCCCTTAACAGAATTCATTAAAAAAGAGATTATCAACCAGTTAGCTACAACAGCAATCTGGAATCGCTCTACTTACAGTTCCTTCGAGCATTTTTAATAATGCCTGCTGAACACCCTCACCAGAAACATCTCGGCTGATATTTAAGCTCTCGGCCTGTAAAAATATATATCATAACATTAAAAATCTATTGTGGATGATAAAATTTGAACTTAACCAATTATTTTAGACAAATAACCTTCTTAGTTATCTTGTCAACTTCGTCGATGTAAATTATTCCTTGTTGAGCGGCTGCAACATTGTAATCTGCTGCCTATACGGAAAAAATAATCGTTGTAGCAATGAGAAGGATGGTACAATTACAAACAATGAGATGAAAGAACAAATTTTGCAAAGAAGATCTGCTGTTAGACAAAAAAATAAATACACATAAAACAAAAATTATGACAATTTCTAGGATACGGCACTATGTCGAACAGCGGCTATAGTGGTACTGTAGCATAGCTCTATTTGGAGAAATCACTATTTTTCTACGATATGCTATTTAGTACAAAGTGTTGTCGAATAGCAGCTATTGCGGCGCTATAGCGAGTGCTGGAGAGTAGCGGAATTTGAACAAGCCGCTATTTATTGCGATCCACAATTGACAACATTGGGATGCTGGACAGTGAACATTGAAAAAATTGATAATTTATTCAAACAACATAACCCTGCAGAACAATGCACGTACCGCAAGTAGTTTATATAGTATTGATTCGACATCTTCTCCAACATAACCAGCCTGAAAATCAGAAAATTTCATATTTCCAAGTTAGCACAACAGAAATTTTGTCCCAATAGAAATAAGTCGGCTACAAAACCAACTGAGGATACACATTTAAAAGTAAAAATTTATAGCAATCAGGACAATACCAAATATGAACTTATCACTGAAATAAGTAAAAATTTGAATAATTATTTTTTAACTTTTTTATGATGAACTCTTGGTTTGCGAATTTCTAATTTTATCTCATAATAAATGCATACTTGCCTGTGTTAAGGTTGTAGCATCAGCAATGACAAACGGAACATTCACAAATCGAGCTAGTGTTTTTGCAAGTAATGTCTTCCCTGTATGATAAAAGTTAGATTAGATTAGCCGACATATTGTACTTTCAGATACTGATATGAACGGTGGATCATGTTATTTTTGTTTTATAAGAGAAAACGGAAAAGAAAGGAAAAGAAAACTAGTTATGATGAATGTTATACCTGATCCTGTTGGACCCATCAAAAGAACATTACTCTTTTCTAATTCAACATTTTCGTCATCATCTAATATGCCTGAAATTCCTAAATCTGCACCCGACCTAGTATTGAAATCCACCATTTCAATCACATAAAATAGATAATGCAAAAGAACAAACTAAAAGTATATATTTAGTAAATTTTCAGACATTTATCATGACATATAATCAGAAGCATCGGTTGAAATTCGACCGAAGAATGCAAATAAAGAAAATGAAAGGGAAAGTAAAAGAACTAACCCTTTCGGTAAACTGGCATGGTATATTCTTTTATAGTGATTATAAACAGCTACAGAAAGCACCTTCAACAGAAACATAAACCATTAATTAATGAGGTACAATCAAAGGCGATAATTTAGAAAATGCATTGGCAATATGTCTTGAAAACAGTAAATAGATAAGACAAATATGATCGGTCCCTGTGAGCTTAGCTCAGTTGGTAGAGACATTGCATAATATATGCAGGGGCCGGGGTTCAAACCCCGAACACCCCACTTATTCATATTCACCTTATAAAGGTGAATTTCGCCAATAAAAAAAAAGATAGACAGATATGATCACACCTTTTTCGACACAGATTTGCCTTAACAACACAATTCCTTTCCAGATGTATAACTAAAACTTACAACGTGATTATTGAAACTAAAATTTCGTTAAGTTCAAATGACATCGATATTATGAAACTGAAACAAGCAGATTAAATTAAAACTAATATCCTACAATAGAATGTATATACAACAAAGCAAGATAGAAAACACAGACAGACCAGCACGCAATAGCACACATGCGCGTATTTCCGCCAATATTGATAATTATTAATTAGTAAATAGATTTGGGAAGAACAATATACCTTCTTGGCTCTACCTTGTCCAATAACAAACTTATCAAGACCTTTACAAATCTCCTTTGGTGAAGGCAAATCCTTCCCTAAATTAGACCCTCCCCATGCATTCTTCTCGCCATTACCACCACCACCCGGACCACCCTCCTGCGGCCCCCTAGCCCGTACAACATTAATCCCAGGTGCAAAAGGAGGACCTGGAGGAGTATGCACAGCCAAACCATTCCCATTACCGCCACCTACAGGCGGTGGCCATGTCTCCGGCGGCTCCCCATTATGACCACCACCACCACCAGCATTTCCACTACCACCATTGTAATTTCTCAAAGTTTCCCACATTGACACTTCAAGCCAATTACTAGCACTACCATTTAGACTAAAATCCTCACCTCCATGATGACCATTCTTAATACTATTACTATCTTTTCCAATACCATTTTTAAACCTTCTAGCTAATTGAGTTTTACTATTACCACCATTACCATTACTCACTCTACCAATTTCAACAAATGTACCTTGTAATGGTGATGTATTATACGGTCGAAAATGATACGCTGTTTTACAATTTGGACATAAATTCACTGCTTGATAACCACCATCTCCACCATCACCATTAGAACCTAAATTTTCGCCGTTGCCGCCGCCGGAATCACCATTACTTTGCATATGACGATTGGAGAAAAACAAGTTCATATCTTTGGAACACCTTGGACAATTAGCCTCTGCCCGGATTTTCCGGGTCGGGTTATGCATATCACCATCCGACCCACCACGGCCCCACTTGTACCTTTCCTGAACTCCGACCACCGCCTCCCGCCGGCATTGTTTCCCACCTCCGGCGACTATGATGTGATTCAGATGAGTTGAAATCGCCTGAACCCGGTTGAACCGGTTTAATAAACTGAACCCGGTTCGACGGTTACTTGAATCAAATTCCATGTGGGTCCCATGAAATGAAGTCATTTCCTTCATTTTTTTGCATCTTGAAATGAATCGAGACATGGGTAATGAGAATTTCGATCGAAAAATTCGTAAATGTTATAAAAATTGTATCTTTAGGATTGAAAAAGAAAAAAAACAGATTGATCAAGTGTGTTTTTGTTCGTACGATGATGTTTTTCTTGATACGATGATGTTTTTTTACTATTTTTGCATAAATTTGAATGACCCAATTGAGAATTGAAGATTGAAGGATGAAAAAGAAGTGAAATTTGGATCTATAAGTGTGGTTTATATGGATGTTAATGATGTTTGGAATATGAATGAATGACCCAAATGAGAATTGAAGAATGAATGATGAAAAAGATATTGAATTTGGATCTATAAGCGTGATTTGTGAAATGGGTTTGCGGTAATCTACGATTTGGATTGTGTGTAAGGTATAGAGAGAGAGGATAAAGTAGGAGAGTGTTTATCGGTGAAGAGATGAAGTTAGAAAGAAGACAAGTACAAATGTGAAGAGGAAAGAAGTACATACATTTGTCATGTTTGGTTATTCTCTCTCTCTCTCTTTGGTAGGAGGAAAGTGAAAGTGTGTGTAGCATAATGCGTTAAAATGTGATGCAGTTTGAGTTACTGCTTAGTAACGTGGTTTGGTTTGATATTTGGTAACTTACGTGTTAAATGTGAAACTGTTTTTTCTTTCACAAGAAAAGAATAATGTTTGGTAAGTTACGTGTTAAATTTAAAAAATAAAAAAATAAAATTGGTATTGATATATAAACCAAAATAATATAAGAGACGGTAAAATATAACGTGAGTATGAGAGAAAAAGTTATCACAAAATGATTGTACAATTCTCATTTCTTTAAGAAGATATAGAAAATAGGTTAAATTACACCGGGTCCTTTAAGTGTGAGGTTTGTAACAGAGTTAGTTTAGTCACACATAAGTTCTTTAAGTTTGAGGTTTGTAACAGATTGGTGTTATTTTGCTCACAAATAAGTCATTTAAGTTTGTAAACGTTTTCATTTAGTCCTTCTATTAACCAAACGGTGATGTAGTAGAAGGACTTAATCGAAAACATTTACAAATTTAAAGGACTTATTTGTGACCAAAATAACATAAATGACCAATTCGTTACAAACCTCAAACTTAAAGGACTTATGGGTAACCAAAATAACTTAAATGACAAATATGTTACAAACTTCAAACTTAAAGGATCCCTGATGTAAGCCAAGGGCATTTCATAAAAAGTTTAAAATAAAAATTTTATCTTACGATTTGTATATTTATGTGATAGATTGATAATAAGATAGAAAAAAGATTTTTCTTTAGGTGTGATGGAAAAAGAGATGTAGAGATAAAGTAAGATCGTGAATAAAATCTAAGAAATTTAGAGGTGTATATAAATTATTGTTTGTTTTAAGTGTTAGCCCTTCTGTTCTTGGGGAATCATGTCTTAGTAATTTAGAGTTCAAGAATCGAACTCGGATTCTCTACGACGATTCGTAATTTAGTGAAACTCATCAATCATTTAAGCTTAATAACTTAATCTAAAAAATAAAATAAGGTTTACAAATATCATTGTTCAACAAGTAAATAACAAAGTAAAATAATATTAGTTAATAATTGGTATCCTATTACTACTTTGTCTTTTCTATGTTTTGTTTGACTATAAATCCACTTTTGCGAATTGGATTTTGAGTAATTACAACATGAAGTTGTAAGATACAAGTAAAACATCGTCTGTGGTCATTTAAGTTAGATTATTATAATAAATAAGCTTGTGAATGTTACAAATTGATCGTATAAGTAATACAATATTTGCACTATTATCATATTTTCAATGTATTCGGTTAAAAAATGTTTATGTGAGTGTTTAATATTAAGTTGTTATGTTCAAATTCATCACTCTTAAAGTTAGGCTTCATATGTATGTTATTCACTCTTGATTTGAAATAAAATTGATCGATTACTTGATCTATATTATTGTTGATGAAATATTTATTTGTAAAATTAAGCTTGAATTCAAAAACAAAAACAAAGTATATTTTGTAAAATTCTTTAATTAATTTTAAATACATGTGCTTGCAAGTTGCAAAATATGGTTTTTAACATGTAGGTTGTTTTATAAAAATATAATAGAACCTTAACTTTAGTATGTCATCAAGCCACCGATGGTATATAGAGGATGACACATGGCAATGACAAATTTATTTCACAAGTGCTTGCAAGTTGCAAAATATTAGACATGATGAGTTAGATGATTTTTGGTTGATGTTACAAGTCTAAAAAGTTAAATAACTATTCATTGGAGGTGCAAGGAATCAAACCCAGTAACTCTCGCATGCGAAGCGAGCATTCTACTATATGAGCTACACCCACTTTGATGATAATAGATTTGAGTATAAGCAATTGTGTCTAATAAATCTATGAAAGATGTGTTTTTTCTAACGCTATTGTTTGTGAGAATAATGGTATTATTTGCTAGATTTAAGTGATTAATGAACTCTTAGAACAAATTATTTGAAGAAATTAATTGTGAATTTTAAGCAGAGTAATTATTTGTTATACCTTCTATAGAACTGTAAATTACTATGATTCACCCCCCGAAAAGGTTAATTGAAAAATGTATAAAATCTACTAAATATTCTTTCGGACTGAACTCTCGAATGTTATTAATTTATAGTTATTTTTAAAACACAAAGAAGAATCTTTTGAAGCATTTCAAAAAATTTGTAAAAGAGTTTAAAATGAAAAAAGTTCTAATATCATTACAGTAAGGAGTGACCATGGAGGTGAATCTGAAAATGCATCCTTCAAAACATTTTTTGATGAAAATGGTATTAAACATAATTTCTCTTGTGCAAGAACTCCACAACAAAATGGAGTTGTTGAAAGAAAAAATAGAACATTGCAAGAAATGGCTAGAACAATGTTAAATGAATCAAATGTTGAAGATTATTTTTGGGCAGAAGCCATAACCACATCTTGTTACATTTTGAATAGAGTTTCAATAAGAAAGGTTCTCAATAAAACCCCATATGAACTCTGGAAAGATTTCAAACACAGCTTATCTTATTTTCACATATTTGACTGGTATTGCTACATTCTTAACAATAAAAAAAATTGGGTAAGTTTGATCCTAAATCAGAAAAAGCTATCTTTTTAGGATACTCTACGATTTCCAAAGGTTATAGAGTATACAATCTAAAAACCCAGACAGTTGAAATCAATATGCATGTCATATTTGATGAGTATGATGAACATTCTCAACTCAAAGAAGGTGAAGATACTGAAGTACCAACACTTCAGAATGTTTCAAATCAAAACACTGTAAGTACAGTAGAAAAGGAAGATGATCAGAATATTCAGGACCTATCACTTCAAAGTCCACCTAGAAGTTAGAGAATGGTAGTAGATCATCTTGTAGATCAAATCATTGGAAGCACAACTGATGGTGTAAGAACCGGAATGTCTTTTCAAGACAATAACATGACAATGATTTCTCAATTGGAACCTAAGTCAATCAATGAAGCTATTATTGATGACTCATGGATTGAGGTCATGAAGGAAGAATTGTCTCAGTTTGAAAGAAACAAAGTATGGAACCTAGTTTCTAATATTCAAGGTAAAACCATCATTGGTACAAAATGAGTTTTCAGAAATAAACTTGATGAAGAAGGTAAGGTTGTTAGAAACAAAGCAAGGTTAGTTGCTCAAGACTATAACTAACAAGAAGTGAAGGTGAGAAAAACACAAGAAGGGGGGGTTGAATTGTGTTAGCTTTTCGCAGCTCTTGAAGAGTGAGAATCTAATTCCTTAATATCAGAGTCTGAATGAGATCAGAGTCTGATGGGAGATTAGGTTTTGATGCAGCGGAAATAATCAAGAGATAGAGAGAAGAGAGAACACAAGCAATTATACAGGTTCCTTCCACAAACCGGAAGTAGTCCTGTCCCCCTTGTACTTCCAAGGAGAGTTCACTAAAATGTAATATCTATTACAAGTTGCTCAAACACACAGTAAGAGACTTCCAATGCTCAAGCACGCAGGCAAGAGACTTCCAATGCTCAAAGACACAACTAAGAGACTTCTTTGCTCAAGGACGCAGCCAAGAGACTTCTTTGCTCAAGCACACAAGCAAGAAACTTCTGACACAATTTTACAGAAAATTGAATAGAGTTGAAACACTTGACACACTATCAAACGTGTTTCTGTTACAACAAAGACAGACTCTGTTTTCAAACAAAGACAGACTCTGTTTTTCTGTTTAACTTAGAAATTCTAGAATACTCAGTTTGTAAGAATGATCTAAGTTGTTGATGTGTTTTTGTTAAGACTCAGTTGAATACGAAAGCAATGCAGCGTAGTTTTTCTAGTTGTAGAGTCCAACAATTCTTCAAGTCTTTTATCCTTTATATAGGTGAAGGAAAGAGACGTTGAGTCATCCAGCACATCAGGATGATTTCTGAAGCTTGATCAATGACTGTTGATCTGTTGCTTGATATGGTAATAGTCCTTCAATTGCATAATTTGAATTTCATTCCCTTTGAAGATTAATACCGGTAGACACAGTTGCCAAACTGTACGAGGTAGTGGAGTAGTGGAAACAGAGTTCGTACAACGTACTCTGTACTGGCCTGCATTCTTTATCGTTGTACTTCCCACGCTCAAGTTGAATTTGAAGCTAGCCGTTACTCCAAATGAGAGTTTCTTTTGCATCGTAATGCTTGTAGAAATTCTTGTTAGCAGATCTTCAGATTTTCGGGCTTCAGACTCACTGTAGCACTTAGCTTCTGATGATCTTCAGACTCTCTTGGTTTTCAGATTCTGATAGTCTTCAGACTCTGATAGTCTTCAGACTCTCTTCGGTACAGTCTTCAGACTCTCTTCGATACAGTCTTCAGACTCTCTTCGATACAGAATCACAAGCAACAAGCTTCTCTGAATCTTTGCTCTTTAACATTGTTCAAACATAATACTTTCTAAGATAAAAATCTTGATTGATATCCTGCATACTTTAAACAAATATTAGCAATATCCAATTGACAACTTTTAATACCTTGTTATCATCAAAACTCAAAAACGTGGTATTGTTGAACACCTTTGTTCCAACAATCTCCCCCTTTTTGATGATAACAAACATTAGTATTTAAAAGGTAAATTGTTGTTAATCTAATTAACAAGTTGACTTAAGGGGTCTGAGGTTTGTAAGCTCAGAGTCTGAGGTTTGTAAGCTCTGACTCCCCCTGAGTCTGATAGTTCTTAAGTTTGAGGTTTGTAAGCTCCCCCTAAGTTCTATCCAAGTTAATTAAATTCATTTTCATAAGCAATTGAATTTATTCTCAGAATAATAAACGAAATTAGAGAACAGATTCTTAAACAGTGGCTCAGAGTCTAACTAAGCACCTTTCGCAAATTTCCCTTTAACTTTTACATAGAACTTGCAATATGTAGATAAAAAGAAATCACAAATCTCATACTTTTCCCTTCTCCCCCTTTTGTCATCAACAAAAAGTTTAGAAACAAGTTCCTTCCCCTTTTTAAATGACTTTAGGTAAGGATAAAAACACATTTTAAGGAAAATAAGATTCAGAGGGAAAAACATAGAGGTTTCAAGGCACACAAGAAATAAATAAGATAAAAAATAATCAATAAACAAACTTGAATAAACTTGAGAGCAGAAACAGTTCATAAGAAGAAGTAAACAAAAGTTACAAACAAAACATAAAGAATTTAAACTAAGGTTGGTTTTGTTTAGCAAGATGATCCATCAATTTCTGGAGATCCTCTTGCTGTTTCTTGACAATCTCTTCCAACGCTTCAGTTCTTCTTAAATGAGCTTCCCTTTCAAGTCTGGCTTCTTCTTGAACTCTGTACAGCCTTCTCTTCAAAGAGTCAAAAACCATTGATTCCCTTGGATTATATTGATCTTCATCAAAGAATGGTGTATCTCTAATCCGTAGAATATGAGCTTTCTCCATGGTTATAGCTTTCTCAGCTCTCTTGACTTCTTCAACATGCTTGGCAGTAACAAATGCTTGTTCCCTGGAGCAGCCTTCTGAATTTTGGTGACAAACTCCAAAAATTCAGTCTTCAATGTAGAGAACTTGTCCTCATAGCTTACATTGAGGATGGGCACAAACCTTTGCTTAATAATGTCTTTGAGCTTAGAGTTTGATGAAGCATAGAACTCATCTATCCTGTTTGAATCAAATAGGTCTTGAGGTTCAGAAGTTGAGGGTAGAGAGGCTCTTAAAGCTAGATAGGCTTCAAAATCAGGTACAACGGTTATTGGATCACAAAGAGGTTTAGGAACTGTTCTAGACACAGGTTCTGTTCTGCATTATGTTACAGGTTATGATAGGATATCAGAAGCTTGTTCCAGAATTTCAGAAACTGGTTCTACAACAGGTTCTGAGGTTTCAACAGAAGCTAAGGTAAGTATTTCTATAGGTTTAGGTACAGGGTCTGGTTTGGAAACAGATTCTGTAGCTTTTGTTGATTTGGATTTTGCAGGGGTTTTTGGTAGTTCTCCTCCTAGATGTTTCTCAAGAGAATCTAGGGTGTCTGGAGAGTCTACACAGATAGTCTCAGGTTGGGGGGATGGTTGTTTAGATTGAATGGTTACTTCAGGCTTTTGAGAAGGTTGAATTGCCTGAAGTGGTTTGAGAAATGATGGTTGAGCAGGATGGTCTGCAGGTAGGTTCATAGACACTGTGATTGTGTCTTGAATGACTCTGTCCATAGTTGAATCAACATATTCAACTATTTCAGGGTCCAATGGGTTATGGGATGATAGGGGTTTGATTGGTGAGGGGGATGAATTTCTGAGGGATGGAAGAATTTGGCTCAAGGGTTTGTTATCTGATTCTGAATCAGATTCTGACTCTTAATTCATAGAGGAAGATGAGTTATATGCTACATTACCAGAGGTGCCTATGTCAGCTTTTGGAGAAGCATAATGATCAGACACAGTAGCTTCTGATAACTCAGCTTCTGCAGTAGCTACCGGATTCTTCTGTTTTAGAGTAGAAGCAAGCAACTTAGCAGCTTCTTTGACAGTTTCCTCTTTTAGTTCTTCAGCAACCACTTCTGCTACCATTGCCTTGCCAGCAACATGTTCATCCTCAATCATAGATACATAAGTACCTATCTTCTGTGCTACATCCTTAGCCACAGGAACCACATCCACCTTTCTCTTCTTGATCTGACTTTCTTCACCATCAGAGTCAGTATCAAGGAATTCAGCAATTTCCTCAGCTAGTTTGACATAATCTCTGTCACCCTTGCCTTTCTTCGCTTTCTTCTCGTCTTTCTTTGTCTTTTTCTCGTCTTTCTTAGCCTTCTTCTCATCCTTGGTTTCTTTTATCCTATCCTTGATTTCCTTGGATGCAGAAGATACTGATAAAGGCATAGGAGCTATGGTCTTAGGGGCACCAATAGTCACTCCTAGAAGAGCAGCAGATTTGATCTTCTTCTTGAGAGGCTCTTGCTTCTCTTCCTCTTCCTTGAGAACCACTTCCTTGGTCCTTTTTCCCTTGACCTTAAGAGGTCCTCCTCCAGTAGTCTCAGGAATGGCAGAATAGTTGATTATTCTATCAGTATCCTTGAAGTAATCCACTACAAATCTTGCAAGAACTTCAGGATTATCTTCTTTGGATATTGGAGGGAAGTCCATCATCAAGTCAGATTGCACATAAGATTCCCTCATATCATGCTTAGAAGGATTGAATCTTTTGACAATCTTCATGTACTGAAGAGTTTTACCATTGATGATTCTTCCAGTCACAGTTCCAAGATGAATATCTGATACCACACCAGATTCTGATAAGACCTTCAAGAGGCCTCCTTGATACAGAATCTCAGATATTAGCCTTCCAAAAGGAACTTGCCTTCTGGTTTCTGATTGGCTTTTCTTAATGGCCCAGCACATGTGGTGCATCACATACCTTGGAAAGTTGATCTTTATCTTGTTAATCAGAAAATAAAGAAGAACTTTGTGATCAACAGACAGAATGTCTGTTCCTCCTCCTTTCTGAAGCATGATGTCCAGTATGATCTTCAGAAGCACCCTATACTCAGGATGCATATCAACCAGTTTGTTTGAGGGTCTCCCTTCAAATAGAAGTTTGTTGCAGATAACGGTCCAATCACTCTTCTTCTGGACATTCCATTGAAATTTACCTGCATTCTCCACTTGACAAGCCCTGGCAACCACCTCTTCAGTGATAAGGACTGGAATCCCCATCACAGCAGATCTTATTTCAAGACCCTTGTATGGTTTTAGACCTATTTCCTCCCTGTTTTTGCCAGCCAGCTTGGGGTTGTTCATAACCGCAACTGTTTCTTCAATCGTAGCTTCATCCTTGTCGTAGACTTCTGACCTAACCCAAAAATCTCTTACAAGCTCCTGATATGTTGGTCCATTCAACATACCAAAATAGTTCATCATTCCTTGTGCTAAGAAATACGAAGAGACGTCAACTCCATTGCGATTAAGAGAACCAAAATCTACTGGATATTCAACTTGAATTTCCAGAGTTTCTTTGATAATGTTCATCGTTCTAGATTTGATCACATAAGATTTTCCAGTCTTGACTAGGACACCAGATTGGATGAGATCACTTGCCATTTTAGAGGTTTCTAAGTTTTGATTTGAGAACAAAAAGTTTTACAAAGGATTGAAAACAAGAAATTTGTTCAGAGAAAGAATCAAAGAGTAAAAAGAGAAGTGAGTTGTGTGTGATATGTATTTATAGATAAAAGTTGATAACTGTTTGGAAAGAGTAGGGGACAAACAAACACAAACAATAAATACATATAGCATGCAGCCGTAAAAGTATTGGGACAATGCGAAGGTTACTTGTTTAACGTAATGAAATCATTGCTCTTTGAGTTCTTACCCAATACAGACAGGCCACGTCTGAGAAACTATAAAGTAACTGTCACCGTAGTGGGGCAGGTGTTACTGAACTCAACAGTCATGCTTCCACTAATACGAGCTTCTAAGAGTCTAAAGATTCCTTACTAGAGTCTGAAGGTTTATCAGAAGCTTATATTTATCAGAGTCTCCAAAAGAGAGTCTGATTCTCAAATAGCTTCTGAATATCTTTCAGAGTCTGAATTCTGATTTCAGAGACGCACATTACCCAGAGACATAACACATGTTCAAATTCTTCTTTATAAAATCAAATCTTTCAACATATAAAGGTTTAGTAAATATATCAGCCCATTGATGATCAGTATCAATGAATTGAATATCTAAAATTCCTTTTTGAACATAGTCTCTTATAAAGTGATGTTTAATCTCAATGTGCTTTGCTCTTGAATGCATAATTGGATTCTTAGATAAACATATAGCTTCCGTATTATCACAATAAATTAGGATACAATTTTCAGTTACTTGATAATCCTCAAGCTGATGTTTCACCCAGAGTAGCTGTGTACAACAACTAGCAGCTAAGATGTATTCTGATTCTGCTGTAGACAGAGCAATGGTTGCTTGCCTCTTGCTAGCCCAGGATATCAGATTCTCTCCCAGGAATTGACAATTGCCACTGGTAGATTTTCTTTCAATCTTGTCTCCAGCATAGTCAGCATCACGGAATCCAACTAGCTTGTAGCCAGAGGATTTCTTGTAAAGAAGTCCAAGATTGGTAGTTCCTTTCAGATATCTAAAGATTCTCTTAACAGCTGTTAAGTGAGACTCTCTAGGATCTGATTGAAACCTTGCACACAGACATACACTGAATAAAATATCTGGTCTGGATGCAGTTAGGTATAACAAAGAACCAATCATACCTCTATACAGCTTCTGATCAACTTTGGTTCCATGATCTTCTTTGCTCAGAGTGCAGGTTGGATGCATTGGAGTATTCATTTCTTTGCAATCCTCAAGATTGAACTTCTTCAGAAGCTCTTTCGTATATTGGATTGATGAACATAGACTCCATCTTTGCATTGGTTGATTTGAATTCCAAGAAAGAACTTCAATTCTCCCATCATGCTCATTTCAAACTCATCCTGCATTATTTTGGAAAACTCTTTGCAAAGTGAACTATTTGTAGAACCAAAAATGATATCATCAACATAAATCTGAACTATAAGAATGTCTTTCTTCAGAGTCTTTCTGAATAATGTAGTGTCAACTTGCCCTCGTTCAAAGTTATTTTGAATTAAGAAATTACTTAGTCTTTCATACCAAGCTCTGGGAGCTTGTTTCAAGCCATAGAGTGATTTCTTCAATTTATAAACATGCTCTGGATGTTTTAAATCTTCAAAGCCAGGAGGTTGTTTGACATACACTTCTTCAGAAATGACACCATTAAGAAATGCACTCTTAACGTCCATTTGATACAGGGTTATGTTGTGATTAACTGCATAGGAAAGAAGTAACCTGATTGCTTCCAATCTTGCAACTGGAGCAAAAGTTTATGTGTAATCAATGCCTTCTTGTTGACTGTAGCCCTGCGCAACAAGTCTGACCTTGTTTCTGATTACTTCTCCTTGTTCACTAAGCTTATTTCTGAACATCCACTTGGTTCCAATGATGTTCTTGTGATCAGGCTTAGCTACTAGATCCCATACTTCATTCCTTTTGAATTGATTCAGTTCTTCTTGCATTGCCAGAATCCATCCTTCATCTCCAAGTGCTTCTTCAATAGAGGTTGGTTCAATAACAGATAGTAATCCCAAGGCAGACTCTTCTTGTTTGAAATGCGATCTAGTTCTTCTGGGACTCTCTTTATTGCCAATAATCTGATCCTCTGGATGTGAAGACTTGTATTTGAAAGATTGTTTGGATTGACTAGCTTGCAGAGAACCATCTTGAGCTTATACAGAAGTTTCTTCATTAGGAATTTCAGGGGATGCTTCAGCTTCTGAAGTATCTTCAGATTCTGGAATCTGATCAGATTCTGAGTTATCATCAGAATCTTGAGTTCCTGCACAATTCTCATCTTGCTCTGGAGTTTCATTTCCAGGCACTTTGTCATCGAATCTGACATGCATAGATTCTTCAACACATTGTGTTTCTGAATTATACAGTCTGTATGCCTTAGAGCGTTCAGAGTAACCTAAAAAGATTCCCTTTTGAGCTTTAGCATCAAATTTCTTTAGATAGACTTTATTGTTCAGGACATAACAAGTACATCCGAACTGATGAAAATAAGATATGTTAGGTTTCCTTCCTTTAAAGAGTTCATAAGTTGTTTTGTTCAACAGAGGTCTAATATAGATTCTGTTCTAAACATAACAAGTTGTGTTTACAGCTTCTGCCCAAAAATGCTTAGCCAGATTGTTCTCATGGATCATGGTTCTAGCCATTTCTTGTAAGGTTCTGTTCTTTCTCTCTACATCTCCATTTTGTTGTGGAGTTCTAGGTGCAGAGAATTCATGAATAATTCCATGTTTTTCACAGAAAATTTCAAACGGCTCATTTTCAAATTCTCCTCCATGATCACTTCTGACTTTCAAGATTTTCAATTCTTTTTCAGATTGAATTTGGATGCAGAATTTACTAAACACAGAATATGAATCATCTTTAGTTTTCAGAAACTTAACCCAACTCCATCTGCCGTAGTCATCAACAATGACTAGTCCATATTTACTTCCATATAAGGGTGCAGTGCTAACTGGTCCAAATAAATCAATATGAAGTAACTCCAAGGGTCTGGAAGTAGAAACAATTTATTTAGGCTTGAAGGGACTATTGACAATTTTCCCTTTCTGACATGCTCCACAAAGAGCATCTGAATGATAGTCAATGTCTGGTAGGCCTTTGACAAGTTGCAACTTGCTAAGCTTAGAGATTAACCTCCACTTTGCATGTCCCAACCGTCTATGCCACAACCACTTCTTATCACCCATTGACAAAAGGCACACTACCTTCTGATCAGTCAGTTCAGAGAATTTTATCTTGTAGACATTGTTTCTTCTTTTTCCCTTGAAGACTATGGACTGATCATCCTTGTTAACCACAGTGCAGTTGTTCTTATTAAACAATACATCATAACCACTATCGCATAATTGACTTATGCTCAGTAGGTTATGTCTAAGTCCATCAACGAACCACACATTACTGATTGAGATTAGAGAGTTACCAATGGTTCCAGTACCAATGATTTTGCCAGTCTGGTTTCCTCCAAATCCCACAGTTCCTCCCTCTTTCATGGTTAGGGTTAGGAACATAGACTTTTCTCCCGTCATGTGACGCGAGCAACCACTGTCCAGGTACCAAGCCTTCTGTTTTTCTAGTCCTTTTAGACATACCTGCAACATCAATAATTTCAGACTTAGGTACCCATATTCTCATGGGTCCTCTTGGGTTAGTCTTTGAACTGTTGAATTCCTTTCGTAAGTTGCGTCTTGAAGTCATTGGCAGTGTTTTCTCCCATACCTTGGGTTTAGAACCGTTTGGTTTAGGTTTCAACTTGCCTTTCACAGTTTCTCTTCTTTGAAACTTAGGCTTTTGTTTTTCAGACTCTGGCTTTTTCAGAGTCTGTTTATCAGACTTTGAATGTTTTAGAGTCTGAATCATTGAAGCTTTAGGTTCAAAGTTTTTCAGAACTTTTAACTTTACATTCTGAGATTTTGACTTTGTCAGAACCTTAGAACTTGAAGTTGTAGGTTCTGAGTGAGTCACTGTGTTGATTTCATCAGACTCACTTACAAAGTGATTTTTCAAGGCTTCTCTGGCTCCATCAGGACCAGGTTTCAGAGTCACTTTATTTGAGTTTCCTCCAATGAATCCAAGACCCTGTCCTCTGTTCTGATACGTGCTATAGATCATGGATGCAACTCTTGATCTGTCAATTCCAGTAGCAATAAATTCTTGCAAAGCAACATCTTGCTCACTCAAGTATTTACAGCTACACTTCTTGATCAATAAAGTGTCATTTTCTTCTTTTAAACTCTCTAACTCCAACATAGTTGAATTATGTCTTTTTGACAGCTTATCAAGTTGTTGTTTGACTTTCTTCAACTCAGTGGTTTTAGCTTTAAAATGACCAAGAAGTTCTTTGACAGAATCAACTAATTCAGATCTTGTGAGTTCAGAATATACCTCTGTTTCACTTTCAGAGTCTGCATCTGATTCTGCCTCAGGTGTTTCTTTAACAGATTCGGTTGTAGCCATTAGTCCAACAGCTACATTGGCTTCACCGTCAGCATCATCATCCTCAGACCCTGACTCATTATCAAGATCTTCCCAGATGGCCATCAGACTTTTCTTAATCTGCTTCTTAAACTTGCTTGACTTGAAGGTTGGCCTTTTTGACTTTGATTTCTCCTTCTGCAGCTCTAGACAGTCAACAATAAAATGTCCAGTTTTCTTGCAGTTGAAGCAACCTTTCTGTTCCTCCTTTTTGAAACCCTTCCCACTGCTCTTGCTTAGAAATCTCTTATTCTTCTTAGCAAGGTACTGCATTCTGCTTGAAAGCATAGCCATTTCTTTTGCAATATCAGGATCTTCCTCTGAGCTTTCAGAAGCTGAAGATTCATTTTCAGACTCTTCAACCTTGAGAGCCTTTGAGGATCTTCCCTTTGATTTTAAAGCAATGGTTTTGGACTTTCTTGCAGACTCATGTTCATTGAGACTTAACTCATGAACCTTGAGAGAGCTTACAAGATCTTCAACACTTAAAGTGTTTAAATCTTTAGCCTCCTCAATTGCAGTGACCTTTGGTCTCCATCTAGAGGGTAAGCTCCTTAAAATCTTGCTAACATGATCAGAAGCTATATAACTCTTCTTTAGTATCTGAAGACCAGATACTAGAGTTTGAAATCTTGAGTACATCTGCTCAATACTTTCATCCTCTTTCATCTTGAATAGTTCATACTGATGAACAAATAGAAGAGCTTTAGCTTCCCTGACCTTTTTGCTTCCTTCATAGTTAGCACAGAGAGAAGCAAACATGGCTCTAGCAGTAGATTTGTCACTCATCTTCATGTATTCCATTTTAGGAATAGTAGTGACAAGAGCCCCTCTGATGATATGATGTTTCTTGTAGATTTTCTTTTGAGCAGCAGTGTGAAGCTTTCGGTCAACGGCAGCACCTTCGTCATCAAGTCGTAAGTCACCAACACCATCTTCAAGTATGTCCCAGAGTTCTTCATCAAGACCCATGACATAACTGTAGAAGTTGGTTTTCCACCAAGAAAATTTTTCAGGATCACCATTGAACTTAGGAATTTTTCCATAATCAGCCTTTTTACTGCTGTTATTGGATCCATATTCATATGGTATAGCAGCACCAGAAGAAGACGGTTCACTAGAAGACATGTTTTTCTCTGGATCTTTTCTGTCACACGGTTAAGTGCTATGACAATAGAGCCGGAGCTCTAATACCAACTGAAGGTGAGAAAAACACAAGAAGGGGGGGTTGAATTGTGTTAGCTTTTCGCAGCTCTTGAAGAGTGAGAATCTAATTCCTTAATATCAGAGTCTGAATGGGATCAGAGTCTGATGAGAGATTAGGTTCTGATGCAGCGGAAATAATCAAGAGATAGAGAGAAGAGAGAACACTAGCAATTATACAGGTTCCTTCCACAAACCGGAAGTAGTCCTGTCCCCCTTGTACTTCCAAGGAGAGTTCACTAAAATGTAATATCTATTACAAGTTGCTCAAACACACAGTAAGAGACTTCCAATGCTCAAGCACGCAGGCAAGAGACTTCCAATGCTCAAAGACACAACTAAGAGACTTCTTTGCTCAAGCACACAAGCAAGAGACTTCTGACACAATTTTACAGAAAATTGAATAGAGTTGAAACACTTGACAAACTATCAAATGTGTTTCTGTTACAACAAAGACGGACTCTGTTTTTCTGTTTAACTTAGAAATTCTAGAATACTCAGTTTGTAAGAATGATCTAAGTTGTTGATGTGTTTTTGTTAAGACTCACTTGAATATGAAAGCAATGCAGCGTAGTTTTTCTAGTTGTAGAGTCCAACAATTCTTCAAGTCTTCTATCCTTTATATAGGTGAAGGAAAGAGACGTTGAGTCATCCAGCACATCAGGATGATTTCTGAAGCTTGATCAATGACTGTTGATCTCTTGCTTGATATGGTAATAGTCCTTCAATTGCATAATTTGAATTCCATTCCCTTTGAAGATTAATACCGGTAGACACAGTTGCCAAACTGTACGAGGTAGTGGAGTAGTGGAAACAGAGTTCGTACAACGTACTCTGTACTGGCCTGCATTCTTTGTTGTTGTGCTTCCCACGCTCAAGTTGACTTTGAAGCTAGCCGTTACTCCAAATGAGAGTTTCTTTTGCATCGTAATGCTTGTAGAAATTCTTGTTAGCAGATCTTCAGATTTTTGGGCTTCAGACTCACTGTAGCACTTAGCTTCTGATGATCTTCAGACTCTCTTGGTTTTCAGATTCTGATAGTCTTCAGACTCTGATAGTCTTCAGACTCTCTTCGGTACAGTCTTCAGACTCTCTTCGATATAGAATCACAAGCAACAAGCTTCTCTGGATCTTTGCTCTTTAACATTGTTCAAACAGAATACTTTCTAAGATATAAATCTTGATTGATATCCTGCATACTTTAAACAAATATTAGCAATATCCAATTGACAACTTTTAATACCTTGTTATCATCAAAACTCAAAAATGTGGTATTGCTGAACACCTTTGTTCCAACAAGAAGGTATTGAATATGATTAGACTTTTGCACCTGTTGCAAGGTTAGAAGCTATTAGAATACTTCTTGCATATGCTGCACATAAAAGCATTAAACTTTTTCAAGTGGATGTGAAAAGTGCATTTTTAAATGGTTTTTTAAATGAGGAAGTTTATGTGAGTCAACTTCCTGGATTCATAAATGAAGAAAAACCAAATCATGTTTTTAAATTAACTAAAGCACTTTATGGTCTTAAACAAACTCCCAGAGCTTGGTATGACAGACTTATCACATTTTTAATTGAAAATGGATTTTCAAGAGGAAAAATAGATACCACACTTTTTAGAAAAACTCATAAGTCAGACTTACTCATTGTCCAAGTTTATGTGGATGATATCATTTTTGGTGCTACCAAAGTAAAAATGTGTGAAGATTTTTCCAACCTCATGCAAAGTGAATTTGAGATGAGCATGATGGGTGAACATGGTCTTTTCCTTGGTTTACAAATCAAGCAACATCCAGATGGAATTTTCATAAGTCAAGAAAAGTATGTCAAAGACATTCTTAAGAAATACAAAATGAATGAGGCAAAATTCATGGTCACCCCCATGCATCTATCCTTAAGTTTAGATCAGGATGAGAGTTGAAAATCTATTTATGAAAAAGAATATAGAGGCATGATAAGATCATTATTGTATTTAACTTCTAGCAGACCTGACATAGTGTTTGCAGTAGGCATGTGCTAGATTTCAAACATGTGCAAAAGAATTTCATTTAACTGCAGTTAAAAGGATTTTTAGATATTTAGTAGGTACTACTGATCTTGCCCTTTGGTATAGAAAATGTTCTAGTTTTAATTTTGTAGCCTATTGTGATGTTGATTATGCAGGAGACAAAGTTGAGAGAAAAAGCACAAGTGACACCTGTCAATTCTTGGGACAAGCATTGATTGGATGGTCTTGCAGAAAGCAAAACACCATTGCACTTTCTACAATTGAAGCTGAGTATGTCTCTGCAGCAAGTTGTTGCTCTCAAGTTTTATGGATCAGAAATCAAATGGAAGATTACTCACTAAGGTACACAAGTATCCATATTATGTGTGACAACACAAGTGCTATTAATCTTTCTAAAAATCCAATACAACATTCTAGGTCTAAGGATATTGAAATTAAACATCATTTCATAAGAGACCATGTTCAGAAAAAGAATATTGCATTAAGCTTTATTGATACAAATAATCAATTAGCTGACATTTTTACAAAAGCATTAGTTGAGGATAGATTCAATTTTATTAAAGAAAAATTGTTAACATGAAAAATCCCAACAAGGGTTGATTACTGAATTACTAAGGGCCATAGACCAACCCCCTTGATGCTATCTGATTCTTATCAGAAAAGTTCAAACAAAGTTCAAAATGTTCACAAAGTTCAGAATGTTCACATTAGTTCAGAATGTTTGCATCTGATAAAAATGTTCAAGAACTGTCCTTTTTGAACAAATTAAATAATTCATTTATCAAAAATGATTATTTACCTTATTTAGAGATCCTTCCATATCTCTAGCATATAATACCAATACAAAAGTAGTTCTTTTGGCTATTAACTGCGAAACATTGGTAAAAATGTCAAATCCACTTTTTCCATTTCCCTCTTTTAACGGCTATTTTTTTTCTCTTTCCTTCCTTACCGCTCCATTTCCTCTTTCCCCATAAAAACTGTCGTCATCAGTTTTATTCCACTTCACCACTCTCACACGTCCTGTCCTATATTTCTAACCATACTTTCTACTAACTCTTCATCCCAATCTTCTAATCTCACTTCTCTCTCTCTCTCTCTCATTCTCAAAAAACTCAAAAACTCTGTTCTTCGCTCTTAACCATGGCAAGGACCAAAACAACTTCTCCCATCTCAGAAGATGATTCCATTCATGTTGCTTGTTCTCAACCATCACCTCAAACCATTGCTGATGAAACCAACTCATCACCTCTGAATGAAACACCAATCCACACCGTTCTCCCTGACGTAATCATCCCTAACACAGAACCTCCCAAAACCACCAAACCTTTTAAAGCTAAGGAAAAAAAGACGGTTATCAAACCTAAGGCAACCAGAAAATCCTCAAGGATTATGTTTGGATCCTCGTCTTCCAAAACAAAATTGTTTCTCACATTAACCTTGGCGAATCAGAAGAGAAAGTTGATGGTGAAGAAACTATCTCTGAGTTCATGAAAGCTTCAAAGGCTGAGTCTAAAAAGAAGGCAAAAGAGAAGACTCGAGTGGAAGAAGGATTCAATCTCATCTCAAGAAGAAGAGAAAGAAGCAACTCCTCCCACGAAGCATGGAAAAAGGGAAGGATGTTAATCTGATTGCATCTTTGTTAAAAGCTGAGAAGGAAGCTAAGTCATCACAAAGACCACTAAGCAAATCTAAGTATTTTGATTTTGCTGATCTCAAGAAGAAGAACTGGAATCTAAGAGAATACACAGATTCTCAGGAATGGTCAAGTTTTGTATCATTACAAGATCTCACATATGAGGATCTTGTAAGAGAATTCTACAATTCAATGAGAATCAAAGAGAAGAAGAAGGAAAAGATTCTCACCACCGCTGTCAAAGGAGTAGAAATCAAAATCATCAAGGAATTTCTCTCAAAGGCTTTGAGAATTCCCAATGAAGGTAATGAGCTTTTCTTTCCTTCCAAGTTTGATAAAATGAAAGTAAGTCGCAACAAACTCATAGTTGAGTACACAAAATCTGACCTACCTTTCAACTCAACCAACCTAAAATATGTTTCAAAGATATTGCACAACATGATTAGGCATACCCTACTTCCTAGAAGTGGTACATTTGAAGCAGTTTCTAACACAGATCTCTGCATCATGTATCATCTTATCAAAAAGAAGAAGCTGAACCTTTGCTATATCATCCTTCAACACATGATAGATTCATGTATGAATCCCAAACAATCAAATGTTTCCCTTGCTTATGGTATGCACATAACCTCCATCCTTAGAGCTGCTAAAGTTGATCTTGAAGGAGAAGATGTTGATTACACCTTCATGAGGTTCACCTCAAAGACACTTGCTCAACTTCACATAACCACTACCAACATGCCCACTCATGTATCCTCATAAACAACTAGCTCTGTCAAGCGACACTCTGAACAGAAGGATAAGAAGCTAAGGAAGAAGAGGAAAGTTGAGAAAGTCAGAAATCTATCAAGCATTCATAGAAGTAGACAATGAATCTCCTCAAAAAGAAGCTTCTGATGAAGACATAGATGATTCTCCACCAAAGGAAAAAGATGGTGAGGTTGAAGCTGTAGTCTCTTCAAAGGAGTTGCTGACTATGCAAGAGAAATTTTTCAGCAACATAAAGATTAGAATGTTGAAGAATCTGAGAAAGAAGATGAAGATGTTGGCCAAGAGAAGATGCAAGAAGAAGATCTCTCTCTCTCTCTTGAGAAAGAAAAGGAGACTACTCTAGATGCACTCAAAGTTTCAGCAACTATTGAAGGTGAACCTCAGAAAGTTGACTCAACTAGTGTTGCTGTAGTTCAGAATGTTACTAGTCCATCAACTGAAAAACTTCAGAAAGTTGTTGAAGTTGAAGAAAATACTGAGAAAACAGCTCAGAAAGTTGTTGAAGAACAAACTCAAGAAGATGATCATGATATGCATGATGTGGCTTAAATTATAGTCTCTCAAAAAATGAGTGAAGGATATAATGACATGGAATCTCAAGATAATGAGAAAAATAAAAATCTAAGTGGTTTTGATCTGAATATAGAAGATCCAAGCTCAAATCTTAATGTGAACCAATATGCAAAACTTGATAACACTGAAGAAGTGCATCAGGAAACTCATGAAGTGGTTCAGGATGTTCAAGAAAATCCTGAAATCACAATTCAGAATGTTCAGGTAAATGCCTCAACTGAACCCAGTTTCCCACAAGTGAATGAAATGTCTGCTGATCCTATTCCTCAAGCATTAGGATCCTTGCCTTCTACTGAAGTTCAGCTCATGGACCAACATACCCCTCAACAAAACCCAAATTTAAACTTCTCCACTTCCACCATGGAGTCAGAAGTTGGAAAATTATTTGTTTCTCCATTGCTCACTCCAAGTGTTCTACCTTCCCCACCACCAATCACCAACAAAAGCCCAAGCAAGCTGCCTAACATCCCTGACCTCTTTGACTCTCTTAACACTTTTGTCACCAAAGAAGATCATTCCAAAGAAAAGGTTGAAGCCTATGTTCCTGCTCCCTCTGAAAAACCATCCAAGGCTGATAAAATGGCTGCCAAGGCTCTTAGGGTTTCCACTAAAACTCATAAGATTGCGTGTGTGCTTGCTAAGTGGACCATTGATGTTCATGCTCCTGGACTGGTCATTGACCCACTAGTTTTTTAAGATCTTAGTGTATTTGACTCTGAGCCCTCTTCTGACTTTGGGGATTCCACCCCTTAGTTCTCTTTGTCTTCTACCTCCTTAACATTATGCAGATGAAAAAAAGAGGAGAAGCTTTAGGATAATTATGTCTTTAAGTTTCTAGGTTTAGGCCCTAAGTAGGCCAATGATCAAATCTTGTTGATGAAGTTCTTAAAACTTCACTTTTTGCTTGATCACATATGCATTTATAATTCCTTTTTTATTTTGAACCATATAAGTCATGAACTTGTACTGATTATTTAAACATCAATGAATTATAAAAGTATAAAATGTCCAGTTTTCTTGCAGTTGAAGCAACCTTTCTGTTCCTCCTTTTTGAAACCCTTCCCACTGCTCTTTCTCATAAATCTCTTGTTCTTCTTAGCAAGGTACTGCATTCTGCTTGAAAGCATAGCCATTTCTTTTGCAATATCAGGATCTTCCTTTGAGCTTTCAGAAGCTGAAGATTCATTTTCAGACTCTTCAACCTTGAGAGCCTTTGAGGATCTTCCCTTTGATTTTAAAGCAATGGTTTTGGACTTTCTTGCAGACTCATGTTCATTGAGACTTAACTCATGAACCTTGAGAGAGCTTACAAGATCTTCAACACTTAAAGTGTTTAAATCTTTATCTTCCTCAATTGTAGTGACCTTTGGTCTCTATCTAGAGGGTAAGCTCCTTAAAATCTTGCTAACATGATCAGAAGCTATATAACTCTTCTTTAGTATCTGAAGACCAGATACTAGAGTTTGAAATCTTGAGTACATCTGCTCAATACTTTCATCCTCTTTCATCTTGAATAGTTCATACTGATGAACTAATAGAAGAGCTTTAGCTTCCCTGACCTTTTTGCTTCCTTCATAGTTAGCACAGAGAGAAGCAAACATGGCTCTAGCACTAGATTTGTCACTCATCTTCATGTATTCCGTTTTAGGAATAGCAGTGACAAGAGCCCCTCTGATGATATGATGTTTCTTGTAGATTTTCTTTTGAGCAGCAGTGTGAAGCTTTCGGTCAATGGCAGCACCTTCGTCATCAAGTCGTAAGTCACCAACACCATCGTCAAGTATGTCCCAGAGTTCTTCATCAAGACCCATGACATAACTGTAGAAGTTGGTTTTCCACCAAGAAAATTCTTCAGGATCACCATTGAACTTAGGAATTTTTCCATAATCAGCCTTTTTACTGCTGTTATTGGATCCATAGTCATATGGTATAGCAGCACCAGAAGAAGCACCAGAAGAAGACGGTTCACTGGAAGACATGTTTTTCTCTGGATCTTTTCTGTCACACGGTTAAGTGCTATGACAACAGAGCCGGAGCTCTGATACCAACTGAAGGTGAGAAAAACACAAGAAGGGGGGAGCATAAAAATAAATTTTTAGCTCTGAAACTTATCATATATATAATCAAAATCCATAATCCTAAATCATAGGTTTGTCATCGTTAAAAGAGGGATATTGTTGAGGCAAAATGCCTAATTAATTTTAAAGATAACAAACCCTGATGATTAAGGAATTAATGGACTTTGATTAATTTCTTGGTATTTAACTTGAGCTCTTGAGTGTTTAACTAAGACAGGACCAAAGTGTAAATCATACCAAGATACAAGAAATCAAAGGACTTAAAGAACTCAGTCAAAGTTCATAAAGTTATAATAGTTCAGAAGGTTGGACAAAGTTCAGAAGGTTGTTCATGATGAACATCAAGAACCAAGCCCAAAAATTCCTGAACTAAATGAAGAACATACAAGGTTCACGTGACTTAAATAAAAACCCAGTAAAGTACATTGACTAAAAATCAATCAAAGAATAAAGGCATTTGTTTGATTAAAGTCAAAAAGGGAATCTTCAATGATCATTCAAGACTATGAACATTTGAAGTACAAAACATTAGGAATATTCCATTATGAATATCATCCTAGATGTTTTCCATGCTGCACTTCATTTATGCTTTATTATTAGGATTTGATTACATTAAATCAGAGTCTTACAAATTATCCTAAGTAAAACAAAAGGAACATTTTAAAGTCCCCTGAGTTCAGAAAGTTCGATCTTGCTCCATGCTTTTTCTGACATGAACGGTATAGTGGTTGGAAAGTAAAAAGCAAATCCAAAAGCAAGATCAAGTATGATTCAACAAAAAATCGACACATAAGAGAGTTGGTACTGTACAAAGCAAACCAAATCCCCTAAAGCATGGACTTGAAGTGACAGCACCACTTTATGAGAGCATGCACATGTTCCAAGACATATTTCAAAGAAGATCTGATCTAACAACATTCTGAAGTCCTACAAGAACAATCTTCATACTACAACCCATAAATTCATGTGACATTCATTTGATAAAACCCAGATGCATATATGACCATTCATCCACATGAACCCAAATGAAGATCATGATGAACACAACAACATTCTAAAGTATTCTCAAGAACACAACAACATTCTGAAGTATGACAGTTTGCCCAGAATTTTAAGTGAAAGTTGGTGGGTCCCAGAACACGTGGCATAAGACTATTGGTCACACTCCAACAGCTACTAAAGGTCAAGACACTCTATAAATAGAAGTGGAAGGCTCAACATTACTCACACCTCTGCAAAGCATATAAGAAAAACTTGTTTTGAAGCTTTATCAAAAATTAATCATCACAAAGATTCCAAGAAGTCTTAAAGTGTAAATCAATTCTCTATTATCTTTCATAAAAGACAAACTTCTCTCTTCCTTCTTCCCTTGTCTGACTTCAGTCATTCAAACTCCATACTTCATACAAATTGTAAAGAAAGTCTCATCTAACTTTAGGGGTACTAAAGTGTTAGTTTGAGCAGAAAGGTGTAAAAGTCTAAGTAGGCAACTTAGCAAGAAAGGTGTAAGCCTGTTGAGGCTTAGAGAATATAGTTGTTGTAATTGTTCAGGAGAAAAAGATTGTTAGGTGCAGGATTTGAGAGGTTATCTCAAGCATCATAGTGGAAACTATCCCAAGATTGTGAGGAGTGGACTAACCAACATTGGAGGAACCACTATAAATCTATGTGTGTTATTCTTCTCTTTCCTATACTCTTTACTTACAATATACACAACACACACAAACACATTTACTTTATTAAACTATTTTTGAACTAACACTTTAGAACGTTCTGAAGTCTGTCTGTTAACTTAACCATTCCAAGTATACAACTTGAGAATCCTTTTTTAAGTTACAGGATGTTTTTTATAGGATCACAATTCAAACCCCCTTCCTTGCGACTATTTTATCTACTTCATTTAAATGACCCCACAATTAGGGATGGTGGAGCGAGTCAGTCGCCCTACTTAAGCCCACCCAAAACAGAACGAGACGAGCCGAGTCAATTTAAGTGACTGAGTCCAAAATTCAACCCCGTCTCACTTGTTGGTTGGCTGACGAGTTGGCAAGTCGACCCATCCAAAAATGGCTTTTTGTGAAAGATTCACGATGATGATTAGATCCAAAATATATTTTTGTGAAGGATCGTTGATGATGATTTTTTTTTTTAGATTGGATCCAAAAATGAGTGTTTATGAAGGATTGTTGATAACGAGTTTGTGGTTTGTGTGCTGGTTTTTTATTTTTGTGAAGGATTATAAGAAGAGAACAGAGAGGGAAGGTTTTGATTTGTAAAAGTTATCCCACAAAAATTGGGTTTTTGATTGTTGATGATGATGTTAAATGACATAAAAGAATGATTGATGTTGATGATGAAGATCATGGTTTTTGTTTGTTGATGATAATTTTTTAAAATTATATACAAATTTTTCAACAAACCGCCCTTAGTGTTTTTTCTAGGTTATCTCTTCCATTTTCTTTATTTATAGGGTAGTTTTGAGTTAGTTATTGACCTAAAATCATCTATCTTCATCCTTTTATCTCTATTTCAATTTAAATAAGTGATTTTCAGATAGATTTGAATTTTTTCTTCGTGATTTCGCCATCTAAGTACGGCGTTGTGTTGTCAGTCGTCTTGTGCGGTGTTGTTAGATTTTCTGTTTTGTTTCAGTGTTCATTTGGTTTTTATTGAAAGATCGGCTATTTAATCAATGATTTAGACTTCAACGTTGTAGATTTGGAGACATGAGTATTCCGATCACTTTAATTTTATCACATTATTTGTAGGCATTTTGACGTTGTATACTATTAACTTGAATGTTTTTAGTTTCTCCTGAAATTCATCATTTACGTTTTTAGTAATGTTGAATAATGTAATTTATCAATTTGAAAAAATAAATATGTCATGACTATCCAAACAAAAATCTTTCAATAATATTGAATATAATTTGTCTTTTTAGTGAATAATTTCTAGCATCTGATGCTATGATTCTCAAGGGTGTTGAGTTTGATCTCTATGAAATTGGAAGATCAAGCTTCCATGCTTAAGCAATCACACAAGATCCAATCTTCATGATTTATCGAAATTGGACAATCGCAAGGTCTTCAAATCTCAACCTTCCATGCAATCTTTTGAACTTCTATTATGAGAATCGTCTTTCTATGTTTGAATCTTCGATCCCCTTGAACATTGAGTAGTTGAGAAACAACCCCCTAAACCCATTAGATGCGAAAATTTCCTTCATTTTTGTTGTGTTGGCTTCATTTTCTTAAAATAAGTTATGCCAACAAAATTTTGTACCAGATGTCATAGACATGTAGTACGACATCCTTCGTATGAAGTTGTACCGTATTTCACTTTACTTGGAGTAATGTATGTTCGCATGTGATCTAAGAAGAATTTTTTGAAGATTTGATTTGTGTTACTTGTGCTCCAAGAAGCGTGTGGTTCTAAATGTTTGCCTATGCCAGTTTATTAATGCCATATATTTGAAGAGTATTTCCAAAATAGATTTTGGAAAAATATATTTTGCTTCTAGAGGATTGTAGCTGAAAATATAATTATTGTTAGCTGATTTTGTTTAAACTGTGTGAAGAAAAGACCATTCAGAACTTTGGCTATATAAGGAGACTTAGACCTACTATCCATTCACGAAATCAGGATTAGAAGAATTGAGTCATTAGGATTTCGTTGTTAAGCTTTGTGCATTATTTTGTATACCTCTCCGGTGCCGCCATTGAATATCAAAAGGCTGAGATCTGGTTTGTTTAGTTGAGTTATAAGTTGTTATCGGTATACTATTCTAGTGCTTTTAGCAAGAGTTGGTTTGTGTTTTGAGTTGTTATCCTAATATTATTGTAACCGTGATTGAGTTAGACACTGGAGATAGTGGTTGAGAGAAAGTGATAGGGGATCTCATATTTAGGGGGAGTCCTAGATAGGAATTCACAGGCGGTATCAAGTGAAAAGGCAGTGAACAATGTTTGTTCACATAAGACAAGAAACTGATTCTATTGAGAGTGGATTTCATTTCTTGGCATGGATGCCTCTAGATATAGGTTATGTTGCACTGAACTGGTTACTAACTCTCTTGTGTTCTCCGTCATTGCACTTTATTTATTTATGTCTATTGTTTATTGTGTTGCATTGTCGTACCTGTTGTCTAGGACATCACTCTTGTCGGACCTGTTGTCCAGGACAACATGTAAGACATCTGTCATGCGAATGCCAACATTTCAATTTCTTTAGATCTTTGATCCACCATCAAGACCCTTGACATAAACAAATCTTACAACTCTTATAGCACCCTAACAATCTAGACTTCACACTCTACAAAGATCTTAGAAAAGTGTTTAATCTGAAGAAGTTGTATATATAGAGAGATAGTTTGGAGATTTCATAGCCTATTTGCAAACTGTTTTAATGATTAGAAAATGTCTGAGTAAGAGTATATATATGTGAGGGAGATATGAGTAAGTTTGACCTAAATTAACACGGAAAAAATGGATTTGAATCGAATCATCAAAGACTTGAATTGATTCGATAGTGTAAAATGTGAAATGTGGGTTGTCATGAAGATTGAATAGTATCGCATAATATTTGAATCGATTCAAAAAATCAAGATAAAGATTGAATAGTATCAAAGAATATTTGAATGATTCAAAATCACTTTTCAAGGCCACACACCCGAGAACTTGTTTAATACGATTCAAAATATACGCGAATCAAATTAAAACACAAAAAAAAATTATGAAAATATTTTCATGAGTCAAACACCCAAGAGTTTTAATGATTGGTTTCAACATGTACAATGCAATATATGAATAATAATTAAATCCCTAAAAATAAATTTTGGACAAATTGAACACAAAACTTGACTCTAAACTTCACAACCTTTCTAACAACACACTTGTGCGGAGTATGTAATCTAGATTGAAATGGTGTTTTAAAAAAACTAATTACATCACTCAAAATATAAAAATACTATTAATCAAAAGATATAAATAACTTTCAATTGAGAGGAAGAACACAATTTTCTCACAATGAGCCAAACTTACTATGTCAATAACAACAAAAAATAGCTTCAATTGAGATATGTAACACCATAAAATGCTTCCCAATGTATAGTGAAAGTTGTTTAGGTCTCAAGTGTGTAGGATTGCCTTGAGATCTTTACTATTAGTAGATACTCAGATATTGAGCTTTAAGATACCTTAATACCCGAGAAAATTTTATTTTCTGATTATGTCTATGTTGGAGTAAGCCTTGATAGCCAATCTATGTATTAATTTGATTTTGACTATGTATCATGATTTTGATGTAAATATATATTCGTGAATATATAATAATAATAATAATAATAATAATAATAATAATAATAATCTATACCTATTAATAAAGGCAATACATTGTTTTGATGTAGCCTATTTTACTTTCCAATAATGGCCTTGGTGGTTTTTGTTTTTTAGATTTAAATAACTTCTTTTAACTTCCGAAATGACAGTTTCCTCTACATTTGAAATGAATATATATATCATGTTTTCTTCCAATATTTGTCTTCTCTCATTCCTTCTCTCACTATTCATTGATTATTTTTACAGTAAGAAAACCATCAACAAAAACGATTGTAGCAATAGAAACTTTCCTCCTTTTTCCTTCAATTCCCTTTTGCAGTGTTTGTAGGGCGAATGTTTTCATTGGATATCTACTACAACAATAAGGTTTGTTTTTCATTCCAATTCAATTTTGTTTTCTTATTTTAAGATTATATCCTTTTTTTATAAGAAGAATATATTTAAACCCACACATACATATAATTGCACAAGCAACAAAATAGACAAAGGAAGAGAGAATAAGAATATGTTTTCAACTCAAAACTTTCAATATCAATTCTTAACTAGAAGATTTGAGAAATATCACTTTATACTCTTCATCATTAAGTTAATGTATGATTGATTGTTTGGATCCCAAAAAGAAAATCTTTATGCATGATCAAATATGCACTAGCACCGTCTGATACTATTGGATCAAATCAAATGAGGAATTAACTAAACCAATAGATTGTTTTTACCTAAAAAAAAAAAGGATTGTTTTAAAAAAGGCAAAACATCTTTTTATTGTGACATATTTTCTTTTCCTTTTTACCCTTCCCCTATTGCAACTATTTTACGAAAAAAAATTATAACTAAGTGGTTGGAATTTGAAGTTGGTTACAATAAATTTCAAAAACAAAAGGTAACTGCACTATGAAATTAAAAAACCCGCACCATTGATAGGAATATATTAGAGGGAATATAGATTCTAGAGGGATGGCTTGAACATAGAGATAGAGAATTAGTATTACTTTTTCTTTTGATTCAATTTTTTTTTTTTAAGAAATGGGGGAGCATTGCTGCAACATTTTTTTATAATGGTCTGCTCTTGATTTTGTTTTTTTTCCTGTTTCGGTTGTATTTTTTTATTTTCTGTTGTGTTTTCAAATCCATGGCTACAAGATTATAATTCTTTTCCTTAAAAAAAAAAAAAGATTACCATTCTTTATTTTCCATGGCTACTGTTTTTGCATTGCGGCATTCTCTTTTTAAGTTGTCGTGGGTTTGCGTTGTGTATAGGATGTGTGGAAGGCCAATAGTTGGAATATCTTGGGAGGCCACTTCATGAATATTTGTTGTGTTATTTTTTTAGGAGATTCACTGTATTAACTTTAAGTCCTAATTTTTCTTTATGTATTGTATTATTCTCTTTTTATTAACTTCTATTTTTTGATATAGACCAATGGACCAGTGAATAGATGGAGAAAGCAGGGAGAATACAAAGTGTTGTGATGTTCTCTATTCTCAAAAGTATTAAGAATTAGAATCAAACATACATATATACACAGTAAATTAAGTTTACATAGTTTATATTGAATTTTTTATTTTAATTAAAGGGTATAGTAGTAATTTTGGGGTGTAACTTGGATTGTTTGGGGTGTGAGTAGTTTTTGTCTTCATGTTTCTTTGCATATAAATCATCATTTTGCTAATTATAAACCGTTCACTTTGGTGTGATCCAAATTCTTGATGAATCACTTTGGTGTGATCCAAATTCTTGATGAATGGAGACTAGAACATATTATTAAAAGATGTAGACTCACAACGTGGATTAGTCGAATGCACAACAACACTAGACTTAGATAAGGAGGGCGCTGTCAAGAAGCGCGACAACGACGTTCGCCATGAAGTATTTGACAACGAAGTGGATCCTTCCTCACTTGCTTCCATTTTACATATTCTCAGAGTCACAAAACAAAAAGAGGAAGAATATGGAATCTTTGTGATCATCGCAGCCATGTTTGTTCAATTCTATTGCTTTTGCCCTTTGTTTGTTCAGTTTTATCCTTGCTTCTATTCTTCTTCCTTTTTTGAATGCCATTTCTTTCTTCTTCTTTTTTGTTACAGGAGAGAGAGGGAAACATGATAGAAAGTATAGTCATTATAATAGAGGAAGACATGCCTTGAATGGAGAAAGACGCGGTGCCTCTAAAAGGTCTGATGTCGTTTCCAACTTTAGGTTTAATTAAGCAGTATTTGATGACAATTTCCCTTTCCTTTTTATTTCACTGATTGTTTTCTCACTCATTATTACTTTTGTCATGTTTCATCGTCTTTTTTTATTCAGCCTCCATGGAGATGAAGTTTTATCCCTTTTGTATCCATGCAATCTTTTAGAACATGGAGGGTAGCATTTAATTGATTTGAAGGAATTACATGTGATTTATTGATGTTGATGTGACTATGGTTTTGCATGCTCTTTCCTCTGAAAAGTGCCTGATAGTGAGGGTACATTCGGTTTTTAATCTCTTATATATTTGTTTGTTTAGTTAGATTTATTCAAAATTTGTTAAATTCATTTGTTGAAAAGTGCCCTCCTTATTGTTTTCTTTGAGACAAAACAATAATTTATTTATTTTAGAAATTTGCACAATTCAATAACAACGGAGAGCTATCAATCTACAACGTCGAAGTTAAGACAAGATATCTCTATTGATCAGGTTTTTTTTATTTTTTATATATAAGCTTTATATATTACTCTTCTATATGATGTTCCATGAATTATAATTTCATATAACATTTTGCAATTAATTTGTAGTTTTTCGAAAGACAAGAAATTATTAAAGGGGTGTACGAAGAATTAGCTACAATTCTTAAACGGTAATCAACTTTTTAAATTTTAAACGATGTTTTATAGCCTTTTTCATGTACAATTTAGTCTTATCGATTAACAACTAATAAAAATCATTTGCATCAAATAAAATGCAGAGAAATGAGACATGCTTCTGATTCTGATTTGATGTTTGGCCTTCCCATCATGCGCAATCAATGACGACAAATGAAATATTAGAGATGATAAGAGTACAATCACTATATTAATGCTTTTGATTTTATGCCGATTAATATGATTTCAACTATAGCTTTCATTTCATCTATGTTCTAATATGTGTTTATATTAGTATGTCGTTATATTATCTTTGTTTTACCATGTGTTATTTATAATGACCTTATAGCTGGGAATTCATATTTCGTGTCATCCACATACATACATATTTATTTATGATGAAGTTAAATTATAAAAAACAAAGGGTAAAGAAAAAACTAATGTGATTGCTTATATACAAAGAAACATATAGTCAAGTACATATATACTATAGCGCAGTAGAAAAAGCAGACAGACGAGCATATAATTGATTTTACTAACATCAATTATATGCCCCAGTTTAATTACAATTCCACTTTCTATGTTACATTGGCTTTTACAATAAAAAATATCGCAAAATTTGAATAAGTAGTGTGACTAATGTGTAAATATTCTTTCATATTTTTTAAAATGTCTTCGTCCTTTGCAAGACTTGGATGTGTCGTCGAAGTTTTGTTCGTATTTCTTCTACTGGTTTTCCTTTGATTTATTAAATTTTAAATTATGTGGCAGACTCAAATGGCTTGAGAAATAATAAAAGAGCATATGTGTACTCTTTTTCTGTAAATTGTGGTAGCAATGGGAAAGATTTAAAGTCTTCATCAAACCCAACCCCATAAATGTCACTCATGTTTCATGTATATTCATCCTCCATAGATAGATGAACATACATCACAAAACTAAATATATATTTAGTAACTCCATGTCAAAGAAGTGCATGAATTACATATCTTACATTTTTTTTAATCAACTTTGATACTTATCTTTTTGATCAAGCTTGGTCATTCTTTTAAATCTAATTATTTTCTCCAAAATATATATATAAAAAAAACTAAATCAACATAAATGTTGAAAAACATATTGTTTATGAGTTACATGCGTTAGCGCAGTAGAAAGAGCGGACAGACGGGCACGGGAGTGCCCGTCTGGACGCTAATAATAATAATAATAATAATAATAATAATAATAATAATAATAATAATAATAATAATAATACATTTCATTATTGACTGTTTTGTTTTAAAATAAATAAAGTCTCTTACTTGATAAAAAAAAAAGTCTTTTTAACAGTTAGTTCGTTTAATGAAATATTAAGTATGACTTAATCGTGAGACCCCATTAAATATAAGGACATTATTTTTAAAGTATTAGTAGTCAATCTTAATTGTGAAGTGGAATATGAAGCCTCTAGCTAGTTATTTTGATGATGCTTGTTTTTATATTTAGTCTAGCATGATTATTTGATAGCTGTATCTTAGAAATTGTTAAAGCACCCAAGCTTACGCGTGACTCGAGAAAATTGCATTTCATTCATATCATCTGTCAACTTATGTTTCTTCTACATGAGTCGATTCAAATATGCTTGAATCGACTCAAAAAAGTTTCTGACTTAGTCTGAATCGATTCATGGATGTCTGAATCGAATCACTTTGAGTTGTCTCAAAATTCAGCGAGTCGTATCACAAAAATGTCTCTGTCTTTCCCTAAATCGATTCATAATATCTTGAATGGCATCAATCTTCATTCTGGGCAGTTTGAATCGATTCAAATCTATTTTGACGCGCATCAAACTTCATAACATTCTTGATCTTTCCACTTTGTCATGTAGTTGTTCGAATCGATTCACTCATTTGTTGAATCGATTCATGCTGTTGTTTTTGTTCAATATTTTACACTTCCCCTCTTTTACTATATATACTCCCTTCCTCATAACTCCCAAACTATTGAATCATTTGCAACTATTGTCTATAGGTCTCTAAAACTTATTGCACATAAATTCTTCAAGATTAAACACTTTTTCTTAGAATCACTCTGTACATTGAGTCGTAATGATTTGCGAGGGTGCTAGTAGGGATTTTAAGTTGGTTCTTTCAAGGAGATTGGCTGGGCTTAATCAAGGCTCCAAAGTGAAATGAATAATCTCATTCCAACTCCAATGAGCGTAGGGGTCCTTCTAACCGTTTTTGAAGTCGAAGGGGATTTGATAACCGGACGTAGCATCAAACACTTGAGTGAAGAGTTCGAAGGGGTGCACGGGTAATCAAGGATTCGAAGATTCAAGGAGCACCAAATTTAAAGGTTATTTGAAGTTTGGGGCAGTGTTTGCATAGGGTTGAAGAATTAGGTTTAATTTCAAGGAACTCTCGTAAACACATTGTATTCAACATTTGTTACTTATTGGATGACCTTGGTGAAGTAGTACTTCATCAAGAAGAATAGACGTAGCTCTAGCGAGGATGAGAAAGAGCGAACTTCTATAAAAATATCGGCGTTATCTCTCTTCCCTATCCTCTTTACTTTTCATTATTGCATATGATTAATTGAATAATTGTTAGGATAATTGATAATGTTGATTAAAGTTGTTTTTCATCAAAAGTTAATCTAATTCGTTGAATTAGGTTTTAATAATTTTGCTTAGATCAATTAAGTGCAAGTTCAACTCAATTCTTCAATTTCATATGCATTGCGTTTTCAATTGATAGCTTGGTATTATTTTTCATATAGGTTTGGTATTGAAATTGTCTAAAGTTTTGTAAATTGTTCAAGGCACATTAAAGTTTGATTGTAAATAAGATTTGTATTGTGAATCACTCAATTCGACATTGAATCTTATTGCACATAGGTTTATCTTTTTGTTTATTGTTGTGATTGTTCGCGCACGATTCCAATAGTCGATTTCATTAAAATTACTTTTTATCAAACTCCGGAAAAACTTTTTCAAAAAGCTATTCACCACCTCTAGCTTATAATCTTATTGGCCATATTGACCAACAAAATAATATTAAAACATAGAGACTATCAAGTAGGTAGACTTATGATCACATCTTACAATTCATCAATAAAGAAATATCAAACATTCACACACGCGCGCGCCCACACACACACACATATATATAAAAAACATATATATGTGTGTGTGTGTGTGTGTTAAATATATATATATATATATATATATATATATATGTGTGTGTGTGTGTGTGTGTGTTAAAAATAGTATTCATACTTACATTGATTGACCCATCATCATGAGGAAACTACCTAGAGTGTTTTGTAAATATCATAAGTTACTCTCTAGAGGTGGTTATGGACTTAGACGGAACTTCACAAATTTTAGATTCACAAATTCCCAACTATAGATTCGACAAAAAAAAGATGCATTCTAACACAAAGAGAAAGTCAAATTTAGTTTAGAAGGAAAAAAAAAACATATGACTTACAAATTTTATGTGCCAAACGTAAGAATTTAATGTACTTTTTTAAAAAAAAAAAAATTCTAAACCCCAGCATGCTGATACATACATTTAACACTTTTTAATTGGTTGGTTGTTCGAGTTTACTGTTGAGGAGTATTTTTGATTAATGATACAACCAATTTATGGGGTTGTCTAATTGAACCAGATGGTCTTTTTAGGGTTTTGAAACATTGATATAATAAAGGCTTAAATGCACTTTTCACCCCTATATTTCAAAAAGTTGTGATTCTGACCCCTTTATAAAAAAAATGAATTATATGACCCCCTAACTTTTGCCCCTCTTTTGAATGACTGATTTTGACCAAGTCAAAGCCCAGATGGCAGGTCACTTAAGTGATTTGGTATGCCAACTGTGTAATTTTCATTTATAAATAAAAAGAAAAGTCACACATGTATTTTCATAATTAGAAAAATAAAAAATGGAAGGATTAAAGAGAGGAGCACATGAGCGTCTTCTTCTTCTTTTTTTTTTTTTTTCACTTCCAATTTTCATCTTCAACTCCAATTTTTTCATGAATCTCCCATTTCTATTATTTCAAAGAAAACCCATTATCACTTTCAATGATAAACAAATGCAAGGTAGATAGCAAACAACTCATATCTCATGAAAAAATTACCCTTTCCTCTAACCCATATTCACCCAAAAACCCTTCCCTGAAGCTTCCAAAGCGTGTTCAAAGTTGCAACATGCTCATCAATATCTTTTTTGGTGGTGTTTAAGTGACTAAATTGATTGAAGATGAAATGGATCTTGAAGAAACTAAGGTTATTTGATTTTCTCTCTCTAAATGTGTGTTTTGTTCTCTATGTAAAACTAAACAGTTGTTTTGTTTGGATTATTCCCAAATTTCATGTCCTTGAATGCTCGCCTTGACTATAAAGACGCAAGGTTTCATGAATAACCGTTGTTAGTTGTTTCATCTTTGAAAGCATATCAGAATTTGGGATTCTACCCCTGCAGATTTCTAGTACCTCGGCATGTGCACAATTAATCTTGCCAATTTTTGTTTGAGGCCAACAACATTAGACACCATAAAGCAACAACTGCAGTTGTTTCAAAGCCTACCAAGTATATATTCTTGCAATTATCAATAATAAAACGGTCGCAATAACAATATGGGTTTCGATTATGGATTGAGATTTGGATGTGAGGGTTTTGATTGGGATTATGAGTTTCTCTGTAAAATTAAATGTTGGGTTCAGATTCAGATTGAGATTATGTTAGCTTTATAGGTTTTTTTTCTTTTTCTAGGTTTGTTTGTTAAAAGTTTATGGAGATGAACGATGAAGATGGGGAAGAAGGAAGATGAGGAAAGAGAACAAAAAAATAAAAGAAGAAGCAGCTCACGTGCTCATCTCTTTAATCCTTCCAATTTTTTTTATTTTTTTAATTATGAAAATTACAAAGTTGGCATGCCAAGTCACTTAAGTGACCTGCCACCTGGGCTTTGACTTGGTCAAAATTAGTCATTCAAAGAGGGGCAAAAGATAAGGGGTTATATAATCCATTTTTTTTATAAAGGGGCTAAAATCACAACTTTTTAAAATATAGAGGGTGAAAAGTGCATTTAAGCTTATAATAAAATATCATTTTTTTATTGCACCGATTCAATGAATACTAAAGTATTAAAAAATAAATTAGTTTTCGACCATTCTATTATGATCCTACCTAAATTTGACTCTTTGAAACTTCGTAAAAGGAAATCTATCTACTTCCGAAATGTAATCGACATCAATACATGTCAATTACTTGTGCGGAAAGAATCCCATAATTTGTTATATAGTTTTTATATAAAATTCGCCGAAAGTGACTTCTACGATAAATAAAAAGAAAAACATACCGCTAATTTTGTTAAGTAATACATACTTCAACATTAACATCTTTTTTGCGGATATACCTTTTGAAGATAAATATACCGTTAGCTTGCAATTTACAACATAAAATTACCATCTGTTGACAAAATTATCGGCCTTTATTGTAATTTTTACGGTTCTTTATAGTAATAATCATATTTTTTTTTCTTTCAATATTACTATTCTTAGAAAAAAATATAAATCTTATTATAAAATTTATTTTGTTGCGGGGAATGAAAATATGATTAAAGTTGAGATGAAAATAAATAAAAGGTCGATGTACCATCACTCTTTTCTGTACAATTTTTTTTGTTGTTGTCAAATTCATCAAAAACATTTGTGTGCCAAACACGCGGTGCTTCCCATGGCAACTCAACCGACCCACTCGCCACCCATCCAATCCAAGACCCACCCAACCCAATCAAAATTTGGCCACACCTCAAGATAAATTCTCAATCCACCTCACCATCTCTCAAATATATCAAAAGGCTAAAATATGGTTTTGGTCCCTGCAAATATGTCTAGTTTTGATTTTAGTCCCTGTAAAATTTTGTTTTTGTTTTTGGTCCATGCAAATATGTCTCGTTTTGGTTTTGGTCCCTGACCCCACTTTTGTGATGATTTGCACACGTGACACATGATGACTGAACTCATTTATTAGATAAATAGTCCCTACAAAATCTTTTGATTTTGAAAAAGGTCCCTGCAAAATATTTTACTTTTGAAAATAGGTATTTTCAAAAGTAAAATATTTTGCAGGGATCAAAAACAAAAAAAACAATTTACAGGGACTAAAACCAAAACTAGGCATATTTGCAGGGACCAAAACCACATCTTAGCCTATATCAAAATACACTACGAAAAGTAAAATACCACATTTCAAAGGCGTATTGAGCAATCATCCAGATCAGAGGCCTTGGTTTGGGCCGAATCCACCGATGTCAAGCCCTAATCGTGTCGGCCCAAATCCATAACCACCTCTAGACTCACAAGTCCAAAATTTCAACTATAAATTCCAACAAAAAAAATGACCTAACAAATTAACCTAAGTAAAATTTCATTTCAGACAAAAATATAGCTTAGAACTAAAAGTGCGTTTTTTTTTTGTGTGAGCGTGAAGAAGCAAGAACAATCGGTGACAAAGAAGAACACTTTCTCACCAAAATTCCAAACACTTTCTCACCAAATTCATCATTTTTCTTCAACGATCTTAATTCCTTCAATTGTAAGTCACCATTTTTCTTCTTCATAATCAATGATAAAATAAATAATCAAAAAAATTTCATTTTGTTTTTCATTTTCATGACCCTTTAATCATTTACTTCATAATTCTCATTTTTTCATGCTAAATTTCTCAACTTTATCTGCTTTTAGGGTTACCCATTTTTTCATTTTTCAATTTTTTTAATTTTTTATTCATTTTTATGATATTATTATAATTTTAGGGTTTTGTTCGTTTTTGTTTCAGAGTTTCACCAGAAATTGCAATGAACTTCAGGAACTTGCTGTGATTTCTAGAAGCTTTGGAGGTTTTGAAGTTATTGTGATTTGGGTAAGTTAAGATTCTTCTTGTTAATGTTTTATTTGAAATGAGTGAATTTGATTTTGAATTTTTGAATTATGAACTTGTTTGTGTTGTGATGGATTAAGAAGTTGATGAATAAGTTCAATTTTGTATAATTTTCAATTTTTTTGGCGCGGTTGTTTGTTTATATTTTTATTTAGTTGTGATTGATTGTGTTATTTATGTATGATTTTGATTTCATTTTCACGCGCGAAATGTATGAATTTAATGTCATGTTTGGAAAATTTTAAAACCCTAGCATGCTGATACCGGTATTCAGCGGTTTGATTGTTTGAATTTATGGTTGACGAGTGATCTGACTTGAGATACCGCCAATCCAATTCACGGTCTGACCGGTTGAACCGGGTGGTCTGATTAGGGTTTTAAAAAATCTAAACCCACATCATGGTGACAGTTATAATTAATGGTTTGATTGTTTGAATTTATGGTTGAGGCTGAAGATACGGCCAATTCACGGTCTGACCGGATGAACCGGGTGGTTTGATCAGGGTTTTAAAACTTTGATAGAATGAAATGCTGTTTCGTTTTTGTACTGATTCAATGAACGCTGACGTATCTAAAAATTAATTCGTTTTCAACCAAAACTTTATGCTTTGATACTTCGTAAAAGGAAATGTTTCTGTCTCCCGTCATGTAACCGACACGCGTCATTTACTTATCCAGAAAATATCCCATATTTTTGTATACTACTCTTTATTTTTATATATTTTTTATTTCACTGATAGTTATCGAATACAGTTTCGATACGTCGTGCCACTTAATGACATAGTTGTCACCCAGATACGTTGCGACTCATTTGTAGCATCATTTTTAACATACTTTTTGTACTGTTGTAAGTTTGTAACTCATGAATTTTCTACCTATTGTCTGTTTGATTGTTAAGGTCCAATGTGTTCTTATTATGCTGCCAGACTTCTTTTGTTGTAAATGTTCTTGTGTCCAACTATGGAGTTGATCTGGTTGCAGAATTGTGGAGTTCTGAATTGCATTGTTCTGTAGCTCCTGCTCATTATTTGCTCTGTTTCTGTTGATATCGCACTATGCTCTAGGCTGTAATTCATGCATCTACTTCATTGGTTTGGTTTGCACTTTTCCTGACTTAATGTGTTCCTATTTTTCTGCTCTAAGCTCCTTTCTTTCTCTACTGTTTTGCCTATCTCTTTACATATATTTTGCATTTATGTTAAAATATATTTATAAAATTTTGTTAACATATCTAGGCTGCGTCGTATGTTGATTTTTTTAAATGTCTGATATCCTTGTATCTTAGTGTGCCTTTATTGTATTATGTACCTGGGCTTCTTGATACCAGTATTGTCATTCGCCGATGAGGAAAATAGTAGTTTGTTCAAATTCTTGTATGCAACAACGCTATGACGCCGCTATTTTACAATATTTTGTATTAAATAGCGAAGTGCAAAACAATATGGTTTTGTTTGAATTCCGCTATGTTTTAGCCGCTATTTAACAATACTGCTTGATGATACCCTTTTTATTGGTATTTGTCAATTAAAAGTGATCTTGTTCTAGTACACAGCGTTACGTTAGTGTGTTTGCAGTTGCATTATGGTGCATACTAGAACATAACGCAACTGCAAATACACAAGCGGAAATATACTTTGATGTTTGAGTTCTGCTGTGACAATTTTTTCTAAAACTTGTATAGGACCTACTCGTTTAAACTGTATTGCTCTTAACTATTTTGTAATTACCGACCAATCAACATGCCTTTGTAAATCTGATTGTGTTATAGTATCTCTCAAAAGATAGTGCCCTTTGTATTTTCTCTATTTGAATTTGATTGAATTCAATTTGCAATGCAAGTTATTACCTTATTAACTAAAATCTACTTTTACCTAGCAGGGTTTTATTTTCAAGGACGGATCACTTGCTGAAGCGGCATGTGAATTCAGACTATCTATTAACTGGTCTATATAGAAAATAGACGTGAACGCCAAGAAGGCAGGTGAGTGAAATGGAGTGCAATAAGGATGACGCCACCAGAGCTAAAGAACTCGCCGTGAGGAAGTTTAATGAAAAGGACCCTTTGGGAGCAAAGAAGTTTGCTTTGAAAGCGCAGAATTTATTTCCTTCCCTTGAGGGTATTCCTCAAATGATAGCTACACTCGACGTCTATATTTCTGCTGAGAAAAAAGTTAAAGGAGAAGCAGATTGGTATGGTATACTCGGTGTGAATCCCCATGCTGATGATGATACCATTAGGAAACATTACAGGAAGCTAGCTCTCATGCTTCACCCTGACAAGAACAAGTCTATTGGATCCGATGGGGCCTTTAGGCTTATTTCAGAGGCATGGAGTATACTGTCCGATAAGGATAAAAGAGCAGCTTATGATGAGAAGACAAAAGGAAAACCACAGAAAGGTTCAACCATTTTTGGTGGTTCATCGACAAAAGCGACGGCAAATGGAAACAATAGTAAGAAAAAAACGCCTTCAAGTGGAAAAACTCATAAGAATATGGCTAAAGAACCCACTTCATCCTCTGCCAACCCATCAAAATCCACATTTTGGACTACTTGCCATCGATGTCACATGCAGTATGAGTATCTCGTTAAGTATCTTAACCTTAAACTCGTCTGTCCTAACTGTCATGATGCATTTGTGGCTGTTGAAACTAATCCGCCTCCCAAAAGTGGTATCAGACCTGGAACTTCGTGGAATTTTAAGCAAAAGGCCGATAACCAAGGACCTAATAAGAGCAAATTTAATGCCGGAAAGAACAACATGGCAGCTCCAAATGTTGGTGCAGGGTCTAACAATAACAGTTTCCAATGGGCTCCATTCACGAAAACTTCCGGTGTTTCTAATGTGGCTCAAGCTGCAAATGTGGTTCAGCAGGCATATGGTAAGGTGAAACGAGATCGCGAGGAGGCACAAGCAGCTACCAAAAGGGAAGAGGCTTTAAGAAGGAAGCAGAATGTTTCTAAAAAAGGTTACTTTAATCCGGCCAAGAGGAAAAGGGGAGTCATGGAGGCTAATGGAGCATCTGACTTAGGCAAGAAGTTCAACTGTACTAGAGATCTTTCCCCAGTTGAACTTCAGAATATTCTTGTCGAGAAAGCTAGAAAAGAAATTACCAAGAAACTCAAGGAGTTTCAGTCAAATACTGTGGGTAAATCAGTGGGGAAAAAGAGTAGAGACTGCTTTGAGAAAGCAAATCAGAAAGGAGAATTTTCTGCAAGAAACTCTGAGATCTGTGCTCAAAATAAAATCGGGAAGTCCGAAGATGTGGGGAATAGATTGCAGGCTTGCAAGTCAGTTGCAGCTCCTACCATTGATTACAATTGCACGGAAATTTTGGATGCAATGCTAGTAGATGTTCCAGAACCTGATTTCGATGATGTTTACAAGAATCGAACTGAAACTTCTTTTGCTGAAAAGCAAGTATGGGCTGCATATGATGTTGGTGATGGGATGCCTCGACATTATGCTATGATTCACAGAGTGATCTCTCTAAGTCCATTCAAGTTGCAGCTCAGTTGGCTCTACCCAAATACCAACAATGAACCAGGCCCCTTAAATTGGATTGCTTTAGGCTTTCCAAAAACTTTTGGCGAATTCAGAATTGGCAGACGCGGAATCTATAACTCGGTCCATTTTTTCTCTCAGAAGGTTAGGTGGAAAAAAGGAAATGATGGAGCCATTTGTATATATCCTCAAAAAGGGGAGGTATGGGCTGTCTATAGGAATTGGTCTCCTGACTGGAACGAGCGAACATCAGGTGATGTGATACACAAGTTTGATATGGTTGAAGTGCTTGAGGATTTTGTTGAAGAACGTGGCGTAACTGTTATTCCTCTGGTCAAGGTGGCTGGGTTCAAGGCAGTATTTCACCACCACTTAGATGAGAAAGAGATCAAGACCATTCCAAGGAAGGAGATGCTTCGATTCTCTCATCAGGTACCTTCACACTTACTTGCCGGCGAAGAAGCTCCTAATGCTCCAAAGGGTTGCAGGGTTCTGGACCCAGCTGCTACTCCATGTGAATTTCTCGAGGTAATAAAAGTTGCGGAGGAGGAAAACATGGTGGACAACGTGGATAGTGTTGTAAAGGAAACTAATTGTGAGGAAATGATCGTTGATACTGGAAAACTCAGGGGAACGAAGGAGGTAATGAATGAAGTTGATACAGGAAAACTTGGGGGAACAAAGGAGGGAATGAAGAAAGTTATCCGTAGAATAACTCCAGAGGAGGACAGAGGGAAGAAGATATGCAGAGGCTTGTAGCAAGCCTCTGATTTCAATAGCCAGAATTAATTTGACAAAATAGGATCCAAAATGAGTTAACATTTTGATTCTTTCTTGGATAGATGAGAAGTTCTGATTTCTTTCTTTATCCAATAATCACCATTGAATACAGGTGAGTTTTGTCAAATTTTTTCTAGCTGTGTAGTGTTACTGTGAACCAAAAAGGGAAGATTTCATTCCCAATCTGACATTGCAATTGCTGTTTTCAACTGTTGAAGTTGATTGGTTTAGCCTCATGTCATACCAAAAATTAGTATTGGGATGATGAGACTATTACCTTCTGCAAATTATTTTATTTTAAATTTATTACTTTATAGGTTTCTTACTCAATTTTGGCACTGTAAATCCAATTTAGTGGCATGTTTTCCAATTGTTGCCCATGTGTTTGTAAGAAATTTAGCACAGTTAATGATTTATACCAGTACTTTGACCTTACAAAGTTGATCCTTGTTACTTCTGTAGTTTTTCTTTCAATTTCAAGCATGTTACATGTAGGTAATATATATGATGAATGTTTAATGGTGAAAAGGTAAAGCAAGTTATCCTTGCTTTAATCTTGACCATTGATCAAAGATCTAATGGCTATAAGATTATATCTATCCTTACACCATTCTTCAGGTGTGCAATGGGATATGATGCCATGTTTTACACAAATACTTGCACAGGTTCTGAAAAAAAATTGAGTATTTTTTTTTACACAAAAATCTTTGGGTTTTATTAGACTTCGTTCTCCTAAACTTTTGATTTGTTGAAAATGATTTTTTCTTTTGCCTCCAACATGACTTTGGATTTACATATTTGGATAAAACAAATCTTGTGTTGTATGTAAGTGTATTTCTGAAGAAATTATGCTGTCCCTTTAGAAAATGTGTAGTTTCTTTTGTTGTGAAATATGGGGTGTGAAAAGTAGTGTCCTTGTTTAATTTTTTTTGAAGGATTGTTTAAATTTGTTGGTTGTGTTTGATATATTAAATGTATTTTTAAATTTTTTCTTGAGAACCGAGTATTCGCTATACGTAATTGTAGAAATTAATTCTTTGAGCCGGATAAGATCGTAATAAGTGACAATTTTTTAACGGTTGGTAAAATTTAAAAACTACGCACTTTACCATAAGAGCACCTCCAATGGAAGATGTGTTGTCTAATGACACATAGAGCTTATTAGCTACTTCCATTGAAGAAGAAATAAGGATTGTTATTGAGATGCAAGACTTGTAAATGCATTGTCTCTCTCTCTCTCTCTCTCTCTCGGAAGAAGAAATAAGGATTGTTATTGAGATGCAAGACTTGTAAATGCATTGTCTCTCTCTCTCTCTCTGCAAAATGTGGTTCTATTGCATTTTTGAAGTGAATTAGTGCTTATTGGACAATTAAATTAAATTTAAAATAAATGAAAATGAATAAGAGCAAATTAGTGCTTATTGGACAATTAAATTAAATTTAAAATAAATGAAAATGAATAAGAGCACCATTGAAGATACTCTTAATGTAAGTAGTTGATACTCATTCCGTTTAAAAATACATGTCCAATTTTTGCAATGTTCATTTGATTTACTTTGACCATACTTTATAATTAATGTATAAATACAAATATTAACATGTAAGATGTTGTTTGATTCGTCTCGACAAATATTTTTAAAATATTAAATTTTTATAATTTTTTACTAAATTGTGCATTGACATATGCGAAGTGGTTGACTTGGACATGTATTTTGAAACGGATGAAGTATTCATTAATTCAATATTATTAGTAATAAATGAAAATGATTATTTGCTTGATTTTGTTGTTAACCAGGGTATCTTAAGTAGGAAGCCATAGATTAATAATCTTGAGGTTCAAAGATGTTTTTTAATTCTCCTTAGAAATTTTGACGGATTGAAATTTCAAACCATCACAGTCTCGTTGCACCAGCCAATGTTGTCTTCCTCGGATACCTTTGGTGAATCACTATCACCTCAGAAGAAAAGAAAAAAACAGTTGATTTTATGATTCATTGTATAAATAATGTATTTGGTCTATATTCTAGACAAAATACATTAATTACTCAATAAATATAAAAAGTCAATTTTTTTTTTTATAAATATGACCAGAGGGATCAAGCAACTCATAACGATTATTTTCTTGTCATATAATTTTAAGTTTTCTATTACTCCATCAGATTTTTCACCTTTTCTGTCTTAAAATAATTAGCATTTTAAAAGAGTATTATGTGTTTTTTTTATTCTCTAAAAAAAGTATTATATTTTTGACAAATTCTTATTTACTCATCAATAAAAGATCGGTAGAGTTCTTTCAAAAAAAAAAAAAAAGAAGTTTAATAGATTGGTAGAGTTGACATCAATCAAAATCATTTATTTGTTTTTTTTAATTATTTATGCTATATCTATAACATAAATAATGAAAGACAAATTAATGGTTTAAATTGGTGTTAATCCAACATAAGCAATTCTACCCACTTTTTTTTAATCATGGGCAGTGTTGTTGTCGTCTTTTTTTTCCTTTTTTTTTTTCTTTTTTTTCTTTTCTCTCTTCCACCGATATGACCTTATTTATTAAGAATTTTTTGATAAATTATAATAATTTTATTATTGAAATCAACGAAACTAATCATTTTCATGAAAACATCATACGAATTTGACGTTTAGTTTGAGACCGATGAAGTATATAATATAACTACAAATAAATAATCTTTAAATTTTAAATGCATTTTACTTGTCAATCGTGTCATGCAATATTATTATGTAAAAGTTTTTTTGTCAAAGAGTCTAATGGTTAAAATTTACAATTTTCAAGGAGAATAAATGAGGTGTCTGGGGTTCGAACCCAGACCGCTGCATATAACAATGCATGCCTCTGCCAACTGAGTTAATCTCACAGAGACCAGTAATGATATTTATACAATCATTTGATAATAACTTTTGTGATAATTTTTTTCCTTCTTATTGGTAAAAACAATAGAGAGAAAATGATCCGACAAATATCATCTGTCATTAGATTAGATGCAAACAGCATCAATGAAATTCTGATTAAAAAGTTTCGTTTTAGTGTAATTCATTTTGAAAAATGAAGGTGTTGTTCTCTACAAGGCTTTTTAGTAGAAAATGCCATCGGAGATGGTGAAGGTAGATATGTGCTCTATCAAATCTTGACTCACATGAACCATGTGGCATACACTATAACTACCCACGTGATAGTGGATATGATTATTTTTTACTCAAGTGACACCATTTGATAAAAGATAAATTGAAAAAAACTATTGAAATTGATAGATCGGGGTCGAAATTCAAATATCAACTATTTTATTTTTGTCTTTGACTTTTAATGACTCAAGTGACAAAATTATTATTGCAGTATTTTCTCTATTGTTACCCTTGAGTGTTCCATTAATTCATCACTTGAATCCTGTCTTCACTTTCGTTCTCATACTGGTTCAAAAGTTAAAGAGTCAAGGGTTAAATAAGAAGGTACCATAACTTGTACTGATTCAACCATCTTGGCTTTGTTTGTGGTCTAATGCAGTCCCCATTCAAAGTGGTCCCTTGAAGACTTGAAGGGCATAATGCCTACATTTTGCATGCACAAAGTTATGATGAAGTACAACTATAAGTTAGTAGTATAACCTCAAGTACGACTCAACGAAGGAGGTGATAAAAAAAGAAGTGGTAAAAGTACTTGAAGTTGACCTCATTTATTGTATCTCAAGCAATTATAGGTCAGTTTTTTTTTTAGAATCGGCAAATATTATTAACCAACAAGCCCGTGCAAGAAGCACTAATAAGCTCGGGTGAAAAAAAAAACAAACAAGGGGAAATCGGTTGCCTCACATACACTGGCTCGAACAAAAACCCCTTAAAAACCACCCTTAACCAAATAACACAAACCAAAAGAGTAATGACACATGCATATACAAATGACAAAACCAGATGCATACCCCTGCGTCAATACCAAGACAGCCGAAACCTCTAAAGAGCGGCCTCCAACAAGACTACACAGCTGCTTCAGAAAGCAAAAACCTGCACAGACCCCCTGCCACCCAAAAGGACCCGCACAGCTGCTACCCCCAAAACACCGCTGCTAGCAGAATCAAAACAACAATAGACCCGCAAAAGATACACAACAACTCACCAAAAACCCAAAAAAACCCCATCAGAAGAGGCACCACAACCACTCCCCAACACAACCGGCCAACGAAACACCTTGCAGTCCACAACCAGACTGTAGAAGCACCTGACAGCAGGCCGGAAACACTAAACAGCAAGCAGAAACCAGAAAAATTGCCTCAAGCAACCAGGAAACCACAAAACAGCAAAAACTGATGCTAGCATATACAAAACCGCAAAACCAGCAGTAAAAGCTGACAACAAACATCGCATACCCCAGCCTCAACCTCCACGAAACTGAAACAGCTCCATCACCGAATAAGGCACATTGTCCTACTTTTTTCTAACAAGGCCGGGACTTTGGCGGTCAAGAATGAGAAGAATGTATTCAAGAATAATTTTGTAAAACCATTCATATGATTTTTCTTTCTGATACAAAAATTAAGTACATTTTTTAATAGGGAAGTGATATTTAAATGGGAGAAGATTCTCTCCCATGAAATGTTTCTACGGTTAAATCACGACCATCCGTTTTTTTAATGTATGCAATTTAAAATATTAAAAAAGCCATTGAATGGAGGATATTGCACCAGACCTCTCTCCAATGAAAATTTCACCGCAGTGGATCCAAACCCTAAATGGAGAAGATTCTCTCTTATTTTTACATTGTGTTTTTATTTTTTTCTCTATTGCTTTAGTTTTTGTGTCAATACTCATATTTCTTTGTATCTTTTAGCTGTCCCACAAATTATCAACAAAAATGGTTGTTAACACTCATATGTGAAAATGACATTAAAGATAATGTAGAGAGTAATAATTATTTCTTTTTTGTTTGTCTAAAATGACATTTAACGGACCCATCATCAACTTTAACAGAAAAAAATAGACGGAGAGACCGACTTGTGTGACGGTTTACAATTCAAGGAGAATATTTGTTTTCCAAGGGTAATTGCAAGATGTTACAATTTCTAGGAGTATTTTCCCATTTGCTTATTTTCTTCACAGGTGCAATTGCAACTATCATATAAATGTGCCATAAGAATAACCAAACCAAAAATCAATCAAATGAAACGAAACCTAAACGAATTAGTAACAACAATCTTAACAAAAATCAATCACATAAACCACTTAAAACAACTTCAATCACACTTAATCACACTTGGTCATTCCCAAACCCATTTCTATGCTTTCAAACTCATTCGTTTTTGTTCCCTCAATTTCTCAAATCTTCACTATGCTCATCAAATCTTCAACCACATTCATCAACCAAACATCTACCTCTTCACTGCCATCATCACTGCATTTTCATCTCAACAACACACAGCTTTCAAACTCTTCAAAACCATGCTCAATAGTAATATTAGACCTAATAATTTTATATACCCCCATGTGTTGAAATCGGTAAAGGAACGGTTTTTAGTTGATTTGGTGTATGCCCAGATTGTGAAAAGTGGTTTTTTGAATTACCCGGTTGTCGAAACGTCGCTGGTTGATTCGTATTCGAAGGTTTTTGGGGGTTTAAGGGATGCACATAAGGTGTTTGATGAAATGTCTGTGAGGAATGTTGTGGTTTTTACTGTTTTGGTTTCTGGGTATTTGAGAGTGGGGGATGTTGAGATGGGATTGAAGGTTTTTGATGAAATGGTTGATCGGGATGTTCCGGCTTGGAATGCGGTGATTAGTGGTTGTACTCAGAATGGGTTTTTTAGTGAGGGGATTAGGTTGTTTAGAGAAATGGTTTTTGCTGCTGGTTTGGGTGAGGGAGGGTTTTGTAAAGGGAATAAACCGAATCAGGTTACGGTTGTTTGCGTGCTTTCGGCTTGTGGTCATGGTGGCATGCTTCAGCTTGGGAAATGGATACATGGTTATGTTTATAGACATGGGTTTCTGGTTGATTCGTTTGTGTCGAATGCGCTTGTGGATATGTATGGGAAGTGTGGGAGTTTGGAGCTGGCGAGGAAGGTTTTTGAGATGGATCGATGTAAAGGGTTGACTTTGTGGAATTCAATGATTAATTGTTATGCATTGCATGGGAAATGTGAGGATGCAATTGCAGTTTTTGACAAGATGGTGGAGTGTGGTGGTGGCGTGAGACCCGATGAGGTAACTTTTATTGGGTTGTTGAATGCTTGTACTCATGGTGGTTTGGTTGAACAAGGTTGTGGCTATTTTGAAATGATGATTAAGGAGTATGGGATAGAGCCACAAATTGCGCATTATGGGTGTTTGATAGACCTTCTTGGCCGGGCGGGTCGGTTTGATGAGGCGATGGATGTTGTGAAGGGAATGAGCATGGAACCTGATGAAGTAGTTTGGGGTTCTTTGCTTAATGGATGTAAGGTCCATGGTCGTACCGATTTGGCGGAATTTGCAGCCAAAAAGTTAGTTGAAATTGATCCACATAATGGAGGTTATGGTACAATGTTGGCGAATATATATGGTCAATTAGGAAAGTGGGATGAAATGAGGAATGTGTGGTGCAAATTGAAGCAGCAAAAGTCTTATAAGATTCCAGGATGTAGCTGGATTGAAGTTGATGATAAAGTTCATCAATTCTTCTCACTTGATCAATCTAATCCAAAGACAGAAGAGTTGTACATTATTTTGGAAAGTCTGTTTTGTTATGGACGTGAAGTCGTCGTTGAAATGTAAACCTTAATCATTTGATCATACGACTTTTATAAATTCAACTTCATAGATTTGGAAGATCTAAACAAAGGAAGAGGAAGAGGCTGTGTAGGTTAGAGAATACAATACGAAAATAAATGACTAAATCCAATGCGGCGCTTGCTGTTGATCGCTGGTACATACTAACACACTCACAAGACCAAGGATTCCAATGGGGGCACTTAATTATTTGAAGCATATTTTTTAGTTGTGGTTACGCCGCAAACCTTTATATTACAGGAAAATGTAGTTGATATGGTCGACATTGTAATTACGATTCTGTTGTAGAGACTACATAATATTTTATTTTGCGATCGCAATTGTGGTTGTGACCGGAATTTAAAACCATGGTTTGAAGGAAAACTGTTCGGAAGATTTTTTAAGAAACAATATAATTTATGTTAAATCCGAGCAATATAATTTATGTTTTGTTTGGTGACCTTCAAAGAGAAAATGAAGTTTAAGAGAGAAAAAGAGAAACTTCTGATCTAGATTCCCTTTGCTAAAGGACATATCTATATAATGATGTCTTGATGCAGAACTAGTATGAAGCATTCCAACAAGAGCCCTTATTTTTGGATATGTTTTATTCGTTTTGGTTTGATTCATTCCATTCTTTTTGTGTTGAAAAATATAAAAAACAACAAGGATTAGTAGTTATTGAAGATTTTGTAATTGGTCACTTTCTGCATCATAGCAGCTAAAGATTTCTCCCCTACTTTGTAATCTTGCAAGGTAATTGTTATATGAACTACTAACAAGGTATGGGACCCCTGCTATAAAAACATCACGCAGTTTCACACAATTTTTGATCTCTGCCGTTCATCTCAGATCAAACGGTTGAGATTGAAATATGTGTGTTTTTAGTTAAAACAATCTCTGCCATCCAACTGTGATCGGACGACTATCACTGATTACAGCACCCTGCTGTAACAGCAGGAATCCTATTCCCAAGGTATAAAGCACGAACGCTCCTCAGACTACAGGAGTCCCGATGTCCGACACCGACACATATAATTGCACTGAATTATGTAATTTTCTCAAATTATTAGTGGTGTCGGACAAATGAGCATTCCTATGCCTGAGGTTGCAAATGCCACCATTACATCCCAACCATTAATTTTCAAACTATAAATTGAGGTTAAAGGAGTGTTTGTGCATGGGTACACAAGTTTAACAATTTGTGTACCCTAAACGTTACCTTCATTTTAATTCCCTTAATGAGCAACACTATGCCTCTCTATAGATATAGTAGTAAAGAAGTGGACAACACTTCCCTGAAAAAAAATAAAAAAAATCAAATTCATTCCTCTAGCTTATTGGTTTAATTATAATTTATATTTGCAACCTAGCATGTGGCATATATTTTTAAATTAGACAAATGCGTGGACATCTCTATATTATTTGGATAACATCCATTCTATATGCCTCATTTCATGTACACTTCATCTTCGATAACATCTGAACTATTAACATTTCTTAAAAAAAAAAATCTAAACTATTAACAAAAAGGAATTTTATCTACAAGTTAGCTATTCAATACAAACAATCTCAACTTTCAATCTCAGCAATTCTAGCCTATGTGGTGGAATTCTATTGTCAACCCTTATATATAGACGCGCGTTGAAAATAACCGCCTCTGGGTTTTGCGGCGTGTGATTAGGGATGATTAGAGGACATATATAGGGTGATCCTTGTGTGGGAGTGCTTTTTGATGCGGGCAACGCACTAGAGTTGGCGTGTTCCTTCAGGCACGGAGCCTTAAAGCGGTGTAAGTTTAGGCCAGGTGTCAGCGTAGGATTGGTCTTATGACCGGTCCAGAACAACATACATACACCTATTTATTTCTACGAAAGTGTATTTTAGCAACATACACCTTACATAGTCCACTCAACATAGTCCACTATCGATTATTTTCTCTTTCGGAAAAATAAATGGATGTAATCTAACAAATGTCTCAGAGAGTTGTTATATATCATTGATAGAGGAAATAATTGATCAAATACTTAGCACATTAGATAACCATTTCCAAATATTGATTGCAAAGGAGCATTCAAAAATCAAATGCTAAGTGGACTATGGTTTCTTGAAGCACAAGTTACTGACATAAGTGATGTTCAACCCTCTATTTTTTCAAGTTTTCATCAGTGAGCAGCTTGTTGTGGAAGATTCTCCAAACAAGTAGGGATTTTGAGGGAGGAATTGATGTATTATAAAAGGAACTTATAATACTTGACACATAGAGCGAATCTTATACCACACCTATGAAAGTTAGCTTATTGATTTTGGAAAAACATATATATAATAAACTTACATATCTACTCATGCAGTTAATTTTCAATAGATGTTCCTAAAAATAAATAAATTCCAATAGATGTTGAATAAAAGTATCCACATGCTATGACTAATATTTTTTTTTGTTGACAAGACGCTTATAACTAATATTAAAATTTATGCCACATGCTATTATAATTCTTCCTAATTAAAGGGGAAGCTGAACGTGTTTTCCACTTCTTTACTACTAATAATATATATATTAGAGGCAAGAGATCATTAATCCACCATAACACGCAAGACATATACTAGGGTAAATTACACCGGAGGTCTTTTAAATTTGAGTTTTATAATAAATTGGTCATTTAAGTTATTTTGGTCACACATAAATCTTTTAAGTTTAAGATTTGTAACATATTAATCCTTTAAGTTATTTTGGTCACAAATAAATCATTTCAATCATTCTAGTTTATACTCTACGAAAACGGTTAACAAAGTGTGATTGTTCACTCAACCTCTTAAGACTCCCTTAGAGAGTTTGAAAGGGAGATGAGTGCTCTGGAATGAGGAAAAGAAAAAGAAATCTTCTACTTTATTCGAAAGAATGATTTTATAGAGAATGATAAGAGAATATTTATAGTCAATATATTTTAAATTTTGCTTAATTGTACTTTTGGACCTCGCATTTTGACCAGCTCATAAAAATGGTTCTGCCTCTTTCAAATTGAACAAAACCATCCCTAAACTATCATATTTTTTGCAGTTTTAGTTCTACCACTATTTTCACCTGCAGAAACGCACAGATGGCAAATGAACGCCTACGTGGCATTGCCAATCTGAAAAAAAGCCATTTACATGTCATTAAAACAATTATTTTGAATTTCAAAATACAATTTAAACATTTCAAATATTAAAACAAACAAAAAATTAAAAGAAAGAGAAAATTTAATTTGGAAAAACACCTCTACATGTCAACAAATCCTATTTTATTAATGAAAAAAATACAATTATATAAATTAACGAAAAGATAATAAATTGCAAATACAAATATGAATCCAGAGATTCAATTCGTTTCTTTATGTTCTTCTCCATTACCTTCACCGGCATCATCAACTTTCAAATTTCTAGGTTTCTCAAAGAAATATAAGCTTCATCATATTATGAGTTTGTGACGATTCTCCCATTTTCTCATTTTCTTATTGAGGTTATGAGGAAAATGTGTTTATGATGACATCAACATCTGAACTCCAGATTCTGGACTCCTTGCTTCTGATAGCAGTGTTAGTGGAAATGTTGGAAGTTACTTTTTAGTAACACCTGTCCCAATAACATGACAATTACTATGAAAACCTCTGACGTGGTTTATGTGTATTGGTTTATAACTTAAGAGGGCTATGATAAATTTTTGCTTTGAGTGTACTATCTCGTCCCCCCTTTGTCATTAATGTTATGTTTGTCTGTCCCTTTTTGAATTGCAAACGTTTTTACTAAAAACACTTAGACAAACTCACACACTACTCCCAACACTTCCTACACTTTCTGATTTTAAACCGTAATTCAAAAAACCTCCTCATTTTCAAAATCAAACCCTTAGAACCCTAAATCTTCATCAATCTTCATGGCGTCATCAAGTTCTAGTCAAGCTGCCTCCATGCAAATAGATTCTGGAGAATTTTACAAGTTCAAGCCTAAAACTATGAGGATCAGTGAAGATGAGTTGGTCGTTCAAATTGAAAATCCAGTAGATATTATTTCGTTAACTCATCACAAGGTTGATCTTTCCAACTATCTTTTTCATCAAGAGCTAGATGGTTACTTTGGAATGCTGAATGGACCAACGTATGAGGAATTAGTGAAGTATTTCTAGGTAAGGGCTGTAGTTTACGACAAGGATGCTGCTTAGCTAGAAGAAGAGGATAAAGTTCTTATTGAACCTAGTCTAGAAGGTAAAACAAGAGCAGAAATGGGATTGAAGGATTTTACCAGAACTGAGATTCGCTCCAATGTAATGGGAATCCCTATTACCGCTACTGAAGAGATCATTGGAAAAGCAACAAGATGTGAAGTAGATGGTAAGTTTCAGTGGAATATGAACAACAGAACAAGCTCATGTATCAAGACTACATATAATGTCTTGTACAAACCTAATGCTTCTGACAAGTACAAGGACATGCAAAAAGAGCACAAGGTTCTTCAGAAGTTGATCCATGAATGTTTCTTACCCAAGGGAGAAGGTATGTAACGCCCTCTTTAATTATTTAACTATTTTATAGAGTTTAGAGTCCACTTTGATGATTTATGTGATTTTATATGATTAGGTGATGTGTTGATATTTTATTGATAGACTTATTTTATTATTTACTAAAATAAGATGTGAAAATTAGAGTAAATAATAAGTTGAAGGGTTGTTTTGTGAATTTAGAGAGTTTTGTGGAATTAAGAGAAATAAATAAGTTAAGAGGAAAGAGAAAGTTTTGGGTGAGAAGAGAAATTAGGTTAAGAATATAAGACCATAAGAGAAGTTAGAAAAACAGAGAACGCGTACAACAAGCTTTAGAGAAAAGAGGAGAAAAGAGAAGGGAGAGAGAGACTGCCGATTTCACTTGTCTAAGGTAAGGGTGAGATTTCCTTCAATAATCATAGTATAAAATTCTGAAATTTGATGAATTGTTGTGTTCTTGAATTAGGGTTAGAAAGTTTATGTTAATTGATAAAATGAGATGAATTGTGTTGTTTGATGCATGTTCCTATGTTGTTTTGATTTCTATATTGCATATTTGACCTGTAAACATCATTGTAAATCATTTTGGGTGATTAAGGGATCAAAAATTGGGTTTTTGGAGTGAAAACTGTTCTTTCCCGTAAGCGAATTCGGCCACCGATTTTCTGAAAGACAAAACTGGAAAAACACTCACTTTTCACCCGTTTCTGTTTTGAATTATCTTTCAGTGTTAACACAAAAATTGTAGGTATGGATGTTAGATTTTTAATGCCGTTTGTTTGATTTCTAAATGATTTATAGAACTTGAGATATGGTCAAATTACTGCACGTAGGTCACAGTGAATATTTATGAATTTCAGCACAACCGTTCCTGAATTTCAAATGAAAACCGGTATTGATAGGTACAGAATTGGTATTAGGTGTAAACATGAAAATTGTAGGTATGGATGTTAGCTTTTTAATACCGTTGATTTGACTTCTAAATGATTTATAGAACTTGAGATATGGTCAAATTATTGCACGTAGGTCACAGTGAATATTTATGAATTTCAGCACAACCTTTCCCGAATTTGAAATGAAAACTGATATTGATAGGTACAGAATTGACCTTTGGTGTAAACATGAAAGTTGTAGATAATTGTGTTAGCTTTCCATTGGCTTTGGTTTGACTTGAAAATGATTTTTGGTGTTTGATTTATGATGAAAATACTCCAAGGAGGCTTTAGTGAATTATTATATGAATGCATATGTTGATGATAATATATGATGTTTTTCCTGATTGATGAATTAGTATATGAATGAATATGATGTTATATGATGTGTTCATGATTGATGAATTATTATATGAATGTATAAGTTGATGAATATGATATTACATGAAGTTGTTTATCATTGTATAATTTGAGAATATTGTATAATTTCAGTGAGTCTGAATTAATATGAATATTGTTGTTGAATAATTTGAGATACATATATAATTGTATATGCCTTTTGAGAACTATAAGCGATGAACTATGTGATTGTTTATGATATTGTCATATCTTGAAATATTTGATGTGCTGTCATGTCGTTGTTTATTATTGACTAAAAGCCGCATGTGTCAGTCTAAGATTAGGAGTTGTTGATCCAAATTGTTGGAATCCTAAGATGTCGATGTTGTGTAAGTTGTATGATGTTGAGTCCATGCATACCCATTTCAGTCGGGGGCTTGATGTCCTTTGAGTTTTTACTCTACACGTTGAGGGCTTGATGCCCTGGAGCTTTAACTCATTTGCGATGAGGGCTTGACGCCCTAGAAGTATATTAATACTTATTACGTTGAGGGCTTGACGCCCTGGATTGGTACTACATGCATGAATAAGATGTCTAAGTTGCATAGTCGAGTTGAAGTTGCATAGTCGATGTCGAAGTTGTCGAGTTGTCTAAAGTTGTCGAGTTGATAATTATCAATGAATCGTTAATGAAGAGTTATATGATTGTTGCTTATGTTGTTTATATTGTTTATATGAATTATTATTAAAGATGAACTACGTGGTTGTTTGTGTTACTAATTGATGTTGTTATGATGATTACATAATGTAGCTTATGAGTTGTTAAAGAATTACTATATGAAGAATTATTATGATTAATTGATGATGTCCATGTTGTTAAATGTATTTGATGAATTATATGCTTATTATTATTGTTTTGTGAAATCTCACCCCTTCTGCTTAAAAATGTTGCCTTCCCTATGGGTAACTTTCAGGTAACCAAAAATAGTTGCGGTCGTGTGAGGTTTCTCTCGCGTGTGTCTTAGGTGCTCTGATACGTAACGGGATGGAAATTTTGTTGTCGTTTTCTATTCCTTACGTATTGTTTTATGAACATGTTGATGAACTAAATTTATGAGATTTTTTGTTGAGGCCCTTGTGCCAAAGATTATTTTGAAAAGTTGAAATATTTCCGCTGCGATGTATTAAAGGAATTTTATTCTATTTATGATTTTATGAAAAGAAGTGTGACATTCCGTTTACGTTGAAAAACTCTGATTAATCTATGTTATTTTAAAGTTGGGAAAACAGGGTGTTACAAGGTACATATCAACTGTCTTTGGAACACAAGGTGTTTCTTTATTTCCTGGTAAATTTTGACAAAGTAAACTTGCCAAGATACATGTTTAATCATATGGTCTGGGCACTAAAGGAAAGCCAAGAAATGAATAGAAGATTCATTCCATATGGAAGGTTGCTGTCAGAAATTTTCTATCAGGGAGGCCTTCTGAATGTTCTCAAAAACTCTGGTGTTGTCTCTGACGAACATCTGTGTACAGTGGTTGGAAAATACATCAATGGAAATACTCTGAAGAGTATGAAGTTGATAAATCAAGTTGACAAGCTGGATACTGATTTGAAGGAGTCAATGACCGTGTCTGATCTAATGGTTGACTTCCCACCTATCTCTAAGGAAGATAATCCAGTGGTGCTTGCAGAGTTTATGGCTAGGCACTTCAAGGAAACTGGTGAAGCTTTTAATGTCAACTTAACACCAGACACTATTGGTGGAACTCCTCTTAGAGTTGCAAGTAAGAAGAGAAAATCCAAGAAGACCACTTTAGAAGCTGCTGAAGTTGAAGTCTTTGAACCAAAGTATAAGAAGCAGAAGAAGGCAAAGCTTACTCCTCAAGTAAATGTGGTTGAACCTACCCTTCCATCTATTCAAGAAGAAGTCTATGATCTGGAATCTGTCAAGATTCTAGACAAGAGAACTAGAAGAGGATCTTCAGAAGCTGCTGCAGAATCTATTCAGATTCAACCTAAAGTTCACAAGAGAAGTAGAACTATTAGGAAGCTGAGAGAATCTCAATATGTTGAAGAAGAAGAAGCAAGTATTGAGGCTACTGCTTTAGTAAGAAAGGTTCTGAAATACAAGAGGATTGACGAGTCTTCCTCAGAACCCCAGCCAGAAGCTGTTTCTTCTGAGATGTAACTAATTCAAGTGGGAGTTGATGCTACTGAGTTGGAGACTGCTTTGAGTTTAGAAAAGGAATTAGGAACAACAACAACTCACATTGTCAGGAAGAAGGTTGTTGAAGATGCTAGAAAAGTTGCAGAGTATGCAGAGGCTGTTAAAGGATTGGCCACTCAAGAGGCTGGTGATCTGCTTAAAGCTACAATGGAAGTAAAGAAGGAAGCCGGTTCAGAAGCTGCTGCTTCAAAAGCTACTAGAGGTAACCGTAAGTCTCACATTACCCTCAACCAATATAGACAATATTCCCTTGAATAAAGTCTATAAAACTCTAGATAAAAGCTTTACCCCATCACCATCTACCAAACCTCACAAAAAGCCTGATGATGTCTTTGAGCCCATGTATCCTTCTGTTCTTAAGAGAATAGGAGAAATGACTCAAATGAGAATTGATGTTTGTTAGAGGCTACCTGCTGATCATCCTTTACAACCACCTTTTATTCAGCCACTTCAAACTATTCCTACTGATGAGCAGTTTGATGGTGTGCAAACAGAATCAGCTTCTGAAAATCCTGAAACAACAACATCATCTCAACCATCTCATCCTACCCAAACCAGTGATTCATCTGTTCTTGATGAACTGCCAAATCACTATAAAGGTGAGTTACCTGGTTTTAAGTCAAGCTCAGAGAAAGCCTCTGAAATAGCTCCTGATAGAGTTGTTTCAGAAAGTCAACAACAACCAAACTCACAAATGGCTACAAACAACTGTTCTGAACTGATTATTCATCCTGATTACAAGCGATATCATCTTAGTGCCACTCATTATAATATCTCTTTTGGTATTGCAGTAAGAAATCTAGCCAACAAACAGTCATCCATTCTTGAATTAACTCAACACTCTCATGAACAAACTCTTGGACCTGATTGTACAATTGTATCAGATGCTGATGCTGAAGATGAGCATGCTGTTCCTGCTAAAACAGTTTTAGACTCATCTTTACCTTTTTTTCTAGAATATGTTAATGACCCACCCTTTGTTGTACCAATTCATTCTGCTGCTATTGAAACCTTAAGCACATATGAACCTTTCTCCTCATCTCAAACCATTCCTCAACCTTTAACTACAAATGTCTCACCCCCACCTACCCTTTTACTAGATTATATTGTATTAACATAGGTATGTGAGAACATCTTTGAAGATCTGACTAAGCTTGTGGAGGCTAGAAATCATATCATTCCAATAGATAACTATGAAGATCAATGGACTGCTCTGAGAGAAAGAGTAGACTATGTCATTTGTGAACTTCAGAAGTTGTCTCAAGAAGCTCAGTTTCATACTCTCAACAAATAGTTCAAAGATGTTGCAAGAAGTGGAGATGAACAGGAATCATGCCAGAAGCAGATTGTATATTTCAGATGCTCCCTTCTATTTGGATGCCTCATCAATCGTCACTGCTAGTGTTCATTCTGAGGATAGTAACTTGTCTTGGTTAACAAAGTTAAAGATTCAATCTGATGATCCTATCATTGAGAAGCTAAAAAGAGATTCTGAACAAGAGCAAAGGATCAAGAAGCTTGAAAAAGATCTTTTTGAACAGAAGATGATGTATGAGAATCTCAAGAGGAATATGGCTGTATAGAGAGAAGAATTCAGAGCAAGATAAGAAACTCAAGCTAGAAGATATGATGCTTTAGAAGTTACGATGAATGATATGATGGAAATGATGAAGAAACAAGCCAAACCATAGACTGAAAACATTTAATCTTGTTTACTTCTGATGTTTATCTTGTTTAGCTTCTGATATGTACTTCTTAGCTGCTTTGGTACAATTTTATCTTGCTTCAGACTGTAATTATAGAATTATCTCATGATATGTTTTTCTCACTTCTCTTGTTTGTCTTTATTTTTTAACTTTTTGTTGATGACAAAAGGGGGAGTAGATATAGTATTAATGCTCTGAGTCCCACTAATTTAGTTTTAAAATTGAATTAGGAGAACCTGCTTCTCATCTCTTAGTCTATAAATTCATGTGAAATTATTCTGAGTGTTACTGCATTTTTAACAATGAATTTAATTAACTTGAATAGAACTTAAGGGGAGCTTACAAACCTCACCTTAAAGAGCTATTGGACTTAGGGGGAGCTTACAAACCTCAGACCCTAAAAGTCAATTTGCTAATTAGATTAACAACAATTTTACAAGAGCCAAACCTCTGCTGAAATTGTTACACATCAAAGTTCATTTAGAATTTCTTAACAAGTTTCATATCTTAGAAGTTCTAAAGTCTTAAGAGTCTTATATGATTTGTATTATGAACACCCCTGATTGTATATTAAATGTTCAACCCTCAAACATTTTCTTTGTGATTCTGTTTGAATAGAAGTCTCTTGCAGTTGTGCTTGAGCATAAGAAGTCTCTTGCAGTTGTGCTTGAGCATAGAAAATCTCTTGCAGTTTATGCTTGAACTATTTGAAGTCTCTTGTAGTTGTGCTTGAGCATTTGTAATCAGATATTGATTTTAGTGAACTCTCCTTGGAAGTGCAAGGAGGAGTGGACTACTTCCGGTTAGTGGAAAGAACCACTATAAATTTCTCTGTGTCTTTCTTCTCCCTCTCTCTCTATCTCTTTACTTATCCGCTGTATTTAGAATCTGAACACTGCATCAGAACCTAAACTCTATCAGCTTCTGATCAGTGAACTCAATTTTAAGAGAAGAAAATGAAAACACAATTCAAACTCCCATTCTTGTGTTTTTCTCACCTTCATAACCATGTGGCTAATTTTCAATGGATGTCAAATAATTTTTTTTCAGAATTCTTAAAGGACAAGTTAGAAAGAACCTGAGTTTAAATACTAAATAAATATTCCCTCCATTTTACAATACTTATCACTTTTGAGAAAATTACATATACCAATGAATCAAATAAATTGTTATATTTGATAAAATTTTGTGTTTTTTCTAAAATACTCTTACCCATTTATTATTTCATTATATAACTTTTAATCAAGTAACATATGTGGCTAATTTTCAATGAATGTCAAATAATTTTTTCAAAATTTTAAAGGACAATTTAGAAAAAAAAAACTAATATATATAGGAGAACCTGAGTTTGAAAACTAAATAAATATTCCTTCCGTTTTACAATACTTGTCACTTTTGAGGAAATTACACATATCAAAGAATCAAATAAATCTTGTCATTTTTGATAAAATTCTATGTTTTTTCTAAAATACTCTTACCCATTTATTATTTCATTATATAACTTTTAATCAAGTAACATATGTGGCTAATTTTCAATGAATGTCGAATAAATTTTTCAGAATTCTTAAAGGACAAGTTAGAAAAAAAAAACTAATATATATAGGAGAACCTGAGTTTGAAAACTAAATAAACATTGCTTCCGTTACAATATTTGTCACTTTTGAGGAAATTACACATATCCAAGAATCAAATAAATTTTGTTATTTTTGATAAAATTCTTTGTGTTTTTTCTATAATACCCTTACCCATTTATAATTTCTTTATATAACTTTTAATCAAGTAACATATTTACTCATGTGGCTAATTTTCAATGGATGTCAAATAATTTTTTCAGAATTCTTAAAGGACAGGATATTTAGAAAAAAACTAATAAATATAGGAGAACCTGAGTTTGAATGCTAATTAAATATTCCTTCTGTTTTATAATACTTGTCACTTTTGAAGACATTACACATACCAAAGAATCAAATAAATTTTATTATTTTTGATAAAATGCTGTGTTTTTTCTTAAATACTCTTACCCATTTATTATTTCATTATCTAACTTTTAATCAAGTAACATATGTGGCTAATTTTCAATGAATGTCAAATAAATTTTTCAGAATTCTTAAAGGACAAGTTAGAAAAAAAAACTAATATATATAGGAGAACCTGAGTTTGAAAACTAAATAAATATTCCTTCCGTTTTACAAAACTGGTCATTTTGAGGAAATTACACATATCAAAGAATCAAATAAATTTTTGTTATTTTTGATAAAATTCTTTGTGTTTTTTCTATAAAACCCTTACCCATTTATAATTTCATTATATAACTTTTAATCAAGTAACATATTTACTCATGTGGCTAATTTCAATGGATGTCAAATAATTTTTTCAGAATTCTTAAAGGATAGGATATTTATAAAAAAACTAATAAATATAGGAGAACCTGAGTTGGAATACTAAACAAACATTCCTTCCGTTTTATAATACTTGTCACTTTTGAGGAAATTACACATACCAATGAATCAAATAAATTTTGTTATTTTTGATAAAATTCTTTGTGTTTTTTCTAAAATACTCTTTCCCATTTATTATTTCATCATATAACTTTTAATCAAGTAACATATGTGGCTTATTTTAAATGAATGTCGAATAATTTTTTCAGAATTCTTAAAGGACAAGTTAGAAAAAAAAACTAATATATATAGGAGAACCTGAGTTTGAAAACTAAATAAATATTTCTTCCGTTCTACAATATTTGTCACTTTTGATAAAATTACACATATCCAAGAATCAAATAAATTTTGTTATTTTTGATAAAATTCTTTGTGTTTTTTCTATAATACCCTTACCCATTTATAATTTCTTTATATAACTTTTAATCAAGTAACATATTTACTCATGTGGCTAATTTTCAATGGATGTCAAATAATTTTTTCAGAATTCTTAAAGGATAGGATATTTATAAAAAAACTAATAAATATAGGAGAACCTGAGTTGGAATATTAAACAAACATTCTTTCCGTTTTATAATACTTGTCACTTTTGAGGAAATTACACATACCAATGAATCAAATAAATTTTGTTATTTTTGATAAAATTCTTTGTGTTTTTTCTAAAATACTCTTTCCCATTTATTATTTCATCATATAACTTTTAATCAAGTAACATATGTGGCTTATTTTCAATGAATGTCGAATAATTTTTTCAGAATTCTTAAAGGACAAGTTAGAAAAAAAAACTAATATATATAGGAGAACCTGAGTTTGAAAACTAAATAAATATTTCTTCCGTTTTACAATATTTGTCACTTTTGATAAAATTACACATATCCAAGAATCAAATAAATTTTGTTATTTTTGACAAAATTCTTTGTGTTTTTTCTATAATACCCTTACCCATTTATAATTTCTTTATATAACTTTTCATCAAGTAACATATTTACTCATGTGGCTAATTTTCAATGGATGTCAAATAATTTTTTCAGAATTCTTAAAGGACAGGATATTTAGAAAAAAACTAATAAATATAGGAGAACCTGAGTTTGAATGCTAAATAAATATTCCTCCCGTTTTACAATACTGGTCATTTTGAGGAAATTACACATATCAAAGAATCAAATAAATTTTTGTTATTTATGATAAAATTCTTTGTGTTTTTTCTATAATACCCTTACCCATTTATAATTTCATTATATAACTTTTAATCAAGTAACATATTTACTCATGTGGCTAATTTCAATGGATGTCAAATAATTTTTTCAGAATTCTTAAAGGATAGGATATTTATAAAAAAACTAATAAACATAGGAGAACCTGAGTTGAAATACTAAACAAACATTCCTTCCGTTTTATAATACTTGTCACTTTTGAGGAAATTACACATACCAATGAATCAAATAAATTTTGTTATTTTTGATAAAATTCTTTGTGTTTTTTCTAAAATACTCTTTCCCATTTATTATTTCATCATATAACTTTTAATCAAGTAACATATGTGGCTTATTTTAAATGAATGTCGAATAATTTTTTCAGAATTCTTAAAGGACAAGTTAGAAAAAAAAACTAATATATATAGGAGAACCTGAGTTTGAAAACTAAATAAATATTTCTTCCGTTCTACAATATTTGTCACTTTTGATAAAATTACACATATCCAAGAATCAAATAAATTTTGTTATTTTTGATAAAATTCTTTGTGTTTTTTCTATAATACCCTTACCCATTTATAATTTCTTTATATAACTTTTAATCAAGTAACATATTTACTCATGTGGCTAATTTTCAATGGATGTCAAATAATTTTTTCAGAATTCTTAAAGGATAGGATATTTATAAAAAAACTAATAAATATAGGAGAACCTGAGTTGGAATATTAAACAAACATTCTTTCCGTTTTATAATACTTGTCACTTTTGAGGAAATTACACATACCAATGAATCAAATAAATTTTGTTATTTTTGATAAAATTCTTTGTGTTTTTTCTAAAATACTCTTTCCCATTTATTATTTCATCATATAACTTTTAATCAAGTAACATATGTGGCTTATTTTCAATGAATGTCGAATAATTTTTTCAGAATTCTTAAAGGACAAGTTAGAAAAAAAAACTAATATATATAGGAGAACCTGAGTTTGAAAACTAAATAAATATTTCTTCCGTTTTACAATATTTGTCACTTTTGATAAAATTACACATATCCAAGAATCAAATAAATTTTGTTATTTTTGACAAAATTCTTTGTGTTTTTTTCTATAATACCCTTACCCATTTATAATTTCTTTATATAACTTTTCATCAAGTAACATATTTACTCATGTGGCTAATTTTCAATGGATGTCAAATAATTTTTTCAGAATTCTTAAAGGACAGGATATTTAGAAAAAAACTAATAAATATAGGAGAACCTGAGTTTGAATGCTAAATAAATATTCCTCCCGTTTTACAATACTGGTCATTTTGAGGAAATTACACATATCAAAGAATCAAATAAATTTTTGTTATTTATGATAAAATTCTTTGTGTTTTTTCTATAATACCCTTACCCATTTATAATTTCATTATATAACTTTTAATCAAGTAACATATTTACTCATGTGGCTAATTTCATTGGATGTCAAATAATTTTTTCAGAATTCTTAAAGGATAGGATATTTATAAAAAAACTAATAAACATAGGAGAACCTGAGTTGAAATACTAAACAAACATTCCTTCCGTTTTATAATACTTGTCACTTTTGAGGAAATTACACATACCAATGAATCAAATAAATTTTGTTATTTTTGATAAAATTCTTTGTGTTTTTTCTAAAATACTCTTTCCCATTTATTATTTCATCATATAACTTTTAATCAAGTAACATATGTGGCTTATTTTCAATGAATGTCGAATAATTTTTTCAGAATTCTTAAAGGACAAGTTAGAAAAAAAACTAATATATATAGGAGAACCTGAGTTTAAAAACTAAATAAATATTTCTTCCGTTTTACAATATTTGTCACTTTTGATAAAATTACACATATCCAAGAATCAAATAAATTCTGTTATTTTTGATAAAATTCTTTGTGTTTTTTCTATAATACCCTTACCCATTTATAATTTCTTTATATAACTTTTAATCAAGTAACATATTTACTCATGTGGCTAACTTTCAATGGATGTCAAATAATTTTTTCAGAATTCTTAAAGGACAGGATATTTAGAAAAAAACTAATAAATATTCCTTCCGTTTTACAATACTTGTCACTTTTGAGGAAATTACACATATACCAATGAATCATTTTTTTTAATTATTTTTGATAAAATTTTCTTTGTTTTTTCTATAATATCATTACCCATTTATTATTTAATTATATTATTTCTCTCTCTACAATAAATAGATAAGAGTATTGTTGATAAACCAATAATTAATGTTGCATTGAAACTTGAAAGTGACAAATAAAGTGAAACAAAATTATTTTTTCTAAAAGCGACATGTATTATGAAACGGATGAAATAATGTCATGTTGTTCACTTCTCTTGTATTATATATAGAGGTAGAGGCGAGAGGTAGAATAAACCTACAAAAACACACAATAGTATACAACAAAGTCATTAAGCAAAAAATCAATGAAGTCTGTTTATTCTCTAACCCTAATTTACTTCCTCCTCATCACTATTAATCTTTCATTAGTTTTCAGTGCGTTAGTATTGGACACATTAGGTTTTCCCCTTCAATCAGGTGATAGTTACCAAATTATCCCATTAATTAGTGACCACCGTGGTGGAATAGTAATAGGTCAAACCGATGATTCAGATTGTGCATATCTTGTCACACAATATGATTCGAATGTTGGTTTACCAGTGAAATTCCTCTCCACAGATAGCCGTGGTTCTATCTTAACGGGTAGTCCAATTGATATTGAATTCCTATTTAAGCCTAAGTGTGTTGATTCATCAAAATGGTTGGTATTTTATGATAGTAAATTAGATCCTTATTTGCCAATACATTCTGTTGGTATTGGTGGTCCTAAAAACTACCCTTCTCATACTCAAATATTAAATGGTAATTTTAGTATTCAGATATCTGAGGTATTTCCAGTTGCTTATATGCTTAATTATTGTACTATGGATCGTTGTTCGTATATTGGGACAAACACCGATTTTATCGGTAATGAAACTGATAGGCGTTTGATATTGAGCAAACCTATTGTCTTTGTGTTTGAACGTGATAGGTTCGGTTTTTAAGTTCTTGCAAATTCTTATTTGCTCGTCAACAAAAGACAGATAAATAAAGTTATTCATGCTAAGTTAGCACCAATCAAATCATTTATTTGTTTTGATGGATGTCAACTTAACATTTGTAACTGTACCCTCTTGTTATATATGATATATGGATTATGTTCTTGTTGTATTAATGTAAGCATTTGTGAAATAGTGTATTGTTGTGTGTTCCTTTTCTTGTAACCTATTTATTTGTGGTGTTCATGTGTATAATAAATAATATTCACTTTAATTTTCTTGTTATTGATGTTTTTTTTTTTTAATCTATTGATCCATATGAAAAAAATATTCGTTGAGAGATTAATTTATTGATTTTAATTTGATCTCGGTTAAGTAGGTTCAATAGATAAATAACTTGAGATCTCTCAAAAAAAGAAAGATAAATAACTTAGGAGAATAATATTGAACGTGTTAGCTAGGTTCAATAGATCTTTTTTTTATTTTAAAAAAACTAGGTTAAATAGAGAAAAATAAAATAAAATTTTGATATATTTGGAAAAATATATTTCCTGAAAAAGAAGAAGAAGATATATTGGAAAAATATGATGAGTTTAACTGTAAGTCAGCTAGCATATTCTAAGTCGTCCAAAGAAAATGGATGGAAATTTGCTAGCCCCTAGCTCACTTGTTTTCAATATGGTTTTGTGGATGGTTATAGAACTAAGAAAAAGTTAATAGTTTAAGAAAAAAAGAATAGGACAAAAAAATAGGGAGAGATAAATGGTATCAAGCAAAAAAATATAGATTTTTAGGAATTATTGTTGCTTCGTCAACCTTTGTTGCATAGTCGGATCTGGATACCTATGGGGTCTATCAATAAGATTATATATGTCCGGTGGAGATGTTTGATGGAAATAAACGCGCGTCATCACTAGTTTTCCACTTAATTAACCAAATAAATTATGGTAAACTAATGGTCATACAACTAAAAAAATATGGTCACACATACCATATATTTGGTTAACTGAAATTTTTCAGAGCGGTACAAAGGGATGTATGATGTAGTATTTTTCCATCAAACAAAAGTAAGTATTTTATATCGTCTCCTCAGGGACTGACGCGATATTAACAGCCGTTCAACAATCGATACCATTTTGAGCTAAAAGATTAGTTAGTTTGTTTGTTTAAACTATATGAACTAAGTTGCAAAAGTAAAAGTTGAGATTAATAAGGCGTGAAACTTGTTAGGATTAGAGTTCCTTGACCAAGCGCCACATATAACCTAATGATCGTATACGAATTCTAGCTTTTCTTTGATATTATCACGTATCCCTCGATAATATCAGTGTACATATTAAGGGTGTCTACCTATCATTGCTTTTTTGTTTTTATGTATTTTTTCTGTCTTTTCAATAAGAGTGTTGCTATATGGCATGACACCATCATGCACGAAATCTGTTTCAATAAGAGCGTTGGAAAGCATACCCATCTCCTCAACTTCTAGATCTTCTTCAGAACCTCCAGCAGGTGACTCATCTTTAGACTCATCATCTTTGAGAGCTTTTGAAGACTTTCCTTTAGACTTAAATGTTATAGACTTGGACTTCTTAGCATATTCATCTTCATTGAGCCTTAACTCATAACATTTGAGAGAGATTATAAGATCTTCAAGACTAAATGTATTCATATCTCTAGCTTCCTCAATAGCTGTCACCTTAGGTCTCCAGTTAGCAGGCAAGCTTCTTAGAATCTTGTTCACAAAAGTTACATAATTTTTCTCCCCATTTTCAAGTTACTCAAGGTCACAATGAACCCTAAGAGAAAACAACAAATAAAGATTTTTGGTTATTTCTCTAATGAGATCTCACTACTCAAGGTGTTTGTGATTTGTGAAGTGTTTTCCAACCCAAGAACCTCTCAAAGACCCGCAACCCTAAAGTTACCTCTTTTGGGTTTTCAAGATTCTATATGTTGAAGCTCTCTCAAAAGTTTGAAGTATGAACTCTTGTATACAGTTATGATTCAGGCAAAATCGTGTCACGATTTGTCTGGATCGTGTCAGATTGGAGTCATAATCAGTATGCACTAATCGTGTTCCTCAAAATCGCGCCACAAATACATCCTCCGCGCCACAATTTTCTCGCATAATCAACCTCCAAAAGATGAATTAAAATCATGCCACAATTTCTCATTTTGTGTCACGATTTTCTTTCAGAACCTCAACATTAATTTGAGCCAATTTCAACAATTTTAAAGAGTAAAAAAGGCAACTTCTCAACATCTATATTGAGAAAAACTGATGTCCCACATCAGATATATACGACTATTGATAAAAGTTTATAAAGAGGTGGCACTGCTCATCTTACAAGCCGGATTTGTGGGTTATGTTAGGCCTAACCACAATTTCTAACATGGTTTCAAAGCCTAACGAACGGGAACCTCCCCCCCCCCCCCCCCAATCTCCCATTTAAACACACGCACCAAGCCTAGAATAGATAAGACTCTCAATAAGGGTTTATAAAGAGAAGACACTCCTCACTTTACTTCCGATTTTGTAAGAAAGAGTTAGACCTTACAATCTGATTTTGTAAGGAAAAGTATGACCTCAAATTTCATCAATTTAATTTGTGTAAATTTCAACTTTAGACTTTTAGAAACAAAAACAAGTAAAAAAGGTAAAATATTGATGACCGTAAGGATCAGGTTGGCCTAACTTTTTTTTAACTGCAAGAATTTTATTATATAAGGATAAAAAGTACAAAGATTAATTAAACTACAAGTTAGAAAAAGTATCAGGCGTTATCGATCCACCAAAAAGACCTCCCACTAAATCACGACAAAATACAAAGCAACGGTTTGAAAACAGAAAGATTAACTTATTATTGAATACTTAACTGGAGATTTTATTTAAACTACATATCTTTCGGATTGAGGAGCATCTTCAACATCAACGAATACAACTTTAATGGGTTGAATTTTTTATTTAAACTACATATCTTTCGAATCGAGGAACATCTTCAACATCAACGAATACAATTTCAAAGGGTTGAATTTTTTTATTCAAACTACAGATCTTCCGGATGGAGGAACATCTTCAACATCAACAAATACAATTTCAAAGGGTTGAAAATTTTTATTCAAACTACAGATCTTTCGGATGGAAGAACATCTTCAACATCAACGAATACAATTTCAAAGGGTTGAAAGTTTTTATTCAAACTACAGATCTTTCGGATGGAGGAGCATCTTCAACATCAACGAATACAACTTCAAAAGGTTTAAAATTTTCACTCATGATCAAACGCATTCCATTCTCATTATCAAAAAATCTTCCAATATTATTACATAAACCAGGTGTATCACTGTTGGTGGGACAAAACACAAGCTTGTATCCAAAAAAACCACTTCTCTCAATCTTAAACAAACCATCTATAATACTCTTACCATTAACACCACCACCAATACCTACCCATGGTTCAATGAAACCACCTTTAAATACCACCCACTTGGAAGATTCAGCACATTTGGTCTTCTTTTCAAATACAAGATCTAGTGATGTGAAGCCAGTAAAGATGAAATCATTGATTTTTTCTTTTGGGATAAATTTTAGTGGCAAGCTTTTAACATCCTTAGAAAAAGCTTGTTGTACAACAAGTGGACATTCTGTCTCATTAAGCCTCAGTCCACCACCACTTCCATCGGCTGGCGAAATAAAGTATTTCTTACTCACAAGAACAGGTTTTCCATTTTTATCCTTCACTTGTTCAACTGCTTGAGTAAAGGGTAATGGAAAGTAGGTGGTTAGGGCAAAGAGGAGGAAAGAGAGGGTGGTGAGTAATGTAGGGTTCATGGTTTGTCAAGGATATATCAATGTTGAGATATGTTTGTGTGTATTTGTTTTGCAATTGTTGAATGGCTCAAACCCTTATTTACAGACTATTTGTTATTAAGAAATCATTCATGTTTATCTAATGTTATATAAACAAATATATAGGTCACATGCATGAAAATATTAAATTAAATTGGAATCCAACGTTCATATCATATGACCTGTCTCTCACATGATGCCACTCCCATCTTCTCATTAAACTATTCTTGTATTGCTATTTGGATAGTTTTTACTCAATTCACGTGCTCCTCATGGGAAATAATATTCATCCGTATAACCAAGTTGATTCAGCTCTTGGATTCATAATCTTAATTTTGTAGCACATGATTCAGCTCCTCATGGGAAATAATATATCAGTTTTGGGAGCACACTTTTTTTTCAATAAGCTAGGAGTTCGGTTTGGTAGAGGATGATATCTGGCATTCGTAGTGGTGTCGGGTTAGGGGTGGGGAGCTGGTTTGAGGATAATGTTCGTAGGGTGGTCGGTGGAGGGAGTGACACTTCTTTTTGGTTGGATAATTGGGTTGGGGGAGCACCTTTACGAGTGCAATTTCCCCGCCTATTTGATCTGGCTGAAAACAAAGGGATGGCAGTGAGGGAGATGGAAAGGAGAGGGTGGGTGGATGGAGGTGGTGCTTGGGAGTGAAGGATGCACCTTTTGCCTTGGGAAGAGGAGACCGTTACCAAGTGTTCGTCCTTTCTGTGTAATATTGTTTTGCAGGATAATATTCTTGACAGGTGACGATGGATTCTTGTTCCTATTAACGGTTACTCCGTTAAGGGGACTTACCAGTATCTTACGCTGTCTGACGCACCTCTGGAGCGCGGCCTTTTTGATGCAGTCTGGCTGAAGCAAGTTCCGCTAAAGGTTTCCGTGTTTGTTTGGCGACTCCTTCGCAACAAACTCCCAACCAAAGACAATCTTCTCCGTAGGAGAGTCCTTCACCATGACGACACCTTTTGCATTGGAGGGTGCGGCTGCCCGGAGACTACGATTCATCTTCTTTTCCGCTGTGACATCTTTGGTAGCTTGTGGCACTGTATATATTAGTGGGTCGGTATTTCATTCATATCTCCAGACTAAATTCGCGATCATCTTTATCAGTTTGGTTATATGGCGGGGTTACTGCGATTTACACATTCTTTCCTCAAAGTGATCTGGCATGCATGTGTTTGGGTTGTTTGAAGGAAAGAAACAACAAGATTTTTTAGCGCAAAGTTTAGGATTTGGTCCATTTATTAGACAATGTAAAGTTTATGTCTTTTTCATGGTTAAAAGCGAATATGCTCACTTCCGCTTTCCCTTATAATAAAGGGTGGCGGCACCCTTTATTATATATAGTTGTTAGCGAGTAGCTTTCTTGTTATTTTTTCGTTGTGTTTTTATGGCAACAAATACTTAACATTGTATTTTGTTGAGTGATTCTCTTTTGCAAATCTTGTGCGAAATTAATCACTATTTGGTGAATTATTATATTCCATTTTAACTTCTTAAAAAAAATTAAAACTGTTTAATATATTTAATTTTTTAGTCTCTTGAAAATCAACGAAAGTAAAATATCATGGAGAAGTTTATAAAAAATAAATTCATTAGCTCCTCGTGGCCAAAATATATTCAACAACCTATTCGACTATTTTTTATCATGACAAAGCTGACTTTGCTCTTCTAAGGATATGCTTATTTATTTATATAGTTCCACGAGGAACGTAACGTTTATATCTTTGTTTTCGAAGTAAATGTGCGAAAATACACTTTCGTTAGTTTTATCAACGGTGCCAATCCACATATGGAAGTACTCACTGTTATTTCCAAGGGTTTTAATAGGATCTCCATTTAAATTTAACCTTTATACATAAAAAATTTACATAAAAATAGTTATTAAACAAACGATTATAAAAATTTCATCTCTTTTTTTATTTTATTTAAAAATTCCGGGGTAATTGCATACCAGGGACAAGTGTTTGAAACCTTGCAAATATAGTTTCAATATCTTCATCATCCTTCACTTTACTTAAAAAGTTGAAGATGTAAAGTTTCTAATTTTGACAAGAGGAAAAACTAAAATAAAAAAAACTGAATCATCATCATCATCTTACAATAACGTCCAAATAAAAAAACTGAACCATCTTGTCTTGTTATAACGTACAAATAGGAGATAAACCAATCATAGAAAGAGCTGAATCAGCTAACTCTATTTGGCCAAAATAATGGACCAACTTAATAGGCTAATGTTTGTCAATTATTAAACCTAATGAGCTGTTGGATTTCAACTATTTACTATTTTCTTACATCAACAGAATTGTACATGTTTATCATTTCTCTTAGATAAATTGTATTATGTTAGTTTATAGATATACTGTAACGTGTTAGTTTGTTTTGTTGTGGCATGATTATATTCTTTTTCTGAAATCTCTTTGTGCTTTTGAACTGTTTTTTTAGTGAAATAGTTTTTTGCTCTTTTAATTTTTTTTAAAATATTATTAAAAATATATTCACGAGCTCCTCGTGGCCATATTTTTATTCTTGAGATGCATAGTGACTCACACGTTAGTTTTTATACTACCTCTGTCTTCATTTATAAAACCCTTTTGGAATTTTTTTGGGTCCTTTTTTATAGAGTTACGATCATCTTCAAATATCAAGATGTATTAATTAATTTTTCACAATAATACCCTTAATTAAATGTTGAGAATTAAAGATTAACTTTTTCTCTCTCTTAATAATTCAAGGATAATTTTGGCAAGAGAGTGTATATTCTTGACGAATTTAATGTAAATACTAATTTTCTTAATTCATGTGCTTTTAGCAAAAATGTCTTATATAGAAGCACGGAGGTAGTATTTTTTATCGATTTTGCGACGACATACAAGCTAAAGGCTAAAGCTAGCCTATTTAAATAATTTTATAGTAAGTGAAATTGTTAGATATGATGTCATGATCGAAATTCAAACTTTGACTCTTTAACCTATTTGTGTAAGTTTTAAATGGTTGTGTCATTTGATCTATTTAAAAACAAAAAACTATTCTTAAAACATGTTTACATTGTATCAATCCTCAAAATACATGTAGTTTAAACTTTTTACATCCATTATTTCAGTGATTCAGCTTATATACATAAGCAGTTAAAGTCATTTTATTTTCCTAAAATATATCAAATAAAACAAAATAAAATATCAAAATCGAAGTCTTCGTTTCTCCTCTCCTCCAAACTCCCAATCAAAACCTAAACGATTAGATTATGAATTTTGAAATAAAAAGGATAGAAGAGAACAATTAGAGAAAAAAAGAAGGGGGAAAACATGAACAACTCCAACAAAACAGATGCAAGAAAGGAAGACACAAAAGTATCTTATGCCACTTAATTATTAAATGTTTAAATTGTTCAAGAACATAGTTCAACACAATAAAAACAAAAGTTACATAATCTAGTTATCTATATAGAAATTCTTCAAACAACAGACTTGATAAACTCAGCTTCATACGTAGCAGCATCAACAAACACAACATGATAAACCTCATGTTCAGTCAAATTCAAACGTCTTCCAGCTTCATCATTATCAAACCTTCCAATATCCAAACAAGTAGGAGACCCCGTAACACAAAACCCTAGTTGATAACCAAATCCAGATGCATGTTTCTGAATATTAAATTTACCACTCAATGTTTGCACACCAGGGTAATTTTCAGGACCACCAATACCAACACAAGCTTTTCCAATAACATTATCAACAAATATTAACCATTTTGTTGATGCAGCACAACTAGGTTTTTTTAGGTACTCAATCTCAAGTGGTGTACCAGTGAAAATTATACCAGGACTTATTCCTGGTATGGTGAATTTCACTGGTAGACCATTTTTGACTTCTCTACGATCTTGTAGGACGGTGACCGGACACTTTAAATCACCGGTTTTTCCTAATCTTACTCCTCCTCCTCCGGGGCCACGAAGTGCTGGCAAAATGTAGTATTGGCCACCAGGAAAAATGGGGTTACCATTTATGTCTAATACTTGCTCAACAACATCATTTGAGGTTGCTAGTGAAAGATTGGTGATGAAAACAAAGATGAAGAAAGAAAGGGTTAGTGATAAAACATGCTTCATGGTTAGATAGGGATGCTTTTTGTTTGTGTTTTGGTTGGTTACATCTACCTCAATATATAGTAGGAAAATAGTAGTGAAGAACACTTTCCATAGTAGTGAACTAGCATGTGATGTGACATATGTTTGACACACGTGGGAAACTATTGGATAGGATCACCTAAATGTGCTTTTTATTTTAATATAAAGTTGTGTATTTTTCATTATAAAAGGTTCCATGCGTTCCACGAAGACGGAACTATTTGATGAATTTTTAATTCCTTCACGTGGAGCACGACCTTAGTTTTATATATGCTTTGCCTGCTTGCGTTTTTGTTATCTGTACTAGTGTCAACTCGGGGAATAATGTACACGTCTTTTTGTTGGGTAAAAAAGAGATAAAATAATACAAAATTAAGTAAAGAGTAAAATTAAAAAAAGTGTGTTAACACCAAAATACAATATCTTTTATATAAGATTAAGATAAGATTTTTATTATAATGTTGAATATTGTTTCTATTATCGCGGATTGTTTATTTAATTATTGTGCAATGTTTCTATTTTAGTAAGTGTTCTAGATTGACCTAAGACCTATTCGACTAAACTCGGGTCTGATCTGAGTCCACTAAGAAAGTGATACCATACTGTCGACACGTCTAAAAATAATTTGATATTGGTTCGGGTCGAGAGTTCCTCACCTACAAATTCATGGGTTATGCTACGGACTACACGCTTGTACTAGTTGGTAGATGAAAGGTTGACAACCAAGCCCCACTTACCCACTGTATGTATATATACTTAAGCTCAATCTAAGTACTAGTGAAGATTATACACTATGGTTTATTCTTGGTAAGTTGAATTTCACTGGTAATACATTTATAACTTCATTGTAATCTTGTATGACAATAGCTTCACTCTCATAATCACTTGATTTTCCTAGTCTTAATCCTCCATCATGGTGCCTACGAATTGTAGGCAAAATGTAGTATTTTCCAACTGAAAAAATGGGGTTACCATTTTTGTCCAATACTTGCTCAACAACATCATTTTAGAAAGCTGATCCTCTTTTTTCAAAACAAAAAAAAAAGCTAGTGAAAGATTGGTAATCAAAACAAAGAGGAGGAAGGAAAGGGTGAGTGATAAAACATGTTTCATGGCTACTTATTGAGTTGTAGGATTTAAGATAAAATTGAATTACAACGATTCAAATGAAAACAATATAAAATGTTCTTAAAACATTGACAACTCCTCTAACTAACCTCTTACTTGCCTTCCAATACAAAAAAATAAAATAAAATAAAAACATAGCCAAAAATATCCCCAGCTACCAAGTAGATATTCACATTTTTTTGTGAATTCTTTATTTTTTTTATTAAAAACAATATTTTTACAAAATAAAAGAACTAATAAAATTATTATTTCATCTTTTTTAAATAGAAATATGATTACGATGATTAACTTTTTTAAATAAAATCTGGGAAAAAAAATATAAAAATGCCCTATTAAGGAGGTATATATATTCTGAAAAGAAAAAAAAAATTGCTGGAAGGTAAACCGAAACATCGAAAATTACTTGTATTACAGAGGATAAAACACTTTTAATCCATTAATAATTAATAAAGGTATAATCCACTAATGTAGATTTTTATATTTTCATTTTTTTGTGTTAGCCTTAATATTCTTTGAAGAAAAGATCTCTGATGATCCAAAGTTTAATTTGAAAGTAAGCAAAGTCAAGACAAAAAAAATCAATATTAAAAAACCCGAGCTCAAGTTATCTTAATAACTAATGTAAATTTAGTGATAGTTAAATGTGTATACCAATTTTATAGACTATTACTTTTTTCCAATTTATGAGGTACTCACGCGTCGTGTAAAAATGACTAAAATATCCTTCAGATTATATAATCTGAAAAAATAATACGAAATGCACTGTGGATTATATAATCCGAACGAATTATATATAACCCTCAAAGACCTCTAAGTGTGAAAATAATATGATTTTGACTGTCTGTTTAGAATTTCTTCAAATTTACAGTAAGGTACATCCATGTGACGACTGGAGTGGGAAAATGTCGTGACAAGCCCTACCGGCTTTAGGAGATACATACATGTATCATGGAAAAGAGTATGGTTGTGGACATAACTTACTTTTACCAAGCCAAACCCGCTTGAATGTACCGTGGTAAGTTAATTGCTGCTCGGCTACAAATGTGATGGATGATGTCTTAAGCACAACTCCCGAAAATGTATGTTTTTCTGAAAAAATGCCTAGAATAAAATATGTTTTTTTTCGTTACTTGAGGACAAGCAACAATTTAAGTTTGGGATTGTGATGACAGCTCATCATACATTATTCTTAGCATGTTTTTCCAGTCATTTTCAGTAGGTTTTAGCAGCAAAAAGGAGGAGTATTGGAACGATTGTCAAGACTTTGGGAAGACAAAGAATGAAGATTCAAGAGGCCTCAGAAGACTTTACATAGGAATGAATTTTGTTTCCAAATTACGAGGCAGGTTATTTGAAGACAGAAATCTAAAAACGACGAAGATCGAAGAAATTGGGCTCGAAAGCACAGCATCATGCGTCTAGGGCATGACAAAGCATTTCTATGTGCCTAGGGCATGCAAGATGCGCCTCAAGCATCTGCAAAGAGGCATATGTGCCTCAAGCATATGCCATGCGCCCCAAGCATCTCAAAATGCGGGGGCACAATCGTCATTTTATTCGTTTTCGTGGATAAAACCTGCATTTTTAGCCCAAACCCAGTTAGAAAATCTCCACTATAAATACTAACCTTTCTCATTCAGAATTTCTCGTTCCACTTCAAGAGGAAGGCTACTTTGGAGCTTCAGGAGAGAATCTATCTTCTCTTTGATTTTCTAGGGTATGTTTTTATCTTTACTAATTTGTTTTAGTTACCATGTGTAACTAAATCTTTTTAGGTTAGAAATATAAGATAAACCTCTATATATTTTTGTTGGATATTTTTTTAATTTAATATCTCATTTATTTATTTATTTATTATTTTGTTCCCTATTAAGTTTTATTAGATTATAGTTTTTATGTCCCCGTGATCTTAGCTGAGTTGGTAAGGACAATGCATAATATATGCAAGGTTATAACTATCTGTCTAGGAAGTAAGTGATTATTAATTAGCGAAAGAAAACCATAGAAATTGTTGACCCTAGATGTAGGTACCTAGTGGATGATACCCATTGGGTCATGTGGTGCATTACCGAAACGAGGAAGTAACTGGTTAGTTATTAGGGAAACAAGCACCTAGTTGTCTGACTTAAAGCTATAACTTAATAGAACCATTCTCTTAAAACCCTCAGTAAGGTAGACGTAAATTAGGGCTGCCCGTTTGTGGAACTACTAAGTAAGCGTAGAGAGAGGGTGCTATGAGTGTCCTAAGATTCATAGATGGGAAGACCTAAGGGAACCTTGACCTTCATTGCCTTGGGAAACACTGGAAAGCCAATTTAAGTTTATGTTTCAATTACCTTTGAATTAACAAGACTTCGCACGTAAGGATCACCGTGCGGTCAGCAGGTGCAGTTAGCCATCAGAGGGAAATGCCTGATTAGGTACCCAGTGGATGATGCCCATTGGGTAGAGTGGTGCCCTACCTATTTAGAAAACTCCCAACGAGCTCATCACTTGTATAGTCTATCTAAGATAAATAAACGCGACATATTTATTACTTATTATCCAACAATTCATATACAGAGGGGATTCGAAGAATCCTAACCGCTGCTTTATTTTCTGCAACCAAAATAGGTAAATTCTCTCTGTTGCAAACAGATAAAAATTGCAAGCTATCTTTTATACCGTCAAACTTACAAAAATAAGTAACAAGAATTGTTCGGACAAAACAACAATCCATGTGGATACGATACTCTGTTTATTAATTTATTACTTGATGAAAACGTCTGGCACACTTGCCATAAAAACAGTTTCACAAAAAGAAACGCAAGCCCAATTGGGACATCATCAACTGGTCAGGTTGCGTATTTTTCCTAGTCGACGTTCAGAGCCCACTGGTCGGGTTGATATAAATGTTGGCAGCTTTTGTATAGATGCCTTTTATTCCTGCTAGAGTCAAATATAGAAGACAACAATAATTTCTAAAGAAAATAGGGTGTCTCGATAAAAACCTACAAAATAAGTCTCAAAGGTCGAAAACAGTTAGGATAACTCCACATTTTATCTTCTGGCGCTTAATGATGGGACCATTGCTTTAGCTTTATACATTTATTTCATTCTGGCGTGTTGTTTGATGAGTTATTGCCTACCAAACTTGATTTATTTGAAATATAACTTTACTTCCGAACTTCCAAAATAAAGGAGTCTTAATCATTCTCAATCATATTTAATATTTACTCTTTGTCTTCCTCCTTTTTGTCTATATATTTTTATCCTCTTCCTATTCATTCTCCTACTAAATTGGAAATATCTTATACAATTTTACTATTTTTTGTTCTCCTACTAACTCATGACTATCTCCTCCATTAACTTACCATGCTCCTACTAAATCCGAACAAACTCGCTCACTCCATTATTCTTTATGTCTTCATTTCCTCCTACGAAGTTGGAACTAAGTTTTCTGCTCAATTTTATTCTTCTACGTGGGTCTGGCGCTATTTAATCTATTATTTCTGTTTTTTACTAAGCAGTGAGTTCAGTTCGCCAAATAAATGGTACATGTAAGGGGTTACCAGGAAAGAGACGTGGGTCACTTGGACCTCTTAAATACCAAGACTATCTTCGTCATAATCTTTCATATGTGACCTTTTAACAATACTATACTTTACTTCTTCTACGGGGTACCTAGAGTAGTCTTTCTTTTATTAATTTGGTTTTATTTCTTGCAATACTACACTTTACTTCTTCTACGGGGTACCTAGAGTAGTCTTTCTTTTATTAATTTGGTCTTATTTCTTGTGTTTTATTCATCATTTGTTCTTTATTTTCTTCAAACCAAACAGTATATCTTCTCAAAATATATTCGGCAATAAATTATCTTCAAATCAAATAGTATACTTTCTCAAAATATAGCTGACAATAAATTTTCTTCGAATGAAACAGTATATTTTCTCAAAATATATTCGGCAATAAATTTTCTTCAAATCAAAAAAATATATATTCAAAATATATTTGGCAATAAATTTTCTTCAAATCAAACAATATATTTTCTCAAAAAATATATTCGGCAATAAATTTTCTTCAAATGAAACAATATATTTTCTCAAAATATATCCGGCAATAAATTTTCTTCAAATGAAACAGTATTTTCTCAAAATATATTCAGCAATCAATTTTCTTCAAATCAAAAAGTACATCTTCTCAAAATATATTCGGCGATAAATTTTCTTCAAATCAAACAGGATATCTTCTCAAAATATATTCGACGATAAATTTTCTTCAAATCAAACAAGATATTTTCTCAAAATATATTCGGCAATAAATTTTCTTCAAATCAAACAATAATTTTTTAAAAATATATTGAGCAATAATTTTTCTTCAAATCAAATAGTATATTTTCTCAAAATATATTTGACAATATTTTCTTAAAAAATAAGTAGTAAAGAAAGAAAGATGAGTAAAACCGTTGTCCATGGCGTTGCTGCTCATACGGATGACTATGATGGTGATGAATTGAGCTCCTCTTGTTGGTTGGATCTTCCATATCTAAATAGATCCAAAGTATGTATATCCTCCATTTTCGTGTGACCATGTTCCTTTTCAAAATAAGATCCTCACATAAGCAAGTTGAAATTAACGAGATAAATAAGGAAATAAATTAACAAACAAGTATAATTGTGTAATGTGTACAAAGAAGATTATTTAATTATTTCATAATAACAAGTAGAGATTCAAAATTCATTCTCCAAATCAACGATAATCACACAACAAGAAAAAATAAAAGGATAATTTTCATGAGAATCAAACAATTTATATCAAAGTCATAGTTTACTCGTAGAAACCGCATAAAGGTAAAGGTATTAAGAAACACGCCAGATTATTGGAATAGATGAAAGATACAAAGAAAAGAACGGTTCTTCCCTTTGAGATGCGATTTAACCAAGGTTCGAAAAATGGCGATGAATTCTTCCCGGCTTTAATGGTGATGACATGCGATGAGGAATCGATAGCCCTTGGTGATTGGAAAGATTGATCGCTTCAAGGTAGTTTGATGTTTTGATCGTCTCATGGCTTCGCGGGAAAATTGAAGCCAAAGTTGGTTTGGTATTCGCCGAGTCTTCTCTTTTGGGATCACCGATAGGTTTTTAGGTTTATGAGTGTGGTCTAGGTTAGTTTTACAATTTCCCACAGACGGCGCCAACTGTATTTGCAAAAGTACAATAATAGAATCTAGGGTTTAGTCCGTATTGGTCATGCCTTGAGAAGGCTCTCAAGGGTTGTATTTATAGCCATATATGGGCCTGATTTATGTTTACTTAAGCCATAAATAATGTTGGTATTTAGGTCTTTAGGCTGAGCACTAAAGACTTCTAGAAGATGGTTGAGGTGACACCCTGGGGAGGGCGCGCCCTGGGCCTTAGAGCTCTTTAGGAGGGTGTTGAGGCCTCTAGAAGGGGTCCCCAAACCCTTTGGGAGGGTTCCTAGGTCCTTAGGAAGATATTGTACCTATGTAGGATTCAATGATAAATTTTAGAAAGAATTATCAAGAATATTAAAAAGTTATGAAAATTTGAATTAGTAAAATTGTACTATTAAGGCTTGATTACCAAAGTCTCATATTTCAGAGATGATAAACAAAAATGGTAAAAACTACCCTACATGAGTAGGCAATTTTGTGAAGTACGGTTCATCTAAATGTCAATATAAAATATAACTATTGGGGTATGCATGTAGTTAATTATGACTACACGGTCTTTAATGTTGTTTTAAGAGTCACAATTGCTTTTAAATCAGAAAGTCAAACGATTTGTGCGAGAAAGGAATGTAACACACCATATTAAATTATATGATCCTCTAATAATACCTCATGCTTTGGAGTTTTCAGGGAATCCTCCTAATGGCTTGCTATGCATTTATGCATGTATTTAACGTGATTTTGGAGTTATGCATTGTTGAAATGTGTTGCCTCTTCCCCATTTATCCTTGGTGCACGCCTATAGTCCCCCATAGAGTAATTATACCAGTCAACTAATTTGTTAAAGAGTCATAATGACATTCTTTAGGAATGTATTCTTATAAGGAATGTGAGTTGAACGTATTTCAAATGTCATTGTAATATAGGTGATAAAGTGTTTATTACAAGATTATCTTTGACACCGTTTGATACTAGAATTCCTTTCAAGTTTCTACAAAGACAATTTCCGTTGATGGATTCTTTTGCAATGACTATAAACAAAAACCAAGGTCAATTTTTGAAACATGGTGGAGTATACTTACCATCTTCAGTTTTTTCTCATGGTCAGTTGTATGTGGGGGGATATCACATGTCAGTTCGAGAGAAGGTTTAAAGATATTGATAACTAAAGAGGATGACGAAGATACTGATGTAACATCAAATGTGGTTTATCGAGAAGGGTTTCGTAACATATCGTAAATTGTGTTGTTTGTATAATTCATCGAATTAAAATCCTTCCCATGGTGTGATTAATGTAGTAAAGACTTATTATATGACTTATTTCATTGTCATCTTAAGTTTTTAGTTTTTTCTTAGTATTTACTTCAGCACGGGTCGACGTTCTAGTTTGTAATGGGGTTTGCACTTGACAAATTGGTTGATTTAATTTCCTTTAGATAGAGAGAAAGCGAGTAGGTCATGTAAGATTTTCTTTCCCTAATTGTTTTAGTAACATCAAATTATGAATATAATACTATTGATTACTTGATTTTAATACATTTGAATAACCTAGATATGATTAGCTACTCATAGCTTATAAACATACACAAATATATATGAACAAGAAAACATGAGAAAAGGATAATCAGTTGATGATTCCTTAGATCCGAAGTTGACGATTCCTTATGAAATTGCGTTTGTGCCTTTGTTTGCTCGCCAAAAGGTGGTTTTCCACTTCTTATGAGACTCTCCCCTCAAAATAAAAAATTCCGACATTTAGACTCTCTCTTTTTTTTTTAATATTTTCTATTATCAAAAAAATCCAAAGAAGAAAATCGCATTAATTTTATATGATTTTTAGAATTTTGTGGTGGTATTTTTATATACTTTTGATTTTATTTAATAAGTTTTATCATATTTTTTCTTTATTTTTTGGTTGTTTTAAATGCAAAATTTAAAACTGCAGATTTGGATTATATAATTCAAAAATATCTAAAAAAATGTTGAGATTATATATTCCAAACAAATAATATTTTTGTAAATAAATATGACGCGTGAGAAAGATATAGATGAGAAATATAACAGTTTATTGGAATGAAGGGAGGGTTTGCTACAACCTATATATATATTGGAAATGTAACCAAAAAAAATATATATATTGGTAACGAAACCCTTATTTAGCATAAGACAAGATAGATAACACTCAAAACCCTAGCTAGCGATCTCTCTTGTTTCCATAGTTCCACTCTCGTATCACACATAATGGGAAACCATAAGAAGAAAAAAACGAATGAAAAGAAGGGTCAAAGTCTAGCACAGAGGATGAAGGTGGTGTTGGTTGGAAGTTTTCAAGAAGCATTGAAGAAAAAAACGAATGGAAAGAAGGATCAAGAACGAATGCCGAATAAATTTCGCATTCCATTGTTGTCACTGATAGTTTCATTCCTTTATTTTCTTCTTTTCAAGAAGAAGGAGATTAGCTTTGAGGAGTTTAGGAATAAGGTTTTGAAACCAGGATTAGTAGACCATATTGTTGTCTCCAACAAACAACTTGCCAAAATATATGTCAGGAGGAACAACGGTGCAAAAGTAAAATATGAATATTTTTTCAATATTGGAAGTGTTGATTCTTTTGAGAGGAAGTTAGAGAAAGCACAAGAAGGACTTGGCATTGAACAACATGATTTTGTACGTGTTAAGTATTCTTTTGAAATTGATTGGTCCCCATTGTTTATCTTCTTATCTGGAATCTTGTTGATTTTTGGAGCTGTCTTTTATATCAACAGTGTTGCTGGAATTGGAAAACTACATGTTACTAAAGTCGACAAATATGCCGAAAACAAGGTCTATTTTAAAGATGTTGCTGGCTGTGATGAGGCAAAGCAAGAAGTTATGGAGTTTGTGCACTTCCTCAAGAATCCTAAGAAATACGAAGAACTTGGTGCGAAAATTCCAAAAGGTGCTCTTCTGGTGGGTCCTCCAGGTACCGGAAAAAACCCTTTTAGCAAAAGCAACTGCAGGGGAGTCTGGTGTGCCGTTTCTTTCTATATCCGGTTCTGATTTCTTGGAAGTTTATGTCGGTGTTGGACCATCTAGGGTTAGAAAGTTGTTTAAGGAAGCAAGGAAGTGTGCTCCTAGTATAGTATTTATTGATGAAATTGATACAATTGGTCGGGCAAGGAGTAGTAGAGGCGGAGATCATGCCCATGATGAGGGTGAAAATACTTTAAATCAATTGTTGGTGGAGATGGATGGTTTCGGAACCACTGCTGGAGTTGTCGTGCTCGCAGGTACAAATAGACCTGATGTATTAGACAAAGCCCTACTTAGACCGGGGCGTTTTGACCGCCAAATAACAATTGATAAACCCGACATCAAAGGTCGTGACCAAATATTTCAGATTTACTTGAAAAGGATCAAACTTGACAAGGAGCCTTCATATTATTCACATAAGCTTGCATCCCTTACTCCAGGATTTGCTGGAGCAGACATCGCTAATGTTTGCAATGAAGCTGCTTTGATTGCCGCAAGAACTGATGAAGCATATGTCACGAACGATCATTTTGAGGCAGCTATTGATAGGATCATTGGTGGTTTGGAGAAGAAGAACATGGTAATAAGCAAGCAGCATAGGCGTACTGTTGCTTACCATGAAGCAGGCCATGTTGTTGCGGGTTGGTTCTCGGAACATACTGAGCCACTGTTGAAAGTAACTATTGTTCCTCGCGGAACAGCAGCTCTTGGGTTTGCCCAGTTTGTTCCAAATGACGACCATCTCATGACAAAGGAGCAGGTTTTTGATAGGACTTGTATGACCCTTGGTGGTCGGGCTGCCGAGCAGGTTCTCATTGGGACAATCTCTACAGGAGCACAAAATGACTTGGAGAAAGTCACCAAGATGACATATGCTCAAGTAGCTGTATATGGTTTCAGCGAAAAAGTTGGCCTCCTCTCTTTTCCACAGAGTGAGGGCTCTTTTGAGAGGTCCAAACCATACAGCAGCGAAACCAGTGCAATCATTGATAATGAAGTGCGAGATTGGGTGAAGAAAGCATACAAACAAACCATAGAGCTTATAGAGGAATACAAGGGGAAAGTAGCTGAAATTGCAGAGTTGCTGCTTGAAAAAGAAGTACTTCACCACGATGAATTGCTCCAAGTCTTGGGTGTGCGACTACCCTTCAAGAGTACTGAACTCAGTAATTATGATCAGATTAAGCTAGGGCTTCAAGATGAGGCGAAAGATGTTGAATAATTGTAGATGGAGCCGAGACGGGTGATGTTTTTTGCTCTAGAACCCGAGGTCGTTCTGGTTCCCACTATGAAACTATTTTGAAGGTATCCAGTTCAAATGAAAAAGGGATTGGGGGTATGATCTTAGTTGATGCATACATTGATGAATATTTGATTCCAATCAAAAGGTGCATTGATGAATGAATGAATGAGAATAGTACAGATACTTGAAGTTATTTTTCCCTTCTATGAGTATTTCTGCTAGACATTTTATTTTACTGTCAATGGCTTCTTCTTTGTCTTAGTGTTATTTTAATTACTTTTGCTCTATTGTTTTGTTGTTTCAATGAATGAAAAAAAATCTCTCTGAGATGGAGTCACCAACGTGCACTTGTAACTTAGAAAATAGTTGTTCATGTTACACTATAATCTAACACTTTGTCCATAAAACTCAGTCAGTGATGTTTTAAGTTTGAACATAGATAAAGTTCTCAAACCTAACAATATTTGACATTGTCAAATGACTCAAGTCTTACCTACCAACACCTTTCATTGCATGTTGTCTCATTCCTCTTCTAAAGCGTTGCATCTCCCTGACTATGCAATGTTTTGGTGGAAAAGTGAATTTTCAAACAGATGTAATCAATAATTGAAACAATTAGCCTCAAATTTCATGAAGGGTTGTTTTTCTATTATTTTATTGGGCGGTGCAATCATGGAATATTTGATTTTTACACACAAATAACAATTGAATCAATTAACATCAAACTTAGTTAAGGTGAAAGAATCACATACGTTCGCATAATGTTATAGATAAATTAGTAGTAATAAACAAAATATTGCTCAATTATACTAAATGATTGAGCTCAAGTGATTATCAAATAGTTGATGTTTAGAATTTCACTCAGTAAATAAATGGAGAAATCCAGTATTCAAATTTTGAATCCTACATATTACAATACATTATATTGACCATGAAAGTTTTGTTAATTTGCACAAGCATATTTGTTTATAAGAGAAAAACATATAGCATATAATCTTTTTACTACAAACTACATTAAATAATTTGTCATTAATATTTTTATATAAAAATATACTATATAAATTCAAATTTAATCATCTTCATCGTAATTTTTTTTTTCTCTAGTCAATCATTTAGATAACATCTCATAGATCTCTTCTAACTTAACCATTATTAGGTTCGAATTCAACTTTAAAAATTGCAACATTGTTCAATTTGGAGAATTTTGCGTTATCCATTCTACTCATATCCAATTAAAAAGATAATCTATACACTTTTTTTTGGAAAAGATGATTAATTTTTACTTTTTAATAATCAACATCAGAACGCGTAGATGATATATTCGGTTGAATTCATTCCATGGCTTTTTATATGTGCTAAATCAAAGTAAATTTCAGATCAATCACAATGTTAAGTATATTTCATCTCTCAGTTAGTTGGATTATTATATGATCGTTTATCATATTATTATTTTAACTTTTTAAGAAACACTCCACAGTGTTTGCAATTTAAAAAAGAAAACTAAACCTTCAACTCTTTTTCCCTCCTAAACCCTTCATCCAAACATATACTTAGAGTCAAAATCTTCCGATGGAGAGTAGTAAAAGGATGCCTCCGATTCCAACAAGAGATAGACTCCAAAATAAGGGTGGGCAATGTACTAATGCTTCCTTTTTTGTTTTTGTTTTTTGGGGCTTCTTCTCATTCTTCTTTGGCACCTACGGTAGAGATCGGGGGTATTTGGCCCTCAAAAGGGATTGGAGTTTTATATCGTCAGGAAATCCCTTTTTTAATACCCCTATTCTCCTTTCATCCGGAGCAGCCGTAACTTAGGCTCATCATGCTATACTCGAGGGGAAGGAAACGAGCTCCCATTGTGAAACAAACTATGAAAATGATCGACATTTGTTTGTGGGATGTGATAAGGCGAAAAAAGTAAGGGAGGCGACAGGGCTGTGGGAGAATTTGCATGTTTCAATAAAAAAGCAACAAATTTTGCAAATTTACTTTTTAATGTTATTACTTACATGAAGCACCATGAGGCTATTGACTTTGCTATGACGATGTGGTGTATATGGAAGCGCCAAAATGAAAAGATTTGGGAAGACAAGTTGAATAATGTTCAAGTATCAATTAAGATTGCACGGGACTGTCACGCAATGGAAGGAGATGAGGAAGCAGGCTGTAGCAGTGAATAGGAACAGCAGTACAACCGTAAGCGCAATCAAGGGTGAAGCCCATGGTGTAGAACATAGAGACGGAAAAATTATAATGGAACCTCATACTTTGTTTATTGTGAGCCGTGATTCAAAACCCTAATTTGTTTTCCTTCATCCATATTATCAACACATGGGTGTTTTAGGCTTAATTTTGTTTTACCGAAAATCTTTCCAATAAATCGCGTTTACCTCACCATTTATTTAGTTAAGTGATTTTCACATATTTTTAGTTTTTTCTCATGATTTCATCGTATTAACGTGACGTTTTGTTTTCTCGTCCTTTTCCGGAGTTGTGTTGCTTTAACATCGTTTATTTTATTTAAGAAAGTTGAAACTTATCAAGTAAAAAGAGAAAAAGTACGATAAGTCAAAAAAGCAAATTATTAAGGAACACATTACATGAACAACAATTACCTATTCAATGATTACTTTATGCTAGCTCAAAGTAATTATTCATCAGAAATAGAAGTAAGACTAGATTGCTAAATAATTAATAATGAATGATCGGATACCGAGTTTTAAAAAAAAAATTAACATATATCAACATTGATTGATTATTGTCAACAACTTACCATGAGGCCTACATTAGTTACCACCCTTTGTTTCTTCCTCTTTGCCTTCACCAACTACTTTCCATTAGCCTTCACACAAGTTACTGAAATCGTGAAGGATGTAAATGGAAACCCCATTGTTCCTAGTAAAATCTATTATATTTGGCCAAATTACTTCGAAAAAGGCGGTGAAATAAGCCTTGGAAAAACAGGAAATACAACTTGTCATTTTGGTATATTTCAAGATTATGATATCTCTGGTGGTGTTGGCCTGCCTGTAAAATTTATACCACGAGATACAAGCACCGGCGATCCCATCTCTACCGGAAATAAATTAGATATTGTATTCGAAAACAAGCCGGATGTGCAGAATCCTCCAAGTGGGTGGTGGTTAAAAATGATATTGATAACCATACTGAATGGTTGGCTGTTGATGGTGTCGAAAAGTACTATGGTGGTCTGATGATTATCGACGGTTGGTGTGAAATTTGGATACTTGATACTGGATATGGTATTCTTTTCAATACAATGAATAATGTTGGTTCTTATATTGAGAGGAATAATGAAGAAAATGGAATGCGTTTGGTCCTTAGGGATTTTAGTACACGTCAATTACCCTTTAGAATGGTATTTGTTGATGTTGATGCTGATAGAACTGGAAGATCGATAGTTTGATCAAGTGTTTCTTTATGTTTCCAGTTTAATTGTTTTCTTAATGTTCCATGTTTTTTTTGGTATGGATTAGAGTATCATTTGTATCTCGTGTTTAGGTGAGAGTTCACCTAAGAGTTTTTCTTTTTTAAATAGGCAAATAAATTGTAAACGGTTAAACTCAAGCACAAGATGTATCTCCATAGAAGAAAATAAAACTATGCACTCCTTTGTTTCTCGATAAATGATATTTTCAAATATTTTTTGATGAATAAAATATGAATAATTTTGTCATTTTCGTGTGATTTGTCACCTTTCTCTCTGGACCGTCATCTCTCTCCCTTGGTCTGCTCACACCCTTCATCCTCGTCCTTTCTTTAGTAATTTTCGTTCATAGAAGAAAACGAAGAGATCAGAGGGTGAGAGAAGAGAGTTGCATAGGGGAAAGAAAGAGAGAAACAATGGTGGGTAAGACTTGAGAGAAAAAAGAGAAAGAAGACGGTGGAAGGAGAGAAGAGAGTGTATCACATTTTTTAAGTAGACTTCTTGAATAGCAAGGTAAAATATCGTTTCCAACAATGATAATACGCAAACCCTAAGAAACACTATTTTCTTTGTATTAACTCTTTGATTCAATTATTGTCTCCCTTTTTCCATGTATTTTTTTATGTTGGGGGTCAATTGATCACTGTCAACATAGTGTAGCTCCATCCCTTTTGGCATGGTTTCAAATTGCGGTCGACAACCACAATTGCAACCACAATTTTGTTCTTGTCACGACCAATGCAATGGCTATGCACTGCAATTGTCGGTGATCTTCAATAATGTAAATGTACCACATCAACCATTGAATCATATCAATTTAGTCTTTGTAAGAACCACTCTTTGTCAAAATACTCTTTGAAAAATATAAAATTTCAGTTGTCTAAAGCTCTTATCTACCTTGAGATTTGAAGAAAATTTTGACTTTTAAAGGTCTAGTTTCAGCATCTCTTAACGAATATATACGAGCAAAATAAAAAGATTCTATGGTGTACAAACAAAAAAATATTTTACGTAATGACTGCAATGCCCATCGCAACGTCCACAAATGCAACCACCAACGCAATTTAAAATCATGGGCACCAGTGAAATATTTACGATTAAAATAACTGAAATAAAAAAACAAAAATTAACTATTGCTTAAAAAGAAGTTGTGAATGGCAATCATGTGGGGGGCATGAATGTTGAAATCTAAACAATTTTTTTTACAGGAAAACCAAAAACCGCTAATATTACAAGGGGTGAACATATATCAACCCTTGTTTTTATAACATTCACATAAAAAAAATTAGATCAACATAAATGAATTCTTAGAACAAGTCAATAAATAAAGGTTTGGGCCATACAGTGATTGCAAACCAAATACATAAACATACATTAATCCCTTGACAAACCATGAACCCTACATTACTTACCACTCTTTCTTTCCTCCTCTTTTTCTTCACACACTTTCCAATATCCTCTACACAAGAAGCTGAACAAGTGCAGGACACAAATAGAAACCCTTTATTGTCTGGCAGCAAATACTTTATTTGGCCAAATTTCTTTTGAACAGGTGGTGAAGTAAGACTTGGTGATGAAACAGTAAATTCAACATGTTCTCTTATTGTACTTCAAGAATATAATTACACCGGCAGAGATCTTGCAGTAAAATTTATCCTACCAGAAACAAGCACATCTGATATGATCTACACAGGCATGGAACTAGATATTGAATGTGCATACAAACCAAATTGTGCTGAATCTTCCAAGTGGATGATGGTAGATACAAATATGGATTGGTATTGTTGGTATTAATGACACTAGGCATATTGAAGATGGAAAGTTTAAAATTGAGAAACATGGTGGACGTTTTGGATATAAAATTGTTTAATGCCCATTCAATATTTATCCACCTGGTACTTGTTTAGACATTGGAAGAGCTGATGAAGAGAATGGGAAACGTCTGGTTGTGACACATGAAAGTACTCATGCTTTTGAAGTTGCATTTCTTAATATTAATGACTAAAATCTCTAAATTAAGTTTTTCTTCTTGTTTTATCTTGCAAGGTAAAATTATGTTGGGTTAAACTTTGTTAATGTATTGTCAATATTTGATGAAATAGGTTATTTACTAAGATTAATAGTGTTTTATCTCCTGTGATATAGGTCATTTTCGGTTTACCTTTGTAATTTTTTAATTTTTTTTTTTTTATATTCCATCCTTGTAATTTAAAGATTATTTGGTTTTGAACCTTCAATATATTAAAAAAATTACCAGTCATATAAGATAAGATTAAGATTAGCAGATGTTTTAATCTTGATTTGTTTATAAGGAAGGTTGAAACAAGAATCTAATTTCTCCAATTGATGGATTAATCTACTCACATGTCTTCAATGTATTCTATTTAATAAAATGTTTTGCTACAAACAAGATAAGTTATTAAAAAATAAGGTTGTGCTCCTCGTGGAGGAATATAAAATTCCTCACAATAGACCACAATTATCAATCAAAATATAATTACTTATTTTTATTTTATGAATGAATTAAAAACCAAAAGTTTTGCTCTTCGTGGAACGCGTGCAAGCTTTGTTATTGAAAAAAAATATATATTAAAAAACACAGAAGTAATATGCAAACATAATAATTGAATCACTTCTTTACTATATATATAAAAGCATAGATTATTTAACAACATAAACAAATTAAGAGCATCAATATCTAACCATGAAACATGTTTTATCACTCACCCTTTCCTTCTTCATCTTTGTTCTCATTGCCAATTTTTCATTAGCTTTCTCAAATGTTGTTGTTGAACAAGTATTGGACATAAATGGTAACCCCATTTTTCCAGGTGGAAGATACTATATTTTGCCGGCGATTCGTGGTCCCCTTGGTGGAGGACTAAGACTAGGAAAATCAAGTAATTCTGATTGTGAAGTTACTGTTATACAAGATTACAATGAAGTTATCAATGGTGTACCAGTGAAATTCAACATACCAGAAATAAGTCTGAAGGTGAGAAAAACACAAGAAGGGGGGGTTGAATTGTGTTTTCTTTTCGCAACTCTTGAAGAGTGAGAATCTAATTCCTTTAAACTCAGAGTCTGAATGAGATCAGAGTCTGATAGGAGATTAAGTTCTGATTGCAGCGGAATAATCAAGAGATAAAGAGAGAACAAAGAACACAAGCAATTATACAGGTTCCTTCCACAAACCGGAAGTAGTCCTGTCCCCCTTGTACTTCCAAGGAGAGTTCACTAAAATGTAATATCAAATTACAAGTTGCTCAAACACACAGTATGAGACTTCCTTGCTCAAGCACACAGGCGAGAGACTTCCTTGCTCAAAGACACAACTAAGAGACTTCCTATGCTCAAGGACACAGCCAAGAGACTTCCTTTGCTCAAGCACAAAAGCAAGAGACTTTTACACAATTACAGAAAATTGAATAGAGTTGAAACACTTGACAACAATCAAAATGTGTTTCAATTACAACAAAGACAGACTCTGTTTTACACAAAAGACAGACTCTGTTTTTCTGTGAAACTTAGAGATTCTAGGATACTCAGTTTGTAAGAATCTAAGTTTATGATGTGTTTATGTTAAGACTCAGTTGAATACGAAAGCAGCGCAATGCAGTTTTTCTAAGATGTAGAGTCCCACAATTCTTCAAGTCTTCTATCCTTTATATAGGCGTAGGAAAGAGACATTGAGTCCTCCAGCACATCAGAATGATTTCTGAAGCTTGATCAATGACTGTTGATCTGTTGCTTGATTTGGTAATAGCCCTTCAATAGCATCATTTGAATTTCATTCCCTTTGAGGATTAATACCGGTAGACACAGTTGCCAAACTGTACGTGGTAGTGGAGTAATGGAAACAGAGTTCGTACAACGTACTCTGTACTGGCCTGCAATCTTTGTCTTTGTGCTTCCCACGCTCAAGTTGACTTAGAAGCTAGCCGTTACTCCATTAGAGTTTCTTTGTGCATAGCAATGCAGTAGAGATCACTTGTTAGGAGAGTATCAAATTTGTGGCTTCAGACTCACTGTAGCACTAAGCTTCTGATAATCTTCAGACTCTTTTGGTTTTCAGATTCTGATGGTCTTCAGACTCTGATACAGTCTTCAGACTCTCTTCAGCGCAGTCTTCAGACTCTCTTCGATACAGTCTTCAGACTCTCTTCGATACAGAATCACAAGCAACAGGCTTCTATGGATTTATTGCTTTTTAACATTGTTCAAACAGAATGTTTTCTAAGATACAAATCTTAATTGATATCCTGCATACTTAAACAAATATTAGCAATATCCAATTGACAACTTTTTAATACCTTGTTATCATCAAAACTCAAAACGTGGTATTGCTGAACACCTTTGTTCCAACAATCTCCCCCTTTTTGATGATGACAAACATTAGTATTTAAAAGGTCAATTGTTGTTAATCTAATTCACAAGTTGACTTAAGGGGTTCTGAGGTTTGTAAGCTCAGAGTCTGAGGTTTGAATGCTCTGACTCCCCCTGAGTCTGATAGTTCTTAAGTTGAGGTTTGTAAGCTCATCTTGAGTTCTATCCAGGTTAATTAAATTGTTTTTCAAACGCAATCAAATTCATACTCAGAATATATAGAAAATTGATTCTTAAACAGGGCTCAGAGTTTAACTAAGCACCTTTCGCAAATTTCCCTTTAACTTTTACGTATACATGCAATGTAATTAAAAGAAGGTTCCCTTCTCCCTGACATAAATACTTTCCCTTCTCCCCCTTTTGTCATCAACAAAAAAAGTTCAGAACATGGTTCCTCCCCCTTTTTAAATGACTTAAGGTAAGGGTGTAAACATGTTTTAAAGAAGAAAGAGATTCAGAGGGAAAACACAGAAGATTCAGAGCATAAAAAGAATTGAAATGCAAATAGTAAAGAGAAAAACAACTTGTATAAAAAGAAGCAACAACCAGTTCAGAAGAAGCAATCAAGAATTACAAAATAAAACAAAACAAAATTAAACTAAGGTTGGTTTTGTTTGGCAAGATGATCCATCAGTTTCTGGAGATCCTCTTGCTGTTTCTTTACCATCTCTTCCAGAGCCTCAGTTCTTCGCAAATGTTCTTCTCTTTCCAGTCTAGCTTCTTCTTGAATTCTATACATCTTCCTCTTCAAAGAATTGTAAGCCACTGATTCTCTAGGAATATACTGATTCTCATCAAAGAAGGGTGTATCTCTTATCCTCAGAATAGGAGCATTTATCATAGCTACAACTTTCTCAGCCTGCTTAACTTCTTCAACATGCTTGGCAGTGATTAGAGCTTGTTCCCTGGCAGCAGCTTTTTGAATTTTGGTGATAAAATCCAAAAACTCAGTCTTTACTGTAGAGAACTTGTCCTCATAGCTCACATTAAGTATTGGCATAGACCTTTGCTCAATAACTTCTTTGAGCTTATTGCATGAAGAAGCATAAAACTCATCAATCTTATTTGAATCAAATAAGTCAGTTTGAGGTTCAGAGGTTGAGGGTAGAGAAGCTCTCAAAGTTAGAAAAGTTTCAAAAGGGAAAAAGGTTATAGGATCACAGAGTGATTGAGAAACTCTTCTGGTCTGAGCTTTACATGATGTTACAGTTCCTGATAAGATATCAGAGACTTGTTCTAGATTTTCAGAAGCTGGTTCAACAACAGGTTCTGAAGGTTCAACAGAGGCTAAGGTCAGATTCTCTGTAGGTACAGGTACAGGGTCTGGTTTGGAAATGGATGAAGTAGCTTTTGTTGTTTTGAATTTTGCAGGGGTTTTTGGTAGTTCTCCCCCCAGATGTTTTTCAAGAGAATCTAGAGTGTCTGGAGAGTTTGCACAAATGGTTTCAGTTTGGGAGGGTGGTTGTTTGGATTGAATGGTTGCTTCAGGTTTTTTAGAAGGTTCAATTACCTGAAGTGGTTTGAGGAATGAGGGTTGAGCAGGATGGTCAGCAGGAAGATTCATAGACACTGTAATTGTGTCTTGAATTACTCTGTCCATAGTTGAATCAACATAATCAACTACTGCCTGGTCAAGTGGGTTAAGGGATGATGTGGGTTTGATTGGTGAGGGAGATGAATTTTTGAGAGATGGAAGAATTTGGCTCAAGGGTTTGTTGTCAGATTCTGAATCTGATTCTGACTCATGATTCAAAGAAGAAGATGAGCTATATGTCACGTTGCCCGAGGTGCCAATGCCAGCTTCTGGAGAGGCAAAATGATCAGACACAGTAGCTTCTGATAACTCAGCTTCTGCAGGTTCTGAAGTACTCTTCTGTTTAAGAGCAGAAGCAAGTAACTTAGCAGCTTCCTTGACAGTCTCTTCCTTCAACTCTTCAGCAATCAAATCTGCTGCCATAACCTTGCCAGCAGTGTGTTCATCCTCAATCATAGATACAGAAGTACCTATCTTCTGTGCTACATCCTTAGCCATAGGAATCACTTCCACCTTTCTTTTCTTGATCTGACTCTCTTCACCTGCAGAGTCAGAATCAATGAAATCAGCAATTTCTTGAGCTAGCTTGTCATAGTCTCTGTCAGCTTTGCCCATTATTGCTTTCTTATCAGCTTTCTTAGCCTTCTTCTCATCTTTCTTAGCCTTCTTCCCATCCTTAATTTCACGAAGTGCAGAAGGAGAACCAATTGAAACTCCAGGAAGAGCAGAAGATTTGATCTTTTTCTTAAGAGGCTCCTGCTTCTCTTCCTCTTCCTTGAGAATCACTTCCTTGGTCCTTTTTCCTTTGACCTTAAGAGGGCCTCCTCCAGCAGTCTTAGGAATAGCAGAATAGTTGATTATTCTACCAGTCTCCTTGAAGTAATCCACCACAAATCTAGCAAGAACTTCAGGATTATCTTCTTTGGATATGGGAGGGAAGTCCATCATCAAATCAGATTGTACATAGGATTCTCTCATATCATGCTTAGAGGGATTGAATCTCTTGACAATCTTCATGTACTGTAGAGTCTTGCCATTGATGATTCTGCCGGTCACAGTTCCTAGATGAATATCTGATACCACACCAGATTCTGATAAGACCTTCAAAAGACCTCCTTGATACAGAATCTCAGATATTAATCTTCCAAAAGGAACTTGCCTCCTGGATTCTGATTGACTCTTCTTGATGGCCCAACACATGTGGTGCATCACATATCTGGGGAAGTTGATCTTTATTTTGTTGATAAGAAAATAAAGAAGAACTTTGTGATCCACAGATAATGTATCTGTTCCTCCTCCTTTCTGAAGCATACTATCCAGTATAATCTTCAGAAGCACCCTATGCGTAGGATGCATATCCACCAATTTATTTGAGGGTCTCCCTTCAAATAACAACTTGTTGCAGATAACAGCCCATTCACTCTTCTTGTTGACATTCCACTGAAATTTTCCAGCGCTCTCCATCTGACAAGCCCTGGCTACCACATCTTCAGTGATAACTATAGGAATTCCCATCACAGCAGACCTAATTTCAAGACCATTGTACGGTCTTAAACCCATTTGGTCTCTATTTTTGCCAGCAAGACTAGGGTTGTTTGAGATTGCTACTATTTCTTCCAACGTAGCTTCAGCTTTGTCGTAGACTTCTGACCTAACCCAAAAATCTCTAACAAGCTCCTGATATGTTGGTCCATTCAACATACCAAAGTATCTCATCATTCCTTGTGATAAGAAATGAGGTGCAACGTCAACTCCATGACGACTGATTGAAGCGAAATCTACTGGAGATTCAACTTGAATTTCCAGAGTCTCCTTGATGATGTTCATTGTTCTGGGTTTGATAATATAAGAACCTCCGGACTTGATTATGACACCAGATTGGATGAGATCACTTGCCATTAGGATTTTCTAAGAGTTTGATTTGAGAACAAAAAGTTTTGCAAAGTATTGAAAAACAAGAAATTTGTTCAGAGAGAAAATCAAAGAGTGAAAAGAGAAGTGAGTTGTGTGTGTTATGTATTTATAGAGAACAAATGTTTGAAAACTGTTTGGAAAGAGTAGGGGACAAACAAACACAAACAATAAGTACAATATAGCATGCAGCCGTAAACGTATTGGGACAAAGCGAAGGTAACTTGTTTATCGTAATGAAATCATTGCCCTTTTGAGTTCTTACCCAATACAGACAGGCCACGTCTGAGAAACCGTAAAGTAACTGTCACCATAGTGGGGCAGGTGTTACTGAACTTAACAGTCACGCTTCCACTAATACAAGCTTCTGAGAGTCTAAAGATTCCTTACCAGAGTCTGAATATTTTACCAGAAGCTTTCATCAGAATCTCCAAAAGAGAGTCTGATTCCCAGATAGCTTCTGAAGGTTTTCAGAGTCTGAATTCTGTTTTCAGAGGCGCATATTACCCAGAGACATAGCACATGTTCAAATTTTTCTTTATGAAATCAAATCTTTCAACAGATAAGGGTTTAGTAAATATATCAGCCCATTGATGATCAGTATCAATGAATTGGATATCTAAAATTACTTTTTGAACATAGTCTCTTATAAAATGATGTTTAATCTCAATATGCTTTGCTCTTGAATGCAGAATTGGATTTTTAGACAAACATATAACTGCTGTATTATCACAATAAATTGGGATATGGTTTTCAGTTATTTGATAGTCCTCAAGCTGATGTTTCATCCAGAGTAGCTGTGTACAACAACTAGCAGCTGAGATGTATTCTCCTTCTGTTGTAGACAGAGCAATGGTTGCTTGCCTCTTGCTAGCCCAGGATATCAGATTCTCTCCCAAGAATTGACAATTGCCACTTGTAGATTTTCTTTCAATCCTGTCTCCAGCATAATCAGCATCACAGAATCCAACTAGCTTGTAGTCAGAGGATTTCTTGTAAAGAAGTCCAAGATTAGTAGTTCCTTTCAGATATCTAAAGATTCTCTTAACAGCAGTTAAGTGAGACTCTCTAGGATCTGATTGAAACCTTGCACACAAACATACACTGTACAGAATATCTGGTCTGGATGCAGTTAGGTATAACAAAGAACCAATCATACCTCTATACAGCTTCTGATCAACTTTGGTTCCTTGATCTTCTTTGCTCAGAGTGCAGGTTGGATGCATTGGAGTATTCATTTCTTTGCAGTCCTCAAGATTGAACTTCTTCAGAAGCTCTTTCGTATACTTGGACTGATGAACGTAGACTCCATCTTTGCATTGGTTGATTTGAATTCCAAGAAAGAACTTCAATTCTCCCATCATGCTCATTTCAAATTCATCCTGCATTACTTGTGAAAACTCTTTGCAAAGTGAACTATTTGTAGAACCAAAGATAATATCATCAACATAAATCTGAACTACAAGAATGTCTTTCTTTAGAGTCTTTCTGAATAGAGTAGTGTCAACTTGTCCTCGTTCAAAGTTGTTTTGAATCAAGAAATTACTCAGTCTTTCATACCAAGCTCTGGGAGCTTGTTTCAAGCCATAAAGTGATTTCTTTAATTTATAAACATACTCTAGATGCTTTAAGTCTTCAAAGCCAGGAGGTTGTTTGACATATACTTCTTCAGAAATGACACCATTAAGAAATGCACTCTTAACATCCATTTGATACAAAGTTATGTTGTGATTGACTGCATAGAAAAGAAGTAACCTGATTGCTTCCAATCTTGCAACTGGAGCAAAAGTTTCTGTGTAATCAATGCCTTCTTGCTGACTGAAGCCTTGTGCAACAAGTCTGGCCTTGTTTCTGATTACTTCTCCTTGTTCACTAAGCTTATTTCTGAACACCCACTTGGTTCCAATGATGTTCTTGTGATTAGGCTTAGCTACTAGATCCCATACTTCTTTCCTTTTGAATTGATTCAGTTCTTCTTGCATTGCTAGAATCCATCCTTCATCTCCAAGAGCTTCTTCAACAGAAGTTGGTTCAATAACAGATAATAATCCTAACGCAGACTCTTCTTGTCTGAAATGCGATCTTGTTCTCATAGGACTTTCTTTATTGCCAATTATCTGATCTTCTGGATGTGAAGACTTGTATTTGAAAGATTGTTTGGATTGACTAGCTTGCAGAGAACCATCTTGAGCTTCATCAGAAGCTTCTTCATTAGGAACTTCAGGGGTTGTTCCAGCTTCTGAAGTATCTTCAGATTCTGGAATCTGATCAGATTCTGAGTTATCATCAGACTCTTGAGATTTTTCATGACTTTCATCTTGCACTGGAGTTTCACTTCCAGGCTCTTTGTCATCAAATCTTACATGCATAGATTCTTCCACACATTGTGTTTCTGAATTATACAGCCTGTATGCCTTAGAGCGTTCAGAGTAACCTAAAAAGATTCCCTTTTGAGCTTTGGCATCAAATTTCTTTAGGTAGACTTTGTTGTTCAGGACATAACATGTACATCCGAGCTGATGAAAATAAGATATGTTGGGTTTTCTTCCTTTAAAAAGTTCATAGGCTGTTTTGTTCAACAGAGGTCTGATATAGATTCTGTTCTGAACATAACAAGCTGTGTTTATTGCTTCTGCCCAAAAATGCTTAGCCAGATTGTTCTCATGGATCATGGTTCTAGCCATCTCTTGTAAGGTTCTGTTCTTTCTCTCTACAACTCCATTTTGTTGTGGAGTTCTAGATGCAGAGAATTCATGAATAATTCCATGTTTTTCACAGAAAACCTCAAACGGTTCATTTTCAAATTCTCCTTCATGATCACTTCTGACTTTCAAGATTTTCATTTCCTTCTCTGATTGAATTTGGATGCAGAATTTACTAAACACAGAATATGAATCATCTTTAGTTTTCAGAAATTTAACCCAACACCATCTGCTGTAGTCATCAACAATAACTAGTCCATATTTACTTTCATATAAGGATGCAGTGTTAACTTGTCCAAATAAGTCAATATGAAGTAACTCCAAGGGTCTGGAAGTTGAAACAATTTCTTTCGGCTTGAAGGGACTCTTGACAATTTTCCCTTTCTGACATGCTCCGCAAAGAGCATCTGAGTGATAGTCAATGTTTGGTAGGCCTTTGACAAGTTGTAACTTGCTAATTTTAGAGATTAATCTCCAGTTAGCATGTCCCAAACGTCTATGCCACATCCATTTCTTATCACCCATTGACAGAAGGCACATTACCTTCTGATCAGTCAGTTCTGAGAATTTTATCTTATATACATTGTTTCTCCGTTTTCCCTTGAAGACTATGGACTGATCATCCTTGTTAACCACTGTGCAGTTGTTCTTATTAAACAATACATCATAACCACTGTCACATAATTGACTTATGCTTAGTAAGTTATGTTTAAGTCCATCAACTAACCACACATTACTGATTGAGATCAGAGAATTACCAATGGTTCCAGAACCAATGATTTTGCCAGTCTGGTTTCCTCCAAATCCCACAGTTCCTCCCTCTTTCATGGTTAGGGTTAGGAACATAGACCTTTCTCCCGTCATGTGACGCGAGCACCCACTGTCTAGGTACCAAGCCTTGTGCTTTCTTAGTCCTTTTAGACATACCTGCAGCATCAATAATATCAGACTTAGGTACCCATATTCTTATGGGTCCTTTTTGGTTAGTCTTAGAACCATTGAACTCTTTTCGCAAGTTATGTCTTGAAATCCTTGGCAATGTTTTCTCCCAAACCTTAGGGTTGGAACCGTTTGGTTTAGGTTTCAACTTGCCTTTCACAGTTTCTCTCCTTTGAAACTTAGACTTTGGTTTTTCAGACTCTGGCTTTTTCAGAGTCTGTTTATCAGACTTTGAATGTTTCAGAGTCTGAGACTTTAAAGCTTTGGGTTCAAAGTTTTTCAGACCCTTTAACTTAACATTCTGAAGTTTTGACATAGTCAGAATCTTAGAAGTAGAAGTTGTAGGTTCTGAATGAGTCTCTGTGTTGACTTCATCAGACTCTTTTACAAAAAGATTTTTCAACGCCTCTCTGGCTCCATCAGGACCAGATTTCAGAGTCATTTCATTTGAGTTTCCTCCAATGAATCCAAGACCCTGTCCTCTGTTCTGATACGTGCTATAGATCATGGATGCAACCCTTGATCTGTCAATTCCAGTAGCAATAAATTCTTGCAGAGCAACATCTTGCTCACTTAAGTATTTACAGCTACACTTCTTGATCAATAAAGAAATATTTTCTTCTTTTAAATCTTCTAATTCCAACAGAGTTGAATTATGTCTTTTTGACAGCTTATCAAGCTGTTGTTTGACTTTCTTCAACTCAGTGGTCTTAGTTTTAAAATGACCAAGAAGCTCATTGACAGATTCTATAAGTTCAGATCTTGTGAGATCAGAGTATACCTCTGTTTCATTTTCAGAGTCTGTATCTGATTCTGCCTCAGGTGTCTCTTTAACAGATTCGGTTGTAGCCATTAGTCCAACAGCTACATTGGCTTCACCATCAGCATCATCATCTTCAGATCCTGACTCATTATCAAGATCTTCCCAGGTGGCCATCAGACTTTTCTTGATCTGCTTCTTAAACTTGCTTGACTTGAAGGTTGGCCTTTTTGACTTAGATTTCTCATTCTGCAGTTCTGGACACTCAGCAATAAAATGTCCAGTTTTCTTGCAGTTGAAGCAACCTTTCTGATCCTCCTTTTTTAACCCCTTCCCACTGCTCTTGCTCAGAAATCTCTTGTTCTTCTTAGCAAGGTACTGCATTCTGCTTGAAAGCATAGCCATTTCTTTTGCTAAATCAGGATCCTCTTCTGAGCTTTCAGAAGCTGAAGACTCATTTCCAGATTCTTCAACCTTGAGAGCCTTTGAAGACCTTCCTTTTGATTTTAAAGCAATGGTTTTGGATTTTCTTGCAAAATCATGTTCATTGAGACTTAACTCATGAACCTTGAGTGAGCTTACAAGATCTTCAACACTTAAAGTGTTTAAATCTTTAGCCTCCTCAATTGCAGTGACCTTTGGTCTCCATCTAGAGGGTAAGCTCCTTAAAATCTTGCTAACATGATCAGAAGCTATGTAACTCTTCTTCAATATCTGAAGACCAGATACTAGAGTTTGAAATCTTGAGTACATCTGCTCAATACTTTCATCCTCTTTCATCTTAAATAGTTCATATTGATGAACTAATAGAAGAGCTTTAGCTTCCCTTACCTTTTTGCTTCCTTCGTAGTTAGCACAGAGAGAAGCAAACATGGCTCTAGCAGTAGATTTGTCACTCATCTTCATGTATTCCGTTTTAGGAATAGCAGTGACAAGAGCCCCTCTGATGATATGATGTTTCTTATAGATTTTCTTTTGAGCAGCAGTGTGAAGTTTGCGGTCAATGGCAGCACCTTCGTCATCAAGTTGTAAGTCACCAACACCATCTTCAAGTATGTCCCAGAGTTCTTCATCAAGACCCATGACATAACTATAGAAGTTGGTTTTCCACCAAGAAAATTCTTCAGGATCACCATTGAACTTGGGAATTTTTCCATAATCAGCCTTTCTACTGCTGTTATTGGATCCATATTCATATGGTATAGCAGCACCAGAAGTGGCACCAGAAGAAGACGGTTCACTGGAAGACATGTTTTTCTCTGGATCTTTTCTGTTACACGGTTAAGTGCTAAGACAACAGAGCCGGAGCTCTGATACCAACTGAAGGTGAGAAAAACACAAGAAGGGGGGGTTGAATTGTGTTTTCTTTTCGCAACTCTTGAAGAGTGAGAATCTAATTCCTTTAAACTCAGAGTCTGAATGAGATCAGAGTCTGATAGGAGATTAGGTTCTGATTGCAGCGGAATAATCAAGAGATAAAGAGAGAACAAAGAACACAAGCAATTATACAGGTTCCTTCCACAAACCGGAAGTAGTCCTGTCCCCCTTGTACTTCCAAGGAGAGTTCACTAAAATGTAATATCAAATTACAAGTTGCTCAAACACACAGTATGAGACTTCCTTGCTCAAGCACACAGGCGAGAGACTTCCTTGCTCAAAGACACAACTAAGAGACTTCCTATGCTCAAGGACACAGCCAAGAGACTTCCTTTGCTCAAGCACAAAAGCAAGAGACTTTTACACAATTACAGAAAATTGAATAGAGTTGAAACACTTGACAACAATTAAAATGTGTTTCAATTACAACAAAGACAGACTCTGTTTTACACAAAAGACAGACTCTGTTTTTCTGTGAAACTTAGAGATTCTAGGATACTCAGTTTGTAAGAATCTAAGTTTATGATGTGCTTATGTTAAGACTCGGTTGAATACGAAAGCAGCGCAATGCAGATTTTCTAAGATGTAGAGTCTCACAATTCTTCAAGTCTTCTATCCTTTATATAGGCGTAGGAAAGAGACATTGAGTCCTCCAGCATATCAGAATGATTTCTGAAGCTTGATCAATGACTGTTGATCTGTTGCTTGATTTGGTAATAGCCCTTCAATAGCATCATTTGAATTTCATTCCCTTTGAGGATTAATACCGGTAGACACAGTTGCCAAACTGTACGTGGTAGTGGAGTAATGGAAACAGAGTTCGTACAACGTACTCTGTACTGGCCTGCAATCTTTGTCTTTGTGCTTCCCACGCTCAAGTTGACTTAGAAGCTAGCCGTTACTCCATTAGAGTTTCTTTGTGCATAGCAATGCAGTAGAGATCACTTGTTAGGAGAGTATCAAATTTGTGGCTTCAGACTCACTGTAGCACTAAGCTTCTGATAATCTTCAGACTCTCTTGGTTTTCAGATTCTGATGGTCTTCAGACTCTGATACAGTCTTCAGACTCTCTTCAGCACAGTCTTCAGACTCTCTTCGATACAGTCTTCAGACTCTCTTCGATACAGAATCACAAGCAACAGGCTTCTATGGATTTATTGCTTTTTAACATTGTTCAAACAGAATGCTTTCTAAGATACAAATCTTAATTGATATCCTGCATACTTAAACAAATATTAGCAATATCCAATTGACAACTTTTTAATACCTTGTTATCATCAAAACTCAAAACGTGGTATTGCTGAACACCTTTGTTCCAACAAAGTCCTGGTATAATCTTCACTGGTACACCAATTGAGGTCGAGTCCACAAAGAAGCCTAATTGTGCCGAATCATCAAAATGGTTAATATTTGTTGATGATGTAATTCAAAAAGCTTGTGTAGGTATTGGTAGTCCTGAAAATTATCATGGTTTTAGAACATTGAGTGGCACATTTAATATTGAGAAACATGAATATGGATTTGGTTATAGGCTTGGATATTGTGTTAAAGATTCTCCTACTTGTTTGGACATTGGGAGGGCTCATGAAGAGGTCGAAAATGAAGGTGGATCACGTTTACATTTGACTCATCAAGTGGCTTTTGCGGTTGTGTTTGTTGATGCTGCTTCTTATGAAGCTGAAATTATTATGTCTGTTGCTTGATACCTTCATTGTTAATGTTAATCATCTAGAAATCTAGTCTTAGTTCTTGTTCTGATGAATAATTACTATGAGCTCGCATAAAGTAACCATTGAATAGGTAACTGTCGTTCATGTAATGTGTTCGTTTCTTAATAACTGTACTTACTTTTTTAACTTATCGTACTTTATCTCTTTTTACTTATTATGGTTTCATTTTTTTAAATAAAAACAAATGATGTTCATTCGAATTGATAGATAGTCATGAAACATGACATCTATGGAAGGAATGAGAGAAATATAGCAAAGCTCTATGTATTGATGGAAATTGGATATTACAAATGAGTGAAAAGTTTCCACTAATTGGGTGGTTACAAATATATATATATACTACTATATGACTAATGCTAATATGTAACTAACCTATATCTCTAATAGCCCCCCCACAAGTTGGAAGGTGTTCAAAACACTTTCAACTTGGGATGGGAAAAACAATACATCGAGCAAATGAAAATACATGGAAAGATGCCGAAAATATATCGGTCAAGGGCATAGTGATGGTCGGATTTGGCAAGTGTACAAAATCGTTTACCAAGTAATAAAGTGATAAGTAGAGTATCGTATCCGCATGGATCGTCGTTTCGTTCAAACAATTCGAGTTACTTATTTTTGTAAGTTTGACGATATAAAAGTTCAGGGTTAGAGAGCTTGCAATTTTTATCTGTTTGCAACATAGCAAGTTTACCTGTTTTTGGTTGTAGAAAAGTAAGTAGCGGTTAGGATTCTTCGAATCCCCTCTGTTTATATTGTTGGATATCAAGTAACATTAATATCACGTTTATTTTTCTTAGGTAGACTATACAAGTGATATCTTTGGGCCATTTCTAACCTAATTGGTATACCCCTCCGAGGTGACTGCACGGTGATCCTTACGTGTAGGGTCTTGTTAATTCATAGGTAATTGAAACATAAACTTAAATTGGCATTCCATTTGGAGAGGAAGCGAAAGCGGCGTTACTGTGTTCAAAGCGGTTGTGGCACGGACAACAGTCGTAGTCTCGACCACGGCGTCGTGTTCTTCAGGATTCACCGGTTCGAGAATCATAACAGTTCGATTTTGGAGGATTTGGATCATTGAACGCGGTGCTTGAGAGGTGGAGAAACGACTCACTGTGGATCTTCTGCGAGTTTCAGCCATTGCTTCAAAGGTAGAAGCGGTAACTGTTAACCGTTGCGGTGGAGGAACGTGTAACTGAAAACGGTTACGGCGGAGTTGCGCGTAACATAAAACAGTTACTGTGGAGGATCGTTGGACCGTGGAGGTTTAGCGAGCGGTCCCCTCCTTCTAGCGCCAAATGATTTTTCCAGTGAGAACGGTTAAGTCGCAACAGTGGTAGAGAAAGCTCAGGTGAATTGGTAACGACTTCCAGTGCGGTGGCAATGAGTCTTCGCAGTGGAACGATAGGTGCCTGCAGGCACGTTAGCACTCCAACGATCAAGTCAGTAATTAAACTGAGAGGGAATGTATAAGAAGTGTTATGGAAAGTGATGGGTCTTCGCAGTGGAACGAAAAGTGCCTGCGGACACGTTAGCACTCTAACGCTCAAGTCAGTAATGGAACTGAGAGAGAATGTGTAAGAAGTGTTGTGGAAAGTGATGGGTACCTTCAAGGTGATTAGGAACGGGGAGGGACACATGTAGCATGATCCCTGCGAGGAGTGTAACGCCCTAGTTGTTAATTATTTATTTCTGATTTTTTTAGAGTCTTTCATATGATTTTAAATAATTATTGTTGAGTATGTGGTGTGTTATCTTTTATCATATGATTTATTATTATTATTTTATATAGAAAGTGAGAATTATTATTATTTTAGAGGTTTGGGGTTAAATAATATTTATTTGGTTTAAGTGGTAGTTAAGTGGAATTAAGGGTGAGTTATTTAATATAATAGAAAGTATTTATGAGGAGTTAGGAGAGAAAAAGGAAAACTGACATAAACAGTTTTACGTACAAAAATATCAGTTTTGGGAGAAAGCCAAGAGGAGAACCAAGAGGGAGAGAATCAAAGGTCTTAGAATCTTCTTTCATCCGAATTCAGGTAAGGGTGAGATTTATGTTATAATATATTTATATAATTGATTCTGTGTTTAACAAGAGGGTTGTAGAATTGGGAATTTAGGGTTGAATTGATCCTTAGGGTGAAATTGAGTGTAAGAATATTGTTTAAGAGTGTTAAAAAGAATCCTAGTTGTGGACAAAACCTTAATGAATTGCTGTAACCAGTTTTGGAGTTAGAATTTGGGAGAATTGGGGTTTGGGGTGAAAAACTGCAGAATCCCGTAGTCTGTTCTGTCGCGACTCGCCTGGCGAATAAGCTTTCTCGCCATGGCGAGCAACCTGTTCATCTCTCGCCTGGTGACAAGTCTGCTCGCCTGGCGAGAAACCTGTTCATCTCTCGCCTGACGACAAGAGCACTCGCCTGGCGAATTGGCCAGTACCAGAAGCCGCTCTGTTTCGAGTTGAGGGATGAGTTAGTGTGTGAGGTAGATGTTCAGAAATTACTAAGATAATTTGAAGGAGCTGTTGAACGTAAAATAACTAATTGGTCGACCGTTGTGCTATGAATAGCTATATTAATTATTTATGCAAGTCGTTGAGTATAATTGTTAATGAGTTACATCATACAAATATTGTTATGTTGCTAATTGACGAATGTTGCAGAGTAAGTCATATTTATTTATATGCATTGTTGAGTCGTAGTTGTTGTGGTTTATGTTGTCGTTGTCGCAGGAGAGTTGTATGTAGATATACACTGAATAGAGTCCATTGCATACTCATAAATGTTGAGGGCTTATGCCCTGTGAACGCCTTGTCGTTCAACTGTTGAGGGCTTATGCCCTGTGAATGCTAGTTCATTCAATTGTTGAGGGCTCATGCCCTGGGAATGCTTTAACCATTCAACTGTTGAGGGCTTATGCCCTGGAATGCCTTGTCATTCAAACGCGTTAAACGGTACCACATGCATATTGCATTAGTTGTTGTTGTTGTTGGTCGTCTTGCCGTCGTTGTCGGTTGCATTGTCGTGTCGTTGTTGTTGTAGCCATCAATGAAGTGTGTGAACTTTGATGCTGTGAATATGTATATATATTTATCTGATTTATCTATTGAAGTTGTTAAATGCGAATGATGATTATATTTCTATATTTATTGATGTGAATCTCACCCCTTCTGCTTGAAAACGTTGCATTTCCTATGGGTAACTTGCAGGTAATGAAGGTTAGTAGAAGTGTTGGCTCAAGTGTCCTAGGGCTCTGATACGTAACGGGATGGGAAAATAGTTGTCATGTTTTATCATTCCTTTATGTATCACTTTTGAAAACATGTTGTTGGAGCCTTTACTGTCATTGAACGGATGTTTGAAAAATTATCACGTTGAGGCCTATGTGCCAGTTCATTGGAGTTGCTTATCATGAAAATAATATTCCGCTGCAAAATGTTGGTTGCTAATACATTGTTGAATAATTAGTTTTATATTCTATTTATGAAATTGAGAAAGTAGTGTAATACTCCGTTGTTGTATACTTTGATGATTTCATTATGAAATTTTTAGAATTGGGAAAATGAGATGTTACAAGGAGGCAGGTGATCCATGCGAGGAGGCATACTCATGTGCGGCACGATGCATGCAAGTTGGCGTGCTCCCTTGAGTGCGTAGACTTAAGGAGGCATATTATAGTCCACATGTAACCGTGAAATTGGTCTTGTGACCAGTCCAGAACAAAATGTTAAAAACACACCTCATAAAAGCAAGTGTAATGCATTTCAAGAAAATGCCTTAAAGTTGGTCAAGTCATTCCAAATGTTTCTATTGTATCTAGAGATGGAAATTGGCCAGGTTGGCCTATACGGGTATATGTCCTAATCTATGAAGTGTCCATTTTAAATAAGGAAGGTTTAAACTTTCTTAAAAGCCTATTTAACTAAAAAAGGTCAGGCCACAAGACATAAAAAAAAAAAAAAAAAAATTAGGTTAACTAGTGTTTGTAAAAAAAAAATCTTTTTAGAAGCCCATTTCTTACTAGTATTCAAATGGGCAATTCGTGTCCATCTGTCCACTCATTTTATTGCATTAATGCATGTAATCTTTTTTTTTTTTTTTAAACTCAGTATACAAACTTAGCTCATTTAAGGCAAGAGCATAGCTCTGTATGAACTTAGCTCATCGACAAATGCTATTTCAATTTCTATTTTCAATCATAAAATTTGGTTAAATTAGATCGAAACCCAATCAACGTTTCATATTGATATGAACCAACAACTTCAAAACATCTAAGAAAAAAACCACAACAAACCAAATAAAGAACTTAAGCACAAAAAATGAAAGATGAATACTTACTAATGTCGCATAGATGTTGTTTATTGCTCCAATGCAGTAGAGTTATTCAAAATAGTGTTGAAATAAAACAAATAGAAAGAACATGGAGAAATCAAAACAGAGGAAGAGAGAAACATAAGGGGAAAAAGTATAACCAACAAGAGTGATTGAGAATAAGCATACTTTGGCGGAGATGAAGAGGGGTGCAAGTGATTTCACTCCAATTTTTTTTTATTCTTCAACAACGTCTCACGAAGGGGAGTTCAAAATCGCTCTTTATTTTTTGACTTGTGGTACGTAGGCTGATGAGTGAATGCGTAGAGAGAAAAAAGTAAAAAGGTTTTGAGAAGGAGATAGTGAATTTCTCATTCTTCTTTTGCTAATTTTATAGGAGAGAACGAAAATTGTTTTTGTTTGACCTAGAGTAAGAGAGAAACGTAACGGAAAAAGTAAACCCAAATAAACTGGTTGAGATGAAGCTTACTTTTCCGAATATGAAGAGAGGTGGCAGTGATTTTACTCCAAAATTTCTTCGACTTCATAAACGCTTTTCATTTTCCAATTGGTGGTCGTGTAAGCTGGTGCGGATGCATGAAGGAAATATGCGATGATGATATGTTTTGATGGAGGGGAAGAGGAGAAGGTTTGGAATGTAGAGAGAGTGAGAAAAGAACAAAAAAAATGTGAACGATATAATGAATTTATCATTCTTTTATTCATCACACTCCACTTTCAAGTGTTAGTCACTCACATCACTAGCCTGATCCATACTAGGATCCTGCTCCCACTCCCCCATCGAGCTTAACCATGGCTCTGATACTAGTTAGTTGGGGGGTCTGAGAGTGAAAATGGACTAAACGTCAAGGACCCTCTAAAAGAGAGACACCACACTCTTACACAAAACCTTAAGGCAATATGTTTATGAGTATCCTCTCTTATATATCCAGCGTTTCCTCCATTTCTAGTTGATACGAGACGTAATCTCTCACACTTGATTTCCAACATCGAATAAAAATGGAGGAAATGTTGGATATATAAGAGAGGAGACCCATAAACTCATTGTCTTAAGGTTTCGTGTAAGAGTGTGGTGTCTCTCTTAGCATGTTATAGACGTTTAGCCTATTGCCGCTCGAAGTGCTTCCCAAACTCTCCAACAAAACCTATCTAGCAACAAATAAAGAATAGCTATTTAAGATGATGTGGCAAGATTGTGGTGAAAAAAATAGTTTTTTTTATACTTTTTTTTTTATGTTGAGGGAAACGTTTCTTTATATTTTGTAGTGTATACAACACACCAAATGTGTTTGTTTGAAAATATATTAGTAGATTTATAAGAATAAAATGATAGAAATATATATGTCTAAATTTTTTACAATTTTACTAAATTTATTTTTATGTATAGGATATTTCTGAGAATAAAGAAAATCTCAAAGAAAATGGTGGAAATAAAGTTCTTACGAAGATGAGAATAAAACCCATGTGTAGGAACATTTTAATCTCTCTATATTTAAAGTTTATGAGAATATTACATGTCATACCCTAATTTTTGACCTAAGATCCTAATTTCACACGCTCTTTTGACCCGGAATATTCCTTGACTTTTCAAGGAAAATTTCGGCAGAGAGCTATTTTAAAATAACTCATTTTAGTTCATTTTCGGGCCCACCTTTTATTTATTTTATTTTTAGTTTTTATTTATTTTATTTTTACCTTTTAGTTTATTTTTATTTTAGTTTTTTATTTTATTTTAATTAGTCTTTAGAAAAAATTATTAAAAAGTGTCCAAAGGGGTCCGAATTTTTTTTAGCCAGCGCCACCATTCGTGGCCAAAGTCAGGTGTCAACTTTCCCATTTCAAAAATCATTCAAATCACATTCATTACTCATCAAAATCCTTTAAACCAGCTTTCCATTTTCATCAACCTTTGAACCTATAAATAACGCTCTCATTCTTCACTTATAGACACAAAATAGTTCTCTTGAGTTGTCAAATAACTTTTCTCCCTTCTCCCTCCTTTAGCTTGTGTTGACGAGCTATTCTTTTTCTATTCCTCTTTTTCTATCCCGTCGGATTTCAAGATTAGTCTTAAGACCATAGTCCCTATTCGGTTTATTGTCCCTAAGAGGTATTTTAAAATACCTCATTTTTTGGTTCGTTTTTGGTCCACTTTTTATTTATTTTATTTTTATTTCATTGTTTATTTATTTGATTGCATTTTAATTTCTGTTATTTATTAATTTGCAATTAGAATGTTTTTTAGGAAAATTGTAAACATAAAGAAAAATATGCATTGTTTTTATTTATTTATTTATTCAGCTTTCATATATAAAAAATGCAAAAAAAAAATTAGGTTTGGTTTATTATCCAAGGGAAAGAGATTCGTTTTGACTTAGTGTCAATACGGAATTCTCTCGCGTTTAATTCATCGTCATTTTAATTTTTTGGCTTTTAAAAAAAATTCAAATAATAAAATAAAAAATTCTTTTCCAAAAAACCTTGATTTTCATCAAGTGATTTTCCATTTTTCTTTAATTCATTTAATTATATTTAAACCCTTTCTTAAAATAAAAAACACTAAACAAATTTTATCTTTGCCTTTTGTATTTTACTTTGAAAACTTTTTTCAAAAACTAATAAAAAAATCAAACAAATCACTTGGTTTTTTACCCCGAACTACGTGGTTTTGATCCCTCACGGGTACGTAGGAAAAAAACTTTATCCTTTCAAATTAAAAAAACAATAATTTTTTTTTCTTTTTTCCCCTCATCACATTAATATTTTACAAGCAAAATAATAAATAATTTTAGCCAAAATTAAATAAAAGCAAGAGGTTCCTATGAAATATTATAGACGTTTAGGGTGTCAATACCTTCCCTTTACGTAACTATCCTCCGAACCATAAATATCCTAAAATGTGGCTTTATTCGAACTTTACCCCTTTCCCTTGAAAAAAAATAAAGCTTGGTAGTGAATCATAAATTTGTGAGTCAACGCTAATCAATAGCTTGATTTTCGAAACAGCACAACAACAAATAAAAAAAATCAAAAAAATTCACATAGGCCAAAAAACCAATTTAAAAAAAAAAAAACCTCTTTTTTCTAAAAAAATCTTGATTCTTATCAAGAGATTTTTCCATTTTAATTTTCTTTAATAAAAACTTTAATTCATTTAATTATATTTAAACCCTTTCCTAAAATAAAAAACACTAAACAAATTCCATCTTTGTCATTTGCCTTTGTATTTATAAAACCTTTTAAAAAAATGATAAAAAACAGCAAACAAATCACTCCGCTTTTTACCCCGAACTACGTGGTTTTGATTCCTCATGAATACGTAGACAAAAGACTTTGTCTTTCCAAATAAAAAAACCATAAAAAATATTTTCTTTTTTTCATCATTACACTAATCTTTTACAAGCAAATAATTTTAGTCAAAAAATAAATAAAACAAGAGGTTCCTATAGAATATTATGGACGTTTAGGGTGATAATACATTCCCTTTACGTAACTAACCCCCGAACCTTAAATCTCTAAAAATTGTGGGTTTATTCAAACTTTTCCCCCTTTCTCTTGGAAAAAATTAAATCCCGGTGGTGAACCTAAATTTGTGAGTCAATGCTAATCAATAGCTTAATTTCCGAAAATCATCGCGACAGAAATAGCGACTTCACTGGAGGAACATGTTTGTCTACTACCGTATTGGTTTATAATGATAGCTTAATAAAGACAAAAGCTTTTTAGGTAACATCTCATGGCCAGACACACTAGGGGTGACACTTTTGAGAAAAATAAAATTTTGCAAGCAATCCTCTTGGCTTATGACGAGTGGGAAAACAAAAATTTGCAAGCTATTCGCTTGGCTTATGACAAGTGACATCTCGTGATCCGACATACCGGGGACGACACTTCTGGGAAAACAAAAATTTGCAAGCTATTCGCTTGGCTTATGACAAGTGACATCTCTTGATCCGACATACCAGGGACGACACTTCTGGGAAAACAAAAATTTGCAAGAGACTCGCTTGCCTTATTGAATTTGCAAGCATGTTCGCTTGGCTTATGAAATTTGTAAGCATGTTCGCTTGGCTTAAGGTATTTAAAAGGATGTTCACTTGACTTAGGGTATTTGCAAGCATGTGCGTTTGGCTTAAGGTATTTGCAAGCATGTTCGCTTGGTTTTTGGTATTTGCAAGCATGTGCGCTTGGCTTAAGATATTTGCAAGCATGTGCGCTTGGCTTACGATATTTGCAAGCATGTTCGATTTGCTTAAGGTATTTGCAAGCATGTTCGCTTGGCTTAAGGTATTTGGAAGCATGTGCGCCTGGCTTAGGGTATCTGGAAGCATGTTCGCCTGGCTTAGGGTATTTGCAAGCATGTTCTCTTGGCTTAAGGTATTTGCAAGCATGTGCGCTTGCTTAAGGTATTTGCAAGCATGTGCGCTTGGCTTATGAAATTTGCAAACTATCTGTTTGACTTATGAAATTTGCAAACTATCCGCTTAACTTAGGAGAATATTATAAAATTGACCAAATATATATTTTCTAAATAGTTTAGAATAAAATTCACATCGTAATATTATATGAAACAAGCACACCGTATGTGTGCAAAGTAAAAGGATGGCCCGTATATTTTCTTCTATATTTACCTATGTTTTTGAATTTTCGGTGTAGATTCTTCAGCCTTAACTATCCTTTCTACATTTTTAACAAATTCAAAACCCTCCTCCTGTCTTTATCTTTCAAACGGTCAAAATATGTACACTTCTTTTTGTTGGTTTATTTATTAAAAAAAGCTTCAGATAATTTTTTTTATTAAAAACTTAAGAGAATCTTGATTAGTGGACAATCATAACATCAACATGTGACAATATTTCATACGCATGTTGAAGATCAAAACAAATTGAACAATAGCATGTTACACATATTAAAAATCCCCTAAAAACAGGAATTTTTTATCAAAAAACATCAAATATTTATTCATTAAAAAGTTATATTTTTAACATAAAATGCATAAATTCTAAGACAAACTTGCTATTATAGATTTCTTAACATGTAAAAATTTGCACATGATAGGAAAAACTCTTTTTCTCTAAAAAAGAAGGAAAAACTCTTTCTCTAAAAAAAAAGAAGGAAAAACTCTTTTAAAGTTGTGTTGTCATGTCTCATACTCATTCCTTTCAAAAATATATGTCTCTTTCATCATTTTTTTAACGACTTAATTCCACTTTTGGTCCTCGTATTTTGATTTGCACACGAAAATGGTCTTGTCTCTTTCAAATCGGAAAAAACCGTCCCTAAACTATCATGTTTTTTTGCAATTTTAGTCATGCCCCCTATTTTCACCTCCAGAAAAGTACATAAATGACAGTTTTACTCTACCCTCTATGTTTAACCATGAAATAAACAAGGAATAAAACATATGCTTACAAGAAATCTACTTTATTCAACACACTAACTAAAAAACCCTTATTTCTAAGACATGTTTGAGGTATGCCAAAATATAAGTATTTAAGAAGCAAACACGTGTATTCAAACATAAAGTAAACATATTAATCATTGTTAATTATTCACTTAATTAAATAAAGATAAAAGAATTCAATAATGAATATTTTTTGAAATAGTTACCTTATGTGTTTAAATTATTTTTATTTAGAGTTGTAACATTTTCTGGTCTCTTCATCAACCATTATGCCAAGTTGCAGCAGTATCACAATCTCTCTCTCTCTCTCTCAAATAGGCACACCAGAGAAACCAAAAAACTTGTCCAACCTTAAACACCTCAAAAAAGAACACTAGAATCTGTTAATTATTTCCTCCTAAGTCTTATATGATTATCAACCTATGCAATGATCAAAACAATCATCATTGCCTTATTAGCCATAGCCACATATTACATGATACTTCTAGTTACTCCAACCAATAAATCTAGCTATTATCATTCTCTCTTTATATCCAAATCTTTATCAGATAATGTCTCAATATCAAACAACCTTGAAATTCTCACACATAGACCCCACATAGCAGGTTCTGAAGCCAACAATGAAGCTGCAGCTTATGTTGTCTCAATACTCACCTCATGTAACATACCAACCCATGTAACATCCTATGATGTTGCTCTTGCATACCCTTTTTCACGTTCCTTGGTGCTGACAAATTCATCAATAGAACCTTCTTTTACCTTCAATCTAAGACAAGGAAGCTATGAAGGTGGTCCTTGTTCTGATGTGATAGATGAGGTTGTCCCTACATTCCATGCATATGCCAAGTCAGGTACTGCTATTTTTTATTTTTCATTTATATTGGGGAATGAAGAAATTATTACTTAGTGTAAATAAGCAACTTGGTCCTCAAAATTATAAACATCTGTCAAAATCTATGAAGCACGGATACAGACACGGACACCGGACACGACACGGACACAGTTGACACATCGACACTGTTAATAATTTGAGAAAATCACATAATTCAGTGTAATTACATGTGTCGGTGTCGGACACCGAGACACGTCTAATCCGAGGAATGTGCGTGCTTCATCGGTCAAAATAGTCCTTCATTTGCGCGAAATTTAGAAATTGTAAAATGTGATTCAAATTGGTCCTCCGCTAACTTCTATAGTTAGAGGTTGTGATGCGACACGTTAATTGTACAAGTCACAAATATGTCCTTTCATAATCTTTAACAGTAAAAGTTAATAGGGGACTATTAGCATGGACATTTTTTAATTTCAACGATGTATCTGCCAATTCGCAAAATTCAGGGATCATTTCGACTGATGCTTACGATTTCGAACACTAAATTGTCTATTAACTCTATCATTAATCAAAGTGTCACAGATGGTCATTTTACAACCGTCCTCAAGGGAATTTAATCTTTTTGAGGCTACAAAGTGAAACTCTAACCATTTAACTAATACCTCGTGAATCAGGTACTGCCATTGGTTCTGTGGTTTATGTGAACTATGGAAGGGTGGAGGACTATTTGAAACTGAAGGAAATGGGAATCAATATTTCAAACACAGTTGTATTAGCAAAGCATGGAAAAATCTATAGAGGAGACATTGTGAAAAATGCATATGAAGAAGGTGCTATTGGAGTGGTGATATATTCAGATAAAAAGGACTATGGTGGTTCCGGTGAAGCAAAGTGGTTCCCCGATGAAAAATGGTTGCCACCAAGTGGTGTTCAAGTTGGGAGTGTTTATAGTGGACTTGGAGATCCTACAACACCTGGTTGGGCTAGTAGTGGTGAGTGTGAGAGACTATCAAAGGATGAAGTGGAGAAAGGAGGAGATTTTCCTTTGATACCTTCATTGCCAGTTTCAGGTGAAGATGGTGAAAAGATAATTAGATCAATTGGTGGTCCTGTTGCCGAGGATGATTGGCAGGGAAGTAAAGATGCGCCGACTTATAGGGTTGGACCAGGACCAGGAATTCTCAATCTCAGTTACACGGTATCATATAAGTGTTTATGTATCAGTTATTTCTTTCGTTCAAGTAGAAGCGTGGTTAGACTGTTTTAAAATAATTTGTAAGTTGTTTATATATACTATCTTAAGTTACTGAAAATAGCTTATGGAGATGTATGTCATAAGCTACCTATTTAATTTATTATGTGTCAAATACTTACCTTAATCTTTAAGCTATAAGATAAACTCTAATAAGTAAGCCCTTAAAGCAAGTTAAAGTGGGTGTGTTTTGGTTGAATTATTTTAGCTTATCTAATAGCGCATAAAACACTTGTGAGACAATTTTGTATATTTTATGAAAACAACTTATGACGTGTCCATGAGCTGTTTTCAGCTTATTTTCATAAGCTCTACAGAATATCTTGTAGCTTTTATGAAAACGGTTTAGCTTTATTTTATCTTTTGTTATAGAAATAACTTATACATAAGCACTTATATGATAAACAAACGTTTATGTAGTTTGAGTTTAATTAAGTTGATTATGCAAATAGGCCTAAGTGCTTATGTATCAGCTGTTTCCATTAGCTAAAAGTGGAAAATGGAGTTAAAGTGTTCTTATATAATTTGTAAGTTGTTTTTATAAACTGCTCTAAGGAAGTTTCTGAAATAAGCTGAAAATGCTATATTAGATAAAGCTCCAATAAATAAGTTCATAAAACTAGTTGAAGTAATTTTGGACATTGGTTTTCAGGGGAAGGAAGTTATAGCAACAATTCAAAATGTTATTGGTGTGATTGAAGGAGCAGAAGAACCTGATAGGTATGCAAGAGTTCCTCTTTCATTCATTATTCATTCATTTGCATCATTCAATAGAAATGATATTTGATGCAACACAAAATTGAGAGAACTATATAAAATTTCAGTCTTGTTTTCTTGAAAATTTTTGTTTAGTAATTTTTGCAACTGTTTGTAGATTTGTCATCTTAGGCAACCATAGGGATGCATGGACATTTGGAGCAGTTGATCCTAATAGTGGCACAGCAGCACTACTTGAGGTAACAATTGTTTTGTACTTTTTATTAGTGCGGTTCGTTTTTTTTTCCTTCTGTAGTCCTAGTTACGATTAAAGTCAAATATGTTCGATAATCTAACGACTACAATTGATTGACTGTATAAAAAATCTTTATATTAAAAATTCATAACAATTAAATCATTTGTTTATTCATAACAAAACATGTTATATAAAAATGTGTCATGTCACATTAAAATTCAGGTAGCTCAAAGACTAGGGAAGCTTCAGAAAAGAGGGTGGAAGCCTAGAAGAACAATCATATTATGCAATTGGGATGCTGAGGAGTATGCTCTTGTAATTTTCTTCTCCTTCTATTTTTATAATTTGTTACACACAAACCCACTTGGGTTGCGATGATGGTATTGACTTGAGACCTGAAAGTGTATTCCTCAAGGTCTCAGATTCGATTATCTCTGGTGTCAATTTAGGTAGATTAATTTAGTTTCTTAAAAAAAAAAATTGATGTATACCACATAAAAATTTGACTCATTATATTTTCCAGATAGGATCAACAGAATGGGTAGAAGAGAATAGAGAAGTTCTTGCTTCAAGGGCAGTTGCTTACTTAAATGTTGATTCAGCAGTAGGTGGACCAGGGTTTCATGCTAGTGCTACTCCACAGCTTGAAGAATTGATCAAAAAAGCAACTCAGCAAGTATATATTATAAGAGTTGAATAAAAAAATAACAACTAGAAATAGCACTTATGTGCATAATCAGTAAGAGAATATACAATAATGTGTCACCAACACTTCTTCTATTTTTTTTATTTCTAGGTCAAAGATCCAGATAACTCATCACAAAGCATTTATGATTCTTGGACTAGTTCTGGTGGTTCTCCTCAGGTAAGTATACAGCAGTTTGCTCACATTTTTATATTACAAAGTCTACATTGCATAGAAGAAACATTCAGTTTATGCACCTTTTCTGAATATATGTATAATCTGAATATTATCCCATTTATCTAAAAGTTTGGAAGGTTAGGAAGTGGAGCATCAGATTATGCACCTTTTCTGCAGCATGTGGGAATTCCAGCAGCTGCCATAGCCTTTGGAAAAGGTAAATCACAGAATATATCCATTTAATTATTGATCATGATATATCAATAATTTAAGGGTAATAGTGTTTTACCCCTGTAATATAGGTCATTTATGGTTTACTCTCCTGTAATTTTTTTATATTTTTTTAGATCTCGTCCTTGTAATTAGAAACCTTCATGACATCAAATTACAAAATTTATGGTATTTTCGTCTCTTGTAATTTGAGTAAATTACAGTTAACACCCTGCTATATCAATGATCTTGTACATTCAAAATTCATGAAGGTCCAAAACTAAATTATTTTCAAATTACAAGGACGGATCTAATTTTTTTTTTATCCGAAGTAAACCGTAAATGAGCTATATTACGATAAGTAAAACACTATTAACTCATAATTTAAATTCTATTATACATCTCAATGTTTGTTTGAAGCAAAGCATATTAACGATTAATCATCAGCAAAATACAAAAATGATAAGTAAACACATCAATCCAAACACAATACAGACACCATACATCATCGTAGCTTTATACATTTTTTTTAATTCCTTTCCTTTGAGTTCTTCAAGTGCCACTTTTCTCATTCCCCATAGGTAATTATAGTTTCCAAGTAAGGAAAGTAAAAATTGAAATTCCATATGATTTTGAACAGCAACATCAAACTAGTACATGAAATAATTATACAAAGCTTGTCATTTAAATAAATAAATGGCATATATATTAGTCTGTGTAGTGTATGTAGTATATCAAGTGTGACAAAGAGTTTCATATTTAATGGAAAATCGTATGTTAACGTGTGAGAGAAATTTCTAAAATATAAATTTTAAAAGTTACAATGGTTGAATAGAGACCTTTCAAGAAAAGATGTACTGTTTGACTATTGAAGCAATGTAACCATTGCATCTTGTCATTGCAAAATCTCTTCCAAAGAGTTGTATCTTTTTACCTAAGAACAAGGGTTTCTCGAAAAATAGAAATACTTTTCTCTAATCCACGAGAAATTGACATAACTTTATACCGTAAACTATCATTGATCGATACATTTGATGTGAATATGCAAGTCATGCCAAGGATTTCAAAGTATCCTGAAGGGGATTTTCCAGTATACCCTTTTGCATCCGATTGACATAACTGGTGAGGGCGAAGCGAACCTAAAGGTTAGTGTGTCTTACACACGGTTTGAAATTTATGTGCACATTTCATCATGTTTGTTGTGAATTCGTCAAAAACACACCAATAAAATACTTGATGTGTGGAGCAAAAAAATCAAGCAACCAAAATAAAGTGGGTGACAGTTATAAACACAAGCAAAAGTTGGAAACATCGAGAGAAATAAAGAGAGAACACACGGAATTTGTTTACCCAGTTCGGTCTAATACTGACCTAGTTTGGGGAAGAGAGCAGTCCTCCGTTCGACTATAATGATGAGTAACATTAAAAAGAGATATAAAAATGTTACAAGAATTAGTCTTCAAACCTAATTCTACCCAATCTCCTAATAGTGTTTTCCAAGGTGAATCAATCGCAACCCTAATGTTTGTTGCCAAGAGCAAACTCTACAAACCTTAGTTTTTGTGTTGACTTATAAACCCTTGTTTTCAGCTCTCTACTCTATGTTTACATCTGATACAAGGTCTATATTTATAGTAAATTATCCCTAAAAAAACAGGCACAAATCTCAGCCCAAAATACGTTTTTATTTTATTTGATGTTAGCAACATCGGACACGGATTTTTGCCGAATGAAAAGCCTGAAACACAGCCAAAATTGGGCCCCAATTTCTCCAAATCGGCCACTGATTTTGACACCTCCAGTATCCATATTTTGAGTCACTTCTACAACAATGTTCTTCGTCAACATCTTATTGGTCAAATTATTGCCGCAGTTCCTCAACACATCTTCAATCTTCTAACATAACATTAACATACATGTAACGACACCAATATTTATAAATTCTAGAGAAAAAAAAATATCACTCGAGCATATTCAATCATGTAAAAATCAATCATATAGCTCTAGAATGAGTTTTGGCTCCTCCAATAGTCTAACCGAACAAACCCTTAGTCAATTAGGTGATGTACACAACAAATAATCGAACTCTGGATTCATATGGGTGATGAGCAGACATTAAAACCAATTTTATTTCACATATGTTGCAGGATACCCAGTATACCATTCACTATATGATGATTTCATTTGGATGAAAAAATTTGGTGATCCTATGTTTCAAAGGCATGTTGCAGGTTGGTACATAAATTTCCTTTACAATTTTTAGCAGTTAATGAATGAAACCTACTATAGGGAAGATCTTACTATCTTCCCTCTATTTAATGCTATTATTCTCAAACTATCCATCATTGAAACAATATTTTTAGTACAAATTTAAATGAAAAGAAACAGTAGTTTAGTAAATGCTACTCCAATGGTTATTTATCATATGCTAAGTATTTATGGAGGAAAATTAAATTTCAATTTTTTGAGAAATAAATTGGTGCAATTTCCAAAACAAAACTTTTATCTTTTGTATCTAAATATATACCCTTAGGGTACATGTTAGCATTTCCCTTACTTTTGTAGTTACATTAGAAAAATTAAATAAAATTAAACATTTTTCATAACCTATGTGTGATTAGTTAATTTTGCTTATAATTGAGTTTGAAGTGAGTTTATTAGAGTGAAATCTAAAGGTGTTTCTATTATGCAAAATCACTGTCTTCATTTTCACTTTTAATTACAAAATTAATTTTTTATTTTGCTTCTTATTTTCATATATAGGGTAAAATTTTCTCATCATATTTTACTTACCCTAGTAATTTTTTATGTTGTGGAAAACAGCCGCAAGTGTTTGGGGTCTAGTAGCACTTTGGCTAGCAGATGAGGAATTTTTACCTTTTGATTATTTATCATATGCTAAAGAGCTCAAGGTATACATTAAATGATTATTTATCATATGCTAAGTAGCATTTTGTAGTTACTTGACGACTTTTCTAACTAAATTTTAAGAGAATCATAGATTGTTATAACATCAAATATTTGAATGTCAGCTTAGCATGGAACCACTTAAAAATGAGATTTCAAATGAAGATATAAATTTGTCTCCTCTGTACAATTCCATCAAGGAACTTGAAAAAGCAGCAACCAAGATAAATGACCAGATAAAGGTATATGGTGAGAATCTTAATACATTGCCTTAATTATTACATAACCATGAGCATATTGCGAGTAGACAATATTTGATGAATGTGTTACCTCAAAAAAAAAAAAATTGATGAATCTGTAAAGTATTGTCAAAATAATCTTTAGATATATCATAATTACAAAAACATACCTAAATATTCTTTCATTAGTCAATTTGGTCAATAAACGTCTTTTTTATTAGTTGGTTAGGGTTTTTTTTTTTTATAGTTTTACATTTATACTTATGACTCAATTAAATCTGTTTAACTAGTACATTTTTAATTTATAATTAGAAATTGGCCTGCAATTATGGAAAAATGATCTTAGGATTATTGGAGTGACTCAAAGTGGAAACAACATTCTTAAAGTGTAAAATAATTGAAATGTGATTATTCAGGAAATAGAAGGAAGTAAAGGTTGGAGAACATGGAAGATGAACCATTTGAGAGTGAGAGAATTAAATGATAGATTGATGATGGCTGAGCGTGCATTCACAGACAAAGATGGTCTCTTAGGAATGCCTTGGTATAAGCATTTGGTAAGTTTTTTTTTTTTTCCTTGAAGAACTTTTATTACCATTAAAAGCTTTTCAGAAGGAACACATCAAAGAAAAAGACAATTTTTGTACCGATCTGAATGTATCTTTCCAAACAAAAATGCAATTTTTGTAGTTGCCAATGTCTCCTCTCTTTTGGTTTCTGTCACTGATAATTTGATGATCTAGTGGAAACATTTTTGTTAAACTCGTTGAAATATTAAATTTAAGGTTAATATATGTTTACCTCCTATAATATTAATAGTTTCTGATTTATTTTCACAAAAATATTTTATTTAGATTTTAACTCTGTAATTTAAAGATTATTTGATTTTGGATTTTCAATAACTTAAATTTTGATACTTGATATCACGAAGGTTCTAAACCAAAGAATTTTGAAATTACAACGTTTAAATCTAAACAAAAGATGTTAGAGGAGGTAAACATAATTAACCTTTGAATTTATGAAAACATTCAATTTAATAGCATTTTGCCCCTGTTTTTCAGATATATGGACCATCTAAACATACTCAATATGGCTCCCAATCATTCCCTGGAATTATCGATGCTGTAAAAATGGCCAAAACCCTACGTACTGTAGAATCATGGCGTATAGTACAACACGAAGTTTGGAGAGTCTCAAGAGTCTTCAGACACGCTTCATTAGTTCTATCTGGTCAACTAACATGAATATCTAATCACTTGTTTATTTCTTTACATGACTAGTTGCACTTTGAATTCACTCCTGCATGGTAAAATGCTGTCACTCTTGTGTATTGAGAAGCCTAAATCTAAATCTCTGATCCAATTCGTTTTTTTGTTTTGTTCAAGATATTTGTAAAACTTGTGAGTATTACTACTCTAAACAACCTGCAAGGAATCAAATTTCAGATTTGGTTCCCAATCAGAATCTGTCATTCTTGAGAGGCTTATTTATATTAAACCTTTATGACTACAATCAAGCCTTAACCCATAATGTGGGGTCGACTATATAGATCAAATTACGTCATAGTGTTATATCATAAATTATATTTAGATTCAACTCATTGACCTCTAAATCTTTTCTAATAGTTTCTCTTACAGTTCTCCTAGGTTTTCATCTACCTCTTTTGATTGGACTCTCCTCCATCTGATCTACTCTTTTCATGACGACATCTACACGTCTTCTCTCTACATGCACAGACCATCTAAACCTATTTTCTACCAACTTTTCTACTACAAGTGTTAATCTCAATTCATCTCTAATGGTGTCATTCCTAATCCTATCACATCCACTCTTACCACTCATCCATTGCAACATCCTCTTCTCCGCTACACTTACTTGATTATTGTGTTGGCTCTTAACCATCCAACACGCCGTACAATACAACATCGCCAGTCTGACTGTTGTCTAATAGAACTTTCTTTTCAACTTTCTTATCACACAAAACATTTGAGGCTCTTCTCTATTTCAACCACTCAACTTGAATACGATGATTTACATCTCTTTTTATTTCTCTGTCATTTTGTATTATGGGCCCAAGATATTTAAACTATGTAACTTGAGTTATGATATGATCTCCAACTTTCATCTCCAAGGTAGAACTACTTCTACTTTTGCTGAAGTTACATTCCATATACTCTGTCTAGCTTTTACACATGCGAAAACCATACGCTTCTATGGCCTGTCTCCAAGTCTCTAGCCTCCCGTTCAATTCCTCCCTCAACTCACCAAGCCAGACTACATCATTTGCAAAAAACATACATCTCAATGCTAACTCTTGAATGTGTTTCGCAAGTACATCCAATACTAATGTGAAAAGATAAGGACTTAAGGTTGAACCTTGGAGCAATAATATTGTTATGGGAAAATATTCGATAGCCCCATCATGCATCCTCACGCCAGTCAAATCTCCCTCATACATATCTTTGATAGCTCTAATATAAGCAATCCTAGCCGCTCTTTCCCTACTACTAAATATACGGAGAAAGGCAGGAAATATCCAGCTGTCAACAAGAAGATGGAGAGAACCTATATGATAAATGGGAGAGATACAAGTTATTGCATAAGGGGTGTTCATGACACAAATTCTCTGAAATCGAGGTAACTAATATTTTTACTAATGGTCTTAAGACCCAAACTAGAATGCTTCTAGATGCTTCTGCATGTGGCTCAATGAAAAACAAAACAATCATTGAGATATGAAAGCTTATTTACAGCATGTACTTGAACGAGAATAGATCCCAAGGTAATGATAGGAATGATGCCAAGTAGAAAGAAGTGCTGAAACTCGAGAGCCAGGATGCTTTACTTGAAAGTCAAAAGGTGCTTAATGAGAAGATAGAGGAAATAGCTAAGAAACTAGAAGCACGGGAGGTAGCAAAACTATCAACAAATGGCTTAGGATGCAATTTTTTTGAGCAAGCTTATGAAACCAGAGAATGCCTACTTGCAAGTTTGGGGTTATCCAAAGATTAAGTGAAGTTTATGGGGGCTATTACTTGATGTGCAAATCAGGCAAGTGTACTAAATCGTTTACCAAATAACAAAGTGAGAAGTAGAGTATCGTATATACAAGGATTGTCTTTTCGTCCAAACAATTTGTGTTACTTATTTTGTAAGTTGATGATATAATAAAAGATAAAGGTTAGAAATGTTGCAATTTTTATCTGTTTGCAACAGAGCAGTTAACTTGTTTTTGTTTGCAGAAAAGTAAGCAGCGGTTAGGATTCTTCGAATCCCTCTATTGATATTGTTGGATATTAAATAACAGCAATGTCGAGTCTATTTATCTTAGGTAGACTATACAAGTAATGTGGATGTGAGACGTGACTAACCTAATAGGTGGAAACTGCGCCTACTACTCACACAGTGATCCTTATGTGTGGGGTCTATAAATCTCGGTTTATTACGTTTATCCCTCCTAAGTCTTGTTGCACCTGTTGATCACACAATGATCCTTACGTGTGGGGTCTTACCGTCTCTAAGATAATTGAAAGCATAGACTTGAATTGGTGTTCCAGGTTTTCCAAAGGCAATTATGGTCACACTAAGGTTATATGCGTGATACAATATAGGGTTATTAATTCTATAGGATTCCGCCACCTTCGTAAGGATTATTAGTGTAGGTCCTAGTCAATGTTCCAGTAGGTATACCCATCTATGAATCTTAGGACACTCATAGCACACTCTCTATCACTTACTTAGTAGTTTTACAAACGGGCAGCCCTAATTTACGTCTACTTTACCAAGGGTTTAAAAGAATGGTTCTATTAGGCTACGACTTATTTCCTTCAAGTAGATACTTGTTTCCTTAATTACTATCAAGTTACATCCTAGGTTCATAATAGTTACTATTCAATCTTAGTAATGTCACCTCCTAAGTACTTACTACTAGAGTCAACTCTCTTTCGATGTCTTTCGCTAATTACTTATCAATTACTTCCTAAATAGATAGATATTAGTAGCAAGATATAAATATCAAGATATATGCATCATGATAGTAATATCAATGTTAGATCCTATCACAACCAAAGTATCTAATATAGGGTTGCACCTCTTACAAAAATAAACTAAGGAATTTCCTAATAAAACTAAATAGCGAACAAAAGATAAATAAAATAAATACAACATTAAATTAAATAAATATCCAACAAAAATAAATATAGGTTCATCTTAGTACTTTAACTTAAAAAGATTTAGTTACACATGATAACTAATTTCATTTTCTAAAGATAAAAACATAACCTAAAAAATCAATAGAGAAGATAGAAACTCTCTTGAAGTTTCAAAGTTGTCTTCCTCTTGAACTGCCACAGTTCTGAATGAGAAATTCTGAATGAGAAAGACTTTTATTTATAGTGAGAATTTCTACCTGGGTTTGGGCTAAAAGTGCGGGCTTTACCCATAACAAAAGTAGGAAAATATGTTTGCGCCCCGCATTTTTGCATGCACGGGGCGCATGGGAAACACCATATGCGCATGTGAGTAGAGAAAAAACCATTCCCTAGTCTCATGGAAAATGCCTTAGGCGCATAGCTTGCAAAACCCATGCCCTAGGAATTTTTTCTTGTGCTCGGTGCATGGTGTCTCTCCTTGGGCCCAAATTCTCTGATTTTCCGTCGTTTTAGATCTTGGTCTTCAAATAACTTGTCTCGGAAGTAGGGAACATAATCCCTCCCTCTTGTAAGTATCATGAGGCCTCTTAAATCTTTATCCTCGGTCTTCCCAAGTCTTCACAATTTTTCAGTTATTCTTGATTTGCCGATTTGCATGATTTTTTCGTGAATTATTTCAAAAAACCCCTTAAAATTGTTATATTTCGGGAAAACTAGAATTACAGACTCAAATATAAAAAACGTTACAAAAGTCCCGAAACCATAGAGAATCGTTCTAATACTCATCCTTTTTTACTGCTAAAACCTACTGAAAATAACTAAAAAACATACTAAGAATAACGTAAGATGACCTGTCATTACAACCTGAAACATAGACTGTTGCTTGTTCTCAAGTAACGAAAGAAAAACATAATTTATTCTTTGTATTTTTTTCAGAAAAAACATACCACAATACATCACATTTATAGCAGAGCAACAACTAACTTACCACAATACATTCAAGCGTGTCCAGCTTGGTGAAAGTAACTTATATTCTCAGTCATACTCTTTTCTAATGATACATGTATGTATCTCCTAAAGTCAGTAGGGTTGGTCACGACATTTTCCCACTCCAGTCATTACATGAATTTACCTTCCTATAAATTTGAAACAATGTTAAATAGACAGTCAAGTTAAAGTTATTCACACACTTGGAGGACTTTGACGATTATAATTTGGCTTAGATTAAAGGTGGATATATTTTAGGAAAGTAGGCTAACAAAAGAACTTGAAGTTAGTTTACATCTCTTTTATATCTCTTTTATCTTAAAGTGATTTATGTAGATGAAAGGTTGTTTAGAGAATCACTTCTTTGTACTTTAAGATTAATTGGCTACCCATCAAAATTAGTTGTGATTTATGTTGTTTGGTAAGAACCACTTTGAGATTTTCATTGATTCTCCAGGCTAATTTACAGTAATAAGTACTTGGATTCTAATGCAATTAGTTTAAATGATATGATTATAATCTTATACTTAGGTTGATATGCCCTTTTCTGCTATATGTTGAAATTTACTTACATGGTCGCAGAATAATAAAAGGGCTTAGTTTAATTCTATGTTATTTTTTTTTTGCCTTTTCAACCCCATTGTTGGATTTTATACTAAAACTGATCATATATAATGGGTGTGAGGAGGGTCTCCTATCTATCCGATGTTGGACTAAATCAACTAAGTGTTAGATGCTAACACACCCCCTTACGCCTCACGCATCAAGATAGGCCTGAAGTGTGGATGATGCACGAAGTCCAACAATAGATCTATGATAAGCCATGATACCATGTGTCACAGATTATGGGTCTAACTCATCCTTACAAAACCGATTTGTAAGGTAAAGAGTGTCTCCTTTTTATAAACTCTTCTCATCATATCTATCTGATGCGGGACTAAATCCATTGAGTGTCGGCTGCTAGGAGAAACTCGAACTCTCTCGCAGCGACACAACTCTGATCAAGGTAATTCATAACATTACTTTCAAAGTAACAAAATATATCAAAGTTCCACAACCATGGACATGCATGAATTATTCAAATACACGATAGATATCTAAGAAATCCAACTCATCAGTTGGAAACAAAGACTAATTATTTAAAGCAGGAGATGCAACATATCATATCATGCATGATAGGATATTTTTGGACATAGATCAATACTAAGAAGTTGTAGGCATCTTCAGGAAGTCTTTTGTGGATATATATTTGGTGGCACTCTTGAAGTATTCTTCTGCCATAGAGTTAGAGGCAAAACACCAACCATGTTCTATAGCAGGATTAGGATAACTAGCACAAAAGCTCCCACTTCCCTTTTTCTTGCAATCATCGTGAGACTCACATATGTTAGGATGTTCCTCGACCATCTTCAAATATGCTTTAGATCCTCTTTTAGCACAAATACCAGTAGGATTTGAAACCAAGACACATTTGCATATGCTTTTACCACATGGATTACTATCGGATATTGAACAACCACCCCTACATGCTGCTTCGACCTTCTTCATTGGAATCGCTGCAAAAATGTTAAAAAATTAGACATAGATTTTATATTTACTCTCACTAAAGTTTTGTCGGTAACTTATTCTTTTTAGCAGACTGAAACATCCATATACATGCTGCATATGATTTGGCTGATTCAGTATTTAAAAATAGGGTTAATAATATTACCCCTGTAATATAGATTATTTTCGGGTTTCTCTTCTGTAAAAAATTTGTTTTGGTTTTCGTCCTTGTAAAATGATTTTTTTCTAAAATAGTCCATATTAGGCCATTCAAAAACCAAAATTTCTGGAAGTTTTTTTTCTTCTTCTGAAAATGGCCTATTAGGGGGTATTTTGGAAAAAAATAATTTTACAAAGACGAAAACCAAAACTAAAATTTTACAGGGTGTAAACCCGAAAATGACATATATTACAGGGGTAAATCACTATTAACCTTTAAAAATATACATAGAAAATATAAATAGAAATGCATGGTTTATCTAAAGATGATTAAAAAGCATACAGGATGAGGAAAGCAATAAGATTAAAACAGCCAAAGGAGCAAGCTTAGCATAAGCCATCGTTTGATATGATGAAGCTTGTTTGTTTGTTTGTTATGAGCTGTTAGCTTTGCGTTGCATTACTTCATAACTACAATGCAGCAATTAATAGACAAAAATAGATGCTTTTACCTCCATGGATCTGGAAATTGAGCGAATTTATTAGACAACTATTTAATATTATATTGCAACTTGTAAGATATTATATCCTTTCATCAATCACTATAGTATAATATATTTAGAAAACAAGTATAATGAGCTGATAATAATAATGTTTCCCATATTAAATTGAGAAGCAAGGCAGGCGGTATTAATAAATATTCGTACTTGACCCTAACTTTCTTTTTGTACTGCCTTAACTAATCTGTCCGGTGAAGATCAAAGAAATGTAGTGGTGGTTTTTAGAGAAACTGCACTTGCTGTCACAGTTGTTCACAATGCTCCGATGTGGAGGAGTGTGAGTTTCATCCGCGGAGGAGAATGGTGCGTATAATACGTTAGCACTCCAACGCTCAATTCAGTATATGCGAGAGATGAATTGTGTGCAAAAAATTGGTGAGTAAAAGTTTACTTGGCGAGTGACACAGAGTTACATTTATATAGCCAAGGAGAGCAATAACCGTCTCTAGGTTTTGCAGCGTAAATCCTGGAGGTTGTTAGAGATGATTCTGACGGCTGGGATTGATCTTGGCATGTTCATGTGCGGTAGCACGCATATGGCTTCATGTGCACCTTCACAGTGCCTCTTGAGAGGAATATGGACCTCGACTTTATTGGACCTCTTTGGTTGGACTTATATGCCGGTCCGGAAAAGTTACCCTCAAAGTTATTATTGTCTTTAAGACGTAATGAACTAGTTTTGGGGTTCATTCTCGATGACGACGCCTCTCGCATTGTGAGCTAATTGGGATGCTGATGACGTTTTGGATTTGTGTCATATGCACAATAGATCCACGCGTTCGTTATCTTATGTTGTTTTGTGAAAAATAGTATCCCTTAGTTTACCATAATGGTAGTGTTAAAAAAAACCTTTTTTTGAAGCAAATATGGTCTTCCAGGATGTTGTTCAATATTGCAACCCTAATTTATCTAAATTTCTATTTTAACCAAGTTATGTCCTTGGCCGGTTTTTACCACTAATATCCTAAAGAAACTTTATTTGTTTAGTTTATTATTGAACTTTACTTTTTCAGTTAAAACCCTAAATGATTTCTTTTCTTTTTGTGCAAACAAGTTTTCTTTTTTGAAACATGTTGAATAGCAAAAATACAATCCCATTGGGTTCTATCTCTTTATATTATTCAAAGTCATATATACTTGCACATATTTTTTGCACCGTTGCCAAAATCGCAAGGTGTTAACTTTTCAAGATTTTTTTAGGTAGATAACTTGTTAATTTTTGTTACTAATTTTTTTTAGGCACATATTTTGGTCACAATCATCACCAAAGTTTCTTCATGAAGATGAAAATAGAAAGAACTTTCTGGATCAGGAGAATGTTGTTCAAATCTAAGACCAACCCTAACTTAGGACAAGTTGAAGCAAACTTTTAGGCTAACAATAACTAAGAGAATGAGATAGACATATCCATAAAGAAGTATATGTTGTGTTTGATCGAAACTATCTATACACAAGCATCACAATACACTTGGTCTCTTTAATCCCATTATCAACATTTCATAATAGCTTAAATCTCAAAGTAACTCAACAAATCGATATCATTGTCACTCTCTTCATAGTTTTAGGCGCCCATAGTTGAAAACAATCATAAACCTCATCCATACAAAAGATAAATCAATTAAAAAAACAACTAGACATCTAATACATGGTGCCCACAATATCATTCACTTAGTAAATTAACAACATAAATATGGCTAACCCACATGCTCCTTGGTTCCGTCATATAAATAATGCATAAACCCACCTATTGCCTAATAAATATAATGGCCCCAACTACTCACAGGAGAGAATGCAAAAGCTAACTTTATGCTCCTCGTGGAACCATATACACAAAATTAGGGTTTTATATGCTTCCAAGACAATCAGCTTTTGTTGTAAAAAATGAAAAACTGAATCAGCTGATGAATAAACTACAGCCCACGAGGAAATAGCTCGAAATTCTTTACTTTTATTATTTTTATTGTTTTATTTTTTATTATTAAAATTCTCTACTATTTGTCCAGACAACCATAAAATCCGACAACTATAATTATTTCTATTGTATGTCGAAATAAAGTATTTTCCCTATGACTTTATAGTGGACGCTTCAAGAATAAGATACTCACACAATTTTAAATCTTTTGGGATATGTGATTTGTTTAATAAAGACATTCTAAAAAGAATATAAAGGAGAATATCCCTACCATTTTTAAATGGAAAAAAAGGAAGATACATAATGTATTATTGAAAAAATTTAAAAATCATAAAAATTTGAGTAATTATTATAACACTCTATTTTAAAAACTCTCTTTATTACTCACACTCTTATTGGTTTAAATCATTGTAGGTCTCTACTTTAAAAATTGAACCCATACATAATGGTGATATACATTGATTTTGTCCAATAAAAGAGTGAGTGCAAAATAAAATGTTGCTAGCATTCCTCTAAAAATTTATATTGAGTCTCTTTTTTAAATATCCTTGTTAGATGCTTGACATAGGCCTGTTTAAATTGATTTAATATTTAGTTTATGCAAAAAAAAAAAAAAAACTTATGGAAATAAGTAAGTTTTTATGTAGTATTCATAAGTTTGTCAAAGAAGTTTATGAAAAAACAGTTTATGACGAAACAATTTTTCGTTTATGAGAACTTAAGTATCAACGTAAAAACTTATTTATTTATATAAACTATTATGGACTGAGCAAAATGCTCAAAGACCCATTACAACTAACCCAAATCCATGGTAAATTACTAGCAACACATCCCTCCCCGTCAGGGGGGACTTGTAGCAACTGAGACCTTTTCAAACAGTCTTCATCATGGCTCCTGCGAATCTCTTCTCGGCGGTTACGACTCCCACGAATCCGTAACTGCGTAGCCTTAAGTGTGCCATATAACGGCTCTACAAACACCCACCTCTATATAAACGAGACTCTAACAGACTTGAACGTCGGAGTGTTTGCAGGTACACACTCTCCGCCGTTCTGGTTAACAACTGAGGCTTTCCACCACCATATCCAACTGCACTGATAGTCTCATTCTGACTAGGTACGATCATAAACTATTGTTTATAAACTCAAAAACAAGTCAATCCAAACGTGTCCTTTGACATAAATTAAGCATCTCAACTAGGTTAGCGTTAGCCAATGCCTTGATAATAAAACAGTACCAGAAAACCCCAAAAGGACGCTACAATTAAATTAGGAAAAAACATCGCCCTTTAAATAACGCTTATTCACAAAATCGTTGTTAGAAAATACATCGAACCGCTAGACATCGTTTGTAGAATAAAGAGTGATGTGGAATAAAACAAGCATACAGTTTTGAAGGTTGACATGAGAATAATGAAAAATTCATACTTCATTTTTGTCAACTGTGCACAATTATATTAAATCATCTAGTTTGAAGCTGTGAAGGAACTTTTGTTGGAATTTTATCAGTTAATCAATTTCACACTGGCTAAAACAATGCCCTATCAATTTGGTATGAGGTACAAAACTATTCCTAGTATGGAAAAAAATGAGCCAAGGGCAGCAACAATTTTGTCCCTAAAAGTACCCCACAAGTTGTCATATTTATTTTTTGACTAAAACTATATATATGGGTTGTATGTTTTTTTTTTGGAAGGAATATGGCTTGTATGCTATGAACTCAATCTAATGCTAGACCACATTATTTTTACAATATTTTATTAAATACTCTCTCATTTCCTTATTAAGTGTCATTTTTGGAATATTAATTAACATTAAATTTACGAAAGTGTATTTTTTGACATTTACTACCTATTATACCTTTATTTTAATCCACTAATATATTTCTATTTTTTCTTACACTTTCTCTCTCCAATAAATTTAATATATTTTATTAACAAACAATTGTTAGTCACTATCACTTTCTCCAACAAATTTTTATTTTTCCGCACACTCCGTCTCTCTCGTAACAAACAACTGTTAATATATATATATATAGACACACACACACATGAGTTTGTTAACTTGGACTAACAAAAAATATGAAGGTCTAAGTTAGTAAAAGTGCACATTTTCATTTGGACAAAAATATCCATCATCTTTATTTTAAAACTAATAGCTTGAGGGTTGTTTTAGTAATTTTCGTTAAAACATTTTTGTTAACTTGTACCAATTTGCTAACTTAGACCCACTTTTATTTTATAACAAATACTTTGAAAGATATTTACTAAACTACCTCTTACTTTAAATTGGTTTACACTAGTGAAGATTGATTTTTTTGTCCAAATGAAAAGGTGCAATTTTGCTAACTTGAACCTTCATGTTTTTTGTTGGTATAAGCTAGCAAACCCTATATATACTAGCGGAAAGACGGGCACTATCGTGCCCGTCTGTCCGCTCTTTCTACTGCGTTAACGAATGTTATTATTTTATTACGTTGGTTTGTATAATTTTTAAATTTTAAAATATTAATGGAATTTTTTTTAGAGGATTTAAAGTACAATCTTTAACATTATTTTTTGCTCACGTTTGTTACTAATTTTTTTTTTTTTTTTTTAGGATATAAAGTCCAATCTTTAACAATATTTTTTGCTCACATTTGTTACTAATCTTTTTTTTAGAGGATTTAAAGTCTAATCTTTAACATTATTTTTTGCTCACGTTTGTTACTAATATCTTTTTAGAGGATTTAAAGTCCAATCTTTGACATTATTTTTAGCTCACGTTTGTTACTAATCTTTTTTTTTAGAGGATTTAAAGTTCAATTCTTTAACATTATTTTTTGCTCAATCGGTTTATGTTTCTGCAACAACATCCCACTATCTCGCCTGTGTTATTTCCAGCCGCATTCAAAATGATCAAAGAATGAGAGTGACATGAATTCTTCTATCTTCGGTGAGAGTGAGGGTTTAGTTTTTAAATTGAGAGTGATATCGAAAAAGAAAATAGGATTTTTGATCCTTTCAAATTTTGTTTATTTTGAACTTTTTAGGCTATTATTTTTGTTTAAAAAAAATTAAAAAAACTCATAGACTTGTGAGAAATAAAGAAGGAAAAAACATAAACTTCGGTTTTATTTGCATAAGTGATTATTGTTCACCTTTGATTTTCTTAAATTCCGATTCATTCATTCTTCTAACAATAGTAATCTACTAACCCTGCAAATAAAGCAGGAAAAACATAAATTTCACACAATTAATATTAATATGATCAATTTTGGATTGCAAACGAATACCCATAATTACTATGATTAATTCTGGATCGATTTGAATTCATGAGAAGAGACATAAAGAATAAAGAATGCAAATATAATTTTGAAACTTTTTGTGAGTTTGATCTCTAGTTAACGGTGGCAAAAGAGGGTTAACGGGGACAATTATTGACATGGATTACTAATCCACATGTTATTTTATAATTGGCTATTAATTTGTATTTAATATTAAGGGTATTTTTGGAAAGAAAAGTCCAACCCAAAAATATGCTGAAAGGAGTAGTTTTCTTTATATATAATATAGATATAGATAAGTGGGTGTATTCTAGTAAATGCCTATAAGACATCGACTACTTTTATTGTGGGAGTGTTTTAACAAACTACACTTTAGGATGCATTTAACCATTTTTTAGTTATCTCTTGCTGTATATTCTAATAAATGCCTGTAAGAATTGCAAACATACACCTACTTATTTTTTATTTTAGAAGATGTGTTATAGCAACATACACGTATATTTATCAACTTTTTAATTAACACTGCAACATAAAAAGTAACGGGTCTATTCTAGCACATCCTTGTATACATAAATTTATTAATTAATCCCCAAGCTACTCTTATAACAAGTCTATAAATAGAGGTTTGAGCCATGAAGCTATTGCAAACAAAACGCATAGTCATATAAATATCAAACATTGAAAAAATATGAAGCCTACCTCACTTACCACCCTCTCTTTCCTCCTCTTTGCCTTCACAACCTACTTTCCATTAGCCTTTACAGAACAAGTAAAGGACACAAATGGAAACCCTATTTTAGCCAATGTCAAATACTTTATTTGGCCAAATTCTTTTTCAACTGGTGGTGGACTGAGGATTGGTGACACAAGGGAGCCATGGCAGACCAGAGAATGTCCAACTACTGTACTTCAAGATTTTTCACAGAATGACCATGGCCTGCCAATTAAATTTAGCATAGTAGAAACAAGCAACAGTGCAAGTCCCATTTCTACACACTTACCAGTATATATTGAATTTGATATAAAGCCAGAGTGTGCTAAATCCTTAAAGTGGGAATTTTTTCAAGAAGATTTTTTCCCTCTACCATGGGTGGCTATCGGTGATTTCGCTGATGGCCATTTGAATGACCGCATTATGGAAGGCGTCTTTAACATTCAGAAACATGGTACGGGATACAAGTTAGTGTTCTGTTTAACAGACGCATTTTCCCCACCGGATACTTGTTTTGATGTTGGAAGGTATCGTGATGAGAAAGGAAATCGTCTCGTCCTAACTGAAAACAATGATCCATTTAATCTTGTATTCATTGCTGATAACTCTGGATCTGGAAGATCTGTTGTTTGAGTAAAATCTTCGAGATAATGTTGAATAACAAGCTAGAGTCGGCCCAACCTCTACGCGACTAAAGCAAGGGTTTTAGACTCGCTACCATTTTACGGTAATATATAAAGACCTGCATTGTCTAATGGCTAAGTATCCTGAGTTATGCTTGTAGGTTTGAATCCCACTATTTGCATAAGATTTGTTTGGTGTTTTTCTACCTACTTTTGGTCCCTGCAAACTATGTTGGATTAGGTTATGATGTAAGGTTTGTATTTGCTTTAGTAAGTTACCATGTACTAATAGACGTGTTTTGCAAAAGTTGTGCATGTTAAAACACTTTTGTTGAAACTGGAATTTAAGTTGGTTTTTGAGGCATTTTCTAATTTAGATGATACACCTGAGTTGACTTGAATAAAAGTCGAGAAAATTTTTCATAGGTGATAAAATGAAAAGTTTGAATTTTTTTTTTTAAATTAGAAAAGTTTGAATATTTATAACATGTAAAAATGTATTTAGCCCAACTTAATATGATAGTTTATCAACTGGCTTAAAATAACATGCATGATTAAAGTGAGATAATTAAATAACCAGCTTATCATATGCATTGTCAATTAAAGTAGGAGAACAAACTCATTATGGGTTGATCTAATGGTTGACTAGAGATCTTGGAGTTTGCTCCTCTTAAGGTCTCAGGTTTCATTCCCTCTGATGTCAATTTTGATAGGTTAAGTCCAAACAGATCTTGCTCTAGCTTTAAATGAGGCCCCTACAAGTGTGGACGGTGGGATTGGTCACCTCGTATTAGTCGATTCTTAGATCGGATACCGAGTTTAAAAAAAAAGTAGAAGAACAAATTTATGGTACCTATCTTCCCCTAAAAAAATTTTTTACAGTATCTTAAAATAAAATTATAGGATCAAGTAAATCAATATATTTTATTAGTTTAAACTTCTGATATGAAGAAAATCCACATATGTTCTTGTTTATTTCTGAAATTTTAGATCTAGCGGTCTTCAGATGGTAGTTTTCAGAGGTTGTAGCATTTTGAATCTTTCGAGCGAGAATAGAAGTTATCTTTTGACCGTTGTTGATCTAGGGTCCTTAACACGCCTTTACTTTAAACATGAGTTTGGAATTTGAGTGTAACAATTCTACAAAAGAATGTCATAGTTATTAAATTTAAAAAATAAACAAAATCAAAATGGATATTCTTCATCTTTGAAACCTCATGCATGATTAAGGAGTTACATTGAGGCTTAATAAAGGTAAGTATTGAACATTTCCATTACTAGAGAGGTACGCATGGTTAATTTATATTTTGAGGCAATACAAAGAGTTGAAAATTATAAAATTTAAAATAATATTAAAAGTTACATAAATACCTATATCTTTAAGTAGTTGTCGGAAAGAAAGTTTTGGGTCCAAATATAAATCATTAATTTTCTTACGTATGAACCAGAAGAGCAGTCTAGAATTTGAGTTAAATCCTTATGTAGGGTTCTTAATTTACATGGTTATATTATATGTTACAAGCGTTTTATTTTTAATATAAATAAAGGGAAAAAGGTAAAGAAAAATAAGGCACAAGTGTGTTGTAACATCACGATTTTTAGTTATTATTATTTTAATTATCTAGAATTTATTTGTTTATTTGATGTGGTTGGATGGGTTAATTGAGTTTTATTATAAATTGAGAAGTAAAGGGTATTTTGGACATTTAAGAGAGAAGGGTAATTTTGTGAAGTTATTAGAAAATAAGAGTTTTGAGGAATTAAGAAAATAGAGGTGTTCTTTTGTAGCGTGTTCTTGGACTGTCGTGCAGCATGGCTAACTGATGACACTCTGTCATTACTAATTTTGTAGACATTTTTCATGTAATTTTTAGGGTAATTCTTCAAGATTATGAAGCTAAAAGCACAAGAAAGTGAAGATTTCAGATTACCAGCAAAAACCAAATCGGGCGCCGAACTAAGGCATTCGGGCGCCGATTTCAAGCTAGCAAGCAGCCAGCAGCTGCGTAAAAAATCGGGCCTCGAAGTGGTGAGTTCGAGCGCCAATTTTTCCTGATCCTACACGCGTTTTTGGGCTTTCGGGCACCGATTATGGGGACTCGGGGGCCGATTTTCACTGGCTTATAAATAGAAAAGTGTGTTTTTGACCTAAGGGCTCACGATTATAGAGAGAAGAGGCATATTTTTGAGCGGAGGCATTGCAGGTCTGGTGGGAAACCATCAAAACTCATAGTCAATCATCCAATACATATATGAATCCTTGTTTTTATGTTGGTTATCTTGTACTTTAGCTATGAGTAACTAATCTCTTTGTTGTTGAGACTTAGATGAATCTGATGTAATCTTATGGGAACCCTAATTTGTTGAACTCCTTTGAATATCAATGAAAGTCTAGTTTTAATTCATATTACTTTGTGTTTAATGCTTTTGTATGTTTATCATCGACTAATAACCCTAGCTTTATGAATATGCAAATTAATCTTAGAGATTGAATGACCACTAACCCTGGCTTTTGACTCTGATCTAGGTAATAAGTTTAACCAAAGTAATCAAGCTAGAGATAGATCATTATTAGGTTATGACATAGGGATTAACGTTCTGTTAATACCTCCAACGGTTTTGAATTCACTTAAGAGATTAAGGGGTTGTCACTTGCGGGGAGAATTCTATGTCAAGAGATTGGGTAGAGTTACTTTATTAATCTGTCGTTGAACTAGATAATCATTGCTTGAATTAGGAGTGCGAATTACCATAGGAGAGCTTCGGAGGATTCGAAGGTTTTAACCATACTTCTGATCTAAAATAAAATAAAGTGATTGGAGTGAGAAAGGATGTTTCAGTGAGTTTCACCTATCCTACGTTGTAGGAAACCTAAGGGAACCTATGGTCGCCATCTATCTGTACATAACACATTCAGAGTTAACTTATACCTGATAAGTCAAAACTTACTGGGTCTAGTTAGTTTAGTGCAGCCTAATCTGAATTTTGTTCATAATCCATACGTAAATTATTTTCACTTATAATCACTATTACTCTCTATGAATTATATTCCACATTATTATTAGGTTTCCTGATTAATTTGCCAATAAAATAATGTTCCAGATGTCATATGTAATCCCATAATCAAACTAGAAGAAATAGATTAAGGTTTGTTACGCATTTAATCGAATTTCAGGAAAGTGTAATCGGTTACAAGAAGGGTTTAACTAGTTACACTGTTTAAAAACGTGTTTATGGAAACCAGTGAGTAAGTGTAGCCGGTTACACATAGGGTGTAATCGGTTACACTGTGTAAGAATGCACCTCTCATAACAACTTACTATAATTGCTTATCACTTCCAAATCAAACAGTTTGCAATGTATTAAGCTTGGCAAATCAACAACAAACATATTATAATCCTTCCAGTGAAATTACTACAGAGAGCATCGCTTCAATCTCACTTCAAGCATCGCTTAAGCGAACAGTCATCTGTTCTGCACAATTTTTCACAGGTTTACACCATTTTTCACTCCAAAACTCAAATTTTGATCCCCAACACCCAAATTCGTTCCCAAAGGTTGTTTACACGTTTACATACACAAAAGAACACTCAAAACCATAGCAAACTTGAAATCAATTACCATTTCAACACAATTCATCAATTCACTCATTTTTCATAAAACTCTCAAAAACAACTCAATTCACACCACAATTCCATAATTATGAATACCCATAGCATGAATCATCAACAACAACATCTCATAACAACAATAACATCAATTAACCATGAATTCATCAACAATAAAACAATAACAATATCACATGTCACCAATTTTGAGCAAAACACAAAATATTCATATACAAACATCTTAACCATGTAAATTCAACATCAACAACTTAATTATCATTAAATTCACATACTCAAATATTGCATCAAAATAAGAGCACGAATTTCATTAATTAAATTCACAATAATCACTTTTCACAATTAAGCACTTATGAGTAGAAAAGAGATTATACTAAAAGATTATGAGAGAAACACTAGCCCTCTTACCTCAATTGAACACAAACCTAGCATTAGCTTCAATTTACCTCCTTGAATCTCTACCCCCTCTTGATCTTCAAGTTTTTCTCTTCTAACCCTTTTCTTCTCTTCCTCTAGCTCTTTCTCTCTCTACCTCTTTCTAAAATTTGTGAAATGAATGTGAAACCCTATTTCCTCTAAAGACTAAAGTTTAAAAAGGCTCCACACTAATGAGCTTAACCCTCAAAATATTTTAAAGGGTTCAAAGTTCTAATTAACTAACTCACAAAGTTTCTACTCACTTACGGTTAAATATAACGAATAGTTACCGGCTTTTAACTAATTACTGCAACCCACCAGTAACTTATTAAAAATAATGGTTCCCACTTGAAACACAAAAATAATCCTCATAGTGAAATTACTAATTTACCCTTGCTCACTAAATGACAAAAATATCCCTAAGTCTAAAATGACTAAAATACCCTTCTAACATCGAATTCAAATAATCCCAACCAAAATACACACAGAGGCAATAAATCACATACAAGCACATATAAAACACATAAAAATTAATTAAAATAAATCTAACGAAAATCGGGTTGTTACACCTTCACCCTTCAAAGCTTTCTTACACTTTTGTTGTATTAACACCGCTTCCATCTTTACCTTCCATAACTCAAAATCGTTATCTCCGGTAAACTTCTCAATATCCCACTTCAAACACATGGTACTTGGTCATCCTTTGATCCTTGCCCCACGGTGGACGCTAATTGTTGTGAATTCGATGAAGAATTACACCAATAATTACTTGATGTGTGGAGCAAGGAATGATCAAGCAACCAAAACAAGTGGGTGCCAGTTATAAACACAAGCATTAGTAGAAAACGAGAGAAAGAAAGAGAGAACACAAAAGAATTTGTTTGCTCAGTTCGGTCCAAAACAGACCTAGTCTAGGGGAGAGAGCAGCCCTCCGTTTCACTATAATGATGAATAACTTTACAAAAGAGATATCAATGGGTTACAAGAATAAGTATCCCGCCTAATTCTACCCAAAGTCTCAATCTCTTCCCATAACCAAGAGACTCAATCCTAATAGTGTTTCCCAAGGTGAATCAACCCTCAAACCCTGGTGGTTGTTGCCAAGAGCAATACAAACCCTAGTTTTTTGGTTGCCTTTCTAAACCCTTGTTTCAGCCCCCTCTATCTCCAGGTTTACTCTGATACAAGGTCTTTTTTTATAGTAAAAGTATCGCTTAAAATTTTGAACAAATCTGCACAAAAAAATACGTTTCTATTTTTCGCATCCAGCGCACCATCGTGCCACGTTGTGATCCCATCGTGCCACGTTTTTTCTAGTGACTTGCTTCAGAACTGAACCATCCAATCGTGCCACGTTGCCCACCACGATTTTCCAGAACCTGATTTTAAGTTAACTCTCACAGACTCTATATGTACTCATTCAAGACATTTGTTCCCATCAACATGGTCAATCTTAACTAAGCCTTGATGAATCAAATTCATTCGCTCCATTGGTTGCACGGCCCTCTTATTTCCCAAGAGTTTATCTCGAAAATAAAGGGCTCCGTTCTCTAAGGTCTTTCCGTTTCCGCCATTATCAGGCGGTATTGGTTGGGTTGCCGATGTTCGTGTCGTGTCGCTGAAAAAATCAAAGGATCGTTCATAGCCATCACAGTTTAGAATCGCAATAACCTTGTTATGGTTTTAAACTTGGAATCGCAAGTCGCAACTTGTTGGAATCGCAAGTAGCAACCGAAATTGTTGAATGGCAAAACGCAATAAGCCGCAAATCTTAACGTGTTGCTATTGCATCGCTAGTTATTTTATAATAGTAATTATTATTTTCTTGCATGTGCGATATCGTATTTCTATATTAATATTTGGATAAACATGAATGATTTTCTATACATGCAAATCAACTCCAAACCAAACCTACCCTTTGAACAAGTCTATAAATAGATGTCTAACCCATGAACCAATTACAAAACAAACACATATCTATCATTGAAACTTCACAAACCATGAAGTCAACATTACTTACCTTTTCTCTCCTCCTCTTTTCCTTAACCTACTTTCCATTAGCTTTTACTGATGAACTAATTGAAGACATAAATGGAAACCTTGTATTTCCTACTGGCAAATACTATATTGCACCACTTATATCTAAAGCAGGAGGTGGTGGATTGAAGCTTGGTAAGACAGGAAACTCAGACTGTCCAGTTACTGTACTACAAGATTTTTCTGAGGTTGTTAGAGGCTTTCCAGTTAGATTTATCATACGATCAGGAATTAAACCTGGTTTCATCCGTACAACTGACGCACTAGATATTGAATTTGTTAAGAAACCAAAGTGTGCTGAATCTGCCAAATGGGTTCTAGCTAATGATGATTTCCCTACATCTTGGGTAGGTATTGGTGATAATATTGATGCATTTCAAGGTTCATTTAAAATTGAGACAGTTGGTTCAGGAGCATACAAGCTTGTGTATTGTCCAAGGTTCAGTGCTCCACCTGGTGCTTGTAGTGATATTGGGAGGTATAGAGATGAGAATGGATGGCGTTTGGTCCCAACTGAAAATGATCCATTTAGGGTTGTGTTTGTTGATGCTACTGAATATGAAAAAGCTGTAGTTTGAATCAAATCTCCAAGCTTGTACTGCTGAATAATATTTATGTAATAATAATAGCTCTATTAAGGTTGTGCATCTTACAAGCCCCCTATAAAGAGCTTGTGTAAATAAGTCTTTTGTTCTTAAAGATATTTGAAATTTGGTTATGTTCATAGAATCTTGTGTTGACTTTTTTGTTATTCTAGTTATATCCTTAAGTAAATTTTCCTATAAAAATGATATATTGTTTGTGTTATTAAATACATAAAAGACCAAGTTTTTTTTATTCTTTCACACTGTATTGTCTCTTCATCGTACATCCAGTTAAAAATGAACTATAGCTAACTAGATTGTCTCTTCACTTCGGTCCATCATCCTTTCCTTCAACCCATCATCGTTTCATCTTAAATTCATCATCCATCATGGTTTCCATTTCCTCTTCATCCAGATTGCATGTTCGTTCTTTGTCTTGAAACTTAATAGCCACTTCCTCACTTATGATCAAGTATTTTGTCAGACATCTATGATTTGTCTTTGAGTATTTTGTCTAAGTTGTTTAGCATTATTATGACTACTAAAGAATATTTGGCATCTAGGATTTTAGTCATTTATATATAAGTATTTTGTGGACTTTAAACTTTGAGCCATTTATGACTATATGCAATTTATAGTATATATTTAGCATTATTTTTGTTTTGATGAAATCCATCGATTTTTATTGCAAATTTACTATTTTGGATTTCGCTACTGTAACACCCCGTTCTCCCAACAGTATTAATTAACAAATTAAATTAGAGTTTTTCACCAAAAACGGAATGCTACATTTTCATTCAAATAAAATCTCCAAATTAACGGATGAATAAATATTCTCCAATAAAATAGTCAATAATAATTAACTTCAAAACTTCGCAGCGGAATTAATTTAAAACAACTGAATAAATCTTTGGCACGCAGGCCTCATCAAAGGTTTCATAAATCGTAATTAATACATAATGAAAGAGAAAACAAGCAACAATTCCCGTCCCGTTACGTATCAGAGTCCTAAGACACTTGAGCCGACATCTCTACTAATCTCCGTTACCTGCACTTGCCCACAAGGCGGCAATTCCAGCAGAAGGGGTGAGATTCACAAACAACAATAGATAACATAATTCATCAATTAAGTTCAACAACAACAGTCTAATGAATAATCAGCTATCAGTTTATGTTATTAAAACAATTCAACAACTACATCGACAACGACACCGACAACTCAACTTACAACAACAACAACGACAACAGCTACAACGACAACAACGCGACTAATGCAAATGCATGTGGTACCATTTTACGCGCGTTGAATGCTAAGCATTCCGGGGCATAAGCCCCCAACAGTTGAATGAAATAACATTCCAGGGCATAAGCCCTCAACAGTTGAGTGGTAAACACTCCAGGGCATAAGCCCTCAACGATTGAGTGGAAACACTCCAGGGCATAAGCCATCAACAAGGTATGAGTATGAAATGGACTCAATGGTGTATATCTACATACAACCCAACGACAGCAACAACAACTACTATATGCATAATCAGCAATGACATAAGACTCTAACTTAATTCGACAAGACACAACAAAGGTCATAACGAAGCATCACAACAAAATTCAACAACTTAGGTAACCTACAGTATTACTCGCCGTGGCGAGCTACCTTACTCGTCGTGGCGAGTTCATAAAATTGGGCTACTCGCCGTGGCGAGCTACTTACTCGCCGTGGCGAGTTCAGAAAATTGAGCTCCTCGCCGTGGCGAGTTGGGGGCGAGCTCAAGGCGAGCAAAAGTGGTTGCTCTCGGCGTTTTTGACATTTTTCACCTAAAATCTTCATTTTTAAGTTCCCAAAACCCAAATTTAGTTCTGTAAAAAGGTTTCATTCATCCCTAAACATATTAAGACACTCAAATTGATATAAAAATCTGCCCAAAAACCTCATTAAGACAATTAACAACTTTTTAATTAAGCAACTCGCTGTGGCGAGTGCATCTGCTCGCTGTGGCGAGCACCTGGGATTTCGTTGCTCGCCTCGCGAGTGGGTCTGCTCGCTGTGGCGAGCTACACAGGCTTTGCTCGCCTGACGAGTGGGTTTACTCGCCGTGGCGAGCGGCGATTGACAGAACTACGAACTGTACGAACAGACTTCTACTTTTCAACCCTAAACCCCAAATTCAACACCTAAAGGCTCAATTTTGATGAATTTCATCATTCCTATGCATTCTAACATCAGAAGAGCATTAAACAACAACAATTACATGAATTCATTAAGTTATTGGCATCAATTCATCTTAACCTAATTCAATTCATCAACCCTAACAACCCTACATTAACCAACGAATTACAGGACCTAAAGTTGAGAGTTAGTCTCACCCTTACCTTAGATTATCTTCCTGAAAAAGCAGCGTTCTTCTCTCCTCTTGCCTCTTCTCTCTTGTTCTAGGTTTTTCTCCCTTTTCTCTGTTTCTCACTGTTTCTACGTGAAACTGATTCTGACTCTTCTTTCCTTCTATTTCCTATTAACACCTATTAATTTCTCCTTAATTCTAATTAACTCCTATTAAAATATTAAATAATTCATTTTAATCCCCAACCTTCTAATAATTATTATTATCACCTATATTAATTAAATAATTCAAAACAATCATATAATAAAATATAACACACCATAAAATCAACATAAATTATTTAAAATCACATAAACTTACTAAAATCAACTGAAATTAGATAAACAACAACTAGGGCGTTACAGCTACCCTATATTGATTCTACAAAAGTAGTTGAGTAAAATCCTTCAGTTTTGATTGTGATTTTACGATTTTCAATTTTCAATTTTGTTATTCCTTTCGACCTGGAGCAGTTTCGATTTTGAGAACCTTAGTTCAGACATATGTTAATTTATAGAGCTAATTTGCAAGAGAAATATTTAATCACGTTTATCTAGATTTGGATATAAAATTACTATATATTTATAAGAAAGAAAGGAATTGTATAATGAAATTAATAATTACATATTACATATACTGAATAGTAGAGGTAACTTAGCTATAGCAAAACCTACTAACTATTGATGCACGTAATACTAATACACAAGGTTGTTATTTATATGACTAAGTCTTTGTATATTTCTTCGTAATATTCGATGTGTGACATTTTCTGATTATTATTGATAATATTATTGTAAATAAAATATTAACGTAGTTTGAATTTTTGTATATTCAAACAAGTATATGATGTGGCTGAAAATTGTAAAAGTTCGTATCATTGACCAATATCCATGAAGGGCTGCCGTGTAAAACAAAAAAGAAATGTCTAAAAAAAAGTACTGCCGTGTACGTTTTGTGTTTCATGCAAAATGGTGGAAGATGTTAGGTCTATTGATAGTGAATTAAAGCATACAATAATATCAATTGGGATTAACTTTTGACACTCATTGACTCCTAAGCACCCTTTTTTTTTGTAACGAAAACCCCTAAGCACCTTGAGAGATAAAGACATAGAAAGTATAGTTTTGTTCTTTTCTGTTTAACAGAAAAAATATATTCATAAATAGAAATGAGATAAGTATAGATAACACTTGTTTTTTCGATAGGGGGGAAGTACAAGGAGTCATGATCACTTCATACAAAGAAGTTCAAGAACTTCACACAAAACACACAAGACGCCCTTTTTCTTAGCAAATAGCCACCTTCAAGAGGTGACTTTGATATCATATATTATTTCCTCTACTCGAAAAGATTCGGATTCGGATGAAAATATACTCTTATTTTTTATCTCCCAAATTCTTCGAATGGTGGTATGCCAAATAAGAGTAATATGTGATATAAATATGATATGCCAAAGAACATGATACAAGGGAAATCGAATATTGAGAAATTATAAATGTCTAAATATATCCACTCTTATCAGCATGGTCTGACTGAAGTAATAGATATTTGTGTTTTGAAAAATGTTAATAAGTGCTCCGTCAAAGAATATAAAAGGAAATATTATCTCAAAAATTGTGTATTGTATTTATTGAAAGTTGAAAAAGTGTTTATCTAATGCAAATTTTGTCATTTGTTTCTATTTTTATTTTCTTAACCAATATTCTGCGGCACTGGTTAACAAGATCCATTTGTTTTTTAATCATATTCATTGATTTGATCGTTATATAAAAATAGATCTAAGTAGTTATTTTGAGGTGCAAAATTATACGCATAAATACTTCGATTTATTAAAATAATAGATTTTTTGTATAAAAAAAATAGTATTCTCAAAATTAAAATTTACAGATACACAAGTGTAGGTTTTGTCAATAAAAAAAGATACACAAGTGTAGGTGCATGTACAATCAAGGGATGGCATACGGTCAAATTGATTTAGCCTCCAAGATAAGAATAAAAAATCCTTTGGTTTTACATTTTTAATATATTCCATGCTATTTTTGGAGCCTCCTGTCAGAATAAAAAAATAAAAAAACTAATTAGCAGTCTCTCTTTAAAATAATTGTGATTATTTTTCATTAGAAATTAAAATTAGTGTTAAAAGATCTCTCTCTTTCCTTCTCTTGAGAGCCTTCACCAAAATCTTAATTTCTTCTCCTTCACGCACTAATGAAGGGTGATTTATAGTCAATTTTCAACCCAAAATCACCGCTCTAACTCGTTTTTCTCTTTCCCTTTTATTGAAATAAGTGATTTTCACGTCTATTTCGTTTTTTATTTTGTTATTTCGTCGTCTTAGTGCAACGTTGGTTTGTTCGTCGTCTTTGTGCGACATTGCTTGTCTATCTTGTTTCGTTCAGGTATTTGTTCAATTCAGATTGTCGAATAAGCTTCGATCCAATCCAGATCCATCAATTAATTTGACGTCGTCCACGTTGCAGATCCAGAGACATGAGTATTCCGAAGACTTTAATAAACATTTTTAAAATTCTGGAAATTGTTTTTCAAAATTTATAAATCTGAAAAAAAAATATTAAAAATAAAAAATCATAAGAAAATTCCGATTATATAATTTTTTGAAATATGAAAAAAAATGGAAAATTATATAATTTTTACAAAAATTTTAATTTTTTAAAAAAGTATTTCATTTTTTTTAAAGTTATTTTCAGAAATTTCAGATTTTATAATTTAAAAAAAAAAAATTAAATTATATAATAAAAATAAGTTCAGAAAATTAATCTAATATTTTTATATTTATTTTCAGAATTTTTAAAATTTATTTACATTTTTTTTAATTTTAAAAACAATTTTCAGAATTTAAAAAACATTTTTTAATATTTAATATTATGTGGCATGCCACGTCAGCACCAAGTGGCAAAAGTTGCACAGTCAACATCTGCCACGTGGCGAATATTATGCCACATCAGATAGGAAGTGAGGTCAGAGACCTTTTTAAAACAAAAATTATTTAGCAATTTATTTCAATGTAGGGCTGACAATGAATCAAACTAACTCAAAAATAGTTCGGAGTTCGACTCGACAATTAATTCGTTGAACTTGGTTCATGTACCAAATGAGCTGAGCTTGAGTTCAAAATGAAGTTCGATTAGTAAACGAGTTGAACTTGAATTATATATAATTCGACTTGTTTGGTTCATGAATTGACTCAATATATGTAAATTATATATATTTGCTTATTTTTGTTGATTTTTGTTTTTGTTATTTATATTAGTTCTCGTGTAGTTTTTAACTTCTCCAACATCCTTCTTTTCTCTGCTCATAACGTCCTTAATTAAAATTAATTTTGATCCATTTTGACTATCAACAACAAGATATAACTTTGAACCTCTCTTTTTAAAATCAACTTCTAATCCTCAATATGCAATCATGTAGCTTATGCAATCATGTAGCTTCTGTCAATGTTTTCTTAAATTTTCCAACACTTGCATGAGAATTGATATGACTTTGATAATAAGATGAGCCATACTAGTTGGTGTCATTGTATAATTTGTTATAATATGATTATTCGTAAGTTATACGCATTGAGTCAGTAAAAAAGTGAATATACGGATCCAAAGTACTCGTCTGAATGCTAGATATATTATCTTATTATATATATAAAGAGAATACGTGACTTTAGGTTTACTTTTTCCTTTTCTATTTTACCCTTTATTTAAACTATTTTATTAACTATATTATCCTATTATAATATTATTTAAATTATTAATAAATAAATAAAAAACTAAATCCACTAAAATAGGTATTACCCCGTTACGATATATAGGAACAATGGTATCTATTCTATATATAAAGAAAACTATCCCTTTCAGCATTTTTGGGTTGGAATTTTCTTTTCAAAAATACATTTAATTTTCAATACAAATAGCACATGTAACAAATAGGTAAGAATAAATTTAAATATTAAAACAAATGTAACAAACACGATATGAATATACGTATATATGTTTTTTTCCTTTATCTTTTAAAAAATATAACAAACTAGATGAATATATTTATACTTACTTTTTTATTATCTCAATTATACCCTTAAACAACTTTTTCTATAATAAAGATTGTTGTTCGTGTCATTAAAAAAAACAACAAACATTTATATTTTTACTTTTAATCAAAACCAAAATTTCATAAAAAAAATACCGTTCATAATTTTCAAATGTTAGCGCGATAAAAAGAACAGAAAGACGGGCACAAAGTGCCCATTTTTTGCTAGTACATCATAATAATAAGATCTTATTTAAAACAAAAAGAGGTGACTTTTTTAATCTTATTCGCCAAACATATGTTATCATATTAATAAGATCTTATTTAAAACAAAAAGAGGTGACTTTTTTAATCTTATTCGCAAACATATATAATCATATTATATGTTAAAATTGGTATTTCTTTTTTATCTTATTTGCCAAATATATTTTATCATATTCTTTTCATGGTTTGCATTAACATCATTTAGATATCAACAATGCATTCATACATGATGATTTACATGAGCAGAGTATATATGAGCGTTCCTCAAGGTGTCACATCTCCTAAATCAAATCAAAGTATGTAAACTTCTTAAGTCTCTACATGGACTTAAACAAGCAAGTCGTCGATAGTTTGAAAACCCAAAACAATTTTGAATGCCACTCTCCCCCTGCAAAATACACTCCTGTCTTGCAAGCGGCACGATTTTGCCCCTGTGCATGTTAACTAGCGTACGTGTAAAATTGTGCGTTAGTTAACATGCGCTACGTGAGTTAACTAGCGCAACGCTAGTTAACTCACGCAGCAATCTGTCTTATACAAGACAGAACGCCTCATTCATCACCTAAATCTCCAAAATCTCTCTAAAATCACCAAATCCAAAATTCCTTCAAGTTCAAATCAAATAACACTTCAATAACAAATAAGTTTTCATAATCAAACACAATCAACCTTTAGGGTTTGTTTAAATTTTTGTTTTTTTGTCAAGAAATCATACAATGTTTACATGAAAATGACCTGTGTTGCTTAAATGTTTAGATGTTTGCATGTTTATGTTGTAGGTTTTGAGTTTTAGAGATATTTTTTTAGATTTAGGGTTTGTTTTAGAGAATTTTCATTGATTATTTTTAATTTCTTATTGTGTAGATTTGAAACAATGGCCAGGTGGATCGACGTTCGTACACAATTCAACGGCGGAGAACCTCAGAGGTTGAAGGTTTGGTGTCTTGGTATAACGCTAAGAGGTCTCAAGGATCAGCTGGATGAATTCAACAAAGGAGTCAACCCCCGAGACACAAGGAAGGTGAAATACGTTCGGTATAAACGTCCAACACTCGACGATGGAAGAGTATCATTCACTTGGGTGGAATTGACGAACGACGAAAACGTGACGACCATGTTTTGGGAGCACAACATGTTCCAGTGGATCGATATGCGAGCAACGTTGAGGAGATCAACTAAAGATATCATCAAAAGTCTGATTCCGCCAAAAGATCATGATTAGGTGGCGGTCGTGATTAGGTAGGGAATGCACCTTCAAACTACAAAATTGTGTTACTCTGGATGGAGCAATTCAAACTTGTTAAACGACATGACTCCAGCATTCGTCCGAAAGTGCTTTTGTTCCATTCGAAATGTTAAATTCTTGTTGGATTCGTTTAAATGATGGTATTGAAGTGTCAAGGTATGGACCTCATTCCGTTGGCATTTGGATACTATCATTTAAAATCAAGACCAACGAGAAAATAAATCCGATATAAATAAATTCGATACAAATAAATAGAATATTTTTTTATTCAATACATAATCATAAACATAAAATAAAAGCAAATATAAATAAAAAGAAATGAACAAAATAAATACATATAACAACATCTCATTTTATTAATAGAATTGGTACAATAATTGATACATTTATTTGAATTCACTAAATAATCTACTTATTTTCTTTTTACTTTCTTGGGGTAAAAAATTCTTTTTACCCACTTGGGGTAAATAGTGATCAGTCCTGGGGAAGATAGTGAGCAGCCTTCTTGGGGGGAATACATCATCAACCCTTGAGCTAAATCTAAATCTGGTTCTTTTTATACCCCAAGAAGATTTATTTTACCCACGGTAAAAAGATTTTGGATAAAAAGAAGCAAATTTAATTTTATCTCAAGGGTCGATCACTTCCCCAAGTCGGCTACTCACCATTTTCCTCAAAACTGATCACCATTTACCCGAAATGACTAGAGACTATTGAAAGGAAAAAAAAATAGAGGGAGAGAGTGAGGAGGGAGAGAAAGTGAGATGGTGTGAGGGAATAGGGAAGTATGGAGGAGTATTTATAGGTGGGAATGGTAGTATAAGTTATAAAAAACATAAATATGGTCAAAAAAACGTGTAAATGGTGTTAAAAACGTGTAGATTGAATGTTGAACAACCGACCACCGTCCAAAAACGTTTGTTCATCAGTTTTGACCACCGGTCAACGTGCACAAGTTAACTTGAGCACGTGTCAGAGGTGCGTGAGTTAACTTACGCAGGGCGCATAACTTGCGCAAGTTAAGTCACGCAACGTGACTTATCTTGCACGGGGGCATTTTGGTAAGTTTGGCTGGACGGGAGTGTATCTTGCTGGGTGAAGAGTGGTTTTCAACAATTTTTGTTTGTTAATGGGTTTTAACAAGCTAAATCTAATCATAATCTCTTTATCAAACACACCTCCACGTCTTTCACTATCATTCTTATGTACGTAGATGATACAATCTTAGTTGGCACATCACTCCAATTTTTATGAACTTAAAGCAGCTTTAAACACAACTTTTCGTATCAAAAACGTAGGCCAATGAAAATTATTTCTTAAGCTTGAAGTGTGACGCTCCTCTAAGCGTATAAGGGGTGGACATTGGTTCGGTTCGGTTCAGGTTCGGGTCTAAACCTCTAAACTGATGCAGCCCATGGGTTGAGGATGAACACCCAAACATAACTCTATTAAAATTCGGTTTTTTCGGGTTCACCGGTTCGGTTGTCCGGGTTGAACATTATTGTACTGCATTTAAATTTTTAGTCCAGATCAAAAAAATCTCAATTTTTTGTATAAATCTCAGTTTTCATGATGTTAAAAGAAAAGAAAGATCTCAGTTTCATGAGTGAAAAGAAAAGAAATAGGGTTATAAAAATAAACACAAGATCTAGAATAAAAAAACATAAAAACATAGAAGGAAGAATTGCAGAGAGATGAATTGTAGAGAGATATGAGCAAGAAGAAGGAAAGCATAAAACATATCAGAATGAATGAGTTGTGCGGCTGCTTCTCGGGTTTGGTAAGTTCATTAGCATTGCATTTTATATGTGGGTATTTGGGTTTGGGCCAAGGTAGAATTTGTTATTTGGGCCACTGATGTAAAAATTTGGAATGAGTAACTACTAGTAATAATTATAAAAGAAAAATATAATAATAATTTCGGTTTAGTTCGGGTTAGTTTGGGTACCGACGGGTTCAAATATACAAACCGAACCGAATAAATCCATTATAACCCGTACTAACCACCCGATCAACCCGCAACCCGTATTAACTCGAACCGAATGGGCCCGAATGCATCGGATTGGTCGGATACATTCGGTTTGATCCGAGTTTGTCCACCCCTAAAGGGTATATCATTGTATCAAAGAAAATATTGATTATAGCTACTTGAGGAATCATGACTCGCTAGGTGTAAGCATGTGAGTACACCACTTGATCTTTCTACTCAGCTATATCAAGATGGAGGTTATGCTTATCATGATATTACATCTTACATATGATTGATTAGACAGTTGCTTTACCTTACGACTACCATACTTGACATTGCATTTGCTACTCGACAATTAAATCAATTCATGGTTTCTCTTACATAAACACGTCACAGAGCTACACTAAGGGTACTTAGATATCTCAAACGATCATCAAACGTGGTTTATTCTTCCCTCAATCCTCTAACTTACAACTCTTTGGTTTTAGTCATGTTAAATGAGGAAGGTGCGTAGATACACGAAGATCTATATTTTAAGATCTTTTTTTCATTGGTCAATCTCTAGTATCCTAGACATCTAAGTAACAACATATCGTGTCTTATTCATATGCAGAAGCATAGTATAGAGCCTTAGCTTCTTCTACTTGTAAATTACAATGGATGTGTTTTCTCTTACATTATCTTCACCAAGCTCCATCACGTTTTCCCGTTCTTTATTGTGACAGTTATAGTGCATTACACATTTCTATTAAACTAGTGTTTCATGAACGTGCCAAGCATCTTGACATTGATTGTCATCTTGTTCGTGAAAAATTACAACTTGGTGTCATGTGTTTGTTACTAGTTTCCTCTCAGAATGTATCACCAAGTTTGGGAACCTCCAGCTTGCATGGGTATTAGCAAACACCACAGATGAGAAAGAACATATTTAGCATAGCTTGACAACGGTTATCTTGGAATGCAGGTTAGAGTTATCTTGGAATGCAAGTTATGTCATTTAGCTTAGATTTCATTTGCATTTGCACTTGATGTTAGATGTCATCTCTAGCTTGTATATAAGCTATATCTTGTAACATAATTGATCAATGAATAATATTCATAGTTTCACCAAATTTTATCTTCTCTCATGTTGGAGAATTGCTTTGATTTCCCTTCACCCACTCTAAATAGCACAAGATTGTGTTAGTGCGCATTGTGATAGTCAAAGTTATATTCATATGTCTAAACATCAAATGTACTACGATAAATCAAAGCATAGTGATACTCCTATGAAATTTCATTTCATTAAAGAAGTAATTGATTCCAAGAAAGTATTAATGGAGAAAGTGGAAACCGAAGATAATCCATTTGATGTATTCATTAAGTAACTATCACAGTCAATTTCTCTATAAAAAAATTAAAACATGGTGATGGGAGCAGGTTGAAGTGGTAAATTTGTTGAAGTGACTCAAACTTTGATACACGAATAATGTCACATGTTGTTTCATTCTATTACATCAGTTGGTGGTCTTAATTGTGTTATTTTTGTTTTTTAAGTTGTAAATTGTTTCAAAGGGTTACATAAATTACGTATTGTATACATATATGTGGGTAATTTATTGAGGATTTAAAGTGTGACATATTTCATGTAAACTTTGTACATGTGAAAAGAAAATTAGAGAAATTAAAGGGATTGTGTGCTAAGAGAGTTGTAAACTTTGTACTTCATCTTGTATTGTTTCTCATAGGTCCGTCTTCTTGCGAGTGCAAATAGCTCTATTGAGTTGGACCTTCAAATTTAAAGGTCAAAATATATGTTTTTATATATAATGCACGAAAAATAGAATATATATATATATATATATATATATATACATATGGCTCATTAACATATAGAGCTTTTCTTCTTTGATTATTTTTTTCTTATAAATAATTAATATATTTTTAATAGAAACAAAATATAACTTTTTTTTCTTTTTATTTTTGGTAGAACAGTTCTTGTAATTTTTTGTTCATACTTATTGTATAAAATAAAAAGCTCTAACAACAAATATTATACTTATTCTCTAAAAAAAACCATTATAAAGTGTTTTTCCCTCTCTACTAACTAAGAATTTTTTTGAGAGATACTAACTACAAAAAATAACAACATAAAATGTTAATAAAGATATTTGATTAGAATATGAATATTTTTTGTGTTAGTTACATGACTATTTTTTACGCTTACGAATGTTATTTTCAATTAAATAAAATATTGTTCTATGAAAATAAAATATTGTTCTATGAAAAAGATATATTTGATTTTATTAGAGATCTATTAACTAAGAGAGTCGAGCCTCTAAATTTATAAGAACGGCTTGGTTCCTCATCAAAGTTAAATTCTTAAGTACTCTCATCTGTGGGGTAGGAGGACTCAAGAATGAACCACACAAAACTTTTCATAATGGATAAGAAAAAATTATAATGTTAACTTTCCTTAAAATATAAACTGACGTACTTATGTATTTGAAAACTAAAATGAGTGTTTTCCAAAAAAAAAATCTTTAAATCAGGTTATAACATCTACTGTAATTATATATCTTTCTGTATCTTTGTAGAGAGTATTAACTGAAGGATAATTTGAAAAATATAACTAAACAAAAAAAAAATACATAAGGCTTGTGAGGAATGATTTCCTCCATGTAATTGTCTTGGATTAGCTAAAATTTTGTATACAGAAAATAATTGAAATATGAAAATAATATAACAAAAGCTTAAAAATAACCTATTCTATTTGTGTTTTCTTATAAATGCATATGTTACAAGATATATAGTAGCACCTCATGACAGGTTATCTTACGTTATTTTTAGCATGTTTTTCAATTATTTTCAGTAAGTTTTAGCAGCAAAAATGATGAGTTTTAGAACGATTGTCTATGATTACTGGATATTTGTATTGTTTTTTATATTTGAGTGTGTAATTCTAGTTTTTTCGAAACATAGCAATTTTATGGGGTTTTTGAAGTAATTCACGAAGAAATCATGCAAATCAGCAAATCAAGAACATCCGAAGATTTGTGAAGACATATGAAGACCAAGAATGAAGATTCAAGAGAACCTAAAAAGTGCGGGGCGCAAGCGTCTTTTTTTGCTTTTTTGTGGGTAAAGCCCACACTTTTCGCCAAATCCCAGGTAGAAACTCTCACTATAAATACTACTCTTTCTCGTTTAGAATTTCTCGATCAGAACTGGAGCAGTTCAAGAGGAAGGGATTCCTGGAGCTTCACGAGAGTTTCTATCTTCTCCTTGATTTTCTAGGGTATTTTTTATCTTTAGTAATTTGTTTTTAGTTACCATGTGTAACTAATTCTTTTTAGGTTAGAGTTCTAAAATGAACATCTACTTATTTTTGTCGGATATTTATTTTATTTAATTTCGTTTTTATTTTATTTATTCTTTGTTCGCTATTTAGTTCTATTAGGAACTTAGTTTATTTATGTAGTAGCGCAACCCTAGATTAGATGTTTAGGTAGTGACAAGATCTACTACTGATATTACTACCCTGATGCTTATATCTTGATATTTATATCTTGCTATTAATATCTAGTCTAAAGTGGACTTTTCCCCCTCTAAATTTCAAAAACTTGCAATTTTGGCCCCCTAAGTACAAAAACTACAGTTTTGACCCCCTAAGATATAGCCCCTTTGCATCTTTGGTCCTTTTGGTCAATTTTGTCCAAGTCAACGCATGTGTGGCATGCCACGTGTGTAAATAATGAATTAAAAAAATAAAAAATGCCTCATAATCATTTTATAAATTAAAAAAATTAAAAATAAAAAAATCAGAAGAAAAAAAATTAAAAATAAATCCCAAAACAATCATTCAGTAACAATGGGATTTATAAAATCATTTAGTAACAATCTTCAAATTTCGATCTCGATCCCTATCTTTTTCATAACTATCTATTGCTGGTTCCATTTGTTTTTGTTTTTCTCTAGCTTCAATTTCGATCTCTTCTCGAAGCTCCTTGGCACGATCCCTATCATCTGAAATTGCCAAAGCCTTGAACTTAGTATTGGAGGTGGAACTCTTCACGTTCTGATTCTCTTCCTCTTTTTTAGGTTTAGGAGGAAGAATAGCATGGAGAATGGTGAGAAGAGTTCGAACAAAGTAATCTGGCATCTCAGCACCATTTTGTTTGAGTATAGCGTCGAATTCTTCAACCGAGTCAGAGGAGTGACATAACTCGGTGATGAACTCAGCGAGAACCTTGTCGTCGATGCCAGTGTGAGATTCTAACTCGGTACATACCTTGGATACAAGTGAAAGATACTCTAGTTTCTTCAATCCATCTTGTGGTATTTCCGCAGTAGCCATTGAACAAAGCAACAACAACAAAATTGGGGAAAAAATAGGAATGAATTAAAGGCGGTGTCTGGCGAGAGAATGGATTGTTAAACCCTTTATACCGCCGCTCTTCTTAGTAATTCTTTATCCCAAACAAAAAAAAATGAAGATTGTTACTGAATGATTGTTTTGGGATTTATTTTTAATTTTGTTTTCTGATTTTTTTAATTTTTAATATCTTTTTAATTTATAAAATGATTATGAGCCATTTCTTTTTTTTTTTAATTCATTATTTACACACGTGGCATGCCACACATGCGTTGACTTGGTCAAAATTGATCAAAAGGACCAAAGATGCAAAGAGGCTAAATTTTAGGGGGTCAAAAATGTAGTTTTTGTACTTAAGGGGCCAAAATTGCAAGTTTTTGAAAGTTAGGGGTCGAAAAGTGCACTTTAGCCTAATATCTACCTGTCTAGAAAGTAATTAGTTATAGCTAGCGAAAGATACCGAAATTGAGTTGACCCTAGTAGTATGTACTTAGGAGGTGACATTACTAACGTTGAGTAAAATATGTTGAACCTAGGAGGTAACTAGTTATAATTAAGGAAACAAGTGTCTGCTTGAAGGAAATAAATTGTAGCCTAGTAGAACCATTCTCTTAAACTCTTGGAAAGGTAGACACTGATAGGGTTACCTGTTTGTAGAACTACTAAGATCGAGAAAGAGTGTCCTAAGATTCATAGATAGGTTGACCTACTAGAACATTTGTCAGGACCCACACTAATTATCCCTACGAAGGTGGTGGAATCCAATAGGATTAATATACTTATATCGTAGCACACGTATAACCTTAGTGTGCCCATAATTTCCTTTGGAAAACCTAAAACACCAATTTAAGTCTATGCTTTCAAGTACCTTTAAGACAATAAGACCTCACACGTAAGGATCACCGTGTGATCAGCAGATGCAGCCAGACTTAGGAGGGATAGACCTAGTTAACTAAGATAGTATAGACCTCACATGTAATGATCACCGTGTGATCAGCAGGTGGAGCACACGACCGATTAGGTTAGAAACGTCCCAACAGCCTCATCACTTGTATAATCTACACATAATAGATAAACGGAACATGACTGTTATTTAATATCCAACATAATAAATAGGAGAATCTTAACCGCTGTTTACTTTTATGCAACCAAAACAAGAAATTTGCTATGTTGCAAACAGATAAAAATTGCAAATCTCTTACCCTTAACTATTTTATTTACTTGTCAAAGTAAAAATAAGTAACCCGGATTAATTGGACGAAACGTCAATCCCTGTGGATACGATACTCTACTTTATCCCTTTATTATTTGGTAAACGATTAGGTACACTTGCCTAATCTACACATCAAGTTTTTGGCGCCGTTACTGAGGATTGTTGATATTTTTGACTAAATAATTCAAATTACTTATTTGTAATTATTATTTATAAAAAAAAAGGGTATAGTAAGCATAATGATTATAACAATTATTATTATTATTTACAAGTAAACATATCATTTGCTGAAGCATTGAATAAAATTCTCATCTACACAAAATTTATGAAAGAGCTCCTATCAAGGAAGAAGGGGTTGCCAAAATCGGTAGTCCTAACCGGAAGTTGTAATGCAATATTTCAAGGACAGTTACCTCTAACGAAGAAGGACCTTGGAAGCTTCAATTCTATTGGGAAGCTTACCATAAAAGAAGCTCGGTGCAGTCTAGGTGAAGGCATAAACTTGATTCCAACATGGCATGTCGGAAAGTTTGAAAGTATCCAGGTACAACCATCAATTGTCAATCTAACACTTGCAGATGGATCAATCAAAAATTCAGATGGACTGGTGAACGGCGTGGTGGTGGAAGAAGAAAATACTTCATCAAACTTTGTGACATCAGAAAATCAAAGCAAGAATCACTTGATGCAAGAATCTCAAAGTCATTTGAGGAGAACGAACACATATTCAAGAAAAGCAAAGATTGGAGCACGAAAACACTTACTTCTCCTTTCCAAATTCACGGAGTTCCTTCCTAACAAGAGAAAGAGGAAGGATGATGTGGTCTTTCTTTTATATAAGTCACCCTAACAGGATCAAGGCATTGAGCTAACAGACGTTAAATGAAGGCAACCCATTGAAATAATCGGGCTTAAGATGTAAAAGAAGCGCTAAATGGGAGGCAACCCATAAATTTATTTTCTGAAATTTCCCTTTTAATAAGCTAAGCTAAGATCTTTCCCTTCTAACCAACTTCATTTATTTTTATGTTGTTAATCCTCAGTATCGTCTAATAAAAATTTATTTCTTTTGCATTTACATATACAACATTTTCTTTTATGCTTAATTTTTGTTTTAGTCTTAGGTAGTCAGTAAAAGCGTTTACGGCGGAGGCTAGTTTACCCTTACATTCAAGAGCACGATACTTTTTTGGGCTTGCTAGTGAAGGAACTAATAGGATCACTATCTCTTTTCCAAATAGCATAACATGTGAGATTCAGAGCCAAATATTTCCATATTCATTCTAGGTTGTTAGATACTTAAATATTTCCAATTATGAGAGTTCCATATGAATGCTACTTTTGCCCAAATTTACTACCGTTTTTTACGAACGATCGGTTAGATTATTATACACACGAGGCAATTTTTATTTGGTACATTGAGCCTTTAAAGCCACCATTTTATTCTTATTATCCTTTATGAAACCACATTGAGCCTCCAAACGAAATTTTCTTTCATGTTACTTAGTGACAAATCATGTCACAGTTCTGAACCTTAAAATGCACCCTGTTTGATTTCACTTGGAGTTAGATAGGATATTATATTGATTGAGTATGGTTTGAAGCTAAGTTTGGGGTTGCTCTTTGGAATTAGAAACATTTTAAGTTTGGGATGGGGTAAAAGTAGAACATATTTTGTAGATAAAGAAAAAAGAAAAAAATGTAGATGACCATTGATCTACACATAAAAAAATAGAAAAAAAAAATCAAGAGTAAAAAATTTTGGTCTCTTAAAAAAAAGGTATGTTTCTGTCAAAAATAAAAAGACAAATAGTTCTACTGTTTTACCAATCTTGTTTGAATCAAGGAAGGAAGGATGACATTTTATCAAAGTTTAGTAGGAATCCCTAGGTTAGTGAACTAACTCCAAGTTCTTTTATTAGTCTACTTTCCCAAATAAATCCACCTTTAACCTAAGCCAGAGTATAACCTTGAAAGTCCTCAAAGTGTGTGAATAATAGCAAGGTACATTCATGTGATGACTAGAGTGAGCAAATATTATGACCAGCCCTACTAACTTTAGGAGATTCATAGATGCATCATAGAAAAGAGTATGGCTGAGAATATAAGTTACTTTAGGAGATTTATTTTAAATTACTAAAGATAAAAAAATACCCTAAAAATTCAAGGAGAAGATAGAAACTCTCCTGAAGCTCCCGAAATGCCTTCCTCTTGAACTGCACCAGTTCTGAACGAGATGTTATGAGTGACGAAGGCTAGTATTTATAGTGAGAGTTTCTACCTGAGTTTATCTTTTTAGGTTAGAGTTCTATGATGAACCTCTATTTATTTTTGTTGGATATTTATTTAATTTAAAGTCGTTTTTATTTTATTTATTCTTTGTTCGCTATTTGGATTTATTAGGAATTTAGTTTATTTTTGTAGTAACGCAACCCTAAATTAGATACTTAGATTGTGACAGGGTCTAATATTGACATTACTATCATGAGGCTTATATCTTGATATTTATATCTTATTATTGTTGGTCTGTATAGCTAATTAGTTACCAAGCTGGGGGGGGGGGGGGGGGGTTAATAGCTTTTTGAAAAAAAAATCCGGAGTTTTAATCAAATAGCTAATTAGTTACCAAGCTGGGGGGGGGGGGTTAATAGCTTTTTGAAAAAAAAATCCGGAGTTTTAATCAAAAGCAATTTTAACGAAATTGACTATTGGAATTGTGCTCGAACAATCATAAACAATGAATCTAAAAGACAAATATACGTGCAAAAGACAAATATACGTGCAATAAAATTTAATCTTAGAATTGAGAGATTCACGATACAAATCTTATTATACAATCAAACTTTAATATTCCTTGAACAATGTACAAAACTTATAGACAATTTCAAACCAAACTTATATGAACAAAATTACTATGCTATCAAATCAAAACACAATACATGTTTAATTGAAGAATTGAATAGATTTTGCAATCAATTGATCTAAGCAAATTATGTGAAACCTAATTCAATGAATTAGATTAATTTTTAATGAAAAACAACTTAGATCAACACTAGAAATTATCCTAACAATTATTCAATTAATCACATGCAATAGTAAAAGTAAAGAGGATAGGGAAAGAGACATAACACCGATATTTTTATAGTAGTTCACTCTTTCTCGTCCTCGCTAGAGCTACGTCTACTCTTCTTGATGAAGTACACCTTCACCAAGGTCATCCACTATGTAACAAATGTTGAATACAATGTGTTTACAAGAGTTCCTTAAAATTAAACCTAATTATTTAACCCTTATGTAAAACATTCCCCCAAACTCCAAGTAACCTTTGAATTTGGTACTCCTTGAATCTTCGAATCCTTGAATACCCGTGCACCCCTTTGAACTATTCACTCAAGCCTTTGATGCTATGTCCGGTAAACGAATCCCCTTCGACTTCAAGAACGGTTAGAAACATCCCCCAAGTTCTTTGGAGCTGAAATGAGATTATTCACTTCACTTTGAAGCCTTGATTAAGCCCAATCAATCTTCTTGAGAGAACCAACTTACAATCCCTACTAGCACCCTAGAGAACCAATGTGACTCAAAGAACAAAGTGATTCTAAGAAAAAGTGTTTAATCTTAAAGAATATATGAACAATGAGTTTTTGAGACCTAGAGAGAATAGTTACAAATGATTCAATAATTTGGGTGTTATGAGGAAGTGACTATATATAGAAAAGGATGGCAAGAGCAAAATTTTGGCCAAAAACAACATAGTGAATCGATTCAGACAGTTATGTTATAAGAAAGATAAGCTATGAAGATTGATACGCATCAGACAAAATTTGAATAGATTCAAAAATCCCCGGATGAAGATTGATACTATTTAAATTATTTTGAATCTATTCAACAAAAGTCCGAGAGGTTTTTGAATCTATTCAAAACAATTTGAGTCGATTCACTAAATAGCCAGTCATGAAAATTTGAATAGATTCAACCAAAGTCAGAGAGGTTTTTGAATCTATTCAAAACAATTTGAATCGATTCACTTAGTAGTTAGTCATGAAAATTTGAATAGATTCAACCAAAGTCACGGAGGTTTGTGAATCTATTCAAAATAATTTGAATCGATTCACTGAGTAGCTATTCATGAAAAATTGAATAGATTCAACCAAATTCAGAAAGGTTTATGAATCTATTCAAAATAATTTGAATAGATTCAATTATCACGAAGAAGGATATTGACACACAAAAAGGAGGTTTTCTATACAAGACACCACACAAGACATTAAGGGATCACATGACACAATGAGACATGGTTTGCTAGGTGCTCTAACAAATTTCTAAGCTAGAACTGATCAACATAATGAACAACACTAAATAACCTAGCTATCTAAACATCAACAAGAATATCATCATCAAATGACCTAGATATCTAGACATCATCAAAACATAAACTAAAGAAATAATCAATATCATCTTCACCTATTAATATATATATATATATATATATATATATATGTCTAGGAAGTAATTAATTATAGCTAGCGAAAGATACTGAAAGCGAGTTAACCCTATAGTAAGTACTTATGAGGTAATATTACTAATAGGAGTAAAATCTGTTAAACCTAGGAGGTAACTAGTTATTATTAAGGAAACAAGTGTCTTCTTAAAGGAAATAAGTCGTAGCCTAGTAGAACCATTCTCTTAAACCCATGGTAAGGTAGATGCTGATAGGGTTGCCCGTTTGTAGAACTACAAAGAGAGAGAGAGAGAGAGAGAGAGAGAGAGAGAGAGAGAGAGAGAGCTATGAGTGTCCTAAAATTTATAGATGGGGTGACCTACTAAAACATTGGCCAGGACCCACACTTATAATCCTTACAAAGGTGGCAGAATCCTATAGGATTAATAACCCTATACTGTAGCGCGCGTATAACCTTAGTGTGACCATAATTGCCTTTGGAAACCCTGAAACGCCAATTTAAGTATAAGTTTTCAATTACCTTTGAGACCGTATGACCCCACGCGTAAGGATCGTTGTGTGATCAGCAGGTGAAACCAGATTTATGAGGGATAGACCTAGTCAACTGAGATAATATAGACCCCACATGTAAGGATCACGTGTAGCTTGATGACCGATTAGGTTAGAAATGTCTCAACGACCTCGTCACTTGTATGGTCTACCTAGAATAGATAAATGTGACATGACTTTTATTTAATATTCAACATAATAAATAGGGGAGATTCGAAGAATCCTAACCGTTGTTCACTTTTCTGCAACCAAAACAGGTAACTTGCTCTGTTGCAAACAGATAAAAACTGCAAATCTTTAACCCTTAACTCTTTTAATTACTTGTCAAACTAAAAATAAGTAACGCGAATTGTTTGGACGAAATGACAATCCATGTAGATACGATACTTTACTTTATCACTTTATTACTTTGTAAACGATTTGATGCACTTTCCTAATCCTCACATCAGCACCATATACTTCCATTAATATATGTTGTAAAACAGAGAAAGTGGTTAACAATACTATTTAGTCTACCAAAACTAAACTTCTATTAATTTTGATTTCTGACTAGAATGACTCTACGTCAAACTTTATTTATCTCTAAGTCAAACTCTAAAATATTTTTAACTCTTTTCTATTGGAATTGAATGCTTAAAAAAAACTACCAAAAACTATACCGAAGAACTCATCAAAACTTAATTGATTCAACATGCATCTAAAATGGATAAGGAAAATCACTTGTCCTACAATATTAACTTTTAACATCACTTTCAAGTCAAAAATATAAAATATAACTTTCAACATCACTTATAGCATAATTAACACTTCCAATTTCCAAGCTTTTGTTGTGTTGGAAGGATTTGTGATTTATTAGGAACTTCATCTTCAAATACCACCCAAACCTTGCTAATTGTAGTCTCTAGTGTCCATGAAGAAAGAGCTGGTGTTGTTGAAAAAATTAAATCTACTTTCTCTTCATCTTTTTTTATTTCTTTTGTTGTTACTTCCAACTCTAACTCAGATGATCTATTCAAAAGGCTTGACATTTGAGGCAGCTTTGAGATACTTGATATAGAGACATGTGAAGCTTCAACTTTATTTTCTTGAAAACCAAATTGATCTAATGCCATTACATGATTCATACTAATAATTTGAACAAAAGGGTATTCCAAATTCTTGTTTTCAACCAATTTTTTACAAGTTTGATACAAATCATGAAGCTTTTGACTTTGAATAGAACCTTTCTTGAGTATTTCACAAGCTAAGCTTTTAGCTGATGATTCTAAGTCAAAGAACATGTTAACAAGAGCTTCAATGCCTTCAGAAAATGTCATGTAAACTTGGAAACTTTCTCTCAAAGTATTGCTCATAGCAACATGAGCAAGACTATGATAATTTGACCTCAAAATATCATATGGTGAACATTCCAAAACCTTATCAATAAGAATTTGACATTTAGGTAAAATTCTGAATGCCATATCAAAGGATTTTTCATCATATCTCCTAAATCCTAACCCTTTAGACATAATAGGTTCAAGTTTTCCACCTTGGTTTACATGCCAACTCATCCTTTCTTCAAGATAAGATGCATAGTTGTGTAAGAAACAAACTAAAGGATCAGAAAAATTCCTTGTAACACAAGCATACCTTATTATGCTGATTTGTAAATGGCCAGAAACATGTGCTTTGCATAATTCTTGTTCAAATGTTCTGTTTCCACCTCTAAGAAGTCTATGAATCAAGACAAGAGTCTTGAGGGAAACAAGATTGTCTTTAGTTTTGCATAGGCGGCGCGAAATCTTTTCGGCGAGAAAAGGGATTGACCCTTTTGAGTTTGATACATGAAAAAGGATTTCATGCATGTATTTGTTATCAATGGTGCGACTACCATGACTAGTTGCACGAAGAATTGCAATCTCTATGTTGGAAAAGCCTTCATGTTGTTGATGGTTATACATCATGGCTTTGCCAATGGAAGCTTGATCTTTCATTGTGCCAAGAGCTAAACGAAGTTTGGTTTGTATATCCATACCCATTATTCTTTTTTTAAAGAATTTAATAGGAGAAGAAATTCAATGCTAGAAGAGTAATTAATGGAACAATTTTGATGTGTAGAATTAAGGATTTGTAGGAGTATGCACATATAAAGGTGAGTGGGGATAAGAGTGAGAAAAAGATAGGTCTTGAATAAAAAAAATTGAAGCATAGTACAAACTAACAACAGAATCAAATCTTTCAAATTTTAAACATAGAATCTTTTTATTTTTCTCCTCCACACACCTTATTTTTGGAATTTCAGTGTAGGTGGTTAATCTCACATCGTTTAGGAATATATTAAATGGAGAATTATTAGATTATTGTTGCTCCCGCTCTTCCGAACTCCCCAAAAACGGTACCATATAACCACTAGTGGATGAGCGAGACTGAATATAGATAAAATGTATTGACGTCTATTGTCTTCTTTTGGTGCAGTTAGACGGAATTTTTTGCATATTGTTTTTTTATAAGTTTTTTTCGTTGATTAGTAACGATGGTTATTTTATCAAGTAGCCTACTCGCTATAAGTAGGTTGTTTGTGGTTCCAATTCCAATATCTGTATATAATAATGTGTTGTTCTTGCCAACTGAGTTTTACTCCCAACAATGGTATAAGTGGTTAGTCACACATTTACTAAGACATTTTTATTAAGCTTATTCAATCACCCGGTCCCTTAACTTAATTGATTGTTTCAATTTGGTCTCTTAACTATAATTTGTACCAATTTGGTCATTATGTTTTGTTCTGTTACTAGTTTTAGTCCTTCCTGTTAGTTTCTCTCAAAAAAACATTAACAGAAAGGACTAAAATTAGTAACGGAGCAAAACATAGAGGACCACATTGGTACATAAGTTAACGTTTTTTTAAGAGAAACTAACGGGAAGAACTAAAACTAGTAACAGAGCAAAACATAGGGGACCAAATTGGTACAAATTATAGTTAAGGGACCAAATTGAAACAATCAATTAAGTTAAGGGACCGGCCGATTGAATAAGTCTTTTTTATTATTATCGAAATTATGTTTGTTGATTGGTTATTTGGAATACTTTTTTTTTTTTTTGAAGAAAGGTTACTTTGGAACACTTATTAATCAGACAACACTCGTTTCATATTTTAAATAGAGAATTGTATTAAGGACAAGAACATTCATCATGCAAAATAGTTTATAAATTGTTGTTTTATTCTGTGACTAATTATTGCTTTGCTGTGTACGAACCATATGCAAACTGTTACTATGTGACTAAAATAGTTTATAAAAGCTTATGGTATATATCAAAAGGCAATAATACACATGTAAAGTCAACGGGTATAATCAAAAAGCCTATGCTTTTCTTTTGTTCCTCTTGAAGTGACTAGAAATGAAAGATTAATGACAAATGTCAAATTTACTTTCCTAATGGCTCTTTTCCTAACCACATACATGATCACAAAGGGAAAAAAGAAAAAGGAAAGCATTAGATGATCAAAGATGCTTACTTGCATAAACTAACAAAACACAAAGTATCATATAGGTGCCTTTGGTTTTGATGTTGTTAGGTGTCTTTAGTTCATTTTAGATGAGAGAGAATCAATGATGAATGATTAAAATAAATTATTTAGATAAAAGAGGGTGAATGATTTAGAAAGAGATAGGAACAAAGGCGCTAAAGCCAAAGGCATCCAAGTGCTATCCGTTGTAAAACGAGGATTGAACGTGTTGTTGCATATGTTTTAATTTAGTTACTTCTAATAATATGTGTGTTTTTTTATTACAACGTTTTAAGTCGGTTTATAGACTGGTTTTGTACGCTTTTTATTTTTTTTAATAAATGTTAGTAGTTAATTTTTTATTCATAATATTTATTTTTTCGTTCACAATAAGAGGTTTTTTTTTTTTGAGAAAGATAAGAGTACTTATTTGATGTTTTGGTTCGAGTATATTTTGACTTGTTACAAAAGTTACAAAACTAAGATAAGGTGATTTTGTTAATTTTAAAGCATTTGCACATTTTAATGTGAAACTTCGCTCTTTTGGTCTTCCCACAGTTGCTCAAATTGATCGGTTCGTAACTATCAAACATCATTTTTGTGTTTTAAAGGTTTATCCGTGTGTAAATACCGAACTGTTTTTCAAGATTTATGAATAAACATGAGAGCCAAAAGAGTAACCTTTCTTAATGTGTGATAGGAACTTATAAACAAGCTAGTAAGAAGTAACTCTGGCACGTACCAAAGGTCAAGCAAAATGTTGTGTTTTCGATGCAAATATTCTGATTTGCTCCCTCTGCCTCACGAGTAAATGAGAAATGATATTTGTACAACCATTTTTAGACAAGCTTTTGGAATCTCTCTCTCTCATATCCCCTTGATGTTTTCATTATTTCTCTCTTTATTATTTTTGTCTAATAAAAAGAGGGAAAAATAGTTGTCACGATAATTGTCTAAAATTAGTTGTCCATGCATCGTTCCTCCGATAAATAAGTGTCACAACCTTTTATTTGTGGCCCATTAATTTCTCAACTTTTGATACTATATCTCTTGATGAGAACAATTGGGATTGAGAAGTTGATGGCAATGTCATCATTATGTAGTATGTACTATTATGAATTGAATTATGCGTAATAAAATAGTTAATATCATGTAGCAATTATTTGAAACAATCCGTTAGAGTAGGCATATGCTTGCATATTTAAGAGTATATCCTTCATATTCTATCAATTTGTGACAAGATATAAAGGAATTTGTTTTTGCTTTAATTTCATGTTAAGTAACATCACTGATTTAAAGAAGTTCATGACTTTGTTGCATTCTTGGATTTGTTTCTTCCCCTTATTCCTTTTTTTATATATATATAGTTTTTACCTTTTAAAGGATGTTTAATTTCCTTGATCAAAACCATTTGTAGATTCAAGATCCTCTCCATTTTTTACCCTCCCATGTTTCAAAAAATATCCATTTTCTATTTAAAAAAGGTTTATTCAAAACGACCGATCCCTTAACTTAATTGATTGTCTCAATTTGATCCACTAACTATAATTTGTACCAATTTTGTCCCTTATGTTTTGCTCTATTACTAGTTTTAATCCTTCCTGTTAATTTCTCTTAAAAAAAAACGTTAACTTATGTACCAATTTGGTCCTCTATGTTTTGCTCTGTTACCAGTTTTAGTCCTTTCTATTAACGTTTTTTTGAGAGAAACTTACAGAAAGGACTAAAACTAGTAACGGAACAAAATATAGGGGCCCAAATTGGTACAAATTATAGTTAAAGGACCAAATTGAGACAATCAATTAAGTTAAGGGACCGGATGATTGAATAAGCATTTAAAAAAAAATAATAATCATGTAGCAAAATGTTAGATCTATTCTAGATTCATTATAGTGAGTAAAAGAATAGCGGTTTAACTACAGTGGGAAAAATAACAGTAGTCTAACATGCATTAATTAATCTTGATCACCAATTTTAAATCAATCAACTTACATTACACGCTTATCAAATTACCTTTTAATATTTGTTTTTAATTATAAGAAAACCCAAAAACAACAACAAAACATTTAAGTTATTAATTGTTGTGACTTTTTCAATATTTTTATATTTTCATAGAAAATTAAATTTTGAAATATTGAATATACCGAATAATATTAAAAAAGACAAACATTTTACAAAGGATAACAAGAAAATTTAAACATTAAATGTATCCTAAAATTTGTGTAATTTTCTTATAAGAATAACAAAAATTCTTCTTATATCATCTTATAAGAAAGACAGTACTAATTTTATCATTGATATGATCAAATAATTTGTGATGTATATTACTTTGGAACTAATTCTCAAAATTTCATAGATAAACACGAAGTAACTTAGACTTTGTTTGCAATTTTGAACGGGAAAGGAGATGGAGGTTCTGGAAGAAAAAAAAAAGTAGAAAAAATAGAGGACAATGGAAGCGGAGAGCTTTGAGGTGTTAATTTTTCTTCATAATATAAAATCATTCTTATTTGGAGGAACTAAAAAAAATTATTGGTGGAGGTTTTAGGGGGTTTTGAAGGGTTTACATTTTTTTTGTTTAGAGAGAAAGGGTTTACATGAATTCTTCAGTTTTAATATATGTTGTTATAATATTTTTAAAATTAAAAAAAAAATATATCAATCATAAACATTAATTTATATTCACTAAAAAAAATACTCTTTTAAAAAATGTGAAAGATTTATCCATTAAGAACCTGTTTGTTTCGGATTTTAAAAAGAAATCTATTTTTTTCCTAAAAAAAAAAAATCACTTTTTCATTTTTAAGTGTTTGTTTAGGATTTTTAGAAAAATCTATTTTGACCCTAAAATAAAAAGCTATTAGGATTACCTTTATCAAAATCTATTTTTTTTTTCAAAAACAATGAGGTAACACATGTACAAGTTTTTTTTGAAGGATAGGAGGTAATACTCATTTTTTTTTAAAATATATTTGTATGGGTAGTAGGCAAACAAAAATAACTTCAATTTTTTTTAAAAGAAAATCTCTAAATTCTTTTTACACAAAATCAATTTTTTTTAAAGCTGAAACAAATGAACCCTTATATGTCCTCGTGGGCTTAACTCAGTTGGTGAGGACAATGTATAATATATGCAAGGTTTGGCGTTCAAATCCCGGTCACCACCTAAAAAAACGCACCCTTATATTTCTCACCCTTAAAAACTCTGCTTCCCCTTCAAACTCTCGTCTTATGATATCCCTAATAAAATGCATAGCTTATAGCTAATCAAATCAATCCCTCAAAAAAAAAAACTAATCAAATCAAGAATTTTTATCATGGTATTCATTGTTAAAGATTGAAATGATTGCTATCCAAATCATAACAAGCATGGAATAATAGAGTTTATCTTAGAAGGCTTTCAACGGTGTTTGGGTTCTTGGGTTAGGACTATGGTGCATATTTCGACTAAATTAATTTGTCATTTTATAAGAGTCAACGAGTAAAAAAAAAGTGAAAAAGTGAAGGATGGTGGAAGGTGAAAAAAGAATCTTATTCTCTAAGAATATGATTCTGTCGTATCTAACTCCCTTGTCATTCGCAACATACAAAATAATTTGACTTTGTGAAATATTTCATCTCATCCACAGGTTCATCAATATAATCATGCAACTTTTTCATATTTCTTTTGTAGGAGAGAGTTATAAAGCCCTAGCCCCCACCCACTCGCATAGAGATCCTATAGAGAAAAGTTTTGTTGAAATATTTTATTCTACCAATAATAATATATCTTATAGTATATGTTAATTTCTGCCACAAGGAATTTTTGGTAGTTAGGACATCCATGCCATAATTTAAATTTGAAGTTAAATCATATGCAATACAACCTAGAAATCAAAATATCCAAGTCAAAAGAAAGAAAATTTACGCTCCCAATTTGTCAAAAACAAAATTTTATGCTCCCTCTGAATCTAACCTTTGGAAGACCTTGAAAGCTAAAGTTACATTATATATACTAGCGGTAAGACAGATATTTATATGCCTCTTTCTGTTTTTATTGGTAAGGAATGATAAAATTTTAAAATTAATTGAGGGAAGGGTAAAATTGAAGATGAAAAAATGTTACATGAAACACATTAGTTTTTTATAAGGTCAAAATAATGTTTTTCATAGTGTCCAATATCATTCCTATCGTTGTTGATTGTTGTTCATATTGTTGTAGATTGTTCATATTAGTGTGTTTACCGTTCTAACGGCCGCACCACCTTCTCTCCCACCAGTGCCGTGGATAGATCTGAGGCCCTCCAGAGGTGAAGCCCTGTTCTCCATTCTCCGGCGAAGGGTTGTGGTTCTGGTTCGTGTTTTCGGGTCAGCTTTGGTGTCACGGCGGGCACCTCTCGGTTTGGGTGTTTTTGTTAGCCTCTTTCGCTGGTGTTTCTCACAGTTGTGACAGTGGTTTTGCGTCGCCGTCATGGCAAAAGGTTTTATGGTTGGTTGTTGTTTCTTGCCTCTAATCTCTGGTTTTGTCCATATCTATTGACATCTACAGTTTTCAAGGCATTTGGGTTGTTGCCACCGCGTCATTGGTTATGTTGTTCAAAGACTCGTTGCACCGTGATAAGTCCTTCGAACGGGGATTATTCGCTTGCTCGGAGTTTGTTATGCTCGAAAGGGTTATGATGTTTGTTGTGTTTTTGCGGGGGGTTGTTGGTCCGTGAATGTGTCCGTGTTGGCGGTTTGTTCATGCACCATAGTGTAGTTGTGTCCGTTTTGAAGACTCGCACAAATTCACTTGGACATTCACTTTGTTTGGTTTGGACTGTGGGGCTCGAAAGAGTCGTTTAGCTTGTTGTCATTTGCAGGGAGTTGAGCTACATGAACCGCTTTCGTGTTGACTGAGGGTTCAATCACCGCATCGAAGACCTTTAACTAGTTTTAGGATTAATTAGAGGTTGATACACTTGTGTGCTGTTTTAATTTTTGTATCACCTGTTTGAGGTTGACTTACACTCTTGTGTGGTTTTACTGGGTTAGGTTTATGTCCTCCCAGGTTTTATGTAATTTTTCCTTTTTTAATAATATTTATGAGCATTTGACAGAAGATTAGAGTTGGGTACCAACTTAGTTGGAAGCCGCTCTTTTTTATGTTATTTTGCTCTTGCCTTATAAAAAAAAGGATTTAAATAATTGTTTAATTAAAAATTTAAATAGAAATTTAAAAATGTTAAATAAAATAGTTTAAATGAATGGGTGAAATTTGAAAGGAAAAATCCAACTCAAAAAGGTATATTTCTTTTATATATTTGTATAGATATTGAATGTCTATTACATCAATATTTTAATCTAATTTTTGTTATACTAGCTATTTTTTTTATTTTATTTTTTACAAAATGTTTTTATCATTTATAGTAGCAATTTTTTGAAATATATTCATTCTTAACTCTTCAACTTTTTAGAGATCTTTCAAAAAATAAACTTTTTAGAGTTAAATTTTATCTTCATCTTTTTTTTATTTATAGTAGCAAATTTTGAAATATATTCATTCTTAACTCTTCAATTTTTGATTTTTTCATTTCATCAAAATGAATCAATATTTAATTATTTATTTTCTTAATGGCTTATATTTTTCTCTTATAAAAGCAAAATTCAATTTTTTAGATTGAGGAAATGAAAAATAATCATTGAAATTTACGCATAAGATAAATAACCATTTAACTTAACTGATTAATTACTACTGCTCGTGCTTCTTTAATTAGACTATTCTTTTGGGAGAGGACAAAGCAAATGTTTATAATGTTATATCACATTAGAATTTAATTAAACTTTACCATAATTTTAACCATTCTTGTTATTTATTTTGTAGCATAAAACCATCCAATCACATACAGTATGTATGCTGTTGGCGACTGGGAATATCCATGGTTGGATGGTATTTAGAATTCATTATGTCAATTTCCAACTTGATGCTATCGTGCTAAAACAGCATCTCTCCCATCAATTTCAGATGACAAAGTCCTGACAGAGGAAACCAATAGCGCAAATATATGAATGTTATACCAATGAAATAATGTTATTCTACGCCAAACCACTTTGAGAGGTGGTCCACAATAGATCGATATTTGAAAATCGATTAAAACTTTAATGTCGATAGATGTCTTTCGAAAGTGGAGGAGTCATGTTTGTTCTCCTGAATAAGATGGTGATTTTATTGGTGTAACTTCGACAAAAACAAGGAAAAACAAATATGCGAGCATCAAAACTCAACTTTATTTGTATTATTTTTGTTGAAGCAAAACTTCTCAATTCTAAGGATGAAAACCGTAAACTTCTACTTTTTCGAGAGACGTCATCAATCAACTTTAAAGTTCTTAAAAAAAATCATCGTTAAAGTTTTGAAAGATTATTAGATATTGATCTATTGTAGACCACATATTGAGGTGGTTCACCGTAGAGCTCGTTTGGTTTGGTGAGTGTCGCAAGTGTGAGAATGTGGAACTTTATTATCACAAGATGGCTATTTGACCCTGTGAAAGGTGAAAGTTGAACAGTGACAAGTTAGTATCTAAGGATTGAAGAGAATCACATTTAGAATGGAATTTATGTCTACATCTGAAACCATATGGAATTGTGAACCAAGAGTAAGCTCATAGCAAAATCAAAGCAGCTAATAAAAAGAACAAAATAGAAAGAGAGAAACAAAAAAATATCAAGGTCTTTCCCACATGATATCTCAATTCATCTTTGCAACACCTAAACACTTATTTGCTAGAACTTCAACCCAAAAAAATAGAAAATTAATTAAGATAAAAAAACTCAAAGCATCTTTACCCAAAACATTATGATTTGCCAAACATTAAAAAATAAGTGAAAATCATAAAGTGAAGTTCATGCATTCATGGTGAATAGTAGCACCATTGAAAAATTGGAAGAGAAACAGTGCAGGGAATATGATTACATTAAGTGCATGTTTCTTAGCCATTAAATTGGGGTTATTATTCATCTTGTGAGTGGATGCTACTAAAAGTCTCTAAATAAATAAATTTATTAGAGTCATGAATTATACAATAGCTTGATTGTAGAATTATATAAAGCCCTGTTTGGGTGAATAATTTAATCATGCATTTATAGCATAAGCATTTATGGTATAAGTGTTTATGTATACTATAAGTTGTTTTTATATAAGCTATAAGTTGTTTTCATTAGCTATCCTATAGAGCTTTTGGAAATAAGCTGAAAACAACTTATTGACATGTCATAAGTTGTCTTCATAAGCTCTTCTAAACAGTTTGTCAAATTATTGTCCTTTATCTTTATGGGCGAGTAAGTCATCTAGAAGGCCTAGCTAGATCGCTAGCGTAAGAAGTCTATCATTTTTAAACACATGGGTTGAGGTGTGGAAATGTCCTGGTGTGAGTGCCAATAGAACGGCATGGATGAGTGAACTCGATGCTATACGGCTGCCGTATAAGTAGAGCCCAAACAAAGAATTGTTGAAGCTGCCGGGCATCTACGGAGGACCTGTTACGAAGTCTTCCCAACCATAAAAGCCAAAAAGTGCAGAAAAATAAGACCAGAAAAATAAAAGGAAGAAAAGCAATTATCTTGTGAAGAATTTGATAAATATAATCTTCATTTGTATAGTTTACAAATATGTGTATCTTGTATTACAATTTGCCAACTTTATGTTCTATAAAAATAATGAAATATAAACAATGTGTATTGTTAAAAAAATCTACAGAGAACTGTGGCTTCTTCTATTTTAGGTTACCATCTTGATATTCCTTTAGCACAAACCTTAGAGCACAAGTTTTATCCAACTCTAGCGATTGTGTTCTGGAGAATGAGTTGAGTTCTCTCTACAATCTGAAAATCCACCTCACATCCTCACCCTCCAATCTTCTCAGCTTCTATATTGTTCACTTTTAACCTCTACAAATTGGGTCAGGTTTTTAGGGTTCTACTTGAGCGGCTTCATACCCTGTTTGAATTCCGAAAAGCAGATTCTCAGTTACTGTTGGATAAAAATATATAGATCTTTCTCATGAAGCTGAGAAGTGAGAACAAAATGTATCATTACTCCATAAAAGCAAAGCATTATAGAAGGATACTTGTGTTTTATTTATTTCCGTAACAGGAAAACTTGTACCGTATCTAATTCAAATGTAGCTTAACTACAACAGTGTAGAATAAGGATTAAGGAAAAAAAATTATTTTTATATAAGAAACAAATAATTAATTTTATTAGGGGAAATGATGAATTGCCTGGGATTTCCAAATTCAAGAACATTTCTCAGCATTCCTTATGTACAAGGTTCCAGATGAAATAACTTGAATACATTAGATCCTGTTTGTAAGAGTTTATCATATATGGACTTATGAATAAGCTATTTCGATACCAAAAGAGAATAAATTCAAATTGTTTTTTTTTTCAAGTTGGCTAGTGGCTAGAAAAACACCTTTAAGTGGGGTATCTGGAGTTCAAACCTCGGCCCCTGTATATATCCCTTGCCAATTGAACTAAGCTCATAGGACAAATTAAAATTGTTTTCATGTAAACAATAAGTTGTTTTTGTCAAGAATAAATTAGTCGTCTAATCTTGATTAGTCTTAAACTCTTAATTAGTATTAATATATAATTAACCATATTCATTACGCTGTCAATTGCAATCAACTCATGAAAATAAATATATTATCAGTGTGGTCACAATAGACACACAACTATTCACACAGAAATACATTATAAGATGGTATCAGAGCATCCTCCAACATCCGTTACGCCACCTACTATCAGACCACCCATCATTTATATTTACACATCAAGTCCATCAGTGTTCGGCGTGAAGGGATGCGTTAAAGAATCCCACATCGGTTGAGAGTTTTGTGGGGTTGTGTTAAGTCAAACCAAGATTTTTAAGATGGTATCAAAGCAGGTTCTAATTTTGTGATCGGTCTTTCTGCCTCGCCGCCGCTGTCGAAGGTGGCTTTTGCCCCCAATAACACCACCTTTCAGTTCTTTCAATTTTGGCCAAATACAATCGCCTGTCGTTGTCAACTCCAGCGACGTTTCAATCAACCAGCCAGACCACTACAACCGCCTCCTCAAAACCGGCCTAACCCAAAGAGATCACTGTCGACAGTGATCTCATGTGTACATTGTCCTCTCAGGCGCTGCCTCGGCACACTGGTTTTTGATATGGTCTTGGTGTTCAGTTTTGGTGCACGAATACCTAGATTCTATTAGTTGTGGCATTTCATCCAACCGAAGACAATCAATATGGTGGTGACTCTTTTCTCGTATATGGATCATATTAGTGATGAATTATCTTCCCAATGGCAACGATCAATCCAGGGGTGACTCTTTTTCCAAATACGGATTATATTTTTTTAAACACGGAAAATTAACATAATAAAGAGATAAATCATATTTCTACTAATAAAACATTCTTTTAAAAGAAAAAAGAAATGTTGTAACCCATGGATATCAACCTTTTATGCAACACTTAAAGTAGCTTAGGAATCTCCTCCATCTCTATGTCGCTATAGTAGTAGTTTGGTTAGTTTTTCGATTCATTGAAGTATAACGCTTGACTTCCACCATGTATCTAAAACTTGGCATTTGTTTTTCACTTTTGGTTCCCCGGATTAATTCCATCAAATAATCTGAAAACTTTTGCATTGTTTGCCAAGAGTCATTTTCATTTTTGGTGAAGAATTTCTTTGCTCTGTTCTTTTATTCGACCGAATAAAAGCAGCTTTGAACTCCTTTTCATTTTTTATACATGCATTTCTGTTATGTTCTCTCGTTTTCAAAACTTTCGTGTAATCCATGGAATCATCCAATAATGGGCCCTTCATATTTTGGTGATTTCAATTGAATTATGCAAAAGTTCTAGAAACAAGAAAACATAATAAAAAGGCAAGTATAGGAAATGAAAAGGATGTTCAGTCGAATAAAAGAAGAATGGTGCAAAGATATTCTTCATCTAAAAATGACTCAATGGAATTAACCCGGAAAACCATAAGGGAAAAACAAATGTCAAGTTTTGGTTATGGGGAGGAACTTAAGCCTTATACTAAAATGAATCCAAAACTAACCAAACCACTACTAGAGCAACATGGAGGTGGAGGAGATTCCTAAGCTACTTCAAATGTTCATTAAAAGACTAACATTCAAGGGTTTCAACATTTCTTTTGTCTTCTAAAGACGGTTTGATTAGTAGAATTAAGATTTATCACTTTATTATGTTAATTTTCCTTTGTTTAAATAAACATGATTCTTATGTGGGAAAAGAGTCATCTTCGGATTGATCGTCGTAAGTGGGAAGAAAAGTCGCCACTAATATGAACCATATGTGGAAAAAGTGTCATCGTCGTCGGTGGGAAGAAAGGTCACCACTAATATCTAGGTATTCGTGCACCGAAACCAAACACCAAGACCAAAATAATTAATCTTGTTTGATTACTCTTTATATAAACTATAAGTTGTTTTCGTTAAGAATAATTTAGTCAACCAATATTGATTACTCTTTATTAGTAATAATATTATATTAGGGTATGTCTAACATGTGCAATACATGTGCAACATTGCACATGTTAAAACAACTAATGGTAGCAATGTAGTCAGGAACGAGTTTCTACGTAGGTTCGATTGGCCGGTGAAGGGACGTAAAGTCGGGGAACGTAACACGATTCGTAAGAACCCACTCAAGGGCAAAATTGTAATTTCCCATACACACACAATCATATATATATATATATAAAATAACATAGAAATCATAAGTACATTAATTGAATATATAATACAACATACACAATTATAATATATAATACAACATAAAAATAACAGAGTATGGGTATGGAGAGAAAACACAAAAACAGAGTATTAGGTGAGGGTAGAGAGAGAGAGAACGACGGAAAACACGTTTAGGTGAGGGTAGAGAGAGAACGGCGGCAAGAAATTCGTCGGAAAAGATTCATGGTCGCTGTTCTGTGCTAGCTATAGGTGAGGAAGCGCCGTTCGCGTTTAGGGTTTGGATGAGGAAGAAAGTGAAAAATGAAATTGTCTGGGTTTTATCTTTTATATAAAACCGGGTTTTCCATTGACCTGACCCGGTTCGTTTAGCGCAAACCAATTAAGCCAAGCCCAGCTCTTTTTTTTGTTAGGTTCCTGCATCAGGAACTCGTTCCTGACTCCAAACATGGAAAAAACGAACCAAAGCAAGGTCGAGGCACGTTTGGGTGTGGGAAGCACGTAGGAGCGGACGATCCTACGTGCAGGGACTCGTTCCTGTCTACCTTAAATAGTAGTAACTTTTTCTTGAAAAATAACAATTATATATTCAAAAGTTTTATATTTAATATTAAATGTATAAGTTTCAATAGAAAATTTCTATTTTAAACTTCTTAACATGTGCAAATTTGCACATGATAGAAAAGCCCATCATATAATTAACAATATTCATTACGTTATCAAATGTAGTTAATTTATATGAAAATAAATATATTATCAGTGTGGTCACATTATACACACAAGGATTCCCACATAAATAAATTATAAGCTAAAGTGTACTTATGCTTCCCTATCTTTTCAAATGTTGCGATTTTGGCCCCCTAAGGAAAAAAAAATGAAATTTTTTGTCCTCTATAATTTAGCCCCTTTGCAATATTAGTCCTTTTGGCCTATTTTGACCCAGTCAATGTCTACGTGGCAAACCACGTGTGTAATTATTAGATTAAAAAAATAAAAAAGCCACAATTATTTTCTAAATTAAATAAGTTAAAAAAAATCCAAAATAATACATATTCATATTTTATGTGCTTCATATCAATCTTCCTCTCTTCAAATCCAACTAAAAAAAAACATATGAAGATGAAGAGCATGAACAAAAATAAGTGTTAAATAATTTGACTGTTGTAAGAATTTCTTGTGTCATTGTTCTTGTTTGAAGAAAAATAAGTGTTAAACACTTCAAAATGTGATTTATACTTCTTTTGGTTGATATTCTTCTAAATGTGTTACATTTTTTCAAGTGTTAAATAATTTGATAGAGCTCTATAAGGGATTACAACGTAATGAAAGCTCTAGCAAACCATCAAACACTTGAAAGATGTAACACATTTAGAAGAATGTCAACCAAATGAAGCATAAATCTCAACATACTTTTCACTTTTCTTTAAACAAAAAGATGACACATAGGGACATTCTTACAACAATCAAATAAAACAATTCAATAATGAGATCAAATCCAAAATCAACATCAAGCCACATATTAATAAGATATGCCATGATAATTGGCGAGGCGGAGAATGGAACAAAGAAGAAAAATGCGGAAAACAAAACAATTAAAAAAACGAGCACAAGAGATAGGTTTGAGTAAAGAATGAGGATGTGAATGTCTTTTGTGTATAAAATAGAAAGAATAAAAAAATAAAAATAATAAAAGCGCAATTTTAGCCTTTTGTGTATCTTCATCCCACATGTTTATCTTTTGATCTGTTTTTTATAGAGAAATAAACCAATGAATAAGTTACACGATAGATAGCCATTTATTTATTTTTTTATAGAGAAAATTATTTAAAGCAATGCTATGAACAATATTGCACTAATACTACGGCTACAAATCTACTTCACCGCAAACAGCTTCAGTACTAGTACAATATTAGAACGGCCACATTAGAGATTGAAAGAGCTCATTCTTTACAAGTAAGACAGTTCTCAATGAAGAAAATGGAACAATAAAACACTTCTTTACAGGTCATTCTATTATTCTTTATTTACAAATGGTCATATTTACTTCATTGATTCATTTTGACAGGTAAGAAAAGAAATTTGTCATTAGAAGAGCTTTCAGTAGAAGAATAAAAGAATGACAAACTACACTATAAGTTGTGGCATGAAGATAAAACTATGAAGTTCAAGGTTATAGTTCTACTGGTTGTACTTGTTGTGGTTCTCAGTGTAAGTGAGAGGGCACAAACTAAAAGGTGGTGCTGCTGGCAGCAAAAGTCACCGTCGACAGCAGGGTGAAGCACAAATACAAGTCACAGTACCTGCTCTGATACCATTTTATAATCATGGTTGGGCCTAATAGAACCCCACAAACTAGCTTGTGAGGTGAGGATTGCCCTCACTTATTCAAGTAATATCTCAACCAATGTGGACTCTTTAACACATCCACTGATGGGTTTGGTGTTTAGATACAAACGATGAGTGGCCGAAACATGATAGCATGTGGCCAAATAGATTTTGGAAGATGCTTTGATACCATCTTAGAATGTATTTATGTGAGAATAGTTGTGTGTATAATGTGACCACACTGGTTGTATATTTATTTTCATATCTATTAACTACATTTGAATCCTACCAAGGTCGATCCCAAGCATCCCAAGCCCGGTAAAAGGAGAGGGTTGTGTTAGGACTCGACAGCCAACGTAAAACTTTGTCGAATCCCTATGATCTATTAACTACATTTGATAACGTAATGAATATTGTAAATTACTCCCTCCGTTTCAAAATACATGTCGCTTTTGGAGAATAACTTTGTTTCACTTTACTGGTCACTTTCAAGTTTCAATGCAACATTAATTATTGGTTTATCAATAATACCCTTATCTATTTATTGTAGAGAGAAATAATAAATAGATAAGGGTATTATAGAAAAAACAAATAATTTCTATTTGATTCATTGGTATATGTAATTTTCTCAAAAGCGACAAATATTGCAAAACAGATGGAGTATAATATTATTATTAATAAAGAGTAATCAATACAGGTTGCCTAAATTATTCTTATCAAAATCAAATTATAATTTATATAAAATTAATTTGAATTTGTCTCGTGAGCTTATCTTAGTTGGTAATGGATATTGCATATTATATGCATAGGTTGAGATTCGAACTCAGGACACGACTCATTCTTCTTAAAGTTGAATTTTTAGCCACTAGCTACTTAGACACACAGACATTCAAACATAAATACATTTTACACATGGTTATTTTGGTCTTGGTGTTTGGTTTCGGTGCATGAATATGATAAATCCAGTCGCGACTCTTTTTTCACATATGGTTCATATTTGTGGTGACTTTTCTTCTCACATACAACGATCAATCCGAGGATGACTCTTTTCCCACATAAGAATCATATTTATTTAAACAAAGGAAAATTAACATAATAAAGAGATAAAACATAATTCTACTAATCCAACATTTTTTAGAAGACAAAAGAAATGTTGTAGCCCTTAAATATCAACCTTTTATGCAAACACTTGAAGTAGCTTAGGAATCACCTCTAACTCCATGTTACTATAGTAGTGGTTTGGTGATTGTTGGTTTGGTTAGTTTTTCGATTCATTTTAGTCTAAGGCTTGAGTTCCTTCATGTAACTAAAACTTGGCATTTGTTTTTCACTTCTGGTTTCCCAGATTAATTCCATCGAATAATCCAGAAACCTTGGCATTGTTTGCCAAGAGTCATTTTCATTTAGATTCTTTGCTCCGTTCTTTTATTCGACCGAATACAAGCAGCTTTGAACACCTCATCTTTTATAGCCCTTCTATTATGTTTTCTTGTTTTCCGAACTTTCACATAACCCATGGTGATTTTAAACTCCTTCTCATCTTTCTTGTTGGTGATTTTGATTTGAAAACAAGAAAACATAATAGAAAGGCAAGTATAGGAAATGAAAAGGAGTTCAAAGTATTCAGTTGAATAAAGAAGAATAGTGCAAAGAAACTCTTCAGCTCAAAATGACTCTTTGCGAACAATTTCGAAGCTGCCAGATTATTTGATGGAATTAATCTGGGGAACCAAAAGTGAAAAACAAATGTCAAGTTTTGGTTACGGGGAGAAACTCAAGTCTTATACTAAAATGAATCCAAAACTAACCAAACAAACAATCACCAAACCACTAATAAAGCGACATTGAGTTGGAGGAGATTCATAAGTTACATAAGTGTTGCATAAAAGGCTGATATTTAAGGGTTACAACATTTCTTTTGTCTTCTAAAGACTGTTTGATTAGTAGAATTATGATTTATCTCTTATTATGTTAATTTTCCTTATCTATTTAAAAAAAAAAAATCATGAGGGAAAAGAGTCATCACCGGATTGATCATAGTCAGTGGGAAGAAAAGTCAACACTAATATGATCGATATGTGGGAAAAGGGTCACTACCGCATTGATCGTTGCCGGTGGGAAGAAAGGTCGCCAGGAGTTGACGACAATTGATAGCGTAATGAATGCTTTTAATTATAATATTAAAACTAATAAAGACTAATTAATACTAGTTGACTAATTTATTCTTAACATTCCCCCAAGCTAAAGTTTACTATGTTTTAAGTTTGTTACAAAAAAAATATTATGATCATTGCCGAGAAGAGAATGCACGATTAGCGATTGGGATTGATCGTCGTCGATGGGAAGAAAAGCCACCACAAATATGATCCATAAATGGGAAAAGAGACCCATTTGATTTATCGTCGACAATGAGAAGGAAGGTCGCCACAAATATGATTCATAGGTGGGAAAGACACCACTAATATGATTCATATATGGGAAAAGAGTCACCACCAAAAAGATCAACAGTGAGAATCGAAGTCACCACAAGAAAATCTTGGTATTTGTGCACAAAAACCAAAGACACATCCAAATCTCCTTGGGGTAGGTCGGTTTTGAGTAGGCGGTTGTAGTGGTCTGGTTGGTTGATAGAAAGGTCGTCGAAGCTGACAGTGACGGACAATGTGGCAAAATTGAAAAAACTGAAAGGTCTTAGTCGGTATAATATCTTTCAACTCCTTTTCAGATGGTTTCACGTTAGGAATCTATGATGCATCTGTGGAGTCAAGTGCTACAAATCTGAGGTTAATATTTTCTGCATTATGGAGCCTTATTATTCAGCTCTTGCATTTCGGGTATTTTAGGAAAACACTGAACCATTGTAATTTTAAGTATGTGAGGAGGAAAACAACCATTATAATGTAGATTCGGCCAATAGTCCTCAAGCTTATAATTATATGCAAGTCTAAAAGAAATTATGAATCTATGAAAGTCTACCGAAGTTAATACAATAATTTATAACCAAGTTAACTCAATTTTGATTTCTAAAGTTGTAAACACACATGATCATGGTTAATAATCACGTATATATCAAAGAAATCAAACCGCATCAGAAGGTTTACCTTTGATGCTCGCAGATCATTTACTTCCTTTCTAAGCGAATCATCAGATAAGATTAACCGAGACAGTGCTCCAGTAGATAACCTGCAACGTAATTAGCAAACACCAAAACCAATTATCGAATTGTTCGATTAAAACAAAACACAAGAATACTGTATGAATGAAAACAAAGAAATTAAGGTAAAATAATAGAAGCTCCTTAGCCAAGGAATGAACTTCCAGGCCCCACGGTACACGCTTGAGACCATTACGCTGAACATTTTCATGGCCCTACTTATAAACTATAAATCTAAAATTCCATAGTTTCAAATGAGGCTTCACGTGATCAACCACACCACAACCAAGTAAATAAACAATTAAATATTATTCATAATACTTAAATCATATATCAAATACCCGAGATATTTTGCAGCATCCGATACCGATCCATCAACTGCATAAATAAGATCCAAAAGAGCTTGCATTCCCTATTGAAGGATCATAAGTATATTTAGTTAAGTTGCAATTAGGTTTTGAATTTTTCAATAATAGATTATTTTATCATTGAGCATACCATTGCAAATTTTGGGTTATTGGGTCCAATTTGTGAACCAATATCTGACCCTCTAATTGATGACTTCGGAGGAAGGATCTGAAGAAGCTCTCGAGGTGGTGAATAAGCATCAAGATCTACCGTTTTCCTGACTAGATCAAGGAAAAAAAAAACTCTTTATCAGACACAAAGCTTTGCTTACTATAAGTAAAGGGACTATCCATCTCAATTTAGCACCGACGCTTCAGGTGTGTCGGGTGTCCGACACGTGTCATAGTCGTGACAGGCATCTGTTTTAGTACTACATAAAGTATGACTGAACACACATAGTGGGGAAGCTCCTTCCCTCAACATATTAAAATAAAATTTTGGAACCACAGACCAGACCGACCCGCTCAAACGGTCAGACTGTGAAGTCACTTCAGTGAAGTGTGAACCAACAGTATCTCTGGTCTAATTATCTTTTGTTACATGATCCCGCCAAATTTAGTTGCTTAAACCAATTGAACCACCAATTGTACCTATAGCAATATGAATCTCCGGTTGGGTATTCTAGCATGATATCCATTACAAGATTCAGGACCAAAAAACAGGGGAGAGTGCTCCCTTAATCACTTAGTGATACTAGATTTAACAGTAAAGAAATTCTTCATAAGATGTTTTCAACTTATTTTCATTAGCACTCCAAGATAGCTTATGAAAACAAGTTATAGCTTATGCGAAAACAATTCAAACTTATTCTATCTTATACATAATCCCGCTAATTATGGCAAGTGCTTAAGCTATAAACTACAAATTAAGTGTATGTTTGGTACTGCGTTTGCAAAATGGAATTTGATGGAAGATAATCACAGCAAAAACGGATCAGAAAGCGTGCAAACTTGTTTTTGTGTGTTGCAAACGGGAAACCAAACACACGCTAAGTTGTTCATCCAAGCAGATAGAGAAGAAGAAGAAAAAAACAAAACCTTTGAGAGCTATAAGTGACCGAAGGCGTCTAATTGCAGAAGCACGGTTCATATGCTGAGACCGATCCTCACCAGCCTAAAAAATTCATAAAATAACAAAATTAACAAACCCATGATATTACAATAATACAATAACATGAGTTTGATCCTTCACAGGACAATTTAGTCCCTTACAAAAACAAAACCCAAATAGCCTCTATATTTTCATGTCAGGGACAAATTAGTCTCATGCTATGAAGCATGAATACGGACACAGACACTGACACGCCGACGCCGCTAATAATTTGAGAAAATGACATAATTTAGTATTTATAGGTGTCAGGTGTCGGACGTCATTTATAGGTGTGACTCTTATGTAAGTCGGGACACTTGACTGAAGCATGGACACTTCTCGGATTAGTTATGTCTCGGTGTGTCCGAGACGGACACAACACGGCACATATGATTACTGAATTATGTTATTTTTTCAAACTATTATCAATGTCAACGTGTCGGTATCGGTATCCGGTTTCAAGTCTGTGTCCGTACTTCATAAGCGGAATAATTTGTCCGGATTAAAATGTCAGGGACTACTTTGTGTTTAAATTTTATCAGGGACTAAATTGACCCGGCCGTAATAGAAAAAACTATAAATTAAAAAAAGTAATAAACAGATAAACCTGAGCAATGATACCAGTGGGTAAATGTTTAAGACGAACAGCAGATTCACGTTTGTTACGATGCTGACCACCAGGACCAGAGGTTTTGAATGTACCCATTTCGCACTGTCGCATTAGGTCATCGTCGGTTAGGTCTAGGTAACCGCCGTGATTGGTGGCGGCGGCGGAAGCGGCGGTGGTTATTGGTGTTGTGGAGTGGAGTGAGATTGGGCGAATTTTGATGTGGGAAAATGGATGATGGAGAAAGCTGTGGTGTATTTGTGTTGTTGTGAATTGTTGTTTGAGAGTGAGAATGAAGGTTGGTTTGAAAAGGATTTTGTGTGCCATTGTTGCGAAGCTGTTTTGTGAGTTCTCAATCACAGGTTCGCATGTTTTATGTCCACGTACGATGATGGTGGTTATCACTCATGTCACGTGACGTTTGACGTGGTTATTATATCACGTGACAAGGATGAAAAATAAAATGTTCGTAAAAACAAAAGTTTTTTGAAGGATTTATTTAAGAATTTGAGAATAGCATATTTCAAAATATCAAGTCAACCACTATCACAATCCAATTAGGTTTTAAAAAATTAAAATTTTTAATAGTGTTGCATTAACAATCTAGAGCAATGTTATTAAAACCGGACTAGACCGGCCGGTTCAAACGGTTGAACCGTGAACCGAGGTCCTGTCCAGTTTGGGCAGACATTTAAACCGCTAGTCATGCAAAACCGCTAAAAACTTATTCAAACCGGGAAGAACCGACATAACCACTGAACTGGGACCGGTTTCACAAAACCGTCTGGTCTAGAAAATTGGCGTTCAAATTGGTTTTTTCTTTCGTTTCTCTTTCTTTACTCACTCCAGATCTCGAATTTAATTAAAAAATTTGAAGCTTATGTTTACTCTTCCAAAAAAAGAAATTGTTTATGTTTATGTCAAATATTTTGGTCACTAAGCATGAAGAAGAAAGAAGGTGAGCATGAAGAAGAAAGAAGGTGACAAGAATTATAGAAAAAGAAAAATAATGGTAGTAAAAACAAGAAAGAAGATGAGAAGTGGTATGTAGCAATGATGTCAAGGAAGATAACTAGATAATTGACGGAACATCCAATTTATAATCTAGGGTTTACTACTTTAGTTTGAGCTTGGGCTTGGACTTTCAAGTAGACAGCTAAGTGGACTAGTGAATTGAAAAATAGTAAAATAGTGTTTTGCATTAAAATAATAAAATCAGCAATAATTTTATAAGTTTTTTTATTTGAGATTTAGTCGACTAGCTCTATAATTTATTTATTTATTAAGTACTTGGTTCAACCGGTTCTATAGCGGTTTAATCGGTTGGACCAATTGAACCGAGAACCCGAGGTCAGAACGGTTCGATCTCCGGTCCGGTTTTAAAAACATCGATCTAAAGAAAATGAAGAAAAATAATGTGATGCGTTGACGATCCAAAACAATTTTCCATTCGACCAATCAATATTTATTTAGTTTTTAGAAAGTAACAAAACTATTTATTTTTAATTTTTTTAAAAAAAAAATTTAGTTTCTTTTGATTTAATATACCGAAATCAACAAAAAAAAAATTATTTAATCAGGAAGAAAACAATTTTTTTTTCCTTTTTTCCTTTCCAACCACCGCCCTATCAAACTCTCACAACCATAGTTTTGAAACTCGGCTCGGACCGGTCGGACCAGGACCCGGTGGCCAGACCGGTTCGAGCCAACATTTGGATCGGTCATGCAGTTAACTCGGCGAGAACCGGTCAAAACCGGTAAAACCCGGTGACTCGGCCGAGTTGATGGTCAGACCGGTTTTTTTTTTTCTTTTTGCTTTTTACTTAACTAAAATTTGTTTTTAATTAATTTTTTTTCTTCAATTTCTGTCATAATAAGTTATTAAGCGCGGATTAATACTAATTAATACTCGGTTTAATACATTTAATACCGATTAATGCTTCAAGTTTGGACTTTTGTAGAAAAATCTGAAATATGAAAAAGTTAGCGACAAGAGGAATCGAACCGTGAACATTAAAATGAATGTTTGGAAGCTTAAGCACTACAACAACTTCTAATCGTTGTTACAAATTGAAATATATTATATATGTAAATATAATACATTTAAATTTTATAAGAGGAAAGAACACATCATTTTTGTTTTAGAAAATCTACATATTATATCAACAAAATATAGTTGTACAAAGATTAAAATACATATTACATGTCAGTTTTTTTAGTTTTTAAGTGAACAAGTCATCGATTAAATCCGATTTAATCCGGTTAAATAGTTATATAAATTTAATCTCAAAACTGAGTTATCTAACCGAGTCATCCGAGTTGATCCGGTTCAGTCATGCGGTTCGACCAATGACTCAGTGGTTCGACCATTGACCCAGTGACCCAGTACCCTGCCGAGTCGATGACCGAGCCGAGTTTTAAAACTATGCTCACAACCGTATCCCCCCTTATTCCCCTCACTCTCTCTCCACCGTAAGTTCCAACAATACTCTTATCAGCCACTTCATCCCAAACAACAAACTCTCATCACATTCCAAACCCTTGATTTTGCACTGCAATGGAAAAAATTCAACCAAAACCGCAAAATTTATCCGATTTCAAAGTTGGTTCATTACCAACTTTATTTTACATTCCTAACTTCATCACAGATACCGATCAAACCCTTCTTCTCAACAATGTAACAATTACTCTTTAACCTAATGTTTAAACTATATAATTTTAGTTCCTGTAATTACAGCATTGTTTGGTTTTAGTCTCTCTAGTTTTTTTCTTAGTCCTTTCTCTGTTGCTTTTATTCTCTGTCGTTGGCCCAATAAGCTAACGTCAGAGAATAAAAACAATAGTTTTTTAATTTGCACGACTAAATCCGAATAAATAAAAATTATGGGCTAAAATCATATTTAAACTTTAATTTAAGTATGTTATTGTTTTATTATTATTTTTAAGAAATCTGAATTTGTTTATGTTCTGTTGTTAGATTAATGGAGCTCCTGCATCAAAGTGGAAGTTGTTGAAGAATAGAAGGCTTCAGAATTGGGGTATGATTTATGAGTATTAATTTCTGCACACACTCAAACATACTGTTTGGATAAACAACTTAATTGGCAGCTTATACCATAAGTGCTTATGTATAAGCTATTTATGTAGAAAATGATAAAATGAAGTTAAATTGTTTTGTATGAGTTATAAGTTGTTTTCATAAGCTTTCTTGGAGATTTTATTTATGAAAATAAGTTGAAAATAGCTTATGAACATGTCATAAGTTGTTTTCATAAGTTCAAACAAGACAATACTAACAAGTCCCAAATAGTCTCATAAGTTCTCCCAAATAGTCTCACAGAACTTCGTGTTAGTGTCTGTTCTTCGTAGATTATGATTCACAAATCACAATGAATTCTCTTTTTTTGGGAGGAGAGGAGTGTGGCAGGATTTCCCATACCATAATCCTTATTTTGGTCTGTGATTGACATAAAATTTGTCTCATCATAGCCTATTTCGTATTTACCTCTATGAAAATAACAATGTTCTGTGAATTTATTTTTCTGTGACTTGTATTTGTATTTTGAACCAAATTATTAATGATTACCATGATAATTTGAAAATTTGTCCTTCTTATTGATGTTGATCAGTTTGTTTATCAGTTATTTCTTGTCACTTTTTATTGTAGGTGGCGTTGTTCATGAGAAGGGCCTTCTACCTCAACCTTGTAAGTGAAAATATCTTGTTTTATAATCTCAATATTGTATTTGCATGGAAATTCATGATGTTGTCTATTACAAGTGAGATGTCACTTTGTTTCTATGAGTTATTATGCTCCATCTTCCTTTTGATAGTCTCAAACAGTGACGAGTCTGCTGTAATAGTAGGCCGGTCTTTGTTGAAGATGGAATTCTAGCAAGTAACGAACACTTTTTTAACATACTTTTTATGATTAGTCCTTTGATTAGTATGTTAAACATGATTGCCTTGTTAAATAGCAGCTATAGTGGCGCTATTGTGCTATAGAATACCAGAATTTGTAGTGGCTGTAGCGGTGTTGTAGTACTGTTATCGTATAGTGATTCAAATTACGGTGCTATAGTGCATAGCAAAACATTGTCAAATTGCGGCTATAGCGCCGTTGTAGCAATGTTATGTAGCTGAATTTGAACGAACCGTTATATTCCGCAATCCACAATTGACAACACGAGAGCCCTCGTAAATTGATTACTTTTACAAAGAGTGTTTGCTTTTACAAAATGGGCCGATCATAATGAGTGTGTTGTAGAGTGTATTGCCAGCATCACTCTTATTGAAATATCGAGATTGTAACTTATATTTTACACATTTTATCTAAATGTTGCAAGATGATAAAATAGTTTGGCGCACCTGAAATAGCATGTCGGTTCCTGTGGATTTTGTTTTACTGACAATTGTTCAGACTATTTGTTGTTAGATACTTGCTTCATTATAATTCTGCAAGTGGATGAAATCTATTTGCTACTGTCTTTCTGTGCATTCTAGGGCGACACCGACTTTTCTCAAAATCAATTTCAGTCAAAATTGATTTTTCAACCTAAATATAACCAAACATCCTCTATTACCTTACAACCACATTTATTTTGGCCAAAACTTAATTTCTAGCCAAAACAAACTAGCTCTACGACCTTGTTAATTTGTTATACCATTGATCTGCACTTCATTGTTTTTGAAACTGACCTAACCAGGAAAATAAGGGTTACATAAAATAAGCATGTATAAAACTAATGATTAAGGTCAGCCTCGTGCTAATAACTAGTTTAGAGTAAACCGAAATCAGTCCCTAAATTGTGGCACTGTATCAACTTAGCAGTAAATACCGGTAATCTTTTTCACCCGGCATGATCATCACCAGTAAACATAGTAACTCTACCTTCACTGATTGGTGGCATTCGTCATTTGTGTCTCCATTGAACTTTTGAAGCAGCTTCTTGAACTCCACATCTAGGGATTCATCCATTTTTTCTTTATTCACCACCGATTACTCACTATCAATATTCCAAAATTATCCTTGAAATCGAGAATTGTTGATCAAGTTTGTCCCTATGTCATGATATCATTGAATGCATCTCTGACATTATTCATTTAGGTTTAAACTCATCCCTGACATTACCAGCTTAATGGCAATATAGTCTGTGCAGGTACCTATTGAGGGACGGACCTGATTAACAATTTGAATTATCAAGAATCATTCTAGAATATTGATAATGTGGGAAATTAGGTCGATACAGTCCTACAAAAACTCAAGTACCGAACCAGCTATTTATTTACTCTTTTAGCTTACTACTTCACTTTAGTTTTATTTATTGATTTTTCTGCTAATGGAATAATTCTCTATTGTAGTGCCTCCATGGTTGACAAATTTGACACAAAAAATATCTGAAGAATCAGGATTATTCCCATCACCAATCAATCATGTTCTCATAAATGAATACCAACCTAACCAAGGCATAATGGTTTGTCCTGGACCTCCACCCCTGCTTCTTTCCATTTATTTGATCACTTTGTTTTTTCCTTTTAGAAGTGAAACGTAGATTGTTTTAACTTTAACATTTCATGTTTGTTGTCAGTCCTTTATGTTTATTTGATGATAATCACGATTCATGAGCAAGGTCTAGAGTCTTGCTATGCAGCACCGACACTTTACATTGAAAGCGTCTCCGACACCGACTCATATAGTTACATTCAATTTCTCACATTATTATTATCCGTGTCGACGTGCAGTGTCGGACCCGGTGTCTGTATCTGTGTCAGTGCTACTTGATAGTTTTCAATGGAGGTTGTTGTTTTATTTTGCAGCCACACCAGGATGGACCTTCCTATTTTCCAGTTGTAGCTATTCTATCGCTTGGATCTCCTGTTGTCATGGACTTCACTCCCCATGCCAAATTAAAATTGGATTCACAAGAAGTTACTGTCAAAGAATCAGATGGAGAAAATTTTGAGATTGGGAAAGATAAGTGGGTTGATGATCACCGGCCATTCTCTGTTATATTGATGCCTTGTAGTTTACTCATATTCAAGGATGAGGCATACTCAGGTTGTTTTTCTCAAAACCTTTGTATTTCGTGGGAGAGTTTATTTGGACTTGTTTTATTTATGAGAATAGCTTGTGATGCGTGTCTAAGTTATTTTGTGATTATTTTCTTAGACTCCTTTAGATAGTTTATCGTCATAAATTATTTTCAGCGTATGCAAAGTTTATGTTCATTCTGAATTGTAGAAACAATTTAGTGCGTGTTTCGAATCACTATGAGTATCCCGGTGGTTTGGGTTGGGACTACAAATGAGTTATATGCAGAGGTCCAGAATTCAATCCCTCCTACTAACATTTGAATATAAGAAAACATTTATCCAATAAGCACTTAATTAAATTTTATAACCCAAATGCTCCTAAAACTTGAAGTTCTAAACTTTTGGTCTTACTAAAATTTTAGTAACATTCTGCATGTGATTTGACAGATTATTTGCATGGTATAAAGGATTGTGCTGTACATGGCTATGATGAGGTAAACACTACACAGATATGCTAAATTAGTACATTTTTATGCCATAAATAATTGATTGCATTTCTAATTATTTATCATGCTTCAAACTTTATCCTTTTCAGGCTGTAAATGAAATTGAAGCTTTGAAACACTATGAATCAGATAAACACCTTTCTGGTTCAGAGGATGCTCTGGAAACAAGAGGAAAAGAAGAGTATAAGAATATATCAAGAATTTCCAATAGAATTTCATTGACTTGCCGATTGGTTCCAAAAGTTCACAAGAATTTGTTTAGGTTTTAAAATTATATGCCATATTCCATTCAATCAAAAGTTCAACGGTCACCTTGTTTTTCGTTTTGTTTTTAGTTTTTCTTTTTCTTTTTCTGTACACTATCCTCTAGGTAATTTTATGCTCTTTTTTCGTACATCTATGGTCTATGGTCTATGGTCTAATTTGGGTGGGCTAGTTTATCTTAAAAAAAAAATGGCTTCAGATCATGGTTTAATTTTGTGTTTTGCATAAATGGTGGTGTTGTGAGCTAGAAAAATTAAAAGTACAAGACAATTGTGGATCATGTTACAGAAATCGGGTATATTGTTGCCTCCATTCCCACAAATGTGATCATTTGGATTCGGAAGTTTATTTATGAACTTGATATTGTTCTTCGTTGTTGACTCGGTCAATCTCTGTTGTTGTAACAATGAAGGAATCGTGCATACAGGGTCTCACTGAACGTGCCAATTTGTTTACCGCTATTTTTGATAAACAAGAATACTAGTTTTAAAAGTTGCTTGCAAGATCAAACTAGAAATCATATGACATGTTGTGTAAAGTTTTTCTAGAAAATGTATGACTATGCATTATATTTATGGTTTTTTACATGAATAGGATGAAGATAAATGTTTGATTCGACATGAATCAACAATATGTTTTGATTGCAAAACACTAAAAGACTTAGAAATTAAAAGGCAAAGAAACTTTAAAAGAAAGTAAATTGCATTGCATTATTAATGATTAAATGGTTTAGCAAATCATCGCATACATTTTGACATTCGTTTCTTTCTAACACTGGGTTCTTTGAGTTTAAAGAACTTTTGATAAATGATTTGTGACCTTTTTTCCTTTCGAAAAACTAGTATAGAAATATAACTAAAAGACCAACGGTCCTAAACTACATATGTTCGACAACTTTGACATGTTTTCCACGTGTCTGGACCTTTGATTTTGTCTCTTCAGTGAGGATTTAAATTCTTCTAATCGAACTTAATTAGCTCCCCGGAATAGGGAACCGTGAACCAATTTGCAAGTACCAAATTCTTGCACTTTAGCGTATTGGTACTCCCAAATTCGCACTGAATTCCCCTTAAAAATTGTGTCATACTCGCTCTCAACAAACTTGGCATTAATATCAACGTTTGACTATTAACATAAAATTTAAATTACTAATGGTACATCAAACCGTATTAATTGGACTCAACGCAAAGAGAATGGTCGTGCCGAAAAAAATTATGCCCTCAAAGAAAAAAGAACGCATCACTGGAGAAAGAGAGTAGTAATGCGCCTAAGGACGATAAAGATATTTTAAAAAAAAAAGATAATATGGGGTGCAGCAAGGCGACATGAGGTGTTCCTAAAGAAGGAAATGAATGCGTCAATAAAGTAACCCCCGACAACAGAGGTAGTCAGGAGAATGCATGTACGGTGGGTGCTCAAATAGGTAGTATTGGATCTACCACGAGAAGTCGAGAACGAAACTAAGTCTGCAAAACAATCTCTTTCTTGTCCTCCCAAGCGACTCGTCACTATCGTTGATGGGTCGTAGAGCATTAAGTGGTTGCAAGATCAAAATGTTAGGTGTGTTAGAGTTGTTTCTTCTTTTGTTGCAGCCAATAAGGATACTTCTTGTTTGAATAACAAGCAGTGCGTGGTACCCACGAGGAGCTGGACTAGACAAGGTGTTTCTCGTATTGATCATAACTTTAAAAACACTTTTGTCAAGGGTAAACTGATTTCTCTTACTTCCTTGAGGAAGATTGCAAGACTTTTGAGTAAAGAGAAGAAATCAATGTTAAAGACGCTTCGTCTATTAACATCGATTGGAAGAATTGGATGATACTCCATGATAAATATGAGATGGTTCTTAGGATGTTAGGGGAATCAATAAGGCTATTAGGGTGAATTATAAAGTTGATAAAATTAATATGTTCAATGTTTTGTTTAAGGTGGAGGGAAGGGAAAAAGTTGGAAGTGGGGAGTTGGCATTAAGGGTAGGAATAGACCAGGTCAGACTTTGATAGGCCTGAGCCTGGCTTACGAAATTATTTACAAGTATGAGTCTGGCCTATGGTCTATCATTGACCATTTTTCTTGGTCTGACCTGGCTTATTTAAAAGCCTAGATTGACCTGAAAGCCTACTTCTAAGCCTACTTTACATTAATGTCATCAAATAATTCATTTGACCTACTAAACATGCCTTAAAGCCTACTCAAAAGCCTATTAAACTGAGTAAATTTTAAAAACATTAAAACCTACTTAAAAGCATATAACAACGAAGCCTATTAAGAGACTAATAAATAGATAAAAAAAGATATTTTGAATGTGTGCAATTATTTTAATAAAAAAACCATTTTTCATAAATAGGTATTAATAGAATATGTATTAATAGGCTGGCCTATCAGGCTTAATAGACTTTTCTTGAAGCCTAAGCCTGTTATATTTAACTAAACAAACTTTTTAAAAAACCTAAGCCTAGACCTATCTACTAAACAGGCCAGACCAGGCCAAAGCAGGCTAGACTGTAGGCCCCTGTAGGCCGGTCTAGCCTATTCCCAACCTTAGTTGACAGTTATAGTTGTTAGTTAGAAATGATTACTTAATCATTGCATAGCTTTAAGTTTGTTATGTGTTAGCAATCTAATGTAGGATACATACAATAAGCTGCATAGAGCTGAATATGTGTACATAAGCTTCTTGTACTCTCCTAATTCAATAATGAGAAATCAATTTCCTTTCTTTCCTTTGTTTATAATACTGAGCAAGCATCCTTTGATTTTTAAATAAGTTTACGAGTTCCCACTCCCATTGACCTTGAGCCTGATAAACATATTTGGACTAATTCATTGTATGGTTTCTTGTCTTCTAAGGAAGTTTACCAACACCCAAAAGTTAGTTCTAATGCTACTTTTTTGGGGCAAGTTTATTTGGACTAGGTTTACCCTTCCTATTAGATCCTATGTTGTTATGGAGATTATTTCACAATGAAATGGCAGCTAATGAACATCTCTGGTCCAAAGATTGTGTAATTGTCTCAACTAATTATAACCTTTGTCTTGATATTTATGAAGATTCTAATCACCTCTTCTTTTCATGTCCATTTATTATCTATCTTTGGGACTTGTTGATTGATATCATCAAGGTACAAGTTGACCATAACTATGCATTATCTCTTCTTTCTTACTGCAACTTGCATTGGAGCACTCAAATCCTTTATCTAATCTTGGCTGCAATCATTCACATTATTTGTAGTGTTTGATTTTTCTGAAACAAGGTCAAGTTTGATAATTCTAAGCTTAACTTGCACAATTTCATATTAATTATCAAAACTCATTTGGGGTTGGCCTAGTGGTTGGTTTGAGATCTTGGAGTGTGCTCTTCTCAAGGTCTCAGGTTCGATTTCCTCTAGTGCCAATTTCGGTGGGCAAATCCATACATGGCTCTGGTTTAGAACAAGACCCCCGCAAGTGGGCGGTGAGATTGATCCACTCATATTAGTCGGTCCTTGGATCGGATACCGAGTTTTAAATTTTTTTTTTTTTTTTTTTTTTATCAAAGACGATGTTAACTTGAGTTGCAACCTCTCCCCCTGGATATAGTTCTTAACACAATGAAGATGTTGTTGAATTTTTGAATTCTTTATCATGTTTTCAATTGGATTAAAGTCAATACAGATGGGTCTGCTATATGTGATCCTATGGTTTCAAATAAGAAAGCATAGCAAAACCTTTGGATTGAGAGTGATTTCATGATTGTAATTCAAGCAATTAGCAATCATAGTTTTGTGCCTTTGGAAGATCAACAATAAATGGAAGAATAATATGCTTCTTACTCAATCTATGCAATTCAAGTTCACTCACATATTTTGAAAAGGTATAAATTGGATAAGTCAGGTCACAATGTTCATAATCTTGTTCGTTTGATAAAAAAATACAAATTATAATGTGATATAGTTTTCATTAGTTAAAAAACTGTTCGTAAAAAATAGTAAAGGGGTGCAACACAAAAACTTTTTAAGAGATCATCCATTATAATATCACTTGTTCAAGCACGTTTAATCGTAAATTTTCAATGATATTTGATTCATTAATATATAGATAGAATTATACGAATTAAAACAAATGAATTCAAAACCTTAATAAAATTATTTTGAAAACAATAAAAAAGAAAGATTTTGAACTAGTTTTATTCTATTTTATAAAATTAAATAGTACTAGTTTTTCCCCAAAGAACCAATTTTACAGTCCCTCAACCAACAACGGCAGTTTCATTCCCAAACAGTCACAATACTTAACAATCCAATTTTCATTTTCAATTCATTTCTCTTTCTCTTTCAATTCAACAACACAAGTCCTTTCAGGTTCTCTCTCTCTCTCTCTCTCTCTCTCTAGATTTTTCATATTTCCCATTTTACCCTTTTCTCTTTCACTGTACTTTCTCTAAACTGAAATTTCACAGCTTATGCAATCAAACCCATTTTAGATTCTCGCTCATTTCACTCTAACCCTTTTTCAATTCTCATTTTTCTTCACTCTACTTTATTGGGTTTTCATCAAAATTCAATTTTTAATGTTTAATTAATTAATAATCAAAAAATTAAATTCTGGGTTTTTTTTTTTGAGAAGATTTTGTGTATTAGTTCAATTAAGAATTTGAAATTCTGGTTATTTCAATTGTTTGAGTGAAGTGTTTTGTGTTTCAGTGAAGTGAAAAAAATCAGCGGGAATTTAAAAGTTTGAATCTTGCAATTGTTCAATTATTCAATTCAGTTTTTTCAATTTTTTGGGTGAAGGGAAATGTTGAATTTTATGAATGTTTGATTTGAAATTAGTGTTTCTCATTGAATTTTTGCTGAATTTTGTATCCTAATTTATTTATTATATGTATGTTTGAGTGTTGAATTATCCAATTCTGTTTTTTTTGTCAAATCTTTTGGGGATTTTCTCTTGTTTGGGTGAAGGGAAATGTTGAATTTTAGATTAGTTTCTGTCATTAAATTTTCCAGAATTTGTATTTTATTTTTTATTTTTTTATGCATGTTTGAATGTTGAATTGAATTGAATTTTATTTAGTTTTTTTCTTGTTTGTCTGAAGGAAAATGTAGAATTTTATGTATTATATATGTTGGATTTTACATTAGTTTCTGTCCTTAAATTTTTTAAGAATTTTGTATCCAGAATTTATTCTATGTATGTTTGAATGTTGAATTGAACTGAATTGAATTGAATTTTCTCTTGTTTGGGTGTAGGGAAATGTAGAACTTTATGTATGTTGTGATTAACATTAGCTTCTCATTAATTTGCATACAATAAATTGAGTAGCAATTTGCGTAAAATAATTTGATTTAAGCATTGAAAGTGATGAGATTTCTGGAAATGAAATTGATTCTTGCTAATACAAAGTAAATCCTGTAGGATCTGTATTGTTCTTCTATACAGGCACATGTGTCTGTATTCAAAATTTCAAAATTCTTAACAGATAAAAAAAAAGTGGTTATTCGAAGTTATAAATAGTTATGAAAATGCGGTTATTGGAAGTTATGAAAATGTGAGATAAGATGGCTTGTGACTTTACAATTTGCTTATATTTTTGTAGTCATGGATACACATTGGTGTCATATGTTTTCAAAATATGCATGCATCTTTAAATTGAGCAGTTCATTTTAGACTAACTGTCATTTACTTTCTGTATCACCGTAACTCTGTTTGACAGTCTAAAAGGAACAAGTATTGAACATCTTTCCGCTGCTAAGTTTTGTCTTGTTGCACAAGAATAATATATTTATGCATATATCTCAATGACGATGCTAATTTTGATTTATATATCTCGAAATTGAGACGGCTTTTGATTTAGTGCCTTGAATTAGTTTTACTTAAAACTGACAAATTGTTGTTCATGCTATAGGCAGAGAATACCTTTGAAGGAAACAAGAAAGTCTTGTTGTGGATTCCATGCCCATCATGAAAAAGGTTGTTTCATGTTTTCTTTCATTAGTCCTTCTATTGAGTTCCTTATATTCTATTTATGTTTTAATATTGAATTTCTCTTTGATCCCGCTGTTGTATTCTGTTATGTTGGTCTTTTTAAATTTAAGACGGTGTTTCTAAAGTAACACTGTATTTCGGTTCTGATAGGTTTCACTATATTGTATGTGCTTATGACAATTTCTATCAGGCATTATTAGTCACTGTATTGCTTCTCTGTTTAACAGAATTCTGAGCAGAATCGTTTTGAAGCTGTATTCACCAAGCTGATGAACAATCTTGGTGAAACTGTTGACTTTGAACTTCCAGATTCGATTAAAAACAGGACAACGCAATACACCCATATAAAGCGCAGTATCCTTTATTAGTGTTGGTCAGATTGTTCACAGTAACTGTTTATCTCCGATATTTACAGTATCGGCCTTGCTTTATGAGTGTCTTTATCTACTTTAACAGAGCTTACATGCATGCAATCTTCAGTTGTATTTAGTTTCCTCATTTTTTCTGTATTTGGTCCTGTTACACAGTTTGTCCAGATAATCTTTTTGTTGATTCTTAATAAAATTTAAGATATATATGTCACTAAGAAGGGCAAGAGAAAGAGTGACGATGGTATATTCTGTAATTGCGAATCTTCTGATTCTACTGCTGTATGCGGTAGAGATTGCCACTGTGGGTAAGTAACTAAGTATTTGGTTTACGTTTTTCATGTATTGGTAAGCATTTCTAGTACACGCGCTTACTCCATTTTAAAGTAATGTTTATGAATCTGCCTATTTTATGAATCACGAACATATCCTATTTTATGCGTGTGTGATTCAATGGGAATGGGATATGCATCGTTCATTATTTGTTCCTTATGCTCACTGTCCCTGCAGGATGCTTCTGTCTAGCTGTTCTTCAGGCTGCAAATGTGGGATCTCATGTCTCAACAAAGCTTTTCAGCACCGTCCTGTTAAAAAGATGAAATTAGTCAAGGTATAGACTTCTGAATCAGGATTATTTTTGCGAATTTGTTATACTTTAATTTTCTTTCAACATGTTTTATTATTGTTTTCGAGTTTTTTTTTTGTATGCTCAACACTATGAAAACTATAATATATGATTTTCTTATTGCAAGTTGGTTCTATATTTGTCATTGCAAATTTAGATTTTAGCGAAACTTTATTTAGGCAATATTTGCTTGTATCTGCTTATTCATAATGTCCACATTTGACATAATGAGTTGTAATATATTGCTTGTAGACTGAGAAATGTGGATCTGGAATTGTGGCAGATGAAGATATAAAGCTTGGGGAGTTTGTAATTGAATATGTCGGAGAAGGTGATGGTTAATTGTTTTTATGTTCATCATTTATAGAACAATAATTCTATTTTATTTTAGACCTACTTTTGATTGTTGTTGTCACCTCTTTCTATAGTCATCGATGATAAAACATGCGAACAGAGGCTTTGGAATATGAAAGATCGTGGGGAAACAAACTTCTACTTATGCGAAATCAATCGAGATATGGTGATAGATGCCACAAACAAAGGGAATAAATCAAGATACATCAATCATAGTTGCTGCCCGAATACTGAGATGCAGAAATGGTTTACTTTCTAATTGTTTTATTTACATGGTCTTTTAGTATTACTTTTTATTTCAACCGACATTATTTGATAGATGAATAGTTAGGTACATCATCTAATAAGTTTTCTTTCTTTCTTTCTTTCTTTCTTTCTTTCTTGTTTTCCATCTTTAGGATCATAGACGGTGAAACTAGAATCGGCATATTTGCAAGTCGTGATATAAAGAAGGGCGAACATCTGACTTACGACTACCAGTATGAGTACTTTCTTTGATTACACTCTATTAAGTACTTATGTATAAGAAGCTATTTTTATAACAAAAGAAAATAAAGTCGAATTGTTTTTCGTATAAGCCATTTTTGTAAGTTCTCTCTAACAGTCTCATCAATGTTTATTTTATCAGTAGATAAAGCTTAAATAAGTTAATCCAAACAGGCCATAAGTTGAACTCTCTTCTAATGAAAGTTTGGTGTTTAGAATGATATTTGTATGACTCTGTTGTAGTGATGGTAGATTCTAAATTTCTAACGGCATAGCAGGTTTGTTCAATTTGGTGCAGATCAAGATTGCCACTGTGGTGCTGTTCAGTGTAGGCGTAAGCTGGGTGCGCGACCTACCAAGCCTAAATTAGTGGCATATCAGGTGGCTTCATCTTCTCATAAATAGAGTAGATATGTCTCTAATTCTCCATTTCTTTTCAATAATATCAAATTTCTGTTATTTCAGAGCTCTGTTGTGAGCTAGTGCTTTTGAACAAGTTGAATAACTGTACATTGTCAAATTTTCATTAGACTATTGATTAGGGTATGTCCTCCCATAGGTTGAATGATTTGTTCAGTATAGTCGACGATGGTTGGAAATATTATAAGATTTTAAAATTATATCATATCATGATAAAGTGAGATTGCTGAAGCTAGTGACGTCTGATGAGAAAATAAAAAACCTATACTCTAAAATATATGTTCATGGCTGGTAGTTTTGGAATTCTTTTAAAGATGAGATTTCTAGTGTGACCTGTTTAATTAGATTACTATTGTGACTTGTACTAACAATCATAGATACACATATTGATTGTGCATTGATTTGTAAAATCCTTATTTGGATTGTGAAGGGAGGGAAGTTTATTGGTTATTGCTTACCACTTATTTCAAAATCCATCTTCTGGGAATGTGTTTGTGTGTTGCTTGCGTATCAATTCCTTTATTTTTTTCGGGAGAGTTATTAGTGACCAACGGAGTTTTAACGAATTCTGAGGCGCCTCGGAATTCATAAAATTCTTGGAATGCTTTTTACTCTTTTTTCCCCTAGTTGAAAATGTGCTTAATGGGTGAACAATAATATGTTTGAGACAGTAGCGTTAATTTTTTATAATTGGTGCTAAACCAAGTAGACGATATATGATTCAAAACTATCAAATATAAAAATCTGCTGGACTTGTGGTTCAGAGGTTGAGCCTTGTCACGAACGCGTTGCGTTGTGAGGTCACAAGTTTTATTCACGAAAATGATGCTAGGTTTCTGCCTTGTGATCATGTGTACATGAGCTCATTTCTAGTCACCTAGTCACCTCTTCGCTCTCAGGGTAAGGGTTCTACATCGGTCACTGTCTCCCCTCAGTGGTGGGAACCTAAGTTTTGATCAATGTTGAAGTTATATTGTTTAGTCCTTTAGATATACCTGGAGGAAAAGGAAGAGTAAAACAAAACATTAATCTTTCTATTTATACTAAAACTAGACTTGATCTTAATTTAAAAGGGAAACAAATCATAATATATATGGAAAAACTTATTCTTAGATGATGAAACTACACCATAGAAATTTAAGTTTTGATAAAAACATGTTGAGGCTGTAGGGACCTTTAGGTATGGAAAAGGAATGCAACATTCATTTTTTTATTTATACTAAAAACAATAATATGAGGTATTGTGGAGATATTGATATTGTTAAACTAAGTATTAGATTTTCGAGAATTTGTCTACAAAAGAATAATAAGAGGGTTAGTGATAATACGAATTTGAAGATAGGGTTTATCATGACAAAAGACAGGGCACTAACTTATTTCTTATTAAAACTTGATTACTTATCTGAATTAAAAATAAATAAGGAAACCAATCTTTAGCGATTATTTAATAAAATCTAAATTAATGACGACCTGTCGAGCTCCCTTTTATTGGACCCACATTAGTCCGCACTTCAAATGACGAATTTGGAGCAGGAAGAAGTGTGTTGAGAGGCCCACGTCGAATGGAGATATGACCTAGATTGTCATTCTAAGGCTCACACTTAAGTTTTTGAGCCTTTGACGCCAAAGGTCAACATTTCCATTTATCGCCTGAGCTTGCGCGTCTTGAGTCTTAGCGACACCTTGGTATTTTTACCCAAATGGCAAACGACCTACTTAGAATTTGGGCTTAAGGCTCAACCCAAAAAACTCAGCTTGTAAAGTGAGGAAGATACCCCAAAAACTCAACTTGTAAAGTGAGGAAGATACGACCTGTTGAGATCCCTTTTATGGCACCCACATTGGTTCAAATGACGAATTGGGAGCATGAAGAAGTGTGCTGAGAGGCCCACATCAAATAGAGATATGACCTAGATTGTCAAATGACCAATTACGAGCACGAGGGAGTTTTTGAGCCTTCAAGGCCAAAGGTCGATATATACAACCTGTTGAGATCCCTTTTATGGTACCCACATTAGTCTGCATTTGAAATGACGAATAGGGAGCATATCGAATAGAGATATGACCTAGATTATCAAATTACCAATTGCGAGCATGAGGGAGTTTGTTGAGAGGCCCACATCAAATAGAAATAGGACTTAAATAACTAAACCACAATTCCAGCTTGTAAAGTGAGAATGTCCAAACCTTATAAGCACTACTTATGCCGTATCTCTAGTCGATGTGGGACTCAACACGATATGAATATTATAAGATATTTTTCATATAATAAATAATTTTTCAGAAATTAATTACTCTACTGTAATTGTATCTTGTATTTCCCGAAAAAACGATACACTTTTGAATGTTGCTCAAAGTGCATGCCGATGTTATTGCAGATGTCGGGATTATGGCAGCCTGCCATAAATCTACCATATAAATGCATTGTTGCGGGCTCGGGCTATGGCGAAACAGTGCCGATTAATAGGGCACTGAGGCTGGAACGGAATCCACCAAGCCGTCGGAACATGGCACTGGTGCACGTTGCACGGTTACCGGGGCTAGCCCTGCTAATAACCTAATTATGCAGAATGGGGGTGCTGATTGCAACAACTTGATCTGGAGCACTAATTAGCTTTGATACATTTGCAAAGACCAACTCCTAATAACCTGCGTTATTAGGTAATGGTCCATGAACGATTTTATATCTCCATCGAATTCAAAATCTAGGGCGCTGATTAGCTTTGATGCTTAGCAGGGGCGCTGATTAGCTTTGATGCTTAGCAGAATGATCTTAAGATAGCTCAGGTCACCTGAGGTAATTAACATTCCCCTGGTTGTGACAGCTTAGGTTGTACTTGCAGGCAAGAACTCTGCTCTTGGACATCATGTAGAGTGTACTAAAGGAATAGCTTAGTTCATGATGTCTCATGTTGTCCTTACCACAGTCAATAGTCTCCCTTGTAACTAACTCATGACATCTGTAGATAGCTGTCAAACTGCCTGTAACTAACTGACAGCTGTCAGTTAATTAGTTGTCTAGAACAATCGATAAATAGATTGATGCTCGCTATGTAAAATGCAGAAAACCGATACAAAGATTCAGAGAATAGAGTTCAAGACTCTCTAAACACTTAGCATAAATTCTACTAATATAGTGTGATTGTTGGATTTTATGTTTTACTTCTTAATATCAGGATAATTACTGGTTTGAAAATATATAAAGGTGAAATAACAATTAGAATGATTCTCTAGAGAATGGATATGGAGATGCACTATCCCTTTCTGGAAGTAATGACTGTTACTTTATTTGATTGAACGAACTTTCCCTTTCTGATTATTCGCAGTCACTGCTATTGAATTTAGTTATGTGCTGCATATATATATTAGTAATGTATAATTATCAACATTTTGGACTAATTGTGGGTTGTTTATGTCTGGATAGGTTTATGAGAATGGAGGCCTGCAAACTGGTAAGCTTGTTTCTTTATTTTGGTAGCTATGTATAAACTATTTGATTAATCTACTATCGTTGCCTTCTTTTTGTTGTCTTCTACAATAGGAAAGTTTCATTTTTCTGTTGTATTGATTTTGCAGGTAGTTCTCGGGTTCTTGACCATTCAAAATGCTTACTCAATTGCATCGATGAAGTTATTATGATAAAACAACTTGGAAATGTGAGGTATATTAAAATTTTCTACTTTTGAATTGTCATACTATCCTTGTGGAGTTTGTGATACTATCCTTAATTTCATATGTTATAATTGAAGTTAAGTTTAATCGTTTTCTAATTTATTTTATAATTTTACAGATTTGGGATTATTAAATGGTTCGATGAATATTCTCGAAAACACAAGGTCAGATATTATAGTTTTAATGGACCTACATTGCCATTGTAAATTAGTTAGTTAGTTTTACACTAACATCTAATTGAAAGTCTCCATCTGTCCATGTCACACCAGTACCACTAATTTTAAAAAAGCAGTTATGAAAGTGGAACTTTGGCAAATAATAGATTTTTATTGGATGTCAGTGTAAAACTAATTTTTCACAGTGACAGTCTATATCCTTTAAATTCTAGAGATTATTTAGTTGGGTTTTGACACTTACGATGAACATTGTGATTAAATATGAATATGCATTTACTTTTTCAGATCATGTTTGAGGATGGTTGTGCTGAAGTCTATGACATGTCAAAAGAAGATTGGGAATTAGTGAGATTGTGATGCAACTCTTAAGCAGGAATCACTTCCATGTGAGTATTTCTTTTGCATCTATCTGTATGACATTGGGCCTGTTTCAATTGGCTTATTTGAGCTTTTATAAGTACTTGTGAGACTGTATGACATCAACGCCGATAAGAAAGGAAGGATTTAATTATTTTACAAAGTTTTCGTGTTGTTGATTCCTAAGCGTAGTGCTTCTTCCCCCATGCCGCCTATTGGTACTAGTGAGTAAGATTAACCTAACCCGATAGGTATAATATAACCTTTCACTTAATGCTATAAACCTAAAATTGAAACATATGAGGCTGCATTAACCGGGAATACACGACAAAAGGGATTCATTGTTTTATTTCCAAAAAGTACTTGTGAGACTGTTTGGGACAGCTTATGAAAATAGCTTATGGTATGTCCTTACTTTGTTTTCAGCTTATTTTCATAAGCTCCCCGTGATAGCTTATGAAAACATCTTAACAAATGTCTCTCCAAATTGTTCCATTCTCTTCTGTTGTTAAATGTTACCATTACCAAGCATAGGCTAACTATTTGTTGCTATTCGCAAAAATGGGCAAAATAAGATTGCTAATTATTGTGTTGTTCAGAGGATGCAGGTGAAGGAAGTGAAAATTGGAGCATTATTCTTTCATTGCATGTGCATAATTCTTGTACTAATATCAAACAAAATATGAAGATTGAAGAGGGATACATCAACACAAGTCTCATTGATTGAAATTTGATAGTAATAATTTGTTTAGTTTTTTCTTCTTCTGAGTTCAGAGTACCAGAAGAAATCCTTGTATTCTATGCAAATCCTGATTGTACTGTAAAATGAGGACTCATGTTGCTCCATTTACAGGGATTTTACAATTGTTGTATTAATTCAAGTGTATTTTTTTTTTTTAGACCATTTTTTAGCATAAGGAACTCATAATTTAGTGATTGAAATTAGGGAATTAATGCATTACTCTTGTTCAATACATGGAGGTTTGTATCCAATAAAGTGGGAGTTTCTCTTCTGGATTAGACTTTTGTATTCTGAAGAAACATTTTGGTTTATTTTGTTTCATGTTTAATCCTGTTTCATTTTTTTTTATACACTAAAGCCACCTCAATGATGCAGCTATCTAATGACTGAATGTTATTAAGTTATTATTTTGGTACATGTCATGGGTTTGTAATTGGTTCATTCTTTTACTAGGAGCTTGTTTTTCCACCCCATGTTCCTAAAAAGGTTCCAGTCTAAATTTTACCCATCCAGAAAGGAGAAAATATCGAGGTGTGATTTTTAACAAAATGGTTTAGAAGGGGTCGATGTTTTTGTTTTTTGGGTGTTAGTCTTCTAATTCTCAGGGAAAAGGGGACATGGTAAATCTAAAGTTTGGTGTGAATATAGCCTAACAAAGAATCGATCTCTAGTTCTCCCGAGCAATTTGACCTTTGGTAAGATAGGTTTTAAAGTAGCTCTTATTTTGGTAGCGGTGATCAAAGTATTTTTCTATTCACTATTGTCACCTCAATGCCACGTCATTAATGAGTGCGTTATGTCACTTAAATGGGTTAGACCAAAAAAAATGATTTGACTTTTTAAATTTGGGGAAAAAAGATGTGGATTTAAAGTTAAAAAAGTGTAAGAGTTTAATTTATATACAGTACATAAGTTTTACACATGCATCCAATCATATATTGTCATGTCATTTAATGATTGACAATATATTATTGGATATTTGTCTACGAATTTTTATTGACAATGTATACATTTAAACTCATGTAAATAGGAGGATCAAAATTGCATTTAAGCCTAATTTTGTATTTATTTTCTAAATGGAGAAAAAATTTGTGGGCTAATATATATATATATATATATATATATATATATATATATATATATATATATATATTACTAATAACCTAAATATAATTTAGACAACAAATTAGAAATAGTGAAATAATTTTACAATTGAATCCTTCTAAAGTATGTGTCCTTTTAAGAGTGACTTTCAAAACATATTTCAATCAAGTAGGTTGCAGACATGTTCAACAAGTTTGGGATAAGATCCACAAACACTTTCAATCTCACATGAAAACAAAGTTGATACATCTTCGATCAAAACTGAAAGCTATCAAGTTATCAAGTTATAGTTTGACTGGTATTTTCTCGTCTTTACTCCAAACAAAATAGTACATAATATAACATGGTTAAATCCATATACATTTTAAGCATAAATAATTTTAACATGCACAGAGGTATAGTACATCATGTGCAAACATACGAGATTTCCAAAAGAGAAAGGTACAAATGCTTATATAGGAAATCAATCTACAAAAGCAAGTACAAACAAAATAAAATGCTCTGAAGTTAACTTTTACATTTATTTGAGCCACAAAGCACTGGATCAAGATCCTGGGAAATAGTGGAATATTCATGCTCAACTTGGTTCTTCTCCGAGGCTTCCATCCACTACAAAAGTTCACTTTCTAATACATGAGAGGTATAATCATGATGCCCATTTTTATTTTTATTTTGTTTTTCACATGTCTCTCCATGTAAAGTAATCTTTCTTTTCATGTACAATCAGACACTAAATATTGACACATTGATTCTAATCGATAAGTTCGAACAATTTTAAACGAGTTTGTGATTTTACTTAAAAAAAAACTTTTCTTTTTCTGGCCCAATTTTTTTTCTCTCTGGTCCATAGTTTGGATTGTTTGTTGGATGTTTTTATTTTATGATTTTGTGTATTTTGATACAATGTTAAGCATGACTATTAATTTGGTGATTAGGTTTATTTTGGCTTTACAATTAAGTCAGACATCTATTGACTCCAAGAGTAAGTTTAATGAGTTACTTTAAATCTTATCCCTTCAGTTTATCTGAATCTAATGGTTTAAATTAATTATTAATCATCTCACATGAACCATAAATATACTATTGTGTGGACCACCTGGATTGCTCGTAATAATCTTGTGTTTTCAATAAGATGTGGAGGAATCAGTTCAAAAGGTCTCTTTGTTTTGTATTTGTAGTGTTATTGTTGTTTAGATTTTTGGTGTTGTTGTGGGTGTTTTCTTTTTTTGGTAGGGCTTTTAGTTCATCTGTGGTGTTCCTCAAACCATGTATATACGATCAATTTCCATAATATATTATATCTATTAATATGATAAACTAATAAAATTGTTTGGTATTACATCTACCGAGATGATATGCTAATTAAAGTGTTTGATATTATAGCTATTAAGTTGATACACTAATTAAAATGTCTTACCAAACATACCATAAGTATCAAGCTTGCGAAGCTAAGACTCATCCATTTGGGATGATCTTGTTGATTTTTTTAAATAAATACAAGGTATTAATTCATTCAAATCCATACACAAATTTTATGTTACTAAAGTAAATAAAAAATGAATCTACGAACAAATTCATAACATTTAAGTTTTTTTAACAAGCAAAAATTGAGTATATTAACACTAATTGAGAGTTGTTACAAGCACAAGATGTGCCAAAAAGAACCTCAAAAGTTTACGGTCACCACAAAACCAAAAACAACAGAATCAAGACAACTTAGTCGATGCCCATACAAACAAAAGGAACGGCCACCACATATGAGAGTTTAAACCAAGATTGACATTATAAGCTTTCAACCACCAAAGCGAATGTAATTTGACTTTATCTAACATTTGGTGAATTGCATTTTCTTAGTCTTGAAAACTCTGGTGTTCCGCTCATTCCACATAACCCAAATACAACATAACCAAATAAGCTGCAAGAATGAACGACGAGCTCGCAATCCTCCAGAAGAATGAATAAACTTAACAAGACGATCATGTAACAAATCTGAACCAGCTGAAGATATACCAATCCAAGATCTAACCATACACCACAAAGGGGCGAAAACGGGGCAAGAAAGGAACAAGTGATGAATTGTTTCTAATCCACCACAGTCAGTCACACAAAATTGAGAGTCATGAGAAATGATGTTACACATCACCAAATTGTCCTTAGTCGGTAACTTATTACGAAAAAGCCTCCAACCCAAAATAGAGACCTTCGAGGGAACCTGTTTATGCCAGATTAAGTCTAAAGTGACTTCCACACCATCAGAGTCTTGAATAGTGAGCAAATTATACGCACCCCCTCACGGAGTAACCACCACAAAGGTCATGCCTCCATAACCACTGATCTGAAATGTTAGACTGCAAAGAGATATCATGAATTAAACTACACAACATCTAAGTTAATATTATGAAATAACAAAAACCCACTTAGATTGACCTAGTGATATTGACTTTGAACATGAGAGTGTGCTTCGATTCCATCAGATGCCAATTTAGATGACTAGTTTAGCTTCTTAAAAGAAAAATATAAAACAACAAAATATCGTTGATAAGTCGAAGTGGTATGTGAATATCAACTAACCATCGCTAAGATGGTCTTATTGTCTTGTCAAAAAAAAGATGGTCTTATTGTTTGATATTCGATAATCACGTGCAAATTAGAGTGGATAAAGTTGTCTATTTAATTAAGGAATCATATTGAAATAGTCCAATTATGTGTGCTCCCAAAACATATATAAAATTAAGGTTACGCTCGTCGATGCAACATACCCACAAAATAAGATTATGAATCCAAGAGCTGAAGCAGCTTTTGTTGGATGAATATATTATTTCCCATGAGGAGCTCGTGAATTTATTTTATATATCAAGTTTTGTTTTTGATCTAATCCACCACAAGAGTCTTTGGCTTCATAGGGATTCCCAGAAGTTTAGAAGAGCACAACAAAAAAAAACTTAAATCCATATCTTGAAGAACAGCCATTTCACAAACTTTGCTAAGGTAAATATAATACCTTTTAAATCATAGGAATATTTTGGAAAAACCTATATTTAATCTATCTCTTTGTTAATTTTTTTTAACAATAAAACAAATTAAATCGTATAAAAAATAAATTGGTTCAAGTGGTAAGAGACTTGAACCCTTTAAACATGTGGTTCGATTTCTAACTCATGTATGGAACAAATTCGGTTGAAATATGAGAATCCACCTTATATATATGCTTACACTAAGTTGATGAAAACTTTTTACCAATATCATGGTAAAAAACTTTTGCAAATGGTAAAATCTATATTGTACTATAAAATGGGAGCAGTGTAATAAAATTAATGAGCAAAAGTTATCAAAATAGCAATACAATAATAGTTTAAAGAGAATATTTGGGTGGCCATCATGTGAGAGACCGGTCGTATGAATGTTGGATTTAATTTTTATTTTTACAGAAATAAATGATATTCATTCTTTTAAATTGATAGAATATATTGATATAATATAAATTCAAATTCGTTAAAAAGAATAAGTATGAATTTGCAAACAAACTCACAACATCTATGTTAATAGCATAACAGAACAAAATACATATGCTTACAAATATGACTATATTCAAGTCTTCGGAATACTATGTCTTCAGATCTGCAACGTTGACGACAAAGTCATTGATTGAATCTGCACTTGCTCAGAGGTAATCTTTAACCCGAAATCAAATAAATCCGCACTATTACATAAAATCAAAAACAAACTTCACAAAGACGGGAAATCAAAATAAATAGATTCGTGCAAAGATGATGAAATCACTTAAACAAACGGAAAAAAAAACAAAAAATATGTGAAAATCACTTATTTAACTAAAAAAAGAAGGAAAAATAGTTAAGAGGAGTGATTTTAAATCAAAATTGACCCTAAATCAACCATCTTTGATAAACAATGAAAAATATAGTGATGGCTAGGGTTTGGAAATGAGAGAGAAGAGAGAAAGATTCCAATTTAATTTATTATTTTCATGCATGTGATCTATATAGTTCTTTATATAACATTCAACAATAAAATAATAGATAAACATGAATGATTTCATGGAAAAAGTCTATAAATAAAGGCTTGAGTCATGCAACAAATGCAAAACAAATACACACAAAAGATATTAGCATGAAGCCTACATTAGTTACCACCCTTTGTTTCTTCCTCTTTGTCTTCACCACCTACTTTCCATTACCCTTTACACATGCTCAACCCTTGTATGATGTAAATAAAAACCCCGTTGTTTCTACTAAAAGATATGTTATCTTGCCAGATTCCTACACAAATGGTGGCGAATTGATGCTTGGCAAAACAGATAATGCAGCATGTAATCTTACTTTACTTCAAAACTATGATCACATTGGTGATGGTCTGCCACTAAAATTTATCCCAGAAACACAAGAATTTGATGATATGATCTTTGAAGACGCTACGGTACATATTAAATTTGAAAACAAGCCAGAGTGCGCAGAATCGTCGAAGTGGGTGATGGTTGAAGCTGATGATGAATACCCTACACCATGGGTTGCTGTTGATGGTATTCAAAAGTATAATAAGAAGCTTAAAGATGGTTGGTTTCAAATTAGTTTAACTGTAGATGATTATGATCACCCAACAAAATGGCAATACTATATTTGGTTTTGTTACATGGTATCTTCTGGTCTTGGTGAATGTGATTATGTTAGGAGGCAAAATGATGAAAATGGAATGCGTTTGGTCATCGAGGGTAGTGGTGATATATTTGGAATTGTATTTAAACCTGTTGATGCTGCTACAACTGGAAGATCACTAGTTTGAATGATAAGTTATAGTGTGAATGTAAGCCAGAAAAGGCCTATATGGTCTAATTGGCTGTTCTATGATTTAAAGTGTGAATGCTTGTGAGTTTAGACCCCACTAGAGCAAACTATTTATTTTGCATTTTTCTTGTTATTTTACCATATGTGAGGTTAAATTATGTTGTAAAGTCAATAGTTGATGCTATGTGTTATTTGTAGCAATGTCCGTTTCATTTGTAGCAACAAGTACTATGGGTCATTTTTATCTTGTACAATGACTAAATATTTGCTGCGTGACTTAACTCACGCATGAATTAACATCTGCGTGAGTTCTGGTATAAAACCACTCAATTTTTTCAATTTTTTGCACTATTATGCACATGACAACAAACCAAGTCACACATGATACACTTTTTTTTCCATTGTCACACTTATTCATTATACTCGTTGGTTGTAAATGACTTGTCAAATCCATCATTTCTTTTATTAAATTCAAGTCAAGCATGGTTGTAAATGACTAAGAAAAGTGAATGATATGCATCATAGTATTTTATTAATATGACTTAACTCCACCCACACATATGCACATATGCAGGTAGTGCAAAAAAGTGAAAGATTGAATGGTTTTATATCAGCGTGAGTTAACTCACGTAGGTGTTAATTCCTGCGTGACTTAAGTCACACATGTATAAAAAACGTAATTTTAAGTCATGTTAATTTTACATTTGCGTTAACTAACGCAGTGGTATTTTGGTTAGTTTGGCTGGATGAGAGAGAAACTTGCTGGGAGAAGAGTAGAAATCTAATTTGCAACGGTCTTCACACTATATTCACCCAAACCAATATTCTTATGAGATGTTGAATCGTGTATAAGACACTTACTAGTGAAAGAATAATATGTACACCCTTTTTTTTTCTCATACTCCCATTAAACACCTCCATGTAGCACTAGGGACATTTTAGAAGTTTCACCTCACCACGAATCTCTCTTTCATTGTTGCTCAACCCTATTTAAAAGTATAACATATACATTGCACTTTTTATTTTTAATTTTGGGGCCCATATTTTGGACTTATTTTTTGGGGTCTAGTCGCCGTGATTCAGATGCAGCTCTAATGAGAAAACGGTGGGAGTGGCGGCCAGAGAGATGAGTGTCAAGACGGCGTATACGAGGATGAGGGATCAACGGGGTGAGGACATGAGAAATAAGGAACACAGAGAAAAGAGGGAGAGAGAAGACAGAGTGAGGAAGGTTGTTTTACAGTTTTTGGATTTTTTTTTCTGAGCTCACACAATAAAAGGAGGCCATGTGTCATATTTGTATATGCATGATTTAAAGAGGTGAATGCCACTTAAAGGTTTGCATATATCAGAGCTCTTGGTGAAAATCCGAACAATACATTATAAAGATTTTCATTTTGAAACAAGAACAAGTTTGACTTCAAAATTTGGGAAAAACAAAACATGTTGAAGATATATTGTGGTGAAAAAGTGACATTACAATGACTTCTACTAAAAGTTACTATTGTCTTGATTCTTATTTGCCTTTTTTTTTGTGGCTCAAGGTGTAATAATTACATACAATTATGTGTTATCCAAGGGTGCACCTTCTCCCACCTCATTGAATATCCTCTAGGAGAATACCAGGGAAATCAGTAATTCCAACCCTCAAATTGATTTTTTTAAAAATATATTAATTCAACTCATCTCACAAGCCCTATTCTTACAACAAAGGAAATGTTTGCGCGAATAAGATTGCAAACCATGGCCGCAATATTGTTGGAGTTTTTTTGATGGGATGCTTTGCCTTCTTTTATTAGAGAGGACCTTTTTAGAGATGATATCGGTTTGATGAGTTTTTCGTTTTTTGTAGTTTTGCTTCTCTTTTAATTTCGTTTTTATTTTTTTAAGGTTTTAGTTTGACCTCTCTTTTATATATTTATTTTCTTATGTGTAATATTAATATTAATATTAAAATTATATTCTTCAAAAAAGAGTAAATAAAAAAAAATATTTTGCATTTTAGATATCCAAAAACCAATCCAAATTAAACAACATATATTCGGATCGGATCGGTTTGGATTTTTTTAGAATACTCGTCCAAACCGAACCGAACCGCATGTGATTTTTATTTTCGATCGGTTGATATTTTACCTTAAAATCAATCCAAACCGCACCGCGAACACCCCTAGTGTCAACTAGTTAGATAGTACGCGCTTCCCTCCCTTCCTCCTAGCTTATTGAAAAGAAAGAAAAAAGTGTGCTCCCAAAAAAGATATAAAATTAAGGTTTACCCTCATCGATGCAACATACCCATGAAATTAAGATTATGAATCCAAGAGCTGAATCAGTTTTTTATGCTGATGAATATATTATTTCCCATGAGGAGCTCGTGAATTTATTTTATATAAAACTTTTCAATAACTTATTTTATATATCAGCTTTTGTTTTGATCTAATCCACCAGAAGAGTCTTTGGCTTCATAATCCATTTCTTGAAGAACATCCATTTAAGGAACTTTGCCAAGGTAAATATAATACCTTTTATATCATTGTTCCTTTTAATCCACACCACTAATATAATACCTTTTAATATATAATCTTTTTCGTCTATTAAAAAATATCATTAGAGAGAATTCATTTTATATTTTGTAATATTTCTTGCTCACAAAAAAGAGGTTAAATATTTAGGTATGGTAAAATATAATATTTATATTATTTTATATTCATTAATCGACGTGACAACACATCATTGAATTCATGTGTGAAATAATTATATACTGACAAGGTATGATCAAATTCTTTTTTAAGAGAAAATTCTTAATTTTACTTAATTTATTAATCGAAATGGATAGAACACAAGTATAATTAGATAATCATTTGTATCCATTAACTTATATGTAGTTTTTTTTTAAGGAAAGTTACATGTTGATGAAATGCCCATTTATTTTATCCATGAATATTTATTAAGATATTTGTCATGTACCGTAACTGTTTTTATCCGAGATACTGCATGCTCATATTTTTTTTACCATCCCTAATATTAATACAATTTCAAATATATGTATATATATATATATATATATGTATGTATATATATATGTATATATATTGGATTTCGTAGGATACACTCATTAGGTTTTATAAAGGTCTGTTTTAGAAACACGCAATTTAGGTGTATTTAGTTACTTTTTAGTTATGACATGTTACGAAACTCCTAAAATATAAGTGGGTGTATTCTCGCAATTGCTTACGGAAGTCGCTGACTTACATCCACTTACTTTTTAGAATGAGAGTTTTAACAACATTCACCTCAAGATGTATTTAACAATTTTTTAATTATATTTTGCAAAAATACTTCTAAAAAAACAAATGAGTGTATATTAGCAAAATAATAATCCAGGAATGGTTTAAAGAGAAGTTGTGAGTGGCCATCATGTGGGAGGCCGGTTATATGAAGCGTTGACATCCCAACTTTTATTCATTATTGTTGTATATTGGCTTCAAATTGTGAAAGCAGAGCAGCCCAGAAATCGTGACACGATTTGGGCATCGTGGCACGATTTGCTTGGCAGAGAACATGCCTTGTGAGATGTGAAATCGTGACACGATTTGGGAAATCGTGACACGATTCAACAACTTCCTCAGCAAGTTTACCTGAAAGGGACTGGTCACAACGGTTGGAAAAGCAGAATCGTGACACGATTTTGGAAGCGTGACACGATTTTGGGCGCCTGTGACCAGTATTTAAGTGGTTTTCTGCATTCTTTGAAGGAGAGCTGAAGCAAGAGGTCTAGGGTTCACAAAGGGGGGAACTTGAGGGTTGAGTACCTTTGTAGGAATAGTCTCTTGGGTTGGGATAAACATTGTAAACACCTTGGGTAGTGAGATTGTATCATTGGAAGGATCATAAGCTTCCTCTAGTATAATCTCTTGTAGGTTCATATGAGTGAGGTGGGTCAAGACAAGGGTAGAGATTAGGATTGAAGGCTGATTTCTTGTAACCTTTGTAACATCTTATCATAGTGGATTGGAGAGCTGCTCTCTCCCCCAGATTAGGTCATATTGACTGAACTGGGTTACCATTTTGTGTGTGTTTGTTTTTCCTTAAGCTTCCTTATCTTCATGCTTGTTAGTGTCATTGTTTTAAGCTCTACACTTAGGCTTTGGGTCTGTTTTGTTGCTGTTGCTTGAAGACACTTAGACCTAGGATTACCACTACCTTTTGCTCCACACATCTATACAAAGTATTGGTGTGATTTCGAACCGATAGTGATTACGGTACGGTATTTTCACAACAATTGGCGCCCACCGTGGGGCATAGGCGTAAAGTGGTATAGTTGGTATCATGGGTTCAAAGTGGGACATCGAGAAGTTCACCGGAAGTAATGATTTCGGGTTGTGGAAGGTTAAGATGCAAGCGGTTTTGACACAACAAAAGTGTGTAGAAGCGTTGAAGGGTGAAGCGGCGATGCCGGCACATTTGACACAAACGGAGAAGCGTGAGATGATAGACAAGGCAAAGAGTGCCATTGTTTTATGTCTCGGAGATAAGGTTTTAAGGGATGTCGCGAGGGAACCAACCGCGGCATCGATGTGGGCTAAGATAGAGTCATTGTACATGACGAAATCGTTGGCTCATAGGCAACTCTTGAAGCAACAACTCTATTCATTTAAGATGGTGGAGTCTAAATCGATCTCGGAGCAATTGGCGGAATTTAACAAGATTCTTGATGATTTGGCCAACATTGAAGTCAATGTGGATGATGAGGACAAGGCATTGTTGTTACTTTGTTCATTACCAAAGTCTTTTGAGCATTTCAAGGATACCATCCTTTATGGTAAGGAGGGCACCACTACTTTGGAGGAAGTCCAAGCGGCTTTGAGAACCAAGGAATTGACCAAGTTCAAGGACTTGAAGGTTGATGATAGCGGTGAAGGCTTGAATGTTTCAAGAGGGAGGAATGAGCATAGAGGAAAAGGCAAGGGAAAGTCAAGGTCCAAGGGTTTTGACAAATCAAAGTATAAGTGCTTTCTTTGTCACAAACAAGGTCACTTCAAGAAGGATTGTCCGGAAAAGGAGGGCAATGGTAGTTCTTCCGTTCAAGTTGCGGTGGCGTCCGATGAAGATGGTTATGAAAGTGCGGGTGCACTAGCAGTCACAAGTTGGGAACCGGAGAAGAGCTGGGTTTTGGACTCGGGATGCTCCTATCACATGTGTCCTAGAAAGGAATATTTTGAGACTTTGGCTCTAAAGGAAGGAGGAGTTGTTCGACTCGGAAATGACAAAGCGTGCAAAGTCCAAGGTATGGGAAACGTCCGTCTAAAGATGTTTGATGGCCGTGAATTCCTTTTAAAGGAAGTGAGGTATGTTCCCGAACTTAAGCGAAATTTAATTTCCATAAGCATGTTTGATAGTCTAGGTTATTGTACTAGAATTGAGCATGAAATTTGTAAAATTTCGCATGGTGCATTGATTACGGTCAAGGGGTCTAAAATGAATGGTTTATACATTTTAGATGGTTCCATAGTAATTGGTAATGCATCGGTAGCTAGTGTAGTACATCATAATAATTCTGAATTGTGGCATATGAGATTAGGGCATGTTAGTGAAAGAGGTTTAGTTGAACTAGCCAAACAAGGTTTGCTAGGTAAAGAAAAGTTGGATAAGCTAGAATTTTGTGAACAATGCATACTAGGAAAACAACATAGAGTCAAGTTTGGTAGTGGCATGCATAATTCTAGTAGACCTTTTGAGTATGTACATTCGGACCTTTGGGGTCCTTCCAAGACTCTTACTCATGGGGGAGGATCCTATTTTCTTTCCATTATTGATGATTATTCTAGGAGAGTGTGGGTCTTTGTTTTGAAAAACAAAAGTGACACCTTTGAAAAGTTCAAAGAATGGCACACTCTCATAGAAAATCAAATGGGAACTAAACTAAAAGGTTTAAGAACTGACAATGGCCTGGAGTTTGTTTCAGAGCAGTTTAATGAGTTTTGCAGGATAAAAGGAATCAAGAGGCATAGAACCGTACCGAGAACACCGCAACAAAATGGTCTTGCTGAACGCATGAATAGGACTCTTTTGGAGCGTGTGAGGTGTATGATACTAGGAGCTGGGTTACCTAAGAGTTTCTGGGGTGAAGCAGTGACGACTGCAGCTTATTTGATCAACAGATGTCCATCAACGGCAATCGACTTCAAGACACCTATGGAAGTATGGAGTGGGAAACCGGCAAACTACTCAACTTTGAAGGTTTTCGGAGCTTTGGCATATGCGCATATCAAGCAAGACAAGCTTGAGCCTAGAGCTTTGAAATGTGTCTTCATTGGTTATCCGGAAGGTGTGAAGGGCTACAAGTTGTGGAAATTGGAATCTGGTGGAGGATCAAAAGTCTTGATTAGTAGGGATGTTACCTTTGATGAGACCCGTATGGGGATGAAGTGTAAAGACCTAGAGACTTTAGTACCGGAAACAAGGGTGGAGGAAACTCAGTTTGAGGTGGAGCTTCCAAGTGAAGAAGAAGACGATGTGGAAGATGAAGATTCAACATCGGAGCCAAGTGGAACTCAACCGGTAGTGGATCCTGATTATCTTTTGGCTAGAGATAGGGAAAGAAGGACCATTACGGCACCTAGTAGATATGGTTATGCGGACTTGGTGTGTTTTGCTCTAAATGCGGCTGAAGGTGTGCAAGACTCGGAGCCTAGAAACTTCAAGGAGGCATTTGAGAGCAAAGAAAGCAAGTATTGGTTGAAGACAGTGAATGAAGAAATGGATTCATTGGAGAAGAACCAAACTTGGAAACTTGTGAAGCTACCTAAACACCAAAGGGTAGTTGGATGCAAGTGGATCTTCAAGAAAAAGGAGGGTATTCCGGGAGTTGAGGGTCCAAGGTACAAAGCAAGACTTGTGGCAAAGGGTTTCACTCAAGTGGAGGGGATTGACTATAATGAGATCTTCTCACCGGTGGTGAAACATTGTTCCATAAGGATTCTCATGGCTATTGTGAATTATTTCAATCTTGAGTTGGAGCAAATGGATGTAAAGACCGCTTTCTTACATGGTGACCTTGAAGAGACAATCTACATGGAGCAACCGGAAGGTTTTGTGGAGGACAAGTCTAAGGTGTGTCTTTTGAAGAAATCTTTGTATGGGTTGAAGCAAAGCCTTAGGCAATGGTATCGTCGGTTTGATGAATTTCTTTTGAAGACCGGTTTTGTGAGAAGCGGGTATGATTCATGTGTGTACATGTTGAAGAATGGTGAGAAAGTCGTTCTTTACCTTCTTCTATATGTGGATGATATCTTGATGGCAAGTTCTAGCAAGGATGAGATCATGAGGCTCAAAGAAAAGTTAAATGAAGAATTTGAGATGAAAGATCTTGGTCCGGCAAAGCGAGTTCTTGGAATTGATATCGTGAGGAATCGTGACAAAGGTGAACTTTTCTTATCTCAACTTAGTTACTTGAAGAAGGTGGTGGAGCGTTTTAGAATGTCAAACTCTAAAATTGTGAGCACTCCCTTGGGTCACCACACGAAGTTGTCCATAAAACAATGTCCTCAATCCGAGGATGAAAAACAAGCGATGGCTAGTACTCCCTATGCTAGTGGGGTTGGAAGCATCATGTATGGAATGGTTTGTAGTAGACCGGACTTAGCTTATGCGGTTAGCATTGTGAGTCGGTTCATGGCAAATCCGGGTATTGTGCATTGGCAAGCTTTGAAGTGGGTGTTGAGGTATTTGAATGGGTCTTTGAAGGGCGGTTTGAAGTACACAAGAGCAACTCAAGGGAAAGACGCTTTGGAGGGGTATGTGGATTCGGATTATGCGGGCAATGTAGACACTAGAAAATCTCTATCGGGGTTTGTGTTTACTCTCTATGGCACGGCTATTAGTTGGAAGGCAAATCAACAATCCGTGGTGGCATTATCTACAACTCAAGCGGAATACATTGCCCTTGTTGAAGGGGTGAAAGAGGCCATGTGGCTGAAAGGGATGATTGGTGAGTTAGGAATTACTCAAGAATGTGTGAAGATACATTGTGATAGCCAAAGCGCGATTCACTTGGCAAATCATCAAGTGTATCATGAGAGGACAAAGCACATTGACATTCGCCTGCACTTTGTTAGAGACATGATTGAATCAAAAGAGATCATGGTGGAAAAAGTGGCATCGGAAGAGAATCCGGCGGATGTGTTTACCAAGTCATTGCCTAGATCAAGGTTCAAGCATTGCTTGGACTTGATCAAGTTTGTTGAAGAGTAATTCCCTTATGGAGAGAGCAGCATGGTGGTTGATGGTTAAATTGGCATCATCACCAATTAGAAGTCAAGGTGGAGAATGTTGTATATTGGCTTCAAATTGTGAAAGCAGAGCAGCCCAGAAATCGTGACACGATTTGGGCATCGTGGCACGATTTGCTTGGCAGAGAGCATGCCTTGTGGGATGTAAAATCGTGACACGATTTGGGAAATCGTGACACGATTCAACAACTTCCTCAGCAAGTTTACCTGAAAGGGACTGGTCACAACGGTTGGAAAAGCAGAATCGTGACACGATTTTGGAAGCGTGACACGATTTTGGGCGCCTGTGACCAGTATTTAAGTGGTTTTCTGCATTCTTTGAAGGAGAGCTGAAGCAAGAGGTCTAGGGTTCACAAAGGGGGGAACTTGAGGGTTGAGTACCTTTGTAGGAATAGTCTCTTGGGTTGGGATAAACATTGTAAACACCTTGGGTAGTGAGATTGTATCATTGGAAGGATCATAAGCTTCCTCTAGTATAATCTCTTGTAGGTTCATATGAGTGAGGTGGGTCAAGACAAGGGTAGAGATTAGGATTGAAGGCTGATTTCTTGTAACCTTTGTAACATCTTATCATAGTGGATTGGAGAGCTGCTCTCTCCCCCAGATTAGGTCATATTGACTGAACTGGGTTACCATTTTGTGTGTGTTTGTTTTTCCTTAAGCTTCCTTATCTTCATGCTTGTTAGTGTCATTGTTTTAAGCTCTACACTTAGGCTTTGGGTCTGTTTTGTTGCTGTTGCTTGAAGACACTTAGACCTAGGATTACCACTACCTTTTGCTCCACACATCTATACAAAGTATTGGTGTGATTTCGAACCGATAGTGATTACGGTACGGTATTTTCACAACAATTATTTTCATGCATGTGATCTTTATATTTGCTTATTTTAATTTTTTTTTTTTTAAAACTTGGTATTCAGTCCAAGAGCCGATTAATTTAAGAAGTCTAATTTTACCGTTCACTTACGAGACCTAATTTATAGGTAGAACATAGTTATGTATTGACTTGACCCATCAAAATTTGCTTTGGAGGAAATTGAACCTCACATCTTAAAATAAGCGTATTCCAAAGTCTCAAGTCAATCGTTTGTCCAACCACAAATGAGTCATCTATACATTTTGTTTATATAACATTCAAATATAAAATATTAGATTGTAACAAAGAAAAATTATAAAATGTTAGATAAACATGAATGCTTTCTTAGAAAAAGTCTATAAATAAGGGTTTGAGTCATTCAACAATTGCAAACCAAATATTAACATTGATTCTTGATAAAATTATCTACCATGAAGCCTACATTATATACCACCCTTTGTTTCTTCTTCTTTGCCTTCACCACCTACTTTCCATTACCCATTACACAAGCTGAACCTGTAAAGGACGTAAATGGAAACTATGTTCTTGTTACAGGTAGATATGTTATTTTGCCAGATCCCTCAACAAATGGTGGTGAATTGAAGCTTGGTAACACAAAAAATGCAACATGTAATCTTACTATACTTCAAAGTTATGATCACGTTGGTGATGGCCTGCCACTGAAGTTTATCCCACAAGCAAGATCCAAGAACATCTTTACAGATGAAGGTGTAGATATTAAATTTGAAAACAAGCCGGAGTGTGCAGAATCGTCGAAGTGGGTGATGGTTGAAGCCGATGATGATTACCCTACACCATGGATTGCTGTTGATGGTATTCAAAAGTATAAGAAGCTTAAAAAGGGTTCGTTTGTAATTGGTTTAACGCCGTCCGAAACGTCATACTGTATTAAGTTTTGTTACCAGGTATCTCTTGGTTTCAATGAATGTTATCATGTTAGCAAGAAAAATGACGAGAATGGAATGCGCTTGGTCGTCGTCGAGAGTAGTCAAGATATATTTGGAATTGTATTTAAACCTGTTGGTGAAGCTACAAATGGAAGATCAGTAGTTTGAATAAAATTTGCTTGCGAGCTAGTATTGTATAATAAGTTAGTGTGAATGGAACCCTAAAAGGCCTATATGGTCTATTGGTTGAATATTGTACAATGATTTAAAGTGTAATGCTTAAGTTATCTTTGGTTATACTATGTTGTAAGGTTGATAGGTGATGAAATGTGTTATTTGTAACAATAACTATGAGCCCGTTTTCATTTGTAGCAATGACTATGGATCATTTTCATCTTGTACAACGACTAATCATTTTAGGAATTTTTCCATACCCTTATTATACACGTAATACTAGGGAAATTTTAGGAATTTCATGATCACCAACACTCTCTCTTTCATTGTTCTTTTCTCTCTTTTTATAGGAGAAAAAAAATGAGGAAGATCGTGAATGAGATATGGGTTATCAACCTCTCCTCCTCTCGTCATGTTGTTGCCACATAAGAAACCTCCATCATCTGTTCTCGTCACCACCATTGTTGCTGTCATCGGATTCACTATTTCTAGCACTCGTTGTTGCAAAACTCGTTTTTTTCATCGCAAAAACTCGCGACGGTGAAAGAAACGGTGAGGGGAGAGAGAGAGGTAAGTCAGACCATGAGAGAGAAAAGAAGATGAAGAAAGATTGACAAGAGTTAGAGAGATAAGAGATGATAAGAGTTAGAGAGACTAGACAACGAGAGTGAGGGAGATGAGCGACATGCCGGTTTCTAAGATTTTGGTGGCCTACGAAGAACTTGCTATTTCAATTTCAGACATATTTGTCATCAACAATCATAAAACAAATGATTGACTCTAAAAGATTTCTCAGATGATTGTATATCGTTATCATTCTCATCATGTTGTATTTTTCTAATGCTACGATGCTTTGTTGGAAGTATCGGCTCTATACTCATATCAAATGTAAGGCTTTTGGCAATATTCATATTAGATTCAAAGTCTTATTTCTATGATTTTAAAAGTATAACATCATACCTTCCACTTTGATTTTAAATTTTGGGCCCTTATTTTAGACTTACTTTTGGGGGCCTAGGACGGTTTCCCTGATATAGATATGACCCTAATGTGGAAGTGGAGGGAGTGGCTGCCAGAGAGAAGGGAGTCAGGACGACATATAGTAGGAGGAGGAGAGATTGGCGGGGTGATGACATAAAGAAATAAGGAAAAAGGAGGAGAGCGGGAGAGAGAAGACAAAGTGAAGAAGAGGAAGACTGTTTCACCATTTTTCTATTTTTTTTACGAGTTCACACAATAAAAGGAGGACACATGTCACATTTTTGTGTGAGGGGTCAAAGAGGTGTATGCCACCTAAGGATGTATTCGCTATAATTTGATATACGCACATCATTAGGTGACATACAATTGATTGAATTGTCACCGATTGAATTCGGTATTCACTTGCAAATTATAGTGAATGAAGTTGTCTATTTAATTAAGGAGAAATGCTAACATGTGCTTTAAGGACACATAATAAAGATTCCAAGGGTGCACTTAAAAAGTCATAATATATATATATATATATATATATATATATATATATATATATATATATTATTATGGAGTAGGCAGCATATTATTGGGGTTGAGGTTCATCGGAGGTGCCAACATAATTGTGATATCTATGCTCCCCTTGATTTTATCCCTCACTCTTAGCTTATTGAAAAGAAAAAAAAAGAAAAAGTGTGCTCTCAAAACAGATATATTATTTCCCATGAGGAGCTGAATCATGTGGTCCTACAAAATTAAGATTATGAGACCTGAATCAGCTTTTGTTATACGGATGAATATATTTTTTCCCATGAGGAGCTCATGAATTGAGTAAAAACTATCCAAATAGCAATACAAGAATAGTTTAAAGAAAAGCTGCGAGAGACAGATAAGAATCACAGCTTTTGTCATATGAACTTTTTGGATTCCAACTTAATCATGTGATAGATAGGTCATACAAGAATAGTTTAAATAGTATAGTATGATCTATATATTTGTTTATATAACACTAGATAAACATGAATGATTTCTTAATTAGAAATAGTCTATAAATAAGTGTTTGAGTCATTCAACATTGGCAAAACAAATAGACACACAAGTTATATCAATATCATTGATTCATTACAAAATTATCTACTATGAACCCTACATTTGTTACTACCTTTTTTTCCTTCCTCTTTGCCTTCACCACCTTCTTTCCATTACTCTTTACACATGCTGCTGTATCCGTGAAGGACGTAAATGGAGACCCCGTTCTTCCTGATCACTATAGATATTTTATTTTGCCAGATACCTCAACAAGTGGTGGTGAATTGATGCTTGGTAAAACAAAAAATGCAAAATGTAACCTTACTATAATTCAAAATTCTGATCACGTTGGTAACGGTCTGCCAGTAACATTTACGCGACAAACAGAATCCTTAGGCGATTTCATCTTTGTAGACGATACTATAGATATCGAACTTGACAGCAAGCCGGAGTGTGCAGAATCCTCCAAGTGGGTGATTGTTGAAGCTGATGATGATTACACTACACCATGGGTTGGTGTTCATGGTATTAAAAAGAAGCTTAAAGATGGTTCGTTTAAAATCGATGTCACGCCTATAGGATCGGGATACTGTCTTTTGTTTTGTTTCGAGGTTTCAAATTGTTATTATGTTAGCAGGGAAAATGACGAAAATGGAACGCGCTTGGTCATCGTCGAGCATAGTGAAGATGTATTTGGGTTTGTAATCACTCCTGTTGATGCTGATACAACTGGAAGATCGGTAGTTTGAATAAAATTTGGGAAATAGTATTGAATAATAAGTTTTAGTGTGAATAGAAGCCAAAAAGACCCATGGTCTATTGGTTGAATCTCCTAATTTATAGTTTGAATGCCTTGTGAGTTTTGATCCCACTAGTTTCTTCTTATTTTACTTTGTAAGGTTAAATTATGTTGTATGGCGAATATTTATGAAAGGTTGAAACAATAACTACGCTTCTAGGTATTAGAAAATGAATGTTGATTCAATTGATAAGGAGTTGAACCACATCTAATATCGCAGGTTCAACTCCAGCTACTAGTGTGATAACCTCTTTAATAGACGATCTATAAATACCGTTAGCGCTTGTCGACCCTTGATATCTATCCCAACTCTGATGAGCTAGTAGAAGTAACCTAAATAGTGTGTACTATTGTGTTTTAGTAAGTCTATATAAAATAAACGATTTTTGATTTTGTTTGTATTTTTTAGTGATTTGTTTTAACTCGAAAATTTGAAGTTGCTCTCTAAACTCAATCTAAAGTTTGGTTTGCATCACTTTAATGTATTGGGGGAAAGTTTTCAAGGAATTTGAAAAATTCTCCCAATCAAATTCCTCTTTGTATACTTCTTAAAATAAACTTTTATGTTTACGTAAAACAAAATAAAAATATCAATCATAATTAAGCATTGTCCACATTTAACAAATTTATGTGTGAATTCATCCGAACCGGTTCCCAAAAGTATGTGAACCGGTTCGAACCAATTCCCGATTCTCCATGTGTACGGAAAAATTATGTTACTATGATTCAAATCTCTCTCTCCAACTTGCATTTTTCTATTTTTTTAATTAAAATAAATCAGGGTCATGATATTAAGAAAACACAAACAATGGTTCATAGATGGTGTTGATGAATGATGTGTGTAAAATTATGTTATTTTCAAGTAATGAGTGATTCATTTTTTATGTTTCCAAACGCAAAATACTTACTAAGCTATTTTAAAAAATGTTGAAATATGGTTAATTCAGTTTATATATATGTCCCAAAGTTGAGAGTTAGCATTTCACTTTTTCATGTTTCAATCTCATTTGGCTGCAAGTGAGTTAGCACTGTTAGCATGAAACTTTGGTTAAAGGATTATTGCCTGTGGTAGTTCGGTTTTTTAGGGATCCTCTTATAGCTCTACTCTTTTTTTTTTGGATAGAATATAGCTCTACTCTTTGATTGTAGGTATAAATATTCAAATTTAATTTGAAGTTAACCTTAATAGTGCTTATGATGTGAATGGTAGTACACATGGAGACTATTCAAAATTTGACTCATAATTTGATAGCTAGCTCACATTAGTTAGTAACTTGAAATTATTATAGCATAATAGTGCAGTCATCTTATGGTTGCATAATGCTTTCAATCTCAAGGTACAAGTCTTGCAACCATGTGACAATGGTTGAATCTTTTATATGGTTTGGTTCATGCCAATGGTTACAGGCACCTTCTTCGTGTCAATGGCAGAGAAGGGGCAGAGCCGTTTCTAAGATTTTGGTGGCATAGGACGAACCTACAATTTTGGTCTTAACTAATAAATATATATAAACATCAAACTTGATACAAAAAACTAAGCAATTTTTTTAGGGCTTAATACTCCCCTAAAAAAATTGGGGGCCCAAATTTGGTACTTATTTTTTGAGGCCTAGGGCGGTCACCCTCTTCGCCCTGCCTCATATACGTCTCTGAGAAGGAGGCTCAATATTTCTTTCTGGCTGCTATGTCATGGATTGGCTCTGCAAAATACTTGGAGTCAGGTTATAATTCTTTTGATTCTAATTACTGCTTCCAGAGTGTTTATGATTAAGTTTTGGTTTACTATCATGTACTTATCCATAAAATTCTTATCATGTATTTAGCAGCACGTATGAAAACTATAATAAACTTCATTGAAAAAACTGATTATTGCATATGTTAAACATAGCGACACCAACATATGTGATTATTTTCAATTGTTATTTTTTCAAATTATTACCGGTATCAATGTATGCGTGTCAATGTTGTGTTCAATGTCCGTGTTTGAGTCAGGAATATCGAGTTACCTCGACATGCCTTGGGAAGTGGGGAAAATCCTCTAGTTGATCTACAACCATGGCGACCGCTTGTATTCTTGTCAGCGACATCAACAACTTGCTTGACATATTTCCTTTCAGGTGAAGAATTTTGTTGTGAACCGCTTCAGCCTGCCTCATCGTTTGAGGATTTCGATTGCATCCTTAAGGTGGATCCAATTGCCAGTGGTGTGCCCATTACACTTGTGGAACTGACAATAATTTCTTTTATCTACTCCTTCCTTTGGCGCAAAAGCCTTCGGGTATTTGATTCCTGCTTCCCTTAAATCGGTGAAAGTGATCTTCGCCAGAATATTTTGCCTAACACCGTGAGGGGCGTGTAATAAGCGAAATGACCGACATGTCCTTTGCCTTCCTTGACAAGTTTGTCTTCCTTCTTCTTCTTCTTATTTTGGAAGGGATTTTTGGAAAACTCGGCTCAAGGTTCTTCCTTCCTCTTCTTGTTTAGATTGTCAACATATAACCTCTCTTCATACCTGATGTATGTCTATGTTATCCTCATAAACTCATTGAGAGGATTGTTTTTTCCTTGCACAATATACTTGAGCGAAGCAACTGTTTTTGGTTGAGTTCTTAACGTTGTAAAATGGGTTGTGAACTTGTGGCAAAGATCGCCCCAGGAATCAATGGAATTTCTCCTGAGATTTTTGTATGACATCATTTCCCCTATTTGGAGAGTGGTTATAAACAACTTACACTCGACGATCCCTCACACATCCATGTAATTAAGGATTTCTTCAATGTTTTCAATGTGCTCGTATGGGTCTGTTGTCCTGTCGTAAGACTTCATCGGTGGAGGTTTCTCTAATCTTGTAAGGATCCAAGTTTCCTTGATTCTCCTATTGAAGGGTCTATAACCCGCACGATCAACATCCAAAAATGATGAAGATCGCAAGCGTCAAGAACACCTTTCCGAGTGATATAACCTCAAACTTCTCTTGTGGTCGCTTGGAGGGTGCCTTGAGGACCTGAATCTCTCCAAAACGGGACTCCTTCCTCTTCTTCTAGGTTTGTGGGGAAGGAGAGTGAGTAAATCGTAATGGAATTGATGATCTTGCTTTGGCACGAGCAACCTCCATTTGTTTTATGCGGCAGTTTTACTCATTGATGAAATTTGATTTACATTGCAAGGTTCAAAGGATTTTGTTCAACAGGATATTCTGTGGAGATGTGTTTCTATCCTCTTCAGTGGGTAGTAGTGGATCGTAAACAGGAGTATGGCAGAGCAGAATGACCAGATCTATCACCTGATGGTGAGCCTCCCCCCTTGGAATGCAAGCTAGTGACGAGGTAGAAGTTCTTCCATCACGCTCAGGTTGGTGGACTTCGCTCTTGATCTGAGAGGTTGCACCATTTGCCATTTCATATTGAATGAAGTTTTTTGTCTTTTGGGATTTGTTTTGATCTTTTGTATGAAAAAAGATGGGGATAACCTAGTTTCCCACAAACGGCGCCACTGATCGTAACTGTTCAGAAGAACGGCGTCATGGGAGTTGTGAGCTTGGAACGACATGGGGTGTGTACCTACATATACTCTGACGCTTAAGTCAGTATTTTGAGCAAGATAATGGGTGAAGAATACCGTACTGTCGTACCCTAATTTTTGACCAATTTATTTTTTATTTATTCGTACGTTGATCGTTTTTAGTCGCTCGTTCGCGCGCTAATTCCCGTAATATCTGCTTTTGTTCGTATTTGTGGTCGCATTTATTTTTCGTTCGTCATTTATATTTTAATGTCGCTCGCGTATCAATTTCGTAATTTTTACTCGTGTTTCGGGCGTATTTTAGTGTAGCGTAACGTTTGCGTTCTTAAAGTTCAGTTTATTCACGTCGTCGTTTTATTGTTTTATTTAGCGTAAAATAGCCGCGTATCTCAGTCGTATCAGACGAAATTTCGGCAGAGAGGTATTTTAAAATACCTCATTTTTTTGGTTCCGACGAGACATTTTTTTATTTATTATTTAATTTTCGTTTTTTATTTTTAATTATTTATTTAGTTATTTATTTTTCCATTTATTTAATCTGTTGTCATTTATTTATCAGTTTTATTATTTTTTTAGTCATTGTACACTTGTCATTTTGTCATTGGTCCTGTCCAACTTTTTCTCCAAGAAACTACAGGGGTATTTTTGTCATTGTCAGTGTATCAGTGAACAGTACTATAAGAGTACTGTTCACGCATCAGAATGGTCCCCCAAGTGTCAGTCAAGTCATAATCGAGTCAAAAAATCAGAAGCATTAAATCACCAAAAAACACCAATTTTCGTTTCTCTTTCTTATCCTTTGAATCAAACCACAAAAAATCACAAAAAAATGAAGAACAATCTCAAAGAACATATAACAATCTCACACAAATTTCACAAACAGTAGCTCAACATCATCAACCCTCAAATATTTTCCAGAATCCGAATCTGAACTCACCACAAATCCATCACCAAAACCGAATACAAAAAAATAACCTTCACAAACAACCACAAATTTCCGAAATCATCATCAACAATCAAATATTTTCGAACCCAATCCTTTTTCGGATCCGAACAGCAACCCCTAAAGTGAATCTGAACCGAACAAGGACTAAAAAACGCGAATCAAAACGCGTGAAGGCAAGAACAAAAAAAAAACGAAAAATAGAAGAGGTCGAACAGAAGAAGAAGGTTCGAACAGAACCAAAACGAAGAAGAAGAAGAAGAAGAGGTAATGGTTTATTCTTTTTTTCTTGAGTTTCAAATCTAGATCTACTCCATTTGGCTCCCCCTTTCGAAAATCTAATACCGGATTCATGCTTAGAACTAAAAAAAGAGTTGGAAAAGTGTTTTTGTTTTGAAAAAAGGGTGGTTTAGACTTTCCGGTGCGGCGGCGCCGCCCTGTTGGGCCGGCCACCGCCGCGCCGGAGCGGGAAGAACCGAACGGAGAAGATGAAGTGGGGCGCCGGCCACCACTTGGTTTTAGAGAGAAGCCAGAGCTTCTCTCTCTAAAACTAAGAGAGGTTTTTTTTTTTTTTTGGTTTGTTATGTTTTTTTTGGTTGTTCTTTGCTTTTATACTCTTTTTGTTCATTTAATCCCATGCCTGCAAGCCTAATATGTTATCGTGTTCCTTCATGATTGAAGCCGTCAGATTTGGACAATTCCAAGATCTGACGGCTATAATCTGGTTAGCGTTCTAATACTGTGTATATTTTCTTGTGCTGCCTGCTGTGTTCCTTTGCATTACTTGCCTTCTGATTATAATCTTGTGGTCTTGGTGATTTGATTTTGTGATTAAATCTGGACCCTATTGTTCATCAAGTGGTCCAGATTTATCTGGCCTTTTGTTTTTTTTTTTTGTTGTTATTTTCTCTACTATTTTGCTTTTAATACCCCTTTCCTCTAAAATCTTTTTCTCCTTATATTTTAAAACTATTTTTTTTACTTTATTTATTCTATTTGCTTAATGTTTCTTTTACTATGTGTTTTTATAATTGCATTTTTGTTAATCACCATCTCATGCATATCTTTTATTGTTATTGTCTTTATTTTTGTAGTAAGCATAATAGAATTTGTTATGATTATTGCATATTTATTTAATTTTCCGTCATTTATTTTATTGTTGTTTTAGTTTGTAAGTAGGGAATTGATGTAATTTATTTTTACGCATTTTCTTTTTGAGACCATAGAATGTATTTAGGGTATGTAATATGTAACCGGCACACGCACTGACACGCGCACCGACACTCCACTTTATTTATCGCTTTACGCCTATTTATTTTTCCGCCGTTACGTGATTTCATCGTTAGTTTAGAAAAAATATTTTCTTCAAAAAAAATCCAAAAAAGATCAAATTCAAATTTCTTTTAAGTAAACTTTGGTATGTAATCCAAGTGTTTTTTTTATTAATCAAATATTAATTAATTTAATATCCACATTAGACATGGATTTCGTGCAATTAAAAGTAACCAACTTCATCGTATTTTCTTCTCATGCCTTGAGGCCTCTCATCTCTTCTTAAAATCTTTTCGAAAAATGTTAAAATCAATTCAACTCATCAAATATGTTCTTTAGCCGAACTACTTGATTTTGATCCCGATTTATTTGGGTAAGTAGGCAAAGGGTTTCGACCCTTCCAAATCAATAAAAATAACCAAAAACATGCTTCATCTTTCTCCTTTCTTTCACTTTAACTCTTAACTTTTTTTAATAAGTAAAATTAATTTAGCACAAGATTAGAGATAGGTAGAAGGTTCCTATGGAATACCATAGTCGGTTCGGGTGCCTAACACCTTCCCCAATCGAAACCAACCCCCGAATCCAAGGTCTCATAAGGGTTTTTTACTCACTTTTTCCCTTCCCGCGAATAAAAGTTGAGAGTTCAATGATTCAAGGTTCAAATCCAATCAATGATTTTGATACCCGAAAATCACGAGCACACGTACCTTTGAGGATTGTAAAAAGTCCCTTTATATAGTGGGTGGAGTGAAGGTACCATTAAAAGGTACATCTGGCACTTAATGGTTACATATTAATGGGAATCATAACCGTCGACCGAGATTCGCGGACACGTAGGGGAGGCGTTATTATTCAGTTTGAATGGGTCTCCCAAAATTCTACATGAACCCCCCTCATGGGGAGGAGGTGTGTGATGATTGTAAGTCAACACTACTGTTCTGGTCTTGTTTATGTCATTTTTGTAACATTTAGAGAGTCAAAATACATGATGTATATGGTTAAAAAAGCTCAAAATGTAATGCTATCAGAAAACAAAAGTTTGGTTTAATTTGAAGAAGTTTGAGGCAAAGGTGCCACGTTGGACCTGCAACGTGGCACGTTGGAAGAGCGTGGGACAATGGAATCAACATTGGAAAAAATGTGGCATGTTGGAATCTGTCACGTGCCACGTTGGGTAAAATTGTCTACGGCCACGTAGGATTAATGAGGCAAACGTGCCACGTTAGACCTGTAACGTGGCACGTCGATACTGAACACAAAGAAACAGAATATAAGGTATCAGGAGACTGAAGAGCATGCAGTAGATCTCACACCAACTCATAGTTGGTTCTGACTTATGTATGTTTACTATTTTCTATGTATTTGATTGTTTAGTTATGAGTAGCTAAACTCTTAGGATTGATTAAGCCAAGATGAATCTATTGTGATATGTGTCTCATGTAGCTTTTGAACTGTCTTTGTTATCAATATAATTCAGTCTTTATTCATAATTATTCTTGCTTAATGCTTTTCTTATAATTGTGCGTATGACTATTAACACTAGCTTCTATCGATTGCATTAATTGAATTTAGGTTTCAATTGACTACTAACCCTATCTATTGAACTTGACCTAGTAATTGTGATTAATTATACATATGAAACTAGAGATAGGAAGTTGCGAGTTAAGACTTAGGGTTAACGAACTAGAACACCGCTTCCGAAGTTATTCAATTGGTTTAAGAGACTAAAAGGTTATAACCTAGGAAAGGGTTTTGAGTCAAGAGATTGATCAAAACTATTAAGTTAATCCGTCGTAAGGGATGAATTTAAGTTGAGATCATAGAGAATCTTACTACTCACAGTGATCAATAGAGGATTCAAAAGCTTAATCATCCGCTTTTAAATATAAATTTCAAACCCTATTTTTACCAATTGCAATTTACTATTTACGCACTAAATCCAACTGCCTAGGACAACCCATAATTTAATACATCCTTTTGATAGCAATAATGCTTAGTAGAAGTTAACAACGGTCCTCGTGGATACGATCTTTATTACTACTTCGATAGTTTTTGGCACACTTGCCAAATTACTATCATGTTTTTGGCGCCGTTGCCGGGGACTGTTGAATTATTTCAACGAGGCAATTTTGTTATTATTTAGGATTTCTGTCATTTATATTTTTGTTTATATATTGAGACAAAAAATTGAGAAAAAAATTATGATATATGCTCTTCATATATTTCTTTGTGCTTTGCTACTAAAAGGTTTCTTTGTGTTTTGTAGCAATGTGGGATAGTCGATCACTGGTAGATTCTGAAGAGATCGATATTCTGTTATGAAAAATGGATGATATATAGATAAAGGATTTGGAAACAAGATTGAGTATGAGTTGCAATTTTTGTGGAGGTTATCATGGTAGTTACTATTGTGAGGAGCAATTCATAGTTAAAGAAAAATAGCAAGAAGCGGTCAACATCGATTACAATACTCAACTTAACAATATTTTAGATGATTTCTTGATGTCAAATCAAGTTTCCTTTGAGAAGTTTGATGTTTAGTGTAGTGATCTTGTTGAGAAATCATACGAGTCTCAAAAGAAGTTGGTTCAAATAGAGACTGAGTGTCACGAGGTTGTGGTGGAAGAAAATCCACAAGTAAGGAGTGTTGGTCCTTTCCCGAAGTCTGAACCAACAGGGGTTAAAGAAATCACTTGTGTGTAAATGGATGCATGTCATTCTCTAAGGTGAGAGAGTTTAAATTCCAAATGATTAACAGTGAGCGCATGTGAGTATCTGATTCTTTATGCCAAGTTCATGAAATTCTTGTCAAATAAGAGGAAGAAGAATGGTGATATATTCTTTCTATTATTTTTGCCACCTTAACAGTGGTTGAAGCGTCAAGCTCAATGACGTAAAGGAAGCGCTTGGTGGGAGGCAACCCATCGAATTTTAGATCCGCTCAGGTATTGTTTTTGTTATATTTTATGCATTTTTACATATATAAAATAAAGGTTTTTGAAAGTTGAAACTAAAATTTTTTCCGAAGTCCACTACAATCGTGGCACGAAGTTTCCCCAACGTGGCACAATTTAACAAACTGAAAAACAAGTTTGCTACTAGAAATTTTGTTGCACGATTGGTCCTCCAACATGGCACGATTTGAGAAAAAAAATTGAGGTAGCCACTGGAAATTTCGTGGCACATTGCAAGTCAAATTGTGGCACGTTTGCTGGGAGGATGATGACCATGGCACGTGTACTGATGAACGTGGCACATGAGTGAGAAGTTTCAAAAAATATTACTGTTACAACTTAGAACGTAGCACACTTGGTACCAAATGTGGCACGATGCCGACACTCTTAGTGAAACTCTGCCAAAATTTCTCTAAAACCTCTCATGACCTTCAAAAATTCGTCCCTAGACACCTAACCAACTCATTTAACCCTTCTTCTCATCATTAAACCCATCAAATTCACATAAACATCAACTTCACATAAACATCAACTTACATACCACAAATTCACCGAACCCTAACTTCACAAATTCCCAATTTTCCTCAAAACAAAGCATAAGATCATCCACAATGAAAGAAACATGGCTTCATAAGCTATAGTATCTAATAGGCACTTTTATTGGAGAAAAAAACAAGAGAGAATTTCTGTCTACTAGTCCCATGTCGTTTTGATATTCAAATATGAAAGGTATAAATGTATTGATAGATGATATATAATTATTAGTGAGATCCCATTTAGTAACAATATTTAAGGTGTTGGGTTGGAGAGATGAAGTGATTATTATGTAATTTTATATAAAAAAAAGGGAAACACCTCTCATTAGGTGTTTCTAAATAAGACAAATAACCCCTCTAGTTTTTAAGTAAACACGCCTCTTCTACAACTTATCACCGTTAATTATACTCAAAATTTGTACTCTCTCACTTATCGACGCCTAGAGTCAATTAGACGGTTATCAATATGCATACAAAATAGTCCAATGAAATTGACACCGAAAATATCGAATCAAAAACCTTAAGAAAAGCACACGTGAAGGTCCCAAACTAGCATCACTCAACTAATCCAAATACATATGAGTGATATTTAAACAATCAAAAAATATGAAAACTTTTTGTGATAATTTATAAAAGTACACATAAAATTGTGGCCCCCTACAAAAACGAACCTATGCGCAAGATAAAAAATGAGTCAGCCCTAGATACACAAGAAACCCAGCCACATGAGAATAAGAGGCAACTAAGACACAACAAAAACACAAAACATCAATTCTCCAACTACCTCCTAGCAGGCTTGAAGTATATGATAAAGTATTATGATACAATCTGATGCACCGTCAAAAGTCTGATTAAACATTACAACAACATAATGAAAGTATTGATAATTAAAATATGAGCTTTCTAATCAAAATTCATTAGTTAATTACTACATTAACGTATTGAAAATTAACATGTATCATCTCACCTTTTCGAACAAGTTTGATTTTTTATATTAAATACATGTATGATCTTTCTTTTAATTCAAACAATTTTTCCTAGATATATCAAGTAAAAGCAAACCAACGTTAAAAAACTTAACGACTGTGAAAGTTATTCTGTTGTCGTAAAATACTATATATATATATAAAATAAAATAAAAACTCCATATAAAATTTACACTATCAAAATTATCCAAAGCGTGTATAATGATACACGGGACTCAATTTGAATACTAATCTAATGTATACATATACATAAGAAATTTATCGACTACAAAAGTTATTGTATTGTCATTGCCGAATACTTTGGTTTACTTTGATAACTCGGTTTTGAAAATTAATTCTGATATTTGCTAATAAAATAAATTAAGACTTTATAGAAATACTATATCAATTTTTAAAAAAAATACTCCATACATCATTTCCACTACCAAAATTACCCTAAGAGAGTATATAATTGATACACGGGACTCAAAATTACTCAAATATTATAGTATGATAATTTTGTCACCACATTCTTTCAAAAAACTAATAATAATAATTTTGTCACCACATAATTAGTTAAAATTAGTAACAAATGATAAAGATGAAAAATAATTATAATTTTTTTTTAGCATTATTTAGTATTATGTTTGTTTTCGTCGACACACACCTCATCGTACAAAGACACACATTTTACCACCGGTGCACCTGTGCTACCGTGCTCAGGACGTGTATATCGACTAGTCTAAATAATAACTAAACTCAAGCTTTAAAATCAAACAATTGAACTGTTTCAAAGCCTAAAATCAAAAGATTATTGGGGTAAAAGTACTCTTATTTATAGCCACACCTAACCTATGATAAATTCGCCCGGGTGCAACGTGTTCAAACTTATTAATAAACAAACAAACACGAGTGATTTATCTTCTTCAATTCTTTCATACTCAAAAAAAAAAATCTATATATATCCCAATCAGAACCTTGTTACTACATCGACCCTTACCTCTTTTTTGAACTGTTCCCATGGATTCAATTGTTCATAATGAGAATAAAAATTGCAAGCCTCTTAATGTGGTAATGCTCCCCTGGCTAGCTATGGGACACATATACCCTTATTTCGAGTTGGCCAAAACTCTTGCTCAAAAGGGTCACACTATCACTTTCATAAGCTCTCCTAAAAACATTGATCAAATGCCCAAAATACCCCCAACGATTCAACCATTCATCAATTTGGTAAAATCACCTTTACCACATATAGAACAACTACAAGGTGAAGAGAGCACTATGAATGTTCCATCAAACATGATTGGTTACCTTAAGTTGGCTTATGATGGTCTCCAAGATGATGTTGTTATGATACTTAAAACTTCAAAGCCTGATTGGGTTTTCTATGATTATGCAGCTGATTGGTTACCACCAATAGCCAAAACCCTAAACATTCCTTGTGCTCATTACAACATAGTCCCAGCTTGGAACATATGTTTCTTTAATCCACCAAAGGATCATGAAGTAGACATGTTTGTCCCACCAAACTGGCTTCCTTTCCAAACAAACATTCATCTTAAACCTTATGAGATTATGAGAACAATGTCATCTATTGAAAATCATTCTGGAAGAAGAATGACTTTTGATCTCAACAAAGTATACTCAAGCTGTGACCTTTTTCTTATCAGAACCTCTAGAGAACTTGAAGGTGAATGGTTAGATTATATTTCTTACCAATACAATGTTCCTGTGGTTCCAGTTGGAATGCTTCCACCATCCATGCAAATAAGAGACGACGAAGAGGAAGAAAGAAGCCCTAGTTGGGTGAAAATCAAGGCATGGTTGGATTCAAAAGAATCATCTTCCATTGTTTACATTGGATTTGGGAGCGAGTTGAAGTTAAGTCAACAAGATCTAATTGAGTTAGCTCATGGAATTGAGCTTTCTAGGTTACCTTTTTTTTGGACTTTAAAAAATCTTAAAGAGGGTACACTTGAATTACCTAAAGGATTCGAGGAAAGAACAAAAGAACGCGGAATTGTTTGGAAAACATGGGCACCCCAGCTTAAGATATTAGCTCATGGATCAATTGGTGGATGTATGAGTCATTGTGGTGCAGGTTCAGTCATTGAGAAGCTTCATTTTGGGCATGTTCTTGTGACATTGCCTTATTTACTTGACCAATGTTTGTTTTCAAGAGTACTAGAAGAAAAGAAATTGGCTATTGAGGTACCAAGGAGTGAGCAAGATGGGTCCTTTACTAGGGACTCTATAGCTAAAACATTGAGATTGATAATCGTGGATGAGGAGGGAAGTACATACAGGAAAAATGCCAAAGACATGGGAAATGTTTTTAGTTCAAAAGATCTTCACAATGAATACGTTAAGGATTTCATTGATGCTCTTCAAAAGTATAGAGTTCATTCCGACAATTAAGCATATTTCGTGTGTTTCCCTTTCAAATGTTTTGTTTTATCTTATTGCAACAATAATCCATGAGATTTTCTCTTTTCTATCTCCCTTTCTAATAAGCCATCCCTAGTTTTTTCTCTCTAGGGTTTCTCTTCTCTTCATTAAGGGGTGGTTTTAGGTCTATTTTTGACCTGAAACCCCCCTTCATCTTTTTTCTCTCTATTTTAATCTAAATAAGTGATTTTCACATAAATCTAGGTTTTTTCTTCGTGATTTCGTCATCTGCGTGTGGTGGTGTGTTGTTTTTTGTCTTGTGCGGTGTTGTTAGATTTAGCGTCTTGTTGCGGTGTTCATTAGATTCATATTGGAAGATCAATTATTCAATCAAAGATTTGAGCGTCAACGTTGCAGATCCGAAGACATAGGTATTCCGATCACTTTAATTTTATCGAACATTTTTGTAGACATTATATTGTTATATGCTATTAACTTGGATGATGTGAGTTTGTTCGCATATTCATCTTTTACATTTTTAGCGTTGTTGAATGATGTATTCTATCGATTTGAATGAAAGAATATCGTTTTGTTTCTGTCAAAAAAAAATCCATGAGATTTTATTTTGAGTTCATTGATAAGAGTTTAACTTTGTAATTTCATGTGACCGTTCAAATACTCTTTTTTATTTGTTGACAAAAAAGGATTTCCCCATTATTCTTGAAGTCCAAGAGATAGATTCTAAAAGCTTCAATTTGTTACTTCGAAAACCATATTTTAAATAAAGGCTTAATTGATCTGCCGGTCCCTTAACTTATTTCTTTTATTCAATTTAGTTCCATAAGTCTTAACTTTTTCAAACACGTCCTTAACTTATTCTTTTATTCAGTTTGGTCCAATTTTGCTAATTTTAATCCCCTAAAAAAAGAGACCGTTGAATTACGGAGGTCTATAAGATTTTATAGTGTATCACCAACACCTAAACCCAACAAATTTCATCATCTTCGTCATAAAAATCCAGAAAAAAAATCCAGAAAAATAAAAAATAATCATTCACAACTTAATTCTTCCACCACTAACTCATCAGAATCACCCCAACAACAACACTAAATCGTTCATAATCACTAAATTTGTTCCTTCCATCTTCATCTCCCCTCATCGATCTGTTTTGTTAAATCCTTCAATCCTTCGTTGATGAACAATAACACGAGATGGTCTTCGTCTCTCTCGACGAACAATACGATCTAGGTGTGGTTCGCTCGTCCTTTTCCAAATCGCGGATTTGTATTGTGTTTGGTTGTTTCTTTTTGTTCAAATCATGAGTTCTTAGCTTCTATTCTAAATGAATGGGTACAAAGAAAGACATACATATGTCCTCCTCCTTCCTGCTATTTTGGGATAAAGGTTGTTGCTTTGTTGTTATCACCATCATCATGATTATGCTTTTCTGGTGGTAATAAAAAATTAAGGAAGAAAGAAAGAAAGAAAGAGATTTTTGGGTGGTAAGAAAAAATTAGAGAAGAAAGAAAGAAAGGGATTACGTGTGAGAAGAAGAAGGAGTTTTTGAATCCTATTTTTGAAATAGGTTGGATTCAGAAGCTTGAACATACCAATGTTTCTTCTGTTCAAAAACCCCACATTCCAATTTTTTTACAAACCCAATCTTCATCATTCAACCTTCATTTTTCTTTGTCAAAAGTTATTTGGGCACCCAAATGTTGTAGATCTCAAGGTTGTTTGTGAAGAGGAAGATTTTGTTCATCTAACACCTGTTTTTGGTAGCTGGCTGTTTGCTGGTGGAGAGTTTTTTTCCTTCTGTTTTTTTGGTGTTGCTGTTTGGATATTTAACCTGCTTGATGTATGTTGTTGTTGTTGTATGTGTGTTATTCATCGCCCAGTTGGCACTTCTAGGTTAATTTTTTTTCCTGTGTTTTATTGATGAATATTGATGAAGGATGAATGTAGATGAAGATGAGGGAAGAAGAAGAATAAAGGGGGTTTAAATTAGGTGTTGGTGATACACTATAAAATCTTATAGACCTCCGTAATCCAACGGTCTCTTTTTTTTAGAGGATTAAAATTAGCAAAATTGGACCAAATTGAATAAAAGAAATAAGTTAAGGGACTTGTTTGAGAAAGTTAAAACTTATGAGACCAAATTGAATAAAAGAAATAAGTTAAGGGACTGACAGATTAATTAAGCTTTAAATAAAATATGTTAAAGTCCAGGAGATAGATTCTAAAAGCTTTTTCCTTTTTCCATTTTGAATTAAAAAAGACTAATTTCATTTTTTCACATTAAAAAAAAACAAAGAAATTACATGCAAAAGAAAAATGTGTTTTTATTGTTTCTGGATATTGTAGTTTTAAGGTTATACAGGTCCTTGTTTATAAGCATAAATCTGTTAAATAAAATTGATATATTTTATTCAAATTTTAGATCAAATACATTAACTTCGGTTAACTAATTTTTTTCCTTACAATTAGGGATGGAAGAAGTAATTATCGAATAACGAATATCATTCTTTAACTAATATTCCATATAATTCTTTATGGATACTAGTCAAGTCATGGTTGAATGGCCCTAAAATAGTAAAGCTTGGAATCATTATCTTTTTTTTCTCGTCTTTCACAGTTGAAGAGGCGCAAAACATTTTTGGAGTAACCTCTTTTTAAATCTGCTAGAAAAAGATAAAAATATTCTAGACGTTCTTTCTAAAAATAGTTTATATACATTCTAAAATCTGTTTATATTAGTTCCTTATAATGCGTAATATTTTATTTCAGATAGTAAAGAGTTCCTTATGTGCTTGAAACGGTTAAATACGAGACTGAACATTATTCTGAAATGCATGAAATTAATCTCTCAATTTGAACCACATGTAAGATTGTGGGTTCAACTCCAACTGCTAGTGTGATAACCTCTTTAATAGATGATCTGTAAATACCGTTGGTGCTTGTCGAACCTTGATATCTATCCCAACGTCTCTCGTGAGCTCGCAGAACTAACCTAAATAGTGTGTACTATTGTGTTTTAATAAGTCTATAAAATAAACGAATTTTGATTTTGTTCATGTTTTTAGTGATTTCTTTTAACTCAAAAAATTGAATTTGCTATCTTAACTCAATCTAAAGTTTGGTTTTCATCACTTCACTTTAATGTATCGGGGAAAAGTTTTCAAAGAATTTGAAAAATTCTCCTAATCAAATTCCTCTTTGTATACTTCTTTAAAAATAAAAACTTTTTTTATGTTCACTTAAAACAAAATAAAAATATCAATCATAATTAAGCATTGTACACATTTAACCAATTTATGTGTGAATTCATCCGAACTGGTTTCCAAAAGTACCGCGAACCGGTTAGAACCAATTTGCGGTTCTCCATGTGTATGGATGAATCATGTTAACTATGATTCAAATTTCTCTCTCTCCAACTTGCATTTTTCTAATTGTTTTTTAATTAGAGTAAATCAAGGATCATGATATAAAGAAAACACATCCAATGGTTCATAGATGGGTGTGACTGCAGGCACAGGCACAGTCAATCCTAGTTCTTATATTTTAGATTAAATGATGGTGACTTGTAATGATTATTAGAACTGAAAATTTATGTGGTGAGAATGTCCATTTATATAGGTAGGAGCCTCCTAGTTAACCCCTAATTAATAAGGAAGATTAATCAATACAATGACTAGTGGAGTTAAAACTAAATAGTCACGACTTTTCAATATCTCCACTAAGTAATTAATCAAGCTTATTCTAGCAGCCCCCCTTCAAACCGAGGGTGTCACAAACCCTCAGTTTGTTTCTAAGATAAAGGAATTTGGCAGTGGACAGTGGCTTAGTCAAGACATCTTCCCGCTGGTCTTGAGCAGGCACATGCGAGACATTCAGTTCCTTCATTATAACCTTTTCTCTGACAAAGAAAATATTCAATTCCATGTGCTGGTTCTTGAGCCGGACTGGGTTGTGATCAAGAGAAACTGCAATGAGATTATCACAATAAATATGAGGAATTTTACTCTTAATTTGCAATTCCTTAAGAAGAGACTGGATCCAAATAATCTTAGCAGAAGCTTGTGTAAGGCTTCTATATTCAGCCTCTGCACTAGATCTAGCTACAAGGGTCTATTTCCTTGCCCATCAGGAAACTAGATTGGGGCCCAGAAATATGCAGGCTCAGATGTGCTTCTTTTGTCATCAAGATCTGAAGCCCAGTCAGCATCACAAAAGCCAGTGATTGCTTTAGGTTCAGTAGAGCTGGCAGGTGTAAGCATCAACCATAGTGTAAAGTACCCTGCATATATCTAAGTATCCTCTTGACTGCCTTCCAGTGATCTTCAAGGGGATTTGATAAGAACTGACAAACTTTGTTCACAGAGTAGGATATTTCAGGTCTTGTTATGGTTGCATACTGCAATGCACCAACAATTGACCTAAAAAATGTAGGATCTGAGACTGTACTTGAATCAAATTTAGAAAATTATGTACTAGATGCCATTGGTGAGGACATGCTATTAGCATTAATCATGTTAGCTTGCTGAAGAAGGTTCTTGATATATTTGGTTTGAGAGAGAAGTAAAGAGCCAGATGGTGAGTGATGCACCTCTATGCCAAGAAAATAATCTATTACACCCAAATCTTTAAGGAAGAACTCAGAATTGAGCTGATGAATTAGATTCTGAATAGCCAGTTTTGATTTTCCAGCGATGATAATATCATAAACATAAACCAATATAAAAATGCAGTGAGCTTCAGTGTGCAGAGTAAACAGAGAAGGATCAAACCTGCTTGACTTGAACCCAAAGCTAAGTAAAGCTGATTTCAATCTCTCAAACCATGCTCTGGGAGCCTGTTTTAACCCATAGAGAGCCTTATGCAGTTTGCATACAAGGTTCTTGTCAGAAGATTCAAAGCCAGGAGGTTGCACCATGTAGACTTCTTCAGTTAGCACCCCATTTAGGAAGGCATTGTTCACATCCAACTGCTAAAGAGTCCAATTATAAGTAACTGCAAGTGTCAGAATTGTCCTCACTGTAACATGTTTGACTACAGGGGAAAAAAGTCTCATTGTAGTCAAAACCTGCTTCTTGATAAAAAAAAAACCTTAGCCACTAAATGTGCCTTGTACTTGTTTACAGTGCCATCAGGATTTTCTTTTACCCTGAATACCCATTTACATCCAATGGCCTGTCTTTTTGCAGGAAGAGGTACTAGAGACCATGTCTGATTTTTAAGTAAAGCGATATGTTCTTCTTGCATTGCTAAATTCGATGTTTTGTAAGTAGTGGGTTCAACATGAGTCAAAAGGAGTGTAGAGTTAATTCTAGGATGCATAATTCGATGTTTACCTCAGGTTCTTATTGAGTGACGGTTTTGAGGATGAATTATGTGAGGAACATGAGGAGGAGACTCATAACTTATAGACTGAGAGCTAGTAACACTAGCATATGACTCAGGTGAGGAATTTTGAGATGGAAAGGGAGATATAATGGTGATGGGTGTGGGATTTAGGACAACATTATTTCTGTGTGAAGACTCAGAGTGGTGAGAACTAATAGATGGAGTCTGAGGGGTGTTTGCTATGGGAGTAGTAGGAACAGACTCAGAATGAGAAGTTTGGGGAGTAGGTGAGTTAACAGTAAAGGTTGTTGAGAGAGAAGTGGGAAGAAAAGCGGGTAAAGTGGGACTATCTGGTAAAACAGAACACACTTTCTGAGATGGAAACAAGTCAGGATAAGGGAATTTTACCTCATTAAACACAACATCTTTCGATATAAAAATTCTACCTGAAGCATCTAAAAATTTATATCCTTTGTGATTGTTGGAATATCCCAAGGAAACACACTCCTTTGAATGAAAATCAAACTTAAGAGAGTTATAGGGTCTCAAAAAGGGAAAACATGCATATCCAAAGCTTTTAAGGAATTTATAGTCTGGAAATTAAAGGTGAAGTAAGAAAAAGGGTGATTTATTTGCTAAAACTAGTGTAGGTAACATGTTGATAAGGTAAGTTGCAGTTAAAAAGGCATGGTCCCAAAACTTTAATGGCATTTGTGCATGAGATAAAAGAGTGAGACCAGTTTCAACAATATGTTTATGTTTCCTTTCAACTGAGCCATTTTGATGGTGAGTGTGTGGACAAGTGAATCTGTGAGTGATGCTAAGGCTATTGAGATATTTTGTGAAAGGTAAAAACTCACCACCTCCATCAGTTTGGACAGAAATAATTTTGTGATTTAATTGCAATTTAATCATGGTTTTAAAATTCTGAAATGTAGAAAGTGTGTGAGATTTGAGTTTCAGAGGATATATCCATGTGTTTCTAGAATAAGCGTCCAAACAAGTAAGAAAATAGGTATATTCCACAGGAGGATTCAACTGGTGCAGGTCCCCAAAGATCACAGAAAATTATTTCAAGAGGTTTAGTATATGTTATTTGAGATGCAAAAGATGGCAGTCTATGAACCTTACCAAGACAACAAGCAGTACAAAAATCTGACAAGCTTTTATTTGGTAATTGTATATTACAAAGGTTGATAATACTTTGGAGCACCTCATGATGAGGATATCCAAGTATGTTATGCCAGATACTATACATGGAAGGAAAAGACCGAGTAGAACTGGGTAATTTTTCAACATTATTTGAGGGACCTAAATGAAAAGAGGCAGAATTATCAGTTTGTGCTGGAACTTTATTGCAAACATTGTTGACATTAGAACTTTGAGAGACAGGAGCAGTGGTCAGAATGAGTTGGTGTGCTTAAACTGATAGAGACAATCGTGTCCTAGAATACCTCTAAAAAGCACCTTAGAAGAATCTTGAGATTTGACAAAACAGTGATTAGGATGAAACTCAAAGTAAACATTATTATCTTTAGCAAACTGACTCACACTAACAAGATTTTTGGTTATAGAGGGAACACGAAGGATATTATTCAATTTTAAAGTAGTTTGAGGATGTAAAGGAGAAGTAAATTGTAAGGAACCAACAAAGGTAATAGCCAAACCATGTCCATTTTCAATACGGGCCTGATCAGAACCTGAAAGAGACATGGAATCCATGAGGTTGGATGCATCAGGGGTGACATGATGAGTAGCACCTGAGTCCGGGTACCAGCATTGTTGAATGAATTGTATGAATCTGAATCTGAGACAGTTAAGAAGGTATGGGGAGCTTGACCTCTCTGATTCCCAGCCTGAGACTGTGTAGGAGGCCTAAGAATCTGTCCAGAATGTTGAGGACGTGACATGTTCTGCATCCATACATCTGGAGGTGCACCATATCCTCCTAGTGAGCCATAGGGACTGTAGTAATCATATTGTGGGGCAGAGAAACGGTAGTGACTATAGTTTGCATCATGACCAGTTTTTGAACATATTTGGCCCTGAACATAGGATCTTCCACCAAAACGGTCACCACGTCCTCTGAATCTACCACCAAAACGGCCACCACGTCCTCTAAACTGGTCATTTCTTCCTCCAAAATTAGGGTTAGAGTTAGGGAACTAATTGTTTCCAGTGCCATCAGTATAATTGTGGATTTTAGAATTAGGACCATGAGATTGGGATTCTGAATTTGCAGTTTCAGTGAGATTATCTGAAACAGGTTCAGTGATAGCAGCTTTCTTGAACTTCTCATTCTAGATTCTTGTGTGAGAAGATGAGATTCAAGTTCATCTAAAGAAACAACCTCAGATTTCGCATTCACGCTAACAACAATAGGGTCAAACTCTTCGGGAAATGCTTCAAGAACAACTTCAATTAGGTCCCTGTGAGAGACTGGATCTCCAATTGAAGCAAGAGACTCAGAAATTGCGCGAATTCGAGCAATGAATTCAGCGACAGTGCGTGAACCTTGTGTAATGGATCTAAGTTCAGATCGAAGTTGACGCGAACGCGTCTTCATCTGCGTGAAGTAGTAACTATGAATCTTATCCCAAACCTGCAACGAGTGGCAGAGGAGAACAAATCGCGAAAGTAGCGAAGGCAAAATCGTTGAAAGAATCCAGGTGCAGAGTAATGAATCTTGTTCTTCCCATATTCAGTGTAAGCAGGATTCTCCGTTCCTGTTTCGCGTGCTGCATCTGTGGGATAAACCGGTGGAATCTTAGGTGAAATCACAAATTTCACCATCTTCATTCCGCGAAGAACACATTCGACTTGTCGCTTCCATTGAAGGTAGTTCGTATCATCAAGCTTAACATAAACTACTTGTTTGAAGGTTTTGGATGTTGCAGTAGTTACACGTTGCGCATCAGAGGGAGTAGGAGAAGACATGGCTCTAGATCAAAAAGCTCTAGATACCATATTAGAACTGAAAATTTGTTTATTATATCATATTATGTGGTGAGAATGTACATTTATATAGGTAGGAGTCTCCTAGTTAACCCCTAATTAATAAGGAAGATTAATCAATACAATGACTAGTGAAGTTAAAACTAAATAGTCACGACTTTTCAAACTAAGAAATTAATAAAGCTTATTCTAACAATGATGCGTAAGATATTTAAAAAAATGTTGAAATATGGTTAATTGTTGAAATTGAAGGTTTATATATCCCAAAGTTAAGAGTTAGCATTTCACTGTCTCATGTTGCAATCTCATTTGGCTGTAAGTGGTTAGCATGAAACTTGGGTTAGAATCAAGGTAAAGGATTATTCCGTGTTGTAGTTCGTGTTTTTAGGAATCCTATTGCAGCTCTACTCTTTGAATGTAGGTATAAATATTCAAATTTAATTTTAAGTTGACCCTAATAGTGTTTTTGATGTAAATGGTAGTACACATGGAGATTATTAAAAAATTTGACTCGTAATTTGATAGCTCACATTATTATAGCATAATAGACAGTCAGCTTATGGCTGCATAATGCTTTCAAATTTCAATCTTCAGGCGCAAGTCTTGCAACCATGTTTAAATCATAATATTCATATTAAATTAATATTTTACTAAAAATGATCAATATCCACCTAAAAGTCTTTGTGGTACGATTCCAGATTTTAATATTACTAGTTTTACTAGCAAGGACACCGTCCTTCCTAAAGCACAACATATTTTGACGAGTGCTCGTTTTAGTAAGAGTGTTCAAGATATGGAAGGTAAGTTTCGCATGACCACTATAATCAGAAGGCAGTTTTCAGATGTTTGCAAACAACACATGCTCAGGACTTTATTCTAACTATCCCGATTGATTGGTTAGGTCAGCAAATATCATAAGTGGAGTACCGTACTATCCTTAGATATCGCCTTATAATTCCATTGTTTCCTATTGATGAGGTGTGTCATGTTTGTCGTAAGACATGCCTAAATACTTTTGCGGAGCATGTTGTTCATTGTAAGGACTTCCCAATTTTAAGTACATGCATAACTTTGTTAGGGATGTACTTTTTGATATATTCAGGTGGGCGGGAGTATTAATGAAACTCCTGTGAACTTCTTAACTGATCCACTAGATGGAAGATCGACACTTCATCCAACGGATGTTATGGCGTCCGGATGGGTAGGAGGAAAACATGCATGTGTGGACTTGACTGGGGTTTCACCACTTGTTGGATTAGGGTCGGGAATTTTACGGTAGGACAGGCGGCCCTAAAAGTTGTGTCAAGCAAAATGGCCAAACATGATAAAGTGAGTTCTGACAATCAACGTGTTTTTATACCCATTTGCATTTGACACTTTCGGTTTCCTAGCACCTCAGGTTGTTGACCTTCTACGTAGAGTTTAAAGGGTCGTGCATAGCAATGTCATGTCTTATAGGTCTTTGAATGTTGTGTTTACGAGGATATGTTTTACCATCCAAAAAAACCTAGCGGTATAACTTGTTGCTCGCTTGCCTTCTAATTTTTTATGTATATATATGAATCATATCCACCTTTAGATCATTATTGAGACTCGTATTTTATTGGGATGGGTGGGGGTGGGGATTGAGAGAGAAGAGATCCGTATTATATGCATTTTATAGCAATACAAGAATAGTTTAAATTATTATTTTCATGCATGTGATCTATATATATTTGTTTTTAATACATTCATTTATAAAAAAAAATTAGATGAACATGAATGATTTCTTAGTTATAAAAAGTCTAAAGATAAAGGTTTGAGTCATGCAAGAATTGCAAAACAAATACACACAAAAGATATTAGCATGAAGCCTACATCAGTTACCACCCTTTGTTTCTTCCTCTTTGGCTTCACCATCTACTTTCCAGTACCCTTTACACATGCTGATAGTGATGATATCGTGAAGGACGTAAATGGAAACCCCGTTGTTTCTACTAAAAGATATGTTATGTTGCCCGATTCCTCGACAAGTGGTGGTGAATTGATGCTTGCTAAAATAGAAAATGCAACATGTAATCTAACTGTACTTCAAAGTTATGATCATGTTGGCGAAGGCCTGCCAATAAAATTTATCCCACCAATGGAAGTTCATGGCGATCCCATCGTCATAGACACAGACACTAATCTAGATATTGTATTTGACAGGAAGCCAGAGTGTGCAGAATCGTCGAAGTGGGTGATGGTTGAAGCTGATGATGATTATCGTACACCATGGGTTGTTGTTCATGGTATTCAAAATTACTATAGAGATAAGAAGCTTATAGAAGGTTGGTTTGGATTTAGAAAAATGCCGTCGAAAACAGGATATGCTCTTGGATTCTGTTACCCTTCGGAATTTGGTGAAGATTGTTATTGGATATCGGGGAAAAATGACAAACACGGGCGGCGTTTGGTCATGGTGAGTGGTGGTAGTGATCATGTTGATGTATTTGGAGTTGTATTCGTTGATGTTGATGCCGCTACAACCGGAAGATCAGTAGTTTGAATAATAAGTTACAGTGAATTCACTAGTAATTTACAGTGTGAATAATCCTTGTGAGTTTGGATCCACTAGCTTCTTCTTATTTTACTTTGTAAGGTTAAATTATGTTGGGTTAAACTATGTTGTAAGGTGAATATTTCATGAAATAATTTATTTGAAACAATAACTATGATTCTAAAGGTTGAGGTATTAGTGAATGAAAGGTTGGGGGCAAGGGTGTTTTGAAGATCAGTACACACATATTCTAAACATTATTTTGGCATCTGGAAGTCCTTAAATCTTCTTGCAATGTCGGTATGTTTATAAACATACTTTTTCTTTTTAAATGGATGTATCTTTGAATTAACCTCTGATGTGTGTTTACTGTTCTTTTCTGGGCGAAAAAGTCATTGTGATCGATGTTTCAAAGAAATATGGGATGAATACTGTCTATATGGTAAGCGGGGTTTTCAATTTGGCTTTGGTAGCTATGGTCTCACACATAAAGCATATAAGACCTCTGTAGCACCGACACTTCTGATCGAAGGCGTGTCTTGTGTCAGACACATGCGATTACTTTTAATTGTCATTTTTTCAAATTATTTACGGTGTTGTGTTGGTGTTGTGTTGAGTGGCCGTATCAGTGTTGAGTGTCTGTGTCAGTGTTTCGTTCTATAAGACTTGTTGAAAGCATTTCCAACTTACCCTTGTCCATTTTCCTCTCTCATGGCCAGAAGCTCCACTCTTGTGTCCAGAGAATCATCTCACATTACCAGTCGTTTTTGGAACATCAGCTTGTAAATATAAGAGACCTTTTCTGTCTTTCTATGTGTTTGATTCATGATTCTATCAAGACCCCATCAAAGGTTGATGGTATCGCCGGCAAGAAGCGCTGCTTTAGTGCCACAGGTTTGTCATGTTCCTGGGAGGAGAGTGACGTGGTATGAGTTGAGAAAGCCGTGCTTGGCGTGTTGCATCCTGTGTCTCGGTCCAATTGGATGAGCTGGCGTGCTCTTAGGGGTTCGTATACAAGGTGGCCTCTGTAGAACTGCTTGATTACTGCCTTCGAAATTGGGCAGAGAAGTGGTCTTGCGTTCAGTGGTTGTTAATATCTGAAGCAATCCTGCGACCGGAGCCTTTGAGTTCAGGTTAGAATTTATTCAGTTCTTATTGCTTGTTTTATTCTTTTGAAATCAAGATTCACTAAATATATGAATTTAATTATGCATCAGTTTCTATGATTCATATAAAATGGTATCTTATTCTGAATTAAACTCTAAATGCTTAAGAGCCTAATAACGTCCTCTAAATATATGAATTTATTGGTGTAGGATTTTTTCTTTGAATTGGTTCTTCTCTAATGTATCATTGTGCTTCTATTTCTTCAGGCTGCAACAGTTCTTGCGACAGAAAAACATCTAAATAAGGAATGAAAGCGTCCATCTAAAGAGAACCTCCAGCATGATTTGAGGTATTTGTATGAATAGTTGCTCAGCAAGAAACTATTTAACTGTAAGCAGTTAGTAAAAGATTACAGTCCCGAGATTTTGCCAATGACAGATGTGTATAAAATACGAATCGCATCTCAGGTAGAACTTGTGGACAAATCTGAAAATCCCACAAATCCAGCAGAATCAGTTGTCCTACCCGTAAATATATCGGTATCTGACCTTAAAATTGAAGCAGCAAATGCTTTTCAAGATGTATATACCATGTTCAGAAGCAGTTTTGTAGATGATTCTGCTCAGGTTGAGTTCTCGTTAGGATCAGCAGAAGCAGTTTGTGTCCGAGGAAGATGCATTGCAAATAAGAAATTGAGCGAGTCTCGAATGGAACGGAGAATTGTGAGGTGGACTATGGAATGCAGCTTTTGACCTAAGGATGACGACGGAGACAAAATGTTGGCTTTTGTGATAAATGTGGAGTGTGGCGGCATACCATATGTTCTGACATTCATGATACATGCCTCTTCCAATCTATGTTATTTGTCTAAAATGCCAAAACTCTTGCTTCAAACCGAAATCAATTGGCAATTACAATGATAAAACTATGACTGACATTAGTAGTAGTAGCAGTTCAATAATTCTAGCATGCACGTGTAGAGATATGTAGTAGCACATCATGTGTAAATATATGAGAGTGTCTAAAGAGAAATATACAAATGCTTAAATATGAAATCAATATACAAAAGCAAGTGCAAACATGTTTAGTGTTGATACCTCAAGATAACTTTTACATTTATTTGAACCACAAATCACTGGATCAAGGTTCTGCGAGATAATCGAATATTTATGTACAACTTAGTCCTTCAAAAGTTCACTTTCTAATACAGGAAAGGTATAATCCTGATGTCCATTTTTCTGTTTCTCACAAGTTTCTGCCGAAGGAGGTAATTCTCTTCAAGGCACAATCAGATGCTAAATGCGATTACCTAGATTCCACTTTTTTTTGTAAGTTTATCTTCTGAACATCATTCAACTGGATGCATAATTACACATCCAATTATGATATCTAAAAGGTGTAGTATCTCATGTCAGGAATCATTCTACACCTCAAGGTTTATGAATTCTGATTTTTGTAGTTTCACTATATCATTCTGCATATACTATTACTAACACATTCCTTTGGTTAGCACCTTATCATCCTTGCAGAAAATACTTTACCACTTCAATCTACTTGTATAAAATTGAATTGAAGTTAGGCTTATAAACACGAAGGAAATCCACATCAGCCTGTAAACAAAAATTGCAGAGGTTTGAAAGGTAGAAACAAAAGGTTACAAAGAGACGAAGGGTAGTTATATCATGGAGCCTTTTGTTAATAGATGACGATAACAGGAAAATGAGTAACAAAGGACTAGGTAAGTACACAGCTAAACCGAAGCTCGGAAATCATTAAAAATGTGAGTGTGTTAAAGTATTAAAATTACACATACCTCTTAATGTATCTCAAAATTTCATGGAAATTTATGGAAATGAAAAATAATGCAGATTTACGTGGTGCTCCAAGCTAGATTTGGTTTAAATGAGATATGCTAATTTTGCAAATTTGAGATGCATCCATCGATTTCAAACCGTTAAATATGAGACTGAACACTATTCCGAATGCTTCTGTACATCTAAACCCCATGATTATACTATAGGGATATAATTATAATTATTTGAATCTATCCTATTTCCAACAGAACAGAACTTCAAATATCTCAACAATTTCATTGGAGGGCTCTTTGTTCCTCTATAGATGTGTGTCTTCTTCCATTATTTATCTGAATGGACTTTCACTTTGATGTTTCTGTCGAGATATTTGAAATTCTATTATGATATTCAGGCTTACTTGACTAATAAAAACATTGCAAAAATGATGTGTAAATTCAACTATAAATTTGTAAACATGTTAATGCTATTACCTCTAAGTTTATTGGCCACAGCTGCAATCCAGGCTCTGTCTTTAACGCTAAATGCGTATCTCATGGTCGAGACCAGCAGAATAAATCCAACTGGTTTTTGCGAATCAGTGGTACTCTCGATAGAAACTTGTAATATTGGCTGCACCAGAAGAGAACGAGTCCCTTTAGGTACAAGCTCCTGAAATTCAGAATCTGAAACATTCATTAAAATTCCACATTATTTGCACAACGGTTGAAGATAATGTTCACAGTGATGTTTAAGTCACGCTAATAACGAGTTGATTCATTTAATACAGTAAGAACTTTATTGCTGTTGAAAATATGATTAGGATCTTTGTAATTATTGTATAGTTTATTTGTGTTTATTGCATTTTAAGCCTATATCAAACAAACTCTGTTGTGTCGTTCGAACACATGGTTAAAGACACTTTTACAGAAAATTGTAGTTGTTAGCTAAAACACGTTTCTAGTCTCTTATGTTTGTTTGTTAGTTAAATCAGTTAGCAAAGAAATGAAAGGTCGGGTAAAATCTCAATCACAAAACCGAGTTAAATATAATCCCTCCATCTCATATTAAGTGTCGTGTTTGAAATATTTATGCTACGGTACAATGCTATAGTGTCACTATAACCACTATTTGACAACACTTCGTACTAAATGTATCACAGAACAATAGCGATTTGTTCAAATATTTCAATGCAATAGTGTTATAGTGTCCCATATTTGACAACACTGTACAAAACCATATGCAACTTCCATAATATATATTATTATTATTATTAGTATGACTATTATCATTACCTGCATCTTGTGGAAAATATAGGGTGTCCTTCAAATCATTGAGGCCGGCATTTTCAATTTTTTTCCTAAACTGTCCAAGAAGAATTTCTTTTGATGAATCTTTGGTTACGTTCCAGTAGCCCCTTGCGCATATTTCTCCTTGAATAAAAATGAGCTGAACACATTGAATTTGTTCGAAAATAATGTAATCAAATAAAAGCTTAAGAGCAGAAAAATATATTGCAAAACTGCGAGAATAAATGGTACTACCAAATTGAACTGAGGAATGAACATAGTTCAATGTTTATATTTACATGATAATAACTTCTAAGTGACCATCTGACTATATTGCTAACTGTCAACTATTTTTACCAACAGAAAACTGAGTAATGCATGTCCTCCAACATAAATCACATAATTTTACACATTCACAATTTTACCTTTTGAAACGTCAATTTCAAATTTTGATGGTAAACAGATATATTTCATGTCAATACAGCAAATACTACTTTATAATCACAACTGTCCATACCGTTTTTTCTTCTTTTCTTGTTTTCTATAGCAACCCCAACCAACCATGGATTTGTTTAAATTAATAACAATAATCAAAAACTAATAATGATAGTCTATGTGACATACCGCAGCTATGGCGTTTGTATTACGCAGCAAAATATACGATGTCCAAGCTAGATCTTCCTTCAGACCGTCTGCTATATCTGTTGACATGACAAATATTTGTTGCGCTTCATCTGGTAGAGTTGTTTGTTCCACCGGTTGAGCACCCTAACAATTTTTCAGACACGTCTGAGGATCAATATCATACGTGAAATACTTCATATTAAAGCGCCATACTAAAAGAAAAAAATTACGGTGTTTCGAGTGACTTATAAAGAATTTATTTGAGTTATCTACTGGTGTAGCCACTTGTGTTAGCGTTTTAGAGAGTTTGTAGAAAATGTTAATGACACGTCCATAAGTTGGTTAGATATGTAACACTGACACTTCAAATCGATGGCGTGCCCAACATGTATCAATATCTGACACCGCCACAACACCAACACATGCGGTTATATTCAACTATTTCATTTTTTTCAAATCATTATCGGTATCAACATCAATATCGTGTCTGGTATCGGTGTCTGCGTCAGTGTCAATGAACTTTCTAGGAAAAAAAGATCACAACTGATATGGACACAATTTAACCACATTTTCTCTTTAATTATAGAAATATATTATATTCAATTAGTGCTTAGTGAAGCTGATTTCCAAATGCATTACACTATATACTGAAACTAGAAGCCTCGTTGATTTACGAAAGCTCCAAACATTCTTTATTTTTTTGAAAGAAAAAAAAAATATCAAGTCTTAGTGAATTTATTCAAATCATTAAAGTTGAAAGAAATGTATAAAATCTTGGATAAAGTTACCTTAAGAAATTTACCAAGGTACGGCAGTACAATTGAGAAGGAAGCCAAAGACAGACCCAAAACCTCTGTTCTCTACATATAACAGTAAAAAACACAGCAATTTAAGATCACCACATAAAAACATATAAAGGTTAAATATGGTTTTACTTTAATCACAAATAAAATTTGAGAGTAAATACCCGAGTTTTTCCCTAACAAAAATTACTGAGACATTAGAAATAAAAAATATCAATTTAGTCCTTAAGAAATCCAACACAAAGGTTTTTCTCGTCGCCACAACCGCAACACAACCACAATTGAAGTCACAAAAGCCACATTTAACCCCAAATCTCATCAATGTTAAGGTGCGATTGCAATTTAAAACCTTGTATTAGTGTGGTAAATCACGAAAAAATAGCGGTTTGTTTAAATCCAGTGTGCTATAGTACTATAACGTCACTATAGCAGCTATTTGAAAATATCTTGTACTAAGTAAGATATCACAGAACAATAGTGATCCATTCAAATTATGATATATATGCTATAGTGCTATAGTGCCACAATTTGACAACACTGTCTTGTATTTAACCTTAAAAACAACACTTGTGTAGTTACATTTCCTAATCACCATAGCACACATGTCCTTGAAGGTGTAAACCGGTGGAACGAGTTAGGAAGCTTAAGGAGGAGGTCCGGGCTCGATCCCTGCTACTAACAAATTCTCTCTCCCCTAAACAAATTAACCACTAACAATTTGTCTCTAAGAAATCACTATAGCACTAACACTTTTGTATTTAAATGATAAAAAATTTATATACACAGTCAGTGTAAATGTTTTTTATATTGTCAGTTAATCATAACCATCAGATTATTGTAAACGTTTGACTTTAACGTGTATAGAACTGCCTTGCCAAAAACACAAAAAACCGAACCGAACTGCAGAACTGAACCGAACCGAACCAAAAAAAACTGAACCATTACTAACAATTATGAAACTGAACTGAAACAGTTCGGTTCGGTTCAGAATAGTTTGGTTCGATTCGAAACAGTTCCGTAACTAAAAATCAATTTCGTTTGTTTTTTTTATATTCTTTTCAACGGTACCAATAATTACAATCCGGTTCGGTACAGTTCGGTTTAAAACAGTTCAATTCAGTTCGAAATGCAAACAGTTCGGTTCAATTCAGTTATTTTAAATTTAGCAAACAGTTCGGTTCGGTTCAGTTTTCATCTCGAACTGAACCATACTCATATATATCTAAGAGTAATGATGCATGGTGCGAATTTCATCCAACGAAAAAATAAACGAAATGTAAATGTTCTCCATTATCACCCATGATGTCACCACCTCCCCATGAATTCCACCAAACCTGGAAATTTAAGTGTGACCATCTAATATAGCCTATGCACGTGTTGTTTGTTTCGTTGATTTTGGTCGCTCTATATGTCGCATCAAATAGCAGTACTCTATATCTAAAGTTTCACATATGAATGGTTGTGATTTATCAACATTGTATGAAAATTAATCTCAAATTTAAATACAACAAAAAGAATGTTACATATGCATATTTAACCCATTTAATTGAATAAGAAAGGGAAAATGAAAATCTTACTAGCTGTGCTGTTGTAACAGTAGCAGAATCAGAACCAAGAAAATGATTTAAGAGAAGAAGTGAACCAAAAGCATAACCAATCCATCTAGGTAAGTAAGATTCATCAAAACCAGGTATACCTGAAATCAAACAAAAAACACACACCAAATGAATACAATAAAAAAAAACATTCTCAAAACAAGAGAGAGAGAGAGAGAGATAGAGAGAGAGAGAGACCCAATGTGAAGCGAAGAACAGAGAGATTGAGCTGTTGTTGTTGTTGGGTTGAGTTGGTGGAATTGGGTGGTTGAAGATTTGCACGAACAATAATTGTTGTTGTAGATTTTGTGGAACATGTTTTGGGAAAAACAACGTTGTTGTTGCGAGGAATCAAAGGTTTCAAAGATATTGTCGTGGTTACGCTGTTCATCTTTTCTTTTCTGGCTAATGTTTCATAACTGTTATCACCATTCCAACAACTAAGGTGATAAAAGTTGATTTTTTTTCTTTTGTTCGGTAAAAAATATCAAAATGTTAACAAACAAGTTTGGACACCGCGTCAAACACGGTATAGAATTTCGTTATACTTTAGGGAAAGAATATTATGATGTATCATGTGTCAAAATTTTGGTTGAAATAGTGGAGGTTGAACAAAAAATAAGTGGGAAAAAACTCATATTTAAGTCTTAAATTTTTGGATAAAGATGTTGTATCATTCTCATTCGTATGGTTGTTCTTTCTCCAATGTGGCAATCCACACTAGTGTTGGCTCCCTTAGAAGGTCCAATGATGGTATCGTATCCCGGTTCAATATTGTGAGGGAACGCTTTTGGTAGTGGATCACGTATATGAAGATTGTGACACTTAATGGATAGATGTTAATTTGTCAAGTGTGAGTAAAAATTTCTACTGTATGCAATAGTAGATATTGAGCAACATATAAGTTTGGGGACTCATATATCTAATGTCTTACGATTTCATGTGAAGATGTGATATCAATTGAACTTGTATGATTTGTCTTAGCATAGTGCGATGATACAACTCATTGTAGGCTTTCAAAAAAGACTCAATATTATGATGATTTTGTTTTGTTAGTTTTTGAGTGTAATTTGTTGAAATTTTTACCTCAAGTATTTTAGTTTTTGGATGTTATTCGTTTCCATGCAATTTTGTTAATCAAGCGATGTTACAATAAATTTCTTCAATTTTCGTCTTTGGTGGAATCATAGTGGAAAAATATAGACGTGTTATACTTAGTTGACAAAATATTTGCTTATTAGACATTTTAAATTGATGTCATATTTGTTAATGAGTCAAATATTTCGCTAGGATAATTTTCTAGTAATCTCCTACGCCTTTAACAAATACATAAAATTACCAACAACTCGTTTATATTCTCTATACTTTCACGGATAAAACATACACTTCTTAGTTTTTTCCCCCTCATCATTGGTCTTATGTTCAAATTTATTTTTCATATTCTTTCTTTTTCTAATTTTCTTTCTCTCTTTTAATAAAATATGGGAACACAAATCTCCCTCCATGAAATCACCATCAATCCACCTTTTTTTACAATGTTGTATCTTCGTCTGATCTTATTTGGTTGTGTCACCAGATCTCAAACGAAGAGAGTTACACTTAAGGGAGATATGATAATGTGTAATTGTGACTTAAAGTTTCATATTAGATGCAAGAGTAGATGTTAAAAAACATATAAATGATATGACCAATATATCCAATGTGTTAAAGTTTTGATAATAACGTGGTGTCACTCTCACTTGTCCGGTCATTCTAAGCCTAATGTGTTGTTCCAGCTCATTATAGTCTTCATCCGAACACTAAACATTATGATTAGCTATTGTGTTGGTTTTTTAATGCTTTTTTTTTTAAACAAAGGAAGTTGCAGCAACAACGGCAACCCCTAAAATATTAATTGGTTTCTTGTGTTAATTTGATTTTTTATGTCATTTATTTAATTTTTATACTAAAAATAAGTTTTTGGATGTTTTTCCCTTTCATGTACTATTTTTTAATCAATCTCTATTATTTCAAATTTCTTCACTTTTGTTCTTTGGTTGGATTTAAGTATAGAAAAATGTGGACGTATAATGTTGAGTTGACATAATTTGTGCTTATTTAAAAAAATGTCGTGGCATTTTTTTAATTGAGCCTAATTGTTTGCTAAATTAATTACCCAAAAATCTCTAACTTCTTCGACAAACACATAAAATTACCAGCAAATGACTCTATTCCTTATAACCTCCTCGACGACATACATACGATTTTTTTTTTGTTTTTACCAGTATCATTTATCTCAATAACAAATTTATTTTTCATTTTCTTTCATTTTCAATTTATTTTCTCTCTTCTCATGAAATACAACAATGTAAACCTCCCTCCATTAAATTACGTCGTCTCATATTTTTGATCATGTTGTGCCTTCATTTGATCTTATTTGACTATGTTAGATAATTACATATGTGGATACTCACACACTCAAGGGAGAGATGTTAATGTGTCAAATATAAATTAAAATTCTACAATAGATGGAAGAGAAAATGTTGAATAACATACAAGTGAGTGAGCAATATACATATGCCTAAAGATTTTGTATGAAAATGTGGTATCAATCTCAATTGTATGGTTTCTCTTAGCCTAATGTGACAATACAACCAAATGTAGGCTACAGGGGTAGTTCCAACATTATGTGATTTACTTTGTTAGCTTTTAGGTGTCATTTGTTTAATATTTTTAATCTTAAATTTTTGATTTTGGATGTCATTAATTTTCATGCATTTTTTTTGTCAAAGGCAATATATGTTTTTATTCAACTTTTATTATTTTAAATTCTTTCACTTTTGGTCTTTAATGGAATCTGACAAAGAAAAATTGTAGATGTGCTATTCTGAGTTGGCAAAATACATGTTTATTAGACTTTTTCAATTGATGTGAATTTCTTTTTAATGAGTCTAATATTTTGGTAGCATGGTTACTCTATTATCTCCATTTTCTTCAACAAATCCATAAAGCTATCAACAACTCACCATCTTCTCTTACCATTTCTCTCATGCTCAAATTCCTTTGTCACCTGATTTCTTTTTTTGATATGTTTTCTCTCTTTTCACGAAAGAAAGCAGTAAAAATATCCCCTTTTCAAGACTACCGCCGATCGGCATTTCTATAACATGTTATGCCTCTGGCCTTATTTGGTTATTTAAACATCTCATAGATACAAAGAGTTTCACACTTAAGGAAGAGATGCTAACGAGTCATGTGTGAGTTAAACTTCCACACATTAGATCCAAGAGTAGATATCGAGCAACCTGCAAGCGAAATGACCAATATACCTAATGTTTTAAGCTTTTTGATGAAGATGTTGTGTCAATCTCATCTGTGCGGTTTCTATTAGTCTAATATGATGATGATCCAACTCATTATAGCCTCCCTTGGAACTCCGAACATTACGATGAAATTTTTTGTTAGTTTTTTAATATCATTGTTCAATATTTATATATTAAATATAAAAAAAAACATTTCTTTTTTTTAATGTTATTTCAAATTTCTTTATTTTTAGTTTTTGGAGGAATTAACAATAAAAAATGCTAATGTGGATGTTGAGTTGACAAAATGCATGATTATTAGACATTTTTGTGATTGATAAATTAGGGAAATAATTTGATAAGTGCTAGAAAGTAGTAAATAATTGATATATATTAAGCACTTCTGGTTACTTGTTACACAAGTTATCTAGGGAAAAGCCATGAAAATATGATAAAATGCCCTATTATACTTTTTATGTCTTACTTGATCCAATTATCTCTATCATGCTTTTTGGTTACTTGTTACACAAATTAGAGAGAGAATAGAGCAAAATTGAGGGTTCATCATAGGGCAAGAATGTTAGTATTTGGTTCACTATGAATCTTTGAGAAATCAAGACTTAGCTACATATCTTCATCTTTTCTTCCACTTTTGTAATGTTATCATGACAATGGTCAACTAAATATCCTTTGTTGCGATTAGAGGTACTTGATCAAGCTTAGATGTAATCTTTTGATCTTTGAAAGATATGATTCTAGCATTCTATGTGATATTGAGTTTATTCTTGTTATTCATTCTTATGTTTTAAATGTTATTGAAAAATACTTTTGAATCTAGGGTTAGAATAATCATCTATCAAAACAATGATTTTAGACATAAGATTTGTGTTTTGATAATGACACAAAGTATTAGAACATGAATGATGTTGTCGGATGATACGTGGTAATATCAATAAAAAGCTAGAATTTGTATATGTGGTCATTAGAATATATTTCATGCTTGATTGACGAACTCTAATCCCAATGCTTTTACGCCTTATTACTCTCCATTTTTACTACCGCATTTTAGTTCAAATAGTTTTCATAACAAACTATTGATTAATGGAAATAAAAGTTTTTTATGCAATAAACATACCTTAAAAGTTATGACTTTTTCTCGTAAAAACGACCAAAATAATTTTGGTAATTTTCTTATATTAAGCACCAAATGGAGTATATAATATGGAAATAGATTTAAGAGTTCATCTTCTCATAACCACTTTCTCTCCTAACATCTTCATAAAGAATAAACAACCATGTTAAAAAACATTATTCTTCAAAAATTGTTATTTTCAACTCTGTGATACCCCCTCAATGTGTTTGTGATATTAAAAAGTTACTTTTGAATACTCCCCCTTAGCTTTCTTTATGACCACATTTAAAAAGGGACAGAAAAGAATGACGGAATAATCAGAAGACTAATGAAGAATAAAATAAACGGGAAGAAAAACTTAAAGAGAATGAAAAAAAACTTAAAAACTTAAAGGACCACTAAGTAGAGACGTCCTTCCCGTCATCCAATAGCCGCCCTCCCTCCACGTCATACCGTGCCGACATCACCTTATACCACAAACTCTTTCTATCCACCAACAACCGCCAACACCACCAACCTCCTTTCTCAAACAAACAGAGTTTCAATCAACCCAAAATATTTTCATATGGTCCTCACTACCCATCCCCTCCAAAAAAGTTTAAAATAGATTCAATAGAGGAGACGCTACCTGAAGGAGCCTTGAAGAAACAAAGAGCATAAACAGACAGAGATGGCAGGACAGACTTCAACAGAACCAGATGACCACCCAAAGATAAATGTTTAGATTTCCAACCCGACTGTCCAGATTTAATACGAAGAATCAACGGTTCCCAAATAGCCAAGCGTCTCGCATCACCACCTATAGGCAGACCCAAATACACAAAGGGGAGAGAGTCGATCCTGCAATTCAACACCAATGCTACCTCGGATAACCAAGAGTTTGAGACATTAACACCAACCAACTGGCTCTTGGAAAAATTCACCTTCAAACCAAACAGAGCTTCAAACAGAAGAAGAACAACATGCATAGCCCGAACATTAGCCCATGATTTCTCTCCTAAGATTAATGTGTCATCCGAAAATTGAAGATGAGAGACAATCACCAGAACACTTCTATCCATCTTATAACTAGAGAATAGGTGATTCTCAGACAGGGACTCAATCAAAACATGGAACCCTTCTGTGGCAAAAAAAAACAAGAAAGGGAAGAGCGGGTCACCTTGCCTCAAACCTCTCTCCAAAAGAAACTTCTTTGTTGGAGACCCATTAACCAAGACTGAAGCTGTAGCCGACCCAATACATTCTTTGATCCACTTCTGCTAAAGAGTCGGAAACCCCATCTTTATGGTGCATTGAAGAGGCTGTAGAACAATATTTACCGTACATTGAAATCCAGGACAGATAATAGTTGATTTAGTGAATTAATTGATTTTCCTTAAAAAAAAAAGGATAATAATGTTTTTTAACGGCTTGATAATATTATTTTTTTAGTAAACGACATGATAATAATTGATATAATGAAGTAAATCATGGACTACGGTCAATTTTGGTAAATCAAAGGTATCTTTTGTGTACTAATGGAGAGAGTGGCCCCCTACACATCAATAGAGATCAAACTCAATACCATATGATTAAGAATTTCAAGTATACCACTTGTACTACATTAAATTAGTTTCAAAATTGTGTTTAAATAAGGACAAAATATCTTCTTGTTTTTTTTAACAATATTTTGGTGTAAAGAATGTTTTGACTTTGGTTGTATCTCATTTGACACCTTGGCTTGCCACATTTTTTTTGGCTCTAAGAACCTGGTTTACCATTTATTGAGTATTTCCTTCAAACCATTTATTGTTCGAACTCAAGACATTTGTTTAAAGAATTTGAGTCAAATTATACCCAAACAACAGTAATGTTGGTGAAAAAGCATCTAAGTAAATACTAAATAGTTAATATCAATTTTTTTTACTTCCATTAAAATTTAAGTAAAATACATTTAGTTTTTAAAGTGAAGGGGGGTTTTATTTATAAATTAATTAGCACTAATTGTCATTTTACAATATTATTCTCACTGAATTACCAACTCTAAATGAAATAACCATGAAACAATCTAAATTATTATCCCTTCTAAGCAAAACTAATTTATTTTCAGAGATTTAAATATTTAATTATAATTTGAATAACTTGATCACCTTGTCGAAGATCATCAACATATTTTGCGAGTAAAGGGCTGGTTTCATGTTTATGCAGGCTATCAATACATTCAAGAAGGTATTGCATAATATAAGCTGAATCTTTAGCCATGTCTTGATAATTTTCGAGATCCAAATTAAATTTTGCATTCGCAATCCTATAACTGACACTATCAAGTTTAAATAAATCTAGTGAACAACGATAATAATAATTTCTTACCGTATCATTTTCAGCACTTTGAATTAATTTATTTAAGAGGTTAAATGTGTTTGTCCAATTGTCATTGAGCACATCAATTGTGACTTAAAGTTCCATATCAAATGCAAGTGTAGATGTTGAAAATCATATAAGTGAGATGACCAATATACTTAATGTCTTAAAGTTTGAGGATGATGTGGTGTCAATCTCACATATGTGCTTGCTCTTAGCTTAATGAGATGGTCCAACCCATTGAAGGAAAAAGACATTACAAGGGACAAGGGACATGACAAAAATGAAATTTTTGTCCCTCACTAAACCATATCACAACTTTTTATCTCATAATAGTTGTATACCAAAATAGGCTTTTGTCCACCAAAACTCGAATAAGATAAAAAGTTATTCAATGTCATAAAATTTTATCATGTATTGTTCTGCATTGTGTTGTGCTATTTTGTTCGGTACTTACTGTTTTGAAAATGAAACACACCTTAATAAAACTTTTATTTCCATTAATCAATATTTCAGGAATGGCTTGCTTTCTTCTATTTGTCACGTTTCATATTAGATTTTTTTCATACTCCTGCTAGTATGTTTTTAATAAAACAAAATTATAAATGTCGTTGTTTCTAGCTGGCTACCAATCTAAGAGTTGGTTCTTATAAAAAAAAATAGTGATCTAAGTATTGGTTAAGTATTGGTTAGGTGGATTGTAGAATATTAATTTTTAGAATCACATTTCTTCAAGTTGTACAGGGTAATGATCTTCATAATTTACTCAAAACAATGTTAAATATTTTTCTTAGTATAAAATTTCCTTTTAGTGATATTAATTAATTACACCCTCCATTATTTCTAACTCATGTAAAAATGTGCTTAAATTAGTAAAAAGAAATTAGTTAATAATATTTTTTTTAACAATGTGTTTTAACTTCAAAAACTCAACTACATGTGAAAGAACAAGGTAAAAAATATTCTTATATTATGAATATCAAATATTCTAAAATTAAAATATATGACACACAATCTTACAAACTAAACTAAACTAAACTTAATCCTCTCGCCATGCACACATGCACGCATGCGCGCGCACCCGTCCACACACACAAGCATGTTACTAATATTATTTGTTGCACAATTCATTCATCTTTTGAATAGAAGGTCGTTTAAGAATGGCTAATCTACTTTCACTGTTCTTTGTCATGGGAATGACATTGACTTGTTTCATGTGATCCGAAGTGTAACAGCTTGTTCCACCTTTGATGTATTATATGAAGCAGTGTTCTATTTTGACAAACAATTTAATTTAATCAGTCTATCTTTATCATTTTTTTGAAATCATTATTCTCTTACACCATTTTTTTGAAATCATTGTTCCTCTAATTTTTGAAAGGGAGTGTGACAGGGATCACAATTTTCTCCCTGGAAAAAATTCATAACAAGTTACACAATGGAAATAAATCCTCTTCTAGTGCCAATGGAAATAACAATGAACATATAACAGTTATATAAATTTTTTGTACTTTGTAAACTGCGAGGTCAATGGAAATAACAACTCTTCTGGTGTTTGGTGCCGGAACACTACTGAGCGTCTCAGTGATGGTTTTGAACTTAGTGGCACCACTTTGGCTGACATTGATGATGAGTTTGTTGATGTCTGCCTCCCTCAACTTCTCATCAACACTAGACTCATTGTGTGATATGCAGCCGAAGAAACTTTACCTCAGTTATCAGGGTCGGACCTTGGGGTGTGCAAGAAACTCAATGGAATTGGGCCTCCCTAAGGTATGGGCCTCTAAAAAAAATTAAGCCTATTAGAATTGTGTCATCTTGCTTTTGGTGTTAGGTGAGTGTTTTTTGAGAGGTGGTTTGAGGTTACGGTAGTGATTTTCACCTTTGAGTGTACCACATATATGCAACACCTTGTATTACGGGCCTCTTCTCATTTGCAGAATCAAGCCTCCAAATTCGTAGGAACAACCCTGTCAATTATATAAATTCAAGTAAAGTTTTCACATCAATAGATTACGGTACAATGAAACTTTAATTTAACATTTGGATATTTTTGAATTATTGAAGTTCAACTTCAAGCTAGCTAGGCTTCTTATGCTAATAATAATGTCAAATATATATCCTCTTGCTTTCCTCTTGTTGTCATGTAATTTCATATGATAAAGATTTTTTACATCATGTAACATGTGCAACTTGGTTTCTAGCTTGCTTCTAATAAAAAATATATGAGTATCATATGATATTCCAAAAGGAAGGAAGGATGAAAGAAGGTCAAAACTTGAAAATACTTTCAATCTCAAAGCTCTAGCGTTAAATGCTTCTCAACTCATAAAGATTTTTGGGCAACATGGATTTTCTGCAAAAGAGATGATATTTGATCTTTTGGATAAATTTAAGCATGAGACTGATATTCAAATAGTAGAAACCAGACTTTTCACATACCATATGTCACTCATATTTAGAAATAATTAACATTATAGATATATATGTTTTTAAATGTGGAAAATATAGAGTTTAGTTGATCAAAGACAAAAATTGAAATATGAAAAGTATCATCATTAGAGATTTTGATTGTGAAAAAGTGTGTTTTTTTTCAAGCAAAGACTAATCGAAAGGGATCCAAGTTTGGACTCAAAATTTGCTTAAAGTCTCTCCAAAACATAAAGTCTTGGTGACAATGTTGAACATCCATTAGATGCGACAGGGACGAATTTTGATAGCTCATACTTCAAGTCTTTGGTCTCAAACATGGTTAAATTACACCCTTCAATAATGTAGGGTGTAATTAATATTTTTTAATTTAACTACTTTTTGATATGAGTTAAATTAGTAATAATAAAAAAACAGTTAAAAATAATATATTTGTTAACAGTGTGTTTTAACTTCAAAAACTCAACTTCACATAATAAAGAAGATTCTTATATAATGAATATCAAGTATTCTAAAATTAACTCTAGGGGCACTGGTTAATGATTAAAAAATAGATATAATTGATAAGTTTTATATTAAAAAAAAGAGACTTCTACGGTACACTCACACATTTTAGTGTACCGTACTCTTGTTTCACAAAATTTATAAAGTAACGATTATTTTTTTAAAATAAAAAGCTATTAGTCAATATTTATGTTTTAGAAAACATCATTTCATAAGAAAAAAAATATCATTTCATTGTTTATAAGGATTATATTAAAAAATTTACATTTTGTCATAAAAAATAATCAACATTCATTGTTATGAGTAATAAAAATTTGTAAAAAATTAAATTTTATTTCGTCAAAGCTCTTGATAAATAAAATTTAATTAGTATAGTTGTCAATGATATAAAATAATTATTTTTCTTCAAAAAAATCAATTCATTTATTATTAATTTAATGACTTGGTGTACCGATACACCCAAATTTATTGGGTGTACCATATAAATTGCCTAAAAAAAAGGTTACTTTTTAAAGTTTCAATACATTGAACGCATCATTTCCCATTTAAAATATATACTCCCTCCGTTTCATAATACTTGTCCATTTTAGAGAATAATTTTGTTTTACAATATTTGCCACTTTCAAGTTTTATTATCTTGTCAATAATACTCTTACATATTTATTGTAGAGAGAGAAAAAATAGAATGAAATAATAAATTGTTAAGGGTATTATAGAAAACACACACATAATTTTATCAAAAATAACAAAATTTATTTGATTTATTGGTTACTTCAATTTCTCTAAAATGAACATGTATTTTGAATTAACACACAACTCTACAAACTAAACTAAACTAAACTAAATCATGTCACCGCATGCACGCACGCACCCACACACAAGCATGTGGCTAATTATATGCTTTTATCATTCAGACACATTTCAAACTCCCAATTATATCCTCAATTTCTCACTAAAAAAGAATATTAGTATTGTGAATTGTTCATAATAACCTCAAAGATTTCCTTCCCTGATAAATTCGAAACATTTACTACCAACTTGGTTTCTTGTGATGGATCAACCTCACTTGCATGGAAAGAGGCTCATGCTCAGTGAGGAGAGAAAGTGTGTACTTGTGCTGAAGGGGTGAAATACAGGAATGGCTAATAAAGTTAGTGATGGGATAAGGTGTCTTATGAACAATTTTGTCGCATTGATAGTCCATAAGATGGAGAGGTAGTCTTTTTGGTCTAGCGGATTTTCTTAGGGAGGTAGGCAAAGTTGGTTCAATGTTAGTGTTAGTGTAAGGGAGAGGTGAAGATGGAGAGGAGTCTGGTGTGTTATTTTTGGCTGGTAGGTCAGTAGGAGGTGAGGCTATGGGTGTTGGTGGTGGTGGACTGGAATGTGGTGTGCCAGGAAGTGTGAGGTACTCCCAACTAGATTTAGTAGGAGATAAAGATTTGTATGGAAAAATAGTTTCTTCAAATTGAACGTGTCTAGAAACAGTGATTGTGAAATTATGAAAGTCTAGAGCAACATAGCCCTTCATCCCTTGTCTAAAACCGAGAAAAACACATTTGCGAGCTCTATGGTCCAATTTGGATTTATGACAATCTTGAGTAGTAACAAAGTAGAGTGATCCAAACACTTTGAAACTAGATAAATCTGGCAATTCATTGTACACTAGTTTATAAGGAATTTCTCCTTGAATAGCATTAGAAGGTACTCTATTCATAATAAAAATAGCACGTGCGACTGCAAATCCCCAAAACTTGGAAGGCAAATAGGATTGTAAAAGAAGGGCTCTTGCTATATTCAAAATACATTGATGCTTGCGTTCCACCCGTCCATTTTGTTGTGGTGTCCCTACACAACTGGTTTGATGAACGATACCTTTGCTAGCATAGAAATCAGCAAGAGTGAACTCTGGTCCATTATCGCTACGTAAGACCTTGATTTTGGCATTAAATTGTGTCTCAACATAAGCAACAAAATTCTTAACTTGTGTCATTGCCTCATGTTTGCCCTTTAAAAGTACCAACCATGTAAATATACTAAAATCGCCAACAATGGTTAGAAAGTACTTGTGTCCGTGCATAGTGGCAGTAGAAAACGGATCGCATAAGTCCATGTGCAATAATTCAAAACAACAAGAGGCTCTATGGTTACTGAAGTTAAACGGCAACTTCTTTTGCTTAGAAAGATGACAAATATCACAACTTGCTGTATCTTTATTCAAAACAATATTAGGATACAATTTTGCCATGGCCTCTATCCTACTACATGATGTATGACCAAAACGGAAGTGCCATAGGGCAGTTTTAGGAATGGTAACTGAGTTACAGTGAGTACCTGCCATATAAACCGGTGAAGGACCATGAGAAATAGTGCTATCTAAATAGTAAAGTCCATTCACCTTTCTACCCGAACCAATCATCTTCTGCATTGAGGATTGAATCAAACATAAATTGTCAGTGAACACAAAACTGCAGTCCAATGCTTCAGCTACTTTTGAGATAGATATCAAATTGTAATGGAATTGAGGCATGTATAGGACACCAGTGAGAGTGATCAAATATGTGACATGAATATCACCAATAATATTTGTGTGCACTAAGTTTCCATTTAGCAATCTAATAGGAATATCATGCACCCTTTTATATCGACTAAACATGCTAAGGGAACAACAAACATGATCGGTAGCTCCATTGTCCAATATCCAGGCATCTATGGAACCAGAAATAGAGTAGCATGAGACACAAGTCTTACCTTGTGTCACGTCAGAGTGAGGCTTTGGTGCTGATTGTGCAAAAGGTCCAGCATGATGAACAACATTCACCGCATGCTCAACATCACCCTTGACAGTGTTCTTGAGAATAGATCGGAGAGCTTGCATCTCCTCAATGCTAAAGAAAGATCCAGAGCAAGAGTCATCCATATGAGCAGAGACCGACCTAATATATGTATCATCGGTATCTACACAATTAACTGCAGCCATCAGGTGCTTCGCAGGTGCAGAACCATCGCGAAATCTGAAGCTCGAAGGATAGTCATGCTTTCGGTAACATGTATCCACAGCGTGACCAGTGCGATTGCAATAACTGATGGATCAACCTCACTTGGTTTCTTATATTATGAATATCAAGTATTCTAAAATTAAAATATATGACAAGTGATAATTCACACACACACAACCCTACAAACTAAACTAAACTAAATCCTCTCACCACATACTCATATATATACATGTATGTGGCTAGTTATATTTGCTAAACAATTCATTCATCTTTTTAATTCTTAGAAGATCATTTAGGAAAGGCTAATCTACTTTCACCGTTTTTTGTCGTGGAAATGACATTAAGTTGTGATGAATTGGTCAGAAGAACATGATTTCAAGAACCGAAGAGTTAAAAAAAAAAAAGTAAATTGATTGAGCATGAACTACTACATGCTTAGCTGCCCTTTTGTTGATTCGATTGTTAAAAACAATGTCCAAAGAGCTGGTCTAGTTAGAATGAACTTTCATGATTGTTTCATACAGGTTACGATCTCTCTCACTCTCTCTGATTCAATCACAATTTTAACTTGAAAATTTTATCTTATATTTTCAAATTTCTTCTTATAATACTCCCTCCATTACAAAATACTTGTCCATTTTAAAGAAATTGTAGTAACAAAGAAACCAAATAAATTTTGTTATTTTTTATGAAATTATGTGTGTGTTTTCTATAATACTCTTAACCATTTATTATTTCATTCTATTTTTTCACTCTCTACAATAAATATGTAAGAATATCATTGACAAGACAATAGTTAATGTTGCATTGAAACTTGAAAGTGACAAGTATTGTGAAACAAAATTATTCTTCAAAATGGACAAGTATTATGGAACAGAGGGAGTAGTATTTATACTAAAAGGTGGTTAGTTTTTGTGTATTATAGGGATGTGATGGGTCTGTTTTGGTTGATTCCATTGATGATAACACATCGGAAAAGGATTCTTTTCCAAAGCATCTCACGATAAACTAAAGCCTCTCATGATAAACACGGGCGCGTGCGTGCGAGCGCTCGCATGTGACTAATTATATTTGTTGCACAATTCATTCATCTTTTGAATTTTTAGAAGATCATTTAAGAATGGATGATTTACTTTCGTTGTTCTGGGAATGACATTGACTTGTTTCAAATAAGGAGTAGTAAACGGCTTGAGTAAACGGATGTAGTAGTTCACGCTCAAGCCATTTAGTACTCCTAATTTGAGTTTAAAAGGCTATGAAGTAATTGATAACATGAAAGAATAGCTAGAAAAAAATGTTTCGATGTGGTTTCTTGTACTGATGTTCTAGACATGGTTGTGAGAGATGCAATTTCTTTTCTAAGATAAAATATTCTTTAAACTTTCTTCTTTGAGATCTTCTTTAAACTTTTCATATTTTCGTATCAATTGTGTTTTGTAAAATGTGCATGTTAGGGTTCCCATGTTATGATATTCCAAAAGGAAGGAAGGATTGAAGAAGGTCAAAACTCGAAGATACTTTCAATCTCCTAGTCCCAACATTCAATGCTTCTCAACTCATAAGGATCTTGGGCTACATGGATTTTCTGCAAAAGAGATGGTGTCTCTTTTTGGTAAATTTAAATATGATATTAATATTTCTATACATTAAAGTAAGATGATGTGACAAAATACTATTGATTAAGTCAAATCAAATGGTAGAAACGAGACTTTTCACATATCATATGTCACTCTTGTTTAGAAATAATTAACATTATTTTTTGAGAGGAAATAATTAACATTATTGATATGTCTTTTAACGTGGCTAGTTAACATTATTGATATGTCTTTTAAAAGGCTATGAAGTAATTGATAACATGAAAGAATAGCTAGAAAAAAATGTTTCGATGTGGTTTCTTGTACTGATGTTCTAGACATGGTTGTGAGAGATGCAATTTCTTTTCTAAGATAAAATATTCTTTAAACTTTCTTCTTTGAGATCTTCTTTAAACTTTTCATATTTTCGTATCAATTGTGTTTTGTAAAATGTGCATGTTAGGGTTCCCATGTTATGATATTCCAAAAGGAAGGAAGGATTGAAGAAGGTCAAAACTCGAAGATACTTTCAATCTCCTAGTCCCAACATTCAATGCTTCTCAAATCATAAGGATCTTGGGCTACATGGATTTTCTGCAAAAGAGATGGTGTCTCTTTTTGGTAAATTTAAATATGATATTAATATTTCTATACATTAAAGTAAGATGATGTGACAAAATACTATTGATTAAGTCAAATCAAATGGTAGAAACGAGACTTTTCACATATCATATGTCACTCTTGTTTAGAAATAATTAACATTATTTTTTGAGAGGAAATAATTAACATTATTGATATGTCTTTTAACGTGGCTAGTTAACATACTCATATATATACATACATGTATGTGGCTAGTTATAGTTGCTGCACAATTCTTAGAAGATCATTTACGAAAGGCTAATCTACTTTCACCGTTTTTTGTCGTGGAAATGACATTAAGTTGTGATGAATTGTTTAGGAGAACATGATTTCAAGAACCGAAGGATTAAGAAAAAAAAAGTAAATTAATATAGTTGGATGGAAAAGTGCAACAGTGTAATCGCTGCATGACTGAAAGAACCAATATGGTATTTAAAAAACAAAAGAGATTATTCCAATACAAACGTCAAATTTAAAAGACCCGTATTTGACCGTTAAAATAACAAAATCCTAAGTTGAACACACACTTTTATTAATATTTTAATAAATATTCAAATTGTGTGTGGATATTTAAAATTAGAATGAGTTTGATATAACTGTTTTAAACCACCATGATTTGCAACAACTACAAAGGCTCAGTTTGATACCAAAATCACATTGTAACAATAAACAAAACAAAAAGAGAATTTTTTTTCTTTTCTTTTCATCATTTGGACAACACACATGCTCCCTCATGTCTACATATATGTTTTCTTCCCTATAGTCTTCACTAAGTTTACAATCCACCACAAAGTGAACTTACTTTCTTTCCTTTTGTAATTTGTTACACTTATGCAAAACCAACACAACATGTTGTGTTCAAACAGCCTCTAACCTCTAAAGTGAGAGGAATGAGACTATAAATTGCAAACTAAAAATCATACGAAGAAAACAATTCATAAGGAAATACAATAGAGAATTAGAGGGTTCCTAGAAGAAAAAAATTTGTTTATGGATTTTTAAAATTGTGTAAAGAGTAACCTTTCACTAGCATCTTGAAATTCATCTTATACTACCATTTCCACACAATTTTTACCATTTCATTTATAGATTAGCCTTATTGCTCATAAAAGATATATGTTCATAAAAAAAAACTTAATCCTAAACTAAATTCTAATCCATTATCTTGTTATCATTTTTGTCTACCATTTCTCTTTTTGTAAAAAAATAAAATATAAGTGATATTTCTTTTTGATATTTTTATGGCATTACTTCCCCTAAAAAAAGATTATTATGGCACTATATATTTCCCCTAAAAAAAAAAAAAATTATGGCATTACTACTTCTCTTGTTTTAAAAATGAAAAACGTTTTTTTACTACCTATTATATCTCTTGTTATTTTATAAAACTTGATTTCAATTTTAGTCCAAGATGGAAAAGGACAGAATAATTCTAAGGTCCAATAGTCATCAGTAGTTCTTCATCAGCTCATGATCCATTCACTGCAAATTCATCAACTTACGACTTTTCAACAACAACCTTTGCAAGTCTTCAACTAGAGTTTATTTGCGGAGGTTGTTGATGTAGATTTGAGAGTTGATGAGTTCACACAGTTAATGAGTTTCGAGTTGACGAAGAGTGTTGATGATTACTTGAACTTTATGGTTCTTTTGCATGTTTTCCATTTTGTATTTTCCTTCTTTCTTTTTTGGGTAAATACCTCTTTACGTCCCTGTAATATTAGCGAATATCAGTTTTAGTCTCTGTAAAAAAAAATATTTAGATTATGTCCCTGTAATTTCAGATTCTTCCACTTTTGGTCCATCCTTTCATCACGTCAGCGGAATCTGCATAAATTACGTCCCTGTAATTTCAAATTCCTCCCACTTTTGATCCCTGTAATTTCAGATTCCTCTACTTTTGGTCCCTAATTTTACGTGCCATGTATGCAGATTCTGCTGACGTGGTGAAATGAGGGACCAAAAGTGGAAGAATATGAAATTACAGGGACAAAATCTAAATCTTTTTTTTACAGGGATTAAAATCGGAATTTGCTAATATTGCAGGGACGAAAAGAGGTATTTACCCTTTTTTTTTTTTGAAACAAAATTTTTATTAAGGAATAGGTTGTACAAACTTCACTAGCATAGACCCACGTCGTGTATAGATGTTTTGTTGGTCGATATGAAATATACAAAGTGAATCTAGAGTGGGTGGGGAGACAGATTCCCTCTTAATTTTTTTTTTATCGAAAACGAGTTTTGAAAACAAGTTTGTCTAGAGCAAATTGGACTATTGGAATTTACACAACTGTTTAAATAAAACTAAACTAACAATGGTAATAACTCAACTATTCAACTTGAACAAGCAATTCACAATTGAATTATTAATATTTAATCAAACTTTAATACACAATCAAATTAAAAACCTAGTGATAGATATTGTGTACTAAAACTATCGAAGTAATAATTTGAAGTTCGTATCCACAAAGACTGTGTCAATTTCAATTTAGCAATGTTGTTATGATCTCTGATGTACAAAACTTGGGGGTTGCCCTATACATCTGGTTTGATTGCATGTAAATAAAAAAGATTATAAAATTGTTTTGAAATTAATAGGAGAAATGAGATCAGGTCTTTCGAATCTCCTGACTGCAATCGTTTTGTAGACTCACCTAAATTCAATGAATGTTTTTTTTTTCTTTCAGTTTTACGATGATTAACAAAATTAACTCTGATCAGTCCCTTGAGTCAGAGTTCTCTTCTTAGACTACAACCCCTAATTCCTTAGGTGGACTCATATTCTTTTAAGGTTTTCGAGAATCGGAGGGTTAACACACAAACAAACAAAAAAAGAAGTAAATTGATTGAGTATGAACTATTACATGCTTAGCTGCCCTTTTGTTAAAACAATGTCCAAAGAGCTTTGCAAGATGATCCCACCCTAGCAGCAGGTCTAGTTAGAATGCACTCTCATGATTGTTTCATACAGATTACGTTCTCTCTCACTTTCTCTGATTCAATCACTATTTTAACTTGTAAATTTTATCTTTTATTTTCAACTTTCTTCTTATATTTGGTATTTACACTAAAAGGTGGTTAATTTTTGTGTATTATAGGGATGTGATTGGGAGGCTATGAAGTAATTGATAACATTAAAGAAGAGCTAGAAAAGAAATGCCCACAAACTAAGAAGATTGTCAAAAATTATGCAAGGAATCAAGCAATGTTCTTCTTGGATTTCCAACAGGATATGGTGAAGATGAGCTTGCTTGATGTTAAAGAAGGTTCTAAGGGAGAAATAAGAAAAATTATCATAAAATAAATTGAATGTTAAGGGAACTTTAAAAAGTTTCATACATTGATCTTTTTATGAAAAAAAATACGCATAATTTTGGTGGGTTTGCTCTAAAATATATAAGTGATTTCATGTAGCATTTGATATATGTGTTATTAACTCTTTAGTGTATGTTTGAAAACTCTTTGGCATAATTTTTCAATATGAGGACTAGATATTGGAAGGATTATAGATTGTATATATTGTTGGGAAACTCCACCTTCAATTTTTTATCTTTCATGCATGGGAAAATAATTAAAGATAGGACATTCATAGATATTAAAATTCAATCTTTAACCTTTAAAGAGTGGTTTATACTATCACATGACATAAAGTTTTTTTTTTTGAAAGAATAAAGTTTCTTCTTTATAATAGTGATTTTTAGTCTTTTAATGAGCATTAACTTCTTCTTTGTAGTTTGTTAAAATTATGTACAACCAATACAAACACATTACACTCATGCAACCTCAATAGTTAGCTGATTGATGCTATAAACCGGAAACTAAAAACTCAAATAGAAAAAACACATCACTAGAGAAAAAAACATGAGACCTAATAAGCAAAAAAATGTTTAACATATATATGTTTAACTTCAAAAAAATGTCTCTTTTAAATCTAAATATTTAATTTCAACTTAGAGATCTTTAGAACTTATCCACCTGAATCTTTTTGGTCCTTTAAAAACAAAGAGTTTATGTGGAAACTATTATGAATTTGTTATTATTAATGACTAATGTTGCTATTTTTTTATTTATTCGGCTGATAAATAAAAATATAAAAATAAAAGCCCTAACGTACAAATTAAAATTGATTAATTACAAGTAATTGAACTAAAATGGTTAATGAATTTCACTTAAAGATGAATCATTCAAAGAACCTAAGTTTGATTCTTGAGTAGAACAATTTTGAAATAAACTCAACTTATCTTTCAATCAAACTCCGAAATATTAGACATTCTTTCCTTAAAAATCGAAGGGTTAAAAAAATAGAAATTAAAACCCAATCAACTTTTTATGTTTTTGATGAATCGGAAAATCCATTAATTTTTGTTCTGGATAAAAGTTTAGGTGAGTTGGGGAACTCACTAGGATCAGAATAGACTTCAATGCTTAAAAAACTTTTACAGAGATACTTATATATCAGCCGCCAAAGATGTTTATAGAGCATTTGCAGGGTTTATTTTTTCTTCTTCATGAATTTGTTTCTTTAAAAGAAGTTGAATATGAATATGAAGATAATGGATGTTTTTTAAATTTGGAAAAAATAATGAATGCCAACAGAATTGGATGAAAAATGCAATGATGTCAACGTTCTATGATTTAAATGATCAATGTGATATTTATAAATACAAAGGATTAATCTGATATAAAAGTCAAACTTAAAAAACTTATATTTAGCCGTTAAAATAGCAAAACACTAAATTGAACCCACACTTTTATTAATCTTAATTTTATTAATATTTTAATAAATATTCATCATAATCTTGTTTCCAAGATCATGATTAATATTTGAACCACCAATCCACCATGATGATTTACCCTTGATATAATTATATTGAACCACCATGATTTTTAGGGGTGTAAGTGGTTCAGACAAAACCAACAAAATCGAAAGTCCAAACTGAACCAAACTAAAAAAATATCCGACCTTGTTTGGTTCGGTTTGAAACCGATCCAAACCAATCGAAACTGATCTAATTTAGTTCGGTTCATGGTTTTTCATTTTGAAATCCGTAAAATCGATGAACCAAACTGATGTACGTCTAAGTTTTTCCCTTTTCCTAATACAACTATAATCTTCACTAAGTTTACAATCCGGCACAAAGTGAACTAATTACTTTATTTCTTTTTAGATCCATGTACTCTGAAGTTTGTTACACTCGTCCAAACCAACACAAAACACATTATGATCGACCAACCTCTATAGTTATAGGATTGTGGCTATAAATTGAAATCCAAAACTCAAACAAAGATAACAAATCATAAGAAAAAAAACATGAGAGGAAACTGAAATCAAAGAGAGAAAGAGAAAAGGAAATACAATGAGGGACCTTTCACCATCATATCTTAACCATCCGATCATTATCAAACGACCCTGACTTAAGATCAGAATTATGAATAAAGAAACTAAATACTTTTATTAGAGCTGGATCATCAAGACCAAAAGGTTGGTTATTAACGTAACAGCAACGTGATTGCGTTAAAAAGCACAAATCTTGTTTCCAATAAAAAAAAAAAATGAGACATTTTGATTATAAATGTGTAAAGAATAGTCATAATAGTCTCTCTATGTATCAAAATTTTAAAATAGTCTTTGATTGTGCAATTTGTTAGTCAAAATAGTTACTAACGCTAAAATAACCCTTCAATACTTACGATAACTCTTTTCATATATAACTAAAATGATAATAAATAAGTACATATAAGGACCGGTATGATAATAAATAGATATATTGAAGACTAACATCACAATCTTAACAAAATATTTTAATGTCAGAGAATAATTCAACTAACAAAGTATACAATTAAAATCAATTTAAATTTTCGATACATTAAAAGACTAAGACCGCCTATTATCGAAAGATAATAATTGAGTACATCAACAAATTGATCATTGTCTTTGTAAGTGATTCTCAAATTAATCTCCAATTCTATTAATATTTTAAAATAGTCACTGTCTTGTTAAAAAGTTTTTCAATTAGACCCGTGTTTCTATTATTTTTTTCACACGACGAAGGATTTGATTGATTTTTTTTTTTTGGACAAAGACGAACACTATTTTGAAATATTAATAGAGTTGGGACTAATTTGAAAATTATTTGCAAAAGCAGAGACTAAATTGGTGGTTTACTTGATATAACAATTCTTACATAGACACAAACCCAAATCAAATTTATTTGGTCACACATACACAAATGTAAAAAATTTAAAAGAAAAATTATTTAATCACATCATTCAATTCATTCTCTTTTAATTTTTTTTGGCTAAATATTACGTTTGATCATTTTAGTTTGACAAAATTCTCAAGTTAGTCCCTTAAGTTTCAAAGTTTTAAATATATATTTTTAGTTTGACAGAATTCCCAAATTAGTCCTTTAAGTTTCAAATAGATCATTTTAGTTGATAAACTATTTCACCGTTACCCCTGTTGTCAGTATTTGTTTGACTGATGATGGTGTAGCCATTAAGTTGTTGACTTGGATCAAAATGTTGTCTTTTAAAAGCTTGGTGCTGTCAAAACGCTACTGTTTAATGGTCACAAATGATCATTTATAGTGCTAGAAAGACAAATATTTACAACAACAAATGTCTTTCTAGCATTATTAAACGACATTTATAATGCTAAAATGATATTTGTGACCATTAAACGTAACGTTTTGACACCCTTATAATGCTAAAATGACATTTATAACGCTATATTCCATTCCGTTCCATTCCATTTCATTCCGTTCATTTAAATTCCGCTCCGCTCCACTCTTTTCCATCAATCCAAACAGAGCCTTAAATTTCTAAAAGACAACGTTTCAAGTCAACAACTTAACAACTATATCAACACCAATTAATTAATAACTGACAACATGAATAACAGTGAAATAGTTTATCAACTAAAATGATCTATTTAAAACTTAAAGACTAATTTAAAAATTCTGTCAAACTTAAAGAATCTAATTGAAACTAAAAGAGAATTATGCAATGCTAAAAAGGCCAAAGTAATATTTAGCCAATTTTTATTTATTTATAAGTATATGTCCAAATGAAATTAATTTGGGGATTGTGTTCAAATTAGAATTTCATACTTCTTCCGTTCAAAATGTCAACCACTTCACATATATCAATGCACAATTTTGTTCGTTAATATTTTCAATTATCTAAAGTAAAAAATTATAAAAAATTAATATTTTGAAAATATTTGTTGAGACAAATCAAACAACATTTTACATACTAATATGTGTATTTATGTTAAAAAAGTATGGTGGTCAAAGTAGATCAAGTTAATAATACACATTGCAAAGATTGCATATGTATTTTGAAACGGAGGGAGTAAGATCTATTGATCTCTTTTGTCAATAAGCTAGTTTCAGTGAAGTGAGTCGTTATAACATCTCAATCAATCGAATTCCCAAACCCAATTTCTTAAAATCTAAGCAATTTCATTTCATTACTTAATTTTAATAAAACTCTTTCTTTCTTCCCATAAACCACAGATCCATAGTTTCTTCTTTCATTCTTTCTCTCTTTTTCATTTTCCCGAGAAAGTGAGGGAAAACAATGGAAAAAATGAACAAAGCCTTCGAGAAAGTGAAAATGATGGTGGGAATGGAAGTGGAAGACGAAGAGGCACAAGCTGCTGCATTGGAAAACGAAAGCTCCTTCGCTTTCATGGATGATTTCAACCGCAACTGTACTCTCTCTAGAACACAGGTACAAATTCAATCGTAGCTGATTTAACAGAGAAATTGAATATTTAGGTTTTGATTTGTGTATAGATCTTCAAATTCAAGTTGTTTTGCTATTTTTATTTGAATTATTGTATTATGAAGCACCGACCCAGACACCGGACACAAAATATATATTTTTTAATGCTGCAACAAGCGCACTTATAATAGGAAAAATGGATACTTAGGTTTTAATTTGAGTATGGTGGCATTTGATTTGTTATTTTTGCCAATTTTGAAGTTCAAGATGTTTTTCTATTTTGATTTGAGTTACTATTTTACGAAGCACAGCACCAACACGCACACGGTACTAACGCATAGTACCGAGGAGAATAATTTGAGTTAGTAAAAGTGTTTCGACCGCGTGTTATATTTATGAGGTATTGTCAGCTTTAGGGTTTTGTGCAAAACCGTCATAGTTTTGTTCGTTACACAAGGCATCGTCTTTGGAAACGAGGGTCTAAGCTACGCAATAGGCCCTTTGGCCGCGTAGCCTCAACTGGGGGCTACTGTTCTCGACACCAAAATAGTTTCAAATTACTTGAGAATTGAGGCTACTCATGGAGGTGCCTTTTACAAAGGACAAAACCTTAAGGGCTTTGCACAAAACCACAAAGTGGACACTATCTTGGAAATGTGGCTAGAGGTCGGGATTAAGAAGTAATCGTATGTAACAACAAAAGCGTCAATGTCAAACACCTGTAGACATCGTCAATCTGAAGTGTCGGTGCTACATAGTGATTGATGGAAGATCAAGAGATGTAAGTTGTATTAGGATAGAATATAACTGGGTGAGTAATTGTTTATCTGAACATTATGTGGAATACTACTATACTCGAGAGGTAGTCACATAGATATTTTATTCTATTGTTTCCTTCAGATTTAAAATACCATATTGTTTACGAAAAATAGTAAATTTGTGCCCCTCATGAGTGTTGGTTTTCTAACTATGAATTTTAATTAAGATATGGTAACGTTTGTGTTCTCGGGTGATATCATATGTGATTATGAAACTACATAAGAGAAAATATAGAGATTATCATTTATTGTGGAAATGTTTCGTTTTAGAGTTTTGTATATTGTTGGTTAGAGATAACTTATGCTGACTTTAGGTTATAAATGATAATAATGATTTACTAGTGGATTACAGAGAAAGAAACATCAGATTTTACAAATTATTTGTAAAAAGATGAAATTAAGGAAAAATTTGTCGGAATACGAAATGAACTGGATGAGTGGAGTACATTTCATATGACTAGGAATCTTTATGAACTGGATTAATTGAGAATGTGGCCTGTTTGGAGGATCGTATTTTGAGGTTCTTGAGAACCAAAGCAAACATGCTGGTGTTAGATTGGTTTTATGAATTACAGGATGCAACAAAGGAAACATAAAAATTTAGGAAACATAATTTTTTTGTCATTGGAGGTTCTTGTAATTGTTAGGATATAATGTATATAATGTATATACATATAATATATAATATAATAATAATATATACATACAAGGCTCAAAGTATCAATTTTTTAAATGTTTTCCCGCTAAAGCAGTTGATTAGGGTCATTAGTTTGTCTTTAGACTTCTCTTGTTGCTACATGTTTCAATATTTAGACTTTCTAAACTAAATTATGCATCAACCTCCTCAAGTTTTATTCCTTACGCGAACTTCAGTCATCTTTAATTGTTTGTTTGATAATTGCTTCATCTAAATAGTTTCTATTTGTTTATTATATTGCACAAATTAATTGATAAACTTTATTTGTGACCAGAGATTATATGGTTTTGCCATTTGCTTTGCTGCTGGAGTAACCTGTACACTGTTGGTAAGTTTGACAAGACAGCTGTGTTTTCCTTTCTAGTTTACGGGACTAAGGGATGAATCTCATATTGACTTCTCACCTTTGTCATGTAAATGTGCTAGGAACATGATTTATTCCTTTAAATAGTGTATTAGTTTCTTAAGTAAATTTTACATCGGCAGAGATGAATAATCACTAATTAATGGCATTTCCTACCATCTTACAGTCCATGCTTGTTTTCCTCAAACCAATCAAGTTTGGGATAACATTCACTCTTGGAAATTTGCTTTCACTGGGAAGGTATGTACTGTTTTGCAGCTTTATAATTATACTTTGTTGTTGTTTGGTGATGTCTCTTGTTCTGTGGATGTCCAATTTCCATTCACGAATTTCAAATATTTGAGAAAGAATGTTATCATATTGCTAGGGCCTGTAATGTAAAATGCGGGTTTTTTAGTAGGGGTTCCAGGTGGGATATTGTTCCATTACTTATTACGTCCTTAATCACAACACCAATCATATGAAGATATTTTAGAAGTCAATTGTTTCCTATAATACTGCCTTACCTATATAAAAAGTATTTCTGAATATTATTTCAAATCGTGTCAACAGCACAAACACTAATCTATATTTATAAGCAAGTACTAACTAAATGGGCCAGTGTCAACTGGGTCCGTGATAACTAATAAAAACCAATTCCTACTAATTACAATAATTATTTACAACACTCCCCCTCAAGCTGGCAAAAGATTATCTATCATTCAATGCTTGCAAGTTGACTAAATTGTTATTTTGGGAAACTTTTTGTGAACACATCAATCAATTGATGCGCAAAAAAAATCTAAGTCGTTGCTACTTATCCTCTGTCTAGATTTTTGTTGATAAGCATTGGTCTATCTCAATGTATTTTGTTTTGTCACGTTGAACAAGATTATGAATAATACTGTTGGCCAATCTGTTGTCACAAAACAACTTTATAGGGCTTTCATGTTCCTACAATACAACACAACATTCATCCACAATAACTCACATATCCCTTGTGTTATAGCTCTAAACTTTGCCTGGTCATAGTTTACGAGACTAAGATTCCCGCACAACCTGCATAATAGGCTTCGGTATAAGCCTTCATCGTCAGGCATCCACTTCTCTTGAACAAGAGTCCTCTCCCCGGAGTGACTTTGAGATATTGTAATACATGGTCTACAACATGTCAGTGTCTAGCTCTTGGTTCGTGCATGAATTGACTCACAACACCAAAAAATATGTCACGTTTGGTCTGGTGATATGTTTTTGAAATCAGAGGCGGGATTTCAACTGACCTCCATACAAAGGTGGCGGCATTGAAGTTTAATCATGGCGGTCGCCACAAAGGAATAGAACATGGCGGCATAACGGTTAATGGCAGAATAATTCTTTATTGAAAGGAATAACATGGGTTTGGTTGTGTGATAGCTTTTTCTACGTCTCTGCTTTGCTCTTTTTTCAAAGGCACTCCATTTCCGCCCACAACCAATTGAGATACATGTCAAACTAAGTACTTGCAAAGTGATCCACAACAATTCTTGATGTCCATCTCCGTAAGTAATCCACCACTGTGTTGGAGTTTTAATTTGAAGCTCTGTTGTCAAAAGCGGCCGCACCGGCCGCTATAGCGGAAAAATCAGGACCACCACGTCAGCGCGTGGCAGAAGTGGAAAGCGGTCAAAGTAGACCTATCAATAGTAAAACGATAATGTGTACTAGTTGTATATAATTGGTATTAGCGATTTTCGATTTTGCTATCCCTTTTATTTCATATTATGAATACTTCATGAAATTTGGAGTAATGTTTAAGGTATTTTAGTATTTCTTTTTGAATAGTATGGTATTTAGTATTAAATTTATTAGTGGCCACACCACTGAAATAGCACCCGCTACACACCCCACTCCTGCGCCGCGCTAATTTTTTAGTTGGCCGTGCCGCGCCATATTTCCGCATTGACAAGTGAGGTTTGAAGTGTAAATGCAGCTAATTCACTACCAAAAAGTCGAACCCCTTTGTAATCCTTAAGCTGGAAATCAATCTTGCCTCTTTATTCCAAATCTTCCACCATTTTATCCATACATTCATACATGCCATTTGTAACTTCATTATCAATAGCAAATCCAGGAGCATGACTTAAAAAAATGACAAATTTTCTGTTTGACAATCCATTTTGTTGCGGGGTGTCAACATATATAAATTCATGAATGAATGATTCCATGTTTACTATAAAACTTAAAATGCAATGATTGAGTATTTATTTCCATGTCAGAGTGTAATCTTTTAATACCTTTCTCGAGTTAATAAATATGGTGAGCATGGAGTCATATGTTTCAAATATTTTCAAGCATAATACTAGTTATATGCAGAGAATTCTAGGCTGAAACTGTTGAATATTTATGGTCTGACATAGTGGAGAATGACCGCAATAACATCTTGCTCAATAAACTGCAAAAACCGCCTACAAACAGTATTAAATATGCTTCATTCCTGCAACCCAATAATGACACAAACAGCCGTATAGTAAACAACGGCAAAAACACTCACAAAAAAGGTATCTCATCAAATATTTTACCACCAAAAAACGGTGGAGAAGAGGCTGACATGCAACTGGAAAGATTTTGTGCCAAACACCGAGCTTCCCATGCTGGAAATGGGTTGAATATATCTAACTACTTTCTTAAGACATCAACATGAATAAAATTCATGAATTTTTTTGGTTTCACAATTTCCTCATGTTCCCTCCAGTCCTGTTTGAAGAACTGTTGGGAACTATATAAAGCCCGACTGATTTGCATAATCTCATTTGAGACTTAATTTTCCTTCTATCTTCTTTCCTTGGGCGGGGTTACATTCAGTATTGTGTTTATCTGACATCTTGTATTCTTAAAGGTTATCATTGAGATATGCACGACATACTGCAGGGAGTGAGCTCAACAGCTTCTGTTAAGCTAATTAGTTTAGAGTTATGTCATAGTTAGTCAACAAAGCTTAGACGGTTGCAAATTACAGCTCTATATCAATGAGTTCGAGATCTAATAGGTTAGATCAAACAGGATTTGTATATGGACATATGGGCTCCACACATGCTTCTCAATGAATTTATCATAATAACATTTTCAATGGAGAATTAGAGATGGTTTTCTATTTTTTTAGTAAACACTTTTCCAGGAGCCTTAACGTTTTATTTATTTTTTTTTATTTTTTTATCTGGTCCTCTCCCTGGATGCCTTCATCTCTACCTGTAAACTTCATTCACTATTTTTACTTTTGTGGATGAGTGGCTAGTATGCATTAGCCAGATCAATCAGTGGGGAGACAGCTGATACTTAAATGATAGTTTTGCCTTTGTTGCAATATGCTTAAAAACAAATATTTTTCCCTTTGGTGAGACAGATTGTCTGCTGTAAAAACTGGTTGCTAGTTGCACCTTATCATTTCATCCTACACTTGTGACATTTTAAATTAAAATTGATTGAAAAATGCAAATCTAACTTTGTGGATTATTTATCTTTAACTTTCGTCTTGTAGCTTGCCTTCAAATACTAAGTGTGAGTCTTTTTTATGGCAGCACAGCATTCCTCATAGGTCCCAAAAGGCAAGTATCGATGATGCTTGATCCTGTTCGTATTTATGCAACAGCCATATACATCGCAAGTATGATAATTGCGTTGTTTTGTGCACTTTATGTAAGTCAAACTGCATCTGCAAAAGATTTGTTTTATTTCTGACAGAAAATAGCTTCTTTTAATAGCTTATTATTTCATTGTTTTGCATTGAGCAGGTTCATAACAAATTACTGACATTTCTTGCGATTATCTTGGAGTTTGGAGCACTAATTTGGTATGTGATAATTTTTCCAAATGCATTCCATGTAACCTTTTTTTTATAGTACCTTCAGTGTTATGTAGGCACACATTAGTTCTCATGAATCTAATGAGGAAATAAGGAGTATGCTATGTACTTGGTTGGATCCTAGTGTAAATTGAATTAGCACATATGACCTGAAAAAATGCTATATGGCCAGTATGGCAGATTGGCAGTACCGAACTGAAATTAGTATAATGTATTTTCCGCTTCAGCTTTGTTAAGTACTCACAGTCAAGGCACAAGCTTCTAACATTGCACTAATGTGTTTTATGTTATGTAAATTATTGTACACTTAAACATGTCTGTTCAGTGGTAAGAGTTTTATTGCATAGGACAGTTCAAATCTCCTTGATGGAGGATTTTAAAATGATCATTAGTGCCACTTTAGTTTATCATAATTTTCACCTTCTGCAAATTTTTTGTTTCATCTTAAAAGAAAGATAAACTGATACTTCAATTTTGATATATTGTTCCACACTAGTATCCATTGTCATATCATCAAAAGTAGATGCGGCAGTTGTTATTATAGGAAAATAATTTTAACAATGTAGTAGCATGTGATTGGATGATATTGCAAAATAGCTTTACATTAATAATGGATCAAAATTACTTCTATACTTTGAACTAATTGATTTTTGTATTAATCAGAAATTTATAAAGCTTTTATAAAAGGAAAAAAAATACTCTTTAATATTGTTTGATTTGTTTCTGATTGTGTATTATATATTTTAAAAGAATATATGACAATAACAAATTAAGGCTGGAAAACAATTAAAAATATGTAATGCATGGCATACATATTACTATATTAGAGTTTATTTTTATCTCACTTCAGCATAAAATATGATACGGCTTCGAGCATGCAATATGATTATCCAAATGTGACATTAATGATTATTTCCACTCCTTGTACAATGTACTAACTCTCCCTTTGTATTTCTGATTTTTTGATTGACAGGTATAGCTTGAGCTACATCCCTTTTGCAAGGTCCATGGTTTCAAGGATCATGGTTTCATGCTTTGACACAGAATTTTAGGTTACTCATTCAAAAGACTATAGCATTCTATGTTGAATTGCGTTGATGATACTCTGGGTATACTTGCAATCCTGAAGACTGTCACAGAAATACAAATGGGTGGATTGTTATTCATCCTTTTCCTTGCCTGCCCCTTTCTTTTTAGGAATCTGTCTAGGTTCTTTTTGTTTGGTAGAAGTAAAATCTTTGTGCATTTGTATAATGTTGTCAATGAGCTAATGTAAAGAGTTTTGTTTCTCTCGACCTGTCTGTGTCACAAATAAGACTGTTGAAAAATAAAAATAAAAAATCGAACTAAATTGAACCAAACCTTACCGAAAAGAACTGAAGTGTGACGAGAAGTTCACGAAGAGAACTAGATCAAATTGTGAACTATCTGTAACACTTTGATTCTTTTTGGTGCAGTTCAGTTTGTTTTAACAATTCGGTTCAGTTTTGATTATTTTAACCATATTAATACAATTCAGGTTTCTGTAAAGGTAGTTTCAGTTCATTTTGGAAACATATAACTGGTGTACTGAACTTCTGTACCAATTTGGTTATGGACTAATCATTGATTGTTCAATTCACTTTTACCAAGCTGTTGTAATAGACTGTTTCGGTTCCCGAAAACCAAACTGCGAACGTTCCTATTCAAACTCTTAGAAGTCATTTGTCTGGAACCTTTTATTCAAAAGACAACAAGGAGAATTAAGGCATTCTTGAATCCTTTAGGTAACCAAAACTCGATAAATTTTGAATTTATTTAAATAAACTTTATGCATAACACAAACTATATTATTGTATAGAAATACGCCAGAAATACACTCAATACATTCTTCAAAGAAGTTCAACTGAATTTACAAAAGACTTGCATTATTTGATAGGACCCATTTAAATTTCAACTAATTAGAGAGTGTATCCGAAGAAAAGTACGTTGATAACACTCCTATCTTATGTATGATCCCGGCAACATCGGGACTCGGGGTATTATTGCAGTAGTAATAGATTATACATAACACAAGCAACGTTGATCTGGACATGCACTAGTTTGTGAAGAAGCCACATATTGTTACTTCATCTTTTATTTGCTGCTGTAAAACAATGCTTCAAGTTGCTGTTGTAAAACCAAAAGCAGTGTAAGATGCACAACTATAATCCCAACTATCGTGCATGATTTTGGCCTTTGCATTTACACCAGCAGCTCCCATTGTCACATGCAATGGAAAGAAGTGTTCTGGTGTGGGATGAGCCATTTTTGCATATGGTGCTTTCTCTTCGTATTGATTTACTTCCTCATATCAACAAGAGCCATGGAAGGTGGTGAGTGTATTTATTTATTCCAACTAGATTAAGAACATGCAAAAATGTGTATAGTAACTAGTACATGCAATTATTTGCTTTGCTCATTGTTATGCATTTTTTTTGACTCAATCATTGTTATGCATATGAACACGAATTATCAATTATGTGACTATGTATCGAAATAAAAGGTTTAACTACTCTTTTTGTCCTTATATTTATCATTAAATTGTAAATTTGTATTCGGCTCTCTACCATCTGAGTTACGCAAACAGTTTAGTATTACTTTATGATTTTTTTAATTATTTTAGTTTTATAATATTAATCATCATATATATAATTTTTTTAACTTTATATATATAGGTAGGGGAGGAAAAACTCGTCTCTAACCTACCCTGTTGACATACCTATGGCTACTATCGACAAAGTTTAGAAATATGATGACAAATAAAAAAAGTGAAGGGATGCAATTAAACATTTTTTTAGGTTTAAAGGCTTAATGACAAAATATTGGCAATTCCAGAGATTTAATAACAAATATTTATATTTTAAAAACGTTATTAAAAAATTCAAATAGCTCCACGAAATTCAAATAGCTCCATCGTGTGAGTTACACTATTTTCTTGCTTTTCAACATATTATATGAAACTGTTCCCATTTTCATTTTAGGGACCATTAATTTTGTGTTGCGAAAAGAGTGCTGGCAAACCAAACAATTAGATTTAAGTGGTTAACGAGTTTCACCAATGGCGAATTGTTCAAGAGAACTTGAGTTTGATTTTTAGGTGGATCAATTCTTGGACAAATTTTATTTACTTTTGGGTCGAACTCCAGATTACCAGAGTCTCTTTCATCTGAGAATCAATGGGTTAACACACAAAAAAATAAAAGTGTTGGCAACAACCATAAATTGTTGGCTAGCTAACCTACTTTTAAGAAGATTTTACATTTGTTTGAAAAAATGTTTTGCTAAAAACAATAATTATTGTTATAGTAAATTAGATAAAAATAGAACAAATATAGGATTACCTTCCATCAAGAAGACATGATTTTAACCAAGTCATGAATGAAACAGCCCAAAGAGGAGGAGGGTTATCACGAGATCCAATTTCTCCAAGATTATGAGAAGTACTCCCAGAACCAATAATTAGAACACCTTCATCCTTAAGAGGGGACATTGCTTTTCCCATGTTGTAATGAAAAGTAGCATCTCTTTTGGTTGATAAAGAGAGTTGACACACTACAATGTTTGCTTCTGGATATATCAACAAAAGAGGTATCCATGCAACATGATAATTTTCAGCGGTATTGTGGTATTGTTTTGTCAGATTTGACAACTTGTTGATAATTCACCTGTTGTCTTTTCAGCGGATCCTTCTAACATTGTGGATCATTTTCTTCAGTTTGGTACTTCTTCAGGTTATGCAACATCAAGACGCTCCTTCGTGATTTTGTTCTGATTTGTGAGCTCTTGGGTGATTTGGAAGGAAAAAAAATGATAGGCTATTCAAAGGCAAAGAAAATTCTCTCATCCAACTTTTGGAGAAGATTAAGCTTATTTTCTTTTGGTGGTTTAAAGCCAAATTTATTGTTTTTCATTATAATTTTCATAATTGGTGCCAAAATCTCTTTATTTGTGTGAGGATTGGCTAACTATTGATTCGTACTGTTGACACTTGTTGTCTTTTTCCCCTCTTTTCTTTGGCACACCTTGTGATGGAAGAATAATCGACTGGTAGTAATATAGTATTTCATTTTGAATTATTAAAAAAAAATATATCAGTAAAGTGAATTTAATGCATCACAATTTTTCATGAAGGTGTATTTTAAAAAATAGTTAAAAAGGTTACATTAATTAATGGTTACATTACTTTTAATATTTTTTGTTTTTTCTTCTTATAATGAAGGAGTAATTTTTAGGCGACTTCTAGCTGCATGTGTTTTTCAAAGAAAAAGTATTCCTACAATATAAAAATATTGTCCGGCCAGCCTATGAGATCACCTTCTCTTTCCAAGATATATGCATGTCACTTGTACGATCTATGGCAGGGGCTGTTTTCTATTTTTTTTATTATATAAATAGCTGTTTATTCAATAAAAAACTTTGACCCGGTCCGCTTAGAAATTCACCGGTTTTAAACCGGTTTCACCGATTCTTGCCGGTTCGCACCGGTTCAATAACATGACTGATCCAACTTGAAAACGAACCGGTCACCTATCCGGTTCACGATCAGACCGGTCCAACTAGTCGGTCTGGTCCGGTTTTCAAAACTATGATTCTAACAAACAATTAACTTTCTTTCAAAAAAAAAAAAAAACAAACAATTAACTTTTCCGTTTTTACATTAAAATGTTAGGAGCGATTTTTGCCCCAAAAATGTTAAGCGCATACATGGTTAAATTAATGATATGGCAATGACATTTTGAAAAATCAATTAAAATATATAAAAATAAATTAAAGGGTGTTGTGTTTTAAAAAAAACAAAAATATAATATATATGAGTCATCTTCCGCAAATTTCCAAATTTCCATGGTTTGGGTTTGGAGAAATTAAGGAATGCAAAAGGTAAAAAAGAACGACGATATTGGTGGGTCTGCGTCTCACTGTGACAGTGTGACCTTCTATTATGGGTACTCCTCCGTCGTGGACTTGGCCGATCTTAAGGAAATCAACAAAAACCACAACGGTGGGCAGGGAGAGTGACTATAGAAGAGTTGGGGGGGAAGGATGTGTGGCCTGAGAATAGGTCTCAGACTGAGGCGTGGCAGGTACAATGAGTGTGATTGCATTCTTAGATAAAATTTGTGTGAACAAATATCAAAGTGTGAGTCAAAAGACATAACTAGGGGTTGAAACTTGAGATGACTATGAAGGATTTGATGATGGTGAATGGAGTTGGATTAGTGTAAGATTTGTTTTGTTTTTTATTTTTTTAGAAAGAGAAACTTAGAGCATTTCATTTATAATAATAGTAGAGATATAAGATGAAATCCTAATATGAATACTGAAACTAGCATGATGCCGAACCACCTTTGCTAAACTATGAGCGACTTCATTGACTTGTCTTCTAATGAACCTAACATCAGAGGTTACTAAATCAGAAGCTAACAATAGTCTACAGCCGCTAGTCACTACACTATAATTAGAAATGCCATTTCTACTACCATAGAGACTATCCACCACAGTTTTGGAATCAACCTCAAAGTCCTCAAATCCATATCAAAGAGTGGATCCAACAACACTCTTTTATCTAGCACAAAACAACCATCTTCATTCTGAATACGCAATACACATGTCAATTTCAACTCTATTCGACACATGAAAAAGGAAGCATCAACATTACATTTATATCTCCATAAGCTAGTGCGCTAACAACTGAGCACACTTTACTGTACATGAATAAAAAATGAGCAATGTCCCATGAAAAATTGCTTCGATGCAATTTATTTTATTAAAACATTTGTGCTTCTCTAGATATTAATTTCGAACCCTATGTCATTTTTTATTTTGCAGTCTTATATTCATTTTACTCACAACAAATCCAAAGACAAAATTTGTAGAGAGAACCTTCATGTTATAATTAATTAGCCTATTTCTTCAAGAAATAACATGAAACCCAAAATGCAAGATGCATAACATACAAAAGAAAAAGCATAATTGAATATCATAAGGTATAGTATGTAAACGTATTTGAAACAAGAAAAAGCTAACAACATTCACTTTTCAACATTTATTTTTTTATTTAATAAAATATATGTAAATCTCGCAGCTTTATACATGACCTATTTCTGAAATAGCAAGATTTACATAAATTTCACCTAACTAAAGAAAATGTTGAAAATATAGTGTTAGAACGAGTGTTGAAATCACTAACATTCTTCAGTAGTTTTTGAAAGTAAAACAACTTATAATTTCAAGGTTGTATCCAAGAGTTGTCACACATCTCCAACCTAAAATTGTGTGAACATTTATTGAAACCAAATAAAAAGAAAATGAAAAATGAATCATCCAACATCTCAACATTAAGGAAAATACTTAAAATTTCTTTATTCAGAATTCAATTTTTACATTAAGTGCTTCACAACACAAACACCAATAAGATAAGTAACTTATTTCCAAGCAACACATCTTCATAGATACATATTGAATTAACTATATATAGAGAGAGTATATTATGCAACTGAAACTGAATTTATGTATAAAAATACAAGTTTAGCTGGATTTTTTTTTAGGTTGTGGCCGGAGTTTGAACTTCAGCCCTTGCATATATCATGCATTGTCCATACCAACTGAGCTAAACTCACGAGGACAGTTTAACTGGAATCTGAAGTAAACTGGTAAGAAGCATAAGAGAGAGTTCCCAAGTTAATACTATTGTGTATAAGTTTGGCCTTTGAATTTTCACCAGCAGCACCAATAGCAACATGCAATGGATAAAAATGATCTGGGCATGGATGAGCCTTTTTCGCATGCGGCGCTTTTTGTTCATAATGATTCACATCTTCATACCTATAAAAGCAATTCAAATTGAACATTCACAACCAATCCATGAAGAACCAAACCATACAAATTCATATACTCAGCACCCGATGTTTTTAGATACGACAATGTTTTGATTCATTATATATTGCATTAAATTGCGATGAAATATAGTTGACGCAGTTGATCAGACACAATTTTAATATGCGATCGTATTAGTCACGACTGCATTGCAATATTTGATATTGTGGTCAAATATGACAATGTGATCACGGCGTAAAAAATCTGCATGCTGCAGCGATAACGGCAGTTACGAACTGTTCAAAAACCTTGGTCGTGGAGACATCATAAGACTTGACAAGCAAGAATTGAAGTCGCTAAGATTTTTCAAAACCTTGTTAATACCCTCAACAAAATCAACTACGTGTGTGTATGTTTTCAGGGTAGGGAGAGCCAAAAGTGATTTCAAACACAAAATCGATTTCTTTTGACATGAGTGATGTCGATTGAAATTTATTTTTCATCTAAAATTTATTCTAATTTGAAGCAAGGATTTGCTTTTTCAAAAAAAAACTCGAAGCAAGGATTTGTAAGTTTTACTCCAAATATTTTTTTCTATCAATTCGTCATTCATCTCATATTTAAGTGAATGTATGCAAACATAAACACTTCGAATTCAACTCACTTTTCACTAAACCTAATTTTCGTTACCGCAGAACCAAACACACATACGTAATCTTTAAACTCGAACATCAAAACAGAAAAAGGGGTACATACCTTCCATCAAGAAGAGCATCTTTTAACCAATTATCAAATTCTAACGCCCAAGGAGTACCACCTGCACCTGCACGAGGATTAAGCGATCCCAAATTATGAACAGCACTTCCAGAACCGATTATTAACACACCTTCATCTTTAAGAGGTGCCAATGCTTTTCCTAAGTTGTAATGGTAGGTTCCATCCAAGTCAGATTGAACAGAAAGTTGACAAACTGGAATATCAGCTTCTGGATACATTAACATGAGTGGAACCCAAGCACCATGATCAAGACCTCTTTTTTTGTCTTCATTGACGCGGTCGAAACCGGAATTGTTGAGTAGTTCCTTCACTCTTTTAGCTAAATGTGGAGCTCCAGGTGCTGGATATTTAAGCTGGTACAAGAATCATGTAATATAAGAGAGAAGGTATATTGCAAACATGGATAATGTAATATCATATCAAAGGAAAAACATAGCATTCTTTTGGAATATTATCAATAGATTGAGCTTTCACAACACTCATGGTTAACTGCAAATTAAAGCTAGTGAAACTCCAACTAATTTATTATACCCTCCGTTTCTAAATATATGTCGCAATTTTACAATATTCACTACTTCCATAATTTATTTTGGTCATATTTTTTAATTAATATATAAATACATATATTGACATGTAATATGTTAGGTTTGTGTCAATGAATATTTTCAAAAGGTAAATACTTAATATAGCGATAAAGTTGACCTCGAACTATTCACGATGTCTGTTTTCCTTATTACCCTGCCCAACTTTTAATATTTTACTACCCATGATTCCAGTTCAGCAAAAGATCATACTGCTTAAAATGATTCGTGAGATTTTCGGGACGTGTTTTGTCGGGCCAAATAGCATAACTCTTTTCAAAATATCAAATTTTTATAATTTTTATTTATAAATAATTAAATATATTAATAATCAATATTATGTATCGCAATTGTGTCGTGGTTGAATGTATATTTAAAATGACAACTACTTGTCAACTTCCCTAAAAAAGCTACTCGTTAACTAACAAATATTTATATTAGGAAACTAAGAAATATCGCTATCCCTTACCAAACTAAATATCCTTCCCAAGAAAAATTGAACCACGGTTTTCTCACCTAACGGTTTATATGGAATATCCTTTTAACATTTACGTTTAACACACTTATATTTGCTTTGCCTACAATACAACTTGTAAGAAAAAACAAAAATATAGGAAAGATACTGCTCATAACTTTAAAAATATCAATGTATTTGGTCCACATGTAAACTAGATACATGTTTAATTATTTTTTGACCCATATTTAATTAATTCACCATATACTATCTTCCCTAGTTCCCTTATAACAAAAACTAAATAATATTTTAATCCAGTGGCCCGTATTGACTATATTTTTTTACAGAGATTAAAATCGAAATTCGTTAATAATATTACAGGGACAAAAAACGGTGTTAACCCTTTTAAATATTGAGAGTCTATCATCATCTTATAAAATAAAAAATAAAAAAAGAATGAAAGAAAGAAATAAACCTGGTACATAGGTTTAGGAAAACCATAGAAGTCATATATGGTATCATTGGTTGTCTGAATAACGTTAACGGTTGGTACGGTTGTGTCCCAATGACCAGAAATAATCAAAATAGATTTAGGTCTTTCTTCAAACACATCTTTTTTCCATGATTGTAGAAACTTCCTTGCCTCAATTGATTCATCTATTGACAACGTTGGTGATCCATGTGATATGTAAAATGTATCCTTCAACGCCATTATTGTTTCTTTCTTTTTGGTTTGAATTTTGTTCAAATTGTTTGTGTCTCTCTTTGTCTTTCTACTATCTATAATATTATTTATAGAGATATGATGATAAGATAGAGAGATTGTAGAAGATAAACAAATTTGTGTCAAAAAGAAAAGGAATGATTCTAATAATAAGTAAGGTAGGTTGAGGTAGGTAGGTGAATATTTTTCTTAGCCGCCTAACTTTACGGACTTGTCTGTCATTCAACAAACCCGGACTACGACTGTGATGGAAGAAGGAGTTGGAGATTAAGATTTAATTCTGGAAGAAAGAGAAAAAAATAGTGAAAACAACTGATTATTAACACTTATCATAAAAAGAAAAATACTAGGAGTTTGAGTTTGGTCTCATTTTGTTTGTGTTAAAATTGACTTGAAAAATTTGATGGAAGAATAATATTATTGATAAAAATATAAAAAATTTGCTTAAAATATATTTTGTACTGAAAATGTATTTGTGGTAATAAATATATTTTTGTGCCGTATGAAGAAAAATTTGATGCAAATATATTTATAAAGATAATATTTGATGCAAATATATTTTGTGCTGAAGGAGGAAAAAAGAAACAACGTGATATCGGTTCCAAATTTACGACTTATATTTCTAAATAGATGATGTATGTATCACTGATAGATATCGATTCCAAATTTACGAGTTATATTTCTCTATAAATATAGATAATGATGTATGTATCAGATAGAGATGTGGAGAGAGTAGAAAAACAAGGGTTTAGAAGCCAACAACAAAACTAGGGTTTGTAGAGTTTTCTCTTGACAACAAACACTAGGGTTGAGATTGAATCACCGTTGATTCACCTTGGAGAAACACTATTAGGATTAAGTCTCTTGGTCACGGGAAGAGATTCAAGACTTTGGGTAGAATTAGGTTTGAAGACCGATTCTTGTAACCCTTTGATATATCTTTAGACCGAACTAGGTAAACAAATTTCATGTGTTCTCTCTCTCTCTCTTGCTATTTTCTACTTTTACTTGTGTTTATAATTGTTATCCACATTGATATTGGTTGCTTGATTAATTTACTCCACACATAAAGTTTTAATTGGTGTGATTTTGTAATGAAATCACAACAATTGGCGATCCAGTGGGACAAGGATCAAATCGATAATCAAGTACCATGAGTTCGAAGTGAGATATTGAGATATTTATCAGAGATATGATTTTAGGCTATGGAAGGTAATTAAAGATGGAAGCGGTTAATACATCAAAAGTGTGAGAAAGCATTGAAGGATGAAGGTGTGTTACCAGTCACCATGTCACAAGCGAAGAATGTAACACCCCGTTTTCCCAACTTGAAATTTTTTGCATAATATCAGAGTAATTCAACGTAAACGGAATGTCACACTTCTTTTCATAAAATCATAAGTAGAATAAAATTCCTTTAATACATCGCAGCGGAAATATTTCAACTTTTCAAAACAATCTTTGGCACAAGGGCCTCAACACAAAATCTCATAAATTTAGTTCATCAACATATTCATAAAACAATATGTAAGGAATAGAAAACGACAACAAAATTCTCATCCCGTTACGTATCAGAGGACCTAAGACACACGCGAGAGAAACCTCACACGACCGCAACTATTCTTGGTTACCTGCAAGTTACCCATAGGGAAGACAACATTTTCAAGCAGAAGGGGTGAGATTTCACAAACAATAATAATAAGCATATAATTCATCAAATGCATTTAACAACATGGACATCATCAATTAATCATAATAATTCTTCATATAGTACTTCTTTAACAACTCATAAGCTACATTATGTAATCATCATAACAACATCAATTAGTAATACAAATAACCACGTAGTTCATCTTTAATAATACTTCATATAAACAATATAAACAACATAAGCTACAATCAACTTCAAATCATCTTTAACGATACTTCACATAAACAACATAACAACAATCAACTTCAATCATCTTTAACGATACTTCACATAAACAACATAAACAACAACATATAACTCTTCATTAACGATTCATTGATAATTATCAACTCGACAACTTTAGACAACTCGACAACTTCGACATCGACTACGCAACTTCAACTCGACAACTTCGACATCGACTACGCAACTTCAACTCGACTATGCAACTTAGACATCTTATTCATGCATGTGGTACCAATCCAGGGCGTCAAGCCCTCAACGTAATAAGTATTAATATACTTCCAGGGCGTCAAGCCCTCATCGCAAATGAGCTAAAGCTTCAGGGCATCAAGCCCTCAACGTGTAGAGTAAAAACTCACAAGGCATCAAGCCCCCAACTGAAATGGGTATGCATGGACTCAACCTCATACAACTTACGAAACATCGACATCTTAGGATTCCAATAATTTGGATCAACTTCTTATTTCATAGACCGACTCATGCAACTTGATGATATAGAATCAGTCAACAACAGAATTCAACAACTTAATCATAACAATAATAAAATGATAATCAGCAACAACTTCAACTTAGACATTATATATATTTCACATAAAGCATATACAATTATATATGTATCTCAAATTATTCAACAACAATATTCATATTAATTCAGACTCACTGAAAGACAATACAATTATAATCAACTTCATGTAACATCATATTCATCAACTTATACCTTCATATAATAATTCATCAATCATGAACACATCATATAACATCATATTCATCAACATATACATTCATATACTAATTCATCAATCAGGAAAAGCATCATATATTATCATCAACATATACATTCATATAATAATTCACTAAAGCCTCCTTGGAGTATTTTCATCATAACTCAAACACCAAAAATCATTTTCAAGTCAAACCAAAGCCAACAGACAGCTAACACAATTATCTACAACTTTCATGTTTACACCAAAGGCAAAATTCTGTACCTATCAATATCAGTTTTCATTTAAAATTCGGGAAAGGTTGTGCTGAAATTCATAAATATTCACTGTGACCTACGTGCAGTAATTTGACCATATCTCAAGTTCTATAAATCATTTAGAAGTCAAACCAACGGTCTTAAAAAGCTACTATCCATACCTACAATTTTCGTGTTTACACCTAATATCAATTCTATACCTATCAATACCAGTTTTCATTTCAAATTCGGGAATGGTTGTGCTGAAATTCATAAATATTCACAGTGACCTACGTGCAGTAATTTAACCATAACTCAAGTTCTATAAATCATTTATAAGTCAAACCAACGGCATTAAAAATCTAACATCCATACCTACAATTTTTGTGTTTACACCTAATACCAATTCTGTACCTATCAATACCAGTTTTCATTTCAAATTCGGGAATGGTTGTGCTGAAATTCATAAATATTCACTGTGACCTATGTGCAGTAATTTAACCATAACTCAAGTTCTATAAATCATTTATAAGTCAAATCAACGACATTAAAAAGCTAACATCCATACCTACAAATATTGTGTTTACACCTAATACTAATTCCATACCTATCAATACCAGTTTTCATTTCAAATTCGGGAATGGTTGTGCTGAAATTCATAAATATTCACTGTGACCTACGTGCAGTAATTTAACCATAACTCAAGTTCTATAAATCATTTATAAGTCAAACCAACGGCATTAAAAAGCTAACATCCATACCTACAATTTTCGTGTTTACACCTAATACCAATTCTGTACCTATCAATACTAGTTTGCATTTCAAATTCGGGAATGGTTGTGCTGAAATTCATAAATATTCACTGTGACCTACGTGCAGTAATTCGACCATAACTCAAGTTCTATAAGTGCAGTAATTCGACCATAACTCAAGTTCTATAAATCATTTAGAAGTCAAACCAACGGCATTAAAAAGCTAACATCCATACCTACAATTTTCGTGTTTACACTGAAAGCTAATTCAAAACAGAAACGGGTGAAAAGTGAGTGTTTTTCCAGTTTTGGATTTTAGAAAATCGGTGGCCGAATTCGCTTACGGGAAAGAACAGTTTTCACTCCAAAAACCCAATTTTTGATCCCTTAATCACCCAAAATGATTTACAATGATGTTTACAGGTCAAATAGGCAATATAGAAATCAAAAAAACATAGGAACATGCATCAAACAACACAATTCATCTCATTTTATCAATTAACATAAATTTTCTAACCCTAACTTAAAAACACAACAATTCATCAAATTTCAGAATTATATACTATGATTATTGAAGGAAATCCCACCCTTACCTTAATAAAATTGGAGCAGCAGCCTCTTGGTTCTCCAATTCTAGTTTTCTCCCTTTTTCTCCCAAAACTGATTGTACGTTACTGCCTGTTCCTAAACCTAGGTTTTACCTCTTATACCTCTTCTATTTGTTTTATCTTATTCCACTTATTCCCTCATAATTCTAACTAATTCAAAAACAGCCCCACAACTTAATAATTATTCTATTTAAAAATATATATAAATTACTTCCATAACAAATATCAAATATATTTCTATAGCAAATAACAAGTAAATTTTTTTACACCAAATAACATGTATATTTCTATAACAAATATATTTCTATAACAAATAACAAATATATTTTTACACCAAATAACATATATATATTTCTACACCAAATAACAAATATATTTTCTACACCAGATAACATATATAAATTATAAAAAGATATCTAAACTCAATAAAATAAATAAATAATAAAATAGGGCGTTACAAAGAAGACCGAGATGGTGGACAAGGCCAGGAGTGTCATTGTCTTGTGCCTCGTTGATAAAGTTACGAGAGATGTAGCGAAGGAACTAACCACGACATCAATGTGGTCAAAGTTGGAGTAACTGTATACGACAAAATCTTTGGCTCATATGCAATTCCTAAAGCAACAACTCTACTCATTCAAGATGGTGGAGTCAAAGGCCATCATGGAGCAACTTAGGGAGTTCAATAAAATCCTTGATGACTTGGAGAACATTGAGGTGCATCTTGAGGATGAAGATAAATCTATACTCTTGTTGGTTGCTCTAACGAGATCTTTTGAATCCTTCAAAGATACCATGCTCTATGGAAAAGAAGGCATTGTCGCATTGGAAGAAGTTCAAGGGCCTTTGTGAACCAAGGAGTTGACTAAGTCCAAGGACTTGACAACTGATGAAAATGGTGAAGGCCTAAATGTTTCAAGAGGGAATGGTGGATGTAGAGGTAAGCGGGGAAAGAGCGGTTACAAGTCAAAGTTTAAGTGATTTAACTGTAACAAGATATGTCACTTCAAGAAGGATTGTCCGAAGAACAATGGTAACTCCACACAAATTGTCTCCGAGGGTTATGAGGATGCGGGTGCTTTGGTGGTGTCTCGTTAGGGTGATGAAAAAGGTGATGTTTCTCACCTTGAGAGTGATGCCTTATAGAGCGGTGTTCGTCGGGAGAGACGTTAAACACTCAACATCAGTCTGGAGAGGCGGTGGGAAGAATACTCATGGTCAGTCTGAAGAGGCGGAGGTAAGATAACTCATGATTAACCTTTGAGGTGGAGTTGCAAGGTGAAAGACATAATGTGTGTACGCATTTGGAAGTTGAGGTAGAGAAAACTCAGCTTGAGGTGGAATTGATGACACCAGAAATGTTACGACTATGGAGATCTTGGATGCTAGGCTCTAGTTGTGAGCAAGGGAATTATTCAAGAAGACGGAAGGCATCCCAGAGTTTGAAGAATGTATGTCATGGCTTGTGGGATGACTGAAAAAGACCAAAGGTAATTGGAGGCAAGTGAATCTTCAGCAGGACATATTTGATCACTCCGGGGAGCTGAAGAGGTTTATGGTTTAGACTTGTGGAACTTCCTAAAATTCATAGTGTAGTTGGATGCAAAGATCTTCAAGAGGGCGGAAGTCATTCTGAGGGTTGAAGAGGCAAAGGGTGGAAGCTTGTGGAGCTACTTGGTGTAGTTGGAAGCAAGGGAATATGAAGCATGGAGAGAGCGGCAGGGTGATTGATGGTTAAATTGACATCATCTCTAATTTAGAGTCAAGGTGGAGAAATGTTGAAATTGACTGAAAATTTGACGGATGAAGAATATTGTTGTAAAAAATTATAAAAGATTTGTTTCAAATATATTTTGTGCTGAAAATATATTTATGGACAATAAATATATTTTTGTACTGTATGAAGGAAAATTTGATGCAAATATATTTCTAAAGATAATATTTGTTGCAAATATATTTTGTGCTGAAGGGGGAAAAAAGAAACGTATCTTCAACGTGATACCCGTTCCAAATTTACGAGTTATATTTCTCTATAAATACAGATCATGTATCAGATAGAAATGTGGAGAGAGTAGAAAAACAAGGGTTTAGAAAGCCAACAACAAAACTAGGGTTTGTAGAGTTTTCTCTTGGCAACAAACACTAGGGTTGGGATTGAATCACGATTGATTCACCTTGGAGAAACACTATTATGATTGAGTCTCTTGGTCACAGGAAGTGATTGGGACTTTGGGTAGAATTAGGTTTGAAGACTGATTCTTGTAACCATTTGATATCTCTTTTGTAAAGTTACTCATCATTATAGTGGAACAGAGAGTTGCTCTCTCCCCAGAATAGGTCACTATTGGACCGAACTAGGTAAAAAAAATTCGTGTGCTCTCTCTTTGTCTCTCTTTCGCTCGCTGTCGATTTCTGGTAAAACCGAAAGGTTTGACGAGTTTGAACGAGTTAACACTCAGTAAAATCGTGTAAACTCAACCGACGACTGAAACGTTTACTGAATAGTTACCTTTATAGTAACACGTTCCTGAAATGAAACATTTCTTTTTCTTTCTTCTCCGAGTTCTCAAACCATGAACATGGGAGCAGTTAGGGTCCGACGGTGAAAATTCAGATTTTGACGTTGGTGATTGTGACACCGGTTAAGGTTGCGGTGATGGTGTTTGTTGACCTTTTGAAGAAATTAACTAGTTTATTTTTTAGATAGTTTTATTAACAACTTTAGAAACTTTTGAAACTTGCTTTTTTGGATGGTTTTATGGATGACTTAAACTTATGGTTTTGTGCGCTACTTCTTGTATTTTGATGCTAAGTTGAGCATAACGTTTTATTATGGTAGTTTGGTATAATTTGTCGTTGTAATTAAGTCAAATTTTGCACTATTGACCTATTTACAATATTATATTAACTTATATATGTCATGCATATAATAAATTTTATATAATTTTAATTTTAGGTAAACTTTTAAGAGTTCTCTAGTCGAGTTTACAAATCGAGTTTACCCAGACAAAATGAGTTGAAGTAAACTCTCAAGTTGCCAAACCATGCCACGTTGATATTGGTTGCTTGATTAATTTGCTCCACACATCAAGTTTTTATTGATGTGATTTTTTAACGAATTCAAAACAGTTTGATTTTTTTCTTTTGGGTAATCATGATATTGATACAAAGTTTTCACCATTGCTTAGTAGTGACCAACCTCTGTCGAGGAATTTGTGGAACTCAAATTCTCTTACAACTTGGACCAATCACACACACACACACACACACACACACACACACACACACACATATATATGACTATTACTTTTTCCATCCTCTATGTGTTTCTCGTGCGTCCTATTTCTTTATTGTGAAAATGTCATTTTCTCGAATTATATAATCTTAACGTTTATTTCTGAACCCTTCATATATATATATATATATATATATATATATAACGCGAAACAAAAAAAAATCCCTCATTTTCAAAAATTAGGTTTTTCTCAAAACATTCTCTCTCACCACCCAAAATATGAAAATCCAACATTGTGTGATTGTCGAAGATTTTTTTGCTTAAAAATATCACATATCAAGCCTTTCCAAACATCAAACACAAGCTAAGGTAACATTGATTCAGTTTAGATTAATTTGGTTTGATTTTTTTTCATGACACTGAACTTGTTCAGATTATGTAATTCAAACCAGGTTTTTGTTGTTCGGATTATATAATCTGAACTGATTCAATGTATGTTGTTTTTGGTTAATTTGTGGATTTAGAGATTATATTTTAGAAAATTTGTTAAAAATCAGAATCTATTTTGCGTTTGTTGACCGTAATAAAAATCACTTTTTTTAAACAAATAATATAGTCTGTTTGGATACAACTATATAAAAGTGGTTTTTTGTTACAAAATTAGTTCAATCTACTGTTGGAACAAAGGTGTTCAGCAATACCACGTTTTGAGTTTTGATGATAACAAGGTATTAAAAATTGTCAATTGGATATGCTAATATTTGTTTAAGTATGCAGGATATTAATCAAGATTTATATCTTAGAAAGTATTATGTTTGAACATTTTGAGAGCAAAGATCTAGAGAAGCTTGTTGCTTGTGATTCTGTACCGAAGAAGAGTCTGAAGACTGTATCGAAGAGAGTCTGAAGACTATCAGAATCTGAAGACTATCACAATCTGAAAACTATCAGAATCTGAAGACCAAGAGAGTCTGAAGATCATCAGAAGCTGAAATGCTACAGTGAGTCTGAAGCCAGCAATCTGAAGATCTGCTTAGAAAGATTTCTAAAGGCATTACGATGCAGAAGAAACTCTCATTTGGAGTAACAGCTAGCTTCAAAGTCAACTTGAGCGTGGGATGCTCAACGACAAAGAATGCAGAATAGTACAGAGTACGTTGTACGAACTCTGTTTCCACTACTCCACTACCTCGTACAGTTTGGCAACTGTGTCTACCGGTATTAATCTTCAAAAGGAATGGAATTCAAAATATGCAATTGAAGGACTATTACCATATCAAGCAACAGATCAACATCTATTGATCAAGCTTCAGAAATCATCCTGATGTGCTGGATGACTCAACGTCTCTTTCCAACGCCTATATAAAGGATAGAAGACTTGAAGAATTGTTGGACTCTACAACTGAAAAACTACGCTGCATAGCTATCGTATTCAAACTGAGTCTTAACAGAAACACATCAACAACTTAGATTATTCTTACAAACTGAGTATTCTAGAATTTCTAAGTTAAGCAGAAAAACAGAGTCTGTCTTTGTTAAAACAGAGTCCGTCTTTGTTTGTAATTGGAACACGTTTGATTGTTTATCAAGTGTTTCAACTCTATTCAATTTTCTGTAAATTGTGTCAGAAGTCTCTTGCTTGTGTGCTTGAGCAAAGAAGTCTCTTGGCTGCGTCCTTGAGCAAAGAAGTCTCTTAGTTGTGTCTTTGAGCATTGGAAGTCTCTTGCCTGCGTGCTTGAGCATTGGAAGTCTCTTACTGTGTGTTTGAGCAACTTGTAATAGATATTACATTTTAGTGGAACTCTCCTTGGAAGTGCAAGGGGGACAGGACTACTTCCGGTTTGTGGAAGGAACCTGTATAATTGCTTGTGTTCTCTCTTCTCTCTATCTCTTGATTATTTCCGCTGCAACAGAATCTGATCTCCCATCAGACTCTGATCTTACGAAATTAGATTCTCACTCTTCAAGAGTTGCGAAAAGCTAACATAATTCAACCCCCCTTCTTGTGTTTTTCTCACCTTCATCTACTAATTCATTTTTTTTTGAGAAGCTGCTCTTAACAGCTTGTCATTTGAAGTTGTTTTTAGATTTTTTTTAGATAATGATTTTTTGAAAAAAATATGTAACAAACGAATGCAAAACTCTTAAAGGTGATTATTTTTTTAAAAAATGATTTTTTTCTTAAAAAAACTATAACAAACGGCCTCTTAATATAATGTGCTCGTAAAAAAAAAGATAAATAAGTGCAAGATCTATTAATGAGCGTAAGGTCAATTTTGACCCAACTCATTCCTCTAAATTGTTTTTTTCTCTCTCTTAATTAAATAAGTGATATTCAGTTTTTTTTCTTCTAGATTATCCTTTACAAATTTGTCGGTAAATTATCCCTTGTGGATTTGACCAATTAAATGAACAATGTGAACTACACTAAATAAAGTCAAACATATAATTACATTTTACGTATTTTGAATATATTTTTGTTATTTACATAAAAACGTCACCAAGAAATAATTCTCATGAAATTCAAAGACTAAAAGATGAAAAAAAAGGTTCTCCTAAATTAATTTTAATCTTAATTTAGTGTACTAAGAGCCTAAAAGACTAAAAAAAAAGGATAAGAGTAAGAAAAAGATGGATAAACGCATGAATATTTCTGAACATATTAGAGCAAAAAGAATATCAGATGCAAAAATATATGCAAGACATAGAAAAGTAGTAAGATATTGTATCAGAGAGACAAAGTGTATCAGAAGCATAGGAATATCAGAGGCATAAGATAAACAACAAGAAAATAGGTGTGCAACTAGGGTTCTAAGACTGATTCTTCAGCATCTTCAAGATGTCAGCAATCCATGCATTAGTTTCATCATGTTTCCTCAAAGATTTCAAATTTTGCTCCTGAACTCTCTGTTTCAACGCAACTTACTTGGCTAATGGTTCAACATGTTCTTGCTTCAATTTCATCTCAAGATCCTATGTCTTCTTAATTTGTGCTTCCTGAATAAATCTATGTTGCCTCTGCTCTTCCTTAAGTTCTGCCAGGCGTCTTCTAAGATATTCAGATACCATCTTCTGTTCAAATAGATCCTCCTGAAGTTTCTCAACTAGCTTCATCTCTTCGGGGTCTTCCATGTTCAGACTCTTTAAAGCAATTTTCTATAGCTTGATGAGCATCTGAGTAATCCATGAAGTATCAAGTCTTGACTTTTCTAATGCAGGAATCTTCTTTGAATAGTCAATGTAGTGTAGAGAGTCTCAAAGTTGTTTCATTGATCTCTTGACTTCCACAACTACCATGCTTTCAGCTACTTCATCAAACTATTTCTTCAGAGCCTCATTTTGAGCTTGGACAAATAATCTCTAAAGATCATCAAGGACTCTGTTCACCACTTCCTTAAGGTAGTTCCATTTATCTTCATAATTCGTAATGTGAATAGCTTGATTCCTTGAATTCACTAGCTCCATCAGATCCTTAAAAATGTTATTGCATACTTATCTTAAAATCGTGTTTGAGGTTAGGATGGGAGGAGGTGATAAGGTTATTTGTTGTGGAGTTGGGGGTACATGTATGTATTGGTTTCATGTGACAATGATAACAGGAATTCCATCATCATCATCAGAATCTGACATTTCCATAGCAATGTTATCAGCAACATTGTCATCAGGGGATGAGGTAAGAACATGTTCAAGAATGGGTTCAAGTATGAGTTGGAGCCTAGAGGAAGATGGTTTTCTAAAGAAATATCTACAATCATCAATGTTGTCATGATGAATTATAGTTTTAGGCTTAGCAACATTCAAGGGTTGAACCATAAAAGATTGATCTTCTAATATTGTTGATGTATCAGAGACTGTTTGATTAGATGCTGGTTATTGATGTTGAGGGTGAACTATGATTGCAATATATAGTCCAGTGGCTATCTCTGGTGTAGGTAAATGTTGTCGTTGATTTTCTGAAACAACAATGATAGGTACTGTTTCGGGGCTGTATGTAGTTCCGGTTGATATGAGGGGAGTTCACCATGTAAATGTTGACTTAAATTATCAAGTACTGGAGATGAACTAGGTGTAGGTTGAGTAGGGTTTGAAGATGATAATGTGCCATAAGCAGCATCCATATCATCTCCTGCTTGCTTCATCCTAAGAGCACTCTCAAGAAAGTAAGTTTTTGTTTCAAGAATGACTCTCTTAGCATCTAATTTTTCAATAACCGCATGATTATCTAGATACCCTTGAGGAATAAATGTATCACCATCAAATTCTTCTCTTGGTTGTAGTGAATGTAAAGGAATGGCAATAGGTGGATCAAAGAATGATTTCTTCTTTGGTGCATCACCTTGGTCATGTATTGGTCTCAATTTGGGTGAGGGTTTGGATGATGGTGTGGGGGTATTACCTTTTTGTAAGTTTGCATAAATGGAGCTAAGATGTTGGTCATCTAATTGTGGAGAGTTGTGTGGGGGTGAGTCTATATCTATGGGTTATGAGAGAGATGATTGAGCAATATTACCTGATGCAGAGGCACCAGCATCTGAAGCAGCAGCTTCTGAACTTTGCACTTGCTTGATCTTCATGTGAGTCTTCATAACCTCACTAACTTTTTATGCAGTTGACTGTTGTAGTTGTTCAGACAAATCCACCACCTTCTTTACAACTTCCACATATTTTTCCTCTTCCAACTGAGTCATTGAGCTTTCTTCTTCTCTTGCTAACTCCTTAGCAGCTTCATCAGATAGTTACAAATTTCTTGTAGTCCTCTTTGATTTGTGAAGAGGCTTCTGAGAAATCTTCTTCTTAGATGGTGTGTAAGTTGTCTCTTGATTCCATTTGAACTGCAAAACTCATTGAATTCTGCAGAAGTGTACTCTCCACCCTATCTGATCTTAAGCACTTGATTAAGCATCCAGATTCCTTCTCAACTGAGTTCTTGAACAATTTGAATGTCTCAAATGCCATTGATTTCTCTTTCAAAATGTATGTCCATGTTTTTCTACTGAAATCATCAGTAAATGTCATGAAGTATCTGCTACCAGAGATGGAACTTGGTTTGATAGGGCCATAAAGATCAGAATGGATCAATTCAAGCTTCTCTGAAGCTCTCCATTGCTTTCCTAACAAGCAATCTTTGCATTTTGCTTCAATCTCCTGCAGTACTGGTAAATCCCTCACCATTTCCTTCTTCATCAGGATCTTCAACCCCTTCTAGCTAAGATTTTCATATCTATAATGCCATATCTTAGCATCTTCACATTTTTCAATTTTTAAACATTCAGGAACAATAACTGGTGCAGAGATGATAAACATTCTATTGGTGCTCATTTGAGTTGACATTATCATACCCCTCTTTTCATGATACACTTTGCTAGTATCTTTCTTAAAAAAAACTGTTAAATTCTTCTGCTGAAGTTGTCCAATACTAAGCAAATTATTTCTAAGCCCAGGAAGATAATACACATTAGTTATGACTTGAATCATACCACCAATGAGCAATTTCAAGTTACCTATTCCCAAAACTGACATTCTAGAATCATCACCTAGCTTTACTGATTTTCTAAACTCACTATCAAAATCAAATAGCCAATCCTTTGTTCCTATCATATGGTTTGAACAACCTGAATTAAGAAACCATACCTCATCTTTGGCATTTGTGTTCAGACATGATTGAGCCATCAGAACAAATTCACCATCTTCAAACCCAACATAGTTTGCATTTTCTTCCCATAGAGGACATTCATTTTGATAGTGTCCCAACTTGTGACACTTGAAACATTCAACACTTCCCTTGTTGATTCTTCCTTTACCCCTTCCTCTAACACCTGAGCGCCTTCTTCCTCTACCAGATCCCACATATCCTCTTCCACCATTGGAAACCTTCAAAGCTTGTTCAGTATCAAATTCTTGATTATGAGATTTCATGCGTTGTTGTTGAACAAGTAAACTACTCTGAAGTTCATCAATTGAGAGTGTTGTAACATCATTTGATTCTTCAATAGAGCACACCGCATAATTGAATTTGCTTGTTAAAGATCTCAGAAATCTTTTCAACAACAAGTGTTTGATCCAATTTCTCACCATGTGCTGTCATCTTGTTTGCAATAGAAAGAGTTCTTGCGAAGTATTCATCGATAGTTTCTACTTCCTTCATTGCAAGAATCTCAAATTCTTTGCGTAAAGCTTGCAGTTGAGCACGTTTCGCTTTGGTAGAACCTTAATACTTTCTACGCATTGCATCCCAAATATCCTTCGCTAAATCTTTAACCAAAATAGTTTCCATGATTGTTCTATCAATGGAATGAAAGAGATAGTTTTTCACCTTAAGATCAAGAAGTTTACTATCCTTTGCAGCTTTTGCTTGTTCTGGTGTTGGATTCTCAGGAGCAATGGTGACACTAGTTTCAATTAAATCCCAAAACTATTTGGAACGTAGAAGATTTTCTATAAGCATGACCCAATGATCATAGAATCCATCAAACTTAGGAATAGAAGGTTGTGCGAAATCTGCAGAATCCGCCATGGATGAAAGATTTAGAATTGAGGAAGAAGAAGGAGGAACACACGTAACAAACCGGAACAAACTTTTCCTGCCAAAACTGCGTTTTGAGATTTGTTCTACAAGCCCTTAACACCGGCTCTAGATACCAATTGTAAGGGAAAAATGGTTTTTGTATTATTCAACTCACAAAATACAAGTGATAGATACCAATTTATAGTAAAAGTATCCAAGTAATCTAAGCTAGCTTGCATTACAAGTCACTGCGCAAAGCTAACCCTAATCACACTAAACATGATTAGAAAATGCATTAGATTAAGCTACTTGCTCCTAACGGTGTCGGGACAGATGGTGAGGGATGCTTGGTGGGTGATGGCGATGGTGGCCCGTGACAAGTTTTTGTTTGGTGAAAAAAGACATGGAGAGAGAAACATTGTTTGAAGAACAGGTTGCCTAGTGTTACTTAGTAATTGACACTAGGACTGCCCTTGACACCTAAGAATAAAATACATTTTTGTCATGAATTGAGCTGTTCTCAAATAAAACAATCTTTGAAAATAAATTTACGCAGTACTCGTGCTTGGTTAAGTATTCAATAGACATATTAGTCATCGAATACACACTTCTCTTAAGTACAATAAGCAACGATTCGAGATTATCTATTAACTAATATGCCTTTTCAATAAACAATTTACCAATAAAGTTGTCAATAAACAATAACTTAGAGGGAAAAAAACACGTTGAATCTCTTTTAAGGCGAGCACTTGTATATATCTAGAGTTTGGTTAGCTATTTATTTATCATTTTAAACAAATTTAAATTTTATATGATGGTTAACAATTGCTTATAGTAGCATTTCTCAATATTATTAGGAGGCTAAATTGCATTTTTGGTCCCTTAACTATTTAGGTAGTATCGCTTTGGTCTCTTTATTAAAATTCGATTTATTTTGGTCGTTTAACTTCTCTCTGTTACACATTTTGGTCATTTCCGTTAGTTTTAATTCAAAAACGTTAGGTTTTCTTCATTTTCTTCTGAAATTTTTCTGAGATTCTTGTTGTTAAAGGTTGATGGAGATAATATGAAGATGAAAAAAAGGAGAAGAAGATGAAAAAAACCTAACGTTTTAACGGAAATGACCAAAATATGTAACAGAGAGAAGTTAGATGACCAAAATAAATCGAATTTTATTTAAGAGAATACTACCTAAATAATTAAAAGACCAAAAATGCAATTTACCCTTATTATAATAACCCCATTTATTTTGTATTGATCCCGTTTATAGTACCCCCATTTAATGCATAAAAGCTCTTAATAAAAATAACGCAGTACTCGTGCGTGGTATTTATTTAAATATTTTGATAAAGATACTATTCCCTAAGTCTCAAATTATTTGTCGTTTTGGAATTTTTTTTTATCTCAAATTATAAGTCGTTTAACAACATTAATGAAAAATTAATGTTATTTTTCCTACTATAGTTTTAGCTATTTTTTACTCTATACCCTTAACTATTTATAATTAATATTAGGACAACTTTGTAAAACAGCTAAGAATATCTATTTTTTGTCAAAATTAATTACATTTCTTTAAAGGAAAATGCTAGATATCAAGAATGATTTTATTAAGAAAGATTCAAGAATGACATGGCAGAATAATCACCTTAGATTTCAGTCTTATTTATTAACCTTTCATAAAATAAAAAATACATAACACCCACCACCCCATGATTTCCGGCCAGGCTGAGATTTTATTGGTTAACATTAATTTTGGGACAATCTCTTGATAAAATCTAAGGGTGATTATTCTGCCACATCATTCTTGAATCTTTCTTGATATATAGCATTGCTCTTCTTTAAATGTTCAAAACGTCTTTATATATATATATATATATTTTTTTTTTTACAAGGTTTAAAACCTCTTTAATCAACAATTGTTTCTAACTCTTACAAATACCAACACGATGTTCCATTCAGGTACTCATATTCACCTCTTTCTCTCTTCTCTTCATCTCTCTCTCAATAGGAAAGATGAAATTGGAGTCTACAACTTCAACCTCCAAGCCTTCTCTAGCAAAACCCTCCCTCTAAAATCTACCCGAACACAAGAAAGCCATTCCAATACCCGACCCACTATTCAAGACTTGCAAGAAATCTCCGGCTTTGGAAATCGCAGAGGCGCAAATCAGAGATATGGTTGTGAAGAGCATTTTGGAACCTGGTTTTGTGAAAAGGGTGCTTAGAGAAGCCCTTGGCGACGATGTTAGCGATTTCAAATTACTGGTATTTGCGGTTCATGCTTTTATTCTTGAATCGGGATTTGTTCGTGTGGATCAATTTTCCAGAATTGTGATTGGTTTCTCTAATCTTATTGATGACATGTCTTCTAATACAATGATATCCTTGAGGTATACCCTTCCTGACATTCTCACTAATATTACATCTCATTCTATGAATTTAAAAATTCAGTCATTAGGGCATTTTGTGAACGTCTATGGTTCATTGTTTGAAGATGTTGGGTCAAGGGAACATAGGGTTTATTTAAATAAATGTAGATTTACCAAGCCTTTAAAGTTGATGCTGTCAAATTCTGAATCTAATGCTAGTGTTAATGTTAATGATGATGGAGATGAAGTTTTTGAATTGTGGAAGATAGTGAAAGATGGGCTTGCATTGCCACTTTTAATTGATCTTTGTGATAAAGCTGGATTGGATCTTCCACCATGTTTTATGACCCTTCCAATGGAACTTAAGCTCTTAATATTTGATTATCTTCCTGGTGATGATTTGGCCAAAGTCTGTTGTACTTGTTCAACATTGCAAGATCTAGCTTCAAATGATGAGTTATGGAAGAAGAAGTTTGAGGAGGAGTTTGGACAAAGTGTGATTGGTACGAGGTTTTATAAGAAATTGTATGCTCATTACCGGACAACAAAGAAGTCAGAACCATTTTCTTTTCGAATTCCTCGGAGTCGTATTATGAGATTCTGTCAAAGAAAACGAGGTTCCTCGACACAACGATCGCACCACACCAAGAAATGAAATTTGTTGTTGACACATTAAATAAGGCTGAAAAACACTACAAAAAATATCCAAATATCCCGACGGCAATTAACTGCCGATGCGCAAAGAACCGACGGTATTTAACTACCGCAACATCCAAAGAACCGACGGTATTTAACTACCGCAACATCCATCGGCAGTTAACTATCAATGCGATCCTGCTACAAATTCAGGCATAACTCACTTTTCTCCTATCTCTCATCCATTATCAAATCAAATCTCTCTCAAAATCTCTACCAAAGTCACCCAATCTCTCACTTTTTCAAAATTTATCAAATTTATTCAACAAAATCACAAGTTATCATAGTGCTATTGTTTTTTTTTCTTTTATAATTTTAGTTTTAGGTTAATTTAAAATTTGTTGTTTTTCTAATTTTCTAATTTTAGTTTTCGAGTAGATTTACAAGTAAGATATGATGATTCATTTTTAGAATAGATGTAAGTTGATTAATTTTGTTAAAATGTTTGTATGTTTATGGTTATGAGTTTTAGTATGGTGTAATTTAAATTTTGGTGTTTTTCTATTTTTTTAATTTTAGTTTTTGAGTAGATTTACATGTAAGACTATATGATTCATTTTAAGAGTAGATATAATTATGTTGATAAATTTTGTTAAATTTTTTGCATTTTTATGTTATAGTTATTATTTTCAGGATTTATGTATAATTTGCACTTCAAGTGTTTGATGAAATGTTTAAATGAGTTTTTCGTTGTGTTGGGTATTTGAGTTTTGGCTTCATTGTTGCTAAAACAAATAGTCATGTATGTTGTTGGATACAATGTTCCAACATCTTGGCACGGTTCAGTGTGTCCTGTTTATGTGGCTTGGTTTACGCGAGCTTTATCTTTTTAAGGAAACCACGCCTTATTTTTTGTTGGCTAAGTAGCGTGTTTTTGACCAGAATCAGCTGAGTGATTTGTTCCTAAAGTATAGACAATATTTTAGGAATCTATGGTGGTGTTTTGGTAGTTCCTAAAGATGTCCGACTTTTTAGGAGTTGTTATATTTGTTACTGATTTGTTACGTGGATCAACTTTTAGATCTACATTGTTCTGAAGCCCAACAAGACTATTTAGCCCGTATTGCTTCAGTATATATACAAGACTACAAGACCTTTCTCATCATTCAATCTATCATTGAAGAAATAGCTTTTTAGGGTTTTGAGTCATTTGTTATTTGTGAGCCTTTCTTGTATCACCTTGATACATGTTAAGAACTGTGTTTTATTGAGTTGTAAGTTGTACTACTCCTAAGCTTTGAAGCATGAAGGTAGTTTGTGTTTGAAGGTAACTTCATCTTATTGAGTTGTAATCTGATAATCACAGGGGTTGTGATTGATTGAGTGGAAGTGAGATGAGATCTTAGATCTAGGAGTTCCTAGGTTGAAGTCAAAACGGGTAGGTCCTAAGTCTAGAGTTGTAAACTTGAAGTTTGCTGAGAACTTAGAATAAGGATTACACTAGTGGATTTCCTTCCTAGCTTGGTAGCTCCCAGAGTAGGTGTGTTTGTCACCGAACTGGGTTAACAACTCACCTGTGCCTTTTACTTTCTTGTCTTTTACGTTTGCATTGTTTTGTTTATTTCTGTTAGCACGATGTTCTAAACATTACATTCAACATTCGTTATTTGTGTCTGGTGCTGGAACATCATATAGAATATCTTATAGCTAACGTGCTAGAATTACACATTGATTGTTTACTTTTTTATGGTGTAGATTTGAAACAATGGCCGATTTTTTCAATGTATGCAAACATTGAAAAAATCGGCCATTGTTTCAAATCTACACCATAAAAAAGTAAACAATCAATGTGTAATTCTAGCACGTTAGCTATAAGATATTCTATATGATGTTCCAGCACCAGACACAAATAACGAATGTTGAATGTAATGTTTAGAACATCGTGCTAACAGAAATAAACAAAACAATGCAAACGTCAACACAATCCCATCATCAAGTATAAACCTCACCATATAAAATCACCAAATACGAATAATGTTACATCAATCATCTCTAACACAAATCATAAAGATATTTAAAATAACAATCTAACTCAACCAGTTCAACCACAAGTCAAACTTTAACATGCATGCTCTTAAACTATAAACTCTTCATTTTCTTTGGTACCATTATATTTGAAAGTACTTGGTTAGAAGATCGATAGTACTATGCCACCATGTGGATGGACGAAAAATTCACCATATCATGTTGGTTTTATCTTTATTGATAAGCCGGGAGGGGGAATATCATGGTGGTCTTATCATAGATAAGCCGGGGAGAGGGAATTTCATGGTGGTCTTACCAACACTAATAAGCCGGGGGAATATCATGGTGGTCTTATCATTACTGATAAGCCGACGGAATATCATGGTTGTCTTATCATTCTTGATAAGCCAGGGGAAATCGTGGTGGTCTTATCATTATTGATAAGTCAGATGAAGTTTGACCTCATAGACCCTCTCCTCAATCCAAGACACTTATGCCAAAATGATTTTCACTTTTAAACCTTTAACAACTAGTTTCTCCCCTCGTTGGCCTAGGACACCCCTTCGGGGTCCCATCTTAAGCTGGGTCGAAGCTATTGATATTCTAATATTTTCCGTAATCTCAATTTCAAATATATCAATTGTCTTTCGTTACAAATTTTAGTCTCAGTATGATTCACAACACTTTCGAATTAATACGATATAATTTCAATCTCACATATTAATCACAATACAATATTTGATCTCACAACACCACATATTCAACGTATGGACTAAATCTCACATAAGCATATAACCATTATAAAATACAAATCGACACACATAAATTTAATCAACAAGATTCCAATCAACCAAATAAGCACATATTTCAATATAAGCACAACAACTAACTCACATAACATATTTCTAACAACACATACACATCGTTCAAATAATATCTCACTATTATAATCATATATATTTTGCATACCAACAATTCATTTCAACAAGATCAACATCATATAACATCACAATTATATTAATAATTCAATAATTAATCAATTCAAATATCTGTACCAAATAAAAAAATAAGCAGAACTCAAACTTTATCAAATACATCAATTACCACAAATTCAACATAAATTAAATCAAACAACACCTTAATAAAGTTTCTAATTTCTCTTTTAACCTCACACTTCTATATTTGCACATTAGTTTATTCTTCTCTCAAGGGCTGCAACTGTCGCAGTGAGCTCCGAGTGAACTTTTGGGGAAACACGACTTTTCTCGTTCATTTCACTTATTTCATACCCATGATCTCGAACTCGTCTCTCTCACCCCAAACCTGGATTGAAGCTTTAGAACTATATAAGAGAAGTCATAGTGAATCTGAATAACTGACAACATACGTGTTCCTTCTTCTTCAATTACCAATCTAATAACCCGCAAGGATAGTCGAACAATCACCAAAAACCAATAAAATAAATTACTAATATGCTTATCTTATAAATATATAACTATTATAGAGAGGCTTTGCCCTCTCTCTAGAATTTCAGTGATACGCCGGTCACCCTCTCTGGTAGCCATGCATTTTCCGGCACGGTGGCCGTCAGCTAGAGGTGGCGGCGGCTCTGCGCCGGTCCTAAAAATTGTTCCTTTTTTATATATTTTTTTCGGTTTTCGCTCTCTTTCTCCTTCCTCTAACTGTTCCTGAAATAAAAAAAACCAGAAGTCCAATATATAAACATAGATCTAAAAGTGATAACAAGCTACCTTTTTATTTATATTTTTTGTGGACTCGATTGTGTTTGGGTCTGGTTTGATTCAGACTTTGATTGTGGTGTTTGTGTACTGTTATTTGGCTCGAGTTTTGTGGCTACTAATAGTGTTGTTTGGGCCGATTGTGGTGGTGTTTTGGAATCGGTTTGATTGCTGTTGTGTTGTTACTATCTGGGTTTTAAGTGGTTTGTTGGTTTCGGGTTTGTATTGTGCTGCCAACTATTTGTGCTTGCGGATTTGTGTGGTTCTTTGGTGACTGTTTGGGATTGGGGTTATGCTAATGTTGATTGTGGTTTTGAATTCGTTTTAGGGTTTGGAAATCAGAGGTTTCTATGATGTGTTGTGATGTTGATGCTTGTGATTACTGGTTTTCAATGATAATTTTTCTATGAAGAGACAGGCTAATTTGAGCAACGATCTCTCTCCACCGTTGGGCATATTCCTTGAAGGTCTTTTTATCTTTCTGAGTCATAGCCCGAAGTTGGTCTTGGTCCGGAGCCATGTCTAAGTTGTACTTGTACTAGCGGATAAAGGCTTCACCCAAATCGTTAAAAGTTCGGATGTTAGTGCTGTCTAAGCTCATGTACCACTTCAAAGCGGCACCGGTCAAACTATCTTGGAAGTAATGAATGAGGAGTTGGTGATTGTCGGTCTGTGTTGACATCTTCCTTGCACCAGATGACTCTTAGGACAAGTGTTTCCTTGGTACTTCTCAAAATCAGGGACTATGAACTTGTTCGGTATTTTGACATTAGGCACCAAGAAAAGATCATGAGCATTCTTCCCGAACAATTCTTTCCCACGGAGAGCTTTGACTTCTTGATTCATCTCATCAAACCTTTCTTGCAGATCATCCATCCGATCATAAGCCCCCACACTCTCTGAATGGTAGACAGGTCCATTGTCTTGCGGGATGGCGTGAACCACTGGACCTGAGAAAGTCATAGTAGCCTGAGGGAATGTTGCACCAGGTGGAGGAACAAGAATTGCATATTGTGTAGTAGGAATTGAAACCTCGGAGACATGGGGGGAGAGTACTACCGAAACTAAAGGGCATAATATGTTGTGGAGTACTGACGGACACGATTGAAATCGGAATAGAAAGAATAGTGGTCTCAGCTGGAGTGCTGAGAGGAGGAGGGGGTGGTGGCTGACTCTATGAAGTCGCCAACAAATCTACCAGGTTGCTTAACTTCTCCATGTCGGCCCGGAGGGATGCCACGTCTTCACGAAGCTCATGATTCTCTTGTTCAAGTTGTTCCATTCTCTTTCTCTTGTTTCCCCGAGTGTTGTAGATGCATGTTGGCTTCGAGCGAGGAAGTCAGGCCACTTTTGAGATGGATTGACCTTTTATTGGGAAAAAAAACAACGCGTGAGACTCGGAATGGAAACTGTGTGCAAAATGATGCATGATGCTTATGCAAAAAATAGACAAATTTTATTTTATCGAAGGACTTTTCAACGTAATTGTAAATATCACGGAGAACCTTGTTTTATTTAATAATTATGAAATATTACAAACAAATTCCTTTTTAAGAGCAAAAACAAAGCCAAGGAAAAAGAACCCAACAAAAGCTAAGGTCTAGTTAAGACTTTTGACTTATGCAAAAAAAAGACAATTTTTATTTTATCGAAGGACTTTTCAACGTAATTGTAAATATCACGGAGAACCTTGTTTTATTTAATAATTATGAAATATTACAAACAAATCCCTTTTTAAGAGAAAAAACAAAGCCAAGGAAAAAGACCCCAACAAAAGCTAAGGTCTAGTTAAGACTTTTGAAGAAGTATTTCTTAGTGCTCCTTTTTACAAGGTCCACATCTGTGATGTTTACAAGACGACTTATCTAAGTCCTTCGATATTAATGAGAAATTTTTTTTATGAACACATGCATGCATGATTATGCAACAAAAACAGTGAAAACATGGCCTAAGGTTTAAGTCCATGGTGATGGAGTCAAGGGTAAGTGTGCTCTATGGTAGAGACTATGGTTTAAAATATACCTGTATCACGGGCTCTACCAAGTTCCCAAAGTCATTGACCCGTTCCGGATATCATGGGATTACGAGACTGACTCCCGATCCAACAACATTCGCAAGAAAGTCTCATTTGAGTGTAGTTTTGCGTGTCAACTAGTTTCAAGACTACTCTTGATTAGTCACTGCACTACACCCTAAAAGGCCAAGATGGGTTAAAGATAACTCTAAAGGTCCTCAACTTCATGGGACACTCAAAAATAATAATGTCAATCACGACTACTCATGACGATATAGTATTCCCTTCAAGAGGCCTCCACTGAGCGGGGTTATATCACATGTACCAATGCCCAAGACTACTCTTGGTATGGCACAATGATTATATCACCATCCTATCTTATTGTTTCCCTCAAGTTCGGGTATAGAACTCATCTCACCACTCACGTAAAAAGGAAAAAAACACAGGCACATATTTACCTTTTTTATTTTTTTATTTATATTTTTAAGCAAATTGTAGCACAAGAAATAAATAAAACCAAGTTAGGCTCAACCCTCTCAGGGGATATCCATAGTGAAGTCGCAAATTATGTCGCGGCAGTTTTCTGAGATCAAGCTATTGATTAGCGTCGACTCACAAATTTTTAATTCACCACCGAGCTTTAATTTTTTCTAGGGAAACGGGGCAAAGTTCGAAATAACCCACAATTATTAGAGATTTAAGGTTCGGGGGCTAGTTACGTGAAGGGAAGATATTAGCACCCTAAACGTCTATAATACTCTATAAGAACCTTTTGCTTTTATTTAAAGCGGATTGAAGTTTTGCTTAAGAAAATAAAAGGAAAATCACTTGATTGAAAATCAAGGTTTTTTTTTAGAAAAGAAGTTTTTTGTGAGATTCTTTTTTTTTTTTGATTTTTTTGGTTATTTGAATGTTTTTATGCACTTTTTTTAATATTAATTAAAACCTAAAAAAACATACGTGACAATAAAATAAAAGCGTGAGAATTTCGTAATGACATTGGATCAAAACGAAATCCTTTCCCCTTAGATTAATAAACTAACCTAATTTTTTTTCATTTTTTTTATACATAAAAGCGGAATAAATAAATCAAACTAAAGACAAATGCATGATTTTTTCTTTATGTTTACATTGCCCTAAATACATTCTACAATCATGCGAATAAATAAACGACGAAATTAAAAATGCATATGATGATAATAAATAATAAAATATGATGCAAAATAAAATAAAATGCATGAAAAAAATAAAAAATAAAAGGAGCAGGGGGTGCAAACAGTAAAGGGGAAGGGTGTAGAAAGCAACAAAAAAAACAGACAAATTGGACTAAAACGGTTTAAGGGCAGGTGGGCCTTCCAGATCAGATCTGAACCATTGATCCACTCAACGTTCCAGATTTGATCTGGTAGAGGCTATAAATAGCTTTTAGCTTCAAAAAAGCCTCTTTTTTTTTAAAAATTTCTCTTTCCTCTTTATTTCTAGAGAGAGAGAGGTTCTACCCTCTCTCTGGAATTCCAGTGATACGCCGGTCACCCTCTCCGGTAGCCATGAAATTTCCGACGCGGTGGCTGCCGGCTAGAGATCGCGGTGCCACGGCGCCGGACCTAAAAATTGTTCCTTTTTTATATATTTTTTCGGTTTTCCCTTTCTTTCTCTTTCCTTCAACTGTTCCTGAAATCAAAAAACCAAAATTCCAATATATAAGCCTATATCTAAAAGTGATAACAAACTACCTTTTTTTATATTTTTTTGTGGATCCGGTTGTGTTTGGGTCCGGACACTATTTTTGGACTTTTTAGACTTTTTGGACTATTCTTGGACCTTTTTTTTGGACACTATTTTTAAACTATTTATGGACACTATTTTTGGACTATTCTAATAAAAAGAAAAAATAAAAAAACTTAAATAAATAAAAAAACAAAACAAAATAAAATAAAACTAAAAAATAAAATAAAAGATAAAAGTAAAATAAAATAAAGACTAAAATAAAATAACAATAATAAAAAGACTAATAATAATAAAATAAAATAAAAAGTGGGCCCAAAACAAACAAAAAATGAGGTATTTTAAAATACCTCTTTGCCGAAATTTTCTTTGAAAAGTCAAAGAATAACCGGGGTGAAAGAGCGTGTAAGAATGAGATCTTAGGTAAAAAATTGGGGTATGATAGATGCCTTTATTTAAGTTTCTTCGTTCGGAGACTTGAAGATAAAATATCCGATTCGACGTGCCGAAGAGACTTAAATACAAAGTACACCATTATTGGACCTAAGATGCTATGAAATGTTCGTGATGCAAGTATGAATGCAAGACGACAAAGATGATTTGACTGTGTTTAACTTTACCCTTTGAGTTTTGATGATAACAAGGTATTAAAAATAGTAATTGGATATGCTAATATTTGTTCATGTGTGCAGGACCATAGACAAAAATTTAGTGTCTTTTAATTCAGCAATATGTTCTGAAAAACAAATGAGAGCTATTGGAATCTACAGAAAGAAAGCTTATGTTGCAAGGAATCATCTGAAGAAAAGAGGTTTTGAAGACTAGAGGATCTGAAGACAAGAGGTTCTGAAGATGACGTCATCATAAACGCTCTCATCAAAAGCTGCCTATTAGAAGCCGTCTTCATTAGAAGTTCTGAAGATCATCAGAAGCCAGAAGACTGGAAGCTTAAATGGATGTCAAAAGCTGATTTAATTTCGCCTATCTTTGCAGAAGAATAGAAGCCTTAAAGTAACGGCTAATACATAGAATTTGAAAGATTTGAACGCTTATTCATTGCAGAACGTTGGAAAAGGACAATAGTACAATTGTACAACCACCTTCTCTACTACTCTGTTTTGTGTCTGCAATAGTACAATAACAACAGCTGTGACTACGCTGGTTATTCCTCTATATAGGGACTGGATTTGAAATTGTTCCTTCATAGGACATTAACCAAATCATGCAACAGATCGTTGGTGATATGATCAAGCTTCAAACGACTCTTTTTTGATGTGCTGGAAATCAACAACGTCCCTTTGACACCTCTATATAAAGAAGTGAAGACCTGAAGAATGGCGAAACTCAAACAACAATTTTACTAGTGCCAAACCTCTGCTGAAATTGTTCCACATCAAAAGTTCACTTAGAATTTCTTATCAAACTTTCATATCTTAGAAATTCTAGAGTCTTAAGAGTCTGTATCTTAATTGTATTGTGAACACCACTGATTGTATATCAAGTGTTCAACCTCAAACACATTTCTTTGTAATTCTGTTTGAATAAAAGTCTCTTGCAGTTGTGCTTGAGCATAGGAAGTCTGTTGCAGTTGTGCTTGATTTTAGTGAACTATCCTTAAAAGTGCAAGGGGAACATGACTACTTCCAGTTTGTGGAAGGAACTTGTATAATTGCTCTGTGTCTTTCTTCTCTATCTCTATTTTCATCCGCTGCATTTAGATTCTGAACATCACTTCAGAAGTTGAACTCTATCAGGTTCTGAACAGTGATTTCAGTTTTAAGAGAAAATGAAGAAAAAGAAAACATAGTTCTACCCCCTCTTCTTGTGTTTTTTCTCACCTTCAATTGGTATCTAGAGTTTTGGTTCTGTTGTAAAGCACTTAACAGTGTAACAGAAAATGTTCTGAGAAAAACATGTATGGTGAAAGCTCCAATGTTGCTGGAAACAACAATGTTGTTCACTATGACTATCGTACTTCTGATGATAAGAAGTCTGACTCTGGAAAAGCTCCCAAGTTTAATGGAAAACCTGAAGATTTTTCATGGTGGAAAACTAACATGTATAGTGACATCATGAGCTTGGATGAGGAGCTTTGGGATATTCTTGAAGATGGAGTTGGTGACTTGGTCCTTGATCAAGAAGGAGCTGTTGTTGATAGAAAGAAACATACCCCTTCTCAAAAGTAGCTTTATCAGAAACATCACAAGATCAGAGCTATCCTTGTTGCTTCTCTACCTCGCACAGACTATATGAAAATGAGTGATAAATCCACTGCAAAGGCAATGTTTGCTTCACTATGTGAAAACTTTGAAGGAAGTAAAAAGGTTAGAGAAGCAAAGGCTACTATGCTTGTTCATCAATATGAGTTGTTCAAGATGAAGAATGATGAAAGTATTGAGGAAATGTACTCAAGATTTCAAACCCTAGTCTCTGGACTTCAAATATTGAAGAAATGCCATGTAGCTTTTGATCATGTGAACAAGATTCTTAGAAGCTTACCAGCTAGATGGAGACCTAAAGTTACTGCTATTGAGGAAGCTAGAGATTTAAACACTTTGAGTGTTGAAGATCTTATGAGCTCTTTCAAGGTTCATGAGATTAGTCTAAATGAGCATGAATCTGTCAAAAAGACAAAATCTATTGCTCTCCCATATGAAAGAAAGTCATCAAAAGCTCTTAAAGTTATTGAGTCTGATGAAGAATCTCTTGATGGTGATTCTGATGAAGACCCTTCTGAGAAAATGGCTATGATTTCCAACAAACTTCAATATCTAGCTAAGAAAAACAAGAAGTTCTTGAGCAGAAGGGGCAGCTACATAGGTTTCAAGAAGGAAGATCAGAAGGGATGCTTCAACTGTAAGAAGCCTGGGCACTTCATTGTTAATTTCCCTGATCTTCAGAAGGAGAAGTCCAAGAAATCAAACTTCAAGTCAAGCAAATTCAGAAAGCAAACTAAATAGAGTTTAATGGCCACCTAGAAAGATTTAGACAGTGAATCTGGTCTGATAAAGATGATGCTGATGCTGGTGTTGGGTTAGTAGCAACAGTGACATCAGAAGCAGAACCATAATTTGATTCAGATGATGAAAATGAGGTATACTCTAAAATTCCCAGAGAAGAACTGATTGAGTCTCTTAAAGAGCTTCTCACACATTTTTAACATAGAACTAATGAGTTGAAAGATTTAAAAGAAAAATATGTTGAGTTATTAAACCAACAAGAATCAACTCTTTTGGATCTAAAAGCTTCTGAGGAAGGACTTAGAGGTTTTGACTTCATTTGCAAAACTTATGAAGAAAAACTCAAGTATCTTTGTCAGAAGCTACAAGAAAAATTTGGTGGAAAATCTTTAAATAAACATGAAATTGATATCTGGTATTGACAGAAGCAAAGTAGCTTCTATGATCTATGACATTTACAAGAATAGTGGGAAAGGTATTGGATTCTCAGAAGGGAAACCTAATGAAATCAGCCTCAAAGCATGTTGTGAATGCATAAAGGAAGGATTGAAAAACTTCTTTGTACCTGAAGGTGGTAAGTTTGAAACTGTTGATCAGTTAGACCCATAAGCTTCTAGTTCTAAAGATCAAAATGTAGCCATCATTCTGATGTGAAGGTCCACATTTAGAATAGGCGTCGAGCTAGTGACATTGAAAAATTGCTTGCTCAGAGGCAACTCATCATATTTACCTTGATGTCAATTTATATTCTGCATTACTCATTTATTATTGTGTTTCTGTAATCTGATTTTTTTTTTGTGCAATTTTCGCTAAGCGACATTTTTTCATCAAGCAAATATCAATTCATTTCCAGAAAGTTACTTTTACTTGAAAGACAGTGGACAATATGATATCTTAAGTTTGGTAGGAATCGGTGGCCCAGCATTATGGTGATATTGTATTTTGACTATTTATTTTGGTTTATTTTCAAAATTTTGTTTTGATTGGATGAACGAATGATGCAAAGCATCAAATATCAAAGGTTTTTGGTTAAATCGTCAACAAATGCATGGTGATGATGAAAATTTTGATGATTGCAAAGCCAAGGTACATGCTTATAGCTTTTGTAGAATGTTTACAAGAATTTAAAACTTGTACTTTGTGCAAAACCATTTTATTCATTGCTCTTCAATAGATTATTTAACTTTGAATCATTTAGAACTAGCCAAAATGTGAGGTACATTTTCACTTACACTATATGCATGGTGACCGACAGTTTTGGTGTTTTAACTTAGTACTTGTTAGTTGAATTTTGCTATTTTTTTAGTATGTTTGAAAGCATAGATATGATCAAGGCAATTTTTTAAATTTGAGCATAAATAATTGACCAAATATAGCGGACTCTGTGAGAAAGTGAGTATTTGATAGACCCTCTGAGCCATAACGATAAAATCTGCATCAATTATGAATTGTCAAATTCACTAGGTGAGCCACCTTCGCCCTGCAAATCTACTATGTTTTCCAAAAATCAATTATGTATTGAATTCCACTGCAAATTCATTATTCTTTGAATTATAAAACCCTGATTATTCATTGTTTACCCAAATCATGCCCCTTGTCTTATGGTGGGAGAACATTTGTTTGAAAATGTTTGTTACATTTAAGTTTGGGACATAGGGTAAGGTTTGTAATTCATTTTTAAGTTAAGTGTTTTAATCATTTTCAAAACTATCTTGAAAAAATAAAGAAAAATAAAAATGAAAAAAAAATAAAAAAAAAAAAGAATAAATTTTCAAGAATAGTTCATTCATATTTTTATATCATCATTGGGTTGTTTTTGAAATCAATTAAAGGAGAAATGTAATTGCTTGTAATTAGATTACTACATATTGTTCATAGGTTGTATATTTTGTGTACATATTTGTGCATTTGTAAATAGTAATGAACTCTCTGTTACTCTAGGCCCTTTAGGAAAAATTTCCCAAAAATACAATATATTCTTGTACCCTAGTCTCCTTATAACCTCGAAATTAAATACCTTAGTGATCTACACTCGCTGTTTTCACATTAAAAAAATGCTAGTATGTATGTCTAAGTTTAACAAGATGATAACACATTGTTGGATTTGAGTCTCACTTCACATATGAGCGTTAATTTTACTTCTTATTTGTAAGGATTGTGTTAGGTATGATTGATGGTCGGATATGGCAAGTGTACCAATCGTTTACCAAGTAATAAAGTGATAAGTAGAGTGTCGTATCCACAAGGATTGTCGTTTCTCCCAAACAACTCACGTTACTTATTTTTGTAAGTTGACGATATAAAAGTTAAGTGTTAAAAAGCTTGCAATTTTTATCTGTTTGCAACTAAGCAAGTTTACCTGTTTTGGTTGCAAAAAGTAAGCACCAAGTAGGATTCTTCGAATCCCCCTATTTATATTGTTTGATATTAAGTAAATGTAATGTCACGTTTATTTATCTTATGTAGACTATACAAGTGATAAGACTGTGAGGATGTTGTAACCTAGTCGGTTGTCTTGTTGCACCTGCTTATCGCACAATGATCCTTACGTGCGGGGTCTTTACTATCTCGGTTGATCTAGGTTTATCCCTCCGATGGCTAACTGCACCTGCTGATCGCACGGTGATCCTTACGTGCGTAGTCTTGTTAATTCAAAGGTGTTGCATCATTTTTCGGAGGTCAAAACTATTTGATTAACATTTGGCTTACTAATTTATTTCATGACTTGAACTTTTAATTTTTAAAGGAAAGGGGAAAAAAGTTCAAATTACCCATTTTTTGAAAAGATTTAGAGTTCGGGGGTTAGTTATATTTATGGAAGGTATTAGCACCCTAAATATCCATAATACTCTATGACAACCACTTGATTTTATTCATTTTCTATGAGATATAACTTGTTGGAACAAAGTGTGTTTAAAACATTACCCTTTGAGTATTGATGATAACAAGGTATTGAAAATAGTTAATTGGATATGCTAATATTTGTTCAAGTATGCAGGACCATAGACAAAAATTTAGTGTCTATTATTTCAAGATATAGGTTCTGAAGAACAAATGAGAGGAAGTGAAATCTACAAAAAGGAAACTTATGCAATGAAGCATCTGAAGAATAGAGGTTCTGAAGACCAAAAGATCTGAAGACTAGAGGTTCTGAAGACCAAAGGATCTGAAGACTAAAGGTTCTGAAGATGACGTCATCAGAAGCGCTCTCATCAGAAGCTACCTACCAGAAGTTCTGAAGATCATCAGAAGCTGAAGATCATCAGAAGCCATTTGAAAACTTTTGTGAAAAACATGGAATTGTCCATGAATTCTCTTCTCCTAGAACTCCACAACAAAATGGGATTGTAGAAAGAAAGAATAGAACTTTACAAGAAATGGCTAGAACCATGATTCATGAAAATAATTTAGCTAAACATTTATGTACAGAAGCTGTGAACACATCATGTTATGTCCAAAATAGAATCTATATTAGACCTATCTTGGAGAAAACAAAATATGAACTCTTTAAAGGAAGGAAACCTAACATATCTTATTTTCATCAATTTGGATGTACTTGTTACACTATGTGTTGAAGAATCTATGCATATCATGTTTGATGATAAAATGCATGGAAGAGAAACTCTAGAGCAGGTTGAAAGTTATGCAGATATGTAGGAACCTGAAATCAATTCAGAACCTGATCAGATTGAAGAATCTGAAGACAGTTCAGAAGCTGAATCCACTCCAGAAGCTCAAGACGTAGAAGCTTCTAAGGAAGCTCAAGATGGATCTAAGCAAACTAATTAATCCAAGAAAGCATTCAAGTACAAGTCTTCATATCCTGAAGATCAAATCATTGGAAATAAAGAAAGTCATAGGAGAACAAGATCATACTTTAGACAAGAAGAGTCTATGGTGGGATTATTATCAATGATTGAACCTACTACTATAGATGAAGCACTATCAGATGATGGATGGATTGTAGCTATGCAAGAACAACTCAATCATTTTCAAAGAAATGATGTATGGGATCTGGTATCCAAACCTTAACACAAGAACATTAATGGAACAAAGTGGGTATTCAGAAACAAACTAAATGAAAAAGGTGAAGTAGTGAGAAACAAAGTCAGACTTGTTTCTCAATATTATAGTCAACAAGAAGGCATTGACTACACTGAAACATTTGCTCCTGTTGCAAGATTGGAGGCAATCAGGTTACTTTTATCCTATGCAGTTAATCATGGTATCATATTATATCAAATGGATGTTAAGAGTGCATTTCTCAATGGTGTGATATCTGAAGAAGTGTATGTCAAACAACCCCCTGGTTTTGAGGATATTAAGAATCCTGACCATGTTTATAAACTCAAGAAATCACTATATGGTCTTAAACAAGCACCTAGAGCCTGGTATGATAGACTAAGTAATTTCTTGATTGAAAATGATTTTAAAAGAGGTCAGGTTGACACAACACTCTTCAGAAGAACTCTTGAGGAAAGACATTCTAGTTGTGTAGATTTATGTTGATGATATAATATTTGGTTCTACTAATACATCTCTTTGCAAGGAATTTTCTAAGTTAATGTAGGATGAATTTGAAATGAGTATGATGGGGGAACTAAAGTTCTTTCTTGGAATTCAAATTAATCAATGCAAAGATGGAGTGTATGTTCATCAGTCAAAATACACAAAGGAGTTTCTGAAAAAGTTTAAACTTGAAGACTGTAAAGAGATGAACACACCAATGCATCCAACCTGCACTTTGAGCAAAGAAGATACTAGAACAAAGGTTGACCAAAAACTGTATAGAGGTATGATTGGTTCTTTGTTATACCTCACTGCATCTAGGCCTGATATTTTATTTAGTGTATGCTTGTGTGCAAGATTCCAATCAGATCCTAGAGAATCTCATTTAACTGCAGTTAAGAGAATCTCAGGTATCTGAAAGGAACAACAAATCTTGGACTCCTTTATAGGAAATCCGTAGATTATAAGTTGGTTGGATTCTGTGATGCTGACTATGCTGGTGACAGGATTGAACGAAAATCAACCAGTGGAAACTGTCAGTTTCTTGGTGAGAATCTGATATCCTAGGCTAGCAAAACACAAGCAACAATTGATATGTCAACAGCAGAAGCAAAATACATCTTAGCTTCTAGTTGTTGTACACAACTACTTTGGATGAAACATCAGTTATAAGACTATCAGATTAATGCTAACAGTATTCCCATTTAATGTGATAATACTGCTGTTATTTGTTTATCAAAGAATCCAATTCTACATTCTAGAGTCAAGCATATTGAAATCAAAAACCACTTTATCAGAGACTATGTTCAAAAAGGAATATGGATATACAATTCATTGATACTGAACATCAATGGGATGATATATTCACTAAGCCTTTAACTGTTGAAAGATTTGATTCTATAAAGAAAAGTTTGAACATGCACTTTGTGTCTAATTAAAATGCTTGCTTCTGAATAAGAATTTAGGTTATGATGTTGTTCAGAAGCCATAGTCAATCAAAAGCTCTTCACTGAGGTTCTGATGAAAATGTGCTTCTAATGACATCAACATCTGAACTTAAGAATCTGAATTCTTTGCTTCTGAATAGTAGAATTAGTGGAAACGTTGGAAGTTACTTTGTGTAACACCTATCCCACTTACTTAGCAGTTACTTTGTATAACGTAAGAGAGCAATGATGATTTTATGCTTTGAAAGTACCATCTCGCGCCTCCTTTGTCATTAATGTTGTGTTTGTTTGTCCCTTTCTGAATTGCAATCGTTTTTTTTACTAAAAACACTTAGACAAAAACACACACTTCTCACTTCACTATCTACACTTTCTAAGTTTTAGACCGATTCTTTGAAAATCTCAGCATTTCTAAAATCAACAAACCTAGAACCCTTTAATCATCTTCGGTCATCAATGGCATCATCTAGTTCAAGTCAAAATCTTGCCATGCAACTGAATACTGAAGACTCTCTTCAAATCAAAGAAAGAACTATGGCATTAGAAGAAGGTCACTTAAAGGTTCAAGTGGAGAACCCGGTGGATTTTGTATCACTAACTCGTCATGAGTGTGATATTACAAGTTATCTGAGATTTCAAGATTGGTTTGGTTACTTCACTATGTTGGATGGTCCAACATACGAAAACTTGGTCAGATACTTCTGAATTAGAGCTGAAGTATATGATAAACAGGTTGCTAAAGCTGAAAAGAATCATTTGATTCTGATTAATCTAAGTCTTGAAGGAAAGACTAGAGAGGAGCTTGGATTCAAACCTTACACAGGTGTTGAGATACACTCTAATATAATGGGGATTCCTATCTCCATTTATGAAGAAGTTGTGGGAAGAGCTGGCAGATTGAACGTTGAGGAAAAATTCATAGGCAGCCAAAATAGCAAGACACGTCCTTGGAAGCCAGTTGTGATCAAAGAATTGTTTAATGGAAACAAGAAAGGAAAATACAAGGATATGAGTAAAGAATTTAAAGTTCTTCAGAAGCTGATTCAAGAATGTTTTCTACCCAAAGATGGAGGGGTAGATCAGCTATCACCAGAACACAAGGTGTTCTTACACTTCTTAGTATCTTATGAGAAGATAAACTTGCCCAGATATATCTTCAATCATATGATATGGGCACTAAGGAATAGTCAGGAAAAGAATAGAAGCTTTATTCCTTATGGAAGATTGCTTTCTGAAATATTTTATCAGGGAGGTATCTTGCAAGCTCTCAAGTTGTCAAAGGCAGTGGATGATAAAAAATTGGGAACAATGGTTGGCAAGTATATCAATGGAAGCACTCTGAAGAACATGAACTTGGTGGAGAAAGTTGTCAAGATGGACACTGATCTTAAGGAGTCAAACATCTTATCAGATCTTTTGGGAGATTTTCCTCCCATTTGCAAACAGGATCCTCCTGAAGTTCAAGATGGATATGTGTATGAACACTGGAAGTCTACAGGAGAAATTATCAAGTTCAATGATATTCCAAACACTATGTATGGTGGTTCTCTTCTAGTTGCTAAGAAGAGAAAGTCTAAGAAGCAAACAATTTCAGAAGATACTGAAGATGAAGAAGCTTCTGAACCCAAAGCGAAGAAGGTAAAGAAGGAAAAATATGGTAGAATAGTTGAGCCTACTATGCCAACTATTCAGGAAGAAGCTTTTGAGTTAGAACCTGCAAAAATTCTAACCAAGAGAACTAGAGGTGGATCATCTGCTGGATCTTCACAGTCCACTCTTCCTCAACCAGAAATTCCTAAGAAGAAGCGGAAACAGAGTATCAGGAAGTTGAAAGTCTCTTCATATATTGAAGGAGAGGATGCTCAGGTTGAAGAAGCTGCTAATGATAAAGCTCTAAAGTAAGCCTTGGAACTTGCAAGAGAAATAGAAGTGCCTGCTGATAACTTGTTGAAGGAATCTTCTTCAGAAGCAGCTCAAAAGGCTGTTGAGCTGGCAGGAGACTTACAAGAGTTGGTTGCTGCTGAAGAGTTGCTAGGAGCTGTTGAAGAAGTAAGGGAGGAAGCCTGTTCAGAAGCTACTGATTCAGATGTTGTAAGAGGTAATTTAGATTCTCACACTATTTCTAATATAATAAAAATAGAATCTAGTGCAACCTCTACCCCTATCTCAACCTATTCTGATAGTATAGACAATATCCCTTTGGATAGAGTCTATTAAACTCTACTTAAACCACTAGCCCCATCATCATCTACCAAGCTCCATAAAAAGCCTGATGTTGTTGAACCTTTTGTGCCAGTGTACCTTGAAGGTGAGAAAAACACAATAATGGGGGGGGGGGGGGGGGTTGAATTGTGTTTTCTTTTCGCAGCTCTTGAGGAGTGAGAATCTAATTCCTTTTGAACTAAGAGTCTGAATGAGATCAGAGTCTAATAGGAGATTAGGTTCTGATTGCAGCGGAATAATCAAGAGATAGAGAGAAGAGAGAACACAAGCAAATTATACAGGTTCCTTCCACAAACCGGAAGTAGTCCTGTCCCCCTTGTACTTCCAAGGAGAGTTCACTAAAATGTAATATCAAATTACAAGTTGCTCAAACACACAGTATGAGACTTCCTTGCTCAAACACACAGGCGAGAGACTTCCTTGCTCAAAGACACAACTAAGAGACTTCCTTTGCTCAATGGACACAGCCAAGAGTCTTCCTTTGCTCAAGCACAAAAGCAAGAGACTTCCTTTGCTCAAGCACAAAAGCAAGAGACTTTTACACAATTACAGAAAATTGAATAGAGTTGAAACACTTTGACAACAATCAAATAGTGTTTCAATTACAACAAAGACAGACTCTGTTTTACACAAAAGACAGACTATGTTTTTCTGTGAAACTTAGAAATTCTAGAATACTCAGTTTGTAAGAATCTAAGTTGATGATGTGCTTTTTGTTAAGACTCAGTTGAATACAGAAGCAGCGCAATGTAATTTTTCAAGTTCTTGAGTCCTCAATTTTCCAAGTCTTCTATCCTTTATATAGGCGTAGGAAAGAGACGTTAAGTCATCCAGCACATCAGGATGATTTCTGAAGCTTGATCAATGACTGTTGATCTGTTGCTTGATTTGGTAGTAGTCCTTCAATAGCATCATTTGAATTCCATTCCCTTTGTGGATTAATACCGGTAGACTCAGTTGCCAAACTGTACGAGGTAGTGGAGTAGTGGAAACAGAGTTCGTACAACGTACTCTGTACTGGCCTGCAATCTTTGTCTTTGTGCTTCCCACGCTCAAGTTGACTTTGAAGCTAGCCGTTACTCCATTTGAGAGTTTCTTTGTGCATCGCAATGCAGTAGAAATCCTTGTTAGCAGATTATCAAATTTGTGGCTTCAGACTCACTGTAGCACTAAGCTTATGATAATCTTCAGACTCTCTTGGTTCTCAGATTCTGATGGTCTTCAGACTCTGATACAGTCTTCAGACTCTCTTTGGCACAGTCTTCAGACTCTCTTTGGCACAGTCTTCAGACTCTCTTCGGAACAGTCTTCAGACTCTCTTTGAAACAGAATCACAAGCAACAAGCTTCTCTGGATTTTTTGCTCTTTTACTTTGTTCAAATAGAATACTTTCTAAGATATAAATCTTAATTGACATCCTGCATACTTAAACAAATATTAGCAATATCCAATTGACAACTTTTTAATACCTTGTTATCATCAAAACTCAAAACGTGGTATTGCTGAACACCTTTGTTCCAACAATCTCCCCCTTTTTGATGATGACAAACATTAGTATTTAAAAGGTCAATTGTTGTTAATCTAATTAACAAGTTAACTTAAAGGGTTCTGAGGTTTGTAAGCTCTGACTCCCCCTGAGTCTGATAGTTCTTAAGTTGAGGTTTGTAAGCTCATCTTAAGTTCTATCCAGGTTAATTAAATTGTCTTTCATAGTCAATCAAATTCATTCTCAGAATATTTTGAAAAAATAGATTCTTAAACAGGGCTCAGAGTCTAACTAAGCACCTTTCGCAGATTTCCCTTTAACTTTTACGTATACATGCAATGTAATTAAAAGAAAATTTTCCCTTTCTCCCTGACATAAATACTTTCCCTTCTCCCCCTTTTGTCATCAACAAAAAAAAGTTTAGAACAAGTTCCTCCCCCTTTTTAAGTGACTTAAGGTAAGGGTGTAAACATGTGTTAAGGAAGAATGAGATTCAGAGGGAAAACATAGAAGATTCAGAGCATAAAAAAAAGAATGCAAAATGAATCAAAAACAACTTGTATAAATTGTAAGCAAAAACAAGTTCAGAAGATAGCAAACAAGAATTACAAAAAAAAACGAAATGAAATTAAACTAAGTTTGGTTTTGTTTGGCAAGATGATCCATCAGTTTCTGGAGATCCTCTTGCTGTTTCTTTACCATCTCTTCCAGAGCCTCAGTTCTTCGCAAATGCGCTTCTCTTTCTTGTCTAGCTTCTTCTTGAACTTTATACAACCTCCTCTTCAAAGAATTATAAGCCACTGATTCTCTAGGAATATACTGATCCTCATCAAAGAAGGGTGTATCGCTAATCCTCAGAATTGGAGCTTTTTCCAAGATAACAGCTTTCTCAGCCCGCTTGATTTCTTCAACATGCTTGGCAGTAACAAGTGCTTGTTCCCTGGCAGCAGCTTTTTGAATTTTGGTAATAAAATCCAAAAACTCAGTCTTCACTGAAGAAAACTTGTCCTCATAGCTCACATTAAGTATTGGCACAGACCTTTGCTCAATAACTTCTTTGAGCTTATTGCATGAAGAAGCATAGAACTCATCTATCTTACTTGAATCAAATAAGTCAGTTTGAGGTTCAGAGGTTGAGGGTAGAGAAGCTCTCAAGGCTAGAAAAGTTTCAAAACCTGGGAAATAGGTTATGGGGTCACAAAGTGGTTGGGAAACTCTTCTGGTCTTAGCTCTACATTCTGTTACAGTTCCTGATACAATATCAGAAGCTTGTTCCAGATTTTCAGAAGCTGGTTCAACAACAGGTTCTGAAGGTTCAACAGAAGCTAAAGTCAGATTCTCTGTAGGTTTAGGTACAGGGTCTGGTTTGGAAACAGATGAAGTAGCTTTTGTTGGTTTGGATTTTGCAGGGGTTTTTGGTAGTTCTCCTCTTAGATGTTTTTCAAGAGAATCTAGAGTGTCTGGAGAGTCTACACAAATGGTTTCAGTTTGAGGGGATGGCTGTTTGGATTGAATGGTTGCTTCAGGCTCTTCAGAGGGTTGAATTACCTGAAGTGGTTTGAGAAATGAAGGTTGAGCAGGATGGTCAGCAGGAAGATTCATAGACACTGTGATTGTGTCTTGAATTACTCTGTCCATAGTTGAATCAACATAATCAACTACTGCCTGGTTAAGTGGGTTATGGGATGATATAGGTTTGATTGGTGAGGGAGAAGAATTTTTGAGGGATGGAAGAATTTGGCTTAAAGGTTTGTTGTCAGATTCTGAATCTGATTCTGACTCTTGATTCAAAGATGAAGATGAGCTATATGCCACATTGCCAAAGGTGCCAATGCCAGCTTCTGGAGAGGCATAGTGATCAGACACAGTAGCTTCTGATAACTCAGCTTCTGCAGTTGCTGAAGGATTCTTCTGTTTAAGAGCAGAAGCAAGCAACTTAGCAGCTTCCTTGACAGTTTCTTCCTTTAATTCTTCAGTCACTATATCTGCTGTCATTGCCTTGCCAGCAGTATGTTTATCCTTAATCATAGATACAGAAGTACCTATCTTCTGTGCTACATCCCTAGCCACAGGAATCACATCCATCTTTCTCTTCTTGATCTGACTCTCTTCACTTTCAGAGTCAGCATCAAGGAAGTCAGCAATATCTTGAGCCATTCTGTCATAGTCTCTGTCGGCCTTGCCTTTCTTCGCTTTCTTCTCATCTTTCTTAGCCTTCTTCTCATCCTTGGTTTCTTTTATCCTATCCTTAATTTCTCGAAGTGCAGAGGATGTTGATGAAGGCATGAGAGTTAAAGTCTTGGGGGAACCAATTTTCACTCCAGGAAGAGCAGAAGATTTGATCTTTTTCTTGAGAGGCTCCTGCTTCTCTTCTTCTTCCTTGAGAACCACTTCCTTGGTCCTTTTACCTTTGACCTTAAGAGGTCCTCCTCCAGCAGTCTCAGGAATGGCAGAATAGTTGATTATTCTACCAGTCTCCTTGAAGTAATGCACCACAAATCTTGCAAGAACTTCAGGATTATCTTCTTTGGATATGGGAGGGAAGTCCATCATTAGGTCAGATTGTACATAGGATTCTCTCATATCATGCTTAGAAGGGTTGAATCTCTTGACAATCTTCATGTACTGCAGAGTCTTGCCATTAATGATTCTTCCAGTCACAGTTCCTAGATGAATATCTGATACCACACCAGATTCTGATAAGACCTTCAAGAGGCCTCCTTGATACAGAATCTCAGATATTAATCTTCCAAAAGGAACTTGCCTCCTGGTTTCTGATTGACTCTTTTTGATGGCCCAACACATGTGGTGCATCACATATCTGGGGAAGTTGATCTTTATTTTGTTGATAAGAAAATAAAGAAGAACTTTGTGATCCACAGACAATGTGTCTGTTCCTCCTCCTTTCTGAAGCATACTATCCAGTATAATCTTCAGAAGCACCCTATGCTCAGGATGCATATCCACCAATTTATTTGAGGGTCTCCCTTCAAATAACAACTTGTTGCAGACAACAGCCCATTCACTCTTCTTGTTGACATTCCACTGAAATTTACCAGCGCTCTCTATCTGACACGCCCTGGCTACCACCTCTTCAGTGATAACTATTGGTATTCCCATCACAGCAGACCTTATTTCAAGACCATTGTACGGTCTTAAACCCATTTGGTATCTGTTCTTACCAGCAAGACTGGGGTTGTTTGAGATTGCTACTGTTTCTTCCAAAGTAGCTTCAGCTTTGTCGTAGACTTCTGACCTAACCCAAAAATCTCGAACGAGCTCCTGATATGTTGGTCCATTCAACATACCAAAGTACCTCATCATTCCTTGTGATAAGAAATGAGGTGCGACGTCAACTCCATGACGACTGAGTGAACCAAAATCAACTGGAGATTCCACTTGGATTTCCAGAGTCTCCTTGATGATGTTCATTGTTCTGTGTTTGATAACATAGGACCCTCCGGACTTGATTATAACACCAGATTGGACGAGATCACTTGCCATTATAGGGGTTTCTAAATGTTTGATTTGAGAACAAAAAGTTTTGCAAAGTATTGAAAACAAGAAGTTTGTTCAGAGAGAAAATCAAAGAGTGAAAAGAGAAGTGAGTTGTGTGTGTTATGTATTTATAGAGAAAAAGTTTGAAACTTGTTTGGAAAGAGTAGGGGACAAACAAACACAAACAATAAATACATATAGCATGCAGCCGTAAACGTATTGGGACGAGGCGAAGGTAACTTGTTTAACGTAATGAAATCATTGCCCTTTGAGTTCTTACCCAATACAGACAGGCCACGTCTGAGAAACTGTAAAGTAACTGTCACCATAGTGGGGCAGGTGTTACTGAACTTAACAGTTACGCTTCCACTAATACGAGCTTCTGAGAGTCTAAAGATTCCTCACCAGAGTGTGAATAATTTATCAGAAGCTTTTATCAGAGTCTCCAAAAGAGAGTCTGATTTCCAAACAGCTTCTGAATATTTTCAAAGTCCGAATTCTGTTTTCAGAGGCGCATATTACCCAGAGACATAGCACATGTTCAAATTTTTCTTTATGAAATCAAATCTTTCAACAGATAAGGGTTTTGTAAATATATCAGCCCATTGATGATCAGTATCAATGAATTGAATATCTAAAATTCCCTTTTGAACATAGTCTCTTATAAAATGATGTTTAATCTCAATATGCTTTGCTCTTGAATGCAGAATTGGATTCTTAGACAAACATATAGCTGCTGTATTATCACAATAAATTGGGATATGGTTTTCAGTTATTTGATAGTCCTCAAGCTGATGTTTCATCCAGAGTAGCTGTGTACAACAACTAGCAGCTGAGATGTATTCTGCTTCTGCTGTAGACAAAGCAATGGTTGCTTGCCTCTTGCTAGCCCAGGATATCAGATTATCTCCCAAGAATTGACAATTGCCACTGGTAGATTTTCTTTCAATCCTGTCTCCAGCATAGTCAGCATCACAGAATCCAACTAGCTTGTAGTCAGAGGATTTCTTGTAAAGAAGTCCAAGATTGGTTGTTCCTTTCAGATATCTAAAGATTCTCTTAACAGCAGTTAAGTGAGATTCTCTAGGATCTGATTGAAACCTTGCACACAAACATACACTGTACAAAATATCTGGTCTGGATGCAATTAGGTATAACAAAGAACCAATCATACCTCTATACAGCTTCTGATCAACTTTGGTTCCTTGATCTTCTTTGCTCAGAGTGCAGGTTGGATGCATTGGAGTATTCATTTCTTTGCAGTCCTCAAGATTAAACTTCTTCAGAAACTCTTTCGTATACTTGGACTGATGAACATAGACTCCATCTTTGCATTGGTTGATTTGAATTCCAAGAAAGAACTTCAATTCTCCCATCATGCTCATTTCAAACTCATCCTGCATTACTTTTGAAAACTCTTTGCAAAGAGAACTATTTGTAGAACCAAAAATGATATCGTCAACATAAATCTGAACTATAAGAATGTCTTTCTTCAGAGTCTTTCTGAAAAGAGTAGTGTCAACTTGTCCTCGTTCAAAGTTGTTTTGAATTAAGAAACTACTTAGTCTTTCATACCAAGCTCTGGGAGCTTGTTTCAAGCCATAGAGTGATTTCTTTAATTTAAAAACATGCTCTGGATGCCTTAAATCTTCAAAGCCAAGAGGTTGTTTGACATATACTTCTTCAGAAATGACACCATTAAGAAATGCACTCTTAACGTCCATTTGATACAGAATTATGTTGTGATTAACTGCATAGGAAAGAAGTAACCTGATTGCTTCCAATCTTGCAACTGGAGCAAACATTTCTGTGTAATCAATGCCTTCTTGCTGACTGTAGCCTTGCGCAACAAGTCTGGCCTTGTTTCTGATTACTTCTCCTTGTTCACTAAGCTTATTTCTGAACACCCACTTGGTTCCAATGATGTTCTTGTGATCAGGCTTAGCTACTAGATCCCATACTTCATTCCTTTTGAATTGATTCAGTTCTTCTTGCATTGCCAGAATCCATCCTTCATCTCCAAGAGCTTCTTCAACAGAGGTTGGTTCAATAACAGATAATAATCCTAAAGCAGACTCTCCTTGTCTGAAATGTGATCTTGTTCTCATAGGACTTTCTTTATTGCCAATTATCTGTTCTTCTGGATGTGAAGACTTGTATTTGAAAGATTGTTTGGATTGACTAGCTTGCAAAGAACCATCTTGAGCTTCATCAGAAGCTTCTTCATTAGGAACTTCAGGGGTTGTTCCAGCTTCTGAAGTATCTTCAGATTCTGGAATCTGATCAAATTCTGAGTTATCACCAGAATCTTGAGATTCTGCATGACTTTCATCTTGCACTGGAGTTTCACTTCCAGGCATTTTGTCATCGAATCTGACATGCATAGATTCTTCCACACATTGTGTTTCTGAATTATACAGCCTGTATGCCTTAGAGCGTTCAGAGTAACCTAAAAAGATTCCCTTTTGAGCTTTGGCATCAAATTTCTTTAGGTAGACTTTGTTGTTCAGGACATAACATGTACATCCAAACTGATGAAAATAAGATATGTTGGGTTTTCTTCCTTTAAAGAGTTCATAAGTTGTTTTGTTCAACAGAGGTCTAATATAGATTCTGTTCTGAACATAACAAGCTGTGTTTACTGCTTCTGCCCAAAAATGCTTAGCCAGATTGTTCTCATGGATCATGGTTCTAGCCATCTCTTGTAAGGTTCTGTTCTTTCTCTCTACAACTCCATTTTGTTGTGGGGTTCTAGGTGCAGAGAATTCATGAATAATTCCATGTTTTTCACAGAAAACCTCAAACGGTTCATTTTCAAATTCTCCTCCATGATCACTTCTGACTTTCAAGATTTTCATTTCCTTCTCTGTTTGAATTTGGATGCAGAATTTACTAAACACAGAATATGAATCATCTTTAGTTTTTAGAAATTTAACCCAACACCATCTGCTGTAGTCATCAACAATAACTAGTCCATATTTACTTCCATATAAGGATGCAGTGCTAACTGGTCCAAATAAGTCAATATGAAGTAACTCCAAGGGTCTGGAAGTTGAAACAATTTCTTTCGGCTTGAAGGGACTCTTGACAATTTTCCCTTTCTGACATGCTCCGCAAAGAGCATCTGAGTGATAGTCAATGTCTGGAAGGCCTTTGACAAGTTGCAACTTGCTAAGCTTAGAGATTAATCTCCAGTTAGCATGTCCCAAACATCTATGCCACAGCCACTTCTTATCACCCATTGACAAAAGGCACATTACCTTCTGATCAGTCAGTTCTTAGAATTTTATCTTGTATACATTGTTTCTTCGTTTTCCCTTGAAGACTATGGACTGATCATCCTTGTTAACCACTGTGCAGTTGTTCTTATTAAACAATACATCATAACCACTGTCACATAATTGACTTATGCTTAGTAAGTTATGTCTAAGTCCATCAACGAACCACACATCACTGATTGAGATCAGAGAGTTACCAATGGTTCCAGTACCAATGATTATGCCAGTCTGGTTTCCTCCAAATCCCACAGTTCCTCCCTCTTTCATGGTTAGGGTTAGGAACATAGACTTTTCTCCCGTCATGTGACGTGAGCAACCATTGTCCAGGTACCAAGCCTTGTGCTTTTCTAGTCCTTTTAGACATACCTGCAGCATCAATAATTTCAGACTTAGGTACCCATATTCTCATGGGTCCTTTTTGGTTAGTCTTATAACCATTGAACTCGTTTTGTAAGTTATGTCTAGAAATCATTGGCAATGTTTTCTCCCATACCTTAGGTTTGGAACCGTTAGGTTTAGGTTTCAACTTGCCTTTCACAGTTTGTCTCCTTTGAAACTTACACTTTGGTTTTTCAGACTCTGGCTTTTTCAGAGTCTGTTTATCAGACTTTGAATGTTTCAGAGTCTGAGACTTTAAAGCTTTGGGTTCAAATTTTTTCAGACCCTTTAACTTAACATTCTGAAATTTTGACTTAGTCAGAATCTTAGAAGTAGAAGTTGTAGGTTCTGAATGAGTCACTGTGTTGACTTCATCAGACTCTTTTACAAAATGATTTTCAAACGCCTCTCTGGCTCCATCAGGACTAGATTTCAAAGTCATTTCATTTGAGTTTCCCCCAATGAATCCAAGACCCTGTCCTCTGTTCTGATACGTGCTATAGATCATGGATGCAACCCTTGATCTGTCAATTCCAGTAGCAATAAATTCTTGCAGAGCAACATCTTGCTCACTTAAGTATTTACAGCTACACTTCTTGATCAATAAAGAAATATTTTCTTCTTTTAAATCTTCTAATTCCAACAGAGTTGAATTATGTCTTTTTGACAGCTTATCAAGCTGTTGTTTGACTTTCTTCAACTCAGTGGTCTTAGCTTTAAAATGACCAAGAAGCTCTTTGACAGATTCTATAAGTTCAGATCTTGTGAGTTCAGAATATACCTCTGTTTCATTTTCAGAGTCTGTTTCTAATTCTGCCTCAGGTGTCTCTTTAACGGATTCGGTTGTAGCCATTAGTCCAACAGCTACATTGGCTTCACCATCAGCATCATCATCCTCAGATCATGACTCATTATCAAGATCTTCCCAGGTGGCCATCAGACTTTTTTTGATCTGCTTCTTAAACTTGCTTGACTTAAAGGTTGGCCTTTTTGACTTGGGTTTCTCCTTCTACAGTTCTGGACACTCAGCAATAAAATGTCCAGTTTTCTTGCAGTTGAAGCAACCTTTCTGATCCTCCTTTTTGAACCCCTTTCCACTGCTCTTGCTCAGAAATCTCTTGTTCTTCTTAGCAAGGTACTGCATTCTGCTTGAAAGCATGGCCATTTCCTTTGCAACATCAGGATCCTCCTCTGAGCTTTCAGAAGCTGAAGACTCATTTTCAGACTCTTCAACCTTGAGAGCCTTTGAAGACCTTCCTTTTGATTTTAAGGCAATGGTTTTGGATTTTCTTGCAGAATCATGTTCATTGAGACTTAACTCATGAACCTTGAGTGAGCTTACAAGATCTTCAACACTTAAAGTGTTTAAATCTTTAGCTTCCTCAATTGCAGTGACCTTTGGTCTCCATCTAGAGGGTAAGCTCCTTAAAATCTTGCTAACATGATCAGAAGCTATGTAACTCTTCTTCAGTATCTGAAGACCAGATACTAGAGTTTGAAATCTTGAGTACATCTCCTCAATACTTTCATCCTCTTTCATCTTGAGTAGTTCATATTGATGAACTAACAGAAGAGCTTTAGCTTCCCTGACCTTTTTGCTTCCTTCGTAGTTAGCACAGAGAGAAGCAAACATGGCTCTAGCAGTAGATTTGTCACTCATCTTCATGTATTCTGTTTTAGGAATAGCAGTGACAAGAGCCCCTCTGATGATATGATGTTTCTTATAGATTTTCTTTTGAGCAGCAGTGTGAAGTTTGCGGTCAATGGCAGCACCTTCGTCATCAAGTTGTAAGTCACCAACACCATCTTCAAGTATGTCCCAGAGTTCTTCATCAAGACCCATGACATAACTATAGAAGTTGGTTTTCCACCAAGAAAAATCTTCAGGATCACCATTGAACTTAGGAATTTTTCCATAATCAGCCTTTCTACTGCTGTTATTGGATCCATATTCATATGGTATAGCAGCACCAGAAGTGGCACCAGAAGAAGACGGTTCACTGGAAGACATGTTTTTCTCTGGATCTTTTCTGTTACACGGTTAAGTGCTATGACAACAGAGCCGGTGCTCTGATACCAACTGAAGGTGAGAAAAACACAAGAAGGGGGGGTTGAATTGTGTTTTCTTTTCGCAGCTCTTGAGGAGTGAGAATCTAATTCCTTTTGAACTCAGAGTCTGAATGAGATCAGAGTCTGATAGAAGATTAGGTTCTGATTGCAGTGGAATAATCAAGAGATAGAGAGAAGAGAGAACACAAGCAAATTATACAGGTTCCTTCCACAAACCGGAAGTAGTCCTGTCCCCCTTGTACTTCCAAGGAGAGTTCACTAAAATGTAATATCAAATTACAAGTTGCTCAAACACACAGTATGAGACTTCCTTGCTCAAGCACACAGGCGAGAGACTTCCTTGCTCAAAGACACAACTAAGAGATTTCCTTTGCTCAATGGACACAGCCAAGAGACTTCCTTTGCTCAAGCACAAAAGCAAGAGACTTCCTTTGCTTAAGCACAAAAGCAAGAGACTTTTACACAATTACAGAAAATTGAATAGAGTTGAAACACTTTGACAACAATCAAATAGTGTTTCAATTACAACAAAGAGAGACTCTGTTTTACACAAAAGACAGACTCTGTTTTTCTGTGAAACTTAGAAATTCTAGAATACTCAGTTTGTAAGAATCTAAGTTGATGATGTGCTTTTTGTTAAGACTCAGTTGAATACAGAAGCAGCGCAATGCAATTTTTCAAGTTCTCGAGTCCTCAATTTTCCAAGTCTTCTATCCTTTATATAGGCGTAGGAAAGAGACGTTAAGTCATCCAGCACATCAGGATGATTTCTGAAGTTTGATCAATGACTGTTGATCTGTTGCTTGATTTGGTAGTAGTCCTTCAATAGCATCATTTGAATTCCATTCCCTTTGTGGATTAATACCGGTAAACTCAGTTGCCAAACTGTACAAGGTAGTGGAGTAGTGGAAACAGAGTTCGTACAACGTACTCTGTACTGGCCTGCAATCTTTGTCTTTGTGCTTCCCACGCTCAAGTTGACTTTGAAGCTAGCCGTTACTCCATTTGAGAGTTTCTTTGTGCATCGCAATGCAGTAGAAATCCTTGTTAGCAGATTATCAAATTTGTGGCTTCAGACTCACTGTAGCACTAAGCTTCTGATAATCTTCAGACTCTCTTGGTTCTCAGATTCTAATGGTCTTCAGACTCTGATACAGTCTTCAGACTCTCTTTGGCACAGTCTTCAGACTCTCTTTGGCACAATCTTCAGACTCTCTTCGAAACAGTCTTCAGACTCTCTTCGAAACAGAATCACAAGCAACAAGCTTCTCTGGATTTTTTGCTCTTTAACTTTGTTCAAATAGAATACTTTCTAAGATATAAATCTTAATTGATATCCTGCATACTTAAACAAATATTAGCAATATCCAATTGACAACTTTTTAATACCTTGTTATCATCAAAACTCAAAACGTGGTATTGCTGAACACCTTTGTTCCAACATACCTAGATGTTCAGAGAAGAATAGGTGAACTATCTCACCAGAGGATAGATATCTGTCAGAATCTTCCTCTAGATCACCCTTTTCAACCTCCATTTATCAAGCCACTTTAGATAATTCTTGTTGATGCAGAAACTAAAGAAGTGTAGGATACATCTGAACCTGTTAACACAATGTCAACATCATCAACCCACCATCCAATTGCTACTCAAACAAGTGATTCAAATGTTCTTGATGAACTGGCTAGTCACTATCAAGGTGAACTACCAAGTTTTGAACCTAACTTAGAAAAAGCCTCTGAAATAGCTTATGAGGAAGTTGTTTCAGAAAGCCAACATCAACCTATCAATACTTGTTCAGAACTTATCATTCACCCTGAATTCAAATCTTACCACCTTAATGCAACTCAATCTAATATATCCTTTGGAATTGCATTAAGAAATTTGGTCAACAAGCAAACCTCTCCTTTTGAACCAACTGCTTCTGATAATCCCTCATCCTCATCAGAAGCACCTACAATTGTTGAACCACTCAATGTAGCTCTACCTACACAAGCTACCATTGATAACCATATTCTAGAACCTAATTACATGATTATAGAAGATGAGCAAGATTCTCAATTACCTTCTTCTGGATCTTCAAATCCAACTTTAAGCTCGTCTTCACCTTTTATTCTGGAACCTATCATAGAACCTACTGCCCACGCTTCAACCCTTTCAGATGAACTTGTTGGTTCTTCTGATCAAACCTGTCCTCAAATCCTATTTGTTGATGTTTCCTCACCACCTACCCTTTTACTAGATTCTATTGTATTTAAAGAGGTGTGTGAGAATATATTTAAGGATCTGAATAGGTTGGTGAAATCAAGGAATGATCTGGTTCACAAGGATAATTATGTGAATGAATGGACCAATCTCAGAGAAAGAGTGGATCATGTGATGTTTGAACTTCATAAGTCATCTTTAGAAGCACATGATCAAGCTATGAAGTCCCTGAAAGTATGGCTTTCAGATGTTGCCAAAAACATGGAGAGAGTAAATGCCAACAAGAACAAGTTGTATCTCTCGATACACCTATGTATTTGGACGCCTCAAGCATTATTTCCTCCAGTGTACACTCTGAGTATCCTGATTTCAAATGGTTAACAAAGTTGAAGATTCAAGCTGATGCTCCAATTCTAGAAAAGCTAAAGCATGATTCTAAAATGGAGAAAGCCAATCTACAGTTGAAGAAAGACTTGTTTAAGCAAAAGATGATTATTGCTGAACTTCAATAGTTGAAGAGAGAGAGCTGAGATCAGGTCTTTCGAATCATCTATGTTCCCCTAATTGGTATATTGCACCTATTCTTATGAATGATTATCTAGTTCTACGATAGTTAACAAAATAGTCTTCATCAATCCCTTGAGTTAGTACCCTCTTCTCAAACTAAAGCCCCTAATTCCTTAGGTGGTCTAATAATCTTTGAAGATTTTAAGTACGTTAACCTAATATCACTAATAAACGATTGAATTGAATAAAAACTAGATTGTTATTCAGAATAAATAGAGTTTCACAGCAACATGAATTAGGGTTACATTAGAATCATCTCAGACCTAATATCTAGAAATTAGCTAAACATGATAAAAGAGATAAACAACATAGTAAAGAAAATAAACCGATAGAGTTCCATCGTTACCGACTTGCTCCTCAATTACTTCACAATCACTACGGTTGATGTTCTTTTCCCATATGCTTCCTTCCTTTCTGCCAAAAACGTGAATGAATGTGTGTTGTGCGGCTGGCCTTTTTATATCTCACAATGCCATCTATCTTCCAATACGGGTCAACGACAGAAACTTTGGTCAAAGCCCATTTGTTTTTATTTTTCTATTTTCCAATTGCCAAGCATATGCCGTAAGTGTGGCTATATGATAATTAAGCCATGATAAATTTTTAGCTTCACTCTTAAGCACTTCAAAGTATGCCACATGTCCCTAAAATCGTGTCACGAAATAGGCATCATGACACGTTTTAAACAATGTCGAATGAACCTCATCTTGTGCTCCAAATCATGACACGTTTTCAACAATCGTGACACGATTCTGCTTTCTTCAAAATCTTTCTATTTTTCTTGTTTTCTTTGTTGTTTAAACTTTCTTGTGAACTAAAAATATCATGAAAATGACTCTAAAAATAGTGAATAACTGACTGTCATTAGATCACCACAAAAAAACCTTTAACCTAAATTATGTATAATACATAAATAAAAAGTATAAAGACACACACACATACCCTTTTATTTATGACCTAGGATACATTCTAATTCATCTGCAATAAAAATAAATGACGAAAAAAATAAATATGCATGAATAACTAATAAACCTAAACTAAAAATGCATGAATTATTTACATTGGCCTAATATACATTTTAAATTGCATGTGATAAAAGTAAATGACAAAAAATAATTATGGACAAATAAATGAATGATAAATATGCAGCCTAATCTAATAAATATAAAAAGGATAAAATGCAAAAGAAATTAAAAAATGCAAGAGAAATTAAAATGTACGAAGAAAGAGAAATAAAGAAAATGAGGTGCAAAAGGGGGTGCAGGCAGTAAGCAGGGGTATGCAGAAGTAAAAAATGAATTGGGCCTTAAAATAAGTTGGGGCGTGTCAGACCAAGGGGAAGAATTTGGACCATCTGATTGAGATCGTACAGGACAGATCTGATCATGGAATGGCATGTTACATGTTGTTAGATTAAAAATCAAAGGAATAAGGGAGCGTGGATGCATGGTAAGCTATGCACCCTAGCACACAGGAATGGGAGAGATTATAAATAGGCTTTAATAGCCTTTTCAATCATTTTCTCCTCCCTTTTCTCTCTTCTCCGATTTAAAAAAGAAGCTTTTTCTTATTTTTTTTTCACGGGTTCACACCGTTTCCTTCACCTACTCACTTCTAACACAACAAAAACATCAAAAAAGGTACGAAACGCCTAAGATCTAAAAAAAATTGAAACTACCTTTTTTATTCTTGTCTCCGATTGTTTGTGTTCGTATTGGCTAGTTCAACTCATGTGTTTGCAACAACGGATTTGCATTGTTGTTCGATGTTGTGAGACCGTTTGTGAACGGCCGGAGATTTGGCGTGGCTGTGTTCGATTGGCAGTTTTGATTGGTTTGAGGCCGGTATGTACTAGATTCGGTTGTGTGTGGTTTTGTGTAAGATGACTGGTTCGTTTACGGTTTGATTACGGTTTGAGTGGCGTACGGATTGTGATTGCCCATTTGGATTTTGATGTGGGTTGTTGTGATTGTGTGTTCGCTGGTTTTGATATGTCGTTGATTGATTTGGATGTTTTCTGTTATTGTGGGTTATGGGTTTGACGTCATGACTGGATATGATTGCGGCTATGTGTGATGTTGAGTTTGTTTTATGTTGTTTCAGGTTTCTTGATCGAGGTTTAATTGTGATTGGAAATTGGGATGGATTGTTGTTGGTTGATGAAATTGTGTTACGACCATCATTTTGCAGGTTTATATGACTGGGTTTTATAGTGTTAGGATTGGGACTAGGGTTTATTAAACACAAGCACAAAATATGTGCTTTGAATTGGGATGGAGATGAGGAAAGCATGTTTCTGTTCGTGAATTTGGGACGCAAATGAACTAGACATTTTTTGACCCTATCGACACTATTTGGACTTATCACCTTGTTAGACTTATTATCTAATAATTGTGGAAAAATAAATAAATAATAAAAAATTGATACATACAAATGAACTAAAATTAAATTAAAAAAATGAAATAAAAATAAAGGTAATGAATAATAATAAAAAATGAAAAATAAAAGATGAAAATGAATTAAAATAAAAATTAAAAAGGACCAATAATAATAAAGAGTGAGAAGAGGGCCCACATCGGAACAAAATTGAGGTATTTTAAAATACCTCTCTGTCGATTTTCTTTTTAATGAAAAGTCAGAGACTAATCCGGATCAGAGGACACGTGGCAGTGAGACCGTATGTCAAAAATTGTGGTATGACAGGTGCCCCTATTTAAGTTTCTTCGTCCGGAGACTTGAAGATGAAATAATTGATTCGATGGGCCGAAGAGACTTAAATACAAAAGTACACCAATTTTGGACCTAAGACGCTGTGTAATGTTCGTGATGCAATTATGAATGCAAGACAACAAAGAAGATTTGACTGGAACGAGCAAAAACAATGGTATACCCAAATTCGTTGAGAAAGGGATCCGACTCCGCTGGCGTAATGTAGTTTCACTGAGGAAAATGGTCGTCTACTATATGTATGATAGTTGTATGAAGACAAATGATAGGGTTTACCTAGTATCGGTGTAAGGATAGTTGCATGAAGGTAAAATGAAAGGAAATGAAATTGTCTACTATCGGCGTGACGATAACTTAATCAGGAGACAAAACAGGGTTTTTACCTATTATTGGTGTAAAGATAGTTGTATGAATGTAAGGTGGAAAAGGACATTGTCTACTATCTGTAAGATAGCTGTAAGAAGACAAATGACATAGATTACCTACTATCGGGATTGATAGCTGTATGAAGGTAAGATGGAAAAGGACATTGTCTACGACCCGTAGGATAGCCGTATGAAGATGAATGACATGTATTACCTACTATCGAGATCGATAGCTGTATAAAGGTAAGATTAAAAAGGACATTGTCTACCATCTGTTAGATAGCTGTATGAAGACAGATGACATGTATTACCTATTATCGGGATCGATAGCTGTATGAAGGTAAGATTGAAAAAGACATTGTCTACTACCCATATGAAGTTAAAATGAAAAAGACACTTTCTACCATCTATAAGATATATGTATGAAGGCAATTGAATGAGATGTTGTCGACTATCCGTAAGATAGTTGTATGAAGACAAATGAAAGATATGTGTTACCTACTATTAGTGTCATACCCCAAATTTTGACCAATTTATTTTTTTATTTTCGTATGTTGTTCGTTTTTTAGCTTTTCGTTCGCGCTCTAATTCCCGTAATATCGGTTTTATTCGTATTGCGATCGCATTTCTCTTTTTTACGTCGTTTATATTTTAATGTCACTCGCGTATTAATTTCTTGATTTTTATCCGCGTTTTATGCGTATTTTATTTATCGTAAAGTCTACGTTCGTAAAACTCATTTTATTCACGTCGTTAATTTATTATTTTATTAGTGTAGCAAAGGCCGCGTACTTCAGTCGTCTCAGACGAAATTTCAGCAGAGAGGTATTTTAAAATACCTCATTTTTTCTTTGGTTCCGACGGGACATTTTTTTTCTTTTTATTATTAATTTTCGTTTTTTGTTATCATTTATTTATTTAGTTATTTCTTTTTTATTTATTTATTTGTTGTTATTTATTTAATTATCTGATTTTATCATTTTTAAGTCATTTAGTCCACATGTTAGTTTGTTATTGGTCCTGGTCCAACTTTTTCTCCAAGTTTCAGCAGAGGTATTTTCATCATTTTAATGTATCAGAGACTTTGTACTATAAAAGTACTGTTCACGCGTCAGAAGAGTCCCTAGTGTCAGAATCAGTCACAATCAGAATCAGAAAAAGCCTCAACCATCAAAAACACCAACCTCTTTCTCTCTCTCATTTTTCAGAATCAAAACCACAAAAAAACTAAAAAACTCATGAACATTCATGAATGTTCATCATGAACTTCATCCAACCATCATTCGAGTGACCTTTTTATTTCGAATCCCATCCACATCCAAACAATAACAACATCACAGATTCAAAATCAAATCTCAAAATCCAACCTTACAACAACACTCAAAACAGATCCGGATCAACATCAAATCTCAAATCCGAATCAAAGTAACAAAGAGGAACAAAAACGCAAATCAACACAAAACGCAACTAAAGGGAATCGAACAAAGAAGGAACGGCCAAGAAAAACGTGAACAAAACCGAAAGCTAAAGGAGCAAAACGCAAAGAAAGGAACGGCCGGAGGAGGATCCGAACAAAGAAGAAGAAAGAAGAACCGAACGTGAAAAGGAAAGGCTAAACGGCCGAAACGCAAGAAGAAAAGAAAGAAAGGTAGTTTTCATGAGCTTTTTGTGTGTTTTTTTTGTTGAACTCTTTTATAGATCTAGGGCTGTTTGTGATTTTCCTATGAATTCTGAGTATGGATTTGTGTTGAGAAGAAGAAAAGGAAGAGATTGGTGTAAAAAAAATTTAAAAAAAAAAGTTGTAAACCGCTCCGGTGCGGCGGCTCTCCGGCCGACCACCGCGCCGAAGCTTTTCCGACCACCTCCATGCTTCTTCTCCGGCGGCGGCTGTGTAGAGAGAGGGGAGAGCAATTTTTTTTGGTGTTTGTTTTTAGAGAGAGGAAGGGTTTGCAAAATGAAGAAAAAAGAACATGAGAAGCTTTTATACTCCCTCTTCAAACCGGTTCGGTTCAAACCGGTTCGGTTCAAACCGAACCGGTTCCAGCCCGCCCCAGTTTCTGTTTTTTTTCTTTTGGCCCTTTTGTTGCTTCTTGTTGCTGTTCATACCCCCCTGTTTTGCCATCTGCACCCCCTTCCTGCATGTTTTTGTAGTAACTTTGTTATAACTTCATGCATTTATTTTATTTTTTTAATTAATTAATTCACATAATATTTGAACTGTATTTCATGCATTTTTTAATTAATGTCTTGATCTTCACATCATGCATATTTTTGTTTAATTCATATAATTTTTGTTTATTTAGGCATTAAAAAAATCTTTTCATGAATATTTGTTTGTTTTGTTCTTGTTTATCTTGCATATAAGTTTATTTCATGTGTTTGCATTTTATTGTTTTGTTATTTTATGTTGTTTAAATTGCATTTTTAATGTGCATAATAAGTTTCATTATAAATATTGCATGCATATTTAAATTTTTCGCCATTTATTTTATTTTTGGTTTAGTTTGTAATTAGGAAAATGATGTAATTTATTTTTGCGCATTTTTTTCTTTTGAGACCATAGAATGTATTTAGGGTATGTAATATGTAACCGGCACACGCACTGACACGCGCACCGACACTCCACTTTATTTATCGCTTTACGCTTATTTATTTTTCCGCCGTTACGCGAGTTCACCGTTAGTTTAAAAAAAATATTTTCATCAAAAAAAAAATCAAAAGAATCAAATTCAAATTTCTTTAAAGTTAACCTTGGCTTGTAACCAAGTGTTTTTCCTTTTATTTTCCTTAATCAAATGTTAATCAATTTAATATCCACATTAGACATGGATTTCGTGCAATTAAAATTAACCAATTTCATTGTATTTTCTTCTCATGCCTTGAGACCTCTTATCTCTTCTTAAAATCTTTTTTTTTTTTCCAAAAATGTTAAAATCAATTCAACTCATCAAAAAAAGTTCTTTAGCCGAACTACTTGATTTTGATCCCGATTTATTTGGGTAAGTAGGCAAAGGGTTTTGGCCCTTCCAAATCAATAAAAATAACCAAAAACATGTTTCATCTTCCTCCTTTCTTTCACTTAAACTCTTGAGTAATATTTTAATAAGTAAAATTAATTTAGCGCAAGATTAAGAATAGGTAGAAGGTTCCTATGGGATACCATAGTCGGTTCGGGTGCCTAACACCTTCCCCAATCGAAACCAACCCCTGGATCCAAGGTCTTATAAGGGTTTTTACTCACTTTTTTCCCTTCCCGCGAATAAAAGTTGAGAGTTCAAAGATTAAAGGTTCAAATCCGATCAATGATTTTGATACCCGAAAATCGCGAGCACAGAAATGGCGACTTCACTGGGGACCTTTTAGAGGGTTAAGCCTATTTTATCTTTCTTTACTTTTGCGCTTTATTATTTGCTTATACTTTGTAAATACGTGCCTAATTGTTTATTTTCTTACGTGAGTGGCGAGATAAATCCTACACCCGGGCTTGAGTCAAATATAAGATAGGAGTGGTAGAATCATAGTGACATGCCGAGAGTATTCTCGTGTGGTGGAACATGTGATATAACCACACTTAGCGGAGGATCTTGAAGTGATATACTTCGGCGTGTGTTGTCGCGCTTAGACATTATTACTTTTAAGTTTCCGTCGAAGCTAAGGACCTTAGCTACCTTTAACCCATCTTGGCCATTAGGATGTAGTGCGGTGGCTAACCAAGTGTTGTCTTGGTCTTAGTCGACACGCGATGCTACACTCAAACTAGACTCTCCTACGGATGCTGTTGGACCGGGTGTTGTCCCGGGCATCCAATAAAATTCGGAGGGGGTTGTAATTTGGGAACTTTGTTAGAACCCTGGTTACAGGTGCATCTGAAACCTTAGTCCTTACCAAATGGCGTGTTTACCCTCAGCTCCAACTTTGTGTACTTAACCTCACCATGTTTTGTATGTTCTTTAGCATAATCATGCATACATGCATTCATACATAGATACTTTTTGCATCCATTAAAACATCGAAGGACTTATGTAATCTCTTTTTGTAAACATATTAGATATGGAGGGTATTGTGAAGAAAGTTGTGAAGAGGACTAAGAAGTATGATTTCAAGAAACCGGATTTGGAGAATTTAAGGAAGCTAGCAAGGAGGTTGACTAGCCTGGACCACTTTCGTGAGCGGTATGGTTATTTGCTTAGTATTCTCAAGACGGATGTCGATGAAGGGCTCCTCAATACATTGGTCCAGTTCTATGACGCACTTTATCACTGTTTTACTTTCCCAGATTATCAGTTTATGCCCACACTTGAAGAGTACTCTTATTGGATCGGTTTACCCATACTCGACAAAGTACCTTTCCATGGTCTTGAACCCACACCCAAGTATTCAACCATCGCGGCTGCTCTTCATCTTGAAATCTCCGAGATAAAAGCCAATCTTACCCTTAAATGAGGTCTCCAATGCCTACCCTTCAATTTCCTATACCAAAAAGCCACCACTTTCTCCGAGAGATCCAATGCCGATGCCTTTGAGACCATCCTTGCTTTACTTATCTATGGTATTGTGCTTTTCCCGAATGTTGACAATTTCATTGACATGAATGCTATTCAGATTTCCATTACCCAGAACCCTGTCCCTACCTTGCTTGCTGATACCTACTTGTCAATCCATGATCGTACGTCTAAAGGACGTGGAGTTATCATTTGTTGTACACCCTTGCTCTACACCTGGTTTACCTCACATTTATCTCGCCCTAAAATTCGATCTGAGTTCATTCCATGGTCGGAGAAGCTCATGGCTCTTACCCCAGATGATATAGTGTGGTACAACTCGGCTTATGATACTGGAGTGATTATTGACCATCGTAGGGATTTCTCCAATGTGCCTCTTCTTGGTATACACGGGGGCATCAACTATAACCGACACTAGTGCAGAAAACACTTTTTAAATCGGGTGAAAATGACCTTTTAAATCGGGTGAAAATGACCTTTTAAATCGGGTTATGATCCGACTTATAGGTGGCCGATTTAAAAACTGTCTTTGATTTTAAATCTTCCCCTTTTACCCAATTTAAAATCGTTTTATTTAAATCGGTTAAACCCATCTAAAATCTTTTAATTTAAATCGGATAAACCCACTTAAAAAAGGTAAATAAGGGCATAAAAAATTCTAGATTTTAAGTCTATTCTTTGATCCCATTTAATAAACATAATTTAGATTTGTTCAACCCATTTAAAATCTCTCTCATTTTTTTTTATAACACGAGTATGGTGCAGAATTTAATAATAACCAAAAATTTCATAAACTTAGCCACTAATATGAAATATCAAATGATCAAATTTTATATCAGATCTGTTATTGTTACACCATCAAACAAATCCAAAGTTACAATATCATAAAACTAAACAAAAGCTAAACATTGTTTCAAAACATAGTTATTGACTTAATTAAATTACATCAGGTCTTTCTAAAATCAAACCATCGAACATAGGAAAACGACATTTTGTTACCAACTGCATAAAACATAAGCAAATTTCTTTTACCAATCATGCATAACACTTATTAACCCTCGGTCATAAAGAGCTGGCAAGGTATTGAATCCACTAACAGGAACAACATTCACAACCCAACAGTCAATCTGGAGATCATGTATTGCTGGAGCAAACCTGTCATTGTCAAAAGGGAAGTTAACTCATAATACACACATAAATCTGAAAGGTTAGACAAATATTCTTTTCTTTTTGGGCTTAACACTCTTGTTCCCAGGGGAAGGGCCTCTGGTCATCCGGAGTTCGGTAGGAGGTAAATAAAGTTTAGTCAATGAACGTTCCAGAATCATTTTACATCTGATAACAGTCAATGGAATAAAATATAAAAATCAAATTAAGAAAAAACACACTACTATACCATCCAAATCCTGCTCTCATGTCTATTACATTTCTTAAGTTGTACTCCTTCCAACGGAAAGCTCGCACATAACTATCTACTATTTTATTCCAATATTTTGATTCAGCCCTAACGAGCTCATGCCTGGATATAGTAGCATCCATTTTGATGCTTTGAAGCCTTTCTGGTGGTTGATGGAGGCGTGAAGGCCAATTAGTAATATTCGCTCCATATCCATTATCAGGTAATTGAGTTATGCATGCCTTTAGACCAACATACCTGCAAAACGTTTCATAGTTATTAGAAATTTCATATTTGTTTAATTGACATAATTCTAAACATAAAAGGCTTGTTAAGTTAATTACTAAAGATGAAAATAGCATTGCATAAAATAGGAAAGACAAATTCAAAAAAAGAATAGTGATGCACTAGTGATGAAATGCAGGCCTCTATAGGCAATGCACAAAAGTGTGATTGACAAGCCAAACTACTATATTATGCTTCCATATAAAAGGCCAAAATCACAACAACTTTTTAACTAAAACTTTTAATAAAAATAAAAATTTGGTGTTGGGACTATAATCAACCTTTAACATCTTTGACTCTTATTAGTCATTGTGTTCCAGTTCAAGCAGTTATGAACATGACAAAATAAATATAGGTAATATAGGTGAATTGTATATTTATAAGGGATCATACCAAACATCATCTGGATCATCATATGACTCACATAATGGAGGATGTGCAGCAATGTCACGACTAAGGTAGCAGCTATTATTCATAGGTTTCCTCCATATAGCAATATAACCTTCTTTCCGTACAAGTTCCCAACACATGCGCGTTGTCAGGTTCTCCATTTCTGTTAAGTAATAAATGCAAAAATCATGTTAAGAGCTGATATCCCACTAAACAGAAACTAATAACCATATTTACCGTTCATATATCTATGTCAAATGCCAAACAAAAGCCAGCAGTTGCAATAGTACTAAAACTAATAACCACATTTTTTATTTAAGGTTAGCTGAACAGAGTTGTTTTTTACATCATACCTATTGAATTAATATTGCAACATCTACACTACCTCAAATTTACAATAAAAATTATTGTATCATGACAATGGATTACAACTCCCACTATAAAATATTAAGCACGCCTCTAAAAGATTAAAAATGAAACCAACCCTCTGAAATTTTATAACTGCACATAGTAGGCTTGATGTAGAAACATAATTGAAGCTAAACCAACATGGCATTTTTCTTTACATCTCATGATCCAAAATGCGCATAATAGGATTGCAACTGAGCTTGAAAACATTTACATTCATGTAGAGTAGCTAGTTTTCTAGTGATTTACATACATAAGATAGGATATAGCTCTAATGAAAAATAAAATATTAAAGTTTATGGCAAGATATCAACTCACATTAGGTAAAGAAAGGCCAATGAGATAGAAAACAAAGCACCATGTTCCTCATCTCTTACAACCATATAATTTTAGTTTCAAGGTGTCACAAAATTAACTATTTGTGGCCTAGTCATATTTAGATTCGTCAATTTATTTGGCTTTAAATAGAAAGAGAAACAAAACTTCATTTAAGTGAATGTTACTTCATTTTTGCATAAGTCATGTAAGCAAGGTAATAAAGAGTAGGCGATTAGCATGTTACCTTAATCATAATGCATGCGAAGAATCTTTTGAAAGTTGTATTCTCCAAAATCTTTGATATAGCATCATGAAGATAAACATAGCTTCTTTGATTAACTCCAGCAAATAGATTAACTACATCTTGTAATTCCAACTTTGACACACACAAAAAGAGTAAGTAATAAGAGATTTAAAAATATAATCATAAGAATAGAAGTATAAACATAAAAGAGAAGAAAATCTTTAAAACTACAACATAGTTGAAGAAATCTGAAAAACAGTTACTCTTGTTTCAAACCAAGCATAAAAAATAGCTTCAAGAAACAAAAAATAAAACTCAATCTGAACCAATGAGTTGCAGAAATACTTAAAGGTAGCCGAACAACATAGCTGTAATAAAAAAGGGGTTAGATAAGAGTCTAAAAAGATTTTTCAATCACCTATTACACGTTCAATTGAATTTAAAACTAATTCTAATCATAAAAGTTCAACAACAATACATTGTAAAACAAAAGCATATATGAGTTGAACTCGAAAAATGTATTCATTTTCTCTCCTTAAACAAACAAAGTAAAAAAAATGACTTACCAATATAGTGAAACACAAAGTGGTGAACCATCATAGTTATATGGTTGTGCACATTGTTTATCCTTTGTCTAAAGTCTTATAGAATGTCATGATGCTTAGGCCTAAAAATGAACTAAAAGTCAAGTTGAAAGAAAAAAGATATTAATATTAGCACATGACAAAATGGATTTTTAAATAATAGCAATTAGTCAAGAGGTAACCGTAAATCATACAAATGTTTCAAAGATCTGAAAAAACATTAGTTTCATTATCAGGCTAACAAAAGGATAAACTAACCATTTCATTTCAAAAGTAGTCTTGCTCCATAGCTTTTGGGACAAAAAATCAAGCATAAATCACCTATAAACAATCCATGAATCATTTCAGTATTAAAAAAAAAAACCAAGGAAAAATGAATACATAATTTGAAGAGTGATACCATAACAGTTAAGAGTGAATAACTTTCAACCCTTATTTCTTTTAACAAGTAGCAAATAGAAATATAAATCACTACATATAAATCACTCACATTGTTCTAAATCAATATCATCCATTTTCTTATTGAGACATTTTCTCAAACACTTTGTGAGTGCTCAACACTGAAATTGGTTTTCATAAATATAAATACTCTTGTTGACATAGATCTTGCTTGAACAAACACTGAAATCTTCCAGAAATGAAAATGGATTTAGAATGATTACCTCAGCACCCGTCGTCAGTTTGATGGTAGTAGGTCAGTTTGATGGTTCCGAAGAATTGTCGGAATTCGTCTTCCAATCCCATTCATGCACAGACAAAAAACCAAACATTAATCACAACAATCTACAAATTCAAAATCGCACATAACACTAATCATAAAAAACAATCAAAAAATAAAACTTACCTCAACAATGATTCAGGAACCATCTACACATTCAAATTCAGAAAACCTCAGAATTTGGGGTTTGAGTTTGGGTTCACGGTGGGAATCGATTTAGAACTGTGGGGATTGAGAACGGTGGGGAAACGATTGAGAACGACAGCAAAACGATTGAGAACAGTGGGATTGAACGACAGATTGAACGGTGGGGTTTCAGATTTGAACGACGGAAACGATTGGGTTTTCAGATGGAACGACGGAACGACGGATTGAAACGACGGAAAAGACGGAACGTGGGTTTGTGTTTTCAGGCTGGGTTTCACGAGTGAGGGGGAAAAGGGAGAGTGAGGGGGAAAGGGAAAGTGAAATTTTTTTTAGGAGTTGTGTTTCATTTTCATGATTTGGAGGCTTTGAATTTTGATAAATAGTTTTTAAATGGGGTCAAATAATTTAGTATATTAGAAGTTAAAAACTTTCCTTAGACCCAACTTTTTAAATCATGTGGATAGCAACCCATTTAAAATGCTTGATTTAATAAATGTTTTTTGCACTAGTGTCACTTCTTGCCAGACGTCAGTTCGGGTACCCTATGAGGATGAGATCTGCTTACCTCTTCTTATCCAGCGAGTTTTTCTTGTACAAGGAGGATGTTAATGATAAGAGAATGCATTTTGTACAAGCTTGGCGATCCATTATCAGGTTGAACAAGAGCCAGTTGAAGTATAAGTCAAGTGTAACTCATGAATCTTACATCGAATGGGTCATCGATAGAGCTGCTCAGATAGGGATGCCTTACCCCCTGCTAAGGTCTTTAACTGCAACTATTCCAACAATACCAGTGCCTTTACCTCCTAAGACCATGGAGGAGTATCAGGCGCGTTTGGCTGAGTCAGAGCGCGCAAGTGCCGATTGGAAAGAGAAATATCATGCAACTAAGCGTGAGAATGACACTCTCATGGGTCTATTAGAAGAAGAGAATTGGAAAAATCACAAGAAAGATCAGGAAATTGATGAGCTGAAAGAGCGTATCAGGGTGAAGGATGCTATACTCGAACAGGTTCCCAGGAGTAAGAAGAAACGCATGGATTTCTTCGCTAGCCCGCATTCAGATTTGGAAGAGTAGCCTATTTCAAGAGCTTGAGATCTTCACTTTTGTTTCCTTTTATGTATTTTCCTAGTTTTATGTTATGTACTTTGGAGTCTATCCCTTGGCTCAGTTAGTTAAAAAGGGAATTATCTTGTATTTGCTTTTTATTTTTTAATGATTGTTTAAAGTTGTTATGTTTACAAAAATTGTCTTTATAGGTTCTTCGATGAATTAAAAAATTGCATTTTTTTGCATTTAGCATATCATGCATCATACTGCATTCATAAAATGTCAAAACCGAGTCTCATAATTCTCTCTTTTCTGCCTCAGTCAAGGAAAGTGGCCCGGCGTATTCAGTACAAGCCTTCTCGCATCCACAACACTCGGGCATTTGTTAAGAAAAAGATGGATTTGATTGAACAAGAGAACAGTGATCTCAATGAACAGGTTATTACGCTCAGAGAAGGGATGTAAAGGTTGACGGTTATGATGGAAGCTATAATGGCCACTCAGGCACAAGCGGCAGCTGCTCAACCCGCAAATGCTATTCCAGTCCAACCGGTTCTTGATGTTATTCCAGTTCAACCGGTTCTTGATGCTATTCCAGTTTAGCCGATTCCTGTTGTTGTCTCTGCTACACCTAATTCTCCTGTGGTTGTTTCGTCTGCCCCTACTGGTTCTACACAACCGATCCCTACTGCGGTGATTTCTGCTACGTCTTCTGGTACTACACAGTCCACCCCGGCTGGATTTTCTTTTGGAGATGCATCAAATATGTACAATGAAGGTCTTCGTCCTCCTGGATTTACTTATCATCCTCAGAACTACATGTCCAGAGAGTACCCTTGGGGCATGCCTCTCACAGCTAATGAAGGTGTTCGTTTTGCCGGCCCAGAAATGCTGATTCCTTATGGACAACAGTCAACACCACTTTTCCATCCTGGACAATCATTCCCTCAAGCTGTTGTGAATCATACGGCACCCATTGTTCATACTGCCCAGCAAGAGGAAGGACCAATCTATCATTCTGATAGTGTAGCAGGAGATGACAGAATGGTAAATCTGGAGGAGAAGTATGACGTAGTGCAGAAAGAACTGAAGGCCCTTCGTGGTAAGGACATCTATGGTCAGAATGTGCATGATCTCTGTTTGGTCCCAAATGTGGTACTGCATCCCAAGTTCAAAACACCGGATTTCGTAAAGTATGAGGGAAATACTTGCCCACAGAGTCATCTCGTCATGTATGTGAGGAAGATGACAGCCTATAGAGACAATGAACCTTTGCTCATTCATTGTTTCCAAGACAGTTTGACTGGTCCTGCACAAGTGTGGTACATGAATCTGAAGGGTATCACCACCTTCGAAGAACTGGTCAGTGCTTTCATATAGCAATACAAGTATAATATACACCTGGGGCCCACTCGAAGGGAATTGCAAGCTATGGCGCAAAAGGACAAAGAGTCTTTCAAGGAGTATGCTCTTCGTTTTATTCAGAAATCGGCCTAAATTCGCCCAGCTCTGGAAGAAAGAGAAATGGCTGATTTATTCTTTGAGACTTTGAGTCCTTACTACTCTGAGAAGATGATTGGTTGTGCGTCGCAGAATTTTACTGAGATGGTTGACGTTGGGGTTCGCATTGAAGATCTGGTCCGTAAGGGAATTTTGGCCAAAGAAGGGAGTGTGTCAGGTGGCTCGTCGGGTGCTTCGTCAGGTGGGTCTTCTAATGGATCCAAGAAGTTTGGAAATGGTTATCCAAAAAAGAGTACTCAGGAGGTCAGTATGATAGCCCAGGGTGGATCCCAACCAATATATTCAAATAACCCTTTCATTGCCAGTATTCCACCACCTTTTCCAGCTCCACAAAACCAAAATTACCACCCACAAACGCCCCAAAGGCCTCCACCATTTTATCCACCACTATACCAACAACCATATCCGCAACCTTTTTACCAACAGCCATACTACCCACCACCACCTCAGCAACAACAACCTCGCAATCGAGCCCCTCAACAACAAAATCGCCTTCCCAGGAAAGAATTTCCTCACATACCCATGTTGTATGTAGACTTGCTACCCTCTTTACTAGCAAGAAATCTTGTGAAGACCAGGCAGCCTCCTCGCCTACAGAATTCATTACCTCCATGGCATCATGCTGACCTTACTTGTGCCTTTCACCAAGGGGCACCCGGGCATGACGTTGAGCACTGCTACCCGCTCAAGGAAGAGGTTCAAAGGTTAATTCAAAGCAAAGAGTTGTCCTTCGAGGACACAAACCCCAACACTCAGAACAATCCTCTGCCACCTCATGGCCCAGCTGTTAATATGATTCAAGAAGATCAGGATTTGGGTCTAATTCTCAGGGCTCAGGATGTCAGAACTCCTTCGGTCCCGATCCACGCTAGGATGTGCGAAGCAAACATGTTTAGCCACGATCACGACGCTTGTAAAGTGTGTTCTGTGGATCTACGAGGGTGTGGGCAAGTCCAGGAGGATATACAAGGACTGATTGACAGAAGGGAGTTGATTATCAAGAGGGAAGCCAGGAATGTTTGTGTCATTACCCCTGTGTTCAAGAATCAGAATCCGGAGGTAACCTGTGATAGTGTGAAGCCAGACGTCACTCCCCTAGTGATCCGCTTACCAGGACCTCTTCCATATACTTCTCAGAAGGCCATACCCTACAGGTATGAGGCAACCATCGTGGAGAATGGTAGAGAGATACCTTTGCACTCTGCAGATGCTGTCGTAAATATAGCAGGTTTGGGCAAAGTGTTGAGAAGTGGACGTGTTCTCCCCACCGTTGTGCGCAATGAGAATAATGCTCCGAATGTGCCAGTGCAAAATCTTGATAAGGGTAAAGGTGCCAGTCAACCTGAGGGGATCATTCAGGAAGATAGTGATGAGATCTTGAAACTGATCAAAAAGAGTGAATACAAGATAATTGATCAGCTGTTGCAAACCCCGTCCAAAATTTCCATAATGTCTTTACTAATGAATTCTGGAGCTCATAGAGACACTTTGATGAAGATTTTGGCCCAAGCGTATGTGGATCCCGATGTTACTCTGGGGCAATTCGGAAGCATAGTTGGGAATGTAACTGCATGTAATAACCTGGGTTTTAGTGATGAGGACCTCCCGGCGGAGGGAAGAAACCATAACTTGGCTTTGCACATCTCTGTCCTTTGCAAGTCAGATTCGTTGTCAAATGTGTTGATAGATACTGGTTCTGCCCTCAATGTGATGGCGAAGACTACCTTGGATAAGCTGGCATACCGTGGCGCTCAGTTAAGGCCGAGTGCAGTGATGGTGAAGGCATTTGACGGATCTAGGAAGTCTGTAATTGGAGATATAGACTTGCCTATTACGGTGGGCCCTCATACTTTCAAGGTCACATTCCAAGTTAAGGACATTTAAGCTTCATATAGCTGTTTACTTGGAAGACCGTGGATTCACGAGGCTGAAGCTGTAACCTCCACTCTCCATCAGAAGCTAAAATTTGTAAGTTGTGGAAAGTTGATAACGGTAATTGGTGAATCAGCTTTATTGGTTAGTCATTTGTCCGCTTTTTCCTATATTGGTGCTGATGATGTGGAAGGAACTTCATTTCAGGGGTTTTCTGCAGAAGAAGGAGCTGCTAAGAAGAGTGAGACTTGTATGGCCTCCTTGAAGGACGCCCAAAAGGTTGTACAAGGTGGTAAAACAGGAGGCTGGGGTCAGTTGGTGCAGCTGCCTGAGAATAAGCGGAAAGAAGGTCTCGGTTTCTCTACTAGTAAGTCGAGTGCAATTTTCAACCCAGCTGAGGGCATCTTTCATAGCGCTGGGTTTATTCATGCTCCGCCAGAAACCAATGCTATCCTTGAGGATCAGTCTGAGGAGGTGGCGCCTGTCTTTGTGACACCCGGAGGAGCCTGCTGTAATTGGATCGATGTTGATGTCCCTTCTGTGTTGCATTTGTCTAAGTAATATGTTTGTCTACTTTTTTCGTTTTTTTAAAAGAAAACTCTTTTCGTCCTGCCCCAGACGAAAATGAAATCATGTAGGGCTTTTGTTTCACCTTCAAGTATTTTCGTTATTAATGAAAAACGTCGTTTCTATCACGGTTGTTATTATTGTATTTTTATTTACTGCTTTTTCTGGAAAAATGGTAATAGAAAAATCCCAAAAAACTCATTCTCTTTTTCTTTTAAAAAAATCAATCAAATTCAAAGGTTTGCATTTACTCATTTGCTAAAATCAATCATAAATCATGTGCAGACTGAACATACATAAGTCCGTTGAACACAGTGACCCTATGCTTCTGCCCAATTTTGAATTCCCTGTTTACGAGGCTATGGTAGAGGAGGATGATGAGATTCCTGATGAGATCAGATGGATGTTAGAGCAAGAGAAAAAGATCATTCAGCCTCACGAAGAAGAGTTAGAGTTGATCAATCTGGGTACCGAGGAAGATAAAAAAGAGATCAAGATTGGAGCGTCGTTGGAGATTACCGTTAAAGAAAAGGTAATTGAACTTCTCAGAGAGTACGCTGATATATTTGCTTGGTCATACAAAGACATGCCAGGATTAGACCCTGAGGTGGTAGAACATCGCTTGCCTTTGAAACCTGAGTATCCTCCAGTCAAACAGAAGTTAAGAAGATCTCATCCTGATATGGCCCTCAAGATCAAAGAAGAAGTGCAGAAGCAGATTGATGCAGGCTTTCTAGTTACATCCGAGTATCCTCAGTGGTTGGCCAACATTGTGCCTGTTCCAAAGAAAGATGGTAAGGTCCGAATGTGTGTTGATTACTGAGATTTGAACAAGGCTAGCCCAAAGGATGATTTCCCTTTACCTCACATTGATGTATTGGTTGATAGTACTGCTCAATGCAAAGTTTTCTCCTTCGTGGACGGGTTCTCCGGTTACAATCAGATCAAGATGGCTCCTGAAGATAGAGAAAAGACATCTTTTATCACGCCGTGGGGCGCTTTCTGCTATGTAGTAATGCCATTTGGTTTGATAAACGCGGGTGCCACTTATCAGAGGGGTATGACCAAGATATTCCATGATATGATGCACAAAGAGGTAGAAGTTTACGTGGATGAAATGATTGTCAAGTCTGGTACTGAAGAAGAACATGTTGTGTATCTGTTGAAGATGTTCCAGCGGTTGAGAAAGTATAAGCTCCGGTTGAATCCTAATAAATGTACTTTCGGTGTCCGATCAGGGAAACTTTTGGGCTTCATAGTTAGTCAAAAGGGCATTGAAGTAGATCCCGACAAAGTCAGAGCCATCCGGGATATGCCTGTTCCGAAAATAGAGAAACAAGTCCGAGGTTTTCTTGGAAGACTGAATTATATCTCCAGATTTATTTCTAATATGACTGCTACTTGTGGGCCGATATTCAAGCTACTCCGAAAAGATCAAGGGATTGTTTGGACGGAAGATTGCTAGAAAGCTTTCGATAGCATCAAGGAGTATTTGTTAGAACCTCCAATTCTTGTCCCTCTAGTTGAAGGAAGACTGTTGATCATGTACTTTACTGTGTTAGAAGATTCCATGGGTTGTGTACTCGGACAACAAGATAAAACTGGTAGAAAAGAACAGGCAATTTACTACTTAAGCAAGAAGTTCACAGATTGTGAATCCCGATACTCGGCACTTGAGAAGACTTGTTGTGCTTTAGCCTGGGCTACCAAACGTCTTCGGCACTATATGATCAATCATACCACTTGGTTGATATCCAAAATGGATCCAATCAAGTATCTCCTGGAGAAGTCCTCAATATCAGGAAGAATTGCTCGTTGGCAGATGTTATTGGCCGAGTTTGATATTGAATACCGCACTCAGAAAGAAATCAAAGGGAGTATCCTTGCAGATCACTTGGCTCATCAACCAGTTGAAGATTACCAACCTGTTAAGTTTGATTTCCCTGATGAAGAGGTCATGTACTTGAAGATGAAAGATTGTGATGAACCGTTGTTTGGTGAAGGTCCAGATCCTGAATCTAAATGGGGTTTGATATTTGATGGGGCCGTTAATGCTTATGGCAATGGAGTAGGGGCAATCCTTATCACACCTGAGGGTACTCACATCCCTTTTACTGCAAGGCTACGATTTGACTGTACAAACAATATTGCAGAATATGAAGCTTGCATCATGGGCATTGAAGAAGCAATCAATCTGAGGATTAAGAATATTGATATATGTGGAGATTCAGCTTTGGTGATTAATCAGATCAAAGGAAAGTGGGAAACTCACCATGCTGGTTTGATCCCTTACAGAGATTATGCAAGACGTTTGTTAACTTTCTTTAACAAAGTGGAGTTGCGTCACATTCCCCGTGATGAGAATCAGATGGCAGATGCTTTGGCTACCTTGTCTTCAATGATCAAAGTAAATCATCACAATGATGTGTCATTAATCAGTGTCCAGTTCCTCGAAAGGCCCGCTTATGTGTTTGCAGTTGAAGTACTTGCCGATGGTAAGCCATGGTTTCATGATATCAAGGTTTTCCTTCAAACTCAAGAGTATCCGCTTGGAGCATCTCGCAAAGATAAGAAGACCCTAAGAAGACTGTCTGGTAGTTTCTTCCTGAATGAAGATGTATTGTACAAAAGAAACTTTGATGCAGTGTTGCTCAGGTGTGTGGATGAACGTGAAGCAGATTTATTGATGCACGAGATACATGAAGGTCCATTTGGCACTCATTCCAGTGGATATGCAATGGCTAAGAAAGCATTGAGGGCAGGTTATTACTGGATAACGATGCAAGCTGATTGTTATAATCATGCCAAGAAATGCCACAAATGTCAGATTTATGCAGATAAAATCCATGTACCACCATCTATGCTCAACGTTATCTCTTCTCCGTGGCCTTTCTCCATGTGGGGCATTGATATGATTGGTCGGATTGAACCAAAAGCTTCTAATGGACATCGTTTCATACTAGTGGCTATTGATTACTTTACCAAGTGGGTTGAAGCGGCATCTTTCGCCAATGTGACCAAGCAAGTAGTGGTTCGGTTCATCAAGAATAATATCATCTGCCGTTATGGTATTCCTAACAAGATCATCACGGATAATGGTACAAATTTGAACAACAACATGATGAAAGAATTGTGCGATGACTTCAAGATTGAACATCATAACTCTTCTCCATACAGACCTCAGATGAATGGTGCGGTTGAGGCTGCAAATATGAATATCAAGAAGATCGTGCAAAAGATGGTGGTTACCTACAAGGATTGGCATGAGATGTTACCCTATGCCTTACATGGATATCATACCTTAGTGCGTACTTCAACAGGGGAAACCCCGTTCTCTTTGGTATATGGTATGGAAGCAGTGCTCCCTGTGGAGGTAGAAATCCCATCTTTGAGAGTCTTGATGGAAGTTGAATTAACGGAGGCTGAATGGTGCTAGAATAGGTTTGATTAATTGAATTTGATTGAAGAAAAACGCATGACTGCTTTGTGTCACGGACAACTATATCAATCAAGGATGAAACAGGCGTTTGACAAAAAGGTTCATCCCCGTGAATTCAAAGAAGGAGACCTCGTGATCAAGTGTATCAAATCTTTTCAACCGGACCCCAGGGGCAAGTGGTCTCCCAATTATGAAGGTCATTATGTGGTCAAGAGAGCTTTCTCTGGTGGTGCTTTAATCCTTACAACTATGGATGGAGAAGATTTACCTCGTCTTGTGAATTCTGATGCAGTCAAGAAATACTTTGTCTAAAGATATATGAAAGAACAGTTCGGTAGGTCGAAAACCCGAAAGGGCGGCCTAAACCAAAAAAGAGCGTCTCGGTAAGTCGAAAACCCGAAAGGGCGGCTTAGGCAAAAATTAGAGACACAAAAAAAAAAGAAGAAAAAAAGAATTGAAAAAAGAAAGTTTATCCTGATAGGTCAAAAACCCGAAAGGGCGGCCTATGCAAAAGCTAAGGACTATGACAAAGTAATTGCATCAGATCAAGCATCATCCATTTGGGGCACCTTAGCTGTCAGAAGTCCTCCGATACTAAAGCATCTAAACAGTGGTTCAAAGTTGTTAGGGAATGTAGTGGTTATTGTGTTCAATGTACCTTCCCATGTAATTACCATTTTCCAACTTTTGTAATCCGTGGAGCCATGCCTTTGGCCGGTTACCACCCTATTACATTAATTTGAGCTGGTGCACCTTTTTGGAATTCTTGTTTATTCTATATGCAAATTTTCTTCTTCCATTTTTAACGTCAATACTTGAAGTAAAAACTTTGAAAATTCTTTTAAATACTTTTTATGTTTTCTTTTGAAAAAACAAAAAAATGACAAACATATTATCTGTAGATTCATGTATCAAGGAAGTATGTGTCAACACTCGTTCAAACACAGGTAGTTTCAACAGAGAGGATCATAGTCTTGCAAAAATAAAAGAAGCAAAAAAAAAGAGAAAAAGAAAAGAAAAGCTCGCTAAGTCGAAAACCCGAAAGGGCGGCTTAAGCCAAAAATGAGCGTCCCGGTGGATTGAAAACCCGAAAGGGCGGTCCAGGCAAAAGTTAGGGATTTCAAAAAAAGAAAAGAAAGAAAAAGAATACAAAAAAAAGCAATGACTATGTGAAGCACGATTTGAGAAGGTACTTTGGTTCAGTTCAGAAATGGCGACCTCAGCCAGGTTTTTTGTGTTATGTGTTCCTTACCCAGTTTTGGTTTGGTTTAATGGGTGGTACCCCGATAGTGATTTGATTCATCTCCAGTAATATCATCCTCAGTGAAGAATGCTAAGTGTTGGCACTGTAATGTCGGGTCACTGCCCTTACGACCTGCCCAATCTTGTCTCATCAGTCTCACCAGTATATTTTCATACATGTTCATTCATTCATGAATACATATCATGCATACTGACATCATTCATATGTGTTTTACCCGTGTGTCTTACCCCATGTGTATCCAGTAAAATATGTCATCACCAATGTGTTCAATTCGATTTTCTCACCAATCAAGTTTACTTCAAGTGGCAGGTCCCACCCTTCAATTTTCTCCAATATCTCGTTTAAGCTACATTTCGTACAAAGAGTATTCATTTGTACCCTGTATTTGTTTGGCTAAAGTTGCCTCAGTAATAGTAACGCATCACCAGTTTTACCCTTTCGTATGTTCGTCTTTACCCTAGTAAAGGTAATAGATAGTTTTACCCTTTCGTATGTTCGTCTTTACCCTAGTAAAGGTAATAGACAGTTTTACCCTTTCATATGTTCGTCTTTACCTTAGTAAAGGTAATAAACAGTTTTACCCTTCGTATGTTCGTCGTTACCTCAGTAAAGGTAATAGACAGTTTTACCCTTTCGTATGTTCGTCGTTACCTCAGTAAAGGTAATAGACAGTTTTACCCTTCGTATGTTCGTCTTTACCCCAGTAAAGGTAATAGACAGTATTTCATTTCGTATGTTCGTCGTTACCCCAGTAAAGGTAATGGACTGTATTTTCATTTCGTTTTGTTCGTCTTTATCGCAGTAACGGTAACAGACATTATTTTCCTCCCTAGTAACACTTATTATTTGGTCCTCGAGTTTAGTATTTTCGTCGTCCTTGCATTCGTACTTGCATAACATACAACTCATATCATTACATCCATAGAGCTTTCTTGATTTCTGAGTTGGTCAAAAATTGGTGTACTTGATATTTAAGTCTCTCCGACCCGTCGATTCAAAAAATTTCGTCTTTTTAAATCCTCGTGACGGAGAAACTTAAATAGGGGCATCTGTCATACCCCAAATTTTGACCAATTTATTTTTTTATTTTCGTATGTTGTTCGTTTTTTAGCTTTTCGTTCGCGCTCTAATTCCCGTAATATCGGTTTTATTCGTATTGCGATTGCATTTCTCTTTTTTACGTCGTTTATATTTTAATGTCACTCGCGTATTAATTTCTTGATTTTTATCCGCGTTTTATGCGTATTTTATTTATCGTAAAGTCTACGTTTCTAAAACTCATTTTATTCACGTCGTTGATTTATTATTTTATTAGTGTAGCAAAGGCCGCGTACTTCAGTCGTCTCAGACGAAATTTCGACAGAGAGGTATTTTAAAATACCTCATTTTTTCTTTGGTTCCGACGGGACATTTTTTTTTCTTTTTATTATTAATTTTCGTTTTTTGTTATCATTTATTTATTTAGTTATTTCTTTTTTATTTATTTATTTGTTGTTATTTATTTAATTATCTGATTTTATCATTTTTTAAGTCATTTAGTCCACATGTCTGTTTGTTATTGGTCCTGGTCCAACTTTTTCTCCAAGTTTCAGCAGGGGTATTTTCGTCATTTTAATGTATCAGAGACTTTGTACTATAAAAGTACTGTTCACGCGTCAGAAGAGTCCTTAGTGTCAGAATCAGTCACAATCAGAGTCAGAAAAAGCCTCAACCATCAAAAACACCAACCTCTTCCTCTCTCATTTTTCAGAATCAAAACCACAAGAAAACTAAAAAACTCATGAACATTCATGAATGTTCATCATGAACTTCATCCAACCATCATTCCAGTGACCTTTTTTTTCCGAATCCCATCCACATCCAAACAATAACAACATCACAGATTCAAAATCAAACCTCAAAATCCAACCTTACAACAACACTCAAAACAAATCCGGATCAACATCAAATCTCAAATCCGAATCAAAGTAACAAAGAGGAACAAAAACGCAAATCAACACAAAACGCAACTAAAGGGAATCGAACAAAGAAGGAACGACCAAGAAAAACGTGAACAAAACCGAAAGCTAAAGGAACAAAACCGAAAGCTAAAGGACCAAACACAAAGAAAGGAACGGCCGAAGGAGGATCCGAAAAAAGAAGAAGAAAGAAGAACCGAACGTGAAAAGGAAAGGCTAAACGGCCGAAACGCAAGAAGAAAAGAAAGAAAGGTAGTTTTCATGAGCTTTTTGTGTGTTTTTTTTTGTTGAACTCTTTTATAGATCTAGGGCTGTTTGTGATTTTCCTATGAATTCTGAGTATGGATTTGTGTTGAGAAGAAGAAAAGGAAGAGATTGGTGTAAAAAAAATTAAAAAAAGTTGTAAACCGCTCTGGCGCGGCGGCTCTCCGGCCGACCACCGCGCCGAAGCTTTTCCGACCACCTCCATGCTTCTTCTCCGGCGGCGGCTGAGTAGAGAGAGGGGAGAGCAATTTTTTTTTGGTGTTTGTTTTTAGAGAGAGGAAGGGTTTGCAAAATGAAGAAAAAAGAACATGAGAAGCTTTTATACTCCCTCTTCAAACCGGTTCGGTTCAAACCGAACCGGTTCAAGCCCGCCCCAGTTTCTGTTTTTTTTCTTTTGGCCCTTTTGTTGCTTCTTGTTGCTGTTCATACCCCCCTGTTTTGCCATCTGCACCCCCCCTTCCTACATGTTTTTGTAGTAACTTTGTTATAACTTCATGCATTTATTTTAATTAATTAATTCACATAATATTTGAACTGTATTTCATGCATTTTTTAATTAATGTCTTGATCTTCACATCATGCATATTTTTGTTTAATTCATATAATTTTTGTTTATTTAGGCATTAAAAAAATCTTTTCATGAATATTTGTTTGTTTTGATCTTGTTTATCTTGCATATAAGTTTATTTCATGTGTTTGCATTTTATTGTTTTGTTATTTTATATTGTTTAAATTGCATTTTTAATGTGCATAATAAGTTTCATTATAAATATTGCATGCATATTTAAATTTTTCGCCATTTATTTTATTTTTGGTTTAGTTTGTAATTAGGAAAATGATGTAATTTATTTTTGCGCATTTTTTTCTTTTGAGACCATAGAATGTATTTAGGGTATGTAATATGTAACCGGCACACGCACCGACACGCGCACCGACACTCCACTTTATTTATCACTTTACGCTTATTTATTTTTCCGCCGTTACGCGAGTTCACCGTTAGTTTAAAAAAAATATTTTCATCAAAAAAAAAAATCAAAAGAATCAAATTCAAATTTCTTTAAAGTAAACCTTGGCTTGTAACCCAAGTGTTTTTCCTTTTATTTTCCTTAATCAAATGTTAATCAATTTAATATCCACATTAGACATGGATTTCGTGCAATTAAAATTAACCAACTTCATTGTATTTTCTTCTCATGCCTTGAGACCTCTTATCTCTTCTTAAAATCTTTTTTTTTTTTTTCCAAAAATGTTAAAATCAATTCAACTCATAAAAAAAAGTTCTTTAGCCGAACTACTTGATTTTGATCCCGATTTACTTGGGTAAGTAGGCAAAGGGTTTTGGCCCTTCCAAATCAATAAAAATAACCAAAAACATGCTTCATCTTCCTCCTTTCTTTCACTTAAACTCTTGAGTAATATTTTAATAATTAAAATTAATTTAGCGCAAGATTAAGAATAGATAGAAGGTTCCTATGGGATATCATAGTCGGTTCGGGTGCCTAACACCTTCCCCAATCGAAACCAACCCCTGGATCCAAGGTCTTATAAGGGTTTTTACTCACTTTTTTCCCTTCCCGCGAATAAAAGTTGAGAGTTCAAAGATTAAAGGTTCAAATCCGATCAATGATTTTGATACCCGAAAATCGCGAGCACAATTAGGATCGATAACTGTATGAAGGTAAGATGGAAAGTGACATTGTCTACTATCTGTAAGATAGTCGTATGATGACAAATGACATGTATTACCTACTATAGGAATCGATAGCTGTATGAAGGTAAAATGAAGGTGACATCTTGTGACCAGGCACACTGGGATGACACTTTTGAGAAAATTGAATATGTATTTTCAAGTTGTTCATATGGAGAACCTCCCACTTGAAATAAGGTAAAAGGGTAAATGCAAGTTGTTCGTTGGATGGAAATTGCCACTTGGCATGATTGAGTGGTGACATCTCTTGACTAGACACACTGGGGATGACACTTTTGATGAAAATAAGGATTACAAGTTGTTCGTTTGTTAGAACTTGCCACTTGAAATGATTGAGAACTAAACTGAAGGGATACGACCAAACAAGACTCTGGGTGACTAATGCAACCATGTATGAATGATGTTATGTATATGATGTGTATGCATGAATGTATGAATACGTGAAAGTATCAACGTATGATTGTATGAATGTATGGATGTATAAATGTATGAATGTATGACTTGTACAACTGTATAATTGTGTAACTGTATGTGACAGATGACCTCGATGAGACGAGCCAAGATGGTAAGATGGGAGGTGGACTCACATCGCCGCACAAACACTCGGCAAACTTCCTTGGAGTTGATACTATTGTGAACAAATCGAGCCATTGACATGGTAAAACCCAGCACAAGGTAGCAATTAATGCCTCCTAGGGATAAAGCCCATTGTTGACCAAAATTCTGGAAGAAGTCGCCATTTGTAAAAACGGCACAAAGTATCCCTCCATTGGTATGCCTTAGCAGTAATGTTTTTTCGTATATTTTTTTGAAAATCCCTAACTTTTGCCTGGACCACCCTTTCGGGTTTTCAGTACTCCAGGAGTATAATCCCTTTTTTGTGCCCCTAATTTTTTCCTGGACCGTCCTTTCGGGTTTTCAGTCCACCACAACGCTCTCTAGTGCCTAAGTCGTCTTTTCAGGTTTTCAACTTAGTGAGTTTTTTTTTTTGTATGTTTGGATTGTGACTGCATCTTGCTCAAAGCAGAGGTCCTTTCCATAGTGTTTAGCCATGCTCCTCTTCTGGAGTGTAACCATTCTCGAGGCGGATACTGATGTACGCTTCACCTACTCACGGGATTAAAGAGAGAGTGTTTGTTGTTCACACTTTTCAAAAGTTGTAAAAAAAGTTTTGTATTTTGAAATTTTTTTGCTTCAAGTATTGCCATAAAAAATAGAAGAAATTTTGTAAATAGAATAAATGAGAGTTCCAACTAAATGGGAACATGCTCAAATTCGATGAATTGAGTGGTGGCCTGCCGATGTCGTGGCCCCACGGATCTTTGCAAAAATGGAAAATGGTAAATATAATGGGAAGGGTACAATGAACACAATAACTGTTATTCCCCCTAACAACTTTGAATTGCCTCTGTTCTGAGTGTTACTTTGTCATGATCCTTAAGTTTTGCATAGATCGACCTTTCGGGTTTTCAATCTATCCGAATAATCATTTTTTTCATGTCTCTAATTTTTGCTTGGACCGCCCTTTCAGGTTTCCAGTTCACCGAGACGCTCATTTTTTCCTAAGCCGCCTTTTCAGGTTTGCGACTTATCGAGCTTTTATTTTTGACAAAGTATTTCTTGACTGCACCGGCATTCATAGGACGTGTGAGTTTGTCACCATCCATAGTTGTAAAAGTCATTGCACACGAGCCTTCATAGTTAGGCGTCCACTTGCCCCTGGAGTCCAGTTGAGAATATATATGTATGTTTTTGCACAAAATCTCCTTCACGGGGCGACCTTTCTTGTCGAAAGCTTGTTTCATCCTCTTTTGATATGGTTGTCCATGACACAAGGTGGTCATGCGTTTAAGTTCAATCAAGCTTTTCTTTCATCAGAACTCCTATTGACAAGACTTCGACCTCCACAGGAGGCACGACCTTCATGTTGTATACTGAGGGAATGAGGGAGTTGCCCCTGTTGAAATGTGTAGTGAAGCACGATGCCCATGTGAGACAACAGTACCATCTTATGTCGGTGTTTGTAAGTGACTGCCATCTTCTGGACAATCTTCTTGATTTTTGTTTGCAGCTTCGACGGCTATGATGCCCAAGTATACGAGAGATTTCGTCGGGAATCTCTTCACTTTCCTCTTCTTCATCTTCGGACATATGGAACTCAAAGTTGGAAGAGAGTACAAGATTAATGTGTTCAACGAGATTATTTATGTTTAGTCTGCATTTATGTTTGATTTTAGAAAGTGAATGATTGTCTGCAGACATTTGGAAATGATTAAGAAAAGAAATTTTTGGTTTTTTGTGTTACCATTTTCCAAAAAAAGCACAACAAAAAAACAAAGTCAGGATTGAAATGATCATTTTATTAATGATGGAAAATACATGAAGCAAAAAGTCATACACAAGTTCACTTTCGTCTTGGGCGGGACGAAAGGATTTTTTTTGAAAAGCAGCAAACAACAAACAAACACATTATTTGAACAGATAAGTAGTAGAAGGAACATCAAAAGCGACCCAATTGCGGCTAACCCTTTCATGTGTCACAACATCAGCTATCGTGATTCGACGGCGGATTGGTTTCAGACATTTGGAGTCAAGTCTTAGAAGGTCAGACGGTTGGTCCAGATCAAATTCCAGACTGCATTCTTTAGTGCGTTACAATGTTCAATATCATGGTCAGGTGCCCTTGATTGAAGGCACAGAAAAGGTCAGGTATATACCATGCTGGCAATCTTTTTGGTACCGGAGGAGGAGCCTTGGTCTGGACCAAATTCTTTTCAAGCAAATGTGGAAGCAAATATGCATATTTCACAGGATTAGGGGTAAATCGCGTCCTAGAAGTCTGTTGTCGAGGCTGCTGTTGCTGTTGATATGGTTGATGAGGGTTCTGTTGGAATAAGGACCTGATGATCACTGGCATATGTGGACATCTTTCTCTCATACATTTTTAGATGGTCCTTAGGGCAGGAAGTTCCCTTGTATTTCTCGAAATCTAGGACTTTGAACTTGTGAGGTATCTGGACATTCAGCACCAAGCAAAGATAATAAACAGCTTTCCCAAATATTTCTTTCCCGCGGAGAGCTTTCATTTCACGGTACATCTCATCATAATTCTCCTATAAATCATCCACTCGATCATAGGCCCCCACACTCCCTTAAAGGTAGATGGGTCTGTTATCTTGTGAGATAGCACGAACCACATGTGTTGAGTAGGTCATGGTAGCTTGTGGGGTTGTCGCAAGAGGCGGAGGAATAGGAATGGCATTTTGAGCAGTAGGCATTTGAGCTTCCGATACAAAAGGGCGGAACACTTCACCAAGGCTAATAGGTACGCCTAAGGGTAGGCCTTCAGGCATGGTTTCTTGTGGAGTATTGACGGATACTGTCCAACCAGGAATAGTAAAAGGACCAGCTTCAGCCTGAGTGTTGATAGTAAAAGCACCTTCTGATCAGGTACGATGAGGGGCATATTTTGATTCCTTTTAATTTATTTATTTTTAAAAATTATAATAACTTTATTTAAGAAAATATAATACTATAAGATTAAGTCCATGTCATCAAAATTGAAGTTCAAATGAAGATAGGGGCTAAATGTTTAATTTTAAAAAAATATCAGGACCATAATTTTAGGGAAAACATAAGGAGGTCAAAATAGCATATTTAGTTAAATAGGGGAACCAAACATGCTCTATAATCACCACTCCAAGGGGACAAAAACTACAGTAGCTAATAAGAATAAACATGGCTTTATCAGAAATAATCTTATTTTTCGCCAGCAAAAAACATAATGTTTGCTAGGTTCTGGAAGGTGTCCAATTTCTATTGTAGTTTTGGCTCTGTCTATTAAATTTTTAAGTGCTATTGGTTTTGGTAATTTTCTATAGATTTCTTTGGAATGTTGATGAGTTTATGTTTATTGTGTTTAGTTTGCTTTCTTGCTTGCTTACTTGTTGTAGGGTTGTGATTTCTAGTCTTGTAATATATTTTTAGTACTTATGTATAATACAATTTTTTATTCTTGGAACACCTTGTACTTTAAATAATTTAGTAAGTTTTTCAAAAATAAAACTTTGTTGTCAAAGATTCTACAATGAATGTAAAATATTAATATCATTACAAATCAACCTTCATCAAAACTCATATGCATTTCAAGATAATTACTGTTATGACACAATCTTTAAATTCAACAAATCAAATTACACTTGTGGTAGTTTTTTTTTATTTAAAGTAAAAAAACAAAGAACATAGAAAGAACAAAATTAATAATCAAATTTCTACGGGATTGACAAGCAAATCATTAATATATGTCTTCATTAGCCCGTTAGAGTGTGTGTAGTTATCTGAATCTTTGTAAAAAACCTCAATAAAACGCGAAAGATTTAGAACACAAGTCAAAATAGGTAACGGAACTTCAGTTGGCTTAAGACATTCCTGATTTATATCTTTCCAAGCATTGTCAATTTTCTTTTGGCATTCTTGAATTGCAGCTTCCCTATTCAAATCATATTCCCTCATATAACATTCCAAGTACGAAGAAACATGTCCTCTTTTCTGCTCAAACTGTTTATCAAAGTATATAAATCATATTAGATCAATTAGATATATCAAGAGTCACATTTCTTCATTATTTCAACTTATTATATTAATTTTTAAAACGTTTTTAAAAAAATACCTCGCTTGACACAATTTCATCCCTAAGCCTGCAATGTATAGCAGCAGCATTAACAATTTTTGGATTGTTAGTTACCCAATCAAAGATGTCTTTTGTCGCTATGTTTCCCATTCCAATGTAAGAAGTCGTAGCCAACCCTGGGTAACCACTTGATATTGTTGATATGTGCATGTACTCCTCTGTTGTTGGTGTATAGTTAGCATTCAGCCATCTGGCCTCACTCATATAAGCTTGGATTATGTTTTTGAACTGTCATTAGTTTACAATATAAATTAACGTTAATAGGTTGTGTACCAAAAAATCCTATGTAATTAAATGATGTTAAATTGTATTAGCATTTTTTTTTAGTTTTCATCTAACCACTAATTAAAATGTCAAGATATATCTTTCGCAGAATTAATATTACAAATGGGCTCTTTTACAACAAAACAAAATTTATCATCGTTATTACTACGAACTGAGTTCATATAACCATGGATAATAAGTTTTTTGCATTAATTTTTATTCTTTGATAGTAGAAATTTTTTAAACATTGCATTCAATCAAATAACCTCATGATGATACAATTTTCTTTGTCAAGTCATCACGATGATACTTTATCATGTTAATTAACTGAGTTAATAAAATCATGGATAATAAGTTTTTTACATTAATTTTTATTGATATTAGAAAACTTTTTAACATTACATTCAATCAAATAACTTCATGAAGATATATTTTTCTTGGCCAACTCGTTATGGTGATACTTTATCATGTTAATTCCTAAAATGATGTAAAAATGTTTTAAAGTTGAGATTTGATATGATATATGTATTTATATTGATAGTGTGTACAGATAAAATCCTAAACTTCCATTTGATAACCATAAAAATTTAAAATTAAATCTTTGTTCAATTGTTGAATAAATTATAAATCACTAATAAACCAAATTTTAACTAATGCCTTATAATTATTAATAATACTAACAATAATGCAAAACTCTTACTTCTTTTAAAAAGGGGTGAAGGGTGTATTCTCTTCCTTCTTTCTTCATTTCTTGCTCTATCTCTTCATAAACATCCAAGAGTGATTTATAAAGCAACTTCGTGTAATCCGGAAGATCCTCCAAGCAATTAATATCCCACCTAAAAATCATTTTGATTGCAATATTAACCATTACTCTATTGTTGAAAGAATCATATCGTGTAGAAATACATGTGAAGAAAATGTCTATATTTCTTAACAAAAATTGAATTAACAACCAAGATTGAAGATGGATAAATTGAAGTTATTATTAAAAAAATTCCAACTCAAAACTTGATGACTAGATTAAAGATAAATTTCATATTGTTTTATCTCAAAAGTTTGGTCACGAATTCAATTATTCTTAACAATAATATTGTATGATGTGCTAACCTTTCAATTGCCTTAGTAAAAAGTTCTAATTCATCAATAGTTACATATGCATCATATGTGTCATCAATGTATGATAAAATGGAGATAAATTTTGACATCATTTCCCTTGCTTGAGAATATTGGGGCTCAAAATATACGGTCATAACCCAAAAGCAACATTCTACTACTCTATCTCGTGCATACGGTAGTTTTTGAGCAATATCCAACTCCTTCCACCACCTATATATAAAGACAAAAAATAGTATAGGAAATTAGTATATTTATTTTTTGAACTCAAGTTAATATACTTTTATATTTTGATGTAGGCTCAAAATCTACTTACTTGCTAATGTTTCCAAATTCCTTTTGATGTAGGTTTTGGAGCATATTAAAATCCAATTTTGCCAATGCAAGTAGAATTTCATTATGGGATGAATCTTGCTCATAGATGGAAATGTAACTTCTTGCCACTAGCCTAGGCAAGTTTTTACGCAGAGATTGTTTTAAGCTTTGTTTTACTTGTGTTGCAAGAGAAGGACTCAATCGGGTGGCCATGGACTCAAGGTAACTAGAAGAAAAAGCCAAAGCCTCTTCCAATATTTTTTCACCATGAACCATCATATGTGAGGCTTCGTACAAGTTTAACATGCCCTCAACATCTACGACCAATGTTTCACTGAAGTTTCCTTGCACATCCTTGAATTGGTTGAACACATCTAGTATTTTTATTAGACAACCACAATAATATTAAACAACGATTAGAGACATATTAATTTATAAATAAGAAACCAAAGCAAGATTGAAAAATTCATTATGCAATCTAGATAATGTATAGTGTGTTTCTGAAGTACGAAAAAGGTTCTTACTTAATAAGATCCTACGTGTATATCATTAATATTACTTTTATAATCATTAAGTTGAGATATATATACCAGGTGAAACGTAAAATCCATGTTGCCTCAACACCCTAAATAGCACAGCAAGAGAATGCAGGTTGTCTTTGAGAGTTATTTCTCCATTTTGAACATAACTCTTGTAAATATGATCCAAAACTTGATTAATTTCGTCTTCAAAATGATAGCTCACACCCAAACGACATATTGAGTCAATCAAGTTCACTTTTTCCAAGGGTTTCTCTGTTCACTACTAGAAAAAGCAAAATTAGTGACGGAAAAATTAAAATTCCTCACAAATTCCTTGGTCGCAAAATTTAGTGACAGAATTAGAGAGGGATTTCACGTTTTCCCTCTCTAAAATTCCCTCACTAATTTTTGCTTTTTTAGTAGTGGTTTTTGAGACAAGCATTTGTCTAACCTCCTTTTTTAGTTTATCAATTTGTGCCGCAATATTCATATCAGGTTCCTGTATGTGTTCAAAACATACATATGATATTAGAATAAATTGATAAATGATACTTAATTGTGGTTATGGATCAGCTATGTACTGCATTTAGCAAATAAATAGATAAATGATACTTAATTGTGGTTATTGATAAATGATACTTAATTATTGTCATTCATGAGTAAATAAATAGTATAAGGTAAATGTGAGTAACTAGAATCCATGGCTAATATTAAGTGGTTGGTATTCAAATATGTGTGTGCTATCTATGTTGTAAATCCTAGAATATAAAGTTTCATTCCTATTGAAAATATATATAACGTTGCTGTTTATTTAACGAATTACGTACCATAGATTCTGAAGCATACTGAATGAAAAAATCTCCCCAAACGCTAGGGTGGAAATCTGCAACATTTCTTTGCAAAACCGATTTCTCATTAGGATTGATGTAATCTACCGAAGACATACTTAATATTTCAAATGAATGGGATGTTAATTAATCAATGCCTCTTGGTTTTGTTGGGGAAAGAAGAGGTCTAGACCGATATTCATAGTAGATCAATTAAATGCATTAAATCTATTTATAATGTGTACTACTGAACTATTTAAAATATTTAATTTATATCAAGAGAAAAAACATGTGGGTACAAATTCAAAAAATAATAGTTTGTCCAAGAAAAGTTAAACAGATGTTACATTTTATATTTTCTGACTCTAACTATTTTATATTACCCTGTATTCGTAAATTGTCTAGCCTTTTTTTGACTCTAACTATTCTATATTTTAATTTATTGCACATGTTATATGCACAAATAATTACAAAGTTAGTTATTTATTATATGTTTAACTGAAACTGTTGGCTGGTAGACATATAATTTAATCCACATCATCACAAAAAAAAGAAGTAACCACTAAAAAATATATATGTTAACAAAGGTATGCGTGATTGAAACTGTTGGTGTGCCCACAAAATATTTGAATCATGAAGGCCAGCGCATAAAAATAAAAAATTGGTGGGTGCACACATAAGTTAAATTTAAGTTTTATTTTAATAGCAAAGGTATATATGAATGCATATGATTTAAAAGAGATAAGATATGTGTCTTCTAGCTTAACTAATATTTTGGGTTCGAATACAGTTTTGGGCATGTAACAACTTTAAAATTCTTTCGGAGAGTTTGTTGCCGATTTGGGTCCCACAAGGCTGAAGGGATTAGTTTCCGCAGTTGCGCACAGTGAATACCTGGTTTACGCCACAAAAGTAGAATTATTTAATTTTTTAAATGAATAACTTCTTAATTTTATATCATTAAAGAGTGTCCATAAAACACGCGTTACCATGAGAAAAGAATATTAAGAAGAGATTTTGTTCTGTGACAACAAGTATTAATGTTTAGTTCTACATTGCGACTCTTTTCCGACAAGCTTTAATTTGATTGGTCAAGATCCGTCATTGTTCGAGAAATAAAATCATATGGAGCAGTCATAATTGAGGATCTAATGTCAAGAGGAGTTTAGACTGTGAATGGACAGAAGCTGAAAATTTATACGGGTGGTAAAGAGCAAAATGTAGCCACCATTCTGATACGAAGGCTCCACATTTAGAATAGGCGTCGAGCTAGTGACATTGAAAAATTGCTTGCATTACTCATTTATTATTGTGTTTCTGTATTTTTATTTATTTTTTTGGTGCAATTTTCGCTAAGCAACATTTTTTCATCAAGCAAATATCAATTGCTTTACTTGAAAGACAGTGGACAATATGATGTCTTAAGTTACTTTTACTTGTATTTTGACTATTTATTTTGGTTTATTTTCAAAATTTTGTTTTGATTGGATGAACGAATTATGCAAAACATCAAATATCAGAGGTTTTTGGTTAAATCGTTAACAAATGCATGGTGATGATGGAAATTTTGATGATTGCAAAGCCAAGGTACAAGCTTTTAGCTTTTGTAGAATGTTTACAAGAATTTAAAACTTGTACTTTGTGCAAAACCATTTCCTTCATTGCTCTTCAATAGATTATTTAACTTTGAATCATTAAGAACTAGCCAAAATGTGAGGTACATTTTTACTTACACTATATGCATGGTGACCGACAATTTTGATGTTTTAACTTAGTACTTGTTAGTTGAATTTTGCTATTTGTTTGGTATGTTTGAAAGCATAGATATGATCAAGGCAATTTTTTAAATTTGAGCACAATTAATTGACCAAATATAGCGAACCCTGTGAGAAAGTGAGTATTTGATAGAACCTCTGAGCCATAACGATAAAATCTGCATCGATTATGAACTCTCAAATTCACTAGGTGAGCCACCTTCGCCCTGCGAATCTACTCTGTTTTCCGAAAATCAATTATATATTGAATTGCGCTGCAAATTCATTAGTCTTTGAACTATAAAACCCTGATTATTCTTTGTTTACCCAAATCGTGCCCCTTGTCTTATGGTGGGAGAAAATTTGTTTGAAAATGTTTGTTATATTTAAGTTTGGGACATAGGGTAAGGTTTGTAATTCATTTTTAAGTTAAGTGTTTTAATCATTTTCAAAACTATCTTGAAAAAATAAAGAAAAATAAAAATGAAAAAATTAGAATAAATTTTCAAGAATAGTTCATTCATATTTTTATATCATCATTGGGTTGTTTTTGAAAACAGTTAAAGGAGAAATTTAAATGCTTGTAATTAGATTACTACATATTGTTCATAGGTTGTATATTTTGTGTACATATTTGTACAATTGTAAATAGTAATGAACTCTCTGTTACTCTAGGCCCTTTAGGAAAAATTTCCCAAAAATACAATATATTCTTGTACCCTAGCCTCTTTATAACCTCGAAATTAAAGACCTTAGTGATCTACACTCGAATTTTTCACATAAAAAAATGCTAGGATGTTTGCCTAAGTTTAACAAGATGATAACACATTGTTGGATTTGAGTCTCACTTCACATATGAGCGTTAATTTTACTTCTTACTTGTGAGGATTGTGTTAGCTAGGTATGATTGATGGTCGGATATGGCAAGTGTACCAATCGTTTACCAAGTAATGAAGTGATAAGTAGAGTGTCGTATCCACAAGGATTGTCGTTTTGCCTATACAACTCGCGTTACTTATTTTTGTAAGTTGACAATATAAAAGTTAAGGGTTAGAAAGCTTGCAATTTTTATATGTTTGCAACAAAGCAAGTTTACCTGTTTTGGTTGCAAAAAGTAAGCAGCAAGTAGGATTCTTCGAATCCCCCCTGTTTATATTGTTGGATATTAAGTAACGGTAATGTCGCGTTTATTTATCTTATGTAGACTATACAAGTGATAAGACTGTGAGGATGTTGTAACCTAGTCGGTTGTCAAGCTGCACTTGCTTATCGCACGGTGATCATTACGTGCGGGGTCTATATTATCTCGGTTGATCTAGGTTTATCCCTCCGATGGCTAACTGCACCTGTTGATCACACGGTGATCCTTATGTGCGTGGTCTTGTTAATTCAATGGTGTCGCGTCATTTTTTAGAGATCAAAGCTATTTGATTAGCATTTGACTCACTAATTTATTTCACGACTTGAACTTTTAATTTTTAAAGGAAAGGGGAAAAAAGTTCAAATTACCCATATTTTGAAAAGATTTAGGGTTCGGGGGTTAGTTATATTTAGGGAAGGTATTAGCACCCTAAATATCCATAGTACTTTATGAGAACCACTTAATTTTATTCATTTTTATGTGCTATAACTTACTTGCTTTTTATTTAAAAGAAGGAATTTAAGAAAAGTGATCAAAAAAAAAGAAACATTTTTTATTGACATTTTTTATGATTTGGAAGGACTAAATCCTTTGCCAACGTACCCGTGAGGGATCAAAACCTCGTAGTTCAGGGTCAAAATTGACGTTTGATTGATTTTGTATTTTTTATTAGTTTTGAAAAAAGTTTTAAAGTGAAAAGCCAAATGGCAAAATAAGTTTGTTTGTGTTTTTTAATATTGAAAGATAAGACTCGAATAGAATTAATTTGATTGAAGTTTGAATAAAAAAATAAGAGGGATCACTTGATTTGAGCATCAAGGTTTATTTGTGAAAATATTTTTGTAAGTTATGGTTATTTGCATATTTTTGTTGTTTTTAAATAATAACTAAACCGAAATTAAAACTAACGGAGCAATGAATAAAACGTAGGAATTTTGTGGTGACGTTGTAACTCCACAAAAAACATTTAATCTAAATTATATATAAAGCATAAAAAAAAGAAGTAAAAAGATACACACACAGACAACCCCTTTATTTATGATGTTTACATTGACCTAGGATACATTCTAATTCATGTGCAATAAAAATAAATGACGAAAAAAATAAATATGCATGAATAACTAATAAACCTAAACTAAAAATGCATGAATGATTTACATTGGCCTAATATACATTTTAAATTCCATGTGATAAAAATAAATGACAAAAAATAATTATGGACAAATAAATGAATAAAAAATATGCAGCCTAATCTAATAAATATAAAAATGACGAAATGCCAAAGAAAAAAAAATGCAAGAGAAATTAAAATGCATGAAGAAAGAGAAATAAAGAAAATGAGATGCAAAAGGGGGTGCAGGCAGTATGCAGGGGTATGCAGAAGTAAAAAAAGAATTGAGCCTTAAAATAAGTTGGGGCATGTCAGAGCAAGGGGAAAAATTTGGGCAATCTGATTGAGATCGTACATGACAGATCTTATCATGGAATGGAATGTTAGGGGCTGTTGGATTAAAAATCAAAGGGATAAGGGAGCGTGGGTGCATGGTAAGCTATGCTTCCTTGCACACTGGAATGGGAGAGATTATAAATAGGCTTTAACAGCCTTTTCAATCATTTTCTCCTCCCTTTTCTCTCTATTCTTTCTTTTCTCTCTTCCCCCATTTAAAAAAGAAGCTTTTTCTTATTTTATTTTTTGCGGGTTCACACCGTTTCCCTCTCCTACTCACTTCTAACACATCAAAAACATCTAAAAAGGTAGAAACACCTAAGATCTAAAAAAACATTGAAACAACCTTTTTTTTTTCTTGTGTCTGATTTGTTGTGTTCGTACTGACTGTTTCGACTCATGTGTTTGCAACGGCGGATTTGAATTGTTGTTCGGTGTTGTGGGACCGTTTGTGAAAGTTCGAGGATTTGGTGTGGCTGTGTTCGATTGTAAGTTTTGATTGGTTTGTTTACGGTTTGAGTGGTGTACAGATTGTGTTTGCCGATTTGGATTTTGATGTGGTTTGTTGTGATTTTGTGTTTGCTGGTTTTGATATGTTGTTGATCGATTTGGATGTTTTCTGTTGTTGTGGGTTATGGGTTTGACGTCATGACTGGATATGATTGCGGCTACGTGTGATGTTGAGTTTATTTTATGTTGTTTCAGGTTTCTTGATCGAGGGTTAATTGTGACTGGAAATTGGGATTGATAGTTGTTGGTTGATGAAATTATGTTGCGGCCGTCATTTTGCTGGTTTATATGACTGAGTTTTATAGTGTTAGGATTGGGACTAGGGTTTGTTAAACAAAAGCACACAATATGTGCTTTGGATTGGAATGGAGATGAGGAAAGCATGTTTCTGTTCTTGAATTTGGGACACAAATGAACTGGACAGTTTTTGACCCTATCGACACTATTTGGACTTATCACCTTTTTACACTTATCATCTATTAATTGTGGAAAAAAAATTGATAAATACAAATCAACTAAAATTAAATTAAAAAAGTAAAATAAAAATAAAGGTAATGAATAATAATAAAAAATGAAAAATAAAAGATGGAAATGAATTAAAATTAAAATTAAAAAGGACCAATAATAATAAAGAGTGAGAAGAGGGCCCGAATCGGAACAAAAATGAGGTATTTTAAAATACCTCTCTGCCGAATTTTTTTAATAAAAAGTCAAAGACTAATCTTGATCAGAGCACACGTGACAGTGAGACCTTAGGTCAAAAATTGGGGTATGATAGATGCCCCTATTTAAGTTTCTTCGTCCGGAGACTTGAAGATGAAATATTCGATTCGATGGGCCGAAGAGACTTAAATACAAAAGTACAACAATTTTGGACCTAAGTCGCTGTGTAATGTTCGTGATGCAATTATGAATGCAAGACAACAAAGAAGATTTGACTGGAACGAGGAAAAATAATGGGATACCCAAATTCGTTGAGAAAGGGATGCGACTCCGCTAGGGGTAATGTAGTTTCACTGGGAAAATGGTCGTCTACTATCTGTATAATAGTTGTATGAAGACAAATGATAGGTTTTACCTACTATCGGTGTAAGGATAGTTGTATGAAGGTAAAATAAAAGGAAATGAAATTGTCTACTATCGGCGTGACGATAACTTAATCAGGAGACAAAACAGGGTTTTTACCTACTATTGGTGTAAAGATAGTTGTATGAATGTAAGGTGGAAAAAGACATTGTCTACTATCTGTAAGATAACTGTATGAATACAAATGACATAGATTACCTACTATCGGGATCGATAGCTGTATGAAGGTAAGATGCAAAAGGACATTGTCTATTACCCGTAGGATAGCCGTATGAAGATGAATGACATGTATTACCTACTATCGAGATCGATAGCTGTATGAAGGTAAGATTGAAAAGGACATTGTCTACTATCTGTAAGATAGCTGTATGAAGACAGATGACATGTATTACCTATTATCGGGATCGATAGCTATATGAAGGTAAGATTGAAAACGACATTGTCTACTACCCGTATTATAGCCGTATGAAGGTAAAATGAAAAAGACACTTTCTACCATCTATAAGATATATGTATGAAGAAAAATGAATGGGATGTTGTCGACTATCCGTAAGATAGCTGTATGAAGACAAATGAAAGATATGTGTTACCTACTATTGGGATCGATAACTGTATGAAGGTAAGATGGAAAGTGACATTGTCTACTATCTGTAAGATAGTCGTATGATGACAAATGACATGTATTACCTACTATCGGAATCGATAGCTGTATGAAGGTAAAATGAAGGTGACATCTTGTGACCAGAGACACTGGGGATGACACTTTTGAGAAAATTGAATATGTATTTGCAAGTTGTTCATATGGAGAACTTGCCACTTGACGTAAGGTAAAAGGGTAAATGCAAGTTGTTCGTTGGTTGGAAATTGCCACTTGGCATGATTGAGTGGTGACATCTCTTGACTAAACACACTGGGGATGCCACTTTTGATGAAAATAAGGATTGCAAGTTGTTCGTATGTTAGAACTTGCCACTTGAAATGATTGAGAACTGAACTGAAGGGATACGACCAAACAAGACTCTAGGTGACTAATGCAACCATGTATGAATGATGTTGTGTATATGATGTGTATGCATGAATGTATGAATACGTGAAAGTATCAATGTATGATTGTATGGATGTAAAAATGTATGAATGTACAACTTGTACGACTGTATAATTGTGTAATTGTATGTGACAGATGACCTCGATGAGACGAGACAAGACTGGTAAGATGGGAGGTGGACTCACATCGTAGTACAAACACTCGGCAAACTTCCTTGGAGTTGATACTATTGTGAACAAATCGAGTCGTTGACGGGGTAAAACTCGACACAAGGTAGTAACTGATGCCTCTTAGGTATAAAGCCCACTGTTGACCAATATTTTGGAAGAAGTCGCCATTTGTAAAAATGGCACAGAGTATCCCTCCATTGGTATGCCTTAGCAGTAATGATTTTTCATATATTTTTTTGAAAATCCCTAACTTTTTCCTTGATATTCCCTTTTTTGTGCCTCTAATTTTTTCCTGGACCGTCCTTTCGGGTTTTCAGTCCACTAGGACGCTCTCTAGTGCCTAAGTCGCCTTTTCAGGTTTTCAACTTAAGGAGCTTTTTTTTTTGTATTTTTGGATTGTGACTGCATCTTGCTCAAAGCAGAGGTCCTTTCCATAGTGTTTAGCCATATTTCTCTTCTGGAGTGTAACCGTTCTCGAGGCGGATGCTGATGTACGCTTCACCTATTCACGAGATTAAAGAGAGAGTGTTTGTTGTTCACACTTTTCAAAAGATGTAAAAAAAGTTTTGTATTTTGAAATTTTTTTGCTTCATGTATTGCCATAAAAATAGAAGAAATTTTGTAAATAGAATAAATGAGAGTTCCAACTAAATGGGCACAGGCTCAAATTCGATGAATTGAGTGGTGGCCTGCCGATGGTGTGGCCCCACAGATCTTTGCAAAAATGGAAAATGGTAAATATAATGGGAAGGGTACATTGAACACAATAACTGTTATTCCCTCTAACAACTTTGAATTTCCCCTGTTCTGAGTGTTTGATCTGTAGATGCTTCGAATTGGAGGTCTTTTGATAGTTGGATGCCCCAAGTGGATTGTGCCTGACTTGATGCAGTTACTTTGTCATGATCCTTAAGTTTTGCATAGATCGCCCTTTCGGGTTTTCAATCTATCCGGATAATCATTTTTTTCATGTCTCTAATTTTTGCCTGGACCGCCCTTTCAGGTTTTCAGTCCACCGAGACACTCATTTTTTCCTAAGCCGCCTTTTCATGTTTGCGACTTATCGAGCTTTTATTTTTGACAGAGTATTTCTTGACTGCACCGGCATTCATAGGACGTGTGAGTTTGTCACCATCCATAGTTGTAAAAGTCATTGCACACGAGCTTTCATAGTTAGGCGTCTACTTGCCCCTGGAGTCCAGTTGAGAATATATATGTATGTTTTTTCACAAAATCTCCTTCACGGGGCGCCCTTTCTTGTCGAAAGCTTGTTTCATCCTCTTTTGATATAGTTGTCCATGACACAAGGTTGTCATGCGTTTAAGTTCAATCAAGCTTTGCTTTCATCAGAACTCCTATTGACAGGACTTCAAACTTCACAGGAGGCACGACCTTCATTTTGTATACTGAGGGAATGAGGGAGTTGCCCCTGTTGAAATGTGTAGTGAAGCACATGTGAGACAACAATACCATCTCATGTCGGTGTTTGTAAGTGACTGCCATCTTCTGGACAATCTTCTTGATTTTTGTTTGCAGCTTCGACGGCTAAGATGCCCAAGTATACGAGAGATTTTGTCGGGAATCTCTTCACTTTCCTCTTCTTCATATTCAGACATATGGAACTCAAAGTTGGAAGAGGGTACAAGATTAATGTGTTCAACGGGATTATTTATGTTTAGTCTGCATTTATGTTTGATTTTAGAAAGTGAATGATTGTATGCAGACATTTGGAAATGATTAAGAAAAGAAATTTTTGGTTTTTGTGTTACCATTTTCCAAAGAAAGCAAAACATAAAAACAAAGTCAGGATCAAAACGATCATTTTATTAATGATGGTTAATACATGAAGCAAAAATCCATACACAAGTTCACTTTTGTCTTGGACGGGACGAAAGGATTTTTTTTTTCAAAAGCAGCAAACAACAAACAAACACATTATTTGAACAGATAAGTAGTAGAAGGAACATCAAAAGCTGAAGGTGAGAAAAACACAAGAAGGGGGGGGGGGGGGGGTTGAATTGTGTTAGCTTTTCGCAGCTCTTGAAGAGTGAGAATCTAATTCCTTAGTATCAGAGTCTGAAAGAAATCAGAGTCTGATGGGAGATTAAGTTCTCTTGTAGCGGAAATAATCAAGAGATAGAGAGAAGAGAGAACACAAGCAATTATACAGGTTCCTTCCACAAACCGGAAGTAGTCCTGTCCCCCTTGCACTTCCAAGGAGAGTTTCACTAAAATGTAATATCTATTACAAGTTGCTCAAACACACAGTAAGAGACTTCCAATGCTCAAGCACGCAGGCAAGAGACTTCTAATGCTCAAAGACACAACTAAGAGACTTCTTTGCTCAAGGACGCAGCCAAGAGACTTCTTTGCTCAAGCACACAAGCAAGAGACTTCTGACACAATTTACAGAAAATTGAATAGAGTTGAAACACTTGACAAACAATCAAACGTGTTCCAATTACAACAAAGACAGACTCTGTTTCAAACAAAGACAGACTCTGTTTTTCTGTTTAACTTAGAAATTCTAGAATACTCAGTTTGTAAGAATAATCTAAGTTGTTGATGTGTTTCTGTTAAGACTCAGTTGAATACGATAGCAATGTAGCGTAGTTTTTCAGTTGTAGAGTCCAACAAATCTTCAAGTCTTCTATTCTTTATATAGGCGTTGGAATGAGACGTTGAGTCATCCAGCACATCAGGATGATTTCTGAAGCTTGATCAATAGCTGTTGATCTGTTGCTTGATATGGTAATAGTCCTTCAATTGCATATTTTAAATTCCATTCCTTTTGAAGATTAATACCGGTAGACACAGTTGCCAAACTGTACGAGGTAGTGGAGTAGTGGAAACAGAGTTCGTACAACGTACTCTGTACTGACCTGCATTCTTTGTTGTTGAGCATCCCACGCTCAAGTTGACTTCGAAGCTAGCCGTTACTCCAATTGAGAGTTTCTTTTGCATCATAATGCCTTTAGAAATCCTTGTAAGCAGATCCTCAAATTGCAGGCTTCAGACTCACTGTAGCACTTCAGCTTCTGATGATCTTCAGACTCTCTTGGTCTTCAGGTTCTGATAGTCTTCAGACTCTTCTTCGATACAGTCTTCAGACTCTCTTCGATACAGTCTTTAGACTCTCTTCGATACAGAATCACAAGCAACAAGCTTCTATAGATCTTTGCTCTTAAAATGTTCAAACATAATACTTTCTAAGATATAAATCTTGATTGATATCCTGCATACTTAAACAAATATTATCATATCCAATTGACAATTTTTAATACCTTGTTATCATCAAAACTCAAAACGTGCTATTGTTGAACACCTTTGTTCCAACATTCTCCCCCTTTTTGATGATGACAAACATCAGTATTTAAAAGGTCAATTGTTGTTAATCTAATTAACAGGTTGACTTAAGGGGTCTGAGGTTTGTAAGCTCAGAGTCTGAGGTTTGTAAGCTCTGACTCCCCCTGAGTCTGATAGTTCTTAAGTTGAGGTTTGTAAGCTCCCCCTAAGTTCTATCCAAGTTAATTAAATTCAAATTTCATAAACAGTTGAATTAATTCTCAGAATAAGAAACGAATTAGAGAACAGATTCTTTAAACGGGGGCTCAGAATCTAACTAAGCACCTTTCGCAAATTTCCCTTTAACTTTTACATCGAACTTGCAGATTCAACAGTTAACAAAAAGTCACAAATCTCACAAAGCTTTCCTTCTCCCCCTTTTGTCATCAACAAAAAGGTTTAGAAACGCGTTTCTCCCCCTTTTTAAATGACTTCAGGTAAGGATAAAAACAAATTTTAAGGAAAACAAGATTCAGAGCGAAAAACATATAAGATGCAAAGCACAATATATAACAGAGGCACAAAGATTAAATAACAACTTGAGTAATCTTAAAAACGACGGTTCAGAAGATAAAGAAAACAGCAGAAATAAGTTACAAGCAAAACAAAACACAAAGAATTTAAACTAAGGTTGGTTTTGTTTGGCAAGGTGATCCATCAATTTCTGGAGATCCTCTTGCTGCTTCTTAACAATCTCTTCCAAAGCTTCAGTTCTTCTCAGATGAGCTTCTCTTTCAAGTCTTGCTTCTTCTTGAACTCTATGCAGTCTCCTCCTCAAAGAATCAAAAACCATTGATTCTCTTGGATTGTATTGATCTTCATCAAAGAATGGTTTATACTCAATCCGCAGAATAGGAGCTTTCTTCTTAGCTTCAGCTATCTCAGCTTTCTTAACTTCTTCCACATGCTTGGCAGTAACAATGGCTTGTTCCTTGACAGCAGCCTTCTGAATTTTGGTGACAAAGTCCAAAAATTCAGTCTTCAAAGTGGAGAACTTATCCTCATAGCTTACATTGAGGATAGGCACAAACCTTTGCTCAATAATGTCCTTGAGCTTAGAGTTTGATGAAGCATAAAACTCATCTATCCTTAACGAATCAAAGAGGTTGCGAGGTTCAGAAGTTGAGGGTTGAGAGGCTCTTAATGCTCGAAAGGTTTCAATACCAGTTACAATAGTTCTAGATTCAGAAAGAGGTTCAGGAACCGTTTCAGACACAGGCTCTGCTAAGCATTCTGTTACAGGTTCTGATAGGATATCAGAAGCTTGTTCCAGAATCTCAGAGACTGGTTCCTCTACAGGTTCTGAGGGTTCAACAGAAGCTATGGTGAGAATTTCTGTAGGTTTGGGTGCAGAGTCTGGTTTAGAAACAGATTCTGTAGCTTTTGTTGATTTGGATTTAGCAGGGGTTTTTGGTAGTTCTCCTCCTAGGTGTTTCTCAAGAGAATCTAGGGTGTCTGGAGAGTCTACACAAATAGGCTCATGTTGGGGGGATGGTTGAGTTGAATGAATGGTTACTTCAGGCTCTTCAGAAGGTTGAATTGCCTGAAGCGGTTCAAGAAAAGATGGTTGAGCAGGGTGGTCAGCATGTAAGTTCATAGACACTGTGATGGTGTCTTGAATAACTCTGTCCATAGTTGAATCAACATATTCAACTATTTTGGGGTCAAGTGGGTCATGGGATGATAAGGGTTTGATTGGTGAGGGGGATGAATTTCTGAGGGAGGCAAGAATTTGGCTCAAGGGTTTGTTATCTGATTCAGTATCAGATGAAGACTCTTGATTCGTAGAGGAAGGTGAGTTAAATGCCACATTACCAGAGGTGCCTATTCCAGCTTCTGGAGAAGCATGATGATCAGACACAGTAGCTTATGATAAATCAGCTTCTGCAGGAGCCACCTGACTCTTCTGTTTCAGAGCTGATGCAAGCAACTTAGCAGCTTCTTTAACAGTTTCTTCCTTAAGTTCTTCAGCAACCACTTCTGCTGCCATTGCCTTGCCAGCAGCATGTTCATCCTCAATCATAGATACAGAAGTACCTATCTTCTGTGCTACATCCTTAGCCTTAGGAACCACTTCCATCTTTCTCTTCTTGATCTGACTTCCTTCACCACCAGAGTCAGTATCAAGGAATTCAGCAATCTCTTTAGCTAGTTTCACATATTCTCTGTCAGCCTTGCCTTTCTTCGCTTTCTTCTCATCTTTCTTTGCCTTCTTCTCGTCTTTCTTAGCTTTCTTCTCATCCTTGGGTTTTTTTATCCTATCCTTGATTTCCTTGGATGCAGAAGATACGGACGAGGGCATGGGAGCTATGGTCTTAGGGGCACCAATAGTTACTCCTGGAAGAGCTGTAGATTTCATCTTCTTCTTGGGAGGCTCTTGCTTCTCTTCATCTTCCTTTGGAATCACTTCCTTTGTCCTTTTCCCTTTAACCTTAAGAGGTCCTCCTCCAGCAGTCTTCAGAATGGCAGAATAGTTGATTATTCTACCAGTTTCATTGAAGTAATCCACCACAAATCTTGCAAGGACTTCAGGATTGTCTTCTTTGGAAATAGGAGGGAAGTCCATCATCAAGTCTGATTGCACATAAGATTCCCTCATATCTTGCTTAGAAGGATTAAATCTTTTGACAATCTTCATGTATTGAAGAGTTTTACCGTTGATGATTCTCCCAGTCACTGTTCCAAGATGAGCGTCTGATACTACACCAGATTCTGATAAGACCTTCAAGAGGCCTCCTTTATACAGAATCTCAGAGATTAGCCTTCCAAAAGGAACTTGTCTTCTGGATTCAGATTGGCTTTTCCTTATAGCCCAACACGTGTGGTACATCACGCACCTAGGAAAGTTTATCTTCTTTTTATTTATCAAAAAATAAAGAAGAACCTTGTGATCAATAGACAGAGTGTTTGTTCCTCCACCTTTCTAAAGCATACTATCCAGTATGATCTTCAGAAGCAGCCTGTGCTCAGGATGCATGTCAACCAACTTATTTGAGAGTCTCCCTTCAAATAAGAGTTTGTTGCAGACGTCGGTCCAGTCACTCTTCTTCTGGACATTCCACTGGAATTTTCCTTCATTCACCACTCTGCAGGCTCTGGCAACCACCTCTTCAGTGATAAGGATTGGAATCCCCATCACAGTGGACCTGATTTCAAGACCTTTGTACGGTCTTAAACCCATTTCCTCTCTATTTTTGCCAGCCAGCTTAGGGTTGTTCATGATTGCAGCAGTTTCTTCAATGGTAGCTTCATCCTTGTCGAAAACTTCTGCCCTAACCCAGAAATCTCTTACCAGCTCCTGATATGTTGGTCCATTCAACATACCGAAATAGCTCATCATCCCTTGTGATAAGAAATGAGAAGAGACGTCTACTCCGTGACGAATGAGAGAGCCAAAGTCTACTGGAGATTCAACTTGAACTTCCAGAGTTTCTTTAATGAGGTTCATGGTTCTGGGTTTAATCACGTATGATTTTCCAGTTTTGACTAACACACCAGATTGAATAAGATCACTTGCCATTGAGAGGTTTCTAGGTTTTGATTTTGAGAACAAATTTTTTTTACAGAGATTGAAAACAAGAAGATTGTTCAGAGAAAAAATCAAAGAGTGAAAAGAGAAGTGAGTTGTGTGTGATAGGTATTTATAGAAAAAAAATTGATAACCGTTTGGAAAGAATAGGGGACAAACAAACACGATCAATAAATACAGAGAGCATGCAGCCGTAAAAGTATTGGGACAATGCGAAGGTAACTTGTTAAACGCAATGAAATCATTGCCCTTTGAGTTCTTACCCAATACAGACAGGCCACGTCTGAGAAACTAAAAAGTAACTGTCACCGTAGTGAGGCAGGTGTTACTGAACTCAACAGTCATGCTTCCACTAATACGAGCTTCTGAGAGTCTAAGATTCCTTAACAGAGTCTGAAGGTCTATCAGAGGCTTACGTTCACCAGAGTCTCCAAAAGAGAGTCTGATTCTCAATTAGCTTCTGAGTATCTTTCAGAATCTGAATTCTGTTTTCAGAGGCGCACATTAACCAGAGACATAACACATGTTCAAATTTTTCTTTATAAAATCAAAAGGTTTAGTAAATATATCAGCCCATTGATGATCAGTATCAATGAATTGAATATCTAGAATTCCTTTTTGAACATAGTCTCTTATAAAATGATGTTTAATCTCAATGTGCTTTGCTCTTGAATGCATAATTGGATTCTTAGATAAACATATAGCTGCCGTATTATCACAATAAATTGGGATACAGTTTTCAGTTATTTGATAATCCTCAAGCTGATGTTTCATCCAGAGTAGCTGTGTACAACAACTAGCAGCTGAGATGTATTCTGCTTCTGCTGTAGACAAGGCAATAGTTGCTTGCCTCTTGCTAGCCCAGGATATCAGATTCTCTCCCAAAAATTGACAATTGCCACTGGTTGATTTTCTTTCAATCCTGTCTCCAGCGTAGTCAGCATCACAGAATCCAACTAGCTTATATTCAGAGGATTTCTTGTACAAAAGTCCAAGATTAGTAGTTCCTTTCAGATATCTAAAGATTCTCTTAACAGCTGTTTAGTGAGACTCTCTAGGATCTGATTGAAACCTTGCACACAGACATACACTGAATAAAATATCTGGTCTGGATGCAGTTAGGTATAACAAAGAACCAATCATTCCTCTATACAGCTTCTGATCAACTTTGGTTCCTTGATCTTCTTTGCTCAGAGTGTAGGTTGGATGCATTGGAGTATTCATTTCTTTGCAGTCCTCAAGATTGAACTTCTTCAGGAGCTCTTTCGTGTATTTAGACTAATGAACATAGACTCCATCTTTGCATTGGTTGATTTGAATTCCTAGAAAGAACTTCAATTCTCCCATCATGCTCATGTCAAACTCATCCTGCATTACTTTGGAAAACTCTTTGCAAAGTGAACTATTTGTAGAACCAAAAATGATATCGTCAACATAAATCTGAACTATAAGAATGTCTTTCTTCAGAGTCTTTCTGAATAGTGTAGTGTCAACTTGCCCTCGTTCAAAGTTATTTTGAATTAAGAAATTACTCAGTCTTTCATACCAAGCTCTGGGAGCCTGTTTCAAGCCATAGAGTGATTTCTTCAATTTATAAACATGCTCTGGATGTTTTAAATCTTCAAAGCCAGGAGGTTGTTTGACATAGACTTCTTCAGAAATGACACCATTAAGAAATGCACTCTTAACGTCCATTTGATACAGGGTTATGTTGTGATTTACTGCATAGGAAAGAAGTAACCTGATTGCTTCCAATCTTGCAACTGGAGCAAATGTTTCTGTGTAATCAATGCCTTCTTGTTGACTGTAGCCCTGCGCAACAAGTCTGGCCTTGTTTCGGATTACTTCTCCTTGTTCACTAAGCTTATTTCTCAACACCCATTTAGTTCCAATGATGTTCTTGTGTTCAGGCTTAGCTACTAGATCCCACACTTCATTCCTTTTGAATTGATTAAGTTCATCTTGCATTGTCAGAATCCATCCTTCATCTCCAAGTGCTTCTTCAATAGAGGTTGGTTCAATAACAGATAATAATCCCAAAGCAGACTCTTCTTGTCTGAAATACGATCTAGTTCTTCTGGGACTTTCTTTATTGCCAATAATCTGATCCTCAGGATGTGAAGACTTGTATTTGAATGAATGTTTGGATTGACTAGCTTGCTGAGAACCATCTTGAGCTTCTTCAGAAGCTTCTTCATTAGGAATTTCATGGGATGCTCCAGCTTCTGAAGTATCTTCAGATTCTGGAATCTGATCAGATTTTGAGTTGTCATCAGAATCTTGAGATCCTGCATAACTTTCATCTTGCTCTGGAGTTTCACTTCCAGGCACTTTGTCATCGAATCTGACATGCATAGATTCTTCAACACATTGTGTTTCTGAATTATACAGTTTGTATGCCTTAGAGCGTTCAGAGTAACCTAAGAAGATTCCCTTATGAGTTTTGGCATCAAATTTCTTTAGATAGACTTTATTGTTCAGGACATAACAAGTACATCCGAACTGATGAAAATAAGATATGTTAGGTTTCCTTCCTTTAAAGAATTCATATGCTGTTTTGTTCATCAGAAGTCTGATATAGATTCTGTTCTGAACATAACAAGCTGTGTTTACTGCTTCTGCCCACAAATGTTTAGCCAGATTGTTCTCATGGATCATGGTTCTAGCCATTTCTTGTAAGGTTATGTTCTTTCTCTCTACAACTCCATTTTGTTGTGGAGTTCTAGGTGCAGAGAATTCATGAATAATTCCATGTTTTTCAAAGAAAACCTCAAAAGGCTCATTTTCAAATTCTCCTCCATGATCACTTCTGACTTTCAAGATTTTCAATTCTTTTTCAGATTGAATTTGGATGCAGAATTTACTAAACACAGAATATGAGTCATCTTTAGTTTTCAGAAACTTAACCCAACTCCATCTGCTGTAATCATCAACAATGACTAGTCCATATTTACTTCCATATAAGGATGCAGTGCTAACTGGTCCAAATAAATCAATATGAAGTAACTCCAAGGGTCTGGAAGTAGAAACAATTTCTTTCGGTTTAAAGGAGCTCTTGACAATTTTCCCTTTCTGACATGCTCCGTAAAGAGCATCTGAATGATAGTCAATGTCTGGTAGGCCTTTGACTAGTTGCAACTTGCTAAGCTTAGAGATTAATCTCCAGTTAGCGTGTCCCAACCGTCTGTGCCACAACCACTTCTTATCACCCATTGACAGAAGGCAAACTACCTTCTGATCAGTCAGTTCAGAGAATTTTATCTTGTAGACATTGTTTGATCATCCTTGTTAACCACAATGTAGTTGTTCTTATTAAACAAAACATCATAACCACTGTCACATAATTGACTTATGCTCAGTAGGTTATGTCTAAGTCCATCAACAAACCACACATTACTGATTGAGATAAGAGAGTTACCAATGGTTCCAGTACCAATGATTTTGCCAATCTGGTTTCCTCCAAATCCCACAGTTCCTCCCTCTTTCATGGTTAGGGTTAGGAACATAGACTTTTCTCCCGTCATGTGACGCGAGCAACCACTGTCCAGGTACCAAGCCTTCTGCTTTTCTAGTCCTTTTAGACATACCTGCAGCATCAACAATTTCAGACTTAGGTACCCATATTCTCATGGGTCCTTTTGAGTTAGTCTTTGAACCATTGAATTCCTTTCGTAAGGTGCGTCTTGAAGTCATTGGCAATGTTTTCTTCCACACCTTGGGTTTAGAACCGTTTGGTTTAGGATTCAACTTGCCTTTCGCAGTTTCTCTTCTTTGAAACTTAGGCTTTTGTTTTTCAGACTCTGGCTTTTTCAGAGTCCGTTTATCAGACTCTGAATGTTTTAGAGTCTGAATCATTAAAGCTTTAGATTCAAAGTTTTTCAGAACTTTTGACTTTACATTCTGAGATTTTGACTTAGTCAACACCTTAGAACTTGAAGTTGTAGGTTCTGAATGAGTCACTGTGTTGACTTCATCAGACTCACTTACAAAGTGATTTTTCAATGCCTCTCTGGCGCCATCAGGACCAGGTTTTAGAATCACTTCATTCGAGCTTCCTCCAATGAATCCAAGACCCTGTCCTCTGCTCTGATATGTGCTATAGATCATGGATGCAACCCTTGATCTGTCAATTCCAGTAGCAATAAATTCTTGTAAAGCAATATCTTGCTCACTCAAGTATTTACAACTACACTTCTTGATCAATAAAGTATCATTTTCTTCTTTTAAACTTTCTAACTCCAACAGAGTTGAATTATGTCTTTTTGACAGCTTATCAAGCTGTTGTTTGACTTTCTTCAACTCAGTGGTTTTAGCTTTAAAATGACCAAGAAGTTCATTGATATAATCTACTAATTCAGATCTTGTGAGTTCAGAAAATACCTCTGTTTCACTTTCAGAGTCTGCGTCTGATTCTGCCTCAGGTGTCTCCTTTATAGATTCAGTTGTAGCCATTAGTCCAACAGCTACATTGGCTTCACCATCGGCATCCTCATCCTCAGACCCTGACTAATTATCAAGATCTTCCCAGGTAGCCATCAGACTTTTCTTGATTTGCTTCTTAAACTTGCTTGACTTGAAGGTTGACCTTTTTGACTTGGATTTCTCCTTCTGTAGCTCTAGACAGTCAACAATAAAATGTCCAGTCTTCTTGCAGTTGAAGCAACCTTTCTGTTCCTCCTTTTTGAAACCCTTCCCACTTCTCTTGCTCAGAAATCTCTTGTTCTTTTTAGCAAGGTATTGCATTCTGCTTGAAAGCATAGCCATTTTTTTCGCAACATCAGGATCTTCCTATGAGCTTTCAGAAGCTGAAGATTCATTTTCAGACTCTTCAACCTTGAGAGCTTTTGAGGATCTTCCCTTTGATTTTAAAGCAATGGTTTTAGACTTTCTTGCAGACTCATGTTCATTGAGACTTAACTCATGAACCTTGAGAGAGCTTACAAGATCTTCAACACTTAAAGTGTTTAAATCTTTAGCCTCCTCAATTGCAGTAACCTTTGGTATCCATCTAGAGGATAAGCTCCTTAGAATCTTGCTAACATGATCAGAAGCTATATAACTCTTCTTTAGTATCTGAAGACCAGATACTAGAGTTTGAAATCTTGAGTACATTTGCTCAATACTTTCATCCTCTTTCATCTTGAATAGTTCATACTGATGAACTAATAGAAGAGCTTTAGCTTCCCTGACCTTTTTGCTTCCTTCATAGTTTGCACAGAGAGAAGCAAACATGGCTCTAGCAGTAGATTTGTCACTTATCTTCATGTATTCCGATTTAGAAATAGCAGTGACAAGAGCTCCTCTGATGATATGATGTTTCTTGTAGATTTTCTTTTGAGCAGCAGTGTGAAGTTTACGGTCAATGGCAGCACCTTCGTCATCAAGTTGTAAGTCATCAACACCATCTTCAAGTATGTTCTTGATTTCTTCATCAAGACCCATGACATAGCTGTATAAGTTGGTTTTCCACCAAGAAAATTCTTCAGGATCACCATTGAACTTAGGAATTTTTCCATAATCAGCCTTTTTACTGCTGTAATTGGATCCATAGTCGTATGGTATAGCAGCACCAGAAGTAGCACCAGAAGAAGAAGGTTCACTGGAAGACATGTTTTTCTTTGGATCTTTTCTGTCACACGGTTAAGTTCTATGACAACAGAGCCGGAGCTCTGATACCAACTGAAGGTGAGAAAAACACAAGGGGGGGTTGAATTGTGTTAGCTTTTCACAGCTCTTGAAGAGTGAGAATCTAATTCCTTAGTATCAGAGTCTGAAAGAAATCAAAGTCTGATGGGAGATTAGGTTCTGTTGCAGCGGAAATAATCAAGAGATAGAGAGAAGAGAGAACACAAGCAATTGTACAGGTTCCTTCCACAAACCGGAAGTAGTCCTGTCCCCCTTGCACTTCCAAGGAGAGTTTAACTAAAATGTAATATCAATTACAAGTTGCTCAAACACACAGTAAGAGACTTCCAATGCTCAAGCACGCAGGCAAGAGACTTCCAATGCTCAAAGACACAACTAAGAGACTTCTTTGCTCAAGGACGCAGCCAAGAGACTTCTTTGCTCAAGCACACAAGCAAGAGACTTCTGACACAATTTACAGAAAATTGAATAGAGTTGAAACACTTGACAAACAATCAAACGTGTTCCAATTACAACAAAGACAGACTCTGTTTCAAACAAAGACAGACTCTGTTTTTCTGTTTAACTTAGAAATTCTAGAATACTCAGTTTGTAAGAATAATCTAAGTTGTTGATGTGTTTCTGTTAAGACTCAGTTGAATACGATAGCAATGCAGCGTAGTTTTTCAGTTGTAGAGTCCAACAAATCTTCAAGTCTTCTATCCTTTATATAGGCGTTGGAAAGAGACGTTGAGTCATCCAGCACATCAGGATGATATCTGAAGCTTGATCAATAGCTGTTGATCTGTTGCTTGATATGGCAATAGTCCTTCAATTGCATATTTTAAATTCCATTCCTTTTGAAGATTAATACTGTTAGACACAGTTGCCAAACTGTACGAGGTAGTGGAGTAGTGGAAACAGAGTTTGTACAACATACTTTGTACTGACCTGCATTCTTTGTCGTTGAGCATCCCACGCTCAAGTTGACTTCGAAGCTAGCCGTTACTCCAATTGAGAGTTTCTTTTGCATCGTAATGCCTTTAGAAATCCTTGTAAGTAGATCTTCAGATTGCAGGCTTCAGACTCACTGTAGCACTTCAGCTTCTGATGATCTTCAGACTCTCTTGGTCTTCAGGTTCTGATAGTCTTCAGACTCTTCTTCGATACAGTCTTCAGACTCTCTTGGATACAGTCTTCAGACTCTCTTCGATACAGAATCACAAGCAACAAGCTTCTATAGATCTTTGCTCTTAAAATGTTCAAACAGAATACTTTCTAAGATATAAATCTTGATTGATATCCTGCATACTTAAACAAATATTAGCATATCCAATTAACAATTTTTAATACCTTGTTATCATCAAAACTCAAAATGTGGTATTGTTGAACACCTTTGTTCCAACAAAAGCGAGCCAACTGCGGCTAACCCTTTCATGTGTCACAACATCAGCTATCGTGATTCGACGGCGGATTAGTTTCACACATTTGGAGTCAAGTCTTAGAAGGTCAGACGGTTGGTCTGGATCAAATTCCAGACTGCATTCTTTAGTGCGTTACAATGTTCAATATCATGGCCAGGTGCCCTTGATGGAAGGCACAGAAAAGGTCAGGTATATACCATGCTGACAATCTTTTTGGTACCGGAGGAGGGGCCTTGGTCTGGACCAGATTCTTTTCGAGCAAATGTGGAAGCAAATCTGCATATTTCATGGGATTTGGGTTAAATCGTGTCCTTGAAGTCTGTTGTTGAGGTTGTTGTTGCTGTTGATATGGTTTATGAGGATTCTGTTGGAATTGTGGCACATAGCCCGATTGTTGAATGGCATTGGTAGCGGGTGTGATTGTAGCAAACGCTTCACACATATCATTGAAAGTTCGGACTTCTGTACGGTCCAAATTCATGTACCACTTCAGTGCGACACCGTCTAAACTGTCTTGAAAGCAATGGATAAGGACCAGATGATCATTGGAATATGTGGACATCTTTCTCTCATACATTTTTAGATGGTCCTTAGGGCAGGAAGTTCCCTTGTATTTCTCGAAATCTGGGACCTTGAACTTGTGAGGTATCTGGACATTCGGCACCAAGCACAAATAATAAACATCTTTCCCAAATATTTCTTTCCCCGGGAGAGCTTTCATTTCACGGTACATCTCATCATAATTCTCCTGTAAATCATCCACTCGATCATAGGCCCCCACACTCCCTGAATGGTAGATGGGTCTGTTATCTTGTGAGATAGCATGAACCACATGTGCTGAGTATGTCATGGTAGCTTGTGGGGTTGTCGCAAGATGCGAAGGAATAGGAAAGACATTTTGAGCAGTAGGCATTTGAGCTTCTGAGACAAAAGGGCGGAACAATTCACCAAGGCTAATAGGCACGCCTAAGGGTAGGCCTTCAGGCATGGTTTGTTGTGGAGTATTGACGAATACTGTCCAACCAGGAATAGTAAAAGGACCAGCTTCAGCCTGAGTGTTGATAGTAAAAGCACCTTCTGATCAGGTACGATGAGGTGCATATTTTGATTCCTTTTAATTTATTTATTTTTAAAAATTATAATAACTGTTATTTAAGAAAATATAATACTATAAGATTAAGTCCATGTCATCAAATTGAAGTTCAAATGAAGATAGGGGCCAAATGTTTAATTTTTAAAAAATATTAGGACCATAATTTTAGGGAAAATATAGGGAGGTCAAAATTGCATATTTAGTAAAATAGAGGATCCAAACCTGCTCTATAATCATCACTCAAAGGGGACAAAAACTACAGTAGCTAATAAGAATAAACATGGCTTTATGAGAAATAATATTATTTTTCGCCAGCAAAAAACATAATGTTTGCTAGGTCCTGGAAGGTGTCCAATTTCTATTGTAGTTTTGGCTCTGTCTCTTAAATTTTTAAGTGCTATTGGTTTTTGTTAATTTTCTATAGATTTCTTTGGAATGTTGATGAGTTTATGTTTATTGTGTTTAGTTTGCTTTCTTGCTTGCTTACTTGTTGTAGGGTTGTGACATTAAATAATTTTTAGTACTTATGTATAATACAATTTTTTATTCTTGGAACACCTTGTACTTTAAATAATTTAGTAAGTTTTTCGAAAATAAAATTGTGTTGTCAAAGTTTCTACAATGAATGTAAAATATAAATATCATTACAAATCAACCTTCATCAAAACTCATATGCATTTCAAGATAATTACTGTTATGACACAATCTTTAAATTCAACAAAACAAATTACACATGTGGTAGTTTTTTTTATCTAAAGTAAAAAACAAAGAACATAGAAAGAACAAAATAAATACTCAAATTTCTACGGGGCTGACAATCAAATCATTAATATATGTCTTCATTAGTCCGTAAGAGTGTGTGTAGTTATCTTAATCTTTGTAAAAAACCTCAATAAAACGCGAAAGATTGAGAACACAAGTCAGAATAGGTAACGGAACTTCAGTTGGCTTAAGACATTCCTGATTTATATCTTTCCAAGCGTTGTCAATTCTCTTTTGGCATTCTTGAATTGCAGCTTCCCTATTCAAATCATATTCCCTCATATAACATTCCAAGTACGAAGAAACATGTCCTCTTTTATGCTCAAACTGTTTATCAAAGTATATAAATCATATTAGATCAATTAGATATATCAAGAGTCACATTTCTTCATTATTTCAACTTATTATATTAATTTTTAAAACGTGTTTAAAAAAATACCTCGCTTGACACAATTTCATCCCTAAGCCTGCAATGTATAGCAGCAGCAATAACAATTTTTGGATTGTTAGTTACCCAATCAAAGCTGTCTTTTGTTGCTATGTTTCCCATTCCAATGTAAGAAGTCGTAGCCAACACTGGGTAACCACTTGATATTGTTGATATGTGCATGTACTCCTCTGTTGTTGGTGTATAGTTAGCATTCAGCCATCTGACCTCACTCATATAAGCTTGGATTATGTTTTTGAACTGTCATTAGTTTACAATATAAATTAACGTTAATAGGTTGTGTACCAAAAAATCCTATGTAATTAAATGATGTTAAATTGTATTAGCAATTTTTTTTAGTTTTCATCTAACCACTAATTAAAATGTCAAGATATATCTTTCGCAGAATTAATATTACAAATGGGCTCTTTTACAACAAAACAAAATTTATCATCGTTATTACTACGAACTGAGTTCATATAACCATGGATAATAAGTTTTTTGCATTAATTTTTATTCTTTGATAGTAGAAATTTTTTAAACATTGCATTCAATCAAATAACCTCATGATGATACAATTTTCTTTGTCAAGTCATCACGATGATACTTTATCATGTTAATGAACTGAGTTAATAAAATCATGGATAATAAGTTTTTTACATTAATTTTTATTCATATTAGAAAACTTTTTAACATTACATTCAATCAAATAACTTCATGAAGATATATTTTTCTTGGCCAACTCGTTATGGTGATACTTTATCATGTTAATTCCTAAAATGATGTAAAAATGTTTTAAAGTTGAGATTTGATATGATATATGTATTTATATTGATAGTGTGTATAGATAAAATCCTAAACTTCCATTTGATAACCATACACAATTTAAAATTAAATCTTTGTTCAATTGTTGAATAAATTATAAATCACTAATAAAACAAATTTTAACTAATGCCTTATAATTATTAATAATACTAACAATAATGCAAAACTCTTACTTCTTTTAAAAAGGGGTGAAGGGTGTATTCTCTTCCTTCTTTCTTCATTTCTTGCTCTATCTCTTCATAAACATCCAAGAGTGATTTATAAAGCAACTTCTTGTAATCCGGAAGATCCTCCAAGCAATTAATATCCCACCTAAAAATCATTTTGATTGCAATATTAACCATTACTCTATTGTTGAAAGAATCATATCGTGTAGAAATACATGTGAAGAAAATGTCTATATTTCTTAACAAAAATTGAATTAACAACCAAAATTGAAGATGGATAAATTGAAGTTATTATTAAAAAAATTCCAACTCAAAACTTGATGACTAGATTAAAGATAAATTTCATATTGTTTTATCTCAAAAGTTTGGTCACGAATTCAATTATTCTTAACAATAATATTGTATGATGTGCTAACCTTTCAATTGCCTTAGTAAAAAGTTCTAATTCATCAATAGTTCCATATGCATCATATGTGTCATCAATGTATGATAAAATGGAGATAAATTTTGACATCATTTTCCTTGCTTGAGAATATTGGGGCTCAAAATATACGGTCATAACCCAAAAGCAACATTCTACTACTCTATCTCGTGCATACGGTAGTTTTTGAGCAATATCCAACTCCTTCCACCACCTATATATAAAGACAAAAAATATTATAGGAAATTAGTATATTTATTTTTTGAACTCAAGTTAATATACTTTTATATTTTGATGTAGGCTCAAAATCTACTTACTTGCTAATGTTTCCAAATTCCTTTTGATGTAGGTTTTGGAGCATATTAAAATCCAATTTTGCCAATGCAAGTAGAATTTCATTATGGGATGAATCTTGCTCATAGATGGAAATGTAACTTCTTGCCACTAGCCTAGGCAAGTTTTTACGCAGAGATTGTTTTAAGCTTTGTTTTACTTGTGTTGCAAGAGAAGGACTCAATCAGGTGGCCATGGACTCAAGATGTCAATTTATATTTTGCATTACTCATTTATTATTGTGTTTATGTATTTTGATATTTTTTTGGGTGCAATTTTCGCTAAGCGACATTTTTTCATCAAGCAAATATCAATTCCTTTCTAGAAAGTTACTTTTACTTGAAAGACAGTGGACAATATGATATCTTAAGTTTGGTAGGAATCGGTGGCCCAACATTATGGTGATATTGTATTTTGACTATTTATTTTGGTTTATTTTCAAAATTTTGTTTTGATTGGATGAACGAATGATGCAAAGCATCAAATATCAGAGGTTTTTGGTTAAATCGTCAACAAATGCATGGTGATGATGGAAATTTTGATGATTGCAAAGCCAAGGTACATGCTTTTAGCTTTTGTAGAATGTTTACAAGAATTTAAAACTTGTACTTTATGCAAAACCATTTCATTCATTGCTCTTCAATAGATTAATTAACTTTGAATCATTTAGAACTAGCCAAAATGTGAGGTACATTTTCACTTACACTATATGCATGGTGATCGACAATTTTGGTGTTTTAACTTAGTACTTGTTAGTTGAATTTAGCTATTTGTAAACATAGATATGATCAAGGCAATTTTTTAAATTTGAGCACAATTAATTGACCAAATATAGCGTACCCTCTGAGCCATAACGATAAAATCTGCATCAATTATGAATTGTCAAATTCATTGGGTGAGCCACCTTCGCCCTGCGAATCTACTATGTTTTCCAAAATTCAATTTTGTATTCAATTGCGCTGCAAATTCATTATTCTTTGAACTATAAAACCCTGATTATTCATTGTTTACCCAAATCGTGCCCCTTGTCTTATGGTGGGAGAACATTTGTTTGAAAATGTTTGTTACATTTAAGTTTGGGACATAGGGTAAGGTTTGTAATTCATTTTTAAGTTAAATGTTTTAATCATTTTCCAAATTATCTTGAAAAAATAAAGAAAAATAAAAATGAAAAAAAATGAAAAAAATAGAATAAATTTTCAAGAATAGTTCATTCATATTTTTAAATCATCATTGGGTTGTTTTTGAAAACAGTTAAAGGAGAAATTTAAATGCTTGTAATTAGATTACTACATATTGTTCATAGGTTGTACATTTTGTGTACATTTTTGTACAATTGTAAATAGTAATGAACTCTCTGTTACTCTAGGCCCTCTAGGAAAAATTTCCCAAAAATACAATATATTCTTGTACCCTAGCCTTTTTATAACCTCGAAATTAAAGACCTTAGTGATCTACACTCGAATTTTTCACATAAAAAAATGCTAGCAAGTATGCCTAAGTTTAACAAGATGATAACACATTGTTGGATTTGAGTCTCACTTCACATATGAGCGTTAATTTTACCTATTACTTGTGAAGATTGTGTTAGGTATGATTGATGGTCGGATATGGCAAGTGTACCAATCGTTTACCAAGTAATGAAGTGATAAGTATAGTGTCGTATCCACAAGGAGTGTCGTTTTGCCCAAACAACTCGCGTTACTTATTTTTGTAAGTTGACGATATAAAAATTAAGGGTTAGAAAGCTTGCAATTTTTATATGTTTGCAACAAAGCAAGTTTACCTGTTTTGGTTGCAAAAAGTAAGCAGCAAGTAGGATTCTTCGAATCCCCCTGTTTATATTGTTGGATATTAAGTAACGGTAATGTCGCGTTTATTTATCTTATGTAGACTATACAAGTGATAAGACTGTGAGGATGTTGTAACCTAGTCGGTTGTCAAGCTGCACTTGCTTATCGCACGGTGATCCTTATGTGCGGGGTCTATATTATCTCGGTTGATCTAGGTTTATGCCTCCGATGGCTAACTGCACCTGGTGATCACACGGTGATCCTTATGTGCGTGGTCTTGTTAATTCAAAGGTGTCGCGTCATTTTTTAGAGATCAAATCTATTTGATTAGCATTTGAATCACTAATTTATTTCACGACTTGAACTTTTAATTTTTAAAGGAAAGGGGAAAAAAGTTCAAATTACCCATATTTTGAAAAGATTTAGGGTTCACGGGTTAGTTATATTTAGGGAAGGTATTAACACCCTAAATATCCATAGTACTTTATGAGAACTACTTAATTTTATTCATTTTTATGTGCTATAACTTACTTGCTTTTTATTTAAAAGAAGGAATTTAAGAAAAGTGATTAAAAGAAAAGAAACAAAAAGAAACATTTTTTATGATTTGGAAGGACTAAATCTTTTGCCTACGTACCCGTGAGGGATCAAAACCTCGTAGTTCGGGGTCAAAATTGACGTTTGATTGGTTTTGTATTTTTTATTAGTTTTGAAAAAAGTTTTAAAGTGAAAAGTCAAATGGCATAATAAGTTTGTTTGTGTTTTTTAATATTGAAAGAAAAGACTCGAAGTAGAATTAATTTGATTGAAGTTTGAATAAAAAAAAACAAAAAATAAGAGGGATCACTTGATTTGAGCGTCAAGGTTTATTTGTGAAAATATTTTTGTGAGTTATGGTTATTTTCATATTTTTGTTGTTTTTAAATAATAACTATACCGAAATTAAAACTAACGGAGCAATAAATAAAACGTAGGAATTTTATGGTGACGTTGTATCTCCACAAAAAACATTTAACCTAAATTATGTGTAAAGCATAAAAAAAGAAGGTAAAAAGACACACACAGACAACCCCTTTTATTTATGATGTTTACATTGACCTAGGATACATTCTAATTCATGTGCAATAAAAATAAATGACGAAAAAAATAAATATGCATGAGTAACTAATAAACCTAAACTAAAAATGCATGAATGATTTACATTGGCCTAATATACATTTTAGATTCCATGTGATAAAAGTAAATGACAAAAAATAATTATGGACAAATAAATGAATAAAATATATGCAGCCTAATCTAATAAATATAAAAATGATGAAATGCAAAAGGAAAAAAAATGCAAGAGAAATTAAAATGTATGAAGAAAGAGAAATAAAGAAAATGAGATGCAAAAGGGGGTGCAGGCAGTATGCAGGGGTATGCAGAAGTAAAAAAAGAATTGAGCCTTAAAATAAGTTGGGGCATGTCAGACCAAGGGGAAAAATTTGGGCAATCTGATTGAGATCGTACATGACAGATCTGATCATGGAATGGAATGTTAGGGGCTGTTGGATTAAAAATCAAAGGGATAAGGGAGCGTGGGTGCATGGTAAGCTATGCACCCTTGCACACTGGAATGGGAGAGATTATAAATAGGCTTTAACAGCCTTTTCAATCATTTTCTCCTCCCTTTTCTCTCTGTTCTTTCTTTTCTCTCTTCCCCGATTTAAAAAAGAAGCTTTTTCTTATTTTATTTTTTGTGGGTTCACACCGTTTCCCTCTCCTACTCACTTCTAACACAACAAAAACATCAAAAAAGGTACGAAACGCTTAAGATCTAAAAAAACATTGAAACAACCTTTTTTTTCTTGTGTCTGATTTGTTGTGTTCTTACTGACTGGTTCGACTTATGCGTTTGCAACGGCGGATTTGAATTGTTGTTCGGTGTTGTGGGACCGTTTGTGAAAGTTCAAGGATTTGGTGTGGCTGTGTTCGATTGGCAGTTTTGATTGGTTTGAAGCCGGTATGTACTAGATTCGGTTGTGTGTGGTTTTGTGTGAGATGACTGGTTTGTTTACGGTTTGATTACAGTTTGAGTGGTGTACCGATTGTGTTTGCCGATTTGGATTTTGATGTGGTTTGTTGTGATTTTGTGTTCGCTGGTTTTGATATGATGTTGATCGATTTGGATGTTTTCTGTTGTTGTGGGTTATGGGTTTGACGTCATGACTGGATATGATTGCGGCTACGTGTGATATTGAGTTTGTTTTATGTTGTTTCAGGTTTCTTGATCGAGGTTTAATTGTGACTGGAAATTGGGATTGATAGTTGTTGGTTGATGAAATTGTGTTGCGGCCGTCATTTTGCAGGTTTATATGGCTGAGTTTTATAGTGTTAGGATTGGGACTAGGGTTTGTTAAACAGAAGCACAAAATATGTGCTTTGGATTGGGATGAAGATGAGGAAAGCATGTTTCTGTTCCTGAATTTGGGACACAAATGAACTGGACATTTTTTGACCCTATCGACACTATTTGGACTTATCACCTTTTTACACTAATCATCTATTAATTGTGGAAAAAAAATTGATAAATACAAATGAACTAAAATTAAATTAAAAAAGTGAAATAAAAATAAAGGTAATGAATAATAATAAAAAATGAAAAATAAAAGATGGAAATGAATTAAAATAAAAATTAAAAAGGACCAATAATAATAAAGAGTGAGAAGAGGGCCTGAATCGGAACAAAAATGAGGTATTTAAAAATATCTCTCTGCCGATTTTTTTAATGAAAAGTCAGAGACTAATCTGGATCAGAGCACACGTGGCAGTGAGACCTTAGGTCAAAAATTGGGGTATGATAGATGCCCCTATTTAAGTTTCTTCGTCCGGAGACTTGAAGATGAAATATTCGATTCGATGGGCCGAAGAGACCTTAATACAAAAGTACAACAATTTTGGACCTAAGTCGTTGTGTAATGTTCGTGGTGCAATTATGAATGCAAGATAACAAAGAAGATGTGACTGGAACGAGCAAAAAAAATGGGATACCCAAATTCGTTGAGAAAGGGATGCGACTCCGCTAGGGGTAATGTAGTTTCACTGGGGAAAATGATCGTCTACTATCTGTATAATAGTTGTATGAAGACAAATGATAGGTTTTACCTACTATCGGTGTAAGGATAGTTGTATGAAGGTAAAATAAAAGGAAATGAAATTGTCTACTTTCGGCGTGACGATAACTTAATCAGGAGACAAATCAGGGTTTTTACCTACTATTGGTGTACAGATAGTTGTATGAATGTAAGGTGGAAAAGGACATTGTCTACTATCTGTAAGATAGCTGTATGAAGACAAATGATATAGATTACCTACTATCGGGATCGATAACAGTATGAAGGTAAGATGCAAAAGGACATTGTCTATTACCCGTAGGATAGGCGTATAAAGATGAATGACATGTATTACCTACTATCGTGATCGATAGCTGTATGAAGGTAAGATTGAAAAGGACATTGTCTACTATCTGTAAGATAGCTACAGGTGACATGTATTACCTATTATCAGGATCGATAGTTGTATGAAGGTAAGATTGAAAAAGACATTGTCTACTACCCGTATTATAGTCGTATGAAGGTAAAATGAAAAAGACACTTTCTACCATCTATAAGATATATGTATGAAGACAAATGAATGAGATGTTGTTGACTATCCGTAAGATAGCTGTATGAAGACAAATGAAAGATATGTGTTACCTACTATTGGGATCGATAACTGTATGAAGGTAAGATGGAAAGTGACATTGTCTACTATCTGTAAGATAGTCGTATGATGACAAATGACAGGTATTACCTACTATCGGAATCGATAGCTGTATGAAGGTAAAATGAAGGTGACATCTTGTGACCAGACACACTGGGGATGACACTTTTGAGAAAATTGAATATGTATTTGCAAGTTGTTCATATGGAGAACCAGCCACTTGACATAAGGTAAAAGGGTAAATGCAAGTTGTTCGTTCGTTGGAAATTGCCACTTGGCATGATTGAGTGGTGACATCTCTTGACTAAACACACGGGGGATGACACTTTTGATGAAAATAAGGATTGCAAGTTGTTCGTTTGTTAGAACTTGCCACTTGAAATGATTGAGAACTAAACTGAAGGGATACGACCAAACAAGACTCTGGGTGACTAATGCAACCATGTATGAATGATGTTGTGTATATGATGTATGATTGTATGAATATATGGATGTATAAATGTATGAATGTACAACTTGTACGACTGTATAATTGTGTAACTGTATGTGACAGATGACCTCGATGAGACGAGACAAGACTAGTAAGATGGGAGGTGGACTCACATCGCGGTACAAACACTCGGAAAACTTCCTTGGAGTTGATACTATTGTGAACAAATCAAGCTGGTGACAGGGCAACACTCGGCACAAGGTAGCAACTGATGCCTCCTAGGGATAAAGCCCATTGTTGACCAAAATTCTGGAAGAAGTCGCCATTTGTAAAAACGGCACAGAGTATCCCTCCATTGGTATGCCTCAGCAGTAATGCTTTTTCGTATATTTTTTTGAAAATCCCTAACTTTTTCCTGGACCTCCCTTTCGTGTTTTCAGTACACCGCGAGTATATTCCCTTTTTTGTGCTCCTAATTTTTTCTTGGACCGTCCTTTCGGGTTTTCAGTCCACCAGGACGCTCTCTAGTGCCTAAGTCGCCTTTTCAGGTTTTCAACTTAGTGAGATTTTTTTTTTTTTTTTGTATTTTTAGATTGTGACTGCATCTTGCTCAAAGCAGAGGTCATTTCCATAGTGTTTAGCCATGTTTCTCTTCTGAAGTGTAACCGTTCTCGAGGCGGATGCTGATGTACGCTTTACCTACTCATGGGATTAAAGAGAGAGTGTTTATTGTTCACACTTTTCAAAAGATGTTAAAAAAGTTTTGTATTTTGAATTTTTTTTGCTTCAAGTTATTGCCATAAAAAATAGAAGAAATTTTGTAAATAGAATAAATGAGAGTTCCAAGTAAATGGGCACAGGCTCAAATTCGATGAATTGAGTGGTGGGCTGCCGATGGTGTGGCCCCACGGATCTTTGCAAAAATGGAAAATGGTAAATATAATGGAAAGGGTACATTGAACACAATAACTGTTATTCCCCCTAACAACTTTGAATTGCCCCTGTTCTGAGTGTTTGATCTGTAGATGCTTCGAATTGGAGGTCTTCTGATAGTTGGATGCCCCAAGTGGATTGTGCCTGACTTGATGCAGTTAGTTTGTCATGATCCTTAAGTTTTGCATAGATCACCCTTTCGGGTTTTCAATCTATCCGGATAATCATTTTTTTCATGTCTCTGATTTTTTCCTGGACCGCCCTTTCAGGTTTTCAGTCCACCGAGACGCTCATTTTTTCCTAAGTGATGTAAGATTTTTACATGTCATATAACTATTTACACGTGAGTATAATAGATTCGTTTCCGCAGGGATTGGTGTGTCTCATAAGCATTTTAACGTCAAATATCATTTTAAGTGTCTGGGTATAAATTGTTTGTTTGTGTAAAACGATTTTCACTATTCGACATAAAAGTAAAACGAGTAGAGATAGGGCTATTTCGCTTGGGGTAAGAGATATCAACCAAGCGTAACAGCTGCAATCTCTCGATCAAATAACAGATTCTAGATTTTTAAACGATATTATCACAATCACTCGACAATATCATTCGTGTCCAAATGATATCGTTAGTTTTAAGGGATTGTTTAAATGTCGATTTCCCGCACGTTTAAACAATCACAAAATCATGTGGATCGTTTAATCGACGATTTCTCGCCCCATTAAATGACCCAAAAACATTAAGTTCTAGATTAAAAGTGATTATCAAATATTAACATCTATGTCTAGCATGATAACTTAAGATAGATTGTTATTCTAGTTCTCAAATCCAAAAGCATTTGTCAACAACATTTTGAATCTCAATAAGACATTAAACACAAGAATAACAACAATATTGAATAAATAAGCTAGAACCATATATTAAATGATCAAAAGATTACATAATAGCTTGTTTGAATACCTCAAGACCCACAAGGGTAGATGTAGCTACATATGTCTATGATAGCTTTGCAAGGAATGAAGAAAAGATGAAGATTCTATGACAAGATCCATGATGTCTCAACAAATCTTGGCTTGAATCTACTCCTAACTACCTTGCTCTGTGTTTCTCTCTCTAGAAAATGCCCTAATCTCTCTCTAAAACCAGAAAAATCAAAAAAGCAGTGGAATGTAATGTGTTGGAAGAGAAGAGAAAACTATTTATATTGGCTGCCTCTGCGAAATTTCGCTGATAGCCAAATATTTCGCTATCAGCGAAATCATGAAAATCTGCTCTGCCCCAATGGGGTGGTTCCACGTGGCCCTTATCCTGTTGAATTTCCTTAATCTCGCCATAACTTCGCTAATGGCGAAATCACCCTGGAGAAATTTCGCTATTAGCGAAATATTTGCTAATAGCGAATTTCTTCACTTCTGCATCCCAAACTTCGCCATTGGCGGTCTTCCTGGAACATTTTCGCTATCAACGAAATCTTTGCTAATAGCGAAATTCTTGAGAACTTGGGCACTTTTTCTTGTTCCTTGCTTGTCATTTCCTGCAAAAGTTGAATGGAGTAAGGCAATAACGCATAAGTAGTAAAATTACAACAAATGGTTAATTATCTTTAAATATCTTGCAAAACAAGTCACTAAAATGCCTAGAATAACCCGTAATTTACGGTACTTTTGAGCACTTATCAAACTCTCCCCAACTTAGCTTCTTATTTGTCCTCAAACAACAGAATCAAAAAGGAAACTTACAAGGCTTTGGACAAGGTTTTCAACACGATGACAAATTTCAGGTGGTGATTCAAATGCAGATGCGCGGGCAAGCATGAAGTTTTCCATTAATCCAAGCATAAACTATAAATGTGAAATAAGTCCTAAACATAAAGTTTACCTCAAACAGTTCAAATCACAAACACAATTATCTATGAACCACACCTAACACACTTCTTTGTAAGTAGATAAAACAAAGTAATAACAATGGATGAGGGGTAATGTACACACACCCAACAATCAAGCTAACATTCTGATTAAGTTATGTGTCCATCCAAATATCATCTCAAAAAGCACAAAAAGCATGGATCAAAAGGTCTTTCTTAGGGTTATAACTTGGCCGGGCTACAAAAGAAATGACATATGTGGGATAATTGAAATCAAAGAGCCTATCATAGAGGAACATTCCTTATCTCAACAATTCAAACCAATACTTCCCTACCAATCATAATGCACCCTTGGTGATCAACAATAAATTCAATAACCTTGACAACTTATTCTATTTTTGGTTTTTTTTTTCTTTTCTTTTCCACATTTACAAACTTTGAAACTTCTAACATATATACAAATTACTGTTGTCAAGTTACTTTCAACAATTCACCATGATTCTTCATATAGAATACCTACCTTTCTCCCCAACTTAAACACAACAAAACTCTAATTGAATGTTCCCCTATCCTAAGGCAAGGGACAAAGTACAAGAAGGTTAAGGGTTCAACATAGTGAAAATATCAAAGTCCTAAAACGAGTCAAACATGAACTGAATTTAGAAAATTTTTGGGCAATTTCAATGAGCATTGTGCTCATGAAAGTTGACAGTTCATGTTTGAGGACTTGATTCATTTGGCTCAGATTGGGGTGTCAGATACTCACTCTTCTCACGGGTAGGCTTTATGTGGTCAAAATGTTTCATCTCAATTTCAAAAATGCCTTGATCCTTTCCATGCTTTCATACCATTCAAAACAATTATCAGATTTAACATAACAAAAACAAGTTAGACAATGATTATTGGTCTCCAGCATATAGTATACAATTTGAAGCTACCTCATATTTAGGCTAAGTACTAAGTGGTTCACAAATAAACATGTTTCTGAGAAAAACTAGATGAGATAAACTTTATGCAAAGTACTCATTTCAAATTCTAGTGAATGCTTAGAAAAACAGGAAACCAATACCTTGGCTTTGCGCTTTATCACAATTTATATCATCATCACACACCTGAGTTTGCTCAATACTTTGGCTCTTTCGAGCACTTCAAAAGTTAATGTTCATGAGCAGTTTTCTTCTTTGAGAAACAAAAACAAGATTTAACAAAAGGTTCATCCAAAGCATATTAGTGAAAACAAACGACAAGCTAAGTTATTCAAACGAAAGTAAAACTAACTGAAAGCAAAATATTTAGCACTTCAAACCGTGCTCAAAAGTACAAGTTCCCAAAATGAAAATGAAAAAAAAAAATGTTCCAACATAAAAATAAGAGCATAAACTAAAACAAAAAGCAAAAACATGAAACATCACTAAAAAATCGATCAACTGTGGTCGGTATCATCATCATCGACATCCGTCCCCCCATCCTAGACACTGGTTGTCCTCTCATCATCCTCAGCTGCATCATAGTGCTCACCCCCTCTATAAAAAACTGGCCTGTCCCCAGGCCACATACAAGCCTCCAAGTAGGCATCAGGTGACAACATCTGGTAAGCAGGATCCATGCGAGCGTCGTACAAGGACTGATAGATGCCTCGGTGGCTCTTGAAGAGTGCAGCGTTCTGGTCCATAATAAATTGGTCACGCTGCTTCTGTCTCTGCTCTCTCTGCTCTTGCCTCAGATCATGCTGTGTCATCCAAGCAGAGAAGGATGAAAAATCAAAAGTGCCAGACTGCTGAGGCACACTATGCTCGGGGCCATCCTGGTGGGGTGGTACCTGGTCAGGTATCTCGGGTGCAGGAAGTGGGGTTGCCAGTCTTTATGCCACTGACCTTGCGAGTCCTTTGAGAAATTTGTCATCAATAGGGCCTGCAAGTGTCTCCAAATAAGGTCCGGTGATCTGAGCTCCTTGGGCCTCGCATAACCCCATAATGAAGCCAGGGAAGGGGAGTTTTGTCATCTTATGCCCCAGACCACCCAAAGCCACATACTTCAGCTCTCTAGAGATGATCCTAGCAATATCCACCTGTCTTCCCTTTAGAATATGCCAGATAAGTGGGGTGACAGCTTTCGGGGTGGTAGTGATATGACTTTTTCGGCCACACATTGTGCACCAAAAATTTAAAGATGAAAGCTGCTTCGAAAGTCATGTCACTGTAACTTGCTGTGGTTGCATCTTCCCCTTTTCCCTTGTTATACCGCCTTCCAGGCAAAAGGATATCCCTCACTATCTCTCTATGATCCCACTCTCCATCCTCCTCTCTTTGGCCATAATCACAAAGGGTAGGGACCGTTGGGTCCTCAGATGGTGGTAAAATGAGAGGATGACCAAGGTAAGCATTGATGGTGTCTCGGTCAAAGTGGATGGTGGTTCCCCTCACAAAAGTTGTGTACGAAAACTGATTCTCCATTTCCCTTTGCTCATAGTTAGGCATGGCATTGGCATATAATTCCTTCACAATGTCTACATTAATAAAGGTAGGGGGTTTAGGAGCTTGTCCCACTTCCAGTCGGTTAACATATTTAGTAGTTCAGCATAGGGTCCTGTGGGGTTAACTCGGAACACTTTATCATGCCAGATAAGTAGAAGGAACACATTATTTGAACAGATAACTAGTAGAAGGAACATCAAAAGTGACCTAACTGCGGCTAACCCTTTCATGTGTCACAACATCAGCTATCGTGATTCGACGGCGGATTGGTTTCACACATTTGGAGTCAAGTCTTAGAAGGTCAGACGGTTGGTCCGGATCAAATTCCAGACTGCATTCTTTAGTGCGTTACAATGTTCAATATCATGGTCAGGTGCCCTTGATGGAAGGCACAGAAAAGGTCAGGTCTATACCATGCTGGCAATCTTTTTGGTACCGGAGGAGGCGCCTTGGTCTGGACCAAATTATTTTCAAGCAAATGTGGAAGCAAATCTGCATATTTCACGGGATTTAGGGTAAATCGCGTCCTTGAAGTATGTTGTTGAGGTTGATGTTGCTGTTGATATGGTTTATGAGGATTCTGTTGGAATTGTGGCACATAGCCCGATTGTTGAATGGCATTGGTAGCGGGTGTGATTGCAGCAACGTGTTGATAAGCTGAATATTTTTGCTGAAGTCTCCTATGGGACACCATGCTCACTTCTTGTTCGTTGTTTGTCGCAAAGTTGTTCCCAAATATCTTTGTACTGCCGACAAGTACGCTTTCCTTAACTAATCGTCCTTTTCGGACTCCTTCTTCCAACTGTACACCCATACCGACCATCTCTGTGAAGTCCCTGGGCGCACTTCCGACCATCTTCTCATAGTAAAATTGATTAAGAGTTTTTAAGAAGAGCTTGGTCATCTCCTTCTCTTCTATACATGGGCTAACTTGGGCAGCGGTATCCCTCCATCGCTGGGCATACTCCTTGAATGTTTCTTTGTCCTTCTGAGTCATAGCTTGGAGATCACTTCGATTCGGAGCCATGTCCACATTGAATTTGTATTGTTGCACAAACGCTTCACACATATCATTGAAAGTTCAGAATTCTGTACGGTCCAAATTCATGTACCACTTCAGTGCGGCGCCGTCTAAACTGTCTTGAAAGTAATGGATAAGGACATGATGATCACTGGAATATATGGACATATTTCTCTCATACATTTTTAGATGGTCCTTAGGGCAAGAAGTTCCCTTGTATTTCTCGAAATCTGGGACCTTGAACTTGTGAAATATCTGGACATTCGGCACCAAGAACAAATCATAAACATCTTTCCCAAATATTTCTTTCCCGCGGAGAGCTTTTATTAAACGGTACATCTCATCATAATTCTCCTATAAATCATCCACTCGATCATAGGCCCCCACACTCCCTGAATGGTAGATGGGTCTGTTATCTTGTGAGATAGCACGAACCACATGTGCTGAGTAGGTCATGGTAGCTTGTGGGGTTGTCGCAAGAGGCGGAGGACTAGGAATGACATTTTGAGCAGTAGGCATTTGAGCTTCCGATACAAAAGGGCGGAACACTTCACCAAGGCTAATAGGTACGCCTAAGGGTAGGCCTTCAGGCATGGTTTGTTGTGGAGTATTGACGGATACTGTCCAACCAGGAATAGTAAAAGGATCAGCTTCAGCCTGAGTGTTGATAGTAAAAGCACCTTCTGATCAGGTACGATGAGGGGCATATTTTGATTCCTTTTAATTTATTTATTTTTAAAAATTATAATAACTGCTATTTAAGAAAAATTAATACTATAAGATTAAGTCCATGTCATCAAAATTAAAGTTCAAATGAAGATAGGGGCTAAATGTTTAATTTTTTAAAAATATCAGGACCATAATTTTAGGGAAAACATAGGGAGGTCAAAATTGCATATTTAGTAAAATAGGGGAACCAAACCTGCTCTATAATCCCCACTCCAAGGGGACAAAAACTACAGTAGCTAATAAGAATAAACACGGCTTTATGAGAAATAATGTTATTTTTCGCCAGCAAAAAACATAATGTTTGCTAGGTTCTGGAAGGTGTCCAATTTCTATTGTAGTTTTGGCTGTGTCTCTTAAATTTTTAAGTGCTATTGGTTTTTGTTAATTTTCTATAGATTTCTTTGGAATGTTGATGAGTTTATGTTTATTGTGTTTAGTTTGCTTTCTTGCTTGCTTACTTGTTGTAGGGTTGTGATTTCTAGTCTTGTAATATATTATTAGTACTTATGTATAATACAATTTTTTATTCTTGGAACACCTTGTACTTTAAATAATTTAGTAAGTTTTTCAAAAATAAAACTTTGTCGTCAAAGATTCTACAATGAATGTAAAATATTAATATCATTACAAATCAACCTTCATCAAAACTCATATGCATTTCAAGATAATTACTGTTATGACACAATCTTTAAATTCAACAAAACAAATTACACTTGTGGTAGTTTTTTTTTATTTAAAGTAAAAAAATAAAGAACATAGAAAGAAAAAAATTAATAATCAAATTTCTACGGGATTGACAAGCAAATCATTAATATATGTCTTCATTAGCCCGTCAGAGTGTGTGTAGTTATCTGAATCTTTGTAAAAAACCTCAATAAAACGCGAAAGATTGAGAACACAAGTCAGAATAGGTAACGGAACTTCAGTTGGCTTAAGACATTCCTGATTTATATCTTTCCAAGCGTTGTCAATTTTCTTTTGGCATTCTTGAATTGCAGCTTCCCTATTCAAATCATATTCCCTCATATAACATTCCAAGTACGAAGAAACATGTCCTCTTTTCTGCTCAAACTGTTTATCAAAGTATATAAATCATATTAGATATATCAAGAGTCACATTTCTTCATTATTTCAACTTATTATATTAATTTTTAAAACGTTTTTAAAAAAATACCTCGCTTGACACAATTTCATCCCTAAGCCTGCAATGTATAGCAGCAGCATTAACAATTTTTGGATTGTTAGTTACCCAATCAAAGATGTCTTTTGTCGCTATGTTTCCCATTCCAATGTAAGAAGTCGTAGCCAACACTGGGTAACCACTTGATATTGTTGATATGTGCATGTACTCCTCTGTTGTTGGTGTATAGTTAGCATTCAGCCATCTGGCCTCACTCATATATGCTTGGATTATGTTTTTGAACTGTCATTAGTTTACAATATAAAATAAACGTTAATAGGTTGTGTACCAAAAAATCCTATGTAATTAAATGATGTTAAATTGTATTAGCAATTTTTTTTAGTTTTCATCTAACCACTAATTAAAATGTCAAGATATATCTTTCGTAGAATTAATATTACAAATGAGCTCTTTCACAACAAAACAAAATTTATCATCGTTATTACTACGAACTGAGTTCATATAACCATGGATAATAAGTTTTTTGCATTAATTTTTATTCTTTGATAGTAGAAATTTTTTAAATATTGCATTCAATCAAATAACCTCATGATGATACAATTTTCTTTGTCAAGTCATCACGATGATACTTTATCATGTTAATGAACTGAGTTAATAAAATCATGGATAATAAGTTTTTTACATTAATTTTTATTGATAATAGAAAAAAATTTAACATTACATTCAATCAAATAACTTCATGAAGATATATTTTTCTTGGCCAACTCGTCATGGTGATAATTTATCATGTTAATTCCTAAAATGATGTAAAAATGTTTTAAAGTTGAGATTTGATATGATATATGTATTTATATTGATAGTGTGTACAGATAAAATCCTAAACTTCCATTTGATAACCAAACAAAATTTAAAATTAAATCTTTGTTCAATTGTTGAATAAATTATAAATCACTAACAAAACAAATTTTAACTAATGCTTTATAATTATTAATAATACTAACAATAATGGAAAACTCTTACTTCTTTTAAAAAGGGGTCAAGGGTGTATTCTCTTCCTTCTTTCTTCATTTCTTGCTCTATCTCTTCATAAACATCCAAGAGTGATTTATAAAGCAACTTCGTGTAATCCGGAAGATCCTCCAAGAAATTAATATCCCACCTAAAAATCATTTTGATTGCAATATTAACGATTACTCTATTGTTGAAAGAATCATATCGTGTAGAAATACATGTGAAGAAAATGTCCATATTTCTTAACAAAAATTGAATTAACAACCAAGATTGAAGATGGATAAATTGAAGTTATTATTAAAAAAATTCCAACTCAAAACTTGATGACTAGATTAAAGATAAATTTCATATTGTTTTATCTCAAAAGTTTGGTCGCGAATTCAATTATTCTTAACAATAATATTGTATGATGTGCTAACCTTTCAATTGCCTTAGTAAAAAGTTCTAATTCATCAATAGTTCCATATGCATCATATGTGTCATCAATGTATGATAAAATGGAGATAAATTTTGACATCATTTTCCTTGCTTGAGAATATTGGGGCTCAAAATATACGGTCATAACCCAAAAGCAACATTCTACTACTCTATCTCGTGCATACGGTAGTTTTTGAGCAATATCCAACTCCTTCCACCACCTATATATAAAGACAAAAAATAGTATAGGAAATTAGTATAATTATTTTTTGAACTCAAGTTAATATACTTTTATATTTTGATGTAGGCTCAAAATCTACTTACTTGCTAATGTTTCCAAATTCCTTTTGATGTAGGTTTTGGAGCATATTAAAATCCAATTTTGCCAATGCAAGTAGAATTTCATTATGGGATGAATCTTGCTCATAGATGGAAATGTAACTTCTTGCCACTAGCCTAGGCAAGTTTTTACGCAGAGATTGTTTTAAGCTTTGTTTTACTTGTGTTGCAAGAGAAGGACTCAATCGGGTGGCCATGGACTCAAGGTGACCAGAAGAAAAAGCCAAAGCCTCTTCCAATATTTTTTCACCATGAACCATCATATGTGAGGCTTCGTACAAGTTTAACATGCCGTCAACATCTACGACCAATGTTTCACTGAAGTTTCCTTGCTCGTCCTTGAATTGGTTGAACACATCTAGTATTTTTATTAGACAACCACAATAATATTAAACAACATATTAATTTATAAATATATATATATACATAAGAAACCAAAGCAAGATTGAAAAATTCATTATGCAATCTAGATAATGTATAGTGTGTTTCTGAAGTACGAAAAAAGGTTCTTACTTAATAAGATCCTACATGTATATCATTAATATTACTTTTATAATCATTAAGTTGAGATATATATACCAGGTGAAACGTAAAATCCATGTTGCCTCAACACCCTAAATAGCACAGCAAGAGAATGCAGGTTGTCTTTGAGAGTTATTTCTCCATTTTGAACATAACTCTTGTAAATATGTTCCAAAACTTGATTAATTTCGTCTTCAAAATGATAGCTCACACCCAAACGACATATTGAGTCAATCAAGTTCACTTTTTCCAAGGGTTTCTCTGTTTTTGAGACAAGCATTTGTCTAACCTCCTTTTTTAGTTTATCAATTTGTGCCGCAATATTCATATCAGGTCCCTGTATGTATTCAAAACATACATATGATATTAGAATAAATTGATAAATGATACTTAATTGTGGTTATGGATCAACCTATGTACTGCATTTAGCAAAATGAGTCTACAGTATTGTCATTCATGAGTAAATAAATAGTACAAGGTAAATGTGAGTAACTTGAATCCTGGGCTAATATTAAGTGGTTGGTATTCAAATATGTGTGTGCTATCTATGTTGTAAATCCTAGAATATAAAGTTTCATTCCTATTGAAAATATATATAACGTTGCTGTTTATTTAACGAATTACGTACCATAGATTCTGAAGCATACTGAATGAAAAAATCTCCCCAAACGCTAGGGTGGAAATCTGCAACATTTCTTTGCAAAACCGATTTCTCATTAGGATTGATGTAATCTACCGAAGACATACTTAATATTTCAAATGAATGGGATGTTAATTAATCAATGCCTCTTGGTTTGGTTGGGGAAAGAAGAGGTCTAGACCGATATTTATAGTAGATCAATTAAATGCATTAAATCTATTTATAATGTGTACTACTGAACTATTTAAAATATTTAATTTATATCAAGAGAAAAAACATGTGTACAAATTCAAAAAATAATAGTTTGTCCAAGAAAAGTTAAACAGATGTTACATTTTATATTTTCTGACTCTAACTATTTTATATTACCCTGTATACGTAAATTGTCTAGCCTTTTTTTGACTGTAACTATTCTATATTTTAATTTATTGCACATGTTATATGCACAAATAATTACAAAGTTAGTTATTTATTATATGTTTAACTGAAACTGTTGGTTGGTGGACATATAATTTAATCCACATCATCACAAAAAAAATAGAAGTAACCGCTAAAAAATATATATGTTAACAAAGGTATGCGTGATTGAAACTGTTGGTGTGCGCACAAAATATTTGAATCATGAAAGCCAGCGAATAAAAATAAAAAATTGGTGGGTGCACACATAAGTAAAATTTAAGTTTTATTTTAATAGCAAAGGTATATATGAATGCATATGATTTAAAAGAGATAACGTATGTCTCTTCTAGCTTAACTAATATTTTAGGTTCGAATACAGTTTTGGGCATGTAACAACTTTAAAAAATTTTGGGAGAGTTTGTCGCCGATTTGGGTCCCACAAGGCTGAAGGGATTAGTTTCCGCAGTTGCGCACAGTGAATACCTGGTTTACGCCACAAAAGTAGAATTATTTAATTTTTTAAATGAATAACTTCTTAATTTTATATCATTAAAGAGTGTCCATAAAACACGCGTTACCATGAGAAAAGAATATTAAGAAGAGATTTTGTTCTGTGACAACAAGTATTAATGTTTAGTTCTACATTGCGACTCTTTTCCGACAAGCTTTAATTTGATTGGTCAAGATCCGTCATTGTTCGAGAAATAAAATCATATGGAGCAGTCATAATAGAGGATCTAATGTCAAGAGGAGTTTAGACTGTGAATGGACAGAAGCTGAAAATTTATACGGGTGGTAAAGAGAAAAATGTAGCCACCATTCTGATACGAAGGCTCCACGTTTAGAATAGGCGTCGAGCTAGTGACATTGAAAAATTGCTTGCATTACTCATTTATTATTGTGTTTCTGTATTTTTATTTATTTTTTTGGTGCAATTTTCGCTAAGCAACATTTTTTCATCAAGCAAATATCAATTCCTTTCTAGAAAGTTACTTTTACTTGAAAGACAGTGGACAATATGATGTCTTAAGTTACTTTTACTTGTATTTTGACTATTTATTTTGGTTTATTTTCAAAATTTTGTTTTGATTGGATGAACGAATTATGCTAAACATCAAATATCAAGGTTTTTGGTTAAATCGTTAACAAATGCATGGTGATGATGGAAATTTTGATGATTGCAAAGCCAAGGTACAAGCTTTTAGCTTTTGTAGAATGTTTACAAGAATTTAAAACTTGTACTTTGCGCAAAACCATTTCCTTCATTGCTCTTCAATAGATTATTTAACTTTGAATCATTCAGAACTAGCCAAAATGTGAGGTACATTTTCACTTACACTATATGCATGGTGACCGACAATTTTGGTGTTTTAACTTAGTACTTGTTAGTTGAATTTTGCTATTTGTTTGGTATGTTTGAAAGCATAGATATGATCAAGGCAATTTTTTAAATTTGAGCACAATTAATTGACCAAATATAGCGTACCTTGTGAGAAAGTGAGTATTTGATAGAACCTCTGAGCCATAACGATAAAATCTGCATCGATTATGAACTGTCAAATTCACTAGGTGAGCCACCTTCCCCCTGCGAATCTACTCTGTTTTCTGAAAATCAATTATATATTTAATTGCGCTGCAAATTCATTAGTCTTTGAACTTTAAAACCCTGATTATTCTTTGTTTACCCAAATCGTACCCCTTGTCTTATGGTGGGAGAACATTTGTTTGAAAATGTTTGTTACATTTAAGTTTGGGACTTAGGGTAAGGTTTGTAATTCATTTTTAAGTGTTTTAATCATTTTCAAAACTATCTTGAAAAAATAAAGAAAAATAAAAATGAAAAAAAAAATGAAAAAATTAGAATAAATTTTCAAGAATAGTTCATTCATATTTTTATATCATCATTGGGTTGCTTTTTAAAACAGTTAAAGGATAAAGGAGAAATTTAAATGCCTGTAATTAGATTACTACATATTGTTCATAGGTTGTACATTTTGTGTATACATTTGTACAATTGTAAATAGTAATAAACTCTCTGTTACTCTAGGCCCTTTAGGAAAAATTTCCCAAAAATACAATATATTCTTGTACCCTAGCCTCTTTATAACCTCGAAATTAAAGACCTTAGTGATCTACACTCGATTTTTTCACATAAAAAAATGCTAGGATGTATGTCTAAGTTTAACAAGATGATAACACATTGTTGGATTTGAGTCTCACTTCACATATGAGGGTTAATTTTACTTCTTACTTGTCGGAATTGTGTTAGGTATGATTGATGGTCGGATATGGCAAGTGTACCAATCGTTTACCAAGTAATGAAGTGATAAGTAGAGTGTCGTATCCACAAGGATTGTCGTTTTGCCTAAACAACTTGCGTTACTTATTTTTGTAAGTTGACGATATAAAAGTTAAGGGTTAGAAATGTTGCAATTTTTATATGTTTGCAACAAAGCAAGTTTACCTGTTTTGGTTGCAAAAAATAAGCAGCAAGTAGGATTCTTCGAATCCCCCCTGTTTATATTGTTGGATATTAAGTAACGGTGATGTCGCGTTTATTTATCTTATGTTGACTATACAATTGATAAGACTATGAGGATGTTGTAACCTAGTCGGTTGTCAAGTTGCACTTGCTTATCGCTCGGTGATCCTTACGTGCAGGGTCTATATTATGTCGGTTGATCTAGGTTTATCCATCCGATGGCTAACTGCACCTGTTGATCACACGGTGATCCTTATGTGCGTGGTCTTGTTAATTCAAAGGTGTCACGTCATTTTTTAGAGATCAAAGCTATTTGATTAGCATTTGACTCACTAATTTATTTCACGACTTGTACTTTTAATTTTTAAAGGAAAGGGGAAAAAAGTTCAAATTACCCATATTTTGAAAAGATTTAGGGTTCGGGGGTTAGTTATATTTAGGGAAGGTATTAGCACCCTAAATATCCATAGTACTTTATGAGAACCACTTAATTTTATTCATTTTTATGTGCTATAACTTACTTGCTTTTTATTTAAAAGAAGGAATTTAAGAAAAGTTATTAAAAGAAAAGAAACAAAAAAAACATTTTTTATTGACATTTTTTATGATTTGGAAGGACTAAATCCTTTGTCTACGTACCCGTGAGGGATCAAAACCTCGTAGTTCGGGGTAAAAATTGACGTTTGATTGGTTTTGTATTTTTTATTAGTTTTGAAAAAAGTTTTAAAGTGAAAAGCCAAATGGCAAAATAAGTTTGTTTGTGTTTTTTAATATTGAAATAAAAGACTCGAAGTAGAATTAATTTGATTGAAGTTTGAATAAAATATAAAAAAATAAGAGGGATCACTTGATTTGAGCGTCAAAGTTTATTTGTGAAAATATTTTTGTGAGTTATGGTTATTTGCATATTTTTGTTGTTTTTAAATAATAACTAAACCGAAATTAAAACTAACGGAGCAATAAATAAAACGTAGGAATTTTGTGGTGACGTTGTATGTCCACAAAAAACATTTAACCTAAATTATGTGTGTCATACCCCAAATTTTGACCAGTTTTATTTTGTTTATTTACGTATGTCGTTCGTTTTTAGCTTTTCGTTCACGCTCTAATTCCCGTGATATCTGTTTTTAATCGTATTGTGATCGCATTTAATTTTTTACGTCGTTTATATTTTAATGTCACTCGTGTGTTAATTTCTTAATTTTTACTCGCGTTTTATGCGTATTTTATTTATCGTAAAGTCTACGTTTTAAAACTCATTTTGTTCACGTCGTTGATTTACTATTTTATTTAGCGTTAAAAAAAGCCGCGTATTTCAGTCGTCTCAGACGAAATTTCGGCAGAGAGGTATTTTAAAATACCTCATTTTTTGGTTCCGACGGGACATTTTTATTATTTCTTTTATTTTATTATTAATTTTCGTTTTTTTATTATTATTTATTTATTTAGTTATTTCTTTTTTTTTATTTATTTATTTGTTGTTATTCATTTATCTGATTTTATCTTTTTTAGGTCATTCAGTCCACATGTCAGCTTGTTATTGGGCCTGGTCCAACTTTTTCTCCAAGTTTCAGCAGGGGTATTTTCGTCATTTTAATGTATCAGAGACTTTGTACTATTTAAAGTACTGTTCACGCGTCAGAAAGGCCCCTAATGTCAGAATCAAGTCACAATCAGTCAGAAAAGCATCAAATAACCAACAAACACTAAACCACTTTCTCTCTCCAAAACTCTAGATCAAAACCATCAAAATACTCATGAACATCATGAATATCACATGAACACTCATGAACACAAATTTTCCAGCAACCATTCACAGTTCACCATTGAACCAAAAATCATTTAAACATCAAATATAACCACAATTTTTCGAAATCCAAACAACAACAACAACACAAGATTTCGGCCAACCTATACCAACAACCATAAGCCATTTTCGGCCAAAACATCAACACAAAGTGGACCGAAACGCAAGGGACCAAAACGTGTGAGCAAGAGTGGCAAACGCGTGAAGAAGGAAGGACGAACCAAAACGTGAAAAGGGAAGAACAACACGCAAAGGAAGAATGCGGCCGAAAATGCAAGAAGAGAAGAAGAACAAGGTAGTTTCTTCATGACTTTTTTGGTGTTTTTTTTGTGAGCTTTAATTGTAGATCTAGGGCTTTTGTGTATTGTTTTTGAAAATCCAAGGCCGGATCTACGAAGAGAAGAAGGAGAGGAAGAGATTGATGTAAAAAAAATTTAAAAAAAAGGAATCCACCGCTCCGACGCGGCGGCGCTCCGGCCGGCCACCTCGTCGGAGCACCGCTTCCGGCCGCCCCAACCATCTTCTCCGGCGAGGAGATTTTACAGAGAAGGGAGAGCTCTCATGTGTTTTTTTTGTTAGAGAGAGAAAAGGTTTTGGAAAATGAGAGAAAAAAGACATGAGGCCTTTTTATACTTCCCCTTCAAACCGGTTCGGTTTCATCTGGACCGATCCAGGATGAACCGAACCGGTTCCTCAGCCCGGCCCAGCTTCAGTTTTTTCCTTTGGCCCATTCTTTGGCTGTTTGTTTTGTTTTATTGCTATGTACACCCACTTTCTGCTGCCTGCACCCCCTGCATGTGTTTTTGTAGTAACTTTTATAATTTCATGCATTTATTTTTAATTTATACAATATTTTGAACTATGTTCCATGCATTTTTAATTAGTATTTTAATTTTCACATCATGCATATTTTTTTGTTTTAGTTCATAGCTAAATTTCTATCTCATATAATTTTTTTTTTGTGTATTTAGGCATTTAAAAAATCTTTTTCCTTCTTTATTTTAAAAACTTTTCTAATTTGTTTACTTTATTTGTTTATTGTTCTCTTTTTATTTGTTTTTTTTGTGTTTGCATTATTATTATTCACCATCTCATGCATATTTTTTCTTGTCACTTATTTCATTGTCATTATTGCATGCATATTTAATTTTTTCGTCATTTACTTTTATTTTTGCCATTTGGTTTAGTTTGTAATTTGGGAAATGATGTAATTTATTTTTTTGCGCATTTTTTTTCTTTTAAGACCATAGAATTTATTTAGGTTATGTAATATGTAACCGACACACGCACTGACACATGCACCGACACTTTACCACTTTATTTATCGCTTTACGCTTATTTATTTTTTCCGCCGTTACGCGGGTTCACCGTTAGTTTAGCAAAATATTTTCATCAAAAAAATAAAAAAAAAATCAAATTCAAATTTCTTTAAAGTAAACCTTGGCTTGTAACCCAAGTGATTTTTCCTTTTATTTTTCTTAATCAAATGTTAATCAATTTAATATCCACATTAGACATGGATTTCTTGCAATTTAAAAATTAACCAACTTCATCGTATTTTCTTCTCATGCCTTGAGGCCTCTCATCTCTTCTTAAAATCTCTTTTTTTCAAAAAATGTTAAAATTAATTCAACCCATCAAAAAGTTCTTTAGTCGAACTACTTGATTTTGATCCCGATTTATTTGGGTAAGTAGGCAAAGGGTTTTAGCCCTTCCAAATCAATAAAAATAACCAAAACATGCTTCGTCTTTCTCCTTTCTTTCACTTTAACTCTTAAATAATTTTTGAATAAGTAAAATTAATTTAGCGCAAGATTAAGAATAGGTAGAAGGTTCCTATGGGATACCATAGTCGGTTCGGGTGCCTAACACCTTCCCCAATCGAAACCAACCCCCGGATCCAAGGTCTTATAAGGGTTTTTACTCACCTTTTCCCTTCTCGCGAATAAAAGTTGAGAGTTCAATGATTAAAGGTTCAAATCCGATCAATGATTTTGATACCCGAAAATCGAGAGCACAATGTGTAAAGCATAAAAAAAAAAAAAGAGTAAAAAGACACACACACAGACAACCCCTTTTATTTATGATGTTTACATTGAACTAGGATACATTCTAATTCATGTGCAATAAAAATAAATGAAGAAAAAAATAAATATGCATGATTAACTAATAAACCTAAACTAAAAATGCATGAATGATTTACATTGGCCTAATATACATTTTAAATTCCATGTGATAAAAGTAAATGACAAAAAATAATTATGGACAAATAAATGAATAAAAAATATGCAGCCTAATCTAATAAATATAAAAATGATGAAATGCAAAAGAAAAAAAAAATGCAACAGAAATTAAAATGTATGAAGAAAGAGAAATAAAGAAAATGAGATGAAAGGGGGTGCAGGCAGGATGAAGGGGTATGCAGAAGTAAAAAAAGAATTGAGCCTTAAAATAAGTTGGGGCATGTCAGACCAAGGGGAAAATTTTGGGCCATCTGATTGAGATCGTACATGACAGATCTGATCATGGAATGGAATGTTAGGGGCCTGTTGGATTAAAAATCAAAGGGATAAGGGAGCGTGGGTGCATGGCAAGCTATACACCCTTGCCCAATGGAATGGGAGAGATTATAAATAGGCTTTAACAGCCTTTTCAATTATTTTCTCCTCCCTTTTCTCTCTGTTCTTTCTTTTCTCTCTTCCCCGATTTAAAAAATAAGCTTTTTCTTATTTTATTTTTTGCGGGTTCACACCGTTTCCCAATCCTACTCACTTCTAACACAACAAAAACATCAAAAAAGGTACGAAACGCCTAAGATCTAAAAAAACATTGAAACAACCTTTTTTTTCTTGTGTCCGATTTGTTGTGTTCGTACTGACTGGTTCGACTCATGTGTTTGCAACGACGGATTTGAATTGTTCTTCGGTGTTGTGGGACCGTTTGTGAAAGTTCGAGGATTTGTTGTGGTTGTGTTCGATCGGCAGTTTTGATTGGTTTGACGCCGGTATGTACTAGATTCGGTTGTGTGTGGTTTTGTGTGAGATGACTGGTTTGTTTACAGTTTGAGTGGTGTACGGATTGTGCTTGCCGATTTGGATTTTGATGTGGTTTGTTGTGATTTTGTGTTCGCTGGTTTTGGGTTATGGGTTTGACGTCATGACTGGATATGATTGCGGCTACGTGTGATGTTGAGTTTGTTTTATGTTGTTTCAGGTTTCTTGATCGAGGTTTAGTTGTGACTGGAAATTGGGATTGATAGTTGTTGGTTGATGAAATTGTGTTGCGGCCGTTATTTTGCAGGTTTATATGACTGAGTTTTATAGTGTTAGGATTGGGACTAGGATTTGTTAAACAGAAGCACAAAATATGTGCTTTGGATTGGGATGGAGATGACGAAAGCATATTTTTGTTCCTGAATTTGGGACGCAAATGAGTGGTGGCCTGCCGATGGCGTGGCCCTATGGATCTTTGCAAAAATGGAAAATGGTAAATATAATAGGAAGGGTACATTGGGATCGATAACTGTATGAAGGTAAGATGGAAAGTGACATTGTCTACTATCTGTAAGATAGTCGTATGATGACAAATGACATGTATTACCTACTATCGGAATCGATAGCTGTATGAAGGTAAAATGAAGGTGACATCTTGTGACCAGACACACTTGGGATGACACTTTTGAGAAAATTGAATATGTATTTGCAAGTTGTTCATATGGAGAACCTGCCACTTGACATAAGGTAAAAGGGTAAATGCAGGTTGTTCGTTCGTTGGAAATTGCCACTTGGCATGATTGAGTGGTGACATCTCTTGACTAAACACACTGGGGATGCGACTTTTGATGAAAATAAGGATTGCAAGTTGTTCGTTTGTTAGAACTTGCCACTTGAAATGATTGAGAACTAAACTGAAGGGATACGACCAAACAAGACTCTAGGTGACTAATGCAACCATGTATGAATGATGTAGTGTATATGATGTGTATGCATGAATGTATGAATACGTGAAAGTATCAATGTATGATTGTATGAATGTATGGATGTAAAAATGTATGAATGTACAACTTGTACGACTGTATAATTGTGTAACTGTATGTGACAGATGACCTCGATGAGACGAGACAAGACTGGTAAGATAGGAGGTGGACTCACATCGCGGTACAAAAACTCGGCAAACTTCCTTGGAGTTGATACTATTGTGAACAAATCGAGCCGGTGACGGGGTAAAACTCGGGACAAGGTAGCAACTGATGCCTCCTAGGGATAAAGCCCATTGTTGACCAAAATTCTAGAAGAAGTCGCCAATTGTAAAAACGGCACAGAGTATCCCTCCATTGGTATGCCTCAGCAGTAATGCTTTTTCGTATATTTTTTTAAAAATCCCTAACTTTTTCCTGGACCTCCCTTTCGGGTTTTCAGTACACCGCGAGTATATTCCCTTTTTTGTGCTCCTAATTTTTTCCTGGACCGTCCTTTCGGGTTTTCAGTCCACCAGAACGCTCTCTAGTGTCTAAGTCGCGTTTTCAGGTTTTCAACTTAGTGAGCTTTTTTTTTTTTTTTTTTTTTTGTATTTTTAGATTGTGATTGCATCTTGCTCAAAGCAGAGGTCCTTTCCATAGTGTTTAACCATGTTTCTCTTCTGTAGTGTAACCGTTCTCGAGGTGGATGCTGATTTACGCTTCACCTACTCACGGGATTAAAGAGAGAGTGTTTATTGTTCACACTTTTCAAAAGATGTAAAAAAAGTTTTGTATTTTGAATTTTTTTTTGCTTCAAGTATTGCCATAAAAAATAGAAGAAATTTTGTAAATAGAATAAATGAGAGTTCCAAGTAAATGGGCACAGGCTCAAATTCGATGAATTGAGTGGTGGCCTGCCGATGGTGTGGCCCCACGGATCCTTGCAAAAATGGAAAATGGTAAATATAATGGGAAGGGTACATTGAACACAATAACTTTTATTCCCCCTAACAACTTTGAATTGCCCCTGTTCTGAGTGTTTGATCTGTAGATGCTTCAAATTGGAGGTTTTCTGATAGTTGGATACCCCAAGTGGATTGTGCCTGACTTGATGCAGTTACTTTGTCATGATCCTTAAGTTTTGCATAGATAGCCCTTTCGGGTTTTCAATCTATTCGGATAATCATTTTTTTCATGTCTCTAATTTTTGTCTAGACCGCCCTTTCAAGTTTTCAGTCCACCGAGACGCTCATTTTTTCCTAAGCCGCCTTTTCAGGTTTGCGACTTATCGAGCTTTTATTTTAGATAGAGTATTTCTTGACTTCACCGACATTCATAGGATGTGTGAGTTTGTCACCATCCATAGTTGTAAAAGTCATTGCACATGAGCCTTCATAGTTAGGCGTCCACTTGCCCCTGGAGTCCAGTTGAGAATATATATGTATGTTTTTGCACAAAATCTCCTTCACGGGGCGCACTTTCTTGTTGAAAGCTTGTTTCATCCTCTTTTGATATAGTTGTCCATGACACAAGGTGGTCATGCGTTTAAGTTCAATCAAGCTTTGCTTTCATCTTAACTCCTATTGACAGGACTTCGACATCCATAGGATGCACGACCTTCATGTTGTATACTGAGGGAATGAGGGAGTTGCCCCTGTTGAAATGTGTAGTGAAGAACGATGCCCATGTGAGACAACAATACCATCTCATGTCGGTGTTTGTAAGTGACTGCCATCTTCTGGACAATCTTCTTGATTTTTGTTTGCAGCTTCGACGACTAAGATGCCCAAGTATACGAGAGATTTCGTCGGGAATCTCTTCAATTTCCTCTTCTTCATCTTCGGACATATGAAACTCAAAGTTGGAAGAGAGTACAAGATTAATGTGTTCAACGAGATTATTTATGTTTAGTCTGCATTTATGTTTGGTTTTAGAAAGTGAATGATTGTATGCAGACATTTGGAAATGATTAACAAAAGAAATTTTTGGTTTTTTGTGTTACCATTTTCCAAAAAAAGCACAACATAAAAACAAAGTCAGAATCAAAACGACCATTTTATTAATGATGGTAAATACATGAAGCAAAAAGCCATACACAAGTTCACTTTTGTCTTGGGCGGGACGAAAGGATTTTTTTTTTGAAAAGCAACAAACAACAAACAAACACATTATTTGAACAGATAAGTAGTAGAAGGAACATCAAAAGCGACCCAACTGCGGCTAACCCTTTCATGTGTCACAACATCAGCTATCGTGATTTGACGGCGGATTAGTTTCACACATTTGGAGTCAAGTCTTAGAAGGTCAGACGGTTGGTCCTGATCAAATTCCAGACTGCATTCTTTAGTGCGTTACAATGTTCAATATCATAGCCAGGTGCCCTTGATGGAAGGCACAGAAAAGGTCAGGTATATACCATGCTGGCAATCTTTTTGGTACCGGAGGAAGGGCCTTGGTCTGGACCAGATTCATTTCGAGCAAATGTGGAAGCAAATCTGCATATTTGACGGGATTTGGGGTAAATCGCGTCCTTGAAGTCTGTTGTTGAGGTTAATGTTGCTGTTGATATGGTTTATGAGGATTCTGTTGGAATTGTGGCACATAGCCCGATTGTTGAATGGCATTGGTAGCGGGTGTGATTGCAGCAACGTGTTGAGAAGCTGAATATTTTTGCTGAAGTCTCCTATGGGCCACCATGCTCACTTTTTGTTCGTTGTTTGTCGCAAAGTTGTTCCCAAATATCTTTGTACTGCCGACAAGTACTCTTTCCTTAACTAATCGTCCTTATAACACCCCGAAAATCCCAACATAAAAATTCATACATATAATCAGAGTATATCGCATATTCAGGATGTCACATTTCATAAAACTTTAAACAAAATGAATAATAATTTATTCCTCATCAATGTTCAAACGTAGCAGCGGAATCATAATCCAAAACTCCTTAAAATTCATAGTCAAGTCACAAACATCATAATTAGTCCAAAATGATACATAAAGGAATAGAAACAAATAGTAAGGTCCCCATCCCGTTACGTATCAGAGCTCTTATGACATCACACAGGGAAATCCTCACACGTCGAACCTATGCTTGGTCACTTGCACTTGCCCACAAGGCGTCAATTCCAACAGAAGGGGTGAGATTCACAACAATTATATTAACACATAATTCAAAATTATGCTTAACAACAACAACAACAATCATCACATATAACGAAAACATCTCAACACTCTCATATAACAAATCATCTCAAACATCTTCACATGGCAAATCATCTCAAACATCTAAGACACAAGACTCGACAAATGCAACCTCTAAACGTCTTAAACATCATGCATGTGGTACCATTTTAAGCATTAATATGCTTCACCGTCGCTTTGAGCAAATGCTCCACCGTCGCTTTGAGCAAAAGCTCCACCGTCTCAAATTATGCAAATGCATGGACTCAACTCTTTGCAACTTAAACAAGTTACACACAACATCTTAACATCATTTACGACTCTTGACTGACACATGCAATTATAACAATACATGGCAGCAGCTCAGCACATTTGACACATATTCACAGCACATAATCATCATTGCAATATTATTCAAGCGTCATTCATATATCTCACTTAACAAACATATAAATCATAGATTAACGCCAACAATTAAAAACATCTTAAAGAATCATTACAGATTGTAATTTAGGTCATAAAACATCTCTAACACTATCCAAAGGTCTACCCTCAAAGCTTCGTTCAAAACAGAATTACAAAACTCAAGTTATAGTGGTCTGAGACCACATTACTCGCTATGGCGAGTGGTTCTGCTCGCCTCGCGAGCGCTATATGGTATTCTGTTACCACTTTACTTGCTTCGGCGAGTGGTTTGCTCGCCTCGCGAGCGATGCCGTTCTGCTCGCCACGGCGAGTAGGTTTGTTCGCCCCGACGAACTCTCGCAGAACAAGGTACGGGTTCACTCAATTTCTCACCAAAACTCATCCAATCTCTCATGTTATGCCTCTAAACTTTCAGAATTATGATACTAGTGACTAACCTAGGTTCTGTAACACGTTTTTACAGCAATTGAGATCAATCTCACATCAAACCATCAAAATTCATCAATAACCCTAACCTATGAACTCTCTCAAACTCTTTCCCAATCCCTTAGTTAATCATAGACAATTGAATTACAATATAATATAATCGAAGCTAGGCTTACCCTTACCTGGTAAGTTTGCAGAATCGGGGTTCCCTCTTCTCTGGCCACTTTTCTCCCTTTTTGCAAAAGTCTGTAACGCGTACTAACTTTTTCTCTAAACCTAATATCCTTCTTATATCTCTTTTCTAATCTCACTTATCCCACAAAACTCTATTTTATTATAAAAACAACCCCACCTCTCAAAATTATTATTATTATAGCACATCTTTATTTTCATATAAAAATATATATATATATATATATATATATATATATATATATATATATTAACATCACATATCTTATTTCATTAAACAATAAAATAAGCACTACATCGCAACATAGTCTCATACGTCAAAAACATCATCAAAATCATATAATATAATAATATACTATACACTCTAATAAAATAATTAAATAAACAAAGTGAGCGTTACAACTCTCCCCCACTTAAAGGATTTTCGCCCTCGAAAATCTTACCTCGATTAAACAACTCTGGATATGACTCCAGCATCTTGCTTTCAAGCTCCCAAGTTAAGCTTTCACCGGTCGCTCCACTCCAAACAACTCTCACTAGAGGTATCTCCTTGCCTCTCAACATCTTCACCTTGTGATCATCGATCCTCAAGGGTAGAGTCTCAACCGTAAGGTTGTCTCTCACTTGTACATCGTCACTTTGGATCACATGAGATGGATCCGGAACGTACTTCCTCAGTTGCGACACATGAAAAACATCATGCAAATTCGATAGATGCGGTGGTAATCCAACATGATATGCCACCGTCCCAATCCTCTCTGATATCTTATACGGACCAATAAACTTTGGAGTCAACTTCTTCGACTTCAAGGCACGACCTACACCGGTCATTGGAGTAACTCGCAAAAACACATGATCTCCCTCTTGGAAATCAATGTCCTTCCTACGCTTGTCATGATAACTCTTTTGTCGACTCTGCGATGCTTTCATCTTCTCTTGGATCATTCTTACCTTCTCGGTGGTTTGTTGAACAATCTCTGGTCCTAAAACCACACTTTCACCCGACTCAAACCAACACAACGGAGTTTTACATCTTCTTCCATACAAAGCCTCGAAAGGTGCCATTCCAATACTAGAATGGTAACTGTTATTGTAAGTGAACTCTATTAACGGAAGATGACTATCCCAAGCTCCTCCTTGTTCAAGTACACACACTCTCAACAAATCTTCCAACGATTGAATCGTCCTCTCGGATTGACCATCTGTCTGCGGATGATACGCCGAGCTCAACTTCAATTGAGACCCTAAAGCTTCTTGCAAACTTTTCCAAAATCTAGAAGTAAATCTTGGATCTCTATGTGACACAATGCTCGAAGGAACACCATGTAATCTTACTATCTCTTGAATGTAAATCTCTGCCAACCGAGCCATAGTAAAGGTGATATTGATCGGTAGAAAATGAACTGACTTCGTTAACCTATCAACAATCACCCAAATAGCATCGTTCCCTTTTGGAGTAGTTGGCAAACTCGTCACAAAATCCATGGATATACTATCCCATTTCCACTCTGGCACATCTAACGGTACCATCATCCCAGCAGGTTTCTGATGTTCTATCTTTGATTTTTGACAAACTAGACAAGAATACACAAACTGTGCCACATCATGTTTCAATCCAGACCACCAAAACAACTTTTTCAAATCATGATACATCTTCGTAGCTCCTGGTTGAACTCAAGCTACTTCTATGGCTATCTTCAAGGATTGCCTTCTTCATCCCATCGTTGTCCGGAATACAGATTCTATCTCGGAACCTCAACACACCGTGATCATCGACTCTAAAGTCACCATCTGCAGTTTGGTTACTCGCAACAAGCAAATCCACAAACTTAACATCTTCTTTCTGCGCTTCTTTAATATTTTTCAGAAAATCATTGTCAATCCTCAACATTCCTAGCTTTACACTCTGATGTGATCTTTCACAAACCAAACTCAAATCTCTGAATTGTTCCAATAGTTCGAACTCTTCCGCCATCATAGCAGACATATGTAACGTTTTCCTACTTAAGGCATCAGCAACTATGTTAGCCTTACCCGGATGGTAATTCAAACCAAACTCATAATCTTTCAATAACTCAAGCCATCTCCTCTGTCTCATATTTAACTCTTTCTGATCAAACAGGTAGTTCAAGCTCATGTGATCACTAAACACTTCAAACCTCGAACCATACAAATAGTGTCTCCAAATTTTCAACACAAATACTACTACAGCCAACTCAAGATCATGGGTAGGATAATTTCGTTCATGAATTCTCAACTGCCAGGATGCATAAGCAACCACTTTACCGTCTTGCATAAGTACACCACCTAAACCCAACTTAGACGCATCACAATACACCACAAAAGGTGCTTCAGGCTTTGGAAAAATTAAAACTGGAGCCGTTGTCAACTGCTTCTTCAACTCATTGAAGCTACTCTCACATTGAGCATCCCACACAAAGGATTTACCTTTACACGTCAAACGCGTTAATGGAAGTGCCAACTTAGAAAACCCCTCTATAAATCTTCTATAATAACCAGCCAATCCCAAAAAGCTTCTAATCTCAGTAACCGACTTCGGAGTCTCCCATTGCGACATTGCTTCAACTTTAGACGGATCAACTGCTATACCATCACCATAAATAATATGACCAAGAAAACTAACTTCTTTCAACCAGAACTCACACTTAGACAATTTAGCATACAACTTCTTTTCTTTCAATACTTGCAAGACAATCTTCAAATGTTCAGCATGTTCTTCTTCGGATTTGGAATATATTAGAATGTCGTCAATAAACACAACCACAAAACGATCCAAAAATGCCTGAAAGGTCCGATTCATATACTCCATAAATACTCCTGGCGCGTTCGTAACACCGAAAGGCATCACTTTATACTCATAATGACCATATCGAGTTCTAAAGGCCGTCTTCTGCATATCTTCATCTTTCACTTTTATCTAATGATAACCCGATCTTAAATCAATCTTGCTAAACACACGTGCACCCACTAACTGATCCCTCAAATCATCAATCCTCGGAAATGGATATATATTCTTTATAGTTACCTTGTTCAACTGACGATAGTCAATACACAACCTCATACTCCCATCTTTCTTCTTTACTAGCAATACAGGCGCTCCCCAAGGTGAAACACTTGGTCTTATAAACTTCTTCTCAAGCAAATCTTCCAATTGCTTCTTTAACTCAGATAACTCAGAAGCTGACATACGGTAAGGTGTCATAGACACAGGCTTCGTTCCAGGAACAAGATCAATCGCAAATTCAACTTCTCTTTCAGGAGGCACATCAGGAATCTCATCAGGAAATACTTCAGGAAAATCACACACCACTTGCAATTTGTCAACCTTCTCTTGATTCTCAATAGATAAAGATGCCATCAGAGAAAACATCAAAATTCCATCTCGTTCCAATTGTTTCAGCTGCTTGGTAGATAAAATTTTTGCTCCACTTTCTTCCTCTTCAGATGAGAAATACACCGTCTTACGAAAACAGTTGATATGCACACGGTTGTACTCCAACCAATTCATCCCAAGAATCACATCCATACTAGTCAAAGGTAGACAGACTAAATCCATCTCAAAATTACGATCAAACATAGACAAAGGACAACTCAAACATACACGAGAAGTAGTCACCGAACCCTTAGCTGGAGTTTCGACAACCATCTCTCCATTCATATTAGACATAACAAGACCCAACTTAACAGCACAATCATAAGCAACAAAACAATGCGTAGCGCCAGTATCAATAACAGCAACTAAAGGTATATCATTAATATAGCAAGTACCTCTGATCAAACGATCCTCATTTTCAGTCTGAGTACCGGTCAACGTGAAAACCCTTCCAGTAGTCCTAGCTCTCTTTGGCTTCTTGCATTGCGAGCCAATATGTCCTTGCTCATCCCAGTTGAAGCATACAACATCGTCAAACTTGCAGTCTGGGGTAATATGCCCTTTCTGTCCGCATCGGTAACACCTCTTCACATCTACAGGACACACATTACTCTTATGGCCTTTCTTCCCGCAATTAAAACAGGTAATCTCAGCAAAAGCATCCTTATTCTGAGATCGCCTCTCATCATTAACTCTTTGTTTACCCTTATCTCTAGGAGCATCATAAGGTTTAGGACGACTCTGTTGACCCTTAGCCTTTCTGTCATTCACTACCTTGTAGTGAGCCTTGGTATCCTCCTCATAGATTCTGCAACTACTCACCAGCTCAGAGAAATTTCGAATCTTTTGGTAACCAATCGCCCTTTAAATCTCAGGACGCAAGCCATTCTCAAATTTGATACACTTGGAAAACTCAGCATTCTCAGCAGTATAGTGTGGGTAAAACTTTGCCAGTTCCACAAACTTTGAAGCATACTCAATCACAGACATATTCCCTTGCTTCAGCTCAAGGAACTCGATCTCCTTCTTCCCCCGGACGTCCTCAGGAAAGTAACGGTTCAGGAATTCCCTCCTAAACACCGCCCAAGTCACAGCAGCACCTCCTTCTTCAAGGATAGGTCGAATACCAACCCACCAGTCATCAGCCTCCTCAGCTAACATGTGGGTACCAAACCGTACCATCTGACCGTCTTCACAGTGCATCACCCTAAAGATCCTCTCAACTTCCTTGAGCCACGTCTGAGCCCCATCAGGATCATATCGCCCTTTGAAGGTAGGCGGGTGGTTTCTCAGAAAAGTCTCCAACATTCTCGTCCCATCGTTTCCACCAGCGTTGTTCTGATTACCCACAACTTGGGCCATTGCTTGCAAAGCAGCAACAAGAGCATCATCATTTCTTCCAGCCATCTTATTTCTCTACAAAGAAAACATAAGTTAGAATAATATAACTATAGTATTCTAACTCTATGATATCGTCACTCGACTCTCTAATTGGCCGGACGGACCGACCTGCTCTGATACCAATTGTAACACCCCGAAAATCCCAACATAAAAATTCATGCATATAATCAGAGTATATCGCATATTCAGGATGTCACATTTCATAAAACTTTAAACAAAATGAATAATAATTTATTCCTAATCAATGTTCAAACGTAGCAGCGGAATCATAATCCAAAACTCCTTAAAATTCATAGTCAAGTCACAAACATCATAATTAGTCCAAAATGATACATAAAGGAATAGAAACAAATAGTAAGGTCCCCATCCCATTACGTATCAGAGGTCCTATGACATCACACAGGGAAATCCTCACACGTCGAACCTATGCTTGGTCACCTGCACTTGCCCACAAGGCGGCAATTCCAACAGAAGGGGTGAGATTCACAACAATTATATTAACACATAATTCAAAATTATGCTTAACAACAACAACAACAATCATCACATATAACGAAAACATCTCAACACTCTCATATAACAAATCATCTCAAACATCTTCACATGGCAAATCATCTCAAACATCTAAGACACAAGACTCGACAAATGCAACCTCTAAACGTCTTAAACATCATGCATGTGGTACCATTTTAAGCATTAATATGCTTCACCGTCGCTTTGAGCAAATGCTCCACCGTCGCTTTGAGAAAAAGCTCCACCGTCTCAAATTATGCAAATGCATGGACTCAACTCTTTGCAACTTAAACAAGTTACACACAACATCTTAACATCATTTACGACTCTTGACTGACACATGCAATTATAACAATACATGGCAGCAACTCAGCACATTTAACACATATTCACAACACATAATCATCATTGCAATATTATTCAAACGTCATTCATATATCTCACTTAACAAACATGTAAATCATAAATTAACGCCAACAATTAAAAACATCTTAAAGCATCATTACAGATTGTAATTTAGGTCATAAAACATCTCTAACACTATCCAAAGGTCTACCCTCAAAGCTTCGTTCAAAACAGAATTACAAAACTCAAGTTATAGTGGTCTGAGACCACATTACTCGCTATGGCGAATGGTTCTGCTCGCCTCGCGAGCGCTATATGGTATTCTGTTACCACTTTACTCGCTGCGGCGAGTGGTTTGCTCGCCTTGCGAGCGATGCCGTTTTGCTCGCCACGGCGAGTAGGTTTGCTCGCCCCGGCGAACTCTCGCAGAACAGGGTACGAGTTCACTCAATTTCTCACCAAAACTCATCCAATCTCTCATGTTATGCCTCTAAACTTTCAGAATTATGATACTAGTGACTAACCTAGGTTCTGTAACACATTTTTACAGCAATTGACATCAATCTCACATCAAACCATCAAAATTCATCAATAACCCTAACCTATGAACTCTCTCAAACTCTTTCCCAATCCCTTAGTTAATCATAGACAATTGAATTACAGTATAATATAATCGAAGCTAGGCTCACCCTTACCTGGTAAGTTTGCAGAATCGGGGTTCCCTCTTCTTTGGCCACTTTTCTCCCTTTTTGCAAAAGTCAGTAACGCGTACTAACTTTTTCTCTAAACCTAATATCCTTCTTATATCTCTTTTCTAATCTCACTTATCCCACAAAACTCTATCTTATTATAAAAACAACCCCACCTCTCAAAATTATTATTATTATAGTTTATTTTCATATAAAAATATATATATTAACATCACGTATCTTATTTCATTAAACAATAAAATAAGCACTACATCGCAACATAGTCTCATACGTCAAAAACATCATCAAAATCATATAATATATAATAATATACTATACACTCTAATAAAATAATTAAATAAACAAAGTGAGCGTTACAGTCCTTCTCAGACTCCTTCTTCCAACTGTACACCCATACCGACCATCTCTGTGAAGTCCCTGGGCGCACTTCCGACCATCTTCTCATAATAAAATTGATTAAGAGTTTTTAAGAAGAGCTTGGTCATCTCCTTCTCTTCTATACATGGGCTAACTTGGGCAGCGGTATCCCTCCATCGCTGGGCATACTCCTTGAATGTTTCTTTGTCCTTCTGAATCATAGCTTGGAGATCACTTCGATTCGGAGCCATGTCCACATTGAATTTGTATTGTTGCACAAACGCTTCACACATATCATTGAAAGTTCGGAATTCTGTACGGTCCAAATTCATGTACCACTTCAGTGCGGCACCGTCTAAACTGTCTTGAAAGTGATGGATAAGGACCTGATGATCACTGGAATATATGGACATATTTCTCTCTCACATTTTTAGATGGTCCTTAGGGCAAGAAGTTCCCTTGTATTTCTCGAAATCTGGGACCTTGAACTTCTGAGGTATCTGGACATTCGGCACCAAGCACAAATCATAAACATCTTTCCCAAATATTTCTTTCCCGCGGAGAGCTTTTATTAAACGATACATCTCATCATAATTCTCCTATAAATCATCCACTCGATCATAGGCCCCCACACTCCCTGAATGGTAGATAGGTCTGTTATCTTGTGAGATAGCACGAACCACATGTGCTGAGTAGGTCATGGTAGCTTGTGGGGTTGTCACAAGAGGCGGAGGAATAGGAATGACATTTTGAGCAGTAGGCATTTGAGCTTCCGATACAAAAGGGCGGAACACTTCACCAAGGCTAATAGGTACGCCTAAGGGTAGGCCTTCAGGCATGGTTTGATGTGGAGTATTGACGGATACTGTCCAACCAGGAATAGTAAAAGGACCGGCTTCAGCCTGAGTGTTGATAGTAAAAGCACCTTCTGATCAGGTACGATGAGGGGCATATTTTGATTCCTTTTAATTTATTTATTTTTAAAAATTATAATAACTGCTATTTAAGAAAATTTAATACTATAAGATTAAGTCCATGTCATCAAAATTGAAGTTCAAATGAAGATAGGGGCTAAATGTTTAATTTTTTAAAAATATCAGGACCATAATTTTAGGGAAAACATAGGGAGGTCAAAATTGCATATTTAGTAAAATAGGGGAACCAAACCTGCTCTATAATCCCCACTCCAAGGGGACAAAAACTACAATAGCTAATAAGAATAAACACGGCTTTATGAGAAATAATATTATTTTTCGCCAGCAAAAAACATAATGTTTGCTAGGTTCTGGAAGGTGTCCAATTTCTATTGTAGTTTTGGCTCTGTCTCTTAAATTTTTCAGTGCTATTGGTTTTTGTTAATTTTCTATAGATTTCTTTGGAATGTTGATGAGTTTATGTTTATTGTGTTTAGTTTGCTTTCTTGCTTGCTTACTTGTTGTAGGGTTGTGATTTCTAGTCTTGTAATATATTTTTAGTACTTATGTATAATACAATTTTTTATTCTTGGAACACCTTGTACTTTAAATAATTTAGTAAGTTTTTCAAAAATAAAACTTTGTCGTCAAAGATTCTACAATGAATGTAAAATATTAATATCATTACAAATCAACCTTCATCAAAACTCATATGCATTTCAAGATAATTACTGTTATGACACAATCTTTAAATTCAACAAATCAAATTACACTTGTGGTAGTTTTTTTTTATTTAAAGTAAAAAAACAAAGAACATAGAAAGAACAAAATTAATAATCAAATTTCTACGGGATTGACAAACAAATCATTAATATATGTCTTCATTAGCCCGTCAGAGTGTGTGTAGTTATCCGAATCTTTGTAAAAAACCTCAATAAAACGCGAAAGATTGAGAACACAAGTTAGAATAGGTAACGGAACTTCAGTTGGCTTAAGACATTCCTGATTTATATCTTTCCAAGCGTTGTCAATTTTCTTTTGGCATTCTTGAATTGCAGCTTCCCTATTCAAATCATATTCCCTCATATAACATTCCAAGTATGAAGAAACATGTCCTCTTTTCTGCTCAAACTGTTTATCAAAGTATATAAATCATATTAGATAAATTAGATATATCAAGAGTCACATTTCTTCATTATTTCAACTTATTATATTAATTTTTAAAACGTTTTTAAAAAAATACCTCGCTTGACACAATTTCATCCCTAAGCCTGCAATGTATAGCAGCAGCATTAACAATTTTTGGATTGTTAGTTACCCAATCAAAGATGTCTTTTGTCGCTATGTTTCCCATTCCAATGTAAGAAGTCGTAGCTAACACTGGGTAACCACTTGATATTGTTGATATGTGCATGTACTCCTCTGTTGTTGGTGTATAGTTAGCATTCAGCCATCTGGCCTCACTCATATATGCTTGGATTATGTTTTTGAACTGTCATTAGTTTACAATATAAAATAAACGTTAATAGGTTGTGTACCAAAAAATCCTATGTAATTAAATGATGTTAAATTGTATTAGCAATTTTTTTTAGTTTTCATCTAACCACTAATTAAAATGTCAAGATATATCTTTCGTAGAATTAATATTACAAATGAGCTCTTTTACAACAAAACAAAATTTATCATCGTTATTACTACGAACTGAGTTCATATAACCATGGATAATAAGTTTTTTGCATTAATTTTTATTCTTTGATAGTAGAAATTTTTTAAACATTGCATTCAATCAAATAACCTCATGATGATACAATTTTCTTTGTCAAGTCATCACGATGATACTTTATCATGTTAATGAACTGAGTTAATAAAATCATGGATAATAAGTTTTTTACATTAATTTTTATTGATATTAGAAAACTTTTTAACATTACATTCAATCAAATAACTTCATGAAGATATATTTTTCTTGGCCAACTCGTTATGGTGATACTTTATCATGTTAATTCCTAAAATGATGTAAAAATGTTTTAAAGTTGAGATTTGATATGATATATGTATTTATATTGATAGTGTGTACAGATAAAATCCTAAACTTCCATTTGATAACCATACAAACTTTAAAATTAAATCTTTGTTCAATTGTTGAATAAATTATAAATCACTAACAAAACAAATTTTAACTAATGCTTTATAATTATTTATAATACTAACAATAATGCAAAACTCTTACTTCTTTTAAAAAGGGGTCAAGGGTGTATTCTCTTCCTTCTTTCTTCATTTCTTGCTCTATCTCTTCATAAACATCCAAGAGTGATTTATAAAGCAACTTCGTGTAATCCGGAAGATCCTCCAAGCAATTAATATCCCACCTAAAAATCATTTTGATTGCAATATTAACCATTACTCTATTGTTGAAAGAATCATATCGTGTAGAAATACATGTGAAGAAAATGTCTATATTTCTTAACAAAAATTGAATTAACAACCAAGATTGAAGATGGATAAATTGAAGTTATTATTAAAAATATTCCAACTCAAAACTTGATGACTAGATTAAAGATAAATTCCATATTGTTTTATCTCAAAAGTTTGGTCGCGAATTCAATTATTCTTAACAATAATATTGTATGATGTGCTAACCTTTCAATTGCCTTAGTAAAAAGTTCTAATTCATCAATAGTTCCATATGCATCATATGTGTCATCAATGTATGATAAAATGGAGATAAATTTTGACATCATTTTCCTTGCTTGAGAATATTGGGGCTCAAAATATACGGTCATAACCCAAAAGCAACATTCTACTACTCTATCTCGTGCATACGGTAGTTTTTGAGCAATATCCAACTCCTTCCACCACCTATATATAAAGACAAAAAATAGTATAGGAAATTAGTATAATTATTTTTTGAACTCAAGTTAATATACTTTTATATTTTGATGTAGGCTCAAAATCTACTTACTTGCTAATGTTTCCAAATTCCTTTTGATGTAGGTTTTGGAGCATATTAAAATCCAATTTTGCCAATGCAAGTAGAATTTCATTATGGGATGAATCTTGCTCATAGATGGAAATGTAACTTCTTGCCACTAGCCTAGGCAAGTTTTTACGCAGAGATTGTTTTAAGCTTTGTTTTACTTGTGTTGCAAGAGAAGGACTCAATCGGGTGGCCATGGACTCAAGGTGACCAGAAGAAAAAGCCAAAGCCTCTTCCAATATCTTTTCACCATGAACCATCATATGTGAGGCTTCGTACAAGTTTAACATGCCCTCAACATCTACGACCAATGTTTCACTGAAGTTTCCTTGCTCGTCCTTGAATTGGTTGAACACATCTAGTATTTTTATTAGACAACCGCAATAATATTAAACAACAATTAGAGACATATTAATTTATAAATATATATAAATAAGAAACCAAAGCAAGATTGAAAAATTCATTATGCAATCTAGATAATGTATAGTGTGTTTCTGAAATACGAAAAAGGTTCTTACTTAATAAGATCCTACATGTATATCATTAATATTACTTTTATAATCATTAAGTTGAGATATATATACCAGGTGAAACGTAAAATCCATGTTGCCTCAACACCCTAAATAGCACAGCAAGAGAATGCAGGTTGTCTTTGAGAGTTATTTCTCCATTTTGAACATAACTCTTGTAAATATGTTCCAAAACTTGATTAATTTCGTCTTCAAAATGATAGCTCACACCCAAACGACATATTGAGTCAATCAAGTTCACTTTTTCCAAGGGTTTCTCTGTTTTTGAGACAAGCATTTGTCTAACCTCCTTTTTTAGTTTATCAATTTGTGCCGCAATATTCATATCAGGTCCCTGTATGTATTCAAAACATACATATGATATTAGAATAAATTGATAAATGATACTTAATTGTGGTTATGGATCAACCTATGTACTGCATTTAGCAAAATGAGTCTACAGTATTGTCATTCATGAGTAAATAAATAGTACAAGGTAAATGTGAGTAACTTGAATCCTGGGCTAATATTAAGTGGTTGGTATTCAAATATGTGTGTGCTATCTATGTTGTAAATCCTAGAATATAAAGTTTCATTCCTATTGAAAATATATATAACGTTGCTGTTTATTTAACGAATTACGTACCATAGATTCTGAAGCATACTGAATGAAAAAATCTCCCCAAACGCTAGGGTGGAAATCTGCAACATTTCTTTGCAAAACCGATTTCTCATTAGGATTGATGTAATCTACCGAAGACATACTTAATATTTCAAATGAATGGGATGTTAATTAATCAATGCCTCTTGGTTTGGTTGGGGAAAGAAGAGGTCTAGACCGATATTTATAGTAGATCAATTAAATGCATTAAATCTATTTATAATGTGTACTACTGAACTATTTAAAATATTTAATTTATATCAAGAGAAAAAACATGTGTGTACAAATTCAAAAAATAATAGTTTGTCGAAGAAAAGTTAAACAGATGTTACATTTTATATTTTCTGACTCTAACTATTTTATATTACCCTGTATACGTAAATTGTCTAGCCTTTTTTTGACTCTAACTATTCTATATTTTAATTTATTGCACATGTTATATGCACAAATAATTACAAAGTTAGTTATTTATTATATGTTTAACTGAAACTGTTGGTTGGTGGACATATAATTTAATCCACATCATCACAAAAAAAATAGAAGTAACCACTAAAAAATATATATGTTAACAAAGGTATGCGTGATTGAAACTGTTGGTGTGCGCACAAAATATTTGAATCATGAAAGCCAGCGAATAAAAATAAAAAATTGGTGGGTGCACACATAAGTAAAATTTAAGTTTTATTTTAATAGCAAAGGTATATATGAATGCATATGATTTAAAAGAGATAACGTATGTCTCTTCTAGCTTAACTAATATTTTAGGTTCGAATACAGTTTTGGGCATGTAACAACTTTAAAAAAATTTGGGAGAGTTTGTCGCCGATTTGGGTCCCACAAGGCTGAAGGGATTAGTTTCCGCAGTTGCGCACAGTGAATACCTGGTTTACGCCACAAAAGTAGAATTATTTAATTTTTTAAATGAATAACTTCTTAATTTTATATCATTAAAGAGTGTCCATAAAACACGCGTTACCATGAGAAAAGAATATTAAGAAGAGATTTTGTTCTGTGACAACAAGTATTAATGTTTAGTTCTACATTGCGACTCTTTTCCGACAAGCTTTAATTTGATTGGTCAAGATCCGTCATTGTTCGAGAAATAAAATCATATGGAGCAGTCATAATAGAGGATCTAATGTCAAGAGGAGTTTAGACTGTGAATGGACAGAAGCTGAAAATTTATACGGGTGGTAAAGAGAAAAATGTAGCCACCATTCTGATACGAAGGCTCCACGTTTAGAATAGGCGTCGAGCTAGTGACATTGAAAAATTGCTTGCATTACTCATTTATTATTGTGTTTCTGTATTTTTATTTATTTTTTTGGTGCAATTTTCGCTAAGCAACATTTTTTCATCAAGCAAATATCAATTCCTTTCTAGAAAGTTACTTTTACTTGAAAGACAGTGGACAATATGATGTCTTAAGTTACTTTTACTTGTATTTTGACTATTTATTTTGGTTTATTTTCAAAATTTTGTTTTGATTGGATGAACGAATTATGCTAAACATCAAATATCAAGGTTTTTGGTTAAATCGTTAACAAATGCATGGTGATGATGGAAATTTTGATGATTGCAAAGCCAAGGTACAAGCTTTTAGCTTTTGTAGAATGTTTACAAGAATTTAAAACTTGTACTTTGCGCAAAACCATTTCCTTCATTGCTCTTCAATAGATTATTTAACTTTGAATCATTCAGAACTAGCCAAAATGTGAGGTACATTTTCACTTACACTATATGCATGGTGACCGACAATTTTGGTGTTTTAACTTAGTACTTGTTAGTTGAATTTTGCTATTTGTTTGGTATGTTTGAAAGCATAGATATGATCAAGGCAATTTTTTAAATTTGAGCACAATTAATTGACCAAATATAGCGTACCTTGTGAGAAAGTGAGTATTTGATAGAACCTCTGAGCCATAACGATAAAATCTGCATCGATTATGAACTGTCAAATTCACTAGGTGAGCCACCTTCCCCCTGCGAATCTACTCTGTTTTCTGAAAATCAATTATATATTTAATTGCGCTGCAAATTCATTAGTCTTTGAACTTTAAAACCCTGATTATTCTTTGTTTACCCAAATCGTACCCCTTGTCTTATGGTGGGAGAACATTTGTTTGAAAATGTTTGTTACATTTAAGTTTGGGACTTAGGGTAAGGTTTGTAATTCATTTTTAAGTGTTTTAATCATTTTCAAAACTATCTTGAAAAAATAAAGAAAAATAAAAATGAAAAAAAAATGAAAAAATTAGAATAAATTTTCAAGAATAGTTCATTCATATTTTTATATCATCATTGGGTTGTTTTTTAAAACAATTAAAGGATAAAGGAGAAATTTAAATGCCTGTAATTAGATTACTACATATTGTTCATAGGTTGTACATTTTGTGTATACATTTGTACAATTGTAAATAGTAATGAACTCTCTGTTACTCTAGGCCCTTTAGGAAAAATTTCCCAAAAATACAATATATTCTTGTACCCTAGCCTCGTTATAACCTCGAAATTAAAGACCTTAGTGATCTACACTCGATTTTTTCACATAAAAAAATGCTAGGATGTATGTCTAAGTTTAACAAGATGATAACACATTGTTGGATTTGAGTCTCACTTCACATATGAGGGTTAATTTTACTTCTTACTTGTCGGGATTGTGTTAGGTATGATTGATGGTCGGATATGGCAAGTGTACCAATCGTTTACCAAGTAATGAAGTGATAAGTAGAGTGTCGTATCCACAAGGATTGTCGTTTTGCCTAAACAACTTGCGTTACTTATTTTTGTAAGTTGACGATATAAAAGTTAAGGGTTAGAAATGTTGCAATTTTTATATGTTTGCAACAAAGCAAGTTTACCTGTTTTGGTTGCAAAAAATAAGCAGCAAGTAGGATTCTTCGAATCCCCCCTGTTTATATTGTTGGATATTAAGTAACGGTGATGTCGCGTTTATTTATCTTATGTTGACTATACAATTGATAAGACTATGAGGATGTTGTAACCTAGTCGGTTGTCAAGTTGCACTTGCTTATCGCTCGGTGATCCTTACGTGCAGGGTCTATATTATGTCGGTTGATCTAGGTTTATCCATCCGATGGCTAACTGCACCTGTTGATCACACGGTGATCCTTATGTGCGTGGTCTTGTTAATTCAAAGGTGTCACGTCATTTTTTAGAGATCAAAGCTATTTGATTAGCATTTGACTCACTAATTTATTTCACGACTTGTACTTTTAATTTTTAAAGGAAAGGGGAAAAAAGTTCAAATTACCCATATTTTGAAAAGATTTAGGGTTCGGGGGTTAGTTATATTTAGGGAAGGTATTAGCACCCTAAATATCCATAGTACTTTATGAGAACCACTTAATTTTATTCATTTTTATGTGCTATAACTTACTTGCTTTTTATTTAAAAGAAGGAATTTAAGAAAAGTTATTAAAAGAAAAGAAACAAAAAAAACATTTTTTATTGACATTTTTTATGATTTGGAAGGACTAAATCCTTTGTCTACGTACCCGTGAGGGATCAAAACCTCGTAGTTCGGGGTAAAAATTGACGTTTGATTGGTTTTGTATTTTTTATTAGTTTTGAAAAAAGTTTTAAAGTGAAAAGCCAAATGGCAAAATAAGTTTGTTTGTGTTTTTTAATATTGAAATAAAAGACTCGAAGTAGAATTAATTTGATTGAAGTTTGAATAAAATATAAAAAAATAAGAGGGATCACTTGATTTGAGCGTCAAAGTTTATTTGTGAAAATATTTTTGTGAGTTATGGTTATTTGCATATTTTTGTTGTTTTTAAATAATAACTAAACCGAAATTAAAACTAACGGAGCAATAAATAAAACGTAGGAATTTTGTGGTGACGTTGTATGTCCACAAAAAACATTTAACCTAAATTATGTGTGTCATACCCCAAATTTTGACCAGTTTTATTTTGTTTATTTACGTATGTCGTTCGTTTTTAGCTTTTCGTTCACGCTCTAATTCCCGTGATATCTGTTTTTAATCGTATTGTGATCGCATTTAATTTTTTACGTCGTTTATATTTTAATGTCACTCGTGTGTTAATTTCTTAATTTTTACTCGCGTTTTATGCGTATTTTATTTATCGTAAAGTCTACGTTTTAAAACTCATTTTGTTCACGTCGTTGATTTACTATTTTATTTAGCGTTAAAAAAAGCCGCGTATTTCAGTCGTCTCAGACGAAATTTCGGCAGAGAGGTATTTTAAAATACCTCATTTTTTGGTTCCGACGGGACATTTTTATTATTTCTTTTATTTTATTATTAATTTTCGTTTTTTTATTATTATTTATTTATTTAGTTATTTCTTTTTTTTTATTTATTTATTTGTTGTTATTCATTTATCTGATTTTATCTTTTTTAGGTCATTCAGTCCACATGTCAGCTTGTTATTGGGCCTGGTCCAACTTTTTCTCCAAGTTTCAGCAGGGGTATTTTCGTCATTTTAATGTATCAGAGACTTTGTACTATTTAAAGTACTGTTCACGCGTCAGAAAGGCCCCTAATGTCAGAATCAAGTCACAATCAGTCAGAAAAGCATCAAATAACCAACAAACACTAAACCACTTTCTCTCTCCAAAACTCTAGATCAAAACCATCAAAATACTCATGAACATCATGAATATCACATGAACACTCATGAACACAAATTTTCCAGCAACCATTCACAGTTCACCATTGAACCAAAAATCATTTAAACATCAAATATAACCACAATTTTTCGAAATCCAAACAACAACAACAACACAAGATTTCGGCCAACCTATACCAACAACCATAAGCCATTTTCGGCCAAAACATCAACACAAAGTGGACCGAAACGCAAGGGACCAAAACGTGTGAGCAAGAGTGGCAAACGCGTGAAGAAGGAAGGACGAACCAAAACGTGAAAAGGGAAGAACAACACGCAAAGGAAGAACGCGGCCGAAAATGCAAGAAGAGAAGAAGAACAAGGTAGTTTCTTCATGACTTTTTTGGTGTTTTTTTTGTGAGCTTTAATTGTAGATCTAGGGCTTTTGTGTATTGTTTTTGAAAATCCAAGGCCGGATCTACGAAGAGAAGAAGGAGAGGAAGAGATTGATGTAAAAAAAATTTAAAAAAAAGGAATCCACCGCTCCGACGCGGCGGCGCTCCGGCCGGCCACCTCGTCGGAGCACCGCTTCCGGCCGCCCCAACCATCTTCTCCGGCGAGGAGATTTTACAGAGAAGGGAGAGCTCTCATGTGTTTTTTTTGTTAGAGAGAGAAAAGGTTTTGGAAAATGAGAGAAAAAAGACATGAGGCCTTTTTATACTTCCCCTTCAAACCGGTTCGGTTTCATCTGGACCGATCCAGGATGAACCGAACCGGTTCCTCAGCCCGGCCCAGCTTCAGTTTTTTCCTTTGGCCCATTCTTTGGCTGTTTGTTTTGTTTTATTGCTATGTACACCCACTTTCTGCTGCCTGCACCCCCTGCATGTGTTTTTGTAGTAACTTTTATAATTTCATGCATTTATTTTTAATTTATACAATATTTTGAACTATGTTCCATGCATTTTTAATTAGTATTTTAATTTTCACATCATGCATATTTTTTTGTTTTAGTTCATAGCTAAATTTCTATCTCATATAATTTTTTTTTTGTGTATTTAGGCATTTAAAAAATCTTTTTCCTTCTTTATTTTAAAAACTTTTCTAATTTGTTTACTTTATTTGTTTATTGTTCTCTTTTTATTTGTTTTTTTTGTGTTTGCATTATTATTATTCACCATCTCATGCATATTTTTTCTTGTCACTTATTTCATTGTCATTATTGCATGCATATTTAATTTTTTCGTCATTTTTTTATTTTTGCCATTTGGTTTAGTTTGTAATTAGGGAAATGATGTAATTTATTTTTTTGCGCATTTTTTTTCTTTTAAGACCATAGAATGTATTTAGGGTATGTAATATGTAACCGACACACGCACTGACACATGCACCGACACTTTACCACTTTATTTATCGCTTTACGCTTATTTATTTTTTCCGCCGTTACGCGGGTTCACCGTTAGTTTAGCAAAATATTTTCATCAAAAAAATCAAAAAAAAATCAAATTCAAATTTCTTTAAAGTAAACCTTGGCTTGTAACCCAAGTGATTTTTCCTTTTATTTTTCTTAATCAAATGTTAATCAATTTAATATCCACATTAGACATGGATTTCTTGCAATTTAAAAATTAACCAACTTCATCGTATTTTCTTCTCATGCCTTGAGGCCTCTCATCTCTTCTTAAAATCTCTTTTTTTCAAAAAATGTTAAAATTAATTCAACACATCAAAAAGTTCTTTAGCCGAACTACTTGATTTTGATCCCGATTTATTTGGGTAAGTAGGCAAAGGGTTTTAGCCCTTCCAAATCAATAAAAATAACCAAAACATGCTTCGTCTTTCTCCTTTCTTTCACTTTAACTCTTAAATAATTTTTGAATAAGTAAAATTAATTTAGCGCAAGATTAAGAATAGGTAGAAGGTTCCTATGGGATACCATAGTCGGTTCGGGTGCCTAACACCTTCCCCAATCGAAACCAACCCCCGGATCCAAGGTCTTATAAGGGTTTTTACTCACCTTTTCCCTTCCCATGAATAAAAGTTGAGAGTTCAATGATTAAAGGTTCAAATCCGATCAATGATTTTGATACCCGAAAATCGAGAGCACAATGTGTAAAGCATAAAAAAAAAGAGTAAAAAGACACACACAGACAACCCCTTTTATTTATGATGTTTACATTGAACTAGGATACATTCTAATTCATGTGCAATAAAAATAAATGAAGAAAAAAATAAATATGCATGATTAACTAATAAACCTAAACTAAAAATGCATGAATGATTTACATTGGCCTAATATACATTTTAAATTCCATGTGATAAAAGTAAATGACAAAAAATAATTATGGACAAATAAATGAATAAAAAATATGCAGCCTAATCTAATAAATATAAAAATGATGAAATGCAAAAGAAAAAAAAAATGCAACAGAAATTAAAATGTATGAAGAAAGAGAAATAAAGAAAATGAGATGCAAAAGGGGGTGCAGGCAGGATGAAGGGGTATGCAGAAGTAAAAAAAGAATTCAGCCTTAAAATAAGTTGGGGCATGTCAGACCAAGGGGAAAATTTTGGGCCATCTGATTGAGATCGTACATGACAGATCTGATCATGGAATGGAATGTTAGGGGCCTGTTGGATTAAAAATCAAAGGGATAAGGGAGCGTGGGTGCATGACAAGCTATACACCCTTGCCCAATGGAATGGGAGAGATTATAAATAGGCTTTAACAGCCTTTTCAATCATTTTCTCCTCCCTTTTCTCTCTGTTCTTTCTTTTCTCTCTTCCCCGATTTAAAAAATAAGCTTTTTCTTATTTTATTTTTTGCGGGTTCACACCGTTTCCCAATCCTACTCACTTCTAACACAACAAAAACATCAAAAAAGGTACGAAACGCCTAAGATCTAAAAAAACATTGAAACAACCTTTTTTTTCTTGTGTCTGATTTGTTGTGTTCGTACTGACTGGTTCGACTCATGTGTTTGCAACGACGGATTTGAATTGTTCTTCGGTGTTGTGGGACAGTTTGTGAAAGTTCGAGGATTTGTTGTGGTTGTGTTCGATCGGCAGTTTTGATTGGTTTGACGCCGGTATGTACTAGATTCGGTTGTGTGTGGTTTTGTGTGAGATGACTGGTTTGTTTACAGTTTGAGTGGTGTACGGATTGTGCTTGCCGATTTGGATTTTGATGTGGTTTGTTGTGATTTTGTGTTCGCTAGTTTTGGGTTATGGGTTTGACGTCATGACTGGATATGATTGCGGCTACGTGTGATGTTGAGTTTGTTTTATGTTGTTTCAGGTTTCTTGATCGAGGTTTAGTTGTGACTGGAAATTGGGATTGATAGTTGTTGGTTGATGAAATTGTGTTGCGGCCGTTATTTTGCAGGTTTATATGACTGAGTTTTATAGTGTTAGGATTGGGACTAGGGTTTGTTAAACAGAAGCACAAAATATGTGCTTTGGATTGGGATGGAGATGACGAAAGCATATTTTTGTTCCTGAATTTGGGACGCAAATGAGTGGTGACCTGCCGATGGCGTGGCCCCATGGATCTTTGCAAAAATGGAAAATGGTAAATATAATAGGAAGGGTACTATTGGGATCGATAACTGTATGAAGGTAAGATGGAAAGTGACTTTGTCTACTATCTGTAAGATAGTCGTATGATGACAAATGACATGTATTACCTACTATCGGAATCGATAGCTGTAAGAAGGTAAAATGAAGGTGACATCTTGTGACCAGACACACTTGGGATGACACTTTTGAGAAAATTGAATATGTATTTGCAAGTTGTTCATATGGAGAACCTGCCACTTGACATAAGGTAAAAGGGTAAATGCAAGTTGTTCGTTCGTTGGAAATTGCCACTTGGCATGATTGAGTGGTGACATCTCTTGACTAAACACACTGGGGATGCCACTTTTGATGAAAATAAGGATTGCAAGTTGTTCGTTTGTTAGAACTTGCCACTTGAAATGATTGAGAACTAAACTGAAGGGATACGACCAAACAAGACTCTAGGTGACTAATGCAACCATGTATGAATGATGTAGTGTATATGATGTGTATGCATGAATGTATGAATACGTGAAAGTATCAATGTATGATTGTATGAATGTATGGATGTAAAAATGTATGAATGTACAACTTGTACGACTGTATAATTGTGTAACTGTATGTGACAGATGACCTCGATGAGACGAGACAAGACTGGTAAGATAGGAGGTGGACTCACATCGCGGTACAAAAACTCGGCAAACTTCCTTGGAGTTGATACTATTTTGAACAAATCGAGCCGGTGACGGGGTAAAACTCGGGACAAGGTAGCAACTGATGCCTCCTAGGGATAAAGCCCATTGTTGACCAAAATTCTAGAAGAAGTCGCCAATTGTAAAAACGGCACAGAGTATCCCTCCATTGGTATGCCTCAGCAGTAATGCTTTTTCGTATATTTTTTTAAAAATCCCTAACTTTTTCCTGGACCTCCCTTTCGGGTTTTCAGTACACCGCGAGTATATTCCCTTTTTTGTGCTCCTAATTTTTTCCTGGACCGTCCTTTTGGGTTTTCAGTCCACCAGAACGCTCTCTAGTGTCTAAGTCGCGTTTTCAGGTTTTCAACTTAGTGAGCTTTTTTTTTTTTTTTTTTTTTTGTATTTTTAGATTGTGATTGCATCTTGCTCAAAGCAGAGGTCCTTTCCATAGTGTTTAACCATGTTTCTCTTCTGTAGTGTAACCGTTCTCGAGGCGGATGCTGATTTACGCTTCACCTACTCACGGGATTAAAGAGAGAGTGTTTATTGTTCACACTTTTCAAAAGATGTAAAAAAAGTTTTGTATTTTGAAATTTTTTTTGCTTCAAGTATTGCCATAAAAAAGAGAAGAAATTTTGTAAATAGAATAAATGAGAGTTCCAAGTAAATGGGCATAGGCTCAAATTCGATGAATTGAGTGGTGGCCTGCCGATGGTGTGGCCCCACGGATCTTTGCAAAAATGGAAAATGGTAAATATAATGGGAAGGGTACATTGAACACAATAAATTTTATTCCCCCTAACAACTTTGAATTTCCCCTGTTCTGAGTGTTTGATCTGTAGATGCTTCAAATTGGAGGTTTTCTGATAGTTGGATGCCCCAAGTGGATTGTGCCTGACTTGATGCAGTTACTTTGTCATGATCCTTAAGTTTTGCATAGATAGCCCTTTCGGGTTTTCAATCTATTCGGATAATCATTTTTTTCATGTCTCTAATTTTTGTCTAGACTGCCCTTTCAAGTTTTCAGTCCACCGAGACGCTCATTTTTTCCTAAGCCACCTTTTCAGGTTTGCGACTTATCGAGCTTTTATTTTAGACAGAGTATTTCTTGACTTCACCGACATTCATAGGATGTGTGAGTTTGTCACCATCCATAGTTGTAAAAGTCATTGCACATGAGCCTTCATAGTTAGGCGTCCACTTGCCCCTGGAGTCCAGTTGAGAATATATATGTATGTTTTTGCACAAAATCTCCTTCACAGGGCGCCCTTTCTTGTTGAAAGCTTGTTTCATCCTCTTTTGATATAGTTGTCCATGACACAAGGTGGTCATGCGTTTAAGTTCAATTAAGCTTTGCTTTCATCGTAACTCCTATTGACAGGACTTCGACATCCACAGGATGCACGACCTTCATGTTGTATACTGAGGGAATGAGGGAGTTGCCCCTGTTGAAATGTGTAGTGAAGCACGATGCCCATGTGAGACAACAATACCATCTCATGTCGGTGTTTGTAAGTGACTGCCATCTTCTGGACAATCTTCTTGATTTTTGTTTGCAGCTTCGACGACTAAGATGCCCAAGTAGACGAGAGATTTCGTCGGGAATCTCTTCAATTTCCTCTTCTTCATCTTCGGACATATGAAACTCAAAGTTGGAAGAGAGTACAAGATTAATGTGTTCAACGAGATTATTTATGTTTAGTCTGCATTTATGTTTGGTTTTAGAAAGTGAATGATTGTATGCAGACATTTGGAAATGATTAAGAAAAGAAATTTTTGGTTTTTTGTGTTACCATTTTCCAAAAAAAGCACAACATAAAAACAAAGTCAGGATCAAAACGACCATTTTATTAATGATGGTAAATACATGAAGCAAAAAGCCATACACAAGTTCACTTTTGTCTTGGGCGGGACGAAAGGATTTTTTTTTGAAAAGCAACAAACAACAAACAAACACATTATTTGAACAGATAAGTAGTAGAAGGAACATCAAAAGCGACCCAACTGCGGCTAACCCTTTTATGTGTCACAACATCAGCTATCGTGATTTGACGGCGGATTAGTTTCACACATTTGGAGTCAAGTCTTAGAAGGTCAGACGGTTGGTCCGGATCAAATTCCAGACTGCATTCTTTAGTGCGTTACAATGTTCAATATCATAGCCAGGTGCCCTTGATGGAAGGCACAGAAAAGGTCAGGTATATACCATGCTGGCAATCTTTTTGGTACCGGAGGAAGGGCCTTGGTCTGGACCAGATTCGTTTCGAGCAAATGTGGAAGCAAATCTGCATATTTGACGGGATTTGGGGTAAATCGCGTCCTTGAAGTCTGTTGTTGAGGTTAATGTTGCTGTTGATATGGTTTATGAGGATTCTGTTGGAATTGTGGCACATAGCCCGATTGTTGAATGGCATTGGTTGCGGGTGTGATTGCAGCAACGTGTTGAGAAGCTGAATATTTTTGCTGAAGTCTCCTATGGGCCACCATGCTCACTTTTTGTTCGTTGTTTGTCGCAAAGTTGTTCCCAAATATCTTTGTACTGCCGACAAGTACTCTTTCCTTAACTAATCGTCCTTATAACACCCCGAAAATCCCAACATAAAAATTCATACATATAATCAGAGTATATCGCATATTCAGGATGTCACATTTCATAAAACTTTAAACAAAATGAATAATAATTTATTCCTCATCAATGTTCAAACGTAGCAGCGGAATCATAATCCAAAACTCCTTAAAATTCATAGTCAAGTCACAAACATCATAATTAGTCCAAAATGATACATAAAGGAATAGAAACAAATAGTAAGGTCCCCATCCCGTTACGTATCAGAGCTCTTATGACATCACACAGGGAAATCCTCACACGTCGAACCTATGCTTGGTCACCTGCAATTGCCCACAAGGCGTCAATTCCAACAGAAGGGGTGAGATTCACAACAATTATATTAACACATAATTCAAAATTATGCTTAACAACAACAACAACAATCATCAACTCTTTGTTTACCCTTATCTCTAGGAGCATCATAAGGTTTAGGACGACTCTGTTGAGCCTTAGCCTTTCTGTCATTCACTACCTTGTAGTGAGCCTTGGTATCCTCCTCATAGATTCTGCAACTACTCACCAGCTCAGAGAAATTTCGAATCTTTTGGTAACCAATCGCCCTTTAAATCTCAGGACGCAAGCCATTCTCAAATTTGATACACTTGGAAAACTCAGCATTCTCAGCAGTATAGTGTGGGTAAAACTTTGCCAGTTCCACAAACTTTGAAGCATACTCAATCACAGACATATTCCCTTGCTTCAGCTCAAGGAACTCGATCTCCTTCTTCCCCCGGACGTCCTCAGGAAAGTAACGGTTCAGGAATTCCCTCCTAAACACCGGCCAAGTCACAGCAGCACCTCCTTCTTCAAGGATAGGTCGAATACCAACCCACCAGTCATCAGCCTCCTCAGCTAACATGTGGGTACCAAACCGTACCATCTGACCGTCTTCACAGTGCATCACCCTAAAGATCCTCTCAACTTCCTTGAGCCACGTCTGAGCCCCATCAGGATCATATCGCCCTTTGAAGGTAGGCGGGTGGTTTCTCAGAAAAGTCTCCAACATTCTCGTCCCATCGTTTCCACCAGCGTTGTTCTGATTACCCACAACTTGGGCCATTGCTTGCAAAGCAGCAGCAAGAGCAGCATCATTTCTTCCAGCCATCTTATTTCTCTACAAAGAAAACATAAGTTAGAATAATATAACTATAGTATTCTAACTCTATGATATCGTCACTCGACTCTCTAATTGGCCGGATGGACCGACCTGCTCTGATACCAATTGTAACACCCCGAAAATCCCAACATAAAAATTCATGCATATAATCAGAGTATATCGCATATTCATGATGTCACATTTCATAAAACTTTAAACAAAATGAATAATAATTTATTCCTCATCAATGTTCAAACGTAGCAGCGGAATCATAATCCAAAACTCCTTAAAATTCATAGTCAAGTCACAAACATCATAATTAGTCCAAAATGATACATAAAGGAATAGAAACAAATAGTAAGGTCCCCATCCCATTACGTATCAGAGGTCCTATGACATCACACAGGGAAATCCTCACACGTCGAACCTATGCTTGGTCACCTGCACTTACCCACAAGGCGGCAATTCCAACAGAAGGGGTGAGATTCACAACAATTATATTAACACATAATTCAAAATTATGCTTAACAACAACAACAACAATCATCACATATAACGAAAACATCTCAACACTCTCATATAACAAATCATCTCAAACATCTTCACATGGAAAATCATCTCAAACATCTAAGACACAAGACTCGACAAATGCAACCTCTAAACGTCTTAAACATCATGCATGTGGTACCATTTTAAGCATTAATATGCTTCACCGTCGCTTTGAGCATATGCTCCACCGTCGCTTTGAGCATATGCTCCACTGTCGCTTTGAGCAAAAGCTCCACCGTCTCAAATTATGCAAATGCATGGACTCAACTCTTTGCAACTTAAACAAGTTACACACAACATCTTAACATCATTTACGACTCTTGACTGACACATGCAATTATAACAATACATGGCAGCAACTCAGCACATTTAACACATATTCACAACACATAATCATCATTGCAATATTATTCAAACGTCATTCATATATCTCACTTAACAAACATGTAAATCATAAATTAACGCCAACAATTAAAAACATCTTAAAAGCATCATTACCACTTTACTCGCTGCGGCGAGTGGTTTGCTCGCCTTGCGAGCGATGCCGTTTTGCTCGCCCCGGCGAACTCTCGCAGAACAGGGTATGAGTTCACTCAATTTCTCACCAAAACTCATCCAATCTCTCATGTTATGCCTCTAAACTTTCAGAATTATGATACTAGTGACTAACCTAGGTTCTGTAACACGTTTTTACAGCAATTGACATCAATCTCACATCAAACCATCAAAATTCATCAATAACCCTAACCTATGAACTCTCTCAAACTCTTTCCCAATCCGTTAGTTAATCATAGACAATTGAATTACAGTATAATATAATCGAAGCTAGGCTCACCCTTACCTGGTAAGTTTGCAGAATCGGGGTTCCCTCTTCTCTGACCACTTTTCTCCCTTTTTGCAAAAGTCTGTAACGCGTACTAACTTTTTCTCTAAACCTAATATCCTTCTTATATCTCTTTTCTAATCTCACTTATCCCACAAAACTCTATCTTATTATAAAAACAACCCCACCTCTCAAAATTATTATTATTATAGTTTATTTTCATATAAAAATATATATATTAACATCACGTATCTTATTTCATTAAACAATAAAATAAGCACTACATCGCAACATAGTCTCATACGTCAAAAACATCATCAAAATCATATAATATATAATAATATACTATACACTCTAATAAAATAATTAAATAAACAAAGTGAGCGTTACAGTCCTTCTCAGACTCCTTCTTCCAACTGTACACCCATACCGACCATCTCTGTGAAGTCCCTGGGCGCACTTCTGACCATCTTCTCATAATAAAATTGATTAAGAGTTTTTAAGAAGAGCTTGGTCATCTCCTTCTCTTCTATACATGGGCTAACTTGGGCAGCGGTATCCCTCCATCGCTGGGCATACTCCTTGAATGTTTCTTTGTCCTTCTGAATCATAGCTTGGAGATCACTTCGATTCGGAGCCATGTCCACATTGAATTTGTATTGTTGCACAAACGCTTCACACATATCATTGAAAGTTCGGAATTCTGTACGGTCCAAATTCATGTACCACTTCAGTGCGGCACCGTCTAAACTGTCTTGAAAGTAATGGATAAGGACCTGATGATCACTGGAATATATGGACATATTTCTCTCACACATTTTTAGATGGTCCTTAGGGCAAGAAGTTCCCTTGTATTTCTCGAAATCTGGGACCTTGAACTTGTGAGGTATCTGGACATTCGGCACCAAGCACAAATCATAAACATCTTTCCCAAATATTTCTTTCCCGCGGAGAGCTTTTATTAAACGATACATCTCATCATAATTCTCCTATAAATCATCCACTCGATCATAGGCCCCCACACTCCCTGAATGGTAGATAGGTCTGTTATCTTGTGAGATAGCACGAACCACATGTGCTGAGTAGGTCATGGTAGCTTGTGGGGTTGTCACAAGAGGCGGAGGAATAGGAATGACATTTTGAGCAGTAGGCATTTGAGCTTCCGATACAAAAGGGCGGAACACTTCACCAAGGCTAATAGGTACGCCTAAGGGTAGGCCTTCAGGCATGGTTTGATGTGGAGTATTGACGGATACTGTCCAACCAGGAATAGTAAAAGGACCGGCTTCAGCCTGAGTGTTGATAGTAAAAGCACCTTCTGATCAAGTACGATGAGGGGCATATTTTGATTCCTTTTAATTTATTTATTTTTAAAAATTATAATAACTGCTATTTAAGAAAATTTAATACTATAAGATTAAGTCCATGTCATCAAAATTGAAGTTCAAATGAAGATAGGGGCTAAATGTTTAATTTTTTAAAAATATCAGGACCATAATTTTAGGGAAAACATAGGGAGGTCAAAATTGCATATTTAGTAAAATAGGGGAACCAAACCTGCTCTATAATCCCCACTCCAAGGGGACAAAAACTACAATAGCTAATAAGAATAAACACGGCTTTATGAGAAATAATATTATTTTTCGCCAGCAAAAAACATAATGTTTGCTAGGTTCTGGAAGGTGTCCAATTTCTATTGTAGTTTTGGCTCTGTCTCTTAAATTTTTAAGTGCTATTGGTTTTTGTTAATTTTCTATAGATTTCTTTGGAATGTTGATGAGTTTATGTTTATTGTGTTTAGTTTGCTTTCTTGCTTGCTTACTTGTTGTAGGGTTGTGATTTCTAGTCTTGTAATATATTTTTAGTACTTATGTATAATACAATTTTTTATTCTTGGAACACCTTGTACTTTAAATAATTTAGTAAGTTTTTCAAAAATAAAACTTTGTCGTCAAAGATTCTACAATGAATGTAAAATATTAATATCATTACAAATCAACCTTCATCAAAACTCATATGCATTTCAAGATAATTACTGTTATGACACAATCTTTAAATTCAACAAATCAAATTACACTTGTGGTAGTTTTTTTTTATTTAAAGTAAAAAAACAAAGAACATAGAAAGAACAAAATTAATAATCAAATTTCTACGGGATTGACAAGCAAATCATTAATATATGTCTTCATTAGCCCGTCAGAGTGTGTGTAGTTATCCGAATCTTTGTAAAAAACCTCAATAAAACGCGAAAGATTGAGAACACAAGTTAGAATAGGTAACGGAACTTCAGTTGGCTTAAGACATTCCTGATTTATATCTTTCCAAGCGTTGTCAATTTTCTTTTGGCATTCTTGAATTGCAGCTTCCCTATTCAAATCATATTCCCTCATATAACATTCCAAGTATGAAGAAACATGTCCTCTTTTCTGCTCAAACTGTTTATCAAAGTATATAAATCATATTAGATAAATTAGATATATCAAGAGTCACATTTCTTCATTATTTCAACTTATTATATTAATTTTTAAAACGTTTTTAAAAAAATACCTCGCTTGACACAATTTCATCCCTAAGCCTGCAATGTATAGCAGCAGCATTAACAATTTTTGGATTGTTAGTTACCCAATCAAAGATGTCTTTTGTCGCTATGTTTCCCATTCCAATGTAAGAAGTCGTAGCTAACACTGGGTAACCACTTGATATTGTTGATATGTGCATGTACTCCTCTGTTGTTGGTGTATAGTTAGCATTCAGCCATCTGGCCTCACTCATATATGCTTGGATTATGTTTTTGAACTGTCATTAGTTTACAATATAAAATAAACGTTAATAGGTTGTGTACCAAAAAATCCTATGTAATTAAATGATGTTAAATTGTATTAGCAATTTTTTTTAGTTTTCATCTAACCACTAATTAAAATGTCAAGATATATCTTTCGTAGAATTAATATTACAAATGAGCTCTTTTACAACAAAACAAAATTTATCATCGTTATTACTACGAACTGAGTTCATATAACCATGGATAATAAGTTTTTTGCATTAATTTTTATTCTTTGATAGTAGAAATTTTTTAAACATTGCATTCAATCAAATAACCTCATGATGATACAATTTTCTTTGTCAAGTCATCACGATGATACTTTATCATGTTAATGAACTGAGTTAATAAAATCATGGATAATAAGTTTTGTACATTAATTTTTATTGATATTAGAAAACTTTTTAACATTACATTCAATCAAATAACTTCATGAAGATATATTTTTCTTGGCCAACTCGTTATGGTGATACTTTATCATGTTAATTCCTAAAATGATGTAAAAATGTTTTAAAGTTGAGATTTGATATGATATATGTATTTATATTGATAGTGTGTATAGATAAAATCCTAAACTTCCATTTGATAACCATACAAACTTTAAAATTAAATCTTTGTTCAATTGTTGAATAAATTATAAATCACTAACAAAACAAATTTTAAAAATATTCCAACTCAAAACTTGATGACTAGATTAAAGATAAATTCCATATTGTTTTATCTCAAAAGTTTGGTCGCGAATTCAATTATTCTTAACAATAATATTGTATGATGTGCTAACCTTTCAATTGCCTTAGTAAAAAGTTCTAATTCATCAATAGTTCCATATGCATCATATGTGTCATCAACGTATGATAAAATGGAGATAAATTTTGACATCATTTTCCTTGCTTGAGAATATTGGGGCTCAAAATATACGGTCATTACCCAAAAGCAACATTCTACTACTCTATCTCGTGCATACGGTAGTTTTTGAGCAATATCCAACTCCTTCCACCACCTATATATAAAGACAAAAAATAGTATAGGAAATTAGTATAATTATTTTTTGAACTCAAGTTAATATACTTTTATATTTTGATGTAGGCTCAAAATCTACTTACTTGCTAATGTTTCCAAATTCCTTTTGATGTAGGTTTTGGAGCATATTAAAATCCAATTTTGCCAATGCAAGTAGAATTTCATTATGGGATGAATCTTGCTCATAGATGGAAATGTAACTTCTTGCCACTAGCCTAGGCAAGTTTTTACGCAGAGATTGTTTTAAGCTTTGTTTTACTTGTGTTGCAAGAGAAGGACTCAATCGGGTGGCCATGGACTCAAGGTGACCAGAAGAAAAAGCCAAAGCCTCTTCCAATATCTTTTCACCATGAACCATCATATGTGAGGCTTCGTACAAGTTTAACATGCCCTCAACATCTACGACCAATGTTTCACTGAAGTTTCCTTGCTCGTCCTTGAATTGGTTGAACACATCTAGTATTTTTATTAGACAACCGCAATAATATTAAACAACAATTAGAGACATATTAATTTATAAATATATATAAATAAGAAACCAAAGCAAGATTGAAAAATTCATTATGCAATCTAGATAATGTATAGTGTGTTTCTGAAATACGAAAAAGGTTCTTACTTAATAAGATCCTACATGTATATCATTAATATTACTTTTATAATCATTAAGTTGAGATATATATACCAGGTGAAACGTAAAATCCATGTTGCCTCAACACCCTAAATAGCACAGCAAGAGAATGCAGGTTGTCTTTGAGAGTTATTTCTCCATTTTGAACATAACTCTTGTAAATATGTTCCAAAACTTGATTAATTTCGTCTTCAAAATGATAGCTCACACCCAAACGACATATTGAGTCAATCAAGTTCACTTTTTCCAAGGGTTTCTCTGTTTTTGAGACAAGCATTTGTCTAACCTCCTTTTTTAGTTTATCAATTTGTGCCGCAATATTCATATCAGGTCCCTGTATGTATTCAAAACATACATATGATATTAGAATAAATTGATAAATGATACTTAATTGTGGTTATGGATCAACCTATGTACTGCATTTAGCAAAATGAGTCTACAGTATTGTCATTCATGAGTAAATAAATAGTACAAGGTAAATGTGAGTAACTTGAATCCTGGGCTAATATTAAGTGGTTGGTATTCAAATATGTGTGTGCTATCTATGTTGTAAATCCTAGAATATAAAGTTTCATTCCTATTGAAAATATATATAACGTTGCTGTTTATTTAACGAATTACGTACCATAGATTCTGAAGCATACTGAATGAAAAAATCTCCCCAAACGCTAGGGTGGAAATCTGCAACATTTCTTTGCAAAACCGATTTCTCATTAGGATTGATGTAATCTACCGAAGACATACTTAATATTTCAAATGAATGGGATGTTAATTAATCAATGCCTCTTGGTTTGGTTGGGGAAAGAAGAGGTCTAGACCGATATTTATAGTAGATCAATTAAATGCATTAAATCTATTTATAATGTGTACTACTGAACTATTTAAAATATTTAATTTATATCAAGAGAAAAAACATGTGTGTACAAATTCAAAAAATAATAGTTTGTCGAAGAAAAGTTAAACAGATGTTACATTTTATATTTTCTGACTCTAACTATTTTATATTACCCTGTATACGTAAATTGTCTAGCCTTTTTTTGACTCTAACTATTCTATATTTTAATTTATTGCACATGTTATATGCACAAATAATTACAAAGTTAGTTATTTATTATATGTTTAACTGAAACTGTTGGTTGGTGGACATATAATTTAATCCACATCATCACAAAAAAAATAGAAGTAACCACTAAAAAATATATATGTTAACAAAGGTATGCGTGATTGAAACTGTTGGTGTGCGCACAAAATATTTGAATCATGAAAGCCAGCGAATAAAAATAAAAAATTGGTGGGTGCACACATAAGTAAAATTTAAGTTTTATTTTAATAGCAAAGGTATATATGAATGCATATGATTTAAAAGAGATAACGTATGTCTCTTCTAGCTTAACTAATATTTTAGGTTCGAATACAGTTTTGGGCATGTAACAACTTTAAAATTCTTTGGGAGAGTTTGTCGCCGATTTGGGTCCCACAAGGCTGAAGGGATTAGTTTCCGCAGTTGCGCACAGTGAATACCTGGTTTACGCCACAAAAGTAGAATTATTTAATTTTTTAAATGAATAACTTCTTAATTTTATATCATTAAAGAGTGTCCATAAAACACGCGTTACCATGAGAAAAGAATATTAAGAAGAGATTTTGTTCTGTGACAACAAGTATTAATGTTTAGTTCTACATTGCGACTCTTTTCCGACAAGCTTTAATTTGATTGGTCAAGATCCGTCATTGTTCGAGAAATAAAATCATATGGAGCAGTCATAATTGAGGATCTAATGTCAAGAGGAGTTTAGACTGTGAATGGACAGAAGCTGAAAATTTATACGGGTGGTAAAGAGCAAAATGTAGCCACCATTCTGATACGAAGGCTCCACATTTAGAATAGGCGTCGAGCTAGTGACATTGAAAAATTGCTTGCATTACTCATTTATTATTGTGTTTCTGTATTTTTATTTATTTTTTTGGTGCAATTTTCGCTAAGCAACATTTTTTCATCAAGCAAATATCAATTCCTTTCTAGAAAGTTACTTTTACTTGAAAGACAGTGGACAATATGATGTCTTAAGTTACTTTTGCTTGTATTTTGACTATTTATTTTGGTTTATTTTCAAAATTTTGTTTTGATTGGTTGAACGAATTATGCTAAACATCAAATATCAAGGTTTTTGGTTAAATCGTTAACAAATGCATGGTGATGATGGAAATTTTGATGATTGCAAAGCCAAGGTACAAGCTTTTAGCTTTTGTAGAATGTTTACAAGAATTTAAAACTTGTACTTTGTGCAAAACCATTTCCTTCATTGCTCTTCAATAGATTATTTAACTTTGAATCATTCAGAACTAGCCAAAATGTGAGGTACATTTTCACTTACACTATATGCATGGTGACCGACAATTTTGGTGTTTTAACTTAGTACTTGTTAGTTGAATTTTGCTATTTGTTTGGTATGTTTGAAAGCATAGATATGATCAAGGCAATTTTTTAAATTTGAGCACAATTAATTGACCAAATATAGCGTACCTTGTGAGAAAGTGAGTATTTGATAGAACCTCTGAGCCATAACGATAAAATCTGCATCGATTATGAACTGTCAAATTCACTAGGTGAGCCACCTTCGCCCTGCGAATCTACTCTGTTTTCCGAAAATCAATTATATATTTAATTGCGCTGCAAATTCATTAGTCTTTGAACTTTAAAACCCTGATTATTCTTTGTTTACCCAAATCGTACCCGTTGTCTTATGGTGGGAGAACATTTGTTTGAAAATGTTTGTTACATTTAAGTTTGGGACTTAGGGTAAGGTTTGTAATTCATTTTTAAGTGTTTTAATCATTTTCAAAACTATCTTGAAAAAATAAAGAAAAATAAAAATGAAAAAAAAATGAAAAAATTAGAATAAATTTTCAAGAATAGTTCATTCATATTTTTATATCATCATTGGGTTGTTTTTTAAAACAGTTAAAGGATAAAGGAGAAATTTAAATGCCTGTAATTAGATTACTACATATTGTTCATAGGTTGTACATTTTGTGTATACATTTGTACAATTGTAAATAGTAATGAACTCTCTGTTACTCTAGGCCCTTTAGGAAAAATTTCCCAAAAATACAATATATTCTTGTACCCTAGCCTCTTTATAACCTCGAAATTAAAGACCTTAGTGATCTACACTCGATTTTTTCACATAAAAAATGCTAGGATGTATGTCTAAGTTTAACAAGATGATAACACATTGTTGGATTTGAGTCTCACTTCACATATGAGGGTTAATTTTACTTCTTACTTGTCGGGATTGTGTTAGGTATGATTGATGGTCGGATATGGCAAGTGTACCAATCGTTTACCAAGTAATGAAGTGATAAGTAGAGTGTCGTATCCACAAGGATTGTCGTTTTGCCTAAACAACTCGCGTTGCTTATTTTTGTAAGTTGACGATATAAAAGTTAAGGGTTAGAAAGGTTGCAATTTTTATATGTTTGCAACAAAGCAAGTTTACCTGTTTTGGTTGCAAAAAATAAGCAGCAAGTAGGATTCTTCGAATCCCCCCTGTTTATATTGTTGGATATTAAGTAACGGTAATGTCGCGTTTATTTATCTTATGTTGACTATACAATTGATAAGACTATGAGGATGTTGTAACCTAGTCGGTTGTCAAGTTGCACTTGCTTATCGCTCGGTGATCCTTACGTGCGGGGTCTATATTATGTCGGTTGATCTAGGTTTATCCATCCGATGGCTAACTGCACCTGTTGATCACACGGTGATCCTTATGTGCGTGGTCTTGTTAATTCAAAGGTGTCACGTCATTTTTTAGAGATCAAAGCTATTTGATTAGCATTTGACTCACTAATTTATTTCACGACTTGAACTTTTAATTTTTAAAGGAAAGGGGAAAAAAGTTCAAATTACCCATATTTTGAAAAGATTTAGGGTTCGGGGGTTAGTTATATTTAGGGAAGGTATTAGCACCCTAAATATCCATAGTACTTTATGAGAACCACTTAATTTTATTCATTTTTATGTGCTATAACTTACTTGCTTTTTATTTAAAAGAAGGAATTTAAGAAAAGTTATTAAAAGAAAAGAAACAAAAAAAACATTTTTTATTGACATTTTTTATGATTTGGAAGGACTAAATCCTTTGTCTACGTACCCGTGAGGGATCAAAACCTCGTAGTTCGGGGTAAAAATTGACGTTTGATTGGTTTTGTATTTTTTATTAGTTTTGAAAAAAGTTTTAAAGTGAAAAGCCAAATGGCAAAATAAGTTTGTTTGTGTTTTTTAATATTGAAATAAAAGACTCGAAGTAGAATTAATTTGATTGAAGTTTGAATAAAATATAAAAAAATAAGAGGGATCACTTGATTTGAGCGTCAAAGTTTATTTGTGAAAATATTTTTGTGAGTTATGGTTATTTGCATATTTTTGTTGTTTTTAAATAATAACTAAACCGAAATTAAAACTAACGGAGCAATAAATAAAACGTAGGAATTTTGTGGTGACGTTGTATGTCCACAAAAAACATTTAACCTAAATTATGTGTGTCATACCCCAAATTTTGACCAGTTTTATTTTGTTTATTTACGTATGTCGTTCGTTTTTAGCTTTTCGTTCACGCTCTAATTCCCGTGATATCTGTTTTTAATCGTATTGTGATCGCATTTAATTTTTTACGTCGTTTATATTTTAATGTCACTCGTGTGTTAATTTCTTAATTTTTACTCGCGTTTTATGCGTATTTTATTTATCGTAAAGTCTACGTTTTAAAACTCATTTTGTTCACGTCGTTGATTTACTATTTTATTTAGCGTTAAAAAAAGCCGCGTATTTCAGTCGTCTCAGACGAAATTTCGGCAGAGAGGTATTTTAAAATACCTCATTTTTTGGTTCCGACGGGACATTTTTATTATTTCTTTTATTTTATTATTAATTTTCGTTTTTTTATTATTATTTATTTATTTAGTTATTTCTTTTTTTTTATTTATTTATTTGTTGTTATTCATTTATCTGATTTTATCTTTTTTAGGTCATTCAGTCCACATGTCAGCTTGTTATTGGGCCTGGTCCAACTTTTTCTCCAAGTTTCAGCAGGGGTATTTTCGTCATTTTAATGTATCAGAGACTTTGTACTATTTAAAGTACTGTTCACGCGTCAGAAAGGCCCCTAATGTCAGAATCAAGTCACAATCAGTCAGAAAAGCATCAAATAACCAACAAACACTAAACCACTTTCTCTCTCCAAAACTCTAGATCAAAACCATCAAAATACTCATGAACATCATGAATATCACATGAACACTCATGAACACAAATTTTCCAGCAACCATTCACAGTTCACCATTGAACCAAAAATCATTTAAACATCAAATATAACCACAATTTTTCGAAATCCAAACAACAACAACAACACAAGATTTCGGCCAACCTATACCAACAACCATAAGCCATTTTCGGCCAAAACATCAACACAAAGAGGACCGAAACGCAAGGGACCAAAACATGTGAGCAAGAGTGGCAAACGCGTGAAGAAGGAAGGCCGAACCAAAACGTGAAAAGGGAAGAACAACACGCAAAGGAAGAACGCGGCCGAAAACGCAAGAAGAGAAGAAGAACAAGGTAGTTTCTTCATGACTTTTTTGGTGTTTTTTTTGTGAGCTTTAATTGTAGATCTAGGGCTTTTGTGTATTGTTTTTGAAAATCCAAGGCCGGATCTACGAAGAGAAGAAGGAGAGGAAGAGATTGATGTAAAAAAATTTTAAAAAAAAGGAGTCCACCGCTCCGACGCGGCGGCGCTCCGGCCGGCCACCTCGTCGGAGCACCACTTCCGGCCGCCCCAACCATCTTCTTCGGCGAGGAGATTTTACAGAGAAGGGAGAGCTCTCATGTGTTTTTTTTGTTAGAGAGAGAAAAGGTTTTGGAAAATGAGAGAAAAAAGACATGAGGCCTTTTTATACTTCCCCTTCAAACCGGTTCGGTTTCATCTGGACCGATCCAGGATGAACCGAACCGGTTCCTCAGCCCGGCCCAGCTTCAGTTTTTTCCTTTGGCCCATTCTTTGGCTGTTTGTTTTGTTTTATTGCTATGTACACCCATTTTCTGCTGCCTGCACCCCCTGCATGTGTTTTTGTGGTAACTTTTATAATTTCATGCATTTATTTTTTAATTTATACAATATTTGAACTATGTTCCATGCATTTTTAATTAGTATTTTAATTTTCACATCATGCATAATTTTTTGTTTTAGTTCATAGCTAAATTTCTATCTCATATAATTTTTTTTTGTGTATTTAGGCATTTAAAAAATCTTTTTCCTTCTTTATTTTAAAAACTATTTCTAATTTGTTTACTTTATTTGTTTATTGTTCTCTTTTTATTTGTTTTTTTTGTGTTTGCATTATTATTATTCACCATCTCATGCATATTTTTTCTTGTCACTTATTTCATTGTCATTATTGCATGCATATTTAATTTTTTCGTCATTTTTTTTTATTTTTGCCATTTGGTTTAGTTTGTAATTAGGGAAATGATGTAATTTATTTTTTTGCGCATTTTTTTTCTTTTAAGACCATAGAATGTATTTAGGGTATGTAATATGTAACCGACATACGCACTGACACATGCACCGACACTTTACCACTTTATTTATCGCTTTACGCTTATTTATTTTTTCCGCCGTTACGCGGGTTCACCGTTAGTTTAGCAAAATATTTTCATCAAAAAAATCAAAAAAAAATCAAATTCAAATTTCTTTAAAGTAAACCTTGGCTTGTAACCCAAGTGATTTTTCCTTTTATTTTTCTTAATCAAATGTTAATCAATTTAATATCCACATTAGACATGGATTTCTTGCAATTTAAAAATTAACCAACTTCATCGTATTTTCTTCTCATGCCTTGAGGCCTCTCATCTCTTCTTAAAATCTCTTTTTTTCAAAAAATGTTAAAATTAATTCAACCCATCAAAAAGTTCTTTAGCCGAACTACTTGATTTTGATCCCGATTTATTTGGGTAAGTAGGCAAAGGGTTTTAGCCCTTCCAAATCAATAAAAATAACCAAAACATGCTTCGTCTTTCTCCTTTCTTTCACTTTAACTCTTAAATAATTTTTGAATAAGTAAAATTAATTTAGCGCAAGATTAAGAATAGGTAGAAGGTTCCTATGAGATACCATAGTCGGTTCGGGTGCCTAACACCTTCCCCAATCGAAACCAACCCCCGGATCCAAGGTCTTATAAGGGTTTTTACTCACCTTTTCCCTTCCCGCGAATAAAAGTTGAGAGTTCAATGATTAAAGGTTCAAATCCGATCAATGATTTTGATACCCGAAAATCGAGAGCACAATGTGTAAAGCATAAAAAAAAGAGTAAAAAGACACACACACAGACAACCCCTTTTATTTATGATGTTTACATTGAACTAGGATACATTCTAATTCATGTGCAATAAAAATAAATGAAGAAAAAAATAAATATGCATGATTAACTAATAAACCTAAACTAAAAATGCATGAATGATTTACATTGGACTAATATACATTTTAAATTCCATGTGATAAAAGTAAATGACAAAAAATAATTATGGACAAATAAATGAATAAAAAATATGCAGCCTAATCTAATAAATATAAAAATGATGAAATGCAAAAGAAAAAAAAAATGCAACAGAAATTAAAATGTATGAAGAAAGAGAAATAAAGAAAATGAGATGCAAAAGGGGGTGCAGGCAGGATGAAGGGGTATGCAGAAGTAAAAAAAGAATTGAGCCTTAAAATAAGTTGGGGCATGTCAGACTAAGGGGAAAATTTTGGGCCATCTGATTGAGATCGTACATGACAGATCTGATCATGGAATGGAATGTTAGGGGCCTGTTGGATTAAAAATCAAAGGGATAAGGGAGCGTGGGTGCATGGCAAGCTATACACCCTTGCCCAATGGAATGGGAGAGATTATAAATAGGCTTTAACAGCCTTTTCAATCATTTTCTCCTCCCTTTTCTCTCTGTTCTTTCTTTTCTCTCTTCCCCGATTTAAAAAATAAGCTTTTTCTTATTTTATTTTTTGCGGGTTCACACCGTTTCCCAATCCTACTCACTTCTAACACAACAAAAACATCAAAAAAGGTACGAAACGCCTAAGATCTAAAAAAACATTGAAACAACCTTTTTTTTCTTGTGTCCGATTTGTTGTGTTCGTACTGACTGGTTCGACTCATGTGTTTGCAACGACGGATTTGAATTGTTCTTCGGTGTTGTGGGACCGTTTGTGAAAGTTCGAGGATTTGTTGTGGTTGTGTTCGATCGGCAGTTTTGATTGGTTTGACGCCGGTATGTACTAGATTCGGTTGTGTGTGGTTTTGTGTGAGATGACTGGTTTGTTTACAGTTTGAGTGGTGTACGGATTGTGCTTGCCGATTTGGATTTTGATGTGGTTTGTTGTGATTTTGTGTTCGCTGGTTTTGGGTTATGGGTTTGACGTCATGACTGGATATGATTGCGGCTACGTGTGATGTTGAGTTTGTTTTATGTTGTTTCAGGTTTCTTGATCGAGGTTTAGTTGTGACTGGAAATTGGGATTGATAGTTGTTGGTTGATGAAATTGTGTTGCGGCCGTTATTTTGCAGGTTTATATGACTGAGTTTTATAGTGTTAGGATTGGGACTAGGGTTTGTTAAACAGAAGCACAAAATATGTGCTTTGGATTGGGATGGAGATGACGAAAGCATATTTTTGTTCCTGAATTTGGGACGCAAATGAGTGGTGACCTGCCGATGGCGTGGCCCCATGGATCTTTGCAAAAATGGAAAATGGTAAATATAATAGGAAGGGTACTATTGGGATCGATAACTGTATGAAGGTAAGATGGAAAGTGACATTGTCTACTATCTGTAAGATAGTCGTATGATGACAAATGACATGTATTACCTACTATCGGAATCGATAGCTGTATGAAGGTAAAATGAAGGTGACATCTTGTGACCAGACACACTTGGGATGACACTTTTGAGAAAATTGAATATGTATTTGCAAGTTGTTCATATGGAGAACCTGCCACTTGACATAAGTTAAAAGGGTAAATGCAAGTTGTTCGTTCGTTGGAAATTGCCACTTGAAATGATTGAGAACTAAACTGAAGGGATACGACCAAACAAGACTCTAGGTGACTAATGCAACCATGTATGAATGATGTAGTGTATATGATGTGTATGCATGAATGTATGAATACGTGAAAGTATCAATGTATGATTGTATGAATGTATGGATGTAAAAATGTATGAATGTACAACTTGTACGACTGTATAATTGTGTAACTGTATGTGATAGATGACCTCGATGAGACGAGACAAAACTGGTAAGATAGGAGGTGGACTCACATCGCGGTACAAAAACTCGGCAAACTTCCTTGGAGTTGATACTACTGTGAACAAATCGAGCCGGTGATGGGGTAAAACTCGGGACAAGGTAGCAACTGATGCCTCCTAGGGATAAAGCCCATTGTTGACCAAAATTCTAGAAGAAGTCGCCAATTGTAAAAACGGCACAGAGTATCCCTCCATTGGTATGCCTCAGCAGTAATGCTTTTTCGTATATTTTTTTAAAAATCCCTAACTTTTTCCTGGACCGCCCTTTCGGGTTTTCAGTACACCGCGAGTATATTCCCTTTTTTGTGCTCCTAATTTTTTCCTGGACCGTCCTTTCGGGTTTTCAGTCCACCAGAACGCTCTCTAGTGTCTAAGTCGCGTTTTCAGGTTTTTAACTTAGTGAGCTTTTTTTTTTTTTTTTGTATTTTTAGATTGTGATTGCATCTTGCTCAAAGCAGAGGTCCTTTCCATAGTGTTTAACCATGTTTCTCTTCTGTAGTGTAACCGTTCTCGAGGCGGATGCTGATTTATGCTTCACCTACTCACGGGATTAAAGAGAGAGTGTTTATTGTTTACACTTTTCAAAAGATGTAAAAAAAGTTTTGTATTTTGAAATTTTTTTTGCTTCAAGTATTGCCATAAAAAATAGAAGAAATTTTGTAAATAGAATAAATGAGAGTTCCAAGTAAATGGGCACAGGCTCAAATTCGATGAATTGTGTGGTGGCCTGCCGATGGTGTGGCCCCACGGATCTTTGCAAAAATGGAAAATGGTAAATATAATGGGAAGGGTACATTGAACACAATAACTTTTATTCCCCCTAACAACTTTGAATTGCTCCTGTTCTGAGTGTTTGATCTGTAGATGCTTCAAATTGGAGGTTTTCTGATAGTTGGATGCCCCAAGTGGATTGTGCCTGACTTGATGCAGTTACTTTGTCATGATCCTTAAGTTTTGCATAGATAGCCCTTTCGGGTTTTCAATCTATTCGGATAATCATTTTTTTCATGTCTCTAATTTTTGTCTAGACCGCCCTTTCAAGTTTTCAGTCCACCGAGACGCTCATTTTTTCCTAAGCCGCCTTTTCAGGTTTGCGACTTATCGAGCTTTTATTTTAGACAGAGTATTTCTTGACTTCACCGACATTCATAGGATGTGTGAGTTTGTCACCATCCATAGTTGTAAAAGTCATTGCACATGAGCCTTCATAGTTAGGCGTCCACTTGCCCCTGGAGTCCAGTTGAGAATATATATGTATGTTTTTGCACAAAATCTCCTTCACGGGGCGCCCTTTCTTGTTGAAAGCTTGTTTCATCCTCTTTTGATATAGTTGTCCATGACACAAGGTGGTCATGCGTTTAAGTTCAATCAAGCTTTGCTTTCATCATAACTCCTATTGACAGGACTTCGACATCCACAGGATGCACGACCTTCATGTTGTATACTGAGGGAATGAGGGAGTTGCCCCTGTTGAAATGTGTAGTGAAGCACGATGCCCATGTGAGACAACAATACCATCTCATGTCGGTGTTTGTAAGTGACTGCCATCTTCTGGACAATCTTCTTGATTTTTGTTTGCAGCTTCGACGACTAAGATGCCCAAGTATACGAGAGATTTCGTCGGGAATCTCTTCAATTTCCTCTTCTTCATCTTCGGACATATGAAACTCAAAATTGGAAGAGAGTACAAGATTAATGTGTTCAACGAGATTATTTATGTTTAGTCTGCATTTATGTTTGGTTTTAGAAAGTGAATGATTGTATGCAGACATTTGGAAATGATTAAGAAAAGAAATTTTTGGTTTTTTGTGTTACCATTTTCCAAAAAAAGCACAACATAAAAACAAAGTCAGGATCAAAACGACCATTTTATTAATGATGGTAAATACATGAAGCAAAAAGCCATACACAAGTTCACTTTTGTCTTGGGCAGGACGAAAGGATTTTTTTTTTGAAAAGCAACAAACAACAAACAAACACATTATTTGAACAGATAAGTAGTAGAAGGAACATCAAAAGCGACCCAACTGCGGCTAACCCTTTCATGTGTCACAACATCAGCTATCGTGATTTGACGGCGGATTAGTTTCACACATTTGGAGTCAAGTCTTAGAAGGTCAGACGGTTGGTTCGGATCAAATTCCAGACTGCATTCTTTAGTGCGTTACAATGTTCAATATCATAGCCAGGTGCCCTTGATGGAAGGCACAGAAAAGGTCAGGTATATACCATGCTGGCAATCTTTTTGGTACCGGAGGAAGGGCCTTGGTCTGGACCAGATTCGTTTCGAGCAAATGTGGAAGCAAATCTGCATATTTGACGGGATTTGGGGTAAATCGCGTCCTTGAAGTCTGTTGTTGAGGTTAATGTTGCTGTTGATATGGTTTATGAGGATTCTGTTGGAATTGTGGCACATAGCCCGATTGTTGAATGGCATTGGTAGCGGGTGTGATTGCAGCAACGTGTTGAGAAGCTGAATATTTTTGCTGAAGTCTCCTATGGGCCACCATGCTCACTTTTTGTTCGTTGTTTGTCGCAAAGTTGTTCCCAAATATCTTTGTACTGCCGACAAGTACTCTTTCCTTAACTAATCGTCCTTATAACACCCCGAAAATCCCAACATAAAAATTCATACATATAATCAGAGTATATCGCATATTCAGGATGTCACATTTCATAAAACTTTAAACAAAATGAATAATAATTTATTCCTCATCAATGTTCAAACGTAGCAGCGGAATCATAATCCAAAACTCCTTAAAATTCATAGTCAAGTCACAAACATCATAATTAGTCCAAAATGATACATAAAGGAATAGAAACAAATAGTAAGGTCCCCATCCCGTTATGTATCAGAGCTCTTATGACATCACACAGGGAAATCCTCACACGTCGAACCTATGCTTGGTCACCTGCACTTGCCCACAAGGCGTCAATTCCAACAGAAGGGGTGAGATTCACAACAATTATATTAACACATAATTCAAAATTATGCTTAACAACAACAACAACAATCATCACATATAACGAAAACATCTCAACACTCTCATATAACAAATCATCTCAAACATCTTCACATGGCAAATCATCTCAAACATCTAAGACACAAGACTCGACAAATGCAACCTCTAAACGTCTTAAACATCATGCATGTGGTACCATTTTAAGCATTAATATGCTTCACCGTCGCTTTGAGCAAATGCTCCACCGTCGCTTTGAGCAAAAGCTCCACCGTCTCAAATTATGCAAATGCATGGACTCAACTCTTTGCAACTTAAACAAGTTACACACAACATCTTAACATCATTTACGACTCTTGACTGACACATGCAATTATAACAATACATGGCAGCAGCTCAGCACATTTGACACATATTCACAGCACATAATCATCATTGCAATATTACTCAAGCGTCATTCATATATCTCACTTAACAAACATATAAATCATAGATTAACGCCAACAATTAAAAACATCTTAAAGCATCATTAAAGATTGTAATTTAGGTCATAAAACATCTCTAACACTATCCAAAGGTCTACCCTCAAAGCTTCGTTCAAAACAGAATTACAAAACTCAAGTTATAATGGTCTGAGACCACATTACTCGCTATGGCGAGTGGTTCTGCTCGCCTCGCGAGCGCTATATGGTATTCTGTTACCACTTTACTTGCTGTGGCGAGTGGTTTGCTCGCCTCGCGAGCGATGCCGTTTTGCTCGCCACGGCGAGTAGGTTTGTTCGCCCCGACGAACTCTCGCAGAACAAGGTACGGGTTCACTCAATTTCTCACCAAAACTCATCCAATCTCTCATGTTATGCCTCTAAACTTTCAGAATTATGATACTAATGACTAACCTAGGTTCTGTAACACGTTTTTACAGCAATTGACATCAATCTCACATCAAACCATCAAAATTCATCAATAACCCTAACCTATGAACTCTCTCAAACTCTTTCCCAATCCCTTAGTTAATCATAGACAATTGAATTACAATATAATATAATCGAAGCTAGGCTCACCCTTACCTGGTAAGTTTGCAGAATCGGGGTTCCCTCTTCTCTGACCACTTTCCTCCCTTTTTGCAAAAGTCTGTAACGCGTACTAACTTTTTCTCTAAACCTAATATCCTTCTTATATCTCTTTTCTAATCTCACTTATCCCACAAAACTCTATCTTATTATAAAAACAACCCCACCTCTCAAAATTATTATTATTATAGTTTATTTTCATATAAAAATATATATATTAACATCACGTATCTTATTTCATTAAACAATAAAATAAGCACTACATCGCAACATAGTCTCATACGTCAAAAACATCATCAAAATCATATAATATATAATAATATACTATACACTCTAATAAAATAATTAAATAAACAAAGTGAGCGTTACAACTCTCCCCCACTTAAAGGATTTTCGCCCTCGAAAATCTTACCTCGATTAAACAACTCTGGATATGACTCCAGCATCTTGCTTTCAAGCTCCCAAGTTAAGCTTTCACCGGTCGCTCCACTCCAAACAACTCTCACTAGAGGTATCTCCTTGCCTCTCAACATCTTCACCTTGTGATCATCGATCCTCAAGGGTAGAGTCTCAACCGTAAGGTTGTCTCTCACTTGTACATCGTCACTTTGGATCACATGAGATGGATCCGGAACGTACTTCCTCAGTTGCGACACATGAAAAACATCATGCAAATTCGATAGATGCGGTGGTAATCCAACATGATATGCCACCGTCCCAATCCTCTCTGATATCTTATACGGACCAATAAACTTTGGAGTCAACTTCTTCGACTTCAAGGCACGACCTACACCGGTCATTGGAGTAACTCGCAAAAACACATGATCTCCCTCTTGGAAATCAATGTCCTTCCTACGCTTGTCATGATAACTCTTTTGTCGACTCTGCGATGCTTTCATCTTCCCTTGGATCATTCTTACCTTCTCGGTGGTTTGTTGAACAATCTCTGGTCCTAAAACCACACTTTCACCCGACTCAAACCAACACAACGGAGTTTTACATCTTCTTCCATACAAAGCCTCGAAAGGTGCCATTCCAATACTAGAATGGTAACTGTTATTGTAAGTGAACTCTATTAACGGAAGATGACTATCCCAAGCTCCTCCTTGTTCAAGTTTCACACACTCTCAACAAACAGGTACTTCAAGCTCATGTGATCACTAAACACTTCAAACCTCGAACCATACAAATAGTGTCTCCAAATTTTCAACACAAATACTACTGCAGCCAACTCAAGATCATGGGTAGGATAATTTCGTTCATGAATTCTCAACTGCCTGGATACATAAGCAACCACTTTACCGTCTTGCATAAGTACACCACCTAAACCCAACTTAGACGCATCACAATACACCACAAAAGGTGCTTCAGGCTTTGGCAAAATTAAAACTGGAGCCGTTGTCAACCGCTTCTTCAACTCATTGAAGCTACTCTCACATTGAGCATCCCACACAAAGGATTTACCTTTACACGTCAAACGCGTTAATGGAAGTGCCAACTTAGAAAACCCCTCTATAAATCTTCTATAATAACCAGCCAATCCCAAAAAGCTTCTAATCTCAGTAACCGACTTCGGAGTCTCCCATTGCGACATTGCTTCAACTTTAGACGGATCAACTGCTATACCATCACCAGAAATAATATGACCAAGAAAACTAACTTCTTTCAACCAGAACTCACACTTAGACAATTTAGCATACAACTTCTTTTCTTTCAATACTTGCAAGACAATCTTCAAATGTTCAGCATGTTCTTCTTCGGATTTGGAATATATTAGAATGTCGTCAATAAACACAACCACAAAACGATCCAAAAATGCCTGAAAGGTCCGATTCATATACTCCATAAATACTCCTGGCGCGTTCGTAACACCGAAAGGCATCACTTTATACTCATAATGACCATATCGAGTTCTAAAGGCCGTCTTCTGCATATCTTCATCTTTCACTTTTATCTAATGATAACCCGATCTTAAATCAATCTTGCTAACACACACGTGCACCCACTAACTGATCCCTCAAATCATCAATCCTCGGAAATGGATATATATTCTTTATAGTTACCTTGTTCAACTGACGATAGTCAATACACAACCTCATACTCCCATCTTTCTTCTTTACTAGCAATACAGGCGCTCCCCAAGGTGAAACACTTGGTCTTATAAACTTCTTCTCAAGCAAATCTTCCAATTGCTTCTTTAACTCAGATAACTCAGAAGCTGACATACGGTAAGGTGTCATAGACACAGGCTTCGTTCTAGGAACAAGATCAATCGCAAATTCAACTTCTCTTTCAGGAGGCACATCAGGAATCTCATCAGGAAATACTTCAGGAAAATCACACACCACTTGCAATTTGTCAACCTTCTCTTGATTCTCAATAGATAAAGATGCCATCAGAGAAAACATCAAAATTCCATCTCGTTCCAATTGTTTCAGCTGCTTGGTAGATAAAAATTTTGCTCCACTTTCTTCCTCTTCAGATGAGAAATACACCGTCTTACGAAAACAGTTGATATGCACACGGTTGTACTCCAACCAATTCATCCCAAGAATCACATCCATACTAGTCAAAGGTAGACAGACTAAATCCATCTCAAAATTACGATCAAACATAGACAAAGGACAACTCAAACATACACGAGAAGTAGTCACCGAACCCTTAGCTGGAGTTTCGACAACCATCTCTCCATTCATATTAGACATAACAAGACCCAACTTAACAACACAATCATAAGCAACAAAACAATGCGTAGCGCCAGTATCAATAACAGCAACTAAAGGTATATCATTAATATAGCAAGTACCTCTGATCAAACGATCCTCATTTTCAGTCTGAGTACCGGTCAACGTGAAAACCCTTCCAGTAGTCCTAGCTCTCTTTGGCTTCTTGCATTGCGAGCCAATATGTCCTTGCTCATCCCAGTTGAAGCATACAACATCGTCAAACTTGCAGTCTGGGGTAATATGCCCTTTCTGTCCGCATCGGTAACACCTCTTCACATCTACAGGACACACATTACTCTTATGGCCTTTCTTCCCGCAATTAAATCAGGTAATCTCAGCAAAAGCATCCTTATTCTGAGATCGCCTCTCATCATTAACTCTTTGTTTACCCTTATCTCTAGGAGCATCATAAGGTTTAGGACGACTCTGTTGACCCTTAGCCTTTCTGTCATTCACTACCTTGTAGTGAGCCTTGGTATCCTCCTCATAGATTCTGCAACTACTCACCAGCTCAGAGAAATTTCGAATCTTTTGGTAACCAATCGCCCTTTAAATCTCAGGACGCAAGCCATTCTCAAATTTGATACACTTGGAAAACTCAGCATTCTCAGCAGTATAGTGTGGGTAAAACTTTGCCAGTTCCACAAACTTTGAAGCATACTCAATCACAGACATATTCCCTTGCTTCAGCTCAAGGAACTCGATCTCCTTCTTCCCCCGGACGTCCTCAGGAAAGTAACGGTTCAGGAATTCCCTCCTAAACACCAGCCAAGTCACAGCAGCACCTCCTTCTTCAAGGATAGGTCGAATACCAACCCACCAGTCATCAGCCTCCTCAGCTAACATGTGGGTACCAAACCGTACCATCTGACCGTCTTCACAGTGCATCACCCTAAAGATCCTCTCAACTTCCTTGAGCCACGTCTGAGCCCCATCAGGATCATATCGCCCTTTGAAGGTAGGCGGGTGGTTTCTCAGAAAAGTCTCCAACATTCTCGTCCCATCGTTTCCACCAGCGTTGTTCTGATTACCCACAACTTGGGCCATTGCTTGCAAAGCAGCAGCAAGAGCAGCATCATTTCTTCCAGCCATCTTATTTCTCTACAAAGAAAACATAAGTTAGAATAATATAACTATAGTATTCTAACTCTATGATATCGTCACTCGACTCTCTAATTGGCCGGACGGACCGACCTGCTCTGATACCAATTGTAACACCCCGAAAATCCCAACATAAAAATTCATGCATATAATCAGAGTATATCGCATATTCAGGATGTCACATTTCATAAAACTTTAAACAAAATGAATAATAATTTATTCCTCATCAATGTTCAAACGTAGCAGCGGAATCATAATCCAAAACTCCTTAAAATTCATAGTCAAGTCACAAACATCATAATTAGTCCAAAATGATACATAAAGGAATAGAAACAAATAGTAAGGTCCCCATCCCATTACGTATCAGAGGTCCTATGACATCACACAGGGAAATCCTCACACGTCGAACCTATGCTTGGTCACCTGCACTTGCCCACAAGGCGGCAATTCCAACAGAAGGGGTGAGATTCACAACAATTATATTAACACATAATTCAAAATTATGCTTAACAACAACAACAACAATCATCACATATAACGAAAACATCTCAACACTCTCATATAACAAATCATCTCAAACATCTTCACATGGCAAATCATCTCAAACATCTAAGACACAAGACTCGACAAATGCAACCTCTAAACGTCTTAAACATCATGCATGTGGTACCATTTTAAGCATTAATATGCTTCACCGTCGCTTTGAGCAAAAGCTCCACCGTCTCAAATTATGCAAATGCATGGACTCAACTCTTTGCAACTTAAACAAGTTACACACAACATCTTAACATCATTTACGACTCTTGACTGACACATGCAATTATAACAATACATGGCAGCAACTCAGCACATTTAACACATATTCACAGCACATAATCATCATTGCAATATTATTCAAGCGTCATTCATATATCTCACTTAACAAACATGTAAATCATAAATTAACGCCAACAATTAAAAACATCTTAAAGCATCATTACAGATTGTAATTTAGGTCATAAAACATCTCTAACACTATCCAAAGGTCTACCCTCAAAGCTTCGTTCAAAACAGAATTACAAAACTCAAGTTATAGTGGTCTGAGACCACATTACTCGCTATGGCGAGTGGTTCTGCTCGCCTCGCGAGCGCTATATGGTATTCTGTTACCACTTTACTCGCTGCGGCGAGTGGTTTGCTCGCCTTGCGAGCGATGCCGTTTTGCTCGCCACGGCGAGTAGGTTTGCTCGCCCCGGCGAACTCTCGCAGAACAGGGTACGAGTTCACTCAATTTCTCACCAAAACTCATCCAATCTCTCATGTTATGCCTCTAAACTTTCAGAATTATGATACTAGTGACTAACCTAGGTTCTGTAACACGTTTTTACAGCAATTGACATCAATCTCACATCAAACCATCAAAATTCATCAATAACCCTAACCTATGAACTCTCTCAAACTCTTTCCCAATCCCTTAGTTAATCATAGACAATTGAATTACAGTATAATATAATCGAAGCTAGGCTCACCCTTACCTGTTAAGTTTGCAGAATCGGGGTTCCCTCTTCTATTGCCACTTTTCTCCCTTTTTGCAAAAGTCTGTAACGCGTACTAACTTTTTCTCTAAACCTAATATCCTTCTTATATCTCTTTTCTAATCTCACTTATCCCACAAAACTCTATCTTATTATAAAAACAACCCCACCTCTCAAAATTATTATTATTATAGTTTATTTTCATATAAAAATATATATATTAACATCACGTATCTTATTTCATTAAACAATAAAATAAGCACTACATCGCAACATAGTCTCATACGTCAAAAACATCATCAAAATCATATAATATATAATAATATACTATACACTCTAATAAAATAATTAAATAAACAAAGTGAGCGTTACAGTCCTTCTCAGACTCCTTCTTCCAACTGTACACCCATACCGACCATCTCTGTGAAGTCCCTGGGCGCACTTCCGACCATCTTCTCATAATAAAATTGATTAAGAGTTTTTAAGAAGAGCTTGGTCATCTCCTTCTCTTCTATACATGGGCTAACTTGGGCAGCGGTATCCCTCCATCGCTGGGCATACTCCTTGAATGTTTCTTTGTCCCTTCTGAATCATAGCTTGGAGATCACTTCGATTCGGAGCCATGTCCACATTGAATTTGTATTGTTGCACAAACGCTTCACACATATCATTGAAAGTTCGGAATTCTGTACGGTCCAAATTCATGTACCACTTCAGTGCGGCACCGTCTAAACTGTCTTGAAAGTAATGGATAAGGACCTGATGATCACTGGAATATATGGACATATTTCTCTCACACATTTTTAGATGGTCCTTAGGGCAAGAAGTTCCCTTGTATTTCTCGAAATCTGGGACCTTGAACTTGTGAGGTATCTGGACATTCGGCACCAAGCACAAATCATAAACATCTTTCCCAAATATTTCTTTCCCGCGGAGAGCTTTTATTAAACGATACATCTCATCATAATTCTCCTATAAATCATCCACTCGATCATAGGCCCCCACACTCCCTGAATGGTAGATAGGTCTGTTATCTTGTGAGATAGCACGAACCACATGTGCTGAGTAGGTCATGGTAGCTTGTGGGGTTGTCACAAGAGGCGGAGGAATAGGAATGACATTTTGAGCAGTAGGCATTTGAGCTTCCGATACAAAAGGGCGGAACACTTCACCAAGGCTAATAGGTACGCCTAAGGGTAGGCCTTCAGGCATGGTTTGATGTGGAGTATTGACGGATACTGTCCAACTAGGAATAGTAAAAGGACCGGCTTCAGCCTGAGTGTTGATAGTAAAAGCACCTTCTGATCAGGTACGATGAGGGGCATATTTTGATTCCTTTTAATTTATTTATTTTTAAAAATTATAATAACTGCTATTTAAGAAAATTTAATACTATAAGATTAAGTCCATGTCATCAAAATTGAAGTTCAAATGAAGATAGGGGCTAAATGTTTAATTTTTTAAAAATATCAGGACCATAATTTTAGGGAAAACATAGGGAGGTCAAAATTGCATATTTAGTAAAATAGGGGAACCAAACCTGCTCTATAATCCCCACTCCAAGGGGACAAAAACTACAATAGCTAATAAGAATAAACACGGCTTTATGAGAAATAATATTATTTTTCGCCAGCAAAAAACATAATGTTTGCTAGGTTCTGGAAGGTGTCCAATTTCTATTGTAGTTTTGGCTCTGTCTCTTAAATTTTTAAGTGCTATTGGTTTTTGTTAATTTTCTATAGATTTCTTTGGAATGTTGATGAGTTTATGTTTTTTGTGTTTAGTTTGCTTTCTTGCTTGCTTACTTGTTGTAGGGTTGTGATTTCTAGTCTTGTAATATATTTTTAGTACTTATGTATAATACAATTTTTTATTCTTGGAACACCTTGTACTTTAAATAATTTAGTAAGTTTTTCAAAAATAAAACTTTGTCGTCAAAGATTCTACAATGAATGTAAAATATTAATATCATTACAAATCAACCTTCATCAAAACTCATATGCATTTCAAGATAATTACTGTTATGACACAATCTTTAAATTCAACAAATCAAATTACACTTGTGGTAGTTTTTTTTTATTTAAAGTAAAAAAACAAAGAACATAGAAAGAACAAAATTAATAATCAAATTTCTACGGGATTGACAAGCAAATCATTAATATATGTCTTCATTAGCCCGTCAGAGTGTGTGTAGTTATCCGAATCTTTGTAAAAAACCTCAATAAAACGCGAAAGATTGAGAACACAAGTTAGAATAGGTAACGGAACTTCAGTTGGCTTAAGACATTCCTGATTTATATCTTTCCAAGCGTTGTCAATTTTCTTTTGGCATTCTTGAATTGCAGCTTCCCTATTCAAATCATATTCCCTCATATAACATTCCAAGTACGAAGAAACATGTCCTCTTTTCTGCTCAAACTGTTTATCAAAGTATATAAATCATATTAGATAAATTAGATATATCAAGAGTCACATTTCTTCATTATTTCAACTTATTATATTAATTTTTAAAACGTTTTTAAAAAAATACCTCGCTTGACACAATTTCATCCCTAAGCCTGCAATGTATAGCAGCAGCATTAACAATTTTTGGATTGTTAGTTACCCAATCAAAGATGTCTTTTGTCGCTATGTTTCCCATTCCAATGTAAGAAGTCGTAGCTAACACTGGGTAACCACTTGATATTGTTGATATGTGCATGTACTCCTCTGTTGTTGGTGTATAGTTAGCATTCAGCCATCTGGCCTCACTCATATATGCTTGGATTATGTTTTTGAACTGTCATTAGTTTACAATATAAAATAAACGTTAATAGGTTGTGTACCAAAAAATCCTATGTAATTAAATGATGTTAAATTGTATTAGCAATTTTTTTTAGTTTTCATCTAACCACTAATTAAAATGTCAAGATATATCTTTCGTATAATTAATATTACAAATGAGCTCTTTTACAACAAAACAAAATTTATCATCGTTATTACTACGAACTGAGTTCATATAACCATGGATAATAAGTTTTTTGCATTAATTTTTATTCTTTGATAGTAGAAATTTTTTAAACATTGCATTCAATCAAATAACCTCATGATGATACAATTTTCTTTGTCAAGTCATCACGATGATACTTTATCATGTTAATGAACTGAGTTAATAAAATCATGGATAATAAGTTTTTTACATTAATTTTTATTGATATTAGAAAACTTTTTAACATTACATTCAATCAAATAACTTCATGAAGATATATTTTTCTTGGCCAACTCGTTATGGTGATACTTTATCATATTAATTCCTAAAATGATGTAAAAATGTTTTAAAGTTGAGATTTGATATGATATATGTATTTATATTGATAGTGTGTACAGATAAAATCCTAAACTTCCATTTGATAACCATACAAACTTTAAAATTAAATCTTTGTTCAATTGTTGAATAAATTATAAATCACTAACAAAACAAATTTTAACTAATGCTTTATAATTATTAATAATACTAACAATAATGCAAAACTCTTACTTCTTTTAAAAAGGGGTCAAGGGTGTATTCTCTTCCTTCTTTCTTCATTTCTTGCTCTATCTCTTCATAAACATCCAAGAGTGATTTATAAAGCAACTTCGTGTAATCCGGAAGATCCTCCAAGCAATTAATATCCCACCTAAAAATCATTTTGATTGCAATATTAACCATTACTCTATTGTTGAAAGAATCATATCGTGTAGAAATACATGTGAAGAAAATGTCTATATTTCTTAACAAAAATTGAATTAACAACCAAGATTGAAGATGGATAAATTGAAGTTATTATTAAAAATATTCCAACTCAAAACTTGATGACTAGATTAAAGATAAATTCCATATTGTTTTATCTCAAAAGTTTGGTCGCGAATTCAATTATTCTTAACAATAATATTGTATGATGTGCTAACCTTTCAATTGCCTTAGTAAAAAGTTCTAATTCATCAATAGTTCCATATGCATCATATGTGTCATCAATGTATGATAAAATGGAGATAAATTTTGACATCATTTTCCTTGCTTGAGAATATTGGGGCTCAAAATATACGGTCATAACCCAAAAGCAACATTCTACTACTCTATCTCGTGCATACGGTAGTTTTTGAGCAATATCCAACTCCTTCCACCACCTATATATAAAGACAAAAAATAGTATAGGAAATTAGTATAATTATTTTTTGAACTCAAGTTAATATACTTTTATATTTTGATGTAGGCTCAAAATCTACTTACTTGCTAATGTTTCCAAATTCCTTTTGATGTAGGTTTTGGAGCATATTAAAATCCAATTTTGCCAATGCAAGTAGAATTTCATTATGGGATGAATCTTGCTCATAGATGGAAATGTAACTTCTTGCCACTAGCCTAGGCAAGTTTTTACGCAGAGATTGTTTTAAGCTTTGTTTTACTTGTGTTGCAAGAGAAGGACTCAATCGGGTGGCCATGGACTCAAGGTGACCAGAAGAAAAAGCCAAAGCCTCTTCCAATATCTTTTCACCATGAACCATCATATGTGAGGCTTCGTACAAGTTTAACATGCCCTCAACATCTACGACCAATGTTTCACTGAAGTTTCCTTGCTCGTCCTTGAATTGGTTGAACACATCTAGTATTTTTATTAGACAACCGCAATAATATTAAACAACAATTAGAGACATATTAATTTATAAATATATATAAATAAGAAACCAAAGCAAGATTGAAAAATTCATTATGCAATCTAGATAATGTATAGTGTGTTTCTGAAATACGAAAAAGGTTCTTACTTAATAAGATCCTACATGTATATCATTAATATTACTTTTATAATCATTAAGTTGAGATATATATACCAGGTGAAACGTAAAATCCATGTTGCCTCAACACCCTAAATAGCACAGCAAGAGAATGCAGGTTGTCTTTGAGAGTTATTTCTCCATTTTGAACATAACTCTTGTAAATATGTTCCAAAACTTGATTAATTTCGTCTTCAAAATGATAGCTCACACCCAAACGACATATTGAGTCAATCAAGTTCACTTTTTCCAAGGGTTTCTCTGTTTTTGAGACAAGCATTTGTCTAACCTCCTTTTTTAGTTTATCAATTTGTGCCGCAATATTCATATCAGGTCCCTGTATGTATTCAAAACATACATATGATATTAGAATAAATTGATAAATGATACTTAATTGTGGTTATGGATCAACCTATGTACTGCATTTAGCAAAATGAGTCTACAGTATTGTCATTCATGAGTAAATAAATAGTACAAGGTAAATGTGAGTAACTTGAATCCTGGGCTAATATTAAGTGGTTGGTATTCAAATATGTGTGTGCTATCTATGTTGTAAATCCTAGAATATAAAGTTTCATTCCTATTGAAAATATATATAACGTTGCTGTTTATTTAACGAATTACGTACCATAGATTCTGAAGCATACTGAATGAAAAAATCTCCCCAAACGCTAGGGTGGAAATCTGCAACATTTCTTTGCAAAACCGATTTCTCATTAGGATTGATGTAATCTACCGAAGACATACTTAATATTTCAAATGAATGGGATGTTAATTAATCAATGCCTCTTGGTTTGGTTGGGGAAAGAAGAGGTCTAGACCGATATTTATAGTAGATCAATTAAATGCATTAAATCTATTTATAATGTGTACTACTGAACTATTTAAAATATTTAATTTATATCAAGAGAAAAAACATGTGTGTACAAATTCAAAAAATAATAGTTTGTCGAAGAAAAGTTAAACAGATGTTACATTTTATATTTTCTGACTCTAACTATTTTATATTACCCTGTATACGTAAATTGTCTAGCCTTTTTTTGACTCTAACTATTCTATATTTTAATTTATTGCACATGTTATATGCACAAATAATTACAAAGTTAGTTATTTATTATATGTTTAACTGAAACTGTTGGTTGGTGGACATATAATTTAATCCACATCATCACAAAAAAAATAGAAGTAACCACTAAAAAATATATATGTTAACAAAGGTATGCGTGATTGAAACTGTTGGTGTGCGCACAAAATATTTGAATCATGAAAGCCAGCGAATAAAAATAAAAAATTGGTGGGTGCACACATAAGTAAAATTTAAGTTTTATTTTAATAGCAAAGGTATATATGAATGCATATGATTTAAAAGAGATAACGTATGTCTCTTCTAGCTTAACTAATATTTTAGGTTCGAATACAGTTTTGGGCATGTAACAACTTTAAAATTCTTTGGGAGAGTTTGTCGCCGATTTGGGTCCCACAAGGCTGAAGGGATTAGTTTCCGCAGTTGCGCACAGTGAATACCTGGTTTACGCCACAAAAGTAGAATTATTTAATTTTTTAAATGAATAACTTCTTAATTTTATATCATTAAAGAGTGTCCATAAAACACGCGTTACCATGAGAAAAGAATATTAAGAAGAGATTTTGTTCTGTGACAACAAGTATTAATGTTTAGTTCTACATTGCGACTCTTTTCCGACAAGCTTTAATTTGATTGGTCAAGATCCGTCATTGTTCGAGAAATAAAATCATATGGAGCAGTCATAATTGAGGATCTAATGTCAAGAGGAGTTTAGACTGTGAATGGACAGAAGCTGAAAATTTATACGGGTGGTAAAGAGAAAAATGTAGCCACCATTCTGATATGAAGGCTCCACATTTAGAATAGGCGTCGAGCTAGTGACATTGAAAAATTGCTTGCATTACTCATTTATTATTGTGTTTCTGTATTTTTATTTATTTTTTTGGTGCAATTTTCGCTAAGCAACATTTTTTCATCAAGCAAATATCAATTCCTTTCTAGAAAGTTACTTTTACTTGAAAGACAGTGGACAATATGATGTCTTAAGTTACTTTTACTTGTATTTTGACTATTTATTTTGGTTTATTTTCAAAATTTTGTTTTTATTGGATGAACGAATTATGCTAAACATCAAATATCAAGGTTTTTGGTTAAATCGTTAACAAATGCATGGTGATGATGGAAATTTTGATGATTGCAAAGCCAAGGTACAAGCTTTTAGCTTTTGTAGAATGTTTACAAGAATTTAAAACTTGTACTTTGTGCAAAACCATTTCCTTCATTGCTCTTCAATAGATTATTTAACTTTGAATCATTCAGAACTAGCCAAAATGTGAGGTACATTTTCACTTACACTATATGCATGGTGACCGACAATTTTGGTGTTTTAACTTAGTACTTGTTAGTTGAATTTTGCTATTTGTTTGGTATGTTTGAAAGCATAGATATGATCAAGGCAATTTTTTAAATTTGAGCACAATTAATTGACCAAATATAGCGTACCTTGTGAGAAAGTGAGTATTTGATAGAACCTCTGAGCCATAACGATAAAATCTGCATCGATTATGAACTGTCAAATTCACTAGGTGAGCCACCTTCGCCCTGCGAATCTACTCTGTTTTCCGAAAATCAATTATATATTTAATTGCGCTGCAAATTCATTAGTCTTTGAACTTTAAAACCCTGATTATTCTTTGTTTACCCAAATCGTACCCCTTGTCTTATGGTGGGAGAACATTTGTTTGAAAATGTTTGTTACATTTAAGTTTGGGACTTAGGGTAAGGTTTGTAATTCATTTTTAAGTGTTTTAATCATTTTCAAAACTATCTTGAAAAAATAAAGAAAAATAAAAATGAAAAAATTAGAATAAATTTTCAAGAATAGTTCATTCATATTTTTATATCATCATTGGGTTGTTTTTTAAAACAGTTAAAGGATAAAGGAGAAATTTAAATGCCTGTAATTAGATTACTACATATTGTTCATAGGTTGTACATTTTGTGTATACATTTGTACAATTGTAAATAGTAATGAACTCTCTGTTACTCTAGGCCCTTTAGGAAAAATTTCCCAAAAATACAATATATTCTTGTACCCTAGCCTCTTTATAACCTCGAAATTAAAGACCTTAGTGATCTACACTCGATTTTTTCACATAAAAAAATGCTAGGATGTATGTCTAAGTTTAACAAGATGATAACACATTGTTGGATTTGAGTCTCACTTCACATATGAGGGTTAATTTTACTTCTTACTTGTCGGGATTGTGTTAGGTATGATTGATGGTCGGATATGGCAAGTGTACCAATCGTTTACCAAGTAATGAAGTGATAAGTAGAGTGTCGTATCCACAAGGATTGTCGTTTTGCCTAAACAACTCGCGTTACTTATTTTTGTAAGTTGACGATATAAAAGTTAAGGGTTAGAAAGGTTGCAATTTTTATATGTTTGCAACAAAGCAAGTTTACCTGTTTTGGTTGCAAAAAATAAGCAGCAAGTAGGATTCTTCGAATCCCCCCTGTTTATATTGTTGGATATTAAGTAACGGTGATGTCGCGTTTATTTATCTTATGTTGACTATACAATTGATAAGACTATGAGGATGTTGTAACCTAGTCGGTTGTCAAGTTGCACTTGCTTATCGCTCGGTGATCCTTACGTGCGGGGTCTATATTATGTCGGTTGATCTAGGTTTATCCATCCGATGGCTAACTGCACCTGTTGATCACACGGTGATCCTTATGTGCGTGGTCTTGTTAATTCAAAGGTGTCACGCCATTTTTTAGAGATCAAAGCTATTTGATTAGCATTTGACTCACTAATTTATTTCACGACTTGAACTTTTAATTTTTAAAGGAAAGGGGAAAAAAGTTCAAATTACCCATATTTTGAAAAGATTTAGGGTTCGGGGGTTAGTTATATTTAGGGAAGGTATTAGCACCCTAAATATCCATAGTACTTTATGAGAACCACTTAATTTTATTCATTTTTATGTGCTATAACTTACTTGCTTTTTATTTAAAAGAAGGAATTTAAGAAAAGTGATTAAAAGAAAAGAAACAAAAAGAACATTTTTTATTGACATTTTTTATGATTTGGAAGGACTAAATCCTTTGTCTACGTACCCGTGAGGGATCAAAACCTCGTAGTTCGGGGTAAAAATTGACGTTTGATTGGTTTTGTATTTTTTATTAGTTTTGAAAAAAGTTTTAAAGTGAAAAGCCAAATGGCAAAATAAGTTTGTTTGTGTTTTTTAATATTGAAATAAAAGACTCGAAGTAGAATTAATTTGATTGAAGTTTGAATAAAATATAAAAAAATAAGAGGGATCACTTGATTTGAGCGTCAAAGTTTATTTGTGAAAATATTTTTGTGAGTTATGGTTATTTGCATATTTTTGTTGTTTTTAAATAATAACTAAACCGAAATTAAAACTAACGGAGCAATAAATAAAACGTAGGAATTTTGTGGTGACGTTGTATGTCCACAAAAAACATTTAACCTAAATTATGTGTGTCATACCCCAAATTTTGACCAGTTTTATTTTGTTTATTTACGTATGTCGTTCGTTTTTAGCTTTTCGTTCACGCTCTAATTCCCGTGATATCTGTTTTTAATCGTATTGTGATCGCATTTAATTTTTTACGTCGTTTATATTTTAATGTCACTCGTGTGTTAATTTCTTAATTTTTACTCGCGTTTTATGCGTATTTTATTTATCGTAAAGTCTACGTTTTAAAACTCATTTTGTTCACGTCGTTGATTTACTATTTTATTTAGCGTTAAAAAAAGCCGCGTATTTCAGTCGTCTCAAACGAAATTTCGGCAGAGAGGTATTTTAAAATACCTCATTTTTTGGTTCCGACGGGACATTTTTATTATTTCTTTTATTTTATTATTAATTTTCGTTTTTTTATTATTATTTATTTATTTAGTTATTTCTTTTTTTTTATTTATTTATTTGTTGTTATTCATTTATCTGATTTTATCTTTTTTAGGTCATTCAGTCCACATGTCAGCTTGTTATTGGGCCTGGTCCAACTTTTTCTCCAAGTTTCAGCAGGGGTATTTTCGTCATTTTAATGTATCAGAGACTTTGTACTATTTAAAGTACTGTTCACGCGTCAGAAAGGCCCCTAATGTCAGAATCAAGTCACAATCAGTCAGAAAAGCATCAAATAACCAACAAACACTAAACCACTTTCTCTCTCCAAAACTCTAGATCAAAACCATCAAAATACTCATGAACATCATGAATATCACATGAACACTCATGAACACAAATTTTCCAGCAACCATTCACAGTTCACCATTGAACCAAAAATCATTTAAACATCAAATATAACCACAATTTTTCGAAATCCAAACAACAACAACAACACAAGATTTCGGCCAACCTATACCAACAACCATAAGCCATTTTCGGCCAAAACATCAACACAAAGAGGACCGAAACGCAAGGGACCAAAACATGTGAGCAAGAGTGGCAAACGCGTGAAGAAGGAAGGCCGAACCAAAACGTGAAAAGGGAAGAACAACACGCAAAGGAAGAACGCGGCCGAAAACGCAAGAAGAGAAGAAGAACAAGGTAGTTTCTTCATGACTTTTTTGGTGTTTTTTTTGTGAGCTTTAATTGTAGATCTAGGGCTTTTGTGTATTGTTTTTGAAAATCCAAGGCCGGATCTACGAAGAGAAGAAGGAGAGGAAGAGATTGATGTAAAAAAATTTTAAAAAAAAGGAGTCCACCGCTCCGACGCGGCGGCGCTCCGGCCGGCCACCTCGTCGGAGCACCACTTCCGGCCGCCCCAACCATCTTCTTCGGCGAGGAGATTTTACAGAGAAGGGAGAGCTCTCATGTGTTTTTTTTGTTAGAGAGAGAAAAGGTTTTGGAAAATGAGAGAAAAAAGACATGAGGCCTTTTTATACTTCCCCTTCAAACCGGTTCGGTTTCATCTGGACCGATCCAGGATGAACCGAACCGGTTCCTCAGCCCGGCCCAGCTTCAGTTTTTTCCTTTGGCCCATTCTTTGGCTGTTTGTTTTGTTTTATTGCTATGTACACCCATTTTCTGCTGCCTGCACCCCCTGCATGTGTTTTTGTGGTAACTTTTATAATTTCATGCATTTATTTTTTAATTTATACAATATTTGAACTATGTTCCATGCATTTTTAATTAGTATTTTAATTTTCACATCATGCATAATTTTTTGTTTTAGTTCATAGCTAAATTTCTATCTCATATAATTTTTTTTTGTGTATTTAGGCATTTAAAAAATCTTTTTCCTTCTTTATTTTAAAAACTATTTCTAATTTGTTTACTTTATTTGTTTATTGTTCTCTTTTTATTTGTTTTTTTTGTGTTTGCATTATTATTATTCACCATCTCATGCATATTTTTTCTTGTCACTTATTTCATTGTCATTATTGCATGCATATTTAATTTTTTCGTCATTTTTTTTTATTTTTGCCATTTGGTTTAGTTTGTAATTAGGGAAATGATGTAATTTATTTTTTTGCGCATTTTTTTTCTTTTAAGACCATAGAATGTATTTAGGGTATGTAATATGTAACCGACACACGCACTGACACATGCACCGACACTTTACCACTTTATTTATCGCTTTACGCTTATTTATTTTTTCCGCCGTTACGCGGGTTCACCGTTAGTTTAGCAAAATATTTTCATCAAAAAAATCAAAAAAAAATCAAATTCAAATTTCTTTAAAGTAAACCTTGGCTTGTAACCCAAGTGATTTTTCCTTTTATTTTTCTTAATCAAATGTTAATCAATTTAATATCCACATTAGACATGGATTTCTTGCAATTTAAAAATTAACCAACTTCATCGTATTTTCTTCTCATGCCTTGAGGCCTCTCATCTCTTCTTAAAATCTCTTTTTTTCAAAAAATGTTAAAATTAATTCAACCCATCAAAAAGTTCTTTAGCCGAACTACTTGATTTTGATCCCGATTTATTTGGGTAAGTAGGCAAAGGGTTTTAGCCCTTCCAAATCAATAAAAATAACCAAAACATGCTTCGTCTTTCTCCTTTCTTTCACTTTAACTCTTAAATAATTTTTGAATAAGTAAAATTAATTTAGCGCAAGATTAAGAATAGGTAGAAGGTTCCTATGGGATACCATAGTCGGTTCGGGTGCCTAACACCTTCCCCAATCGAAACCAACCCCCGGATCCAAGGTCTTATAAGGGTTTTTACTCACCTTTTCCCTTCCCGCGAATAAAAGTTGAGAGTTCAATGATTAAAGGTTCAAATCCGATCAATGATTTTGATACCCGAAAATCGAGAGCACAATGTGTAAAGCATAAAAAAAAAGAGTAAAAAGACACACACACAGACAACCCCTTTTATTTATGATGTTTACATTGAACTAGGATACATTCTAATTCATGTGCAATAAAAATAAATGAAGAAAAAAATAAATATGCATGATTAACTAATAAACCTAAACTAAAAATGCATGAATGATTTACATTGGACTAATATACATTTTAAATTCCATGTGATAAAAGTAAATGACAAAAAATAATTATGGACAAATAAATGAATAAAAAATATGCAGCCTAATCTAATAAATATAAAAATGATGAAATGCAAAAGAAAAAAAAAATGCAACAGAAATTAAAATGTATGAAGAAAGAGAAATAAAGAAAATGAGATGCAAAAGGGGGTGCAGGCAGGATGAAGGGGTATGCAGAAGTAAAAAAAGAATTGAGCCTTAAAATAAGTTGGGGCATGTCAGACCAAGGGGAAAATTTTGGGCCATCTGATTGAGATCGTACATGACAGATCTGATCATGGAATGGAATGTTAGGGGCCTGTTGGATTAAAAATCAAAGGGATAAGGGAGCGTGGGTGCATGGCAAGCTATACACCCTTGCCCAATGGAATGGGAGAGATTATAAATAGGCTTTAACAGCCTTTTCAATCATTTTCTCCTCCCTTTTCTCTCTGTTCTTTCTTTTCTCTCTTCCCCGATTTAAAAAATAAGCTTTTTCTTATTTTATTTTTTGCGGGTTCACACCGTTTCCCAATCCTACTCACTTCTAACACAACAAAAACATCAAAAAAGGTACGAAACGCCTAAGATCTAAAAAAACATTGAAACAACCTTTTTTTTCTTGTGTCCGATTTGTTGTGTTCGTACTGACTGGTTCGACTCATGTGTTTGCAACGACGGATTTGAATTGTTCTTCGGTGTTGTGGGACCGTTTGTGAAAGTTCGAGGATTTGTTGTGGTTGTGTTCGATCGGCAGTTTTGATTGGTTTGACGCCGGTATGTACTAGATTCGGTTGTGTCTGGTTTTGTGTGAGATGACTGGTTTGTTTACAGTTTGAGTGGTGTACGGATTGTGCTTGCCGATTTGGATTTTGATGTGGTTTGTTGTGATTTTGTGTTCGCTGGTTTTGGGTTATGGGTTTGACGTCATGACTGGATATGATTGCGGCTACGTGTGATGTTGAGTTTGTTTTATGTTGTTTCAGGTTTCTTGATCGAGGTTTAGTTGTGACTGGAAATTGGGATTGATAGTTGTTGGTTGATGAAATTGTGTTGCGGCCGTTATTTTGCAGGTTTATATGACTGAGTTTTATAGTGTTAGGATTGGGACTAGGGTTTGTTAAACAGAAGCACAAAATATGTGCTTTGGATTGGGATGGATATGACGAAAGAATATTTTTGTTCCTGAATTTGGGACGCAAATGAGTGGTGACCTGCCGATGGCGTGGCCCCATGGATCTTTGCAAAAATGGAAAATGGTAAATATAATAGGAAGGGTACTATTGGGATCGATAACTGTATAAAGGTAAGATGGAAAGTGACATTGTCTACTATCTGTAAGATAGTCGTATGATGACAAATGACATGTATTACCTACTATCGGAATCGATAGCTGTAAGAAGGTAAAATGAAGGTGACATCTTGTGACCAGACACACTTGGGATGACACTTTTGAGAAAATTGAATATGTATTTGCAAGTTGTTCATATGGAGAACCTGCCACTTGACATAAGGTAAAAGGGTAAATGCAAGTTGTTCGTTCGTTGGAAATTTCCACTTGGCATGATTGAGTGGTGACATCTCTTGACTAAACACACTGGGGATGCCACTTTTGATGAAAATAAGGATTGCAAGTTGTTCGTTTGTTAGAACTTGCCACTTGAAATGATTGAGAACTAAACTGAAGGGATACGACCAAACAAGACTCTAGGTGACTAATGCAACCATGTATGAATGATGTAGTGTATATGATGTGTATGCATGAATGTATGAATACGTGAAAGTATCAATGTATGATTGTATGAATGTATGGATGTAAAAATGTATGAATGTACAACTTGTACGACTGTATAATTGTGTAACTGTATGTGACAGATGACCTCGATGAGATGAGACAAGACTGGTAAGATAGGAGGTGGACTCACATCGCGGTACAAAAACTCGGCAAACTTCCTTGGAGTTGATACTATTGTGAACAAATCGAGCCGGTGACGGGGTAAAACTCGGGACAAGGTAGCAACTGATGCCTCCTAGGGATAAAGCCCATTGTTGACCAAAATTCTAGAAGAAGTCGCCAATTGTAAAAACGGCACAGAGTATCCCTCCATTGGTATGCCTCAGCAGTAATGCTTTTTCGTATATTTTTTTAAAAATCCCTAACTTTTTCCTGGACCTCCCTTTCGGGTTTTCAGTACACCGCGAGTATATTCCCTTTTTTGTGCTCCTAATTTTTTCCTGGACCGTCCTTTCGGGTTTTCAGTCCACCAGAACGCTCTCTAGTGTCTAAGTCGCGTTTTCAGGTTTTCAACTTAGTGAGCTTTTTTTTTTTTTTTTTTGTATTTTTAGATTGTGATTGCATCTTGCTCAAAGCAGAGGTCCTTTCCATAGTGTTTAACCATGTTTCTCTTCTGTAGTTACTTTGTCATGATCCTTAAGTTTTGCATAGATAGCCCTTTCGGGTTTTCAATCTATTCGGATAATCATTTTTTTCACGTCTCTAATTTTTGTCTAGACCGCCCTTTCAAGTTTTCAGTCCACCGAGACGCTCATTTTTTCCTAAGCCGCCTTTTCAGGTTTGCGACTTATCGAGCTTTTATTTTAGACAGAGTATTTCTTGACTTCACCGACATTCATAGGATGTGTGAGTTTGTCACCATCCATAGTTGTAAAAGTCATTGCACATGAGCCTTCATAGTTAGGCGTCCACTTGCCCCTGGAGTCCAGTTGAGAATATATATGTATGTTTTTGCACAAAATCTCCTTCACGGGGCGCCCTTTCTTGTTGAAAGCTTGTTTCATCCTCTTTTGATATAGTTGTCCATGACACAAGGTGGTCATGCGTTTAAGTTCAATCAAGCTTTGCTTTCATCGTAACTCCTATTGACAAGACTTCGACATCCACAGGATGCACGACCTTCATGTTGTATACTGAGGGAATGAGGGAGTTGCCCCTGTTGAAATGTGTAGTAAAGCACGATGCCCATGTGAGACAACAATACCATCTCATGTCGGTGTTTGTAAGTGACTGCCATCTTCTGGACAATCTTCTTGATTTTTGTTTGCAGCTTCGACGACTAAGATGCCCAAGTATACGAGAGATTTCGTCGGGAATCTCTTCAATTTCCTCTTCTTCATCTTCGGACATATGAAACTCAAAGTTGGAAGAGAGTACAAGATTAATGTGTTCAACGAGATTATTTATGTTTAGTCTGCATTTATGTTTGGTTTTAGAAAGTGAATGATTGTATGCAGACATTTGGAAATGATTAAGAAAAGAAATTTTTGGTTTTTTGTGTTACCATTTTCCAAAAAAAGCACAACATAAAAACAAAGTCAGGATCAAAACGACCATTTTATTAATGATGGTAAATACATGAAGCAAAAAGCCATACACAAGTTCACTTTTGTCTTGGGCGGGACGAAAGGATTTTTTTTTGAAAAGCAACAAACAACAAACAAACACATTATTTGAACAAATAAGTAGTAGAAGGAACATCAAAAGCGACCCAACTGCGGCTAACCCTTTCATGTGTCACGACATCAGCTATCGTGATTTGACGGCGGATTAGTTTCACACATTTGGAGTCAAGTCTTAGAAGGTCAGACGGTTGGTCCGGATCAAATTCCAGACTGCATTCTTTAGTGTGTTACAATGTTCAATATCATAGCCAGGTGCCCTTGATGGAAGGCACAGAAAAGGTCAGGTATATACCATGCTGGCAATCTTTTTGGTACCGGAGGAAGGGCCTTGGTCTGGACCAGATTCGTTTCGAGCAAATGTGGAAGCAAATCTGCATATTTGACGGGATTTGGGGTAAATCGCGTCCTTGAAGTCTGTTGTTGAGGTTAATGTTGCTGTTGATATGGTTTATGAGGATTCTGTTGGAATTGTGGCACATAGCCCGATTGTTGAATGGCATTGGTAGCGGGTGTGATTGCAGCAACGTGTTAAGAAGCTGAATATTTTTGCTGAAGTCTCCTATTGGGCCACCATGCTCACTTTTTGTTCGTTGTTTGTCGTAAAGTTGTTCCCAAATATCTTTGTACTGCCGACAAGTACTCTTTCCTTAACTAATCGTCCTTATAACACCCCGAAAATCCCAACATAAAAATTCATACATATAATCAGAGTATATCGCATATTCAGGATGTCACATTTCATAAAACTTTAAACAAAATGAATAATAATTTATTCCTCATCAATGTTCAAACGTAGCAGCGGAATCATAATCCAAAACTCCTTAAAATTCATAGTCAAGTCACAAACATCATAATTAGTCCAAAATGATACATAAAGGAATAGAAACAAATAGTAAGGTCCCCATCCCATTACGTATCAGAGGTCCTATGACATCACACAGGGAAATCCTCACACGTCGAACCTATGCTTGGTCACCTGCACTTGCCCACAAGGCGTCAATTCCAACAGAAGGGGTGAGATTCACAACAATTATATTAACACATAATTCAAAATTATGCTTAACAACAACAACAACAATCATCACATATAACGAAAACATCTCAACACTCTCATATAACAAATCATCTCAAACATCTTCACATGGCAAATCATCTCAAACATCTAAGACACAAGACTCGACAAATGCAACCTCTAAACGTCTTAAACATCATGCATGTGGTACCATTTTAAGCATTAATATGCTTCACCGTCGCTTTGAGCAAATGCTCCACCGTCGCTTTGAGCAAAAGCTCCACCGTCTCAAATTATGCAAATGCATGAACTCAACTCTTTGCAACTTAAACAAGTTACACACAACATCTTAACATCATTTACGACTCTTGACTGACACATGCAATTATAACAATACATGGCAGCAGCTCAACACATTTGACACATATTCACAGCACATAATCATCATTGCAATATTATTCAAGCGTCATTCATATATCTCACTTAACAAACATATAAATCATAGATTAACGCCAACAATTATAAACATCTTAAAGCATCATTACAGATTGTAATTTAGGTCATAAAACATCTCTAACACTATCCAAAGGTCTACCCTCAAAGCTTCGTTCAAAACAGAATTACAAAACTCAAGTTATAGTGGTCTGAGACCACATTACTCGCTATGGCGAGTGGTTCTGCTCGCCTCGCGAGCGCTATATGGTATTCTGTTACCACTTTACTTGCTGCGGCGAGTGGTTTGCTCGCCTCGCGAGCGATGCCGTTCTGCTCGCCACGGCGAGTAGGTTTGTTCGCCCCGACGAACTCTCGCAGAACAAGGTACGGGTTCACTCAATTTCTTGCCAAAACTCATCCAATCTCTCATGTTATGCCTATAAACTTTCAGAATTATGATACTAGTGACTAACCTAGGTTCTATAACACGTTTTTACAGCAATTGACATCAATCTCACATCAAACCATCAAAATTCATCAATAACCCTAACCTATGAACTCTCTCAAACTCTTTCCCAATCACTTAGTTAATCATAGACAATTGAATTACAATATAATATAATCGAAGCTAGGCTCACCCTTACCTGGTAAGTTTGCAGAATCGGGGTTCCCTCTTCTCTGTCCACTTTTCTCCCTTTTTGCAAAAGTCTGTAACGCGTACTAACTTTTTCTCTAATCCTAATATCCTTCTTATATCTCTTTTCTAATCTCACTTATCCCACAAAACTCTATTTTATTATAAAAACAACCCCACCTCTCAAAATTATTATTATTATAGCACATCTTTATTTTCATATAAAAATATATATATATATATATATATATATTAACATCACATATCTTATTTCATTAAACAATAAAATAAGCACTACATCGCAACATAGTCTCATACGTCAAAAACATCATCAAAATCATATAATATATAATAATATACTATACACTCTAATAAAATGATTAAATAAACAAAGTGAGTGTTACAACTCTCCCTCACTTAAAGGATTTTCGCCCTCGAAAATATTACCTCGATTAAACAACTCTGGATATGACTCCAGCATCTTGCTTTCAAGCTCCCAAGTTAAGCTTTCACCGGTCGCTCCACTCCAAACAACTCTCACTAGAGGTATCTCCTTGCCTCTCAACATCTTCACCTTGTGATCATCGATCCTCAAGGGTAGAGTCTCAACCGTAAGGTTGTCTCTCACTTGTACATCGTCACTTTGTATCACATGAGATGGATCCAGAACGTACTTCCTCAGTTGCGACACATGAAAAACATCATGCAAATTCGATAGATGCGGTGGTAATCCAACATGATATGCCACCGTCCCAATCCTCTCTGATATCTTATACGGACCAATAAACTTTGGAGTCAACTTCTTCGACTTCAAGGCACGACCTACACCGGTCATTGGAGTAACTCGCAAAAACACATGATCTCCCTCTTGGAAATCAATGTCCTTCCTACGCTTGTCATGATAACTCTTTTGTCGACTCTGCGATGCTTTCATCTTCTCTTGGATCATTCTTACCTTCTCGGTGGTTTGTTGAACAATCTCTGGTCCTAAAACCACACTTTCACCCGACTCAAACCAACACAACGGAGTTTTACATCTTCTTCCATACAAAGCCTCGAAAGGTGCCATTCCAATACTAGAATGGTAACTGTTATTGTAAGTGAACTCTATTAACGGAAGATGACTATCCCAAGCTCCTCCTTGTTCAAGTTTCACACACTCTCAACAAATCTTCCAACGATTGAATCGTCCTCTCGGATTGAACATCTGTCTGCGGATGATACGCCGAGCTCAACTTCAATTGAGACCCTAAAGCTTCTTGCAAACTTTTCCAAAATCTAGAAGTAAATCTTGGATCTCTATGTGACACAATGCTCGAAGGAACACCATGTAATCTTACTATCTCTTGAATGTAAATCTCTGCCAACCGAGCCATAGTAAAAGTGATATTGATCGGTAGAAAATGAACTGACTTCGTTAACCTATCAACAATCACCCAAATAACATCGTTCCCTTTTGGAGTAGTTGGCAAACTCGTCACAAAATCCATGGATATACTATCCCATTTCCACTCTGGCACATCTAACGGTACCATCATCCCAGCAGGTTTCTGATGTTCTATCTTTGATTTTTGACAAACTAGACAAGAATACACAAACTGTGCCACATCATGTTTCAATCCAGACCACCAAAACAACTTTTTCAAATCATGATACATCTTCGTAGCTCCTGGTTGAACTCAAGCTACTTTTATGGCTCTCTTCAAGGATTGCCTTCTTCATCCCATCGTTGTCCGGAATACAGATTCTATCTCGGAACCTCAACACACCGTGATCATCGACTCTAAAGTCACCATCTGCAGTCTGGTTACTCGCAACAAGCAAATCCACAAACTTAACATCTTCTTTCTGCGCTTCTTTAATATTTTTCAGAAAATCATTGTCAATCCTCAACATTCCTAGCTTTACACTCTGATGTGATCTTTCACAAACCAAACTCAAATCTCTGAATTGTTCCAATAGTTCGAACTCTTCCGCCATCATAGCAGACATATGTAACGTTTTCCTACTTAAGGCATCAGCAACTACGTTAGCCTTACCCGGATGGTAATTCAAACCAAACTCATAACTTTCAATAACTCAAGCCATCTCCTCTGTCTCATATTTAACTCTTTCTGATCAAACAGGTACTTCAAGCTCATGTGATCACTAAACACTTCAAACCTCGAACCATACAAATAGTGTCTCCAAATTTTCAACACAAATACCACTGCAGCCAACTCAAGATCATGGGTAGGATAATTTCGTTCATGAATTCTCAACTGTCTGGATGCATAAGCAACCACTTTACCGTCTTGCATAAGTACACCACCTAAACCCAACTTAGACGCATCACAATACACCACAAAAGGTGCTTCAGGCTTTGGCAAAATTAAAACTGGAGCCGTTGTCAACCGCTTCTTCAACTCATTGAAGCTACTCTCACATTGAGCATCCCACACAAAGGATTTACCTTTACACGTCAAACGCGTTAATGGAAGTGCCAACTTAGAAAACCCCTCTATAAATCTTCTATAATAACCAGCCAATCCCAAAAAGCTTCTAATCTCAGTAACTGACTTCGGAGTCTCCCATTGCGACATTGCTTCAACTTTAGACGGATCAACTGCTATACCATCACCAGAAATAATATGACCAAGAAAACTAACTTCTTTCAACCAGAACTCACACTTAGACAATTTAGCATACAACTTCTTTTCTTTCAATACTTGCAAGACAATCTTCAAATGTTCAGCATGTTCTTCTTCGGATTTGGAATATATTAGAATGTCGTCAATAAACACAACCACAAAACGATCCAAAAATGCCTGAAAGGTCCGATTCATATACTCCATAAATACTCCTGGCGCGTTCGTAACACCGAAAGGCATCACTTTATACTCATAATGACCATATCGAGTTCTAAAGGCCGTCTTCTGCATATCTTCATCTTTCACTTTTATCTAATGATAACCCGATCTTAAATCAATCTTGCTAAACACACGTGCACCCACTAACTGATCCCTCAAATCATCAATCCTCGGAAATGGATATATATTCTTTATAGTTACCTTGTTCAACTGACGATAGTCAATACACAACCTCATACTCCCATCTTTCTTCTTTACTAGCAATACAGGCGCTCCCCAAGGTGAAACACTTGGTCTTATAAACTTCTTCTCAAGCAAATCTTCCAATTGCTTCTTTAACTCAGATAACTCAGAAGCTGACATACGGTAAGGTGTCATAGACACAGGCTTCGTTCCAGGAACAAGATCAATCGCAAATTCAACTTCTCTTTCAGGAGGCACATCAGGAATCTCATCAGGAAATACTTCAGGAAAATCACACACCACTTGCAATTTGTCAACCTTCTCTTGATTCTCAATAGATAAAGATGCCATCAGAGAAAACATCAAAATTCCATCTCGTTCCAATTGTTTCAGCTGCTTGGTAGATAAAAATTTTGCTCCACTTTCTTCCTCTTTAGATGAGAAATACACCGTCTTACGAAAACAGTTGATATGCACACGGTTGTACTCCAACCAATTCATCCCAAGAATCACATCCATACTAGTCAAAGGTAGACAGACTAAATCCATCTCAAAATTACGATCAAACATAGACAAAGGACAACTCAAACATACACGAGAAGTAGTCACCGAACCCTTAGCTGGAGTTTCGACAACCATCTCTCCATTCATATTAGACATAACAAGACCCAACTTAACAGCACAATCATAAGCAACAAAACAATGCGTAGCGCCAGTATCAATAACAGCAACTAAAGGTATATCATTAATATAGCAAGTACCTCTGATCAAACGATCCTCATTTTCAGTCTGAGTACCGGTCAACGTGAAAACCCTTCCAGTAGTCCTAGCTCTCTTTGGCTTCTTGCATTGCGAGCCAATATGTCCTTGCTCATCCCAGTTGAAGCATACAACATCGTCAAACTTGCAGTCTGGGGTAATATGCCCTTTCTGTCCGCATCGGTAACACCTCTTCACATCTACAGGACACACATTACTCTTATGGCCTTTCTTCCCGCAATTAAAACAGGTAATCTCAGCAAAAGCATCCTTATTCTGAGATCGCCTCTCATCATTAACTCTTTGTTTACCCTTATCTCTAGGAGCATCATAAGGTTTAGGACGACTCTGTTGACCCTTAGCCTTTCTGTCATTCACTACCTTGTAGTGAGCCTTGGTATCCTCCTCATAGATTCTGCAACTACTCACCAGCTCAGAGAAATTTCGAATCTTTTGGTAACCAATCGCCCTTTAAATCTCAGGACGCAAGCCATTCTCAAATTTGATACACTTGGAAAACTCAGCATTCTCAGCAGTATAGTGTGGGTAAAACTTTGCCAGTTCCACAAACTTTGAAGCATACTCAATCACAGACATATTCCCTTGCTTCAGCTCAAGGAACTCGATCTCCTTCTTCCCCCGGACGTCCTCAGGAAAGTAACGGTTCAGGAATTCCCTCCTAAACACTGCCCAAGTCACAGCAGCACCTCCTTCTTCAAGGATAGGTCGAATACCAACCCACCAATCATCAGCCTCCTCAGCTAACATGTGGGTACCAAACCGTACCATCTGACCGTCTTCACAGTGCATCACCCTAAAGATCCTCTCAACTTCTTTGAGCCACGTCTGAGCCCCATCAGGACCATATCGCCCTTTGAAGGTAGGCGGGTGGTTTCTCAGAAAAGTCTCCAACATTCTCGTCCCATCGTTTCCACCAGTGTTGTTCTGATTACCCACAACTTGGGCCATTGCTTGCAAAGGAGCAGCAAGAGCAGCATCATTTCTTCCAGAAATCTTATTTCTCTACAAAGAAAACATAAGTTAGAATAATATAACTATAGTATTCTAACTCTATAATATCGTCACTCGACTCTCTAATTGGCCGGACGGACCGACCTGCTCTGATACCAATTGTAACACCCCGAAAATCCCAACATAAAAATTCATGCATATAATCAGAGTATATCGCATATTCAGGATGTCACATTTCATAAAACTTTAAACAAAATGAATAATAATTTATTCCTCATCAATGTTCAAACATAGCAGCGGAATCATAATCCAAAACTCCTTAAAATTCATAGTCAAGTCACAAACATCATAATTAGTCCAAAATGATACATAAAGGAATAGAAACAAATAGTAAGGTCCCCATCCCATTACGTATCAGAGGTCCTATGACATCACACAGGGAAATCCTCACACGTCGAACCTATGCTTGGTCACCTGCACTTGCCCACAAGGCGGCAATTCCAACAGAAGGGGTGAGATTCACAACAATTATATTAACACATAATTCAAAATTATGCTTAACAACAACAACAACAATCATCACATATAACGAAAACATCTCAACACTCTCATATAACAAATCATCTCAAACATCTTCACATGGCAAATCATCTCAAACATCTAAGACACAAGACTCGACAAATGCAACCTCTAAACGTCTTAAACATCATGCATGTGGTACCATTTTAAGCATTAATATGCTTCACCGTCGCTTTGAGCAAAAGCTCCACCGTCTCAAATTATGCAAATGCATGGACTCAACTCTTTGCAACTTAAACAAGTTACACACAACATCTTAACATCATTTACGACTCTTGACTGGACACATGCAATTATAACAATACATGGCAGCAACTCAGCACATTTAACACATATTCACAGCACATAATCATCATTGCAATATTATTCAAGCGTCATTCATATATCTCACTTAACAAACATGTAAATCATAAATTAACGCCAACAATTAAAAACATCTTAAAGCATCATTACAGATTGTAATTTAGGTCATAAAACATCTCTAACACTATCCAAAGGTCTACCCTCAAAGCTTCGTTCAAAACAGAATTACAAAACTCAAGTTATAGTGGTCTGAGACCACATTACTCGCTATGGCGAGTGGTTCTGCTCGCCTCGCGAGCGCTATATGGTATTCTGTTACCACTTTACTCGCTGCGGCGAGTGGTTTGCTCGCCTTGCGAGCGATGCCGTTTTGCTCGCCACGGCGAGTAGGTTTGCTCGCCCCGGCGAACTCTCGCAGAACAGGGTACGAGTTCACTCAATTTCTCACCAAAACTCATCCAATCTCTCATGTTATGCCTCTAAACTTTCAGAATTATGATACTAGTGACTAACCTAGGTTCTGTAACACGTTTTTACAGCAATTGACATCAATCTCACATCAAACCATCAAAATTCATCAATAACCCTAACCTATGAAATCTCTCAAACTCTTTCCCAATCCCTTAGTTAATCATAGACAATTGAATTACAGTATAATATAATTGAAGCTAGGCTCACCCTTACCTGGTAAGTTTGCAGAATCGGGGTTCCCTCTTCTCTGGCCACTTTTCTCCCTTTTTGCAAAAGTCTGTAACGCGTACTAACTTTTTCTCTAAACCTAATATCCTTCTTATATCTCTTTTCTAATCTCACTTATCCCACAAAACTCTATCTTATTATAAAAACAACCCCACCTCTCAAAATTATTATTATTATAGTTTATTTTCATATAAAAATATATATATTAACATCACATATCTTATTTCATTAAACAATAAAATAAGCACTACATCGCAACATAGTCTCATACGTCAAAAACATCATCAAAATCATATAATATATAATAATATACTATACACTCTAATAAAATAATTAAATAAACAAAGTGAGCGTTACAGTCCTTCTCAGACTCCTTCTTCCAACTGTACACCCATACCGACCATCTCTGTGAAGTCCCTGGGCGCACTTCCGACCATCTTCTCATAATAAAATTGATTAAGAGTTTTTAAGAAGAGCTTGGTCATCTCCTTCTCTTCTATACATGGGCTAACTTGGGCAGCGGTATCCCTCCATCGCTGGGCATACTCCTTGAATGTTTCTTTGTCCCTTCTGAATCATAGCTTGGAGATCACTTCGATTCGGAGCCATGTCCACATTGAATTTGTATTGTTGCACAAACGCTTCACACATATCATTGAAAGTTCGGAATTCTGTACGGTCCAAATTCATGTACCACTTCAGTGCGGCACCGTCTAAACTGTCTTGAAAGTAATGGATAAGGACCTGATGATCACTGGAATATATGGACATATTTCTCTCACACATTTTTAGATGGTCCTTAGGGCAAGAAGTTCCCTTGTATTTCTCAAAATCTGGGACCTTGAACTTGTGAGGTATCTGGACATTCGGCACCAAGCACAAATCATAAACATCTTTCCCAAATATTTCTTTCCCGCGGAGAGCTTTTATTAAACGATACATCTCATCATAATTCTCCTATAAATCATCCACTCGATCATAGGCCCCCACACTCCCTGAATGGTAGATAGGTCTGTTATCTTGTGAGATAGCACGAACCACATGTGCTGAGTAGGTCATGGTAGCTTGTGGGGTTGTCACAAGAGGCGGAGGAATAGGAATGACATTTTGAGCAGTAGGCATTTGAGCTTCCGATACAAAAGGGCGGAACACTTCACCAAGGCTAATAGGTACGCCTAAGGGTAGGCCTTCAGGCATGGTTTGATGTGGAGTATTGACGGATACTGTCCAACCAGGAATAGTAAAAGGACCGGCTTCAGCCTGAGTGTTGATAGTAAAAGCACCTTCTGATCAGGTACGATGAGGGGCATATTTTGATTCCTTTTAATTTATTTATTTTTAAAAATTATAATAACTGCTATTTAAGAAAATTTAATACTATAAGATTAAGTCCATGTCATCAAAATTGAAGTTCAAATGAAGATAGGGGCTAAATGTTTAATTTTTTAAAAATATCAGGACCATAATTTTAGGGAAAACATAGGGAGGTCAAAATTGCATATTTAGTAAAATAGGGGAACCAAACCTGCTCTATAATCCCCACTCCAAGGGGACAAAAACTACAATAGCTAATAAGAATAAACACGGCTTTATGAGAAATAATATTATTTTTCGCCAGCAAAAAACATAATGTTTGCTAGGTTCTGGAAGGTGTCCAATTTCTATTGTAGTTTTGGCTCTGTCTCTTAAATTTTTAAGTGCTATTGGTTTTTGTTAATTTTCTATAGATTTCTTTGGAATGTTGATGAGTTTATGTTTTTTGTGTTTAGTTTGCTTTCTTGCTTGCTTACTTGTTGGTTGTGCTTTCTTGTAATATATTGTGTTTAGTTTGCTAGGTTCTGGAAGGTGTCCAATTTCTATTGTAGTTTTGGCTCTGTCTCTTAAATTTTTAAGTGCTATTGGTTTTTGTTAATTTTCTATAGATTTCTTTGGAATGTTGATGAGTTTATGTTTTTTGTGTTTAGTTTGCTTTCTTGCTTGCTTACTTGTTGTAGGGTTGTGATTTCTAGTCTTGTAATATATTTTTAGTACTTATGTATAATACAAATTTTTATTCTTGGAACACCTTGTACTTTAAATAATTTAGTAAGTTTTTCAAAAATAAAACTTTGTCGTCAAAGATTCTACAATGAATGTAAAATATTAATATCATTACAAATCAACCTTCATCAAAACTCATATGCATTTCAAGATAATTACTGTTATGACACAATCTTTAAATTCAACAAATCAAATTACACTTGTGGTAGTTTTTTTATATTTAAAGTAAAAAAACAAAGAACATAGAAAGAACAAAATTAATAATCAAATTTCTACGGGATTGACAAGCAAATCATTAATATATGTCTTCATTAGCCCGTCAGAGTGTGTGTAGTTATCCGAATCTTTGTAAAAAACCTCAATAAAACGCGAAAGATTGAGAACACAAGTTAGAATAGGTAACGGAACTTCAGTTGGCTTAAGACATTCCTGATTTATATCTTTCCAAGCGTTGTCAATTTTCTTTTGGCATTCTTGAATTGCAGCTTCCCTATTCAAATCATATTCCCTCATATAACATTCCAAGTACGAAGAAACATGTCCTCTTTTCTGCTCAAACTGTTTATCAAAGTATATAAATCATATTAGATAAATTAGATATATCAAGAGTCACATTTCTTCATTATTTCAACTTATTATATTAATTTTTAAAACGTTTTTAAAAAAATACCTCGCTTGACACAATTTCATCCCTAAGCCTGCAATGTATAGCAGCAGCATTAACAATTTTTGGATTGTTAGTTACCCAATCAAAGATGTCTTTTGTCGCTATGTTTCCCATTCCAATGTAAGAAGTCGTAGCTAACACTGGGTAACCACTTGATATTGTTGATATGTGCATGTACTCCTCTGTTGTTGGTGTATAGTTAGCATTCAGCCATCTGGCCTCACTCATATATGCTTGGATTATGTTTTTGAACTGTCATTAGTTTACAATATAAAATAAACGTTAATAGGTTGTGTACCAAAAAATCCTATGTAATTAAATGATGTTAAATTGTATTAGCAATTTTTTTTAGTTTTCATCTAACCACTAATTAAAATGTCAAGATATATCTTTCGTAGAATTAATATTACAAATGAGCTCTTTAACAACAAAACAAAATTTATCATCGTTATTACTACGAACTGAGTTCATATAACCATGGATAATAAGTTTTTTGCATTAATTTTTATTCTTTGATAGTAGAAATTTTTTAAACATTGCATTCAATCAAATAACCTCATGATGATACAATTTTCTTTGTCAAGTCATCACGATGATACTTTATCATGTTAATGAACTGAGTTAATAAAATCATGGATAATAAGTTTTTTACATTAATTTTTATTGATATTAGAAAACTTTTTAACATTACATTCAATCAAATAACTTTATGAAGATATATTTTTCTTGGCCAACTCGTTATGGTGATACTTTATCATGTTAATTCCTAAAATGATGTAAAAATGTTTTAAAGTTGAGATTTGATATGATATATGTATTTATATTGATAGTGTGTACAGATAAAATCCTAAACTTCCATTTGATAACCATACAAACTTTAAAATTAAATCTTTGTTCAATTGTTGAATAAATTATAAATCACTAACAAAACAAATTTTAACTAATGCTTTATAATTATTAATAATACTAACAATAATGCAAAACTCTTACTTCTTTTAAAAAGGGGTCAAGGGTGTATTCTCTTCCTTCTTTCTTCATTTCTTGCTCTATCTCTTCATAAACATCCAAGAGTGATTTATAAAGCAACTTCGTGTAATCCGGAAGATCCTCCAAGCAATTAATATCCCACCTAAAAATCATTTTGATTGCAATATTAACCATTACTCTATTGTTTAAAGAATCATATCGTGTAGAAATACATGTGAAGAAAATGTCTATATTTCTTAACAAAAATTGAATTAACAACCAAGATTGAAGATGGATAAATTGAAGTTATTATTAAAAATATTCCAACTCAAAACTTGATGACTAGATTAAAGATAAATTCCATATTGTTTTATCTCAAAAGTTTGGTCGCGAATTCAATTATTCTTAACAATAATATTGTATGATGTGCTAACCTTTCAATTGCCTTAGTAAAAAGTTCTAATTCATCAATAGTTCCATATGCATCATATGTGTCATCAATGTATGATAAAATGGAGATAAATTTTGACATCATTTTCCTTGCTTGAGAATATTGGGGCTCAAAATATACGGTCATAACCCAAAAGCAACATTCTACTACTCTATCTCGTGCATACGGTAGTTTTTGAGCAATATCCAACTCCTTCCACCACCTATATATAAAGACAAAAAATAGTATAGGAAATTAGTATAATTATTTTTTGAACTCAAGTTAATATACTTTTATATTTTGATGTAGGCTCAAAATCTACTTACTTGCTAATGTTTCCAAATTCCTTTTGATGTAGGTTTTGGAGCATATTAAAATCCAATTTTGCCAATGCAAGTAGAATTTCATTATGGGATGAATCTTGCTCATAGATGGAAATGTAACTTCTTGCCACTAGCCTAGGCAAGTTTTTACGCAGAGATTGTTTTAAGCTTTGTTTTACTTGTGTTGCAAGAGAAGGACTCAATCGGGTGGCCATGGACTCAAGGTGACCAGAAGAAAAAGCCAAAGCCTCTTCCAATATCTTTTCACCATGAACCATCATATGTGAGGCTTCGTACAAGTTTAACATGCCCTCAACATCTACGACCAATGTTTCACTGAAGTTTCCTTGCTCGTCCTTGAATTGGTTGAACACATCTAGTATTTTTATTAGACAACCGCAATAATATTAAACAACAATTAGAGACATATTAATTTATAAATATATATAAATAAGAAACCAAAGCAAGATTGAAAAATTCATTATGCAATCTAGATAATGTATAGTGTGTTTCTGAAATACGAAAAAGGTTCTTACTTAATAAGATCCTACATGTATATCATTAATATTACTTTTATAATCATTAAGTTGAGATATATATACCAGGTGAAACGTAAAATCCATGTTGCCTCAACACCCTAAATAGCACAGCAAGAGAATGCAGGTTGTCTTTGAGAGTTATTTCTCCATTTTGAACATAACTCTTGTAAATATGTTCCAAAACTTGATTAATTTCGTCTTCAAAATGATAGCTCACACCCAAACGACATATTGAGTCAATCAAGTTCACTTTTTCCAAGGGTTTCTCTGTTTTTGAGACAAGCATTTGTCTAACCTCCTTTTTTAGTTTATCAATTTGTGCCGCAATATTCATATCAGGTCCCTGTATGTATTCAAAACATACATATGATATTAGAATAAATTGATAAATGATACTTAATTGTGGTTATGGATCAACCTATGTACTGCATTTAGCAAAATGAGTCTACAGTATTGTCATTCATGAGTAAATAAATAGTACAAGGTAAATGTGAGTAACTTGAATCCTGGGCTAATATTAAGTGGTTGGTATTCAAATATGTGTGTGCTATCTATGTTGTAAATCCTAGAATATAAAGTTTCATTCCTATTGAAAATATATATAACGTTGCTGTTTATTTAACGAATTACGTACCATAGATTCTGAAGCATACTGAATGAAAAAATCTCCCCAAACGCTAGGGTGGAAATCTGCAACATTTCTTTGCAAAACCGATTTCTCATTAGGATTGATGTAATCTACCGAAGACATACTTAATATTTCAAATGAATGGGATGTTAATTAATCAATGCCTCTTGGTTTGGTTGGGGAAAGAAGAGGTCTAGACCGATATTTATAGTAGATCAATTAAATGCATTAAATCTATTTATAATGTGTACTACTGAACTATTTAAAATATTTAATTTATATCAAGAGAAAAAACATGTGTGTACAAATTCAAAAAATAATAGTTTGTCCAAGAAAAGTTAAACAGATGTTACATTTTATATTTTCTGACTCTAACTATTTTATATTACCCTGTATACGTAAATTGTCTAGCCTTTTTTTGACTCTAACTATTCTATATTTTAATTTATTGCACATGTTATATGCACAAATAATTACAAAGTTAGTTATTTATTATATGTTTAACTGAAACTGTTGGTTGGTGGACATATAATTTAATCCACATCATCACAAAAAAAATAGAAGTAACCACTAAAAAATATATATGTTAACAAAGGTATGCGTGATTGAAACTGTTGGTGTGCGCACAAAATATTTGAATCATGAAAGCCAGCGAATAAAAATAAAAAATTGGTGGGTGCACACATAAGTAAAATTTAAGTTTTATTTTAATAGCAAAGGTATATATGAATGCATATGATTTAAAAGAGATAACGTAGGTCTCTTCTAGCTTAACTAATATTTTAGGTTCGAATACAGTTTTGGACATGTAACAACTTTAAAATTCTTTGGGAGAGTTTGTCGCCGATTTGGGTCCCACAAGGCTGAAGGGATTAGTTTCCGCAGTTGCGCACAGTGAATACCTGGTTTACGCCACAAAAGTAGAATTATTTAATTTTTTAAATGAATAACTTCTTAATTTTATATCATTAAAGAGTGTCCATAAAACACGCGTTACCATGAGAAAAGAATATTAAGAAGAGATTTTGTTCTGTGACAACAAGTATTAATGTTTAGTTCTACATTGCGACTCTTTTCCGACAAGCTTTAATTTGATTGGTCAAGATCCGTCATTGTTCGAGAAATAAAATCATATGGAGCAGTCATAATTGAGGATCTAATGTCAAGAGGAGTTTAGACTGTGAATGGACAGAAGCTGAAAATTTATACGGGTGGTAAAGAGCAAAATGTAGCCACCATTCTGATACGAAGGCTCCACATTTAGAATAGGCGTCGAGCTAGTGACATTGAAAAATTGCTTGCATTACTCATTTATTATTGTGTTTCTGTATTTTTATTTATTTTTTTGGTGCAATTTTCGCTAAGCAACATTTTTTCATCAAGCAAATATCAATTCCTTTCTAGAAAGTTACTTTTACTTGAAAGACAGTGGACAATATGATGTCTTAAGTTACTTTTACTTGTATTTTGACTATTTATTTTGGTTTATTTTCAAAATTTTGTTTTGATTGGATGAACGAATTATGCTAAACATCAAATATCAAGGTTTTTGGTTAAATCGTTAACAAATGCATGGTGATGATGGAAATTTTGATGATTGCAAAGCCAAGGTACAAGCTTTTAGCTTTTGTAGAATGTTTACAAGAATTTAAAACTTGTACTTTGTGCAAAACCATTTCCTTCATTGCTCTTCAATAGATTATTTAACTTTGAATCATTCAGAACTAGCCAAAATGTGAGGTACATTTTCACTTACACTATATGCATGGTGACCGACAATTTTGGTGTTTTAACTTAGTACTTGTTAGTTGAATTTTGCTATTTGTTTGGTATCTTTGAAAGCATAGATATGATCAAGGCAATTTTTTAAATTTGAGCACAATTAATTGACCAAATATAGCGTACCTTGTGAGAAAGTGAGTATTTGATAGAACCTCTGAGCCATAACGATAAAATCTGCATCGATTATGAACTGTCAAATTCACTAGGTGAGCCACCTTCGCCCTGCGAATCTACTCTGTTTTCCGAAAATCAATTATATATTTAATTGCGCTGCAAATTCATTAGTCTTTGAACTTTAAAACCCTGATTATTCTTTGTTTACCCAAATCGTACCCCTTGTCTTATGGTGGGAGAACATTTGTTTGAAAATGTTTGTTACATTTAAGTTTGGGACTTAGGGTAAGGTTTGTAATTCATTTTTAAGTGTTTTAATCATTTTCAAAACTATCTTGAAAAAATAAAGAAAAATAAAAATGAAAAAAAAATGAAAAAATTAGAATAAATTTTCAAGAATAGTTCATTCATATTTTTATATCATCATTGGGTTGTTTTTTAAAACAGTTAAAGGATAAAGGAGAAATTTAAATGCCTGTAATTAGATTACTACATATTGTTCATAGGTTGTACATTTTGTGTATACATTTGTACAATTGTAAATAGTAATGAACTCTCTGTTACTCTAGGCCCTTTAGGAAAAATTTCCCAAAAATACAATATATTCTTGTACCCTAGCCTCTTTATAACCTCGAAATTAAAGACCTTAGTGATCTACACTCGATTTTTTCACATAAAAAAATGCTAGGATGTATGTCTAAGTTTAACAAGATGATAACACATTGTTGGATTTGAGTCTCACTTCACATATGAGGGTTAATTTTACTTCTTACTTGTCGGGATTGTGTTAGGTATGATTGATGGTCGGATATGGCAAGTGTACCAATCGTTTACCAAGTAATGAAGTGATAAGTAGAGTGTCGTATCCACAAGGATTGTCGTTTTGCCTAAACAACTCGCGTTACTTATTTTTGTAAGTTGACGATATAAAAGTTAAGGGTTAGAAAGGTTGCAATTTTTATATGTTTGCAACAAAGCAAGTTTACCTGTTTTGGTTGCAAAAAATAAGCAGCAAGTAGGATTCTTCGAATCCCCCCTGTTTATATTGTTGGATATTAAGTAACGGTGATGTCGCGTTTATTTATCTTATGTTGACTATACAATTGATAAGACTATGAGGATGTTGTAACCTAGTCGGTTGTCAAGTTGCACTTGCTTATCGCTCGGTGATCCTTACGTGCGGGGTCTATATTATGTCGGTTGATCTAGGTTTATCCATCCGATGGCTAACTGCACCTGTTGATCACACGGTGATCCTTATGTGCGTGGTCTTGTTAATTCAAAGGTGTCACGTCATTTTTTAGAGATCAAAGCTATTTGATTAGCATTTGACTCACTAATTTATTTCACGACTTGAACTTTTAATTTTTAAAGGAAAGGGGAAAAAAGTTCAAATTACCCATATTTTGAAAAGATTTAGGGTTCGGGGGTTAGTTATATTTAGGGAAGGTATTAGCACCCTAAATATCCATAGTACTTTATGAGAACCACTTAATTTTATTCATTTTTATGTGCTATAACTTACTTGCTTTTTATTTAAAAGAAGGAATTTAAGAAAAGTGATTAAAAGAAAAGAAACAAAAAGAACATTTTTTATTGACATTTTTTATGATTTGGAAGGACTAAATCCTTTGTCTACGTACCCGTGAGGGATCAAAACCTCGTAGTTCGGGGTAAAAATTGACGTTTGATTGGTTTTGTATTTTTTATTAGTTTTGAAAAAAGTTTTAAAGTGAAAAGCCAAATGGCAAAATAAGTTTGTTTGTGTTTTTTAATATTGAAATAAAAGACTCGAAGTAGAATTAATTTGATTGAAGTTTGAATAAAATATAAAAAAATAAGAGGGATCACTTGATTTGAGCGTCAAAGTTTATTTGTGAAAATATTTTTGTGAGTTATGGTTATTTGCATATTTTTGTTGTTTTTAAATAATAACTAAACCGAAATTAAAACTAACGGAGCAATAAATAAAACGTAGGAATTTTGTGGTGACGTTGTATGTCCACAAAAAACATTTAACCTAAATTATGTGTGTCATACCCCAAATTTTGACCAGTTTTATTTTGTTTATTTACGTATGTCGTTCGTTTTTAGCTTTTCGTTCACGCTCTAATTCCCGTGATATCTGTTTTTATTCGTATTGTGATCGCATTTAATTTTTTACGTCGTTTATATTTTAATGTCACTCGTGTGTTAATTTCTTAATTTTTACTCGCGTTTTATGCGTATTTTATTTATCGTAAAGTCTACGTTTTAAAACTCATTTTGTTCACGTCGTTGATTTACTATTTTATTTAGCGTTAAAAAAAGCCGCGTATTTCAGTCGTCTCAGACGAAATTTCGGCAGAGAGGTATTTTAAAATACCTCATTTTTTGGTTCCGACGGGACATTTTTATTATTTCTTTTATTTTATTATTAATTTTCGTTTTTTTATTATTATTTATTTATTTAGTTATTTCTTTTTTTCTATTTATTTATTTGTTGTTATTCATTTATCTGATTTTATCTTTCTTAGGTCATTCAGTCCACATGTCAGCTTGTTATTGGTCCTGGTCCAACTTTTTCTCCAAGTTTCAGCAGGGGTATTTTCGTCATTTTAATGTATCAGAGACTTTGTACTATTTAAAGTACTGTTCACGCGTCAGAAAGGCCCCTAATGTCAGAATCAAGTCACAATCAGTCAGAAAAGCATCAAATAACCAACAAACACTAAACCACTTTCTCTCTCCAAAACTCTAGATCAAAACCATCAAAATACTCATGAACATCATGAATATCACATGAACACTCATGAACACAAATTTTCCAGCAACCATTCACAGTTCACCATTGAACCAAAAATCATTTAAACATCAAATATAACCACAATTTTTCGAAATCCAAACAACAACAACAACACAAGATTTCGGCCAACCTATACCAACAACCATAAGCCATTTTCGGCCAAAACATCAACACAAAGAGGACCGAAACGCAAGGGACCAAAACGTGTGAGCAAGAGTGGCAAACGCGTGAAGAAGGAAGGCCAAACCAAAACGTGAAAAGGGAAGAACAACACGCAAAGGAAGAACGCGGCCGAAAACGCAAGAAGAGAAGAAGAACAAGGTAGTTTCTTCATGACTTTTTTGGTGTTTTTTTTGTGAGCTTTAATTGTAGATCTAGGGCTTTTGTGTATTGTTTTCGAAAATCCAAGGCCGGATCTACGAAGAGAAGAAGGAGAGGAAGAGATTGATGTAAAAAAAATTTAAAAAAAAGGAGTCCACCGCTCCGACGCGGCGGCGCTCCGGCCGGCCACCTCGTCGGAGCACCACTTCCGGCCGCCCCAACCATCTTCTCCGGCGAGGAGATTTTACAGAGAAGGGAGAGCTCTCATGTGTTTTTTTTGTTAGAGAGAGAAAAGGTTTTGGAAAATGAGAGAAAAAAGACATGAGGCCTTTTTATACTTCCCCTTCAAACCGGTTCGGTTTCATCTGGACCGATCCAGGATGAACCGAACCGGTTCCTCAGCCCGGCCCAGCTTCAGTTTTTTCCTTTGGCCCATTCTTTGGCTGTTTGTTTTGTTTTATTGCTATGTACACCCACTTTCTGCTGCCTACACCCCCTGCATGTGTTTTTGTAGTAACTTTTATAATTTCATGCATTTATTTTTAATTTATACAATATTTGAACTATGTTCCATGCATTTTTAATTAGTATTTTAATTTTCACATCATGCATATTTTTTTGTTTTAGTTCATAGCTAAATTTCTATCTCATATAATTTTTTTTTGTGTATTTAGGCATTTAAAAAATCTTTTTCCTTCTTTATTTTAAAAACTATTTCTAATTTGTTTACTTTATTTGTTTATTGTTCTCTTTTTATTTGTTTTTTTTGTGTTTGCATTATTATTATTCACCATCTCATGCATATTTTTTCTTGTCACTTATTTCATTGTCATTATTGCATGCATATTTAATTTTTTCGTCATTTATTTTTATTTTTGCCATTTGGTTTAGTTTGTAATTAGGGAAATGATGTAATTTATTTTTTTGCGCATTTTTTTTCTTTTAAGACCATAGAATGTATTTAGGGTATGTAATATGTAACCGACACACGCACTGACACATGCACCGACACTTTACCACTTTATTTATCGCTTTACGCTTATTTATTTTTTCCGCCGTTACGCGGGTTCACCGTTAGTTTAGCAAAATATTTTCATCAAAAAAATCAAAAAAAAATCAAATTCAAATTTCTTTAAAGTAAACCTTGGCTTGTAACCCAAGTGATTTTTCCTTTTATTTTTCTTAATCAAATGTTAATCAATTTAATATCCACATTAGACATGGATTTCTTGCAATTTAAAAATTAACCAACTTCATCGTATTTTCTTCTCATGCCTTGAGGCCTCTCATCTCTTCTTAAAATCTCTTTTTTTCAAAAAATGTTAAAATTAATTCAACCCATCAAAAAGTTCTTTAGCCGAACTACTTGATTTTGATCCCGATTTATTTGGGTAAGTAGGCAAAGGGTTTTAGCCCTTCCAAATCAATAAAAATAACCAAAACATGCTTCGTCTTTCTCCTTTCTTTCACTTTAACTCTTAAATAATTTTTGAATAAGTAAAATTAATTTAGCGCAAGATTAAGAATAGGTAGAAGGTTCCTATGGGATACCATAGTCGGTTCGGGTGCCTAACACCTAAAATTAATTAATAGCAAAGGTATATATGAATGCATATGATTTAAAAGAGATAACGTATGTCTCTTCTAGCTTAACTAATATTTTGGGTTCGAATACAGTTTTGGGCATGTAACAACTTTAAAATTCTTTGGGAGAGTTTGTCGCCGATTTGGGTCCCACAAGGCTGAAGGGATTAGTTTCCGCAGTTGCGCACAGTGAATACCTGGTTTACGCCACAAAAGTAGAATTATTTAATTTTTTAAATGAATAACTTCTTAATTTTATATCATTAAAGAGTGTCCATAAAACACGCGTTACCATGAGAAAATAATATTAAGAAGAGATTTTGTTCTGTGACAACAAGTATTAATGTTTAGTTCTACATTGCGACTCTTTTCCGACAAGCTTTAATTTGATTGGTCAAGATCCGTCATTGTTCGAGAAATAAAAGCATATGGAGCAGTCATAATTGAGGATCTAATGTCAAGAGGAGTTTAGACTGTGAATGGACAGAAGCTGAAAATTTATACGGGTGGTAAAGAGCAAAATGTAGCCACCATTCTGATACGAAGGCTCCACATTTAGAATAGGCGTCGAGCTAGTGACATTGAAAAATTGCTTGTTCAGAGGCAACCCATCATATTTACCTTGATGTCAATTTATATTTTGCATTACTCATTTATTATTGTGTTTCTGTATTTTGATTTTTTTTTTTGGTGCAATTTTCGCTAAGCGACATTTTTTCATCAAGCAAATATCAATTCCTTTCCAGAAAGTTACTTTTACTTGAAAGACAGTGGACAATATGATGTCTTAAGTTTGGTAGGAATTGGTGGCCCAACATTATGGTGATATTGTATTTTGACTATTTATTTTGGTTTATTTTCAAAATTTTGTTTTGATTGGATGAACGACGGCTAAGATGCCCAAATATACGAGAGATTTCGTCGGGAATCTCTTCACTTTTCTCTTCTTCATCTTCGAACATATGGAACTCAAAGTTGGAAGAGAGTACAAGATTAATGTGTTCAACGGGATTATATATGTTTAGTCTGCATTTATGTTTGATTTTAGAAAGTGAATGATTGTATGCAAACATTTGGAAATGATTAAGAAAAGAAATTTTTGGTTTTTTGTGTTACCATTTTCCAAAAAAAGCACAACATAAAAACAAAGTCAGGATTGAAACGATCATTTTATTAATGATGGAAAATACATGAAGCAAAAAGTCATACACAAGTTCACTTTCGACTTGGGCGGGACGAAAGAAATTTTTTTTTTGAAAAGCAGCAAACAACAAACAAACACATTATTTGAACAGATAAGTAGTAGAAGGAACATCAAAAGCGACCCAATTGCGGCTAACCCTTTCATGTGTCACAACATCAGCTATCGTGATTCGACGGCGGATTGGTTTCACACATTTGGAGTCAAGTCTTAGAAGGTCAGACGGTTGGTCCGGATCAAATTCCAGACTGCATTCTTTAGTGCGTTACAATGTTCAATATCATGGTCAGGTGCCCTTGATGGAAGGCACAGAAAAGGTCAGGTCTATACCATGCTGGCAATCTTTTTGGTACCGGAGGAGGCGCCTTGGTCTGGACCAAATTCTTTTCAAGCAAATGTGGAAGCAAATCTGCATATTTCACAGGATATGGGGTAAATCGTGTCCTTGAAGTCTGTTGTCGAGGCTGCTGTTGCTCATACGATTGTTGTTGATATGGTTGATGAGGATTTTGATGGAATTGTGGCACATAGCCCGATTGTTGAATGGCATTGGTAGCGGGTGTGATTGCAGCAACGTGTTGATAAGCTAAATATTTTTGCTGAAGTCTCCCATGGGCCACCATGCTCACTTCTTGTTCGTTGTTTGTCGAAAATTTGTTCCCAAATATCTTTGTACTGCTGACAAGTACGCTTTCCTTAACTAATCGTCCTTTTCGGACTCTTTCTTCCAACTGTACACCCATACCGACCATCTCTGTGAAGTCCCTGGTCGCACTTCCAGCCATCTTCTCATAGTAAAATTGACTAAGAGTTTTTAAAAAGAGCTTGGTCATCTCCTTCTCTTCTATACATGGGCTAACTTGGGAAGCGGTATCCCTCCATCGATGGGCATACTCCTTGAATGTTTCTTTGTCCTTCTGAGTCATAGCTTGGAGATCACTTCGATCCGGAGACATGTCCACATTGAATTTGTATTGTTGCACAAAGGCTTCACACATATCACTGAAAGTTCAGACTTCTGTATGTAACACCCTAGTTGTTATTTAATTATTTTTGGTTGATTTAAAGTCTTTTATATGATTTAAAATGATTTATGTTGATTTTATGGTGTGGTGTATTGTGTGAATGACTATTATTATTATTATTTAATAGAATAAATGAGAATTAGAATTTATTTGGAGTTTTGGGGCTAGATGTTAATTAAGTGAATTAAGTGGGAGTTAATGACAATAGTGGGGAGTTAAGAAGAGGGGAGAAGTTTAGAAAAGGGTTTTCACGTACAATCAGTTTTTAGGGGAAGAAAACCAAGAGAAAGCTAGGAGAAGAGCCAAGTGGGAAGAATCAGAATTGGTAGAGTTTGTTCATCAAAATCTAAGGTAAGGGTGAGGCTAACTCTCAATGATTATAGTTTATATAATTCTGAGATTGGGTTTAACATGTTTTGTTGAAAATTGTTGTGGAGAAATTAGGTTTTGAGTTAAATTAGAATTGTTAAAAACATAGGTAATCCCATAAATTAATGTGAAAGTTGATGTTTAGGTTGTAGATTATCAGTAGGCAATGTTTCCTATCAATTTTGGGAGTTGGGATGTCGAAATTTGGGTTTTTGGGTGAAAAATGGTGAGAAATCGTCAAAAAACGGGGCTCAGATCACTTAAGCGAGCCCCAAGCGAACTCCCAAGCAAAATTGAGCTTGCTCTCGACGTTACGTTTGCTTAAGCGAACCATTCTTCGCTTGAGTGAACTGCATAGTAACAACATTTTCTGTTTCGCGTCCTTGTGTCTTTTTCTCACGTTTCTGTTTTGAATTGGTCTTTGGTGTAAACATGAAAGTTTTAGATAATTGAGTTAGCTTTCCAATGGATCTAGTTTGACTTGAAAATGATTTTTGGTTTGGGATTTATGATGAAAATACTCCTAGGAGGTCTTAGCAAAATCGCACAGTGACAATATTCTCTGTCTCACGTTCTTGCGTCTGTCTCACATGTTTCTGTCCTGAATTAGTTTTTGGTATAAACACAAAAGATGTTGATAGTTGTGATATCTTTCCAGTAGCTTTGGTTTGGCATGAAAATCTGTTGTGGTTAATTTATTGAGATTTTACAAAGTTGCATGATGAATTGTTGATGAATTATATATAAAGCCATATGGGTATATGCTATGTTGATGAATCTCGTCGTTAAGAGTCGTTGAGTCGCAATTGACCAAGTTGGGGAGTAAGTAATAATCATTTATGCACATTTGTTGTTGTCGTCGCTGTTGTTGAGTTGTATGTTAATATACACAAAATTGAGTATGTTGCATACTCATAACCTGTTGAGGGCTCATGCCCTGGAATGTTAATCATTCAACTGTTGAGGGCTTATGCCTTGGAATGCCTTGTCATTCAATTGTTGAGGGCTCATGCCCTGGAATGTTAATCATTCAATCGTTGGGGGCTCATTCCCCGGAATGCTTAGTCATTCAAACGCGGTAAAATGGTACCACATGCATATTGCATTCGTCGTCGTTGTTGGTTGCATTGTCGTTGTCGTCGTGGTGGGTTGAGTCGTCGGTGTTGTTGTTGTTGATAAAGCATGAACCTTGATGTTGATACCTATTGTTAATTATGTTGTTAAATGTAATTGATGATTTATATATCTATTATTGTTGTTTGTGAATCTCACCCCTTCTACTTGGAAATGTTGCTCTTCGTATGAATAACTTGCAGGTAATCAAGAATAGGTGAAGTCGTGTGAGGATTTCTCTCGTTGTGTCTTAGTAGCTCTGATACGTGACGGGATGGGATCTTTGTTATTGCTTTTCTATTCCTTACGTATTATTTATGAAGTTTTATGATAATGATGTTGACTTTGTTTTATGAGACTTTTATGATGAGGCCTTTGTGCCAAACACTAATTTAGAGGTTTAAATAAATTCCGCTGCGATACGTTAAAGATTTTTGTTAATGAAATTGAAGGATAAATAGTTATTTAATCTATTTATGATTTTATGAAAGAAATGTGACATTCCGTTATGTAAATACTCTGATTTATTTATGAAATTTTTATGTTGGGAAAACGGGGTGTTATAATTGGTATCAGAGCAGGTCGGTCCGTCCGGCCAAGTAGATTGAGTCGTTGCGTTGTGTGACAGTTTAACACTGTCTTTGAGTTTCCTAACACATGTCCGTTGTGTTGTGATTTGAAATGGCTGGAAGAAACGATGTTGCTATTGGTGCTTCTTTGCAAGCTATGGCCCAAGCTGTGGGGCAACAACCTAATGTTGGTGCTGGTGGTAACAATGGAGTTCGCATGCTGGAGACTTTTCTGAGGAACCATCCACCAACTTTCAAGGCCAGATATGATCCTGATGGAGCATACACATGGCTCAAGGAGATCGAGAGAATTTTGCGAGTCATGGAATGCACTGCGCCTCAGATGGTGCGCTTTGGTACACATTGTTTGGCTGAAGTGGCTAATGTTTGGTGGGATAGTGTTCGACCAAACCTAGAAAATGGAGGTGAAGAAGTCACTTAGGCTGTTTTTAGGAGAGAAGTCCTGAATAGGTATTTTCCGGAGGATGTCCGAGGTAAGAAAGAAATTGAATTTCTGGAGTTGAAACAGGGAGACTTGTCGGTGACTGAGTATGCTGCTAAGTTGTGGAGCAGGCTAAATTTTATCCACATTATACTGCTGAGACTGCTGAGTTTTCCAAGTGCATCAAGTTCGAGAATGGCTTGCGTACTGATATCAAGAAGGCAATTGGTTACCAGAAGATCCATAACTTTTCTGAGCTGGTGAGCAGTTGCAGGATTTATGAAGAGGATACTAAGGCTCATTACAAGGTTGTGAATGAGAGGAAAGGTAAAGGTCAGCAGAGTCGTCCTAAGCCTTATAGTGCCCCTGCTGATAAGGGCAAAAAAAGAGTTAATGATGAGAGGAGACTCCTAAGTCGGTTACGGAGATTAGAAGCTTTTTGGGATTGGCTGGTTATTAAAGAAGATTTATAGAACGATTTTCTAAGTTGGCACTTCCGTTAACGCAGTTGACTTGTAAAGATAAAGCCTTTGTGTGGGATATTCATTGTGAGAACAGTTTTAGTGAATTGAAGAAGCGTTTGACGACAGCTCCAGTCTTGATTTTGCGGAAGACCGATGAACCTTTTGTTGTGTATTGTGATTCGTCCAAGTTGGGCTTAGGTGGTGTGCTTATGCAAGATGGTAAAGTGGTTGCTTATGCATCAAGACAGTTGAGAATTCATGAACGAAATTATCCTACTCATGATCTTGAATTAGCTGCAGTTGTATTTGTGCTTAAGATTTGGAGACATTACTTGTATGGTTTGAGATTTGAAGTGTTCAGTGATCATAAGAGCTTGAAGTATTTGTTTGATCAAAAGGAATTGAATATGAGACAGCGAAGGTGGCTTGAATTATTGAAAGATTATGACTTTGGTTTGAATTATCATCCGGGTAAAGCTAATGTTGTTGCATATGCTTTAAGCAGGAAAACTTTACATATGTCTGCTTTCATGGTTAAAGAGTTAGAGTTGCTTGAACAGTTTAGAGACTTAAGTCTAATGTGAGTTGTCGCCCCAAAGTGTCAAACTGGGTATGTTGAAGATCAATAGCGAGTTTTTGAACAATATTAAGGAAGCGCAGAAAGTTGATGTTAAGTCTGTGGACTTGTTGATTGCTAGTAATGAAACTGCAGTTAGTGACTTCAAGGTTGATGATCAGGGTGTGTTGAGATTCCGAGGCAGAATATGTATTCATGATAATGATGAGTTGAAAAAGTTGATTTTAGAAGAAAGATACAGAAGTAGCTTAAGTATTCATCCGGGAGCTACAAAAATGTATCATGACTTGAAGAAATTATTTTGGTGGTCCGGATTGAAGCGTGATGTTGCACAGTTTGTATATGCATGTTTGATTTGTCAGAAATCTAAAGTTGAACATCAGAAGCCTGCTGGGTTGTTGACACCATTAGATGTGCCGTAGTGGGAATGGGATAGCATATCCATGGATTTTGTGACGAGTTTGCCGAACACTCCAAGAGGGCATGATGCCATTTGGGTGGTTGTCGATAGATTGACGAAGTCAGCGCACTTTATTCCCATCAATATTAGTTTTTCGGTGGCCCAGTTGGCGGAGATTTATATTCGAGATATTGTGAAGTTCCATGGTGTTCCGTCGAGCATTGTGTCAGATAGAGATCCGAGGTTCACTTCAAGATTTTAGAAAAGTTTGCAAGAGGCTTTCGGTTCAAAATTGAGGTTGAGTTCGGCTTATCATCCGCAAACAGATGGTCAGTAGGAGAGAACAATTCAGTCGTTAGAAGATTTGCTGAGAGTGTGTGTACTTGAGCAAGGTGGAGCTTGGGATAGTCATCTACCATTGATAGAGTTCACGTACAACAACAGTTAGCATTCGAGTATTGGTATGGCACCGTTCGAAGCTTTGTATTGTCGGAGATGCAGAACTCCGTTATGTAGGTTTTAGTCGGGTGAAAGTGTAATGTTGGGACCAAATATAGTTCATCAAACTACATAAAAGGTCAAATTGATAAGAGAAAAGATGAAAGCGTCGCAGAGTCGACAGAAGAGTTATCATGACAAGCGTAGAAAGGACCTTGAGTTTCAAGAAGGAGGCCATGTGCTTTTTGAGAGTCACTCCTGTGACAGGTGTTGGGCGTGCCTTGAAATCGAAGAAGTTGACGCCGAGGTTTATTGGTCCATATCAGATATCTAAGAGAGTTGGAACAATGGCATATAGAGTGGGTTTGCCACCACATCTTTCGAATTTGCATGATGTGTTTCACGTGTCGCAACTTCGGAAGTACGTAGCGGATCCTTGGCATGTTATTCCAAGTGATGATGTGCAAGTTAGAGACAACCTTACGATTGAGACCTTACCGTTGAGAATTGAAGGTCGTGAGGTGAAGAAGTTGAGAGGCAAGGAGATACCTCTAGTAAAAGTTGTTTGGGGAGTGTGCTTTCGATTTTCGGGTATCAAACCATTAATCGGATTTGAACCTTTAATCTTTAAACTCTCAACTTTTATTCGTGGGAAGGGAAAAAGTGAGTAAAAACTCTTATAAGACCTTGGATCCGGGGGTTGGTTTCGATTGGGGAAGGTGTTAAGCACCCGAACCGACTATGGTATCCCATAGGAACCTTTTACCTATTCTTAATCTTGCGCTAAATTATTTTTACTTATTTGAAAATTATTGGTTAAGAGTTTAAATGAAAGAATGGGGGGATATGAAGCATGGTTTTGGTTATTTTTAATTGATTTGGAAAGGCCAAAGCCCTCTGCCTACTTACCCAAATAAATCGGGATCAAAATCAAGTAGTTCGTCTAAAGAACTTCTTTGGGGGGTTGAATTGATTTTAACATTTTGGAAAAAAGATTTTAAGAAGAAATAAGAGGCCTCAAGGCATGAGAGAAAAATACGGTGAAGTTGGTTAATTTTAATTGCAAGAAATCCATGTCTAATGTGGATATTAAATTGATTAAACATTTGATTAAGAAAAATAAATGGGAAACACTTGGGTTACAAGCCAAGGTTTACTTTAAAGAAATTTGAAATTTGATCTTTTTGATTTTTCGAGATAAAAAATATTTTTCTAAACTAACGGTGAACTAGCGTAACGGCGAAAAATAAATGAGCGTAAAACAGTAAATAAAATGGTGAAGTGTCGGTGCGTGTGTCGGTTACATATTACATACCCTAAAATACATTCTAAGGTCTCAAGAGAAATATGATGGCGAGAAATAAAATGCGCAAAAATAAATTAGATCATTTCCCTAATTATACACACTAAAGAGGATAAAAATGAATTACATGACAAAAATTAAAAGATGCATGAGATTATACTAGAGATGATGCAAAACGAAATGTACCGAAATATTAAATCATGAATCAAGAAAATTTAAGAAGAACATCACATACGAAAATAATTACCAAATAAAATACATGACATTAAATATATTCAAAAATGTATGAAACGTAAGTTTTGAAAACAAACATTAAAGCAAAATTAATTAAAAGATGCATGTTATGAGGACTAAGGCATTTAAGAATGCATGACACATAGTTAAAAAGAAAATATTAGTTTAAAAGATGCATGAGTTTCTTTTAATAGAGTTACTAAAAAAAAGGGAATGCAGGTAGCATGTACTGGGGGTGTGAATAGCAAGCAGGCAAACAAACAGCAAAACAAATTGGGCTTGAGGAAGAGACTGGGCTGAAGAAGGAACCGAATTGGTTCAAGCCTGGATCGGTTCACAGGCAAACCGAACCGGAATGAGAGTATAAAAGGGAATATGCTGGTTTTTTCCTTCATTCTTCTCATCCCTTCTCTCTCTAAAAAAAAAGTGAGAGAAGCTCCTCCTTCTCTCTACAAATAGCGCCGCCGGAGAAGAAGTGGGGCGGCCGGAAAGGCTCCGACGCGGTGGTCGGCCATAGCGCCGCCGCGTCGGAGTAATTTTTTAAGTTTTTTTTTTTGAAATTTTTTGTACCGGCCTGCTCTATTCTTCTTCCTCTACCCAAATCCAATCTTAGTTTTTCAAAAGAAGCATTAAACAAGCCTAGATCTACAAAAAAAAAACCGAAAGTAAAACAAGTTATCTTCTTCTTTTACCTCACTGTTTCGGTTTTGGATGATTTCTTCTTTCTCTTTTATGCTTTGATTCCGTTTGTTCTTGTTGAGAGTTGGTTGAAAACCGAATTGATTTGAATGGATTTGTGTGGTTATAGTCTGGCCGAATTTTGTTTGGACTGTGGTTACTTCAAGAACAAAGATGAGTTTGTGTTGATTTGGACTTGTTTATTTGAATGGCCGAGACTGTTATGGTGGTAGATGTGTTGTAGTCTTTCTTTCTGGAAATTTTGTTCATGATTTATTCTTGATGAACTTCATGTGTTCATCACTAATTTTGGTGATTTTCGATCTGCAAAATGTAGAGAGAGAAGAGAGAATAGTGTTTTTCTGGTGAATTGATTGGGCTGCTAATTGATGTGTCAGTATTGGAATGTGTGTCAGCCCCCTCATTCAATGATTGGACAGACTATAAATAGTGACAAATTAGGGCTGAGCCTGAAACTTTGACTAGACCAAAATGCCCCTGGCTTGGACAGCACCCTATATTCCTGAACAAAAAGACTAAAAGGACCAATGGATAAAAAAACTAAAATGGAATATTAGATCAATAATAAAAAAACAAAAATTGCTTAATAAAAAATAAAAAAAGACTAATAATTAAAACAACACAAAAATACTAAAATAAAATAAAAAAATAACGAAAAATAAATAAAACTTGAAAATGTCCCTTTCGGAACCAAAAATGAGGTATTTTAAAATACCTCTCTGTTGAAATTTCGTCTGAAACGACAAAACTTCTCAGCTTTTAAAAACGAGTAAAATTTCAAAAGTGGTCAAAAAATGGGGTATGACAGATGCCCCTATTTAAGTTTCTCCGTCACGAAGATTTAGAAGATGAATCTTTTAAATCAACGGGACGAAGAGACTTAAATGTTAAGTACGCCAATTTTTTGACCAGTTGAGATGTAGGAAATGCAATGCTTATGAACATAATGACATGAATGCCTGCGATGCAAGTATGAATGCAAAGACGACAAATAAAAACTGACTGGAGAACCAAATAATAAGTGTCATTGGGGAGGAAAGAATGTCTGTTACCGTTACTTCGGTAAAGACGACAATACAGAAGATAAAACTGTCTATTACCTTTACTGGGGTAAAGACGAACATTCAAAGGGTAAAATTGTCTATTACATTTACTCAGGTAAAGACAAACAATACGAAAGGAAATACTGTCTATTACCTTTGTTGGGGTAAAGACGAACAACACGAAGGGTAAAACTGTCTAATACCTTTACTGGGGTAAAGACGAACAAGATAGGATTTAACAAAGGACACTTTTGGAATAATTATTGGGGAGATTGAAAAGACAGTGGTAAAATGGTTGTGGCGCACAAGTAATTGCGAGCTATTATCCTGATTCAAAGCATTTGCAGGGTATTAACCTGATTCAAAGACATTAGGCAGGATATCAAACCAGACTCCAAAGGTATTGCAAGCTATTCGCTTGACACACATGTAACAACAGATGTTTGCAAGCTATTCGCATGCGCACGGTAACTAAATAGGTTTGCAAGCTATTCGCTTGACACACACGTAACAAAAGAGGTTTGCAAGCTATTCGCTTGACACACACATAACAAAAGGTGTTTGCAAGCTATTCGCTTGACGCACGTGGAACAAAAAAAGGTGTTTGCAAGCTATTCGCTTGACGCACATGGAACAAAAAAGGTTGCAAGCTATTCGCTTGACACACATGTAACAAAAGGTGTTTGCAAGCTAATCGCTTGGCACACAGGTACCAAAAGAGGTTTGCAAGCTATTCGCTTGACACACAATGATGAAAGAGGACCAAACCGAAGGGATACGACCAATCAAGACTAAGGGTGACATCACTGATCAGACACATTGGGGATGACACTTTTATGCGATACATTTGAAATAAGACACAAGATGGTCAATGCAATAATGTATAAATGATATTGCGCATGTTACGTGCATGAATGTTTATATGCATGAATATGTATATGAATGAATGTATAAATATATGCAGGAAACTTGTACGACCATATGACTGTATATAACTTGATGAAACAAGACTGGACAAGTAAGATAAGAGGTGAACCGACATCGCAGTACAAACACTCGGCAATCTTCAATGGGGATATCATTACTAGAGATGAATCAAAACACTATCGGGGTACAGCCCGCCAACCAAACCACTGATGGGGTAAAGCTCCATAATCAAATCACTGATGGGAGAAAGCCCAATAATCAATCATTCTGGCAGAAGCCACAACTAATCAAACCACAGGCAGAAGCCACCATTGGGATGAAACTCATCAATCAACCATAGGCAGAAGTCGCCATTCACTGGGAACAAAGTCCATCAATCATAAGTCTGGCAAAAGTCGCCATTCACTTGGAACCAAGTCCATCAAACGACAAAATCAGCAGAAGGCGCCCTTTGTAAACCAACATGAAGTACATTCTTCCATTTGACCCACTTGAATTGTCATGTCTCTGTTTTTGTTTTCTTTTCATCATTTTTTGTATTGTTTTTCTTTTGAATCCCTAACTTTTGCCTAGACCGCCCTTTCGGGTTTTCAATCCACCAGGAATTTATTCTTTTGGTATGCCCCTAATTTTTGCCTGGATCGCCCTTTCGGGTTTTCAATCCACCGGGACGCTCATTTTTTTTTTTTTGCTTAGGCCGCCCTTTCGGGTTTTCGACTTAGCGAGCTTTTCTTTTTTTTACTTTTTCTTTTTTGACAGAGGTCATCTCATAGCCTTTGGTCACACTTAACTTGCAGAGTTTAACTGTCCTTGAGACGGATGTTGGTGTATGCTTCAACTACTCATAAGTTCAAAGAAGATGTACCTGTTGTTTATGCATTTCAAAAGACATGAAAAAAATATATTTTTTTTGAATTTTTTGCTTTAAATATTAACATCAAAAATAGAAGAAAATTTCGCAAATAAAGAATAAATGAGAATTTCAAATAAATTGGCACAGACTCTAATTAATGTAAATGGAGTGGTGGCCTGCCAAAAGCGTGGCTCCCCAGATTTTGAAAATTTTGGAAAATCGTAATTATATGGGAAAGGTACATTGAACACAATGACCACGGTTCTCCCTAACAACTTTGAATTCCACTGTTCCAAGTACTTGATTTGCAGGCTTCATATCAGAGGTCTTCTAACAGTTAAGATGCCCCAAGTGAATCATGTCCAACCAGATGCAGTTACTTTGCCATAAGTTGGAGATCTTTTGACGGCTTAAAATGCCCCAAGTGAGTCATGTCCAACTAGATGCAGTTACTTTTCCATAAGTTGGAGATCTTTAGACGGCTGAAATGCCCCAAGTGAGTCATGTCCAACCAAATGCAGTTACTTTGTCACAATCCTTAACTTTTGCATAGATCGCCCTTGCGGGTTTCAACCTATCAAGATAAACATTTTTCATTTTTTCATCATTCTCTTTTTTTTTACATGTCTCTAACTTTTGCGTGGACCGCCCTTTCGGGTTTTTAGTCCACCGAGACGCTCTTTTTTGCCTAAGCCGTCTTTTCAGGTTTGCGACTTATCGAGATTTTTCACTTTAACAAAGTATTTCTTGACTGCATCGATATTCACAGGACGTACAAGTTTATCACCAATCTTTGTAATCGAGAATTCCTTTGCCCCTGGAGTCTGGTTAAAATCAGATAACATATGTTTGAGCACAAGGCCACTTTTTTGACATTCATAGGGACGATCCTTCTTTGTCGAAACTTGTTTCATCCTTTGGATATAACTGTCCATGACATAAGACCACAATGTATTTAAATGCAAACAAGCTTATTCTTCATCAGACCTTCCATTGACGGGACTCTGAACTTCATGTTGTATACTGAGGGATGGTGGGAGGGGTTGCCCCTGTTGAAGTGTGTACTGGAGTACAATTCTTATACAAGGCAAATGCTAACATCTCATTGTCAACTTTTGTAATTGAATGCCAACTTCTGGACAGTCTTTCTTGATATTTCTTTGTAGCTTCAATGGTTGGGATGCCCCAGTAGGCAAGAGTTCTCATTGGGAATTCATCCTCCTTTTCTTCAGCTTCAGACACAAGGAACTCAAAGTCAAGAGAGAGTACAGGGTTAAAGTGTTCAACGGGTTTATTAATGCATGCTTTGATTATCGATTTTTGACAAATAATGGAAAGTTATGATTATGCGAATATGATTAAAGGAAAATAAATTTTTGGTTTTTTTGTATTACCATTTTTCCAAAAAAAGCACAAAATAAAACAAAGTCGGGATCAAAGCAACTTTTTAATTAATGATGAAAATACATAAAGCAGAAAGCCCTAAACAAGTTCACTTTCGCCTCGGGTGGGACGAAAGGATTTTTTTTTGAAAAACATAAAACAACAAACAAACATATTAATTGAACAAATGAGTAGTAGAAAGAAACATCAGCAACGACCCAAGTGCAGCTAAACATTCCACGTGTCAACAAATATCATGATCCAGTAGTAGGTTAACTTGCATGTCAGAGTTCAAATTTTAGAATGACCAGAGGTTCTTTTGGACCAGCTTCTGAACTATCTTCTTCAAAGCAAAGCAGTCTTCAATATCGTGACCTGGTGCCCCTTGATGGAAGGCACAAAAGCGATCGGGCCTGTACCGGGCTGGCAATTTTGCTGGCAACGGAAGAGGTGCCTTGGTGTAGACCAAATTCCTTTCAAGCAATATTGGAAACAAATCTACATATTTCATAGGAATAGGATCAATTTGTGTTCTTGGAGCCTGTTGTCGAGGCTGTTGTTGAAACTGGCGTTGACACACTGGATTTGGAACAATGTTTGTGATTGGCATAATAGAGGCAACAGGGTGATAAGCCAAATACTGTTGTTGAGGCCAACTTTCCACCATACTCGATTCCTGGTCTTCGTCCTCTGATCCATCAGTGGGAACACTTCCTTTGACCAAATGTCCTTTTCGGACCAGTTCTTCAATGCGCATACCCACGGTTATTATCTCTGCGAAGCTACCGGATGCACTTGTCAACATACGCTCATAATAGAACTGATCCAGAGTATCAAGGAAAATCTCGGGCAACTCTTTCTCTTCCAGAGATGGACGGACTTGTGCGGCGAAATCTCTCCAACGTTGGGCATAAGCTTTGAAGGACTCATTATCATCTTGGGTCATGGCCTGCAATTCACCTCTTTTTGGGGCCGAGTTCAAGTTGTAGTTGTATCGCTGGACGAAAGCCTCGCACAAATCATTGAAAGTTTTGATATCAACCTTGTTCAGACCTATATACCATATCAGTGTGACACCAGTCAAACTCTCTTGGAAACAATGGATAAGGAGTTCATCATCCTTGATATGAGCAGACATCTTTCTCACATACATCACCAGATGATCCTTAGGGCAGATGTTCCCTTTGTACTTCTCAAAATCAGGGATCTTGAATTTGGGTGGTATCACGACATTGGGAATCAAGCAAAGGTCATAAGCATCCTGGCCAAACAATTCTTTCCCACGAAGAGATTTCAATTCCAACTGTATTTTATCAAACTTTTCCTCTAGTTCATATATCCGGTGACGTGCAGCCACACCTTCCGAGTGATGGATGGGTTCGTGGTTTTGCTTAACAGTGTTGACCAAAGGAGATGAGTAGGTCATAGCAGCTTGAGAGAACAAAGGGCCCGATTGAGGGGTAGGCGTTGTGTGTTGCACAAAAGGAGCTTGAACCTTAGAGACGACGGGACGGAATACTTCACCATAACTTAAGGGTGTGCTCCAGAGATAACCTTCCAGCATAGCATTTTGAGGAGTACTAACGAAAACTGTTGAAATCGGGGTAGTGGAAGCAACCGGCTGAGCTTGAGTGTTAGCAATAGGAAGAGATAAAGGGTGACTTTGTGTAACCGTCATCAAAGATACTAAGTTCCTCAAAATCTCATTTTCGGCCCGGAGGGTTGTCGCCTCTTCACGAAACTTGTGATTTTCTTGTTCAAGGTGATCCATCTTTTGTGTTTGCACGAGTGTTGTAGATGTGAGTAGACCGATGGATTGACCCTTTATGGAGAAGACACAGTATGAGACACGGACTAGAAACTATGAATGCAAGTTGATGCATGATATGCTTATGCAAAAATGTACAATTTTTTGTTATCGAAGAATTTGTCAAAGTGAATTGTAAACATCGTAGAGGAACATGTTTTCAGTTAAAAAATTCGTAAAGATATTGCAATCAGTTCCTTTTCAAAATGTAAGAACGAAACCAAGGAAGAAGTTCTTGACAAAAGAAAAAGCCTAGTTAAGATTTTTGAAGTTGTTTTTCTTGGTGTTTCTTCTTACAAGGTCTATATCTTTGATGTTTACCAAACGACTTATCTAAGTCCTTCGATTTTTGGATGAAAAAAGTTTATGAATGAATGCATGTATGCATGATTATGCTAAAGAACATGGAAAACATGGTGAGGTTAAGTCCACAATGTAGGAGCTGAGGGTAACAACGCCATTTGGTAAGGACTATGGTTTCACATGTACCTGTATCACGGGTTCTACCAAAGTTCTCAAATTCCAACCCCCCTTTGAATATTATCGGTGTAAAGGACTGTTCCTAGTCCAATAACATTTACAAGGTAGTCTAGTTTGAGTGTAGCATCGCGTATCGACTAAGTCAAGACTGTTCTTGGTTAGCCACCGCGCTACGTCCTACAAGGCCAAGATGGGTTAAGGGTGATCTAAAGGTTCTCGACGTTTGGCAGACTTCGAAAATAATAGTGCCGATCACGATTGCTCATGACGACGTTATATTACTTCTGAGAGGCCTACGTCGAGTGGAGTTATATCACATGCACACATAACACGGGACCGCTCCCGGCATGGCACTATGATTGTACTCCGTCCTATCTTACATTTCACTCAAGCCCCGGTGTAGGACTTATCTCGCCACTCAGGTAAGAAAGAAAGTAAACAATTAGGCACGTATTTACAAGGTATAAGCAAATAATAAAGCGCAAAAGTAAAGAAAGGTAAGCTAGGCTTAACCCTCTAAAGTCCCCAGTGAAGTCGCCATTTCTGTGCTCTCAATTTTTGGGTATCAAACCATTAATCGGATTTGAACCTTTAATCTTTGAACTCTCAACTTTTATTCGTGGGAAGGGAAAAAGTGAGTAAAAACCCTTATAAGACCATGGATCCGGGGGTTGGTTTCGATTGGGGAAGGTGTTAAGCACCCGAACCGACTATGGTATCCCATAGGAACCTTTTACCTATTCTTAATCTTGCGCTAAATTATTTTTACTTATTTGAAAATTATTGTTTAAGTGTTTAAATGAAAGAATGGGGGGAGATGAAGCATGGTTTTGGTTATTTTTAATTGATTTGGAAAGGCCAAAGCCCTCTGCCTACTTACCCAAATAAATCGGGATCAAAATCAAGTAGTTCGTCTAAAGAACTTCTTTGGGGGGTTGAATTGATTTTAACATTTTGGAAAAAAGATTTTAAGAAGAGATAAGAGGCCTCAAGGCATGAGAGAAAAATACGGTGAAGTTGGTTAATTTTAATTGCAAGAAATCCATGTCTAATGTGGATATTAAATTGATTAAACATTTGATTAAGAAAAATAAATGGAAAACACTTGGGTTACAAGCCAAGGTTTACTTTAAAGAAATTTGAAATTTGATCTTTTTGATTTTTCGAGATAAAAAATATTTTTCTAAACTAACGGTGAACTAGCGTAACAGCGAAAAATAAATGAGCGTAAAGCCGTAAATAAAATGGTGAAGTGTCGGTGCGTGTGTTGGTTACATATTACATACCCTAAAATACATTCTAAGGTCTCAAGAGAAATATGATGGCGAGAAATAAAATGCGCAAAAATAAATTACATCATATTCCTAATTATACACACTAAAGAGGATAAAAATGAATTACATGACAAAAATTAAAAGATGCATGAGATTATACTAGAGATGATGCAAAACGAAATGTACCGAAATATTAAATCATGAATCAAGAAAATTTAAGAAGAACATCACATACGAAAATAATTACCAAATAAAATACATGACATTAAATATATTCAAAAATGTATGAAACGTAAGTTTTGAAAACAAACATTAAAGTAAAATTAATTAAAAGATGCATGTTATGAGGACTAAGGCATTTAAGAATGCATGACACATAGAGTTACTAAAAAGATGCATGAGTTTCTTTTAATAGAGTTACTAAAAAAAAGGGAATGCAGGTAGCATGTACTGGGGGTGTGAATAGCAAGCAGGCAAACAAACAGCAAAACAAATTGGGCTTGAGGAAGAGACTGGGCTGAAGATGGAACCGGTTCGGTTCAAGCCTGGATCGGTTCACAGGCGAACCGAACCAGAATGAGAGTATAAAAGGGAATATGCTGGTTTTTTCCTTCATTCTTCTCATCCCTTCTCTCTCTAAAAAAAGTGAGAGAAGCTCCTCCTTCTCTCTACAAACAGCGCCGCCGGAGAAAAAGAAGTGGGGCGGCCGGAAAGGCTCCGACGCGGTGGTCGGCCATAGCGCCGCCGCGTCGGAGTAATTTTTTAAGTTTTTTTTTTTGAAATTTTTTGTACCGGCCTGCTCTATTCTTCTTCCTCTACCCAAATCCAATCTCAGTTTTTCAAAAGAAGCATTAAACAAGCCTAGATCTACAAAACAAAAACCGAAAGTAAAACAAGTTATCTTCTTCTTTTACCTCACTGTTTCGGTTTTGGATGATTTATTCTTTCTCTTTTATGCTTTGATTCCGTTTGTTCTTGTTGAGAGTTGGTTGAAAACCGAATTGATTTGAATGGATTTGTGTGGTTATAGTCTGGCCGAATTTTGTTTGGACTGTGGTTACTTCAAGAACAAAGATGAGTTTGTGTTGATTTGGACTTGTTTATTTGAATGGCCGAGACTGTTATGGTGGTAGATGTGTTGTAGTCTTTCTTTCTGGAAATTTTGTTCATGATTTATTCTTGATGAACTTCATGCGTTCATCACTAATTTTGGTGATTTTCGATCTGCAAAATGTAGAGAGAGAAGAGAGAATAGTGTTTTTCTGGTGAATTGATTGGGCTGCTAATTGATGTGTCAGTATTGGAATGTGTGTCAGCTCCCTCATTCAATGATTGGACAGACTATAAATAGTGACAAATTAGGGCTGAGCCTGAAACTTTGACTGGACCAAAATGCCCCTGGCTTGGACAACACCCTATATTCCTGAACAAAAAGACTAAAAGGACCAATGGATAAAAAAACTAAAATGGAATATTAGATCAATAATAAAAAAACGAAAATTGCTTAATAAAAAATAAAAAAAAAAGACTAATAATTAAAACAACACAAAAATACTAAAATAAAATAAAAAAATAACGAAAAATAAATAAAACTTGAAAATGTCCCTTTCTGAACCAAAAATGAGGTATTTTAAAATACCTCTCTGCCGAAATTTCGTTTAAAACGATAAAACTTCTCAGCTTTTAAAAACGAGTAAATTTCAAAAGTGGTCAAAAAATGGGGTATGACAGGGAGGAGCGGTTGGTGAAAGTTTGACATGGGAACTGGAGAGTAAGATGCTGGAGTTTTATCCAGAGTTGTTTGCATAAGGTAATATTTTCGAGGACGAAAATTCTTTGAGTTGGGGAGAGTTGTAACACCCTAGTTGTTATTTAATTATTTTTGGTTGATTTAAAGTCTTTTATATGATTTAAAATGATTTATGTTGATTTTATGGTGTGGTGTATTGTGTGAATGACTATTATTATTATTTAATTGAATAAATGAGAATTAGAATTTATTTGGAGTTTTGGGGCTAGATGTTAATTAAGTGAATTAAGTGGGAGTTAATGATAATAGTGGGGAGTTAAGAAGAGGGGAGAAGTTTGGAAAAGGGTTTTCGCGTACAATTAGTTTTTGGGGGAAGAAAACCAAGAGAAAGCTAGGAGAAGAGCCAAGTGGGAAGAATCAGAATTGGTAGAGTTTGTTCATCAAAATCTAAGGTAAGGGTGAGGCTAACTCTCAATGATTATAGTTTATATAATTCTGAGATTGGGTTTAACATGTTTTGTTGAAAATTGTTGTGGAGAAATTAGGTTTTGAGTTAAATTAGAATTGTTAAAAACATAGGTAATCCCATAAATTAATGTGAAAGTTGATGTTTAGGTTGTAGATTATCAGTAGGCAATGTTTCCTATCAATTTTGGGAGTTGGGATGTCGAAATTTGGGTTTTTGGGTGAAAAATGGTGAGAAATCGTCAAAAAAGGGGTCCCAGTTCGCTTAAGCGAGCCCCAAGCGAACTCCCAAGAGAAATTGAGCTTTCTCTCGACGTTACGTTCATTGAAGCGAACCATTCTTCGCTTGAGCGAACTGCACAGTAACAACATTTCCTTTTTCGTGTTCTTGTGTCTTTTTCACACGTTTCTGTTTTGAATTGGTCTTTGGAGTAAACATGAAAGTTTTAGATAATTGAGTTAGCTTTATAATGGCTCTGGTTTGACTTAAAAATGATTTTTAGTTTGGGATTTATGATGAAAATCTTCCAAGGTCTTAGCAAAATCGCACAGTGACAGTATTCTCTGTCTCATGTTCTTGCGTCTTTCTCACATGTTTCTGTCCTGAATTAGTTTTTGGTATAAACACGAAAGATGTTGATAATTGTGATATCTTTCCAGTAGCTTTGGTTTGGCATGAAAATCTGTTGTGGTTAATTTATTATGATTTTACAAAGATGCATGATGAATTGTTGATGAATTATATATAAAGCCATATGGGTATATGCTATGTTGATGAATCTCGTCGTTAAGAGTCGTTGAGTCGCAATTTACCAAGTTTGGGAGTAAGTCATAATCATTTATGCACATTTGTTGTTGTCGTTGCTGTTGTTGAGTTATATGTTAATATACACAAAATTGAGTCTGTTGCATACTCATAACCTGTTGAGGGCTCATGCCCTGGAATGTTAATCATTCAACTGTTGAGGGCTTATGCCCTGGAATGCCTTGTCATTCAATTGTTGAGGGCTCATGCCCTGGAATTTTAATCATTCAATCGTTGGGGGCTCATGCCTCGGAATGCTTAGTCATTCAAACGCGTTAAAATGGTACCACATGCATATTGCATTCGTCGTCGTTGTTGGTTGCATTGTCGTTGTCGTCGTGGTGGGTTGAGTCGTCGGTGTTGTTGTTGTTGATGAAGCATGAATTTTGATGTTGATACGTGTTGTTAAATGTAATTCAACTTATTATATATCTATTATTGTTGTTTGTGAATCTCACCCCTTCTGCTTGGAAATGTTGCTCTTCGTATGAGTAACATGCAGGTAATCAAGAATAGGTAAAGTCGTGTGAGGATTTCTCTCGTTGTGTCTTAGTAGCTCTGATACGTAACGGGATGGGATCTTTGTTATTGCTTTTCTATTCCTTACGTATTATTTATGATGTTTTATGATAATGATGTTGACTTTGTTTTATGAGACTTTTATGATGAGGCCTTTGTGCCAAAAACTAATTTAGAGGTTTAAATAAATTCCACTGCGATACGTTAAAGATTTTTGTTAATGAAATTGAAGGATAAATAGTTATTTAATCTATTTATGATTTTATGAAAGAAATGTGACATTCCGTTATGTGAATACTCTGATTTATTTATGAAATTTTTATGTTGGGAAAACGGGGTGTTACAATTGGTATCAGAGCAGGTCGGTCCGTCCGGCCAAGTAGATTGAGTCGTTGCGTTGTGTGACAGTTTAACACTGTCTTTGAGTTTCCTAACCCATGTCCGTTGTGTTGTGATTTGAAATGGCTGGAAGAAACGATGCTGCTATTAGTGCTTCTTTGCAAGCTATGACCCAAGTTGTGGGGCAACAACCTAATGTTGGTGCTGGTGGTAACAATGGAGTTCGGATGCTGGAGACTTTTCTGAGGAACCATCCACCAACTTTCAAGGCCAGATATGATCCTGATGGAGCACAAACATGTGTCAAGGAGATCGAGAGAATTTTGCGAGTCATGGAATGCACTGCCCCTCAGATGGTGCGCTTTGGTACACATTGTTTTGAAGTCGCTGATGTTTGGTGGGTTAGTGTTCGTCCAAACCTAGAAAATGGAGGTGAAGAAGTCACTTAGGCTGTTTTTAGGAGAGAAGTCTTGAATAGGTATTTTCCAGAGGATGTCCGAGGTAAGAAAGAAATTGAATTTCTGGAGTTGAAATAGGGAGACTTGTCGGTGACTGAGTATGCTGCTAAGTTATGGAGCTGGATAAATTTTATCCACATTATACTGCTGAGACTGCTGAGTTTTCCAAGTGCATCAAGTTCGAGAATGGCTTGCGTGCTGATATCAAGAGTGCAATTGGTTACCAGAAGATCCGTAACTTTTATGAGCTGGTGAGCAGTTGCAGGATTTATGAAGAGGATACTAAGGCTCATTACAAGGTTGTGAATGAGAGGAAAGGTAAAGGTCAGCAGAGTCGTCCTAAGCCTTATAGTGCCCCTGCTGATAAGGGCAAACAAAGAGTTAATGATGAGAGGAGACTCCTAAGTCGGTTACGGAGATTAGAAGCATTATGGGATTGGCTGGTTATTACAGAAGATTTATAGAAGAATTTTCTAAGTTGGCATTTCCGTTAACGCAGTTAACTTGTAAAGGTAAAGCCTTTGTGTGGGATATTCATTGTGAGAACAGTTTTAGTGAATTGAAGAAGCGTTTGACGACAGCTCCAGTCTTGATTTTGCGGAAGACCGATGAACCTTTTGTTGTGTATTGTGATGCGTCCAAATTGGGCTTAGGTGGTGTGCTTATGCAAGATGGTAAAGTGGTTGCTTATGCATCAAGACAGTTGAGAATTCACGAACGAAATTATCCTACTCATGATCTTGAATTAGCTGCAGTTGTATTTGTGCTTAAGATTTGGAGACATTACTTGTATGGTTCGAGATTTGAAGTGTTCAGTGATCACAAGAGCTTGAAGTATTTGTTTGATCAGAAGGAATTGAATATGAGACAGCGAAGGTGGCTTGAATTATTGAAAGATTATGACTTTGGTTTGAATTATCATCCGGGTAAAGCTAATGTTGTTGCATATGCTTTAAGCAGGAAAACTCTACATATGTCTGCTATGATGGTTAAAGAGTTAGAGTTGCTTGAACAGTTTAGAGACTTAAGTCTAATATGTGAGTTGTCGCCCCAAAGTGTCAAACTGGGTATGTTGAAGATCAATAGCGAGTTTTTGAACGATATTAAGGAAGCGCAGAAAGTTGATGTTAAGTCTGTGGACTTGTTGATTGCTAGTAATGAAACTGCAGTTAGTGACTTCAAGGTTGATGATCAGGGTGTGTTGAGATTCCGAGGCAGAATATGTATTCATGATAATGATGAGTTGAAAAAGTTGATTTTAGAAGAAAGTCACAGAAGTAGCTTAAGTATTCATCCGGGAGCTACAAAAATGTATCATGACTTGAAGAAATTATTTTGGTGGTCCGGGTTGAAGCGTGATGTTGCACAGTTTGTATATGCATGTTTGATTTGTTAGAAATCTAAAGTTGAACATCAGAAGCCTGCTGGGTTGTTGACTCCATTAGATGTGCCGGAGTGGAAATGGGATAGCATATCCATGGATTTTGTGACGAGTTTTCCAAACACTCCAAGAGGGCATGATGCCTTTTGGGTGGTTGTCGATAGATTGACGAAGTCAGCGCACTTTATTGCCATCAATATTAGTTTTTCGGTGGCCCAGTTTGCGGAGATTTATATTCGAGATATTGTGAAGTTGCATGGTGTTCCGTCGAGCATTGTGTCAGATAGAGATCTGAGGTTCACTTCAAGATTTTGGAAAAGTTTGCAAGAGGCTTTGGGTTCAAAATTGAGGTTGAGTTCGGCTTATCATCCGCAAACAGATGGTCAGTCGGAGTGAACGATTCAGTCGTTAGAAGATTTGCTGAGAGTGCGTGTACTTGAGCAAGGTGGAGCTTGGGATAGTCAACTACCATTGATAGAGTTCATGTATAACAACAGTTCGCATTCAAGTATTGGTATGGCACCGTTCGAAGCTTTGTATGGTCGGAGATGCAGAACTCCGTTATATTGGTTTTAGTCGGGTGAAAGTGTAATGTTGGGACCAAATATAGTTCATCAAACTACATAAAAGGTCAAATTGATAAGAGAAAAGATGAAAGCGTCGCAGAGTCGACATAAGAGTTATCATGACAAGCGTAGGAAGGACCTTGAGTTTCAAGAAGGAGACCATGTATTTTTGAGAGTCACTCCTGTGACAGGTGTTGGGCGTGCCTTGAAATCGAAGAAGTTGACGCCGAGGTTATTGGTCCATATCAGATATATGAGAGAGTTGGAACAGTGGCATATAGTGGGTTTGCCACCACATCTTTCGAATTTGCATGATGTGTTTCACGTGTCGAAACTTCGGCAGTACGTAGCGGATCCTTCGCATGTTATTCCAAGAGATGATGTGCAAGTTAGAGACAATCTTATGATTGAGACCTTACCGTTGAGAATTGAAGGTCGTGAGGTGAAGAAGTTGAGAGGCAAGGAGATACCTCTAGTAAAAGTTGTTTGGGGAGGAGCGGTTGGTGAAAGTTTGACATGGGAACTGGAGAGTAAGAGGCTGAAGTCTTATCCAGAGTTGTTTGCATAAGGTAATATTTTCGAGGACGAAAATTCTTTGAGTTGGGGAGGGTTGTAACACGCTAGTTGTTATTTAATTATTTTTGGTTGATTTAAAGTCTTTTATATGATTTAAAATGATTTATGTTGATTTTAAATTCTGTTTTGAATTGGTCTTTGGTGTAAACATTAAATTTTTAGATAATTGAGTTAGCTTTCCAATGACTCTGGTTTGACTTGAAAATGATTTTTGGTTTGGGACTTATGATGAAAATACTCCAAGGAGGTCTTAGCAAAATCGCACAGTGACAGTATTCTCTGTCTCATGTTCTTGCGTCTTTCTCACATGTTTCTGTCCTGAATTAGTTTTTGGTATAAACACGAAAGATTTTGATAAATGTGATATCTTTCCAGTAGCTTTGGTTTGGCATGAAAATCTGTTGTGGTTAATTTATTATGATTTTACAAAGATGCATGATGAATTGTTGATGAATTATATATAAAGCCATATGGGTATATGCTATGTTGATGAATCTCATCGTTAAGAGTCGTTGAGTCGCAATTGACCAAGTTTGGGAGTAAGTCATAATCATTTATGCACATTTGTTGTTGTCGTTGCTGTTGTTGAGGTGTATGTTAATATACACAAAATTGAGTCTGTTGCATACTCATAACCTGTTGAGGGCTCATGCCCTGGAATGTTAATCATTCAACTGTTGAGGGCTTATACCCTAGAATGCCTTGTCATTCAATTGTTGATGGCTCATGCCCTAGAATGTTAATCATTCAATCGTTGGGGGCTCATGCCCCGGAATGCTTAGTCATTCAAACGCGTTAAAATGGTACCACATGCATATTGCATTCGTCGTCGTTGTTGGTTGCATTGTCGTTGTCGTCGTGGTGGGTTGAGTCGTCGGTGTTGTTGTTGTTGATGAAGCATGAACCTTGATGTTGATACTTGTTGTTAATTATGTTGTTAAATGTAATTGATGATTTATATATCTATTATTGTTGTTTGGGAATCTCACCCCTTCTGCTTGGAAATGTTGTTCTTCGTATGAGTAACTTGCAGGTAATCAAGAATAGGTGAAGTCGTGTGAGAATTTCTCTCGTTGTGTCTTAGGAGCTCTGATACGTAACGGGATTGGATCTTTGTTATTGCTTTTCTATTCCTTACGTATTATTTATGAAGTTTTATGATAATGATGTTGACTTTGTTTTATGAGACTTTTATGATGAGGCCTTTGTACCAAAGACTAATTTAGAGGTTTAAATAAATTCCGCTGCGATACGTTAAAGATTTTTGTTAATGAAATTGAAGGATAAATAATTATTTAATCTGTTTATGATTTTATGAAAGAAATGTGACATTCCGTTATGTGAATACTCTGATTTATTTATGAAATTTTTATGTTGGGAAAACGGGGTGTTACACTGTACGGTCCAAATTCATGTACCACTTCAATGCGGCACCATCTAAACTGTCTTAAAAGTAATGGATAAGGACCTGATGATCACTGGCATATGTGGACATCTTTCTCTCATACATTTTTAGATGGTCCTTAGGGCAAGAAGTTCCCTTGTATTTCTCGAAATCTGGGACCTTGAACTTGTGAGGTATCTGGACATTCGGCACCAAGCACAGATAATAATCATCTTTCCCAAATATTTCTTTCCCGCTGAGAGCTTTCATTTCACGGTACATCTCATCATACTTCTCCTGTAAATCATCCACTCGATCATAGGCCCCCACACTCCCTGAATGGAAGATGGGTCCGTTATCTTGTGAGATAGCATGAACCACATGTGCTGAATTGGTCATGGTAGCTTGTGGGGTTGTCGCAAGAGGCGGAGGAATATGAATGGCATTTTGAGCAGTAGGCATTTAAGCTTCTGAGACATAAGGGCGGAACACTTCACCAAGGCTAATAGGTACGCCCAAGGATAGGCCTTCAGGCATGGTTTGTTGTGGAGTATTGACGGATACTGTCCAACCAGGAATAGTAAAAGGACCAGCTTCAGCCTAAGTGTTGATAGTAAAAGCACCTTCTGATCAGGTACGATGAGGTGCATATTTTGATTCTTTTTAATTTATTTATTTATTAAAATTATAATAACTGTTATTTAAGAAAATATAATAGTATAAGATTAAGTCCATGTCATCAAAATTGAAGTTCAAATGAAGATAGGGGCTAAATGTTTAATTTTTTTAAAATATCAGGACCATAATTTTATGGAAAGCATAGGGAGGTCAAAATTGCATATTTAGTAAAATAGAGGAACCAAACCTGCTCTATAATCATCACTCCAAGGGGACAAAAACTACAGTAGCTAATAAGAATAAACATGGCTTTATGAGAAATAATATTATTTTTCGCCAGCAAAAAACATAATGTTTGCTAGGTTCTGGAAGGTGTCCAATTTCTATTGTAGTTTTGGCTCTGTCTCTTAAATTTTTAAGTGCTATTGGTTTTTGTTAATTTTTTATAGATTTCTTTGGAATGTTGATGAGTTTATGTTTATTGTGTTTAGTTTGCTTTCTTGCTTGCTTACTTGTTGGTTGTGCTTTCTTGTAATATATTGTGTTTAGTTTGCTAGGTTCTGGAAGGTGTCCAATTTCTATTGTAGTTTTGGCTCTGTCTCTTAAATTTTTAAGTGCTATTGGTTTTTGTTAATTTTTTATAGATTTCTTTGGAATGTTGATGAGTTTATGTTTATTGTGTTTAGTTTGCTTTCTTGCTTGCTTACTTGTTGGTTGTGATTTCTAGTCTTGTAATATATTTTTAGTACTTATGTATAATACAATTTTTTATTCTTGGAACACCTTGTACTTTAAATAATTTAGTAAGTTTTTCGAAAATAAAATTGTGTCGTCAAAGTTTCTACAATAATTACAAATCAACCTTCATCAAAACTCATATGCATTTCAAGATAATTACTGTTATGACACAATCTTTAAATTCAACAAAACAAATTACACATGTGGTAGTTTTTTTTATTTAAAGTAAAAAAACAAAGAACATAGAAAGAACAAAATAAATACTCAAATTTATACGGGATTGACAAGCAAATCATTAATATATGTCTTCATTAGCCCGTCACAGTGTGTGTAGTTATCTGAATCTTTGTAAAAAACCTCAATAAATCGCAAAAGATTGAGAACACAAGTCAGAATAGGTAACATAACTTCAGTTGGCTTAAGACTGATCAACCTATGTACTGCATTTAGCAAAATGAGTCTACATTATTGTCATTCATGAGTAAATAAATAGTATAAGGTAAATGTGAGTAACTTGAATCCTGGGCTAATATTAAGTGGTTGGTATTCAAATATGTGTGAGCTATCTATGTTGTAAATCCTAGAATATAAAGTTTCATTCCTATTGAAAATATGTATAACGTTGCTGTTTATTTAACGAATTACGTACCATAGATTCTGAAGCATACTGAATGAAAAAATCTCCCCAAACGCTAGGGTAGAAATCTGCAACATTTCTTTGCAAAACCGATTTCTCATTAGGATTGATGTAATCTACCGAAGACATACTTAATATTTCAAATGAATGGGATGTTAATTAATCAATGCCTCTTGGTTTGGTTGGGGAAAGAAGAGGTCTAGACCGATATTTAATAGCAAAGGTATATATGAATGCATATGATTTAAAAGAGATAACATATGTCTCTTCTAGCTTAACTAATATTTTTGGTTTGACTACAGTTTTGGGCATGTAACAAATTTAAAATTCTTTGGGAGAGTTTGTCGACAATTTGGGTCTCACAAGGTTGAAGGGATTAGTTTCCGCAGTTGCGCACAGAGGATACCTTGTTTACGCCACAAAAGTAGAATTATTTATTTTTTAAAATGAATAACTTCTTAATTTTATATCATTAAAGAGTGTCCATAAAACACTCGTTACCACGAGAAAAGAATATTAAGAAGAGATTTTGTTCTGTGACAACAAGTATTAATGTTTAGTTCTAGATTGCGACTCTTTTCCGACAAGCTTTAATTTGATTGGTCAAGATCCGTCATTGTTCGAGAAATAAAATCATATGGAGCAGTCATAATTGAGGATCTAATGTCGAGAGGAGTTTAGACTGTGAATGGACAGAAGCTGAAAATTTATATGGGTGGTGAAGAGAAAAATGTAGCCACCATTCTAATATGAAGGCTCCACATTTAGAATAGGCATCGAGCTAGTGACATTGAAAAATTGCTTGCTCAGAGGCAACCCATCATATTTTGCATTATGGTGATATTATATTTTGACTATTTATTTTGGTTTATTTTCAAAATTTTGTTTTGATTGGATGAAAATGATGCAAAGCATCAAATATCAGAGGTTTTTGGTTAAATCGTCAAAAAATGCATGGTGATGATGGAAATTTTGATGATTGCAAAGCCAAGGTACATGCTCTTAACTTTTGTAGAATGTTTACAAGAATTTAAAACTTGTAATTTGTGCAAAACCATTTCATTCATTGCTCTTCAATAGATTATTTAACTTTGAATCATTTAGAACTAGCCAAAATGTGAGGTACATTTTCACTTACACTATATGCATGGTGACCGACAATTTTGGTGTTTTAACTTAGTACTTGTTAGTTGAATTTTGCTATTTGTTTGGTATATTTGAAAGCATAGATATGATCAAGGCAATATTTTAAATTTGAGCACAATTAATTGACAAAATATAGCGTACCCTGTTAGAAAGTGAGTATTTGATAGAACCTCTGAGCCATAACGATAAAATCTACATCAATTATGAACTGTCAAATTCACTGGGTGAGCCACCTTCGCCCTGCGAATCTACTATGTTTTCCAAAAATCAATTCTGTATTGAATTGCGCTGCAAATTCATTATTCTTTGAACTATAAAACCCAAATTATTCATTGTTTACCCAAATCCTGCCCCTTGTCTTATGGTGGGAGAACAATTGTATGAAAATGTTTGTAGAATAAATTTTCAAGAATAGTTCATTCATATTTTTATATCATCATTGGGTTGTTTTTGAAAACAGTTAAAAGGAGAAATGTAAATGCTTGTAATTAGATTACTACATATTGTTCATAGGTTGTACATTTTGCGTACATATTTGTACAATTGTAAATAGTAATAAACTATATGTTACTCTAGGCCCTTTAGGAAAAAGTTCCCAAAAATACAATATATTCTTGTACCCTAGCCTCCTTATAACCTCAAAATTAAAGACCTTAGTGATCTACACTCGATTTTTTCACATAAAAAAATGCTAGGATGTATGCCTAAGTTTAACAAGATGATAACACATTGTTGGATTTGAGTCTCACTTCACATATGAGCTTTAATTTTACTTCTTACTTGTCAGGATTGTGTTAGATATGATTGATGGTCGGATATGGCAAGTGTGCCAATCGTTTACCAAGTAATGAAGTGATAAGTAGAGTGTCGTATCCAAAAGGATTGTCGTTTTCCCAAACAACTCGCGTTACTTATTTTTGTAAGTTGACGATATAAAAGTTAAGGGTTAGAAAGCTTGCAATTTTTATATGTTTGCAACAAAGCAGTTTACCTGGTTTGATTGCAAAAAGTAAGTAGCAAGTAGAATTCTTCGAATCCCCCCTGTTTATATTGTGGGATCCAAAAGGATTGTCGTTTTGCCCAAACAACTCGCGTTACTTATTTTTGTAAGTTAACGATATAAAAGTTAAGGGTTAGAAATCTTGCAATTTTTATATGTTTGCAACAAAGCAGTTTACCTGGTTTGTTTGCAAAAAGTAAGCAGCAAGTAGGATTCTTCGAATTCCCCCTGTTTATATTGTTGGATATTAAGTAACGGTAATTTCGCGTTTATTTATCTTATGTAAACTATACAAGTGATAAGACTGTGAGGATGTTGTAACCTAGTCGGTTGTCAAGCTGCACTTGCTTATCGCACGGTGATCCTTACGTGCGGGGTCTATACTATCTCGGTTGATCTAGGTTTATCCCTCCGATGGCTAACTGCACCTGTTGATCGCACGGTGATCCTTATGTGCGTGGTCTTGTTAATTCAAAGGTGTCGCGTCATTTTTCGGAGATCAAAGCTATTTGATTAGCATTTGACTCCCTAATTTATTTCACGACTTGAACTTTTAATTTTTAAAGGAAAGGGGAAAAAAGTTCAAGTTACCCATATTTTGAAAAGATTTAGGGTTCTGGGGTTAGTTATATTTAGGGAAGGTATTAACACCCTAAATATCCATAGTACTTTATGAGAACCACTTAATTTTATTCATTTTTATGTGCTATAACTTACTTGCTTTTTATTTAAAAGAAGGAATTTAAGAAAAGTGATTAAAAGAAAAGAAACAAAAATAAACATTTTTTATTGACATTTTTTAAGAAAAGAAAAGTGTTTAAAAGAAAAGAACAATTGGGTACTATCCTCACCAAAATCATCACACACTGCACACCTATCAATACATTGAACTCCTTTTGAGTTACCGAAGGGTATAACAGAGTATTAAAAATATTTATAGCAGTAGCATTGTCAAAAAGAGCATTAATTAACTCCATATTCCACTGTTTTTGGGGTGAAACCAACAAGTCAGAAACAGTGGTAGATGGCTACTCCAAATGATGATGAGTAGACGGTAAAATTCGAGCAGCATTGCTGAGCTATGGGTGATCCCAAACTGGAATGTGTTTGCCAATGCCTATACTCCACTGAAAACCACGGTGAATCATGTCTTTGGCACTCCATATGCTACGCCAAACATAACTAGAATTATGGCTTATACTAGCTCCAAAATAGTCACTTCGAGAAAAATATTTAGCTTTGAGTAAACGAGTGATTAAAGACTCTGCGGAAGAAAGAAACTTTTAAGCCTGCTTGCCAACCATAGCCATATTGAAAGCCTTAAGGCCCTTAAAAACAACACCTCCAAACACTTTAGGAACTGAGAGGCGTTCCCAAGATAGTCACTGCAATCCTCAAGAATTCGCTGAAATATGACCCCACCAGAAGGAGTTTAAAATTTTCTCTATCTCATTAGTGAGGGATCCCGGAAAAAGGAAAACACTCATGACATAGGAAGGGATAGATTTCAAAACAGACTTAATGAGAACCTCCCTTCCAGCCTGCGAGAGGCATCTACTACTCCAGGATTTTATTTTATTACATATATGATCCTTAATAAATTTAAAAGTTGCATGTTTACTACGACCAATCATAGATGGTAGCCCAAGATATTTACCTGTTCCAAACATTTGACGAACATCGAGAGTAGTAGCAATGAGATTCTTCAAATCATCCGGAGTATTGCGACTACAAAATAATTCTGACTTCTGGAGATTAATGGCCTGCCCCAAAACTTCTTCATAAGTAGCCAAAATATTCTTCATACAAACAGCCTCACGTTCACAAGCTCTAAAGAAAAGAAAGCAATCGTCTGCAAAGAGAAAGTGAGAAATAATTGGTGCATTTGTGCATATCATAGTACCTCTAATGTCATTATGACGTTCAACTTCACAAAAAAGGGAGGAAAGACCTTTAGCAAAAATGATGAACAAATAAGTTGAAAGGGGATCACCATGATAATGGCCGCACCCTAGTACAATAGGACCCACCGATGCTCCATTAACCAAGACCGAATTTAAAACACCTGTTTTACAAAAAAAAAAGTTAAAATTAAAACTCCTAAATTTCTAAAATCATTGAACTCGACTTTAGTTTTATGTTTTTTTTTGCCATGTATAAGTTTAAAAATTGTGAATTTGTATGAAAACTTATGTATTTATATTAAATATACAAATTTTGTTATACTTTTAGTTGTTTTTGATAATTTATATTTTGAATAAAAGTAATGGAGTATTTATAATTTTTTTATGCAGATGTGTCACTCCCTTGTTAATTTTATTTTGCATCCATTAATTAAATGTACTAAAATATCAATATATTTTATCCGCCTGCAGGAGTTAACCTACCCACTTTATGCCCACAGCGGGTTTTATCTATGCATATAAACTTATATTTTTTGTCATCCATAATAATTGCTCCATCACTAAATAAATTGTAAAGGTCTAATTTGTATGCATTAATCGGATACCTTTACATGCAATAGTAGAGACTAATCCATCAAACGGAACAAGATTATAGTGATTGACAAACCTCTTCTCAACATATTTAGGGTTCGTTTGATGTTCAGGATAGGGAGACAAGATATGATACGTTAATCATATCCTGCTTAAATCTCATGTTTGATGCACCAAAGAGATATAATAAAATAAACCATTTTTCTATCATATCCTACTTTCCTTTGTAATTTCTATCCTAAGTATAAGCTGGGTTATAAATTATCCCGATGTGATTAGAAGATCATTCCTTAATTATTATCTTGATATTCTATCATTTTTAAAACAATGATAGCATGTATTTTCTATTATAATTAATAACATGCCATTTTTATAATATTTAATTAATTATGAGAGCAATTTTTTCATTTAATTATAATGATGTCCTGTTTGTTATCATGTGCGCGTCAAACATATGATATGATTAATGTTTATCATATCCTATCTCTATCTGACTTTATATCATATCTTGCCTCTATCATATTCTGACCATCAATATTGCATTCATAGGTTTGAAATCGAACACAATAACTCATGATCTCTGACTAAGCTGAAAATGACATCTCATACAAATACACCCAACTAACATTACATGCATGAATCCAAATTTTATTTTGTGTTGATTTATATTTTATAATTTATAATAGGGTTTAAAACTAAGATGTTAATGATGTTTTGAATAAAAAATACAAAAAAATATGAATTTGTATTTTGATTATATTGAAGTGGACCCACAATACTATTTTTCTTCGGAGAGTGTTTATTTGTTTTGCTAGATTACTAGAAATAAAAAAAAAACTTATTAAGAGAGGAAATTGTAGATTTTAACACAAGAGGGAATGAGAATGTAACTCAAGCTTCTTTCAAAGGAGGGAAATGAAATGTTTTCTAATTTGTTTTGTATAAGAGGTTAGGTGAGTGTATATTTTAGAGTAAATTAGACTCTCCTCCCTTCAAAGATGCTTGAATTACACTCTCTTCCCTTCTTATGTTAAAACATATATTCCCCTCCCCTCTTATTCAAAACATATTAGAAAATATTTCACTCCCCTCCCCTAGTAGAAGCTTGAATTACATTATCATCCCCTCTTATGTCAAAATATACACTTTACTCCATCAATTATATATTTTTTAATTTATAATAATCCAGCAAAAAAATAAAATTGAACACACTTCGAGAAAAATAGTATTGTGGGTCTATTTTAATATAATCAAAATTTGAATACATAATCCACATCAGCAACAAAATGAGAGTAAGGGCCAAAACTAAAGTACTTCATAATTGCAGTGTTTGTTTAAAAATGTTAATAAGTTCAGAGACGAAAACTTAAATGACACATATTTGCACGAACATATTACATAAATAAGCCAAATATGTTCATATTGAATTGGGTCTTTATAATAATCATTTTAGTCATTATTTTGTGTGACTAAATTTAAATATTCTACATTTACATGGACCAATTTTTAATAAGAATAAAATATTAAGGATCTAAAGCAAAAAAGTGGTATATTAAGGATCTAGTTGTGAGCAAGGGAATTATCCAAGAAGACGGAAGGGATCCCAGAGTTTTAAGAATGTATGTCATGGCTTGTGGGATGACTAAAAAGACCAAAGGTAATTGGAGGCAAGTGAATCTTCAGCAGGACATATTTGATCACTCCGGGGAGCTGAAGAGGTTTATGGTGTAGACTTGTGGAACTACCTAAAATTCATAGTGTAGTTGGATGCAAAGATCTTCAAGAGGGCGGAAGTCATTCTGAGGGTTGAAGAGGCAAAGGGTGGAAGCTTGTGGAGCTACCTGGTGTAATTGGAAGCAAGGGAATATGAAGCATGGAGAGAGCGGCAGGGTGATTGATGGTTAAATTCACATCATCCCTAATTTAGAGTCAAGGTGGAGAAATGTTAAAATTGACTGAAAATTTGACAGATGAAGAATATTGTTGTAAAAAATATAAAAGATTTGTTTCAAATATATTTTGTGCTGAAAATATATTTATGGACAATAAATATATTTTTGTATTGAATGAAGGAAAATTTGATGCAAATATATTTCTAAAGGTAATATTTGTTGCAAATATATTTTGTGCTGAAGAGGGAAAAAAGAAACGTATCTTCAACGTGATACCCGTTCCAAATTTACGAGTTATATTTCTCTATAAATACAGATCATGTATCACATAGAAATGCGAAGAGAGTAGAAAAACAAGGGTTTAGAAGCCAACAACAAAACTGGGGTTTGTAGAGTTTTCTCTTGGAAACAAACACTAGGGTTGGGATTGAATCACCAATTCTTGTAACCATTTGATATCTTTTTTGTAAAGTTACTCATCATTATAGTGGAACAGAGAGTTGTTCTCTCCCCAGACTAGGTCACTATTGGACTGAACTGGGTAAAAAAAAATTGTGAGCTCAATCCTTTGTTCTGAAAAGTTTGGATCTGTAAAGCATGCCATGGGCCATGTGTACCATTTCACAGGTTGATACCCTGAAAACTTCACCTCCTTGGCTAGTCCAAGTTCTTTACACCATCTATTAATTGAGGGAAATATTTTTAACTAGAAAACATACTTGGAAACTTCAATGGTCTCATTCTGGTTCATGAACCTAACTATGTTGGAGTTGATTTTAGCAACTAAACATATCAAATCCTTCTCAGCCTTAATATTATGAATGGATATGCTTTTATCCATAAATCTTGACAAGCCATAATAAAGTGGATTCTGAAGAGCATTTGCAACGTATAAAGCTTCGTTATGTTCTTGGTTTCTTGACAACCATGCATGTAGAAGCTCACAACAAAGGTATCCTACATCGTTAAGACGATCTTCTCCTTCAATACTTAGTTGTGATGCTTCGTAAAGGGCTATGAGACCTTTCACATCCTCACCATGTTTTTCTTCAAACATTCTTTTGTTGCACTTCAAGCTGTCAAATAAATCTACACAACAATTTTAGTTAGTCTACTATATTACTTACTTTAATACTCCTTGTAATATATATTTGTGTGCGTGCGCGTGTGAAGAGGGTATGTATTATACAAACCTGCATTTACATAATGGCCTCCTTGTCTAAGCAAGCGGAATGAAAGTGCAACTTGATAGAGTTCATGGCAACTCACAAAATAAATAGGATTGGTGTTCAATATCAAATGCAAGTTTTCAAGAGCCACTTTGATCTCCTCAGCAAAGTAGTGTTCAATGTCGAACCTTTGGATGATATCGATCAAATAAAAACACTCCGTCGGATCTTCGATTTTAACATGTTTCTCATAAACTTGCTTAAATATCAAAGCTTGTTTGACATAAGTAACATCCTGAAAATGTAAAAGTGCATATTGATCGGAACGTTGAAATCTGAATATGAATAATAAAGTAACATCTATTAAAATACTTACCATTCTGAAAATTAATGTTTTGATAGTAAATTAGACTTGATTCAGTGTTTATAGCTGGGGATTGTTAAGATGTGAAGTTGTTTGCTATAACGGTATAACTCTGGAAGTTGATTATTTTGAAGAAATGGGAAAATGATATGTGGAGCTATTTATAGGATGTCTGCAGCATATGCGAATATTTGTTATTCACATAACTTACTTTGACCATATGTTTTAACTAATATATAAATATAAATAATGTTATCATGTAAGATATTGTTTGATTTGTCTCAATGTAAATTTTCAAAATATCTAATTTTTATAATTTTGTATTAATATAATTAAAGATATTAATTTTCAAAATTGTGTATTGGTATTGTGTAGTGGTTGACTGTGACATGTATTTTGAAATGGAGGGAATAATAATATGTGGAATCAAGAATGACAAGTAAAATACATCACTAAGTTAGAGCCCGTTTGTTATGGATTAAAATAAAAATGATTTCGATATAAAATAATTTAGAGATTATATTTTAGAGATTTTGTGAAAAATCAGAATCTATTATGCGTTTGTTGACTGTAATAAAAATCACTTTTTTTTAAACGAATAATATAGTTTGTTTGGATACAACTATATAAAAGTGTTTTTTTGTTACAAAATTAGTTCAATCAACTAATTCATATTTTCTCTCTCTTCTAAAAAAATGTATTTTTTGATAAGCTGCTCTTAACAACTTGTCATTTAAAGTTGTTTTTAGATAATGATTTTTTTGAAAAAAGTCTGTAACAAACGAATGCAAAACTCTTAAAGGTGATTATTTAAAACAAAAACTATAACAAACGGGCTCTTAATAAAATGTGCTCGTCAAAAAAAAAAAAGGTAAATAAGTGGCAAGATCTATTAATGAGCGTAAGGTCAATTTTGACCCAAACTCATTCCTCTAAATTGTTTTTTTTCTCTCTCTCTCTCAATCAAATAAGTGATATTCAGTTTTTTTTTCTTCTAGATTATCCTTTACAAATTTGTGGGTAAATTATCCCGTGCGGATTTGACCAATTAAATGAACAATGTGAACTACACTAAATAAAGTCAAATATATAATTACATTTTACGTATTTTGAATATATTTTTGTTATTTACATAAAAACGTCACCCAGAAATAATTCTCATGAAATCCAAAGACTAAAAGATGAAAAAAGGTTCTCCTAAATTAATTTTAATCTTAATTTAGTGTACTCAGAGCCTAAAAGACTAAAAAAAAAGATAAGAGTAAGAAAAAGATGGATAAACATATGAATATTTCTGAACATATTAGAGCAAAAAGAATATCAGATGCAAAAATATATGCAAGACATAGAAAAGTAGTAAGATATTGTATCAGAGAGACAAAGTGTATCAGAAGCATAGGAATATCAGAGGCATAAGATAAACAACAAAAAAACAGGTGTGCAACTAGGGTTCTAAGACTGATTCTTCAGCATCTTCAAGATGTCAGCAATCTCTGCATTTGTTTCATCATGTTTCCTCAAAGATTTCAAATGTTGCCCCTGAACTCTCTGTTTCAACGCAGCTTGCTTGGCTAATGGTTCAACAAGTTGTTGCTTCAATTTCATCTCAAGATCCTCGGTCTTCTTAATTTGTGCTTCTTGAATAACTCTATGTTGCCTCTGCTATTCCTTAAGTCCTACCTAAAGGTGAGAAAAACACAAGAAGGGGGGGGGGGGGGGTTGAATTGTGTTTTCTTTTCGCAGCTCTTGAAGAGTGAGAATCTAATTCCTTTAAACTCAGAGTCTGAATGGGATCAGAGTCTGATGGGAGATTAGGTTCTGATGCAGCGGAATAATCAAGAGATAGAGAGAAGAGAACACACAAGCAATTATACAGGTTCCTTCCACAAACCGGAAGTAGTCCTGTCCCCCTTGTACTTCCAAGAAGAGTTCACTAAAATGTAATATCAAATTACAAGTTGCTCAAACACACAGTATGAGACTTCCTTGCTCAAGCACGCAGGCAAGAGACTTCCTTGCTCAAAAACACAACTAAGAGACTTCCTTGCTCAATGGACGCAGCCAAGAGACTTCCTTTGCTCAAGCACAAAAGCAAGAGACTTCTTACACAATTACAGAAAAATTGAATAGAGTTGAAACACTTGTCAACAATCAAATGTGTTTCAATTACAACAAAGACAGACTCTGTTTTACACAAAAGAAAGACTCTGTTTTTCTGTGGAACTTAGAAATTCTAGAATACTCAGTTTGTAAGAATCTAAGTTGATGATGTGTTTTTGTTAAGACTCAGTTGAATACGAAAGCAGCGCAATGTAATTTTTCAAGTAGTAGAGTCCAACAATTCTTCAAGTCTTCTATCCTTTAAATAGACGTAGGAAAGAGACGTTGAGTCATCCAGCACATCAGGATGATTTCTGAAGCTTGATCAATGACTGTTGATCTGTTGCTTGATTTGGTAATAGTCCTTCAATTGCATCATTTGAATTCCATTCCCTTTGAGGATTAATACCGGTAGACACAGTTGCCAAACTGTACGAGGTAGTGGAGTAGTGGAAACAGAGTTCGTACAACGTACTCTGTACTGGCCTGCATTCTTGTCTTTGTGCTTCCCACGCTCAAGTTGACTTTGAAGCTAGCCGTTACTCCATTTGAGAGTTTCTTTTGCATCGCAATGCTGTAGAAATCCTTGTTAGCAGATTATCAGATTTTGGGCTTCAGACTCACTGTAGCACTAAGCTTCTGGTAATCTTCAGACTCTCTTGGTTTTCAGATTCTGATGGTCTTCAGACTCTGATACAGTCTTCAGACTCTCTTCGATACAGTCTTCAGACTCTCTTCGATACAGAATCACAAGCAACAAGCTTCTCTTGATTTATTGCTCTTTAACATTGTTCAAACAGAATACTTTCTAAGATATAAATCTTGATTGATATCCTGCATACTTAAAACAAATATTAGCAATATCCAATTGACAACTTTTTAATACCTTGTTATCATCAAAACTCAAAACGTGGTATTGCTGAACACCTTTGTTCCAACAATCTCCCCCTTTTTGATGATGACAAACATTAGTATTTAAAAGGTCAATTGTTGTTAATCTAATTAACAAGTTGACTTAAAGGGTTCTGAGGTTTGTAAGCTCAGAGTCTGAGGTTTGTAAGCTCTGACTCCCCCTGAGTCTGATAGTTCTTAAGTTGAGGTTTGTAAGCTCCTCTTAAGTTCTATCCAGGTTAATTAAATTCACTTTCATAAGCAATCGAATTCATTCTCAGAATAATACATGAATTTAGAGAAATGATTCTTAAACAGGGGCTCAGAGTCTAACTAAGCACCTTTCGCAGATTTCCCTTTAACTTTTACGTAGAACATACAATGTAATTAAAAGAAATTTACCCTTCTCCCTGACATAAATACTTTCCCTTCTCCCCCTTTTGTCATCAACAAAAAAAGGTTTAGAACAAGTTCCTCCCCTTTTTTAAATGACTTAAGGTAAGGGTGTAAACATGTTTTAAGGAAGAACGAGATTCAGAAGGAAATCATAGAAGAATCAGAGCATAAAAAAAACAGAATTGAATGCAAAAAGAATAAAAAACAACTTGTATAAATTGTAAGCAAAACAGAATTGAACAAGTTCAGAAGATAACAAACAAGAAGTACAAAATAAAACAACACGAAATTAAACTAAGGTTGGTTTTGTTTGGCAAGATGATCCATCAATTTCTGGAGATCCTCTTGCTGTTTCTTTACCATCTCTTCCAGAGCCTCAGTTCTTCGCAAATGCGCTTCTCTTTCTTGTTTGGCTTCTTCTTGAACTCTATACAGTCTCCTCTTCAAAGAATTATCAGCCACTGATTCTCTTGGAATATACTGATCTTCATCAAAGAATGGTGTATCTCTAATCCTTAGAATCGGAGCTCTTTCCAGAACTACAACTTTCTCAGCCCGCTTGACTTCTTCAACATGCTTGGCAGTGACAAGTGCTTGTTCCCTGGCAGCAGTCTTCTGAATTTTGGTGATAAATTCCAAGAACTCAGTCTTCACTGTAGAGAACTTTTCCTCATAGCTCACATTGAGGATTGTCACAAACCTTTGCTCAATAATGTCTTTGAGCTTATTGCATGAAGAAGCATAGAACTCATCTATCTTGTTTGAATCAAATAAGTCAATTTGAGGTTCAGAGGTTGAGGGTAGAGAAGCTCTCAAGGCTAGAAAAGTTTCAAAACCTGGGAAAAAGGTTATAGGATCACAAAGAGGTTGGGAAACTCTTCTGGTTTCTGCTCTACATTCTGTTACAGTTTCTGATACGATATCAGAAGCTTGTTCCAGATTTTCAGAAGCTGGTTCAACAACAGGTTCTGAAGGTTCAACAGAAGCTAAGGTAAGATTCTCTGTAGGTTCAGGTACAGGGTCTGGTTTGGAAACAGATGAAGTAGCTTTTGTTGATTTGGATTTTGCAGGGGTTTTTGGTAGTTCTCCTCATAGATGTTTTTCAAGAGAATCTAGAGTGTCTGGAGAGTCTACACAAATGGTTTCAGTTTGGGGGGATGGCTGTTTAGATTGACTGGTTACTCCAGGCTTTTCAGAAGGTTGAATTACCTGAAAGGGTTTGAGAAATGAAGGTTGAGCAGGATGGTCAGCAGGAAGATTCATAGACACTGTGATTGTGTCTTGAATTACTCTGTCCATAGTTGAATCAACATAATCAACTACTGCAGGGTCCAGTGGGTTATGGGATGATATGGGTTTGATTGGTGAGGGGGATGAATTTTTGAGGGATGGAAGAATTTGGCTTAAGGTTTTGTTGTCTGATTCTGAATCTGATTCTGACTCTTGATTCAAAGAGGAAGATGAGCTATATGCTATGTTGCCAGAGGTGCCAATGCTAGCTTCTGGAGAAGCATAGTGATCAGACACAGTAGCTTCTGATAACTCAGCTTCTGCAGTAGCTACAGGATCCTTCTGTTTAAGAGCAGAAGCAAGCAACTTAGCAGCTTCCTTGACAGTCTCTTCCTTTAATTCTTCAGCAACTACTTCTGCTGCCATTGCCTTGCTAGCAGCATGTTCATCCTCAATCATAGATACAGAAGTACCTATCTTCTGTGCTACATCCTTAGCCACAGGAACCACATCCACCTTTCTCTTCTTGATCTGACTCTCTTCACCTTCAGAGTCAGCATCAAGGTAGTCAGCAATTTCTTGAGCCATTCTGTCATAGTCTCTGTCAGCCTTGCCTTTCTTCGCTTTCTTCTCATCTTTCTTAGCCTTCTTCTCATCTTTCTTGGCTTTCCTTTCATCCTTGGTTTCTTTAATCCTATCCTTAATTTCACGAAGTGTAGAGGATGTTGATGAAGGCATAGGAGTTAAGGTCTTAGGGGAACCAATTGTCACTCCAGGAAGAGCAGTAGATTTGATCTTTTTCTTGAGAGGCTCCTGCTTCTCTTCTTCTTCCTTGAGAACCACTTCCTTGGTCCTTTTACCTTTGACCTTAAGAGGTCCTCCTCCAGCAGTCTCAGGAATGGCAGAATAGTTGATTATTCTACCAGTTTCCTTGAAGTAATCCACCACAAATCTTGCAAGAACTTTAGGATTATCTTCTTTGGATATGGGAGGGAAGTCCATCATCAAGTCAGATTGTACATAGGATTCCCTCATATCATGCTTAGAGGGGTTGAATCTCTTGACAATCTTCATGTACTGCAGAGTCTTGCCATTAATGATTCTTCCGGTCACAGTTCCTAGATGAATATCTGATACCACACCAGATTCTGATAAGACCTTCAAGAGGCCTCCTTGATACAGAATCTCAGATATTAATCTTCCAAAAGGAACTTGCCTTCTGGTTTCTGATTGACTCTTCTTGATGGCCCAACACATGTGGTGCATCACATATCTGGGGAAGTTGATCTTTATTTTGTTGATAAAAAAATAAAGAAGAACTTTGTGATCCACAGACAGTGTGTTTGTTCCTCCTCCTTTCTGAAGCATATTGTCCAGTATAATCTTCAGAAGCACCCTATGCTCAGGATGCATATCCACCAGTTTATTTGAGGGTCTCCCTTCAAATAACAGTTTGTTGCAGACAACAGCCCATTCATTTTTCTTGTTGACATTCCACTGAAATTTACCAGCGCTCTCCATTTGACAAGCCCTGGCTACCACTTCTTCAGTGATAACTATTGGTATTCCCATCACATCAGACCTTATTTTAAGACCATTGTATGGTCTTAAACCCATTTGGTCTCTGGGGTTGTTTGAGATTGCAACTGTTTCTTCCAAAGTAGCTTCAGCTTTGTCGTAGACTTCTGACCTAACCCAAAAATCTCTAACAAGCTCCTGATATGTTGGTCCATTCAACATACCAAAGTATTTCATCATTCCTTGTGATAAGAAATGAGAAGAAACGTCAACTCCATGACGACTGAGAGAACCAAAATCTACTGGAGATTCAACTTGAATTTCCAGAGTCTCCTTGATGATGTTCATTGTTCTGGGTTTGATAACATAGGACCTTCCAGACTTGATTATAACACCAGATTGGATGAGATCACTTGCCATTATAGGGGTTTCTAAGTGTTTGATTTGAGAACAAAAAGTTTTGCAAAGTATTGAAAAACAAGAAATTTGTTCAGAGAGAAAATCAAAGAGTGAAAAGAGAAGTGAGTTGTGTGTGTTATGTATTTATAGAGAAAAAGTTTGATAACCGTTTGGAAAGAATAGGGGACAAACAAACACAAACAATAAATACATATAGCATGCAGCCGTAAAAGTATTGGGACAAAGCGAAGGTAACTTGTTTAACATAATGAAATCATTGCCCTTTGAGTTCTTACCCAATACAGACAGGCCACGTCTGAGAAACTGTAAAGTAACTGTCACCGTAGTGGGGCAGGTGTTACTGAACTCAACAATCATGCTTCCACTAATACGAGCTGCTGAGAATCTAAAGATTCCTTACCAGAGTCTGAATGATTTATCAGAAGCTTTTATCAGAGTCTCCAAAAGAGAGTCTGATTCCCAAATAGCTTCTGAATATTTTCAGAGTCTGAATTCTGTTTTCAGAGGCGCACATTACCCAGAGACATAGCACATGTTCAAATTTTTCTTTATGAAATCAAATCTTTCAACATATAAGGGTTTTGTAAATATATCAGCCCATAGATGATCAGTATCAATGAATTGAATATCTAAAATTCCCTTTTGAACATAGTCTCTTATAAAATGATGTTTAATCTCAATGTGCTTTGCTCTTGAATGCAGAATTGGATTCTTAGACAAACATATAGCTGCCGTATTATCGCAATAAATTGGGATACAGTTTTCAGTTATTTGATAGTCCTCAAGCTGATGTTTCATCCAGAGTAGCTGTGTACAACAACTAGCAGCTGAGATGTATTCTGCTTCTGCTGTAGACAAAGCAATGGTTGCTTGCCTTTTGCTAGCCCAGGATATCAGATTCTCTCCCAGGAATTGACAATTGCCACTGGTAGATTTTCTTTCAATCCTGTCTCCAGCATAGTCAGCATCACAGAATCCAACTAGCTTATAGTCAGAGGATTTCTTGTAAAGAAGTCCAAGATTAGTAGTTCCTTTCAGATATCTAAAGATTCTTTTAACCGCAGTTAAGTGAGACTCTCTAGGATCTGATTGAAACCTTGCACACAAACATACACTGTATAAAATATCTGGTCTGGATGCAGTTAGGTATAACAAAGAACCAATCATACCTCTATACAGCTTCTGATCAACTTTGGTTCCTTGATCTTCTTTGCTCAGAGTGCAGGTTGGATGCATTGGAGTATTCATTTCTTTGCAATCCTCAAGATTGAACTTCTTCAGAAGCTCTTTCGTGTATTTGGACTGATGAACATAAACTTCATCTTTGCATTGGTTGATTTGAATTCCAAGAAAGAACTTCAATTCTCCCATCATGCTCATTTCAAACTCATCCTGCATTACTTTCGAAAACTCTTTGCAAAGTGAACTATTTGTAGAACCAAAAATGATATCATCAACATAAATCTGAACTATAAGAATGTCTTTCTTCAGAGTCTTTCTGAATAGAGTAGTGTCAACTTGTCCTCGTTCAAGGTTGTTTTGAATTAAGAAATTACTTAGTCTTTCATACCAAGCTCTGGGAGCTTGTTTCAAGCCATAGAGTGATTTATTCAATTTATAAACATGCTCTGGATGCTTTAAATCTTCAAAGCCAGGAGGTTGTTTGACATATACTTCTTCAGAAATGACACCATTAAGAAATGCACTCTTAACGTCCATTTGATACAGGGTTATGTTGTGATTAACTGCATAGGAAAGAAGTAACCTGATTGCTTCCAATCTTGCAACTAGAGCAAATGTTTCTTTGTAATCAATGCCTTCTTGCTGACTGTAGCCCTGCGCAACAAGTCTGGCCTTGTTTCTGATTACTTCTCCTTGTTCACTAAGCTTATTTCTGAACACCCACTTGGTTCCAATGATGTTCTTGTGATCAGGCTTAGCTACTAGATCCCATACTTCATTCCTTTTGAATTGATTCAATTCTTCTTGCATTGCCAGAATCCATCCTTCATCTCCAAAAGCTTCTTCAACAGAGGTTGGTTCAATAACAGATAATAATCCTAAAGCAGACTATTCTTGTCTGAAATGCGGTCTTGTTCTCATGGGACTTTCTTTATTGCCAATTATCTGATCCTTTGGATGTGAAGACTTGTATTTGAAAGATTGTTTGGATTGACTAGCTTGCAACGAACCATCTTGAGCTTCATCAGAAGCTTCTTCATTAGGAACTTCAGGGGTTGTTCCAGCTTCTGAAGTATCTTCAGATTCTAGAATCTGATCAGATTCTGAGTTATCATCAGAATCTTGAGATTCTGAATGACTTTCATCTTGCACTGGAGTTTCACTTCCAGGCACTTTGTCATCGAATCTGACATGCATAGATTCTTCAACACATTGTGTTTCTGAATTATACAGCCTGTATGCCTTAGAGCGTTCAGAGTAACCTAAAAAGATTCCCTTTTGAGCTTTGGCATCAAATTTCTTTAGGTAGACTTTGTTGTTCAGGACATAACACGTACATCCGAACTGATGAAAATAAGATATGTTGGGTTTTCTTCCTTTAAAGAGTTCATAAGCTGTTTTGTTCAACAAAGGTCTGATATAGATTCTGTTCTGAACATAACACGCTGTGTTTACTGCTTCTGCCCAAAAATGCTTAGCCAGATTGTTCTCATGGATCATGGTTCTAGCCATCTCTTGTAAGGTTCTGTTCTTTCTCTCTACAACTCCATTTTGTTATGGAGTTCTAGGTGCAAAGAATTCATGAATAATTCCATGTTTTTCACAGAAAACCTCAAACGGTTCATTTTCAAATTCTCCTCCATGATCACTTCTGACTTTTAAGATTTTCATTTCCTTCTCTGATTGAATTTGGATGCAGAATTTACTAAACACAGAATATGAATCATATTTAGTTTTCAGAAATTTAACCCAACACCATCTGCTGTAGTCATCAACAATAACTAGTCCATATTTACTTCCATATAAGGATGCAGTGCTAACTGGTCCAAATAAGTCAATATGAAGTAACTCCAAGGGTCTGGAAGTAGAAACAATTTCTTTCGGCTTGAAGGGACTCTTGACAATTTTCCCTTTCTGACATGCTCCGCAAAGAGCATCTGAGTGATAGTCAATGTCTGGTAGGCCTTTGACAAGTTGCAACTTACTAAGCTTAGAGATTAATCTCCAGTTAGCATGTCCCAAACGTCTATGCCACAGCCACTTCTTATCACCCATTGACAAAAGGCACACTACCTTCTGATCAGTCAGTTTTGAGAATTTTATCTTGTATACATTGTTTCTTCGTTTTTCCTTGAAGACTATGGATTGATCATCCTTGTTAACCACTGTGCAGTTGTTCTTATTAAACAATACATCATAACCACTGTCACATAATTGACTTATACTTAGTAGGTTATGTCTAAGTCCATCAACGAACCACACATTACTAATTGAGATCAGAGAGTTACCAATGGTTCCAGTACCAATGATTTTGCCAGTCTGGTTTCCTCCAAATCCCACAGTTCCTCCCTCTTTCATGGTTAGGGTTAGGAACATAGACCTTTCTCCCGTCATGTGACGCGAGCAACCACTGTCCAGGTACCAAGCCTTGTGCTTTTCTAGTCCTTTTAGACATACATGCAGCATCAATAATTTCAGACTTAGGTACCCATATTCTCATGGGTCTTTTTTGGTTAGTCTTAGAACCATTGAACTCCTTTCGTAAGTTACGTCTTGAAGTCATTGACAATGTTTTCTCTCATACCTTGGGTTTGGAACCGTTTGGTTTAGGTTTCAACTTGCCTTTCACAGTTTCTCTTCTTTGAAACTTAGGCTTTAGTTTTTCAGACTCTGGCTTTTTCAGAGTCTGTTTATCAGACTTTGAATGTTTCAGAGTCTGAGTCTTTAAAGCTTTGGGTTCAAAGTTTTTCAGACCCTTTAACTTGACATTCTGAGATTTTGACTTAGTCAGAATCTTAGAAGTAGAAGTTGTAGGTTCTGAATGAGTCACTGTGTTGACTTCATCAGACTCTCTTACAAAGTGATTTTTCAACACCTCTCTGGCTCCATCAGGACCAGGTTTCAGAGTCATTTCATTTGAGTTTCCTCCAATGAATCCAAGACCCTGTCCTCTGTTCTGATACGTGCTATAGATCATGGACGCAACCCTTGATCTGTCAATTCCAGTAGCAATAAATTCTTGCAGAGCAACATCTTGCTCACTTAAGTATTTACAGCTACACTTCTTGATCAACAAAGAGATATTTTCTTCTTTTAAATCTTCTAATTCCAACAGAGTTGAATTATGTCTTTTTGACAGCTTATCAAGCTGTTGTTTGACTTTCTTTAACTCAGTGGTCTTAGCTTTAAAATGACCAAGAAGTTCTTTGACAGATTCTACAAGTTCAGATCTTGTGAGTTCAGAATATACCTCTGTTTCATTTTCAGAGTCTGCATCTGATTCTGCCTCAGGTGTCTCTTTAACAGATTCGGTTGTAGCCATTAGTCCAACAGCTACATTGGCTTCACCATCAGCATCATCATCCTCAGACCCTGACTCATTATCAAGATCTTCCCAGGTGGCCATCAGACTTTTCTTGATCTGCTTCTTAAACTTGCTTGACTTGAAGGTTGGCCTCTTTGACTTGGATTTCTCCTTCTGCAGTTCTGGACACTCAGCAATAAAATGTCCAGTCTTCTTGCAGTTGAAGCAACCTTTCTGATCCTCCTTTTTGAACCCCTTCCCACTGCTCTTGCTTAGAAATCTCTTGTTCTTCTTAGCAAGGTATTGCATTCTGCTTGAAAGCATAGCCATTTCCTTTGCAACATCAGGATCCTCCTCTGAGCTTTCAGAAGCTGAAGACTCATTTTCAGACTCTTCAACCTTGAGAGCCTTTGAAGACCTTCCTTTTGATTTTAAGGCAATGGTTTTGGACTTTCTTGCAGAATCATGTTCATTGAGACTTAACTCATGAACCTTGAGTGAGCTTACAAGATCTTCAACACTTAAAGTGTTTAAATCTTTAGCCTCCTCAATTGCAGCGACCTTTGGTCTCCATCTAGAGGGTAAGCTCCTTAAAATCTTGCTAACATGATCAGAAGCTATATAACTCTTCTTCAGTATCTGAAGACCAGATACTAGAGTTTGAAATCTTGAGTACATCTGCTCAATACTTTCATCCTCTTTCATCTTAAATAGTTCATACTGATGAACTAACATAAGAGTTTTAGCTTCCGTGACCTTTTTGCTTCCTTCATAGTTAGCACAGAGAGAAGCAAACATGGCTCTAGCAGTAGATTTGTCACTCATCTTCATGTATTCTGTTTTAGGAATAGCAGTGACAAGAGCCCCTCTGATGATATGATGTTTCTTATAGATTTTCTTTTGAGCAGCAGTGTGAAGTTTGCGGTCAATGGCAGCACCTTTGTCATCAAGTTGTAAGTCACCAACACCATCTTCAAGTATGTCCCAGAGTTCTTCATCAAGACCCATGACATAACTATAGAAGTTGGTTTTCCACCAAGAAAATTCTTCAGGATCACCATTGAACTTAGGAATTTTTCCATAATCAGCCTTTTTACTGCTGTTATTGGATCCATAGTCATATGGTATGGCAGCACCAGAAGTGGCACCAGAAGAAGACGGTTCACTGGAAGACATATTTTTCTCTGGATCTTTTCTGTTACACGGTTAAGTGCTATGACAACAGAGCCGGAGCTCTGATACCAACTGAAGGTGAGAAAAACACAAGAAGAGGGGGGGGGGGGGGGGGTTGAATTGTGTTTTCTTTTCGCAGCTCTTGAAGAGTGAGAATCTAATTCCTTTAAACTCAGAGTCTGAATGAGATCAGAGTCTGATGGGAGATTAGGTTCTGATGCAGCGGAATAATCAAGAGATAGAGAGAAGAGAACACACAAGCAATTATACAGGTTCCTTCCACAAACCGGAAGTAGTCCTGTCCCCCTTGTACTTCCAAGAAGAGTTCACTAAAATGTAATATCAAATTACAAGTTGCTCAAACACACAGTATGAGACTTCCTTGCTCAAGCACGCAGGCAAGAGACTTCCTTGCTCAAAGACACAACTAAGAGACTTCCTTGCTCAATGGACGCAGCCAAGAGACTTCCTTTGCTCAAGCACAAAAGCAAGAGACTTCTTACACAATTACAGAAAAATTGAATAGAGTTGAAACACTTGACAACAATCAAATGTGTTTCAATTACAACAAAGACAGACTCTGTTTTACACAAAAGACAGACTCTGTTTTTCTGTGGAACTTAGAAATTCTAGAATACTCAGTTTGTAAGAATCTAAGTTGATGATGTGTTTTTGTTAAGACTCAGTTGAATACGAAAGCAGCGCAATGTAATTTTTCAAGTAGTAGAGTCCAACAATTCTTCAAGTCTTCTATCCTTTAAATAGGCGTAGGAAAGAGACGTTGAGTCATCCAGCACATCAGGATGATTTCTGAAGCTTGATCAATGACTGTTGATCTGTTGCTTGATTTGGTAATAGTCCTTCAATTGCATCATTTGAATTCCATTCCCTTTGAGGATTAATACCGGTAGACACAGTTGCCAAACTGTACGAGGTAGTGGAGTAGTGGAAACAGAGTTCGTACAACGTACTCTGTACTGGCCTGCATTCTTGTCTTTGTGCTTCCCACGCTCAAGTTGACTTTGAAGCTAGCCGTTACTCCATTTGAGAGTTTCTTTTGCATCGCAATGCTGTAGAAATCCTTGTTAGCAGATTATCAGATTTTGGGCTTCAGACTCACTGTAGCACTAAGCTTCTGGTAATCTTCAGACTATCTTGGTTTTCAGATTATGATGGTCTTCAGACTCTGATACAGTCTTCAGACTCTCTTCGATACAGAATCATAAGCAACAAGCTTCTCTTGATTTATTGCTCTTTAACATTGTTCAAACAGAATACTTTCTAAGATATAAATCTTGATTGATATCCTGCATACTTAAAACAAATATTAGAAATATCCAATTGACAACTTTTTAATACCTTGTTATCATCAAAACTCAAAACGTGGTATTGCTGAACACCTTTGTTCCAACACTACCAGCTGTCTTCTTAGATATTCAGATACCATCTTCTGTTCAAATAGATCCTCCTGAAGTTTCTCAACTAGCTTCATCTCTTCAGGGTCTTCCATGTTCAGACTCTTTAAAGCAGTTTTCTCTAGCTTGATGAGAATCTGAGTAATCCATGAAGTATCCAGTCTTGACTTTTCTAATGCAGGAATCTTCTTTGAATAGTCAATGTAGTGAAGAGAGTCTCAAAGTTGTTTCATTGATCTCTTGACTTCCACAACTACCATGCTTTCAGCTACTTCATCAAACCATTTCTTCAGAGCCTCATTTTGAGCTTGGACAAATAATCTCTGAAGATCATCAAGGACTCTGTTCACCACTTCCTTAAGGAAGTTCCATTTATCTTCATAATTCGTAATGTGAATTGCTTGATTCCTTGAATTCACTAGCTCCATCAGATCTTTAAAAATGTTATTGCATACTTCTCTTAAAACTGTGTTTGAGGTTAGGATAGGAGGAGGTGATAAGGTTATTTGTTGTGGAGTTGGGGTACAGGTATGGATTGGTTTCCTATGACAATAATAACATGAATGTTTTCATCATCATAATCTGACATTTCCATAGCAATGTTATCAACAACATTGTCATTAGGGGATGAGGTAAGAACATGTTCAAGAATGGGTTCAAGTATGAATTAGAGCCTAGAGGAAGATGGTTTTCTAAAGAAATATCTACAATCATCAATGTTGTCATGATGAATTATAGTTTTAGGTTTAGCAACATTCATGGGTTGAACCATAAAAGCTTGATCTTCTGATATTGTTGATGTATCAGATACTGTTTGATTAGATGCTGGTTCAATCTTGGTTGATGTTGTTGTTTGGTTTTCTGATACAACTTGTTCAGAGACAGTCGTAGAAGAGGTTGTATGTGGGGGTGAATTTGATTGACGTTGAGGGTGAACTATGATTGTAGTATATAGTCCAGTGGCTATCTTTGGTGTAGGTAAATGTCGTTGTTAATTTTCTGAAACAACAATGATAGGTACTGTTTCGGGGATGTTTGTAGTTCCGGTTGATATGAGGGGAGTTCACCATGTATATGTTGAGTAGGTTTTGAAGATGATGATGTGCCATAAGAAGCAGCCATATCATCTCGTGCTTGCTTCATCCTAAGACCACTTTCAAGAAAGTAAGTTTTTGTTTCAAGAATGACTCTCTAAGCATCTAATTTTTCAATAACTGCATGATTATCTAGATACCCTTGAGGAATAAATGTATCACCATCAAATTTTTCTCTTGGTTGTAATGAATGTAAAGGAATGACAATAGGTGGATCAAAGAATGATTTCTTCTTTGGTGCATCACCTTGGTCATGTATTTGTCTCAAATTGGGTGAGGGTTTGGATGATGGTGTGGGGGTATTAGATTTTTGTAAGTTTGCATAAATGGAGCGAAGATGTTGGTCATCTAATTCTAGAGAGTTGTGTGGGGGTGAGTTTATATCTATGGGTTTTGAGAGAGATGATTGAGCAATATTACCTGATGCAGAGGCACCAGCATCTGAAGCTTCTGAACTTTGCTCTTGCTTAATCTTCATGTGAGTCTTCAAAACCTCACTAACTTTTTTTGCAGTTGACTGTTGTAGTTGTTCAGACAAATCCACCATCTTCTTTACAACTTCCACGTATTTTTCCTCTACCAACTGAGTCATTGAGCTTTCTTCGTCTCTTGCTAACTCCTCCGCAGCTTCATCAGATAGTTACAAATTTCTTGTAGTCCTATTTGATTTGTGAAGAGGCTTCTGAGCAATCTTCTTCTTAGATGGTGTGTAAGTTGTAGTAAGTTGTCTCTTGATTCCATTTGAACTCCAAAACACATTGAATTCTGCAGAAGTGTACTCTCCACCCTATCTGATCTTAAGCACTTGATTAAGCATCCAGATTCCTTCTCAACTGAGTTCTTGAACAATTTGAATGTCTCAAATTCCCTTGATTTCTCTTTCAAAGTGTATGTCCATGTTTTTCTACACAATTTGAATGTCTCAAATTCCCTTGATTTCTCTTTCAAAGTGTATGTCCATGTTTTTCTACTGAAATCATTAGTAAATGTCATGAAGTATCTGCTACCAGAGTTGGAACTTGGTTTGATAGGGCCTGACGCGTCATTTTTCCGAGATCAAAGCTATTTGATTAGCTTTTGACTCACAAATTTATTTCACGACTAAACATTTTATTTTTTTAAAAGAAAGTGGAAAAAAGTTCAAATACCACGTTTTAGAGATTAAGGGTTCGGGGGTTGGTTACATAAAGGGAAGGTATTAACACCCTTTATGTTCGTAGTACTCTACGGGAACCTCTTGGTTTTATCTAATTAATGTGCTATAATTTACTTGCTTTGAAAAAAGAAATTTAAAATGTTTAAGAAGAAAAACCTAATTATCTACATTTTTATTGATTTGAGAGGACAAGGTCCTCTGCCTACGTACCCGTGAGGGATCAAAACCTCGTAGTTCGGGGTAGAAATTTCGTTTTGATTGGTTAGGTGTTTTTTATTTGTTTTGAAAAAGTTTTAAAATAAAAGCCAAGTGGCAAATAGGAGTTTGGTTTATGTTTTTTAATATTAAAGGAAACTACTCAAAATAAAGTTAAATCGATTAGACATTTGATTAAGAAAATAAAAATAAAAAGAGGATCACTTGATCTTGGATCAAGGTTTGTTATAAAAAATATATTTTTGTGATTTTTGTTATTTGCATGTTTTTGTTGTTTTGAATAATTAGCTGAAAATAAACTAACGGAGCATAAAAATAAAAGCGCAGGTGTTGGACCACCACGAGGACCTTTAACCTAAACTAGAAGCGGGAAAATAAAGCATACACCCACACACACACACGCAACTAAAGCTATTACATAAAAACCTATAATACAGGCTATGGTCTGCGAGAAATAAATGACATGAAAATAAATAATTTACATAATGGCCTAAATCACATTCTAATGTCGTGCAAAAAAATAAATAAACATAAAAATAAATATGTGAATGCTTGTAAACAAATGACATAACGAAAAAAATAATGCAAGGGAAATAAAAAAATGCATGAAAACGGAATAATAAAAAATGAGATGTTGGGGGTGCAAGCAGTAAACAGGGGTGCAACAATGTTATGGTCGAAGGCCAATAGCAAGCTGTGGAATGTGAGAATTGTGTTTGACACATTAGACACTCAAACATTCACCAACAAGATTTTCTATAGACAATTAAAAGTGAAATATTCGGCAATACAACCTCATGTATTAGATCAATATATGGGTTGTTGGCAGCTCATCAGATCCGCAAAGCGGTACCCAAAATTCATTTATGCACATATAATAAGGCCACTAATAACACTAACCTATTAGAGAGCCTTTTCAGTTTAGTGCCTAATCTCAAATATCAACACAAAACTAAAGGTCGGTTTTTAGTTTTCACCAATAATACAATAATCTTATAAAGTAATGGCAAAATTAAAATCTTGTTGTAAAGATGAGGTTACTGCATCATTGATAAAAATCAAAGATAACATGAATTTGATTCATGATTAAGGCAGCAACATGAACTAAACAGCAGATAAAAAGGATAAAAAAAAACAAGGTAAACAAATGGGTAAGGACCGGTTGGATTTTGAATTGAAAAAGATAGGAAAAGCAAACAAATTAAAAGAGAGAATGGATAATAAGGAAGTAATTAAAAATCATGTATATGAAGTATGAGTGTAAGAAAAAAAAGAGTGGGATATGTGTGTGATTAAATTCATAGCGTGAATAATAATGATATGAAAAGGATAGGGAAGTAATAAAAAAAAAGCATGTATATGGAATATGGATGAGTGAAATATGTGTGTTGTGTTGGTTTGAACCTCTTGATTGAAGGAAAAAACGAAAAAGAATGCACCAAAGGAAAGTTGCTGCCGCTGCCAGCTCTCTCGCCCCCGTGAAACTGTGTTTGGGTTTAGTTTTATACCATTAGGGTTTTCAGAAAAAGGCAACAACTTAGGGAGAAATAAATGGTATTTGACCCTGGAAGATTGACTGTGAAAGTGGCGTAGAAGAAAGTTTCTTGGACCCTGCTGGACATTTTTAGACTTTGAACCTATCGGACTTATATTATAATAATAAATAATTAAAAGGTAATTAAAAGAAAAGAAAAAGGTAAACCGACTTATAATTAAAATGAAAATAAAAAGAAATTAATAAAAGATGGAGATTAAATAAATAAATAAATAAAAACTAAAAATAAAAATAAAGAGAGAAGATGGCCTGACTCGGAACCAAAATGAGGTATTTTAAAATACCTCTCTGCCGAATTTTTCACTGAAAAGTCAAAGACCAATTAGGGTCAAATGACACGTGTCGGTGGGATCTTGGGTCAAAAATTGGGGTATGATAGGGACATAAAGATCAGAATGGATCAATTCAAGCTTCTTTGAAGCTGTCCATTGTGCTTTCTTTGGAATAGCTTCACTATGTTGCTTTCCCAACAAGCAATCTTTGTATTTTGCTTCAATCTTCTGCAGTACTGGTAAATCCCTCACCATTTCCTTCTTCATCAGGATCTTCAACCCCTTCTAGCTAAGATGTCCATATCTATAATGCCATATCTTAGCATCTTCACATTTTTCAATTTTCAAACATTCAGGAACAATAACTGGTGCAGAGATGATAAACATTCTATTGGTGCTCATTTGAGTTGACATTATCATACCCCTCTTTTCATGATACACTTTGCTAGTATCTTTCTTAAAAACAACTGTTAAATTCTTTTGCTCAAGTTGTCCAATACTAAGCAAATTATTTCTAAGTCCAGGAAGATAATACACATTAGTTATGACTTGAATCATACCACCAATGAGCAATTTCAAGTTACCTATTCCCAAAACTGACATTCTAGAATCATCACATAACTTTACTGATTTTCTAAACTCACTATCAAAATCAAATAGCCAATCCTTTGTTCCTATCATATGGTTTGATCAACCTGAATCAAGAAACCATACCTCATATTTGGCATTTGTGTTCAGACATGATTGAGCCATCAGAAGAAATTCACCATCTTCAAACTCAACATAGTTTGTATTTTCTTCCTATAGAGGACATCCATTTTGATAGTGTCCCAACTTGTGACACTTGAAACATTCAACACTTCCCTTGTTGATTCTTCCTTTACCCCTTCCTCTAACACCTGAGCGCCCTTTTCCTCTACCAGATCCCACAGATCCTCTTCCACCATTGGAAACCTTCAAAGCTTGTTCAGTATCAAATTCTTGATTCTGAGATTTCATGCGTTGTTCTTGAACAATTCAACTACTCTGAAGTTCATCAATTGAAAGTGTTGTAACATCATTTGATTCTTCAATAGAGCACACCACATAATTGAATTTGCTTGTTAAAGATCTCAGAAATCTTTTCAACAACAAGTGTTTGATCCATTTTCTCACCATGTGCTATCATCTTGTTTGCAATAGAAAGAGTTCTTGCGAAGTATTCATCGATAGTTTCTACTTCCTTCATTGCAAGAATCTCAAATTCTTTGCGTAAAGCTTGCAGTTGAGCACGTTTCACTTTGGTAGAACCTTAATACTTTCTACGCATTGCATCCCAAATATCCTTCGCTTAATCTTTAACCAAAATAGTTTTCATGATTGTTCTATCAATGGAATGAAAGAGATAGTTTTTCATCTTAAGATCAAGAAGTTTACTATCCTTTTCAGCTTTTGCTTGTTCTGGTGTTGGATTCTCAGGAGCAATGGTGACACCAGTTTCAATTAAATCCCAAAACTCTTTGGAACGTAGAAGATTTTCTATAAGCATGGCTCAATGATCATAGAATCCATCAAACTTAGGAATATAAGGTTGTGCGAAATCTACAGAATCCCCCATGGATGAAAGATTTAGAATTGAGGAAGAAGAAGGAGGAACACACATAACAAACTGGAACAAACTTTTCCCGCCAAAACTGCGTTTTGAGATTTGTTCTACAAGCCCTTAACACCGGCTCTAGATACCAATTGTAAGGGAAAAATGGTTTTTGTATTATTCAACTCACAAAATACAAGTGATGGATACCAATTTATAGTAAAAGTATCCAAGTAATCTAAGCTACCTTGCATTACAAGTCACTGCGCAAAGCTAACCCTAATTATACAAAACATGATTAGAAAATGCATTAGATTAAACTACTTGCTCCTAACAGTGTCGGGACAGATGGTGAGGGATGCTTGGTGGGTGATGGCGATGGTGAGGGAGGTGGTGGCCGGTGACAAGTTTTTGTTTGGTGAAAAAAGACATGGAGAGAGAAACATTGTTTGAAGAACATGTTGCCTAGTGTTACTTAGTAATTGATACTAGGACTGCCCTTGACACCTAAGAATAAGATACTTTTTTGTCATGAATTGAGCTGCTCTCAAATAAAACAATCTTTGAAAATAAATTTACGCAGTACTCGTGCTTGGTTAAGTATTCAATAGACATATTAGTCATCGAATACACACTTCTCTTAAGTACAATAAGTAACGATTCGAGATTATCTATTAACTAATATGCCTTTTCAATAAACAAGTTACCCAATAAAGTAGTCAATAAACAATAACTATAGGGAAAAAAAACATGTTGAATCTCTTTTAAGGTGAGCACCTGTATATATCTAGAGTTTGGTTAGCTATTTATTTATCATTTTAAACAAATTTAAATTTTATTAGACTGTTAACAATTGCTTATAGTAGCATTTCTCAATATTATTAGGAGGTTAAATTGCATTTTTGGTCCCTTAACTATTTAGGTAGTATCGCTTTGGTCCCTTGATTAAAATTCGATTTATTTTGGTCGCTTAACTTCTTCCCGTTACACATTTTGGTCATTTCCGTTAATTTTAATTCAAAAACGTTAGGTTTTCTTCATTTTCTTCTGGAATTTTTCTGAGATTCTTGTTGTTGAAGGTTGATGGAGATGATATGAAGATGAAAAAGAGGAGAAAAAGATGAAAAAAAACCTAAAGTTTTAACGGAAATGACCAAAATATGTAACAGCGAGAAGCTAGATGACCAAAATTAATCGAATTTTATTTAAGAAAATACTAACTAAATAATTAAAGGACCAAAAATGCAATTTAGCCTAATTATAATAACCCCATTTATTTTGTATTGACCCCGTTTATAGTACCCCCATTTAATGCATAAAAGCTCTTAAAAAAAATAACGCAGTACTCGTGCATGGTTAACATATTATCAAGCTTGCATCGATCATTGTACTATTTATTTAAATATTTTGATAAAGATACTATTCTCTAAGTCTCAAATTATTTGTCGTTTTGAAATTTTTTTTATCTTAAATTATAAGTCGTTTAACAACATTGATGAAGAATTAATGTTATTTTTTCTATTGTACTCATAGCTATTTTTAACTATATACCCTTAACTATTTATAATTAATATTAACGACAACTTTGTAAAACAGCTAAGAATATCTATTTTTTATACAAAATTAATTACATTTCTTATTATGTTTTAAATGTTGAAAACGTCTTTATATTTTATTCTTTTTACAAGGTTCAAAACCTCTTTAATTAACAATTGTTTCCATCTCTTACAAATACCAACACGATGTTCCATTCAGGTACTCAAATTCACCTCTTCCTCTCTTCTCTTCATCTCTCTCTCAATAGGAAGGATGAAATTGGAGTCTACAACTTCAACCTCCAAGCCTTCTCTCGCAAAACCCACCCTCTAAAATCTACCCGAACACAAGAAAGCCATTCCAATACCCGACCTACTATTCAAGACTTGCAAGAAATCTCCGGCTTTGGAAATCGCAGAGGCGCAAATTAGAGATATGGTTGTGAAGAGCATTTTGGAACCTGGTTTTGTGAAAAGGGTGCTTAGAGAAGCCCTTGGCGACGATGTTAGCGATTTCAAATTACTGGTATTTGCGGTTCATGCTTTTATTCTTGAATCGGGATTTGTTCGTGTGGATCAATTTTCGAGAATTGTGATTGGTTTCTCTAATCTTATTGATGACATGTCTTCTAATACAATGATATCCTTGAGGTATACCCTTCCTGACATTCTCACTAATGTTACATCTCATTCTATGAATTTAAAAATTCAGTCATTAGGGCATTTTGTGAACGTCTATGGTTCATTGTTTGAAGATGTTGAGTCAAGGGTACATAGGGTTTATTTAAATAAATGTAGATTTACCAAGCCTTTAAAGTTGATGCTGTCAAATTCTGAATCGAATGCTAGTGTTAATGTTAATGATGATGGAGATGAAGTTTTTGAATTGTGGAAGATAGTGAAAGATGGGCTTGCATTGCCACTTTTAATTGATCTTTGTGATAAAGCTGGATTGGATCTTCCACCATGTTTTATGACCCTTCCAATGGAACTTAAGCTCTTAATATTTGATTATCTTCCTGGTGATGATTTGGCCAAAGTCTGTTGTACTTGTTCAACATTGCAAGATCTAGCTTCAAATGATGAGTTATGGAAGAAGAAATTTGAGGAGGAGTTTGGACAAAGTGTTAATGGTACGAGGTTTTATAAGAACTTGTATGCTCATTACCGGACAACAAAGAAGTCAGAACCATTTTCTTTTCGAATTCCTCGGAGTCGTATTATGAGATTCTGTCAAAGAAAACGAGGTTCTAATCGTTTTGGAATGACTCCAATTTGAAAGAAAAAAAACTAGCTATTATTTTCGTATATCTCTATGCAATCACCTTATAAATAACTAGCTATTACTTTCTTTCAAAAAGAAAAAAGAAAGAAAGAAAGAAAGAAAACTAGCTATTATTTTAGGTGATGTTATGTGCATATGTACGCTGGTAATTATTGTGAAAAAAAATAAAAATAAAAATAAATAGTTCAATGATCGATGCAGGCTTCATGATGTGTTAGCCACGCACGAGTACTGCGTTATTAATTTTTTTTTATTTTTTTAAAGATGGTTTTATGCATTAAAAATAGGGGTACTGTAAACTTGGTCAATACAAAATAAACGGGGTTATTATAAAATTGAGAAATGCTACTATAAGCAATTGTTAACCATTTTAACAGGGAGATGCAAATCCTATTGAATACAACCACGCACAAGTACTGCGTAAATTTATTTTTAAAGATTGTTTAATTTGAGAGCGGCTCAATTCATGACAAAAATGCATCTTAGGTGTCAAGAGCAGTGCTATGTCAATTACTAAGTAACACTAGGTAACATGTTCTTCAAACAATCTTTCACTCACCACCTCCGTCACCATCGCCGTCACCCACAAGCATCCTTCACCATCTATCTCGACACAACGATCACACCACACCAAGAAATGAAATTTGTTGTTGACACATTAAATAAGGCTGAAAAACACTACAAAAAAGATCCAAATATCCCAACGGCAATTAACTGCCGATGCACAAAGAACCGACGGTAGTTAACTACCGCAACATCCATCGGCATTTAACTATCGATGCGATCCTGCTACAAATTCAGGTAGAACTCACTTTTCTCTGATCTCTCATCCATTATCAAATCAAATCTCTTTCAAAATCTCTACCAAAGTCACCCAATCTCTCACTTTTTCAAAATTCATCAAATTTATTCAACAAAATCACAAGTAAGTTATCATAGTGCTATTGTTTTTTTTTTCTTTTATAATTTTAGTTTTAGGTTAATTTAAAATTTGTTGTTTTTCTAATTTTATAATTTTAGTTTTTGAGTAGATTTACAAGTAAGATATGATGATTCATTTTTAGAATAGATGTAAGTTGATTAATTTTGTTAAAATGTTTGTATGTTTATGCACTAGTGCAGAAAACACTTTTTAAATCGGGTGAATATGACTTTTTAAATCGGGTTATGATCCGACTTATAGGTGGCCGATTTAAAAACTGTCTTTGATTTTAAATCTGCCCCTTTTACCCGATTTAAAATCGTTTTATTTAAATCGGTTAAACCCATCTAAAATCGTTTAATTTAAATCGGATAAACCCACTTAAAAAAAGGTGAACAAGGGCGTAAAAAATTCTAGATTTTAAGTCTGTTCTTTGATCCCATCTAAAATCGTTTAATTTAAATCGGATAAACCCACTTAAAAAAAGGTGAACAAGGACGTAAAAAATTCTAGATTTTAAGTCTGTTCTTTGATCCCATTTAATAAACATAATTTAGATCTGTTCAACCCATTTAAAATCTCTCTCTATTATTTTTTTTAAACACGATTATGGTGCAGAATTTAATAATAACCAAAAATTTCATAAACTTAGCCACTAATATGAAATATCAAATGATAAAATTTCATATCAGATATGTTATTGTTACACCATCAAACAAATCCAAAGTTACAATATCATAAAACTAAACAAATGCTAAACATTGTTTCAAAGCATATCTATTGACTTAATTAAATTACATCAAGTCTTTCTAAAATCAAACTTGCACAGCGTTCTTGAACATTTGTCATTTCATTATCAGTAAACGGAGTTTCGTCTCCAAAAATCTGGAAAAAAAGTAGTTAAGATAACATATTAGAATATGATCAAATAATTAACTTTAAAAAAACATAAGAAACACAAATGGTTGTAATATAATTAGTTACACACCGTATCCCATGAGTCGGTAATGCCAGCTGATACAATGTTCAGCATATGTATCATTATAAAGTAGCCACACTCATAATTGAAAGGTTGTCGTTGGCACTACAATTGTCATAAATATGAAATTATATTGAGTAAATATCATATATATATATATATATATATATATAACTTATAATATTGTATGGATATAATTTGTAACTTACCGTGGGAATCTTCCATGTTGGCTTTCTCACCTTTCTGACACCACTCAACTTGTTGTACCCATCTATAACACTACAATAATAAAATACATTCATATAAATTGATGTGTAAAAAATCTTTATTAAATTACATCCAATTAGTTAAATACTTACGAATTAACAATTTGCACAAGATTTTTATCTGGCTTCCAACCCATCGAACATAGGAAAACGACATTTTGTTTTTCTGGTTCAATAATAAGCAATTGCCAATGGTGACTGCATTGGAAATAAATTTTTTTTGTTAACTTTAGGGTTTTCTAATATATGTGATTAACTATAGAGAAATAATACTATGAAGATCAAATACACTTACTTTTTTAGGTAAGGTGCAAACTAACAAGCTTTGTTAACCTCGAACATCTTTGCGGTCATATGAGACTGAGAACTTTCTTGGTCATTTTCCGCGTGAATGAAAAATGGATCAACGAAACCATAGACATCACTATTTCCCAATTGAGTACAGAGGCGTTCCATATATCTAAAATATTAAAAAACAATTCAAAATCTGAACATGTACAAGGCAGCAAACAAACAAACAGCAGGACAAAGTGACATTTGAATGAACAAAAACCTGCTATAAACAATTCAGAATGTGATTACACACTAACTTTTCATTTAGGCATAATCTTCTTGAAATTGTTCACTATAACACTATAGTAGCACCATATTTTATTGAAGTTTAATTTTAACGTGTAGTTTTCGTAAACTTACAATAGTTCATCGTGATTTTGTTAAAACCTAGTTTAAAACCTAGTTCTAAAATTTATGTTGAAGTAAATTGTTATTCTTAAACTGTTTCTTTCAAAGAAGATGGAACTTCACTACAGATTTCTCAGCAAGTGTTCCTTTTAATCAAGCATATCACCAAGCTCTTGACATTATGCTCACTACCCTAGGCCATTAACCATGCTAAGGGAATCACCCAATACAAATTTAATGTTAATCGTTTGCTTTTACCTAACTAACTCACTACTCAAGTGATTTAAAATATGATGGTACTGATATCACTATCTAACATGAAAATGTTGAATCTGATCATCTGAAGGAGAAGAATGGAATGTGATTCTCATGAAGAATCTGCTCAAGATCTAAGCTTTAAAGTGTTCCGCTAACTTGCCCCTCTGAAAGCATCTCCCTTTTATAACACCAACTAAGAAAATAGACGATATTGATAAGCCGACGGAATATCATGGTGGTCTTATCATTCTTGATAAGCCAGGGGAAATCGTGGCGGTCTTATCATTATTGATAAGTCAGGTGAAGTTTGACCTCATAGACCCTATCCTCAATCCAAGACACTTATGCCAAAATGATTTTCACTTTTAAACCTTTAACAACTAGTTTCTCCCCTTGTTGGCCTAGGACACCCCTTCGGGGTCCCATCTTAAGCCGAGTCGAAGCTATCGATATTCCAATATTTTCGATAATCTCAATTTCAAATATATCAATTGTCTTTCGTTACAAATTTTAGTCTCAGTATGATTCACAACACTTTTGAATTAATACGATATAATTTCAATCTCACATATTAATCACAATACAATATTTGATCTCACAACACCACATATTCAATGAATTGACTAAATCTCACATAAGCATATAACCATTATAAAATACAAATCAACACACATAAATTTAATCAACAAGAGTCCAATCAATCAAATAAGCACATATTTCAATATCAGCACAACAACTAACTCACATAACATATTTCTAACAACACATACACATCGTTCAAATAATATCTCACTATCTATAGTCATATATATTTTGCATACCAACAATTCATTTCAATAAGATCAACATCATATAACATCACAATTATATTAATAATTGAATAATTGATCAATTCAAATATCAGTACCAAATAAAAAAATAAGCAGAACTCAAACTTTATCAAATACATCAATTACCACAAATTCAACATAAATTAAATCAAATAACACCTTAATAAAGTTTCTAATTTCTCTTTTAACCTCACACTTCTATATTTGCACATTAGTTTATTCTTCTCTCAAGGGCTGCAACCGTCGCAGTGAGCTCCGAGTGAACTTTTGGGGAAACACGACTTTTCTCGTTCATTTCAATTATTTCATACCCATGATCTCGAACTCGTCTCTCTCACCCCATACCTGGATTGAAGCTTTAGAACTATATAAGAGAAGTCATAGTGAATCTGAATAACTAATAGAATACGCATTCCTTCTTCTTCAATTACAAATCAAATAACCCGCAAGGATAGTCGAACAATCACCAAAAACCAACAAAATAAATTACTAATATGCTTATCTTATAAATATATAACTATTATAGAAAGGCTCTGCCTTCTCTCTAGAATTCCAGTGATACGCCAGTCACCCTCTCTGGTAGCCATGCATTTTCCGGCACGGTGGCCTCCAGCTAGAGGTGGCGGTGGCTCCGTGCCGGTCCTAAAAATTGTTTCTTTTTTATATATATTTTTTCGGTTTTCGCTCTCTTTCTCCTTCCTCTAACTATTCCTGAAATTAAAAAAAAACCAAAAGTCCAATATATAAACATAGATCTAAAAGTGATAACAAACTACCTTTTTATTTATATTTTTTGTGGATCCGATTGTGTTTGGGTCTGGTTTGATTCAGACTTTGATTGTGGTGTTTGTGTACTGTTATTTGGCTCGAGTTTTGTGGCTACTGATAGTGTTGTTTGGGCCGATTGTGGTGGTGTTTTGGAATCAGTTTGATTGTTGTTGTGTTGTTACTATCTGGGTTTTAACTAGTTTGTTGGTTTCGGGTTTATATTGTGCTTGCGGATTTGTGTGGTTCTTTGGTGTCTGTTTGGGATTGGGGTTGTGCTAATGTTGATTGTGGTTTTGAATTCATTTTAGGGTTTGGAAATCAGAGGTTTCTATGATGTGTTGTGATGTTGATGCTTGTGATTACTGGTTTTCAATGATAATTTTTCTCTGAAGAGACAGGATGATTTGAGCAACGATCTCTCTCCACCGTTGGGCATATTCCTTGAAGGTCTCTTTATCTTTCTGAGTCATAGCCCGAAGTTGGTCTTGGTCCGGAGCCATGTCTAAGTTGTACTTGTACTAACGGATAAAGGCTTCACCCAAATCGTTAAAAGTTCGGATGCTAGTGCTGTCTAAGCTCATGTACCACTTCAAAGCGGCACCGGTCAAACTATCTTGGAAGTGATGAATGAGGAGTTGGTGATTGTCGGTCTGTGTCGACATCTTCCTTGCTCCATATGACTCTTAGGACAAGTGTTTCCTTGGTACTTCTCAAAATCAGGGACTATGAACTTGTGCGGTATTTTGACATTAGGCACCAAGCAAAGATCATGAGCGTTCTTCCCAAACAATTCTTTCCCATGGAGAGCTTTGACTTCCTGATTCATCTCATCAAACCTTTCTTGCAGATCATCCATCCGATCATAAGCCCCCACACTCTCTGAATGGTAGACGGGTCCATTGTCTTGCAGGATGGCGTGAACCACTGGACCTGAGAAAGTCATAGTAGCCTGAGGGAATGTTGCACCAGATGGAGGAACAAGAATTGCATATTGTGTAGTAGGAATCGAAACCTCGGAGACATGGGGGCGGAGTACTACCGAAACTAAAGGGCATAATATGTTGTGGAGTACTGACGGACACGATTGAAACCGGAATAGAAAGAATAGTGGTCTGAGCCGGAGTGCTGAGAGGAGGAGGAGGTGGTGGCTGACTCTATGAAGTCGCCAACAAAGCTACCAGGTTTATTAACTTCTCCATGTCGGCCCGGAAGGATGCCACCTCTTCACGAAGCTCATGATTCTCTTGTTCAAGTTGTTCCATTCTCTTTCTCTTGTTTGCCCGAGTGTTGTAGATGCATGTTGGCTTCGAACGAGGACGTCGGGCCACTTTTGAGATGGATTGACCTTTTATTGGAAAAAAAATACAACGCGTGAGACTCGGAATGGAAACTATGTGTGCAAAATGATGCATGATGCTTATGCAAAAAATAGACAATTTTTATTTTATCGAAGGACTTTTCAACGTAATTGTAAATATCACGGAGAACCTTGTTTTATTTAATAATTATGAAATATTACAAACAAATCCCTTTTTAAGAGCAAAAACAAAGCCAAGGAAAAAGACCCCAACAAAAGCTAAGGTCTAGTTAAGACTTTTGACTTATGCAAAAAATAGACAATTTTTATTTTATCGAAGGTCTTTTCAACGTAATTGTAAATATCACGGAGAACCTTGTTTTATTTAATAATTATGAAATATTACAAACAAATTCCTTTTTAAGAGAAAAAACAAAGCCAAGGAAAAAGACCCCAACAAAAGCTAAGGTGTAGTTAAGACTTTTGAAGATGTATTTCTTAGTGCTCCTTTTTACAAGGTCCACATCTGTGATGTTTACAAGACGACTTATCTAAGTCCTTTGATATTAATGAGAATTTTTTTTTATTTTTATGAATGCATGCATGCATGAATATGCAACAAAAACACTGAAAACATGGCCTAAGGTTTAAGTCCATGGTGATGGAGTCAAGGGTAAATGTGCTCTATGGTAGAGACTATGGTTTAAAATGTACCTGTATCACGGGCTCTACCAAGTTCCCAAAGTCATTGACCCGTTCCGGATATCATGGGAATACGGGACTGACTCCCGATCCAACAACATTCGCAAGAAAGTCTCATTTGAGTGTAGTTTTGTGTGTCAACTATTTTCAAGACTACTCTTGATTAGTCACTGCACTACACCCTAAAAGGCCAAGATGGGTTAAAGATAACTCTAAAGGTCCTCAACTTCATGGGACACTCAAAAATAATAATGTCAATCACGACTACTCATGACGATATAGTATTACCTTCAACAGGCCTCCACTGAGCGGGGTTATATTACATATACCAAAGCCCAAGACGACTCTTGGTATGACACAATAATTATACCACCATCCTATCTTATTGTTTCCCTCAAGTTCGGGTATAGAACTCATCTCACCACTCACGTAAAAAGGAAAAAACACAAGAAATAAAAAGGCACATATTTACCTTTTTTATTTTTTTTATTTTTATTTTTAAGCAAATTATAGCACAAGAAATAAATAAAACCAAGTTAGGCTCAACCCTCTTAGGGGATATCCACAGTGAAGCCGCCAATTATGTCGTGGCGATTTTCTGAGATCAAGCTATTGATTAGCGTCGACTCACAAATTTTTAATTCACCGCAGAGCGTTAAATTTTTTCTAGGGAAAGGGGGCAAATTTCAAAATAACCCACAATTATTAGAGATTTAAGGTTCGGGGGTTAGTTACGTGAAGGGAAGGTATTAGCACCCTAAACGTCTATAGTACTCTATAGGAACCTTTTGCTTTTATTTATTTTTTGGCTAAAATTGTTTTACTTGCTTAAAAATAAATTAATGTGGTGAGTATAAAGAAAGATTTTTTTCTTATTATTTTTTAATTTGGAAAGACAAAGTCTTTTGCCTATGTATCCGCGAGGGATCAAAACCACGTAGTTCGTGGTAAAAATGATGAGTGATTTGTTTGATATATTTTATTAATTTTTAAAAAGGTTTAAAAATAAAAAGCCAAGTGACAAAATAAATTTGGTCAGTGTTTTTTATTTTAAAAGAAAAAGATTCAAATATAATTAAAGTGGATTGAAGTTTTGCTTAAGAAAATAAAAGGAAAATCACTTGATTGAAAATCAAGGTTTTTTTTAGAAAAGAAGTTTTTTGTAAGATTCATTTTGTTGATTTTTTTGGTTATTTGAATGTTTTTATGCACTTTTTTTAAAATTAATTAAAACTAAAAAAACAAACGTGACAATAAAATAAAAGCGCGAGAATTTCGTAATGACATTGGATCAAAACGAAATCCCTTCCCCTTAGATTAATAAACTAACCTAATTTTTTTCATTTTTTATACATAAAAGCGGAATAAATAAATCAAACTAAAGAGAAATGCATGATTTTTTCTTTATATTTACATTGCCCTAAATACATTCTACAATCATGCGAATAAATAAGCGACGAAATTAAAAATGCATATGATGATAATAAATAATAAAATATGGTGCAAAATAAAATAAAATGCATGAAAAAAAAGAAAATAAAAGGAGCAGGGGAAAAGGTTTAAGGGCGGGTGGGCCTTCCAGATCAGATCCGTTGATCCACTCAACATTCCAGATTTGATCTGGTAGAGGCTATAAATAGCTTTCAGCTTCAAAAAAGCCTCATTTTTTTTCAAATTTCTCTTTCCTCTTTATTTCTAGAGAGAGGGAGGTGTTCTGCCCTCTCTAGAATTCCAGTGATACGCTGGTCACCCTCTTCGGTAGCCACGGCGCCAGACCTAAAAATTGTTCCTTTTTGTATATATATTTTCGATTTTCGCTCTCTTTCTCTTTCCTTTAATTGTTCCTGAAATAAAAAAACCAAAATTCCAATACATAAGCCTAGATCTAAAAGTGATAACAAACTACCTTTTTTTATATTTTTTTTGGATCCGGTTGTGTTTGGGTCCGTACACTATTTTTGGACTTTTGGCCTATTCTTGGACTTTTTTTTTGGACACTATTTTTGAACTATTTATGGACACTATTTTTGGACTTTTTGGACTATTCTAATAAAAATAAAAAATAAAAAAACTTAAATAAATAAAAAAACAAAACAAAATAAAATAAAACTAAAAAATAAAATAAAAGATAAAAGTAAAATAAAATAAAGACTAAAATAAAATAACAATAATAAAAAGACTAATAATAATAAAATAAAATAAAAAGCGGGCCCAAAACGAACAAAAAATGAGGTATTTTAAAATATCTCTTTGCCGAAATTTTCTTTGAAAAGTCAAAGAATAACCGGGTGAAAGAGTGTGTAAGAGTGGGATCTTAGGTAAAAAAATTGGGGTATGATAGATGCCCTTATTTAAGTTTCTTCGTTTAGAGACTTGAAGATAAAATCTTCGATTCGACGTGTCGAAGAGACTAAAATACAAAGTACACCATTGTTGGACCTAAGATGCTATGAAATGTTCATGATGCAAGTATGAATGCAAGACGACAAAGATGATTTGACTGTGTTTAACTTTACCCTTTGAGTTTTGATGATAACAAGGTATAAAAATAGTAATTGGATATGCTAATATTTGTTCAAGTGTGTAGGACCATAGACAAAAATTTAGTGTCTTTTAATTCAAGCAATAGGTTCTGAATAACCAATGAGAGCTATTGGAATCTACAGAAAGAAAGCTTGTGTTGCAAGGAAGCATCTGAAGAAAAGATGTTTTGAAGACTAGAGGATCTGAAGACAAGAGGTTCTGAAGATGACGTCATCAGAAACGCTCTCTTCAAAAGCTGCCTATCAGAAGCTGTCTTCATCAGAAGTTCTGAAGATTATCAGAAGCTGAAGATCATCAGATGCCAGAAGACTGGAAGCTTAAATGGATGTCAAAAGCTGATTTAATTTCGCCTATCTTTGCAGAAGAATAGAAGCCTTAGAATAATGGCTAATTCAGAGAATTTTAAAGCTTTGAAAGCTTATTCAGTGAAGAACGTTGGAAAAGCATAATAGTACAATTGTACAATCACCTTCTCTACTACTCTGTTTTGTGTCTACAATAGTACAAGAACAACAGCTGTGACTACACTGGTTATTCCTCTATACAAGGAATGGATTTGAAATTGTTCCTTCATAGGACATTAACCAAATCAGGCAACAGATCGTTGGTGATATGATCAAGCTTCAAACAAATCTTTTTTAAAGGAGTGAAGACCTGAAGAATGGCAAAACTCAAACAACAATTTTACTAGTGCCAAACCTCTGCTGAAATTGTTCCACATCAAAAGTTCACTTAGAATTTCTTATCAAACTTTCATATCTTAGAAATTCTAGAGTCTTAAGAGTCTGTATCTGAATTGTATTGTGAACACCACTGATTGTATATCAAGTGTTCAACCTCAAACACATTTCTTTGTAATTCTATTTGATTAGAAGTCTCTTGCAGTTGTGCTTCAGCATAGGAAGTCTTTTGCAGTTGTGCTTGATTTGAGTGAACTCTCCTTGGAAGTGCAAGGGGGACATGACTACTTCCAGTTTGTGGAAGAAACCTGTATAATTGCTCTGTGTCTTTCTTCTCTTTCTCTGTTTTCATCCGCTGCATTTAGATTCTGAACATCACTTCAGAAGTTGAACTCTATCAAGTTCTAAACAGTGATTTCAGTTTTAAGAGAAAATGAAGAAAAAGAAAACACAATTCAACCCCCCTTCTTGTGTTTTTTCTCACCTTCAATTGGTATCTAGAGTGTTGTAAAGCACTTAACAGTGTAATAGAAAATGTTCTGAGAAAAACATGTCTGGTGAAAGCTCCAATGTTGCTGGAAATATTTCCCAAAAATACAATATATTCTTGTACCCCAGTCTCCTTATAACCTCGAAATTAAAGACCTTAGTGATCTACACTCGATGTTTTCACATAAAAAAAATGCTAGGATGTATGTCTTAGTTTAACAAGATGATAACACATTGTTGGATTTGAGTCTCACTTCACATATGAACGTTAATTTTACTTCTTACTTGTAAGGATTCTGTTAGGTATGATTGATGGTCAGATATGGCAAGTGTACCAATCGTTTACCAAGTAATAAAGTGATAAGTAGAATGTCGTATCCACAAGGATTGTCGTTTCGCCCAAACAACTCGTGTTACTTATTTTTGTAAGTTGACGATATAAAAGTTAAGGGTTAGAAAGCTTGCAATTTTTATCAAGTTTACCTGTTTTGGTTGCAAAAAGTAAGCAGCAAGTAGGATTCTTGAATCCCCCTGTTTATATTGTTTGATATTAAGTAACAGTAATGTCACGTTTATTTATCTTATGTAGACTATACAAGTCATAAGACTGTGAGGATGTTGTAACCTAGTCGGTTGTCTTGCTGCACCTGCTTATCGCACAGTGATCCTTACGTGCGGGGTCCATACTATCTCGGTTGATCTAGGTTTATCCCTCTGATGGTTAAAATTCACATGATGATCACACGGTGATCCTTACGTGTGTGGTCTTGTTAATTCAAAGATGTTGCGTCATTTTTCGGAGGTCAAAGTTATTTGATTAGCATTTGCCTTACTAATTTATTTCACGACTTAAACTTTTAATTTTTAAAGGAAAGGGGAAAAAAGTTCAAATTACCCATATTTTGAAAAGATTTAGAGTTCAGGGGTTAGTTATATTTAGGGAAGGTATTAGCACCCTAAATATCCATAGGACTCTATGAGAACCACTTGATTTTATTCATTTTCTATGTGCTATAACTTGTTGGAACAAAGTGTGTTTAAAACATTACCCTTTGAGTTTTGATGATAACAAGGTATTGAAAATAGTCAATTGGATATGCTAATATTTGTTTAAGTATGCAGGACCATAGACAAAAATTTAGTGTCTATTATTTCAAGATATAGGTTCTAAAGAACAAATGAGAGGAAGTGAAATCTACAAAAAGGAAACTTATGTTGCAAAGAAGCATCTGAAAAATAGAGGTTCTGAAGACCAAAGCATCTGAAGAATAGAGGTTCTGAAGACCAAAGGATCTGAAGAATAGAAGTTCTGAAGACCAAAGGATCTGAAGACTAGAGGTTCTGAAGATGACGTTATCAGAAGCGCTCTCATCAGAAGCTACCTATTAGAAGTTCTGAAGATCATCAGAAGCTGAAGATCATCAAAATCCAGAAGTTGAAAGCTTCAAATGAATGTCAAATGCTGTGGAAATCAAGTCTATCTTTGCAGAAGAATAGAAGCTTTAGAGTAACGGATATATCAGAGAATTTGAAGGCTTTGGAAGCATATTCGCTGAAGAATGTTGGAAAAGGACAATATTACAATTGTACAACCACCTTCTCCACTACTCTGTTTTGTGTCTGCAATAGTAGAAGACAAGAGCTGTGACTACGCTGGTTATTCCTCTATACAAGGAATGGATTCAAAATTGTTCCTTCATAGGACATTAACCAAATCAAGCAACAAACCATTGGTGATATGATCAAGTTTCAAACGACTCTTTTTTGATGTGCTGGCAATCTACAACATCTCTTTCACACTTCTATATAAAGGAGTGAAGACTTAAGGAATGGCAAGACTCATACAACAATTTACAAGTGCCTATCCTCTGTTGATATTGTTTCACATCAGAGTTCTCTTAGAACTTCTTATCAACGTTCATATCTTAGAAATTCTAGAGTCTTATGAGTCTGTATCTGAATTGTATTGTGAACACCACTGATTGTATATCAAGTGTTCAACCTCAAACATTTTTCTTTGTAATTCTGTTTGAATAGAAGTCTCTCGCAGTTGTGCTTGAGCATAGGAAGTCTCTTGTAGTTGTGCTTGAGAAAAGGAAATCTCTTGGAGTTGTTCTTGAGTAGTTTGAAGTCTCTTACTTTAGTGTTTGAGCAAGTGTAATCAAATATTGATTTTAGTGAACTCTCATTGGAAGTGCAAGGGGGACAGGACTACTTCCGGTTTGTGGAAGGAACCTGTATAATTGCTTTGTGTCTTTATTCTCTCTCTCTCTCTCTCTCTCTCTCTCTCTCTGATTTTATCCACTGTATTTAGATTGTGAACATCACTTCAGAAGCTGAACTCTATCAGGTTCTGAACTTTGATTTCAGTGTTAAGAGAAATCAAAGAAAAAGAAAACACAATTAAACCCCCCATTCTTGTGTTTTTCTCACCTTCAATTAGTATCAGAGCCTTGGTTCTGTTGCTTAGCACTTAACAGTGTAAGAGAAAAAGTTCTGAGAAAAACATGTCTGGTGAAAGCTCCAATACTACAAGAAACAATAATGTTGTTCATTATGACTATGGTACTGCTGATGATAAGAAGTATGAATCCGGTAAAGCTCCCAAGTTCAATGGAAAACCTGAAGAGTTTTCATGGAGTTGGTGACTTGGTCCTTGATGAAGAAGGAGTTGTTGTTGATGGAAAGAAACATACCCCTGCTCAGAAGAAGCTTTATAAGAAACATCATAAGATCAGAGCCATTGTTGTTAGTTCTATACCTCGCATAGAGTATATGAAAATGAGTGATAAATCTACTAAAAATAGGGGTGTTCGCGGTGTGGTTTGGATCGGTTTTAAAGTAAAATGTCAACCGATCCAAAATAAAAATCACATGCGGTTCGGTTTGGATGAGTATTCTAAAAAAATCCGAACCGATCCGATCCGAATATATGCGGTTTAATTTGGATCGGTTTTTGGATATCCAAATTGCAAAATATATTTTTTTATTTACTCTTTTTTGAAGAATATAATTTTAATATTAATATTAATATTACACATACACGGTAAAATAATAGGTTAGTTGCAAAATACTTTAAAAAATTAAAATTATAGTATGAAAATTATTGATTATTTTTGAAACATATGAAGTAATAATAATATAAATTAAATTAGTGCAATATATATATAAGATTAAAATTTAACAAGCAATGTAATAATGCAATATATAATACTATAAAAGAAATAAATAAGTATTAATATTACTTTTTGCGGTTCGGTTCGGTTTGAAAAAGTGATCCAAAAACCGATCCGATCTTAGCAGTTTTTACAAAACAACATCCAAATGCATCCACATATTTTCGGTTTTTTGCAGTTTTCGGTTTTTTTGGATCGGTTTGCGGTTATATTTTGGATCGGTTTGGATTTGAACACCCCTAACTGCAAAGGCAATGTTTGCTTCACTCTGTGCAAACTTTGAAGGCAGTAAGAAAGTTAGAGAAGCAAAGGCTATTATGCTTGTTCATCAATATGAGTTGTTCAAGATGAAGGATGATGAAAGTATTGAGGAAATGTACTCAAGATTTCAAACCCTAGTCTCTGGACTTCAAATATTGAAGAAAAACTATGTAGGTTCTGATCATGTGAACAAGATTCTCAAAAACTTGCCTGCTAGATGGAGACCTAAAGTTAATGCTATTGAGGAAGCTTGAGATTTAAACACTTTAAGTGTTGAAGATCTTACGAGCTCTCTCAAGGTTCATGAGATTAGTCTCAATTAGCATGAATCTGTCAAGAAGACTAAATCTATTGTTCTCCCATCTAAAGGAAAGTTATCAAAAGCTCTTCAAGTTATTGAATCTAAAGAAGAATCTCCTGATGGCGATTCTGATGAAGATCTTGCTGAAAAGATGGCTATGGTTTCCAACAAGTTTCAGTATCTAGCTAAGAAGAACAAGAAGTTCTTAAGTAGAAGAGGCAGCTACAAAGGTTTCAAGAAGGAAGATCAGAAGGGATGCTTCAACTGTAAGAAGCCTAGTCACTTCATTGTTGATTGTCCTGATCTTCAGAAGGAGAAATCAAAGGAAAAGTCCAAGAAACCAAACTTCAAGTCAAGCAAGTTCAGAAAGTAGATTAAGCAGAGTTTAATGGCCACCTGGGAAGATTTAGACAATGAATCTGGACCTGAGGAAGATGCTGAGAATGAAGTTGATGCTGATGTGACGTTAGTAGCCACAGTGACTTCAGAAGCTGAACCATAATGAGATTCAGATGATGAAAATGAGGTATATTCTAAAATTCCTATAGAAGAACTTATTGAGTCTCTTAAAGAGCTTCTCACTCATTTTGAACATAGAACCAATGAGTTGAAAGATTTAAAAGAAAAATATGTTGAGATATTAAACCAACAAGAATCAACTCTATTGGATCTAAAAGCTTCTCAAGAAGGACTTAGAGGTTTTGACTTCATTTGTAAATCTTATAAAGAAAAACTTAAGTATCTTTGTCAGAAGATTCAAGAAAAATGTGCTGGAAAATCTTTAAGCAAACATGAAATTGCTCTTGAAGACTTTATTATATCTGGTATTGACAGAAGCAAAGTAGCTTCTATGATTTATGGCATTTACAAAAACAATGGAGAAGGTATTGGATTTTCAGAAGGAAAACCTAACGAAATAAGCCTCAAAGCATGTTGTTAATGCATAAAAGAAGGATTGAAAACCTTCTTTTTACCTGAGGGTGACAAGTCTGAAACTATTGATTAGCTAAAACCACAAACTTTCTGTTCTAAGACTAAGAGTATCTCAAAGTCAAAGAACTTCAAGCCTAAGGTAATGATCAACTCTGACTCTAAGACTCCAAAGATTAAGATTCTAAAGAGATCAGAACCCTTTTCTAAGAGTCTGGTGAACTCAAAATCTGGTATCTTAAAGTCTAAGTCTCAGAGGAATAAAATAGTTAGTGCTTCTGAACAGAAAAAACCAAAAGGAATTAAACCTAAGATATTAAATGATCAGAAGTCGGAAGGGTAAAACTTCTAGTACTAACCTTCAAGGACCCATAAAGATATGGGTACCTAAATCTGAAATTGTCAATACTGCAGGTATGCCTAAGAGCAATGGAAAAGCAAAGACCATGGTACCTAGACAGCGGTTACTAAAGACATATGACAGGAGAGAAAACTATGTTCCTTACTCTCACAATGAAAGATGGAGGAAATGTGAAGTTTGGAGGCAACCAATCTGGCAAAATCATTGGTACAGGAACTATTGGTAACTCCTCTATCTCTATTAATAGTGTGTGGTTGGTAGATGGTCTTAATCATAACCTTCTCAGTATTAGTCAGTTCTGTGATAATGGTTATGATGTATTGTTTGATAAAACCAACTGCACAATAGTCAACAAACATGACAACTCCATAAAATTCGAGGGAAAGAGAGTAGATAATGTCTACAAAATTAACTTCTCTGAACTGGTTGATCAGAAGGTAGTTTGTCTTCTATCTGTGAATGATAAGAAATGGGTGTGGCATAGAAGGTCGGGACATTCTAACTGGAGATTAATCTCAAAACTTAGCAATTTCCAACTGCTAAGAGGTCTACCAACTATTAATTATCATTTAGATGCACTCTGTGGTGCATGTCAGAAAGGGAAGATTGTGAAATTATCTTTTAAAACAAAAGACATTGTCTCAACCTCCAGACCTTTAGAATTACTTCATATTGATTTATTTGGTCCAGTTAACACTGCATCTTTATATGGAAGTAAATATGGATTAGTCATTGTTGATGATTATAGCAGATGGACTTGGGTCAAATTCCTAAAAAGTGAAGATAATGCATATGATGTATTCAGTAGCTTCTGCACTCAAATACAGTCTGAAAAGGAAATGAAAATTTTAAAAGTTAGAAGAGATCATGGTGGTGAATTTGAAAATGAGCCATTTGAAAACTTTTGTGAAAAACATGGAATTGTCCATGAATTCTCTTCTCCTAGAACTCCACAACAAAATGGGGTTGTAGAAAGAAAGAATAGAACTTTACAAGAAATGGCTAGAACCATGATTCACGAAAATAATTTAGCTAAACATTTATGTACAGGAGCAGTGAACACATCATGTTATGTCCAAAATAGAATCTATATTAGACCTATCTTGGAGAAAACAAAATATGAACTCTTTAAAGGAAGGAAACCTAACATATCTTACTTTCATCAATTTGGATGTACTTGTTACATTCTAAATAATAAGACATACCTAAATAAATTTGATGCCAAAGCCCAAAGAGGAATCTTTTTAGGTTACTCAGAAAGGTCAAAGGCATACATGGTGTATAATTCAAATACATTATGTGTTGAAGAATCTATGCATATCAGATTTGATGATAAAATGCCTGGAATAGAAACTCTAGAGTAGGTTGAAAGTTATGCATATATGCAGGAACCTGAAATCAATTCAGATTCAAGAATCTGAAGACAGTTCAGAAGCTGAACCCACTCCAGAAGCTCAAGACGTAGAAGCTTCTGGTGAAGCTTAAGATGGTTCTCAGCAAACTAATCAATCCAAGAAAGTATTCAAGTACAAGTCTTCACATCCTGAAGATCAAATCATTGGAAATAAAGAAAGTGATAGGAGAACAAGATCATAATTTAGACAAGAAGAGTCTATGGTGGGATTATTATCAGTGATTGAACCTACTACTATAGATGAAGCACTATCAGATGATGGATGGATTGTAGCTATGCAAGAAGAACTCAATCAATTTCAAAGAAGTGATGTACGGGATCAAGTATCCAAACCTCAACACAAGAATATTATTGGAACAAAGTGGGTATTCATAAACAAACTGAATGAAAAAGGTGAAGTAGTGAGAAACAAAGCCAGACTTGTTTCTCCAGATTATAGTCAACAAGAAGGCATTGACTACACTGAAATATTTGCTCCAGTTGCAAGATTGGAGGTAATCAGGTTACTTCTATCCTATGCAGTTAATCATGGTATCATATTATATCAAATGGATGTTAAGAGTGCATTTCTCAATGGTGTGATATCTGAAGAAGTGTATGTCAAACAACCCCCTGGTTTTGAGGATATTAAGAATCCTGACCATGTTTATAAACTCAAGAAATTACTATATGGTCTTAAACAAGCACCTAAAGCCTGGTATGACAGACTAAGTAATTTCTTGATTGAAAATGATTTTAAAAGAGGTCAGGTTCACACAACACTCTTCAGAAGAACTCTTGAGAAATACATTCTAGTTGTGCAGATTTATGTTGATGATATAATATTTGGTTCTACTAATACATCTCTTTGCAAGGATTTTTCTAAGTTAATGTAGGATGAATTTGAAATGAGTATGATGGGGGAACTGAAGTTCTTTCTTGGAATTCAAATTAATCAATGCAAAGATGGAGTATATGTTCATCAGTCAAAATACACAAAGGAGCTTCTAAAAAAGTTCAAACTTGAAGACTGTAAAGAGATGAACACACCAATGCATCCAACCTGCACTTTGAGCAAAGAAGATACTGGAACAAAGGTTGACCATAAACTGTATAGAGGTATGATTGGTTCTTTGTTATACCTCACTGCCTCTGGGCCTGATATTTTATTCAGTGTATGCTTGTTTGCAAGATTCCAATCAGATCCTAGAGAATCTCATCTAACTGCAGTTAAGAGAATCTTCAGGTATCTGAAAGGAACAAAACATCTTGGACTCCTTTATAGGAAATCCTTAGATTATAAGTTGGTTGGATTCTGTGATGCTGACTATGTTGGTGACAGGATTGAAAGAAAATCAACCAGTGGAAACTGTCAGTTTCTTGGTGAGAATCTGATATCTTGGGCTAGCAAAACACAAGCAACAATTGCTATGTCAACAGCAGAAGCAGAATACATCTCAGCTGGTAGTTGTTGTACACAACTACTTTGAATGAAACATCAGTTATAAGACTATCAGATTAATGCTAACAGTATTCCCATTTATTGTGATAATATTGCTGTTATTTGTTTATCAAAGAATCCAATTCTACATTCTAGAGCCAAGCATATTGAAATCAAAAACCACTTTATCAGAGACTATGTTCAAAAAGGAATCCTGGATATACAATTCATTGATACTGAACATCAATGGGCTGAACATGCACTTTGTGTCTGATTAAAATGCTTGCTTCTGAATAAGAATTTAGGTTCTGATGTTATTTAGAAGCCATAGTCAATCAGAAGCTCTTCACTGAGGTTCTGATGAAAATGTGCTTCTTATGACATCATCATCTGAACTTAAGAATCTGAATTTTTTGCTTCTGAATAGTAGAATTAGTGGAAACATTGGAAGTTACTTTGTGTAACACCTGTCCGACTTACTTAGCAGTTACTCTGAAAAATTCTAATGTGGCTTAAATGTATTGGTTTATAACGTATGAGGGAAATGATGATTTTATGCTTTGAAAGTACCATCTCGCGCCCCCTTTGTCATTAATGCTGTGTTTGTTTGTCCCTTTCTGAATTGCAATCGTTTTTTTTTTACTAAAAACACTTAGACAAAAACACACACTTCTCACTTCACTATCTACACTTTCTAAGTTTGAGACCGATTCTTTGAAAATCTCAGCATTTCTAAAATCAACAAACCTAGAACCCTCTAATCATCTTCAGTCATCAATGGCATCATCTAGTTCAAGTCAAAATCCTGCCATGCAACTGAATACTGAAGACTCTCTTTAAATCAAAGGAAGAACTATGGCATTAGAAGAAGGTCACTTAACGGTTCAAGTGGAGAACCCGGTGGATTTTATATCACTAACTCGTCGAGAGTGTGATATTACAAGTTATCTGAGATTTCAAGACTGGTCTAGTTACTTCACTATTATGGATTTTCCAACATACCAAAACTTGGTCAGATACTTCTAGGTTAGAGCTGAAGTCTATGATAAACAGGCTGCTAAAGCTGAAAAGAATCATCTGATTCTGATTAATCCAAGTCTTGAAGGAAAGACTAGAGAGCAGCTTGGATTGAAACCTTACACAGGTGTTGAGATACACTCTAATATAATGGGGATTCCTATCTCCATTTCTGAAGAAGTTGTGGGAAGAGCTGGCAGATTGAACGTTGAGGGAAAATTCATAGGAAGCCAAAATAGCAAGACATGTCCTTGGAAGCCAGTTGTGATCAAAGAATTGTTTAATGGAAACAAGAAAGGAAAATACAAGGATATGAGTAAAGAATTTAAAGTTCTTCAGAAGCTGATTCAAGTATGTTTTCTACCCAAAGGTGGAGGGGTAGATCAACTATCACCAGAACACAAGGTGTTCTTACACTTCTTAGTATCTTCTGAGAAGATAAACTTGCCCAGATATATCTTCAATCATATGATATGGGCACTGAGGAATAGTCAGGAGAAGAACATAAGCTTTATTCCTAATGGAAGATTGCTTTCTGAAATATTTTATTAGGGAGGTATCTTGCAAGTTCTCAGGTTGTCAAAGGTAGTAGATGATAAACAATTGAGAATAGTGGTTGGAAAGTATATCAATGAAAGCACTCTGAAGAACATGAACTTGGTGGAGAAAGTTGTCAAGATGGACACTAATCTTAAGGAGTCAAACATCCTATCAAGAAGGAAAGTCTCTTCATATATTGAAGAAGAGGATTCTCAGGTTGGAGAAGCCGCTAATGATAAAGCTCTAAAGTAAGCCTTGGAACTTGCAAGAGAAATAAAAGTGCTTGCTGATAACTTGTTGAAGGAATCTTCTTCAGAAGTTGCTCAAAAGGTTGTTGAGCTGGCAGAAGACTTACAAGAGTTGGTTGCTGCTGAAGAGTTGCTAGGAGCTTTTGAAGAAGTAAGGGAGGAAATCTGTTCAGAAGATACTTGTTCAGATGCTGTAAGAGGTAATTCAAATTCTCACACTATTTCTAATATAATAGAAATATAATCTAGTGCAACCTCTACCCCTATCTCAACCTCTTATGATAGTATAGACAATATCCCTTTGGATAGAGACTATTAAACTCTACTTAAACCATTAGCCCCATCATCATCTACCAAGCTCCATAAAAAGCCTGATGTTGTTGAACCTTTTGTGTCAGTGTACCCAGATGTTCAGAGAAGAATAGGTGAACTATCTCAGCAGAGGATAAATATATGTCAGAATCTTCCTCTATATCACCCTTTTCAACCTCCATTTATCAAGCCACTTCAAATAATTCCTGATGATGCAGAAACCGAAGAAGTGTAGGATACATCTGAACCTGTTAACACAATGTCAACATCATCAACCCAACATCCAATTGCTACCCAAACAAGTGATTCAAATGTTCTTGATGAACTGGCTAGTCACTATCAAGGTGAACTACCAAGTTTTTAACCTAACTTAGAAAAAGCCTCTGAAATAGCTTATGAGGAAGTTGTTTCAGAAAGCCAACATCAACCTATCAATACTTGTTCATAACTTATCATTCACCCTGAATTTAAATCTTACCACCTTAATGCAACTCATTCTAATATATCCTTTGGAATTGCATCAAAAAATTTGGTCAACAAGCAAACCTCTCCTTTTGAACCAACTACTTCTGATAATCCCTCACCCTCATCAGAAGCACCTACAATTGTTGAACCACTCAATGTAGCTCTACCTACACAAGCTACCATTGATAATGATATTCCAGAACCTGATTACATGATTATAGAAGATGAGCAAGATTCTCAATTACCTGCTTCTGGATCTTCAAATCCAACTTTAAGCTCATCTTCACCTTTTATTCTGGAACCTATCATAGAACCTACTGCCCATGCTTCAACTCTTTCTCATGAACTTGTTGGTTCTTCTGATCAAACCTGTCCTCAAATCCTATCTATTGATGTTTCCTCACCACCTACCCTTTTACTAGATTCTATTGTATTTAAAGAGGTGTGTGAGAATATATTTAAGGATCTGAACATGTTGGTGAAATCAAGGAATAATCTGGTTCACAAGGATAATTATGTGAATGAATGGACCAGTCTCAGAGAAAGAATGGATCATGTGATGTGTGAACTTCAAAAGTCATCTTTAGAAGCACATGATCAAACTATGAAGTCCCTGAAAGTATGTCTTTTAGATGTTGCCAAAAACATGGAGAGAGTTAATGGCAACAAGAACAAGTTGTATTTCTCTGATACACCTATGTATTTGGACGCCTCAAGCATTATTTCCTCCAGTGTACACTCTGAGAATCCTGATTTCAAATGGTTAACAAAGTTGAAGATTCAAGTTGATGCTCCAATTCTGAGAAACCTTACTCTATGATGCAAGAGATGATGAAGAAACAAGCCAAACCTTAGATTTCCCACATTTTTTTTCTTTTCTTCTTATTTTCTTATCTTTGCTTCTGAATATTTTTAGCTGCTTCTGAACTTGTTAACTAGATTACCTCTGATCTATATTATTCAGTTTTTTCTCACATATTTTACTTTCTCTATTTGTCTTATTTTAATCTTTTTGTTGATGACAAAAGGGGAAGTAGATGTAGTATTTAAAGGCTCTGAGCCCCATTAATTCGTAAAATTAATTTAGAAGCTTCTAAATTAATTGAATTAAGAGAACCTTCTCCTAATCTCTTAGTCTATTCATTGAATGTGAGATTATTCTGAGTGTTACTTCGTTTTTAAATGAATTTAACTAACTTGTATAGAACTTAGGAGGAGCTTACAAGCCTCACCTTAAAGGACTATCAGACTTAGGGGAGCTTTCAAACCTCAGACCCTATAAGTAAACTTGTTAATTAGATTAACAACAATTAAATATTTTTAAATACAGTGTTTGTCATCATAAAAAAGGGGGAGATTGTTGGAACAAAGTGTGTTTAAAACATTACCCTTTGAATTTTGATGATAACAAGGTATTGAAAATAGTCAATTAGATATGCTAATATTTGTTCAAGTATGCAGGACCATAGACAAAAATTTAGTGTCTATTATTTCAAGATATAGGTTCTGAAGAACAAATGAGAGCAAGTGAAATTTATAAAAAGGAAACTTATGTTGCAAGGAAGCATCTGAACAATAGAGGTTCTGAAGCCCAAAGCATCTGAAGAATAGAGGTTCTGAAGACCAAAGGATCTGAAGACTAGAGGTTCTGAAGATAACGTCATCAGAAGCACTCTCATCAGAAGCTACCTATCAGAAGTTCTGAAGATCATCAGAAGCTGAAGATCATTAGAAGCCAGAATAGAAGCTTTAGAGTAACGGTTATATCAGAGAATTTGAAGGCTTTGGAAGCATATTCGCTGAAGAACGTGTGAAAAGGACAATAGTACAATTGTACAACCACCTTCTCCACTACTCTGTTTTGTGTCTGCAATAGTACAAGACAACAGCTATGACTACGCTGATTATTCCTCTATACAAGGAATGGATTTGAAATTGTTCCTTCATAGGACATTAACCAAATCAAGCAACATATCATTGGTGATATGATCAAGTTTCAAACAACTCTTTTTTGACGTGCTGACAATCTACAACATCTCTTTCACATCTCTATATAAAGTAGTGAAGACTTAAGGAATGACAAGACTCATACAACAATTTACAAGTGACAAACCTTTGCAGAAATTGTTTCACATCAGAGTTCACTTAGAATTTCTTATTAACATTCATATCTTAGAAATTCTAGAGTCTTAAGAGTCTGTATCTGAATTGTATTGTGAACACCACTGATTGTATATCAAGTGTTCAACCTCACACATTTTTCTTTGTAATTCTGTTTGAATAGAAGTCTCTTGTAGCTGTGCGGAAATTTCTTGCAGTTGTGCTTGAGTAGTTTGAAGTCTCTTACTTTAGTGTTTGAGTAAGTGTAATCAGATATTGATTTTAGTGAATTCTCCTTGGAAGTGCAAGGGGGACAGGACTACTTCCGGTTTGTGGAAGGAACCTGTATAATTGATTTGTGTCTTTCTTCTCTCTCTCTCTCTCTCAGGCTCTGAACTCTGATTTCAGTGTTAAGAGAAATCAAAAAAAAAGAAAACACAATTCAACCCCACTTCTTGTGTTTTTCTCACCTTCATAACTTACTTGCTTTTTATTTAAAAGAAGGAATGTAAGAAAAGTGATTAAAAGAAAAGAAACAATTTTTATTTACATTTTTTATGATTTGGAAGGACTAGGTCCTTTGCCTACGTACCCATGAGGGATGAAAACCTCGTAGTTCGGGGTGAAAATTGACGTTTGATTGGTTTTGTATTTTTTATTAGATTTGAAAAAAGTTTTAAAGTGAAAAGCCAAATGGCAAAATAAGCTTGTTTGTGTTTTTTAATATTGAAAGAAAAGACTCGAAGTAGAATTAATTTAATTGAAGTTTGATTAAAAAAATAAAAAAATAAGAGGGATCACTTGATTTGAGCGTCAAGGTTTATTTATGAAAATATTTTTGTGAGTTATGGTTATTGGCATGTTTTTGTTGTTTTTAAATAATAACTAAACCAAAATTAAAACTAACGGAGCAATAAATAAAACATAAGAATTTTGTGGTGACGTTGGATCGTGATAGACTTTTAGCAAGTGTACTAAAACTATCGAAGTAATAAAATTTTATAAGTTTGTATCCACAGGGACTGTGTTAATCTCAATTTAGCAATAAGGTTAATATCTAGGAAGTGTAAATTATTTTAGTGCCCGAGACAGTAGTTTTGATTGCATAAAATTAAATAAACAGATGACAAAGATAGTTTTGGAAAAGATAAGGAGAGAGAGCTGAGATCAAGTCTTTTGAATCATCTATGTTCCTATATTGCACCTATTCTTATGAATGATTATCTAATTCTACGATAGTTAACAAAATAGTATTCATCAATCCCTTGAGTTAGGACCCTCTTCTCAAACTAAAGCCCCTAATTTCTTAGGTGGTCTAATAATCTGTACGTTAACTTAATATCACGAATAAACGATTATTCATTCCTAAACTAATAAACGATTATTCATTCCTAAACTAACCATGTTTATATAGTATCAATATATAAAAAGCATTAAGAACAATTGAATTAAATAAAAACTAGATTGTCATTCACAATAAATAAAGTTTCACAGCAGCAACATGTTTCAACAACTAGGGTTACATTAGCTATACATAATTAAAGAAAATAAATCCCTTGAGTTAGCTCCTCAATTACTTCTCAATCACTACGGTTGATGTTCTTTTCCCATATGCTTACGGTTGATGTTCTTTTCCCATATGCTTCCTTCCTCTCTGCCGAAAACGTGATTGCCGAAACGTTCTTTGTGCCAAGCCGTCAATGCCAAAAACGTGAATGAATGTGTGTTGTGCGGCTAGTCTTTTTATATCTCACAATGCCATCTATCTTCCAATACGGGTCAACAACAGAAACTTTGGTCAAAGCCCATTTGTTTTTATTTTTCTATTTTCCAATTGCGAAGCATATGCCGTAAGTGTGGCTATATGATAATTAAGCCATGATAAATTTTTTAGCTTCACTCTTAAGCACTTCAAAGCATGCCACATGTCCCTAAAATCGTGTCACGAAATAGGCATCGTGACACGTTTTAACCAATGTCGAATGAACATCATCATGTGCTCCAAATCGTGACACGTTTTTAACAATCGTGACACAATTTTGCTTTTTTCAAAATCTTCTATTTTTCTTGTTTTTTTTTGTTGTTTAAACTTGCTTGTGAACTAAAAATATCATAAAAATGACTCTAAAAATAGTGAATAACTGACTGTCATCAGATCACCACAAAAAAAACCTTTAACCTAAATTATGTATAAACCATAAAAAAAAGTAAAAAGACACACACACACACACATCCTTTTATTTATGATGTTTACATTGACCTAGGATACATTCTAATTCATGTGCAATAAAAATAAATGACGAAAATAAATAAATATGCATGAATAACTAATAAACCTAAACTATAAATGCATGAATGATTTACATTGGCCTAATATACATTTTAAATTCCATGTGATAAAAGTAAATGACAAAAAATAATTATGGACAAATAAATGAATGATAAATATGCAGCCTAATCTAATAAATATAAAAATGATAAAATGCAAAAGAAATAAAAAATGCAAGAGAAATTAAAATGTATGAAGAAAGAGAAATAAAGAAAATGAGATGCAAAAGTGGGTGCAGGCAGTAAGCAGGGATATGCAGAAGTAAAAAATGAATTGGGCCTTAAAATAAGATGGGGCGTGTCAGACCAAGGGGAAGAATTTGGGCCATGTGAGGCTTCATACAAGTTTAACATGCTCTTAATTGTTGGAACAAAATGTGTTTGACAATACCACTTTGAGTTTTGATGATAACAAGGTATTAAAAAATGTCAATTGGATATGCTAATATTTGTTCAAGTGTGTAGGACCATAGACAGAAATTTGAGGGTCTTTAAATCAAGCATAACTCCTGGAAGAACAAATGAGAGCAATGGAAACTACAACAAAGAAGCTTGTGTTGCAAGAAATCATCTGAAGAAAAGAGGTTCTGAAGAGAAGAGGTTCTGAAGATCATCAGAAGCAGTCTCATCAGAAGCACCATCATCAGAAGCACCATCATTAGAAGCTAATTACCAGAAGCTGACATCATCAGAAGCTGAAGATCATCAGAAGCTGAAAGACTGGAAGCTTCAGAGTTTGTTAAAAGTTGTTATTTTCATGTCTATCATTGCAGAAGGATTAGAAGCCTGGAGCAACGTCTATTTCAAATGAATTAGAAGGCATTGGATGCTTATTCACTGAAGAGCGTTAGAAAAGAACAATAGTGCAATTGCACAACCATTATCTCCATTACTATGTTATTTGTGTCTGCAATAGTACAAGACAACAACTATGACTACGCTGGTAATTCTCTATACAAGGAATGGATTTGAAATTGTTCCCTCCTAGGACAATAACCATATCAAGAAACAGATCATTGGTGATTATCAAGCTTCAACAACGACTCTTTTTTATGTGCTGGAAATCTACAACGTTCCTCTCACACCTCTATATAAAAGAGTGAAGACTTGAAGATTTCAAAGAGACTCACTACAATTTTACAAGAGTCAAATCTCTGCTGAAATTGTAACACATCAAAATTCACTTAGAATTTCTTAACAACTTTCATATCTTAGAAATTCTAGAGTCTTAAGAGTCTTATTTGATTTGTATTTGTGAACACCATTGATTGTATATCAAGTGTTCAACCTCAAACATTTTCTTTGTAATTCTGTTTGAATAGAAGTCTCTTGCAGTTGTTCTTGAGCATAAGAAGTCTTTTGATTTTTTTCTTGAGCATAGGAAATCTCTTGCAGTTGTGCTTAAGTAGTTTGAAGTCTCTTACTTTAGTGTTTGAGCAATTGTAATCAGATATTGATTTTAGCGAACTCTCCTTGGAAGTGCAAGGAGGAGTGGACTACTTTCGGATTGTGGATGGAACCACTATAATTGCTTTGTGTCTTTCTTATTTCTTTCTCTTTATTTATCTGCTGCAACTAGACTTTGAACACAACTTCAGAAGCTGAACTCTATCAGGTTTTGAACAGTGATTTCAGTTTTAGGAGAAGAAAGAGCTAACACGATTCAATCCCCCTTCTTGTGTTTTTCTCACCTTCAATTGGTATCTAGAGTCTTGGTCTGTTGTCTTAACACTTAACAATGTAACAGATAAAGATCTGAGAAAAATATATCTTATGCTTATAGCTCAAGCTTTGGTCAGAATAACAATTTTGTTCATTATGACTATGATACCTCTGAGGATGAGAAGTCTGACTCTAACAAAGCTCCAAAGTTTAATGGAGATCCTGAAGAATTTTCATGATAGAAAACTAACATGTATAGTTACATCATGGGGTTAGATGATGAACTTTGGGATATTCTTGAAGATGGTGTTGGCGACTTGGTCCTTGATGAAGAAGGAGCTCCCGTTGATAGAAAGAAACATACTCCTGATCAGAAGAAGTTTTACCAGAGACATCACAAGATTAGAGGAATACTTGTTGCTTCTATACCTCGCACAGAGTAAATGGAGATGAGTGACAAATCTACTGCAAAGACAATGTTTGCTTCATTTTGTCCAAACTATGAAGGTAGTAAGAAGGTTAGATAAGCAAAGGCTATTATGCTTGTTCAACAATACGAGTTGTTCAAGATGAAAGAAGACGAAAGTATTGACACTATGTACTCAAGATTTCAGACTCTAGTCTCTGAACTTCAAATATTGAAGAAAAGCTATGCAGCTACTGATCATGTGAGCAAGATTCTCAGAAGCTTACCTTCTAGATGGAGACCTAAAGTTACTGCTATTGAGGAAGCTAGGGATTTAAACACTTTAAGTGTTGAATATCTTATGAGCTCACTCAAGGTCCATGAGATTAGTCTTAATGAGCATGAATATGCTAAAAAGACAAAATTTATTGCTCTCCCATCTAAAGGAAAGTCATCAAAATCCTCAAAGTTATTGAGTCTGAAGATGAATCTCCTGATGGAGATTCTGATGAAGACCTTGCTGAGAAAATGGCTATGCTATCCGAGAAGCTTTAGTATCAGGCTAAGAAGAACAAGAAGTTTTTGAACAGAAGAGGTAGTTACAAAGGCACCAAGAAGGAAGATCAGAAGGGCTGCTTCAACTGTAAGAAGTCTAGACATTTTATTGTTGACTGTCCTGATCTTCAGAAGGAGAAATCAAAGGAGAAGTCCAAGAAACCAACTTTCATATCAAGCAAGTTTACGAAGTAGATTAAGCAGAGTTTAATGGCAACCTGAAAAGATTTAGACAATGAATCTGAATCTGATAAGGAAGAAGCTAGAACAAACTTGAAGCGTTCCGTTGAATTTATTTCCCTTGAAGGGCTTATTAAATTCAACATTCAGTCATAATGACCGAAGTCAATAATACATTAAGCTCTTCAAAAATATAATTCCACAAAAAAATTAATAGGATCAATTTAATAAGCTCTTGAAGGAAGATGACAATCGAGTCTGACATGGCGTGCTGCAATTCATTTAATTAACTCTTAATCGCAAATTATTAATATGATGATGGTGTTGAATGTTTCATTTTGACTCCACAAAGCACACCTTATGCTTCATTTGTGTCTTTATTAAATTGCTTTGCATTTATTAACAATAAAATAAAAATTAAACAACAGGCACATGGTTGGTGCAAGGAGAAAATGTTATTTATAATATTTCTTTACAATAGAACGTGTATCTTAATGTTAATACTATAGTGATTTTATATTAGTATTTGCTGTGTATTTATTAACATGTCTGCATTGTATTGAAATTGCAAGTGATCTAATTTTGAGTGTTTTGCATAGAAACCTTCTTTGTCAAGGCACTCTTCAGATTCTCTAGATCAAGCTACCATCATGGAGCTTCACAACCCTTTTTTGAATATCATCTTCATGCTCTCCTTTCTCATCCTCTTAGTGCTATTCAAAATAGTTAAAAGATGGAGTTTTAACAATTCCACTACCAAATTGCCACCAGGACCATGGAAACTACCCCTCATAGGAAACATACACCAGATTATCAGCAGATCAATGCCCCATCACCGCTTCAAAAACTTGGCAGATAAATATGGACCTTTGATGCACCTTAAGCTAGGAGAGGTACCATACATAATAGTTAGTTCACCAGAAATTGCCAAAGAGGTTATGAAAACACATGACATCACATTTTGTGATAGGCCAAACCTTCTTTTGTCATCAATATGGAGTTACAATGGGACAAATATTGTCTTCGCTGCATACGGTGAACATTGGAGGCAAGTACGAAAGATATGTGTTATAGAGCTATTAAGTGCAAAGCGTGTCCAATCATTTAGGTCCATAAGAGAAGATGAAGCGACAAATCTCGTTAAATCAATAACTGCAAGTGAAGGATCAGTTGTTAATATATCTCATAAGATTTTCTCAATGACATATGCGATAACAACGCGGGCAACTTTTGGGAAAAGGAATAAACACCAAGATGTGTTCATATCAGCATTAGAGAAAGTAAAGGTACTATTAGGAGGATTTGAAATTGCAGATTTGTATCCTTCTATTAAATTGCTTCAATGGATCAGTAGGGGGAAGACAAAAATGCAAAAACGTCACAGAGAGCTTGATATGATAATGCAAGACATCATCGACGATCACAGAAGCATTCACAAGGAAGCAAGCAAGGATGAAGATCTAGTAGATGTACTTCTCAAGATTCAACAGGAAAATTATCACTCCGAACTTCCTTTAACCGATGACACTATGAAATCAATCATCCAGGTTAGTCTAAAACCACTAGTTTATAAATTTGCATACGCTTAGAAGTCAGATTTCTAGAGGAAAAATAAATAAGATTATCTTGATTAATAACAGTATTTTGGAAAGAACATCAAATTAATGACTTACCTTTTGGGTAGCGTTGTATGTAATGTTAATGTTAATCCATTTGTAGGACATGTTCGTTGGTGGTACCGAAACATCATCAATGACTGCGATATGGGCGATGTCTGAGATGGTAAAGAACCCAAAGGTAATGGAAGAAGCAAAAGCTGAAGTAAGTAGAGTGTTTGATAAAAAGGGCTATGTGGATGAGACAGAGCTGCACCAATTGATATACTTAAAGTCTGTCATCAAAGAAACATTGAGGTTGCATCCCGTTGCACCATTGTTAGTTCCGAAACAAAGTAGGGAGAGATGCGAAATCAATGGGTGTGAAATCCCAGCTAAGACAAGGGTCCTTATTAATGCTTGGGCTATTGGAAGAGATCCAAGATATTGGGTTGAAGCTGATAGTTTTAAGCCTGAGAGATTTCTTAACAGCCCAATTGATTTCAAAGGCACAGACTTTGAATTGATACCATTTGGTGCTGGAAGGAGGATGTGTCCGGGTATTGCATTTGCCTTACCCAACATAGAGCTACCTCTAGCTCAGTTACTTTACCATTTTGATTGGAAGCTTCCTAATGGAAAGAAGAATGAAGAATTGGATATGACTGAGTCATTTGGGCTTGCTGTAGGAAGAAAACATGATCTGTGCTTGATTCCTATTACTCGTCGTCTTTAATATGTATTTTCTATGCAAACAAGTTCAGAAACAATGTTCCTAATAAAATTTGTAATGGTCAACTTTTACATATAGGTTTACTATATGTCGTCTAAAATAAAATATGTGTCCAAGGCATATGTAAAGCTTGAATTTTCTCATAGTCACACAACTCTTCATGCACGTCTACCTTGAAAGATTTCATTGGCCTTCCCTCCCTATCTTTGATTGTTTCACAAACGGAGAAAGTATACCTCTGCCGGTCGAATCAATCAACTTGACGAGGGTTGGACTTACCCACGACTTCCTGAATCACCTTCACACACCCTAACTTACGTCTCATGTGCTCTATTAAAAAACAGACAAGCCAATTCATTGTAGGTTGATTGAATAAGAGTTGTGTTAGGGGGGTTGTGAGTTCCTTTAAGAGGGGTAGATTAAAGGCTTTGTTAAATCCAATGAATTTTGGAACACCATTTTTTTTAAAATAAAAATGGTATTTGGAATTGTGAGAAAGACAAAAAGACAAAAGGAATAAGGGTCCCACGAATTTGAAAGACATTTTGGTATTGTTTGATGTTCATATGACATCAAAAGACAAAAATGTACTCGCAATAGCACAAAAAGTACCTTACCCTTTGCTCGAAAGAGTCTACTACCACTTTTAGAAATTTTAAGGTGGCAATAAAAACATAGAGAACTGATGAGTTTTACACAACAATGAAGAAGAACTAACTAGGTGGTAAACTGTCTCCTTTTGAGTGCAAAAGGAAGATATTATCAATAGACAACAAGAAGCATTTTACCATCTACAAGTAGACGATGAGAGTCTAAGCTAAAATTACTCACTTGATATTTGTTATTCAATGCATCCAAAAAAGACTCCTTTTATCATACACACTTCATCCCGCATTCAAGCTTGTGTCACTCATCCTCCAAAGTGTGCTAATAATTTTAATTTGATTCTGAAATTAATCTTTGATTTTTTTTTTACAAGCAAATATACACCATCTAATAAATTGTAAGATTCCCTAAGTCATTCTTTTGTGAAGTAGTTGAGCATGATTATTGTATAGTCCTTTGAGACTAAGGATGTAAGCCTATTGAGAATGTGATCATATATATGCTTTGAAGATGAAAGAGTGATCTAAGAAAGAAGAAGTGACAGTTGAGAAAATATTCATCTCAAGTACTATGTAGTAAAAAACCTCACAGGAGAGTGTGAGGACAAGACTATCCATATTTCGTGAATTAATATAAATCTTTATGCGCAATTATCTATGATTAATTTCCCCTCATGTATCACACCAAGCACAATCATGATTATAATTTAAGTAAATTACACTCCCCTCCCCTCGAAGATGCTTGAATTACACTCAACTTCCCTCTTATGTTAAAATATACACTCTTCTCCCCTCTTATTCAAAACATATTATAAAACTTTTCACTTCCCTCTCTTAAGAGAAGCTTGAATTACATTCACCTCCCTTCTTATGTTAAAATCTACACTTTACTCCCTCAATATTTTTCTATATTTCTAATAATCTAGCAAAAAAATAAAATAATCCAACACACTTAAAAAAAACAGTCCTGCGGGTCAATTTTAATATAATAAAAAATTGAATGCATATTTTTGCTATTTTTTATTCACAATTTCATTAACAAGTAGTTTTAAACCCTATTATAAAATACGAAACAATCCAACATAAAATTAAAATATGTGAAAATTACTAAAGACATTAAAGCATGATTATTTAAAAGTTAATTTTATACTCTAAATTATAAAAGGGTTAATATGTTTTTACCCCCCTGTAATTTGGGCGAGTTCCGGTTTACCCCCTGTAAAAAAAAAGTTTAGATTTCAACCCTATAATATGAAGATTCTCCACAAAACACCTCTGTAATATGAATATTCTCCACAAAACACCACTGATCCCATCCAAACGTTGACGTGGCACGCCACTGTGTAATTATTTTATTTATTATTTTTTTTAAAACCTGACACGTGTGTAATGAACACTGACGTGGCACGCCACTGTGTAATTATTTTAATTTTAATTTTTTTCAAACCTGACATGTGTGTAATGATTTAAAAAGATAAAAAATAAAAAAACTGAAAATTAATTTTCAAAAATTTTAAAAATAAGAAAAAAAATCTTTTTTTTTAAAAAACAAAAAAAAATTGAATTTTTTAATTCAGAAAAAAATAAACATTCAAAAATTAGCTTTTGTTATTTTTTCGAATATTTTTAAAAATTTAATTTAATTTGGATTTTTTTAAAAAAATTTCAAAATATAGTAAGTTTAGAAATTTTTGTATTTTTCATATAATTTTTTGGGAAATATATATATATATATATATATATATATATAAAGAAAACAACCCCTTTCAGTTATTTTGGACTGGCTGTTTCTTTTCAAAAATGCCATCAATTTTCAATACAAATACCACATGTAACAAATAGATAAGAATAAATTTAAATATTAAAAAAAAAAATCCAGATTTTTTTATTCTCAATTTTTAAATATTAAAAAAATTTCTCAAATCTGTAACACATCGTAAAAAAAAATTTGGAATAAATTTTCGAAAAAAAATCCGAATTTTCCTAAATTTGTCCAAATTTTTAAACATAAAAATATTTTCTAGATTTCTTTTGTTGAGAAAATTTAAAAAACTTATTTTTCAAAAAAAATTATCTGTTTTAAATTTCGAAAAAATATATAATTCCAAATTTTCGAAAATAATTTGAAATTTGTTTTATAAATATATATTTCAAAATTTTCGAAAGTTTTTTTGAAACATTATGGAAAATTAAAAAATTTTGAAATATATATTTTTCGTAAATTATAAATTTTGGAATTTTCGGGAAATATATTTTTCAAAATTTTGGAAAATATTTTTCGTAATAAAAAAATAAGCAAAATGCCATGTGTACCTTTAAAAAAATGAAAAACAAAATTAATTATACAGTCAGCATGCCACTCAGCTCGCCACGTCAGCAATTCTGTACAGTCACATGGGTCAGGGGCTGAAATCAAAGAATCTTATTTTACAGGGTTGGAATCTAAACTTTTTTTTTTACAGGGGGTAAACCGGAACTCACCCAAATTACAGGGGGGTAAAGACATATTAACCCATTATAAAATCAATAGCAAAATATTTAAATTTACTTATCATTGACGTATGAATTATAAAGAAATGAATTAATATTTCTTAAATGGTGGTTCAAAATTAGTATATATCATAATTCAACGCACCGAATGCTTGGAATTCCTTAAAAAAGAATATACCGTCAAATTAGCCCCTCAAATTGGTATAATCAATTGGCGATGTTTGATTCGATAAACTACCAAGTAAATTACATGTTCATCATGATGGGACGCCCAACCTTCAAAAGAACAAAATTCAACGGACCGAACACGTCAAGTTTGTTCTAAAATGGGACTTTGTTATTAACGGGATTAACCTGGAAGAAACGTTGATTCCGATATAGGGAGTATTCAACAATGTTGAATTTGATAAACCTTCCCTTCTGGTACCTTGTCATCTCGATCAGACGCCCATCCATCAAGGGAACAACTTCAACGCACCGAACACTTCGACTTCCTTAAATAAGAATAAACTTTCAAATCAGCCCCTCGAATTGGTTGGATCATTTGGTGATGTTGAATTCGGTAAACCACCTCTTCAAGTACCTGTTTTTCATGATGGGACGCCCATCCTTCAAGGGAACAAAATTCAATGGACTAAACGCTTCATGTATATTCTAGCATGGGACCTAGATGGTAATGGGATTAAACTGGAAGGAACGCTGATTCCAATGTATCGAGCATTCAACAACGTTGAATTCGTTAAATCGCCCATTCAGGTACCCCGGTAATTATGATGGGACGCCCATACTTCAAGGGAAAAAAATTCAACGCACCGAACATTTTGGATCACTTGAAAAAAGAATATACCATCAAATTAGCCCCTCATATTGGCAGGGTCACTTGACGATGTTGAATTCGATAAACTACCCCTTCAAGTACCCGGTCATCATGATGGGATACCCCCTCCATCAAGGAAACAAATTCAATGGACAAAACGCTTCATGTTTATTCTAGCATGATAACCAGTTGGTAATAAGATTAACCTGGATGGAACATTGATTTCAACGTAGGGAGCATTCAACGATGTTGAATTCGATAAACCGCCCCTTAAGGTACTCGGACATCATGATGGGACACCCATACTTCAAAGGAACAAAATTCAATGCATCAAACGCTTCAAGATTCTTAAAAATGAATAAATCGTCAAATCAACCACTCAAATTGGTAGAAGCATTTGACGATGTTGAATTCGATAATGTACGCCTATCTTTTAAAGGAACAAAATTCAACGCACCAAATGCTTCGAGTTCGATCTAGCACATGACCTAGTTTGTAATGAGATTAACATTGAAGGATCATTGATCTGGCGTAGAGATCATTTAACGATGTTAAATTTCATAAACCGCCTCTTTCTGTATCCGGTCATCATGATGGGACGCCTACCCGTCAAAGGAATAAAATTCAACGCACCGTACACTTCAACTTCCTTAAAAAAGAATAAACCATCAAACTAGCCCCTCAAATTAGTTGGATCATTCGGTGACCTGACTTCGATAAACCACCCCTTCAAGTACCTGTTCATTGTGATAAGACACCCATCCTTCAAGGGAACAAAATTCAACTAACCGAACGCTTCAAGTTTGTTTTAGCATGTGAACTAGTTGGTAATGGGATTAATTTAGAATGAACATTGATTTTGATGTAGGGACCATTCAACGATGTTGAATTCGATAAAACGCCCCTGTAGGTACCCGGTCATCTGATGGGACGTCCATCCTTTAAGGGAGAAAAATTCAACACATTGAATGCTTCGAGTTCCTTAAAAAAAGAATAAACAGTCAAACCAGCCCCTCAAATTGGTAGGAGAATTTGTTGATGTTGAATTCGATAAAGCGTCCCTTCATGTACCCTATTATAATGATGGGACGCCCATCTTTAAGGGAACAAAATTCAGTGCACCGAACGCTTCAAGTTCCATAAAAAATTTGCCTAATCAGCACTTCAAATTTGTAGGAGAATTCAGAGACATTGAATTCAATAAACTGTCCCTTTAGAAACCCGATCATCATGAAGGTACGCATATCCTTTAGGGGAACAAAAGTCAACGTACCAAACGCTTCGAGTTCGATCTAGCACGTGACCTAGTTTGTAACGGGTTTGACATGGAATGAACGTTGATTTCAACACAGGGATCATTCAATGATGTTGAATGTAGTAAACTGTCCCGTCGGTTACCCGATCACCAATCATCATTATGGGACACCTATCCTTCAAGGGAACAAAATTCAACAGACTAAACGCTTCGAGTTCCATAAAAAAGAATAAACTGTCAAATCAACCCATCAAATTGGTAGGAACATTTGGCGATGTTGAATTTGATAAACCATTACTTCAAGTTAATAAAATTCAACTAATCGAACGCTTCATGTTTGTTCTAGCATGTGAACTAGTTGGTACTAATGATGACTTCAAATTAATAGATATGCAAGTTGTCTTCTTCAACAAAAAAAACAAACACGCAAGTTGTTAATGATGTGACGTATCCAGGACCCTAAGTCAGGAGATACATACTTATTATATATATATATATATATACATCATTGTATTGAGTATTAGTTTATAATTTATTCTTTCTTATCATAGTTTTAAAATTCATCTCGGTCATCGACTCGGTAGGGGTACTAGTGTTTACCCTGGATTTTGGTAAACTATCGAACTGATTTTGGAAAGGAAGGCGGGCGAGATCAACCAGCAAATCTCAAGGCATTTTGTGCTTGATTGATTTCTAGGAAAATACGGGTGCTCGTGTGTCGAGTGACGAACTAGGAATATAACCCTCGAAATCCAGACCCAGGGTGAGACCTGTCAAGATTATCTTCAAGGGATCGATGTGAATGCTTTAAGAGAAAAGATTGAACTAAAAAAGGGAAAAAAGAGTCTAAAAGCTAAACTAGAATTGCATTAGATGAATGTAAAAGTGGAACACAGATTCATACATTAGGACTTGTTTGCTCGTTTCTTCTTGTGCGGGCGATAGTTTAAGCGTGTAAGCTTTTAGTATGGTTGAATTGTGACCTGTTTTCCATAGAGGAAAATGATTTTTATACTAGGTAACTGCCTACAGGCACGTTTGATACAATAATTGCTATAAATTGCTACACAAACAATGCCTCTTCGACGAGAAACCGCTACTCAGCTCCTCCTTTTGATGCCAATCTTCCTTTGACATCTTCTTTACTCTATTGAGCCATTTCCTCGATCAGTCTATCTTTTGGACTTCACTTCGACAGTTGAATCTTGAGACTCGAACTTGCTTCGTTCTCTTTAAGGTTTTGGATCAAACTTCGTTGACCGCATTTATATAGCCTTTCGAAAATACAGGCTAACAAATTGCCCCCTCAAAAATGTCTTTTTCGTTCGTATCTTCAGATAAGAGAAGAAAGATTCGTTTTTGAACTTCACCAAGTATATCTCTTTGGTCGAAACCAACGAAAACATCAATGTGGAAACTTTCAAGGTAGTCGAAGACAACCTTTTAATGATGCCATCATATCCCAGTTAGTGGGCCACTTCCCGAACTTTGGAACTGCCATTTTTCCTTATATTTTAATTATCGTCAACCTAAGATGTTGACACTTGTTAAGGATCAAGGCTTATTTAAATGGGAACTCGTCTTCCTTATTTTTCCTTTTCATTCAAAGTCTTAACCTTCATGATGTCATAACCATCATTGCATTTGAGCATGGTCTTTTCGTATTTCCCTCGAAAAGGTCCACTTTCCTTTGGAAGTCTTGCGGAACACGTCTTTTTGCTCAAAAAAATGACAAATTCTCGTAACTCTAGAACTTCCTTTATCATCCCTCGATCCTCTTTCATCTTGACTCTTTAAACTTCTGGATTTAATGCGCCACCTTCTGCCTTAAGCCTCTCGGCTTCCAATATTCTTAGGTATTTGTTCCTTTATGGGGCACATGGTGGCGTTAACGCGCAACATGAAGACTTCGCGCCTGTTAAACTCCCCATCTGATATCCATAAATACCTTACCGGCTCTGCCCATCTTTCCTCATCATCCTACTATGTTCCTTTGTGTGTTCACCTCAAAAAAGAAAAGGAAAAAACAACTCAAAAACAAATGGAACGTATCTCAAATGATGACCTACTCAACATTCTCGAGAGAATATCAGCTTTTGGTGTTAGAAACTTCCTTCGCTTTAAGGGAATGTCTTCTCGCCGTTGGAGGCTTGCTAAGACTCATGAAGTTCAACGGGCCCTGCCAAAGAACTGTCTATTGTTCCTTACAGATCGTAACCCTTGTGTCGGAAAACAGATCCTCATCCGATGTATTTCTAACAACGGGTATCCAACATTTTGTGTAGCGTGAGCAGCTCACCTATTTCACGAGAAATACTTCATCCTTGCATAAGTCAGGCATATTCTCCTGAACGCAAAATCACATGGTTCCATCGAAGCGAAATATTTTCTGATGATTCTCGATGCTTTAGCCAGTAATTGATTTTTCCCGGAAGATGTTTTCCCAGTCTTCGAAACTCTCCTCGAGCGTAAACAACTTTCCGATTGCAAGAGGGCCCTCATGTGGGCTCTAGGTCATTATTCGTCAAGGCTTCTTCCCCGTGAATTGGTTTATAGGTTTATGTGTCGTTCTTATAAAGCCTGCAAAGGCTCTAGTAGGAAACCAAATGTCTTCTCGCCACCCCCAGGCTCCGATGATGATTATTCCTTGACTGACTTTTGCCTTCTTTGTCGTTTCGATGCCGAGATTTTATGGTTATTCCCTCACCAGAATTTTTTAGACCAAAAGGCATTACTATCCATTCGTAACAGCCTAAAGCCCCTGGACATCTAAAAGTAGTTTAAGATACGTCTTCTTCAGCAATGTACATTTGATTATACCCTGACTAACCATCTAGCATGCTCGTATATTCAAAACCTGCTGCTGAGTCAACAAGTATTTCTGCCACTGGCATAGGATATTCATCTTTTGGGGTAGCTAAATTCAAATCTCTAAAATATATGTAGACTCTAAGAGCCCCGTTTTTCTTAACAACAGGAACAATATTAGCTAGCCAATCTAAATACCTTGCAGTTATGATGAAGCCGCATTTCAACAATCTTTTGATCTCTTCTTTGATCTTCGACTGGATTTGTGGTGCAAATCTTCTCGGCGTCTGTTTCACTGGATTTTTGTCTGGTCGAATTGGTAACTTGAGTTCCACCATATCTCGACTCAAACCTAGCATCTCATTGTAGTCCCAAGCGAAACAGTCTTTGTATTTCTTCAACAATTCAACAATTTAAACCTTGAAGTCTTGGTCAATTTTGGTGCTAATGTAAGTTGGTCTCTTTATTGAACCATCACCCAGATCAACTTCTTCCAAAGGGTCATGAGCCTTCATTTTCTCAATTGATCCCATTGGATCTTTTTCGACGCCCAAAGGTTCATCATCGTAAATGCAATCCAACCTCTGGCTTTCAATTGAACTGAATTGAAAATCATGATTAGCATCCCTGATTGATTATTCTTGTTCGATTTCGGCTTCCAAAGCCGCTTTTTCACTATTCTCGGCCACATAGGCCGTGATCTTTTCCCAAACATTGGGTTCAGTCATCATCGATGCTGACATCTTCCCACCTAGATGGTGAGACTCCAATTTCAGGATGCCCTTAGGTTGGGGTCCAAACATGTGCAGAGGCTTTAGTCCTCATTGTGTTGTCTTCAACACACTCCTTCTTCCAAATGAAACCATCTCTTGGATGAAATTTCATTGACCAGAGGAAATCTCCATAGTTATCATAACCAACTGCTAAAATAGGGCATGGCCCAATTCTTGCCAATTGTTTGTCGAAGGTTTTCTTTGTGATATTGGCAACTTCAGCCACAAAGTAGCTTTGGTCTTCTTCAATGTTTTCTAGCACACCATTGTGCTTTCAGAGAGAAAGTCTTTGATGCATTGTTGAAGGAACGGCTCCAACACCATGTATCCATTCTCTGCCAAGGAGGAAATTGTAGTTAGCCTGTGTCTCAACTGCCAAGAACAAAGTTGGTTGTTTAAAAGTTCCTACCACCATGTCAACTTCAACAGCACGACGAGAACTTCCAGATTTCCCTTCATAATTGCAAAGAACTACATTGTGTGGCTTCAAGTCAGATTCTGATAAGCCAATCTTCTTCAAGAGAAAGTGTGGCAATAGATTCACCGCTGCACCTCCATCTACCAGTACCTTGTTTATCCCAACATCATTGATTTTAGCTTGGATGAACAAAGGTTTGAGATGATGTCGCATGTGATAATCAGGTCTTTCAAACATAGCATGTTGGCCTTCGACACAACCGTTATCTATCACATAATAACACTTTGTCTGATGACCAACCATTTTTTCAGTGAAATCCTCTTCATCTTCTGTAACCTCCGATATAAGGTCATACTCAATTGGAAGCATTGATACGACCAGAATTATATTGAGGCTAGCTTCAGAATCAGTGAAGTTCGAAGTTAATTCTTCGTCTTCGACAGAAAGTCCTTTCTTCACAACTGAAAGGGGAGGAAAGACCCTCTCAGTGGCAGGCTTTCTAAGCATATCAAAGGTAGACGGTTCTCTGTTCTTTCCTTCGTCAACATTTTTTCTAATGTTTGAAACATCTTTCAAAACATCAGCCTTTTTATTACGCTGGAATCTATGCCATTGGGTTTTTGTCATAGGACTTCTCCCTTTGTAGTTGACATTATGAACGAACCTCTTCGAATCAGTTATTTCTTCTCTTTTCTAATCAAACATCTCATTCTGATTGTTACTCCCAATATTTTTCTTCCCACCAGAAAATACCCACTGCTCAGTTGGAGATTTTCCGTTGGCTTTCTCAACCCATTTTTTAGGTGGAGACTTATGATTGGGCTTCTTACCCCCAGAAAATACCCATTGATTATCCGAAGATTTAGAGGGAGAAATGAAGGTTTTTACTAGTCCCTTCTTCTTCTAGTTTGTAGTTGGGGATGTGTCATTAAGAGGAATGTTTGCTTTGTCGAAACTGAACTTAGGCCTTTCGTCAGCCAATTTTCCTTTCTGCTTTGACTGAGGTCGAAATCCTTCAACATTCTTTGCAGCTTTCTTGTCAAAAACAGCGCTACATCTAGGACACAACATGACTGGAGAGCCAGAAATTTTTGCATCTATTAAGAAAATCAATAAGATCTTCTTCAGCCTTGGGGAATACCACTTGTATTCTTCCTTGATATTGATCTTCAGTAATCACTGCATCAGCACATTTATGGCCTTCGGTAACTATTTCGACATCAATCTTTGGGCCATCAGTAGCCATTATAAGATCGATCTCAGATATTTCCACCATGTTCATGCCTGCTATGTCCAGGTACGTGGAATCTTCTCTCTTCAAAGAATCAGCATCAACTTGCATTCGCTGCTTTGGTTTGTCTCCGAAAATCAGCATGCCTTCATCTAGTGCTTTTTGCACTGAATCACACAACGAGATGTGTTATGCCCAAAATTACCGTGGAATTTACAATACCCTCTTTTTTGCCTTTGCTCAAGAGGAGGTAATTTTAAACCTTTCGGCACTATCATTATGCCTTCATTAACCAAAAGATCAAATGTGTAGGTTTTAGACATAAATCTGTCATTTTTAGGTTCTTCAGGATTTTTTCCATTTGATAGTTTCAACAATTTACACACAAATGGAGGTCCTGGTTGCAGTTCAGCGATATTAACTTCACTTTCTTCCCCAGGACACCAACCAATGTCGAAATCTTGGTTGTTGTCATTGGTATCGATGTAAGCAACCTTCTCTCTTTTACCAAATTTGCTAGCCCTTGCTTTTTCAGCTTTAAGTCTTTCAACTTGTCGGACTCTATTTGCTAATTGTGCCCTATCTCTGAGATACTGCGTATCTAATTTCTTTCAAATAGAATAGCCTAGACCGCCAACAACCATTCCGACTAATTCATGTTCAGGTACTTGGGTAAAACATCTATCTTTGAGAAGTCTGAACCTATTCAAATAATCATCGATAGATTTATTCGTCTTACATCGAACACTTGCCAATTCTTTGAGACTAATCTTAGATTGTTCCATGTATAATTGTTCATGGAAAGTATTTTCTAATTGGCTCCAAGTGAAAATAGACCCTGGAGGCAAAGTTGTATATCAAGTAAAGGCATTCTTTGTCAATGAACTTGGGAAATATTTCATTCTCAAGTTCTCATTATGTGTTATGTCACCTGCCTCTGTCAAGTAACGAGCAATTTGTTCGACAATGGATTCATTAGTTTCACCACCAAATTTGGTGAATTTGGGGATTTTCCATCCCCTGGGTAATTCCTCCATTGTAGCATATTCAGACAATAATGACACAAAATTAGGTCTATGTACGCCTAAATTGAAACCATTTTGAGTCAAAAGGGTTCGCCTACATTGGTAATATTATTTTGACCCTCCAAATTAACTTGTAGGGCCTGCCTAATCACTTGATCAGGATCTTGGTTCCTTTGAACCAAAATTGGAACTCTTTCCTGCACTCATGGCACTTGTGGTTCGATCGCAGGTTGAGACACATGATTGACAGGATTTTCATCATTAGGCCAATTTACGTGTACTTCAATAGGTCTTGGATTTTGAACTTGAGGTATTTGCACATTTCGCCTAGGAGGGGCGCCAAAGAAATCAGCAATTTATCCCATCTGGTCTGATAGTGCTAAATAACTATTATGAGTATCCCTAATTAAAGGGTTAAACACTGTTCCAATCTGTTGAGTCAACTTATTGACCATTTCATGGTTACAATCCTCCATTTGCTGCTTTAAAGCAGCCAATGAAACATTATTGTTACTTAATATCCAACAATATAAACAGGGGGGATTCGAAGAATCCTAAATGCTACTTACTTTTACGCAACCAAAACAGGTAAACTTGTTCTGTTGCAAACAGATAAAAATTGCAAGCTTCTAACCCTTAACTTTTATATCGTTAACTTACAAAAATAAGTAACGCGGGTTGTTTGGACGAAACGACAATCCTTGTGGAAACGATACTCTACTTATCACTTTACTACTTGGTAAACAATTTGGTACACTTGCCTTACCCGACCATCTATCATACCTAACACAATCCTGACAAGTAAAAAGTAAAACTAATTTTCATATGTGAAGTGGGACTCAAATCCAACAATGTGCTATCATATTGTTAAATTTAGGCATACATCCAAGCATTTTTTATGTGAAAACATTGAGCGTAGATCTCTAAGGTCTTTAATTTCGAGGTTATAAGGAGGCTAGGGTACAAGAATATATTGTATTTTTATGAAATTTGTACTAAAGGGCCTAGAGTAAGTGAGAATTCATTACTATTTACAATTGTACAATTATGTACACAAAATATACAACCTATGAACAATATGTACTAATCTAATTACAAGCATTTACATTTCTCCTTTAACTCTTTTCAAAAACAACCCAATGGTGATATAAAAATATGAATGAACTATTCTTGAAAATTTATTCTATTTTTTCATTTCTTTTTCATTTTTACTTTTCTTTATTTTTTCAAGATAGTTTTAAAAATAATTAAAACACTTGACTTAACAATGAATTACAAACCTTACCCTATGTCCCAAACTTAAATGTAACAAACATTTTCAAACAAATGTTCCCCTACCATAAGACAAGGGGCGCGATTTGGGTAAACAATGAATAATCAGGGTTTTATAATTCAAAGAGTAATGAATTTGCCGCGCAATTCAATACTAAATTGATTTTTGGAAAACAGAGTAGATTCACAGTTCTAAATGATTCAAAGTTAAATAATCTATTGAGGAGCAATGAATGAAATGGTTTTGCACAAAGTACAAGTTTTAAATTCTTCTAAACATTCTACAAAAGCTAAAAGCATGTGCCTTGGCTTTGCAATCATCAAAATTTCCATCATCACCATGCATTTGTTGACGATTTAACCAAAAACCTCTGATATTTGATGCTTAGCATCATTCATTCATCCAATCAAAACAAAATTTTGAAAATAAACCAAAATAAATAGTCAAAATACAATATCACCATAATGCTGGGCCACCGATTCCTACCAAAATTAAGATATCATATTGTCCACTGTCTTTCAAGTAAAAGTAACTTTCTAGAAAGGAATTGATATTTGCTTGATGAAAAAATGTCGCCTAGCGAAAATTGCACCAAAAAAAAAAATCAGAATACAGAAACACGATAATAAATGAGTAATGTAAAATATAAATTGACATCAAGGTAAATATGATGGGTTGCCTCTGAGCAAGAAATTTTTCAATGTCACTAGCTCGACGCCTATTCTAAACGTGGAGCCTTCATATCAGAATGGTGGCTACATTTTCAGCTTCTGTCCATTCACAGTCTAAACTCCTCTTGACATTAGATCCTCAATTATGACTGCTCCATATGATTTTATTTCTCGAACAATGACGGATCTTGACCAATCAAATTAAAGCTTGTGGGAAAAGAGTCGCAATCTAGAACTAAACATTAATACTTGTTGTCACAGAACAAAATCTCTTCTTAATATTCTTTTCTCGTGGTAACGAGTGTTTTATGGACACTCTTTAATGATATAAAATTAAGAAGTTATTCATTTAAAAAATAAAATATTCTACTTTTGTGGTGTAAACCATGTATCCTTTGTGCGCAACTGCGCAAACTAATCCCTTCAGTCTTGTGGGACCCAAATCGGCGACAAATTCTCCAAAAAATATTTAAAGTTATTACATGCCCAAAACTGTATTCGAACCCAAAATATTAGTTAAGCTAGAAGAGACATATGTTATCTCTTTTAAATCATATGCATTCATATATACCTTTCTATTAAAATAAAACTTAAATTTAACTTATGTGTGCACCCACCAATTTTTTATTTTTATGCGCTGGCCTTCATGATTCAAATATTTTGTGCGCACACCAACAGTTTCAATCACGCATACCTTTGTTAACTTATATATTTTTTAGTGGTGACTTCTATTTTTTTTGTGATGATGTGGATTAAATTATAGGCTTAATTACTCTTTTGATCTTCGCGTTTTGACCAACTCACGAAAATGATCCTGCCTCTTTTAAATCGAACAAAACCATCCCTAAATTATCATTTTTTTGCAGTTTTAGTCCTACCTCCTATTTTCAACTCCAGAAACGCAGAGAAATTGCAGTTTTAGAGAAGTTTTGGACATACCCCTATACCTCAACCATGAAATAAACAAGGAATAAAACATGTGGGTACAAGAAATTCATTTTATTGAGCACATTAACAAAAAAAACCCTAATTTCTAAGATATGTTTCAAATTAGAGTTTTTTTGGTTAGTGTGTTGAATAAAGTAGATTATTTTGACCCACATGTTTTATTCCTTGTTTATTTCATGGTTGAGCATATGGGTATGTCTAAAACTGTCTTAAAACTACAATTTCTCTACGTTTCTGAAGTTGAAAATAGGAGGTAGGACTAAAACTGCAAAAAATGATAGTTTAGGGACAATTTTGTTCGATTTAAAAGAGGCAGAACCATTTTCGTGAGTTGGTTAAAACGCGAGGACCAAAAGTGTATTTAAGCCTAAATTATATGTCCACCAACCAACAGTAGTTTCAGTTAAACATATAATAAATAAATAATTTTGTAATTATTTGTGCATATAACATGTGCAATAAATTAAAATATAAAATAGTTAGAGTCGAAAAAAGACTAGACAATTTACGTATACAGGGTAATATAAAATAGTTAGAGTCAGAAAGTATAAAATGTAACATCTGTTTAACTTTTCTTGGACAAACTATTATTTTTTGAATTTGTACACACGTTTTTTCTCTTGATATAAATTAAATATTTTAAATAGTTCAGTAGTACACATTATAAATAGATTTAATGCATTTAATTGATCTACTATAAATATCGGCCTAGACCTCTTCTTTCCCCAACCAAACCATAGAGTTGAAGAAGAGGCATTGATTAATTAACATCCCATTCATTTGAAATATTAAGTATGTCTTCAGTAGATTACATCAATCCTAATGAGAAATCGGTTTTGCAAAGAAATGTTGCAGATTTCCACCCTAGCGTTTGGGGAGATTTTTTCATTCAGTATGCTTCAGAATCTATGGTACGTAATTCATTAAATAAACAGCAACGTTATACATATTATATGAAAAGTGATTGAAGAATAGGTAGATCTAACGCATAACAAAAACCCTAAAGGATCTTTTTTTTTTATCAATAGGAATGAAACTTTATATTCTAGGATTTATAACATAGATAGCACACACATATTTGAATACCAACCACTTAATATTAGCCCTGGATTCAAGTTACTCACATTTACCTTATACTATTTATTTACTCATGAATGACAATAATGTAGACTCATTTTGCTAAATGCAGTCCATAGGTTGATCCATAACAACAATTAAGTGTCATTTATCAATTTATTCTAAAATCATCTGCATGTTTTGAATACATACAGGAACCTGATATGAATATTGCGGCACAAATTGATAAACTAAAAAAGGAGGTTAGACAAATGCTTGTCTCAAAAGCAGAGAAACCCTTGGAAAAAGTCAACTTGATTGACTCAATATGTCGTTTGGGTGTGAGCTATCATTTTGAAGACGAAATTAATCAAGTTTTGGAACATATTTACAAGAGTTATGTTCAAAATGGAGAAATAACTCTCAAAGACAACCTGCATTCTCTTGCTGTGCTATTTAGGGTGTTGAGGCAACATGGATTTTACGTTTCACCTGGTATATATCTCAACTTATTCACATTAATGATTCATTTTTTATGTTTTTAATTTGGACCGCTAATTGAGTAAAACAAATTAGATTGGTAAACATTAAAAAATTCTAATTGTAAAATCAATACTTACATTAACAACGTAATATTTGACTTTGTCATGGGTGTGTCTAATATGAATGTCTAAAAAATGGTATTCCACTTTTAGAAAGAGAATTTTACAATAATAAAAGATAGAAAATAATTTTTTTTTACATAAAATAGGAGTGTCTTTCGTTTGATCGGATACATATTAGACAACTCCTTATCCTCGTAATGTTCATATCCTCATTTCTTTTAACTATTCTCTTTTAATTATAATTTTTTATATCATAGAAATAAACACTTAATGATTATAAAAGTAACACTAATGATATACATGTAGGATCTTATTAAGTAAGAACCTTTTTCGTACTTCAGAAACACACTATACATTATCTAGATTGCATAATGAATTTTTCAATCTTGCTTTGGTTTCTTATTTATATATATTTATAAATTAATATGTCTCTAATTGTTGTTTAATATTATTGTGGTTGTCTAATAAAAATACTAGATGTGTTCAACCAATTCAAGGACGAGCAAGGAAACTTCAGTGAAACATTGGTCGTAGATGTTGAGGGCATGTTAAACTTGTACGAAGCCTCACATATGATGGTTCATGGTGAAAAAATATTGGAAGAGGCTTTGGCTTTTTCTTCTGGTCACCTTGAGTCCATGGCCACCCGATTGAGTCCTTCTCTTGCAACACAAGTAAAACAAAGCTTAAAACAATCTCTGCGTAAAAACTTGCCTAGGCTAGTGGCAAGAAGTTACATTTCCATCTATGAGCAAGATTCATCCCATAATGAAATTCTACTTGCATTGGCAAAATTGGATTTTAATATGCTCCAAAACCTACATCAAAAGGAATTTGGAAACATTAGCAAGTAAGTAGATTTTGAGCCTACATCAAAATATAAAAGTATATTAACTTGAGTTCAAAAAATAATTATACTAATTTCCTATACTATTTTTTGTCTTTATATATAGGTGGTGGAAGGAGTTGGATATTGCTCAAAAACTACCGTATGCACGAGATAGAGTAGTAGAATGTTGCTTTTGGGTTATGACTGTATATTTTGAGCCCCAATATTCTCAAGCAAGGAAAATGATGTCAAAATTTATCTCCATTTTATCATACATTGATGACACATATGATGCATATGGAACTATCGATGAATTAGAACTTTTTACTAAGGCAATTGAAAGGTTAGCACATCATATAATATTATTGTTAAGAATAATTGAATTCGTGACCAAACTTTTGAGATAAAACAATATGAAATTTATCTTTAATCTAGTCATCAAGTTTAGAGTTGGAATTTTTTTGATAATAACTTCAATTTATCCATCTTCAATCTTGGTTGTTAATTCAATTTTTGTTATGAAATATAGACATTTTCTTCACATGTATTTCTACACGATATGATTCTTTCAAAAATAGAGTAATGGTTAATATTGCAATCAAAATGATTTTTAGGTGGGATATAAATTGCTTGGAGGATCTTCCGGATTACACGAAGTTGCTTTATAAATCACTCTTGGATGTTTATGAAGAAATAGAGCAAGAAATGAAGAAAGAAGGAAGAGAATACACACTTGACCCCTTTTTAAAAGAAGTAAGAGTTTGCCATTATCGTTAGTATTATTAATAATTACAAAGCATTAGTTAAAATTTGTTTTATTAGTGATTTATAATTTATTCAACAATTGAACAAAGATTTAATTTTATATTTTGTATGGTTATCAAATGGAAGTTTAGGATTTTATCTGTATACACTATCAATATAAATACATATATCATATCAAATCTCAACTTTAAAACATTTTTACATCATTTTAGGAATTAACATGATAAAGTACCACCATAATGAGTTGGCCAAGAAAAATGTATCTTCATGAAGTTATTTGATTGAATGTAATGTTAAAAAGTTTTCTAATATCAATAAAAATTAATGTAAAAAACTTATAATCCATGGTTTTATTAACTCAGTTCATTAACATGATAAAGTTTCATCGTGATGACTTGACAAAGAAAATTGTATCATCATGAGGTTATTTGATTGAATGCAATGTTTATATATTTTCTACTATCAAAGAAAAAAAATTAATGCAAAAAACTTATTATCCATGGTTATATGAACTTAGTTCGTAGTAATAACGATGATAAATTTTGTTTTGTTGTAAAAGAGCTCATTTGTAATATTAATTCTACGAAAGATATATCTTGACATTTTAATTAGTGATTAGATGAAAACTAAAAAAAATTGCTAATACAATTTAACATCATTTAATTACATAGGATTTTTTGGTACACAACCTATTAACGTTTATTTTATATTGTAAACTAATGACAGTTCAAAAATATAATCCAAGCTTATATGAGTGAGGCCAGATGGCTGAATGCTAACTATACACCAACAACAGAGGAGTACATGCACATATCAACAATATCAAGTGGTTACCCAGTGTTGGCTACGACTTCTTACATTGGAATGGGAAACATAGCGACAAAGGACATCTTTGATTGGGTAACTAACAATCCAAAAATTGTTAATGCTGCTGCTATACATTGCAGGCTTAGGGATGAAATTGTGTCAAGCGAGGTATTTTTTTTAAAAACGTTTTGAAAATTAATATAATAAGTTGAAATAATGAAGAAATGGGACTCTTGATATGTCTAATTTATCTAATATGATTTATATACTTTGATAAACAGTTTGAGCAGAAAAGAGGACATGTTTCTTCGTACTTGGAATGTTATATGAGGGAATATGATTTGAATAGGGAAGCTGCAATTCAAGAATGCCAAAAGAAAATTGACAACGCTTGGAAAGATATAAATCAGGAATGTCTTAAGCCAACTGAAGTTCCGTTACCTATTATGACGTGTGTTCTCAATCTTTCGCGTTTTATTGAGGTTTTTTACAAAGATTCAGATAACTACACACACTCTGACGGACTAATGAAGACATATATTAATGATTTGCTTGTCAATCCCGTAGAAATTTGAGTATTTATTTTGTTCTTTCTATGTTCTTTGTTTTTTTACTTTAAATAAAAAAAAACTACCACATGTGTAATTTGTTTTGTTGAATTTAAAGATTGTGTCATAACAGTAATTATCTTGAAATGCATATGAGTTTTGATGAAGGTTGATTTGTAATGATATTTATATTTTACATTCATTGTAGAAACTTTGACGACAGAATTTTATTTTTGAAAAACTTACTAAATTATTTAAAGTACACGGTGTTCCAAGAATAAAAAATTATATTATACATAAGTACTAAAAATATATTACAAGACTAGAAATCACAACCCTACAACAAGTAAGCAAGCAAGAAAGCAAACTAAACACAATAAACATAAACTCATCAACATTCATAAGAAATCTATAGAAAATTAACAAAAACCAATAGCACTTAAAAAATTTAAGAGACAGAGCCAAAACTACAATAGAAATTGGACACCTTCCAGAACCTAGCAAACATTATGTTTTTTGCTGGCGAAAAATAATATTATATCTCATAAAGCCATGTTTATTCTTATTAGCTACTGTAGTTTTTGTCCCCTTAGAGTGATGATTATAGAGCAAGTTTGTTTCCCCTATTTTACTAAATATGCAATTTTGACCTCCCTATGTTTTCCCTAAAATTATGGTCCTGATATTTTAAAAAAATTAAACATTTAGCCCCTATCTTCATTTGAACTTCAATTTTGATGACATGGACTTAATCTTATAGTATTATATTTTCTTAAATAACAGTTATTATAATTTTAAAAAATAAATTAATTAAAAGGAATCAAAATATGCACCTCATCGTACCTGATCAGAAGGTGCTTTTACTATCAACACTCAGGCTGAAGCTGGTCCTTTTAATATTCCTTGTTGGACATTATCTGTCAACACTCCACAACAAACCATACCTGAAGGCCTACCCTTGGGCGTACCTATTAGCCTTGTTGAAGAGTTCCGCCCTTATGTCTCAGAATCTCAAATGCCTACAGCTCAAAATGCCATTCCTATTCCTCCGCTTCTTGCGACAACCCCACAAGCTACCATGACCTACTCAGCACTTGTGGTTCATGCTATCTCACAAGATAACGGACCCATCTTCCATTTAGAGAGTGTGGGGGCCTATGATCGAGTGGATGATTTACAGGAGAAGTATGATGAGATGTACCGTGAAATGAAAGCTCTCCGCGGGAAAGAAATATTTGGGAAAGTTGTTTATTATCTGTGCTTGGTGCAGAATCTCCAGATACCTCACAAGTTCAAGGTCCCTGATTTCGAGAAATACAAGGGAACTTCCTGCCCTAAGGACTATCTAAAAATTTATGTGAGAAAGATGTCAACATATGCAAGTGAAGAAGAGGAAAGTGAAGAGATTCCCGACGAAATCTCTCGTATACTTGGGCATCTTAGCCGTCGAAGCTGCAAACAAAAATCAAGAAGATTGTCCAGAAGACGGCAGTCATTTACAAAGACCGACATGAGATGGTACCGTTGTCTCACATGGGCATCGTGCTTCAGTACACATTTCGACAGGGGCAACTCCCTCATTCCCTCAGTATACAACATGAAGGTCGTGCCTCCTGTGGAGGTCGAAGTCCTGTCAATAGGAGTTCTGATGAAAGCAAAGCTTGATTGAACTTAAACGCATGACCACCTTGTGTCATGGACAACTATATCAAAAGAGGATGAAACAAGCTTTCGACAAGAAAGGTCGCCCGGTGAAGGAGATTTTGTGCAAAAACATACATATATATTCTCAACTGGACTCCGGGGGCAAGTGGACGCCTAACTATGAAGGCTTGTGTGCAATGACTTTTACAACTATGGATGGTAACAAACTCACACTTCCTATGAATGCCAGTGCAGTCAAGAAATACTCTGTCAAAAATAAAAGCTCGATAAGTCGCAAATCTGAAAAGGCGGCTTAGGCAAAAATGAGCGTCTCGGTGGACTGAAAACCTGAAAGGGCGGTCTAGGCAAAAATTAGAGACATGAAAAAAATGATTATCCGGATAGATTTAAAACCCGAAAGGGAGATCTATGCAAAACTTAAGGATCATGACAAAGTAACTGCATCAAGTCAAGCACAATCCATTTAGGGCATCCAACTATCAGAAGACCTCCAATTCGAAGAATCTGCATATCAAAGACTCGGAACAGGGGCAATTCAAAGTTGTTAGGGGGAATAACAGTTATTGTGTTTAATGTACCCTTCCCATTATATTTAAAATTTTCCATTTTTGCAAAGATCCGTGGGGCCACGCCATCGGCAGGCCACCACTCAATTCATCGAATTTGAGCCTATGCTCATTTACTTGGAACTCTCATTTATTCTATTTAAAAATTTTCTTCTATTTTTGATGTCAATACTTGAACAACCCCATAAGCTACCATGACCTACTCAGCACATGTGGTTCATGCTATCTCACAAGATAACGGACCCATCTTCCATTTAGAGAGTGTGGGGGCCTATGATCGAGTGGATGATTTACAGGAGAAGTATGATGAGATGTACCGTGAAATGAAAGCTCTCTGCGGGAAACAAATATTTGGGAAAGATGTTTATTATCTGTGCTTGGTGCCGAATGTCTAGAGACCTCACAAGTTCAAGGTCCCAGATTTCGAGAAATACAAGGGAACTTCCTGCCCTAAGGACAATCTAAAAATGTGTGTGAGAAAGATGTCCACATATGCCAGTGATCATCAGGTCCTTATCCATTACTTTCAAGACAATTTAGTAGGTGCTGCACTGAAGTGGTACATGGCAACTTAGGCACTAGAGAGCGTCCTGGTGGACTGAAAACCCGAAAGGATGGTCCAGGAAAAAATTAGGGGAACAAAAAAGGGAATATACTCCCGGTGTACTGAAAACCCGAAAGGGCAGTCCAGACAAAAGTTAGGGATTTTCAAAAAAATATACGAAAAAGCATGACTGTTGAGGCATACCAATGGACGGATACTCCGTGCCATTTTTACAAATGGCGACTTCTTCCATAATTTTGGTTAACAATGAGCTTTATCCCTAGGAGGCATCAGTTGCTACCTTGTGCCGAGTTTTACCCCGTCAACGGCTCGATTTGTTCACAATAGTATCATCTCCAAGGAAGTTTTCCGAGTGCTTGTACTGCGATGTGAGTCCACCTCCCATCTTACTAGTCTTGTCTCGTCTCATCGAGGTCATTTGTCACATACAGTTATACAATTATACAGTCGTACAAGTTGTACATTCATACATTTATACATCCATACATTCATACAATCATACATTGATACTTTCACGTATTCATACATTCATGCATACACATCATATAGTTTAGTTCTCAATCAGTCACCCAAAGTCTTGTTTGGTCGTATCCCTTTAGTTTAGTTCTCAATCATTTCAAATGGCAAGTTCTAACAAACGAACAACTTGTAATCCTTAGTTTCATCAAAAGTATCATCCCCAGTGTGTCTAGTCAAGGATGTCACCATGCCAAGTGGCAATTTCCAACCAACGAACAACTTGCATTTACCCTTTTACTTTATGTCAAGTGGCAGGTTCTCCATATGAACAACTTGCAAACACATATTCAATTTTCTCAAAAGTGTCATCCCTAGTGTGTCTGGTCACAAGATGTCACCTTCATTTTAGCTTCATACAGCTATTGATTCCGATAGTAGGTAATACATGTCATTTGTCTTCATACGACTATCTTACAAATAGTAGACAATGGCACTTTCCATCTTACCTTCATATAGTTATCGATCCCAATAGTAGGTAACACATCTCTTTCATTTTTCTTCATACAGCTATCTTACGGATAGTCGACAACATCTCATTCATTTGTCTTCATGCATATATCTTATAGATGGTAGAAAGTGTCTTTTTCATTTTACCTTCATTCGGCTATCATACGGGTAGTAGACAATGTATTTTTCAATCTTACCTTTATACAACTATCGATCCCGATAATAGGTAATACATGTCATTTATCTTCATACAGCTATCTTACAGATAGTAGACAATGTCCTTTTCAATCTTACCTTCATACAGCTATCGATCTCGATAGTAGGTATTACATGTCATTCATCTTCATACGGTTATCCTACGGGTAGTAGACAATGTCCTTTTCCATCTTACCTTCATACAGCTATCGATCCCGATAGTAGGCAACCTATGTCATTTGTCTTCATACAGCTATCTTACAGATAGTAGACAATGTTCTTTTCCACCTTACATTCATACAACAATCTTCACACCAATAGTAGGTAAAAACCTTGTTTTGTCTCCTGATTAAGTTATTGTCAAGCTGATAGTAGACAATTTCATTTCCTTTCATTTTACCTTCATACAACTATCCTTACACCGATAGTAGGTAAAACCTATCATTTGTCTTCATATAGCTATTATACGGATAGTAGACGACCATTTTCCCCAGTGAAACTACATTACCCCTAGCGGAGTCGGATCCCTTTCTCAACGAATTTGGGTATCCAATTGTTTTTGCTCGTTCCAGACAAATCTTCTTTGTCGTCTTGCATTCATAATTGCATCACGAACATTACACAACGTCTTCGGTCCAAAATTGGTGTACTTTTGTATTTAAGTCTCTTCGGCCCATCGAATCGAATATTTCATCTTCAAGTCTCCGGACAAAGAAACTTAAATAGGGGCATCTGTCATACCCCAATTGTTGACCTAAGGTCTCACTGTCACGTGTCCTCTGATCCGGATTAGTCTCTGAATTTTCATTAAAAAAAATCGGCAGAGAGGTATTTTAAAATACCTCATTTTTGTTCCGATTCGAGCCCTCTTCTCACTCTTTATTATTATTGGTCCTTTTTAATATTTATTTTAATTCATTTCCATCTTTTATTTTTATTTTTTATTATTATTCATTACCTTTATTTTTATTTCACTTTTTTAATTTAATTTTAGTTCATTTGTATTTATCAGTTTTTTATTATTTATTTTTCTTCCACGATTAATAGATGATAAGTCTAAAAAGGTGATAAGTCCAAATAGTGTCAATAGGGTCAAAAAATGTCCAGTTCATTTGCATCCCAAATTCAGGAATAAAAACATGCTTTCCTCATCTCCATCCCAATCCAAAGCACATATTTTGTGCTTCTATTTAACAAACCCTAGTCCCAATCCTAACACTATAAAACCCAGTCATATAAACCTGCAAAATGACGGCCGCAACACAATTTCATCAACCAACAACTATCAATCCCAATTTCCTGTCATAATTAAACCTCGATCAAGAAACCCGAAACAACATAAAACAAACTCAACATCACACGTAGCCGCAATCATATCCAATCATGACATCAAATCCATAACTGGTAGATAATTGGCAAGTGTACCAAAAGCTATCGAAGTAGTAAAAAATATCGTTCCACAAGGACTGTGTTAACTCCAATTATAGCAAGTACGTTATTAATTAGGATGTGTAAAAGTTATTTTAGTTGCCCTAGGCAATAATTTGAGATTGACAGAAGTGAAAACAAGTTTGTTTTAAATAATGATTGGAGATGAATGATCAAGCCGATGAATCCGCGATTGCCCTATATGAGTAGTTTACCTCTCTTATTTCTTAATTACTATTCAATCTTTACGACAAATTAACTAAGTGGTTTTGATCAATCTCTTGACTCAAAATCCTTTCCTAAGTTATAACCTCTTAATCTCTTAAATCGATTGAATAACCGCGGAAGCAATGTCAGAACGTTAATTCATATGTCATAATTCTCAATTTCCTATCTCTAGGTTCCTATGTTGAATTAAACAGAATTACTATTCAGGATTAAAAGCTAGGGTTAATAGTCATAAAAGCAAATCATATAAAAAGCAATAAACAAAAGTGATTATGAATAAAGACTGAATAGATTAATAATAAGATAAAGTATCAACTACTGGTTCATATATTACAATAGGTTCATCATGGGTCAATCAAACTAAGAGTTTAGCTACTCATAACTAACAATTATAAGCATAAACAATAATGAACATACATAAATCCGGACCAACTATGAGTTGGTGTGAGATTCAGCGCTTGTTCGTCGGTCTCCAGGGGTCTTCTATGCTCAAAATCGTAATCCAAAATCGGTCCCCTAATCTTTGACCGCAGCTGGCTTTTATAGAAAGATTTTTAGGGTTTCAGAAAAGCCCACCATCGTGCCACGTTACGATCCAATCGTGGCACGATGGCTTCATTAATCCTACGTGGCAGCAGACAAAATCTCTAATCGTGGCACGTTCCATCTTTCTTCGTGCCACGGAATTTCCAGTGTTGAACCTTTGTCCCACGCTCATCAAACGTGCCACGTTTTGCTTCCATCGTGGCACGTTGCTTCACTTTTAGGAATTTTTCCTCTTTTTCTCAGTTTCTTCTCTTTGAGCTTTGTTCCTATTTTAGTCTGATTTCACCATGATTTACAAGCAGTTGTCTCTCTTAAAGCGATAAAAACGTCATAAACATGACTAAAAACTAAAGTTGATGCACAGTCATCACAACCCCAAACTTAAACTATTCCTTGTCCTCAAGGAATCACATTTGCAAATGGAAAATCGCAGTAAAATAACAACTTACCAACCAATGATATGTTCAAAAAGTTCACGCCTTTCCGGTGTCATGTTGTACCGGATGCCTAGCCCATTCCTCCAATTTCACAACTCCACGCAGCAGTTTGAATAGGTCACACAGTCGACATGCAGGTCTGCTGTATTACCATACGCTTGAAAAAAATTTAAACTGTCAATCAAAGTCAGAGTCAAGTACACACTTTTAAGGTCTTTCAGGGTTATAACGGGGCTTAAGTGAAAGGTGGATATATTTGGGAAGTAGTGTTATAAAACAGTGAAGTTAAGCTCGTTCTACTTGGATATCTTTGATAAAAACACAGTAAACCAATTCCTTTCCTTCCAACTTTAAAATCATGGAATACTAGAGAACTTTTCTATTCTTTCGAGGCATATAGACATTTTGGTCTCGTAACAATTTTTTTTTCTGCACAATTTTAACAGTGCCTTTTGCTTTTCAAGAGATGAATAATAATTTATTTCTTTCCTTTTTCTTTTTTTCTCTAGTATCCCCACCCCAAACTTAATAAGTTGCTAATTCCAGAAGCAACCCCAAACTTGCATATTTCACACAACCTAAAAAGCTTAACTTCAACAACAAATGTGACATTCATTCCTAAGTCTTTCTAGGCTTGTAATGTGGCTCGTAACCAACAACAACAAAAAAAAATATAGATCTATACCTAAAGGCTCAAATTGGCGTTACAAAGGATAATTAACAATTAAATCAGGGTAGGCTCAAAAAGGATCAAGGTGCCAAGCAATTTGCCTTAGTGTGTACAAGACAAGACCAATCAACAAAAAGAGAAATATCGCAAGTTCTAGAAACAGCAGTTGCATGGAACACTCATATATGTAAAATTGAAAAAATAAAATTTTGGCTGTGGACCTTACAATTTGAGATATCTGGGAGTTATGGTTACCTAATTCCTTGCCGTACACTTCCCTTTGAAATATTAGGCATCATCCTCCTTTGAACTTTTTGAGATATGATTGGTATAGCACTGTTATGAGACTGATAAATTCCAAAAGCAAACAGATTCATTAATAATAAACAAAGGAAAACATTACAAACAGGGAATCAAAAATAACCAACAAGCAACACAAAGTTCGACACAACTAAAAGTAAAATACATCAAAATAAAGAAAAGGAAGTAGAAAGCTGAAAACTAAAACTCGGACTCCAAGTCCAATCACTGCTCATCTTCAGTATCCTCAGAGTTGCTCTGCATGCAAGCATAAAAATCATTAGCCCTCTGCTCACTGGCTGTCCTCCCACGCAAGAAATCAGACCTGAGACGACCCTCCCTTTCACCAGCACGTCGTCTCTGATCCATAAAGTAAGTCTCCATGTTCTCTTCAGTGCCAAATCTCTCAAAGGCGTTGCTATGAAGAGGCCTCTGACGGTGCTGATCAGCTGCAAGAGAAAGCTCTGCTCCAAAGTAAGGATTATCCACGTACATCTGTGATGATGAGTCTTAGGCCCAGTTGGCCATACCACAAATGTAATCATGCAACTTCGGATGTAGCGGTGGGTGCTGAGGTGCGTCCACTTGCATAGGATGAGGTACTCCTTGAGTATGGTGAGCCTGCTGTCCTTCACGACCCTTCTTCTTTTCAAACTTCACCATGGCCGTATCATCAATTGCCCCCTTTGACTTCAAAACGATATCTCCATGCTCCTCAGGGACACCAGCTGCCTTACACAAAGAATTAATCAAACAAACATGACCCAAATGCACTGAGGTCCCACAATCCGCCATTTGTTGAATACTTAAGTTGAGCAGTCGCCAAACATTGATCCCATGCCCAAAGATGATCGCTTCCACTATGAACACCCTTTCCATTGGCAATTCTGAAGTTGCAGACACCCTTTCTAATGTCGAATGAATGAACCAGGCCCACGCCTTGTAGTGTGGCTTGAGATCAACCGCGTCCATTCGAGTAGGAATTCCAGTGGCTCTAGACCGCACATAATCCGTTCCTTCTTCCCCAATTTCCTGCAAAATCTATGTCAGTTCATCATCAGTTGGGAAATTCCTTGTGCTCCTTGATCTTCTCCATTCCACATGACATTGTCTCGGAGGCTTTAGCCATAGAAATGCATTGATGGCTCTAGGGCTATAATCAACTTTCTTCCCCCGCACAAACGAAACATCGTCCTCCTTCCCATAGGCATTTACAACGAATCCGAGAGCGATGGTACGATAGCTCTCCTTAGTCACCATTTCATTCAACCTATTCCACCCAAGGCTTCTCATGGTTGATTCAATTTGGGGGTACCTTTGAAGATTGATAAAATCGAACTTACGTTCTCCCGTGAACTTGAACCCCTTGATCTTTTCAAACCGTTCGGCATACTCGGCACCATCGAACTTCTCATAAGTGGGTTGTTGTGGTGGTTGGGTTGGTTGAGTGTTACGGGCTGATCTAGTTCGTTTGGTTGATGTGGTGACCATTTGTGGTTAAGGTTAAGGTTGGTGAAGATTTGTGTAGGGTATGTGTTGGTTAGGAAAGTGAGGGTTTGATTTGTGGGAAGAGATGAAGTGTTTGTGAAATTGATATGGTGAGGGAGTTTGTAGTGAGGTTTAATATGAAAAATTGGTGATTGGGGCGAGTTTGTGAGGAGAAAAGGGGGTCTAGAGAAATTTGGGCAGAGTTTTGGTAAGAATGGAATGAGAAATTTCGCAGCCAGTATATATAAAATCCTGTGAACGTGCCACGTTTGGGACCATTCGTGCCACAATGACTTCTGTAACGGTCAAATTTTTTTGAAACTGCCCACTCACGTGTCACGATTCAAGCAAACGTGTCACGATCGTAGTTCTGGGTTTGAACGTGTCACGATCCTGCACCCATCGTGTCACGTTCTTAGTTCTTCCAGCAAACGTGCCACGATTTGAAAGCTAACGTGCCACGAACTTTCCAGTGGCGAACCTCTTTTCAGTGGCTATCAAATCGTGCCACGATGAAGAACCGTCGTGCCACGATGGTTATGACTTAGAAAATTTTTTGTTTTCAACTTCCGAAAAAAAATCTTTTTGCTGTTTTTGTTTGTAAAAATAAAAATTGCAATAAGTAAATAAATATAAACAATACCTGAGCGGATCTAAGTCTGATGGGTTGCCTCCCATTAAGCGCTTCTTTACCGTCACTAGCTTGACATCTGATGACCCCTAAGGATCATTCAACACCACTCCCACTTTGTTTTTAGGAAGTTCACCTCCAAGGTAAGGTTTTACCCTTTGAGCATTAAATTTGAAAGTTCCTGGTTCTCCAGGCTTGCTCAGCTCCACAGCTCCATAAGGAGAAAGGCTTTCAACCCTAAACGGTCCAGACCACTTGGATTTTAACTTCCTGGGAAATAGCTTTAACCTGGAATTAAACAGCAAAACAAGTTGTCCAACATAAAACTCTCTCCTCACCAGGCCCTTGTCATGATACCTTTTAGTTCTCTCTTTGTAGATTATGGCGTTTTCATACGCACTCAACCTCATTTCTTCTAGCTCGTTGAGCTTCAAGAGCCTTTTCTTACCAGCTAAAGTTTGATCAAAATTGAGGGCTTTGATAGCCCAATAAGCTTTATGTTCTAACTCTACTGGGAGATGACAAGCCTTCCCGAACACCAATTGATAAGGTGATAAACCAAGGTGCGTTTTGAACGCAGTCCTATATGCCCACAAAGCGACATCTAACTTCCTAGACCAATCTTTCCTAGAAGACGCTACAGTTTTCTCCAGAATTTGTTTCAACTGACGGTTTGAAACCTCTACTTGACCACTAGTTTGAGGGTGGTAGGGAGTTGCAACTTTATGTTTGATGTTATACTTTTTAAGCACAGTTTCAAGAAAATTGTTACAAAAGTGCTTCCCCCCATCACTGATCAAAACTCTAGGGGTTCCAAACCTAGTAAAAATGTTCTTCTTTAAGAAGTTGACAACAGTTTTGGCATCATTAGCGACCCAAGGTATCGCTTCAACCCATTTGGTGACATAGTCAACACACACTAGAATATGGAGAAAAGAGTAAGAGGAAGGGAATGGTCCCATAAAATCAATGCCCCAACAGTCAAAAGGTTCGACTTCAATAATTCCAATTAGGAGCATCTCATTCCTCTTGGAAATACTACCTGTTCTTTGACAGTTATCACACCGCCTCACGAAATCATGGCAATCCTTGAAAAGAGTGGGCCACCAGAAACCGCTTTGTAAGACTTCTGCGGCGGTTCTTTCTCCGCTATGATGGCCTACATAAGCTGAGCTATGGCAGTGCCATATTATATCATTAACCTCCTCACCTGCAACACAACGTCTAATCAAACCATCAGTGCTTACCTTAAAAAGATAGGGATCATCCCACAAGTAGTGGTTTGCATCCTTGAAGAATTTTTTCCTTTGATGCTGCTGCATGTCATCAGGAACGATGTTCCCGACCTTGAAATTTGCCATGTCGGAAAACCAAGGTCTTTCTCCAATAGCAAACAGCTTTTCATCAGGAAATTCAGCCATGATGGCCCCTTCTTTCTTCGTCACCTCGTTGTTTTCCAACCTTGAGAGGTGATCAGCCACCACATTCTCAACTCCCTTTTTGTCTCGAATCTCAAGATCAAACTCTTGCAGCAATAGGATCCTCCTCAACAGCCGAGGCTTTGAATCCCCTTTTGTCAATAGATATTTAAGAGCTGCATGATCTGTAAAAATAATAACTTTGGAGCCTATCAGATAAGAACGAAATTTTTCCAATGCAAAGATTACCGCAAGCAACTCTTTTTCAGTAGTGGAATAGTTAATTTGATTTTCATTTAAAATCTTGCTTGCATAGTAAATTGCATGGAAAAATTTGTTCTTTCGTTGGCCTAGGACTGCACCAACAACATAGTCACTTACATCACACATAAGTTCAAAGGGAAGATCCCAATTTGGTGCAATGATTATTGGTGCAGTCACCAACTTGTTTTTAATCAAAGAAAAATAATTTAAACATTCTGCATCAAAATTAAACTCATTTTCCTTAACTAAGAGGTTACAAAGGGGCTTGACTATTTTTGAAAAATATTTTATAAAACACCTATAAAAACCAGCATGCCCCAAAAAGCTCCTCACTCATTTAACATTAACAGGTGGAGGGAGTTTCTCTATAACCTCTATTTTGGCTTGATCCACCTCTATGCCTTTAGAACTTATTTTATGCCCCAAAACTATACCTTCTGTTACCATAAAATGACATTTTTCCCAATTTAAAACAAGGTTAGTTTTGGTGCATCTTTTAAGGATAGCATCTAAGTGGAACAAGCATTGGTTAAAAGACTTACCAAATACCGAGAAGTCATCCATGAATACCTCAATGTTCTTCTCTATCATGTCAGAGAAGATGGAGAGCATACACCTTTGAAACGTGGCTGGTGCACCACATAGCCCAAATGACATTCTTCTATAGGCAAAGATGCCAAAAAGACAAGTGAACGCCATCTTCTCTTGGTCTTCAGGAGCCACCGCTATCTGATTATACCCCGAATACCCATCCAAAAAGCAATAGAAAGCTTGTCCAGCTAACCTCTCTATTATTTGATCCATGAATGGCAACGGGAAATGGTCTTTCCTTGTTGCGGTGTTCAACCTCCGGTAGTCTATACACATTCTCCATCCGGTGACGGTACGGGTGGGTATCAACTCATTTTTATCATTGGCCACCACCGTCGTTCCTCCCTTTTTAGGTACTACATGAATAGGACTCACCCAAGAACTATCGGAGATAGGGTAAATCATACCCGCATCTAATAACTTCAACACTTCTTTCTTGACAACCTCTTTCATGGTAGGATTTAGTCTCCTTTGAGGTTGAACCACAGGTTTAATATTCAGCTTCCATATATATTTTGTGCATGCAATGGGCTGGACTAATACCCTTCAAGTCAGAAATGCTCCATCCTAACGCTCTTTGATGGCATTAGTTTCTCTTCTTCTAAAGGTGTTAAGGTGCTGCTGATGATTGCTGGTTTTGTAGCATTGTTACTAAGAAAGACATACTTCAAGTGAGAGGGAAGTTCTTTCAATTCTGGAATTTTCTCTTCCCCACTACTCCCTTCATCAAGTATTGCTTCGATCTTAGGAGGTTTTACCAACTGCTCGTTTGCTTCAAGTTGTTTAACACATTCTTTTACCTCAAGATCTTCAACATGCTCACAACTCTCTATAGAATTAACAATTGTCTCCTCCATCGGTTGTGTTGGCTTCGGCTCACGAGAGTTGTCTTCCACAATTTCATCAACCACATCAATCCGGTAGCACTTTGGATTTTCAGCTCGGTGTTTCATGGCTTCAAAGATGTTGAACACTACTTGTTCGTTATGAAATCTCAACATAAGCTGCCCCAATTCGACATCAATTAGAGCGCGGCCTGTTGGAAGAAAAGGCCTTCCTAGAATGAGTGGCATGTCTTCATCTTCAACCATGTCTAGAATCACAAAATCAGCTGGAAACACTAAATCATTCACTTTTACTAGCACGTCTTCAAGCACACCGAAAGGATAAGAGATTGACCGATCAGCTAGAGTGAGGGTCATTCTTGTTGCTTTTGGCTCACCACATCCAAGCTTCTTCATCATAGAAAGGGGCATCAAGTTGATTTTTTTTAATATGATCAAATTGAACAATGGTTTTTAATAGAGGAGAAGGAGAAGACATGATGGAAAATACGAAAGTAGAGAGAATGATATGAGAGAAATGTATTTACGAGTAAGAAGGACCATGGTTTGTGATGAATGTATGAAAGATATATTTATAATAGTCTAAATAAAAATTGTTTAGGGAGAAAATATTTCTCTTAGATCCTCTAAATACACATCCGGGGATTAAATATCAGAAGTAATAGGTAGTTCAACATTGGCTAAACCAAATGCAATGCTTGGACACATATTTTATTTTAGACGACATATAGTAAACCTATATGTAAAAGTTGACCATTACAAATTTTATTAGGAACATCGTTTCTGAACTTGTTTGCATAGAAAATACATATTAAAGACGACGAGTAATAGGAATCAAGCACAGATCATGTTTTCTTCCTACAGCAAGCCCAAATGACTCAGTCATATCCAATTCTTCATTCTTCTTTCCATTAGGAAGCTTCCAATCAAAATGGTAAAGTAACTGAGCTAGAGGTAGCTCTATGTTGGGTAAGGCAAATGCAATACCCGGACACATCCTCCTTCCAGCACCAAATGGTATCAATTCAAAGTCTGTGCCTTTGAAATCAATTGGGCTGTTAAGAAATCTCTCAGGCTTAAAACTATCAGCTTCAACCCAATATCTTGGATCTCTTCCAATAGCCCAAGCATTAATAAGGACCCTTGTCTTAGCTGGGATTTCACACCCATTGATTTCGCATCTCTCCCTACTTTGTTTCGGAACTAACAATGGTGCAACGGGATGCAACCTCAATGTTTCTTTGATGACAGACTTTAAGTATATCAATTGGTGCAGCTCTGTCTCATCCACATAGCCCTTTTTATCAAACACTCTACTTACTTCAGCTTTTGCTTCTTCCATTACCTTTGGGTTCTTTACCATCTCAGACATCGCCCATATCGCAGTCATTGATGATGTTTCGGTACCACCAACGAACATGTCCTACAAATGGATTAACATTAACATTACATACAACGCTACCCAAAAGGTAAGTCATTAATTTGATGTTCTTTCCAAAATACTGTTATTAATCAAGATAATCTTATTTATTTTTCCTCTAGAAATCTGACTTCTAAGCGTATGCAAATTTATAAACTAGTGGTTTTAGACTAACCTGGATGATTGATTTCATAGTGTCATCGGTTAAAGGAAGTTCGGAGTGATAATTTTCCTGTTGAATCTTGAGAAGTACATCTACTAGATCTTCATCCTTGCTTGCTTCCTTGTGAATGCTTCTGTGATCGTCGATGATGTCTTGCATTATCATATCAAGCTCTCTGTGACGTTTTTGCATTTTTGTCTTCCCCCTACTGATCCATTGAAGCAATTTAATAGAAGGATACAAATCTGCAATTTCAAATCCTCCTAATAGTACCTTTACTTTCTCTAATGCTGATATGAACACATCTTGGTGTTTATTCCTTTTCCCAAAAGTTGCCCGCGTTGTTATCGCATATGTCATTGAGAAAATCTTATGAGATATATTAACAACTGATCCTTCACTTGCAGTTATTGATTTAACGAGATTTGTCGCTTCATCTTCTCTTATGGACCTAAATGATTGGACACGCTTTGCACTTAATAGCTCTATAACACATATCTTTCGTACTTGCCTCCAATGTTCACCGTATGCAGCGAAGACAATATTTGTCCCATTGTAACTCCATATTGATGACAAAAGAAGGTTTGGCCTATCACAAAATGTGATGTCATGTGTTTTCATAACCTCTTTGGCAATTTCTGGTGAACTAACTATTATGTATGGTACCTCTCCTAGCTTAAGGTGCATCAAAGGTCCATATTTATCTGCCAAGTTTTTGAAGCGGTGATGGGGCATTGATCTGCTGATAATCTGGTGTATGTTTCCTATGAGGGGTAGTTTCCATGGTCCTGGTGGCAATTTGGTAGTGGAATTGTTAAAACTCCATCTTTTAACTATTTTGAATAGCACTAAGAGGATGAGAAAGGAGAGCATGAAGATGATATTCAAAAAAGGGTTGTGAAGCTCCATGATGGTAGCTTGATCTAGAGAATCTGAAGAGTGCCTTGACAAAGAAGGTTTCTATGCAAAACACTCAAAATTAGATCACTTGCAATTTCAATACAATGCAGACATGTTAATAAATACACAGCAAATACTAATATAAAATCACTATAGTATTAACATTAAGATACACGTTCTATTGTAAAGAAATATTATAAATAACATTTTCTCCTTGCACCAACCATGTGCCTGTTGTTTAATTTTTATTTTATTGTTAATAAATGCAAAGCAATTTAATAAAGACACAAATGAAGCATAAGGTGTGCTTTGTGGAGTCAAAATGAAACATTCAACACCATCATCATATTAATAATTTGCGATTAAGAGTTAATTAAATGAATTGCAGCACGCCATGTCAGACTCGATTGTCATCTTCCTTCAAGAGCTTATTAAATTGATCCTATTAATTTTTTTGTGGAATTATATTTTTGAAGAGCTTAATGTATTATTGACTTCGGTCATTATGACTGAATGTTGAATTTAATAAGCCCTTCAAGGGAAATAAATTCAACGGAACGCTTCAAGTTTGTTCTAGCTTCTTCCTTATCAGATTCAGATTCATTGTCTAAATCTTTTCAGGTTGCCATTAAACTCTGCTTAATCTACTTCGTAAACTTGCTTGATATGAAAGTTGGTTTCTTGGACTTCTCCTTTGATTTCTCCTTCTGAAGATCAGGACAGTCAACAATAAAATGTCTAGACTTCTTACAGTTGAAGCAGCCCTTCTGATCTTCCTTCTTGGTGCCTTTGTAACTACCTCTTCTGTTCAAAAACTTCTTGTTCTTCTTAGCCTGATACTAAAGCTTCTCGGATAGCATAGCCATTTTCTCAGCAAGGTCTTCATCAGAATCTCCATCAGGAGATTCATCTTCAGACTCAATAACTTTGAGGATTTTGATGACTTTCCTTTAGATGGGAGAGCAATAAATTTTGTCTTTTTAGCATATTCATGCTCATTAAGACTAATCTCATGGACCTTGAGTGAGCTCATAAGATATTCAACACTTAAAGTGTTTAAATCCCTAGCTTCCTCAATAGCAGTAACTTTAGGTCTCCATCTAGAAGGTAAGCTTCTGAGAATCTTGCTCACATGATCAGTAGCTGCATAGCTTTTCTTCAATATTTGAAGTCCATAGACTAGAGTCTGAAATCTTGATTACATAGTGTCAATACTTTCGTCTTCTTTCATCTTGAACAACTCGTATTGTTGAACAAGCATAATAGTCTTTGCTTATCTAACCTTCTTACTACCTTCATAGTTTGGACAAAATGAAGCAAACATTGTCTTTGCAGTAGATTTGTCACTCATCTCCATTTACTCTGTGCGAGGTATAGAAGCAACAAGTATTCCTCTAATCTTGTGATGTCTCTGGTAAAACTTCTTCTGATCAAGAGTATGTTTCTTTCTATCAACGGGAGCTCCTTCTTCATCAAGGACCAAGTCGCCAACACCATCTTCAAGAATATCCCAAAGTTCATCATCTAACCTCATGATGTAACTATACATGTTAGTTTTCCATCATGAAAATTCTTCAGGATCTCCATTAAACTTTGGAGCTTTGTTAGAGTCAGACTTCTCATCCTCAGAGGTATCATAGTCATAATGAACAAAATTGTTATTCTGACGAAAGCTTGAGCTATAAGCAGAAGATATATTTTTCTCAGATCTTTATCTGTTACATTGTTAAGTGTTAAGACAACAGACCAAGACTCTAGATACCAATTGAAGTTGGGAAACCAACCATAAGTTTTGGACTAACTCAGAATTAGTTATGCTAAGTTTTCTTAAAATTTTCTGAATACCCTCTTGGACTATTTTTGTCATAACTCAAAATCTAAAAATATTTTACACGTCAAACCAAGGCCATTAGAAATCTAACTCAATTATCTACAACTTTCATGTTTACACCAAAAGCTAATTCAAAACAGAAACGTGTGAAAAAGACACAAGAACGCGAAACTGGAAATGCTGTCAGAGAGCATCTCGCTTAAGCGAGACAAATCTCGCTTAAGTGAGATTCATGCCGAGAGGAACCCCAATTTCGCTTGTGAGTTCGCTTGGGGCTCGCTTAAGCGAACTGGGCCCCGTTTTTTGACGATTTCTCACCATTTTTCACCCAAAAACCCAAATTTTGATCCCTTAATCTCCCAAAATGATTTACAGTGATGTTTACAGGTCAAATAGGCAATATAGCAATCAAAACAACATAGGAACATGCATCAAACAACACAATTCATCCATTTTAGAAATTACACAAAAATTCTAAAACCTAGAAAATCAAGAACACCACAATTCATAAATTTTCAGAATTATATACATTATTAGTGAAAGGAATCCCACCCTTACCTTAATTTAGCAAAAATTGAAAGCCTACAGCAATTTTGATCCCTTCCTAGCTCTTCTCCTAGCCTCTTGGTTTTTCTCCTCTTTCTCTCAAAAACTCTCTTTCTTTTTCAATTGTACGTGAAAATGTTTGTTCTGACTTTTCTTTCTTTTTACTAAAACCAATACCTCTCCTATTTCATTAAACCCCCTTTTAATACTATTAATTCTCATTAACCCCCTTAATTCTAAATTAATAATAATTTTATATTATTTCTAATTTACTAATAAAAGTCATACTATCTTTTTAACCTCCAAAACTTCAAATAATATTACTTCTCACCTATTCAATTAAATTATCAAATGATCATATAATAAAATACACAACACCATAAAATCATTTAAATCATATAAACTTATTAAAAAAATCAACCGAAAATAAATAAATAACAACTAGAGCGTTACAGTTGTCTTGTACTATTGCAGACACAAATAACAAAGTAGTGGAGATAATGGTTGTACAATTGTACTATTGTTCTTTTCTAACGCTATTTAGTGAATAAGCATCCAATGTCTTCTAATTCATTTGAAATAGACGTTGCTCCAAGCTTCTATTCCTTCTGCAATGATAGACATGAAAATAACAGCTTTTAACAAACTCTGAAGCTTCCAGTCCTTCAACTTTTGATGACGTCATCTTCCGGTAATTAGCTTCTAATGATGGTGCTTCTGATGAGACTACTTTTGATGATCTTCAGAACTTCTTCTCTCCATAACCTCTTTTCTTCAGATGCTTTCTTGCAACACAAGCTTCTTTGTTGTAGTTTCCATTGCTCTCATTTGTTCTTCCAGGACTTATGCTTGATTTAAAGACACTCAAATTTCTGTCTATGGTCCTGCACACTTGAACAAATATTATCATAACCAATTTACATTTTTTAATACCTTGTTATCATCAAAACTCAAAGTGGTATTGTCAAACACATTTTAATCCAACAGTTAAGAGCATGTTAAACTTGTATGAAGCCTCACATATGATGGTTCACGGTGAGAATATTTTGGAAGAGGCTTTGGCTTTTACTTCTGGACACCTTCAGTCCATGGCCACCCGATTGAGTCCTTCTCTTGCAACACAAGTAAAACAAAGCTTAAGATAATCTCTGCGTAAAAACAAAACACAAGAAGTTACATTTCCATCTATGAGCAAGATTTATCCCATAATGAAATTCTACTTGCATTGGCAGAATTGGATTTTAATATGCTCCAAAACCTACATCAAAAGGATTTTGGAAACATTAGCAAGTAAGTAGATTTTGAGCCTACATCAAAATATAAAAGTATATTAACTTGAGTTCAAAAAATTATTATACTAGTTTCCTATACTATTTTTTGTCTTTATATATAGGTGGTGGAAGGAGTTGGATATTGCTCAAAAACTACCGTATGCACGAGATAGAGTAGTAGAATGTTGCTTTTGGGTTATGACCGTATATTTTGAGCCCCAATATTCTCAAGCAAGGAAAATGATGTCAAAATTTATCTCCATTTTATCATACATTGATGACACATATGATGCATATGGAACTATTGATGAATTGGAACTTTTTACAAAGGCAATTTAAGGGTTAGCACATCATACAATATTAATGTTAAGAATAATTGAATTCGTGACCAAACTTTAGAGTTAAAACCATATGTGTTCTAGTATGACTCAAAATTTGATGGATGGAGAATATTGTTGCTAAAAATATAAAAGATTTGTTTTAAATATATTCGGTGCTGAAAATATATTTATAGACAATAAATATATTTTTTGTACCGTATGAAGGATGATTTGATGCAAATATATTTTGAAAGGGAATATTATATTTTTGATGTAAATATTCTTTCACTGAAGGAGAAAAAAAAGAAACTATCTTCAGTGTGATATTCGTTCCAAATTTATGAGTTATATTTCTCTATAAATATAGACCTTGTATCAGAGTAAACTTTGAGATAGAGGGGGCTGAAACAAGGGTTTAGAAAGGCAACAACAAAACTAGGGTTTGTATAGAGTTTGTCTCTTGGGAACAAACACTAGGGTTTGAGCGTTGATTCACCTTGATAAGACTTATTCTTGTAACCCATTGATATCTCTTTTGTAAAGTTACTCATCATTATAGTGAAACGGGGGGCTGCTCTCTCCCCCAAATTAGGTCAATTTTGGACTGAACAGGATAAACAAATTCTTTTGTGTTCTCTCTTCTTTTCTCTCGTTGTTTTCTACTTTTGCTTGTGATTATAATTGTTACCCACTTGTTTTGGTTGCTTGATTATTCCTTGTTCCACACATCAAGTATTTATTGGTTTGATTTTTCATCGAATTCACAACAATATGAAATTTATATTTAATCTAGTCATCAAGTTTAGAGTTGGAATTTTTTTAATAATAACTTCAATTTATCCATCTTCAATCTTGGTTGCGAATTCATTTTTTGTGAAGAAATATAGACATATTTTCTTCACATATAATTGTACTCTATATGATTTTTATAACAATTGAGTAATGATTAATATTGTAATCAAAATGATTTTTAGGTGGGATATTAATTGCTTGGAGGATCTTCCGGATTACACGAAGTTGGTTTATAAATCACTCTTGGATGTTTATGAAGAAATAGAGCAAGAAATGATGAAAGAAGGAAGAGAATACACCTTTGACCCCTTCTTAAAAGAAGTAAGAGTTTAGATTTATTGATAGTATTATTAAATGGAAGTTTAGGATTTTATTTGAATACACCGTCAATTTAAATACATATATCATATATGATCTCAACTTTAAAATAGTTTTACATCATTTTAGGAATTAACATGATAGAGTATCACCACGATGTTATAATGTATCTTCATGAAGTTATTTTTTTTTTCAAGAAATCAAAATGGAATTATATAACACTCAAGGTTAGCAGGGTCCAAGCACAAGGAGTGCCTAGGAAACCACTAAAAATTACAAAGATTCAAGAACAGCAAAACAAAAAGACAAATTAGCCAATACCCAGACAATTTAACGGGCTTGACCACCACATCTGTGTGCCATGAACAAACACGACATGTTTAGCTTTCAGACATCCTAGAGCCAACAATTTGACCTTATCTAATAAACGAGGCACAGGAGTAATGGAGTTATTGAACAGCCTATTATTGCGCTCGTTCCACACCACCCAAGTACATAAGAGCCAAATGAGCTGCAGAAACGACCTCTTTGCTTTGCCAGCGCCTGCCTCCTGAGAAAACTGAACCAGATGATCTATAATAGCATTGGGGTCCACCCCATCAAAACCAATCCAACCGCGCACCTGCTGCCATAAAGGACCAAACACGGGACAAGATAAGAATAAATGCTCCGCCGTCTCAACTTGACCACAACCAACCACACAACTGACCTCCTCCACAGAAACAACACCCCGAGAAGCCAGATTGGCCTTTGTTGGAAGCCGATCCCGTATCAGACGCCAAGCAAAAACCGAAATCTTCACAGGGACCTGATGATGCCACACCAACTTGAACGGTAGAGCCAGCTGAGCCTCAACACTGTCAGTCAACAAATCATAAGCACCCCTCACCGAATAGCCCTATGCCACATCAGGAAGCCACTCCCAAGAATCTGAAACATTAGGAGCCAAAAAGAAATCAAGAAGTAACGCCCTGCACTCCTCCACCTGGGCCTCCTCCCACGCCCAAAGCCTGCGCCTCCACCTCCAACCCACACCAGCCACCTCCAGATCCCCTGAGAGCATAGAAGCAACCGAAATGGTTTTGTTCTCTGCCAGGTCAAATAAACGCGGAAAGCGTTCACTAAACGGGGGACCACCAAACCACCTATGCGACCAAAACAGCGTCGCAGCCCCATCACCCACCCTGCGCCTAACACTGTCTCCGAACCACCCACCGCCAATGTCACCCACCCCATCACGAATCCTACTACCTCCCGCCACCACGAAGAAACACTCCGGCCCCCTACCTCCAACCTCCCATCAACCTCGCCATAGCGAGCTGCTAAAACACGATACCACAAGCCCTCCCTATCCACTAGCATCCTCCAACACCATTTACCTAGAAGAGCCACATTAAACTCCCTCATCTTCCTCACACCCAAACCTCCATCCTCCTTTTTAGAGCACAAAGTTTTCCACCCTATCCAAGTAATTTTCCTAAAGTCCTCACTCCCACCCCAAAAAAAATTATTCAATAAAGATTCAATGGAAGAGATTATACCTGTTGGAGCTTTGAAGAAAGAAAGAGCATAGACAGGCAGAGAAGTCAGGACAGATCTGAGGAGAATCAAGCGACCACCGAAAGAGAGAAACCTACTATTCCAACCTGCAAGTCTAGATTTAACACGATTAACGATAGGTTCCCAAAACTTTAGCCTCCTCGGATTGCCACCGATCGGCATACCTAGATACATAAAGGGAATCTTGCCCACTTTGCAACGCAACACCGTAGCAGCCTCATTTAACCAAGACTCAGAGACATTACCCCCCACCAGTAAACTTTTATGAAAATTCACTTTCAAACCAGACATAGATTCAAAGATAACAAGAGCTGCCCGCATAGCACGCACGTTCGCCCAACTCTTGTTCCCTACCAGCAGGGTATCATCCGCAAACTGAAGGTGAGAAACCACAGCCGGATTAGCCGAACCCACTGAATACCCGGTGAATAAGTTATTCTCCACCAAAGCCTTCATCACAATATTAAGACCTTCAGCTGCTAGTAAAAATAATTCATGAAGTTATTTGATTGGATGAAATGTTAAAAAGTTTTTTACTATCAAATAATAAAAAATAATGTAAAAAGCTTATTATCCATGGTTATATGAACTCGGTTCATTAACATGATAAAGTATCATCATGATGACTTGACAAAGAAAGTTGTATCATCAGGAGGTTATTTGATTAAATGCAATATTAAAAAGTTTTCTACTATCAAAGAATAAAAATTAAGGCAAAAACTTATTATCCATGGTTATATGAACTCGGTTTAGAGTACTAACGATGATAAATTTTGTTGTCATAAAAGAGCTCCTTTGTAATCTTAAGTTTATGAAAGATATGTCTTGATAGTTTGATTAGTGGTTAGCTAAAAAAAAAAAAAATTGCTAATAATATTTAACATCATTTAATTACATTGGTTTTTTTGGTACACAACCTATTAACATTTATTTTATATTGTATACTAATGACACTTCAAAAATATAATCCAAGCTTATATAAGTGAGGCCAGATGGCTGAATATTAACTATACACTAACATGTATATGCACATATCAACAATATCAAGTGGTTACCCAGTGTTGGCTACGACTTCTTACATTGAAATGGGAAGCATAGCAACAAAAAAACATCCTTGATTGGGTAACTAACAATCCAAAAATTGTTAATACTACTGCTATTGCAGGCTTAGGGATGAAATTGTGTCTAGCGAGGTATTTTTTCAAAACAGTTTTAAAAATTAATATAATAAGTTGAAATAAGGAAGAAATGTGACTCTTGATATATTTAATTTATCTAATATGATATATATACTTTGATAAACAGTTTAAAAATTGACAATGCTTGGAAAGATATAAATCAGGAATGTCTAAAATCAACTGAAGTTCCATTACCTATTCTGACGTGTGTTCTCAATCTCTCGCGTTTTATTGAGGACTAATGAAGACATATATTAATGATTTGCTTGTCAATTCCATAGAAATTTGAGTATTTATCTGTTCTTTCTATGTTCTTTGTTTTTTTACTTTAAATAAAAAAAAACACCACATGTGTAATTTATTTGGTTGAATTTAAAGATTATGTTATAATAATAATTATCTTGTAACGCATATGAGTTTTGATGAAGTTTGATTTGTAATGATATTTATATGTTAGATTCATTGTGGAAATGTTGACGACACAATTTTATTTTTGAAAAACTTACTAAATTATTTAAAGCACAAGGTGTTTCAAGAATAAAAACTTGTACTACACTCGAGTACAAAAAAATATATTACAAGACCAGAATTCAAAACTCTACAACAAGTAAGCAAGCAAGAAAGCAAACAAAACACAATAAAAATAAAGACAACTACATTCCAAAGAAGATTATAGAAAACTAACAAAAACCAATAGCACTTAAAAACTCAAGAGGGTGAGCCAACCCTACGATAGGAATTGGACACCTTCTAGAACCTAACAAACATTATGTTTTTTGCTGACGAAAAATAATAATATTTGTCATAAATGCATATTCATTCTTATTAGCTACCGTAGTTTTTTTTCCCTTGGAGTGATGATAAAATATTATTAAAAGTTAAGCAGAGCAGGTTTGGTTGCCCTATTTTAGTAACTCTGCAATTTTGGCTTCCTTTCCCTAAAATTTTGGTCTTGATTTTTTTTTAAAAATTAAACATTTATCCCCTATCTTCATTTGACCTTCAATTTTGATGACATGGACTTCATGTTATAGTACAATATTTTCTTAAATATAAGTTATTAAAATTTTAAAACATAAATAAATTAAAAGGAATCAAAATATGTATTGAAAGCTCTATTTTGATACAATCAGGGTGTCACAAATTTCCAAATACCAAATGAAGTTTTTATAAAAAAAAAAAATTGATTAAAAAAAAGGGTAATTCCCACATAAAAGCATAGATCAGACCGTATATTGTAACATCCCAAAACTAAGGAGTAGAAATTATTAAACTTTGAAAAATTACGATAGTAATTTAAAAGTTAAATTTAATTAGATTGATGATTTATGTTTGCGTTTATTATTTTATAGCTATTTATTTAAGAATTGGTTCTATAAATTAAATAAATAGTAGAAGCTAAACTATATGAAATGATCTGTTGAAATCCAATTTGAAGCATATCATTTGATTGCGAAACCGAACCAGCTATCTAATAGGGAGGGAGTAAAATTTAAATTAATATCAAAGGAGGAACAAGATGAGTTAGTTACCTACTATTATGTATATTGGTATTTTTTATAAAGCACCCTTATAAATAAATACAAAGGCATGTTAATTAGATATTAAAAACAGAGAAGGCCACACCTACGCAGAAGTAAAAGGAAGAGAAACGAGAGAAAAATATGCTTTGGTCGGTGACGAGATAATGACCGTTTAATTTCAATTCATTCTAGATTTCAACAGGTGAGTAATCACACCCTTTAACCCTTCCATGGTATATTGATTTTGAAAATAATTGCAATTTATTTGAATGATTTATGTGATGAAAACCTAACCCTATTAACCGAAGGATTTTATGAGAATCAATTGACTAATGTTATGGATTTCTGTTTTATATATATCTCTTATTGTTCGAAAGGTCAATTGTGGTCTTAGATTGAAGTCGATTAACTTTTTTTAACGTTACTTTGGAAGCACACAGATTAACATATTTTATGGGATGTATTGTAACCATGCATCTAATCTTTTAGTGTTTTATTTGTGAATATGTTGACTGCACAAATGATTATTCGAAACCTGTTACAAATTTGCACTAGAATTTATAAACTGTGTTTATACTTTGAAGGATTGTGCTTATATAGATGTATAAGTTTATACATGTATATGGTACTTATGTCTAGGATAAGTTTCGTGGCATTTATATGTTACTGAACCTATGCATATATATATATATATATAAGCCATATGAATGAAAAAGCCACCTTGTATTAACGTCTGCATACAGTGTTTATGTTTGCACTTGTTCTTTGATGAATTGCTATTATATAACTGTGATGATTGTTATAGTAGATTCTATACTAAAGTGAATATATTGATATGATAGTTACAATTAAAATTACGACTACTAAGATGAGTTATGTGCTTCATATCATGAGTCTTGTACTCCACAGTTACTTACCCAGATGAGCTATGTGCTCCATACAGATGAGTTTACTTCACATGAGATGAGCTTCGTGCTCTATATAGATGAGTCTTGTACTCCACATGAGATGAGCTATGTGCTCCATATAGATGGGTCTTGTACCCCACAGTTACTTGCTCGGATGAGCTATTTGCTCCATATGGATGAGTCTTGTACTCCATAATTATTTGTCTGAATGAGCTATGTGCTCCATATAGACGAGTCTTGTATCCCATAGTTACTTACCCAGATGAGCTATGTGCTCCATATGGATGAGTCTTGTACCCCATATTAGATGAGCTAATGCTCCATATAACATGGGTATTATAATAAAATTGTGATTGATTTAATTGTATTAACTATGTATATTTTAAAGACTATTTTAGAAAGAAAGTGGATACCATGGTTGATTTTTCCGATTACCGCGCCGGCTGAAAACAATACTCGTTTTTAAACTCGTGTGTATTATTCACGGGATTTCGTATCTCATTAGAGTGTTTTCAGATTTAGAGACTAAGACGAAGACCGTTGATGACATCGAAAGCTAGGGAGTTTGACATTTTAGAAGTGCCTCTACATTAGACTATATTGATAGTTTGAGAATCAGTGGACAAAATGCCTACATAGTACTCTGATTTTGGTAGTAGTTACTAAATGCCCAGTTTTAAGTATTTTAACCATTTATGATTTATTTCGAATTTATAATAATGAATTATGAATTTTACGAAGTTTGTTTATCAAAGGATTTATAATTAATTTTTCATCTGTTTCTTTAGAAAAATTTCTTGATAATTTCCGTTAACGTACAATAATTAAAACTTTAAAGTTGGACGTTACATATATCGAGTCAACAAATCAAGAAAACTAAAATAATTTGGAACTAACCCAAGAAATTGAATCTATGGCCATTACAAGATCAATTTAAAAAAATGAAGTTAGAAAACATTCTATAAGAAATAAATCTGATCAGCAACTAGTTAAAGGTTATCCACATAAGAGGTTAGAATGTTAATTTGGATGTGTTTTTTTTTTATTTGAAAGGACAAAGAAAGCATCAAATCAATTCATTAAAAAGAAAAGAAGTACAAAAAAGAAAAGGGGGGTCGAACCAAAACCATTTCAAAAGGTGACATATCTAAAGTTGGGCATACCCAACCTATTACTATTGTACTCCCTCCTAACAAAGTTAGGGATGTTATCAAATCAAAACAAGTCTAAAGAAGATAAAGATAGACCAAAATTCGCAATACTATCCACATAGATATTTCCTTCCCTGTAAATATGTGAAGCACAAAATCTCATCCTATGAGAAATATGAATACAATTTATCCACCTATTTCTTAGGCCCCAAGGTACAACATTGTTGGATTTTAAAGCAAGAATCACCAATTAAGAGTCAGACTCCAACCAAACATTAGAAAATCCCATCAAGGAAGCAATTTCAATGGCATTCATTGCTGCAATTAGTTCAGCGTAAAGGGCATTAGCATCACTAAGAAATTGAGAGAAGCCACCTAAACAAACACCTTTAGAGTTCCTAAAAATTCCACCAGCTGCTGCTCTTGTAGGATTCTTGATAGAGGCACCATCAGTGTTTACCTTCACCCAAGAAAGCATATCAGGAGCCCAAATAACTTCTTCGATCAAGGAAACCCTAGGAGGCTTGATATTTACTTTGCAAGCTTTCAAGATGGAGAATTCTAACATATTAGAAGCAGCCATTTTAGAGGTAAAGTTCCCTGATAAAGAGACTTTGGAGATGATCAAGTTAATAACTGATCTCCAATCAACAATTTTATCTTGAAACTGAATGTTGTTCCTCCTATACCAGATGATGTTTAATAAATTTATGATGCAAGCTTGAACTACCACTTTGCATTGAGGATTCCAACTGTTATTTAAAATAGCCCAAATATTCGCTGAAGAGTTGAAGAGCAAAGGCTTACTGAGAAGAGAGGCTAGCAAAGGAGCATTGAAAGAATAAATGAAAGGCGGTTTCCGCAAAGACATGACAAGATGAGCACATTGAAGGAAGATTACACCCTCTAAGCGCCAGATTATCATCAGTTGGGAGCTTGTTGTGCATGAGTCTCCAAGTCATCAAAGATTTTTAGGGAGGGATATCCGGACTCCATACATCTTTGGCCCAAGAAATATTTTGACCTACACCATACTTGAATAGAAAAGCCTCCTTAAGAGAAAGGTCACATGTTGAACTGCTTTTCTAAATAAGATTATCTTCTTTCGGATGCCTGGGAAGAGTAATTTGCATAACAAGTTGATTTAAAGTGGGTTAAGAATCTAAGACAAATTGAGGAACGTGCCATAAAGAATTTTGAATGTAATCAAAAATCCTAGCTGTTAGACTGCTATGAACAGTATCTGGAAAATTAAGAATAGATGCAACAGGTTTATCAAGCCAGGTATCAAGCCAAAAATTAATGTTTTTTCCATTACCTATGATCCATCTGCAATTGTCATTGATGTTATTGATTCCGAAACACTGCTCCAAATAGAACAGAAAATATGATAAGAAATGATTTTCCTTCCCCTAAACACCTTACTTATAAGAAGAATGGCCCAATCTTCATTAGAGTTTTTGAGACCCCAACACATCTTCTAATTAGTTGCTTCGTTCAATGTATACAGAGACCTCAATTCCGAACCACCTTCTGAAAAAGGTTTACAAACCTTGCTCCAAGAAACAGTAACCAACTTCCTTTTGGATATGTCACCGCTCCAAATAAAATTTCTGATCCAAGCTTCAACTTCTTTTAACAAGGAATTGGGCCAAGAGTACAAAGTGATTGTGTGCATCATCATTCCTTGAATCACAGACTTAACCAGAGTGACTCTTCCTGCCATAGATAAAAGTGAGGCTTTCCAAGCACCAAGCTTAGACTTAATCTTATCTGCAATAGGTTGCAAATGATATTTCTATGGTTTCCCCTTAAATATTGGAACTCCAAGATAAGAAAAAGGGAGAGAACCTTTATTAAAACCTATAAGATTAGTTATATGTTCCAGTCTTGCATTAGAAATAGAACCATAATAAACAATAAACTTGGAAGGATTGATAACTTGATCTGAAGCCAAAGCATAACAGTTGAACAGGTCCATGAGAGCATTGATTGAAGATAGCTTTCCTCTACAAAATATCATTATGTCATCAACATAAATGGAGTGAGAGGGGACCTGAACTCTTCTAGTTCCTTTAATGAGATCGAGCTTGCCTTGATCCACAAGTTTAGAGATGTTCCTGCTTAAGACGTCCTCAACAATGCAGAAAATAAATGGAGAAAAAGGATCTCTGTAACGCCCGTTTCGATTATTTAAATTATTTTGTAGAGTATAGAGAATATTTATATGATTTTATGTGATATGTGTGATTTTATTAAGTGACTTATTTTATTGTTTAATAAAATAAGATTTGAAAATAAAATAAATATTAAGTTGTGGGGTTGTTTTAGAATTACATAGAGTTATGAGGGAATAAGTGAAATAAGATAAATTAGTTAGAAAACATAAAAGGGAAAACCTAGGTTTAGAAACTGTCAGTACGTACAATTCAGAAATTGGGAGAAAAAGGGAGAAAACTAGAAGTGAAGAACCAAGAGGCTGCTGCTCCAATTCTCTTAAGGTAAGGGTAAGCTAGCATTACAATTTCATTAAAGCATGTTATTCATGATTATAGTTAACAGATTTTAGGATTAATTCATGTAAATTAAGAACTTGAGAACTAGATCAAAAGTGATGAACTGATGATTAGATAATGAGAAACTGTACCTTTGTTGTAGAAAACTGTTTACAGACCATAGGGTAACCCATAAACATCATTACAGTCGAAATCGGGGAGGAACATGATGAAAATTGAGATTTTTGGTGAAAATTGTCGTAACCCCGTAACTGTTCTGTCATCGCTCGCCACAGCGAGCAACCAGCTCGCCACGGCGAGCATTCTTCATAAGCTCGCGAGGCGAGAAACCCACTCTCCACAGCGAGTAACCTCTAGCTGACTCGCGAGGCGAGCAACCCAACTCGCCATAGCGAGTGACCCCTGATAGCTCGCAAGGCGAGAGATCCTACTGCCATAGCGAGCAGTTCTGTATCAGACTGCCTCCTTAGAATTATGCGACTCTTGTCGCACGAATTGTTATGAGATGACCCCTGGGTTAGAATTAAACATTGCTGCAATAACAAGATGACATGTACACTATTATTTAAATGTTTGATTTTGTCAGTGGTGACATATATAATTTTGTATGCTTTCTTTTGAACTGTAAGAGATGTGTTATGTGATCGTTTATGATATTGTTATGTCTTGAGACATTTGATGTGCTGCCATGTTGCTATTTGTTATTGATTAAAAGTTGCACGTGTTATTCTAAGTTTATGAGTTATGATCCAAATTATTGGAGTCATTTATGTTGTATGAGTTATAAGATGTAGAGCCCATGCATAATCATTCAGAGACGAGGGCTCATGCCCTAGGAGCTTTTGCTCAACAGAGATGAGAGCTCATGCTCTAGGAGTATTTTTATGCTCAAACAACGACGAGGTATTATGCCCTAGGAGTATATTTATACTCAATAGCGACGAGGGCTTATGCCCTAGATTGGTACCATATGCATGAATAAGATGTCTAAGTTGCATAGTCAAGTTGAAATTGCATTGTCGAGTCAAACTGTTAAGTTGAACTATGATGCTAAATTATGATGATGATTATGACGTTAATTAAGATGTTATATGATTATTGTTGTGAATGTATTTGATGTTTATGTTGTTAAATATAATTATTGAATTATATGTTTAATGCCTTTGTTTTGTGAATCTCACCCCTTCTGCTTGGAAATGTTGCTCTTCATATGAGTAACTTGCAGGTGATTAAGCTTATAGCTGTTGTTTGCTGTTGTGAGAGGCTACCCTCACTGTGTCCTTAGGTGCTCTGATACGTAACGGGATGGGAACCTTTATAACTATTTTCTATTCCTTACATATTGATTATGATTTAATATTAATAAGTTTCAGTTGAATTTATGTTGAGAAGTTTTGATGAGGCCTGCGTGTCAAAACTATTTTGTTAATTTGAATTTTTAATCCGCTGCGAAGTTTTGAACCTTTATGATTATTATTATACGAATGATAAATCGTTATTTATTCTATTTTGACATTTTTAGAAATGTAGCATTCCGTTTATTAAGAAATTTTTACTTTGAGAAAACGGGGTGTTACAATCTCCTTGTCTAACTCCTCTCTTGCAATTAAAATAACCATTCAATCTATCATTAACATTAATAGATAAACTGGCTGAGTTAAGGATGGTACTGATCCAAGAACAAAATTTGTCATTAAAACCAAAACTTCTTAAGACTTTGAGAAGAAACTTCCATTCTAAAGTGTCAAAAGCTTTAGAAATATCTACTTTGAAAGCTAGATTTCCTGCAAAAGACTTGTTATGAAGTTGATTGATGGCTTCTACGCAAATAGAATCTCTGATGTTTCATCCTTGAATAAATCCTCTCTGCTGAGTAGATATGATATTCTTCATGATAGGAGCCAACCTGTCTACTAGGATTTTAGAAATAATCTGGAATTTGAAATTAGCAAGAGCTATTGGCCTGTATTGGGTAACTGACACTGCATTAGGGACTTTAGGAATAAGGACAATGGTGTTAGAGTTGAAATTAGAAAGCAACCAATCTTTAGTAAAAAAATCTAAGACATCATTGATCACATCATTCTTAACAATATCCCAATAGGTTTGATAAAAGTTTGCACAAATCAGTCAGGGCCAGGGGCACTATCTTTTTTCAAAGAGCAGACAACCTGAAAAATTTCTTGAGGAGTGGGAAGCATATTAAGCAAGTGATTCAAGTCATCAGATATTAACTTAGGAACAACTCCATCTATTAATTCACCAACCTGCAAATCCTGCACAGAAAAGTTAGTTGAAAAAATATTTTGAAAGTGATTTGTGATGTGCGGTAAGATTTGATTTGGCTCAGTAATCATGTTCTCCCCATCCATAATGTAATTTATAAGTTTATAGGTGTGTTTGATTTTGGTTAGACGGTGAAAATATTTGGTGTTTCTGTCCCCTTGAGAGTGCCAAGATGTGTTGGATTTTTCTCTCCAGAACTCTTCTTCCTTCAAAGCATTTTCTAATGATATTTGAGCAAAGAGTCAGAAGCACCATTGATGTCAATTTCAGCTTGAATGGATATTAAATTTTGCTCAGCTTATTTGACAAGAATGTTAACATTACCAAAGACAGTCTTGTTCCAAATCTTAAGTTTTTGCTTCAGGATCTTCAACTTCTGATTAAGAATAAACATAGGGCACCCCACTACATTTGTATTCCAGCTTTGTTGAATCAAATTTCTACACTCTTCATGAAGGCTCCACATAATTAGAAATTTAAATTGAGAGACAAATGATGTTGGCATAGTTTCAAATTCCACCAACAAAGGGAAACGACTAGACTTCAATTTTGTTAAGGTAGAAACATTTAAAGAAGAACACATATCCAACCAAGCTTGGTTACATATTTCCCTATCTAACCTTCTTTCTGTATACCTGCGGCCTCCTCTAACATTGGACAAGGTAAACTGCACTCCTCTAGTTGGGAAATGGAAAAAGCAATTGGAATCGGACCAAGTAAAAAAATCATTCATAGGGGTCCTTGCAGGAGGAGTGGCGCCCCTATTTTCATGGGATTCTAAGATGGTGTTAAAATCCCAAATAGAGCACCAGGGAATATTATATTGGCTTTGGATAGTTTCTAAGGTTTGCCATAAAAGTCTTCTATGTATGTAGTTAGTAGAAGCGTATATGGTAGAGATAGAGTAGGTTATGTTGTTTTCTTGGATGGAAAAGGATATTTGTTGGTCAGTGATGGATAATATAACATGGTTAATGTGATTAAGGCATATACACCAAAGGTTGGGGGTCTAAAGAGTTCCTATTATTTAGGGCAAAAAGTTTAAAATGCAATCTATTAATCCAGTTTCTAGGGAAATGTTCAAACAAAAGCTAAGGTTCAGAGATAATGATAATCTGAGGTTTGTGCTTCGAAAGTAAATTTTGGAAGGCTAACCTTGAAGGGGATTTAGCTAAACCCTTGATGTTCTAATATAAGCATTTCATTTGAAAAGCTTAGTTGGAACCTTAGAACGAGTAAGGTATGAACTACTTGCCTTTGAATTGTTGGTTTTCTGGCTGTTCTTCTTAAATGACCTTCTTGTGACTAATTTGAAACCAGATGCATCCATATTGATTTAATTTTCTTGTTGTATTTGTGCATCTATGTCTGCTTCATTTGCAAGCTTAGCCACCAAATCAGCTTCCTGTTGATAACTTCCTCATCTACACCAGCTAGGTTTTCCCATGATTGCTTAAAAAAGTGCATATCATTTTGTGACCTTAAAGACAAGTCTTATGATGGGGTAAATTCGCAATTGCATGGTTTACCGAAGTACTAAATAAGAGTATCATTTCGACAGGTAGTTATGAATTCAATAAACTATTATGAATGATTATAAGAGAATTTAATAGTTGGAAAGTTGGGATTTTGTTTGATTTAAAATAATAATAAAAAGTGTCTTGGGATTATTGGTTTGTCATGGTAACAAATCCTTCACAAATCAAACCTTAAACCTAGAACTTTATGTTGGACCTATTTTCTAAAGAAAAGTTTCCCTTTAGCCTATTACATCTCCTTTCAGTGTCAATGAGTGTGTTTCTCTTGCAACCATGCATATTCTCATGGTTGATTGCTATAGAAATCCTTGAAGAACAAAACTTTATTGTCTCAAGGTTTGCTAGACTATTCTCATGTTTTGCACTCCTTGTCTAATTTCACTTGTTCCAATATCAAAGCTTCTTCTTTCGATGCTTCACTTTGACATTTGTGATTATGAATTAACAAGTACTAACCCTCCGTTGTCGCTTTATGAATTTGATACTTGTTAATTCATTATAAAAACGGTGAAATTAGATTAGAAAATAGATTTACATAAAATTAGGGTTCAAGGCTTGGTTTGATAGGGATTATGTCATCAGACTCATCCAAAGGCTTTGTTTCAAGCGTACACTAATCACAACTTCAATCATTTCTTATGAACCTATTCAACCCAACAACAAGTTTCAAGTGAGTGTGTGTGTGTAGCCCAGCCCTTTTCTTGCGCCTATGTAAGAGATATTGTGGGGAAATACGTTCTAACCTTAATACTAAATTAACCGAGAAAAGTCCTTTCTTCATTTCATATAAGAGATGTAATATCCTGCTCGTTAATTCGCGACGTTTTATCGTCTAACTAGTTTTGTACGCGTAGTAGTCTGAAGGGCAGTTTGGTAATTGAAACTGAGGGGTATTTAATTGTCTTTTGTCCCTAAATCCTTCATTTTGTTTTACACTTCTCTCTATAAGAAGATCAAGTCAGAAACTTCTCTCCCTTCTCTCTATACTATCGCCTCTCCTTCTCTCTTTTGCATGGTCTATGCTTCAAATCAGTCATGAGGAATCAAGTTGTGATGGTTCTAAGTTGATTTAGTGGAGTAGAATAAAGATATTGGGACACTGCTCCTTCCTTTCCAATTGCTTTGAAGCTAGTTGGTGATTCAAGCTTCCGTTTGATCGTGCCGTGTTGATTCCAGCTTTATGATTGTATGTTTCCTAATATATATATATATATATATATATATATATATATATATGTTGTTGTATAATTATGTTGAGACTAACTAGTTTATGTATCAGATTTCCGACTTATGTATTTATGTATTGTAATATTAAAGCAACCAGTACCAGATTTAATGCGCGTGTTATATATTCTAGACGCTTATAATACGGGCGTTACAAGAGAGGTGGAAATCATTTTGATCTTTTGACAATTATAGTTTAGGAAGGAATTATAGAAGCTACTTTAATTGTTAGAGGAACACCACCTTCACGTGGGAAGTTAGTGAGGCCTACACCTACCCCCCTAGCGTTAGTAATGCTCCCTTATAGATATATTTGCTTCGACCTTCTTGATAATCAACCAGTTTCAGGTACTTGGTCACCTTGATTTGATCTTTTTATTTCCCCCACACTACCCTATACTAATTTTACTCTGAAGACTTTTAAGGGTCAATTTACCATTAAAGTTAGAACCTGCTCCTTAAAATACCTACCTACACAATTACTCAAAGACTCCAAGTTTGTGATTTTCTCAAAGAGAATTTTCACAATAAAACATGATATGGGTATAGCAAGAACACTTAAAACACGAGAGATCACTTTCATGTACAAGAAACAACCATTTTGGAAGAGACGTAACAAAAAATTTATGTCATAATTTACAATAAAAAAAACAAGCTGCTTTTCATGCCTTTCGCAACAAAACAAAACAAAAAATTTAAATTCAAGGTGGTTTGGAAACTTATGACACTTTAACTAAACAAGACACTTTATCGGCTCCCCCCTTACTTGGGATGTCTTTAACAAATCCGACCGGGTGGATAGTAGAGCAATCAACTAATTTCAAAGTCATCTCGGTAGGTTTCAACTCACCTATACCTATCCTCTTAAAGAGTGACAAAGGCAATAAGCTAACACTAACTCCTAGATCGCACATGGCTTTATCAATGGTTTCACTTCCAATAACATAAGGAATGGTAAAACTACCAGGATCTCTGAGCTTTGGAGGCAACTTTTTATGACAACACTATTTTCCCTGGTCAAAGCTATTGTCTCATTATGCTACATCTTTATTTTCTTTGAAAATATATCTTTTAAAAATTTAGCATATAAAGGCATCTGAGACAAAGCTTCCGCAAAGGGAATATTAATGCATATCTTTTTCATCATATCAATAAATTATTAAATTGTGCCTCCAAGTTAGGCTTAGCAAGCCTTAGTGAAAAAGTAACTTTGGTTTCATGAGATGGTGATTTAGGTGATTTTTCATTTTCTCTTATGGCTTCCTCACCTTGAGGCTTAACACTCTCTCCCTCAATGTTCCTAGCTTTTACAACGGTATCCTCTAATTATTTACCACCCCCTAAAGTAATAGCATTTATGTGGGCTTTGGGGTTGTTTTCAGTTTGACCTGGAAAGACTCCCAGTGTTTGAGAGGAAGCAACCACTTGTTGGGCCACTTGGAAGATTTGGGTTTCAAGCATCTTAGTATGAGTAGCAATGGAGTCTACCTTAGAATTGAGTTTGGCAAGAGAGTCATTCAGAAAATCCAGTTTGATATTTCAGCTCTTGAAGTTGCTTGGATTGTTTCATAACATAACCTTGCATTAAAATTTCCAAGCTAGATTTCTGATGGACTCTCTGATTGTTTGTATAACCAGGTGGTGCTGTTTGTCCATTGGAATTTTGAGGAGTTTTGCAAAAGTTTTGATTTTGCCTCATTCCTTGGTTCTATTGAGCATAATTTAATTGCTCAACACCTTCAATAGCACTACCTAGTTGGCAATCAACGCCAATATGGCCAAAAAAACACGACAAACTTCACAAGGAGATGAAACAGGAGCATGTGTGACAGCGCTAGTATTCATTTTGTCAAATTTTTGTGTGAGTGCGTCAACCTTAGCAGCTAGATGATCAAGGGTAGAAATTTCATACATACCTACCTCTTTTCTAGAGGGTGAAGAAGCAGTGATGGCTCTCTCATTACTCCACTGGTAGTGGTTTTGGGCCATGTCCTCGATCAAGGCATATGCTGCTGTATAGTTCTTGTTCATTAAAGTTCCACCTGCAGCTGCAAAAACAGTCGTTTTTGTGGTATATGATAAGCCATTATTAAAGGTGTGGTCAATGAGCCGCTTCTCTAGACCATAATGGGGACAAAGTCTAAGCATGTATTTAAAATGCTCCCATGCATCGTAAAGAGATTCCCCATCTTTCTGAGTGGATCGTGTGATTTGATCCCTCAGTTTAGCAGTTTTACAAGGGGTAAAGAATCGAGCAAGGAACGCTTGCCTCATTTGGTCCCATGAAGTGATAGAACCAACTTCCCACTTCCAATAAAGAAAAAGGAAAGAGGTGCAACCTTACGGCCTCTTGGTTTGCCTTCAAGGTTCCACTGAGTCTTATAAAGGTTGAAATATGCTTATTCGGATCCTTAGTGGGTGATCCAGAAAACTCGTTTTGCTGCACAAAGTTAAGGAGTGCAGGTTTAATTTCAAAATTGTTACCCTCAACCGTTGGGTACACAATAATATCATGTGACTCTTCGATAGAAGGGGTTGCATACTCTTTGAGAGTGCGTTTCTCAGCCATAGCGTTATTATTTCGTGCTTCTTTCTTTCTTTTTTGCAAGAACTTTTCGATCTCGGGAATGAATTCACCAAGACTTTTGCTTCTTCGCATAAAAGAATAAGAACCCAAGAAGTTAACGGTAAAAAGAAAGAAATAGAAAAAGAAAGAAATAAAGAAGAAGAAAAAGAAAAAAGAAAAATTCTAACCACTACCAAAAAGTTAATCAAATTGCCTAACTCCCCGGCAGCGGCACTAAAAAATGATTGGGTAAATCCGCAAGTGCATGGTTTACCGAAGTAGTAAATAAGAGTATCGTTCCGACAAGGAGTTATGAATTCAATTAACTATTATGAATGATTAGCAGAAAATTTAATAGTTCGAAAGTTGGGATTTTGTTTGATTTAAAATAAATAATAAAAAGAGCCTTGGGATTATTGGTTTCTCATGGTGACAAATCCTTCACAAATCAAACCTTAAACCTAGAACTTTATGTTGGACCTATTTTCTAAAGACAAGTTTCTCTTTAGCCTATCACATCTCCTTTTGGTTGATTGCTATTGAATTTATTGTCTCAAGGTTTGCTAGACTATTCTCATGTTTCGTAATCCTTGTCTAATTTCACTAGTTCCAATATCAAAGCTTCTTCTTTCGATGCTTCGCTTTGGTATTTGTGATTATGAATTAACAAGTACTAACCCTCCGTTGTCGCTTTATGAATTTGATACTTGTTAATTCATTATAAAAATGGTGAAATTAGATTAGAAAATAGATTTACATAAACAATCCCAAGACAAGAAGCGTCTACTCACTCATGTTCATTTTATACATAGAAGAAAAGAAGAAGAAGAAGAAGAACATAAAATAAATAAATAAAAAGGAAGAACTTTTATTAAAAGAAACAATTGTCACTTATTATTTCCAAGTACAAAAGATTATTCTACAGGTCTGATAGCCCCTCTATTTATAGTCTAAGGAGCAGCATAAATTTTCACTAAATCGGAATATAAATTTGTACAAAATCGACACATAAAAAATGCACCAAATCAGAACATAAAATTGCACTAAATCTTCTCATAAATTTCTGCTAAATCAGCTCATAAAGCTGCGCCAAATCTTTCCAAGTGCTAAGTTTTTGAAGCAAAACAGCAAAAAGGGGAATTGATATTTTTGCACAAGATCTCCATATTTTTGACCAGAATCAGCTCCAAATCTCCTTTCTTTTGCTCCAAGACTCAATCTTTCAAACATTTGTTCCTAAAATTAAATAACTTGCAATTGAAGTAAAATAGCTCTAAAAATTAAATAAAAACATATAAAATCTGAATAACATAGACTCAAATAATATATGAAAACACTAATTATTGACTCATCATCTTGCTCCTGACTTGAATCTTGATCATCTGCTACATCATTATTCAAGTGTGTGGCATCAACAAATTCGGATGCTTGTGAGCTTCCTTCACTTTCTTTACCATCAAAAGGGATACCTTCATTTCGGTTCAGAGCTGCAACAGGGGAGTTGGTATTGTTTTCATCCATTACAAGGTGTCCAGTCTTCTGTGTTCCCTATTTCTTTGTTTCATCGTTTTCTGATGCGCCTATTGTTCCCTTTTTCTGTTGTTCAGTCTTCGTTGTTCCCTCTTATCCAAACAACATTTTGTTTCTCTATGGGATCCTTACCTTTATCTTTGATTATTTTCTCAGTTGGCTTGCCTTTTATGTTTTCTTGTGGCTTCCCATCATTACTCCTTTTACTGGCTTTCCTCCAAACACTCAAATTATGACCTACAGCTTCGCAAAAAACACAGAAGTTAGGCACACTCTCATACTCCAACTCCACAAAGAATGCGTATCCCTTCAGTTCCACTAGAACCTCATATCTCAGTTCTTTACTCGAGTCAATATATATCAATACTCGCGCAAAATGACCAAACGTCATTTCAATTGCTGGCTTGCTTGTGACAAAATTGACACAAATCGGGGGTGCCCACACTACTTGCAATCGCAAAGATGATCATTTTTCTCTAGTACTCCTGTGCCAAACCATGAATCTTAAGCCAAACTTGTGCAAAAGTATTTGTTTGTAGGTTAGGGTTAAAATATTTGGTCCATGGAAAAAGTTTCAGTAACCCAGGATTCAACATCCAAAACCCAACCGATCTCACTCTTCTAGCATCTTCAGCAGATGAGTAAACAAACTCATAGAACCCTTTTCCAATGGAGGTGACACCCCATGGAGCTAGGTTTTTCCAAACAGGCTTTAGCTTTTCTTTTAGGGCAACGACAGTTGATGGACAAGAGCCTTTCGGCCATATGATTCGAGCATGCAAATTATTCTTGCATGTCTCCATACCCAAATCACATTCCTCATCAGGAATCGAAATTGAAAACTTGTCCCCCTTGATGGTAGCTTTAGGGAGCTGGCTTGAGGGTGTATTGGATATGTTAGTTAGGGCTTCGACAAAAGACATTTGAGCTTTGGATAGGGTTTGGTAGGGTAGTTTTTTTTGGAGCGATTGAAGCATCATCAGATTCGTTGAGACATTTCCAGTTGATTGGTAGCGGTTCAAAGGTGGATGGTGGCTGTTTAGGCATGGCGGTGGTTAAAGGAGGAGAAACCATTACGGAAGATGTTGAACAGTAATTAGGTCGCCAGAGAAAATTTCATCGCGTTTTGGTCGTTTTTCAATTTTTTAGGACGTGTTGGAATAAGCCAGAAATGAGCAAGTGAATGATCAATGAAATTAAGGATCACTAAGAATCCATTCATTAATGGTGGTTATAGAAAGGTGGAAGTTTAAGGATGGACATACACTATGTTTATTATTCATAACACTCCCCTTTGGATGTCCATTAGGATATTCGTCATTAAAACCTTAGGAAGAAAAAACCATGTAGGAAAAAAATCCCAGTGATGGGAAAAGGGTACAACATTCGATATATCTGCCTCGTTAAAAACCATACTAGAAAAACCTAGTGGGATAAAACTACGACGAAGGGAAAAAGAGTGCAGAATATATTTATTTATCCCCTTTAACTAAACAATCATCTATGAAACAATAAAAACCAATCTTTTGTACCCATTGCTAAAACAAATTATTTAGAAATTACTTTAGAAAAGGTTTCCAAGATTGTCCATGGGTGAATATGTTGAGTAGTTAAATCACTACTATCCTGAAGATCATATGTGATCATAACTTTGAAAAACAATGTTTTGTTATATCTCCCTTAATGTACCATCCTTTTCAATTGAGCAATGCACATTGTGTTATATTCATAACGGATTGTTGCATCCATTATTTGGAAGACAAACTGCAACTTTCTTCTAATTCTTCTGGAATACAAGATGCAAGTTTCTTCTATGTGTTCAATCAAAGGACTCAAAGAATACATTCTCGCCTTTCTTTATGCAGGGCTAAAATTTCATTATTAGCATCACAAAAATAACCTGCATATCTAATATAACAGAGAAACAAATAAAATATCATAACATGAATAATCAGCAACGTACATTATAGTCTCTCAATTAAACTAAAATTGTGTACTTCAGGACCAATTAGTTCTTCATTATTTACTCAAATTCTCAAACAATTTTTGTCTACATATACTGACAATCTCCTTCCTGTTTTCAAGGTATTTTGTTGTTGGGAAAAAGAAGCGGACGAATGATTTCTTCAGATCATCCCAAGTAGCTATGATGCCACTCGGAAGTATGTTGAAATTTCATAGCAATAGCTTTAATCTCTTGGGCAGTTACTCTAGAAACATCCAAACTGTGATTTGTTCTTATGAAATCAGTCAAGTTTTGGAACATATTTACGAGTTATGTTCAAAATGGGGAAATAACTCTCAAAGACAACCTTCATTCTCTTGCTGTGCTATTTAGGGTGTTGAGACAACATGGACTTTACGTTTCACCTGGTATATATCTCAACTTATTCACATTTTTTTTAAGGAATCTCAATTTATTCACATTAATGATTCATTTTTTGTGTTTTTAATTTGGATCGGATACATATTAGACAACTCCATATCGGTGTAATGTTCATATCCTCATTTCTTTTAATTATGTTTTTTATATCATAGAAATAAACACTTAATGATTATAAAGTAATATTAATGTTATACCTGTAGGATAGTCATCTTTATAAGTTAGACCAGTTTACCCATATGGTAGCCATCTTATTAAGTATGAAACTTTTTCGTACTTCAAAAACACACTACACATTATCGTAATTGCATACTGAATTTTTCAATCTTGTATTAGTTTCTTATTTATATATATATATATATATATATAAATTAATATGTTTCTAGTGGTTGTTTAATATTATCGTGGTTGTCTAATAAAAATACTAGACGTGTTCAACCAATTCAAGGACGAGCAAGGAAACTTCAGTGAAACATTGGTCGTAGATGTTGAGGGCATGTTAAACTTGTATGAAGCCTCACATATGATGCGTTCATGGTGATAATATTTTGGAAGAGGCTTTGGCTTTTACATCTAGTCACCTTCAGTCCATGGCCACCCGATTGAGTCCTTCTCTTGCAGCATAAGTAAAACAAAGCTTAAGACAATCTCTACGCAAAAACTTGCCTAGGCTAGTGGCAAGAAGTTACATCTCCATCTATGAGCAAGATTCATCCCATAATGAAATTCTACTTGCATTGGCAAAATTGGATTTTAATATGCTCCAAAGCCTACATCAAAAGGAATTTGGAAATATTAGCAAGTAAGTACTTTATCCACGCCCTGCCTAATTTAAAACAAAATATAAAAGTATATTAAATTGAGTTCAAAAAATAATTATACTAATTTCCTATAATATTTTTTGTCTTTGTATATAGGTGGTGGAAGGAGTTGGATATTGCTCAAAAACTACCGTATGCACGAGATAGAGTAGTAGAATGTTGCTTTTGGGTTATGACAGTATATTTTGAGCCCCAATATTCTCAATCAAGGAAAATGATGTCAAAATTTATCTCCATTTTATCATACATTGATGACACATATGATGCATATGGAACTATTGATGAATTAGAACTTTTCACAAAGGCAATTGAAAGGTTAGCACATCATACAACATTAATGTTTAGAATAATTGAATTTGTGGCCAAACTTTAGAGTTAAAACCATATTAAATTTATCTTTAACATACAATATTAATGTTAAGAATAATTGATTTCGTGACCAAACTTTAGAGTTAAAACCATATGAAATTTATCTTTAATCTAGTCATCAAGTTTAGAGTTGGAAATTTTTTAATAATAACTTCAATTTATCCATCTTCAATCATGGTTGCTAATTCAATTTTTGTGAAGAAATATAGACATATTTTTTTCACATATAATTGTACTCGACATGATTTTTATAACAATTGAGTAATGATTAATATTGCAGTCAAAATGAGTTTTAGGTGGGATATTATTTGCTTGGAGGATCTTCCGGATTACACGAAGTTGCTTTATAAATCACTCTAAGATGTTTATGAAGAAATAGAGCAAGAAATGAAGAAAGAAGAAAGAGAATACACCCTTGGCCCCTTCTTAAAAGAAGTAAGAGTTTAGCTTTATTGTTAGTATTATTAGTAATAATAAAGCATTATTAAAAAAAAGTTTTCTACTATCAAAGAATAAAAATGAAGGCAAAAACTTATTATCCATGGTTATATGAACTCAGTTCAGAATAATAACGATCATAAATTTTGTTTTATCGTAAAAGAGCTCCTTTGTAATCTTAATTTTACGAAAGATATGTCTTGATAGTTTGATTAGTGGTTAGATAAAAACTAAAAAAAATATTGCTAATACAATTTAACATCATTTAATTACATAGGTATTTTGGTACACAACCTATTAATATTTAATTTATATTGTATACTAATGACAGTTCAAAAATATAATCCAAGCTTATACGAGTGAGGCTAGATGGCTGAATTCTAACTATACACCAACAACAGAGGAGTACATGCACATATCAACAATATCAAGTGGTTACCCAGTGTTGGCTACGACATCTTACATTGGAATGGGAAGCATAGCAACAAAAGACATTTTTGATTGGGTAACTAACAATCCAAAAATTGTTAATGTTGTTGTTATTCATTGCAGGTTTAGGGATGAAATTGTGTCTAGCGAGGTATTTTTACAAAACCGTTTTAAAAATTATTATAATAAGTTGAAATAATGAAGAAATGTGACTCTTGATATATCTAGTTTATCTAATATGATATATATACTTTGATAAATAGTTTGAGCAGAAAAGAGAACATGTTTTTTCGTACTAGGAATGTTATATGAGGGAATATGATATGAATAGAGAAGCTGACATTCAAGAATGCCAAAAGAAAATTGACAACACTTGGAAAGATATAAATCAGGAATGTCTAAAACCAACTGAAGTTCGGTTACCTATTCTGACGTGTGTTCTCAATCTCTCGCGTTTTATTGAGGTTTTTTACAAAGATACAGATAACTACACACACTCTGACAGACTAATGAAGACATATATTAATGATTTGCTTGTCAATCCCGTGGAAATTTGAGTATTTATTTTGTTTTTTCTATGTTCTTTGTTTTTTTACTTTAAATAAAAAAAAACACCACATGTGTAATATATTTGGTTGAATTTAAAGATTATGTCATAATAGTAATTAGCTTGTAATGCATATGAGTTTTAATGAAGTTTTATTTGTAATGAATTTTGATTTGTTACACTCATTGTGGAAACGTTGACGACACAATTTAATTTTTTAAAAATTTACTAAATTATTTAAAACACAAGGTGTTCCAAGAATAAAAACTTGTACTACACTCGAGTACAAAAAATATATTACAATACCAGAATTCCAACCCTACAACAAGTAAGAAAGCAAGAAAGCAAACAAAACACAATAAAAATAAACACAGCTACATTCCGAAAAAGATTATAGAAAACTAATAAAAACCAATAGCACTTAAAAACTCAAGAGGTTGAGCCAACTCTAAAATAGGAATTGGACACCTTCTAGAACCTAACAAACATTATGTTTTTTGTTGACGAAAAATAATATTATTTCTCATAAAGCCGTGTTCATTCTTAGATAGATTCCTTACCCTTTGGGTTTGTGTAGACCTTATGTTAAGATTGATAAATGTTAAGTTAGAAAAATTATGAACTTATGATATTAGAACCCCTTTTGCCATTGATTGTTGAAATTGTGATGTTTGTTGCTATGCAATTGTTTTGTATTGATTTTAATGTACTCAGGATGAATTGTGATTATTATGAGCTTGGTTTTGAGGTTTTTCAGTCAAAAACACAAATTCTGAAGGTCTGGAACGATGAATGTTCGCTTAAGCGAGAAAAATCTTACTCAAGCGAGATTCTGCAAGTCTGGGCTGATGGAGGCTCGCTCAAGCAAAATTAATGTCGAACCAAAATAAATTTTGCTTGGAATCTCTCTTGCACGAGATTCCACAACACATCAATTTTTTAAAAAAACTCTTATGGTTCAGTGGTATCGGCAACGCCTTTCCTTGCAGTTCTTTCAACGTTAAAACCCCTCAATGCCGAGTAATTGATACACATTACCTCTTAAAATAATAAGGGTGAATTGCATGAGCAAACATTGGCAATTTCAATGACGAGTGGTATTTGAGAGTTAGTCAAGTTTTTGTGATAAATGCCCGGGTAGAATTATGTCCAGGTAAGGGTGAGACCTAGAGCCTCGGCTTAGGCAACCGAGATTAAGTAAGGTATCACGCCTTTAACCATAACATGAATACGACAAGTATATGTTTATGAACAAGAATGATATGTAAGTACTTTACCGTTAATCGGGTAGGTCACGGACCCGTGGTAAATGATGACACTCTGTCATTACGTAATTTTTTATGTATTTTAATCACAATTTAGAGTTCACAAGGTAACTTAAGCAGCAAGAAAAGCAGAAAAACTGAAGAATTCATAAAGGACCAAAACGTGTCACGATTGGTACAAAACCTGACACGACTCAAGAAGACAAAAACATGCTCTCTGCCAAGGCAAAAATGTGTCACGTTGACCAAAACGTGACACGATTTCAAGAAACCCTAATTTAGAAGTTTGTTATACAAGGCAAATCGTGTCACGATTCTGCAAAAACGTGACACGATTTGAGGCGAATTTCTGTGCCTATTTAAGCTGAAGGCTATTCTAAAAACAAGGGTTACGATTTGAGAAGAGCAAAGTGCGATTTTTACACTGGAAGACGGCTGCAGGGGCGATTTCTTCACCTTGTAACCAGTTCATGTATATATTGTTACCTCTAATGATTATGTTATTTATAAATTCAATTATGAGTAGCTAAATCCATTAGAGGTTAGGTCTGAGATGATTCTTTGTAACCCTAATTGACATATGTTGCTGTGAAACTCTATTTATTGTGAATGACAATTTAGTTTTTATTCAATTCAATTGTTCTTAATGCTTTATATATTCTGATCACATATATATATATATATATATATATATGATTTGGTGAGAACGAACGACTACTGACCATAGCTTTCGACTTTGACCTAGTTGAATTGTTCTAATAATTATAATTAGTCTAGGAATGGATAATTCTTTATTAGTGATATTAGGTTAACGTACTTCAAACCTTCGAAGATTATTAGACCACCTAAGGGATTAGGGGCTGTAATCTGAGAAGAGGGTCCTAACTCAAGGGATTGATTAGGACTATTTTGTTAACTATCGTGAAACTAGAAAATCATTCATAAGAATAGGTGCAGTGACCAATTAGGGGAACTCAGATGATTCGAAGACCTAACTCATCTCTCTCTTATTTTAAACAATCAATTTACTTTCTGTTACTAAGTTTTATGCTATTAAGCAAATCTACTGCCTAGCGGCAAAACAAAATAACTTTTACTACATCCTAATTTAATAACGTATTTGACTTTTTGAGATTAAAACCAGTCCTTGTGGGAACGATATTTTTACTACTTCGATAGTATTTGGTACACTTGCCAAAATTCTATCAAGTTTTTGGCGCCGCTGCCGGGGACTGTTGATTTATTTCAACAAGGCAATTGCGTTTTAATTTAAGATTTCTGCAATTTATTTTCTGTTTAAAAATACTAAATTGATTCAGTGTTCAATATTTAATTTGCATTGTGCAGTGCTACTAAGGTATTTTGCTGTTTATGCGAGGTAGAAGGAGTTCAGACGACCTAGAGTACGATCCTGAGATCGAAAGAACTGCAAGAGCTAATCGGAAAACCGTCCGGTTAGCCAAATCAAAGTCAGTTCCACCGGGTGTTCGTGAACAACTGCCTAATTCAACACTAGTTGAACCTGAATCAATCCTTTCTCCTAAATCTATCACAATGGGAGATCAACCACAAAGGCCTAAGTTGGGAGATTATGGTTTAGCTAACAACCGTGGTCGACAAACTCACACTTTCCAACCTGCTAATCCTGTTGCTTTTGACATCAAGACCTCTGTTCAGAATGGCTTAAAGGAGAAACAATTTGATGGGTCTGATTCGATGAGCCCTCATGAACATTTAAGCCACTTTCATGAAACCTGTGAGTTTTGTGTACCTCCAGCTACGGTGACTAAAAACCAAAAGAAGCTGAGGTTGTTTGCTTTTACTCTCACCGGGAGAGCAAAGGATTGGTTACTCTCTTTACCTAGTGGAACCATTCAAACATGGGAGGAACTTGAGCTGAAGTTTTTAGAGAAATACTTTCCTATGTCTAAGTATTGGGATAAGAAGAAGGAAATTTCAAATTTCAGGCAAGGGGAAAATGAATCACTATATGATGCATGAGAGCGATTCAATTTGCTTCTAAAAAGATGCCCTAACCACGAGTTCTCTGAGAAACAATACCTTCAAATCTTTACTGAGGGGCTAACTTCCAATAACAGAATGTTCTTAGATGCTTCAGCTGGAGGAAGCCTGAAAGTGAAGACTGACCATGAAGTGCAAGCTTTAATTGAGAACATGGCTGCAAATGAATACCGTGTTGATGCGGAAAAGAAGAAGAAGGGTGTGTTTAATGTTAGTGATCAAACTTCTATCCTAGCCAACCAAGCAGCAATGAATAAGTACCTAGAGATTCTTACTAAAGAATTTCATAGCTATATGATATCCAACAAACCTCAACAAGTTGCTGCTGTTAAGTGTGATTTCTGTGGAGAGGGACATGCCAATGGCGAGTGTGTTCCAGAAGGAGGCAGTGAAGAGGTAAATTACATGGGAAACTATCAAAGACAGAATCCGTACTTTAATTCGGGGTTTAACAAACATCCTAACTTGAGTTACTCCAACAATAACACTTTGAATCCTTTGTTACCAAACCCTCAACAACAGCAACAACCAAGGAAACCTTCAGCTTTAGAGGAGACTATGATCAATTTCATGAAGATGACTCAAGGAAACTTTGAAGATATGAAGAAGAGTCAAGAAACTGAAAGAAAGAACAATGAGGCCTCTAGAAAATTGCTTGAAACTCAAATAGGGCAGATGGCGAAGCAACTGGCTGAGCAGAACAAAGGGGGATTCTCAGGTAACACCAAAGAAAACCCTAAGAATGAAACTTGTAATGCTATAGAGTTGAGGAGCAAGAAGGTGCTAACACCTCCAGCTCCACAAAACCGGCAGAATGATGACACAGTTGTTGAAGAGGAGGATGATGGTGAATTAGTTGAAAAGAATGTTGGGGTAGGAATATTTGTGGATGAAGATGAACAAGGCGAAGTTGAAAAAGAGAGTACTCATGGCATAGTTGAAAATGAAAAGAAGAAAAAGACTTATGAGAAAGAAGGAAATGAGAAGTTAATAGATGTTGACTCGATTTTAAGAAAAAGTAAAAGCCAACTGCTGAAGGATGGGAACAAGGATCAGGTTATTCCATCTTATGTGAAGCTCCCTTACCCTCATTTGACTAAGAAGAAGAAGAAGGAAGAAGGACAATTCAAGAAGTTCATGGCACTTTTCTCTCAACTACAGGTCAACATTCCTTTTAGTGAAGCTCTTGATCAGATGCCTGTTTATGCTAAGTTTATGAAAGAGTTATTGACTGGAAGAAGGAAACCGAAGGATGACGAGAACATCTCACTTTCTGAAAATTGTAGTGCAATACTCCAAAAGAAACTACCCCCTAATATGAAAGATCCAGGAGCATTTACTATTCCTTGCTCCATTGGAAACTTAGACGTCGGAAGAGCTTTATGTGATTTGGGGGCAAGTATAAAACTGATGCCTCTATCAATGATGAAAAAGCTAGGATGTGGGGAACCTAAGCCTGCAAGAATGACTCTCACATTAGCTGATAGGTCAATCTCTTATCCTTATGGTATATTGGAAGATGTTTTGGTTAAAGTTAATGACTTGGTGTTTCCTACCGATTTTGTTATCTTGGATTTTGCTGAAGATGAAGACATACCCTTACTCTTGGGGGGACCTTTCCTTGCAACAGGTCGTGCTTTGATTGATGTTGAAAGAGGTGAACTCATGTTACGATTCCAAGATGAACAGGTTGTGTTTAATATTTTTGAAGCCATGAAGCACCGAAGTGACAATCCTCAATGTTACCGTATCGATGTTATTGAAGAAATAGTGGAAGATGACTCATGTGAACCTCCGACCACACAACCTATGGAGAGAACAATAAAATTGTGACGCTGATGAAGATCTTGAGGTTAAGGAATGTGTTGCACAACTTGAGGCAAACAAGCAAGAGAAAGGATCGGTAAAAATTGAAGAGTTACATGCTGAGGATTCTAAAGGAGTTCAGCCCTTGAGCAAGGAGGGGAAGAACAGTCCAGATTTGAAGGTTTTGCCTTCTACATTGAAATATGTTTTCCTTAGCAAGGATACTTCTCAGCCAGCAATTATAAGTAGCACCTTAACACCTTTAGAGGAAGAAAAGCTAATTAGAGTGTTGAGAGAGAACAAGGAAGCCATAGGGTGGTCAATCTCTGATCTGAAGGGTATTAGCCCAGCTTATTGCATGCACAAGATACATATGGAGGCCGAATATAAGCTTGTGGTTCAACCTCAAAGAAGACTAAACCCAACAATGAAGGAAGTGGTGAAAAAGGAAGTTCTAAAACTGCTAGATGCTGGTATGATTTACCCTATTTCTGATAGTGCATGGGTAAGTCATGTTCATGTTGTTCCTAAGAAAGGTGGTATGACGGTGGTGGCTAATGATAAAAATGAATTGATTCCCACCCGCACCGTCACTGGTTGGAGAATGTGTATAGACTATCGCAGGTTGAATACAGCAACAAGGAAGGATCACTTCCCGTTACCATTCATGGATCAAATGATAGAGAGGTTGGTTGGCCAAGCTTTTTACTGTTTTTTGGATGGGTACTCGGGGTATAATCAAATTGTTGTGGCTCCGGAAGATCAAGAGAAGACCGTATTCACTTGTCCCTTTGGTGTGTTTGCATATCGAAGGATGCCTTTTGGGTTGTGTGGTGCACCAGCAACCTTTCAACGGTGCATGCTCTCCATCTTCGCTGATATGATAGAGAAGAACATAGAGGTATTTATGGATGATTTCTCCGTGTTCGGTAAGTCTTTTGATCAATGTCTTTTCCATTTAGATGTTGTCCTTAAAAGATGTACCGAAACGAACCTTGTTTTAAATTGGGAAAAATGCCATTTTATGGTAACTGAAGGTATCGTTTTGGGACATAAAATAAGTGCTAAGGGTATTGAGGTGGATCAGGCCAAAATAGAGGTTATAGAGAAACTTCCCCCTCCTGTTAATATTAAAGGAGTGAGGAGCTTCTTGGGGCATGCTGGTTTTTACCGACGTTTTATAAAAGATTTTTCAAAAATTGCCAAGCCCCTTTGTAACCTCTTGGTCAAAGAAAATGAGTTTAATTTTGATTCTGAATGTTTAGATGCTTTTTCTTTGATTAAAACTAAGTTGGTGACTACACCAATAATCATTGCTCCTGATTGGGCTTTACCGTTTGAACTTATGTGTGATGCAAGTGATTATGCTGTTGGTGCGGTCTTAGGCCAACGCAAGAACAAATTTTTCCATGCTATTTACTATGCAAGCAAGGTTTTGAACAAAAATCAAGTGAACTATTCCACTACAGAAAAAGAATTGCTTGCGGTAATATTTGCTTTGGAAAATTTTTGTTCTTATCTAATTGGCTTCAAAGTCATTGTCTTTACAGATCATGCAGCTCTTAAATATCTCCTCACCAAGGGGGAGTCAAAACCTCGCTTACTGAGATGGATTCTCTTGTTGCAAGAGTTTGATCTTGAGATTCGTGACAAAAAGGGAGTCGAGAATGTGGTGGCTGATCATCTGTCGCGACTTGATAACAATGAGGTCACAAAGAAAGAAAAGGCCATTATGGCTGAATTTCCGGATGAAAAATTGTTCACTGTGGATGTCAGGCCATGGTTTGCCGACACGGCGAATTTTAAAGCCGGTAACATCATACCGGATGAGATGTCCCATCATCAACGGAAAAAGTTCTTCAAGGATGCCAACCATTATCTGTGGGATGGCCCTTATCTGTTTAAGGTAAGCACTGACGGTTTAATTAGACGTTGTGTTGCAGGTGATGAAGCTAATAAGGTTATGTGGCACTGCCATAGCTCAGCTTATGGAGGCCACCATAGTGGGGAACGAACAGCTGCAAAAATTTTGCAAAGTGGATTCTGGTGGCCTACCTTATTCAAGGATTGCCAGGACTTTGTTAAGCAGTGTGATAAATGCCAATGCACAGGTAACATTTCCAAAAGAAATGAGATGCCCTTAACTGGAATCATTGAAATTGAACCATTTGATTGTTGGGGTATTGACTTCATGGGACCCTTTCCTTCTTCTCACTCTTATCTCCATATACTTGTCTGTGTTGACTACGTCACCAAATGGGTTGAAGTGATACCCTGTATTGCTAATGATGCTAAGACGGTGGTCAACTTTCTGCAGAAAAATATTTTCACTAGGTTTGGAACACCTACAGTCTTGATCAGTGATGGGGGGAAGCACTTTTGCAATAATCTTCTTGAAAATGTGCTCAGAAGGTATAACATCAAGCACAAAGTTGCAACTCCTTATCACCCACAAACTAGTGGACAAGTAGAGGTTTCTAACCGTCAATTAAAGCAAATCCTTGAAAAGACAGTGGCGTCAAATAGGAAAGATTGGTCTAAGAAATTAGATGACGCACTGTGGGCTTATAGGACAGCCTTCAAAACTCATATAGGGCTTTCGCCTTATCAGTTAGTGTATGGTAAGGCTTGTCATCTTCCAGTTGAGCTAGAACATAAAGCGTATTGGGCCATTAAGGCTTTAAATTTTGATCAAGTAGCCGCTGGTAAGAAAAGACTCTTGAAACTTAATGAGATGGAAGAGATGAGGCTTAGAGCATATGAAAATGCGCTCATCTATAAAGCCAGGACTAAAAGGTATCATGACAAGAACTTAGTATCTAGGGATATTAACTCTGGGCAACTAGTTTTGTTGTTTAATTCCAGGTTGAAGCTGTTTCCTGGAAAGCTCAAGTCAAAGTGGTCAGGACCATTTGTGGTCAAGAGTGTGTCACCTCATGGAGCTGTTGAGTTAACCACGTCAGAGGGTGACAGAAGTTTCAAGGTGAATGGGCAAAGAGTTAAGCCATATCTAGGTGGCGACCTACCAAAAGAAAGGGTAGGACTTGTTCTGATGGACCTTTAAGGGTCCTTGACAGTCAAGCTAGTGATGGTAAAGAAGCGCTTGGTGGGAGGCAACCCACATCTTTAAGTTCAGGTAGTAGTTTATTTTTATTGCTTTCAAAAAAAATTTAAAAATACAAAAATATTTTAGCTGAAACAACAGAGGAAGAAAAATTTTCAAGTCCAAAACTGGGCAAAATCGTGACACGTTTTGGGTAAAACGTGACACGATTTTACCTCCCTCTGAAAGCCTCAAAAAAAATTTCTAAGTTAAAAATTTGTGCGTTACTGCCAAGCCAAATCGTGTCACGTTGGCCAAATCGTGACACGTTTTCTGGGAAGAAAGTTTTTAAAAAATTGAAAATCATGACACGTTTTTACCCAAACGTGACACGATTATGGTGGTTTTCAAAATCTGACTGTTACAAAGGAAAATCGTGACACGTTTTTGGCCAAACGTGACACAATTTTCTCAGCCTATATATAAACCCAACACGATTTTCATTCCATCCACTTCCAAAAGTAGCTAAACTCTGCCAAATTTCTCCCAGAACCCTAACCGATGAAATTCTTAACCATTTTCACCAAATTTCATCATCTTCTCATCATCTAATCACCCTTTCATCAACCTAAACCATCACCATCATCATCTATCCGATCAGATTCGTCATCCCCACAAAATTCTCAAACCCTATTTTCATTAGCCCTAACCCTAATCATGGTGGACACAAGAAAAAAATCCCAAACAACCAAAAAGGCCAAAACCACCGCCAAAAGAAAACAACCGGTGAAACCTAAACCTTCAAACCAACCACCACCACCTTCCACTGACAGATTCCTCAACCAAGAGGCTCATGACCGCTTCAAGGATATAAAACACTTTAGGGTGATTCAAGAGCGAGCCTTCCTGCTTCCTAAACTTTTCGGTAACCCGGAATTTGAGCAGACCCTTACGGCGAGGGATTGGCATGGGCTGAACGGTATGATATTTGAGCAAGCCAACAAGACTTTGGCTTTGGAATTTTATGCCAACGCTAGATTCTCTGGGAGGAGGTACAGTTCTTATGTTCGGGGTAAGGTAATTGATTTCTCCCCTGCTGCTATCAATGATCTGTTAAAGCTTGTTCCTCCGGAACAATGTGATATTAAGAGAAGGAGGGAGACTTGTGGTGGTTGGAATGATGAGGCATGGGAAGAGCTTTTGTTGCAGCTATGTGTTGAAGGAGCCAAGTGGCAAGGAGGGAAACAGATGCTGTTGAAGTCTGACTTCAAGCCGGTTCCCAAGGCCTGGGCATCTTTTGTGGTGCAAACATTGGAGGGAACTTCGTGCACTTCTGAAATTCCATTAGCACGTGTTCATGCTGTGGCAGCAATCCTGGACGGTGCCCCGATTAATGTTGGTGAGTTAATTGCCGACAACATTTCTCTTTTTGCTACAGGTACAAAGAAAGCGGTACCACATTTGAGCCTCATTAACTGGTTATGTGAAGAGGCAGACTGCCAATTGTATGCAAATGATCTGGATGCTCCTATGATGAAGCCTCTGACTGACACCTACATAGCTGGGTTTGTAAAGGACTGTCAAGAGCGCCTGCTACAGATAGGAAGAGAGGAAGAGGCAGCTGCACAACAACAAGAACAGCCTCCGGTACAACCACCTCCAGCTCAACAACAATCTGGGCATGGAGAGGGGAGTAGTCAGCAGTTCACTCATGTGCCCATCCATCCTTTGGTGCTAGACTACATGTTTGGCCACTCCAACTGGATGAATGAAGTTTCTGATCAAGAGTACTGGAACCGTCCGAGGTTTGGGCAGGAATTCTCAGAGATGGTTGCCCTTAACATGAGGCCTATGACTGGGTCTTTTGAGCGCTTTGATGGGTCCGAGGAAGCGTTGGACCACTATTTTGATGTGACCAAAGGACGAGCTCAGGATCGAGAACAGGAGATTAGGGCTGATTTTGCTGCTGGAGGTGCTAACTCCAGATATCATTTTGGGGAGGATTCTTATGCGGAGGAGAACCCGAACACATGGATTGACCAGGACCAGATGGAGGATTGAGTGGACTAAGGATGGTCCAGCTCTTTTGATGTTTTTCTTTTCTTTCTTTTGTTTCAGCACTTTTTCGTGATGTACTTTTAATTTCACTTGAACAATTTTATTGCTTTACTTTTATATTTCAGTTGTAATTCCCCTTTTATGTGATTGATATTGAACTTGTTTATTATTGATGAATTTACCTGTTTAATTGAAATTTTACAGTTTGATAACAAATGTTTGTTCAAGTGGTATTCCAAAAGTTCAAAAGGAGGAGTGACTTGTGTTTCAAAGGCGAAGTGTACGGCAGTTAATGATAGGTAGTCACAACTCCCAGAAATCTAAACTCTGTAAGGTTCATGGCCAAATTTTATTTTTCAATTTACTTATATAAGAGTGTTCCATGCTTTTACATTTCTAGAACTTGCATTGTTTCTCTACTGTTGATTGGTTTTTGTTATTGCATACTGAGGCAAAAGTGCTTGGTCCTGTGAGCCTTTTTGAAGCCTACCCTGATTTCTTATTGAATTTATATCCTCTTTTTAGCCAAATTGAGCCGGTAGGTTTAGAACTTTTTGTTCGGTGACAAACTACATTACAAGCTTAGAGACTTTTAGGATTTATCCCACTTTGTTTTATCTGAGTTAGGCATTGTAGAATGTTGTTAAATACTAAGTTTGGGGTTGCTATTGGAATTTGCAACCAATTAAGTTTGGGGTGGAGGTACTAGAGAATAAAGAAAGAACAACTTATAAAAAAAAATGTGATGAATGAAAAATATACACAAAAATGGTGTAGTAAAAAAAAAGAATGAAAAAGGGACATATCATTGAAAATCTGAGTAACTTTAAACTCGGTTGTCCCAAAAAGTTACAAATGTTCTCTAGTATCGTTACATATCGTTACATATTGTTGTTTCTGTAGGAGTGCCTAACTCATGATTTTGTGTAGCCTACTTATCCAAATATTATCCCACCTTCACCTAAGCCCCGTTATAACCCTTGAAGACCTCAAAGTATGCATTGACATTAATTTTGATTGACGTTTAGAAACTTTTCAAGCTTATGGTAATATGTAGATTGCATGTCGACTATGTGTGAACCCTATTCAAACTGTCGCGTGGAGTTGTGAGTTGGTGGATGCTAACAAGTCAAACTAGCACATCTTTAGCTAGTAAGGTGTTGAACTTTTGGGTACTATTGCTTGATCAGGTACTTGTTATTTTACTGTCTAATTTCAATTTCATAAGTAAATTCCTTGAGGACAAGGAATAGTTCAAGTTTGGGGTTGTGATGACACTCTGTCATTACGTAATTTTTTTATGTATTTTAATCACAATTTAGAGTTCACAAGGTAACTTAAGCAGCAAGAAAAGCAGAAAAACTGAAGAATTCATAAAGGACCAAAACGTGTCACGATTGGTACAAAACGTGACACGATTCAAGAAGACAAAAACATGCTCTCTGCCAAGGAAAAAACGTGTCACGTTGACCAAAACGTGACAGGATTTCAAGAAACCCTAATTTAGAAGTTTGTTATACAAGGCAAATCGTGTCACGATTCTGCAAAAACGTGACATGATTTGAGGCGAATTTCTGTGCCTATTTAAGCTGAAGGTTATTCTAAAAACAAGGGTTACGATTTGAGAATAGCAAAGTGCGATTTTTACACTGGAAGACGGCTGCAGGGGCGATTTCTTCACCTTGTAACCAGTTCATGTATGTATTGTTACCTCTAATGATTATGTTATTTATAAATTCAATTATGAGTAGCTAAATCCATTAGAGGTTAGGTCTGAGATGATTCTTTGTAACCCTAATTGACATATGTTGCTGTGAAACTCTATTTATTGTGAATGACAATTTAGTTTTTATTCAATTCAATTGTTCTTAATGCTTTATATATTCTGATCACATGTATATATATATATATATATATATATGATTTGGTGAGAACGAACGACTACTGACCATAGCTTTCGACTTTGACCTAGTTGAATTGTTCTAATAATTATAATTAGTCTAGGAATGGATAATTCTTTATTAGTGATATTAGGTTAACGTACTTCAAACCTTCGAAGATTATTAGACCACCTAAGGGATTAGGGGCTGTAATCTTAGAAGAGGGTCCTAACTCAAGGGATTGATTAGGACTATTTTGTTAACTATCGTGAAACTAGAAAATCATTCATAAGAATAGGTGTAGTGACCAATTAGGGGAACTCAGATGATTCGAAGACCTAACTCATCTCTCTCTTATTTTAAACAATCAATTTACTTTCTGTTACTAAGTTTTATGCTATTAAGCAAATCTACTGCCTAGCGGCAAAACAAAATAACTTTTACTACATCCTAATTTAATAACGTATTTGACTTTTTGAGATTAAAACCAGTCCTTGTGGGAACGATATTTTTACTACTTCGATAGTATTTGGTACACTTGCCAAAATTCTATCAGTAAACAAGTAAGCAAGTTTAAGTTAATTTTTCCATGTATGTACAAGAACAAGCACCTTTGAATTATCATTATACGAGTATATCACGGACTCGTGATAATCAATTAAGTAAGTTAGGTATGTAGGTATCGTGTCTCTCCGTTATCCACGCTAGGGGGACGGGACACGCTCCGTAGGGTAGGCCTGCACGACACTGAGGGAGTCCGATGTGCCTCAGCTAGGATTTCATCGGTCATGTAAGGGATTGTACTCGGGGTTACTCCACCCGATACACTCCGTAAAATGAACCAAGATAATTATGTTTGTTCAACGCTAACCTCTAACTTAATATGAATGAATCATGCAACGATATTATGATAAGTTATGATATGTTAATGATGTGAAAGCATATGCAGTAGAATGAATAAGATATGAGTATGATATAGAGTAAGACATGTGTAAGTGATATAGCAAGACAAGATCATGAAGTACACCGTTGACGATTTTAGGTTTCCCCGATCGTCCGGTTTAGGATCGTGTCATGAATAAGTTATGTTCAGGCTATGATACGGTTACCGTATCTTAATATAGCGTTCTTAGGTTCCCCTAACCGCCATGACACATATAAGTATGAGAAGGCCCTTAATCTAAGTTAAGAAGAATCTATGACGGATCTAGCATGCACAACTGTCTAGATAAGCATGACCACACACGTATAGTCAACCGGCAGGTTGCAATATAGACACGTGGTGACCCTAGGTTTTCCCCGAGGTTACCTACAACTTAGGATTAGGTAGAACTCACTGAGACATTATGTCTCATCTCAATCCTTATTTGTTTCAGAACAGCATGTGGTTTTAGCAGGATGTGGCAAGTTTGTGGCCGAGTGGATAATCAACAAGGATTCATTCGTACCCGCTGCAGGATGCTCTTATGGTTTTAGAAGTGTTTCTATATGTATATTGGATAGGCGTATTGTATTTTGTTGATGTACGAAAGCGAATTGTTGTATATGATATTCATTCGAAGCAATAAAGTTGTAAATTTTTAATGTATCCAGTACTGATGTTAATGCACATACTAAACTTTCTAGATACGTTTAGTGTGGGCGTTATAATGTTTATATATATAAACTAAAATATTATTAAAAGTTATGCTGAGAGCAGGTTTGGTTCCCCTATTTTAGTAAATCTGCAATTTTGGCTTCCCTGTGTTTTCCCTAAAATTTTGGTCTTGATATTTTTTTTTAAATTAAACATTTAGCTCCTATGTTCATTTGACCTTTAATTTTGATGACTTGGACTTCATCTTATAGTACAATATTTTCTTAAATATAAGTTATTAAAATTTTAAAACATAAATAAATTAAAAGGAATCAAAATATGTATTGAAAGCTCCATTTTGATACAATCAGGGTGTCACCAATTTCCAAATACCAAATGAAGTTTTAATAAAAAAATATAAATATGATTAAAAAAAAGGGTAATTCCCACATAAAAGTATAGATTAGACCGTATATCGAGTCGACAAATCAAGAAAACCAAAACAATTTGGAACTAACCCAAGAAATTGAATCTATGGCCATTACAAGATCAATTTAAAAAAATGAAGTTAGAAAACATTCTATAAGAAATCAATCTAATCACAAATTAGTTAAAGGTTATCCACATAAGAGGTTAGAATGTTAATTTGGACATCTTGGAATAAGCCATATATATATATATATATATATATATATATATATATATATATATATATATATATATATATATATATATATATAGGACATAAATGAGCAAATGAATGATCAAAGGAATTAAGGATTACTAAACATCCATTCATTAATGGTAGTTATAGAAAGGTGGAAGTTTAAGAATGGACATACACTATGTTTATTATTCATAACACTCCCCCTTGGATGTCAATTAGGATATTCCTCATTAAAATCTTAGTAAAAAAAAACCATGTAGGAAAAAAAATCCTTGTGAAGAGAAAAGAGTACAACATCCAATATATCTGCCTCGTTAAAATCCATACTAGGTAGGATAAAACTATAGCGAAGGGAAAATGAGTGCAGAATATATTTGTTTATCCTCCTTAACCAAACAATCATCTATGATACAATGAAGATCAATCTTTTGTATCCATTGCTAAAAAATTATATTTTGGGAATTACTTTAAAAAAGGTTTCAAGATTGTCACACTGGCGAATATGTTGAATAGTTAAATCACTACATTCCTGAAGATCATATGTGAAAAGAACTTTGAAAAACAATGTTTTGTTATATCTCCCTTAATGTACCATCCTTTTCAATTGAACAATGCACATGGTGTTATATTCATAAAGGATTGTTGTATCCATTATTTGGAAGACAAACTGCAACTTTCTTCTAATTCTTCTGGAAAACAAACTGCAAGTGTCTTCAATGTGTTCAATCAAAGGCTTCAACGAATACATTCTCGCCTTTCTTTATGCAGGGCTAAAATTTCATTATGAGCATCATACAAATAACCTGCATGTCTAATATAACAAAGTAACAAATAAAATATCATAACATGAATAATCAGCAATGTACATTATAGTCTCTCAATTGAACTAAAATTGTGTACTTTATGACCAATTAGATCTTCATTGTTTACTCAAATTCTCAAACAAATTTTGTCTATATCTACCGACAATCTCCTTCCTGTTTTCAAGGTATTTTATTGTTGGGAAAAAGAAGCGGACGAATGATTTCTTTAGATCATCCCAAGTAGCTATGATGCCACTTGGAAGTACGTTGAAATTTCTCAGCAGTAGCTTTAATCTCCTGAGCTATTACTCTAGCAACATCCGCAATGTGATATGTTATGATGAAGTGAACAAGACACGTTCCCTTTAGGCTATGATGTACTTTAATGCTCCATCATGTGGATTAAGTTCATAAGTATACACTAGTTTGCAGATTTTTCAAACCACTTAATCATTGTCCTAGTTTCCATAGCGCTAACTTTTTGACATATCTAAAAGTATCAATTTTCTTTCTGATTTATTTACTGGTTCTTGCTAACAAGTGTTATAATGATACTCTGTAATGATTCCGAATTAAAAAATTATTCATTAAAAAGATAAACTTCAAATTTCAGTGCATTGAAACATAATTTTTTACAAAAAATTACTACTCCTCCTATCCTTATTATAAGAAACAAAAATCAAAAAACATCAAAAACAATACAATCATTAATTAGTGTAACTTTTTGAATATTTTTTCAAATATACCCTCATAAAAAGTTGTGAAGCATTAAATACACCCATTAGTATTAAAAACAAAAACATTAAATAAAGGTAGAAAAGTCTTTTAAGTATTAACTACACTTTAAAAGTGATATTTTCTTATAATTAGGACCAACATTTTTTTTAAAAAATTTCCTTATATAGAACCGGAGGGAATATTTAAGGTCCTTAAAGAATGTTCTTAAGGACCAACAATGGATTGGTCCATGTCGTAAGGGACTTGTGACCCGTAAGCATGTAGACAAGGGTTCAATTCCTAGTTCATACATACTGAAGAAAAAAATCCAGTTGAAAGGGAAGATTTCACCTTGTGTGTTCCACAAGTTTCTCAACGGATATTAGTCACTGTTAAGTGGCATTGGAAAGTCCATACCAATATTATTATGGTATTCCAAGAAAAATATGTCCATATGTATTCATTATAAATTCCAAGGCCATTAACATAAAAATATGTACTTCTAGTTTTATTTATGTATATTGATAGCACATGTGGTACTTCTAGTTTTTTTTTTTTTTTGGTCAGATACTTCTAGTTTATTGATTTATGTATATTGAGAGCACATCGCTGTGTCTGAGCTTTAAGTTTCAAATATTCCGTGCGCACACCAGAACTTTTAATTAAGCATATGTATGGATTAAATCATATGTTGCGTCCACCAACAGTTTCAGTTAGACTTATAATAATAAATAATTAACTGTTTTAGTTATCTCTGCATATATAACATGTGCAATAAATTAGGTTATAAAATAGTTAGTCAAAAAAGGGTTGACACACGATGCTATGAGTTTAACTTTTCTTGATTAAATTATTATTTTAAAAATTTGTACACATGTTTATTTTTCTTGATTTAAATTAAATAGTTTAAATAGTTTAATAGCATCTTAAACAGATTTAATGCATTTAATTAATCCACGATAAATATCGATCTAGACCTCTTCTTTCCCCAACCAAACCATAGAGTTGAAGAAGAGCCATTGATTAATTAAGCATCCCATTCATTTCAATATTTAAGTATGTCTTCAGTAGATTACTTCAATCCTAACGAGAAACTGGTTTTGCAAAGAAATGTTGCAGATTTCCACCCTAGTGTTTGGGGAGATTTTTTCATTCAGTATGCTTCAGAATCTATGGTACGTAATTCTTTAAATATTATGAAAAGTGATTGAAGAGTACTAGAAACATTATCGTGTATGCAATAAACCACTTAATATTAGCCCAGATTCAAGTTATTCACATTTACCTTATACTATTTTTATTTACTCATGAATGACAATAATGTAGACTCACTTTGCTAAATGCAGTCCATAGGATGATCCATAACAACAATTAAGTGTCATTTATCGATTTATTCTAAAATCATCTGCATGTTTTCAATACATACAGGAACCTGATATGAATAATGCGGCACAAATTGATCAACTAAAAAAGGAGGTTAGACAAATGCTTATCTCAAAAACAGAGAAACCCTTGAAAAAAGTAAACTTGATTGACTCAATATGTCAGTTGGGTGTGAGCTATCACTTTGAAGATGAAATTAGTCAAGTTTTAGAACATATTTACAAGAGTTATGTTCAAAATGGAGAAATAACTCTCAAAGACAACCTTCATTCTCTTGCTGTGCTATTTAGGGTGTTGAGAGAACACGGACTTTGCGTTTCACCTGGTATATATATCTCAACTTATTCACTTTTTTTTTTTTAAGGAATCTCAACTTATTCACATTAATGATTCATTTTTTGTGTTTTTAATTTGGATCCCTAATTGAGTAAAACAAATTAGATTGCTAAACATAAAAAAAATATCTAATTGTAAAATCAATACTTCAATTAACAACGTAAATTTGACTATGTTCATGGGTGTGTTTAATATGAATGTCTAAAAAATGGTAGACCACTTTTAGTAAAAAAAGAGTTTTATAATAATAAAAGATAGAAAATAATTTTTATATTTTTAACAAAAAATATGAGTGTCTTTCGTTTGATCGGATACATATTAGACAACTCCTTATCGGTGTAATGTTCATATCCTCATTTCTTTTAATTATATTTTTTATATCATAGAAATAAGCACTTAATGATTATAAAGTAATATTAATGTTATACATGTAGGATAGTCATCTTTATAAGTTAGACCAGTTTACCCATATGGTAGCCCAGTATGAAACCTTTCCGTACTTCAAAAACACACTATACATTATCTTAATTGCATACTGAATTTTTCAATCTTGTATTAGTTTCTTATATATATATATATATATATATATATATATATATATATGTCTCTAATGGTTGTTTAATATTATCGTGGTTGTCTAATAAAAATACTAGACGTGTTCAACCAATTCAAGGACGAGGAAGGAAACTTCAGTGAAACATTGGTCGTAGATGTTGAGGGCATGTTAAACTTGTATGAAGCCTCACATATGATGGTTCATGGTGAAAATATTTTGGAAGAGGCTTTGGCTTTTACTTCTAGTCACCTTCAGTCCATGGCCACCCGATTGAGTCCTTCTCTTGCAGCAAAAGTAAAACAAAGCTTAAGACAATCTCTACGCAAAAACTTGCCTAGGCTAGTGGCAAGAAGTTACATCTCCATCTATGAGCAAGATTCATCCCATAATGAAATTCTTCTTGCATTTGCAAAATTGGATTTTAATATGCTCCAAAGCCTACATCAAAAGGAATTTGGAAATATTAGCAAGTAAGTACTTTATCCACGCCCTGCCTAATTTAAAACAAAATATAAAAGTATATTAAATTGAGTTCAAAAAATAATTATACTAATTTCCTATACTATTTTTTGTCTTTGTATATAGGTGGTGGAAGGAGTTGGATATTGCTCAAAAACTACCGTATGCACGAGATAGAGTAGTAGAATGTTGCTTTTGGGTTATGACCGTATATTTTGAGCCTCAATATTCTCAAGCAAGGAAAATGATGTCAAAATTTATCTCCATTTTATCATACATTGATGACACATATGATGCATATGGAACTATTGATGAATTAGAACTTTTTACAAAGGCAATTGAAAGGTAAGCACATCATACAATATTAATGTTAAGAATAATTGAATTCGTGACCAAACTTTAGAGTTAAAACCATATGAAATTTATCTTTAATCTAGTCATCTAGTTTAGAGTTGGAAATTTTTTAATAATAACTTCAATTTATCCATCTTCAATCTTGGTTGCTAATTCAATTTTTGTTAAGAAATATAGACATATTTTCTTCACATATAATTGTACTCGATATGATTTTTTATAACAATTGAGTAATGATTAATATTGCAATCAAAATGATTTTTAGGTGGGATATTAATTGCTTGGAGGATCTTCCGGATTATATGAAGTTGCTTTATAAATCACTCTTGGATGTTTATGAAGAAATAGAGCAAGAAATGAAGAAAGAAGGAAGAGAATACACCCTTGACCCCTTCTTAAAAGAAGTAAGAGTTTAGCTTTATTGTTAGTATTATTAGTAATTGTAAAGCATTTGTTAAAAAAAGTTTTCTACTATCAAAGAATAAAAATTAAGGCAAAAACTTATTATCCATGGTTATATGAACTCAGTTCAGAGTAATAACGATGATAAATTTTATTTTGTCGTAAAAGAGCTCCTTTGTAATCTTAATTTTTCGAAAGATTTGTCTTGATAGTTTGATTAGTGGTTAGAAAAAAAACTAAAAAAATTGCTAATACAATTTAACATCATTTAATTACATAGGTTTTTTTGGTACACAACCTATTAACATTTATTTTATATTGTATACTAATGACAGTTCAAAAATATAATCCAAGCTTATATGAGTGAGGCCAGATGGCTGAATTCTAACTATACACCAACAACAGAGGAGTACATGCACATATCAACAATATCAAGTGGTTACCCAGTGTTGGCTACGACTTCTTACATTGGAATGGGAAGCATAGCAACAAAAGACATTTTTGATTGGGTAACTAACAATCCAAAAATTGTTAATGCTGCTGCTATTCATTGCAGGCTTAGGGATGAAATTGTGTCTAGCGAGGTATTTTTTCAAAACCGTTTTAAAAATTAATATAATAAGTTGAAATAATGAAGAAATATGACTCTTGATATATCTTATTTATCTAATATGATATATATAATTTGATAAACAGTTTGAGCAAAAAAGAGAACATGTTTCTTCGTACTTGGAATGTTATATGAGGGAATATGATATGAATAGGGAAGCTGCCATTCAAGAATGCCAAAAGAAAATTGACAACGCTTGGAAAGATATAAATCAGGAATGTCTAAAACCGACTGAAGTTCCGTTACCTATTCTGACGTGTGTTCTCAATCTCTCGCGTTTTATTGAGGTTTTTTACAGAGATACAGATAACTACACACACTCTGACGGACTAATGAAGACATATATTAATGATTTGCTTGTCAATCCCGTGGAAATTTGAGTATTTATTTTGTTCTTTCTATGTTCTTTGTTTTTTAACTTTAAATAAAAAAAAACACCACATGTGTAATTTATTTGGTTGAATTTAAAGATTATGTCATAATAGTAATTATCTTGTAATGCATATGAGTTTTGATGAAGTTTGATTTGTAATGATATTTATTTGTTACACTCATTGTGGAAACGTTGACGACACAATTTTATTTTTGAAAAATTTTCTAAATTATTTAAAACACAAGGTGTTCCAAGAATAAAAACTTGTACTACACTCGAGTACAAAAAATATATTACATTACCAGAATTCAAAACCCTATAACAAGAAAAAGCAAGAAAGCAACCAAGCACAATAAAAATAAACACAACTGCATTCCAAAGAAGATTATAGAAAACTAATAAAAACCAATAGCACTTAAAAACTCAAGAGGTTGAGCCAACGCTACAATAGGAATTGGACATCTTCTAGAACCTAACAAACATTATGTTTTTTGCTGACGAAAAATAATATTATTTCTCATAAAGCCATGTTCATTCTTATTAGCTACTGTAGTTTTCCCCCCTTGGAGTGATGATTATATGGTGTTTATATATATATATATATATAAATTAAAATATTATTAAAAGTTGAGCTGAGAGCATGTTTGGTCCCTCTATTTTACTAAATGTGCAATTTTGGCTTCCCCAATCTTTTCCTTAAAATATTGGTCTTGATATTTTTTTTAAAATTAAACATTTAGCTACTATGTTCATTTGACCTTCAATTTTGATGACATGGACTTCATCTTATAGTACAATATTTTCTTAAATATAAGTTATTAAAATTTTAAAACATAAATAAATTAAAAGGAATCAAAATATGTATTGAAAGCTCCATTTTGATACAATCAAGGTGTCCGGTGAAACTAGGGGTTTGGATAATAGTAACCAAGGTTCTAGAGAGGTTCCCAAACTGCAACCTCTCTTGCGTATATCATGGTAGCACGAAACAACGTCCGCCCCACATTTATCCGCAAGAAGGTCTAGTTTGAGTGTAGTATCGCGTGACGACTAAAACTCGAGACGACACTCGGTTTAGCCACCGCACTACGTCCTTAAAAAGAGGCCAAGGATGGGCTTGGTAACTACGGTCCATAGCATCATCGAACAATTGAAAACAAAGTGTCTAAGCATGACGACACATGCCGACAACATCGCTCCCAAAATGCCTCCGCTATGTGAGATTGATCGCATAATCCAATACGCGAGGCAACCCTCGGATCGAATTGTCGATTATATCTCTGCCTATTCCTAAGTTCACTCAGCCCGGGTATAGGACTTTTGATATTCTCACCCCACACGTTACAAGAAAATAAACAAATATTCACATACATGATCAAATAAAGTAAAGCGAGAACATAAACTACGAGAAACTATGCGTAACCCAAACTTAAATTTTTCCCCAGTGAAGTCGCCATTTCTGTTGTCTCGATTTCGGGGTGTCAAGTCATTGAATCGGCTTGAACCACTCAATCATTGACAAATCTCTATTTTTTCTTGGGAAGGGCAAAATTGAGAAAAAGCCCTTATTAAGACTCGAGGCTCGGGGTCGTATTCGCTACGGGAAGGTGTTAGGCACCCGTAGCGACTAATTTCTTAAACTCATGTTTTCGCTTTACTTTTAATTTTATTGAAAGTTGTTTATTTGGATGAAAAAAAAAGAGGAAGAAGACTTTGGTTTTATTTTTATTTGAATTGAGGGAGTCGTGGAACTCCTTGCCTACATACCTCTTTAAGAGGATCAAATCCATTGTAGTTCTTTCTAAAAAACTTTGCGAGTTGAATTGCTTTTAACTTTGAAAATGGTTTTAGAAGAAGATGCGGGGCCGTGAAGGCTCTAGAAAAGAAGGCGAGGTTGGTCCAATTTTTAAAAATGTTAGTCTAAAGTTGATTATTTCATTGAGTTTTTATTTAAGAAAAAGAAGTAAAATGGTGGAGTTTTGACTCCGGATTGTATTAAAAGATTTGAGTTAAGATGTTGTTGTTTTTTGTTTGTTTGTTTTTTTTTTTGGAGAAAAGATTTTCTAAGAATCGCGTCACCTAATCATACATCTAATCGTTATGCATACACCGTGTGTGCGTGTCAGTGTCCGTGTCAGTGTACATCACCAAAGTCCATTGTTCGTTTACATTTAACCTAATTACATGCTATGATCTTTGCGAGGAATTTAAAAGAAATAAAAACTACTCTAAAATTATTACATAAGAGTTCTAAGAGGAATTATATGAAATCTAAAGAAGGTGCCGGAATGAAGGAATGCTTATGAGATGCATGAGAAATGAAATGGGATTGTTAGTAGACAAAATATGAAATGGTAATAATAAAGAGTAAGCAAGAAATGACTAATGAAATGACAAGAAACAATAGTAAAGCACATATTGAAGAAGTGATGGAAATAATAGCCAAAAGTAATAGTAAATGCACAAAAATCTAACCACAAAATTTATCTAAACACATGACCTATAATCTCTACCATAGCACAAATTTTGGAGGCCAATTTCAAGCACGAGCATGTGTATTTACAAAGCATGGTTTGAGTTCAAAATCATCACACATTTAGGCATACTTTACATTTTTCAAAGTAAACTTGCAACACAAGAAATTCAACCACAAACTCACAAACAGTAGTAATTGACATAGAATCAAGAGTAAAACACCACAAAATCACATAGCATCATAGGGGAAAAATGAATACTTAAAGAATCATAGAAGGAAACTTCACAAAAACGCAAAAAGATATAAATCCACAAGGAATTTTGTCATGCAATTTTTATTGATCCACAAGAGTAAAATACACCACAAAACAATCACAAATATGCAAAAAACACATAGCAATTTTTCTGGAATTTTTTGGCAAAAATTTGGATAATCAGAGGTGCAAGTAGTAAGAACACATGGTGCAAGCAGCAAAAAGATAGAGAAAAAACGAAAAAAAAAAAAAAACTAGGCCCTAACCCCAAAGCCCAACGCTCCATGGGTCTGGACGCACAGGGAGCGTTGGATTGATCCATGGTGGGAAAACCCTGGATCCAACGCTCCTGGTTCCGCCTCACAAAACCGGCAATAAACCGGACCGGTTCAATTGCCTTTATAAAGGCAAGAGCTCCGGTTTTTTTTTCATTTGCACCTGTTCTTTCTCTCTCTTCTCACCGTTCTTCTCTCATACTCTCTCTAGCATCCCACCGCCGGTGAGGATGAAGCTAAGGCGGAGACCTTGAAGGTCCGCCGGAAACTTCATCTTCTCCGGCAAGCTCATGAGTTTTCCGGCGACTCAAAACCCTAATTTTCCAGAATTTAAAAAACACATGGATCGATTCGTCCCTTCATTCTAAACACGATTCTGGCATTAAAACACGCGTAAAGTTTCTGGATCGATGTAGATCTTGATTGTTGGTTACGGTTTCAAACTGTTTTTTTTTTCTTCTGAGTTTCTTGACGAATCTTCAAAAGATTCACTCCGAGTTAAACTCGTTTGTGAACCTTGAAGTGTTTTTTCGATTGTCAAATTGTTTTTGTTAGGGTTTCGAATTTTGAACGAAAACTGTTGAATCCACCACGAATCTACATCGATCTGAATTTGTGACGTTTTTTAGCGCAAGAAAACTGTGGATTGAGTATATACCTGAGTTTTAATTCGGAGATTCGAACCAGATTTTGAATAGCAACTCTGTTTTTCGTTGATTTTGGCTTGAATCCGAAAATAAATCGGTATTTCCTCTTTTTCACTGGAACCGGTTCATCTTCTTTGATTTCCTCTTCTTCCTCAACTCTCGGAATCTGTGATCGCGCTTGCAGCTTGCTGCTTCTGGTGGCGAGCTCGCGCTTGAATTGCAGATTCTACCGGTTCAATGATGAACCTTCTGAGAACCGCCGAGAAACTGCACCAAATTCGTGTTGATTCCTTGATGAATTGTGATTCTGGAATTCTAGGGTTTGTTCATGGTGTTCTTGATGATTTTTGTGAATTTATGGATTTTGATCTGTAACTGCCAAGAGAGAGAAACGAAATTCTGTTTGGGTAATGATTGCACTGAATGGGAAAAAAAAAATCCCTGATGATTCTGACACTGTGTTCCTTATATATGCTGCCATGTGTATCTGACATCCAATGAGAATATGACATCTGGATTTTGAATGAGCTGGCACAGTTCTGACAATGTGCTGGATTTTAAGGACCTTTCTGCAATTTTTATTAAAAAAGGGCTAAAAATGCAAATCTGTAAAAAAGAATGACCTGGACTGTAAATTGAAAGGGTTTGGACAAAAAAATGCAATTTTTAGAAGTTTTAGGGGTTGAAATGCAATTTTAGAAAGTTTGGGGACTAAAATGCAAAAATAAAAATAAAATTGAATTAAAACTGGTAATTTGATAAAACGTAAAGTGAAACGAAAATAAAATCAACCAACGGACTAAAATGAACAAATTACACAAATGAGGTATTTTAAAATACCTCCCTGCCGAAATTTTGACATGAAAAGACCAAAACGCCCCTAAGGACCAAACTGACTTGAATTGACTCAAAACGACTCTGGCACAAATTTTTTTTAAAATAGATTTTAGCAGAGATGGGATTAAAAAGAAATGTAAACAGGAATTGAAAAAGATTCAGAGACAATCACAAGGACTAAAATGGGTCTCATTGCAGGAAATGACCAAAATGCCCTTTTGTATGATTTTTCCAAATATTCGAAATAAAATGCAAGGAAAGCAATGTAATGCCTCAAGGGGGCCTTAAATGACTTTTTATGCAAGAAAAGACACTATGGATGGGTTTTATGCAAGAAAAACATAGACAAAGTCATGATTAAAAATACTGCAATGCAGAGATAGTAAAAGAATATGCAGATGAAACATAGTAAAAATTCAAAATAACAATTGCGATTTGACAATGATTAAAGATAGAAAAGAACATTGAATGAGTATTTTTGGGTCCAAAATCAGGGTATAACAGATGCCCCTATTTAAGTTTCTTTGTCCGGAAGGTCAAGAGACGGAGTCTTTGGCTTGACGGGGCAAAGATACTTAAATATTAACACTTGCACTGTTTTTGGACGCAAAAATACGATTGTACATTTTCAAACATCATGAATGCCATGCAACATTTAGATTATGAATGCAGGACAAACGAGAATTGGAATTAACAAGATATGTCGCATCCATTGCGGGATTGGTAGACATTGACAAAACGACAAATAAAAGACCTTACTGGGGAACAAAAGGGTAAACTGACAGGTACGAGTTGTTCTTTTGGTTCGAACTAGGAACTCGACTGGGAATAAAGGGAAACGGATAAGTGCGAGCTGTTCTTGGATTTGAACTGGTCACTCGACTGGGAATATAGAAAAGACAGGTGTGAGCTGTTCTTGGACTTGAACTGGCTACTCACTTGAGGATGTTTGGTAAGAAAAAAATAAATAAGCAGGCACGAGCTGTTCTTGGACATGAACCGGCTACTCGACCAAAAACAAAAGCAAAAGACGGGCGTGAGCTGTTCTTGGACTTGAACTGGGTACTCCACCGGGGACGAACAAATAGACAGGTACAAGCTGTTCTTGGATTTGAACTAGCCACTTGACCGAACAGAGGCACATTTGAGGGGTACAAGCTGTTCTTGGATTTGAACTAGCCACTTGACCGAATATAAACACTTGCTGGGGACATGTTTTTAACAACACATGGATTGGAATTGGTTTGACATCGACACAGTTTGTAGAGATAGATTGGCTGCCAGTATTAGCTCACATGACAGATAATTTAACATTGACATTGCATTGATACCGAGATTGACATTGGAAATGCAGCATGTATGGATGATATAACAATTTTATTAAGATGCATGGACACATAGTATGCATGATTATGTATGTATGAATGTTTGAAATGCATGATGGTTGACAAACAGTGGACACAATTGTACAGAGGCGGACAAGTCATTGGAGTATTGGGCACCTGGTGGCTCGTGCCATATCACATATTCACTGGGAAGGCACACTGTCTTCACGGAGATCCTCTTCTGGAGACATCGTCGTTGTGAGACGCATCGGAGCCATAGTCAAGGGCAGATGGTTGCGAAACTTAATGGGGAAATAGTATCGGAGAGTTCACCAGGGATAACGTCCTCACTGCTGGACGCACCAGTGCTGGGCACACTTTGGATACGGCATCTGTGGTCAATGCTTTTTCTTGCTTGATTTTTCATTTTTCATTTGCTTTGCATCCCATTTTTGCCTGGACCGCCCTTTCGGGTTTTCGATCCACCGGGGAAAAGTTTTTACTGCCTCCTTTTTGCCTGGATTGCCCCTTGGGGTTGTCAATCCAGCGAGGTGCTCATTTTTGCCTAAGCCGCCCTTTCGGGTTTTCGACTTAGCGAGCTCATTCATATTTATTTGCATTTTCATTCTGTTTTTTCATTCTTGCCATTGACCACAGACCGTCTTGATGAGAGTTTGCTTGCAGTATCTATCGAGATGGACGCCAACACACACTCACTCATGCATGATTCACTTGAATGTACCCTGTTGCTCGAGTTTGCTTTCAAAATAGACAGTAAAAGTTTTCAATTTTCAAAATGTTTGTCTCAGGCATCGTCATTATTAAATGGAAAGAAAATGTTTTTGTACATAGCTTTGAAAATATAGAGAGATATAGTTTCAAACAAAAGCACAGGCTCAAATTGACGTATAATAGTGGTGGTCAGACAATGGTCTGACTCCACGGATTTACAAGGCTTGGAACATGGTAATTTTATTGGTTGGTGGTACATGGAACACGGTAACCGCTACGTTCCCTGGAAACTTGATTTCGTAAGTACATAAGCCTTTGATGAAAACAGTCGTAGACAGTTGCAGATGCCCCAAGGGGATGGTGGTTTGCCAAGTACAGTCATTTGTCTTCTTGCTTCAACCTCATTTTTGCATGAACCGCCCTTTCGGGTTTTCGGCTCATCGAGGCGCTCATTCTTGCCTGAGTTGCGTACAATCTCAGCGAGCTTTTCATTTATTTATCGTTTTTTGTCTCTTATTTTGCCTGGACCGCCCTTTCGGGTTTTCGATCCACCGAGAAGCGCATTTTTGCCTAGGCCGCCCTTTCGGGTTTTCGACCCACCACGCTGTTCTTTTCATATGTCTAGACAAAGTACTTCTTGACAATATCGGCATTCACAGGGTTTGGAAGTTCAACACCATCCATGTGCGTAAGAATCAAAGCACCGCCAGAGAAGGCCTTCTTGACAACATAAGGACCTTCATAGTTAGGCGTCCACTTGCCCCTTGGGTCGGGTTGCTGATTCATTCTTCTCTTCAACACCAATTCCCCTTCTTTGAATTCCCGAGGACAAACCCTCTTGTCGAAAGCAGTTTTCATTCTGGTTTGGTACGATCGTCCACGAGCCATAGCGTCCATACGCTTTTCTTCAATCAAATTCAACTGATCATACCTGCTTTGACACCATTCAGCCTCGGATAACTTTGCTTCCATGATCACACGGAGAGATGGGATCTCAACCTCCAGGGGGAGGACAGCTTCCATGCCATATACAAGAGAAAAAGGGGTTGCCCCGGTTGAGCCGCGCACTGTAGTACGGTAACCATGCAGAGCATACGGTAACATCTCATGCCAGTCTTTGTAAGTAGTGACCATTTTCTAAACGATCTTCTTGATATTCTTGTTGGCAGCCTCAACTGCACCATTCATCTGAGGCCTATAAGGAGAAGAATTGTGATGCTCAATCTTGAACTCTTCACATAGAGCCTGCACCACGTCATTGTTCAAGTTGGTACCATTGTCAGTGATGATCTTGCCAGGAACCCCATATCGGCAGATGATGTTGTTTTTGATGAATTTGGCCACCACTTGTTTGGTTACACTAGCATAGGATGCAGCTTCGACCCATTTGGTGAAGTAGTCAATCGCCACTAAGATGAAACGATGACCATTTGAAGCCTTTGGTTCAATTCTTCCAATCATATCAATGCCCCACATAGAGAACGGCCACGGGGAGGAGATAACATTAAGCGCATGAGGAGGCACATGGATCCTGTCGGCATAAACTTGACATTTGTGGCATTTTCTGGCGTGCCTGTAGCAATCATGCTCCATGGTCATCCAGTAGTAACCTGCCTTCAACAACTTTCTTGACATAGTGTGCCCCGTAGCATGAGTCCCGAAGGTACCGTCATGTACGTCATGCATTAACTGTTCTGCTTCGCGCTCATCAACACATCTTAACAATACCATATCATAGTTCCTTTTGTATAGAACATCTCCATCCAATAGGAACCTACTAGACAACCTTCTCAGAGTCTTCTTGTCTTTATTGGAGGCACCTGGCGGGTATGTACGGTTTTGCAAAAACAGCTTGATATCATAATACCAGGGTTTATCATCAACCACATCTTCATCTGCCTGTCCATCTTCCTCTTCAATAACGAACACATGGGCCGGTCTTTCAAGGCGTTGCACTTTGATTGTCGGCACATCATTCCAATGGTTTACTCGAAACATGGAAGACAGAGTAGCAAGGGCGTCGGCCATTTGATTTTCATCCCGAGGGATATGATGCAACTCGACCTTTATAAAGTATGTCAGCAGGCGTCTTGCATAATCACGGTAGGGGATCAACTTGTCATGATGAGTCACCCATTCACCCTTTATCTGGTTAATAACAAGTGCCGAATCACCATAGATGTCTAGGCGTTTGATTCTCATATTGATCGCTTCCTCGATCCCAAAGATACACGCTTCGTATTCTGCCATATTATTGGTACAATCGAACAAGATTCGAGCGGTAAAAGGGATATGATGCCCCTGAGGAGATACAATGACCGCACCAACTCCTTTACCATAAGCATTAACAGCGCCATCAAAGACTAAACCCCATCTGCTATTGGGATCTGGGCCTTCACCAATCAACGGCTCTTCACAGTCTTTTGATTTAAAAAACATGATCTCTTCATCGGGGAAGTCGAATCTAATTGGCTGGTAATCATCAAGAGGTTGATGGGCCAGGTGGTCCGCAAGAATGCTACCCCTGATCGCCTTTTGAGTCTTGAACACAATATCATACTCAGACAAGAGCATTTGCCAACGTGCAATCTTTCCCGTGACAGCAGCTTTCTCAAAGATGTATTTGATCGGATCCATTCTAGATATCAACCATGTGGTATAATTCATCAAGTAGTGGCGCAGACGTTTGGCAGCCCAGGCTAAAGCACAACAAGTCTTTTCAAGCATTGTATATCGAACTTCACAATCGGTAAACTTTTTGCTTAGATAGTAAATAGCATGCTCTTTCTTTCCCCTCTCGTCTTGCTGACCGAGTACGCAACCCATGGAATCATCCAATACTGACAAGTACATAATCAAGGGTCTTCCTTCCACTGGCGGGACAAGGATAGGTGGTTCCAGCAAATAATCTTTGATGCTATCAAAAGCCTTTTGGCATTCATCGTTCCACACAACAGGTTGGTTCTTCCTGAGTAGTTTGAAGATTGGTCCGCAGGTCGCGGTCATGTGAGATATGAATCGGGAAATATAATTCAGACGCCCAAGGAAACCTCTGACTTGCTTCTCGGTTTGTGGTGCCGGCATCTCTCTGATAGCCCGGACCTTATCAGGATCGACTTCAATCCCCTTTTGGCTGACGATGAAGCCTAGCATTTTGCCAGATTTGACGCAAAACGTGCATTTGTTAGGATTAAGCCTAAGCTTGTATTTTCTCAACCTTTCAAACATTTTTGTCAGATACTCAACATGTTGCTCTTCATCTTTCGACTTTACAATCATATCATCAACATATACTTCAACTTCTTTGTGAATCATATCATGAAACAAGGTGGTCATTCCCCTTTGATATGTAGCACCAGCATTTATTAGGCCGAACGGCATAGCTTTGCAACAGAAAGTCCTCCACGGGGTAATGAAGGAAGTCTTTTCTCTGTCCTTAAGCGACATCTTGATCTGGTTGTAACCGGAGAAACCATCCATAAAAGAGAACACCTTAGACTGGGCAGTGCTATCAACAAGTACATCAATATGAGGCAATGGGAAGTTGTCTTTGAGACTGGCTTTATTCAAATCCCTGTAATCAACACACATCCGGACTTTGCCATCTTTCTTCGGCACCGGCACAATATTAGCAACCCATTCAGGGTATTCAACTGTCATGAGGAAACCTGCATCAATTTGTTTCTGAACCTCACTCTTGATCTTGAGAGCCATGTCTGGACGAGTCCTTCTCAACTTCTGTCTGACGGGGGGACATTCTGGCTTTGTAGGTATTCGGTGTTCCACAATCTTGGGATCCAGACCCGGCATGTCCTCATATGACCAAGCAAAGACATCTGGAAACTCTCGGAGAAGCTGGAAGATCTTCTTCTTGACCCCTTCTTCAAGGGCAACACCGACCTTGATTTCTCGCTTGTTCTCTTCGGTACCCAGGTTGATGATCTCTGTTTCTTCCTGGTGAGGCTGAATGGCTTTTTCCTCTTGTTCAATCAATCGAGTGATCTCATATGGTATGTCATCATCTTCCTCATCTTCGGCCTCGTATACCGGGAATTCAAAGTTTGGAGGATCCGTATGGTTACTGTGTTCAACGGGCTCATTATGGTTCAATCTGCATAAGATGGTTTGATGTTTTTAGAAAAAGGGTTTTTCATGCAGATTTTTGAGATTAAAAGAAAAAAAGTAATAGATGTTTTGGTTTTTTCTGGCATTACCATTATTTCCAAGAAAAAATGCACTAAAAGAGTGAAAAAGGTCGCGGAAGATACGACAATTTTATTAATATTGGCAATGCCGAAACAAACATGCCCTTACAGAAATATCACTATCGCCTTGGGCCGAGCGAGAGGATCGTTATTTTGAAAAAAAAACAGACTCATGAGCAACAGGACATATTACTTGAAACCATGCATGGGGGAGGGTATGTCAAGGGCATCCCAATTCTTTGCAACTCCTCCTGGTGTAACAAATATAGGTCTAGAGCTAGCTCCAGTTGCACCCTTGGTGATTGCGTTGGCGAACCCAGCACTGTGAAAAGTTCCCTTCGAGACACCTGAAGTCGAGGAGAACCCAAGACCTTCCTTGTGTTTATTCTCAAGAAGTTGCACTAATTTGCCCCATCCGGTAGTTTGTCCTCCCTGAACAGCCTTCTGGGCATCTCTCAAAGAGGCCATGGCGGCTCCGGCCCTCTTGTGCTCCGTACCTTCAATAGTCAAACCCTGAAACGCGGTCCCTTCAGCAGATCCTGCTTCAATGCAAGAGAAGGATGATAATTGGCTCACCAAGTACGCTTCTTCACCATGTACAGTGACGAGTTTCCCATTCTTCACAAACTTCAACTTCTGATGCAAGGTAGAGGTCACTGCGCCAGCATCGTGTATCCAAGGCCTTCCCAGGAGGCAACTGTAAGAAGCACTGATGTCCATGACCTGAAACGTGATGGAGAATGTCTCAGGACCAATAGTTATTGGTAGGTCCACCTCACCAAGGACATCTTTGCGGGATCCGTCGAAAGCCCTGACTAGGAAAGTGCTTCTTCTCAAAGGGATATCCCTACAGTTCAACTGATCCAGAGTCGATTTTGGCATTACGTTCAAGGATGAACCAGTGTCCACCAGCACATTTGATAACATATCAGACTTGCAATTCACAGAGATATGTAACGCCAGGTTGTGGTATTTTCCTGTCTCGGGAAGTTCATCTTCGCTGAACCAGAGATGATTACAGGTAGTAATATTCCCCACTATATTGTCAAAGTGATCCACAGAGACCTTATGATCGACGTAGGCTTGTTCTAGCACCTTTAAAAGAGTGTTTCGGTGAGCCTCGGAACTCAGGAGTAATGACAAGATGGATATTTTTGACGGAGTCTGCAACAGCTGATCCACTATCTTGTAATCACTTCTCTTGATTAACCTCAAGATCTCATCCACGTTAGAATCATCGATTGACTGGCCTGGCCGGCTCGCATTTTTGGTAACAGAGGGCACATCTGGTACCGGTGTTTTGTCACCTGGTGTGGTGGTAGGTGCAACAGCTTTCTTCTGGAACAATGGTGGCCGGATCCTTCCGCTTCTCAGAGCCGTAGTCTCTTCAGCAATATTGCCTATCACGTTCGGGGACACCAAAGGCACCTCTACTCCATTTTCAATCATGGTGGCATTGTACTTGTAAGGAATAGCTTTTGTAAAAGTATAAGGTACCGGTCCGGGCAGTTTTATCACTAGAGGCTCAACATTTCCCCTCGGAGTCACACTTCGGACAGGCGGATCATGAAAGACTGGCACGATCACACAAACATCACTGACAGTCAAAAAGTTGTCATTCATCAGGCTCTGGATGTCACCTTGCACAACATCACAACCCAAGGGATTACAGAGGCATTCCAGGCAATTAGCATGATCATGATCAAACAAGGAGGCTTGGCATAACTTGATGTGTAGTGGTACCAGAGGAGTTGCCATATTACGGACGTCCAAGCTAGAAGTTCCCTCACAAATCTCGATCATGTTTACTGCGGCATGATTCGGGGTTTTCAAAGGACAGACTTCCTTGATCGATGAGCTTCTTCACGATGTATTTCAAAGCATAACACCCCTCAACGTCGTGGCCCAAGGCCCCTTGGTGGAAATCGCACTTGAGGTCGGACCGGAACCTGGGAGGCAGTGGGTTAGGTGGAGGCTTACCCTGCCTGGTTGTGCAATGTCCCTTGGAGAGCAGGGTCGGAAGTAGTTCGGCATACAGCATTGGTATCGGTGGAAAGGTGGGCCTGGTTTGTTGCTGCTGTGGCTGTTGTTGTTGTGGTTGTTGAGCAATGGCGTTGACCGGTACCTGAGGTTGTCCCGGCGGTAGTGGATACTGATGATAAAATGGTGGATAGAAAGGGTGTTGAGAGTACGGCATGTACTGATACGACGAAGGTGGTTGAGCAGCGTTGATAGGAGCAATAGTGGCCATAGACTGACCGGCTCCGGCAGATACCATCCCGACCTCGGAATCTTTCTTCTTGTGATGACCATTACCGTACTTCCTTGATGCATTCGTGGAAGATTCACCTTTCTCGAACACAATAATACCCTCTCTGACAGCCTCTTCTAAGCGAGTTCCCATGGTAACCATCTCAGAGAAATCACTCGGAGCAGCGACAATCATCCTCTCAACATAGTCCTTGTTCAGGGTCTTTAGGAATGTTTGAGTCATCTCTTCTTCATCAAGAGCAGGAGTAACACGGGCAGCTGCCCCTCTCCATCTTTGTGCGTATTCACGAAAACTTTCATCCTTCTTCTGAGAAAGGGATCTGAGGGATTCCCTATTAGGTTTTAGTCTGGTGTTGAACCCATAGTGACTCTTGAAAGCAGCAGCCAACTCGTCAAAGGTACGGATGTTATCCCGGCTTAGGCTAGTATACCATTCTGCAGCATCTTCCATTAGACTGTCCTGGAAGCAGTGGATCATGAGTGAGTCATTGTCAGAGTAGTTGGCCATCTTCCTGACATACTTGATGATGTGGTTTTGTGGACAAGTTAGCCCGTTGTATCGGTCAAAATCTGGGACTTTGAACTTTTTAGGAATGTCCACCTTCGAGACCAAGCAGAGGTCATGAGTCCTGATAGTATCACTACCTCCCCGGTTAGCCTTGATTTCCCGACGGAGTTCTTTAGCAAGTTCCTCCATCCTTTCTTCCATAGTTCCGAGCACAGGGGTGCTCTCGTGGCTTGTACCAATGCTGATAACTTGAGGTGCAGTGTGCACAATCGGTTCTGTGACAGTGGTCGTCGCCTGAGGCGGGGCGGTATTGATAGGAGCAGGGTTCATCCTGGGAACCTGATTATTGTTGACATTACCAGAAGCATTTGTTGCAGTGTTAGGAGCGTAGAATGGTGGGAGCCCGAAAGAAAACCCTTCTGGCATGACAAAGCGAGAATCTGGAGTAGTTGTAGGGGTTGCACTGGTAGGTGGTGGTGCAGTCGCAGCTGGTTGCTCCTGGGCAGCCATCAGAGCGGTCATAACATCATGGGCCTTGGCCAACTCTTCCCTCAAAGAAGCTAACTCGGTACGGAGCTGAGCGTTTTCCTCTTCCATAACTACCCGATTCCGTCTTCCGTATAGTCTAGTGTGATGAACTCTGGTAGGTTGATAGACCTTTCGGGCACGAGCCACCTTTCAAACTGTGGCAGAAGAACCAGGAGGCAATGAGCATTGGGAAGTTTTGTGACCGATGAATGATGCATATGATGCATGATATGTATAAATGCAAATGCAAAATCGACTCGTTTTTAATAATCGAAAGGTTTTTTGACAAATTAGAAATTTTGTAAACATTATTAAACAAGCAACACAAGATAGATCCCTTTGAAGTACTAAGCCAAGGGTAGACTTTGGAATTCTAACAACATAGGCACAACGAAACTCAAGCATGAGAAGTGGTAAGATAGTCCTCGGACTCGGACTCCGAATCCGAACCGCAGTGTCTAGCATAGAAGTTACGCCGTCCTCTGGCTCTCTTGGAATCCCGCATGAGTAACTTATCCTTCTCCTCAAGCTCCTCTCGGACTCTGGCTAACTCTTTCTTCAACATCAGGTTCTCATGAGTCTTCTGCTCATCTCTACCATCCAAAGTCATAATAAGGTTCTCGGCTTCATCGTATCGAGCCTTCCATGTCCACTTCTCACGACTCTCCATAGCTAGATGCTCCCGATACACCTCCTGGGTCGCGGGAAGTAGCGGTAACGGGATGGATGGAGCAGATGCGGACACATATCTCATAGCAGAGTAAGGCATACCAATCTCCACGGCCCGATCTATCACCCATTGGGTGTACGCCTCATGAGCAACACCGGATCTCACACCCAAATGCTTCACACTCTTCTTACGAACCTTGGACCATGCGTCCATGAAAGCTTTCCTTTGACCGGTGGGAGCATTCAGATAGTAGAAGAATTCCGGGGAAGTAGCAAGATTGATGGGCTTTCCTTTCATCGGGAAACCAAACTGTCTCATAGCAAGCTCAGGGTTGTAGTTGATTCCCCCTCGGGTACCAAGAAGAGGTACATTGAGAAAATCTCCACAACCAGTGATAATCTCTTTGACTTGAGCGGCGGGAGTGAGCCAAACCACCTCATTAGGAGTGAGAGCCATGATGCGCTGTGAATAAGACCAATTCTCCGAGTTTGCATGGAAAGAGCTCGGAAGGTGAGAAATAAACCACCTATACAAGAGAGGCGTGCAGCAGCGGATGTACCCACGACCCTTGAGAGTCCGATCATGGATGGCATGGTATGTATCAGCTAACAAGGTAGGAACCGGATTCTTGGGATGGAAGACTTCAATAGCATTCATGTCCACAAAGTTGTCAATATTTGGGAAGAGAATGAGCCCATAGATAAGTAGTGCAAGAATAGCCTCGAGAGTGTCCTGACAAGTGGTCTTGAGATTAGCCTGCTCAAGTAGATACTTCGAAGTAAACCCCCGGATGTGAGACTTAGTGACAAGATGGTTGGAGACGCCGGAAGTCTTGAGATAAAGATCCTTAGCAATAACCAAAGGAGTAAGGGTAGATCCGGGACCGGTGAAGGGTGTCCCCTCGGCTATGGGTAAACTCATCAAGTTGGAGTATGCTTCGAGAGTAGGAACCAACTGGAAGTCTGGGAAAGTAAAGCAACGGAAGTCCGGATCATAGAATTGCACAAGAGTGTGCACCAACTTCTCTTCGACATTGGTCCGGAGAATAGTAAGCAAGCTACCATATCGGAGTCGGAAAGCGGTCGGATTCTTAACCTTGAGTGCCAACTCTCTCAAACTGACCAAATCAACTTCCTTGAACTTGTAGGACTTGGTCTTCTTCATACCTGTAATGTTTACAAAGTTTTTAATTTGTTTAAACCTTTCGATGGATGCATGGAAAAAGTTTATGCATGAATGCATGTATGCAGGATTGTTTTGTTTTTTCAAATGTAAATAAAACATGGTGGGTTGAGATTCAAAACCAAGGAGTCACGAGTGGACACGGTGTCCGGTGAAACTAGGGGTTTGGATAATAGTAACCAAGGTTCTAGAGAGGTTCCCAAACTGCAACCTCTCTTGCGTATATCATGGTAGCACGAAACAACGTCCGCCCCACATTTATCCGCAAGAAGGTCTAGTTTGAGTGTAGTATCGCGTGACGACTAAAACTCGAGACGACACTCGGTTTAGCCACCGCACTACGTCCTTAAAAAGAGGCCAAGGATGGGCTTGGTAACTACGGTCCATAGCATCATCGAACAATTGAAAACAAAGTGTCTAAGCATGACGACACATGCCGACAACATCGCTCCCAAAATGCCTCCGCTATGTGAGATTGATCGCATAATCCAATACGCGAGGCAACCCTCGGATCGAATTGTCGATTATATCTCTGCCTATTCCTAAGTTCACTCAGCCCGGGTATAGAACTTTTGATATTCTCACCCCACACGTTACAAGAAAATAAACAAATATTCACATTCATGATCAAATAAAGTAAAGCGAGAACATAAACTACGAGAAACTAGGCGTAACCCAAACTTAAATTTTTCCCCAGTGAAGTCGCCATTTCTGTTGTCTCGATTTCGGGGTGTCAAGTCATTGAATCGGCTTGAACCACTCAATCATTGACAAATCTCTATTTTTTCTTGGGAAGGGAAAAATTGAGAAAAAGCCCTTATTAAGACTCGAGGCTCGGGGTCGTATTCGCTACGGGAAGGTGTTAGGCACCCGTAGCGACTAATTTCTTAAACTCATGTTTTCGCTTTACTTTTAATTTTATTGAAAGTTGTTTATTTGGATGAAAAAAAAAAAGAGGAAGAAGACTTTGGTTTTATTTTTATTTGAATTGAGGGAGTCGTGGAACTCCTTGCCTACATACCTCTTTAAGAGGATCAAATCCATTGTAGTTCGTTCTAAAAAACTTTGCGAGTTGAATTGCTTTTAACTTTGAAAATGGTTTTAGAAGAAGATGCGGGGCCGTGAAGGCTCTAGAAAAGAAGGCGAGGTTGGTCCAATTTTTAAAAATGTTAGTCTAAAGTTGATTATTTCATTGAGTTTTTATTTAAGAAAAAGAAGTAAAATGGTGGAGTTTTGACTCCGGGTTGTATTAAAAGATTTGAGTTAAGATGTTGTTGTTTTTTGTTTGTTTGTTTTTTTTTTTGGAGAAAAGATTTTCTAAGAATCGCGTCACCTAATCATACATCTAATCGTTATGCATACACCGTGTGTGCGTGTCAGTGTCCGTGTCAGTGTACATCACCAAAGTCCATTGTTCGTTTACATTTAACCTAATTACATGCTATGATCTTTGCGAGGAATTTAAAAGAAATAAAAACTACTCTAAAATTATTACATAAGAATTCTAAGAGGAATTATATGAAATCTAAAGAAGGTGCCGGAATGAAGGAATGCTTATGAGATGCATGAGAAATGAAATGGGATTGTTAGTAGACAAAATATGAAATGGTAATAATAAAGAGTAAGCAAGAAATGACTAATGAAATGACAAGAAACAATAGTAAAGCACATATTGAAGAAGTGATGGAAATAATAGCCAAAAGTAATAGTAAATGCACAAAAATCTAACCACAAAATTTATCTAAACACATGACCTATAATCTCTACCATAGCACAAATTTTGGAGGCCAATTTCAAGCACGAGCATGTGTATTTACAAAGCATGGTTTGAGTTCAAAATCATCACACATTTAGGCATACTTTACATTTTTCAAAGTAAACTTGCAACACAAAAAATTCAACCACAAACTCACAAACAGTAGTAATTGACATAGAATCAAGAGTAAAACACCACAAAATCACATAGCATCATAGGGGAAAAATGAATACTTAAAGAATCATAGAAGGAAACTTCACAAAAACGCAAAAAGATATAAATCCACAAGGAATTTTGTCATGCAATTTTTATTGATCCACAAGAGTAAAATACACCACAAAACAATCACAAATATGCAAAAAACACATAGCAATTTTTCTAGAATTTTTTGGCAAAAATTTGGATAATCAGAGGTGCAAGTAGTAAGAACACATGGTGCAAGCAGCAAAAAGATAGAGAAAAAACGAAAAAAAAAAACTAGGCCCTAACCCCAAAGCCCAACGCTCCATGGGTCTGGACGCACAGGGAGCGTTGGATTGATCCATGGTGGGAAAACCCTGGATCCAACGCTCCTGGTTCCGCCTCACAAAACCGGCAATAAACCGGACCGGTTCAATTGCCTTTATAAAGGCAAGAGCTCCGGTTTTTTTTCATTTGCACCTGTTCTTTCTCTCTCTTCTCACCGTTCTTCTCTCATACTCTCTCTAGCATCCCACCGCCGGTGAGGATGAAGCTAAGGCGGAGACCTTGAAGGTCCGCCGGAAACTTCATCTTCTCCGGCGAGCTCATGAGTTTTCCGGCGACTCAAAACCCTAATTTTCCAGAATTTAAAAAACACATGGATCGATTTGTCCCTTCATTCTAAACACGATTCTGGCATTAAAACACGCGTAAAGTTTCTGGATCGATGTAGATCTTGATTGTTGGTTACGGTTTCAAACTGTTTTTTTTTTCTTCTGAGTTTCTTGACGAATCTTCAAAAGATTCACTCCGAGTTAAACTCGTTTGTGAACCTTGAAGTGTTTTTTCGATTGTCAAATTGTTTTTGCTAGGGTTTCGAATTTTGAACGAAAACTGTTGAATCCACCACGAATCTACATCGATCTGAATTTGTGACGTTTTTTAGCGCAAGAAAACTGTGGATTGAGTATATACCAGAGTTTTAATTCGGAGATTCGAACCAGATTTTGAATAGCAACTCTGTTTTTCGTTGATTTTGGCTTGAATCCGAAAATAAATCGGTATTTCCTCTTTTTCACTGGAACCGGTTCATCTTCTTTGATTTCCTCTTCTTCCTCAACTCTCGGAATCTGTGATCGCGCTTGCAGCTTGCTGCTTCTGGTGGCGAGCTCGCGCTTGAATTGCAGATTCTACCGGTTCAATGATGAACCTTCTGAGAACCGCCGAGAAACTGCACCAAATTCGTGTTGATTCCTTGATGAATTGTGATTCTGGAATTCTAGGGTTTGTTCATGGTGTTCTTGATGATTTTTGTGAATTTATGGATTTTGATCTGTAACTGCCAAGAGAGAGAAACGAAATTCTGTTTGGGTAATGATTGCACTGAATGGGAAAAAAAAAATCCCTGATGATTCTGACACTGTGTTCCTTATATATGCTGCCATGTGTATCTGACATCCAATGAGAATGTGACATCTGGATTTTGAATGAGCTGGCACAGTTCTGGCAATGTGCTGGATTTTAAGGACCTTTCTGCAATTTTTATTAAAAAAGGGCTAAAAATGCAAATCTGTAAAAAAGAATGACCTGGACTGTAAATTGAAAGGGTTTGGACAAAAAAAATGCAATTTTTAGAAGTTTTAGGGGTTGAAATGCAATTTTAGAAAGTTTAGGGACTAAAATGCAAAAATAAAAATAAAATTGAATTAAAATTGGTAATTTGATAAAACGTAAAGTGAAACGAAAATAAAATCAACCAACGGACTAAAATGAACAAATTACACAAATGAGGTATTTTAAAATACCTCCCTGCCGAAATTTTGACATGAAAAGACCAAAACGCCCCTAAGGACCAAACTGACTTGAATTGACTCAAAACGACTCTGGCACAAATTTTTTTTAAAATAGATTTTAGCAGAGATGGGATTAAAAAGAAATGTAAACAGGAATTGAAAAAGATTCAGAGACAATCACAAGGACTAAAATGGGTCTCATTGCAGGAAATGACCAAAATGCCCTTTTGTATGATTTTTCCAAATATTCGAAATAAAATGCAAGGAAAGCAATGTAATGCCTCAAGGGGGCCTTAAATGACTTTTTATGCAAGAAAAGACACTATGGATGGGTTTTATGCAAGAAAAACATAGACAAAGTCATGATTAAAAATACTGCAATGCAGAGATAGTAAAAGAATATGCAGATGAAACATAGTAAAAATTCAAAATAACAATTGCGATTTGACAATGATTAAAGATAGAAAAAACATTGAATGAGTATTTTTGGGTCCAAAATCAGGGTATAACAGGAACCAACAATGGATTGGTCCATGTCGCAAGGGACTAGGGCGCCTTAAGCATGTAGACAAGGGTTCAATTTCTAGTTCACACATACCGAAGAAAAAAGAAATCCAGTTGAATGGGAAGATTTCACCTTGCGTATTCCACAAGTTTCTCAACAGATATTAGTCACTGTTAAGCTGCGTGGAAACTCCGTACCAATATTATGGTATTTCAAGAAAAATATGTCCATAGGTATTCATTATAATTTCCAAGGCCATTAACATAAAAATATGCACTTCTAGTTTATTTATTTATGTATATTGAGAGCACATCGCTGTGGCTGGGCTTCAAGTTTCAAATATTATGTGCGCACACCAGCAATTTTAATTAAGCATATTGGTACGTTAAATCAAATGTGCGTCCACCAACAGTTTCAGTTAGACTTATAATAATAAATAATTAACTTTTGTAGTTATTTCTGCATATAACATGTGCAATAAAATAGGTTATAAAATAGTTAGTCCAAAAAGGGTTGACACACGATGCTATGAGTTTAACTTTTCTTGATTAAATTATTATTTTAAAAATTTGTACACATGTTTTTTTTTTCTTGATTTAAATTAAATAGTTTAAATAGTTTAATAGCATCTTAAATAGATTTAATGCATTTAATTGATCCGCTATAAATATCGATCTAGACCTCTTCTTTCCCCAACCAAACCATAGAGTTGAAGAAGAGCCATTGATTAATTAAGCATCCCATTCATTTGAATATTTAAGTATGTCTTCAGTAGATTACTTCAATCCTAACGAGAAACTGGTTTTGCAAAGAAATGTTGCAGATTTCCACCCTAGTGTTTGGGGAGATTTTTTCATTCAGTATGCTTCAGAATCTATGGTACGTAATTCTTTAAATATTATGAAAAGTGATTGAAGAGTACTAGAAACATTATCGTGTATGCAATAAACCACTTAATATTTGCCCAGATTCAAGTTATTCACATTTACCTTATACTATTTTTATTTACTCATGAATGACAATAATGTAGACTCACTTTGCTAAATGCAGTCCATAGAATGATCCATAACAACAATTAAGTGCCATTTATCGATTTATTCTAAAATCATCTGCATGTTTTGAGTACATACAGGAACCTGATATGAATATTGCGGCACAAATTGATCAACTAAAAAAGGAGGTTAGACAAATGCTTGTCTCAAAAACAGAGACACCCTTGAAAAACGTCAACTTGATTGACTCAATATGTCGTTTGGGTGTGAGCTATCACTTTGAAGACGAAATTAGTCAAGTTTTGGAATATATTTACAAGAGTTATGTTCAAAATGGAGAAATAACTCTCAAAGACAACCTTCATTCTCTTGCTGTGCTATTTAGGGTTTTGAGACAACATGGACTTTACGTTTCACCTGGTATATATATCTCAACTATTCACTTTTTCTTTTAAGGAATCTCAACTTATTCACATTAATGATTCATTTTTTGTGTTTTTAATTTGGATCCCTAATTGAGTAAAACAAATTAGATTGCTAAACATAAAAAAAAAATCTAACTGTAAAATCAATACTTCAATTAACAACGTAAATTTGACTATGTTCATGGGTGTGTTTAATATGAATGTCTAAAAAATGGTAGACCACTTTTAGTAAAAAAAGAGTTTTATAATAATAAAAGATAGAAAATAATTTTTATATTTTTAACAAAAAATATGAGTGTCTTTCGTTTGATCGGATACATATTAGACAACTCCTTATCGGTGTAATGTTCATATCCTCATTTCTTTTAGTTATATTTTTTATATCATAGAAATAAACACTTAATGATTATAAAGTAATCTTAATGTTATACCTGTAGGATAGACATCTTTATAAGTTAGACCAGTTTACCCATATGGTAGCCCATCTTATTAAGTATGAAACTTTTTCGTACTTCAAAAACACACTATACATTATCTTAATTGCATACTGAATTTTTCAATCTTGTATTAGTTTCTTATATATATATATATATATATATATATATATATATATATATATATAAATATGTCTCTAATGGTTGTTTAATATTATCGTGGTTGTCTAATAAAAATACTAGACGTGTTCAACCAATTCAAGGACGAGGAAGGAAACTTCAGTGAAACATTAGTCGTAGATGTTGAGGGCATGTTAAACTTGTATGAAGCCTCACATATGATGGTTCATGGTGAAAATATTTTGGAAGAGGCTTTGGCTTTTACTTCTGGTCACCTTCAGTCCATGGTCACCCGATTGAGTCCTTCTCTTGCAGCAAAAGTAAAACAAAGCTTAAGACAATCTCTACGCAAAAACTTGCCTAGGCTAGTGGCAAGAAGTTACATCTCCATCTATGAGCAAGATTCATCCCATAATGAAATTCTTCTTGCATTGGCAAAATTGGATTTTAATATGCTCCAAAGCCTACATCAAAAGGAATTTGGAAATATTAGCAAGTAAGTACTTTATCCACGCCCTGCCTAATTTAAAACAAAATATAAAAGTATATTAAATTGAGTTCAAAAAATAATTATACTAATTTCCTATACTATTTTTTGTCTTTGTATATAGGTGGTGGAAGGAGTTGGATATTGCTCAAAAACTACCGTATGCACGAGATAGAGTAGTAGAATGTTGTTTTTGGGTTATGACCGTATATTTTGAGCCTCAATATTCTCAAGCAAGGAAAATGATGTCAAAATTTATCTCCATTTTATCATACATTGATGACACATATGATGCATATGGAACTATTGATGAATTAGAACTTTTTACAAAGGCAATTGAAAGGTAAGCACATCATACAATATTAATGTTAAGAATAATTGAATTCGTGACCAAACTTTAGAGTTAAAACCATATGAAATTTATCTTTAATCTAGTCATCTAGTTTAGAGTTGGAAATTTTTTAATAATAACTTCAATTTATCCATCTTCAATCTTGGTTGCTAATTCAATTTTTGTTAAGAAATATAGACATATTTTCTTCACATATAATCGTACTCGATATGATTTTTTATAACAATTGAGTAATGATTAATATTGCAATCAAAATGATTTTTAGGTGGGATATTAATTGCTTGGAGGATCTTCCGGATTATATGAAGTTGCTTTATAAATCACTCTTGGATGTTTATGAAGAAATAGAGCAAGAAATGAAGAAAGAAGGAAGAGAATACACCCTTGACCCCTTCTTAAAAGAAGTAAGAGTTTAGCTTTATTGTTAGTATTATTAGTAATTGTAAAGCATTTGTTAAAAAAAGTTTTCTACTATCAAAGAATAAAAATTAAGGCAAAAACTTATTATCCATGGTTATATGAACTCAGTTCAGAGTAATAACGATGATAAATTTTATTTTGTCGTAAAAGAGCTCCTTTGTAATCTTAATTTTTCGAAAGATTTGTCTTGATAGTTTGATTAGTGGTTAGAAAAAAAACTAAAAAAATTGCTAATACAATTTAACATCATTTAATTACATAGGTTTTTTTGGTACACAACCTATTAACATTTATTTTATATTGTATATTAATGACAGTTCAAAAATATAATCCAAGCTTATATGAGTGAGGCCAGATGGCTGAATTCTAACTATACACCAACAACAGAGGAGTACATGCACATATCAACAATATCAAGTGGTTACCCAGTGTTGGCTACGACTTCTTACATTGGAATGGGAAGCATAGCAACAAAAGACATTTTTGATTGGGTAACTAACAATCCAAAAATTGTTAATGCTGCTGCTATTCATTGCAGGCTTAGGGATGAAATTGTGTCTAGCGAGGTATTTTTTCAAAACCGTTTTAAAAATTAATATAATAAGTTGAAATAATGAAGAAATATGACTCTTGATATATCTTATTTATCTAATATGATATATATAATTTGATAAACAGTTTGAGCAAAAAAGAGAACATGTTTCTTCGTACTTGGAATGTTATATGAGGGAATATGATATGAATAGGGAAGCTGCCATTCAAGAATGCCAAAAGAAAATTGACAACGCTTGGAAAGATATAAATCAGGAATGTCTAAAACCGACTGAAGTTCCGTTACCTATTCTGACGTGTGTTCTCAATCTCTCGCGTTTTATTGAGGTTTTTTACAAAGATACAGATAACTACACACACTCTGACGGACTAATGAAGACATATATTAATGATTTGCTTGTCAATCCCGTGGAAATTTGAGTATTTATTTTGTTCTTTCTATGTTCTTTGTTTTTTAACTTTAAATAAAAAAAAACACCACATGTGTAATTTATTTGGTTGAATTTAAAGATTATGTCATAATAGTAATTATCTTGTAATGCATATGAGTTTTGATGAAGTTTGATTTGTAATGATATTTATTTGTTACACTCATTGTGGAAACGTTGACGACACAATTTTATTTTTGAAAAATTTACTAAATTATTTAAAACACAAGGTGTTCCAAGAATAAAAACTTGTACTACACTCGAGTACAAAAAATATATTACATGACCAGAATTCAAAACCCTATAACAAGAAAAAGCAAGAAAGCAACCAAACACAATAAAAATAAACACAACTACATTCCAAAGAAGATTATAGAAAACTAATAAAAACCAATAGCACTTAAAAACTCAAGAGGTTGAGCCAACGCTACAATAGGAATTGGACATCTTCTAGAACCTAACAAACATTATGTTTTTTGCTGACGAAAAATAATATTATTTCTCATAAAGCCATGTTCATTCTTATTAGCTACTGTAGTTTTCCCCCCTTGGAGTGATGATTATATGGTGTTTATATATATATATATATATATATATATATATATATATATATATATATATATATATATAAATTAAAATATTATTAAAAGTTGAGCTGAGAGCATGTTTGGTCCCTCTATTTTACTAAATGTGCAATTTTGGCTTCCCCAATCTTTTCCTTAAAATATTGGTCTTGATATTTTTTTTTAAATTAAACATTTAGCTACTATGTTCATTTGACCTTCAATTTTGATGATATGGACTTCATCTTATAGTACAATATTTTCTTAAATATAAGTTATTAAAATTTTAAAACATAAATAAATTAAAAGGAATCAAAATATGTATTGAAAGCTCCATTTTGATACAATCAGGGTGTCCGGTGAAACTAGGGGTTTGGATAATAGTAACCAAGGTTCTAGAGAGGTTCCCAAACTGCAACCTCTCTTGCGTATATCATGGTAGCACGAAACAACGTCCGCCCCACATTTATCCGCAAGAAGGTCTAGTTTGAGTGTAGTATCGCGTGACGACTAAAACTCGAGACGACACTCGGTTTAGCCACCGCACTACGTCCTAAAAAAGAGGCCAAGGATGGGCTTGGTAACTACGGTCCATAGCATCATCGAACAATTGAAAACAAAGTGTCTAAGCATGACGACACATGCCGACAACATCGCTCCCAAAATGCCTCCGCTATGTGAGATTGATCGCATAATCCAATACGCGAGGCAACCCTCGGATCGAATTGTCGATTATATCTCTGCCTATTCCTAAGTTCACTCAGCCCGGGTATAGGACTTTTGATATTCTCACCCCACACGTTACAAGAAAATAAACAAATATTCACATACATGATCAAATAAAGTAAAGCGAGAACATAAACTACGAGAAACTATGCGTAACCCAAACTTAAATTTTTCCCCAGTGAAGTCGCCATTTCTGTTGTCTCGATTTCGGGGTGTCAATTCATTGAATCGGCTTGAACCACTCAATCATTGACAAATCTCTATTTTTTCTTGGGAAGGGCAAAATTGAGAAAAAGCCCTTATTAAGACTCGAGGCTCGGGGTCGTATTCGCTACGGGAAGGTGTTAGGCACCCGTAGTGACTAATTTCTTAAACTCATGTTTTCGCTTTACTTTTAATTTTATTGAAAGTTGTTTATTTGGATGAAAAAAAAAAGAGGAAGAAGACTTTGGTTTTATTTTTATTTGAATTGAGGGAGTCGTGGAACTCCTTGCCTACATACCTCTTTAAGAGGATCAAATCCATTGTAGTTCGTTCTAAAAAACTTTGCGAGTTGAATTGCTTTTAACTTTGAAAATGGTTTTAGAAGAAGATGCGGGGCCGTGAAGGCTCTAGAAAAGAAGGCGAGGTTGGTCCAATTTTTAAAAATGTTAGTCTAAAGTTGATTATTTCATTGAGTTTTTATTTAAGAAAAAGAAGTAAAATGGTGGAGTTTTGACTCCGGGTTGTATTAAAAGATTTGAGTTAAGATGTTGTTGTTTTTTGTTTGTTTGTTTTTTTTTTTTGGAGAAAAGATTTTCTAAGAATCGCGTCACCTAATCATACATCTAATCGTTATGCATACACCGTGTGTGCGTGTCAGTGTCCGTGTCAGTGTACATCACCAAAGTCCATTGTTCGTTTACATTTAACCTAATTACATGCTATGATCTTTGCGAGGAATTTAAAAGAAATAAAAACTACTCTAAAATTATTACATAAGAATTCTAAGAGGAATTATATGAAATCTAAAGAAGGTGCCGGAATGAAGGAATGCTTATGAGATGCATGAGAAATGAAATGGGATTGTTAGTAGACAAAATATGAAATGGTAATAATAAAGAGTAAGCAAGAAATGACTAATGAAATGACAAGAAACAATAGTAAAGCACATATTGAAGAAGTGATGGAAATAATAGCCAAAAGTAATAGTAAATGCACAAAAATCTAACCACAAAATTTATCTAAACACATGACCTATAATCTCTACCATAGCACAAATTTTGGAGGCCAATTTCAAGCACGAGCATGTGTATTTACAAAGCATGGTTTGAGTTCAAAATTATCACACATTTAGGCATACTTTACATTTTTCAAAGTAAACTTGCAACACAAGAAATTCAACCACAAACTCACAAACAGTAGTAATTGACATAGAATCAAGAGTAAAACACCACAAAATCACATAGCATCATAGGGGAAAAATGAATACTTAAAGAATCATAGAAGGAAACTTCACAAAAACGCAAAAAGATATAAATCCACAAGGAATTTTGTCATGCAATTTTTATTGATCCACAAGAGTAAAATACACCACAAAACAATCACAAATATGCAAAAAACACATAGCAATTTTTCTGGAATTTTTTGGCAAAAATTTGGATAATCAGAGGTGCAAGTAGTAAGAACACATGGTGCAAGCAGCAAAAAGATAGAGAAAAAACGAAAAAAAAAAAAAACTAGGCCCTAACCCCAAAGCCCAACGCTCCATGGGTCTGGACGCACAGGGAGCGTTGGATTGATCCATGGTGGGAAAACCCTGGATCCAACGCTCCTGGTTCCGCCTCACAAAACCGGCAATAAACCGGACCGGTTCAATTGCCTTTATAAAGGCAAGAGCTCCGGTTTTTTTTCATTTGCACCTGTTCTTTCTCTCTCTTCTCACCGTTCTTCTCTCATACTCTCTCTAGCATCCCACCGCCGGTGAGGATGAAGCTAAGGCGGAGACCTTGAAGGTCCGCCGGAAACTTCATCTTCTCCGGCAAGCTCATGAGTTTTCCGGCGACTCAAAACCCTAATTTTCCAGAATTTAAAAAACACATGGATCGATTTGTCCCTTCATTCTAAACACGATTCTGGCATTAAAACACGCGTAAAGTTTCTGGATCGATGTAGATCTTGATTGTTGGTTACGGTTTCAAACTGTTTTTTTTTTCTTCTGAGTTTCTTGACGAATCTTCAAAAGATTCACTCCGAGTTAAACTCGTTTGTGAACCTTGAAGTGTTTTTTCGATTGTCAAATTGTTTTTGCTAGGGTTTCGAATTTTGAACGAAAACTGTTGAATCCACCACGAATCTACATCGATCTGAATTTGTGACGTTTTTTAGCGCAAGAAAACTGTGGATTGAGTATATACCAGAGTTTTAATTCGGAGATTCGAACCAGATTTTGAATAGCAACTCTGTTTTTCGTTGATTTTGGCTTGAATCCGAAAATAAATCGGTATTTCCTCTTTTTCACTGGAACCGGTTCATCTTCTTTGATTTCCTCTTCTTCCTCAACTCTCGGAATCTGTGATCGCGCTTGCAGCTTGCTGCTTCTGGTGGCGAGCTCGCGCTTGAATTGCAGATTCTACCGGTTCAATGATGAACCTTCTGAGAACCGCCGAGAAACTGCACCAAATTCGTGTTGATTCCTTGATGAATTGTGATTCTGGAATTCTAGGGTTTGTTCATGGTGTTCTTGATGATTTTTGTGAATTTATGGATTTTGATCTGTAACTGCCAAGAGAGAGAAACGAAATTCTGTTTGGGTAATGATTGCACTGAATGGGAAAAAAAAAATCCCTGATGATTCTGACACTGTGTTCCTTATATATGCTGCCATGTGTATCTGACATCCAATGAGAATGTGACATCTGGATTTTGAATGAGCTGGCACAGTTCTGGCAATGTGCTGGATTTTAAGGACCTTTCTGCAATTTTTATTAAAAAAGGGCTAAAAATGCAAATCTGTAAAAAAGAATGACCTGGACTGTAAATTGAAAGGGTTTGGACAAAAAAAATGCAATTTTTAGAAGTTTTAGGGGTTGAAATGCAATTTTAGAAAGTTTAGGGACTAAAATGCAAAAATAAAAATAAAATTGAATTAAAATTGGTAATTTGATAAAACGTAAAGTGAAACGAAAATAAAATCAACCAACGGACTAAAATGAACAAATTACACAAATGAGGTATTTTAAAATACCTCCCTGCCGAAATTTTGACATGAAAAGACCAAAACGCCCCTAAGGACCAAACTGACTTGAATTGACTCAAAACGACTCTGGCACAAATTTTTTTTAAAATAGATTTTAGCAGAGATGGGATTAAAAAGAAATGTAAACAGGAATTGAAAAAGATTCAGAGACAATCACAAGGACTAAAATGGGTCTCATTGCAGGAAATGACCAAAATGCCCTTTTGTATGATTTTTCCAAATATTCGAAATAAAATGCAAGGAAAGCAATGTAATGCCTCAAGGGGGCCTTAAATGACTTTTTATGCAAGAAAAGACACTATGGATGGGTTTTATGCAAGAAAAACATAGACAAAGTCATGATTAAAAATACTGCAATGCAGAGATAGTAAAAGAATATGCAGATGAAACATAGTAAAAATTCAAAATAACAATTGCGATTTGACAATGATTAAAGATAGAAAAAACATTGAATGAGTATTTTTGGGTCCAAAATCAGGGTATAACAGGAACCAACAATGGATTGGTCCATGTCGCAAGGGACTAGGGCGCCTTAAGCATGTAGACAAGGGTTCAATTTCTAGTTCACACATACCGAAGAAAAAAGAAATCCAGTTGAATGGGAAGATTTCACCTTGCGTATTCCACAAGTTTCTCAACAGATATTAGTCACTGTTAAGCTGCGTGGAAACTCCGTACCAATATTATGGTATTTCAAGAAAAATATGTCCATAGGTATTCATTATAATTTCCAAGGCCATTAACATAAAAATATGCACTTCTAGTTTATTTATTTATGTATATTGAGAGCACATCGCTGTGGCTGGGCTTCAAGTTTCAAATATTATGTGCGCACACCAGCAATTTTAATTAAGCATATTGGTACGTTAAATCAAATGTGCGTCCACCAACAGTTTCAGTTAGACTTATAATAATAAATAATTAACTTTTGTAGTTATTTCTGCATATAACATGTGCAATAAAATAGGTTATAAAATAGTTAGTCCAAAAAGGGTTGACACACGATGCTATGAGTTTAACTTTTCTTGATTAAATTATTATTTTAAAAATTTGTACACATGTTTTTTTTTTTCTTGATTTAAATTAAATAGTTTAAATAGTTTAATAGCATCTTAAATAGATTTAATGCATTTAATTGATCCGCTATAAATATCGATCTAGACCTCTTCTTTCCCCAACCAAACCATAGAGTTGAAGAAGAGCCATTGATTAATTAAGCATCCCATTCATTTGAATATTTAAGTATGTCTTCAGTAGATTACTTCAATCCTAACGAGAAACTGGTTTTGCAAAGAAATGTTGCAGATTTCCACCCTAGTGTTTGGGGAGATTTTTTCATTCAGTATGCTTCAGAATCTATGGTACGTAATTCTTTAAATATTATGAAAAGTGATTGAAGAGTACTAGAAACATTATCGTGTATGCAATAAACCACTTAATATTTGCCCAGATTCAAGTTATTCACATTTACCTTATACTATTTTTATTTACTCATGAATGACAATAATGTAGACTCACTTTGCTAAATGCAGTCCATAGAATGATCCATAACAACAATTAAGTGCCATTTATCGATTTATTCTAAAATCATCTGCATGTTTTGAGTACATACAGGAACCTGATATGAATATTGCGGCACAAATTGATCAACTAAAAAAGGAGGTTAGACAAATGCTTGTCTCAAAAACAGAGACACCCTTGAAAAACGTCAACTTGATTGACTCAATATGTCGTTTGGGTGTGAGCTATCACTTTGAAGACGAAATTAGTCAAGTTTTGGAATATATTTACAAGAGTTATGTTCAAAATGGAGAAATAACTCTCAAAGACAACCTTCATTCTCTTGCTGTGCTATTTAGGGTTTTGAGACAACATGGACTTTACGTTTCACCTGGTATATATATCTCAACTATTCACTTTTTCTTTTAAGGAATCTCAACTTATTCACATTAATGATTCATTTTTTGTGTTTTTAATTTGGATCCCTAATTGAGTAAAACAAATTAGATTGCTAAACATAAAAAAAAAATCTAACTGTAAAATCAATACTTCAATTAACAACGTAAATTTGACTATGTTCATGGGTGTGTTTAATATGAATGTCTAAAAAATGGTAGACCACTTTTAGTAAAAAAAGAGTTTTATAATAATAAAAGATAGAAAATAATTTTTATATTTTTAACAAAAAATATGAGTGTCTTTCGTTTGATCGGATACATATTAGACAACTCCTTATCGGTGTAATGTTCATATCCTCATTTCTTTTAGTTATATTTTTTATATCATAGAAATAAACACTTAATGATTATAAAGTAATCTTAATGTTATACCTGTAGGATAGACATCTTTATAAGTTAGACCAGTTTACCCATATGGTAGCCCATCTTATTAAGTATGAAACTTTTTCGTACTTCAAAAACACACTATACATTATCTTAATTGCATACTGAATTTTTCAATCTTGTATTAGTTTCTTATATATATATATATATATATATATATATATATATATAAATATGTCTCTAATGGTTGTTTAATATTATCGTGGTTGTCTAATAAAAATACTAGACGTGTTCAACCAATTCAAGGACGAGGAAGGAAACTTCAGTGAAACATTAGTCGTAGATGTTGAGGGCATGTTAAACTTGTATGAAGCCTCACATATGATGGTTCATGGTGAAAATATTTTGGAAGAGGCTTTGGCTTTTACTTCTGGTCACCTTCAGTCCATGGTCACCCGATTGAGTCCTTCTCTTGCAGCAAAAGTAAAACAAAGCTTAAGACAATCTCTACGCAAAAACTTGCCTAGGCTAGTGGCAAGAAGTTACATCTCCATCTATGAGCAAGATTCATCCCATAATGAAATTCTTCTTGCATTGGCAAAATTGGATTTTAATATGCTCCAAAGCCTACATCAAAAGGAATTTGGAAATATTAGCAAGTAAGTACTTTATCCACGCCCTGCCTAATTTAAAACAAAATATAAAAGTATATTAAATTGAGTTCAAAAAATAATTATACTAATTTCCTATACTATTTTTTGTCTTTGTATATAGGTGGTGGAAGGAGTTGGATATTGCTCAAAAACTACCGTATGCACGAGATAGAGTAGTAGAATGTTGTTTTTGGGTTATGACCGTATATTTTGAGCCTCAATATTCTCAAGCAAGGAAAATGATGTCAAAATTTATCTCCATTTTATCATACATTGATGACACATATGATGCATATGGAACTATTGATGAATTAGAACTTTTTACAAAGGCAATTGAAAGGTAAGCACATCATACAATATTAATGTTAAGAATAATTGAATTCGTGACCAAACTTTAGAGTTAAAACCATATGAAATTTATCTTTAATCTAGTCATCTAGTTTAGAGTTGGAAATTTTTTAATAATAACTTCAATTTATCCATCTTCAATCTTGGTTGCTAATTCAATTTTTGTTAAGAAATATAGACATATTTTCTTCACATATAATCGTACTCGATATGATTTTTTATAACAATTGAGTAATGATTAATATTGCAATCAAAATGATTTTTAGGTGGGATATTAATTGCTTGGAGGATCTTCCGGATTATATGAAGTTGCTTTATAAATCACTCTTGGATGTTTATGAAGAAATAGAGCAAGAAATGAAGAAAGAAGGAAGAGAATACACCCTTGACCCCTTCTTAAAAGAAGTAAGAGTTTAGCTTTATTGTTAGTATTATTAGTAATTGTAAAGCATTTGTTAAAAAAAGTTTTCTACTATCAAAGAATAAAAATTAAGGCAAAAACTTATTATCCATGGTTATATGAACTCAGTTCAGAGTAATAACGATGATAAATTTTATTTTGTCGTAAAAGAGCTCCTTTGTAATCTTAATTTTTCGAAAGATTTGTCTTGATAGTTTGATTAGTGGTTAGAAAAAAAACTAAAAAAATTGCTAATACAATTTAACATCATTTAATTACATAGGTTTTTTTGGTACACAACCTATTAACATTTATTTTATATTGTATACTAATGACAGTTCAAAAATATAATCCAAGCTTATATGAGTGAGGCCAGATGGCTGAATTCTAACTATACACCAACAACAGAGGAGTACATGCACATATCAACAATATCAAGTGGTTACCCAGTGTTGGCTACGACTTCTTACATTGGAATGGGAAGCATAGCAACAAAAGACATTTTTGATTGGGTAACTAACAATCCAAAAATTGTTAATGCTGCTGCTATTCATTGCAGGCTTAGGGATGAAATTGTGTCTAGCGAGGTATTTTTTCAAAACCGTTTTAAAAATTAATATAATAAGTTGAAATAATGAAGAAATATGACTCTTGATATATCTTATTTATCTAATATGATATATATAATTTGATAAACAGTTTGAGCAAAAAAGAGAACATGTTTCTTCGTACTTGGAATGTTATATGAGGGAATATGATATGAATAGGGAAGCTGCCATTCAAGAATGCCAAAAGAAAATTGACAACGCTTGGAAAGATATAAATCAGGAATGTCTAAAACCGACTGAAGTTCCGTTACCTATTCTGACGTGTGTTCTCAATCTCTCGCGTTTTATTGAGGTTTTTTACAAAGATACAGATAACTACACACACTCTGACGGACTAATGAAGACATATATTAATGATTTGCTTGTCAATCCCGTGGAAATTTGAGTATTTATTTTGTTCTTTCTATGTTCTTTGTTTTTTAACTTTAAATAAAAAAAAACACCACATGTGTAATTTATTTGGTTGAATTTAAAGATTATGTCATAATAGTAATTATCTTGTAATGCATATGAGTTTTGATGAAGTTTGATTTGTAATGATATTTATTTGTTACACTCATTGTGGAAACGTTGACGACACAATTTTATTTTTGAAAAATTTACTAAATTATTTAAAACACAAGGTGTTCCAAGAATAAAAACTTGTACTACACTCGAGTACAAAAAATATATTACATGACCAGAATTCAAAACCCTATAACAAGAAAAAGCAAGAAAGCAACCAAACACAATAAAAATAAACACAACTACATTCCAAAGAAGATTATAGAAAACTAATAAAAACCAATAGCACTTAAAAACTCAAGAGGTTGAGCCAACGCTACAATAGGAATTGGACATCTTCTAGAACCTAACAAACATTATGTTTTTTGCTGACGAAAAATAATATTATTTCTCATAAAGCCATGTTCATTCTTATTAGCTACTGTAGTTTTCCCCCCTTGGAGTGATGATTATATGGTGTTTATATATATATATATATATATATATATATATATATATAAATTAAAATATTATTAAAAGTTGAGCTGAGAGCATGTTTGGTCCCTCTATTTTACTAAATGTGCAATTTTGGCTTCCCCAATCTTTTCCTTAAAATATTGGTCTTGATATTTTTTTTAAAATTAAACATTTAGCTACTATGTTCATTTGACCTTCAATTTTGATGACATGGACTTCATCTTATAGTACAATATTTTCTTAAATATAAGTTATTAAAATTTTAAAACATAAATAAATTAAAAGGAATCAAAATATGTATTGAAAGCTCCATTTTGATACAATCAGGGTGTCCGGTGAAACTAGGGGTTTGGATAATAGTAACCAAGGTTCTAGAGAGGTTCCCAAACTGCAACCTCTCTTGCGTATATCATGGTAGCACGAAACAACGTCCGCCCCACATTTATCCGCAAGAAGGTCTAGTTTGAGTGTAGTATCGCGTGACGACTAAAACTCGAGACGACACTCGGTTTAGCCACCGCACTACGTCCTAAAAAAGATGCCAAGGATGGGCTTGGTAACTACGGTCCATAGCATCATCGAACAATTGAAAACAAAGTGTCTAAGCATGACGACACATGCCGACAACATCGCTCCCAAAATGCCTCCGCTATGTGAGATTGATCGCATAATCCAATACGCGAGGCAACCCTCGGATCGAATTGTCGATTATATCTCTGCCTATTCCTAAGTTCACTCAGCCCGGGTATAGGACTTTTGATATTCTCACCCCACACGTTACAAGAAAATAAACAAATATTCACATACATGATCAAATAAAGTAAAGCGAGAACATAAACTACGAGAAACTAGGCGTAACCCAAACTTAAATTTTTCCCCAGTGAAGTCGCCATTTCTGTTGTCTCGATTTCGGGGTGTCAATTCATTGAATCGGCTTGAACCACTCAATCATTGACAAATCTCTATTTTTTCTTGGGAAGGGCAAAATTGAGAAAAAGCCCTTATTAAGACTCGAGGCTCGGGGTCGTATTCGCTACGGGAAGGTGTTAGGCACCCGTAGCGACTAATTTCTTAAACTCATGTTTTCGCTTTACTTTTAATTTTATTGAAAGTTGTTTATTTGGATGAAAAAAAAAAAAGAGGAAGAAGACTTTGGTTTTATTTTTATTTGAATTGAGGGAGTCGTGGAACTCCTTGCCTACATACCTCTTTAAGAGGATCAAATCCATTGTAGTTCGTTCTAAAAAACTTTGCGAGTTGAATTGCTTTTAACTTTGAAAATGGTTTTAGAAGAAGATGCGGGGCCGTGAAGGCTCTAGAAAAGAAGGCGAGGTTGGTCCAATTTTTAAAAATGTTAGTCTAAAGTTGATTATTTCATTGAGTTTTTATTTAAGAAAAAGAAGTAAAATGGTGGAGTTTTGACTCCGGGTTGTATTAAAAGATTTGAGTTAAGATGTTGTTGTTTTTTGTTTGTTTGTTTTTTTTTTTGGAGAAAAGATTTTCTAAGAATCGCGTCACCTAATCATACATCTAATCGTTATGCATACACCGTGTGTGCGTGTCAGTGTCCGTGTCAGTGTACATCACCAAAGTCCATTGTTCGTTTACATTTAACCTAATTACATGCTATGATCTTTGCGAGGAATTTAAAAGAAATAAAAACTACTCTAAAATTATTACATAAGAATTCTAAGAGGAATTATATGAAATCTAAAGAAGGTGCCGGAATGAAGGAATGCTTATGAGATGCATGAGAAATGAAATGGGATTGTTAGTAGACAAAATATGAAATGGTAATAATAAAGAGTAAGCAAGAAATGACTAATGAAATGACAAGAAACAATAGTAAAGCACATATTGAAGAAGTGATGGAAATAATAGCCAAAAGTAATAGTAAATGCACAAAAATCTAACCACAAAATTTATCTAAACACATGACCTATAATCTCTACCATAGCACAAATTTTGGAGGCCAATTTCAAGCACGAGCATGTGTATTTACAAAGCATGGTTTGAGTTCAAAATTATCACACATTTAGGCATACTTTACATTTTTCAAAGTAAACTTGCAACACAAGAAATTCAACCACAAACTCACAAACAGTAGTAATTGACATAGAATCAAGAGTAAAACACCACAAAATCACATAGCATCATAGGGGAAAAATGAATACTTAAAGAATCATAGAAGGAAACTTCACAAAAACGCAAAAAGATATAAATCCACAAGGAATTTTGTCATGCAATTTTTATTGATCCACAAGAGTAAAATACACCACAAAACAATCACAAATATGCAAAAAACACATAGCAATTTTTCTAGAATTTTTTGGCAAAAATTTGGATAATCAGAGGTGCAAGTAGTAAGAACACATGGTGCAAGCAGCAAAAAGATAGAGAAAAAACGAAAAAAAAAAAAACTAGGCCCTAACCCCAAAGCCCAACGCTCCATGGGTCTGGACGCACAGGGAGCGTTGGATTGATCCATGGTGGGAAAACCCTGGATCCAACGCTCCTGGTTCCGCCTCACAAAACCGGCAATAAACCGGACCGGTTCAATTGCCTTTATAAAGGCAAGAGCTCCGGTTTTTTTTCATTTGCACCTGTTCTTTCTCTCTCTTCTCACCGTTCTTCTCTCATACTCTCTCTAGCATCCCACCGCCGGTGAGGATGAAGCTAAGGCGGAGACCTTGAAGGTCCGCCGGAAACTTCATCTTCTCCGGCGAGCTCATGAGTTTTCCGGCGACTCAAAACCCTAATTTTCCAGAATTTAAAAAACACATGGATCGATTTGTCCCTTCATTCTAAACACGATTCTGGCATTAAAACACGCGTAAAGTTTCTGGATCGATGTAGATCTTGATTGTTGGTTACGGTTTCAAACTGTTTTTTTTTTCTTCTGAGTTTCTTGACGAATCTTCAAAAGATTCACTCCGAGTTAAACTCGTTTGTGAACCTTGAAGTGTTTTTTCGATTGTCAAATTGTTTTTGCTAGGGTTTCGAATTTTGAACGAAAACTGTTGAATCCACCACGAATCTACATCGATCTGAATTTGTGACGTTTTTTAGCGCAAGAAAACTGTGGATTGAGTATATACCTGAGTTTTAATTCGGAGATTCGAACCAGATTTTGAATAGCAACTCTGTTTTTCGTTGATTTTGGCTTGAATCCGAAAATAAATCGGTATTTCCTCTTTTTCACTGGAACCGGTTCATCTTCTTTGATTTCCTCTTCTTCCTCAACTCTCGGAATCTGTGATCGCGCTTGCAGCTTGCTGCTTCTGGTGGCGAGCTCGCGCTTGAATTGCAGATTCTACCGGTTCAATGATGAACCTTCTGAGAACCGCCGAGAAACTGCACCAAATTCGTGTTGATTCCTTGATGAATTGTGATTCTGGAATTCTAGGGTTTGTTCATGGTGTTCTTGATGATTTTTGTGAATTTATGGATTTTGATCTGTAACTGCCAAGAGAGAGAAACGAAATTCTGTTTGGGTAATGATTGCACTGAATGGGAAAAAAAAAATCCCTGATGATTCTGACACTGTGTTCCTTATATATGCTGCCATGTGTATCTGACATCCAATGAGAATGTGACATCTGGATTTTGAATGAGCTGGCACAGTTCTGGCAATGTGCTGGATTTTAAGGACCTTTCTGCAATTTTTATTAAAAAAGGGCTAAAAATGCAAATCTGTAAAAAAGAATGACCTGGACTGTAAATTGAAAGGGTTTGGACAAAAAAAATGCAATTTTTAGAAGTTTTAGGGGTTGAAATGCAATTTTAGAAAGTTTAGGGACTAAAATGCAAAAATAAAAATAAAATTGAATTAAAATTGGTAATTTGATAAAACGTAAAGTGAAACGAAAATAAAATCAACCAACGGACTAAAATGAACAAATTACACAAATGAGGTATTTTAAAATACCTCCCTGCCGAAATTTTGACATGAAAAGACCAAAACGCCCCTAAGGACCAAACTGACTTGAATTGACTCAAAACGACTCTGGCACAAAAATTTTTTAAAATAGATTTTAGCAGAGATGGGATTAAAAAGAAATGTAAACAGGAATTGAAAAAGATTCAGAGACAATCACAAGGACTAAAATGGGTCTCATTGCAGGAAATGACCAAAATGCCCTTTTGTATGATTTTTCCAAATATTCGAAATAAAATGCAAGGAAAGCAATGTAATGCCTCAAGGGGGCCTTAAATGACTTTTTATGCAAGAAAAGACACTATGGATGGGTTTTATGCAAGAAAAACATAGACAAAGTCATGATTAAAAATACTGCAATGCAGAGATAGTAAAAGAATATGCAGATGAAACATAGTAAAAATTCAAAATAACAATTGCGATTTGACAATGATTAAAGATAGAAAAGAACATTGAATGAGTATTTTTGGGTCCAAAATCAGGGTATAACAGATGCCCCTATTTAAGTTTCTTTGTCCGGAAGGTCAAGAGACGGAGTCTTTGGCTTGACGGGGCAAAGATACTTAAATATTAACACTTGCACTGTTTTTGGACGCAAAAATACGATTGTACATTTTCAAACATCATGAATGCCATGCAACATTTAGATTATGAATGCAGGACAAACGAGAATTGGAATTAACAAGATACGTCGCATCCATTGCGGGATTGGTAGACATTGACAAAACGACAAATAACAGACCTTACTGGGGAACAAAAGGGTGAACTGACAGGTACGAGTTGTTTATTTGGTTCGAACTAGGAATTCGACTGGGAATAAAGGGAAACGGATAAGTGCGAGCTGTTCTTGGATTTGAACTGGTCACTCGACTGGGAATATAGAAAAGACAGGTGTGAGCTGTTCTTGGATTTGAACTGGCTACTCACTTGAGGATGTTTGGTAAGAAAAAATAAAATAAGCAGGCACGAGCTGTTCTTGGACATGAACCGGCTACTCGACCAAAAACAAAAGCAAAAGACGGGCGTGAGCTGTTCTTGGACTTGAACTGGGTACTCCACCGGGGACGAACAAATAGACAGGTACAAGCTGTTCTTGGATTTGAACTAGCCACTTGACCGAACAGAGGCACATTTGAGGGGTACAAGCTGTTCTTGGATTTGAACTAGCCACTTGACCGAATAGAAACACTTGCTGGGGACATGTTTTTGACAACACATGGATTGGAATTGGTTTGACATCGACACAGTTTGTAGAGATAGATTGGCTGCCAGTATTAGCTCACATGACAGATAATTTAACATTGACATTGCATTGATACCGAGATTGACATTGGAAATGCAGCATGTATGGATGATATAACAATTTTATTAAGATGCATGGACACACAGTATGCATGATTATGTATGTATGAATGTTTGAAATGCATGATGGTTGACAAACAGTGGACACAATTGTACAGAGGCGGACAAGTCATTGGAGTATTGGGCACCTGGTGGCTCGTGCCATATCACATATTCACTGGGAAGGCACACTGTCTTCACGGAGATCCTCTTCTGGAGACATCGTCGTTGTGAGACACATCGGAGCCATAGTCAAGGACAGATGGTTGCGAAACTTAATGGGGAAATAGTATCGGAGAGTTCACCGGGGATAACGTCCTCACTGCTGGACGCACCAGTGCTGGGCACACTTTGGATACGGCATCTGTGGTCAATGCTTTTTCTTGCTTGATTTTTCATTTTTCATTTGCTTTGAATCCCATTTTTGCCTGGACCGCCCTTTCGGGTTTTCGATCCACCGGGGAAAAGTTTTTACTGCCTCCTTTTTGCCTGGATTGCCCCTTGGGGTTGTCAATCCAGCGAGGTGCTCATTTTTGCCTAAGCCGCCCTTTCGGGTTTTCGACTTAGCGAGCTCATTCATATTTATTTGCATTTTCATTCTGTTTTTTCATTCTTGCCATTGACCACAGACCGTCTTGATGAGAGTTTGCTTGCAGTATCTATCGAGATGGACGCCAACACACACTCACTCATGCATGATTCACTTGAATGTACCCTGTTGCTCGAGTTTGCTTTCAAAATAGACAGTAAAAGTTTTCAATTTTCAAAATGTTTGTCTCAGGCATCGTCATTATTAAATGGAAAGAAAATGTTTTTGTACATAGCTTTGAAAATATAGAGAGATAGAGTTTCAAACAAAAGCACAGGCTCAAATTGACGTATAAGAGTGGTGGTCAGACAATGGTCTGACTCCACGGATTTACAAGGCTTGGAACATGGTAATTTTATTGGTTGGTGGTACATGGAACACGGTAACCGCTACGTTCCCTGGAAACTTGAGTTCGTAAGTACATAAGCCTTTGATGAAAACAGTCGTAGACAGTTGCAGATGCCCCAAGGGGATGGTGGTTTGCCAAGTACAGTCATTTGTCTTCTTGCTTCAACCTCATTTTTGCATGAACCGCCCTTTCGGGTTTTCGGCTCATCGAGGCGCTCATTCTTGCCTGAGTTGCGTACAATCTCAGCGAGCTTTTCATTTATTTATCGTTTTTTGTCTCTTATTTTGCCTGGACCGCCCTTTCGGGTTTTCGATCCACCGAGAAGCGCATTTTTGCCTAGGCCGCCCTTTCGGGTTTTCGACCCACCACGCTGTTCTTTTCATATGTCTAGACAAAGTACTTCTTGACAATATCGGCATTCACAGGGTTTGGAAGTTCAACACCATCCATGTGCGTAAGAATCAAAGCACCGCCAGAGAAGGCCTTCTTGACAACATAAGGACCTTCATAGTTAGGCGTCCACTTGCCCCTTGGGTCGGGTTGCTGATTCATTCTTCTCTTCAACACCAATTCCCCTTCTTTGAATTCCCGAGGACAAACCCTCTTGTCGAAAGCAGTTTTCATTCTGGTTTGGTACGATCGTCCACGAGCCATAGCGTCCATACGCTTTTCTTCAATCAAATTCAACTGATCATACCTGCTTTGACACCATTCAGCCTCGGATAACTTTGCTTCCATGATCACACGGAGAGATGGGATCTCAACCTCCAGGGGGAGGACATCTTCCATGCCATATACAAGAGAAAAAGGGGTTGCCCCGGTTGAGCCGCGCACTGTAGTACGGTAACCATGCAGAGCATACGGTAACATCTCATGCCAGTCTTTGTAAGTAGTGACCATTTTCTGAACGATCTTCTTGATATTCTTGTTGGCAGCCTCAACTGCACCATTCATCTGAGGCCTATAAGGAGAAGAATTGTGATGCTCAATCTTGAACTCTTCACACAGAGCCTGCACCACGTCATTGTTCAAGTTGGTACCATTGTCAGTGATGATCTTGCCAGGAACCCCATATCGGCAGATGATGTTGTTTTTGATGAATTTGGCCACCACTTGTTTGGTTACACTAGCATAGGATGCAGCTTCGACCCATTTGGTGAAGTAGTCAATCGCCACTAAGATGAAACGATGACCATTCGAAGCCTTTGGTTCAATTCTTCCAATCATATCAATGCCCCACATAGAGAACGGCCACGGGGAGGAGATAACATTAAGCGCATGAGGAGGCACATGGATCCTGTCGGCATAAACTTGACATTTGTGGCATTTTCTGGCGTGCCTGTAGCAATCATGCTCCATGGTCATCCAGTAGTAACCTGCCCTCAACAACTTTCTTGACATAGTGTGCCCCGTAGCATGAGTCCCGAAGGTACCGTCATGTACGTCATGCATTAACTGTTCTGCTTCGCGCTCATCAACACATCTTAACAATACCATATCATAGTTCCTTTTGTATAGAACATCTCCATCCAATAGGAACCTACTAGACAACCTTCTCAGAGTCTTCTTGTCTTTATTGGAGGCACATGGCGGGTATGTACGGTTTTGCAAAAACAGCTTGATATCATAATACTAGGGTTTATCATCAACCACATCTTCATCTGCCTGTCCATCTTCCTCTTCAATAACGAACACATGGGCCGGTCTTTCAAGGCGTTGCACTTTGATTGTCGGCACATCATTCCAATGGTTTACTCGAAACATGGAAGACAGAGTAGCAAGGGCGTCAGCCATTTGATTTTCATCCCGAGGGATATGATGCAACTCGACCTTTATAAAGTATGTCAGCAGGCGTCTTGCATAATCACGGTAGGGGATCAACTTGTCATGATGAGTCACCCATTCACCCTTTATCTGGTTAATAACAAGTGCCGAATCACCATAGATGTCTAGGCGTTTGATTCTCATATTGATCGCTTCCTCGATCCCAAAGATACACGCTTCGTATTCTGCCATATTATTGGTACAATCGAACAAGATTCGAGCGGTAAAAGGGATATGATGCCCCTGAGGAGATACAATGACCGCACCAACTCCTTTACCATAAGCATTAACAGCGCCATCAAAGACTAAACCCCATCTGCTATTGGGATCTGGGCCTTCACCAATCAACGGCTCTTCACAGTCTTTTGATTTCAAAAACATGATCTCTTCATCGGGGAAGTCGAATCTATTTGGCTGGTAATCATCAAGAGGTTGATGGGCCAGGTGGTCCGCAAGAATGCTACCCCTGATCGCCTTTTGAGTCTTGAACACAATATCATACTCAGACAAGAGCATTTGCCAACGTGCAATCTTTCCCGTGACAGCAGCTTTCTCAAAGATGTATTTGATCGGATCCATTCTAGATATCAACCATGTGGTATAATTCATCAAGTAGTGGCGCAGACGTTTGGCAGCCCAGGCTAAAGCACAACAAGTCTTTTCAAGCATTGTATATCGAACTTCACAATCGGTAAACTTTTTGCTTAGATAGTAAATAACATGCTCTTTCTTTCCCGTCTCGTCTTGCTGACCGAGTACGCAACCCATGGAATCATCCAATACTGACAAGTACATAATCAAGGGTCTTCCTTCCACTGGCGGGACAAGGATAGGTGGTTCCAGCAAATAATCTTTGATGCTATCAAAAGCCTTTTGGCATTCATCGTTCCACACAACAGGTTGGTTCTTCCTGAGTAGTTTGAAGATTGGTCCGTAGGTCGCGGTCATGTGAGATATGAATCGGGAAATATAATTCAGACGCCCAAGGAAACCTCTGACTTGCTTCTCGGTTTGTGGTGCCGGCATCTCTCTGATAGCCCGGACCTTATCAGGATCGACTTCAATCCCCTTTTGGCTGACGATGAAGCCTAGCATTTTGCCAGATTTGACGCCAAACGTGCATTTGTTAGGATTAAGCCTAAGCTTGTATTTTCTCAACCTTTCAAACATTTTTGTCAGATACTCAACATGTTGCTCTTCATCTTTCGACTTTACAATCATATCATCAACATATACTTCAACTTCTTTGTGAATCATATCATGAAACAAGGTGGTCATTCCCCTTTGGTATGTAGCACCAGCATTTATTAGGCCGAACGGCATAGCTTTGCAACAGAAAGTCCCCCACGGGGTAATGAAGGAAGTCTTTTCTCTGTCCTCAAGCGACATCTTGATCTGGTTGTAACCGGAGAAACCATCCATAAAAGAGAACACCTTAGACTGGGCAGTGCTATCAACAAGTACATCAATATGAGGCAATGGGAAGTTGTCTTTGAGACTGGCTTTATTCAAATCCCTGTAATCAACACACATCCGGACTTTGCCATCTTTCTTCGGCACCGGCACAATATTAGCAACCCATTCAGGGTATTCAACTGTCATGAGGAAACCTGCATCAATTTGTTTCTGAACCTCACTCTTGATCTTGAGAGCCATGTCTGGACGAGTCCTTCTCAACTTCTGTCTGACGGGGGGACATTCTGGCTTTGTAGGTATTCGGTGTTCCACAATCTTGGGATCCAGACCCGGCATGTCCTCATATGACCAAGCAAAGACATCTGGAAACTCTCGGAGAAGCTGGAAGATCTTCTTCTTGACCCCTTCTTCAAGGGCAACACCGACCTTGATTTCTCGCTTGTTCTCTTCGGTACCCAGGTTGATGATCTCTGTTTCTTCCTGGTGAGGCTGAATGGTTTTTTCCTCTTGTTCAATCAATCGAGTGATCTCATATGGTATGTCATCATCTTCCTCATCTTCGGCCTCGTATACCGGGAATTCAAAGTTTGGAGGATCCGTATGGTTACTGTGTTCAACGGGCTCATTATGGTTCAATCTGCATAAGATGGTTTGATGTTTTTAGAAAAAGGGTTTTTCATGCAGATTTTTGAGATTAAAAGAAAAAAAGTAATAGATGTTTTGGTTTTTTCTGGCATTACCATTATTTCCAAGAAAAAATGCACTAAAAGAGTGAAAAAGGTCGCGGAAGATACGACAATTTTATTAATATTGGCAATGCCGCAACAAACATGCCCTTACAGAAATATCACTATCGCCTTGGGCCGAGCGAGAGGATCGTTATTTTGAAAAAAAAACAGACTCATGAGCAACAGGACATATTACTTGAAACCATGCATGGGGGAGGGTATGTCAACGACATCCCAATTCTTTGCAACTCCTCCTGGTGTAACAAATATAGGTCTAGAGCTAGCTCCAGTTGCACCCTTGGTGATTGCGTTGACGAACCCAGCACTGTGAAAAGTTCCCTTCGAGACACCTGAAGTCGAGGAGAACCCAAGACCTTCCTTGTGTTTATTCTCAAGAAGTTGCACTAATTTGCCCCATCCGGTAGTTTGTCCTCCCTGAACAGCCTTCTGGGCATCTCTCAAAGAGGCCATGGCGGCTCCGGCCCTCTTGTGCTCCGTACCTTCAATAGTCAGACCCTGAAACGCGGTCCCTTCAGCAGATCCTGCTTCAATGCAAGAGAAGGATGATAATTGGCTCACCAAGTACGCTTCTTCACCATGTACAGTGACGAGTTTCCCATTCTTCACAAACTTCAACTTCTGATGCAAGGTAGAGGTCACTGCGCCAGCATCGTGTATCCAAGGCCTTCCCAGGAGGCAACTGTAAGAAGCACTGATGTCCATGACCTGAAACGTGATGGAGAATGTCTCAGGACCAATAGTTATTGGTAGGTCCACCTCACCAAGGACATCTTTGCGGGATCCGTCGAAAGCCCTGACTAGGAAAGTGCTTCTTCTCAAAGGGATATCCCTACAGTTCAACTGATCCAGAGTCGATTTTGGCATTACGTTCAAGGATGAACCAGTGTCCACCAGCACATTTGATAACATATCAGACTTGCAATTCACAGAGATATGTAACGCCAGGTTGTGGTATTTTCCTGTCTCGGGAAGTTCATCTTCGCTGAACCAGAGATGATTACAGGTAGTAATATTCCCCACTATATTGTCAAAGTGATCCACAAAGACCTTATGATCGACGTAGGCTTGTTCTAGCACCTTAAAAAGAGTGTTTCGGTGAGCCTCGAAACTCAGGAGTAATGACAAGATGGATATTTTTGACGGAGTCTGCAACAGCTGATCCACTATCTTGTAATCACTTCTCTTGATTAACCTCAAGATCTCATCCACGTTAGAATCATCGATTGACTGGCCTGGCCGGCTCGCATTTTTGGTAACAGAGGGCACATCTGGTACCGGTGTTTTGTCACCTGGTGTGGTGGTAGGTGCAACAGCTTTCTTCTGGAACAATGGTGGCCGGATCCTTCCGCTTCTCAGAGCCGTAGTCTCTTCAGCAATATTGCCTATCACGTTCGGGGACACCAAAGGCACCTCTACTCCATTTTCAATCATGGTGGCATTGTACTTGTAAGGAATAGCTTTTGTAGAAGTATAAGGTACCGGTCCGGGCAGTTTTATCACTAGAGGCTCAACATTTCCCCTCGGAGTCACACTTCGGACAGGCGGATCATGAAAGACTGGCACGATCACACAAACATCACTGACAGTCAAAAAGTTGTCATTCATCAGGCTCTGGATGTCACCTTGCACAACATCACAACCCAAGGGATTACAGAGGCATTCCAGGCAATTAGCATGATCATGATCAAACAAGGAGGCTTGGCATAACTTGATGTGTAGTGGTACCAGAGGAGTTGCCATATTACGGACGTCCAAGCTAGAAGTTCCCTCACAAATCTCGATCATGTTTACTGCGGCATGATTCGGTAAAGGGTTGTCCAGTACATGAGGGACGTTGTTTTCAAAGGACAGACTTCCTTGATCGATGAGCTTCTTCACGATGTATTTCAAAGCATAACACCCCTCAACGTCGTGGCCCAAGGCCCCTTGGTGGAAATCGCACTTGAGGTCGGACCGGAACCTGGGAGGCAGTGGGTTAGGTGGAGGCTTACCCTGCCTGGTTGTGCAATGTCCCTTGGAGAGCAGGGTCGGAAGTAGTTCGGCATACAGCATTGGTATCGGTGGAAAGGTGGGCCTGGTTTGTTGCTGCTGTGGCTGTTGTTGTTGTGGTTGTTGAGCAATGGCGTTGACCGGTACCTGAGGTTGTCCCGGCGGTAGTGGATACTGATGATAAAATGGTGGATAGAAAGGGTGTTGAGAGTATGGAATGTACTGATACGGCGAAGGTGGTTGAGCAGCGTTGATAGGAGCAATAGTGGCCATAGACTGACCGGCTCCGGCAGATACCATCCCGACCTCGGAATCTTTCTTCTTGTGATGACCATTACCGTACTTCCTTGATGCATTCGTGGAAGATTCACCTTTCTCGAACACAATAATACCCTCTCTGACAGCCTCTTCTAAGCGAGTTCCCATGGTAACCATCTCAGAGAAATCACTCGGAGCAGCGACAATCATCCTCTCAACATAGTCCTTGTTCAGGGTCTTTAGGAATGTTTGAGTCATCTCTTCTTCATCAAGAGCAGGAGTAACACGGGCAGCTGCCCCTCTCCATCTTTGTGCGTATTCACGGAAACTTTCATCCTTCTTCTGAGAAAGGGATCTGAGGGATTCCCTATTAGGTTTTAGTTTGGTGTTGAACCCATAGTGACTCTTGAAAGCAGCAGCCAACTCGTCAAAGGTACGGATGTTATCCCGGCTTAGGCTAGTATACCATTCTGCAGCATCTTCCATTAGACTGTCCTGGAAGCAGTGGATCATGAGTGAGTCATTGTCAGAGTAGTTGGCCATCTTCCTGACATACTTGATGATGTGGTTTTGTGGACAAGTTAGCCCGTTGTATCGGTCAAAATCTGGGACTTTGAACTTTTTAGGAATGTCCACCTTCGAGACCAAGCAGAGGTCATGAGTCCTGATAGTATCACTACCTCCCCGGTTAGCCTTGATTTCCCGACGGAGTTCTTTAGCAAGTTCCTCCATCCTTTCTTCCATAGTTCCGAGCACAGGGGTGCTCTCGCGGCTTGTACCAATGCTGATAACTTGAGGTGCAGTGTGCACAATCGGTTCTGTGACAGTGGTCGTCGCCTGAGAAGGGGCGGTATTGATAGGAGCAGGGTTCATCCTGGGAACCTGATTATTGATGAATTAGAACTTTTTACAAAGGCAATTGAAAGGTAAGCACATCATACAATATTAATGTTAAGAATAATTGAATTCGTGACCAAACTTTAGAGTTAAAACCATATGAAATTTATCTTTAATCTAGTCATCTAGTTTAGAGTTGGAAATTTTTTAATAATAACTTCAATTTATCCATCTTCAATCTTGGTTGCTAATTCAATTTTTGTTAAGAAATATAGACATATTTTCTTCACATATAATCGTACTCGATATGATTTTTTATAACAATTGAGTAATGATTAATATTGCAATCAAAATGATTTTTAGGTGGGATATTAATTGCTTGGAGGATCTTCCGGATTATATGAAGTTGCTTTATAAATCACTCTTGGATGTTTATGAAGAAATAGAGCAAGAAATGAAGAAAGAAGGAAGAGAATACACCCTTGACCCCTTCTTAAAAGAAGTAAGAGTTTAGCTTTATTGTTAGTATTATAAGTAATTGTAAAGCATTTGTTAAAAAAAGTTTTCTACTATCAAAGAATAAAAATTAAGGCAAAAACTTATTATCCATGGTTATATGAACTCAGTTCAGAGTAATAACGATGATAAATTTTATTTTGTCGTAAAAGAGCTCCTTTGTAATCTTAATTTTTCGAAAGATTTGTCTTGATAGTTTGATTAGTGGTTAGAAAAAAAACTAAAAAAATTGCTAATACAATTTAACATCATTTAATTACATAGGTTTTTTTGGTACACAACCTATTAACATTTATTTTATATTGTATACTAATGACAGTTCAAAAATATAATCCAAGCTTATATGAGTGAGGCCAGATGGCTGAATTCTAACTATACACCAACAACAGAGGAGTACATGCACATATCAACAATATCAAGTGGTTACCCAGTGTTGGCTACGACTTCTTACATTGGAATGGGAAGCATAGCAACAAAAGACATTTTTGATTGGGTAACTAACAATCCAAAAATTGTTAATGCTGCTGCTATTCATTGCAGGCTTAGGGATGAAATTGTGTCTAGCGAGGTATTTTTTCAAAACCGTTTTAAAAATTAATATAATAAGTTGAAATAATGAAGAAATATGACTCTTGATATATCTTATTTATCTAATATGATATATATAATTTGATAAACAGTTTGAGCAAAAAAGAGAACATGTTTCTTCGTACTTCGAATGTTATATGAGGGAATATGATATGAATAGGGAAGCTGCCATTCAAGAATGCCAAAAGAAAATTGACAACGCTTGGAAAGATATAAATCAGGAATGTCTAAAACCGACTGAAGTTCCGTTACCTATTCTGACGTGTGTTCTCAATCTCTCGCGTTTTATTGAGGTTTTTTACAAAGATACAGATAACTACACACACTCTGACGGACTAATGAAGACATATATTAATGATTTGCTTGTCAATCCCGTGGAAATTTGAGTATTTATTTTGTTCTTTCTATGTTCTTTGTTTTTTAACTTTAAATAAAAAAAAACACCACATGTGTAATTTATTTGGTTGAATTTAAAGATTATGTCATAATAGTAATTATCTTGTAATGCATATGAGTTTTGATGAAGTTTGATTTGTAATGATATTTATTTGTTACACTCATTGTGGAAACGTTGACGACACAATTTTATTTTTGAAAAATTTACTAAATTATTTAAAACACAAGGTGTTCCAAGAATAAAAACTTGTACTACACTCGAGTACAAAAAATATATTACATTACCAGAATTCAAAACCCTATAACAAGAAAAAGCAAGAAAGCAACCAAACACAATAAAAATAAACACAACTACATTCCAAAGAAGATTATAGAAAACTAATAAAAACCAATAGCACTTAAAAACTCAAGAGGTTGAGCCAACGCTACAATAGGAATTGGACGTCTTCTAGAACCTAACAAACTTTATGTTTTTTGCTGACGAAAAATAATATTTTTTCTCATAAAGCCATGTTCATTCTTATTAGCTACAGTAGTTTTCCCCCCTTGGAGTGATGATTATATGGTGTTTATATATATATATATATATATAAACTAAAATATTATTAAAAGTTGAGCTGAGAGCATGTTTGGTTCTTCTATTTTAGTAAATTTGCAATTTTGGCTTCCCCAATCTTTTCCTTAAAATTTTGGTCTTGATCTTTTTTTTAAAATTAAACATTTAGCTACTATGTTCATTTGACCTTCAATTTTGATGACATGGACTTCATCTTATAGTACAACATTTTCTTAAATATAAGTTATTAAAATTTTAAAACATAAATAAATTAAAAGGAATCAAAATATGTATTGAAAGCTCCATTTTGATACAATCAGGGTGTAACGCCCTAGTTGCTATTTATTTGATTTCCGTTGATTTTAATAAGTTTATATGATTTTAAATAATTTATGTTGATTTTATGGTGTGGTGTATTTTATTATATGATTGTTTTGATTATTTAATTAAAATAGGTGAGAATTATAATTATTAGAAAATTGGGGATTAAAATGAATTGAATAATATTTTAATAGGAGTTAATTAGAAATAAGTGGGAATTAATTAGAATTAATAGGAGTTAGAAGGAAGGGAAAGTCAGAAAAACAGTTTCACGGCGAGTAAAGTAGCTCGCCACGGCGAGTAGTACTGTAGCTTGCCTAAATAGTTGAATTTTGCTGTGAGTCATTGTTGTACCCTTTTGTTGTGTCCTGTCGATTAAGTTGGTGTCTTATGTCATAGTTGATTATGCATATTGTAGTTGTCGTTGCTGTTGTCGAGTTGTATGCAGATATACACTAGTAAGTCCATTCATACTCATACTTTGTTGAGGGCTCATGCCCTGGAGTGTTGTCACTCAACCGTTGAGGGCTTATGCCCTGGAGTGTTTATCACTCAATCGTTGAGGGCTTATGCCCTGGAATGTTATTTCATTCAACTGTTGGGGGCTTATGCCCCGAAATGCTTAGCATTCAACGCGCGTAAAATGGTACCACATGCATTTGCATTAGTCGCATCGTTGTCGTTGTCGTCGTCGTCGTCGTTGTTGTCGTTGTTGTTGTTGGTTGGGTCGCCGATGTCGTAGCTTGATGATGATGTTGTTGATTTGTTTAATTATAAACTGACAGTTGATTATCATTATATTGTTGTTGTTGAATTTAATTGATGAATTATAATATCTATTCTTGTTTGTGAATCTCACCCCTTCTGCTTGGAAATGTTGCCTTTCATATGGGTAACTTGCAGGTAACGAAAATTAGTAGAGATGTCGGCTCAAAGTGTCATAGGGCTCTGATACGTAATGGGATGGGGATCTTATTATATGTTTCTCTTTCCTTACGTATTGTTTTTGAATCATGAAACTTTTGATGAGGCCTGCGTGCCAAAGTTTAATTTTGTTGATTTGAATTAATTACGCTGCGAAGTTTGAAGGTTAATTTTATTGACTACTTTTTATGAAGAATAAATAGTTATTTATTCATTTGGAGCTTTTATTGAAAGAAAATGTAGCATTACGTTATGTGAAAACTCTGATTTTATTTATGAAATTTTTATGTTGGGAAAACGGGGTGTTACAATTGGTATCAGAGCAGGTCGGTCCGTCCGGCCAAGTAGTAGAGTCGAATCGAGCCTAGTAGAGTCGTGTGACAATTTTGTATTGTCTTTGATGTCCTGATTGTTGTTGTAGCGTAGATTTTCGAAATGGCTGGAAGAAACGATGTTTCACTTGCTGCTGCTTTGCAAGCGATGGCTCAAGCTGTGGGTCAACAGAACAATGCTGGTGGTAACGGTGTTCGCATGCTGGAAACCTTCTTGAGGAACCATCCACCAACTTTCAAGGGCAGGTATGACCCTGATGGAGCACAGACATGGTTGAAGGAGATTGAAAGAATCTTCAGAGTTATGCAATGCACTGATGTTCAGATGGTGCGTTTTGGCACACATATGCTGGCTGAGGAGGCTGATGATTGGTGGGTGAGTGTGCAACCTGTTCTAGGGAACGGAGGAGCTGTGATCACTTGGGTTGTGTTAAGAAGAGAGTTTCTGAATAGGTATTTTCCAGAAGATGTCCGAGGCAAGAAGGAAATTGAATTTCTGGAACTGAAGCAAGGTGACATGTCCGTAACAGAGTATGCTGCCAAGTTTGTTGAGTTGGCAAAGTTTTATCCGCATTACACTCCTGAAACTGCTGAGTTCTCTAAGTGTATTAAGTTCGAGAATGGTCTGCGTGCTGAGATTAAGCGGGCCATTGGTTATCAGAAGATCCGCAATTTTTCTGACTTGGTAAGTAGTTGTAGAATCTATGAAGAGGATACGAAGGCTCACTATAAAGTGATTAATGAAAGAAAGAGTAAGAGTCAGCAGAGCCGTCCTAAGCCTTACAGTGCTCCTGCTGATAAGGGTAAACAACGGGTGAATGACGAGAGGAGGCCCAGGAAGAATGAGACTCCTGCTGAGGTTGTCTGCTACAAGTGTGGTGAGAAAGGCCACAAGAGTAATGCTCGTCACCGCGATGAGAAGAAATGCTTCCGATGTGGGAAGAAAGGACATACAATAGCTGAATGCAAACGTGGTGATATTGTCTGTTTCAATCGTGATGAAGAGGGTCATCTTAGTTCTCAGTGCAAGAAGCCTAAGAGGGCTCAGTTTGGAGGGAAAGTGTTTGCATTGTCTTGTACACAGACGGACAATGAGGATCGACTTATCAGAGGTACTTGTTATTTTGATAGTACTCCTTTAATTGCTATTTTTGATACTGGTGCTACTCATTTTTTTATTGATGTTTGTTGTGCTTCTAAGTTGGGGCTTACGATGTCTAATATGGGTGGAGAAATGATTGTTGAAACTCCAGCTAAGGGTTCAGTGACTACTTCTCTTGTTTGTTTAAGATGTCCACTGTCTGTGTTTGGTAGAGATTTTGAAGTTGATCTTGTATGTTTACCGTTGACGAGTATGGATGTAATCCTTGGGATGAACTGGTTAGAGTATAACCATGTCCTCATCAATTGTTTTAGTAAGACGGTACGTTTCTCTTCCGCTGAAGAGGAGAGTGAAGTTGACTTCTTGAATACTAAGCAGCTGAAGCAGATAGAGCGCGACGGAATTCTGATGTTTTCCTTGATAGCGTATTTGTCAGTGGAGAATCAAGTGGTGATTGATAGCCTACCAGTCGTGAATGAGTTTCCAGAAGTTTTTCCTGATGAGATTCTCGATGTGCCGCTAGAGAGGGAAGTTGAATTCTCAATTGATCTTGTTCCGGGTACAAAGCTTGTGTCGATGGCTCCTTACCGTATGTCAGCAGCTGAGTTGGCAGAATTGAAGAAGCAGTTGGAGGACCTACTTGATAAGAAATTTGTAAGACCAAGTGTTTCACCTTGGGGAGCGCCGGTATTATTGGTTAAGAAGAAGGACGGTAGCATGAGATTGTGCATAGATTACCGTCAGCTGAATAAAGTGACGATAAAGAATAGGTATCCACTTCCGAGAATTGATGACTTGATGGATCAGCTAGTGGGTTCACGTGTATTTAGTAAAATTGATTTGAGATCAGGTTATCATCAAATCAAGGTGAAGGATGAAGATATGCAGAAGACGGCGTTCAGGACGCGATATGGTCCCTATGAGTATAAAGTGATGCCTTTCGGTGTTACTAATGCACTTGGTGTATTTATGGAGTATATGAACAGAATTTTCCATGACTTTCAGGACAGATTTGTAGTTGTGTTTATTGATGATATTCTGATTTATTCTAAGACTGAAGAAGAGCATGCAGAGCATTTGAAGATTGTTTTGCAAGTGTTGAAAGATAAGAAGTTGTATGCCAAGTTGTCAAAATGTGAGTTCTGGTTAAGTGAAGTAAGTTTTCTTGGCCATATTATTTCTGGTAGTGGTATTGCGGTTGACCCGTCGAAAGTTGAAGCGGTATCACAATGGGAGACTCCGAAGTCAGTCACAGAGATTAGAAGTTTTCTGGGTTTAGCATGCTATTACCGCAGATTTATCGAAGGATTTTCGAAGTTGGCACTTCCTTTGACTCAGTTGACCTGTAAGGGTAAAGCTTTTGTGTGGGATACTAAGTGTGAGAATAGTTTCAATGAGTTGAAGAAACGGTTGACGACTGCTCCAATTTTAATTTTACCGAAGTCAGATGAACCTTTTGTCGTTTATTGTGATGCATCTAGGTTGGGCTTAGGTGGTGTACTTATGCAGGATGGTAAGGTGGTAGCTTATGCTTCGAGACAATTGAGGGTACATGAGAAGAACTATCCTACACATGATTTAGAGTTGGCTGCTGTAGTTTTTGTGTTAAAAATTTGGAGGCATTATTTGTACGGTTCCAGATTTGAGGTGTTCAGCGATCATAAAAGTTTGAAATATTTATTCGATCAAAAGGAGTTGAATATGAGGCAGAGAATATGGCTCGAGTTGTTGAAGGACTATAATTTTAGTTAGAATTACCACCCGGGTAAAGCCAATGTGGTTGCAGATGCCTTGAGCAGAAAGACGTAGCACATGTCTGCTATGATGATGAAGGAGTTCGAGTTGCTTGAGCATATTAGAGACTTGAGCCTAGTTTGTGAATTGGCACCTCAGAGCGTGCAGTTGGGTATGTTGAAAATCAATAATGAATTCTTGAACAGCATCAAGGAAGCGCAGGAAGCTGATGTTAAGTTTGTAGACTTGATGGTTGCTAGTAACGAAGCGGAGGATAGTGATTTCCAGGTTGATGATCAAGGTGTGTTAAGATTCCGAGGCAGAATTTGTATTCCTGATAATGATGAGCTGAAAAAGTTGATTTTAGAAGAAAGTCACAGGAGTAGCTTAAGTATTCATCCGGGAGCTACGAAGATGTATCACGACTTGAAGAAATTGTTTTGGTGGTCTGGATTGAAGCGAGATGTCGCATAATTTGTTTATGCTTGTTTGACTTGTCAGAAATCTAAAGTTGAACATCAGAAGCCTGCAGGGTTGTTGACACCATTAGATGTGCCATAATGGAAGTGGGATATCATATCCATGGACTTTGCCGAGTGTTTGTACTGCGATGTCGGTCCACCTCTTATTTTACTTGTGCAGTCGTGTTTCCTCAAGTTATATACAGTCATATGGTCGTACAAGTTTCCTGCATATATTCATACCTTCATTCATATACATATTCATGCATATAAACATTCATGCACGTAACATGCACAATATCATTTATACAATTATTGCATTGACCATCTTGTGTCTTAGTTCAAATGTATCGCATAAAAGGGTCATCCCCAATGTGTCTGATCAGTGTTGTCACCCTTAGTCTTGTTGGGTCGTATCCCTTCAGTTTGGTCCTTTTTTCATCATTTCGTGTCAAGCGAATAGCTTGCAAACCTCTTTTGTTATGTGTGTGTCAAGCGAATAGCTTGCAAACCTCTTTTGTTACGTGTGTGTCAAGCGAATAGCTTGCAAACCTCTTTCGTTACCTGTGTGCCAAGCGAATAGCTTGCAAACATCTTCTGTTACCTGTGTGTCAAGCGAATAGCTTGCAACCTTTTTTGTTCCATGTGCGTCAAGCGAATAGCTTGCAAACACCTTTTGTTCCGTGTGTGTCAAGCGAATAGCTTGCAAACCTCTTTTGTTAGGTGTGTGTCAAGCGAATAGCTTGCAAACCTCTTTTGTTACCTGTGTGTCAAGCGAATAGCTTGCAGACCACTTTTGTTACATGTGTCAAGCGAATAGCTTGCAATACCTTTGGAAGTCGGGTTTGATGTCCTGATTAATGCCTTTGAATCAGGTTAATACCCTGCAAATGCTCTGAATCAGGATAATAGCCCGCAATTACTTGTGTGTCAAACAACCATTTTACCAATGTCTTTTCAATCTTCCCGAATGACTATTCCAAAAGTGTCCTTTGTTAAATGCTTGTATGTTCGTCGTTACCTCAGTAAAGGTAATTGACAGTTTTACCCTTCGTATGTTCGTCATTACCCCGGTAAAGGTAATTGACAATTTTACCCCTTCGTATGTTCGTCATTACCCCAGTAAAGGTAATTGACAATTTTACCCTTTCGTATGTTTGTCGTTACCCCAGTAAAGGTAATTGACAGTTTTACCCTTTCGTATGTTTGTCGTTACCCCAGTAAAGGTAATTGACAGTTTTACCCTTCGTATGTTCGTCCTTACCCCAGTAAAGGTAATTGACAGTTTTACCCTTTTCGTATGTTCGTCTTTACCCCAGTAAAAGTAACAGACATCGTTTTCTCCCCAGTAACACTTTATTTGGTTCTCGAGTTAGTATTTTTCGTCGTCATTGCATTCGTACTTGCATAACAGACAACTCATATCATTACATCCATAGAACTTTCTCGATTTCTGAGTTGGTCAAAAATTGGTGTACTTAATATTTAAGTCTCTCCGACCCGTCATTTCAAAAATCTTCGTCTTTTTAAATCCTCGTGACGGAGAAACTTAAATAGGGGCATCTGTCGTACCCTAATTTTTGACCAGTTTTTTTTATTTATTTATTCGTACGTTGATCGTCTTTCAGTCGTCCGTTCGCGCGCTAATTCCTGTAATTTTTGTTTTTGTTCGTACTTGTGGTCACATTTATTTTTCGTTCGTCGTTTATTTTTAATATCGCTCGCGTATTTAATTTTGTAATTTTTTACTCGCGTTTTGTGCGTATTTTAGTGTAGCGTAACGTTTGCATTCTTAAAGTTCATTTTATTCACGTCGTCGGTTTTGTTTTAATTAGCGTAAAGAAGCCGCGTATCTCAGTCGTGTCAAACGAAATTTCGGCAGAGAGGTATTTTAAAATACCTCATTTTTTGGTTCCGAAGGGACATTTTTCAAGTGTTATTACCTTTGTCTTGATTCTTATTTTTATTTTTAATATTTCTATTTTATCTCAATTAATTTTCTTCTTTTTAAAGTAATTTTCGTTTTTTATCTTCTATCTAATATTTTATTTTTAGTTTTTGTCTACTTGGCCTTTTAGTCTTTTTTTCAGGTCTTTGGAGTGCTGTCCAAGCCAGGGGCATTTTGGTCCAGTCCAAGTTTCAGGTCCAACCCTATTTTGTCACTATTTATTAGTCTGTCCAATCAATGAGTAAAGGGGGCTGACACACATTCCAAGACTGACACATAAATTAGCAGCCTAATCAATTCACCAGGAAAAAAACCCTAATTCTTCCATCTCTCTCCCTTTTTCGGATCAAACTCACTAAAAACCAATAAAAATCATATGAACACATCAAGAACAGCATGAACAATATTTTCCAGAAACTTATTTTTCTTGAGCTTTCACCATAAACCTTTCAAATAACCGTTACAACATCAATCATCAACTTCACTAATAAACCACAATTTCGAATTTCATCCCTACAAATAAAACCCTCACTAACCGATTTTCCCAGACCCTCAAAAACACGAAGATTGGCGCTACAATCCAGAACCACATCATGAAGGAATGTAAAGGATCAAGGTAGAACAGGCCGAACCCAAGTCTAACACAAGAAGTGACAAGGAGCCGAATTCTAGTGGTAAAGGAACAGATCTGAAATCGTTGTTGAAGGTAATAAAGAGGTAAGAAGGTTTGTTTTATTTCGGTTTTGTTTTGTAGATCTAGGTTTGTTTAAGGCTTCTTTTGAAAAACTGAGACGGGATTTGGATAGAGGAAGAAGAATAGTGTAGGCCGGTATAAAAAAATTTCAAAAAAAACTTAAAAATCACTCCGACGCGGCGGCGCTAGGGCCGACCACCGCGTCGGAGCCTTTCCGGCCGCCCCTTGTCTTCTTCTCCGGTGTGTTGCTTCTAGAGAGAAGGAGGAGAGTTTATTTTCTTGTGTTTGTTCTAGAGAGAGAAAGAAGAAAGAAAAATGAGTAGAAAAGAGGCATAAGAAGCCTATATACTATCTTCTCAAACCGGTTCGGGTTGAACCGAACCAGTATCCATTAACCCGAACCGTTAAACTCAGCCCAGTATTGCCTCTTTTTGCTTTTTGCACCCCCACAATGCTGTCTGCCCTTTTTTTTAGTAATTTTGTTTTACCTAATCTCATGCATTTTTTCCTATTTTTATTTTTCATGTGATGTTTGAAATATGTCCCATGCATTATTAATTAGCGTTTTAGCTTCTTTATCATGCATTTTTAGTTCATTTAATATTTAAATTTCTATTTTCATATAGTGTTAGTTAGACATTTTAAAATCTATTTCATCTTTATTTTAAGAAAACTACTTCTATTTTGTTTAGTTTATTTGTTTATGTTTTTTATTTGTTTCTTTTGTGTGTTTGTATTTTATTATTCACCATCTCATGCATATTTTTCTTCCCTCGTCATTTATGTCCTTGTAATTATTGCATGTTTATTTAGTTTATCGCCATTTTATTTTATTTTTAGTGTGTAATTAGGAATTTATGTAATTTACTTTTACGCATTTTGTTTTCTTTTCTTGAGACCATAGAATGTACTTAGGGTATGTAATATGTAATCGGCACACGCACTGACACATGCACCGACACTTTCTCACTTTATTTATCGCTTTATGTTTATTTATGTTCCGTCGTTACGCGATTTCGTCGTTAGTTTAGAAAAAATATTTTCTTCAAAAAAAAATCAATCAAGTCAAATTCAATTTTATTTTAAGTAAACCTTGGTATGTAATCCAAGTGATTTTCTTTTTATTTTCCTTAATCAAATGTTAATTAATTTAATATCCACATTAGACATGGATTTCGTATAATTAAAATTGACCAACTTCATCGTATTTTCTTCTCATGCCTTGAGGCCTCTCATCTCTTCTTAAAACTTTTCTTTCAAAAATGTTAAAATCAATTCAACTCATCAAATAAGTTCTTTAGCCGAACTACTTGATTTTGATCCCGATTTATTTGGGTAAGTAGGCAAAGGGTTTCGACCCTTCCAAATCAATAAAAATAACCAAAAACATGTTTCATCTTTCCCCTTTTCTTTCACTTAACTCTTAACTTTTTTTTAATAAGTAAAATCAATTTAGCGCAAGATTAGAGAATAGGTAGAAGGTTCCTATGGGATACCATAGTCGATTCGGGTGCCTAACACCTTCCCCAATCGAAACCAACCTCCGAATCCAAGGTCTATAAGGGTTTTTACTCACTTTTTCCCTTCCCGCGAATAAAAGTTGAGAGTTCAATGATTAAAGGTTCAAATCCGATCAATGATTTTGATACCCGAAAATCGCGAGCACAGTATGGCACCATTCAAAGCTTTGTATGGTCGGAGGTGTAGAACTCCGTTGTGTTGGTTTGAATCGGGAGAAAGTATAGTGTTGGGACCGGAAATAGTCCAGCAGACTACAGAGAAAGTCAAGTTGATAAGAGAGCAGATGAAAGCGTCGCAGAGTCGGCAAAAGAGTTACCATGACAAGCGTAGAAAGGAACTTGAATTTCAAGAAGGTGATCATGTGTTCTTGAGAGTCACTCCTATGACAGGTGTAGGTCGTGCGTTGAAGTCTAAGAAGTTGACTCCAAAGTTTATTGGTCCTTATCAGATATCGGAGAGGATTGGGCCAGTGGCATATCGAGTAGGTTTGCCACCACTTCTTTTGAATCTGCATGATGTGTTTCATGTGTCGCAGTTGCGGAAGTACGTAGCGGATCCTTCACATGTTATACCAAGGGATGATGTGCAGGTTAGAGACAACCTTACGGTGGAGACTTTACCGTTGAGAATTGATGATCGTAAGGTGAAGAAGTTGAGAGGCAAGGAGATACCTCTGGTGAGAGTTGTCTGGGGTGGAGTGACTGGTGAAAGCTTAACATGGGAGCCGGAAAGTAAGATGCGGGAGTCATATCCTGAGTTGTTTGCTTGAGGTAATATTTCGAGGACGAAATTCTTTAAGTTGGGGAGAGTTGTAACGCCCTAGTTGCTATTTATTTGATTTCGGTTGATTTTAATAAGTTTATATGATTTTAAATAATTTATGTTGATTTTATGGTGTGATGTATTTTATTATATGATTGTTTTGATTATTTAATTAAAATAGGTGAGAATTATAATTATTAGAAAGTTGGGGATTAAAATGAATTGAATAATATTTTAATAGGAGTTAATTATAAATAAGTGGAAATTAATTAGAGTTAATAAGAGTTAGAAGGAAGGGAAAGTCAGAAAAACAGTTTCACGTATAAACAGAGAGAAAAGGGAGAAAAACCTAGAACAAGAGAGAAGAAGCAAGAGGAGAGAAGAACGCAGCTTTGAATTCAGGAAGATAATCTAAGGTAAGGGTGAGGCTAACTCTCAACTTTAGGTCCTATGATTCATTGATTAATGTTGGATTATTAGGGTTGATGAATTGAATTAGGTTAAAGATGAATAGATGTTAATAACTTGATTAATTCATGAAATTGTTGTTGTTTATCGCTGTTCTGATATTAGTATGAATAGAAGTAATGCAATTCATCAAAATTGGGTTTTTAGGTGTTGAAAATGGGGTTTGGGGTTGAAAAGGAGAAGTCTGTTCGTACAGTTCATAGTTCTGTCAGTCGCCACTCGCCAGGCGAGCAAACCCACTCACCAGGCGAGCAAACCCACTCGCCAGGCGAGCAATGCCTGTGTAGCTCGCCACAGCGAGCACACCCACTCGCCAGGCGAGCAGTGAACCCCCATAGCTGGCCACAACGAGCAAATGCACTCGCCACGGCGAGTTGCTTAAATTAAAAATCGTTAATTGTCTTAATGAGGTTTTTGGGCCAATTTTTATATCAACTTGAGTGCCTTAATATATTTAGGGATGAATGGCACCTTTTTACATATCAAATTTGGGTTTTGGGGACTTAAAAATGAAGATTTTAGGTGAAAAATGTCAAAAATGCCGAGAGCACCCAGTTTTGCTCGCCTTGAGCTCGCCCCCAACTCGCCATCGCGAGTAGCTCATTTTCCTGAACTCGCCACGGCGAGTAAGGTAGCTCGCCACGGCGAGTAGTACTATAGCTTGCCTAAATAGTTGAATTTTGCTGTGAGTCATTGTTGTACCCTTTTGTTGTGTCCTGTCGATTAAGTGGGTGTCTTATGTCATAGTTGATTATGCATATTGTAGTTGTCGTTGCTGTTGTCGAGTTGTATGCAGATATACACTAGTGAGTCCATTCATACTCATACTTTGTTGAGGGCTCATGCCCTGGAGTGTTTTTACTCAACCGTTGAGGGCTTATGCCCTGGAGTGTTTATCACTCAATCGTTGAGGGCTTATGCCCTGGAATGTTATTTCATTCAACTGTTGGGGGCTTATGCCCCGAAATGCTTAGCATTCAACGCGCGTAAAATGGTACCACATGCATTTGCATTAGTCGCATCGTTTTCGTTGTTGTCGTTGTCGTCGTTGTTGTTGTTGGTTGGGTCGCCGATGTCGTAGCTTGATGATGATGTTGTTGATTTGTTTAATTATAAACTGACAGTTGATTATCATTATATTGTTGTTGTTGAATTTAATTGATGAATTATAATATCTTTTGTTGTTTGTGAATCTCACCCCTTCTGCTTGGAAATGTTGCCTTTCCTATGGGTAACTTGCAGGTAACGAAGATTAGTAGAGATGTTGGCTCAAAGTGTCATAGGGCTCGGATACGTAACGGGATGGGGATCTTATTATTTGTTTCTCTTTCCTTACGTATTGTTTTTGAATCATGAAACTTTTGATGAGGCCTGCGTGCCAAAGTTTAATTTTGTTGATTTGAATTAATTCCGCTGCGAAGTTTGAAGGTTAATTTTATTGACTACTTTTTATGAAGAATAAATAGTTATTTATTCATTCGGAGCTTTTATTGAAAGAAAATGTAGCATTCCGTTATGTGAAAACTCTGATTTTATTTATGAAATTTTTATGTTGGGAAAACGGGGTGTTACAATTGGGATCAGAGCAGGTCGGTCCGTCCGGCCAAGTAGTAGAGTCGTATGACAATTTTGTATTGTCTTTGATGTCCTGATTGTTGTTGTAGCGTAGATTTTCGAAATGGCTGGAAGAAACGATGTTGCACTTGCTGCTGCTTTGCAAGCGATGGCTCAAGTTGTGGGTCAACAGAACAATGCTGGTGGTAACGACGGTGTTCGCATGCTAGAAACCTTCTTGAGGAACCATCCACCAACTTTCAAGGGCAGGTATGACCCTGATGGAGCGCAGACATGGTTGAAGGAGATTGAAAGAATCTTCAGAGTTATGCAATGCACTGATGTTCAGATGGTGCGTTTTGGCACACATATGCTGGCTGAGGAGGCTGATGATTGGTGGGTGAGTGTGCAACCTGTTCTAGGGAACGGAGGAGCTGTGATCACTTGGGTTGTGTTCAGAAGAGAGTTTCTGAATAGGTATTTTCCGGAAGATGTCCGAGGCAAGAAGGAAATTGAATTTCTGGAACTGAAGCAAGGTGACATGTCCGTAACAGAGTATGCTGCCAAGTTTGTTGAGTTGGCAAAGTTTTATCCGCATTACACTCCTGAAACTGCTGAGTTCTCTAAGTGTATTAAGTTCGAGAATGGTTTGCATGCTGAGATTAAGCGGGCCATTGGTTATCAGAAGATCCGCATTTTTTCTGACTTGGTAAGTAGTTGTAGAATCTATGAAGAGGATATGAAGACTCACTATAAAGTGATTAATGAAAGAAAGAGTAAGAGTCAGCAGAGCCGTCCTAAGCCTTACAATGCTCCTGCTGATAAGGGTAAACAACGGGTGAATGACGAGAGGAGGCCCAGGAAGAATGAGACTCCTGCTGAGGTTGTTTGCTACAAGTGTGGTGTGAAAGGCCACATGAGTAATGCTCGTCACCGCGATGAGAAGAAATGCTTCCGATGTGGGAAGAAAGGACATACAATAGCTGTGTCGCGTCATTTTTCGAAGATCAAGGCTATTTGATTAGCTCTTGACTCACTATTTTTATTTCACAACTGAACATTTAATTTTTAAAAGAAAGTGGAAAAAAGTTCAAATACCACTTTAAAAGATTTAGGGGTCGGGGGTCGGTTACATAAAGGGAAGGTATTAGCACCCTCTATGTTCGTAGTACTCTACGAGAACCTCTTGGTTTCATTTAATTTTTGTGCTATAACTTGCTTAGTTTAAAAAGAAATGAACTGTAAATAAAGAAAGGAAAGAGGCCTAATATCTAAATTTTTTATTGATTTGAGAGGACGAGTGTCCTTTGCCTACGTACCCGTGAGGGATCAAAACCTCGTAGTTCGGGGTAGAAATTTCGTTTGATTTGTTTGGTGTTTTTTATTAGTTTTGAAAAAAGTTTTAAAGAAAAAGCCGAGTGGCAAATTGGAATTGATTTGTATTTTTTTATTTGAAAGAAATTACTCATGATAAAATTAAATTGTTTTAGACATTTGATTAAGAAAAAGAAAAAGAAGGATCGCTTGATTTTTGGAATCAAGGTTTATTATAAAAGATGTTTTTTTTGTGATTTTTGATTATTTGCATGTTTTTGTTGTTTTTTTTTAATAATAATAATTAAAACTAAAATTTAAACTAACGGAGCATAAAAATAAAAGCGTTGGTACCTTATGGCGGTGTTGGACCGCCACAATGACATTTTACCTAAACTACCAAGCATAAAAATAAACATACACCCACACACGCACACATGCACCTACAACTATTACATTAAACTTACAATACATGTTATGGTCTGCGAGAAAGTAAATAACGAAAAATAAATAATTTACATTTAAACCTATTATACATTCTAAGGTCTAAAATAAAAGAGATAAAAAATACGCAATAAATAAGTGAATGATAAATATGCAGTCTAGATCTAATTTTTTAAAAGGGAAAAGAAAAAAGTACTACCTTTCTGTTTGGTTTGCTGTCTGTGAGAAAAAAAAACTTTTGTTTGGTTTGCTGCCTGTGAGAAGAACCTTCTGTTTGGTTTGCTGTCTGTGAGAAAAAACTTCTGTTTGGTCTTCTGTCGGTGCGAAGAAACTTCTGTTTGGTTTGCAGTCTGTGTGAAGAAACTTCTGTTTGGTTTGCTGTTTGTGCGAAAATTGGTGTTTGGTTGGCTGTTTTATGCAAAAATTGGTACTTGTGATGTTGATGCGGGTTATGAACGAGAGTGAGCCTTTGAGAATGGTTTCTTTGCAGGTTGTGAATTTAGGCCGTAAAATTGTGTTTTGGTTGATGAATGATGGTGTCGTGATGTTGGTTTGGTTATTGTTGCCTCTGTTGTTTTGTGACTCTGTAACTATTGCAGGTTTTTTATTAATTTTGGCCTCCTTCTTCTGTGTGTTTGCAGGTTGTATTTATAGCATTAGGACTAGGGTTATGGTTTGTTAAAAAGATGCAAAAAATTTGGGGCTTGGGGAGGAGGAAAGCGTGTTTGTTACAGATTACAAATTTTGGATTTATACTCTTTTTTGGACTTATCATCTAATAATATAAATAAAAATAAATAAAAAGAAAGGATAATTATGCAGACTTGGACTTTGGATACTATTTGGACTTATCGACATTTTTTTGGAATTTTTGGACAATTAATAATAAATAATTAAAAATAAAATAAAGTGAAAGTAATTATACTAAGAAAATAAAAATGACTAATTAAAAATAGGAATTAAAATTAAAGATTAAAAATAAGGAAATTAAACAATAGATGGAAATTAAAAATATAAAAGTAAATATAAATAAAGAGAGAAGAGGGCCCGACTCGGAACCAAAACATGAGGTATTTTAAAATACCTCTCTGCCGAAATTTTTACTGAAAAAGTTAGAGATTGATCAGGGTCAAATGACACATGTCGGTGGGATCTTGGGTCAAAAATTGGGGTATGACAGATGCCCCTATTTAAGTTTCTTCGTCCGGAGATTTGAAGATGGAATCTTTGATTTGAACGGACCAAAGAGACTTAAATATAAAGTACACCTATTTTTGATCCTAAGATACTGTGAATGCATGTGACGCAATTATGAATGTAAGACGACGTAGATGACTTGATTGGAACGAGTAATAACGACGGGATGCCCGAATTCTTTATAGAAAGGGATCTGACTCTGTTAGGGGAATGTAGTTTAACTGGGGAAATGATTGTCTATTATCGTATTGATTTGGATTGATGGTTTAATGAAGACAAAACTTTTGATGACGCCTCTAGACCAGACACACTAAGGAGACACTTATGAGAATGACAAGTATGTGCAGACTGTTCGTTGTTTAGGACCAGCAGCTTGAAACAAGAAAAAATGTAAACTTAAGCGGTCCGTTGTTTAGGACCGTTGGCTTGAAAGCAAAAAATATAAGCGGTCCGCTGTCTAGGACTGTCGGCTTGAAAGCAGTAAAAATGTAAGCGGTCCGTTGTTTAAGACTGTCGGCTTGAAAGCAGTAAAATGTAAGCGGTCCGTTGTTTAGGACTGTCGGCTTGAAAGCAGTAAAAATGTAAGCGGTCCGTTGTTTAGGTCTGTCGGCTTGAAAGTAGTAAAAATATAAGCGGTCCGTTCTCTGGGACTGTCGGCTTGAAAGCAGTAAAAATGTAAGCGGTCCGTTGTCTGGGACTGTCGGCTTGAAAGCATTAAAAATGTAAGCGGTCCGTTGTTTAGGACTGTCGGCTTGAAAGCAGTAAAAATGTAAGCGGTCCGTTGTCTGGGACTGTCGGCTTGAAAGCAGTAAAAATGTAAGCGGTCCGTTGTCTTGGACTGTCGGCTTGAAAGCAGTAAAAATGTAAGCGGTCCTTTGTCTGGGACTGTCGGCTTGAAAGCAGTAAAAATGTAAGCGGTCCGTTGTCTGGGACTGTCGGCTTGAAAGCAGTAAAAATGTAAGCGGTCCTTTGTCTGGGACTGTCGGCTTGAAAGCAGTAAAAATGTAAGCGGTCCGTTGTCTGAGACTGTCGTCTTGAAAGCAGTAAAAATGTAAGCGGTCCGTTGTTTAGGATTGTCGGCTTGAAGAAAGATAAAAGTGTAAACTTAAGCGGTCCATTGTCTAGAACTGTCGGCTTGAAAGAATATAAAAGTGTAAACTTAAGCGGTCCATTGTCTGGGACTGTCGGCTTCAAATGGTAAAAGTGTAAACTTAAGCGGTCCATTGTCTAGGACTGTCGGCTTGAAACGATAAAGGACTTAAAATGAAAGGATGCGGCCAAACAAGACTTTGGGTGATTGATGCAACCATGTGTGAATGATGTTGTGTATATGTTGTGTGTGAGTGAAAGTAATAATGCATGGATGTATGAATGTGTGAACGAATGTATGAGGGTGTAGACTGGGTTGTGATGGGTAAACTCGACGAAACGAGACAAGACAGGTAAGATGAGAGATAGACTGACATCGCAGTACAAACACTCGGCAAACTTCCTTGAAGATGATACTATCGTGAACTAATCGGGCCATTTGCAGGGTGAAGCCTGGAACAAGATAGAAACTGATGCTTCCTGTGGGAGAGCTCATTGTTGACTGAACAGTTGGGAACAAGTCGCCATTTGTGAACCGGCGTAGAATGTTATGATAAATTCCACTGTTGACCAAAAGTCTGGAAGTCGCCATTTTGCATAGAGTGTCAATCCATTGGTATGCCCCAGCAGTCACGCTCCTTTTTGTTTTTTTTTTTGAAATCCCTAACTTTTGCCTGGACCGCCCTTTCGGGTTTTCAGTCCACCTGGAGTATATTCCTTTTTTATGCCCCTAATTTTTGCCAGGACCGCCCTTTCGGGTTTTCAGTCCACTGGGACGCTCTCTATTGCCTAAGTCGCCTTTTCAGGTTTTCAACTTAGCGAGCTTTCATTTTTGTTCTTGTTTTTGGATTGTGACTGCATCTTGCTCAAAGCAGAGGTCCTCTTCATAGTGCTTAGACATGTTTCCCTTCCGAAGTGTAACCGTTCTCGAGGCGGATGCCGATGTTCGCTTCTCCTGCTCACGGGTTCGAAGAGAGCGTGTTTGTTGTTCGCACTTTTCAAAAGATGTAAAAAAATGTTTTGTATTTTGATTTTTTTTTTGCTTCGAGTGTTGCCATAAAAAATAGAAGAAATTTTGTAAATTGAATAAATGAGAGTTCCAAATAAATGGGCACAGACTCAAATTTGATGAATTGAGTGGTGACACGCCAATGGCACGGCTCCATGGATCTTTGGGATATTTTGGAAAATGGTAAATGTAATGGGAATGGTACATTGAACACGATAACTGATATTCTCCCTAACAGCTTTGAATACCCCTGTTCTGAGTCTTTGATTTGCAGATGCTTCGAATCGGAGGTCTTTTGATAGCTGGGTGCCCCAAGTGGACTGTACTTGATTTGATGCGGTTACTTTGTCATGATCCTTAACTTTTGCATAGATCGCCCTTTCGGGTTTTCAATCTATCAGGATAATCATTTTGTTTATGTCTCTAATTTTTGCCTGGACCGCCCTTTCAGGTTTTCAGTCCACCGAGACGCTCATTTTTGCCTAAGTCCCTTTTTCAGGTTTGCAACTTATCGAGCTTTTATTTTTGATAGAGTATTTCTTGACTGCACCAGCATTCATAGGACGTGTGAGTTTGTCACCATTCATAGTTGTAAGAAGTCATTGCACACGAGCCTTCATAGTTAGGCGTCCATTTGCCCCTGGAGTAAGGTTCGAAAGAGTGCCCTTTTGAGCACAAAGTCTAACGAACCTTCTTGTTGGAAGCTTGTTTCGACTTTTTTTGATATAGTTGTATGAGGTCGTCATGCATTGTAAGTTCAATCAAAACTTGAGATTTCAGCATAACTCCTGTTAACATGATTTTGATCTCCATGAGAAGTACGACCTTCATGCCGTATACTGAGGGAAGGAGGGGGGTTGCCCCTGTTGAAATGTTTACCGAAACACGATGCCCATACGAGGCAACAGTGCCATCTTATGCTTGTCTTTGTAAATGGTTGTCATCCTTTGAACAATCTTCTTGATTTTTGTTTGCAGCTTTGACGGCTAAGAGGCCCAAGTATATGAGAGATTTTGTCGGGACTCACTTCATTCTTCTTTTCTTCATCTTTGGACACATGGAATTCAAAATTTAGAGAGAGTATATGGGTTAATGTGTTCAACGGGCTTGTTTATGTTTAATCTGCATTTATGTTTGATTTTTGGAAATGAATAATTGTATGCAGACATTTGGAAATGATTGAGGAAAAAGGAAAAGAATTTTTTGGTTTTTTTTTTGTGTTACCATTTTTCCAGAAAAAGCACAAAATAAAAACAAAGTCGGGATCCAAAACGACCTCTTTTTTTTTATTAATGACAAAATACACGAAGCAAAAAGCCTTTCACAAGTTCACTTTCGTTTCGGGTGGAACGAAAGGATTTTTTTTTGGAAAAAGTAAACAGCAAACAAACGCATTATTTGAACAGATAAGTAGCGGAAGAAAACATCAACAAAGATCCGATTTCGGTTAGCCATCACATGTGTCACAAACACTATGTATTATGATCTGGTAGCGGATTGACTTGCGCGTTCGGAGAGTCTTAGAAGGTCAGGCGGTTGGTCCGGATCAAGTTCTGGACTGCCTTCTTTAGTGCGTTTCAATGTTCGACATCATGTCCAGGTGCCCCTTGAGGCCTGTTGATGCTGATATAGTTGATGAGGATATTGTTGCTGAGGATGTTGTGGGAATAATAGTTGACCCTCGGGGGACAGGGTGTTAGCTTGGATTAACTTCTGAACTACAGTCCTGAAAGAGAAACATTGCTCGATATCGTGACCTGGTGTCCCTTGATGGAAAGCACAAGAAAGGTCGTCTCTATACCCCATTGGCAATCTTTTCGACACTGGAAGAGGTGGTCTAGTTTGGATTAGGTTCTCCTTAAGCAGTGTGGGAAACAGCTCCGCGTATTTCACTGGAATTGGATCAAATTGTCGTGCTCTCCGAGCCTGATTCTGTGGATTGGATAGTTGGGGAGCCTGTTGTCGAGGCTGTTGTATGCACAATGGCTGACATGGTGGCTGGGTCCCTCGCTGGAATTGTGGCGAATCCTTTGTAACCATCAGCGAAGATATCAGGATAGTTAACTTCTCTACTTCGGCCCGAAGCGTTGTCACCTCTTCACGAAGTTCGTGGACCTCTTCTTCAAGCTGATATGTTTTATGTGTTTGCGTGAGTGTTTGCATGTGCGAATTGAAGTTGAACGAAGACATTAGACCACTTTACTGACGGATTGACCTTTTATTGAAAAGACACAGTGTGAGACTCGGACTTGAAACTATGAATGCAGAATGATGCATGGTATGTTTATGCAAAAATAGACATTTTTTTTATTTATCGAAAGACATGTCAAGGTAATTGTAAACATTGTAAGGACCATGGTTTTATTTGTAAAGATATTGCCAACGGTTCCCTTTTCAAAAGCAAGAACGAAGCCACTGAGGAAGTCCTTAAGAAAAGCAAAAGCTTAGTTTAGATTTTTTTGAAATTTTATTTCATGTTGTTCTTTCTTGCAAGGTCCATACGTTTGATGTTTACAAGAACTTATCTTGTCCTTCGATATTTAATGAGAACAAGTGTATAAATGAATGCATGTATGCATGATTATGCTAAAAAACAGAGAAAACATGGTGAGGTTAAGTCCATGATGTTGGAGTCAAAGGTGAACGCGCCATTTGGTAGGGACTATGGTTTTATTTGTACCTGTATCACGGTTTCTATTGGATCCCCAAAATCACTGACTACTTCCGAACATTGTCGATCAATGGGAGTACTCCCGGTCCAATAACATTCGTAGTAATGTTTCATTTGAGTGTAGTATCGCGTATCAACCAATTCAAGAGTACTCCTGATTAGCCACCGCACTACGTCCTAAAAGGCCAAGATGGGTTAAAGGTAACTAAAGGTTCTCAACTTCGACGGTCACTTGAAAGCAACATGTCAAACAAGAGTGCTCACGTTGACAATGTATGCATCCAAGATCCCTCCGTTGAGTGGGGTTGTATCACATGTGCCAAAACCGAAGAGTACTCTTGGCCTGGCACTATGATTATACCACCGTCCTATCTTATGTTTCCCTCAAGTCCGGGTTAGGACTTATCTCACCACACACGTTAAGAAAGGAGAAAGAAGAAGGAAGAACATATATACACGTATTTCCATCTTTTGTTTTTGTTTTTTAAGCAAGTTATAACACAAAATTTAAATAAAGCCAAGTTAGGCTCAACCCTCTTAGGGGGGTCCCCAGTGAAGTCGCCATTTCTGTCGCGTCATTTTTCGGAGATCAAGGCTATTTGATTAGCTCTTGACTCACTATTTTTATTTCACGACTGAACATTTAATTTTTAAAAGAAAGTGGAAAAAAGTTCAAATACCACTTTAAAAGATTTAGGGGTCGGGGGTCGGTTACATAAAGGGAAGGTATTAGCACCCTCTATGTTCGTAGTACTCTACGAGAACCTCTTGGTTTCATTTAATTTTTGTGCTATAACTTGCTTAGTTTAAAAAGAAATGAACTGTAAATAAAGAAAGGAAAGAGGCCTAATATCTAAAAAAATTATTGATTTGAGAGGACGAGTGTCCTTTGCCTACGTACCCGTGAGGGATCAAAACCTCGTAGTTTGGGGTAGAAATTTCGTTTGATTTGTTTGGTGTTTTTTATTAGTTTTGAAAAAAGTTTTAAAGAAAAAGCCGAGTGGCAAATTGGAATTGATTTGTATTTTTTATTTGAAAGAGATTACTCATGATAAAATTAAATTGTTTTAGACATTTGATTAAGAAAAAGAAAAAGAAGGATCACTTGATTTTTGGAATCAAGGTTTATTATAAAAGATGTTTTTTTTTGTGATTTTTGATTATTTGCATGTTTTTGTTTTTTTTTTTTTAATAATAATAATTAAAACTAAAATTTAAACTAACGGAGCATAAAAATAAAAGCGTTGGTACCTTATGGCGGTGTTGGACCGCCACAATGACCTTTTACCTAAACTACCAAGCATAAAAATAAACATACACCCACACACGCACACATGCACCTACAACTATTACATTAAACCTACAATACATGTTATGGTCTGCGAGAAAGTAAATAACGAAAAATAAATAATTTACATTTAAACCTATTATACATTCTAAGGTCTAAAATAAAAGAGATAAAAAATACGCAATAAATAAGTGAATGATAAATATGCAGTCTAGATCTAATTTTTTAAAAGGGAAAAGAAAAAAGTACTACCTTTCTGTTTGGTTTGCTGTCTGTGAGAAAAAAAAACCTTTTGTTTGGTTTGCTGCCTGTGAGAAGAACCTTCTGTTTGGTTTGCTGTCTGTGAGAAAAAACTTCTGTTTGGTCTTCTGTCTGTGCGAAGAAACTTCTGTTTGGTTTGCAGTCTGTGTGAAGAAACTTCTGTTTGGTTTGCTATTTGTGCGAAAATTGGTGTTTGGTTGGCTGTTTTATGCAAAAATTGGTACTTGTGATATTGATGCGGGTTATGAACGAGAGTGAGCCTTTGAGAATGGTTTCTTTGTAGGTTGTGAATTTAGGCCGTAAAATTGTGTTTTGGTTGATGAATGATGGTGTTGTGATGTTGGTTTGGTTATTGTTGCCTCTGTTGTTTTGTGACTCTGTAACTATTGCAGGTTTTTTATTAATTTTGGCCTCCTTCTTCTGTGTGTTTGCAGGTTGTATTTATAGCATTAGGACTAGGGTTATGGTTTGTTAAAAAGATGCAAAAAAATTGGGGCTTGGGGAGGAGGAAAGCGTGTTTGTTACAGATTACATATTTTTGATTTATACTCTTTTTTGGACTTATCATCTAATAATATAAATAAAAATAAATAAAAAGAAAGGATAATTATGCAGACTTGGACTTTGGATACTATTTGGACTTATCGACATTTTTTTGGAATTTTTGGACAATTAATAATAAATAATTAAAAATAAAATAAAGTGAAAGTAATTATACTAAGAAAATAAAAATGACTAATTAAAAATAGGAATTAAAATTAAAGATTAAAAATAAGGAAATTAAACAAAAGATGGAAATTAAAAATATAAAAGTAAATATAAATAAAGAGAGAAGACGGCCCGACTCGGAACCAAAACATGAGGTAGTTTAAAATACCTCTCTGCCGAAATTTTTACTGAAAAAGTTAGAGATTGATTAGGGTCAAATGACACGTGTCGGTGGGATCTTGGGTCAAAAATTGGGGTATGACAAGCTGAATGCAAACGTGGTGATATTGTCTGTTTCAATCGTGATGAAGAGGGTCATCTTAGTTCTCAGTGCAAGAAGCCTAAGAGGGCTCAGTTTGGAGGGAAAGTGTTTGCATTGTCTGGTACACAGACGGACAATGAGGATCGACTTACCAGAGGTACTTGTTATTTTGATAGTACTCCTTTAATTGATATTATTGATACTGGTGCTATGCATTGTTTTATTGCTGTTAGTTGTGCTTCTAAGTTGGGGCTTACGATGTCTAATATGGGTGGAGAAATGATTGTTGAAAATCCAGCTAAGGGTTCAGTGACTACTTCTCTTGTTTGTTTAAGATGTCCACTGTCTGTGTTTGGTAGAGATTTTGAAGTTGATCTTGTATGTTTACCGTTGACGGGTATGGATGTAATCCTTGGGATGAACTGGTTAGAGTATAACCATGTCCTCATCAATTGTTTTAGTAAGACGATACGTTTCTCTTCCGCTGAAGAGGAGAGTGAAGTTGACTTCTTGAATACTAAGCAGCTGAAGCAGATAGAGCGCGACGGAATTCTGACGTTTTCCTTGATAGCGTATTTGTCAGTGGAGAATCAAGCGGTGATTGATAGCCTACCAGTCGTGAATGAGTTTCCAGAAGTTTTTCCGGATGAGATTCCCGATGTGCCGCCAGAGAGGGAAGTTGAATTCTCAATTGATCTTGTTCCGGGTACGAAGCCTGTGTCGATGGCTCCTTACCGTATGTCAGCAGCTGAGTTGGCAGAATTGAAGAAGCAGTTGGAGGACCTACTTGATAAGAAATTTGTAAGACCAAGTGTTTCACCTTGGGGAGCGCTGGTATTATTGGTTAAGAAGAAGGACGGTAGCATAAGATTGTGCATAAATTACCGTCAGCTGAATAAAGTGACGATAAAGAATACGTATCCACTTCCGAGAATTGATGACTTGATGGATCAGCTAGTGGGTGCACGTGTATTTAGTAAAATTGATTTGAGATCAGGTTATCATCAGATCAAGGTGAAGGATGAAGATATGCAGAAGACGGCGTTTAGGACGCGATATGTTCACTATGAGTATAAAGTGATGCCTTTCGGTGTTACTAATGCACCTGGTGTATTTATGGAGTATATGAACAGAATTTTCCAGGACTTTCTGGACAGATTTGTAGTTGTGTTTATTGATGATATTCTGATTTATTCTAAGACTGAAGAAGAGCATGCAGAGCATTTGAAGATTGTTTTGCAAGTGTTGAAAGATAAGAAGTTGTATGCCAAGTTGTCAAAATGTGAGTTCTGGTTAAGTGAAGTAAGTTTTCTTGGCCATATTATTTCTGGTAGTGGTATTGCGGTTGACCCGTCGAAAGTTGAAGCGGTATCACAATGGGAGACTCCGAAGTCAGTCACAGAGATTAGAAGTTTTCTGGGTTTAGCATGCTATTACCGCAGATTTATCAAAGGATTTTCGAAGTTGGCACTTCCTTTGACTCAGTTGACCTGTAAGGGTAAAGCTATCGTGTGGGATACTAAGTGTGAGAATAGTTTCAATGAGTTGAAGCAACGGTTGACGACTGCTCCAATTTTAATTTTACCGAAGTCAGATGAACCTTTTGTCGTTTATTGTGATGCGTCTAAGTTGGGCTTAGGTGGTGTACTTATGCAGGATGGTAAGGTGGTAGCTTATGCTTTGAGACAATTGAGGGTACATGAGAAGAACTATCCTACACATGATTTAGAGTTGGCTGCTGTAGTTTTTGTGTTAAAAATTTGGAGGCATTATTTGTACGGTTCCAGATTTGAGGTGTTCAGCGATCATAAAAGTTTGAAATATTTATTCGTTCAAAAGGAGTTGAATATGAGGCAGAGAAGATGGCTCGAGTTGTTGAAGGACTATGATTTTAGTTTGAATTACCACCCGGGTAAAGCCAATGTGGTTGCAGATGTCTTGAGCAGAAAGACGTTGCACATGTCTGCTATGATGATGAAGGAGTTCGAGTTGCTTGAGCAATTTAGAGACTTGAGCCTAGTTTGTGAATTGGCACCTCAGAGCGTGCAGTTGGGTATGTTGAAAATCAATAATGAATTCTTGAACAGTATCAAGGAAGCGCAGGAAGCTGATGTTAAGTTTGTAGACTTAATGGTTGCTAGTAACGAAGCGGAGGATAGTGATTTCCAGGTTGATGATCAGGGTGTGTTAAGATTCTGAGGCAGAATTTGTATTCCTGATAATGATGAGCTGAAAAAGTTGATTTTAGAAGAAAGTCACAGGAGTAGCTTAAGTATTCATCCGGGAGCTACAAAGATGTATCACGACTTGAAGAAATTGTTTTGGTGGTCTGGATTGAAGCGAGATGTCACACAATTTGTTTATGCTTGTTTGACTTGTCAGAAATCTAAAGTTGAACATCAGAAGCCTGCAGGGTTGTTGACACCATTAGATGTGCCAGAATGGAAGTGGGATATCATATCCATGGACTTTGTAACGAGTTTACCGAATACTCCGAGAGGGCATGATGCCATTTGGGTAGTTGTTGACAGGTTGACAAAGTCAGCGCATTTTATTCCGATCAATATCAATTATCCGGTAGCTCAGTTGGCGGAGATTTACATTCATAGTATTGTGAAGTTGCATGGTGTTCCATCAAGCATTGTGTCGGATAGAGATCCGAGGTTTACTTCAAGGTTTTGGAAGAGTTTGCAGGAGGCTTTGGGTTCAAAGTTGAAGTTGAGTTCGGCTTATCATCCTCAAACAGATGGTCAGTCGGGGAGGACGATTTAGTCGTTGGAAGATTTGCTGAGAGTGTGTGTACTTGAGCAAGGTGGAGCTTGGGATAGTCATCTACCGTTGATTGAGTTCACGTACAACAACAGTTACCATTCGAGTATTGGTATGGCACCATTCAAAGCTTTGTATGGTCGGAGGTGTAGAACTCTGTTGTGTTGGTTTGAATCGGGAGAAAGTATAGTGTTGGGACCGGAAATAGTCCAGCAGACTACAAAGAAAGTCAAGTTGATAAGAGAGCAGATGAAAGCGTCGCAGAGTCGGCAAAAGAGTTACCATGACAAGCGTAGATAGGAACTTGAATTTCAAGAAGGTGATCATGTGTTCTTGAGAGTCACTCCTATGACAGGTGTAGGTCGTACGTTGAAGTCTAAGAAGTTGACTCCAAAGTTTATTGGTCCTTATCAGATATCGGAGAGGATTGGGCCAGTGGCATATCGAGTAGGTTTGCCACCACATCTTTCGAATATGCATGATGTGTTTCATGTGTCGCTGTTGCGGAAGTACGTAGCGGATCCTTCGCATGTTATACCAAGGGATGATGTGCAAGTTAGAGACAACCTTACGGTGGAGACTTTACCGTTGAGAATTGATGATCGTAAGGTGAAGAAGTTGAGAGGCAAGGAGATACCTCTGGTGAGAGTTGTCTGGGGTGGAGTGACTGGTGAAAGCTTAACATGGAAGCTGGAGAGTAAGATGCGGGAGTCATATCCTGAGTTGTTTGCTTGAGGTGATAATTCGAGGACGAAATTCTTTAAGTTGGGGAGAGTTGTAACACCTTAGTTGCTATTTATTTGATTTCGGTTGATTTTAATAAGTTTATGTTGATTTTATGGTGTGATGTATTTTATTATATGATTGTTTTGATTATTTAATTAAAATAGGTGAGAATTATAATTATTAGAAAGTTGGGGATTAAAATGAATTGAATAATATTTTAATAAGAGTTAATTAGAAATAAGTGGGAATTAATTAGAATTAATAGGAGTTAGAAGGAAGGGAAAGTCAGAAAAACAGTTTCACGTATAAACAGAGAGAAAAGGAAGAAAAACCTAGAACAAGAGAGAAGAAGCAAGAGGAGAGAAGAACGCAGCTTTGAATTCAGGAAGATAATCTAAGGTAAGGGTGAGGCTAACTCTCAACTTTAGGTCCTATGATTCATTGATTAATGTTGGATTGTTAGGGTTGATGAATTGAATTAGGTTAAAGATGAATAGATGTTAATAACTTGATTAATTCATGAAATTGTTGTTGTTTATCGCTGTTCTGATATTAGTATGCATAGAAGTAATGCAATTCATCAAAATTGGGTTTTTATGTGTTAAAAATGGGGTTTGGGGTTGAAAAGGAAAAGTCTGTTCGTACAGTTCGTAGTTCTGTCAGTCGACACTCGCCAGGCGAGCAATGCCTGTGTAGCTCGCCACATCGAGCAGACCCACTCGCCAGGCGAGCAGTGAACCCCCATAGCTCGCCACAGCGAGCAAATGCACTCGCTACGACGAGTTGCTTAAATTAAAAATCGTTAATTGTCTTAATGAGGTTTTTGGGCCAATTTTTATATCAACTTGAGTGCCTTAATATATTTAGGGATGAATGACACCTTTTTACAGATCAAATTTGGGTTTTGGCGAGTAGCTCATTTTCCTGAACTCGCCACGGCGAGTAGTACTGTAGGTTGCCTAAATAGTTGAATTTTGCTGTGAGTCATTGTTGTACCATTTTGTTGTGTCCTATCGATTAAGTTGGTGTCTTATGTCATAGTTGATTATGCATATTGTAGTTGTCGTTGTTGTTGTCGAGTTGTATGCAGATATACACTAGTGAGTCCATTCATACTCATACTTTGTTGAGGGCTCATGTCCTGGAGTGTTTTCACTCAACCGTTGAGGGCTTATGCCCTGGAGTGTTTATCACTCAATCGTTGAGGGCTTATGCCCTGGAATGTTATTTCATTCAACTGTTGGGGGCTTATGCCCCGGAATGCTTAGCATTCAACGCGCGTAAAATGGTACCACATGCATTTGCATTGGTCGCATCGTTGTCGTTGTTGTCGTCGTTGTTGTTGTTATCGTTGTTGTTGTTGGTTGGGTCGCCGATGTCGTAGTTTGATGATGATGTTGTCGATTTGTTTAATTATAAACTGACAGTTGATTATCATTATATTGTTGTTGTTGAATTTAATTGATGAATTATAATATCTATTGTTGTTTGTGAATCTCACCCCTTCTGCTTGGAAATGTTGCCTTTCCTATGGGTAACTTGCAGGTAACGAAGATTAGTAGAGATGTCGGCTCAAAGTGTCATAGGGCTCTGATACGTAACGGGATGGGGATCTTATTATATGTTTCTCTTTCCTTACGTATTGTTTTTGAATCATGAAACTTTTGATGAGGCCTGCGTGCCAAAGTTTAATTTTGTTGATTTGAATTAATTCCGCTGCGAAGTTTGAAGGTTAATTTTATTGACTACTTTTTATGAAGAATAAATAGTTATTTATTCATTCGGAGCTTTTATTGAAAGAAAATGTAGCATTCCGTTATGTCAAAACTCTGATTTTATTTATGAAATTTTTATGTTGGTAAAACGGGGTGTTACACAGGGTGTCACCAATTTCCGAATACCAAATGAAGTTTTTATAAAAAAATAAAAAATATGATTAAAAAAAGGTAATTCCCACATAAAACCATAGATCAGACCGTATATCGAGTCAACAAATTAAGAAAACCAAAACAATTTGGAACTAACCCAAGAAATTGAATCTATGGCCATTACAAGATCAATTTAAAAAAATGAAGTTAGAAAACATTCTATAAGAAATCAATCTGATCACAAACTAGTTAAAGGTTATCCACATATGAGGTTAGAATGTATATGATATATCTGCCTCGTTAAAAACCATACTAGGTAGGATAAAACTACGACGAAGGGAAAAAGGGTGTAAAATTTATTTATTTATCCCCCTTAACCAAACAATCATCTATGAAACAATGAAGACCAATCTTTTGTACCCATTGCTAAAAAATATATTTGGGAATTACTTTAAAAAAGGTTTCCAAGATTGTCACACGGGCGAATATGTTGAATAGTTAAATCACTACTATCCTGAAGATCATATGTGATAAAGAACTTTGAAAAAAAATGTTTTGTTATATCTCCCATATGTACCATCCTTTTCAACTGAGCAATGCATATGGTGTTATATTCATAAAGGATTGTTGCATCCATTATTAGGAAGACGAACTGCAACTTTCTTCTAATTCTTCTGGAAGACAAACTGCAAGTTTCTTCTATGTGTTCAATCAAAGACCTCAACAAATACATTCTCGCCTTTCTTTATGCAGGGCTAAAATTTCATTATTAACATCACACATATAACCGGCATATCTAATATAACAAAGTAACAAATAAAATATCATAACATGAATAATCAGCAATGTACATTACAATCTCTCAATTGAACAAAAATTGTGTAATTCAGGACCAATTAGTTCTTCATTATTTAGTCAAATTCTCAAATAATTTTTGCCTACATCTACCGACAATCTCCTTCCTGTTTTTAAGTTATTTTGTCTTTGGAAAAAAGAAGCGGACAAGTGATTTCTTCAGATCATCCCAAATAACTATGAGAACACTCAGAAGAAAGTTGAAATTTCTCAGCAATAGCTTTAATCTCCCGAGCTATTACTCTAGCAACATCCACACTGTGATTTGTTATGATGAATTACAGAAGACACATGCCCTTTAGGCTTAATATTGTGGAGAATGAGAAACATGAAAACTTGTGATATTTGGGCAAGTTTTGCTCTGATGTACTTTACTGCTTCTCCATATGGATTAAGTTCATAAGTATACACTAGTTTGCAGATTTTTCAAGCCACTTCATCATTGTCCTAGTTTCTATATATAGTGCTAACTTTTTGACATATCTAAAAGTATCAATTTTCTTTCTGATTTATTTACAAGTTCTTGCTAACAAGTGTTATAATGATACTCTGTGATGATTCCAAATTAAAAAGTTATTCATTGAAAAAATTAACTTCAATTTTCAGTGCATTGAAACATAACTTTTTACAAAAAATTACTACTCTCTTCGGTCTTTATTATAAAAAGAAAAATCAAAAAACATCAAAACCAATACAATCATTAATTAGTATAACATTTTGAATATTTTTTCAAATATACCCTCATAAAAAGTTGTGAAACATTAAATACGCCACTAATATTAAAAACAAAAACATTAAATAAGGGTAGAAAAGTCTTTTAGGTAATAACTACACTTTAAAAGTTGTAATATTTTCTTATAATTAGGACCAACATTTTTTTAAAAAAATTTGCTTATATATAGGACCGGAGGGAGTATTTAAGGTCCTTAAAGAATGTTCTTAGGAACCAACAACGGATTGGTCCATGTTGCAAGGGACTTGGGCCCCTTAAGCATCTAGACAAGGGTTCAATTCATAGTTCACACATACTAAAGAAAAAAGAAATCCAGTTGAATGGGAAGATTTCATCTTGCGTATTCCACAAGTTTCTCAACAGATGTTAGTCACTGTTAAGCTGCGTGGAAACTCCGTACCAATATTATGGTATTCATTATAATTTCCAAGGCCATTAACATAAAAATATGCACTTCTAGTTTATTTATTTATGTATATTGAGAGCACATCGCTGTGGCTGGGCTTCAAGTTTCAAATATTATGTGCGCACACCAGCAATTTTAATTAAGCATATTGGTACGTTAAATCAAATGTGCGTCCACCAACAGTTTCAGTTAGACTTATAATAATAAATAATTAACTTTTGTAGTTATTTCTGCATATAACATGTGCAATAAAATAGGTTATAAAATAGTTAGTCCAAAAAGGGTTGACACACGATGCTATGAGTTTAACTTTTCTTGATTAAATTATTATTTTAAAAATTTGTACACATGTTTTTTTTTTCTTGATTTAAATTAAATAGTTTAAATAGTTTAATAGCATCTTAAATAGATTTAATGCATTTAATTGATCCGCTATAAATATCGATCTAGACCTCTTCTTTCCCCAACCAAACCATAGAGTTGAAGAAGAGCCATTGATTAATTAAGCATCCCATTCATTTGAATATTTAAGTATGTCTTCAGTAGATTACTTCAATCCTAACGAGAAACTGGTTTTGCAAAGAAATGTTGCAGATTTCCACCCTAGTGTTTGGGGAGATTTTTTCATTCAGTATGCTTCAGAATCTATGGTACGTAATTCTTTAAATATTATGAAAAGTGATTGAAGAGTACTAGAAACATTATCGTGTATGCAATAAACCACTTAATATTTGCCCAGATTCAAGTTATTCACATTTACCTTATACTATTTTTATTTACTCATGAATGACAATAATGTAGACTCACTTTGCTAAATGCAGTCCATAGAATGATCCATAACAACAATTAAGTGTCATTTATTAATTTATTCTAAAATCATCTGCATGTTTTGTTTTGAATACATACAGGAACCTGATATGAATATTGCGGCACAAATTGATCAACTAAAAAAGGAGGTTAGACAAATGCTTGTCTCAAAAACAGAGAAATCCTTGAAAAAAGTCAACTTGATTGACTCAATATGTCGTTTGGGTGTGAGCTATCACTTTGAAGACGAAATTAGTCAAGTTTTAGAACATATTTACAAGAGTTATGTTCAAAATGGAGAAATAACTCTCAAAGACAACCTTCATTCTCTTGCTGTGCTATTTAGGGTTTTGAGACAACATGGACTTTACGTTTCACCTGGTATATATATCTCAACTTATTCACATTTTTTTTTAAGGAATCTCAACTTATTCACATTAATGATTCATTTTTTGTGTTTTTAATTTGGATCCCTAATTGAGTAAAACAAATTAGATTGCTTAACATAAAAAAAAATCTAATTGTAAAATCAATACTTCAATTAACAACGTAAATTTTACTATGTTCATGGGTGTGTTTAATATGAATGTCTAAAAAATGGTAGACCACTTTTAGTAAAAAAAGAGTTTTATAATAATAAAAGATAGAAAATAATTTTTATATTTTTAACAAAAAATATGAGTGTATTTCGTTTCGTTTGATCGGATACATATTAGACAACTCCTTGTCGGTGTAATGTTCATATCCTCATTTCTTTTAATTATATTTTTTATATCATAGAAATAAACACTTAATTATTATAAAGTAATATTAATGTTATACCTGTAGGATAGTCATATTTATAAGTTAGACCAGTTTACCCATATGGTAGCCCATCCTATTAAGTATGCAACTTTTTCGTACCTCAAAAACACACTATACATTATCTTAATTGCATACTGAATTTTTCAATCTTGTATTAGTTTCTATATATATATATATATATATATATATATATATATGTCTCTAATGGTTGTTTAATATTATCGTGGTTGTCTAATAAAAATACTAGACGTGTTCAACCAATTCAAGGACGAGCAAGGAAACTTCAGTGAAACATTGGTCGTAGATGTTGAGGGCATGTTAAACTTGTATGAAGCCTCACATATGATGGTTCATGGTGAAAATATTTTGGAAGAGGCTTTGGCTTTTACTTCTGGTCACCTTCACCTTCAGTCCATGGCCACCCGATTGAGTCCTTCTCTTGCAGCACAAGTAAAACAAAGCTTAAGACAATCTCTGCGCAAAAACTTGCCTAGGCTAGTGGCAAGAAGTTACATCTCCATCTATGAGCAAGATTCATCCCATAATGAAATTCTACTTGCATTGGCAAAATTGGATTTTAATATGCTCCAAAGCCTACATCAAAAGGAATTTGGAAATATTAGCAAGTAAGTACTTTATCCACGCCCTGCCTAATTTAAAACAAAATATAAAAGTATATTAAATTGAGTTCAAAAAATAATTATACTAATTTCCTATACTATTTTTTGTCTTTGTATATAGGTGGTGGAAGGAGTTGGATATTGCTCAAAAACTACCGTATGCACGAGATAGAGTAGTAGAATGTTGCTTTTGGGTTATGACCGTATATTTTGAGCCTCAATATTCTCAAGCAAGGAAAATGATGTCAAAATTTATCTCCATTTTATCATACATTGATGACACATATGATGCATATGGAACTATTGATGAATTAGAACTTTTTACAAAGGCAATTGAAAGGTAAGCACATCATACAATATTAATGTTAAGAATAATTGAATTCGTGACCAAACTTTAGAGTTAAAACCATATGAAATTTATCTTTAATCTAGTCATCTAGTTTAGAGTTGGAAATTTTTTAATAATAACTTCAATTTATCCATCTTCAATCTTGGTTGCTAATACAATTTTTGTTAAGAAATATAGACATATTTTCTTCACATATAATTGTACTCAATATGATTTTTTATAACAGTTGAGTAATGATTAATATTGCAATCAAAATGATTTTTAGGTGGGATATTAATTGCTTGGAGGATCTTCCGGATTATATGAAGTTGCTTTATAAATCACTCTTGGATGTTTATGAAGAAATAGAGCAAGAAATGAAGAATGAAGGAAGAGAATACACCCTTGACCCCTTCTTAAAAGAAGTAAGAGTTTAGCTTTATTGTTAGTATTATTAGTAATTGTAAAGCATTAGTTAAAAAAAGTTTTCTACTATCAAAGAATAAAAATTAAGGCAAAAACTTATTATCAATGGTTATATGAACTCAGTTCAGAGTAATAACGATGATAAATTTTATTTTGTCGTAAAAGAGCTCCTTTGTAATCTTAATTTTACGAAAGATTTGTCTTGATAGTTTGATTAGTGGTTAGAAAAAAACTAAAAAAAATTGCTAATACAATTTAACATCATTTAATTACATACGTTTTTTTGGTACACAACCTATTAATATTTATTTTATATTGTATACCAATGACAGTTCAAAAATATAATCCAAGCTTATATGAGTGAGGCCAGATGGCTGAATTCTAACTATACACCAACAACAGAGGAGTACATGCACATATCAACAATATCAAGTGGTTACCCAGTGTTGGCTACGACTTCTTACATTGGAATGGGAAGCATAGCATCAAAAGACATTTTTGATTGGGTAACTAACAATCCAAAAATTGTTAATGCTGCTGCTATTCATTGCAGGCTTAGGGATGAAATTGTGTCTAGCGAGGTATTTTTTCAAAACCGTTTTAAAAATTAATATAATAAGTTGAAATAATGAAGAAATATGACTCTTGATATATCTTATTTATCTAATATGATATATATAATTTGATAAACAGTTTGAGCAAAAAAGAGAACATGTTTCTTCGTATTTGGAATGTTATATGAGGGAATATGATATGAATAGGGAAGCTGCCATTCAAGAATGCCAAAAGAAAATTGACAACGCTTGGAAAGATATAAATCAGGAATGTCTAAAACCGACTGAAGTTCCGTTACCTATTCTGACGTGTGTTCTCAATCTCTCGCGTTTTATTGAGGTTTTTTACAAAGATACAGATAACTACACACACTCTGACGGACTAATGAAGACATATATTAATGATTTGCTTGTTAATCCCGTGGAAATTTGAGTATTTATTTTGTTCTTTCTATGTTCTTTGTTTATTAACTTTAAATAAATAAATAAAACCACATGTGTAATTTATTTGGTTGAATTTAAAGATTATGTCATAATAGTAATTATCTTGTAATGCTTATGAGTTTTGATGAAGTTTGATTTGTAATGATATTTATTTGTTACACTCATTGTGGAAACGTTGACGACACAATTTTATTTTTGAAAAATTTACTAAATTATTTAAAACACAAGGTGTTCCAAAAATAAAAACTTGTACTACACTCGAGTACAAAAAATATATTACAAGACCAGAATTCAAAACCCTACAACAAGTAAGAAAGCAGGAAAAAGCAAAAAAGCAACCAAACACAATAAAAATAAACACAACTACATTCCAAAGAAGATTATAGAAAACTAATAAAACCCAATAGCACTTAAAAACTCAAGAGGTTGAGCCAACGCTACAATAGGAATTGGACATCTTCTAGAACCTAACAAACATTATGTTTTTTGCTGACGAAAAATAATATTATTTCTCATAAAGCCATGTTCATTCTTATTAGCTACTGTAGTTTTCCCCCCTTGGAGTGATGATTATATGGTGTTTATATATATATAAACTAAAATATTATGAAAAGTTGAGCTGAGAGCAGGTTTGGTTCCTCTATTTTAGTAAATCTGCAATTTTGGCTTCCCTGTCTTTTCCTTAAAATTTTGGTCTTGATATTTTTTTAAAAATTAAACATTTAGCTCCTATGTTCATTTGACCTTCAATTTTGATGACATGGACTTCATCTTATAGTACAATATTTTCTTAAATATAAGATATTAAAATTTTAAAACATAAATAAATTAAAAGGAATCAAATTATGTATTGAAAGCACCATTTGTATACAAGCAGTGGGTCACCAATTTCCGAATACCAAATGAAGTTTTTACAAAAAAAAAAAAAAAAAATATGATTAAAAAAAAGGTAATTCCCACATAAAAGCATAGATCAGACCGTATATCGAGTCAACAAATCAAGAAAACCGAAACAATTTGGAACTAACCCAAAAAATTGAATCTATGGCCATTACAAGATCAATTTAAAAAAATGAAGTTAGAAAACATTCTATAAGAAATAAATCTGATCACAAATTAGTTAAAGGTTATCCACATAAGAGGTTAGAATGTATCTGATATATCTGCCTCGTTAAAAACCATACTAGGTAGGATAAAACTACGACGAAGGGAAAAAGAGTGTAAAATATATTTATTTATCCCCCTTAACCAAACAATCATCTATGAAACAATGAAGACCAATCTTTTGTACCCATTGCTAAAAAAAATATTTGGGAATTACTTTAAAAAAGGTTTCCAAGATTGTCACACGGGCGAATATGTTGAATAATCTCTACTATCCTGAAGATCATATGTGAAAAAGAACTTCGAAAAAAAAGTTTTGTTATATCTCCCTTAATGTACCATGCTTTTCAACTGAGCAATGCACATGGTGTTATATTCATAAAGGATTGTTGCATCCATTATTTGGAAACAAACTGCAACTTTCTTCTAATTCTTCTGAAAGACAAACTGCAAGTTTCTTCTATGTGTTCAATCAAAGACCTCGACAAATACATTCTCGCCTTTCTTTATGCAGGGCTAAAATTTCATTATTAACATCACACATATAACCGACATATCTAATATAACAAAGTAACAAATAAAATATCATAACATGAATAATCAGCAATGTACATTATAGTCTCTCAATTGAACAAAAATTGTGTAATTCAGGACCAATTAGTTCTTCATTATTTACTCAAATTCTCAACTAATTTTTGCCTACATCTACCGACAATCTCCTTCCTGTTTTCAAGTTATTTTGTCGTTGGGAAAAAGAAGCGGACAAGTGATTTCTTCAGATCATCCCAAGTAACTATGATGCCACTCAGAAGAAAGTTTATATTTCTCAGCAATAGCTTTAATCTCCTGAGCTATTACTCTAGCAACATCCACACTGTGATTTGTTATGATGAATTACAGAAGACACATGCCCTTTAGGCTTAATATTGTGGAGAATGAGAAACATGAAAACTTGTGATATTTGGGCAAGTTTTGCTCTGATGTACTTGCTCCTCCATGTGGATTAATTTCATAAGTATACACTAGTTTGCAGACTTTTCAAGCCACTTTATCATTGTCCTAGTTTCCATAGTGCCAACTATTTGACATATCTAAAAGTATCAATTTTCTTCCGGATCTATTTACAAGTTCTTGCTAACAAGTGTTATAATGATACTCTGTAATGATTCCAAATTAAAAAGTTATTCATTGAAAAAATTAACTTCAATATTCAGTGCATTAAAATATAACTTTTTACAAAAAATTACTACTCTCTCCGGTCCTTATTATAAAAAGAAAAATCAAAAAACATCAAAACCAATACAATCATTAATTAGTGTAACTTTTTGAATATTTTTCAAATATACCCTCATAAAAAGTTGTGAAGCATTAAATACGCCCACTAATATTAAAAACAAAAACATTAAATAAGGGTAGAAAAGTCTTTTAGGTAATAACTACACTTTAAAAGTTGTAATATTTTCTTATAATTAGGACCAACATTTTTTTAAAAAAATTTGCTTATATATAGGACCGGAGGGAGTATTTAAGGTCCTTAAAGAATGTTCTTAGGAACCAAAAATGGATTGGTCCATGTCGCAAGGGACTTAAGCCCCTTAAGCATGTAGACAAGGGTTCAATTCCTAGTTCACACATACTGAAGAAAAAAGAAATCCAGTTGAAAGGGAAGATTTCACCTTGCGTATTCCACAAGTTTCTCAACAGATATTAGTCACTGTTAAGCTGCGGTGGAAACTCCGTACCAATATTATGGTATTTCAAGAAAAATATGTCCATAGGTATTATAATTTCCAAGGCCATTAACATAAAAATATGCACTTCTAGTTTATTTATTTATGTATATTGAGAGCACATCGCTGTGGCTGGGCTTCAAGTTTCAAATATTATGTGCGCACACCAGCAATTTTAATTAAGCATATGGGTACGTTAAATCATATGTGCGTCCACCAACAGTTTCAGATAGATTTATAATAATAAATAATTAACTGTTTTAGTTATCTCTGCATATATAACATGTGCAATAAATTAGGTTATAAAATAGTTAGTCAACGATGCTATGAGTTTAACTTTTCTTGATTAAATTATTATTTTAAAAATTTGTACACATGTTTTTTTTTCTTGATTTAAATTAAATAGTTTAAATAGTTTAATAGCATCTTAAATAGATTTAATGCATTTAATTGATCCGCTATAAATATCGATCTAGACCTCTTCTTTCCCCAACCAAACCATAGAGTTGAAGAAGAGCCATTGATTAATTAAGCATCCCATTCATTTGAATATTTAAGTATGTCTTCAGTAGATTACTTCAATCCTAACGAGAAACTGGTTTTGCAAAGAAATGTTGCAGATTTCCACCCTAGTGTTTGGGGAGATTTTTTCATTCAGTATGCTTCAGAATCTATGGTACGTAATTCTTTAAATATTATGAAAAGTGATTGAAGAGTACTAGAAACATTATCGTGTATGCAATAAACCACTTAATATTAGCCCAGATTCAAGTTATTCACATTTACCTTATACTATTTTTATTTACTCATGAATGACAATAATGTAGACTCACTTTGCTAAATGCAGTCCATAGAATGATCCATAACAACAATTAAGTGTCATTTATTAATTTATACTAAAATCATCTGCATGTTTTGAATACATACAGGAACCTGATATGAATATTGCGGCACAAATTGATCAACTAAAAAAGGAGGTTAGACAAATGCTTGTCTCAAAAACAGAGAAATCCTTGAAAAAAGTCAACTTGATTGACTCAATATGTCGTTTGGGTGTGAGCTATCACTTTGAAGACGAAATTAGTCAAGTTTTAGAACATATTTACAAGAGTTATGTTCAAAATGGAGAAATAACTCTCAAAGACAACCTTCATTCTCTTGCTGTGCTATTTAGGGTTTTGAGACAACATGGACTTTACGTTTCACCTGGTATATATATCTCAACTTATTCACATTTTTTTTTAAGGAATCTCAACTTATTCACATTAATGATTCATTTTTTGTGTTTTTAATTTGGATCCCTAATTGAGTAAAACAAATTAGATTGCTTAACATAAAAAAAAATCTAATTGTAAAATCAATACTTCAATTAACAACGTAAATTTTACTATGTTCATGGGTGTGTTTAATATGAATGTCTAAAAAATGGTAGACCACTTTTAGTAAAAAAAGAGTTTTATAATAATAAAAGATAGAAAATAATTTTTATATTTTTAACAAAAAATATGAGTGTCTTTCGTTTGATCAGATACATATTAGACAACTCCTTGTCGGTGTAATGTTCATATCCTCATTTCTTTTAATTATATTTTTTATATCATAGAAATAAACACTTAATGATTATAAAGTAATATTAATGCTATACCTGTAGGATAGTCATCTTTATAAGTTAGACCAGTTTACCCATATGATAGCCCATCCTATTAAGTATGAAACTTTTTCGTACCTCAAAAACACATTATACATTATCTTAATTGCGTACTGAATTTTTCAATCTTGTATTAGTTTCTTATATATATATATATATATATATATATATATATATATATGTATATGTATGTGAATATGTCTCTAATGGTTGTTTAATATTATCGTGGTTGTCTAATAAAAATACTAGACGTGTTCAACCAATTCAAGGACGAGCAAGGAAACTTCAGTGAAACATTGGTCGTAGATGTTGAGGGCATGTTAAACTTGTATGAAGCCTCACATATGATGGTTCATGGTGAAAATATTTTGGAAGAGGCTTTGGCTTTTACTTCTCGTCACCTTCAGTCCATGGCCACCCGATTGAGTCCTTCTCTTGCAGCACAAGTAAAACAAAGCTTAAGACAATCTCTGCGCAAAAACTTGCCTAGGCTAGTGGCAAGAAGTTACATCTCCATCTATGAGCAAGATTCATCCCATAATGAAATTCTACTTGCATTGGCAAAATTGGATTTTAATATGCTCCAAAGCCTACATCAAAAGGAATTTGGAAATATTAGCAAGTAAGTAATTTATCCACGCCCTGCCTAATTTAAAACAAAATATAAAAGTATATTAAATTGAGTTCAAAAAAAAATTATACTAATTTCCTATACTATTTTTTGTCTTTGTATATAGGTGGTGGAAGGAGTTGGATATTGCTCAAAAACTACCGTATGCACGAGATAGAGTAGTAGAATGTTGCTTTTGGGTTATGACTGTATATTTTGAGCCTCAATATTCTCAAGCAAGGAAAATGATGTCAAAATTTATCTCCATTTTATCATACATTGATGACACATATGATGCATATGGAACTATTGATGAATTAGAACTTTTTACAAAGGCAATTGAAAGGTAAGCACATCATACAATATTAATGTTAAGAATGATTGAATTCGTGACCAAACTTTAGAATTAAAACCATATGAAATTTATCTCTAATCTAGTCATCTAGTTTAGAGTTGGAAATTTTTTAATAATAACTTCAATTTATCCATCTTCAATCTTGGTTGCTAATTCAATTTTTGTTAAGAAATATAGACATATTTTCTTCACATATAATTGTACTCAATATGATTTTTTATAACAGTTGAGTAATGATTAATATTGCAATCAAAATGATTTTTAGGTGGGATATTAATTGCTTGGAGGATCTTCCGGATTATATGAAGTTGCTTTATAAATCACTCTTGGATGTTTATGAAGAAATAGAGCAAGAAATGAAGAAAGAAGGAAGAGAATACACCCTTGACCCCTTCTTAAAAGAAGTAAGAGTTTAGCTTTATTGTTAGTATTATTAGTAATTGTAAAGCATTAGTTAAAAAAAGTTTTCTACTATCAAAGAATAAAAATTAAGGCAAAAACTTATTATCTATGGTTATATGAACTCAGTTCAGAGTAATAACGATGATAAATTTTATTTTGTCGTAAAAGAGCTCCTTTGTAATCTTAATTTTACGAAAGATTTGTCTTGATAGTTTGATTAGTGGTTAGAAAAAAACTAAAAAAAATTGCTAATACAATTTAACATCATTTAATTACATACGTTTTTTTGGTACACAACCTATTAATATTTATTTTATATTGTATACCAATGACAGTTCAAAAATATAATCCAAGCTTATATGAGTGAGGCCAGATGGCTGAATTCTAACTATACACCAACAACAGAGGAGTACATGCACATATCAACAATATCAAGTGGTTACCCAGTGTTGGCTACGACTTCTTACATTGGAATGGGAAGCATAGCATCAAAAGACATTTTTGATTGGGTAACTAACAATCCAAAAATTGTTAATGCTGCTGCTATTCATTGCAGGCTTAGGGATGAAATTGTGTCTAGCGAGGTATTTTTTCAAAACCGTTTTAAAAATTAATATAATAAGTTGAAATAATGAAGAAATATGACTCTTGATATATCTTATTTATCTAATATGATATATATAATTTGATAAACAGTTTGAGCAAAAAAGAGAACATGTTTCTTCGTACTTGGAATGTTATATGAGGGAATATGATATGAATAGGGAAGCTGCCATTCAAGAATGCCAAAAGAAAATTGACAATGCTCGGAAAGATATAAATCAGGAATGTCTAAAACCGACTGAAGTTCCGTTACCTATTCTGACGTGTGTTCTCAATCTCTCGCGTTTTATTGAGGTTTTTTACAAAGATACAGATAACTACACACACTCTGACGGACAAATGAAGACATATATCAATGATTTGCTTGTCAATCCCGTGGAAATTTGAGTATTTATTTTGTTCTTTCTATGTTCTTTGTTTTTTAACTTTAAATAAATAAAAACACCACATGTGTAATTTATTTGGTTGAATTTAAAGATTATGTCATAATAGTAATTATCTTGTAATGCATATGAGTTTTGATGAAGTTTGATTTGTAATGATATTCATTTGTTACACTCATTGTGGAAACGTTGACGACACAATTTTATTTTTGAAAAATTTACTAAATTATTTAAAACACAAGGTGTTCCAAGAATAAAAACTTGTACTACACTCGAGTACAAAAAATATATTACAAGACCAGAATTCAAAACCCTACAACAAGTAAGAAAGCAAGAAAAAGCAAGAAAGCAACCAAACACAATAAAAATAAACACAACTACATTCCAAAGAAGATTATAGAAAACTAATAAAAAGCAATAGCACTTAAAAACTCAAGAGGTTTAGCCAACGCTACAATAGGAATTGGACATCTTCTAGAACCTAACAAACATTATCTTTTTTTTTTTTTTGAAAAAACTAAGAGAAACTTTATTAAAAATAACACAGACAGGTCCTCTAGCACAAGATGTGCTTACAGGAACTGAGTAGTACAAATTACATAAGTGTCAATGTTGCATCTAGTCAAACAGAGAAAAGAAACAATTACAGTTGTACAATCGCTTGTAAACAACATAGATGATTTAACCTCTAGAAAGAATAATCAAAATTGAACAAGACGTAGTGCGATTTCAACCACCAATATGTTTGGAGTTTAACCTTCTCTGCAAGAGTTGCAAGCTGGTTCGCTTTGTTGTTAAAAATCCTATTGTTACGATCATTCCAAATAACTAAAATCACTGCAATCCAGATTATTGTAAACGCCATACTTGAGTTTTTGGAGAAACCTCCAAGGGCTCGAAACTGATAAGAATGAGAAACAGTATTGCCATTAAAAGCTGAATCAATACCTAACCATTTAGAAACCAAATGCCATATGCGACCATAGACATCGCAACGGAAGAACAAATGATCCCTCTCTTCTAATTCTCCACACAGGGCCGCACAAGAAAGTTGGCTAGCATCAATAGCGTCTCTTCGAAACAGATTATCCTTAGTAGGTAGCCTATTTAAAAAAAGGCGCCAAACAAGGATGTTCACCTTTAGGGGAACCGCCTTAAGCCACAAAAAACAATCAAAGCCTTCAGTGAGACTGTTGTCCGTCGCTGTCAAAAAAGAATATGCTGATTTAACTGTGTAACACTGCGAGGAATGGAGCTGCCACACCCACCTGTCAATCATGCCAACCTGCAAAACAAAAGAAGCCACCCGCTCCACACACTCCACAACCAGATCCTCCTCCCAAGCGAGTAACCTCCTCCTCCACTTCCACGCCTCACCTCCAAGCCCCCACCCTAACTCTCTCATCTCCGATACTGTAGCTAATTTGTTTTCCGCCAGATAATAAAGCCTATGAAAGGACCTTATTAAGGGGCAGCCGTCCAGCCACGGATCCACCCAAAATAACGTAGACCGACCATCCCCCACCCTCCTTTTGATGTTATCTTGCAGCCACCTAGAATCACCAAGACCCACCCCCATTCTGATTTGGTTCAAAGCACGCCACCAAATCGACCCAACTCCCTCCTCAAACCGCACTCTCCCTCCCTTTTTGCTGACGAAAAATAATATTATTTCTCATAAAGTTATGTTCATTTTTATTAGCTACTGTAGTTTCCCCCCTTGGAGTGATGATTATATGGTGTTAATATATATATATATATATATATATATATATATATATATAAACTAAAATATTATTAAAAGTTGAGCTGAGAGCAGGTTTGGTTCCTCTATTTTAGTAAATCTGCAATTTTGGCTACTCTGTCTTTTCCTTAAAATTTTGGTCTTGATATTTTTTTAAAAATTAAACATTTAGCTCCTATGTTTATTTGACCTTCAATTTTGATGAAATGAACTTCATCTTATAGTACAATATTTTCTTAAATATAAGTTATTAAAAATTTAAAACATAAATAAATTAAAAAGAATCAAAATATGTATTGAAAGCTCCATTTTGATACAATCAGGGTGTCACCAATTTCCGAATACCAAATGAAGTTTTTATATATAAAAAAAAGATGATTAAAAAAAAGGTAATTTCCACATAAAAGCATAGATCATACCGTATATCGAGTCAACAAATCAAGAAAACAAAAACAATTTGGAACTAACCCAAGAAATTGAATCTATGGCCATTACAAGATCAATTTAAAAAAATTAAGTTAGAAAACATTCTATAAGAAATCAATCTGATCACAAACTAGTTAAAGGTTATCCACATAAGAGGTTAGAATGTATCTGATATATCTGCCTCGTTAAAAACTATACTAGGTAGGATAAAACTACGACGAAGGGAAAAAGAGTGTAAAATATATTCATTTATCCCCCTTAACCAAACAATCATCTATGAAACAATGAAGACCAATCTTTTGTACCCATTGCTAAAAAAAATATTTGGGAATTACTTTAAAAAAGGTTTCCAAGATTGTCACACGGGAAAATATGTTGAATAGTTAAATCACTATTATCCTGGAGATCATATATGAAAAAGAACTTTGAAAAAGAATGTTTTGTTATATCTCCCTTAATGTACCATCCTTTTCATTTTGAGCAATGCACATGGTGTTATATTCATAAAGGATTGTTGCATCCATTATTTGGAACACAAACTGCAACTTTCTTCTAATTCTTCTGGAAGACAAACTGCAAGTTTCTTCTATGTGTTCAATCAAAGACTTCAACAAATACATTCTCGCCTTTCTTTATGCAGGGCTAAAATTTCATTATTAACATCACACATATAACCGGCATATTTAATATAACAAAGTAACAAATAAAATATCATAACATGAATAATCAGCAATGTACATTATAGTCTCTCAATTGAACACAAATTGTGTAATTCAGGACCAATTAGTTCTTCATTATTTACTCAAATTCTCAAATAATTTTTGCCTACGTCTACCGACAATCTCCTTCTTGTTTTCAAGTTATTTTGTCGTTGGGAAAAAGAAGCGGATAAGTGATTTCTTTAGATTATCCGAAGTAACTATGATGCCACTCAGAAGAAAGTTGAAATTTCTCAGCAATAGCTTTAATCTCCTGAGCTATTACTCTAGCAACATCCACACTGTGATTTGTTATGATGAATTACAGAAGACACATGCCCTTTAGGCTTAATATTGTGGAGAATGAGAAACATGAAAACTTGTGATATTTGGGTAAGTTTTGCTCTGATGTACTTTACTGCTCCTCCATGTGGATTAAGTTCATAAGTATACACTAGTTTGCAGACTTTTCAAGCCACTTCATCATTGTCCTAGTTTCTAGTTTCTATAGTGCTAACTTTTTGACATATCTAAAAGTATCAATTTTCTTTCTGATTTATTTACAAGTTCTTGCTAACAAGTGTTATAATGATACTCTGTAATGATTTCAAATTAAAAAGTTATTCATTGAAAAAATTAACTTCAATTTTCAGTGCATTGAAACATAACTTTTTACAAAAAATTACTACTCTCTCCGGTCTTTATTAGTCTAAATTTTGTTGTATATTTTAAATATTTCAAAAGTTATTTATTTTATTCTAATTGATTTAATTAATATTATTTGAAAATTAAATTTTGCTGACTTATGAATGATATACATTAAAAGGTCAATTTGTCAAATGTTGTAGTATATCACTACGTTTTGGTATTGCTGTAACCCTTTTAAATTACCTTTCCAATTTAATAGGTGATAGTGGTTATACTTAATTATTTTCAATGTGCTTTAAATGTGGTAACTGAATTTGATTGGTATACTCACATGTGTTATTAAGCTATCCTTAAAAGTAGTGGAACATGCTCCATCTTCAAAATATATTTCTGATTTGTTATTATCACTAATATCCACGGCTTAGAATTTCGTTGTAATTAAAAATTGGATGAAGATGCATTATTCTCATTTATGTGGTTGCTCTATGTCAAATGAGTAGATCAACACCAGTGATGTCCCAGTGACAGATGTCGGCAGCGGAGAGTCTTATGCTTAAGTGAGATACGTTTATGTGTCGAGTATGAGCTAAAGTTCCACATTGGATGTGAGAGTAGATGTTGAGCAACATATAAGTGATATGATCCATATACTTAATTTCATAAGGTTTAAGTTAAGATGTGGCGTCAAACTCACTTGTGTGGATTCTCTTTGTATGTTGTGATGATCAAACTCAATGTAGGATTATGCGAAAATCACAATATTATTTTTTTGGTAGATAGACGAAATGGCAAAGCCATTATAAACTCACACACACAAGTGGAGGTACCGGGGTTCGAACCTCGGTCATGGCATCCGGCCTAACAATATCGGCATTTTGCCAATTGAGCTAGGACTTCTGAATTTTTTTATTTTTTTTTAGAAATCACAATATTGTTATCAACCTTTTTTTTTAGTTTTTGGATGTCATTTGTTTAATTTTTATCTTAAAGTTTAGTTTTTATATGGCATTCTCTTTCATATGATTTTTTTTTAATTCAACGTCTATTATTTCAATTTATTCACTTTTGGACTTTTGTGGCAGGTGAAAATGGTAAATTGTCGATGTGTTATGCTTAGTTGACAAAAATATATGCTTATTAGACAATTTAAAATCATGTAACGTTTTCCTTAAATAAAAAATCATGTGACATTTGTTTAATTGAATCTAATTTTTTGGTAAAATAGTTACCCAAAAATCTCGGACTCCTTCGACCAACCCATAAAATAACCAGCAACTCACACTATTTTCTATACTCTCACGAAAAAATGCACAATACTTATTTTCTTTCGCCTATCTTCCCTTGTGTTTCAATTCCTTTTTTGATTTTATATTTTTTGCTTTTTATTTTCTTTATTTCTTCTCATGGAAGAAATAAACATAAACCCCTCTCCATAAAACCACCGCCAACCAAATTTTTTGAACATTTTATGATTTCATTTGACCATATTTAAATACGTCATGTAATTACTGAGGTGGATAGTTGAACAGTTGACTAAGAGATGATAATTTATCAAGTAAGTATTAAAGTTTTGTATTGGATGGAATAATAGATTTTGAACATCATATAAGTGAGATGACTCCTGATGCCTAAAAGTTTTGGACGAAGATATGATATCAATCTCACTTGTGAGGTTTCTCTTAATCTAAGATGATGATCAAACTCTATGCAGAATCGCTTAGAAGTCCCAAAATCATGATGAACTATTTTGTTAGTTTTTATATGTCATTTGTTTAACTTTCTTATCTTAAATTTTAGTTATTGAATTTATTTCACGTTCATTGTTTTTTTTTATTCAACATTCATTATTTCAAATTCTTTGACTTTGGTCTTTTGTGAATTCTGATAATGAAAAAAGATAAATGTATTATTTTGAGTTTACAAAAATATATACTTATTAGAAATTTTAAAATGATGCGACGTTTTGTAATTGAGTCTATTTTTTTCGTAAAATAATTAACCCAAAATCTCCTAATCCTTCAACATACCTACAAAATTGCAAGCAACTCAATCCATTTGCTATACTTTCAAGATTAAAGCACACACCCCTTATTTGTTTTCCTTACCATCTATCTCATGTAAAAAATTCCTTTTTCATGTTAGGTCTCAGTTTCTCCTTATAATTTAGATATGTCACCATATTACACATGCAAAAAGTCTCACATTTAAGAGATATGTTAATGTGTCATATGTGAGTTAAAGTTTCACATTGAATTCAATGGACCCGTGCCAAGCACGGGCTATAATCTCTCCATATTTGAGGGCAATAATATGTTGTTATTTATCTCATTCAAAAAAAATATGTTGTTATTTATCAAGTTTCGATTACAGTTTAACAATGAATAGAACAATGGAAGTTAAATAACATATAAGTGCAAAAACTCTTACACTTGTGTGGTTGCTCTTTGTCCAATGAGTCGATCCACACGAATGTTAACTCCCTTAGAAGGTCCGATGGTGATGTCATAACCCGATTCAACTTTGTGGGGAAGTGGTATTGGTTCATGATGGTAGACCATAGATGCGGAGAGTCTCATACTTAAGGAATAAATGTTAATGTTTTAAATGTGAGTTAAAGTTTCGCATAGGCTCCAAGAGTAATTGTTGAACAACATATAAGTGATATGACTCATGTACATAATGCCTTAAGGTTTAGGGTGAAAATGTAATGTCAATCTCACTTGTGTGGTATATGTTAGTCTAATGTGATGATCAAATTCAATGTAGGATCCACCAGAAGTCACAATATTATGATGAACATTTTTTTTAGTTTTTAAATGTCATTTGTTAAAATTTTATCTTAAAATTTAGTTTTTGAATGTCATTCTCTTTTTTACGAATTTTTTCATTCAACCTTTATTATTTCAAATTCCTTTACTTTTGGTCTTTAGTGCATGTTGTAACAGCCCGATTTTGCAATTATTTGATTTTAATTGTTTTATATGTGTTTATTCATGTCTGTGTGCATTTTCATGAGTTTTCGTATTATAAGGGTGTTTTGGTAATTTAGACCTAAGGGTATTTTAGTCTTTTACGAGGAAGGGTAATTTAGTAATTTGGAGTAGTAGTTATGTTCTTTTAACATTCTAGTTAGAACCATTATTAATTGTAAGAGATTAAGTAGTCGTTACAATATTAGTTAGAGCCGAGGTTCCTAATTAATTACCGTTAGTGAGTTAGAGTTAGCGGTGTGGTGTAATTAGAATTGAGCCAATTAGTTGGTGTAGTTTAGGCCCATTAAGGGTTGTGAATATTTGACCCATGACTTGAGAAAGTAGGGTTAGAACTTTGTCATTCACACAAACACAAGAGAATAGAGAAAAGAGGCTAGAGAGAAGAACAAGAGAAGAGGGTTGTAGCCAAATGTGAGATTGATCTTAGGAGCTAAAGTGATGCTTGAGTTAGGATTCTTGGTGTTAGAGGTAAGAGGGATAGTTTTCATACATAATCTTCAATTCTTCATTTCTACCCATTTCTATGATTTTGATTAATTGAATTGATTCTGTAAATTCGTGTTTGGATGTTGATGTTATGCTTGTAAGCATGAGTTATATGATGATGGTGTGATTGTTGTTGAATTAACATGTCAAAAATGTATGAAAATGAATATTTGGGTTTATATGAAAAATTGATGAGAATTGAAGTTGTGATGTTGTATCATGTATGAATTCGTGTTTAGTTGATGTTATGAACTGTTGGAATTTGATTTGTTGAACTGGAATCACTGTTTGTGAATTTGAGATGAAATTTGTGAATGTTGTTGGTGTTTTGAGAAATTATGAAATTTGTTGAAATGAGCTAGATTGTTGTTTATGATGCATAATTTGAGTTCCTTTAGGTGTGTTATAATGATTGTGACATATAAACACTTTCTGGAACACGTTTTTGGGATTTGCAGGTTTAAAATTGGGTTTTTGAGTGAAGAAGGGTCAAGAACTCGTCAACAATGGTCTGCCCAGATGAATGTTCGCTCAAGCGAGCCCCTGTTCGCTTAAGCGAACATTCATTGAGCTACCCAGTTTGCTTGAGCGAGTTGTAAGCGAGCTCCAAGCGAACGAGACTTAGCACTCGACGTTCTGGTCGCTTAAGCGAACCAGACTTCGCTTAAGCGAACTGTGTCCTGTTCAGCCCCATTTGATTTTTGATTTGTGTACCTTGGGACCTATCCGAGCATTCCTTAACGTTCCTTTCAACTCATATAAACACTGTTGTCATACCCCAAATTTTGACCAATTAAAACTTTTTTTTACTTCGCATATCGTTCGTATTTTAATAGCATTTCGTTCGCATTCTAATTCCCATGATATTTTTATTTTATTCACATTTTGATCGCATCTTATTCATATTTTAATTTTCACTTCGTTTACATTTTAATGTCACTCACATTTTAATTTCTCAGTTTTATCCGCGTTTTACTTGTATTTTATTTATCGTATAATTTGCATTGTTAAAACCCATTTTGTTCACGTCTTTGATTTACTATTTTATTAGCGTTTTAAAAGCCGTGTAAGTCCATCGCCTCAGACGAAATTTCGGCAGAGAGGTATTTTAAAATACCTCATTTTTTTTGGTTTCGAAGGGACATTTTTTATTTAGTCATGTTTGTTATGTCTTTTTATTATTTGTTTTTAATTTTCGTTATTTATTTATTTATTTATTTGATTTTATTATTTAAAGTCTTTTAGTCCAAGTTTGGTCCAGTCCATGTGTCAGTATGCTATTGGTCATGTGTGTTTTTCTATCCAAGTCTGACCCAACAAGGGTATTTTAGTCTTTTCTTTGTACCAGAGAAACCCTAGTTTTTTTTACTATTTAAAGTCAGCATTGATTGTTGTGCCAGAGGTCCCAGGAGTTAGAAAGAGTCAGAATCAATCAGCAGCCATCAATCAAACAAACCCTAATTTCCAACCTTTTTCTACTTTTTCGGATCAAGACAACAAAAATCACCAAAACTCTCAAGAACACTATGAACACAAAATTTTCCAGAAACATGAATCAACCATAAACATCAAACACATCAACAATTTTGGATTCAAACTTTTACAAACACATCAACAATTTCGGATTCATCCTTCACAATTTCGAAATTCTTTCCAAACACAAAATCAAACAACAGGTTCAAAACCTTTAAAGCTCATACACAACTAGTGTTTTCGGCCAAGGCTCACACATAAAAAAAATCCAAACCGAGGCAAAGGACAAAGGAGTTCGATAGAAACAAACATTAAGCAAGAGGAAGAAGAGAAGTCCGAGCTCGGCTAAGTCACAACAACAACGAGCTCAAATCGAACTCATCAAGCATCGTCCAGATCCGCGAAAGGAAAAGAGGTAAGATAACTTGTTTTACTTTCGAGTTTGTTTTGTAGATCTAGGCTTTGTTTAGTGTTTTTTTGAAAAACTGAGACCGGATCTGTAAAGAGGAGAAGAAGAAGAAGCTCGGGGTATAAAAAAAATTCAAAAAAATAAAATAAAAATCGCTCCGACGCGGCGGCGCTACGGCCAACCACCGCGCCGGAGCTGTTCCGGCCGCCCCACCCTTCTTCTTCTCCGTCGGCAGTTTTTTTAGTGAGAGGGGAGAGCTTCTCTCTCTAAGTTTACTTAGAGAGAGAAGTGTTGAGGGTTTGTGATTTTTTTTTGTGTTGAAAGGGCTTTTATACCATTGTTTTTTTTATGAATCCTGTGTTGTGAGTGTGTATGGCTGCTTCCATGTATCTCCAGGACTAGGCCGTTGGATTTAAAATCCAACACCCCAGGATGATCCTGTTGAGGTACAGTTTGTGTTGCTCCCCCTTGGTTATCATGTGCTTGCGTTTTTTAACCGTCAGATCTTAGATCTGACGGTCCCTGTGTTTCTTTCCTTTTTTTTTGCTATGTATGGAATTATGACCTTGCCATGTGACCTCAAGACTAGACCGTCAGATCTCAGATCTGACGGTCCGGGATGCTCTTAGGAGGATTCATATGTTGCCTATTTTTTTTCTTACTCCTCATTTTGTTCTTGGTTTTTTTAAACTCTTGATCTTAGATCAAGTGGATGTGATGAGCCTGTATAGTGTTTGAATTTGGACCGCTTGATGCATCAAGTGGTCCAGATTTATTCCAGCTGAGCCAACTTTTTTTTATTTATTTCTTCACTATTTTATTATATTCTACATTTTTTTTTGCTACTTTAATGTCTCTTTTCATTCTTAAAAATTTATTTTCCTCTTTTTAAACTTCCTAGCTTTAAATTTGCTTTTGATTGCTTATTTTCATTACTTTCTTAATATTTGCTTGTTTATTATTAATTGTGGTTTGTTTCATGCTCAATTCCTTTCATGCTTACTTTTAGTTTAATTTTGCTTAGAATTATTGCATGCATATTTAATTTTCGTCATTCATTTTATTATTGCCATTGGTTTAGTGTGTATAATTAGGGAAATGATGTAATTTATTTTTGCACATTTTTTATTTCTCGCCATCATATTTCTCTTGAGACCGTAGAATGTATTTAGGGTATGTAATATGTAACCGACACACGCACCGACACTTCACCATTTTATTTACCGCTTTACGTTCATTTATTTTTTCGCCATTACGCTAGTTCACCGTTAGTTTAGAAAAATATTTTTATCTCGAAAAATTAAAAAGGTCAAATTTCAAATTTCTTTAAAATAAACCTTGGCTTGTAACCCAAGTGTTTTCCTTTTATCTTTCTTAATCAAATGTTTAATCAATTTAATATCCACATTAGACATGGATTTCTTGTAATTAAAATTAACTAACTTCACCATATTTTTTTCTCATGCCTTGAGGCCTCTTATCTCTTCTTAAAATCTTTTTTCCAAAATATTAAAATCAATTCAACCCACCAAAGAAGTTCTTTAGACGAACTACTTGATTTTGATCCCGATTTATTTGGGTAAGTAGGCAAAAGGCTTTGGCCTTTCCAAATCAATTAAAAAATAACTAAAAACATGTTTCATCTTCCCCCTTTCTTTCATTTAGACTCTTAAACAATATTTTGAATAAGTAAAAATAATTTAGCGCAAGATTAAGAATAGGTAAAAGGTTCCTATGGGATACCATAGTTGGTTCGGGTGCTTAACACCTTCCCCAATCAAAACCAACCTCCGGATCCAGGTCTTATAAGGGTTTTTACTCACTTTTTCCCTTCCCACGAATAAAAGTTGAGAGTTTGAGGATTAAAGGTTCAAATCCGATTAATGGTTTGATACCCGAAAATCGAGAGCATAACTGTTTGCATACTTAATCTCACTGGAACTTCTCTATGATCGGATTGAATTGAATTTGTGAAATTAAACTTGATTTTGAATAATGCTCAAGAACATGAACTTTTCCGAAATGGATCCTTTCCAAATAAACAAAGTGGGATTAGGCTTGTACCTTGTTTATATGCACTCTAAAAATGATTTCAATTGGTTCCATTGATTTATGTCTTGTTTTGTCTTGAAAACATGGAATTTTGGAAAAGTGACAAAGTGAGACGAACTTCATGATTTTTGTAAATTCATCGTGATTGGTCGATGAAAGGCTTATGTAATCTCTACTGCACACAATTGTGACTTAAGAGTATACATGGCTTTGGCAATTAACCTCGTTTAGTCGGTTTTGGTTCATTTCTTCGATATTTTCAAAGTTGTGAAATTATGAGTAGAACTTTGTGAAAACTTAACTTAAAGACCAATTGTTTGGCAAACTTTTGTGACTGATCTTATATGGTTAAATGGAGACTTGTGAATGAATGATATATGTTGATTGTATGTCGGTGTGTGCATATTTGTTGAAGGATGGTGATGATTGCATAATTGTATATGCATTGTTTGGTGATGATTGCATAATGTTATATGCATGTTGATTGTCGAGGTGACTATAGTATGAACATATGCATTGAGTCGAGTCATATGTTCATGCATTCATTGTTTGGTGACGGACTTATGTCCAACGTAAGGCGGGGCGTGAAACCTTACATACGATGTTTTTGTTGCATCAAAGGTGACGACCTTGAGGAGACTTGGTACCACATGCATCTAGATGAGTCTAGAACATTGCATACATTTGTTTGGTGAATTGCATTGAGTCGTGATGTGTGGCTTATGCATTTGGTTCATGTGAACTTGAATTGATGAATTGAATTGATATTTGGAATATTGTGTGAATATATATATATGAAGATGTCTATACCATTTAGTAATCTTTATATATGATATTCTTGATTAATTGATTGTGGATTATGTTGATGTAATGCTAACCCTCAGTGGTTTACCACCTACCTTTCCGTGCAGACGGGTAGATGGAGTGCAGGACTAGTAGCTTGTTTGTTGATGTTGCCGAGGAGCAGGAGTCCTCTTTTTCTTTTGCGCACGTCTAGATTAGGGCTCTGATCTAGGATAGCGCTTAGATGTTGAACTATGTTTATTATTTGTTGATTCTGAGAAGTTATGACATGATTTATTTATATCTAGTGTTGAGGATGAGATTATGTATTTATTATCATGAGATTGGAGATGTTGTTTATATATATTTGATATATTTCGCTGCTATGTTTATGAACCATGATAATTTATACTTGTGAACTTTGAAATTTGTTTGTTGGAGTAGCATCTATTTCTAGAATATATCTGTATGTTCGCGCGTTTTACCGCTTAATAGGAATAGGGTGTTACACATGTGACAATGGAAAATTGCATAAATGTTATGTTGTTTTTGACAAAATACATGCTTATTAGACATTTACAATTATGTAACGTTTTTTGTTTAAATCAGTATAATTTTTTTTGTTAAATAATCACTCAAAAATTTCCAACTCATACAACAAACCCGTAAAATTATTGACAATTCACACTATTCGATCTACTCCAACGGATAACACACACTAATTTTTTTTCCTTTATCTTCTATAATGTTAAAATTCCTTTTTCATACTCATTTTTTTCTTCTAAATAATTTTATCTTTTCTTAAGGAAGAAAGGAACATAAATCTCCCTCCATAAAACCACACCAACCAACCTTTTTGAGCATGTGCTTCCGTTTAAACTTTTTTTGACTATGTCGCATAATTACGGATATGGAGAGCCGCACACTTGATTAAAATATGTTAACGTATTAAGTGTGAGTTAAAGTTCTATATAGGATGAAAGAGTGGATTTTGAACATCATGTAAGTAAGATGACCCATATGCATGATGCCATAAAATTTTGGGTAAAGATGTGATATCCACCTCACTTGTGTGGTTTCTACTCTAATGTGATGATCAAACTCAGTGTAGAAACCCCCGTAAGTCTCGATATTATGATGAACCTTTTTTTTTAGTTTTTGAGCGACAATTTATTATTATTTTTTTATTAAATTTTAGTTATTGGATATCATTCGTTTTCATGCGATTTTTTATTTAACCTCCATTATTTTGAATTCCTTCCCTTTTGGTTTTTGGTGGAATGTGACAATAGAATAATATAGATGTGTTATGTTGAGTTGACAAAATACATGCTTATTAGAATTTTTAAAAGATGCAACATGTTTTTATTGAGTCTAATTTTTTTGGTAAAATAATTACCTCAAAATCTTCACCTCCATCAACAAAACCGTGAATTTATTAGCAACTCACTCTGATATTTTATATTCTCACAGATAGAGCACACCATCCTTTTTTTTTTCCGTATCATTTTTTTCTTCTTAAAATTCTTTTTTCATCTTCTTTCTATTTATAAATTTGTTTTTCTTGTAAGAAAGAAACATAAACCTTCATCTATGAAACCACCATCATCCCACATGTTTTACCATGTAGTGATCCAATCTAATATTAATTGTCTATGTCAATAAATCATAAATGCAAAGAGTCTCACACTTTAGAGAGATGTTTTTTTCTAATCATTTAGAGAGATATGTTAATGTGTCATATGTGAATTTATATATGCAAGATTAGATGGTGAGAAAAGTATAAGTGAGAAGACTCATATAATAATATCTTAATATTTTTTGGTGAATTAGAGCATTATCAATTTATATCTTTAATTTTATTTCTTGGATGTGCTAATTTTTTTATTCAACCTATATTATTTCAAATTTCTTCACTTTTGATCTTTGGCAAATTATGAAAATAGAAAATTGCAGATGTTTTATGCTGAATCGAACAATAAATACTTATTAGACATTTTGAGTTAAGATGCAGTGTCAATCTCATTTGCGTGATTGACTTTGGCCTAATATGATGATCCAATCCAGTGTAAACTTCATGTTTTGTCTCCTTTGTAGTCCTAGCATTATGACGAACTGTTTTAGTAATGTTCGGATGCCATTTGTTTAGGCTTTTTTATCTAAAAATTTAGTTTTTTTTTTTACGTCTTTCTCTTTAATGATATTTTTTATTCAACCTATTATTTTAAATTCCTTAAATTTTGGTCTTTGATGGCATGTGACAATGAAAAAAATGTTTGATGTGGTATACTAAGTTGACAAAATACATATTTGGTAAACATATTAAAATGATGTGGCATTTTTTAATTAAGTATAATTTTTTGGTTAAATAATTACCAAAAAATCGTATACTCCTTCATCAAAACCGTAAAATTACTGAAACTAACTCTATTTCCTATACTCATAGAAAAAACACACACTACATTTTATATTTTTCTTTATCATTTTTCGCATGTTCAAATTCCTTTTTCGTAATCATTGTGTTTCTAATTTCCTTTCTCTCTTCTCATGAAATAAAGGGTACATAAACTTCCCTCTACGAAATCACCATCAACTAACCTTTTTGAACATGTTGTGTCTCTGTTTGACTTTATACGACCATGTCACATAATTAGAGACGCATATTGTAACATCTTGTTTCCCCAACATATAAATAATACAGAAAATATATCAGAAGGTGTGTTATAATGATTGTGACCTATAAACACTTTCTGAAACACGTTTTTGGGATTTGGGGGTTTAAAATTGGGTTTTTGAGTGAAGAAGGGTCAAGAACTCGTGAACAATGGTCTGCCCAGATGACTGTTCGCTCAAGCGAGCCCTTGTTCGCTTAAGCAAACATTCATTGAGCTGCCCAGTTTGCTCGAACGAGCTGTAAGCGAGCTCCAAGCGAACGAGACTTAGCTCTCGACGTTCTGGTCGCTTAAGCGAACCAGACTTCGCTTAAGTTAACTGTGTCTTGTTCAGCCCCATTTGATCTTTGATTTGTGTACCTTGGGACCTATCCGAGCATTCCTTAACGTTCCTTTCAACTCATATAAACACTGTTTTCATACTTAATCTCACTGGAACTTCTCTCTGATCGGATTGAATTGAATTTCTGAAATTAAACTTGATTTTGAATAATGCTCAAAAGCATGAACTTTTCCGAAATGGATCCTTTCCAAATAAACAAAGTGGGATTAGGCTAGTACCTTGTTTATATGCACTCTAAAAATGATTTCAATTGGTTCTATTGATTTATGTCTTGTTTAGTCTTGAAAACTTGGAATTTTGGAAAAGTGACAAAGTGAGACAAACTTCGTGATTTTTGTAAATTCATCGTGATTGGCCGATGAAAGGCTTATGTAATCGCTACTGCACACAATTGTGAATTAAGAGTATATATGGCTTAGGCAATTAACCTCGTTTAGTCGATTTTGGTTCATTACTTCAAAATTTTCAAAGTTGTGAAATTATGAGTAGAACTTTGTGAAAACTTAACTTAAAGACCAATTGTTTGGCAACCTTTTGTGACTGATCTTATACGGGGTAATGGAGACTTGTGAATGAATGATATATGTTGATTGTATGTCGGTGTGTGCATCCTTGTTGAATGATGGTGATGATTGCATAATTGTATATGCATTGTTTGGTGATGATTGCATAATGTTATATGCATGTTGATTGTCGATGTGACTATAGTATGAACATATGCATTGAGTCGAGTCATATGTTCATGCATTCATTGTTTGGTGACGGACTTATGTCCAACGTAAGGCGGGGTGTGAAACCTTACATACGATGTTTTTGTTGCATCAAAGGTGACGAACTTGAGGAGACTTGGTACCACATGCATCTAGATGAGTCTAGAACATTACAGACATTTGTTTGGTGAAATGCATTGAGTCGTGATGTGTGGTTGATGCATTTGGTTCATGTGAACTTGAATTGATGAATTGAATTGATATTTGGAATATTGTGTGAATATATATGACGATGTTTATACCATTTAGTAATCTTTATATATGATATTCTTGATTAATTGATTATGGATTATGTTGATGTAATGCTAACCCTCAGTGGTTTACCACCTACCTTTCCGTGCAGACGGGTAGATGGAGTGCAGGACTAGTAGCTTGTTTGTTGATGTTGCCGAGGAGCAGGAGTCCTCTTTTTCTTTTGCGCACGTCTAGATTAGGGCTCTGATCTAGGATAGCGCTTAGATGTTGAACTTTGTTTATTATTTGTTGATTCTGAGAAGTTATGACATGATTTATTTATATCTGATGTTGAGGATGAGATTATGTATTTATTATCATGAGATTGGAGATGTTGTTTATATATATTTGATATATTCCGCTGCTATGTTTATGAACCATGATAATTTATACTTGTGAACTTTGAAATTTGTTTGTTAGAGTAGCATCTATTTCTAGAATATATCTGTTTGTTCGTTCGTTTTACCGCTTAATAGGAATAGGGTGTTACTAGTTGGTATCAGAGCCATGGTTAGTCTTGTCCGGACTAGTATTCGTGGAATTTCCTGTTTGTACACGAATGGTATTGAGTTACCTTCGGTACTTGTTTGTGTGCTGTTGTTCTTATCTGTTGTTTGGTTTAGTGTAGAAGAGAGATAGCTGGTGGTAGAGATGATGCGGCAATTGCAGAAGCTTTGGCTGCAATGGCACAAGCGTTGGCTCAAGCTAATGAGCAGGCGGCAGTTGGTCATCGGAATGAGGGAGAAGTTGAGGAGCGGAGGCTCGATCGTTTCTTGAGGAACAATCCGCCAACGTTCAAGCGAAGGTTTGACCCGGAGGGAGCTCAGACATGGGTGCAAGGCATGGAGAGGATCTTCCGTGCTATGGTGACTAGTGATGATCAGAAGGTGCGGTTGGCTACGCACATGCTTGCTGAAGAGGCCGAGTTTTGGTGGCTGCATGCTAAGGGAAGACTTGAGATTGGTGAAGAGGTCGTGACTTGGGCTAAGTTCAAGAGTGAGTTCTTAAGGAAGTACTTTTTGGAAGATTTGAGGACTAAGAAGGAAGTGGAGTTCTTGAACTTGAAGCAAGGGAGTTCATCTGTGATTGAGTATGCTGCGAAGTTTGAGGAGCTTTCTAGGTTTTGCCCGTACATCAATGCGGAGGATGCCATGGTTTCTAACTGCGTGAAGTTTGAAAGCGGTTTGAGGCCCAACATCTATCAGTATATGCATGTTCAAGAGATTAGAGATTTCGATACTTTGGTGCACAAGTGTCGGATGTTTGATGATGCTGGTATGGCTAAGGCGAATCATTACAAGGCGATGAATGAGGAGAGAGGAAAGATTCATGGTTTTGGAAAACCGTACAACAAGGACAAGGGGAAGAAGAAAGTGAATGGTGGAGGCTCCAAGCCGAATTTAGCGGATGTCAAGTGTTTCAAGTGTGGAGCTTTGGGTCACTACTCTAATGAATGTAAGAAGAATGAGAGTTGCTACAAGTGTGGGCAAAAGGGTCACAAGTCTTTTGAGTGCAAGAAGGAGATCACTTGTTACAATTGTGGCGAGAAGGGTCATATTAGTACCAAGTGTACCAAGCCGAAGAAGGCGGCGGGAAAAGTCTTTGCTTTGAATGCGGAGGAGGTAGAGCAGCCGGATAATCTTATATGAGGTATGTGTTTTATCAATAGTGCTCCTTTGATTGCAATTTTTGATACTGGTGCTACTCATTCTTTTATCTCGGTTAGTTGTGTTGAGCGTTTGGGTTTAGTTGTCTCTCTGTTGTCGCGTGGAATGGTCATTGATACCCCAGCCAATGGTTCGGTGACTACTTCCTTGGTGTGTGCCAAGTGTCCTGTTAATTTTGGTAATGTGGATTTCAAGTTGGATCTTGTGTGTCTTCTGTTGAAGAATATGGATATGATTTTTGGTATGGATTGGATGCTAGCTTTTGGTGTTAGCATCAATTGTTTAACCAAGAGTGTAACGTTTTTGAAGCCGGTAGCTGAGGTAAGTGGAGGGTTGCTAACCGCGGAGCAAGTGAAGAAGTCCTTGGATGGTGAAGCTAGTGTGTTCATGTTGTTTGCTTCCTTGAAGGAAAGTAAGGAGAAATGAGTTAGTGGTTTGCCGATAGTGCGAGAGTTTCCAGAAGTTTTTCCGGAGGACGTTACTGAGTTGCCACCGGAGAGAGAAGTTGAGTTTGCAATTGACTTGGTTCCCGGAACGAGTCATATCTCGATTGCACCGTATCGGATGTCTGCATCTGAGTTGGATGAGTTGAAGAAGCAGTTGGAGGATTTGCTTGAGAAACAATTCATTAGGCCGAGTGTTTCGTCGTGGGGTGCTCCTGTGTTGTTGGTTAAGAAGAAGGATGGAAGCATGAGGTTGTGTGTGGATTATCGGCAGTTGAACAAGGTGACGATTAAGAATCGGTATCCGCATCCGAGGATTGATGATTTGATGGATCGGTTGGTTGGTGCTAATGTATTTAGTAAGATTGATTTGAGGTCAGGATATCATCAGATTAGAGTGAAGGCGGAAGATATATCCAAAACCGCGTTCCGCACGAGGTATGGACACTATGAGTATTATGTGATGCCATTTGGAGTGTCTAATGCCCCAGGTGTTTTCATGGAGTATATGAATAGGAAGTTTCATCCTTATCTGGACCGTTTTGTGGTGGTGTTCATTGATGATATTTTGGTGTATTCTAAGTCTGAGGAAGAGCATGTCGAGCATTTGAGGATTGTGCTACGTGTAGGGCTGGAAATGAGTCGAGTCGAACCGAACTCGTCTGAGCTCGACTCGACTCGTTAAGAATTGGTTCAACTCGAAACTCGACTCGAGTTCGAACCAAACTTTTTTTTAAGCTCAAACTCGGCTCGTTTATTGTTCGTAAAAAGCTCGGTTCGACTCGTTATGTTCAACTAATTTAAACCTTTTAATTTTGAAGGTCCAAAATTTTAAAAAATAAATAAAAAATATTACTAGAGACACATAATCAATTGCCCATATCAGCATTTTGAGCAAAACTATGGCTCAATACTTATAAAAAAAACAATTTTAACAAATAAATTGATAAAGGGACACCGTAGTGAAATTGGGTCCCTGCCACCACTTTGAACAGTGTAGTATATGCATCATTTATTTATAGGCAAAGCTTGCCCTCTATTGTTTACCCACTTCCGATGTGGGACTTATGAAAACAAAGGACTGCTACTTTGATATTTACAAGCTTGTTTGCTATTAGATATGGCCATATTTTTTGATTTTTTTCTTCTCAGAAGCCAAGTATAACAAGCCTCCACTTTAAATATAGATAGCATCTCGATTGAAAATTAAAAACAATTAGAAAACTAAACATAAAATCTTGAACATGGTATGAGAGGAACCAAAACAAGTATGAATGGAAGCATCTGGCATATTAATCAACAATTGGGGAAAAGTAATATGAAATTTGATTGCATTTTTCTTATAAATGTAAATATGTAATGGAAGGCAGAGAATAACGGTCTTGTTTATCAATGTTATATTTTAGTAGTTCTTGAACTTTACCATTGATATAGTACAATACCGTATCTTTTGACAATCTCTCAAAAGAAGAGAGTGTCAATTGATATATATATATATATATATATATATATATCGAGCTGGTTCATGAACCAAACGATTCGAGTCAAACATGGTTCAAGTTCAACTCGTTTATTTAACGAACTTGATTTTGAGCTCAAGTTCGACTCATTTGGTTCATGAACCAAGTTCAACGAATTAATTATCGAATCGAGTCTCGAACTATTTTCGAGTTGGTTCGGTTCATTGCCAGCCCTAGCTACGTGTCTTGAAAGAGAGCAAGTTGTATGCTAAGTTGTCGAAGTGTGAGTTCTGGTTGCAGGAAGTGAGTTTCCTTGGTCACGTGATTTCTAAGGGAGGTATTGTCATAGATCCGACGAAGGTTGGTGCAGTGTTGCAGTGGGAATCACCTAAGTCTGTTTTCGAGATTAGAAGCTTTCTTGGATTTGCAGGTTATTATCGAAGGTTTATTGAGGGATTCTCTGAGTTGGCGATGCCATTAACGCAGTTGTCTCGGAAAGGACAAGCTTATGTTTGGGATGCTAAGTGTGAGAAGAGTTTCCAAGAGTTGAAGTAGAGGTTGACTTCAGCTCTAGTGTTGATTTTGCCGAATCCGAAGGAATCGTTTGTGGTGTATTCTGATGCTTCTAAGATGGGTCTTGGTGGTGTACTTATGCAGAATCGTCAAGTTGTGGCTTATGCTTCGAGGCAATTGAAAGTGCATGAGAAGAATTATCTGACTCATGATTTGGAATTGGCGGCAGTTGTGTATGCTTTAAAGATTTGGAGGCATTATCTTTATGGTTCCAAGTTTGAATTGTTTAGTGATCACAAAGTTTGAAGTATTTGTTTGATCAGAAAGAGTTGAATATGAGGCAGAGGAGATGGTTGGAGTATCTCAAAGATTTTGATTTTCAGTTGAGTTATCACCCTGGGAAGGCTAATGTGGTAGCAGATGCTTTGAGTAGGAAGACTTTGCATATGTCCTCTTTAATGGTCAAAGAGTTGGAGTTGATTGAGCAGTTTTGGGATTTGAGTTTGGTTAGTGAGTTGACGCCGAATGGTATGAGGTTGGGAATGTTGAAACTGACTAGCAACATTTTGGAAGAGATTAACAGTGGTTAGAAGGAAAATTTGGAACTTGTGGACAAAGTGGTGTTGGTGAATCAAGGTAAAGGTGTGGACTTTAGATTAGATGAGAACGGCGTTTTGATGTTTCGTGATCGAGTTTGCGTACCAGGTGTACCTGATCTTAAGAAGAGGATTTTAGAAGAAGGTCATAGGAGTAGTCTGAGTATTCATCCAGGAGCGACTAAGATGTATCAGGATTTGAGGAAGTTGTTTTGGTGGCCTGGAATGAAGAAGGAGATCGCCGAGTTTGTTTATGCTTGTTTGGTTTGTCAGAAGTCGTAGATTGAACATCAGAGACCGTCAGGTTTGATGCAACCGTTGTTTGTGCCTGAGTGGAAGTGGGATAGTATCTCTATGGATTTCGTTGGAGCTTTGCCGAATAGCGCTAAGGGTTTTGATTCGATTTGGGTAACCGTAGATCATTTGACGAAGTCGTCACATTTCATTCCTATCAAGACCGGCATGTTTGTGGCGAAGTTGGCTGAGATCTACATTGAGCAGGTTGTGAGGCTGCATGGAATTCCTTCTAGTATTGTGTCGGATCGGGATCCGAGGTTTACTTCTAAGTTTTGGGAGAGTTTGCAAGCTTCTTTGGGAACCAAGTTGAGGTTGAGTTTTGCTTATCATCCCTAGACTGATGGGCAAACAGAGAGAACTATTCAGAGTTTAGAAGATCAGTTGAGGGCTTGTGTTTTGGAGCAAGGTGTCAGTTGGATCAAATGTTTAGCGTTGATTGAGTTTACTTACAACAACAGTTTTCATTCTAGTATCGGAATGGCGTCGTTTGAGGCTTTGTATGGAAGGAGGTGTAGGACACCGTTGTGTTGGTATGAATCAGGCGAGAGTGCCTTGTTAGGACCGAAGTTGGTGCAAGAGACTACGGAAAAGGTTAGAATGATTCAAGAGAAGATGAAAGCGTCTCAAAGTAAACAGAAGAGCTATCATGATAAAAGGAGGAAGGATATTGAGTTTCAGGTTGGTGATCATGTGTTTTTGCGAGTGAATCCTGTAACTGGTGTTGGGAGAGCCTTGAAGTGTAGGAAGTTAACTCCTCATTTTGTTGGTCCGTTTGAGATTGTAGAGAAAGTTGGGGTTGTGGCGTATCGGATTGCGTTACCACCGTCTTTGTCGAACCTTCATGATGTGTTTCATGTGTCTCAATTGCGGAAGTATATGTATGATGAGTCTGATGTGATTCAAGTGGATGATTTGGAGGTAAGAGACAACCTAACCGTTGAGACGTGGCCGACTAGAATCGAAGGTCGTGAAGTAAATCGCTTGCGTGGCAAGGAGATTGTTTTGGTTAAAGTGATTTGGGTTGGAACGACCGGTGAAAGTGTCACTTGGGAGTCGGAGATTCAGATGAGGGTTTCGTTTCCAGAGTTATTTTCGTCAGGTAATTTTCGAGGGCGAAAATTCTTTTTAGGGGGGACAGTTGTAACAGCCCGATTTTGCGATTATTTGATTTTAATTGTTTTATATGTGTTTATTCATGTCTGTGTGCATTTTCATAAGTTTTCGTATTATAAGGGTGTTTTGGTAATTTAGACCTAAGGGTATTTTAGTCTTTTACGAGGAAGGGTTATTTAGTAATTTGTAGTAGTAGTTATGTTCTTTTAGCGTTCTAGTTAGAACCGTTATTAATTGTAAGAGATTAAGTAGTCGTTACAATATTAGTTAGAGCCGAGGTTCCTAATTAATTACCGTTAGTGAGTTAGAGTTAGCGGTGTGGTGTAATTAGAATTGAGCCAATTAGTTGGTGTAGTTTAAGGGTTGTGAATATTTGACCCATGACTTGAGAAAGTAGGGTTAGAACTTTGTCATTCACACAAACACAAGAAAATAGAGAAAAGAGGCTAGAGAGAAGAACAAGAGAAGAGGGTTGAAGCCAAAGGGGAGATTGATCTTAGGAGCTAAAGTGAGGCTTGAGTTAGGATTCTTGGTGTTAGAGGTAAGAGGGATAGTTTTCATACATAATCTTCAATTCTTCATTTCTACCCATTTCTATGATTTTGATTAATTGAATTGATTCTGTAAATTCGTGTTTGGATGTTGATGTTATGTTTGTAAGCATGAGTTATATGATGATGGTGTGATTGTTGTTGAATTAACATGTCAAAAATGTATGAAAATGAATATTTGGGTTTATATGAAAAATTGATGAGAATTGCAGTTGTGATGTTGCATGATGTATGAATTCGTGTTCAGTTGATGTTATGAATGATTTGTGAACTGTTGAAAGTTGATTTGTTGAACTGGAATCGTTGTTTGATCATTCATTATGTAATACTAATCATAGGTTGGATTAACATTAAATTAGAATAAAAATTTAAAGTACTAATAAAAGCAATCAGACTTTTCATGTGATAATGCAAGGAAGAGTAGTCTTTCGCAAAAAAATATTAAAATATAGAACATTTTTTAAAGCAAAAAGTATAGAACATATCAATGAAATTTTTTAAAATAACTTTTATGAAAAAATTTCATCTAAAATTTGATTTTTATTTAAATATTATTTCTTTTATATGCTTTACAAAAAATAAATCAATTGTTATTGTCATGCAATATATTCCTCTATTGTTATTAAATTAACCAAAGATTATTTGGTACGAACATAGCGCATAAAAGCTCAAACTCCGACTCTTATAGAACGTAAAATATAGTAAAATGCAAGATAGTGTTCTAAAAGGCACGTGCCAATTATAGAATGCATACCGCATAAAATTAGTTTAAAGTGACTCAACAAAGAAAAAAAAGGTAATAAGATCAGTTATATAAAATAGTTCCATTTTAATAATCTACCACTTGATTGATGATTTCAAAAGTTTTAATTAGCAATGATAGAAAAGGATTGAAATGTAGATTTTATAACTGATAACCAAATAACACAGTTTTTGTATAAAAAAAATGATATAGTAGATTAGCCTTTCATTGGACTATTAAAATAATACATGTATGCTTGGTCACATTAATAGCCTAAGACATGAGAAGCCGAAATAAGCTACTTATATTGTCAATTTTCACCAATTATAAAAATAGCAGTTAGACAATTTTTTTAAGGCAGCCTGATTTTCCTTTTACATAGATGAAAATACCAAATATATTTTATCACTGTATTGGTGAAAACTTGATTGATCATATGTTCAACTGGCAATGATTACATTTAACTTCATCAACATTAAGGCCTTTTGTTCAATCATAGGTGGCAAATGAAAACTTGAACTCACTTTTCTTATATCCATTCTTTATTTTCTGTTTAACTTACATTACAACATTCTTGTTGCAAGCTATTGGAAATTGAACAGATGGAACTAAAGGGAATTGTGTAAAAGTGTTTTTTTTTTTTTAAGAAATCAAAATGGGATTATATTACTGAACCAAACATTCAGCTAAAATGTGCTGTTGAGATAGAAGTATAATCCTGCAAGAACTACAACTATTATAATGTTATCCAAATCAAGCATCTTACGTATTGGAATGGAAAGTAATGCATCATATAAGTTTGTCTAATGCTGGCAAATTTGACTAACTCGTGCAAATAAGCAAGTTTTAATATGCAGGTTACTTGGAAACAAACACTGAACAATCAAAGTTGTGTTTAAATGGTAGATTAAAACAAATAGATATGGCATCCATGTCCGATATTTGTTTATGCTATTTTTACACGAAATTAGTTACTAATCAAATTTGTCACAAAAGAGAAAGGAGAATCTGCCTTACGTGTTCAAACTCCGCTTATGAGCTGCATCCAATGAGATAAAAGAATAATCATTTTGCTTTTGATCAACTTAACTTTCTTGGAGAAGAATACCATTTGTTAGGTACCTAATGGAAACAAACTGAATCGAATCAATGAAAAATGATAACAACACAATTGAGAATTAGAGAATTATAACATGAAGCATGCTTTGACAAACATCCACTATTATTTTAGTCTGGCAATGAATAAACTATATCTTTCTATTAAAACTATAAATACACTACATTTAGACACATATGGATCTGTCCACTATATGCTACACTTTCAGTAGAAATAACCTATGCAATTTATCTATATATTTTAAAAACCTCCATAGGTTGTGTTCACTATCCTTATAGATGATTTGCCAATTGTTTCAATAACAAATTTACCTAAGATCAAAACAAATCACAGAGACAACAAAGTCGAAGAAGACATAAACCTAAAGGATATTAAAACACAAAGACAACAAAAGGGAAGAAGACATATTACCTTCAAAGTCAGAAAGTCCATTGACATTTTTTTTTCTGTGAAAATACCTTTATGCCAACAGCTGCAAATCAAAAATTTCACAAACTATAACTTCATTAGCTTCCATGACAAAGATCCGATCAAGAAGTTCTAGCCGATATTAAATCCCAGAAAAATGCAACCGAAATGCAATTAATTTATGACCAATCTGGATGCAACATTTATAGAAATTAACAAAGAATTAGTATCAGAGACAAATTCATAAAATAAAATACCAATGACTCTGATCCACACAATATACAATTCCAATGATAGTTGCATCAAATAAACAATTTACGATTATAATAACCTAACCAATTATCTTATACAGAACATAGTGAATTATTATTTTTTACAAATTGAAAACAAAAATCTCTGAAAATTGGGCTAGAATCATAATAAGAAACTTGTATTCGATAAGGAAGTTTTTAGAATTGCTCGAAAAAGAAGCTCACCGAGGATCATTTTGTATGAAAATATGTTAAACTTGCAATTAAATACCAAAATTTCAATTATACAAATATAACTATACAGTGAATCATGCAAATAACCTTATCAATCACAAAAGTTTCCTAGACGTATCAGTTTAACAAAATTTCAGAGTGTAGGCAACTGAAGAAATAGCCGACATACAAACTTGAAATAGAACACAACACAAAATTTTCAAAATCAACCTACAATCTCAACCATGCTCACATGCACATACACAACCTTTTCAACCTTGTTTTTGCTTTATATTTTCAGAACCGAACCAGAAACCATCCTTCCTGAAGCTGAGGGAAAAAGGGAAAGAGGAAGCCAGTTGGGTTGGCCATGGTGAGGGCAAAACGATTTTGTATAGAGACATAGAGAAAGAATTGACCATGAAAGGCAATGGTGAGAAGCAGTGGTGGCGCGCGGATGGCTTGAAACGGGTCAAAATGACCCGCAATTGACCCACTTCGATTTCACAATTCTGGCAACGATAGTTTTATATGGGTTTTGATCGCGACGGTGAGATGTCATGGTGGCATAAAGGAGACGGTGAGACAGACAGAGAGAGGAAGTGAAGAGAGAATTTGGGTGATGGATGGAGCCATGGAGAAAAATTGGAAATTGGGCATCGAAAACGTAAAGGTTTACACATATCACGGTAAACAGCTAACCAAAAGCCAACATTTAATTTTAAATTTTTTTTGACAAAAAAAGCCAACATTTATTGTTATGCGGATTATTAGGGAAAACTAAACCATCAATATTTGAATTTCAAATTGGGCATAAAAAAGAGGGGGAATTTTTTAGGGTTAAGTGACTATTAGCAATTAATGAAGGTCATTTAGAGGGAAAAAATAGGTTAAATGATTGCAAGACCTAATAAGCTTTTAGAGTAAGTGATGTTTATAAAATGGTTTAGGCGTGTTTTTATTTTGAATACTTGGGTAGATGTTTTTTTGATAATTGGAAATAAATTTGAGAAATTAAAGAAAACCTTAAAACAATCTATAATGCTCATATTGTGAAATTTCATATTGACATGCTTACGTATATCTATTCTCTTTGTATAAGAAATTGAAATATGGGTATGTCTTTGATGGTCACAATAAATGAAGTAACTAAAATAATTATTCTATATAAGTGAACTTTATTGGAATTTTTTATGTGACAAGTATGTATTATTTGAGTGAACTTACTTTGTGATGCATATATATATATATATATATATATATATATATGTGTGTGTGTGTGTGTGTTTTTGTGATTTGAGAAAGTTATAAAACTCTTACATAATTGAATGATTATTAAATCATAAGGAAACATAGTAGTATGATATAACTGGTTGTTGGGTTACATGTATGGTTTTATTTTCTAAGTTATACAATGCTATTAGTTTGTTTTTAGTTATGCCAAATATGATTAATTACATGCATGCTAAGTTAATAGGAAGTGTGGTTTCTGCAAGTTTGTACAATTAGCATTGTGAATTGGGTCTATTAAAGTGTATTTTAATTGAACTATTTGCAACAAGAATGATGCAATAAAAGTTTTCTAATGCTACTTCAGTATAATACTATGAAAATATGCATTTTGGTAGACTTTGTGTTACTATTGCATTCTCTTTGCGTTGACCGTGAAAGTGTTAGTTTTGATGATTTGGGAAATTTAATGTGACTATAAAGTGTTATAGTTTCTAGCATTTTGGAAATATATTTGCGCTAGATAATTTTGAGAAATTCGTGAAATATATATAGTTGTATTTGAATGTGAAGTTATACTTCAACTAAATCATCTTATGTTGGATTGATATTTCCTTTATTTTTATATATTTTAATGATAAGTTTTAGTTTACTGGACTAATACTGTAGTGTATCTTCTGTTATAATGTTGAGACATATGTTTAAAGGAAAGAATCATCATATAAAGTGATGTGTATAGCATAAGAGAAACAATACTGGTTTGGTGTGTAAGATCATAAGGATGTGTCTTAGTATAATACATTCACAAATTATTAAGAGAAACAATACTGGTTTGGTGTGTAGGATCATAAGGATGTGTCTTAGTTTAATACATTCACAAATTATTTTATTTAGAAACTTCTATTGAAATTTAGAAACTTTGAAACTAAAATATGGAGTATCCCTTATGATCCTTATATTTTGATAGAACAAAATTGAGGAGATATATTGATAAATTTATGAAAAAATATTTATGGTAGAAGATATTGTTTAAAGTTGATCAACAATTGCATTAAGATAATACAATAATGATAATTGGATATGAGCCATTGTATATCCACAATGATTTTAATTAGATATGAATCCAATGAGAATAAATCTATAAGTAGATTTATCTTATTGATGAATATATTGTCGCTTAGCATACTGTTAAGCATACTTGTATAATTTATTGTGTAATCCGAGTTTATTTATATAAACTTGTTGAAATATGAGATTAAATTGACTAAGAGACGTCTTAGTCAATATTTGAGAATTTAACGAATTCGTTGACAAAAACCCCGGGAAGAAATAGAAGGAAATAAGACTATGCCACTCGAAAACGACAAGTGATGGGAACCTAACTTTATGATTAGAGATCCCATGAAAAAGGTTCATTGGAAAAAACAAGTCACTTGTTAGTTATGTTAGCAAGAGAAGTGCTAATTAAATTAAAATTTAAGGGTTAAGCTTTTAATGCTTTTAATGATTACCATAAGCCTTAGGATGGTGTGTGGTTGTAGCATGCATTAGATGGAATCACCTATATGAGTAGGGATGGCAATGGAGCTCCAATGGGCAGGGTACTATAATGTCCGTCCCCGTACCCCTGTTTATAAAAGATGCCCGTCCCCGTACCCATACCCTCGTGGGCAACAATTTTAATGCCCGTCCCCATGCCCTATGGGCATCTAAATGCCCGTACCCGTGCCCATTACCCGCACTTTAATTAAAAAAAAACAAAGAAAAAAGAATAGAAACATAACTGAATTCAAAGTTTGTATGCATTAGAGTGCCTGTACCCGCGCCCATGCCCGTTCAAGTTTGCGGGTAATTACCCGAGCCCGTCCCCATACCCGTAAGTGCGGGTATTTACCCGCCCATTGCGGGTGTCCGATGGGCTTGGGTCGAATTGCCATCCCTATATATGAGTGTCAAGCGGGGCTGCTTGCATGAGACCGTGGCGGGTCTCTAGAGCACTCAAGAAAACCAGACACGCGCACGTACATCAAGTGTATTGGGTTCCATAGCTTGCTAAACCAATTCACTGTGTGTTAAGCCTCATTAGTCTAGGACGGGTTCCATGTGTGTTAAGCCTCATTAGTCTAGGACGGGTTCCATGCTTGCTACACCGTTCCGATGTATTAATTACACTAAGGCTATATATTTTCTTAATTTAAAACTTTTGAAATATGTGGGGGATTGTGGGTTCCATGCTTGCTACACCGTTCCGATGTATTAATTACACTAAGGCTATATATTTTCTTAATTTAAAACTTTTGAAATATGTGGGGGATTGTTGTATATTTTAAATATATCAAAAGTTATTTATTTTATTCTAATTGATCTAATTAATATTTATGAAAAAAATCCCTTCAGAGATTCGAACACATGCCATGTTGGTTACTTCTAAGCATTTTAACCAACAAGCCACTTGCTGATTTTGTGATATCATTTGGCTTCCACTATATGATATCCAATATTAAACTCACTTTTTAAAAAACAATTAATTCTTTTTCCTTTTTTTTAATAACTTGATATGTTACTCATACTAACTTTATACAGTAACTTTTTTCCTTTGATGTGTATTTTGAACTATTTAATTAACTCATTGTTTAAATTTTGCTCATTGTTTAGATTTTGTATGACAAGTTTCAACTTTGATGCATTTTGCTCATTGTAGTCTTTATTGAAATGTTTACAATGACCTCAAGGAAGCATCGGAGAAGAAATCAGATAAGATGACTGACATGATGCAAGAGATGATGGAAATGATGAAGAACTAAGCCAAGCCTTAGATTGCACACAACTCTAGCTTGTTTTTAATTCATTTTGCCTTATTTTAAGTCTTGCTTCTGAACAATATTGTTTTTCTATATGCTCTGTTTTTGCTTCTGACAATTATTATATGCTTTGATTACTCTGATATATAGTTTTTGGAATTATCTAATGATGTTTTTCCCATTTCTCTTATTTTTGTCTCTATTGTTATTTTTTTTAACTTTTTGTTGATGACAAAAGAGGGAGGAGTTATAGTATTTATTTAAAGGCTTTGAGCTCCACTAATTTGATTCTGAATAAAATTGAATTAGGAGAACCTGTTTCTCATCTCTTAGTCCTTAATTTCATTTGAGATTATTCTGAGTGTTACTATGTTTTTAAATGAATTTAATTAACTTGTATAGAACTTAGGGGGAGCTTACAAACCTCAGACCCTATTAGTCAACTTGTTAATTAGATTAACAACAATTAAACATTTTAAATACAGTGTTTGTCATCATCAAAAAGGGGGAGATTGTTAGATAAAAATGTATTTAACATTACCCTTTGAGTTTTGATGATAACAAGGTATTAAAAATTGTCAATTGAATATGCTAATATTTGTTCAAGTGTGCAGGACCATAGACAAAAATTTAAGTGTCTCTAACAAAAGCATAGGTTCTGAAAGAACAAATGAGAGCAATGGATTCTACAAAAAGGAAGTTGGTGTTGCAAGGAAACATCTGAAGAAATGAGGTTCGGAAGACAAGAGGTCATGAAGATCATCAAAGGCTGACGTCATCAGAAGACTCTCATCAGAAGTTGTTCACCAGAAGCTGACGTCATCATCAGAAGATGAAAGTATGGAAGCTTTAGAATTGGTTAAGCTGTCATTTTTCATGTCTATCATTGCAGAAGGAATAAAAGCATGCAGCAACGACTATTTCAGAGGAATTTGAAGGCATTGGATGCCTATTCTTTGAAGAGCGTTGGAAAAGGACAATAGTACAAGAACCACAGCTGTGACTACGCAGGTGACTCTCCAAACAAGGAAAGGATTTGAAATTGTTCCCTTATAGGACTATAACCAAATCAAGCAACAGATCATTGGTGATTATCAAGCTTCAACAACGACTCTTTTTGACGTGCTGGAAATCAACAACGTCTCTTTCACACCTCTATATAAAGGAGTGAAGACTTGAAGATTTCTAAGAGAAACTCACACAATTTTACAAGAGCCAAACCTCTGCTGAAACTTTTCCACATCAAAATTCACTTAGAATTTCTTAACAACTTTCATATCTTAGAAATTCTAGAGTCTTGAGAGTCTTATCTGATTTGTATTTGTGAACACCATTGGTTGTATATCAAGTGTTCAACCTCAATCAATTTTCTTTGTATTCTGTTTAAACAGAAGTCTCTTGCAATTGTGCTTGAGCATAGGAAGTCTCTTGATTTTTTTCTAGAGCATAGGAAATCTCTTGCAGTTGTGCTTGAGTAGTTCGAAGTTTCTTACTTTAGTGTTTGAGCAAGTGTAATCAGATATTGATTTTAGTGAACTCTCCTTGGAAGTGCAAGGGAGACAGGACTACTTCCGGTTTGTTGAAGGAACCTGTATAATTGTTTGGTGTCTTTATTCTTTCTCTCTCTCTTTACTTATCTGCTGCATTTAAACTTTGAACACTACTTCATAAGCTGAACTTTATCAGCGTCTGAACAGTGATTTCTGTTTTAGGAGAAGAAAAAAAACACAATTCAACCCCCCTTCTCGTGTTTTTCTCACCTTCAAAGTTCAATCAAGTTGGGATTCCACCAGAAACTCCTATTGATGGGACTACAGCCTCCAGAGGACACACGGCCTCCATGTTGTATACTGAGGGAATGAGGGGGGGGGGGGGGGGGGGGGGGGGGGGGGGGTACCCTTGTTGAAATGTGTACTGAAGCACAATACCCATGTAAGGCAACGGTAACATCTCATGCCAGTCTTTGTAAGTGACTGTCATCTTCTGGACAATCTTCTTGATTTTTATTTGCAACTTCGACGGCTAAGATGCCCTCGTATGTGAGAAATCTTATGGGGAGTCTCTTCATTCTCCTCTTTATAAGCCTCAGGTACGAGGAACTCAAAGTTAGAAGAAGGTACATGGTTAATGTGTTCAACGGGCTTATTGTAACACCCCATTTTCGCAACTTTAAAATAACATAAATTAATCGGAGTTTTTCAACTTAAAAACAGAGTGTCACATTCAACTTTACAAAAATCCAACAAATATAAATATAGCTAAATTGCTATCTATTAAAACTTCTGCTTTTATATAAATTTAACAAACATGCAGCGGAAATAATTTCAACATCTTAAATAGTCTTTGGCTCTAAAAGGCCACATCATCAACGTCTTAAATAAATTCTCATAAAAATAGTTCAACATTATTTAAAAGGAAATACATAACAAGGAAACATGCAACAAAACAATCCACATCCCGTTACGTATCAGAGCATCCTAGACGACACGGCGGAGATTACTCTCAACTGCACTATTCTTGGTCACCTGCAAGTTACTCATACGAAGAGCAACATTTCCAAGCAGAAGGGGTGAGATTTCACATTCTATAATAATAAGCATATAATTCTTTAAAAGAATTTAACAACATAAATAACAACAAATTTAACAATGTTAAACAACAATTATACAACATAGATGTTTCGCATAATTACTCATTAATCAACTCATTAAATATAATGGCAACTTGACAACACGACAACAACATCGACAACTCAACATCGACTACTTATGCAACGACAACTTCATCAACTTGACAACTTAATATCAACGACATATGCAACAACAACTTCATCAACTTGACAACTTATATGCATGTGGTACCAATCAGGGCATAAGCCCTCGTCGCTTTTGAGCATAAATATACTCTTAGGGCATGAGCCCTCGTCGCTATTGAGAAAAAGCTCCTAGGGCATAAGCCCTCATCGTGTTAGAGTTAATAACTCTCAAGGCCATCAGCCCTCATCTTTTAGAGCAAAGCTATCAGGGCCATCAGCCCTCATCTTTAATGACTATGCACGGACTCATCAACCAATACTTTGACAACCAACAACTTCAACGACATCGACAAACAACTTACAACTTAAACAACATTGACAAACTACTTACAACTTTGAAGACATTGACGACAACTGTGGTAACGACGACGACAACGACTTCACATCATAATTTCAAATTCATCAATCATAAACAACGTCATATAACATCGTATTTAAACATCAACAATTCATCATATAACATCATATTCAAACATCAACAATTCATCATATAATATTGTATTCAAACATCAACAATTCATCATGCATCTTTGTAAAAACATAATAAATTATACATAACATATTTCCATGTCAAACCAAGGATACTAGAAATATATCACAATTATCAACAACTTTCATATTTATACCAAAGACCAATTTAAAACAGAGACGTGTAAAAAAGACGCAAAAACATAAAACAGAGAATGTTGTCACCGTACCATTTCGCTAAGACCTCCTTAGAGTATTTTCATCATAACTCAAAAACTAAAAGTTATTTTCACGTAAAACCAAAGCCACTGGAAATCTAACAAAACTATCTAAAACTTTCATGTTTACACCCAAGATCAATTCTGTAACGATCAATACCAGTTTTCGTTTCAAATTCGAAAAAGTTGTGCAGAAAGTCCATAAAAATTCACTGTGACCTATGTGCAGTAATTTGACCATAACTCAAGTTCTATAAATCTTTTTGACCTCATACCAACGGCATTAGAAAACTAACATCTATACCTACAATTTTCGTGTTTATACCTAAGACCAATTATGTACCGATCAATACCAGTTTTCGTTTCAAAATTCGGGGCAGAGATAAAAAAATCAGAAAAAAAGCAACTTATATTATTCGAACTTCACATTCATTCAAAATCATCACAATCAACAACAACAACTCAATATAATTCATACTCAATTCATAATATGACATTAACAACAACAATCATCAACAATTCATTTATCAACAAATTAACATACCCAAACATATCACTACAACTAGAGCACGAATTTCATCAATTAAATTGCAATTCAAAACCCTAACTTCTTTTCAAACCCTAACTTCTCTAACCATCAAAATAAAACAACAACAAACATGTTAAACCCTATTTCATAACCATATACTTATGATTAAAGAAGGTTAGTCCCACCCTTACCTTAGATTTACTCCTGAATTAGCAGCAGCGTTCTTCTCTCCTAAGGTCTTCTCCATTTTTCTCTAAAACTCTTGTACGTGTTTCTGTTTTCTAACTTTTCTATTCTCTACCTAATATAATAACCCAAATTTCTCTTACACACCAAAACTATTCTTTTCCTCATAATCTTATTTATTTCTAAATTAAATATATCTCTACCCCACTTAATAATAATAATACACCAAATAACAAATATATCTACACAAAATAACAAATATATTTCTATACTAGATAACATATATATTTCCACACAAAATAACAAATATATTTCTACACCAGATAACATATATATTATACAAATAAATACCAACATCTAACATAACAAAATATCACTTCATCAAAATAAATCGACTAAATTATAAAAAGACATCTAATCTCAATAAAATAATAAATAATAAAAGTAGGGGCGTTACACTTATCAATGTTTAATCTGCATTTATGTTTGATTTTAGAAAGTGAATGTTTGTACGCAGACAATTTGGAAATGATCATCCTTTTGGGTTCTTTGTATTACCATTTATTCAAAAAAAAACAAAGTCGAGATCAAAACGACTTTTTTATTAATGATGGAAAATACATGAAGCGAAACACCCTACAGAAGTTCACTTTCGTCTCGGGCGGGACGGAAGGATTTTTTTGAAGAACAAACAAAAAAACATTTTAAATGAGTAGATGAGTAGTAGAAGGAACATCAACAGCGACCCAAATATGGTTAAACGTTCGGATTCAAATCTTCGACAGATAGGCAGTTGGCTCGGATTAACTTGTGGACTATATTCTTCAAAGCAAAACAACGCTCCACATCGTGGCCTAGTGCCCCCTGATGAAAAGCAAAAACTGGTCAGGCATATACCCTGTTGGCAATCTTTCCGGCACCGGGAGAGGTGCCTTGGTGTAGACCAAATTCTTTTCAAGCAACATTAGGAGCAACTCTGCATACTTCATGGGAATCGGGTCAAATTGTGTTCTTGGAGCCTGTTGTCGAGGTTGTCCTTTCACCATACTAACCTCCTGCTCTTTCTTTTTTGAACTGCCAGCGGGAGCACTTTCTTTGACCAATCGTCCTTCTCGGACCCCTTCTTCCAGACGCATACCAATGTTTACCATCTCTGAGAAGTCCATGGGTGCACTTCTGACCATCCTCTCATGGTAAAATTGACTAAGAGTTTTTAAGAAGATCTTGGTCATCTCCTTCTCTTCTATATGTGGGCTTACTTGGGCAGCGGTATCCCTCCACTGTTGGGCATACTCCTTGAATGTTTCTTTGTCCTTTTGAGTCATAGCTTGGAGATCACTTTGGTCTGGAGCCATTTCCAACTTGCACTGGTATTGTTGCACAAAAGCTTCACATAGATCATTGAAAGTTCGGACTTTTGTACGTTCCAAACTCATGTACCACTTCAGGGCGGCGCCAGTCAAACTGTCTTGAAAGTAATGGATAAGGACCTGATGGTTATCGGCCTGAGTTGACATCTTTCTCGCATATATTACTAGATGGTCCTTAGGGCAGGAAGTCCCCTTGTAGGGTATATGGACATTTGGTACCAAGCTGAGATCATAAACATATTTCCCAAATAATTCATTCCCACGGATAGCTTTCATTTCAAGGTACATCTCATCATACTTCTCCTGTAGGTCATCCGCTCTATCATAGGCTCCCACACTCCCTTAATGGGAGATAGGTGCGTTATCTTGTTGGATAGCATGAACCACAGGTGCTGAGTAGGTCATGGTAGCTTGCAGGCCTGTTGCAAAAGGTGAAGGAACATGAGCTGCATATTGAGAAGTAGGCATCAGAATTTCAGAAGCATAAGGATGGAATACTTCACCAAGACTAATAGGTACACCCCAAGGACGACCTTCTAGGATAGTAGAGACAATTGCTTGATCCTGAGTGCTGAGAGAAGGAGGAGGCGGTGGCTGATTCTGTGTAGTCGCCAGCAATTTTACCAAGTTGGTTAACTTCTCCATCTTGGCCTGCATGGATGTCACTCCTTCACGGAGTACCTGGTTCTCTTGTTCAAGATGCTCAATTTTCTTTTTAGTGTTTGCCTGAGTGTTGCAAATGCGAGTTGGTTTCGGGCGAGGAAGTCGGGATACTTTGAGACGGATTTGACCTTTTATGGAAAAGAAAATTTTGTGAGACTCGGATTTGAAACTATGAAGTGCAAGATGATGCATGATACTTATGCCAAAAAAATGGATTTTTTTTTTATCGGATGGATTTGTCAAAGTAATTGTAAACATCATAAGGAACATTATTTCATTTGATAATTGAAAATATTACAAACAGTTCCCTCTTTAAGAACAAAAGCAAAGATGAGTACAAAGTCCCTGACAAAGCTAAGGTCTAGTTAAGATTTTTTGTAATTGTATTTCTCGGTGTTCCTTTTTACAAGTCCATGCCTCTGATGTTCACAAAAAACTTATCTAAGTCCTTCGATGTTTTAATGAGAAAATTTTTATGAATGCATGCATGTATGCATGACTATGCTAAAGAACGGAGAAAACATGGTGAGGTTAAGTCCATAATGTTGGAGTCAAGGGTAAACATGCCATATGGTAGGGACTATGGCTTCATATGTACTTGTATTTCGGGTTCTACAAAGTTATCAAAGTCTACGACCACTTCCGAATATTATCGGATTACGGGACTACTCCCGGTCCAACAACATTTGTAAGAAAGTCTCGTTTTAATGTAGTATCGCGTGTCAACCAACTTAAGACTACTCTTGATTAGCCACTGCACTACGCCCTAAAAGGCTAAGATGGGTTAAAGATGTTCTAAAGGTCCTTAGCTTCGTAGAACACTTAAAAGTAATAACGCCTAAATGCGACTACACGCGCCGACATTATCACCTTCAAGAGGCCTCCATTAAGTGGGGTTGTGTCACATGTAACAAGACCGAACAGTACTCTTGGTATGACACTTTGATTATACCACCGTCCTATCTTATTTGTTCCCTCAAGCCCGGGTTAGGACTTAACTCACCGCTCACATTAAAAGAAAGAAGAGAGAAGAAGGAAGAAAACATATATACATGTATTTCCATCTTTTATTTTTTTTTATTTTTTTTTTAAGCAAGTTATAGCACAAAATTTGAATAAAGCCAAGTTAGGCTCAACCCTCTTAGGGGTGGTCCCCAGTGAAGTCGTCATTTCTGTCGCGTCATTTTTCGGAGGTCATAGCTATTTAATTAGCATTGACTCGCTATTTATTTCACGACTTAAACTTTTTATTTTTTAAAAGAAAGTGGAAAAAAGTTCAAATAAACCATTTTTTGAAAGATTTAGGGTTCGGGGGTTAGTTATATTTAAGGAAGGTGTTAGCACCCTAAATATCCATAGTATTCTATGGGAACCTCTTGATTTTATTCAACTTTTGTGCTATAACTTACTTGCCTAAAAGGAATTAAAGTGATGATTTAAGAGAAAGATTGAGTTTATTTACATTTTTTATTGATTTGGAAGGACGAATGTCCTTTGCCTACATACCCGTGAGGATCAAAACCTCGTAGTTCGGGGTAAAAATTATTGTTTGATTTGTTTTTGTATTTTTTATTAGTTTTGCAAAAGTTTAAAATAAAAGCCAAGTGGCAAATAAGAATTAGTTTGTATTTTTTAATTTGAAAGAAAATAGACTCAAGGTATAATTAAATTGATTAAAATTTGATTAAGAAAAAAAATAAAAAGAGGAACATTTGATTTGAGAAATCAAGGTTTGTTACGAAAATATTGTGAGTTTTACACGTATTTGCATGTTTTTGAATAATAAATAAAACTAACGTAACAGAGAAATAAAAGCGTGTGAATTTTGTGGTGACATTGGATCACCACAAAATCTCTTAAGCTAACCTAATATTTTTGCATTTTTCAATATATATAAAGCAGCAAAGAAAAATAAAAGGACACACGCACGCACACTTTTTCTCATTTATGGTTTACATTGGCCTAAAGTACATTCTAAGGGCTATGCAATAAAATAAATAACGAAAAATAAATATGAATAAATAAGTTAAAAAAAATGCAGAACTTAAACTGAAAAAATGCGAAAAGAAAAGAAAACTAAAATGCAAAAAGAAATTAAAATGCATGAAAGAAGATAAAATGAAATAAAATGCTGGGGGAGGGTGCGGATAATAAAAAAAAGGTGCAGTAATAAAAAAACAGGAATTGGGCTTGGGTGCAGACCAAAAATGTATGGGACAATAGATCAAATCAAGGCCATATGATTATCGTATGGCCTTGATTTGATCATAAGAAATGCATCAGTTGGATTAAAAAACAAGGGATAGATGCGCATCGGTGCATGGTAAGACATGCACCTTCGAACACGTGATTCCAGAGAATGGGGGACGCAGATTTGTGGTTATGGTAATATTTGGAGATGATTACGGATTCTGATACAGTTGTGTAGTTCGTTTTTTGTGGATTTGGTTCAAAGAAGTTGGGTCGATTTTGGATGTTGCTTCTGTTATTCTTCTTTCTTTATTTTTTTTTTTTGCAGGTTTTTGAATGTTGATGAATCTGTGTGAAAATATAAAGTGTAGGAAGTGAAGTGAGAAGTGTGTTTTTTTGTCTAAGTGTTTTTAGCAAAACCGTTAGAATTCAGACAAAGAGACAAAACATAAACCACGTCAGAAAAACTATTAGAGTAACTGTTTTATTAGTGGGCCAGGTGTTCAAAAAGTAACTTCCACATTTTCCACTAACAAAACTATCAGAGGCAAGAAACCAGAGTCTGGAGTTCAGAGTCTGATGACCTTCAGAGGTTGAAGCTTCTTCAGAGTATCAGCAAAGAGAGTCTGATAAACCTTAACTTTTGAACATCTTCAGATTCTGAATTCCTTCAGAGGCAAGCATTAATCAGAGATAAAATGGATGTTCAAATTTTTCTTAGTAAAAAACCTTTCAACAGTTAAAGGTTTTGCGAATATACTTTCCCATTGATGACCAGTATCAATGAATTGTATATCCAAAATACCTTTTTGAACATAATCTCTTATAAAATGGTGTTTAATCTCAATATGCTTGGCTCTTGAATGTAGAATTGGATTCTTTGACAAACTGATGATAGCAGTATTATCATAATAAATGGGAATATTGTTTTCATTAATCTAATAATCTTCTAATTGATGTTTCATCCCGAGTTGTTGTGTGCAACAACTAGCTGCTGAGATGTATTATGCTTCTGTTGATTATCTTTCGCTAGGCCAGGATATCAGATTCTCACCAAAAACTTGACAGTTTCCACTGGTTGATTTTCTTTCAATCCTACCACCAGCATAATCGGCATCATAAAATCCAACCAACTTATAATCTGAAGATTTCTTATAAAGAAGTCGAAGATTATAATAAAAGATACTTACATAATTTACAAGTCTTTATAATAAAAGATACTTTAACTCGAATTAAAATTTTCATAAAAACATCTTTCATAATTTACAAGCATTAGCGCCTTATAAACAGTGAAAAGACGGACACGATATAATATAATTATAATTGTTTAGTAAAAAAATGGGTAATTGCCATTTTGCTCCTCCAAATGTGTAGCGTGTAGCCATAATAGTCTTTCAATAAATCAAAATTTTAAAATAGTCTATGACTGTGCACTTCGTTAGTCAAAATAGTTTTTGACCTTAAAATAGTCTCTTAATGTTGACAATAATTATTTTCATGTATGTACTAGTATGATAGTAGGTAAATACTTATAAGATTTAAAATGAAAATAAGTAAATAATTGAGAGACTAATATGATAATATGTAAATTATTGAATGACAAATATGATAATATTGTCGTACCCTAATTTTTGACCGATTCATTTTATTTTATTCGTACGTCGATCGTTTTTTCAGTCGACCGTTCGCGCGCGAATTCCCGTAATATCTGCGTTTGTTCGTATCTTGTGGTCGCATTCACTTTTCGTTCGTCGTTTATTTTTAATGTCGCTCGCGTTTTATTTTCGTAATTTTTAATCGCGTTTTGTGCGTTTTTTTAGCGTAGCGTAGCGTTTGCGTTCGTAAAGTTTATTTCATTCACGTCGTTGATTTATCGTTTTATTTAGCGTAATTAAGCCGCGTATTTCAGTCGTATCAGACGAAATTTCGGCAGAGAGGTATTTTAACATACCTCATTTTTGGTTCCGACGGGACATTTTTTATTTTATTATTTAAATTTTCGTTTTTATTTATTATTTAGTCATTTATTTATTTTTTTCATTTTACTTATTTATTGTTATTTAGTTATCAGATTTATTATTTATTTTAAGTCCTGGTCCACATGTCACTTGGCTATTGGTCCAATCCAACTTTTCCTCCAAGAAAGAGCAAGGGTAATTGGGTCTTTTCCGGGCATCAGGTACATAGTGTGTCAGAATCACACAAATCAGTCAGTCACACTTCCCAAGACCAAAAACAGATTCAGAAATCAAAAGTTAGAAAAAACAGATCAAAAAACCTTTTTCACCAAGAACACCAAGAACAAAATTTTTTAAAAAAGATGATTCTCAGTGGTTCATCAAAAAACCATCATCATTGAATCTTTTCCTCTGCAATTCAAGTGCGAGTTCATCACCGTTTGGTGACGAACTCAAGCACCGATCACAGAAGATCAGTGAGAGAAGAGAGAAAGATCCAAATCCGAAGAAGGCAACACAAACCCTAACCATCAAAAGAAACAGATTCAAACCCACAAACAACAACAACAATAATCACCAAATCATCCAAATCCGAAACAGATTCAAACCCAAAAGCCAAAACCGAACCAACATCAACAACAAGGCATCAAAACCGAACCAACATCAACAACAAGGCATCAAAACCGAACCAACATCAACAACAAGGCATCAAAACCGAACCAACATCAACAACAAGGCCAGCAAAACGTGAAACAAAAAGAAGGAGAAGAGGAACATGAAGCTGCAGCAAGAAGAAGATTAAGAGGTAACCCCTTTTTTATTATTTCTGTTTGTGTAGATCTAGGACTGTTCATGCATACCCTTTGAATTCTAAGAGTGGATCTGTATAGAGAAGAAGGAGAGGAAGAGGTTGTTTTAAAAAATTTTAAAAAAAAAAACAATAAAATCACTCCGGCGCGGCGGCTCTCTGGCCGACCACCGCACCGGAGCACCTCCTCCGACCACCCCACCTTCTTCTCCGGCGGAGAAGTTCTAGAGAGAAGGGAGAGAAGAAATTTTTCAGTTTTTTTTAGAAAGAGAAAGGAAAGAAAGAAATGAATGAAAAATGGGTGAAAAACCCTTATATACTCATTAATGGGAGCTGGGCGGGTCACCCATGGGTCGACCCAGTACCCGCCCCAGCTCCATACCCATAGCCCAGCCCTTTTGGTTTCTACTGTTTTGCTATGCTCACCCCCCTTCTGGCTTTCTGCACCCCCTCTGTTTTGTAGTAACTTTATTTTTTAATTTCATGCATTTCTTTTATTTTAATTAATTAATTCATATGATGTTTAAACCATATTTCATGCATTTATTTAATGTCTTAATTTTTAGCATCATGCATTTTTTGCTTAGTTCATAGTTAATTTCCCTTTCATATAATTTTTATTCATTTAAACCTTTAAAAAAAAATTCATGCATTTCTTTAATGTCTTAATGTTAACATCATGCATATTTTTTGGCTTAATTCATAGTTAATTTTCCCTTTCATATAAATTTTGTTCATTTAAATATTCTAAAAAACTTCATGTACTTTCGTTTCTTTTAATTTTGTTGTTCGGCATTTAGGGTTATTTCATATATTTGCATTTTAGGGTCTTGTTGTTTTTAATGTGCTTAAAATTGCATTTTAGTTCATAGGAATATTTCTCATATTAGATATCATATGCATATTTAAATTTCTTGTCATTTATTTTGTTTTATTTTTATTTTTGGTTTAGTGTGTATAATTAGGGAATTGATGTAATTTATTTTTCGCGCTTTTTTTTCTTTTGAGACCATAGAATGTATCTAGGGTATGTAATATGTAACCGGCACACGCACTGACACGCGCACTGACACGCGCACCGACACACCACTTTATTTATCGCTTTACGCTCCTTTATTTCTATTCCGCCGTTACGTGATTTCGTCGTTAGTTAGAAAAATATTTTCTTCAAAAAAGTCAATCAAATCAAACTCAATTTTATTTTAAGTAAACCTTGGTATGTAATCCAAGTGTTTTTTCCTTTTATTTTCCTTAATCAAATGTTAATTAACTTAATATCCACATTAGACATGGATTTCGTACATTTAAAATTAACCAACTTCATCGTATTTTCTTCTCATGCCTTGAGGCCTCTCATCTCTTCTTAAAATCTTTTCAAAAAAATGTTAAAATCGATTCAACTCATCAAATAAGTTCTTTAGCCGAACTACTTGATTTTGATCCCGATTTATTTGGGTAAGTAGGCAAAGAGTTCCGACTCTTCCAAATCAATAAAAATAACCAAAAACATGCTTCTTCTTTCTCCCTTCTTTCACTTTAACTCTTAACTTTTTTTAATATAAGTAAAATCAATTTAGCGCAAGATTAGAGAATAGGTAGAAGGTTCCTATGGAATACCATAGTCGGTTAGGGTGCTTAACACCTTCCCCAATCGAAACCAACCTCCGAATCCAAGGTCTTAAGGGTTTTCACTCACTTTTTCCCTTCCCGCGAATAAAAGTTGAGAGTTCAATGATTCAAGGTTCGAATCTAATCAATGATTTTGATACCCGAAAATCACGAGCACAGAAATGGCGACTTCACTGGGGACCTTTTGAGGGTTAAGCCTATTTTATCTTTCTTTACTTTTGCGCTTTATTTGCTTATGCTTTTGTAAATACGTGCCTAATTGTTTACTTTTTACGTGAGTGGCGAGATAAGTCCTATACCCGGGCTTGAGTGAAATATAAGATAGGAGTGGTAGAATCATAGTGACATGCCGAGAGTATTCTCGTGTGGTGGAACATGTGATATAACCACACTTAGCGGAGGATCTTGAAGTGATATACGTCGGCGTGTGTTGTCGCGCTTAGACATTATTGCTTTTAAGTTTCCGTCGAAGCTAAGGACCTTAGTTACCTTTAACCCATCTTGGCCATTAGGATGTAGTGCGGTGGCTAACCAAGTGTTGTCTTGGTCTTAGTCGATACGCGATGCTACACTCAAACTAGACTCTCCTACGGACGCTGTTGGACCGGGTGTCGTCTCGGGAATCCAATAAAGTTCGGAGGGGGTTGTAATTTGGGAACTGTGTTAGAACCCTGGTTACAAGTGCATCTGAGACCTTAGTCCTTACCAGATGGCGTGTTTACCCTCAGCTCCAACTTTGTGGACTTAACCTCCCATGTTTTCTATGTTCTTTAGCATAATCATGCATACATGCATTCATACATAGATACTCTTTTTGCATCCATTAAAACGTCGAAGGACTTATGTAATCTCTTTTTTTGTAAACATATTAGATATGGAGGATGTTGTGAAGAAAATTGTGAAGAGGACTAAGAAGTATGATTTCAAGAAACCGGATTTGGAGAATTTAAGGAAGCTAGCAAGGAGGTTGACTAGCCCGGACCACTTTCGTGAGCGGTATGGTTATTTGCTTAGTATTCTCAAGACAGATGTCGATGAAGGACTCCTCCATACTTTGGTCCAGTTCTATGACCCACTTTACCACTGTTTTACTTTCCCGGATTATCAGCTTATGCCTACACTTGAGGAGTACTCTTATTGGATCGGTTTACCCATACTCGACAAAGTACCTTTCCATGGTCTTGAACCCGCACCCAAGTTTCCAACCATTGCGGCTGCTCTTCATCTTGAAATCTCCGAGATAAAAGCTAATCTTACCCTTAAAGGAGGTATCCAATGCCTACCCTTCAATTTCCTATACCAAAAAGCCACTACTTTCTCCGAGAGATCCAATGCCGACGCCTTTGAAGCCATCCTTGCTTTACTCATCTATGGTATTGTGCTTTTCCCGAATGTTGACAATTTCATTGACATGAATGCCATCCAGATTTTCATTACCCAGAACCCTGTCCCTACCTTGCTTGCCGACACCTACTTGTCCATCCATGACCGCACATCTAAAGGACGTGGAGTTATCGTTTGTTGTACACCCTTGCTCTACACCTGGTTTACCTCCCATTTACCTCGCCCTAAAATTCGATCTGAGTTCATTCCATGGTCGGAGAAGCTCATGGCTCTCACCCCAGATGATATAGTGTGGTACAACTCGGCTTATGATACTGGAGTGATCATTGACCATTGTGGGGAGTTCTCCAATGTGCCTCTTCTTGGTATACACGGGGGCATCAGTTATAACCCGCTTCTTGCCAGACGTCAGTTTGGGTACCCTATGAGGATGAGACCTGCTTACCTCTTCTTATCCAGTGAATTTTTCTTGTACAAGGAGGATGTTAATGATAAGAGATCGCAGTTTGTGCAAGCTTGGCGATCCATTATCAGGTTGAACAAGAGCCAGTTGAAGTATAAGTCAATTGTGACTCATGAATCTTATATCGATTGGGTCATTGATAGAGCTGCTCAGATAGGGATGCCTTACCCCCTGCTAAGATCTTTAACTGCAACTATTACAACAATGCCAGTGCCTTTACCTCCTAAAACCATGGAGGAGTATCAGGCGCGTTTGGTTGAGTCAGAGCGTGAAAGTGCTGATTGGAAAGAGAAATATCATGCAGCTAAGCGTGAGAATGACACTCTCATGGGTCTTTTAGAAGAAGAGAATTGGAAAAATCATAAGAAAGATCAAGAGATTGCTGAGCTGAAAGAGCGCATCAGGGTGAAAGATGCTATACTTGAACAGGTTCCCAGGAGTAAGAAGAAACGCATGGATTTCTTCGCTGGTCCGCATTCAGATTTGGAGGAGTAGTCTACTTCAAGAGCTTGAGATTTCCACTTTTTGTTTTCTTTTATTGTATTTTCTTAAGTTTTCTATTATGTACTTTGAAGTCTATCCCTTGACTCAGTTTGTTTAAAAGGGAATTATCTTGTTTTGCTTTTTATTTTTTGTAATGAATGTTTAGGATTGTTATGTTTACAAAAGGTTGTTTCTATAAGTTCTTCGATGAATCAAAAAATTGCATTATTTTTGCATTTAGCATATCATGCATCATACTGCATCCATAAACTGTCAAAACCGAGTCTCATATTTCTCTCATTTCTGCCTCAGTCAAGGAAAGTGGCCCGGTGTATTCAGTACAAGCCTTCTCGCATCCACAACACTCGGGCAATTGTTAAAAAGAAGATGGATTTGATAGAACAAGAGAACAGGGACCTCAAAGAACAGGTTATTACACTCAGAGAGGGTATGGATAAGTTGACAGTTATGATGGAGGCTATAATGGCCAATCAGGCACAAGCGGCAGCTACCCAGCCGATTCTTGATGTTATCCCGGTTCAACCAGTTCTTGATGCTCAGCCAATTCCTGTTGTTGTGTCTGCTGCACAAAATTCTCCTGTGGTTGTTTCGTCTGCCCAGACTGGCCCTACACAACCAATCCTTACTGCCACGGCTGCTGGCACTGCACAGCCCACCCCGGTTGGTTTTTCTTTTGGAGATGCATCGAATATGTACAATGAAGGTCTTCGTCCTTCTGGTTTTGCTTATCACCCTCAGAACTACATGTCCAAAGAGTATCCTTGGAGTATGCCTCTCACAGCTAATGAAGGTGTACGCTTTGCTGGCCCAGAAATGCCAACTCCTTATGGACAACAAGCAACGCCACTTTTTCATCATGGACAACTATTCCCTCAAGCTGTCATGAATCACATGGCACCCATTGTGCATACTGCTCAGCAGGAGGAAGGACCAATTTATCATTCGGGTAGTGTGGTAGGAGATGACAGAATGGTAAGTCTGGAAGAGAAGTACGACGTGGTGCAGAAAGAACTGAGGGCTCTTCGTGGTAAAGACATCTATGGTCAGAATGTGCACGATCTTTGTTTGGTCCCAAATGTGGTACTGCCTCCCAAGTTCAAGACTCCGGATTTCGTCAAATATGAAGGGAACACTTGTCCACAGAGTCACCTGGTTATGTATGTAAGGAAGATGACAGCCTACAAAGACAATGAACCTTTGCTCATTCATTGTTTCCAAGACAATTTGACTGGTCCCGCACAAATATGGTATATGAATCTGAAGGGTATCACCATCTTCGAAGAGTTGGCCAGGGCTTTCATACAGCAGTACAGGTATAACATACATCTGGGGCCCACCCGAAGGGAACTGCAAGCTATGACTCAAAAGGATAAAGAGTCTTTCAAGGAGTATGCTCTCCGCTTTATCCAAAAATCGGCCCAAGTTCGCCCTGCTCTGGAGGAAAGAGAAATGGCTGATCTGTTCTTTGAAACTTTGAGTCCCTACTACTCGGAGAAGATGATTGGTTGCGCATCGCAGAAGTTTACTGAGATGGTTGATGCGGGGGTTCGCATTGAAGATTTGGTCCGTAAAGGAATTCTGGCCAAAGAAAGTAGTGCATCAAGTGCTTCGTCAGGTGGGTCGTCTAATGGACCCAAGAAATTTGGAAACAGTTATCCAAAGAAGAGTGCTCAGGAAGTCAGTATGGTAGCCCAGGGTGGATCCCAGCCAATATATCCAAACTACCCCTTCATTGCCAATATTCCACCACCTTTTCCAACTCCACAAAATCAACATTACCACCCACAAACGCCCCAGAGGCCTCCACCATTCTATCCACCAGTATATCAACAACCGTATCCGCAACCTTTCTACCAACAACCATATTACCCACCACCACCTCAACAACAACAGCCTCGTAATCGAGCCCCACAGCAGCCAAATCGCCTACCCAGAAAAGAGTTTCCCCCCATACCCATGTTGTATGCAGACTTGCTACCCTCTTTATTAGCAAGGAATCTTGTGCAGACTAGGCAGCCTCCTCGTCCACAGAACCCACTACCTCCATGGCACCGTGCTGATCTTACTTGTGCCTTTTACCAAGGGGCACCTGGGCATGATGTTGAGCATTGCTACCCGCTCAAAGAAGAAGTTCAGAGATTGATTCAAAGCAAAGAGTTGTCCTTCGAGGACACCAATTCCAATACTCAGAATAATCCCTTGCCATCTCATGGACCGGCTGTTAATATGATTCAAGATTTGAGTCTAATTCTCAGGGCTCAAGATATCAGAACTCCTTTGGTCCCGATTCACGCCAAGATGTGCGAAGTAAACATGTTTGACCACGATCATGGTGCTTGTGAAGTGTGTTCTATGGATCCCCGAGGGTGTGAGAAAGTCCAGGAGGATATACAAGGATTGATTGACAGAAAAGAGCTGATTGTCAAGAAGGAATCCAGGAATGTTTGTGTTATTACTCCGGTGTTTAAGAATCTTGAGGTAGTCCGTGATGGTGCGAAGTCAGATGTTACTCCTCTGGTGATCCGTTTGCCAGGACCTGTTCCCTATACTTCTCAGAAGGCCATACCCTACCGGTATGAGGCAACTATTGTGGAGAATGGTAAAGAGATCCCTCTGCACTCTGCAGATGCTGTCATAAATATAGCAGGTGTGGGTAAAGTAATGAGGAGTGGGCGTATTCTTCCTACTGTTGTGCGCAACGAGAATACTACTCCGAATGTGCCAATGCAGAATCTTGACAAGGGTAAAGGTGCCAGCCAACCTGAGGGGATCATTCAGGAAGGTAGTGATGAGATCTTGAAGCTGATCAAAAAGAGTGAATACAAGATAATCGATCAGTTGTTGCAAACTCCGTCCAAAATTTCCATAATGTCCTTACTAATGAACTCTGGAGCTCATAGGGACACTCTGATGAAGATTTTGGCTCAAGCATATGTGGATCCCGATGTTACCCTGGGGCAATTCGGGAGCATAGTGGGGAATGTAACTGCGTGTAATAACCTGAGCTTTAGTGATGAAGACCTCCCGGCGGAGGGAAGAAACCACAACTGGGCTTTGCACATTTCGGTCCTTTGTAAGTCAGACTCAATGTCGAATGTGTTGATAGACACCGGTTCCGCCCTCAATGTGATGGCAAAGACTACTTTGGAAAGGTTGGCATACCGTGGCGCCCAATTGAGGCCAAGTGCAGTGATGGTAAAAGCATTCGATGGATCTAGGAAGTCGGTAATTGGGGACATAGACTTGCCTATCACGGTGGGTCCTCATACCTTCAAGGTGACATTCCAAGTCATGGATATTCAGGCTTCATACAATTGCTTACTTGGACGACCGTGGATCCATGAGGCTGGAGCAGTGACCTCCACTCTTCATCAAAGGCTGAAGTTTGTAAGTTGTGGAAAGCTGATAACGGTAATTGGTGAATCAGCCTTGTTGGTTAGTCATTTGTCTGCTTTCTCCTATATTGGTGCTGATGATGTAGAAGGAACTTCTTTTCAGGGGTTCTCTGCGGAAGGAGGAGTCGCTAAGAAAGGTGAGACTTGTATGGCCTCCTTGAAGGATGCCCGGAAGCTTGTACAAGATGGTAAAACAGGAGGCTGGGGTCAGTTGGTACAGCTGCCTGAGAACAAGCGGAAAGAGGGTCTCGGTTTCTCTACCAGTCAGTCGAGCGCCAATTTCAAGCCAGTTGAGGGTATTTTTCACAGTGCTGGGTTTATTCATGCTCCACCTGAAACCAATGCTATCCTGGAAGATCAGTCGGAAGAGGTTGCACCTGTCTTTATCACACCTGGAGGAGCCTGTTGCAATTGGATCGCTGTGGATATTCCTTCTGTGATGCATGTGTCTAAGTAATACGTTTGTCTACTTTTTCGTTTTTTTAAGAAAACTCTTTTCGTCCTGCCCCAGACGAAAATGAACTCTTGTAGGGCTTTTGGTTTTATCTTCAAGTATTGTCGTTATTAATGAAAAAACGTCGTTTCTATCATGACTGTTTTATTTTTATTTACTGCTTTTTCTGGAAAAAATGGTAATAGAAAAATCCCAAAAAAAAAAATTTCATTCCCTTTTTCTTTTTAAATCAATCAAATTCAAAAGTCTGCATTTACACATTTACTAAAATCAATCATAAATCATGTGCAGACTGAACATACATAAGCCCGTTGAACACAGTGACCCTATGCTTCTGCCCAACTTTGAATCCCCTGTTTACGAGGCTATAGTAGAGGAGAATGATGAGATTCCTGATGAGATCAGATGGATGTTGGAGCAAGAAAAGAAAATCATTCAGCCTCATGAGGACGATTTAGAATTGATCAATCTGGGTACCGAGGAGGATAGAAAAGAGATCAAGATTGGAGCGTCATTGGAAGTTACCGTCAAAGGAAAGGTAATTGAACTTCTCAGAGAGTACGCTGATATTTTTGCTTGGTCATACAAAGACATGCCAGGATTAGATCATGAAGTTGTAGAACATCGTTTGCCTTTGAAACCTGAGTGTCCTCCAGTCAAACAGAAGCTCAGGAGGTCTCATCCTGATATGGCTCTCAAAATCAAAGAAGAAGTACGGAAGCAGATTGATGCAGGCTTTCTAGTTACATCCGAGTATCCTCAGTGGTTGGCCAACATTGTGCCTGTTCCGAAGAAAGATGGTAAGGTCCGAATGTGTGTTGATTACCGAGATCTGAACAAGGCAAGTCCGAAGGATGATTTCCCTCTACCTCATATTGATGTATTGGTTGATAGTACTGCTCAATGCAAAGTTTTCTCCTTCATGGATGGTTTCTCTGGTTACAATCAGATCAAGATGGCTCCTGAAGATAGAGAAAAGACATCTTTCATCACGCCGTAGGCGCTTTCTGCTATGTAGTAATGCCATTTGGTTTGATAAATGCTGGTGCCACTTATCAGAGGGGTATGACCAAGATATTCCATGATATGATGCACAAAGAGATAGAAGTTTATGTGGATGATATGATTGTCAAGTCTGGTACTGAAGAAGAACATGTTGAGTTTCTGTTGAAGATGTTCCAACGTTTGAGAAAGTATAAGCTCCGTTTGAATCCTAATAAATGTACTTTCGGTGTCCGATCAGGGAAACTTTTGGGTTTCATTGTTAGTCAGAGGGGTATTGAAGTAGATCCCGACAAAGTCAGAGCCATTCGGGATATGCCCGTTCCAAAAACAGAGAAACAAGTCAGAGGTTTTCTCGGGAGACTGAATTATATTTCCAGGTTTATCTCTAATATGACTGCTACTTGTGGGCCGATATTCAAGTTACTCCGCAAAGATCAAAGGATTGTTTGGACGGAAGATTGTCAGAAAGCCTTCGACAGTATCAAGGAGTATTTGCTTGAACCTCCAATTCTTGTCCCTCCAGTTGAAGGAAGACCGTTGATCATGTACTTGACTGTGTTAGAAGATTCCATGGGTTGTGTACTCGGACAGCAAGATGAAACTGGTAGAAAAGAGCATGCAATTTATTATTTAAGCAAGAAGTTCACAGATTGTGAATCCTGGTATTCGGCACTTGAGAAGACTTGTTGTGCTTTAGCCTGGGCTACCAAACGTCTTCGGCACTATATGATCAATCATACCACTTGGTTGATATCCAAAATGGATCCAATCAAGTACCTCCTGGAGAAGTCATCGATATCAGGAAGAATTGCTCGTTGGCAGATGTTATTGGCCGAGTTTGATATTGAATACCATACTCAGAAAGCAATCAAAGGGAGTATCCTTGCAGATCATTTGGCTCATCAACCGGTTGAAGATTATCAACCGGTTAAGTTTGATTTCCCTGATGAAGAGGTCATGTATTTGAAGATGAAAGATTGTGATGAACCGTTGTTTGGTGAAGGTCCAGATCCTGAGTCTGAATGGGGTTTGATATTTGATGGGGCCGTTAATGCTTATGGCAATGGAGTTGGGGCAGTCCTTGTCACACCTGAGGGTACTCACATCCCTTTTACTGCAAGGCTACGATTTGATTGTACAAACAACATGGCAGAATATGAAGCTTGCATCATGGGCGTTGAAGAAGCAATCAATATGAGGATTAAGAATATTGACATATGTGGAGATTCAGCCTTGGTGATTAATCAGATCAAAGGGAAATGGGAAACTCATCATGCTGGTCTGATCCCGTACAGAGATTATGCAAGACGGTTGTTAACTTTCTTTAACAAAGTGGAGTTGCGTCACATTCCCCGTGATGAGAATCAGACGGCAGATGCTTTGGCCACCTTGTCTTCGATGATCAAAGTAAATCGTCACAATGATGTGCCATTAATCAGTGTGCAGTTCCTTGAAAGGCCCGCTTATGTGTTTGCAGTTGAAGTACTTGCTGATGGTAAGCCATGGTTTCATGATATCAAGGTTTTCCTTCAAACTCAAGAGTATCCGCCTGGGGCATCTCACAAAGATAAGAGGACTTTGAGAAGATTGTCTGGTAATTTCTTCCTGAATGAAGATGTATTGTACAAGAGGAATTTTGATGCAATGTTGCTCAGGTGTGTGGATGAACGTGAAGCAGATTTACTGATGCATGAGATACATGAAGGTCCCTTTGGTACTCATTCCAGTGGACATGCAATGGCTAAGAAAGCATTGAGGGCAGGTTATTACTGGATAACGATGCAAAATGATTGTTATAATCATGCCAAGAAGTGCCACAAGTGTCAGATTTATGCAGATAAGAGTCATGTACCACCATCTATGCTCAATGTTATCTCTTCTCCGTGGCCTTTCTCCATGTGGGGCATTGATATGATCGGTCGGATTGAGCCAAAAGCTTCTAATGGACATCGTTTCATACTAGTGGCTATTGATTACTTCACCAAGTGGGTTGAAGCGGCATCTTTCGCCAATGTGACCAAGCAAGTAGTGGTTCGGTTCATCAAGAATAACATCATCTGCCGTTATGGTATTCCTAACAAGATCATCACGGATAATGGTACAAACTTGAACAACAACATGATGAAAGAATTGTGCGATGATTTCAAGATTGAACATCACAACTCTTCCCCATACAGGCCTCAGATGAATGGTGCGGTTGAGGCTGCAAATAAGAATATCAAGAAGATCGTGCAAAAGATGGTGGTTACCTACAAAGATTGGCATGAGATGTTACCCTATGCTTTACATGGATATCGTACCTCAGTGCGCACTTCAACAGGGGCAACCCCTTTCTCTTTGGTATATGGTATGGAAGCAGTGCTCCCCGTGGAGGTGGAAATCCCATCTTTGAGAGTCTTGATGGAGGCTGAATTAACTGAAGCTGAGTGGTGCCAGAGTAGGTATGAGCAATTGAATTTGATTGAAGAGAAACGCATGACCGCTTTGTGTCACGGACAACTGTATCAATCAAGGATGAAACAAGCGTTTGACAAGAAGGTTCATCCCCGTGAATTCAAAGAAGGAGACCTTGTGATCAAGTGTATCAAATCTTTCCAACCGGATCCCAGGGGCAAGTGGTCTCCGAATTATGAAGGTCCTTATGTGGTCAAGAGAGCGTTCTCTGGTGGTGCTTTAATCCTTACAAATATGGATGGAGAAGATTTACCTCGTCCTGTGAATTCTGATGCAGTCAAGAAATACTTTGTCTAAAGATATATGAAAAGAACAGCTCGGTAGGTCGAAAACCCGAAAGGGCGGCTTAAACCAAAAAAGAGCGTCTCGGTAAGTCGAAAACCCGAAAGGGCGGCTTAGGCAAAAATTAGAGACACAAAAAAGAGAAAAAAGAATTGAAAAAAAAAAGAGTTTATCCTGATAGGTCGAAAACCCGAAAGGGCGGCCTATGCAAAAGTTAAGGACTATGACAAAGTAACTGCATCAGATCAAGCATCACCCGTTTGGGGCACCTTAGCTGTCAGAGGTCCTCCGACACTAAAGCATCTAAACAGTGGTTCAAAGTTGTTAAGGAATGTAGTGGTTATTGTGTTCAATGTACCTTCCCATGTAATTACCATTTTCCAACTTTTGTAATCCGTGGAGCCATGCCTTTGGCCGGTTACCACCCTATTACATTAATTTGAGCCGGTGCCCTCTTTTGGAATTCTTGTTTATTCTATATGCAAAATTTTCTTCTTCCATTTTTAATGTCAATACTTGGAGTAAAAACTTTGAAAAATTCTTTTACTTTTATGTTTTCTTTTGAAAAACCAAAAAAACAAAAAATGACAAACATATTATCTGTAGGTTCATATATCATGGAAACATATGTCAACATCCATTCAAACACAGGTGAATTCAACAGAGTGGATCATAGTCTTACAAAAAAAAAGAGAAAAAAAAAAGCAGCAAAAAAAGAAAAGCTCGCTAAGTCGAAAACCCGAAATGGCGGCTTAAGCCAAAAATGAGCGTCCCGGTGGATCGAAAACCCGAAAGGGCGGTCCAGGCAAAAATTAGGGACATACAAAAAAGGATATATTCCCGGTGGATTGAAAACCCGAAAGGGCGATCCAGGCAAAAGTTAGGGATTTCAAAAAAAGAGGAAAAGAATACAAAAAAAGCAATGACTATGTGAAGCATGATTTTGAGAAGGTACTTTGGTTCAGTTCAGAAATGGCGACCTCAGCCAGGTTTTAGTGTTATGTGGTCCTTACCCAGTTTCAGTTTGGTTAACGGGTGGTACCCCGATTGTGGTTTGATTCATCTCCAGTAATTTCATCCCCAGTGAAGAATGCTAAGTGTTGGCACTGTAATACCGGGTCACTATCCTTACGACCTGCCCAATCTTGTCTCGTCAGTTTCACCAATATATTTTCATACATGTTCATTCATTCATGCATACACATCATGCATACTGATATCATTCATACGCATTTTACCTGTGTGTCGTACTCTGGGTGTATCCAGTAAAATTTGTCATCGCCAATGTGTTCACTTCGGTCTGTTTATCAATTAAGTTTCGTTCAAGTGGCAGGTCCCATCTTTCAATTTTTTCCCCAGTATCTCGTTGAAGCATTTCGTACGAAGAGTACTTGTTTGTACCCGGTATTTTGTTCAACAAATTTGCCTCAGTAATAGTAACTCATCACCAGTATTCCAGTTCGTATGTTCGTCGTTACCCCAGTAAAGGTAATTGACAGTTTTACCCTTCGTATGTTCGTCGTTACCCCAGTAAAGGTAATTGACAGTTTTACCCTTCGTATGTTCGTCATTACCCCAGTAAAGGTAATTGACAGTTTTACCCTTCGTATGTTCGTCATTACCCCAGTAAAGGTAATTGACAGTTTTACCCTTCGTATGTTCGTCATTACCCCAGTAAAGGTAATTGACAGTTTTACCCTTCGTATGTTCGTCATTACCTCAGTAAAGGTAATTGACAGTTTTACCCTTCGTATGTTCGTCATTACCCTAGTAAAGGTAATTGACCGTTTTACCCTTTCGTATGTTCGTCATTACCCCAGTAAAGGTAATGACCAGTATTTCCTTTCGTATGTTCGTTGTTACCCCAGTAAAGGTAATGACCAGTATTTCTTTTCGTATGTTCGTCTTTACCCCTGTAAAGGTAATAGACATCTTTTTCCCCCCAGTAACATTTTATTTGGTCTTTGAGTTTAGTGTTTTAGTCGTTATTGCATTCGTACTTGCATAACAGACAACTCATATCATTACATTCATAGAGCTTTCTCGATTTCTGAGTTGGTCAAAAATTGGTGTACTTGATATTTAAGTCTCTCCGACCCGTCGTTTCAAAAATATTCGTCTTTTTAAACCCTCGTGACGGAGAAACTTAAATAGGGGCATCTGTCGTACCCTAATTTTTGACCGATTCATTTTATTTTATTCGTACGTCGATCGTTTTTTCAGTCGACCGTTCGCGCGCGAATTCCCGTAATATCTGCGTTTGTTCGTATCTTGTGGTCGCATTCACTTTTCGTTCGTCGTTTATTTTTAATGTCGCTCGCGTTTTATTTTCGTAATTTTTAATCGCGTTTTGTGCGTTTTTTTAGCGTAGCGTAGCGTTTGCGTTCGTAAAGTTTATTTCATTCACGTCGTTGATTTATCGTTTTATTTAGCGTAATTAAGCCGCGTATTTCAGTCGTATCAGACGAAATTTCGGCAGAGAGGTATTTTAAAATACCTCATTTTTGGTTCCGACGGGACATTTTTTATTTTATTATTTAAATTTTCGTTTTTATTTATTATTTAGTCATTTATTTATTTTTTTCATTTTACTTATTTATTGTTATTTAGTTATCAGATTTATTATTTATTTTAAGTCCTGGTCCACATGTCACTTGGCTATTGGTCCAATCCAACTTTTCCTCCAAGAAAGAGCAAGGGTAATTGGGTCTTTTCCGGGCATCAGGTACATAGTGTGTCAGAATCACACAAATCAGTCAGTCACACTTCCCAAGACCAAAAACAGATTCAGAAATCAAAAGTTAGAAAAAACAGATCAAAAAACCTTTTTCACCAAGAACACCAAGAACAAAAAATTTTAAAAAAGATGATTCTCAGTGGTTCATCAAAAAACCATCATCATTGAATCTTTTCCTCTGCAATTCAAGTGCGAGTTCATCACCGTTTGGTGACGAACTCAAGCACCGATCACAGAAGATCAGTGAGAGAAGAGAGAAAGATCCAAATCCGAAGAAGGCAACACAAACCCTAACCATCAAAAGAAACAGATTCAAACCCACAAACAACAACAACAATAATCACCAAATCATCCAAATCCGAAACAGATTCAAACCCAAAAGCCAAAACCGAACCAACATCAACAACAAGGCATCAAAACCGAACCAACATCAACAACAAGGCATCAAAACCGAACCAACATCAACAACAAGGCCAGCAAAACGTGAAACAAAAAGAAGGAGAAGAGGAACACGAAGCTGCAGCAAGAAGAAGATTAAGAGGTAACCCCTTTTTTATTATTTCTGTTTGTGTAGATCTAGGACTGTTCATGCATACCCTTTGAATTCTAAGAGTGGATCTGTATAGAGAAGAAGGAGAGGAAGAGGTTGTTTTAAAAAAAATTTAAAAAAAAAAACAATAAAATCACTCCGGCGCGGCGGCTCTCCGGCCGACCACCGCGCCGGAGCACCTCCTCCGACCACCCCACCTTCTTCTCCGGCGGAGAAGTTCTAGAGAGAAGGGAGAGAAGAAATTTTTCAGTTTTTTTTAGAAAGAGAAAGGAAAGAAAGAAATGAATGAAAAATGGGTGAAAAACCCTTATATACTCATTAATGGGAGCTGGGCGGGTCACCCATGGGTCGACCCAGTACCCGCCCCAGCTCCATACCCATAGCCCAGCCCTTTTGGTTTCTACTGTTTTGCTATGCTCACCCCCCTTCTGGCTTTCTGCACCCCCTCTGTTTTGTAGTAACGTTATTTTTTAATTTCATGCATTTCTTTTATTTTAATTAATTAATTCATATGATGTTTAAACCATATTTCATGCATTTATTTAATGTCTTAATTTTTAGCATCATGCATTTTTTGCTTAGTTCATAGTTAATTTCCCTTTCATATAATTTTTATTCATTTAAACCTTTAAAAAAAATTCATGCGTTTCTTTAATGTCTTAATGTTAACATCATGCATATTTTTTGGCTTAATTCATAGTTAATTTTCCCTTTCATATAAATTTTGTTCATTTAAATATTCTAAAAAACTTCATGTACTTTCGTTTCTTTTAATTTTGTTGTTCGGCATTTAGGGTTATTTCATATATTTGCATTTTAGGGTCTTGTTGTTTTTAATGTGCTTAAAATTGCATTTTAGTTCATAGGAATATTTCTCATATTAGATATCATATGCATATTTAAATTTCTTGTCATTTATTTTGTTTTATTTTTATTTTTGGTTTAGTGTGTATAATTAGGGAATTGATGTAATTTATTTTTCGCGCTTTTTTTTCTTTTGAGACCATAGAATGTATCTAGGGTATGTAATATGTAACCGGCACACGCACTGACACGCGCACTGACACGCGCACCGACACACCACTTTATTTATCGCTTTACGCTCCTTTATTTCTATTCCGCCGTTACGTGATTTCGTCGTTAGTTAGAAAAATATTTTCTTCAAAAAAGTCAATCAAATCAAACTCAATTTTATTTTAAGTAAACCTTGGTATGTAATCCAAGTGTTTTTTCCTTTTATTTTCCTTAATCAAATGTTAATTAACTTAATATCCACATTAGACATGGATTTCGTACATTTAAAATTAACCAACTTCATCGTATTTTCTTCTCATGCCTTGAGGCCTCTCATCTCTTCTTAAAATCTTTTCAAAAAAATGTTAAAATCGATTCAACTCATCAAATAAGTTCTTTAGCCGAACTACTTGATTTTGATCCCGATTTATTTGGGTAAGTAGGCAAAGAGTTCCGACTCTTCCAAATCAATAAAAATAACCAAAAACATGCTTCTTCTTTCTCCCTTCTTTCACTTTAACTCTTAACTTTTTTTAATATAAGTAAAATCAATTTAGCGCAAGATTAGAGAATAGGTAGAAGGTTCCTATGGAATACCATAGTCGGTTAGGGTGCTTAACACCTTCCCCAATCGAAACCAACCTCCGAATCCAAGGTCTTAAGGGTTTTCACTCACTTTTTCCCTTCCCGCGAATAAAAGTTGAGAGTTCAATGATTCAAGGTTCGAATCTAATCAATGATTTTGATACCCGAAAATCACGAGCACAAATATTATCGAAACATTTATGATAGTAAGTAAATACTAATAAGACTTAATACAAAAATAAGTAAATATATTGAATAAGGGTGGAAATATACTAGGTTGGGCTGGGCTTTGTAAGGCATGAGCCTGGCCTACTATAAAATGTGTTGGCCCGTGCCTGGCCTTTGGCCTGTAATAGGTCAATTTTTAAGGCTTGGGCCTGACCTTTTTAAAGGCCTATCAATCCCGAAAGCCTATTTAAAAGCCTACTTTATATTAAGTTCTAAACTCACGTATTCTAAGAAGGTCATTTTGATTAAGTTCTAGAGACGATCTTCGTCAAATAAACGACGAGAATGTTGTAAACGTGAAATTTTTACAAAAAAAAAAATTATATAAAAAAAATAGTTCAAATGATTATGGTTATAGTTAAAGGAGTTGATAGAATAAAAGGAACCAATGGAAGAAAATGGATGGTAGGATTTCTACGCAATGCAACTATCTTAAAAAATTTACTAATATTAAAAGATTTTTTTTTGCTAATATAAAGTATTTTCTTTAAATATAATAAATAGTAATGTATTATTATAAGAGCATATACAATGGAGACATCCATTTGTGTACTTAAATGGGTCCCACATGTACACATCACTCATTCAATTCCTCCAACCCAAATCTCACACAAAGTTCTTAAATGAGACCCACTAGTCAACTATCAATAATTTTATATCATTATATTTTAATTTTTTAATATTAAAAAAATATGAGTCCCGTTTAAGATTGGTGGTCTTAAGTAAGAACCCGGGTCTTATAAGACCCTGAAAAAGTTTTTCCCCATTGGAGTTACCTAATATGTTCCGAGTCTTAAATCTCTAAGGCTCTCCCATTGGAGATGGTCTAAATTTCATCTTTATTATATATATATATATATATATATATATATATTGAACAAATCAAAATGATATATATTAACCAGCAGTGAATCTCCCCACACAAGGCATGCAGAGAAGAAACACATGTAAATATTTACAGAGTCACAATGCTATAATAAAGCACCAACCAAAAACAAAGAAACTAAATTACATATAAATGCCCATACAAGAAAGCGGTTGTTTCCACCAGTCATGATAACTGTAACTGAAGGAAGCAATCGTGGCTTTAAACTAGAGGAACAAATTTAGCTTAACTTTTTCAATAAGGGTAAAGGGAGTAGCAACCGTATTTTGGAAGACTCGGTTATTCCTCTCCTTCTAAAGAACCCAAACAGTAGCAAACCATATTATCATTAGAAATATGTGAGAGCACCGAGGCATACCCGCCATTTTAGTAAACTGTAGGCAGTGATGTCGAAGGTCACCTGGTGAAACCGCAAAAATACCTAACCAAAGCCTGACTTCAGCCCAAACGTCGTTGGATATGTCGCAATAAAGAAATAAAGCAAAGTTGTTTTAGGAGCACTACAACCAGCTGCACAAGCCGCAACATCAACATGAATAACACCCCGCCGTAACAAGTTGTCCTTGGTCAAAAGCATGTTTCGGAGAAGACGGCACACCATAAGAGAAGCATGTGTTGGAATAGATTTATGCCAGATGTCTTCCACGAGATTGATATCCTGCGTCGCCCCTGCTTGCATAATGTATCGATATGACTCCCTCACCGAGTAGCCATGTAAAGGATCTAACAACCACTTCCAAGTATCGTGAATGGTGTCCTACAAAAAAATGTTATGCAATAAAACAAAGAACTCCCTCACACCCTCCTCCTCCTAAGCTAACAATCGACGTCTCCATACCCACGCCAAACCCCCATCCTTCCACCCTCGCCTAGACATCTCCTCCACTGTAACCTCCTTATACACAGGTAAATCAAAGAGTCTGGGGAATTTTAATCTTAATGGTTTGTCCCCAATCCAATTATTGTACCAAAATAAAGTACTTGTCCCATCACTGATAACCCGCCGGACATTGTCATCAAACCAATGTCCCAGTCCCCTCACGGACCCTACTAATCATCCTCCACCACAGCGAGCTATGGTTTCCACCCTTCTGAAGCTGCCCCCTACCTCACCATAACGAGCCTAACTCTATACCACAACCCCTCCTTATCAACCAACATCCTCCAACACCATTTCCCCAACAAGGAGATATTAAAAGCTCCCACCCGCCTGACCCCCAACCCTCCGTACTCCTTAGGTAAACAAATCGTATCCCATTTTATCCAAGCTATTTTCCTAATATCCCCCCCCCCCCCCCCCCCCCCCAAAAAAAAACTTTTAAAAAGAGATTCAATAGAAGAAATTATACCTATGGGGGCTTTGAAAAATGAAAGAAAGTAAACCGGAAGAGAGGGCAAGACAGATTTCAACAATACCAGACGACCACCAAAAGAAAGGAATTTATTATTCCAGGACGATAAGTGAGCAACTATGCGATCAAGAACATGTTTCCAAAAACTCAACTTCCGCGAATCCCCACCTATAGGCAGCCCCAAATAATTGAAAGGAACACTCCCCTTTCGACAATTCATAACCAAGGCCGCCTCTGACAACCAAGAATCAGAAACATTAACCCCTGTGAGCATGCTTTTGTAAAAGTTCACCTTCAAACCCGACACTTCCTCAAAAAAAGTAACACCACTCTCATGGAACGCACGTTCAACCAACTTTTCTCACCAATAATGAGAGTGTCATCAGCAAACTGAAGATGATTTATCTGCACCTCATTAACACGACCTATGCCATACCCATGGAACAACTGCGCCCCCACCACAGCTGACATCAACAGGTTGAAACCTTCGGCAGCCAGCAAAAATAAGAAAGGTGACAAAGGATCCCCTTGACGAAGGCCCCTCTCGATTGAAAACTCTTCTATTGGGCAGCCATTCACAAGGATAGAAGCCTTTGTTGTCCCCACACATTCATTAATTCATTTCCGCCATAACGTTGGGAAGTTCATGTGACCCATCACCAAATCAAGATATTTAAGATCCACAGAATCGTACGCCTTTTAAAAATCTACTTTGAACAAAAGAAGCTCCTTGTTCAGACGTTTCGCTTCATCTACCACTTTGTTAGCTATCAGAATTCCATCTAAAATTTGCTTCCCCTTGACAAAAGCCGACTGGGTGTCTGAAACCACACTACCAAGAATACTTCGCAACATGTTAGCAAGAACCTTAGCCAACACCTTGTACACACACCACACAAGAGAAATGGGTCGATAATCATTTAACCGCTGCGGACTGTTCACCTTCGAAATCAAAGCAATAAAAGTTGAATTTAACCCTTTAGTAAGTTTTCCGTTGCGATGAAATTCCACCAAAAATTTCATAAAATCTTCTTTTAATAAATCCCAAAATTGTTTGATGAATTCAAAATTGATACCATCCGGTCCTAGAATTTTAAAACTATCACAGTCCCAAACTGCCTGCTTCACTTCTTCTAAGGAAAAGGGCCAAGTTAAAGATCATGCTTATGTGAATGATAATTTACTGAAATTAAGGCCATCCACAGTCAGCCTCCCTACCCTTACAACTTTGAAATGAGTAGAGAAATGTTGATAGACCGCTGCCCGAACATTTTGCACCCCGTCAACACCGACACCATCAACAGACACCACATTAATATTATTATGATGTCGCCGGTTCGACATAAACCCATGGAAAAATTTGGAATTTGCGTCGCCTTCCTTTAACCAGTTCATTCTCAACTTTTGCCAATTGATACTATTTTGAGCACGGGCCAAAGAATGAAGATTCACAGACAAGTCATGAAGTTCCTCTACCTCAACATCAAGAAGTTCCGACCCCTTAGCCTTGATATCTAGAAAATCAATTCGACTTTTCACATCCATAAGTGATTTTGATGCCATTCTTTTAAACTTGCTTTCATCAATTTTAACATATTCCTCAACACAAAACCGGCTCAGCCTGTAACATTGAAGGAAGACCATTTTTCACGAACAAAAGCTTTGTACCCAGGGTAGTTTAACCAACACTTAAGCATTCGAAGCGGACGTGGTCCCCAATTTGCATCATCAACATGTAATATTAACGGGACATGATCAGAAAGCCCCCGTTGGTAAGCAACCTGAAAAGAATTAGGCCACATCGCACACCATTTTTCAGACAATAAAAACCTATCAAGCCAACTCATAGTAACACCATCACCTCGAAACCAAGTAAATAACCGACCACATATTGGCAACCTGCTAGGCTTTAAGTAAATAGACTTTTTTAAAAGCTTAAGTCTGAATCTTTTATTAGAAAGGTTAGGTCAGGACGGGTCTTAAACGACCTGACATATTCCCACCTTTAACATTGAATGATTAATATGATAATATTAACTAACAGATCTGAGACGACTTGACATATTCTCACCTCTAACATTGAAGGACTAATATGATAATATTAACCAACAAAATATTTTATTGAAAGAAAAAAAAAAAAAAAAAAAAAACTACTGTTACCCAAGAAAACAATATAAATACAACTGTGTCACAGAAGCATAAACACAAAACACAAACACCAAAAGAACGCACAAAGAGAAAACAAAGACGCGCCTCGCCGTTATTCAAGGTTTATCCTTCTCTTCTATTCTCTTCCTTCACTCTGCACAATTTCTAGGTTTTTTTTTCTGCGATTCTTTTTCTTTTACTCTTTCACTACTTTTTTTTTCTTCCAATGCATTCGCATTTGCATTTGTAATGTCTTTTCATCATATTGTTTTGTTTCGAAATTTATGATTATAGATTCTGTTTTTCTGAGGTTTTTCTATGCTCTGCACTTCAATTGTTTGTTTAATGTTTTAATTGGCACTGTAATGTGTTAAATTGGGTTTGATTTTATTTTCATTGTGTAGAACTGTTTAATTGGGTATCTTTCAAATTAGAGTTCTAAGATGTTGAAGAAAAAAAAAATGATGATTGTGTGTGAATGTGTGTGTGGCTAGCTATGAAGCACAAACACATACACCGAACATGTAGACACCGGTAACAATATAAGAAAATGGTAGTGAATAGTGATTGAATGTAATTACATGTGTTAGTGTCAGACATTGGACACATCTTTAATCCTAAGTGTCGTGCTACATAGGTGGCTAGATAGTTTTTTTAGTTTGATGGGCATGCACCAACAGTGTAAAATATCCAATAAGAAACCATCAATCTGCCATGTCATAGAAATAATTTCAAAATATCTCTGTGACTTGGAGGAATACACCCTCCCGGTACTGTTATGAGCAAAAACCCAGTTCATTGAATAATTGATGTATCTAATCTATAATATTGACCAGATACATCAGTTATTCAATGAACCTAACAAATGGTGTTTTGCTTACAAATAGGGACCGGAGAGTGTACAGGATGCTCATACTATCTTACATTGTCGGTGTATCTTCTATTTTCTACTTTTATTTTGCTGTTGAACTTTTTTTTTTTTTTTAAGAAGCTAAACTAGCCCACCTAAATTGACACTAGAGAAAATCGAACCTGAAATCTCAAGGAGGAGCACACTCCCAGATCCCAAGCCAATACCACTAGGCCAACCCAAGTGGGTTTTTGCTGTTGAACTTCTTGCTTTGGTCAATTGGCATTATGAACTTAATCTTAGTGTTAGAATTGTATTTGTACTGAGTCTAAGTGCAGTGTATGATAAGTATTAAAAAAAAATTGTGGTAGAGTTTGATGTTTGATTTTATATGCTGTTAATTTGATGATGACTGTGTTGAGGATTTTGCTTTGTCAATTGCTGTTTTGTTGATCACTCTATCGTTGTTTTGTCTTTGTTGTGTTTGTTTATGCAATGGACCTTTTTGCATATGAACATTGCTTTGGCCTGAGAAATTACTGTGACCTTACATAGTCTCCGTTCTTGGTTTGCAGTTACTGACAAGCAAGGGTTATTTGGGTGTCGCATTATTTAGTTTTGAGGTTTATGACTGAGTTGGAGAGACGTCTTCAAGCATCTACATCAAGATTCAGAGGCACTCTCAAAGTTGCTTTCATTAGTTTCGATGGACCACCACGTTCCTCGAGAAATAGGTCAGGATTCTCGGGCGGCGAAGACATTTCGCGTTGAAGGTCGTGATGCGGATAGAAGATCTCCTCTTCATTCAGTTTATCGCATGCCGTTATCTTCAAATGATTCTCAGGCAGATCATCCAGTTGGAACTGATAACAGGATAGAATCAAGGGATCTGAAGGATATTAGAGATATCCGTAGCGAGAAGGATGTGCGTGTTGAAAGTCGAGGAGATGACAGCAACAAGGGCACCAGACATGAAAGGGATAGTCATAATGAGACAAAAGGTGATATTAAGACAGACAAGGTCACATTTGGTTTGGTTAGCAGCCCCTTGAATTGGAAAGACTCGAAAGATTTTAGGGGAAAAAGATACGGTGATTCTCCTGGTGGGAGTTTGGATTCCCGGCATATGTCACATGGAAATACACCAACAGAAGTTGGAAAGGAGAATTCTACCGCAAAAGATAGGGACTCTTTAGAAGTTCATGAGACTGCTGGTGAAAACAAAATTGATTCTAAAAGTGAAGATAGATTTAAAGATAGAAAAAGAAACGACGGGAAACATCAAGATTGGGGAGACAAGGAAAAAGAGAGAAGTGATCGCAGAAACAGTACACAAGTTAACAATAACATTGGTGTAAACAAAGAATCTGCCAAAGAAGATCAAGAAGCAGAAAAGTTGGAGAAGGAGAAGAAAGATATTCCAAAAAACAGTGAAATTTCAAAAGAGCACATGAAGAAGGAACCATGGAATGGAATGGAGAAAGAAGTTTCATATAATGAGAAGGAAGTTGGTGATGGGTCGGTAAAAATTCCTAAGCACGAAACTGTGTTACCAGAACAGAAGAAACACAAAGATGTTGACAGCGGGAAAATTGTTAATGGTGAAACTAGAGATAGGAGGAAAGAACGGGACAATGATTTAGAAGGAGATCGACCTGATAAGCGCTTTAAATCTGAGAAGCAGTCAGAAGATGGATTTGCTGGTGAGGAAGAGACTGGAGAGAAAGAGAGTGAAGACCATAGTTGTAATGTTCAGCATCGTAAGAGGATACAAAGATCGAGAGCTAGTCCTCTTGTCGGCAATCTTGAGGCTCGTTTTGGACCCCACGCCCAAGACAATGAAGGGTATTTTCTTCCTATACCTTTTCATTTACTTATTTGTGAGAAGTTAGTTATCCATTATTTTATTTTTTTCAAATATGCTTTTAATATATACAATGTAATTTTTAGTTATAAAGTTTAGAATGACTTTATAAAGTTTATATTTTTTCAGTTATCTTTTTATTTTGTTTCTCAATTTTCATGAGAGGACTCTATGTCTACTTTTTTGCGAGTTAAGGCATTTCATAGGGTTATCACAACATTAGTCAACAATTGTTCATGGGTATTTTCATAGCCTAAAATATGTAGGAAGAACAAGTGACCTTGTAATGTTCAGAATAGGTGAATTTTTCATCATACAAATCAGTGTCGGTAAGTAAACACCTTAAAAAGAATATTTATATTGGTGTATCAGTAATGTGTATTCGTTTTGAATCGCAATTTCTTCTAACATCTTAATTTCTTCTAACATCTTCTAACATCTTAATTTATCAAAGCATATATCTAATGTGGTAACTGTTGCACACTGACAAGAACTTAATTTAGGCTGTTTCTCTTATATCAAATTGATATTTTTCTTCCTCTGCACTGCATTACTCTTTGTGCCTTGAAGCATCCTGTTGATAGAAGTTGATGCCTCTTCTTTGATGCTTTGATTTAATCCTACTGTTTTGGTTTTTTGATTAATTGTCCTTTGTTCTATTTTAGTTTTTATTTTAATAATTACTTCCTTTCACTTATTTTGCAGGTCTCAAGGTATTCTGCCATATTTTTTTCAGTAGCTCAGTTTTTTGGCATCTTGTAGATTCGTGCTTACATGAATTAGTTTGGGATGTCAACAGACACCGCTTTATTTAGCCCATTCGTTTACAATTCATGATATTCGCTCTCCTTCAAATTTACTCTCTCCTTTGTACTACTCCCTTTTGAATGTCCTGTGTTGGGTGGTAGGGTATTAATATAATATGCTATAATTGTACCCAAAAAAGATATATATATATATATATATATATATATATATATATATAGAGAGAGAGAGAGAGGGTGTATCAAGTGAGAGGACCTTTTATTATGAGAGGATGAGAGGATTGAATAAGAACCTTTGGATTAAGTTTAATGGTTGTGATTAATTTGCTCATTGGAAAAATCTCATGTTCTGTCTGTAGTTAATAAATTTGTTATCTTCCTCCTAGGCTCCTACGCTCCTATCTCCCTACATCATCCATACTCATGTCCGCGTAACAGTTGTTCCTCAAGAATAAAAAATTCCTTTTGCTCCCGATTTCACTTGCCAAATGAACATCAATTTGATACCTTTAATCAATACACGTTAGGGATTTCTGCAATTGGGTTTAATATAAATTAGAGGTTTTAGCAATGGTACCACAAGGATAAACAGGTAGAGAATATATTTAAGCAATTTGATGGTTTATAATTGAAATCGATGGTAAGAAAAATTGGGGCATGAAACAAAAAATTAGTTTTAGGTTAAAAATTCCAGAAATTGTAGAGACAAAATATATGACATTAAAGTATAAAGATGATGATTTAAACTATATAGGCCTTTGTGGTAGAAACGGTTGTGGTATTGAAGAAGAAGTTGCAGAGCAAAAAGGCACAAGAAAATGAAGGCGATGGCGTTTTGGGGAGAACTGAAGAGTCGTGGAAAGGTGGAGCTGAAAGGATGGTAAAAGGATAACGTACAACATGATTTTCAATGAGCAAATTAATCACAACCATTAAACTTAATCCAAGGGTTCTTATTCAATCCTCTCACCCTCTCATTTAAAAAGTCATCTCATTTGAAATGCCCTCTATATATATAATATGCTTGTCGATTATAGTACTTATTGGTGGAATGAAAAATATTGGAGCTAGATATGTGTATTATTTCAATTGCATGTCCATTATATGTAAGTTCTGGCATTTCAGGTAAAGCAGGAGTACCACATGTTACATATAAAGTTGGTGAAAGTGTGCTAGAACTGATCAAGTTGTGGAAGGAATACGAATCATCTCAATCACAAGTTGAAAAAAATGCTGAAAGCTCTAACGATGGCCCCACTCTTGAAATTCGGATACCAGCTGAGAATGTTACTGCTACAAATCACCAAGTAAGATCAAACTTTGTTATTGTAATTTATATAAGTGCCTTCGTTTTTGGGGACATGGTACATTTATGACTGTTTTACTGCTTCCTGTTGCTGATGATTCCTTTGTTCGTATTTTGCTTTATTTCGGATTGTTTCTTCATTTCTTCTGTTGTTGTAATCTCATACCAAGTAACAATTATATTTGTTGTTTGGGCTTATGATGGTGTTCTTGAATTTATTTCTGCTCTTGTGTTTCATATAAAATCACTTTGCATGTCATTTTCCACTGCTACTCTTTTCGAGGTCTGCCTTTGGTTTTATCTTATGCCTTACATGAATGCAAATCTTAAATTCCATTTTATAAATTTGTGTGATTATCATGGACAATTTTTATTGACTCTTCCCTACCTTTCGGCAGAAAGTGGAAGTACTTGAGTTCATAAAATGATTTGATGAGATGAAAGTCTTTTATTTGTTTATTTGCCATTTTTATCTTACACCAATTCTTGAGTTAACTTCTTTATATTTAGGTCCGAGGTGCCCAGCTATGGGGGACTGATGTGTACACATATGACTCAGATCTTGTTGCTGGTAAGTTTGATTACTGAAAGGATGTGACCAGCTTTTGATTGAAAATGACCGGTGTTGGCTTGTTGAAAACTTGAAATTAGTACTGATGTGGCAATTTTTTTGGACAGTTCTCATGCATACTGGTTATTGTCGTCCAACAGTGTCTCGTCCTCCTGCGGCCATACAAGAGTTGCGCACATGCATTCGAGTGCTACCTCCTCAAGATTGTATGTCCTTTTAGATCATAGTAAAGATACACTCTTCATTATCTGCTAATACCCTTCACCACAAAAAAACTACTAGCACACTGGCACTGCTGTCTTCAATAACATTTATTGTGTCCAATTGGTTTAAAAGTGCTAACTGGGATATCTATTGCACCAAGCACCCTCGTGGAACTTATTTAATTGTTTATGCATAATGTCAATATATATTATTTTCTTCTTCATAGTGAGTAATCAACTAGTTCTGTTGATTTCCCTTCATTTCAATCACTGATATGCTTTATCATTTAAGCTCTATTTGGATAATCTAAAGATGTTGATTCTGTGCAATGTCAGGCTATATATCCACCCTGAGAAACAATGTGCGTTCCCGAGCTTGGGGTGCTTCAACTGGTTGTAGTTTTAGAGTTGAGCGGTGTTGCATTGTGAAGGTAGAGTAAAAAACGCCTAGTGAAATCCCTTATCTTTTCAATTTTTGTCTACTGAAATTATGCCATCTTTTCATTACAACTTTGTCTACTCTAGATGCTTGTCATGCACTCAAGTTTACTCTTTTCCATTCCAAATAATTTTTTTATATCTTATTATGTCGTATGAAAGAATTTGATGACTAGATTTGCACAAAGGCTTCCTTGTTGTTTACATAACATGTAATCTTTGAGGACATAATATTTGGGAGGCAAAAGAGTGCTTGTTCTTGTATTGTGTCTGTCATATGGACATGTTCACATTCATACCTGTCTTTGTACACAGATGTTCGTTCTTACTTAGAATATATAACTACATTAATTAGTTTTTAAAAACATTGCGACTCAGACTGTTTTTATTTCTTTGGTTTTCAGAAAAGTGGTGGAACTATTGATCTTGAACCATGCCATACTCACACATCAGCTATTGAGCCCACCCTTGTACCAATGGCTGTTGAGCGGGCAATAACTACCAGGGCTGCAGCTTCGGTTTGTCCACTATTATCTATACTAAACAAACTTTTTGCATTCACAATAGCATTTTACATCATCATCTTATAACCTGTTTACTTTATAAGATGCCCAAACTGTCATTAGCAGTGAGAAAAATTGGGTTGGAGAAAAATGTGTGCTTGTTGGAATTTTTATGGTGGAAAAAGTTTTTGTTTGATTCCGTATGAGGGACTTGCTAAAACTACTTCACATTTACAATTTAAAAGTGATTTACTTTATCATCTAAACAAAATCAGTTCTTCTAACATATCTTGAAAACATTCCTAAGCTCTAGTCATTTTTTTCAACTTCATTTTTTCAAAATAAAAGTCTTTTCAAGTAAACTATTTCATAATCAATTTTACCAAAATCTAGCACAAACAGAACCCAACTTATTTTCATTTGTTCTTCAGAATACATCGCGGAAACAAAGATTTGTAAGAGAGGTCACAATTCAGTACAACCTCTGCAATGAGCCCTGGTATGTAGCTTTTAGTTGGCAAAGTATTGTGTTTTATCATAGAACAAAAACAAAAACAAAAACCAAACCTTGTGGAATTTTTTAAATATTTTAAGCTATGCTCTGTTTTGGATGATAATGTTTCTTGTTCCCCCTCTTGGATAGAGGGTGCCACAGTTTTGTTTTTGTAGCTTGTTTTTAGTATTTAATAATATTATTATAATTACCATCAGGATTAAGTATAGTATCAGCATTGTTGCTGACAAAGGACTAAAAAGGCCACTCTATACATCTGCTCGCTTGAAGAAGGGAGAAGTTCTGTATCTGGAGTCACACTCATGCAGGTATGTTTAAGAAGATTCTTGGCCAAAATGAGTGATGTGCATGTCAACTGTATTTGATTTCCCTTTTAAAAAGCTTATCTTCATAAGCTATCAAGTACAAGATTCAACTGCATTATTATAAATTATTTGAAATCATTGTGGACTCTCTGCGCCTTCTTTCACTAATGGCTTCTCAGTTTCCATTTGATCCAAGTTTCACTGTTATTAGCGTCATTACCGTGTTATAATGTGTATTTTTTTCAATAATTTATGGAAATCTAAAAAGGATCCATGATGTCGGTCTTGAAAATTAGTCTCGCTATTCTGTTTCCATGGTCCTCTTGAAGTCTGATGTATCATTGAAACCATGAAGAAATTCTCATTATTATCAATTATTTGTAGATATGAGCTCTGTTTTGCTGGAGAGAAAATGGTCAAAGATATACCAGCAACTCAGTTGCATGACCCAGATATAGGAAAGTCTCAAAATCATCACATGCATTCCACAAATGGTGAAAAAGCTGATTCGGATAATGTCACGATTGATGTATTTCGCTGGTCTCGTTGTAAGAAGCCTCTACCCCAGAATGTGATGTGCACAGTTGGCATCCCCCTGCCTCTTGAACATGTAGAGGTATTTTTGAATCAATCGTTTGGATACATAAATAATGTTGTTAGAATTAATTGCAAAATGCAAATATTTGCAACTTTTGTTCAATAGTTATTGACATTTGTATTTTCTGATGATAGGTGCTAGAGGAAAATATAGATTGGGAAGATATTCTATGGTCTCAAGCTGGTGTTTGGATTGCAGGAAAGGAATATGCCCTTTCAAGGGTGCATTTCATGTCAATGAATTAGTTCATTCACCCGTTTTGTTTTAAATGGGAGTCGAAATGCAGAAAGAAAACAATGTTGGAATGACCTAATGCATCAAAGATTATAAAAAGGAAGATAGTGTCTGCTAGAATTTTTTATTCTCAATAAAAAATACTGTATGTTCTTATCTGGGAGTCTTTCCCCTCCCTGTAGTTATAGATGCTGTATTGGAATTCTCGGGTTGAAATAGCACTAGCGATTCGTTACATGCATTGATGTCAATGTTGCATTCATTATCTGTTATTTAATTACAAGATGTTTGTTTATTGAACAATGATGAGATGAGCTTATTAGAACTCATCAATGGAAGAGTTCAAGCGTAAGCGGTGTGAATTGTTACAGATGAAGTAGTTAGTCTTCATGATCAGGCTTGATGTGATATCTCTAATAAAATCTTTAAACACCATAAATGTTTCTCCACTTTCATTGTTTTTTAGCTTCTGATTAACCTTAGCGCAACTGGTAAAGTTGTTATGTGACTGTAAGGTCACGGGTTCAAGTCCTGAAACCAGACTCTTGTGTAAAAAACAAGGTAAGGCTGCATACAATACACCAAACGGTGGGACCCCTTCCCAGACCCTGCGTATACGGGAGCTTTAGTGCATCGGGTTGCCCTTTATTTAAACTTGGCTCTCATGAATTTGAATGGAAGTCTGCACATAACTTTTGTTTTGGTAGGACTTTGCCAGGATGTATCAAATGGCATTGGTTGTGTATTACACTCCAAATTATTCCACCATTAGTGTGTGGAAACTGGAAAGGCAATAAACTGAAGCCAAGTGAGTGTGGCTGCCCATCAGATTCAAAATGACATCCACAGTTTTCTTCATCACTATTTTAATTCACAAATGAATAATCAATGTATCTAGACTATAATATAAACTACATACACCATTTATTCAATCAACCTAAAAAATGAATCTTCTCTTATATTTAGGACCGGATGGAGTGAAGAATTCAATGATTTTCATGGATCGTTGACCAAAAGACAACAATCAAGAGAAGTGGTCAAAATTGCAAACATTTGCACCAACGGTAAATAAAAGTTTGTTGCACCACTTACGCACTCTAGACATAGCCTTTTTTCTATCCTTATACCTTTGTAAATCAAATATATTCTAAGGGCACTTGTTAAGAAAACTAAAAATAGTAAATTTACATTGAAAACTACAATTTTTAAACTTTTAAAAGTTGAATTCACTACTTTTCAACTAAACATTTATATTTTTATTTCCTTAACCAATGCCCTAAACTCCAAAAACTCCAAGGACACTCCAACGTTTCGTTGTCGTTAGTATAATAAACGATAAAATTTCACAAAAGACTACAGGTACAAACATGCCTTTTAAAGGAGCTCTTCCTGCTACACCTCATGCAATTTTTTCAATACATTTTTTATTGGTTGAAATTAATTTGATCACATTAGATTAAATGAATCTCAAATTGGATATGAGAGCCAATACATTGAAAAGCGTTTGTTAGAAACATGTAGCTAACATTTCTGTTGCACTTTCCTGAAAAATAAATAAAATGAAATAAACATTTGGAGAGAAATATAAATGGCCATCCCTGCTCACAGCAAAACACTATATGCTTAATTCACAAAATAAAACCACAGCCACATCAAAAGCATATACATGTATAGATAATTTAAAAAAATATATATATCCTTTGGATGAATTTTTTTTTTCTAACAACTTCGGATAAACATCTGGTTGGTGGCTATCATGCCAACAATGATTTTACTTATAAATAAATAAACAAGATACTAGTATTACCAAAGAAAAATATGATCAGATATAGGAATTTGATTTGATTGGTAAAGATCATTCAAATAACAATAAATTTTCTCTCATGAAGTTTTCTCCTGTAACCTGTATTACATTTCCTCTAAACTTTTCACATCAAAATTCATTTCACTCCTTTTTTTAGATAAAAGACTAATGCTAGCAAATGCATCATTGTAGGGAAAGATGTACCCCTAACAATCATATGCAACACCACATAAAATATTATTGAGAATAAATAATAATAAAATAAAAAAGAAGCTCTGTTCATCCTCATTTCAAATTTCACAAATCCAGTTAAAGCTTTTGCATAGTAATGCAATTAGGTTGTTATAAGATATACATTCACAGCTATATCTGCATCTAACCCAAGATTCCTTCCCAATCTCATCTCAATAAAACTGTTACTGACAATTATATGCAGAGCCTATACAAAATTTCATGTTAACATTGAGCATTGACCTAAAATCAAATCAAATTGTGGTCATAAGTAAAATGCAAATGATTGAATCATATCGGGCCATTTGCAGCCAACCCGCAAATTGAGTCACCATTTGATGACAACGACATATCTCAGCCCAACATCACCACTTGTCCCATTTATTCAAGAAGTCGTCAAACATAGATGCAGAAACTGATTCACGTAATGAGAATGCAGTCTGTTCTTGCATTGAAGAAATAAATTGAACATCGGGAAGTTCGTCGAGATCTGATGGTTCATCCACGAATGCCCCCCCTAAACTACTGAATAACCAGTCATTTCGTTCTTCGCGGCGGATGAAATTATGCAAAACACATGCAGCTATGACGATATCCCGCTGAGTCTGAAAAGAATACTGAGGAGCAAGTTTCATGATTGGGAATCTAGTTTTCAACACATTAAATGACCTTAAGATAGTATTTCTCAGAAAGCAATGCCTGTGATTGAACAACTCCTTTGCATTTCTTGGTAGGTGATTAGCACCTCTAAACTCATAAGGCTGGTACCGAACCCCTTGAAAAGGAGCAAGAAATCCTTCTGTATTTAAGTATCCTTGGTCAACAAGGTAATACTTTCCTATAAAACAAATCCAAAGGAATTAATAGTTATTTTTAATGTAATGTGTAACAGCCTATAAAACACAAACTCACATGGACACCGAACACGACATTGACAGGTGAATATTGATAATGATTTGAGAAAATTAATTAATTGAATGTAATACACGTGTCAGAAGCCAGACACGCCTTTGATCAAACATTCAAACGTGTTTGTACTACACAGATAACTAACAAGGACAGATAATGAATTCAAGATCAGTCATAATGCTAACGAACCTTGAGGAATTTGTGGGAAATTCTGATCTGGGTCATCAAGGACTGCCTTTAACACCCTTGAGTCGGTGACAGAACCTTCCCAACCAGGAAAAATGAATATAAACTGAAGGTCAAATGTGCAAGCTGCAAGCACATTTTGAGATAGGATGCCTTTCTTATTGCGAAATCGAGATTGATCTTTGGCCGGAACATGTGCAGGAATTTGCATACCATCAATTACTCCTATACAATCCTGAAACAATAGTAGGGAGATTGAAAAAGTCAGTAAAGTAGCACATAGAGTGATAAACAGGGAAAACTTAAAAGATCATACTAATATGGAAGAAGTAGCTAAAAGATCATTCAGACCTTGAAATATGGATAAAATCTAGCACTGTTAAGAATTTCTGGAGATGTTGCATCTTCAGGAGGTTGCAAAAATTCACGCGATAGTGATTTAATAGCTTTCAATACATTATTAAAATGTCGGCTAATGGTTTCACCCGAGTGCTGAAACCGCTCCTGAATCACTCTATTACGTTCACTATGGCCAATGACATTTAAAAATATCGCTAACTGCTCCTCTATCATTACACCAGAAGTATCACGTAACATGGATCTCTGGCGGAAAATGCCACAAAGCTTCTGAAATACGTGTCTGTCCATCCGCAACATTTCACGACAAAAGTCATCGTGTCCATTCAGCACTTCTGACATAAATCCACATCTCCTGGGTGATAAACAACGGGAAGGATGTTTGGTTAGAGAGCTATGATAATAGTATCCAGCAGCAGCCGCAACAAGTTCCATTTCATCCAATTCCAAGTCAATGTCACCCATGCTGATTGGTGTATCTGCAAAGATAAACTTCAAAACTACGAAAGGTACAAGATAACATGTCTTTCGGATATATCTAGTTGATATAAAGCATTCTAATTCCAATCATGCATAAAACAAATCTAGTTTGAAAACAGAGATATGTTGGCATTAGAAATTCAAAATATAAACTGATTAACATCGGCTTTGAGCACAAAATCAAATTAGTTATAGTAACTAACATCATTCCTTTGCAGGCTAGTTAACTATACAAAGACTAACATCATTCCTTTGCAGTCTAGTTAACTATACAAAGGTATGAGACCATTTGTAGCCAAAAACAAAAAAAGGACGATTTTCTCAAACAATTCAAATGGAGGAAACACAAAATTTTCCCTGCAACCATGGCATTCTTTTTTCACTCTTAATAGAGATGAAAACCTCCCGGGCATTAGGGTGATTCTCAAACAAATCCAAAGCAAAAAAGTAAACCCTTTCATCAAGACCTTGCATCTCATCCAGAACATTGATGCACTTGCTAATTGAAAATTTGTCCTCATTCTTCATAATTGCATTTGCCCTCATTTTTGAAGCAGCTGCTATCTGCATCATGGCATCCACTATGGCATCACCAGAAGCTTTTCGGCCCCTCTTCCGACCACCACTAGCTGGAACACTAGCTTGACGCTTGTGTCCGTCTAACATGTTCGCATCATCTCCTGAGCCTGAAGAACCATCCTCATCATCGAAAGCCATTAACACTGCAAAAACACAGCAAACAATTCAGATTTCAAATTCTTGCAAAACACAGCATAATAAAACAGTATAACAACCAAGAATCAAAACACACATAAATTGTAAGCCCTGGTTCGAGGAAAATTACCGAAATAACACAAATAACCAGCCCTAAAACCCCCAAAGTTTCAAATTTTCAATGCAAACATAGTACAGTATAATAAAACACATCATAGCAACCAATACACGGAAATTTAAAACACAGATAACCAACACTAAACCCCAAAACCTATATATGTAGCACCTACACTTCAGATTGAACATGTGCACAGACACCGACACGTGTGGTTACACATTCAAATAGTTCACTTTCTCAAATTATTACAGCTATCTACATGTCAATGTCGTATATGACGTCAAGTTTCATCGATCAAAACAGACAGAAATTCAAAACCCAGTTAGAGGAAAATTACCAAAATACAAATAACCGGCCCCAAAAAAACCACCCCCAAATAAAAGAAAACAAATTGGCAATGCAAAAAAGCACAACATATCAACCAATAATAAAAAAAATTATAAATTTAAACCACATATAACCAACCCTAAAACCCCGCAAAAAATTCAAATTTCGCAATGCAAACAAACCACAGCACAATGTAACACAACACAGCAACCAAGAATCAAAACACAAAAATCTAAAACACAAATAACCAACACTAAACCCTAAAAAGAATCAAATTTTCAAAGCAAACAGAGCATAGCATAACATTGCATACAAAGCACAGCATAACACATCATACCAACCAATATATAAAACACACAGAAATTCAAAACCCCATTGAAAGCTAAATTCCCAAAACACAATAATCACCAACCACATCCCAATAACTTCAAATTTTCAACAATAATAAGCAAAAATTCAAAAACCCTAAAACCACACAAAAATTCAAAACCTCAGAGAAAGTTAAATTCCCAAAACACAAATGATCATACCCACATCCTAATAATTTCAAATTCTCAACAATAAACAAAAAAATTCAAAAACCCAAAAAAAAAATCCAAAATCTAAAATGGGACAAAAAAGGAACTTTATTTTCATTTTTAACATGGAATTGGCAAGAAAATTATGAGAAATGGAAAAGGAAGAAAAGGGTCATACCAAATCGCACAATGCTATTGGAGTTTTTCGATTTTGAGAAACGAAACTGTGGAGGAAGATTTTTAGTGTTGTTTTTGAGTGAAGCAAAGTGGGAAATGTAGTTGCAAGTGCAAAACCCTAACAACGCTGCGTTTTGTGAGTTAATTTTTAGTTTTTCGCAGTCACCTATCACTTCCTACTGCCATTATATACTAGTCGTCATAGGGTGGCAAAATGGCCCCACTGTGGACCGACCCGACCAACCCGTTTAGCCCGTGATTTTTAACGAAAGGGTGAAATCGGCCGAAAGATAAATAAAATGAGAATGCTGCTCTCCGTCTTGCAAAATACACTCTCATCCTGCAGGCATGACAATTTTACCCTTGCGCATGTTAACTAACGCACGTGTAAAACTGTGCGTTAGTTAACATGCGTTGCGCGAGTTAACTCACGCATGTGTTAAACATTGTGTGACTTAAGCCAGACACTGCGCAAGTTAACTCACGCACAGATTTAACACGTGCGTGAGTTAACTAGCGCACAGAGGAGGTTTTGTTTTTTGTTTTGGTTTGGCATTTTTGCTAGCATGTATGTAATGTTTGCTCTCTTTACACACTTTGTGCTTAGAAGCGAGTTTTTAAATCTATTTTGTTTTTTGCCACTTAAATGTAATTTTGATCCCTCTATTTACATATTCTTTAAATTATAATCCTTATATTTCTAAAACCGGTTTTTTGATCCCTATGTTAATAGTCGAGATTTTTTTTTTCGTTATATTTCATTTTTCGTTATTCATTCAAGCACGTGTTAACTCATAAACAAATTATGAAAAAATGAAGGACCAAGATAAGGGAAAATGTCATAAAAATGCTAAAAAAAGCGCAAATGTAATATACATTCAAATCCGACAAAATATCATAAACAAAACTACACAAGTTATAATGCCTAAACCCTATTGTTGTGGACTCCTGCTCCGTCGTCGTGGAACCTGCATCTGCTCAAGCATGCTCCACTCAGACTGTATACCCTGCATCATGCGAAGTACCTTTGGATTACCAAACACATCAGGATGCCCCATAGCACTATCCACTCTGGCTCTGATGTTGGCGATGATCTGGTATGGGTCGGGAGGATGTCTAGCCCACTGCTGGTCAACAAGAACCTCCTCGTAAGGAGGGACAGGACGAGGAGGTGCCTGAGCTGCGTAATCAGGAATGGCCGCAGGGGGTTCACAATAGGATGTGACACTCTAAAGAACCACCTCATGTACCCCCTACTATGAGCCCACGGTTCGTCCTCTGGCACCGGATCACCCCTCCTGCTGGCTGAGGACATGTAGAGAAAACTCCAAGAAAGCCTGGGCCACGTCATCTGTCGCAGTAAGCTCAACATCTGTAGGAGACCTGGGTCGTGTCTGGACATACCCATACTGCCTAAGAACCCGCTCAGGCAAGTGACGGACCATCCTGTCTCTGCCGGCCATGATCCATCCGGAGTACCAGCATATGTCATGAAATGGCGTGATGTGTCACCGTCTCTCGTACGGCCTCCAGATGACATGAGAGTGATCCATCGCATCAATGGCATCTGTGTAGTGTCCAGGTTCCGTAAAGCCCTTAGGAGGTCTCCACCGACTCACAAGCGGGGCTACTGCCGGGTCGTACACATCACTAAGAACCCTCAGAATGAGGTTCGTGAAGTGCGCCAAAGTTCATCCCTGCAAACACAGAACCAAGTATATATCAACACAAGTATTATACAAACAAGATAAAAAAGAAGAAAAACAAGTTAAACAACGCACAAATTTACGATCCAATAAGTTAAAAAGAAGAAAAACAAATCTTACCACAAGCAGGGTCATGTAACCACCACAGGAGGCCACTGATGAATCGGAGGGCAGAGAGAGCTGCTCATACAGGAATGCTAGCCCCATCCCACCCCATGATCAGTCGTCCAAATCTTGCAGCGCAAGCAGCCACATCAGATTAATGTTTTTGATGTTCTTGCGGGAGAAAATGGTCCATCCAAGCAAGAGCAACATAAACTCCTTAACGCAAGCTAACCTAACTTGAACTCGCTCGATATCTTCCTCCTCTGTGTCAATCTCAACCAGCTGGTTACATCTATTCAGGAGCTCCTCGTAGCGCCTCTTTAGTACACCAAAACTGATATACGAACCACTTGCTTGTTCAGCTCCCTAGCGGCATCCTCCTCGGAAATAAGCAGGTTCACCTGCATAATCTCCATTGCCTCGACACAGGTTACCTCTCTATCAGAAAGGAGCTTCCCAATGATGGGGGATGTCTAGGAGACACGCAACATTATCCAGTGTGATGGTCATCTCCCCAACGGGTAGATGGAAGTTGTTGGTCTCCTCATGCCATCTCTCTGACATCGCACAAACGAGCCCGTGAGAGATGTTCTCGTACCCACTATTCAGGAGGGGAGTTAGACCGGACACATTCAGTACATCCCAAAACCAATTATTTTGTGCTCCCGGTTGAGGCACTGTCAAGTTTTTCAGGCTCACCCTATGCTTTCTCCGAAACTAAAATACAAAAACAAAAAACAACAAACAACATCGTTAAATGAATAAGTTGTAAAATTACCATTAAAATAGTAAAAAGAAGTAAAATAAACATTAAAATATATGTACATCGGCATTGACCCATATCCTGCATGCCACATGTCCACCAAAGCGAGGTAAAACTGAGAGGTTAGAAAGCCCCCTGCATAGCCATCCGGTCCGGCCTCGTACACCTACCTTCGGCACCCCCTGAAAACGAGCCCCAACATCATCATCTGCTGAGCCTGAGGCTGAGCCTGAGGCTGCGCAATATCTTCCTGCTGCTCAGGCTCCTCAATATGAGGTTGCTCCTCCTGCTCAACAACAGGCTGCATATGATGATGTTGCTGATGCTGATACGCCTCAAACTGATACTGGTGAGACTGAGGCTCCTCAAAATGATACGTCTGAGGCTGAGGATCCTGATAAGCCTGATAATCATGGTGATGTTGCATCGGATCCATCGCCTGGGATGGCCCAGGCCCAACATCATAATCACTGGCAAAGTCTCGTGCCCCCCACTCTCCCTCGACCTCGGCCATGCAAAGGAGGGACTACTGCTTGCTTCTCCCTCCGTGCACTATTAGTAGAGGTAGGTCTCCCTAACCTAAGTCTGTCAGTCCTCTCCCTCTAAGACATATCTGCACAACACAACATTTTAAAAAGCACAAAATCAATGACACATTTTCACACGGACATTGTGTCATTTCTAACACTGTCATTTCAATCTGTAATTTACCACATTGTTGTCAAACATACTATATTCTAACTAATTTCATCATTAACAATCCAGAAAACACAAATTTTCATTGACACATTTTACCAAACACCTAGAGTGCAAATTTCAATCAACATAAATCTAACAGTTTCTAAACCCTAAACTACCACAATGCACTATAAACAACATCTAAACAACAATTCCTAAGTTAAATCATCACTAACAATCATAAAAACTAACATGCAAGACAAATTTTTAAAAACCTAAAAATGTCAATTTTCTTCAAAAAAATCTAAAATTTCAACCAAAAAATGTAAAGAAATGAGATAATTATCACTTACTTGATATTGTGGACGAAATTGGCTTTGAATGGCGCAAGAATGGTGAAAATCACACTTGGAGGGTAAAAAATTCAAATTTTGGAAGTTTGGGAAATGAGAGAGATGGGTTGCTGTGTTGCTGTTATATGACTTAAGTAACGCTGCGCAACTTAACATGCACAACGCTACTTAAGTTGCGCAGCAGATGTAACTTACACAAGGGCATTTTGGTCAGTTTGGCTGAGCATAAGTGTATTTTGCTGGGTGAAGAGCAGGATTCATAGAATGATTTGATTAAGAATTGTTTTAACCAAGATCAAGAATGGTTAAAAAAGTAGTAGAAGTAAAAAATTTAACACTTTCATCTAATCACCTTGATTTTTGTGACTTTTAGATAATATGTTATTAATGTCAAATATTTTTAATAATTTAACAATAATGATTTTTTTTTAAGAAGTTAAAATGAATTATATTACCAACAAAATTTGTCTTTCCCAGCACAAGTTGTACTAAGAAAAAACAACACAGTTAAACAATATTTACAGAAAGAACCTGGACAAAAAACAGAAAGAAAAACTCTTAGCCTATGCCCAACATTGTGAACGGACTAAGCCACCAGCCATGATAATTGAAGGGAAGTGTAACGATCCTCGCCTTCAACCACCTAAAAGCGAGAGACTTAATCTTTTCAACAACCTGTAAAACCGAGCATTCTTTATTATTAAACAGCCTGTTATTTCTTTCTTTCCAAATTTCCCAAACTGTAGCAAACCATATGACTTGAGAGATTGAGCGGCGTTTCTTTGCAATTCCACCACTAACACTGAATTGGTTAAAGTGAGCCGTCACTTGAGCTGGAACAATCGTAGAGATGTCTAACCAGCGATAAATAAAGTGCCACACTGACCCAAAAGTATTACAATGTAAAAATAAGTGCTGAGATGATTCAACTGAATCACAACCTGCCACACAAGACCTTGAGTCACGGTCAAGAACACCACGATGATGCAGATTGTCCTTTGTAGGCAACCTATCACTGAATAATCGCCAAGCAAATAAAACAACCTTCAGAGGGACATCCTTGTGCCAAAGGTCAGAGACCGTAACCTTAGAGTCTATAGGAGAATGATCAGTTAGGAAACGATAGGCACTTCGAACAGAGAAACCATTGACAATGATTGATCGTCGATATAAAAAAATTCCACTATTGATAAATATGAATTAAATCTATGATAAAAATGGACCTAATATTTTCTTACATTCGTGTAATAAACTAACTCATTTACAAATGGATAGTAATATTTGAACAATAAATTTTTTTTCTCAGTCTAAAAGAGAAATAGAAAGAGAACAAATAAAAATATAATGTGAGTATGAAAGAGAGTTGTCAAAAAATTATCACTTGTACAAATATCATTTAACTTTACAAATATATATAAAACTAAATATTATTGACTTTTATATGTGTTTAGTCCCTGCAAATAGGGGTCATTTAAAAATTGGTCCTTGTATTCCTTGATCCTGGCATTTTGCCCTGCCAAAATTTAGTCACTTAAAATTTCGTCCCTCTCCCCACTTAATCACTAACAAATCACTAATTACAAGAGTATTTTTGTAATTTCACGTTTGTAATTGCAGTGACGTGGCAGTAATTAACTGGGCTGAGGGACCAATTTTTAAGTGATTAAATTTTGGTAGAGCATGTAAGGATTAAGGAATACAGGAACCATTTTTTAAATGACCCCCATTTGCAGGAACTAAACACATATAAAATCAATATTATTAGATGTTAGACACCAAAATCAAAGTAAAAGAGTGATAAATAAAAACATAGTGTTAGTATAAAAGTAGGAGAAGTGAAATTGTTGCAAAAATTGTCTCAATAGTTGTACAAATATGTTTCGCTGCTTTAAAATCTCATTTACACATTCTGTCCAAAAAAAATAATACTACTCTCGCTCTGTACATTTCGATCTAACCCAACTGAAGAGACGATAATGCCCATGTGCTAGTTAAGTCATGCATCGTGACTTAACTTACGCACCTTGTAATTTATGCACAGACTGGGCGTGAGTTAACTCACTCATGTGTTAACGATGTGCGTGAGTTAAATCACGTACTGTTTAACACATGCATGACTTAAGTCACGCAACGTTAGTTAACTGACGCATAGTTTTACTTAGTTAACTAGTGCAGAAACATTTTGGTCATAGCTGCAAGGCAGGAGTGTTTTGTGCGGGGCGAACAACATTATTCGGAAAAAAACATCCCATTTGCACGTTCAGTTTCACAAGGTTTGCTCCATAAACCCTTTTACTACACAAAACCTCATCCCTCATCCCTCACACTTTCAAATCACAGTCATACTCTTCAAACCCAAACAAAATCCAAAAACGATGTCGTTTCTCATAAAACACCTCAACAACATTTCCCGCAATTCCTTTTCTACCCTCCGCCGCTTCTCAACCCTTACCCTTCCACCCATCCCGGACACCCCCACCACCGCCACCTCCTACGACACCCTCGCCGCCAGCTTCGCCATCTCCGGCGACTTCACCTCCCTCCACTCCATCCTCAACAAACGCATCGAACACGGTTTCTTCAACACCAAAAACACCTTCTGTTTCATCACCAACACAAACTTCACACCCTCCCTTCTTCAAAACCTCATCACCACCCTCTCTCGTCTCAATGCCGGTCTCACGCGCCGTAACGCGTTTGATTCACTCATCACGCGCCTATGCAAGCTTCGCCGTGTCACGGACGCTCTTACCGTCGTCCAATCCATGTCGCGCGTGGGCGACATGGATAACGAACTTAAATCATGTACTTTCCATCCAATATTAAGTTTTTTAACTAAAGTTAAGTCCCTCGACCAGGCCAAACGCGTGGTCGAGGTAATGTCTGAACTTGGTGTGCCGTTAGACTTAACGGCACACAATTATTTTCTTATGACTTATTGTTATATTGGTGACGTGGAGGCGGCGGTTAGGGTTTTGAGGACAATGGAGGAGGAAGGTTTTTGTTTTGATTCGCGAACTTATGATGCGCTTGTGTTAGGCGCGTGTAGGAAGAGGAATGTGGTTGGAGCTTTGGTGTTGGTGAGGAGGATGGTGGATGATGGAGTGCCGATTTTGTATTCGACACATATGTTTGTGATTGAAGCTTTGGTGAAGGGGGGTTTGTTTGAACAAGCTTTGAGTTATGTGAGGTGTTTTAGTGGGAAAGATAAGGGTTTGGATTGTGAGCTTTTTGGGTGTTTGGGTGGGAAGCTTATGGGGATGAGTAAGTCGAAAGAGGCAATGCTGGTTTTGAGGGAAATGGAGGAAAGGGGTTTGAAAATGTGTAAGAATGTGAGAGAGTTTTATGAGATGAATGTTGGAGTTGGAAAGGATGATAAATTGTTGGAGTAGTTGTGATTGATAGCTATGTAGCAACACTTGTAATGGAAGACGTGTCTGAAAGAGGCTACGCTGGTTTTGAATGAAATAGATGAAAGGGGTTTGCAAATGTGTAAGAATTTGAGAGTTTTATGCGATGAATGGTGGAGTTGGAAATGGTGATAAATTGTTGGAGTAGTTGTGATCGATATCTCTGTAGCAACACGTGTGATGGAAGACGTGTTTGTGACCAACACGACATTGATACATGTCATTATTTAATTAATTCATTTTTTCTTATTTTCACCTATGTCGATAGTGTCATGTCTGTGTCTGTGCTTTATAGATCGATAGTAGAGTTATAGTTGTGATTGATAGCTCTGTAGTTGTAGCAACACTTGATGGAACGTGGGTCCGGGGTCCGACATGTGTCTGTGACCAACGCGACAATGACACACTTGATTATATTCAATTAATTCATTTTTGCAAATTTTTACATCTGTCGACGTCTGTGTTATGTCTATGTTTCATAGATTGATATGGAGGTATAGGAAAAAGGAATTAAGTATAGCAAAATGGATACTCTATGGCTGGTTGTACAGTACAGAGTTACAGATTGATTATCCAGTCTTCATGGCATTTGTTTCAAATTTTATAGCTTCATGTATACAAGGGATACTATTTGTTATATATTCCTTTATGAAGCATTGAAAGAGGTTATAGAAGAATTTTTTGTTACAGGAAGATGCTGTAAACATATGATTCTGTTCTGTTATTTCCTAGAAGAGAAGTGAGTACTTATTCTGTTCACGAATTCATTGGTGCTGATCAATAACTAAGGCATTCTTTATGTCATTGTTGAGTAAATATGAATATTTGAAGTTAACAATTTTACTAACATAGTTGCTATCTGTTTTTGTTTATGTTGTGGTTGCATCATATAGCCTATGATTTTAGTATAATCCTTATTCTTTCTGCATGTTTTTTCTCATTTTCTGGTACTTTACATGCTTCCTGGTTGTTGTGGTTCTGTGAACTAAGGTAAGATCCTTAACTTTTTAAATTAGTGAAATTTATACTACGGTCTGTGAAGCATGACGATGTGTATATGATGAAATTCCATTTACACATTCATTTTAACAAAGCTTTTCATTTGCTCCATAAACACTTTTGCCACACAAAAACGAAGCCTCGACTCTCACTTATGAAATGAATATTTGAGTTGAAAATGATGATAAAGTGTTAGAGTTTTAGATGAAGGAATGAAGTTTAGCAAAATGGATACTCTAGGACGGGTTAGAATTTGTACATAAATTATGCTAGCATGGTTCTAGAATGATTAATATGACTAGCTATGGGGATTGAGATGGTTTCTACACCAATGTTTTTTTTTTTACAATTTGATCTCAATTAAAGGGAAGAACTTAAAGAAGGTAAACAACAAAATATGGTTAGCCGTAACTTGGTGTCTGTAGAATATGAGAAACAAAATACTCTTTAAAGGTGAAATAAAAGATCGAATAAAAATGGTGACTCAAATCAAAATTATTTCATGGGGGTGGTATATATATAGAATAGAGGGTCACTTAGTATTACATTATTTAGGTTTGTGAGATATCACCTTATGTTATTTGCTATACATCTAGTTTTTTAATCTCATTGTATTTGAGTTAGAGTATGAACTATGAAGGTGAGAAAAACACAAGAAATGAAAGGTTTATATTGTGTCCGTTAAAAAAAAAAAAACTACTTTTCTTTGTTAAAATAGAGTGCTTAAAGATAACTCAAAGATAAGGAGATAAATGATGAGAGAAATCTATAGAATTTATACCGGTTCACCCCACAATCTAGTACTTGTGTCTAGTTCCTTAAACCTTAAAAGATTTTCGCTATAATTTGAACTGATTACAAGAACTAAGGTATAGTCTTCTACATGACAATACCTTAGATTTATGACTAACCTAGTCTCTTTGTGTTTCCAAAGATTTTGGATATAACTTAGCCTTTTGAGGAGTTACAACAATGAAATGAAAGGATGTTTGGTGTGATTAAAAGTTTACTCTCACATAGAGTATAAGTGAATTTCTAGCTTAATACAAGTGTTTGATCTTGCAATGGAAAGTATATGGAAATTTATATCACATTTGAATTTATTTCTTTCTCTACATTAGCAAATTTGTTTATCTAAAACATATATGAAATTTTCTTACTTTTGAACATTGTTGTTTTATATTGTTTTGGTGTTTTGCTAAGTGTTGTAAGGTTGCTTATATAGCCAAGGGTGATTGGACTGTTGCCAAAAATGATTTTAAGATTGTAGAGTATATTTGTTGAAATAAGAGTCATTGCATTGACTTGTACTATTATTTGAGAGTAATCCTACAAATTATTGTCTCGTTTCTACTTAAATTCTATTAATATTTGCATAGATTGTGGCACATAACTTGTAATATAGTACCTTGTGTACATATGCTAGTTGTCTCTTCATTTGAATTACAAACTTGTTGAGAGAAAGCTTAAGAGGATAACATATTAGTTCACCAAAGAATAAGCTTTTAGAGAATCATATACTTGGCCATTAAACAACAAGCTTTCATAGGATTAGAGTCTTGCTTATAAGATGATGAGCTATGTCTAATCTTTTTGTTTTGAAGAAGCTATGTCTAATCTAAAATCAAAGCATGATGAATAGTTGAATTTAGAAAGTGTTGGCAATAAAAAGAGCTTTAATTATTGTTTGTAGGCATAGGCAATGCGAGTAGACATTGTTTTTATCAAATGCTTTGAAGCTTTGAATTTACTCTCTTTTTTTTTTTTTTGTGTGTAGTTCATGTGAAAGTCATTTCATAGTATTGAATCAAACAAATCAAGTGTTACCAATGTGATGTTAAGATTATACTGAACACCATTCCATTGTTGTGAACACCTATAAATGTAGGATCTTGCTAACAAGTGCCTTCAAGGTATGTAGAAATTATAATTTTTAAACTTTTAAAAAGTTGAATTTATCACTTTTTATCATTTTCCAACACAATATTTCTATTATTGTTATCTTAACCAATGTCTTAGGTACTCCTTAGTATTTCCCATAAATGTAGGATGGAGTTATCTTTTACTATACTAACAATGGTCATCAATCTCATTGTTTTTCAAAAAGTATTTATGATTAAATAAGTTTTTTTTCCTAAAAAATTAATGAATATTAGTTTTCGTTCCTAATAAATAAAAGGATAAGGGATGTTTTCATCCCCTACAAAAAATTTCATTTTGATTTTAATCCGATATTTTTATCGTTTTATTTTATAATTAATGAAAAAATACCCTTTTTATGAGTATAAAAATATATCTTTCTTCAATCTAAAGTACACTTGATTTTCGGTATGATCTTCAAAATCTTGATCTTGACTTCTTAGATGAGAATTGTTTTGACCTAGCTATTATAAAGCGCTTTTAATAGGCAAACATGATCTTCCTGGTATATGCAATCTGAAGTGTTTTTGATGTCTATTATGAAGTTCTTTTTTATTGAAGAATATTGTTCATGTGACTGATTTGAGATTTGCATATGATCTTTGACCTAATCTCGATCTGAAGTCTTTCTGATCAATTTGAATTTATTTTTAACACATTTTAATGTGTAGAATCATGTATCTTTTGATATACTTTCGTTATGCATTTATAATATCCTTCTATAAAGAAGACTTAAAGAAACTTGTTAAAAAACAACACATATCAGAATCATTCTGATTTATATGTTCAATTAAGTTTGTTATCATTAAGATATCAACTTTAGAAAGATTTTGTGATTTTCCTTAACACAGAAGAATTTGAGTGCCAAACAAACTGAAATGGCCAGAAAAGCTTGAAAAGAAACAGGATGATATGATGAAGCAGCAGAATGAATATGTAATCTAGCAAGCTGAAATGGCATAAGGCTCTGTTGAAAATGATGCAGCAGAAGCAGAACCCTCAAGATTCTTTGCACTCCCTTATCTTTATGTTTACATTTACTTGCTTCTGAAACAATTCTTTTTGAATATTTGTTATGTTATTGCATTCATGTTTTATCCATATCTTTTCTTACTTCTGTTTATATTTTTTGTTGATGACAAAAGGGGGAGTAAGACATTATAGTATTTAGGCTCCGAGTCCTCTAGGTTAATTAAATTTGACTTAGGAGAATTTGTCTCATCTCATAGCCTCTGGATTTAATGTGATATGCTTCTGAGTGACGCTTTATTACCTTATACGCTTAAAATGGATTTAATTAACATGGATAGAACTTAGGGGAGCATACAAACCTCACCTTCTGGACTATCAGACTTAGGGGAAGCTTACGAACCTCAAACCCTAAAGTCAACTTGTTAATTAAATTAACAACAATTGTCTATCATCACTTGTGTTTGTCATCATCAAAAGGAGGGAGATTGTCGGAACAAAATAAGTTTTTATAATGCCTCTAGAGTTTTAATGACAGCAAGATATTAAAAGATTAAATTGGATATGTTAATATTTAATCAAGTGTGCATGATCATAGACAAAAATTTATAATGTCTAAATCATGTATTGGTTATGAAAGAACAAATGTAGAGATTTTTTTTTCAAGAGAAGCTAAGTATCAAGCCAGAATCTGGAGAAGTCAGACTCTGAAGGCAAACCAGAATCTAGAGAAGGCAAGTCAGACTCTGGAAGCCAAACTCTGGATACCCGAAGACTAATTGTGCAGAAGTTTCTGCAAATCCGAGCTATAGATTCTCTGAAATTTCAAAGAGTCAATGGATGTCATTTTCAGTGAAGGACAACAGTACGACCTTATCTCCAACATCCCATGTGCACTTGTACAAAGCTACAACTATGTCTCTTTGGAAAAGAATGGTTAATTCATCACCAAGGAAATGTTTCAAATTCATTCCTTCATAAGACAATAACCAAATCAAGCAACAAATCAATGTTGTTTGATCAAGCCACTTAAAATTTCTTATCAACTTTCACATCTTAGAAGTTCATAAGTCTTATAGTCTGAACTGTGTTGTATTTTGTGAACACCTCTGATTGTATATCAAGTGTTCATGTTAAACAATATTTCTTTGTAATCTTTGTTTGTAAGTCTCTTGCTTGTGTACTTGAACATTAGAAGTCTCTTGCTTATATGCTTGAGCAATCGCAATCTTGTGTGATTATAGTAAAAAATCTCTTGTAAGTGACATGTGGAATGGACTACGTCCGAATTATGGAAGAAACCAGGATAATTGCTTGTGTCTTTCTCTTCTCTACTTTTTATCTCTTTATATCCGCTGCATTTAACTTTGAACATTGATTCAGATTCTGAACTCTTTCAGAAGTTGAATTTTGGACTTAATTAAAAAGAAGAAAAAGCTAACATAATTCAACCCCCTTCTTGTGTTTTTCTCACTTTCATAATCAATTGTTTCTTCAAAAAAGAGAATAGTTATTTGCGTTGAGTTCAATGATAAAATGAATTTCATTTACTAAAACACCTTTAATTAAAAGTGAGAAAAAAAGTTTATAAATACATCGTCTGATCACTATCATAAGTAAAAAAAAATTAATTTTAGATTCATTAGATAAATAATGTATATGATTTATGTTATAGAACAAATACATCAGTTATTCAATAAATATAAAATAAAATTTGATATTTTTTCTCATAATAGTGACCACTTGTAGTGTCTTGGTATATTAAAGGAACAAATATATTAAGACATATAATAAACATTAGGCTTAAATGCAATTTTGATCCCTCTATTTTTAAAATTGTTAACTTTTGATACCTCTTTTTTTAAAACCTACTTTCTCATCCCCCTAGTTAGAAAGTCAACAAAAAATTTTGGTCCCCCTTCTCTTTGGATGATGTGACATGATCATTAATGATGTGGATCCTATGTAACATTGTTTATGTGACACATCTTTTGACACATCATTTTCACTTCATTAAAATTTGAATTTAATCATAAAATTAAAATTTTAAAAAAATTGAGGAATAAAATTAGAAACCCTAAAGAAAAATCCCAAATTGAAGTACACGAAATTTTATCCTTCAATTTTCTTCTATTCATCATCCAATCGATGACTATGCATGAATCAACCATTGATTATTTATAATTATTATATCATTATCATATTACAAGGTTGAATGGATTAGGAAGGTTTCTTTTGATCGTGCAGAACAAATCTTAGTACTGTGACCTAGGATACAAGAAAGGAAATTGGATTTTGAACAGTGTAATATTATAAGGTTTCATAATCCATTTGATGGCTACACCTGAATTTCCTTTGAAAAAATTTCCTTATAAGGCGTTATAATATTTTGAACAAATTTTCTTATAAGGCCTTATTTGATTGCCTTATGACAAATTGATTTAGTGTAGCCAACAAATTGAATGGATGGTGAATCTTATAAGGAAATTGGATTTTGAACGGTATAGCCAACAAATTGAAGAAACCTTCGATGTGCTCTATGCAATTCCATTGACACTGCTAAAGGGTGTGCTTGAGTATTTTTTTTTTTGTCATGTCTGTTAAGAATAAGCTTGTGTTTGAGGAAAATGATGTAATAGCGAGACCTAAACTCCAGCCCCTCCATAAGTCATGAAAATTATAAGTTGGAATTGTAAGGGTGTAGGTAGCCCTCATACAGTTGCTAGGTTGAAGTACATAGTACGAGTTTATAAACCGGATATCCTCTACTTATGTGAGACTCACAAATTCTAATAAGACTGAGGAATTAAGATATGTTATGGGGTTTGATTCTTGTTTTATTGTTAACCTACAAGGTCGTAGTGGAGGTCTTGTGTTATTTTGGAAATCTACAGTTAATTGTTCCATTACAAATTACTCAAATAATCATATTGATGCTGAAGTGGTGGATATCAGTAAAGGAAAATGGCGCTTAACTGGGTATTATGGTTTTCCTGAAAAATAGTAGAAGGAAAGATGCTTGGCAATTTTTACGACAATTGTCAAATACCTCTAGCTTACCTTGGTGCATTTTGGGTGATTTTAATGACATTCTTTCTTCTACTGAAAAGAAAGGAAGGAATGAGAGGGCTAACTGGTTATTAAGTGGTTTTTGTAGAGCTGTGCAAGATACGGGTCTTGTAGATATTCATATGGAAGGGTATGCTTATACCTGGTTCAAAAGCCTTGGTACAATTAGAGCAGTTGAAGAAAGACTTGATCGTGCTTTGGCTATTGATACTTGGAGCAATCTCTTCCCAAATGCAATTTTAGAAAACTTGCATGCGCCATCTTCAGATCACTATCCTATTATGTTACTTTGTGAACCAGGTATAAGATGTAGAAGAATGCAATCACGATTCAAATTTGAGAATGGCTGGCTCCTTGATCCTGATTTCAGCAATTATGTTAAAGACAAATGGAGTGGTTATGGTGCTCAACCAATTGGTGATAAATTGGATATGTGTGCAATGGATCTCTCGAGTTGGAATCGAACTCATTTTCAACAATTCCGACGAGATATTGATGATTGTCATAAGAAACTCGATGTTATGCGTGGTCAAGTGGATTGTGACAACATCAATTCTTTTAATTCTCTCAAAAACCGAATGAATCAGCTTCTTGTGCAAGAAAATGGATTTTGGCGTCCACGCGCTAAAACACATTGGTTACGAGACGGAGACCTCAACACTAAATTTTTTCATGCTGCAGCTTCCTTAAGGAGGAAAGTGAACCGTATTACTTCTCTCATTGATGTCAACAATAACCGCGTTTCTGATGAAGAACAACTTTGTGTCGTTGCACATGATTACTTTGTTGATCTATTCCAAGCTCAAAACAGTGACATTCAACCAGTTATTGATATCATTCGACAGGTACCTTTCCCTCTACCTTGAATATGACAAATATTGCTCTTATTCCAAAAGGAGACTCTCAAGTCTCAATGAAGGATTGGAGACCTATTGCTTTGTGTAATGTGGTGTATAAGATTGTTGCCAAAGTTTTAGCAAACCGGTTGAAGTTAGTATTGGATAAATGCATCTCAGATAGTCAATCAGCTTTTGTGCCTGTGAGGTCTATCTTAGATAATGCCATGGGTGCTATTGAAATAATTCACTACATGAAATCAAAGGTTAAAGGTAAGAAAGAGGACGTTGCTTTAAAACTTGATATTAGCAAAGCTTATGACAGGATTGATTGGAGTCACCTTCGAGGGGTTATGACAAAGATGGGATTTTCTGATCAATGGGTTAAATGGATTATGATGTGTGTTGAAACGGTGGATTACTCTGTGCTTGTTAATGATAATGCCACAAGTTCAATCATTCCAGGAAGAGGTTTGAGACAAAGAGATCCACTATCCCCATATTTGTTTATTATTTGTGCTGAAGGTCTTTCTGCGCTTATTCGAAAAGCTGAAGCGATGGGTTAAATTAATGGTGTCAAAATTTGTAATAATGCACCAATTATATCTCACCTATTGTTTGTTGATGATTGTTTCCTCTTTTTTAGAGCCAATGTGGACCAAGCAAATAAAATGCGAGCCATTTTACCTACCTATGAGAGAGCTTATGGTCAGGCAGTTAACCTCCAAAAATCGAAGATTTTTTGTACTAGAAATATTTTAACCATATATCATAATAATATTGCAAGCATTTTGGGCGTGCAGGCTGTTCTAGGTACTGGCAAATACTTGGGGCTTCCTTCTCTAATAGGAAGGAGCAAAAAATCCACTTTCAGTTTTATCAAAGATAGAATTTGGAAGAAGATCAATTCATGGAGTAGTAAAAGTCTATCAAAAGCCGGTCGTGAAGTTCTCATCAACTTTGTGCTTCAATCTATCCCTACCTATTTTATGAGTTTGTTCACTCTCCTTGTCTCTCTTTGTGATGAAATTGAAAGAATGATGAATTCCTTTAGGTGGGGTCATTCAGTAGGTCAAAGTAGAGGTATTAATAGGGCTGGAGACTTATGACAAATCATGGTTCGTTGGTAGCTCGACTTTATAAGGCACGATATTATCCTTGGTGCAATTTCTTTGAGTTGACTTTGGAACATAAACCTAGCTTTGTATGGCGAAACATATGTAATTCCAAATTTATTCTCAAAGCTGGAAGCAGATGGAGGATAGGTGATGGTGAGGATATCTCACTTTGGTATAATAAGTGGATTGCAAATGATGTTACACTTATCCCACATGCTAATGGAGATTTTCCTCTAGCTGATCTAAGAGTCTCGGATTGCATGCTACATGACCGCAAGGAATGGAATCTACCTTTTCTACAGTCAATTTTTTATCACTAGGTAGTTGAACATATAGTGAACACACCACTCTACCCACCAGTGACGGAAGATCGACTCATCTAGAAAAAAGAAAATCATGGTGAATACTCTGCTCATAGTGCATATCGTTTTTGTGTGCAAGAATTACTTGATACATCCCATTTCAAGATACAAGGCTCTTGGAATCTAATTTGGAAGCTCAAGATTCCTCCAAAGGTAAAAAAAAATTATGTGGCAAATCTATAGGAATTGCTTACCAACTCGTGTACGTCTAAAAGATAAAGGAGTCACATGTCATATGGATTGTACATTGTGTACGGTGGGCAATGAGGATACACTTCATTTATTTTTTCAATGTCAAAGTAGTTTAAATGTTTGGAGTATACTTCCTTTCTTTTCTTCTATTTATATTTTGCTACAACAAGATATGGATAACAAGAATATTTTTTTCAAAGTATTACATGATTTATCAACAGAAGATGCGGCTTTATTTTGCTGTTTGTTGTGGAGTATATGGAAACAAAGAAACAACAAAGTATGGAATGAGGTAATTGATACTCAAGTTTATGTTGTGGAGAGAGCAAATGATATGCTTCATGATTGGCAAGATGCACGTAGGTATCGTAATACATCTTTTGCACATCCGCGACAAGAAGGAAATATGAAATGGATCAAACCTGTTGAAGGAAGATTTAAGTGCAATATTGTTGCTTCTTTCTCACAACTTTCTAATAGAGTGGGGATAAGAGTTTGTATAAGGGATGATACTGGCACTTTTGGTTTGGCAAAAACTGAATGGTTTACTCCAGTCTGTGAGGTACATGTTGACGAAGCTCTTGGATTGTTATCAGCTTTGGAATGGGTTCATTAATTACACTTGGGATCTATCGATTTTGAGCTTGATGCCAAAAAAGTGGTGGATTGTTTTTCATCTGCACGTCAGGATGTTATAGAATTTGGGATGATTATCCATAATTGTAAAACTATCTTTGAACAATGTTATGTCAACTCTAGTGTTGAGTTTGTGAGGAGACAAGCAAATGAGGCAACCCATAGATTAGCTAGGGAGGCCACATCTTTAGCTAGTTTCCAGATTTTGGTAGAAATACCGGATTGTATTGAACACATTATAAGTAATGAAATGATATAAGCTTCTTTCCTTCAAAAAAAAATGAAATAATGATTATAAATAATCAATGGGTGATTCATCCATAGCCATCGATTGGATGATGAACCTCGAAATTGAAGGATCTATTCTTGTGTTCTTCAATTTGAGATTTCCTTTTATTTAATTTGGGAATAAAAGAACAGTTTAGGGTTTCTAATTTTATTCCTCAATCCTTTTTTTTTTAATTTTAATGTTTAATTTGTAATTTTATTTTATTTTATGATTATATTTAAATGTTAATGAAGTGGAAATGATGTGTAAAAAAATATGCCACATAATCAATGTCACACCATCCAAAGAAGAGGTGGACCAAAAAAATCAGTTGACTTTTGAACTAGAGGATAGGAAAGTTGATTTTGAAAAAAGAGGTATCAAAAGTTAACAATTATAAAAATAGGGTGATAAAAATTGTATTTAAACCTAAACACTATAATGAGGTAAATGAAGAAAAACCGATTTCAATTTTTTTTTAAAATGAAGTAATTTTCTTTTTTTCGTTTACAAAATGAAGTAAACTTTGGTGAATTTTCTTAAATCCTTTTAGTTATATTTTTTTTTCGAGTATATATTCTTTTAGCTTTGTTATCCACTTAAATAATCATAAATATCCATAATTATTTTCTAGCCAGCAGTCAAATCATTAGCCATAATAGACAAAAAAAAACATTTTTAATAAAGAGACAAAAAAATATCATTAGTCAAAAACAATCAAGACACTTAATTTTTTTTCCACTTTTATCATAAAGAAGTCTATTTTTATTTTTCAGACAAAGACCAAGAAATATTCATGGACCTTTCAAAAAGTGGTTCATTTATATCCTCCAATTCTCGAACGCATAATTTCTTCTATTCCCGTTTATGGTTAAAAACAACAAACTAATAAAAGATGAAAATTACACTCAATCTTCTATGATTGATTATTATCATTGTAATCTTCTTCACCTTTTCACCAAAAGAGAGGAAAAAAGAACGAAAAAAAGTGAAGGAGATAATCCAATTTGTTTATAGAACACTTCATCCTATCGCAAAAACCTCAATACGACAATGTCATCACCAAAAAAACCCAAACTCCCTTTTCCTTTGAAGACTCGCCTTTCGATTTCATTGATTATGACTTTAACGGATGCTGCATGTCGATCTAACGGTACCGTTAACCGCCGTCTTCTCAACTTTCTAGATAACAAAACATCGGCTAAAACCACTCCCATTAATGGTGTTTCCTCAAAAGACATAACCGTTAAAGCCGAAAGTAAAATTTGGTTCCGTCTCTTCACTCCCATCGGCGTCAATGTTGGCGCCGAAGGTGGTAGTGACACGGAAACCACCTCTCTTCCTGTGATAATTTTCTTCCACGGTGGAGGATTCACGTTTATGTCTCCCGCTTCATTATCCTATGATGCCCTTTGTCGGAGATTCTCGCGGGAAATGAACGCCGTCGTTGTCTCCGTCAACTATCGCCGCACACCGGAGTATCGCTACCCGACACAATACGAAGACGGAGAAGCCGTATTGAAATTCCTTGACGAGAACAAATCCGTTTTACCGGATAATGCTGATGTGTCAAAATGTTTCCTAGCTGGGGACAGCGCGGGTGCAAATTTGGCGCATAATGTTGCGTTTCGGGCTTGCAAAGCGAGGCTCCAGAGAATTCGGTTAATCGGATTGATTTCAATGCAACCGTTTTTTGGTGGTGAGGAGCGAACAGAAGCAGAGATTCGCCTTGAAGGATCGTTGATGATTTCAATGGCGAGGACGGATTGGATGTGGAAGGTGTTTTTGCCAGAGGGTTCGAACCGAGATCATAGCGCGGCTAATGTAAGTGGGCCGAATGCGGAGGATTTATCCGGATTAGATTATCCGGATACGCTTGTTTTTGTGGGTGGGTTGGATGGGTTATATGATTGGCAAAAGAGGTATTATGAATGGTTGAAGATATCTGGAAAAAAAGCTCAGTTGATTGAATATCCAAACATGATGCATGGTTTTTATTCGTTTCCTAATGTTCCTGAGTCTTCTCAGCTGATTTTAAAAGTCAAAGAATTTATCAACAATAGAGTCTCCAATTTTAATTGATGATGATGATTATTGTTATGATAATAACATCAATTAGTAATAATAAATTCCCACTTGGGTCATGATATGTAGTTTAGTGGTGGTATGTGTTTATTTTGTAACCTCAAGTGATTGTTTAAATTTCATTTGGAATAAATGTAAAATAAAAATTAGTGTCATAGTTTTTAATAATAACTCAATACTAGATTTCGAATTAAGGACCACCGTATGGTATGTTTATGATGTTGCTTAATAAAGAGAAAAGGTTATTTAAAATCAAGTTATAAGTGGTGTATTTTTATACGATTTCAAATAACACCCATTATTAATTTAAATACAATATGAGTGATCTTCATTGTTATTATGACAGTGTTCACATTTTGAAAGTTTATCCTTTGTTGAAGTTATTTGTATTTTATTGTTAGTCTCACAAGCTTAGGTTTTTAGACTGTTGAATATGATATCAGAGCCGGTTAATGATTGCGATGTGGGAATTGGACCCAAACTCATCTAGGCATGAGGGTAGGTGTTGAAGTTGTTTTGTAATTTGTTGTTAATCCCACATCGCTTAGGTTTTCGGGAGTCGGGTTAAGAATTACAATGTAGGAATTGGATTCAGGCCCAAGCTAGGCGTGAGGGTAGATGTTGATGTTATTTGTAGTTTGTTGTTAGTCCTACATCGCTCAAATTCCAAAATTGTTAAGTAGTGTATAAATATGCTTAAGTACCCTCATCTTTTGAACTAACTTTTGGGATGAGATTGAAGCTTATTTATTTATTTTTTTGGTACAAAAGAGGGCCAAACGCCCAGCAGAAAATTGAAGCTTATTTAATATACTTGAATTTAGAATATGAGTTTTCATAATTTGATATGACAAATCTGTTGATTAGTTTGCTTATGGTTTGAAATTGATATACATGTCAGAATAAGTGTTGCTTATGGCCTTCTCATCTCACATCATAATGTTTGATCATTTTACGCATTGGTAGTAAAGTGCTCTAGGATATTTGAAAAGATTATGACAAAATGGAATACTATCAAAATTGATTTGGTTGAAATATAATACACAAGGAAAGCTTGTGAAAATGTTGAAATTAGGATGAAATATAATGCATCGAAAGGTTGTGAAGATTGTCAAGCTTATTATATAATATTCTTACCAAAATACAATTTTATCTTAGTAAGATCAAATAAAATATAAAGGAAAAATCCATTCTATGCGTTTTATTTATTTTAATTATTTAGTTGGATGTCATCTATGACAAATTGATTTAGAGAGGGTGATACACCCTACTTATCTTAGAGCGAAGAAAATGGCACTTTTCTTTTCGAGTGAGAGTCCATTTCTAAAGAGAAAAGAGATGAAAAAAGACACTCTTCAAGTGACTGTAAACTTCTAAAGAGAAAATAGATGAGAAACGAGAGAAGAAAGTGAAACTTTGTTATTATTCAACATTTTCGAATTGGTTCACAGTTACATCATATATAACCAATCTTGGCATAACAACTTGCATAATCTAATGAAAAACTTAGTAGTTGCTTAAGACCCAATATATTTAGTAAAACAAAATATCATTATACAATATCATATAAAGTCCACAAAAAATAAATATTGAGACACTCAAAAAATTTAATAACATACTAGTAGTATAATATTTTTTTCCGAAAGTTCGGAGGAATCGTTGCCACTGCTGGTCCCTTTCTAACTCCGTCCATACTTCACCCAAATAAATCTCAATCAGTGTAAAAAAGCCTACCCCCAGTTATTAATTTGTGAGAATGTATTTTTGAAATCAGAACTGCTATTTAGTATGACATATTCCATATGAAAAGTCACGGACGCGTGAAATCCAACATTACACACGTGCAACAGTTTTTTCATTTTATTATATTATTTTATTTTAAAAACAGTAAATTAAATATAGAAACATTTATCAGACCCACAATCACGCACACCTCTCCCGCCGCTAACCGTTTCTAATTTCCCCTTTCCCGCCGCTTACATTTTCCTTGCCCCTTTCTCCCAAATCACAAACCCTTACCAGACCCATAGAGTTTGATATTACGGTCTCTGCTCATCATACTTACACTATCTCTGTTACTGCTTACCATCACAGTTGCCACTGATTCATAGTTACAAGTAAGTATTTGTGTATTTATTGTTTTCCTATATCAGAAGCAGAAGAAATCATTTTATCAATTAATGATATTCCATTTGTTTACATTAGTCGATTGATATATGTTTTTTTTGAATTTGTTGCATTAGTGCAAGAACAATTTGAGTCTTGTGATGAACCAGAAACAAATGTAGAACAAAAAGAAGTTAATGATTATTTAGAAACAAACGATGCTTGTGATGACAAAACACCACCTAGGATTGGGTTAAGATTTGGGTCAGAAGATGAAGTTGATGTGTATTACATGAATTATGCTGAACGTATGGGTTTTGGAACTGCTAAGATAAGTTCGAAAAATGGAGATGATGGAAAAAATATTTTACTTTAGCATGTGGTCGAGCCAGAAAGTACGCGAGTCAGTCAAAGAATATGTTGAAACCAAATCCTACAGAAAAAATACAGTGTAAGGCCAGATTGAATGCATGTATGTCTTCAGACGGAACTATTACAGTTTCAAAAGTTGTTCTTGATCATAATCATGAACCAAGTCCTAGCAAAGCACGGTACTTTAGATGCAACAAGAAATTAGGGCCTCAAATGAAGAGGAGGTTAGAAGTCAATGATCAAGCTGAGATTAATGTAAGCAGAAACTTTCGATCATTAGTTGTTGAATCAAAAGGATATGAGAACCTTACTTTTGGAGAGAAAGATTGCAGAAACTACATAGACAAAGTAAGGCGGCTAAGACTTGGGACAGGAGAGGCTGAAGCAATACAAAAGTATTTTGTGAGAATGCAAACGCAAAATAGCCAATTTTATTATGTCATGGATGTGGATGATGAAAGTCGATTGCGGAATGTGTTTTGGGCAGATGCAAGATGTAGGGCTGCATATGAATATTTTGGCGAAGTCATAACTTTTGACACCACTTACTTAACAAATAAATATGACATGCCTTTTGCTCCTTTTGTTGGAGTAAATCATCATGGTCAGTCTATGTTGTTGGGTTGTGCTCTATTGTCAAACGAGGATACAAAAACTTTTACTTGGTTGTTCACAACTTGGTTGGAATGTATGCGTGGATCCGCACCAAATGCCATAATTACGGATCAAGACAGAGTGATGAAGAATGCAATTGAGATTGTCTTTCCTAAGGCTCGTCACCGGTGGTGATTACGGCATATAATGAAAAAGATTCCAGAAAAGTTTGGTAGGTACTCTGATTATGAGTCTATCAAAACACTTTCGCATGATATTGTTTATGATTCTTTTAGCAAAAGTGATTTTATGATGAGGTGGGAAAATATGATTGAGCATCATAAACTCCAGGATAATGAATGGTTGAAAGGGTTATTTGATGAGCGACATCGTTGGGTTCTGGTATATGTGAAGGACACATTTTGGGCTGGAATGTCAACTACACAACGAAGTGAAAGTATGAACTCGTTTTTTGATGGATATGTAAGCTCAAAGACATCATTGAAGCAATTTGTTGAACAATATGATAATGCATTGAAAGATAAAATTGAAAAAGAGAGCATAGCTGATTTTGGTTCATTTAATAGAGAAATTGCTTGTGTAAGTCTCTTTGGATTTGAGTCTCAATTCCAAAAAGCATTTACCAATGCAAAGTTCAAAGAGTTCCAATTGGAAATTGCTGCTATGATGTACTGCAATGCATGTTTCAACAAATTGGAGGGTTTGGATTCAACATTTTATGTTACAGAAACTAAGAAAGTATATGACAAGATGAAAGACATTGTACTCATGGTAGTCTTCAATGAAAAAGACTTCATGCTGAAATGTACATGTTGCTTGTTTGAATTTAAAGGCATTTTATGTAGGCACATCCTTTGTGTGCTTAAGCTCATAGGGAAAACAAATTTTGTGCCATCTAATTATATTTTGGCACGATGGAGGAAGGATGTAAAGTGGAGGTATACACTTGTTAAATGTGGTTTTGATAATTTGGCTAGAAAAGCTGAATTACAACCTGTTGATAAAGCTTTTGACACCTTTTACGAATTTGCTTCAACAAGGATAAACAGTGAAGATGACTTAGTGAAAGTGATGAACTGGATTCAACACTTGAAAATTCAGTTGCCATCTAATGAAACATCTCCTAGAATTATAGAGGAAGAGTGTCCAGCTCAAAGCCATGCTATCATTCTTGATCCTAAACTGACTCGAAGTAAAGGGCGCCTTCCTTCAAAAAGGAAGACTTCTAAAGTTGATCAAATTGTGAAGAAGCTTGCACAAAAGAAAACTAAAAAATGCAAGTGATGAACTGGATTCAACACTTGAAAATTCAGTTGCCATCTAATGAAACATCTCCTAGAATTATAGTGGAAGAGTGTCCAGCTCAAAGCCATGCTACCATTCTTGATCCTAAACTGACTCGAAGTAAAGGGCGCCTTCCTTCAAAAAGGAAGACTTCTAAAGTTGATCAAATTGTGAAGAAGCTTGCACAAAAGAAAACTAAAAAATGCAACCGGAAAACTAAACAATTTCAAGATGAAGAAGAGGTAATCATGAACTTTATAATATGTATTGATATTATATTATAAATGTAATAGTTGATATATGTCTAATTTATGATTTTATATGGCAGGGCACATCTAGAGTTCCAGAAATTGAACATGAAGTGGTATTCAGATCTCATCTTGGTGATGGAATTGACACACAAGAGAGCATTCAAGGAAATAAAGAGTATATCAGTGAAACAAACCAGGTGCATATATAGGACTCAGTGTTTTCTATTTCTATTTCAACATTCATATTGTAGATGATTGGCTGAATGATATCTATTTTTTGTATGTATATATTTTAGTGTGAACAAAGTCATGAATGGCTGAATGGTTATAGTACTATAACTAATTTAGCTCCCTTCAATCCAAATCAAGAACTTATTGATAAAGTAAATCAGGTACCAAAATATAATTTACAGCTCTACATATTTATTTTTTTAACATTTTTGATATAGAAACAACTTCATTCATATAATTCTTTTGTAGGTTTCATATCATGCTCAAATGAGAAACCAAAATGATTCATATTTAAACTTTTAAAGGTGCTGGTTGTTTATTGTCTCACTATGGTAAAATTTTAATATAAAATCCTTAATACTAAATTCATATGTTTTGTCTTGTACGGACAACATCAAATAAATGATCAACCATCTTTATAGTTGGAAAAGAGAATTCCTTTTGTGATTTTGTGATTTTTTTGCTGCAGACTGTTGAGTGTAGTTTTTCTCTGCTGTGTCTTTTCTCAAATAACAGTAATTTCAGTTTTTATTCTGATTGTAATTGTGTCACTATGTAAGACAACATGTGCTCGTTACACATGGCTGCAAGTTTAAACTTTATTGTTTCAGATATTAGTATGCAGTTTTTCTCTGCTATGTATTTTCTCAAATAACAGCAATTCCATTTATTTTTTATGATTGTAATTGTCTCAGATTTTGCAGTCAGTTCAATTATAAACCCAAAGATTCAATAACACAAATCTGAAACACAAATAAATGAATTGGGGTTTCAAAACTTCCCACTCACATTCCATATTTCTAATAAACAATACAATTCTATATGACAAAGTAAAGTAACAACATTTTAGTACTCTCTACAATACAATATAAATTACATTTGTCAACCAAATTGCTTAACTATCAAACTACTGCACAAGAGATTCTTCATGTAGCCTGAATTGTAGTTTTCTGAATCCTTTATGTATCTTGTCATAACAGTGGAACTTAGCATTACACATGATTTTCAAGATGCCCATTTGTTGTTTTGATTTAATTTTAAGCCTGTAATGTTTGACAGTCCAACACCACATACCCCTCGACAATACCATGCAACTTAAAAACATCTCGAGACTAGAGAATAATCTTTGTCACTATAGGATCTCTGCATAAAGTAAAATTGCAACACAAGTCAGTTTTAAAAGCCAAATTTGATGATTATAATCTATCTTAAAAATGAAGGTGATTATAACTATCTTAAAAGTGAGTTCACAAGGTATCAGTGTGACACATATAGTCAATTTCTCCTCACTATTACTTTCATGAGTTGCTCTGATTAAGGAATAGAACTACGTGATGCATATACCTTAGCGCGTAATGTGCATGACGAAGTAGATTGAATTATGAAACGCGCATAGAAAGCCATTGGTGATCTCCGTCAGCTTAAAAGCTATGCAGTTGAGAATAGCAAAAGCTGATTCATTTTCTATCAGACAAAAAAGAATATAGTATTTAGTTTCTTAAAGTTGCTAAGCAATACTGCAAATTGCAATTGAACACTATATTGTATTTTTATTGTAATGTTCAATATGAACAAATTAAAAGGATTGTTGCTGATACCGATTCAATTAAAAGGAGACAAAGAGTTTCTTATGTAACTTTGAATGGCTGCAAATAAGTTAAGCAGACAGATATAGAAGCTGAAAAATGACTACAATCTGAGTATATATAGAGAAAACTATGAATAGAAAGCTTATGTAAAGGCAGCTGATAGCAATGTAGAACTGATTTAAACCGATAGTGCATTTACTCTAAACTCAACTTACATACCCTTGGTTAAATTTGGTTGAGCCATAATATCTCCCCCTATTTCTACAATCTGAGATGAAGGGACTACCATGGTAGTTTAGCCAGAACATGGTAGTCATTACTCGTGATTCAATTTGTTTTTCAGCGAAGCATCCACTTGCGGAGAACTACTTCGTCGCTTTTAAACTAGATGGCAGTTGCGGTGGCAATGTACTCCGGCGTCAGGGCTTGATAGCGACCACACCCGAGGTGAAATTTTTCATATTGAAAACAACGGTGTCATGGGGTCCCTCTAGGAATCTGAGATCTACACCGTCGCCGATGTCGTTCTGGAAGGTTTTCTTGTAGAAAGTGAGAGAGAATAAGGATAGGAGGAGTAGATAGGAAGAAAAGAGCACGGCGAATTTCAGTTGGTAGAGAGGAAGAGAAGAGAATAAGGAGATGAGAAAAGAACGGCCGACAAAAGCGACTGGTTTTGGCCAACGCATTAACCAATCCTAATAACTATAAGCCACATTTCCTAAAAAAAAATAACGAGATGCCGACGTCATTCTTGAATTTTCGTGGGATTCAATTCGAACCAAAGCATTTTCCTTTTGAAATCTCTATCTCTATTATAAACATTTGCCTTAATTTTGTTTTGAAAAGTACACTTGTCACTCAATCTTGCTTAACCTCATTAATTGATCTTACACTACTAATACACAATTGTTCTCACATTAATCCACATTAGCACATTGATTGTTGTTAAAATCAAATCATGTATATCTTTTCTCATATAAAGAACAGCCAACTTATTTTTCTTATTTGAGCAACAATCGTGGTTAGGTTACTCCTCCTCTTTTGAATTCTTTCACTATTTTTCTTTCAAATTATTCTTTCCAAGTATGTGTCTCCCTCAACTCTCTAATTTGCTCACCATTTTCTCCTTTTTGACTCACTCTCTTTCTTTCTCATGTTTTCTCCTCTTCAATCTCTCATTCTCTCACTTTTATTTCTTTGACAAACCTTCCGTACTCAAACTATTCTTGCGGCCAAATTTTTTGAAAAAATCTACGACATTTTTTTACGAAGAAATGAATATTTTGTAGTTTTATCTTTGTCTTAAATACGGTTTGTTCTATATTTTGTAGTTTTATTTTGTAGTTTTATTCTTTGTCTGTGTTCCCACTTTAACCTAATTTTTATTTTCCGATGATTCAATCTTATTGAGTTTGGTTTTATGTTTACCTTTTTTCTAGAGCATCGATCTTAATCTAAAAGATTTTTTTTTTTTTGTTTAACATGATGGTTTTTAATTAATTTTTTTAGGGGGATTTGGGAGTCCATCGTAAATATTCGCGTTATAATGTGTAACTATCATTTTGCCGTGAGCTCTTTGGAAACTTGTGTTCCTGATGTTAGTAAATCTATTGGAATGGTAAATCATAAATAAAAAATCTTTTATCCTTATCATTTTGCAGTGATTCAAACAAAATTGTTGATATTGTGTACTCCTCCGTTTCAAAATATAAGCAAAATTTGCTTTTTAGGTTACATCATTAAATGAATGAACCTAAAAAGCAACTTTTGCTTATATTTTGAAACGGATGGAGTAAATGTTATTAACTAGGACGACCTGTTTTGATTTATTTCAAAGTTAAATAAGACAAGAAGATATTTTATATGCTCTTTCGATTTTATATGTTTCAATTTGATCATAAAACCAATCTGATCTTAACATATGTCACGTGATATTTTTAAGCCAACCAAATATTAACATGTGTCATTGTTTCATCATCGTATTATTATGCATCATGATTAGGGGTTCAAAAGTATTTTGTTAGTATTTTTCCCTTATATATATATATATTTGATCAAACTTGCATCATTTTCATCTCATTATTCATTTCATTCAATGACATCTCTGAAATCAATTCAATCGAAGAATCATGAAGCATAATTGTGCGAATTTTACGTGTTTGATTCGTTTGATGACTAAAACAAGAACATCATGTAAATTTGCACAACCATCCTTATTGTTGTAAATCCATTATCTAAACAAAATATTTGGTCAATTGGAGTTTATGATCATGCTTTTCATGTTCTTATTGAATATCAATTTAATCAATTTTTATCACATTATTCTATTTCATTTTTACTATTCTATCATTAAACAATGACATTATTTTTTTCTGGGACGTTGCTTTCTAAAAAAATTTATTCAGAAATATTCAAATATAAAAATAATGTTATTCTAAAAAGATTGACACTTTTTTTTCGACATGGTTATGTTGATGAAATTTGGTAAAACTTTGGGCTTAGATAATTGACATCCAAACTTAATTGCTATAATCTCCGGTTAGACATTGTTAGGATAATGATCTTAATTGATTTGATTTGAATATATTCTTTTTTTCTTAATTTTGTTATGTTCTACTTTTTTTACAAGAATGTTATGTTCGACATAATATTGATCATTCTATAATAGTATATTATTGTTGGAGTTATTTTGGAATAAAAATATAAATCAATGATTATAATTCTAATTTCAAAAAACACTATCGTTTTTTTTTTTGAGGTAAAAAACACTATCGTTATTTATTGTCAAATAAACCAATACATGAATAATATGACATTCTTGTTCTATTTCCGTCGTTTCTAAATATGAATCAACCATTAATATAAAAAAATTAATCAACCAACATGTTTGACTTCTCTTGCTTGAAATGGAAATCTTATATCATCAAATAAAATGTATAATAAATTAAAGAATTAAATGACAATACAAATCCATTAATGAATTTATATGAAAAATAACCATTCAAATACATTTTACAAATCCTTTTTACCTTTTAGTTAGTATTTTAATCTCAATAGAGTGCAACAAAGATCCTACGCAAATCTTCTCCCATTTTCATTTTCTCTAAGATAAAAAAAATATATGATGCATCCCTTTAATTGTTTCTTACATTAGTACCATTCCATACCTTTATATATATTTAAATATGTGAAGGAAAAAAATTATAAGTTAAATTATTTTTTGTAAGATTTTAAAAAGTTATTAGGGTCGTGTATAATATTACCTCTAAAAAGGTCTAAGGTGGATATTTACTATTTTTAATAAAAAAACTAAATTTTATAATAACAAATAATGGTGAATAAAAATAAAAGTCTACTTCCCTAAAAAAAAAAATTTAGAAATGGTAATGTTCACATTTGGATTTGATTCATATTAGATGCACCAAAATATCAAGGTTTTTTAGTAGTTTATTTTGAAATAAATTTTTCAGTATATGCAAATTTCACAATGGTAAATCTTTATAATAAACATTTGTCTTGCAAAAATTATAAAGTACACATCACATGTTTATTCTAATGATCATTAATTGCTCAAGGATGTATGTATTTGTTTTTTTTTGTACATTAAGAAAAAATGTTCTTTTTTTTTTTTTTACAAAAAGTTCTTTTTTTTTTGTCAAATAAAAAAAAACACCGTATAGTCTTCAAGACTTAACTCAACTTCAAAAAAAAAATGTTGAAATTGTTAGGCGATAATCTGACAAGGTTTAAACTCTGACTCCTCCAAATACGTGTTTGAGTTTCTAATGATTATTGTCATTTCGTCTATCTAAAAAAACACGGTGTATTCTTTAAATGAGATTATTTCATTATTATAGGCCTTCATTTTATGAGGAACATTTAAGGCAAAAAATTCGGTCTATTTTATTTTTGGAGAAAAAATGAAGAGTTTATTGTTTAATTTGTTTGCTTCAGCCTTCATATGTTTTAAATGGTCCATGTATAGTGGGAGTATTTTTATTTTTCTTTAAAAAACAAAATGATATTCATTCATTCAAATCAATAGAGTACATCAGATACAAACATCGTTAAAAACGTAAAGGGAGAATCTGCGAACAAACTCACATCATCCAAGTTAATAGCATAAGTGGCAAAATGCTTACAAAAAATATGATAAAACCTAAGTCACCGAAATTCACATGTTTCCGGATTTGCAAATTTGACGCCCGAATCATTTGTTGAATTTGTAATTGACGGATGCCGATCTTTCAATAGGAACTAAACCAACACCGCGACAAGACGACGAACAACACAACGCCGCACTTAGACGATGGAATCACAACAAAAAAAAACAAAAGAATAAACTTGATCTTTGTGAAAACCACTTATTTAGATTGAAAGAAAAGAGAAAAAAGATGTAGAGGAATGATTCAGGTCAAAAAAATGACCTAAAACCACCCCTCCTCGATGAACGAAGGGGAAAGGAAGTTTAGAGAGAGGGAGTATTTGTATTAGTCTAAAGGTATGAGCCTTTAAAAAAGGATTATTTACTAAAAAAACATGAGCCTTTAAAAAAGGATTATTTACTAAAAAAACATGAGCCTTAAAAAAAACATTAGTTGCTAACCAATGTAGGTTTTAAGTTTTAACGGTCCATGATTTTTGCCCCCATCTCATGTTAATTTGTTGGTCAAAGTCATTTATTTCAGAATCATTTTAATTGATGAAAAACTTCAATTAACAAACAATCAATGATATGATGATCAATAATTTTAATAAGTCATTCAATTTTAAAATATCAACATTTATTTCCTTCATTGCATTCTCAAGTATTTCTATGCTGCATTCCAAAATTTATGCAATTTTTGTTTTTTAAATATATATGTACTCATTTACTACCATCTATTGTAAGTTCAGATTGTAACCTTGGGGGGAGGGGGGGGGGGGGGGGGGTGAATTAGGTTTTTAGGAATATTGGTTAATTTTTCTTAGTTTAGCGTTGTTGATAATTTTTCCGGTAAATAATGATAAAGGTAAGAATGCGGAAAAATAAAAGAGTAAGGGAAGAAGAAAAGACACAAGAGAATTATAGCGTTGTTTATATTTAATATAAAAAATAAGCAAATGACGCAAAAAAATAACAAAATGTTTCATCATAACGTTTGGAGTTACGAGGGAGTCTATTTGCTAAGATAAACTCAACATATTCATAGAAAGCACTTAGGGCAATATATATATTGGACATCTCACTTATATGTTCATAAATATCAAATTTTGCTACCAATGTAGAATTATAACTCACATAGGGCTGGAAACGAGTCGAGTCGAGTCGAACCTGCCTGAGCTCGACTCGACTCGATAAGAATTGGTTCGGCTCGAAACTCGACTCGAGTTCGATACGAACTTCTTGTTAAGCTCGAGTTCGGCTCGTTTAAAGTTCATGAACAACTCGACTCGACTCGTTAAGTTCAACTCGTCAGCTCAAATAATAAAAATGACAACTTTTTTTTTAAAACCATTTTTTTTACATATTTTGGCCTTTCAATTCTTTTAAAAAGTATATATTAAAATAAATTAAAAGCTCTCGTGCACAAACTTGTGTTGAATACATAACAAATTATAACTTGAGTGCTAAAATATAATCATTTGACCCAGCGTTGTTAAGTTAAAGGTTTAATACATACTTTGGTCCCTTAACTTATTTTTGGATTTCAATTTGGTCCTCTAACTTTAAACTGTCTCAATTTGATCCCCTAAGTATACCTCTGTTTACTCACGTGGTCCCTTCTGTTAGTTTTTGTCAAACAAAAGTTAACTTTGTCCATGTTGGCAATCCAATAAAGTTAATGTTTTTTGACAAAAACTAACATAAGGGACCACTTGAGTAAACGGATGTATACTTAGGGGACCAAATTGAGACAGTTGAAAGTTAGGGGATCAAATTGAAATCCAAAAATAAGTTAAGGGACCGAAGCATGTGTTAAGCATAAGTTAAAATAGCATGCTACCGTTGAATCTTTTTAAACACTTATTCTAATCTATGTTGTTTCAAACCCACCGATGTGTGACTATTTTATCTTGTGTAAAAGTTTAGACTATTGTTAAAGCATAGGCTGTTAACTTTCAATGTAGAAATTTTATCACCATTTATTATCAAATGAGACTACTCTTATTTTATTATTGTTGGGCATATATCTCTTTTTACGTTGGCGTGTAATTTATTATTTGATTGGAAAAAACTTAAAATTATTATTAGAACATACCACTAAATTCAACAATTAGAATTGATATATATATATATATATATATATATATTATCGAACCAACTCATGAATCAATCGAGTCGAACTACATATAACTCAAGTTCGGCTCATTTATTTAACGAACTTAATTTTCAGCTCAAGTTCAGCTCATTTGGTTCATGAACCAAGTTCAACGATTTAATTGTCGAGTCGAGTTCCGAACTATATTCGAGTTGGTTTGGTTCATTGCCAGCCCTAGTACACATTAACATCTCTCCCTTAAGTGTAAGACTCTTTATGTCTTCTTTTTTTCTTTAGCCAAAAAAGATAATGTAGCAGTGTACTACATTAGCATATATATAAAACCAAAAGAAAAGGGAAAACAAACAAGAGAGATACAAAGGAGGGGGACATAACCAAAACCTCCTTAATGATGAACAAACCTAAAACTAGGCAATCCTATTCTGTTTTGCGTATAATGGCCGTTGTGCTCTTGATTTTCGGGTACTAAACCATTAATTGGATTTGAACCTTTAATCTTTGAACTCTCAACTTTTATTCGTGGGAAGGGAAAAAGTGAGCGAAAACCTTTTATATACTCCCTCCACCGGTTCGGTTCGTCTGTGAACCGATCCAGGTTTGAACCGAACCGGTTCTTTCTTCCAAGCCCATATTTCTTCTCCTTTCAGCCCTTTTGTTTGATTACACTGCTGCACACTGATTACGCTGCTGCAACACTCTTTTTAACTTGTATTTATTTTTCTTGTTTTTTTTTCATATTTCATGCATGCATATTTTTATCATTTAGTTTACCTACTGTTCCACTAATATCTCATGCATTTTATTTAGTTAGTATTTTAATTATCATGCATTGTATAGTTTACTTAATGATCTAATTTCAAGTTCTCTAGATGAACTACTTGATTTTGATCCTGATTTATTTGGGTAAGTAGGCAAAAGACTTTGGCCTTTCCAAATCAAATAAAAATAACAAAAAACATGCTTCATCTTCCCCCATTCTTTCATTTAGACTCTTAAACAATAATTTTCGAATAAGTAAAAATAACTTAGCGCAAGATTAAGAATAGGTAAAAGGTTCATATGGGATACCATAGTCGATTCGGGTGCTTAACACCTTCCCCAATCGAAACCAACCCCCGGATCCAGGTCTTATAAGGGTTTTTACTCACTTTTTCCCTTCCCACGAATAAAAGTTGAGAGTTCAAAGATTAAAGGTTCAAATCCGATTAATGGTTTGGTACCTGAAAATCGAGAGCACAGAAATATGGGCTTGGAAGAAAGAACCGGTTCGGTTCAAACCTGGATCGGTTCACAGACGAACCGAACCGGTGGAGGGAGTATATAAAAGGTTTTCATGGCTTTTTACAACCATTTTTCTCATCCCTTCTCTCTCTAAAATCCAATCATCTTCCTTCTCTCTAGAAAAAAAAAACACAAGAACAAGGGTGGCCAGAGAAGATGAAGACCCATCTTCTCCGGCGAGCAAGCTCGCTCCGGCACGGTGGCCGGCCACCCTAGGGTGGTGGCGCCGCCGCCGGAAATCCCTTCCTACTCCGTTTCGAATTTTTTTTTTACTTTTCTAAAATCATTTTTTATCCTCTTTCCAAATATCAACTTAGTTTTCACAGAAAAACAACAATACATCCTAGATCTAACATCAAAGTTACGAAAATTTTAGGAAGGAAAAAGGTGAACAAGAACAACAAACGAACAAGACTGTTACCTCTTTGGATCTGTTAAGATCTGGAGATTAATCTTCGGAAAACTTTTGTGTTGTTGTTGGTTTTACTTCTTCTTCCTTCTTCTCTTAATTTCGGACTTGTTGTTTTGAGCCTTATGAACGGTTTTGATTTCCTTTCCTTGCTTGATCCGGTTCGAATTTGTAGTGTTTGGTTTATGAAAATTCGTATTCGTTGTTGTATGTACTGTGATGTTGATTTCGGTTTTGTGAAGAGGAAAAGGGAAAGGGTTGTTGTTGATGATGTTGTTGGAGTTATATATTCATGGTGTTCTTGGTGTTCTTGAGATTGTTCATTTTTTTTTGTGAATTTTTTATGGTTTGATCCAAAAGAGAAGAAAGAGAAACGAATTTTGTGTTTGTGGGTTTTGGTTGGTGAAAAATCTGACTGATGGGACCTCCCTGGCACAACAATCAATGCTGACTTTAAATAGTAAAAAAAACTAGAGTTTCTCTGGTATGAAGAAAAGACCAAAATACCCATTCAGCTGACTGAATAGAATTGGACTGACTTGGACCAAGGACCAAAGAACTTTAAAAGGACTAAAAGACTTTTTTTTTATAAAAATAAAACAAAAAGAATACTAACTAAAAAAAAAAAAAAACGTGACAAAAGAGAAGAAAAAAATAAAATAAAAAAGGAAACAAAATAAATAGAATAAAAAACATAAAGTAAAAAGGAAATTAAACAAAGACAATTAATAATAATAAAACTAAAATAAATGAATTAATAAAAAGTAAAATTGTCCCTTTCGGTAACTAGATGAGGTATTTTAAAATACCTCTCTGCCAAAATTTCGTCTGAAACGACGGAACTTCTCGGCTTTTAAAAACGAGTAAAATTTTCAAAAGTGATCAAAAAATGGGGTATGACAGCCGCTAATACAAAGGGTAAGCTCAAACCAAACAGTAAGCTCATTCAACTGAATTCCTAAACCAGCTAAAATGTTCGCGCAATGATTTCCCTCCATATACACATGTGTAGCTAAAAAGTTCATGTTCCTTAGCTTCAACATACAATTGTTCCACCTGCTTCGAAGGTTCCAAGGTACCATAGAATGATTATTGAAAGCTTTTATAACTAGCACATAATCAGATTCTAACCATAGGTAAGCCCAATGATTTTGATACACAATCTCTATGGCCCTCATTGCTCCCGAAAGCTCTACATGGAAGGCACTACCTTTACCTGTGTTTTTAGCGAAACAACAAAGAAAAGATGAATCTTTATCTCTAAAAATTCCACCACAAGACGATGTTACATCATTTGATGAGCCATCGGTGTTACATTTAATCCATTGGAAAATTGGAGGATTCCACAATACTTCAATAATTTTGGGAGCCTTTGGAGGATGGATCTCAACTTGAAATTTCTTTAGAATTTCAAAATCTGTGATATAATTGGAAGCCACTGCCTTTGAATGATTACCAGCAAAAGATGTGTCTGAAATAATTGAAGTGATGGAGCTCTTCCAATGTTCTTGTTCTGAAATCTGAGTTGATTCCTTGCAAACCAGATGGCTTTAATGAGGTTAACAAGAGCAGAAGTGATCATCGTTTTGCATTGAGGGTTCCATGCTCGGTTACATAAAGACCAAATGTCTTCTTTATCTTGAAAATGAAGGGCTCGATTCAAGAGAGCAGCTAACCAACACCATAACTAGACGGCATAATGGCACTGAAAGAACAAATGAAAAGAGGTTTCTTCATGTTGAGAGCAAAGAGATCACATTGATGGGAGGTGACAACCTCTACTTGATAAGTTGTCATCAGTTGGAAGCTTGTTCAGCATGAGCCTCCAAACCATCAAAGATTTAGAAGGAGGTATGTCAATAGACCAAATGTGTGTAGTCCAATGAAGCTTAGGGAAGTGATGTTTCTTGAAATCATAGGCTTCCTTTGAGGATAGATCATCTGTTGAGTTGTGCTTCCACACCAATTTATCTGTTTGACTTTCTTCAGGGATGGTGACTTGTGTGGCAATATTTCTTAAGCCAGGAAATTGATTATTTAAATCTTCTGAAATATTCCAATGATGGTTCAGGATATAATTGTTGATGGAGGAAGAGACTGAATTGTGTCCTGACTTAGATTGTATATGTTGGCCAAACTTTCTCCACATCATGAATCCTTCCAAAAATGAATGCTAGATCCATCTCATATTAGCCAGCTGGAGTTCTCTTTGATATTATGGAATTCCAATTTTGCACTGCTCCAAATTGAAGAGAATATATGATGATTAATACAACTGGAGCCTCTTAGAATTCTGCTTCTTAAAATTATTGCCCATTGCTCCTTACTTTGTATCAGATCCTAACATAGTTTAAGATTATAGGCTTCGTTGAGACAAACTAGAGATTTAGTACCTAAACCTCCCTCTTCATACTCAGAACAAACCTTTTTCCATGCTACTGTGATCAATTTTCTCTTGTTGACATCTCCATATGAAATTTTTGATCCATTTCTCAATCTCTCTAAGTAAAGCAGTTGGCCAAGAATATATAGAGATGGTATGAATGAGAATGCTTTGTACTACTTATTTTACTAATTGAATTCTCCCAACAATTGATAGAAGAGCAGCTTTCCAATTAGCCAACTTCAACCTTATTTTGTCAGCGATAGGTTGGAAATAAGCAGTTTTAGGCCTCCCATTAAAGATAGGAGCACCTAGATATGTAAATGGTGTGGAACCTATAGAAAATCCTAAAAGATCAACCATTTGGTTAAGTCTGTGTTGACTTACTCCCCCAGCATGAATGGAAGACTTGCTATGATTCATAATTTGACCAGAACAAGATGCGTACTTAGTGAATAAATCTTTCAAAGATTCTAAGCCAGAGATTTTACCTTTACAATAGAGCATAAGGTCATCTGCATAGAAGCAATGGGAGGGTATCTGTGAATTTATGGCTGCATTGATTAACTCCACCTTGCCCTCATGCACAAGCTTTGAAATGCCTCTACTTATAACCTCTTCTGCAATACAAAATAGAAGGGGTGACAATGGATCACCCTGTCTAACCCCTCTATTGCAGGTGAAATACCCTTGTTGAGCTCCATTGATAGATATAGACAAAGTTGTTGAATGAAGAATGGAAGATATCCAAGAGCAGAAAGTGTCATTGAACCCAAAAGCATGCAATACTTTTATGAGAAAATTCCAATTGAGAGTATCAAAAGCTTTTGTAACATCTATTTTCAAAGCTAGATTCCCACCAAAACTTCTTTTATCCAAGACATTGATAGCTTCAGATGCAAGTGCAATACAATCCTTAATGTCTATGATATGATAAAATAGTCAAATAAAGTCAAAGGCACAACATGATTAAAAAATGCGGGTTAACGGCGGTTTGATAGATTGATCTTTTTTTTCTCCTTTCTTTCATGAGACGAGATAAAATTACCCCTCTGTCTCAAATTATGTGCCCTCTTTCCTATTTGTTTTTTTGTCTCAAATTATTTGTCCATTTTATAAAATTAATACAACATTTTTTTTATTGCTAACATACCCTTATTTACTGAATTTCAATCATCTATAACCATTTCACTAACTATAATTAACAATGGTGTTTTAGTAAATGATATACGTTTTACAATTAAAATCAACATTATTAATCATTTTCTTAATTATCGTGTAAAACTCAAATATGACACCTAATATGAGACAAAATGAGTAATTAGAAAAATAAAGATGATGAACAAAGAATTCGAACATGAGAGAAATGACAAGGAAAAAGAGTTGGTTGTTCATAATTTTATGGATTTATTTAATGAGTTGGTTATTACTAAGTAATTATGTTACCAAAAACATTAGACTCATTAAAAAAATGACATTAAGTGTTTTTTTCATCTCACTCACATGTTACTCAATATATACTATTGTAGCCAATGTAGAAGTTTAACTCACACATGACACATACACATTTCTCCTTTAAATGCGAGACTTCATATGTTTGTGATATGGTGATATAACCACATAAGTTCAGAGGCACAAAATGGTCAAAAAATTTGGGTTGACGGCGATTTCAAAGAGGGATGTTTGTTTCATTCTTTCACGATAAGAGATAAAGTAAATTAGAAAAGGAAAGAAGATGACAAATGAATTTGAACTTGAGAGAAATTATAAGAGAGAAAAATAAGGAGTGTGTTTTATCCCTAAGAGTCATTAAAAAAATGCCACTCAATTTAAAATAGGTAATTATGCTACCAAAATATTAGACTCATTAAAAATATGTCACTTAATTTAAAATATCTAATAAACATGTATTTTGTCTACACATCGTAACACATCTATATTTTTTCATTGTAAGATCCCACGAAATAGCAAAAGTAAAGAATTTGAAATGATAGAGAGGTTGATTAATTTTTTTGCATAAAAGCGAATGACATTCTAACAAAATTTTTAGATAAAAAATAAAAACAAATAAACCCAAAAACTAAAAAAAATGATCATCATGATGTTCAGACTTCTGTGAGAGCCTACATTGGTTTGTATTATCACATTAGACTGAGAGAAATCACACAAGTGAGATTCACATCACATCTTCTTTCAAAGTCCAAAGGCATTATGTATATGAGTAATCTCACTTAGATGTTGCTGAATCCTATTCTTGCTTACAATGTAGAATTTTAACTCACATTTGACGCATTAACATCTTTTCATTAAGTGTCAGGATATCCATGTTTGTGTGATCCACCACCAAGAACCACTCCCCCTCCCCCACAATATTGAACCGGGATGTGATACCACCGTTGAAATTTAAGGAAGAGTATACACGGGTGTAGATAGACAATTTGGATAAAGAGCAATCATGCAAGTGAAAATGATACCACCACATCTTCATCCAAAACTATAAGGCTTACATATAAGATTGTTGTTAACTGACACTTGAGAAAATTGCTATATACACATCCAATATGGCTGAAGCACACTAGTAAAATACCAAAATACCCCTTCCGCAGTTAACTGCCGCGGAAGTCAACTGGTTGCAGTTAACTGCCGCGGAAACTTCGGCAGTTTTGACACTTAACTGCTGCAGAAACTTTGGCAGTTAACTGCCGCGGAAACTTCGGCAATTAACTGCCGCAGAAATTCAACCCTGAAATTAAATAAGAAAATAGACCTAAATTTTCCCTTAATTAAATTTAATTATTTAATACATGATTCTTTTTGTGAATTCATATGATTTTGTTGCCTTTGTAAAAAACAATATGATTTTGTTGCCATAATATATGATGTTGATTCCTTTTTCCTTAATATATGATTTAATTCTTTATGATGTTCCGATTAGAGACGGGATAGGTGAGGGAGGAGAGGGTTGGTTTAGGACATGTGTCAGGAGAAGGGTGGGTGATGGTGTTGCGACTGATTTCTGGCGTGATTGTTGGTGTGGTGATGTTCCGATGTGTGATCGTTTTCGTCACCTATATGACTTGTCTGTTATTAAATCTATCACAGTTAGAAACATGTTTTTGTTGGAGGTGGATGTGGGAGGGGGAGTGTGGCAGTGGCGTCGTAGGCTGTGGGCGTGAGAGGAGGAGTTGGTAGAGAAGTGTAGGATTTTTTTACTTACAGTTTCTTTGCAGGATTCAGTGACAGACAGATGAGAGTGGTTACCGGATCAGGTTGGTGGATATTCTGTACGCGGTGCCTATGATATATTGACATCGCAAGTGTAGCCCCAGGTTCATTCAAATGTGGAACTCATATGGCATAAACAGGTACCTCTTAAAGTATCTATTCTTGCTTGGAGGCTTTTACGGGATCGCTTACCTACAAAATATAATTTGACAAACCGTGGCATTATTCCCTTGGAAGCGTGATTGTGTGTTGCTGGTTGTGGGCACGTTGAAGATGTTAATCATTTGTTCTTGTCTTGTCCACTTTTTGGTGAACTTTGGCCATTAGCGCGAGCGTGGCTAGGTGTGAGTGGGGTCGAATCTCAGACAGCTATGAATCATATTTTGCAATTTATTAATTATGCTGTTTGTGCGAGACCGAGACGGTCATTCTTTCACTTGATTTGGTTGCTTTGCATTTCGGTGTTGTGGAATGAGAGGAATGATATGATTTTTAGAAATAGACAAAGGTCCTCGATACAACTGTTAGATAAAGTTAAATCATCTTCATTGTTGTGGCTAAAAGCTAAAAATGTAGTATTTAGCTTTGCTACTCAGAGTTGGTGGTCCATCCCTCTTTTATGTTTGGGCATCGATTGATTTGATTGTAATATTGATTGTATTTTATTCATTCCGTAACTGTTATGGCACACCTTGTGTCAGTGTTAATATAATTATTTTTGCCTGTTAAAAAAATAAATCTTTATGACGTTGATTTCATTCTTTCTATTTTTTGTTGCTGCGTTTTTCATGTCAATTAAAGTAATAACATCTGAAATATTAGTATAAAGCAATAATAGGTTAGTCAAACCTATGAATAATGACAGAAATCAATGAAATTAATTACTAATAATTACAAATATAATTATTCCATCATTTGTAACGTTTTTGTTGTTGCATTTTTTTTTATTGAATCATAATTTTAGGTCCATTAACTATTGATTGCAGATATTATTCTTCTGTCATATTTCTTCATTTAAGGAAACCAAATCATATGAATGAAATCATAAAAAGAATTATGTTTAATTCCTTGAAAGGATTAAAGAATTAAATTTAATTAAGGAAAAATTTAGATGTATTTCCTTATTTAATTTTAGGTTTGAAATTCCGCGGCAGTTAACTACTTGACGATTTTGGAATTCCTCGACCAGTTACTGCGAAGGGCATTTTTGTATTTTACATGTGTTTTTTTAAGCCTTAGCAAATGTGTCATCAACAATTTTCGACACGTGATATATCACAATATTATCTCCCTCAAATATAACAAAATTCTAGTCTGTACTTTTAGCACGGATGTTCATACTAGCAGTATCATAATTATGCATATAAGAGTCAATTGTTTTAAAGAAGCTAAATAGTCCACTAAAATTGATACTAGAAAGAATCAAACCTGAAACATGAGAAACATACCTCAAAATCTCAAATCAACATCACCAGACCAACCCAAGTGGGTTAATGAGTCAATTAATTTTTTTTTTACAAATTAAAGCCAACAAATTTAGATGTACTCATAATTGAATCTTGCCTAATACTACTACAAATCTTAGGTAAGAGTCAAAAACATTAGTTAGAAACAATTCTTAATTTCCTTCCTTCCTCAACCAACAAATTCTTCATAGACCCCACTTTTCTTTCCTTCACCATCCAAAACTCTAGCTAGATTCTAAGAAATTATAAGATATATTCAAAATTACTAGATATTCGAAATTATAAGAAATATTAAAGATATAGAAAGTTGAGTACTTTAAAGTTTTTCAGAAAAAAGACTAACAGATATTTGAATATCACATAAAGTAAATATGAAAAAAAGGAAATGCAAATGTTGAAGGATTCTATCGTAACCAATGAATCCTTGGTAGTGGATAAGAGTGTGTAAACAAAGTCGCAACGATGATTCGATAATATAGAATCATAAATTGGAATTCTAATTAAGAACTAGGACTCTTCTATAAATTAGAGAGAAAAAACCCTTATTTCTATTTCAGTGTTCAAAATTTTAGTTAAGTATCAGTGCAGTAAAGTCTAGAAACTTAGTTGTTTAAGGCCTAATATATCTAATAAAAAAAAGATCATTATACAATATCATATAAAGTCCACAAAAATAAATATTAAAACATGTATTCGAAAAAACCGTTGGTCCCCCTTCTTTAACTCTGTTCTTGGTTTTAGTCATACTTTACTGCAAAAATAATAATATCAATCAGTGTAAAAAAAACCTACCCCAAGTGATTATGGTCATCTAGACCAATCATTAATTAATCCGAGTGAATGTATTTTTGATATAGTATCATAATTATACATTAGCGTGTAACCAAAAAAATAATTTATACATTAGTGAAAAAATGAGTACGTGAGTGAGTGTCTGTCTTTTCCGATCTTATATTACGTTAAAGTTTGAAAATTTCGAAAGGATTTTTTTTTTATGAAAATTTGATTTTGGTTAAAAGTAAAAATAAATATAAACACCTTGTGTTTTTAAGCTACAACAAATCGAACTAATCATGCTTATCTATTTGATTGACGCCTACGATATAACAAAAAAATATAATTTAAATTCACAACAATCTTTATTATAAAAAAATTGTTTAAAAATATAATTGAGATAATGAAAAAGTAAATATATATATATAATAATCTAATTTGTTACACTTCATTCCCAAAAAAAAAAAAAAACTGAACATAAAAAATATTTATATCATGTTTGTTACATATGTTATTCATATTGAAACTTAAAAGTTATTTTGGAAATAAACAAAAGCCAATCAAAAAAGTTAAAACAAACTTTTTATTTTATTTTATATATTGTATAAATAAAAAGTCAATTTTAATAATATTAATGCCTTTTTCAACAAAAAATTAAAGCCAACAAATTTACTCACAATTGAATCTTGACTAATACATTACTAGTACAAATCTTAAGCAAGAGTCAAAATCATTAGTTAGAAACAAATTCAATCATAATCCATAAATGACCAACAAATTCTTCATATACCCCACTTTCCTTTCCTTCCTCAACCAAAACTCATCAAGTCGGCACCTCCTTCATTTATTTATACCACTCAAAAAACCTCAACAACAAAAAATCACTTATCTCAAATAATCGATTATTTATTCCCCTTAGTTCTAACTTTCTTTGCAACCTCAAAAAAACAATGTCATCACCAAACAAACCCAAACCCAAACCCTTCCTCCCTTGGAAATCTCGCATTTCAATTTCATTCATAACCGCTTTAACAGACGCTTCACGTCGCTCTAACGGCACCGTTAACCGCCGTTTTCTTAATTTCTTAGATCGCAAATCTTCCCCTAACGCCATCCCTGTTAACGGCGTTTCAACCAAAGACGTTATCGTTAACGCCGAAAATAACGTTTGGTTCCGTCTCTTCACACCCACCGCCGCCGTCAACTCCGCCGGAGAAGATAACACCGACACCAAAACCGCCACCCTTCCGGTGATCATTTTCTTCCATGGAGGTGGATTTACCTATCTAACACCGGATTCATTTGCTTACGATGCTGTTTGCCGGAGATTCTGCCGGAAAATCAACGCTATTGTCGTTTCCGTTAACTACCGTCACACACCGGAGCATAGGTATCCATCGCAATACGACGATGGAGAAGCTGTTTTGAAATATTTGGACGAGAATAAAACGGTTTTACCGGAAAATGCTGACGTGTCAAGATGTTTCCTCACCGGAGACAGTGCCGGTGCAAATTTGGCACATCATGTTGCGGTTAGGGTTTGCAAAGCGGGGCTCCGGGAAATCCGGGTTATCGGGTTGGTATCGATCCAGCCGTTTTTTGGAGGGGAGGAGAGGACGGAGGCAGAGATTAGGCTCGAGGGGTCGCCGTTGGTGTCGATGGTGAGGACTGATTGGATGTGGAAAGTGTTTTTACCGGAGGGATCGGACCGGGATCATGGCGCGGTTAATGTTAGCGGGCCGAATGCGGAGGATTTATCGGGTTTGGATTATCCGGATACGCTTGTTTTTATTGGTGGATTTGATCCTTTAAATGATTGGCAAAAGAGGTATTATGATTGGTTGAAGAAATGTGGGAAAAATGCTGAGTTGATTGAATATCCAACCATGATTCATGCTTTTTATATTTTTCCTGATTTGCCTGAATCTGGTCAGTTGATTATGCAAGTCAAGGATTTCATGAGCAAAGTGTCCAATTCTAGATTATGATTTTTTTAGTAATAATATTGTTATGATAATAACATTATTAATAATAAATTCATAGTTGTGTGGTAATTTGAGGTTTGATGTACTTTTAGTAGCATGATGGGTGTCCTAACATGAGAAATTATGGACCACAACATACATCATACAGTCACTATATATCTTTAATTAAATGAATTTAAAATAATAAATTTTTGTTTATAACAGCGAGTAAATGATGTATTATAGATGTTTAGGTTGTTTTAGTATAAGAAGAATGCTAAATTAATAAGTATAATGTTAGTGATCTTAATTGTTATGTTTTAGTGTTCACGTTTTGCAAGTTTTATGGTTTGTATTGAATTTATAATGTGGGTTTGTTTAATTTGATATTGCAATTCCGATGATTAGTTTATTTATGCCTGGTTTGAAATAGATATACTGTATGTGTTAGAATAATTGTTGTTACTACCCCACTTGTGCACAAATAGTCAATTACTTGATTTTGTGTCAGAGGTAGGTGATGGCAATATTGGTGTTTAAAGATTTTGGACAAGGTTTGGTAGGAAGATGAAACTTCTTAACTTTCAAATCAAGAAAAATACGATTTCAAAAACCGTTGGGGATGATAGTACTCCAATCTGTTGGAGCATGACTTAGTTTATTTTCAATATCTTCCCATTTGTAGTAACGACCAATCTGTTTTTGACCTCCTCTCACATCATCATGTTTGACCGTTTTACAAATTAATATGCTGAAACAATCTGGTTATTGGATAGAACGTTCTAAAGTATATACTTTTTAGATTAGATGTGTGTTTTGGTGTCGAAAACCAATACAGCACCGACATATATTATTACATTGAATTATGTATTTTTTTAAAATGATTAGCGATGTCGGCGTGTCAGTACCCGTTTCGTGTACGGTATATGTACTTCATAGCTTGGATGCAATTGGTCTTTGGTGTGATTGGTGCTACTAGACCTAGGTCGGTTGTTGAAGTGAAGTGATGTGGCAGAAGATGACGAGGACTCTTGGAGGGTTTACTTACAAACACTTCGATGATAAAGTTAGTTTGTGAAGGAGGGTTAGAGGTTTTGTGATTGAAAATGTGTGTTTGGCTTTAGCCAGGGCGTAAAGTGCTCTAGGATATTGAAAAGATTAAGAAAAAAATAGAATACCATGGAAATCGATTAAATACAATAGAAGCTTGTGAACATGATGAAATTAGGATGAAATTAGATGAAATATAATATAGTGGAAACTTGTGAAAAATGTCTTAGATTATACCATCTTGGACCTTATTTTTATCAAAATGCAATTTTATTCTAAGTGGATCAAAAAGAGCATAAAAAATTACGAGCTTCAACTCAGTTGATTATGCAAGTCAAGGATTTTATCAACAAAGTGTCAAATTCTAAACGATGATTGTTGATTATTGTTGCAATAATATTTTTATGATGATAACATTAATAATAATAAATTCACAGATGTGTGGGTCAGGAGGACACATAAGTTTTAAATTGTGCAAGCATAACTAGAGATGTTCCTATAAAATAGGAGGTCTGACTCATAATAAAAATAGTTCCTGATAAAATAAAAACGTCCTTTTGTTAAGAGCAATCTTCTATTTAAATTGAACATAACATCCGGAAACATAAAAAAATGTTTATAATTGTAATTAATTCATAAAAGATCCATATTCTAATCAATACTACTTTTTTTTTTAAGAAGCTAAAATGAAATATATTACCACCACAAAAGACCCTCCTATCACAAGATGTGTTTAGGAAGTAATACCAAATGTCCAAACAGAGTCACGTGAATATTTACAAGGCAAACAACAGAAAGCTAAAGCAACAGTAAGAAAAAACAGACAAAACTAGCCAATGCCAAGGATGGTAAACGGACTGAGCCACCAAACCATGGTAATTGAAGGGAAGTGAAGCAATATTCACCTTCAACCACCTATAGGTTACTAACTTGATTTTGTCCACCACCTGCGAAATAGAGCTTTCCTTAGCATTAAATATTCTGTTATTTCTTTCTTTCCATATTTCCCACGTTGTTACAAACCAAATAACCTGAAGGATTGAACACCTCGTCTTACCGACGCCACCACGATGATAAAATTGAATGAAATGATCAGCCACGACATATGGCATAACCGCAGACACACCTAACCACCGGTTAATATAATTCCAAACAGAGCCAAAAAATATTACAATGCAAGAATAAATGAGAAGATGTTTCCACGAGGTCACAACCTCCTATACAATTTTCTGCATCAATGTCAATAATTTGTCGACGAAAAAGATTGTCTTTAGTAGAGAGCCTATCACGGAACAAACGCCACGCAAACAACACCACCTTCAACGGAACATCCTTGTGCCAACAAGAAGGTAACGAAACCGCATTAACAATAGGAACCTGCTCATTTAAAAAGTTATATGCACTACGAACGGTATATCTGGAAGAAGAGTCCAAACTCCACACCCATCTGTCTTCCCTAGTAACCTGCATAGTAACATTAGAAAGTAACAGCCTAAGTGTGAAGAAGATTTCCTTCTTAGGCTTGGCTGGGTTTTGATGACAACAAACTCACATCACAAAAGAAGAAAAACTATATGGAGGCTCAGGTTGAAGAATGAAGATAATGGGACTTAGGCTTCATAGTTATATTCTTGTAAGTATGGTTCTTATCTTTGACACTATCATTCTTAACAAGACTTAAAATGCTCAGAAAATAATTACAAACATTTTTCTAAGTTCTCATATGAAGCATTGCCTAAAAATCTCTTGAAATAAATCACACACTCACAATGAAGTATATTTAAATGTAATTTTGCATTAAACTGTTTTTGTATGAAAAGCCATAATTGATTTTGAAAATCTGCATATTTAAAAATAGTCTTTACCATGCATGTAGAAGTTTGAAAATATACTATAATCAATTATGAATTTATTTAATTGATCATGGAATCGAAAATCCTTCATTGTGCCTTTACGTGATCAATTATACTAATGAATAATTTATTATATTATATTTGGTTTTATATGCAACGGCTATTTGGCTTAATACCATGCAACAACTATATTTTAAGTGGCTAACGGCTATTTTGTTTTTAATTTATTTTTGCCAACGGCTACATTTGGTTGATATGCTATTCATTCTCACTTGTATGAAGAGATACCATTTTAAATATGTTTCTATTCATTGGTAACTCTTTTTGAAAGATAATATCACTTCATAAACATCTTTTTGACTTCTATATATTCAATTGAGAATCAAAACAAATTACTTAACATTCTGATTACATCTTTCAATCTCAATTGTTATATTCAATATCACTCGATTTCTCAAACTTTCATCAACTTGCTTTGAAAACTTTGTCCACATTTTTAACATTCACAAAAAAGTTTTTTGAGCACTAAGTTCTTAATGTTATTGTGATATTGATCAAAGCATAACAACCATACATTCATTATTCTTCAATTGCTTTCGTAAAAAGCTTCTTACCATTGTTGGTGAATCATTGTAAAAGATAGTGGGGTGCTATCTTGGTGTGTAGAGAAATATTGTTAGGGGGCCTTTGGGATTAAGGTTGCTTTGTAACAAAGATTCTTTACATAGTGAAATCCTTCGCAGGGTGTAAAGGGAGTGGAATACCCTAAGGTTTAGAGGGGTACCACTATAATTCTCTTGTGTCTTTTCTTATTCCATTACTCTTTTATTTTTCCGCATTCATACCTTCATCATTATTTACCGGAAAAATTATCCACAACGCTAAACTAAGAAAAATTAACCAATATTCCTAGAAACCTAATTCACCCCCCTCTTAGGTTTCTAGGACATGTGCTCAAAGCACAACAGAAGGTAGATCTATCTAAACTCTCTCTGTCCCTTTTCATCTTCACCATCATGTCCATTGCTTCTTCATAGTGACCAGTATGAGCATAACCAACAATAATTGCCGCCAAGGATACACAATCGTGCTGAGCCATCATGTCAAACAACTTCCTAGCTTAAGCAATATCTCCGTTCTGACCATAGCCGTTGATCATGGTATTCCATGAACCTACATTCCGACAAGGCATTGCCTTAAACTTTCCATTTCCATTTTCTTGTATTGCACATATCCTGCAATCATCACATTGTATGTCATCTTTATTTTTCCCAGTATTTCATTTAAAACTCTTCTCGCTTCATCCAACATTCCACTATGCACATATGCAAACACCATTGTTGTCCAGATGAAAACATCCCGCACCGGAGACTCCTCAAACAATCTCCTAGCTTGTAACAAATCTCCATTCGGGGCATAACCGGAAATCATGGTATTCCAAGAAATTACATCCCTACAAGCATATGATCAAAAAGTCTCCTAGCATCACCCAACATCTTCCTCTTCACATACCTACCCATCAAACAATTCCACGAAATCATTCCCAATCCACCTTTGACATAAACAATCAACGAGCCTCCTCAAGTCTCCCATTCTAAACATCCACTACAAGAAATCCATTCCAAAATATGGAATACTTATAAGGCATGTTATCAAAAACTAGTTTAGCCGCATCAATGCAACTACTCTGAACATAACCAGACAAATACAGAAATAAACTATGCAAAATCACATGAAACTTTCTGATTATGATGGTTACATTCACAAATAATATTTTATATTTGACTTAAGAATTTAAAATATATTTTACTGATTAATAATAATTAATGTTAATAATTAATAAATAATAAAATAATCCTAAGTTGATTTCTTTTTTGTCTGGCAGCGTGTATATATGCTAATTGCAGACGCCAACAAAGTCCAGCCTAAGCAAGAAGAAAGAGTTTCAAGTCAAAACATCTCTCTCTCTCTCTCTCTCTCTCTCTCTCTCTCCCCCTCCTTGTTAAGGGTCAATAATGTTTTGACTTGAAACTCTTTCTTCTTGCTTAGGCTGATCTTTGTTGGCATTTACTATTAGCATATATACACACTGCCAGACAAAAAGAAATCAACTCAGGATTATTTTATTATTTTTTAATTATTAACATTAATTAGTAATATATATTTTAAATTCTTAAGTCAAGTATAAAATAATATTTGTGAATGTAACCATGATAATCAGAAAGTTACATGTGATTTTGCACATTTTATCAAAAATTGATTTGATGTCGTTAACATCATTGTAGTCAATGGTCTCGATTGTTGAAGATGATTACACAATTAAAATATTAAGTTCTTGATTTGCCGACGACACGAGATGGATTGCATAATTTCTATCCCAGTATCTAGAATGTCTAACAACAGTAAATTCAACTTGACATGAGCACATTAAATTTAGTGCTAGACACAAATTTTCCAAGATTCAGATTAAACGCGAGTTTAATGAAAGACATTAAAAATAGACAAAAAAAGTAATAATCGAAGATAGATTTGTATGAATCTTGGAGAGGACACGAATAGCGTTTTCTCTGAGATCAGAATTGCTGAGTTCAATAACAAGGCGTTCCATGTAGGTCATCGTTTGGGCAATGATTCTTGAGTAGGCGTTCCATGTATGATTGCTGAGTAGAAGCACCAAGAGGTGCTACAGACGAAGATTCATTATTTATTGAGAGCGAATGAGGAGAAATTTTTTCCATCGATCGGGGTGGAAATGATACAATACAATAAGCATTCAATTTTATCACTTTACTTTTGCTTTTATCTTTGTGTGATGATAATATAATATAGGGTTAATAGGGCTTTACCCCCTGTAATTTTATTTTTTCTTTAGATTCGGTGCTTGTAATTTTTTTTTTGGTTTTAAAATACCCCCATATGCCATCTAACTGTGCATTGTTGCTGATGTGGCACACTGAGTTACCTTTTTCTGATGACGTGACAAAGTGATTGTATAATTAATCTTTTATGGGCACAGGTGGCATTTGTGCATTTTTCTAAAAAATTTCTTAAAAAATTAAATAAATTCTGGAAAATTTAATAAAAATGAAAAAATTCCATAAAAATTTAAAACTTCTGGAAAAATGAAAAAAAAATCATATTTTGTTTCGAAAGTAAGAAGTTTTATTTTATAGAAAAATGAAAAATTCTGGAACTTCAAATATTTCGAAATTTATGGAATATTTTTCCTGAATTTTTTTAATTTTTTTTTTAAATTAGAAAGATATTTTAAACCAAAGACCCATCACATTCCCCCATTAAACCAAAGACCCCCTCTGTTATTTATTTCTGTCTCAAACTAACTAGATAGGGCCTGTTAACAAAAATCATAAAAAAGTATTCGATAAAATTAGCTGATCAACTAGCTGATAAATGTAAAATGATAAAAAAACACATTCTTAATTCATAATAAAGTTTAACAAACTCAGTTTAACAAAATCTTATCAATCAAAATCATGTAAAAGGAATAGGAATTAGATCTTAGTTATATGTTAACACTTAAGAGCTAGTTAAGCTCTGTTAGATGTTTAACAAAATCAGTTACATAGCCTAGTAGTATTATTTGATAATGTATTACCTTTAACAAGAAAGAATTATTTGATACATTTTCAATTTATCTTCACTTCCTCTCTTTTTTCTCGATCTATTCTTTCTTTTTCCTTCTTCAATTTTTTCTTAGATACCTTCATCAAGAAATAAATCCAAAATAACTGCCTAAACAAACATCAGTGGACCTTCTAACTGCTTCTCTTAATCCATTTACAACATTTTACCACATTTACTGCTCATATATATATATATATATATATATATATATATATATATATATATATATATCCTCAATGTAACCTAGGTTATTCAAGTCAGTAACAACTATTATGAAATAACCTATCCTGATTGTTTAGGCCAATAACTACCATAACAACATGGATTACAGCCTTGGCAACTTCCTTTTGGATAAATGAAAATGCAATGACAAAATGTATATTGCCAGGACAAAAATACAGTTAAGCAGAAAAGAATAAGCTTTTCAATTCAAAGGGCAGCAGATAAGTACTCAAGAACAGATGGAAGGCACCAATTTGATGAAGCGGAATTACAGCAAGGAAGAAACTTTATGGCAAGGAATGTCATGTGGCATATGATGTTGTTAACTTGTCCTACCCTCATAAACAACACACAACAACATCCAAATAATTCTAATTACACCTCTACAACAACCGCTAGCAAGGCCACAATAACAACTACATTAATGAACCCATAACTCATCAAGAGGACCCAGGATCTCAACTTATTCATTTCACCACACACGTGCACACACACACACACACAAAGAGAAAATGGTTTTATTATCCCAATTAAACAATATCAAAAATAGTACTCGACAGGAAAATCATTGTTTGGAATTTGACCAAACCCTTCAACTTTTCCCAATAAGGAATGGAAGTCATGGAAAAAAACATTATATATCAACCAACACAAAGAGTCAAAGATATCAGCTTCAGAAATGACTGCACCCAAAAGTTTATTGAGTTTCTTCCGTTGAAGAACTGATTAGAAAAAGAAAAAACTTAGTTATGCATGTGAAATGACAGGGTTTTGTGTCAGGTGTGGGACTTTGTAGGAAAACAACAGTTTTTATAGAGAATTTATTAGAGAGGATTGGTGTTGTAATAGGACACTGAATTTGGTGCTGTAATGGGACACTGAATTTGAATGAGGTATTTTCCTTAAAATGCATTTGGACTATCTTGGTTGAATCAAATACATTATAAATAATTTAAATATAAAGGTTTAGTGTTTATAGGCCTTACTTAAGTAACTTGATGTTTCTGAATACACATGTTGCTCCTGATATGAAAAGGAATGGGTGAAGGGAGGAAAGGACTTAAATGAAGAATCTATAAGAAATTCAATGTAAGGGTTTGATTTCGAGATATAGTATTTGTAATGGGAATAAGATGTGATACAATAGATGTTGAAGTAACCCAGGTATTTCTTACTATCCTTAGGAGATTATTTCACCATATTAACTAGGAAAGTTTTAATCAGAAAACTAAGTTATAAACCAGGGATATCTAAATGAAATTAATATGAAGTTTTAAACTTTCGTTGTCCCTTTTCATCTTCACCAACATGTCCATAGCTTATTCATAGTGACCAGTCTGAGCATAACCAACAATAATTGCAGCCCAAGATACACAATCGCGCTGAGCCATCATGTCAAACAACTTCCTAGCTTGAGCAATATCTCCGTTCTGACCATAGCCGTTGATCATGGTATTCCATGAACCTACATTCCGACAAGGCATTGGCTCAAATAATTCCCTTGCCATAACCATTTTCTTGTATTGCACATATCCTGCAATCATCACATTGAATGTCATCTTTTTTTTCCCGGCATTTCATCGAAAACTCTTCTCGCTTCATCCAACATTCCACTTTGCACATATGCAAACACCTTTCTGTTCACGTGATAACATCCCGCACCGGAGACTCCTCAAAACAATCTCTTAGCTTGTAACAAATCTCCATATGGGGCATAACCGGAAATCATGGTATTCCAAGAGATTACATCCATAACAAGCATATGATCAAAAAGTCTCCTAGCATCACCCAACATCTTCCTCTTCACATACCTACCCATCAAACAATTCCACGAAATCAATTCCCAATCCACCTTCGACTCAAACAATCGACGAGCCTCCTCAAGCCTCCCATTTTCAATATACACTACAAGTAATCCATTCCAAAAGATGGAATCCTTATAAGGCATGTTATCAAAAACTAGTTTAGTCTCATCAACGCAACCACTCTGAACATAACCAGACAAATACAAAAATAAACTGTGCAAAATCACATCAAACTTACTGATTATCATGGTTACATTCACAAATATTATTTTATATTTGACTTAAGAATTTAAAATATATTTTACTAATTAATACTAATTAATGTTAATAAATAATAAAATAATAAAATAATTCTGAGTATATATGCTAAAAGCAAACGCCAACAAAGATGAGATGATGTGACATAAGTATCGGTGCTGCGTGTGAACAATGTCATTAACAATGATGCAATATCGGAAATTAACAATGATAATCATTCCAATTCGAGAAGGAATAGGTCTCTATAGAAATGGGAGAAAGACTAGAATTTCATTATTTTCTTCTTTTCCATTTTGTTTACAATACAATACATATTTAGATAGGAGAATAGGTATTTTCATAATCACCATTTCCTAACTTCATAAAACTACTAACTATATATACATAATACATAATTAATAATAGGGATATGCTAACTAGTATGCTAACTTCTTTCATGGAGAATACCAATATGGTATATGACTTTTCAAATATTGTGAAAAACTGTGGGAAACTAAAATTAGATTTTACCATTCCCCAATAGGGATTGCTAGTTAAACTTTAAATGGTTGCTAACATCCTCTATGATGACATTCCTACTACCAAAGCTTCTGTTAATATGTTTGACATAACTCAAGAATCTTATAACAGGCAGGACCTTCTTTGTGCAAAAGGAAGAATTGTTGCAACTGAAATTGCCAAACTTTCTGGAAGGAAAAAAATACTCTATTGAAAAACAAATTTCTTCTATTGGAAAACCAATTTTATTATATAACACATCTTGTGGCATGCACATATAAACATACTAGATTCAGAGTAAAAACTTACAACTCAAAAATTAAACTAGCTAGATCAAAAGAATGGCAAGATTGTCACAATCAGAATCAAACAAGCTTGTTTTAAACCGAAATAAAAAACCAACACGCAATTGACAAAATAACTATAACAATAAAACTACGACATTTGCACCATTTGATTTTGATTCATGGTTGTACCATGGTTCCTCTTCATTCTTGTTTTCCTTTTCACTCTTCTCTTACGCTGACCACCAAATATCATGACAAGCCATCTAGGCTTTCCAATTAAAAACATACAATATCTGATGTCTATTCCAACCACAAATCCACATCCATATCCAATTGCCACTGGCTTCCATCCAAATCCAAATTTCTCTTCACTCCAAAAGTTGTTGTCGGGTGATGGTAGAGAATGTTGTTCAGGTCCACAAATCTTTGACAAGGGGAATCCACATAACCCCGAGTTTCCTTCGTATGAATCATTTGTAAATGTATTGAATTGCTACCCTTGAGGAATTTCTCCCACAAGATGGTTATTGGAAATATTCAAGACTTCAAGATTGGTCATATTGGTTAATTCCGAAGGAATCACACCAGATAACATATTTGATGAAAGATCCAAAGATTCCAAGTATGTCAACTTTCCGATGGATTAGGGAATATGACCAGTAAGTCTGTTATGGGAAAGGTTAAGCCCTTTGAGTGCATGAAGCTCTCCAATAGCATTTGGAATCCTTCCTTCAAATTTGTTTCTTGACATATCGATACTTACAAACTTTTTTGGAATTTTCACCAGTGTCATTTTGGTCCCTTTTGTTGCCACTGTCACATAATTTGAGTATCTTAAGCGGTATATTCTATACGATTCAGGCAGGTCTTGAAAACTGCTATCCCCAACCACTTGAGTAACATCTTTCATGGCTTCATAATTTTTTAAATAAGCTTTTGGCAGAAAACCACTAAAGTTGTTTCCAGAGATATCAAAAATGATTAACCTTGGAAATAAATGCTTGATCTTTAAATTCGTGATGGGACCATGTAACTTATTGTCTCGCAAAACCAATACTTCCAAGTATTGCAATGTTTGAAGCCAATCAGGAAAATCGTCTTCTATTTTGTTGTTGCCAAGGTTTAGATACTCTAAATTTTTACATCGAGACAAGGATTTCGGAAAATGGCCTTCTAACTTGTTACCATAGAGATTCAGAGTGCCACTTCCATTGTCCTTTGAAAAGTTACTTGGCAAAGTGCCATGAAATGTGTTGATTTGCAGATTCAAAACTCGAAGGGATGGTGAACCAGAAAGGCATTGTGGAATGATACCGGTCAAATTGTTGTATCCCAAGTTGAGAAATTCAAGTGAACTAATATTGCAAACTGCCAAAGGGATTTCACCATCCAGTAAATTAAAACTAAGAACAAGGCCTAAAAAATAACCATTGGATTTGTTGACTTTAATCCATTGATCTATTGACGTGAACAAGTTTTGAGAGAGGTTCAAAAAATGCAGTGATTTTTTTCAAGTAACCATTTGGGCATTATTCCATTAAGTTTGTTATCTGAAAGATCAAGAAACCTCAATTCCAAGAATTCTCCTTGTAAATTCTGAAATTCGATCAAATTGAGAGAAGACAGCTGCAATGCTTGTAGGTAAGGAAAAGTATAATTGACATCGGATTCAAAGTTTAGTGACAATTTACTATTCCATGAAAGGGATAAAAATTGCAGATTTGTAAGTTTGGAGAAGAGTTTAAAATTGAAAACACCACTTAAGTTGTTTGATGATAGGTCTAATGAAGTTAGGTTTGTAAGGTTGAAAATAGATTCATTGATATGCCCTGTAAATCGATTATTTGATAGGTACAAAGATTCCAAAGATGGCAAAGATAACAAAGAGGAAGGAATTGTTCCATTTAGCAAGTTGTCCCTTAAACTCAAATCAGTTAGCTTTTGGAACCCTGTAATTTTGTTGGGTAGATGACCCTCTAATTTATTATGAGAACAATATAATGTAACAAGATGAGTCAAGTTAAATAATGAAGATGAAATTTGTCCTTCTAAATTGTTAGAAGCTAAATGGAGTTCTTGCAGTTTGGTCACCCCACCAAACACATCTGGGATTTGACCGCCAAATGAATTATCTGAAAGACTTAAGTGAATGAGATGTTGAAGGTTTGAAAGTGAGGATGGCAGTTCACCTTCAATTTTGTTACAACAAAAATCCAATTCTTGAAATTTGTTTGACATCTGAAATGCATTTGGAATTTGACCACGAAGTTCATTTTGATCGAGATGCAAGAAAGTTAGACGTGGAAGTGTTAAAAGTGAGGATGGGATTGAACTGTTTAGGTGATTTCCCGAGAGAGTTAGAGATGTAAGACGTGTGAGGTTAGAAAAAGACATAGGAATTTCTCCTTTAAAAGAACAAAATGAAAAATCTAAGATTCTAAGAGAAGTGCTGCAACTCAATTCTGCAAGTTGGCCGTGAAGCTTGTCATTCGAAGACATATCTAACTCTTGAATACTTGGTAAACAAAGAATGTTATTTTTCAAGTTTCCTCTTAATTCTGTGTATTTCATATTAAGAGTAACTAAAGAGGAAGATTGGTTGAAGAGCAACGCAATGGAGTTTGGTCTTATCGAAGACATATTTGTATAATCTAAAAATAGCTCCCGTAAATTTGTAGCATTTTGTAGAAGCCTCTTCAAGGTAGTTTCTTCCCAAACTAAATCATCAGAGAAGTCAAGATCAAAATTTCCCGAGAGATGAAGTGATTGTAATTTTGAAAGGTGTGAGATTTGAGTTGGAATTTCACCTTTAAAAGAACTATCAGACAAGTCAAGATGTGTAAGACTAAGGAACCGACCAAACTTAGAATGAAAACGGGAGTAATAGAAATCATTGTTAGAAAGATTGAGTTTTTGGAGATGAAAAATATCGGAAAGGGTACTGTTAGGATGTAATATACCTTGAAGACCTTCACAACCAAGGTCGAGGTCAATCACGTGACCAAAGATACTGTCACATGTGACACCATGCCATGAACAACAATCCGTTCCACTTTTCCATGTTGCCGTTGAAGATTCATGACCATCGCAAGAACCAAAAGAGTTAAACTGAAAAAAGGAGGACTTGAACTGAAGCAAAGCATAGCTCTCATCATGATGACATGAAAAATTGAAAGAAGAAAAGAAGGATAGAAAATGGAAGAGTAAAAGATGCAAAAATGGAAGCAACCATGCCATGATTAAATGATTTTGTGGAAAGTGTTAAGAAATGGTTTAACTGAAACAAAGAAAACCAATAGAAAAAAGTAAGTGTGGATGGGATGCTAAAGAACACAGCGTAAATATTTATAATCAAATTTAAAATTCAATATTTTTTGAAACAAAACAAAATTTAGCTTTCATGGTGTTTGCTTAGTTCATTCAATATAATTGTTTGATGTTTCTTTTGGAATCTATGGCTGGAGAAAATCTATCCACATAAAATATTCGCGTAGACTCATCCTATCTTTTTTTTTTTTTTTTATACATTTGAATGTATACCTCGATAGACACCTATAAATTTATCAATAACTTCATTAACATATAGCATCATTTATAATTTAAATTATTTTAAAAAATAAATAACCATAACAACATTATTTAATCGTGAAAATATTTTTATAATTTTATATATCTTGTTGTATATGTATATTGACTTAAGTCATTGCTATCGTATTTTAGCATTGATTAGTTTGATGATTTCCTAGTTGATTTGGTTTGATTTTTATCTTTTATTTAAGCAAATTTAGTTCCTGAAAAAATAAATTATGTCAAGTTAATCTCTATTTTATTTTCATTTTGTTTGTTTGATGAAGAAAGATTGATGTAGCAAAATAAAGAGAAGAGAAAATAAATAGAAAATAAGATGATTATTACATACAGTAGTTTAGTATGAAAGAAAATAATAATAGGAAAAATATGTGTATTTATAAAATTTCATAAATGTTCTTAATCAAAAACCATAAAAACAAGGGGTTTATAAAAAAATGTTTGGTTTAAATGCACTTTTTACCCCTTATGTTTCAAAAAGTTGCGATTTTGGCGCCCTTTAAAAAAAATTGATATTTTGACCCCCTAACTTTTGGCCCTCTTTTGATTAGCTGATTTTATGTCAATTTCTCAGTCTCTGATGGTGTAAGCTGGCATAGGGATAGAAGGATGCTGATAAGTGGAGTCCAAACTTGCATGGTGTCCAAACTGACATGATAAGTGGAGTCCAAACTGATAAGTGGATCCTTCTTTAGGAGGGCCAAAAGTTACACCATGCCAGTTTGGACTCCATTTATCAGCATCCTTCTATCCCCATACCATTTTACACCATCAGAGACTGTGAAATTGTCATAATCTCCATCAAAATCAGCTAATCAAAAGAGGGCCAAAAGTTAGGGGGTCAAAATATCCATTTTTTTAAAGGGACCAAAATCGTAACTTTTTGAAACATAGAGGGTGAAAAGTGCATTTAAGCCAAAATATTTTTTTTCCTTCATATTCACTTGCTTTAAGCAACTACTGTTTAAACAAGAGGTTTCCTTCAATAAATGTTGTTTCAATGTTTTTTTAAAGAGAATGAAGAAAGGAAAGAATATATGACTGAGTGCATAAAGAATAAGCCTCATTCATTTTCAACACATCCATTACATTATGACCACTGTTACGAATTTTTTAACATTACATTATCATTCTTTAACCAAATATCTTCTGCGTATAACTATAAAGACTAATTATCGAGCTGACCATGACCGTAATAAGTGACGAAACTCCCCCGTAAGATACTAATCCTTCACCGCAACCATATATAGTGAATGATGACTTGAACTGAATCAAAATAAAGCTCTCATCATGTTCGCATAAGAAATCGGAAGAAGAATAAAAGAACGGAAATTGGAATAGAAAAAGAGGCCAAAATAAAAACAGTCACACCATGAATGAATTTTCAGAAAGTGTAGCAGAAATGAGAATGTTGTGTTGGATGTGTGGTGAGACTAGATGAGAGATATAATTAGAAATGACGACATGAGAGAGAGAGAGAGAGAGAGAGAGAGAGAGAGAGAGAGAGAGAGAGAGAGTTGGGGCAGTACATGTAGTAAAAAAGACTAATAGAAACTAGACTTAGTGTATGTTTGGTTACGCTTTCTAGAATTACTGCTGGAGGTGTAGAATTTACGGACATGTTTGGTTGTTGTCGAGTTGAATTAATTCTACCTCTAGAATTGATTCTATCTGAAGCTAGGATTCGTAACTTTTAATTCTATAATTAATTTTCACACACAAATTTATATTTCAACTTATTTTTACATAAATGTAGTAAAACACAAATCATTATCAGTGAGAATCATTTTTAACCAAAATTAATCTCCAAAATCATTTTTATCAAAATCAATTATCTCTACCACACAACTAAAAACATGCTTATGTGGTTTGGAGATGTAGAGAGAAGAACTGTTGATAGCGTTTTAGGAGAGTATGTCAGATGGAGAGGAGTCGGATCACTAGAGTTATGGATAGACTTAGAAAAACTATAAGAGAAACTATAAGGAATGATCTAAAGATAAATGAGTTGGAGAAAATCATATATAGTTTTTGATAGAACATGATTATGTTGTTTGACTCATGTAGCTGACCCACTTAGTGGAATAAGACTTGGTTATTGTTGTTGTTCATGTTATAAGAACGAAACGCAAATTTTCAAAAACAAAATTCAGTTTTGAAAAGAAGCAAAACTCAGTTAAATATGACAACAATGAATGAAAAAACTCTCCCTAAGAGACTAATTTTTCACCACAACCATAAATAGTGAAGTATGACTTGAAGCAAAGAGAGCTCTCATTATGATGGCATAAGAAATTGGAAGAAGAACAAAAGAACAAAAATTGGAAAGTGTAAGGAACGCAACGTAAATTGAAATTACAATATACAGTTTTGATGGTATTTGCTTCGTGACAAATGGTCATTTTCATTCAATAATTGTTTGATATTTTTATTGGAATTTAAAGTTGGAGAATGTCTATCCACATAAATTATACATGTTGACTCATCCTAAAATTTTCGCAAGTCGTCTAATACATTAAGAACGTTGAAGTCTAATCAATAGGAAAAAAAATATTAACGGTCATTGGCACGATTTTTTTATCAATTATTATTAGTACAAGTTAACAATTTTTTTTAAGAAATTAAACAGATATTATTAGTAGGTCCATGTATTTATTAATATTTTGATTTTATCAAACTAAAAAGAAGAGTCTATTAGTTTCTCCTTCTTATTAACCAAAATAGTCATTGTTTTTTTTTGAGGTAGTCATTACATCTTCTTGTTTTGGACAAGTAGTCAGTGTCTCTTTATTTATCATTCTTGTAAGTATTAGTTGCATAGCTAAAAAAAAATTCAGGTGGGCCAGAAAAATAAAATAAAAAATATACTCAAAATTTATGTTTTAATAAGAATTAAACACAAAGTTGACCAAGAGTTGAATTATATACTTATGAAATTCAAAATAAGTATTTTCGCATTTCGAGTGACTTGAAAATGTGATAGTAACTCATACTGATATAAAGAAGAGGATGAACCACAATGTAATTTTATTTAAAATTCAAAGTAATTTTAATCCTTTTTCCTACAAAACAAAAATCTTTTTCTTAGAATAGGTCGTGGCCCACCTGAGCCCTAAAAGGGCTCCACCACTTAAAGTATCATTCATTTTCTAACCCATTTATTACCTTATAATGACTTTTACGAACCTTTCAACATTTCATAAGCTAAAGAGTTGTGGTTGTACATGTACATTGACTTGAAAGTCATTGTTTTCGTATTATAGGAACATTGATTGGTTTGATTTTTTTCCCAAGGTGATTGATTTGATTTTTCTTCTCACAATTTTTTCCACTTCATATCTTTACTTTACTTTTTTATGATTTATAATTTATTTTTAAGAGTGAAGACCAATTTTACTTTCTGAGACAAATTGCAAAACTCAATTTAATCTTTAGAAATTTTTAAGCAGTTTTTGGGTTTTTTTTTTTGTCAAATAGTCTAGTAGCTACAATTCACTTTTTTAAGGTGAACAAGTGAACATTTACTTCCATTAAACAAAAATAAAAAGGTTTTAAAAAACATTTAAGAGAATGGAGAAAAGAAAGGGAAAACGAGCGAGAGCATGACAAATAATAGAATTTTGAATTTTGAGGGGCGGAGTTTCATCAAAACCCTTTATAGTGGAGTGTTGTTCCTTGATTTTTTTTGGGGAATTTTTGGAGGAATCTGATCAAATATCCAGAAACACAACGGGAACAACTAACAATGACATAAAAGAAAAAAATGGGGTTATGATGGTTAGTATGGTTCTTAAATTGAATATTCTCGTCACAAACAAACTAAGTCTTTGCGCCGATGATATAGTTCAAATTGAATAATCCAAACTTGTTTTCCCTTGAATTCTTGGCACAAGAGGAGTGTATATGGATTGTTCAAATTTTATAATCCGAAAAAAAAAGAACCACCCTTCTACCTTGGGTATTCAGATTACAATCTAAACTGCTTATTGTATTTGGATTTTATAATCCGAATTAGTGAAAAACTCATTTTTCCACGTAAAAGTAGGGGAAAAATTAGTTTCAGATAATATAATTTGAAAATCCCTAAAAGTATTTTGAGAAGAAAAAAACAGGGCATGCGAGAAATGTATTGATGGGAAAGTAATAGTCTTCATTTTTTTTTAAAGTCAAATAGGGCATTTTCAAAAGGAAAAAAAAAGGGATGCGCAGTAATTGTATGGGTGGAAAAAGTAATATATATATATATATATATATATATATATATATATATAGAGAGAGAGAGAGGGAGGGGGGGGGGGGGGGGGGAGAGTTACACCGATGTAATATTACATCAATGCTATACCGCTCAATATCATTTCACTTGGAACATATTTTTAAAAATTTGAGCACTGATTATAAGTTTATATCATGTAGATCATTTCATGGAAAATTTTACGTAATTATAAAATATTTTGATATGTTAACGATTTATGAACTTTTATTGACCATCGCTAAGGACCAAATGACTATTTAAACCGAATTCTTATTTGTTCTCCACCCGCCACATATGAAGATCAATAGTTTATTCTCAACACCAACAGACACATTACTAATTGTTTTCTATCAGAAATCATGTTAATGTATTTCGAATCATACATGTTACATTCTATTTCAAAATAAATATATGTCCATCACCACATGAGTAATTTCTTATTATACCAATAAATCACTTCATGTATTACCATATGTTGTTTGGCCAAGCCCTTTTCATTTAAAAAACAATTTTCCTCATCCTTACTAAAGCTTTCCATCCTAGAGTCAGATTTATCAACAACTGCAATTACCTACAGAGCATGAAATCTGATGTTTGAGGTTCCTGTGTACCAAATTTAAGATAATTTATTTGGCTTTAACATAAGTATAGTGAAAAAACATATCAAATATACAACTTTCAAATATTAATAGAAGACATATTGTCATTCTATGATCTGCAAAATTCAGAATAGAATTGACGTCATCTTTCTATATGTATGGACTCATTCCAGCCTTTCAAATAACATGATGCAAGATGTTTGTAAGGTTGCTTTCAAAAGAAAGTTAACGATCATTATGCTATAAAGATGATACTTACAGGTTCAAATTCAAATTTTGGAATCCTCTAATGAGAAAGTAAATGCTATGTTTTTGTATCTTGAATAATCTGTAGCACTTATAATTTTGATGGAAGGAGCGTTCAATGTCCGACAACGACACGACATTGACATATGTAATTACGTTCAATTAATTCAATTTTTAAAAAATTGTATCAATGTCGATATGTCAGTGTCTGTGTGAGTTCGATATCTCCCTTTATTTCTTAATTTTTGTAACGAGTTTTTACTCCTTTTTCATCATGGAGGAGTCGGAATGGAGTTTGATATTCTTCAATAAAATTTTCTATTTTACCAATCATTATTTTCTTCAATTTCTATTCTGCTATTGTTTATTTCATGTTTATCAATTCTTTTCATTTTTTTCTTTGATTTTGTGTTACATCTATGGGCTGGCTCAAAATTAAAGATCGTGGTTGCTGTGATATAGATTAGAATAAAAGGCTAAATGCATTTCACTCTTTGGTCGTTCTTCGGTTCATTAATTTCGTCCTTTGTGTATGTTATTGGTTTACTTGATTGAAATATTATCGATCTTATAATGCATTCATATTGAGATTGAGTAGGGAAGTCCACGAAGTTTTGCGAAGTAGTAAGAGACATGAGATAAGGGATTACAACGTACAACACAACTATTTATTTTTTAATCGGCAAAATTTTTTCTCTACGAGATTGTACAAGAAACAATATCACTCGTGAAAGAAAAAAGAAGGAAAAAAGTAGAAATACAAAAGACGTTATATATAGGCGGTCCACAACCCTAACCAAAACCACCCACAGCCGAAGCTAATCATGAGGCTTAGGCATACAAAAAGGAAATGAAGATAACAACTACCAAAACAGCCTTGGCACTGTGATCACCTCAAATCCCAGCCGTGCATACATATGCCTCAATACCAGCTCCAAAACCAAAAACAGCAGGACGCTAAGACCATCTACGATGGGGTCTTTCCCCTATTTAGCACCGGGTTAAATAGGCACCTCTATTGTGATATCAATAAATACGGTGCTTATAAAATTAGGTGCTTTTATAGGCACCATCTCTCTCCTATTACTCATGAGTCCCACATGTACAATTAATTTTATTTTTTCTCCATATTCAAGTATTGTATTATTTTAATATTAAAAAATAGATTATATAATAGTTGCAAATAATAGTTAAATTATATAATAATTGCAAATAATAGTTTCTTGAATTATTAATAAAAAAAATGTTCGTTTTTTTATAATTTATAATTAAATTACTTCAATATTTTAAAATTATATAATTATGAATGAGTATAAAAATTATTTTTAAAATTTAATGATATAGAGTTATTGCTGGGACCCAATTCATAATTATTTTGAGGTGCTGGGTTGTAGAGATTGAGTGCTTATTCAATATTAATTATAAAACAAAATATGTATACAGTCGGGACTCGTTTAAACATCCAAATAGGGTGCTGCATTGTGGATGGTCTAACAACCAAAACAGAAGCATACCCGAGCAAAAATCAATAGGCCATTGTGTGCAAATAAAACAACCACATGGCTAACAGCAGCAAAAAAACTCCAAGGTCATGCGCAAAACACCTACTCTAATACGAAAAGGCTTCTGTCTCATAAGGAACTTCTGCGGGTTCCAACTCCATTCGTAGTATAAACAAGTTTGCATAATAAGGGAAAATTTGTTTTAGATTTAAAAAAAAATAGATTTTTCTTTATATTTCTATAAATGGATTTTTAGAAATTTACTCAAAAATAGTAGAAGTTATTTCAAACTCATTTAGTATAAGATAAAAATGAGATGTTGACATTCACTAACTTAAATATTCATTGCTAAAGATTTTACATAGTAAAAATCACATATTTTTTTAAATTGGCATCTTTCAAAAATGATTTTTATGTAAAACTATTTGAAATAGCTTTTTATTTTAGAGATTTTTTTTCAAAATTTTAGTATCCAAAAAAAATTACAACAAAATGATGAAATACTTAGAATTACATTTTAAGATAAACTATTCAAACAGATTTTTCATTCAAAACTTATCATAAAAATTTCTTTGTTAATTTTTTTTTTGGAAAAAGATATTATACTATAAATATCTATCTAGAAAAAAGTTAAAACAAACGGGCCCTAAGTCTATTCAAACTCCAACGCCAAGACAACACTGAAATTTCCTCCAATAATTCGTCCACCTGTTTCGCCTCATTCTTGAAAATAATGTGATGCCTAACTTGTCAAATAGCTCGAATAGTTGCATGCCAAATAATTCATAAACCTTTACGGACCCTCTTTTTATTCCCTTTCTTACTCCAACAATCCCGATGCACAATCAAATTCGAAGGAGTAATATAGGAAAAATCAAGCCACCTCATCACATTCACCCAAACATTACTTGTGAAATTACAATGTAAGAAAGGTGGTTAGACGATTCTTCCGCTATTCCGCAAAAAACAAAAAAATTTGATGCTTCCGGAGGTAAACAATTTCACCTTGCTAAATTTCTTCTTGTAGGGATTCTATTTAACAGAAGTTTCCAAGAGAAAGCTACATCTTTCAAAGGAGCTTTACTTTTCCAAATGCACTAAAAAACTATCTTCTTCAACACTCCAAACCACCTCACCCACCACCAACCTCTCTAACTTCTTATAGCATGACTTGACCGGAAAAAAACCCTCCTCCTCCTCTTTCCAACACCTACTATCCTCATGATTCTCCCACATATGCCCCTCCAAATCCTCCAAATTAATTAATAGTTCCTCCTCCAAAACAAAGAGGGTCCTCCGCCAAGCAAAGTCCGACTCACCTCTTTCCCCATTAACTAGTCTAACCTCCTCCACTGTTGCCTCCCTGTTGTTAGAGATCGATAAAGTCTTGGGTATTTTCCACTAAAAGGTGTTTCCCCCCTCCACGGATCCTTTCAAAAACTAGTTGAATTCTCAATTCCAACCATCCTAACCACCTCCAAATTAAACCACCTAACCCGACCCACATCCTCCAATTTGACTATATCCTTCCACCATTTCGATATGACACGCGACCAAGGCCCACCACCCTCGTCCAATGAATTACAAACTTGAGGACCATATTTCTCTATAAGCACCTCGTTCCACAAACCCTCCTCACTTTATAACAATCTTCATCTCCACTTTGCCAATAAACTCAAATTCACCATTCTAATATCTTTAACCCCATGCATTGTATTATCATTTGACCTTTGAGAGATAAGATTATGCGACATAAGTATCTGTGTTGTGTGTGAACAATGTCATTATTGCACCGTAAAACATGAAACTAGTCATTGAGTGAACCTTGCCTCAGTCATCAAACTATCTTTATTAGACTCATGCATACTAAAACGTCTAAACAATTATTGTGTGTGTACTCTGAATTAGGCCGAGAAGTTTTTGTGATCCATCTCTATAGATTCCGATTCCTAATATATAGGATGTTTCGTCTAGTTGATATAAAAGAGATTCCCTATCTAGGTTTTAAGTAACTGTAAGGTAGGGATGACGTTTCTGATGATCAATATGTCATCCACATACATTACTAGAAATACGACTATACTCAATTTCCTAACCAAACGATGTGGCCTAGTGTGGCTAACTCTTATTCGGCTAATTTTTCGTAGGATTACGTATTGTATGATTTTTAGTATCTTCAACCTTATAGAAATATCCACATAAAATAATATCTTATAGAAATATCACCCGGTCCCAAAAAAAAATAGAGAAATGCTAAATATCGCGAGAATAAACATCAAGAATTAGGCAAGTCACCGACCCAAACGTTTCACAAGTAATTACGAGAACGACACTTTTGCACTCTCACGTTTGTAACCGTAAGATCCAGATGAGACGTGCTAAGAGAATCTCCGATGCAACCGGTACCTGTACAGTTATCGTCGTAGTCTCCTTTTTGAACCACCAACATAAGCACGTTGTAAACGTCAACCAAACTCACGTTGAAGAAATCGAGTCCACCGACGTCATCGAGAATGAACTATTATTAGCATGTGTCTACGTCACTGGATTCAACATCAACCACAAACATATTTACATGTTATTAGAAGGGTTTCAAGTGTTAGGCGGACAATATAGCAGGTTCACATAGGGTTGTGTTGGGTTCACAAATTAGAGTTGGTGTTAAATTGTTTCACAATGAAATTGCTTTTCATTGATATTTTTTAGAGGGATGCTATATATCCCGATGAAATATATCCCGAAAGCTTCACCATTGGAAATTGCTTTGATTCTAAAAAAAATAAAAAAATGCTCTCATACCAAACATGATGTCAGCATCAATAAATGCATTTGTGTTTTAAACGGTCGGGACACTTTCTTGATTCAAGTTATCGGGATATACATCATTTTCCTATTTTTTAATTAGAAGACAAAATTAACCAAATACACATTCGTGATGTATTCGTGAAAGTTGTTTCCTAAATATAGCATAACTCTAAAAAATATCACCCGGTCAAAAAAAAAACATAGAAATATCACAAATATCTTGACAAAAAAACAAAAAAAATCACTGTACCAAAAAAAAAAATTCACAAATATCTTCTAATATAATACACGTTTTAATGTTATAATAATAAATAATAAATACTATCACCTATCTTTTTTTTTTGGTACAAATCACCTACCTTTTTCTATCCTTGATCTTATCTTCTATAGTTTATCTATTTATTCATTTATTATGCATTAAGCTAAATCATAAAACCCAAAACAACAATGTCAGACTCAACACCTCTTCTTCCTTGGAAAGCCAGAGCTACCATTTCACTTCTTTCATTTTTATTTGGCGCTTCTTCTCGCTCTAACGGCACCGTCAACCGCCGTCTCTTTAACTTCTTCAGTCTCAATTCCTCACCTAACACCACTCCCATTAACGGCGTTTCCACCAAAGATATTACCGTTAACGCCGAAAATAACGTTTGGTTCCGTCTCTTTACTCCCACTGTTGCCGGAGATGTCACCGGAGATAGTGGTGCAACCAAAGCAACCCTACTTCCTGTCATAATTTACTTCCACGGTGGTGGCTTTAGTTATCTTTCTCCATCCTCAATCTACCATGATGCTTTATGCCGTAGACTGTGCAGGGAAATTTGTGCTGTTGTCGTCTCTGTCAACTATCGTCTTACACCGGAGCATCGATATCCGTCACAATATGATGACGGAGAAGCTGTGCTGAAATTTTTGGAAGAGAATAAAACGGTTTTACCAGAAAATGCTGACGTGTCGAAATGTTTCCTTGCCGGAGACAGTTCTGGTGCAAATTTAGCACATCATCTTGCAGTTAGGGTTTGTAAAGTTGGGCTTCAGGAAATCAGGATTATCGGGTTGGTATCGATTCAACCGTTTTTTGGCGGGGAGGAACGGACTGAGGCGGAGATTAAACTTGATGGAGCACCGTTGGTGTCGATGGCAAGGACGGATTGGTGGTGGAAGGTGTTTTTACCGGAGGGATCGGACCGGGATCATGGCGCGGTTAATGTATGCGGGCCGAATGCGGAGGATTTGTCGGGTTTGGATTATCCTGATACACTTGTTTTTATTGGTGGGTTTGATCCTTTAAAAGATTGGCAAAAGAGGTATTATGATTGGTTGAAGAAATGTGGGAAAAAGGTTGAGTTGATTGAATATCCAAACATGGTTCATGCTTTTTATATTTTTCCTGATTTACCTGAATCTACTCAGATGATTATGCAAGTCAAGGAGTTTGTCAACAAAGTCTCCAATTCTAAATGATTGATTATTGTTGTAATAATATGTTATGATAATAAATTCATAGTTGTTTGGTAATTGAGGTTTGATAAATTTAATAGCAAGGTTGGAAGATGGTATTACATTGAGATCTTATAATGTGATCTTCTCAAAGTCTTAAGTTAGACTCTATCTAGTGTCAATTTTGGCAAAATAGTTTGAGTTCTTTAAGAACTATTAACATTTAGAACCTAGACATGCAGATGCAATAATACATGTTGGGTGTCCTAGCATTAGAAACTAGGGACCACAACATATAAGATGTTTATGATGTTTTAGTTTAAGATGAATGCTAAATTAATTAGTATAATGTGAGTGATTTTAATGGCTATGACATATGTTTAGTGTTCACATTTTGTATTGAATTTAGAATCTGGGTTTGCCTAATTTGATATGCCAAATTTGATGAGTAGTTGGTTATGCATGGTTTGGAATTCATATACGTGCTAGAATAAGTTTTGATACTATCCCAATTTGACGAGTAGTTGATACATATGTTTACGTGCTAGGGGACGCCGACACTTTTTAAGTGGAAGTGGCGTACATGCAAGTGTTTTTTAACTATAAATAAGTTCCTTGGGTTAGCATTTTTTAACAACTCATTTGCACTAAAACTTTATGAAAAATATCATTTCATTACTGTTGTTATTTATACACTTTTTAATATATTTTTTAAAAGAGCTTTTTATACCGTCTAGTTTATTTTGTAGTACTTGTGCTTTAATTTGTTATATCTATATATTTGGTGTAATCTTTTAATTTCTTATTCTTTTTTATATTGGGTGCGATCCTAAGGTTTCAAAAGAGGTGATATATTTTGGGTTTAGATGCTCTTCTATAAAAGGTAATTTTGTTGGAGAGTGCTCGCTATCTTGTAAAAGTTACCAGCTTATCTTGTTTAAAAGCTTGGTTAGTGAAAACCTCAAGGGACTTTTTTTTTTTGGGGGACTAGACATATCCTTGATATTTTGGGCCGAATTAGGATAAACCTTTTGGTGTCTTTTCCCACGTCCTTTATCTCTTTTACTTTATTTGTTATTTACTTTACCTCAACATCTACATTTTCTATATTTATTTAAACTTTTTATAAGCACTTTATTTTATTTGGTTAAACATTTTTAAGTGCTTACTTAAATTGTTTTTTTAAAGAACACAATTCATCCCTTATCTTGTGTATTTGAATTCGTTTGTTCAACAAGTGGCATTAGAACTTGAAATCTTGTTTAAAGACTAATCTTCTCAAGAGTCAAGATGACTTCAAACAACGGTTCAATAAACTTACTTCTATCTTTCAATGGTGAAGGGTATTGGTATTGGAAAGAGAGAATGGAATTTTTTTTCGAGGAAGTTGATTTTGACATTTGGGATGTTGTAGTAAATGATCCATTTATTCCCACTAATTTAGTCAACAATGCAATGGTTAATAAACCAAGATCTCTTTGGACCAAAGATGAAAAAGAAAAAGGTTCAACACAATTTGAAAGATAAGAACATTATCACAACTTTATTAAGCATTGATGAGATCTATCGTGTATCAAATGTGCAACCACCAAAGAAATTTGAGACACCCTTAAATTGGCCCATGAAGGTACAATCGAGTTTAAAAGGGCTTGAAAGATAACATTGACTCGTGAGTATGAATTATTTAGGATGAAGTCGGGATAAAGCATCCAAGATATGCAAAAAATATTTATCCATATAATAAATAATGTCAGAGCTCTAGGAAAATATTTTGATAATGAGGATTTAACTAATAGAGTTGTTAGATACTTGAGTCGAAGTTGGCTACCGAAAATGACTGCAATTTGTGAATCAAAAGATTTATCTTTTATGTCTTTGTCAACTTTATTTGAAAAATTACAGGAACATGTGTAACACCCTACTTCCATTAAAGCGATAAAACACGCGAATAATACAAATATTCAAGAAATAGACGTCACGTCTTCAGTAAACCTCAAATAGCATGCATAAAATTTCTCAAAACGTCGCAGCGGATAAATAACATACAACTCTCAAATAGCCATGTTATAAGCATCATAAATACATAGTCATATATGTCACCAATCTCAACATATGAGTAAAAATCTCAACCACAAAGTCAACATCAAAATAAAGGAAAAACTGACATCCTAGATCAGAGCCCTAGACTACAGACTCCAAGGCAGATAAAACGAGGTAGCTCCAAGGCTAGCCTCCAACAATTCACCAAGCAAAGATAAGCTAATCCTGCACGCCGTCTACACCATATTTAAATATAGTGAGGAGGTGACCAAACAACCACTGGGGGGGGGGGGGGGTTAGTTCACATTAACATACATAAGCATAATCATATGGAGTTTAAAACATCAAGGTTAAGTTCAAAATGATTAAGCATTCTCAACATCAATAATTATTATTCAACACTAGTATATTCACATTATCACAAGTTTGCCAACAATCAACAAATCTCATTCACAGAGTATTATAATCACCAACACATAGCAAGTATGACTCATGTCAAATCATGCGATGCGCCTAGACACGACTCCTATATGCATGTGATACCATTCTCCAACAAGGTCGTCACCTCATGATGCAAACATAACATCATAATCACCTTTATTTTGAATACAAAGTATTTCATCACCTTCATTGAATATAAATATCCTAAGACTTATGATGCATGAACATATGACTTACTATGCACATGTTCCACAACAAATTCACCATCATTTTCACCTTCATTTTTTATACATGCATTCACCATCAATTTCACCATCATTTAACATGTTCATTAATCAACATCAACAACATCACCACAAACAACAACTTCATCCAATTTCTCATAATTCAAGTAGAAGAGAAATGTATATCATACTATGATAAACATAATGTTCAACACCTATTAATCATCCACTCATCCTCATACAATCATATTAAACTATTCTAAAAAAGGTTTGCTAGATATCCGGTCTTAAAATCAATTTCGACAAAGTTCGTCTCATTTTCCTAAAAAGTCAATTTTCCAATTAAATCTCCAAAGCTAAGTAAACAATCTCAATTTTCCCAACTATGTATACACATAAATCACATATGAGTGCAGTAGTGTATACATGTGCGTTTCACCGGCCAAATGCGACAAAATCACAAAGTTCGTCTCACTTTATTATTTTTCAAAAAGAATTTCATTTTCAAAGCAAACCAAGTTAAAACTCATGGAATTCATTCACAACCATTTTTAGAAATCATATACTCAGTAAACAACCTTAACTCTACCACTTTCCCTTCAGAAAGACGAGTTTCGGAAAAATCGGCGTTCTTGGATATTTCCAAAAAGTTGATTCAATTTCATAAAATCAAGTTCAATCCAATTCATAAGATGTTTCAGTAGAATAAAGAGTAAAAACAGCAACTAAACACATTGAAAGAAGCATTTTAGAAAGCTCGGATCGGCCCTTGACTGCCCGTAACGACACAAAACAAGGGTGTCTGTCCTATGCATCTCGCTCAGCGAGCTCCAGCTCGCCATGGCAAGTTGCCTCAGGCAGAACAACCCTGTTTTGGGTTTTCCTTCGGGAAACCCATACATTTTTACTCCAAAACCCCAATTTTGATTCCCCAACACCCAAATTCGTCCTCAAAGTTTGTCTATACATTTATGTACTTAAAAAGGCAATCAAAATCATATCAAACTTGGAAATCAAACACCATTCCAACACAATTCATCAATATATCTAGTTTTCACAAAAACTCTTAATAACAACTCAATTCACACCACAACTTCATTATTGTGAATACCCATGGCATAAATCAAATACAACAACATCTCACAACAACAACATCATTCAACCATGAATTTATCAACAATTACAACAACAACAACAACAACATCACTTTACACTAATTTGAGCAAAAATCAACAAAGTTTCATATAACCACAATTCAAACATGCAAATCCAACAACAACAACATATTTAGCATCAATTTCACATACATAAACTTAGTATCAAAGTGGGTACACGAAATTCATCCTTTGAAATTCACAAAAACACAATTTCACAAAATAAGCACTTATTGAATTAAGTTGAAAAAGTGATTAAAACTTAAGTTGAGAATGTACATTATCCCCCTTACCTCAATTGAGCACAATCCTAGCTTGAAACTTCATTTTTTCTCCTCAAATCTCTACCCTCTTCAAGCTCTCCATGCTCTTCTTCTCCTAAAACCCTTTTCTCCTTCTCTAGCTCTTTCTCGCTCTACCTTTCTCAATATTTCTGAAAATGAGTGTGTAAGACTTAATTATCTTAATGACTAGAGTTTATATAGGCTTTACACAATTGGGTTAAACCTTCAAATGTCTTAATGAGCTTAAGGTTTCCTCTAACTAATTCACAAAGTTTATACTCACTTAACGGAAAATTAACAAATAGTTACCGACTCTTAATGAATTATCACCACTTACTAGTAACTAGGTAAAAATAATTACTACGACTAAAACTACAAAAATAACTCTAGTAATCAAAAGACTATTTTAACCTTGCTCACCAAATGACCAAAATACCCCTAAGTTCAAAATGAGTAAAATACCCTTCTAACACCAAATTCCACTAATTCAAACCAAAATACACATAGAGGCAATTAATCACATATAAGCACACATAAAAATTAATTAAAATAAATCTAGCAAAAATCGGGTTGTTACAACATGCACTTGATTTGAATCGACTCGTTGAAAGCGAAGAAGGTGAAAAGAAGAAGGAAAGTCTTGCTCTCAAAGATAGGATCAATGAAAAAACTTCTGTAACACCCTAAACCCCATGTGCAATAATCATGCAATAAATTCAAATAAATCAAAAGAGAGTTCAAGATGCTACAACTTCGTTTTATCAAAACATGCATAATTTCAAGTTTCAAAACTCGCAACAGAAGACAATTAACATAACATCACCACAACATGGAATAATCCTAAATACATGAGTAATAAAATCTCAACCCCATATTTCGGGTATCAAATACATAACCATAATCTCCACAAATAAATTTCAATAGCAGAAAAAGTCAATAAACATAAATGTCTGACATCCTAATCAGAGCATAACTAGACATGAGCAAAAGAGAAATGAGGTAGCTCCACACTATCCTCAAGCAACTCACTAGCAACATAAATCAAAGAAACTCAATCATGCAAGCCGTCTACTCATTCATACAAATAGGCAGACAATCAATCAAACGACCACTAGGGGTTATATAATATTCCACCAAATAAACATAATCAATAAGGCATTGAAGGATTTCAAATAAACTAGACCATCGACCCGTGCTCCGCACGGGTCTTATCCACTTTAATAGAAATCAATAAGTTATATTTTATATTTTCATTGATATTAAATAAGTCAATTTTTTTTAAATGAGTTGCGGACAATATTAATTATCATAAATTATAAAATACTTCTGTATAGACTTTCATTTGATGGCTCTCCAATCTATTTGCATATAAGAGCACCATTATCGCCTGCTGCATGCCGTGGTATCACATTTCCGCATAGCAATATGTCAATCTTTTTCTTGGCACAGTAATATTGCATTGCTACGGTGGTTTTTCTGTTTTCTTTGATAAAAAAAATATAAAATATAAATGTAAGAGATATTGTGATGTTAGATGGGACCCATTTTAAAGGTTTAGATGAGTGGTATGGATATTTAGAAAATGTAAGTGGATGGTTTAAGTAATTAAAAAGTGTAAAATAATATAATTTATTGAGTGAGGTCCATTTATACCATCCATATGAGTGGCATGGATGTGGGTGCTCTAAGTGTTTTATTAGTACACACAACACTGATTTGAAAATATTATTAAAAACATTTTATAAGGACGATTGAGTACTATGATCTATATGTGGCAGTAAGCAAAGATACAAAGTAAAAGGATTATCCAACAGTTGCTATTAGTTGGATGATCAAAGCATACAAAGTAGGCATGTAGCGAGGACATTAAAAGCTAGCATGAATTTCTCTGTTTTTATTCGAACAGAAAATATCTTTCGTGAAGGCTTTCAATAGAATATCTTTTGTGAAGGCTTTCAATAGATATCTTTCATGAAGCTAGCATGATCATCTATTTATTTTTTTATTTTTTTAAAAAGAAGATATTTTCCTGATTATTGATCGACATTAATTTCTCTAAGTGTTGGTCCTTAATACGGATCATCGGCTATTCATGTGAGGAAAACATCAAAGCAATGTTATCCCTTATGAGGTCCTTATTTGTATATATAAGTTCATTTATATACTACCTTTCCGCATGTAGAGTTTCTTACACAATGAGTAGTGATTAATAATACAATTTTGCTTAGAGAAGATATATAACCTGATACAAACCTGGTTCTGTGTATTTTATCTCCTTTGACACCTAAATAATTTCTTTACACCATACTTGGCTGATCCACGTTTGATCATAATACAAATACTTGGCAAATCCACATTTGATCATAATACAATAAAAAAAAGTCATATATAACTTCACACTAAAAGGCCTTAAGTAAGCTTATGCCTTCATCATTTGCTCCCTTGAGTCAAGTGGTCAATATTATGTAGCAACTTACACAAATTGCAGACGTGGTCTGCAATGAACTCAACTCTAGATTAAACATATTGGTTATGTCCTGCTAAAGAGAAGCAATAATTGAAAAAGTATGACAACTTATTCCATTAGCAAATAGGGACTCCTCAACAACATTGTTAACAATGCTAGCCATTCATTAACAATCAAAAGCCTCAAATCTAGAAGCAAGACTACATGATACAATCAATTTCAGAGAATGAAGGATGATGGAGAAGTAGAACACACATGACTGAATGTGTCAACATTGGAAGCATGAAATGCAAGCATGTATCAACATTTTAATGGACTCTGTTTTTGGCAGTACTGAAAATTTTGTGGAACTCTCAAACTTGTTTTGCTTGAATTTTCTGACATATGCTTCTTAAAGTCCTTCCCCTGCAACCATATATCAAAATTTGAAAAAGAAACTATCTATAAGTCAGCTCAAACATAATTAATAGCTCATTTACCTTATTGTGTTGGTGATTCCTGCTTCCACATTATTCTGACAAAATATAACACACAAAATAATCATAAGATAGCACCAGATGCATTGTTTATAGAGAATAAGATAAAGGGACAATATTCATTTATCTTATTGTAACCGTTGCAAGCGACCTGCCACGGTGAACACAACCAAAGTTCATAAGTGGAATGATTTTCATTGAAAACATCTCTTCCCTTTGTTTCATTGCAACTTCAGGCTCCTTCGGCTTTCCTCAATTATACTTGACATTCAAAATTGAGTAAAGCTTTAGGTGTGACTGCCAAACTGTCTTGCGCTAAGCAATGTCATCAGTGGGCCGTAGAGGAAAAAACTCAAGTTCAAATTTGAATTGTTGAGTTGCTCCTTGCTGAGCAATTGCCAAAGCAGATGAGAGAGGTAGAGGGGATCAGTAAGAAAGAGAGAGGTTAGGTAGTGATGTCTTTGGAAATGATTGCAACAAAGCAGAAATATAAGCCAACAGAAAAACTGAGAAATCAGAATGGCAGTGTATATGAATGAATTAAACAAAGCACAATAAGTAATAAAAACACCTTCTGTTTTATCTTTTGTGCAGCTGCAGGATCCTTCTCATGAATCATCTAATTGGAAACAAAAATTATATCCCTTAAATGACAACGACTTTCTTTGACCTTGCTAGCAAGGAACATGCACATTGTTGCAATGATCTGGAAAAATGTTCAACAATTGGATTATTAATTCAAATAAACCAATCTTTGAGTTTATATTGCTTTTATATCTATCATTTTCCTGATATAAAGCTGGAACGAAACTACAATCTCTCGACATTAAAATCTCGAATAATAAAGCACTAATATGTTGACGATTCTGACACTTGATTAGCAAAAAACTTCATGAAGAAAAATGCTTAATTTTCTATGATTTTTGTCCTCTACTCATTTTTGTATGTTGAAAATGTATCAATGATTTCCATCAAATTTTAATAATATACGATATGCTAATCTTCACAAAAAGGTAACGAAAATGAACACAGTAAAGAGCCCATTACATATACCATGTTTATGCAAAAGAAAATCAAAGAAATTAATATGCACTCCTCAATCTTGCTAATTAACAATAAAAATATGACACAAACACAAAAAAAAAAAATTGAAAATGTGAACAGAAATCAGAAATAATATCCTTCAAAATCATGCTGAAACTAACTACACAATCCTTGATATGATTAAGATTCCTTCTATGAGTAGACTGTAGAACCCCAATTACTATCAAAACACAAAAGCCTTAAACTACTATCCCTTCTGATTGAGTACCTGTAGCGACCACATAACACCACATCCAGAAGGATAGAACAAAGTAGGGGAAGTTTTGCTGAATGAATGGGAAAAAAACGAAAAGAAAATGTGGGGAGCTATAAAATTGATTGGAGTGGTGAAGAGAGGAAAAAATTGAGGGATATGGGAAGAAAAAATCAACGAAAAAAGGTTGTGATTAGAAGAGAAAAAGTGCATCAGAGAGAAAGAGAAGAATAAGAAAGAAGGCTGGTTGGGAAGATGAATGAAGGGGAAAATATCTAGAGTAATTGGTGGAAAAGAGGGGCCCAACATTAAATGACAGATACAAATGGGAGAGAATGTGCAATTTGAAATCAGCATTTATGGCCGTTAGTTGGCAATTTAAATTTTGCACATGAAAAGTCACCTATAAATGGGAGGAAACCGCCATGTCAGACTCTGCATTTAAGGGAGGTGCATAGCTTGTTGTGAAAGCTTGGTAAGGCAACTAAGGAGGGAAAACACCAAAGCTATTATGATTTGAAATTCAAATTTCAAATCATGAAACAACATTTAATGAGTAACCCATTAGCTTCTTAGCTTGCAAAGCACGATTCATTAAGGATTTGGGAGGGAAAACAGCATAGAAAATTAGGGCAAAGCAATTGCTTGACCTAATTGGCATTTAGAGTAAGTAAGATGCACATGTACATATTCAACATTCCTAGAATACTAACTCCACTTAAATAATATCATCCCACCATCATTGCACGACAAGTTATATATGATTAAGAGGAAGCTGAAATATATGATTAAGAGGAAGCTAAAATACAATACTCTTATAAATATCACCTGCTGGAAGATCAGTATCCAGACGTTCAACACAAACTTAGTGAAGTCCATACTGTAATTTTTGGATAATTTTGTAAACCAAATTTGGTCCAAGTCACCCTTTGTTTTTCTGTTTTCAAAGCATTTTGAATTGCTTTATAACCAAAATGAAGTTTGCACTAGGTAATGCTGGAAATTTTATACAGTGAAATGCTAAAGCTATTTTGTATTTGTTTTTGGCATTATTTAAATAACGAGGAAATATTAATTTTGGAACTTTTTTAAGTACTTTTTGTTTTAGAACCAGTGCAACTTCCTTCACAGTTTTTTTGACGTTTAATGGATTATACACAACTTCAAAAAATTTATGGAAAGCTTGAATCTCTTTGACATGCATACCTTTATTTTTCTTCGATTTGCTCTGCAAAGAAGGAAAATCATTGATCAGGTTGGTGCGAAATGTTGTTTCGTCGACAAGGTTGGAAAGATAGAATGTATAGCACCATAAATAGAAGATTTCAATGCATTCATTTGAAGCCTGAAAGGAGACAGACACAAAGCTTGGAACTCGACCAACAAAAGAGCGAAGACGCTGATGGTATTGAGCCTCTGACATTTTGTCGAAACCAATATAAATTGTCTTGGAAAATGTGGCTATAGGGGCTGGTTGAAGCTAGCTTAATCCAAATTATCTTGCTACCAAATGCGGATAATAGCCTACCAGTTTATAACCAGTCTTGCCAGTAGTGATCTCTACAAGAAGAAGAGTTGGTGTCAAATATTTCATCCACACTGCAATGTTATATTTCAAAAATTTAGACTCTTTTGTTGGAAATTCCCTTTGAAACCATTTAGGGCCCAACTTTCGATCAACAAATGGAGTCATCGTTGGTTCAAAAGTATCACAACTGGAAAAGATGTCGAAATATTCCGAAAAGATTTCGACGATTGAATGATTATTTAATCTCCTTGTGAGATAAGCTAATCGAACTCCGTATATTCTTCGTTTATCGATTTCATCATTATGGACTGGTGGAATATGAAATTGCAATTTCTTCTCAAAAGTGGTAACTAACCACAGTTGAAAAAGCCACCAAGGGCCAACAAGATTTTTAGATTTTCCTTCAGCCAGAGTTTTCATGGTTTGACACCTAGTCCCTATGGTATCATACATATTTCCCAGAAGTAGTTTTCTCATGCTAAATATGTGACCTTCATGAATTGAATGGCCATGATGGCAAATTTTTTGGCCATTTGGAGGAAGCTGGTACAAAAAACATAATGGCATAGGCATAAAGCAAGAAAAGCAATATGCTCTTCGTCATAAACTTTAGTGGTGTTTTTGTCAAAGTATTCATTCTTGAATGCACTATAAGCATATGTTCCAAGTTTGAATTGTGTTCTACAATCTCGATCAGGGTCATAAGTTTCACCAGTTGAGAGAAGTCTAGTAATGGCAGCTATGTCGAATAAGGTTGGGGTTAGCATGCCACATTTGAGCTGCATGGTGTTTGTGGAACCTTCCAAAAAATGCATCGCAGCTAGTAGTAAGTTTTCGTAGTAGTCTAACCTAGTCTTATAAAGCTGGATAAGGTTAAAAACTCCTAAATTTTGCCAGAATTGAGCTTTCTTAGTTTCGACCATCTTTATCCATTTCAAATAGGTCGAAGTGTGGAGAAATGAAAGGTCTAGCCTAAAAACCCTTTGACTTATAAAAGACATGTTTGGTGTATCATTTGAGAAGATCCTAGGTGTTATATCCTTATAACCTGGAAATGATTTCTCGATTTCTTTGGGATTTAACTTAGAATCTAGGTAAGGCCCTAAAAAGATGTAAACACTACCAAAAATAGAGTACGCAATAAGTACCTGAGATTGTCAGATTTGAGCTTTTTCTGCATCTAGGTCAAGTTCTGGAGGATGAACTTAGTTGTTCTTCACTCGAAAAGCTTCAACATTAGCAGCAATAGGGATTTCTTTATCCTTATTAGATCTAGTTGCATGGCCACTAGCATAAGACATTTAAGTCAAGATTAACGAGAGTGAAAAAAATGACGAAGATCTAAGGTGGTTTAATGAAAGATCTTAAAAGATTTTGAAGTTTTTCTGAAATTTCCGAAAGAGTAACAATGGTATTTGTTGAGTTACTTTTTCAGAGAGCAAGGAGAAGAAAGATAAAATTTCAAGAAAGTGATTCTGAGGATGAAGGTGTGGTTTTATAAAGTTGAGAGAGAGAGAGAGAGAGAGAGAGAGAGAGAGAGAGAGAGAGAGAGAGAAACTTTTGAGTTTTGATCCATTGATATTTTGCCACGTGGTCGGAATTTTTATTGCTGACACGACCTACAGCTGACATTTGGCTTCTTAGGTTTTAAATGTCACACTACTTTTTTAACTGCAAAATAGTGGCCCACTAAGCCTCGAAATGGTGTAGTGAAATGCAAATTGGAAAGAATCATTTTCGAAAGTAGTGATTAACATCATTCTCCAAAGAATACGTAGAGTTTTTCAAAAATGCCAAACTTCTCCTTTATAGTGTCCAGTCGAAAATGACATTTTTGGGGGCAATTTGTTAGCCTGTATTTTTATCTGATGTTATTCGACAGGCAACAGTAGGTTTGAAGCTACAAAATCATCTAAGTCCATGATTGAAGTTATCGAGTTTGATAGATGCTGAGAAGTTATTCGACATAATCCTCTGTTCGACAAGCATTGGAAGTTTTAATAGAAAGGTGGAAACCGACAAGCAGTTACTTTTGAAAGGGAAAGAATTCAAATTCAAAAGCAACAGTTTCTTATTAAGACGTGGGAGGACAGGCAGTTTCGACGAAGACATGCAGTTCCTAACAGTTTAGGTTCTGTAGTTATTTTCTATATGTATATATAGTAGTTTTTCATAAGAAAAAGAGGTCGCAAATCACTTATAGAACTCTAGAAATCGAAGTACCAACATTTAGAGAAAAGAGTCATAAAAAATGCATGTAATTTGATTTGTCAAACCACCTTTATATTAATGCAATGCAATTTACCTTTTCTTTAAGTTTTCGTGTTTTAAACTTTTAAGTCTTTTGCTTGCATTTCCTGCATCTTTTCTCTATCGAAAGACAGTTGTTTTCATATGTAACTTCATCTTGTTCATAAAGAAACCTATGAATATGATGAACATTCATATATTTTCTGGAAAATGATTGAATAACATGTCCTAGGATTTCTGGTTTGATCCTGCTTGTAATAATCAAAACTAGACTTGTTGTTTATCAAAAACCCATGTAAACATCAATGCTCATACCAAAACGAATGTTTTCATCCATTCCCTATTTTCTTCAACATATTATTACCATATCATCTCCATCTACTCCATTCATCACCCATCCTAATATTAAAAATATCTCTCCTACACAACGAATCTCTACTTCTTTCACGTTGATTGTTCACGAATTTAGCCAAAATTTCACGAATCTCTACATCCCATGCATTGTATTGTCGGTTGACCGTTGAGAGATGAGATGATGCTACAAAAGTATCAGAGGTGCGTGTGAACAGTTTCATTATTGCACCATAATATATGAAACCAGTCGTTGACTGAACCTTGCCTCCATGGGCGGAGCCACCACCCGGTGAGCCCGGACACTCGCCTGGGCTCAAACGATACTTACTTTATATTTCGGGGCAAACTTAATATTTTCACACGTGCGCGCACAAGAATTCTTGGTCTATAATTTTTGCCCAGGCTCTGTAAAATTTCTAGCTCCGCCACTTTGCCTCGGTGATCAAACTGTCATTATCTTGACAAAAAAAAAGAAAAAATTGCAAATATCTTCTAAATCGTAACATACAATTTTAATACTGTTTATATATATTTTTTTGAAAATTTTAATACTGTTTATATAAATACCCATCAAAATTCCTTATAGAAATATCACACAGTCAAAAAAAAAAAAAAAACCTTATTGAAAATATCATAAATATCTTGACCAAATAAAACATAAAAAAATCACAAATTTAATATCGCTATCTCTATATATATATATATATATATATATATATATCTATCTCTATCTCTTCTCTCTCTCTATATATATATATACATGTATTCTAAGGTGCATTTTGATGATGTGTCATCTCACTAAAACTCTCTCTTTTCTAACAAATATCTCATACTTATGCCAAGTGGCTCTCTTTTTAATTTTTTCTTTTCTTACATCAATTTACTACATCTTTATGTTCATATTCATGTAGTTCTTTATTGTGTAACTTCCAATTAATTTGTGTAAATCCTTCCACTACTCATTATTTTTTATTTGTAACCTACAAATTGGAAAAATTTAGTGCATGATTTTTCACATTCACTCTCACCCTTTATAACCACCACTTAGTCCACAATCATTTTCAACTCATTTCTCCATTTTGACAATTATACTAAATCTTACCGTGTTTCCACCATGGTGCTATTGCTACTACCATATTCATTTGTAAAGAGATTTTATTTTAGTTGTTTGTTTATGCTAAAGTTTTTTGATCCATTTGTACTAAAGTTGTTGTATATTCTTTGTGTTTACCATATTCATTTGTATGAAAGTTTTATTTTAGTTGTTTATTTGTGCTAAAGTTTTTTGATCCATTTGTACTAAAATTGTTGTATATTCTTTGTGTTTCACATGATGATGGAATATTTCCTCTTTTCACTATATATATGATGCTTTCGTGAAAAGGTATTCCGTATGTCTGTTACCACACCTTATACTACTAAATAGAAAATATTACACTTACCTATTGCAGAAAAGTTTGCAAGACAAGATATATACCTCTAAATCATGTATATATTGAATAATCTAAGTTTTAATATTTTTTATGTGTCCTCTTTTTAGAAAAAAACTTTTTCACTCTTTCTTAGAAAATTTTGTCGTGCTTATTCACTCTCCACTCCTCATTTTCACTAATTCATATTTTAATCAAGTCATAAATTTATTTCTTCCATAACATATATCATGTTTTAACTCAACCATAACATATTCTATCGTTTATGAATAGTTTATAAGAAAATGTTAAAAAGTTATGTTGTTCATTCAAAAAGAGTTTTTTAACAAGAAAAATGAAACTTTTTTATTTAGTAAAATTTTTAAACGTTAAAATTATTTATTCAAGATGTAAATACTGACTATTTTTAAAATAAATCAAAAACCAATGTTGAAGATTTATTTAACTTATATACTCACTCTTTTTTAGATCATATGCAATGTACAAAAAGTTTTTGTATTATTCTCTCATTTCTACTATAGATTACTTGACCCTCTTTTTTTTGGGATAAATTTAACCCTTTCTAGGATTATTTTTTTGAGTAAAGAAAAAACACCTGCAAGTGATTTTCTAATCAAGCACAACTATTATAATATCGTTTGGTACCATTCAACTAAAACTGCCTCGAATTGTAAAAGGTGATTTTATTTTATTTTTACCTTTTACTATAAGTATTGAAGTCCTAATTCATCTTTTACTATGTTGATATTTGTTAGATTTGTCTTAGAAAGATGTAATTTTTCCATTCTCTTGGTTGGAAAAAAATGGAAAAGTTGTAATAAAAAAAAACTGTAGTTTGTGGTATACATTAAATTAATATGCATGGTTCTGAAAAATAAAGAAAGATGTAGTTTTTCCATTCTATTGGTTGAAAAAAGTGGTAGTTTGTGGTATACATTAAATTAATACGCATGGTTCTGAAAAATGAAGAATTCTATGTTGTACAGAATATATTTATTTAATACATGTATTAATGTTCTCTCATATGCCTCATTCTTATAGGATGTGAATGTATTTGAAGATTCAAAAGAGAGTTACGAAATAACTACTTATAGGATTGAATATGGCCAACTTTTAATGTAAAGAAAGATGAAAGGATGCACCATTTTTAATGTTTTATTGTGGATTTATTGAGTTTAACCTTTTAAATTTCTTCTTAGCCTTTCAATTTTACACTAACTAATAACAGTTAAATGAATTGATTATAAATATGACTTATGAACAACTCCTTAGTACATATGAGTGTTATGAAATTTCAATTTGAGAGGGTATGTAACAATATTATAGAAGAAGAATAATTTTATTGTGGTTTTATTTTGAGTTTAACCTTATTTTTAGTTCAACCTTATTGTGGACATGAATTGATTATAAATATGCTTAATGACCAACTCCTTGGTACATAAGAGTGTACGGAATTTCAATTTTAGAGGATATGTAAGAGTATTGTAGAAGAAGAAGAATTTTTAAAATTTATGAAATCTCATTGTGTCTTTTTTCTTCTTCTATAGAGTCAACGAGGGAAGATATATTGCGGTGCATAGTTTATTTTTTTAACTCTAGCACAATATGTTCATAAGAAAGTTCTATTTGTGCTCAAAACATAATTCACATGCTTTGTAAATACAACATTTTTGCTCTAATAAGGAAGTTATTTTATACTTAGCACTAAATTTGCTAAAAATAATATACATCATTTTTTTAAAGATTATACATAATTTGTATATGTTGAAGATTAATTAATGGAACTATATATAATCAAATTAAATTTTTTTCTGAGGTATAATCAAATTAAATTTTAATACAAATTATTTATACCAGAAGGATTAAGATGAATAGTTATTAGTTTTTTTTATTAAAAACCATGATGTCATAAAGTGTCTGAGTGATACTTATGGAAAATATGTGATTTTTTTTAAATTATGTTGTTTTAGTATTTTTTTTAATATTAAATAATACTATTGACTCAAGTTAGGATAAAATTTGATGATATCTAATTATGGTTTTTTTTCTTTCTTTCTAAATTATAAAAATTTATTAAAATAAAGGGAAAATGAAACAAAATATAAGTCGATATAAACCAAACCCAAAAAAAATAAGAAGAAAATAATTTTTGTTTTAATTTATTGTTCAAATGTATTTTTATTATTTTTTGCTAATAAAGGTGAATGACACATCATCGAGGTTAAGTAATTTTTATATACTCTTTATTCTATATTCGCTTGACAAAGGAAAAAGTTTCAAAGTATTTTAATAGTTATTTTTAAATCATAGACGACCTACAAAATTTCTTATTTCCAATGCATTAAAAAACATTATAATCAAACCCGTGCAACACACGGGTTATATACCTAGTATATATCTATCTATCTATCTATATCTATCTATCTATCTATCTTCTATATCTATATATAAAACAAACTTGTCTATGTGGCACCTTCATGTAACAATCTCCCCCTTTGCTTAAAAACTCTTCTTAATCTAGGATTTTGCTTACATGGCAGCTCTCTACAATCTTTCCAATAATAATTGAAATTGATTATTGTTGCATGGTCACAAGAGAGAGAAAAATCATGAACCACGGAGGAAAAAAAGGGAAAAAAAATACATTTATAACACATTAAAGGAAAAAAGGTTGCAATAATTAACCGTTTCGGTTTATTCAGTTATTGAGATTAATAATCTGTTACTGGCTCCTTCAATTTTCTTTTTTATTTTGTTTGGTTTGTTTTTTGTTTATCCTGGTATTTTACAGTATAGCCATGAAGAAGGGTACCGTCACTTATTTGCTAAAAAATTAATTAATTTACAAGACATAGTTTAGTCTAGCCATAAAGAAATGGAAGGCCAAAAAATATCAGGTCACTCATTAACAATTAATTTGCTAGGTCACTCTTTTGCCATGAATTTCTTCGGATGCCTCCATTCACTCCTTTTTGTAACAGCTTTATTCTTCATTTTCGTATTCCAACCTTCTCTACATTGCTTCCTTTGCTCACCCACATAATAACTACAATTAAAACCACGTATTATTGCTAACGGTAACAGAAAAAAACAATGTAGAATTGTTCATACATGTTATCAGATCATAACCTTTATATAGGGATGGAATATCACTTCCCCATTTATGCATTTGGGCGCATTTTTTTACTTCGTGCTAAAATATGGTCGCTAAAAACATTGCTAGCAAGTAAGTCCTTCCTTTTTGTTGAATCATGTTGCTTGCATGTTTTGTTATAGCTATTATAATACATATGTTTGTGTGTGTTTTTTTGCAGAACATGTGAGAGAGTGGATGATCCCGTACATAGTTTTATAAACAACCTCACTGCCATCACAGATGAAAGCAGTATTAAAGTGCGCATTACTAGATTGTGGGATACTCTTAACATCCGTAGAAAAAAGGAGTTGATGAGTACGGATATGGTGTTGGCCGATGAAAAGGTAAAATTGCTTGAGAAAGTACATGCTCGCTGTTATTCTTGATTTGTCATTGCAACTTTTGGACTGATTTTGTAATTTTCTCAGTCCAACTGCATACATGCTACCATACCGAGTCAATTTGCACATGAATTCCGAAAAACACTGCAAATAATATATCGTGGTTGAAAATAAGAAAATAAGAAATTTAATGTTACCGAAAATAAGAAAAAATATGTCGTGGTTGAAAAAAATCCTTTTATGCTACAGTTCCATTCGGACACAGAATTTACCAAGGAAGATTGTGATGACGGCAAAATCCCTCTTCATGTTTTTGAGTTTGTCGAATTTGAGAAATTGGAGGAACGGATTGACAAGGAAGTCTTGACAGGTTAGCATTTCAATTTTACGTTATATATTTATTATCACATGTCTTTTTGTTATACTATAATTGAATTATACTAATTAGTTTTTAAGAAACAATGCATGATAATGAAAAATCATAAAAGGTGTCCTGTGAGAAATTATTCTTGGTATTCGCTACTATAATTGACAGATGTCATTGGAGTTATAATTGATGTCGACCCGATTGAAGAACAAAAAACTGTTCATGGTATAGTTGATAAGTTGACACTTAAGTTGAAGGATATAAGGCAACTTCTAATATATGGCCCAATTTTACAATTGATGTGAGTTTTCAGGTTGTTCTTAATTTTTTAAACTAATAAAATAAATAGGGGAAATACCGTGAAAGTGACGTTGTGGGATGAATATGCTTCAATATTTGAAGAAACTCTAAAAAGAAATATGTATGATGCTCCTGCCCCAAATGTTGCAGTGATCACTTCCGTTACAGTGAAAAGATTCCAAGGTACAATGTCATGTAAAATTTTGTGAAATACTTTTTCATTTATTGACGTTATATTTTTCTTACACTTAAACAATAATATATAGGTGTTGCATGTCTTAATTCAACAAGATCAACAAAGATTTACATCAACAACGACATCCCATCTGCAATTAAGCTCATCCCATTGGAAAATACCAATGAATTGCATGAGTCTGGGGAGATGAATCTCACTCCTCTCGCTGTCCATTCCCCATTGGACAAAACAAGAACCATATCAGAAATTTTGTCTTTTGGAATGTCAGGGATTAATATGGTAAACAAAACAAGTTATCAGTTTTAACTCCCTGCATTCTTTGTTGGTAAATTTGTACTTATTTTAAACTATCAACCTTGAATACAGGACGCTGTGTATTATTGTTGTGCAACCATTAATGATATCTTGGATAAAAATGGATGGTACTATGTTTGTTGTCCTTTTTGTAAAAAAGCCGCTTCAGCTGATGCAACACATGTATTCTAAACTACACTTTGCTTATGTGTCATCTCACCAAAACTTCCTTTTTCTAATGAATCTCTCATAGTTATGCCATATGACTCTCTTTTTTCTTTATTTTTTACTTCTTTATTATGTAACTTCCAATTAATTTGTGTGACTCCTTCCACTGCTCATTTTTTTATAACCTACAAAATGTAAAAATTATTGTGTAACTTCCAATTAATTTGTGTAGCTTCTTCCACTACTCATAGTTTTTCATTTATAACCTACAAATTGAACAACTTTAGTGCATAATTTTTCACATTCCCTTTCACTTATAACCACCACTTACCCCACATTCATCTTCTACTATTTTATGCATATTTTGCAGTTATGCTAAATCTTAGAGTGTTTCCTTCATGGTACTATTGCTACTATCATATTCACTTGAGCTAAAATTTTCCTCTTTTTAACTAATTTTTTTAAGCATCCATGAGGCTCCCCCTTTTCTTTTTTTGTACATATTATTATAGATTCATCGTTCATTCATAAGCTTCTACTACCTATTAATCTGTGTAACTCATTTTACCATATTCATATTCATTTATAAGGATCCTTCTACTACTCATGTTTTTCTTTTCTATTGGCCACTCATGTTAAAGGTCGTGATGAATATCATTAGACTAAGAAAACACTATTATTAACTCTTTTAATTGCACGCTTTCAATCTTATTCCCAATTTTTTTTATTGTTATGGCCGATTTGAATTCTATGACTCTAATAAAAAGGAAATTAAAGTAAAATACATTTAGATTTGTATCAAAATAATCCAACGGTTAGGTGATGTAATTTTCTACTTATCCTCTTTCATTTGCATTGTTACTCCTCTTACATTTGCATTGCTCAGTTTATTCTCTTATATGGATATCATGTATTTTCTTAATTCTTTCAAGCGTTTGTTTCTAATATATTTCTCTAAGACTCTAAGAATTCCAACTCAATACACATGAAGGCCACAAATGAAACAAATGAAGTGAATTGAGTCATGAGAACTTATCTTTGTCATAATATAAATAGTTGCATGTCGATTTGTCATGTAATGTAATTTTCTACTTATTTTAAACTAAATTGAGTGATGACAACTTATATCAGTCTTCTACAAGAGAAATCACATGGTGTTGTATTTTTTTCTTATTTGGCAAAGATGTATTAAAAAAACACAAATCCAAGCATAAGATGTACCCAAATAATAATGATGACAACTTATATTAATCTAACATAAATTTTATTTACATTATATAAATAAAAAAAGAATGAAAAGTAAAATATTTGAGAAATTTAGATAATGGAGTAACTTGAGTCTATAAGGCATGCCACATAAACCAATAAATAGTTAAGACATATGTAAAGAGTAGAAAAAAGAAACAAAAACTATCATACAAAATTGAAGAGTATCACCCAAACAATTGTTTGGAAAAAATGACAATGATCTAAAACTTCATAATTCAGCCCTTTCTTCCTACTCCATTTTTCCTAATATCATATGACACTCCTTTTGATGGGATAGAGGGTAGATAAAAAGACAAAAATAAAAAATTAATTAGTTATACTTAGTAAAATAATACATGTATTAACTAAGCATAACTAATAATTTTTTTATTTTTAATCGTGACAACAATTGAATTTGACTATACTTGTAACAATTCTCAACTAAACAAACATGCCACTAACTTACAATTGATTATTATTATGCAATAATTATACAATTAATCAATGACTATGCAATTTTTTAAACGTATAACTTTAAGAATACAAAGAAAATGAAAAGTGGAATGAGTGTTTTCTAAGTTAGATAAGAGAGTGTGATGCATTAAATTGATATGATGGAGAGTTGCAAAGTTTTAAGAGATGTTGAATATTTAATTGATACACCGGAGAGTTTTATAAGGTTTTAATTAAAAGAGAAAGAGAATTCTTTGCATCATAAAAAGTTCAATGCATATTCTTAATTATGGTATTCGATGTCAATAAATGTGTCCAAATAACCTTTTTGGAAAAAAATATTATTAATAATGATGATACCAATTTTTATTTCATAACTATCTTCCATGTGATTTGAACTACATCCCTTAAACTCACAAAATCAAGCTACAACCACTAATCTCACACTTCTTACAAATAATAGTGTCCTTTTTGTACAAAAGTAAGTAATAGTGTATTTTTAATGATGTAGCTAAGTAATGGAATAAAATTTTGGACTTCAATGCATAACTTTTTAAGAGTAAAATAAACCTGCGGCTCTTGAAATATTTTAATAATGATAATCAAAGTTACAATTGTTAATAATTGTGTAAAAAACAAAAGATAATGGTAGTACTAATTGGATGTTACAAAGATTAATATAGCATTTGAGAGGTGAGAATAAGAAGAGTCAGATTAAAAGGTGAATGTACTCTATAAATAAATATTAGTATAATAAACTGATTGGATCCAACAAGGGATGAAACGTTCCAGAGTAATCATTTCGATTTCTGAATGAAATAATTATTGTACAAACTTTATTTATCTCCTGGTAGAACTCTAGATTATCATAAGACGTAGAGAATGAACTATTGTCGTGTTTAGATGGTCTTAGTGTTGGTTTAATGGTGAAAAACAAATATTGAACAAGAAACCAACATTGTTTAGGGTTACAAGGGAAGAGAAAGTTCTAACTATATTTTAATTTTTAAAATATGATTTGAACACATTGAATCTAATGACATGTTTATTCATTATAATTTTGACTTTTTAACATATATCTATTTGATTTTTATTTACCTATTGTATCAAAAATTTAAATTATATAATTACATCCTCCGTGCAACGCACGGGTTATATACCTAGTATATATATATGTCAAAGAGAGAATTCGCACAATGTTTTGTTATAAACCCGTGAAAGGGATGATTTATGATCTTGCCTAGGTAATACAACAACAATATCAAGTTTAAAACAACATCTTAGAACACCTTCTCTTTCATTACCACTCGTCTTATATGAAAAAATTTGATGTGAGAATTTGTACTACTCGTTAGATAGAATACAAAACATGTTCTCTATTCTTTTGAGTTTTCACAAAAAGGCTAGTAAATCCTTTCTCACTTTTCGTAACTAAAATATTTCAATGTCATCATTTTCATAAACTTCCATTAAATAAAAAATATTATATAACAACAAGAACAAACATAAACTTAAATTCAACAATACAACATAATAATACAACATCCTCTAAAAACATAATAATATGTCATAAATATTTTCCCTAAATAAATGTCATAAATATTTGACAATAAAACAAACACAAGATCACAAATTACCCAACCTAACTTCTTCATCTGATATATCCATGCACACCTAGGTTTCTTCGTAACTCATGAGTTGAATCAAACTTTTCTGAATATTTTCAAAAGTTCTAACCAAGGAAGTATCCAACTCACGTCATCGTTCATGAGCTTTATCTGAGTGAAGTGGACACTTCTAGCTAAGTTGGTCGATGAACGACGATATTCAACATTGTATACTCTCCTTGTGTCTTTGTGGTTGAGAATACAATTAATTTTGTCCAGATGATCCGTCAACCTAGACAGTGTGACATCAATCCAAACCCTGAACAAATTAAATTTTCTTCCATTATTATAAACTGCAGCTAGCTTGGTGTTTATATATACTACATAAGTGTGCATTGTTTTGTAGTGCGGTTTACAACAAATGGATGAAGGTTGGTTTGTGGGAGTTATGAGGGAGAAAAGTTTGTGTTTGTGTTTTGAAGAAGTGTGAGAGTTGTTGTTGTTCTAGTATAAGTTAGAACATAACGACACTTAAGTACCGCTAGAACATGACCGAACGACACTTAACAACCATTGGGGTAGAACGACAATTAACCGATGTTGGAGGTATTTTGATATTTTATGTGTGTCTGAGTAATTTTGGAAGCTTAAAGAACAATTTTCAAGTCTTTTATGGTTACAAACATTTGAGTTCACCATGTAGACACACACATATGTAAGAAAGGTGCTCAAAAGAAAGAAAAAATTAAATATGTATTTTTAAGGGTCATTCTGACATGTGCTATAAGTAGGGGACTTGTTATGGATTCCATTAAATACAAGTATTTATCGAGAAAAATTAAACTTCAACTTTTTAAAAAATAAATTGAAACAATGCATATGATGTTGATTTTGTGTCACATAAGGGCACATGTTATTATTTCTCTGTTTTTAATATAATTAAATTATATGTATTTTTTATGTAAGTGTGTCATATAGTATGCTCAAATGACTATGACCACTCAAGTAATTTCGTTATTATTGCAAAAGAAAATGCAAAATAAGGATAATTGGGGATAGAATCAGCAACTTCAGATTCAAAATTGACATTAACCACCATGACAAAGCATGAACTGTGAAAAATGATACATATAATATGAAAAATTGAAAATTATTCAATTGTTTAGGGATGTCAAGGCCTTCCTCAGCCACAACATAGCTTTGACACCAATTATACTGATAATATAACCTTGATCTAACACATGTTATCTAGGGGGGGCGGAACTATATTGAAGCATGGTGTGGCAGCTGCCACACCAGATTCCAGCCCCCCCCCCTCCCCTCCTTTTTTTTATATGCATAACTTAAGACATCGCAAGTGAGGGAAAGTGGAAATTGAAAACCACACACAACACAAACAAAACAAAATCGCGTTCTTCTCTACTCTCAGAAATAACTCGAGAAATTGTTTGTGATATTGCGGATGATGTGTTTTGTGTTTTGATCGATGAATCTGGTGATGTTTCTGGTAGAGAACAAATGGTTGTTGTTCTTCGTTATGTTGATGGTGAAGGTTTGGTAAAAGACAGATTTCTTGGTATTACAAGTGTTAAAGAAATAAGTGCTAAGTCACTTAAAGATGCACTTGAGACGATGTTGTCTTTAAATGGATTGAGTTTCTCTAGCATCAGGGGACAAGGGTATGACGGAGCTAGCAATATGCGAGGTCGATTTGGTAGTTTGAAAACTTTAATTCAAAATGAGAATCCATCTGCGTATTATGTGCATTTTTTCGCACATCAACTTCAATTGGCACTTGTTGCTTGTGCTAAGATTCACAAACCTGTTAGTGGTTTTTTCGGTAAGGTCAATATGCTTGTCAATTTCATACGAGCTTCTAAAAGGAGACAAGAAATGCTTCGGGACAAACAACCAGCTCAGTTTGCTAAATTGATTGAGGAGGGCGAGATAGAGACCGGTAGTGGACTAAATCAAGATTCATCAATTGCTCCAGCGGGGGACACTCGTTGGGGATCCCACTTTAGGACTCTCACTAGTTTGATGACTTTGTATGGTGCCATTGTTGGGGTAATTGTAGAAGTGGGGAATGATCCCTCGTTTGATAAATTTGGTGAAATTGTGCTTTTGTGCTTTTGCTTGATGTGCTTCAATCATTTGATTTTAACTTCATGTTATATATGATGGCTGAGATTTTGGGAATTACAAATGATTTGAGCCGAGCACTACAAAGGTGTGATCAAGATCTTTTAAATGCTATGTCACTTGTTAATGATACCAAAAAACAATTACAAGAAATGAGGAATGAGGGGTGGGAAGACCTTATACCCAGGGTTGTGAAAATTTGCACTAAACATGATATTGATGTACCTGATATGGATGCACCATATGTGGGTGATCAATGGTTAAATGATCGTCTTGTAACTTATATTGAAAGAGATGTTCTTTTCACAATTAGCACTGGTGTTATTCTAGCTCATTTTCAACAAATGGATGGTAGACGATTTTCATTGTAATTAGCATCAAACAACTGGGGAGTTTTTGTTTCTGCTGAACATCAGGTTTTTATTATGCAGGATAGCAGGTTTTAGACTTGTTTGTTTTTGCCTGTCATGTGTTGTTTTCTATCACAACAGTAGCTTTAGAGCTTTACTCTTTTGTTTGTTTTTGTTTTCTGCCACAGCAGTAGCAGGTTTAGGCTTCATGTAGTGCCGTTTGGCTTTTGTAACAGTGGACTTAGCACTTCTTGTGCTAAGCTTCCTTTTATCAATACATATGTTTTAAAAAAAAAATTATATATTATTTTTAGTATAATTTGTATTATAGTTTCTTTAAAAATTTTGCCACACTAATATGAAATGTCTAGATCCGCTCCTGATGCTATCATTAAAAAAAAATGAAAAAAAATAAGACCAATCCATATAGGAAGGAAACACAACAATGAGTCACACTTTCATAATCAAGAACCAAATGACCCAATTCACCAAAGAAACACATTCATGCCATAATAGTTAAGATTCTATGTCAGATTGCACCCAAAAACTTTGAAGCTTTTCAAGGCTACCAAGTAGTGGCAGAGATGATGACGACGACGACATACTCCAAAAGGAGTGAATACATTACATTGGATTCATTGTGGATGAAGTAGTGGTAGAGATGAAGATGATGACGACGACAAACTCTAAAATGAGTGAATACATGACATTGGATTCATTGTGGATGACATCCAAGACCATAGGAGAGAAGAAAATCAGGATCCTGCAGTTAATCACACTAATACCCAAGCATTGTCAATACTTCCTCCCTGAAAAATATTACAAAATACATTCAAGGAACCCATCTTAGGACAACCGGCATGCCCAATCAAATATTGCTAAGATCTCAATTCTGATTCAAGCATAAACATTCTCCCACTCTCTTTACAAGTCTTGTAAAGGTTCTGTTTTCACATCAAGTGATGGTTTCACGTCCTCTTCAGCTGATAGCTTTGGTTTCACATTAGGTGATGGTTGCATTTCCACTTCATGTAATGGTTCAATTTCCATAATATTTGACTCATCATATACTAAATAGACAACCATCTCCTTAACGGTTAATCCATGCCCAATAGCTACAAAAATCTCCACATTGTCACCAACTCCTAAATTTGATATTACACCTTGCCAATCTTCATAGTTAAACAACATTATTGTGTCTCGCTTGTAAATTTGGATAGTAAACTTTGTGTAATTAATGATAAAGACACTAATGAGGTATTCAGTGGGCAGGCTTACAAGTGTTGAAGAATAAAGAGCACATAAAGTTATTCCCTTTATGCAACAATCGCTATCCTCAGGCACTTGAAAACATACCGAAGGTCCTTGACATGTATAGGTTAACCAAGAAGGATAATTGTCGCCCGGGAGGAAAGGAGCAGTTGATGAAAAACCCTGTATCACGAACATATGATTAGTTCTATATGTAGTTCTAATTATGCTATGCAAATGGAAATTTTGTGCCTTTTACAGTGTCAAAATAGTGTACAACACAGAAAAATGTATACAAATAAACTGATCCAGCGAAACTAGGTAAGATTGGCCAAATAATTTTTAATAGTAATTGGGGTCTAAAACAAGGTTGAATATATGAGACCTTTTTGTTAGAATATGAGCCTTTTTGCTTGTAAAATGTAATATATAATAATTGTTGTGAATTCGGACAAAAACACACCAATGAATAACAAAGATGTGTGAAGCAAAGGAAGTGGTAATCAATGGATAAAGTGTCTCCAAGCAACAACAACAAAAAACAGACCTAAATCTAAGTGTAGAGTAACACCACAAGCATAATCAAAGCAATAAAGATAAGCAATGAAAGAAAGGAACAAACACACCAAGATGGTAACCCAGTTCGAACAATATGACCTACTCTGGGGAAGATAGCAGCCCTCCAATCCACTAAGATGAAAGTGTTACAAATGAGTTACAAGCAATTAGCTTATAAGCTTACAAAAAACAAAACCTAATTTCTACCCATTTTCATATCACCCACACTCACAATGAATCCTAAGGGAAAACACAAAAGAAAGCTTTTTGTTCCTTCCAAAGGTGAGATCTCACTACCCAAGATGTTTACAATGTTTCCCAACCCAAAAAAACCTCCCTACAAAGACACTCAACCCTAAAGTTACCTCCTTTGTAATCCAAGTTTCTCTCTCTTCAAGCTCTCCTTCAAAATCTGCAAAGAAACACTTATAAAGCAGTCTTCAACTGTCAAAATTGTGTCCCAATTGGCCAAATCGTGACACGGTTGGTGCGTACGACCCAAGGTACGACCAACCTTATCCTGAAAACTGAAGGTGAGAAAAACACAAGAAGGGGGGGTTGAATTGTGTTTTCTTTTCGCAACTCTTGAAGAGTGAGAATCTAATTCCTTTAAACTCAGAGTCTGAATGAGATCAGAGTCTGATAGGAGATTAGGTTCTGATTGCAGCGGAATAATCAAGAGATAAAGAGAGTACAAAGAACACAAGCAATTATACAGGTTCCTTCCACAAACCGGAAGTAGTCCTGTCCCCCTTGTACTTCCAAGGAGAGTTCACTAAAATGTAATATCAAATTACAAGTTGCTCAAACACACAGTATGAGACTTCCTTGCTCAAGCACACAGGCGAGAGACTTCCTTGCTCAAAGACACAACTAAGAGACTTCCTATGCTCAAGGACACAGCCAAGAGACTTCCTTTGCTCAAGCACAAAAGCAAGAGACTTTTACACAATTACAGAAAATTGAATAGAGTTGAAACACTTGACAACAATCAAGATGTGTTTCAATTACAACGAAGACAGACTCTGTTTTACACAAAAGACAGACTCTGTTTTTCTGTGAAACTTAGAGATTCTAGGATACTCAGTTTGTAAGAATCTAAGTTTATGATGTGCTTATGTTAAGACTCAGTTGAATACGAAAGCAGCGCAATGCAGTTTTTCTAAGATCTTAAGTCACAATTCTTCAAGTCATCTATCCTTTATATAGGCGTAGGAAAGAGACATTGAGTCCTCCAGCACATCAGAATGATTTCTGAAGCTTGATCAATGACTGTTGATCTGTTGCTTGATTTGGTAATAGCCCTTCAATAGCATCATTTGAATTCCATTCCCTTTGAGGATTAATACCGGTAGACACAGTTGCCAAACTGTACGTGGTAGTGGAGTAGTGGAAACAGAGTTCGTACAACGTACTCTGTACTGGCCTGCAATCTTTGTCTTTGTGCTTCCCACGCTCAAGTTGACTTAGAAGCTAGCCGTTACTCCATTAGAGTTTCTTTGTGCATAGCAATGCAGTAGAGATCACTTGTTAGGAGATTATCAAATTTGTGGCTTCAGACTCACTGTAGCACTAAGCTTCTGATAATCTTCAGACTCTCTTGGTTTTCAGATTCTGATGGTCTTCAGACTCTGATACAGTCTTCAGACTCTCTTCAGCACAGTCTTCAGACTCTCTTCGATACAGTCTTCAGACTCTCTTCAGCACAGTCTTCAGACTCTCTTCGATACAGTCTTCAGACTCTCTTCGAAACAGTCTTCAGACTCTCTTCGAAACAGTCTTCAGACTCTCTTCGAAACAGAATCACAAGCAACATGCTTCTATGGATTTATTGCTTTTTTAACATTGTTCAAACAGAATGCTTTCAAAGATACAAATCTTAATTGATATCCTGCATACTTAAACAAATATTAGCAATATCCAATTGACAACTTTTTAATACCTTGTTATCATCAAAACTCAAAACGTGGTATTGCTGAACACCTTTGTTCCAACAATCTCCCCCTTTTTGATGATGACAAACATTAGTATTTAAAAGGTCAATTGTTGTTAATCTAATTAACAAGTTGACTTAAGGGGTTCTGAGGTTTTTAAGCTCAGAGTCTGAGGTTTGTAAGCTCTGACTCCCCCTGAGTCTGATAGTTCTTAAGTTGAGGTTTGTAAGCTCATCTTGAGTTCTATCCAGGTTAATTAAATTGTTTTTCAAACGCAATCAAATTCATACTCAGAATATATAGAAAATTGATTCTTAAACAGAGCTCAGAGTTTAACTAAGCACCTTTCGCAAATTTCCCTTTAACTTTTACGTATACATGCAATGTAATTAAAAAGAAGGTTCCCTTCTCCCTGACATAAATACTTTCCCTTCTCCCCCTTTTGTCATCAACAAAAAAAGTTCAGAACATGGTTCCTCCCCCTTTTTAAATGACTTAAGGTAAGGGTGTAAACATGTTTTAAAGAAGAAAGAGATTCAGAGGGAAAACACAGAAGATTCAGAGCATAAAAGGAATTGAAATGCAAATAGTAAAGAGAAAAACAACTTGTATAAAAAGAAGCAACAACCAGTTCAGAAGAGACAATCAAGAAATACAAAATAAAACAAAACAAAAAAATTAAACTAAGGTTGGTTTTGTTTGGCAAGATGATCCATCAGTTTCTGGAGATCCTCTTGCTGTTTCTTTACCATCTCTTCCAGAGCCTCAGTTCTTCGCAAATGTTCTTCTCTTTCCAGTCTAGCTTCTTCTTGAATTCTATACATCTTCCTCTTCAAAGAATTATAAGCCACTGATTCTCTAGAAATATACTGATTCTCATCAAAGAAGGGTGTATCTCTTATCCTCAGAATAGGAGCATTTATCATAGCTACAACTTTCTCAGCCTGCTTAACTTCTTCAACATGCTTGGCAGTGATTAGAGCTTGTTCCCTGGCAGCAGCTTTTTGAATTTTGGTGATAAAATCCAAAAACTCAGTCTTTACTGTAGAAAACTTGTCCTCATAGCTCACATTAAGTATTGGCATAGACCTTTGCTCAATAACTTCTTTGAGCTTATTGCATGAAGAAGCATAAAACTCATCAATCTTATTTGAATCAAATAAGTCAGTTTGAGGTTCAGAGGTTGAGGGTAGAGAAGCTCTCAAAGCTAGAAAAGTTTCAAAAGGGAAAAAGGTTATAGGATCACAGAATGATTGAGAAACTCTTCTGGTCTGAGCTTTACATGATGTTACAGTTCCTGATACGATATCAGAGGCTTGTTCTAGATTTTCAGAAGCTGGTTCAACAACAGGTTCTGAAGGTTCAACAGAGGCTAATGTCAGATTCTTTGTAGGTACAGGTACAGGGTCTGGTTTGGAAAAGGATGAAGTAGCTTTTGTTGTTTTGAATTTTGCAGGGGTTTTTGGTAGTTCTCCCCCTAAATGTTTTTCAAGAGAATCTAGAGTGTCTGGAGAGTCTACACAAATGGTTTCAGTTTGGGAGGGTGGTTGTTTGGATTGAAAGGTTGCTTCAGGTTTTTTAGAAGGTTCAATTACCTGAAGTGGTTTGAGGAATGAGGGTTGAGCAGGATGGTCAGCAGGAAGATTCATAGACACTGTAATTGTGTCTTGAATTACTCTGTCCATAGTTGAATCAACATAATCAACTACTGCCTGGTCAAGTGGGTTAAGGGATGATGTGGGTTTGATTGGTGAGGGAGATGAATTTTTGAGAGATGGAAGAATTTGGCTCAAGGGTTTGTTGTCAGATTCTGAATCTGATTCTGACTCATGATTCAAAGAAGAAGATGAGCTATATGCCACGTTGCCAGAGGTGCCAATGCCAGCTTCTGGAGAGGCAAAATGATCAGACACAGTAGCTTCTGATAACTCAGCTTCTGCAGGTTCTGAAGTACTCTTCTGTTTAAGAGCAGAAGCAAGTAACTTAGCAGCTTCCTTGACAGTCTCTTCCTTCAACTCTTCAGCAATCAAATCTGCTGCCATAACCTTGCCAGCAGTGTGTTCATCCTCAATCATAGATACAGAAGTACCTATCTTCTGTGCTACATCCTTAGCCACAGGAATCACTTCCACCTTTCTTTTCTTGATCTGACTCTCTTCACCTGCAGAGTCAGAATCAATGAAATCAGCAATTTCTTGAGCTAGCTTGTCATAGTCTCTGTCAGCTTTGCCCATTATTGCTTTCTTAGCCTTCTTCTCATCTTTCTTAGCCTTCTTCCCATCCTTAATTTCACGAAGTGCAGAAGGAGAACCAATTGAAACTCCAGGAAGAGCAGAAGATTTGATCTTTTTCTTAAGAGGCTCCTGCTTCTCTTCCTCTTCCTTGAGAATCATTTCCTTGGTCCTTTTTCCTTTGACCTTAAGAGGGCCTCCTCCAGCAGTCTCAGGAATAGCAGAATAGTTGATTATTCTACCAGTCTCCTTGAAGTAATCCACCACAAATCTAGCAAGAACTTCAGGATTATCTTCTTTGGATATGGGAGGGAAGTCCATCATCAAATCAGATTGTACATAGGATTCTCTCATGTCATGTTTAGAGGGATTGAATCTCTTGACAATCTTCATGTACTGTAGAGTCTTGCCATTGATGATTCTGCCGGTCACAGTTCCTAGATGAATATCTGATACCACACCAGATTCTGATAAGACCTTCAAAAGACCTCCTTGATATAGAATCTCAGATATTAATCTTCCAAAAGGAACTTGCCTCCTGGATTCTGATTGACTCTTCTTGATGGCCCAACACATGTGGTGCATCACATATCTGGGGAAGTTGATCTTTATTTTGTTGATAAGAAAATAAAGAAGAACTTTGTGATCCACAGATAATGTATCTGTTCCTCCTCCTTTCTGAAGCATACTATCCAGTATAATCTTCAGAAGCACCCTATGCGTAGGATGCATATCCACCAATTTATTTGAGGGTCTCCCTTCAAATAACAACTTGTTGCAGATAACAGCCCATTCACTCTTCTTGTTGACATTCCACTGAAATTTTCCAGCGCTCTCCATCTGACAAGCCCTGGCTACCACATCTTCAGTGATAACTATAGGAATTCCCATCACAGCAGACCTAATTTCAAGACCATTGTACGGTCTTAAACCCATTTGGTCTCTGTTTTTGCCAGCAAGACTAGGGTTGTTTGAGATTGCTACTGTTTCTTCCAACGTAGCTTCAGCTTTGTCGTAGACTTCTGACCTAACCCAAAAATCTCTAACAAGCTCCTGATATGTTGGTCCATTCAACATACCAAAGTATCTCATCATTCCTTGTGATAAGAAATGAGGTGCAACATCAACTCCATGACGACTGATTGAAGCGAAATCTACTGGAGATTCAACTTGAATTTCCAGAGTCTCCTTGATGATGTTCATTGTTCTGGGTTTGATAATATAAGAACCTCCGGACTTGATTATGACACCAGATTGGATGAGATCACTTGCCATTAGGATTTTCTAAGAGTTTGATTTGAGAACAAAAAGTTTTGCAAAGTATTGAAAAACAAGAAATTTGTTCAGAGAGAAAATCAAAGAGTGAAAAGAGAAGTGAGTTGTGTGTGTTATGTATTTATAGAAAAAAATGTTTGAAAACTGTTTGGAAAGAGTAGGGGACAAACAAACACAATCGATAAGTACAATATAGCATGCAGCCGTAAACGTATTGGGACAAAGCGAAGGTAACTTGTTTATCGTAATGAAATCATTGCCCTTTTGAGTTCTTACCCAATACAGACAGGCCACGTCTGAGAAACCGTAAAGTAACTGTCACCATAGTGGGGCAGGTGTTACTGAACTTAACAGTCACGCTTCCACTAATACAAGCTTCTGAGAGTCTAAAGATTCCTTACCAGAGTCTGAATATTTTACCAGAAGCTTTCATCAGAATCTCCAAAAGAGAGTCTGATTCCAGATAGCTTCTGAAGGTTTTCAGAGTCTGAATTCTGTTTTCAGAGGCGCATATTACCCAGAGACATAGCACATGTTCAAATTTTTCTTTATGAAATCAAATCTTTCAACAGATAAGGGTTTAGTAAATATATCAGCCCATTGATGATCAGTATCAATGAATTGGATATCTAAAATTCCTTTTTGAACATAGTCTCTTATAAAATGATGTTTAATCTCAATATGCTTTGCTCTTGAATGCAGAATTGGATTTTTAGACAAACATATAGCTGCTGTATTATCACAATAAATTGGGATATGGTTTTCAGTTATTTGATAGTCCTCAAGCTGATGTTTCATCCAGAGTAGCTGTGTACAACAACTAGCAGCTGAGATGTATTCCGCTTCTGCTGTAGACAGAGCAATGGTTGCTTGCCTCTTGCTAGCCCAGGATATCAGATTCTCTCCCAAGAATTGACAATTGCCACTTGTAGATTTTCTTTCAATCCTGTCTCCAGCATAATCAGCATCACAGAATCCAACTAGCTTGTAGTCAGAGGATTTCTTTATACAGCTTCTGATCAACTTTGGTTCCTTGATCTTCTTTGCTCAGAGTGCAGGTTGGATGCATTGGAGTATTCATTTCTTTGCAGTCCTCAAGATTGAACTTCTTCAGAAGCTCTTTCGTATACTTGGACTGATGAACGTAGACTCCATCTTTGCATTGGTTGATTTGAATTCCAAGAAAGAACTTCAATTCTCCCATCATGCTCATTTCAAATTCATCCTGCATTACTTGTGAAAACTCTTTTCAAAGTGAACTATTTGTAGAACCAAAGATAATATCATCAACATAAATCTGAACTACAAGAATGTCTTTCTTTAGAGTCTTTCTGAATAGAGTAGTGTCAACTTGTCCTCGTTCAAAGTTGTTTTGAATCAAGAAATTACTCAGTCTTTCATACCAAGCTCTGGGAGCTTGTTTCAAGCCATAAAGTGATTTCTTTAATTTATAAACATGCTCTGGATGCTTTAAGTCTTCAAAGCCAGGAGGTTGTTTGACATATACTTCTTCAGAAATGACACCATTAAGAAATGCACTCTTAACATCCATTTGATACAAAGTTATGTTGTGATTGACTGCATAGGAAAGAAGTAACCTGATTGCTTCCAATCTTGCAACTGGAGCAAAAGTTTCTGTGTAATCAATGCCTTCTTGCTGACTGAAGCCTTGTGCAACAAGTCTGGCCTTGTTCCTGATTACTTCTCCTTGTTCACTAAGCTTATTTCTGAACACCCACTTGGTTCCAATGATGTTCTTGTGATTAGGCTTAGCTACTAGATCCCATACTTCATTCCTTTTGAATTGATTCAGTTCTTCTTGCATTGCTAGAATCCATCCTTCATCTCCAAGAGCTTCTTCAACAGAAGTTGGTTCAATAACAGATAATAATCCTAACGCAGACTCTTCTTGTCTGAAATGCGATCTTGTTCTCATAGGACTTTCTTTATTGCCAATTATCTGATCTTCTGGATGTGAAGACTTGTATTTGAAAGATTGTTTCGATTGACTAGCTTGCAGAGAACCATCTTGAGCTTCATCAGAAGCTTCTTCATTAGGAACTTCAGGGGTTGTTCCAGCTTCTGAAGTATCTTCAGATTCTGGAATCTGATCAGATTCTGAGTTATCATCAGAATCTTGAGATTTTTCATGACTTTCATCTTGCACTGGAGTTTCACTTCCAGACTCTTTGTCATCAAATCTTACATGCATAGATTCTTCCACACATTGTGTTTCTGAATTATACAGCCTGTATGCCTTAGAGCGTTCAGAGTAACCTAAAAAGATTCCCTTTTGAGCTTTGGCATCAAATTTCTTTAGGTAGACTTTGTTGTTCAGGACATAACATGTACATCCGAACTGATGAAAATAAGATATGTTGGGTTTTCTTCCTTTAAAAAGTTCATAGGCTGTTTTGTTCAACAGAGGTCTAATATAGATTCTGTTCTGAACATAACAAGCTGTGTTTATTGCTTCTGCCCAAAAATGCTTAGCCAGATTGTTCTCATGGATCATGGTTCTAGCCATCTCTTGTAAGGTTCTGTTCTTTGTCTCTACAACTCCATTTTGTTGTGGAGTTCTAGATGCAGAGAATTCATGAATAATTCCACGTTTTTCACAGAAAACCTCAAACGGTTCATTTTCAAATTCTCCTCCATGATCACTTCTGACTTTCAAGATTTTCATTTCCTTCTCTGATTGAATTTGGATGCAGAATTTACTAAACACAGAATATGAATCATCTTTAGTTTTCAGAAATTTAACCCAACACCATCTGCTGTAGTCATCAACAATAACTAGTCCATATTTACTTCCATATAAGGATGCAGTGTTAACTGGTCCAAATAAGTCAATATGAAGTAACTCCAAGGGTCTGGAAGTTGAAACAATTTCTTTCGGCTTGAAGGGACTCTTGACAATTTTGCCTTTCTGACATGCTCCGCAAAGAGCATCTGAGTGATAGTCAATGTTTGGTAGGCCTTTGACAAGTTGTAACTTGCTAATTTTAGAGATTAATCTCCAGTTAGCATGTCCCAAACGTCTATGCCACATCCATTTCTTATCACCCATTGACAGAAGGCACATTACCTTCTGATCAGTCAGTTCTGAGAATTTTATCTTATATACATTGTTTCTCCGTTTTCCCTTGAAGACTATGGACTGATCATCCTTGTTAACCACTGTGCAGTTGTTCTTATTAAACAATACATCATAACCACTGTCACATAATTGACTTATGCTTAGTAAGTTATGTTTAAGTCCATCAACTAACCACACATTACTGATTGAGATCAGAGAATTACCAATGGTTCCAGAACCAATGATTTTGCCAGTCTGGTTTCCTCCAAATCCCACAGTTCCTCCCTCTTTCATGGTTAGGGTTAGGAACATAGACCTTTCTCCCGTCATGTGACGCGAGCACCCACTGTCTAGGTACCAAGCCTTGTGCTTTCTTAGTCCTTTTAGACATACCTGCAGCATCAATAATATCAGACTTAGGTACCCATATTCTTATGGGTCCTTTTTGGTTAGTCTTAGAACCATTGAACTCTTTTCGCAAGTTATGTCTTGAAATCCTTGGCAATGTTTTCTCCCAAACCTTAGGGTTGGAACCGTTTGGTTTAGGTTTCAACTTACCTTTCACAGTTTCTCTCCTTTGAAACTTAGACTTTGGTTTTTCAGACTCTGGCTTTTTCAGAGTCTGTTTATCAGACTTTGAATGTTTCAGAGTCTGAGACTTTAAAGCGTTGGGTTCAAAGTTTTTCAGACCCTTTAACTTAACATTCTGAAGTTTTGACTTAGTCAGAATCTTAGAAGTAGAAGTTGTAGGTTCTGAATGAGTCTCTGTGTTGACTTCATCAGACTCTTTTACAAAAAGATTTTTCAACGCCTCTCTGGCTCCATCAGGACCAGATTTCAGAGTCATTTCATTTGAGTTTCCTCCAATGAATCCAAGACCCTGTCCTCTGTTCTGATACGTGCTATAGATCATGGATGCAACCCTTGATCTGTCAATTCCAGTAGCAATAAATTCTTGCAGAGCAACATCTTGCTCACTTAAGTATTTACAGCTACACTTCTTGATCAATAAAGAAATATTTTCTTCTTTTAAATCTTCTAATTCCAACAGAGTTGAATTATGTCTTTTTGACAGCTTATCAAGCTGTTGTTTGACTTTCTTCAACTCAGTGGTCTTAGTTTTAAAATGACCAAGAAGCTCATTGACAGATTCTATAAGTTCAGATCTTGTGAGATCAGAGTATACCTCTGTTTCATTTTCAGAGTCTGTATCTGATTCTGCCTCAGGTGTCTCTTTAACAGATTCGGTTGTAGCCATTAGTCCAACAGCTACATTGGCTTCACCATCAGCATCATCATCTTCAGATCCTGACTCATTATCAAGATCTTCCCAGGTGGCCATCAGACTTTTCTTGATCTGCTTCTTAAACTTGCTTGACTTGAAGGTTGGCCTTTTTGACTTAGATTTCTCCTTCTGCAGTTCTGGACACTCAGCAATAAAATGTCCAGTTTTCTTGCAGTTGAAGCAACCTTTCTGATCCTCCTTTTTTAACCCCTTCCCACTGCTCTTGCTCAGAAATCTCTTGTTCTTCTTAGCAAGGTACTGCATTCTGCTTGAAAGCATAGCCATTTCTTTTGCTAAATCAGGATCCTCTTCTGAGCTTTCAGAAGCTGAAGACTCATTTTCAGATTCTTCAACCTTGAGAGCCTTTGAAGACCTTCCTTTTGATTTTAAAGCAATGGTTTTGGATTTTCTTGCAGAATCATGTTCATTGAGACTTAACTCATGAACCTTGAGTGAGCTTACAAGATCTTCAACACTTAAAGTGTTTAAATCTTTAGCCTCCTCAATTGCAGTGACCTTTGGTCTCCATCTAGAGGGTAAGCTCCTTAAAATCTTGCTAACATGATCAGAAGCTATGTAACTCTTCTTCAATATCTGAAGACCAGATACTAGAGTTTGAAATCTTGAGTACATCTGCTCAATACTTTCATCCTCTTTCATCTTAAATAGTTCATATTGATGAACTAATAGAAGAGCTTTAGCTTCCCTGACCTTTTTGCTTCCTTCGTAGTTAGCACAGAGAGAAGCAAACATGGCTCTAGCAGTAGATTTGTCACTCATCTTCATGTATTCCGTTTTAGGAATAGCAGTGACAAGAGCCCCTCTGATGATATGATGTTTCTTATAGATTTTCTTTTGAGCAGCAGTGTGAAGTTTGCGGTCAATGGCAGCACCTTCGTCATCAAGTTGTAAGTCACCAACACCATCTTCAAGTATGTCCCAGAGTTCTTCATCAAGACCCATGACATAACTATAGAAGTTGGTTTTCCACCAAGAAAATTCTTCAGGATCACCATTGAACTTGGGAATTTTTCCATAATCAGCCTTTCTACTGCTGTTATTGGATCCATATTCATATGGTATAGCAGCACCAGAAGTGGCACCAGAAGAAGACGGTTCACTGGAAGACATGTTTTTCTCTGGATCTTTTCTGTTACACGGTTAAGTGCTAAGACAACAGAACCAGGCTCTGATACCAACTGAAGGTGAGAAAAACACAAGAAGGGGGGGTTGAATTGTGTTTTCTTTTCGCAACTCTTGAAGAGTGAGAATCTAATTCCTTTAAACTCAGAGTCTGAATGAGATCAGAGTCTGATAGGAGATTAGGTTCTGATTGCAGCGGAATAATCAAGAGATAAAGAGAGAACAAAGAACACAAGCAATTATACAGGTTCCTTCCACAAACCGGAAGTAGTCCTGTCCCCCTTGTACTTCCAAGGAGAGTTCACTAAAATGTAATATCAAATTACAAGTTGCTCAAACACACAGTATGAGACTTCCTTGCTCAAGCACACAGGCGAGAGACTTCCTTGCTCAAAGACACAACTAAGAGACTTCCTATGCTCAAGGACACAGCCAAGAGACTTCCTTTGCTCAAGCACAAAAGCAAGAGACTTTTACACAATTACAGAAAATTGAATAGAGTTGAAACACTTGACAACAATCAAGATGTGTTTCAATTACAACGAAGACATACTCTGTTTTACACAAAAGACAGACTCTATTTTTCTGTGAAACTTAGAGATTCTAGGATACTCAGTTTGTAAGAATCTAAGTTTATGATGTGCTTATGTTAAGACTCAGTTGAATACGAAAGCAGCGCAATGCAGTTTTTCTAAGATCTTAAGTCACAATTCTTCAAGTCATCTATCCTTTATATAGGCGTAGGAAAGAGACATTGAGTCCTCCAGCACATCAGAATGATTTCTGAAGCTTGATCAATGACTGTTGATCTGTTGCTTGATTTGGTAATAGCCCTTCAATAGCATCATTTGAATTCCATTCCCTTTGAGGATTAATACCGGTAGACACAGTTGCCAAACTGTACGTGGTAGTGGAGTAGTGGAAACAGAGTTCGTACAACGTACTCTGTACTGGCCTGCAATCTTTGTCTTTGTGCTTCCCACGCTCAAGTTGACTTAGAAGCTAGCCGTTACTCCATTAGAGTTTCTTTGTGCATAGCAATGCAGTAGAGATCACTTGTTAGGAGATTATCAAATTTGTGGCTTCAGACTCACTGTAGCACTAAGCTTCTGATAATCTTCAGACTCTCTTGGTTTTCAGATTCTGATGGTCTTCAGACTCTGATACAGTCTTCAGACTCTCTTCAGCACAGTCTTCAGACTCTCTTCGATACAGTCTTCAGACTCTCTTCGAAACAGTCTTCAGACTCTCTTCGAAACAGAATCACAAGCAACAGGCTTCTATGGATTTATTGCTTTTTTAACATTGTTCAAACAGAATGCTTTCAAAGATACAAATCTTAATTGATATCCTGCATACTTAAACAAATATTAGCAATATCCAATTGACAACTTTTTAATACCTTGTTATCATCAAAACTCAAAACGTGGTATTGCTGAACACCTTTGTTCCAACAAAAACGTGCCCAGCAAGTTGAAAATCGTGTCACGTTTTCCCAAAATCGTGACACGATTGAGCACCCAGAAAACCATGCTCACGGCCTAGAAAATCATGACACGTTGAGGAAATCGTGTCACAATTTCTCCGTTTCTCAAAACATAAAATTTGAAGGCATAAACAACATTCTCCACCTTGACTTAAAATTTGTGATGATGTCAATAACCATCGACCACCATGTTGTTCTCTCCAGAAGGGAATTACTCTTCAACGAACTTGATCAAGTCCAAGCAATGGTTGAACCTTGATCTTGGTAATGACTTGGTAAATACATCCGCCAGATTCTCTTCCGATGCCACTTTTTCCACCACAATCTCTTTTGATTCAATCATGTCACTAACAAAGTGCAAGTGAATGTCAATGTGCTTTGTCCTCTCATGATACACTTGATGATTCGCCAAGTAAATGACACTTTGGCTATCATAATGTATCTTCACACATTCTTGTGTAATTCCTAACTCACCAATCATCCCTTTCAACCATATGGCATCTTTCACCCCTTCAACAAGAGCAATGTACTCCGCTTGAGTGGTAAATAAAGCCACCACGGATTGTTGATTTGCCTTCCAACTAATAGTCGTGCCATAAAGAGTAAACACAAAACCCGATAAGGATTTTCTTGTGTCCACATTTCCCGCATAATCCGCATCTACATACCTTTCCAAAGCGTCTTCCTCTTGATAGCTGCTTTTGTGTACTTCAAACCGCCCTTCAAAGACCCATTCAAATACCTCGACACCCACTTCAAAGCTTGCCAATGCACAATACCCTGATTTGCCATAAACCGACTCATAATGCTAACTGCATAAGCTAAGTTCGGTCTACTACAAACCATTCCATACATGATGCTTCCAGCCCCACTTGCATAGGGAGTATTATCCATCTCTTGCTTCTCATCCTCGGATCGAGTACATTGTTTTATGGACAACTTTGTGTGGTAACCCAAGGGAGTGCTCACGATTTTAGAGTTTGACATTCTAAAATGCTCCACCACCTTTGTCAAATAACTAAGTCGAGATAAGAAAAGTTCACCTTTGTCACGATTCCTCAAGATATCAATACCAAGGTCTCTCTTTGCCGGACCAAAATCTTTCATCTCAAATTCACCATTTAAATTTTCTTTGAGCTTCACAATCTCATCCTTGCTAGAGCTTGCCATCAAGATATCATCAACATATAGAAGAAGGTAGATAATGATTTTCTCATCCTTCTTTAACATGTACACACAAGAATCATACCCGCTTCTCACAAAACCAATCTTCAAAAGAAATTCATAAAACCAACGATACCATTGTTGGAACAAAGGGTGTTTAACAATACCACTTTTATTTTTGATGATAACAAGGTATTAAAATTTGTCAATTGGAAATGCTAATATTTGTTCAAGTATGCAGGATCTTAGTCAAAGATTTTAATCTTAGAAGGCATTCTGAAAGAACAAATGAAGAGCAAAATCTATAAGAAGCTTGTTGCAAGTGATTCTGAAGATTTAGAGAGCCTGAAGAATCATTAGAAGCTGTTTCGAGAGATTCTGAAGACTTAGAGAGTCTGAAGAAGCTGTTTCGAAGAAGTACAAGTCAAGAGGTTCTGAAGACTTAGAGAGTCTGAAGAAGCTGTCTCGAGAAGTGCATATCTACAAGATCTGAAGAACGAAGAGAGTCTGAAGGAGCTGAAGAGAGTCTGAAGCTCAATAGTATCTAAAGTTCTGAAGAGATTCTGAAGACTACAAACTCCAGATTATGATTTGATGAATTTCTGAAGGCATTTCATTGCAGAAGGAATATTCATATGGATTAACGGCTATTTCAAGTCAACTTAAGCATGGGATGCTTTTAGACAAAGAGCGCAGGAAAAGGATAGAGTACTTGTGCGACCACCTTCTCCACTACTCCACTACTTGTACTATTGGCAGCTGTGTCTACTGGTATTTTCGTTCCAAGAGGAATGAAATTCAAAATTGTTTTTGAAGGACGATTACCATATCAAGCAACAGATCAACAATGTTTGATCAAGCTTTTAGATGACTTTGTGATGTGCTGGCATCTCTCAACGTCTTTCTCAAACCTCTATATAAAGGGATGAAGACTTGAAGAATTTGTTACGCAACTGACTACACAACGAATCAATAGAAAAACTCTCGTATTGTCAAGCCAAACACATCAACAACTTATGAAATTCTTACAAACTTCAATATCCTAGAATTTCTAAGTAAACAGAAAACAGAGTCTTATTTGTTTATATTTGTGAACACCACTGATTGTATATCAAGTGTTCAAACTCTTATTCAATTTTATCTAAATTGTGTTAGAAGTTTCTTGCTTGTGTGCTTGAGCAATAGAAGTCTCTTGGGTGTGTCCTTTAGCAATAGAAGTCTCTTGCTTGTGTGCTTGAGCATTGGAAGTCTCTTGATGTGTGCTTGAGCAACTTGTAATCCGAAATTACATTTTAGTGAGCTCTCCTTGGAAGTGCAAGGGAGACAGGACTACTTCCGGTTTGTGGAAGGAACCTGTATAATTGTTTGTGTTCTTTCTTTTCCCTTATTTTTTTACTTTATTCCGCTGCACAGACTCTGAACTCCTTATCAGAATCTGAACTCCTTCAGACTCTGATTTGGAAAACATAATCCTTACGTTTGAAAAGAGCGAAAAAGATAACACAATTCAACCCCCCTCTTCTTGTGTTATTCTCAGCTTCAACCATTTCCTAGGACTTTGCTTCAACCCATACAAAGATTTCTTTAAAAGACATACCTTATACTTGTCCTCCACAAAACTTCTGGTTGCTCCATGTAGATTGTCTCTTCAAGGTCACCATGTAAGAAAGCGGTCTTTACATCCATTTGTTTCAACTCAAGATTGAATTGATTCACAATAGCCATAAGTATCCTTATGGAACAATTTTCACCACCGGTGAGAAGATCTGATTGTAGTCGAGCCCCTCCACTTGAGTGAAACCCTTTGCCACAAGTCTTGCTTTGTACCTAGGACCCTCAACTCCCAGAATACCTTCCTTTTTCTTGAAGATCCACTTGCATCCAACTACCCTTTGGTGTTTAGGTAGCTTTACAAGTTTCCAAGTTTGGTTCTTTTCCAATGAATACATCTCTTCATTCACCGCGTTTAACCAATACTTGCTTTCTTTGCTCTCAAATGCCCCCGTGAAGTTTCTAGGATCCGAGTCTTGCACATCTTCAGCCGCATTTAGAGCAAAACACACCAAGTCCGCATAACCATATCTTCTAGGTGCCGTAATGGTCCTCCTTTCTCTATCTCTAGCAAGAAGATAATCAGGATCCACTACCGGTTGAGTTTCACTTGTATCCGATGTCGAAGCTTCATCTTCTACATCATCTTTCTCTTCATTTGGAAGCTCCACCTCAAATTGAGTTTCCTCCACCATTGTTTCCAGTACTAAAGTCTCTAGGTCTTTACACTTCATCCCCATACGGGTCTCATCAAAGGTAACATCCCTACTAATCAAGACTTTTGATCCTGCACTAGATTCCAATTTCCACAACTTGTAACCCTTCACACCTTCCGGATAACCAATGAAGACACATTTCAAAGCTCTAGGCTCAAGCTTGTCTTGTTTGATATGCGCATATGCCAAAGCTCCGAAAACCTTCAAAGATGAGTAATCTGCCGGTTTCCCACTCCATACTTCCATAGGTGTCTTGAAGTCTATTCCCGTTATTGGACATCTATTGATCAAATAAGCAGTAGTTGTCACTGCTTCACCCCATAAACTCTTAGGTAACCCAGCTTTTAGAAGCATACACCTCACCCGCTCCAAAAGGGTCCTATTCATGCGTTCGGCAAGACCATTTTGTTGTGGTATTCTCGGTACGGTTCTATGCCTCTTGATTCCTTTCAACCTGCAAAACTCATTAAATTGCTTTGAAACAAACTCCAGGCCATTGTCAGTTCTAAAACCTTTTAATTTAGTTCCCATTTGATTTTCTATGAGAGTGTGTCATTCCTTAAACTTCTCAAAGGTGTCACTTTTGTTTTTCACAACAAAGACCCACACTCTCCTAGAATAATCATCAATGATGGAAAGAAAATAGGAACCCCCTCCATGTTGCCTGCCTAGTATGCAATTCTACCAAACTTTACTCTATGTTGTTTGCCTAGTATGCAATGCTCACAAAATTCTAGCTTGTCCAATTTATCTTTTTCTAGCAAACCTTGTTTAACTAGTTCAACTAAACCTCTTTCACTAACATGCCTCAATCTCAAATGCCACAATTTGAAATTATTATGACGTACAACACTAGCTACCGATGCATTACCAATTACTATTGAAGCATCTAAAATGTATAAACCATTCATTTTAGACCTTTTACCGTAATTAATGCACCATGTAAAATTTTACAAACCCCATGCTCAATTCTAGTGCAATAACCTAGACTATCAAACATGCTTAGAGAAATTAAATTTCGCTTAAGTTCGGGAACAAACCTCACATCCTTTAAAAGGAATTCACGACCATCAAACATCTTTAGACGAACGGTGCCCATGCCTTGGACTTTGCACGCTTTGTTATTTCCGAGTCGAACAACTCCTCCTTCTTTTAGAGCCAAGTCTCAAAATATTCCTTTCTCGGACACATGTGATAAGAGCACCCCGAGTCCAAAACCCAACTCTTCTCCGGTTCACAACTTGTGACCGCTAGTGCACCCGCACTCTCATAACCATCCTCATCGGACGCCACCGCAACTTGAACGGAAGAACTACCATTGCCCCCTTTATCTGGGCAATTCTTCTTGAAGTGACCTTGCTTATGACAAAGAAAACATTTATACTTTGATTTGTCAAAGCTCTTGGACTTAGACTTGGACCTCGACTTCCCCTTGCCTTTTCCTCTATACTCATTCATTCCCCTTGCAACATTCAAGCCTTCACACCCTCATCAACCTTCAAGTCCTTGAACTTGGTTAATTCCTTGGTTCTCCCTCAAAGCCGCTTGGACCTCCTCCAAAGTAGTGGTGTCCTCCTTACCATAAAGGATGGTATCCTTGAAATGCTCAAAATACTTTGGTAATGAACAAAGTAGCAACAAAGTCTTATCCTCATCTTCCATATTAACTTCAATATTGGCCAAATCATCAAGAATTTTGTTAAATTCCGCCAATTGCTCTGAGATTGATTTAGACTCCACTATCTTGAATGAATAGAGTTGTTGTTTCAAGAGTTGCCTATGAGCCCACGATTTCGTCATGTACAATGACTTCAACTTAGCCCACATCGACGCTGCGGTAGCCTCCCTCGCGACATCCCTTAAAACCTTATCCTCGAGACATAAAACAATGACACTCTTTTTCTTGTCTATCACCCTTCAATGCTTCTACACACTTTTGTTGTGTCAAAACCGCTTGCATCTTAACCTTCCACAACCCGAAATCATTACTTCCGGTGGACTTCTCGATGTCTCACATTGAACCCATGATACCAACTTTACGCGTTAGCTCCACGGTGGGCGCCAATTGTTGTGAATTCGAACAAAAACACACCAATGAATAACAAAGATGTTTGGAGCAAAGGAAGTGGTAATCAATGGATAAAGTGTCCCCGAGCAACAACAAGAAAAAATAGACCTAAATCTAAGTGTAGAGTAACACCACAAGCATAATCAAAGCAATAAAGATAAGCAATGAAAGAAAGGAACAAACACACCAAAATGGTAACCCAGTTCGGCCAATATGACCTACTCTGGCGGAGAGAGGAACCCTCCAATCCACTAAGATGAAAGTGTTACAAGAAATTAGCTTATAAGCTTACAAAAGAACAAGACCTAATTTCTACCCATTTTCATATCACCCACACTCACAAAGAAATTTTTGGAAAATTTGAGGACCAAAATGAAAATTTTGAAAAAATATAACAATGAAGAAATTTGAAATTCTTAGCTTTTAAGTGTCATTTGAAATTCTCTAAATTTAACTTGAACAAAATGATTCATAAATTTCCATCATTTTGAAAATTCTTCAAATTATCATCCAAACAATGAAATTCACCTCAAAGTATTTAAATTCCCTCAAAATATTACTTTCCCTCAAAACATTCCTCCATCCAAACACACTCTTAGAAAACACAAAATGAAGCTTTTTGTTCCTTCCAAAGGTGAGATCTCACTACCCAAGATGTTTACAATGTTTCCCAACCCAAGAGAACCTCCCTACAAAGACACTCAACCCTAAAGTTACCTCCTTTGTAATCCAAGTTTCTCTCTCTTCAAGCTCACTTCAAAAACTGCAAAGAAACACTTATAAAGCAGTCTTCAACTGTTAAAATCGTGTCACGATTGGCCAAATCGTGACACGGTCGGTGGGTACGACCCAAGGTACGACCAACCTTATCCTGAAACGTGCCCAACAAATTGAAAATCGTGTCACGTTTACCCAAAATCGTGGCACGATTGAGCATTCAGAAAACCATGCTCACGACCTAGAAAATCGTGACACGTTGAGAAAATCGTGTCACGATTTCTCTATTTCTCAAAACACAAAATTTGAAGGCATAAACAACAATAATTTTTTGCCGGTGGCCTAAAGCAAAGGCTTTCTTGGCCTTATGGGCCAGCCCTGAAACTAGGCAAGATAGTTCTTTTCCACTTTCCATAAAAGGATGTAATTATCTCAAAGTTTACTTCACTTCTGTCACACGTCTGACCTCAAGCATTTATATTTATCTGGTAGATATCTGAATAAATTTCTTGTCACTTTTAGAAACTTTTTTACTAACATTAAATGAAATAAAGAAAAATAAAAATGATTCTATGTTCTCTTTATTAATTATAAACATCAGTAAAGGTGAAAGGATAGAGAAGGAACCTCTGATAAGCTTTTCCCAAGAGTATACTGGGAACTTCCCATTCCAATCACAAGTGATCTCAAGGAAAGATTTGAGATTTGTGGTCCATGTGATGTTGCTTCCAACTCAGTAAAATTCACATCATATAGATCATCAACAAATCTTTTTAATTCTTGAGTTAGTTGAATCTCTGAGCGGCATTGAATCCAAACACATCTAAGTTTAGAAAGGATAGTAAGCATTGGTGATTGATATCCCATATTATTACTCTCTACACCCACGGAAACTAGAGACAATACATTGCCTCTAAAAGGAGAAACACGGGGAAGGGAATTTTTGGTTGGTGACATCCAAGACCAGATAAGAGAAGGAAAAACATAAGGTGATAATCCTTCATATCCACATAGAGATATATATCCAATGCTTTTTGATCTTGCTATTGAATAGGGCACTTGTTTGATACCAGTATTTGCTGCAATTAGAGTAGTCAAGGATTCCATTTGCGATATATCTTCCAACTTGTCAATCTTTGAACAACCAGAAAGAATGAGAGTTCTCAATGAAATTAATTGATAGACCTCTCTTGGCAGATTTGCAAGAGTTGTACAGTCCCTCAAATTTATGTGAAGGAGATTCTTGAGGTCCCCAATGGACTGGTGTACCTCAGTCAAGCTTGAACAGTCCTTCATAATGAGCTTTTCTAGATTCGGTAATTTTGAAAGGTCAGGGGTGATTTTCAAGTACTTAGAATGACTGAGATTGAGAATTTTCAACTTGTCTAATATCTGCAAGAAAATGATTGTTTAAAAGGTGGCCACAAATTATAATGTAGAATTCTAGGCAATTCAAATGATTCAATTCAATTATTTTCATTTCCAATATTTTTGTTTGGATGGAGTGATAAAAAATTTCATTGTTGTCATTTTTGGGCAACTTTTATAAATTTGAATTTTTTGGGCCAAATTTGAAAATTGAAATTTGGGTCAATTTGTAAATTTCAAAAAATTTGAGGGGTCAAATTATAATTTTATAAAATTTAAGGGGTCAATCTGCAATTTTTTTGAAATTTTTGGAAAATTTGAGTACCAAAATAAAAAATTTGAAAAAATATAACAATAAAGAAATTTGAAATTCTTAGCTTTTAGGTGTCATTTGAAATTCTCTAAAATTAACTTGGAACAAAATGATTCATAAATTTCCAATATTTTAAAAATTCTTTAAATTATTATCCAAACAATGAAATTCACCTCAAATTACTTAAATTTCTTCAAAACATTACTTTCCCTCATCCAAACACACTCTAGAGTTTTAAAAGGAAATGTTATTGTACCTTGGTCTCGTGCCAAACTTGTTTAACATTGCTATATTTTAATTCAAAAACAACTAAATTTCCCAGATCAAATTCATTCGGTATAAAGTCGAAGTTAGATCGTTGCCAGGATACCCATCTCAGTTGTTTGGAAATTAACCCATAATCTCCCATAAGGTGAACACCATCAAGTTTTAAAAGCCTCAACTTTTGCATCTCCTGGAAAGAATTAGTACCAAATCTAATTCTGCCTGTTCTTTGCAACTTCAAAATCAATCCCTCAATAGTATCTGTTCCCTGTAGAGAAGTAAAAAAAGCTGAGAAAAGTAAGGGAAAATGTTTTTCATTTGCCTTGCCTGCTAGAAAGCTAGGTGGCATCGACACTACATATTGAGGGCGTGTTTTGCATCCGACACACATTGGTGCCACACAATATACATACACGTTATTATATTCAATCATTTTTTTTTCCCAATTTATTACCACTGTCGATGTCTTACCGTAAAATGTCGTGTTTGTGTTAATGCTTCATAGCTAGAAAGTAATGCATGTTACGATGTTGGTATATAACTGTAGAGATGAAGCAGCCTAAGCACATTTGTAATGAACATGACAATGCAAATCCTAATAATACATTAGATAAAATTATAGGGGACGGTCAAAAGTTCTTACGTTTTTTTTTTGACAAAACATCCAACACATCCTCAAGGCACCACAATCGGCTATGCTTTGCAGGATCTCTTGCTAAACTTTCACCAACAATTGCTCTTCCCATATCCCGTAGCAAATCATGCATTCGAAGTTTGTTGTTCTTGTCAACTTTTACGAGACTGCGTTCTATGAGGACAGCTATTCCAATGTCAGCATGAAGTCCACAGCTATTAAGTATATCTGTAACATCAGCTCTGTTCTTTCCGATGAAGAAACAACATAGGTCAAGAAATATATCCTTTAATGTATGATCTTCTAAACCATCGTAGCTGATTCTTAGTTTCTGTTGCACTTGATCATTGGGAATTCTCTCTAGTTTTGATAGTGCGCTTCTCCATTCTTTTATCGGCCTCTCTGATAAGTAAGATCCAAGGACTTCAAGAGCCAGTGGTAATCCTCTGCAATAAGCAACTACGTTTCTAGAGAGTTCGCTAAATTCTTCTTGAGGACTTGGTTTTCGAAAAGCATGGCAGCTGAAAAGTTCAAGGGACTGGTTTTCGTCCATTTCAGTCATTGTGAAGACATGGTCAACTTTAAGTGAATTGAGAAGGTGTAAATCTCTAGTTGTAATAATCAATACACTTCCCAAAGCAAACAACTTAGAATTGGTACACAAGGCTTTTAATTGCTCAGACTTAGTCACATCATCGAGTACGACCAAAACCCTTTGTCCTCGCAGTCCTTTCTCGATCTTTGTTATCCCCAATGCAACGCTATGAATATTTTGTTTTATTTTTAGGACATCTGAAAGAAGTTGTTCTTGTAAATGAATAATCCCTTTACTATTATTATCACAAACTTCTCGAATACTTTCAATGAAACTTGTTCTTCCCTCAAATTTTCGATGGATTTGATTGTAGATAGCTTTGGTCGTGGTTGTTTTCCCGGATCCACCCATTCCCCATATCCCTATCATGCAGACTTTAGTTGATTGATCATCAATAATCTTGGTAATTTGTTGCACATGAGGGTCCAATCCAATCGGAAATTCAGTAGTGGACAACAATGAGATATCTAATTGTTCCAAAATTTCCTCAACAATTTTCTGTACCAGTTCTTCTTGATTCCTTAGATAATAATAATAGTTACAAGCAAAGAATGAGCCAGCAAAAATTATGAAATAATCTAAAAAAAATAATTGGGGTTTATTCTCGAATATAAGTATTGATTACCTGAAATTGGTGACATCCCAACCGGATAGATTTGCAACTTGGGTGAGTGCACTCCTCCACCTGGACAACATATCTTTATCCTTGATGCATCTTCTGACTGCAGTAACTTGCAAGACTTTCCCAAACTTACCCTTCTGCTTACGGACAACAGATGGGTCAATTTCGTAAAATAGTGGTATAACCAACTGGCCATAAGTTTTTTGGCATTTCAAGATATGTACAAGTTCGTTAAGACACCAGCTAGATCCTGTATAGTTCGTTGAGAGAACAACAATAGATATCCGAGACCCTTCTATGGCTCTTTCTAGCTCTGGTCCCAGCTTATTTCCCTTTATAAGTTTGTCGTCAATAAAAGTGTTGATTCCTGCTTTTAAAAGGGCAGCATAGAGATGAGAAACGAAAGTCTTGCGAGTATCCACCCCTCTGAAATTTATGAGCACGTCATAGATCCATGGATGATCGGATGAAGGCATTATTACAAGAGAAGCACAAATGCAGAACAAAGAGAAACGAAAGTCTTGCTAGTATCTGCCTGCCTTCTTCACTTCAGTCGTCACTTCTAATACTTTCAAAAACGCGTTTAGTGGTGTTTTTAAAATTCAAAAACGCGTTTGCGTTTCCGTTATAGTCATCAAGAAAAAATTAAACTAAGCACCCCACTCAAAAAAGTATTTTATTATGACAAAAAAACACAAAATATAAAATATATTGCAAAACAACAAAAAGTTTCTAACACATCATCCAATCAAATCATGCTAACTACTGATAATTTTCTAAACTAACTAAAAAATGTGGCACTATGGAATGATTTAATTGAATGCATGTGTAAAAAATAACTTTAAAAAAGGGAATCATAACGTGATTTGATTGAATATATGTATTAAAAAAATTACATTGTATACATACAAATTAAATTCATGTTAAAGATTATAAAAGATATTAGGGGTGGCAAAACACATGAATTTGAGGGATATATGAACTTAAATTGTAACGATGAGTCAAAACAATTCATTGAAAAGACAGTTAACTAGAATACCTCTACAGATAGTTAACTACCGTTCGATAATCTCAACGGCAGTTAACTGTCGTTGGTTGTACGACCATGTCAGTTACTTAACAGCCGTTCTTGGCAATTTTGACCTATAAGGCAACTTACAGCCACCTTACTATTCGTTCACTTACTTTTTTCCTTCTTCCATCCAAAAACCTCAAATTTTAAATTTTTTGTGCTATAAGGTCTCAAATCATTGAAGAATGATTGCTATAAGGTTTCACACTCATTTACTGTCAAGAAACATATAAGTCATCTTGTAACAAGTTTAAATTGTGCAATTTTTCTACCATATTTTCGCAAAAACCTAACATGATCGTAACGACAATTAACTACCGCTTGAGCCAATGACAGTAAGGTGTTGTTGGTGACAAGTATTTAATTTTTTGCGTCTTTTCTCTTTATTTTTTTAATTGAACGATTGAAATAATTATTGGTAAGATTTATTTTTGCAAAATTTTAATCTTAATTGATAGTTATGTTTGCAAATACAGTTGATGATGTTGTTGAGTCAAAACTTGACATGAACAATGTTAATTTTTGCAATGCTTTGTTCATAACTGTTGATTGGGGTATTTCGGTTGGGAAAAAAATGGAAGCATAAAGAACGATTTTCATTCATTAATTGATTAACAATCCACTAAAAAAATATTTTGAAAGATCTAGTCCAATTCATCCATTAAACATAAAACTCCTCCAATCAACCCATTATTATATTTTCAATGGATGTTTATCCATACAATCCATCTATTATTAAAGTATATAAATTTTTATCTTTTGCCAATTTTTTGTTTAAAATTTTGAATACTGCTCTCCTTCTGCATAAAACACTCGTACCCTGCAGTCTTTTCAATTTTACCACTGCGCATGTTAAGTAATGCAGCGCAACTTAACTCATGCAGCGTTAGTTAAGTTGCGCAGGTTACTGTTTTCGTACAAAACCCACCAGTCCATGCTCCAACCACCATTTTCTTTCCCTCCACCTTAAAAAAACCCAAAAGTGCGAATTTTTTGGGGCAAAATCATCATTCCAAATCATTGCAAATCGTTAGGAAGCAAGTTTTTACGCTCATCAAACACCAAATATCAGGTATTGTATCATCAAAACTCGTCTCATTTTGCTGGTTTTTGTGCTTGGTTGTCTGTTTTTGTAGGCGGTAGGGTAAGGTGCGCAAGTTAACTTGCGCAGGTGTAAAAGGTTGCGTGACTTTAGTTTTGACACCCCGTTCTCCCAACATTAATAATTAACAAATTAAATCAGAGTTTTTCACCAAAACGGAATGCTACATTTTCATTCAAATAAAATCTCCAAATGAATAGATGAATAATTATTCTCCATAAAAATAGTCAATAAAAATTAACCTTCAAAACTTCGCAGCGGAATTAATTTAAAATAGCAAAATAAGTCTTTGGCACGCAGGCCTCATCAAGGGTTTCATAATTCATAAATAATACGTAAGGAAAGAGAAAACAAGCAACAAATTCTCGTCCCGTTACATATCAGAGCCCTAAGACACTTTGAGCCGACATCTCTACTAATCTTCGTTACCTGCACTTGCCCACAAGGCGGCAATTCCAGCAGAAGGGGTGAGATTCACAAACAACAATAGATAACATAATTCATCAATTAAATTCAACAACAACAGTATAATGAATAATCAACTATCAGTTTATAATTTAAAACAATTCAACAACATCATCAACAACGACACCGACAACTCAACCAACAACAACAACGACGACAACAGCTACAACGACAACAACGCGACTAATGCAAATGCATGTGGTACCATTTTACGCGCGTTGAATGCTAAGCATTCCGGGGCATAAGCCCCCAACAGTTGATTGAAATAACATTCCAGGGCGTAAACCCTCAACGATTGAGTGATGGACACTCCAGGGCATAAGCCCTCAACGATTGAGTGAAAGCACTCCAGGGCATGAGCCCTCAACAAGGTATGAATATGAATGGACTCACTAGTGTATATCTGCATACAACTCGACAACAGCAACGACAACTACAATATGCATAATCAACTATGACATAAGACTCCAACTCAATTGATAGGACACAACAAAAGGGCACAACAAAGCCACACAACAAAAATTCAACAATTAGGCATGCATACATAAGCCTTTCATCGGCCAAACACGATGAATTCACAAAAATCATGAAGTTCGTCTCACTTTGTCACTTTTCCAAAATTCCAAGTTTTCAAGACAAAACAAAACATAAATCAATGGAACCAATTGAAATCATTTTTAGAATGCATATAAACAAGGTACAAGTCTAATCCCACTTTGTTTCTTTGGAAAGGATCCATTTCGAAAAAGTTCATGTTCTTGAGCATTATTCAAAATCAAGTTTGATTTCACCAATTCAATTCAATCCGATCATAGAGAAGTTCCAGTGAGATTAAGTATGCAAACAATGTTTATATGAGTTGAAAGGAACATTAAGGAATGCTCGGATAGGTCCCAAGGTACACGAATCAAAAATCAAATGGGGCTGAACAGAACACAGTTCGCTTAAGCGAAGTCTGGTTCGCTTAAGCGATCAGAACGTCGAGATTGTTAGAGCTTTCAGAGTAACCTAAAAAGATTCCTCTTTGGACCATGGCATCAAATTTCTTTAGGTAGAGCTTGTTATTTAGGATGTAGCAGGTACATCCAAATTGATGAAAGTAAGAGATATTGGGTCTTCTTCCCTTAAAAAGTTCACATGTTGTTTTCTCCAAGATAGGTATGACATAGATCCTATTTTGAACATAATATGTTGTATTCACTGCTTCTGCCCATAAATGTTTAGCCAAATTATTTTCATGAATCATGGTTCTTGCCATTTCTTGTAAAGTTCTATTCTTCTTTCTACAACCCCATTTTGCATTGGAGTTCTAGGAGAAGAGAATTCATGGATAATTTCATGTTTTTCACAAAAAGCTTCAAATAGCTCATTTTCAAATTCTCCACCATGATCACTTCTAACCTTCAAAATTTTCATTTCGTTTTCAGACTATATTTGAGTGCAGAAGTTACTGAATACATCATAAGCATTATCCTTACTTCTCATGAATTTTACCCAAGTCCATCTGCTGTAATCATCAACAATGACTAGTCCATATTTACTTCCATATAAGGATGCAGTGTTAACTGGTCCAAATAAATCAATATGAAGTAATTCTATGGGTCTGGAGGTTGAGACAATGTATTTTGTTTTAAAAGATGATTTCACAATCTTCCCTTTCTGGCATGCACCACAAAGTGCATCTGAATGACAGTCAATGTCAAGTAGGCCTTTGACCAGTTGTAACTTACTAAGCTTAGAGATTAATCTCCAGTTAGCATGCCCCAACCTTCTGTGTCATACCCATTTCTTATCATTTACTGATAGAAGACAAATTACCTTCTGATCAACCAGTTCAGAGAAGTTGATTTTATAGACATTTTCTACTCTCTTTCCTTTGAACACTATGGAATTGTCATTCTTGTTGATTACTGTGCAGTTGATCTCTTCAAACATCACATCATAACCACTGTCACAAAACTGACTAATACTCAAAAGGTTATGTTCAAGAGCATCTACCAACCACACATTATTAATAGAGATAGATGAGTTACCAATAGTTCCTGTACCAATGATCTTGCCAGACTGGTTGCCTCCAAACTTCACATTTCCTTTTTCTTTCATTGTGACAGAGAGGAACATAGACTTCTCTCCTGTCATATGTCTTGAGCAACCGCTGTCTAGGTACCATGATTTTTTTCTTTTCCTTTGCTCTTAGGCATTTTTGCAGTATTGACAATTTCAGATTTAGGTACCCATTGTTTTATGGGTCCTTTGAGGTTAGTGCTGGAATTTTTACTCTTCACTTCTTGTGCCTTGAGGTGTGAGTTTGATAGATTCTGACTAATCAGTACTTTAGGTTTAGCACCTTTTGGTTCTGATTCACACGAAGCCACAAACTGTTTTGTAGGGAATAGAGAGTTCTTTGACATTCTCATTTCTAGGGGTGTTCATGGGTTGGATCAACCCAGAAAACCCGATCAAACCCAATAAAAAAACTTAAAAAAAAAAGGGTTGGGTTGGGTAATTGGGTGGGTAAGGTTTCTAAAAATATAAAACCCATAAAAATAAATGGGTTTCGGGTAAAACCAGACCTAAACCCAAAAAACTCACTTACCCAATAATGTTAATATTTTTTATCTTTATTTTCATAGGGTAGAAGAAAGTTATATTTTAAAAACATACACAATGTACCCTATATATTTAAAATCAAAACATACTAGAGTTACAAATTAATATGTTGCACTTTTTGATTATTTTGATACTAATGCAATTTTATGTCATGCAATTTTAGTTTGTTGCAAGTATTTTATGATGAAGTTTATTATTTGATATTTTATGATCCATAAAACTATAGTAAAATAAGTTAAACATTTTTTTTTAAGAAAATTAAAAAGTAAAGTACTATTTTAAAACAAAATTATGAGGGCTTGTTATTTAGTCGTTTAATACTAAAAAAATAGAAAAATAAGTTGGATAACCCATTACCCAATCCACCTCAACCCAAAAATTAGTGGATTTGTCCAAACCCACCCAATAGTATAACGGGTGGTTATTTTACCTCATCCAAACCCACCCACGAACACCCCTACAATAACATAACATCACGTTTGCTTATCAAAACATGATTTTTGCTAAATTTGAAAGTTTTCTTACCTTGCATTGCTTAAAGGGTATTCTTTAACTTTTGTATTATTTTTATTCAAAACTTTTCCATTATTGATGTCGTTTTCTTAATGCCTTTTTATCAGTTGAAAATACTCCTTCCATAGCTATTACTATACGTTATGAAGTGTTATTTTGTGGGATGTATTTAGTTATTTTGTTTATGAAATTTGTATACGGGTTAGTTCTCGCAATGTAATTTCGGTTTATCTTCTTTATATTGAGGTTCAATCATTTGCTGCGCCGTTTCTAATCATATTGATAATTTTTCTTAAAGTGTTGTGCTACTTAATCTAAATCAGAGATAATTGGTTAGTTGTTTTGCTTCTTATACCCATATCCATTGAAAAACAAATTTTATGTTTATCTTATATCCATCGAAGCTAAGAATAGTTATATTTGGGGTCTATATGTTCATTTAAAAGCAACACATTATCAAGTGTTTCTTATATCATATGCGCTTACAATGTGTCTAAGGCAACAAGCATATTAATTTTTTAAACTTCTATATGTAATCATATACTCTATGTTCTTTTAAAAAGTTATAGTTACATACTATAAGTGTTATAACATGTGCACTTACAATGTTCCTAAGGCGACCATGCATATCAATTTTTTTTTTTTTGTGTTCTTGCAATTGGCATAAAATTCAGTTGTGCTCTTGCAATTGGCATAACTAATGTTTGTGCTCTTTTAAAAACATGAATGACATATCTTATTTCCTAATCAGAGCTATATTAGCTCCAAAATTCAGTTATGTTGGATTTGCTTCCAGGCCGAATCAATCACCATTTATATTCACGCAATATAAATGGTGATGCAATTGCTGATGTAGACACCTTCCAATTTTTCAGCACAATTACAATTTCTGGACTTTCAAATCACAAACTCAAATTAAAAGTCGGAGTCACAGTGATGTTGTTAAGGAATATCAATCAAACATTATGATTATGCATGGCACAAGACTCATAATAACCAGAATGGGCGGATACGTGCTTGAAGGAAATGTGATTTCCGGAAGTCCTATTGGCAAGAAAGTATTTATAGCTATGTTATCTCTTACACCTTTCGACCTTAGGATTCCCTTCAAGTTTTCATTGAGACAATTTTCGTTACCACTTTCATTCGTAGTAACAATCAACTAGTGTCAAGGACAATCTCTTAAAAATGTTGGAATATATTTGTCGTCGTAGGTGTTTTCAAGTAGTTAATTATATGTTGCTATTTCAAGAGCTACTTTAAAGGATGGGTTAATTATATGTCACCTTAATACTAATTATGCAATGCATTATAGTCCTAATGTTAACCATTCAATTACAAATTAGTTATACGGTATAACTTATTCGTCGTTTAATTTTCTTCGCTGGTTGGACACGTACATCGCACTGGTCGATGTTCTAGTTGTAGGAATCTTCCATTGGTAATCACAACAGATTATATCCTCATAAATATATAAACTTTTTCTTCAGTTTCTTTGTTTCATTAATTTATTTTCAATATTGAAGGTGATTTTAGTGGATGAAAATGCTTTTTGAAAAGTTGATGTTTCTATTAAAATAGCAGTTTCAACATACATAGCCGTTTTGGATCCTAATTCTCCTTATCAACGGTCAACAAAATAGGGCAAAGATCTGAGAGACTATAACCTATAGTTACATGGATACAATATGCCCACTACATACACCAATATTCTGACAATAAAATTTATCGACACAACTCGTACTATGGTTATGACTGACCATATTACATTATTCTTAATATGTTTTTCAGTCATTTTCAGTAGGTTTTCATCCAGAATATAGGAGTATTAGAGAAATTGTTTATGATTTCAGGACATTTGTAATGTTTTCTATATATGAATCATGCAATTCCATTCTTCTCGAAACATAATAATTTTAGGGTGTTTTGATGTAATTCACGACGATATCATGGAAATAGGCAACGCAAGACATCTGAAAACTTGTGAAGATTGTGGAAAGATCAAGAATGAAGATTCAAGAGGCCTCATAAAATATTACAGAGGGAGAAATTATATTCCCAGGTACCAAGACATCTTATATGGAAACAAACACCCAAAAGAATTAAAAGACATACATTTATGCACATGACAACATTGACATACGCCCCAAGCATGACCTGGGCGCCCCAAGGGTGCATTTTCTGAAATCTCATGCGCCCGAAGCATGTGCTGTGCGCCCCGAGCATGAGTAAAACAGGCCAGAACTGATATATTCTCTTGTGAATAGTGCATATTAACAACGAACTGATATATACTCTTGTATTTGTAAACAAAATATATATCACTACTCCATGCAGCACCATGGTGTGCCAACTTTTGACAGGAGTATATAAATGCAAATGTTAACATGTAAGATGTTTGATTTATCTTAATAAATATTTTTAAAATATAAAAAAATTATAATTTTTTACTATGCATAATTAAAGATAGGATAGTGTTTACTTGTGCTCTTAGGGCACATGTTAAGAAACCCAAAACAAAAAATATTTTCTAAAATTTTGTTCATTCAATTCATTAAAAAGTTAAATATTAAATGCAATGCACACATTCCAATAACTTATTTCTATATTTGAATCTTTAACTTGTGCCTTAAGGTAGAGCTGTCAAAATGGGCCGGGCCGTTTAGCCCGATTAATTATAGGGCTTGGGCCATGAATATTGAGCCCGAATTTTAATAGGGCTTTTTAGCCCGGCCCTAAAAAGCCCAGTACTCGTTAGGGCTAGCCCAAACGGGCAGTGGGTAGCTCGTTAGCCCGCATAACAAAAAAATCCTATAAATTATATATATTTTTCAAATAATTATTTATTTAGTTGATTATGAAAGTAAAAAATAAAAGTGAAAATTCAATGAATTAACACAAATATAAATGTAATATAAAATTATATTTACTCGTTTCGTTATTAATAATTTTAAAGATCGAATATATATAAATATCTATAATCATAACGTATATAATTTATTTAAAATTGTTTTCCTCGCCGTTTTAGTTTACGACATGTGTACGAAAATGTTTCAAATTTATTTTTGTGCTAGACATTATTTATAAAAAAATTATATGAGTGTTTTATAGTTTTTTTTTAATAAAAAAATGTAATTTTTAATACGGGCCGGCCCATTAGCCCGCGGCCCGTGGAGGGCCAGGCTCGGGTAGTATATTTTCAAGCCCGTTTTTCAACCGGGTTTTTTGACCCGGCTCGATAAAGCCCGAAGCCCGCTAGGGCCGGCCCTAAACGGGCCGGGCCGCCCGTTTTGACAGCTCTACCTTAAGGGCACAAATTAATGTTTCCCTTAAAGATATTAATGTTCAAAATTGTGTGTTATCATGTGTGCAATAGTTAACTACGACATATATTGGCAAAATTACTTTTTTAGTCTTCTAACTTAATTTCAGATAACAGTTTGATCCTTTATCTTTTTTTTTAAGGCTTAAATATGTAAATTGTCCCGGTAAGTTCGCGGGTTTTTGGTCTTCGTCCCTGTATCTTTTTTTGTTCTAAAACAACCCTTGTAAGTTATAAATTTTTTGGTTTTGATCCTTGCCGTCATCATCTGTTACAAAAACGTTTATGTGGCAAACGGAGGATGACGTGACGACGTGTGACGTGGCAGACGACGCTGGTGTGTCGTTCCATTTGCTGAGTCACAAAGTTAGAGGGACCAAAATCTAAAAACAAAATTCCCAGAGGGACCAAACCCAAAAATTTATAGAAAACTTTATCTTCTTCCTTCCTTTTTTCTTCTTCATTATCTTGAACACATCTTCATCAAACTTCATAGAAAACATAGAAAAACCCAAAAATTCATCATCAAATATTAACATAATCCATAAGAAATCACTACACAGAAAATTTATCATTTATTCTGATTTGAGGTGATAGTACATGAATATTTGTGGGTTTTTCTAGATTGGAAAACTTAAATTATCTCCCAATTAGAAAAGGATGAATTGGGAAATAAGTATCTTGCATAATACTGTGAACTTGTGATGAAATTGACTTTTCGATCAATGCAGTATCCAGTTGGTCATTACTCATTAGGCTACACCGTTTGTGGGAATTATGGCATATGATTCTTATATCTTTTGTTTTCATGTTAGATCAGGGTCCTTTTTAATCGGATGGTAGAATATACAAGACATATTTTATACATATTTTAGTTTAGTTTGGAATTTATAATCTTTTTGATAGATTTTCTAACTGACAAGGTGGTGTAAAATATTATTATTTAGAACTTAAATGAGATCTTAGAATAAATGATGATTCCTCATCTTCATCTGCAGGGGACTCCAGCAAATATTATCGTGGGTTCTCATAATTCAACTTAAATAAGCTAAATTGTTTTTTTTAGTGATTTCTCATAATTGACAATTGTTTTTGAAAGAAATCATTATTGACAACAATATGTTAGAATCTTACTTTTAAATAAGTTAAATGGGTTTTACTTTTAAATAAGTTAAATGGATTTTTTATGGAATAATTTCCTTGTTTGTTGGGTTGCACGCAAACAAGCACTGGCCGCAACAGCTGACGATGGATTTTTTGTGCAGTGATTTCTCATGGATGATGTTAATGTTTGTTGATGAATTTTTAGGTTTTTCTTAAGTTTTCTATGAAGTTTGATGAAGATGTGTTGAAGACGATGAAGAAAGGAAAGGAAGGAAGAAGATGAAGTTTTCTATGAATTTTTGGGTTTGGTCCCTCTGCAAATTTTGTTTTTTGATTTTGGTCCCTCTAGCTTTGTGACTCAGCATATGGAACGACACATCATCGTCGTTTGACACGTCATACGTCGCCACGTCATCCTCCGTTTGCCACATAGACGTTTTTGTAACAGATGATGACGACAAGGACCAAAACCAAAAAATTTATAACTTACAAGGGTTGTTTTAGAACAAAAAAAGATACAGGACGAAAACCAAAAACACGCGAACTTACAGGGACGATTTACATATTTAAGTCTTTTTTTAATTTCAATTTTGTCCTTTTGATCCATTTTCATATGGATTTTCAAGCTTCAAATCTAACATTCTTATGCAAATATAGATGAATACCATAAATTTGAAGATTGAAATGACATAAGAAAATAAAACCATGAATTTGAAGCTTGAAAATCCATATAAAAATGGACCAAAAGGACAAAATTGAAATTAAAAAAGAAAATAACCAAACTGTTATCTGAAATTAAGTTAAAGGACTAAAAGTATAATTTTGCCACATATATTTTAGAACGGAAGAGTAGTATTTATAAGAGCAAATGGTCACTTTAGTCCCTGACTCTGCACCTCGCTGTCACATAGGTCTCTGATTCAGTATTAAATACAAAGAAGTCTCTGACTCTGCACTTCCGTTATCACTTTAGTCACTTACATTAAATGATTTTGTTAAGTGTGTCACAAGATTAAAGTGAAAGTAGAAAATAGTCACTTTAATCCCTGAACCAAAAATCAATATCCCCAACTTGAATTTCAAATCCCTAAATCCCTTAAATTGAAAATCTCAAATCCCTAATTTATATCTTATTTGACAATATTAATATACCATTTTTTTTTCCTTAAAATTACAAGGTTCTTTTATTAAAAATTAAAAAATAGATATTAATAATATCAATATTTTTTTACAAAATTGGTTATTTAATATTGTATTTTTTGGTTAAAATATAGTGTTCTTTTATTTAAAATTAAAAAATAGAGATTAATAATAGCAACATTATTTTATTTTGTTAGACAATTGGTTGTTTAATACTGTGGACAAAGTTTTACCGTTAAGCATAAAAAAACAGATAAAACTTTCAATACAATTTATAAAACATACAATATTCAATATATCTAAAGAAAAAAGTCACATATAGAGAAAAATGTCACATATTAGTTAGTGTATTTTTTATTTAGGGAGTTAGGGATGACCGTCAAGAATTTGAGATTTAGGGATTTAGAGATTTAAGATTCATTTAGGGATTTAGAGATTTAAGATTCTAAGTTGGGAATATAGACTTTTGGTACAGAAACTAAAGTGATTATTTTCGACTTTTACTTTAGTCTTAAAAACACAATTAACATAATTATTTAACGTCAAAATTAAAATGATAACGAAAGTGCAGAGACTAAAAATGATCATTTGCTCCATTCATTAAAATATAATAAATACCCATCACATCATCTATCTACTTTCTTGGACAAAACCCATCATCTTATCTTCTATGGGATATTTATTATTTGTTAAAAGGATGGTTTATTTATTATGCATCTTCAAATTTTAGCTAAATCAAGAAACCAAAAACTTCAATGTCGACAAACAACTCCAAACCTCTTCTTCCTTGGAAGGTCCGCGCTACAGTTTCACTTCTCACAGTTCTAACCGACGCTTCAAGTCGCTCTAACGGCACCGTCAACCGCCGTCTCTTCAACTTCTTCGATCTCAAATCCTCACCTAACGCCACTCCCATTAACGGCGTTTCCACCAAAGACGTTACCGTTAACTCCGAAAATAACCTTTGGTTCCGTCTCTTTACTCCCACTGTTGCCGGAGAGGTCACCGGAGATGGTGGTGCTACCAAAACAACCTCCCTTCCTGTCATCATTTTCTTCCACGGCGGTGGCTTCACTTTTCTTTCGTCTTCCTCGAACCTCTACGACGCTGTTTGTCGTAGACTCTGCCGGGAAATCTCCGCTGTCGTCATCTCAGTTAACTACCGACTTGCACCGGAGCATCGCTATCCGTCGCAATATGAAGATGGAGAAGAAGTACTGAGATTCCTTGACGAGAACGTAACAGTTTTACCGGAAAATGCTGACTTGTCAAAATGTTTCCTAGCTGGAGATAGTGCCGGTGGAAATTTAGCACACCATGTTGCCGTTAGGGCATGCAAAGTGGGGCTCCATAATATCCGGGTTATCGGGTCAGTATTGATCCAACCGTTCTTCGGTGGAGAAGAACGGACGGAGGCGGAGATTCGCCTAGTTGGGATGCCGTTTGTGACTGTGGCAAGGACTGATTGGATGTGGAAAGTGTTTTTACCGGAGGGATCGGACCGGGATCATGGCGCGGTTAATGTATGTGGGCCGAACGCGGAGGATTTGTTGGGTTTGGATTATCCGGATACACTTGTTTTTGTTGGTGGGTTTGATCCTTTGATTGATTGGCAAAAGAGGTATTGTGATTGGGTGAAGAAATGTGGGAAAAAAGCTGAGTTGATTGAATATCCAAGTATGATTCATGGTTTTCATATTTTTCCTGATTTTCCTGAATCTACTCAGTTGATTATGCAAGTCAAGGATTTTGTCAACAAAGTCTCCAATTCTAAATGATGATTATTGATTATTGTTGTAATGATACTTTTTTTTTTTTTTTTTAGAGAATGTAATGATACTGTTATGATGTTTTATTTTAGTTTAACAAATATAATATGAGTGATCTTCGTACCTATGATTATGTTTTTAGTGATCTTGCATAATTTGATATGCTGAATGATGAGTAGTTTAGTTATGGTTTTACTACTACCCTTGTTTACAAATAGTCAATTACTTGGTTGTGTGGTAGAGGTGGATGATGACCATTTTGGCTAGAAGATATTTTTGGACGAGGTTGGTTGGGAAGATGAATCCTCTAACATTCAAATCAAGAAGAATTTGATCACAAAAACAGTTGGGGAAGATATTATGACTTAGTTTATTTTCAATATTTTCTCTCTTGTAACCACCAATCTGTTTCTGGAATATATTTTTTAACTAACTTACCTTTGAAAGAAAAAAAAAAGCAATCTACCCTGCATTAAAAATAAATTTCCAAAATACCCTACATTGCTTTTCACCATTACATGACACCATCATCCTTCCAATGGCTTCATTTTAGATGATCTTCATTGTAGACTTTCGTTTGTTCACCTCTACAATGAAGAAAAAGAAATAGAGGAGGAGGACAAAGAAGATGAAGAATCAATAATTTAACAACGAAAGTCCACTCGTGTACAAAAATCTAAAGGATGTGGTACAAGCGGATATAGAGTAGTTGGAAAAACTCAAAAATAATATAATATTTATATTTCAGTATTTTTCTTTGTAATATTTATCAATCTATAATATTATGTTATTTTTTATTTTTCTATTAATTATTTATGTTGATTAATATTTATTATAAGCTATTTATATTTTTTTATTAATTATTTATTTCGCTAAATGTTGAATAAGACTTGACTATTCAGTAATTCCAACAAATAAATAGAGAGTATTCGAAGAATCCTAACCGACGCTAGTATTCTTCTGCAATCAAAATATGTAAACTTTACTCAGTTGCAAATATGCATGGCAACAAAACCCATACCCGCGGATACCCACCCGAACAAAACCCAATTTGACAGGTTTTCTCCGCTTTGACTTGGTATGAGTTTGAGTTTTCCCCGATTTTAAAACACGGCACGGGATGGGTAACATGGATACATGTACCCACCCCGAACCTATACCCAAACCCGTCCTGAATGTAGAAAATCAATTTATTACCCCTTTTATATAAATAGAAACTCAAACCCTAAATCATTTCACTCACACAGTCAGAGTCTCAGACTTTCAGATTGTACTCACTTATCATAATTATCTTTTTTCTCCTTCCATGCCTCACACTCTCGGCCTCTCTCTTTTCCTTCACCATAGTCATCGATTGCCATCATCTTTGTGTTGGATAATGCATTACAACATTGTGCTCGGTCTGCAAAATACTTTTATTTTTATCAACAAAAAAATCCTTTGTGGGGATGGGGATGGGGCGGGAATACTCAAACCCGTCGGGGACGGGATTCGATTTCTCATTCTTGCTGGGTGTGGGTAGGGTAACGGGTAAGTATATGAGAGTAAGATATAGGGACGGGGAAGGTAAAACTTGTCCCCGCCCCGCCCCATTGCCATGCCTAAATGCAAAAAAATTAAATAGAAAAACTCTAAATTAACCCTTTATCTTTATTTATTTTTATCTTTATTTATTTTTATTGTTCCCAAATAAGTAATGTGAATTGTTTAGTTTGAACAATAATCTCAGTGGATACGATACTCTACTTACATTTTATTACTTGGTAAACAATTTGGCACACTTGTCTAAATCCGACCGTATAACCATCACCAATAAACCAAGTACATTGTCTCTCACATAGGAAGAAAATCAGCTAATAAACGATCATTAATAAACCTTCTGAATGATTATAGTCATCTTGTCACGAGGATGCCCCCTACATTTTCTTTCCTCCCCCGAGTGAATAACATTAATATCACCACATAAACACCAATTAGTTAAACCCACAACGTCTACTTTTATAAATTTAGATACAAGTTATATCATATCATTAATAACAAAGAAAGAAGAAGAAATTGTGTACGTATAGGTTATGGTTCATGAAGGACGACAACCAACAACAAGTATGAGAGGGATGACTATCCTCATCGATGTTTAGGTTATCTAGGTTTTCACCGTATTGTTCAGAATTCTTAACCGTATGATGAGACGGCGTTTAAATAGCTAAACGACTGAGGGCAGAGACCTCTCATTAGGCTTAACTACATGGTCCAACCCATCACAGTCCAGTTAGAAACAATAGTCCAATCACACATATTCATCAACTAATTAGTGTCTAACACAAGAGACCATAATTTATATTATAAGATTAACTTATAATAATTTATTATTGTCAATCCATAATTGATAAATTAAATAATTAATCCAACAATCTCCCATGGTCAAATCACTAATCTTTCAAAAGAGAAGTAAGATTTAATGCTGTAAAAATTGAATCTGATATAGAAAACAAATCATAAAGGTCAAAGACTCGCTTTTTTAAAGCAATGATGAATTTATAGCGACACATTTGAGTTATAAATAATCATAGATCAAATCATTATTAGATAGAATACTCATATATATATATATATATATATATATATATATATATATATATATATATATATATATATATATATATATATATATATATATATATATATATATAAGTTTTGGTTAGTGGTTCTGGCAATGGGTTTTCAATTTTATAAAAGTCATATATCCACACAAACATATTAAAAGTAATTACTTATAGGGATAACTTATTAAGAGAGTGTAACTACATTTAATCAAAATCGATAAATGTTCTACGACATTCGACTAATCCAAGTTTTAGAAAAAGTGTGACTATGAAAATCCATAAAAAAAATAGTAAATTTAAGAAATCTTCAAATTGGATTAACATATACACTTAGTTTATAGAAAATAAGATGTGGATTAACGTGGCCACTAGAATGTCAATAATGAACAAACATTTATGATTATCTCAGTTTCTAAGTACTTCAAGAACACAATATCATACTCGATAGGAGTATGGATATGATACATCGTACTTATTATTTATGACCTCATAAAAAGTGGAATGTTGGTAAAAGAGAAGCACAATATATATTTGCATGCTAAGAGCTTATTGTGCATATTTTAACAAAATTGACTTAAGCATTCAATTATAATGCTTACTGAGATTAAAAGAATTTTAATATATATCACAGTATAATAGAATGAGACTAAAGTTTGAAGTCTCTTAAGTTATGCCATATTTTATGGTGCACCCAAGAAAATAAGATCTGCAAATTTTCGTAGCATTTCAAAGACGTTTCGCTTTATTTAATTTTTTCAACCAAAATGTGTGAAATTGCAATTTTGTTCCGAGTAAGCGTGTACTCACAGGTCAAATTATGTTTTTTTTTCTAATTTTATAGGAATGGTTAGAATGTTATAAGAATCTTCACCATGAAATTTTGGAGTTTTTAAACGAGATACAAATTAATTAGAATTGTTTGAGAAATTCATAATTATGGGGAATAAAAATTCATAATAAATAGGCCCCTAGTCGGAAAAATCTAATTTTTTGTGTAAAGCCATGTTTTAACATCATGAAAAAAAATCAATCTCTAGATCACTTTTTTGAACCACGCATATGTTATAGGGTCAAAAATAAAAAGAATCTCAAATTATATGGTTATAATATGTATTTTTTATTTTACAGGGTTATTTTTCAGACATCGCGTATTTTACAGGGTCAATTTAAACAATTAACCCTAATATAAATAAAAAAACTATGGAAGTGTATAATAATTTATGAGAAAATAATATAATTAATTTCCTCAATATAATTCTCTACAATAATTTTATATCTAGAGTTATGAAACAACTAAATATATTTGTTTATGAGATATAGTTAATTGACATGTAAAATTTTCCTCCCTTGTTTCAGAATGATATTTCTCCACTTGGTGGAGAATGATAGTTAAACTAATAAGGTAATTTTATGGTGGCGTGACTGTTCTTTATGGTAGCGGATTTTGTCACGCATTCGCGGAGGTGTAGGGTTGGGGGAAGGAAGTTGGTTTGATGATAATGTCAGTCGTGTAGTTGGCGGAGAAGGTGCCACTTATTTTTGGACGAATAATTGGGTGGGAGATGTTCCTTTACGGGTGAGATTTCCTCGCCTTTTTTATCTAATAGTATATAGATGAGTGACAGTAGAGGACATGGCGAGGCGTGGATGGGAGGATGAGGGAGGTGCCTGGGAGTAGAGGAGACGCCTTTTTGCTTGGGAGGAGGAATGTGTTAGGGAATGTTTTGTCTTGTTACATGACATTGTTTTGCAGGACCATTTACCTGACAGGTGGAGGTGGTTTCTTGATCACGTTAATAGTTATTCCGTTAGGGGAACTTATACTTTTCTCTCTATAGTTGATGAACCTATAGAGAGGGATTGTGTGACGAAGTTTGGCATAAGAATGTCCCGTTAAAGTTATCAATTTTTGCTTGGAGACTTCTCCATAACTGTTTACCAACGAAAGACAATCTTCTACGACGTCGTGTGCTTCAACATGACGACAACATATGTGTCGGAGGGTGTGGTTTAGAGGAGAATCCAGGTAATTTTTTTTCAGTTGCACTACATTCTGCAGTGTCTGGTATCATCTGTTCTATTAGTTAGGCATCACGTTCATTGCTCCTGATGCAATTGGCGAACACTTTCTTCATTTTGGTCATTACTCTGGGTTACCGCAATTTACATTTTTTTTCCTCAAATTGATATGGCTCGCGTGTGTCTGAATTATTTGGAAGGAAAGGAATAACAAATTTTTTAATAACAAGGCATTGGTTCCAAATCAATTAACAGACAAGGTAAAAATGATATCTTTCCAGTGGTTGAAGAGGGTCTCATTACTTTTGCGTTCAGCTCTCATGACTGGTGGAGGCACCTTTTATCTTGTATGTGTCTAATACTCTAATTAGTGTCTGTTTTTCTTGTAATTTCGAGCAGTCTTATTATGAGCTATGAGTGACTGTTTTGTACAAACTTTTGAGGTGATTCTCTTTTGCATGCCTTGTACTAGATGAATCACTCTCGTTGATATAATATATTGCATTTTGACTTGTTAAGAAAATAAATACTCATAAAAGTTATGTTAGGTAATGTCATTTAATTTGCAATGTAGAATTCTTTGTCACTCATTGAAAACTAACCATACACCTATAAAAATATAGACTAAATTATATTTTTGGTCCCTTAATTAATTTCTGAGTTTTACTTTAGTCCCTTGTTTTTTAATAAATGTTTCGTTTTGGTCCCATAATTTAACCCCAAAACATCATCTATCTTCATTCATTGACAAAACCCATCATCTTATCATCTATGGTTTATTTATTAATTTTTGAAAGGATGGTTTATTTATTTATTACTATGTATCTTCTTCTTATTTTAGCTGAATGAAGAAACCCAAAACTTCAATGTCTACAAACAAACCAAAACCGAAACCTCTTCTTCCTTGGAAGGTCCGAGCCACAGTTTCAATTTTTTCACTTTTATTCGGCGCTTCATGTCGCTCTAACGGCACCGTCAACCGCCGTCTCTTTAACTTCTTCGATCTCAGATCCTCACCTAACGCCACTCCGGTTAATGGCGTTTCCACCAAAGACATTACCGTTAACGCCGAAAATAACGTTTGGTTTCGTCTCTTTACTCCCACCGTTGCCGGCGAAGTCACCGGAGATGGTGGTGCCACCAAAACAACCTCCCTTCCTGTCGTCATTTTCTTCCACAGCGGTGGCTTCACTTTTCTCTCTCCTTCCTCATACCATTACGACGCTGTTTGCCGTAGACTCTGCCGGGAAATCTCCGCTGTCGTTGTCTCAGTCAACTACCGACTTGCACCAGAGCATCACTATCCGTCGCAATATGAAGACGGAGAAGAAGTACTGAGATTCCTTGACGAGAACATAACAGTTTTACCGGCAAATGCTGACTTGTCAAAATGTTTCCTAGCCGGAGATAGCGCCGGTGGAAATTTAGCACACCATGTTGCGGTTAGGGCTTGCAAAGCGGGGCTCCGGAATATCCGGGTTGTCGGTTTAATATTGATCCAACCGTTCTTCGGTGGAGAAGAACGGACGGAAGCCGAGATCCGCCTAGATGGGATGCCGTTTGTGTCAGTGGCAAGGACTGATTGGATGTGGAAAGTGTTTTTACCAGAGGGATCGGACCGGGATCATGGCGCGGTTAATGTTAGCGGACCGAATGCCGAGGATTTATCGGGTTTGGATTATCCGGATACGCTTGTTTTTATTGGTGGGTTTGATCCTTTAAATGATTGGCAAAAGAGGTATTATGATTGGTTGAAAAGATGTGGGAAAAAAGCTGAGTTGATTGAATATCCAAACATGGTTCATGGTTTTCATGTTTTTACTGATTTTCACGAATCTACTCAGTTGATTATGCAAGTCAAGGATTTTGTCAACAAAATCTCCAATTTTAAATGATGATTATTGATTATTGTTGCAACATATGGGAGTATTGGTATCTTTATGTTTTATTTTAGTTTAATAAATATAATATGAGTGATCTTCTTCATACCTATGACTATGTTTTTAGTGTCTTGAATCTTGGTTTGCATAATTTGATATGCCAGATGATGAGCAGTTTGCTTATGGTTTGGAATTGATATACGTGCTAGAAATTTATAATAGGTGTTGCCACTACCCCACTTTTGCACAAATAGTCAATTACTTAGTTGTGTGATAGAGGTAGACGAGGACCATTTTGGATAGAAGATTTTTGGACGAGGTTGGATGGGAAGATGAAACCTAACTTTCAAATTAAGAAAAATTTGATTACAAGGACAACAGAAAGGGTCATGATAGTATAACTTAGTTTATTTCCAATATCTTCTCTCTTGCAGTAACCACCAATCTGTTTTTGATTTTTTTTTTAACTAACCTACTTTTGAAAAAAAAAAAAATCCAATCTACTATACTCTGCATTGAAAATAAATATCCAAAATACCCTCCTTTGCTTTTCACCCTTAAATGGCACTTTCTGAAATGACACCATCATCCATCAGGATGGCTCCCAAAGAAAATGAAAAACAAAAACAAAAAAAAAAATTAGTAGGATGGGGTCATCCGAGAGGGATAAAATAGAATCAAGTATATCATTACTAAATCAAAGACCATTCTAGAAAATAGAGTGTAAAAAAATTGCCAAAAAACTGTATAAAGAAAAGTCTAAGAAAACAAAACACAATAATAATGACATGTTTTCCTTTTGTTCACAAAATTAAGACCACATAATGGCACAACAAACTTTTCTGTCTTCGTACGTTTTGATAATAATGGTTACAACAAACTTTCTTACATATATCATCCTATAATAAACTCAATATTTCAAGGACGGATATGGGGAGGGTGGAATGGGGTCAAGAAACCTCTTCTTTATCGGAGCTCACATATTTTGAATATAAAGAAGTGAAAAATTTGAAGTTGAAATATATATTATATTGTCTGTACAGTTGTTAACTAAGTTGTGTTTACGAGACGTTATCATATCAATAATTACAAACAACATAATATAAGTCTTAATATTTGAGAGCAATTATAAACAACAAAGGCAAACCAAGCATGTCGGCCAACAGAGGAAAAGAAACAAAACTAGGAATAAAATTCCTTAAAAAAAACTAGGAACAATTTTTTTTTTGTATCAACTTTTAAAAAAACACTAGTTTCGATACTTGATTTGCTTCTCTTAAAACACGACTTCAATCAACCAACCGCGATATTGTTGATGAACCTGATGTATGTTCTCTACAAGAGTACGATGCAGGTGAATTAGAGGGCATCTATGTTTTCGACCATTAGATCTATTACAAAGATAATTATAAGTTAAGATGACTTAAAAATAGAAATGAAAACATATCTATATTTCCACACACAATACCTAACCCCACCCTCTCTCTCCCTTTCTCATCTCTTCTCTTCTTTGTTTGCCCTGTTATAAGTAGAACTCCATTTTTTTTTTGTTCGTACACCACCACCACATCTCCCCTCTTAAATATTCTTTGAAAGATATAATTGTAGCATGCATAACCCTTTAATTTCATTCAATCTAGCAATCATTGATTAATTAAAAAAAAATATTTGCTGAAAGGAAACATTGAAAACCAACCATTCCTTTCAAATTCTATGGTACACCTAAAAATTTGAGTGTATTGGTACACCAAATCAATAAACTAACAGTTAAATGTGTTATTTTTTGAAGAGAAAAATTGTTTTCTATCACCTATAATTAAATCGTATTTACCAAAATCGTCAACGAAATAAAATTTAATTTTTCTGAATTTTTACTACTCAAAATAGAGAATTTTGATTATTTTTTACAATAAAATGTAAAAAAAATTAGTATGATTTTTATAAACAATGAAATGATGTTTTTTCTTATGAAATGACATTTTCTAAAATATAAATATCAGCAAATAGCTCTTTATTCCATAAAAATAATAGTTAATTTAAATATTTTTGAAGTAAGAGTACCGATGCACCTTAATTTGCGGGTGTACCGTAGAAGCTCCCCTCTTTTTATGGTTTTTTTTTGGTGAAAAAAATAGAAATTAGAAGTTATTTTTTTTTGACTAAAAATAAATTATATTCATTCATTCAAATTGATAGAGTTAAAGGGGTGACTTTGAGTCAAAAAATGCTCCTAAATCAACCCTCTTTGGTGGATGAAGAAGAAAAAACTATGGTTTCGGTGACAGCTGACAAGAGAGAAGGGGAAAAGAGAGAGCAACCATTGCTGAAAACTAAATTGATGATAAATTAGAAGGTACTTGGTTGTAAATTATTTTCAGCATGATAATTGAAAATTGTATTTTTTGTTAATCTTAATCTTATGTTTGAAGCTTGAGAGTGGGGGATTTAGATTTATGATTAGACGAGGCTATGGTTGCGGTTTTCTTCACCATGAGGAAAATAGAAAGTGATTAAGCATGAATTCTAATGGGTTCTGGAATGAGCCGTGGTTGGCCTTCAGTGGAGGAGGTGGGAGGACAGCGGCAGAGAACTTTTCCAGTTTGCAGTTCGTGTATGCTTCATGCACAAAATGGGAGGAAGAGAGAAAAAATAGTTTTAATAAAAGAAATAAAACAATCATAAGAAAGGTGTGATCTGGTGTATAATAGTATATGTGTACATGATCAATCTGATGACTCTAAACGGCTGTTCAGAGTGGTCCACCTGTAAGTCCCTCACTCTAGAATCCACCCTTTAATACTTCTCTCTCTTTTATTTTCTTTCAAAACTTCTCTCGTTGTATAAACACATGTAAATAATTTAAATTAAAAAATGTGCAATACTTACAATAGTGACTTGATGAGTCAATAATTAGTGTTTTTTTATATAATATTTTAATTTCTTTTATTTGAATTCTATTTGTTTTTATTTCCTTTTATTTCCTTTTTAGAACTGCAAGTTTTTATATTTTCGGAACAAATATTCAAAAGATTGAGTCTTGAAACAAAAGAAAGGAGATTTGGAGCCAAAATATGAAGATCTCATGCAAAATATCCTTGGAGCTAATTTGTGCTAAAAATATGAAGATCTTGCACAAGAAAATATATTGTGCAAAGAAGTTTGAAGATCCTTCATCAAAATATACAATTGGCGCCCCATAATACCCTTTTGCTGCTTTTGCTTCTTCAACAAGCTGCCTATTTTAGTTTATTTCTGACCAAAAGCCCATGGTTTCTTGTGCAACACTTTAGTGATTTATTTTTTAGGGCTCAAGTCATTGTTAGACTATAAATAGAGCAACCACTAGACTTGTATAATCATATTTTGTTCTTGAGAATAATAAGTGACAATTGTTCTTTTAATAAAAGTTCTTCTTTTTATTTATTTTATGTTCTTCTTCTTCTTCTCTATGTCTACAAAGAACATGAGTGAGTAGACTTCTTCTTGTCTTAGGATTGTTGGATAAGTCTAATGACATAATCCTAATAATCCTAATCAAACCAAACCTCTAACCTTTACTTTATGTAAACCTATTTTCTAATCTAAATTTACCGTTCTTAAAAATCAATAACAAATATTAGGCGATGGATCGAGAGATGAAGTCTATAGTTGTTATTGATTCATCACAAATATTAAGCGATGGATCGAGAAATGAAGTTTTAATATTGGAACAAGTGAATTTAGACAAGGATTACGAAACATGAGAATAGTCTAGCAAACCTTGAGACATATAAAGTTTCGATAATTCAAGGATTTCAATAACAATCATCCATCAGAATAGGTGTGATTGTTAGAGAAACACACTCACTAAGACCTAGAGGAGATGTGATAGGGTTAAGAGAAACTTGTCTTTTGAAAATAAGTCCAACATAAAGTCTAGGTTTAGGGTTTGATTTGTGAAGGGTTTGTCATATGATGAACCAATAATCCCAATACGCTTTTTATTATTATTTTATAACATTAAAAATACAACCTTTTTCTACTGAACTTTTCTTCTAATCATTCTTGAGGTTAATTAAATAAACCAACTCCCTATCGGAACGATACTATTTTATTACTACTTCGGTAAACCGTGCACTTGCGGTTGATCTCATCAAGTTTTTGGCGCCGCTGCCGGGGAGTTAAGCAATTTAATTAACTTTTTAGTAGTGGTTAGAATTTTTCTTTCTATTCTTTTCTTCTTCTCTTTTTCTTTTCACCATTAACTTCTTGGGTTCTCTTTCGCTTATGCGAAGAAGCAAAAGTCTTGGTGAAGTAATTCCAGAGATCGAAAGATTCTTACATAAAAAAAAGAGAGAAGCATGAAATAATATTGTTATGGCTGAGGAACACACTCTCAAAGAGTACGCAACCCCTTCTACGGAAGAGCCACAAGCTATTATTGTGTACCCAACGGTTGAGGGTAACAATTTTGAAATTAAACCTGCACTCCTTAACTTGGTGCAGTAAAACCAGTTTGCCGAATCACCCACTGAGGATCCGAATCTGCATAATTCAACTTTTCTAAGACTCAGTGGAACCTTGAATGCAAATCAAGAGGCCGTAAGGCTACACCTCTTTCCCTTCTCCTTAAGAGATAGAGATAGTGCTTGGTTTCATTCATTGGAAGTTGGTTCCATAACCTCATGGGATCAAATGAGGCATGCAATCCTTTCCCGATTCTTTCCCCCCTCTAAAACTGCTAAGCTAAAAGGTCAAATCACATGTTTTACTCAGAAAGATGGGGAATCTCTTTATGATGCGTGGGAGCGTTTCAAAAAAATGCTTAGACTTTGTCCCCACCATGGTCTAGAGAAGTGGCTTATAGTCCACACTTTTTATAATGGCTTATCATATACCACAAAAATGACTGTTGATGCAGCTGCAGGTGGAGCTTTAATGAACAACAACTATACAGCAGCATATGCCTTGATCGAAGATATGGCCCAAAACCACTGCAAATTGACTAGGGAGAGAGCCATCACTGCTTCTTCACTTTGGCCCAAAACTATTTTGTTAATTTGAATTTTTATCCGCTGCGAAGTTTTGAATAATTATGATTATTATCTTATGAAGGATAAATCATTATTTATTCCATTTTTGAGATTTTAATAAATGTAGCATTCCGTTTATACGTGAAACTCTGATTATTTATTTATGAAATTTTCACTTTGGGAAAACAGGGTGTTACATCTTGTACTTCCAATTTTCATATATGTAGTATCTTAGAGAGAGATAGGGCTTGTTCTTCATAGAGTGGGAGTGATAGAAGGTGAATTCTTCCTCATTTGTTGAGAAATCACAAGTTTGTAATGAATCGTCATCCTTTAATTCAATATTGCAAGGCTACCATGAGAATGAGTAGGTAAATTTCCATTGTTGGGACTAGAGGTACTTGACCTTGCTAAACATGTAATCTTTTGATCCTTTAATATATGGTTCTAGCATTTAATTTGATATTGAGATTATTCTAGCACTTTATTGTTTATGTTTGATTTAATTGCTATTGAAAAATACTCTTGAATCTAGGTTTAGAATAATCATCTATCAAAACATAAATTCTAGACATGGAATTGATGAGTTGATAGTCACTCTTTTGTATCCAAACTTAATGCTCTCGGATTGTTTAATAGATTGAGACATCATCAATTAAACGTTACGATCGACTCTTGGATCGTTCGATAGTTTGAGACATCGACTATTGAACGATGCAATTGATCTCACAATACCATTTGGACACGAATGATATTGTGAGGGATACGTGATAATATCAAATAAAAGCTAGAATTTGTATACGATCCTTAGGTTATATGTGGCGCTTGGTCAAGGAACTCTAATCCTAACAAGTTTCACGCCCTATTAATCTCAACTTTTACTTTTGCAACTTAGTTCATATAGTTTATACAAACAAACAAACTACTCTTTTAGCTCAGAATAATATCGATTGTTGAACGGCTTAGAATATTGCACCAGTCCCTGTGGAGACGATATATATATATATATATATATATATATATATATATATATATATATATATATATATATACTTACGTTAGTTTGATGCAAAAACGCTACATCATTGATGCACAATAATTTCAGTAGAGTTTTGACAAAGTTTAAATGTTGTAGAGTCTCTACTAATCTTCAATTCTTCATTCCTTTATATAGAGGTATGAAAGAGACGTTGTAGAGGTGCCGACACATCTAAGAGTCCTTTTAGAAGCTTGATCAATTATCATTGATTTGTTTCTTGATATGGTTAATGTCCTAGGAGGGAAGAATTTGAAAATCATTCCTTGTAGGAAGAACTAACCAGTAGAGACACAACTGTAGCTTGTACTATGCGCATGAATTGTTGGAGTAGTGATTGTATAATTGTACTATTGTCCTTCACTTTCCTTTCTCTATGGATAAGCATCCAATGCCTTCTAATTCTTCAGAAATATTCGTTGCTTTAGTCTTCTATTCCTTCTGCATATTTGTGTCTTGAAAAATAACTAACTTCTGGTTCTTCACTTCAGACTCTGATAGTCAATATCTGGATGGTCTTCAGACTCTGATGTTTTCAGACTCTGACTAGCAACTAAGCTTTTCTTGAAAAAAATTGATCTCATTTGTTCTTTCTGAACCAATACTATGTTTTGAAACTTATAAATTTTTGTCTATGGTCCTGACACTTGAACAAATATTAGCATATCCAATTGAACTTTTAATACCTTGTTATCATCAAAACTTAAGGAGGCATTGTTAAACACATTTTGTTCCAACAAATTCAATTAAAATAAAGGAATCAATTTGTTGATTGGTTCGGTTGTTAAGATCCAAACATGGGTTGGGTCGTAATCCTAGAAAAAGAAGTTCATGTTAGAAGGATAAAAAAGAATCATCAATGTAAATTGTACAAGAGAAGTAATATATGTTCTTTGATGTCAAATGTGTGCATAAATCATTTATCAATCATTTAATGATGATTTGAGACTATTTTTCGAAAGAAAACAAAAATTGAACGTTGATGGATGATCCAAGTGGATGGTATAGTGTAGGGGATAATGTGTTATACAAACTTGTGCGACAGAGAGTTACAGCTGGATTTGATTGGTTCGTAACGTCCAAAAGAAAATTGATCTTCTCCCAACAAAAAACACTCACTCTCTACTGAAATGACGAAAGTACCATTGCGTGACTTAAGTCACGTTAGGTACTTTTAGCGTGAGTTAACACACACATGTTATAAGCCAGCATGAGTTAACTTACTCTCCTTTGGCTGATGGCGTGATTTAACTCACGCTGCTTTGGCCGGTGGTCTGAGCACATAAAACAGGTTTTTTGGACAGTGGTCAGTTATCCAAACTTGATTTTACACGATTTTTGACTGCATTTAGTGTTGTTAAAACCTATGTAAGTCATTCCCCCTATAAATGTCCTTCCAACCTTCACCATTATCTCACACTCTTTCCTCCTCCCCCCCCCCCCCCTCTCTCTCTCTCTCTCTCTCTCTCTCTCTCTCTCTCTCTCTCTCTCTCCTCTTCCTTCTTCTTCGATATTTTCATTTTGTAGATATGTCTCAGAATCAGGGTGATGTTCAATTGAAAAAGGAGTGTGAGAGGAAGAAAGCAAAATCGTCTGTCATATGGCACGGAATCGAATGTGATAGTTCCGTAAAAAAAAAGCAATTTGAAGGTTTCGATGTGCAATCATTTTAGGCTGAGGAGGAGCTGAAGGACTTGCTATTTTGGTCCTTAACCAAAAGCACGTGCCCAAGGACTGTCGGGGACAACCCACATGACTTAAGTGACAAGAGAGATGATTAAAAGTAATGGCATGTAATAAAGTTGGATTTTTTTTATGTTTTTTTATATGCTGGACATTTTATAACATTTTGGTATTGAGTAAATTTGAATAAAGTTACGTTTTGAATAAATTCGAATAAAGTGGCACAAATACACAAAATCAATTAAAAAAATACACAATTTTATTTAATTTTAATTTCATCTACATTACATTACATTCTCCCTAAATATATATGTTATCATCATGATGTTGGATTTAAATTAAATTGTTGAAAGTTTGCGGAAAATATTGACATTGAAGTGTCTTATACTTCGGGTAGAGATTTGAAGCGTCCTTTGAAAATTCAAAAGAATGAAGATAACACAACACATGTATTCTAGCAAACCAACTATATAAGTTCTCAAATCGAATCCCTTCATATAGGATGAGTAGTAACAAAATGGATTTCATTCCAATACATTCTTTTGAACTTAATCTAACTGCCATGCCAACTGACAAGTTTCAATTGACAGAGGAGCATGATCAAGCACAAAACAACATCTTAGAGGTGCATTCCCTTATGTCTTACTCATCCTATACAAAGGAATCCGTTAGAATAAATGTTGTGTTCTCATCATTCTTTGACTTTTCAAAGAGGCATACAAATCTCTATCCTAAGTATAAGACACTTCAATGTCGACATAGTCAGAAAACTAACAAGAATTAAACCTAAATTTCAACAAAATAAAGACATATATAATAATGAAAAACCTAATCATAATCTTTTGCTTTAAATCTACACCATAAAAATTTAAACAATCAATGAAAAACTCATTCAAACATTTCATCAAATACTTGGAGTACAAATTATACTTAAACCCTAAAACTCATAACTACAACATAAACGTGCAAACATCTAAACAATTAAGCAATATAAGTCATTTACATGTAAACATTGTATCATTTCTGCAAAAAAAAAAAATCAAAATTTAAACAAACCCTAAAACTAAAAAAAATTCTAATTTAAAAGGAAAAATCTAACATATAAACATAAAATGTTAATGGTGTTTGATTATGAAAACTTACTTGTTATTGGAGTGTTGTATGATTTGAACTTGAAGGAATGTTGGATTTGGATGATTTGAGATAGATTTTGGAGATTTTAGATATGAAAGAGGAAATGAGTTGTTATCTGTCCTTTAAAAGGACACGCAGCGTGAGTCAATTCACAATGATCTTTAGTGCGACTTAACTCAAGTTGGTTTAACATATACGTGAATTAACTCATGCTGAAGGCATTTTCGAAAGTTTGATTGGGAGTAATCAAAACATGTTGGGAGAAGAGCATTTTTCCTTTCAAAATGGACATTTTAAGGAATTTTTAGGGAAATGTCGAAATGTCACATGTGAACAATTGAAAAGTCCTCTTGAGCATTTTTCTAACACCATCATCAAAATGCCAAAAAAGTGTATAAAGAAAAGTCTAAGAAAACAAAACACACTAAGAATACTAAGAATGGCACGTTTTCCTTTTGTTCACAAAAATAAAACCATAGTAATGGCACAACAAACTTTTCGGCCCTCTTACTTTGTCATAATAGTGGTATAACAAATAACGAACTTTCTTACATTTCGGTCCTAGTACTTTCTTACTATAATAAACTCATCTTTCAAAGGCCCGGATATTGCGTTGGTAGGTGACCTAATTTGTTTTTTTCAGTCAAATGATTGCTAAAGGATTTGAGACTCAACAATAGTAAACTCATTTAGCAATGATTTTTTGGTAGCAATCAACCACTATATGATCCTAAATGATTTGAGGTGACCTCATTTAGCAATTATTTAATGATGATTTGAGACTCTTTTGGTCAATAGTCTACTCGTTAAAATCACACATTTCAAAGTAGTTTGGAGTTCGAACCTAACCTTTGTATATTATTATTTTTGCAGCTATCAATAGAATTGTGCTTATGATGCTCTAACCCTAATAATTATAAACAACATAATATATGTCTAAATATTTGCTAGCAATTATAAACAACAAAGGCAAACAAAATATGTCGGCCAAGAAAGGCAAAGAAACAAAATTGAATTTTTTTAAATCAACATCTAATGATGTTTTGTCAATAGATCTACCACTTGTTTTTCTTATCTTACACGTCTCTCTTTTATTTTTCTTTCAAAACGTTTCTCGTTGTATACACGGTGAATTCAGACATTTAATATACGTAAGGCTAAAATTTTGAAGAAACAGTGCAAGTTATATTAAAAATAAGAAGAGTTTTTTCTATCATATATAAATTTATACATGTTAAGAAATTTAAAATGATAAGTTTGTCTTGTAGCTTATGTATTTTATATTAAATATATAACTTTTTAATAAATAAATTGTGTTTTTCAATGAAAAGTTACTTTCTTTACACATGAGGTGTATCATATCAGGCACATCAATATCATGCTTATTGCAAATTTTAATAACTTCACATAAATAGTTAGATATAAGTTATTCTCATCTCTCATTCCTCATTTCTTATAATTATTTTTTAATATCATTAACAAATGACAAAACATCTTATTTTTAATGTGCGTTTTATTTATTAAAAAAAGGAAAATTTCATGTGGAGCTTTAGCCCTACATAGTCTACAAATGCATCCGCCGCTTGTATATCTCCCATATAAACACCTGTAGATAATTTAAATTGAAAAATGAGCAATACTTACAACAGTGACTCACTAATATTATGCCTGTAATTTTACCCCAAAAACAATATCATGCCTATAATTTTGATTGTTAGAAATTCTCTTTCAATACTTAAAAAGGATAGGTACGTACATATATCATTGGACCCTCATAACAAGTGGTGAGCCTAAAAATAGTTAGATTTAAATCAATTCAAGGAAGGTCCTACTTGGTTATCAATGATTTTTGAAGGGACGGTTATCAACATGTTAACATGCACCTTCGTTTACTCTCTTCATGTTCTTTTCTTTCCCTTAATATATTGCACCATGCATGATCTCTCTTCTACTCAACAAAGCACAAACACAAACTCACATATCCTCACTCTTTCTCCACTGCACTACTCAACTTTAATTAGAGTCATAGCCACCATGGCCTCCGAAACCACGCCGCCCCTTCCGTGGAAGGTGCGCTTCTCTACATCCATCCTTTCCGCCATCAGCGATATCACTGGTCGTTCCAATGGTACCATTAACCGCCGTCTCCTCAGCTTAATTGACTGGAAAATGCCTCCCAACCCTAATTCCAAATCCATCAACGACGTCTCATCCTCTGACGTCGTTGTGGATCCCACATGCAACCTTTGGTTTCGTCTCTTCATTCCTTCCTCCACCACCACTGCCACAACAACATCTCTCCCTGTTATTATATTCTTTCATGGTGGTGGCTATGCATATATGTCTCCATCTTCTATTCCATACCACATGCTTTGTCGCTTATTTTGTCGTTCTTTTCCCGCCATTGTTGTCTCCGTTAATTATGGTCTTGCCCCCGAACACCGTTTTCCATCCCAATACGAGGATGGTTTGAAAATCCTCAAGTTCCTTGATCAAAATATTGATGTTTTAGGAAAATATGCTGACATCAGCAAATGTTTTTTGGCGGGTGATAGCGCGGGCGGAAACTTGGCCCATCATGTGGCTGCTCGGGTTTCCTTAGAGACTTTTCGTGTTTTGAAGGTTATTGGATTGGTTTCGATCCAACCATTTTTTGGAGGAGAGGAACGGACCGAGTCTGAGATTCGATTGAAACGGGTACCCATTTGTTCAATGGATAAAACCGATTGGTATTGGAAGATGTTTTTGCCGGACGGGGCAAACCGAGACCATGAAGCGTCTAATGTTTGTGGGCCTAATGCAATGGATATTTCAAATGTGGATTATCCGAATACCCTGTTGTGTGTTGGTGGGTGTGACCCTTTAGTAGATTGGCAAAAGAGGTATTATGAGTGGTTGAGAAAATCTGGGAAGGAAGTCCAACTAATAGAATATACAAACATGGTTCATGCTTTTTTTTACTTTCCTGATTTGCCTGAGACTTGTGACCTTATTTCTAAAGTTAAAGATTTTATGATCAAGCAAATGGTTACTATGAATTAAGTGGTTAAGCAATTTGGAAAAATATCAATCATCAACTCTCTTTTTTACGCAATTAATCGTCAAGTTAAATAGTGTTATGTTATATAAAAAAAAAGTGTATATTTATTTGTATCTACATTTAAAAATAGGATAGTTGTGTGTAAATTTATTTATGGAATTCTTATGCCAAGTTTATAATTATAATAATATATGGTTGATGTCAAAGATAATCACCCTTACTTACAACAGATTGAACTTCGTTGCCTCAGATGATATTATGTATGAAGGGGAGAAATAAACACATTATATATCACATACTTGTAAGACTCTCATTGTAGTGTAGAGGCAAATTCTTCGGTAACCTTGAATTTCTTACGGTAAAATTCGAGTGTGCGAATACATCAAATATTTAAATTAATAATTAAATAAGTTGTTTTGCAAAGAGAAAAATTGTTTAATTTCTATCATTTCCAATTATAATAACAAAATCATTTCTCAAAATAGAGAATATTTTCTATTTTTTATGACAAAATGCAAAACAAAAAAAAAAGTATGGTTTTTATAAACAATGAAATGATGTTTTTTTTATAAATAAATATTTTCTAAAATATAAAAGTCGATAAATAGTTCTGTATTTCATAAAAATGATGGTTAATTTATAGATTTAAGAATTAAGAGTACCAATACACCTTAATTTACGATTATACTATATAAGTTTCCTGTTGTAAATGACGAATATCATTACAAAACATAATGCAAAACTCTCTTCTAACATTCTGTTTTTGCACGTAAGCAGAAAATTTTATTAAAAAAGTACAAGGTAATCTAACCCAAGTATAATAAAGGCAAAGCCTAAATATCCGAAATTACCTTTTGCTTGTTTGGGAATGGGTGTTGGTGGTTGAGTTATTGGTGGTGTTGGATGGGAGACAACGGTCGGAAGGGGCATATTCCTGGTGTTGGAATTTTTCTCCAGATCGGGTGTACACCGTCTGGTCTGCATATAATTCTAGTTTGGATGATGTGTTGAACAAAATTTGTTTAACATTGTCATCTTAAGTTTTGATGATAACATGGTATTAAAAGTTCAGTTGGATATGTTAATATTTATTCAAGTGTGCATGATCATACACTAAAATTTATAAGTCTTTAAACATGGTATTGGTTTTGGAAGAACAATTGAGAGGAAAAGATTTTTCAAGGGAAACTATGTTGCAAGTCAGATTCTGAAGAAGTCGGAGTCTGAAGACCATCGAAAGCTGACAGTCAGAGTTTGAAGTCACCCAGAGGCTGAAGTTCATCAGAGTCTAAAGTGAAGAACCTGGAGTCAGTTAAATTGGTTATTTGTAGACACAAGTTTGCAGAAGGAATAGAATCTTGGAGCAACAATTATTCAGAGGAATTAGAAGGCATTGGATGCTTATCCACTGAAGAAGGTTAGAGAAAGGACAATAGTACAATTGTACAACCACTACTCCACTATTGTCAGCACATAGTACTACTATAGTTGTGTCTCTTTTGGTTAATTCTCCATACAAGGAATGGTTTTCAAATTATTCCTTCCTAGGACATTAACCAAATCAAGCAACAAATCATTGGTGATTGATCAAGCTTCTACAACGACACTTTTGATGTGCTGGCAATTCTACAACGTATCTTTCATACCTCTATATAAAGGAATGAAGACTTGAAGATTTATACTGACTCAACAACATTTAAACTGTGTCAAACTCTGCTGAAATTGTCGTGCATCAAATACTTAGAATTTCTTAATAACTTTCATATCTTAGAAATTCTAGAGTCTTAAGAGTCTGATTTGATTTGTATTGTGAACACCACTGATTGTATATAAAGTGTTCAAATCGAACTTATTTCTTTGTAATTTGTTTGTTTAGAAGTCTCTTGCTTTTGTGCTTGAGCATAAGGAATCTCTTGCTTGTTTGCTTGAGTATTTGAAGTCTCTTGCTTGTGTGCTTGAGCATTTGTAATCAGAATTGGATTATAGTGAAATCTCCTTAGAAGTGCAAGGGGGACTTTACTACTTCCGAATTATAGAAGGAACCAGGATAATTGCTATGTGTCTTTCTCTTTTCTCTCTCTCTCTCTCTATCTTTACATTATTTGCTGCATTAGACTCTGAACATTACTCCTGAATCTGAACTCTATTAGACTCTGGACTTTGAACTTAGTTTAAAAACAAGAAAAGTCAACACAATTCAACCACCCCTTCTTGTGTTTTTCTCACATTCAGTTGGTTTCAGAGATCTGGCTCTGTTGTCTTAGCACTTAACAGTGTAACAGAAAAGATCTGAGAAAAACATGTTAACTGGTGGTAGTGGTTCTGTTGTTTTTGGTGATGCTGTATCATATGATTATGGTACTGATGATAGGTCATCTGGTTCAAGCAAGCCTTAAATGTACAATGGTGATCTTGATACATTCTCTTGGTGAAAAACCATAACGAATAATCATATCATGGGCTTAAATGAAGAACTATGTGATTCCTTGAAGATGGCGTCGGAGATTTGGAGTTAGATGAAGAAGATGTTGCTATTGATATGAAGAAACACAATGCTCCTCAGTAGAAGATGTACAAGAAACATCACAAGATCATAGGCATTGTTGTTTATGCTCTACCTCACAAAGAGTACTTGGAAATGAGTGATAAATCTACTACTAAAGCAATGTTTGCTTCTTTGTACTCTAACTATGAAGGTAACAAGAAAGTCAAAGAGGCTAAAGATACTATGTTGGTTCAGCAATATGAATTGTTCAGAATGAAGGAGGATGAAGACATTGAGGCCATGTACTCAAGGTTTCAGACTCTAGTCTCGGGACTTCAGATTCCGAAGAAAAGCTATGCAGCTTCTGATCATGTGAAGAAAATTCTAAGGAGATTACCTGCTAAATGGAGACCTAAGGTGACAGCTATCGAGGAAGTTAAGGATCTAAACACTCTAAGTCTTGAAGATCTCATAAGCTCTCTCAAACGTCATGAGATATGGCTCAACGAACAAGAACATGTTAGAAAGCCAAAGACTATTGCACTAAAGTGTAAAGGAAAGTCTTCAAAAGCTCTATAAGCTATGAATCTGAAGATGAAACTTCAACCAGAGGTTATGAAGAAGATCCAGAAGTTGAAAACATGACTATGTGTTGGATATTTGTATGTTGGCTTCATTATTGCTATAAAAAAATTCATACGTGATCTTGGATACGATGTTCCAACAACCTGGCACAGTTAAGTATTGATGAGTCAATAATTAGTGTTTTTTATATAATATTTGAGTTTATTTTATTTAGATTTTATATGTTTTTATTTCCTTTTTAGAGCTATTTTAATTCAATTGCAAGTTATTTAATTTCAGGAACAAATATTTGAAAGATTTATATTTGGAGCAAAAGAAAAGTGATTTGGAGCTGATTCGGGCCAAAAATATGAAGATTCTATGCAAAAATACAAACACAGTCCGTGCCTTGGAGATACAACCCGTGCCTGCAAAGAATTCAAAGCCATATGCCTACCAGAATGCTTGGCACGGCCCGTGCCTCCAGCCACACGGCTGTGCCACCACTCCAAACAGCTTTTTACTGCTTTAGCTTCTTCGTTAAGCTACCTATTTAGTTTATTTCTGACCTAAAGCGCGTGGTTTCATGTGGAACATTCTATTGATGTATTTCTCGGGGTTTAAGTAGTTATAGACTATAAATAGAGTAGCTAGCAAACATATGGAATCATCTTTTGTTCTTGAAAATAATAAGTGACAATTGATTCTTTGAATAAAAGTTCATCTTTATTTTCTTTATTTTATTTTATGTTCTTCTTCTTCTTCTTCTCTATTTCTACAATAAACGTGAGTGAGTAGACTTTTTCTTGTCTTGTGATTGTTGGATGAATTTAATGACCTAATCCTAATCAAACCAAGCCTCGAACCTTAATTTTATGTAAACCTATTTTCTAATTTATTTGACTGTTCTTATAATCAATAAAAATATTAATCGATGGATCGAAAGATGAAGTTTAATAGTTGTTATTGATTCATCACAAATATCAAGAGATGAATCGAAAGATGAAGTTTTAATATTGGAACAAGTGAATTTAGACAAGAATTGCGAAACATGAAAATAGTCTAGCAAACCTTGAGACAATAAAGTTTCAAGCTTCAAGGATTTCAATAGCAATCAACCGTGAGAATAGGCATGGTTTCTAGAGAAACACACTCACTGAGACCAAAAGGAGATGTGATAGGCTAAAGAGAAACTTGTCTTTAGAAAATAAGTCCAGCATAAAGTCTAGGTTTAGGGTTTGGTTTGTGAAGGGTTTGTCACCATGATGAACCAATATTCCCAAGGCGTTTTTTTTATTATTATTTCTAAACCGTTAAAAATCCCAAATTTTCAACTAAACATTCTTCTAACCATCCATAGAAGTTAATTGAATTAATCAACTCCCTGTCGGAATGATACTCTTATTACTACAACGGTAAAACCTTTCACTTGCGGATTTACACATCAAGTTTTTTGCGCCACTGCCGGGGAGTTAGGCAATTTGATTAACTTTTTAATAACGGTTAGACTGACAAAAAATAAATCTTTTCTTTTTCTTTCGTTTTTTTTCATCCTATTTCTATTTTCTCTTTCTTTTTGCCTATAACTTTTGGAGTTTTTTATTCTTGAATGCGAAGAACCATAAGTCTTGGAGAATTTGTTCCTGAGATTGAAAGGTTCTTCCCTGAAAGAAGATGAGATGCACATAATAATAATGATATGGCTAAGGAGCGCGCTCTCAGAGGGTATGCAATCCCATCTTCAGATGAGCCATACGCTGTTATTATGTACCCAACGGTTGAGGACAATAATTTTGAAATAAAACCTGCACTTATTTACTTAGTGCAGCAAAATCAATTTTTCGGATCACCCACTGAGGATCCGAATTTCATATTTCAACTTTTTTAAGACTCAGTGGTACCTTGAAGGCAAACCAAGAGGTCGTAAGGCTGCACCTCTTTCCTTTTTCCTTAGGGGATAGAGCTAGTGCTTGGTTTAATTCATTGGAAGTTGGTTCTATTACTTAATGGGACCAAATGAGGCAAGCATTCCTTGCCCGATTCATTCCCCATAGTAAAACTGTTCAATTAAGGAATCAAATCATATGAATCACTCAAAAAGATGGGGAATCTCTTTACGATGTGTGGGAGCGTTTCAAATAAATGCTTAGGCTTTGCCCCTATCATGGTTTAGAGAAGTGGCTTATTATCCATACTTTCTAAAATGGACTTTTGTATACCATAAAAATTAATGTTGATGCAGCTGCAGGTGGAGCTTTGACGAATAAAACTTACACAGCAACATATGCTTTGATCGACGACATGGTACAAAACCACTATCAGTGGACAAGTGACAGAGCCATCACTGCTTCTTCACCCTCTAAAAAAGAGGCAGGTATGTATGAAATTTCTTCCCTTGATCAACTAGCTGCTAAGGTTGACGCCCTCACACAAAAATTTGACAAAATGAATACTAGTGCTGTCACACCTGCTCCTATTTCACCTCCTTGTGAAGTTTGTGGTGTATTTGGCCATACTGGCGTTGATTGCCAACTAGGTAGTGGTATTGAAAGTATTGAGCAATTGAATTATTCTCAATATAACCAAGGGATGAGGCTAAACCAATTTTTTTATAAAACTCCTCAAAATTCCATTGGTCAACAAACAGCACCACCCGGTTATGCAAACAACCAGAGGGTCCCTCAAAAGTCTAGCTTGGAACTTTTGATGGAAAGATATGTCGTGAATAAATCCAAGCAGCTCCAAGAGCTTAAGAACCAAACCGGATTTTTGAATGATTCTCTTGCCAAACTTACATCGGAAGTTGACTCTATAGCTACTCACAATAAGATGCTAGAGACTCAGATCTCTCAAGTGGCCCAACAAGTGGCTACTTCCTCTCAAACCTCCGGAATCTTTCCAGGCCAAACTGAGAATTTAGACAAGAATTGCAAAACATGAGAATAGTCTAGCAAACCTTGACACAATAAAGTTTAGAGCTTCAAGGATTTCAATAGCAATCAACCGTGAGAATAGGCATGGTTGCTAGAGAAACACACTCACTGAGACCGAAAGGATATGTGATAGGCTAAAGAGAAACTTGTGTTTAGAAAATAAGTCCAACATAAAGTCTAGGTTTAGGATTTGGTTTGTGAAGGGTTTGTCACCATGATGAACAATTAATCCCAAGACACTTTTTTATTATTATTATTATTTCTAAACCGTTAAAAATCCCAACTTTTCAACTAAACTTTCTTCTAACCATCCATAACCAACTCTTTGTCGGAACGATACTCTTATTACTACACCGGTAAAACCATGCACTTGTAGATTTACACATTAAGTATGCCCTGATTTTGTGCCTTGTATCGCTTTCTTGGATGTAATTTTTGCGTGAGATCACTGAAAAATCTATGAAGATTTCATTCACGTGACTTGTGATCCAAGAAGCTTGTGTTTCCAGAAGGAAGATATATTTCTGAAGAATATTTGTTTCAATATATTTCTGAAAGGAATACTTGATACAAATATATGTTTAGCATGTAGGAAGATTTAATTATGCAAATATATTTCTAGAAGGAATCTTGAAAATATATTTAAGAAGAATTATTTGTTTCAACATATTTCTGAGAAGAATATTTGATTCAAATATATGTTCCTCCCGATGGCTATATAAGAAAGACTCTTATTCTAGTTTTATTCACCAATTCAATGTTATTAAATTGAGTCTTTTAGGGTTTTATTGTTAAGCCTTGTGCTTTATTTTGTGAGCCTCTCGTTGTATCATATTGATGCATTGAGCAAGACCTGTAGTTGAGTTATTTGTTTCAACATATTTCTGAGAAGAATATTTGATTCAAATATATGTTGCTCCTGATGGCTATATAAGAAAGACTCTTATTCTAGTTTTATTCACCAATTCAATGTTATTAAATTGAGTCTTTTAGGGTTTTATTGTTAAGCCTTGTGCTTTATTTTGTGAGCCTCTCGTTGTATCATATTGATGCATTGAGCAAGACCTGTAGTTGAGTTGTATCAAAACCATAGCTTTACAAAAGAATATTTTTTAGGGTTTTGAGTCATTGTTATTTGTGAGCCTTTCTTGTATGACCTTGATACATATTAAGGATTGTGTTTTATTGAGTTGTAAGTTGTACTACTCCAAAGCTTTGAAGCATGAAGGTAGTTTATGTTTAAAGGTAACTTCATCTTTTTGAGTTGTAATCAGATAATCACAGGGGCTGTGATTGATAAGTCCTAGGTCTAGAGTTGTAAACGAGGAGTTTGCTGAGAACTTAGAATAAAGACTAAACTAGTGGATTTCCTTCTTGGCTTGGTAACCCCCAGATGTAGGTGAGTTGTGTTGAATTGGGTTAACAAACCAATTGTGCCTTTTACTTTTCTGTCCTTTATATTTTCCTTGTTCTGATTGTTTTCTGCTAGCTCGATGTTGAAACATCTTACTTGACATTCTGTTTGCGTCTGATGTTGAAACACCGTATAAAACATCTGAAAGCTAGCCCAGCAGAATTTCACTATGCTCTCCAATAGACTTCAGTATTTGGCTAGGAAGAACAAGACATTCTTAAGCAGAGGCAGTGGTTACAAAGGTTCAAGGAAAGAAGATCAGAAAGGACGCTTCAACTGCAATAAACCTGGTCACTTCATTGCTGATTGTCCTGATTTACAGAAAGAGAAATCAAAGGTGAAACCTAAGAAAGAAAACTTTAAATCCAACAATTTCATAACGCAGATCAAGAAGAGTCTAATAACTACTTGGGAAGATCTAGACAATGAATCAGAATTTGAGAAAGATGAAGCTAAAGGAGAGGCTAATGTGGCTATGAGATTAATGGCTACAATGACTTCTGAAGCAGATTCTGGAACAGACTCTGAGGATGAAAATAAGATATATTCTAAATTATTGAATGTGTCAAAGAACTTCTCAGTCATTTTCAAACTATATCCAAAGAGTTAAAGGAATTAAAAGAAAAAATATGTTAGTCTAATGAGACAACATGAAAAAACTCTTTTAGATCTGGAGGAGTCAGAAAAAGAAAATGAAAGTTATGATTTTATTGGTCAAAATTTCGATAATAAACTCAAATATCTTTTCCTTAAATTGAATGATAAGTGTAATGAAAAAGCTTTAAGTAAACAAGAAATTGTTCTTGAAGATTTTGTCATGACTTAATTGACAGAAAAAGGTAGCTTCCATGATTTATAGCATATACTAGAACAATGGTAGAGGAATTGGCTTCACAGAAGGGAAACCTAGTGAAACTAATCCAACATAATGTTCTAATTGCGTTAAGGAAGCTTTGAAAACTTATTTTGTGCCAGAAGCTGATAAATCTGAAGTTTTGATCCAGTTCAAACTTGAAGCTTCTGATTCTACGACACTGAACATTTCAGAGTTGAAGAATCCTAAGTCTAAGGTTATGAATATCTCTGAATCTAAGACTCTAAAGATTTAGATTATGAAGAGGCCAGAACCTAAGTCTCAGGTTTTGAAGAACTCACAGTCTGAGGTCTTAAGGCCTAAGGATCAGAAGAGGAAAAAAATTGTAGCTTCATGGGATTTAAGACCAAATGGTGTTAAACCTAAAGTTTTGAATGAACATAAGCCACTTAACTTTAAGCACAAGACACAAAAGAATACTAAACCTTTCAAGACTAACCCTAAATGACCCATAAAAATATGGGTATCTAAGTCTGAAGTTCTTGATGCTGCATATATGCTTAAGTGGAAAGGAAAAGAAGAAATTACGATACCTGGATAGTGGCGGCTCACGACACATGACAAGAGAAAAATCTATGTTCCTAACCATAACAATGAAAGAGGGAGGAAATGTGGGATTTGGAGGAAACCAGACATGAAAAATCATTGGTATGGAAACTATTGGTAACTCTTCTATATCTATTAATAATGTGTGGTTTGTAGATGGGCTTAGACAAATCCTACTTAGCATTAGTCAGTTTTGAAGGTGAGAAAAACACAAGAAGGGGGGTTAAATTGTGTTAACTTTTTCGCAACTCTTAAAGAGTATGAATCTATTTTCCAAGATCAGAGTCTGAATGGATTCAGAACCTGATGGAAGATCAGAGCTTGTTGCAGCGGAAATAGTAAAGAGATAAGGGAAAGAGAGAACACAAACAATTATACAGGTTCCTTCCACAAACCGGAAGTAGTCCTGTCCCCTCTGCACTTCCAAGGAGAGTTCACTAAAATGTAATCAACAATTACAAGTTGCTCAAACACACAGTAAGAGACTTCCAATGCTCAAGCACACTAGCAAGAGACTTCTTTGCTCAAGCACACAAGCAAGAGACTTCTTTGCTCAATGACACAAGCAAGAGACTTCTTTGCTCAAGGACACACCCAAGAGACTTCAAATGTTCAAGCATGCATGCAAGAGACTTCTTACACAGTTTACAGAAAATTGAAAGAGTCGTTGAACACTTGATATACAATCAGTGGTGTTCCAAAATACAAAACAATGAGAGACTCTGTATTTTGTGATACTTAGAAATTCTAAGATAAACAAGTTTGTAAGAGTTCTCTAAGTTGTTGATGTGTTTATATGACTCAGGGAGAATAGCAAATAGCTTGATAAAAATGTTCAGAGTTAGTTTTCTATTCTCTGAGTCTTCACTCCCTTTATATAGGCGTTGTAAAGAGACGTTGAGACAATTCAGCACATTACAGAGTCATCTAGAAGCTTGATCAAATACTGTTGATCTGTTGCTTGATATGGTAATCGTCCTTCAATACAGATTTTGAATTCCATTCCATTTGATGCAAAATACCAGTAGACACAGCTGCCAATTGTATGAGGTAGTGGAGTAGTGGAAACAGAGTTCGTACAAAGTACTCTTTCCTATTTCTGCATTCTTGTCGTTAAGCATCCCATGCTCAAGTTGACTTTGAAGTAGCCGTTACTCCAAACAAACGTTTCTTCTGCATCGAAATGCCTTCAGAAAATCTTCTAAGCAAATCTTCAATTTGCGGTCTTCAGACTCTCTGTAGAACTCCGGACTCTAATGAGCTTCAGACTCTCTTAAGTTCCTTCAGACTCTCTTTGTTTTTCAGATTCTCTGAGTCTTCAGGACCTATGACTTTCACTTCTTTGAAGTAGCTTCTTCAGACTCTCTGCATCTTCAGAACATCTCGAAACAGCTTCTGATGATTCTTCAGACTCTCTAGGACTTCAGAATCACATGCAACAAGCTTCTTAGAGAATTTTGCTCTTCATTTGTTCTTACAGAATGCTTTTTAAGATTAATATCTTTGACTAAGATCATGCACTCTTAAACAAATATTAGCATATCCAATTGACAATTTTTAATACCTTGTTATCATCAAAACCAAAAGTGGTATTGCTGAACACCCTTGTTCCAACACGTTTTGTGATAGTGGTTATGATGTGATGTTTGATAAGAGCAACTGCACAGTAATCAACAAGCATGACAAATTTATAGTGTTCAAAGGAAAAAGAAAGAACAATGTTTATAAAATCTATTTTTTAGAACTGGCTGATCAGAAGGTAGTTTGTCTTCTATTAGTGAGTGATAAGAAATGGTTGTGGCACATAAGGTTGGGACATGCTAATTAGAGATTAATCTCTAAGCTAAGTAAGTTACAACTGGTTAGAGGTTTACCAGACATTGACTATCACTCAGATGCACTTTGTGGTGCATGTTAGAAAGGGAAAATTGTGAAATCATCTTTTAAATCTAAAGACATTGTTTCTACTTCTAGACCCTTAGAGTTACTTCATATTGATTTAATTGGACCAGCAAGCATTGCATCCATCTATGGAAGTAAATATGAATTAGTCATTGTTGATGATTACAGTAGATGGACTTGGGTTAAATTCCTTAGAACTAACGATGATACATATGATGTGGTTAGTAACTTCTGCAATCAAGTTCAGTCTAAAAAAGAATTGAAAATTTTAAAAGTCAGAAGTGATCATGGTGGAGAATTTGAAAATGAGCCATTTGAATCTTTTTGTGAAAAACATGGAATTATCCATGAATTCTCTTCTCCTAGAACTCCATACCAAAATGGGGTTGTAGAGAGAAAGAATATATCTTTACAACAAATGGCTAGAGCCATGATCCATGGAAATGATTTGGTTAAACACTTATGGCAGAAGCAGTAAGCACAACATGTTATGTTCAAAACATAATCTATATCTGACCAATTTTGAACAAAACATCATATTAACTCTTTAAAGGAAGAAAACCAAGTATCTCTTACTTTCATTAATTTGGATGTACATGTTACATTCTAAATAACAAGGTATGTCTAAAGAAATTTGATGTCAAGGCTCAAAGAGGAGGGTTAGGACAGGGGGACTTCATAGGCAATAAAATGACAGAAGTAAATGATGTGACAAACTCTTTATTTCCCGTGTTCAGTAGTTACCGCGTGTCTTATATGAGAGGTTGGTTTCTTGAGTTAGTGGGAAAGTTGGAAAATGATGAGAAATTGGAAAATGCAAAATATTTGAAGATGAAAGGTTAACATGGAACACTTGGCATCTTAGGGTAAATGGAAAGGCCCACTAACTTTCCAACTGCAAAAGTGGTGGCCCATTAAATCTGGAAAGCGTGCAATGAAAGAAAATTTGAAAATACCACTCTTGAAAGTCATAATTAACATGACGTCATTTTTCTAAAGAATACTTAGGGTTTTTCAAAAATGTCAATTTTCTCCTTCAAACTTTTTCAGTCGAAAATGGCATTTTTGGGGGTAATCTGTTAGCCTGTAATTTCGACAGGCTCAATTAATACGGTTAACATTTGTTGACTTTTTTCTTTTCAGGAATCAAAGTCTTTTTTCTTCGTCAGGAGGGTTTCGACAGAGTACGGACTTAGTGTTTGAAAGAGTCAGAAAACCTCAAAGTTTGACAAGACGTAAGCCAATATGTAAGATTCGTCGAAGTCAAACAGTTATTGTCAAAGAGATAAAAATTTGAATTCAAAAGCAGCGGTTTCCTTAGTGAAGACGTGAGGGAGAAGCGGTTTTTCGATGGAAGAAGTGTTGATCGTGGCAGTTAGCCTTTTTTTCAATTATTTTACCAGGTATATATAGTATTTTTCCATATAGAAAATAGGTCGCAAATCACTTATAGAATTCTAGCACTCGAAGTATCGACGTCTAGAGAAAAGAGTCATACAAAATGTATGTAATCTGATTTGTCGAACCACCTTTGCATTTTATGCAATGAACATACCTTTTTTTTTGTATATGCGTTTAAACTTTTAAAGTCTTTTGCTAGAACTTTTCTTTACTTTTTTCTGTCAAAAAGACATTATAAATTCGTCTTGTTCATAAAGTAACCTATGAATCTGATGAACACTCACTCACTTTCTGGAAAAACTTTGCACAACATGTCTTAGGATTTCTGATTTGATCCTGCTTGTAATAAACAAAACCAATCCTTCTTGTCTACCAAAAACACCAGTAAACAGTTGAGTTGTGGTGAAAAGGTAGTGAGGTGTTATTTATAGGCATAATGGTCACTTTGATGGTTTATGGAGGGGTTTTGGTGTGAGTAGCGAACGATAGGTGTTTGAGGTTTTGACTCTAGTTTGATTGATGATGTTGTGTTGGAGTTTGACCTTGAGTTCGGTATTGCCATTGGTTTTCGGTGGTTAGTTTGTATTGGTGTTGGTGGCATCCCTTGATTGGGTGGTGTTTTTGGTGCAGGTGTGACGTATGAGGTGTATGGTTTTTTGTTTAGGTGTTTTTTCTATATACAACACCCTTTGTTATATTGTTTATGTCTTATTGGTCTCTATTTGTCTTATGAAAAGAATTGACTAATACTAAATTTCGTCGTTAAAAGAGAAAAAAGCGGCTAGAATATACAACATCGAACTACTAACAACTTAACTTAAAATGAAATGACTACTATATAACAATGAACAATAAAGGTATCCATAGTGCTCACATTTTGCCATTAAAATAACAAATCTTTTTAATGCTTCATGAATTTCTATTACTAGCACTTCATGAATGCCTATCACATACATTCTTGGAATACCAAAATGTAATATTATTGTAATTAATAACTTGGATTTCCAAACTGTTGTATTTGGATTTCCAAATTCTAATATCTACCGAAATTGTTACTAGGTTGAGTCACGACCAGGTCGCTCTCTTTAAGACGTTTCGTGGCACTGTTCAAAATTGTGCAAGACAGACTATCAACCACGCCGCCTCCAGGATAAAACAAGCCCAGCTACAACTGTTCGATTTACTACTGCACTGTAGAAAACCATTCGAGAATTACACCTTAAATATGGTACCAAGACCATTCTTTTAATACTGAAACCACTATAATATGGTACTGTTACCACTCTATTATGGTGCTAAGACCACTTAAATATGGTGTTACCACCATTCTAATTATTAACTTCTCCAACTATGATACTATGATAACTCAAATATGGTTTTACACCATTATATCGTCTAACTTCTTCAAGAATAGAAGAAGAATATATTTTAAGATCATTCATAATTTCGAAGGGACATTCTACCGAAAAAGGGACGATGATCTTAAATTATTACTTATTCTGAAGGACATAAGAATATCGAAGGGACTATAAACTTAAGACCATTCTTAATTCTGAAGGGACATTAAACCGAAAAATGGACTATGGTCTTAAGAACACTCTTAATTCCGAAGGGACAGAAAAAAGGAGATGAAGAGAAGAAAGACTCGTCAACATAAGTCAAGAAAGGGAGAAGAGAGAAAGAATTTCCGACAACTCAATGAAACTCTTTGGTGTAATTTTTGAACTAGGTGAACTCTCCTTTTATAGGGAGAGTTTGTTACTAATTTTGAGAAACTTAAGAATTAAGTAAGCAACCCACAGATCAGCTCAAGTAACAAATTAATCGGATAAGTTCAAAAAGAAACAAACTCACAAGATTAGCTGAAACAAACTAATGAAGGAAATATACGAAATTCAGTTGGATTCTCAATCTTATCACAACAAACATAACTTAAAATTGTGGAAGTGATATCCATGAATAAAGAATAATAAGAATTATTATTTTCATCATTATCAGGTATTTAAAATTAAATACCACTATTTAAACACTACTAATGTGTGTGTTCTATTTTATGTGGGACCCCCACATTCTATTTTTTTCAATTCACACAACACTAGATCAAAGTTTAATACCTTGGTGTTTAACCTTCCAACCTTCCAATTTCTTTCCATCTTCACACCAATGTTCCAACAATCCCCCACTTGAATTTAAAAAATGGTTTCAATAATAACGTCAAAACGTTTCTATAAGATTGCTAATAAACAAATGTGCCGCCTACAACTTGAACCTTTGCATAGCAGATAAAATTCTGATTTAACAAGAGTTGCTTACAGCATTGAACTCTATCTCAGACATAGAATCCTCACACAAACCTTTTCCTAAGGTGTATTCTAAAAGCTCGTGCGTTTTTGGACATGCACGTCTATCCCAGTTTTAACAAACGCTCTAGGTATTCTTCCCCGAATCCCATAGGAACCGGCCTCAGTTCCACATTCGTATAGGTGAGTCTATCAAGAGAACTCATGTGACTATGTACTCCACTCAACATAGAGTATAGATCCCATTAATAGTTTCTATTATCTCATCCTTCTATCACTGCAGGAATCATGTTTTCTTACTTTTGTCATAGCATGTTCTATAACTTGTGACTTGTTATTACCCATTAAACCTATTTCTTGGGATCTCCAGTCATGTAGGTCGGGTTACCATCACTTGTTACCTTTGGGCATTAGTCTCATCCTATTGGATGTGTTTAGGACTTTCTTTCTAGTAATTCCTTTCGTCAAAGGATCAAATAATTCTTCATCAGTACGTGCACGATATACTTTAACCGTTCCTTTTAGAGTTCTCTAATTATTTTGTGTTCGTGCCTTAATTATCGTCTCTCACGATTGTGGTAACGATTCTCAATTTTGTAATAGCTACAGACTATCACAATAAATTAACATTTCAGACAACGGTTTCACCCACTAAGGGTTCTTAGCTAGCAAGCATCTTATCAACTTGCTTCTTCACTAGTTTTCTCTAGTGTTCTCATCCCAGATACATTTCATAGTGGATTGAGTCAATATCATTTGTTTCAACAAACAACTCCTCCAATGATGCTCAATGTGCAGCCACTGTTCGCTTGAGACTCATATGAAGGATGTTCTATTTTATATCTTGTATCATTTAAGTACAATAGGTTACTCCTAATAATGTAATCCTAGAGTCATAGTCTTCTTAAGGCATCTCATGACTCTTTCAATAACATGACAATGTTTCTCATTCGTCTATTAGTAAACTTGCACAAGAGTTTCACGACATCAGCAATGTCGGGTCTAATACATTCAATGGCTTACCTAAGGACTGTCAATGATGCTCGCATATTCTGTTTGTTTAACTCCATCTCAAGTGTTCTTACACTTGGATCAAAATATATGCTTACATGTTTATACTCAAATGATTACATTTCCTTCAGATCTTCTCAACTTTGTGAGATTCATCAAAAAAGTTCTCTTTTCTGTTCTAGTAATCTCGAAACCAAGAATTACTTTGGACCGTCATTGAATTTCCTCAAGAAACTTATAGGATCCTTCCTAAAGGACCCCTACGTTTAGTCCAGATAACTTAAACCACTTCACCTTGTCCCAAGACTCGTGCTTGTTGGGCTATGGACCGTCATAATATTCCTAAGAGTCTTAAGGACCTCTAGAAGGACCTGCAGACCCCCCAGGAGGCCTTAGCGCCCTCCAGAAGAGCTCTAAGGCCCAAGGCGCGTCCTTTCCAGGGCGCCGCCTTAAGTAAACCTCTAGAACCCGCCTAAAATACTAGAATACCCCTATGGCTTGGAGACCAAGCCATCAAAGCCCAAGCCCACGGCAGGCTATAAATACAACCCTTGAGAGCATTCTCAAGGCATCCAATAATCAGTCTAAACCCTAATAGACAGAGTAAACCCTAGTATTCACTACTCGTACTTTTTGCAAGTACAGTTGGCGCCGTCTGTGGGAAGAGGTAAAACTAACCTAGACCACACTCATAAACCTAAAAAAACTCCCGGCGATCTTAAAAAAACAGTGGCCGGCGAATACCAAGCCAGCTTCGGTTTCAAATTTTCCACAAAGCAATCAAACTACCCTAGAGCTGCGTTGATTTTTCTAGTCGCCAGATGCTATTGATTTTAATTGCTCAAATACTTCAGGTCCTGATCGCTCCGGTAACGATAAGAGCAACCTGTGCATACATCGCCAAACAACAGGAAGATAAAGACCGAGACAATTGACTTGGAAAGGTACCATAAATTTCATATAAGAATATTATTTTTGTGCTCAACAATCGTTTAATCGAGTGGTATATTTTAAGACAAAATATATTACTTGAATTGAAGAGAATTTATGTTCAATATAGTTTGAGAAAAAATAATATTTGATTTGAAGAAAATTTATTGTCCAGTATATTTTGTGAAAATATACTATTTGATTGATTTAAAAAAAAAAGAATTTATGTTCAATATAGTTTAAGAAAAAATATTATTTTATTTGAAGAAAAATTTATGTTCAATATATTTGAGAAAATATATTTACAATTTAAGATTTGAAGAGAATTTATTGTCGTAATGTACTATTTGATTTGAAGAACATATTTTGAGAAAATATATTACTTGATTCGGAAAGAATTTATTGTCAAGTATAGTTTTAAGGAAATATATTCTTTGATTTGAAGAAATTTTATGTTCAACATATTTTGGGAAGATATATTGTTTAATTAGAAGAGAATTTATTGAAGAACATATTTTGAGAAAATATACTATTTGATTTGAAGAACATATTTTGAGAAAATATATTATTTGATTTAAAGAACATATTTTATGAAAATATACTATTTGATTGATTTGATGAAAATTTATGTTCAATATATTTGGAGACTATATTTCCACCTTTTGATTCGAAGAGAACTTCTTGCCCAGTATATTTTGAGAAAATATATTATTGTAACCTTAATTTCGAAGGATCTTATCAATGTTGTTTATTTTACAATTGTTTGTTGGTGCATAAACATCATATGTGGACAATAAGTCTTATAGACAAATTAGCTTTAACTTAATTTGTTTCACTTGATATTAATTTTCGTTGGGCGATTCAATTACAATGTAATGAAGAAAGAGTGATAAGTAAAACACAAGACATAGGACTAAGTTATTAAAGCAAAACTACTCTAGGTACCCGGTGGCACAAGTGAAGTGTAGTATTGATAAAAGGTCACATAGAAGGGATTCTGTCAAGGAAAGCCTTGGTATTTAAGTGGTCCAGGTGACCCACCTCGCTTTCCTAGGAACCCCTTTCATGCACCATTTACTTTGCAAACTGAACTAAGTGCCTTAACTAACTGCTTAGTAAATGTAAATAATGGATTAATAGAGCCATGTTGAAGAATAAAGTTGAGTAGCAAACTCAGTCCTAATACATAGGAGAAGGTGAAGACATAGAAAATAATGCAATGAGTTAGTTCAGATTTAATAGGAGAACGATAAGTTAATGGGCGAGATATTTAAGAGGAGTACAGAGTATAAGCGAGCTAAATAAGGAAGACAAAGAGCAGTTAGTCCCCGCTGAATATAATTGCATATGATTAAAAACTCCTTTATTCATGATACTGATTACTTTGGAAGTGTGGAAGAATTGTTATATTTCAGATAAATCAAGGTTGGGATACTGGCAATTCCGCAAAGGGCGAGATTTACAAAAGAAGCCAAACAGCACGCCATAATTAATTCAAGATGCGTGGAAGCAACGGTCCCGCCATTAAATTTTTTGAAGATGAAACACGAAGTGATTCTAAACCTTTTCTGTTTGTTATTTTGTTCAGGTGCTACTACTACAATATCCACAGGAATCTACAAATCGACTAGAAGCCGTAAGACCCAACTGGGCAGTGAAAACTCAACCCCAAGAGGGCTTTGAGCTAGAAGTCGTAAGACCCAACTGGGCAGTGAAAACTCAACCCCAAGAGGGCTCTGAGATAGAAGCTGTAAGTCGCCATGTAGCGCCGCCCCTGAAAGACGCCACGTAGCGCACCTTGTAAGTCGCCATGTTGCGCCGCCCCTGAAAGACGCCACGTAGTGCACCTTGTAAGTCGCCATATAGCGCCGCCCCTGAAAGACGCCACGTAGCGCACCTTGTAAGTCGCCATGTAGCGCCGCCCCTGAAAGACGCCACATAGCGCACCTTGTAAGTCGCCATGTAGCGCCGCCCCTGAAAGACGCCACGTACCACACTCATAAGGGTATGTAGACCCTCCAAGAGGCCTTAGCGCCCTCCAAAAGAGTTCTAAGGCCCAGGGCGCGTCCTTTCCAGGGCGCCGCCTTAGGTGAACCTCTAAAACCCGCCTAAAATACTAGAATACCCCTATGGCTTGGAGACCAAGCCATCAAAGCCCAAGCCCACAGCAGGCTATAAATAAAACCCTTGAGAGCATTCTCAAGGCATCCAATAATCAGTCTAAACCCTAATAGACAGACACAAACCCTAGTATTCACTACTCGTACTTTTTGCAAGTACAGTTGGCGCCGTCTGTGGGAATCGGTAAAACTAACCCGGGCCACACCTCTGAATCGCAATCGCAGTTCAGAAAACACTTACCAACGCCGCTGAGGTAGATAGGCGGCCTTGTCGTATGATCATATAAACATCGGAGAAGTCATGATATTGAGGTGGTACCTTTCTAACGTTGTTGTTCTCCATCATTCTTTTGTCGAAATCAGTTTCTGACCTATATTGTTTGAACTGACTTGGATTTTAGTTTTCTGCCATTACAATATTTTTGTTCGTCGTTTGTGCGATATGTATATAATTTGGCTATACTATGCCCAATAATTAATTTATTACTAGTTTTCAAATCTGCATTGGTTTTTTGGTGGATGTATGCACTGTAATGCAATTGGCTTCTAGGTTTTGGTAATGATCTAGTAGGATGATAATTAATATTCTGCAGACAATATAGTGGACTTTCATATCCCTCTATTAGAGTAAATTTCTTAATGGACAAACATAGTGTTATTTGTCATATTATTTGACTTTATTAGGTGCAATCCCTATCATATGATATAAGAAAAAGATGTATATGTGCAGATGCTTTCATAAATTAGTCATCGCATGCTTGGGTTTAACTGCTTCATGTGTCGTAAAGTTCAAATTATTAGGAGATGGTCTCAAAATTCAACAAACAAAGATCAAGTTCTCATGTCCATCGTCGCTGCTGTTTTCTTAACGCCAACGACATCAGTAACGACATGCTCTCTCGAAGCGACTCTCCCATTCTGAAGCAATTCTTATTCGAAAGAATATCAGGTTCAATATTTTTCGCCAAAAGTGTATTATTTGATTTGAAGAAAATTTTATGATAAATATATTTTGAGAAAATATATTTCCACCTTTAGATTTGAAGAAAATTTTACGTTCAATATATTTTGAGAAAATGTATTATTTGATTTGAAGAAAATTTTATGATAAATATATTTTGAGAAAATATATTTCCACCTTTAGATTTGAAGAAAATTTTACGTTCAATATATTTTGAGAAAATATATTATTTGATTTGAAGAAAATTTATTGTTCAATATACTTCGAGAAAATATGTCTACACTGTTTGATTTGAAGAAATTTTATTGCTAAATATATTTTGAGAAAATATATTACTTGATTCGGAAAGAATTTATTGTCAAATATACTTTTTAAGGAAATATATTCTTTGATTTGAAGAAAGTTTATGTTCAACATATTTTGGGAAGATATATTGTTTAATTAGAAGAGAATTCATTGCTGAATATATTTTGAGAAAATATACTATTTGATTTGAAGAACGTATTTTGAGAAAATATATTATTTGATTTAAAGAACATATTTTGTGAAAATATACTATTTGATTGATTTGATGAAGATTTCTGTTCAATATATTTGGAGACTATATTTCCACCTTTTGGATTCGAAGAAAATTTCTTGCCCGATATATTTTGAGAAAATATATTATTATAACTTTAATTTCGAAGGCTTTGTTTATTTTACAATTGTTTGTTGGTGCATATACATCATATGTGGACAATAAGTCTTATAGACAAATTAGCTTTAACTTAATTCGTTTCACTTGATATTAATTTTTCGTTGGGCGATTCAATTACAATGTAATGAAGAAAAAATGATAAGTAAAACACAAGACATAGGACTAAGTTATTAAAGCAAGACTACTCTAGGTACCCAGTGGCACAAGTGAAGTGTAATATTGATAAAAGGTCACATAGAAGGGATTCTGTCAAGGAAAGCCTTGGTATTTAAGTGGTCCAGGTGACCCACCTCTCTTTCCTGGGAACCCCTTTCATGCACCATTTACTTTGCAAACTGAACTAAGTGCCTGAACTAACTGCTTAGTAAATGTAAATAATGGATTAAATAGAGCCATGTAGAAGAATAAAGTTGAGTAGCAAACTCAGTCCTAATACATAGGAGAAAGTGAAGACGTAGAAAATAATGCAATGAGCGAGTTAGTTCAGATTTAATAGGAGAACGATAAGTTAATGGGCGAGATATTTAAGAGGAGTTCAAAGTATAAAGAGAGCTAAATAAGGAAGACAAAGAACATTTAGTTCCCGCTGAATATAATTGCATATGATTAAAGACTCCTTTATTCATGATACTGATTACTTTGGAAGCGTGGAAGAATTGTTATATTTCAGACAAATCAAGTTTGGAAGAAGAATTGTTATATTTCAGACAAATCAAGTTTGGAAGACAAACAAACCCGTCAAGGGCGAGGTTAACAGAAAGAAGAGCTCTCCAAACAGCACGCCAAATTGTATTATAGAAGCAACGTCCCGCCATTACAAGTTTGAAAATGAAACACGAAGTTATTCTAACAGTTCTCAACCTTTGAGTTTTGTTTTGCAGGTTTTTAACGAGGCAACTTAATGTCTACAAATATTTTTCTATTTCTGTTTATTATTTTGTTTAGGTGCTACTACTACAATATCCACATGAATCTACAAATCGACTAGAAGCCGTAAGACCCAACTGGGCAGTGAAAACTCAACCCCAAGAGGGCTCTGAGATAGAAGCCGTAAGACGCCTTGTAGCGCAATCCTGTAAGACGCCATGTAGCGCAGCCCTGTAAGACGCCATGTAGCGCAGCCCTGTAAGACGCGATGTAGCGCAGCCCTGTAAGACGCCATGTAGCGCAGCCCCGAAAGACGCCATGTAGCGCAATCCTGTAAGACGCCTTGTAGCGCAATCCGGTAAGACTCCTTGTAGCGCAATATTATAAGACGCTTTGTAGCGCATTCCCGTAAGAAGTCTCGTATCGCAAATCCGAAAAACCATGAAGTTTCACCGTACTTTGCCAAGCTATAAAGTTTTAGAAGAAAGAAAGCCCATAATGCTAAATACAAATGTCACGACTACTGAAGGGTCAAGAAATCTACACCATCCGGTCTACTTCGCATATGCGGAATCCTCGCCAATATTTAAAGGAAGGTCTGTCTCGCCCCTCAAAAGGACGAGGCGAGAGATATCACGCCGTATCGTATCTTAAGAAACATATACTGAAGAAACTAGGTGGACAGTCCCATATGAAGCAAACTTTTTTCAATACGGAAGAGATCTACGACTTAGGGGTAATACATATACCTTCAAAGCTATCAACATATCAGAAATATCACGAGGGAATATCAAGATAACATAAACCACTTCGCCTTGTCCCAAGACTCGTGCTTGTTGGGCTATGGACCGTCATTGAATTTCCTAATTAGCTAAGGGGGTCCTTCCTAAGGACTCCTACGCTTGCCAAGATATAAATCACTTCGCCTTGTCCCAAGACTCGTGCTTGTTGGGATATGGACCGTCATAATATTCCTAGGAGTCTTAAAGACCCTCAGAAGGGTATGTAGACCCTCCAAGAGGCCTTAGCGCCCTCCAGAAGAGTTCTAAGGCCCAGGGCGCGTCCTTTCCAGGGCGCCGCCTTAGGTGAACCTCTAAAACCCGCCTAAAATACTAGAATACCCCTATGGCTTGGAGACCAAGCCATCAAAGCCCAAGCCCACAGCAGGCTATAAATACAACCCTTGAGAGCATTCTCAAGGCATCCAATAATCAGTCTAAACCCTAATAGACAGACACAAACCCTAGTATTCACTACTCGTACTTTTTGCAAGTACAGATTTTCTTCCAATGTATAAACCAGAAGGTACATACTCTTTAGCAATTCTTGCTTTCTTACCTCTTCGAGGTTTTATAACATCTCGTATGATGTTCTCATAACTATTTCTAATTAATGAGATGTGATCAGATATAGTGCCCCCATTAGTTCTTACTTGTATTAAAAAGGTAATTTATTTTGCCCCCACTAATGCCGTGCTCCCACTAGTGCCCCCACTATTCTTTATTTATAGGGGTAAATTTTTTACATAGAAATCGACATCTTTTAATTTTATAATCATATTAACATTTAGGTCATAAAACCTATATGTTTCGCTATTTATAGCATGCCCAATGAATACACATTTATAGGCTCTACTAGTGAGTTCAACTCTCTTGGGGTTCAGAATCCAAATATAGTCCAGACAATCCCAAGTTCAAAAAATAAGACAAGTTGGGTTGTCTTTTCTTCAAAAATTTCTTAATTAGAATTTTTGTTCTTAGACTTAGGTACTCTATCCAACATAAATTTCAATTTTTGTTACAAAAATTGAACATATCAGGCGTATAAATTTTATTTTTCTTCAAAATTCACAGTCATCAATAAATATGATAAAAAATATTTTATCATTTCTAGTTTATGTGCTATCGAGTTCACACATATCATATTTTATTGAGTTTAGAGATTCAAATTCTCTAAACACTAATTTATATGAACTTTTGGTTCATTTATCTTGACTGTAAAAAAAAAAAAAAAATTCTAATCATATAACTTTGAAATTTAATCCAAGTTACAGAATTTAATTTTGAAATCAGATTCTTTCTTATTATTAGAGTAACTAACTTCCAAATTTTAGCACTCCATAATCACACTTCACAACTTTAAGATTTTGCACATTTTTCCAAATGGTTATTTTCCAAGACAGTAGCAGATTACCATCCCAACCAATTGCATCCCAAAAAATCATTAGCACATCACCATCCAATCTTTAATAATAACCAATGACTGGTTCGGTGCGGTTGTTGACTTTTCAACATAACCTTAAAATTGTTGATTTTTGGATTTCCAAACTGTTGTATTTGGATTTCCAAATTCTAATATCTACCGAAGTTGTTACTAGGTTGAATCATGATCAGGTCGCTCTCTTTAAGACGTTTCGTGGCATTGTCCAAAATTATGCACGAAGACTATCAACCACGCTATCTCTAGGATAAAACAAGTCCAGCTACAACTGTTTGATTAACTACTACACTGTAGAAAACCGTTCGAGAATTACACCTTCAATATGGTACCAAAACCATTCTTTTAATACTGAAACCACTATAATATGGTATTGTTACCACTCTATTATGGTGTTAAGACCACTCAAATATGGTGTTACCACCATTCTAATTATTAACTTCTCCAACTATGATACTATGATCACTCAAATATGGTTTTACATCATTCTAAAATCTAACTTCTTCAAGAATCGAAGAAGAATATATTTTAAGATCATTCATAATTTTGAAGGGACATTATACCGAAAAAAGGACTATGATCTTAAAAAAATATCGAAGGGACTATGAACTTAAGACCATTCTTAATTCCGGAAGGACATCAAACCGAAAAAGGGACTATGGTCTTAAGAACACTCTTAATTCCGAAGGGACAGAAAAAAGGAGATGAAGAGAAGAAAGACTTGTCAACACAAGTCAAGAAAGGGAGAAGAGAGAAAGAGTTTCCGACAACTCAATGAAACTCTTTGGTGTAATTTTTGAACTAGGTGAACTCTCCTTTTATAGGGAGAGTTTGTAACTAATTTTGAGAAACTTTAAGAATTAAGTAAACTTAAAAATTAAGCAACCCACAGATCGCTCAAGTAACAAATTAATCGGATAAGTTCAAAAAGAAACAAACTCACAAGATTAGCTGAAACAAACTAATGAAGGAAAGATAGAAAATTCAATTGGATTCTTAATCTTATCACAACAAACATAACCTAAAATGATGGAAGTGATATCCATGAATAAAGAATAATAATAATAATTATTTTCATGATTATCAGGTATTTAAAATTAAATACCACTATTTAAACTCTACTAATGTGTGTGTCTATTTTATGATCCCACACTCTATTTTTTTCAATTGACACAACACTATATCAAAGTTTGATAACTTGGTGTTTAATCTTCTAACCTTCCAATTTCTTTCCATCTTCACACCAATGTTCCAACAAAACCTAAACAAAACATCTAACTTCCTAAAATGGAAGTTCACATCAGTGAAAAGAGATTGTAATTAACCATCATTCGGTATCAAAATATGTACCAACTCTTGCTTATTTTCTTAAATAGAATTTCACATGATTGCACAGGAGTTGGGATTTTCTTCAGAAAAATATGAAGATGTTTCTGAAAATCTGACCCTTAAGACTCGGTATCTGGGAGGTGTTGCTGATATGTCCTCATAACTCTGTAAACAAAACAATCAGAGTTTGTGAATAAACAAAGACAAAATGCAAGTGAATGAATATGTAGCAAGTGGAAACAACAAGAGTCGAGCAATCTCACCGTTAATTTCATAACTGATCGTGAGCTCTTGAGATATTTATCTGATATTCTATTTTTGCGTAAGGAAGAATCAGTGAATTGAAAATCATCCATGTTAGTTAAATGCTCGATTACGTGGATTCCACTTTCTATAACACACTCATTTGCCCAATCGCAAAACCTAACTTCAGCATGAATCCATTCATTCTTCAAAAGTGCTTCGTCCAGCATAGATTTAAATTTTTGGTATTCTTCTAAGTACCAGTCTTGTACATTAAAAGGAAATAGATATGTATGACCCGGTTCAAAACCTATATCACAGTTATATACATTATCATTGATAATCAAATGGACTCTTGTATGGACTCTTGTATAAGAAAGATAAGTTGGAGGAACCACTCCGGAAGAAAACAAGAGAACTAAGGAAGGGAGGTTGTTTCGGAACGAAAAAGAAATTGATTCTCTTGTTTGGTGCTCAAACCACTCCGGAATTCTCTCACTTGGTGATGATGGAAAACTACACTCGAAATCTCCAGCCTCGTGCAATTCCTGTATGTTTTAATTAGCATAATAAGATAAATTGAACTATATATGATGAATCATGAAATATTAAGTGTTTGTTTTGGCGGTGAAGACATAGGAAACATGCGTCTAGAGAAAAGCTACCAAACACTGCATAAATCAAATGGTTATGCAAGATAAAATAACAATACCTGACTCATTAGCATGTTTTTACTTGATGAAGTCAATAATTTGCACCGCAACGCAGACAATGCTGTTAGATTTGGCGGAATCCCTCTAATTTCCTCAAGAGTTCCGCAATCATCCAAATCAATGCACTTTATAGAGAGGCAATTTTTTAGGCATTCAGGAAGAATTTTGATATTGCTACGCGACAGGTGTAAGATTTCCAAATTAGAAAACCACATCAGAGCTATTGCTAGAAATTCATGATCGCTTGCATTAAGGCGAAGAACATTCACATTTGAAGACAACGTCGAAGTCAATTTATCATTCGGCTTTTGTAATAATTGACTATAACCCAAAACTGTAACTTCCAACAAACTTGACATCATGAGAATGCTACTTGGCAACCTAAGTATTCCATATCCTTCTATAGTTAAATCACTGAGTCCAGTAAGATTATGAAATGAAAATGGCAATTCTTCTATGCCAGTTTTTCTCAAAATAATCTTGTTGATATTTTTCATCTTGTCCAATATTTCTGGAAATTTCTTGAGACTTGTACAGCCTGAAAGTTTCAATTTACGAAGAGACTTCAACTTTAAGGAAGGAAAACTCAATAGCTTGTCACAACCCGCAGCATTCAAGATTTGAAGTTGACTTAGGAACCCAAGGGAATCATGAATTGTAATTAAACTCTTGCAATTTTTTAATGAAATTTTTTCTAAATTTGGGAGAGACGAGACGTCGGATAAACATGTTAAATATTCGCAATTATAAATTTTCAAAATTTTCATCTTCTCGAAGGTCTGCATAAACAAACAAGGAAAAGGAAATAAATCAATAAATCAAAATCTCACGGTGGATTTATGAGTATGCATCATAAAAAAAAAAAATGATTTTATTTCACTTACCTTATTCAGAATACTAGATGATAGAGACTCTGAAGGATATCTTTTCCATTTCCAATATCTCAAACTTCTTGGAAGATACTCAAGACCTTTAGAAAAATGACAATTTTTAATGATAAGTGTTTTGAGATTTCTCATCTTCTTGAAGGCCTTTCCATTCCACTCTATTATGTTTTCCCCTGAGGGACACTTCAAATATATCATTTCAATGTTCCTAGTTCCCTTTTAACAAAAAAATAAAAAAAATAAAAAAATAAACCACAATACAAATAATATATAGAGTTATATACATGTAATTAAGTGAAGAAAAACAAACTAGTATGGAATGGCCATATACAAGTCCAGAATGATCAAAGTCATGGTTTAAGCTAAAATAAATAATTGTTGATAAATATTAGTTTTACTCACCATATTTTCTTTTAAAACTTGAAGTATATCATCGTAAAACCACAACCTACTACGTTTTCCAAGCTTGGGGGATTCTTGTCGAACAACTTCTTTACCCATGTCCTCTATCAAGTCATGTAATGTCACATAATCATCATATTCCGAGTTTTCTATGAGAGATTTTTCGGCCAACACTTCAATATGATGTTTTATGCAATGGCCATAATGAGCATTAAGTATATCGTTGACCTTTGTCCATTTACACCCTTTGAAGCAACAAGCAATGTCTAGAAAGACACTCTTCTCCTTTTCTTCCAAAGCATCATAGCTGACTTTAAGTATCCTTTGGATCTCTTTATTGGGAATCTTTTCATACTCATCTAATGTACGCTCCCAATCTTCTACGCTCCTTCCAAACAAATTGGACCCTATTGTTACTATAGCTAATGGAAGGCCTGAAACATAAGTAAGTGCACGCTTTAAAATGTCTTCATAACTTGAAGGAACTTCGCCATTTTTGAAAGCCATCAACCTTAACAATTCAAGAGCTTCTTCCTCATATAGCCCATCTACTGGATGCATTCTTTCTATCCCATGACAGGTTAGTAAGTGTTTGTCTCGAGTGGTAATTATGACTCTACTTCCACAACCGAACCAATCAAGTCCTCCAGCTAAAGCCTCTAGCTGCTCCAGTTTGTCTACATCATCAAGAATCAAAAGAATCTTCTTTCTACATAGCATTTTTTTTATCTTTGTAATCCCCTCACTAACACCTCCTAACTTATCGTCTGATCTAATCGTTTTTAAAAGGAGCTTTTCTTGGAGATGTTTCAAGTTATTTAAAGTTGAATTCTCTCTCACATCTTCTAGAAAACATAAACCTTCAAATTGATCAGCAATGGAATTATAAATTGCTTTTGCAAGTGTTGATTTACCCATGCCTCCGGTACCATAAATTCCTACCATGTGGACCTCATTCTTAGATTCCTTATCAAGAAGCAATTTCACTTGTTGTACTTGGGACTGTAATCCAACCGGGTATTTGGCCACATGTAAAAAATCACGATTCGTCTTTTTTGAGATGTCTTCAACTATCTTCTCAATAAACTTGTATTCATATCTGTTATTGTCCAATAAGATAAGTTAGTGCATATACCATCATCAACATCAGATCCATGTACTGAGATTACATTATATAATTCTCACCCTTTTCAATCACTTATACTTGTTTTAAAAGATACATAAAAATCACTTATACGTGTTTAAAAACATAAATAAAATTGTTTCCTATTTAAGCTTTAAGATGATATTATTGGGTTCCCTCAAAAAGATGGTATTATTGGGGAATAGAAATTAAAGAAAGAAAATATAAAGGGAAAAAAATATTTAAGTAAAGGTGGTGTACTCAGGAGGACTATAATGATAGCCAGATAAGTTAGCAACTTGGTTAAGAGCTATCTTCCATTTCTGCAACCGCTCCATGTTATCCTTGTTATTTTGGAACCTTTCTTCAAACTCAGCAAGTGCTTCACCATAACTATTATTCAGATGCCGCACGTGAGAAGGTTCAACACCATAGAAAATTGGTAGAACAAGGCGACCTTTTTCCTTGGAGCAGTGAGTGATGTGGACAAGTTCGTCCAAACAAAATGAAGAAGTAGCATAGTTCTCAGCGAATACAATAATAGCAATCCTCGAGTCTTCAATTTTCTTGTAGAGCGAAGATGTGATTTCGTCACCTCTCTGAAGCTCCTTGTCATCAATGAAGGTTTGGATTCCTTTGTCACAAAGAGCTTTATAGAGATTACCGGTGAAGCCAGAACGAGTATCAGCCCCCCTAAAACTAATGAACACATCGAAGCTGAAATCATAAGAGAAGGAAGAAGAAGAGGAAAAAGTAGATTGCATAGCCGTGAGAAGAAATGAAAGTGAACTTTGGAGTGTTGTGTTACTTTGGAATTGGTTCTGAAAGAAACAAGAACATATACATAGTAACAATTCGGGGTTTTATTAGTACGTTTTATTATTGAATCATTAAAAAGTGTCCTAAGAACACTTATTAGTATAACCCTAAATGCAATATCATCTCTTAAAATTTTAAAATACTCCCTCCGTCCTAAATTACAAGCAAAAAAACTTATTTTCTTTGTTCCAAATTATAAACAAAAAGACCAACTTTTATCATATTTAATTATGTTGTTTCAAAAAATTATCTTTTTTAAAGAAAAATTAAATGCAAAATGCATTCAATTTGCTCTCTCTTTCATTTTCTCATAACCAACAATTAATGAAAATTGTATTTACATCTTTCTATAAAACTTATTTCAAAGATGACACAAAAAACTATGTTACAAGCTACTATATTTTAGTTTTCTTAATAAGTATGATTTTTTTTTTTTGCTTATAATATCAAACAGAGAGGGAGTACGAAACTTGTTCTAAAATAACTTGATTAAACTTTTTTGGTGATAATTTGATTAAGCTTGTTCCCAAAAATATATAATTTGTTTAGTTCTTCTTAATATTGGACTTCTATGCCATGAACACCTTGAAGAGGGTAACCCGGCCGGTTCTTTGCTGATTCCCACGTTACTTTGTCTGTTTCTAATACTTGTCACATGGAACCTAGCTACCACTCTGCCTCTATCCTCACATGTGCATGCAACTAGTGGGGAAACAAACAGTGGAATATATTACCTCCGTCCTTGTAGGATCTATTTGTGTTTTTTTTTTGTCTCTTTTTATAAGATTTTTTTCAAATTTCAATGTACAATGATTATTTTTTTACCACCATACATTTATTTATGTTGCATATTTTCTGCAATATATAATAAATACTATGAAAACATCAAGTAATTCTATTTTTTTACCACCATACATTTATTTATGTTGCATATTTTCTGCAATATATAATAAATACTATGAAAACATCAAGTAATTCTTTTTTCATAAAAGGTAAACATGTAAAACAATAACAATTATCAATAAAATTAATTCAACAATCAACTTTTCTTAATTTCCGTAGTTTCACAAAAGAGCCCTATAATTAAGAACGGGGTAGTATATATATTTGACCATATATTCTATATGAATATTACCTTCGTCTCTAGTTATAATATCATTTTAAGTTATTTCTTTGTTCTTTATTTTAAGACCTTTTTCAAATGTTAAAGTACATTAACCATTTCTTTACCAATATACTCATGTTTATCTTACATATTTTTCTTCACTCACGTTGGTTGGTACCTTCAAGACCTAATTAATTGGTTTGGTTCACTCACATTGGTTGGTACCTTCAAGACCTAATTAATTAGTTTGGTTTGAGTTTGTTGCACTTTCAAGATCTCGCCATTTGATACAAATGGATTAAAAATTAAATTGATATCTTTCTCTTTTTTGTGAGCCGTCACTAAAACCCTGGTTTTTCTCCTTCATCCATCAAAGATGGGTGATTTAGGGTGAATTTTTTTACCCAAATCACCCCTCTAACTTTTTTTTCTCTTTCACTTTTACTAAAATAAGTGATTTTCACATCTATTTTGTTTTTTATTTTGTGGTTTCGTCGTCTTTGTGTGGTGTGCTTGTCTTTTTTGTTTCGTTCAGGTATTTGTTTAGTTCAGGTTGTCAGATCAACTTTGGTCTAGTGCATATCCAATCAATGACTTTGGGGTTGTCCACTTTGCAGATCCGGAGACATTGGTATTCCAGAGACTTGACTATAGTCATATGTGTAGGCATTAGTACTTTGATGTATTATGCTATTATCATGGATGATGTTTGGTAGAATTATCATGGATGATGTGAGTTTGTTCGAATATTCATCATTTTTGTTTTTAGCGAATTTGCATTGTAATGATGTATTATATCAATCTGAATGAATGAATATAATTTATTTGTCAAAATAAAAAATGTTACATATTTTTCTTCAGTATGTAATAAATACTCTTGAATATGAGGCAGAGGCGGTGGTTGGAATTTCTTAAGGACTATGATTTTCAATTAAGTTATCATCCAGGAAAGGCGAATGTGGTGGCAGATGCTTTGAGTGGGAAGTCTTTGCATATGTCTGCTTTGATGGTTAAAGAGTTGGAATTGATTGAACCATTTCGGAATTCGAGTTTGGTTAGTGAGTTGACGCCAGGTGGTGTGAAGTTGGGAATGTTGAAGTTAACGGGTAACATTATAGAAGAGATTAAGAATGGTCAGAAGGAGGATTTGGATTTTGTGGACCGTTTGGTATTGGTTAATTAGGGTAAAGGTGTGGACTTCAGATTGGATGAGAATGACGTCCTGATATTTCGTGACCGAGTTTGTGTATCGGGTGTGCTTAGAAGCAGATTTTGGACGAAGGTCACAGGAGTAGTCTGAGCATTCATCCAGGAGCAACGAAGATGTATCAGGATTTGAAGAGGTTGTTTGGGTGGCCTGGAATGAAGAAGGATATCGTAGAGTTTGTGTATGCTTGTTTAATTTTCCAGAAGTTGAAGATTGAACATCAGACACCGTCAGGTTTGATGCAACCGTTGTTTGTACCTGAATGGAAGTGGAATAGTTTCTATATGGACTTTGTCGGAGCGTTGCCGAGAACTATGAAGGGTTTTGATTCGATTTGGGTGATAATTTATCGGTTGACGAAGTCGGTACATTTTGTTCCTATCAAGACAGGTATGTCTGTGGCGAGGTTGGCCGAGATCAACATTGAGCATATTGTCAGATTGCATGGTATACCTTCTAATATTGTGTTAGATCGGGATATGAGGTTTACTTCTAAGTTTTGAAAGAGTTTGCAAGCTGCTTTGAGAACTAAGTTAAGGTTAAGTTCTGCTTATCATCCCCAGAACGATGGGCAGGATGGATAGAACTATTCAGAGTTTGGAAGATTTGTTGAGAGCTTGTGTTTTGGAACAAGGTGTCAGTTGGGTCTAATGTCTACCGTTGATTAAGTTTACTTATAACAACAGTTTTCATTCTAGCATCGGGATGACACCGTTTCAATCTTTGTATGGTCTGAGGTGTAGAACGTCATTATGTTGGTATGAGTCAGGTGAAAGTGCATTGTTAGGACCGAAGGTTGTGCAAGAGACGACATAAAAGGTTAAGTTGATTCAAGAAAAGATGAGAGCATCTTAAAGTTGGCAGAAGAGTTACCATGATAAAAGGAGAAAGGATATTGAGTTTCAGGTTGATGATCATGCGTTCTTTCAGAGTGAATCTTGTAACCGGTGTTGGACGTGCTTTGAAGTGTCGGAAGTTGACACCGTGTTTTGTTGGACCATTTGAGATTGTTGAGAAGGTCGAAGGTGTTGTGTATCGGATTGCGTTACCACCGTCGTCGTCGAATCTTCATGATGTGTTTCATGTGTCTCAGTTGTGAAAGTATGTGTATGATGTGTCTCACGTGATTCAAGCGGATGATTTGGAAGTAAGAGATTATTTGACCGTTGAGACTTGGCCAGTTAGGATTGAGGATCGGGAGGTGAAGCGTTTGTGAGGCAAAGAGATCGTTTTGGTGAAGGTGATTTGGGTTGGACCAACTGACGAGAGTGCTACCTGGGAATCAGAGAGTAGGATGACGGTTTCGTATCCGTAGTTATTTTCTTCAAGTAATTTTGGAGGGCGAAAATTCTTTTAGGGGGGGAAGTTGTAACTGCCCGATTTGTGCTAGAATTATTTTATTTAATTATGTGTGTTTATATGCGCTTTTATATGATTATTTGTCTCTGTGTGTATTTTATTCGGGATTAGTAGATTTTGGTCATTTTAACCTCAAGGGTATTTTGGTCATTGTGTGAGCAAGGGTAAAATAGTCTTTTGGTTACGAGAATCAATTTTAGTGTTTTAAGTGGGAATAATTATTTTTACTAAGTTACTAGTGAGATAAGATAATTAATTAGAGATGGTGAATATTCGTTATGTTTTACAGTTATGTGAGTAGTAACTCGGAGAAATAATTAGTTAGCGAGAACTTTGAGACCATTAAGGCAATTGAGGGTTGAGCCCATTTATGAGGAGCCTATATAAACTCTAGTCTTATGCGAAACTAGGTCATTTTTACACTCATTCACACATTGCAAAACATTTGCGTGCTCCCTTTTTAAGTGAAATTGTGGGTATGATAAACTTCATGGATTTGTTGTGTTAATAGTTCAAACTTTAGTGTTGTTGTTGTTGTTGTTGAGTTGTTTTCATGATTTTTGACCATTTTAGTGAAATTCATGAATTGATGTATGATTGTTGTTGAAACATATTTGAATTCACTTCATTAATGATTGTTGATGTTTGTATGTTGATGGGTTTTGAATTGGTGTGGTTGTTTTGAAGTTTGAATGAGAAATGAGAAAAATGGTGGTTTTTGGTGAAAATGTACTAGATGAATATTTGAGATGAATTGATGTTTTAATCTGATGTTTGTTGTGGTTTTGAATGCATTTTTATGTTTGTAATCAAGTGTTTAAGCTTTGGGGTCGAATTTTCTGTTGAAGGGATCAAAATTGGGGATTTTGGGTGGAAAATGGTGTAAACCCGTAAGAGTTCATTCAGAACAGGGGACAACTCGCTTGAAAAGAGCTTGGAGCGAGTTCTGTCTGGATGAAACTCGCTTGAGGCGAGTTCCTCATTGAAAGCATTCCTTGTTTTGGTGCTCACGGCATCCGGGGTCGATCCGGGTGGTTCCAAACCAATTATTTTGATGTAATTCCTTGTTTGGACCCCATTCTTTTATTAGTATCATGCATTTTTAGTTCTCTTTTGCATTTTATTCTTACTCCTCATGCATTTTTATTAGTTTATTATTCAGCACTTTATTATCATGCATATTTTATTTTATCTTTGTCGTTTATATTATTGCACAAGAATTTAGAATGTAAATAGGCTTAAAAGTAAATTATTTACTTTTCGTCATTTATTTTCTCGCAGACCATAGCATATATTATAGGTTTAATGTAATAGTTTAGGTGCATGTGTGTGTGTGTGGGTGTATGTTTACTTTTTATGGTTGGTAGTTTAGGTAAAAGGTCACTGTGGTGGTCCAATACCACCATATGGTACCTACGCTTTACTTTCCTGCTCCGTTAGTTTATATTTTAGTTCAATTATTCAAAAAACAACAAAAACATGCAAATAATCAAAACAACAAAAATATTTTCTCAATAAACCTTGACTCTCAAATCAAGTGATCCTTCTTATCTTTATTTTTTCTTAATCAAACTTTCAATCAATTTTAATCATACTTAGACCTTTACTTTCTTCAAATTTAAAATCAATAAACTTCACATTTTGCCATTTTGGCTCTTTCTATCTCTCAAAAACATTTTCAAAACATTAAAATCAACCAAACACATCAAACGTCAATTTTTACCCCGAACTACGAGGTTTTGATCCCTCACGGGTACGTAGGCAAAGGACACTCGTTCTTCCAAATCAATAAAAAAATGTAGATATTAGGCTCTTTTTCTTTTCTTTATTCACCATTCATTTTCTTTTTAAAAGCAAGCAAGTTATAGCACAAAAATTAAATAAAACCAAGAGGTTCCCGTAGAGTACTACGGACATAAAGGGTGTTAATACATTCCCTTTATGTAACCAACCCCCAAACCCTAAATCTCTTCAAATATGGGGTATTTGAACCATTTTCCCCTTTTTCCAAAAAAAATTAAATGTTCAGTCGTGAAATAAAATAGTGAGTCAAACGCTAATCAAATAGCTTTGATCTCCGAAAAATGACGCGACACTACCCATTGTTTAAATTTAGATTTAATTATACACACGTTGTAGAGATTTTTCGTTGAAGAGATTTTTCATTGTCGACCAATTAAGATCATTAAAAACATTAACCAATTTGGGGTTTGTCCAGTGAAGTTGACCTTGAATCTTGGAGTGTGTATCTCTCAAGGTTTAAAGTTTGATTTTTTTTACTAATTTCATAGGCTAAGTCCATATAAAATTATATTCTAAATTTAAATGAAACAACATAATTGACGATAGGATTGAACCTCTTAGATTAATCGACTATTGGTATATAACCTTTCGGAACAGATATATTTTGGAAGCTAAAATTCAACAATTGTTTCTCCACTAAGTGATAAGATTTTCTCTATAAATAAAGGGGGAAATTACACTAATCTCCCTAAGTTTAATTGAATGTCACAAGCACTCCCTCTAGTTTGAAAATGAACATTCACCTCCCTTAAGTAACTTTCTAATTGAGACAGACCTCCCTCTTGGTTTAACATTGCTTATCCATCATTAAGTGGCTATTCAGCTACTCATATCAATGCAACAAGAAAAGCTACTCGCAAATGAATCGACCATGATAGGTTGATCTCACTAATTTCCCCTTTCTTCTTTCATAATCCGCCTATGAGTTCCTCTGTTCCTTTTTTCTCTTTCCTTTATTCTAGGTATATGAGTGGTAAATATTTTGTTAAAAGTGCGTATAGAAGATATGTGACTGAAATTGCAGATAACTCTCATATGCATTTGCATGGCCGGTAGAACCTTATTTGGAAGTTAAAAGTGCCTCCTAAAATTATGAATTTTTTATGGCGTGTGTGTCGTGGTTTTTTTATTTAACAAGTGTGTGTGTGTCGTGGTTGTTTTCCAACACGAGCTCGTCTAAGTAGTAGAGGAGTTTCTTGTCCACTTGATTGTGTTCAATGTAATAACAATTATGAAGATATCATCCATATTCTTATTGAGTGTCCTAAAGTTGTTCAAGTATGATGGGACGTGAATTTATGGGACACAATTGACAGGGTGCTTCGTCAAGACTATAATATTCATGCTCTCATATTTACTTTGTGCAAAAAATTTCTTCATGGAAATGTGAACTTATGGCCACGATTATGTGGAGCCTTTGGAAGAGCTGGAACATGAAACTATGGCAGCAACAAAATGAAACCAATGTGCAGGTGTTTCAACGTGCAACTCACTTACTAGAAGAATGGAGAGCAGCCCAAGACATTAGGTCTAGTAGCAGCAACCAAACCACTGTACCACAGGTACAACCTATTAGACAACAAGAAGGTCAATGGAAGAAGCCTGCACGTGACAAGTATAAATGCAACATTAATGCATCCTTTTCCACTTCTCTTAACAAAGTTGGGCTGGGTATGTGCCTTAGAGATGATGATGTTGCATTTGTTTTTGCAAGAACATGGTTTACCCCACTTTGTGATATAGATGTGGGGGAGACTGTGGGATTGGATCTCTAATCAACAGTTTGATAATGTTGATTTTGTACTTGATTGTAAAAGAGTTGTGGATTGTGTCAATTCTAGCTTAGAAGATAGTAGCAAATTTGGGTGTATTATTACTGTTTGTAAACAGCTGCTAGAGGATAGATTTCAGAACTCTCATGTTGAGTTCAATAGGCGGCAAGCAAATAGGGTAGCTCACGAGTTAGCTCAAGCAGCCCTGTCTAATCCTAGCCTCCATATTATTGATGATGTGCCTACGTGTATTTAGCATATTTTACCTAATGAAATGCAATGAATTTATTCCTTAAAAAAAGGTATATGAGCATGTTGTTGCGATAGTCAGATTAATATTCTGGCCTTCAAATAAATGAGTTGCTAATGAGTTGAAAATTCTTATCCAAATCATTGTCACATTTGTAAATCTCTACTGCAACATAAGAATATACTCCCTCCGTTTCACAATGAGTATTATTTTAGTAAAAAAATGTTTTAAAATGAATGTTACTTTACATTTTCAATAAAACATTAATTTTATTTCTTCCAACTTTACCCTCAATAAATACTCCAACTTTTCTCTCACAAAATTTTCAATGCAACTTTAAGTTTGTCTTTTTCTTATAAAGTAAGGGTGGTTTAGTAAAAATGTTATGTCTAATGATTATTTCATTCCATTTCTTAATCTATCTCAAAACCTTAAATGACACTCATTGTGAAACGGAGGGAGCATTATTTAAAGTTGTTTATATAATTATTGGATTAAGCTATACTATATATAAAGAAAACTACCTATTTCAGCATACTTTTGGGTTGGACTTTTCTTTCCAAAAATATCCTAAATTTTAAATACAAATAACACATGTAATGTAACAAATAGATAAGAATAAATTTAATGTAAGGAGTCTTACTATATATATACTATATATAAAGAAAACTACTCCTTTCAGCACACTTTTGGGTTGGACTTTTCTTTTCAAAAATACACTTAATTTTTAATTTTAATTTTATTTTAATTTTAAATACAAATAACACATGTAACAAATAAGAATAAATTTAATTTAAAGAGAAAACTCACGCACAATTCCTCTGAATTGTTTTTACTATTAGTCAATTATAAAATAATACGTGGATTACTAATCCATGTCACTAATAGTCACCGTTAACCTTCTTTTACCTCCGTTAACCACATATCAAACTCACAAAAAAACTAGCACAAAACAAAAACTCATGTTACTTTTTTATATTTTATGTTGTACATCTGTGTTGTTCCTCACAATACAACCGACAAAGATTGTCAAGTATTTTCATATTCCTTCCACAAAAAATAGTATTTTCATGTTATTCTATTATTACTTCCACAAAAAACCAGTATTTCCATTTTATTTTATTATTTTATTTATATAAGTTACTCTTCCTTAACTTTTGATAAATTCTAAAAAACATGAGCAAAAAATAATGGTAAATATTGGACTTTAAATCCTCTAAAAAAATATTAGTAACAAGCGTGAGCAAAAAATAATGTTCAAGATTGGACTTTAAATCCTCTAAAAAAAAAGATTATTAACAAACGTGAACAAAAAATATTGTTATAGATAAGATTCTAAATCCTCTAAAAAAATATTAACAACAAATGTGAGTAAAAAATAATATTAAAGATTGGACTTTAAATCCTCAAAAAAATATTAGTAACAAACGTGAGCAAAACATAATAAGGTTAAAGATTGAATTTTAAATACTCTAAAAAAAAATTAGTAACAAACGTGAGAGAAAAATACTGTAAAAGATTGGACTTTAAATCTTCTGGGAAAAAAAAAAGATTAGTAACAAACCTGAGCAAAATATAATGAATATAATGCTAAAGATTAACCAGAATCAAGATTATACAAACAATAATAAAACAATCACATGCGTTAGCGTAGTAGAAAGAGCGGACGACGGGCATAATAGTGTCCGTCTTTCCGTAGTATATATAAGAAACATTGTGATATTATTTTATTGTATTTTAAAGAAAAAGGTTTAATTATGATTTTAGTTCCCCTATTTTCACTGACGCGCGAATTTGTTCCCCCATTTAAAAATTACCCAGTTTTGGTTCTTCTTTCAGAATTTTTAACTTAGAAATTATGATATATGATATTAAAATTCAAGTTCTATGCAGTTTTCAGATAGTACCATGAGTATCGATCATTTTACAACATTAGATTGTACGGCAAGTCATTTAAAATATATTATATCACCGCTTTTGAAATAAAAAGAACCAAATTTTATTTATTTTAGAGAGACCAAAGCCATGTTTATTCCCAATAGTACAATCTTTATAGGTAGCTAATAACATGCACAACCTTTATAGAGCTACTATAACATTATTTGATACTAGCTTGGAAATTTAATTCAAACTAAAGATCTTCCATTTTCAGAGGCATCAACAAATACAACTTCATAGGGATCATTATTAGCCAAAACCAGAAGCCTTCCAGTAAAGTCGTTATGTCTCCCAATATCATAACAAGCACCAGGCGGGGCAGTGATAAGCTTGTATCCAAAACCATGTTTCTGAATTTTAAAGAAACCATCTATGATATGCTTACCTTTATTGTCTTCAGTACCACCAATACTCACCCATGGTCCAAATAATTTGTTAAAATCATCAACCAACACCCACTTAGAGGATTCGGCACACTCGGGCTTTGTTGTAAATGCGATATCAAGTGGTGTGTTTGTAGAGATTATATCGATCCCTGCACCTATCCTGGTAAACTTTACGGGCAGACCATTGACATGTTCCATCCCTAAGGCACGCTCCAACGCCAACCTGTTGTTTTGACCTGAAAATGGAAGCATCAATATTACATTTAACATAGTCATTTGACGGAGGAACCTAGTTGTATAATTGTCCCAGATCTGTTCGGGTTGGTACACTTTGACTATTACGAGCAAACAACCATGAATTCAGCACTTCACTTGCTCTCTCCATTACTTGCTTAAAGTCCTCTAACTTCCCTTCCCAAAGTTTGGTATTTCTCCGCTTCCAAAGAATCCACAAAAGCATGCTAAAATTGCTTAATTTGTCCCCGTCAGTAATTTGACATACCTTTAAAAAAAGTTTTGCAAAACTGTCTACAGTGGCCATGACTGTTTGCAAAATGTCATATATTCCGATTCTTCTCCAACATGCTACACTACATGGACATTCTAAAAAGACATGCCAATTATTCTCCATTTCATTATTACATGATACACACCTTGGAGAGCAATGAACACCTTTATACTGCAGTTGGATCCGATTAGGTAAGCAGTTTCGAACCAAACGCCAAATAACATTGTCTCGCTCTATTTCATTTAGCAGAGGTATTCCTAAGGTTTCAGCAGCATCCCTTGGTTCAATAATGTTCTTGATTAAATTCTCATTCCAGCTACCATCTGTATAATTAATAATTTGACTTACAAGCATATATTGAGACTGTGTTGGTGCTGCTGTTTGGACCCGTGGATTCTCCATACATCGGAGCCAAGGATCATTCCATATATTAACGAGGTGGCCATTTCAAATCTTCCACCGATGACCTTCAGCTAACGACATTCGAGAAGATCAAATGCTACACCAGACATAACTGGGGTTGTGCCCTATCGCTGCCCCGATAAAATCCCCTCTTGGGAAATATTTAGCTTTGAAAACTCTTGTAACCATAGCATCCGGGTTGGTCATGAACTTCCAACCTTGTTTCCCCAAAATTGCAAGATTAAAGCCATGTAAATCTCGGAAACCTAAACCTCCGTACTCCTTTCGCATAGTAAGTTTCTCCCACCACATCCATTTAATGCCTTTGCTGCCATTTTTCGAACCCCCACCAAAAATGATTTTTTTTTTAAAACGTAATAGTAGTATAAAAGTTGGTCTTTTTTGCTTATATTTTGGGACAAAGAAAATGAGATTTTTTTGCTTATAATTTAGGACGAAGGGAGTATTATATTTAAATTGAGGTTCTTATGCAGTTTTCAAGTAATACCATGGGTATCGATCATTCTATAATATTAGATCGTATGAGAAGTCTATTAAAATATATTATATCACCACTTTTCAGTCCAAAATATGATAAAAGGACCAAAACTAAATGATTTTAAAATGGTATGATCATTTTTGTGAGCGAGTAAAAATGGGAGGATCAAAATTGTAACTAAGGTTGAAAAATTATTTATGGTACACCTTGAACCAAGTTGACTTTTATCCTATTATGATAATCATGCTTTAAGCATTTTGAGACTTGATCTCATATGCCATGCAAAGGAGGAAAATAGTGGTTCATTTTTTTCATGTTTTATTTTCATTTGTCTATTTCTCTTGTTGGCAGGGTTGTTAAGCTTTAGAATAAAAAGGTTGGGAGAAGAATCTCTTGACTCCAATTATTTTATTGGATTTCTTAACTTATTTGATTTAGCTTAGTTCCTAAATGTCTCTCACCTTAATCCAAACATGATTACAACCAAAAAGACCTCTTATAGTTTTGAGTTATTTGGAACTTTATATCGTTGTAAAATTTAAATGATTGATATCTAGCTCTTAGGTATTGTTAAGTCGTGAATACCAAGAAGTAGTGGATATTAGATACGGAGGAATTCTTACGTAGGTACAACTTTTAAATAAATATACACATAATTGAAAAAAAATTAAATAATGTGATTCATTATTTATTTTTAAATTTTGTTTTACTTGTGCATATGTGCCAAAACAATTTTATTATTTTTTTAGACACAACACAGGAATTAATGCATGAAAAATTTATTGACATGCTTCGCAAAATGTATGTACTTTAAAAAATGGCTTAATTATTGATGTGGTCCCTTAAGTTATTTGTTGGTTACATTTTAGTCCTATAAGTTATTAACGTTACAATTTGGTCCATTTAAGTCATCTTCCGTCAACCAAATAAATCTCCACCGTCAAAACTGTTAACAATGTCTAAGGTGGATGCACATTGCAAGTTGTCACGTCATCGTTCACATCTGCCTATTTAACGTTTTGGCAAAAGACCGACGGTGATGATTTATTTTGCTAACATATACTAATTTAAGAGACCAAATTGTAACGTTAATAACTTATAAGACCAAAATGTAACCAACAAATAACTTAAGGATCAAATCATTAATTAAGCCTTAAAAAAATTATTGTAATTATTTTACAAAAAAACAAAAGGAATCATTTCACACTTTGGTGTGATGAAAATTAATTAAAGAAATTATTTTCAAGTAAACATAACCAAATTTTATTTATTTTAGACGAACCAAAGACATGTTTATTCCCAATAGTACACTCTTTATAGGTGGCTAATTATATGCACAACCTTTATAGAGCTACTATTACATTATTTAATACTAGCTTGGAGATTTAATTCAAACTAAAGATCTTCCAAATTCAGAGGCATCAACAAATACAACTTCATAGGGATCGTTATTAGCAAGGACCAGAAGCCTTCCAGTAAAGTCATTATGCCTCCCAATATCATAACAAACACCAGGTGGGGCAGTGATAGATGGACAGAACACAAGCTTGTATCCAAAACCATGTTTCTGAATTTTAAAGAAACCATCTATGATATGCTTACCTTCATTATCTTCAGTACCACCAATACCGACCCATGGTCCAGTTAATTTGTTAAAATCATCAACCAACACCCACTTGGAGGATTCAGCACACTCGGGTTTTGTTGTAAATGCGATATCAAGTGGTGTGTTCGTAGAGATTATATCGATCCCTGCACCTATCCTGGTAAACTTTACGGGCAGACCATTCACAACCTCGGAATAATCTTGAAGAACGGTAAGTGGACATTTTGAGTTTTTTGTCTTACCAAGCCTCAATCCACCACCAGCTGCTCCAAAGATTGATGGCAAAATATAGAATTTGCCACCGGGAAAAATAGGGTTTCCATTTGTGTCAATAACTTGTTCAGAAGCTTGTGCAAAAGCTAATGAAAAGTAGGTAGTTAATGCAAAGAAGAGCAAAGAAAGGGTAAGGAATGTAGGCTTCATGGTTTTCAAAGGATCAATCAATGTTTGATATAAATTTGTTTGTGTTTGTTTTGCAATTTGTGCATGGCTAAAACCTCTATTTATAGACTTGTTGTAAGAGTAGTTTTGGCATTAATTTGAATAAGAAAGTATTCATGCTTATCTAAATTTTGATAAAATAAGTTATATGAATGTTATAAAAAATTATTATAGATCAACACATGCTAAAAGATAATAAAATAAGTGTCCTAATGGTCCTTCATAGCCATCCCACATGATAGTTTCTCAATTTTGCAGCCATGAACTTTTTTTTTCATGCAACCTGGTGTGGAAGATTTGTTAATTAACTTCGATGAAAGTGAAGGGAAACAACAACGATCTTTGATAATTGTTATTTTATTGCTAAGCCAAGATAGTAAGACCACATGACACATGCATGTTATACTTGAGTTGAAATATGATTATATTTTTAGAATACAATAGTAACTTAAAAATGATTATTAATTTTTTTATAGGTAAATGTTAGTGGTTAATAAATTGTTATAGGAGGGGATGTTAGTTTCCGGAAATTGAACGTCGAACCTCCTACTTAAATTTCCTTCAACGTTCCCGGTGATATCCCGATAAAATTGGAGGCTCTTCTCTAATATTAACAATTAAAAATATTTAGTTGGCAATTAAAATCACAAACTAACAATAAGCTTTAGGCTTAATTACACTTTTGGTCCTCGCGTTTTGACTAACTCACGAAACTGATCCTGCCTCTTTTAAATTGAACAAAATCGTCCTTAAATTATAATTTTTTTTGCAGTTTTAGTCCTACCTCCTATTTTCAACTTCAGAAACGCAAAGAAATTGCAGTTTTAGGGAAGTTTTGGACATACCCCCATATCTCAACCATGAAATAAACAAGGAATAAAGTATGTGGGTACAAGAAATCCATTTTATTCAGCACAGTAACCAAAAAGAGCCCTAATTTCTAATATATGTTTCAAATTAGAGTTTTTTTGGTTAGTGTGTTGAATAAAGTAGATTCTTTGTACCCACATGTTTTATTCCTTGTTTATTTCATGGTTGAGGTATAGGGGTATGTCCAAAACTTCCCTAAAACTACAATTTATCTGCGTTTCTGGAGTTGAAAATAGGAGGTAGGACTAAAACTGCAAAAAAATGATAATTTAAGGACGGTTTTGTTCAATTTAAAAGAGGCAGGACCAGTTTCGTGAGTTGCTTAAAACGCGAGGATCAAAAGTGTAATTAAGCCTAAGCTTTATTTTAGTTGGATTTAAGTCTTTGCCTCAACTGAGCTTGGATTGTAGGTATCACACAAGTTTTGGTTCCCTTTATGAGGATGAATCCAAATTCATCCCCTTTGCCTTTTATCAGTTGATTTTTGTCCAAAGCGACAAAGTGAAAAATATGAGACCAATTATAGTCGAAATGCACGTGATGAAGTCAAAAAAATGATCTGTAACTGGATAGAAAAAATACTTTGGATTCTCACTTCTCCTTTGTTATTTTTAGAAGATGGAAGTTGTTGATGGATGTGGGTTGTTGGATTGTGAATTTTGGTTGAATTTCACATTTTTGTCTGCAAAGTTTATGTGTATTGCTAATTTTGATATAGTAGGCTATTTTTCTTGTATTGTCTTCAATGTTAACACTACCTGGTTGTATTAGGATAAATATATGATAATTACTTTTATGCTTTAAAGATTGTTCCCCGCACTTCAACTACAGTTAATTGTCATTCCCTAAAGAGCAATTTTTGGATAGCAAGCGGCAAATAAATATTGTTGGGGTGCGGAACAACAATTTTTCAAGCTTAAACAACAATTTTTTGAGCAAATTTGTTGAAAACACATTATCATCAATACGTGATACTAGAGAATAATGACTTCGCCAATGATTTAGAAGGGTGGCAAACTTGACATCTATTTTTGGAACTTCACTTATATATTTTATTTTCTTTTTGTGAAAACATCAAAAAAAAATTAATAGGCCAAAAAGATATATTAAAAACCACACTAAAACGCTTTAGCACAAGATATGCCAAAATGTATTGGGAAGAACAAAGTAATTACAAACCGACGACAACAAAACGTGCCAAAACAAGGCAAAAAAGAAAGAGAGCTACAAAACTACATCTAGGCATAATAAAGGAGTTAGCCTCCAATATTGATAGTCAAAATCGAATGTGATGTATGTTGATTTCAACCACCAAAAAGACTGAAATTTCACCCTTTCACTTAACGTTTGCAATCTCTCTTCCTTCGTTTGAAAAATTTGTTTGTTACGCTCTTTCCAAATTACCCAGACAGTAGATATCCAAATAATATTGAGAGGTAACTTAGATTTGTTTGAAAATCCTCGTAATCCGCCAAACTGATGAAGAGATGAACAAGTGAACCATGAAAACTTTGTTGAAAAACCTAGCCAAAACAGGGAAGTCGTACCATCATTTGTTTGTAAATAAATCTAATCACGAGATCCTCGTGGGCCAAATTCATTAGCTTTTTTTACACAAAAACTAATTCAACTCTTATCCTCTCAAAAATGAAATTCAACTCTTGATTATCTTAAATTTATGTATAGGTTACCACGAGGAACATCATGGCATTTATTTTTTATTTTATTTTTTAGAGAGGCCTTTGTTTGATAACAAAAAAAAAAACTGTTGTTTTATATGTGTTTTGGAGACACGAAAATATTTTTTTAAGAAGTTAAACTAACTCATCAAGATAATTAAATTTGAGACCCTTAAAAAAATATATTTGGTTTCAAACCAACATCATCAGATCAATCCAAATCAGTTGGACATATAATTGGTGTATTTCAATGGATTCTTAAATAAGTATGTCTATTTGGTCTATTTAAGCATGTGATAGGAGACTAGATTTAGCACAAGGTGTACCTAAAATGGGCTCAATACAAACTCTTAGCAAAACAACAACAACAACAAAAAAACAAGTCAAATATCGGCATGACAAAGTGAAGAATCCTAAACAAGAAGATGGAGCAGAATACACGCAACATGTGGAAGCTTTGTTAATTAACTGGGCCGTTCTTTAGGGAGTGCAAAGAACTCAACCGAGTTGGGCCTCCCAAAGTAATGGGCCTCAAGAAAAAAAGTATTGCTCAATATTCCCACCCCCACTCAATAAGGAATAATAAACATGTTTCATGTTTCAATTTTGTAAGTAAAAAATCATGTTCCATGTTTCTATTTCTATGTTAAAAAATACGTCTTTAGTAAAAATAATTGCTAATTTTGATTTTAATGGCTGATAATTATTATACGGGTGTTATTCTCAATTTAAATAGAAGATTAGTCTTTTAAAAAAGTTGTGTTTTTTTTATTAGAAGCCTAATTTTACTAAGAGAGCCGAGCCTCCAGTTTCATAGGGACGGCCCTGTTAATTAACTTCGGTGAAAGTGAAGGGAATCATCAATCTTAGATAAGGTGAAGCAGATTCGATATAATTGCTATTTTATTGCTAGACTATTATAGTAAGACCATATGACACATGTGTTAAAGAGTCATCACCTCACAAACTGATTTTATGGAGTTGTGTTACGTTCAACCAAGATTTTTAAGATGGTATTAGAGTCTCCTCCAAGATTTATTGGGTCACCTGCTATCATGTTTCTGTTAGATTTTCGTTATCGAGTCATCCACCATTTATATTTACGCTCCATATGTCCAATCTTGATCGTGGAGGGGTGTATTAAAGAGTCTCACATCGAATAAGAGATGGTCTGACAACGTGTTTATAAGTCGGGATAATCTTTCCTCACAAGTTGGTTTTATGGGTTTATGTTAGATTCAACCACGATTTCTAAAAATATGCATGGTATACCTTGTATTGAAATATGATTATACTTTTAGAATACACGCATAAGTACACTTTTAGAATAATTATTACATAACTAAACCGTTGTTTTACGATATACTTCCTCTGTCCCTATATGTAACCTCCTTTTGCATTTTTCACATTTCTTAAGAAAAGTTGTCAGTTTAATTAATGTGTTTGTTTTATGTGTTAATATTACGAAATTGTCATTTGTTTGTATGTGTATTAAATTTGACTTTTCATATTTCAAGACAAGTTAGTAGTATTAATTAGGGGTATGTATAGAAAAAAATGCATCTAATAATTTGAAAAGGGGTTTAGATTTATGGACAAAAATAAAATCAAATGGATGCTTAGATATAGGGACGGAAGAAGTAACTTCTATTATTCTAGTACACTACAAAATTAAGGTTTCTGACTCAAACACAAGAGAGTAAATGAAGAGAGAGGAATTCATGCTTCTTAACGGCAATGTTATCTAAACTTTGATATAAATACTATACTTGATGATGTTATAAAAAAAATATATAGATCATCATGGGTCACCCACATGATGGTTTCTCAAATTTGCAGATATGGAGGGTTTTTTAATACCATGCATGCATACAAAATGGTGTGCAAGGATGCTTAATAAATTTTAATGAAAGGTAAGAGAAGCATCGATCTTAGATAAGCCAATCCAATAGTTGCTATTTTATTTCCAAGCCAATCCAATTACACATCTTATACTTTCAAGCTAGTCACAACTTGTCCTTAAATATATTTTTTTTATTTTGATTGTTTTCCCTTCAAAAATATTGCCTCAGACTCAAAATAATAAATCTCTTCCTTTCTTTTATCATGTACTGCGTTAAGATAGATACACTTCGCTTCTCTATTACGCTTAATTGTATGTTTATTTTATCGTATTTGGTTATAAACTAGAATATATCATAATCAAATAAATATTTAGCTTATATTGTTTTTAGTTCATATTATAGGAACTTAACTGATTTTTATTTTAAATTTAAATAATAAAGGTGGCACAATGATGATATTTTTGAAAAAGATTCCCTCTTGCATGTGTTGAACATGTGATGGATTAGATATGTTTTTGGAAGTGGTTTTTTTACAAATTTTTACATTTTTTTTTAATATGTGTGCGGAAATCTTAAACGATACTAGATGCACGTCTGGTATGGCAAGTATATCAATCGTTAACCAAGTAATAAAGTAATAAGTAGAGTATCTTATCTACAGGGATTGTCCTTTCGTCCAAACAATTCTCGTTACTTATTTTTATAAGTTGACGATATAAAAGATAAGGATTAAAAGACTTGCAATTTTTATATGTTTGCAACAGAGCAAGTTTACCTGTTTTGGTTGCAAAAAAGTAAACAGCGGTTAGGATTCTTCGAATCTCCTCTGTGTATATATTGTTGGATAATAAATAATAGACATGTCGCGTTTATTTAACTTAGGTAGACTATACAATGAGGTCGTTGGGACGTTACTAACCTATTTTGGTCTATCCCTCTGATGGCTAACTCCACCTGTTGATCGCACGGTGATCCTTACGTGCGGGGTCTTGCTAATTCAAATGTAATTGAAACATAAACTTTATTTTGGCTTTCTAGTGTTTCCCAAGGCAATGAAGGCCAAGGTTCCCATAGGTCTGCCCATTTATGAATCTTAGGACACTCATATCACACTCTTTCTATGCTTTCTTAGTAGTTCTACAAACAGACAGCCCTAATATACGTCTTCCTTACTAAGGGTTTCAAGAGAATGGTTCTATTAAGTTACAGCTTATATGCTTCAGCTAGGGACTTGTTTCCCTAATTACTAACCAGTTAGTTCCTAGGTTCGGTAAAGCACAACCCGACTCAATAGTTTCACCTACTAAGTGCCTACATCTAGGGTCAACAATTCATATGGCATCTTTGGCTAGTTAATAATCACTTACTTCCTAGACAGATAGTTATCAGTAAAGGGATATAAATATCAAGATATAAGCATCTGGTTAGTGATAGCAATATTAGGTCATGTCACAACCTAAGTATCTAATCTAGGGTTGCCCCTCTCACACAAATAAATTATTTCCTAAGAAAACTTAATAGTGAACAAAAGAATAAATAAATAAAATAAACGACATATTATATTAAATAAATATCCAACAAAAATATACAGAGATTCATCTTAGAACTTTAACCTAAAAAGATTTAGTTACACATGGTAACTAAAAACAAATTACTAAAGATAAAAAAATGCCCTATAAAATCAAGGAAAAGATAGAAATTCTCCCGAAACTCCAAAGTTGCCTTCATATTGAACTGCCACATATTTGAACGAGAAATTCTGAATGAGGAAGGCAAGTGTTTATAGTGAAATTTTCTACCTGAGTTTGGGCTAAAAGTGTGGACTTTACCCAACACGGAAGCAGGAGAAAGATGATTGAGCCACGCATTTTTGCATGCACGGGGCGCATAAGAAATGCCATAGGTGCATGTGAGACAAGAAAAAAATCATGCCCTAGGCGCATGGCTTGCCAAATTCATGCCCTAGGCGCATGGTGTCTATATCCTGGGCTCAATATCCGATTTTCCGTCGTTTTTAGGTCTTCGTCTTCAAATAACTTGCCTCGGTACTTTGGGAACACAATTCCTCCCATTGGTAAGTCTTATGAGGCCTCTTGAATCTTTATTCTTGTTTTTGAAATCTTCATAATTCTTCAGATGTTTTTGATTTGCTGATTTGCATGATTTATTCGTGAATTACTTCAAAAACCCCTAGAATTGCTATGTTTCGGGAAAACTAGAATTACATACTCAAATATATAAAATATTACAAAAAGCCCCGAAATCATAGGCAATCGTTCTAATACTCCTCCTTTTTGCTGCTAAATCCTACTGAAAAAAATTCTAAGAATAACGTAAGATAACCTATCATTAAAACTCCAAATTTAGATTGTTGTTTGTCCTCAAGAAACGAAAGAAAAACATAATTTATTATGTGCATTTTTTCAAGAACAACATACATTTCCAGGAGTTGTGCTTAGGAATAGTTCATCACATTTATAGCAGAACAGCAACTAACTTACCACAGTACATTCAAGCGGGTCCGGCTTGGTGAAAGGAACATATATTCTTAGCCATACTCTTTTCTATGATACATGTATGTATCTCCTAAAGTAAGTAGGGTTGGTCACGGCATTTGCCTACTATAGTCGTCACATAAATGTATCTTGCTATAAATTTGAAACAATTCTAAACATACAGTCAACTTAAAGTTATTCAGACACTTGGAGGACTATGAGGGTTATAAATTGGCTTAGGTTAAGGGTGGATATAATTTGAGAAATTAGGCTAACAAAAGAACTTGGAGTTAGTTCACTAACCTAAGGATTCCTAATAAACATTAATGCATTGTCATCATTCCTTCCTTGATTCAAACAAGATGGGTAAAACAATAGAACTATTTGTCTTTTTATTTTTGACAGAAAGATGCTTTTTTTTAAGAGAACAATTTTGACTCTTGATTTTTTCCTTTTTTCTATTTTTTTTTTTTTTTGTGTTAGATCCATAGTCATCTACATTTTTTTTCATTTTTTTCTTTTTTCTGACAAATGTGTTCTACTTTTACCCCACCTCAAACTTAAAATGTTGTTAATTTCAAATAGCAACTTCAAACTTAGTTTCAAAACATATGCAGTCAAAATAATTCATATCTAACTCCAAGTGAAATCAAACAGGGTTCATGTAACTGTAGGACCGTGACATGGTTCGTCACTAATAAAGAAAGAAATTTTTCATCTTGAGGCTCAAAGTGGTTTCACAAAAGATAATAAGAATATATAAAAGGATGGTTTGAAAGGCTCAAGGTACCAAAGAAAAATTGTCTCGTGTGTATAATAATATAATTGATCGTCCGTAAAGAACGGCCCAAATTCAAGCAAAAATAGAATTCATATGGAACTCTCATAATATATATTGGAAGTATTTAAGTATCTAACAACCAGAATGGATATGGAAATATTTGGCTCTAAATCTCACCGGTTATGCTATTCAGAAAAGAGTAGGTGATCCTATAAGTATCTTCACTAGCAAGCCCCATAAAGTATCGTGGTATTGAATGTAAGTGTAAACTAGCCTCCGCCTAAAATGCTTTGAAATGAATACCTAAGATTAAAACAAATTTAATCATAAAATGAAAGGTTGTATATGTAATGCAAAAGAAATAAATTTTTATTAGATAATACTTGAAAGAAAAGCAACAAAAAAAAAATAAGTTAATTAAAAAGGAAAGATCTTAGCTTAGCTTATTGAAAGGGAAATTGTAGAAAATAAACTTATGGGTTATCTCCCATTCAGCTCTTCTTTTGAGTCATTAGCTTGACTAAATAGGTTGACTCATATTCAGTGCTTCTTTAACGTCATGAGCCCGACGATTCCCATGGGTTGCCTCCCATGCAGGGCTTCATTTTACGTCTATTAGCTCGACGCCTCAGTCCTGTTAGGGTGGATTATATGAAAGAAATAACACAACATCCTTATTCTTTCTCTTGTTTGGAAGGAACTCCATGAATTTTGCAAGGAGAATTAAGTGTTCTTGTGCTCCAATCTTTGCTTTACTGGAATATGTGCTTGTCCTCCTCAAGTGACACTGAGACTCTTGCAGCAAATGAGTCTTGTTTTAAGTCTCTGATATCACAAAGTTTTTTGAGGGCATTTCTTCTTGCACCTCTTTGTCGTTCACCACTCCATCTGGATTTTTGATTGATCCTTCTGCAAATGTTAGATTGACAGTTGATGGTTGTGCCAGAATACTTTCGAGCTTTCCTATCAGCCATGTTTGAATCGAGTTTATGCCTTCACCTATGCTACACTGAGCTTCTTTTATGGACAGCTTCCGAATAAAATTGAAACTTCCAGGGTCCTTCTTCTTTGGAGGTAAACGTCCTTGAAATATTGCCTCACAGCTTCCAGTAAAATTAGCAAGCTCTTTTCTCTTCAACTTATGGGGATACGATAGCTTGATGAAGTCAGGGAGTCTGCTAGAGCTATCAATTTCATAAGGATTTTTCGTCTACTCGTTCTTAAAATGGAATCTTTGTCTACAAGAGGCTCGAACATTAGGGTATCTTGCTTCTCTTTGAACTAGGCTTGAAGTGTTTGTTGCACTCCTAGCGTTTCTTCCTTCTTAAGATGAGTTTTTCATAAATGGTTACATTATTCTCCTTCCTTAACTTTAGTGTGAATGTATCCAATAGTCTCTTGTACTACAGTTTCAGGGGAGGATTCGTTTGGGGTATTTTCCTTTTATCATGCTCCTGTCTTATTGCCCAAAAGGTGGTGTCATTAGTGGATAAACTAGAAAGATGAATAGGAGGTAGAGGGCCTAAGTGTGTAGTTTGAGATGTTGTTAACTCGCTTTGGTTAAGTCTGCTTGACTTGACACCTAATGAACTGTTATTATGTTGTCTACGCTCAAACGACTCTCTGATGCAGATGCGAGTTTTACAAATCTCACTGTTTAAACGATCCATATCATCAAAGTCCCTATTACTTCTAGTCTTAATGGCATCTCCTAACTCCTCAATACATTTATTGACTTCGGCATATGCCATAAGTGTTGCTTCCTTCATTAAATTCTATTAGGCTTGTTCGTACTCCCATATGTCACAATCAGACATATTATACTTTTTGGGGGTAGATTTTGTTGTAATGATTGAACTGGTTTGTTGAAAAATTGTCCATTATTCGTTCCCTGAAACAATCACAAACAAAAATACCGAAGTAGCACTATTCTAGAAGTAACAGTAAATAATTATAGTTATAATTATTATGCTTACAATATCCTTATTTTTTATAAAAGAAATTTAAATGACAGAAAAATAAAGATATATAAAAATAAGTAATTTAAATTGCTTAGTCGAAAATATCAACAATCCCCGGCAACGGCGCCAAAAACTTGATGCATTTCTGGTATGGCAAGTATATCAATCGTTAACCAAGTAATAAAGTGATAAGTAGAGTATCGTATCCATAGGGATTGTCCTTTCGTCCAAACAATTCTCGTTACTTATTTTTATAAGTTGACGATATAAAAGATAAGGGTTAAAAGACTTGCAATTTCTATATGCTTGCAACAGAGCAAGTTTACCTGTTTTGGTTGTAGAAAAGTAAGCAGTGGTTAGGATTCTTCGAATCCCCTATTATATATATTGTTGGATAATAAGTAATATACATGTCGTGTTTATTTATCTTAGGTACACTATACAATGAGGTCGTTGGGAAATTACTAACCTACTTTGGTCTATCCATCCGATGGCTAACTACACATGTTGATCGCACGGTGATCCTTGCATGCGGGGTCTTACTAATACAAAGGTAATTGATACATAAACTTTATATTGGCTTTCCAGTGTTTCCCAAGGCAATGAAGGTCAAGGTTCCCTTAGGTCTGCTCATCTGTGAATCTTAGGACACTCATAGCACACTCCTTTTACGCTTTCTTAGTAGTTCTACAAACGGGCAACCCTAATCTACATCTACCTTACTAAGGGTTTCAAGAGAATGGTTCTATTAAGTTACAACATATATGCTTCAGCTAGGGACTTGTTTCCCTAATTACTAACCAGTTAATTCCTATGTTCGATAAGGCACCACCCGACTAAATAGTTTCACCAACTAAGTATCTACGTCTAGAGTCAACAATTCATACGACATCTTTAGCTAGTTAATAATCACTTACTTCCTAGACAGATAGTTATCAGTAAAGGGATATAAATATCAAGATATAAGCATCCAGTTAGTGATAGCAATATTAGGTTCTGTCACAACCTAAGTATCTAATCTAGGTTGCCCCTCTCACACAAATAAATTGTTTCCTAATAAAACTTAATAGCGAACAAGGAGAAGATAGAAACTCTCATGAAGCTCCAAAATTGTCTTCCTCTTGAACTGCCACAGTTTTGAACGAGAAATTCTGAATAAGGAATACTAGTATTTATAGTGAGAGTTTCTATCTGGGTTTGGGCTAAAAGTGCAAGCTTTACCCAACACGGAAGCAGGAAAAGACGGTTGCACCCTACATTTTTTACATGCACGGGACGCATAAGAAAGGTGTAACGCCCTATTTCTATTAAAGCGATAAAACATGTGAATATAATAAATATTCAAGAAATAGACGCTACGTCCTCAACAGATTTTAAAACATGCATATATATATATATATATATATATATATATATATATATATATATATATATATATAACATGTCAACATATAAAAATCTCCAAGACCCGACACATGGGAAAAAACTTCAACAACGTGAATAATCTCAAACGAGTAAAGACAATGACGTCCTAATCAGAGCCTAATCTAGACTCAACAGAAAAATAGAGGAAGTTTCCACTATCCTCAAGCGAATCACCAAGCAAGCAATCTCACTAAACCTGCACGCCGTCTACCCGTCCATACAGATAGGTAGGCGGCCCACCACAGACCACTGGGGGTTAGCTTCACATCAATCATAATCAAAATAACAAATGTAAGCATTCAAGGATTCATGCATCACATAAATATTGTCCCCCAATCCATACACAACATGCTATCACAATTCTAATATAGCATAGCAAGCATATTCAAACTCTAATCAAGTCATCGACAGTAACTCATCATTTATCAACATCAATCAATGAAATGATGACCCACCTTATCTCATTTAGCCTAATCAACTCAACAAATACAATTCATCATTTCAAGTATAAGCAAGAAAGTCATCATCACCAAAAGATCATGAAATCATATTCATATAAATTTCACTTCATTATTTTCACTGAAATAAACATCATAAATTAGAATTATCAAATGTACAAGTATCATCATTAACAACAAACATCAACAAGTACACATCTTCACATATTCACCAAATATCACCAAGTGTACAATTCACCAAACTCATCAATCACCAAAGTTCACCAAACACATAATCAATTATGACGCATTTAGCAAATTCATCAAATGTATGTAATGCGCCTAGACACGACTCCTAAATGCATGCGGTACCGTCACCAACAACAACTAGGTCGTCACCCCATGATGCCAACTGCACATCATATGTAAGATTTTACACCTGTCTTACATTTTCACCTACGTAAAGGTCCTCCCTTTTCGTCACTGGCGTACCCTAATTTTTGACCAATTTATTTTTATTTTTATCTTTTTTCGTACGTTGATCGTTTTTTCAGTCGTCCGTTAGCGCGCTAATTCCCGTAATATCTGCCTTTGTTCGTACTTGTGGTCGCATTTATTTTTCGTTCGTCGTTTATTTTTTAATGTCGCTCGCGTATTATTTTCGTAATTTTTTACTCGCGTGTTGTGCGTATTTTAGTGTAGCGTAACGTTTGCGTTCGTAAAGTTCATTTCATTCACGTCGTTGATTTATTGTTTTAATTAGCGTAAAAAGCCGCGCATCTCAGTCGTATCAGATGAAATTTCGGCAGAGAGGTATTTTAAAATACCTCATTTTTTTGGTTCCGACGGAACATTTTTATTTTTATTTATTTAATTTTCGTTTTTTATTTTTAATCATTTATTTAGTTATTTATTTTTTTCCATTTATTTATTTATTGTTATTTATTCATCAGATTTTATTTTTCTTTTAAGTCATTTTAGTCCACTTGTCATTTTATCATTGGTCTAGTCCAACTTTTCCTCCAAGAAACAGCAAGGGTATTTTGGTCCATTCCATGCATCAGATACTTAATGTGTCAGAATCAGTCAGTCAGGCCAGGCACAGTTTTCAGTACAAACAGATTCAGAAATCAACAATCACAAAAAAGATATCAAAACCATTTTTTACCAAGAACACATCAAGAACAATCTCAAACCCTATTTCTCCAGAATCAAAAATTAACACAAAATTCAAAAAAAATTCATCACGATTCTCAGTGATTCATCGAAGAATCATCATCATTGAACCGGTTTCTCTGCAATTCAAGTGCGAATTCATCACCATTTGGTGACAAACTCCAGCACCGATCACAGAGAATCAGTGAGAAAAGAAGAGAAAGAAAAGCCGAACCCATAATCACCAACACAAATCCAGATCAACATCAATCAACACAAATCCGAACCTTAAGCTCACAAATCGAAACGCAAAGCAACGGAAGAGGAACGTGAAAAAGAAGGAAATCCGAACGTGAAAAAGAAGGAAATCCGAACGTGAAGAAGAAAGAAAAAGAAGGAACACAATCGAACCAAACGGAGAGCGAACCGAAAACGGTTAGAGGTATTTTTTCTTTCTTTTTTTTCGAAACTTTTCTTTTAGATCTAGGGTTATGTGTTTGTCTTTTGAAGTTTTTGAGTTGATATATGTATAGAGGAGGAGAAAATGATTTGAAAAAGTGAAAAAAAATTCAAAAAAGAGGTGGTTGGGGTTTTTCCGGCGGCGGCGCACCACCCTGGGGTGGCCGGCCACCGTGCCGGTGCAAGCTCTGCTCGCCGGAGAAGATGAATCTTCATCTTCTCCGGCCACCTTCTTCCCCTTTTTTTTTTTCTCGGTTTGATCTTAGAGAGAAGGGAGAGAGTTTGTTGTTTTTGTTTCTTAGAGAGACAAGTGAATTTGCAAAATGAAAGAAAAAACATGTGAAAGCTTTATATATTCATTTAATGGAGGTGGGGCGGGTCACCCATGGGTTGACCCAGTACCCGCCCCAGCTCATGACCCTGTACCAAGCCCATTTTTTATTCTATTTTACTGTTTTCACCCCCTTTTTTGGCTGTCTGCACCCCCTGCATTTGTGTAGTAATTTTTGTTTTTTTCAATTTCATGCGTTTATCTTTTTAATTAATTCACATAAGTTTTAGATTATATTTTCATGCATTTTTATTAGTGTCTTAATCTTCATATCATGCATTTTTTATTTGTTTATTTAAATTTTATCTCTTATGTTTTAGTTCATTTTAAGCTTTGAAGTAACATTTTATATTTTTTCTATTTTTGTCTAAAGTTTTAATTATTATGCATTTGTTATTTGATTATGGTTTAATTCCTATCTTATGCATTTTGTTTGATTAGCATTTTAAATATCCCGCATTATATAGTTTACCTATTAATTTAATCTCAAACTCATGCATTTTTCTAACTAATATTTTCTTTTTTTCGAAAACTTGCGTTTTATATTTTTTTAAATATGCTTCATGTCATGCATTTTATTTGGTAGTTATTCTAGTATGTGATGTTCTTTTATGCTTAATGTTTCGGTATATTTCATTTTTTTGCATTATCTCTAGTATAATCTCATGCATCTTTTAATTTTTTGTTATGTATTTATTTATCATACTTAGTATGTAATTAGGGAATTGATGTAATTTATTTTCGCGCATTTTTTTTTCTTCTTCTTTTGAGACCATAGAATGTATTTAGGGTATGTAATATGTAACCGGCACACGCACTGACACGCGCACCGACACACCACTTTATTTATCGCTTTATGCTTATTTATTTTTCCGCCGTTACGCGATTTCATCGTTAGTTTAGAGAAAAATATTTTCTTCAAAAAATCAAAAAAAAATCAAATTCAATTTTCTTTTAAATAAACCTTGGTATGTAATCCAAGTGTTTTTCCTTTTATTTTCCTTAATCAAATGTTAATTAATTTAATATCCACATTAGACATGGATTTCGTACAATTAAAATTAACCAACTTCATCGTATTTTCTTCTCATGCCTTGAGGCCTCTCATCTCTTCTTAAAACCTTTCTTTCAAAAATGTTAAAATCAATTCAACTCATCAAATAAGTTCTTTAGCCGAACTACTTGATTTTGATCCCGATTTATTTGGGTAAGTAGGCAAAGGGTTTCGACCCTTCCAAATCAATAAAAATAACCAAAAACATGCTTTTTCTTTCTCCTTTCTTTCACTTTAACTCTTAACTTTTTTAATAAGTAAAATTAATTTAGCGCAAGATTAGAGAATAGGTAGAAGGTTCCTATGGGATACCATAGTCGGTTCGGGTGCTTAACACCTTCCCCAATCGAAACCAACCTCCGAATCCAAGGTCTCATAAGGGTTTTTACTCACTTTTTCCCTTCCCGCGAATAAAAGTTGAGAGTTCAATGATTAAAGGTTCAAATCCGATCAATGATTTTGATACCCGAAAATCACGAGCACAGTCACATATGAGACTATGATGCATAGACATACAAGCAAAGACTCGACAATGCAAAATCACTCATATATTCAACAACAAAAATGTAATAGATCACCTCCATTTACATTGATCAACTTCAACAACAATTGTATTATCAAGAATTTACATCCACACAATCAACAAGTCACAATCAATAAAGAATCATCACCAAACAATTTCAACATGTTCACAACAACTCACCAACAATATCAGCATTATTTAACTTATGCATTCACCAACAATTCAACATGTTCACAACAACTCACCAACAACATCAACATTATTTAACATATGCATTCACCAACAATTCAACGTGTATACATTCATTAACAATTCAACATCGTTATAAAACGATAACTCCATACAATTTCTCATTATTCAAGTAAGGAGAAAATACACCAAATCATGATAAACATCATATTCAACACCTAGAAATCATTCACATATCTTCATATAATCATATCAAACTATACATAAAAGATTTCCGAGATAATCGGTCTTAAGGATTAAATTTAACAAAGTTCGTCTATGGTTAAGCAAAACAACCAACATATACTTTTCAAAGTAAAACAACATTAATGCCTCGACTATGTATGCTCTTAGATCACATATGTGTGCAGTTGAGCATACATACACAGTTCACCGGCTAATTACAACGAAATCATAGAAATCACAAAGTTCGCTTCTCTTATCACTTTTCAAAAAGAATTCCATTTTTCAAAGCAAAACAAGTTAATCATCGTTGAATTCATTCACAACCATTTTTAGAAATCATGTATTGCATAAAAACCCTAACCCTACATTTAGGAATAAGTTTGGAAACAATTGGATTGAAGAAAATTGCAATTTTAAGGTTTCTTGTCTGACAGAATCGTGGCACGTTGGTCACCCATCGTGGCACGATTTTTCCAAGACCGAAAAACACTAAATCCTGATCAAAATCGTGGCATGTTGGTCCCGCATTGTGGCACGATCTTGGCCTGACAAACATCATCAATTTTCCAACCTTCACGTTTTCGCTCAAAAAATCAAACTGTTAACCCGTTTTTGATGCCATTTTCGCCTACATGTTCCTGACACTTAGCTCTATCATAATCTGCAGGAAAATTCAAGTTTCGACCATCCCAAAATCATTCTCCAAAACCTCGCATAAACACTCATTTTTCAAAACGGTTAACAATCAAATTTTCACACGAAAATCCTGTTTTCTCCCAAACGACTCGACTAACACAACCACAACATTAAAGCAGAAATTCTACTAAGTCTATCTCACCCAACAACACCAAAAACTCAGTCAACCAATTCGTATATCAAAAATTCATTTTGGTCCTTCACATGAACAACTTAAAACAAACTTCACCAAATCAAACAACAACTTCACAAAATGGAATACTCATGGTGTAATTCAACAACAACAACATATCCAATTCAACAACAACTTCATTCAAACATGAATTCATCACAATCAACAACAACAACCCTAATTCACACCAATTTCATCCAAATTAAGCACAATTCACAATATACTCATATAAACATATCATGAACATGCAATTTCATCAACAACAATTCAATTATCATCGAATTCATATTCTCAAATATATCATTATAACGAGAGCACGAATTTCAACAATCAAGTCCACAATATTCACTTATTCAAATAAGCACTTTTGCATAGAATTAGAGAAGAAATTAAACTAAGAGATTATGATTGAAATCTAACCCTCTTACCTTAAATCTTCACAAACCTAAACTAGTGCTTCACTTTAGCTCCAATCCCTTGAGTTTATATCCTCTTCTTGCTCCCCAAGATCTCCTCTCTTCAAAACTCTCTCTCTAGCTCTTCTCTTGCACTTTCTCTCTCTTCCTCTTCTAAAACTTTTGTGAATGATAGAAGTAACCCTAATTTTCTGATGACATGGGTTAATAAAGTTTATTCTCTTAATGGACCTAATTCACCAAAGTTTCTAATTCATTAAACACAAGGTTTCTAATTTACTCGCTGTAAAATATAACGACTAAACAACGGTTCTAATTAATTATCTCCACGAACGTAGTAACTTAGTATAATTAATGATTCTCACTCGAAACACTAAAAATAACTCTTACCGTAAAATTACTAAATTACCCTTCCTCGCTAAATGACCAAAATACCCATAAGTCTAAAATGATCAAAATACCCTTCTAACACCGAATTCTACGAAAACATACAAAGAGGCATTTAATCACATACAAGCACAAGTAAACACAATTAAAATCAATTAAATTAAATCTAACAAAAAATCGGGCTGTTACAAAAGGCGCATGTGAGACAAGCAAAAAGCATGCCCTAGGCGCATGGTAAATGCCTTATGCGCATGGCTTTCCAAATTCATGCCCTAGGCATTTTCTCTGCCCTAGGCGCATGGTGTCTATATCCTGGGCCCAATCTCCAATTTTCCGTTGTTTTTAGGTCTTCGTCTTCAAATAACTTGTCTCGGTACTTCGGGAATAGAATTCCTCCCATTTGTAAGTCTTCTGAGGCCTCTTGAATCTCTGTTCTTGTTTCTTGAATCTACACAATTCTGCAAATGTTCTTGATTTGCCGATTTTCATGATTTCTTCATTAATTACTTCAAAAAACCCCTAGAATTGCTATGTTTCGGGAAAACTATAATTACAGACTCAAATATAGAAAACATTACAAAAGTCCTGAAATCATAGTCAATCGTTCTAATACTTCTCCTTTTTGCTGCTAAATCCTACTGAAAATAATTGAAATATATGTTAAGAATAACATAAGAGGACCTTTCATCAATACTCTAGTATTTATTTTGAAATTGAATATGTTTTAGCATTTAAACAAATAATAATTTAAACTCGGCATGAAAGTAGTAATTGAAACAAGGCTTAAATATGATAATCCTTCCTGTAATTTGGTCCAGTTTTGATTTTCGTCCCTGCTAAAAAAAAAATGAAAAACATACCTGCAAAAAAAAAATTGTTTTAAAAAGGTCCCTGGCCCCACTATTCAGCTGAAGTGGCATGGCTTTGGCTACGTGGCATTTGCTGACTGTGCAACTTTTGCCACGTGGCGCTGACGTGGCATACCACATAATATTAAATTTTAAAAAACATTTTTAAAATTCTGAAAATTGTTTTTTGAAATTAAAAAATTTAAAAAAATTTCCGATTATATATTTTTAAAAAATATAATTTTTTGAAATATGAAAAAAATGGAAAATTATTTAATTAAATAAAATCTGAATAAAAATTTGATAAGAAAATTGTCAATATTTTAAAAAAAAAATGAACATATAATTTTCAGATTTTCTCCAAGAACTTTTTTTTTATTTTTTGAAAAGTTATTTTCTCGTTCTTTGCAAAAAAAATAATTTTTTTTTAGAGAAAAAACTTCAAAAATTTAAATTTTCAAAAACTTATTTTTTTGACAAAAAAACTGTTAAAATTAAATTTTTTGAAAAAAAAAAGTGAAAATTAAGTTTTTTTAATTTGAAAATTATATATTAAAAATTTTCTTATCATATTTTACTTTCCAAAACTTTATTTCCAGGTTTAAAAAAAAAACTAATTTTCATTTTTTTTCATATTTAAAAATTATATGATCTAAAACATATTTGCAATTTTTTTGAAGATTTTTTTTTTATTTTTAAAAAATACTTTTTATGTTTTTATCATGTTGCATGCCACGTCATTGTCATGTGGCAAAAATTGCACAGTCAGCAACTGTCACGTGGGCAAAACTATACCAACTCAATGATGAAGTGGGGTCAAGGATCTTCTTAAAACAAAAAAAAAAATTGCGGGGATGTTTTTCAAAAATAAAATTGCAGGGATGAAAATCAAAACTGAACCAAATTACAGGAACAATTATCATATTTAAGCCTTGAAACAAAAAGAAAAATACTGTTGTGTAGGTTTTGAATTTAAGTATTATTACCTTTTATGCAAATGCTAAGTATCGTAAAAATTTGGAATCAATTTATACATATTGTCATCGGAAATGTATTTCATGTTGTCAATCAATTGAAATCATTAGAAACATTTTACTTTTATCAGTCACTTCTACATCGGAGCGGACTCACCATAAGGCATTCACTTCTAAGCCGGGGCAAACTCATCATAAGGTATAGTATGGTTGTAGCCACACCAGATTATTATCTAATTTTTTTCTTCATATACTAGACTTAAATAATGCATTATATACAATTTTTATTTTTTTTAAGAAATCAAAATGAGATATAAAACTATAACCTTACTCTCTTTCTGGCACAAGGTGTACCAAAAAAGAAAGCCACAATTTACATCAAATGTTCAACAAAACGAATCACAAATTAGCCAATTAATACCCACACAAACAAAAGGGTTTTGACACCAATTATGAAAGCTATAATGAAACACTGCAACTTTAGCTTTAAACCACCGGAAGGAAAGAAGTTTCACGTTTTCCAAAAGCTGAATAAGAGAGTTCTCTTTGCCATGAAATATCCTATCATTTCTTTCCTTCCAAATTACCCAAACAACAGCAAACCAAATCAGATGCATGAATGAGCACCTTGATTTGGCATATTCTGCACAAGTACCAAACTGATAAAAGTGATCAATAATATTATATGGATTAGCGGTATGCACGCATAGCCAACTCCGAATCAGCTGGCAGGCCTGACCAAACAGGGGACATAACAAAAAAAAATATGATGCTCTGATTCCTGGGACCGCAACCTGAAACACACAACTGAGCCTGATCATATGAAATAATGTCTCTACGAAACAAGTTTGTCTTGGAAGACAGTCTATTCCAAAAAAGCCGCAAAGTGAAAACTGAGACCTTTAGAGGGACGTCCTTCCGCCATAACAAGTCCACAGAAACATGGTAACAGACAATAACAAATTCTTACACTCCTCTAACAACTCCTCCTCACACACCCACAGTCTCCTCCGCCACTTTCAAACCTCGCCACCCGCATCCCAATCCCGTGCAAACAATTGCGCCACCGCGCACAATTTATTATCTGATAAATCATACAAGCGGCAGAACTGTCACAAAGAGGGACATCACCAACCCGCCTATCCAGCCGGAAATAAGTATTGGCACCATTATCGATACCACGACGTAAGTTATCCGAGAACCAACTGCCTAACATTGAACCACCACCATCACGAATACTAACAATATCCCTCCACCACACCGACCTCTCCCTCGCACCAGCCTTCAGCCACCCCCTCTCTAGGTCATATCTAGCGGCCAAGAGTCTAAACCACAAACCTCCTCTATCCACCACCATCCTCCAACACCATTTTCCCAACAACGCCATTTTAAACAACGTCATATTAAACTTCATAATTCTCCTTACCCCCAAACCTCCAACCTCCTTATCCACACAAATGGACGCCCTAATGCAATATGTGTTGTATTTTGTTTCATGTATTCTTAATGGTTGCAAGGAACCGAACCTGTGACACATTGGTAAAAAGGCGCGTCCAAACCATTTTTGTTGATGTATTTCATGTGTAACTAATACGCTTTGTTAATAAATATAGTTTCTTTGATATTTTAATCACACCAATATAAAAAGTCTAGGTCCACCCCTGCTTCTACATCATGCACATAATTAGTTGTGACTTGTGATGTATTGACACTGAAACTTTTTAGATTAAAAATGTATGAAAATTAAACTTGTGAAAAAAAATTGTGAGTTTTAAAAATATATTATCATAAATACATGGTGGAGGATAATGACTTTGGCAATGATTTTGACTTAATAAAGGGTGGCAAACTTTTGTTTGGAACTTCACTTTATATATTTTTATTTTCTTTTTGTGAATACATAATTTGATTTTTGTTTAATAGCAAATATATATAAGGAAAAGATACCGAATAAAGCAGCACATGCAACTCCACCAAATACCCATCTCAAAGGAATGATGAACCAAGCCTACACCACTAGGGACAGGAGACACAAAAGACCAGGAAAACAAACCCCAAAACTCAGTCATAATGGAAACCAGAACCACGAGGAAAAATGGATTTTGTCAACCCATTCTCCTCATCTAAAACCTTTACTAAGAAACACAAGATCATTTCAGGTTATTGAGATACATCACACAACAGTATGTCAGATAAACAAATGACCGCATCTAATCTTGTTTATGTTTATAACAAAGCTACTAATCCATTGAGGAATAGTAACAAAGCAATTTAGTTTTTGTCCTGGATAAAATCAAACTCCAGATTATTGAGATACACTCTAAAAAACACAAGATCATTTCAGGTTATCGAGATACACCACACAACAGTATGTCAGATTAACAAATGACCACGTCTAATCTTGTTTTTGTTTATAACAAAGCTACTACAAAAAAAACCTTAGTCAAATGGATGCTTTAGATAACTTTTAAAATATCATATGCAACATTTTGCACCAAAGTGAGTGACACAAGATAACCAAAGTTTACAGAAAAGGAGAGGATTGTGTTAGGCAGTCGATAACCAGCATAAAACTTTGTTGAATCTCTAATACCAAGATAGCCAAAGTTGATAGAAAATGAGCTTTATATCCATTCATTCAATTCTTGAAACAAGAAATTCATTAAGCTAATCTATACAAGGGTTGGTTGTCTCCGGAACACTAAAGAAAAAAATTTGCATTGTCTTAGTGACTAAAGATTGTTATTCAAAAGTCTCATGATAAGCATGTTTTTTGCAGGATGCATGCCCTAGTCTTCTACTTGGAGCTCTTACTATCCACTGCATCCTTGAGTTTTGTCCCTAATGCAAATGCCAGAGGAGGAGGAACAGCATTACCAATCTGCCTGTGCTTGTGAATGATGTTACCATAAAATTGATAGCAATCTGGAAAGCCCTGTATTTATAAATGAAAAAGATCATAAGTGAAAAATGATACTGGATCATATGAGAATTTCCTATCACATTTTTCAAACTATGGACGTCTTTTTCCTAACCACATTCGGATAGCATGATCAGAACTCTTCATAATAAATTGAATGAAAATAACACATTAATCCATAATATAGTTAATGAGTTCAATAGTCTTACTATTATGACACGTTGTATAGATATCTCCATAGTTAATTTCCAATTTGGTTAGGTTTCATTTCTTATCATAAGGGTGACAAGTAACTTGAGTAATAGACTTACTTGAGATCGGGCACATTCGCGAACAGTAAGAATTCTATCTTGATCAGGATGGAAGCACATTCCAACCTTCCCCATTGGTTGAGGGTCGGTGATGGAAGTTGGGAAATTTCCTTGCCAGTCCAATCTACCAAACAGTCCCTTCCATTGATTATGCCTCTTAGCAGTGTTTGGCAAGCACCACGGTATCAAATCAACAAGTTGTCCACTTGACAGTTTTATCTGTGCATTATATTTGATAACATTAATTAAATTAACAACACAAAGAATGTCATGCTAAAATTCACAAAGATTTCAGTTTACCTTTTCATCTGGAAGATCACGCCAATCACAACCTGGCCTCTTGGGAATTTTCTGACATCGAATCAAGTTCAACTCATTCATCTCCTTTGATATATGATCAGTCAACACAGCCATATTGCCTCTAATTTTCTTTTGAAACCATGAAACAGGATCACTTTGGTACTGCAAACATAAAACCAAGTGTAAATAACCATTAGTGTCCCTTTAATTAACAATGATTTTTTCTTTCCAAAATTTTTTTAAAAAGTGAGAAGAGTGTCGAGTTAACTCAAACTATTTCAAAGGGAAAAAGATAGATAACATGTATCTTTATTGTTTTACATACCTCCATGTTTGTCCTAGAAGCTCCATTGCCTACAGCTGGGAGTTCACCAATGGTATCACGAACAGTTATTGCACGTAATGGAGCACCATTTGCGGTACTGCGGACGGCAGCATACTGGACTTTTTCTGACAATGTGATTTTCAATTCAGGAGCAGAAAAGACATGCATTGGTTCTGGCCACTCTGGAAGCACGTCCTCTGGAGAGGCAGCCCATATAAATGCCCTTTTTCTTGACTGTGAAACACCAAAAGCTCCAGCCTCAAGGATACCGAACCTCACCTTTTGAACAAAATAATCAGCATTGATTAGTTCCTCAAGATTCTATTCAACTCCAAAGTGAAATAACTTGAGAAAAAAGATACAGTTATGCAACTATTACCTGATAACCCATCTCAAGAAGTGAAGCCAAAGTTAAACGGAACGTCTGTCCTTTATTAAAAGACACAAAGTTCCTCACATTCTCCAACAGGAAATACCTTGGCCGGAAATAATCAGCAAAGGATAAGAATGCCAGTATCATCTCACACTGAACTTTACTCCAGGTGCTTGTGTTAAATCTATTCATCCCAGAGAAACCCTGTAAAAACAAATTATTCAATAAATTAATCACCACAAAGTATCAACAGCGGCGTAAGGCAAACAAAGTCACGAGCTCCACAAACCTGGCATGGAGGTCCTCCATTAATGAAATCAACTTGCCCAGGCAAGGGTAAATTATTTAAATCCTTCTCATCAAGTTTAGAGGCCAACTCTGCAGCCTCTGTCGTTGTGATACAATCATCTATGTCTCCACATTTCTCCATTATAGCCCTGCATTACAATAACTTATGAGTAAGTTAAATGTGTACCGCTTTATTCAACCTTGTGGCCTGCTATATTTTCTCTCTCATATCATTTACCTAAGAATAACATTGCAATTGTTAATAAACACCAATGCTTCAGGATGATTAGCTTTAAACGCATTCCCAGCTGGTTCTTCATACTCGATAGCCCATTTAGTTGATGAAACACCTGAAGCAAGAAAGCAGTAACACAAGTTACATCATGCATATATACATATATTTGATTTTCTTTCTATAACGGAAAAGGGAGTTAAACTTACCAGACTGATGCAACCCCTCTGATAGGCCACCGCATCCTGCAAAAATGTCCAAGGTTGCTAAACGTTTTTCATTTGATGTTTTTCTTTCTAGATCAGGCTCTGAAATGCTATCTCCCTCTTTAGATTTTCCCTTTTTCTTTCTAGCTGCAGCATCAGCTGTGTGTCCAGTGGAATATTTTACTTTGATATGTGCTGGCAACTGTCAAGCAAATGAAAAATAAAATAGTTATTCGGTGTAAAATAGTCCACACTACTTCAAAATAAAAAGTATTAAAACTTCATAAAACATTAAACGCCAATGCCTTTGCAGATTTATCTGAGGATTAACAAGCATATTATAAAGTTATAACAGGGTCAAAAATACACTACCTTCTTGAGTGCTCCAGTGGCAGGATCATACAAGAGCTCACAGAAAAAGACATTATTGAAGATTCCGGGGGCACATCCTTCAGGTACATCAATCTTTTTCCTGACTTCACATTTACCTTCTATGGATTGTACAGATATTGTACATGTTTCATCACTGTAATACACCTAAAAGCATAAATCAAGATATCTGAGTCAATATAAACAGTTGCACAGAGACCATGAACAACAGTATGAACACACAAAGATCAGGTCACTTATCAAAGTCAATTCAGAACAAGCATAACTGACTTAGTACCAATATAAGAAAAATCATTAAGTTATATTAACTTGTATGTAACTTTTTACCTCTTGCACATCAGAACAGTATGCCTTCTCACTTGATACATCTTCCGGTCGGAAGAACCTTCTGACTTTGATATTTGTAGATTTTATTTCAGCTTGTTTTGTTTCATTCTTGGCAATGATCTCAAGCACTTGGCATATAACATAAGCTCTCAGCCCTACGTTCCTCCCACTCTTATGAGTTCCCTGCTCTATTTTTTCCTCAAATTCAAAAGGACTGACATAAACATAGTCATTGAGAGAATATTCAGTTCCCTCCAATACAAAACTAGACTTGGATGAATTTACTTTGAAAACGTCCTTCTCCTCTTCCGCTTCCTGTAACTTGCAAGATTTACAGATGCCAGACCCTAGACCCAGCGTATCAAACGGAAGGCTAAAGAAAGCACCTCTTTCAGGCCAGTACAAGCTTTTACAGTAATATTCAGTAGGCAGACCTTTCTTTTTCCTTTCTTCTGCTCTTTCCCTGTCGATTTTATCTGCAACGATGTTATCCTTTCGATGTTGATGCCCCCAAGGTGTTTTTCGGATGCTTACAACATCTATCTGCTTAACATCCTGCAGTCCCAAATCCCTGCACTCATTAGTCAAAAACACCTCTCTCTCGTTAGCTGCATTGCCAAGAACAGTCTGACAACCATGCTGCATCATTCTACCGTGAAACATTTTTTTCCCACCCTTCGATTCAAACATATATTCAACGTAATATATATCAGGAAGTTCATCCGATTCATCTACTTCGACTGACACGGATATTCCAACAGAAACAACTTCACCATGAATAATTGCCTGCTTATAAAGAAGCAATCCAGAACTGGTCTTCCCTTCAGGACCCCCTTCCCATCTAATTTCTCCGTCATCAGAAAACGCTTTAGTTTGTTTGGAAACTGAGTGCGGCTTTTGCATTCCCTCCAACAGTACTGTCTCCACCTCCGCATCCTCATCTTCATTCTCTTCCTGTTCCTGTTCCTCCGCTTCATCATCATCATCCTTTACTTCACTAGCAATCACCTCTTTTGAATCCTCCGGCAAGTGGTTTGAGTAATACTCTCCCCATATTTTGTTTATCAGCTTTGTTGTTGTGGCTTGCATAGCTTTTCTTTTGGATACAACAGGGGCCATTGCTGCCCTGGGATTTAAATTTGGCTCACTCCTTGGCAACAGTTTCTTCTTCTTCATCAACCATTTGGTATGGTGCCGAGCTTCCATTTTGCTCGTAAGACCGGCCACAAAAGGACACTTCCTGATCTTCTCATCTGGAAATTCTGCAAACAGTTGCAGAATTATCTGTCCGTGGACAACAACATATCTCTCAACAGCCAATGCATCAGAAGAAATGTATGACTTATTGTCTTGACTGAACTCGGATACTTTTTTGATGACATCTCCAAAGGAAAGTCGTGATACACGGCTCTGCTCCTTCAACAATGTGATAATGCTTATAGCAATCCTTGCAGTTTTCAATACGGTGTCGTACCAAGGAGAGTACTGCTTTGATGGTTTGCCAAGTCTATACCTGAAAGAAATCAAATATGGATGAATATTTTTCAAAGCAAAGTAGGACATTTATAACAAAAATACTCTAAGATTTGATGGTTTGCCAATATGGCGCTATCATACATTAACATACAGAAAAGAAATAAAAAATAGATCGCATTTAAGTTAGAGAAGAGGTACCATACCAGGCCATATCTGTTCGGATGGATATGAAAACCATAGACGACCCAAATTCAATCATCCATTCTTTTATAGCACTCAGATAAATTGGAATTCCATCGTTGGCCTGTTCTCCAGAAGCACTGGAAGATTGGCCAGCCTCTGTATCAAGATTGAACCCACTTCCATCATCTGAGGTCATTACACCTGATCCAAAGATTGTAACATCAATTTCTGAGCAAGGTTTCATAGGAAGAAGTTCCAAGGAAATCAATCTAGAATCAGAGTTGTATAAAGCCCAGTTATGCAGCATGCTTCTAGGAAGATCTTCAGTATCGTACACGTCATAGTCGTTATCAAAAACGATAAATTCATCTGTTTCTTGAAGAGAAGTTTTATAATAAGCAGGCAGAGGGTAATCATTTGCTATCTCATCTTCATTGATTTTGATATAGAATTTGTTAGATGACGAGGATGATCTAGGGTTTTTCCTCTGCTTCTTTGATTTCCAGTACTCTTCTTCCTGCAACAGTCTTGCTAGCTTTGCATCTTCATCTTCTTCATCTACAGCCATCTGATCCTTCTTCTCTTCATCCACGGTTCCCGAACCAATCCTTAAAGTTGCATTTGATGGCATCACTTGTGCATTTGCAAAGTTTGCTTGTTTCTTGCTCTCATCTCTAAGAGCAGCAAGAGCAGGAATCTCTGTGAACCCCTTGTCATTGGCTTTCAACGTCATGTCTAAGCCAATGAGCTGCTTATAAATAAAATCGCCCTGAGAAACGATGAACTCCTTCAGAGATGCAGCTCCAGAAAAGTACTTGCTACCACTCATGGTCCGTGCCAGGCCAGCAAGTAACTCATCGAGACTGATGTCAGGGTCTCCACCAGTAGACTTTGTTAGCTTTTTGTATACTTCAATGCAAGCACGGGCCTTTTCAAAGAATTGATCATAATACTTTTTGTAACTAGCAGCTGGTTTCAGGCAATCGTAATCAGCAATATCAGTAGAAATCCATATCACTGGAGCACCCTCTTCATAACCAGATATATCCCACGACTCAATTCGACCAAAGCCTTCACATCGGACACCTTGTTCTTTTTTCTTGTCTGTACTTGCTTCCAGTGGCAATATAAGTCCAGTGATAAACAAATCATTGAGTTCAAGCATCTCAAGTTGCTGTGCTGCACCAGATTCATCATGAAGGATAAAGTCTGTGATTCTTCTATTTGGGCGGCCATCTTCCTGTCCAGCAGTCATACGGACAGCAAGAAATTCTTCTTCTACAACCTGATCCTTCTTTGTTTCAATAAGATCAGACTTATCAGATTTGGAAAAAGACTTCTCCTTCAAATTTTTACTTGCAGCAGCACTCGCTGATCGTTTGGGCATTTTACGAGTAGGAGCAGGTTGCTCACTGCTCTCTGACAAACTTCGCTTCTTTTGCTTGCCACCAGCCATAACTTCCTCTTCCGTGTTCGAAACAACGGGGTCCTCTTTACTCGTGCTGTCCTTAACACCTAATTTGAACAAAAAGAGAAAAAAATTACATATTCGATAACGAAACCAAGGAAAGTATTGTAAAAGCAACACAGGGCATCGGAGCAGATCGTGAAATATAAATAAGGGATTTATAAGCATCATAATCATCCACATTGCCTGAACTGAAAAATAGAAGAACAAAAAGGGAAAGGAAAATGAACATTCTCGCAAAATCAAATCTATAATAAAAATCCACAAGAAATGAGAGGAAGGAAATAAACAGCGATACATCTGATGATCTGAAGGCAGAACAAGCATCTATACAGATATCTTTCCTCAGATATTTTTCACATGGCAAAAATAAGATTAATAGCAGTAATTGCAAAAATAAAAATAAAAACTGTGATTAATTCAAATGATAAGAAATCGGGAATAAGGGGGGAAAAAACAACATTAGCACAGCAAGACACAAGGGCAATGGGAAAAAGAAAGAAAAAAAGATAACACCCATTAAAAGATATAAATGAGTGTAATTTTTACATTGCCTGATAGTTAATTGAGAATCACACAAATCAATAGCAATTAATTTAATTAAACCTCACATTTATTGGGAGCTAAAACAAATTTTTCCTCTATGCAAACATCAGATAGATTTCCAAAGGATTTTATCTGTTTTTGCTCTGTTTCCTTCTTACTGTTAAAATTAAAAGTAAAAAATCTACATAGAAATGTGAAGTTTAATTGCTATTTTTCTATGGATCACAATACATTGCTAACATCTTGTAATTAACCCTAGCAGTATTGCATTAATGAGCACACATTAGTTTCACAATCTACCACTGCTGCAAAATTTGAATTGAAAAATTTAAAGTCATCAAAACAGAACAGCGTATCACTTATTAGTTAAGCAACCAATAAGCTTGGTCACCGATGCTCATAAGTACATCAAACAAAAATAAACAATTCATTCAAGTCATAGACATAATAAATAAAGCACTGCAGTTAACAACGCAAAACCCAAATTAATACAAAATTTCAAACAAATCGATTGCATGTTTTGATTAGGAAAAAGTACTAATAATTCTGAAAGTACTAACAACGCGAAAAATTGACCTAAATTCCCAGACAGTGCAAATCTACTACTGTTGATCTAGTTTACGATTGAACATTCCAAAGTATATACAATCAATCAATCTGTTTGTTTTGTTTACAGTTGAATCATTTGATCCCAGAGAAACTACAAGTCTCTTTAGATCTAGATTCCTTTTCGATCAATGTATGCTTGAAGGTTTTCAACATTAAACCAAATCTAACATTAGGTTTTTCAAAAATCTTCAGAGAGAAAAAAACAACAATTGTGCCCTAAATTCCAATATATCAATAAACAGTGTCAACCAGCCCCAAAAGAAACCATTTGCAAAATAACAACAATAATCGCAAAGTACAAAGCTATTATGGTTTCAAACCCTAGAACCACGGTAAATCCCGAAGGACAAATCGCAACAACAATGACAATATATTACTCCCTCCGGTCCTGACATTTGACTTTTTTTTATTCAATGCATAAATGATGAATTTGGTCTATATTCTAGACCAGATACATCAATTACTTAATGAATCTAAAAAGTTGATTTTTTCTTATAAATAGGGCCAGAGGGAGTAATATAAACAACAACAACAATAATCACCGCTTAGAAAGCAGATCATGGCTGAAAAAAAAAAACAAAAACTTTCACCGCATAGCAAAGTTCAAAGTTGTTGGCTTCAAATAATAAAAACAATGACAATAACAATAATCACTGCTTAGAACGCAGATCATGGTTCAAGTGACAACAAAAATTTCCAGTCAAATCCTATCAAATCACAAAAACTACTATGGATTCAAACTTAAGTGAAAGTTCCAACCTCAAGTCCGCTGCACTGTTTTCCTAAGGTAAATTCTGATTGCCCCGTTCTCCTCAACCCCTAAACTTCCTTTTAACTAAGGACAAAGGGGTGAGGGCTTACAGAGGATCCCAATAGGATAATACCTCAGAAAAACGATGATTCAGACTTCAGATCGGAACATTAACTAAAAAACACAAAAATTGAATCTTTAACACAAAAATCCTTCAAAAACGTAAATGGGTATGAACAGATTCAAATAAAAAATCAACGATAAACTTTCAAACATCATCAAAAACACAAAAGGGTATCTCCAGATTCAAATAAAAAACCGTAAATCATCAATAAACCTTCAAACATCATCAAAAACCACGCACACACGCTGACCCGTAAAATGAGAAAAAAAATTACACAGCGAAAAAATCAAATCTTTTACACATAAATAACGAGAAAACGTAAAAGGGTATCAGAATATTCAATTAAAAAAACAAAAAATCAACAATAATCATAAAAAACAACACACAAAAAAAACCCATTAAATCAGAACAAATAAACACAACCCAAAAGCACTAAACAAGTTTAATATACCTGCGAAATCGAAAACCAAAGCAAAATTGCAAGATTGAAGCACAAAGATAGAGATAAATAAAACCCTAAAAAAAAGGAGTATATTTATATTACCAGGATCTGGAGAATTGAGAAGAGAAGCGGAACCCATGAGTTGAATGATTTTCTTTATATGCAAAACGCGGAATTTTGTTGAATCGATGTGAATTTTGATGAATCGTTTTGGCTTAGATGGAAGAAAGTGAGGGTTTTGTGAAATGGTGTGATGGATTTGGCGGGGAATGCAATATTGGGGTATAGGGATTTTCGCGCCTACTGGTCTTACAAGTTTTCATTTTTATTTCATTTTGGATAACACTCACTTTATTCTCCGAACGTATATCGAATAGTCACAATAATTCTTTAATTAAAATAGCATTTGATATGAAAATATTTCGTTAATATTGCTATATTAATCATTTAATATAATTATTTATTTCATATCAGTTCTTATAAGCATTTACTTCCTTCGTTTTAAAATGAGTGTCGTTTTAGCCAATTGTACACAGATTAAGAAATGCATTGATTAAAAGAAAGAGAGATGTTATTTTACCAAATTATCATAATTAACTATTAGTTTGTTTTTCATTAAAGAAAAAATAATACTTTGAAAGTAGTGTATAAAGTATTAATTGAAGGGTAAAATTAAAAAGAAAAAGTTATTATTGCATTGAAAACTGAAAATGATAGTCATTTTGAAACAAATATTTTTGGCTAAAACGACATTCATTTTAAAACGGAGGGAGTAGTTGTTGTCATTTTAGTCCCTATATGAAAAGATTTATTGTGGGAATTGAGGGATATTTTAGCATCAGAAACTATTTTGACTAACAAAATGTACATTCAGGTAAAACCAAATATTATCCTTCAATATAATATTTTGACTATTACCCCTTTTATTTTTGACCAAATATTATCTTTATACAATTGTGTAAACTGATCTCTCGAGTCGGATAGTATTGTAATGGATGGTAAAAATTTATCTTAAAATATTTCGCGATATCGTGTTTTGATAGTTGGATTCGAATCTAAGAGTGATTTTCTTACATTTTTTATTTTTTTAATTGGATATCATCAACGCGCAATTGTATAGACTTGTTATTTGAGTCTAGTAAGACCGCAATGGATTTATTTGAGTCGGGTAAGACCGCGATGGATTGTAAAACTTTTTTTTAGTAGATTTAGCATTGTCGCATTTCTAGAGTTGGTTTTCGAATATAAGACTGATCTTCTTGCTTTTTTTTTTTGCTCAAACTAAAATCATTTGCTTGCAGATGAATAGACTTATCTTTCAAGTACAATATGATTGTAATGGATGATAAATCTCCATCTTAAAAGATTTAACACTATCCATTTGCAGGGAATCTAATGCATTTAGTTAAGCAAAAAGAGTTTTTTCTACCATATCATTAACGTGTTAGGTTTTTTCTTTGCTTTCTCATTTAGTGTTTATCTTACCATTGTTGTCATCTTTGTTAGATTTCAGAAATGGTTTTGTGAAAGTAAAAATTATGTCTAACTCAAAAAAAAAAGAGACAAACATTTGAGGCAAATCTAACTCTTAACAAACTTAGACAGGAGTAGTGGCTATTAATATGATCTCGTAACAAGTTAAGTTGGTGCAGTAAAATAATTAAAAATTGAAAAGAAAAATATAGAATATAAAAAGATATAAAATTACAATAAAGATGCGTAAATTTTAATTTGTGTGGTGTTTTAATTTTTTTTGTTATTGCTATTTTCAATTTTTTTTAGTATCTTATTACTTTTATTATTTTCTGTTTTGAAAAATCTAGTCACGTATCAAGTTTATGTTTGGATGTGTGTTTCTGTCGCCAAACACATGCTTATGCAGCAACGTGGAAATGGCAAACACGCGTCAAGTGTTGACAAATACTCTCTCCATTTCAAAATATATGTCCAATTTTTGCAATGTGTACTATTCACTTGACTTATTTTGACCATACTTTTTAACTAATGTATAAATACAAATATTAGCATGTAAGATGTTGTTTGATTCGTCTCAACAAATATTTTCAAAATATTAAATTTTTATAATTTTTTATTTTTGATAATAAAAGATATTAACGGTCAAAATTATGCATTGGCATATGTGAAGTGGTTGACTTGGACATGTATTTTGAAACGGAGGGAGTACAAAATTGTAAATTTCAATATGCACATCCACGTATCAAATATCTTTCTAATTTTTGGAAACGTGAACTATGCTTGCAACTTGCAAGATAGTGTTATTATTCTATTTAATAACCATTTATCTTTCTCTTTCATATTCTCTCTTTTTTTAACTCTATTTTCACTCGTTTATTCATTTTATTTTTTCTTTAACTTTTTGCTCTATTTATTTTTACTCTTATATGAAAATTACGGAATAAATATTTGTTATTGATGCATAAAAAAATACGACATAAATTTGTTTGTAGTTGATTCTAGGTTGAACAATGCGTTATTGGTTATGAATTGTAAGACTAGTCGCCTTCCCATTTTATATTTGGGTCTGCCTATAGATGGTGATTCGCTACAATTAAGATTTTGGTCTCCTTTGCTTGATCGAATTAAGAGCAGGATGTCGGGTTGGAATAGTTGTAACCTTTCTTTGGGGATCGATTGGTACTACTTTGAAGCATGTTATGTTCTCTATACCAGTCTATTTTCTTTCCTCGAGGCTCTCTCAAGTATAATATATTCCATTAGACCTATTTTTAATGCAATTTTTGGGGGAAAGTGAGGAATGTATAAAATATTTGTGGATTAAATGGAATAATGTTTGTTTGAAAAAGGGATAAAGAGGAGTTAGGGGGGTTAGGAGGTTGCAAGAGTTTAATATAGCTTTACTTGGTAAGTGGTTGTGGAGGGTGTTAGAGGAGAGAGACAGTTAATGGTACCGAGATTTTGATTGCTCGTTATAGCGAGGAAGATGGAACATATGTTGTATTTGAAGGAAGGAGGTTCAGTGGGTGATATGATTTAGCGGATAATAAAATGGCGATAGTAGCTGATTCACACTCTTTGGTTTAGGAGGTGAATGGTGAGGCGTGGAAGTGGCATAGGCAACTGTTTTACTGGGAGAAAGAGCAGGTGAGGGAGCTTAGCGAGCTTGTAACAACTATTGTTTTGCATGAGATTATGGCGGATAGGTGGGTTCGGACGTTAAACTCGACAAAACGGTACTTGGTGAGTACTTTGTACGACTACTTGACTGCTACAAATATTTATGTTACATCTAAACGTAGTTACAATATTTGGTTAAAAGCGGTTCCACTTAAAGTTTCTATGTTTGCTTGATTTTTGTTTCTTAACCGCATACCGACTAAAGATAACTTTATTGTGATGAGGGCTATTAATTACAATGACCTTCTTTGCATTGGAGGGTGTGAATTTAATGAAGATAAAGACCGTTTATTTGTCAGATGCGGTATTTTGGGAGGTTATGGTCTTTGGTGTCAAATTGGTTGGACTTTGAATCAGTATCAACAGTTTTCTTCATGAACATTATCTACATTTTGGTGCTTCATGTAGCTTTTCCAAAAGGGAGGGGCATCCACTGAACATTGTTTGGATTTTTTTTGGTTTGGATAATTTGGAATTAGCGCAACGGACGTCGTATTTTTTAGTATAAAGAGAAAAACTTACAAACTTTATGCGATAAAATTAAGTTGCAGTTTTATTAGTGGTTGAAATCAAAATATGTTACATTTTATTACAATTGTCACGTTTGGGGGCTTCATCCATTGTTGTGTTGTATTCTAGGTGATTTTTTTTTTGTTCCTTCAATTTTTCATGACTTTGTTGTAATTCTATGTAGTCTTCTATGACAAGTATTGTAATGGAAATATTACCATTTGTGATATCTCATTTTAGTTGTTGAAAAAAAATCTAACAGTAACTATTAAATTAAACGCACTAACTTTAATATTAATGTACATAGTAAGTATTCTAAAATATACATATAACATACCAATTTGTATCATAAGTCTAATACTAGCATAGCGTGCAAATTAAATATACTAAGAATATATATATATATATATATATATATATATGAATAACACAATCTTATCAAAAAAAATTATTAAATAAATAAATAGTATATTACTCAAGATATTAATTAGATTAAATAAATAAATAAACTAACCGAAAATACATATCAACGATGGTAGAGTAGGGCGGTCAGAAAGGAGATTTGGTATCACGTTAGCGGCGACGGCTAGTGGTTGTGGTGGCACAAACAATTTCAAAATAAGATAATGGTGGTAGCAGACGAGAAGTTGTGGAGAAATCATCCACAAAGGGGACTAGAGATGGTGGAGAGAGAAAGAGAAGGGGGGGGGGGGTAATGGAGACGAGAACTGAGAGAGAGATAGAGAATAACTTAGAGAGATAAAGCAAAGAGAGGAGATGAAAAGTAAGAGTGGAGGGGAGAGCGTTTATGGTCTCCCTTAAATGAGATTTTCAACATCTAGCCTGAGCTATCACAAATTGAAAACAGCTAAGTATTGACTAAAAGATTCCATTGAAATTGTGTAACCCACATATTGACTCTTTTTTGTTACTTAGGGTGGTTCTCTCGGGAATGTGCAAGATTACTTTTTCTTTTCTTTTCTATTCTGACAAATTTGCCCGTTGAAAATGCAAATAATCACAATGATACCATACTTGTTGGTGAGAATACTTGAAATAATAATTTTCTTGTTGTGTATTTTAGCAAATAATGGAACTTTCTTCAACAACAACTATTTAACACAATAACAATTATTTAGCACAACTAATAACTTTTTTTTACGCAATACAATTAATAAACAACTTGTTCTAAGTTTAATGATATTGTATATGAATTGAATTAATATATTCTTTCACTGTACGTTTATTTTACAATACAATCCACTAATGTGTTGTCGCATCAATTAATGAATATGAAAACACTTTTTTTTAATATAGATACATGTTTATAACATTTCATTAATAATAATAGATTCAATAATACTGGGTATGTTAAGATAAACAGCGGGACTAGTGAGAAATGTGGATTTTTGTGCAAGCGCATAAGTAGGCGCATTTGCTTGCCACCTAGCAAACTCCACCCTAGAGTTGGTAAAAGAAGAATGACAAAAAGAAATAATGCACCCAGATTCAGAAATGTCATCACAAATAGGATGGAAGGCATCACAAGTGATCTTGGAGTCAGTCTCAAAATCAATATTGTCAAACTGCATATCACTCAATCATTGTATATTAAATACAAGGAAAATTGACAGCATTCGTCCAAGGAGCACCTCCACGAACAATAAACCGGGCCTGAAGGATGCTACACCACACATAACTAGGATTGTGGCCAAATTGTGTCGTGAGATAAGTATGGGAAGGAAAATATCGTGTTTTAAAAGTATGAGTTACAAGAGAATCAGGTTCCGTGAGAAACTTCCAACCCTGTTTACCAAACATAGCCAAGTTGAAAGCGAAGAGGTCCTTAAAACCCATGCCCCCATGAACCTTATACATCGATAATTTATCCCAACTCATCCAGTTAATACCGCATTGAGTAGTTCTACAATGACCCCACCAAAAGGAATTCATCATCTTTTCGATGATATTAATTAACGTAGCTGGTAACTGAAAAATGCTCATAATATATGAAGGGATGGCTTGCAAGATAAATTTAATCATAACCTCACGTCCCGCCTTAGATAAAATTTACCACTCCATAAATTAATTTTTTGCCAAACTCGATCTTTTATATAAGCAAAAGTTACATTTCGATCCCAATAAAAAAACTTTTATAATCGTCTATGTAGAGAATTAAATTATGTCTATCGAAGTTATAATACAATGTCATAATCTTATTATTGAGTTGATACATTAAGCTATATAACATGCGAGGAAGACAATTCTAAAATCAACCGTAAAAAACTGGGGGGAGGCAATTGTTTTAGTTTTAAAATCAATTTTCTATTAAAAAAGTTAAGATTTTTTTAGAGATTGTAAAAAAAATGAGGTTATTACTATTTGTTTACTATCCATAAAAAATTATTTTTTTAATATGGTTTTTAAGTTATCTTTGTACTACCTCCTTGTTTTTTTTTAAATAGATATTGGAAAAAGTTAATTCTAATAACTTTTTAATGTATGATTTTTATAAAAAAAAATAGGTTTTTTTCCTTTTGCACGATCTATGAACACACTGCATCACTAAATGTGAGTTGTTGTATAGATGTTTATGTTACTCCAGTGCAAAATACATGTCCATCCAACATCAGAATACTCACAATGGAAGATAATGTGAGAATGAATTTCATTCTCCTTCTTATACAAAATACACAATTGGTCACAATGTATATCAACTTTATCCAACTTATCACGAGTTGGCAATCTAGCATGTATAGCTAACCAATTAACAAACAAACACTTTAGAGGAATTGGGTTATTGCAAAATTTACCTATAGAAAAGTTTGGTTGCTTTTTGTTTTTTGAACAAGACAAAATAAAATATATTAATACCATAGAAGAACACCAACGTTTAAACAACAGTAGCACCCTAATAAAGAAAATGGAACAAATCACAAAAGGAGAAAGCCACACACCATGATAGCCAAAACCAAAAGTAGGATAATTTGCTTTCAGTCACGAGAAAGAAAACAACTTAATTTTATCTATAAGTTGATGAGATGATGTCGTCTTATTGTTAAAAATTATGTTATCTCTTTCATTCCAAATTACTGAAGCACAAGAGAACCAAATAAAATGCAACATGGAACGCTAAGCTTTTGAGACACTTGATGAATAACCAAACTGAAAGAAATGGTGTGCAATACCGAAAGGATATACCGAAGAAAACCCATCCAACTACGCACAATATGCTAAAGAGAACTAAAGACATTACAACCCAAAAACAAATGATTTCTTGAACATTACCATAAGCATTTCGAAAATACTTGGCTGCATCGAAGACATTTTTAATATTCGTGAAGCTTGTGAAGGAACTTTGAAATTTAGTAGATTTCTCCCTTTTGTGTAGTACTCATGAGCCCTTTTACCCACAAGATATCATTTTTTTTTAGCTAAGTTCCATAATTGTTTACTAAGAGCAACTTGATTTCAACATTTCAAATCAATGACATACCACCCATCAGCTATCTTAGATAAAAATACTTACCCCCAAGTAATAAGAGCTCTTTTTGAAACACTATATCTACTAGTTCAGAAAAACACTCTACAAGCAGTCTGAAATTAATTTGAGCACTTTATGAGGAAGAGAAAATACTTGGCCCCAATATATTTGCACACCAAACAACACTGATGATGACATATCATCTTACATTATTTTTATCATGTTTTTCAATCATTTTCAGTAGGTTTTAGCAGCAAAAAGGAGGAGTATTAGAGCAATTGCCTCTGATTTCGGGATATTTGTAATGATTTCTATATTTGAGTCTGTAATTCTAGTCTTCCCGAAACATAGCAATTTTAAGAGGTTTTGAAGTAATTCATGAAGAAATCATGCGACTCGGCAAATCAAGAACATCCAAAAATTTATGAAGACTTTGGGAAGATCAAAAAAGAAGATTCAAGAGGCCTCATAAAACTTTACATAGGGAGAAATTCTGTTCCCAGGTCCCAAGGCAAGTTATTTGGAAGAAAACACCTAAAACGACGGAAAAACAGAGAAAACTGGGCCCGGAGCACACAACCATGCACCTAGGGCATTGTGCAAGCTCACTCACATGAGCCCAGGGCATGTGGTGTGCGCCCCGTGCATCCAAAATACGCGGGGCGAAAACGTCTTTTCTGATTTTTGCGGATAAAGTCCGCGTTTTTAGCCAAAATCCAGTAGAAACTCTCACTATAAATATTAGTCTTCCTCATTCGGAATTTCTCATTCAGAACTGAAACAGTTTAAGAGGAAGGCAATTCTATGAGCTTCCGAGGGAGTTTCTATATTCTCTTTGTTTTTCTAGGGTATGTTTTTATCTTTAGTAATTTGTTTTTAGTTACCATGTGTAAGTAAATCTTGTTAGGTTAGTGTCTAAGATGAACCTTTGTTTATTTTGTTGGTTAGTGTCGAATCCAGATCTACCGGTAGTTGATCAGTATATTTGGGTTTGCAAAGAGAAAGAGCAAACAACACCGTTTTCTCGATTTGAGTTGTTTTCAACATTGACGGACTTCGCATGGTCATGGTATGTCGATGGTTTGGTTCGATACATGTTTGGATTCAGTTGTTGTTTGTCTTATTTCATAATTGAAAATTATTTGCATTAATCCCAACAAAGAGATAGAGGAGGTTCGAAGAATCCTTATCGCAACTAAAACTCTGAATCAAACCTTTACTTTTCTGCAATCATTACAACTACTTTGTGCAATCAAATCAAATTTGTATACTCCCCCCATTTTATTGCTTTTTATTTATCACTTTTAATATATTTAGATAATTGCCTCGTCGAAACGACAATCCCTAAGGAGACGATTTTACTTGCAACTTTATTACTTGAAAATAGCTTGGTGCACTTGCCAAATTTGGTAATCAAGATGACATACCCCATATCTAGGACAATTGAGGCAACCTCTATAAATTCGGTGTTTTTTTTTTCCTTACCTTATACTTTTCGCATTTATTTTTCTTCCAATTTGATGAATTATGATGGATGTGTCAGGTGATAAATTGGTTTAATAACTTGTTAATATTTGATAAACCTTGATTTTCTATAAGTTGATCAATCACTTTATATATTAGGAATCCTTGCATCAATCAATTCATCAATTGTGTCGTAGCTAGATTTCAATTTGCGATAATTTATCGTTTAAGTGTTAGGTTTGATTTGAGAATGTCAAGGTTTTGTAATTAAGTGTTTATAATTTGATTGTGGATCATTATCTCAATTGTGAACATCTTGTTCAAAATTGGTTAATTGTAAAAAAAAAATTGACCTTAGTAGGGATCCGGTTACAGAGAAGACGCCAAACAATTTATTTTTTATCTTATGTCATGCCAAACTACAAAATAATATAGTCTTTTCACTTTTCCTCTATCCTTCCTTCATCAACCAAAAGTGTAAAGAGGATATGTACTAACTTGTCTAGTTTATTTTTCTTATGGACTAAAAGTTGCTTTTATTTTTCTCCAGGATTAAAATGAGTCTTCATTTTTTCATTTAGTTTCAAATATATCAGGTAAGTCTTATGTTAAGTTGCTTTTAATTAAGTAAATATATTATGTATTCAATATTTCTCACACTTAACAAAACAACCATATATATAACAAACATGTGCAATAGCATGAGTATTTAACAATATGGTGAAATATTGTTAATTTATGGTAACATCATTATGCAACCTAGTATATGAATAAGGCAACAATCTTATAAGATTCACAATGCCACTTCACCTAAACTAGAAATTAATTAAGTTAAGAAAAATGGCCAAGAGTACAACTCTATACAAGGGTTGGTTGTCTCCGAAACACTAAAAGAAAATAATTTGCATTGTCTTGATGACTAATGATATTGTTATTCAAAAGCCTCATGATTTTTGCAGAATGCATGCCCTAGTCATCTACTTGGAGTTCTTACTATCCACTGCTTCCTTGAGTTTCGTCCCTAACGCAAATGCCAGAGGAGGGGGAACAGCATTACCAATCTGCCTGTGTTTGTGTATGATGTTACCATAAAATTGATAGCAATCTGGGAAGCCCTGCAATTATAAGTAAAAAATGATACCAGATAATTTGATAGTTTCCTATCACAATTTTCAAACTATGAACATCTGTTTCCTAACCACATATTTGGATAGCTATGATCATAACTCTTCATAATAATTGAAAATAACAAATTAATCCACAATATAGTTAATGAGTTCAATAGTCTTACTAAGCATTTCACTTATTATTATTATTTTCTAAATTACTTAACAAATATCTATACAACAAGTGACTGAATGTCTCTGTAAAATATCTATTCCAATTTGGTTAGGTTTCATTTCTTATGATAGCATTTAGGATGACAAAGTAACTAATAGACTTACTTGAGATCGGGCACATTCACGAACAGTAAGAATTCTATCTTGATCAGGATGGAAGCACATTCCAACCTTCCCCATTGGTTGAGGGTCAGTGATGGAAGTTGGAAAATTTCCTTGCCAGTCCAACCTACCAAACAGTCCCTTCCATTGATTATGCCTCTTAGCAGTGTTTGGCAAGCACCACGGTATCAAATCAACAAGTTGTCCACTTGACAGCTTTATCTGTGCATTATAATCGATAACATTAATCAGATTAACAACATAAAGAATGTCATGCTAAAAAATTCACAAAGATTTCAGTTTACCTTTTCATCTGGAAGATCACGCCAATCACAACCTGGTCTCTTGGGAATTTTCTGACATCGAATCAAGTTCAACTCATTCATCTGCTTTGATATATGATCAGTCAACACAGCCATGTTGCCTCGAATTTTCTTTTGAAACCATGACACTGGATCACTTTGGTACTGCAAACATAAAGCCAAGTGTGTAAGAGTTTGACCTTTTATCTCAAAAGGGATAAAGATAGATAACATGTATCTTTATTGTTTTACATACCTCCATGTTTGTCCTAGAAGCTCCATTGCCTACAGCTGGGAGTTCACCAATGGTATCACGAACAGTTATTGCACGTAACGGAGCACCAGTTGCAGTACTGCGGACGGCAGCATACTGGACATTTTCTGACAATGTGATTTTCAATTCAGGAGCAGAAAAGACATGCATTGGTTCTGGCCACTCTGGAAGCACGTCCTCTGGAGAGGCGGCCCATATAAATGCCCTTTTTCTTGACTGTGAAACACCAAAAGCTCCAGCCTCAAGGATACCGAACCTCACCTTTTGAACAAAATAATCAGCATCGATTAGTTCCTCAAGATTCTATTCAACTCCAAAGTGAAATAACTTGAGAAAAAAGATACAGTTATGCAACTATTACCTGATAACCCATCTCAAGAAGTGAAGCCAAAGTTAAACGGAACGTCTGTCCTTTATTAAAAGACACAAAGTTCCTCACATTCTCCAACAGGAAATACCTTGGCCGGAAATAATCAGCAAAGGATAAGAATGCCAGTATCATCTCACACTGAACTTTACTCCAGGTGCTTGTGTTAAATCTATTCATCCCAGAGAAACCCTGTAAAAACAAATTATTCAATAAATTAATCACCACAAAGTATCAACAGCGGCATAAAGCAAACAAAGTCATGAGCTCCACAAACCTGGCATGGAGGTCCTCCATTAATGAAATCAACTTGCCCAGGCAAGGGTAAATTACTTAAATCCTTCTCATCAAGTTTAGAGGACAACTCTGCGGCCTCTGTTGTTGAGATACAATCATCTATGTCTCCACATTTCTCCATTATAGCCCTGCATTACAATCATTTATGAGTCACTTTATTCAAACTTGTGGCCTGTTATATCTTCTCTCTCATATCATTTACCTAAGAATAACATTGCAATTGTTAATAAACACCAATGCTTCAGGATGATTAGCTTTAAACGCATTCCCAGCTGGTTCTTCATACTCAATAGCCCATTTAGTTGATGAAACACCTGAAGCATGAAATCAGTAACACAAGTTACATTATGCATATATACATACAATTGATTTTCTTTCTATAACGGAAAGTGGAGTTAAACTTACCAGACTGATGCAACCCCTCTGATAAGCCACCGCATCCTGCAAAAATGTCCAAGGTTGCTAAACGTTTTTCATTTGATGTTTTTCTTTCTAGATCAGGCTCTGAAATGCTATCTCCCTCTTTACATTTCCCCTTTTTTTTTCTAGCTGCAGCATCAGCTGTGTGTCCACTAGAATATTTTACTTTGATATGTGCTGGCAACTGTCAAGCAAAGGAAAAATAAAATATTTATTCAGTCTAAATCATATATGATCCTTATACTTGCATCATAATGTTGAATTAACATCATGAAATTAATAATTATAGCAATAATATAGAAAACAAAATAATGGCAGCAAAACTATCGATATAGAATACAAGGTTTAAATTTTAGTATTTAGATTTGACTTTCATCCACTAATAGGGTAGAGTTTTACACTATCAGCAAACCACATGTATGACGTTGGCAACATCCATCTCAGAGCTGACGTTTGATACAAGTAAAAAAAAAACATGGCTGCTACAATGTGGCAGTTTCATGTTTACTTGGTATAAAAATATTTTACATTATTAGTGGATTAAATTCAAACTCTATTAAGAAGTTTGTATAGAATTTAGAATGCAGATACAATGAAATGACACAACAAGATCAAGCTAAGCCTTGATTTCGTCAGTGTAACACTCCGTAGAGCAATCACTGAAAGTAATATAAATCGGTAGCAGGTTAAATAATACAAAGTCAAATAGTCCACACTACTTCAAAATAAAAAGTATAAAAACTTCATTAACCATTAAACGCCAATGCTTTTAAAGATTTATCTGAGATAAACAAACATATAATAAAGTTATAACAGGGTCAAAAATACACTACCTTCTTGAGTGTTCCAGTGGCAGGATCATACAAGAGCTCACAGAAAAAGACATTATGGAAGATTCCGGGGGCACATCCTTCAGGGGCGTCAATCTTTTTCCTGACTTCACATTTACCTTTTATGGATTGTAAAGATATTGTACATGTTTCATCACTGTAATACACCTATAAGCACAAATCAAGATATTTGAATCAATATAAACAGTTGCACAGAGACGATAAACAACAATATGAACACACAAAGATCAGGTCACTTATCAAAGTCAATTCAGAACAAGTATGAATGACTTGGTACCAAAAAAAGAAAAATCATTAAGTTATATTAACTTGTATGTAACTTTTTACCTCTTGCACATCAGAACAGTATGCCTTCTCACTTGATACATTTTCCGGTCGGAAGAACCTTCTGACTTTGATATTTGTAGATTTTATTTCAGCTTGTTTTGTTTCCTTCTTGGCAATGATCTCAAGCACTTGGCATATAACATAAGCTCTCAGCCCTACATTCCTCCCATTCTTATGAGTTCCCTGCTCTATTTTTTCCTCAAATTCAAAAGGACTGACATAAACATAGTCATTGAGAAAATATTCAGTTCCCTCCAATACAAAACTAGACTTGGATGAATTTACTTTGAAAACGTCCTTCTCCTCTTTGGCTTCCTGTAATTTGCAAGATTGACAGACGCCAGACCCTAGACCCAGTGTATTAAACGGAATGCTAAAGAAAGCACCTCTTTCAGGCCAGTACAAGCTTTTACAGTAATATTCAGTAGGCAGTCCTTTCTTTTTCCTTTCTTCTGCTCGTTCACTGTCGATTTTATCTGCAATGATGTTATCCTTTCGATGTTGATGCCCCCAAGGTGTTTTTCGGATGCTTACAACATTTATCTGCTTAACATCCTGTAGTCCCAAATCCCTGCACTCATTATTCAAAAACACCTCCCTCTCGTTAGCTGCATTGCCAAGAACAGTCTGACAACCATGCTGCATCATCCTACCGTGAAACATTTTTTTCCCACCCTTCGATTCAAACATATATTCAACGTAGTATATATCAGGAAGTTCATCCGATTCATCTACTTCGACTGACACAGATATTCCAACAGAAACAACTTCACCATGAATAATTGCCTGCTTATAAAGAAGCAATCCAGAACTGGTCTTCCCTTCAGGACCCCCTTCCCATCTAATTTCTCCGTCATCAGAAAACACTTTAGTTTGTTTGGAAACTGAGTGCGGCTTTTGCATTCCCTCCAACAGTACTGTCTCCACCTCCGCATCCTCATCTTCATTCTCTTCCTGTTCCTGTTCCTGTTCCTCCGCTTCATCATCATCATCCTTTACTTCACTAGCAATTACCTCTTTTGAATCCTCCGGCAAGTGGTTTGAGTAATACTCTCCCCATATTTTGTTTATCAGCTTTGTTGTTGTGGCTTGCATAGCTTTTCTTTTGGATACAACAGGTGCCACTGCTGCCCTGGGATTTAAATTAGGCTCACTCCTTGGCAACACTTTCTTCTTCTTCATCAACCATTTGGTATGGTGCCGCGCTTCCATTTTGCTCGTAAGACCGGTCACAAAAGGACAATTCCTAATCTTCGCATCTGGAGCAAACAGTTGCAGAATAATCTGTCCGTGGACAACAACATATCTCTCCACAGCCAATGCATCAGAAGAAATGTATGACTTATTGTCTTGACTGAACTCGGATACTTTTTTGATGACATCTTCGAAGGAAAGCCGTGATACACGGCTCTGCTCCTTCAACAATGTGATAATGCTTATGGCAATCCTTGCAGTTTTCAATACGGTTTCGTACCAAGGAGAGTACTGCTTTGATGGTTTGCCAAGTCTATACCTGAAAGAAATCAAGTATGGATGAATATTTTTCAAAGCAAAGGACATTTATAACAAAAATGTTCTAAGATTTGTGTAAATATACTGATATTTCAATTTCACTAAGATGACCAGATTCATCGATGATAGTTGATAGAATTTACATGCAATAGCTTTATCTACAAACGGATTATAAACTTACAGTTTGATACTCAAGTAATCAAATGAATTCTCAAATTTTATTTCATTTCAAATAAGATTGCTCTAGAGTATAAACATAACAGCCAAAATTACCATCGTACATTAACATACAGAAAAGAAAAGAAAATAGATAGCATTTAAGTTAGGGAAGAGGTACCATACCAGGCCATATCTGTTCGGATGGATATGAAAACCATAGACGACCCAAATTCAATCATCCATTCTTTTATAGCGCTTAGATAAATTGGAATTCCATCGGTGGCCTGTTCTCCAGAAGCACTGGAAGATTGGCCAGCCTCTGTATCGAGATTGAACCCACTTCCATCATCTGAGGTCATTACACCAGATCCAAAGATTGTAACATCTATTTCTGAGCAAGGTTTCATAGGAAGAAGTTCCAAGGAAATCAATCTAGAATCAGAGTTGTATAAAGCCCAGTTATGCAGCATGCTTCTAGGAAGATCTTCAGTGTCATACACATCATAGTCGTTATCAAAAACGATAAATTCGTCTGTTTCTTGAAGAGAAGTTTTATAATAAGCAGGGAGAGGGTAATCATTGGCTATCTCATCTTCATTGATTTTGATATAGAATTTGTTAGATGACGAGGATGATCTAGGGTTTTTCCTCTGCTTCTTTGATTTCCAGTACTCTTCTTCCTGTAATAATCTTGCTAGCTTAGCATCTTCATCTTCTTCATCTACAGCCATCTGATCCTTCTTCTCTTCATCCCCGGTTCCCGAACCAATCCTTAAAGTTGCATTTGATGGCATCACTTGTGCATTTGCAAAGTTTGCTTGTTTCTTGCTCTCATCTCTAAGAGCAGCAAGAGCAGGAATCTCTGTGAACCCCTTGTCGTTGGCCTTCAACGTCAGGTCTAAGCCAATGAGCTGCTTATAAATAAAATCGCCCTGAGAAATGATGAACTCCTTCAGAGATGCAGCTCCAGAAAAGTACTTGCTACCACCCATGGTCCGTGCCAGGCCAGCAAGTAACTCATCGAGACTGATATCAGGGTCTCCACCAGCAGACTTTGTTAGCTTTTTGTATACTTCAATGCAAGCACGGGCCTTTTCAAAGAATTGATCATAATACTTTTTGTAACTAACAGCTGGTTTCAGGCAATCGTAATCAGCAATATCAGTAGAAATCCATATCACTGGAGTACCCTCGTCATAACCAGATATATCCCACGACTCAATTCGACCAAAGCCTTCACATCGGACACCTTGCTCTTTTTTCTTGTCTGTACTTGCTTCCAGTGGCAATATAAGTCCGGTGATAAACAAATCATTGAGTTCCAGCATCTCAAGTTGCTGTGCTGCACCAGATTCATCATGAAGGATAAAGTCTGTGATTCTTCTATTTGGGCGGCCATCCTCCTGTCCAGCAGTCATACGGACAGCAATAAATTCTTCTCCTACAACCTGATCCATCTTTGTTTCAATAAGATCAGACTTATTAGATTTGGAAAAAGACTTCTCCTTCAAATTTTTACTTGCAGCAGCACTCGCTGATCGTTTGGGCATTTTACGAGTAGGAGCAGGCTGCTCACTGCTTTCTGACAAACTTCGCTTCTTTTGCTTGCCACCAGCCATAACTTCCTCTTTGGTGTTCGAAACAACGGGGTCCCTTCTTTACTTGTGCTGTCCTTAACACCTATTTTGAACAATAAGAGAAAAAAATTACATATTAGATAACGAAACCAAGGAAAGTATTGTAATGGCAACACAGAACATCGGAGCAGAGCGTGAAATATAAATAAAGGATTTATAAGCATCAAAATTTTGATTTTATTTATTATTATTTAATTTCATTATTTATATTATTTATTAATAGTCATTTTTCTTAATATATATATATATATATATATATATATATATATTTAAATGACTAACATAGTTATATATATTACTTAAAATAATAAGATTTTTTTTTTATTTTCACTAGGAATTTGGTTATTGGCCGATTTTGATTTTGTACTTTCCAATATTGGAACGATTGTGCAAAATCATCCACATTGGCTGAAAAATAGAAGGACAAAAAGGGAAAGGAAATTGAACAATCTCGCAAAATCAAATCTATGATAAAAATACGCAAGAAATGGGAGCAAGGAAGTAAACAGGGATACATCTGATGATCTGAAGGCAGATCAAGCATATCTATACAAATATCATTCCTTGGATATTTTTCACATGGCAAAAATAAGATTAATAGTAGTAATTGCAAAGAAAATAAAAAATATCTGTGATTAATTCAAAGGATAAGAAATGGCGAATACAAGGGGGGGAAAACGATCAGCACAGCAAGACACAGGGGCAATGGAAAAGAAAAAAAAAAAGATAACACCCATTAAAAGAAATGAGTGTAATTTTTACTTATACCTGATAGTTAATTGAGAATCACACAAATCAATAGTAATTGATTCATTAAACCTCACATTTATTGGGGTGTATTGGGAGCTAAAACCAATTTTAACTCTATGCAAACATCAGATAGATTTCCACTTACTGTTAAAAAATCTACATAGAAATGTGAAGTTTAATTGCTATTTTTCTATGGATCACAATGCATTGCTAACATCTTGTAATTAACCCTAGCAGTATTGCATTAATGAGCACATATTAGTTCCACAATCTACCACTGCTACAAAATTTGAATTGAAAAATTTAGTCAAAACAGAACAGTGAATCACTTATTAGTTAACCAACCAACCAATAAGCTTCGTCACCAATGCTCATAAGTACAACACTGCATATTAAATACAGCACCGCAGTTAACAATGCAAAACCCAAATTAATACAAAATTTCAAACAAATCTATCACGTGATTTTATCAAGAAAAAGTACTAATTCTGAAAGAGCTATTGTTTCCTTCACCGGAATCACAACATAAAAAATTTACCAAAATTTCCAGACAGTGCAAATCCACTACTGTTGATCTGGTTTACGGTTTAAAATTTCAAAGCATACACTATCAACCAATCTGTATGTTTTGTTTGCAGTTGAATCATTTGATCCCAGAGAAACTACAAGTCTCTTTAGATCTAGACTGCTTTCAGACTAATGTATGCTTGAAGGTTTTCAACATTAAACCAAATCTAACATTAGATTTTTTGAAAAATCTTCAGAGAAAAAAAAAACAACAATTGTACCCTAAATTCCAATATATCAATAAACAGTGTCAACCAGCACTTTCAGTTGAATACTAGCAAAGTTCAAAGCTATTATGGTTTCAAACCCTAGAACCACGGTAAAGCCCGAAGGTCAAATCACAACAACAATGATATAAACAACAATAACAATAATCACTGCTTAGAAAGCAGATCATGACTGAAAAAAACAACAAAAACTCAGTTGAGAACTAGCAAAGTTCAAAGCTGTTATGGCTTCAAACCCTGAGATAGATCCATATGAAAACCGAAAGATCGAATAATAAAAACAATGATAATAACAATAATCACTGCTTAGAACGCAGATCATGGTTGAAGAGACAACAAAAATTTCAAGTGAAATCCTATCAAATCACAAAAACTACTATGAATTCAAACTTAAACCAAAGTTCCAACCACGAGTCCGCTGCACTGTTTTCTTAAGGTAAATTCCGATTGCCCCGTTCTCCTCAACCCCTAAACCGCCTTATAACTAAGGACAAAAGGGTGAGGCTTACAGAAGATCCAAATCGGGTGATACCTCAGAACAAACGATGACTCAGACTTCAGATTGGAACACTAACCAAAAAAATCACAAGATTTGAAACCTTTAACATAAAAATCCTTCAAAAAGGTAAATGGCTATGAACAGATTCAAATAAAAAAATTTCAAACATCATAAAAAACACAAAAATCATTGAAAAACACAAAAGGGTATCACCAGATTCAAATAAAAAAATCAACAATAAACCCTGAAAATTATAAAAAACTACGCACACAAAAAAAAAACCCATTTAAGTTATAAATAATCACAAGACAAAAAATCAAATTTTTAACACTAAATCAAGAGAAAACGTAAAAGGGTGTCAGAATATTCAATTAAAAAAACAAAAATCAACAATAAACCTTCAATAATCATCAAAAACAACACACACAAAAATACCCATTAAATTAGAACAAATAAACACAACCCAAAAGCACTAAACAAGTTTAATATACCTGCAAAATCGAAAACCAAATCAAAATTGCAAGATCAAGGCGCAAAGTAAGAGATGAATAAAATCCTAGAAAAAAGAGGTATATTTATATTACCAGGATCTGAAGAATTGAGAAGAGAAGCGGAATCCATGAGTTGAATGATTTTCCTTATATGCACAACGCGGAATTTTGTTGAATCGATATGAATTTTGATGAATCGAGGTGAATTTTGATGAATCATTTTGTTGTAGATGGAAAGAAAGTGACTGGGTTTTGTGAAAGGGTGTGATAGATTTGGCAGGAATGAAATTTTGGGGTATAGGGCTTTTCGCGCCTCTTTTTCATACAGTTTTCTTCTTTTCTTTTTTACCTAAATTAGATTTTTCATGTTTTGACCTGACTATCATAGTGTAACTGTATGCGGTGATTATTTGAGTCAGATAAGACCACAATGTAAAACTTTTTTTTAGTAAATTTAGTATTTTTAGTAAGATCATGTTATTATTCTATTTAATAACTATTTATCTTTCCCTTTCATGTTCTCTCTTTTTTAATTATTTTTAGTCATTTATTCATTTTATTTTTTCTTTAACTTTTACTATATTTTTTTACTCTTGTATAAAAATTACGGAATAAATATTTGTTATTGATGCATAAAGAAAATACGACATAAATTTATTTGTAGCTGATTCTTGGTTGAACAATGCGACATTGGTTATGAATTGTAAGACTAGTCACCTTCCCTTTTTATATTTGGATCTGTCTATAGATGGTGATTCGCTACAACTAAGATTTTGGTCTCCTTTGCTTGATCGAATTAAGAGCAGGATGTCGGGTTGGAATAGTTGTAACCTTTCTTTGAAGGATCGACTGGTACTACTTTGAAGTATTTTATATGTTCTCTATACCAGTCTATTTTCTTTCCTCAAGGCTCTCTCAAGTATAATATATTCCATTGAACCTATTTTTAATGGAATACTAGTCGAGAGACCCGTGCTGAGCACGGGTAGCGCGGCTGCGCCGCGCTGACACACATTTAATCAGTTATATAATGTATTTCATATGAAGATATTAACTTATAATTTCAGACAATAATAAGTACATAATAAAATATAGTAATTATAATTTACATCAGAATCTACCACAAAGGTACCAACTTTATATATTACAGACCAAAAGTACCAATATTATACATTTTTGTCAAATTTAAACATACCACAAAAGTACAAAGTTGATATATTACAGAACAAAATTAACATCAAGAAATCCCAAAATAATACGACAATGTCCAAATTATGCTAATTTTAAAGTTAACTACCTAACGACCATCTAAAAGAACATTATGCAAATGGGATTACTGGACAATCAACCTGCTACCATTGTCTTCAAAATGGAACATCAATGTATCACCTTTATGAAGATTCCGAGCTCTAACAAAATCAAACCATTCACCAGCTAAACTTTTTCAAAATCATACCTGTCAGCAGTAATGATCTTGCAATTGTATGTGATCTCCATGTCTCCATCAAATAGATCAATTTTGTTTGGGTGCTCAGCCAAGAATGATTTTGAAACCCAGTTTGGAAAGTGCTATATACAGTTCAATCAATGGCATTAGTTAAATATAATTTTTGTATAAAACAATTATTAAATAAATAAATAGACAATTTAATAGGAAAGGAATAGTATATACCATAACTTGTAGTTTTTTCCTATTACACATTGTTGCGGTAACCAGAACATCAAAATATTCTTCATTACCAACACCTTCCATATGTTGGTTTTCGACCAGATCATCGACCACCTGACCTTCTTCAACTGGCTCATCATCTGAGCTGATGTACATGAATTATTTACGTGGTTTTTTTGGGATAATTGGAATGTTATCCTCGGTCAGAAATGTAACGGCAAAGATGTTTACACCATCATCAGATAAATGTTCAATTCTAACTTTTGTTGGAGCATTGATTCCCATTACTTGAGCGACCAATTGTCCATTTAACATATAAATTCCTTCTACATCTCTCCTTAGCTTAATCACAATTCCCTTCCCAAGTACATTTTTCATAAAACCATAGTTGAGTTTACTGAAGTCCAAATCATTCTGATTTCTCTTGAAAAAATCATACGACATCATAATTTTCTCCTAGAATCAATATAATGCACATAAATGTTACAGACATAACCTCAATATAACACACATAAATTTCACACAACATATTAATAAAATTAATTTCTATGAATTAAAAAAACACCATACCAGTATTACATTAAAAGTTAACTAATGATAGATATTAAATTTATATACCTGATCCGGATCAACTACCGTTTCAAAGAAGTCCAACGGTTTTGAAGAACTTGAACCACTTTCATATCTGGAATAAAATTAACATAGAAATAGTATCAATTGACCATATAATAACAAATAAACTTGTTTAATAATATAAAAATTATAGTTTTTTAATTGAAAATATTCAGATTATAATAATTTGTTTACTGTTAGAATAAGTTGTATAAAAATTGTTATAGTAAAAATAAGAAATGCAGAAGGATCAATAGATTATACCATAATTTGATTAAATCAACCTGAAGAAGATTTAATAAATTTCGATCTAATTATATATAAGATGAATATAAAAACAAAACCCTAATTGAAAAAATAGAGGAATGGTAGAAATTAGCATAAAAGAACAAATTGGTTAATATTTTAATGAAACAACATTAAAATTGATATGAATAAATTAACATTGAAAGAAATTTAGAAGAAGAACACATGCAAAGCAATTATATTAAAAAAACCCCTAAAAAGAACAGTAAGAAGACAAGAAAGTTTACAGAAAATACCAAATCAGGGAAAAAACAAAGAAAAAGGAGGAAACCTGTTTTGGTTTTTATCCATTTTTGATGCTGTGGTCCCAAAAGAAAGGAAAACGACGGATTGAATCTGGTAGGTATCAAGCGAAAAAGGCAAGCGAAAAAGGGGGAAGGACGGATTGTGTGATCTAGTGAAAGCGATTATTGGACGGAATAGTAACCCTGCATATAATAAATCCAACCAGGCCTAAATGGGTCAATCTGATGGGTTAAAAAATTTGCAGCATTATTTACATATTTGCTTTTTGCACCTCTTTGTAATATAACTGACTACAGCAGTTCAGCATGCATTGTAGATTGATACATTGAAATATTAATTATAATAAAGTTACAAAATTAAATTAAATAATTGTCATACAATAATGAAAATATTACAAATTGACAATGATCCTTAATTACTTAAAATAAGAATTACATAGTTATCAAACATTCAACCGGATTCAATAATATTTTTATAATTTATAAACTGAAACGATATTTTTCGCCATTATAGAGTCACAATTAAATTCGAGTATACTTTTTGGATAAATACGATTTGTTTTGCAAAAAGATTTCCATCCGCTACCAATAATTGCAGTAGTTTCATCATTTCCATCAGCTTTCTTTAATATAAATTTGCAAATGGTAATTGTGTTTGAGTGTCCAACCAATCTAAGATAATCATGGTTGATAACTTTAAGAAATTGACCAAGGTCATCTGGTAGAATTTGAATTGGGGAAAAAAACAGAATAATAGTTAATATGTAAAAAAAAAAAGTAATACATGTTAGAAAAGGAGAATGATTGTTAGAATTAATACCAAGATCGAACTAATTGGAGATTTGTCAGGGAATTCAACCTCAAATGTAACATTTTTGAGACTGGAAGTAGACAATTTATGGTAACGTGGATATTCATATTTTGTTGTTGAACCATTGAAATTTTTTATCAGAAATGTGCTATTTCCCAACATAGTGAAAGACATAAGTGGATTTGATGTAATATGATAAAAATGCCTAAATTCATTCCAACCATGCGTAAGACATGACATGAGCATACATCCATTAAACTCTACTTCGTGACTATATCCATAACCATCTATCAACGTCCATTTTGCTTGTAGGTCATCGAAATTTTCAAAACAAATATGTTATCTAATTCACAAATAATCTGTTTGGAAAAGAAAAAGTAAGTCAAAGGATAAAAGAAATGGAAAAAATGATAAGAGATATGAGTATTACTTCTGTGCAAACAGCTATGAAAAAAGGTCTATCAGACTCAGATGTTATGAACGGAGCTATGCTGCAGTTTATAGATCTTTCATTTGGTTTTAGGTCACAAATTGATGATGAACTTGATTCCATTGTGAATAAAATAGATATGCAATGATAGTGATCATGTATTTATACTACAGATGTATTGTTTAAAATAATAAATTATTAATTGTTGAATCTATCTATAACTTTGGGAAGTGAAACGATATAAATTTTATAGGAAAGATATAATGGCTCATGTACTTTGGTTGTTGTAAGTTATAGGTGTGAAAGTTGCAGTACATCAATTAATAAGCTAGTTAAATGTAATAAATTGAAAATAGTTTATTGATATAAAAAAATGGACAGCATAATAATATAATTGTTATTTAAATCCATTATAGATGGAGATATCTATTTGTACAAAGTTTATATGAATGGTATATTGTGAACTTAAAATTTATCGAAAAAATTAATCAATTCAGCTGCTGATATGAGCAAAAATATTAAGAAAAATTTGTTTAATAAATGTGATATATTTTTTTTGATTTGTCTGCCCATTTTTCCAACTGAGTAGTTGTAATAGTTTTGATCAACTATTTATAATAAATTAAAAAATAGCTTGCTATATTGATAATATGGATTATAAATTTATCAAAGTTAAAAATGAAGGAAAAAATAATTAACTACCTGATATAATTAGTTTTATCTTAGTTATTTTTAAATTAACAATTAAAGAAATGAATAGAATTATATAGAGTCAATTATTAGAATCAAAGTTAAATGTAAAAACGTAAGTAAAACCTCAATTGTAGATTAATGATAACAGAACAAATGATTTCAATTAACTTAGTAGAACATCTTGATAAAAAGCTTACAGACATAAAAAGATATCTATATTAAACATATTCCATAGAGAAGATAATAGATATTACATATTAAGGAAAATACAAACAGATAATTATAGGTGGATAATTATAGTAGTTGAAGAATGACAATGATAAGGTTTTAGGTAGATGCAGCAGAAGCAGAGGTCCTGTGAATTTGGAAGACATGGCACTTGAGAGTATCAGAAAGGTTCACTTTCAAGCGGATAGTGTGACCAATCTTGAATTGATTATCTTTGCAGAAACGATCCCATTTGGTTCCAACCTTTGTAGTCAAAATATCATCATTGAGAAAGTAAACTTCGAACTTTTCTTCTTTTCCACTATCCGGACAAAAAGATATATCCTGCACTGCAAACTCCTTAAGAAACAGGCTTAAATCCTTGCTGAGTGTCTGCAATTTAAATTTACATAATAGAACAAATTAATCGTATTAAATGTGGACAAATGAAAAGTGCAAAGATTGATTCAAACCTTCATCGGGCTAGTAAAGTCAGATTCATTAAGTATAGTGTCAAAGTAAGCAGTTTCATTAGGAACTGTGCTCCGGCTATGCCACTTAGGTAGCTCATCTTCCTCACTTAACTCCTTGAACATTTCAACAGAGAACATCAAGTTTCCACGATAACCAAAGACAACTTCAACGTTATCAGGAAACTCATTAAACTCCTTAAGATCACTCCATCCATTAGTTAATAGAGGATTAACTTCACTTTTGTTGCAAGTTATTAGATGGCCTCTGTTCTCATTATTCAAAACATACCATGGTCCCCTTTGTATATCATACCATTTTTGAGTGAATGCTGGATCAACTTCTGGAAACATCTATAAAAGAAATACATTAAGAAAAAAAAAATTGTTAGTATTTCTTCTATTGTATGTATGTTAGTTTAAAAAAAACTATAATAGATGAATATAATTCAACCTGCACTGATAACTTAATAGCAGAGAAAGTTTCTATGGGATCCTTAGCAAGAAGCTTTCTAATAGCATCCATTGTTTAAAACTTGATGGAAAGTAATTGTGTTGTTGTATAGAATAATATGCTGAAGTGTTATTTATAGCAATTAAGTATCATGTTATAAAAGTTAGTTTAAAATAATTTGTTTAAATATTTAGCTTTGCTTTCCTATATAAAGTAATATTTTTTAAAGGCAGTGCGCTTACAAATGGACATAGCAGGATTTCTTTTATTTATGTCAGTTGATTAGCAATATCATTCAAAAGCAATGTAACTTGACATAGCAGGATTCCATTGCTGGAAAAGGTATAATGTTATAATAAGTATCAGCAGTATAAATTTAATTTACAATTCCAAAAAGATAGATAAGTCCAAAAAGCCTTATAAAGGGAACAATCTCCAAGTGAAGTCTAGCTTCACAATGGTACAGCTGCAGGTAAACTTGGTGTGTGTTCCCATCAGCAGGCATTCTTTACTTCTTTCTCTGTAATATACATAAAATAAATATTAGTAGTTGGGATACTACTTTTATATCATTCAATTCATCTTATTGTGTTGTCAATTCTTTCAGCACTGATACCAAGTTTGACTAAAAAGCATTGTTCATCACATGCTACATAGTGTTATTCTATTATATGAGTATATATATAACTGATATATACATATTGTTGATAACTAACAAATTTTTCATAATTTACGGGATTATTCTTATATATACAGCATTACATAAACTATTTAAAGTGTCATTACTTATATTGTTTATGATATGAAAAATGCATAACATATATGTTATGAAATAATAAATTGAAGTTATTGTGACAATGATATTATTGATACATAAGTTAAACACGTTTAGATTAAAGTTGTATATAAACTTACTCAGTAAACGTTTTCAAAAACTTCCTTGTAAACGACATTGGTAGTGTTTGTAAGAGCTTTTTTTTCTAGATCATGAATCAAGATTTTGAGACCTGCTTTAGTCCTTACCCTGGAGAATGCAACATACAACTGACCATGACTGAAAACTGATCTTGGCAAATAGAGACCTACACTGTCTAGTGTTTGTCCTTGTGACTTGTTGATAGTCATTGCATAAGATACGATAATAGGAAATTGTCTTCTATTGAGCTTAAAAGGCCAAGGAGATTGTGAAGGGGACATGGACATTCTTGGTATGTAAGTTATGTTGCCAACATTTTTACCTGAAATGATCCTAGCTTCAATGATATGATTGGCCAATCTAGTTACAATAAGTCTAGTACCGTTGCATAATCCTTCCACCTGATCTAAATTTCTTAAAAGCATGATAGGTGTACCAACTTTAAGTTTGATTTTATGGTTTGGAAGCCCTGAAGTTCTAAATGTACTTAAGAATTCAGGAGTGAATAACTGATAAGATTGACAATTCTGGTTAACTTCTGATCTATCAATTGTATCACAACTTAAGTATTCCTTCTCTTCTCCTTCAGGATTTGCAAAAAAAATAAATAAGTTCCATATAAATAAATAGTTGAAATATATAGAATAAAGGATTAAATTATGATTTAAGGAGACTATGTATACCTGGAATAATTGAAAGAACATAGTCATTGATTGTATCAACAATATCTATTGTTGATGCCAGTATGGCTCTTTGCTGCAAATAATCAGGATTGTTGTACATATGAAGAAAGTTAGGATAAGTACTTTTCACAATAGCATCAATTGGTTCATCAAAATTCTTAATCAACAGCTCCTCAGGTATATCAAAATCTGCAATTCCATCATTTGGCTCAGAAATTTTCCCTTCGCCAACCTTTAGTATCCATTCGGAGAAAGTCTTTAAGTCATCCGGATCAGATGATTCATCATTAGATCTCAGGCGCATATTTTTGGTTAGTGTGAGAACTTGACATTCATCCCAAATGTAAGAAGAGTTGATTGATGAATTGATAATGTCGGACCTGTTACCTCTAGGCACAACAGGTAAAATTTGCCTAAAGTCACCTCCAAACACAACAACCTTGCCTCCAAATATTTTCTCAGTGTCTTCAGTGCCAGACATAATGTCTTTAAGAGTTCTATCTAAAGCTTCAAAACAGAACTTATGAGCCATTGGTGCCTCGTCCCATATGATCAAGTTTGTAACTCTTAACAGATTAGCAAGATCACTATCACCATCAATGTTACACGTTGAATTTTCAAATGCAGGTACATGTATTTTGAACTTCGAGTGAGCAGTTCGCCCTCCAGGTAACAAAAGAGAAGCAATACCACTTGTTGCAACAGTTAGAACAATCTTACCCTGACTCCTTAATGCAGCAGCCAAAGTGTTCCACATAAATGTTTTCACTGTTCCTCCATAACCGTGTAAGAAAAACACACCACCATTTTGTCCATTAACAACTGACATTACTCTGTGATAAATCCCTCTTTGTTCATCTGGGTATGTAGAATCAACATAGGTTAAATTTATAAATTTACACTAAAAACGACACGAATAAAAAAAATGTATTTGCACCTTACCTGTTAGAGTACTGAACAGTTCTTTGAACTTCAATTTCAATGCATCTACATCATAGTTAAGCTCATCATAAATCAATCTGTTACCAAGCTCTTCCATGACATAATCATTTGGGTATGGAAATCCTTTAAATTCCTTTAAAGATCTTCTATTCTTCTCCATGTGCTTTTCAATTAATGTTAGAGTTAAGTTCTTTATTTGGTCTTCGTTCAGTTCTAAATCTGTCAAGTTAATAATATAAAAATTCAAATTATAGTTAAGATTAATGTAGATTTATGTTAAGATAATTATACCTTTGTTATTAGCCGCTCTTCTTTGTTCATATAGAACACCATCACTTAACCATTTCCATGTGTTGTTCCAGACATGAACTGGCCTGTCCATACAAGCGGCAATCAACAAAGTTACAAATAAGATTCGAATGAAAACACCGGTTGCCCAAAAGCTCATTTCCTTGATTGCTTCAATATATTCTTTATCATCACCCAAGAAGCCCATAGCATAACATGCTTCCCTAAAAGTATCGTAGTAAATGTTATTGACAGTTTTAATATCGTCGTAGGAAGTAGGTCCCTTGACAACAGCCAACATCATCCTTAAATAGAAAACTTCTCCTGTACTTGGTGGCACCCACATTAACCTTCCAATTGTGTATCCTGTTTTCCTTGGTTTCCAGGACCTTGTTGATTTAACATAAACAAACTTGGAAACAAATTTTGAGTAAGTCAGGGATCTAGCATCAGGATATTTTGCGTTACATTCAAGCCACGATGTAAACATCGATTCAGTAACAGAAGGCTTCAGTAGAACATCATCCACTTGCTCATAATCGTTGAAATAAACTGATTGCTCTCCATGCAAATGATAGAACAATCTTTCAACAGCTGGTTTTCTTCCATGGATTGGAAAGGCAAATATTCTCCAGCAAGCTTCACTAGGTGAAACATAGCGACAATCCAGATATTGTTTAATCTCATCAGAACCATCATTTACATTTGATTTATTCGAACCATCGGATACTATTGCAGCAGTAATTCTATCATATCCTTTGTTGATGTATTTGAATAAGTATTTGATTGAACTTGATTGATTACACCATTCCATATTTATATGAGCTTGATATTTCATCAATAAATATGGATTATGTGGCACAACATATCTGTTATCCAAGCTGATTCCATTTTTAATAATTTGCCTACTGTTATCCCTTCTTCTGTAGATTGGATAACCATCATGATCAACAACTGTTTTTTCCTGAAACTTTTTTGGGAAAAATTAAGAACATTTATCTTTTTTTTTCATGCAAGGTGATGATGGTTTTGCTAAACCACATGGTCCATGCATCATATGAGTACCAACTAATTTGTAAAGTTCTTTATCGTTGTCGGGGTGTGGTATCTCGGCAGAAATGATCTTATTTATGTGATCCGGTGTAGGATACTTACTGGAAGGATGTAAGAATATAAGAATATGAGCATGTGGCAGTCCTCTCTTTTGAAACTCAATGGTGTACATATCTACAAATGAATAAATATTGAATAATATAAATGGTTAAATAAACAAAGTGTAAAAAATATGTAGCTATATAATGATAAAACTTACATGCAATAACTTTTCCAAGGACATGATTTTTTGTCAAATCATTGAGAAGTTCATCAAATTTAATTTTGAAAACTCTTGCTATGATATCTGGTCGGTCGTGCGGTTTCAGACCCTTTGGACCAACAAAACGTTGTATTTCAGGCCAACTTGGATTGCATGTGAAAGTGATAAATAAATCTGGAAACCCAACTTCACTTGAAATGGCCATACCATCAAAATAAAGTTGATCCATATACCTACGACCACCAACATAACTTGAGGGTAGTACAACTCTCTTACCCTGCTTTAAAGTTTCACCTTCTACATTTCCTTGGTTCTTATTTAAATTTCGATATTTTCCAACTCTTAACTTGGATTGGTTCTTTCTCAACCATTTCAATCTATCAGCCTCCATCATTGTAAAACAATCTACCAAAAATTGTTGAAATAATCTCCTTGCACATAAGATTGTCATTGCTTCTGTTCTCCTTGACTGAAGTCTAAATGTTAACCATTCTCTAATTGTCAGTCGATCCATCTTCGATTGTTTACCAGCAACGATGCCTCTGTGAAGAACATCATCCCTATATCCATCTTCACCGTAAGGAAACAACAGGGGATATTGATATGCAAGATATGCTGGATGGAACTCATCGATTCTTTCTAAACGACCACTCTGCCTCTCCATAATTATATCTCTTCTTGCTGCGGAGTCAACATCACCAACAATCAAAGCTGCCACTTCGGAGACGGTTGGTTGATTGTATATCCTTCCATCAGTTGTTCTGTCTGATATGAGCTTTAGCTTTAAGTTTTCAACATTACCCTGCCTTAACCTATCACGAGCCTTCCTAAACGATTTGGCATAGCAGTTGTTATGATCAAGCATGTTTTGCAAGTTTGCCACAGTTGTCATGTTAAGGTTAGGATTCCTGAAAAATAATGTTGCTGTCATATATACATATAATAATAAAAAAATTATAATATAACAGACATAAGATAAGATATAAAAACAACGTACTTTATCCCTTGAATTCTATTTTGCAATTCATTGTCTGTATCGAAAATATACAGCTGGGCAAATTTTGGAGTTTTTCCAACAGCAGGTATCATACTCCCCATTCTGTGACATGATTGGCCTTGAATTCTGATAGTTGGTGGACCTCTGCCTGGTATAATTCCCTTATCAACTTTAAATCCAGGTGAGCTGAATGCAAACATGCTATTATATAATCTAACGTTCTGATTAAATTGCTTGCTTTCAGTAGAAGAATTGTTGAACATAAGATTGTGTAATAACGGAGGAGGTGTAGGTAAGAATGGTATTTGAATTTTACCATTGCCACAACACATTCCAAATTATGGATAACAACTTTCTCTTGACTTCCTCCTACGTTCTTGGTACCACATGCATGCACCACATTTAGGACATTCAAAAGTAGGATCACCAATATCAGAATAACCTGATAAAGAACAAAGACATGTACAATTGATATTGCATTTTGAAAACAATATTGAGGAAAAATATATAAAGTATATTGTTAACAATACCTTGTTGTAAATTTGGAACAAATGCTTCGTTATAGTTGTCAGACATAATCCCATCTTCATCTTGACTGTTGTTTGATTCAGATTCATTATGTGACATATATGCTTGTCCTTCTTCAGTATCAACAGAACTTGTATCATTGTCAATTACGTGAGGCATTGATGTTTGATCTTTTGCTCGTGATGTTGAAGCCTGCTCTGTGTCAACTGCAGCAAACCTGTTAATTAAGTTGACTCCTTGTCCATTGAGGTTATGTCTGCTTCTTTTTGGTGTTTTCAAATGAACTGATGACGTTGGCTGTGTGAAATTTGGAAGACTAACAGGATCAACAAAGCTTGGTTTGTTGATTACTGTTGGACTAAGGTAATTAATGACACATGGAAGTTTGTTCAATCCAGAAATTGGGCTTAATTTTTGTTTCATATGATTAGGTTCAATAATAGGTGATTTCCCTGTAGTTGGTCTAATGTCAGAGATATTTGTAATTTGTGAAGTTTGAAAACAATCATGAACCCTAGATGGAACATTTAGGTTAAATGGAATTTGAGGGCTGTAGTGAAAGTTTGAACTATTGAGGTTAGTATTGAGACATGGGTTTTTGCTAACCTTTGATTGCTGTAATTTGGATTGAACTTTATTGTTAGTTATATTAGCAAATGGTGCACGCTGCTTTCCTTCATTGAAGTTGAGTTTTGTTCTCTTTTGCAGTCTCTGATTGAGAATATTTCTTCTTCTCAATCTTCTTAAAGATGCTCTATTCTTCCTTCCTGCTTCATCTTCATCATTCATTGAGAAAAAAATGTATCTTCAGAAAATGAGAAAGATGACCTAATGTGTGAATGAATATTGCTAATGACACTAATGGAACAGTATGAAAGCTTGAGATCAGCTGTTAATCACATCCTTGTAGATGTGTTTTAAAAAAATGTTTTATTGAAGTGAAAATTTGAAACGAAATTTAAATTCCCTCCAAATTTAAAATGAAATTTCATTGAATTTTTTTCAAGTGATGGCAGATAAGGAGGTAATCATCAATGAGGAAGGAATTGAATATTATAATAGATTGTAAGATAAAGTATGTGATTACCTTTTTAGCAAGTACTTAAGAAGGAATAGAATAATGGTGCTACAGTGGCCGCGGTACAATTTGAAGCTGCTACTGTCAAATCATTGCTGTAATTGATACAAAATACTCATTGTTAATAATTTTATAATACAATGGAAAATATGTAGTAGATTAGGATGTTAAGAGAATCCAAAGTTATTCATACCTCATGATATAAATTTGATTGATTTGAACCATAGAAAATTGAGATATGCTTACACAGTATGTAGCAGTCCATTCAAAAAGGTGCATTATGAACCCTAATGTGTAGTTAACTTTAGCAGGTTTAGCTTCTTCTTATGTTAATCCTATTATTAATAATTGTTGGCAAGCAATATATTAAATAAGTACATTCATGGTAATCAAAATTGTCAAAAGAATAGTTTGATTTGGATTTAAAAGATTTACTGCTACATTAAAATAATGATGGTTAGATATGTAATTATTTGATTATACTGGTTTAGATGAACTACTCATGTAGGAGGACAATGTGTTGATTCCTTAAATATAGTTGGTTTCGAATTATACTTGGTAACTTCAATATATGCGTGGTCATTGGGTCATTATCATGGACATATATCAACATATAGTCAAATTTCTAATATATAATTGCACTGAATCAGTTCAGTGGCCTTTAAACAACATTAAGTTCTTAAATAAGTAGCATCATTGTTTAAGTAGATAATAGTTAATAAAGTTCCATGAGTAGTTCACATAGATATGCAACCAACAAAATATCAGTATTCAACTTAGTTTTTAAATCAAAAAGAGGGTTTATAGTTAGGTGGTTTGATCATGCTGCTAGCTTCTTCACACCATCGAATATATCACATCTAGCGCTCAATTTTAGGTGTTTTTGCATTTCTTGGAGGCCTAGCAACCTTTGTAGTCAAACGCTGAGTAGCTTCGACATGCTGCGTAGCAGGGACGACTTCAGAATCAGTGTCATCCATGGACAGTCTTTTGCTTGGAGGAGTAGATGAAGATACACTCAGATCATTTTCTCCACAAAGGGACTCCTAAAAAAGAGGACCCTTGTATTATAAAAATGACTCTTCACAACAAAAGACAAAAAACAGGTTATTGATTATGAATATGATCAACAGACTTACAACAGCAATCATAGAAGTATCCTTTGATGATAACTCAAGAGAATCAATTCCAACACTTTGCTTACATGAAGACCCTATTTCAACAATCTCAAGTCCAAGAGGTTTCTTACTTGAAGATGCCTGCATTGTTTCATTATAAGTTGAAATTAAAATATTCATATGTATAATGAAACAGAATTTAGTCTAAAGTTATGCTCATAATGTCGTACCTCCATTAATCCAAATTGTTTATCAAGATTTGCCAGAAGTGTTTCACTGTCACTAATTTGACTAACAGAGCATGGGTTTCCTCCTGGAAGTGCCTTAATTTTAAAAACCTTCTTCTTGTATAGCAACTTATCAAGAGCTTTCGGGTATGTTCTAGGATTGGTATGCCCAGCCTGTATTGAATTCGTAAAATATTATTGAACTTTGCCAAATAAGCAACAATAAAGTATGACCCTTGAAAAAAAGGAAATAGAATTTAGGACTGACCACAATCATCTTTTGCCTCAATTCAGCAGCAGAAATCTTCAACATTGAAGCACATATTTCATCCCACAACAATAATCTAACTTTATCAGAGTTATGAACAGCAGTCACTTCAACTTTGTATCTACAATATTCAGAAAATTAAATCTTTTTACTTACATAGGTATAAGTGAATTTATAGTAAATTGTTTTTCTCCATTCATGTTTAGTAATACTTATTCGAAGGAGATGTTATAATATAACATACCTTGGTAATGGGTGATCATTTTTATGTCCATTATTACACATAAATTTATCACCCTCAATTCTCACGCTTCTAGTGCATTCTTTACATCCATCATATGTCCAACCATGTCTGGTAGCATTCAACTTGGTTATTTCAGCAATGGTGACACATGACAGTTCCTGCAATAACCATCCTTATAATTGAGATTCTTGTAGGAAAAAATGTGGTTGTTAAACCTAAGTCATTCATGTATTTCACATATGATAATAGCTATGCAAGAGTACGTACCTGGGTAATATCTCCTAAATCAGCAAGAGTCATAAACTTGGCATTAGACATTATATCAGTATTTTGTGAATATTGAGATCCCTGACTAAATTGGGAATAAGGTTGAGATAAACAAATAGTATCTGATGGTAGATCTTTACACCCAAGTAAAAAATAGCAGAAATTAACGAATGGTATTTAGGTTGAATCAGTGAGCCATCTCAATTAAAAAAAGAAGAGAATGGAAACATACCTCTCTTTGAACTGAGCAACTTCAAGTAAAGGTGGATTAAAAAGAACTTGAGTTCCATCCCAGGTATTAGTGAAGCAATGTGGGTAAATTCCTACAATTAATGGAGGTTATACCTCTTACATTATAGGTTGAAAAAAAATGATAAATGGGCAACTAATTTTAAATGCAATAACCCGATTCCTGCTTAACCCTTGCATGTTTGACAACTATAACGAAAGGTTGAGGTTGAGTGCCATCAAATTTGTCAAAGGCATCGGCACACAGTTTGGCATGATCATCCCACAAGCAACAGTGAAGAACATTGCCACTAAATTAAAGGCAAGTGCAACAACAATGAAAAAGAGGTATATAAATATATGTAATTAACCAAGATAGTTGATGAAATTTTGTATTTTACCTAGCATCTCTGATGGTAAAAGTAATTGATCTGAGTCTGCCATTTCCTCTGTTAGTGTTTGTGACTTCTTGAAAGGCTCCAATTACATCTGATAATGATATAATAACATGAACTAATTAATTGACTATGCTTCAATTTTAATGAAAAACACAAACTAAGTAATTGATATGAGTTTTTGAAGATAATAATGAAAAACACAAACTTACCAACCAATAAATCTGTTCTGTATTTACCAGCCAGAACTTCACCAAAGTCCTTGAAGTTAAAGGTTGCCTTTGGAATATGAGGAAAATCTTGTTTCCCAATCACGGTGGCACCTGTGACCGTAAGTCTGAATCTATGATCACAAGCCTTGACAATAAGGTCATTGTTGCTGACCTTAAAGTTCTCCATCTCATAAGTTTGGTCGAACATAAGGTGAGGCCTATGAGCTGCAACTATATCTTTAGGGAGCGTAATATGAATTACATCACCCTGAAAAATTTATGAAATTGAAACACTAAGTGAGGATATTTGGAACCTCTAAAAAAGCATAATTGATATAGTTAGAAAGTGGAAACATACCTCAGCATCTTGAACTACCATTTCAAGATGTTCACTTTTGTATTTGCCAATCACTGGCCAAATATCAACAATCCTCACAGCAAGAACCCATACATCTTTACTGTCGTCAATGTCTTTGATCTGATCAAAACCACGGGCAACCTCTTCATCATCCTCCATTCTTGACATATAAACAACAAATTAGATAAAGGCTACATAAAAAGTGAATTGTAATAATGTGTTTAAAAACAACACAACATGGTTTGATATAAGATGTGACAAAACAACATAGCACAGTCATGGTACAATCTTAAAACCAAATAAGCAAGGAAAAGATATAAAACTTCAAGATTTATAACATTAGAAAACAAAAAAACGGTAAAAAGTGAATGAAAACAGGTTTTTGAGGTTGGATCTTAGTAAAAACATACACTTTATGTTCAATAACACCCTTTACGAAATAAATTTAAAATTAGATGAAAATATCGAACATGAAACACATGAAAAGTTGAAACCAGGGAGAAAATGAGATTTATAGTCTAAAAAACAAAATGTCTAAATCCAAGTGAAAATATGTTTTTGATGTTGGATATTGGAAAAAACATACACTTGATGTGGAATACACCATTGATTCAACAAAATTGGTAGAAAACGTTAAAAAATATCAAAGTAAGATGAACATAATGAACATTTAAACACATGCAAAGTATAAATCCAACGAAAAACACGTTTTTTTATGTTGGATCTTAGAACCAACCTTAAAAAATATAAAAGTAAGATGAACATAATGAACATTTAAACACATGCGAAGTATAAATCCAACGAAAAACACGTTTTTTATGTTGGATCTTAGAACCAACCTTGACTTGAGATGGAACAAAACAATTCATGTAACAAAAATTGTAGAAAATATAAAGAAATAGAAAAGTTAGATGAATACAATGAACATTAAGATTTGAATAACACCATTCAATTGATAATTGTCGTACAAATCCTGTTGAAATCGAAAAAGAACATTAAGATGAATGAGGACAGAATTAGTAAAGACAATATGATTTAAGTGTTAAGATGAAAACCTTGTCGGCGGCTGTGAGGTTTTCGCAGAGGATGGACTGGTCGGCGGCAGAGAAAGATTTAGGGTTGATGGAGTGGTCGGCGGCAGAGAAACTTTGATAATGGTTGATAGTGTAATGGTTTGATAAGGGTATGGAGACATCCTAATGGAGACCGTTGGACAATAGGTTGTATCCATGATGTTGAAAAGCGGGAAAGAGGAAAGGGTTGGCTGTTGACAAATTAGCCCTTAAAATTGAATCTGGGTTGGTAACTGATCAAGGGCAAATAAGGAAAAAATTGGTAAAAAGGCTCACAATCACTCCTGGAAATTTACATGACAATGTTACCCTTGCTGAAAAGTAAAATGAAGTGAAAATGTTAAAATTAGGGTAGAGGACAGTTGTGTATTTTTCCTGGGCATTTGTTTTCTCATATATATAATTGATTTGGGGGAAGTGAGCAATGTAGAAAGTATTTGTGGATTAGATGGAATATTGTTTGTTTGGAAAAGGGATAAAGAGGAGTTTGAAAAGGGATAAAGAGGAGTTAGGGGGGTTGGGAGGTTGCAAGAGTTTAATATAGCTTTGCTTGATAAGTGGCGGTGGAGGGTGTTGGAGGAGAGATACAGTTAATGGTACTGAGATTTCGATTGCTCGTTACAGCGAGGAAGAGAGAACTTATGTTGTATTGAAGGAAAGGGGTCAGTGTGGTGGCAAAATATAAATAGGATTAGAGAGGGTGCTCGAGTGGGAGTGGGTAGTTGGGTAACTGATAATATAATGTGAGTGGTGGGAGATGGGTTCTTTAACTTGTTTTAGAGGGACCCTTGGATGGAGGGAAAATTGTTATGTGCTAGGTTTAGTAGGTGATATGATTTAGCGGATAATAAAATGGCGACGGTAGTTGATTCATACTCTTTGGTTTATGAGGTGAATGGTGAGGCATGGAAGTGGCATATGCGACTGTTTTCCTGGGAGAAAGAGCAGGCGAGGGAGATTAGTGAGCTTGTAAAAACTATTGTTTTGCATGAGGTTGTGGCGGATAGGCGGGTTCGGACGCTAAACCCAACAAAACGGTACTTAGTGAGTAGTATGTACGACTACTTAACTGCTACAAATATTTATGTTACATCTAAACGTTGTTACAATGTTTGGTTAAAAGTAGTTCCACTTAGAGTTTCTCTGTTTGCTTGACGTTTGTTTCTTAACCACATATCGACAAAAGATAACTTGCTTGTGCTGAGAGCTATTAATAACAATGATCGTGTTTGCATTGGAGGGTGTGGATTTAATGAAGATAATAACCATTTATTTGTCAGATTTTTTGGGGAGGTTATGGTCTTTGGTGGCAAATTGGTTGGACTTTGAATCATGATCACACAGTTTTCTTCATGAACATTATCTAAATTTTGGTGCTTTAGGTGGCTTTTTCAAAAGGGATGGGTATCTATTAAACATTGTTTGGCTTTTTTCGGTTTGGATAATTTGAAATGAGCGCAATGGTCGTATTTTTCGGTATAAAGAGGAAAATTTGCAAACTTTATGCGATAAAATTAAGTTGCAGTCTTATTAGTGGTTGAAATCAAAACATGTTACATTTGATTTCAATTATCACATTTGACGGCTTCATCATTAGTAATATTTGTTGTGTTGTATTCTAGGTGATTTTCTTGTCCTGGGTTTTTTGTTTGTTCCTTCTATGACACGTCTCTCTTTTTCATGACTTTGTTGTAATTCTTCGTAGTCTTCTATGACACGTCTTGTAATTGAAAGATTACCATTTATGATATTTCATTTTAGTTTTTTTTTTAAAAATCTAACACTAACTATTAAATTAAACACAATAATTTTAATATTAATGTATACTAAAATATACATCTAACATACCAATTTGTATCATAAGCCTAGCATAGCATGCAAATTAAATATACTAAGAATATATATATATATATATAAATAACATAATCTTATTAATAAAAATTATTAAATAAATAAAGAGTATATTACTCAACATATTAATTAAATAAAGTAAATAAATAAACTAATCGAAAATATAGATCGACGATGGTAGAGTAGGGCAGTCAGAGAGGAGATTTGGTATCACGTTAGTGGCGACGGCTGGTGGTTGTGGTGGCACAAACAATTCCAAAATAAGATAATGGTGGTAGCAAAGGACAAATAGTGGAGAAATCATCCAGCAATGCGACTAGAGATGGTGGATAGAAGTGGAGGGGAGAGAGAGTCAGAGATAGAGGATAACTTAGAGAGAGAAAGCAAAGAGAGGAGATGAAAACTAAGGGTGGAGGGGAGAAGGTTTATGGTCTCCCTTAAATGAGATTTTTAACATCTAGCCTGAGCTATCACAAATTGAAAACAGTTAAGTATTGACTAAAAGATTCCATTGAAATTGTGTAACCCACATATTGACCCTTTTTTGTTACTTAGGGTGGTTCTCTCGGGAATGTGCAAGATTACTTTTTTTTTATATAATCATAATGCTTCACCAACATAAACCGAGTAAATACAAGGAAAACTGACAGCTTTTGTCAAAACAAACGTACCAACTTTGTGTAACTTGTCACAAGTTGGCAATCTAGCATGTATAGCTAACCAGTTAAACACTTTGGAGGAGTTGGGTTATTTCAAATCGTTTTTCTGATAGAAAAGTTTGGTTGTCTTTCTTTGTTTTTAATAAGGTAGAATGAAATATATTAATACCCGAAAAGTATTCTTCCTCACACAAAGCGTACTAGAGAAGAACACCAAAGTTAAACAACAGTAGCAGCCGGATAAAGAGAATGGCAAAAATCACAAAAGGAAAAATTAACCAATGCCAAGACAAACAAAAGGTGAAAGCCACCAACTATGATAGCCAAAACCAAAATTAGGATATTTTGCTTTCAACTTAATTTTACAAGAAAGAAGACAACTTAATTTTACGTATAAGTTGATGAGACGATGCCGTCTTATTGTGAAAAATCCTGTTATTTCTTTCATTCCTAATTACCCAAGCACATGAAATTTATGAGGAAAGGCAAATACTTGTCCCCAATAAAATTTGCACACCAAACAACACAGATTTAGTAAGTTGTAATCTACAATCAAAGAATAATAACTTAGAGGACCAATTTTCAATCCTACTAATTATTTTCTTCACCAGAGATGGACGCCGCATGACGTTCAGTTTTTTGGAGGATAAATGAACCACAAGATATTTAAAGGGAGCTTTATTTTGACAAGTTTAAACTTGATCAAAATTGGATCTTGGAAACTTTTAACCATCTTATTTATGTTTCTCTTATTTTACATCTCATAAAGTCATTGGTTAATAAGTCATAACTATTTTCGTTTTTAAGGCAAGAGTGAGGAAAACATCAGAGAGCTCAAACATTCCGATTAGGTTGACACCCTGGATAAGCTCTCATCATCTGTCACTCATTCATAATATGTATATGCATGTATGTTGTGCATATATATATATATATATATATATATATGTATATATATATATATATATATAAAGAAAAACTATATACAAGAGGGACCAAACCAAAACTCTAAAAAAAAGCATAGCTGCATCGCTCTGTCTCTCTTTTTCAATCCAAACGCTCCTATGGTGCGACGGTTGGTGTTAGCCACCCACACCACCTCCAATCCAGATCTACCAGTAGATGATCAATGGTCATGGGTTTACAAAGAGAAAGAGCAAACAACACCGTTTTGTCGATTTGAGTTGTTTCCACCATTGACGGCCTTCGCATGGTCATGATATGTTGATGGTTTGGTTCGATCTGGGTTTGGATTCAGTTGTTGTTCGTCTTATTTCATAATTGAAAATCATTTGCAATAATCCCAACAAAGAGATAAAGGAGATTCGAAGAATCCTTATCGCCGCTAAAGCTCTGAATCAAACCTTTACTTTTCTGCAATCAATAAAACTACTTTAATTTGCGCAATCAAATCAAACTTGCATACTCCCCCCATTTTATTGCTTTATGTTTATCAGATTTAATAGATTTAGCTAGTTGCCTCATCGAAACGACAATCCCTGCGGAGAAGGTTTTACTTACAACTTTATTAGTCGGAAACAGTTATGTGCAATTGCCAAATTTGACATGCCCCATATCTATAAATTCAGTGTTTTCTCTTCTACTACCTTATACTTTTTGCATTTATTTTTCTTCCAATTTGATTTGATGAATTACGATAGATGTGTCACGTGATAAATTGCTTTAATAACTTCTTAATATTTGATAAACCTTGATTTTCTATAAGTTGATCACTCACTTTATATATTAGGAACCACTGCATTGCAATAATATCTTGTTTAAGTGTTAGGTTTGATTTGAGAATGTCAAGGTCTTGTAAGGTCTTGTAATTAAGTGTTTATAATTTGATTGTGGATCATTATCTCAATTGTGAACATCTTGTTCAAAATTGGTTAATTGTAAACAAAATCGACCTTAGTAGGAATCCGGTTACGAAGAAGACTCCAAACAATTTATTTTTTATCTTATGTCATGCCAAACTACAAAATAATATATTCTTTTCACTTTTCGTCTATCCTTTCTTCATCAACCAAACAAAGTATAAAGAGGATATGTACTTGTCTAGTTTATTTTTCTTATGGACTAAAAGTTGTTTTATTTTTATCAAGGAAAGTCTTCATTCTTTTATTTAATTTCAAATATATCAGGTAAGTCTTATGCTAAGCTCCTTTAATTAATTAAATTTATTATGCATTCAATACCTCTAACACTTAACAAAACAATACGATATATATACAACAAACATATGCGATAGCATGAGTATTTGACGAGTTGGACTCCTCTCCATCTACGACCATTTCAATTTCTCCCATTTAGAAAGATAAGGACACAAAAAAGTAAAAAAAACATAAATAATTTATGGTGGTGGGACCCACTATCTATTGTTTTGTATCTATATCTCTCTAAACGACAACTTCATTTACATTAAGTAAATGAAGAGGATCTTTACTCGTATTTGACTAGTTAAATATGGTAGACCAAAATACTTTTTTGTTTATAGTCAAAACCAGATAAAATGCATATAGTTTCTATTATACAACCTAGTATATGAATAAGGTAACAGTCTTATAAGATTCACAATGCCACTTCATTTTCCTAAACTAACAATATCATTAAAAAAAAAAACCTTATCATAGAGTTTTACAAAATCATACAAAAAATATAAATCAAACAAGCAACATAAAGAAGAAATTTTATTGACAAAATGTACTACAACACTGATTGGTGTTGACTGGTACCTATGTGTTTCAAAAACATAAAGTTGACTTCATGAAAAAAATATATTAACAATACATATATTACACTGTTTATAAACACACCCCCTTCAAAACTATGCAGCATTTGCATCTTTTAGCAGAATTTTTCTCACCAAAAGGGTTCTGTAAAGAACTATTAAACTCAATGTATGTAGTAAAAACTTTGATCATCTGCATGCAGCTAAGGAATGCAGCATTCCAATCAAGAAGAAAAAAGTACTTTTTTCATTGAGAGTCCTTTCTCAGTGCCACTTGTGATGCTTGATATCAGGGTAAAGTCCCAAAACATGCTCCGGCATGAAATCATGGCGCGTTAGAATCCCAACAATAGGAGGTCTCTGCAAAGTGTAGAGTTTGTCAGCAAATTTTGCACCGAATGAAACAATAGAAGTTGTAAAATTGTTCGTCAAATAATGCCGAAATAGATGTATAAATGCAACGTGTCTATGTGACCACAATTACTGAAAAGTGGTGTACCATTTCGCTTCTGTAAAGAGGCTAATTCACTCTGGATACGAGTAAAGATTTTCAATCATTGATGAGAAAATCAAGGAAGTATAGTGATGAACTTGCATGTAATATTATACTTTGATTTTCTCATCAGTGGTAGAGATTCCGTACTTTTATCTCTAAAGTTAGATGGTGCATTAAAAAAGCTAAATCTGAAAAGTTATTTGGCTAACTAACTTGAGGGATAAAAGTACGGAATTTCAATACTTGATGAGAAAATTATGGAAGTTTATTTTAATAAACCTATTAGGTGTTAAGTGTGTGCATGTAATATCGACTACTATTATGTATGTGCAAGTAATATCATACCCCTTGGCTCTTTGGAACAACACACATGTGTCTGAGTCCATGTTGGCGGAAAAGAATAGCGGCTTTAGCAAGTGACATCGTCTCAACCACAGTGTACGGTGATGTATTAGTTATTGGATGAAGATCGACATACATATCCAAATCTTCATCTTGGATATCTAAGTCCTCTAGTTTAACTCCCTTTCCCGATCCAGCCTTTCCGAAATCCAACGCAGAAATATTCTCTAAGATACTCGGATTCGCGTAAACCTTCTCTCTTGTAAAATTTTTAGCCTTTAATAAAACTAGTAAATAAGACCTCAGTACTAGTCCGCACAACTCTGGTGCATCCACAAAAGGCGGTTCGTCAATGACCGGAAACCCGTTGTGCCCTGTAGTATTCAAAACATGTAATATATTCCCGACCTTTTCGATGCCAGAAAAGGTCATTAATGGGCCCGAGACAACATCACGCGTAGCGATGTTCCTCATGTAAGGTTCCGCATGTGCTTCCAAATAAGGAAGTCCTTTGATCTTCAAGATTTGATCATAGACACCTTTGTTGAAGATATCAGCCACAGATTTTGAGATTAATAAGACCAACATCACAAGTGGAAGTAACAAGAGATCATTAGTGAGTTCCAGTAATATAACACAAATTGAGACCGTCATTCTCATGGTGCCACCGAGCATGGAGGCAGCACCTAGGAGAGAAAAGAATCCTCTGTCGAGTTGTGTGATCGGTTCGAAGAGTCTACTGACAACACGGCCGTACGCAGCCCCGGCAAGTATCACAGGAATGAAAAGTCCAGATGGAACAGCAATACCATAAGTGAGTATTCCAAGAAAGTAAACTGTGGCAAAAAATATAAACAAACTTGAAATATGAAACTCTTTGGTTATCTTAGGACTGAATAGATTACGAATAGCGTCGTCGTTCGTGTTTAGAAAGAGGGAAGCGAGATCGTTGTAGTATCCCGGTGGACATTGAAAGATTTTGTATTCTCCTGATTCGTCAACAGAGGGACATGGCACCTTTGAATCGGCAGGACAAGGGATACAGTTTGCAATCCATGGTAAGAAATAATAACAACATGATGTCAAAAGAGAAATTGCAACCGCAAGAGTGATTTTGAAAAATGGACCTTTTCTGCAAGAAAAAGAAAAAGATAAAACCATTAGTTATGTTGCAAATACACTAGATTAGACTAAGCATGTTCGGATTGACTTATTTGAACTTATCGAAACAGCTTATAACAAGTCCATACATTGTTTTAAGCTTATTTCCATAAGCTCTCTAGAATAGCTTATTTGAAAAACACTTATACGATAAATGTTTATGCTATAAGCGCTTAATTAAGCTGTTTATCCGAACAGGATCGTGATCAGAAAGAAGCAAGTAAATTGACGAAAAACTATTCAACTTAAATGTGAGGACATACTCATTGATGATGCTATATGTACGAACGACCTTATCGACAAGGAAATTATATATACTTCCAAGTATACCAGCGACAGTTCCCAAGACTATTACTGCTACTATGTCACCGGCACTAAATGCTATTTGTGGTGAACCAACATCATACAATATAAGACCACCTTCACCAAATAGTCCACATTTTCCTGTTGAACAAAACTGAATTCCAGTTCTTAAAACAATAGCAACTACTGCTGTAGTAAAAAATGACCTCCAAAGAAGAGCACTCCTCCACCTAGATATATGCGCCATACGAAAGAATATCAGTTTTCATGCTATTCAATTTTCCATCTTAGAATGTTAATCTTTTTACAAATTTATGGTCATGTGATTTTAAATTGCAGTCTGCAGCTGCAATTACGGCAATATAAAGGGTTTTGAGGTCTCAACTGCAATTTCGACTGCATCAACCGAACTTTCACTACTATAAAGGTTGACAACGTAACTGACACTGAGGGTGCAGCTGCAATTTAAAACCATATTTCACATTCTCACTACTCATGTCATTACTGTTTAGTTTTTTTCTTTTTCCTCGGACTCACTCACTTTCAAAGCAAACTAGATTCTGGTTTTTAATTAACATCTTACACATAATCTTAGAATATAATTATTTTGCTGCTGACAATAACGTTGGAGATTAGTGAGTAATTTTTTTCTTCTAGAATAACAAGTTTAGCATAAATAGATACCAAGAAGCTGCTTCTTCAAGGGCAAAGAGGACACCACCTACTGGAGATCGAAAGGCGGCAGCGACACCAGCAGCTGCACCACAAGTAATCATGTCTCGTCGGTCTCGATCGTTTTTGAAATACCTAAGCCAACTCCAAGTCAAACCATACTTTTTAGATCCGCCCTGCCCCAAAATAGAAGCTATGCATGCTCCTGTGTGAACCATAGGTCCTTCTTTTCCCACCACGAATCCAGCAGACACTCCAAGGATTGAACCAACTATCTGAAATGGTTCAAATCATAAGTTTTATATGGAAACGTAATGTGTCTCGAGAAATAAAAGTTTGCATTTTGTGCATACCAAAAAAAGAAGACTTTAAAGGAGACACAGTGTCAGTGTAAAATAGCTTTATACTGATATCCAACCAGAGTTCATGATATGGAACAGTGATTTTTTACTAATTTTCAAATGTTCAAGTATTACTCACCTTTACAAAAAGGGTGGTTGGGGCCAGGATAGAGTGAGCATCAATGCCGTTGAGATATGCTTTAACCTCCGGAATGCCAGAGCCTGCTGCTGAAGGAGCAATGAAAGCACAGAGTGCTGCAGCCGCCGCTGCTAAAACCATATTGAGACCAGCATATGCTAGAAAAGCCTCAAAAAATCTGCACTACAACTACTATTCTTGAGAATATATGAACAATAATCGGATACATTGTGGTGTCGTTCAATTCATGTAGTCGATCCTGAATGAATATCAATATGTGATTAAAAGGAAGCTCACCTTTGTTTAGACATGAGATCGGTTGTAAGAGTCAGCTTGAAACCGGCTATGTTCTCGACAGAAATATTATTGAAAAGGCCGACAAGTCCAGTTCCTAATCCAATAAGAAGAGCAAATACCCATTTAAGTACCACATATTGGAATATCTGAACCTTCTTCCTGGACCTCCAGTCCTGGTTAAACATTTCATTATCAAAAACCCTGAAAATTACGGAATAAGTATACTTACATCATCACTCTTTCCATCAGTATTTGATATTTCAATACATTAAAAACCTTTCCAAAGTTCTCGCTAATCGTAATTCTTATCGGATGGGATGATACATAATCATAAGAGTTCAAAAGCTTTGTTTTCTGACTTTTTTTTTTTTGAAGAAAGCTTTGATTTCTGACATATCAGCATGAATCGAATAATTCATATAGTTTTCATTATTAAGTTCCTGTTTGGATAAACTTTATTAAGTGCTTATAGTTATAGCGTAAAATTAAGTTAAATATATTTCATATATGTTATAAGTTCTTTTTATAAGCTATTGTGGAGGTTGTGGAAGTAAGCTGAAAACAGCATATAGACATGTCATAAATTGTTCCATGAGCTCTCCCAAACACTATCACAAGTGCTAATGCCAGAAGATAAACTCTAAATATGTCAATCCAAACAGAACCTAAATAAGATTATATGTTGTACAAAAGGAATTGAATGTTGCTTACTCATAGTCAAGGCTTTCAATAGGGCAAAGGTTGGAACCAACTATGGCAATCTGAGAGGTAGTGTTAATCCTCTTCGTAAGAAGTGGTTCTTCATATGTCATGTTCCTTTCAGAATACTGTGACCAATACCTTCCGATTTGCTCGTCATTCCCATCCAAGCTACCATCATTTTCTATATCATGCACATCTTCACCGTTGTTTACGTTTTCTTCTTTAACCATCTTCTTAGCAACTTCACCTGATGATGCCATAGGAACCTAATTTACAACAGATGCATTAGAAATCTGAACCACATCCTAAGCATGCGATCAGAATTTCATGTCACTTAACATTCGACGATAAAATACAGACTTCTTTTCCGACAACTTTCTTTTTATCACCATTCACCACAATTTTCAGCATTATACGTACGAGAAAACTACTTTTGACCCGAAGTTATCAGCTATGAAACACCAACACAGACACCAGACACAATGTTGACAGTTTAACACGTCGACACCAGTAAAAACTTGAGAAAATGAAATTATTGAATGTGCCACTGCCACATGTGTCGATGTCGTGTTTAACACCAACACGTATTGGAGGATGCACAAGCTTTCAATCTGAAGTATCAGTGCTACATAGGTTATCAAAGAGTATATTCCCCAGTGCTGTTCTGGAAATACTTGAGTCAGCTTACAAATTGAAAATAACCCGAGTTATATACACATGGATTCTACTGCTAATGCACAATGTTCTGAACTCAAGTCTGCTGCATGATACAACAAACTTGAGTTCAAAACACATAACTTGAGACTAGAAAACATCACATCAAACCGTGGCAACAAGCTGCAAGGTTTTAAAAAATGGTCCGCAAACCGTAATTGTGAATTCATATTTCCAAAACCACATCAGACTGCAAATTGCAGCTGCATCAATTGTATTCAACGAAAATTCTCCGCAATATCAAGGATCGTGTCTACATACGGCCAACGGCCTCAACAGAAGCATTTAAAACCTGGGATCAGCCAATTCTAGTAGCATATCAATGAAGAACATAACAACATTAAAAACTGTAAGAAACACAAAGTGGGCCATACATGATCCACCAATTGGTGCAAGATCAAAGTTCAAACCCCTTATGTGAATCCAATCCAAACTGTTATATCACTTGAAAAATTGAAATTTTCATCAAAAAAATACAATTAAAAACAAAACTTTGTTTACACAGATTAATGTCTTACTCCAACAAATTCTTCATGCAAAAAATCACATAAACCATATAAATTAAACTAACATAAAATAGAAGAATTTGAGTAAGAAAGATATACATACACTAATCAAAGGTGTGTTTGGTTGCAGCTTTTGTAGTTGAACTCAAAAAAGCTTCAAAGCTTTACTTTACAGTAACCAATAATAATGTTTCTGAAGTGTTCCAATTCTATAAGATCACAAAAAGATTAAAGTTATTTCAATCATCACTTTGCAAAGTTCTAAAGAAACATGTGACAAAAATAAAACTACCTCAAACTGTTCATTACAAGAAACTATAAGGACAACGTTTCTCTCTGTCTATAACATGCAATGACTACCACAATATTTGACTAATTTAAGGAAATAATAAATAAAATAAAAATGTTTTTTTTTCTTGATTAGGAAAATGAAATAATTGGAATAATTATTGGACTATTGAATACTTGAAGTAGATTTGAATTTACTTCAGGTTGTTTGTTCTTATCCTATCTTTTAATTAACATTATTGGTAAAATAAAAAAGGTGTTTCATGTTATAAGTTTAGTTAAAAACTTAGAATAGCAATATTCCTAATAATTTATGTATGAGAGACAAAGAAAGGAATACCAAAAATTTAAAGATATTCCCTAAAAAAAAATATAAAGATAGTAATCACTCAATCTCAGATTCTTTTTTAAGTAATCAAATGGCTAAATTCATTTTGGAGAATCAAACGTTTGAACTTTAATTTTTGCATTTTATTGTTCATTGAACTAGTGTCAACTTAGGTGCGCATTTACATGATTCACACTTTAATAAGTAATTCAGTATTTTTTGAGGAAAAGGAAAAAAACATATTTTTCTGGTAAAAATATCTTTTTTGAAGAAGTTGTTTTTTTAACAAAGTAATTTTTTGTTGAAAAAAACAATTAAATACTCTTTGATATTATTGTGAATGAAAGGTTTGAAGCCCCAATTTAAAAAAAAAATCAATTTTTTATTATAAACTCTTTTTTACTCTCAATAGTGTCTATGTACTACTTTTGAACTCAATTATAAATCAAAACTTTTTTTTTTAAATTAACTGAATAGTTAATGTATTTTGTCTATAATATAGTTCAAATAAATTAAGTATTTAATAAATTTAAAAAGTCGAAAGAAATAAGTCAGAAAATTTTACTTTCCAATATTTATATAAGTTAGAAAAATTTACTTATAAAAATAAAAAAAAATTAACATGCAAGTTAGTTAATTAAACACAAAATATCAAAGAAGCATGAGTTGTGTTTGACATGAAAATGGAGAGAGATTGGTGGCACGATGTCACGTTTTTAACATCCACCCAACATTTGTCCAAAGATAAGTTGTTCCCAACACGCAAAACACTCTCCTCTCATCTGCGGCTGTTGCTTTTTACGCAATCATTATGTGACACTTGGGCATTGAAAATGACTTTTCTGGACTCTTCTACTTCCACTACTAATAATTTGATGTCGCTCCATTTTTTAGATAGACAAGATGACAAAATTATTATAAACTCACACATATAGAGTGGAGGTATCGTGGTTCAAATTCGATCATGATATTTAGCCTAATAATTTTGAGATTTTTACCAGTTGAGTTATGACTTATTAGACTGCTTGTTCCATCTCTTTATAATAGTCGTTTTAGAGTTGTGTGTTTTTTAAGAATATGATTAATTGAGTTGATTTTAATGATATGTTTAGTTTAATTATCTATCTATCTATATATATATATATATATATTTAAATGTATTTTATTTTAAATAGTCTTATAGAAAGGAACGCATGAGTATCCATTTTTCAAATTTCTTTTTTATTCGATCAATGTGGTTTTTCTTTTTCCCACCAAACTTGTCATCCAAAGTCACGTTAATGATCTACAACTTAATGCATTTTCTTTTAACTCTCAGTATTAATATCATTTTTTACCTAAGAACGTTTAGATGAGATGACACTAATCTCTTTTAACTTAATCAAGGTATTGGGCTCAAATACAACTTTGGACATGCAGCACCACCAAGGTATTGAGTTTGAATTCAGTCTTGAACATGCAGCAACCTTAAAACTCTTAAGGATAGTTTATTGCCTATTTAAGTTTTTACAAAATTCGAGGATTAGTACGCACGGATACACGCGTGGATGAAACTCAATTTGAAAAAAAATTGTTGTTTTCCAATGTACTCCATATCCTACCACAACTAAGAACCGTTTCATTTATGTGAATCTCAATTATTTTTTTCATTTGCTATAGATTTTCATATTTTAATAACATTGGTATTTAACATATATTATAGATATTCATTCTATTTTAATAACTTTGATGTGTTGCACCTTTTGCCATAACATTGATGTTTAATATCTCTATTTTGATCAAGATATTTATAGTTTCAGAACATACATGTATAAAATTTCTATTTCTATTTTTGTTCTTCCTTTTGCATGCTACTTTTCATATCTTCTATTCTTAATTTACAGTTTTATTTTACTAATATGTCTTGTCTAATTCATTATAGAACCACCAAACAAGATAGTATAGTCCTTTACCTATACAATAATTTGTTCAGATTTGAAAGAGATCTCACACACGTTAAATCTTTTACCTCAAGCCATTTAAATAGAAAATCTCACTCAATAATTTAAAAAATGTTTCTTTTAACATAAAGAATTGGGCTGTCATGTTCACGTAAATATAAATAATAGATCAACTATGAGGATCCAAGAGTCAATGAAGAAAATTCACAAGAGATAAATCTTATAGTTTTTGGATTTGTCTAGCTGTAAAATAAGATTTCCCTTTGAATAATAATATGAATAATGAAAGTTGTCCAAATTATATTATTTTTTGTATATATACCTTATTTTTGTTTTGTTGCTTGAACATGCGTAACAATTCAAGCTATGACCAGGCTGTTACTTGTATTTGAGTGTCCTATAATGTGTGTGAACATGGCGAGGGACCTTCACCCCCAATCTTAGGCATTTTTGTTGGATTTTTTCTTGCAAAATTGTACCACGTTTCTTTTGGATGGATGAACGATATGATGATCGTCATTGAAAATGCACACACAAATGCATGGTGTGGTTCGAAGTTTGAACTCTAATAATAATATCCTACCTTTTAATATTTTTGTCAGTTGAACTATGATTTGGTGTATTTTTGTTATCAGAATACTGTGTATGATATGTAATTTTTATTTTCTTCTTTTTATGCCTTTTTTATACATCATTTCCTTTCTCTCTCTAAAGCTTATTCTCCATCTACTTATGATCATTAAATGATAACCTACAAAATAGTATAAAGAAAATGATATACTAAAGTAATGTTTTAGTACTTGGCACTTATGAACGAAATTGACAAGTGCACCAAATCGTAACAAATAATGAAGTAGTAAGTTTATCATTATTCATAGAGATTTTCATTCAACTTGCAATTAGCAAAACTTATTTAGAAGAGTGAAATTAAAAAGAGATGTGAATAGAATTGCAAGGTTTAATTGTCTTGTCGAATGCAAGATTAGGTTTGTGATTCAGATGATTAACAATGTCTAGGGAATCCTAGAATCTGAACTTCGTCTTTGTTGGTATTAATTTAGAAAAGGCTTATTTGATCTATTGGTCCCCTAAATAATTTCAAGTTTTCATTTTGGTCTTATAATTGATAAAACAGGCGTTTTAGTACCTCATTTTTTCCTCCGTTTACCAAATAAATCCCTGACGGTTAAGTTTAACCCCAAATGTATATAGTGGACCAACCTTAAGAGTGGTCCAGCATACACCTTATTAATTTTTTAATTTAAACTGTTTGATCTGTTTTTTGAAACAGATGACCGTTGGATTATGCGTGTCTATTGTAACCTACGGCGTACCAACAACAACTAATTTTTTTCTTTTGTTCTTCATCTTCTACCTTACTAATCTTCATCTTCTTTAACTCAATTTTATCAACATTCATGAGAAAAACCAAAAAAAATAAAAAATACACTATTCACAAAGAGCTTTGAGAAAAACTCAAATTTAACAACTAATTTTTTTTCTTTTGGTCCTAATCCCATTAATGCTGTCATTGTTCTTCCATCTCCCTTCTTTATCCACTATTCACAAAGAGCTTTGAGATCTCTTCCAAATTCTTCTCTCTCTCTAACCGATTCGAATCCCACTACACATGAATCCCAATAATATATTCACGCTTATGGAACGACGTCGTATGGATCTCGTTAATGGTGTTAGCAAAGGGGTGAACGAATCAACGCTAAAGGAGTGAGATTTGAAGAACCCCCTTTATCACAATCATCTTTTCATGTTGTCTTTAGATTGTTGTTCCTACGACGAGTTTGTTGTTGAAGGTGAGAGTGAAAGAGAAGATGAGGTTGAGATTGAGGAAATTGGTGGAGCTTTGGTGAGATTGAGACTTTTGGGAACCTAACAATATGAAAAGGTGGAGACTTTAAATTTTTTCCCTTCCATTTTGTGATTGTTTTTTTTTGTGTTGCTGCAGACTGGGGATGTCACGAAAGATTGGTGGAAAGGAGGGAGGATGGAGGTTCCTGCATGTGAGAGAGAAGGGAAATTGGAAAGGTAGGGAAGTGTTTGATGAAATTATTTTTTTAGGTTTTTTTTCTTCATGAATCCTATGAAGATGATGAAGAACACAAGGGGAGAAGTTTATTTTCTGGGTTTTTTGCCACGTTGGCTTTTACTAACGGAAGTGTTAATTATTTGACAGAAGGGATTTATTTGACAAATGGAGGAAAAAGTGAGGGATTAAAACACCTGTTTTATTAATTGTGGGACCAAAATGAAAACATGAAATTATTTAGGGGAGCAAATGATCTAATAAGCCTTTAGAAAACAATCAGTTATGTGGTGTCTATTCATGATTTACTGAAACTAAGAATTAAAACTCTATTAAAACATCTCACGACAATGTATGTCCGAGTTAACCTAGTTGTACTACGGTGTTCCCCAAAGAATAGAATAGAAAATGTTAGATTTCAAACTTGAATTTCATTAGCATAATTATGAAATAAGTAATTAGAACAACCATGAACGGGAAAAGAATTTCGTGTTGTCAATCCTACTTTTTATCTACGGATTAATTTTCAAAATTACGATACGAAGATCTCTTTTGAAAAAGCATTGAGAACTGGCAATGACTAATTTAAATCGACCATAAGAAAAATATAATTGAATGAAAGCTTTATTTAATTGAATCCAACAAATAAGAAGGGGTTCATCTTAGAATCATAATCAAGAGGTTTAGTTACTCATGTCAACATACATCATAACAAAATAATAGAAAAACATACCCTAGAGAGAATAAGAGGTGCATGGAGATACTGCTTTGAAACTTTGATGCTTGACCCTTGCCTTGAGCCGCTGGCTTATTGAATGAATAATAATGTGTGCAATGGTCTCTAATTATAGCAAATGATTACTTAGAGTTTAAGAGAAGAAAATTGGGCTTTTTGCACCGATCCAGCATGAAAAACGAGCAAACTGCCAATTATGGCCGCAACATGTGCCAGACACAGGGGCGTCTATGACAACCCCTCATGTGCGATTCTTGCGTTTTCGTTCAGTTCTCGATTGTTCTTTAGTCTGGAAACTCCTAGGAACTTGAAATGATTTTTTTCACTTTGTATTTTCTTCAAAAATCTTCTAGGAGCCATTGTTTTTCAATTTCATATCCTCGTTCCTTCATGCGATGTCTTGTCTTGATTTGTCGATTTACATGATTTTTCACTACAAAACACTCAAATCACCTATGAAAGCAACGACTCGAGTGAAAAGCAATACAACATGATCCTCAAACCATAGACAACTCATCTAACTCTCATCTTATTTGTCTTCAAATGTAAAGAAAAGTATTAAAAACACAGCAAAAAAAATATCATATGATATTCTGTCATCAAGCACCATTAGATTTGAGCCGACAAAAAGAGAACCATGATTTTGGATAAATGAAAAATTAAACAGTTTAGTTTTGAGGAATCATACATGTTAACTATTAACTTTGATGATGATGTATACTATAAGAATGACTATTTTATATGAGAATGATCATCAACCATTAGATCAAAAATAAAACATCAATTCTCATAAACTCATTTCCCTTTTCATCTTCTTCTCCCCACAATCATAGTTAAACAAAATTAAATTTTTACGAGCCCTCTCTTTAACAATTATCAATTGATGGTTTACGAATTTGTAAAAGGTTAGAGATTCAAGTATAGAATGTTCCATTGAAATTCTATTGAATATATGTAATTCAAAAAAATGAGTTGTTGAATGATTTATAGTGTTTTCATTATTGTTGCTGAATTGAATTCACGTAAGTGAATTCTTTAATTGTACTGAGGTCTAATTTCAATTCAGTTGGCATTACCAATAGTGGTTTCATCGGCATTGCTAACTTGCCATTGAACTAATGTATTCAATTTTCAATTTAGTGCAAAATGAATTGTCATAGGAATTTGTATTAAGCCATCGGGATAAATCAATTAAACTGAATTTAAATATTGAAACTATTCGAGAGGGTGAGATCCAGGACATGCAGTATTTGATTTGTTTTAGGGCAGAGAAGAATCAATCTTCATCGAAAGAGAGATGGTAGCAAAAATTATGATTGTGGAAACAAGAAGATGAAAAGGGAAATGAGTTTATGAGAATTGATGTAATAAGGTGAGGTACATATGTGACTTTTTAATCTCAACCATTTATTTTTGATCTAATGGATGATGATCGTTCTCATATAAAATAGTCATTCTCATAGTATACATCCTCTATATATAACTAGCGGAAAGACGGGCACTATCGTGCCCTTCTGTCCGTTCTTTCTACTGCGCTAACGCATGTTGTAACGCCCCCTTTTTATTTAATTATTTTTAGTTAATATTTGAATACTTTTACATGATTTTATATTTGACAAGTGATAATATGTTTGTTATTTTGTTTAGAAATATATTTGTTATAAATATGTTTGTTATTTTATTTAGAAATATATTTGTTATAAACATATTTGATATTTGTTATAGAAGTAATTTATATATGTTTTTAAATAGAATATTAATGGTGGGGCTGTTTTTGAATTAGTTAGAATTATGAGGGAATAAGTGGAATAAGATAAAACAAATAAAAGAGGTATAAAAGGTAAAACCTAGGTTTAGGAACAGACAGTACATACAATCAGTTTTGGGAGAAAAAGGGAGAAAACTAGAAGTGGAGAACCAAGAGGCTGCTGCTCCAATTTTATTAAGGTAAGGGTGGGATTTCCTTCAATAATCATAGAATATAATTCTGAAATTTGATGAATTGTTGTGTTCTTGAATTAGGGTTAGAAAGTTTATGTTAATTGATAAAATGAGATGAATTGTGTTGTTTGATGCATGTTCCTAAGTTGTTTTGATTTCTATATTGCCTATTTGACCTGTAAACATCATTGTAAATCATTTTGGGTGATTAAGGGATCAAAAATTGGGTTTTTGGAGTGAAAACTGTTCTTTCCCGTAAGGGAATTCGGCCACCGATTTTCTGAAAGCCAAAACTGGAAAAACACTCACTTTTCACCAGTTTCTGTTTTGAATTAGCTTTCGATGTAAACACGAAAGTTGTAGGTATGGATGTTAGCTTTTTAATGCCGTTGGTCTGACTTCTAAATGATTTATAGAACTTGAGTTATGATCATATTACTGCACGTAGGTCACAGTGAATATTTATGAATTTCAGCACAACCATTCCCGAATTTGAAATGAAAACTGGGATTGATAGGTACAGAATTGGTCTTAGGTGTAAACACGAAAGTTGTAGGTATGGACGTTATCTTTTTAATGCCGTTGGTTTGACTTCTAAATTATTTATAGAACTTGAGTTATGGTCATATTACTGCACGTAGGTCACAGTGAATATTTATGAATTTCAGCACAACCTTTCCCGAATTTGAAATGAAAACTGATATTGATAGGTACAGAATTGACCTTTGGTGTAAACATAAAAGTTGTAGATAATTGTGTTAGCTGTCCGTTGGCTTTGGTTTGACTTGAAAATGATTTTTGGTGTTTGATTTATGATGAAAATACTCCAAGGAGGCTTTAGTGAATTATTATATGAATGTATATGTTGATGATAATATATGATGTTTTTCCATGATTAATGGATTATTATAAGAATGTGTATGTTGATGAATATGATGTTATATGATGTTGTTCATAATTGATGAATTGTTGTTGTTAATACGATGTTATATGATATTGTTTATGACTGATGAATTATGATATTATGATGCGAAGTCGTTGTCGTTGTCATTGTCACTATTGTCGTCAATGTCGTTAAAGTTGCAAGTGTTGGTCTAAGTTGTCTGAGTTGTAAGTGGTTGTTCCAAAGTATTGGAGTCTTATAAGTTGTTGATGTTGTGTAAGTTGTATGATGTTGAGTCCATGCATACTCATTTCAGTTGGGGGCTTGATGCCCTGTGAGTTTTTACTCTACACGTTGAGGGCTTGATGCCCTGGAGCTTTAGCTCATTTGCGATGAGGGCTTGATGCCCTGGAAGTATATTAATACTTATTACGTTGAGGGCTTGATGCCCTGGATTGGTACCACATGCATGAATAAGATGTCTAAGTTGCATAGTCGAGTTGAAGTTGCATATGTTGAGTTCAAGTTGTAGAAGTCACATTGTCGTTGTCGTTAAGTTGTCAATTGTCAATGAGTTGTTGATAAAGAACTAAGTGAAGTATTAATATTTATTAATCGTGGTTGCTTAAGTTATTATGAGATGACAATTATGTTGTGTTGTTTATGTCCTTATGTGATGATTTATGATGTTATATGATGATGATGATGATTTGGTTATTATGTGCTATGTGATGATGTATATAATGCGATGAATATGAAGTTAATAATGATTAGGAGTTGAAGGATTTATTAATGAAATATTATATGAAGATTTAATGTTATTAGTTTATGAAGTTAAGCTGCTAAACCTCTTGATGAATTAAATGCTTATTATTATTGTTTGTGAAATCTCACCCCATCTATTGGAATTGCCGCCTTGTGGGCAAGTGCAGGTGATCAAGCTTAGGTTCGTTGTGTGAGGTATCTCTCGCGTGTGTCTTAGGTGCTCTGATACGTAACGGGATGGGAACTTTGTTGTCATTTTCTATTCCTTTACGTGTTGTTTTTATGAGAATTATGATTATGTAGTTGGACTTGAACTAAGAGGTGTTTTAAGATTTCTCATTAGACATTTATGATGAGGCCTCCGTGCCAAGACTATAAAAGTTGTTGAATTAAATCCGCTGCAAAGTTTTTGAAAAGATTTATGTTAATGAATTTTGAAGGATAAAGAATTATTATTCTTTTTAATTTAAGGATTTTTATGATGTGTAACATCCCATTTGTGTTATACTCTGATAATTATGTATGAATTTTTATGTTGGAAATTTGGGGTGTTTCACATGTGATTATTTATTATGTTTGGTTTTATAATTTTGATTAAAATTTTAAATTTTTAAATATGAATGGAAATTATTGATATTGATTTATAAACAAAATATTGTCAAGACATATAACAAAATTATTTTGAATCATAATCACTTACAAACCAGCAAAGTCAATATAATCCATAAACTTAATCGACTTTGATTAGTTCTAACATGAAAGAAAAGGAAAAAAAACTTTCAGGTGAATTCTGAATTCTGATGCAGAGGGCTGAGAGAGGTTGAAAAAAACTAAAGAATGCGGGAGCGAACTATGAACTGTGAGAACCTTACTCGTTAATATTTAATATGGTGTTAACAAATCTTTTTCTAAAATAGTGTAAACAAATATTTTTCTAAAATATTTTGAGTCCTAATCTTTTTTTAGAGGGTTTAAAGTCCAATATTTTTATCTCACGTTTGTTACTATACGTTTTTTAAAGGATTTAAAGTTCAATCTTTAACATTATATTTTGCTCACGTTTGTTAATAATATTTTTTCAGAAGATTTAAAGTCTAATATTTAACATTATTTTTTGTTCATGTTTGTTACTAATTTTTTTAGAGTATTTAAAGTTCAATAATATTTTTTTTGCTCACGTTTGTTACTAATCTTTTTTTAGAGGATTTAAAGTCCAATCTTTAACATTATTTTTTCCTCACGTTTGTTACTAATCTTTTTTTAGAGGATTTAAAGTCCAATCTATAACAATACTTTTTGCTCACGTTTGTTACCAATCTTTTTTTAGAGGATTTAAAGTCCAATCTTTACCATTATTTTTTGCTCACGTTTTTTAGAATTTATCAAAGGTTAAGGAAGAGTAACTTATATTAATAAAATAATAAAATAAAATGGAAGTACTGTTTTTTTTTTTGGAAGTAATAATAAAATAATATGGAAATACTGTTTTTTGTGGAAGGGATATGAAAATATTTGGCAATCTTTGTCGGTTGTATTGAGAGGAACAACACATATGTACAACATAAAATCGGCTGATAAAAAAGTTACACGAGTTTTTGTTTTGTGCTAGTTTTTTGTGAGTTTGATATGTGGTTAACGGAGGTAAAAGAGGGTTAACGGGGACGATTAATGACATGAATTAGTAATCCACGTGTTATTTTATAATTGGCTAACATTAAGAACAATTCATAAGTAATTAATTATGTGTGTTTTCTTTTTAAATTAAATTTATTCTTATTTATTTGTTACATGTTTTATTTGTATTTAAAATAAAATTAAAACTAAGAATTAAGAATATTTTTGAAAAGAAAAGTTCAACCCAAAAGTGTGCTGGATAGTTTTCTTTATATATAGTATAAATATAGTATAGATTTAGATGTTTTTTTTAATAGAGGAATCAAATCAGAGTAGTTAATAGTCTGCTTCTCCATTGGTAACATGTTCTCCATTGGTAACTTCATGGCTCATCTTCTTCACATCCTTCACATCCGGCTTTTTCGCAATCATTTTTGCTTTCAAATTCGTGTTCATCGCCATCGTTTTACCTTCGAATTAACCCTTTAGAGATCAATTCATCATCCTCTTATGTTTAACCCTTTCAATCAACTGAGAAGAGAAGACAGTGAGAATGGGTGATTGTTGTGAAAGGACCTTAAGGGTCCGTTTGGTTCGAGAGTTTTGGAGGGGAGGGGAGGGGAGATTTTTAATTTGAAGTGTTTGGTTCAATTTTTAGAAGGGGATGGGAGGGGAGCAAATCTCTTTAAAATTTTATTGTATTGCCATAATTATCCTTAAAATTAATTTTAAATCTCAATATTAACCTTGTAACAACTTTTATTATTATTAGATTATATTATCTTTGTAACAATCTTATTCTTAGTTATTTTATTCTTGTAACAATTTTTATTATTTTTTTGTTATATTTTCGTTGTAACAACTTTTATTATTAAATTATATATCACTCTTATTTATTACCTGTACAAACCACTATTACTACTACTTTGTTGTTGTCAACGGCTTGAGACCTCCTCCAAAGTGAATCGTGAGTAATTTTATCATCTCATTATCTATATCATAATATTATTGATTACATCGTTAATAGTTAGTCATAGTCAATTTCATGTGTCTTATTTGTTCATATGCAAAGTGCATTTATCTTAAAATTGTTAACTGATAAGCACTATTCATGCTTTTGAAATTTTTTATGTCATATATTTAAGAGCTGTGTTATTTTTTACGGAACTAATTGGCAAAAAATAAAAGGATTACAAAGGTTTGCTCTTATAATTTTTTTTTACAAAGAATTGCACTTATAAAAAAAACAAAAAACAAAAAAATAATAATATGATGCATGGAGCAAAATACATGAGCCCGTTTGAGATGAAATAAACGACTTAGATATACGCTTCTCTTTCGTCGGTTTCTGAAATCGTAAAAATAAGCAGTTTCTTTTATTTAATTAAGTTTAAGGGTAAAACAGTAAAATAATCTTAAAATCCCTCTCATCTCCTCCCCTTGCGAACCAAACACATTTTTAATTAGAAATATCCCCCCTTCCCTCCCCTTCGTTAAAATCCCTCCCCACCCCTCCCCTTTCCTCCCCTCCTAATTCTCGAACCAAATGGACCCTAACTCCCAATTTGATTGGGATTGTGTAACGTGATTTTCTCTTATTTTTAAAACCAATAATAAGAGCTGCCATGTTTTAACTTTTAACAATATCCACCTCACATACATAAAAAAAAAAACAATATCCACCTCATTAAAAACGCGCAACATCGGCTTTGTCATGTCAAAATTTGGGAGGACTACATTTTAGTTGAGGGCCAAAATTGCTAGTTATAGTAACTTAGGAGGTTAAAAGGGCATTTTAGCCTATTTTCAATTAACATTTCAAATTTAACTATTATGTTAGTCATATCATATGTATTTTTTTTATATATAAAAATTAAGGAAAATGTCAACGAGCGTCATGCGACACTCTTTAACTATTTTTATTTTTTTTACAAAATGTGTGTATTCAATGCATTATAAATTAAAATATTTGAATTTTTAAAAGAATAATTGATTATTTTAGAATGTTTAAAGAGTACCCCGACGATACTCGATAACAACACCAAAAAATTAATCATATGTGTTATATAAGTACAACTCAATTGATAGTTACAACAACAATAATATGTAAATACCACAATTAGAACCCTAAATTCTTCGCATTGTGCAAATATAATCACTAAACTACTAGATAAAATCTTCTTAATAAAATATTTGATAAAATACCACTAAACTATATGATAATATATGCTATCAAATTTTGACTCAGATAAGGATCCAAGGAAATGTTAATGCAAGGGCAGCAATGATTTTTTTTTATATTAAAGGAAGTTGTTTATAGCATTTGATTAATATTAATAGTGCCAACGCAATTTGGGATATCATAATAAACGGTGGGACTGGATAAGGAAGTGGCTTCTCTTGCAAGAACATGAACTACCGGATTCACTTGTCGCCTAATAAACTCAAATATGGAGTTTGTGAAAGAAGTGGAGAACAAAGCCCGACACACTGCAATAATGTGTCCAAATTACGTGATGTCGGTTTTTGCATGAGCGGAAAACATCATGCGTGATCTTGGAATCAAGCTCGAAATCGATATTGTTAAATTGCATGTTATTCATCCACAAGAGAGCATGAAAAAGACTAAAGGATTCTCTCACTGCTATTAACTGAATCAAATTGCAGCACCTTCGCCAATACATATGTCATGGTATCGTCGTGCATGCATATATCAATGCATGTTCAGTGGAATTGATCTGAGAAAGTCGCGTCAATGTTGCACTTATACCTCCCATTGGCTCGGTGACTGCCATTGCTGCACAACAAGACTCGAAATTTGAGGTTACTTACTCGACAGAGCCACAAGGGATCTAATGTATATAGTATATAATATAATTTATAAGTATGATTAATCTAATTACTTTTACTTGTTATTATAAGTGATCCACGAACGAAGAACTTAATTTCTTAGGTTTGTAGACTATAGTCGGCTGCATTTTGTTAAAACAAGTGTTCTAGTAAGTTGTTAGACAAAATGTCTTGACATGTTGATACGACATTACAGCGTTCCTTGTTTCACATTCTTGGAAGATTTGTTTTAAACGTGAGATCTATGAAGATTTGATGCATGTGGAGTGTTAACCAAGAAGCGTGTGTTTTTCTAGAAGCAGGGATAGACGGTTTAGCTTTGTCGTATTTCTTAAGTGTGTTGTTGTAACATTTAAGAAAACAATATATATGCTTCCGAAATATTATGCTGAAGACCGTATTGGACCAGCTGTGTGTTTAGCCCGTTTTGCTCATCAAGCCCATTATGCATTCAAGATATATATTGGAAGACTCGATACCTAAAGAACTACTGAAGCCGTCATTTGCAAAAGAGTCATTTAGAGTTTTAGTCTGTCCATTGTTGTTTGTGAGCCCCTAGCGCATCACCTTGATCCTTGAGTTGGACTTGTAGTTGAGTTGTATTTTGTGAAACACTCGTAAGTTTTTAAGCAAAAGGGGATTCTGTTTCTCTGAGTGTGTATCCATTTTCTTTGTATTTGTCATTATCACGGGTAGAGTGATTGAGAGGAAGTGAGAGAGAGGTCTCTTACCTAGGAGTGTCTTATATAGAAATTGCACGGGTAGTGATTAGCCGAGGAGCTAGTAGATTGGAGATAGTTTATGCAGGCTTTAATTTAATATTATTATAGTGAATTTCCTTCCTGGTTTGGTAGCCCCCAGATGTAGGTGACGTTGCACCGAACTGGGTTAATAAATAACTTATGCCTTTTACTTTCAACATTTATCTTTAATTTGTTATTTGTGTTGTCACGATGTCTTAACATTGTTCTCGACATTCAGCGTGTCTTGACATCATGCTCAATGTAAACTCATAAAGAGACAAAAGATAATGAGTTGAGATCGTCAATCGCAACCAATGTGGATGGCTTGTAGACTGAAAGAGAAACTCAGAAGCCTTAAGGGGGGTCTCAAGGATTGGAACAAAGAGCTGTTGGGAGTTTGAACCTTAGGATTTCAGTGTTGGTGGACACGCTAAATGATTTATATTATAAGACTTTGCGGATGACACCTAAATTTTTCAAAGGTCTAGACTGCGTTGGCTAAAATAAGGAGATGCAAACTCAGCGTATTTTCACTCAAGTGTGAACTTAGGGAGAAGGAGAAACTCTATTTTTGCGTTGAGAGTTGGGGAAAAATGGGTCGATAGTGTAGCATAGGTGCGTACCGATGTGGTGAATTATTTTTCTAATCATTTTGCAGAAACCTTGGAAAATCGGCCTCAACTAGATGAGATTATGTTTAATGGGATATCAGTAGAGGAGGATAGGGCTCTAACGGCTCCGTTCAAGAAAGAAGAGATTAAGGAGGTGGTTTTAAGTGCGTATGGAAACAAAAGTCCCGACCCGAATGAATTCAACTTCTCTTTTTTCAAAAAGTGTTGTGGTTTGTTGGAAAGGGAAGTTGAGATTGTGTTTGATCAATTATTTGTCCATTCTAAACTTCCGAAAATAATTTCCTCGTATTTTGTCACTCTCATCCTTAAGGTGGATCCTCCCAGTGCTTAAGGGATTTTAGATCCATTTCTCTTATGGGTTCCCTCTATATACTTCTGGCAAATTTTTTGGCTGGGAGATTGACTTCAGTGATAGATAAAATAATCTCTGCTAACCAGTCAACTTTTATCAAGCGTAGGCAGTTGGTGGATGAAGTTGTGGTAGTTAATGAGATCATAGATCTGGCAAGAAAGTCAATGAGATGGTATCTAATATTTAAAGTTGATTTTGATAAGGCATATGACTCGGTTAGCTGGAGCTTTCTAGATTATATGATGAGGAAGTTAGGCTTTTCCCTTAAATCGCGTAGTTAGATAAGAGAGTGTTTCTTAAGTGGAAATATATCAGTATTGGTTAACGGGAGCCCAACAGAGGTGGTTAATATTCAAAGGGGTATAAAACAGGGAGACCCATTAGCCCCCTTCATGTTTCTAACGGTGGTAGATGGGTTAAGTGGAGCAATTAAGAGTCCGGAGGAAAGGTAGTTATATTCTAGTTTCAAAATGGGTAACTCAGGAGTTTCGGTCTCTCATTTGCAGTATGCGGATGACACCCTCTTTCTTGGGGATCCCACGGTGGAAAACCTTTGGTCCTTTAAATCAATCATTTGTTGCTTAGAAATGGCCTCGAGTTTGAAAGTTAATTTTGTCAAGAGTAAGAATTTAGGGGGAAATGTTAGCAGTGAAGGTGAGAAAAACACAAGAAGAGGGAGTTGAATTGTGTTATCTTTTTCGCTCTTTTCTAAAGAATGAATTTTGTTTTTCAGATCAGAACCTAGTTCAGAGTTTGTGAAGCGTAATAAGTAAAGAGATAAGGGAAAAGAGAGAACACAAGCAATTTATACAGGTTCCTTCCACAAACCGAAAGTCAGTCCTGTCCCATTGCACTTTCAAGGAGAGTTCACTAAAATGTAATTTTGGATTACAAGTTGCTCAAGCACACAACAAGAGACTTCCAATGCTCAAGCACACAAGCAAGAGACTTTTATTGCTCAAGGACACACCAAAGAGACTTCTATTGCTCAAGCACACAAGCAAGAGACTACTAACACAATTTACAAAAAATTGAATAAGAGTTTGAACACTTGATATACAATCAGTGGTGTTCACAAATACAGACAAATATGAGACTCTGTTTTCTGTTACACTTAGAAATTCTAGGATATTGAAGTTTGTAAGAATTTCCTAAGATGTTGATGTGTTTGGCTTGACTCAGGGAGTATTTCAATATATGCGTAAGAGTATCTCACCAATTATTCAAGTCTTCATCTCTCTCCTTGGTACGGTCAAATAGGTCCAGTCTGATTGGTTTGCTGAGAACATGGTGGTGAAGATAAGTGATGGTCTTAATACATATTTTTGGTTGGATCCATGAGTGCAAAGATCTACCTTAAATATTAGGTTTCCTGACCTATTTATAGTATCAAATAAATGGGGGAGATGGGCCGCTGGGAAGATGGCAGATGGGTGTGGGAGTTTAGATGGAAGAGGAATCTGTCTTTAGGGGAGTTAGATCAGGTCGAGGAGTTGCACCACTCTTTGGTAACTAATTTGAGCCCTAACATGGAGGATATATGGCGTTGGACCTAAGAGCCTGATGGAGTGTTCTCGATCAAGTCAACTTACTTGCTTCTTTCGAGGACGTCTGTTGAGGACAGAGACAACCAAAATTCTCTAGTCCCGACTTTGGCCTCAATATTGAATTCCAGAGCTCCTTCTTAAGTAGCAGCCTTTGCTTGGTAGTTACTACAAGATAGGCTGCCCACTCGCCAAAATCTCCTTAAAAGAAGGGTGTTACTTGACAGGGTGACACTTGTCGTGTTTTTTGTGGGGGTTACAAAAGAGTCGGCAAATCATTTTTTTCTTGCAAAGAGGTTCTACCAGTCTGGTATAGTATATCTAGGTGGCTGGGTTGGGAGTTGGTGCCTCACTCGAGTATCTTGGGTAGTTTATATAACTTTGTAGGAATGAGTCTAGTAATTACTTTCTGTCTTTGTTTTTCCATCTCCTTTTTGGTGTCTTGAGTTGGACGTGTTTTCGTCCAATCCCCCTCGTGCCATGGTTATTTTGTTGTTCTAACTACTGTACTCCTCGAGATTTATATATTTTGCCATTAATTAAAGAAAAAAAGAAAGATAATGAGTGGAGAAAAGGGTTATACAAGTGGAGTACCATTTTTCCTTTCTCAACAAAAAAGGTACCAATTTTCCTCACATTTTAAAAAATTAAAATAAAAATAAAATAAAGTATAAAAAATAAATGTGTGCACCCCACGGAAAAGAGCAGTACAAAAAAAACCCTAATTTCATTTACTCTCTCAAACACACGGCAACCTCTTCTCGGTCGCCGTCGCATCATCCACCGTCGCTTTCTCTTCGCCGCTTCAGGTATTCTTTTTCTCTTCTCTCTTTCTCCTTAACTTAAATATATATTTTGATGTGATTACATTAAATTATATAATTTTCTCAAAATTTTATCGATGTGGACATGTAGTGTCTGTGTTGTGTCTATTGCCCGCGGACACTTAGCATGGAAGGCATCATGTGTCCGACACTGACATGACACTTATGAAGAACCGACACATACATCGGAGACAACACATACACTAACATGTCGACACTGAGAGATTTTTTAAGATAATTGATAAAATTCAAGGTAATCACATGTATCAGGGTCGTGTTAGTGCACACTGAGAGACAAACCTTCGATCAGAAGTGTCGGTCATTTTTCAAATTTTCACCGGTGTCCGTGTCGTGTTAGTGCTTCATAGGTGATGGGTAATTAAAATATTAACAATTGATTTTTCCACTTTACCCCCAAAATAAGCAAATTCAAGAACTAAATAGGAGGATTTTCGAAAGTTAATTTCATTATTGCTGAAGTCATTGTAGGATAGGATCTGTTTGTTTTGATGGTTTCTGATAATAACATTGTTATTGCTTGTGGGTTTTTTGAGTTGGATGTTTCTATGTGGAAGTTGTTAAAAACTCAACAGGGGAATTGTTTTCAAGTTAAGAAACATGTGAATTTTTGAATGGTTGAGTGAGTTTATAGCCGAGGATCATTTATTCTTTTAAGTTTTCATTTGAAATCGTTGAAAATCAGTCTGTTTGTACTAAATATGTTATGTTACACCGTTATTATGTAAGTATATAAGACTGTTCTTTGAGAGTTGGTTTAAAGAATCCTTACCCCTGCATGCAAAATGGCACGGTTATGCATAATAACATAACATACGTACAAGTTCAGATTTCACACTTTCTTTTCTTAAATGTTCTGTTTTAATATGTGAAATTCTTGATTTATAGTATAACATATATGTAAATGTATATAATATGGCTGTCCTATGAGAGTTGGTTTAAACAATCCTTACCCCTGTGTGCAAAATGGAATGCTAATGCATAATTACATAACATACTTACAGGTTTACATTTTACACTTTTCTTAAATGTTCTGTTTTAATCTTAATGGTATATGTAAACTTATTGATTTATAGTATAAAGCGAGTCCTGTTGCCCTTTTATTGAGTGAACTTACAAGTGATTATATATTATTAGGTGTCTGTTGTCTACACTTTTGAATTTATTTGTATTTTATTATGCTTCTTTATTTTGTTTTCTGATTTGATTTCTGGTTCATGTAGATCTTCCTTTTGTGTAGTGGGTTAAAGATTTGTGACAGTCTCAACCATGGCAACTAGTAAGTGAGACATATACTGACACGTGTGTGTTACTTAATGGTCTTCTCTGGTTTTCACTTCAAGTTACTATATTGATTGATTATTGATTTTCTGCAGGACTTCAGTTTGAGAATAATTGTGATATCGGAGTGTTCTCTAAACTCACCAATGGCTATTGTATGGTTGCCATTGGAGGCTCTGAAAGCTTCTACAGGTATTCATTCTTTTCAAAACTAATGAAAATAAGTTCTTGGGTCAATTTATGTTACTTGAATTTGGTTTCGAACTGTTTGAAATTGTTATGGTAATTTTCTAAATGAATAAAGTAATATGGTTCTTGTTGCAGTGTATTTGAATCTGAGTTAGGCGGTGTTATCCCTGTGGTGAAGACATCTATTGCTGGCACCCGCAGCGTTGGTCGTCTTTGTGCTGGTAAAGCTTTTCTTACCCTCATTCGCTATTGATTCCATAAGGAGTATTCATTCCTGAGATGGTTTTGTCATATTTCTTTCTGCATAGAATGAGATTACTGCAGCAATTTCCTTTTTTAAATCATAACCATTTTATCATGCCTAACTAACTTACCTTTTAATTGACTCGTAGGAAACAAGAATGGCCTTCTCTTGCCCCATACCACCACAGATCAAGGTAATTCCTATTGTTATTATATGTTGATTATTTTTGATACTTTATGATGCTATTTTAATATGATGTAGCATGGCTTATTCGAACACATTTGTAATTTCCCTTTTCCTCTGAAGATCTTATATCAAACTGTTACTCGTCAAAAATTGATTCTGATTGTTGTCTGCACATATGAGACGATACAAATTCCCTGTTTCCGTGAACATAACAAACACTAATGATTCTGTGTACTTGTAATAAAAAACAATTAGCATGCCATAGCTTTATCAACACTCTAGTCTATAGGTACCTTTCAGCATTTTTTCCTTTATTTTTGCTGATATTGATCAGCCGTAACATGTTTCCATTTGTACAAATTCTCTATGATTTAGGATGGCTTTTTAGAATGTAAATAATCTTCCCCCTCTTGTATCTTATGTTTCACCATTGTTTGTGGTATATAATGCCATACCAATATGAACTTATGGTATTGATTGTATTTTCATTGTTATTGCTGCAGAACTTCAACATTTGAGAAACAGTCTACCTGATCAAGTTGTTGTTCAGAGGATAGAAGAAAAATTATCTGCTTTGGGAAATTGTATAGCATGTAATGACCATGTGGCTCTCACTCACACCGATCTTAACAGGGTATTGTCTTACTTTAGATTATAGATTATAGATTTTTTTCCTCTCTTACTAATCAGTTATTCATGTTTAGGATTGGAAATAGACTTGAAGATAAACTTATATTTCATGTAAAGCATGAATGTTGTTGAATAAGGAAATGGACAAATTATCTCATGAACACTGATAGTCTTTCTGAATATGATGACCATAAATTTTAACAACTCAATCAAACAAGCCCTTGTTTATAATTTCAACCGTTGTACTCCAGTTCTCTGCTAAGAACCTTATTAAGTTTTGTTGGTCTTCAAAGTTGTTCTTTTAATTGCAATTTGTGTATGCCTGTGGAGCTAATCTCTCATATATAGGTTCGGGGTCATTATTAACACATTGTTCATTGATTAAACGTTTTCCCATTATTGCTTCAAACTATATCTTCCTTTATACGTACTTTTTTTTTTTTTAATTTGTATGAATGAATCTTGGCTTGCTCTTATATTCATTGTGAAATATAATTTGTTCAGGAAACTGAGGAGATAATTGCAGATGTTCTCGGAGTAGAAGTTTTCAGGCAGACCATTGCTGGCAATATTCTTGTTGGTAGTTTCTGTGCTCTCTCCAACAGAGGTGGTTTGGTGAGTAAAAATGTTATATTTTCCCTTAAAATTCATACTTTTTTCCATCTATACCGTCTTTTGATCATAGTCATACACATGATGCAGGTCCACCCTCACACATCCATAGAAGATTTGGATGAACTTTCTACACTTCTTCAAGTTCCTTTGGTGGCCGGAACAGTGAACAGAGGCAGTGAAGTGATAGCTGCTGGAATGATAGTTAACGATTGGACATCATTTTGTGGTTCAGACACCACAGCAACAGAACTCTCTGTTATTGAGAGTGTTTTCAAGTTGAGGGACTCACAACCTAGTGTTTAACATAAGGACTTGATTGAAAAAAGTAACATAGTTTAAGGAGGACCTAATTATTTTAGTTCAAGGACATATATTTAAAAATTCTCAATAGTTTAGGATCTACAAATTAATTTAAAAAAATCCCTATGTAATAAATCCCTAATAGAAAAGTATGCTGTAAAAAATTTATTTGGCGATCATGCTCTACAAATGACAAATAGATACCTGAATTTGGATGCCTCAGTTTTTCTTGAATATATATAGTTTTCCGAATAAAATCCTTACCTTTTCACAATATATAGTTTTCCGTAGGAAATAAACACATAGATATTTTCAAACGCAATAAAAAGAGTAGAAAACGGCAGGTTATTGCCCGTTTTTTGCTAGTAATAATAAGGAACATCGCCAACAATATTAAACTTAGGAATAATTGAGAACTAAAGAGAAAGCAATGAAGAACAATTCATTGAAAAGTACGTAGAAGAGTTAGATCATGTAAAAAGATTATTCATAAAACTATTTTTTCATGATATAATTCTTCCTCATGCTTCTTCTTAAATATAGCTTTGATTCTTTCCTCATGCTTCTTAAATATAGCTTTGATTCTTCAAGATAACACCAACAAATCCATGAACGTGAAATCTTGTACAAATATCCCACTCTAAAAAGTAAGTGATTTGATTGCTTCATCTTTGTCACCATCCTTAACATACTTCATGAGTGTTATTTACCTATTTTTTTGGTTTATCGACTCATATATTAAAGTATATTCACAGTAACAAAGATAAAGCAATCAAATCAATTATTTTTGAGCTAATTAACAATTTCTGAAACAATTTTTTCTTTCATATTTGCAGGCTGCACAACACAAGCCTTCTTCAATATATATACATATATATTATTGCTGATTACTTCGAATCATTTAGGCCTATAAATTGGGAATGAGGTTAACTATTTTAGCCGATTATTTTGCAAAATCAGTTAAGGAATCTATATTTTACATTAAAAAACTGTATTTTCTCAACGGAATAAGCAGCATATCTTCTAAAAAAAAGGAAGCATATTATCTTTACTACGTGTTCCTATTTACCTATATACTATCTTTTTCAAAAGCAATTATCTTAGTATCACGTGGCGGATTTGTCTGGAGCTTGGTTGACTATTGAATTCTGTTTCTAGTCTTTCTGTAAAATAACTTTTAGCATAAAATATGGTTTTGGTCTCTGCAAATATGCCTAGTTTTGGTTTTAGTCCCTGTACAAAAAATTTGTTTTTGGTCCCTGCAAAATATTTTACTTTTGAAAATAGTCCCTGACACATTATGACTGGACCCATTTATGAGATAAATAGTCCATGCAAAATATTTTGTTTTTGAAAATAGTCCCTCCAGGGACTATTTTCAAAAGTAAAATATTTTGCAGGGACCTTTTTCAAAATCAAAAGATTTTTCAGGGACTATTTATCTAATAAATGGGTCCAGTCATAATGTGCCACGTGTGCAAATCATCACAAAAGTGGGGCCAGAGACCAAAACTAAAACGAGACATATTTGCAGGGACCAAAAACAATTTTTTTTACAGGGACTAAAACAAAAACTAGACATATTTGCATGGACCAAAACCATATTTTAACCTAATTTTTATACAACATGCTTTTTTTGTTAGGGATTTATGCCATACTGTTTTTTTGGTTTAATTAATCCGTATATCTTTAAATTATTTGAGAATTTTAAATAGTTATTAGAACTAAAAAGAATTTTCTTTTGAAAGATTGAACTAAAATGAGCATTAGTTATATCCTTAAACTTTTTTTCTTTCAATTACGTCCTTACGTTAAATAACCTTTGGTCAAAATTGATGTGACATCTTTTAGTAGAGTGTCAATTGATGCTTTGTGATGCGTCTTTGCATGTTCATTGTTCAGACCGTTGGGTGTGGTTACAGGATCCTTCTACAGGGTATATAGTGAGGGGCACGTACGCCCTCCTCACCAGTGACGACACTTCTCAGGCAAGAGTGGCTCCAGATGCTATATGGCAGAGGCATATTCCATTGAAGGTGTCCTTATTCGTTTGGAGTCTTCTGCGGGATCGAGTTTCCACTAAAGATAATCGTTATAAACGCCGAATCATTTATGTTGATGATCAGTTGTGTGTTTCAGGGTGTGGCCAACTCGAATCAGTTGGTCATCTCTTTTTGGACTGTCCTTTATTTGGATCCCTTTGGTTTGACGTCTACTGCTGGTTAGACGTTGTTACAGTGTGCCCCCTTAATATGTCATACCACTTAAAACAATTTGGTTATTTTGTTGGTATTTCTAAATCTCATTGAGTTTGGATGGTAATGATTTGGTATGCTTTCATTTGGATTATTTGGAAGGACAGAAACAATAAAAAAAATCAGACGAACCGACCTCCACTCTTCAGCTTATTGATAGTGTTAAGCTTATTTCGTTTTGGTAGTTGAAGGCAAAAGTTCCAAATGTTGCTTTTGATTAATATTGGTAGTGGCTTAGCCCTTTATTATGGATGAGCATAGGTTAATTTTGTTGTATTTTGTTTTCGTTTTGAATTTTGTTTATGTTGTAACTTCACTTCGTGACTGTTTGGTTTTTCCTCTAGCACACCTGATAAGTGCTAAAAAGTAATAATGCAATGATATAATTTAGGCACTTTTGTTACTTGTTGTGCAAGTTATTCAGGGAAAAGCCGAGAGATAAGTGATTATTTCCCTATTACGCTTTATTTCTCTTACTCTACCCTTTTGTGCAGGAATTGAACTCAAGACATCAAGCAAGGAATGAAAACCAGGAAAAAGGAAATACAAGAGGCAAAGATCAAGCCACTCGCCATCAACTCGCAATGGCGAGCAGTGATAGGCGAGCAGCCAACAAATTCGCCACCAACTCGCAACGGGGAGCTCAAGGCGAGCACTTGACAGAGAGTTCAGCATCCGTCGCCTCCAACTCACCATGGCGAACTCAAGGCGAGAAGAAGCTCACAATGACAAGTGATTATACTCGCGAGGCGAGTTAGGACGGCAAAACCTTCAAAAGTGACGTGGCACAAACCCACTGATGAAGAAACCTCAACTCGCCATGACGAGTGATGTTACTCGCGAGACGAGTTGATGCAAATCAGAAAGTCTATAAAAGCCACTTGACCCATTCATTTGAAGGGATCTCTTTTACTTCCAATTTCCATTACTGTAATATCTTAGAGAGAGAAATAAGGCTTGTTCTTCATATAGTGAGAGTGTTAGGAAGGTGGATTCTTCATCCTTTGTTGAGAAATCACAAGTTGTAATGAATCCTTTTCTTTCAATTCATTCTTGCAAAGCTTCCATGACAATGAGTAACTAAATCTCCTTTGTTGGGATTAGAGGTACTTGCTTAAGCTTATAATGTAATCTTTAAATCTTGTAATATATGATTCTAGAAATTTATATGATATTGCATTTATTCTTGCAATTCATTTCCTATCTTTGATTTAATTGATATTGAAAGGTACTTTTAAATATATGTTTAGAATATTCAGCTATCAAAACAATGATTTTAGACATGGAATCAGTGTTTTGATAATCACACAAAGTATCAGTATTTAAAGCTTTCAGATCGTTTATTTGATTGAGAAATCATTGATTAAACGATACGATCGACTATTGGATTGTTTAATAGTTTGAGAAATCAACTATTGAACAATACAATTGATATCACAAGATTATTTGGACACGAATAATCTTGTTGAGTGATACGTGAGAATTTCTGTAAAACGCTAGAATCCATATATGTGATTATTAGGTTATGTTTGATGTTTAATCAAGGATTTCTAATTCCAACGTTTTTAAGCCTTATTACTCTTAACTTTTATTCTTGCACATTAGTTAACTTAGTTACAAACAAACAAACAATCTATCTTTTAACTTAAAATGGTATTTGGTGTCGAACGGTCCGTGATATCGCACTAGTCCCTGAGGAGACGATGTAAATACTTACTTTTGTTTGATGCAAAAATACTACATCAAAATGGCGCCGCTGCGGGGGACTGGCATTTAGATATCATAGATATTGCGACTATTTTAAGACAATTTTGTACTCATTCATTATTGTATATGTATATTTCATTCATTATCCTTTTGTTGCTAATCTTCTTTGGTTAGATCTTTGAACTCTTGTATGCGAGGTACAATTCTACCACAAGACTTAGAGTACGATCCTGAGATTGAAAGAACAACCTGCATAAACAACAGTTAAACAAGAAGGGAGAAGAGACTAGCCAGACAAGCACAACAAGAAGGAACCTCAACCTTTACTCCTTCATTACCTACCATTTAAGAAGAAGACACAATGGCTGCAAACGGAAACAATCAAAATGAAGGAAATCAAAGTGTGATGCCTTGTTGGTTAAGTCTAAGACGGTTAGCTCATCTTGGAAAGGACAAGAAGAAACAAGTAAAACTAAAGTCCAGAACTATACAACTTGTTTCAAATCATCCTTTTGTCGGGCTAGATCATGAAAATCCTTATCAACATCTCTCAGTGTTTTATGCCTTGGCCAACAGTCTTGGGGCATCTGAAGCTGAAGAAGAAGCTGGGTTCATAAGGTTGTTCCAACACTCACTCATCGGCAAAGCTCGGGAGTGGTATCTTAATCAACCACCAACAATTATGAATGATTGGAATGCATTGGAGAAAGCGTACCAAGAGAGGTTTTTCCCGGATCATAGGCATATGGATACCAAAACAGCAATTGTTATGATCGCTCAAGGTTCAATCGTTATGTGATGCACGGGAGCGATACAAATCATTATTGAGAAAATGTCCAAAGCACGGGTTTGATGATACAACTCAAATCCACATGTTCCGTGGAGGACTACAACCGGAGCCGAAGCTTATTCTAGATGTAGTTGCACATGGTTCTTTGATGGCATTGAGTCCTAAAGACGCAGTAGACATCATCAACAAAATGTCACTCAACGACCGAGCAGCCAAACACAACCGAAGTGATGCACTAAGAAAGTCCGAAATTCTTGAGCTAGGTTCAAGTGATGCAACTCTTGCCCAAACCAAGCTCTTGACTCAACAAATGGAAGAGATAAAGAATCAAATGAAGGAAATGCCTAAACTTGTCAAAGAACATATACAAAGAGAACAAAGGCATCAACAAGTCCATTTTTGTGAAATGTGTTCTGGTGATCATCCAACCGGTTATTGTCCACCACAACTTGAAGAAGAAGTAAATTTTGTCGGCAATCAACAAAGGCCAGGACAACTTCAAGGTCAATATCCGGGCAATTCAAATCAACAATGGTATCCGAACAACAACAACTTCCAAAGAGCAAACAACTTCGGACAACCGTGGAGGTCTAATGTCGGACCTTCAAATCAACAACCATTCAACAACAACTTTCAACAATATCCACCACAACAAGACCATACACAAAAGCTTGAAGACACCCTCAACCAATTCATGCAACTAACCATGGCCAATCAACAAAACAACACCACATCCATAAAGAATCTTGAGACGCAAATGAGACAACAAACTCAACACTTGAGCCAAATCTCTCAAAAATTGGCCAATCAACAAGGAAGTACCTTCACGGCAAACACTCAAAATAATCCCAACAATGACAAGAATGAACAATGCAAAGCCATTACAACAAGAAGCGACAAGGTGATTGGGCAAGGGATTGGTGACAACTTGGAGGTGGAAAATGAAGTAGTTGAAAATGAAGAAGAGAATGAAGGAAGTGATAAGGAAGAGGAGGATGTACATAATGATGAAGATGTAAATAATAGAGGTGTAGCCGAAAAAGAACAAAAAATGAAATAGAAGAAAAAAATAAAAAAAATGAAGCATTAGTTGAAAAGGATGTAGAGAAGAATAAGAAGAAGGAAGTCGGGAAGAATGTGCCTGCTCATAAGTTTCCATATCCGAAAGCTCAATCAAAGAAGGACTTGAGAAGCATTTCAAGAGATTCCATGATATTTTCCCGTTAAAACCAGGGCGGGGTGGATGGTACCTGGCGGGGTGGATGGTACCTGGCGGGTACTAGTTGTGTTGCCATGTCCATTTAGTGTTCCCAACGAAAAAGTACCATTTTTTTACACATTTCTTAAAATAAAAATAAAAATAAAAAAATATAAAAAATAAATGTGTGCACCCCACGGAAAAGAGCAGTACAAAAACAAACCCTAATTTCATCTACTCTCTCAAACACACGGCAACCTCTTCTCGGTCGCCGTCGCATCATCCACCGTCGCTTTTTCTTCACCGCTTCAGGTATTCTTCTTCTCTTCTCTCTTTCTCCCCAACTTCAAAAACAATACCCCCAATTTTGTTTCTGAAATTTTTGTTCCAGTTTTAATGGAAATTTGTTACCTTTATCTTGTTATACTAGTTTTTTGAATTAGGGTTTTTTATTGTTGTTATTATTGTTATGTTGTGTTGCTGAAATTAAATTAAGCGCTAGATGTACGAAGATGAAGTATGTGAATGTTTTGTAGAAATTTATCCGAAATGCAGGATTTTTTTTTTTGTGGAGAATAAAGTGAGTAAATATCAATTGTTGATGAACAAGTTATTGTTTGATATTATGTGCATGTGAATAACATATCATGAACTCCGACACTGAACACTTCTGTTGGAAGGGGTGTCCCTGTGTCTGACATGCGTATCGACGTTGTGTTTTGTCCGGTTTTGATGGACTCGTTGATCGAAGGTATCCTGTGTCCGACACCGACACCGACATGATACCTATGAAGCACTGACACACAAAAACAAACACGTTGACACTGATAACTTTTAAAGAAAATATATAATTCAAATCACATGTATCAGTACCGGGACACACCTTCTAAGTGTCGGTCATTTTTCAAATTTTCACCAGTGTCCGTGTCGTGTTAGTGCTTCATAAGGTCATGGGTGATTAAAATATTAACAATTGATTTTTCCACTTTACCCCTCAAATAAGCAAATTAAAAAACTAAACTGGAGGATTTTCGAAATTGATTTCATTATTGCTGAAGTCATTGTAGGATAGGATCTGTTTGTTTTGATGGTTTCTGATAATAACATTGCTATTGTTTGTGGGTTGAGTTGGATGTTTCTATGTGGAAGTTGCTAAAAGACTCAATAGGAAAATTGTTTTCAAATTAAGAAACATGTGAATTTTTTAATGGTTGAGTGAGTTTATAGCCGAGGATCATTTATTCTTTTAAGTTTTCATTTGAAATCGTTGAAAATCAGTTCTATTTGTACTAAATATGCTATGTTACACCGTTATTATGTAAGTATATAAGACTGTTCTTTGAGAGTTGGTTTAAAGAATCCTTACCCCTGCATGCAAAATGGCACGGTTATGCATAATAACATAACATACGTACAAGTTCAGATTTCACACTTTCTTTTCTTAAATGTTCTGTTTTAATATGTGAAATTCTTGATTTATATGTAAATGTATATAATATGACTGTCCTATGAGAGTTGGTTTAAACAATCCTTACCCCTGCGTGCAAAATGGAATGCTTATGCATAATTACATAACATACTTACAGGTTTACATTTTGCACTTTTCTTAAACGTTCTGTTTTAATCTTAATGATATATGTAAACTTTTTGCTTTATAGTATAAAGCGAGTCCTGTTGCCCTTTTATTGAGTGAACTTACAAGTGATTATATATTATTAGGTGTCTGTTGTCTACACTTTTGAATTTATTTGTATTTTATTATGCTTCTTTATTTTGTTTTCTGATTTGATTTCTGGGTCATGTAGATCTTCCTTTTGTGTAGTGGGTTAAAGATTTGTGACAGTCTCAACCATGGCAACTAGTAAGTGAGACATATACTGACACGTGTGTGTTACTTAATGGTCTTCTCTGGTTTTCACTTCAAGTTACTATATTGATTGATTATTGATTTTCTGCAGGACTTCAGTTTGAGAATAATTGTGATATCGGAGTGTTCTCTAAACTCACCAATGGCTATTGTATGGTTGCCATTGGAGGCTCTGAAAGCTTCTACAGGTATTCATTCTTTTCAAAACTAATGAAAATAAGTTCTTGGGTCAATTTATGTTACTTGAATTTGGTTTCGAACAGTTTGAAATTGTTATGGTAATTTTCTAAATGAATAAAGTAATATGGTTCTTGTTGCAGTGTATTTGAATCTGAGTTAGGCGGTGTTATCCCTGTGGTGAAGACATCTATTGCTGGCACCCGCATCGTTGGTCGTCTTTGTGCTGGTAAAGCTTTTCTTACCCTCATTCGCTATTGATTCCATAAGGAGTATTCATTCCTGAGATGGTTTTGTCATATTTCTTTCTGCATAGAATGAGATTACTGCAGCAATTTCCTTTTTTAAATCATAACCATATTATCATGCCTAACTAACTTACCTTTTCATTGACTCGTAGGAAACAAGAATGGCCTTCTCTTGCCCCATACCACCACAGATCAAGGTAATTCCTATTGTTATTATATGTTGATTATTATTGGTACTTTATGATGCTATTTTAATGCGGTTGCCAGCAATAGATGTCTTCACCACAGGGATAACACCACCTAACTCAGATTCAAATACACTGCAACAAGAACAATATTACTTTATTCATTTAGAAAATGACCATAACAATTTCAAACTGTTTGAAACCAAATTCTTGTAACTTAAATTGACCTAAGAACTTATTTTCATTAGTTTTGAAAAGAATTAAAACCTGTAGAAGCTTTCAGAACCTCCAATGGCAACCATACAATAACCATTGGTAAGTTTAGAGAACACTCCGATATCACAATTATTCTCAAACTGAAGTCCTGCAGAAAACCAACAATCATTCAATATAGTAACTTCGAGTAAAAAACCAGAGAAGACCATTAAGTAACACACACACACATGTAAGTCTATGTCACACTAGTTGCCATGGTTGAGACTGTCGCAAATCTTTAACCCAGGTAAACAAGGTAATTCCTATTGTTATTCGAACACATTTGTAATTTCCCTATTCCTCTTAAGATCTTATATCAAACTGTTACTCGTCAAAACCAATGATTCTGATTGTTGTCTGCACATATGAGACGATACAAATTCCCCGTTTCTATGAACATAACAAACACTAATGATTCTGTGTAATTGTAATGAAAAAACAATTAAAAAAAGCATGCCATAGCTTTATCAACGCTCAGTCTCTAGGTACCTTTCAGCATTTTTTCCTTTTTTTTTTTGCTGATATTGATCAGCCGTAACATGTTTCCATTTGTACAAATTCTCTATGATTATGGATGGCTTTTTAGAATGTAAATAATCTCCCCCCTCTTGTATCTTATGTTTTACCATTGTTTGTGGTATTCATTGTATTTTCATGGTTATTGCTGCAGAACTTCAACATTTGAGAAACAGTTTACCTGATCAAGTTGTTGTTCAGAGGATAGAAGAAAAATTATCTGCTTTGGGAAATTGTATAGCATGTAATGACCACGTGGCTCTCACTCACACTGATCTTGACAGGGTATTGTCTTATTGTATATTATAGATTTTTTTCCTCTCTTATTAATCAGTTATTCATGTTTAGGATTGGAAATAGAATTGAAGAGAAACTTGTATTTCATGTAAAGCATGAATGTTGTTAATAAGGAAAATGGACAAATTTTCTCACGAACACTGCTAGTCTTTCTGAATCTGATCACCATAAATTTTGACAACTCAATCAAACAAGCCCTTGTTATAATTTCAACCGTGGTACTGCAGTTCTCTGCTAAGAACCTTATTAAGTTTTGTTGGTCTTCTAAGTTGTTCTCTTGATTGCGATTTGTGATGCCTGTGGAGCTAATCTCTCATATATAGGTTAGGGGTCATTATTAACACACTGCTCATATGATTAAACGTTTCCCATTATTGCTTCAAACGTTTTCCCACTATTGCTTCAAACTATATCTTCCTTTATACGTAATTTTTTTTTTTAATTTGTATGAATGAATCTTGGCTTGCTCTTATATTCATTGTGAAATATAATTTGTTCAGGAAACTGAGGAGATAATTGCAGATGTTCTCGGAGTAGAAGTTTTCAGGCAGACCATTGCTGGCAATATTCTTGTTGGTAGTTTCTGTGCTCTCTCCAACAGAGGTGGTTTGGTGAGTAAAAATGTTATATTTTCCCTTAAAATTCATACTTTTTTCCATCTATACCGTCTTTTGATCATAGTCATACACATGATGCAGGTCCACCCTCACACATCCATAGAAGATTTGGATGAACTTTCTACACTTCTTCAAGTTCCTTTGGTGGCCGGAACAGTGAACAGAGGTAGTGAAGTGATAGCTGCTGGAATGATAGTTAACGATTGGACATCATTTTGTGGTTCAGACACCACAGCAACAGAACTCTCTGTTATTGAGAGTGTTTTCAAGTTGAGGGACTCGCAACCTAGTGTCATCGTCGATGAGATGAGGAAATCACTCATTGATAGCTATGTCTGAAATTGGTAATAGTAATAACTTTTGTTAAGATGTTGAGTTTTTGTTATAGTTTTGTGTCTAATGCAATGACGGGGGTGAGAAAATCACTCTTTGATAGCAATGTCTGAAAATTGATAATAGTAATGACTTTCGGTAAGATGTTTTAAATTTTGGTTATAGTTTTGTCTTGTGCAAGGTGAACATGTATGCTCTAAAAAAAGATTGATTGTACTATTCCTTGTTTATGGTATAAGTTATTAATTGTTGGCACCTATAAATTCAAGCCATGTTTGGTTTAATTTGAATCAATAGAAAGGACGGACATGCTTAAACTTGTGTCCTGTGTTTGGAAATCGATCAAATCACTGTGATTGCACGAACGACAATAACCTACGATCGTGACCAGTGTGTTATTTAGGTGTTAATAAACATATGGATGGATCCATATAGATGTCTAAAATCTAAAGATATATTTATGATTATTATGAATGAGGCACAGAAATTAAGTAATCACTGTTTTTTGTATAGGGGAATGCTACTAGTTTAGGGACCTCACGTTAATGTTAACTAACCGTTATTAACGCTTATTTAACATAAGGACTTGTTTGAAAAAAGTAACATAATTTAAGGAGGACCTAATTATTTTAGTTCAAGGACATATATTTAAAAATTCTCAATAGTTTAGGATCTACAAATTAATTAAAAAAAACCCTATGCAATAAATCCCTAATAGAAAAGTATGCTGTAAAAAATTTATTTGGCGATCATGCTCTACAAACGACAAATAGATACCTGAATTTGGATGCCACAGTTTTTCATGAATATATATAATTTTCCGAATAAAATCCTTATTTTTTCAAAATATATAGTTTTCCGTAGGAAATAAACACATATATTTTCAAATGCAATAAAAAGAGCAGAAAACGGCAGGTGATTGCCCGTTATTTGCTAGTAATAATAAGGAACATCGCCAACAATATTAAACTTAGGAATAATTGAGAACTAAGGAGAAAGCAATGAAGAACAATTCATTGAAAAGTATGTAGAAGAGTTAGATCATGTAAAAAGATTATTCATAAAACTATTTTTTCATGATATAATTCTTCCTCATGCTTCTTCTTAAATATAGCTTTGATTCTTTCCTCATGCTTCTTAAATATAGCTTTGATTCTTCAAGATAACACCAACAAATCTATGAACGTGAAATCTTGTACAAATATCCCACTCTAAAAAGTAAGTGATTTGATTGCTTCATCTTTGTCACCATCCTTAACATACTTCATGAGTGTTATTTACCTATTTTTTGGTTTATCGACTCATATACTAAAGTATATTCACAGTAACAAAGATAAAGCAATCAAATCAATTATTTTTGAGCTAATTAACAATCTCTGAAACAATTTTTTCTTTCATATTTGCAGGCTGCACAACACAAGCCTTCTTCAATATATATACATATATATTATTGCTGATTACTTCGAATCATTTAGGCCTATAAATTGGGAATGAGGATAACTATTTTAGCCGATTATTTTGCAAAATCAGTTGAGGAATCTATATTTTACATTAAAAAACTGTATTTTCTCAACTGAATAAGCAGCATATCTTCTAAAAAAAAGGAAGCATATTATCTTTACTACGTGTTCCTTAAGAAAAGTATTTACCTATATACTAATCTTTTTCAAAAACAATCATCTTAGTATCATGTGGCGGATTTGTCTAAAGTTTGGTTGAGTGTTGAATTCTGTTTCTAGTCTTTCTATAAAATAATTTTATACAACATACTTTTTGTTAGGGATTTATGCCATACTATTTTTTTTTTGGTTTAATTAATCCGTAGATCCTTAATTTATTTGAGAATTTTAAATAGTTATTAGAACTAAAAATAATTTTCTTTTGAAAGATTGAACTAAAACGAGCATTAGTTATATCCTTAAACTTTTTTCTAGCGACCAACAAGTCCACAAACTTAACATCTAATTTCTGCGCTTCTTTAATGTTCCTCAAAAAATCACTATCAATCTTCAGCATTCCCAGCTTTACACTCTGTGGTGACCATTCACAAACTAAACTCAAATCTCTAAACTGTTCCAGTAACTCAAACTCTTTAGCCATCATAGCGGACATATGTAAAGTCTTCCTACTTAAGGCATCTGCAACAACATTAGCTTTACCCGGATGATAATTCAAACCAAAGTCATAATCTTTCAATAATTCCAGCCACCTTCGCTGTCTCATATTCAATTCCTTCTGATCGAACAAATACTTCAAGCTCTTGTGATCGCTGAACACTTCAAATCTCGAACCATACAAGTAATGTCTCCAAATCTTAAGCACAAATACCACTGCAGCTAATTCAAGATCGTGAGTAGGGTAATTTCGTTCATGGATTCTCAACTGTCTCGATGCATAAGCAACCACTTTACTGTCTTGCATAAGCACCCCACCTAAACCCAATTTGGACGCATCACAATACACAACAAAAGGTTCATCGGACTTCGGCAAAATCAAAACTGGAGCCGTCGTCAGACGTTTCTTCAATTCATTAAAACTGTTCTCACAATGAACATCCCACACGAAAGCTTTACCTTTGCAAGTCAACTGCGTTAACGGAAGTGCCAACTTTGAAAATTCTTCTATAAACCTTATATAATAACCAGCTAATCCCAAAAAGCTTCTAATTTCTGTAACCGACTTAGGAGTCTCCCATTGCGATACTGCTTCAACTTTACACGGATTAACTGCAATACCGTTACCAGAAATGACATGGCCAAGAAAACTCACCTCATTCAACCAAAATTCACACTTTGATAATTTCGCATAAAGCTTCTTCTCCTTCAGCACTTGCAAGACTATCGTCAAATGTTCAACATGCTCTTCCTCAGACTTGGAGTAAATCAAAATATCATCGATGAACACAACCACGAATCGATCCAAGAATGCATGAAAAATTCGGTTCATGTACTCCACAAACACACCAGGTGCATTCGTAACGCCGAAAGGCATCACTTTATATTCATAATGCCTATAACGCGTCCTGAAAGTTGTCTTCTGCATATCTTCATCTTTCACTTTAATCTGGTGATAACCCGACCTCAAATCAATCTTGCTAAACACTCGTGCACCCACTAACTGATCCATCAAATCGTCAATTCTCGGTAGTGGATACCTATTCTTTATGGTTACCTTATTCAATTGACGGTAATCAATACACAATCTCATCCTGCCATCCTTCTTCTTAACCAACAATACAGGCGCTCCCCAAGGAGAAACACTTGGTCTCACAAACTTCTTGTCAAGCAAATCTTCCAACTATTTCTTCAGCTCAGCCAACTCAGAAGCTGATATGCGGTAAGGTGTCATAGACACAGGCTTCGTTCCCGGGATGAGATCAATCGAAAATTCAACTTCTCTTTCTGGAGGCACATCAGGAATTTCATCAGGAAAAACCTCTGGAAATTCATTTACAACTGGCGGCCTGTCAATTACCGCTTGATTCTCCACGGACAAATACGCCAACAAGGAAAACATCCAGTTCCCATCATGTTCTAATTGCTTCAGCTGCTTAGTAGACAAAAATTCTGCTCCACTCTCTTCTTCGGCAGAGGAAAAGTACACCGTCTTTCTAAAACAATCTGTATGGACATGGTTGTATTCCAACCAGTCCATACCAAGGATTACATCCTGGACCGTCATAATATTCCTAGGAGTCTTAAGGACCTCTAGAAGGACCTGTAGACCCCCCCCAGGAGGCCTTAGCGCCCTCCAAAAGAGCTCTAAGGCCCAAGGCGCGTCCTTTCCAGGGCGCCACCTTAAGTAAACCATTATAACCCGCCTAAAATACTAGATTACCCCTATGGCTTGAAGACCAAGCCATCGAAGCCCAAGCCCACGGCAGGCTATAAGTACCCCCCTTGAGAGCATTCTCAAGGCATCCAATAATCAGTCTAAACCCTAATAGACAGAGAAAACCCTAGTATTCACTACTCGTACTTTTTGCAAGTACAGTTGGCGCCGTCTGTGGGAAAAGGTAAAACTAACCTAGACCACCTTCTTGAATCACAACCGTGGTTCAGGAACCCTCATCAGCTTTCCGAGTCATACCCCTGTGATTCAGAAAGTCGAGCACTCAGAACTTCTCAGGTCCCAGAGCAGCCGCTGCTTTCTTCATGGCCACCCCGAAGGATTTCGAGACCCTGAAAACCGACATGGCTCTCTTACGAGAGCAGAACGAGGCTCTGCGCGCCTCGGTGGAAACCGTTCAGTAGAAACAACAAGAGGAGCAAGACGAATCCCAACATGGCGAGATGGAGAACCCAGAGCCGCAACCTCTTTCAGTAGATATTTGGAACGCCCTAGTACCAGAACACTTCAAACCTCCCCATCTGTCATCTTTTGATGGGAAGAGCGACCCGGTGGAACACATAACGGCGTTCAACACTCGTATGGCCGTTGTGGGCGCTTCTGACTCTCTCAAGTGCAAACTCTTCGCAGGAACCCTAACCGATGCAGCTTTGCGTTGGTACATGAACCTCCCTCGTTTCTCTATCATGAGTTACCCAGACATGACCAGGAAGCTCACTCAGCAATTCGCGACAAGTCGCCATCGAAAGGTCTCCGCTACCAGCCTTTTCAACGTCCGTCAAGGACACACTGAGTCACTGCGAGATTACTTAGCCAGATTCAACGATACCACCATCAAGGTAATCAACCCCAATCAAGAGGTTTTTGTGGGAGCTTTCCAGAATGGTTTAAGGGCAGGACAATTCAATGAATCTTTGGCACAAAAGCCCGCCGACTCCATGGAAGAGATCATCGCCAGGGCCAACTGTTACATCAAGGGAGAAGAAAGCAACGCGGAAAAGAAAGCCAGGGATGCAAAGGAGCGCACCTCTACTAATCAAGATCGGAGAAATCACCAGCCCCCAGCTGACCGGGATCAATCTTTCTACAAGAGGCAGGAAAGGCGCCCCCACGCACCCTACATCTCCAAGATCCGCCCGGGCGTCCTTACACCTTTGAATACTCGCCCAGCACAGATACTCAGAGAAGTCTACGAAGCAAAAATCATCCCAAAGGCTAAGACAACAGGACACACGATCATGGGAGCAGAGCCCAACAGTTGGTGCAAGTATCACAGAATCCAAGGTCATGACACCAATGATTGCATCCACTTAAGAAGGGAGATTGAGAGACCAATACAGAATGGAAAGTTAAGAGGATACGTTCAGACAGACAAAGAAGGAAGATCTCAGAAGCCCAGAAAGGAAGCAAACATCGAAGAGAAAAGACACACCTTGAATACTATTTCTGGAGGATTTTCAGGTGGAGGTGAATCCAACTCCTCGCGTAAGAAGTATGTCAGGCAAGTGATGTTATGTCAAGAGTATGACTCAAGAGAAGAAAAGGAGCCCGGGATTCACTTCTCGCCCAAAGATTTCCAGGGCGTCGTCCCTCATGACGATGACCCCATGATAATTACTGTCCAGATATTCAACTGGGACGTGAAAAGAGTTTTGGTAGATACAGGAAGTTCAACTGATATTCTATATTATGAGACATTTGAAAGAATGGGCCTGGATCCTCAACAGTTACAACCTTTCAGAGGAATCTTGGCAGGCTTCACAGGGGAGCAGGTGCACGTACGAGGTTACGTCACTTTGAAGACAACTTTCGGATACGGCTCTTCAGCAAAAACAATACGGGTCAGGTATTTGGTAATCAACGCCCCTAATTCTTACAACATAATCATAGGGCGACCTGCTTTTAACCTGTTGGGGGGGGGGGGGGGGGGGGGGGGCTTTTATCTACAAAGTTTCTAGTTATGAAGTATCCTCTAGAGAACGGGAAAGTAGGAACGATTAAGGGCGACCAAAAGTTAGCCAGAGAATGTTATCACAGCAGTCTGCGATTACAGAAGAAGAAAAAGGATGAGATTGTTAAGAAGCACACCGTGAACGTGATAGACCTTGACCCAAGGAAGGATTTCCAACAGCCACGCCTAGAGCCAACGGAAGACTTGAAGGAAATATCTATTGGCCCAGAAGACCATCAGAAGACCAAAATTGGAACGGCCCTAGATCCCACAGAGGAAGCCGCCCTCATCACACTTCTACAAAGAAACCTTGATCTTTTCGTTTGGAAGCCTTCAGAGATGCCTGGGATAGACCCGAAGATAGCCTGTCACCATCTGTCCATCAATCCAAATGTTAAGCCAGTCGTACAGCGGAAGAGAAAGTTAGGCGAAGAAAGGCGTAAAGCAGTGGACGAAGAGGTACGTAAGCTGGTAGAAGCTCGTTTTATAAGAGAAATCCAATACCCAACATGGTTGGCAAACACGGTACTAGTAAAGAAATCAAATGGCAAATGGCGAATGTGTGTAGATTACACCGATCTGAACATAGCCTGTCCTAAGGATCCATATCCTCTACCAAATATTGACCATCTAATCGACAACGCTTCCGGCTTCAAAACTTTAAGTTTCATGGACGCCTATTCTGGGTACAACCAGATAAGAATGGATCACTTGGACGCTCCCAAGACAGCTTTCATGACCAACAACAAGAATTATCATTACGAGGTCATGCCTTTCGGCCTCAAGAATGCAGGCGCAACCTTTCAAAGAAGTATGGATATGGCGTTCGCCGGACAGATATGACGTAATCTGGAGGTGTACATTGATGACTTGGTAGCTAAAACCAAGGAAAATGGCAACCATACTGATGATCTAGACGAAATCTTAGGGCAAGTGAGGAAGTACAACATACGCCTAAACCCATCAAAATGCTCTTTTGGGGTGCAGGCTGGAAAGTTTCTGGGATTTTTGTTAACAAGCAGAGGCATCGAGGCCAACCCAGATAAGTGCCAAGCAATCATCAACATGAGAAGCCCATCAAACCTGAAGGAGGTCCAGCAGCTGACAGGCCGCCTAGCTGCCCTTTCTAGGTTTTTATCCTGTGCGGGCGACAAAGCTTTTTCTTTCTTTGCTTCCATAAAGAAGAAGGAGAAGTTTGAGTGGACTCCAGAATGCGAAGACGCCTTTCAACAACTGAAAGTTTTCCTCTCAAGCCCGCCTGTCCTGCATCGCCCCAGCAAAGGCGCCATCCTTTTCCTGTATCTAGCGATCTCCGATAATGCCATCAGTACAGTGTTGGTAGAAGACTCAGAGAAAGGAGAAAAACCAGTCTATTTTGTCAGCAAAGTTCTTAAAGGGGCAGAACTGCGGTATCAGAAAATCGAACGTTTGGCTCTGGCCGTGGTAACCACAGCAAGGAAATTACGCCCTTACTTTCAAAGTCACAAGGTCATGGTCAAATCAAACTATCCTGTCAAACAGGTACTGGGTAAGCCGGATTTGGCAGGAAGGATGGTAGCTTGGTCCATAGAATTGTCAGAGTACGACATTCAGTTTGTACCAAGAGGAGTAATCAAGTCACAGGTTCTGGCCGACTTCGTTGTAGAATTCTCTCCCCCAATTGAAGAAGAGGTGCCATACGCGTGGATGTTATCAGTTGACGGCTCCTCCAATCTAAAAGGAAGTGGGGCAGGAGTAGTGTTAGAAGGACCCAATGAACTGTTAATCGAACAATCCCTTCGTTTCGAGTTCAAAGCAAGCAATAATCAAGCAGAGTATGAAACACTCATCGCAGGAATGACTTTGGCAAGAGAGATGGGAGCTGAGAACCTACGGGCAAAGAGTGATTCTCAGCTGGTAACTAGTCAGATCACTGGAGAATATCAAACCAAAGACGCCCAACTTGTCAAGTATTTGACCAAAGTTCAGAATTTAGCAGCCACTTTTAAGTTCTTCGAAGCCATTCACGTCCCAAGAGAACAAAACGCCCGGGCAGACTTGCTTGCCAAGCTCGCCAGTACCAAAAGACCAGGAAACAACAGAACTGTCATTCAAGAAGTAATCACAGCCCCTTGCACGGAAATTTTAGAAGTAAACTCATTAACGGAAGAGAGCGAAGGGTGGATGACGCCCCTGTTGAAGTACTTGAAAGGATCTTTCAAAGCGAAAAATGAAGATGAGGAGCAGATTGTTCGGAAAAGGGCTTCCAGATTCACCATTATATCAGGCAAACTTTATAAAATGGGAAAGGCTACACCAATGTTACGTTGCTTAGCAGAGGGCGAGACAGATCTAGTTCTTTTAGAAGTACACGAAGGAGTTTGCGGAATTCACATCGGAGGGCAAGCTCTTGCTGCAAAGTTGCTCCGAGCAGGATATTACTGGCCCACTATGCTTCAAGACAGCTGCGAGTACGTTCGAAAATGTGATAAATGCCAAAGGTTTTCAGATAAGAAGCACGCCCCGACACATGAATTAACTTCGGTATATTCGCCTTGGCCTTTTCACAAGTGGGCAGTTGACATCGTAGGGCCTTTTCCGCTAGCACCAGGGTAGTTGAAGTTCCTTATCGTAGGAGTAGATTATTTCACCAAGTGGATCGAAGCAGAGGCAGTCGCCAAAATCACAGCTGAAAGAGTAAAAATGTTTTACTGGAAGAAGATCATATGCCGCTTTGGCCTTCCCAGATTCATAGTGTCAGACAATGGGACTCAGTTTGCTAGTGCTACAGTAGTAGATTTCTGTAAACAGCTGGGAATATTAACAAAATTCGTCTCAGTGGTTCACCCCCAGGCTAATGGACAGGCAGAATCAGCAAATAAAGTAATCCTAAATGGAATCAAGAAAAAATTGGAAGCCGCCAAAAGCCTTTGGGCAGAACATCTTCATGAGGTAATTTTTGCACCTATTATGTTTCTCTTTATATGAATTCTCCAACAGCAAGAATCACCTAGTGATAGCTTAACGAGTATAAAATATTCGACATGATAAGTACAGGTACTATGGTCATACCATACAACTCCACACTCTACAACCAAGGAAGCACCATTCACAATGGTTTATGGCACTGACGCAATGCTTCTGGTTGAAATAGACACTCCTACATGGAGACGAGATAATTTTTCTGAGGAAGGTAAATTTAAAAATAGTCTAAAGAGTTTAACAAGCTTTTTTTGCAGGTTTTCATGATTTTCTGTTGATTTCTTTTCTTCTATACTTAAACTTACAAACCACATTTCTTATAAGAAGCAAACGAGATAGGCATCCGTTGTAGCTTGGACATGATCGATGAAGTCAGAGAGCAGGCTCACATCAGAGAGTTCGCTGCCAAACAGAGAGCAGCTCGCCGATACAATTCAAGAGTTATTCCGAGAGAGATGAAAGTAGGCGATCTCGTGCTGAAGAAGGTGGTCGCCTCAACCAGGATTGGGAAGTTGCTTCCAAACTGGGAGGGTCCTTACAAGATCAGAGAGAAGTTCCCTCATGGAGCCTATAAATTAGAAGAGATGAACGGAGAAGCAGTGCCACGCACCTGGAATGTGGTCAACCTACGTCATTATTATAGTTAGAGCTTTATAGGCCAGTTTTTTGTTTTTCCTTGCCGTATTATTATTTCTTTTTAAACCGGACCAGCTACATGTTTTGCTTTATGTTATTTGCTTAATAAAAAGGGACTGGGTAACACTCTTTTCCCCTGCAAGGGCAGGGGTTTTTAACGAGGCACCCTATCTCCTTCAAAAAATGTGTGCCATTTATCTCTTTTCCTTTATTATCTACCACTAATACTGTTGATTTTAGTAGCAAGGAGGAAAAAGCACCACGAAGGCCCTGTAAGACGCCTTGTAGCGCAGCCTTGTAAGTCGCCATGTAGCGCAGCCCCGGTAAGTCGCCACGTAGCGCAGCCCCTGTAAGTCGCCACGTAGCGCAGCCCCTGTAAGTCGCCACGTAGCGCAGCCCCTGTAAGTCGCCACGTAGCGCAGCCCCTGTAAGTCGCCACGTAGCGCAGCCCCTGTAAGTCGCCACGTAGCGCAGCCCCTGTAAGTCGCCACGTAGCGCAGCCCCTGTAAGTCGCCACATAGCGCAACCTTGTAAGACGCCATGTAGCGCAGCCCTGTAAGACGCCCTGTAGCGCAGCCTTGTAAGACGCCATGTAGCGCAGCCCTGTAAGACGCCTTGTAGCGCAGCCTTGTAAGTCGCCATGTAGCGCAGCCCCTGTAAGTCGCCACGTAGCGCAGCCTTGTAAGACGCCATGTAGCGCAGCCCTGTAAGACGCCTTGTAGCGCAATTTTATAAGATACCTTGCAGCGTATTCTCGTAAGAGGTTTCATATCGCAAATCCAACAAATTATTCTCGTAAGAGTTTTCATCGTGAAAGCTCGTAAACTCAAAAGTCATTAACACGTCTAAAGACAATATCAGAATCCGTAAATCCGGGAGGATCACTGTTAAGCAAAAAGTCAGCTGGGCGCCGTAAGAGGTCGCCCTAAATACAAAACAACTGAAGCGCCTCGCAGGGTCGCCATAAAACTAAAAGAAGAAAAAACTTTAAGATCGGAGTTATTCCTCGTCCACAAGCTGCCCGTCAACAATTACTTTCCCAGCATCCATATCAGCAAAATTCCCTTCAGGATAGAAATGCGCGGCTTGCGCACGAGCCCTCTCGAAGCCATCATCGAAATACTCCATGAGTGCCCCCTTGCACTCATCCACTTCTCCTTCCAGTTTCAGGTTCTTTTCCTGGAACGCGGCTCGTTCCAGCTTAACAGCTTCAAGCTCAGAAATAGCTTCGACAGCTTTAACTTCGAAGGATTTCATCGAGTCCTCCGCCTTTTGCTTTGATTCCAACGCTTCGGCAAGGCGGGTCTGCAACCCAGTAGCCTGATGTCTCCACTTCTCCGCATCTTCGTCAACTTCTTTACATTTTTTCTCTAAGTCACCATACTTTCTCTCCATAGTATGATTCAGCATTAGAATTCTCAAGGCTGATTCCCCTGCATCCATCACCAAGTCGCCAAACTTGCTCTTCATACCGGCATCCACATCAACTTCATAGAAAGGAACATTCTCGCCCATATACCTGATAATACCATAACAAGATATTTTCGTCAATTTCATACACAAAGGAATAAAATAAGAGAATAGCACAAAAAACCACTAGGAAACACTTACTTCCGGAAATTAAAGTCCTTATGCCAGAACGACTCCACCACCTTTTCGTTTAGAGAGGTAGCCGCCGGCAGTATTCTCTCCGTCCCTTCCACAATCATGTGGAGTTTTTGACTATCACCCTTCCCACTTCTGACTTTCTTTCGCGGAGGAGAGCCGAAGGTCTCCACAGCCGCGCCTTCACTAGCAGGCGTCTCTGTTTGTTCCGCCTCGGTCGAAGACGAACCCACAGTGATCTTCGAAGGAGGATCTTTCCTTTTCACCCACCGATGCTGCACGCCAGCAGGATCACTGGTTGTATAACCTTCAGCAGTCTTCCTCGCCTTCAGCTCGGCGAGATACTTTTTCCTTTCAGCAGGCGTAAGTGGCGGCATTTTTGACTCTGCAAAGGGAGGAAAGTTAGAAAAAAAAAATCAACAAATAAGTTTTCAGAGGATAATCATATGAGAAAAATAAAACTTGGATCTTTTAGTAAACCACTCACGCAAGTAATTATCTAGATCTCCTGTATCGCCCTCTTTATTCAAGAGATCATGGATATCGTAGTGCAGCATTTTCTCTAAGCAACAAACAATTCCTTGTTCATAAGGTGTCATCCTTTCGAAATTATAGCCCATCACAGCAGCTGGGGATGCAGTCCAAACCAGTGGAAACTTTGGTTTTCCCTCCGATAGAACAGAGGCCACAGAACAATGAAGCGCCCCCTTTACTTTGACGAAAGTATCTTTCCAATCTTTTTTGAAGTTAGAAGCATAAGGCGGGAACAACTTCTTACCTGGATGAGCACAGATCGTTACCCATGTCCCTCTATTAACATCTTTAGTCCCATAAAAGTATAAAAGGGACCGACTAAGGGTTCAAAACCCAGCGCCTTACACAGAATCTCAAAACCTCGGATGAACGCCCAACTATTCGGGCGGATTTGAGAGGGCGCTACATTCATAAACTTCAACACGTCCATCTCAAAAGAACTAAGTGGAAGCTTCACGCTGAATTCTTCAAGAACCGCCGCATACATGAAGTACTCCTCGCCCACCAAAGATTGCAAACACACCCTCTCGCTCTCGTCACACTGCAGTAGTTCGACATCTTCTTCATGTCCCGTCGATGAGATATCCATCTCACTCCTTATGAAATTGATCGCCGCATTCCCCGTATACAGCGATGCCACACCCGTCACTTCTAGAGCAAAAAACCTCATTATCACACCTGTCCTGATCGCGTCTTATTTCTCTATCAAGGTGGGCCTAAATAAGCAAATCTCTCAACTCTGATTTACACCTGAAGTATAATAGAGCAAAACGCAATCACTATCGGAACTGCTGTCGTTACTACTATCGCTATCAGACGACTCATCTGTGGTTGTATCATTCAGAAGACTACGAAAGTAGGCATCCCAATCTATAACGCCGTTAGGACGGGTCGCATGTTTCAAACAAGCCATTCGTAATTTGTTAAGCTCTTTAGGGTCAGAGGGAATGACCTCTCTACCTTGTTCGTCGCATTCTTTAATAACTACCATCGCTACAAGGCCTAAAACGACTAGTTCAAAAAGCAGTAAATGAGAAAGGATAAGGGTTTACCTGGAAGAAATCGGAGAGTTGATGAGGGGAAAACCGGAATAAACGGTTGCGCTAAATCAGAAGAAAGCGGAAGCAGAGAGAATAGAAGAAGCGAAAACTGATAAGCAAAAGGATGAAATAAGGTTTTGAAGGGGAAGTAAAGCGCAAATATATAGGAACAGAAGAGTTAAAGTCGCCTCGAAAAGCGCGCTTTCTCTACGGAAAAAGTGGAACACGTGCGTGGCAGGCCGCGATGTGAACACGTCGCGACAAATGAAGAGTCAGGAAATTTACACCGTCCGATCTATTTCGCAGGTTAAAATCCTCGCCAACATTCCAAGGAACGTCTGTCTCGCTCTTCCAGAAAACAAGGCGGGAAGTATCACGCCATAGCTTAGGAACCTATACTAAAAAGAAAAAACTAGACGACTAGTTCTATATAAGGCAAACCTCTTTCGATACAGCAAGGATCTATGACTTAAGGGTAATATAACAACCCTCCGAAGCTATCAAGCTACTCATAGGATCCTTCCTGGAGGATCCCTACGTTTCATCCAGATAACTTAAACCACTTCGCCTTGTCCCAAGACTCGTGCTTCTTGGGCTATGGACCGTCATTGAATTTCCTAAAGCTACTCATAGGATCCTTCCTGGAGGATCCCTACGTTTCGTCCAGATAACTTAAACTACTTCGCCTTGTCCCAAGACTCGTGCTTGTTGGGCTATGGACCGTCATAATATTCCTAGGGGTCTTAAGGACCTCTAGAAGGACCTGTAGACCCCCCCAGGAGGCCTTAGGCCCTCCAGAAGAGCTCTAAGGCCCAAGGCGCGTCCTTTCCAGGGCGCCACCTTAAGTAAACCATTATAACCCGCCTAAAATACTAGATTACCCCTATGGCTTGGAGACCAAGCCATCGAAGCCCAAGCCCAAGCCCACGGCAGGCTATAAATACCCCCCTTGAGAGCATTCTCAAGGCATCCAATAATCAGTCTAAACCCTAATAGACAGAGAAAACCCTAGTATTCACTACTCGTACTTTTTGCAAGTACACATCCATACCCGTCAACGGAAAACATACAAGATCAACCTCAAAGATTCTACACAACAATAACAAATCAGGACAACAAAGACAATACAAAATTGTCACACAACTCTACTAGGCTCGACTCGACTCTACTACTTGGCCGGATGGACCGACCTGCTCTGATACCAATTGTAACACCCCATTTTCCCAACATAAAAATTCATAAATAAAATCAGAGTATTCACATAACGGAATGCTACATTTTCTTTAATAAAATCTCCAAATGAATAAATAACTATTTATTCTTCATAAAAAGTAGTCAATAATAAATAACTTTCAAACTTCGCAGCGGAATTCATTTAAATCAACAAAATTAGTCTTTGGCACGCAGGCCTCATCAAAGTTTCATAATTCATAAGTAATACGTAAGGAAAGAGAAAACAAATAACAAAATTCCCATCCCGTTACGTATCAGAGCCCTAAGACACTCTGAGCCGACATCTCTACTAATCTTCGTTACCTGCAGGTTACCCATAGGGAAGGCAACATTTTCAAGAAGAAGGGGTGAGATTCACAAAACAATGACATTAAACATATAATTCAGTAATTATATTTAACAACATAAACATAAAATACATTCATAGAAAAAATCATATAACATCTTAACTCAGCATCAAAATCATCATCGCAACTCAGCATCATAGTTCAACTTAATAGTTTGACCCGACAATGCAACTTTGACTCGACTTATGCAACTTAGACATCTTAATCATGCATGTGGTACCAATCTAGGGCATAAGCCCTCGTCGCTATTGAGTATAAATATACTCCTAGGGCATAAGCTCTCGTCGCTGTTGAGCATAAAAATACTCCTAGAGCATAAGCTCTCGTCTCTATTAAGCAAAAGTTCCTAGGGCATGGGCCCTCGTCTCTGGATGAATATGCATGGACTCAACTTCTTAAATCTTAGACATCTCAAGATAAACTCCAATAATTTGGATTATAACTCATAATTCTTATAAGGACACATGCAGCTTTTAAATCAATAACATATGGCAGCATGGCAGCACATCAAACATCTCAAAACATAGTAATATCAAAAACATTCACATAAATCATCTCTTATAACACAAAGAAAGCATACACACTCGTATATGTCACTATTAACAAAATCAAGCATTAATTAACAACTCTACAGGTCGTCTTGATATTACAGTAGTACTTAATTCTAATCCAGGGGTAATCCCATAACTAATCGTGCGACAAGAGTCACATTATTCCAGCGGGATCTCTCGCCTTGCAAGCCATCAGAAGTCACTCGCTACGGCGAGTTGAACTGCTCGCCTTGCGAGCCATCACAGGTAACTCGCTATGGCGAGTCGGGTTGCTCGCCTGGCGAGCATCAGGGTACTACTCGCTATGGCGAGTTGGGTTGCCTGCCTGGCGAACTCCAGGGTACTGCTCGCTATGGCGAGTGGGATCGCTCGCCTCGCGAGTCTGCTAGGGGTTGCTCGCTATGGCGAAGCGTTTGGCTCGCCTCGCGAGCTGATGAGTACTCGCCGTCAGCGACTGATCAAGATCAAATGGCGTACGAGTGTAGGGTCAAATGACACGTGTCGGCGTATGAACGTACGATCTTAGGTCAAAAATTGTGGTATGACAGATGCCCTTATTTAAGTTTCTTCGTCCGAAGATTTGAAGATGAAATCTTTGATTTGACGGGCCGAAGAGACTTAAATATAAAGTACACCTATTTTTGACCCTAAGATACTCTGTGAATGCATGTGACGCGATGATGAATGCAAGACGGTATGGATGACTCGACTGTGACGAATGATAACAACAGGATGCCTGAATTTGTTGAAGAAAGGGATCCGACTCCTTTGAGGGAATGTAGTTTTACTGGGGAAAATGATTGTCTTCTACCGTGTTAGTTTGAAATGATAGTTTAAGGAAGACAAAACTTTTTGGTGACACCTCTTGACTAGACACATTGGGGATGACACTTGCGAGAGATTGAAGGGTAGGTACGAGCCGTCCATTGTTTAGGACTAGCAGCTTGAAATAAGACAAAAAGGTAAGCTTAAGCGGTCCGTTGTTTAGGACTGGCGGCCTGAAATAAGATAAAAAGTGTAAGCGGCCCGTTGTCTAGGACTGTCGGCTTGAAAGCAGATGAAAATGTAAGCGGTCCGTTGTTTAGGACTGTCGGCTTGAAAGCAGTAAAAATGTAAGCGGTCCGTTGTTTAGGACTGGCGGCCTGAAATAAGATAAAAAGTGTAAGCGGTTCGTTGTCTAGGACTGTCGGCTTGACACTGATGGGTGACACCTCTTGACCAGACACGCTGGGGATGACACTTGTGATATGAGAAGAAATTTCCAAGTTGTCCGCTCGATTTATGAAAGTTTGTCGAAATCCACCGGACCTTGGAAAGGACTGTCGGAATCCATCGGGCTTTATAGAAGTTTGTGAGAATACACTCGGCTTTGATAAAGGTTTGCGGGAATCCACTCGGCATTGATAAAAGGTTTGCGAGATTCCACTCGGCATTTGATAAAATATTTGCGAGAATCCACCCGGCATTCGATAAAAATGTTTGCGAGAATCCACTCGGCGTTTGATAGAATGTTTGATAAAATGTTTGCTAAAATGTTTGCGAGAATCCACTCGGCCTTTGATAAAAGGTTTGCGAGAATCCACTCGGCATTTGGTAAAATGTTCGCGAGAATCCACTCGGCATTTGATAAAGAATGTTTGCGAGAATCCACTCGGCATTTGATAACAATGTTTGCGAGAATCCACTCGGCATTTGATAAAAATGTTTGCGAGAATCCACTCGGCATTTGATAAAAATGTTTGCGAGAATTCACTCGGCATTGGATAAAATGTATGCGAGAATCCACTCGGCCTATGATAAAATGTTTGATAAAATGTATGCGAGAATCCACTCGGCCTGTGATAAAATGTTTTGCTAAAATGTATGCGAGAATCCACTCGGCATTTGATAAAATGTATGCGAGAATCCACTCGACATTTGATAAAATGTATGCGAGAATCCACTCGGCGTTTGATAAAATGTTTTGATAAATGTATGCGAGAATCCACTCGGCATTTGATAAAAATGTATGAAGGTAGATGCAAGTTGGTCGTTTGCTGGAACTTGCCATTTGACTAATGATGGATAAGGATCAAACTGAAGGTCATAACCAAACAAGACTCTGGATGACCAACACAATCATGTATGAATGATAGTGTGTATATGTTGTGTAGGCGTGAATGTATGAATGTATGAAAGTAATAATGTATGAATGTATGAATGTAACTTGTACGGCTGTGTAAACTAGATATGACAGGTGACTCGATGAAGCGAGACAAGACCGTTAAGATGGGAAGTGGACCGACATCACAGTACCGACACTCGGCAATCTTCCTTGGATATGTATCATTATTGTGAACTAATCGAACAATTTACATGGTGAAACCTGGCACAAGATAGCAACCGATGTTTCCTGGGGAGGGAGCCCGTTATTGACCAACGCTTTGGGTAGAAGTCGCCATTTCGCATAGAGTGCCAAACCATTGGTATGCCCCAGCAGTCACGCTCCTTTTGTTTTTTGCTTGTTTGTTTGTTTTGAAATCCCTAACTTTTGCCTGGACCGCCCTTTCGGGTTTTCAGTCAAACGGGAGTATATTCCTTTTTTGTGCCCCTAATTTTTGCCTAGACCTCCCTTTCGGGTTTTCAGTCCATCGGGACGCTCTCTATTGCCTAAGTCGCCTTTTCAGGTTTTCAACTTAGCGAGCTTTCATTTTTTTTTTTGTATTTTTGGATTGTGACTGCATCTTGCTCAAAGCAGAGGTCCTCTTCATAGTGCTTAGACATGTTTCCCTTCCAGAGTGTAACCGTTCTCGAGGCGGCTGCTGATGTATGCTTCACCTACTCACGAGCTCAAAGAGAGTGTGTTTGTTGTTCACACTTTTCAAAAGATGTAAAAAATGTTTTGTATTTTGAAATTTTTTTGCTTCGAGTGTTGCCATAAAAAATAGAAGAAATTTTGTAAATTGAATAAATGAGAGTTCCAAATAAATGGGCACATGCTCAAATTTGATGAATTGAGTGGTGACACGCCAATGACACGGCTCTATGGATCTTTGAAATATTTTGGAAAATGGTAAATGTAATGGGAAGGGTACATTGAACACGATAACCGCTATTCTCCCTAACAACTTTGAATGCCCCTGTTCCGAGTCTTTGATTTGCAGATGTTTTGAATCAGAGATCTTTTGATAATTGGATGCCTCAAGTGGATTGTACTCGATTTGATGCAGTTACTTTGTCATGATCCTTAACTTTTGCATAGATCGCCCTTTCGGGTTTTCAATCTATCAGGATGATCATTCTGTTTATGTCTCTAATTTTTGCCTGGACCGCCCTTTCGGGTTTTCAGTCCACCGAGACGCTCATTTTTGCCTAAGTCCCTTTTTCAGGTTTGCGACTTATCGAGCTTTTATTTTTGACAGAGTATTTCTTGACTGCATCGACATTCGTAGGACGTGTGAGTTTGTCACCATTCGTAGTTGTAAGAAGTCATTGCACACGAGCCTTCATAGTTAGGCGTCCACTTACCCCTAGAGTAAGGTTGGAAAGAGTGTTTTTTGCACAAAGTCTTCTTCTTGAATTTTACAGGGACGAACCTTCTTGTTAGAAGCTTGTTTCAACCTCTTTTGATGTAGTTGTACAGGATCGTCATGCATTGTAAGTTCAATCAAAACTTGAGATTTTAGCAGAATTCCTGTTGACGGGATTTTGATCTCCATGAGGAGCCCGCCCTTCATGTCGTATACTGATAGAAGGAGGGGGGTTGCCCCTGTTGAAATGTTTATTGAAACATGATGCCCATGTGATGCAACGGTGCCATCTCATGCTGGTCTTTGTAAGTGACTGTCATTCTCTTGGCGATCTTCTTGATTTTGTTTGCAGGTTTGACGGCTAAGATGCCCCAATATGTGAGAGGTTTTGTCAGGAATCACTTCATTCTTCTTCATCTTCGGACACAGGGAGTTCAAAGTCGAAAAAGTGTACATGATTGATGTGTTCAACAGGCTTATTTATGTTTAATCTACATTTATGTTTGATTTTAGAGAGTGAATGATTGTATGCAGACATTTGGAAATGATTAAAGAATTTTTTGGTTTTTTGTGTTATCATCTTTCCAGAAAAAAAAGCACAAAATAAAAACAAAGTCGGGATCAAAACGACATTTTTATTAATGATGACAATACTTAAAGCAAAAAGCCCTACACAAGTTCACTTTTGTCTCGGGCATAACAAAAGGATATTTTTGAAAAGCGGAAAGCAACAAACAAACATTATTTGAACAGATGAGTAGCGGAAGAAAACATCAGCAAAGACCCGATTGCGGCTAGCCCCCTCCAGATGTCACAAACACTAAGTATTATGTTCTGGTGGCGGATTGACTTGCACGTTTAGAGTTTTAGAAGGTCAAGCGGTTGGTCCGGATCAAGTTCTGGACTGCCTTCTTTAGTGCGTTACAATGTTCGACATCATGTCCAGGTGCCCCTTGATGGAAAGTACAGAAAAGGTCAGGTCTATACCATGCTGGAAATCTTGTTGGTACTGAGGGAGGCGCTTTAGTCTCGACCAAATTCTTTTCTAGCAACTGTGGAAGCAAATCTCCGTATTTCACAGGGATTGGGATAAATTGTTTTCTTGAGACTTGTTGTTGCTGATAATGTTGCTGAGGATACTGTTGTTGAGGATATTGTTGCTGAGGATACCGTTGCTGAGGATGATGTTGGAATTGTGGTTGATAACATGGTTGTTGAATGGCATTGGGAGCGGGAGTGATTGTAGCAACATGTTGATAAGCTAGATATTCTTGTTGAGGCCTCTCATGGGCCGTCATACTTGCTTCTTGTTCGTTCTTTCTCGGAAAGTTGTTCTCGAATTTCTTTGCACTGCTGGTAGGTACACTTTCTCTTACTTATCGTCCTTCTCGGGCTCCTTCTTCTAACTGTACACCCGCGTCAACCATCTCCACGAAGTCCCTGGCACACTTCCGACCATCTTCTCATAGTAGAATTGACTGAGAGTTTTTAAGAAGAGTCTGGTCATTTCTTTCTCTTCTATACTCGGGCTGACTTGGGCAGCAACATCCCTCCATCGTTGGGCATATTCCTTGAACGTTTCTTTGTCTCTTTGGGTCATAGCCTGGAGATCGCTTCGGTCCGGAGCCATGTCTACATTGAATTTGTATTGTTGCACAAAGGCTTCACACAGATCATTGAAAGTTCGGACTTCTGTACGGTCCAGATTTATGTACCACTTCAGTGCGGCACTGGCTAAGCTGTCTTGAAAGTAATGGATAAGGACTTGATGATCGCCGGCATATGTGGACATCTTTCTCATATACATCCTTAGATGCTCTTTAGGACAGGAAGTCCCTTTGTATTTCTCGAAGTCCCGGAGATTGAACTTGTAGGGTATCTGGACATTTGGTACCAAGCAGAGATCATAAGCGTCTTTCCCGAATATTTCTTTTCCACGGAGAGCCTTCATTTCACGGTACATCTCATCATACTTCTTCTGTAAGTCAATCATTTTTTCATAGGCCCTTGTACTTTCTGAAGGGATGAAGAGTTCTTCCGTTTGTGGAATAACATGAACCAGAGGTACGGAATAGGTCAAGGTCGGAACAGGAATTGCATTTTGAACAGTAGACACTAGAGCTTCTGAGACATAAGGACGGAATACTTCACCAAGGCTAAAAGGTACGCCCCCAGGATGTCCTTCTGGTATAATTTGCTGTGAAGTATTGGTAGACACTGTCCAACCAAGAGTAGTAGAGGGACCTGCCCCAGCCTGAGTGCTGACCCGGGGAGGAGGTGGTGGTGGCAGCTGATTTTGTGCAGTCGTTAGTGTCTTTACCAGTTCGGTCATCTCGTCCATCCTAGTCTGCATGGTTTCATTTTCCTCCCGGAGTACTTGGTTTTCTTGTTCGAGGAAGTCCATCTTCTTTCTTTACGAATGCCTGAGTGTAGTGAGTACAAGTAGACTTGTAGAGTGTGCGTCGGGCCACCTTTCAAACGGGCTGACCTTCTACGGAAGAGAAAGATTTGTGTGAGACTTGGGATTTGAGACCATGAAATGCAAGATGATGTATGATGTTTATGCAAAAAAGACATTTTTTTTTATCGAAGGATATGTCAAAGTAATTGTAAACATCGTAAGGACCATGGTTTTATTTATAAAGATATTGCAATCAGTTCCCTTTTCAAGAACGAAGCCACAAAAGAAGTCCTTAACCAAAGCAAAAGCTTAGTTTAAAATTTTTTTGAAATTTTATTTCATGATGTTCTTTCTTGCAAGGTCCATACCTTTGATGTTTACAAGAACTTATCTTGTCATTCGATATTTAATGAGAAAAAGTTTATGAATGAATGCATGTATGCTAAAGAACATAGAAAACATGGTGAGGTTTTAGGTCCATAATGATGGAGTCAAGGGTAAGTGCGCCATTTGGTAGGGACTATGGTTTCATTTGTACCTGTATCACGGGTTCTACCAAGTTCTCAAGGTCTACAACCCCCTTCCGAAGATTATTGCACAACGGAATTTACTTCCGGTCCAAAAAAATGTTCGTACGAGAGTCTCGCTCGAGATTTACTCCTGAATAGCCACCGCACTACGCCCTAAAAGGCTAAGATGGGTTAAAGGTAACTAAAGGTTCTCAACTTCGACGGTCACTCGAAAATAGTATGCTAAACACGAATACTTATGTCAACATGGTATACTTCCAAGATTCCTCCATTGAGTGGGGTTATCACATGTACCACAACCAAAAATCACTCTTGGTAAGGAACTATGATTATACCACCGTCCTATCTTATGTTTCCCTCAAGTCCGGGTGGGGGACTTATCTCACCACACACGTTAAGAAAGGTGAAAGAAGAAGGAAGAACATATATACACGTATTTTTGTTTTTTGTTTTTGTTTTTAAGCAAGTTATAGCACAAAATTTTAAATAAAGCCAATTTAGGCTCAACCCTCTTAGGGGGTTCCCAGTGAAGTCGCCATTTCTGTCGCGTCATTTTTTGGAGATCAAGGCTATTTGATTAGCTTTTGACTCACTATTTTACGTCACGACTGAACATTTAATTTTTTTCAAAAGAAGTGGAAAAATGTTCAAATACCACTTTAAAAAAGATTTAGGGTTCGGGGTTAGTTACATAAAGGGAAGGTATTAGCACCCTTTATGTCCGTAGTAGAAATTGCGTTTGATTTGTTTGGTTGATTTTAATGTTTTGAAAATGTTTTTTGAGAAATAGAAAGAGCCAAAATGGCAAAATGTGAAGTTGATTGATTTTAAATTTGAAGAAAGTAAAGGTCTAAGTATGATTAAAATTGATTGAAAGTTTGATTAAGAAAACTAAAGATAAGAAGGATCACTTGATTTGAGAGTCAAGGTTTGTTATAAAAATGTTTTTTTTTTGTGTTTTGTTATTTTGAATGCTTTTGTTGTTTTAAATATTGAACTAGAATAAAGTAAACTAACGGAGCGGAAAAGAATAAAAACGCGGGGAACTCACAATGGCTTTGGACCACATGAGGACCCTTAACCTAAGCTACGAAGCATAAAAGACAACGCATAACCCACACACGCACACATGCACCTAAGCTATTACAAAAAGCCTAATAATACATTCTACGGTCTGCGATATAATAAATAAAATACATCCGAGCCTAAATGTACATTCTAAGTTCATGCAATAAATAAACCTAAACTAAGATGCATGGATAATTTACATTATGCCTAAACATACATTCTAAATTCATGCTATAAAATTAAATAAAATTAAATTACATGATTAAAATATGATATGCATGAGTACGGAATATGAATGAGAACATAAAAAAAAAATGCAAGAGTTAAAATTTACAGGCAGGGGGGTGTTAACAGTATTTAGGAGGGTGTAGGAATTAAAAAAAATGGAATTGGGCCTCAGAGAGTGCAAAAAGCGTGTTGGGCTTCTGGGTCAAGCGTGCGCCGTCTGATTAAGATCATGTGACCTAGATTTGATCATGGAAAGAGGCATCAGGGGTCTCTTGATCCAGATCATGTGGTTGGGATGGAAGGGCACACGCTAACGTGTGGTCACGCGCGCATGGGAATGGGGAGGGGTATAAATACCCATCTCCCTCTCAGATTCTCTCATTTCCCATTCTTTTTCTCTCTCTTCTCCTCTCTCTTCCCTCAAATGCTCTCTCTTCTCTCTCTCTCTCTCTCTCTCTCTCTCTCTCTCTCTCTCTCTCTCTCTTGTTCTTCTTCCTTCAACAGTTTTCCGGCGAGCCTATGAAGGCCGCCGTGATTACCAGTTTCCGGCGCGGTGGTCCGCCGGCCCAGGAGGACGGCGCCGCCGTGCCGGAGTCCAAAGGGTCCTCTTTCTTTTTTATTTTTTTTTCATTTTTTTGATTGGTTTTCTCTTCTCTACCGTGCCGGCGCCGCCGTGCTGTGAAACTATGGATTTGATTGCCCGTTATTTATGTGAATTTCGGCCCCCAATTCTCTTTTCTTTCTGTGAATTTTCGTCCTCTGTTTGCCTCTGTTGTGTTGGTTTTTGATTGCAGGTTTCGATTTGAAAAAATGTGTGAATTTTCGGCCGTCCTCCTCTGCTTACGATTTGCGGCCCCTTTGTTATATAGTGACAATGTTAGGTTAGGGTTTGTTTGGAAAGCAGAGAAAAATTTGTGCTTTTGGATGAGAATGAGCTGAAAATCTGGATGTGAACTGGCTGTGTTTGCCTCAGATGAGGCATGAACCGTTTTTTGGATCAGGACATTTTTGACTCTATTGATTTTGGACTTTTGGACAATTAAATAAAACAAAATAAAAATGGAAGTAATTAAAATAAATTAAAAATAAGACAACTAATCAAAAATAAGAATTATGAAATTAAAATAAAAGATGGAAATTAAAAATAAATGATAAATAAAAAAGTGAGAAGAGGGCCCGACTCGGAACCAAAAAAAATGAGGTATTTTAAAATACCTCTCTGCCGAAATTTTTACCGAAAAGTCAGCGAATGATCAAGATCAAATGGTGTACGAGTGTAGGGTCAAATGACACGTGTCGGCGTATGAATGTACGATCTTAGGTCAAAAATTGGGGTATGACAGAACTGTTACGGGTTTACGACAATTTTCACCAAAAACCCCAATTTTCATCATGTTAATCTCTAAATTCGCCTAAAGTGATGTATAGAGGTTACCCTATGGTCTGTAAACAGTTTTCTACAACAATGGTACAGATTTTCATCATCTAAACCTCAATTCCTCACTTTTGACCTAATTCTCAAATCCTCAATTCACATGAATTAACCCTAGAATCTGTTAACTATAATCATGAATTACATGTTCTAATGAAATTGTAATGATAGGCTCACCCTTACCTTGAGAAAATTGAGCAGCAGCCTCTCTGGTTCTTCTCTTCTGCTTTCTCCCTTTTCTCCCAAAAGCTGAATTGTACGTTATGTACAATTCTAAACCTAATTCTCCCTTTTTAAACCTCTTTTTTTATTTTTATTTTATCTTATTCCACTTAACCCCTCATAATTCTATCTAATTCTAAAACAACCTCACAACGTAATATTTATTTTGTTTTCAAATCTTATTTTATTAAACAATAAAATAAGTCACAACACCTCATAAAATCACATAAATCATATAATTCACTTAATTCACACAAAATCATATAAATATTCTCTATACTATGTAAAATAATTAAAATAATCAAAACGGGCTTTACAACTCTCCCCAACTTATAAGATTTTCGTCCTCGAAAATTTACCTTAAGTAAACAACTCAGGATAAGACTCCAACATCTTACTCTCTAGCTCCCACGTCAAGCTTTCACCAGTTGCTCCGTCCCAAACAACTTTCACAAGAGGTATCTCCTTGCCTCTCAACCTCTTCACTTCACGACCTTCGATCCTCACTGGTAAGGTCTCAACCGTAAGGTTATCCCTAACTTGCACTTCATCACTTTGGATCTCATTAGATGGATCCGGAACATACTTCCGAAGTTGCGACACATGAAACACATCATGCAAATTCGAAAGGTGCGGCGATAAACCTACTCGATACACCACCGTCCCAATCCTCTCTGATATCTGATACGGACCAATAAACTTCGGAGTTAACTTCTTTGACTTCAATGCACGACCCACACCGGTCATGGGAGTAACTCTTAGGAGTACATGATCTCCCTCTTGAAACTCAAGGTCTTTCTTACGCTTGTCATGATAGCTTTTTTGTCGACTCTGCGACGCCTTCATCTTTTCTTGAATCATTTTCACCTTCTCTGTAGTCTGTTGAACAATCTCTGGTCCTAAAACCACATTCTCACCTGACTCAAACCAACACAATGGAGTTCTACACCTCCGACCATACAAAGCCTTGAAAGGTGTCATTCCGATACTAGAATGATAACTGTTATTGTACGTGAACTCTATCAACGGAAGATGACTATCCCAAGGTCCTAAAAATGTTATATTTTCCCTTAAAATTCATACTTTTTTCCATCTATACCGTCTTTTGATCATAGTCATACACATGATGCAGGTCCACCCTCACACATCCATAGAAGATTTGGATGAACTTTCTACACTTCTTCAAGTTCCTTTGGTGGCCGGAACAGTGAACAGAGGTAGTGAAGTGATAGCTGCTGGAATGATAGTTAACGATTGGACATCATTTTGTGGTTCAGACACCACAGCAACAGAACTCTCTGTTATTGAGAGTGTTTTTAAGTTGAGGGACTCGCAACCTAGTGTTTAACATAAGGACTTGATTGAAAAAAGTAACATAGTTTAAGGAGGACCTAATTATTTTAGTTCAAGGACATATATTTAAAAATTCTCAACAGTTTAGGATCTACAAATTAATTAAAAAAAAAAACCCCTATGCATTAAACCCCTAATAGAAAAGTATGCTGTAAAAAATTTATTTGGTGATCATGCTCTACAAATGACAAATAGATACCTGAATTTGGATGCCTCAGTCTTTCATGAATATATATAGTTTTCCGAATAAAATCCTTATTTTTTCACAATATATAGTTTTCCGTAGGAAATAAACAAAGATATTTTCAAACACAATAAAAAGAGCAGAAAACGGTATGTGATTGCCCGTTTTTTGCTAGTAATAATAAGGAACATCACCAACAATATTAAACTTAGGAATATTTGAGAACTGAAGAGAAAGCAATGAAGAACAATTCATTGAAAAGTATGTAGAAGAGTTGGATCATGTAAAAAGATTATTAGTTTTTTTTACGTAAACTATTTTTTCATGATATAATTCTTCCTCATGCTTCTTAAATATAGCTTTGAATCTTTCCTCATGATAACACCAACAAATCTATGAACGTGAAATCTTGTACAAATATCCCACTCTAAAAAGTAAGTGATTTGATTGCTTCATCTTTGTCACCATCCTTAACATACTTCATGAGTGTTATTTACCTATTTTTTTTGGTTTATCGACTCATATACTAAAGTATATTCACAGTAACAAAGATAAAGCAATCAAATCAATTATTTTTGAGCTAATTAACAATCTCTGAAACAATTTTTTCTTTCATATGCAGGCTGCACAACACAAGCCTTCTTCAATATATATACATATATATTATTGCTGATTACTTCGAATCATTTAGGCCTATAAATTGGGAATGAGGATAACTATTTTAGCCGATTCTTTTGCAAAATCAGTTGAGGAATCTATATTTTACATTAAAAAACTGTATTTTCTCAACTGAATAAGCCACATATCTTCTAAAAAAAAGGAAGCATATTATCTTTACTACGTGTTCCTTAAGAAAAGTATTTACCATACTAATCTTTTTCATGATACTAATCTTTTTCAAAAGCAATCATCTTAGTATCACGTGGCGGATATGTCTAGAGTTTGGTTGACTGTTGAATTCTGTTTCTAGTCTTTCTATAAAATAATTTTATACAACATACTTGTTTGTTAGGGATTTATGCCATACTAATCTTTTTTTTTTGTTTAATTAATCCGTAGATCTTTAATTTATTTGAGAATTTTAAATAGTTATTAGAACTAAAAATAATTTTCTTTTGAAAGATTGAACTAAAATGAGCATTAGTTATATCCTTAAACTTTTTTCCTTTCAACTACGTCCTTACGTTAAATAACTATTGGTCAAAATTGATGTGGCATCTTTTAGTAGAGTGTTAGTTGATGCTTTGTGATGCGTCTTTGCATGTTCATTGTTCAGACCGTTGGGTGTGGTTACAAGATCCTTCTACAGGGTATACAGTGAAGGGAGCGTACACCCACCTCACCAGTGACGACACTTCTCAGGCAAGAGTGGCTGCAAATGCTATATGGCAGAGGCATATTCCACTGAAGGTGTCCTTATTCGTTTGGAGTCTTCTGCGGGATCGAGTTCCCACTAAAGATAATCTTTATAAACGCTGAATCATTTCTGTTGATGATCAGTTGTGTGTTTCAGGGTGTGGTCAACTCGAATCAGTTGGTCATCTCTTTTTGGATTGTCCTTTATTTGGATCCCTTTGGTTTGACGTCTACCGCTGGTTAGACATTGTTGCAGTGTGCCCCCTTAATATGTCATACCACTTAAAACAATTTGGTTATTTTGTTGGTATTTCTAAATCTCGTTGAGTTTGGATGGTAATGATTTGATATGCTTTCATTTGGATTATTTGTAAGGACAAAAACAATAAAAGAAAATTCAGACAAACCGGCCTCCACTCTTCAGCTTATTGATAGTGTTAAGCTTATTTCGTTTTGGTGGTTGAAGGCAAAAGTTCCAAATATTGCTTTTGATTAATATAGGTGGTGGCTTAGCCCTTTATTATGCATGAGCATAGGTTAATTTTGTTGTATTTTGTTTTCGTTTTGAATTATGTTTATGTTGTAACTTCACTTTGTGACTGTTTGGTTTTCCTCTAGCACACCTTGTGCTTGGGAAGGCTAATATAATTCATTTTGACATCTTAAAAAAAAATTGACGCGGCATCTAATTAGATCCATAGAATGAGTAAGAATAATTCAAAGATTGAGGAATCACCCGTTCAAATGGAATCTATTTCTTCATTCACAGAAAAAAGGATAAAAGATGTTAATGTTAAAACAAAGACAATGATAAAAGAAATCGAAACAATGACAGAAGAAAAAAAAGAGGGGATTCTAACAAGTATAAGTGGAATGAATGCTTTCTTTTTTGCCATTTTTCGTCTTTAATGAACTCAGTTTCATCTCATTTGTCACCTATATGGAATAATAATTTTTCTATCAAGCATAAGTTCTATTACAAGTAAATACAAGTAATAGAGCCTAGCCTATGTATCAATTTCTAATTTTTTGAATATCAATTGAGAATCGATTCTCGCTTTTTTTATTTGTAATTCGGAAGTTTGTTTTTTCCTTTCATTTGGAAATAAAGAATACAAAATAATACAGAAATCAAAAAATAAATGCTTTCTTAGAGAAAGCATTTATTTTTTTGATACAACGATTCCCATCGGTAGACTCAAGAATATGGAACGATTTCCATTGGTACACTCAAGAATCTGGACAAGTCCCAAGCTTTTTGTATAACGTTGCGTGGAGTCCTATCATAATAATCATCAACAGGAGTCAAAGGAATGGTCCCTTGTTCTCTTGTTTGCATATAAAGGACACCACGACTGGGTTCTGGGTTAGGGTTAGCTTGTAATATGAGGGACTGAATATCTTCCATACGAACTCGGAGAAAAATACGACGATATGTTCCAGGAAATCCGTAACGAAAAAACACACCATTCTATTTTTTTTATCGAAAAAATTATAACCAGTCCCCACATTCCAAAAAATGAGAAGCCACCAATGTAAACTTAGAAAGAGACCTGCGATTCCATAGAAAGTCAGTGTGACCCCTTGTGGCAAAAAAGGAACTACAAATTCAGATGAAATCAAAGAGAAAAAATGTTTACCATAATAACTGGAAACTGAAATATATAACACCCCTAATGAACCTAAAAGAGTGAAGGAAGCCCAGAAGAAATTGATTGGTTTTCGGGACCCCGGTACAATGTCAAGCCATGTGTCTTGTGAACGACAACCATGTTTTTCTGATCCCCAACTAATGAATTTTGTAACATTAACCAATAAAGAAGACATTACAATTAAGACAAGGCCCACTAAAAACACATAAACGTTTATCATAAAATGGGTACCTCAATTTCATATTTGTACCTGTTATTTTTTTTATTGTTATATTAAATCCTCCTTATCTTATTAAGGTAATATTAATTTCTTGTTTCAGAGGGTGAATCTATCAAACTTGATCAACCATTAACGAGTAATCCTAATGTGGGTGGATTTGGTCAGGGGGATGCAGAAATAGTGCTTCAAGATCCGTTACGTGTACAAGGTCTGTTGTTCTTCTTGGCATCTATTATTTTGGCACAAATCTTTTTGGTTCTTAAAAAGAAACAATTTGAAAAGGTTCAATTGTCCGAAATGAATTTTTAGGTATGTGGAGTTATCCACATATTAAGCTGGTAATAAAGAACTAAATTTTTGTTGATAAATTATGGAAAGACCTTTTGGTTTTTCTAGTTTTTTTTTTCTCGTCTATTTAAAGAATTCCTTCTACCGTAGAACTAGTCAGTCATAGTATGTATATTGTGAAGAAGAGTATTTGACTTTGGTTCTTGTCTTTTTTTTTCAACTCTATAATGAATTCGAACATATGATTATGTCGCTGTTTTCACATTTCAATGCGCTAGAATAGAAATCTATTAATCCTTTTCTATTGTAATAGAATGAAATTCCACTCGATATTAAACCTAAAAAAAAATAGGCAGAGAATATTATATTAAGTGAAAGTAGAAATCGGGAAAACCGGATTCTAGGATGGATAATTTGTCTTTTCCTAGAGTCCCATTCCTTATTGTTTATATCGAAATAGATATGTAGTGAAATAATGGACAAACAAAAAAGAGCGTGAATTTAATTCACTAAATAAACTTCCTTAATTAACTTAAATAACTTAAAAAAAAAATAATTAAATCATAATTCTATATTATTACAGAATAAAATAAAATCTATTTAGAGTAAGATTCCGTTAGTATAGTATCAATAAAGGTTCGGTTCTACAGAATATTTGACCGCTAGAAAATAGATTCTATAATTCATAATTCTTGCAAAATAAAATTCTTAGAATACAATAGTATTGCGCCACCCAGAAGAATTAAATCAAGTGATTTCTTCTTTCTTTTACTTTTCGTTCAACTTTAACGCAAAAGTATCGACAGATATTATCCAAAATCAAAAAATGTTTTGAACGAATTAATAGATATATCAAAAAATACATTCCTATGGTAACAAAATGTAGGTCTTTCTATTCCTTCATCTGGCTTATGTTCTTCATGTAGCATTCAGACCGAATGACTCTATGAAATTACGTTGCTACTTACACATAGTACAGGTAACGTAGGAAACATTTCTATTTTCCCCGGGGGAATCTTTAGAATTACCACTGCTTAGCTTTCAATTTGCCTCTGACCATCAAATGAAATGTGAATAACCCGTGTCTTCCCCCTTTTGAAACGAAACAAGGAGCCCTTCGTGTTCTGTCGGTGCTTGAAACAATTTTGTCTTCTCCATATTACTATATCTTTAGGGTCAATAATTTTATATGAGAAACTACTGAACTCAATCACTTGCTGCCGTTACTCTTCAGTTTTCTGTTGAAGTCTATCCTGTCAAATTGGATCAGTGATCGATTTATAGGTTTCGCCGTAAACCTAATTGGTTACTTCCAATTACGTAAATCAATAGTTCAAACCGCACTCAAAGGTAGGGCATTTCCCATTTTTATAGGAACTTCTGTACCATAAACAATGGTATCTCCAATTATAGCCCCTCTGGGGTGTAAAATATATCTTTTCTCACCATCCCCATAGTGTATGAGACAAATGTGTGCATTTCTATTAGGGTCGTATTCGATAGTATGTACGGATCATTCTCATTTAATGTATCCTGCGATTTTTCACGATACTTTTTATTTATTGGCCAAAAGACGAAGAAATAGATTTCTTATTCCATTCCAATCGATTCAAGAACGAAAGAACGAACTAATGCACCCTTCTGGTGTTTCCATTGAAATACCTATCAATGGTATTTTTCATAGAAATAGTATTTTTGCTTATTTCGATGATCCTCAATACAGAAGACAGAATTCAGGAATTACTAAATATAGAACGATAGGAATTCATTCCGTTTTTCAAAAAGAAGATTTCATTGAATATTGAGGAATCAAAGAATTAAAGCCAAAATACCAAATCAAAGTAGATCGGTTTTTTTTATTCCCGAAGAAGTGCATATTTTACCCGAATCTTCTTCCATAATGGTACGGAATAATAGTCTCGTTGGAATAGGAACACCAATCACTTTCAATATAAGAAGTCGAGTAGGCGGGTTGGTCCGATTAGAAAAGAAAAAAAAAATCGAATTAAAAATATTTTCTGGAAATATCCATTTTCCCGGAGAGTCTAATGTATTTTTACCTGGTGAATTAATTGGATTATTGCGAGCAGAACGAACTGGGCGTGCCTTGGAAGAAGCAATTTGTTACCGAGCTTTATTATTGGGAATAACAAAAACATCTCTGAATACTCAAAGTTTCATATCCGAAGCGAGTTTTCAAGAAACTGCTAGAGTTTTAGCAAAAGCCGCTCTTCGGGGTCGTATTGATTGGTTGAAAGGTCTTAAAGAGAATGTTGTTTTAGGGGGAATGATACCCGTTGGTACCGGATTCAAAAGAATAATGCACCGTTCACGGTCAAGGCAATATAACAAAATGACCTTGAAAAAAAAAAAATTATTCGAAGTAGAAATTCGAAATCTTTTGTTCAATCACAGAAAATTATTTGATTCTTTTCATTTCCAATAATTTTCTGTGATACATTAGAAATGAAATTTAGAAATATAGGATTGAATGCGCTTTTAGGAAGCATTCAATTCATCCCTTTAAATGCACTCATTTGATTTGGTAATAAAGTATAATAAATAGAAAAAAATGAATGACCTGATTATCTATTAAAGGCCAATCGTTTATAAAAGAGAAGGTTCCATCAGAACAATTCTTTATTGCTCTTTCAGGATACCTGGTCTCGTTTTTTTTCACTTTTTTTTAAAAAAAAAAACGTGTGGGGATAAATGACAAAAAGATATTGGAACATAACTTTTGAAGAGATGATGGAAGCTGGAGTTCATTTTGGCCATGATACTCGGAAATGGAATCCTCGAATGGCACCTTTTATATCGGGAAAGCGTAAAGGTATTCATATTACAAATCTTACTCGAACTGCTCGTTTTTTATCAGAAACTTGTGATTTGGTTTTTGATGCAGCAAGCATAGGAAAAGAATTCTTAATTGTTGGTACACAAAAAAAAAGCAGCCAATTCAGTAACACGAGCTGCAATAAGAGCTCGATGTCATTATGTTAATAAAAAATGGCTTGGAGGTATAAGAATATAAATCAAACAAATCCTTTTTTTTTTATAAGAAATGGGATTTTCGGTATTCGGTATAGGAATAAACAAACCATGGATAAATCTAAGCTACTCTTTCTTAAATCTAAGCAACCTTTTCGTAGGAGTTTGTCCCCAATCCAATCGGGGGATCGAATTGATTATAAAAACATGAGTTTACTTTTTCGACTTATTAGTAAACAAGGAAAAATATTATCTAGACGCGTGAATAGATCAACCTTAAAACAACAACGATTAATTACGATTGCTATAAAACAAGCTCGTATTTTATCTTTGTTACCTTTTGTTAATTCGGTTAAGTCGTTCTCTTTTGTTAATAATGAAAAAAAAAATATGAAAAAAGAGAGTCGATCGCTAGAACTGATAAAAGAGAACTTGGTATTATCCATTCCTTTTTCTTCGTCGTAACTATCACAGTCCAAATAAAAACCCAAATATTTGGATAGTAAGAAATCCCGTTCTCCCATTAGATCGATCCTGTATTTATAATCTGATCCGTTAGGATAGTATGAGCGAGATTTAACATCTACATCATCTACTGGACTCACGTATTCTTCCGTTTTTACCTCTATTTTATCAGAGTCTTTATAGTCAAACCAGTTTCCATAAAGCGGCAAAACAAAGAATTTTATTGGTAAGATCCAAGGATTCCTCTTATATGCAGAATAAAAGTCGCTTAAATTTGAAAAGAACCAAAATTTGGAATTATTATTCCTTTTTACATTCAGTCCCGTCCAAATGAAATACTTTCTATCCAGATTTTTTTCCATATCTAGAATATCATCTTCTATATAATTTTCGAGAGAGATTTTGTAATTATAAGAAATCCCTTCGTTTTTGTTTCCTATCCCTGCAGATATCTCTCTTTCTAACCATACAATTGCTAGTACACTTATTGTGATTCCCAATACAAAAATCAAAATAGGTCCAAGTATCCATAGAATTCCATAGACCTCTTTGAAAGATTCCAATCCGGAAAAAGAATTTATATCTTGGACTTCCGTTGTATCAATTATCATTTCAACGATCAACTTCTCCCATAATGATATCTATGCTACCTAGTATTGTCATAATATCAGCCAATTTCATTCTTTTAACTAATTGAGGAAGAATTTGCAAATTGATAAAACCAGGTGGACGAATTTTCCATCTCCAAGGAAAACCATTCTGATCTCCTATTAGAAAAATTCCTAATTCCCCTTTGGGGGCCTCAACTCTCACATAAAGTTCTTGTTTCGGCAATTCAAAAGTCGGAGACGATTTTTTACCAATGAATCGATATTCAAAATCATTCCATTCTGGCTCCTTTTCTCTATCAAAGGAGCGAATTTCTAAATTTTCATATGGACCACCTGGAATTCCTTCCAAAGCCTGTTGAATAATTTTAATAGATTCCATCATTTCACCAATTCGAACTAAATAACGAGCTAATGAATCTCCTTCTTTTTGCCATTGAACTTCCCAATCAAATTCCTCGTAACACTCATAATTATCGACTTTACGTATTTTATCTTTGTTACCTATATCTAAAGCTGTGGCAATAGGCGCATGATTTTTGAATACCCCAATTTGTCCACTATTTTGTAGATAAAATAATTTCCTTCACTTCTGAATCCCAAACAGTTCGATTGGGGGTCAGTACACAAAGATTTAAAGTCATTTCTTGAATTTGTTCTCCTTTTAAAAGTTCGCAGCCTTCGCAGTAGCTTCATCGATATTACCCACCAAATAAAAGGCTTGTTCAGGAAGACTATCTAATTCTCCAGAAAGAATCAATTTAAACCCTCTAATTGTTTCTGCTAGACCAACATATTTCCCAGGGGAACCTGTAAATACTTCTGCTACGAAAAAAGGTTGGGATAAAAAACGTTCAATTTTTCGTGCTCTTGCTACGGTTAAACGATCCTCTTCGGATAATTCGTCCAACCCAAGAATAGCTATAATGTCCTGAAGTTCCTTGTAACGTTGTAACGTTTGTTTAACCCTTTGCGCAGTTTCATAATGTTCTTCACCAACGATCCGAGGTTGGAGCATGGTTGACGTTGAATCTAAAGGATCGACTGCTGGATAGATACCTTTGGAAGCTAATCCTCTTGATAGTACAGTAGTAGCATCCAAATGTGCAAATGTCGTGGCAGGAGCAGGATCGGTCAAATCGTCTGCAGGTACATAAACGGCTTGAATAGAAGTGATAGACCCTTCTTTGGTAGAAGTAATTCGTTCTTGTAAAGTACCCAGGGTCGGTTGATAACCCAATAGGGCAGATACTTCGGATCCGGCTTGAACAAAACGGAAGATATTGTCGATAAATAGAAGGACGTCCTGTTCATTGACATCTCGGAAATATTCGGCCATAGTTAGTCCTCCAAATATTTGAATCTTGTATTGGTAATCATTTTCAAGATTTTTAGAAATAGAGAAAAGAGGATAGGCTCATTCGATAATAAAGATAGGGAAATTTCCTATAAGGAATTGAGTGTGAGAGCCAAATGAATTGAAAGATTCATGTTTGGTTCGGGAAGAGATCATAGACATTTTTAAATAAATGGAAAGAGAATCTACTTTCATTAAGTGATTTATTAGATAATCGAAAACAGAGAATCTTGAGAACTATTCGAAATTCAGAAGAACTACGGGAAGCAGCCGTTGAACAGCTGGAGAAAGCCCGGGCCCGCTTAAGGAAAGTAGAAACGGAAGCGGATCGGTTTCGAGTGAAGCACTATTTCTGCATCCCCCTGACCAAATCCACCCACATTAGGATTACTCGTTAATGGTTGATCAAGTTTGATAGATTCACCCTCTGAAACAAGAAGTTCTGGTCCTGGCGGTAGAATATCAATCACTTCACGTCCATCCGATGCATCCACTATCGTTATTTCAGTTTGAAAATAGATAGGTCCCTAAACTATGATTTTTTGTTTTGTTTTTGACAACTATTAAATTTGGTGTCAAAGATTAGTTTGACATTTGATGTTAACGGATATTAATATACACACACTATACTCGTCAGCTACTTTCAAATCGTTTCAATACAAAGATTTCTTAAGATTTGTTTTTGTTTGAAGAAGCTAAATTAGACATCCTTTTCTCAAGATTACATTATGTATAAGCTCTCATTAGACATTATTTTCTTCAAATGAGTATGATTCAGCTTACTCTATAATTGTAAATAGTAGGTCTAATAACTTGAGCTAAGAAATGTGTTCATTCCTTAAACTATCATATCTTTTTTTTTGTTTGAAAAATCCCTAGACTACCGGATTGATTTCTTGATTTCGATCGCTAAATTCTCTTTCAATATTTAATAATCTTCTATTTAAATTGTACATGTTAGAACAAATGTATTTAATAGAAATACAAGGATAAAATAAACTTAAAACACCACATAACATTGTTTCAAACCAAAGTCATATAAGTGTAATGTGGACTCGTCTTTTTTCAATTCACTCAATAAGGTTGATATCAGAGTGTGCATATAATGATATAGAATAAACCCAAATTGCATTCGATATTTTAGAGGATGAGTCATGTAATAAAGTTAGAGACGTACTTCTTGGCGAGTAACATTACAATGAAGATGACGACGACAACAACAATTATTATTGGTATAGAACAATCTTCTTGTACCAAATTTCATGTAATAGTTTGATGCTAGTAGTTTCCTTTTTTTTTGCCGAGGATGTGATAGTTGCTTTCATTTGTAGCAATTAGTAGTAGGTTCTTAATATGAACATGGAGATATCAAAGGGAATTAGGCTACTCAATGTGTTGTGACTATTGATTAAAATACTTTAAACGTATCAAAGTATGGATTATTTTATGGTTTTAGTGTGATTCAACTTTAAGAATAGAATTTGATATTTATTGAGTTGTACAAAAAAATGAAATAAATTTTACATATTTTCTTAATAATTAATTGAGGATCTGAGATGGGGTGAAAAGAGGAAAAAAAAAATAGAACCAAAGTTTGAACGGGTTAAAACTTGAGGCAAAAGTTAAACCTTGTAGTATTATTTTTGCTAGACGTTTGATATTTCTTTTTTGATAAAAAGTCGATTTTTTGTTTTTGGTATAAGAGTTGCTATCTTTTTAATATTAAGACTATTTTTTTTTTGGTGTTCGAACCCCAAACCTTACATATAATATGCATTTTTTCTTACCAACTGAACTAAATTCACGGAGACTATAAAAACTATTTAAGAAAGAGCATTGCTATACAGTAAGAAAAATATTTAACGAAATTATACGACAATAGGAAAGCACTTGCCAAACAAGGGCAATATGGTAATAAAGTAAATGGACGATGGATAGATTGGTAATTACAAGTTTAAATTAGTGCAATTCTTGCTTTTCGTTGAATTTATTTTCGTAACAAGTAGCATTAGTCATTTAGGAAAGCGGTAACACCCCGCTTAAAACCTATCAATAATTTTTACTAGTTACCGAGTCGGAGAAAAATTTAGTTTAAAGGGGCAATTAAGTAAATTCACCTAAAGGCTATATATAAGCCCAACCTCATTTTTCTATCATTTCTCTACTTTAAAGTTCAATTTACTCCACATGCAATGGTATTATCTTGATTATTGCCACATTTAGGCTCAAAAGCATGACCAAATTTACTTTCTTACCTAAATTATTGCCTTGCTTAATTTTCCTTTGTGGTGCGTAGAAGCAAGAAGGTGAAGGAAAGCAAAAGTTGCTTTGGCTGCAAGGCTTTTGAAGTTAAGCTTGAAGATGGGTTGTTCTTGGAGCTAGTGAAAAAATCTAGAGGTTAGTTCTAAGTTGAATGATTGTGAAATTACGCAAAGAAAAGGATGTTCATTTTTGTTACATAGCTAATAAAATTATTATACATAGCTAATACCTTCAATTACCCCATAGTCCTATTTTAATTTAGGTACTTATTAAGGCAATATTCTTTAAGAAAAGGATATTCATTTTTGTTACAAAGCTAATACTTTTAATTAAGGCTCTTCATTTGTTATAACCCAAATGCAGCCCAAGATATTTATTTTAAAAACTATCTTCACATTACATCAAAGTCAAAGTCCCTTCATTTGTTATGATACAATTTATTCTTTGATTTTACTTTTCATTTTTTTGTGTGTGTGTATAATTAACTCATATATGTTCTTTCTATTTAGTCTATTTTGTTGCAGAGGTGCTTCGTGTCATGCCTATTTGTCGACATCAGGTTTGTTTTTTCTGAATAACCATTATCTTTCATGGTTGTTGTCGCGATTGTTTTCCTTTTGTGTTCAAAGCATTCCTTTCGACCTCTCAATCCTATTTTCTCTATGTTTTTTTCTTCAACACTTTCATGAGTGATGAAAATGTTGAAACAAAAAATACGTAATCGACGACGTCAAAGGGCAAGAGTTACAAAGTCTCTGGAGGAGGTTCATCCTACCTCTTCTAATGACACTTCGACAGCGGCGTCAGTGACTAACGATTGGTAGAATTGGGTTGTCTTAAAAGGTAGTACGGAGGCTAAGGAGAATGATATCCAGGATATAGGAAAGACTATTGGAGTTTCTTTTACAGGGACAAAACATAACAAGTTTGATGTGTTATCCCACTCAAATAAAATGGTTATGGGACTGGTGTTGACTCCAGTGGTGAACGACGAAGAGGAGGTGGATGGGGAGGTTTAGGAGAGGCGATGTGGAGGTGGTTAGGGGCGGGTTGGGCGTGAGCAATGAAGGTGTTGTCTTGGAATGTTCGGGGTCTAGGAAGGGTGGAGAAGAGAAGGGAAGTGAGGAAGTTGGTGGGGGGAGAAAAGTCCTTTTATTTTGTGCATACAAGAAACAAAATTAGCGGTTTGTGATGTCTCTTTGTGTAACTCTTTGTGGGGTGATTCAGGCTATGCTTTCTCTTATCGTTCGTCAGTGGGGGCCTCAGGGGAATGTTAATTATGTGGGATGCAGTGGAAGTGGAGGTGTGGTCGACGGTGAGTCAGGATCATATGCTTCTAGTTAATGGCCGTTTTATTAAGACAAATGAGGAGTTTTACTTATTTAATATATATGCTCCTTGTGAGGCGAGAGCTAAGCAAGACTTGTGGACAACTTTGTTTGAGCGTCTACAGTTATTACGGGGTGAGAAGGTGTGTGTGTGTGTGGAGACTTCAATGCGGTTAGAAGTCCGGAGGAACAAAGGTCCCTAAGGGGTGGCGGCAATGCTAATGACTATCAACACTTTAGCCAGTTTATTGATGATAATGAGCTGGTGGATTTACCGTTATGTGGTCGCTGTTATACTTGGTTTAAAGGTGATGGTTCGTCGATGAGTAGGATTGACCGATTCTGAATTGTCTGAACACTGGTGTTTGCAGTGGCCTAATTGTATTCAGATAGCCCTTCTACGGGGCCTCTTTGATCATTGTCCGGTGCAGCTCTCTGTTGATGAGGAAAATTGGGGACCGAGGCCGTTGAAAATGTTAAAATGTTGGCAAGACATGCCGGGTTATCAGCAGTTTGTGAAAGAAAAATGGAATTCCTTGCAAGTTCAGGGGTGGGGCGTCTTTGTGCTCCGTGATAAGTTGAGATTGATCAAAGGGGCGTTGAAAGAGTGGCATTTAATGCACGCAAATAATATTCCTAGTAAAATTGAAACTTTAAAAAATCGCCAGTCGGAGCTAGATGATTTAGGGGAAGAAGATGGGTTATCAGTTGAAGAGCTTCATGAATTGAGGGAGGTTTTTCATGATTTACACTCTTTATCCCGTGTGAATACAAGAATTATTTGGCAATAGTCTCGGTTACATTGGTTGAAGGATGGAGATGCCAACTCTACGTACTTCCATTTGGTTCTCTCGAGTCGGCGAAGACGCAATTCCGTTGTGGCGTTATTGGTGAATGGTATTTTGGTGGAGGGAGTTCAGCCTATTCGGAATGCGGTGTTCTCACATTTCAAAAACCATTATGCGGCTCCAACTACAACGCGACCGGGGATAGAGAATTTTCCTTTCAAAAATTTATCTTATGTCGAAGGTAACAGTCTCATAAAACCTTTCTCAGCAGTTGAAGTCAAAGAAGCAGTTTGGGGATGTGATAGCTACAAGAGCCCCGAACCTGATGGGGTTAATTTTGGTTTCATAAAATAGTTTTGGGACGTGTTGAAGGAAGATATTATGCGATTCATATAAGAGTTTCATCGGAATGGTAAATTGTCTAGAGGTATCAACAATACTGTTATAGCCCTTATTCCTAAAATTGAGAGTCTGCAGCGTCTCAATGATTTTAGGCCTATTTCTTTGGTTGGCTCTCTTTAAAAAATATTGGCTAAAGTGTTAGCAAACAGGCTGAAAATGGTTATGGGAAAGGTTGTTTCAGAATCTCAAACAGCATTCATAAAAAATAGACAGATTCTCGATGACATTTTGATAGCTAATGAGGTTGTAGATGAGGCTAGAAAGGCTAAAAAGGAATTGATGCTTTTTAAAGTTGATTTTGAAAAAGCATATGATTCTGTCGATTGGGGATACCTGGATGAGGTCATGCAAAAAATGGCATTTCCGGTGTTGTGGCGAAAATGGATAAAGGAATGTGTGACAACGGCGTCTGCTTCAATATTAGTGAATGGCAGCCCTACAAATGAGTTTACTATGCAAAGGGGCTTGCGCCAAGGGGATCCTCTTTCTCCGTTTTTTTTTTTGCTAGCAGCCGAGGGGTTGAATGTTATGATGACTTCGGCGGTGGAGAATAACTTGTATACAGGATACATGGTTGGTACTTCTACTACGGTCGCCGTGTCCCATTTACAATTTGCGGACGGTACCTTGATTCTTGGTACAAATAGCTGGGCCAACGTGCGCGCTTTGAGAGCTGTGTTGACTTTGTTTGCAAAAATGTTACGCTTGAAGGTAAATTTTAATAAAAGTTTGCTGGTTGGAGTTAATATTGTGGATTCTTGGTTGAATGAGGCGGCTTCAATTTTAAACTGTAAAGTGGGCAAGGCTCCGTTTTTGTATCTTGGTCTTCCTATTGGTGGTAATCCGAATCGGTTAGCATTTTGGGATTTTGTGTTGCATACAATTAAGTCTAGATTATCGGGGTGGCAGAGTCGCTTTCTCTCTTTTGGAGGCCGGTTAGTTCTCCTAAAGTCTGTCCTGACTTCGCTTCTTGTCTATGCTCTTTCCTTCTTCAAAGCTCCGTCAGGTATAATCTCTATCATTGATTCTATTTTTAATAAATTTTTCTGGGGAGGGAGTGAGGATAACAGGAAAATTTCCTGGATTGCTTGGAGCTCAATCTGTTTATGTAAGGAGTATGGAGGGTTGAGGGTGAGGCAGATAAAGGAATTTAATAGTGCTTTACTAGAGAAATAGTGTTGGCGGATGTTGGTGGATAGAGAAGGGTTTTGGTATAAAGTGTTGGTGGCGCGGTATGGCGAAGAGGCAGGGAGGTTGGAGGTGGGGGGCAGGAATGGGTCTCTTTGGTGGAGGGAGATAGCAAAGATTAGGGATGGGACAGGTGAAACAAATGAGGGTTGGTTTGCGGAGAGGGTGTCGAAAAGGATGGAGGACAGAACTAGTACCTTCTTTTGGTATGATAGGTGGATAGGTGAAGTGCTGTTACGTACGCGATTTAGCCGTCTATTTGAACTTTCTAACAATAAATTATGTACGGTGGCTGACATGTTTTTGCTTGGTTGGGAGGTCGGGGGAGAGGCGTGGAGGTGGAGGAGGACGTTGTGGGTGTGGGAGGAAGAGATGGTGGCGGAATGTAGGCTTATTCTTAATAATATTGTTTTGCAGTCTGATATTCCTGACATGTGCCAACGGAACCCAGACATCCAAGGAAGGTACACTGTTAGCAGCGTCTATCACATTCTGATAACTCTGAATGACCACCCAACGGGTGGAATAAATGATCTTATATGGCATAAATAGGTTCCAATGAAGGTTTCCATTTTCGCTTGGCGGTTGTTGCGGGACAGGTTGCCAACGAAGACAAATCTTGTCAGAAGAGGTTTAATCAATGTCGAGGCAGCATGGTGTGCTACAGAGTGCGGTCACGACGAATCAGCGTCACATTTGCTTCTTCATTGCACAAGTTTTGCCTCCTTATGGTGGCATATCAGGTCGTCGATTGGTGTGTCAGGTATTAAACCTAATGGTATCTGTGAACACTTCTTTCAATTCATTCACTGTACAGAGCACTCAAGGAAGCGCAAATCCTTCCTTCAGCTTGTTTGGTTACTTTGTGTTTAGGTGGTTTGGAATAATCGTAATAATAGAATATTTAATAACGTCCAAACCACAATAGAACAACTTTTAGAAAAGGTTAAACCTCATTCTTTGTGGTGGCTTAACGCTAATAATGCCGTGTTTGTGCATGGCACTCAGATGTGGTGGTCGGACCCTATGTTATGTCTGGGCATCGACTGACCATAGTTTTGTAAATACTGCTTGACTGATTTCTTTTGGGGTGGCTCTTCGGTACACCTTGTATTGAAGAAGTTCACTGCCGGTGTTAATATATTCCATTTTGATGTCTTAAAAAAAACTTTCACTAATTTTAAAGTTACATTACAAGGGCTATCATAAAGAATAATTTTTTTATAAGATATTATAAAGAATAATGATAGTTACGAAATGATACAAGGTTTTAAAGCTTAATACTCCTATGCAGGGATCAGATGTATTTATTTTTTATGCATTTCAGCTAAGCGATTATTATAACAATAGATCAAAACACAAATCCTAGCATTATTCCTCATGAACATTATTCACTATATATCACAACAACATTTCCATTACTATAAAAAAAAATGTAGCTGCCTTTGCAATGAGGGATACTAATGAGTTTCACAAAGGAATGGTTTGGAAAATTCTGTCTGCAACTTTTTGAGGCAATCCAACATACGTATTTCTCTATATTACATACTAGAACAATTAGTGATTAACTGTATGTAGTTAACAGTCTCTCCCCTAATATGAACTTTTAATTTTGCCAATGTTTGCTTTATTTCTTAATTATATTGTTATTGTTCTTTTCTTGGTTAATTGTTTCACCTATTCAATTTTGCGTTTCACATTTTCAAAGATATTCATCAAATTTCTATCATGCTCTTCATTTTTGCAGTTAAAAACTATCTACATTTTATTACCTCAAAGGATATAGATTCTCCAAATCGTTTAGTTTTCGGTACGACATTTTCCCTTTATAATAAATAATATTTTGTTTTCCGAGGGGTCTATCTTTCACATCTTTTGTCTCTATTTGTTATTTTGACAGGGGTGAGACAAGAATAAGGATGAATTTTTGGAGACAAAAAACTATATATCCATTATTCCACGGTTTTCTTTCCTTCCATATCTGAAAGTTTTCTTAGCATTGATTTCTTTTTTTATTTTCAAATGAAAACTCTTATGCTGGACTTCACTGCTTTTTTTCCCTTTCTCAGTTGATATCAGTCTCGCACATGAAGTTGAATCAAGCTCCAATATTTGTTTTTCTTTTTTCATTAACTTTTGACTTCCACATTTCATTTCATTTCTAACTGATATTACTTTTTTTTTCCGCAGTAAATGAGGAGAAGGGAGTTTAAAATTACACATTTGTTGGATATGTTGTTTAGTTTCATCTGCAGTGCAAAGGTTGACAAATATGTAATGTGAGTCCTATAAAAGTTTTATCTTCATCCTCAAATCCTTCAAATAATGCCACGTTATTTTTTATTGCCATGAGTTTTTATTATTATTTTAACCTTATTCCAGGTTTCATCCATGGGTGAATATATAGATGTTATTGCTATTCACATGAAGTGGAGAACAAAGCCTTACAAGAGGGACTTGAAGAATTTCAAACATGAGTTTATGACTTGCCTATAATAGAAGAATTTTTTTATCGGTACTTACAAGAGGGTCAATTTAGGACTAAATAGGTATTTCGCTTTATTGTATGATTGTATAGGGCCTAATGACTACAAGGTTTTTTTTCCTTGACCTTTCTTTGACATTAATTTTAATGGTCATAATTTATCTTGACCTTTCTATAAGTTTTGATGTAGTTTGTTAGGAATTTAATTCTACATGATTTCTCGGCTCTGTCGTTTAGTTTGAGCTCAACTTTGTAAAGGTTATTCCAATTCCTTTGAAGAATTCAACTATCCCCCTTGGTTTGCTCATTATTTGTATATAACAAAGTCTTTCGAGAACACAATATTCAACCCGTGCGAAGAAAGGACAAAACTTACCTACGTTTTCATAGGTCCAGTTTCTACAGTTTGGTAATAGAATTATGACAAGTGGATAGTTTAATTTAATAACCATTAAATGACTTAACATCGTTAGTTTGCACTTTCCAACTGTTTCCCCTTTGTAATCTATCAATGGGAACTTCTACTGACCTTCATATCAATCGCCACCTACATCTTTAATGAACCAGACGCCAAAACATCATCCTTGAGATTTGACATGACTATGGTGCAATCTGTCAATTGAACTCCACTACGGTGCAAATCTATAATATGTAGCTATCATATTCGGAACTCTCGAATCTATAGTTTAAGTAGAGAGAAAGGTGATCTCCTTGATATTTGACGGTCATCGAAAATTAATTGATTTGTGGGATTGTTGCCCAAAACTTGAAGATACTGAAAAGATGATGATGAGTCTCGGGCTTATGTTTCTCGTTTAGCAAATTGAAATATGGAGAAAAAATCTATCTATTTCTAACAACATTTGTCAATTAAAATAAATAATACACATGTCATTTTTCTATTGGCAAATAGTAATAACTACATCCATGGAAACGTCGGTAAGTTTTTTCCTTTGAAAAATTCATATCAATCCTTGAAAATCCCCAAAAACCCTCTTAATTACAATTTTTTAGTACCCCCTGTATAAATTTTTAGTTCCCCAAATGAGGGCGTTTGTATTATGAATAAAAACATCAACCCCAAATCCCTCTCCTCTTATTGTCTTCTCTTTCTTCCACTTGCTCATTCCTTTTCTTAAAAACCCTTCCCTCTCCTCCCCTCCAAACTCCCAAAAAACCCCGAGAGAAACAACGACCGCATAGGCATTAGTGAGGAAGAAGAACAGTGTGCAAGTGAAATGAAAAGAAAAATTGAGTGCAAAAGGTGCATCATATGACTAAAACATTTTTTTAATAAATATAAATAAAAATTTATTGCCATTGATATTATTTTAAATTATAAATCCATTGGGATATGGTACACAATTCCGATCATTTATGTATACTAAATGTCACCGTAGAGAGCAAAGAATGACAACGTTTGAAGAATTTACTGAAGGGTGTATTGCCACCATACTTTCTCGCACGACTCCGATTGACATTGGCAAATTCTCGGTCCTTTCTAAGATTTTCCAATGTGCCGCCGATTCTGATGATGTCTGGAATCGTTTTCTCCCTTCTGACATCTCATCTATCCTTTCACAATCTCCTTCCCTTGCCAACATTCCAACCAAGAAGGCTGTCTACCTCGCTCTCTCTGATCGTCCTATCATCATCGATCATGGTCAGAAGGTATTATTCTTCATAAATCATCAATTTCTCAAATATTAGGGTTTATCATCATATCTGCCTTGACCGTAAATAAACTTACAATTTTGTTTAATTTGTTTGTGCTTTTAAATTGTGCCCTTTAAATTTAGATAATTAGGTAAATAAGATGCAATATTAGTTATGCATAAAAATGTCCTTTATTCATATTAGCATCAAATATCTTTAAGATTTCATCAGTTTATGCATTGTGAAATATATTTGCAGAAGAACTCTGCTGCTAGAGTTTAAGAAAGAAAATAGTGAAACCATTAGTTTAAAAAACATAAGACAGATGCCAATATTTTCTACAACAACATACGAATTCTCAATTGATTGTTGTAAGCTTTGGGAACATTGAAATGCAGAGCTTTCAATTGGATAGAAAGAGTGGAAAAAAGTGTTACATGCTTGCTGCCAGATCTCTCGCCAATGATTGGGGTGATGATGATCGATATTGCAACTGGATTGTTGTGCCTAATTCTAGGTCAGCTCTTAACTTTTCAATTTGTTTTATTTTAATTGTGTTTATTAACTTAATGATAATTAATATATCATCATCAATTTAATTAACTCGTAATTGAAAGTTATCTGCACCTTTGTAAATTCCCTCCATCAAGGGAACTTTCAACTATGCATGATAATAAAACATGAGAGGTTGAATATGCTGTTAGGATCCAATTTTAGTGGTGTTTTAAGTAATTAGTTGGTAGTTAGTTATGATTAAGTAGGTCATTAGTAAGTGGCCCACTAGGATTATGATGAAATAATAAGAGAACCGTTATGGTTAAATACTAGAATGTTCTCTTTATTTGTATATAAATGGGAATTCTTAGGAGTTCTAGAGTATGACAAATTGAGATTTCTGTTTAGGACCAGAGTAAAATTCCTCTCTGAGTTGTGTCGGAGCTTTGCTATGGGAATAGTTAGAGAAACTCTCTTCTACTATTTTACTATTTTCATCACTATCAATAAAGCATCCTATTTTCTTTAATTACCATCTATTTTATCTTCTTCCTTGGTTGTGTTACTGTTAATTCGTTGGTAGGATTTGTTGGTTCCTATCATATGCCCATACCAAGAAGACTCTTCTATTTCTACTTCTCTCACTTTCCTCGTTTTTTCTTCTAAGTGAACACTTCTTGTTAGACTATGCAATCCCAACATTAACTATAAACCCAAATTTGAACTTTAATAACAGGAATGGTGATCTGCTGTCTCATAAATCTTTGTAGATAACAAACAATGTAGCTTCTTAACTGAAAAGTTTATCACAATCATTTTCCCTTGAAACAATTTAGTTATCATTGGTTAACAACTTCAAAAATTTTGTTGACGAGCTAGATCTACCCCCATCTAAATACCTCATTTGTGGCGTTATGAATCTCTTTCAACTTTTTTCTCAATTCATGTATTCTTATTTATGCAACTTTTTGTGTTGGACAGGTTCCTGAGGTTGCTTATCTTCATGCTGTGTGGTGGCTTCGTGTTCGTTGGATGATAAATATCATTGCCTTATCTCCAAATACCCAGTATGCGGCTTATCTTGTGTTCAATAAGTTTAATTCCCAAGGATTTAAGAAATGTCCTTTGGAGTTATCAGTTGGTGTCAAAGGTAGCTATAGTAGTACAAAAATTGTCTGTTTGGATCCAAATGTGGAAGGTGTAACACCCCGTTTTTCCAACATAAAAATTCATAAATAAAATCAGAGTATTCACATAACGGAATGCTACATTTTCTTTAATAAAATCTCCAAATGAATAAATAACTATTTATTCTTCATAAAAAGTAGTCAATAATAAATAACTTTCAAACTTCGCAGCGGAATTCATTTAAATCAACAAAATTAGTTTTTGGCACGCAGGCCTCATCAAAGTTTCATAATTCATAAGTAATATGTAAGGAAAGAGAAAGCAAATAACAAAATTCTCATCCCGTTACGTATCAGAGCCCTAAGACACTCTGAGCCGACATCTCTACTAATCTTCGTTACCTGCAAGTTACTCATATGGAAGGCAACATTTTCAAGCAGAAGGGGTGAGATTCACAAAACAATGACATTAAACATATAATTCAGTAATTATATTTAACAACATAAACATCAAATACATTTATAGCAATAATCATATAACATCTTTACTCAGCATCAAAATCATCATCGCAACTCAGCATTATAGTTTAACTTAATAGTTTGACCCGACAATGCAACTTCGACTCGACTTATGCAACTTAGACATCTTAATCATGCATGTGGTACCAATCTAGGGCATAAGCCCTCGTCGCTATTGAGTATAAATATACTCCTAAGGCATAAGCCCTCGTCGCTGTTGAGCATAAAAATACTCCTAGAGCATAAGCTCTCGTCTCTATTGAGCAAAAGCTCCTAGGGCATGAGCCCTCGTCTCTGGATGAATATGCATGGACTCAACTTCTTAAATCTTAGACATCTCAAGATAAACTCCAATAATTTGGATTATAACTCATAATTCTTATAAGGACACATGCAGCTTTTAAATCAATAACATATGGCAGCACATCAAACATCTCAAAACATAGTAATATCGTAAACATTCACATAAATCATCTCTTATAACACAAAGAAAGCATACACACTCGTATATGTCACTATTAACAAAATCAAGCATTAATTAACAACTCTACCGGTCGTCTTGATATTACAGTAGTACTTAATTCTAATCCAGGGGTAATCTCATAACTAATCGTGCGACAAGAGTCAAGTAGCCTAGTGATTAGAATTCACCTTTTTTTAGGTGAATAAGTGGCGGGGTTCGAACCCCACCCCTGCATATAATAATGCATGTCCCTGCCAACTGAGCTATGCTCACGGGGACAAGTAGACTAAAATTTAAATCACCGCAAAATATAAGAATTTGTGTGTCTAATGGTATGAATGAATTAAAATATAAATCTAAGTACCGAATACTAAAAAGACTCCATTTAAATAATACAAAATTATGGAAACTAAACCTATTTTTTTTTCATTTTTTAATGGATTGATTAAAATAGAAGCAACATATGTGTATGATTTTAGCGTGAGTTTTGTGATTTACAAAAGCTAGATTTTAGAGTTTTTACAAAATCACGATGTCAAGGTGATTTCAAGAAACTCAAATGGGATACCATACATGCACTTGGTAGACTAGAAATAAATTAACGAAAAAATAAGTAGGGTAAGGAAAGAAAAATAATATAGTACAGTCAGGATCGTTTATAAGATTTTGGAGGCCTAGAGCAAACCTACAATTTGAGTAATAACTAATAAATATATTTATAAACATCAAACTTGATACAAATAACTAAGCAATTCTTTTTCGAGATCTAATAGACCCCTAAACACAAAATTTAGAGGCCCAAATTTCATACTTAATTTTTGGGGCCTAGAACGATCGTCCTCTTCACTATGCCTCAAATACGGTCATGAGTACCAGCTTCATATTTAAGACTAAAATCAATGGTAAAAGGCAAAAACTATAATTTCTAGTTTTAAGGAGAATCAATTTTTCCAAGCAAAATCAATTCACCTTCAAATCATCAAAACATGATAAAATCAATTTTGGAGATTCCCTTCTATCCACATGTGGTGCATCTATCCACAACTATCATGAGGGGGTGAAGAACGTAAAAAATTGGATGTCCTTTTTGTGAGGAAGAAGAAGAAGAATGTTGTCATTCTCAAGTGTGTTTCCAGTAATTTCCGTCTGTTGATGGCTGATTTATCTACAAATGCTCTTCCTACATATCAGTTTCGTATATTCTTGTCCAATATTGGATTCCACTTTATTTCCCTATGATCTTGAGAGGAGGCGGGGTATTATTGTAACAACCAATATAACTTATTGACTGAGAAACCCGCTTGAGTACCAATTAAGTGGGTTAATTTACTAGTTGGTTGATGAGTAATCCTGATATTTACTAGTTGAAGGGGAAGGAGGGGAGGAGAGTGTTTTAGAAAGAAATAAAAAAGGAAGAGACAAGTGGAAGAAATAGATGACATTGAGAGGGAAATACTTTGGTGTTTTATTTTTCTTCAAAATACAAAACCCTCCTCATTTAGGGAAACACAAATATTGTATTGGAGGAGGGTTTTGAGGGTTTACACGAATTCTTGAAATTTAATTTATGTAGTTATAATATTTTCAAAATTAAAAATATATAAATCATATACATTAATTTATTATTCTCAAAAAAATAAGTCTAAAAAAAATGAAAGATTTTACCTTTTTTCTCTATATTTTCAACCCTCCAAAGTCTTCTCTCCCTTCGCCTTCAAACTCTCAAACAAAATCTTAGACTCTCTTATACTAACTTTAAATTTAGTGAACACATTCCCATAAACAATGTTGAATTCAATTTATTTTTATTTTTATTTTATTTGAAACAGCAAAAGGTTTATTAGCAACAACCCACCACAAGAAGTGAAAAGGCGAGTAAAAGAGAAACATACAAGCCAAAAGTGTCAAAGACAAAAACTACACCCAAACCAAAACTAGTACATGCCAACAAAAATCAAACAAAAACCTGTCAAAACACAGGACTAAAAAACAACAAAACAACATACCAGCCAACAATACAAAACAACACAAGCATGAAACAGAATCCAACAGAGGCAGAAAAAGAGAGCAGAAAACGAATCAAAGCCAGCCTCCGAAACTGAGAGCAGCAACACTTCGTATAGCAAAACAGTCTCTCGGATTCCAACTCCACTCATAGAACAAACATGGGGAAGCCTTTTGTCTACTCAACCCCATCTCCACGATATAATTTGATATCGTCGACGATCTCATAAATTACTTTGACCTTGTTTTAGAAAATTCTGTCGTTCATTGACCTCCAAATCACCCAAAAACATGGCTGAATTAAAATGTTCCTTCTCCCTTCTTATGACATACAGTGAGGCAATAATGTAGTTGAGGAATTTTAGATAGCACCCTAAGAGGTGAGGGTGATAGATCTCAGCCACTCAAAAAATTTAGTAAAATATCTATAGGGGAATATTAGGCACTCATTTGAAGATTTAATCTCACCTTAGAAGCGACCAACAAATTTTATTATAACAAATTAATAAGTGAAATAAATATTTTATATTTGCAACTAAGTTTGATTATTAAAAAATCCAAAATCAATCCAATAAATCAATTTTCACAAAAAAGAAGTTCAATAACAGTAAAAATTGATTGTTTGATTTGGATGTGAACACTCTTATCCGTAATTCAAGCCAAAAAAAGATTTTTAGCTTAATATTCTCCCATTCTCGTTCAAACACATCCATTACATAAACCTCAACAATTACTAGCTTTATGCATGAATGATACTGTTCACTTTGTCAAGATAAATAGAGAGATAACCAAGGGAAGAAATGAGGCAAAAAAAATAAAAAAGGTGAAGTCTGGTTACCAAAGAGAGTGTGAATTTCTAGTTCCTAGATACAACAAAAAGGCGCAGACTGGTGATTACCAAAGAATCAAATTATTGACCTGGATCAAATGCATCTCAGATGCAATTTGAGACAGCCCAATTACAATTTTAAGTCACAGGTTGACGGTTGCAGTAAAATCAAACACAGTTATTAACCAGGATTGGAAAGCATCATGTTATTCTGAAACCAAAATTGATATGCTAAAGCATACTATGATTACTGACATCCCGGCTATATTGACACCTCACATGAAACTTGGTCCAACGGGGAAAATTTTGGATAGAATATCCACCAATAGTACACTTTGATCCTGTCTTTGACCTGCCTTCCAGACCTTGAAGTCTGGAGAAAAGTAGCGAGAATCATTCCAACATTTTAGAGAAAGTAAGGGGAATGGTCCTTGCACATGTCCTTGAGGATCTATGTAATGCCACATTGATGTATGTGGGTTCTCAACAGGGACTGGTTTTAAGAAGCTTGGATTTATGGTGCTTAATTTTTCATTTTCCTCATCATCGTCATCACTCAGTTCTATAATCTGAATATGAGCTGGCCGTACCTGCTTGTCTGATGGCCCTTGAGAGTTCTTAGCTTTGATTTTAACTTCATTTGATTTGGCTGGCATAAATACACCATCCTTCTTAAATGAAGAGAATGTTTGTGTCGCAGGTTGCTGTTGAACAGACATACTTGACCTTTGGTGCACTGCCAAAACATGGAAAGAATATCAATAAATGGCAAGGACATGGCTTATCCTAATTGCTTTTGATGCATAATAAATAAATGCAGCATACTTCTCACTGAACATACTGCAATAGTACAACCTCCACCCTTTTTATAAGCCTTTTGACACTTTTGACATATATCAAAAATTGTTTGTAATCAACACGTATGTGTATATTTTGTGTATCGATGTATCTAATATTGACTTTTCATCTTTCAAGATAGATTAGTAGTATTGGCTAGGGATAAATATGGGAAAAAGTAATACATACTATAGTAATTTGAAAGATGGCTTATAATTATGGACAAAAAAAATTCTTTCAAAGGGTGCTTATAAATAGTGACAAAGGCAGTAGTAGTAGTAGTAGTACCATCAAACGCAACCCTAGACAACAACAAAAAAATGCTTTCATTAAAATAGAGAATAATGGGAAATAAGGATAATTATAACAAACCAGTAGAAGTGACTGTGTCACGTGAAATGCCATTTGACGCAGTGTTATTCATTGCTATATTGAAAAGAGGAACTTCTGATGGTCTACTAAGACTGAGAATCGATTTTGGTGATTCACTTTCCTGTTTTGTTTGATCGGCTACATGCAGTCTTTTACCCATGAACAGAAAACTATCAGCAACTGCTTTTGGGACCTCGGGCACTATAGATGCTTTTATACAATTAGCCTCCCAAAACCCTTGCATGTTATTTTCTGCTTTTTTAACAGGAACTTCTGGTGTTTTGGATTTTGAAAAATCTAGATAACCTGTAGTAACTTGGGGAATGCCATTAGCAACCACTTTTGGGACCTCGGGCACTATAGATCCTGTCATACAAGTAGCCTCCCAAAACCCTTGCAAGTTATTTTCCGCTTTCTTATCTGGAATTTCTGGTGTTTTGGATTTTGAAAATTCTGGATAACCTGTAGTACCTTGGGGAATACCGTTAGCAACCACTTTTGGGGCCTCGGGCACTATAGATGCCATCATACAAGTAGCCTCCCAAATCCCTTGCATGTTAGTTTCCGCTTTCTTTTCTGAAATTTCTGGTGTTTTGGATTTTGAAATTTCTGGATAACCTGTAGTAACTTGGGGAATACCATTAGCAACCGCTTTTGGGACCTTGGGCTCTATAGAAGCTGTCATACAAGTAGCCTCCCAAATCCCTTGTATGTTATTTTCTGCTTTTTTATCTGGAATTTCTGGTGTTGTGGATTTTGAAAATTCTGGATAACCTGTAGTAACTTGGGGAATACAATTAGCAACCACTTTTGGGACCTTGGGATCTATAGATGGTGTCATACAAGAAGCCTCCCAAATCCCTTGTATGCTGTTTTCTGCTTTTTTATCTGGAATTTCTGGTGTATTGGATTTTGAAAATTCTAGATAACCTGCAGTGACTTGGAGAGTATCATTAAATAACCATTCTTGTTCATCTGCAAAATCATCTTCATCTGAAAAATCACATGCAACTGCCTTTGGGACCTCGGTCGCTATCGGTACTTTTGTAGCTGTAGTCTGCGACAACTCTTGGAAACTGGTCTGTGGTTTTTTCTCTGGAACATCTGGTTTTGTAGATTCCGATTCTAGATCTTCTGGAATAACTTGAGGAATTTCACGCAATAACCGTTCCTGTTCTTCCTGATTATTGAGCTTTTTCCTTTTTTGTAGGTACCCGTCCAATGTGCTTTCAATAGATTAAGGAATATCTATCCCGTAGAAGTTTTTGATCTAAAGGAATTTTCATACAAAGCATATAGCGTAAAATTCTTGATGAAAAGACAGAATTCCAAGGCAAAATGTTCATCACTTCAATCGACTGCTGTCATATTAATAAGTATGGGCACTAATGTATTGTGTAAAAGTAAAAGCCTTAGGGGATTGTTATGTAATCAGCATGAGTTAAAGTCAAAGCCTTATTCATAACTTTGACTTTAATCAGTTCATTGCCAGAAATTATGGCCATAAACAGCTGATGATAATTATCTGTAAAGTCTACTAAGAAATATTGCATAATGCATTAACAAGGTTCAGCAGCAAAATTCACAACATAAGAATTTTCTGAAGCAAAAAATGAATAGGGAGACATTAACACAATATAGAAAAAATTATCAGAAAAGGATATTCTCTTCGCCAACCCTTTTCATTTGCTCGGTCAATAAGATTTTGTAATAGAGCAAGTTCTGTTGCAAGCCACTACAGATTCACCACATAAAAAGAAAGCATAAAAGTTAGGCAAAAAAATCAAGCCCAAACATCAGAAGAATAAACATAAATTATCATTTGAAACCGGATATGCATCAAAAACAGCTTTAATTTACACACACAAACAGGACAAGCGTGTACATTAAAATTTCAAATCACTAGACTGGTGTTTATCATACAGACAGACATCAACAACAACAAATATATCTAAGGTAAAGGTAGCATGTATAACAAAAAATAGTATCTAAGGAGTGACAGATAAATCCAAAAGTGTTCTTCATTCCTAAGAATATTGGGGTAGCAATAGCATGTTATCTTGCATGATCTATCATTTCATTCACAAGACTAGATACAACAGTTTATCATCTACTTAATTCATCTAAACAAAAATTACCTATACAGTTACACATGCAACAAATTTCACATTGTTTCATTGCTTATGAGTAATATTAGCTTGTTCATGAAATTATGTATCCACATAATATTTAACAAAGTACGATTCTCATGCAAATGCATATGACTAATATGGATCCTTTCTTGAACACTTGTTTTTTTATCTTTCCCTTTTTCTAGTATCTGTATATTTATTGGGACAAAGGCATATATCATTTATAAGAAGTGCAAGGCAACAAATTGTGAGAAAATCACTGAAATGAAACATGAGTGCAGAAATAAAATACAAGGATTCTTGCTTACATGCTTAGTCATATCCTCATGCAATACTCTGGCCTTTTCCTCCAAATCCACCTGCCATGTACAAAACAGAAAAGACACTGTCATAATATTTAGATTCAATAAAGACCGGCGATGTTGTATGGGACAGACTGCTGGGCGCTGGCGGTAAAAAACGAACACGAAAATAAATTAAGCATGGCATAAGTGAGGATGCTGTGTTGCATGTGTGATTAGACTAGACGGGATATGATTAGAAATGACGACATTAGAGAGAAAGTTGTGGTAGCACCTATAGTAGAAAAGATGATGGAAACTAGATTTAGGTGGTTTGGGGTTGTAGAGAGAAGACATGTGGATTCTGTAGTAAGGAGAGTAGGTAGATGAAGACCTAGAAAAACTATAAGAGAAACTATCAAGAAGGATCTACATATTAATGAGTTGGATAAAAATATGGTTTTTGATAGAACATTATGGCGTCATTTGATTCATGTAGCTGACCCCACTTAGTGGGATAAGGCTTGGTTGTCGTTGTAAAGTACAAGACAAAGATTTACGGCACACAAACTGATTGTTCTAGCAGGAAATTCATTCACTATAATAATTCAATCTGAAAGTACTAGAAAGAACTTACAACCATAGGTCTCTTGAGTAAGCCTTCTTTTACCCTTCTATGCAAATCCTCACACTCCGCCTGAAACCGAAGTCATAGATCCAAAACCCAAAAAATTAAAAGCACAATAATAAAAACAGATATAATGTAAAGCAGAAAGTTCTCAAACAAAATAAATCTCATAGATAGATGCTACAAGGAAGCTACATAAAATTGTGAGTCTTAAGCAGAAGTACACTATTTATTTATCTGCAATTATTGAAGTTAGTTTTGCCAGTGAACCAAATTAAAAATATATGGAGGCAAACTGAAAATGTATTGGCTTAATACTGGAGATGGCAGAAAGGGTGTTTCAGAGTAGAGCATGGTTTTCAGAACTTGTATGATCTTTATTTATTTTGTATATAGTTTTCATATAAGTATTCCAAATAAATTTCTCCATGCTCTAGTTTTCCGATTCCCAAAATTATTTTTAACATGTATTTTCCTATACTTAACAAGATGGTTTTCCCTTGTTACAATTAATACATTTTTAGATTTTTATTGAGAGACAATATACAGATAAGCTCTATTGCTGGTCAAAGTGAAGATTAGATTTTGTAACCGAAAAAAGCACATCTCAAGATCTACCAATGTTTAGGATAAGGTACCAGGTTTATTAAAAACTAAAGAGGAAACTTCATATGGGTTTTTTCTGCTATGATACTCCATATGCCCCAGCCCTACTTTATTTCTCCGAAATTTTAGGCTTGCATTGATTAGTACTAAAATATAACCTTGAAACACTCTACAGTCTACCCTATCTCTTTAGATCCTCCTCTATACTGTCTTGGAAAAGTTATTCAAACCTGCAAAATTTCCTAGAGCTTGATTATTAAAAAGATGGCTGTGTTTGTCTATAATTAGTAATTAGTAATTACTATAGCCAGAATACAACATGCATAGCGGTTTCCCACCCCCATGTTTTTATTAGCATTCAGTATAATAACTTTGTCTTGCATAGATATTTCCACTTGCAAGAAAATGTAACTCACCATGTCGATGACTAAACCTCACATTATTAAAAGATTATATTTAGGTACAGTAATAATGACAGACTGATGAGAATCAGCAGTAAGAAGTACCAAATCAATCATCTACTTCCAGTTAACATGTACTTATTTAAAACGGTTATTAAAGAAATCCAGCAGTAATTTGTTAGAATTTGATTAAGAGAAATGATTAGGCACAGTTAACTTTACACTTCAGGCCAGAGCTGACAATTTTGTATGGTATATGAAAATTCAGTGGGAGAAAAGTTGTCTCATTATAAGTCCAGGGCAATGCACAAGCCATTTAATATGTCCTTCCGTAACAAATGACTTGCCGATGAAAGATCACAAACATGAACTGAACCAAAGAGCTTTTAGTTGATACAATGTGATCCTACTAGTTGAGCTAATTGTCATTGGCAGCGACCATTGTTTTTTACTAAATAAAGCAAACTTAACACTTCCGTTCAGAGTCAACAATTTTTTTACATGGTACATACTGTAGGGCATGCATGGCACAAGCCATTGAAAATGGTACTTAAGTTGCAAATGACTTGCCAACGAAGGACCACTAACATGAACCGGACCAATGACCTTTTAATTAATACAATGTAATCCTTCTAGTTGAGTTAATCCTCATTAGCAGAGACAATAGTTTTTACTAAATAAAGCTAAAAATAGTAAGATAATTCATCGGTACCTCTGAGAAATCATTGTCTTGAAGCATCTTGATGCTGATGTCTTTAATAAAACCAGAAGCTTGCAAAAGAACTTCCCCATCCACTCCTGAGCTCTTTTTTATACCTGGAATATATCCAAGAAGAAACTATACTTCAGCTGATTAGAAAAAATGAATATCATGATATAATTTTTCTATATCTGTCACATAACTGTCAAATGATATACCAACTCACAAGAAACTAGTGGTTGAATTTGTACCACTAAAAATGATTCCGAAAAACGATCAAATGGATTAAGATTACATTGTTCATTGTTATTCATTGTTAATGGTGAATTGTCTAACTCATTCAATTAGGATAAAATCACACCCAACACATGACATATACTAATGACATTAAAAAAGAATACACGGTAAGCACGATTTGGTTATCTTCAGTCTTTTGAATCTCACCCAGCTTGAGGATATTGGATTCTACTACTCTGTTCATTGCTATTGATTTTGAATGGTAAAATATGTTTAATTTGGACTAATCACATGTGCTAATGATGTCAAAAAAAGTACATGATAAGCCCCTTTAAATTTGCTTCATTTATGTGAATATCTCACCCAGCATGAGATTGCTGGATTAAATTTTCGTATTCTTTATCAAACATTGTGAATAGTCCAAATTGTTGATTTGACTACTTATCCAAGTAAACAAAATGCAAGGTGACCTACACTATTGATGTTAAAGAAGCATACATAACAAAATAAGTACACTTTATTTGTCGTTGCTATTTTTGGCAAGCACAAGTACTAAACTTATACAGTTGATGACCAACTTGGATATTTAAAGTTATAAAATAAAGAAGCATTTGTTAGAATGCAACGCCATAATAAGCCTAAAGCAGTCAAATTACCTGTGATTTGCAGAAGCTGGTGTGAGTTTTTCTGAAGGAAGTCATTTGGGTCACACTTGATTCTTATGAAGCTTCCAACTACTTTGGTCTCAAAAGTTTCAGGGTCCTTTAGAAGTTCCTCAACTAGACTCTTCTTTAAATAAACAAGCTTTATGTTGAAAGGATTGATAGCGGCAAAACAGCTCCTTGGTTTTTCCACAACATATTTCCTTGGTTGACTCTTCCTCTCCAAAGACGCTGGTTTTGGAGTTTCACACACCCCTGGTGCATACTCATCATCTTCTGAGTCAAGCAGAAAACCATCATCAGATTCTTCACAGTTCTCTGCAAAGTGTGACTCAAGCAAGTCACTAATCCTCAACCGACTAATGGTCCGCTTTCCGAACAACGAATGAAGCCTCGCATCACACTGAATTCTTTTCTTTTTCGTAAGATGAAGAAGGTTATTCTGGTTGACATAATTAGTTATAATTTGAGTGACCTCACTCTGGCTTATCTTGTTGCTTGTATCTCTACCAATGGATTCGAGAAACTGAATAAGGAGAGTTGACCCCCATCCATTGTATTCCTTTTTCTTATGTTGGTATTTCCTTTTCTTTTTCACAGAGGTCTGAACCTCTCCATTAATTTCCTCTACCCAGAACGAACCAAGTAGTTTCTCATCACCCATCCTTTCAATACACTAAACTTAATCGTCTCCTCCGCTGATATCTCTTCTGCTACCTACTAAATCTATCCATCCCCACGCTTTTCACCTTTGTCAAATTTCATTTATAAATAGAAATACATCAATTGGCAGCAGAAAATGATAACAAAGAAAACACAGTTGAAATGCATTTGCGTCTCTGTTGAAAACTAAAACAATGAACTCAGAAGAACCAAGGATTAAACAGTTAATGTGAAATTCAAAACTAAAAAATATTATCATAAAAAGTCTTTAAAATACAAAAACTGGCAGCAGAAATTATTCAAAGAAAACATCGGAGTTTGAAGGAAGGGGAAGCAATAGGAGAACTTTGAGGAGGAACTATTAAAGATCATGCGTAAGATTGCACAAATTTGTAGGGAAATGACAGAAAATAGAGGTCTGAAATTCCATCACATATCATTAGGGAAAAATTTTCTTATGATAGATGGAAGAGCGGGAAAGGGAATGGAGAGTAGCCCCCATCCTTTCACTCTTCTTATAATACTCTCAAAACAAAGAAACTGATGTAAATCAACAATATGCAGTGTTGTAGATGGCGGACTGTGGCGGAGAGCCAACATCCCGCCATACCCGCCGCCATGTGGCGCTGACATATCGGAGTATGGCGGAAAATCTCGCAATATCGGCCATGACGAAGATCCCAAAAACCGCCACCGATATCCGCCATGGCTGATATTAGATAACACTGACATTTTGGTCATTGAAATTGCAAGGATTGGGCAATTTAGTCCCCTTTAAATGCTCTATCTTTGCTTTGATGCTCCAAGAGACTATTCAAAGCATTATGAATGTGCTTTCTAGAAAGATATTTTGGCAGAGACCTAAATTGACTAACATTATTATATCGCCATTTCATAAATTTAAGGAGTCAGGGCCCGTTTACTTCCCATGTTTCCTACAACTAATAAAAAATAAGAGAGAATAAATCCAATATTGTTTTTCGTTGTTTCTGAAAATGATTGTTTTCGTTGTTTCTGAAAATGCATTCCTCCTATTGTTCCCTACTGGAATCTTCCATCTTGTAGTTAACAGTTTAAAACGAACATATTTTACAAAGTAAAGGCCAAAAATGTTTTCCACAAGTAAACAGGCAAAATTTGAGGACAAACTGTCGATTTACTCAAAGAAATTATTACTCACAAGTCTTTTCCTCCCCAGTTCAATGTTGTCAATCACCGATCACAGAACAATACCAGTTTGTTCAAATTCCGCTACACTATAGCACCGATATAACCACTATTTAACAACACTGTCCGCTATCCACAAAAAATACTCTCCCAAGTCCCAAAAAAGGTAGGAAATTCTCCTCCTTTTCTTCCCCCTCTCCTCCCAAACCCCTCCCCACTTTTCTTTTCCTCCCATCTCCAAAACAAAACCCAAGTCAAATATACTTAAAATCACAGAGTTTAAATTCTCTCGAACACGACGGTGCCACTTCCCGTTCCCCAATTCCCAACAAAAAAAACAAACAAACATAATTCAATGAAGAAAACATAAATTCACAGCAGAAAATATTAAAAATTAATAAAAAAAAATAAATCTGAACAAACATTTTTCAATTGCATGTGAAAATTGACAACAGAAAAAACATGCACAGAATTCAATGAAAAAACATAAATTAACAACAGAAAATAAAAAAAAAATCAAAAATCTCGAAATGAATTTTTAATTGCATGTATAACCTAAAAAACCGAAAATTTAAAGAATTTCTAAGAAAAAAAAAACATAAAACTTCAATGAAAAAACAAAAATTGACAACAGAAAATCTTAAAAAAATTCAACATTAACATTAAATTGCATTTGTAACCTAAAAATCCAAAATTCATAAATTAAAAAAATAAAATTGAATAATCAAATTGAGGAACAAAAACAAAGAACAAACATAATCGTCATCATCAAGGACAATAAACAGTAACAATAACAAGAAAAGTACGAAAATTGGAAAAATTGGAGAGAGAGAGAGAGACCGTTGACTGAGGAAGCAAAAACGGTTGAAGAACGATGACGAAGATTCTAGAAGCAGTTGGAGTTTGGTGGCTTCTGAGTATTAGTGGTGACTGGGTTAAGTAGTTGTATATCTGGTGTCTGTTGCTCTTCTAACTTCTAATGGCAAAATTGAAGAACTACACAATATTCAAAAACCGATCCAAATTAAAACGTCAAATAAATTAAAAAATTAAAAATAGTGTAATTTTGAAAGAAGAAAATAGTGTAAAATTGACCGTATTAAAGTTGATGTATTTAATTTAAAATTCAGTCTAAATACATGGATTATCTTTTACGCAACTTTCTTTTGTAAATATGATGAGATAAAGTATTATTGGATTTTTCGGATCTTGTTTCGAGAAAGTCGGTCTGATCGAGATCGGATTTGATTTTGAATTCCTTTTTGAAAAGAAAATCGAATCAGGTATTAATTTTATTCCGTTAAGATGAGATTCCGTTAAGATGAGATATTGCATTAATTTTAGAGTTTAATAGTGGTGAGTTCACGGTCTAAACAAACTTTGCAAACACAACTATTCAAAACATTTCAAATTGCCACATAAATTAAAAACAATAATTGATGTGACGATTCTAAATATTTTAATTGATTGTGTGTGCAAACTTCTTTTGGATTATCAACTCACCATTATGAAACTCTTAATTTTATTATTTATTATATTTTTTTATGTTTTTTATTTAACATGCTTGATTTATTTCAATAACATCAACAATATAACAAAATATAATATAAATTCTTATTTTTTTTTCAATAACTCAAAGACAAATACTACTCATACCCCAAAAAACTCAAGTTACACCTCAAAATGACCAATATACCCTTTAACTGAAATTATAATTTCAAATTAATCTAAAACCATTTCATCACATCACTTAATCACTCAAACGCTATAAACTTAATTCACGTACTCATCATTCAAACCCCAGAAACTTAGTTCACGCATTCATCATCTCAAATACTCACACCGCCGTTTTTGAAAGTGATCGATGTTTTCACCAATTCATCTCTCAAACTTGCGTACGCCATTAGATGATCGAAACTATGTAAACTCTAGATAGAAAAATGTGAAATTGAGAGAAAGATAATAGTTTTTTAAACTATGTAAACTTAGTTTACATAGTTAATGTAAATTGAGTTTACATAAGCTAAGTAAACTAAGTTTACGTATGTGAGGGAGTGTTCTTTGTTACTACATAATGTGCTCGCGATTTTCGGGTATCAAAATCATTGATTGGATTTGAACCTTGAATCATTGAACTCTCAACTTTTATTCGCGGGAAGGGAAAAAGTGAGTAAAAACCCTTATAAGACCTTGGATTCGGAGGTTGGTTTCGATTGGGGAAGGTGTTAAGCACCCGAACCGACTATGGTATCCCATAGGAACCTTCTACCTATTCTCTAATCTTGCGCTAAATTGATTTTACTTATTAAAAGAGTTTTAAAAGTTAAGAGTTAAAGTGAAAGAAAGGAGAAAGATGAAGCATGTTTTTGGTTATTTTTATTGATTTGGAAGGGTCGAAACCCTTTGCCTACTTACTCAAATAAATCGGGATCAAAATCAAGTAGTTCGGCTAAAGAACTTATTTGATGAGTTGAATTGATTTTACTATTTTTTGAAAAATTTTTTTTAAAAAGAGATGAGAGGCCTCAAGGCATGAGAAGAAAATACGATGAAGTTGGTTAATTTTAATTGCACGAAATCCATGTCTAATGTTGATATTAAATTAATTAACATTTGATTAAAGAAAATAAAAGGAAAAACACTTGGGTTACAAGCCAAAGTTTACTTAAAAGAAATTTGAATTTGATTTTTTTGATTTTTTTGAAGAAAATATTTTTTCTAAACTAACGATGAAATCACGTGACGGCGAAAAAACAAATAAGCATAAAGCGATAAATAAAGTGGAGTGTCGGTGCGCGTGTCAGTGCGTATGTCGGTTACATATTACATACCCTAAATACATTCTATGGTCTCAAAAGAAAAAAATGCGCGAAAATAAATTACATCAATTCCCTAATTACAAACTAAAACAAAAATAAAATAAATGACAAAAGAGATTAAATATGCATGCAATAATTACAACAAACTTTGTTATATATACTATAAAAATTAATGACAATAAAATAAATGACGAGAGAAAGAAAAATGCGCATGAGATATTAAATAATATTAAAACAATCATAAAAACATATAATGAGAGAACACTAAACAATTAAAAATGACAAAGTAGAAATAATTTAAAAAAAAACAAATAGAGAAGAAGAAAAAGAAATTTAAGAGGAAATGGGGGATTTAATAGAAAAAATAGTAGAAGAAAAAAACAGAAAAAATAACAATAATAAAAAATTAAGCTGGATGAATCTGGACCATCTGATGAATCAAAGGATCCAGATTCAATCACAGTATCATTTCATCATAGTCACAAGATCAAAAATCAAAGGTAAGCAAGATACAGGGATACCACAGACAACAGGTAAAAGCATGCACATGATTAAAACGTAAAACAAATTCTAACCATCAGATTCTGGAATTGCCCATATCCAATGACTTTAATCACAAAGGAACATGATAATATTGTAAGCTAGCAAGCATGGGAACACCTGAATAATAAGTGGTATAAAAGCAAAATTCCAACAAAAAAACATAACTTAACAAAAAAGCCTTCTCCCTCAACTTTAGAGAGAGAAGCTCTAGCTTCTCTCTAGAAATAGGGGGGCTGACCGGCGCAGCCAAGGGTGGCGGAGGAGGAGCTCCGGCGCGGTGGTCGGCCGGAGAGCCGCCGCGCTGGAGCGGTCAACTTCATCTTTTTTTTAAAAAAAATTCACCAATTCATTCCTCTCCTTCTCCTCTTCAAGGATCTAGCTTTAGATTTTCAACAATAACACATAAAAGCCCTAGATCTACAAGCAAAGTTCACAAAAGAAAACCAAAAAAGTCATAGAAAAAAGAAAAACCACCTTGTTCTTCTTCTTCTTATCCTTTGTGTTTGCCTTTCTGACTGATTCTGACACACCTTAAGTATCTGGTACATGGAATGGACGAAAATACCCCTGCTGTTTCTTGGAGAAAAAGTTGGACAGGACCAATGACAAAATGACAAGTGTACCAAATGACTTAAAAAAAATATAATAAAACAGATAAATAAATAACAATAAATAAATAAATGGAAAAAGAAATAATTAAATAAATAATTAAATAATAAAAAACGAAAATTAAATAATAAATAAAAAAATGTCCCGTCGGAACCAAAAAATGAGGTATTTTAAAATACCTCTCTGCCGAAATTTCGTCTGATACGACTGAGATACGCGGCTTTTTTAACGCTAATAAAAGTAAAAAACAACGACGTGAATAAAATGAATTTTAAGAACGCAAACTTTACGCTACACTAAAATACGCACAAAACGCGAGTAAAAATTACGAAATTAATACGCGAGCGACATTAAAATATAAACGACGAAAGAAAAATAGACGCGACCACAAATACGAACAAAAGCAGATATTACGAAAATTAGCGCGCGAACGGACGACTGAAAAACGATCAACGAACGAATAAATAAAAAATAAATAAAATAAATTGGTCAAAATTTGGGGTATGACAGATGCCCCTATTTAAGTTTCTCCGTCACGAGGATTTAAAAAGACGAAAATTTTTGAAACGACGGGTCGGAGAGACTTAAATATCAAGTACACCAATTTTTGACCAACCCAGAAATCGAGAAAGCTCTATGGATGTAATGATATGAGTTGTCTGTTATGCAAGTACGAATGCAATGACGACGAAAACACTAACTCGAGGACCAAATAAAGTGTTACTGGGGAGAAAAAAATGTCTGTTACCTTTACTGGGGTAAAGACGAACATACGAAAATGAAATATTGTCTATTACCTTTACTGGGGTAAAGACGAACATACGAAGGGTAAAACTGTCAATTACCTTTACTGAGGTAACGACGAACATACGAAGGGTAAAACTGTCAATTACCTTTACTGGGGTAACGACGAACATATGAAGGGTAAAACTGTCAATTACCTTTACCGGGGTAACGACGAACATATGAAGGGTAAAACTGTCAATTACCTTTACTGAGGTAAAGACGAACATACGAAGGGTAAAACTGTCAATTACCTTTACTGGGGGTAACGACGAACATACGAAGAGTAAAACTGTCAATTACCTTTACTGGGGTAACGACGAACATACGAAGGGTAAAACTGTCAATTACCTTTACTGGGGTAACGACGAACATACGAAATGAAACTGGGGTAACGACGAACATACGAACTGAAATACTGGTGATGCGTTACTATTACTGATGCAACTTTGCTAAACAAAAATACAGGGTACCGATGAATACTCTTTGTACGAAATGTAGATTAAACCAGATACTGGGGAAAATTGAAAGGTGAGACATGCCACTTGAAATAAACTTGATTGGTAAGCAGACTGAAATGAACACATTAGTGATGACATACTTTACTGGATACACATGGAGTAAGACACACAGGTAAAATGCATATGAATGATATCAGTATGCATGATATGTATGCATGAATGAATGAACATGTATGAAAATATACTGGTGCGACTGACGAGACAAGATTGGGCAGGTCGTAAGGGTAGTGACCCGGTATTACAGTGCCAACACTTAGCATTCTTCACTGGGGATAATATCACTGGAGATGAATCAAACCACAATCGGGGTACCACCCGCTAACCAAACCAAAGCTGGGTAAGGAATTCATAACACAAAAACCTGGCTGAGGTCGCCATTTCTGAACTGAACCAAAATACCTTCTCAAAATCGTGCTTCACATAGTCATTACTTTTTTTGTATTCTTTTTTTTTTTGAATCCCTAACTTTTGCCTGGACCGCCCTTTCGGGTTTTCAATCCACCGGGAATATATTCTTTTTTTGTATGTCCCTAATTTTTGCCTGGACCGCCCTTTCGGGTCCTCGATCCACCGGGACGCTCATTTTTGGCTTAAGCCGCCCTTTCGGGTTTTCGACTTAGCGAGCTTTTCTTTTTTCTTTTCTTTTTTGCAAGACTATGATCCTCTCTGTTGAATTCACCTGTGTTTGAATGGATGTTGACATATGTTTCCATGATATATGAACCTACAGATAATATGTTTGTCATTTTTTTTGTTTTTTTCAAAAGAAAACATAAAAAGTAAAAGAATTTTCAAAGTTTTTACTTCAAGTATTGACATTAAAAATGGAAGAAGAACATTTGCATATAGAATAAACAAGAATTCCAAAAGAGTGCACCAGCTCAAATTAATGTAATAGGGTGGTAACCGGCCAAAGGCATGGCTCCACGGATTACAAAAGTTGGAAAATGGTAATTACATGGGAAGGTACATTGAACACAATAACCACTACATTCCCTAACAATCTTTGAACCACTGTTTAGATGTTTTAGTATCGGAGGACTTCTGACAGCTAAGGTGCCCCAAATGAGTGATGCTTGATCTGATGCAGTTACTTTGTCATAGTCCTTAACTTTTGCATAGGCCGCCCTTTCGGGTTTTCGACCTATCAGGATAAACTCTTTTTTTCAATTATTTTTTCTCTTTTTTTTGTGTCTCTAATTTTTGCCTAAGCCGCCCTTTCGGGTTTTCGACTTACCGAGACGCTCTTTTTTTGGTTTAGGCCGCCCTTTCGGGTTTTCGACCTACCGAGCTGTTCTTTTCATATATCTTTAGACAAAGTATTTCTTGACTGCATCAGAATTCACAGGACGAGGTAAATCTTCTCCATCCATAGTTGTAAGGATTAAAGCACCACCAGAGAAAGCTCTCTTGACCACATAAGGACCTTCATAATTGGGAGACCACTTGCCCCTGGGGTCCGGTTGAAAAGATTTGATACACTTGATCACAAGGTCTCCTTCTTTGAATTCACGGGGATGAACCTTTTTGTCAAACGCCTGTTTCATCCTTGATTGATATAGTTGTCCATGACACAAAGCGGTCATGCGTTTCTCTTCAATCAAATTCAATTGGTCATACCTACTCTGGCACCATTCAGCTTCAGTTAATTCAGCCTCCATCAAGACTCTCAAAGATGAGATTTCCAACTCCACAAGGAGCACTGCTTCCATACCATATACCAAGGAGAACGGGGTTGCCCCTGTTGAAGTACGCACTGAGGTACGATATCCATGTAAAGCATAGGGTAACATCTCATGCCAATCTTTGTAAGTAACCACCATCTTTTGCACGATCTTCTTGATATTCTTATTTGCGGCCTCAACCGCACCATTCATCTGAGGTCTGTATGGAGAAGAGTTGTGATGTTCGATCTTGAAGTCATCGCACAATTCTTTCATCATGTTGTTGTTCAAATTTGTACCATTATCCGTGATGATCTTGTTAGGAATACCATAACGGCAGATGATGTTATTCTTGATGAACCGAACCACTACTTGCTTGGTCACATTGGCGAAAGATGCCGCTTCAACCCACTTGGTAAAGTAATCAATAGCCACTAGTATGAAACAATGTCCATCGGAAGCTTTTGGTTCAATCCGACCAATCATATCAATGCCCCACATGGAGAAAGACCACGGAGAAGAGATAACGTTGAACATAGATGGTGGTACATGGCTCTTATCTGCATATATCTGACATTTGTGGCACTTCTTGGCATGATTATAACAATCAGCTTGCATCGTCATCCAGTAATAACCTGCCCTCAATGCTTTCTTAGCCATTGCATGTCCACTGGAATGAGTTCCAAATGGACCTTCATGTATCTCATGCATCAATAAATCTGCTTCACGTTCATCCACACACCTGAGCAACATTGCATCAAAGTTTCTTTTGTACAATACATCTTCATTCAGGAAGAAATTACCAGACAGTCTTCTTAAAGTCTTCTTATCTTTGTGAGATGCTCCAAGCGGATACTCTTGAGTTTGAAGGAAAACCTTGATATCATGAAACCATGGCTTACCATCAGCAAGTACTTCAACTGCAAACACATAAGCGGGCCTTTCAAGGAACTGGACACTGATTAATGGCACATCATTGTGACGATTTACTTTGATCATCGAAGACAAGGTGGCCAAAGCATCTGCCATCTGATTTTCATCACAGGGAATGTGACGCAACTCCACTTTGTTAAAGAAAGTTAACAGCCGTCTTGCATAATCTCTGTAAGGAATCAAATCAGCATGGTGAGTTTCCTACTTCCCTTTGATCTGATTAATCACCAAAGCTGAATCTCCACATATATCAATATTCTTAATCCTCATATTGATTGCTTCTTCAATGCCCATGATGCAAGCTTCATATTCTGCAATGTTGTTTGTGCAGTCAAATCGTAGCCTTGCAGTAAAAGGGATGTGAGTACCCTCAGGTGTGACAAGGATTGCCCCGACTCCATTACCATAGGCATTGACGGCCCCATCAAATATCAAACCCCATTTAGATTCAGGATCTGGACCTTCACCAAACAACGGTTCATCACAATCTTTCATTTTCAAATACATGACCTCTTCATCAGGGAAATCAAACTTAACAGGTTGGTAATCTTCAACCGGTTGATGAGCCAAGTGATCTGCAAGGATACTCCCTTTGATTGCTTTCTGAGTATGGTATTCAATATCAAATTCGGCCAACAACATCTGCCAACGAGCAATTCTTCCTGATATCGAAAACTTCTCCAGGAGGTATTTGATTGGGTCCATTTTGGATATCAACCAAGTGGTATGATTGATCATATAGTGCCGGAGACGTTTGGTAGCCCAGGCTAAAGCACAACAAGTCTTCTCAAGTGCCGAGTATCGGGATTCACAATCTGTGAATTTCTTGCTTAAGTAGTAAATTGCATGCTCTTTTCTACCAGTTTCATCTTGCTGTCCGAGTACACAACCCATGGAATCTTCTAACACAGTCAAGTACATGATCAACGGTCTTCCTTCAACTGGAGGGACAAGAATTGGAGGTTCTAACAAATACTCCTTGATACTGTCGAAGGCTTTCTGACAATCTTCCGTCCAAACGATCCCTTGATCTTTGCGGAGTAACTTGAATATCGGCCCACAAGTAGCAGTCATATTAGAGATAAACCTGGAGATATAGTTCAGTCTTTCGAGAAAACCTCTGACTTGTTTCTCTGTTCTTGGAACGGGCATATCCCGGATGGCTCTGACTTTGTCGGGATCTACTTCAATGCCTTTCTGACTAACAATGAAGCCCAAAAGTTTCCCTGATCGGACACCGAAAGTACATTTATTAGGATTCAAACGGAGCTTGTACTTTCTCAACCGCTGGAACATCTTCAACAGATACTCAACATGTTCTTCTTCAGTACCAGACTTGACAATCATATCATCCACGTAAACTTCTATCTCCTTGTGCATCATATCATGGAATATCTTGGTTATACCCCTCTGATAAGTGGCACCAACGTTTATCAAACCAAATGGCATTACTACATAGCAGAAAGCGCCCCACGGTGTGATGAAAGATGTCTTTTCTCTATCTTCAGGAGCCATCTTGATCTGATTGTAACCAGAGAACCCATCCATGAAGGAGAAAACTTTGCATTGAGCAGTACTATCCACCAATACATCAATATGAGGTAGCGGGAAATCATCTTTCGGACTTGCCTTGTTCAAATCTCGGTAATCAACACACATTCTGACCTTACCGTCTTTCTTTGGAACAGGCACAATGTTGGCCAACCACTGAGGATACTCGGATGTAACTAGGAAACCTGCATCAATCTGTTTCCGCACTTCTTCTTTGATCTTGAGGGCCATATCAGGATGTCACCTTCTGAGCTTCTGTTTGACCGGAGGACACTCAGGTTTCAAAGGCAAGCGATGTTCTACAACTTTAGGATCTAATCCTGGCATGTCTTTGTATGACCAAGCAAAAATGTCAGCGTACTCTCTGAGAAGTTCAATTACCTTTTCTTTGACGGTAATCTCCAACAACGCTCCAATCTTAATCTCTTTTCTATCCTCCTCAGTACCCAGATTGATCAACTCTAACTCTTCTTCGTGAGGCTGAATGATCTTTTTCTCTTGCTCTAACATCCATCTGATCTCATCAGGAATCTCATCATCCTCCTCTACCATAGCCTCGTAAACAGGGGATTCAAAGTTGGGCAGAAGCATAGGGTCACTGTGTTCAACGGGCTTATGTATGTTCAGTCTACACATGATTTATGATTGATTTTAGTAAATGAGTAAATGCAGACTTTTGAATTTGATTGGTTTTAAAAGAAAGAAGAGAATGAATTTTTTTGGATTTTTCTATTACCATTTTTTCCAGAAAAAGCAGTAAATAAAAAAATAAAATAAAACAGTCATGATAGAAACGACGTTTTTTCATTAATAACGGCAATACTTGAAGATAAAACCAAAAGCCCTACATGATTTCATTTTCGTCCGGGGCAGGACGAAAAGAGTTTTCTTAAAAAAACAAAAAAGTAGACAAACATATTACTTAGACACATGCATCACAGAAGGAATATCCAGAGCGATCCAATTGCAGCAGGCTCCTCCTGGTGTCACAAAGACAGGTGCAACCTCTTCCGACTGATCCTCAAGGATAGCATTGGTTTCCGGTGGAGCATGAATAAACCCAGCACTATGAAAAATGCCCTCAGCTGGCTTGAAAATTGCGCTCGATTGACTGGTAGAGAAACCCAGACCTTCTTTCCGCTTGTTCTCAGGCAGTTGTACCAACTGACCCCAACCTCCTGCTTTTCCACCTTGTACAACTTTTCGGGCGTCCTTCAGGGAGGCCATACAAGTCTCATTCTTCTTAACAACTCCTTCTTCCGCAGAGAACCCCTGAAATGAAGTTCCTTCCACATCATCAGCACCAATATAGGAAAAAGCAGACAAATGACTAACCAACAAAGCTGATTCACCAATTACCGTTATCAGCTTTCCACAACTTACAAACTTTAGCCTCTGATGAAGAGTGGAGGTCACTGCTCCAGCCTCATGGATCCACGGTCTTCCAAGTAAGCATTTGTATGAAGCTTGAATGTCCATGACTTGGAATGTGACCTTGAAGGTATGAGGGCCCACCGTAATAGGCAAGTCTATATCCCCAATTACCGACTTCCTAGATCCATCAAATGCTTTTACCATCACTGCACTCGGCCTCAACTGAGCGCCACGGTATGCCAGCCTTTCCAAGGTAGTCTTTGCCATCACATTGAGGGCAGAACCGGTATCGATCAACACATTCGACAGCGAATCTGACTTGCAAAGGACAGAGATGTGCAAAGCCCAGTTATGGTTTCTTCCCTCCGCCGGGAGGTCTTCATCACTAAAGCTCAGGTTATTACACGCAGTTACATTCCCAACTATGCTCCCGAATAGCCCCAGGGTAACATCGGGATCCACATATGTTTGAGCCAAAATTTTCATCAGAGTGTCCCTATGAGCTCTAGAGTTCATTAGTAAAGACATTATGGAAATTTTGGACGGGGTTTGCAACATCTGATCGATTATCTTGTATTCACTCTTTTTGATCAGCTTCAAGATCTCATCACTATCTTCCTGAATGATCCCCTCAGGTTGACTGGCACCTTTTCCTTTATCAAGATTTTGCACTGGCACATTCGGAGCAATATTCTCGTTGCGCACAACAGTGGGGAGAATACGCATGCTTCTCATTACTTTGCCCACACCTGCTATATTCATGACAGCATCTGCAGAGTGCAGAGGGATCTCTTTACCATTTTCCACGATGGTTGCCTCATACCTGTAGGGTATGGCCTTCTGAGAAGTATAGGGAACAGGTCCTGGCAAGCGGATCACTAGAGGAGTGACATCTGACCTCACACTATCACGGGCTACCCCAAGATTCTTAAACATCGGGGTAATAACACAAACATTCCTGGATTCCTTCTTGACAATCAGCTCTTTTATGTCAATCAATCCTTGTATATCCTCCTGGACTTTCTCACACCCTCGGAGATCCACAGAACACACTTCACAAACATCGTGATCGTGGTTAAACATGTTTACTTCGCACATCCTTGCATGAATCGGGACCAAAGGAGTTCTGACATCTTGAGCCCTGAGAATTAGACTCAAATCTTGATCCTCTTGAATCATATTAACAGCCGGTCCATGAGGTGGCAAAGGATTATTCTGAGTGTTGGGATTGGTGTCCTCGAAGGACAACTCTTTGGTTTGAATCAACCTCTGAACTTCTTCTTTGAGCGGGTAGCAGTGCTCAACGTCATGCCCAGGTGCCCCTTGGTGAAAGGCACAGGTAAGGTCAGCACGGTGCCATGGAGGTAATGGATTCTGTAGGCGAGGAGGCTGCCTAGTCTGCACAAGATTTCTTGCTAGTAAAGAGGGTAGCAAGTCTGCATATAACATGGGTATGTGGGGAAACTCTTTTCTAGGAAGGCGATTTGGTTGTTGTGGGGCTCGATTACGAGGTTGTTGTTGCTGAGGTGGTGGTGGGTAATATGGTTTTTGGTAAAAAGGTTACGGATACGGTTGTTGGTATAGTGGTGGGTAGAATGGTGGAGGTCTTTGAGGCGTTTGTGGGTGGTAATGCTGATTTTGTGGAGCTGGAAAAGGTGGTGGAATATTGGCAATGAAGGGGTAGTTTGGATATATTGGCTGGGATCCACTCTGGGCTACCATACTGACTTCCTGAGCACTCTTCTTTGGATAACCATTTCCAAATTTCTTGGATCCATTAGACGACCCACCTGACGAAGCTCTCGACACGCTACCTTCTTTGGCCAAAATTCCTTTACGGACCAAATCTTCAATGCGAACCCCCGCGTCAACCATCTCAGTAAACTTCTGCGACGCGCAACCAATCATTTTCTCCGAGTAGTAGGGACTCAAAGTTTCAAAGAATAAATCAGCCATTTCTCTTTCCTCCAGAGCTGGGCGAATTTGGGCCGATTTTTGGATAAAGCGGAGAGCATACTCCTTGAAAGACTCTTTATCCTTTTGAGCCATAGCTTGCAGTTCCCTTCGAGTGGGCCACAGGTGTATGTTATACCGGTACTGCTGTATGAAAGCCCTAGCCAGTTCTTCGAAGGTGGTGATTCCCTTCAGATTCATGTACCATATTTGTGCGGGACCAGTCAAACTGTCTTGGAAACAATGAATGAGCAAAGGTTCATTATCCTTATAGGCTGTCATCTTCCTCACATACATAACCAGATGACTCTGTGGGCAAGTATTCCCCTCATACTTGACGAAATCTGGTGTCTTGAACTTGGGAGGCAGTACCACATTTGAGACCAAACAAAGATCGTGCACATTCTGACCATAGATGTCCTTACCACGAAGGGCCCTCAGTTCTTTCTGCACTACGTCATACTTCTCTTCCAGACTTATCATTCTATCATCTCCTGCTACACTACCTGAATGATAGATTGGCCCTTCCTCTTGCTGGGCAGTATGCACAATGGGTGCCGTGTGATTCAAGACAGCTTGAGGGAAAGATTGTCCAAGATGGAAGAGTGGTGTCGCCTGTTGTCCATAAGGAGTTGGCATTTCTGGACCGGCAAAGCGAACACCTTCATTAGCTGTAAGAGGCATACTCCAAGGATACTCTCTGGACATGTAGTTCTGAGGGTGATAAGCAAATCCAGGAGGACGAAGACCTTCATTGTACATATTCGATGCATCTCCCAAAGAAAAACCAGCCGGGGTGGGCTGTGCAATAACAGCAGACGTAGCAGTAGGGATTGGTTGTGTAGGACCAGTATGGGCAGACGAAACAACCACAGGAGAATTAGGTGTAGCAGAGACAACAACAGGAATCGGTTGAGCATCAAGAACTGGTTGGACTGGGATAACATCAAGAACCGGTTGGGCAACTGCCGCTTGTGCTTGATTGGCCATTATAGCTTCCATCATAACTGTTAACTTATCCATCCCTTCTCTGAGCGTAATAACCTGTTCTTTGAGATCCCTGTTCTCTTGTTCCATCAAATTCATCTTCTTTTTAACAATTGCCCGAGTGTTGTGGATGCGAGAAGGCTTGTACTGAATACGCCGGGCCACTTTCCTTGACTGAGGCAGAAACGAGAGAATTATGAGACTCGGTTTTGACATTTTATGGATGCTGTATGATGCATGATATGCTAAATGCAAAAACAATGCAATTTTTTAAATCATCGAAGAACTTATAAGGGCAATTTTTGTAAACATAACAACCTTAAATATTCATTACACAATAAAAAACAAATACAAGATAATTCCCTTTTAAACAAACTAAGCCAAGGGATAGACTCCAAAGTACATAACAGAAAACTAGAAAAATACATAAAAGGAAACAAAAGTGAAGATCTCAAGCTCTTGAAGTAGACTACTCCTCCAAATCTGAATGCGGGCCAGCGAAGAAATCCATGCGTTTCTTCTTACTCCTGGGAACCTGTTCGAGTATAGCATCCTTCACCCTGATACGCTCTTTCAGCTCAGCAATCTCTTGATCTTTCTTGTGATTTTTCCAATTCTCTTCTTCTAAAAGACCCATGAGAGTGTCATTCTCACGCTTAGCTGCATGATATTTCTCTTTCCAATCGGCACTTTCACGCTCTGACTCAACCAAACGCGCCTGATACTCCTCCATGGTCTTAGGAGGTAAAGGCACTGGTATTGTTGGAATAGTTGCAGTTAAAGACCTTAGCAGGGGGTAAGGCATCCCTATCTGAGCAGCTCTATCAATGACCCAATCGATATAAGATTCATGAGTTACATTTGACTTATACTTCAACTGGCTCTTGTTCAATCTGATAATGGATCGCCAAGCTTGCACAAACTGCATTCTCTTATCATTAACATCCTCCTTGTACAAGAAAAACTCGCTGGATAAGAAGAGATAAGCAGGTCTGAGCCTCATAGGGTACCCGAACTGACGTCTGGCAAGAAGTGGGTTATAGCTAATGCCCCCGTGTATACCAAGAAGAGGCACATTGGAGAACTCCCCACAATGGTCAATAATCACTCCAGTATCATAAGCCGAGTTGTACCACACTATATCATCTGGGGTAAGAGCCATGAGCTTCTCTGGCCATGGAATGAACTCGGATCGAATTTTAGGGCGAGGTAAATGTGAGGTAAACCAGGTGTAGAGCCAGGGTGTACAACAAATGATAACTCCACGTCCTTTAGATGTGCGGTCATGGATGGACAAATAGGTATCAGCAAGCAAGGTAGGGACATGGTTCTGGGTAATGAAAATCTGGATAGCGTTCATGTCAATGAAATTGTCAACATTCGGGAAAAGCACAATACCATAGATAAGTAAAGCAAGGATGGCCTCAAAGGCATCGGCATTGGACCTCTCGGAGAAAGTAGTGGCTTTTTGGTAAAGGAAATTGAAGGGTAGGCATTGAAGACCTCCTTTAAGGGTGAGATTGGCTTTTATCTCGGAGATTTCAAGATGAAGAGCAGCTGCGATGGTTGAATATTTGGGTGCGGGTTCAAGACCATGGAAAGGTACTTTGTCGAGTATGGGTAAACCGATCCAATAAGAGTACTCTTCAAGTGTGGGCATAAGCTGATAATCTGGGAAAGTAAAACAGTGGTAAAGTGGGTCATAGAACTGGACCAATGTATGGAGGAGCCCTTCATCGACATCCGTCTTGAGAATACTAAGCAAATAACCATACCGCTCACGAAAGTGGTCCGGGCTAGTCAACCTCCTTGCTAGCTTCCTTAAATTCTCCAAATCCGGTTTCTTGAAATCATACTTCTTAGTCCTCTTCACAATTTTCTTCACAACACCCTCCATATCTAATATGTTTACAAAAAAGATTACATAAGTCCTTTGATGTTTTAATGGATGCAAAAAAGTATCTATGTATGAATGCATGTATGCATGATTATGCTAAAGAACATAGAAAACATGGTGAGGTTAAGTACACAAAGTTGGAGCTGAGGGAAAACACGCCATTTGGTAAGGACTAAGGTTTCAGATGCACTTGTAACCAGGGTTCTAACACAGTTCCCAAATTACAACCCCCTCCGAACTTTATTGGATTCCCGGGACGACACCCGGTCCAACAGCGTCCGTAGGAGAGTCTAGTTTGAGTGTAGCATCGCGTGTCGACTAAGACCAAGACAACACTTGGTTAGCCACCGCACTACATCCTAATGGCCAAGATAGGTTAAAGGTAACTAAGGTCCTTAGCTTCGACGGAAACTTAAAAGCAATAATGTCTAAGCGCGACAACACACGCCGACATATATCACTTCAAGATCCTCCGCTAAGTGTGGTTATATCACATGTTCCACCACACGAGAATACTCTCGGCATGTCACTATGATTCTACCACTCCTATCTTATATTTCACTCAAGCCCGGGTGTAGGGCTTATCTCGCCACTCACGTAAAAGGTAAACAATTAGGCACGTATTTACAAAAGCATAAGCAAATAATAAAGCGCAAAAGTAAAGAAAGATAAAATAGGCTTAACCCTCTAAAAGGTCCCCAGTGAAGTCGCTATTTCTGTGCTCGCGATTTTCGGGTATCAAAATCATTGATTGGATTTGAACCTTGAATCATTGAACTCTCAACTTTTATTCGCGGGAAGGGAAAAAGTGAGTAAAAACCCTTATAAGACCTTGGATTCGGAGGTTGGTTTCGATTGGGAAAGGTGTTAAGCACCCGAACCGACTATGGTATCCCATAGGAACCTTCTACATATTCTCTAATCTTGCGCTAAATTGATTTTACTTATTAAAAGAGTTTTAAAAGTTAAGAGTTAAAGTGAAAGAAAGGAGAAAGATGAAGCATGTTTTTGGTTATTTTTATTGATTTGGAAGGGTCGAAACCCTTTGCCTACTTACCCAAATAAATCGGGGTCAAAATCAAGTAGTTCGGCTAAAGAACTTATTTGATGAGTTGAATTGATTTTACTATTTTTTGAAAAAAATATTTTAAAAAGAGATGAGAGGCCTCAAGGCATGAGAAGAAAATACGATGAAGTTGGTCAATTTTAATTGCACGAAATCCATGTCTAATGTTGATATTAAATTAATTAACATTTGATTAAAGAAAATAAAAGGAAAAACACTTGGGTTACAAGCCAAGGTTTACATAAAAGAAATTTGAATTTGATTTTTTTGAAGAAAATATTTTTTCTAAACTAACGATGAAATCACGTGACGGCGAAAAAACAAATAAGCATAAAGCGATAAATAAAGTGGAGTGTCGGTGCGCGTGTCAGTGCGTGTGTCGGTTACATATTACATACCCTAAATACATTCTATGGTCTCAAAAGAAAAAAAATGCGCGAAAATAAATTACATCAATTCCCTAATTACAAACTAAAACAAAAATAAAATAAATGACAAAAGAGATTAAATATGCATGCAATAATTACAACAAACTTTGTTATATATACTATAAAAATTAATGACAATAAAATAAATGACGAGAGAAAGAAAAATGCGCATGAGATATTAAATAATATTAAAACAATCATAAAAACATATAATGAGAGAACACTAAACAATTAAAAATGACAAAGTAGAAATAATTTAAAAAAAACAAATAGAGAAGAAGAAAAAGAAATTTAAGAGGAAATTGGGGATTTAATAGAAAAAATAGTAGAAGAAAAAAACAGAAAAAATAACAATAATAAAAAATTAAGCTGGATGAATCTGGACCATCTGATGAATCAAAGGATCCAGATTCAATCACAGTATCATTTCATCATAGTCACAAGATCAAAAATCAAAGGTAAGCAAGATACAGGGATACCACAGACAACAGGTAAAAGCATGCACATGATTAAAACGTAAAACAAATTCTAGCCATCAGATTCTGGAATTGCCCACATCCAATGACTTTAATCACAAAGGAACATGATAATATTGTAAGCTAGCAAGCATGGGAACACCTGAATAATAAGTGGTATAAAAGCAAAATTCCAACAAAAAAAACATAACTTAACAAAAAAGCCTTCTCCCTCAACTTTAGAGAGAGAAGCTCTAGCTTCTCTCTAGAAATAGGGGGGCTGACCGGCGCAGCCAAGGGTGGCGGAGGAGGAGCTCCGGCGCGGTGGTCGGCCGGAGAGCCGCCGCGCTGGAGCGGTCAACTTCATCTTTTTTTAAAAAAAAATTCACCAATCCATTCCTCTCCTTCTCCTCTTCAAGGATCTAGCTTTAGATTTTCAACAATAACACATAAAAGCCCTAGATCTACAAGCAAAGTTCACAAAAGAAAACCAAAAAAGTCATAGAAAAAAGAAAACCACCTTGTTCTTCTTCTTCTTCTTATCCTTTGTGTTTGCCTTTCTGACTGATTCTGACACACCTTAAGTATCTGGTACATGGAATGGACGAAAATACCCCTACTGTTTCTTGGAGAAAAAGTTGGACAGGACCAATGACAAAATGACAAGTGTACCAAATGACTTAAAAATAAAATAATAAAACAGATAAATAAATAACAATAAATAAATAAATGGAAAAAGAAATAATTAAATAAATAATTAAAAACGAAAAATTAAATAATAAATAAAAAAATGTCCCGTCGGAACCAAAAAATGAGGTATTTTAAAATACCTCTCTGCCGAAATTTCGTCTGATACGACTGAGATACGCGACTTTTTTAACGCTAATAAAAGTAAAAAACAACGATGTGAATAAAATGAATTTTAAGAACGCAAACTTTACGCTACACTAAAATACGCACAAAACGCGAGTAAAAATTACGAAATTAATACGCGAGCGACATTAAAATATAAACGACGAAAGAAAAATAGACGCGACCGCAAATACGAACAAAAGCAGATATTACAGGAATTAGCGCGCGAACGGACGACTGAAAAACGATCAACGTACGAATAAATAAAAAATAAATAAAATAAATTGGTCAAAATTTGGGGTATGACACATAACATTATTTTGCAGGATACTGTTCATGACAACTGGCGGTGGTTGTTAGATCCCATTCATGGCTACTCGGGTAGGAGAGCTTATATTTTTCTGACAAGCACTGGCGCTATGGTGGATAGGTCTACTGTTGACGATGTTTGGCACAAACATATTCCCTCAAAGGTCTCTCTGTTGGTTTTGCGCCTCCTTCGCAATCGTATTCCAACTAAAGACAACTTGAAGCATCAGGGTGTTTTATCTTCTGCTGACACGTCTTGTGTGTGTTGGGTGTGGTTCTAGTGAGTCCCCGGAGCATCTATTTCTACATTGTGCCATGGCCGGCAACCTGTGGGCTCTTGTTTGCAATTGGTTAGGTATTTTCTATGTGCATGCAGGTGAACTTCAACATCGCTTTATTCAGTTCACTAAGATGGCGGGAATGCCTCTTTTTACTCAGTTATTTTTCAGGATTATTTGGTTTGCCACTATTTGGGTGATTTGGAAGGAAAGGAATAATCGGGTTTTCCAAAATACCGTTTTCAATCCTACCAGCCTCATAGAAATAGTAAAGCGTAATTCTTATGGTTGAGGTCTAAACAGGTGGCTTTTGTTTACTCCTACCACGATTGGTGGAAACACCTCATTCCTTGTATGGGTGTTTTTATGTAATTATTTCGTTTTAGTTGGTGTTTTGTTTGGCATCTTGACTTTGTAGATATTTCTTCGATGTTTCTCCTTTTGCACGCCTTGTGCGGGGGTAACATCGTTGGCTTCGTAGTATAATTCCATTTTGATTTGTTCAAAAAAAAATGTATGTGTATGAATAAACCACGCACGCTCTACATAAGTTGTACTTCCGTAAACTTAATTTACACTAACCTCTCATAGTGAGTAATTGTACCTTACATACTTAAACTGAATTTACTCTACACTCTCATATACATACGTAAACTCAATTTACACTAACCTAGCATAGCGACTAATTCTACATACGTAAATTGAATTTAGACTATCCTTTCATATACATACGCAAACTCAATTTACATTAACCTAGCATAGTGACTAATTCTACATACGTAAACTGAATTTACACTAACCTCTCATATATATACGTAAACTGAATTTACATTAACCTCTCATAAACATACACGTAAATTCAATTTACTCTAACCTAGCATAGTGGATAATTCTACATCCAGGAACCTCTCATATAAATACATAAATTGAATTTACACTAACCTCTCATAATGAGTAAGTGTATATATGTAAACTGAATTTACATTGACATCATGCGTAAACTGGATTTACATTAACCTCTCATTGAGTAATAGTGGCCACGTAAAATCAAAATACGGTTAACACACGCATATCTCATACCAAAACAAGAAAAACACAACTAACAATAAATAAATAAATAAATAGAAACTCTTAGAAAATGAAATTCACTAACTTTTATGAATATAGTACATATCAATAAAAAAGACGTTGATTTAATCTTTGATTTTGGTTGCACATCATTGGTGAGTTGTGGATGAAAGGAGGTGATGGTTGATCATGAAAAAGGGGTTTTTAAAAATTTACATGGAGAGGGTAATTTTGATATTATTTTAAAATTTTAAAGTAAATTTGGGTGTAACTAAAATTATATGGGGTGAGACTAGAAAGAGTCTAACACAAATAATATAACATTTTTTTTTAAAAGAATGATAAAACAGTTTATTTCCTCTAAAAAAAACATTTTGTTTCTAACTCAAAAACTTTTTTATTTCTCCTTAAATAAAACTTTTATTTTTCCAAAACTGATGGTTTGTTGAAGAGTTTTTTTTTTTTTTTTACTATAGGAGAAAAAACATACCAAAATGTATATTCCTTTTGATGCTTTTAATTTTTCAGAACTGTTGAAGTTTGTTTGAGGTTTTTTTACCGGAGGAAAAAAACTGATAGTACTTGGGTGACGTAGAATTAGTGACATGACATTGATGATATTGGTCAATCACAATGTCACCCAAGTGTTATCCGAAAAAACATACCAAAAAGTATATTCCCTTTAAAATATATTAGCGGTAGATTGTTTGCCTAAAGTTTGGTCAAGTACTAATTTATATTCGAGAATTGAACTTGAGTTCTTCCAAATGATTCTTCCTTAATGAAACTCATGAACCATTTGATCTCGGTCATTTGGTTTCTTTTTCGCTATGTTAGTAAGTTGCATGAGATATCAGATTTGGCTTATACTATAATCAATGTTTTTTTAAATAAGTTTTTTTTTTTTTGACAAATTGAAATAAGCTTTTTTATTTATTGTTTCTATTCTAGTGAGGTTGTTCCTATTTAACGGGATTTCACTATTTTTAATTAATAATTTAAATAATATTATAAAACGGATAAAGTAGTGTTTGATGGAACAAAAACTTAGCCGAGGTAGGTATCCACCGAACTCTTTAACTATGATTAATTTTTCTCCAAGCGGTTAACACTGAGCAAGGAACTTCGTCCTCAATTTTGTGTTCCTTAATTGCCTCATGAGGGTGTTAAGTACATTTGTTTTGTTTGATTGCTCCAAAATATATATGATATGATAAAGACATTGATAAACAGATAAAACAAACGAAAGTAGCTTTGTGTAAGATTAGATGTGTTTATTACAGTGTAAAAAAATAAGTATTTAGAGGAAAAAACTATCCCTCCTAAACAATAGACTATAATGTCCGACCCTTGCTCGTTTTATTTTGCGTGTAGTGCATGGATTTTCCTCGTTGAAGGGTTCGTGACACCCTATGTTCGGCTCTAAACTTCCTCCTTCACAACATGATATGTTTGATAAGGTCCCTGGTGCCAACTCTCCCATAATTGTCTTCCTTTCCCACTACGTTTAATGACATTATGAATATTGTGTGTGGGTTTTAAATATCATTGTCCAGTCATGATGAACTTTGATGTAATTTGAGATCCCTAAGACCCATGTACTTAGTTTGAAAGTTAATTTTAATAAAAGTTTGTTGGTGGGAGTGAATATCTCTGATTCTTGGCTTCATGAAGCAGCTCTGGTGTTGAGTTGTAAGGTTGGTCGAATTCCTTTTATGTATCTAGGTCTTCCTATAGGCGGTAATCCGTGGAGGCTCACGTTTTGGGAACCTATTGTGAATCGGGTTAAAGCTAGATTGTCGGGTTGGAACAACAGATTTCTCTCTTTCGTGGCCGCCTAATTCTCCTCAAATCTGTTCTAACTTCTCTGCCTGTCTATGCTCTTTCCTTCTTCAAAGCTCCAGCAGGTATAATCTCTTCCATTGAATCTTTATTGAATAATTTCTTTTGGGGTGGGAGTGAGGATAGTCGAATAAATTCTTGGATTGATTGGCAGACTTTGTGTTCTAAAAAGGAGTTTGGAGGTTTGGGGGTGAGGAGGTTAAAGGAGTTTAATGTAGCTCTTCTAGGTAAATGGTGTTGGAGGATGTTGGTGGATAGGGAAGGTTTGTGGTATAATGTTTTAGTCGCCCGTTATGGTGAAATAGGTGGGAGGTTGGAGGTGGGGGGCCGGAGTGTGTCTTCTTGGTGGAGGGAGGTTGGCAGGATTCGTGATGGGGTTAGGGTTGTAGGTGGAGGGTGGTTCGGTGATAGTGTTAGGCGGAGGGTTGGTGATGGGACATCGACGTCTTTTTGGTCTCATAGGTGGTTGGGAGGATCCCCGCTCTGCGAGCGGTTTCCTCGCTTATTTGATCTGGCTGAGAACAAATCTATCTCAGTGGCTACTTTGTTAGCTGGAGGCTTGGGGTCGGATGGGGAAGGTTGGTGTTGGAGGCGGAGGCTGTGGGCTTGGGAGGAGGTTTTTATTAGAGGAGTGTATGGCGTTATTGCTTGGTGTTTCTCTGGTTTCTAATGTTTCAGATACTTGGGAGTGGATCCCCGATCGTGCAGAGGGTTACTCCGTGAGGGGAGCTTATGACTTGCTGACAGTTGGTGATGTTTCTCCGGTAGGTTCACCTGCGGAGTTGGTGTGGCATCCTCAGGTTCCTGTGAAGGTTTCGGTTTTCGCCTGGAGGCTTCTGCGGGACAGGCTCCCAACGAAAGCTAACTTGGCTAGGCGGGGTGTTATTCTTGCGGATGCGACTTTTTGTGGTTCTGGTTGCGGATGCGTGGAGACGGCTGAACATTTATTCTTATCTTTCTCTACGGCTGCATCTTTATGGCAGCTGGTGCGCGGGTGGATCGGTGTCGTTGGGGCGGACTCTAATGTGATTGCAGATCATTTTGTTCAGTTTGTTCAGTTGGCTGGAGTTGGTAAAGCTATAAGGTCTTTTATGCAGCTCATCTGGCTCTTGGTTACTTGGGTGTTGTGGAATGACCGCAATAACTGTTTGTTCAACAATAGTATTTTGAGTGTTCCGAGTCTGTTAGACAAAGTTAAACTGTTAGCATTAGGCTGGTTGAAAGCAAAACAGGCTGTGTTTGTATTTGGTACGCAGAGGTGGTGGTCAAGCCCTTTAGGTTGTTTGGGTATTGGCTAATCTGTTTTTTTGTTTTTTCCTCTGCTTGGGTGTAACTGTTATTGTACTTTTCTGGTAGTCTCGTAGGTACTCCTTGTACTTAGGAACTACTGCTTGTCGTGGTCTATATATTTCATTTTGATTTCTTAAAAAAAAAAAAAAAAAAAGGATATTAATCACATGATGGTCGTAGCCTTCGCCTGAATCTTAATCGTCTATCTATCTATGTTAGCTACATGATAATTATTAAATTAAGGATATTTTAAGATCTTAACAATCACATGTCGACAAAAAAGTCACTTAAAATATGCAACTTGAACTTTTGTTAAAACATGGACTAAAATTGAAAATTGAAAATTAAGAGAGGCCAAAGTTCGAAGAAATTTTTTAGAAGCACAATAAAAGAAAGTTTGCATGTATAGAGAGAAAAAAAATATATACTTAACTAAAAAATGAATCTATATAATCTGTATTTGCTAGATCAAATACAATCACTTGGCTAAAACCAAAATCTCGTTGAATCTGGTGGTGTTTGCTAGTTTTTTTTTATTTGAATACTTCACGATTTAATTTTTTTAATAAGAAAACAATAATAAATTTAAAATCAGCCAAAAATTGAATATTATCATATTGTTTTGGATCTTATTTTAGGGAAAATGTTGAGATTTGATTTTCAATTCAAAATAAAAAATGATTGGATAATACGTCATTTGTATTTTGAGAAGTCATCACCGAATTGAGTTAAGTGATCTGACACTACGAAGTGACCATGGCGAAGATTAATAAATCCACCTTCCTCATACCATCCACACACCCACCGATGTCGTCATCCTCTTTCCTTTCACCATTCAAACCCTCACCAGAGAGATGTAGCATAGGCCTCACATGGTGCATGCGCGCCCCTCGAGGTTGGATCAATGGACGCGCCCTCGACTACTTTAGATCCCCTTGTTGGCGATTCCCGTTGTTTTCTCGTCACTGTCGCCGACCCTTTTATGGCGGTGATTTTTCTCTAAGACCATTTCCCTTTCCGTCGGTTTAAGCCCTAACTTGCTTTCCTAACATCTTGGGGTCGTCTTTCCAATGGTTATTGTCGTTCTACATGGTGTGTAAAGGGTCGGTCTGTAGTGATGGATTCAAATATTTGAGGATCTAGAAGGTTGGTAGTGGTAATGTATATTTTCTAAGAATCCATCGCAATTGAAAACAATTATATATACCAATCCCTCCGTTCTGAAATACATGTCACAGTTAACCACTACACATATATCAACGCATAACTTTGACCATTAATATCTTTAATTACATATAATGAAAAAAAATATAAAAATTTGATATTTTGAAAATATTCATTATTGAGACAAATCAAACAATATCTTACATGCTAACATTTGTATCTATATATTAGTTAAAAAATATGGCCAAAGTAGGCTGTGTGTGTTGGAATAAAACATGTTTAACATTACTGATGGTGGCAATTAGTGGCAAGTGTACCAATCGTTAATCAAGTAACAAAGTGATATGTAGATTATCGTATCCACATGGATTATCCTTTCTTCCAAACAATTCTCGTTATTTTTTTAATAAGTTTAACGATATAAAAGTTAAGGGTTAAAAAGACTTGTAATTCTATCTGTTTGCAACAGAGCAAGTTTACATGTTTTGGTTGTAGAAAAGTAAGCAGTGGTTAGGATTCTTTGGATCCCCTCTGTATATATATTGTTGGATAATAAGTAATAGACATGTCACGTTTATTTATTTTAGGTAGACTATACAAGTGATGAGGCCGTTGGGACGTTACCAACCTACTTTGGTATATCCCTCTAATGGCTAACTGCACCTGCTGATCGCACAGTGATCTTTATGTGCGGCGTCTGACTAATTCAAAGGTAATTGAAACATAAACTTAAATTGACTTTCCAGTGTTTCCGAAGGAAATGAAGGTCAAGGTTCACTTAGGTCTGCCCATCTATGAATCTTAGGACACTCATAGCACACTCTCACTACGCTTTCTTAGTAGTTCAACAAACGGGCAGCCCGAATCTACGTCTACCTTACTAAGGGTTTCAAGAGAATGGTTCTATTAGGTTACGACTTATTTGCTTCAGCTAGGGACTTGTTTCCCTAATTACTAACCAGTTAATTCCTAGGTTCGGTAAGGCACCACCCGACTCAATAGTTTCACCCACTAAGTACCTACGGTCTAGGGTCAACACTTCATATGATATCTTTAGCTAGTTAATAATCACTTACTTCCTATACAAATAGTTATAAGTAAAGGGATATAAATATCAAGATACAAGCATCCATTTAGTGATAGGAATATTAGGCCATGTCACAACCTAAGTACCTAATATAGGGTTGCCCCTCTCACACAAATAAACTATTTTCTAATAAAACTTAATAGCGAACAAAAGAATAAATAAATAAAATAAACGACATATTAAATTAAATAAATATCCAAAAAAAATATACAGAGGTTCATCTTAGAACTCTAACCTAAAAAGATTTAGTTACACATGGTAACTAAAAACAAATTACTAAAGATAAAAACATACCCTAGAAAATCAAGGAGAATATAGAAACTCTCCCAAAGCTCCAAAGTTGCCTTCCTCTTGAACTGCCACAATTCTGAATGAGAAATTATGAATGAGGAAGGTTGGTGTTTATAGTGAGTGTTTCTACCTGAGTTTTGGGCTACAAGTACGAGTTTTACCCAACAAGAAAGAAGAAAAAGATAGTTGCTCCCCGAGGTTTTGCATGCACGGGGCACATGCAAAACCCCCTAGGCGCATGGCTTGCTAAATTCATGCCATACACATTTTTCCATTCCCTAGACGCATGCCATCTATTTCCATGACATATAAAGTTATTTACATTTATCTTCCTTTAAAGATACTAATGGAGCTCGAACATAAGACATATCAGAGTCAAGATTCATCTTTTTTACCACTAGACCAAACCTTTGCAATTTTGCCTAAAATAATTTATATGGCCATATTGATATTTCTTTTTCTACACAACATCACAATAACTTGCCCATGTGAACGTTACATCATCTGTCACATAATGCACCATCCATTTGTAAAAAAAGTTTGTCCTAAAATGAATGGCCCTTTTAATTTTCAAGACATTTATTAATTAGTTGTTTTTCAATTATACCCTATAATTATTACTATTTTCATCACCTCAAAGTTAATATAGTTCAATATATATTTATGTAGTTGTGATTACATTGATTTAGTAAAAGTATTGTTATTTCATTTATTTACACACTTTTTTAATCTTTGTGAATTTTAAAAAAAAAAAAAAAGACCATTCACTTGTGAGACGAAGAAAGTAGTTACTATAGAAATAATATAGGCTAAAACATGGTTTTGGTCCCTGTAAATTTTTTTGTTTGTTTTTGATCCCTGCAAAATATTTTGCTTTTGAAAATAGTCCATCCAGGGACTATTTTCAAAAGTAAAATATTTTGCAGGGATCTTTTTCAAAATCAAAAGATTTTGCAGGGACTATTTATCTAATAAATGAGTTCAGTCATCATGTGCCACGTGTGCAAATCATCACAAAAGTGGGGCTAGGGACCAAAACCAAAACGAGACATATTTGTAGGGACCAAAAACAATTTTTTTTTACAAGGACTAAAACCAAAACTAGACATATTTGCAGGGACCAAAACCATATTTTAGCCAATAATATAATAAAGTCTCGTTAACAAATGCATCTTAATCTTTAAGTATTTTTCAAGAAAATACTTTATCCGATCATATTTATAATTAATCTGGGTTTTTTTTGATTCTTTAAATAATTGATGTATTATGAATTATAATATAGTCCAAATTCATCAGTTGAATTTGAAAAAGTAAAAGTTGCTTAAACATGTGAGCCGAAGAAATATACTCCCTCTGTTTTAAAATGAGTGTCGTTTTAGCCAATTGCATACAAATTAAGGAATGAAATAAAATAATTATTAGACATAACACTTTTACTAAAATGCTCAAGAAGAAACAAACTTAAAGTTGTATTGAAAATTGTGCGAGAGAAAAGTTAAAGTATTTATTGAAGATAAAGTTGGGAGAAAAAAATCAAAGTTGTATTGAAAATGTAAACTAACATTTATTTTAAAACAAATATTTTAGTTAAAATGACAATTATGAAAACGGAGTAAAACATTTCAATTTCAAATGCTCCCAATAGACAAACTTTTATCAAAATTTATGATTCTTCAAAGAATGCACTAAGACCAAGTATCATTTTCCATTAAAAAAATGGAAATCTCCTCGGATAACATGGTATCTTTGACGTGGTATAAATGCATGCTTACATCGCATCACTGAAACTTGTGATGCATTGTGGGGTTGCCACATCCTACTCAATGGTATTTATGGGATGGATTGTTTATTTGGCGAATATTATATTTCATTCTCCACAATTAAATTGTGTGAGCTTTAGCCATTAAGTAATTTGACAAAAATTAATATCGACTTTTATTAATAGTAGTCCTTAACGGGTAGTTTTGCCTGAAGTATTATTTTACAAGAAAAATACTCCATTTCATACTTATGATATGTACTAGTGCAAGAAGAGTACCAATCTTTCCTTTTTTATTTTCATCAATGGAAACGATAGAAATTGGAAATGTTTACCTAATTATTTGAGAAAATAAGTTATTTGATTAGCAAGAAAGGATAATATTGTAAAATAATTATGTAGATAATGGATCATGATAAAAAATGTTCTTCAAACATTAGTTAAGAATACGAAACAATCTATAAGTTTTATGTAAATAAAATTATGTTTTAATATTTTAATGTATTGAATATATAATTTTTAAAATAAAATTTTAACTTTTAATTCTCATAGATTATAATGAGTTACCACAAAATTTTGGATTCTCTTCATATATAGAATATAAATATTTGATATAGATAAAAGGTAATATTGAAAAGAGAAAAACCTAGAAAAAAATAATATTATCTTTATATATAATTATATATTTATCTCAATTCACAAACCTAATAAAATACCAAAAGAACCATCACACATTGAAAATAAAAAATAAAAAAATTGTCATGAGCAAATTTATTTGTGTGGATATACATTTCTTTATCCTTCTACTTTTATAATCGTCTAGAACCTCTATTAGTGAGGGACTTCACTTATTGATAGTGCAACTTCACTTATCCCTTACTCTTTAAGCTTGCTTGGTCAAGCAATTGCCAACCCTATTTTTTTTCCTAAACCTAAACTTAATCGTGCACTAATCCCACACAAAATAAAGATTTAAATGCTCAAGGTTCCACTAAACCCACTAATTCCATTCCATTTACCAACCGAATCTTAGTAGCCTCAACCAAGTTATTAAATGTGCCACCGATATATCTATTAGAGGTGGGTATCGGTTCGGTTCGGGTTCGGGTCCAAATCCCCAAACCGAACCAACCCACGGGATAAGAGCAATAATCTTATTGAACCCTATTTTCAAATTAGGTAGTTCGGGTTCGGGTAGAAACGGATCGGGTCTCCGGGTTGACAAAGATGATAAAAAATTCAATAAGGCAGTGACAACCCCAAAATCCAGAAAAGATTACCATTTCAAACATCCCCTTTATTAGTAGCAACAACAACAACCATCTTTTTCTTCAAACATCAAATACAGACAGCATCAACAACCAAGAGAAAAGAAACAGGTCTACAAATTAACACAACATTTATGCATTTTTAGATCTACACTAGTTAATTTATTTTTAGAGTTAAATTACTTTTAGATCAACACAAGTATTTGTAAACCCTCACTTGAAACTGTGATAACCTAAACAAAAAAATCAGAGAATTTGAATGATTTGAATCAAATGAGAGAGAAAGAATCAGAATGAGAGGAAGAAGGAAGAAGAAAGAATGATGTAAGCATGGAAGAAGGAAGAAGAAATGAGGAACAAAGAAGAAGAAGAAAAAATGAGGAACAGAGAAGAAGAAGACCGTGGGAGAGAGAAACAACTAGATCTAGATCTAGTTTTTTGTTTTTCTTTCTAATTTATGATTTTAAGGTATGGTGTTGGACTGAATGTTTTAATTGGGGCGTAGGTTTTCAGGGCTGGAAACTAATAAAAAGATTAAAATAATAAGAATAATTCGGTTTGTTTGGGTTCGTTAGGGTATATGTGGGTTCAAAACAACCACTCGAACCGACCCTAATAAACCCGTTATAACCCTAAAAATCTACCGAACAACCCGTAATAACCCGAACCGAATGTTTAAATTGTATTGGGTTGGTCGGGTATATTCGGTTTGACCCGAGTTTGTCCACCCCTAATATCTATTTCCATTGTTGTGAACTAGGGGTGACAAAATGGATGGTCTGGATGGATATGAGTTTAGATCCTAATGGATGGATAAAAAAATCCATTACTCCTTTAAAATCCACTTATTTTTTTGTTGAAAAAAATTCATTCAATCCATCCATTACTATATTTTAATGGAAGAATATCCATCCATCAATCCATCGATATCTAATCAAGTCATCGAAGTAAGCTCATCATTTATCAACATCAATCAATGAAAAAATTACTCACCTTATTATTCATTTAGCCTAATCAACTCAACAAATACAATTCATCATTACAAAGCAATAGCAAGAAAGTCATCGTCACCAAAAGATCATAAATTCACATTCATATAAATCACACTTCATTATTTTCACCGAAATAAACATCATTAATTAAAATAATCAAATTTACAAGGATCACCATTAACAACAAATATCACCAAGTACACATCTTCACATATTCACCAAATATCACCAAGTGTGCAATTCACCAAACCCACCAATGCACACAATTACCAAAGTTTATCAAATGTATTTAATGCGCCTAGACACGACTCCTACATGCATGTGGTACTATAATTCTCCAATGTCGTCACCTCATGATGAAACAAAAACATCATAGTCGATGGCTATAATCAACGGCTATATGGATACAAGTATCCGATCAACGGTAATATGGATATACATCCGACACGACATATGAGGCATGAACATTTGTCTCGATCAACCATGCATATGTTCACAACAATTCAAAGGCTATATGCATATACATGCATTCATCACCAATCACATCAAAATTAGCATATATGAATTCACCACCAACATTCAACATTAATTAGCATGTCCAATAAACAACATCATCAATATGATTCACCAATTCACCATCAAATTGCATATGAGAATTCAACAACGTAATTCAATACGTGCAATCACCACATCCAAATATCAGCACTAAACATATATAAATTTACCATCGACAATCGACATTTAGCATATTCACATCAATATTAACAAAAACACCACAAATCAATAACTTCATACAATTTCTCACAATCAAATCAAGGGAAAAAATACATCACATCATGATAAACATCATGTTAAACACCTATTAATCATTCATATGTCTTAATACAACCATATCAAACTGTTCACAAAAGATTTGCAAGGTTTTCGGTCTTAAAGATCTTTTTCGACAAAGTTCGTCTATTTCGGTAAAAATCCACATTTTTACGGTTAACTCAAGAAGACAAGTAAACAAACTCATTTGCCTCGACTATGCATATACAATAATCAAGTTTGTGTGTAGTTGCATATACATGCGTGTCTCACCGGCTAATTGCGATTAAAACGCCAAATTCGACGGTTTTCGGATAAAAAAACAAACGTAAATGAAAACCAATTCATTTTCAAGCGAAACCAAGTTAAACCACTCCTAAGAATCAAAAATTCATGATTACATACTTATTTATTCACTAAAAAGACTTCATTAAACTCAACTTTAATTTTGAAGATATTTCATGATTTAGTGAAAAAGTTATGACAAAGTTTCATGAAAAATACCACATATCTATGTGTAGTAATTTGACCATAAATCAAGTTCTATTAAACATTTGGAAGTGAAACGAAAGCCATTAGAAATATGACATCGATATCTAAAACTTTTATGCTTACAACTAAGGCTGAATCGATTCACATATTATTGAATCGATTCAAACAAAGTCAGAGAGAAAAATGAGACGATTCAAAATTGTTTGAATCAATTCAAATCTGCCCAGATGCAGATTGATACGATTCAAACCTTCCTGAATTGACTCAATGACATGGAAAACACATTTTTGGCTTCAGGTTCATTCCCAAATCATCCCAAAAATTCCTATTTTGATCCCCAACATACCCAAAACGATAAAATCACTTTCCAATGTTCGAATACATCATTTAGAATCTTTTTACAACAAATACTAAATAACTTACACTTCAATTCACTTAATTCCTTAAGGTTTCAACAACAAAAGCTTACACACAACAACACATATATCACACCCATTTCATGGAATGACATTATCAACAACACTCAACAACAATCATATCACGTAATCATGAATTCACTCACAATTCAACAACACAATATCACAATTCAAGCAAAATTCTCAAAGTAATCAATTCTATATCACTTGAGCATTCAAATTTCACATTAGCAACTCAATTAACATTCAATTCACATACCCAAACATAACACTATCATAAGAGCACGGATTTCATCAATTAAGTTCACAATAATCACTTTTCACTATTAAACACTTTTAAGTTAAGATAGAAAAAGAGATTATTCTAAGAGATTATAATAGAATACTAACCCCCTTACCTCAAAGGAACTCAACCCTAGCTTTAGCCTCAATTTAGCTCCTTGAATCTCTAACCCCTTCTTGATCTTCAAGCCTTTCTCTTCTAACCCTTTTCTTCTCTTCCTCTAGCACTTTCTCTCTCTACCTCTTTCTAAAATTTTGTGAATGAATGTTAAAAACCCTAATTCTCTTATGACATGGGTTTATGAAGACTTACCACTTAATGGGCCTAACCCTCCAATAAAATAATTAGTTCAAAGCTCTAGATAATTAATCACGAAGTTTCTATTCACTTACGGTAAAAAGATAACGAATAAATAACGGCTCTTAACTAATTACCACAACCCACTTAGTAACTTAGTAAGAATAATGGTTCTCACTTAAAACACTAAAAATGACTCTCACAGTCAAATTGCTAGTTTACCCTTTCTCACTAAATGACCAAAATACCCCTAAGTCCACAATGACTAAAATATCATTCTAACACCGAATTCCAACAATTCTAACCGAAATACACATAGAGGCGATTAATCACATATAAGCACGTATAAACTCATATAAAAATTAATTAAAATAAAGCTAATGAAAATCGGGCTGCTACAAGATTCTATTAGTAATGACAATGTCTTTAATTTGACATCAGATTATCATGGCGACAAATGACATCATGTATCATAACATTAAAAGTTGTTGGAGAAGTTCCACCGCATTAAGAGTTGTTGAGAAGCTTTAAATGGAAGATGTTTTAATGTTTCATGATATGGTTAATGTCGTTTAAAGAGACATTCAAAATTCGTTGTAGCAAATATAATTATTTGTTTCATTCATTTTGTCCTTGAATTTGACAGCACATGAATCAGAAGAAGACAAACTATACTTATGAAAGTGACCTTTCTCAGAAGAAGAAAAAGCTGACTAGGCTTATGAGTTTCTTAGATTATGGATAACTCAGAGTCTGGGTGACTTATTCTCTTCTGATTTAGCATGTTGACTTCTGGTTGATCTTTCTTCAGATCTTCTATCGAGTCTTCTAACATCTTTTGTGCTTCTAATGCTCGTATACATGTTCACACCTTATCAAAGTTTAATCTATGGTTATGCATACTTGAACATATATGATCATATCTAATTTTTATTTAATACTTTGTTATCATCAAAACATTAGAGGCATTGTACAAAACCAATTTCGTTCTAACACTCTATAGCTTTAGCCACATGGGCTATGAGGTTGTCCCATTTGGAAGAATGACCAACAAAGTTGTAATCAGTGAGCCTTTCCTCTAGTACTTGCCGAGCTTTGTTAAATATAATTTTACTGAGGTTTAAGAGTTCATGATGATTAGGGTTAGGTGGTGGCCTAAACATTTGTAAGATATGGTTAGAAGCACATATTTGTTGAGGTTGATGGAGTGTATGGCATAGTGATAACATGTTCAGACGCATGTTAAGTGACAACATTTGAAACTGAGTCAGAGTCTGTCCTAACATCAGTAAGAAAATTTGTGTTAGATAGGGTTTCGACTTTAGGTTGGCTTTGTGTGTTTGGTTCAAAGGGTGAAACAACTGAAATTGGTTGGACAATAGTTTCAGAAGCTAAAAATTCCTATGAGACTAAGTATCCTTATATAATGTTTAGGACATTGACTGGAGCAGGGATATGAATGTTAGAGACTTCACCAACTGGTACAAGAGCTAGAGGGAATTTCAAAGTCAAGTGCAGACTCTAACAATCAATCTGGCATAGAAAAGAAATATTGGAATAGCAAAGAAAGAAAGTAAGTAATAAAGAACCCCCAATATATGTTTTTTTTTTATATATTATGTAAGAAAGCAACAATCATAGCTCAGTTGATAGGGACATGCATTATTATATGCAGGGGCTGAGGTTCGAACCCCAAACACCCAAATTATTCACCTTGAAAAAAAGGTGAATTCTAGCCACTAGGCTACTTCAAAAAAAAAAAAAGAGAAAAGAAAGCAACATACAATTGAAGTTCTTGAACCAAACTTACTGAGAAAGCCAAGAATTTATAGAACCAATATAACAAGAACACAATATGTTTAGTATCTGGAACTTCCTCAAGGGTAGTTGAGTTGGTAGTTATGAAGGCAAAATAAAAATGTTAACCATGTAGGCCAATAACCAAGAAAAACAAAGAAGAGTTCCAGTTAAAGACCATGACCACCTTCGAAAGCATTCACATATCATAATGCCCAATCACTTTCAAGTTTCACCTTGAGAAATTTTCATCCTGTTTAACCAAGAAGTGTCGAATGGATCGAGGGAAGTTCAGAACTCAGATGATCTTCCCTCTATGGGAAATTGTTGATTTGAAAATGGAAAGAGTTATGAAGTTTAAGACAAAGTTGGGATGTAAGAAACCTCATTCCTTCATCAGAGAAAATATTCCAAGGATAGAGATAGAAGTGGTCTTGGGTTGGGAATTGATGGCAACCGTTTTTCTAAGGTTGATCAAATTTGGCAAAAAAGAAATCGAGGGGGGTGGTGGTGGTGGTTATGAAGCAAAAATGAGAATTAAAGAAAAATTGAAGGAGTAAGAGAAAAGAAAATGGTGACCTAATGATTATGAAGATATATCACTTAATTAGTTTAGAATATCAAGGTTACCATTAGGATTAATGAATCAAAAGTAGTTAATAGTTTCTAACATATCACTAGCGAAATAAAAGGTTCTAACAACCAATTTCCTGTTTTGACGGTGTAATGATGACATTGCTCATGTGCAACTCTGATTTTTGTGTCGCGTCATCTTATCTCTCAAAGGTCAACGGATAATACAACACACAAGACATTTGTTTACCCGTAAAAGTAATTATCATATTTCACAACTTTGGATTGAGTTTGGGATTTTAATATTTTTTTTTAAGATTAGCCAAATATTCAAAGTGATTAAAATGCTGGTAAATCAACTTTAGAAATTAGGTCTAGGCATGGTTAGAAACTTTCACGATGTAGGCACGACGCAAATTAAATTAATGTAGAACTCTAGCATAACTCAGTGTGCAATCTAGCGGTTGTATTTTGAAGAATTGGGGAGCGATGGGTTTGATGAAGAGATTGAAGGAGGTAAGAGGAGTACTTCAATGGAAGAGTCTACATATCATACTTTTAACAAAAGTTTAATCTTAACACTTCATTAAAATCTATGTACATAAACCATTGTTCTCATTTCTCACGATAAATAAGAGTTCTCACCGGATAATAAAATAGAAATATTGTCTTAGAAAATAATGAGAACGTGAATATTCAACATTTTAATGTTTTAAAATTGTTGTTCCTAATACAAAAATTTATAATTTTAACTCTCTTAACAAGTGTTAGAGAATTTGTTAGAATAATGTATATGCTCTCATTAGACCTTATACTCTTAAAAAAATCTCGAACCAAAAGCTTTGAGTTGAATTGGATCTTGAGATTGATTGTATTGACCTGTATCGTGCACACCATATGTACCAATGCTTCATTAAAAAAAAGCTAGGGTCCTTTTGTTAAAACTTTTCTCCACTTAGTTTGGAGTTTGGACTGATATGGGACACGACATCTAATTTTTATAAAGTTTAATTATATCCTTTTGACCATGCTCCTTTTGAAAAGCTAGGATGAGTTAAAGTGTGGTCTCCTTGTAACTTTAGACCACTCTACTTATCAACTAGCTACAATATATGCTGAGTTTATATTGGTGTGATATGTACAAAAAAGTGCATTATATGTGAAGATAATATGTCTTTTAAAACAAACAAAAAATTACTCATAGTTAAGAGAAATTCTCGATACATGTTTGAAATCATGGTTGATATGACCTAATCACAATAACATATTTAAAATTTAATTTTAAAAAAATCGTGGTGATTCATCGTAATTTTGTTAAATTATAGTATCACAAGCCAAAACATAAACTTGCTTTAAAAGGACTCGTTTCTAAAGTTGATTTCACTTTCATAGCACTAACATGATATATCATGTTTTTATTTTATTATTATTCTTTTTTTTTTAAGGAAGCCGACACTATATGTTACTTGTTTTCCTAGGTAACCACTTCCAATATCTTTTTCTTTTTCCCACACCCACCTAATTTTTCATTATATATAGAACTTCGTCGCTAAATGAAAAATAATGTGAAGTGATAACAACAAAGAGTAAGAAAGGACAAACGGTAAAAAAATTGACAATGGAATGGAAGACATATTATTTGGATATGATGCTTGTACCATTAGGGTTTCTTATGACAATTGGTTATCATCTATGGTTGTGGCATAAGACTCAGTTAGAGCCTTTTTCCACTACAATTGGAATCAATGCTCATGCTAGACGATTTTGGGTGCCTACCATGTTGAAGGTATACTATGTTGTAATTTGATTTTTTTTCCTTGCCCTTTATCCTTATTATTCATAGTCAAAATATATGCCTAAACTCTCTAGTACTCAATTATTAAATATTATAGCTTCTAATTTTGATATATCCAACTTTTCTGTCCATATACTTCTCATTTTTTCAATAAATTACCTACTTTCATTGTAAATTTTTTTTTTTACCAACTTTCACCATATCCAACTTTTGTGTTCATATACTCCTCATTTTTTCAATAAATTACAAACTTTCACCAAACAAATAATATTAATCACCAACTCTTTAGTTTTGCTTTCACAACTCAAGCTACTCCCAATTGTTGATTTGTCAATGAAGACTTTGTTAGATTTAGATAGGAAGATTAAGAGTATAACTTCCTAGTTAACCAGCAGGTCTAATGATCAAATTACATTTAGAGTGTTTTTGGGTGTGTGTAATTGGAAGTTTTAGAAAACTAGAAATCAAGGAAACTCATTTTATTTATAAAAAAAAGGAGTTCTAGGCAATTCAAATACATCGATTTAATTCCCTTCCTTCAAAAAAAAAATTACATCGATTTAATTCCCTTCAATTCCATATTATTTTTTTGGATAGAGTAATAGAGATTGTCCAACTTTTGTTGGGCTATTTGTATGAAATTTCAGAATATGAAAATAGGACCAATTTGCAAAATTTGAAAATTTAAAGACTAATATATGAATTTTGAAAATTTAAAAGGCTCAACTTACAATTTGTGAAAATTTATAGGGACCATTGTGTAAAATTTTGAAAATATAGGGACCAATTTAAAAATTCAACTTTTTTAATAGTGATTTTGTTTAAGAGTTCCATTCATTTTCTAATTTTGTGCATAATTAGAGTTTTACGTCCTATATTTCCATGTATATCCTTAAGTATCAATTTAGAATCTACATATTATTGGATTCCCTAGGCTTTGGTACCTTTGACCATAATAATTAGGGACTTTCATAAAATATGATATTGCATGCCACTTTCATTCAAAAGAGGGTTAGTAACTTTAAAATAAAAAAAGGAAAAGGTGAGTAGAATATGTCTCTACTTCTTTAGTGTTATTGTTTTGATTATAATCTTGCCAAGAATAAAAAAGATATAAACCACACTTATAACCTCTTTTATATTAAAACTTACAACTGTTTTAATTGAGAAGAAATATCTAAATTAAATTATACTCCCATTGAGTGATGTTAAATTACACCCAATTTATTTAAAAAGTAACTATGTGTTACACTTTAATTTATTTTATTATGAACAAATATTCTAATAATAGCTAATGACATTAAACATCATTTGAAGAAAAAATTCATCATCATATAACTTTAGGTCACTACTAAAAAAAGCAAAATTAGAGAGGAAAATTAGCGACGGAAAAAATAAAATTCTTCATAAATTCTTTGGTCGCAAAATTTAGTGACGGAATTAGAGAGGGATTTCACGTTTTCCCTCTCTAAAATTCCCTCACTAATTTTTGCCTTTTTAGTAGTGGGTGTCAATGATAATTAATTTTTAAAACTTTATTTTTAATTTTATTTCAATCTAAAATAACATTTATTAGATATAGTAAATTGTTCAAATTTTATTTTCTATATGGCCACAATTGACAATAATTGGATTTAAAAAACTTGAGGAACAAAATCCTTACATATAACAAACTAAATGAATAAAAAGTTTTGTTATTATTTTTATGTGGACATATAGTGTAGAATTGCAATGTTAGAAGTGATTTAATCTTCTTGTCATATTTCACAAACTTGATAAACTCTTATGCTCAAAACATTATGTCAAATTCAGGATATTGAAAAGAAGAACATCCTAGTAGCTCAAAGTCTTCGAAATCTTATAATGGGATCGACACTTATGGCCACTACATCGATCCTCTTATCAGCTGGCTTAGCGGCTATCCTAAGTAGCACTTATAGTGTGAAAAAGCCTATTGACGATGTTCTCTACGGCGCTCACGGCGAATTTATGGAAGCCCTTAAATATGTGACACTTCTTACCATATTCTTATTCTCATTTTTCTGCCACAGTCTTTCAATTAGGTTTCTCAACCAATTAAGCCTCCTTATATGCACACCACAAGATGCTATTTCCTTGGTGACCCCTGATTATTTGACTTTGATTTTAGAGAGAGGAACTACTTTGAACACTGTGGGAAACAGGATTTTCTACTCAGCTCTTCCACTTTTGCTTTGGATATTTGGTCCAGTCTTGGTTTTATTGTGCTCTTTGGCTATGTTGCTAGTGTTTTACAACCTTGACATTGTTTGTGGGAGTGGAAAAGCAAAGATATTACTTAGTGATGAAAGCAATTATGTCTAATGTGATTAGCTAAGTGTAAGAATATGCAAATAGATAAAACTTAAAATATATATATAACAATACACTTTGTAATATACTTTTTATAGCGACGATCCACTTTTTATAGCGACGATCCACTTTATAGGGTGAAGGTTCAATTAAGTCCCTTACCACCGGTGGACCAGAAAAAATAAACCATCAGATTTAATGAACGGTCTAGATTTTTAAAAAATAAAATGAGAATATCTAAAGATTACCACACATATCATACATGTACAAGTCCTTCACTCTTCTCTTCCCAAAATTGAACTCTGTGCTCTTGTCTATGAAGTATTGGCAAGTGGAAACGATGGCAACATATGTATATATAATTTTTGTTTTGATGATGTTTATGGAATCTGAACTAACTAAAACAAAGCGATCAGCAAGAAATCAATGCCATTTTTTTCCCAATTCATTGCAACATGTTTAGTTGTATCTTTTTTTGTCAAAACAATTGAATTGAAGAATGAAAAGGGATGTGAATAAAGAACGAGATTACTAGCACTTTCATATGGAAATTGGTCAAATAATTGTTGCACCGTGACCCTTTCCATGTTCAAACTAAGACCTATTTCCCTAAATCAAAGTTACTAACACCGGTTCGACTATTAGTGCAAACTCTTTTGTTTTGGGACCTTTCCTTATCTTCTCCATGGCTGCAATCAAAAGTACCCCATAAAATGTAAACAAAAGTCCAACGATGGTTGTTATGGAGGTTTCAGAGAAGAGAATGGGGAGGAAGAAGAAAAAGATAACGTGTGTGATCTAATATGTATAGTCTATAATAGAGTGTACGAGTTTGATTAATCTAGCATCTCTTAATTAATTTTGAAAATGGTCCACCGGTGAGGGACTTGATTAAGCCCCCACCTTAAAATTCACCATAATTTATGATTTATAAGAAAAATAAAAACAATTTATAGTTTTTGAGGAAAACATTTGGGACAACTTAATCCATTAGACCTAAAAAGGAGATGTTAAAAATTGGGTATGAGGGATTAAATTGTCATGTTTTTTTAATTTTTATTTTTAACAAGATTAAAAATTGTTTTTATTTTCATAGAGATTAATTTGATTCCCACAACTTTTCTCAAGAATGAAGTAAATGCTTATTGGGGTTTTTTAACGCACTCTATTCAATTGACTAAAATTCATATGAATCTCATGAAATTGCGACAATATAATTTAGTGGGATTAATTGAAAATTCATTCAAGAGTGTGTGGAAATAGCTTGTTAATTACCAGCCTTTTAAGAATAGGAAAACATTAACGAGTGCCTCTAGGATGGGGCACTCTTTAAGCACTTTAAATGATAAATTTTTAATAAAAAAAAATATATTGAATACATTAGAAATTGTAATAGTTGACTTTTTAAAAGAATAATTACTAAATTTAGGATGCTTAAAGAGTGTCCTGAAGACACTTATTAACAAAACCCTTATAAATAATAGATCGTGTTTTCCTCAAAAGAGAATAAATATGTGTCATTTCGTGTATGGTGGTTTACAACTTTATGATGTAAAAGTAGTGGTCCTTTTACTCACAAAAAGCATAAGAGCACAAGTGCTCTACATAAATATTTCCAATGCCTTTTCTTATACATGACAATGATTATGATTATGATTACCGTTAACTTTTTTTTCTTCTTCAAATATCAAATTCTTTTCTTGGTAGCACTAAAAGTTCATATCACCGAAAAATGAAATGAATAAATGGACTATCACTTCTCAAAATTATAAGTTTCGTCAATTATTCTGATATTAACAAAACTTCAATTATTCTCTTGAAATTGCATAACGTTAATCAAATTACCCCCTCCATCAAATTTTCTATATTAGTCAAAATGGCGTAATATTTGACTGTCTACGTGTCATGTCACATCACATATGGTAATTCTTTTCAAATTTGTTTTTTGAAAAAAATATGGATTTTCTTTACGGTTATGAGCAAATATCACCTATGAAGTTTTGCATTTATGTGTAAAAAGTCTTATGAACTTGAAAATTTATATTTTTTGTCTCTTATCATTGACTCAAGATATTAAAGGTAAACAATTAACAGTTAACTTTAATACTTTAAACTCTACGAGCATTCATTCTTAAATTCCTCTTGATTCTTCTTAGAGAATACTAACATTATGAAAGATTCTGAAAATTGAAAACTAAAATTACGCAATCAAGGCATAAGCAAGGAATTTAGCATAATAAGTAAAAGGTTTGTAATTCTAGTCTAAGTTCTTGAAGACATAAGCAAGAAATTTATCATGATAAACAAAAACTTTGTAGTCCCAACCTATGTTCTTGAAAACCAATTAAAAGGAAAAGTTTGCGCTAAGAAGGAGCCAAATGATAACTCAATATTAAATAAGAAAGAAACCAAATGGCAACCAATGAACAAAGGCAAAAAAGATACAATACAATACAGTACTAAAAAATATGAACAATGAGGGATTTAAACATTCTTTTCTTCTTTTATCCCTTTAACAGGCATTGACTTGTACTTGTGTCTCAGCCCTTAGCGAGCAACAATTAGCAACAATTACAGATCTTGGAGGAGAGCCATGTGGACGGAATCATAGCTAAGAACAAATTTGTTATCGTTGATATTAAAGTATTAAAGTTAACGGTTAATATCTTATCTTTTGAGTTAAATATAAAAAAAAAAATATATTTTCAAGTTCAAGGTGCATTTTCATATAAGTGCAAAACTGTAGGAGAATATTTGTTTATAACCATAAAGAAAATCCAGATTTTTCTTTTTCAAAAAACAAAAGAAAAAAATTACCACCCGTGACGTGGCATGACACGTGGCACTGCCACGTAGACAGTCAAAAGTCATGTCATGTTGAATAAAAGAGGAACTTGACGCAGAGAATAAATTGATTAACGTGATGCAATTTCAAGGGGCCGTAATTAAAATTTTGTCAATGTTAGAGGGGTAATTGATGAAACGTACGATTTTGGGGTAATTGCCTATTTACTTAAAATGAAATAAAAGTATACCTAACTTAGTTACTCCTTTTATTTAAAGAGTTTAATAATCTATACTTATATTTGTAAAAAAAAAACTAAACTTATATTTAATACATACTTTGTTCAATTAATTCTATCAATGATAGTCGGCCATACCATATTATTAGGAATCTTTAGAGTCATTTTACAGTCCTTTGACTTATTATTAGGTTTGTTTTAGGAAAGTTTAGGAAGAAGTGAAGAAATTAGTGTTGCATTGAAAATATTCAATGATGACCTTGAAACTGGCTCGAATTCATAATACTCGTACAACTTCACGGTCGTGTTTTGCTTTTTACAAAAAATCAAGATGTCTCTTGGGGCATAGCCATCAAGGACGATAAGTTGAAAAGAAACATAGAAAAGAGCACGAGTAAAGTGTGCTGATCTCTACATGACCTATGTGCGATAGTGTAATCATGTGAGGAAATGTAGGTCTCAAAATGGAGATCATCCACATCTACAACTTCCATGAAGACAACAAAGTTAAATTCGGCTTACGAGAAAGAGTGAAAATTGTAATTTCCGCAAGGCAAAGAAAAGCTATGCGATGCGTAGGGAAGCTGTGCAATGCTAGGATTGAAGGCCCAAAATATACGGGCTACATCCTATTGTGCGATGTGTAGAGTACATTGCGCGAAGCGCACATAATTTTCTTTAAAAAAATAGAAATTTGTGAGTTATATAGAAAGACACGACCATAACCGAGTCAACAGTAAAAAAATGCACAAAAAAGGCCAAAACTCGTTTTTTATGTGTTAAAGACTAGGGAATAACTTGGAAACAAGATTCCATAAACATCTTCATCATGTAATCATGTGTAATTTCTTAATCTTATTGTCATGTCTCTTTTGATTATGAGTAGTTAGATTTCTTTGATTTGGTCATTGATGAACTTCTTCCTAGCTATTTGAACCATGTAATCTAGTTGAGCACTTCTTTATACAATTGAATTCATATTATTATTCAATTATGACTTGTTTTTAGTTCTTTTTAGGTGCTTACGAATGTTCATAAATCGGTGCATGTGTTGGATGACTATTGACCCAAACTTTTAATACACGATCTAGGATAATTGTTAAATCTATAATAGCTTTAGACATATTCTATTATCGCCTTTGTGACAAGAGTTTTAACACGCAATCATTCCTTCGATGGTCATAGACTCGCCTAAGAAAATATTAGGTTGTGATTAAAGAAGAGGTTATTAGATAAGACACCAGTCATATCTATTTTACTAAAACTTTATAATACTAATGGGCCAGTTGTTGTAAATTAGGCATGGTTACCAAATAGCGAAGAAGAAGAGATTCAAAAATGACCTAATCGCCTTTATCTCTTGATTTTATCAAAACTTTAGTTTATTTCAAACCAAACTTATGCCTTATGCATTCTACCAATTTTACGTATCCTAAGTATAGTTGATTTATTGAATTGAAATTGAAACAATCTATGTGGAGACAAACTTGTAAGTCGTGTTACTTGACAACAATTTAGTATGTAACACCCTAAATCCCGACATTGAGTTATTAAAAAACTCATCATATTTCTTTCAATAGTGCAATAGTAATTCATGGTTCAACAGAGGATGCAATTAAACTTAACTCAATAATAAAAATAATCACGTCTCCCTCATAATCAATGGAAATAACAAAAGATCCATAAGACTCTAACTCAAAAGGAAAATAAGTTTTCAACATTTTATCCCCAACCCTGGTGTTACAGATCAGAGCACACGTTCATCAACTACATAAATTCAATAAATAAAAACAACGGATCTAAGTCTCCATCGCTACCTTCTAAGAATCCCGCAACTAGAGTTCCTTGTCCTGAGAATCTGTACCCCAAAGGTACATACACCATAAATACAACAACAAAGGGGTGAGAATACACATCATGGCATTAATTGGAAACAAAATGAATGAATTAGATAGATAGTCATATCGTCCTTGTTCATCATTCACAACTTATTTATACTTCTTCAACTAGATTATATATGTGATGACAGATCATCTTACGTTATTCTTAGTATGTTTTTCACTTTATTTTAGTAGGAAATAGTAGCAAAAAGGAGGAGTATTAGATCGATTGCCTATGATTTCAGGACTTTTGTAATGTTTTCTATATTTGAGTCTTTAATTCTAGTTTTCCCGAAACATAGCAATTTGAGGGGGATTTTGAAGTAATTCACGAAGAAATCATGCAAATCGGCAAATCAAGAACAACAGAAGAATTGTAAAGATTCAAGAGACAAGAATGAAGATTCAAGAGGCCTTAGAAGACTTACAAGTGGGAGGCATTATGTTCCCAAAGTACCGAGGCAAGTTATTTGAAGACGAAGACCTAAAAAACGACGGCAAATCTGAGATTGGACCAGGAAGGAAGGAAAAATACGCCTACGCCATGAAAATTACATTTCATGCGCCTAGGGAATTTCCCATGCGCCTAGAGCATGCATCGGGGTGTTAACTATGCGCCCCGTGTATCTGTCATGCACCCCGTGCATGCAAAAATTCAGGGCACAATTGTATTTTCCTGCTTTCGTTTTGGGTAAAGCCCGCACTTTTAGCCCAAATCCAGGTAGAAACTCTCACTATAAATATCAGCCTTCCTCATTCAGAATTTCTCATTCAGAACTGGAGTAGTTCAAGAGGAAGGCTACTTTGGAGCTTCAGGAGAGTTTCTATCTTCTCCTTGATTTTCTAGGGTATGTTTTTATCTTTAGTAATTTGTTTTTAGTTACCATGTGTAACTAAATCTTTTTAGGTTAGAGTTCTAAGATGAACCTCTGTATATTTTTGTTGGATATTATTTAATTTAATTTGTCGTTTATTTATTTTATTTATGCTTTTATCCACTATAGAGTTTTATTAGATTATAGTCTTTATTTTTGTGAGAGGTGCAACCCTAAATTAGGTACTTAGGTTGTGACAGAACCTAATATTGCTATCACTAACTGGATGCATATATATTGATATTTATATCCCTTTACTGATAACTATCTGTCTAGGAAGTAAGTGATTATTAATTTGCCAAAGATACCAAAGGAATTGTTGACCATAGACGTAGGTACCTAGTAGCTAGAACCCATTGGGTCGTGTGGTGCATTACCGAAGCTAGGAATTAACTGGTTAGTAATTAGGGAAACAAGCACCTAGCTGCTTGACTTAAAGCTATAACCTAGTAAGACCATTCGTTTGAAACTCTTAGTAAGGTAGACATAGATTAAAGTTGCTTGTTTGTAGAAGTACTAAGTAAGCTTAGAGAGAGTATGCTATGAGTGTCCTAAAATTCATAGATGGGCAGACATAAGGGAACCTTGGCCTTCATTGCCTTGGGAAACTGTGGAAAGTCAATTTAAGTTTATGTTTCAATTACCTTTGAATTAGGAAGAACTCACACGTAAGGATCACTGTGTGATCAACATGTGCAGTTAACCATCAGAGGGAAATGCCTAATAAGGTACCCAGTGTCTAAAATCCATTGGGTCGGGTGGTTCCCTACCTATTTAGGAAACTCCCAACAATCTTATTACTTTTATAGTCACAAAAAGATAAATAAACGCGGCATTTAGATTATGTAGTATCCAACAACGAATATACAGAGGGGATTCAAAGAATCCTAACCGCTGCCTACTTTTCTGCAACCAAAATAGGTAAATTCGCTCTGTTGCAAACAGATAAAAATTGCAACTCTCTTTTATACCGTCAAACTTACAAAAATAAGTAACTAGAATTGTTCAGACGAAAGGACAATCATTGTGGATACGATACTCTACTTATCACTTTATTACTTGATGAAAACGACTTGTACACTTGCCATTGTGCAATTACGCTAATCAAAATTAGGTTCTTAATAAACCTGTGCATCAATACGTCATCATATACTTCATAATTCAGTTGCACACCATCAATACGTCATCTTTGGTTCTAGTGGAATGTCTTATCATTCGTTCTCAGTTTCAAGGGTTTTATCACTCCATTTGTCATTCCTCATTATGTCTTCCTGATATACATCTAGGCTCATTTAAGTTTAAGATCCTATCTTTATGTATTAATTCATCTTTATTAACGTCTATTACCTTAGGCCACTAACTTTATAAACTCGTCTTACTCATGTTTGTACTCTTTATTTTAGCTTATAATATTAGAATTATACTTCATCCTGTGCTCCTTCTATTATCTCCTTTATTGGTTTAAGATCCATCCATAACAATCCCCTTTTACTTCACTTATTTATCCTTCTTCGGTTCTAGATTTAGTCTGACTAATTATTGGATTTAATTACCTCTAATTATGCCTAATCATACTTCCTAATATTTGTTTAATAGTTTAGAATCATAACCTCTACTTTAGGAACTCATTTGGGGAAAAAACTTAGGTTTCCTATGCTTTAGAAGGGTGCACGGTCGTGCTCTTTCGAGGAACATTTGTGCGCCCCCTAAAAACACAAAACAACATTTTGGGGCAAAGAGAAATGCACGATCCGTGCATCTGGGAGACACGACCGTGCGTTTTAGTTTGGGCAGAAAATCACAACTATACTTCGATTTAATCTTGGGGACCTTCCTGGACTCTGTTTTCGACCTAAAACTCACAAATTTCGTCCCAAACCATCACCCCATGATTACCTTATCATTCAAACACTAATTTTCCATTAATCCGACGATTTAACTACTCTTTCGAAGGTCAAATTCTCAATTCAAATTCCTAAACTAGTTCCCTCCATCTTAATCTTTTAACATCATATATAATTCATCTTCATTCTTTCATCATGGCAACAATGACATCTTCTAATTTAATAACTCCCCAATCATAGATTAAGAATACCCTAAAGTGAAAGGATTCCCCCCCCCCCCCCCCCCCCCCACCTCAAAATCTATGGAAGTTACGTCTTTTGGTTCTCTTCTTCGCAGATAGGGTTTTCTCTTTCTCTTCTATCCTTTTCTCTTGTTTCTACATTTCAAAAAGCATATCAATTCTAATCCCCAACTTTCTATATATTTGGGCTGTTCACTCATAAATATTACATTCTTCTCCATTTTTTATTATTATACTTCACCCTCCCCCTACTGATTTATTTCTCTATTCTACACCTTCCCCCTTTTATACTATTTTATTCAATTCTCTTCCTCATCATAATAACTCTCATAGTACATCATCAAAACTCTATTTCTTCATAGCTAATATATTATTCAAGCATCATGCATCATCATAATCCTAAAAATCAAGAATATCCTATTTAACTTTATTAACCAATTAAATATAAATTCGAGGTGTTACATAGTACACATGCTAAATTTTCCATGACCTAATTTTATATTCTCCTATTTGACAAGAAACCTAAAATAGACCGTGGTCGAATTGAAAATACATCAACCAAAAATACTATAACCCTTTTGTCGTCTCCAACCATCATCATCTTGTTGCTTAGGACACCTTTGCCTTATAGCCGTCACCGAAGGTTGCTGCATTACATGCCAAGTTTGTACTATGCTATTTGATATCTCTGTTGTGTCAACGCTGAAACTGAGACAAATGCATATGTGATGCTCCATCTCTGTTGATTTTTTATTTATTTTGAATCATGAGATGGCGAGGGAGAATTATGCTGAGGAATTTTTTTGAACTTCTAAACTATGGCGGAAAATGATTTCGAACGCAAATACAAAAGCAGAGTCAACAAAGATGTTTCATTTTGCGGCGGAGAAACGGTGGTTTGCGGCGAGGCTCCTGAACATTTTTCGGTTTCTGATACCATAGTAGAAAACTACAAGGATATGATTCTAGAGATCTTCTAGAATCTCTAAAACCAATTGTTTCTATTGATTCGTTAGAATGATTTTTCATTGTGATTAGAAGATATAGATGTGTTTGTACTCGTGGGATGATGACAAGTCATCTTACGTTATTCTTAACATGTTTTTCAGTAATTTTCACTAGGTTTTAGAAGCAAAAAGAAGGTGTATTAGAGAAATTGCCTATGATTACGGGATATTTATAATGTTTTCTATATTTGAGTATGTAATTATAGTTTTTCTGAAACATAGGAATTTTATGGGGTTTTTGAATAAATTCACAAAGAAATCATGCAAATTGGTAAATCAAGAACATCCGAAGATTTGTGAAGACTTTGGGAAGATCAAGAAAAAAGATTCAAGAGGCCTCATGAGACTTTACAAGAGGGGGAAATTTGTTCCCGGATCCTGAGGGAAGTTATTTGGAGGAAAACACCTAAAACGACGGAAAAACAGAGAATTTGGGCCCAAACACACACACAAACATGTGCCTAGGGTATGACCACAAGGGCACTCACATGCTCATAGGGCATGTGCTGTGCGCCCCGTGCATCCAAAATGCGCTGGGTGGAGCCTCTTTTTCTGCTTCTTTGTGGATAAAGCCCACATTTTTAGCCCAAACATAGGTAGAAACTCTCACTATAAATACCAACCTTCCTCATTAAGAATTTCTTGTACAAAACAGCAACAGTTCAAGAGGAAGACAATTATAGAGCTTCGAAGGAGTTTCTATCATCTCCTTGTTTTTCTAAGGTATGTTTTTATCTTTAGTAATTTGTTTTTAGTTACCATGTGTAAATAAATCTTTTTACCTTAGAGTTCTAAGCTGAACCTCTATTTATTTTGTTGGATATTTATTTAATTGAATGTCGTTTATATTTTTTTTGCTATTAAGTTTTATTAGGAATTTAGTTTATTTATGTAGTAGCGCAACCCTAGATTAGATACTTAGGTTGTGATAGGGCCTAATATTGATATTACTATCATGCTTCTTATATCTTGATATTTATATCTTTTTTATTAATATCTATCTGCCTAGGATGTAATTAGTTATAGCTAGCGAAAGATATTGAAATCGAGTTGACCCTAGTAGTAAGTACTTAGGAGGTGACATTACTAATATTGTGTAAAATCTATTGAACCTAGGAGGTAACTAGTTAGTAGTTAAGGAAACAAGTGTCTGCTTGAAGGAAATAAGCCGTAGCCTAGTAGAACCATTCACTTAAACCCTTGGTAAAATAGATGCTGATAGGGCTTCCCATTTGTAGAACTACTAAGTGAGCGAGAGTGTGCTATGAGTGTCCTAAGATTCATACATGGGAAAATCCTTTAGGAACACTGGCTAGACCCCACATTAATAATCCTTACGAAAGGTGGCAGAATCTTATAGGATTAATAACTCTATATCGTAGCGCGCGTATAACCTTATATGATCATCTTGCCTTTTAAAATTTAGGAATGCCAAAATAAAGTCTATGTTTCAATTACCTTTGAGGTGGTAATACCCCATACGTAAGGATTACCGTGTGACCAACAGGTGAAACCAAACATTGGAGGGATAAACCTAGTCAACTGAGATAGTACATACCTCGCACGTAAGGATCCCCGTGCAATCAGAAGGTGCAACTTGACGACCGATTAGGTTAGTAACGTTCCAACGACCTCATCGCTTGTATAGTCTACCTAAGATAAATCAACACGACATTGCTGTTATTTAATATCCAACAAATAAATAGGGGAGATTCGAAATATTTTAAGAAAATATTCATATATTTAAATAATTTTATAGTTAGTTTTTGAAACTTTTTATATTTATATTGATGAAATTAATTAAATATTTTAAAAAAAGGCCTTAAGGCTTAAACCTTTCGGTTCCTTTTCTTAAAAGGCTTAGGAAGTAGGAACTTTAACTTTATTATATGTCTTTATTACTTTTTGCAATTCCCGATTTCATTTCCAATTTACATTATGATTACTTTTGGTTCATTTTCATTTTCAATTTTCCACACAAAAAACTTCTGCTCTCCTTTGTTGTACAATGGTACTCCCTCCGTTTCAGAATATTAGTCGTTTAGGGTTTATGCATGGTTATTAAGGAAATGATTAATTGTGTTGATTTTAATGGTAAAATTAATTGTATTTACTAAAACACCTTTATTAATTGTAGTTAGTTGAGTAGTTAAGTTGAATGAAATTCAATAATTAAGGGTATAAAAGTGGAAAAAAATAAATAAATGTTGAATTGGTAATGTAAAGTGACAATTATTTTAAGAAAAAGAAAAAATACTAAAGAGACAATAATTATGAGACGGAGGGAGTAACCTACAAGAATTTAGCACAGTAGCAAAATAAGCAAATCTCTATCAAAAAGGAAAAACATATTGCTCTATTTGTTTTTAATCCAAATTTGTGTGTATGTTTACTTCAGTTTTCTTAGTTTATCTCTTATCTTGTGGTGTTCCTATGTTAACCGTTGAGTGATTTGTAATAGAACATAGATGAGTTTTTTTTGAGATACTTGTATTCCAATGGTAGTGTAGCATAAAAATAAAGGTTAGTTTTTCCCTCTTTTGTATAGATCATGACCATGATTTCTCCTATTGGATGTTATTGCTTAACACAGTAAAAATGATACTTTTTCCTATTTTTGTTTACCTTATTTTGTTTATAAGCCAAAATAATGATATTGGGATGAATTCTTATCGGCACTTTGTTGTGTCTTATCCTACCGAGTTGTTTCATTCTTTATTCCCTTACTCCAAGTGATATTTTTGCAGGTTGATTACGATGCAAAACAATTATCTAGTCTAGTTACTAAGAAGAAGAAAAAACATAATTGGTTTGACTACTATGAACTTATATTTTAATGTTATGCTTCATTTTTATTTCACAAAAGTTTGTTGACTATTTTCTACAAGGTTTCTTTCCTGGGATTGATTTGATGATATTCCTCTTTTTTTGTCAAAAATATAAGTCAAAAGATCTATAAATTTCGACAAAAATATTTAACTTCTGAGTTATGTGATTTGAACAAACGAATTAAACCTATCGAGCCGAACCGAACTGTTCTTGAATTTTATATGAGTCGAACTCGAACTAAAAAAAAAGTTTGTGTCGAACTCGAATCGAGTTTCGAGCTGAATCAATTTTTATCGAGTCGAGCCGAGCTCAGACGAGTTCGACTCGACTCGGCTCATTTCCATCCCTAAAGAATCAACAGATGAGCCTGAGCAATTTATTGAGGTATACACATATTATTAAAATTTGAATTTCATATTGTGCTTCAACATTCTATTCACATAAAGGATAAAGATGGATCACTTAAAGTAGTTTGACAGACAAATCTTATAACACAAAATGCTATTCTATCTTGTTGTATGTATTGCATATTTTTACTTTCTGCTATCTCGTTGATTTTATACAATATTGTTGTTTTAAATCCCTATTTTTGGTTGAATGAAACTTATTAGTTTTGGACAGAAATATATATATATATATATATATATATATATATATATATATATATATATATATTTATCAGACGATATAAGTCTCTAAAGGCAAAGTGCAATTGCCGCAAAAAATTTAGAGGATCTGGACCCTTGGTATTGGCTAAAGAAAAGCTTTCATGCATTGGTACTGGCTATGGTTCATACGATGATAATCAACATAACTGAAAAAATTTGCATGCAATTTTGATTGTTAACCAACCTGCAAAAAAACAAGAATAACATTAATAACTCGGTGTAAAACCTTCCAAAACTCAGCATAGGATAATTGACAAATAATAGTTTTCTCTCATATATCTATTTCATTATAAATCTTTTTACGTACAAGTTACAAAAAGACTAGTAATCTATACTTCTATACTTATATATATAAAGAAAACTTATATATAAAGAAAACTATCCCTTTCAACACTTTTGGGTTGGATTTTTCTTTCCAAAAATACCTTAATTTTCAATATAAAAAACACATGTTACAAATAAATAAGAATAAATTTAAATATTAAAACAAATGTAACAAATACGATATGAATATATGTATATTTGTTTTTTTTTCTTCTAACTTTTTCATTATTAAAAAATAGATGAGCATATTTATACTAACTTTTTCATTATTCCAATTATACTCTTAAACAACTTTTTCTATAATAAAGATTGTTGTTCGTGTCATTATAAAAAAAAAAAAACAAACATTTATATTTTTTCTTTTAATCAAAAACATTTATATCACCAGTTTTCGCTTCGTCTATTCTCTGCTTCCGTTTTCTCTTGTTTCAGCGCAGCCGTTTATTCCGATTTCCCCCCGTCGACTCTCCGATTTCTTCCAGGTAAACCCTTGTCCTTTCTCCTTTACTTCTTTTTGAACTAGTCGTTTTAGGCTTTGTAACGATGGTAGTTATTAAGGAATGCGATGAACAAGGTAGAGAGGTCGTTCCCTCTGACCCTAAAGAACTTAACAAATTACGAATGGCCTGTTTGAAACATGCGACCCGTCCCAACGGCGTTATAGATTGGGATGCCTATTTTCGTAGTCTTCCGAACGACACAACCACAGATGAGTCGTCTGATAGCGATAGTAGTGATGACTGCAGTTCCAATAGTGATTGCGTTTTGCTCTATTCTACTTCAGGTGTAAATCGGAGTCAAGAGATTTGCTTATTTAGGCCTGCCTTGATAGAGAGAGAAGACGCAATCAGGACGGGTGTGATAATGAGATATTTTGCTCCGGAAGTGACGGGTGTGGCTTCGCTGTATACGGTGGACGCGGCGATCAATTTTATAAGGAGTGAGATGGATATCTCGTCGACGGGACATGAAGAAGATGTCGAACTACTGCGGTGTGACGAGGGCGAGAGGGTGTGTTCGCAATCTTTGATGGGCGAGGAGTATTTCATGTATGGGGCGGTCCTTGAAGAATTCGGCGTGAAGCTTCCACTAAGTCCTTTTGAGATGGACGTGTTGAAATTTATGAACGTGGGGCCTTCTCAAATCCGCCCGAATAGTTGGGCGTTCATCCGAGGTTTTGAGATTCTGTGCAAGGCGCTGGGTTTTGAACCCTTGGTCGGTCCCTTTTTATACTTTTATGGGACTAAAGATGTTAGTAGAGGGACATGGGCAACAATCTGCGCTCATCCAGGTAAGAAGTTGTTCCCGCCGTATGCTTCTAACTTCAAAAAAGATTGGAAAGATACTTTCGTCAAAGTGAAGGGGGCGCTTAACTGTTCTGTGGCTTCTGTTCTATCGGAGGGAAAACCAAAGTTTCCACTGGTTTGGACTGCATCTCCAGCTGCTATAATGGGCTATAATTTCGAAAGAATGACACCTTATGAACAAGGGATTGTTTGCTGCTTAGAGAGAATGCTACACTGCGATATCCATGATCTCCTGGATAAAGAGGGCGATACAGGAGATCTAGAGAACTACTTGCGTGAGTGGTTTTACTAAAAGATCCAAATTTATTTTTGTCATACGATTATCCTACGACCATTTATTTTTTGACTTTCTTTCTAATCTTTTCCTCTTTTGTAGAATCAAAAATGCCGCCACTTACTCCTGCTGAAAGGAAAAAGTATCTCGCCGAGTTGAAGGCGAGGAAGACTGCTGAAGGTTACACAACTAGTGACCCTGCTGGCGTGCAGCATAGGCGGGTGAAAAGAAAAGATCCACCCTCGAAGACTACGGTGGGTTCGTCTTCGACAGATGCAGAACCGCTAGAGACGCCTGCTACTGAAGGTGCGGCTGCTGAGGTCTCGGCTCTCCTTCCCGAAAGAAAATCAGGAGTGGGAAGGGCGATAGCCAAAAACATCACCTAATTGCAGAGGGAACGGAGAGGAGGATAACGCCGGCGACTACCTCTATAAACGAAAAGGTAGTAGAGTCCTTCTGGCATAAGGACTTCAATTTCCGGAAGTAAGTATTCTCTCGGTTGTTTGCTTTGCCACTTTTTTCCTTATTTCTTTATTTGTAATATTGACGAATATTTCTTCTTAAGGTTATATTAGGTATATGGGCGAGAACGTTCCCTTTTGTGAAGTCGATGTGGACGACGGTGTGAAGAGCAGATTTGGTGACTTGGTGATGGATGCCGGGGAATCTGCCTTGAGAATTCTGATGCTAAATCATACTATGGAGAGAAAGTATGGTGACTTGGAGAAAAAGTGCAAAGATGCTGATGAAGATGTGGAGAAGTGGAGACATCAGGCGACTGGGTTGCAGACCCGCCTTGCTGAAGCTTTGGAATCAAAACAAAAGGCAGAGGACTTGATGAAATCCTTCGAAGTCAAAGCTGTCGAAGCTATCTCTGAGCTTGAAGCTGTTAAGCTGGAACGGAACGCGTTCCAGGAAAAGAACTTGAAACTGGAGGGAGAAGTTGATGAATGCAAGGGGGCACTTATGGAGTATTTCGACGATGGTTTCGAGAGGGCTCGTGCGCAAGCTGCGCACTTCTATCCTGAAGGGAATTTTGCCGATATGGATGCTGGGAAAGTAATTGTCGATGGGCAGCTTGTAGACGAGGAGTGACTCCAATCTTAAAGTTTTTTCTTCTTGTTTTTTTTTTTTTTTAGTTTTATGGCGACACTGCGTGGCGCTTCAGTTGTTTTGTATTTTGGGCGACCTTTTCGGCGCCCAGCTGACTCTTTGCTTAACAATGATCCTCCCGGATTTACGAATTCTTATATTGTCTTTAGACGTGGTAATGATTTTTGAGTTTACGAGCTTTCACGATGTTCCTTTAAATAGTTTTATCCTAGCAAGTGTTCAAAAGCATTGAATCTACTTATAAGCGTCTCTTCATTTATCATAACGTGATCTTTCATCTAATACTTTATAATTTGAGCAAATTTAGTGAGACTTTAATAATTTGCTGGCTTTGCGATACAAACCTCTTATGAAAATATGCTACAAAGTATTTCATAACATTGCGCTACAAGGCGTTTTATAGGGTTGCGCTATGAGGCGACTTACAAGGTTGCGCTACGAGGCGTCTTTCAGGGGCGGCGTACATGGCGACTTACAAGGTGCGCTACGAGGCGTCTTTCAGGGGCGGCGCTAGATGGCGACTTACAAGGTGCGCTACGTGGCGTCTTTCAGGGGCGGCGCTACATGGCGACTTACAGCTTCTATCTCAGAGCCCTCTTGGGGTTGAGTTTTCACTGCCCAGTTGGGTCTTACGGCTTCTATAATTACTTGTTGTCTTCTCTTATTTACTCGACCATAATATTTACAAGGTGCGCTACGTGGCGCTGTTCCTCCTTGCTACTAAAATCAACAGTATTAATTGTAGATAATAAAGGAAAAGAGAGAAATGGCACATATTTTTTGAAGGAGATATGGTGCCTCGTTAAAAACCCCTGCCCTTGCAGGGGAAAAGAGTGCTACCCAGTCCCTTTTTATTAAGCAAATAACATAAAGCAAAGCATGTAGCTGGTCCGGTTTAAAAAGAAATAATAATACGGCAAGAAAAAACAAAAAACTGGCCTATAAGGCTCTAACTATAATAATGACGTAGGTTGACCACATTCCAGGTGTGTGGCACTGCTTCTCTGTTCATCTCTTCTAATTTATAGGCTCCATGAGGGAACTTCTCTCTGATCTTGTAAGGACCCTCCTAGTTTGGGAGCAGCTTCCCAATCCTAGTTGGGGCGACCACTTTTTTCAGCACGAGTTCGCCTACTTTCATTTCTCGGGGGATAACTCTTGAATTGTATCGGCGAGCTGCTCTCTATTTGGCAGCGAACTCTCTGATGTGAGCCTGCTCTCTGACTTCATCGATCATGTCCAAGCTACAACGGATGCCTATCTCGTTTGCTTCTTATAAGAAATGTGGTTTGTAAGTTTAGGTATAGAAGAAAAGAAACAACAGAAAATCATGAAAACCTGCAAAAAAGCTTGTTAAACTCTTTAGACTATTTTTGAAGTTACCTTCTTCAGAAAAATTATCCCGTCTCCATGCAGGAGTGTCTATTTCAACCGGAAGCATTGCGTCAGTGCCATAAACCATTGTGAATGGTGCTTCTTTGGTTGTGGAGTGTGGAGTTGTATGGTACGACCATAGCACCTGTACTTATCATGTTGAATATTTTATACTCGTTAAGCTATCACTAGGTGATTTTTGCTGTTGGAGAATTCATAAAGAGAAACATAATAGGTGCAAAAAATTACCTCATGAAGATGTTCTGCCCAAAGGCTTTTGGCGGTTTCCAGTTTTTTCTTGATTCCATTTAGAATTACTTTATTTGCTGACTCTGCCTGACCATTAGCTTGGGGGTGAACCACTGAGACGAATTTTGTTAATATTCCTAGCTGTTTACAGAAATCTACTACTGTAGCACTAGCGAACTGAGTCCCATTATCTGATACTATGAATCTGGGGAGGCCAAAGCGGCATATGATCTTCTTCCAGTAAAACTTTTTTACTCTGTCAGCTGTGATTTTGGCGACTGCCTCTGCTTCGATCCACTTGGTGAAATAATCTACTCCCACAATAAGGAACTTCAACTGTCCTGGTGCTAACGGAAAAGGCCCTACGATGTCTACTGCCCACTTGTGAAAAGGCCAAGGCGAATATACCGACGTTAATTCATGTGCCGAGGCGTGCTTCTTATCTGAAAACCTTTGGCATTTATCACATTTTCGAACGTACTCGCAGCTATCTTGAAGCATAGTAGGCCAGTAATATCCTGCTCGGAGCAACTTTGCAGCAAGAGCGCGCCCTCCAATGTGACTTCCACAAACTCCTTCGTGAACTTCCAAAAGAACTAGCTCTGTCTCGCCTTCAGCCAAGCAACGTAACATTGGTGTAGCCTTTCCCATTTTATAAAGCTTACCTGATATAATGGTGAATCTGGAAGCCCTTCTCCGAACAATCTGCTCCTCATCTTCATTCTTCGCTTTGAAAGATCCTGTCAAGTACTTTAACAAGGGCGTCATCCACCCTTCACTCTCTTCTGTTAATGCGTTTACTTCTAAAATTTCCGTGCATGGAGCCGTGATTACTTCTTGGATGACAGTTCTGTTATTGCCTGGTCTTTTGGTGCTGGCGAGCTTGGCGAGTAAGTCTGCCCGGGCATTTTGTTCTCTTGGGACGTGAATGGCTTCGAAGAACTTAAAAGTAGCTGCTAAATTCTGAACTTTGGTCAAATACTTGACAAGTTGGGCGTCTTTGGTCTGATATTCTCCTGTGATCTGACTAGTTACCAGCTGAGAATCACTTTTTGCTCGTAGGTTCTCAGCTCCCATCTCTCTTGCCAGGGTCATTCCCGCGATGAGTGCTTCATATTCTGCTTGATTATTGCTTGCTTTGAACTCGAAGCGAAGGGATTGTTCAATTAACAGCTCATTGGGTCCTTCTAACACTACCCCTGCCCCACTTCCTTTTAGATTGGAAGAGCCGTCAACTGATAACATCCACACATATGGTACCTCCTCTTCAATTGGGGGAGAGAATTCTACGACGAAGTCGGCTAGAACCTGCGACTTGATTACTCCTCTTGGTACAAACTGAATGTCGTACTCTAACAATTCTATGGACCAAGCTACCATCCTTCCTGCTAAATCCGGCTTACCCAGTACCTGCTTGACAAGATAGTTTGATCTGACCACGACCTTGTGACTTTGAAAGTAAGGGCGTAACTTCCTCGCTGTGGTTACCACAGCTAAAGCCAAACGTTCAATTTTCTGATACCGCAGCTCTGCTCCTTTAAGAACTCTGCTGACAAAATAGACTGGTTTTTCTCCTGCCTCTGAGTCTTCTACCAACACTGTACTGATGGCATTATCGGAAATCGCCAGATACAGAAAAAGGATGGCGCCTTTGCTGGGACGATGTAGGACAGGCGGGCTTGAGAGGAAAACTTTCAGTTGTTGAAAAGCGTCTTCGCATTCTGGAGTCCATTCAAACTTCTCATTCTTTTTTATGGAAGCAAAGAAATAAAAAGCTTTGTCGCCCGCGCAAGATAAAAATCTGGAAATGGCAGCTAGGCGGCCTATCAGCTGCTGGACCTCCTTCAGGTTGGATGGGCTTCTCATGTTGATGATTGCTTGGCATTTATCTGGGTTAGCCTCGATTCCTCTGCTTGTTAACAAAAATCCCAGAAACTTTCCAGCCTGCACCCCAAAAGAGCATTTTGATGGGTTCAGGCGTATGTTGTACTTCCTCACTTGCCCTAAAATTTCGTCTAGATCCTTAGTATGGTTGCCATTCTCCTTGGTTTTAGCTACCAAGTCATCAATGTACACTTCCAGATTACGTCCTATTTGCCCCGCGAACGCCATATCCATACTTCTTTGAAATGTTGCGCCTGCATTCTTGAGGCCGAAAGGCATGACCTCGTAATGATAATTCTTGTTGTTGGTCATGAAAGCTGTCTTGGGAGCGTCCAAAGGGTCCATTCTAATTTGGTTATACCCAGAATAGGCGTCCATGAAACTTAAAGTTTTGAAGCCGGAAGCGTTGTCGATCAGATGGTCAATATTGGGTAGAGGATATGGATCCTTATGACAGGCCAAGTTCAGATCGGTGTAATCTACGCACATTCGCCATTTGCCATTTGATTTTTTTACCAGTACCGTGTTTGCCAACCATGTTGGGTATTGGATTTCGCTTATAAAACGAGCTTCTACCAGCTTGCGTACCTCTTCGTCCACTACTTTACGCCTTTCTTCGCCTAACTTTCTCTTCCGCTGTATGACTGGCTTAACATTTGGATTGATGGACAAATGGTGACAGGCTATCTTCGGGTCTATCCCAGGCATCTCTTCAGGCTTCCAAGCGAAGAGATCAAGGTTTCTCTGTAGAAGTGCGATGAGGGCGGCTTCCTCTGTAGGATCCAGGGCTGTTCCAATTTTGGTCTTCTGATGGTCTTCTGGGCCAATATATATCTCCTTCAAGTCTTCTGTTGGTTCTAAGCGTGGCTGTTGGAAATCCTCCCTTGGGTTAAGGTCTATCACGTTCACGGTGTGCTTTTGAACAATCTCATCTTTCTTCTTCTTCTGCAATCGCAGACTGCTATGATAACATTCTCTGGCTAACTTTTGGTCGCCCTTAACCGTTCCTTCCTTTCCGTTTTCTAGGGGGTACCTTATAACTAGAAACTTTGTAGATAAAAACCCCCCAACAGGTTAAAAGCAGGTCGCCCTATGATTATGTTGTAAGAATTAGGGCGTTGATTACCAAATACCTGACCCGTATTGTTTTTGCTGAGGAGCCGTATCCGAAAGTTGTCTTCAAAGTGACGTACCCTCGTACGTGCACCTGCTCTCCTGTGAAGCCTGCCAAAATTCCTTTGAAAGGTTGTAACTATTGAGGATCCAGGCCCATTCTTTCAAATGTCTCATAATATAGAATATCAGTTGAACTTCCTGTATCTACCGAAACTTTTTTCACGTCCCAGTTGAATATTTGGACGGTAATTACCATGGGGTCATCATCATGAGGGACGACGCCCTGGAAATCTTTGGGCGAGAAGTGAATCTCGGGCTCCTTTTCTTCTCTTGAGTCGTACTCTTGACATAACATCACTTGCCTGACATACTTCTTACGTGAGGAGTTGGATTCGCCACCACCTGAAAATCCTCCTGAAATAGTAGTCAAGGTGTGTCTTTTCTCTTCGCTGCTTGCCTCTTTTCTAGGTTTCTGAGATCTCCCTTCTCTATCAGTCTGGACGTATCCCCTTAACTTTCCATTCTGTATTAGTCGCTCAATCTCCCTTCTTAGGTGGAGGCAATCATTGGTGTCATGACCTTGAATTCTGTGGTACTTGCACCAACTGTTGGGCTCTGCTCCCATGCTCTTGTGTCCTGTTGCCTTAGCCTCTGGGATGATTTTTGCTTCGTAGACTTCCCTGAATATCTGTGCTGGGCGGGTATTCAAAGGTGTGAAGGCGCCCGGGCGGATCTTGGAGATGTAGGGTGCGTGGGGGCGCCTTTCCTGCCTCTTATAGAAAGATTGATCTCGGTCAGCCAGGGGCTGGTGATTTCTTCGATCTTGATTGGTGGAGGTGCGCTCTTTTGCATCCCTGGCTTTCTTTTCTGCGTTACTTTCTTCTCCCTTGATGTAACAGTCGGCTCTGGCGATAATCTCCTCCATGGAGTCGGCGGGTTTTTGCGCTAAAGATTCATTGAATTGTCCCGCCCTTAAACCGTTTTGGAAAGCTCCCACAAAAACCTCTTGATTGGGGTTGACTACCTTGATGGTGGTATCGTTGAATCTGGCTAGGTAATCTCGCAGTGACTCCGTGTGTCCCTGACGGACGTTGAAAAGGCTGGTGGCGGAGACTTTTCGATGGCGACTTGCCGCGAATTGCTGAGTGAGCTTCCTGGTCATGTCTGGGTAACTCATGATAGAGAAACGAGGGAGGTTCATGTACCAACGCAAAGCTGCATCGGTTAGGGTTCCTGCGAAGAGTTTGCACTTGAGAGAGTCAGTAGAGCCCACAACGGCCATGCGAGTGTTGAACGCCGTTATGTGCTCCACCGGGTCGCTCTTCCCGTCAAAAGGTGACAAATGAGGAGGTTTGAAGTGTTCTGGTACTGGGGCGTTCCAGATCTCTACTGAAAGAGGCTGTGGCTCTGGGTTCACCATCTCGCCATGTTGGGATTCGTCTCGCTCCTCTTGTTGTTTCTGCTGAACGGTTTCCACCGAGGCGCACAGAGCCTCGTTCTGCTCTCGTAAGAGAGCCATGTCGGTTCTCAGGGTCTCGAAATCCTCCGGGGTGGCCATGAGGAAAGCGGCGGCTGCTCTGGGATCTGAGAAGCTCTGAATGCTGGACTTTCTGAATCACAGAGGTATGACTCGGAAAGCTGATGAGGGTTCCTGAACCACGGTTGTGATTCAAGAAGGTGGTCTAGGTTAGTTTTACCTTTTCCCACAGACGGCGCCAACTGTACTTGTAAAAAGTACGAGTAGTGAATACTAGGGTTTTGTCTGTCTATTAGGGTTTATACTGGTTATTGGATGCCTTGAGAATGCTCTCAAGGGTCGTATTTATAGCCTGCCGTGGGCTTGGGCTTTGATGGCTTGGTCTCCGAGCCATAGGGGTATTCTAGTATTTTAGGCGGGTTCTAGAGGTTTACTTAAGGCGGCGCCCTGGAAAGGACGCGCCTTGGGCCTTAGAGCTCTTCTGGAGGGCGCTAAGGCCTCCTGGGGGGTCTGCAGGTCCTTCTAGAGGTCCTTAAGACTCTTAGGAATATTATGACGGTCCATAGCCCAACAAGCATGAGTCTTGGGACAAGGCGAAGTGGTTTAAGTTATCTGGACTAAACGTAGGGGTCCTTTAGGAAGGATCCTATAAGTTTCTTGAGGAAATTCAATGACGGTCCAAAGCCCAACAAGCACGAGTCTTGGGACAAGGCGAAGTGGTTTAAGTTATCTGGACTAAACGTAGGGGTCCTTTAAGTTTCTTGATAGCTTCGAAGGGTTGTTATATCACCATTAAGTCATAGGTCCCTGCTGTATCGAAAAAAGTTTGCTTTATCTAAGTCTTCCTTTTTAGTATAGGTTCCTAATCTACAGCGTGATATATCCCGCCTTGTTTTCTGGAAGGGCGAGATAGACGTTCCTTGGAATGTTGGCGAGGACTTTCACCTGCAAAACAGATCGAACGGTGTAGATTTCTTGACTCTTCAGTTGTTGTGACGTGTTTACATCTCGTCCTGCCATGCACGTGTTTCCACTTTTTTGCAGAGAAAGCGCGCTTTTTGAGGCGACTTTAACTCTTCCGTTCCTATATATTAGCGCTTCACTTCCTCTGCAATACCTTATTTCATCCTTTTGCTTATCACTAGTTTTCGCTTCGTCTATTCTCTGCTTCCGTTTTCTCTTGTTTCAGCGCAGCCGTTTATTCCGATTTCCCCCCGTCGACTCTCCGATTTCTTCCAGGTAAACCCTTGTCCTTTCTCCTTTACTTCTTTTTGAACTAGTCGTTTTAGGCTTTGTAACGATGGTAGTTATTAAGGAATGCGATGAACAAGGTAGAGAGGTCGTTCCCTCTGACCCTAAAGAACTTAACAAATTACGAATGGCCTGTTTGAAACATGGGACCCGTCCCAACGGCGTTATAGATTGGGATGCCTATTTTCGTAGTCTTCCGAACGACACAACCACAGATGAGTCGTCTGATAGCGATAGTAGTGATGACTGAAGTTCCAATAGTGATTGCGTTTTGCTCTATTCTACTTCAGGTGTAAATCGGAGTCAAGAGATTTGCTTATTTAGGCCTGCCTTGATAGAGAGAGAAGACGCAATCATGACGGGTGTGATAATGAGATATTTTGCTCCGGAAGTGACGGGTGTGGCTTCGCTGTATACGGTGGACGCGGCGATCAATTTTATAAGGAGTGAGATGGATATCTCGTCGACGGGACATGAAGAAGATGTCGAACTACTGCGGTGTGACGAGGGCGAGAGGGTGTGTTCGCAATCTTTGATGGGCGAGGAGTATTTCATGTATGGGGCGGTCCTTGAAGAATTCGGCGTGAAGCTTCCACTAAGTCCTTTTGAGATGGACGTGTTGAAATTTATGAACGTGGCGCCTTCTCAAATCCGCCCGAATAGTTGGGTGTTCATCCGAGGTTTTGAGATTCTGTGCAAGGCGCTGAGTTTTGAACCCTTGGTCGGTCCCTTTTTATACTTTAATGGGACTAAAGATGTTAGTAGAGGGACATGGGTAACAATCTGCGCTCATCCAGGTAAGAAGTTGTTCCCGCCGTATGCTTCTAACTTCAAAAAAGGTTGGAAAGATACTTTCGTCAAAGTGAAGGGGGCGCTTAACTGTTCTGTGGCTTCTGTTCTATCGGAGGGAAAACCAAAGTTTCCACTGGTTTGGACTGTATCTCCAGCTGCTATAATGGGCTATAATTTCGAAAGAATGACACCTTATGAACGATGGATTGTTTGCTGCTTAGAGAGAATGCTACACTGCGATATCCATGATCTCTTGGATAAAGAGGGCGATACAGGAGATCTAGAGAACTACTTGCGTGAGTGGTTTTACTAAAATATCCAAATTTATTTTTGTCATACGATTATCCTACGACCATTTATTTTTTGACTTTCTTTCTAATCTTTTCCTCTTTTGTAGAATCAAAAATGCCGCCACTTACTCCTGCTGAAAGGAAAAAGTATCTCGCCGAGTTGAAGGCGAGGAAGACTGCTGAAGGTTACACAACTAGTGACCCTGCTGGGGTGCAGCATAGGCGGGTGAAAAGAAAAGATCCACCCTCGAAGACTACGGTGGGTTCGTCTTCGACAGGTGCAGAACTGCTAGAGACGCCTGCCACTGATGGCGCGGCTGCTGAGGTCTCGGCTCTCCTTCCCGAAAGAAAATCAGGAGTGGGAAGGGCGATAGCCAAAAACATCACCTAATTGCAGAGGGAACGGAGAGGAGGATAACGCCGGCGACTACCTCTATAAACGAAAAGGTAGTAGAGTCCTTCTGGCATAAGGACTTCAATTTCCGGAAGTAAGTATTCTCTCGGTTGTTTGCTTTGCCACTTTTTTCCTTATTTCTTTATTTGTATTATTGACGAATATTTCTTCTTATGGTTATATTAGGTATATGGGCGAGAACGTTCCCTTTTGTGAAGTCGATGTGGACGCCGGTGTGAAGAGCAGATTTGGTGACTTGGTGATGGATGCCGGGGAATCTGCCTTGAGAATTCTGATGCTAAATCATACTATGGAGAGAAAGTATGGTGATTTGGAGAAAAAGTGCAAAGATGCTGATGAAGATGTGGAGAAGTGGAGACATCAGGCGACTGGGTTGCAGACCCGCCTTGCTGAAGCTTTGGAATCAAAACAAAAGGCTGTGGACTTGATGAAATCCTTCGAAGTCAAAGCTGTCGAAGCTATCTCTGAGCTTGAAGCTGTTAAGCTGGAACGGAACGCGTTCCAGGAAAAGAACTTGAAACTGGAGGGAGAAGTTGATGAATGCAAGGGGGCACTTATGGAGTATTTCGACGATGGTTTCGAGAGGGCTCGTGCGCAAGCTGCGCACTTCTATCCTGAAGGGAATTTTGCCGATATGGATGCTGGGAAAGTAATTGTCGATGGCAGCTTGTAGATGAGGAGTGACTCCAATCTTAAAGTTTTTTTTTTTTTTTTTAGTTTTATGGCGACCCTGCGTGGCGCTTCAGTTGTTTTGTATTTTGGGCGACCTTTTACGGCGCCCAGCTGACTCTTTGCTTAATAATGATCCTCCCGGATTTACGAATTTTTATATTGTCTTTAGACGTGGTAATGATTTTTGAGTTTACGAGCTTTCACGATGTTCCTTTAAATAGTTTTATCCTAGCAAGTGTTCAAAAGTATTGAATCTACTTATAAGCGTCTCTTCATTTATCATAACGTGATCTTTCATCTAATACTTTATAATTTGAGCAAATTCAGTGAGACTTTAATAATTTGCTGGCTTTGCGATACAAACCTCTTATGAAAATATGCTACAAAGTATTTCATAATATTGCGCTACCAGGCGTTTTATAGGGTTGCGCTATGAGGCGACTTACAAGGTTGCGCTACGAGGGGTCTTTCAGGGGCGGCGCTACATGGCGGCTTACAAGGTGCGCTACGAGGCGTCTTTCAGGGGCGGCGCTACATGGCGACTTACAACGTGCGCTACGTGGCGTCTTTTAGGGGCGGCGATACATGGCGACTTACAAGGTGCGCTACGTGGCGTCTTTCAGGGGCGGCGCTACATGGCGACTTACAAGGTGCGCTACGTGGCGTCTTTCAAGGGCGGCGCTACATGGCGACTTACAAGGTGCGCTACGTGGCGTCTTTCAGGGGCGGCGCTACATGGCGACTTACAGCTTCTATCTCAGAGCCCTCTTGGGGTTGAGTTTTCACTGCCCAGTTGGGTCTTACGACTTCTATAATTACTTGTTGTCTTCTCTTATTTACTCGACCATAATTTTTACAAGGTGCGCTACGTGGCGCTGTTCCTCCTTGCTACTAAAATCAACAGTATTAGTTGTAGATAATAAAGGAAAAGAGAGAAATGGCATATATTTTTTGAAGGAGATAGGGTGCCTCGTTAAAAACCCCTGCCCTTGCAGGGGAAAAGAGTGCTACCCAGTCCCTTTTTATTAAGCAAATAACATAAAGCAAAGCATGTAGCTGGTCCGGTTTAAAAAGAAATAATAATACGGCAAGAAAAAACAAAAAACTGGCCTATAAGGCTCTAACTATAATAATGACGTAGGTTGACCACATTCCAGGTGCGTGACATTGCTTCTCCGTTCATCTCTTCTAATTTATAGGCTCCATGAGGGAACTTCTCTCTGATCTTGTAAGGACCCTCCCAGTTTGGGAGCAGCTTCCCAATCCTAGTTGGGGCGACCACCTTTTTCAGCACGAGATCGCCTACTTTCATTTCTCGGGGGATAACTCTTGAATTGTATCGGCGAGCTGCTCTCTGTTTGGCAGCGAACTCTCTGATGTGAGCCTGCTCTCTGACTTCATCGATCATGTCCAAGCTACAACGGATGCCTATCTCGTTTGCTTCTTATAAGAAATGTGGTTTGTAAGTTTAGGTATAGAAGAAAAGAAACAACAGAAAATCATAAAAACCTGCAAAAAAGCTTGTTAAACTCTTTAGACTATTTTTGAAGTTACCTTCCTCAGAAAAATTATCCCGTCTCCATGTAGGAGTGTCTATTTCAACCGGAAGCATTGCGTCAGTGCCATAAACCATTGTGAATGGTGCTTCTTTGGTTGTGGAGTGTGGAGTTGTATGGTACGACCATAGCACCTGTACTTATCATGTTGAATATTTTATACTCGTTAAGCTATCACTAGGTGATTCTTGCTGTTGGAGAATTCATAAAGAGAAACATAATAGGTGCAAAAAATTACCTCATGAAGATGTTCTGCCCAAAGGCTTTTGGCGGCTTCCAATTTTTTCTTGATTCCATTTAGAATTACTTTATTTGCTGACTCTGCCTGACCATTAGCTTGGGGGTGAACCACTGAGACGAATTTTGTTAATATTCCTAGCTGTTTACAGAAATCTACTACTGTAGCACTAGCGAACTGAGTCCCATTATCTGATACTATGAATCTGGGGAGGCCAAAGCGGCATATGATCTTCTTCCAGTAAAACTTTTTTACTCTGTCAGCTGTGATTTTGGCGACTGCCTCTGCTTCGATCCACTTGGTGAAATAATCTACTCCCACAATAAGGAACTTCAACTGTCCTGGTGCTAACGGAAAAGGCCCTACGATGTCTACTGCCCACTTGTGAAAAGGCCAAGGCGAATATACCGACGTTAATTCATGTGCCGGGGCGTGCTTCTTATCTGAAAACCTTTGGCATTTATCACATTTTCGAACGTACTCGCAGCTGTCTTGAAGCATAGTAGGCCAGTAATATCCTGCTCGGAGCAACTTTGCAGCAAGAGTGCGCCCTCCAATGTGACTTCCACAAACTCCTTCGTGAACTTCCAAAAGAACTAGCTCTGTCTCGCCTTCAGCCAAGCAACATAACATTGGTGTAGCCTTTCCCATTTTATAAAGCTTATCTGATATAATGGTGAATCAGGAAGCCCTTCTCCGAACAATCTGCTCCTCATCTTCATTCTTCGCTTTGAAAGATCCTGTCAAGTACTTTAACAAGGGCGTCATCCACCCTTCACTCTCTTCTGTTAATGCGTTTACTTCTAAAATTTCCGTGCATGGAGCCGTGATTACTTCTTGGATGACAGTTCTGTTATTGCCTGGTCTTTTGGTGCTGGCGAGCTTGGCGAGTAAGTCTGCCCGGGCATTTTGTTCTCTTGGGACGTGAATGGCTTCGAAGAACTTAAAAGTAGCTGCTAAATTCTGAACTTTGGTCAAATACTTGACAAGTTGGGCGTCTTTGGTCTGATATTCTCCTGTGATCTGACTAGTTACCAGCTGAGAATCACTTTTTGCTCGTAGGTTCTCAGCTCCCATCTCTCTTGCCAGGGTCATTCCCGCGATGAGTGCTTCATATTCTGCTTGATTATTGCTTGCTTTGAACTCGAAGCGAAGGGATTGTTCAATTAACAGCTCATTGGGTCCTTCTAACACTACCCCTGCCCCACTTCCTTTTAGATTGGAAGAGCCGTCAACTGATAACATCCACACATATGGTACCTCCTCTTCAAGTGGGGGAGAGAATTCTACGACGAAGTCGGCTAGAACCTGCGACTTGATTACTCATCTTGGTACAAACTGAATGTCGTACTCTGACAATTCTATGGACCAAGCTACCATCCTTCCTGCTAAATCCGGCTTACCCAGTACCTGCTTGACAGGATAGTTTGATCTGACCACGACCTTGTGACTTTGAAAGTAAGGGCGTAACTTCCTCGCTGTGGTTACCACAGCTAAAGCCAAACGTTCAATTTTCTGATACCGCAGCTCTGCTCCTTTAAGAACTCTGCTGACAAAATAGACTGGTTTTTCTCCTGCCTCTGAGTCTTCTACCAACACTGTACTGATGGCATTATCGGAAATCGCCAGATATAGAAAAAGGATGGCGCCTTTGCTGGGACGATGTAGGACAGGCGGGCTTGAGAGGAAAACTTTCAGTTGTTGAAAAGCGTCTTCGCATTCTGGAGTCCATTCAAACTTCTCCTTCTTTTTTATGGAAGCAAAGAAAGAAAAAGCTTTGTCGCCCGCGCAGGATAAAAACCTGGAAAGGGCAGCTAGGCGGCCTGTCAGCTGCTGGACCTTCTTCAGGTTGGATGGGCTTCTCATGTTGATGATTGCTTGGCATTTATCTGGGTTAGCCTCGATGCCTCTGCTTGTTAACAAAAATCCCAGAAACTTTCCAGCCTGCACCCCAAAAGAGCATTTTGATGGGTTCAGGCGTATGTTGTACTTCCTCACTTGCCCGAAAATTTCGTCTAGATCCTTAGTATGGCTGCCATTCTCCTTGGTTTTAGCTACCAAGTCATCAATGTACACATCCAAATTACGTCCTATTTCCCCGGCGAACGCCATATCCATACTTCTTTGAAATGTTGCGCCTGCATTCTTGAGGCCGAAAGGCATGACCTCGTAATGATAATTCTTGTTGTTGGTCATGAAAGCTGTCTTGGGAGCGTCCAAAGGGTCCATTCTAATTTGGTTGTACCCAGAATAGGCGTCCATGAAACTTAAAGTTTTGAAGCCGGAAGCGTTGTCGATCAGATGGTCAATATTGGGTAGAGGATATGGATCCTTATGACAGGCCAAGTTCAGATCGGTGTAATCTACGCACATTCGCCATTTGCCATTTGATTTTTTTACCAGTACCGTGTTTGCTAACCATGTTGGGTATTGGATTTCGCTTATAAAACGAGCTTCTACCAGCTTGCGTACCTCTTCGTCCACTGCTTTACGCCTTTCTTCGCCTAACTTTCTCTTCCACTGTATGACTGGCTTAACATTTGGATTGATGGACAAATGGTGACAGGCTATCTTCGGGTCTATCCCAGGCATCTCTTCAGGCTTCCAAGCGAAGAGATCAAGGTTTCTCTGTAGAAGTGCGATGAGGGCGGCTTCCTCTGTAGGATCCAGGGCTGTTCCAATTTTGGTCTTCTGGGCCAATAGATATCTCCTTCAAGTCTTCTGTTGGTTCTAAGCGTGGCTGTTGGAAATCCTCCCTTGGGTCAAGGTCTATCACGTTCACAGTGTGCTTTTAAACAATCTCATCTTTCTTCTTCTTCTGCAATCGCAGACTGCTATGATAACATTCTCTGGCTAACTTTTGGTCGCCCTTAACCGTTCCTACCTTTCCGTTTTCTAGAGGGTACTTCATAACTAGAAACTTTGTAGATAAAAACCCCCCCAACAGGTTAAAAGCAGGTCGCCCTATGATTATGTTGTAAGAATTAGGAGCGTTGATTACCAAATACCTGACCCGTATTGTTTTTGCTGAGGAGCCGTATCCGAAAGTTGTCTTCAAAGTGACGTACCCTCGTACGTGCACCTGCTCTCCTGTGAAGCCTGCCAAAATTCATTTGAAAGGTTGTAACTGTTGAGGATCCAGGCCCATTCTTTCAAATGTCTCATAATATAGAATATCAGCTGAACTTCCTGTATCTACCAAAACTCTTTTCACGTCCCAGTTGAATATTTGGACGGTAATTACCATGGGGTCATCATCATGAGGGACGACGCCCTGGAAATCTTTGGGCGAGAAGTGAATCTCGGGCTCCTTTTCTTCTCTTGAGTCGTACTCTTGACATAACATCACTTGCCTGACATACTTCTTACGTGAGGAGTTGGATTCGCCTCCACCTGAAAATCCTCCTGAAATAGTATTCAAGGTGTGTCTTTTCTCTTCGCTGCTTGCCTCTTTTCTAGGTTTCTGAGATCTCCCTTCTCTATCAGTCTAAACGTATCCCCTTAACTTTCCATTCTGTATTAGTCGCTCAATCTCCCTTCTTAGGTGGAGGCAATCATTGGTGTCATGACCTTGAATTCTGTGGTACTTGAACCAACTGTTGGGCTCTGCTCCCATGCTCTTGTGTCCTGTTGCCTTAGCCTCTGGGATGATTTTTGCTTCGTAGACTTCCCTGAATATCTGTTCTGGGCGGGTATTCAAAGGTGTGAAGGCGCTCGGGCGGATCTTGAAGATGTAGGGTGCGTGAGGGCGCCTTTCCTGCCTCTTATAGAAAGATTGATCTCGGTCAGCCAGGGGCTGGTGATTTCTCCGATCTTGATTGGTGGAGGTGCGCTCTTTTGCATCCCTGGCTTTCTTTTCTGCGTTACTTTCTTCTCCCTTGATGTAACAGTTGGCTCTGGCGATAATCTCCTCCATGGAGTCGGCGGGTTTTTGCGCTAAAGATTCATTGAATTGTCCCGCCCTTAAACCGTTTTGGAAAGCTCCCACAAAAACCTCTTGATTGGGGTTGACTACCTTGATGGTGGTATCGTTGAATCTGGCTAGGTAATCTCGTAGTGACTCCGTGTGTCCCTGACGGACGTTGAAAAGGCTGGTGGCGGAGACTTTTCGATGGTGACTTGCCGCGAATTGCTGAGTGAGCTACCTGGTCATGTCTGGGTAACTCATGATAGAGAAATGAGGGAGGTTCATGTACCAACGCAAAGCTGCATCGGTTAGGGTTCCTGCGAAGAGTTTGCACTTGAGAGAGTCAGTAGCGCCCACAACGGCCATGCGAGTGTTGAACGCCGTTATGTGCTCCACCGGATCGCTCTTCCCGTCAAAAGGTGACAAATGAGGAGGTTTGAAGTGTTCTGGTACTGGGGCGTTCCAGATCTCTACTGAAAGAGGCTGTGGCTCTGGGTTCTCCATCTCACCATGTTGGGATTCGTCTCGCTCCTCTTGTTGTTTCTGCTGAACGGTTTCCACCGAGGCGCGCAGAGCCTCATTCTGCTCTCGTAAGAGAGCCATGTCGGTTCTCAGGGTCTCGAAATCCTTTGGGGTGGCCATGAGGAAAGCGGCGGCTGCTCTGGGATCTGAGAAGCTCTGAATGCTGGACTTTCTGAATCACAGAGGTATGACTCGGAAAGCTGATGAGGGTTCCTGAACCACGGTTGTGATTCAAGAAGGTGGTCTAGGTTAGTTTTACCTTTTCCCACAGACGGCGCCAACTGTACTTGTAAAAAGTACGAGTAGTGAATACTAGGGTTTTGTCTGTCTATTAGGGTTTAGACTGATTATTGGATGCCTTGAGAATGCTCTCAAGGGTCGTATTTATAGCCTGCCGTGGGCTTGGGCATTGATGGCTTGGTCTCCGAGCCATAGGGGTATTCTAGTATTTTAGGCGGGTTCTAGAGGTTTACTTAAGGCGGCGCCCTGGAAAGGACGCGCCTTGGGCCTTAGAGCTCTTCTGGAGGGCGCTAAGGCCTCCTGGGGGGTCTGCAGGTCCTTCTAGAGGTCCTTGAGACTCTTAGGAATATTATGACGGTCCACTTCTATACTTATATATATAAAGAAAACTTATATATAAAGAAAACTACCCCTTTCAACACTTTTGGGTTGGATTTTTCTTTCCAAAAATACCTTAATTTTCAATATAAAAAACACATGTTACAAATAAATAAGAATAAATTTAAATATTAAAACAAATGTAACAAATACGATATGAATATATGTATATTTGTTTTTTTTTTTCTAACTTTTTCATTTAAAAAAAATAGATGAGTATATTTATACTAACTTTTTCATTATTCCAATTATACTCTTAAACAACTTTTTCTATAATAAAGATTGTTGTCCGTGTCATTATAAAAAAAAAACAAACATTTATATTTTTTCTTTTAATCAAAACCAAAATTTCATAAAAAAAAATACCGCTCATAATTTTCAATCGTTAGCGCAATAAAAAGAGCAGAAAGACGGGCACGAGTGCCCGTTTTTCGCTAGTTTATATAACGTGTTGATCAATTGTTTTTGTCTACCCTATATCAGGAATGTTATATATTGGTCATTAGATTAATGTGACGGTGAAAAATTGGCAGCAAAAGATCAAAACATTTAATCTAAGAGGTAGAAAATATCTTCATTACAATTTATTAGAAAAGATAAAATATACCGTAAAAAAAAAGATAACATATATTATGTAATATCCAACATTCATTCTTGTCAATGATTTGGAAATCTTATCAGTTAGCAAATGGAAAAGACTAAACATTCAAAAGAAAGTTGATAAAGCAATATCAATTATTTCATAATTTACTTGACAATAATTGTGATATGCATAATTGTCTAGTCACTTTAAACACAAGGTAATATTCTCAATAACCACAATCACATACCTTTTGGTGAAAACTAGAAAAAATTAATTACTTATTCCTTCAATTGCAAGAATGTTTTCCTTGTATAGTGATATCCGAGGACAAGAACCTGCTTTATAACCAAGCTCTTCAATCACTTGTGTGCTTAGATCAAACCAAGCTAATTCTGTATCTTTTTCTTGGAAGAAAATTTTCCCTTTCGTCCCCACTCCAATAGGAAGCTCAACGCAAGACAATGGTCCAACAATAAAGAGTTTGGTCCACGATTCCTTAATGCCGAATTCACCCAAAATTGCTATGTGAAAAGTATAGTAGTCTCCTCATGAAACGCGATCAAGGAAATGGACCCATTTAGCACCACTAAATTTATGGATGAAGCTTCAAATTTAAAACAATCTTCTTCATCTGAGGGTATGGGTGTTATACAGAACACCTCATTGCAATGGTAAAATGATACTAAACATAGTCTTGGAGGGCTACTCTCATCACCCAACCAATGACACACTCCATCCATGTAGACTTGGGTTCCCTCTATACAGTACAAAGAAGATGGCATGTCAATATCAACTCTCCTCCATGAGTTACTTCTTAGGCTATATATCTCCCAAAATTCATCCAAGTATATATCTTTCAATAAGGAGTCTGGAAATCTATCTTCCAATTCTCCTTGGATATCAAACCATACAAGACAGATGACCTTATAGTCGTTTGTAACACTGTCATAACCAAATCCATGAAGATAAGAAAATCCATCACCAATAACAAATTTCTTAACAACACCCGAGATAGGCAACTCAACCGACTCAAGAGGACTACGAGGAATGAGTTTTATTGCTTGAGTAGCTGGGTTCCACAATACAATTGGATGGACATTTTCATATTCATGAAGACAAAGTATGCCATTAATACTACCAAGACCAAAGATACGAAAATTATATAGAAGATCAATTGGATTTATGCAATCCAATTTTACTTTATTCTCAAGCCCCTCACCATAAAGAGAATATATAATAACTTCATTAGTTTCATCCAAGTCCTTCAGGAGGAGAGATGATTGGTCGTAATAAGAACAACAATTTAAATTACATTAGAAATTTCCACGGATCATGTTCATAAGATGTTGGTTTTCAAATAAAAGGGACCAAGATTTACGAACGCATCGAAATCGGTTCAAAGATTTAAGAGGGAGTTTGGATAAAATCGTGAAGGAAATATCATCTGGTATGTGATTGCTCACCTTTGCATTTGTTGCAGCCGCTGATTTCGTCTCCATCAACGCGAGACGAAGAGAGTCGAACTTTGCTTGCGAATTGCAATCTCAACCCTAAGTAACCACTGACCTTCTCAATCTCCTTTTCTATTTTACTTTTTGGAAATGTTTTCAATCTCCTAATATTTAACATATGTTTTGTTTTTCTCTTAAAAAAATATGAGAATTTCTTCTCCCCCGTACACTTTCTGTTTATTATTCCTGATTTGCCCCTCTCCGGGTTAACCAATATGGGTGAAATTTATTTTGATTGACTAATTTAATCCGTGCAAAATATAGTCGTAGTCATATATTTGAAACTTCTTATCTTCATCAGAACCCTCTCTCAAAATGACCTAAAAGATAACTTTTTTTTTTTAATTTGTGTTGCATTATTCAATCCAAATGTACATTGACTTTGTTTATGCAGTTTTTGTTTGAAAACAAAGGTAATGTGACCTAAATATATAATTTTTTTCTTGTTAAATTACTAAATTTAATAAGTAAAGTATATGATTATTTTTTTTGAGAGGTTGATTGTGTTATTGGTTGTGAATTATAACAAAAAAACAAACGATATTCATTCATTCATTCAAATTGATAAAGTATATCGATACAAATGATTAAATTCAAGGATGATTATGCGAGCAAACTCACAAGATCCATGAATACAAATGACTATATTCAAGTCTTTGGAATACTCATGTCTCCGGATCTACAACGTTGACGACACCAAAGTCATTGATTGGATCTAAACTTACAGAAAGCTAATCTTTCAACCTGAATACAATAAGCACTCCACTAACATAGAAAATTAAAAACACACTGCACAAAGATGAGAAATTAAAATAAACAGGGTCGTGCATAAATGAAAAAATCAAAAAAATAAATGAAAGAAGACTGAAAATATGTGGAAATCACTTATTTAAATAAAAGAGTATGAAAAACAATTCGGAGGGATAATTTTGGGTCAAAATTGACCCTAAATTACCCCTCTTCTATAGACAAGAAGAAGAAGTGGGTGACAAATATAGTTTAAGAAGGAGAGAAGAGAGAGAAATAATAATCGATGATGATGATGATAATAATAGTTATGATTTCAAGCTCTTGTGAAAGAGTTCCATCTCAACATTCCCAAGGACTGTGACAGTCCATTAAGCAAAGATTATATAAAGGTTTTTGTTCGTGGAAAATGCGTGAAATTCTCTCTTGTGGTCATAAACAGGTTCTTGGACAAAAATGAGGAAGAATATGCTGAGGTAGAGGTGACTGGCAACACTATGTGCAAGGGGATCACGACAAGGCATGTTAAGCAATGGCCTATAAAGGGTAAGATATCTTCAAGCAAGATGAGTGTCAAATATTCTTTGCTCCACAGGATAGGGGATGCAAATTGGGTTCACACAAATCATACCTCTACCATTGCTTCTTATTTAGGTAAATTTATCTATGTCGCCGGTACTAAAAGAAAATTTGATTTTGGTTCCTATGTGTATGAGAAAACCTTGAAGCATGCTCAAACCTATGCTGTGAAGATGCCTATAACATTCCCCTTTATCATTTGTGGTGTAATCTTGAGCCAACACCCTGAAATTTTGGTAAGTACTGATGTGGCGAGCAAGAGGGAAACTCCTTTGTCTCTTTACTACAAGTTGTTTGCAGGGATGCATGTCGCAGACATTGTCATGACATCTGAAGCTGCCATCTCAAATTATAAGGAAGGGATCCTTGGTGAGATTAAAGAGGTGTCCAAATCTTTGGAGGAAACAATCACGTCTTTCACTCAAAGGAAGGCTAGCGTGGACAATTTGATCATAACGTTGTCAGCTGAGAAGGAGGATGAAGACATGGCTGAAGGCAATGAGGATGCTGCTAGTAATGATGGTGGAGGAAATTCCAATGCAGGTGATGAAAATGATGATGAAACAGATGGAAGTGAAGACATTTGATGTATCCTGTTTCTCTTATCTTCCTGTATTTTATTTTCTTTTGCTTTTGTACTTTCATTTGTGGGCTATGCCCTGGATATGTTTTCACTATATGTGTCTATTCTTTGTACTAGCCTAATGCTCCTAACACTACTCTGCTGCTACTTCTGCTTCTGAATGCATGGTTATTTTTGTCATAACACGGTAAGCAAGCAAGTGAGGACAAAACATGCTGAAAAGACTCGTGTTGGTTTATAGGGTCAGTCGACAATGCTTAAAGTCGTCTGGGATGTTACAAATGGTATCAGAGCAGACATCTCCCAGTACGGTGTGGTCCGGAGACGAACTAGGCGGAAGCTGGTGGACATGTAACACCCAGGCTGACGAGGGCAAGGGAGTGGTCGCCGGTGCACAAGGCACGACAATGAGTGGCTCCCGACAGCTTCTAGAGGAACCGAATCACATCGGAATGAGAGGGATCCTGAAGCCATGTAGGTATGGGACTACATGGTTGAAGGAAGGCTTATAAGAATTGTTTGGTACTACATATATCAACAAGATGCATCTTCTTTTTGGTAGCCCATTCTATAAGAACTCCACAGTTAAGCATGCTTGACTTGGAGTAGTCTTTGGATGGGTGACCTACCGGAAAGTTTCCCCATAAACGTGCGAGTGAGGACAAAACATGTTGAAAAGACTCGTGTTGGTTTTTAGTGTCAGTCGACAATTCTTAAAGTCGTCTGGGATGTTACAAATGTTGAAGATTTAATTTGTTACTTTCTTTCAAGAAGAGTTCTTTTGTTAAAATGAAAGAAGGTATGTTTTGTATCCCTCCTGTTCTTGATTATTATGCAAGTGTTTTATGGTTAATTGAAGATGTGTGCAACAAAGGTTGTTTTAGCCAAAATTAGCCAAAGGGGAAGATTGTTAGGTTTGTAGTTTGTTAATTTGCCGCATTTTGTTAAAACAAGTGTTATAGCAAGATGTTGGACAAGATGTCTTGACATGTCGGTACAATATCATAGCGTACCTTGTTTTGCTTTCTTGGATGTTGTATTTTTATGTGAGATATCTGATGATTCTATGAAGATATGATTCACGTGAAGTTGTAACCAAGAAACGTGTATTCTATGAGCATCAAGAGGCAGTTTGAGCTTTGCGTGTTTCTTAAGTGTGATGTTGTAATATTTAAGGAAACAAGATATATGCTTCAAGAATTGTGTGCTGAAGACCGTATTGGATCAGCTATGTGTGTTTAGCCCGATTTGATCTTCAAACCGATGCTCTACTCTGACTATATAAAGGAAGACTGTAAACCTAATGTAACGACTGAAGCCATCATTTAGGGGTTTAGTCTATCCATTGTTGTTTGTGAGCCACTCTTGTATATATCACCTTGATGTTAGAGCTGGACTGTTAGTTGAGTTGTAAGTTGTGAATCACTTATAAGTTTTTAAGCAAGTGTGGATTTTGTTTTACGGAGTGTGTCTCCATTTCATTTGTATTTGTTGATTATCACTGGTTAGTGATTGAGGGGAAGCGAGATGAGTCTCATATCTAGGTGTGTCTTAGATAAAAATTACACGGGTAGTGATTATGTGCGAAGCTAGTAGACCAGAGGTTAGTTATGCAGGCTTGAAATTAATACTATTATAGTGAATTTCCTTTCTAGTTTGGAGGCCCCCAGACGTAGGTTACGTTGCATCGAATTTGGTTAACAAATAACTTGTTCATTTTACTTTCTGCCTTTATCTTTAAGTTGTTATTCTTGTTGTCATGATGTCATGACATTATTCTTGACATTTCGCTTGTCTTGACATCGTTCTCAACATCTTTTACTGTGTGTCAGAATTTGAGAGTTTTTATAAGTTAAGCTGTTTTATGATTAATTAAGTCAAAAATATGTTTTCGTGTGTGTTAAGTGTTTATGATGGGGTGTTTGACCTATGACACTATTTTTGAAAGGTTGGAAGATGTTGGTGTTGAATTAGGGCTTTTTGAAGTGATGAGTTAGTGAAATTCGCATTTGAAACACAGTTTTCTGAATAGTTTGATGCTACCAAAATCATGAGATAGGTTGTTGAGATTAATCCCCCCCAATTAAGTTCTTCACCAACTAACCTAATTCGCACCAATTACGTTCTTCTCCAATCTCGTTTTTCTATTGAATGGAGTCTAGTATAGGCTCTGATTAGGATTGTCGGGATTATATGTTTATTTATTTTTGAGATTATGTTGATACCATTTTGTTTATGTATTATGAGACATGATACAGGTTGTTGAGATTTCTTGATACATGTATCCGAGATAATTCAGATATTGTTTTTATTCCGCTATGAGATTTATGAAAACTGAATTATGCATGTTTTTGAGAAAAGGATGACGTAGCATCTTGAACTCTTTTGATTCAATGATTTTAATTGTATTAATTATTGCATGTGGAGTTCAAGGGTGTTAGATTGATCATTAAGCAAACATCTTAGGAAATTAAGTAGTAATCATTATAATGATAAAGTAATAAATAAAAATTCAAAAGTTTGGCAGAAGAAGAAAGTAGAACCTGAAATTGTAAAAAGAAGTTTGTATGAGAGAGATATGCAAGCAAGATAAATTCAAAGAAAGAATTTTAGACATTGGTATTGGCTGAACTTCATGTGATTATAATCAACATAACTAATAACTTGACAAAGAAAAACAGAAGATAAAGAAAGCGCGGTGGAATCAGGTTCACAAGTATAATTGCGGGTGCACGTGATATTATCAGGACCTATGTGATGGTATCAAGAACCTGGTCGATGCGAATACGTAGAAACTAAGTGAAACAACTGGAAGTAAAATTCTATTTTGCTGGGTTATTCTTTGTCTCAGAGAGTTACTGGTATAAGTTTGCAGAATACGGAGTTATAAGCATTATTGGGACAGCTCGGATCATGTAGGTTGGATCAGTAACACATAAAAGAAAGCAAAAATATTTTCATACACAGTTATCAATTAAGAGCATATTTTGTATTGGTCGACTTTTGATGCATTGATTTCAAATAGAACAAATAACAATCAAACCTTAATACTTTAGGGTATCCATAGCCCAACATCTTGAATAAGCTTCTTTCCGGAAGCATCCTATTTGTTGACAGACTGCATATATACTCTCAAAAAGAAATTATTGTCTCGCACCTTCAGCAATCACAATAACCTACATTGCAATAAATCCTACACATTAAATCGATGTTGTCAATTGCTGATCACATTGAATAGAACAATATTGCTATAGCATTGTTGTAGCCACTACTTGACAATACCTAGTACAAAATAGTGTATAAAAAAATAATAGTGATTCCATTACACCATAGTGCCGTTATTGCATGCATTCAATGCATACATGAAGCAATGTTGGGGGTGCTACAAACATTGTGAATCTATTAAAAAATAATTTTTTTTATTACTTAAAGGCAGTTATTGAATGAACCATTAATTAAACTAATTAGTGTTACAACATTATAAACATCTAGGAAAATTTCCTCTGTATCGACCTATTAGCTTGTCGACACCGATACCATTTTCAAATCATTTAACTTCGTCGCTGATACTATTATAGCACGTTAAACCTCCTTAAATCTGGACTGCAACAAAACTACAATGGTACTAATAAATCCATCTACAATCCTTCCAGAACAAATCATAGGCTAGTACCAAAATGAAAATGGGAAATGCATCAAAAATCCCTTGAAAGGGACAACAACATGTCATGGGGATATGATTGTATAGTTTTTAAGCTTTTGACTTATATGGCCCAAACCATGTTCAAAGTTGTTTGATTAATTAATACTAGTGAATTGTACTCTCCATCATGGCCACTTCGAAGTAATCCTACACACATTTCCATTTCCTTTTTAACTTTTGCTTTGTAAATTCTGGAAGCTAATATCTGCAAGAATTACTGAAACCTCAATATTCCAAAATGAGATAAAAGCTGCTATAACATGTTAATGTTAGCAAACAAGTCATATAGGTTGAAACCAATAAATGTCATGCTTAACGTCATTGATATTAGTGTGTTTTACTTCCAAAATAAAAATGAACTAACATAACTTTGAGCAATATTTGTGTATTACTGTTGTCAGAAGCATTACTTGGACCAACATTAAAGCTCCCGCGTACGCTGGGTCCGGAAAGGGATCACACCATTTTGGTGTATGTACGGAAAGAATTTGCATTGAAATAGGGAGGAAGCCATCCAGATTTAAAGAATTTAGTCACGACATCAGTTACATCTTTGTGCACAATTTCCTCGTAGGTTTGGAAAAAGAAGGCTCCAAAGCCATCTGGCCCTGGTGCACCATCTAAGTTGAGATTAAAAAAAAAACTTTTATCTCTTATTTTGATGGAAGCATAGTAAGAATCCTGTTTGTAGTTTTATCAATGAGGTTTGGGATTACTTCATCCACAAGCATAGAATCCTGCAAAACAAAGTTAGTGGAAAACAAAGCATCATAATAATTCACAATATGATAAGATATTCTTTGGGGGTCTGTAATTATTTTATCTCCATTTCTTAGACAAGAAATGAGTTTTATTTTATTTTTATTTTTGTCACTCTGGAAATTTTGTGTTTCTGTCACCTACACATGCCAATTAAACTAGCTTTTTCTTTTCAAAATAGCTCTTGCTTGTTGAGGGCATCATCCAAATTACACTGAGAAATTTTTTCTTCTTTCATCAATTGATTAGTGTGTCCAGATATTTCAATTTGTTTTTGGACATCTGCAAGCTTTGTCTCTGCATCATTGACATAACTATGAATATTACCAAACACATCCTTATTCCATAGTTTAAGCTTGCTCTTCAATAACTTGAGTTTGGTGCTGAGAATGTGCATAGGGCTGCCTACTATTCTAGTATTCCAAGTATCAGCTATAAGTTGTTTACAATCATTATGGGGGACACATTTTTAGGAATTTGAAGTTTGAGGTAAATTTATGTTTAGAGGTGAGAAATTCAAAGAGTAAGAGGTAATGGTAAGATCTTGTTTTGGTAAGGGTTGTGCAAGAAAAGGAGGATGAAAAGTCTATCAACTGATGGTTGCAGATAATCCTATCTAGTCTTTTGTTGGTATGCCTTCTACCTTCTCTTCTATTTTCCCAAGTATAAGAAGTTCCTCTTGTGGGAAGATGTGTGAGATCATTCAAGTCACTCTAACATTGGAAATCAGCTATAGGTTGCCTAGCTGGGGGTATTTCTATAATGTTCATGTGCTCCTATAATAACATTAAAATCACCAATAAAAGCCCAAAGAGAATTATGTTGAGATTGAAGACAGACAACTTATGCCATAGTTCCTTTCTCTTCAAGTAATCAGTTGAAGCATAAATGGCAGTCAAAAAATAACGGAGATATTTACAATGAAATTACAAGTAACTTGTTGATCATTTATATCAACTATATTAGGGGTTATATCTAAAACACAAATGCACCAAATATTAGGAAGAATATTTCCTCTTTCATTGAAGGAAAAAATCTTATAGCCTAATCTATTCAATCATGTTGAGGGGAAAGCATCATAGTTCATCCATGATTCAGCAAAAAATATAAAGTATGGTTTATGAAGAATAATTAACCTTTTACGTGCTAACCTTGATGGGGAGTTAGCAAGACCTCTTATATTCAAATAAAGGGCCTTCATTTAAAAGGCTTTGGGTTACCAGTTTTGTTCCTGGTTCCATAGCTGCTAACAACTGGTGTTTTCTTTCTAGGAGCCTTACTTTTTTGTTTTACTAACTGAAATCCTTCATTATAATTGACATGCTGATCTGTAACTGGTTGATCCAAAAGCCTCCTAATAATTTATCCATCCACAAAATACTTTTTATATTCTTTTTTAAAGCCAAAAAGATGATGCAAAGTATCATCAAAATTCAATACAAATGGAAACCAGATTTCTAGAAAAAGAAAAGGGGACCAAGCCAATACCTTTAAAAAAAAAAGAGTTATTAGTAGGTTCAAGGGTTAACTTGGTTAAGGTCAACCTATTTGTCAGAATGATTATGACGGAAAAACTAAAAATCAGCCAAAAATCGCAAAGTTTAGAGTGCAAAATAGGCAATGATGGTACGACAATTGCGTAATGTCATACATAATGCTGATTGTAGAAGATACATACCGAAACAAGGCAATTGGTAGGTAACTCCAGGAGGCTTCAGCAGTTATATACTGGTTGTGCTTGATAAGGCTCAAATCGAAATTTTGGGGGGGGGGGGGGGGGGGTGGGGGGGGGGTTAAAAATAATTTTTCTATGCCTACAAGTACACCAATGTTATCCCTTTTTTCTTTCATTTCACAAAAGATTTATCTCTCCTTTCCTATCTCAAACCTACAACTCTCTCTCTCTCTCCCCATCATCTTCATCAAAATTATCTTGGATCCAAGTGTGCCAAAGTGATAGATAACCTCATCTACGCTCGTGATCAATGACTCATTTGAAAGTAAATCGATAAAAACTCATATTGTTTCATTTCTCTCGGTTATACCATTCTAATGGGTTTTAGGTGTTATTTTTCAATTTTTCTCCTAAATTCCGCTCTGAAAGTGATAGATTGGGTCCTGGTGAGTATAGATCTCATACTAAAAGTTCAAACTTTCTACTAGATCTATACTCACTAGGACACGATCTATCACTTTAGAGAGGAATTTACAAGAAAATTTGAAAAATCACACCTAAAACCCATTATAGGGGTATAACCAAAAGAAATAATACAATAGGGTTTTATCGATTTACGTCCAAATGTGAGATTAATCACTAGTGTAGATGAGTTGATCTATCACTTTGGCTTACTTGCATCCAAGATACGGTGGATAATAAATGATGGAGAGAGAGAGATAGAGTTGTAGGTTTGGGACAGGAGAGGAGAGAGAAATATTTTGTGAAATGGAAGAAAAGGGATAACATTGGTGTACTTATAGGCATAGAAAATTTATTTTTAAACTACACCAAAAAAAAAACCGTTAGTCCTCAAAACCGGTAAAAATTGGAAAAACCTGTGTGAACCGATAAAAACTAGATAAACATGTGAACCGTTTGCGGTTTATGAAAACTGGACGGTCTCAAGATTTTAAGATTCGTCTATGAAACTGCTCTATTCGACAAAAAAGACTTGTTGAAGATGATTAAGAACTAGATCAACGAAAATAAGAGGATGATAAAGCAAATAATATAGGTTAGATAAAGGAGAAGAGGATAAAGCACATTGAACATAGGTGGTGTGATGAGACAAATTTGATGAAGAAGAAGAAGAAGACGAAGAAAAGGATTGAAGCACATGAAAGTGATGAGAAGAGGAAGAAGAAAAGGATGGAGAATGAACGTCACTGAATTTGGAGAGAGGAGGAACGGCGGCTAGCATTTAGATTTAGGTTTCTGGTTTTCTATCACTAATCATGAATAAATAATAACTATTATTTGGGCTTGTTTCTTACTTGGGCTTCATTTTGCCAATCTACAGTTGGGCCCCGTAAAAAAAGTCAGTGATCTTATTTAATACTGCAATTGATAAGAAAGCCACCCCCCTTGCAAAATACACTCCCGCCCTGCAGGCGGGACGATTTTGCCCCTGCGCATGTTAACTAGCGCACGTGTAAAATTGTGCGTTAGTTAACATGCGCTGCATGAGTTAACTAGCGCTGCGCTAGTTAACTCACTCATCAATCTGTCTTATAAGGCTGAACGCCTCATTCATCACCTAAACCTCAAAAATTCTCCAAAATATCTCTAAAATCACCAAATCCAAAATTCCTTCAAGTTAAAATTGTGCGTTTGTTTAAATTTTTGTTTTTTTGTCAAGAAATCATACAATGTTTACATGAAAATGACATGTGTTGCTTAAATGTTTAGATGTTTGCATGTTTATGTTGTAGGTTTTGAGTTTTAGAGATTTTTTTTTAGATTTAGGGTTTGTTTTAGAAAATTTTCATTGATTATTTTTAATTTCTTATTGTGTAGATTTGAAACAATGGTCGGGTGGATTGACGTTCGTGCACAATTCAACGGCGGAGAACCTCAGAGGTTGAAGGTTCGGTGCCTTGGTGTAACGTTAAGAGGTCTCAAGGATCAGCTGGATGAATTCAACAAAGGAGTCAACCCCCGAGACACAAAGAAGGTGGAATACGTTCGATATAAACGTCCAATGCTCGACGATGGAAGAGTATCATTCACTTGGGTGGAATTGACGAACGACAAAAACGTGACGACCATGTTTTGGGAGCATTGCATATTCCAGTGGATCGATATGCGAGCACCGTTGGTGAGATCAGCTGAAGATATCATCAAAAGTATGATTCCGCCAAAAGATCATGTTAAATTCTTGTTGGATTCGTTTAAATGATGGTATTGAAGTGTCAAGGTATGGACCTCATTCCGTTGGCACTTGGATACTATCATTTAAAACCAAGACCAACGAGAATTTAACATTTTGAATGGAACAGAAGCACTTTCAGAACGGATGGTGGAGTCCTGCTGCTTAGCAACTTTGAATTTGCACCATTCAGAGGTAACACAATTGTTGTAGTTGAAAGGTGCAATTCTGAATGTAATGTCATGTAACGATAGACCATATTTAGGAACTTTATGTAATGTAATTTAAATGTAACTTTTATTCGAATTTATTCAATACACAACTTTATTCGATTTAATTTATTAGAATTCTTTATTCTATTTCACGCTGAGTTTAAGTAGACTTTTTATTCGAATTTATTTATTCAATACGCAACATTATTCGATTCCAAGTTGAGTTTAATTAGACTTTTTATTCGAATTTATTCAATACGCAACTTTATTCGATTTTATTTATTAGAATTCTTTATTCGATTCCATACTGAATTTAATTAGACTTTTTATTCGAATTTATTTATTCAATATGCAAATAAATACATAATTAGAAAATAAATCCGATATAAATAAATTCGATACAAATAAATTCGATACTGTCATACCCCAAATTTTGACCAATTTAAAAACTTTTTACTTCGTATGTCGTTCGTATTTTAATAGCTTTTCGTTCGCGCTCTAATTCCCATGATATCTGTTTTTATTCACATTTTGATCGCTTTTTATTCATATTTTGATTTTTTACTTCGTTTACATTTTAATGTCACTCGCGTGTTAATTTCTTAATTTTATCCGCGTTTTATTTGTATTTTATTTATCGTAAAGTTTGATTTGTTAAAACTCATTTTGTTCATGTCGTTGATTAACTATCTTATTAGCGTTTTTTTAAGCCGTATAATTCCGTCGTCTCAGACGAAATTTCGGCAGAGAGGTATGTTAAAATACCTCATTTTTTGGTTCCGAAGGGACATATTTTTTTATTATTATTTAGTCATAATTATTATTTCTTTTATTATTTGTTTTAATTATCGTTTTATTTATTTATTTATTTATTTAGTTGGTTTTTTTATTTATTTAATCTTTTAGTGCAAGTTTTATCCTGTCCATGTGTCACTTTGTTATTGGTCCTGGTCCAACTTTTTCTCCAAGTTTCAGTCAGGGGCATTTTGGTCTTTCCAATGTATCAGAGAACTTTACTATTTAACACTGTTCACGCGTCAGAAAAGGGTCCCAATCAGTCAAAAACGCGTCAGAGCCAGAAAAAATCAGAAAAGGTATCAATCAAACAAAAAACACATTTTCCACTTTCTCTTTCCAACTTTCCAAATCAAAGCCACAGAAAAATCAAAAAACTCATGAACCTCAAGAACACATGAACAATATTCATCATCAAAGTTCCAAAACCAACACTGTTCATCACCAACACTTGGCATTTTCGGACCAAAACAAGCCGAACCGAACGCAAGCACAAGAAGGAACGAACCGAACGCAAGCACAGGAACAAACCGAACAGAAAAAGAACGGAACTGAGCATAAACGTAAAAGATAAGAGGAGAGGAACACAGCTGTTTTTTTGTTCATCTTTCTCCAATTTAACAAGAGGTATAACTCGTTTCACCTTTTTTCCGTATAGATTTGTTGTGGTTTGAATATTATCATGTGAAAACTTTTGTCGAATTTATATGCTAGATCTAGGCTTGTGTGTTTCTTTTCTCTAAAAACCGGGTTTAGATTTGTGTTTAGAAGGGAAGTAGCTACCTAAAAGTGTAAAAAAAAAATTGAAAGGTGGAAAAAAAAAAGTTTTCCGAAGGCGGCGCCACCACCCTAGAGTGGCCGGCCACCGCGCCGGAGCCGGCAAGCTCGCCGGAGAAGATGAAGATCATCTTCATCATCTTCAAGTGTTTTTTTCGGAAATCCTAGAGAGAAGGGAGAGAGCTTGTGTTTAGAGAGAGAAAGAATGTGGAAAATGAAGGAAAAAACCATGAGTAACCTTTTTAAACTATCAAACCGGTTCGGTTCGCCTGTGAACCGGTCCAGGCTTGAACCGAACCGGTTCTTTCTCCTCTCCAGCCCACTTTTTTTTTTCTCTCTAGGCCCAGTTTCCCCTCTTGTGTTTTTTCTGCATGCTAATTGCACCCATTTACTGCTTACTGTATCCCCTGTTTTCTTTGCATTTTTTTTATATAGTTGTGATTTCATGTTTTTATGATTTGAAGAGAATTATATCATGCATTTTAGTTTGTTTAGTTGCTTTAAACTTTTTTCTTCATGCACTTTCTAGTATGTTTATGTCATGCATTTGTTTTCTAGTTTGTTTAATTTAGTTTTTTTTAACATTGATGGTTTTATTTACTACTTTCAACAATTTTTTTTTTTACATCACTCTCAATATTTTTTTTATACCTCATAACATGCATCTTTTTAATTAATTTTGCTCTAATGTTTGTTTTCAAAACTTATGTTTCATACATCTTTAAATATATTTAATGTCATGTATTATACTTGGTAATTATTTTCGTATGTGATTTTCTTCTTAATTTTTCTTGATTCATGATTTAATATTTCAATACATTTCGTTTTGCATCATCTTTAGTATAATCTCATGCATTTTTTAATTTTTGTCATGTAATTCATTTTTATCCTCTTTAGTGTGTATAATTAGGGAAATGATGTAATTTATTTTTGCGCATTTTTATTTCTCGTCATCATATTTCTCTTGAGACCATAGAATGTATTTAGGGTATGTAATATGTAACCGACACACGCACCGACACGCGCACCGACACTTCACCATTTTATTTATCGCTTTACGCTCATTTATTTTTCTCCGTTACGATAATTCACCGTTAGTTTAGAAAAATATTTTTATCTCGAAAAATCAAAAAGGTCGAATTTCAAATTTCTTTAAAGTAAACCTTGACTTGTAACCCAAGTGTTTTCCATTTTTTTTCTTAATCAAATGTTTAATCAATTTAATATCCACATTAGACATGGATTTCTCGCAATTAAAATTAACCAACTTCACCATATTTTTTCTCTCATGCCTTGAGGCCTCTTATCTCTTCTTAAAATCTTTTTTTCAAAAAAATGTTAAAATCGATTCAACCCACCAAAGAAGTTCTTTAGATGAACTACTTGATTTTGATCCCGATTTATTTGGGTAAGTAGGCAAAGGGCTTTGGCCCTTCCAAATCAATAAAAATAACCAAAAACATGCTTCATCTTCCTCCATTATTTCATTTAAACTCTTAAACAATAATTTTCAAATAAGTAAAAATAATTTAGCGCAAGATTAAGAATAGGTAGAAGGTTCCTATGGGATACCATAGTCGATTCAGGTGCTTAACACCTTCCCCAATCGAAACCAACCCCCGGATTCAGGTCTTATAAGGGTTTTTACTCACTTTTTCCCTTCCCACGAATAAAAGTTGAGAGTTCAAAGATTAAAGGTCCAAATCCGATTAATGGTTTGGTACCCGAAAATCGAGAGTACAGATACCATTAAATAGAATATTTTTTTATTCAATACATAATCATAAACATAAAATAAAAGCAAATATAAATAAAAAGAAATGAACAAAATAAATACATATAACAACTTCTCAGTTTATTAATAGAATTGGTACAATAATTGATACATTTATTTGAATTCACTAAATAATCTACTTATTTTCTTTTTACCTTCTTGGGGTAAAAAATTCTTCTTACCCACTTGGGGTAAATAGTGATCAGTCTTGGGGAAGATAGTGAGCAACCTTCTTGGGGGAATACATCATCAACCCTTGAGCTAAATCTAAATCTGGTTCTTTTAATACCCCAAGAAGATTCTTTTTACCCACGTTAAAAATATTTTGGGTAAAAAGAAGCAAATTTAATTTTATCTCAAGGGTCGATCACTTCCCCAAGTCGGCTACTCACCATTTTCCTCAAAACTGATCACCATTTACCCGAAATGACTAGAGACTATTGAAAGGAAAAAAATAGAGGGAGAGAGTGAGGAGGGAGAGAAAGTGAGATGGTGTGAGGGAATAGGGAAGTATGAAGGGGTATTTATAGGTGGGAATGATAGTATAAGTTATAAAAAACATAAATGTGGTAAAAAAAAAACATGTAAATGGTGTTAAAAACGTGTAGATTGAATGTTGAACAACTGACCACCGTCCAAAAACGTTTGTTCATCAGTTTTGACCACCGGCCAACGTGCGCAAGCTAACTTGCGCACGTGCTAGAGGTGCATGAGTTAACTTGCGCAGGGGCATTTTGGTAAGTTTGACTGGGCGGGAGTGTATCTTGCTGGGTGAAGAGTGGTATTCAATTGATAATTATAAATTGTATAATTTATGTTATTATTCATTAATTGTAAGGTTCAATAGCGGTTGAACGGTTAAATCGGTTGAACCATGAACCAGAGCTCTCACCGGTTTGATCTTCGGTCCGGTTTTAAAAAATTGATCACAATACACAATTGTTGTACTTTCATGGCCTATTTTGCACTATAAAACATGTTATTATTGGTCGATTTTGAGTTTTTTCATTTTAATAATTCCAACAAATAGGGTTCATCTTCATATTAGACAAAAATTTCATACTATCAGTTATTTTTAAGCTATTCAACAATCTATTTTGTAAGTGCCAAAACAATATGTTCTTTATTCTTTTATTAGAATAAGAACTCGGGATCAAGTTCTTCAGAGGTAGAGGACACTGTTGTAGGAGGGTTTTCATAAGATTTTCTATTGTATTTTAAAGGGTTAAATGACTTTTTCCCTCTTGCCATATGGGCGCCTTTTGGTTTACCCCCTACGGAAAAAAAAACTTGGAGATTCCCCCTTGCCATTAGAAGATTCTTTGGTTTTCATTCCTATACACATATGACTCTACAATTTTAATTTATCCCAATTTAGAAATTGTCTGTTTTTGTTTCAGTTTGTTATTTTCGGCCCATTAGGGTTTTGTTATTTCCTTATTTAAGCTTAACAGTTGTAGCCTAAGAGGAAACTTTTATTCATTTAAGTATATATTAGAGAGTTTTCCCAATTTCTGGTGAACTCTGAAACCCTATTTTCACAAGTTTGTCGCTTGCAAACTTGTTCTTTTCAATCTAGGTTTAGCGTTTGCTAGCTTACACTTCCGAATACGTCAAGTCTATACTAAAGAATCAGGACGGGCTTGAAACACAACTTCTGAGCAATTTATTTAAGGTATACATAGAGACAATTTCTTCTCTAGATGAGCTCACCATTGCATTTGTTGCAGGTAGTGATTTCTTCTTCATCAACACGAGACGAATAAAGTCGAACCTTGCTTGCAAATTGCAATCCTAACCCTAACTAACCACCGACCTTCTTAATCTCATTTTCTATTTTAATTTTTGGAAATATTTTTCGATCTCCCAATAGTTAACATATGTTTTCTTTTCTCTTACAAAAATATATGCGAATTTTTTCTCCCACATACACTATTTGTTTATTATTCCCGATTTGCCCCTCTCCAAGTTAACCAATTTGGGTGAATTTTTGTTTGATTGACTAATTTGGGCCATACAAAATATATTCTTGGTCATATATTTGAATCTTCTTATCTTCTTCAAAACTCTCTCAAAATGACCTAATACATAACCTGTTTTTTTGGAAATTTGTGTTGCATTACTCAATCCTATAGTCCATTGACTCTATTTATACAATTTTTGTTTGAAAACAAAGGTAATGTGACCTAAATAAATAAATTTTCTCTAGTTAAATTACTAAATTTAATACGAAATGTATCTGATTGATTTTTTGAGAGGTTAATTGTTTTATTGGCCGTGAATTGTAACGAAAGTAATAATTGATGATGTTTTTTTTTGCTAAAACAAACAATATTTATTCATTTAAATTGATAGATTACATCAATAGAATACAAATTCAAAATGGCTAAAAATAAAAAGAATGATTTTGCGAACAAACTCACAACATTGCTATACTGTTGCTATAGCTCTGAAGGCTAATTGAACGTAGTTAAAGTCACATGACAACAACTTTACCGTTGCGCCAATGCTCCCTTTTATACTACAGAAAACGAAGGAAATGTTCTGACCCTGTGTGCGCATGCACAGTTGTATTGAAAGATCAAATTGATTAAGTTAAGCGACATAAAATATTGTCATACTCTTATGATTTAAGGATTGTGCTGTCTCAAGTTAAAAGAGGTTTATCTCAAGTTTGAAGAATTTAAAGGGCAAGGTATCCTTCTCTTTATGAGTATACAAATAAAAAGCTCAAGTAAAATTATCAACCCTTCTCTTTGAGTTCATTGAGCATGAGATTTGTTATACCAATATTTTATCACATTTTGGCTGTAAGAATGATACTCTTTGAGTTCATAAGACACTAATTCGGTTGAAGAAATCAGCTGCATTTTCCCCGCAATTGGTTGCTCTTTGAAAGGTTCTTACACCAGATCTTCTCTGCTCTAACCCTCTTATTTTCCTTTGTTTTCACCAAATTATTGTTCTTGACTTGTTCCGCAGTACTCCTTGTGCTCAGATGCAAGCTATTCTAAATTTTTTTGCCGATTCAAACAAAAAAATCTGATAGTATCTTATGTAATGAGTAGTCTTAGTTTTATTGAACAAGTGATTCTGTAGAAAAAAGACGCATAAGAAAATGACAGTTTTAGTTTTAGTTTGTTTCCAATTTACTGTTTTGGTTATGTTTTGCTTTTACTGCCATGACTATAATTTACTTATCATGGATTACCAACGCTTGATTTCTACCAGTTTTCTACATGGAGAAAATATATATAATTGATACTAACTGTTGTTTAACCATTTACAAAAGAATTAATGTCTTCAATAATTTACAAAGACCCTCAAAATATGCTTAACAATTTTTCTCATTAGTTCTCTAACACCTAATATTGTTTTGTAGGAACGGTTGCTTGCTAAAGAAGTTATAAACGTAGTTTTTTCCCTCGGCAAAGAAAGTGCTCCTGGTCCTGCTGGATTTGGAACTTTATGCATGAAGTCTTAGATTTTTTCACAAATGGATGGATTTTACCATTAGAGTTTCAATGCTAATATAATCGCTTTCCTCTCACAAACTTCAAATGCTATCTCCATTGATTAACATTCTAGGATTGTGACAACATATTGGTTTTCTATTTTTTAGATCAAGAAATGTTTCCATTTGTTTTCGGCTTCCAATTTATGATTCTATGTTGGACTTTCGAGAAGTTTAAAGAAGCATTGCCGTTTTCCCTTAGGTTCCAATTTATAATGCACCTTTGTGATTGTTAAATAATCCATACAAGATCATTCGTTGGAAGTGCAAGTTGCTTAGCAGGATGGGGAGAGTCGCTTTTGCTTAATCAGTAGTTGCTGTTATGCCTATTTATTTTGTGAAAAAACTTTGGATTCCTCATATATAAAGAACAGAGCAACCATAAAAATTATCAAAGCACTTAGCCATCAACATAAATATCACGTGTCGCACAAGCTACGATGTCTTGACTGCATTATGCCAATGGCTATGCGCAGAATGTGATATACAAAAAATAGTTCAAAGAGAACAAATGCAAATTTCTGATTGCTAAAACATATAGAAGAGCAAAAGCCACCGAAATCCGATCTAAGACGCGCACCAAAACAAACCAAATACAAATAGCTCCAGCCACTAACAACCAAACTGATTCACTAAGAGAAATGCTATGATACCACGGAAAAGGAAATAAATAAGTTTCACACTCACACCGACAAATGGTAAATAGAATAGCATAAGATTGGAAGAAGAAACAAATAGAACCTAAAATCGTAAAATAAGATGGAGATACATAGAATAAAAAATAGTAGCAACATTGATAAACAAATGGAGAAATGAGAGGAAGGGAGACAAGGAGAGAGTACTTGCAACCATAGCTGGCCACATCAGTTTAATCCTCCACTACTGTCGTGCCCGAGTTCCTCCGTCTGTCCTCCATGTTGTATCATTCAACCACGCCGGTGAAAAAGAAAAGAGGTAGCCCACCGATTATTTTATTCCCTCTCGATCATAATCTCTACCAAAACTTTATCTGTTATTTTTACAAAAACACTTCTGTTGCTCATCAGATTATAAAGTTTTCCACATATAGGTTATTTCTACACAAAACTAGAGGTCATTCGATAAAGGCAAAAGATCATTATATTGATAGAAACAATTAAAACTGAAAAATACTCTTTAAACATAAACAGCATTGAAACAATTTTCAAAGTGATTTTGTTGTCATAAACTTGAACTCCATTAAAAATGTATACTGGTGAAAACAATCTTCATTGCTTTTTTGATTATTTTGAACAGTTCTATCAGCAATATGAACTTCTGATTCGAAACACACCATAATTCAATTTCAGAAGGCCATAAACAAAACTAAGCCACCAAATATACTAATAATTTCACAAATAAGGCCACACTGCATCGAAAAATACCTACCGATGTTATCCAGCATGCCGAAAATGTATTTCCACTTCGACTATCTTTGTTAACAGCAACTTAAAAGAGTGGGAACAGAACAAAAAACATAAACAAGTTGGAAGGTATAGTCATCAGGTGTTTGTTTCAAAAGAACAGAATATGGACAACATTATTAAGTAATGAGGAAGCTACACTAAGAAGCTTTTGAAGTAGGGTCATTCAAGCTAAATTAATGGCCATCTAGTCCAAGACCTCGTAATAACCATGGTTTTTCACAACAAAAATCAGAACTGAACACAAAATAATCTAGTGGTCTTTGGCTAATTTACTGAAACTGATAAGATTCAGTAAATAAATAACATAAACAGAAATTAACGATATATTTGTTGCAGTTCAATCTCATGTTCAAGTTACATATCATAGCATCCTAACATTAAGAACAAGATGATATCAGACTTTCAATGCAGACTTCTGGGCCCAGCTCCATCCAACGACGAATGCTTTGAATCTTTGGAATCTTCAAGGTACCAATTTTGGAATCGTAAACAACCAACTTCAATTTGTAAGTTTCCAACTCATAAAATCCCATCAGACGATACAAGTCTCCAGAGGAAAAGTGCAGTTGCCGCAAAAACTTTGGAGGATCTGGATCCTTGGTATTGGCTAAAGACCTATATCAGTTTTCATGCATTGATGATCAACATAACTGAATTTTTTTGCATGCAATTTGGATTCTCAACCGACCTGCAAAAAAATCAAAATGACCTTAATAACTTGATGTAAAACCTTCAAAAACTCAGCATAGGCTAATTTACAAATAATAGTTTTCTCCCCTATATCTGTTTCATTATAAATCTTTTTCCCTCATCTACAAGTTACATAAGGACTAGTAATTTACATATCGTGCTGATCAATTGTTTTAGTCTACCTATCAGGAATATTATACCTTGATCATGAGATTAATGTGATGGTGAAAAATTGGCAGCAAAAGATCAAAACAATTAATCTCAGAGGTAGAAAATATCTTCATTAGAATTTATCAGAAAAGATAACATATTATGTAATATCCAACATTCATTATTGTCAATGATTAGGAAATAATATCAGTTAGCAAATGGAAAGAGACTAAACATTCAAAAGAAAGTTGATAAAGAAATATCAATTTATTTCATAATTTACTTGACAATAATCATGATATGCACAATTGTCTAGCCACTTTCTACACAAGGTAATATTCTCGATAACCACAATCACATACCTTTTGGTGAAAACAAGAAAAAAATTAATTACTTATTCCTTCAATTGCAAGAATGTTTTCCTTGTATAGTGATATCTGAGTATAAGGACCCTCTGCTTTATAACCAAGCTCTTTAATCATTTGTGTATTTAGATCAAACAAAACTAATTCTTTATCTTTTCTTTGGAAGAAAATTTCCCCTTTCGTCCCCACTCCGATAGGATGCTCAACACAAGACAACGGTCCAACAATGAAGAGTTTGGTCCAAGATTCCTTAATGCCGAGTTCACCCAAAATTGCTATGTGAAAAGTAGTAGTCTCCTCATGAAATGCGGTCAAGGAAATGGACCCATTTAGCACCACCAAATTTACAAATGAAGTTTCAAATTTAAAACAATCATCTTCCTCTGAGGGTATGGGTGTTATACAAAACACCTCATTGCTTAGGGAAAATGATACTAAACATAGTCCAGCACGGTTATTCTCTTCACACAGCCAATGACATACTCCATCCTTGTAGACTTGGGTTCCCTCTATGCAGTACAAAGAAGATGGCATTTCAATATTAAGTTTCCTCCATGAGTTACTTCTTAGGCTATATATCTCCCAAAATTCATCCAAGTATAAATCGTCCAATAAGGAGTCTGAAAATCTATGTCTTAATTCTCCGTGGATATCAAAACTTACAAGACAAATGACCTTATAGTCGTTCATAACATTATCATAACCAAATCCATGAAGATAAGTAAAACCATCAACAATAACAAATTCCTTAGCAACACCCGGGATTAACAACTCAACTGACTCAAGAGGACTGGGAGGAATGAGTTTTATTGCTTGAGTAGCTGGGTTCCACAATACAATTGGATGGACATTTTCATATTGATGAAGACAAAGTATGCCATTAATACTACCAAGACCAAAGATACGAAAAACAGATAGGTGATCAATTAGTTTTGTGCAATCCAATTTTACTTTATTCTCAAACCCCTCACCAAAAAGAGAATACATGTTTAATTTAAAGGTTTCACCCAAGTCCTTCAGAAGGAGAGATGATTGGTCGTAATAAGAACAACAATTTAAATTACATAAGAAATTTTTGCGGATCATGTTCATAAGATGTTGGTTTTCATAAAAGAGGGACCAAGATTTGTGAACACATCGAAATCGGTTCAATGATTTAAGAGGGAGTTTGGATAAAATCTTGAAGGAAATATCATCTGATATATACTTGCTCACCTTTGGATTTGTTGAGATATCATATGTTTTCTTTTCTATCGAGACATGCTTCACCGACGTAGTGATCCTGATTCGCTTGCGAGCTGCAATGGTACCGTCCTTTAGTTTTAAAGGTTTTCTTTTGCTTCGCTTGCGAATTGAAATGGTAGTTTCCGCCATCAGTTTTAATTTCAGCAGAAATTTCATGATTTGTAGGAATTTGGAAGAGGCAACAATAATATGTACTATGTGCACTTAACTGCTCTTCTCCATCAATTAGGGTTTGTTAGGGTTTTGGGTCGCAAGAGATGAGTAGTAAACAAGCGGCGACTAGTGTTTGTTCCTTCAATCTCTTAATAGTGTTTTTACGATCTAATGAAAAAAAACTTAATTTTTTCAATTTGGTAGAGGTGTCAATTAAACCCCAAAACACAAAGCCCCACATAAAAAGTCTCCATTAATGTTCGTCCCTATATTGAACTAGATTTGTTTGACCCTAGCCCACTAAATTTAATTTTTTTATGGGCTTAGTGTTAGGGGTTTCAAGGCCCACTAATTATAATTATTATTTTTGAAGAAAAAAAAAGATAATAAAACAATTTTTTTTTGTAAAAAAAACCCACTTTTTTCCTGATTTTATTTGTAGTGCAAAAAAAAGCCACCAACCACCACCGGAGCTCCGACAACCGCCAACCAACCACCACTGGAGCTCCGACAGTCGCCACGACAACCACCGTCCTCCATCCAATTTTCGCCCGAAAAGTCCGACGGCTACCGTGAACCACCGTGGCTGCCGGAGCTCTGCTGCCGTGCGGGTCGCCGTAGCTCCGGCACTGACCTTAGCTGCTGATAACAACAACTTTTCCAAAAACAAAAAAAATGGGGCTTGTGGGTTAGTGATATATTTAGTGAGCTTAATGCTATTGGGGCCTATCTAAAAGGGGGCCAATTTTCTTCTATTCTTTTTAAACCCCCTTTAGATGTGGCTGGGGCAGAAAATTCAAGCCCCATCAAATTGACAGCTCTACTTTTGACCATATTTTAAGGTGATTTTGATGCATTGACTTCAAATAGAACAAATAACAATCAAACCTTAATACTTTAGGGTATACATAGCCCAACATCTTGAATAAGCTTGTTTCCGGATTGTTGAAGACTGCATGCTCTCAGAAAGAAGTTATTGTCTCGCACCTTTAGCATTAAAAAATAACATACAGTGCAATAAATCCTACACGTTGAATCGATGTTGTCAATTGCGGATAACATTAAATAGAAAAATGATATAGCATTGTTGTAGCCACTACTCGACAATACCTTGTACAAAATAGTGTATTAAAAAATAGTAGTGATTCCATTACACCATATTGTCGCTATTGCCTGCATTGGCATACCTGAAGCAATGTTGAATTGATGTTGCCAATTGTGGAACACGGAAAATAACGGTTTGATCAAATTAAACAATAGAACAATGCTACAGCGTTGCTATAACCACTACTTGACAATACCTTATACAAAATAGTGCATCAAAAAATAATAGTGATTCTATTACACAATAGTGTCGTTATTGCCTGCATTGGCGTACATGAAGCAATGTTGAATTGATGTTGCCAATTGCGAAACACGGAAAATAACGGTTTTATCAAATTAAACAATAGAACAATGCTATAGCGTTGCTATAACCACTACTTGAAAATACCTTGTACAAAATAGTGTATCAAAAAATAATAGAGATTCCATTACACCATAGTGTCGTTATTGCATGCATTGGCATACATGAAGCAATGTTGAATTGATGTTGCCAATTACGGAACACGGAAAATAACGGTTTGATCAAATTAAATAATAGAACAATGCTATATCGTTGCTATAACCACTACTTGAAAATACCTTGTACAAAATAGTGTATCAAAAAATAATAGAGATTCCATTACACCAAAGTGTCGTATTGCCTGCATTGGCATACATGAAGCAATGTTGAATTGATGTTGGCAATTGTGGAACACGGAAAATAACGGTTTGATCAAATTAAACAATAGAACAATGCTATAGCGTTGCTATAACCACTACTTGACAATACCTTGTACAAAATAGTGTATAAAAAAAATAATAGTGATTCCATTACACCATAGTGTCGTTATTTCATGCATTGGCAACAAAGTTGTTTTTAAGATGAAAATCCCTTGAAAGGGACAACAACATGTCATGGGGATAGGATTGTATAGTTTTTAAAGTTTAGACTTAAATGGCCCAAACCATGTTCAAAGTTGTTTGATTCATTAATTCTTGTCAATTGTACTCTCCATCATGGCCACTTCGAAGTAATCTTTACACACATTTCCATTTCCTTTTTAACTAATGCTTTGTAAATTTTGCAAGCTAATATCTGCAAGAATTACTGAAATCTCAGTATTCCAGAACGAGATCAAAGCTGCTATAACATGGTAATGTTACCAAACAAGTCATATAAGTTGAACCAATAAATGTCATGCTTAACGTCATTGACATAAGTGTGTTTTAAATCCAAAGTCAAAATGAACTAACATAACTTTGAGCAATATTTGTGTATTACCTTTGTCAGAAGCATTACTTGGACATACATTAAAGCTCCCGCATACGCCGGGTCCGGGAAGGTATCCCACCATTTTGGTGTATGTCTGCAACCTTACCCTATTATTTTTATACAAGCGGTTGTTTCCATGACTTGAATATGTGACCTTTCAGTCATGTGACAACCACTTTACCGTTGCACCAAGGCTCCCTTTTTAGTACTACACAAAACGAAGGAAATGTTCTTACTGTGTGTGCACATGCATAGTTGTCGCGAAAGATCAAATTGATTAAGGTAAGCGACATAAAATATTGTCATTCTTATGATTACTTTTCAAAACAAATTACTTTTCAGATTCTATCCTCAAGCATACTCTTATGATTTGAGGGTTGTATTGTCTCAAGTTTAAAGAGGTTTGTCTCAAGTTTACTGCCATGACTATAATTTACATATCATGGTTTACCAATCTATTATCAATTCTCACCGCTACTGTTCTTCTTATGACGAATATAATCTAATCCTCATGGAAAAATTTGGTACTAGCTCGTGATTTCTATCAGTTTTTTCTTCACGGAGAAATTATATATAATTGATACTCGTATTCCAATCTACAACCACTGAACTTCATTCTCTCAAACGAAAAGGTGAACAACAACTATATACATGATGATATTGCCTTCTCCAATCTGCATTTTAAATCTTTCAAGCGTTTTGAATCCATTTGCGAATCATGATCCTTTTTATTCGAAAACCTAGACTTCATTAACATGTTTCACAACAATCTATTGTCAATTTCACCACTACTGTTATTCTTATGACGATTATAATCTAATCCTCATAGACAAATTTGGTACTAGCGTGTGATCTAATCCTTTTTATATATATTTGATTGATACTCAACTGTTCTTTAACCATTTGCAAAATAATTTGTGTCTTCAATAATTTACAAAGACCCTCAAAATATGCTTAACAATTTCTACAAATATTGATACTATAGCTTATAACTGGTCACCATTATTATATATTACACACTACATTGTACGTATTTTGGTTTTCTTTCTTATACCTAACTTATAAGTTTTGGTTTCAATGAAGCTTTCCGTAATTGGATTCATGTGATTCTTTTGATTAGAATCATATGAAGTTCAGCCAATTCCAATGTATAATTCTCCCTTTTGTATAATTTCTTCTTTGAATTTCTTTTTGATGCATATATCTCTCACACGAACTGCCTTTGAACATAGGAACTTTGAGCATGAATCTATAGAAGCTGCAATTTCTTATGAAATTATTAACTACGTAATTTTTACCGGATAATAAAGTAAGATAGAATAAAGATATACTATAATGCACCTTTGTGAAAGAACATTTGGTGGGGAGAGTCACTTTTGCTTAATCTGTAGTTGCTGATATGCCTATTTATTCTGTGAAAGAATAGAGCAAAGAATAAAAAAGGATGTCTTGGCTGCATTATGCCAACGGCCGCGCACAGAATGTGATATACAAATAGAAAAGGACAAATAGCTCCTGCAACTAACAACCAAACTGATTCACTAAGAGAAATGCTATGATACCACAGAAAAGGAAATAAATAAGTTTCACACTCAGACCAACAAGTAGTAAATACAATAGCATAAGATTGGAAGAAGAAACAAATAGAACCTAAAATCGTAAAATAAGATGAATAAACATAGAATAAAAAATAGTAGCAACAATGATAAACAAATGGAGAAATGAGAGGAAGGGACACAAGGAGAGAGTACTTGCAACCATAGCTGGCCAATTCAGTTTAATCTTCCACTACTGTCGTTTCCGAGTTCCTCCGCCTGTCCTCCTAGTTGTATCATTCAACCATCACCGGTAAAAAATAAAAGAGGTAGCCCACCGATTATATTATTCCCTCTCGATCATAATCTCTACCAAAACTCTATCTGATATTTTTACAAAAACACTTCTGTTGCTCATCAGATTATATAGGTTATTTCTACACAAAACTAATGGTCATTCGATAAAAGCAAAAGACCATTAAATTGATAGAAACAATTAAAACTGAAAAATACTCTTTAAACATAAACAGCATAGAAACAATTTACAAATTGATTTTATTGTCATAATCTTGAGAACTTAATTAAAAACGTATACTGGTGAAAACAATATTCATTGCTTTTTTTATTATTATGAACTTCTGATTCAAAACACACCATAATAAAATTTCAGAAGGCCATAAACAAAACTAAGCCGCCAAATATACTAATAATTTCACAAATAAGGCCACACTGCATCGAAAAATACCTACTGATGTTATCCAGCATGCCGAAAATGTATTTCCACTTCGACTATCTTTGTTAACAGAAACCTAAAAGAGTTGGAACAGAACATAAAACGTAAACTAGTTGGAAGGTAAAATCAGGTGTTTGTTTGAAAAGAAACAGAATATGGATCAGCTTTATTATGTAATGAGGAAGCTACACTAAAAAGCTACTGAAGTGGGAACCTTCGAGCTAAATTAATGGTCATCCAGTCCAAGACCTCGTAATAACCATGATTTTTCACAACAAAAATCAGAACTGAACACAAAATAATCTAGTGGTCTTTGGCTAATTTACTGAAACTGATAAGATTCAGTAAATAAATAGCATAAACAGAAATTATCGATATATATGTTGCAGTTCAATCTCATGTTCAAGTTACATATCATAGCATCCTAACATTAAGAACAAGGTGATATCAGACTTTCAATGTAGACTTCTGGGCCCAGCTCTATCCAACGACGAATGCTTCGAATCTTAGGAATCTTCAAGGTACCATTTTTGGAATCGTAAACAACTAACTTCAAATTGTAAGTTTCCAATTCATAAAAGCCCATCAGTAGTTGTTCATACTCAAAAATGTATAAAGCCTTTGTATAGTGACGTATAACCCACTCTTGCATGTGTAGAATACTGTACAATTTAGTCCAAGATTCTTTATTTCCATATTCTTTCATAATCCAAACATTTAAAAACACATCACTGCTTGTAAAGATGCACAAACAATCCCTCAAAACACCCAAACTCTTGAAACTATCATTCTCCAAATTAGGCAGCGGAAGCTGTTGATACGACTCATTCTCCAAATTAAGAGAAACAATGAAAAACGAAGAACTACCTTCTAACACCAACCAATTAATAGTGCCACTCACAAATATTCCCGACAGACAAAACGGGAGAGAATATGGGAAGTCTTGTATCGTTCTCCAAGAATTCGTACCAAGGGTATGAACACTAACTTTAGTTTTGCTAATACGGGGAGAAATTGCAACAATCTTGTAATTATTAATGGAAGTATTATACCCAAAGCTATAAAAGGAGATAACTTGTTTATCCATATCCAAAGGAGGCAAGATCTTGAATATTCTAATGGAAGGGTTCCACAAAATAGCAGAACCATCTAACATGGTGAAACAAAGGATGCCGTTGCAAGAGCACACGCGATAAGGACCACTTTTGAGACAGTCAGGGTAACTGACAGTAGAGGTTGAAAAATCAGAGGGTATTGGGGAATTAAAGAGAACTAAGTGACCTAAGTCGTTGATAGACATTAACATGAGGCAATGGCGCCTGGTTGACAAGCGAAGGTGCTTGTTTGCGAATTTGGGATCACAGATTAATGAATTAAAGGATTTGCAAAGACAGCGAAGTTGAAGGAGTAACTTGACGGGAAGCCTGCACAGAATCTCAGCGACGAGATCGAAGGGAAGAGTTGGTGATGGTGATATTAGGGTTTCCTCTGTGCCTGGCGCCATTAGCAACAGCGTTGATATAACAACAGGAAAAAAATAAAGATAGAAAGAGAAAACCTAATGTTTGTATAGAGAATGAAACTAACAAACACTAGCCCCACGCTTGGATCAGCTTATTCTGAGTTTATGCAAAACAATGAATTTTTCTAATCACACCCGATATACTTTTTGTTACACCAAAATTTACTTAAAATTTTACCAAAATTATCCTTTCATCTGAATTTTCTTACAACCGTGATTTCATTGTCACTTTAAACTTTCACTATCTTTCACCCAAAAACAATTATGGATGGTCAATCAATCTTGATAAAAGATTAAAGAGTTAATCAAAACGTCTCTCATCTATACTATATTGCATATAAGTAATTGAATTTTTTCTTCTTTTTTTTAATGATATAGAGTTTCTATTTTTTTCTTGTTGACATCAAAGAGAATCGAATCTGAGACCTCGAGGAGGAGCACATGGCCAGATCCCAGGCCAATACCACTAGGTCAACCCAAGTGGGTTAGGTCGAGGTTAACTTAAATTCAGTTTAAGTAGGTACATGTAAACTTAGTTTACATAACTTACTTAAATCGAGTTTACAAGTTTGTGGAGGTTAACACAAATTTTAGTATGTACACTCAAAACTCACTTTACATGACCTACTTAAACTGAATTAGAAATATATATTGAAATAGAAAATTTTTGTTTACAATTTTATACGTGATACTTTGAAAATTTATGAGATTGAAACAATCAATAGTGCGATAGTTTCAACTGTGTATGTTGAAATTTTGATACTTTAAATTTTGTCCAAACACAAATCAAAATTCACTCTTTAGAAAGAAAGAAAAAATCATTAAATATCAACTTTTTGTCACAATAGATTCAAATACACATTATAGTTAAGCAACATGTTATCTTTCGTTAACATTTATTACTTGAAGTTATATATCTCCCACGAGTTGTCTAAACAACGCAACACTTAAAGCGTTCAGGACAATGTTACATATATAGAAAATGACGTCATAGTCATTTGTAACATGGTCTTAACCAAATCCATGAACATACAAAACAACACTACAAGTGTACTTGTTGGCATCCGGGATAGAAAACTCAAACCATATAGGAGCAAGAGTGTGCCATTAATAAAACCGTAACCAAAAATATTGAAATAGAGTTCGCTTTCAAATGGATTTGTGAAATCTGATTTGACCTTATTCTCAAACCTCGCACTAGAAAGAGAATGAAACTTGTTCTTATAGGATTCAATAACCTTTAAGAGTATTGATTCCGCGTCATAATAAGAACAACAATGGGAATTAGACAGTAAATTATTGCGCAACATGTTTACGAAGTTTTGATTTTCAAATAAGATTGGCCATGATTTGCTATAGCATTTAAATCACTTGAAAGGTTTAAGTGGAAATTTTGATAGAATGGAAAAGGCTATATAATTGGGTATATAATTTAGGAGGATGGTGTCAAATTGAGAAGAAATAAGTGGATATAAAGAATAAAGTTGCTGAAAAATTGAAGAGGTTCTTGGATAGAATTCTTTTATGCATGAAAAGGTTTTTAGTTTACAATGAGAACAATAACTATTTAGGGGGCAAGTTACATCCATTATAATCAGTTGGTAGCTGGTTCAAATCCTGTGTTAGATAATTTTGAATTCATGTCAGAAATTGGTCATCAATCGAAATGAAAAGCTCAAAATTTCCTCGAAATCAGGTCAAAATCGTGGCCCAATTTTGGTGTGTCTGGTCTCCTTGTTTCTTTTTCTTTTTCATCTTCCAGCTTTCTAAAACTACTAAAAACTATTCTAAAACACATAAAAACTAACTGAAAAACACCATATGACAAAATGTCATCAGCGCAGAGAAGTCATCAATTTCATCATTGATAACACTAATAGTTGAAGTAGAACAAACCCCTGCGCCAAAATGCATGTTTAAAGCATTGTCACTGATAACATATTTCTATGATCTGTATCTGCAACACACAAATGGCATGTTCCGTGATCTCTATGTTGGCTCCATTTTCATGCAACTCATATGCTCTTTTAAATTAATAACTTCGTTTCGTTAGTTCGCAACATATGAAGAAAATGGTAAAGTTTTCATTGAAATTCTAACTACGTATAGTATAGTACTACAGCCAATAGAGTATACCACACCAGTCCATATAGTACTTCGTTAGTTTGTGCAAAAGATCTGAAATGCATTTCGGATGAAGTTCCACTAATCTTTTTAAAGTCGGGGTCCCCCAAAGAAACATATTACATATGTTTCAAAGCTTCTATTAGTTTGTGTATACCCATATTTCCCTTTGCAGCATCCAGTTGTGATGCATTCCAAAATAACATACAACCCTTTTGTCGTCTCCGAATGTCATCATTTTGCTGCTTGGGCCACCGTTGCCTTGCAGCCATCACCATTCACCAGAGGTCATTATGTTACATGCCAAGTTTCTACTTTGCAGTTTGAGACCTCTGTAGTGCTAATGCTGATCTTAAGACAAATACATATGTGATGCTCCATCTCTGTTGTTTTTAATAGTACTAAAGAATCAACAAATGAGCCTAAATCACTTAAAAGTAGTTTGATAGACAAATATTACTTTCTGCTATTCTATCTTGTTGTATGTATTGTTGTACTGCATATTTTTACTTTCTGCTATCTCGTTGATTTTATAAAATATTGTTGTTTTAAATCCTTATTTTTGTTTGAATGAAACTTATTAGTTTTCGACAAAAATAATATATATATTGAAGGCTTAATTACTCTTTTGGTCCCTTAACTTATTTTTTGGTTTCGTTTTGGTCCCTTAACTATTAAAAGTTTCGTTTTGGTCCCTTAACTTACTTTTTGGTTTTGTTTTGGTCCCTTAACTATTAAAAGTTTCGTTTTGGTCCCTTAACTTATTTTTTGGTTTCGTTTTGGTCCCTTAACTTATTTTTTGGTTTCGTTTTGGTTTCTTAACTCTAATACATTCATCCTAACGTAAAGGACCAATGTGGTTGACGGAGGAAGAGTTAAGGGACCAAAACGAAACCAAAAAATAAGTTAAGGGACCAAAACGAAACTTTTAATAGTTAAGGGACCAAAACAAAACCAAAAAGTAAGTTAAGGGACCAAAACGAAACTTTTAATAGTTAAGGGACCAAAACGAAACCAAAAAATAAGTTAAGGGACCAAAAGACTAATTAAGCCTATATTGAATCATTGAACAAGTAAAGATAAAAAATGTAATAGTTAGGGGCAGATCCATATATGACTAATTTTCTTGTGCGGCTAACATAATAGTTTAAAAAATTTGCCACACCATGCTTTCTGGTGCATCCACCCATGGTTCTAGCTATCCTAATTTAGCATTTCCATTGACACATCATGTTTTCAATTATGCAGAACAAAATTGTGCAGAGTGAAATGACAACACAAAGGATAAAAAAATATATAATAATAAATTTTTCATGGTCCTTGACTTTGTATTGTCAATAACATAGTTATTCTTCCATGCTTAGTTTATTATAAAAATAAAAATAAATTTCTAGCATTTGATTTATCAGACGTTACAAGCCTCCAAAGGCAAAGTGCAGTTGCCGCAAAAACTTTAGAGGATCTGGAAATTGACAAAGAAAAGCTTTCATACATTGATAATCAATATAACTGAAAATTTTTGCATGCAATTTGGATTGTCAACCGACCTGCAAAAAAAAACCAGAATGACATTAATATCTCGATACAATAATAGTTTTCTCCCCTATATCTGTTTCATTATAAATCTTTTTCCCTCATATACAAGTTACAAAAAGGCTAATAATTTACATAACGTGCTGATCAATTGTTCTTGTCTGCCTATCAGGAATATTATACCTTGATCGTTCGATTAATGTGACGGTGAAAAATTGGCAGCAAAAGATCAAAACAAATAATCTAAGAGGTAGAAAATTTCTTCATTAGAATTTATCAGAAAAGATAACATATTATGTAATATCCAACATTCATTCTTGTCAATGATTTGGAAATCATATCAGTTGGCAAATGGAAAGAGACTAAACATTCAAAAGAAAGTTGATAAAACAATATCAATTGATTTCATAATTTACTTGACAATAATTGTGATATGCACAATTGTCTAGCCACTTTGCACACAAGGTAATATTCTCAATAACCACAATCACATACCTTTTGGTGAAAACAAGAAAAAAAATTAATTACTTATTCCTTCAATTGCAAGAATGTTTTCCTTGTATAGTGATATCTGAGTATAAGGACCCTCTGCTTTATAACCAAGCTCTTTAATCACTTGTGTACTTAGATCAAACAAAGCTAATTCTTTATCTTTTCTTTGGAAGAAAATTTCCCCTTTCGACCCCACTCCGATAGGATGCTCAACACAAGACAACGGTCCAACAATGAAGAGTTTGGTCCAAGATTCCTTAATGCCGAGTTCACCCAAAATTGCTATGTGAAAAGTAGTAGTCTCCTCATGAAATGCGGTCAAGGAAATGGACCCATTTAGCACCACCAAATTTACAAATGAAGTTTCAAATTTAAAACAATCATCTTCCTCTGAGGGTATGGGTGTTATACAAAACACCTCATTGCTTAGGGAAAATGATACTAAACATAGTCCAGCACGGTTATTCTCTTCACACAGCCAATGACATACTCCATCCTTGTAGACTTGGGTTCCCTCTATACAGTACAAAGAAGATGGCATTTCAATATTAAGTTTCCTCCATGAGTTACTTCTTAGGCTATATATCTCCCAGAATTCATCCAAGTATAAATCTTCCAATAAGGAGTCTGAATATCTATGTCTTAATTCTCCTTGGATATCAAAACTTACAAGACAGATGATCTTATAGTCGTTCATAACACTATCATAACCAAATCCATGAAGATAAGTAAAACCATCAACAATAACAAATTCCTTAGCAACACCCGGGATACACAACTCAACTGACTCAAGAGGATTGGGAGGAATGAGTTTTACTGCTTGAGTAGCTGGGTTCCACAATACAATTGGATGGACATTTTCATATTGATGAAGACAAAGTATGCCATTAATACTACCAAGACCAAAGATACGAAAAATAGATAGGTGAACAATTGGATTTGTGCAATCCAATTTTACTTTATTCTCAAACCCCTCACCAGAAAGAGAATACATGTTTAATTTAAAGGTTTCATCCAAGTCCTTTAGAAAGAGAGATGATTGGTTGTAATAAGAACAGCAATTTAAATTACATAAGAAATTGCTGCGGATCATGTTCATAAGATGTTGGTTTTCAGAAAAGAGGGACCAAGATTTGTGAACACATCGAAATCGGTTCAATGATTTAAGAGGGAGTTTGGATAAAATCTTGAAGGAAATATCATCTGATATATACTTGCTCACCTTTGGATTTGTTGAGATATCATATGTTTTCTTCTCTATCGAGACATGCTTCGTCGGCGTAGTGATCCTGATTCGCTTGGGTGCTGCAATGGTACCCTCCTTCAGTTTTAAAGGTTTTCTTTTGTTTCGCTTGCGAATTGATAAGGTAGTTGCCGCCATCATTTTTATTTTCAGCAGAAATTTCATGATTTGTAGGAATTTAGAAGAGGCAACAGTAATATGTATTATGTGCACTTAACTGTTTTTCTCCATCAATTAGGGTTTGTTAGGGTTTGGGGTCGCAAGAGACGAGTAGTAAACAAGCGGCGACTAGTGTTTGATCCTTGAATCTATTAATAGTCTTTTTACGATTTAATGAAAAAAAAACTTAATTTTGCCAATTTTGTAAAGGTGTCAATTAAACCCCAAAACACAAAATAAAACATAATAAAACAATTTAGTGTTAGGGGTTTCAAGGCCCGCTAATTATAATTATTATTTTTGAAGAAAAAAAACATAATAAAACAATTTTTTTCTGTAAAAAAAACCATTTTTTACACATAATAAAAACCATTTTTTTGTAGTGCAAAAAAAAAAAAAACAGCCACCAACCACCACCAGAGCTCCGACATTTGCCGGCCAACCACCACTGGAGCTCCGACAGTCGCCACGAAAACCACCGTCCTCCACCTAATTTTCGCCCGAAAAGTCCGACCACTACCATGAACCACCATGGTCGTTGTAGCTCCGCCACTGACCTCAGCTGCTCACAACAACAACTTTTCCAAGAAAAAAAATGGGGCATGTGGGTAATGATATATTTAGTGAGCTTAATGCTATTGGAGCCTATCTAAAAGGGTGTCAATTTTCTTCTATTCTTTTTAAACCCCCTTTAGATGTGGCTAGGGCGGAAAATTCAAGCCCCATCAAATTGACAGCTCTACTTTTGACCATATTCACTACTACAAAATACCCCCTTTAATAGCACTCATTTTAGCTTTTAATAGCGCTTTTGAAGCGCTAAGAAAGCCCCTCTATTATAGGTCATTAGCCTATAATAGCGCTTTTCAAAAGCTATTAAATAGCAATACTTCAATAGCGCTTTCAGGAAAGCGCTAATATAGCCTTATTCTAGTGCTATTAAAGTTGCTTTTCTAACAGATGTTTCTTAGCACTTTCTGATAAGCGCTATTGAAGCCTTTTTACTTAAATAAGGGATTCTTAGCGTTTTACTGAAAGCCCTAGTAAAAGTTGCGTTTTTTTTTTTTTTTAAATCTGTAACCAAAAATGCTATAATAAGATACTAAAATATGAATATAGCAAATTACATTCATGATAATCTCATTACAAATTGATCATAAACTTAATTATGAATGTCATAATACTAGTCAATCCATAATTGCCAATAAAATAAAAGCACTCCTAAAAGCAGCCAAAGCTACCAACAAAAAAACACTGAAATTTAAGAGGATTCATGACAAGCTATATTGTCCAGCACATCCAATTACAGTTTAAATCTATCAGCAACATAGTCTCCTGTGTCATATAATATGAAACGAAAAATTAATTAACATAGAATTTCCAGCACAACCAATTACAGTTTAAAATAACTCAATTAAAAAATGCAAATGAAAATTGTTGAAAAAGAAAATGAAACTCACTAATATACTCGACCATAAAGGTTGCCCAATCCTCCTCGACATCAACTAGCTTATCTTTAGAATAGGTTTTTACATTTGTAATCTCCAAAGTACTTCAAATATAAAAGTAGCAAAATATTGAGTTATAAAAAGAACGCTTAGCTATATATATATATATATATATATATATATATATATATATGATTACAAGTTAACAGTATATTAAAAATCACAGACATACATTTTCGGGATCATGTCTTGATAAATAGCCACAGTCAATGTCATTAGTTTGTATAGGACATTGGAAAAAATTACATAATTAAAATTTAATCCACATGATGAATTAAAAATACCATTGATTACGTTGTCAAAAAATACCATTGATTAGAAAATACCTTTATTTCTATCCATGGGATTATACGTGACTTTGATTTTGACTTGGGATGAAGGGCACGACAAATACATGGCACTATCAAAATTAAATCAAATTCAAATGAGTAATAGCACTGAATAATCATACTTATGTCAATTATAAATCAAAAGAATCAATACTCACTTCATGAACTTTCTTCTTACATCGTCAATGTCTGGATGTCCCCCCGGCAATGAATCCATATAATATATCATCTCAGCTCCGGGATTGATGACAAGCAACACCCAATGATTTAGCCTGCATCCATCATAATTTACATATATTTCAATTATAATTAAAAAACCACATTTGCAAATTTAGTCATCTTGAATAATTTTTTGTAAAGAAACCTCACCCTAAATTGACCGGTGCAAAAATCAGCTTATTCTTAAACTTGTGTGTCAATAGGATGTCTGCTATTTGTTTCCCTTGTTTATCCTCTTGAGATATACGTGGGGATAAAAATGAGAACTTATTTACCAACCCACGAGGCTTGATCAAATTTTCATACAAGAACCTTGAAATAGAACAAACAACACAAAACAGAAACATAAAAAACCAAACAACACACTCCCAAAAATAGGAATAACAGAACAGCAGAGTTTGTGACAGAAAACCAATATAATAAAGCCTTGTAACAGTCCTAAATAACAACTATTAAACAGAGGTACCTAGCATATACAGCTACAACAGTGGCACTTAACCACTCATGTTGCACAAACTCTTCTATATTCTCTATTTCTATTGCGTCTGTATAGGCTTTGCCAAATATAACATTGTCCATGTAAATTGGGACTGTTTGTCCTTTGATCATTATTGTCTTCACATAAGTATCAAGGAATGGTACCATAGAAGGCTTTATAGTTTTCATCTTTTTGTTTGGTGAAGCAACTGATTCAGCACTACGTTGGGGTCTCTTGCCAATTTTTTTAGATTTAGCTGGAATCTAATTAGTTACAATACTTTAGGTTAGTGACCAAATAACAAAACAAGTATATATCACTTATCAATCACAAGTTAATAATAGGTAATTAATTTACCTTTTGATGGTCATCGACCAATTTAACAAGATCCAATTGCCATGATAACCTCCACAAAATTCGCAAGTCATACTCAATCTTGTTTCCAAATCCTTTATATGTTCAAATATCATATATTTTTCATAACTAAGGATATTGATCTCTTCAAAATCTTTCAGTAATAGATCACCCCACATTGCTACAAAACTCAAAGAAACCTTTCAGTAGCAAAGCACAAAGAAATAGAAATGGAGAGCATAAATCGTAATTTTTTTCCTCAATTTTTTTTTTTATAAACAAAAATATAAATGACAGAAATCCTAAATAATAAAGAAATTACCAAATTGAAATGATTCAACAGTCCCCGACAGCGGCGCCAAAAACTTGATAGACTTTTAGCAAGTGTACTAAAAGTGCATCAAAGTAATAAAATAAGTTCGTATCCACGATGACTGTGTTAATCTCAATTTGGCAACAAAGTAAATATTTAGGATGTATATATTATTTTGTAAAATATAGGTAGTAGATTTGATTTGATTGCATAAAATTAAATAACATAAAATAAAGATTTCGTTAGAAAATATAGATTCACTCAGAAAATATAAATTCAGTTAAAAAATATACAAAGTAAATAAAATGGTTTAATGATTGCATTAAAACAGATGATCAAGCCTTTCGAATCCTCTATTGCTCACTGTGAGTAATTTGGCTCTCTTCACTCTCAAAGAAATTAACCTAGCTTTACGACGGATTAACTAAGTGGTTTTGATCAATCTCTTGACTCAAAACCCTTTCCTAAGTTATAACCTTTTAATCTCTTAAACTGATTGAATAACTGCGGAAGCATGGAGTGAACGTTAATATCCATAAGTCATAACTATCAATTTCCTATCTCTAGGTTCCTATGTTGAATTAAACATAATTACTATTTTAGGATTAAAAGCTAGGGTTAGTAGTCATTCAATTCCTAAGATCAATTTATATGGTTGAAAGGAGCTAGGGTTAGTAGTCATACAAACAATCATAAGAAAAGCATTAAACACAAATAATTCTGAATAAAGACTAGGTTTTCATTGATGTTAAAGAAAGTTCTTAACAAATTACACCATCACAGATCACAAAGATTCATCTCATGGCTTAATCAATCTAAGAGTTTAGCTACTCATAACTAAACAATCAAATACATAGAAAATAGTGAACATACATAAATTCAGACCAACTATGAGTTTGGTGGATCCACTGTGTGTTCTGCGGTTTCCTGGTGCCGTCTATGCTCTATTTAGGTCTCCAAAATCCCCCTTAAGCTTCTGATCGCATCTGGCTTTTATAGACAAAGAATTAGGGTTTCAGAAAAACCCACCATCGTGCCATGTTTCGAAACCATCGTGGCACGATTTTCTCATTAATCCTACGTGGCAGCAAATTTACTCAACCATCGTGGCACTACACATCCATCGTGCCACGATTTTTCCAGCATCTTCAGGTAAATTCCACGCTTCAGGTAGATCATGGCACGATTTCTTCTCCAATTTCTTGCATTCTTCTCCAATTTGTGCAAAACTTATCTTTTATGAATCTTGATCTTGCTTAACCATGTATACAAACATTTGACTCTCAAAACATTACAAAAAGAACACAAATATGACTAAAAAACTAGTGTTGACGTACTGTCATCAGTCATCGACCAATTTAACAAGATCCAGTTGCCATTCCTCTCAACAACAACATCAATCCTAACCTTGACATATCCGGGTGGTAATTTCTTGTTGTGTAAAAAATCACTACCCGTGTTATATAATTTTCCATGAGCAACCAAACGTCGGCATGGGGATGATAAGTAAATTTCAATAGACGAAACACCCTAAACCAATAGTGAATGAACATATACATTATTAGGATTATGAAGCAAAATAAATAAATTAAAATTTAACATTTTATAAAGAAAAAATTTACCTTCGGAATGGCGTCAAGTGCAAGAGGGCTGCAAGAATCTTTGGCACTAGTTTCTATCCTTTGAACCAAATCTTGTGGTTGTCGCCTCTCTCCACCATCTTTCTGTTTTTGCCTCTCTCCAACATCTCTTTTCTGATGTCTTTCTTCAGCATCTTTTTCATGTTGACTTTCTCCGACATGTTTTGGTTGTTGCCTTTCTCTCTCTCTTTCTACATCTTTCTCAATATTTCCACTCTCTAGTATCTCCATCACGTGTCTGCCTCTTTAACACCAATCTCTCTAGTAACTCGATTCTCTTACTCATTTTTCCAAACATTGCATTCACTTCATCGACGGGGATAGATTCTCGTGGAAAAATGTCTTTGGGACATACCCCAAAACCATAACCCCTAACACGACCAGAGTATTTTGGAAGATGATCAAAGGCCAATTGAAGAACATCATTACGACCAAGGTTTTTTCCTCTCTCATCTTCAGGTAAAGATTGTGTTAACTCCTTCTGTGACATTGACAAGCAAAAATAATTTTGCATAAAAATTTCCTCTCTCATGTTTCTGAACTTTCATCACAATCAACAAAATATTTTGATATGAATCCAATAAAAAAGAAGGTATATTTGACTTACACATTTATCCGCAACTTTTTGAACTTCCTCTTTATCAATCACTCCATCCTTACCAACATGGGCAGCAATCCACACAGATGCATGTGGTATCATTTCCTCTCCAGTCTCTTTTTTCTTTACTTTTTTTTTGGAGAATAGGCAAAACATAACAGAGAAGTCAAAACAAAGAAGGCAGCATAGAGAAGTCGGTATATAGACAAAATATAATAGTCAGAATTGGATCCCTACAACTTTACATATACTTACCATATTTTCTTCGAGACGACCTAATCCCATACGTGATTTTCTATATGGATGTCTAGGATTTAAAGCTCTTTCTCGATTTTCTTTACTTTTTTTTCTGCGTGAATTACAATTTTATTAGGTTGATAAAAATATGATGATAAAAAAGAATAGAGAAAATAAATGTCATGAATTCAAACACTAAGCTACAAAGACATTACCTGAAATTCAGGAGTGAGACGTTGAGCTACAAAGGCATCCCAATGCTCCGGTTCTATGGTGGGATACAAATCATTCGAAGGTTTTACAATGTCATCAGGATTTTTATCTTTCACATAAAGTCTTGTCAATGTGGTTTTGTGTGCTCTGAACAACTTTCCAGCTTCCATTTTTACACGATCATCATGCTCATTGTGAAATATGAAAACTTTCTGCAAGATGACAGAGATCATTAATTAACAAATAATAAACATAATGAAATGTTTTCAACTAGCTTGAGTTTGTGTTTTACCCGAATTTCATCCAAAACTTTTTGTTTGTAAGGTATCATTTCACGAGCTCTCCAATTTGCCATACTAATTGGAACCATCTGACGAACGATGCATCCAATGTAACTAACAAAACTTTGGCTTTCTTCTCCAACTGGTTGACCTAAAGAATTTTAACGAACCTGAAGAAAGAAAGTGATTATCAATTCAGAAACACAAAATGAAATCATAAAATCTTATCGAGACCAACTAGTTACCTCAAAAGTAACTCCACGACTTTTCGCTTTGTGAATCACTCGCATGCGGGTCACACCACGTTTACCATTATTCTTTCCTCTTGAACTACTTCCACCATTACTTGAAGCCATTTATCTGTAAAAAATGTTATTAACAAGTAACATTAAAAATAATTAAAATAAAAAATGAGAATCAAAGACAATAAAAGAATAAAAAACAAGTTATTATGCCATACAAGATCAAGTCAGTCTTTTTCTCTTCCTAGTCTGATCCTTGCTTTTTTGTTTATTCTTACTTTTCTGTTTTTCAATAACACAGATTGATTGATCGATCAAAATCCCCTCCTCATGAACCTCTCTCATATAGAGAATATCATCTACAGTTGGAACATTCTCAGTTGATTCTGATATATTAATGAAAGGATCATCCTCAACACATGTATTTTCACATTCTTTATTGTTGTGATCATTTAAAATCACAATTGACCATTTTTCAGTAGCAGATCAGTGACATAGAACACTTGTTGAGCTTGTGATGCTAAAATAAAAGGCTCGTCTCTATACCCAACTCTGTTAAAATCAACCTTAATGAACCCATGATCATCAACTTTCACACCATTGTTGTTTTCAACCCACTTGCAACCAAACACAGGCACTTGAAAGGACGAGTAATCCAATTCCCAAATATGTTCAATGACCCCATTATAACATGACAATCATGAGTCTTTATACCCTTTAACTTGAGATCCTTCATACAAACCAATCTCTTAATGTTTGAGGAGAACCCCTTTGGAACTTTAACTCCATGAAGAAAATTACAAAGAATAATTTTCTCTTTTCTTGAGAGAGTATGAGCCGCTGGAGGTAGAAATGTATGATCCCCCTTCTTAACAGGCCTCAACTCCTTTCTCATGCCCATTTTTTCCATGTCTAACCTTGCATTGATGCCATCCTTGGACTTTCCTGACACGTTGAGTAATGTACAAATGACACTATCGAACATATTTTTTTCAATATGCATCACATCAAGGAAATGTCTCACATACAATGACTTCCAATATGGCAATTCAAAGAAAATTGACTTTTTTTTCCAACCGCCTTTGACAATCTCCCTTTTAAAAGGCTTTCCAAATTTAATACGCAGACGCTTTACCTTTTTGTATAATTGATCACCTGTCAAAGGCACGTGAGCTCTATCTTCTTCAGTTTCACCATTAAATGCTTTTCTCCACCTCCGATAACGATGTTTAGTATTTAAGAATCTACGATGCCCAAGAAAAACTTGCTTATTACAATTTTTCAACCGTATCCAATTTGTACCATCTTCACATACAGGACATGCACGCTTTCCTTTGACACTATACCCGGATAGATTCCCGTATGCTGGAAAACCATTTATTGTACCAAATAACATAGCCCTCAAGTTGAAGAATTATTTTCTATACCCATCATACACCTCTACACCCGTCTCCCACAAAAGCTATAAATCTTCAATTAATGGAGCCAAGTATATGTCTATATCATTTCCTGGTTGATCGGGACCAGAAATTAACATTGTCAGCATCATGTACTTGCGCTTCGTATATAGCCATGGAGGCAGGTTATAAATCATCATAATCACCGGCCAAGTAGTGTGCTTACTACTCTGAATACCATGAGGGTTTATTCCGTCAGTAGACAATGCAAGACGTAGATTTCTTTCTTCTTTCCCAAAATCTTGGTAATCATGATCAATTTTTTCCCATTAAGGAGAATCTGCAGGATGTCGAAGCATTCCATCTGCAACCCTTCCATATTCATGCCATGTTAAGTGCTTTGCATCTTCTGCATTACGATACATGCGCCTAAATCTTGGTATTATCGGAAAGTACCATAGCACTTTGGATGGAGCTATTTCTTTCTTATTATATCGTGATGCACCGCATTTAGGACACGTATCTAATGATGCATACTCATTTCGAAATAAAATGCAATCGTTATGACAAGAATGTATCTTCTCATAACTCATGCCAATAGAACGTAACATTTGTTTAGCCTCATAGGTTCGACTAGGGAGCATGTTATTCTCAGGCAACATATCTTTTAACAGAGTTAGCAAGTCTGTAAAGCTCTTATCAGACCATCCATTGCGTGCTTTTAAGTTATACAATTTTAAGACCGTAGACAATCTTGTGAATTTAGCACATCCATCATACAATGGTATCTTTGAATCACTTACTAGCCTCTCAAACATTTCGGGACAATCACGAAGATCTTCTTCAATTTCATTCATAAACTCTTCGACTCAATCAAATTCATAATCATTTGACGTATCTCACACATTGCTCCTCAAACCAGCGGACTCAGTTTCTTCTTCCCCGTGCATTGTCCAACATGTATAACTTTCATCAATTCCATTACATATTAAGTGATCTTGCAAATGCTCCGCACTAACTGATCCATAACAACATTCTAAGCATGGGCATATGATGTTACTGCTGTCTTTTGCATGAGCAACATCAAACTCAACAAACTCCTTCACTCCTTCTATGTACTCCTTTGACGCTCGATTCGCAGACACCCATTTCCGATCCATAGTTCCTAGGTCTTTATAGTTAGATGCCGGGAATAGTTAGTTTGAGTTTATTGGTAACAAATATTACTAGTTAAAATTTGGTTCTAACAACCGAGTTATGAATTATATGCTTAAGGATTCACTACCCAAAAACTAAGGATTCCAACAGAAAACTACTACAAATTGTTAAATTAGCGAACTACTCAATAATCCCATAGACTTTGGGTCCCATAGTTTATTCTTAGTTTGTACCAACATTTAAGAAAAATAAAATACTCAATAAAGATATGAAAAATACTCAAAAAAGAAGTCAATACCTTGATCCGTCTGTTTGATTCTCACACCAGTAGCAGTTGGCGCCACGCTGATCATATAAGTGGAAAAAGTTAGTCCCTCAAAACTCAAGTCGAAATAGAGGGAATTAGTCTAATGGATCAGGGAACATAATTCAGTGGTACAGTTGTGAGCGACCTGACCAGACTTAATCTCACAACAACACTGAATAAAGCACATTAATGACGATAATTGTCTGCAAAAATACGGTGCATCAAACTTTTATTCTAGATCAACTACGTATGTGGCAACTATGCTTTAACAATGTTGTGAGTGTAATTTAATAGGCGTTTGCAGAATCGCACTAGCTCTCACAAAACATAATGCTATGATATTAAAAGCCACCACCAGTGTTTCTCGTCATAGGAAGGAATTTTGAATGTATTTTTAGGATCTGAAGCCTTCTACCACAGAAGAAAAGGGGTATCAGATCAGCCATGATTTGTCCCATGTAAACAATTGATAAGAGATATATAAAAATAGCGAACACCAAGCTATGCTCACGTCACTTACATATTTGATAACCTTGTTACATATAACCCATATGCCCTACTTGTCAAAAAGTGTTGGACTATATGTAAACTAGTGATGAAATGCAGAAGCAAAGATGCATTCATTGATGGTACAATTATATGGAAGAAGAAGAAGCATTATATTCACATTCACATTGACATCCCCATATACTATAACATTACCAATTCACTTTCACATTGATGCTATTTTGTTCATTTTAAGATTGTGGATTCAAAATTGACATTCTGTAGTTTATGTGAATCTATTCAATTACTCAACAAATCACAATCAAGAATCACATACACTTACATTTTAAATACTAATCTTGTATTCAAGCACTATCATTAACTAGTAACTAGCTATCTATCTATGGATACAATCCTTATTGTTTAACCTTAAAACACTCTAAAATCCAGTCATAACAACTTTGAAACTAGGACTTTTTTCCACGTCCAAGTTTGGTAAATTAAAAACACACTCCAATTATAAATCTCAAACTAATTTCTCAAATACTAAATATTGTTCTTAGCCTCAATAAAAAAATCTAAAGCACTAAATGCAAGTGCATCACAATACTAAATATTGTTAAGCATCGAACCCATGTCTCTAACTTATGCACTCATCATTCAATTGGCTGCAAGTGCATAACAATTTAGAAATCTGAACTTAAAATTGCTTTTATCAAAACCAAAATCATAAACAAATTTCATGTTTAAAGTGGCATACAGATTAAAAACTAAAGCCAAAGGCTATATCAAAACAATATATTTCTGAGAAAAATTAAACATGAAGGGATCTACAAGTACAAAGCATGAATTATCTCTAAAATGTTAATTGAATTATCTCTCTGAAATTAATGATAACCGTTTTCAATTGATTATATAAAATGAAATTTTCGGTTCATTCATAACAAAGAGAGAGAAGGGAAATGAAACTTTTTCCATTTTCAATTTCAGGAATAATCAATTGAAACTTTTTCGGTTCATTAATAACAAATGAAACTTTGTATAATGGAAAAAGGAATAATCTACAAGTACAAATGAAACTTTTTCCATTTTCAATTTCAGGAATTAGCTGGAATGAACTCAAAACCCTAAGTTATGTAATGCATGCATAATAAAGAGAGAGAAGATCAAAAGAATGAAGATCTAACCAGAGAAGAAAGAGAGAAAGCGTTTTCACCACCACGATTCCGACTCCGACTTCGATTTCGAGTGAGTGACTTCTGACTTCGAGAGAGTGAGTGAGTGACCAAAACAAGGAAGTGGTTTTCAGTTTTGGGAGAAGGAAAGTGAATTCTGACTTTGACCGAAGGAAGGTGGAGGAAGGACGGTGGAGAGAGAGTGATTTTGGACGGTGGAGAGAGAGTGAGTTGTGGAGAGTATATGTGTTGTCTTTTGGAAGCTCTTTCACACTTTTTTTTTTGTTTTTGAAATAAGCTCTTTTCACACTTTTGTTATGTGCGCGAAAATGAAAAAAGTATCCGCCCTTTTTTAATTTTCATAAAGCTCAAACATAGCGTTTGTGGAAAATGTTATCTATACCCCCTTCAACAACAGTGTTTTCTAAAAAGTGCTATTAGTGCGAACAAGAATAATAGCACTTATAGAAAAGCGCTATCTAACCCCGTTTTTAACAAGTCTATTTTAGCGCTTTCTGAAAAGTCCTATAACAGGTCTATAATTTGCATTTTTAATAGCATTTATCCAGAAACGCTATTAAAATTGTGCTATTAAAAGACAAAATTGTGGTAGTGATTATAAGGTGATTTTGATGCATTGACTTCAAATAGAACAAATAACAATCAAACCTTAATACGTTAGGGTATACATAGCCCAACATGTTGAATAAGCTTGTTTCTGGATTGTTGACAGACTGCATGCTCTCAGAAAGAAGTTATTGTCTCGCACCTTCAACAATCAAAAATAATATACATTGCAATAAATCCTACACATTGAATCGATGTTGTCAATTGCGGATCACATTGAATAGAACAATGATATAGCATTGTTGTAGCCACTACTTGAGAATACCTTATACAAAATAGTGTATAAAAAAATAATAGTGATTCCATTACACCATAGTGTCGTTATTGCCTGCATTGACATGCATGAAGCAATGTTGAATTGATGTTGCCAATTGCGGAACATGAAAAATACGGTTTGATCAAATTAATCAATAGAACAATGTTATAGTGTTGCCATAACCATTGCTTGACAATACCTTGTACATAATAGTGTATCAAAAAATACACTACACCACTTATTGCTTTTGGCAACATTATTTATGCAACATCTGTAAATCGTTGCCTAAAACTAGTTTCTGGCAACGACTTATCCGCGTAGCCTGTTATATTTCAGCAACACCAAATAATCGTCTTCTAAAACCTTATTGGGGACAGTTTTCGCTCGTAACAATAACATTCGGTTGGCAACAGTTGAAATCATCCCCTTAGATGTTTTAGGGGATAGATTTAGTGTGATGCAATTTGTTGCTACCAAAGGCAACGCTTATCAATTGTTGCTTTCAATATTAAGCAACTATAAGATATTTTGAAATTGCTTAATATTCTTGTTTTTAAAGAGTAATTTTGTTTATTGACAAATAATAATTGTTGGAATAATAATAAATTTTTTTACCATTAATAATATTAATAGTAATAAAAAAATTAATTTAATTTTCTTTTTTACAATTTTTAATCTAAAAATGGAATTAAGCTCATTTGAACAATTTGTTATTTGTGTAGCGTACTAATCACTTTAGCTCAATTGTTTAATAATAATAATAAATGTTTGTTGATCTATACCATACATAAATGGAATAAGGGATTTTGAGTTGTCTTTTTCATTATTTTAATTATAACCTTCTTACAAAAAATTTATATAATAATGTTATATTGTTGTGTCATTAAAAAATAATAAATTATATTATTTTTGCTATATTGTTGGTATCATTAAAAAAAAATTATGATTTGTTATAATATGAGTGCAAAATATATATTCATATTGTTCTGAACCGGCCAGAAGGTCAATCCAACAATGTTAAGTGGACTAAACGTCCACCAGACTAAGATGCATCGACTGAAGGAACACGCCAATATTAGTGCATGTCACCTTACCAGAGCACGCATTCGTGCATCAGATAACATACACGTGTCTTTTAATCTTCTCTCAATCACGCGCCACATATAACGAAAGCAGGTATTCTCACACACGCCTATATATGGGTGATTTAGCCCCAATGTATGATTCACTTTTCCCACACTTTTTACACACTCTTTATGAGTTTTAATAGTGACTTGAGCGTTGGAGTGCTAACGAGCCTACATGCACCTTTCACCGCCGTACTGGAGCACTTTCCGCCACCGTTGTCTATATTGATTCCTCACCGGATAAATCATTTGACGCTAGAAGAGGGGATCATTTGGTAACCGTCACGGTCTAACCGCCACTGAGGGAATGACTCTCCACCACAGTGAAGCCAAAACAGAACTAAGGAATAACTCTTCGTCAAAACAAAACTAGAATTACAACACAAAACCAAAACGGAAACCCTTATTCGTCAAAATTCATATACCATTTTTTTCATTGAAACCCTTCAAGCTTTTTCTCTTCAATCGATCGAACTCAAAACCTTTCTTCTATTCAAACAGAGCAAAACAAAATCATCAATGGCTCTGAGATGAACAACCACTGTCACTAAAAAAGCATAAAAAATTGGTGACTGATTTAATGAAGAAATAACCTTTATGATTCGCGTTAGATTCGATATTTCTTGATGTTAGATTTGCGTTCAATTTATATTGGTGGATTCACGTTCGTTCTCTCCATCATTTTAAAAAATTATAACATTTTTGTAGAAAAAATTATTTAAGGATATAATTGATAATAAATAATCTAACTCAAAACTTTCAAAAAATATATATTCTAACTCAAAATCTCTTATTTATTTATACACTATGAATTCTAGGGTGATGATTCAATCAAGTCCCTCATCGGTGGGTTAGGATCCTCTCCATTTAGCAAAATAAATGAAGTATGCATTTTGGAGAGAGATAGACAAACAAAATGGATAATGGATCCCCCATTAAATGGGTCCCACCATCATTAACTCACGCTGACAGCCTTTTCTTTTATTTTTTAATATTATATTTCAATTTTCTTTTTTCTTCCGTTTTTTTTTACCGGTCCATTATTTTTGAAGGAGAGTCCATTTAATTTTATTATTTTTTTAAGGAGATTTATTATCTTTTTATCACTTAAATATATAATTTCAATATCGTTTAATCATCACAACCTCACAAATATTTTTATTTTTTTTTCTTCAATCTCGCAAATATAGGCAGACACATATTAGTGTGTTCAGAGTAATACTTTATGTCTGTCTGTTAGTTATTTTGTTACGCTAACGCGTATAATTTATTTGTTTGTGTTGCATAATGCATGTAATCATTTTTCTAAAATTTTGATTTCAATGAAAAGTACAAGTATAGATGCCTACAAAAATTATACATATATATATTTTGCACATTTATATTATATTATAACAAACTATGCATATTTTTTTGATTTATAAAAAGGGTCTTCTTATCTTCTGCCCTTATGGCACAACTTAGGAAATAAAAAACTAGAAGTTTTTCATTGAAAAGAATAAAAATTTTACTTTAAAAGTTGAATAAAGTTGAATGCACAACTTTTAAGATAATTATATCTATTTTAAATGCCCCTGGGGCACACGTTATTATTTGCCTTAAAAATATTAAACATATCTTTTTCAATGACACAAATAATGTAAAAATATCTTGTTCCTATTGTAGTGATTTGTTCCTATTTTATTAAATAATTTTTTTCGTAATATAATAAAAAGGATAGAAGAGTAATTTTAATAATTTATTTTTTTAATTAATTATAGAGTATTTTTGTTTTATTTCCTTTCCATCTCTTCACTCGTAGCACTCTCTTTCTTATTTATTCTTTTTCCTTTTTTTCCTCTCTCCCCTAGAACACGTTTTCCTCCCCTTCTTCCTCAAAAACCACCATCGGCCACTGCTTTTCCAGCGCCATTTGGTCTGCCACGTACATCGATTGGAAAAAGTAAGATCGTTTTCTTTATCCTCTCAACGAGATCTTTCTATTGGTCCAATTAAGTTCAGGAAAGGAGTAATTCATTCGTCGACCCTTTTCTTCCTCCGCCGTGGTAAGAAGCTTTTTCAGCCACCATTCTTTGTCTTTCTTCTTCTTATTTTATGTTTTAGTCATATTTCTAACTAATTCCTTCTTTTACCTAGTAACTACCAATTTTGGTAAAACCACCCTGCCGGAATTTCTCTGCCACTGTAAACCACCACGTTAGAAGAGTTGAGGCTAAGATTGAAGCAAGGTGACTTAATTTTCTCCTTGAGTTTCCCAAAACAGTACAAACCATTACCCTAATTTTTCTCGATTCTCACTTTTGGTTGAAATTGTTGTTGCATGGAGTTTTCTTGCCCAAGAGCGTGCATTAAATTGTTAAGGGCTGGAATTTTAATGTAATTGGAGAAGAAGAATAAGAAGAAAGAGTTGGACAAGACTAGAGAATTGGAGCCTTTACCAACAATTTGGCACTTGCTCTCAAAATAAACAAGGTGGGTTCCTAGTAGGTTTGATTATCGGAAATAGTGTTGATTTTGGGCTGTTGTGCTGAATATTAATGTACATAGGATATATATATATAAATAACTCGGTTAATACATATATCATGCAGGTTTCAATTAGCTCACTTAAATTAAGAGGCAACGTGAGCCTAGTTAATAAGATTTTAGGAGTATTAGTACTCCCCTTGACTATATATTGAGTTAAAGTTAGTATATGTTACTAATGTTCATGAATTAATGCTTATCTTAAATAGGTGCCTTAATCTAAAATAGGGGCCTTAATACATGGTTAAACTATTGGCTGAAATTTTTGTTAGTAGATATCGAGTTGATTTATACATGAGAAAAAGGAGTAGTTTCTCCATAGTGATTTCTCAAGCTAGATTAGCTTAACCATATGATTAAAACATATATTGGAAAACTAGAATTTTAGTTAAATAAATATTAGTGATTGGTATTAGTGTGTGGTGTGTGTGTCTATATACATATATAACACCCCATTTTATACACTAGTCTAATGAGATATGTGACTCTAGTATAATTGCTGCTATTAATGAATGTATGAACTTTGGACAATTGAATCTTTCATATGTATATAGGGCTTATGGTTAGAAACGTGTAGGAAGATAAGAGAAATTTTAAGATATCAAACTAAATTATCAGTCCAAGAGACATATAGGTCTAACGAGAAATGATTGTGGCCATAGGATTTATGGATAAAGCATAAACTAAGGAATTTCACAAGTTTTACTAGTATAACTTGATAAGATTACTTATACTGGATACAATGATATTGTGAAATTATCTTACAAAACTAGTTATGACGGGTGCAAGATAATGTAAATTGACAGTTTTAACTATTCAGCTGCCATGAATATATGATTCATGATTTTATGACATAAGATGGACTGGTTTTTCACAGATTTTGAAATTAGTAAAAAGAATATTAGTTAATGCCAAATTTATAAGTGTGTTAACCTGTGAATGTTTAAGTAAATGTTTATTTGAACGTTAAGTAAATGTTTATTTGCAGGTTATGATGACAACATTGACAAGTTAACTAAGGGCATCATGACCTTCAAATAATCATTATATTTATATGACAAAGTTTATTAACTTTTATGGTGACAATTTAACTAAGGTGTACCATGACCGTTAGTTAACATCGTTTTCTTTATGCCTTCGACGAGAGCTTTTCATTAATCCAATTAGTTTTGTGAAAGGAGCATCTTTTTCGCTGACCCTTTTTTTCCACTGCCACGGTAATGACTTTTTCGGCCACCATACCTTTATGTTCTTCTTTTTCTTTTATGTTTTATTCATATTTCTAACTATTTTCTTCCTTTTTATAGCAACGTAATCATTTTGTGCAGAACCACTTTGTTAAGTTATTGAGGCCGCCATTAACTTCAATTTTCCAAGGTGAGTGTTCTCATTTCATATATTTTGAATTTAAGCTATGAAAACTTAAAAGATCAATTTTTTCGAAACCATAATATTCTTTTTTCTCAAATCCAAATGTGGCACATGTTTGGGTAAAATTTTGGTTACTAGGATTTTGACTTGATTCTCAAATCTAAATGATTTGTACTGTGTTTGAGTTCCTGATCTTGGATACTTTGGAGTTGTTGACGGTTAATAAAAAATTTGAGAGTATTAACAAAGTTGTTTTAGTTGATATCGAGTAATTTGAAAATTTGTAAATTTTTTGTAGCAATTATTAATGGCTAGTTTATGGTTTGATGTTGCAAAAGATACTATTTTTGATGAGTTTGGATTAAGTATCAATAAGATTTGAATACGAAACTAGTGTTAGAGATTTTATTATGTGTGGATAAGAATAATTTGATTATTTCATAGATTAGTTGTTGAGCAATGTTGCATTTATCTTCTTTTGAGTTTAATTTGTAAGTTACTGTGGATGAAGGTTGATGAAGTTATACTTGGTATCAAATAAGTTCAATAAGGATTGAGATAAATGCTCTTTTTAGGCATGTTGTCTTCGCATTGTTTGTAGTTACTAAATGATTGTTAATATGTATTTTGCTAGGCTAGAACTTGATATCAAGTAATGTTAGACATTTTTTATTATTATTATTATGTGTTAACTCATGTATCAAGAATGAATATTTTAACTCCACTTTATTGTAACTCAACTTTTGTGGATGTGATAAAACTCCATTTTGTACAAGTTATAAACGATTATATTTACACAATTATTGTAAAAACAATTCTGAGTACTTTCGAAAAATGTCGCCATATGGCTACAAATTTCCGTTTTCTTACAATTTCACTCTAAGGCAACGTTTAGTAATCGTAGCCACCTGTAGCAACAGTTAAAAACGTTGCGTGTAATGGCATTAAAAAGCGTCCCCTATTCCAATGGTTTAGGCGACGTTTTTAAAAAGTGTGCCTAAAGAGCGTAAAAAAACGTCCCCTTAGACAATAGGCGACACTCGAACAGGAGACGTTTTCAACGTCTCCTATTCTTTTAGGCAACGATTTGCTCTGTTTTGGCTACAATTTTTAACTGTTCCTAAAGAGGATAAATGGTGTAGTGATAATAGTGATTCCATTACACCATAGCGTCGTTATTTCATGCAATGGCAACAAAGTTGTTTTTAAGATGAAAATCCCTTGAAAAGGACAACATGTCATGGGGATAGGATTGTAAAAATAAACTAACATAATTTTGAGCAATATTTGTGCTAAACGCATTGTCAGAAACGTTAGTTGTGAAGAACGCATTGAAATCAGTTCAAAGATTTAAGAGGGAGTATGGATAAAACCTTAAAGGAAATATCGTCTGTATATACTTGCTCACCTTGGCATTTGTTGCGATATCGTTATGTTTTCTCCTCCATCAAGACATGCTTCGCCTACGTAGTGTTCCCGATTTGCTTGAGAGTTTCAATGGTACCCTCATTTAGTTTTGTAGGTTTTTTTTTGCTTCGCTTGCGAATTGAAATGGTAGCTGCCTTCATCATATTTCTTTCAATAGAAATTTCATGATTTGTAGGAATTTTGAAGGTGCAACAATAATATGTACTATGTGCACTTAACTCTTCTTCTCCATAAATTAGGGTTTGTTAGGATTTTGGGTCGCAAGACAATAGTAGTAAACAAGTGGCGACTAGTGTTTTTTTGGTTGAGGAAAGCGGCGAATAGTGTTTCTAACTTCAATATCTTAATATAGTCTGTTTATGATCTAATGAATTGACTACTTCGTTTAAAAAAAATTAATAACCGAAAAAATACTTAATTTTGCCCCTTTAGCGCATTCAATCCAAATTAATAAAATATATACTTAATTTTACACATTTTTCAGTTTTATAGAGAAATTGTGAGCTTTATAAAAATATGGTTAATAGTAATTTACCCCCATGTAATATATGACATTTTTCGTTTATCCCCCTATATTTTATCATTTTTAGATTCCATCATTGTAAATTGAAGAGTTTTAGTTTTAGACCTTCTCGAATTTTGACTGTACAAAATCGATGATATCGCAACGGGTAAACCGGAATTTGCTCAAATTATAGAGAGGTAAACCGAAATTTGCCCAAATTACAAGGGGTTAAAATACCATAAATTTTGTAATTTGATGCCATGAAAGACCAAAACCATAAAATCTTCAAATTACAAGTACGAAATCTAAACAATTTTTTTTACAGGGGATAAACCAGAAATTACATATATTATAGGGAGGGGGGCGGGGGTCAAACACTATTAACCCTAAAAAATACTTCATATGTATTTAATTATAAGTCGTTTTGACATTTTTACACATTAAAAATATAGTTAATTTCTCTCTCTCTCTCTCTCCCAATAATTTATCCACAAAATATTGCAAAGTATCATCAACATTCAATAAAAAAAGGAAACTAGATTCTAGAAAAAGAAAGGGGGGCAAGCCAATGAAAGTACAAAAATCAATACGGGACTCAAAATAACCTAGTGGTCTTTGGCTAATTTAATGAAACTGAAATGATTCTTAATAAAATGAATAGCATAAACAAAAATTAACGATATATATATTTTACAGCTGAATATCATGTTCAAGTAACATATCATAGCATCCTAACATTAAGAACAAGGTGATATCAGACTTTCAATGTAGACTTCTGGGTCCAGCTTCATCCAACGACGGATGTTTCGAATCTCAAGAATCTTTAAGGTACCATTTTTAGAATCGTAAACAACCAACTTCAATTTGTTACTTCCCAACTTATAAAAGCCCATCAGTAGTTGTTCATCCTCAAAAATATATAAAGCCTTTGTATAGGGACGAAAAACACCATCTTGTGTGAATATATGCCTTGACAGGAATACACTGGTTTTGATGATCGACGAAAGAAGTACTAAAAGAACAACGATGCTAAAAGCGGAAAAGGAATTCAAGCTATCAAGTCTTGAGTTTTATTTTTATTTGGATGATAGCCCAAACCTGCTTTATTAAAACTTCCCTTTTGATTTTTCAAAATGATGTCAAGTTTGTCTCTTCCCATTGTGAATTTTGCAAGAATGTTTTTCAAATCCTCAATTTCAATTTTCAAAATATTGCAATCATCACACTTGAAAATATTTTCCTTTTTATTTTCATAAGAGGTGCAAGAAGAAACTTCACTAACAAAAATTTGTTTCTCTTTAAGAATATCTATTTCCTTGTTTAAAATATCAATTTTTGATTCAAGGGTGGAAATAGTTTTCTTAGAGGTAGAAACAATTTTTCTAAGCTTAGTTGACTCATCATTTAATTCTTTACAAATAGTAAATAACTCATCATAAGTTAAGTCATATTCAGATTCAATAGAGTTTACCTCATCTTCCTCATGGTTTGCCATGAAACATGAATATGCTACTTCATTGGATGAGTTTGTGTCTTTGTTATCCCAAGCGATGTAAGCCCTTTTTCCTTTTGTATATCTTTTTTGACTTAAAGGACAATTGGATTTTATGTGACCCTTTTCACCACACTTGTGGCATTTTGGATTGAAGGAAGTTCTTTCATTGATTCTAGCTTTGAGAGAAAGACCTTTCTTTTTCTTTTCACCTTCTTCACTATCAATGAGACGATTCAATTCAAGCTCATGTTCCTGCAATTTTCCAAACAAAGTAGCCAAAGACATAAAAGATAAATCTTTAGATTCATAAATGGCGGTCACTTTCGGTAGCCAACTTCGACTCAAGCATCTAAGAACTTTATTAATTAAATCCTCATTATCGAAAGATTTTCCAAGAGCTCTAAGATGATTTATAATATGGATAAATCGTTTTTGCATATATTGGATGTTTTCTCCCGATTTCATCCTAAATAATTCATACTCTTGAGTTAATGTGTTCATTCGAGCCCTTTTGACCTCGGTGGTACCTTCATGGGTCAATTTAAGGGTGTCCCACATTTCCTTGGCGGTTGTACAATTTGATACACAATAGAACTCATCAATGCTTAATGAAGTGGTGATAATATTCTGAGCTTTCAAATTGTATTGTACCTTTTTCTTTTCATCTTTGGTCCAAAATGATCTTGGTTTATTCACCACAACATTATTGACTAAATGAGTGAGAATAAATGGACCATTTTCAATAGCATCCCAAATATCACAATCAACTCCCTCAATGAAATTTTTCATTCTCTCTTTCCAATAAGCATACCCTTCACCATTGAAAGATGGGGGTTTGTTTATTGAACCGTTGTTTGAAGTCATCTTGGCTCTTGAGACGATTAGTCCTTAACAAGAGTTCAAGCTCTGATGCCACTTTTTTGAAGTCACTTGTTCAACATCTTGCATGTGTAGAACACTGTACAATTTACTCCAAGATTCATGATTTCCATATTCTTTCATAATTCAAACATTTAAAAACACATCACTGCTTGTAAAGATGCACAAACAATCCTTCAAAACCCCCAAACTCGTGAAAGGATCATTCTCCAAATTAGGCAGCGGAAGCTGTTGATATGACTCATTCTCCAAATCAAGAGAAACACTGAAAAACGAAGAACTACCTTCTAACACCAACCAATTAATAGTGCCACTCACAAATATTCCCGAGAGACAAAACGGGCGAGAATATGGGAAGTCTTGTATCGTTCTCCAAGAATTTGTACCCGGGGTTTGAACACTAACTTTAGTTTTGCCAATACGGGGAGAAATAACAACGATCTTGTAATTATTAACAAAAGAATTATACCCAAAGCTATAAAAGGAGAAAAGTTGTTTATCCATATCCAAAGGAGGCAAGATCTTGAATGTTCTAATGGAAGGGTTCCACAAAATAGCAGGACGTACTGTTTAACATGGTGAAACAAAGGATGTCGTTGCAAGAGCACACGCGATAAGGACCACTTTTGAGACAGTCAGGGTAACTGACAGTAGACGTTGAAAAATCAGAGGGTATTGCGGAATTAAATAGAACTAAGTGACCAAAGTCGTTGATAGACATTAACATGAGGCGATGGCGCTTGGTTGACAAGCGGGTGCTTGTTTGCAGATTAATGAATTATAGGACTTGCAAAGACAGCGAAGTTGAAGGAGTAACTTGACGGGAAGCCTACACAGAATCTCAGCTACGAGATCGAAGGGAAGAGTTGGTGATGGTGATATTAGGGTTTCCTCCGTGACTGGCGCCATTAATAACAGTGTTGATATAACAACAGGAAAAATAAAGATCGAAAGAGAAAACCTATTGTTTGTTAAGATGGGAGCGAAATGAAGAAGGTAATGTTCACACGGAAACTGTGTATTGAGAATAAAACTAACAAGCACTAAACCCTATCTGGATTAAGTTTATTCTGAGCTTATTCAAAACAATGAATTTTTATAGTCACACCCTATATATTTCTGATTACACCTAAATTTACTTAAAATTTTACAATAATATCCTTTCATATGAGTTAATCAAAACGTCTTTCTTCCATATAGGTAATTGAATTTCATCTTCTGTTTTCAATGATGCAAAGATTCTATTTTGTTCTTGTTGTTCAACGTGCTGATATGTTATGCGGTATACAAACGATTGTTATTAGCGTGTGTTAACGTTAATCAAATTTAATTAATCATTCATTTAAAGGTTGAGGTTAACTTAAATTCAGTTTAAGTAGGTACATTTAAATTTAGTTTACATAACTAACTTAAATCGAGTTTACAAGTTTGTGGAGGTTAACACAAATTTTAGTATATACACTCAAAACTCACTTTACATGACCTACTTAAACTGAATTAGAAATATATATTGAAATAGAAAATTTTGTTTTCAATTTTATACGTGATATAGAAAATTTTGTTTTCTTATAATTACCCTATCCTTGATGTGCTATAGACATACACATGTAAAGTAAGCTTTTCCTGACATGAATTCAGAAGTGGCTTTGGTAGGATGACCAATATTTGACATGAATTCAAAAGTATCTTACATAGGATTTGAACATTATAATGCATGTAACTTGCCCCCTAAATAGGTGATGTTCTCATTGTAAACGAAAAACCTCTACAATTTTTCAGCAACTTCATTCTTTATATCCACTTATTTCAAAATTGCCACTTAAACCTTCTAAATTATATACACAATGATATAGCCTTCTGCATTCTATCAAAATTGCCACTTAAACCTTTCGAATGATTTGAATGCTTTAGCAAATCATGGCCAATCTTATTTGAAAATCAACTCTTCATAAACATGTTCCGCAATAATTTATTGTGTAATTCCCACTGTTGTTCATATTATGACGGAGCATCTGTACTCTTAAAGGTTATTGAATCATATAACAACAAGTTTTATTCTCTTTCTAATGCTAGGTTTGAGAATAAGGTCAAATCAAATTTCACAAATCCATTTGTAAGCGAACTCTATTTCAATATTTTTTGTTACGGTTTTATTAATGGCACGCTCTTGCTACATCAAAGTTATGACAAAATTGTATTGTGGATTTCAAATAAAGAAGAATTCAAGCTCATTCCTCCTATATGGTTTGAGTCTTCTATCCCGGATGCCAACAAGTACATTTGTAGTGTTGGTTTGTATGTTCATGGATTTGGTTATGACCATGTTACAAATGACTATGAGGTCATTTGCTATAATATGTAACATTGTCCTGAACGGTTTAAGTGTTCCAATTGTTTAGACAACTCGTGGGAGATATATAACTTCAAGTAATAAATGTTAGCGAAAGATAACATGTTCCCTAACTATAATGTGCATTTGAATCTGTTGTGACAAAAAGTTGATATTTAATAAAAAAAAATTCTTTCTAAAGAGTGAATTTTTATTTGTGTTTGGACAAAAGAAGGATTCAAACGCTATTACTAGTAGTCACTCAAAATTTATAATAAATTTATACATTCAAGAAGTTAGGGCTAGTAGTCAATTATAAACATTTAAAAGGCATTACATTCAAGGAAATCTGAATAAGACTAGATCTTCAATGATATTCAAGAGAGTTCATACAAATTACATGGCCATATAGCTTACAAAAGATTCATCGCATGATTAACCACAAGGAAATTAGTTACTCATAGATAAAGCATAAATAACTAATTTAAAAGAATGATTCATTACATAGATTGGAAGGTTGACTTTGAGTTTTGATGGTCAGCCACCGGTTCTCCAATTCTTCCAAAAATGCCTTTTTCTCCTAAAAGTTTCCAACCCTTGTCTTAGAAACACACATGGCTTTTATAGAATTAGTTTCTGTAATATAAAAATCCTGCCGCAATTTTTAGAAATCATGGCCCAGTTTTTGTCGAATTGAAAAGCTCAATATTTCTTCAAAATCAAGTCAAAATCGTGGTGCAATTTGGGTTTTTTCTGGTCTCCTTGTTTTTTGTCTTTTTCAGCTTCCACCTTTCTAAAACTAACTGAAAAACACCATATGACATCATGTCATTGTAAGTTCAGATTATAACCTAGGAGGGGGGGTTGGGGTGGTGAATTAGGTTATGCAACTTTTTAGGATAATTTTCGAAGGTTTTAAGTTCTTGTTTTTTTCAGAAAATATTGACGAAGGTATGAACGGAAACTGGACAAATAAAAGAGTAAGGGAAGAAAAAAAAACACAAGACAATTTATAGTGGTTCCCCTCTAAACCTTAGGGTCAATCCACTCCCTTCACACCCCACGAAGGAATTCACTATGTTAGAATCTTTGTTACAAGCAATCTCACCCCAAGACCCCCTAACAATCTTTCAAACATAAACACATGAAAGAAACCCTCTCTCATGATTACAACACAAACACAACACTTTTGATGGACTTTGAATCTTCTCAAATCAAAGAACCTTTTACAACAATCACAAGATAGCACACCCACTATCTTAAACAATAATTCTCACCAACAATGGCAAGAAACTTTACAACAAAACAACATGCATATTTTTACCAAAACATACAAATTCAACTAGAAAATGACTAGTTTTGAATCAATTCATATTCCTATAATTTTCTCTAGTTGATAAGTTCAAGACTTGGTTTAGTCTTCTTATCATTAAAATATGCAAATGGACACTACCATGATTAGAAATAACATGAGATCAATCATCACAACAAAAGAGTGCAATTTTTTTTAATCAATTTCAACCCCTGGGTACGGTGACACTACTAGGCCAATCTTCTCTCTTTAAAAAAAGTTCTTCTATGAATTCATTTATAGTTCTCTAAAATAAAATCTAGAAAATTGAAGTAACAACAATTAAGATGACAAAAATATAAGCCATTTACATGAATCATGTCACAATTTATAAACAGAATATCAAGTATATCATATTTCACTATAATGAAATTGCGTACCTTTCACATGGTCAGAAAGTGCACATAGATTCCAAAGCATCGTCAAAGTGTCAATCTCTCTAAAATCATCTTTAAATTCTATAAAGCTTTAACCCTATCATATCATATGGTCGTATATCTTGAAAAATCGATCTTAATTTGACAAGATTTGCATATGGTCTTCAAGTACCTACAAGACAATTAGTAGTACTTTCTAGATATCCATTTTTCTTTGGATCCTTGTGGGTTAATACCTGTCTTTATCCAAATATATTCACCATAAGGAATACCATAGTTTCTTATGTAGCAAGCACTATGAGTATGGCCTTTTGTATTACAATAAAAACATGTTAAATTATGAACATGATGTGAACCAAAATTATTTCCTTTTGAGAAATTATCCTTAACATTTGAATTATTTTTCTTAAAGGAATTGTTAGAATAATTTATTCCTTTAGGATTAATTCTTTGATTCACATTCTCAGAAGAATTAACAACATGCATTTTCTTGGTTTCTTTGTTGTTGGAGTTTGTGCATGCTTTAACAAAGACCGTTTTATTGGAGTTTGTGCACTTCTTCCAAACCATTGTGACCTTTTTCAAAAACTTTGATCACTTGATTTAATTCAACAATTTTTGTTTCATTCTCTTTACATTTATTACATGAAGAACTTTTAACTTTTTCTAATTCTCCTTGTGCATCAAAAGCTTTTCTTTTAAGAGATACAATTTGTTTCTTTTGTTTTGCACAATTCTTAAAAAGATTAATGAATTCTTCATACAATTCATTAAATGCATTTTGCAATTCATCATAAGAATGTTTATAATTTAATTCAGAATCACTATCCTCATTTTCTTCATCATCAGAACGATGAGACGCCATTAGTGTCAAGTTTGCACATTCTTCATTTTCTTCATGTGTTGTTTCCAAAGTGTCCCACATTTCTTTAGCCGTTTTGCATTTAGAAATTTTGAAAAACTCATCCATCCCAAGAGAGGATTGAAGAACGTTCTTCGCCTTTTTATCAAACAACACTTTTTTGCGATCATCATCATCACATGATGTTTGTGGTTTGACACCATTCACACCATTCACAATTGTAGTGGGAACATAAAGACCATTCTTGACAGCATCCCAAATTTCTTCACCTTAGGCTTCTAGATACGTTGTCATCCTAATTTTCCAGAAATCATAATGATCTCCGATGAAACATGGTGGTTGGTTTGAATCATGACCTTCTCCTAAAAAAATATAAGCGGAAGCCATTTTCTGAATCAAATGAAGCAAGTTATCTTTTACATGAAGCAAAGCAAGTGTGGAGAAGTCATCATTGATAACATATTTCTATTGATATCTACAACACACAAATGGCTTGTTCTGTGATCTCTAAGTTGGCTCCATCTGCATGCAATGCGTATGCTCTTTTGTATTAATAACTTCGTTAGTTTGAAAGATATCAAGCAAATGGCAAAGTTTTTGGCACTGAATAGTTTGTGCATTTCGGATGAAGTTCCAGTAATATTTTAAAGTCGGGGTAGCAAACATATATTTCAAAGCTTCTATTAGTATGTGTAAACCCAAATTTCCCTTTGCAGCATCTGGACTTCCACAACTGTCGAAGAAGTTTAGGACCTGTTCATACTAACCATTAGAATATACATGCGTACAATTGTAGCATGAATTTGTGTTGATATTAAATGTTTGTTTATACTAGTCTCGTTTAGAGATTAATAAAGTACTAAAAGTTCATGCAAGGGTTGTGATGCATTCCAACCCTTGATCCAAAACAACGTACAAATATATTCTCTTTTTTTAGCATTTGAAGAATCATGGAAGAGAGGATAAGGTTATGTTTTTACATGAAATCGTCAATGTGACTTGGTCTGTGGATATTTAGAGAGTGCAGGAAAGTTTCTCCGCAAATATTTTTGGAAGTGTACTTCTGGATGTCATATTTTGTCGAGAAGTATACTTCCGGATAGAACAGAATTCACATTTTTCACCAAATGTGTGCTTCCGAAGTGATATTGGAGGGTGAGGAAAGTACCACCCGTGGGGAGTTTCGTATTTCTTTTGGAAAAAGATGTACATAATCTGCAATCATACAATGCCTCTTAATTTTGTGCAATTGCTTCAACAACTTTTAGTCATGAGTTTCAACCACTTAAATGGTGTAGCAGAAATAGTTAATCTCAAACCTGTGAAGCTGCTAAAGGAGCGATTTCTCTAATAGCAAAAGCTTGTACTTTGTAGCTAGAAGAAGATTTCCAACCATGAAAGAGCCACCTCCTATGCCACTTGAAGCTTGAAAAACAACACCAGTGCATTAGGCAGCAGCCACTACAGCATCAACAACAGCAGAACACCAAGCCTAAGCATTGAAACACCAACAGCAGAAGACCGAGCATCATCAGCTGCAACAACTCCAAGTTCTGATTCAATAACATGTCCTTGATTGGCTGTTACTGCGAACTCAATATCCCAAAACTTTTGTTGCCTCTTAGTGCGAACTCAACAACTAGAAAAGAATGACAGTTAGCATCAGATACAGCAGATTAATATGATAATGGAATTACATCAATGTGAAGAAGATGAATTGGCACTGGTGTTTTCGCTCGTTATTTAATTAAATAAAGAAATGAAACAAATAACTAAATGACTAATCTTTCTTTTTTATATGAATATAGTCATATAGTAATCAAAGGGAGAGGAAGGTACATACCACTAAGAAAAATCATGAATTTAATAGTCTATTGAAAGCTTAATTGGTGAAACCACAAATTCACATGTAAAGCGCGGCGCTCTAACAGTAGTATGTGACCCATGTAAAGGGGATTGTTTAGTTGCTTTATAATAAGTGCACTTCTACGGTGCAATCAGGAAATCGACATTTTTGGAAAGGTTATTTGTTTAGCATAGTGTAGTTGTTGATATCATGTCAGCTAGTGTCCTGCTAGTGGACCACTCCAAAACTAAACTTTACCTTATTGCAAATCAGTATAACGAGAGATGAAATGTTCTTTAGGGTTCGAAACCAAATGAAGGAAGTGATTAAAGGTATGGTTGGTGTTGGAGAAGATAAATTTTCAAGTGAAAGGGATGAACATATTCAAACTGATGAAGATGATATGATTTTGGAGTGAAAGGGAGTGAAATAATGACAAAATAAGATCATAAGATTTTGGAGTGAAAGGAACTGATGAAGATGAACAAATTCAAACTGATGAAGATTAAAGGGATTCGAAATATTTACGATTTTGATGATGAAAAGATGAAGGAGATGAAAAGCTTAGATGAAATCAAAATTTATGAAACTGACTAAATCAAAATTGATAGCAATTGTGTCCAAAAAGTTTAACTTCATCGGAAAAGTCATTCTCATGACTTCACCAAAGAATTTTCCTTATAATAAATCAATTCATTTATTGTTTAAATTGATCAACTCGTATTGAAATTTGTAAAATTTAAAAATGTCAATATATAGATTCAGTATTTGGATTAGTTCTTTCGAGTGCTCCTTATAAGGTTCATGCTCAAACTTTGCACCTCAAAAGGAAACACTAAAGTGCATTTAACGCATATTTCACCGTCTGATGATTTAGACCGATAAGATGATGCAACGTAACTAATTTTTTTGACAAGAAACCTAAAAGAGATAATTGTCGAAAACACATCAACCATAAATACTCTAACCCTTTTGTCGTCTCCGAACGTCATCATTTTGCTGCTTGGGCCACCGTTTCCTTGCAGCCATTCCCGGAGGTCGTTGTGTTACATGCCAAGTTTCTACTTTGCGGTTTGAGACCTTTGTAGTGTCAACGCAGATTTTGAAACAAATACATATGTGATGCTACATCTCTATTGTTTTTATTAGTACTAAAGAATCAACAAATGAGCCTAAAGCACTACTTCTGAGCAAGTTTACTGTGGCATACAAAGGATCACTTAAAGTAGTTTGACAGACAAATCTTACAACACAAACTACTATTCTAATCTTAAAGGTACAATCTTCTATTCTATCTTGTTGTATGTATTGTTGTACTGCATATTTTTACTTTCTGCTATCTCGTTGATTTTATACAATATTGTTGTTTTAAATCCCTACTTTTGTTTGAATAAAACTTATTAGTTTTGGACAAAAAGAATATATATATATATATATATATATATATATGCTCATTGAGTCAATGAACAAGTAAAGATAAAAAAAAAAAAAATGTAATTGCTACATTCACTTTTTTGGTTTAATTCTAGTTAGGGGAAGATCAACCCATGGTTTAAATAATAGTTTCAAAATATTTGTCACAGCATGCTTTATGGTGCATCCACCTATGGTTTTGGCTGTCCTAATTTAGCAATTCCATTATGCAGAACCAAATTAATTACTTATTCCTTCAATTGCAAGAATGTTTTCCTTTGTATAGTGATATCCGAGTATAAGGACCCTCTGCTTTATAACTAAGCTCTTCAATCACTTGTGTACTTGGATCAAACCAAGCTAATTCTTTATCTTTTATTTGGAAGAAAATTTCCCCGTTCGTCCCCACTCCGATAGGATGCTCAATACAAGACAGCGGTCCAACAATGAATAGTTTTGTCCAAGATTCCTTAATGCTGAGTTCACCCAAAAAATTTATGTGAAAAGTAGATGTCTCCTCATGAAACACAATCAAGGAAATGGACCCATTTCGCACCACCAAATTTATCGATGAAGCTTCAAAATTAAAACAATCATTTTCATCTGAGGGTATGGGTGTTATACAGAACACCTCATTGCTTAAGTAAAATGATACTAAACTTAGTCCAGCAGGGCTATTATCTTCACACAACCAATGACACACTCCATCCATGTAGACTTGGATTCCCTCCATACAATAAAAAGAAGATGGCATTTCAATATCAAGTTTTCTCCATGAGTTACTTCTTAGGTTATATATCTCCCATAATTCATCCAAGTATTTATCTTCCAATAAGAAGTTTGGAAATCTATCTCCCATTTCTCCTTGGATATCAAAACATACAAGACAAATGACCTTATAGTCGTCTGCAACATTCTCATAACCAAATCCATGAAGATAAGTAAAACCATTAACAATAACAAACTCCTTAGCATCACCGGAGATAGACAACTCAACTGACTCAAGAGGACTGAGAGGAATGAGTTTTATTGCTTGAGTAGCTGGGTTCCACAATACAATTGGATGGACATTTTCATATTCATGAAGACAAAGTATGCCATTAATACTACCTAGACCAAATATATGAAAAATATATAAGTGATCAATTGGATCTTTGCAATCCAATTTTTCTTTATTCTCAAACCTCTCACCAGAAAGAGAATATATAACAACTTTATAGGTTTCATCGAGGTCCTTCAGGATGAGAGATGATTGGGTGTAATAAGAACAACAATTTAAATTACATAAGCAATTTCCACGGGTCATGTTCATAAGATGTTGGTTTTCAAATAAAAAGGACCAAGATTTACGAACACACCGAAATCGGTTCAAAAATTTAAGAGGGAGTTTGGATAAAATCGTGAAGAAAATATCATTTGGTATATGATTTCTCACCTTTGCATTTGTTGCAGCCGCTGATTTCTTCCCCATCAACACGGGACAAAGGGAGTCGAACTTTGCTTGCAAAGTGCAATCTTAACCCTAAGTAACCGCTGATATTCTCATTTTCCTTTTCTTTTTCACTTTTTGGAATTATTTTCAATCTCCTAATAGTTAACATATGTTTTGTTTTTCTCTCAAAAAAAATGAGAATTTCTTCTCCCCCGTACACTATTTGTTTGTTATTCCTTATTTACCCCTCTCTGGGTTAACCAATATGGGTGAAATTTATTTTGATTGACTAATTTAATTTAGTCCGTACAAAATATATTCTTAGTTATATATTTAAAACTTCTTATCTTCATCAAAACCCTCTCTCAAAATGACCTAAAAGATAATTTGTTTTTTCTTTTTTGGAAATTTGTGTTGCATTACTCAATCCTATTGTCCATTGACTTTGTTTATGCAATTTTTGTTTGAAAACAAAGATAATGTGAATTAAATAAATAAATTTTCTCTTGTTAAATTACTAAATTTAATACGAAAAGTATATGATTGATTTTTTGAGAGGTTGATTGTTTTATTGGCTGTGAATTATAACGAAAAACAAACGATATTTATTCATTCAAATTGATAGAGTACATATAAACAAATGATTATATTGAAGGATGATTATGCTAACAAAGTCACAACATCCATGCATACAAATGACTATATTATAGTCACTTGAATACTCATGTGTATGAATATTGAAGTCTCTGCAACTTTGAAGATGCCAAAGTTAATGATTGGATCTGAACTTGCATAAAGTTAATCTTTCAACCTAAATCCAATAAATACCGCACTAAGTCAGCAGTATCAGTCAAGTGAGTATGAGGAAAATAAATGGAATGGGCACATTGGTAAATTCCAATCAAGAAGATTTAAAGGCCAATACCCCTTCCACATCCATTTCTCTCATCTCATTCTTTCTAAACTGAATTTCCTTCTCCTTCTCTCTTCTTTCTCTCTCTTCCTTTTTTCCCTCAAACTTCACCAATTCATCTCCCAAATCAAACCAAGCCAACATGCAATGAAAACAGATGATGTTCTGGAGATGCAGATGTTAAAAGCAGAAAATAAACTACTTTGAAAGAGTTCATAATTAGTTTAGGTGAGTTCCTTTAGCTATAACCTACCTTCGTGGTAGAAAAATTACATGCTATGTTAGAAAACTTGATTTTTTAGGTTAAAGTTAATTGCCCATAAGTTATTGTATGATCATTTTATGTTAGTCTTTGCATATAAGTTCAATTTTATTACATATAAGCATTCTGGAACTGTAGAAACGTTTCTGGACGTTTGGATATGTTTCAAACGATAAAAATGTTGTTCTACACTAGAACTATCATGCCACGATTATACGTATCATGCCACGATCCTCACTTTCTGGGCAGCATCGTGGCAAGATCATGAGCCAACATGCCACGATTTTCAGAGCGTTGGAACTCTTTTCAAAAATGTTTTTTTTATACTTTGGGATTGTTTTGCAGCTTCATAAAGTGTATAAGAACTTGTGAACCAGGGATAAACATAAGTAAAGATCTTTGCAGTAACAATAGAAAATTATAAATGCACTTAAGAAAGGACATTGATATGGGAAACATTAACCCTATGGGAACGATTACCAACTTTGAAGTAAATGGCATATGAGAACGATATGCATAGAACCTAAAGAAATGCGTTAAGGAATATATGTAACCCACCCATTAGAATGTATCAGGTATACATATGATTAGATAAACATATACTAACAAGATAATATAAATTATGTTGTGTCCTTCAGGCTCCAGATTATGTTGGATTGGATTTCCCCGCCAGGGAAATCTACACAATGATAATTAAGTCGTGACTCTCTAACTCTCCGTCATTAGTGTAGTTGAAGTTCCCCGTCAGTAGTGGACATGCATTCCTCCGATGTAAGTCTTGTGAGACGGCAAGAGGAGTCCGACTCTAGCCTCATATAGGAATTTTGTAGGTTTATCAAAGCGAATGTATTTGGGGTTACTCCGCTCGGATATATTCCGTAAATTGAACTCAGATAATAATTGTGTGTTACACCCAAACAGTACTAAACAATAAATATGAATAAGAATACAATAAGACTTCTGAGGGTTTATATTTAGCGATCCTAGTTTTTCCCTGATCTCTAAGATATGCATAATAGTAAACCCTAATTAGGGTTAGGTAGAGACAGATGGCGATCTTAGGATCCCTGAGATTGCCTACAACCTAAGATAGATGGAACTCACTGGGACAGCCTGTCTCGCCACAATCCCTTTATTTTTTTGTTCTTCAGATAAGCAGGTTGAACGTGACGTGGGCAAGTTGGAGGAAGCTGGATGACTAAGGATATACGTCTTGTATTAGACCATCAGTTGTATTACCTTGTGTATTGTATACACGTTAGTTAACACACTATTACTCAGACAAGGATTTTACTTTATGTACTAGCTAGTTAGTGTATTTGTATTCAGATACGATTTATGAATTGTTCGTTAGTAAGTACTTTTATCATTTGTATGGGACTTTGTATTGCTTTAGCTCATTCAGACAAACTTAAATTGTAATTTTAATATATCAAATACTAAGTTTAATATCCACACTAAATATTCTAGACAGTTTGGTATGAGTGTTACAAATAATTTGAAGAATATATAAGAAAAAATAAAGGAATAAGATTAGGCAAAGTATTGAACCGAAAAAAATTAGGCAAAATCCTTTACAGACTATAAGCTTACAAAGCAAGACCAACTAAGCTAGATCTAGATCCACTAAGGTGGAGCCAAACATGAAACCACACGGAATACGGTGCTAGAGAATGCTAATTCCTTTGCAGACCACCGCACATGAGTACGCTCGGAATTCATCTCCACCGTCCACGTCATCACTAACTACCTACAGAGATGGCGCCACACTTCAATGGGACCATTAGCATTCTCTGCGTCTATTTAAGGGTGATTCAATACCACTCTTATGATACACTTCACTTTTATCAGATAACTCATATAACCACATCTTTCAGATATTGACTTGAGCGTTTGAGTGTTAACGTGCCTGTAGGCACCTTTCTCATCCTTTTTGAAGACTCAACCTCCGCCACAATAGAGTATTGCGAACCATTGTTCAACAAATTTGATTGTCACCGGAGCGATTAAGTAAATAGTCGCTGTAGGAATCAAGAGACAAAAAAAATATTTCGGAAAAAATGTCCTATTCTCGTACACATTCCCATATCCTCTCAGATATCGTACCTGTATATATGCAACATAGACTAATATAAAATATTAGGCTTGAGAAAGCATAAAAAGTTCAAAAGTTACAAGTATTGAAACTATTTTACCTCCTTGAGATAACATCCTTGTAACATGATATCAATGATGAAATCAAATACTAGGCGAATTACTCCTCCCAAAATCCACCGAAATATTGACAAAAGCTCTTCTCATTTAGTATTAACATTGACACGACCTTGTTTTTAAATAGGTAGCTTCTACGGTATGGTCAGGAAATTGACTTTTTTAAAAAAGTTAATTTTGATCTTAATGTTTGATTCATTTTTAAATTGTTGATTAATGTTTAATGATCAATAGTAATTCATCTAGTAATGCTTCCAACATCTTGGACTTACGGGTACTATTTTATGGTTGACATCTTTAACATGCAAACAAAGTTGATGATGTTATGTGATAGTCTTAAGTGTTACACTTTATAGGGTGTTACACTTAAAACAAGGTAAGATAGAATTAGATTAAATGTAGTCTTGTTAATCTGATGAATTGATGATACTTTGGGGATTGAACTTTTGATGTACAAACAGTGGGGTGTTATTCATTAAACTTTTGATGTTATAATGTTAACTTCACTAGAAAAGTCATTCTCATGACTTCACCGTAGAATTTTCCTTTTAATTATGCATAACTAAATTGTGTAGAGTGTGTTGTATATTTGAAATTATTTCAAAAGTTATTATTATTACTATTATTATTATTATTAGCTATTAAAGAGAAGAAAAAGAAGCGCAGTTGTAGTGTTGAATTATTGTTCCTATTTACTTGCTATTGAGATATTACTTAGATCCGTCCTGCCATCATTTTAGCAAATGTTTTTGGTCAATCCCCACTTACCTAATTAGTAGCCTCCACTTACATTTCAGTGTGGAAAAATAAAAGTGTTTAATATCTCTCAGTATAGTATTCTATAAGAACAAAGTTTCATTACGTGAAAAAGCATATCAGAGTTAAAAACCATTCTTCAAAGCTACTTCTTTCAGTGTTACAAAAATACTAAGTGCCTGGGTCATTGAGTCTATTTATTTTTCTCGTGTCTTGATAGCCTCGGTACGCTTACCGCCGAGAAGACCTGTTGTATTCTGGAGGAGTTGCGCAACTCTGCTGATAACTTACTCAATTTTTTATAATGGTCTTCATGCCTACTTGACAACTCCAAGAATGCCAACAGTCCGTCGCAGTGGCATACAATCTTTTGCAAGAAGAGTTTGAAGAGGGTCGTTTACTCGTCATATACTGACTCCTCCAATATAAGCTTTATCAAATAAAATGTATTGAGATGTCCACATGGAGTGCAATTTAGGTTCCATATTTTACCAAACTTTATGCATCTCTCCAAAGCTAGAGTGCAATTTAGGTTCCATATGTCACATATATTTAAGATTTTATGTTATTGAAGAGTAACATAGCTGATGTTGTGCTCCATATGTCACATATATTTAAGACTAACTGTAATCAACATTTAGGTTCTCAGACAAAAATAATACGCGAAATCTTTGTCCCAATTTTGACTTCTTCTTTTTCCTTTTTCATTTCTTCTTCCTCCATTGAAGGATCAAAACTATATAAATTCTTCAAATTTTGTCTCAAAAACAAAAAATCCCAAAGAAAAAAACAAAATTAATACTTTTGTCCCCAAACACTCCTAGTTTCTTCTATATTAGATTACAAAATTTTATCTTGAGGAAAATTTTATTGGTGACAAGGATAAACTCTCACTAGTGAGTTAGCACCTCAAGTCTAAATATAGCAATTTGAAGAAAAATATAACAAACTATAGGTATCAAATGAAACCTTTTCTTAGAATAAGAGAGATGTTTAATTTTTTTTTTATTTTGATTAATTTAGTTCATTATTTGGTATAAATTTTTTACAAATTAATATCATAAAGATAAATTGTTTTAAACATTTTTTTTATACTCAAGGCACAAAACTTTCACACAAAAGTCGTAAAAAATTGTAAGACAACATAGTTATCTACTTATCCCTATATTCATACACTTGAAACTTCCTTTTCCTATATTGTGGTAATTATTTCAGTTGTGACTCAAGTCTTCCTTAATCATTTCATCTTATAATTGTAGTTCCAAGGTTATATAACTCTCGTGTATTCAAATAGCTTCTTTGTGTATGGCTCTCCTAACTACAAATAGCTTCATCATAAGTCTTTCTATGAGAACTTGACTAATAGTGATCACATTAAACTTTCTAAAGAAAGTAGACTATTGTTAGCCTATGTTTTTAATGCTGTTGATTCCATAGGAAAGCTGAACTTGTAGAAGTTTAAAAGTCTTATTCTTAGAGTCAGTATAGAAGTGGATGGCTTATCAAATTCATTTAGTATTCGACAATAAAGAATTCAAATTTTTTGTGAAGAAGCAAGGTGAAAGCAGTTTTTATAGGAACTAGAATGTATGTAATGATTTGTTGAACCGTTATTTAATACAATGCAAATTCATTTCTTTTAAGTCTTTTTGCTTTTATTTTTTAAGTTTTGTTCATTTTAGATTCTGAAAATCTTGCTGATTATGTCGAACAAGTCAGTTTTCTTCATCTTTTACATTCAAATTCATGAACAACATGAACTTTCAAACATTTTATGAAAAACAATTGCACAATATATCCTAGAATTTTTAGTTTGATCGTGCATGTAATTAATCTAAAACTAGCGCCTCGTTTACCAAAAACACCGATAAAAACTATAAGATTATCTTATATGACTGGCGTTTTATATTGTCACTCTATTTAAAGAAAGGGGAAAAATTATACGCTCCTTCAACTGACATTGGAATGAAATATACATTTTAAAATAATAAAATACCAATGAAAACAATAATTACTTGGAATGAAATGTACCTCAGAACAATCATATTTGGTTCCATCAGTATAGCTATGTCCCACTAAAACTATGCATTTCAAATAGTTGGTTCCACTGTTTGCTCGTCGACAAAATTTTATAAACCCATAATCAGTAATGGTTAGAGACACAATTTCAGCAAATATTCAATTAACAACAACCATTGTCTCTACCAAAAACACATTCAATACCCCTAACCATGATTCATTTCCATTCATTCCATTACATTCATTCATTCCACAATTGTTTCCATATGATTCATTGTCTCTACCACAAACACAATCAACACAATTGTTTTATTATTTCATTTCCATTTATTCCATTACATTTTCAATACCCCTAACTGTTAAACTTCACCATATCCATGGTGAAAATGGAGAAAAATGCAGAAGCTTAAAGAAGAAGAAAAGAGAAAATTGAGAGAAAATCATAGAATCATTGAATTGTGGAAAACGGTTACAACAAAGCTATATATAGCTGTTTATAATCCTAACTAACTTCTAAAGAGTTAAGATCAAATACAGCTAGTACATAGTAAGGATCTATGGAGCTACAAGGTAACTTGCTCTCCAAACTAACCAATAAAGCAAGTAAAGGTACAATTTTAACACCCTCCCTCAAGCTTAGCATGGTATAAATCTAACATGTTAAGCTTGGAAATGAAAGAATGAAAGCTCTTAGGTGGCAGTGGCTTTGTAAAGAAATCTGCAAGTTGTGATTCTGACTTGATAGGAAGCAATTTGAAGAGACCATGTTGTAGTCTTTCTCTAACAAAATGGCCATCTATCTCCAAGTCTTTCCTTCTTTCATGAAACACAGGATTCCCAGCTATGTGGATTGCACTTTGATTATCACAGTATAATACAGGGGACTAGATGCATGACACTCCCAAATCTTTCAACAAGTAAAAAAGCCACTGCAACTCACAACTGGCAAATGAAAGAGCTCTGTATTTAGCTTCAAATGAACTTCTTGAAATTGTATGCTGCTTCTTAGCTCTCCAAGAAATGAGTGAAGATCCAAGAAAGAAACAATAACCAGAAGTGGATCTTCTAGTGTCAAGGCATCCTGCCCAATCTGCATCTGTAAATCCAAGAATCTGTAAAGTTGAATCTCTTCTGAACAACAAACCCTGACCAGTAGTTCCTTTAAGGTACTTGATAACTCTGCAAGCTGTTTCATAAGGAGTAATAGTTGCAGATAAAAATTGACTTAGTTGCTGAGCCACAAAGGCTATATCTGGTCTAGTTGTGGTGAGGTACAAGAGTTTGCCCACAAGTCTTCTGTAGCTGAAAATGTCTTCAAAGGCCTTTGAAGTATCCTGATGTAGCTTTATAGATGGATCAAGAGGTGTGGAAACTGTTTTTGAACCAAGTAAACCTGTATCGTGAAGAAGATCAAGACAATATTTTCTTTGGCATATATTGATTCCAATTTTAGAGTGAGCCACCTCTATGCCAAGGAAATATTTAAGTTGGCCAAGGTCCTTGATCTTAAATTCTGTATCAAGTGTATCCTTAATTTTGTTGATCTCATCCATTGAGTTCCCTGCTAAGATAACATCATCTACAAAGACAAGCAATGCAGTGAACATGGAATCTGAATGAATAGTGAAGAGAGAATGATCAGAAGCAGATTGTGTATATCCTTGACTGATTAAGAAACCAGTCAACCTTTCATACGATTTTCTGCTTGCTTACTTTAAACCATAAAGAGATTTCAACAATTTACATACTTGATTTGGTTTAGGACTTATAACACCTTGAGGAACAGACATGTAAACATCTTCAGGTAAATCTCCATGTAGGAAAGCATTGTTTACATCTAGTTGGTGCAGATGCTATGAGTTAATTGATGCTAAGTCAAGAAGAGTTCTTACAGTTGTAATTTTGGCTACAGGTGAGAAAGTGTCAAAAAAATCAATTCCCTCAACTTGATTGTAACCTTTTGCCACCAGTCTGGCCTTATATCTCTCTATGCTCCCATCTTCCTTGTGTTTCACCTTGTACACCCATTTACTTCCAACAGGTTTGGTATTTGGTGGGGCATCAACAAAAATCCAAGTCTTATTGTGTTTCAATGCATCAAGTTCAGATTCCATAGCCTTAACCCAACATTCTTGTTTGCTTGCTTCATTGTAACTTGTAGGTTCAGAAGCATTGGTAACCGCTAAAGCAAACTTCTGATGAGAAGGGGACAAACTATTGAGTGAATGATAATGAGTAATAGGATAAAGTATACCTAAAGATGATGAATCAACTAATTCCTTAGAGAGATTGCACACATAATCTAACAAAGGTGCTGGTTTTTGTGTGATTCTGGTTGATTTTCTAAGGTTCAATGAATCAGGTTCAGATAAATTTTGTGCAGATGGCTGATCATGGTTTTCAAGTTCTATGTTGGGAGGTATATCAGGGTCAGAAACTTCAAGGTTAGTAGCTTTGGTTATAGTTGATTCATGTTGGTTATTGTCAGAGTTGTTGACAGGTTCAGGTTCAATGACAGAAGCAATAGGTTGATTTGAATGATATTGCCATTGAAAAGGTTGATTTTGGTTAGAATAAGGAAGAATGTGTTCATGGTAGGTTACATGTCTAGAAACAAATATGGTTTTGGTGTTAAGATAAAAAAGAATGGCTCATTTAACACTTTGCTTGTAACCCAAGAAAAAGGGACTTTTTGGCTTTAGAATCAAATTTCGTTCTATGATTGTGTAAAGTAGAAGCATAACAGAGACATCCAAAGACTTTGAAATTGTTTAAATCAAAATCATGATCAAATCTAAGAAAATAGGGAGATTTGTTTTGAAACAAAGGAGTAGGGATCCTATTGATTATGTAAACTGCATGCAAAACTGAGTATGACCAAAACTGCTTGGGTAATTTTGACTAAAAAAGCAAAGCTCTTGCTAAATTTAAGATGTGTTGATGTTTTCTTTCTACTCTCCCATTTTGTTGGGGAGTCTCAACACAACTTGTTTGATGCTCAATGCCTTTGGAAGAATACAAATTTGGCATAAGAAACTCAGGACCATTATTTGTGCTAACAGTTTTAACTTTGCAATTAAACTGGTTTTCTATCATGATAATGAAGTTTTGAACATGATTTTGAACTTCAGATTTAGATTCACATAAGATGATCCAAGTAAAACGACTGTAATCATCAAGAGCAGTAATGAAATATTTATGACCATGAATGGATTGAATAGAGATAGGACCCCATATGTCAAAATGAAACATTTCATAACATTTGTTTGCTTTATTTACACTGTGATGAAAAGGTATTTTCATATATCTAGAGTAATGACAAATATCACAAACTGAATTGTCATCAATCTTAATACAAGGAAAATATTGTTTTAAACTAAGCAACCTATGATTGGACAAATGGCATAATCTGAAATGTCATAAGGCTACTTGAGGCAGAAAATAAGAGCTTTGAGAATTAGCAAAGGCTTTGACAGGTTGAGGTTTGGATGATGGTAAAGCTTGTGTAGTCAGAAAATACAATCCCTCTATCAAATCAGCCAAACCAATCATCTTCAAGTTCCTCCTTTCCTATATTAAACATTTATCATTATCAAAAGTTTCTATACAGTCACTATCAACACATAGTTTGGGAACAAATAGCAAATTCAATTTGAATTATGCAACATATAGGACATTCTTGGCAACAAGGCCTGAAGAGAATTCCACTGTACCAAATTTTTTGGCTATAGCCATGTTACCATTTGGTAACTTGATATGTACAGGTTTAATGGACTGATAGGAATCAAAAGCTTTAATAGAAGAGCATATATGATCACTTGCTCCTGAATCAACTATCCATGAACCAAAACTGCAGTGATTCAAGGCATATGAAATTGTGGATATACCTGATGTCACATGATTTGTGACATGGTACACCTTGCTGGAAGAACTCTACTGAGTTTGAAGAAGATTAACCAGTTGCTCATATTGCTCTTTTGTGATGCCATATGAATCACTCCCTTTGCAGCTCTTTGAATCATCAGGATCCTCCCTTTCTTCATTCACTTCAAGGGAAGAATTGTTAGCAGCAGCAAAGGTTTTGCCAAAATTTGGAGGAAAACCATGTTTCCTATAGCAAGTGTCAATAGTGTGGTTACTTCTTCCACAAAAGGAACACACTCTTTTGGCACCACAAGTGGATGAAGAACCTCCATTACCACGTCCTCGTCCTTGAAACTTAGAGAAATTCACTGAATTGATGAGGATCTTGGACTCATCAACAAGAATAGAAACTCGGAACTGTCTTTCATGTTGTAATACCATTGAAAAAATCTTGTTGAGAGTTGGTAAAGGATTCATCAACAAGATTTGAGAGCATACAAGATCAAATTGATCATTGAGACCAGTGAGAAAGCAAATAGAACATGTAATCTCATGCTGGTGTTTAGCATTAAGTACACCAGTGTTACAAGTACAACAGCGAGGGCAGGCACAAACCGGAGTGGGAAGATATGCTTCAAGTTCTTCCCATAGAACTTTCAAAGCAGTGAAGAACTTAGAAACTGAACGCGAATCTTGCTTCAATCCAAAGATCTCGCATTACAATTCAGAAATTCTAATGTAATCACCTTGAGAAAATCTTTCCTTGAGCTCGTTCCAAACATCAGGGGCGGATCCATGTTGGGGCTATGTGTGGCTATAGCCCCACATGCACTTTTCATATATATTTTTTTTATATAATAAATAAAACACAAGATCATTATAAGCTTTAAGTTGAAGCAACAAAGATCATTATATGTTGAACAAAGATAATAAGGGCTTTTGAATGCATCATCGTTCAACTATTTTCATGGCTTTTGTTTGTTATGCTCACAATTTTGATGGAAGGAGTAACTCTTAATTGGCCATTGAATTGTTTGTTTGTTATTCTCACAAAGTCATTGTTATATTTTATAGGATGAAGACATTTTAGCTCCACATGAACCAAGTGTCTGGATCCGCCCCTGCCAAACATCCATGGCGTTCTCAAGAAACACAATGCTCTGTGCTATAGAATCTTTAACATAATTCATGATCCACGAATGCACAAGCATGTTGCAACGATTCCACGCCTTGAAACTTGGATCGAATTCCACATGAACTGGAATTTATCCATCTACAAAATTAAACTTGCTCTTGCCTCCTAAAGCTCTTCGCATTGAACGCGCCCAAGAATGATAATTTGAGTTGTTCAATACCGGAGTAACGGTGACGGAGGAAGGACCGTCGGAAGGATGAACGTAATACACGTCACCAGGTTGTTGAGACGGATCAAGAAGCGGAGGAATAACAGCTCCTCCATTGGCACCACCGTTTGCGGCGGCGTTAATGGCGGCATTACCACGAACCATCATGAATAAGGAAGAAGAAGAAGGGAACGGAAGAAAACGAAAAAACGATGCGCAGCAGAGCTCAAAAGAGCTCTGATACCATGTTAAACTTCACCATATCCATGGTGAAAATGGAGAAAAATGCAGAAGCTTAAAGAAGAAGAAAAGAGAAAATTGAGAGAAAATCATAGATTAATTGAATTGTGGAAAACGGTTACAACAAAGCTATATATAGATGTTTATAATCCTAACTAACTTCTAAAGAATTAAGATCAAATACAGCTAGTACATAGTAAGGATCTATAGAGCTACAAGGTAACTTGCTCTCCAAGCTAACCAATAAAGTAAGTAAAGATACAATTTTAACACTAACCATAATTTTGATCATTAAGCTAACATCTTAGGAAAACAAGTAGTAATCATCATTATAATAGTGTCAAAAAATTAGCCACACCAAGCTTTATGGTGCATCCACCCATGGTTTTAGCTGTCCTAATTTAGCATTTTCATTGACACAACCTGTTTCCAATTATGCAGAACCAAATTGTTCAGAGTGAAATGACAACACAAAAAATAAAAATAAAAATAAATTCTCCCATGCATCCTTGACTTTGTATTGTCAATAACATAGTAATTCTCCCATGCTTCTTTTAAAATAAAAATAAAAATAAATTTCTAGCATTAGATTATCATCAGACCATACAAGACTTCAAAGGCAACGCGCAGTTGTCGCAAAAAAGTTTGAGGATCCGGATCTTTGGTATTGGCTAAAGACAAGCTTTCAGACATTGGTATTGGCAATACAAAGCCAATACCAAAATTCTAGCCAATACCAAAGAATTAATGTAAGAGGTATAAAATATCTTCATAAGAATTATCAGAAAAGATAACATATTCTGTAATATCCAACATTCATTCTTGCCAATGATTTGAAAATCATATCAGTTAGCAAATGGAAAGAGACTAAACATTCACCAGAAAGAAAATACATAACGATTATATAGGCTTCTTCAATGGTACCATCGTTTAGTTTTGTAGGTTTTTTTTTTGCTAAACATTCACCCGATTCGCTTGAGAGTTTCAATGGTACCATCGTTTAGTTTTGTAGGTTTTTTTTTTGCTTCGCTTGCGATTGCGAATTGAAATGGTAGCTGCCTCCATCAGATTTCTTTTCAGTAGAAATTTCATGATTTGTAGGAATTTTGTTAGGGGTTGAAATGCACTATGTGCACTATGTGAATTTTGTTAGGATTTTCATGATTTCTTTGCGAATTGAAATACTATCTGCACTTAACTCTTCTTCTCCATAAATTAGGGTTTGTTAGGGTTTTGGTTCGCAAGACAATAGTAGTAAACAAGCGGCGACTAGTGTTTTTTTCTTTTTTTTTTGAGGAAAACGGCGACTAGTGTTTCTACCTTCAATATCTTAATATAGTCTTTTTACGATCTAATGAATTTACTACTTCGTTAAAAAAATTACTTTTTTTTACCGAAAAAATACTTAATTTTGCCACTTTATCGCATTGCATCCAAATTTAAAAATATATATACTTAATTTTTCCACTTTATCGCATTGCCACTTTATAAAAAATATGGTTAATAGTGATTTACCCCATGTAATATACGTCATTTTCAGTTTATCCCCTATATTTTATCTTTTTTTAGATTACATCATTGTAATTTGAAGATATTTAGTTTTAGACCTTCTCAAATTTGACCGTACAAAATCAATGATATCACAAGAGGTAAACCGGAATTTGCTCAAATTACAGAGAGGTAAACCGAAATATAGTTAATTTCTCTCTATCCCAATAATTTATCCAACCACAAAATATTTAATATTTTTTTTTTAAAGCCTAAAAGATAATGCAAAGTATCATCAACATTCAATAAAAAAAATCAGAATATGTGGGAGGGTTTTAGGAGGGGGGGTTGAAAAATAAATTTTCTATGCCTATAAGTACACCAGTGTTATCCCTTTTCTTCCATTTCACAAGAGATTTCCCTCTCCTCTCCTCCCTCAATCCTACAACACTCTCTCTCTCTCCATCATCTTCATCAGATTTTTTATCCAACGTATCTCAGATCCAAGTGTGCCAAAGTGATAGATCAACTCATCTACGCTCATGATCAATCTCTCATTTGAAAGTAAATTCATAAAAACCTCTATTGTATCATTTCTCTTGGTTATACCCCTCTAATGGGTTTTAGGTGAGATTTTTCAATTTTACTTGTAAATTCCTCTCCTAAAGTGATAGATCGTGTCCTGGTGAGTATAAATATACGAGATCTATACTCACCAGGACTCGATCTATCACTTTTGTCGAGGAATTTACATGAAAACTTGAAAATTCACACCTAAAATCCATTAGAGGGGTATAACCAGGAGAAATGGTACAATAGAGGTTTTTATCGATTTACTTTCAAATGAGAGATTGATCACGAGCATACATGAGTTGATCTATCACTTTGGCACACTTGGATCCAAGATATAGCGGATGAAAAATTTGATGAAGATGTTGGAGAAGAGGAGAGAGAGAGAGAGAGAGAGAGAGAGAGAGAGAGAGAGAGAGAGAGAGAGAGAGAGAGAGAGTTATAGGTTTGAGAGAGGAGAGGAGAGAGAAATCTTTTGTGAAATGGAAGAAAAGGTATAACAATGGTATACTCAAAGAGCTATTTTCGTTATGCAAGCATATGACACAAAGGGGAGCAAAAGAAAAGACACGTTAGGAAGAAGAGAAACAAACCGAGAAGATGCATTCTGGTTTAGAAAGCAAGGCACAAGAGTGAAGAGGAAATGAAATGAAACGGCGGCTACAAACCTGAGATTTTGTGATTTAGAAATTAGGGTTAACAGTTATGTATTCGTTACTAGGGAATAATGGGTTTGGGATTTTTTGTGTATTTTTCTCTTAATAACCTGGTTATTACTTTCATACCTTGTGGCCAAATCTTATGTTTATATTTTAATTTTTTTGTGTATTTTTTTAATAATGTATATTTTTTGTTTTTAAGTAGTTGTATATTATTTGTTCAAAAAAAGTAGTTATATATTAATAATTATCTTTCAAAGGAAATGACGCATAATGGAAAATTAGAATTTGTTAAGGAAATTGGGGAATAGAGAATTATTAGAGATCGAGTTATTCGGTTCAATTTGATTTAATACATATACATATTTTTTATAAAGATCGAGTTAATTGATCGAATCATCCGATTTATTTCGGTCCAGTCATGCGGTTCAACATGTGACCTAGTGGTTCAACCAATGAATCGGTGACCCAGTGACCTTACCAAGTCGATGACCGAGCCGGTCTTTAGAACTATGACGAGATCCATACTCTCCAGGACTCAATCCATCACTTTTGGAGAGGAATTTACAAGAAAAATTGAAACATCACACCTAAAACCCATTAGAGTGGTATAACCAAGAGAAATGATACAATAGGGGTTTTTACCGATTTACTTTCAAATGAGAGATTGATGAAGAGCGTAGATGAGTTGGTCTATCACTTTTGCAAACTTGGATCCAAGATACGGTGGATGAAAACTTGATGAAGAGAGAGAGGGAGTGGGAGAGAGGGAGAGGGAGAGGGAGAGAGAGAGAGTTGTAGGTTTGAGAGAGGAGAGGAGAGAAATATTTTGTGAAATGAAAGAAAACCCCAAATTTTGATTCTATCCTTATCAAGCACATCCTTATATATCACGGTACCTAACTGTAAGTGACCCAAGAAAAGGTCGTTGTGCAGCGCTGCTGTATAAATAAATCAATTCACCTATTGTTTAAATCTAAAATTCAAAAAATGTAAATATATAAATTAAATCAATCGGTTTCCGTTTACAACGTATTTCCATGAGCATGACGTGTACCAATGGTAAAGCAAGTGTTGAAAAGCGTTTGGCAATGCGACTGTATTTCAAAGTAGAAATAATATTAGGTAATAGGTCAAAGATACAAGACAAAAATTGTTTTCATCTTTTCAAAGAAATAATATTACAATCAATTAATGTTCTCTTTTCAAAGATACAAGACATATGACATTATAGTCATCCATAACACTGTCATAACCAAATCCATGAAGATAAGTAAAAACATCAACGTTAACAAATTCCTTAGCAACACTCGGGATAGACGACTCAACCGACTCAAGAGGACTGGGAGGAATGAGTTTTATTGATTGGGTAGATGGGTTCCATAATACAATTGCACCGCAATTTAAATATTCATGAACACAAACAATGCCATTAATACTACCAAGACCAAAGATACGAAAAATATATGGGTGATGAATTGGATTTGTGCAATCTAATTTTACTTTATTCTCAAACCTCTCACCAGAAAGAGAATACAAAATATCTTCATGGGTTTCATCCAAGTACTTCAGGAGTAGTGATGCTTGGTCGTAATAAGAACAACAATTCAAATTACATATGAAATTTCTGCGAATCACGTTCATAAGATATTGGTTTGCAAATAAGAGTGACCATGATTTGCGAACGCAACAAATTCGTATCAAAGATTTAAGAGGGAGTTTGGAAAGAATCGTGAAGGAAATATTGTCTGGTATATAATTGTGCACCTTTGCATTTGTTGCAGCAACTGAATTCTTCTTCGTCGAAACGAGACGAAGAGAGTCGAACTTTGCTTGCCAATTGCAATCCTCATAACCCTAAGTAACCACTGGCCTTTTCAATCTCCTTTTCTTTTTTAATATTTGAAAATATTTTTCAATCACTACATAAAATACTCTCGATTGTGGCGGTTTTAGAAAACCACTGCAGTATAGTCAAAAATTGATGACTACGGTCAAAATTGAAGCCAACTTTCCCTCTCTCTCTCTCTCTCTCTCGCGCTCTCTCTCTCTCTCCCCCTCTCTCCCTCCCTCCCTCCCTCCCTCCCTCCCTCCCTCCCCCCCCCCCCCTAATAGTTAACATGTTTTTTTCTCTTCGAAAAATATATGAGAATTTATTCTCCCCCATACACTATCTATTTTTTGTTCCCAATCGGCCCCTCTCTAGATTAACCAATCTGGGTGAAATTTGTTTTGATCGATTAATCATGACCGTGAAAAATAAATTCTTAATCATATATTTAAAACTTCTTATCTTCTTCAAAACTCTCTCAAAATCACCTAAAACATAACCTATTTTATTGGGAATTTGTGTTTTATTATTCATTCATGTCATCTATTGACTCTATTTATACAATTTTTGTTTAAATACAAACGTATAATGTGACCTAAATAATTGAATTATTTCCAGTAATGTGACCTAAATAATTAAATTATTTCCAATTCTCTAGTTGAATTTCTAATTATAATACGAAAAGTATTTGATTTATTTTCTTGAGAGGTTAATTGTTTTATTGCTTGTGAATTATAATTAAAGTAATAACTAACGATGTTCATGTTCATTCATTTAAATTGATATAGTAGATCAATACAAAACATATTCAAAGTCGTTAAATACAAAAAGATGAATATGCAAACAAATACACAACATTCATGCTTACAAATATGATTATATTTAAGTCTCTGAAATACTCACATGTCTCTGAATCTGCCACGTTGACCACACCAAAAGTATTGATTGGATCTATACTTGCAGAAAGCTAATCTTTCAACCTAGACGCCAAAATCAAGTTCATAAGTAACATTGAGGGTGCAGGGGATATTATGAGGACCTATGTGATGGTATCAAAAACCAGGTGGATGCGAATGAGCAGAAACTAAGAGAAGAACTAGAAGTCAAATTCTATTTTAGTGGGTTAGTCTTTGTCTCTCAGAGTCACTGGTATAATTGTGCAGAATACATAGTCAGAAGCATTACTTGGGACAGCGCTCAAATCATGTAGATTGGATTTGTAACACATAAAAGAAAGCAAAAATATCTTCATAAACAATTATCAGTTAAGAGCATATTATGTGTTGGTCCACTTTTGACCACAATATAGTTCTATAATATGATTTTGATGCATTGACTGCAAATAGAACGAATAACGATCAAACCTTAATACCTTGGGATATCCATAGCCTAATATCTTGAAGAAGCTTGTTGACAGACTGCATGCTCGCATAAAGAAGTTATTGTCCTGCACCTTTAGCAATCACAATAACATACATTGCCATAAATCCTACACATTGAATCAATGTTGTCAATTACAAATCAAGGAAAATAGAAGTTTGTTAAACTTACACAATAGAATAATGATATAACGTTGCTATGGCCACTACTTTGAAGGTGAGAAAAACACACAAGAAGGAAGGGTTGAATTGTGTCGGTCTTTTGAAGAATTCTTTTCCTGTGTGTTTGTAAAACCTGGTCAGAATCTGATGTTGCAGATTGTGACTCATAGTCTGAACGCAATAAAATTAAATACACAACACAAAGATAAAAAGTAATGAGTCAGATAGAGAGAAGACAGACACAAAACAATTTATATTGGTTCCTATCACAATACAGAAGTAGTCCAGACCCCTTGCACTTCCAAGGAATTTCACTACAATCACTCTTAATTACAACTTGTTCAATGACACACCAAGAGACTTCTCAATGATCAAGCACAACTGCAAGAGACTTCTATGCTCTAGAACTGTCTACCTAAAGTCTTCTACTAAAGGACAACTCCAAGATACTTCCTTTTCTTAAGCACAACTTCGTAAGACTTTACCCTGCTCAATCACAACTGATAAAGACTTCCTAGGTGCTCAAGGTTTCACCAAAACACTTACATGCTCAAGCACGCAGGAAAAAGACTTTCTAAAATGTTTGCCATAACTGAAAATAGATTAATTTGATCTTAAACTTTTTCTAACAAGCTAATGTAAACTGAACAAATGAACAGACTCACTCCTTAGGATTTCTAAGATATAAACTTGAAAATAAACCCTAAGTGTTTTGCACTATTTGATTTGATAGAGTTTTAACACAGAAAGATAGCAGAGACTTGTTGCTTCTTCTTTAGGTCTTCAGCTCCTTTTATAGTCAGTGATTTGAGAGACGTTATAGAATAGTGTCAGCGTAAAAAGAGTCGTTGAGAAGCTTTGATCAAGAATGTTGGTCATTTGCCTGATATGGATAATTCCGTTGGAAATCCTTTAAATTTCCTTTGATGAAAGAAGAATTATTCATTGCTCTCTTCGTTCCGGATGTCCTTTGTCTGGTTGCACACGTAAACGAAAGAAGACAAAAGAACTGTTCTATCAGATACTATGATAGAGGCAACTCACAAAATAAGACAAAAGCTTATGTGAGGCGTCTTTCTTCTAAGGACGTTGACTTCTTGTTGACCCTCCAATAGATCTTCCACCATAGTTTTCTAAGCTTTCCAGTCCCTGTACGATGCCCTTCATATGTCATTTCTTCATGATAGACAAATCCTGGACACTTGAACATGTGTTAGTATTTTAATTGTTTGACAATACTCTGCTATCATCAAAACCCAAGAGAACTTGTATGAACCATTCTAATTCTAACATACTTGACAATACTTGATACAAAATAGTGCATCAAAAAATAATAGTGATTCCATTACACCATAGTGCGGTTAGCACCTGCATTGGCATACATGAAGCAATGTTGGAGGTGCTACCAATATCAATAAATTGACTCTTGCACAACTTTTTGAAGTATGCTAATTTATTCTTTAATTAGAAGGTAGTTAATAAATGAACCAATTAACTAATTAGCGTGACAACATTATTATATTCTCCGAAGGTGGTTAATTGTGTATGGACAACATTTGTGCGTCTTATCCTTGCGCAGGGACCATGTTAATCTTCTCTTTATTGTTTCAATTTTATCAGATGTCCCCGGAGGGACTTTGTATGGACAACATTATAAATGGGTGTGGAGATGTGACCATGTGCTTGGATTTTTTGGTTAAATCCGCATATAACTTCTTGCTCTCTCTCACTGTCATCAAGATCACGCATCAGTCGAGTCAATAAAGGCGCTAAAAAGGTTTTGGAAGTGTGCAACTCTGACAAAAGCTCTGGTCTATTGATGGCAGGCGCTTCACAATCAAATTGGAACGTCTGTGATCTATTTAAGTATTGAAGAGAATGGTGATATCTTTTAATCTCATGCTTGTTTGCAAACTTTTTATGGACTGTGTTTTTTAGGTGGTTGGGAGTTGAAGATGTTCATGCGAATAGTTGAGTGAATCGTTTCATACAACATGGAAGTCACTTTAAAGGAAACATTGGAAAAGATTGAAACATACATCTTGGTCGGCAATAATTTGGGTTTTGTGGCTAGTTAGGAACAAGAAGCAAAATCTTGCGTCTAGACGCAAAATCCCAGAATCACAAACAAAACAATTTTAAGGCACTTTTCAACAACCTATACAGCGGGTTTGTTGAGTTAGAGGAATTAGATGTTGGTGGTGTGTTCCAGTTTCATTTGATTTGGTTTGTATAGTGTTTTTGTGGTCAATGCTTTTTTGTTGGAGCCTGTATTCTTGTTGTTCTTTTTTGTCATTTTTTTAGTGCTTCGTTGTTGATTCTAGCAGAGAACCAGTCATATCTATGTAGAACGCATTGGAGTTTTCTCGGGTTTTGCGTTCTTTATGGTAAATTTCATTCAGAATCATCCTTAAAAAAAATACTCTTGACAATCTATTTTACATATTTCGTTTGGACATTGTTTGGTTTGAATGCCGGGAAAGAAACTGTTTCCATATCAAAGTCATCTCAAGTTCATTTTGTATAAGCTCAAAAAGGACGAATATACTTGTAAAATAAAGCAAGTAATTGGTATTATAGTGTGATTTGATTTCATATGTATTAGTTTTTACACCAATCATGTGTGTGTTTATATATATATATATATAGGTCAAGCAAACGTGTATATGAACTGAATCTTAATCTTTAATCGTAATCAGAAGTTGTTTCTTCCGAAAAACAAAATCATAAACTATTACGTATCATTCACGTTGCCGATATAACGTTTTCTTTGGTTTGCGTTTTTAATTATTCAATTCTAATTTTTAACGTTCAAATTACGTTCAATTTTTTTTCGAAGGGTACGGTTAATTATTTTTACTGCCATCCCGAAAAAATTATTTACATTCAATTTAGTTCAAATTACGGTCTCAAGAAATAATTTTTTTTGTCAAAAGAAAATAGAAATAAAAAAATTTCTTTGTTAAATAGAATATCGGAGTAGCTGAAAATAGTATTAACAAAAGAAAATAAATGATTATTTTACTAGAAGTTAACATCACAAGTGTTTTATTTATCTTTTTTTAAGGGAAATAAAATAAAATAAAACACCTGAGGTGTTACATCAGTCGTAATTTAATAATATATTTTAGATTTTCAATTTTTTTTTAAGAAGTTAAAATGAAATATAATACTTAAGGTCTGAAAAATAAGCACAAGAAGTAGTAAAAAACCATCTGAAAGAGTATCAAGTTACCAAAGAATAACCAAAGGTTACAAGACAAAAAGTGGCCAAGTGCCAAGACCCCCATTACATATAAACGCCCAAACAAGGTAATAGATTCAACCACCAAAAATGATAAGAGAAAACAAAACTAAGACGATTTGCTTTCAGCCACAAATAAGACTGAAGCGTAATTTTGTTGAATAATTGATCAAGTGTGGCCTTCTTTTGGTTAAAGACCCGAGCGTTTCTTTCGATCCAAATCACCCACACACAATAAAGCCATACGAGGTTAAAAGCTGAGAGAATACTTTTGGAAAACCTACCTAAGCTAACAAGTTGATATAAATGGTCTGACACATGTTATGGATTCACTATGGAAACTAAGCCAGTTAGAGATACCATACCAAAGTTTCCCAAAAAAATCACAAGAGAGAAATAGGTGCTCTGCGTCCTCCATCATGTCGCAGCCATTTGTACAAAGCTGAGTATTTGGTTGAAAGACCTCTCTTTTAATTAAATCATCCGTTGTTGGTAACCGGTTTCGAAACAGACGCCAAGAAAAGAGGATGATTTTGAGCAGCACCTCTTTGTTCCAAAATTCGGTTACATGAACAGCGGCAACATTATTAATGACTGTTAACAACAAATGATTATAAGCACTTGTTACATTATATTTGTTAGTCAGATGTAAGTGCCAAATCCACATGTTAGAAATATGAGGCTGCAAAACAATATTAGTTAAAAAATCACAACACTCCCACACCTTCTCCTCCTCCCAAGCTAATAATCAACGCCTCCACTTCCAAGCCTCACCATCCTCCCCCCACCCAAACGAATACATTATAGCCACCGTTGCCAATTTGTTAATAAGCAAAATAAAAAAGGGGACTAAAACTATTCTACAAAACCATGCTATCAACCCAAGGATCCCACCAGAATAAAATTTGGGTACCATAACTTACTTCCCGCAATATTACCATCGAACCAACGACCACCTCCTACACCAGGCACATTATTAATATGTATCAAGTTGTTCTACCAAACAGAATTAAACCTTCCCTCCTCGGCAATTATACCTCCAACCTTCCCATACCTAGCCGTAAAAACTTTATACCACAAACTCCTCTTTTAAGCCATCCTCCTCCAACATCATTTGCCAAGAAGCACTAAGTTAAATTCCCTAATCCTCTGCACCCTCAAACCTCCATTTTACTTTGTGGAACAAACGGTGTCCCAGTTAATCCAAGAAATTTTCCTAACCTCCTCGCTCCCCCAAAAAAAAGAAACAATTAAACATAGATTCAATAGAGGAAATTTTATTTGCAGAAGCCTTGAAGAAGGAAAAAAAATAGACCGGAAGAGAGGACAATACATAATTCAGAAGGACTAAGAGGCTACCCAAAAAATGAATTTTACTCTTCCAACCCGATAAACTTGACTTGATGCGATCAAGCAAAGGTTGCCAAAATTTTAACTTGCGAGGATCACCACCAATAGGCAACCCCAGATAGAAGATGGGAAAATGACCCAGCTTGCAATGAAGAAGAGAAGTCGCCTCGGCCAACTAAGAGTCATGAATGTTAACACCAACTAGCATGCTTTTGTGAAAGTTCACCATTAGGCCAGATGTCGCCTCAAAAAGAAGGAACAAAGTTTTCAAAGCTATAATGTTTGCCCAACTACGATCTCCAATTAACAAAGTATCATCGGAAAATTGTAAATGAGTTATTTAAGCAAGATTATTGGTGCCCACCATATAACCATAGTAAAGGCTAGTCTCCACTAAAGCATTTATCGTAATATTCAAGCCTTCAGCTGCTATTAAAAATAAAATAAAAAATTGATACGGGGTCACCTTGCCTCAACCCATGTTCAAATTAGAATTTATTCGTTGGGCAACCATTAACTAGAACCGAAGCAGATGTCGTGCTAATCCATTCCATAATCTACTTACACCATAAGGTATGGAAATTCATTTTTTTCATGATAGCTTCCAGATATGACCAATCTATTAAATCAACAGCCTTTTCAAAATCAACCTTTAAAGGAACTTTTCGACCATGAACAAAAGTAGATTGCGTCAAGAATTTTTCAACCATGAATAAAAGCATATTGTGTTTATGAAATTACACTAGGCATAACCCGACACAATCTATTGGTGAGAACCTTAGAGATAACTTTGTATAAACTTCCGACCATAGAGATGGGTCTAAAATCATTTAGGCTCTGAAAGTATTATTGATACCTCTAGATAACTTCCCGTTCATGTGAAATTTGGAGATGAAACACATAAAGTCTTTCTGAAGTTGCGGCCAAAAATCCTTGATAAAGCCCAAATTAATACAATCAGGTATGGGGCTCTTATAACTGTCACAATCCCACATAGCTTGCTTCACTTCCTCAACAATGAAAGATTTAGTTAAATCTCCACATTGGCCGATATTAAGCATCTTGAAATTGAGATTCTCAATGCTAGGTCTTTCAGCAATAACTGATCGAAAATGCGATGAGAAGTGATTAAACACCGCTCCTTGAATGTCGTCCACACTCTCAACAGTGTCGCCATTAACAGTTAAAGAAACAATAGAATTTGACCGTCGATGAGAGGACATAATGTATAGTGGAAAAAAATTGTGTTAGCATCTCCTTCCTTCAACCAAAGTAATCATGATATATTCCATTGCATGTTGGTGTTGATGTGAGTTAAGGAATGGAAGTCTGCTGAAAGACAGTGTAACTCCTCTACCTCCTCCAATAAAAGATAGAATTCTTCCCCTTTAGCATCAAGAGAAGAAATGTGATCGTGAATATTGCTAATATGACCTTCAAGGTTTTGAGTGTGATTCTGATGCCAGGTATTCAAGCTCTTCTTAATCAGCTTTAACTTTTCCTTCAGAACATAACCGCTTCACCCCCCAACATCATGAGACTGCAATTTATCCTAAACAAATTGAGTGTAATCTGGTAGATCCACCCAACACTTCAGTGTACGCCTAGGGCGAGGACCCCAATTAGCTTCGTCCATAGTTAGAAAAATGGGACAATGATTAGAAAGGCCGTGAATTAATGCATGTTGGATAAAATGAGGCCAACGAACACATCAATATCCATAGAGAAAGAATCTATCAAGACGACTCATAGAGACACCATCCCCTCTAAACCAAATATTGTTTCGACCACAAAGAGGAAGATAAAAAAAATAACGTTATTATCAATGAATTGGTTGAAATGGTAATAATCTTCAACACACGTGCCAAAAAATCCATATCAAGAGTTAAAACTATACAATTTTCCGATCTAGTCCTGAGTATCAAAGGCATTAGAGAAGCATTCTTAAATGCTAAGAGAACTAACAGTGAATTTATTTCCAACCATAACTTGTTCTATCCCTTTGAGTGGAAAATTTTGATGCTTGCATCGCTTCTGATAATTCTGCATATAAAGGTGAACCAAACCCTAGATTCTGAGCAAAACAACCTATAGAGTTGGCTTCATTTTCCCTCAAAGTACCTCCACAAGTTGCCATAGATGGAGTACTAGAAGCAGCGCCATCAAAGTTACATTTAATACAATTAAAGAGAAGAGATTGCCAAATGAGTTCAATGATGATTTATGATTTTGGAGGGTGACCGACTACATTGAAGGGTGTAAGTATTATAAATTCTGAGAAATAGTTGCGAGAGTGTTTCCTGCTCTTATTCCGCGATAATGAAACATTAGCAATAGGAGTATTCATTGCAGACCTCCAATGTACTCCCTCTGTTTCTTAATACTTGTCGCTTTTGGAGAATAATTTTGTTTCACATTACTTGTCACTTTCAAGTTTCAAGGCAGTATTAATTATTGATTTGTTAATAACACCCTTATCTATTTATTGTAGAGAGAGAAATAATAGAATGAAATAACATATGATTAAGGGTATTATAGAAAAACACACACAAAATTTCCTTAAAAATAACAAAATTTATTTGATGTCCTATTATGTGTAAATTTTTCAAAAGCTACCAATGAAGAAGGGAGTATTTGTTTGTCATAGAATCTAGATTGATTCCTAACAAACCAAATAACATTAACTATATTGACCAAAGCTGATTGAATAATAATTTTACATTGTGGAGACCATCTTTTATCACGCAGGGACCATATATTCTCCATAGAGGAGAACTGTAGAGTGATGTTTAGTACATATGCAAACCATCTCCAGATATTAATAGAGTATGTGTATTCAAAAAATAAATGAAAGTATGATTCAGGAGCACTTTTGCAACACTTACACATAGATGGGATATCGATACCTCTGAGAATAAGTTGATCATTTGTAGGATCGTTGTGGTGCATCATTCTCAAATGTTGACCTTGAGGTTCTTTAAACAAAAATGCATCCTTCAAATTATATATATATATATATATATAAATATATATATATATATATATATATGAAGGATGTATATAATGAGAATGACTATCTTATATGAGAATGATCTTCAACCATTAGATCAAAAATATATAAAGATGGTTTGCATGTGCTAATGACTATCATATCTTGATATGTTTCTCATCATGGTAGATAAAGTCATGATGGTATGTTGATAGCTAATGAGTTGGTGATGACTCAAGGCGTCGAAAAAATATTTGCTAGTTTTTAAAGTTGATTTTGTGAAGGCTTTTGATTTGGTCGATTAGTGTTACCTTGAAGCTGTTTAAAAAAAATGAATTTTCCTACTATTTGGAGAAAGTGAATTATGCAATGCATTAGCACAGCTTCAACCTTGGTCCTTGTTAATGGTAGCACAACAAGTAAATTTAATTTTGACTGAGGTTTGAGACAAGTTGATCCTTTTTCTCCCCTTCTCTTTTTAATAGTTGCTGAAGGATTTATTGTGATGATGCACGCTTTAGTGGAGGCTGGACGTTTTACTGGTTATAAGATTGGTGGAGTTGGTTATGTATCTATTTCTCACCTACAGTTTGTAGATGATACATTGATTTTGGGTGAGCGTAGTTGAGCCAATATTAGAACTATAAAAGTGTTGCTAATTTTATTCGAGGCTTCCTCTAGTCTCAAGGTGAGCTTTCATAAGAGTATGCTAGTTGGTATTAATGTTTTTTATTACTGATTAACAGAGGCCTATTCAGTTCTGAATTGTAATGTAGGTCATTTACCTTTTGTTTATTTAGGGCTTCCTAATGGTAGCAACTCTCGGAAATTGAATTTTTGCTTGATCGAATTAAATCCAGGTTATTGGGTCTGAAGAGTAAACATTTGTCTTTAGGTGGGCGTTTAATTCTTCTGAAGTATGTTTTGTTCTCTCTTCCAATCTATTTTATTTCCTTGTTCAAGGCTCCCACAACGAATTACACTCAAATTATTTGAAATAATGAGGTCCCTTCGAAGGCCAGTCCTTTTGCTTGGTGACTGCTTCGTGATTGTCTTCCTAAAACAGACAACTCGATTAAAATGTGTGTGCTACAATCTAATGTTCAACTTTGTGTGGGTGGTTGAAACTACGTAGAGGATGTAGATCACTGATTTCTCTTTTGTGGTATTTTTGGGAAAAATTGACATGATATTTCTTGTTGGCTGGGTTTTTCATCGGTGCACTTGCACATGTGGAATAATATTTAATTCATTTTGAATCTTTAGGTGGGTTACCTAAAAGTACCCGTTCAACTCTCCATCTCATTTGGTTTTGTTGTGTTTAGGTTATTTCACAAGGAAAAAAAACTAGAGTTTTTAATCAACAAGAGGAATCACTTTAACAATTTCTCGACAAAATAAAACTCAATTCTTATTGGTGGATGAAAGAAAATCGCATCAATTTTGCTTTAAGCTATCAATCTTGGCGGCTTAATCTCTTAGCTTGTTTGGGGATCATGATATAATTTTCTTTGTTTTGTTTCTCTTTCGGTTTGTTTTTTTTAGCAATCTTAGTTATAATTTGATACTCCTTTTCCTGGTTTCGTCTAAGCACACCTTGTGCTAGAAAAATCAAGTGTTTGCAATTCATTATATTCCATTTTACCTTCTTCAAAAAAAAAATTGATAGCGGTTTACATTGTACCATTTTTTAGAGGTCCATATTATATAGATCGATCTAAAAAAAATTGATTGTAAAAAAGAATAAATATTAAATTAGTGAAAGAGTATTAGTGTATAGTTATTTAAAATCTTTAAATAAACAAAATATAAAACTTAAAACATACACAAAACAATTATTGTCCCATCGATAAATAATTATAATTCTAGTTGTAAACATAAACTTATTTGGGGAGTTTTAAGGCGAATCACAATGTTATTAAATAAATTCTTTTTTGTTGTAAATCAGGTGTCCTCTACATGCGCGATTGTAGAGACTAATTTCTTAAGTCTTATGAGACACTAAATAAACAGACAAAATTTCGTAAGAGTTTTAATGATGTTGTATATCTAATATTGAATTCAAACTCAAGACCTTGGTTGAGTTAGATACTCATGTTGTCTCATCTAAGCCCTCTTGAATTATTAAATGTAAAATTGTGGTAAATGCCAAACCTGTCTTTTTGTATATATCTAAAGTTTTTCAAAGGGAAAAATAATTAATTGAAAGAAAATTTATTATTCGTTTATGTTTTCGTCTCGTTCCGTTCATGAATAGAAGAAGATAAGAAGAATATTAAAAGTAAAACCATTAGGTTTTCAACATAGCCAGTAACCAAAAAATATGTTATATATAGATGTAGGCAAATAAATAATTGTGGGTGTGCATTCTACAAAGGGAATGCAATAGTAGTAGTAATTACATACCTTAAGGGAAACAAACTCAAGATCTAGCACAAGTGGTTGATGCGTATGTGAGTGTTATAAACTTCGATTATCGAATTCGATTCTTACAGATCAAGAATATGGAGTGGCAAAAATATTATATGGATATGCTGCTTGTACCATGCGGGTTTCTTATCCTTGTTTTCTATCATTATTGGTTATGGCATATGACTCGATCACAGCCATACACCACAACTTTTGGAAGAGATGCAGATGGTCGAAGATTTTGGGTTCCTACCATGATGAAGGTAACACACAAAACTATGGCTTAAATTTTATTTTATTTTATTTTTGAACTGCAAATAAAAATTTCTATAAGTGGAAATTTTATTTTGGTGTGGTGAGCAAAGAGCAATCAGAAAAGTTTTAAACAAAAGGTATAATGTTCTATTAAGAAACCTCTGAAAAATTGTCTAAGAGGGGACCATCATAATTTTTTTATAAAAAATCATTCTACAATAATAGTCTAATACACATAAAAAATATTTTATTTTATTCCCCTGAAAAAACAGTATTTTATTGATATCTAGTTGGTCAAAATCAAACCCCCAAACAATTGAAATTCGCCTTTATGACCCACTTAAGAACCCTATGAGACCATCCTTAATGGGATGCTTAGGGCATTAAGCATTGGTATCCAATATGTATCCTATCGTGGGAAAAAAATATGAATGATGTTTGTGGAGTAGGAGAGATCAACTAAGCACTCATTTCCACCTAAAAAAACAAAAACTAAGCACTCTTTTTCCATGGGTCTAACAACTTTTTATTGTTAGAATATTAACATGTAATATTATAGAGTTATTGATATATGATATAAAATTATTGATGAAACTTGTTTAAAACTTTTTTCAATGATGTAAAATTTAGTTCGTATTATGTGCTATTATTGAAATATTGTAAATGAGTAATTTGTACATATGAAATCCACTTAGGGTCCGTTTGATGATCAGGATATGATACATCAATCATATCGTGCTTAAATCTCATGTTTGATGCACCAAAGGGATAAGATAAAATAAACCATTTTTCTATCTTATCCTGACTTTCCTTTGTAATTTCTATCCTGAGTATAGGCTGAGTTAGAAATTATCCTGATAGGATTAGAAGATCATTCCTTAATTATTATCTTGATATTCAACCATATTTAAAATATTGTCATTTTTAAAATAATGATAGTATGTATTTTCTATTGTAATTAATAACATGTTATTTTTATAGTATTTAATTAATTATGAGAGCAATTTTTTTCATTTAATTGTAATAATATCATGTTTATTATCATGTGTGCATCAAACACATGATAAGATAACGTTTATCATGTTCTTATCATATCTTATCTCTATCCAGCTTTATATCATATTCTGTCTATATCATATCCTGATCATCAAACGGACCCTTAAGTATTCAAAAGTAGATATCTTTATTGTGGATAATGCGAGAATCTAGATGGATGATGTCTTAAATTTCTAAATAAAAGTATTTTTTTTAAAAATTATTAACAATTAGGATTTTGACGTGTTTCCTTTTTTTTTCCTAAATCTTAAATGCGTGTACATACAACATTTTTCTATGCCCTAAAAAAGCAACAACGTTTTACTGTTAAAGAAGGACATTATACAACAAAAATTTATTGAAAAGGTAAGTTTCTCAATTTAAAAAATGTGACCCTTTGTTTTTTATTAATTGATCAAAATTAAAAAGTAACACTTCAAACATTGAATCAATAAGGATATTATCATATGGGCTTAAATTAGCCACCAAACATATACATTAATCCTTTGAGTAACTATACTGTTACAAGTGTTTTTTTTAAGGAGGTTACGAATACGAATATCGGTACGATACGATAAGATTGCTTTTACGAAATACATTACTATGCTTTTCGTGTCCCCTCGATTATTTAAGTTTCTTTTTAGAAATATTTTGTTATTATAAGTTATCTACTATAATTTTTAAAGTTGAAGGTTAATTTAACTATATATCTTTTCTAAAAGAACACCTGGCTAACTATTTATGTCTAAGTGAAAAGTATATTTAATGAGACAATAAGCAGTCCATGGTTTTATCACGAGAGAAAGATAAGTGATTTTATAAATAAAAATAATAATGAGTAAACCTTAAAATAACACATAAAATTAATATTATATACAATGAAGCTCTTCCATTATTTCGTCATAATGTTACTTATCAGTTATTACAAATGTGCTTAAATTCTGTCTGATCGTATTTATGTTTGTTTGGTTTCTCTTTGTACTTGGGCTGCCGTACCCATTATATTTCCATTAATTCATTTTTTATTACCAAAAAAATAAAATAACTAATAATGTTACTCGTAAAAATATGCAGGATATTGACAACAAAAACTTGGTTGCAGTCCAAAGTCTTCGTAACTTAATAATGGGAACAACCCTAATGTCAACAACATCTATTCTCCTATGTGCTGGCTTAGGAGCAATTATAAGTAGCACTTATAGTGTTAAAAAGCCAATTAAAGAATCAGTTTTTGGAGCACATGGTGAATTTGTTGTGGTACTAAAATTTGCCATAGTACTTACAATGCTATCATTCTCATTTATTTGTCACACTCTATCTGCAGCATTTATCAATCAAGTGAATATGTTAATATCAACTCCACAAAGTGTTAAGTCTATGGTGACACCAGAATATTTAACCCAACATCTTGGAAAGGCTATGTTATTGAATGTAGTTGGAATTAGGCTTTTTTATACTGCAATTACACTTCAACTTTGGATATTTGGACCTTTGTTACCATTCCTCTCTTCAATGTTAATGGTTTGTATACTTTACAATCTTGACTTTGTTGGTGGGGACCGCCCTAGGAATGTGGAGATGGAGTTTATTAGGAATGATCCTTGATAGACATTACTAAAAAAAATATTAAGTTATAGAAGAAAATATGAAATTTGTACTTTAATGTTAAGTGAAATTCATAACAAATTTAATAATTTTTCCATTTCTAATTAGAGTGGTTAATCCTATTTTTTTAACAGTGATATTGAAATGTTTAATTCCTATTTCTTATATATTGTACCCTTTGTGTGTTTTTCAAGGAAAACATGTTTGTATATGTTTTTTGTAAGTAATGTTTGTATATATATTAGATATGTTAGGCGCTTATAGCTTTGTGCTTATGCATTTTAATAATGTTTTAGTGTAATTAGAGTTGGCTTAGCTAAGATAACTTGTAATGCAAGCTAGCTCAAATTACTTGGATAGCTTACTATAAATAGGTCTCCACTCTTTGTATTTCACACTTGAATGTATACACAATCATTTTCCTTACAAGATCCTATTTGTATTGTCTATTTCATTGTATAATTATGTATATTTATGTTTATACGAGCATTTTGACTATCAACGCTACCAAATTCTAATTGGAAAGATGCTCTTGTTGTGAAACTCTTTGGGAAAACTTTCGGTTAAAACACTTTAAAGGATCATCTCCAAAAAAATTTGAAATTACTAGGAGGATTCGAAATCATGGATAATAATAGCAGATTCTACATGGTGAAAATTGACCAAGCTATAGACAGAAAAAATTATCAGCGGAGGGCCATGACTGATTTTTGATCATTGCTTGGCAGTTTCTCACTGGTCTCTTTTGTTTGCATCCCCTAATGCAAAGATTGACCGCACAGTCATCTGGGTACATTTTCCTGCTCTGAACTTGGTTTATTATGATGAAAGTTTCCTGTTGGTAATGGCTTCAGAAATAGGAAGACCAGTTAAGGTAGACACCAATACTTTGTAAATTGAAAGATGTAGATTTGCTAAAGTCTGTGTCGAAGTGGACCTCACTGTACTTGTTGTAAGCAAAACTTGGGACAATGGGCACTAGTATAAGGTCCAATACGAAGAAATCCACCTTATTTTCACAAATTGTGGTTGTTATGGCCACCTTGGTTGGAATTGTCCCCCAACCTAAACTGTGCCTAAAGCGGCGACACAACCCCTCAAATAGCCAAAATTTGCGCTCCAGCCAAAAGACAAACCTCAGTCAACACCCAATTGTTTCTCAATAAGAAAATTGCAGCCAATCACCTTGGAGGAGTTTTTAAAATGAGAGTTATGGTTAATAAATTGTATAGCAAAGGTCATGGGGACATTTGAGGCTTGTTCTATTATACTCTTTATAGATGTGATATCTTCTTGTAACTTAGGACAAGCTTCACATGTATCAATATCCTTAGGCTTGGACTTAAGTGTTATTGATACATTTGACTTAAGTGATTCTTTTATGGGAATTTCAAATTGCTTGTTCTATAGAGATGCATGCTCCTTTTTAAAAAGTTCAAAATCTTCTGTTATTTTTAAAATTTCAGCCTTTAACTTGAGAATGGTTCTCTTTTGAGAGGCTATTTTCTTAAAAGCATTCATAGCATCTCCATGCATTTCTATAAGAACATTTTGCAATTCATTATATGAAGAATTAAAGTTGCAATTCATCACAAACCTCAAGAAGCTTATTCTTTTGTCTTTGTTGTCTCGTGAAGCATATATTATAAACTTCATCGTTCTCGGAGTCACTTCGTGTAGAGGAAAATTTGTTCATCTTCCCATACTATCTAAGCTCTTCTCCCTTTTGACTTATCAGATGAGTTGGATTTGCCTTCTTTTTAAGCAGTTCGAGAGATTCACTCTTTAGGTGGCCCGTTTTTCCACATCCATAGCAATTTGGACCCTTTCCATCCTCTTGAAGTAGAGTCTTCTTAGAGTTCCCAAGGTTCTCGTCACTACGCCTTAACCCATTATTTTGGATGTAATGATTAAAGTGTCTAACAAACAGCCCCATTTCTTCATCACTAGGTGATTCACTTCCGGAGTCACAATCTCCATGTTTAGACGAGGAGGCTTTTAGAACAACCGGTTTCTTTTGTTTCTTCTTAAGGTCTTCCTCACTATACTTCAATCTTATAATCTCATGCCCATGTTCCTTGAGTTTTGATATAATTTTAGCAAGTGTACCAAATACTATCGAAGTAGTAAAAATATCGTTCCCACAAGGACTGGTTTTAATCTCAAAAAGTCAAATAGGTTATTAAATTAGGATGTAGTAAAAGTTATTTTGTTTTGCCGCTAGGCAGTAGATTTGTTTAATAGCATAAAACTTAGTAACAGAAAGTAAATTGATTGTTTAAAATAAGAGAGAGATGAGTTAGGTCTTCGAATCATCTGAGTTCCCCTAATTGGTCACTGCACCTATTCTTATGAATGATTTTCTAATTTCACGATAGTTAACAAATTAGTCCTAATCAATCCCTTGAGTTAGGACCCTCTTCTAAGATTACATCCCCTAATCCCTTAGGTGGTCTAATAATCTTCAAAGGTTTGAAGTACGTTAACCCAATATCACTAATAAAGAATTATCCATTCCTAGACTAATTATAATTATTAGAACAATTCAATTAGGTCAAAGTCGAAAGCTATGGTCAGTAGTCGTTCGTTCTCACCAAATCATATATATATGTGATCAGAATATATAAAGCATTAAGAACAATTGAATTGACTAAAAACTAAATTGTCATTCACAATAAATAGAGTTTCACAGCAACATATGTCAATTAGGGTTACAAAGAATCATCTCAGACCTAACCTCTAATGGATTTAGCTACTCATAATTGAATTTATAAATAACATAATCATTAGAGGTATCAATACATACATGAACTGGTTACAAGGTGAAGAAATCGCCCCTGCAGCCGTCTTCCAGTGTAAAAATCGCACTTTGCTTTTCTCAAATCGTAACCCTTGTTTTCATAATAGCCTTCAGCTTAAATAGGCACAGAAATTCGCCTCAAATCGTGTCACGTTTTTGCAGAATAGTGACACGATTTTACTTATATAACAAACTTCTAAATTAGGGTTTCTTCAAATCGTGTCACGTTTTGGTCAACGTGACACATTTTTGCCTTGGCAGAGAGCATGTTTTAGCATTCTTGAATCATGTCACGTTTTGTCCAAATCGTGACACGTTTCTGATCCTTTGTGAATTCTTCAGTTTTTCTGCTTTTCTTGCTGCTTAAGTTACCTTGTGAACTCTAAATTGTAATCAAAATACATATAAAATTACGTAATGACAGGGTGTCATCAAGTTTACCAAAGAGAGTGGTAATGCTAAGGGTATTAAGGTTTTGCAATTCCATAATAGCTGTTACTTTAGGTTGCCAATCTCTAGTCATACATCTCAAGATTTTATTAGTGATGCAATCTTGGTTTGAAATGTTCTTTCCTAGGTTTTGTAGCTTGTTAACAATATGAGTGAACCTCATTTGCATAGAGGAGACTGATTCACCATCTTCCATGCGAAAGAGTTCATATTGTTGAATGAAAGTATTAATTTTAGATTGCTTAATGTCGTCGATTCCCTCGTTAAGAGTTTGGGTTAATATGTCTTTACCCCCTTGTAATTTGGACGAGTTCCGGTTTACCCCCCTGTAAAAAAAAGTTTAGATTCCATCCCTGTAATTTAAGATTCTTTTGTTTTAGACCCTAAAGCCATATGACTAGACAAAATGATGATGTGGCATGCTGAGTGGCGCGCTGACTGTGCATAAATGACTATGTGGCATGCTGATTGTATATTTAATTTGTTTTTTATTTTTTTTAACAGCACACGTGGCATCTTGACTATTTTTTTCAAAATTAAAAAATGAAAAAATAATATAAATGAAGTTATATTAATTTAAAAATAAAAAAATATTTAAAAAATCTGAAAATTAATTTTTGAAAATAAAAAAAATCGTAAAAATCAATATATTTTCGAAAAAAAACAGAATTTTCTAAAAAAAATAAAAAATTTTGGAATTTAATTTTTAAAATAAAAAAAACAAATTTGAAATTTAAAAAAAAAAAGTTAACGGAAAATAAAAAAATTGTAAAAATAAGAAAGAAAAATCAGGAATTTTGATTTTACGAAAAAAATTCAGAAATTTTTTTTTACCACTAAAAATATTTTCCAAAATTTTATTTTTTGTATAAAAATGAAAATCAAACTTTTTAATTCCAAACGAAAAATCTGATCTTTTTTTCGAAAATTTTGAAATACATTAAGTTCTAGAATTTTTCATTTTCGTAAAAATATTTTTTTTTCCTAATATTTTAATTTCGAAAAAGATTTTATAAAAATTATGGAATAAAATTTTCGAAAAAAAATCCGATTCTTTTAATTTTTTGAAAATAAATCTGAATTTGTTTATTATTTTTCGAATTTTTTAAATTAAAAAAAAATCTGATTTTTTTTTACTTTTCAATTTTAAAAAAAATAATTTGAATTTTTTCTATTTTTAAAATTAATTTACAGTTTTTTTTATTTTTAAATTAAAAGAAATGAAAATAAAAAATTAAAAACAAAATTAGTTATACAGTTAGTGCGCCTTATTATCCAAAAATGACGAGTCAGCATGCCACATCATCATGTTTGCACAGTCAGATGGCCTCAGGGTCTAAAACGAAATAATCTTCAAATTACAAGGTCTATTTCGAAAGAATCTTCAAATTACAAGGTTGGAATCTAAACTTTTTTTTTACAGGGGGGTTTACAATGAGAGACATAGCCTTAAGAGTTTCCAACGCATCCCACATAGCCTTATCGGTTTTACAATGAGAGACAAAATGATACTGATTCACCCTAAGAGAGTATATGAGTATGTTTCTCCCCATCAAATGGTATTGGACTTTCTTTTTATCATCGTCACTTCAATCGGCTTTTGGTTTGTCTTGTGTGACACCATTAGCCACAAACTTGCGGTTGAAACCGTCGGTTGGTTACGGCATCCCACACATCCATGTCCATTGATTGGATATGAACGCTCATGCATTCTTTTCAATAGTTGTAATTTTCACCGTAAAAAATTTGTGCTCTATTATACGTCTTGTTGGGTATTTGTAACGGCTGCATTATTGCTATAACAAATATCCATGCTACGTGTAGTTGGATGCTATGTTCCAACATGTTTTAGGCATATCTATGAGATGTTGGACACGATGTTCCAATATCCTAGCATGGTTTAGTGTGCTTGGGTTCATGCCTATTTGTACGCGCACTTTATCTTTTTAAGGCAACCACTTTCCCGTATCTTGATGACCAAACAACGCACGTATCTGAATCAGTTGTACTTTTATTCCCAAAGGAACAACAATATTTTAGGGAATAAATGGATATGTTTGGAAGTCTCGAAAGATGTTCCTACTTCTTAGAACTTTCCTTATTCGTTACTGATTCGTGTTTTGTAGATCAGCTGGACAATGTACTTTGTTCTGAAGCCCAACAAGGTTTATTAGCCCATATTGCTTCAGTATAAAAGGAAGAATTCAAGACCTAATTAGGTATTCAAGCCGTCATTCTAAAACGAATAGTTTTTAGGGTTTTGAGTCTTTGTGTGTTCTACTCTTGTATCGTGTTGATGCAAGTCTAGTACTGTTTTATTTCTGAGCCTTTCTTGTATCATCTTGGTACATGCTAAGGATTGTTTATTGAGTTGTAAACTCTTTGTGCTACACCAAATATTTTAAGCAAGGTCGTAGTTGTTTGTTTGAAGGTAACTTCACTATTTGTGTGTTTTGAGTCTGATAATCATAGGGGTTGTGATTGACTGTGGGAAAGTGAGATGAGATCTCATATCTAGGAGTTCCTAGGTTGAAGTCTAGACGGGTAGGTCCTAGGTGTTGTGTTTTAAACAAGGAGTTTGCTGAGAACATTAGAATAAGGACTACACTAGTGAATTTCCTTCATGGCTTGGTATCCCCCATAGTAGGTGTGTTTGTCACCGAACTGGGTCAACAAACTCACTGTGCCTTTTACTTTCTTGTAATTTATTTTCTTGCTTTTATTTGTTTACTGCATGATGTTGGAACATTAAACGGAACATTTGTTGTCTGTATTTTAAACGTTGAAACATCGCATAGAACATCTTAAAACAAGTACGTTAAAATTTCACGTCCCATTTGGCTCCTTACTTGCCATATTGACTCTTCCGGTGATAAACTGTTAGCGAAGAGACCAGACTCTTGATGCCACTTGATGGTCGGTATGGCAATATAATTCGCACTAGAGAGGGTGAATAGCGTTTTAAAATTTAAATTGAGTTTGTAGCGAAAGTGTTTTTAGTAAAGGAAAATTACGACTTATCAGATTATTCAAGGTACAATAACAATGATAAAAAATACCAAGACTATGTTCAAACTAAGATTAACTTTGAATAGAGAGATTCTAAGTAATCATAATACGATCCAATATTAACACAATTCACACAAGATACAAAACAAGCACAACTTAAACCAAACCTAAAAACAATTAATCAATTATACTAATTAACACAATTGTGTAATTGTTTGATAAATTGTCAATGAATCAAAACCAAGTGTGATATTATAGTAATGCGAGACACATCAAAATCAAGTTTAAAGGATTAAACCTATATCACACTTAATTTCTACACAATCAATTTATCAAGCTTCAAATACACAATTTATCAAAATTAAAGAGGATAGAGAAGAGAGAGAACACCGAGATTTATAGTAGTTCACCCTTTCGTCCTCCACCAAGGACATCCACTAGAATTTGAATGTTTGAATACAATATGATTACAAGAATTCCTTGAAACTAATCTTGTTCTTTAATTCCTATGCAACCACTCCCCCAATCTTGAAAACCCTTTGAAATTGATCTTTCTTTAATGTCTTCAAATCTTCAATTACCCATTGAAGTTCTTCACTCGAACTCTTCAATGCTCCGTCTGGCAATTAGATCCTTTTGAACACAAGAACTTTAGAAAGAACCCCTAAGACCTTTGGAGGTGGAATGCGATTATTCACTTCACTTTAGAACCTTGATTAACCCAATCAATTTCCTTGAATGAACCAACTTACAATCCCTATAACACTCTAGAAATCTTATGACTCAAAGAACAAAGTGATTCTAAGAAAAAAAATGTTTAATCTTAAAGAATGTATGAACAATGAGGTTTGAAGACTCTAGAGTGAATAGATGCAACTAATTCAATAATTTGGGTGTTATGAGGAAGTCATTACATATTGAAAAGGGTCTCGAGGCAAAGGCCAAAAACAACATGTTGAATTGATCCACTAAAAATGTGAATCGATTCAGACAGCTAAAATACAAGTCAGAAGACTATGAAGATGCTATGAAGATTGATACCTATCAAACAAAAAAGAAATCGATCAAAAGACGCATGATGAAGATTGAAATGATTCAAATAAATTTGAGTCGATTCACTCACAAGTCAGAGAGTTTCCTTAATACGATTCAACCTAATATTTGAATCGATTCAGTCATGATAAGATTCAAAAAGTCATGAAACGATTCGCCCCAAATCAAAGAATTTTCATGAATCGAGTTAGATTAGTGTGAGTCGATTCAAAAGCTTAGAAAAGGGGTTATACAAATTCTATAGAAGACACAAGGAACACATGAGACATGGATTGTTGAGTGCTTTCACAAGATTTTTGCTATATTTCTAAGAACAAAAGCAACCAACAAATAAAACAACATCAAGGAACTATAAAATGTTATATCCTAACATCATCAAAACAACAACCTAAAGCAATGCAAGCTTCATAGTTGGTGACACAAGGTCATATTTGGCTACGCCCAGTTAATGACTGAACGCAGCTTTGATACCACTATTGGAAAAATAGAGTATGAGAGCTAGTGGTAGAGTGTTTAGTAACATTGGACAAGAGGCCACACATTAGGAATTAGCTCATTGTAGGGGACACAAATTAGGAATTAACTTATTGTAGGAGGAGAGAATATGATTTGCTAAAACCATTAATATTATTGACATTGCATCTCAAAGGTTGTAAATATGTTTGCCTATTTATAGATGTGGGAGGTATACTCTATATACTACATTTCTAGAATGTTCATAACATTCTCTTACACAAACATAATATTATTTTATTCTACCAATTACTCAAGTATTCTAGAAAGATCTACAAGTGTTTATTGTCACTAAACAATTAAGAGTGATGAAGAAGGTGTTCGATGAAATGGTGGTTGAACAGTTGCTCGCCAACCTAAAGATAAATGCAAAGTGAAGCTTATGCCTAGAGCATGGTCTATTTCAAAACAACCTAAACCAACGGTTCAAATGCCTCTCACATTCAAGTAGAGATACATCATTGATAATTACTGAGGTTCTATTTTAGAATGAGTACTCTTGTGCTTTCTCTTAAGGTATTGTGTTGGGTATTTAAGTATTGGTTTCATTGTTACTAAAACAAATACTTATGTATGATGTTGGATACGACGCTCCAACATTTTGGCACGGTTCAGTGTGCCCTGTTTATGTGGTTTGGTTTACGTAATCTTTATCTTATTAAGGAAACAACGTCTAATTTGTTGTTCACCAAGTATCGTATTTTTGCCCAAAAAAAGCTGGGTGATTTGTTTCTAAAATATAGACAATTTCAAGGATTCCTTGGTGGTGTGTTTGGTGGTTCCTGAAGATGTTCCTACTTTTTAGGGTGTTTGTTTCTGATTTGTTACGTGAGATTCCATGAAGATTTTATTCACGTGACTTGAGATCCAAGAGACTTGTGTTTCCAGAAGAAATATATTTTTCAGATGGATATTTTTATTTGTGAAAAATATTTTCAAAAGAGATTTTGAAAAATATATTTCTAAAGAATATTTGTTTCAATATATTTCTGAAAAGAATATTTGATACAAAAATATGTAAATATATTTCTAAAAGAAATTTTGGAAATATATTTCTAAAGAATATTTGTTTCAATATATTTATGAAAAGAATATTTGATACAAATATATGTAAATATATTTCTAGAAGAAATCTTGGAAATATATTTCTAAAGAATATTTGTTTCAATATATTTCTGAATAGAATATTTGATATAATATATGTTATAGCCTAAGACTAAAAATCCCATGCTGTTGAATGACTATATAAGGATTACTCAGACCTTAGTTTTTATTTAACAATTCATTGTTATTGAATTGAGTCTTTAGGGTTTCGACTTGTGCTTTATTTGTGAGCCTCTCAATGTATTACCTTGATGCATTGAGCAAAACCTTAAGTTGAGTTCAAATTGATTAAAACCATCGTTTTATATAAGAGTCATTCTAGGGTTTTGTGTCCTTGTTCTTTGTGTGTTCTACTCTTGTATCGTTAGATGCAAGTTTAGTTCTGTTTATTTGTGAGTCTTTCTTGTATCACCTTGATACATGTTAAGGACTGTTTATTAAGTTGTAACTCATGTGCTACACAAAAGCTTTGAAGCAAGGTTGTAGTTTTTATTTGAAGGTAACTTCACAGTTTGTTTGTTTGAGGTCTGATAGGTCACAGTGGTTGTGACTAACCATAGGATAGTGAGATCGGATATCAAATCTAGGAGTTCCTAGGTTGAAGTCTAGATGGGTAGGTCCTAGGTCATAAAGTGTAAACGAGGAGTTTGCTGAGAGCTTTTGAATAAGGACTACACTAGTGGATTTCCTTCCTGGCTTGGTAGCCCCCAGATGTAGGTGAGTTGTGCCGAACTAGGTTAACAAACTCCTTGTGCCTTTTCCTTCTTGTTGATGACACTCTGTCATTACACTTTTATTAGGCATTTTTCATGTAATTTTAGGTGAAATTCATTGTAATTCATGGAGTTGCAAACCACAAAAGCACAAAAAATTGAAGAATTTGGATTTCCAGCAAAGTTCAATTCGGGCACCAAATCCAAGCATTCGGGCACCAAATTCCAGCCATAAGAAGAGCATTTTGATTCGTAAAAAATCGGGCCCCGGATAGAAGAGTTCAGGAGCCGATTTTGACAGACTTAGGGAACGCGTTTTTGGACTCGGGCCCCGAATTTCTAGGCTCGGGGGCCGATTTTCACTGGCTTATAAATAGAAAAGTGTGTTTTCAGAAGAAGGGTTCACGATTTTAGAGAGAAGAGGCATATTTTGGAGTGGAGGCTTTGCAGGTCTGGTGGGAAACCATCAAAACTCATAGTCAATCATCCAATACATGTATGAATCCTTGTTTTTATGTTGGTTATCTTGTACTTTAGCTATGAGTAACTAATCTCTTTGTGGTTGAGACTTAGATGAATCTGATGTAATCTTATGGGAACCCTAATTTGTTGAACTACTTTGAATATCAATGAAAGTCTAGTTTTAATTCATATTACTTTGTGTTTAATGCTTTTTGTATGTTTATCATCGACAACTAAACCTAGCTTTATGAATATGCAAATTGATCTTAGAGATTAAATGACCACTAACCCTGGCTTTTGACTCTGATCTAGGTAATAAGTTTAACCTAAGTAATCAAGCTAGAGATAGATCATTATTAGGTTATGACATAGGGATTAACATTTTGTTAATACCTCCAACGGTTTCAAATTCACTTAAGAGATTAAGGGGTTGTCACTTGCGGGGAGAATTCTAGGTCAAGAGATTGGGTAGAGTTACTTTGTTAATCTGTCGTTGAACTAGATAATCATTGCTTGAATTAGGAGTGCAAATTACCGTAGGAGAGCTTCGAAGGATTCGAAGGTCTTAACCATACTTCTCTCTAATATTCTTAAAACCAACTTTATTTTATGTTATTTACTTTTTTTGCACACAAACCTACTGCCTCAGGCACTAAAATAATTTATACATCCTAAATATTAACCTTATTTCTAAATTGAGATTAAAGAAGTCTTCGTGGATACGAACTTAATTTTATTACTTCGATTGATTTTGGTACACTTGCCAACTCTTCATCACTTGTCATTTATTTTCTTGCATATTTTATGTCTGTTAGCATGATGTTGGAACATTAAACGGAACATCCTAAACGTCGAAACATCACATAGAACGTCGTAAAACAAGAACGCTAAAATTTCAATATCCGTTATGTTTGCCTTGATTTGTCTGTTTTCTTCTAGCTCAATGTTAAAACATCTTACTCGACATTTTGTTCGTATCTGATGTTGAAACATCGTATAAAACATCTGAAAGCTAGCCTGCCAGAATTTCAGTTGGTATCAGAGCAGGCACCCTACCTGCTACTGGGTGAGCTCCAGGGAAGATAAGTTCTGGACTCATGGACAGTTTCAAAGAAGGAGGTATTTGAGCTGTTTTCTATTTATATATACCTATTAACGAGGAGTATTACCTGAGGGGGAGTAGTATGCTTTACTGATATGCCGTTGAGGGGGAGCATTATTTTTTACTAGCCTGATGATGTCATGATGCTAGTTTATTGATGTATGGATGGATGTGGGTATGTGTGTTATGGTGAACTGATGTCTTACTAGATTTTCTGAACACCCTGATATGAGAGTTTATTTCTCTCTGGTTATTTTTTGTGGGAGTTTATTTCTCCCTAGGTTCTTCTTTGATGCTAGGTTCTATCTCTATTCTGCTGCTGTGTATGCCTCTGATGTTCTTGGAGAAGTTCCAATGTTTCTTGTGCGTTACATTTGAAGATGTTCTTTTGAAGTAGTATTTAAATTTGTTACTTTATTTCAAGAAATGTTCTTGTGTTAGAATGAAAGAAGAATCAAAATTGTGTGTCTCAATCTACTGATGCATCTGAGTACTCAGCAGCTGGTGGCAGTTGTTCTAACCTTATGTGGGCAAAGGAAATGTTAAAAAAAATAAAATAATATAATGTTGAACAAGATGTTCCAATATTGCGTTGGGTCAATTTGAGTACAATTGTTATTCTCAAGAATACTATCCTGAATAGTGGGACGCTAGCCCTGGAGAGAAAGCTGGTGAAGAAGTTTCTGGTGTATATCTCTTATGTTTGTGACTATCCTCTTAGCAAGGAGTACCAAAAGTCTATGTTAGAGGAGAATGTGTCAACTTCTCTCTCAACACCATCAACAAGCTTCTTGGGGTTGAAGAGACCAATATTCTTGAGCTAGATGTGACTGTTAAGAAGGTGTGCAAGGAGATCACTGCCGATCAGATCAAAGTGTGACGAAGAAGAAAAAGATTTCCTCTGGCAAATTGTCTGTGAAATATGCTATTCTCAACAGAATTGCTGCAACAAACTGGGTTCCTACCACTCATTCCTCTGATATTACCACAAGGTTGGGTAAGTTTATTTTTGTTGTAGGTTCTAAGGCTAAAATGGATTTTTGTGCTTATATCTTTGCACAAACTATTAAACATACCGAAACTGATGTTGTTAAGTTCCCCATAGCTTTTCTACCTTGTTGATAGTATTATCTTAGACCAGTGCCCTAATATTAAGACTTCCAAAGGTATTGCTAAGAAGAAAGTATCCCCTCTCATGTTGCACTATAAGTTGTTTGGTGCGGATCATGTTCCAAACATTGTTGGAACATCTGGAAGTGCTCCTGCAACAGGTCTAATATCTTCTAGAGGTAGATTGTTGGAGGTAGTATTTTTATGTTCTGCCATTTCTGCATCTATTGCATGGTGATATTCTATTTGTATGCATTCTCGAACAGTCTTGTTTCTCCTGATGCTGTGTTGATGTTCCAGATGATGTTGAAACATCTCATCGGTATAATTTTTGTTTCTCCTCTTGAAGTTTTGTTGTAGCATGTCTTCGTATTGTTGTGGTATATACTCCTGAAGATTTTCTATTGGCATATTTTGTGGCTAAAAAGGGGGAGTAAAGTGGTATATTTATACTCTCTATATGCCTGTTTATTTGTTGCTGCATTTATTTGTTCCTGTAGATGTTGTCTCTGTTAGTGCAACATCTTGACGCTGTTCTGAGAATGTGCTTAAGTTTTCAGTGTTTCTAATTGTACATGTTCCTTGCTAATGATCTATAGAACGTTGGAACATGTCTGTGTAACCTTAATAGGTCTATTAGCTTAGGTCTGCTAGCTGGAGAAAATTCCCTAAAAAATTAAATGGCCATTATCTTAAGAAATATCTGACCAGACCCTGAAGGTTTTCTATCTATGTATTAGGAATTCTTGTGTTTCTCAATTCTTCCATATGCATGTATTCAGGGGGAGTAGTGGAATATTTTCAGTAGTCACTCATAAGGTGTTATATTGAGGGGGAGTGCTACTGTATTGAGTGCTTGAAAGTACTCAAGTTTTCTGACAGATGTTGAGTAGCATGTGTCAAACATCTAACTGTCAGCTTTTTACAGTCTTGGAAAATTTATTTTTTTCCTTACTGTTATGTGACAGGTATTTCTGTTTGATGTGGTGAAGGATGTTGGAACATCCTTGGAAATTTATTTTTCCCTGAATTGTAGCATAGGAATTTATTTTTCCTCTGCTCTTGTAAGACTTTGCTACTTTCCTATCCGCTGCTGCATGTCTCTGATATTTGTAATTCCTTCTTATCTCCTAAACTATTGATTAAGAGTGTGTTGCTTTCTTTCTTCTAATCTGGTTTGTTCAAAGCTATGACTGAAGATTGTGTAAGGTATTCTTTTGCTTTGTGCACACTTCTGATATTTCTTTAATGATACTGTCTGGCTGCTCCTTCTTCTTAAATATGTGTTCGTGATGACTTAAGGAAGTGTATCTAAGGTATCTCTTTAGATTGTGTGTTCTAGGTTTCTTCATAAGTGTGTGTTCATACGGATTGGAGAAATAAAGTTTGTATCCCTCTGTTTTATGAGAATTGGCCTTAATTTGTTTTAGCCAAAAATTTGCCAAAGGGGGAGATTGTTGGGTATTTGTATTGGCTGCATTATTACTAAAACAAATATCCATAATTGTGATGTTGGAAACTATGTTCCAACATCCTGGCACGATTAATTGTGCCCTGGTTATATAGCTCTGATGTGCTGGATGATGACTCAAAATGTCCATTTTGTAGTTGTGCTACTTTTCTTCATAGCTGTGGATTGAAGAAATGTATGCGTGGTATCTCTCTACCTTGTTCGTATGGCATCAGTTTGTTTTAACAACAAATAAATCCAAAGGGGGAGATTGTTGGGTATTTAGTATTGACTTCATTGTTTCTAAAACAAATACTCATATATGATGTTGGATACGATGTTCCAACATCTTTGCACGGTTCAGTGTTCCCTGTTTATGTGTCTTGATTTATGCAATCTTTATCTTATTAAGTGAAACCATGCACACCTTATTTCTTGTTCATCAAGTATCGTATTTTTGTCCAGAATCAACTGGGTGATTTGTTTCTAAAATATAGACAATATTAAGGATTCTTTGGTGGTGTGTTTGGCGGTTCCTAAAGATGTTCCTATTTTTTAGGAGTTACCATATTTGATTCTGATTTGTTACGTGAGATTCCATGAACATTTTATTCGGAAAAAGTTATGGTGCATAAGCCATTTCCTTATGCATCGTGTATAAACACTTCACAACCATCAGATCTAGTGTACACATGTAATAATCCTAGGCTTCTCTCTAAGTTAAACTTAAAAAGAGAAGTTCTCCCTTCTCTCTTCAAACAAACAGTCCGACGGAAGAGAGGAAGAAGACGACCAGAGTTCCTCCGGCGCGGTGGTTGGCCGTAGCGCCACCGTGCCGGAGTTTTTTTTTACTTTTTTTCGAAAAAAATTTACATCGAAAGACTCCTTTTCTTCTTCTCTACTCGGATCCGTAATTAGTTTTCACCAAAACACATACACAAAGCCAAGATCTACATTTTATTTTCGAAATTTTTTGGTATGAAAGAGCAAGAACAAAGGTGAATCGATTGTTACCTCTGTTAAAAATGGAGAAAATAAGCTTGAAACGGAAAACTTCGATTGGAAAACCTCTCGTTCTTCACAAATCTGGTTCTGGTTCCATTTTGTTCCTTCTTTGATTCTACTTGTTCTGGTTCGAATTTGTACCGGTTCAGTAGGTTATGAACATGATTTGGTTGTTACTTCGGATTTGTGTGATGTTGATTCGATCTGTTATTTGTTTGGTGATTTTGAGTGGTGAAAAGTTTATGCTGCTATTATTTATGAATTCGGAATTTTGGAAAAGTACATGATGTTCTTCATTTTTCTCCGTTTCGACGCACTGCACTACGTGCAAATCTCGTTCAATCTCGACATTTCTTTCCTCATTCAAAACTGCTGGAAACCATTAAGTACATCTAATGGTTTTGGAGTACAACTGCTGGAAACAATTAAGTACATCTAATGGTTTTCCACAGCAAAATGGTTTTGGCATTCCGGTACGGTGATGATGACGAACGACGATGTTGATGATGAGATTGAAGATTCTGGAAACCATTTCCACAGCAAAATGAGTTTGGAGTACAACTCACAGAAACCATTTCCACAGCAAAATGGTTTTGGCATTCCGGTACGGTGATGATGATGAACGACGGTGTTGATGATGAGATTGAAGATTCAAGTGGTTATGATGATGAACAACGGTGATGATTCAGTTTGTTTCCGAGTTTTATTCGTTTTGTTTTGTTTGGTTTGGTTTCCTTTGGGGGTGTAGGAAACAATTATGTTGGGATTTATGCATGGTGCATAAGGATTTCCTTATGCACCATAACCGCTCTCATTTTATTCACGTGACTTGAGGTCCAAGAGACTTGTGTTTCCAGAAGAAATATATTTTTAAGAAATATATTTCCAGAAGAAATATATTCACGTGACTTAAATGTAGAAACATCACATAGAACATCGTAAAACAAGTACGCTAAAATTTCAATATCTGTTATGTTTGCCTTGATCTGTCTGTTTTCTGCTAGCTCGATGATAAAACATCTTACTCGACATTTTGTTCGTATCTGATGTTGAAACATCGTATAAAACATTTGAAAGCCAAAATTTCATATTGCTTCTTGTTATTCTTTTTGGAAGCGATTTCATTGCAGTCCCCTTCCTCATCTATGCGTGGCATCTCCCCATAATTTTGATAGAATTTTTTCATCGTTATGAACATTAGGTCTTTCAGAAAAATACAACATTCTCATTATTTTATGGAGTTCCACTGCCCATTCCATGCTATTCTAAGAGTATTAATTTGTTCCTGCATATGATTCACTTCACTACCAGGAGTGTTTTCATTCATACTCTTCTTCACCTTGGAAAGTATATGCTATTTGTTCTTCATATTTAAAGCATTAGGGAGTTTCTTAGTAAATTCACTCATAGTCGGATTTTATATGTCATTCTCATATTTGTTCTTCATATTTATAGAGTTTTAAACAAACAATACTTATGAGGCAAGTTATGGATTCTTATCCAACATTAGATGTTTGTGTTCTAATACAATTCGGCTTTATATTTGTTGTCAAAGAAAAAAGCACCATGAAGATATTATTTCAAATCCCAGGTTCTAACAAACCTAACTGGTCACATATCTTATTGAATTTGAAGAAAGACCTAAAAAATTTCATACCAAGAGATGTCATTCTCCACTAGAGACCAAAACTTGACTAGCTAGTCGCACAAGTCCAGTGTATGATGGTGTCTCCTTCCTCTAGAACTAACATACCATGAAGGCTATTTTCGCATTGATCGCAAGAGCCTTGCCTTTCAAGCAAGGTTTTGGTAGTTGACTCAATGGTATATTACAAATGTTGGAAAGATCTTGAGCAACGATTTTTGTTTGAGGTGATGCATTAAAAGATGGATCCATGAATACAATCAGGCAAACCCTATGGAAGAGAAAACCCTTGCAGAAATCAAACACTCCAAAATTATCTTATCTAAAATATAAAATATGATCCTAAAGAAGGATGCTTCTAATATGGTTTTCAAAAAAAGTGTCCAAATTAATGTAGATCCTGAATCCATTTTGAGTAAAATGCCACAATGCATCCCATGTTAAATATAAATCCACAATTTTACTAAAAATTGTACAAGTCTACATTTTCATTATACCAATTTTTAGGTCCATATTTACGAGTATTCTTTAAACTTCGGATAACACAAACTAAATTTTAAGAGATGGATTAGTTTTTTCAAAGCAAATAGATAGATTAAAAAAAATCTGAAGGAAAATTGATAGATTATGTAACACATTGTGATTGGCCGTCAGCAATTAATCATATATAATTTTAGTTGAAAACTATAACTAATTTGGCTAGTGTTTAATTTTCAACAAAAAAAAAAAACTTATTTGGGAAGTGTATCATAACTTCATTAAAAGATGAATCGTCCTGGATAAACCAAAATCAATTACTCTGTGAAATAACTCTTGTCCAGATTTTACTTCCCAATATAATTTCATATTACAAGAGCCTTCTTCCCCTGAAAATCTGAGAATTAACAAAAGAAATAAGAAGTCAACTTTTGGTAAAAGCCAAATGCTTATTTTTGTATGCATATAGTATATGATATATATCTATTATTTTAAAATGACAAAAAAAATAAATAGAGAACATGTCACTTTTTTTTATTGGCGAGAGCCTGTCATTTGAACATATGTTTTAGCCATTGTCATCCCATTCCTTTCATGAATAGAAAACAGGAATAGTTCAATGTAACCATTTGGTTTTCAAAGTAGCCACACTAATTGAAAAATATGTTATATATATAGAATTAATATGTATACATATGCACAAAAGATAACATGCATTCAGCTAAAAGGGAAAACTAATAGTAATAAGAGAAAGTGTTTTTCTTTTTGGTCACAAATAGAGAAAGTTATTTTTTTACATATGGAGTGGCAAAAATATTATTTGGATATAATGTTTGTACCATGTGGGTTTCTCATCCTTGTTTTATATCATTTCTGGTTATGGAACATTACTCGAACTCAACCATTGAACACAACTTTTGGAAGAGACGCAGATGGTCGAAGACATTGGGTTCCTGCCATTATGAAGGTAACAAACAAGACTATACATATGCCCTTATAATATATTTCTATTCTTAACATTTGACATTTTTACATTTAGTTTCTTACCTACGTGTTTTGAGGGATTCCGATGCTTTCACATATCAAGATGAGACAATTTATATTTTAATATATATTTTATTTAAAAAAATAAGAATATTATTGGAATCTTATCCACATTATCTTAATCTAACGATCATCAATATGTTAATTGTGTCTATATGTAAGATCCTTACTACTCCCACTAGGCTCCGGTTCTTTTTGATAAGAAATATTGGACAACTTTTAAATATATCAGATGTTAAATTTCATTTTTGTCAAGAGGAGCAGGGTGTTATATATGTTGTCGAGAGGGGTAGATTTAGCTACCCAAAAAATTATACTTTTATTTGTATTAGTAAGTGTAATTTATGTTTAACTACCCCAACAAAATATATTTAACTACTCAAAATATGTTTGTTTGTGTAAAGTTAAGAGAAATATAATACTCAAAAATTTATGATTTGTTTAAAAGATTTATTTTGACGTTTTCGATATCTTAAGCAACTAATAAGAGAATATTATTAGCAATGAAAATTGTAAAGATAGAACTAAAAATTAAAATTACTTAATTGTTTAGATTGTAAACATAGACAAAGTCAAATAGATGAATTTGACTCTTGAAGTGTTGTTGAACTCTTTTTTTTTTAATAAATAAATGACTATTGTCAGTTTTTTTTTGTGTATTACTTTAATCTACATTTTATATTAGTAAAATGATTGTGATTATTTTTCTTCTGAATCAAATTTAATATATTAATTAAAAAAAACTTATATTTGGCCATCCCGTACAAAATTGACTAGCTTTGCCGTTGTCAACAAAGTAATTGAGCTCAAATAATTAATGAGCTCGATCAAAGACAAAATATTAAGGAGAACCTTAGTTCCATTTCTATATGAAACAAATCTTGGTCATATTTTACTTATCTTCTGGTTGTGCTTCAGATTATCATAGATCATTTTTATTGAGAATCGGAGGGTTAACATAATTATTCTTTTCATTTGTATCCTTATTTATTATGAGAGAATGTTTAAAATAAGTAGGTTTGTAGAATTAAGAGTAATTAATATAGGGATATTCATGAAATAAATTTGACTTTATAGGAGTATTATATGATATAATAATTATCAATATGTTTTTTTAGCCTTTTTTTATTTGATAGGGTACATATACTTGAAATCCATATCTCCAATCTAATGTTCTCTTCAAATATATTCAATTATACTTTCTTTAATAAAAACAATCAATAAACACAACAAAATATATAAATTTTCCCTTGGATGAATCATTACGAATGATTATGAATCAAAAGGATGATTACCTCTTATAGAGTAGTACCGTTGTAGTGGAATTAAGATGGTTGATCACGAGCGTTGCAAGAACATCAACGCCTCTTCTCCGTCCACATGAATAGAATCCTGCACTCACAAGTCACAATGCTAACTAGGTCGAATGGAAGCTTAGAGATAGAGTGCGACTTTAGGTTACAGACAACTAGGGTTTTTGAATGTGAGAATTGAGTCATTTGTTATTTTGCTTCAGCACCAAGGGTTGTATTTATAGATCCATTTGTGAGGACCATACCTTACGGTGTACCACAATATCATTTAAACACATAGTATCTTAAGATGTATCATCTTTCACTAAACTGCGTTGGTGCATCGTTAGATAGTACTGACGAATAATATAAATAAGTTCTACTTATTTATTTAACGTCTCATTTATTTTTCCTTATGTGTGTGACCTTGTTGGTAATAATATTATAAACAATGGATAGTATCTAACAACTCATCATTGTTACCCAAGTGACAAGAATGTTATTACCCTTTTACCCTTATGCCATTATTGAACACACGAGAAAGACTATGTAATCATTATCCAGTACTCAATATCCCATTCACCATGATTCGTGGAGTGCCTATCAACTGGCTTTCTAACATCTTTTTACATACAATGTTTGAGACGACAACAAAGCACTATACTCCACATCTAGGAATCATAGTGGTTTCACGTCGAAGGTAGCAACACCACTATTACTATGAGAATGTCACATGACTCTACATAACCCACTATGTAGTATTCTCATGGTGGGTCAATTTGGTATACTCCTAATATTCATACTTATGTGAAGATTTTATATGACATATTCATGACCCACTAGATTTGATCATTAGTAAATTCACATAATAGTCTCTATAAATTGTTGTTTTCCCATTTCACATTAAAGCATGACTAGAAATACTTTTAGAATAATGTCCTTATAACTAATGTACCTTTGTATAGTGTATAAGATTATACAATTTAAATATCCTTTCATTATTTCATCCAAATCATACTTACTAAAATACCAAATCTACTTGCAGGATATTGACAACAAGAATGTCGTTGCAGTCCAAACTCTTCGTAACTTAATAATGGGAACAAACCTAATGTCAACAACATCTATTCTCCTATGTGCTGGCCTAGGAGCAATTATAAGTAGCACTTATAGTGTTAAAAAGCCAATTAAAGAATCAGTTTTTGGAGCACATGGTGACTTTGTTGTGGTATTAAAATATGCCATAGTACTAACAATGTTATCATTCTCATTTGTTTGTCTTACTTTATCTACAGCATTTATCAATCAAGTGAATATGCTAATTTGCATTCCACAAAATGTTAAGTCCATGGTGACCCCAGAATATTTGACCCAACATCTTGGAAAGGCTATGTTATTGAACATAGTTGGAAATAGGCTTTTCTATACTGCAATTACACTTCAACTTTGGATCTTTGGACCTTTGTTACCATTCCTCTCTTCAATGCTAATGGTTTGTATACTTTACAATCTTGACTATGTGGATGGGGCCCGCCCTAGGAGCAGTCCAGAAATGGATTTTATTAGGAATGATCCATGATGGGCAATATTACTAAAAAAATAAATTGAAAAAAACTTTAGATAAGCCAAATATGAAATTTGTTATACATATAGTCATTTATCTTTCAATATTCTCTTTGATTAACTATTCATTCCACATTGTAGGCCATGTAAAACATGGGTTTGTTACTGCTTTGGTTTAGTTTTCTATGTGTAAGGCTATATAGACAATATTTGCTTTCAATTGAATAATAATCTCTTCACTCCTAAAATAACAAAAATTAATGAGGAAAATTTAGAGAGGGAAAACGCAAACTCCCTCTCTAATTCCGTCACTAAATTTTGCGACCAAAGAATTTGAGAAGAATTTTATTTTTTCCGTCACTAATCTTCCTCCCTAATTTAGCATTTTCTAGTAGTGCTTTAAAACCTCATTTAAAAGAAAATATCATTAAAACCTCTATGACAGTTATTAAGAATTGAATAAAGTGTGAAATGATTCATTAATTGGAATAGAGATTACAACCAAGTATTTATACAATATACAAATTATACAATTTTAGATGAAATGTACTATTCTTAAGCTAAAGTACAATATAATGCTAATGACTTGTACTACAAGATTTCTTATTTTCATGCTTAGCTTTACTTGACCTATCATTGTGCAATACCCCCCACAAGATGGAGGCTGGTAGATATCCAACAAACCCAAATTGGATAATAAAAGGTTAAAAGGTTGTGGAAACAAGGATTTTGTAAAAAAAATCTGCAAGTTGGTCATGAGTGGTGACTAGTAAAAGCTTGAAGAGACCAGCTTGGAGTTTTTCCCTCACAATGTGGTAGTCAATTTCAAGATGTTTTGTTCTCTTATGAAACACAAGATTGGTTGCAATGTGTATAAAACTTTGATTATCACAGTACAAAACAGGAAGTTGAACACATTAAACTTGCAGATCCCTTAGTAAATAGAGCAGCCATCAAAGTTCATATGTAGCAGATATCATGGCTCTATACTCAGCCTCTGATGAAGATCTGGATACAGTAGGTTGTTTCTTTTTTCTCCAAGATATAAGGGATTGGCCTACAAAGAAGCAATGTCCTAAAATAGAGCGCCTAGTGTCCTTACACCCTGCCCAGTCAGCATCAATATAACCTTGAATATGTAAACCTGAATCTCTAGGGAAGAAAATACCACACGACCTGGGGAACCCTTAAGATACTTAAGAACTCTTAGAGCAACAATGTAATGAATGTGTGTATGTTTACTTAAAATTTGACTGAGCTGTTGAGTAATGAAAGTAATGTTCGGTCTAGTTTTGTTCAGATAGATCAATCTTCCTATTAGCCTTCTATAAGCAGAAACATCAGTGAATAATGGTAAACTATCATTGTGCAATTTGATGGATGGATCAGAAGGTGTAGTGACTGGTTTGGAACCAAGGAGACTTGGGTCTTGCAATAAATCCAGACAATATTTTCGTTGGCATAAAGAGATACCACTGAGAGAATGAGCAACTTAAAGGCCTGAAAAATACTTTAGGGTACCAAGATCTTTGATTTTGAAGGCTTGATTTAACACATTCTTGATGAACTTCATCTCATGAAGAGAATTACCAACAAGAATTATGTCATCAACAAAGACACGAAGGATAGTGAAACTTTCAGAAGCATTATTAATGAACAAAGAATTGTATCAGAAGTTTCTTGCGATAGCCATTAGTGATGAGGAGACTGATGAGTTTCTCATACCATTTCCTACTAGCCTGTTTAAGGCCATATAGAGACTTTGATAGCTTGCAAATTTGGTTTGGCTTTAAAGTGGAAACAGCTGGAGGAATGGTCATGTAAACATCTTCATGAAGATCTCCAAGAAGGAAAGCACTATTTTCATCTAGTTGGTGTAGGAACCAATGATTAATGGATGCCAAAGCAATAACAAATCTAACAGTTGTCCCCTTAGCAACTGGTAAAAAATTATCAAAGTAGTCTAATCCTTCAATTTGATTGTATCTTTTAGCAACTAAACATGTTTCCTACCTTTCAATTAACCCATCAACATTGTGATTAACCTTGTAAGCCCATCTGCACCCTATAGGTTTCACTGATGAAGGAAGATCCACTATTTTCCAAGTTCCAGTCTGATCAAGAGTATATGTTCATTTTTAACTGCTTGTTTCCAGTAGTCAAATTTGTTGGAAACAAGAGACATAGCAAAAAAGGAATGAGGATTAGATAAGCCGAAGTTATTAGCATGAGAAGTAATTGGTGCATTACAAATGTAATCTTGTAGATAAGCCGAAGTTACTTTATTTCTAGTGGAAGTTCTAATAGGTGGAGGAATATAGGGTGGAGATGGTGAAAAATACTGCCAGTTTGAAGTAGGGGAAGAGGAAGATGAAGAATAAGGAAATATTAATTCATAAAAAACAACATTCCTAATGACAAAGATTTCTCTGGAATCAAGATCAAAGAGTACTGAACCCTTGAAACCTGATTTGTAACCTAAGAAAATACATTTTCTAGCTCTATACTACAATTTGGTTCTATGAGCTTGAAGTGTGGATGCATAACATAAACAACCAAAATCCTTAAAGATGAATGTTAGGTAAAGAATCATAAAGGACCTGGTAAGGTGATTTGTGTTTAAGAAGTGGAGTGGAGACTATATTTATGAGGAAATTTTAATGTTAAACTACATAAGACCAGAAAATATTGGGAAGTTTGGATTGAAAGAGTAAAACCCTAGCAACATTGAGGATATGTCGATACTTTCTCTTCACTCTACCATTTTGTTCAGGGGTCTCAACACAAGATCTTTGATGAATAATACCCTTTGAAGCATAGAAATCAGGTAAAATAAACTCATGACCATTATCTGATCTAATGAATTTAGGATTAACATGATGATGATTATCAATTAATTGGATGAAATTTTTGACATGTGAAGAGGCTTCTGATTTATTTTTGAGTAAAATAACCCATAAGAATCTACTGAAATCATCAACTATAGTGAGAAAATATTTGTGACCATGAATAGAAGTTTGAGCTATAGTGCCCTAAATATCAAAATGTAATAGTTTGAACTTAGAAGAAGCAATAAAATGACTTGAAGTATAAGGTAATTTTCTTTGTTTGGCAAAATAACAAACATCACAAGTAGCTTTATTATCAACAGAAGTTGAAGAGTACAATTGATGCATCTTGGACAATCTTCGATTAGACAAATGTCCTAATCTGAAGTGCCAGATTGCATTGGAATGAATAAAGGAAATAGCTACATTGGAACAAACTGAATTAGTAGAATTCAAAGAAACATTGGTACAACGACTTGTGTTTGAAGAAACTGATGACTCCTAAATACATGAAGCAGTATTCAACCTATAGAGACCATCATAAACACTACCCAAACCAATCATCTTCTGGGATCTCATATCCTGTATGACACATGTATCAGACAAAAAATTAACCTGATAAGACAAAACATAACATAATTTGGAAACTGAAATGAGGTTAACTCTAAAGGGAGGTGAATAAAGAACATTGGTGATATGGAAATTAGATGAAAACACTGCAGTACCAGCATAATGAACAATCACAGAAGTACCATTAGGAAAAGTAACATGCATATGCTTAATTTTATGAAATGAATGAAGTAAACTCAAAGAAGAACAAATGTGTTCATTGGCTCCTGAATCAATGAGTCAATGATTAGTTTGAACATTCAAAGAACAAGAGATGACAATATTTATACCTGAAGCAAAAGGAATGGAGGAAGTAATATGATTTATGCTAGCAAAATTAGGGTTGGATGTTGGAGGAACCAAAGATTACAACTGAAGTAAGGAAATAAGATGAACATATTGCTCTTGAGTCAAACCAGTTTGAAAAATAGAAAAAGACCCTTCACAAATAGACCAAGAATCAGTGATACTCTCAGAAACAACAACATTGGAAGAAGCATGAGACTTATTTCTCCGTTGGATTGCCACATAAGGTGTTTAGGTAGGGTATAAGGCTTATATAATCTAATTCAACGACCTCTCTAATACTCACATTTTGTGGTCTACACTTTGAACATTAAACCTACACAAAATGGTGAGATGTACATTGATTTCATCTAATAAAAGAGTAATCGTTACAGAAAGTGTTGCTAACATTTCTCATTGACGACGTTGTGTGATGACATATAACTCACACTTACGGACAACACCGCCCTTCAAGGTGTGAGTCCATTAAAAGAGGATTTAGTATTAAAAAATTATTGGAAGCACTGGGTTGGATAAAAACATATCTGACAACCATTGATCACATTGAATTTTGTATACATGAAAAACGTACAAGTTTTACAACAATTACCTGACTGACAAGACTTTAGCTATTAATCAATCTACAAACATGCTAATATAATTCATGTCAAATTAATGAAAAGTTAGAAAGACAAATTGTTAAACACAAAAAAAACCTTGGACATTTTTTGGAATAGGTTATTTTTCATTACACAAAAATTAAAAAAATAGAACGTTATATTAGAAAACTAATTTCTAACATAAATTTAGATTAAGATCGCATTGTTCAGTTTCTTCATTTTTTGGTATTTGTTTGTCTCTCCCTTTTGCTACTTCACTTTTTTGTTTCCATCTTCCCTTTGAGCTTGAATCATAGCTTTTCATATTAATATGCTTGTTCAATTTCTGCTTTTCCCCTAGGCCAGGGAAACAAAACAAAACAAAACAAAACCTTTTGGCTTACATTTTGCAATGGTATATATAAACTATTGCGTAAATTGGTTCAGTTCATTCAACGATGTTTATCCCAATAAAGCCGTAATTTAGGGTTTTTGAAGTTATTATTATTTGTCTGCTACTCAAATTTGAATAAACTTTAGTGTAAATTCGACCAATGAATGAGTTCCAATTGTAATTCATCTATACAAGTAAATGTTTCCTTTGAAGTCGATACTATTTCACAAATGTCTTCTTTGCTTCAAGGCTGATCACAATTTCTTAGCTTATTTTAATTACACTATTCAGTTTATGGAAAACTAGAAAGTAATAGAATAACTAATATTTGTTTTCCACTTGTGCTTATCATAATTTACATGCACGCCCTCATCCAGAGGTTTTTGTTATAACCCATCAAATCAAAAAAACAACTGTTATAGTTTCTTACGCCTCATTGTTTGACAAAAGGTTGCGTGAGAGTGATTGTTGAGTGAGTGACAATGAAGAACTGCACAGAGGAAAGCAACGTGAGCACTTCGTCTTCAACAACACCTACTGAGATGCCAAGGTTCTTCCATTTTTGACAATTTTGCTTCAATGAAGTTTGAACTTTCTGATATCAATGAAAGCATGTGGTCATTGAAAAGGAACAAAATTCATAGCCCAGGAAAATATCTCGACCTGTAACAAAATATATAAGCAAACGAGATCTAAATAATCAACTGCTTCTTGACTAAACACATTTTACTTTTTGGATTCATTATGCTTATAATTTGTTGCAGAGGACTACATCATTAAGATCATTTCTTTAGTTGGATTAGAATACAACATTAACACTCATATTTATTGTAAGTAAAGCTCAAATATATGGTACTCAAATTAATTTATAAAAGTAAATATGAAGAAAGTGACACATTAATATATGATTTTACCTTTATGATTCTTGTATCATATTTAATCAAGGAAATCACACTTGTTGGAGATTTAGGTTGAGCATTCCAAAAACAAATAATAGAGCAAAGCACAACACAGAAGCAACACATATATGAGATAACATTAATAATCTCCTTTGGATCAGGACTAAAATTATAATCCATGACTTGAGTTTTGTCCTCTCTCCCATAAATCTAAAAAAAGATAAAGCATCGCTATATTAAAAGGGCGAAAAGTATGCCAAATAAAAATGCAATTACTGATAGATCGAGATAAATAACATGGAATCTCATCATGATCGATTCATTTAAGAAACATATCTGATGTATGGACGACTGATTGATTAATAGCTAAAGATTCTTGTTGTAGATCTCTTTAAAAACATCATATATATATATATATATATGTGGTGTCAATAGCGGCCGCTATTGGCACTATCGCGGCGCGACAGCTGGATTTGAGGTCGGAATAGCTGGATCGGAGGTCGGAACAGCTTCAACCTTTTTCACAATCGAGAAGAATGAGAAGAAATGAAATGAAATGGCTACAGAAGAAGGATTGCAGAGTCACGGATCTAGAACTCAGATTGGAGGGTGGTGTTGGCGGCAGCTATGTATTGTATAGAATAGGAAGAGGAGAAACTAAGGTTTGGTTATTTTGTTTTATAATAGGGTATTGGGCTAGACCCACTCTATCAATCTATTTTCGATTTGGACTTCTTTACCCGTTTAACAAGGACATTTTACCTTATACCCTAACATCTATACCTTCAACCCTACGTTCTACTTTACATTCTATTTTTTTGGTGTAAACCGGGTATCCTCCGCGCGCAACTTGCGGAGACTAATCCCACGAGCATTGTGGGACCCAAATGGGCGGCAGGCTCTCCCTAAGAGTTTTAACGTTGTTGGATGCACAAGGCTGGATTCGAACCCAGGACCTTGGTTAAGCTAGAAGAGACCCGTTCCATCTCATTTAAGCGCTCTTGGGTACTTTACATTCTATTTGAAGTGCTTACTTTATTACCATTCTAAATAAAATTAAAACACCAATTTTTTCTGAATTTTCTCCTAAATTTGCCAGTTCACCCTATCCTAACTGCAACCTTACCGGAAAACACGTTCAAATTTTTTCGAAAAACACCATGTCTCCAATTCATGTTATGAGCATCCGTATCCTGAATCATCACAGTAACAAATCATCGTAACCAATTAATATTCCGATTCAAATCTGGTTAATTTTCTTTGCCTTTTGATTTATATCCATTTCTACAATTTTGATCTATAACATGTTTCCGGATTTCGGTTTCGAAACACGCATTGTTAACATAAACCATATGTTCCGGTTTATAAAGATAAATCCATAACCTTAACATCGTTTTCCATTTTTCTATTGTATTTTTTTATTTTTTAACAAGTATTACGATGCAAAGGATTATTGCTGGTGAAGGATTGTAAAATCAACTAGAATTAGTTTGATGGCATTAAGGAGTAAAAGATTAGGTTCAATGCTATGAAGGATGTCAAAATAATTAATCAACAAATTTTCTGAAAACAAAGTTAGATACCGGAAATGATTGAAAAAGGTTTTTGGTAAATATATATTAGATTGTCATGTTGGGGTGAACTCATCTAGATTGGAAAATATTGAAAGTGATGGTGAAAAAAAATGTATATGTCAAATGACAAAGGGTAATAATGGATTTTTTTATAAACTAGACGCCGACCCGTGCGATGCACGGGTTTGTTTTCGCACGGGTTTGTTTCGATTTTCATATATAAGCATCATGTTGACTATATTATTAGTTGTCGATATTTTAAATGTATTATGTATAACATTTCAATAAAGACTACACCAAAGTTGGAACTCGTCATACAAAATCTAATCAATGAGTAAAATTTAAACAATGAACTAATTAAATAGTTCAAAATACACATCAAAGGAAAAAATTTACTGCAAAAAGTTAGTATGAGAGACATATCAAGTGATTCAACCATGGAAGCCGATAAGGTCACCTACATTTTCATTTTTCAAGATATATGTCGTAGGAAAAAGGGGAAGAAATGGATGAAAAACGCAGACTTTTGGGTTTAGATTGTGAAGGAGAAAGGAGAAAAAAGAGTTCGAAACCGTTTGGAAAAAAAGGAAAAAGAATTAATTGTTTTATAAAAAGGGAGTTTAATATTGAATATCAAATAGTGGAAGCCAAATGATATCACAAAAACAGCAAGTTGCTTGTTGGTTAAAATGCTTTGAAGTAACCAACATGACATGAGTTCAAATCCTTGGAGGGATTTTTTTCATAAATATTTTTCAAAACCCTAAAAAAAGGGCAGGATTAGGGTTAATCAGGTTGCTTGCAATACTGTTTTAACATTTAGATATATAAAGATTGTAGGGGTATAGGGTAATCATTGAGTCTTATTCGTAAAACTTCCGTTTAACAATCATTGAGTCTTATTCTTTATCCTTTTTTTTCTTTCAGCTAGACAAAAAAATTAGATATGTTTCTCTTTTATACGGTGGTAGTTTATGTAGTGTAAATTTTAATTGTTCTAATGTAGAGTAAATTAATTAAGATTGAACACCTAAATATAATTAAGGCAAGATTACATTAGGGATCCTTTATCTTATTTATTTGTAACACTTTGGTCGTTTATCTTTATTTTTTTCCCGTTTAGGTCTTTTATCTCTCTTAAAAGCACATATACATCATTGTTCTCATTTTTTTATTAAAAAAAATACATAATTTTATTTTTAAAAATATATTTTTATTAAAAATGAAAAAAAATTCAGAAATATGATGAAGATGTCCATCATCTTCATCTTCTTCCTTTGAATCTTCATCATCTTCTTTAAATGAAGATTTGAGGTGAACATAACATTAATTCATGATATTAGGAGATATATTTATGTACAATTTTTTTTATTCAATGAAGATGATAAAGATTCAAAGGAATATCATGAAGATGATGAACATCTTCATCATATTTCTGGATTTTTTTCATTTTTAATAAAAACATATTTTTAAAAATAAAATTATGTATTTTTTTTTAATAAAAAAAATGAGAAAAAGGATGTATATGTGCTTTTATGAGAGATAAAAGACCTAAACAGAAAAAAATAAAGATAAAGGACCAAAGTGTACAAATAAATAAGATAAAGGACCTTTAATGTAATCTTAAAAATTAAAAGTATTAAAAGTTACCTTATGATTAAAATTGTTTTTTTTTTTAGAAAAAATTGACTCATTTATTTGGTATTTAATGTTGCCAATGTATATTATATTTTGATTGGTTGATATCATGAGGGGGTAAATACCCCTAAACAAGAAAGGATAATCAAGAAAAAACCACTAATTTGTCATTCACTACAAAACCACTCTTTCAACATTTATTTTATTTATTAATCAAAAAGGAGAGAGATGTTTTAAAATATAAAGGGGCCTTCATCAAGGTGACTCTCCCTCGCCATTTTTATCTTTGTTGGTCGTTAAAGGGTTTAATGTACTGATGTCTGTTGTGGTGGGGGGCACCTTTTTATGGGGTTGGCCAGGTTGGTGATGTTTGACTAACTCATCTCTAGTTTGCGGATGACACGTTGATCATTGGTGAAAAGAGTTGGTTAAACGTGCGTACTATACGGGCGGTGTTGCTTTTGTTTGAGGAAGTTTTCGGGGCTAAAGGTGATATTTCGCAAAAGCATGCTTACAGGTGTGAATATATCTGATTCTTGGTTGTCGGAGGCTGCCTCGATGATGAACTATCGTATGGGGACCATTCCTTTTGTTTATTGGGGCCTTCCTATTGGTGGTGATTCTAGGAAATTGTCCTTTTGGAAACCTGTTATCGATCACATTATTACTCGATTGTCGTTGTGGAACAATAAGTTTCCTTCCTTTGGTGGTCGTCTGGTACTTCTGAAGTATGTCATGTCCTTTCTTCCAGTTTACTTTCTTTCCTTTTTCAAAGCCCCTGCAGGTATAATTTCTTCTAATGAATCTATTTTAAAAAAAATAAAAATATTGAGGGGGTGGTAAGGATAATAGGAAAATAGTCTGGATTAATTGGGAGTCAATTTGTACTCCAAAGAAGGATGGAGGGTTGGGGGTTAGGAGGGTGGGAGCTTTTAATCTTTCTCTGTTGGGGAAGTGGTGTTGGAGGATGTTGATTGACAAGGGGGGCTGTGGTATCTTGTCATGAAAGCTCGATACGGTGAGGTGGGGGAATTTGAAGGAGGGGGGAGTCATTGTTCGTTATGGTGGCTGACGTTGTGCAGGGTCTATGAGGGGATTGGCGAGGGTGTCGGTAGTTGGTTTGAGGATAACATTCAGCGGGTTGTGGGTGACGGAAGGGACACGTTATTTTGGTATGATATTTGGATGGGGGAAACTCCTTTGGTGGTTGCTAGATCCTATCCACGGGTATTCGGTACGGGGAGTATACCACTTTATTACTAACTCAGGTGAAGGTGTATATAGGTCTCTAGTTGACGATGTCTGGCATAAGCTTATTCCTTCAAAGGTGTCCTTGTTTGTGTGGCGCCTCCTTCGCGACAGATTGCCCACTAAAGATAATTTGGCGAGGCGGAGAGTCATTCAATCAAATGACACGGTGTGTGCAGCAGGGTGCGGTAATTTAGAAACGGTAAAACATTTGTTCTTAGGTTGTGATACATTCAGTTCTTTTTGGTTACTTGTGTTGCATTGGTTGGGTATTTCATCAGTTCTCGTTGGTGAGCTCCAATATCATTTCTTACAGTTTATAAATATGGCTCGATTGCCTACAATTATTCATCTTTTCCTAAGGATAATTTGGTTTGCTTATGTTTGGATGATTTAGAAGGAAAGTAATAACCTCGTCTTCCACAACCTCTAATCCTTTTATTCTCCTAGAAAAAATCAAGCTAAATTCATTCTTATGGTTGAAATCAAAACATGTGTCTTTCAGCTACAACTATCATGATCGGTGGAAACAGCCTCTTTTATGTATGGGTGTAACGTCCACTTTATTTATTTAATTATTTTATTAGAGTATATAGTATATTATTATATATTACGTGATTTTAATGATGTTTGTGACGTATGAGATGATGTTATGGTGTGACATTTATTTTATTGTTTAATAAAATAAAATATGTGATAAAAATTAAGATGTGATATAATAGCAAATATTTTGAGAGATGGGGTTGTTTTCATAAATAAGATAGAGTTGTGGGAATAAGTGAGAATAGAAAGAATTATAAAAGGGAGTTAGGTTTAGCAAGAAGCAGTCAGTACGTTACAGACTTTTGCAAAAAGAGAGGAAAGTGGCCGGAGAAGAGAGAACCTCAATTCTGCGAACATACCAGGTAAGGGTGAGCCTAACTCAATTATATTATGCTGTAATTCATCTGTTATGATTAACCTAAGGATTGGAGAGAGTTTTGAGAGAATTCCAAAGTTAGGGTTTAATGAATTTTGTGATGAATTAATGTTATAATGATGTGAATTGATGTAGAAACCTGTTACAGAACCTAGATTAATCACTAGGACTATAATTCTGATAGATTAGAAGCATAAAACGAAGAATTGGACGAGTTTTGGCGAGGTTTCGAGCGAACCCGTAACCCTCTGCGATAGCTCGCCGTGGCGAGCAGACCCGCTCGCCGTGGCGAGCAGTTAGGTATTCACTCACGAGGCGAGCAGCTGAGCTCGCCGTGGCGAGCAACCCCTTTAGTGCGCGCGAGGCGAGCAATTTCACTTGCCGTAGCGAGCAAGTGGCAGAATGCAATTTAAGTAGCTCGCCGTGGCGAGCAGTCCCACTCGCCACCGCGAGCAATGTGGTCTCAGACCACTATAACTTGAGTTTTAGAACTCTGTTTTGAGCGAGACTTTGAGGGTAGACTTTTGGATAGTATTAGAGATGTTTAAGACCTAATTAGAACCTGTAATGACGATGTAAGATGATATTTAAGTGTTGGCGTTAATCTATGATTAAATGCCTAATGAGCGAAGTTTATGAATGAAGTATAAATGATGGTTGTGATGATAACTATGTGCTGCAAATATATATAAGTGTGCTGAGCTGCTGCCATGTATTGGATAATTGCATGTGTCGATAAAGAGTCGTATTTGATGTTAAGACGTTGGGATAACTTGTTTAAGAATAAAGAGTCGAGTCCATGCATTTGCATATTTTGAGACGGTGGAGCTTATGCTCAAAGCGACGGTGGAGCATTTGCTCAAAGCGACGGTGAAGCTTATTAAAGCTAAAATATTGGTACCACATGCATGATGTTAAGATGTTAGAGTTGCATTTGTCGAGTCATGTGTCTGAGATGTTTTGAGACGGTTGTTTATGAAGATGTTCTAAGATGATTTGTTTATGTGGATGTTTGAGACGTTTCTGTTCTATGTGATGAATAATGTTGTTATCGTTAAGCATAATTATTTGAATTATATGTTAATATAATTGTTGTGAATCTCACCCCTTCTGTTGGAATTGCCGCCTTGTGGGCAAGTGCAGGTGACCAAGCTTAGGTTCGTCGATGTGAGAGGTCCTTGTGGAGTCTTAGGAACTCTGATACGTAACGGGATGGGGATTATTATTATTTCTATTCCTTTTATGTATCATGTTGATTAATTATGATGTTTGCGACGTAACTTGATTTGAGATGTTTTATGAGGCTTTTGTACCGAGACTTATTTATTTAAGATTTTGAGAAGTTTATGAATTCCGCTGCTATGTTTGAATATTGTTTAAGAATAAATTATTATTCAATTTGACTTTAAAGATTTTATGAAATGTGACATCCTGATTTAGGTGTTATACTCTGATTATTTGAATGAAATTTTAAAGCTGGGATTTTCGGGGTGTTACAATGGGTGTCCACTAGCTTTATTGTTGCTTGTTTTGATGGTGCTTTCATAATTTTGGCACCTTGACTTTGTAAATATAATCTTGGTTGTTTCATCTTTTGTACACCTTATGTGGGGTGATTTATTGTTATTTATATGTCATTTTAGACATCTATATTATATAAATTTGAGACCTTTTTTTCAAGTCCCTTTATGGAAATGTTTTTCTATTCTTTTGGTATTGACATGTGTCCCTTTATTTTTACAAATACTCTTACCATATTCATCCTTACAAAATGCTCTCACCACAATCATCCTCACAAATTTGTCTTTAATGTTCATGTTTACGTATAAGAAGAAGTTTTTCAAATTCAAATTCAATTCTAATTCTAATATTTCAAATCAAATTTAGTAAACGAAAATTTCAAATTCAAATAATACAAAATTAAATCAAATAATTTAAATTATAATATTTAAATTTAGAGATTAAAATAAAGTAAATAATATAATGATTCAAAAATAAATATTTTAATGTCAAATAATAAAAATATGGTTTGATTAAAATGATTGATATTAAAATAATTTAATTAGATTTCGTAATAACCACTAATTTTTTATACAATATTTAATTTAATATGATTTTTTTTTAATTTCAAATGTATGACTTTTAAAAACCACTTATTCTTTAAAGATGATTGCAAAATTCAAGGAGACTATGATAAGATGTTTTGAAATGACAGACTTGGGCCTAATGTCCTATTTTCTCGGCATTGAGGTCGTTCAACAGAAAGATGGAATCTTTATTTCTCAGAAAAAGTATGCAAGTGATATTTTCAAGAAATTCAAGATGGAGCATTCAAAGCCAATTTCCACACCGGTTGAGGAAAAGTTGAAGCTGTCAAGAGAAAGCGATGGTAAAAGGGTAGACTCAACTCATTATAAAAGTTTGATTGGAAGCTTGAGATATTTGACTGCAACAAGGCTAGATATAGTAAATGGAGTTGGTTTACTTAGCAGATACATGGAGGATTCGCGTGTTAGTCACTTGCAAGGAGTCAAGAGGATTCTCCGTTATATCAAAGGTTATCTGACCGAAAGAATTTTTTATGGTAATAATAGTGATATGAAACTTGTTGGGTATACAGATAGTGATTGGGCAGGAGATATAGAAACAAGAAAAAACACGTCAGGGTACGCGTTTCATTTGGGCACGGGTGCAATATCATGGTCTTCGAAGAAACAACCTGTTGTCGCACTTTCTACAGCAGAAGCAGAATATATATGTGCTCGTGATTTTCGGGTATCAAAATCATTGATTGGATTTGAACATTTAATCATTGAACTCTCAACTTTTATTCACGGGAAGGGAAAAAGTGAGTAAAAACCCTTATAAGACCTTGGATTCGGAGGTTGGTTTCGATTGAGGAAGGTGTTAGGCACCCGAACCGACTATGGTATCCCATAGGAACCTTCTACCTATTCTCTAATCTTGCGCTAAATTAATTTTACCTATTAAAAAAAGTTTAAGAGTTAAAGTGAAAGAAAGGAGAAAGATGAAACATGTTTTTGGTTTTTTTTACTGGTTTGGAAAGGTCGAAACCCTTTGCCTACTTACCCAAATAAATCGGGATCAAAATCAAGTAGTTCGGCTAAAGAAACTATTTGATGAGTTGAATTGATTTTAACATTTGTTGAAAAAAAGATTTTAAGAAGAGATGAGAGGCCTCAAGGCATAAGAAGAAAATACGGTGAAGTTGGTTAATTTTAATTGCACGAAATCCATGTCTAATGTGGATATTAAATTGATTAATATTTGATTAAGGAAAATAAAAAGAAAAAAACACTTGGATTACGAACCAAGGTTTACTTAAAAGAAATTTGAATTTGATTTTTTTTTGATTTTTTTGGAGAAAATATTTTTTCTAGACTACCGATGAAATCGCGTAACGGCGTAAAAATAAATAAGCATAAAGCGATAAATAAAGTGGAGTGTCGGTGCGCGTGTCAGTGCGTGTGCCGGTTACATATTACATACCCTAAATACATTCTATGGTCTCAAAAGAACAAAGAAAAAATGCGCGAAAATAAATTACATCAATTCCCTAATTACAAACTAAACCGAAAATAAAATAAATGGCACGAAATTTAAATATACATGCAATATTTACAACAAATTCTATTATGCTTACTACAACACATAAAGGCAAAAATAAATGATAAAAAAATGCATGAGATGGGGATTAATGATAATGCAAATATTAAAAAAAAACAAATAACAAAAGAACATTAGACAAATAAAATAAACAAGGTAGAAATAGTTTTTTAAAGGTAAAAAAAAATTTAAAGAAAAAGGAGGGTGCTAATAATAAAACAGTAGAGAAAAGAAAATAATAATAAAAAAATAAATAAAAAAACTTGGGCTGGATGAATCTGGACCATTTGATGAATCAAAGGGTCCAGACTTAATCACAGTGTTACTTCATCACAATCACAAGATCAAAATCATAAGGTAAACAAAGCAAGGGAATACCGCAGGCAACAAAAAAACAACACAGGATTAAAACACTAACCAGATTCTAGCCGTCAGATCTTGGAATTGTCCAAATCTGACGGTTTCAATCATGAAGGAACACAATAATATTCCAGGCTTGCATGCGCGGGATCAAGGCAGAAAAAATAGTATAAAAGCAATAGCCCCCAAAAAAAACACATAGTAGTAAAATAAAAACACTTCTCCCTTAGTTTTAGAGAGAGAAGCTCTGACTTCTCTCTAGAAAACAGACGGCCGGAGCTGCCGCAAACTCCTTCTTCTCCGATCTGCTCCTCACTTCCGGCGCGGTGGTGGCCGGCCCAACAGGGCGGCGCCGCCGCACCGGAAACTCTGAATCACTACTTTTCGAAAACAAATTCACTTTTTAAACTCTTTTTTTAGTTTTAAGACCAAATCCAGTGTTAGATTTTTTAAAAGAAGAGCTATACGGAGCAGATCTACGTTTGAAAATTTAACCAAAGCTATACGAAAAACAAAATGAGATAAGGTTATTACCTCTCAGGCAGTTTCGATCTGGCTCACAACATAAAAAGAACGGTCCAAAGACATATGGATCTGGTCCGAAATATTTCGTAAGTTCGTTTGGTCCTTTCTTTCTTCTTCGTTTCAGCTTTCTTGTTTGGTTCAGCCTTCGTTGGTTCGGCCTACTTCTTTTTCTTGCGGTTCCGTATTTCTTCTTCACTGATTCGGTTCCTTGGCCAAAATCTTTTTTGTGTGATGTTGTTTCCGTTCGGCCCAGCCTCACGTTCTTCTTTGAGTTTGCAGTTCGGATTCACCTTATTTCAGTTTGTTGTGTTCCGTTCGTTTTTTTTTGGATTTGGGAGTTGTATGGATCTATGGATTCATGAAAGGATTGGTGATGTTACTGTTAGTTTATAAAAGAAGAAAGTTGTAATGTTTTTTTTGATGGTTTTTTTTTGTTTAATCAATAGTTCTGGAAATTTTCCATGGATGAGTGTTCTTGATGAAAGTTTTTAGAAATTAGGGTTTTTGATCTCTGATTATGGCTGTTGAATTTTGGGTAGTGTTTTTTTGTGTTGAAAAATGTGCCTGCCTGACTGACTCTGATACACACTCTTAATCATCTGATACATGGAATGGACAAAAATACCCCTGCTGTTTCTTGGAGAAAAAGTTGGACAGGACCAATGACAAAATGACAAGTGTACCAAAAGACTTAAAAAAATAATAAAACAGATAAATAAATAACAATAAATAAATAAATGGAAAAAGAAATAATTAAATAAATAATTAAATAATAAAAACGAAAAATTAAATAATAAATAAAGAAATGTCCCGTCGGAACCAAAAAAATGAGGTATTTTAAAATACCTCTCTGCCGAAATTTCGTCTGATACGACAGAAATACGCGGCTTTTTTACGCTAATTAAAACAATAAATCAACGACGTGAATAAAATAAACTTTAAGAACGCAAGCGTTACGCTACACTAAAATACGCACAAAACGCGAGTAAAAATTACGAAATTATAACGCGAGCGACATTAAAATATAAACGACGAAAGAAAAATAAATGCGAGCACAAATACGAACAAAAGCAGATATTACGGGAATTAGCGCGCGAACGAACGACTGAAAAACGATCAACGTACGAATAAATAAAAAAATAAATTGGTCAAAAATTAGGGTACGACAGATGCCCCTATTTAAGTTTCTCCGTCACGAGGATTTAAAAAGACGAAGATTTTTGAAACGACGGGTCGGAGAGACTTAAATATCAAGTACATCAATTTTTGACCAACTCAGAAATCGAGAAAGCTCTATGGATGTAATGATATGAGTTGTCTGTTATGCAAGTACGAATGCAATGACGACGAAAACACTAACTCGAGGACCAAATAAAGTGTTACTGGGGAGAAAAAAAGATGTCTATTACCTTTACAAGGGTAAAGACGAACATACGAAATGAAATACTGGTCATTACCTTTACTGGGGTAACAACGAACATACGAAGGGTAAAAATGTCAATTACCTTTACTGGGGTAACGACGAACATACGAATGGGTAAAACTGTCAATTACCTTTACTGGGGTAAAGACGAACATACGAAATGAAAAACTGTCAATTACCTTTACTGAGGTAATGACGAACATACGAAGGGGTAAAACTGTCAATTACCTTTACCTTTACTGGGGTAACGACGAACATATGAAAGGGTAAAACTGTCAATTACCTTTACTGGGGTAACGACGAACATACGAAGGATAAAACTGTCAATTACCTTTACTGGGGTAACGACGAACATACGAAAGGGTAAAACTGTCAATTACCTTTACTGGGGTAACGACGAACATACGAACTGAAATACTGTCAGTTACCTTTACTGAGGTAATGACGAACATACGAAAGGGTAAAACTGTCAATTACCTTTACTAGGGTAACGGCGAACATACGAAGGGTAAAACTGTCAATTACCTTTACTGGGGTAAAGACGAACATACGAAGGGTAAAACTGTCAATTACCTTTGCTGGGGTAACGACGAACATACGAAGGGTAAAACTGTCGATTACCTTTACTGGGGTAATGACGAACATACGAAGTGAGATACCAGTCATTACCTTTACTGGGGTAACGACGAACAAACCAAATGAAATACCGGTGATGCGTTACTATTACTGAGGCAACTTAGCCAAACAAAAACAGGGTACAAACGAATACTCTTCGTACGAAATGTAGACTAAACAAGATACTGGGGAGAATTGAAAGGTGGGACCTGCCACTGGAAATAAATTTGATTGGTAAGCAAACTGAAATGAACACATTGGTGATGACAAATTTTACTGGATACACATGGAGTAAGACACATTGGTAAAATGCATATGAATGATATCAGTATGCATGATATGTATGCATGAATGAATGAACATGTATGAAAATATATTTGTGAAACTGACGAGACAAGATTGGGCAGGTCGTAAGGGTAGTGACCCGGTATTACAGTGCCAACACTTATCATTCTTCACTGGGGATAATATCACTGGAGATGAATCAAAACACAATCGGGGTACCACCCGTTAACCAAACCAAAGCTGGGTAAGGGAAACATAACACAAAAACCTGGCTAAGGTTGCCATTTCTGAACTGAACCAAAGTACCTTCTCAAAATCGTGCTTCTCATAGTCATTGCTTTTTTTGTATTCTTTTTTTGAATCCCTAACTTTTGCCTGGACCGCCCTTTCGGGTTTTCAATCCACCGGGAATATATTCTTTTTTTGTATGTCCCTAATTTTTGCCTGGACCGCCCTTTCGGGTTTTCGACCCACCGGGACGCTCATTTTTGGCTTAAGCCGCCCTTTCGAGTTTTCGACTTAGCGAGCTTTTCTTTTTTTCTTCTTTTTTTTCTTTTTTTTTTTTGCAAGACTATGATCCTCTTTGTTGAATTCACCTGTGTTTGAATGGATGTTGACATAAGTTTCCATGATATATGAACCTATTGATAATATGTTTGTCATTTTTTTTGTTTTTTTCAAAAGAAAACATAAAAAGTAAAAGAATTTTCAAAGTTTTTACTTCATGTATTGACATTAAAAATGGAAGAAGAAAATTTGCATATAGAATAAACAAGAATTCCAAAAGAGTGCACCGGCTCAAATTAATGTAATAGGGTGGTAACCGGCCAAAGGCATGGCTCCACGAATTACAAAAGTTGGAAAATGGTAATTACATGGGAAGGTACATTTAACACAATAACCACTACATTCCCTAACAACTTTGAACCACTGTTTAGATGCTTTAGTATCGGAGGACTTCTGACAGCTAATGTGCCCCAAATGGGTGATGCTTGATCTGATGCAGTTACTTTGTCATAGTCCTTAACTTTTGCATAGGCCGCCCTTTCGGGTTTTCGACCTATCAGGATAAAATCTTTTTTTTCAATTCTTTTTTTTTTTTTTTTTTTGTCTCTAATTTTTGCCTAAGCCGCCCTTTCGGGTTTTCGACTTACCGAGACGCTCTTTCTTGGTTTAGGCCGCCCTTTCGGGTTTTCGACCTACCGAACTATTCTTTTCATATATCTTTAGACAAAGTATTTCTTGACTGCATCAAAATTCACAGGACGAGGTAAATCTTCTCCGTCCATAGTTGTAAGGATTAAAGCACCACCAGAGAAAGCTCTCTTGACCACATAAGGACCTTCATAATTGGGAGACCACTTGCCCCTGGGATCCGGTTGAAAAGATTTGATACACTTGATCACAAGGTCTCCTTCTTTGAATTCACGGGGATGAACCTTTTTGTCAAACGCCTGTTTCATCCTTGATTGATAGAGTTGTCCGTGACACAAAGCGGTCATGCGTTTCTCTTCAATCAAATTCAATTGATCATACCTACTCTGGCACCATTCAGCTTCAGTCAATTCAGCCTCCATCAAGACTCTCAAAGATGGGATTTCCACCTCCACAGGGAGCACTGCTTCCATACCATATACCAAGGAGAAAGGGGTTGCCCCTGTTGAAGTACGCACTGAGGTACGATATCCATGTAAAGCATAGGGTAACATCTCATGTCAATCTTTGTAAGTAACCACCATTTTTTGCACAATCTTCTTGATATTCTTATTTGCAGCCTCAACCGCACCATTCATCTGAGGTCTGTATGGAGAAGAGTTGTGATGTTCAATCTTGAAGTCATCGCACAATTCTTTCATCATGTTGTTGTTCAAATTTGTACCATTATCCGTGATGATCTTGTTAGGAATACCATAACGGCAAATGATGTTATTCTTGATGAACCGAACCACTACTTGTTTGGTCACATTGGCGAAAGATGCCGCTTCAACCCACTTGGTAAAGTAATCAATAGCCACTAGTATGAAGCGATGTCCATTAGAAGCTTTTGGCTCAATACGACCAATCATATCAATGCCCCACATGGAGAAAGGCCACGGAGAAGAGATAACATTGAGCATAAATGGTGGTACATGGCTTTTATCTGCATAAATCTGACATTTGTGGCATTTCTTGGCATGATTATAACAATCAGCTTGCATCGTTATCCAGTAATAACCTGCCCTCAATGCTTTCTTAGCCATTGCATGTCCACTGGAATGAGTGTCAAATGGACCTTCATGTATCTCATGCATCAATAAATCTGCTTCACGTTCATCCACACACCTGAGCAACATTGCATCAAAGTTTCTTTTGTACAATACATCTTCATTCAGGAAGAAATTACCAGACAGTCTTCTTAAAGTCTTCTTATCTTTGTGAGATGCTCCAAGCGGATACTCTTGAGTTTGAAGGAAAACCTTGATATCATGAAACCATGGCTTACCATCAGCAAGTACTTCAACTGCAAACACATAAGCGGGCCTTTCAAGGAACTGGACACTGATTAATGGCACATCATTGTGACGGTTTACTTTGATCATCGACGACAAGGTGGCCAAAGCATCTGCCATCTGATTCTCATCACGGGGAATGTGACGCAACTCCACTTTGTTAAAGAAAGTTAACAACCGTCTTGCATAATCTCTGTAAGGAATCAGACCAGCATGATGAGTTTCCCACTTCCCTTTGATCTGATTAATCACCAAAGCTGAATCTCCGCATATATCAATATTCTTAATCCTCATATTGATTGCTTCTTCAATGCCCATGATGCAAGCTTCATATTCTGCAATGTTATTTGTACAGTCAAATCGTAGCCTTGCAGTAAAAGGGATGTGAGTACCCTCAGGTGTGACAAGGATTGCCCCTACTCCATTGCCATAAGCATTAACGGCCCCATCAAATATCAAACCCCATTTAAATTCAGGATCTGGACCTTCACCAAACAACGGTTCATCACAATCTTTCATTTTCAAATACATGACCTCTTCATCAGGGAAATCAAACTTAACAGGTTGATAATCCTCAACCGGTTGATGAGCCAAGTGATCTGCAAGGATACTCCCTTTGATTGCTTTCTGAGTATGGTATTCAATATCAAATTCGGCCAACAACATCTGCCAACGAGCAATTCTTCCTGATATTGAAGACTTCTCCAGGAGATACTTGATTGGATCCATTTTGGATATCAACCAAGTGGTATGATTGATCATATAGTGCCGAAGACGTTTGGTAGCCCAAGCTAAAGCACAACAAGTCTTCTCAAGAGCCGAGTATCGGGATTCACAATCTGTAAACTTCTTGCTTAAGTAGTAAATTGCATGCTCTTTTATACCAGTTTCATCTTGTTGTCTAAGTACACAACCCATGGAATCTTCTAACACAGTCAAGTACATGATCAACGGTCTTCCTTCAATTGGAGGGACAAGAATTGGAGGTTCTAACAAATACTCCTTGATACTGTCGAAGGCTTTCTGACAATCTTCCGTCCAAACGATCCCTTGATCTTTGCGGAGTAACTTGAATATCGGCCCACAAGTAGCAGTCATATTAGAGATAAACCTGGAGATATAATTCAGTCTTCCGAGAAAACCTCTGACTTGTTTCTCTGTTTTTGGAACGGGCATATCCCGGATGGCTCTGACTTTGTCGGGATCTACTTCAATGCCCTTCTGACTAACAATGAAGCCCAAAAGTTTCCCTGATCGGACACCGAAAGTACATTTATTAGGATTCAAACGGAGCTTGTACTTTCTCAACCGCTGGAACATCTTCAACAGATACTCAACATGTTCTTCTTCAGTACCAGACTTACAATCATATCATCCACGTAAACTTCTATCTCTTTGTGCATCATATCATGGAATATCTTGGTCATACCCCTCTGATAAGTGGCACCAGCATTTATCAAACCAAATGGCATTACTACATAGCAGAAAGCGCCCCACGGCGTGATGAAAGATGTCTTTACTCTATCTTCAGGAGCCATCTTGATCTGATTGTAACCGGAGAATCCGTCCATGAAGGAGAAAACTTTGCATTGAGCAGTACTATCAATCAATACATCAATGTGAGGTAGAGGGAAATCATCCTTCGGACTTGCCTTGTTCAAATCTCGGTAATCAACACACATTCGGACCTTACCATCTTTCTTTGGAACAGGCACAATGTTGGCCAACCACTGAGGATACTCGGATGTAACTAGGAAGCCTGCATCAATCTGCATCCGCACTTCTTCTTTGATTTTGAGGGCCATATCAGGATGTGACCTTCTGAGCTTCTGTTTGACCGGAGGATACTCAGGTTTCAAAGGCAAGCGATGTTCTACCACCTCAGGATCTAATCCTGGCATGTCTTTGTATGACCAAGCAAATATGTCAACGTACTCTCTGAGAAGTTCAATTACCTTTTCTTTGACGGTAATCTCCAACGACACTCCAATCTTGATTTCTTTTCTATCCTCCTCAGTACCCAGATTAATCAATTCTAACTCTTCTTCGTGAGGCTGAATGATCTTTTTCTCTTGCTCTAACATCCATCTGATCTCATCAGGAATCTCATCATCCTCCTCTACCATAGCCTCGTAAACAGGGGATTCAAAGTTGGGCAGAAGCATAGGGTCACTGTGTTCAACGGGCTTATGTATGTTCAGTCTGCACATGATTTATGATTGACTTTAGTAAATGAGTAAATGCAGACTTTTGAATTTGATTGATTTTAAAAGAAAAAGAGAATGAAAGTTTTTTTTGGGATTTTTCTATTACCATTTTTTCCAGAAAAAGCAGTAAATAAAAAATAAAAATAAAACAGTCATGATAGAAACGACGTTTTTCATTAATAACGACAATGCTTGAAGATAAAACCAAAAGCCCTACAAGATTTCATTTTCCTCTGGGGCAAGACGAAAAGAGTTTTCTTAAAAAAACGAAAAAATTAGACAAACATATTACTTAGACACATGCATCACAGAAGGAATATCCACAGCGATCCAATTACAACAGGCTCCTCCGGGTGTTACAAAGACAGGTGCAACCTCTTCCGACTGATCCTCAAGAATAGCATTGGTTTCTGGCGGAGCGTGAATAAACTCGGCACTATGGAAGATGCCCTCAGCTGGCTTGAAACTTGCACTCGATTGATTGGTAGAGAAACCGAGACCATCTTTCCGCTTGTTCTCAGGCAGCTGTACCAACTGACCCCAGCCTCCTGCTTTACCACCTTGTACAAGCTTTCGGGCATCCTTCAAGGAGGCCATACAAGTCTCACCCTTCTTAGCTGCTCCTTCTTCCGCAGAGAATCCCTGAAATGAAGTTTCTTCCACATCATCAGCACCAATATAGGAAAAAGCAGACAAATGACTAACCAACAAAGCTGATTCACCAATTACTGTTATCAATTTCCCACAACTTACAAACTTCAGCCTCTGATGAAGAGTGGAGGTCACTGCTCCAGCCTCATGGATCCACAGTTTTCCAAGTAAGCAACTGTATGAAGCTTGAATGTCCATGACTTGGAATGTGACCTTGAAGGTATGAGGGCCCACTGTGATAGGCAAGTCTATGTCCCAAATCACAGACTTCCTAGATCCATCAAATGCTTTTACCATCACTGCACTTGGCCTCAACTGAGCGCCCCGGTATGCCAGCCTTTCCAAAGTAGTCTTTGCCATCACATTGAGGGCGGAACCGGTGTCTATCAACACATTCGACAGCGAATCTGACTTACAAAGGACAGAAATGTGCAAAGCCCAGTTGTGGTTTCTTCCCTCCGCCGGGAGGTCCTCGTCACTAAAGCTCAGGTTATTACACGCAGTTACATTCCCAACTATGCTCCCGAATTGCCCCAGGGTAACATCGGGATCCACATATGCTTGAGCCAAAATCTTCATCAGAGTGTCCCTTTGAGCTCCAGAGTTCATTAGTAAAGACATTACGGAAATTTTGGACGGGGTTTGCAACAGCTGATCGATTATCTTGTATTCACTCTTTTTGATCAGCTTCAAAATCTCATCACTATCTTCCTGAATGATCCCCTCAGGTTGACTGGCACCTTTACCTTTATCAAGATTTTGCACTGGCACATTCGGAGCAATATTCTCGTTGCATACAACAGTGGGGAGAATACACCCACTTCTCATTACTTTACCCACACCTGCTATATTTACGACAGCATCTGCAGAGTGCAGAGGGATCTCTTTACCATTCTCCACGATGGTTGCCTCATACCTGTAGGGTATGGCCTTCTGAGAAGTATAGGGAACAGGTCCTGGCAAGCGGATCACCAGAGGAGTGACGTCTGACTTCACACCATCACGGACTACCTCAAGATTCTTAAACACCGGGGTGATAACACAAACATTCCTGGGTTCCTTCTTGACAATCAACTCTTTTCTGTCAATCAGTCCTTGTATATCCTCCTGGACTCGCCCACACCCTCTAGGATCCACAGAACACACTTCACAAGCATCGTGATCGTGGTTAAACATGTTTACTTCGCACATCCTTGCGTGAATCGGGACCAAAGGAGTTCTGACATCTTGAGCCCTGAGAATTAGACTCAAATCTTGATCCTCTTGAATCATATTAACAGCCGGTCCATGAGGTGGCAAAGGATTATTCTGAGTGTTGGGATTGGTGTCCTCGAAGGACAACTCTTTGCTTTGAATCAACCTCTGAACTTCTTCTTTGTGCGGGTAGCAGTGCTCAACATCATGCCCAGGTGCCCCTTGGTGAAAGGCACATGTAAGGTCAGCACGGTGCCATGGAGGTAATGGATTCTGTAGGCGAGGAGGTTGCCTAGTCTGCACAAGATTTCTTGCTAATAAAGAGGGTAGCAAGTCTGCATACAACATGGGTATGGGGGGAAACTCTTTTCTGGGAAGGCGATTTGGTTGTTGTGGGGCTCGATTACGAGGTTGTTGTTGTTGAGGTGGTGGTGGGTAATATGGTTGTTGGTAAAAAGGTTGTGGATACGGTTGTTGGTATAGTGGTGGGTAAAATGGTGGAGGCCTCTGGGGCGTTTGTGGGTGGTAAAGTTGATTTTGCGGAGCTGGAAAAGGTGGTGGAATATTGGAAATGAAGGGGTAGTTTGGATATATTGGCTGGGATCCACTCTGGGCTACCATACTGACTTCCTGAGCACTCTTCTTTGGATAACCACTTCCAAATTTCTTGGATCCATTAGACGACCCACCTGACGAAGCACTTGACACACTACCTTCTTTGGCCAAAATTCCTTTACGGACCAAATCTTCAATACGAACCCCCGCGTCAACCATCTCAGTAAACTTCTGCGACGCGCAACCAATCATTTTCTCCGAGTAGTAGGGACTCAAAATTTCAAAGAACAAATCAGCCATTTCTCTTTCCTCCAGCGCTGGGCGAATTTGGGCCGATTTTTGAATAAAGCGGAGAGCATACTCCTTGAAAGACTCTTTATCCTTTTGAGCCATAGCTTGCAGTTCCCTTCGGGTGGGCCCCAGATGTATGTTATACCGGTATTGCTGTATGAAAGCCCTGGCCAGTTCTTCGAAGGTGGTGATGCCCTTCAGATTCATGTACCATATTTGTGCGGGACCAGTCAAACTGTCTTGAAAACAATGAATGAGCAAAGGTTCATTATCTTTATAGGCTGTCATCTTCCTCACATACATAACCAGATGACTCTATGGGCAAGTATTCCCCTCATATTTGACGAAATCCGGTGTTTTGAACTTGAGAGGCAGTACCACATTTGGGACCAAACAAAGATCGTGCACATTCTGACCATAGATGTCCTTACCACGAAGGGCCCTCAGTTCTTTCTGCACTACGTCATACTTCTCTTCCAGACTTACCATTCTGTCATGTCCTGCTACACTACCCGAATGATAAATTGGTCCTTCCTCTTGCTGGGCGGTATGCACAATGGGTGCCGTGTGATTCATAACAGCTTGAGGGAAAGGTTGTCCTAGATGGAAGAGTGGTGTTGCCTGTTGTCCATAAGGAGTTGGCATTTCTGGGCCAGCAAAGCGAACACCTTCATTAGCTGTGAGAGGCATACTCCAAGGATACTCTTTGGACATGTAGTTCTGAGGACGATAAGCAAAACCAGGAGGACGAAGACCTTCATTGTACATATTTGATGCATCTCCAAAAGAAAAACCAGCCGGGGTGGGCTGTGCAATACCAGCAGACGTAGCAGTAAGGATCGGTTGTGTAGGACCAGTCTGGGCAGACGAAACAACCACAGGAGAATTAGGTGCAGCAGAAACAACAACAGGAATCGGCTGAGCATCAAGAACTGGTTGGACTGGGATAACATCAAGAACCGGTTGGGCAGCTGCCGCTTGTGCTTGATTGGCCATTATAGCTTCCATCATAACTGTTAACTTATCCATCCCTTCTCTGAGCGTAATAACATGTTCCTTGAGATCCATGTTCTCTTGTTCCATCAAATCCATCTTCTTTTTTACAAATGCCCGAGTGTTGTGAGTGCGAGCAGGCTTGTACTGAATACGCCGGGCCACTTTCCTTGACTGAGGCAGAAATGAGAGAATTATGAGACTCGGTTTTGACATTTTATGGATGCAGTATGATGCATGATATGCTAAATGCAAAAACAATGCAAATTTTTTTTGTTTTTTTAAAATCATCGAAGAACTTATAAGGACAATTTTTGTAAACATAACAACCTTAAGCATTCATTACAAAATAAAAGGCAAATACAAGATAATTCCCTTTTAAACAAAACTGAGCCAAGGGATAGACTCCAAAGTACATAACAGAAAACTAAGAAAATACATAAAAAGGAAACAAAAGTGAAGATCTCAAGCTCTTGAATCAGACTACTCCTCCAAATCTGAATGCGGGCCAGCGAAGAAATCCATGCGTTTCTTCTTACTCCTGGGAAGCTGTTTAAGTATAACATCCTTCACCCTGATACGCTCTTTCAGCTCAGCAATCTCCTGATCTTTCTTATGATTTTTCCAATTCTCTTCTTCTAGTAAATTCATGAGGGTGTCATTCTCACGCTTAGCTACTTGATATTTTCCTTCCCACTCAGCCTTTTCGCGTTCTAACTTAGCCAAACGTATCTGATACTCTTCCGCAGTCTGAGGAGGTAAAGGCAAGATTGGTGCTGGTACAGTTGAAGATAGGAACCTCGGTAAAACATAAGGCATTCTAAAGTCTGCAGCCTTGTCAATGACCCATTGGGTATAGGATTTGTGCACAAAACCCTCTCTTCTTCCTAATTGACCTTTACTAAGTCTATGGATGCTACGCCAAGCTTGGACAAACAACCCTCTCTGGTTCAGGTGATCTTTGTTATTGAGATAGACTTCATTCTCTAGGTAAATATTATCTGGCTTAGTTCTCAACGGATATCCAAATTGACGTCTGGCTAGAATGGGGTTGTAGTTAATTCCCCCGTGTATACCGAGAAGGGGTACACTGGAATATTCACCACAACTGACAATGATAGCTTCCACATCATTAGCTGCACGGTACCAGACTATATCGGATGGAGTTAGAGACATGATTCTTCGAGACCACGGATGACCCTCTTGATTGGCTTGAAATGAGTGGGTTTGAGGTAGGTGGGAGGTAAACCATTTGTAGAGTAAAGGCGCACAACAAAAGACAGTCCCGCGTCTCGCGAGGGTTCGGTCATGGATAGAATGGTATGTATTGGCTAACAAAGTAGGGACAGGGTTTTTGGTGAGAAAAATTTGTATAGCATGGATATCGACAAAGTTGTCGAGGTTTGGGAAAAGCACAATGCCGTATATGAGTAAAGCTAAAATGGAATGGAATGCCCCATTACTGGATGCGTCGGCAAAGGTGGAAGCTTGTTGGTAAAGAAAATCAGTAGACAGGCCTAGAAGACCTCCTTTGGTAGTGAGGTGGGCTTTTATGATAGAGGCTCCAAGGTGGAGAGCTGCGGCAATAGTTGTGAACTTAGGAACGGGTTCAAGGCCACTGAACGGTATTTCGTCAAGCACTGGCAGACCAACTAAGTAGGAATACTCTTCAAGGGTGGGAACCAATTGGTAATCAGGGAAAGTAAAGCAGTGGTAGAGTGGATCGTAGAACTGGATCAAAGTTTCCAAGATTCCTTTTTCAACATCTGTCTTGAGGATACCCAACAATCTCCCATGACGCTCGTGAAAAGCTTCCTGACTAGTTACCTTCTTTGCCAAATCTCTTAGCTTTAACACATCCGGCTTATGGAAAACATACTTCCTGGTGCACCTCCTTACTTTGTCCATATCTAAAGATGTTTACAAGAAAAGTTTAAATAAGTCCTTCGATATTTTATCAGATGCAAAAATATATTTATGGTTGAATGCATGTATGCATGATTATGCTAAAGAACATAGAAAACATGGTGGGGTTAAGTCCACAAAGTTGGAGCTGAGGGTAAAACACGCCGTTAGGTAAGGACTATGGTTTCAAATGTACCTGTATCACGGGTTCTACCAAGTTCCCAAATTACAACCCCCTTTTGAATATATTGGGGCCTAGGAATACTCCTAGTCCCATAACATTCACAAGGAAGTCTAGTTTGAGTGTAGTATCGCGTAACGACTTAAACCAAGACTGACTCATGATTTTAGCCACCGCACTACGTCCTAAAAGGCTGAGATGGGTTAAATGTAACTCTAAGTTCTCAACTTCGACGGTCACTTGAAAATAACATGCCAAACACGAATACTCATGTCAACAAATTATACTTCCAAGATTCCTTAGTTGAGTGGGGTTATCACATGTACCACAACCAAAAATCACTCTTGGTAAGGTACTATGATTATACCACCATCCTATCCTAATTTCCTCTCAAGTCCGGGTAGGGGGACTTATCTCGCCACTCACGTAAGAAAGTAAATAAACACGTATTTACAAAGTGTAAGCAAATAATAAAGCGCAAAAGTAAAGAAAGATAAAATAGGCTTAACCCTCTAAAAGGTCCCCAGTGAAGTCGCCATTTCTGTGCTCGTGATTTTCGGGTATCAAAATCATTGATTGGATTTGAACCTTTAATCATTGAACTCTCAACTTTTATTCGCGGGAAGGGAAAAAGTGAGTAAAAACCCTTATAAGACCTTGGATTCGGAGGTTGGTTTCGATTGGGGAAGGTGTTAGGCACCCGAACCGACTATGGTATCCCATAGGAACCTTCTACCTATTCTCTAATCTTGCGCTAAATTAATTTTACCTATTAAAAAAAGTTTAAGAGTTAAAGTGAAAGAAAGGAGAAAGATGAAGCATGTTTTTGGTTTTTTTTATTGATTTGGAAGGGTCGAAACCCTTTGCCTACTTACCCAAATAAATCGGGATCAAAATCAAGTAGTTCGGCTAAAGAAACTATTTGATGAGTTGAATTGATTTTAACATTTGTTGAAAAAAAGATTTTAAGAAGAGATGAGAGGCCTCAAGGCATAAGAAGAAAATACGGTGAAGTTGGTTAATTTTAATTGCACGAAATCCATGTCTAATGTGGATATTAAATTGATTAACATTTGATTAAGGAAAATAAAAAGAAAAAAACACTTGGATTACGAACCAAGGTTTACTTTAAAGAAATTTGAATTTGATTTTTTTTTGATTTATTTGGAGAAAATATTTTTTCTAGACTACCGATGAAATCGCGTAACGGCGTAAAAATAAATAAGCATAAATTGATAAATAAAGTGGAGTGTCGGTGCGCGTGTCAGTGCGTGTGCCGGTTACATATTACATACCCTAAATACATTCTATGGTCTCAAAAGAACAAAGAAAAAATGCGCGAAAATAAATTACATCAATTCCCTAATTACAAACTAAACCGAAAATAAAATAAATGGCACGAAATTTAAATATACATGCAATATTTACAACAAATTCTATTATGCTTACTACAACACATAAAGGGAAAAATAAATGATAAAAAAAATGCATGAGATGGGGATTAATGATAATGCAAATATTAAAAAAAATAAAAAAATAACAAAAGAACATTAGACAAATAAAATAAACAAGGTAGAAATAGTTTTTTAAAGGTAAAAAAAAAAAATTAAAGTAAAAGGAGGGTGCTAATAATAAAACAGTAAAGAAAAGAAAATAATAATAAAAAAATAAATAAAAAAACTTGGGCTGGATGAATCTGGACCATTTGATGAATCAAAGGGTCCAGACTTAATCACAGTGTTACTTCATCACAATCACAAGATCAAAATCATAAGGTAAACAAAGCAAGGGAATACCGCAGGCAACAAAAAAACAACACAGGATTAAAACACTAATCAGATTCTAGCCGTCAGATCTTGGAATTGTCCAAATCTGACGGCTTCAATCATGAAGGAACACAATAATATTCCAGGCTTGCATGCGCGGGATCAAGGCAGAAAAAATAGTATAAAAGCAAAAGCCCCAAAAAAAAACACATAGTAGTAAAATAAAAACACTTCTCCCTTAGTTTTAGAGAGAGAAGCTCTGGCTTCTCTCTAGAAAACAGACGGCCGGAGCTGCCGCAAACTCCTTCTTCTCCGATCTGCTCCTCACTTCCGGCGTGGTGGTGGCCGGCCCAACAGGGCGGCGCCGCCGCACCGGAAACTCTGAATCACTACTTTTCGAAAACAAATTCACTTTTTAAACTCTTTTTTTAGTTTTAAGACCAAATCCAGTGTTAGATTTTTTAAAAGAAGAGCTATACGGAGCAGATCTACGTTTGAAAATTTCACCAAAGCTATACGAAAAACAAAATGAGATAAGGTTATTACCGCTCAGGCAGTTTCGATCTGGCTCACAACATAAAAAGAACGGTCCAAAGACATACGGATCTGGTCCGAAATATTTCGTAAGTTCGTTTGGTCCTTTCTTTCTTCTTCGTTTCAGCTTTCTTGTTTGGTTCAGCCTTCGTTGGTTCGGCCTACTTCTTTTTCTTGCGGTTCCGTATTTCTTCTTCACTGATTCGGTTCCTTGGCCAAAATCTTTTTTGTGTGATGTTGTTTCCGTTCGGCCCAGCCTCACGTTCTTCTTTGAGTTTGCAGTTCGGATTCACCTTATTTCAGTTTGTTGTGTTCCGTTCGTTTTTTTTTGGATTTGGGAGTTGTATGGATCTATGGATTCATGAAAGGATTGGTGATGTTACTGTTAGTTTATAAAAGAAGAAAGTTGTAATGATTTTTTTGATGGTTTTTTTTGTTTAATCAATAGTTCTGGAAATTTTCCATGGATGAGTGTTCTTGATGAAAGTTTTTAGAAATTAGGGTTTTTGATCTCTGATTATGGCTGTTGAATTTTGGGTAGTGTTTTTTTGTGTTGAAAAATGTGCCTGCCTGACTGACTCTGATACACACTCTTAATCATCTGATACATGGAATGGACAAAAATACCCCTGCTGTTTCTTGGAGAAAAAGTTGGACAGGACCAATGACAAAATGACAAGTGTACCAAAAGACTTAAAAAAATAATAAAACAGATAAATAAATAACAATAAATAAATAAATGGAAAAAGAAATAATTAAATAAATAATTAAATAATAAAAACGAAAATTAAATAATAAATAAAGAAATGTCCCGTCGGAACCAAAAAAATGAGGTATTTTAAAATACCTCTCTGCCGAAATTTCGTCTGATACGACAGAAATACGCGGCTTTTTTACGCTAATTAAAACAATAAATCAACGACGTGAATAAAATGAACTTTAAGAACGCAAGCGTTACGCTACACTAAAATACGCACAAAACGCGAGTAAAAATTACGAAATTAAAACGCGAGCGACATTAAAATATAAACGACGAAAGAAAAATAAATGCGAGCATAAATACGAACAAAAGCAGATATTACGGGAATTAGCGCGCGAACGAACGACTGAAAAACGATCAACGTACGAATAAATAAAAAAATAAATTGGTCAAAAATTAGGGTACGACAATATAGCAGCAACCAGTTGTGCTACTCAAACAGTGTGGCTGAGAAGAATTTTAGAAATCATGTATCAAAAGCATAATACTCCTACGGAGATATATTGTGATAACAAGTCAGCAATTACACTGAGCAAAAATCCAGTTTTTCATGGGCGGTCCAAGCATATTGATATCCGGTTTCACAAGATACGAGAGTTAATTGCTGAGAAAGAAGTGGTGATCGAATACCGTCCCACTGAAGAGCAAATTGCAGATATTTTTAAAAAGCCGTTGAAGATTGAGTCATTTTACAAATTGAAGAAAATGCTTGGAATGATGCAAGCTTGATTTAAGGGAGGCAATGTTAGAAATTAAATCAAGAAATATCTAGAAGATTATAGAAGATTGGAGTTACTCTTTGCCATTAAGACTAGAAAAATCTAAGTTACACTATCTGGCATAATCTAGAACAGCCTAGTATTTGCTTAGTCATTAAGAAGTAGAAATATCTAAGTACTAGCATCTCCTAGAGTAATGTAGAACTATCTATGTACTTACTTAGCTAGAAAAATCTAGTAACTTATTTACTTAGCTTATCTATTAAGTTTAGAGGCCTATAAAAGACATAAAGCAATTGTGTAGCATAAGTTTTCATGAATAACAATCGTTTTTAATAGAAAGTCTCTCCTTTGTGAGTTTGTATGTTTATAAGTCCCACTAATATCAGTATATAATTTTTTTTTTAGTTTCAATAGTATTACTTGATTTTGTACACAGATTGAAACATAGATTTTGCACTAGCCCGACACCAATGAACTACCAAATTCTAAATATAAAGAGAAGGGATCTTTTTATTGAATTCAATAGAAAACTGTAACTTTTTTTGTTTTGACCTCGGAAAGATTATAATGTCAATTGAATGAGATATTTTTTTTATTCATAGTTGTATATTTGGAGTTGATGGTATATCCGAGGAATGAATGTACTAAAATTCTTTAAGGTGTTTTTCTTTTGGTTCATGAATCGAAAATCCTTCTCCCAGTATACACAGCTTATGTTTAAATTTGTGGCCCCACCGTTGCCGGGATGTTTAAGAAGAATGAGTATATAAACCTAATTATGAGGATTAAAAACAATTGATCGCAACCATTAATTAAAATCAATGGTTAGGATTTAGAGTAACTCTTTATTCTTACTTTTGGAGTTAATATATCTCTTCTCTATAAAATACATATAGAAAAATAAAGGAGAATAAAAGAGTGAATTAAATACATAACTTGTTTTGGAATATGAAAAATTAAATTAAATACATATACTAATAAAGGAGAATTTAGTAAATTTTACATGCAGATAAAACATATAAACTACACTATTAATTTTTCTTAATATATGTGAAATTAGTGAAAGACTTATAATAAGGAAAGGAGAGAGTAGTACAATTTTGATCATAAGTGTTGTATGTTCAACATACTCAACCTACTACACTGGTTTTACTTGATGAATCATAAATGTTACTCACTCCGGTCTTATATATAAGAATTTTTTTTAAAAAAATCTGGTCCTAATTATAAGAAAATATCACAACTTTTAAGATGTAGTTTTTGTTTAAAAGACTTTTCTACCCCTTATTTAATGTTTTTGTTTTTAATATTAGTGGGTGTATTTAATGATTCACAACTTTTTATAAGGTTATATATAGGGGTGTTCAAATCCAAGCCGATCCAAAATAAAATCGCAAACCGATCAAAAAAACGAAAACCTCAAAAAAACAAATATATTTGGATGTGTTTGGATGTTATTTGGTAAAAACCGCTAAGATCAGATTGGATTTTGGATCACTTTTTCAAAACCAAACCAAACCGGATCGAACCGCAAAAATAAATATTAATACTTATTTATTCTTTTATTAGTATTTAATCTATATTATTATTACCTCATATGTTTAAAAAATTATCGATAATTTTCATACTATAATTTTAATTTTTTAATATATATTGCATCAAACCTATTATTTTATCGTGTTTATGTAATATTAATATTAATAAAAAATTATATTTTTCAAATAAGAATAAATAAAAAAATATACTTTGCATTTTGGATATCTAAAAATCGATCGAAATTAAACCGCAAATATTTGGATCGGTTCGATTCAATTTTTTTTAGAATACTCATCCAAACCAAACCGAACCGCATGTGGTTTTTATTTTGAATCGGTTTACATTTTGCCTCAAATCCAATCCAAACCGCACCGCGAACACCCCTAGTTATATATGTAAAATTATTCCAAAAATTACACTAATTAACAATTGCATTAGTTTTGATAAATTTTGGTTTTTCATCATGTAATAAGGACCAGAGGGAATAATTATGTGTGGTTATTACCAATTTCTATTGATGGCCATTATTGATGTACGTTAGTGGTTGGTTTAACCATCATGGTTATCAATGAAGATGAATTCGATAGGACTAGAATTATTTACATCTTTCGGTTACTATTATAAGGAAAAAGACATTTTAAATTCATTCAATTAATGATGTATACGATCTTTATTATGGGCCACATACATTATTTAATGAATGAATGTAAAATGTTAATTTTTGCATATATTAATGATCGGAAGGTGTATGTGGTTATTGATGTACTAATCATAAATGTTAATAATGAAGATGAATTCGTTAGGACTAGAATCATTTATGTGGTTATTGGTGTACTAGAATCATAAATGTTACTCCCTTCGTTTCAAAATACTTGTTCATTTTGAAGAATAATTTTGTTTCACAATACTTGTCACTTTCAAGTTTCAATGCTACATTAATTAATGTTTTGTCAATAATACCCTTACATATTTATTGTAGAGAGATAAATAATAGAAAGAAATAATAAATGATTAAGGGTATTATAGAAAACACACACATAATTTCATTAAAAATAACAAAATTTATTTGATTTTTTGGTTACTGCAATTTCTCCAAAATGGACATGTATTTTGAAACGGAAGGAGTAATAATGAAGATGAATTCGTCAGTTATGTGGTTATTATTTGTTTATATCTATTCAACCAACTCGTAGCTCCCAACTTATCAAATTTTCCCCTAAATAAATTATATAATAGTTATTGCATTTAAAATTGTGTAATTAATCCAAAAAATTCAAAAACAAAATTAATAATAATTTTCTTTTTTGGTATCCTTAACCGGTGTCCGGACACATCGGTTAGCATGACACTTATTATTATGATAAAAATTCAAGCTTCTTTCTCTTAATTTTTAAGCACGGATTAGTGATATCATTTGAACAATAATAACTATATATATATATATGTGTGTGTGTGTGGGGTTTTCTAACTTAGACCAGCAAAAAAAACATGAAGGTCCAAGTTAGCAAAGTGTATATTTTCATTTGAACAAAAATATCTTTCATCTTTATTATTTAAAACTAATAGCTTGATGTCTACTTTAGTAATTTTCATTAAAACATATTTGTTAAATTGCACCAATTTGCTAACTTAGACAAACTTTGAATTTATTACAAATTGCTTGAGGGATATTTACTACAGTATCCCTTACATTAAATTGATTTACACTAGTCGATATTAGTTTTATTGTCCAAAAGAAAAGGTCCACTTTTACTAAATTGGACCTTCATGTTTTTAATTGATCTAAATTAGCAAACTCACACGCACACGCACACACGCGCGCACACACTCACCCCACATACACACACCGCGTCCGAAATTGTAAGAAAAAAAATCAAATCACACTTATTAAAAAAAAACAAAACCAGAAGAATTTGGAAAATAGTTTTTTGTGTTTCTTTCAAAATTATGCATTGCAAATTATGTTAATTTATATTTCGACAAGTTCAATACTTCATGTGAATTAATTATTCTTAATAAATACTTGCTATTTTTAGAATTCTTAACATGTGCCCTAAAGGCACAAGTTCGCATGACTTTTTTTTTTTTTGAACAAGCCAAAATGGAATATATTAGATCACAAAAAGTGGTTCATCTCGCACAGGATGTGCAAAAGAGAACCATCCACCAAAGTACAAAGTTATGTGTCTGATGCCAAAAAATAACACACCAGAAGAATGATAGAAATAAAGCTACACAATAACATCCATTTAAAGTAAATGATGTCGCCATAAGTCGTTATAATTAAAGGCGATTACTGTCAGAAAAGAGTGTGTAAATAGCCGAAACCCCGCTAAATGACCAAACTGGTAAAGATGAGCTCTAACGACAACAAGAGCAATAAAATAAATGTCGAGCCACTGATAAATACAGTGCGACACCATGCCAAAATGGTCACATCGCAAAAGAAGATGGTATGTGGTCTCCGAAGAGTCGCACCCACCTATACAAGAAATGTCGTTATTATAAATGATTCTCCTACAAAGGAGGTTGTCTTTAGTTAGAAGTCGATTTCGAAGGAGTCTCAAAGCAAACACAAAAATAGGGTCAAGAATTATATGTCTTTAGTTGCTTCTGCCACACATCACCGAACAAACCGCGCTCAGATGATACATCTGCCGTCGAAAGATAATTATATGTCCCCTTAACGGAATAACCATTAATAGGGTCAAGAATCCACCACCACCTATCATAAACATGGTCCTGCAAAACAACATTACGCACAAAGATGCACACTCGGAGACCGTCTCCTCCTCCCAAACCAAAAGACGCCTTCTTCATGCCTAGGAACCACCACCGTCAACCCACCCTCTCCTCTCCATCTCATGCACCGTCACCCATTAGTTTCCCGCAAGATAAACAAACGAGGAAATTGCACCCGTAAAGGCACACCCCCCACCCAATTATCTATCCAAAAATATGTGCTACCTCCTCCACTGATCATCCTACACACATTATCTTCAAACCAGCTACCCTTCACCAACCCCACACCGCGGAGGATGCTGGACACCATCCGCCACCACAAAGAACTATCCATCCCACCCTCCTTCCACCGCCCACTTCCTCCCCGTATCTAGCCTTTAAGACCCGATACCATAAACCCTCCTTATAAACCAACATACACCAACACCACTTTCCAAATAGAGCTACATTAAATTCCCTCAATTTCCTAACACCTAAACCACCCTTCTTCCTTGACAAAAAAACAGAGTCCCAATCTATCCAAGCAATTTTTTAAAATCCTCCACCCTTGGCCGATCCAAAACATTTGCTTTGTAATGAGAAGAAAAATGATTAAAAACAGCCTCACGGTAATTTTGAACCCCCTCAACTTGGACACTGTTAACCTTAAACAACTGAATAGCGTTGTGTCGCCTCCTTGAGGACATAACTCCATTAAAGAATTGTGTGTTAGCATCACCTTCGTGGAACCACTTCAATTTCGCATGCTGCCAACACATGCTTGTCTGAACACACAATATAGAGTGAAAAGACACAAAAAGATCATGTAGCTCATCCACTTCCTCCTCCATAAGGGCGGATGTCTCCACTTGAGTGTCTAGGAATGGCATCCGCTCCTTGACCGTATTGCACTTTCCTTCCAAATTCTGTGAATGTCATTGATGTCAATCTTTTAAGCTACCTTTAATGAGCCTCAACTTCTCTTTCAATAAAACCACCCCAACCATCGATGTTGAAAGAACCCCATCTTTCTTGAACAAACTGAGTGTATCCAGGGAAGTCCGCCCAACATTTTAACATAAAGAGAGGTCTAGGTCCCCAATTGTCTTCATCCACTGTCAACACTAAAGGGACATGATCAGAGAGACTCCTTTGATTAGCCACCTGAATGCAATTCGGCCAAGCATAACACCTATTTACCGACAACAGATACATGTCCAATCGACTCATCGAATGCCCATAACCACAGTACCAAGTAAATAATCTCCCGCAAATCGGAAATTCCACCAACAAACCATCATCTATGAATCTGTTAAAAATGTTTGTACCATGTTGAAGAAAACAAGAACCTCGACCCCTCCTTTTCTTCAGCGATCTGACCGAGTTGAAGTCACCACAAAGACAAAGATTAGCATTACAATTATTCTGAAGAAAAAAAAAGCAGCAGCTGATCCCACAACATTTGTTTACCCGCCGTGTCACAAGGAGCATACACATTAGCAATCACAATTTCCTAACCAGTCTAAATAACTTGGCCACGAATCACTAAAACATGAGTATAACTAGAAGTGGACCACACATCAACACAATTACGATCCCACACCGTTAGAAGACCATTAGAAGCTCCTACTGAAGGTTGGAAAAAATAACCCATCGGTGAACTCCCCCAAATAGACTTCAGCAACAAATCATCTAAGATAGACAACTTTGATTCTTGTAAACATAAGACAAAAGGTTTCTTTTCAATTACCATCTTCCGAACATCGCTTCTTTCTCAAACCCACCTAACCCCATCACATTATAAGAAATAATCTTCATTTGAACCATCCTACACCCCAACAGACACACACACCAACCGCCAACTGCTAACAACCGACACCACTCCCGCCAGACTCCCCTTTCGTCAAAATCCTCCCCACATTCACTCTAAGTTCCTGCCTACCCTCCTTTGATAAGACATTAAATTTGTTCATGTTTTTGCCTTTATATTTCACACCAATCAATCCCGCAATACCCCACACGTCCTCAGTCGTCGCCTTAGTACCACCCTATAAAGACACCCAATGCTCCCAATCTTTATTTGTAACGCCCTAGTTGTCGATTATTTTATTTCAATTGATTTTAGTAAGTTTATGTGATTTTAAATAAATTATGTCGATTTTTGGTGTGTTATATATTTTATTATATAATTATTTTGATTATTTAATTAAAATAGGCAAGAGTTATAATTATTAGAAGGTTGGGGATTAAAATGAATTATTTAATAATTTAATAGGAGTTAGTTAGAATTAAGGAGAAGTTAATAGGTATTAATAAGGGAAGAAAGAGTCAGAACCATTTTCACGTAGAAACAGTGAGAAAACAAGAAAAGGGGGAAAAACCTAGAAGAAGAGAGAAGAAGCAAGAGGAGAGAAGAACGCTGCTTTTAATTCAGGAAGATAATCTAAGGTAAGGGTGAGACTAACTCTCAACTTTAGGTTCTTAATTCGTTGATGAATGTAGAGTTGTCAGGGTTAATGAATTGAATTAGGTTAATGATGAATTGATGTTAATAACTTGATTAATTCATGTAATTGTTGTTGTTTAATGCTGTTCTGATGTTAGAATGCATAGGGATGATGAAATTCATCAAAATTGAGCCTTTAGGTGTTAAATTTGGGGTTTATGGTTGAAAAGTAGAAGTCTGTTCGTACAGTTCGTAGTTCTGTCAATCGCCGCTCGCAACGGCGAGTAAACCCACTCGCCAGGCGAGCAGTGCCTGTGTAACTCGCCACAGCGAGCAGACCCACTCGCGAGGCGAGCAATGAAACACCCGTAGCTCGCCACAGCGAGCAGATGCACTCGCCACGGCGAGTTGCTTAATTAAAAAGTGGTTAATTGTCTTAATGAGGTTTTTGGGTGAATTTTTATATCAATTTGAGTGCCTTAATATGTTTAGGGATGAATGACACCTTTTTACAGAATTAAATTTGGGTTTTGGGAACTTAAAAATGAAGATTTTAGGTGAAAAATGTCAAAAATGCCGAGAGCAACCACTTTTGCTCGCCTTGAGCTCGCCCCCAACTCGCCCCGGCGAGGAGCTCAATTTTGTGAACTCGCCACGGCGAGTAAGGTAGCTCGCCACGGCGAGTAATGCTGTAGGTTACCTAATTGTTGGATTTTTGTTGTGTGGCTTTGTTGTGCCCTTTGTTGTGTCCTATCAATTGAATTGGAGTCTTATGCCATAGCTGATTATGCATAAAGTAGTTGTTGTTGCTGTCGTTGGGTTGTATGTAGATATACACCATTGAGTCCATTTCATACTCATACCACTGTTGAGGGCTTATGCCCTGGAGTGTTTACACTCAATCGTTGAGGGCTTATGCCCTGGAGTGTTTTTCACTCAACTGTTGAGGGCTTATGCCCTGGAATGTTATTTCATTCAACCGTTGGGGGCTCATGCCCCGGAATGCTTAGCATTCAACGCGCGTAAAATGGTACCACATGCATTTGCATAGTTGCATTTTAGTTGTCGTTGTTGTCGTTGTAGTTGTTGTCGTTGTTGTAGTTGTTGTCGTTGTTGTTGTTGTTGGATTGTTCAAATTATAAATGATAATTGAATTGTTCATTAAATTGTTGCTGTTGAGTTTAATTGATGAATTATGTTATCTATTGTTGTTTGTGAATCTCACCCCTTCTGCTGGAATTGCCGCCTTGTGGGCAAGTGCAGGTAATGAAGATTAGTAGAGATGTCGGCTCAAGTGTCTTAGGGCTCTGATACGTAACGGGACGGGAATTTATTGCTTGTTTTCTCTTTCCTTACGTATTAATTTTGATTTATGAAACTTTTGATGAGGCCTGCGTGCCAAAGATTATTTTAGCTGTTTTAAATTAATTCCGCTGCGAAGTTTGAAGGTTGATTTTTATTGACTGATTTATTGGAGAATAATTATTCATTCGGTATTTTTGGAGATTTTATTTGAACGAAAAATGTAGCATTCCGTTTTTGGTGAAAAACTCTGATTTAATTTGTTAATTAATATTGTTGGGAGAACGGGGTGTTACATTATTAACTGGAGAAATGGAAGTATCAGAAGTTGTGTTAGATGGATGAGATCTTGCAACACCCTTTGACTTATTAGAACGAGCCAAAAATCTAGCTCACTGGTCCCTTGCTTACTTTTTCAAAAAATTAAAAATTTCCATCCTATCTTTGGCGGGCATCCGTGCTACTCTTTTCAAGTTACGAGAAGAATGTCTAAAACAAACAACACTCTTTTTCCTACTGAAAACAATTGGAGTATCCTTTTGAATACCACAATCCTGCGAAGCTGAGTCGTGTGACGGTTGAAGTGGTAACACTGGCAAAGGAATACTTGGTGATGGATTGTCTCTAACATGAATAGTTGTCCGAGCCATGGCATCCTAAACCTCGTTCCCATGCAACATGAAGGTCACGTTCTTTTCGGTCATGCTATCAATAGTAGGAACATCAGGCTCGTTCCACTCCTTATGCAAATCATCTATCAAGGCTTCGACATCCCCTCCAGCATCGTCTAAGTCGTAACCACCAGGTTGTTGTGAGCCATCATCTTTATGGGAATAATCAATGACTTCCTCCATCAAAAATGCATCTTTATCAAGGTTGCACCCCCATTCCTCCACCAACTTAAGAGAATATTTGCAGCCATACATCAAAACTACCGTTGTTGTATTCAACACCTCCAAAGAAGTAGTGGAAATTAGAATACGAGCAAAGGCGATTCTCCCTCTATCCAAAGTACATTCGTCGGCCTGAACAAACTTAACACATTCTAAAACACAAAGTTTGAAAAAATTTGTATTCCAAGCATGAGTCGGCGTCCCATAAACTCATAACCATGCACCACATTAAGATCGTAAATCCTCCGACGACCAATTTGTCACCACCCATCGGAATTAAATCCACATTAATAAAACATGCGTCCTCCACACATTGTTGTATTGATAGAATTGTTTCCCACGTAACAACCGTTGCCACAATACCAGAACCTTCCCAATCCCAGTCAACTTGATCTAACCTATACGCAAGCAATCCATTATTACCCTTCAAGGCACGCGTAGTAGGCGACACTAGAAGATCCATCTCTTCCTCGGTCACCTTAGTTGTCCTCCCCTCCTCATCTACATTCAAGAAAATAGTATCCACCTTCTTCCCTACCTTCGGCCTCCATTCCTCCACCTTCTTCAACACCGGTGAATTACCCACCTCCCTCGGGATCCTAACCCCCTTCGTGTTTCCTCCCTCACCAGTTACCCGTACCTCCACTTGCCCCACTCTCACACATTTTTCTCCTTCCCCTCTTCTTCCATTTCCTACATCCGCTACTAATCCCTCACCCTTCCTCACATTTCTTTTCTCCCTCCCCCATTGACCCGTACCACCTCCTTCTTCTCTACCAAACCCTTCACGTTACGCCTAGCAGCTTTAGAATCAACAAGCGGTTTCTTATCATTCACTGCGAACCTTTCAAACCGTGCTTCCCAAGCCCAAACCCTAAGGTGACCAAACCAGACTTTATTCAAAGCATTCAATAATTTATTTGCATTCTTACCGTTCAAGAATCGTACAAATCCATAAATTTGTCCTCTTGCATTCCGTTGTCGAGCAACGAATACATCAGTAAGACTCCGCACACCTCAAATTGCTGTCTCAGAAGAAAAACAGGCAAACACTCAGGAATATTTGTGAAATAGTAAGATAGCTTAGTACCAGTAGGTAAATGAACAGTTCTTTATTGGTTGGAAACAACCGTCGCGCCTGCAATATTTATGGAAATAGCCTTCTCGTTGTCGTCAGCAAGATGCCGCAAACCTCCCTTGCCTTCACTGTCATCGCCTTCAACCTTTCCCTTGGAAGTCCGATGATGAACCCTAAAATCCCTAGCTTGTCAAACCTGTAGCTCATTACCCTCGTTGTTGTGCCGCTCTGAAACCCTTGACATGTCCTGTCTTCCAGCTTCCGGTTGCGTCGCTTTCCTCTTCCTTGACCTGACCTGCTCTAAAACCATCGCTACTTTTACAATTTTATAACGACAATTAAAAATTTGATTTGACAAGACCTTAGTAAGACCCTAAGTTTATAGAGAGATGTAAAAACAATTTTCATTAGCTATATATTATGGAGAAAATAGAAAAGAGAGAAAATTTAATGTAATTTGCATTTAATTTCATGAGAATAAACAAAAAAAAATCTTGAAAAAGATGATTTTTTTTTTAAACAAGATTAAATAGAATGAAAGTTTGTCTATTTTGCTTACATTTTGAGACAAAGAAAATGATTTTTTTTTTGTTTTACTTATGTTTTGGGATGGAGGGATTATATATAAAACTAAATTGAAATGGTTTCTCATTACTCGCTCTGTCTTAATTATAAACCCTCTTTGAAAAAAATTTAGTCCTAAATATAAGCTCTTGTACAATTTATTATTATTTTTCCTAATCATATTTCTAATTAATACTACTAACTTACCTAATCATATTTCTAATTAGAATATGAAAAGACAAATTAAATTCACATACAAATAAAAGAGTACAAGCATTCTATGTAATTGCCTATAAAATATTGGCTAAATTGCATTTTTGGTCCCTTAACTATTTAGATAGTATCACTTTGGTCTCTTAATTAAAATTTGATTTATTTTGGTTCCTTAACTTCTCTCTGTTATACATTTTGATCATTTCCGGTAGTTTTAATTAAAAAAACATTAGGTTTTCTTCATCTTCTTCTCCTCTTTTTCATCTTCATATCATCTTCATCAGCTTTCAACAACAAGAATCCCAGAAAAATTTCAGAAGAAAATTAAGAAAACTCAATGTTTTTGAATTAAAACTAACGAAAAAGACCAAAATATGTAACAGGAAGAAGTTAAAGGACCAAAGTAAATCAAATTTTAATTAAGAGACCAAAACGATACTACTTAAATGAATTCATACATTGTGAATGTACGCAAAATATGTTTGAATTTTGTCCTTGGATAAAAAAATATTAAATACTCACTTTTCCGTTGCACCAAAGGTAGAACATGCTAATGCTAATGAAGGACACTAAAGCGGTTTATCTGCTCCAAAGGTAGAAGACTCATCTGTTGCTCCAAATGCAGAAAGAACGTACGCTCGTGTTCCTCGTGTTCCTCTTTTACTACGATTAATATTATCATATATTTTTCTTTTAAAATTATTATCATTATCATACACTACGATCAAACGTATTTTTGGCGAATAAAATTAAAATAAACTCTTATAATAATGTCATATATTGTTCATGTAGAGTTTTTTTTGGTGAAGGATGTGTTCATGTAGAGTTGTTCATATTTGGTTGTTAGGGTAAAATGCATTTTTTGCATCTTAAATTTATAAAACTAGCGATTTTGACCTTTTTATAAAACTTTCAGTTTCACTCCTTTACAAAATCATGATCCCATTTAATTTTGACATGGTTAATGCTTATTTGAACATATTTTTAAAATATTGAACCCCAAGTGTGTTTCATTTAAGGGAGCTTCTACGATGCAGTCAGAAAACTGACTTTTTTGAAAAAGTTAATTTTGATCTTAATATTTGATTCATATTTAAATTGTTGATTACTAAATAATGATCAATAGTAATTTATCTAGTGATGCTTGCAACATCTTGGACTTACGGGTACTATTTTATTGTTGGCGTCTTTAACATGCAAACAGAGTTAATGATATTATGTGATAGTCGTAAGTGATACATTTTGTGGAGTGTTACACCTAAAATAAGGTAGGATAAAATTAGATTAAGTGTAGTCTTGTTAATCTGCTGAATTGATGATACTATAGGGATTGAACTTTTGATGCCACTATACAAATAGTGAGGTGTTATTCACTAAACTTTTGATGTTATAATGTTAACTTCACTAGAAAAGTCATTATCATGACTTCACCGTAGAATTTTCCTTCATTTAAACCATCACTATTACTCATACGCTACTATTCTATTAATTACCCAATTTACTACCAATTTTCTTAAATGGTCTCCGTACCCAAAATTACTAAAATATTATTCGCCCTAAAATTACCAAATTACACTTAATTACTCTAAAACTCAATTAACCGACAAATATAACACACCAAACAATTAAAGGATCATTATAGAAAGCACCGAAAAAAGTCCCAAGATAACTTCTAAAAATCCTCCATAGGTAGAAATACCCTGCGAGCCTCTAGATTCATCACCAATGTTACATTTTTCATCGAAAAGGGGGGCATTCGCCATTTGTGTTGTTCAAATAAGCATAATTTAAATATAATCACTTTTCCGTTGCACAAACTTTGAAAATTATAAAAACTTTTGTGTATCTATTCATCCCTTCTAGATACATATGCTTTTAGGTTATCGTAAATATCTTAAAATTATGTGATTATATGTTTTTAGGCTATTATTAATATCTTCAAATTAAGTCATTATCTCATTCATTTAATTTGATTAACCAAATTGGTTTTCGTTTATTCAGTATCGTGTGTTTTGCTTCATTAACGGTCAACTTCTTATTTGTCTTTCTCAAATAAGCATAGTCTAAAAATTATCATTTTTTGTTATACCAACTTTGAAAAATATAAAACTTTTTTGTGTATCTATTCACCGTTCCTCCATCTAGATACATTTGTGCCATTGCATAACGATCCAAGAGTTAGTAGTTATGTTAATTTTTATGCGATTGAATCTAGAATCTCATTCTTCAAACTCTTTCATTGTTCCTTAGCTCACCAACCGAGCTACCTACGAAGAACATTTTTTTCTTTCTTTGTGAGGATATACTTTACAGAAAAATGTTTTGCATGCACCCTTTGGTGTATACATGTTGGGATAATTAGAAAAAGAGAGTGATGTGATAGATGTAATAAATATATGATGTTATAAAGAGAGTTAAAAATAAAATGAAGTATTGAATTGATGTTAGAAAAAACAAGGTGTATATATGTCATTGTTGTACTTTACACACGAACAATAACTTCTATATAAAGAGATATAATCCATTCAGAACATCAAAAGAGAAATATGGAAATGCAGTGGGTTTACATTTCTACTGCTGCTCTATTTGCATGCTATCTTTTTGTAAACAAAATTTTAAGGAGGTTTAATGGTTCTTACTATTATCTCAAACTAAGAAACAAAGAGTACCCTTTGCCTCCAGGTGATATGGGATGGCCACTTATTGGCAACCTATTATCATTTATAAAAAATTTCTCATCTGGCCAACCTGATTCATTCACCACCAACCTTATTCTCAAGTATCTTTCCTTTTCTAACCTTTTTTCCCCTTCAACTATATATATATATATATATATATATATATATATATATATATATATAGATGGAGCATATCCGGTGAGAATATATCTAATGATTGTTATTAATAGTTCTCATTGTTCACAATAGATATTAGTTTTCACCGGATATGCTTCCTATATATATATATATATAGTGATTTAATTATACAATACTCACGAAAAAACAATTTACGTGTACTTACTATTATTATTTTAATTTTTTAGATATGGAAGAGATGGTATCTATAAAACTCACGTGTTTGGAAATCCAAGTATCATAATTTGTGAGCCAGAGATGTGTAAGCGAGTGCTCTTAGATGATGTAAATTTCAAATTTGGTTATCCAAAATCCATCCAAGAGTTGGCAAAATGTAGACCCATGATTGATGTCTCGAGCGCAAAACACAAGCATTTTCGACGCCTGATTACTGCTCCCATTGTTGGTCACAAGGCGCTTGACATGTACCTAGAACGTCTCGAGGACATTGCAATCAATTCCTTAGAAGAAATGTCTAGCATGAAGCACCCCATCGAGCTATTGAAAGAGATGAAGAAGGTTTCCTTTAAATCCATTATCCATGTATTCATGGGAACTTCTAATCAGAACATTATTAAAAACATTGGAAGTTCATTTACTGATTTGTCTAATGGCATGTTCTCTATCCCCATCAATGCACCTGGTTTTGCTTACCACAAAGCACTCAAGGTTCTTCACTCTCTCTTCTTTGATCAATTCTTTTATTCTCTTTTGCATGTCGTTAGCGATAGATAACTTTGTAAAATCACTCATAATTTCTCTTTCTAATAGAAAATTAATCACATTTTTTAATAAATGAAAATGACAAAACGACTTATAGTAATAAAATAGAGAGGAAGTAGATTTCATCGGATAGGTATCCTTTCGAAAGACGCACTTTAAATTATTTCTCAAGTCTCAAAAAGTTGAGCCCTAATAAAGGAATTAGTTTTCTTTTAGGCAATTGCTTTTTGATAAGGATCTAACTCGTCAAAATCTCGTTAAGCGCAAAATTATTTAGAATGATGAGAGATCAAATTGTTTGTTTTGTGGCCGTTATTAGGAGACGGAACGACACTTATTTAGAACGGCACTTGATTTGTAAGTCACAAAATGATGTTATTTTCGCAAATTAAATAAGGTTACAAATTTAGAGCAAGTGATGGATTGAATAAAGTTATCTTCTTAAAAGTGGTTTTTCGATCAGTTTTCGGGGGTCTCTTTGTACTTTCTAGGAGTTGGTGGTCGAATCCACGTCTAGCATGTTGAGATAAGTATCTAATTAATTCCCTATATTGTGATGGTTCCATAGTTTTTCTCTTTGGACTGTCTCATATTATCTCCACATTGTTTTGGGTTGATTTTCTTTCCTTCTAGCAGTTTTTCTCATATTTTCTTTTCCTTTTTGGATCTCAATGTTATGTTCATTCATCTTGAAATGGGGTTGAGTACTCATTATATATACCACCGACTTTTAATTATATTTGATATAAACTTTGGTAGTAGCTAAATAATTTTCATGTTTGCATGTTATTGTAGGCACGCAAGAAGATAGCTAAATATTTTCAACCTGTTGTGGATGAAAGGAGGTTGATGATGAAAAATGGACAACATGTGGGAGAGAAGAAAGATCTTATAGATATTCTATTGGAAATCAAAGATGAGAATGGTAAAAAATTGGAGGATCAGGATATCAGTGACTTTTTGATAGGGCTTTTATTTGCAGGACATGAAAGTACAGCAACCGGCCTAATGTGGTCAATTGCACATCTTACACAACATCCACATATCCTACAAAAAGCCAAGGTAAATAAAGTTACCAATATTTGGGCTAATATTTAATATGGTATAAAATGCAATATGCATGATTGATCTTTGTAAGTAGGTTATTTAATAGTTACTCAACCTCGGTGAAAATTTGTAAGAAATGGGAGTGGATTAACAATTAATGTGGGACTAATTGTCACAAAAAATTTGTATTTAATTAATTTTAACTTAAAGGTGGATTAGACAAGTGATGATGAAACAGAAAAGAACAAGCAGCAATAAAATACGATAATAATTTTTTATTTTTTTTAAATAAAAATTGGGCACTGCCACGTGTCGGTTTCAACCTGACTTAGTCATCATGGGAAACTCTAAGCTTTTCTCAGGCTAAACGTTGCCAAATTTCGTTAACTTAACTTAATTAATTGATAGACACATTGTATTATATACGTAGAATTTGAAGTTCGAATTCTGAATACTTCCTCTTAATGTGTCGCAACTTGTAATTTTAAATATTTATTATCACAACAACATGAAAAATGAAGGAATAATTTATTTTTATGCAACAACTAATTAAAAAATTAAAAAACAAATTTAAATAAAATTTTGAGTAAAAAGACTTAAATAAAAATTATTAAAATAACTCGTTAATTTAATGCAACAACCCTTTACGAGTTGTTTACTTCCTCTCATAAAATAGTTTTTTTTTACTTATATTATTAGATAATTTTGTCAACAACCAAATGATTATGTTAATGAACTTCACTTAAGCAACAATTCTTGGCAAGGCGGATTAACACAAAAAAATAAAATAAAGATAATTTTGTCAAAAAAAATTACACAATTATATAAGGTAAATATTGTGAAGAAGATTTCCTTCGTAGACTTGTTTGAGTTTTGATGATAACAAACTCACATCACAAAAGAAGAAAAACTATATGGAGGCTCAAGTTGAAGAATGAAGATAATGAGACTTAGACTTCATAGTTATATTGTTGTAAGTATGGTTCTTATTTTTGACACTATCATTCTTAACAAAACTTAGAATGCTCAGAAAATAATTACAAACATTTTTCTAAGTCATCATATGAAACAATGCTAAAACTCTTATGAAAATAAATCACACTCACAATAATTTTCATCTACATGTGATTTTAAATAAAACTATTTTGACTACAACTTTATAATTGTTTTTGAAAAGTGCATTTTGTTTATGAAATTAGAAATATTTTTATTATGATGCCTTGTCTACATGCTGCAACCAGGAAACAGAAATCATATTATTGGTTTTGATTTATATCCGTTGGCCATAAATCTTTTTGGTGTCGTTGGTTTTTATAAAGAATGTTTTGGTGCCATGAATCTTTTTACAATAAATCTCTTTTCCTAATTAAATTCTTCTATAACAGTTTCAACGGCTTTTTAATTTGTCTTTAACGGCTAGGTTTTTTAAAATGGATTTCATATTATTCTTTTTATGAATAGGTGTCATTTGAAATATGTTTCTATTCATTGACAAAATTTTTTGAAAAGTGGTGTTGCTTCATAAACATCTTTTTAGTTTCTATAAATTCAATTGAGAATCAAAACAAATTACTTAACATTCGGATTATATCTTTCAATCTCAATTGATATATTCAATATCACTTGATTTCTCAAACTTTCATCAACTTGCTTTGAAAACTTTGTCCACATTTTTAACATTCACAAAAACGTTTTCTGAGCACTAAGTTCTTAATGTTATTGTGATATTGATCAAAGCATAACAACTATACATTCATTATTCTTCAATTGCTTTTGTAAAAAGCTTCATACCATTGTTGGTGAATCATTGTAAAAGATAGTGGGGTGCTATCTTGGTGTGTAGAGAAATATTGTTAGGGGGCCTTTGAGATTAAGGTTGCTTTGTAACAAAGATTATTTACATGGTGAAATCCTTTGCGGGGTGTGAAGGGAGTGGAGTACCCTAAGGTTTAGAGGGGAACCACTATAATTCTCTTGTGTCTTTTCTTCTTCCCTTACTCTTTTATTTTTCCGCATTCATACCTTCATCATTATTTAGCGGAAAAATTATCAACAACGCTAAACTAAGAAAAATTAACCAATATTTCTAGAAACCTAATTCACCCCTTTTTAGGTTACAATATGAACTTACAAATATGCTTTTAGATAACTTGTTTAGTTTTTTGCTTTTATTAAACTCTTAAATTAGCTTTTCTGATAAAGACTAGTCTATACAGGGTTATATCACTAAAAAAGTCTATACAGGGTTGTAATGTGTTATGAAGATGTTAACATATTTTAAAAATGATTCTTGCTTACTTGTTTAAGTTTCTAATGCTTTTTATGTATTACATATTCTAAAAATTATTCTTTCTAATTACTCCTACTTTTGTTTCTTTTCAATTGTAATCTATTTAGAAAACTTTGTTTCTATCAATTTTGCTTAAAAAAAAACTTTGTTTTTATTTATGTCATTTAGAATTTTAAAAGTGTTTTTAAAAAACAAATTTGAATATTTTTTTTACCAACAAATTTCATATTAACTTTTTTTTTCCAATTACTATACTAATACCTTAACAAATAATTATTTTACACTTGCACAGTTGCAAAAAGAGTAAATGAAAAAATGGTCAATAAAGGTAAAACTATATTTAAAATTTGTTTGTAAACACGTGTATATAATACTAGAGGAAGTAATATCTATATAAATACATAAATCTAATTTGATGATCAATTGAAAAGATCTATATTATGTTTTTCATATATTCAAGGAAGAGCAGGAAGAAATCTTGAAGACAAGACCAGCCTCCCAAAAACGGTTGAGTCTTAATGAAGTCAAGAAAATGGTTTATCTTTCTCATGTAAGTATATTGAAAAATGATATATATAGTTCATTTACATATGTGAAAAAGACTACAACAACGAAGAAATGAGTATATATTTCCTCTTGCAGGTAATCAATGAAATGTTGCGATTTACCAACATTGCCTTTTCAATTTTTCGAGAGGCAACATCTGATGTCAACATCAATGGTATTTCATATCATATTCAATTCTATGCCAACTTATGAGTACCTATTGTTTTTAGCTATAATCATCATTTATTAAAGGGAAATGCATCATTTGCTCAATATTTTAAGGTTATCTCATACCAAAAGGATGGAGAGTGCTAATATGGGCGAGAGCTATTCATATGGATTCTCAATATTATCCAAATCCTAAAGAATTTAATCCTTCTAGATGGAATGTAAGTTGGGTTTATATTTTATTCTTTTTACTCAAGTTAGATTGATATCTATCTACTTACATTTTTTTCCGAAGAAGCTACCTACTTACATTTTTAAATGTAAGTAGATAATATTTTTTGAAACAGTTAATTTTAAATAATATATGAGGATTATTTTAAAGTCAAACAATGACATTGTATGTGCAGGATTATAATGCCAAGGCTGGAACCTTCCTTCCTTTTGGAGCAGGAAGTAGGCTCTGCCCTGGAGCCGACTTAACAAAACTTGAAATTTCTGTATTTCTTCATTATTTCCTCCTTAACTACAGGTCAACACCATCTTCACTTTTTTTCAACTCTTCATCTTCACCTTTTTAACCTTCTTACATCTCTGAAGCTAGTTGATATTGTAACACTCATACAAAAATTATCTAGAATATTTAGCATGTGCGTTATAACTTAGTACTGAATACATTAATTTACAATAAATATGTTATAAGCTGACATAGATAAGAACATATATAAGTCTCCAGTGTTATATTTGTACATCTGATACATAAACAGGTACAAAGTTGTCAGGCTGATACACATACTACTAATGGGTACATAACATAATATGAGACATAAACTATAACGCAACATGGAAGCATGATCAATCGATGGCTATCTCCTTACTTTTGCTGCTAGACACCTGGTTACATGAAGAAAAATAAAAGGGAAAGGGGTGAGACATAATGTCTCAGTGAGTTCCACCAACCCTAATCTATAGGAAATCTCGGGGAAAACTAGGATCACTATACGTTTCTACACTCAACCCATTTTGGGTTTATATTGTTCTTTCTGAAAAAACTCAGTGATCGGGGAAAACTTAGATCGCTAGCCATGACATCATGTCATAATCATAATCTTATTCATGTCAACTTTCATATTACGTTAGATAGTTAGCGTTGAACAAACAATCATTATATGAATTCATTTTATATAATGTACTGGATGGAGTAACCCCAACCACAATCCACTGCTAACCGGATAAACTCCGTATCTGAGGGATATAACCGGTACTACTCTTATTGTTGTGTAGATGTACTTTGCGGGGAAATCCCATCCAGCCTAATCTGGAGCCTGTGAGGGACACAACTTATATATTTATAATTACGTACATACGTGTGGATCTCCATCTAGAAAGAATCCCACCCAGCATAATCTGGAGCCTGCATGGGATACGTTAAATATGTTATATTATTCTATGCATATATCTAATATGCTTCTGGGTACATAAATACATAATCAGTCTCTACTATCTAAGTCGAAACGTCTACTAAATTTCCCATCTCTAAGGGTTAGATTTCTACTCGAAAACTATTTGTTCCTATATATTGCACTCTTGAATCATATCACAAGTTATGATCGTGTTTGTTACTTGCTTTGCCTTTAAAAATACCTTTCCAAAAGTTTATAGCAATCCCATGATCGTTTTAGAAGAAAACAATACGAAATTGGAAGTTTAAAAGCATTTTTACAATTCAGGGGAGGTATAATCGGTTACATAGGCGTGGTAACAGATTACACTGTGCAAAATTGCATTTTCCAAAATCTAGAATGGTTGTGAAACTGGTTACACTCAGTGTGTACCTGATTACACTATGTAGAAAAGTCATTTTTCAGCTTAAAATAAGCTATTCTTGCACATAAACCTCAAGGGACTTCTTATACAATCCATATAGAACCAAAAAGTGCTTAAAGTAGCGTGACAAAGCAACATTAGACACATCATATAACTCATGTAGTTTTTAGGGAAAAAATCATAAAGCAAAATTCATGTAAAGTTAATAATTTCTCCCATAATTTCATACAACACCCAAAGGTGGGTTCGAATCTTATAGGAACTCACTATTATATCTGTGAAATCCTAACTTTGTCTCTTGCTCCAATCTCGTTCCTAGTGCTCAAAATTTTACAACCCAAAGCTTCAAATTTCTTTACTTGGTCACCAACACAACTCTAGCTTCTTCAATCCATACTAAGGATAACTTGAGTGAATTTCTTAGGAAAGGAAGAATAGGCTGGTTGAGTTATCTAAAGGGAAGAAAAATCTGATTTTTCTAGAGTGGTGGTGTGGTAGAAACTTGTGGAACTTTCATATAATTTGCCTTATATATCCCTTTTTGTTGGAAAAGACCATTTTGGGATATTATAGATACTTTAAGGAAAATATAATTTGTTGGAAAATATTCACTTGTTATTCTTTTAGGAGAGACATAGCATGAAAATTTTCTTTATTTTTTTTGGTAGTAACTTATGCATTGTATAGGTTGGAGCGGATAAATCCAGATTGCCCTGTTACTTACTTGCCAGGATGTAAGCCCACTGATAATTGCCTTGCTAAGGTTATAAAGGTCTCACATGCTTAGCTTATTTCAAAGACAATTGTTTTATAAATCAACAATTGCTTCTCTTATGTTCCAACTGGAATCGTGAATTTTTCTAGTTATTGTAGTTTTTAGTTTGCTTGTTACTGTCATGCGTTCAGAAAAAGCAAATGATAATAAACTTGTAATGGGATGAGGAGAATCACTACATGTCTTGATGGAGATTAAGTGTGTTAATTTTATTTCTTTCTTAATCATGGGTTATTTATTTATATGAAGCTTAGTTTGTTACCATAAAGTCTATGCATGCTTATTTATAATATGATGTGAGGTCATTTTATTACCATAAAGTAAATGAACTCATTTTATTTTTTCAGTGGATTTTAGAACATGCATATACCATATCATAAGTTTTGAGCAACATTTTATCGTTCCATTTGTAACATTATACTTTTAGCAAATGTTAGCAATTTATAAAACACCTAAAAATGTGGATTAGTCCATTGTTATTGCCTATTAAGGCTAATCCAACACAATTTTGATCAACATAACTATGATTATCTAATAACTTTTCATAACAAGAGAAACACTCAAAGTGTAGTAACTTTATGAACCATTGTTTCTGTGTATTTCATGGAAACTCTTCCAAACAAGGTCAAGCAGATTATCTAAGTTTGATTCCTAGGAATTATGATTGCTATTTGATGTTTGGAAAAAAAAGGACTCCGTTTGGTCTATCAACTTTTGTAACCACAACCATATCTAACAAGTATATAACAGCATACCCAGACCCTACCAACCATAATTCCCCTACTACCTTCACTTTGAAAGTAGTTCTTTCTTTGGAACGTTGCACGGGAATTTCCACACACCATGATAGAAAGTTAGCATAATACTAACATGAAAACCACAATTAGTATTTTGAAATAACAAAAATATTCTGAAAGGTAACTAAATTAGTTCATGTTAATGCTCACATAAATAAGTGTGAAAGATGAAAAATGTCCCACAACACCAACCAACCACATTGATAGGGTGAAGAGAAATTGTTGAAAAGTGACTCAAAACTGATGTTGTTGAATCTATCAAACTGTGGAACGATTGAAAGCAACAGTGTCACAATTCGATGAATCTGGCATATGAGTTTGATTCGTCATAAATCGTGGCCCGATTTGGGCAATGGTGGTTTACAGTTTTGCAAAGTTAATCTGTTTGCAATAGAGAAAAATTACCTGTTTAGTTGCAAAATGTTAGTGGCGGTTCGGATTCTTTGAATCGCCTCTATTTATTAGTTGGATTTACGTAACAGTAAAGTCTTATTCAAGTTAAATAACATAAGAGCTTTTTAAGTGATGAGTTAATGGGACGTGATAACCTCAACAGTTTGTCAAGTTGCACGTGTTGGTCACACAGTGATTCTTTTGTGTGTGGTCTTACTATCTCGGTTGATTAAGGTTTATCCCTCCACTTGTTGAGTTGTTCCTGTTGATCACATGGGGTTTATCTCACTTAGTGGTAATTGAAACATAAATGTAGTGTAGAGTTCTTAGATATTCAATGGTAAGATGGCCAGTGTTCCTGAAGGTTCTCTTATCTATGAATCTTATAAGTACACAACACACCCTTCCTCTTAGTAGTTCTACAAACGGGCAACACTTTCAACGTCTACCTTACCAAGGAAAGAGAATGGAGTTACTGGGCTGATATAAGTTGTGAAGTCATAGTTTCCTTAACCACTAACTACTTACTACCTGATTTCAACAGATGTTCATCAATATTAAGTATGTCACCTCCCTAAGTACTTATTATTAGGGTACAATTGGTTTTGGTTTGTTTCACCAGTTACTAATTAATTACTTCATGGCTAAACACATATAAATATCTAGATGTAAATATCAATATTAGGTCCTGTCACTACACTATAGTAAAACTAAATAGCAAACATAGAATAAGTGAATAAAAACATTCAATTATATAAATATCCAATAGATGTTCATATTAAAACCCTAGCCTAAAAAGATTTAGTTACACATGGTAACTAAAAACAAAATACAAAAGAAATAAAACATACCCTAGAGAAACTTTAGTGAGGAGAGAGAAACTCCTCCTTGGAAGCTCCTAGTTCTTGCCTTACTTTTGAACCGCGTTGTTGTGAATGAGAAATTATGAACGAGGAATGATGTAGTTATAGGGAAAGTTTCCACATGATTTTGGGATAAAAATGCGGGCTTTCTTCACAAAAGGTCACATAACAGCGCCTTGCCATGCGTCAGGCGAATGTGTGTGATGTGTCCGGTGCCAGGCGCCTCCTTTCATGTGCTAAGCGCCCCAGTTGTGAATAGAATGGAATGGATGGAAATATTTGGCTCAAAATCTCACTGATTATGCTCTTTAGAAAAGACATGGTGATTATATGAGTACATTCAGTAGCTAGCCCCAATGGTTATTGTGTTATTGAATGTAAGAGTAAACTAGCCTCCATTGTAAACATTCTGAAATAACTTCCTAAGACTAAAACAATTTAAGGCATAAATGGAAAAGTTATATATTGCAAATAATAAAATTTTATAAGATGTTACTTAAGGATTAGTAACTAAAAAATAAAATGAAATCAGAAAAGAAATCTTAGCTTAACTTAAAAAGTAAAATAAGTGGATGAGTTGCTTCCCATTCAGCACAGGTTTTACATCTCGAGCCTGACAGATATGTCTAATTTGTGCTTGGGAACCCCTAACCTTCTGACTCCTTGTCTTCCTCCTGATCCTTAACATTCAGGTTAGCTTCCTCCTGTGGCATATCTATATGCCTTAGGTAGCGGTATTGTCCGAAAACCCTGGATGTGATGTAGTCTTCTCCTGATATGATGATAATTTACCCTTGATCCACATTTATTATAGCCTGAGTAGTGGTGAGAAGAGTCTCCCCAAGATCATTTGAACTCTATCGAGCCCTTTCATTTCCATAACTACGACTTTGATATGGAAGTGATAGTTACATCATGTTTGCGCTAGATCTGAGGTCGCACATCACTTCCCCAACATAAAATTCCCTGATGGTAACTAGTATGCTAAAACCTCTCAGGTCTTTTTTTTTTTGTGGAGAATTGTCTTCATACTTTTGGCAATCTTCTTTGGTAACAACGACCAATTTGTCTTAAATTGAATTACCACTTAGTGAGAATAAGTAATCGAGAAGGCTGTTACAACATTGATTCTCAATGACATTTCTGGTTTGGAGTATTACCGTGAGAGTGGACCATTCCTTTACCATATTGTGTAATGCTTCTTTAACCTTGCCTTCGGTTACCAGATGATCAACCTCTTTCTCTTCATCTTTTCCCACTTCCATCATTTTGCAAGTTTCATTCCTAGAATTGTCCAGAGTTGTTCCTGATAACCATATTCCTGTCACATTTAGAAATTCAGTAGATAGTTGTCCCTTCTGCACTTCCAAGTTCTTAATTGCAACATCGATCCTCTTTTGAGTTTCCTCCATATCCTTGACCATTCTTTCGAGTTGTCCCTGAGTATTCTTCATGCCCTGCGAGAACATCTCTTATAGAGTTGCCCTATGTTGTTACTGCTAAGTGCCTTGGGGGGGGGGGGGGGGGCGATTTGTCTGTGGGGGTTTTAGAACATTGTTGCATTAGTAACAAAAGTTGGGATGTGCTTCCCAACTTGGAATATAAGTGTTTGAGTATGGATTCCTCTATCGACTGAAGAAATTTCTCATATACTTCACCTGCTCTTCTAATAACCCCAAACATGTTGGTAAACATGTCCCACTTTCATGAGCTTTCATAGATATTTAACAAGTGTACTAATTTTATCGAAGTAAGAAATCTAAGTTTGTATCCACGAGGACTGTGTTAATCTCAATTTAGCAATATTGTTATTATCTCGGATATGTAAAATTGAGGGTTTCCCTAGGTAGTTGGGTTGATTAAACAATAAATAGGCTAATAAAAGTTGTTTTGAGAATATATATAAGGAGAGATGAGATCAGGTCTTTCGAATCTTCTGATTATTATTGTTTGGTAAACTGTACCTATTTCCTATGAATACTTCCCTAGTTTTACGATGGTTAACTAAAATAGTTATAATCAATCTCTTGATTAGAACCCACTTCTTAGATTATGGTCCCTAATTTCTTAGGTTATCTAATATTCCTTGAAGGTTTTAATAACGTTAACCTAATATCACACATAGTATAGATTATCTATTCATAGGCTAACCCCATTTATTTGAACAATTCAATTAGGTCTAACTCGTAAGCTAGGGTCGGTAGTCATTCAATCTTACCGATTCAAGTTATATAGTGTTAATATATAAAAAGCATTAAGGCTGTGTTTGGTAACACAAAAAAGCTAGTTTATAGCTTGCTGGACTAGCTTAAAAGCTCGTTGGATGAAAACGTGATGTGTTTGGTAACAAGCTTTTTTCAGGAGCTTATAGCTTTTTTTGAGAAGCTATTTCAAGTATCTTTTTAGCTTATAGCTGGTAGCTTTTTACATTTTCTTCCAATAATAACCTTATTATTTTATTTTTATTACTTTTTTAGCCTTCTGTAAACAAAGCAACCGCCCACTCACTCACGTTTTGTTTTCCTCTTCTCTGATACTATTTCATTGCTTCATCCACTATCATTTCACTCCTTGCTAAGAATTGAAGATCCAAGCTCATAGATTCTTTACCAGACACGAGAATTGATTAAGGTAAGAATTTTCATATTTGTGTTCTTTCTTTAGCACGTTATAAATTCTTAAAATTGTTTGAAGGTTTTCACTTTTTTTTTTCATTAAGTTTTCAATTGAGTTTATTGGAAAAGAATTGGGTTTCTTCCTAAAAAATTCAGAAACAAGAACTGGAAGAATATATGTTAATGATGGTAGTTTTTTTATTTGTTGATAAATGTTTTGGTTCATATATTTGTTGTGTGTTTAAAACAAGTGACTTACCTTACCAGCAACTAGTGAAAATATGAGGAAGTTGTTTACTGTGAAGGTTTGGATTGTAATCGATATATTTTTGTATTGTTGTTGCTAATATTTATATACAATCAAAATGCTTCAGCATTAAGTAATAACAACCTAGCTACTTGTATGGTAATTACAATATATATCTGTAACAAACTCTACGATTCAAACTTAAATGATGATAATAAGAGATATGCATCACATGTAACAATCCTAAATATTAGATTAGTTTGTTGGTCTAACATTTACACACAAGTGTGCGTGGTTGAATTGAATGTGTTATGTTAGAGTAAGCTTGACAGCAGCAGGTTATGAGTTCTATTGTATTTTTTTTTTAGCAATAAAAGGTGACATTGACATTGCTTGATTAAATGAGATGTAGAGGAAAACTATTTATCACAAATTATTTTTGTTATAGAAATCTGATCCATTAGTTTGTTATGATAAAGTTATAAGATGGCATCAAATGACGAAAATATGGAGGGAGGAATGACTTTTAAATGGACCGAAAATGACCATGAAAAGATTTTTGCTGAGCTTTGTATCAAGTTCATTAGGAAGAACGGTCGTGTATCATTTAGATGGAAGGAGATTAACCAAGAATTTGAATCTATCATTAAGCGGAAATGTGTGGACAAAACTTTGAAGAATAAGTATGATTATATGATGAAGGATTGGCGATTGTGGAAAATTTTGAAGTTTGGAGAAATTGGCTTAGGATGGGATCCTCTTATGGGAAAGCTTAGTTGTTCAGATGAGTGGTGGGATAGAAAGATTAATGTTAGTTTCTTTCATATGTTCATACAATTAAGTTAGAATAAAAATGTGAGTAAGATCTCTCCTTTAATGTTTCAATATTCCCCTTTTGTAGGAGAAACCCGAGGCTAAAAAGTTTTATAATAAGTCAATAGATCCTTCACTTGAGGAATTATGGAATCAACTATTTGAAGATAGTTATGCAGATGGGACAGAGAATGTGGCACCCTCTATGGATCCTAATTTTGTTCGACCTGTGGAACATTTGAATGTGAATGTTGAGGAAGAAGCTGATGAAAGTGGCGGAGAAAATATGAATCATTATGAGAGTGCAAAGGATGTTTATGCTAAATATAATCAATATGATCCTCGTTTCAAGGACTTACTTAAGAATGATAGTTCATTTTGGCCTGATTTCATTGAAGAGACCAGGGGCAGCCAAGTGCCTACCCAAGGTGTTAGAGCTACCCAAGTATCTAGTCAATGTGATGAAGCTACCCAAGTACCTAGCCAGGGAAATGGTTCAAAAAAAACTGCATTCACTCCAAAGGTGGCTAAGAAAATCGTCAAGGAAAAGCGGAAAGGAAGACAATCAGGAGGGGCAGCAAAATTAAGCAGTCAAATAGATGCCTTAGTATCAAACACTAGCACTGCAGTGGAGATATTAAATTCTGATGACAGTTCGGATAAACATGATAATGCTAACTCAACTGTTGCAGCTGCAATCACAATTATTAATAGGATGGTTGCTGAAAACAATTTGGAAAAGGGAGTGTTTTGTGGTGTTTTGCCCTTACTCTGATTGAGAATGAAGTGAGACGCAACATTTTTATGAACATTGAGGATGATGATGGAAGGAAATATTGGCTGATGTATATGCAGGCTAATTAGAAGTGATATTTTTTTTCACTCTAGTTAGTTGTTTCAATTAGTGTTTTTTTAGTGGATATGTAGTATTTAAAACTTCTATGAGCATCATATGTTTGAATTATGAGATGAGAACTATGTATTTCTTTTTTTTTAATCATGAGATGGGAACTATTTATTTTTTATTTATGAATGATTGTTTTTATATGGTTATGAATGTTTTATATCGTTCTTTTACTACTAGGTACATCATGAATGCTGAACGAAAGAAAAAAAGAAAAAGGCATGCACTTTTTTGGAGTGTGACATCTTGTGCAATAGGTGCAATAGCTACATATTACTATAAATATATTTCCAAAAAACCATGCATGACTTCACTTCAAAAAGGAGAAAATTGGGTGCAAGAGATACTAAATGAGCATCCTGTTCGATGTTTGAATGCCTTTAGAATGGAGTAAAACTTATTTAACCAATTATGTGAAGACCTACAATCAAAATATGGATTGCAGGCAAGTAAAAGAATGTCAGTGCAACAAAAAGTTGCGATATTTTTATATATACTTGCAAGGGGTGCCTCTAATAGGGATGCTAGAGAGCGGTTTCAACATTCTGGCGAGACTATCAGCAGAGCATTTCACGAAGTTTTGGAAGCCATTAGTGGTAGGAGCAAGGGATATATGGGACTTGCACGTGATGTTATAAGACCAAAGGATCCAACTTTTCAATTTGTGCCACCTCAAATTGCTAATGATGAGAGATACATGCCCTATTTCAAGGTAAATAGTAAAATACAAATAGTTTTTTCTTCATCTCAAAATGAGCACCTGATTTAACTTGTTATCGTAGGATTGTATTGGATGTATTGATGGGACCCATATCCCTGCATGTATTCCGGAGGCAAATCAAATGCGTTATAGAGGGAGAAAAGGAATCCCTACCTTCAATGTCATGGCCAGTTGTGATTTTGATACGTGTTTCACATTTATATCAGTTGGACGGGAGGGATCAGCACATGACACACGTGTTTTCCTTCATGCAATCAACACACCAGCATTAAACTTTCCAAATCCACCACAAGGTATTGTTATTTTAATGATTTTTTGTGATTAGTTGTTTTTTGCTTATAGCTAACAGAGTCTAATTTTTGTTTTTTTTCTTTAATAGGTCGTTATTATTTAGTTGATAAAGGATATCCAAATAAAGAAGGATATTTGGTTCCTTACCCTAAGGTAAGGTATCATCGGTCTCAATTTGAAAATGAGCTCCCAACCAATGCTCAAGAGGCCTTTAATCGTTCACATTCATCCCTTCGAAGTTGTATTGAAAGATCTTTTGGAGTGTTGAAAAAAAGATGGAAGATACTTGGCCAAATGCCAAAGTATAGCGTAGAGACCCAAATTGATGTTATAATTGCTGCATTTGCATTACATAATTATATTCGGATGAACTCACATGATGACTTACTATTTACTATGGTCGAGCATAATCCAAATTACAGGGGTGATGAAGAACTTCCAGATGTTTATGATGTTGATACAAGCAATGAAATTTCAGAGGATAGATCAACTACGATGAAAGAGACTCGTAACAATATAGCCAAGTTAATATGGAAATGATAGATACTAGGCATGTTTTTAATATTATTATGTCATATGTATTTAAAGGATCTTATTTTTTTCTAAGTTATTTGGCAAGTTTGATTTATGGTGTTTGGCAATAATACAGTTTATTAATTAAAATTGAGCATTGACTCTTGTTCAATAATTCGTTTGAAGCATGATGTTGATTTTAATGTTGTGTACATGAATTAAGGTTTTGTGCGTCTCTCTTCGTTGAATTTCCTCGTGCTCTTTCTGCTACTGTAACAGAAGAGAATGTATGTGTTGCTCTATGATTCTGATACAATATTTACTAGAGTTATAAAAGCCTTGAAAATGGGGAGCTGACAGTAGCTCTGTGAGACGGTTTGCTGTTGTTGAGGCTGCTTGGTGCTGTTTGCTTCCTACGTTTTGGTTCTTTTGGGACCTCGCTGCTATTTGTTTTTTTTTTCTGTCTATAGGCTTTGTTTTTGGAGTTTGCATTGTATTAGGTGATGACAACAACTGCTGGTGTTTTTGTGGTGTGCCTTTCGGTTTGCCAGACTTGTTTTTGGCTTCTTTATGTATTTTTCAATTGGTACCTGTCCAATCCTCTACCTGTTATTTCAAAGCTATCCGAGTCAGTGAAAAACACAATGATCGATGGGAGAAGTCTGCAGAACTCGGGTGTGAAGCAAAGGAGTTGATCATTAGTTGCGACATCGTCTAGAAATACTAGTGTGAATGAGTTGATTACTAGTTTAAGTTTTGTGAAGCTAACAGATATGGATAAAGAGAAATGGAACCAGTTTCTTGAGAATTTTCAAAGGTTATTGGTCACAGCTTTTGTTAATTGCAAAGAAAGGAATGTGAGAAAATTATTTATCTGTGGTTTGGCCTTTGATAGCTCCTGCTATTGTTCCTATTATTGACTATTATTGAGCCTCCTAAGGTCCATAACACACTTTTTTTAGTGATTTTATATGCCTAAATAATTAATGAGATGTATAATATTATGTAGCAAAAACAAATAATATATACCAGTAGAAGAGAAGCAAAATGTAACGTACCTAATGCTAAAATGCAAGTGAATGCAGCAAAAAGATCTCTCTCCATAAGTTTCATGAATTGCTCAAATAGAAAACACCCAATGACATTCAATGTCTTCAAAGAAAGAACTTCCTTACACTTAGTTATTGCTTCTATTGTTCCAGAAAAATATCTGGTCATAGTTAGTGAAGTGATGGTAATAGCCATTTTCAAATTTGGAGGATAAGAATAATTTGGAGGATAAGAATGATGTAGATGTAATATTAGACAAGTATTCAAATTTGGTGTTATATTCTCTATTGGTTGCCAAGGGAGCTGAATTTTTATTTATGGCTTGGATTGTTTTTCTGGTGCACCTCTGCCTGTGCTGTCAGCGCTGGCCTTTGTTTTGGGAGCTACTATTTGAAGCATTAATATGCTAGTTGGGTTTAATTATTCAGCCATTTGTATTTTGGTTACTGACATATTTATAAACCTTCGTATATTTAAGCTTCAGGTTTAGCTGGGAGTTGGGTGTTTTTTTTTCTGCGGTTCCTGGGCTATTGGGTTCTTTTTGGTGTTCCACCTTTGTACGGCACCGTTGTATTTGTCCCTTTCTGTTTTAGCCGCAAGTGGTACATTTTTAGTATAACTTGACGTAAAAAAAACAAGACAAGTATTTATAAAATAAATTTGTACAAACACATAGTTATAAGTTATAACTATTGAATCTAAGTGTTGTATATAGTATTTGAGGTATGACTTTAGCATATAAAATTAATATCGCCGCCCTTAGACCTTTTTTTTTCTTTTTCTTTCTTTCTTCTGTCTCAATAAATAGTGATGTCAACATTTTAAATTCTAAGGATATTTTTGAGATAACCAACATTGTAGTGATGAGTAATTGAATAAGTGTATCTCTTTGGTTGCTTATCATTGACATTTTGAAAGATAAAAAATTCTCCATAGCTCCAAAATCTCATAAACTGTAGGGAACCGTCCTGTAATATGGACATGATAAACAAAAGCTCTAAAATGATAAATTAGTGACACAAATTAACGTATATGTTCATTTTGATGTATGAAGAAGGGACCAAAGACAATACGTGACTTTCATAGGTTTTGATGAATATTTATTTTCAAAGGTTATGTTTTTTTTTTTGACATAATTTTGATTTTTTGTAAATTAAATTGTCATGTACTTTTAGGTCATTTTATATTTAAAACAGCTAAATTTACCCAAACACTTTAATTTTAAACTAGTAGCTTTTAAGCTATCAGCTATCAGCTACCAGCTACCAGCTAGCTTTTCAGCTATCAGCTATCAGCTAGCTTATAGCTTCTTTTTACCAAACAGAGCCTAAGAGCAATTTAATTAAATACAATTGGATTGATATTCACAACCAATAGAGTTTCATAACCACATGTTTCAAACATGGTTACATCAGATTCATCTTAGACCTAATCAAAGGAAATTATTTATACATGATCAAAGGAATAAACAACGTAGTAAAGAAAATAAATCGATCGAATTCAATCGTTGCCAACGTTCCTCTCAATTAATTTCCGATCCATGTTGTCTTCCAATATCCATGTGCTTCTCTCCTCTTTATTTCTCCTGGTGCATGTTGTTTTTCTCCCTTCCAAAAACGTTTTCTTCTTCTCTGCCCAAACGTGAGAATCCCGTCTCTGTTCCAAATCCTGTCTCAGAAAAATGCAGGTATGCCATATTACCATATGCTTAAAACATTTCTAAACTGTCAATCAAAATCATTGTCAAGTACACACTTTTATAGTGTTAAACAAACAATGGAGTTAAGCTCATTCTACTTTGTTAACAGTGAGAAAAAAAATCAAATCCAAATTCCCCAAATCATCAACAATTAAGTGCTAGAGAACTACTTTTATTTAATTTTTCTGAGATATACAATCGCAAGTTAGTCTCATATAATTTTCCTTTTCTTTTTTATTTTCTGCACAATTTAATTTTTTTTTCCATTTTTCAAGAGACATTTTTCATCTCTTAGTTCTCTAGTAGACCTACGTTAAACATAGAATATTGCTAGTTCCAACAACAACCAGAAACTTCAATATTTCAAAGAACCTAAAAAGCTTAACTCCAAAACAAATTTGGGTCATTTACACTTAAGGTCTTTTAAGTTTGTAATGTGGTTAGTCACCGAACAATGAAAAATCCTGAAGGCTCAATTTGGCTTCACAAAGGATAATTATAACCATAGAATTCAAGGTGGTCTCAAAAAGGCTCTAGGTAATAAGAACTTTGTCTTAGTGTGTACAAAACAAGACTAATCAACAAATAGAGAAATATCTCAAGTTCTAGAAATGACAGTTGCATAGAACACTCATATATGTAAAATTGAAAAATGAAATTTGGCTATGAACCTTAGAAGTTGAGTTTTCTGGGAGTTGTGGCTACCTAACTTTCTCATTGTTGAACATTTCCCGTTGAAATTCCATGCAAGCATCGTCCTCCCATTTGAACTTTTGAAATATCATTTTTATAAGCATCGATTATGAGATTGGAAAATTTATTAATAACAAACAAGCAAGCAATAAAAGTTTTTGAAAAATAGAATCAAACTAACACAACTAGCATATGACAAAGACGAGTTATTGAAAAACAAATAAGAACTGATGTGGACTTTGATTTTTTCTTTCTTTCTTTCTTTTCCGTCCTTCTTTTCACTTTTTTTTTCTTTCTTCTTTTTTTTTTTTGTTTTTTTTACTGAATAGAAATACCAATACCAGCAAAATAAAAAAAGTTAAAAAAATGATGGGTAGAGTCTCAAATGGTATCTTTCAACCTCATTGGTTGAGTCTCACTTTTCAAGTAGAGGTCGACACCCTGCACTTGTTGCTTTTCATCCACCACCACAGTGTGACACTCAGTCTCCAACTCAACCAACTTCTTGTCACGTACATTCAGATGTTATCTCATCAAGATTACCACTCCGAACTTGAAACTTATCAAATGAGGCTTGATTGGATCTCAAGAACTTATCCAAAATAATTTCAAGTGGAGAGTAGTAATCGATTTCGATAACTTGTTGACCTTGTTTCCTTATGTGAGGCCCTTCACAATAGCTACTATCAAGCCCTGCCCCACAAAAGTCACATCTCACATTTAATCTTGCGATTTTGTCATCCCAATATTTTATCTTACGAGATAGCAAATACTTTTCATACAACATGGTAATGACCTCTTCCGAATCACCTAAACTGATATTGTCTATCATTGCTTCAAAAATTGGAGAAACAGTTTATCAACAAAGAACAATGAAATTGACATGAAGTGCATAAATAATATTTTTTTTAAAATTTACAAACAAAAATCCAAATGACAGAAATCCTAAACAATAACAAAATTGCAAAGTCGAAATGATTTAACAGTCCTCGACAACGCGAAAAACTTGATAGATATTTAGCTAGTGTACTGATTCTTTCGAAGTAATAAATCTAATATTGTATCCACGAGAACTATGTGAATATCAATTTAGCAATATTTTTATTATCTCGAATATGTAAAATTGGGGGTTGCCCTATGCAGTTGGTTTGGCACCTATTTTCTATGAATATTTCCCTAGTTTTACGATGGTTAACTAAAATAGTTATAATCAATCTCTTGAGGTAGAACTCTCTTCTCATATTACAGTTCTTAATTCCTTAGGTAATTACCTAATATTCCTTAAAGGTTTTAAGAACGTTAACCTAATATCACAAATAAAATATTATCTATTCCTAGACTAACCCTGTTTATATGAACAATTCAATTAGTTCTAAGATGAGAGAGCAATTAAGCCCGTCACCGATGGACCATTTAATTTTTACCATGTGATGAAATTAATAGTTTAGATTTATTAAAATTAAAAAAGAGACTACCCACACAAAATCTAATCATTTATCTTCCTTATTGTTTTAAGTCTCACTACCACCGGTATCCCCTTCCACTGTCACTACTTTTACAGTCGCTAACACCACCTCTACTGATGTCTATGATGGAAGTAAAAATTTCTATAATTAATTTCCCATTGATTCAAGATCTAAGATTAAAAAAAAGTAACAAAAAAAAAATCTAAGATCTTTGCAAAATGGATGACATTTTTACTAATATTCCTCATTCTAGATTACAAATTGTGCTTCATGTTATAGCGTTCCACATCCTTTCAGATTAAGTTTTTATTATTGATTAATTTTCCATATCCGACTCTTATATGGGTATGGCTAAAACCACCGCACACCTACGCTCCTTGATTGAAACACAATTTATAAGAAGATTCCTCGCAGTGAATGAAATTGTAAACAATTACGTACTTAACTTGTAATTAAATATGTCGAATCACCACACCCATTATGCTAATACCACCAATACATAAAAGAACAAACTATTGAATAACTATTGAAATTATCTTTCACTTAAGGAGACAAATTAACTAGAGATATGCTGCGGAATAACTATTGAATTGGCCGTAGCATAGATTGAGAGACAAATTAGCTAGGGAAAACGCTCTTAACTAATCCGTAGTTAATAGTATACAATTCCTAGCAAAAATTTAGTTACTCTATAGCAAAAAAGTAATTAAAATATATTTTCTGTAGCAACATAACTATAATTAATCGTAGCTATTTCCCAACAAATCCACGACAACATAACCAAGACTTATCATAGCCATTACGCAGCAAATCTGTAGCTAAAAAAATTACAAATAATCTGACATTGGATCCTAGCAATTAGGAGGTTTTAACCTTTTTTATTGGTGGATTTTGCAATTCTTTTTGAAGAACTTAATATATTTAAAGCACTACAATCAATTAGTAAACTACTTTAGCTATTTTCTCAAGGCAGGAAAACTTATGCCATTTCATTAACAACAATATCATGAATACAACTTTAGCTATTTTTTAGCCTAATACAATTTTGGGCAATGTAGCCTAGCTCAGTTAAATCCAATTCATTGCCATTGAAATGATCAAACCACGGTTCTAGAATCAAGTTCAAATGTAACATACGCCTAACCTTCCACCATATGTAGCTTAGCAATAATTCTAATGATTTTAACCTTTAAAAATTGTTCGTACTCAACTCTAAGACACATACTAAGGCCAATACATTAGTCGCTGAAAGTTGTGTCCCCATTTCACGTTACTGGATCTAGATTTCAACCATTTCGCCTGAGTTGTAGCACTGCTATTTTTGCTATGCGCCTCTGTTTGCAGAATTACAATTCGTCACTAGTGCATAAGCACATTGCCTCTGTGCCTAGTAGCTTCGCACCTGCCATTATTTCATCCCTTAATTGTTGGTTACTTATACTCTACCAAATGCTCCATAGTATAGTACCCGCTGCTACGCCTTTTGTGCGATAACTTTTCTGCATAAAAAAATGGCACACCCACAATGTGACGACTCAAAGCTAATACATAGACGACTCAATGCCAGACTTTTAGAATCATATGGCATTGCACAATTTCATGCCAGTTTCACGTTTCATGCGATTTTGCATGAATTTTACTTAAATCAGAATTTTACTTAAAGTATGCGGAGTTGTTTATTGCAAGTTCTTGTGAAAATTTACAGAAGAAAAAAACGTTGTTTTGCAAACATATATCTTTACATGGGAAATAGTTTTCCCGCTGACATGTGCATAAATACTGGAACTAATGCTAGCATCCGATTTGAAATCCTAGATTCTTACATTAATGAAGAAATGAGGAAGGAATATCTCATGTCATACTTTGTGGGCATTAAATTAATTGCTTATCTCGAATTAAGGATAACATATGGTAAAGATGCTCTCATCAAGTTATTATAGTTTTGATTAGAGGACATTGGATCGCTGCTTTCTTTTAGTATAGATAAAGCTAAAAACAATTTTCTTAATCTAAATCAAATCAACGATATGAATGAATTAATATTATGAAACATTTTTTATGAATGAGACTAAGAATCATTGGAGAAGGGGTTAATTACAAAAACAAATGTTGCGTACCATGGGTGTGAAAATGAGATGACTCTTGTTGTAGCATAAGAGAAAGACGAGAGTGAAAAGCCTTGTGAAATTACTATTGCACACTATTATGATTTTAGTAAACAAAGCTTTATTCGTAGATATTAGAGTTTTCAATGGTGGTAGATATTAGAGTGTTAAACAATAATATCGATGTATGGAGAAATTTTTCCTTAGAAGAGGTAACCAAGTCTACAAGGAATTTTGTAATCTACTTGCAACATCTGCAGGGCTTCTATTTTTAATATATTATAAAATAATTTATATACAAGAGTGTGAGTATGGTGTTTACTTCGAAGAAAATTTTCTCATATAATTTTTCTATGTCTTCCTCTAGCTCTATCTCTACCTCTTATGATCTGATTCTCCTCCATTTGATTTACTCTTCATACTACAACATATATTAGTCTTCTTTTTACCATTTTTCTACTATAGGTGCTACTCCAATTCTCACTCTAATAGAGTACTTCTTAATATTATCTCTTCAATCTTTGACATTAATTTCTTTTTCTTTCTATTAGTAGTTACTCATACTATATATTTTATGAAAAATTATCTATTTGTGAAAGGGGATAAAAAAATCTCATTTCTTACGGGGATTCCTTTGTTTTTTAGTTTAAAGTAAAGGTTTGGACGAAGAAAGAAAAATGAATTTTTTTATATGGTAATTTTTTTTTGCTAAGCCAGGAGATTGGACATGCATCAAGGGGAAGCAACGACATCCCAACTAGGTTGGCACCCCGCAGAACCCCCATCCTATGTTGTCAATCTCAGAGAAAAAATTTATTAAAAAAAGGGAAAAAGAGTACAAGAGGGAGGACTAGGCCAAAACCCTAAAAAAACAAAGAAGAAACAGAGAAAGAAACAGAAAACAAAAGAAAAAAACACAAGAAGGTAAAAAGAAACATCTGTCTACGGGAACCTAGAACGAGGGAACCCATTCTTCAGAGTTTCACAGTTAATTTTCACAGAGTTGCAAAGTTCAGGGGAGCTGCCAAACCTATTACTCTTCTCTATGATGGGGATGCAATTATTACTAAGCCTGCAGATATTGAGGTACATGTGCTCAACTATTTTAAATCCATTTTCAGCGTTGATAATAATTGTGTGCATAATGATATGATGGATCGAGTTGTTCCTTGTTTGGTTTCGGAGGAAGATAACCATATACTTATAAGGCTCCCTTTGCGTAGAGGCCGTTTTTGATCTGAATGGGGATGGTGCTCCCGGTCCATATGGCTCTGGTGGTCATTTTATCATACCTTTTGGGATATTATCGAAGTGGATGTTATTCAATAGGTTCAGGAATTTTTTTACCACTAGTGTTCTCCCGCCTAATATTAATTCAAATATGCTGGTCCTTATTCCAAAGGTCACAGGGGCGTAGGCCATGGGGGATTTCCGTCCTATAGCTCTTGCAAATTTTCAATTTAAAATTGTTACGAAAATCTTAGTTGATAGGCTTTCTTTTATTACTACTCACATCATTTCTCCGGAGCAACGGGGGCTTATTCGTGATAGGAATATTTTGGAATGTATTATTCTTGCCTCAGAGGCCGTTAATATGATTGATAAAAGGCTGGAAATGTGGCTTTGAAAGTTGATATCAAAAAAGCCTTTGACACGTTGGATTGGAACTTTTTGGTTGCGGTGCTCCGAAAGTTTGGTTTTTCTTCTCTGTTTACTGACTGGATTCTTGCTATTTTGCATTCAGCTAGACTTTCTATATTGGTGAATGGTAAGGCGGTGGGGTTTTTCTTTTGTTCTCGTGGAGTCCGACAAGGGGACCCTTTATCTTTGCTTCTCTTTTGTATTAATGAAGATATTTTGAGCAGGGCGATTTCCATGGCCTCCTATGCAGGCAAGATTGTGCCTATGTTTTATTGTTGTGGGGTTTCTATTCGTACACACATTTTGTACGCGGATGATGTGTTAATATTTTGTGTAGGTACTAAGCAAAATATTAAATGTTTGCTGAATTTTTTTAATGATTATTCAGAGGTGTCCGGGCAGATTTAATAATAGCAAAAGCCGGTTTTATTCGAAGGCTATGACAACCTCTCGTTCTCAGATGATTGCGGGAATGCTTGGGTTTAGTTCTGGCACCATTCCTTTTTCTTATCTTGGCTGCCCCATCTTTAAAGGCAAGCCGAAAGGGATCTATTTTCAATCCATTGTCGATTGAATCAAGGTAAAATTTGCAACTTGGAAAGGTACTTTGCTCTCAATTATGGGACGTGTGCTGATCGTTAAGTCCATTATTCATGGTATGCTTGTATATTCTTTTCACATCCACATGTGGCCAAGACGTCTGCTCACAAGTTAGATTCTTGGATTAAAAATTTCATTTGGAGTGGTGACATTGCCACTCGCAAGGTGTGCACAGTTTCTTGGAAGGTTATGTGTCGATCTTGGGCAGCGGGTGGTATTGATATTAAGCCGACACATCTCATTATGAGTTCTTGATTCTTCTTCTTGCTTGGCATTTTTCATCGGGGGAATTGCAATGGGCAGGGCTGTTACATAATAGATTTCTCAAGAATGGCACACCGCTTTAGGACTATTTTCAGTCTTCGGTGTGGGGCGGTATTAAAGAAAACATGGGTACAATTTCTTCAATCTCGATTTGGATTGTTGGTATAGGTTCAATCATTAACTTATGGACCGATAACTGGCTTGGTATTCGTTTGGTGGATTTGTTACACATTTCGCCAACTATTCACAAGCAGTTACGAGCTTTGGTGGCTGATGTTATTGTTGATGGGGCCTGGTCTTTACCTGCAGCAGTGCTGGCTATTCCATAGGTAGCAACCCGTGTTGCTGACATTGTTTTGCCAACCTCTCCTTTACCTGATTCTCTTGTTTGGCTTCACTCGTCCGATGGTAAATTAACTTCGAAACTTTCATTTAATTTTCTGAAACCGGTTGTTGTTACTTTACCATGGGCTGCTGCGATATGGAAATCTTGCATTCCTCCTTTTCATTTCTTTATTCTTTGGCTCATTATGCATGGGAAAATGCCCACCGACGAAAACCTTCGTTGTCGTTGCTATATCATTGTTTCAATATGCAGTTTCTGTCTGTGCACAGATGAGTCCTCCGACCATTTGTTTCAATCTTTGGCTTTGGTTGGGCGGTATTTTACATATTATTTTTAACCTGGCCTCTTTTGCGTCCCTGCTCAACTCCATTTCGCCGATTTGCTCCTCTCAAATTCGTGATATTTATTTGCATGCGATGGTGCACACTTTTCATGCTATTTGGTTGACTCAAAATTCTTTGCGGTTCAGTAATCTGACGGCTTCCTTGCATTCGACAAAGGTGCGTAATTATGCTGCTATTAGTTTAGTGGCAATATCTCTGCTGGTAAATGTATTGCTTCTAATGCAAACATTTTGGATGCTTTCTCGGTCTCTCCTCACAATCGTCGTGCCAGTGATATGTTGTTGGTGTCTTGGAAGGCCCCCTCAACCTGTTGGATAAAAGTGAACACAGATGGCTCTTTGATTGGGTCACATGCAGCGTGTGGAGGCCTGTTCCGTGATAACCTAGGCTCCCTTTTAGGCGATTTTTCTTGTAACATCTACCTCTCTACAAATTTTTATGCTGAGGTGTATGCTTTTTTTATTGCTTTGGAGTATGCAGCTCGAAAATGGTTTTCAGAATGTTTGGTTAGAGAGTGACTCGACGAGCGCTCCAATGGTCTTTAAAAACCGCTCCCTAGTCCCAATTTTACTTCGTAATCGTTGGCACAACGCTTGAAACCAAGGAATCCAAGTTATTACCTCTCACATCTTTAGGGAAGGAAATTTTTGTGCGGATTTTCTGGCTAACATGGGTTATTTAATAAATGGCAAGGTTTGGTTCTTGGTTTTGCCTCAGACTCTTTAGACTGACTTCTTCTTTAGACCGGAGTGGGTTCCCTCGCTCTAGGTTCTCGTAGACAGATGTTTCTTTTTATTGTCTTGTTTTTTTCTTCTGTTTTCTGCTTCTTCTTTGTTTTTTAAGGGTTTTGCCCTAGACCCCCCTCTTGTATTCTTTTTCCCCTTTTTTTAATAAAATTGTACTCTGAGTTTGGCGGCATAGGATGTGGGTTCTACAGGGGTGCCAACCTAGTATGGAAGTCGTTGCTTCCCCTTGATGCCTGTCCAATCTCCTGGTAGCAAAAAAAATAATACCATATAAAAAAAATATGATTTACTATGCCGAATTTCGCAGCTAATTCGTAGCTAATTCGTAGCTAATTCGTAGCTAATTTATAGCAAATGATATTCCCTAGGGAAATACTATGGAATAACTAGTAAATTAGTCGTAGCATGGATTGAGAGACAAATTTGCGAAGGAAATAATACTTATTAAATCCCTAGTTAATGAGAAAAAAATCCTAGCAAATATATAGTTAATCCATAGTAGACACATATACAAAATGTATTTGTCGTTATCATAGCAATTCCGCAACAAATCCATAGCAAAAGTACTAAGACTTATAATAGCGAATTTGCAATATATCCATAGCAAATCTAGAACTTAAATTTAACTGATATGTAACTAGATTCTAGGAATTATGAGGTTTTCACCCAATGTTTTTTGCAATTTCTTTTAAGAAATAATAATTGTATAATTTATTGCTATATAATTATTTTCGAAGGAAGTAAAATATTACACCCTTAGAAAGTGAGAAACAACTTAAATAAATTTAAAGCACCGTCAATCAATTAATGAATTGAGCTTATACATGAGAGTTTAGCACATAGTATTATTTAATGAATTGTCTCATTCAAGAGTTGAGCTTATACATGATATTCCACCTATTATAACAAAAATTAAGCTTATACATGAAAAAGTTTTCTTTATCGAAGCTTCTTGACATGCTTTAGATGAATTTGGCTCATTCAAACTACTATCCTTGGTACCATATGAAAATATACACTCAGAAAGAAGCCAAAGAAAGAAGAGATCAACATTCTGTTACCAGCTTTGTCCCCAATGATGATAATTACAAGAGATTAAAAGCATAAGTTATCTGAACTGAAAGAAAGAAAAATCTTCTCAGCCACTTTTAACAAAGCTTCTTATTTGTTAGCTTATTCTTAATCAGAGGAGGGCTTATATCAAACTGAAACATGTTGTTTTGAAAATTACGACAGAGCTTTGAAACGATTACTGGGGCGAGTCACGACCAGGTCGTTTTCTTTAAGACGTTTCACGGCACTACCTGAAATATACAAGGTAGACTATCAACCGTGCGTCTCCAGGATAAAACAGCCCAGATTCTTTTTCTGTACGATTAAAGGCTGCACTGCCCAGAATCGGTCGAGAATAACACCTCTGAGAATATGGTTTAGAAAACCACTCGAGAAAAAACCAAAGGAAGAAAAGAACGATTCGTCAACACAAATCGCGGGAGATGAGAAGGGGAGAAAACCAGAGAAGAGCGTTCGATTCTCGGTTTTGGAGTGAAGAATGAGGATCCCGAGCTCTCTATTTATAGAGGGGATTCGACCTCGCCGACCCGGTTCACGACCCGCTCGCGCAAGCCCACGCTCCAGTAACGGTAACCCACGAGGCGGAAACGTGCGTGTGCGTGTGGAGAACGTGGGGAAACGTGGAGGCGTGTGGAAAGCGTATGCTGGACTCGGTCTTTGCTTGCAGGATTCTCGGAGCAAAAAAAAGAAAAATAATATTTATTTTCTGAGCACCAAAAAATATTCTTTTACGGCCCAGGCCCAAGCCCGGTCCGGTCAGCGGCGGCGTCGTCGCGCGCGTTATAATTTTTTGGCATTAGCTCACTCCGTTCACAAAAGTGTGTACCCCAAGGGCACACCCTTGGAGGTGATATCCCACATATATAAACACTACTAGAGTGTGTGATCTACCCAATGTGGGACATAGAATTTTCAATTCACACTTAACACTAGTTTCTCCACTTGTGTTTACATTTCAAACTTCACAAACTCACTAGTAAACTCACTAGTGTTCCAACAATCCCCCACTTGAATTCAAAATTGGTTTTACAGATTACGTTTTAAACATTTCCTAAAGATTGCTAGTAAGCAAAGGTGTGTTTAACACTTGAACCTTTGCATAGTGAGTACTATTCCGATTAACAAGAGTTGCTTACAGCATTGAACTCTATCTCAGACATAGAACTCACACACAACCTTTTCTTAGGTGTTTTCTAAAAGCCCGTGCGTTTAAGGTCTTGCACGTCTATCCCAGTTTTAACGAATGGTCTAGGAATTCTGCCTCGAAATTCCATAAGAACCGGCCTCAGTTCTACATACGTATAGGTGAGTCTATCAGAAGTACTCCTGTAGCTATGTACTCCACTCCATAAGGAGTATAGATCTCATTAAGAGTTTCTATTATCTCAACCTTCTGTCACTGCAGGATCATGCATTCTCATAGCATGTTCTATCACTTGTGACTTGTTGTTACCCATTGAACCTAGTTCTTGGGATCTCCAGTCATTTAGGTCGGGTTGCCATCACTTATGATCAATAGGCATTAGTTAGTCCCATCCTGATGGATGTATTTGCGACTTTCTCTCTGTTTAGTCCTTTCGTCAAAGGATCAACTAAGTTTTTCATTTGTTCGTACGAAATCTACTCTTACCGTTCCATTCGAAAGATATTCTCTTATCGTGCTGTGTTTTCGTCTTATCTGTCGTCTCTTACCATTGTAGTAACGATTCTCAATCTTTGCGATAGCCACGGTACTATTACAATGAATCAACACAGCAGGTAACGGTCTCTCCCATAAAGGGATTTCAGATAGCAAGCATCTTAGCCAACTTGCTTCTTCACTAGCAGCAGCTAGTGCTATCATCTCAGATTCCATTGTGGATTGAGCCAGAATGATCTGTTTCTTGGATTTCCAAGAAACAGCTCCTCCAGCAATGGTAAATATATACCCACTGGTCGCTTTGGAATCATCTGATAAGGTGTTCCAATCTGCGTCACTATATCCTTCAAGCACTGCAGGATACCTCTGCTAATGCAGTCCTAGGGTCATGGTCTTCTTCAAGTATCTCATGACTCTTTCGATAGCTTGCCAATGCTCCATGCTTGGCCTGCTAGTAAACTTGCATAGTAATCCCACGACGTAGCCGATGTCGGGTCTAGTACAATCAGTGGCATATCTGAGACTGCCAATGATGCTCGCATATTCAGATTGTCTTACACTGTCTCCAGTGTTCTTAAATAGCTTCACACTTGGGTCACAATGTGTGCTCGCAGGTTTACAATCGAAGTAATTATATTTCCTTAAGATCTTCTCAACGTAGTGAGATTGATTCAAGGAGATTCCATTATCAGTTCTAGTAATCTTGATTCCAAGAATTACATCTGCTTCACCTAGATCTTTCATATCAAAGTGGTTGCACAGCAAAGTTTTCACTTCTTTAATGACGTTGAGGTTCGAACCAAATATGAGTAAGTCGTCTACGTATAGACATATGATCGTGCAAGTGTTATTTCCGTATTTGTAATAAATACACTTGTCGCTTTCATTCACCTTATACTCATTCTCAATCATTAGGTTGTCGAATTTCTCATGTCATTGTTTCGGTGCTTGTTTTAAACCATACAGAGATTTGTCCAACTTACAAACTTTGTTTTCCTGTCCATGGACTACAAAACCTTTTGGTTGATCCATGTAAATTTCTTCTTCTAATTCACCGTTTAAAAAAGCAGTTTTTACGTCCATTTGGTGTACTATCAAATTGTGGATGGCCGCCAAAGAGATTAGTACCCTAATGGACGTGATTCTAGTAACAGGTGAATAAGTATCAAAGAAATCTACATTTTCTCTTTGTCTAAAACCTTTGGCTACAAGGCGTGCCTTGTATTTGTCGATTGACCCGTCAGGTTTTAGTTTCTTTTTCAAAATCCACTTACACCCTATTGTCTTGCTTCCAGGAGGCAAGTCAGTTAGGTCCCAGGTTTCGTTGGACATTAGAGAATCTATTTCATCATTTATAGCTTCTTGCCATAAGTCAGCGTCAATTGAAGACAAAGCTTCCTTGATGTTTGATGGATCCTCCTCTATTGTATATGCCACATAGTCGGGGCCATAATCTTTAGCTATTCTTGCTCTCTTACCTCTACGAGGTTCTATAACATCTCTTTCGATGTTTTCATTGCTTGTTCTGATTTCAGAAGGTTGATCAAGAGTTGAGTTAATGGTACCCCCACTATTACCCCCACTGTCTCCTGACTTAAAGGGAAATTTATTTTCAAAGAAGTCAGCATCATTTGATTCTATGATCATTTTAGATTCCAGGTCGTAAAACCTATAGGCTTTACTATTTAAGGCATACCCAATGAATACACATTCATAGGCTCTACTTGCTAGTTTGACTCTTTTGGGGTCTGATTTTCTTACATAGGCAAGGCTGCCCCATGTTCTAAAATAAGACAAGTTTGGTTGTCTTTTCTTCAAAATTTCATAAGGAGAAGTTTTGTTCTTAGTTTTGGGTACTCTGTTTAGCACATAGCAAACAGTCAATAAAATTTCTCCCCACCAGTGAGGTGCTGCTCCGGAATTAAGCATGGTTGCAAGTACTAATTCGGTAAGCGTTCTATTTTTTCTTTCCGCTTTACCGTTCATTTCTGGAGAATAAGGAGCAGTTGTTTCATGAATAATTCCGAGTTCTTTATAATACTCATTGAATGTATGTGATCCGTATTCAGTACCTCTGTCACTTCTAAAACGCTTGATTCTAATATTGAATTGATTTTCAATTTCTTTTACATACTGTTTAAACATTTCAAGCGCTTCATTTTTATTTTGCATTAAATACACATGTGTGTAGTCGGAGCAGTCATCTATAAAAGTGATGAAATATCTTTTTCCATTTCTTGTCAAGTTACCGTCTAATTCGCATAAATCAGAATGAATTAATTCAAAAGGTTCAGTTATTCTGGTTACTGATTTATGAGAACTTTTAGTTATTTTCGCTTGACTGCAATATTGACATTTTCCAAAATCGTTTAAAGATACTTTAGGTATTAAACCTAAACCACTCATATTTGAAATAATTCTTTTATTAACGTGACAGAGTCTAGAATGCCAAATATTAAAATCACACAACATATAAGAAGAAAAAGAAATTTTATTAATATCAATGTTTAACTTAAACATGCCATCAGTGGCGTACCCTTTCCCAACAAAAATACCATTCTTAGTGATGGTGTACAAATCAGCCCCAATGCTTTGGACAAACCCAGCCTTATTCAAAAGAAAACCTGAAACTAAGTTCTTCCTAATCTTAGGAGTGTGTAACACATCCTTTAGTATCAGAGTCTTTCCAGAGGTGAATTTCAGCTCTATATCTCCGATTCCAGCAACATCAGTAGAGTGAGAGTCTCCCAGCAACACCTTCTGATCATCACAAGCAATATATGTTTTAAACATATCTCTGTCATAGCAGACATGGCGAGAAGCACCAGTGTCCACCCACCAGCCATCAGAACCTGCAATCATGTTAATCTCAGTAATCATAGCCACGTAGGGCTCATCAGGTGCAACAGCAATAGCCAAGTTAGCCTGTGCAGGTCGGTTGTTTCTGTTTCTACACTTGCGTGCCATATGACCTGCCATCCCACAGTTGTAACAATTGAAAGGAGGGGCACCGTCATTCTTAGGTGGCTGATGAATATGGGGTCTTGGATTGTTCCCAGTCTTATTCCTGTTGGAATTCTTATTCATAGGGCGGTTCTGATTCTTAAATTGTTTGCCAGTAGGCTTCAGAACAGCACCTACAAATTTCTTTTTAGTGTTGTTGTTAGAAACAACATACACTTCTTCATTCTGGTCCTGCTTTCTCGCTTCTTCTTCAATACGAAGGCGAGTAATCAGACTTTCAAGAGAGAACTCCTTAGTTTTGTGTCTAAGTTGACTCTTGAAGTCCTTCCAAGCAGGAGGCAGCTTATCAATAATCACAGCAATTTGAAATTGTTCGGGGAGTTGCATCCCTTCAGCTATGATCTCGTGAGCAATTTGTTGCAGCTCATGTGATTGTGCCTCGACGGGCTTATCATCACTCATTTTGAAATTCAGATAGCGGCTCACCGCATATTTCTTAACACCAGCCTCTTCGGTGTCATATTTTTTCTGTAGTGTCTCCCATAATTGTTTGGCAGTATCACAGAGTCTATAGTAATCATACAGAGGGTCTGTGAGTCGATTAAGAATGTAATTCTTACAGAGGTAGTCAGTTTCTTTCCACAGAGCAATGTCTATGGACAGCTGTTTATCAGTTACAGCTTTCTCAGCAGAAGAAGCAGGGTCAATTGTTTTATCCTTGTCATTGGCTCCAACAGGAGTCGAACTCGTAGGTGCCACAGGCAGGGGTTCGTTCAAAACGTAGGCAACCTTTTTAGTGGTTAAGAAAAACAGCATTTTTTGTTGCCAACGTTTGAAGTGGTTGCCTGAGAACAGAAACGGTTTATTAAAATCATCAGCAGCAGTAATTTTTTTCAGAACTCATCGTATCATATTTGAAACGTCTTAAAATTGTTGATTTTGCAAAAAAGACGTCTTAAAATTGTTGTTTTGAAAATTACGACAGAGCTTTGAAACGATTACTAGGGCGAGTCACGACCAGGTCGCTTTCTTTAAGACGTTTCACGGCACTACCTGAAATGTGCAAGGTAGACTATCAACCGTGCGTCTCCAGGATAAAACAGCCCAGATTCTTTTTCTGTAAGATTAAAGGCTGCACTGCCCAGAATCGGTCGAGAATAACACCTCTGAGAATATGGTTTAGAAAACCACTCGAGAAAAAACCAAAGGAAGAAAAGAAAGATTCGTCAACACAAATCGCGGGAGATGAGAAAGGGAGAAAACCAGAGAAGAGCGTTCGATTCTCGGTTTTGGAGTGAAGAATGAGGATCCCGAGCTCTCTATTTATAGAGGGGATTCGACCTCGCCGACCCGGTTCACGACCCGCTCGCGCAAGCCCACGCTCCAGTAACGGTAACCCACGAGGCGGAAACGTGCGGAAGCGTGCCGAAACGTGGATGCGCGTGCTGGACTCGGTCTTTGCTTGCAGGATTCTCGGAGCAAGAAAAAGAAAAATAATATTTATTTTCTGAGCACCAAAAAATATTCTTTTATGGCCCAGGCCCGGTCGGCGTTGTCGCGCGCGTTATAATTTCTTGGCATTAGCTCACTCCGTTCACAAAAGTGTGTACCCCAAGGGCACACCCTTGGAGGTGATATCCCACATATATAAACACTACTAGAGTGTGTGATCTACCCAATGTGGGACATAGAATTTTCAATTCACACTTAACACTAGTTTCTCCACTTGTGTTTACATTTCAAACTTCACAAACTTACTAGTAAACTCACTAGTGTTCCAACAAAACACGATAAAGTTGTTAGCTTATTCTATATCAGAGGAGGGCTTATATCAAACTGAAACACGATAAAGGATTCAATTATATGTGTACCTTGGAGGTAAGTTCATCTAATATGCAGGATAAGCAGCCATCTCCAACTCAGTTGTATGTGCAGCAAGAAAACTACAAATGACTTCTTAAGTTACTATGTTTTACACAGTTAATCTTTAATAACTATGTAAGTAAAAGCCATCCCATTGTCTTAACAATTAGGCATTCCAAAGGTTTGAGCAGAGATTCACAAATATACAAAACAGTTAAGAGAACTGGGTAAAACCGATTGAGTCCAACTCTGTAGTATTCTATAGCTCTATCAAAATCTGTCCATTTCACTAAATTAATAATGAAATTATATATATTATATTCTTGTACAAAACAGTTATGGTTTGTGCCATCGCATCGTATTAAATAAAAACTTAGATAGTATAACATGAAAAACAAGCCAACAAGTAGGTTATTGTCCCTTGTACTCATTTCTTACTAATAACAAGTAGTTATTTTAATGTGTTCCAAGTCTATGTGTCTAAACTGCATGGGTCAGATAAGATACTCAGAGCGTACCACATCTACCATTCCTCTACTGCTCACACCTCTATGCTCAATCAATATAAGTTTTTCAACTTATATTTTTTAGAAGGTAAGCTTTTCAACTATTAGTAACCAAAAACAACTTGTTCCTTATTTAAGTCATAGTGTTTCAAATCCTCCTCCATCAAAAGTGACATTATGCATTAACAGTGTATGTGGCAGTTCAAGAATTTCTCATTACAAACCAGCCTTCCTCATTCAGAATTTCTTGTTCAAAACTGTGGCAGTTCAAAAGGAAGACAACGTTGGAGCTTCGGGAGAGTTTCTATCTTCTCCTTGAGTTTCTAGGGTATGTTTTTATCTTTAGTAATTTGTTTTTAGTTACCATGTGTAACTAAATCTTTATAGGTTAGAGGTCTAAGATGAACCTCTGCTTATTTTTGTTGGATATTTATTTAATATCATATGCCGTTTAATTTTATTTATTCTTTTGTTCTCTATTAAGTTCCTGATTTAGTTATTTATTTCAAGGAGCGTAACCCTAGATTAGGTATTTAGGTTGTGACAGGGCCTAACAATGCTATTACTATCTTGTTGCTTATATCTTGATATTTATAGAATTATACTAGTAACTATTTGTCTAGGAAGTAAGTGTTATTAACTAGCGAAAGATACCGAAAGAGAGTTGACCCTAGTTGTAGGTATTTAGGAGGTGACATTACTAAGACTGGGTGGTGCTCTACTGAACCTAGAATGTAACTAGTTAGTAAGTAGGGAAACAAGCGTCTCCGGGGAATAAGGCTTTATCAAACTATTCTCTTGAAACCCTTAGTAAGGTAGACTTAGATTAGGGCTGCCCGTTTGTGGAACTACTAAGAGCGTAGAGAGGGTGTGTTATGAGGGCTGCTCGTTTGTGCAAGACAAACTATCAACCACGTCGCCTCTAGGATAAAACAAACTCAGCTTTAACTATGCGGTTAACTACTGCATTGTAGATAACCGTTCGAGATTTACACCCTCAAATATGGTACTAAGACCACTCTTTAATACTGAAACCACTTTAATATGGTATTGTTGCCACTCTGTTATGGTGCTGAGACCACTCAAATATGGTGTTACCACCATTCTAACTTTAAGTTCTCCAAAACTTTCAATATGGTACTACGACCACTCAAATATGGTGATACTACCATTTTCATTTTTAATTACTCCTCAAATAGAAAATTATTGAAAGAATATTTATATATTGTTAAGATCATTCTTAATTCCGACGAGATATTATTGTTCCAAAAGGGACTGTGATCTTAAAATTACTCTTTATTCCGAACATACTATGTTTTTAAGACCTTTGTTAATTTCGAAGGGACATTATACCGAATATGGACTAAGGTCTTAAGAACATTCTTATTTCCGAAGGGACCGAAAATTGAGACGAGGAGAAGAATAGCTCGTCAGCACAAGCTCGAGGGAGAAGCGAGAAAGAGTTCTCGACAACTCAATAGAAACTTTTTGGTGTGATTTTTGAACTGAGTGGAGTCCTCTATTTATATAGATGATTTTGTAATTGTTTTAGCATAAATTGCGCAACAATTTCTCTAATGGATAACATCAAAAGAGAATCTATCCAACAACACTTTTGGATATGATCAAAAGAACCAAATCCAAAAAAGTGGAGGATGAAGGTGAGAAAAACACAAGAAGGGGGGAGGGGGTTGAATTGTGTTAACTTTTTCGCAACTCTTAAAGAGTATGAATCTGTTTTCCAAGATCAGAGACTGAACAAGTTCAGGACCTGATGGAAGATCAGAGTCTGTTGCAGCAGATAAAGTAAAGAGATAAAGGAAAGAGAGAACACAAGCAATTATACAGGTTCCTTCCACAAACCGGAAGTAGTCATGTCCCCCTTGCACTTCCAAGGAGAGTTCACTAAAATGTAATCAACAATTACAAGTTGCTCAAACGCACAGTAAGAAACTTCCAATGCTCAAGCACACAAGCAAGAGACTTCTTTGCTTAAGGACACACCCAAAAGACTTCTTACACAATTTACAGAAAATTGAATAGAGTTTGAACACTTGATAAACAATCAAATGTGTTCCAATTACAAAACAAAGAGACTTTGTTTTCTGAATAACTTAGAAATTCTAGGATATAAAGTTTGTAAGAATTTCCTAAGTTGTTGATGTGTTTTTGGCTTGACTCAGAGAGAATACAATAGCTTAATAGCGTAGTTTTTCAGTTGTAGAGTCTAACATATTCTTCAAGTCTTCTATCCTTTATGTAGAGGTTGAAGAGATACGTTGAGACATGCCAGCACATCACAGAGTCATTCTAGAAGCTTGATCAAATACTGTTGATCTGCTGCTTGATATGGTAATCTGTCCTTCAATGACAAATTTGAAATCCATCCATTCCATTTGAGGTGAAATACCAGTAGACACAACTGCCAAATAGTACAAGTAGTGGAGTAGTGGAGAAGGTGGTCGTACACGTACTATTCCCTTTTCCTGCGCTTTCTTTTTGTCACAATGCATATCATGCTCAAGTTGACTTCAAAGTAGCCGTTATTCCAAACGAACGTTTCTTCTGCATCAAAATGCCTTCATAAAATCTTCTAAGCAAATCTTCAATTTGCGGTCTTCAGACTCTCTGTAGAACTCCAGACTCTGATGAGCATCAGACTCTCTTCAGCTCCTTCAGACTCTCTTTGTTCTTCGGATTCTCTGAGTTTTCAGAACCTCTGGCTTGCACTTCTTCGAAGTAGCTTCTTCAGACTCTCTGCTTCTTCAGAACATCTTGAAACAACTTCTGATGATTCTTCAGACTCTCTAGGACTTCAGAATCACATGCAACAAGCTTTTTAGAGAATTTTGCTCTTCATTTGTTCTTACAGAATGCTTTCTAAGATTAAAATCTTTGACTAAGATCCTGCACACTAAAACAAATATTAGCATATCCAATTGACACTTTTTAATACATTGTTATCATCAAAACTAAAAGTGGTATTGCTGAACACCCTTGTTCCAACCGAGGAAACAAACTCACTGGATTTGAATGTAGGAAATATATGGGAAGTGATATTCACAAATAAAAATAATAATAATAATAATAATTACTATTATTTTTATCATTATCAAGTATTTAAACACTACTCAAGTGTGTTCTATTTTATGTGGGACCTCTGTAACACCCCGTTTTTCCAACATATAAATAAATATAAAACATATCAGAGTGTATCATAAAATAGGATGTCATATAACGTACTTCAAAAATCGTTTCATCATAAATAGGGTTAAAATCCACTATTTAATTAAACGCCTGCTTTCAATAATTAAAACAATGTCGCAGCGGAAAATATTCAACGTTTAAATCAAAACTTGGCACTAGGCCTCAACGTCATCAACATAATAAAATTCAATTCTCAAATTAAAAGTGGTTCAACAACAACTTATAAGAAAATACGTAACAAAGGAAAAACAAAACATAAAAATATCCCCATCCCGTTACATATCAGAGCAAGACTCCTATGACGACACAATGATCAACTCACATCAGCGGTTACTTCTAGTTATCTGCACGTTACCCACGTAGAGGCAACATTCAAACAGAAGGGGTGAGATTTCACATTCATTAACAATAAGCAACAATTCATATAAATAATTAATCAACATAAAACAACAACAATTAGTCATCAACAATTAATTCATATAAAGGAATCAATCAACATAAACGACAAAAATTAATCATCAACAAGTACTTCATATAATTTCAGATACAATCATCAATTAACTTCATTTATCAATGCAACAACAACGACTCAACAATGCAACAACAACAACAACTCAACAATGCAACAACAACAACTCGACAAATGCAATATAATTATGCATGTGGTACCAACCGAGCGCCAAGCTCCCAACAAAATGTCGTAATTCGACTTAACAAGACATCAAGCCCCCAACTTTGACAAGACATCAAGCCTCCAACTTAGACAAAGCATCAAGCCCTCAACTTGACTCAAAATTCAACAACATTAACATCATTTTATCATAGATTCAACCATAAATCAAGAACAACATATCAATATGATTCACCAATTCATTATCAAAAGAAAACTAAGTTTGATTCAACAAGACATAGATCAAATACTCTTAAACATTCTAATTAAACTCATAGTACATGGGATTTTAAGTTTGGAAGCAAACCAAAAGTTTCGGGTTGATTTAGGAGCGGTTATGCTAAATTTTCTTAAAAGTCTTCCAAGACCTACTTGGAGTGTTTTTATCATAACTAAAAATCTACAAAACATTTTCAAGTCAAACCAGAGCCATTGTAAAGCTAACTCAACTATCTAAAACTTTTATGTACTTTAAAGGCCAATTCAAAACAGAAACGTGTGAAAAATACACAAGAACGCGAAACATGGCATTCTGCCACTAAGCAATTCGCTGTGGCGAGTAGGGCTACTCGCCGTGGCGAGCTGACAGTAGCTCACTGTAAAGATTTCGCCGTGGCGAGCAAAGCACTCGTTGTGGCAGCGACAACTGTGTCACTCGCATGGCGACCAAAAGTACTCGCCGTGGCGAGTTATCTACTACTCGCGAGGCGAGGATAATCGCTCGCTGTGGCGAGCGACGACGAACAGAACTACGAACAGCTCGAACAGAATTTCAGAATTTGCCCCAAAAACCCAATTTTCCACACCCTAACTCCCAAAATTGATAGGAAACATTACCTACTATTAATCTACAACCTAGACAACAACTTTTACATTAATTCATGGGATTACCTATGTTCTTAACAATTTTAATTCAATTCAAAACCTAATTTCACAACAACAATTACTTAACAACAAGAGATTAAACCTTTTCAGAACTATATACTTATGATTAAAGAAGGTTAGTCCCACCCTTACCTTAAATTGGTTGATTTTCATAACTTTACAAGCTCGTCCTCTTTATCTCTCAAAAACTGCTTCTATGTGCTCTCTGCTTTCTGGTTCCGACCCTAATTCTCTAATGTTCTCCCCTATTTATAATCTCTCATATTCTTAACCTAACAAACTCCTTCAATTACCAAACTACCCTTATGCCTCATTAAATCTAATCTAGTTAGATTCCTTCTCTTTTTATATCAAAACAACCTACTAATAAATACTAAAAATCATCACATAGCAAATATTCAAATAAATATTTAAAATAACACTAGACTTGATAAAATAACTAAATAATAAAAACGGGGCGTTACAACCTCCACATTCTATTTTTTTTCAATTCACACAACATTAGATCAAAGTATAATTACTTGGTGTTTAATCTTCCAACTTTTCTTCCAACATCACACCAATGTTCCAACAGTTTCAAACCTAATTCATCCAAAAGTCATGAATCTCTTCCCTTGACCAAGAGACTCTATCCTAAAAGTGTTTTGTTCAAGATGAATCAAAATAATCCCACCACTAGTGTTTGTTGCCAAGAGAAATCTCTATAAACCCTTGTTTGTTGTTGGCTTTGAAAACCTATTTTTCTGCTCTCTCTCCCTCTCTCTTTTTCCATCTGATACAACATCTATATTTATAGTACAAGCATCCCTCAAAATTTGGAACAAATCCACGCTGAAAAATACGTTTATATTTTTCTGGATCAGCATAAAGTCGTGCTACGATGTTGCCAAATCGTGCTATGATTTTTTACGAATGGGAAGTGTCAATTCTGGTCCAAAATCGTGCTACTATTTTGGCAGATTCCTAACCTTCAATTTTGAGTCACTTTCAACATTTCTCCACCTTGACTCCAAATTAGTGATGAGGCCAATTTAACCATCAATCATTTTGCTGCTCTCTCCATATTATTTTACCTTGCTTCCAATTGCACCAAGTAGTTTCACGCGTCTACCCTTGCCTCTTCAACTCTCGGAATACCTTCCTCCCTCTTGAAGATCACCCTTGCATCCAACTACACTAGAAAATTTAGGTGGTTCCACAATTCTACACCACAAACCTCTTTAGCTCCCCGGAGTGATCAAATATGTCCTTTTGAAGATTCACTTTCCTCCAATTACCTTTGGTCTTTTCCGGTAATCCCACAAGGCATGCCATACATTCTTCAAACCCCGAATTCCTTTCGTCCTCTTGAAGAATTACCTTGCTCACAATTAGACTCTAGCACCCAAGGTATCCATAGTCGTACCATTCCCGGTGTCATTATTGTAGAAGTGACTCAAAATTGGATTTTTGAGGTGCAAAATCGGGGTCAGATTTGGCCGATTTTGGGTGTTATTCCATCCTTTTGTTACGTGAATTTTTGGCGCTCGACTGGTTAAAATTGGAAAAGTAGAGAGCTGAAAACAAGGGTTTAGAAGCCAAAACAAAAACTAGGGTTTGTTGAGTTTGCTCTTGGCAACAAACACTAAGGTTGGGATTGATTCACCTGGGGAAACAATATTAGGATTGAGTCTCTTGGTCACGGGAAGAGATTGAGACTTTGGGTAGAATTAGGTTTGAAGACTAATTCTTATAACCTTTTGATTTCTCTTTGTAATGTTACTCATCATTATAGTCGAACAGAGGGCTGCTCCCTCCCTCATACTAGGTCAGTATTGGACCAAATTGGGTAAACAAATTTTCGTGTGTTCTCTCTCTCTCTCTCTTTCTCACGTTGTTTTGTACTTTTGTTTGTGTTTATAACTGTTACCCATGTTGTTTTGATTTCTTGATTATTTTGCTCCACACATCAAGTATTTTATTAGTGTAATTTTTTAACGAATTCACAACAGTCATCAACTCCACCTCAAGCTGAGCTTTCTTTATCTACCTCAACTTGCAAATGCGTACATCCACTATGACTTTCACCTTGCAATGTATCAACTAATGGCACAAAAACAAGTTTCTAAGCTAATAGTTCTCCTAAGTAAAAAAATAAGTATAAAAAAGTGCAAGTGTGAAAGCACATGGATTAATATACACTTTAAGAGAAAACACTATATTGCTTGAATTACAAGTTATTCCATGCCACGAATCTGGACAACTGATGTAGATTCAAAAGTAAGTATTTAAATATCGTCTCCACAGGGATTGGTGCGATATTCTAAGCCGTTCAACAATCGGTCTCGTTCCGAGCTAGGGTTTTACAATGGTTTTGTTGTTTCATAAACTATGCAACTACGAAAGGTATGAGAGTTAACAGTGAAATAAGTATGTTGGGATTAAACTTCATCAACCTACTTATACGTATTCTCAGATTAGGGTTGCGGATTCCAATTATCAATCGATATTATCAGGTATCCCTCGACAACATCATTCGTGTCCAAATGAGATTGTGATTTATATTGTATCGTTTAATCATCTATTTTCCAAACTACCAAACGATCCAATAGTCCATTGTATTGTTTAATCGACGATTTCTCCATCTATTAAACGATCCGAAATCATGAAGCTTTGAATACAAAAAGTGATTATCAAACCTAAGTTCCATGTCCAGAACCTAAACTTTGATAGAAGATTATTCTAACCTAGATTCAAAAGGTATTTGTCAATAGCAATTCAAATCCATAAGATTGTAATGAAAAGCAAGAATAACATCAATATCTTGAGATAATTGCAATCACACACATCATAATCAAAAGGAATACATACTAATAGAGTTGATTACATTTAATCCCAACAAAAAGAGTTTAGTTACTCATTGTCATGGTAAACTTACAAGGAGAAAAGAAGAGATGGAATGGAAGTAAGCCATGATGTCTCAATAATCTTGTGTCTCCCTTCAATCCTTGTGCTCCTTACTCTTTAGGTTCTCTATGTGTTTTCCCTTGTTTCTCTCTCCCTCAAAATGACATAATCCCCTCTTCTTTCAAACATAACTAACTGAATGGCTTTTATACCTTTCAGCTCTGACCAAGCTCGCCTCGCGAGTAGATGAACTCGCCATGGCGAGTTGGTTTCTTCCCTAGTGGGTTTCTGTCACGTCAGCTCTGAGAGGGTTGGGCCGTCTTAGCTCGCCTTGTGAGTACATATGGTCGCCATGGCGAGTTGTGCTCGCCCTGCACTCGCCATGGCGCACTGGAGGCAAGTGGAACTTGAACTCCCTGTCTGAGCTCGCCTTGAGCTCGCCCTGAGCTCGCCCTGAGCTCACCCTGAGTTCGCCGTGGCGAGTTAACCTTTGCATTTCTCCATGTTTTCTTGCTTCTAAAGTGTCCAGGCATGTATTTTCCTACACAAAAGGTTGGTATTAGGTGTAAAAAGCATAATTGGATGATTCTTTAGTATTTGTGAACTTTTTACTCTATAACTTGCAAACCAAGTAATCAAAGTGCCTAAAATGTATACTCTATAAATAAATTTTAAACTAGAAAGCAATTCCTTCCTTTGAATGAAAAATTGAAGATACCATTAACTAACCAAACAAATTAATGTTTCTGCGTTATGGGGATGAACGCAAGTTTAATGAGAGGAAAAGGTCAAATTGAATTTGTTTTCCTTTCGTAAATTGAATTAATGTGTTATTATCATTTTGATTTTGCATCATTACAGCATTGTCAACGTCCCATGTGTTGAGTTTGGTATTGAATATTCTGTACAAGCAATTTGTTGAGAAAGATATCAAAGAGTTTGAAGCATTCCATGTTGCTATTCTTGATACCTTCAGGTAAGCATGAGCTTCCAATGAAAAATTAACCATATATGTTAATTTCTTGCCTTTGAATGTTTAGAAAAAGAAGATAACTGAAAATTATATTTCATAGAAATGTTATAATTAAAAGAGAAATTATACCTTTCGATGATAATATACGCTAATTTGATTGAATCCCAAACTAACTAGAATAGTTAGAATTATGAAATACTTTCAATTGAGTTTCTTGACGAAGATATATATATATATATATATATATATATTGTCCATTGAAAAGTGGGGAGGAAACTTTAGAAAGTGATTTTAAATTCAACAATTTAAAAAAATTATAGATTTTAATATTTTGTACACTAATCAATTTTATTATTTTATCATCTAATCATACCTATAAAAACAACGATGGCAACATTACGGTAGTCTGAGTGGAACTAGAATCAAATCTCTTACGCAAAAGTCTCAAATTCGAGACTTGAATGAAAAAATATGGTTAGAGGACGATAAAACTAGTGGATACTTAACACCTATAACATATTTAAAAATAACACCAATGAAGCATGATAAAATATGGAATAGCGTGCATTCTCACAATAATTAGTTTCACATTATCACCATAAAAGATATTTATACTTGCAAGTAAATTTGAATGGATGTAAAGGTTAGTTATCTTCTCATACCACTTGTACTCAATTACATGCATCTTCTGAAGCTTCTTATATAATTAAGATGATAGTTTAATCTTCATTTACTTACAGTTCAGAAGCTTTTACAGGATATATTGTTAAAATAAGTTTATTCCAAGACAAAAAACCAAAAACTAATTATCTTTTAGTTGGAGAAAAAGAGAGAACAAACTAACATTTTTACACTCACCTTTTCATTCAAGCTTCTACGTAAGAAGGGCGACCCGACGCTCCCACTAGATGAAGTCTTAGGAGGGTAGATGTCCGCTGTGATAAATCGCCTTGCAAGCGATGAAACTGATTTCAAGATTTCTGATCCAACCTACGTAATCTTGATTCACGAGTAATGTGAGACTTTTTCTTGTATCAGAAAAGTACCCCAAAAGTCAAGGCTAATGGGCTAAAGGGCACGCCATCCCTCATGCGTAGATTAGGCCCTCTTTTCCATAGACAGCATCAATGTTCTGACCTCAAACCCGTTGCAACACTTTTATGAGGTTTGTCCGCTTTGTGTCTTATGTATATGTGTAAGCCATCACAGTTTTGTCCTTGGTTAAAAGGTGTCTTGGTTGGTGCACGTATACGTATGTGTGTATATATAAATTACTATTAGCCTTTATTCTCAAACAATGTGGGATATTTTGGTGAACCGGAACAATTTCATTCAAACTTATGCTTAAAGTAGTAAAATTTTAATCTATACACAATCACTCACATATTTTGCACCATGCAGGAAATTTTCGAACAATGGAAAGAAGACATCGAGGAAGCCAGAAAGATATTCACAGACCTCATGCATAAGAATGTGAATCTCAACAAAGTACGTAGATGAATCTATGATAGTAACCGGAATAGTGGCACCACCGGCAGCCATGGTAGCTAAGACAACCGGACAAACAGCATTTCCTCAGCCAAATAAGATTACATCAGATCATTTACAACAAGACATACCAAAATTTGCATCAGATTCAGATGCAGCAGAAGACATGATAAAAACTACATTAGATGAACATGAACTCACGCCTAAGGGAAATTATTGTGCCTTATGTAAGAAAGTCCATGATTAACAGTTAGAGGCAGACATGAACTTGTTCATGCATATATGCTATTTTATGTTTCATGCATATTCCTTCAAAAAAAAAAAAAAATTCATGTCATATGGGAAAGAAGAAAGTGTTCCCCAAAGAAAAATAATTAAATGTTAATAGATACTTACTATTTAGTTTGCTCACATAAGACAAATCCATTCTTATGCTCCACACTGTAAATAAAAAAACGTAATATTCAAACAATTGTATGTTTTGTGCTACAAACATGCTTTTTGGATGTTTTTGTAATAATTCTACCTACACATTATTTAACATGTATTTAAAGAATATAAATAATTACAATTAATGAGAAGAAATCAATTTCTGATTTCTGTCCTAATTCCTAAGAACAAACAAATAAATATAATAAGAAGAACAAGTCACCTACTTATTCACAGTGCTAGATATAAAATTAAAATCGTGTACCAAAAAAGAGAAAAAGTTAAAGTCTCAAAATTCAGGATTCAAACCATTTTTTCTCCCTTCATAACAAGGATGGTAAGTAGTTTATTATATTCAAAGTGACATTGTTTCTCAACTCATCTCAAAGTGAGTTGCTTATTTTTCTCACAAGACAATTGCCTATATAACTAGTAAGGCAATGCTTCTAATAATAATCACCAAGTACATGAAGAATTTTTTTTGTTGAATTTGTAAACCTTGAGATTTTGATTGAATCAATTGCAATACCTTTATCTTTTAATTCAATTAACATAATAATTGAAACAGAAGTAGTTCAATTTTATACAAAAACAGAAATGTGAATACATATATATTTTTGTTTGATATATCAGAACAACAAAGTTTTACAGCATATTTCAACATCTTTTGGGAAGGAAAAAAAAAAGACGATGTCTTTATTATTGAATAATAACACACTCAACTTAATTCATTCTAAAGTTTTTCAATCAAGGGTTCCCAATAGAAAATAATGCTTTGAGTTCGTCACTCATTAGTTGCTGCACTGAAATTTCACTCAAAGGAATGCTTAATGGTGTAAGCTCCGTGACAAAACTTTTTGACACACATTTCATTGTTGGTCGAGAACGAGGATTGACATTTAAGCATGCAAATGCTACCACGGCAACATGAATTATGTCACATATAACTATGTCATTATTTGGAAGTGGAAGACGTCGGTCTAATACTTGACATAATTTGATACTCTGTGTCGATGTTGATTGAAGTGATGACAATAAATCTCCAGGGTGCCTTCCAACTAATGTTTCAAGTGCGACTACACCAAAACTATACACATCACACTTTTCATTCACAGCCATAGTATAGGCAAGTTCTGCATTGATAAAATCACTATGAGTATTTAAAAGAATCCAAAGAAAATAATTGAAAATTACTACTACTTAGCATGAACAACTAAAGAACATGTATGTTATTTATGTGGATTATGAATATCCACGATGTGCATCATAAAAAAATGAAGAAAAAACAAAACAAGAAAATAAAAAAAAAATCAATGATTAATTTACCAGGAGCTATATATCCAATGGTTCCAGCAACCACAGTTCGATTGGATGAATCATATTGAAGGAGTCGAGCTGTGCCAAAGTCACAAACACTTGCCTGCCACTCAGAGTTTAGCAAGATATTGCTGGTAGATACATCTCTATGCACTATTGGAGCAGTGCAATCATTGTGAAGATACGATATAGCAAATGCAACTCCTTTAACGGTGTTAACCCTTTTTCTCCACTTGAATTCCACGGCTTCTACATCATCATACAAGACAGAGAACAAGCTTCCTTTCTCCATGTATTGATAGATCAAAAACATGATTCTTTTGTGCAAGCAGAATCCATAAAGCTTCACAATATGTTTGTGCTTTATTTCTGATAATATTCTCACTTCATTTCTGAAACTCTCATCCAAAGATGGAACCTTTGCTTCATAGCCGTGAAGTTTCTTTAAGGCAACGACCTTGCCACTTGGTAATTGTGCCTTGTAAACACTTCCATATGCTCCTGTTCCAATACAATATCTCATGTCAAAGTCTTCTGTTGCTTTGATTATGTCATCATATGCTATCTTCCCATCATAATTCCATATACAAAACATATCTACATTCTTTGTTGTCGTTGTGTTTGCATGCTCGTTCTTAAAAAAACTATCTACATTCTTTGTTGTCGTTGTGTTTGCATGCTTGCTCTTAACAGAACTATTACGAAGTTTGAAGCATATGAGAAACGATAAGGCTGAGATTATAATAATAAGGATTGGAAGAGCAATGAAACCATGGTGCTTTACTTTATAACTTTTCTTTGGAGGTGAGCAAGGTTGAAATTGGAAGCTGATATTCTTGTATGGAAAATTGGTACATAAATCCTTGTTCCCTATTATTGAATAAGGATCAACACAATTTGGAATGGACCCACTTAAATAATTGTAGGAAATGTTCATAAAAGTAACCGTACAAATAGATTCGGGAATTCTTCCGGTAAGATTATTATTGCTTAAAATAAGTTTTTCAAAATTTCCAAACATCGAAGGGATTTCACCACTAATGAAGTTGCAACTTAGGTCAATGGAAGTTTCGGAATATGTTAATGAAAAAAAATTGGAAGGAAGGGTACCTGTGAGAAAATTATATGAAATATCAATGTCTACTAATTTTGTGAGATTTGTAAGAGAAATGGGAAAGTTTCCATTGAGTCTATTGTGAGATAGATTTAATTTAGTGATATTTTTCAAGAACTTCAACTCAAGAGGAACGGAACCTTGAATCTTGTTGTGAGAGATGTCTAGCATCTGCAATTGTTTGAGATTTCTTAGTGAAGAAGGTATCTCACCTTTGAATCTATTATTAGATAGATTTAATCTAGTGAGATTTTTCAAGAACCCTAACTCAATAGGAATGGAACCTTGAATGTAATTGTTAGAGATGTCTAGGATCTCTAATTGTTTTAGATTTCCTAGTGAAGAAGGTATTTCACCTTTGAATCTATTGTAAGATAGATGTAAGAAAGTGAGATTTTTTAGCGTCCACAATTCGGGAGGGATGGAACCGATAATAAAGTTCAAAGATATATCTAGGTAGTTTAATTGTCTAAGATTATATATTGAAGAAGGTACCTGGCCTTCAAGAAAATTGTTAGCCAAATCAAGATAAGTGAGCTTAGAGAGATGACCAATTTCTTCTGGGATCGTCCCTAGTAATCCAATTTCTCTTATAACAAGGCTTTCTAAATTGCGAAAACCAGAAAAGTTGAAAGTAGACAAGTTAAGCGTTGCAAGTTGACTTCCCCAAGAGTCGATTTTGATTGTGTTTATGCTTCCAGCACCGTTGCAAAATATATCATGCCAATTACAACGATTAGAGATATTGAAGCGTGCATCAGACGTGTTCCACCACCCACTCTTTATCATAGCATTTGCTTCCATTTGAAGTTGATGAGACGTCGTTGTGGAAGATTGAGTTCCCACAATCAAATTGCAAATAAGAAGAAAGGCATTCCACATTTTTGGATCAAAGAAATTTGAAATTAAATATTTTTTCAAGCTCATAACTTCTTGTTTTTTTTTAGATCTAATGAATGAATATCAAAAACCTTTATAATGTTGTGTGACTAGCATATGCTTGTTGGTCAATCTCATTATCACAAACCAATCTTGATATTTTAATTCATGTATTGCTCTACGTATATATCACTGCATAAGATAAGCCTAGTATGTGGACATGAAAAATTGAACGTAATATCCCTATAGAATGCAACTTTATATTCTTAGCAACAAGTCACGAAGGAGACATGATTTTGTTTTTCCATCAGTTTGTGGTATTATTGGTTATGTGAGGGGCCAATGAAGGAATCATGTTCCCATCCACCTGTTGGAGGTAAATGATTAATTTTCAAGTGTGCAAGAGCAATGTTGGCAACTTAAAGAGCAATTTCTAGTAATATTTCTGATCCTAAATATGAAATCTCATTATCTAAATTCCAAAAAAATAAAAAAATGAGGCCTACATTCTTTTTCAAATACTTTTTTTAATAATCATTGTTTTATTGATTGAAACTCATTTATATCATACAATTTAAAAATATGTCCTACATAAAGTATAAAGTGGTAAGATTCATATTAGTTTTACCCAATAAAAAAAATTAATGTTACATGTGTTAGAAAAATAATGTTCTTGATATTTCTCCATTTTTATGTAGCAAACTCGACCCACATATTTCTTTTCTTTTTAGAGAGGAACCCATTATTTCTATGTAAAATCTCTAGCTAGAGATGCATGTGCCCCTTTTGACTCAGTCAATTATAAATTTTAGTGCATTTTCCTTTAGCATGTGTGAGTTCTTATTCGTCAATGGGTCAACTTGAATGTCTTTTTCATTCCTAAATATGAAATTAATCAAGTTAACCAACTTTAGTGTCTTTTTCGGCATAAATGGTCTGCTATGTGTAACAATCCGTTTTTTTCTAGAATTATTTTAAATTATTTATTATGTGTGTTTATATGCGTTTGTGTGTAATTATTTGTTTTATGTGTATTTTATTTGGGATTAGTGGATTTTTTGTCTAAAAAGGTATTCTAGTCACTTTTATACTAAGGTGGTATTTTGGTCATTTGGGGAGCATGGGTGAAATAGTCATTTTAATTAAAAGGTTGTTTTTGTTGTTTTGTTGAGAATAGTTATTTTAACTAAGTTACTTGTAAGTTGGGGTAATTATTTAGAGACGGTGATTATTCGTTATTTTGACGGTTTAAGTGAGTAGTAACTTTGGTAAATTAGATGGTAAGAATATTGAGCCCATTAAGACAATTAGAAACCTAGCCCAATTGAAAGATGGTATATAAGCAAAACTCTTGTGAGAATTAGGTTAAGCTTTCATTATTGATTTCACAAAAACATAAGAGGTAGAGAGAGAAAGTGGATCGAGAGGATAGGGGAGGCGCTAGAGAAAGAGAGCTTATGGTTTGAAGAACACGAATTTTTCCGAAAATTGTTTTCTCAAGGGAAAAAGGGTAGGATTATGGTTGTTTACTGTAATCTTGATTTTCAAAAATGATTTTCGATGCTTTTACTTGAGCTTTTACTTGGTTTTGTTTTAAAAATGGACTTCTTTTGAAAAATCATAAAATGAGACGAACTTAGGTGAATTTTGGAATTTATCAAAATTGGCCGATGATACGTATATGTATATGCTATTGCATTCATATGTGAATTGTATATGTACTTGGTTGAGACATTTAAAGTTGGTTACTTTGATTTGGGTGGAATAATCGAAAAATGCTAGTTTTTATAAACATAGACGAACTTTTTCAAATTAATACTTTATCGTTGAATAACTTGTAAGAGGCTTTGAATTCAAGCTAGTATGTTAGAATGTGAATGAATCGATGATCATTGGATGTATAAATTGATGAATGTCGTGATGTGGTTAGTTGTCCATATTTTATGAAAGATGTGAGCCAAAATATGAACTCTCTAAACACGAAACACAAACTAGGAAAAAGCAAGCAAACAACTCACTAAGTTGTAACTCCTAAACAAAAAATAATGGTAAGCCACCACATATGATAGTTAAAAGCAAAGTTAAAGTGATTCACCTTCATCCATTAGAAAGTTTGAAGCTTAATAACTTTGTCAAAGAAGGTGATGAATAAGAACTTTCTTTTGTTGAAAAACTCCAGAATTTCTTTCGTGTCAAACAACTCAAATACAAATAACCAATCAAATGTAGAACAGAGCAAAACATTTTGAGTAGTCGATCAGTGATCCAAAATGAAGTAAATGATCTGTGACATGAGTTCGTTAAACCGTAGTAAATCTGATCCAATTATAAATAGAAAACCAGATTTTTCCAAAAAAAATCACAAGACAAAAAAAATATGATCGGTGTCCTCCTGAAGTCTACAACCACCCGCACAAAATTGAACATTTGATTGAAGGACCCTTCTCTGATATAAATTATTTGTTGCTGGAATACAATTAAGTAATAAACAACAAGCAAAAATGTTAAATTTAGAGGGACCTCTTTATGCCAAATGATATTTGTGCGTTCAACATAGTTAGTTAGATCCCACGAAAACAGATAATTGTAAGCACTAGTGACATTATACTGTTTTGAAACATGAAGCTGTCAAATTCACCTGTCACTCACGTTAGCAAGTAAAACAATAAGTTGTAATGATTTTCACAACACTCGAGTATTTTGTGTATTTTTTTTGGGTTATAAGACCATCTCCAATAGAAGGGTCTTAAACATTTAAGACTCGGTATCTATTAGGTACCTCCAATGGAGAGAAATTTTTTCAAGGTCTTATAAGATTTGGGGTCTCACGTAAGACTCAAATCTTAAACGGAACTCACACACTTTTAATATTAAAAAATTAAAATGTAAGGATATAAAGTTATGGATAGTTGATTAGTTAGCCCCGTTTAAAAAATTTGTGTAAGATATTAGATTTTTTTTTTGTTACAAAGCTAAGAGGAAAGGAAAAGAAACAAAGTGAAACAGGAAAAAAAAACAAAGAAGGAGAAACTAGCTAAAGACTGCTCTCTAGAATAAAAAGTTCCAGTCGCGTCCATCTGAAGGAGAGACAAAAGATCTTCCGGAGAGGAGTTATGGAGAAGTAACTCATTATCCGAAGAGGCTCCAAGCTTAGTCAAAAAATCTGCACATTGATTTCCTTCTCTTGTGGCAGATAGTGACAATAAATTCCTCAATCAAATCATTCACATCTTGAATCAAGACCGCATGAACATGGAACCTCATAGTGGGACCTTTGAGAAGGTTTATACAAAGCAAAGAGTCAGAATAGCAAACTAACTCCGTTATATCCAAGCTTTTAGCCAAAATAAGACCTTGGTAGATAGCGTAAAGCTCGGCATACAAGATGTCAGAAGAGTCATGAATATAACCAGAAAATCCTGACAAATAAAAACCTGCATAATTTCGAAGAACTCCACCATAGCCAGCTTTCACTGGGGTGTGCGATATTGGATTGGAGAGATTGAATGTTTATTAAATACTACCATAAAAAAATTATAAATGAGTGATATATACACGTGAAACCTATTTAAGTACTCAAAAATTAGTGTCTCTATTGTAGATGCTTAAAAAAAACCTCATAAGTGGTTAGGAAGTAATGTAATTGATTAATGATTTATATTTTAGCGGTTAACAAAATACTCAAACGGTGAACAAAGTACTCTAAGGTTAACAAAGTTATTACCCACTAAAATTTACCAAAGAAAAGTAGCATTCATATTATAAATACAGGAAACAATACATATGATGTTTTTCCTTCAAAAAAAATACATATGATGTTTGTACTATTGGTGTCAAAATTTGTGTTTGATTATCATTTCTCTAGTAACTTATCCCGTCTTTGTTCCTTATGTTTAAATCAAAAAATCATTGGTGAGATTATCAAATAATGTCATTTGAAGTAATAAAGTAGTCGAGCTTTTAATTTATCACTCACGTACGTCATAAATCTTGGACCAAATATTAGTCGATTAGCTAAGTTATAATTATTTAAGGGTTTTTCTAACATGTGCAAATTTGCACATGTTAAGAAATTTAAAATAGTAAGTGTATATTGGAACTTGTGCATTTTATATTAAATATATAATTTTTTTTAAAACAGTTGTAATTTTTAATAAAAAGTTGTTTCTTTTAGTATCCTTAACATGTGCAATATTGCACCAGAATAGCAAAAAACTTATCTTAATTACATAATTACATATGCAACATCAACAACAAATAAAAGATAGGATAATGTAATAAAAGATCAAGTTCTTCGATCAAAGCAAGTGCAATTATTCATTAAGAAAGGAATAAATACAATGATTCCACTTATTCATTAAAACCCATACTAAATAGGTAATGCACTATTTGGATTACCTTCATTAGACATAGTATTAATAGAAGCAGCATCAACAAATACAACAGAATAAGCATCAGTTACCGTCAAAATCAAACGTGGTCCACCTTCACCAGAATTCAACTTTTCTAGTCCAATATAAGCACAATCTCCAGTTGTATCCAAACAAAATCCAACCCTATAACCAGATTGCAGGACCACCAATACCAACACAACTTAGTTGAGTATTATGATCAACAAAGAACAACCATTTGGAAGATTCAGCACAATCTGGCTTCTTAGTGTCAATGACAACCAATAACCAAATGTAAATTACCACAAGCAACAACAACATTCTAGATCTAATCTAGAAACTAAGTGCATAGCAAAACAACAATTCTACCAAAGAATAAACAAGCTAAAGAGAGAAGAAGAAAAGATAACAACAAACACACTAGAGATTGCTGACCCAGTTCGATCCAAGATGATCTACTCTGGAGGAGACATTTAACTCTCCAATCCACTATCAATGAATTCTTATAAAGAGATACAAAATGGGTTACAAGAAATTAGCTTAAACAAGCTCACAAAGAACAACCTTAATTTCTACCCATTTTCCCAATCTCATCAATGAACAAGACACTCATGACTTTTCACTCTCCCAAGGTGTTTACAAGAGACCCTCCACTCATGTGTTTCCCAACCCATGAATCTTCCCAAAAGGCACCAACCCTTTTCCCAAGAGCCCCCTCTTTTGGTTCTCCAAGATTCACATCTTAAAGCTTTGAACCTCACCTAAAGACATTCAACATTTAGTATCTAAAACCCTAAATGTTCCCTCCTTTGGTTTCCATTAGATTCACCAAGCTCAACCTTCAAAAAACTGTACAAAACACTTATATACTAGTCACAAATGTCTCAAATCGTGTCACGATTTGGTCCAATCGTGTCACAATTCTGCTTATCCAACCGTTGTGACCAGTCCCTTTCAGGTAAACTTGTGGAGGAAGTTGTTGAATCGTGTCACGATTTCCCATCTCAAAAATATGCTCACTGCCTGGCCAAATCGTGTCACGTTTTGGCACTTCCTTAGCTTCACATTTTTGAGTCACTACTCAACAATTCTCCACCTTGACTCTAAAATGATGATGATGCTAATTTACCCATCAACCACTATTCTCCTTAACCTTGCCTTGAACAATTCCTCAAGACAAAATCAACCAAGTCCAAAGCCCCGCTTGAACCTTGATCCACACACAGACCTCCACTTGCATCCAACCATCCTTGATAGTTCCACAAGCTTCAAAGTTTGATTTCTTGCATCCAACTACACTTTGTAGTTCCACAAGATTTCACCTTTACCTCTTCAAACCTCGGAATGCCTTCCGCCCTCTTGAAGTTCCTTGCAAAAACTACACTAGGATTTTTAGGTGGTTCTGCAAAATCTTATCTTTACCTCTTCAAACCTCGGAATGCTTTCCGCTCTCTTGAAGATTCTTGCATCCAATTACACTAGGAATTTTAGGTAGTTACACATGCCTACACCATAACCTCTTCGGCCCCCGGAGTAATCAAAATCGTCCTCCCGAAGATTCACTTGCCTCAAATTACCCTTGGTATTTTTTCGGTAATCCCATAAGCAACGCCATACATTCTTCAAAACCCCGGAATGCCTTCCATCCTCATGAAGAATTCACATGCTCACAATTAGAGCATAACACCCAAGGCCTCCATAGTCGTGTCATTCTCGGTGTCACTAACTCCACCTCAAGTTGAGCTTTCTCTACCTCAACTTTCAAATGCGTACCCACACTATGCTTTCACCTTGCCACTCCAAATTTATGAGGAGATGTTTATAGAATAAAAAATTTATTGAAAATGTTCCACGAAATTCCCCAAATTTCACTTTAAATAAAATATTTAGGTACAAGCATGAGCATGTGGAATATGAGAGTGGCACTCATGGCAAATATAATATAATGTAAAAATTCAATAAAGTAGCTCTTCTGTACTTATTATTTCCGCTGCATAAATATGACCATATGTTACATACACCAAAATTTCTAGATCATCACTCCATAAACATGCTCAAAAACAATTAGTTACTTCTTTTTAGAGAAGCAAGCATATTTCATCATGATCAATAGCTTTGTTCGGTACAATCACGTGTAATGTTACAAGGAGAAGGAAAATAAGTAGCTCTCTCTACATATGTGTAAAAAGAGAAAACAAAATGAATTTTTGAGCAGAGTTCATAAAAGTGTACTTTTGCTAAGCGAAATTAGATTGGTTTAGCAAATGAATGTTTCTTCAAGTGGAAGGAAATGTCAACTCATCTATTTAGTTCATTTGTTAAATGAACCTGATTTCGCTTAGCCAAAATACATTTTTATGAACTCTATATATAGAGGCTCAATAATTCATTTGAGAGAGAGATATATTTTTAACAATTGATGCACATTGGTGTTTGGAAATCAAGTGTTTGAAGCTACCCTACCCACCTTTTTATCCTCTTTGTTAGTTACCATGAGTATTGGTAGCTGAATTCTCTTTATGTGTTAGGATTAGATTTAGTTAGTTCGGAACAAATGTAAACTCTTAATTGGTTATATAGAACATTTATTTCAAAATAATTATGCTTTTGTCTCTATTTATGTCGAGAGAAGGTTAGGTGATTGATATGCGATTCTAGCAATGCGAACTTATTCGCTCTCAATGAAACTAGCACAGTACATGAGACTTGGCAATGATGCTCAAAAGCCGAATGTGGGGTGCTACGATCATTATGAAATTCTGCTCCAAGGAAGTTGTGAACGGATCATGTCCTGAAGAAGGAAACTTAAGTCGAACGTGGAGTGCTATGATATGGGAAAACTCTTGCATTACATACCCGCAAGAGACACGAGATTCGTTGTATCTATTAAAATTTGATGTCTCTGTCAACTAATTGATACAATGACATTAAGACTCAACAATGTCTATGACCGTAAACATAGCCTAATGTCTAGCAACTAGGGCCTACATGTAAATTTATTCCAAATCCTTTATATATGAAGTCTATGTCTAGCAATTTCTAAATCAAATGACTAGATTTGGCGTTGTGTGGAAAAGCCTACAAGAAAAAATCATCATTATATTGAAATAAATATTATATATGACCAATTAAGAGTTTACATTTGATCCTAACTAACTATATCTAATCCCAAGACATAAAGAGAATTTAGTTACAAATACTCATGGTAACTTACAAAGAGGATTAAAAGCGGTAGGGTAGCTTCAAACACTTAATATCGTTTGTGTTTGTTAAAATATAAAACAAAACGAATTCTTGAGCCTTCATACATACATACATACATACATACATACATACATACATACATACATATATATATATAGAGAGAGAGTTTAGAAAAGTATATTTTTGCTAGCGAAATCAGGTACACTTGGCAAATGAACGTTTCTTCAAGTGGAAGGAAATGTTAACTATTTAGGTCGATGCTGCCATAAAACTTTTCAACTTCGTTCGCTTCCAACTCACCTCTAGCTCGCATAACGAATTGTTCAAAACTCAGAATCTTTGCTTTCTTCAATCGTTGCACTTTTCGATGGTAAATCCTACAAAAAAGTAATGGATTTAGGTAAATTGATTCTCATAATATAATTTACTGATATTAACACTAATTTGTGGGACTATCCTTAGATTACTTCTAAAGCAAGTTATTAAGTACCGATAAGACACATGATAAAAAAACGTAAATTTTGAACATATCGTATCTGATGTTAACTGCCTCACTTTGTTCTTAGTTGTGTTTTCATACTTGATGAACTTGTGAATGTAACACATGAACAACAAAAATGAGCTTGAAAAATGAACAATTGATATAACTGCATATTCCAAGTTCCAACATATTTACACATACCAATAAATCTATACAAACCAAGTGAGGATAGACCACAACGAGATCTACCTATAAGAATCATGTTGCAGCTTAGTGTATTTTCACAACAAAAAAAAATTCATTTTTAAAATTGATTTCTAAAACAGACTTAAACTATTCAGGGACCAAAATTATTCTACTGGAAAGTTTTTTTTTCTCTTTTCTGCTTAGGTAACTTTGCCAATTACCCCCTGTTAAGTTGGATTTAATAAAGAACCATCTTAAATGTTATCTTTAAAGATGGTTTTAACGGACCAACCAATTTAAACTACTAGACTTTTTACCCGTGCATTCGCAAGGGACATGACACAATCATCCAATCATATAACATGTATATTGATGACGTCTTGGTTAATTATATATATGATACTAAAATAACATAACCAATAGTACATAGTTTGGACTCCTTTATAGGTCTCAAATTTGAATCCTTCTTAAGTCAATTTTTGTGGGATAATTCATACAAAGTTTTTAAAAAGAATAATACAATCATAAAAAAAATGCTAAAGCTTATGATCCCTTAAATAATTCAGCTCAAAGTATATGGTGTGTAGATGAACACCAAACAAAAGAGGAGAGGCAGAGAGAAAGAAAAGAATAAATAGGCATCCTTGGTGTTGTCATCAACCTCAACAGAAACAATGTTCGTCCGCCTAACTCCTCATCTTCCATTTTGATACACACTTCATATGAAATTGAAACAAACCATCACCCAAATAAACAGTAGTTTGTTGAAAAATATAACTTACATTATGGTTATAGTTGGAGTCTACGTTTTTCAAAATAGTCATTGCACTGTTGTAAGCACCGAAGCAAAAGAATCATGATTCTCCATTATAAAAAACCAACCTACTTGAAGTGAGATACTCACATAGAAACTTCATATTACAATATGCATGATTCTTAGTAGAAATCATTTATTTACAATTTTTTAATTGTAAAATTCATAGAAATTTACAATGGAGCGTGTCTTTTACAATGACACTACTTATTTTGGCAGTGTCATTTAATATAGTGACCTATTTTATAACTCAGGAGTTGATCAAATAGAATGCATATATTCATGAGAAACTAAAAGAGAAATGAAGTATCAATTTTTTTTTAATTCTATGCACTCATTTGAATGAAGTATATTATACATACATGGTTGAAGAATTATAGAATTGTGCCAATATAAAAAAACAAAATGGATGGTATGCTAATAATAGTAAGAAAAACTCCATGATAAAATGGTATACATTAATTTCAATTAACAACAGTTTATTACTAATGTATCCATTTCCATAGTTTAGACATATATACTCTCCTCAATTGTGTTCCTTTTTCCATAAATTGTACCTAGCTACATCATGTATCTGAAACAAATGCATAACCAACTATTTTCCTTCATTCAACGTGGCCACAACTTGTAACATGGTATCAACATACTTTATCAATCAATATTATAGTATTCATGTACTTTGCAAGTACACAATTTTTAACCATAGCAGGAAGAAAGAAAAAAACATGAAGATAGACATTTCCAGAGATGAGAGATAACAAAGAAAGAAAATTCTAAAATAGAACAATCAAACATTCATTCCAATCCGCATAGAATACATTAAAAGAAATTTTCATACATAAGGAATTGCACACCGGTACAACTTATTAGTTTACACTTACTAACTTGAAATTCTGAAACTAAGACTGTGCATCTCTGAATTCTTTATGGTGTCATAATAGAGTAAGAAGCATTTAAAATTATGTGTAAGTTGAATAAAAAATAATTGTCATAATAATAATAATAAGAAGAAGAATGTAGAAATGGAAAGAAAATTGAAAGAGGAAGCATGGAAGATGTTGATCGTATGAGAAAGATGAGCCCAAGAGGAGAGAGAATGGGAAATAGAGAATGGTGGTCATATATATACATGTTGACTGAATTGAGAGACACAGGAATCCAAGAGAGTCACTATGTATTGAGCAGTGTGTCTTGATTACATCTACTTCCAATGCAAAACTCAGATTCACTTTCAAGACTAATTTTCCAAGAAGTGCAGTCTTTCAAGAATTGAGAGTTGGTAAAGAAAAGAACATCAATTGTTCTAGTTTGAAATGGATGCAGGGTAGTGGAAAAACCAATCAGTATTAAATGAAGGGGAAGTGATGCATATAGGGTGGTGGAAAAAATAAACAATAAGAAATATAGTAGAAAAAAGAAATGATAATAAATGTAGTGGAAGAGGCCGATTTTGAATGAGCAAAGGAAATATGAGGGAAATTTGGAGGGCATTAATCATGAGTTTTTAGTAAATAACAACTGCATTAAATGGCAATTAGGGGAGTGATTGAAACGATCATAATGGAGTTGAGGAGGAAGATTTGAATTTCAAATTCTGCAATAAATGAGGCTAGCAAGCATAATTCCCGCCCAAAGCATTAGGGTTTTCAAAGTAGGGTTTGCATATTGAACTTTAGATGGGCAAACCACTTACAAAAGAGAATTATATGACCTTGAAAACATGCAAGTCATTCAATGCTAGCGGTGGAAGTGTAACCAGCCTCACATCAGAATGGTTAGTGGGAGAGTTTTTGGAGGGTAAATTTGAATTGTTTTAATTTAAATAAATTATGACAACAAAAAGTAGATATTAGTTTTACACAACCTAGGTAATTAAGGCTGATAATGAGGCGCCAAAGTGGAATAGAATTAGGGTTAGCAAATGTACCTTAGGATTAGATATAAAGTAGATTAATAACTATTTACACCGCATGCACTAACTGATAGATGTTTTGAATGTTTATACATCAACATAGGATAGTAAAAATATATTATTCTTTTACGCAGGATTGTAAAAATAATTTAGAATCCTTTTTTATGACATTAATCGATCTAATGTAGAAAACTAGATTAATCTATCTAGTCACTTGTTTAATATTCAAGTTCTCATAAAAACCTTATTTTGAGTGTTTTTTAATCTTTCTCACGTGTAAACCTGACTCCATCACCTACTTTACAGAATATAGTATCCCCAAACAAGAATAATGTGATCTTTATCTTTGTCCATTCCTTGTTCTACAGAATATTCTCTGTAAAGTCATGACAAAGAGGAAGAAACAAAGGGTGCTCACATATGTAGGCATAATAATGCTTATTCTGTCTATATTTTTACATGACTCAAACAAAATATTTTTAGAGTTGTTGCTGTAACTTTGCAAGGGTAGTTTGGGGATTAGTTAAGTTTTTATATACAAATTGTTCTAAAATTTGGGAATGTGTAGCTTGACTGATTTGAGATTCTGATTTTAACTACAAACAAGCAATGTACAGTCAATAGTAATTAACCAAAAAATTATTAATAGATTAATTAATTTTTTTCCTTTGAATTTTGTACATTTAATTATGCTATATGAGTTCAGTTGTGCTATTAAAACACATCTTTGGAGACCAACACCGTATACCTACTGCTACTAAATACACTGAAAAAACGTGAAAGTCTTTCTCTCTTCCCCTTTCATCTTTTTCTTTGATCTCTCTCATTCTCCTTTTCCTAGAGTTGTAGTAATTAACAAGGTTTTAAAAAACGGGGCGTTATCGCGCGACGATACTGTTTTTGCTCGATTTAACGGTGGGAATGAATATCACACGAAAACGGCATGACGTAACGCCGTTACAACCACAATATGATGTTACGACCACAACCGACTGTTACAGCTGCAAAAGAAGAACAGAGTTTCCGGATTTTGTTCATCACCTCTTCTATATTTACAGTTCATTACTCCTTCAATTCCTAGATCTCTCCTCCTCCACCGACTCTCTTAATTTTGGTATTGTTATGTAAGTGTACAATATAGATAAAATTAGATTTTAAAGATAAAAAGATTGTCTTTGTATGAATATGGTTGTGAGTATGGACTTTAGAGATGATATTTTTTATGTTTATGAATTCGTGGTTCCATGCTTCAATACTATGACATTTGAAAAGAAGTGAAAAAGAAGAACCTATAAAGAATATAGGTGAGGTGAGTGAGAGAAGGCGGTGATGGTGATTCTGCAGCGTTTTGATTAATTTATATTGTGACGAGCACAATCTATGATGTAATGCAATACTTGTAATAGTCGAAATCGCGAAAACCTTAATGCAATAGCGACCGTGACCGCCATCATTATTTAAAACTTTGGTAGTAAAATACATTTTGCTTTGAATTTTGCATAATAACCAAGTCTGATCACTTCCATAACCTAACAACATGGTATAAATGGTCATTATTTTATTTAAAGTCACAATCAGATTATTACTAATTAATATGGTCCCCAACGACACAACATAAGCAATAGACTTCTTAAATCTTGTTTTGGGCTACAAAGCTCTATTGGTAGCATACAATTGTTGTTAAGGAAAATGTTTGATCGACATCTTAAAAGGTGTGTATACAGTTTGAGAGTGATAAAGGAGGTGACAGGATAGATCTGAAAAATTGATGATGTGATCGAAAGATAGTTAAAAAAAAAGGGTTAATAGGTCTTTATCCCCCTGTAATATAGGTCATTTCCAGTTTTATATTCTGTAAAATTATTTTTTTGATTTACCCTTCTTAAAATATAGGCCAAACAAAAACGAAAATTTCTTGAAAAAAAAAAAATTGTTTTTTGTTTGGCCTATTAGGGGGTAAAGCAAAACAAAAATATTTTACGGGAGGTAAATCAAAAAAATAATTTTACAGGGGAGAAAATCGGAAATGACCTATATTATAGGGGGTAAAGACCTATCCTTAAAACAAATTATATGTTGAATATATTTATGAAAAGAAAGAGTACTTTATAAATCTCATGCAGTGGCGTAGCCAAATTTTTTGTAGAGTCTGGACAAAATTTTGACCACAAATTCACATGTGATATAATATATAATTAATCATAAATCAAAATAAAAGAGGTTCGTCATTTTGTCAATAAAAGTACAATTTGAAATAAGAGAGATGAAACATAACTCGTTAATAGTGTGTTAAATAAAAGGCTTAAATGCACTTTTCACCCCTATGTTTCAAAAAGTTGCGATTTTGGCCCCCTTTAAAAAAATTGGATATTTTGACCCCTTAACTCTTGGCCCTCTTTTGATTAGCTGATTTTATGCTAATTTCTCGGTCTCTGATGTTGTAAACTGGCATGAGGATAGAAGGATGCTAATAAGTGGAGTCCAAACTTGCATGGTGTCCAAACTGGCATGATAAGTGGAGTCCAAACTGATAAGTGGATCCTTCTTTAGGGGGGCCAAAAGTTACACCATGCCAGTTTGGACTCCATTTATCAGCATCCTTCTATCCCCATACCATTTTACACCATCAGAGACTGTGAAATTGTCATAATCTCCATCAAAATCAGCTAATCAAAAGAGGACCAAAAGTTAGGGTCAAAATATCCATTTTTTTAAAAAGGGGACCAAAATCGCAACTTTTTGAAACATAGGGGGTGAAAAGTGCATTTAAGCCTAAATAAAATTATGAGGTAAATGTCATTTTCAAGACATATTTGCGATGAATGTTCGAATAATATCAACATCATCAAGTGACTTAATATCTTCCGTTCGGTGTAATATACCATCAAGTTATTGAACCACACATCGTTGATCTTGTTGGTAACAATTCTTTTTCATGGGCATTTAAGATTATTTTACTAGCTTATTGACAGGGCTTGACAACTGGTGGACTTCCAACTTTTGTGGATGTTGGTAATAGCTTTGGTGCACCCGCTATTGTTGAAGATCCACAAATTAAAATTTAAAATCTGATTTATTATTCCATGTTGTAGAAGTGATTCTAAGTTTTTTTAGGTATGAAGTGATTGTAGAAGTGATTGTAAGTTGTAACTTGATAGTATGTCATTTTGTCTACTAAGCTATTATTATGAATAGTGATTCAAATTTTGTTACCATAAATTAAATAAGCAACGGAGTATTATAGATTTTGATTTCTGTGAGTATTGGTTTGGTTTGAGTATTTAGTTAAGTCACTTCAAAAATTTATTCTAAAAATTGATTATAGTAATCAATAATTTCAAATTCTAACGATATTGATTATAATATTTTATTATATTGATTAAACTAATTTTAGTGGTAATTTTATGAATCATTTATTTTTAGAATTTATAGTATAATAGAAAATTTTAAAAATAAAACAAAACAATGATAAATTTTAGTGACAGCCGTAGCCGTAGATAAAGGTCCATAATGTTTTTAAAATGGTCTCTTTAGAATCATTTACGGTTTTGTCCGTAGGTAAAGGTGGATAACATGCAGTCACAACCATTTGGCAATGACAGACAGATTTAGCTACGGAAATTTGCCCTATAATGACGAAATTTGGTTGTCATTAAAAATCAATTTTCTTGTAGTGATACAAAGAAACTATGGGTTGAGCTTGGACATGTACCCAGGCTAGCCAGGTGGTAAAACCGCCCCTGCTCATATGGAGAAGAGCTAAAGAATGTTCTAAGGACGTGTGATAAGCATTCATAATAATTTAATTTTTAGTAAAAGTATGGTATAGTTAGCATATAATCAAAAGTATTCTCTTCGTTCTAAACTAAGTGAGTTATTTCATAAATATTAAAAAACAAATGTACAAATGAAAGAAAGATAAAAATAGTTTTAAATATATTTGTCTAATATTGGTGCTTTTTTTTTTAAGAAATCAAAATGATATATTAAAACGAAAAACGAACTATCTTTCCGGCACAAGGTGTACCATAAAAGACATTCGAAAATACAGTAAATGTTCAACAAAAATAAAACAAATTAATCAATCCCCACACAAAGGAGTGAGGTTTGGCACCAAGTATGAAAGCTATAATGAAAGATCGCAAATTTAGCTGTAAGCCGCCAAAAGTTGTGCTGGACATTTTTCTTTATTGCAAAATTCCGCACTGACACTCCCATTAGCTAAGACCGATGTCGTCATCGTAGTAACACAATCACACATCCATTTCCTCCAGAGAGTGGGAAATGGAATTTTCTCCATCAAATCATCCAAATATTTCCAATCGACGGAATCATAGGCCTTATCAAAATCAACCTTAAACAACAATAAATCTTTTTTCAATTTTTTGGCCTCATCTACCACCTCATTAGCAACCAAAATACCATTAAGAATTTGGCTTCTTTTTACAAACGCCGATTGGGTGTTTGGGATTACATTACCAATAACAGTTTGCAACCTACTAGCCAAAATCATCGCCAACACCTTATACAAGCTACCCACCAACGAGATGGGACAAAAATCATTCAAACTCTCTAGGAATATTTTTTTAGAATGAGGGAAATGAAAGTACTATATATACCTTTCAGAAGCTTGCTGTTTAGATGAAAATAAGACACAAAATGCATAAGATCATCTTTCATATCCAACCAGAACTCCTTAATGAAGCCAATGTTCACTCCATCAAGCCCAGGACATTTGTAAGTATCACAATCCCAAACTAGGGTTTTAAGTTCCTCCAAGCTGAATGGTTTTGTTATATCTGCCCCTTCCCTAAAAGTTAAAGTGTGGAATTCAAATCAGTGGCTCGGGGGCGCTCCAAGTCTGTCGCTTTGTAATGATTCGAAAAATGATTAAAAATTGCGATTCTGACATTACTAATACTTTCCACCAAAACACCTCCCACATCAATTTTAGAGATGGCATTGAGATGCCGGCGACAAGACATAGTCCCATGAAAATATTTTTAGTCAGCATCCCCTTCCTGTAACCAACTTTCGGTAGCCTAAAGACAAACCACGTAACTAGGTAGCCTGAAGACAATTAGGCCACCTCAAACACCAACTTTCCGACAACAAAAATATATCAATATGGCTCATAGAATGCTTGTCACCATGATACCAAGTGAAGCGACGACCAATGAGAGGAAGATCGATTAAATCAATTACATCAATAAAATTGTTGAAGGAGGAGACACCCAAGGCTCTATGCATGATCCCTGCACTACGCCTTTCCTCCGGCACCCGAACAATATTAAAATCACCGCATACAAAAACGTTTTAACCACTATAATTAGCCAATCCAGTTGACAAATTCCCCACAACATACTTTGACTCCCCGCATCACATGGAGCGTACACATTAAATAAAAGAAAATCTTCATTAGACTGAATAAATCGACCATCCACCACCAGTGAGTAAACAACTAGATGCCCCAACCGACGATCTGAACGAGAAGCATTGATGGGAGCTTCCCCATAAAGTAAAGCAACTAAAATCATCCACCTTGGCAAGTTTAGTTTCCTAAATACAAATAATAGACAACTTTTTTTCCCCAACCAACTTCCTCACCTCTTTTCTTTTTTCAAAACCACCTAGCCCCCTTATATTCCATGAAACAATCTTCATTGAAAACCACCCACTCACCTAACACCACCGCCCCTTCACCAGCCTCCTACTCCCTCACTGCCCTTCCTTCAACATCTCCCTTACAAAATCGTCCCCCCTTCAACTTGACCCCTCTGACTCCCTCGGTATAAAACAATAAACATGTTTGCTATATCCCCATTAAATTTCACACCAATCGCCTTCCCAATCCCCAAAAGTCCTCTACAACAACCTCCTCATTACCATGTAAAACAACCCAATTTTTTCAATCTGTGTTAACTGAAGCCTAAGAAGTTTCAGACGAACTATGATTACCCCCCGCTTGTACCTACAAGCCATTACTCCCTGAACCACAACAACGTTTATACGAACCTATTTTTTTTAATTCCTTGAGGACTGTTTTTTGATTCTTGGTCGGCATCCTAGCAACCTTTTTTAGACTAACCATAGGATGACGCAGAACACTATCCGCTTTCTTCTTAGTTATCTGTTTCGTTTTTTGAGAGTTACTTGATTTATTTTGTCCTGAGTTAGACACAAAAATTACACCTGTATCCCCATGATTATGATGAGACAACCACTCCACACTCCACGGCCCCTTCACCACCTTCATATTCCCATCCGAATACTTTGCAAAGCGATCAAAACGTGCAACCTTAGCAAAAACTCTAAAAACACTAGCGACATTCAAAGTTTTAGTCAGCCTACCAACATTCTTGACATTTCTATAACGAACAAAACCATATACCTTCCCTTGAGCTTTAACATTCTTCGCTATGAACAAGTCCTCTAATATGCCACAAACCTCGAAGCCTTGCCTCAAGTATGAATATGGAATTAAATCGAAAACATTTGTGAAATAAAAGGAAACAAACCGTGTTAACGTACAACAGCTTTCCGAGACTGCACCACTACCATAGCCGCGCTGAATTGGCTGTCGTCATTTCGAAATAATTTTTTTGCAAATGAAATTTTATTATATTTTTAATAATTTTAAGTAAAATATCAATCTGATTAGGGTTTATTTATTTATATATTTGCCATGAGAACCTCGCGGGGTTATTTTATTCAAAAGAATATTTGGGGAATTTTGTTGACCACGTTGAGAGCATAATAAAATTTAGAAAAGCATAGTGATATATCTGGCAGTTAGGTAGGATATCTGACATAGTAATAATGATGTAAATAATGTACTCTGTTCCCTCAGTCCTTATCTTATCGCATCACTCGGTGAGTACATAACGAGAATAATAATTTTCTTTAGAGAGAATTCCTTAAAGGAAAAAAATCTTTAGAGAGAATCTTAACCCATCCAAAACTGATTATAGTTCTAAAAGTAAAAAATTTACAATACAAAATAATGTAATTATTGTTAAAAGAAACTGAAAAAATTATATTTTTAAGATAAAGTTTGTATAAAAGTAAAAAAAGTTCATTTTTTTACACTTTTTTACTAGTATTGTGAATAATTCTTAAAGCTATTTGTCAATATAAAGAGCAATTCTTTTTATATTCTAACATCAATTTTGATGGATTAAGTTCATAAAGAGCTTTACCCTAACTAAATATGAGATCCAACAACAAAATAGTGTGATTGCATCCGTCAGATTAATTGTTCCTAAAATCGAATACCAAATTTTCATTAGAAAATTTATTTATTTTGTCAACATCTCATATTTTCCACATGCTTGTACCATAATAATTAAATAAAAGTCTTGTTTACTTCTTTACTTGTATATATATAGAGCATATGTAATTGATCACAGCACCAAAACACATACACAATATTTACATTCATTAAGCAAAACCATGAAACCTGTTTTATCCCTCACCCTTTCTTTCTTCCTATTTGCTTTTATCACCAATCTTTCACCAAACAATGCTGTTCAACCAGTATTCGATAAACATGGTAACCCTCTTACCCCTGGTAGCCAATATTACATTTTACCAGCAAGTGATAACCCTAGCAGTGGAGGACTAACCCTAGACAAAGTTGCTGATTCAGACTGTCCACTAACTGTCATACAAAACAATGCTGTAACTGGTTTACCAGTTAAATTTACCATACTAGAAAACATCACTAGTAATATCGTTACAGGTACAGATCTTGAGATTGAGTTTACTAAGAAGCCAGATTGTGCTGAATCTTCAAAATGGTTGTTGTTTGTTGATCATAATACTCAACTAAGTTGTGTTGGTATTGGTGGTCCTGCTAACTATCCTGGTGTAGAAATAACTAGTGGTAAATTTTTGATCTTGAAACATGGATCTGGTTATAGGGTTGGATTTTGTTTGGATACAACTGGAGATTGTGCTTATATTGGACTAGAAAAGTTGAATTCTGGTGAAGGTGGATCACGTTTGATTTTGACTGTAGCTGATGCTTATTCTGTTGTATTTGTTGATGCTGCTTCTATTAATACTATGTCTAATCAAGGTAATGCAAATAGTGCTTTGCCTATTTAGTATGGGTTTTGATGAATAAGTGGAGTAATTGTATTTATTCCTTTCTTAATGAATAATTGCACTTGCTTTGATCGAAGAACTTGATCTTGTATTCCATTATGCTATGTTTGTTGTTGATGATGCTTTTATAATTAAGATAATTAACTTAGCCAATTGACTAATATTTTGTTCAAGATTTATGATATGAGTGATAAAAGCTCGACTTTATAACCTCAAATGATATTATTTGAACACCATCTTCTTCGAATCTCACCATTCATTTTTTGATTTAAACATAGACATATGGAACAAACACGGACCTGGATTGTCTGATGTAACTGCTTCACGCAGTGGTTGTTGTTAGCCATAGAAAAATGATCCAATGGTTCAGATTTGTTCTACTAGTTTTCATACAGTTTGATCTCAACCACTGGTATTTGATCAGACGGTTAAGATCTCTTACCGCATTTTACACGAATTTTGACACCAAGTACTAATATCATACATATTGTATCATATGTATTGTTTCCTGTATTTTGATACCAAGTACAAACATCATACGTAATAACTTTATTAACCTTAGAGTACTTTGTTCATTGTTTGAGTATTTTGTTAACCAGTAAAATCTAAATCATTAATCAATTATGGTACTTCCTTAACCATTTGCACAAAATACTTCATTAAGTGGGCTGAGAGTGAAACCTTCTTTTTAACCCAAAAAAAATAAAAAATGCACAAAATAATAGAGTGCTTTGCACAAATATTAGAGTGTTGTGAATCATTACAACCTATTGTTTTACATGCTGAAGTGAAAAACATTTGGATTTGACAGCTTCATGTTTCAAAAAAGTATAAGAGCATCTCCAGTGATTAACACTATTGATGGTGTTTCTGTAGGCTCTATTGTGCTGCATCATGATAAACAACTCACACATTTATTTACTCCAATAGTGAACATTAAAAATCTCAGATTGGGTCCCACATCTTTAACTTATTCTATATTTCAACTTATTGGAACTTAAAGCAATGCATTTTATTTAACTGTGTTCACAAAGTAACGTTACTTCAGAAAGTAACGGTTAATCCACTATGGTGGACTCCAGTGGAAAATCAGCAAAATGTTGGAATAACAAAATTTACATGTTGGCGGGCATCATAAAATACCAAACGTTGGAGTTTCTCTAATGTTACCGGTGCTTACAATTATACTTTCATGGATCAAACTAACTATGCTGAACACAAATTACCACATCCCTATGAAATTTAACATTTTTTTTCGGTGTTTGTTACTTAATCATATTTCAACAACAAATAATTTAAATCAGAGAAGGGTCTTTTAATCAAATGTTCAATTTTGTGCGGGTGGTTCTAGCCTTTAGAAGAATGTCAATCATATTTTTTTGTCTTGTGTTTTTTTTTTTAAAGAATCTGGGTTTCTATTTATAGTTGGTTCAAATTTACTACGGCTCTACCGGCTCCTTTGACATATCATTTACTTCAATTTAGATCATTGATCAGTTACTTCAATTCTGCCATTTTGCACAAGGTTTCTTTGGACAGAAGAAGATGCAAACCCGAGCTACCATTTTTTACTAGGCGGCCCCTACTAAGAATGGTTTCATAGGTCAGGTGTATGAAAAGATCAGTTTTTCAGTTTTTTTTTTGTCAAATATCTCTTTCGGTTATTTAATTTTGACAAAAAATACTAGGTTAATCGTTTAAGTTTTTTAAGCTTTAAATAAGTCATTTAAGTTGTTAATTGAATGCATTGATACCCTTTTTAGGACCTATTTGAAACATAAAAACTCAAAACTTTAAATAGGTGCATTAAATAAACAACTTAAATGACCTATTTAAATGACTAACCCAGTATATTTGTAAAATTAAAAGATCAAAAGATGTATTGGGCCTTTTTTTTCTAACCTATGCCACACTTTTCCATTAAACTTTGAAAACAACCTTCTCCAACACATTCACTTCCTTCCCCAAAACCAACCTCTCCAAAAGCACTTGAGATGAAGATTGAACCGAGAAGACCCCTTCCTCCTCTGGATTCCACCACCACACATTCTCCACCTCGAAAACTTTGTGAGGTTATCAACAAATCATTAATTAGCCCCTCCTCCACATACAAAAGCCCACCTCCTCCAAGAGAATGACCAATCATGAACACCTGAACCCCAAACATCCCCTCCATCGCTGTTGGAACAAGGGTGTTCAGCAATACCACTTTTAGTTTTGATGATAACAAGATATTAAAAATTGTCAATTGGATATGCTAATATTTGTTTAAGTGTGCAGGATCTTAGTCAAGATTTTAATCTTAGAAAGCATTCTGTAAGAACAAACGAAGAGCAAAATTCTCTAAGAAGCTTGTTGCTTGTGATTCTAAAGTCCAAAAAAGTCTGAAGAATCATCAGAAGCTGTTTCGAGAGGTTCTGAAGACTCAGAGAATCTGAAGAACAAAAGAGCGTCTGAAGTTTTGAAGAGAGTCTGAAGTTCTGAAGAGAGTCTGAAGCGCATCAGAGTCTGAAGTGCTACAGAGAGTCTGAAGACTACAAATTGAAGATTTGCTTAGAAGGTTTTCTGAAGGCATTTTGATGCAGAAGAAACGTTCGTTTGGAGTAACGGCTAGCTTCAAAGTCAACTTGAGCATGAGATGCTTAACGACAAAGAATGCAGGAATAGGACAAAGTACTTTGTACGAACTCTGTTTCCACTACTCCACTACCTCGTACTTTTGGCAGCTGTGTCTACCGGTGATTCGCCTCAAAAGAAATGGAATTCAAAATTTGTATTTGAAGGACGATTACCATATCAAGCAACAGATCAACAACAATTGATCAAGCTTCCAGAAGACTCTATGATGTGCTGAATTGTCTCAACGTCTCTTTCCAACGCCTATATAAAGGATAGAAGACTTGAAGAATATGTTGGACTCTACAACTGAAAAACTACGCTATCAAGCTATTGTATTTTCTCTGAGTCAAGCCAAAAACACATCAACAACTTAGGAAATTCTTACAAACTTTATATCCTAGAATTTCTAAGTTTATCAGAAAACAGAGTCTCTTTGTTCTATAATTGGAACACGTTTGATTGTTTATCAAGTGTTCAATCTCTATTCAATTTTCTGTAAATTGTGACAGAAGTCTCTTGGTTGTGTCCTTGAGCAAAGAAGTCTCTTAGTTGTGTCTTTGAGCATTTGAAGTCTCTTGCCTGCGTGCTTGAGCATTGGAAGTCTCTTGCTGTGTGTTTGAGCAACTTGTAATTGTTAATTACATTTTAGTGGAACTCTCCTTGTAAGTGCAAGGGGGACAGGACTACTTCCGGTTTGTGGAAGGAACATGTATAATTTCTTGTATTCTCTCTTTTCTTTATCTCTTTATCATTTCTGCTGCAACAGACTCTGGTTTTCCATCAGAACCTGAACTCATTCAGACTCTGATCCTGGAAAACAGATTCTTCTTTTAAGAGTTGCGAAAAAGTAAACACAATCCAACCCCCTCCCCCCCTTCCTGTGTTTTTCTCACCTTCAATCGCCTCTTTTTGATTGGAGATAGAGAAAAGGCGAGGGTAAACATAACAAAGGGGAGAATTACCCACCCATTTATCCAACCAAAAACTTGTCGATCTACCATTTTAAACCTTTCTCACCACCCCCTCTTTGAACCAATTAAAATTGATTCCCTCCTCTAAACCACACAAATCTTTCCACCACTTGGAGGCCAACCTTGGGTGTGCCTCATCACACAATCCCAACCTACCATCCCTCCCCCTTCCATATTTATCCACTAATACCCTTTTCCATAAAGATTGATTATCATGAATCAACCGCCATTTCAACTTCACTAAGAGGCTTAAATTAAACAATTTCACATCCTTAATCCCCAAAGAAACTTCATTTGGATACGAACAATCATTTTAAGCACCTTCACCGGCACTTTCAAAAAAGATAGATAAAAATTTGGGATTGAATTCAACACTGAATTTAGAAGGACAATACGTCTCTAAGCTCATATATTTATTCCCCCAAGAATGTAATTTACTCCTCAATTGCTCTAGCAATGGTTCCCACATGGCCGGCTTACTCGAATTAGCTCCAACCGGTAACCCCAAGTACTTAAAAGGTAAAACCTCTTACCTAGAATTCAAGAATCCACGCGCCATATCCATAAAAGCCGACGATACGTTTACTCCAATCAACGAACTCTTTAAAAATTTATCTTTTAGACCCGAAGACATTTCAATCCCCCTTAAAATCGCCTTTAATGTCCAAAGATTTTGGATCAACGCCTCTCCTATGCAAAGTGTGTCTTCCGCATATTGTAAATTCGACACTAAAGTACCTCCATTATTCAACTCAAACCCCATAAAAGTAATTCATTGTTTGTATCGCCATAATGCATAATGTTTAATATGAGCATGTTTATGGAGTGATGATCTAGAAATTTTTGTGTATGTAACATATGGTCATATAGAAGCAGCGGAAATGATAAGTACGAAAGAGTTAATTTATTTAAATTTTATTTTACATTGTATTATATTTGCCATGAGAGCCACTCAGGGTTAGTTTATTTAAAGTAAAATTTGGGCAATTTCGTGGAACATGTTGAATTAATTTTTTATTCCATGAAAGAATCCACATGCTTGTATAAAATACAATCGTAATAATTTAATCATGGAAGCCAAAAATCTTGTTTATTCTTTACTACTATATATATTGAATATAGGTAATGATCAAAGCACCAAAACACATAAACAATATTTATAATCATCAAGCAAAACCATGAAACCTATTTTATCCCTTATCCTTTCCTTCTTCCTATTTGCTTTTTTTATCACCAATATTACACCAAACAATGCTGTTGAACAAGTATTTGACATAAATGGTTCCCCCCTTACCCCTGGTGGCCAATACTACATTTTACCAGAAAGTGATAACCCTAGCAGTGGAGGACTAACCCTAAACAAAGTTGGTGATTTAGAGTGTCCAGTAACTGTCTTACAAAACAATGATGTAACTGGTTTACCAGTTAAATTCACCATACTGGAAAACAGCACTAGTAATATCGTGATCGGTACAGATCTTGAGATTGAGTTCACTAAGAAGCCAGATTGTGGTGAATCATCAAAATGGATGATGTTCGTTGATCATGACACTCAACTAGCTTGTGTTGGTATTGGTGGTCCTGCAAACTATCCTGGAATAGAGACAATCAGAGGAAAGTTTTTAATAGTGAAGCATGGATCTGGGCATGTTTATAGGGTTGGATTTTGTTTGGATACAACTGGAGATTGTGCTTATATTGGACTGCAAGTTTTTAGTTCTGGTGAAGGAGGATCACGTTTAATTTTGACTGCACTTGATGCTTATTCTGTTGTATTTGTTGATGCTGCTTCTGTTAAATCTGGATCACGTGCATTGCCTATTTAGTATGAGATGTAATGAATAAGTGGAGTTAATTAATAATTATACTTGGTTTGTTGGAATTGATGATTTTTTTTAAGAGGAGTTGATGTTAATATGCCTAATCCCTACACATATAGAGTTTAGTTACACATGATTATGCAACTTACAATACAAAGAAGAGAATAACAAGATGTTACATCAAAATGAAGTATCTGAAAGGTAGAATAACAGATGAAATTATTCTATGACGGAATGTGTTTGAAGTTCACAAAACTCCATAAAACACTACAAATTTTACATCCACCAAGAGAGAGATACGGGACAGGATTGTGGAGGACCTTTGAAGACTTTTAAAGGCAAAAGACGTAGTAATGGTTCGAAGATCTGTAGCGAAGTGGCTTAAATAAAGAGCTAGTTCAAAGTACTTTCATAGATGTATTAAGAATGGGCTGAGTTCTAATCAGTGGCGGAGCCAGGACCCTCACTCAGGGGGTGCAAATTTTTTAATGACAGAACTTAGATATATTTTGTATTATATTTCTCTGTTTTTATTATATTTCTTAACCTAACTATCTATAATTTCTTTAAATCCATACATTTTTTTGAAATTATTTAAACTACATAAATGTATTTTAAGTTAAGAACAACACTTGCTAAAAAAAGAAAAGTTAAGAACAATACACAAAACATTTTTTTTAGAGAACAATACACAAAACATCTTAAATAATGCATATAAATTTTGTCTGTTTGTCTCATTTTTGCCAAATAAAGAAGAAAAATATTCAGAAAAAAGAAGATGAATGTTAATTATTAGCATTAACTAATGAATTAAAGAAAATGAAAGGATTGAAATGGAATAACAAATGATGGCAAAGCCTAAATCATAGGCCTGGTGACTTTCAACAACAAAAGGTGTAAGGTTCAGACTGAGACACACACAACAGTGGGTATACACAGGTTTAGATTTTGGGCAACTTTGGTGCAACATACAATTTCAGAGTGTGCAAGTCCTACTTCCAATAGGGTGGGTACTGTGGTTTTCAAAATCTCAGGGTGTGCAGCTGCATACCCTCACTGTAGGGTAGCTCCGCCCCTGGTTCTAATACTATTAAAGCGTTCAAGGTTAACAATGTGTGAGGGCAATCACCTTTGGAGGTGCATAAGGAGGTTGTGTATTTTTTTAGAAATTATGTTAACTCATTGGGAAAGGCTGAAGTTAGATGGAGCTCCTCTCTCTAGTCGATCTACAAAGGAAAACAAATTTTTGATTAAACCGTTTTTGCCGGGTCTAGATGGCTTTAACTTTGCTTTTATTAAAGAGTTTTGGTATTTGATGAAAGATGAGGTGTTCATTTTGTTTGATCAATTTCATGGTAATAAGGTAGTTCCAAGATAATTATTGGCATATTTTGTGGCTTTAATTCCAAAATTGGCTACTCCGTTCACTTTGAAGGACTTCCAACCAATTTCTTTACTAAGAAACCTCTGTAAATTACTTTCAAAGGTGTTGGTGGCGAGGTTGTCGGGGTAGATGAATTCTATTATATCATCTTCTCAAACGGCATTTTTAAAGGTTAGAATTTTGGTGGATGAGTTGTTGGTAATTATTTAGGTGGTTGATTTTGCGAAAAAAAATCAAGAGGAAGTGTTTGATTCTTAAAGTTGACTTTGAAAAGGCGTGTGAATTGTGGATTTTTGGAGTATATGATGGTGAGAGTGGGTTTATGTCCACAGTCGGTGGCGTGGATAATGTTTTGTGTGTGTGGAGGAAGTATGTCTATCCTAGTGAATGAAACAAGGAGATCCTTAATTTGTTTAATGATTTTAAGTTTAGTTCGGAGGAAATATTACTCCTTCAATATTTCAATCACACGTTTTGTATAGGAGCTGCAGTGGTGGAATGCTTTGGATTTCAAAGGAATTGTTAACGGGTTTTGAGATGCCATCCAGGTTGAAAGTAAATTTTTTCTCAAAAGTTGTTTGATCGGGGTTAATGTTCCAAATGATTTTATGAGTATTGCGTGTAATTTTTTGAATTGTTGCGAAGAAACCCTTCCGTTTAAGTACTTAAGAATTTTGGTGAGGGATAATCCAAAGAGTATGCCTACTTGGGGAGCTGCTCCTAGAAAAGTTAAGGAGGAAGCTTGATTCTTGGGGGAATAGGTACATAAGTCTTGGTGGCCGTATCGTTCTTCTTAATGCGGTGTTAAACTCGATACCTAAATTCTACCATTTTTATTTGAAGATGTCGGCTAAGGCATGTACATTGATTGTAAATATTCAAAGAGGATTTCTTTAGGGATGGTGTTAGAGGTTTGTAAGTTTCTATGGGTTAAGTGGAAAGCGGTGTGACAACCTAGAGAAAATAAAGGTTTAGATGTGAGGGTTGTAAGGGTGATCAATTTGAGTTTGTTGGCAATATGGAGATGGAGGTAGTTAAAAATTGAACATGCTTTGTGGAAAGAGGTGTTGGTGGAGAAAAATAGAAGTGGCGTGGGAATATTGTTGGTTTACAGTGAGGTTATGTGCTCGTGGTTCGCATCCCGATTGTGGAGGGATTTAGTGTTTTTAGAGGAAAATGGGAGTGGTACTTGGTTTAACTCGTAGGTGGCGAGGCAAGTAAGGAACGACCAGATCATGGAAAAACGTTTTTTTTGGGGGGGGGGGGGGGGGGGCGGGGATCCCCTTTATGTTTGCAATTCCCTAGACTTTTCTCAACTTCAAATCATCAAGAGGTATCCGTTCGGGGAATTTGGGTGTTGTGTGTCTTGGAGGAGGAATTTATTTGTGTGGGAAGAGAAAGTGTTGGAGAATTTGTTAGAGGTGTTGAAGGGAGTTTTTTGTACCCAAGAGGAGGATTATTGGAAGTGGAGACCAGAGGATAAAGGTTTGTTTTTGGTAAACTCTATTATAAAGTGTTGGAAAAATTGACTGTGTGGGAAGATAGTTGGGGCGATATGGAGAAGAAGGTTGGGGGATACTTTTGGAAAGGCCAAGCTCCTTTATGGGTGGCGGCTTTTTCTTGAAAGCTTTTACTTGATCGTTTTTCGACAAAATATTATCTTATTAGTCATAACATTTTTCCTTTAGAGGATTTCGGGAATTGTATATGTTGCATGATAGGGAAAGGGAAAATTCTAATCATTTTTTCTTGTGCTATGATATCTAAGGTGTGGAAGTCGATTATGCAGTGGTTAGATTTTATGTTTATCACTCTTCCGAATTTATTCGTTCACGTGGAATATTGGAGTAGTGAGGCGTCAAATGAAAAGTTGTGGAAAAGGTATTGGCTTATCTGACATGCGACGAATTGGGTGATTTGGATCATAGAATTTTCATAATATGGTTAAGGGGGAGGATGAATTGGTGGAGGAAACTAAAACGTTGTCTTGATGATGTACTTTGGCTAGATTTAAGGTTCCAACTTTTTGGATTATGAGTGGTTTTGGAATCCTAGAGATTGCCTAATTCGATGATATGGAGTGGGTATGCTACTGCGTTAGTGTTTTTTACTAGGCTTGTTATTGATTGGAGGGTTAGTTCATAGTGCAGGAGGGGTGTGTTGTTGGAATAGTGCACCTTTCGATAGAGGGCTTCTCTTATGCATTGTTTATCTGTTCCTGTTGATTTTTGATGTTACAACAGTTCCGTTTTAATTTTAGGGGAGGGGCAGCAATGGCCGTTCTTGTTTACGGCAGATGTTGCTGCATATTTACGGCACTGAGTTGTTTTGTATTCTGTTATGCTGTGGCATGTTTTGCGCGTCTTGTGCAAGCTTGACCTTTAATAAATTTTTGTTGTTTAAAAAAATAAAACACCTTGTACTGTGAGATTTCATTGGAGAAAGGATAAACAAATATTATTCCAGTAAATAGGGTCGGCTACATGAATCAAACGTTAAAATGTTCTATAAAATACAATGTATTTCCATAACTCATTTATCTTTAGATCTATCATAATAGTTTCTCTTAACATTCAACGATTATGTCTTTCTCCAACTCTTGGTAATTTAGAATTACCAGTAACTGTCTTACAAAATATTGATGTAACAGGTTTACCAGTTAAATTCAGCATTCTAGAAAATAGAACTAGTAATAATATCTCAACAGGTACTGATCTTAAGATTGAGTTCACTAAGAAGCCTGATTGTGCTGAATCTTCCAAGTGGTCGATGCTTGTTGATCATGAATCATAAGGGCTTGTTTGGCTATTTATATTATATAAAGATATTTGCAATGGAACAATCTGGAGGTGTCATTTTTAGAACATAGCTAATAGACTGACCATTGCTAGATATATTTACCGAGACACGATCATCACAGCTCGATAAATAGCTTTACGTTTGACTTGGGTACCATGTTATATCTGCAAACTCATGTTCATGCCCAAAAGTAGCAGCTTGATCACTCAAATCCAAATCACTTTTTTCCAAATAAGTGATGGATCGCTTGAACTTGGGCTCTAGTTTTAGAGTAACCTACAAATTCAAGTGATTAGCAATTATCTTAAAAAATAAAATAAAATCATTAGCAATCATCTTAATTAAGCTATTTTACATTATAAAAAACATGATAGACTCAAAAATTATAACATAGTTTATCATCTCGAATAAACTAAGACAATCGCTACAGTACTCAAATATTTGTGTGTGTACCGATACACCTGATGTTTAAGTTAATAACAAAATGTGTTTTGTTTTTTAAAAAATATTTTATATCATCAAAATTATAATTAGCTAAATCTTATCTACTAAAAATTCCGGCGAAATAAAATGTAATCTTTTTATATCATTTAAAATCATAATAAGCTATACTTATAAAATTGAACATTGATGAGTTTTTGCGATAAATTGTAAAAAATTGTATAATTTTTATAAACAATGGAATGCTATTTTTTCAAATAAAATGATATTTCTTATAATATAAAAATACACAAATAACTTTTTATCATATTTAATCAAAGAAATCCTACTGGATAAAGATTTAGGTCAAGCATTCCCAAATCGAACAATATAGCAAAGCACAACACAGAAACAACAAATATATGAGATAATAACGTTAATGATTTCCATTTGATCAGAACTGAAATTTTAATCCATGAATTGAGTTTTGTCTTCTCTCCCACAAATCTAATTAAGAAAAAACATCATTATATTAAATAGGAGAGAAGTATGCTAAATAAAAAATGCAAATATTAACAAAACGAAATAAATAACCTGGGATCCCATCAAGATCGATTCATTTATGAAACATATTCGATGTATGGATGAGTGGTTGATTGATATTGTACACTCCTTTTATAAAAAAAAATTGCAAACGAGAAATAGAGTTTATGAAAAGTGGTGTAACTTTTGCTAGTGTAATAGAAAAGTAAATGAAACCACAAATTTATAACGGGCTTAAAATGAGATGATGACGTCAAGTATATACGCAACAAGAAATTTCTCTCATAAGCATCTAACACAAAATTTTGTTAGATTCAATACTACGAGGTCACTTCCTCATTAAACTTTATGAAAATAAGAGTACAATTTAAGATATATATTTTAGTAAAATAAAATAAAATAAAATAAAACAAACGTACATGCTTACCTTGCTTTAATACAACTCCCTCTATCTCAAATTAGATTTTCGGTTTAATTGCATGTTTGATCTCTTATGTTTATTTAGGTTTTAAATTGGTCCCTTATGTTTTAAAAGTTTTAAGTTGGTACAAAACATTACTCACGTTGAAATAAGTTGGTCCTTTTAGTGACATGATATCGAGTTTAATAAAATTAAAAAATGTTTTAAAATTGTTTTTCTAAATAAGTTAAATTTCATCACTCATATTCTCAACCCGAATATCTTAACGGTCAAGTGACGGAAGGGACTAACTTATTTTAAGGCGGGTAAAGTTTTGAGCCCACTTAAAAAATTTAAAAGATAAGGGACCAACTTGAAAATTTTAAAACATAAGAGACCAACTTAAAACTTAAAATAAACATAAGAAACCAAACATGCAATTAAGCCTAGATTTTGTCTTTACTATTTTTCTTTGATAAATACAATATTTATTATTATTTTCCATTGTCATACCCTAATTTGTTGCATCTCAACTTCTCTAACTACTCCACCAACCATAATTTTTTTGAAGAAGTTAAATCCACCGACTACAATTAATAAATGTGTTTTAGTAAATAAATATATTTTGCCATTAAAATTTACATTATTAAGTATTTTCTTAATACACGTGTAAAACTAAAAAATGACAGAGGGAGTGTAAGGAGAGAGGGAAAGGGGGACGGAAGAGAGATAGAGAGAGATGGTGTTAGGAATGGAACCACCGACGGAAACGTGTAAAATATTTGCGCAACATCGCATTGGTAATATCAGTATCTAACACTGAATTTGTTTGACTCAATACTATGATGTCACTTTCACATGCATTACACGAAAATAAAATGATGGAATAGATATATGTAATTGAAATAATAACACCTATCGACATGGTCGAAAACTATTACGTCAGCATAGAAAATTGAAATTAATGTTTTGGACTTAATTTCCCATTTAATTCCATATTTGATCATGCTCATGAAAATAGCCCGATCTTATTAATATTATATCAGTCTAAAATTTGAGGGTTACCATAAAACAATGAACTATCCGCCAAAGTTTATTAAAATAGAAAAACATTAGAGAAACCTTCGAAACATTAAAAAAATGGTCTTTATTGAGTAGATTATGTCCACGGATGTTATTTAAATCCTAGGACATTCATTTAAAAACTAGTCACATGCACTTAATTGTACAAAAGTTGTATAATTTTAAAAATATTTATTCTTTCGGAACAGACCTTGGGTTGTCAACGATCCAATAGCAGTCCATCAATTGCCTATGGTTTTCATAACATTTTGTAATATTTTCATTTCGAGGCATGTAATTATATTTTTTCCGAAACCAACCAGTTCTATGGTGTTTTTTCATGTAATTCAAGGAAATATCATGAAAATCGGCAAAGCAAAGCATCTTATGAGGTTTGGGAATACAATGACGAAAGTCTCAAGAGGCCTTTGAAGATATTAGAATAAGGAAAAGTTATGTTCCAAGTCCCAAGACAAATTCGATGGAAGAAAACACTCAAAAGACGAAGAAACATGTGATTACGCGGAAAAAAGAGTGTTGGTGCGCCCCTGAGTGTCATAGAGGCTCCGCCAGGTGCGGAAAAATGCACTAAGTCAATTGTTTATGATTGCGGGACTTTTGTAATGTTTTCTACATTTAAGGTTGTAATTATATTCTTCCATAAACATAGCAATTCTAGGGTGTTTTGATGTAATTCACGAAGAAATCAAGAAAATCGGTTGTCGCGTCATTTTTCGGAGATCAAGGCTATTTGATTAGCTTTTGACTCACTATTTATTTCACGACTGATCATTTAATTTTATTTAGAAAAAAGGGAAAAAAGTTCAAATGCCCCATATTTGAAGATTAAGGGTTCGGGGGTTGGTTACATAAAGGGAAGGTATTAGCATCCTTTCTGTTCGTAGTACTCTACGAGAACCTCTTGATTTTATTTAATTTTTGTGCTATAAACTTGCTTGTTTTTTTTGAAAATAGATTTAAAGTGATAAAAGAAAAAAAGAAAAAGGGAAACCTAATTTCTACATTTTTTATTGATTTGAGAGGACGGTCCTAAACAACGGACCGCTTACATTTTCATCTGCTTTCAAGCCGACAGTCCTAAACAACAGACCGCTTACACTTTTTATTTTTGCTTTAGGCCGCCAGTCCTAAACAACGGACTGCTTAAGCTTACCTTTTTGTCTTGTTTCAAGCTGCTAGTCCTAAACAATGGACGGCTCGTACCTACCCGTCATTCCCTTGAGTGTCGTCCCCAGTGCGTCTGGCCCAGGGATGTCATCAAATTTTTTGTCTTCGTTAAACCATCGTTCCAAATTAATACAATAATAGACAATCATTTCCCCAGTGAAGTCGCCATTTCTGTCGCGTCATTTTTCGGAGATCAAGGCTATTTGATTAGCTTTTGACTCACTATTTATTTCACGACTGAACATTTAATTTTATTTAAAAGAAAGTGGAAAAAGGTTCAAATACCACTTTAAAAAAGATTTAGGGTTCGGGGGTTAGTTACATAAAGGGAAGGTATTAGTACCCTTTATGTCCGTAGTACTCTACGGGAACCTCTTGGTTTTATTTAATTCTTGTGCTATAACTTACTTGCTTTGAAAAAAGAAATTTAAAATGATTAAGAAAAAAACCTAATTATCTACATTTTTATTGATTTGAGATGACGAGTGTCCTTTGCCTACGTACCCGTGAGGGATCAAAACCTCGTAGTTCAGGGTAGAAATTGCGTTTTGATTTGTTTGGTGTTTTTTATTAGTTTTGAAAAAGGTTTTAAAATGAAAAGCCAAGTGGCAAAATGAATTTGTTTATGTTTTTTGTATTAAAAGAAAATGACTTAGAGTATGATTAATGTCGATTGCGATTTTTGAGTTATGAAAGAAGTAAAATAAAAGGGATCACTTGATTAAAAAAAAATCAAGGTTTGTTATGAAAATGTTTTTGTGATTTTGTGATTATTTGCATGTTTTTGTTGTTTTTTTTTTTTTGAATAGTTTGACTAAAATATAAACTAACGGAGCAGGAAAGTAAAGCGTCGGTACCTTATGGTGGCGTTGGACCACCACGAGGACCTTTAACCTAAACTAACAAACATAAAAGGTAAACATGCACCCACACACGCACACATGCACCAAAAACTATTACATTGAACCTATTAATACATTCTAAAGTCTGCGGAAAAATAAATATGCATAAAACTAAACTAGATATGTATTTACACTACACCTAATATAGGTTCTAAATTCCATGCGATAATAAAAAAAAAATGACGAATAAGAATTAATGTGCAGCCTAATCTAACAAGCATAAGGATAATAAAATGCAAAGGAAATAAAAAAAATGCAAAAGAAACTAAAATGCATGAAGAAATAGAGATAAGAAAAAAATGAGGTGCAAATAGGGAGGGGCAGTCAATAGAAATGGAAGAAAGTTGAAGATGGGCTTTGGGACAAGCCAAGGGGTGCTGGGTTGTGGATCGGTTCGGGAAGACCCTGCTGGGTCGGTTTTCTGAACCGGTTCGGTTTAGTAAATGGATAGTATAAATAAGGGTTGCTTGTTCTTTTTTATTCATTTCAAACCCTTCATTCTCTCTCTACCCTTCATTCTCTCACTAAACTCTCTCCTCTCTCCTGTTCTTCTTCTCTCTCTTGTTCTTTCCTCCCCCATGAGTTTTCCGGCGAGCCTATGAAGGCCGCTGTCTCTTCCAGTTTCCGGCGCGGTGGTCCGCCGGCCCAGGAGGGTGGCGCCGCCGTGCCGGAGCCAAATAGTCCCTTTTTTTTTTTACTCTTTTGTTTATTTCGCCCCCCTCTTCCCGTTTTTAAACTCAAAATTTCCACAACAGGCGTATTCAAGCCTAGATCTAAAAACAAAGGCGAAAAGAAAAAAAAATTACCTTCTCTTCTTCTTTCGAATTCTGGACGGTACGTTCAGTTTTTTCGTCACGACTTTATGTGGTTGTGCTTTGGTTCAGTTATGGTGTTTGTGATTGATGTTGGTGGTACTCGTACGGCCTTGTGACGGTTTCGTTACAGTTGGTTTGTGTTATGGTTTTGAGGCTTCATTGGTTTGGTTTTCGAGATGTATGGTCGATCTGGTTTGTGGTTTGATGTTTTTTGAGACTCTGAGTTTTTTTAATTTGCAGGTTTTCGTGCGTGTTGGCTGCTGGTTTTTTTGTGCGTTTATGGCTGATAAATTTCGGCCCCCCTATGTGTGTGTTGGGTTTCTGTTTTATATTGGTGGTATTCTGATTAGGGTTTGTTGAAAACTCCAGAAAATTGTGGTTGGATTGGAGACTGATACGGCGTGTAACAGCTGTGACTTTGGATTTAGACCTTTTTGGATATTATCAGATTATTTGGACTTTTATGGACATTAAATAAAAAATAAATAATTAAACAAATTAAGACTAATTAAAATAAAATGGAATTAAAAAAAATCAGACGAATTAAAAAAAGAAATAAAAGATGGAAATTGAGAAATGAAGATTAAAAGAAAAATAAAGAGAGACGAGGGCCCACTCGGAACAAAACATGAGGTATTTTAAAATACCTCTCTGCCGAAATTTTTACCGAAAAAGTTAGCGACTGATTATGATCGAACGGCATACGAGTGTAGGTTCAAATGACACGTGTCGGTGTATGAATGTACGATCTTAGGTCAAAAATTGGGGTATGACATCGGCAAAGCAAAACATATGAAGATTAGTGAAGACTTTGGGAAGATCAAGAATGAAGATTCAAGAAGCCTCAGAAGACGTTACAGAGGGAGAAATTATGTCCCACGTCCCACGTCATCTTATATGGAAGCAAACACCCAAAATGATGGATAAAGAAATATTTATACACCGGAAACACGCTCACATGCCCCAAGAGCATGAACCATGTTCCCTGAGCATGGCCATACGCCTCGAGCATGCCTCAGGCACCTCGAGCATGCATTTTCCTTATACTCATGCCTCATAAGCATAGTCTATGCGCCTCGAGCATTGTTATATGCGGGCCAAAACTTCTTTTTGCTACTTTTTAATGCAAAAATCCGGATTTTGGGTCCGACTTCAGGTGGAAACTCTCCCTGTAAATACCAAACATTTCATTCATAATTTCTCATTCATAACGAAATGGTTCAAGAGGATGGCAAGCACTATGAGCTTCTAAGGAGGAGTTTATCTCTCCTAACTCCAAGTTTCTATAGGGTATGTTTTATTTCTTTTGTAATTTGTCTCTAGTTACCATGAGTAACTAAATCTTTTTAGGCTAGGGTTCTAAGATGAACCTCTATTTTGTTTGTTGGATAATTATTTAATTTAAAGTCTTTTATTCAGTTATTTTTTGTTCTCTATTTAGTTTTACTTTATTTTTCTTTCACTTTGGTAAGTTACACACTGATAGGGCTGCCCGTTTGTACAACTAGCGAGAGGGAGAGTGTGCTATGTACTTCTAAGATTCATAGATGAGGGAACCTTTAGAAACACTCGAAAGTCAATCCTATAGAAATTTAGGAACTCTACTTTAAATTTATGTTTCAATTACCACTAAGCAAGACCCCCAAGATCCGTCACATTGATCAGCAGGTGCAACTCCACATGCAGAGGGATATACCAAAATCTATGAGATTAAGACCTGACATGTAAGGATCACCGTGTGACCAGCAGGTGCAACTTGACAGTTGATTAGGTTATATCGTCCAGAGGAATTCATAACTTAGACAGTCTACTTAGAATAACTAAACTTGATTTTATTTTTATTTTTTTAAAACTCGGTATCCGATCCAAGAAAATAAATAGAGGGGATTCTAAGAATCGTAACTGCCACTAACATTCTGCAATCAAAAAAGGTAAAATTTTCTTTTTTGCAAACAGATTAAATTGTAAAACTCTAAACCCTTATCCCTCTATGTACTATTTTGTTCCCAACTAAGTAACAGTTTGGTAACCCTTATTGCTATGGGTACTCAACTATTCACTTTATTACTTGGTAAATGATTTGGTACTCTTGTTTGATTCGACCATAAATTTTTTGGCACCGTTGCTTGGGATTATTAATATTTTCGACTAAACAATTTAAATTACTTATTAATAATTGCTTTGCTATTATCATACTAAAAAAATTATTTCCAATTTTTTTCATACATAAAGCTATGACAGGTATTCTGAAATTCGACCTTGATATATGCAGGACTGAAAGAACACTTCGCAAAATAGCCTGACTTGCAATAACATTGACAAAAAAAAGGAATAAATCTCAATTCAAGATTATTCATCAGAAGCATTAGAAATGGGAGACAGTAATCCTCGCATAACACTAGAAGATTAGGGAGGCTGGATAACTTGGACGAAGTCTCACTTGGATTCTGACAGGTAAACCCATTGGTTTACGATATCAAGAATAGCGTGATAGTAAATTTGAAAACTAACAAATTTGCAAGTAGGGGGTCGGAAGATTGTAACACTCATTTAACACTTTTTTCTACATATGCAGCACCATCAACCTGTCAGGAATATCAGATTCATAAAAAAGACTAAAGTCGAGACCACAGGATAAAGGTTTGTTTTTGGTAAACTCTATTATAAAGTGTTGGAAAAATTGACTGTGTGGGAAGATAGTTGGGGCGATATGGAGAAGAAGGTTGGGGGATACTTTTGGAAAGGTCAAGCTCCTATATGGGTGGCAACTTTTTCTTGAAAGCTTTTACTTGATCGTTTTTCGACAAAATCTTATCTTATTAGTCATAACATTCTTCCTTTAGAGGATTTCGGGAATTGTATGTTGCGTGATTGGGAAAGGGAAAATTCTAATCATTTTTTCTTGTGCTATTATATCTAAGGTGTGGAAGTCGATTATGCAGTGGTTAGATTTTACGTTTATCACTCTTCCAAATTTATTCGTTCACGTGGAATGTTGGAGTAGTGAGGAGTCAAATGAAAAGTTGTGGAAAAGGTATTGGCTTATCTGACATGCGACGAATTGGGTGATTTGGATCATAGAATTTTCATAATATGGTTAAGGGGGAGGATGAATTGGTGGAGGAAACTAAAAGGTTGTCTTGATGATGTACTTTGGCTAGATTTAAGGTTCCAACTTTTTGGATTATGAGTGGTTTTGGAAACCTAGAGATTGCCTAATTCGATGATATGGAGAGGGTATGCTGCTGCGTTAGTGTTTTTTACTAAGCTTGTTATTGATTGGAGGGTTAGTTCACAGTGCAGGAGGGGTGTGTTGTTGGAATTGTGCACCTTTCGATAGAGGGCTTCTCTTATGCATTGTGTATTTGTTCCTGTTGATTTTTGATGTTACAACCGTTCCATTTTAATTTTAGGGGAGGGCCGTTCTTGTTTACGGCGGGTGTTGCTGCATATTTACGACACTGGGTTGTTTTGTATTCTGTTATGTTGTGGCTTGTTTTGCGCGTCTTGTGCAAGCTTGACCTTTAATAAATTTTTGTTAATTAAAAAAATAAAACACCTTGTATTGTGAGATTTCATTGGAGAAAGGATAAACAAATATTATTCCAGTAAATAGGGTCGGCTACATGAATCAAACGTTAAAATGTTCTATAAAATACAATGTATTTCCATAACTCATTTATCTTTAGATCTATCATAATAGTTTCTCTTAACATTCAACGATTATGTCTTTCTCCAACTCTTGGTAATTTAGAATTACCAGTAACTGTCTTACAAAATATTGATGTAACAGGTTTACCAGTTAAATTCAGCATTCTAGAAAATAGAACTAGTAATAATATCTCAACAGGTACTGATCTTAAGATTGAGTTCACTAAGAAGCCTGATTGTGCTGAATCTTCCAAGTGGTCGATGCTTGTTGATCATGAATCATAAGGGCTTGTTTGGCTATTTATATTATATAAAGATATTTGCAATGGAACAATCTGGAGGTGTCATTTTTGGAACATAGCTAATAGACTGACCATTGCTAGATATATTTACCGAGACACGATCATCACAGCTCGATAAATAGCTTTACGTTTGACTTGGGTACCACGTTATATCTGCAAACTCATGTTCATGCCCAAAAGTAGCAGCTTGATCACTCAAATCCAAATCACTTTTTGCCAAATAAGTGATGGATCGCTTGAACTTGGGCTCTAGTTTTAGAGTAACCTACAAATTCAAGTGATTAGCAATTATCTTAAAAAATAAAATAAAATCATTAGAAATCATCTTAATTAAGCTATTTTACATTATAAAAAACATGATAGACTCAAAAATTATAACATAGTTTATCATCTCGAATAAACTAAGACAACCTCTACAGTACTCAAATATTCGTGTGTATCGATACACCTGATGTTTAAGTTAATAACAAAATGAGTTTTGTTTTTAAAAAAAATATATTATATCATCAAAATTATGATTAGCTAAATCTTATCTACTAATAATTCCGGCGAAATAAAATGTAATCTTTTTATATCATTTAAAATTATAATATGCTATACTTATAAAATTGAACATTGATGAGTTTTTGCGATAAATTGTAAAAAATTGCATAATTTTTATAAACAATGAAATGCTATTTTTTCAAATAAAATGATATTTCTTATAATATAAAAATACACAAATAACTTTTTATCATATTTAATCAAAGAAATCCTACTGGATAAAGATTTAGGTCAAGCATTCCCAAATCGAACAATAGAGCAAAGCACAACACAGAAACAACAAATATATGAGATAATAACGTTAATGATTTCCATTTGATCAGAACTGAAATTTTAATCCATGATTTAGTTTTGTCTTCTCTCCCACAAATCTAATTAAGAAAAAACATCATTATATTAAATAGGAGAGAAGTATGCAAAATAAAAAATGCAAATATTAACAAAATGAAATAAATAACCTGGGATCTCATCAAGATCGATTCATTGATGAAACATATTCAATGTATGGATGAGTGGTTGATTGATATTGTACACTCCATTTATAAAAAAAAAAAATTGCAAACGAGAGAGAGAGTTTATGAAAAGTGGTGTAACTTTTGCTAGTGTATTACAAAAGTAAATGAAACCACAAATTTATAACGGGCTTAAAATGAGATGATGACGTCATGTATATACGCAACAAGAAATTTCTCTCATAAGCATCTAACACAAAATTTTGTTAGATTCAATACTATGAGGTCACTTCCTCATTAAACTTTATGAAAATAAGAGTAAAATTTAAGATATATATGTGAGTAAAATAAAATAAAATAAAACAAACGTACATGCTTATCTTGCTTCAATACAACTCCCTCTATCTCAAATTAGATTTTCGGTTTAATTGCATGTTTGATCTCTTATGTTTATTTAGGTTTTAAATTGGTCCCTTATGTTTTAAAAGTTTTAAGTTGGTACAAAACATTACTCACGTTGAAATAAGTTGGTCCTTTTAGTGACATGATATCGAGTTTAATAAAATTAAAAAATGTTTTAAAATTGATTTTCTAAATAAGTTAAATTTCATCACTCATATTCTCAACCCGAATATCTTAACGGTCAAGTGACGGAAGGGACTAACTTATTTTAAGGCGGGTAACGTTTTGAGCCCACTTAAAAATTTTAAAAGATAAGGGACCAACTTGAAACGTTTAAAACATAAGAGACCAACTTAAAACTTAAAATAAACATAAGAAACCAAACATGCAATTAAGCCTAGATTTTGTCTTTACTATTTTTCTTTGATAAATACAATATTTATTATTATTTTCCATTGTCATACCCTAATTTTTTGCATCTCAACTTCTCTAACTACTCCACCAACCATAATTTTTTTGAAGAAGTTAAATCCACCGACTATAATTAATAAACGTGTTTTAGTAAATAAATATATTTTGCCATTAAAATTTACATTATTAAGTATTTTCTTAATACACGTGTAAAACTAAAAAAATGACAGAGGAATGGAACCACCGACGGAAACGTGTAAAATATTTGCGCAACATCGCATTGGTAATATCAGTATCTAACACTGAATTTGTTTGACTCAATACTATGATGTCACTTTCACATGCATTACACGAAAATAAAATGATGGAATAGATATATGTAATTGAAATAATAACACCTATCGACATGGTCGAATACTATTACGTCAGCATAGAAAATTGAAATTAATGTTTTGGACTTAATTTCCCATTTAACTCCATATTTGATCATGCTCATGAAAATTGCCCGATCTTATTAATATTATATTAGTCTAAAATTTGAGGGTTACCATAAAACAATGAACTATCCGCCAAAGTTTATTAAAATAGGAAAACATTAGAGAAACCTTCGAAACATTAAAAAAAATGGTCTTTATTGAGTAGATTATGTCCACGGATGTTATTTAAATCCTAGGACATTCATTTAAAAACTAGTCACATGCACTTAATTGTACAAAATTTGTATAATTTTAAAAATATTTATTCTTTCGGAATAGACCTTGGGTTGTCAACGATCCAATAGCAATCCATCAATTGCCTATGGTTTTCAGAACATTTTGTAATATTTTCATTTCGAGGCATGTAATTATATTTTTTCCGAAACCAACCAGTTCTATGGTGTTTTTTCATGTAATTCAAGGAAATATCATGAAAATCGGCAAAGCAAAGCATCTTATAAGGTTTGGGAATACAATGACGAAAGTCTCAAAAGGCCTTTGAAGATATTAGAATAAGGAAAAGTTATGTTCCAAGTCCCAAGACAAGTTCGATGGAAGAAAACACTCAAAGGACGAAGAAACATGCGATTACGCAGAAAAAAGAGTGTTGGTGCGCCCCTGAGTGTCATAGAGGCTCCGCCAGGTGCGGAAAAATGCACTTGATGACAGGTTATCTTACGTTATTCTTAGCACGTTTTTCAGTCATTTTCAGTAGGTTTTACATGCAGAATAGATGAGCATTAAGTCAATTGTTTATGATTGCGGGACTTTTGTAATGTTTTCTACATTTAAGGTTGTAATTATATTCTTCCAGAAACATAGCAATTCTAGGGTGTTTTGATGTAATTCACGAAGAAATCAAGAAAATCGGCAAAACAAAACATATGAAGATTAGTGAAGACTTTGGGAAGATCAAGAATGAAGATTCAAGAAGCCTCAGAAGACGTTACAGAGGGAGAAATTATGTCCCACGTCCCAAGTCGACTTATATGGAAGCAAACACCCAAAATGATGGATAAAGAAATATTTATACACAGGAAACACACTCATATGCCCCAAGAGCATGAACCATGTTCCCTGAGCATGGCCATACGCCTCGAGCATGCCTCAGGCACCTCGAGCATGCATTTTCCTTATACTCATGCCTAATAAGCATAGTCTATGCGCCCCGAGCATTGTTATATGCGGGCCAAAACTACTTTTTGCTACTTTTTAATGCAAAAATCCGGATTTTGGGTCTGACTTCAGGTGGAAACTCTTCCTGTAAATACCAAACATTTCATTCATAATTTCTCATTCATAACGAAATGGTTCAAGAGGATGGCAAGCACTATGAGCTTCTAAGGAGGAGTTTATCTCTCCTAACTCCAAGTTTCTATAGGGTATGTTTTATTTCATTTGTAATTTGTCTCTAGTTACCATGAGTAACTAAATCTTTTTAGGCTAGGGTTCTAAGATGAACCTCTATTTTGTTTGTTGGATAATTATTTAATTTAAAGTCTTTTATTCAGTTATTTTTTGTTCTCTATTTAGTTTTACTTTATTTTTCTTTCACTTTGGTAAGTTACACACTGATAGGGCTGCCCGTTTGTACAACTAGCGAGAGGGAGAGTGTGCTATGTACTTCTAAGATTCATAGATGAGGGAACCTTTAGAAACACTCGAAAGTCAATCCTATAGAAATTTAGGAACTCTACTTTAAATTTATGTTTCAATTACCACTAAGCAAGACCCCCAAGATCCGTCACATGGATCAGCAGGTGCAACTCCACATGCAGAGGGATATACCAAAATCTATGAGATTAAGACCTAACATGTAAGGATCACCGTGTGACCAGCAGGTGCAACTTGACAGCTGATTAGGTTATATCGTCCAGAGGAATTCATAACTTAGACAGTCTACTTAGAATAACTAAACTTGATTTTTTTTTATTTTTTTTTAAAACTCGGTATCCGATCCAAGAAAATAAATAGAGGAGATTCTAAGAATCCTAACTGCCACTAACATTCTGCAATCAAAAAAGGTAAAATTTGCTTTTTTGCAAACAGATTAAATTGTAAAACTTTAAACCCTTATCCCTCTATTTACTATTTTGTTCCCAAATAAGTAACAGTTTGGTAACCCTTATCGCTATGGATATTCAACTTATCACTTTATTACTTGGTAAATGATTTGGTACTCTTGTTTAATTCGACCATAAATTTTTTGTCACCGTTGCTTGGGATTATTAATATTTTCGACTAAACAATTTAAATTACTTATTAGTAATTGCTTTGCTATTATCATACTAAAAAAATTATTTCCAATTTTTTTCATACATAAAGCTATGACAGGTATTCTAAAATTCGACCTTGATAAATGCAGGACTGAAAGAACACTTCGCAAAATAGCCTGACTTGCAATAACATTGACAAAAAAAAAGGAATAAATCTCAATTCAAGATTATTCATCAGAAGCATTAGAAATGGGAGATAGTAATCCTCACATAACACTAGAAGATTAGGGAGGCTGGATAACTTGGACGAAGTCTCACTTGGATTCTGACAGGTAAACCCATTGGTTTACGATATCAAGAATAGCGTGATAGTAAATTTGAAAACTAACAAATTTGCAAGTAGGAGGTCGGAAGATTGTAACACTCATTTAACACTTTTTTCTACATATGCAGCACCATTAACCTGTCAGGAATATCAGATTCATACAAAAGACTGAAGTGGAGACCGGAGGATAAAGGTTTGTTTTTGGTAAACTCTATTATAAAGTGTTGGAAAAATTGACTGTGTGGGAAGATAGTTGGGGAGATATGGAGAAGAAGTTTGGGGAATACTTTTGGAAAGGTCAAGCTCCTATATGGGTGGCAACTTTTTCTTGAAAGCTTTTACTTGATCGTTTTTCGACAAAATCTTATCTTATTAGTCATAACATTCTTCCTTTAGAGGATTTCGGGAATTGTATGTTGCGTGATAGGGAAAGGAAAAATTTTAATCATTTTTTCTTGTGCTATGATATCAAAGGTGTGGAAGTCGATTATGCAGTGGTTAGATTTTACGTTTATCACTCTTCCGAATTTATTCGTTCACGTGGAATGTTGGAGTAGTGAGGAGTCAAATGAAAAGTTGTGGAAAAGGTATTGGCTTATCTGACATGCGACGAATTGGGTGATTTGGATCATAGAATTTTCATAATATGGTTAAGGGGGAGGATGAATTGGTGGAGGAAACTAAAACGTTGTCTTGATGATGTACTTTGGCTAGATTTAAGGTTCCAACTTTTTGGATTATGAGTGGTTTTGGAATCCTTGAGATTGCCTAATTCGATGATATGGAGTGGGTATGCTGCTACGTTAGTGTTTTTTACTAGGCTTGTTATTGATTGGAGGGTTAGTTCACAGTGCAGGAGGGGTGTATTGTTGGAATAGTGCACCTTTTGATAGAGGGCTTCTCTTATGCATTGTGTGTCTGTTCCTGTTGATTTTTGATGTTACAACAGTTCCATTTTAATTTTAGGGGAGGGCCGTTCTTGTTTACGGCGGGTGTTGCTGCATATTTACGGCACTGGGTTGTTTTGTATTTTGTTATGTTGTGGCTTGTTTTGCGCGTCTTGTGCAAGCTTGACCTAAAATAAATTTATATGTTTAAAAAAATAAAACACCTTGTATTGTGAGATTTCATTGGAGAAAGGATAAACAAATATTATTCTAGTAAATAGGGTCGGCTACATGAATCATACGTTAAAATGTTCTATAAAATACAATGTATTTCCATAACTCATTTATCTTTAGATCTATCATAATAGTTTCTCTTAACATTCAACGATTATGTCTTTCTCCAACTCTGGCAGTGGAGGACTAACACTAAACAAAGTTGGTAATTTAGAATTACCAGTAACTCTCTTACAAAATATTGATGTAACAAGTTTACTAGGTACTGATCTTAAGATTGAGTTCACTAAGAAGCCTGAGTGTGCTGAATCTTCCAAGCGGTCGATGCTTGTTGATCATGAATCATAAGGGCTTGTTTGGCTATTTATATTATATAAAGATATTTGCAATGGAACAATCTGGAGGTGTCATTTTTGGAACATAGCTAATAGACTGACCATTGCTAGATATATTTACCGAGACACGATCATCACAGCTCGATAAATAGCTTTACGTTTGACTTGGGTACCACGTTATATCTGCAAACTCATGTTCATGCCCAAAAGTAGCAGCTTGATCACTCAAATCCAAATCACTTTTTGCCAAATAAGTGTTGGATCGCTTGAACATGGGCTCTAGTTTTAGAGTAACCTACAAATTCATGTGATTAGCAATTATCTTAAAAAAATAAATTAAAATCATTAGCAGTCATCTTAATTAAGCTATTTTACATTATGAAAAACATGATAGACTCAAAAATTATAACATAGTTTATCATCTCTAATAAACTAAGACAATTTCTACGGTACTCAAATATTCATGTGTACCGATACATCTGATGTTTAAGTTAATAACAAAATGAGTTTTGTTTTTTTAAAAAATATTTTATATCATCAAAATTATAATTAGCTAAATCTCATCTACTAAAAATTCCGGCGAAATCAAATGTAATCTTTTTATATCATTTAAAATTATAATAAGCTATACTTATAAAATTGAACATTGATGAGTTTTTGCGATAAATTGTAAAAAATTGTATAATTCTTATAAACAATGGAATGCTATTTTTTCAAATAAAATGATATTTCTTATAATATAAAAATACACAAATAACTTTTTATCATATTTAATCAAAGAAATCCTACTAGTTAAAGATTTAGGTCAAGCATTCCCAAATCGAACAATAGAGCAAAGCACAACACAGAAACAACAAACATATGAGATAATAACGTTAATGATTTCCATTTGATCAGAACTGAAATTTTAATCCATGAATTGAGTTTTGTCTTCTCTCCCACAAATCTAATTAAGAAAAAACATCATTATATTAAATAGGAGAGAAGTATGCTAAATAAAAAATGCAAATATTAATAAAACGAAATAAATAACCTGGGATCCCATCAAGATCGATTCATTTATGAAACATATTCGATGTATGGATGAGTGGTTGATTGATAGTGTACACTCCTTTTATAAATTTTTTCTCTCATAAGCATCTAACACAAAATTTTGTTAGATTCAATACTATGAGGTCACTTCCTCATTAAACTTTATGAAAATAAGAGTAAAATTTAAGATATATATGTGAGTAAAATAAAATAAAATAAAACAAACGTACATGCTTACCTTTGCTTCAATACAACTCCCTCTATCTCAAATTAGATTTTCGGTTTAATTGCATGTTTGATCTCTTATGTTTATTTAGGTTTCAAATTAGTCTCTTATGTTTTAAAAGTTTTAAGTTGGTACAAAACATTACTCACGTTGAAATAAGTTGGTCCTTTTAGTGACATGATATCGAGTTTAATAAAATTAAAAAATGTTTTAAAATTGATTTTCTAAATAAGTTAAATTTCATCACTCATATTCTCAACCCGAATATCTTAACGGTAAGTGACGGAAGGGACTAACTTATTTTAAAGTGGGTAACGTTTTGAGCCCACTTAAAAATTTTAAAACATAAGGAACCAACTTGAAACTTTTAAAACATAAGAGACCACCTTAAAACATAAAATAAACATGTGAGACCAAACATGCAATTAAGCCTAGATTTTGTCTGTACTATTTTTCTTTGATAAATACAACATTTATTATTATTTTCCATTATCATACTCTAATTTGTTGCATCTCAATTTCTCTAACTACTCTACCAACCATAATTTTTTCGATAAGCTAAATCCACCAACTATAATAAATAAGAGTGTTTTAGTAAATAAATACATTTTGCCATTAAAATTTACATTATTAAGTATTTGCTTAATACACGTGTAAAACTAAAAAATGACAGAGGAAGTGCAAGGAGAGAGGGAGAGGGGGACGGAAGAGAAAGATAGAGAGAGATGGTGTTAGGAATGGAACCACCGACGGAAACGTGTAAAATATTTGAGCAACAACGCATTGGTAATATCAGTATCTAACACTGAATTTGTTTTACTCAATACTATGATGTCACTTTCACATGCATTACACGAAAATAAAATGATGGAATAGATATATGTTATTGAAATAATAACACCTATTGATATGGTCGCAAACTATTACGTCAACATAGAAAATTGAAATTAATGTATTGGACTTAATTTCCCATTTAATTCCATATTTGATCATAATAGCCCGATCTTATTAATATTATATCAGTCTAAAATTTGAGGGTTACCATAAAACAATGAACTGTCCGCCAAAGTTTATTAAAATAGGAAAACATTAGAGAAACCTTCAAAACATTAAAAAAAGTGGTCTTTATTGAGTAGATTATGTCTACGGATGTTATTTAAATCCTAGGACATTCATTTAAAAACTAGTCACATGCACTTAATTGTACAAAATTTGTATAATTTTAAAAATATTTATTTTTTCAGAACAGACTTTGGGTTCTCAACGATCCAATAGCAATCCATTAATTACCTATGGTTTTCAAGATATTTTGTAATGTTTTCATTTCGAGGCATGTAACTATATTTTTCTCGAAACCAATCAGTTCTATGGTGTTTTTTCATGTAATTCAAGGCAATATCATGAAAATCAGCAAAAAAAGCATCTTATAAGGTTTGGGAATACAATGAAGAAAGACTCGAGAGACCTTTGAAGACATTTGAATAAGGAAAAGTTATGTTCCAAGTCCCAAGACAAATTCGATGGAAGAAAACACTCAAAAGACGAAGAAACGTGCGATTACGCGGAAAAAAAAAGTGATGGTGCGCCCCTGAGTGTCATAGAGGCTCCCCCAGGTGCGTAAAAATACACTTGATGACAGGTTATCTTACGTTATTCTTAGCATGTTTTTCAGTCATTTTCAGTTGGTTTTACAAGCAGAATAGACGAGCATTAAGTCAATCGTTTATGATTGTGGAACTTTTGTAATGTTTTCTGCATTTAAGGTTGTAATTATATTCTTCCAGAAACATAGAATTTCTAGGGTGTTTTGATGTAATTCACGAAGAAATCAAGAAAATCGGCAAAGCAAAACATATGAAGATTAGTGAAGACTTTGGGAAGATCAAGAATGAAGATTCAAGAAGCCTCAGAAGACGTTATAGAGGGAGAAATTATGTCCCAGGTCCCAAGACATCTTATATGAAAGCAAACACCCAAAATGATGGATAAAGAAAGATCTATACACCAAAAACACACTTACAGGCCCCAAGAGCTGGAACCATGTTCCCTGAGCATGGTCATGCGCCTCGAGCATGCATTTTCCTTATACTCATGCCCCACGAGCATAGTCTGTGCGCCCCGAGCATTGTTGTATGCGGGCCAAAACTACATTTTGCTACTTTTTAATGGGAAAACCCAGATTTTGGGTCCGACTTCAGGTGGAAACTCTCCCTGTAAATACCAAGCATTTCATTCATAATTTTTCATTCAGAACTAAATGGTTCAAGAGGATGGCAAGCACTATGAGCTTCTAAGGAGGAGTTTATCTCTCCTCACTCCAAGTTTCTATAGGGTATGCTTTTTTTCTTTTGTAATTTGTCTTTAATTACCATGAGTAACTAAATTTTTTTAGGCTAGGGTTCTAAGATGAACCTCTCTTTTGTTTGTTGGATAATTATTTAATTTAAAGTCTTTTATTCAGTTATTTTCTGTTCACTATTTAGTTTTACTCTATTCTTCTTTCACTTTGGTAAGTTAGACACTGATAGAGCTACCCGTTTGTAGAACTAGCGAGAGGGAGAGTGTGCTATGTACTTCTAAGATTCATAGACGAGGGAACCTTTAGAAACACTCGAAAGTCAATCCTTTGGAAATTTAGGAACTCTACTTTAAATTTCTGTTTCAATTACCACTAAGTGAGTAAGACCCCCACGATCTGTCACATGGATCAGCAGGTGCAACTCCACAGGCATGTAAGGATCGCCGTGTGACCAGCAGGTGCAACTTGACAACTGATTAGGTTATATCGTCCCGAGGAACTAATAACTTAGACAATCTACTTATAATAACTAAACTTAAATTAATTTTAAAAAATCTCGGTATTCGATCCAAGGAAATAAATAGAGGGGATTCTAAGAATCCTAACTGCCACTAACATTTTGCAATCAAAAAAAAGGAAAATTTTTCTTTTTTACAAACATATTAAATTGTAAAATTCTAAACCCTTATTCCTCTATTTACTATTTTGTTCTCAAATAAGTAACAGTTTGGTAACCCTTATCGCAATGGATACTCAACTTATCACTCTATTACTTGGTAAACGATTTGGTACACTTGTCTAATCCGACCATCAATTTTTTGGCATCGTTGCTTGGGATTATTGATATTTTTGACTAAGCAATTTAAATTACTTATTAGTAATTGCTTTGCTATTTCATACTAAAAAAATTATTTCCAATTTTTTGCATACATAAAGCTATGATAGGTATTCTGCAATTCGACCTTGATATATGCAGGACTGAAAGAACACTTCGCAAAATAGCCTGACTTGGAATAACATTGACAAAAAAGAGGAATAAATCTCAATTCAAGATTATTCATCAAAAGCGTTAGAAATGGGAGACATTAATCCTCACATAACGCTAGGAGATTATGGGAGGTTGGATAACTTGGACGAAGTCTCACTTGAATTCCAACCGGTAAACCGATTGGTTTAGGATATCAAGAATAGCGTGATAATAAATTTGAAAACTAACAAAGTTGCAGGTAGGGGGTCGGAAGATTGTAACACTCATTTAACACTTTTTTCTACATATGCATCACCATCAACTTGTCAGGAATATCAGATTCATACAAAAGACTTATGTTATTTAGATATTCTTTAACCAGACGAGTAAAGGACTGGCTCGATGAGCTACCAAAGGGTACGATCACAACTTGGGATCAACTAAGAAAAAAGTTCTTAGATAGGTACTTCCCCACAGCAAAATATTAAGCAATAAAAAAAATCATGGGATACAAGCAACAGGAGCAAGAAACATTATATGACGTCGGGGAAAGGTTCAAAGCTTCACTAAAGAAAAGGCCAGGACATAAATACTCAAACATGGATCAAATATTGTACTTCAAAACAAGTTTACAAATGATTAAGAGGATGTTGTTGGACGTCTCTGCTGGAGGAATGTTAAAAGTTAAAACTACATAAGAAATAAGAGAGTCGATCGAGAATATGACTCATAACGATTACGACTCAAGAATCAACGAAGAGGTGGCTCAGCACGGGAAATGAGATAGAACGTTTGAGGAAAACTTACTTTCTAGCAATAAGCTATTGGAAAACATATACAAATGCTATAAAAAAATTGGAGGTCGCTCAATTAAAATCAACTTAAGAAAAGTATAAAGAACCACACATTACCAGTGGTTGTTTACCAAATAGGGTCAAATTTATACAAGAGCAAGTAAATTACTTGTGTGAGTATATAAGACAAGATCAGGGTATGGATCAGGAACATGTCATACGACCTGATGTATAAGACGAGAACTTTTACAGAACGTACGCGCCAGGAAAAGACAAGAACAATTGGATGCATACGAAGAATTCATGATATTTTTGGAAGAAGATATGCATGACTTAAAAAGGGTTATAACAAAGGAAAAGCCAAAATAACCAGAAATATGCTCAGCAAAGGTCATACCAACAAACAAGGAAAGAAAGACTGAAGCACAAACTTCACATACATATGAAAATTGTCTTATGAGTCAATAATGCAAAGTACCCCGGAAGATATCATTTAAAATAAGAAAAAGGAAGGTCAGGATGGTAAAACAAAAAGAAATGAACATCAAAAATACAAACCACTATATAACTCAGTTCTTAAAAGGGGTAGTATAAAAGGACAAGGAGGAAAATAACAAGGATGATTGAAATTGGGAGCTAATAACGGTATCAGATAAGAAGCAAACCATGGGCCATTCATTATCCCATGTCAGATATGAAAAAAGTTAGAAAAAAAGGTAATATGTGATCTAAGATCCGATATTAACACGATATCATTACTGATATTCCAACATATACAAGGATTGGAATTGAAAATAGCAAAAATAAAGGTGGGATTAGCAAATAGAAAGATCGCTCGCTCATATGGGGATGTAGAAAACATACTAATAAAGGTAAAAAAAGATGATCGTTCGTAATGGACTTTGTTGTATTGGAAATGAAGGAATATTTCTTCACAGCAATCATATTAGGAAGACCATCCTTAGACACAACAAGAGAAATAACTGATGTCGATAAAACTAAAATAGCAATACGAAGTGGACGCGAAAACGAAATTTTCCGTTTTCCATCGATGAGTCGAGGAAAGATGAAACGTAAAGGAAAAAGCTCAAGGACCAAGGAGAAAGTAATCCAAAATGCTGAAGACACGGGGGAAGACAAGGAGCCGGAAGGACAGGGGCTCCCGAGCACAAGTTAGACATATCAGTCAGGCTCAAGACGTAAAACACGCGTTGAATAGGAGGCAACCTATTTTGTCAAGCTAGTGAGATGAAAGAATCGTTGAATGGGAGGCAATCCATCATTTATATTTCACATTTATTTTCCTTTTCAATAAGCTAAGCTCTTGGGTTAGACTTTGGGAAGATTAACAATGAATATTTAAGAGGCCTCGGAAGACTTAATAGAGGGAGGAATTATGTTTCCAGGTCCCAAGACAACTTATTTAGAAGCAAACACCTAAAGCGACTAAAAAATGAAGAATTTAAGTCTGGAAAGCACACCCATGCGCCTAGAGCATGGTTTGCAGGACACTCACATGCGCCTAGGGCATGAAGTGTGCGCCTAGTGCACTAAAAAAGTGCGGGGCAAAAGCGTCTTTTTCAGCTTTTTGTGGGTAAAGCTCACGATTTTAGCGCAAACACAGGTGGAAACTCTCCCTATGAATATTACCTTCCTCATTCATACTTTCTCGTTCAAAACTGATGCAGTTCAAGAGGAAGGAGATTCTAGGACCTTCAGGAGGAGTTTTTCTATCTTCTCCTTGTTTTTCTAGGGTATGTTTTTATCCTTAGTAATTTGTCTTTAGTTACCATGTGAAACTAAATCTTATTAGGTTAATGTCTAAGATGAACCTATGTTTACTTTGTTGGATAATTATTTAATTTAATGTCGTTTATTTTATTTATTTTTTGTCCACTATTAAGTTTTATTTGGATTAGTTTGTTTCAAAGGAGCTCAACCCTATATTAGGTACTTAGGTTGTGACAGAGCCTAATATTGATGCTTATATCTTGATATTTATATCTACATATTTAGGAAGTAATTAGTTAGTAACTAGACGAAAGATATCGAACGCGAGTTAACCCTAATGGTAAGTAATTAGGATGTGACATTACAAATATTGAGTAAAATTTGTTGAACCTAGGATGTAACCAGTTATTAATTAAAGAAACAGTCACATGAATGTACTTTGCTATAAATTTTGGACAATTTTAAACAGACAGTCAAAATCAAATTATTTACACACTGTGAGGACTTAAAGGGTTATAACTTCGCTTAGGTTAAGGGTGGATATATTTTAGGAAAGTAGGCTGATAAAGAAATTTGGAGTTAGATTACTAACCTAGAGATTCCTACTAAACGTTGATGTGATTCCAACTTTCCTTCCTTAATTCAAACAAGATGAGTACTAAGTAGAACTATTCTATAAATAGACCGTTAGAACATGTTGAAACATGTGTGGAAATTGAGTTAAAAGACTAGACACAAATTTCCATGTTGGGTAGAACTAGTGTTGTGTGAATTGAAAAAAGTGGAAGTCCCACATCGGATGGATCACACACATTAGTAGTGTTTATAGTGGGGGTGTACCTCTAATAGGTGTACATAATTATGTGAACAAAGTAAACACTAGAGAAAAATATATATTGATATATATTTTATTATTTGGAAATGATAAATTAAAAAATTGATTTAATCATTATTATAAAGTGCTTTCTTAGTCCCCAAGTTTTGCTAAAAAAAATTGGAACGCAATCTAGAATATTTTGGACCACAATCTGAAATATTTTGGTAGACAATCTAATGTATTTTAGTACAAGATCTGAAATATATTTTGATACACAATAATATATATATATATATATATATATATATACACATATATGTACAGAATAATATATTTTTGTACTCAATATAATATATTCTAGTACTCAATTGAGATATTTTTGTACTAGATCTAATATGTGAATTACTAATCACAAAGTAATGTATTACTTGTTCCCAAAGTTTCTCACTTATTAGTTGTGAATTTTCTCTATAAATAGAGAGCTCACACAGTGCATTCTACACACCGAAATTCACATTTGATGCTTCCTGTGTTTCCTCTCTTATTATTTATGTCTCTTTAGAATAAATAATATTTTAAGATCATAGTCCTTTTTCGGTATAATAAAAATGATCTTAAACATATATATTCTTCTTCAATTCATGGAGAAGTTAGATGTTAGAATGGTCATAGCACCATATTTGAGTGGTTGAAATACCATATTGATATTTGGAGAAGTTAAAAATTAGAATGGTGGTAACACCATACTTGAGTGGTGTCAACACCATAATAGAGTGGTCACAGTACCATATTGGTTTCAGTATTAAAAGAGTAAATTTAGTACCATATTAAAGGTGTAATTCTCGAATGGTTTTCGTTAACCGCACAGTTGTAGTTGAGTTTGTTTTATCCTGGAGACGGCATGGTTGATAGTCTGCCTTGCACGATGCCACGAAGCGTCTTAAAGAGAGTTAGCGACTGGTCGTGACCAAAAACAACATAACATCTTAAGTAGCCTCAAAATGAAACCAAAAAATACTATATGCAGTATCCAGGACTCTAGGTTATAGGATGCAAAAATTTTAACGAATTTAAAATATATTATAATATTTAATATTTAATATATATATATATATATATATATATATATATATATATAGCAATGTATTATTGTTTATTTAAACTACTAAATTAAACGTTGATCATATTTTTGTAAAAAATTTGTTTTATTTTCCATGATATTTTTGATACCATGAATTTTAATATTGAACATATCAAATTTAAAATTTATAAGAAAAGGATCAATAATAATATGGCTGATGATGGAATAAAATATGATGTTTTTGGTTATGTTTTTAGTGTAATTATTTACATTTGAAGGAAAATTAGAATTCAATTAGAAAAGTTGTCATTGGTTTGAGGAACTTATTTTATTATTTTCATTCAAGTCATTGTAATACAATTTTATCATAAATTATGCAACTCCATAGGTGTTTTGAGTGTTTTGTAGTGAGAAATCATGTAAATCGACAAATCAAGAAATCACGTGAAGGATTGAGGATATGAAAATTCAATTTCAATGATCTTAGAAGGTATTCAAAGACGTTACAAAGTGAAGAAAATTCATTCCAAGTTCTTAAGGCACCACAAGATGGAAGAACAAACTAATTGTGGGGAAAGCTATGTCCACAAAACCTTAATGGGGTTATGCTCTACTTTCTTAAATCCAATATAAGGAAAGTTATAAACGAATGATTTCTTAATTTAATTTTCGCCAAAGACGATTGGGGGATTCAAGGATACCGTAATCACTGTTAAACATCTGAATTAAACAAATTTAATCTCTCGTTGGGTGGGAAAATTAAAACTCTACAACCACTCATTCTTTGATTTTATTACTTGGTACGATTTAGGGCACCTGCCAATTTCCTAAATTACATCATCAATGCCCTTGGTGATTGTAGACTCTTTAGAAGGAAGAAAAAAAAAACAAAAATGTTATAGAAAAACATGAGGAAAAACGAAATTATTTAATATATATATATATATGATTGCCTCAATGACAACTTGATCCAGACGATATCGAAGATTTTAAAGTGTTAAAGGAAGTGCCTTCATAGTAGAGGTGGTTCTGCATCGTCGTTTCTAGCATGAGAAAATTAAGAACCGGTCATCGTAACTTTGAATTTGAAGTTGTTACAAGTGGATATGAAGGGGTTACCACGAAGGACTGAAGGAAATCCTTAAATTATTGCTTACTGACATTCCTTCTAGCACCAATGATTCATACAATAACATCTTAAGCATGACTTTGTTACAATATTCGTGTAGGCGGTGAACCAAAATCGGGAAGAGATGCTCAAGTGTTGATTATAATGACAGTTATAGAGGGAGACAACGGTACGAGCAAAATAGACACACAGTCTGCTTCCCACATCCGTATTTGCTTAAGAGAGGGAAAAGTATTCAAAAAATTTCAAGAGTGACCATTAGATGATGATTTTTCCAGTGAGGATGGATGAGTGACAACAGTGGCGGAAAGTGATCGGATGTGCTCAAGTCAGTAATGGACCTAAGAAAGAGTGTGTGGAAAGTGTTGATAAAAGTGAATCATACCTTGAGGGTGAAGCAATGTCACCCTTATATAGGCGCGCGTTGGGTATAACTGCCTCTTGGTTTTACAGCGTGTGACTAGGGAAAGTTAGAGGACACATGTAGGGTGATCTTCGCACGGGGGCGCACTTCTGTGTGGTGCGGTGCATTTAAGCTGACGTGTTCCTTCAAGCGTGGATCCTTAAGGCGGTGTAAGTTAGGCCATGTGTCAATGTGCGATTGGTGTTCCGACCAGTCTAGAACATATGGTAAGTTTGAGTTCAAATTGGTCTATTATAGCTGAGGTCGTCTTGACATCGTATTCCGTATTATGATGAGCCCAAATTGCTTTGTGTGAGAACCAATGGGAGGCGTAGTTCCCGTCTATTGATCTTAAATTTGTAGGTTATTGTAAGGCAGTTGATGGATAGCTATTTGACCGTTGAGAACCCGAGGTCTGGTCCAAAACAATAAATATTTTAAATATTATACAAAATTTTGTTCAATTAAGTAAAGGTGACAAGTTTTTAAATGAATGCCCTAGGGTGTAAATAACATGTGTACACCTAATCTACTTAATAAAGGCCATTTTATTTCGTTCTTATGGGTTTTCCAATGTTTCTCTATTTTAGTAAACTTTGGTGGAAAGTTCATTGTTTATGAAATCCCTCAAGTTATAGGTGGATATAATTTAAATAAGATGAGGCTCTTTTCGTGAGGATGATGAAATATAAGATTAAAATGGAAATTAAGTACAAATTATTAATTTCAATTTTCTATGTTAACGTAATTGTTTATATGCATGTCGATTGGTTTTATTAATGCAGTCGCATATATGTCTTCCATCTTTTTATTTTTGACTAGCGCATGTGAAAGTGACTTCATAGCATTTAATGAAACAAATTCAATGTTAGCTACTTACATTACCAATGCGTTTGTTGTGTAATTATTTACATTGTCCCGTCATCTTTGAACTCCTATTAAATGTGTGGTTTCATGCCTAGAATCACTTCTATCTCCTCCTCTCTATCTTTTTATACTCCCTCCGTATAAAATTTGGTATCCTTTTTGCGTTTTACACGTTTATTAATGAAATTATTATTAGTGTTAATTTTAAAGGTAAAATGTGTTTTATTAACTAAAACATCCTTATTTATTGTAGTTGGTGGAGTAGTTAGAGGAATTGAAATGCAATATATAAAGGTATGCTAGTGGGAAAAATTATAAATGTTGTATTGATATCATAAATGTGACAAATAATTCAAACTAAATAAAAATAGTAAAGAAGAAATCTAGTTTGAGTCTGAAGGAGTAGTAATAAAGCAAAGGTAATTATGTACATATGCTTTTTTATTTTACTCATATATTTCTTCTATTTTACTCTTATTTTCATAAAGTGTAATGAGAAAGTGACCTCATTGTATTGATTGAATCTAACAAAATTTGGTGTTAGATGCTTATGAGAGAAATTTCTTGTTGCGTATATACTTGACGCAATCACCTTATCTTAAACCCATTATAAATGTGGTTTCATTCACTTTTCCAATACACCAGCAAGAGTCGGCACCACTTTTCAAACTCTCTCTCTCTCTCTCTCTCTCTCTCTCTCTCTCTTCGTGTTCGCACAAAATCTAAAATTATGAGTTTTACACTATCAATCAACCACTCATTCATACGTCGAATATGTTTCATAACAGAATCGATCTTGATAGGATCCCAGGTTAATTATCTCATTATATCACTAATTGCCTCTTTTATTTGACGTACTTTTCTCCTATTTAATATAATAATGTTTTTTTCTTCATAGATCCATGGGAAAGAAGACAAAACTCAGTTCATGGATTGTAATTTCAGTTTTGATCAAATGGAAATCATTAATGTTATCTCATATATTTGGTGCTTCTGTGTTGTGCTTTGCTCTACTGTTCGTTTTGGCAATGTCGACCTAAATCTATAACAAGTGTAATTTCTTTGATTAAATAAGATAACAAAATTATAAAGGTAAACAATCATAAACTTCTGTGTCATTTCCTTTATATTTCCTTCAAATCCAATTTTTTTCTTTTTATCATTTTTTGTAGTAACTACTTTTTTTTTTAAGTGAACTTAATTACAGAATATTTGTTATCCTCAAACTATCGTATCATATTCTTATTCAAGTTCTTAGGTTATAGCATATTTATTATAGTTTGTTCACTAAAGGGACCCTTAAACTTATATCTTCTAGGGTTATAAAGATTTTTGTAATGTTTTCTTTTATTCTTTCATGTTTATTATAGTGTAAAAAAGTTTGATGATGATTACTGCTAATCACATTTTTTTAAAAGATGATTTCTAATCACTGGAATTTGTAGGTTACTCTAAATCTAGAACCCATGTTCAAGCGATCCATCACTTATTTGGCAAAAAGTGATTCGGATTTGGGAGATCAAGTTGTTACATTTGGGCATGAACATGAGTTTGCAAATATAACGTGGTACCCAAGTCAACGTAAAGCTATCGTTGAGTTGATGATCGTGTCCACGTAAATACATCAGGAAAAGGTCTATATGATTATATCACTTGCAATGGCCACCATAAGAACCACATGTTAGCATTATTATGTATGAATGAACCTTTGTTAGTTTAGATATAATAATTTATTTTGAAATGTTAAAATTAAAAGATGGTGTTCTCGGTTATTATCATTTTTCGATCTTCTTCCTCTTTGATATTTCTGGAGAGGGTCTTCTTCTTCTTTAATTGTCAACGACATTTTGTGTTTCAAGCTTTAGTCACTTTGGATCTGTTATCTATTTAATTACCCTATGTAACTTGTGCGTTCGAATCAAATAAAAATAATCAGGCTGTCATTGATTGTCATTTTGAAATTCACGACTACTTTAAATGTTTTTTGGGTTTAGTAATGCAAAAATCTAACAGAAGATGATTACTCTGACTCCTATTCTGATTTTGCCATCGCAAACTTTTTTATATAAGATAAATAGCCAAAGAAGCTCATGAATATCAATTTATCTTAATCAACATTTTTTAATTATTAAATCAAAAAAAAAATTATCCAATTATTCTTTACATCTAAAGCATCTCGTCCAACATATTTACTTCAAAATCAACCAACACACAATAATTTTTTATTTAAGATACGTAACTTTAAATTCTTAAACGCACATTGAGATACAGAGCAGTAAGATACCACTTTTGTCAAATGCAGTTATAAAAAAAATTATATAAATTCTCTACAATTAATTAAACCTAACAAGTTTTTAAATGAATGTCCTACGGTGCTAATACCATATATACACATAATATACTTAAGATATATCAATTCATTACTTTTTTAAGGATTTTTCTGATGTTTTCCTATTTTAATACTCTCTTGGAGACTTCATTGTTTTCAAAAACCCTCTAATTTTAGGCCACTATAATTTCAATAAGAGGAGACTATTTTCGTGAGTATGATCAAGTACGGGATTAATATTAAGTTCAACATATTAATTATAATTTTTTATGTTGTAGTACTAAATTATAACCGTGTCGATAGACATTATTATTTCAGTTAGATATATATCTTTCATTTCACTTTTTATTATCGTGTAGTGCGTGTGAAAGTTACTTCATATTCATAGTATTGAATCGAACAAATTCAATTTTAGATACTTACATTACCAATGTGTTTGTTGCGTAAATATTTTACACCATCCCATCATCTTTGAAGTGTGATGAGAAAGCGACCTCATTGTATTGATTTTAACAAAATTTTGTGTTACATACTTATGAGAGAAATTTCTTATTGCGTAAATATTTGACGTCATCTCGTCATCTTTGATCCCATTATATATGTATGGTTTCATAAACTTTTAAAATACACTAGCTAAGGTCGGCACCACTATTCATTTTTAGTCTAATGGTAATGCTTATTTTTTCCAACTTAAGAAACATGGATTCGATTCCCTTAATAATCCAATTTGGTAATATGGGTAAAAATGAAAATAGATTTCTATCTATAACAGTGTGAGAATATAATAAAAAATATGGAATCTTAATTGTCATGTAATTGGTACAGAAAAAATGGACTCTTACGTTATTCTTAGTTTGTTTTGCAGTCATTTTCAGTAGGTTTACAAGCAGAATATAGGAGTATTTGAGAAATTGTTTTTGATTTCGGGACATTTCTAATGTTGTTGTTATTTGAGACATTTCTAATGTTGTTGTTATTTGAGTCTGTTGTTCTATTCTTCCCGAAAAATATTAATTTTAGGGTGTTTTGTTGTAATTAATGAAGAAATCATGCATATCGGCAAAACAAGACATCTGAAGATTTGTAAAATCTTTGGTAAGACGAAGAATGAAGATTCAAGAGTCCTCAGAAGACGTTACAGAGGGAGGAATTATGTTCCCAAGTTCCAATACATCTTACACATGAGCAAACACCAAAAAAGGGGAAGAAATGCATGTTCTCAACACCGGATGGAACTTACATGCGCCCAACACACAGAGTGGGGCACCAGGCACCCAGGAATACTACATTGGAATGCCTGGCGCATGAATTTAGGCGCCTAGTACCCAAACCCCTCTCAAATGCACCTGACAAATGCTTCTAGGCGTAGGCACCTGTTCCTTGCGGACCCAGTCTTTGTTTTGTCGCTTTTATGTGAAGAAAGCACGGTATTTTAGCCCAAGTTCAGGCGAAAACTCTCCCTGTAAATAGAACATTCCTCATTCAATATTTCTCATTCAAAACGAAGCGGTTCAAGAGGCAGGCAAGTACTATGAGCTTTAAGGGAGGGGTCTCTTTCCACACTCAAGGTTTTTCTAGGGTATGTTTTATTTCTTTTTTAATTTGTTTTTAGTTACTATGAGTAACTAAATATTTTTAGACTAGGGTTCCAAGATGAACCTCTATTTTGTTTGTTGGATAATTATTTAATTTAAAGTCTTTTATTTTCTGTTCACTATTTAGTTTTGTAGTAGTGCGTAAGAATTGTTTCATCTGAAGCATAACCCTGAATTAGGAACATAGGGAGGTGACATACTTAATATATGTGTGTGTGTGTGTGTGTGTGTAATCAAGAAGAAATTAATTAGTAATTAGTGAAACAAACTGAAAGTGAGCGTACCTTGATAGTAAGTACTTATAGAGATGACATACCTAATATTGATGCACATCTTCCAAAATCAGGTAGTAACTAGTTAGTAATTAAGGAAACATGTGACTTCAAGACTTAATTCAGCCCAGTAACTCCATTCTTCTTTCACCTTGGTAAGGTAGACGCTGATAGGGAAACCCATTTGTAGAACTAGCGAGAGGGAGAGTTTTTTATCTTCTGAAATCAGGTAGTAACTAGTTAGTAATTAAGGAAACATGTGACTTCAAGAATTAATTCAACCCAGTAACTCCATTCTTCTTTCACCTTGGTAAGGTAGATGCTGATAAGGCTACCCGTTTCTAGAACTAGCGAGAGGGAGAGTTTTTTGTGTACTTCTAAGATTCATGGATGAGGGATCCTTTAGGAACTTTGGGAAGTCATACTAGAAATTTAGGAACGTTGGTTTACGTGTATGTTTCAATTACTTTTTAGCGAGTAAGACCCCAACAAACCGTCACGTGGATCAGCAGGTGCAACTCGACATGCGGAGGGATATACCTACATCTTTGAGAGAGTAAAACCATACTCATAAGGATCACCGTGTTACCAGCAGGTGCAACTTGACAGCTGATTAGGTTATCACGTCACAACGAACTCGTCACTTATATAGTCTGCTTAGAATACTAAATTTGACATCACTGTTATTTAATTCCAACAGATAAATGAAGGGGATTCAAAGAATCCAAACTGCCGCTAAAATTTTGCAATCAAAACAGGTAAACTTTGCTCTATTGGAAACATATTAAATTGCAAAACTCTAAACCCTTATCCTTTTATTTATTTATTTTTCCCAAATAAGTAATGTGAATTGTTTAGTTGAAACGACAATCCATGTGGATACGATACTCTAGTTACACTTTGTTATTCTGTAAATGATTTGGTTCCCTTGCTAATTGCAAACAGATTCAATTGCAAATCTCAAAACCCTTATCCTTTTATTTATTTATTTTCCCCAAATAAGTAACGTGAATTGTTTAGTTGAAACGGAAATCCATGTGGATACAATACTATAGTTACACTTTATTACTTCGTAAATGATTTGGTACCCTTGCCTAATCTGACTGTCATGTTTTTGGCGCCATTGCCAGAGATTGTTGATATTTTCGACTAAAAAATTTAAATTACTTATTCGTATCTATATTTTTTTTCTGCATTTTATTTTTCTATTTTAAAAATTCAAAAATACCAAAAAAAATAAGTCCTAGTTGAGTCATTATTTAGAGTCTAATTTCTTTATCATTCATTAGTTTATTTTTCTTAGTTATTACTAACATAGTGTTTTGCTTTTTGTATTTAGTTTATTTTTTTTTAGTACTAACTATTTTTTCTTTTCTTTTCTCATTCGGAACTAACATTTTTATTTTACTTTTCATTTTTAGAGTCAAAGATTTAGGTAATAATTAATTTTACTTTTTTTAGTTCTTATAACCGCTTTATTTATTAGATCAATTCTAGTAGTCTTTTTCTTTTTCTTCTGAAGAAGCTAAACTACCCCACTTAAATTAGCATCAGAGGAAATCAAACCCGAGACCTCGAGGGGAAACATACTTCTAGATCCAAGCCAATACCACCAGAACAATCCAAATAAGTTTTAGTAGTCTTTTTTTTGTTTTGTTATAAAGCTAGGAAATTCAATAAAAGAACTTAGGAGTTTCCTGAACCACTTACAACATTTAATCCAAAGATAACCTAGAAAAAGGGAGACCTAAATAATCCCTAGAAAGTAAAGCAGAAACAAAAGAAGGAGGACACTCCCACCACTTAGAAGAATACAAAACAAGGCTTTGACCATTCTTGGCCAAAGCATCAACAACTATATTACGTACCTTCCCTGAGGATATGAGTGAAAATGCAACTAATTTGGGAACAATGATGCATGCAGTTGTGCCACCAAGTCTGCATTCTCCAAGGGACACCCACTTGCTGCTTGAAAGCCTTTACCACCACAAGGGGACATGGACGGACCAGGACTTCCAATATCAATGGGGCAACATTTTTTTATCAAATGATTAAATAATACAAAATTTAATAAGAAGTTATATTAAAAATGGTTGTAGCAACCAAAATTACAAAACAAATGCTTTATTTTCCATTTAACAATTGATCACAAATCTTGTTAGTAGTTGACTCTTCACATATTTCATAGCTGAGAAAAATATTAGATTACTATAATATAAATAGGCATGGCAACAAAACTCATGCACATGGGTACCCTCCCAAACCAACCCCGATTTGACGGGTTTTTTCCGATTTGACTGGGTTTGGGTTTTCCCCGATTTCAAAATACGAGTACGAGTACGGGACGGGAAATGAGGATATATGTACCCACCCTGAACCCATACCCAAACCCTACCCGAATGTAGAAATGTCATATTTTTGTTTTGTTGAGGGGGTTGATAATGATATGCCATGTTATTTGGTTTAATAATTGTCATAATATAAGAACTTTCACTGATAGTTAAAGGAGAAACCGAATTATTCGATAAGAAAATGTTAAAATGAGCGCAAATTGTTGGATAATGCATTACAACATTGTCATTGAAGCTTAAAAAAACTCTTTTTTTTATTAAAAAATTGATTTACCGTGGCGACAGGAGGGGGTGGGAATACCCGAACCCATTAGGGACGAGGATGAGATTCAATTTCTCATCCCCGTTGGGTATAAGTGGGGTAACGGGTAAGTATATGCGAGTAGGGGATGAGGATGGGGAAGGAAAAACCCATCCCCACCCCGCCCCATTGCCATGTCTAAGCATAAACATAAATAAAGATATAAATAAACTTCATAATAAAGTTACAGTAGTAGGCAGTAAATAAGACTGTTTAAGAGGATTTCATAGAGAGTAAATTGCAAGCAATAAATCACCACTTTTGGGGATTACTTGTTACTATACTATCAATATAAAATTAACAAACAAAACAATACATCCTAATTCAATTTCAACTTCAAACAATATAAAATCAATTTTAGTAACCAAACACTAAAAATTAAAATCAAAATCAATTTCAGTACTGCTATCACTACTACTCTCACCATCTTAATTCAATTTCAATTTTAATTTCAATATCATGATTCAATTACTGTCACTACAACTATCAATTTCAGTCATTTCAAAACTGACCTAAAAGAAAAGAAGAGAGGAGATGGGCATGGGCTGACCGGTTGAGAGAGGATGGGAGATGGGCTGACCTGACCGGCTGAGAGAGGAGAGGATTGATCACGTTTTGGTTTGTGAATAGAGTTTTGTCAAAGAAGAAGGAAAAGAAACCGCGTTTTGTCAAAGAAGAAGGAAGGGAAAACGCGAGTGTGTGTTTTTTCTGATACTGGAAACACAAAATAAGTGATGGGCTGGGCTTGGCTATTGATTTTGTGGATTGATAAAAAAAATAGAGCCTGAGCTGGTGTGGCTATTGCGACACCCTGCCCTGCTCAGGTACGCCCCTGCAAGGGGATCTGTCTCAATCCAAATACTTCTAAGCTGCAAAGCATAAGCTTTTTCCATAGCATACATCACACACTAAATTCTACTTATAAAGAGGTAGCATGACCAATATTCTGAGAGTAAGCTCCCAAGAACATGGAAGAAGAGTTTCTGAATATTATCCTCATAGAACCATAAGGGGTACTGCCAAAAGATGAACCGTCACAATTAATCTTGCCACAATCAGGGGAGGGGAGCTCCAGCAAACCACTTGAATAGGAGTAATCATTCTAGCCTTCAGAGAAATGTTGAAGAGTCTAGCAATTATGAAGGCTTGCATAGCAGGAGAACTTTTGCAGATAAGGAGATCAAAATTGAGTTAACATCTTCTAGAATGGAGTTAAAGAGAGTGCTCATGGAACTTTGCTTGTTAGAAAAGTACTTATTGTTTATTTCAATCCAAATGCACCATATGGTATGGATAATAGCATAGTTCAACAGCTGTTTAGCCAATTTACTGCTAATAACATCATTGCCCATAATCAGAGTGTACATACAGGAAAGATCAAAAATTTGATTAGTCCCTTTCATTCCATTCCTACAATATACATGTTTTTATAGAATCTAAGGAATATATGTTCTGAGCTTACAACTTTGGATTTACACAAGCATCAAATAGATACTATATTACAATATCTTTTTCTTAGATATTCATCAGTTGGCACTTTGCCAACTAAGTATCTACATGTAATAAAAGTTCTAGAAGGAGGAATATATTTGTTCCATTTAATATTAGTAGTCATTTCGTATAATTTTACATTTAGGATTATGATTAGCATCTAGAAATAATAACAATAGAGTCGTAGTTAGTAGTAGTAAGTAATAATAACATTTCATTTAGATATATCTGCATCGCATAATATTATTTAGGTCTTAGGAGTAGGTTGAGTCTATATACATAGAAAATTAATAGTAGGATTAAACGTAACTAAAACAACAATTTCAAATTAGTCAATAAATAATTATCGAAAATCACTTGTTAGAATACAAACTTGTTGTTTTATTGAATCAGGTTAGCAGTTGTTGTTGAGGTTACCAATGGAGTTTAGTAAAGTTAACGAGTGTGAATGTATGTGGTGCCTTGACTAGAGAAAGACACTAAAGTACCATCCTGAATCAGTAGAAACTGATCCAGATTTGGCACACGATTGTGAAGGCGCACATTGTCGTTTCACAAAAGGAATACTAAAATACCCACAAGAATCCGAAAAAACGGTGAACAAACAAGATGTTGAATGTGACACTCAACAGGGAAGGGGGAGACATTGGTCATGAACAAGAATAGAATTGAAGAATAGCCAAGTAAAGTAGAAGGTACTGAAGCAATCTTAGATGAAGTAAATTTCACATTAAGAATAGACAGTTGTTAAGATGGAAGCTTCAAACAACTTGTACAGACACTGACAAGGTCAATAGTGGAGATGCCAACAGAAGAAATGCTGAAGCAGAATCTCTACTTCCTTAGAATGCTACAAAATGTCGTACAATTGAAGGAATATCCAACACCGACAACAACAAAATGGGAATCCTTAGCCATAAGTTGCCACACCATCACTAAGGAAGAGACACGAATCAAGATCAAAGATCCGAGAAGTTTCGACATGAAAGTATCAATCAACGGTGTCTTTATTGGGGGAAGCCTTGTGTGATTTAGGGGCAACATTCAAGTATCAATGTTTCCCTATTTTAGTAAACTTTTGTGGTGAGTTCATTCTTTTTTGAAATCTGTCAAATTATAGGTGGACATAATTTATATAAGATGGGGCTCTTTTCGTGAGGATGATGAAATATCATATTGAAAGGGAAATTAAGTACAAAATATTAGTTTTGATTTTTATGTTGAGGCAATTGTTTATATTCATGTCGATATGTTTTATTAATGCAATTGCTTATATTTCGTCCATCTTTTTATTTTTGTGTAGTGCATGTGAAAGTGACTTCATAGTATTGAATAAAACAAATTCAATGCTAGCTATTTACATTACCAATGTGTTTGTTGCATAATTATTTACATTGTCCCGTCATCTTTGAACTCTTATTAAATGTGTGGTTCCATTCTTAGAATCACTTCTATCTCCTCCCCTCTATCTTTTTATACTCCCTTCGTATAAAATTTGGTTTTCTATTTTGAGTTTTACACGCACTACACCATTTGTTGTCTCTAGCAACACTTTTTTAGGGGACGTGTAAAAATTGTCCCCTAAAAGTCTCTAAGGCAACGATTTATGAGTGTTGCCAAAAATATTTTCGCAACCCATGAAAAACATCCCTTAAATACTTTTGGGGACAATTTTAAATTGTTGCATAAAAAAATTTCTAACATCGAATTTTTGGTGGCAATCTTCCCTCCAAGCTTATTATAACATGGTTAACTTGATTTATTATAATTTGAAAGCAACAAAAATGTATAATTTTAATTTTAATCAAAATCAAAATCTCATGGTTAGTTTGATTTTGATTAAAAGTATAAATATAAATGTTTATGATTATGATTATCAAATTATAACAAACCTATCAAACATTGCTTATTTTGATTAAAAATTTAACATATTAAAAAAGATTAAAATATTTGTATTATTATTGTTGTCATTGAAAAAAATAAATATGGTTTTTTTTTAGAGAAAATAAATATGGTTTATTGAGTTTGTTTCATTTAAATGTCACAAATACCTATACTTTTAATTTTTTTTCGTGGTGACCGGTATTCGAACCTCGGACCTTGCATATATATATATATATATATATATATATAAATTTTTTATATAAAATATCGTTTGTAGTTTACACGAAAATTCTATAAAATATCGTTGATGTAATATAGATTCTTTTTATATATAATATAAATAATATTGTTTCTATTATAGCTAGAAATTCCTATTTTAATGGGATTTAATGAGATTAAATTTATAAAAAATTCAAAATAATAATATTGTTCGTATATTTTAGCGAGATATTCCTATTTTAATGGACACTAATAATTTTCTTTTCAATTTTTCTATCTTTTTTCTTTTTTTTTTACAAAATCTCTGAAACTAAAATTTCTTTACAAAATGCCCATTTTAGTTTTAGAGTATTTTTTTAGTTTTAAACTTTCCTTTTTAGAGATATTTTATTAAGTGTAACAAAAAAAAAAGAGATATTTTATTAAGTGAGTAGTACAATTATTTATCTATATTTTGATTTTATTCTTTTGTCATTTTAAACAAACTCATATCATATCATATCATGTAATATTTTTATTCCCTTTCTGAATGACAACAGAACACGCACGCGTTCTGCTTTTTCTTCCTACGTAAAAACAACCACCACCGGCCACCATCTTCCCGACGTCGCCCTAGCCATCGTGCTCACAGATCGGAAAAAGTAACACCATTTTCTTTATCCCCCTCGACGAGAGCTTTCTAATGGTTCAATAAATTTCACGAAAGGATAAATTTTTCCGTCAACCCTTTTTCTTCCTCCGCCATGGTAAGCTTATTTTTCAGGTATCTATGAGTTGTTTCTTCTTCTTTGTTCATTTTCCTTCTTTCTTGCACTAAGATTTTCCTTTCCTACTATTGTTTTCCCTTTTCTAGCACTGTCATCAACAACCACTGCAGCGGAACAACAGTGGCATCACCGTCATTTACTCTCCTCTCTTCTTCGGGGTAAATATTTATTATTTTAACATCATCATGATTTCATTTCCTACTATTGTTATTTAATTTCATAATCTTGTTCATTTTGTTCACTTACATCAAAAAGCCCCAATTTTTATTGACTCTAATTTTTCCTTATTTTCCAAATCTGAATTCAACAATAATTAATGTTAATTTTTATCATAGAAATTGTTTCAATGTTTCCGCTTCTGGTTTTGAGTTGAAGTCTTTGCCTTGTATTTTGGAGAATACTGTAATTTATTCTTTCATGTTTAAATCCGAAAATCACTTGTTATTGACATAAATTGAGTTGTGTTGGACTCACATCTAACCTTTCTTTGTATCTTGTTACGTGTTGCTGTTGTTGCAAATTGTGTTGTGTCCTGATGTCTTTCTTGTGTTAGCTGTAACTTTAATTTGGGTTCCTAATTGAGTAATTGAAGGGACCGAGATCGAGAGAATCAAGAGCCTAAGCTTGGTTGATTGATTTTGATGATTGCAACAACTGAATTGAGTAATGAAGCAATTGAAGACATTGCGATTAAGTTTATTGATAGTGTTCTTTTCACTTCTCGTGAGTATAATTACTCTCAAAGGTACCATTTTATTTTGGTTAGTTCCGTTTGTTCCCTTGAAAATTTGTGTTGGTGTTGATGGATTTACGCGGTCTTTGTTTTTTTCACTACATACAGAGAGTTTTGTATTGCTTGTAATTGTTGTAGAATTGGGTTTGATGATAGCCTTTTTTGTAGCTTTTATCATTTGAGTATTCCTTGAGAAGCTCTTTTTCAAATATTGTTGTGATTGTTTGAGTCACCTCCGTTCGAGAATATTGGCTTCATTGTTGGAGTTACGTTCATTGGAGTCACCGTTTGCAGAACCACCGTGTTAAGGTTCATAAGGCCACCATTAACTTCATTTTTCCAAGGTGAGTGTTCTCCTTTCATAACTTTTTGAATTTAAGCTTTAAAAACATGAAAGATCAATTATTTTTTTGAAACCTTTATATTCCTTTTCCTCAAATCCGAATTTGGTACATGTTTGGATAAAATATTGGTTACTAGGATTTTGGTTACTTTATTGAACTCTAGTTTTTCTCCTTGCTCTTAATTCTGAAATTGGATTTTTTCAAGGTAGTTTTAGACTAAATGATTTCTATTATGTGTTTTAGATCTTGTTCATGGGTACTTTGAAGTTGTTGATGGTTGAGAAAAAGTTTGATAGTATTAACACTATTATTAGAGGTTTGAGTTGATATTTAGTTATTTTACAACTTATAAGTTTTCTTGTAGTAAATATTGGCGGTTACTCTATGGTTAATTTGATATTGTAAAGGATACTATTGTTGATGAGGTTGACTTAAGTGTTAGAGATTTAATTACGTAAGGATAAGAATGATTTGAGTATTTGATGGATTAGTTGTTGAGTAATGTTGTTGCTATCTTCTTGAGTTTAATTTGTAAGTTATTGTTACGAAGATTAAGAGGTTAGACTTGGCATCAAATAAGTTCAATTGGGATTGGGGTAAATGTTTTGTTTAAATATGTTGTCTTGACATTGTTTGTAGTTATAAAAGGTTGTAGAATATTAGCAAACTTATTTGAAAATTTATTTCGTGTAGAGTTTATTCATTTTAGAGATCATGGAATATTCTAGTGTTGTTATAATGACTATTTTATGACTTCGATGTTGTAGGAAATTACTCTTATTAAAGAGGGTTTCTTGTTTACGATAATACTTCGGGTGTGCTTTAATAATTGTCTTGGTTTTTCTTTGTGTTATGTATAATTTTTAATGCTTTTTTAATTGTCCATTGGATTGATACTATCTCTGGTTGATGTGATTTTGTTTTACTCTTTTTTCTTCAAGGTATCAATGAAGATGATGAAAAAGACGACGTAGATGACAAATTTCAAGAGGACAACATAGATGATCTTTAATTTTAAAACATGTATTTTTCTAGGCTTATACTTGATATCAAATAATGTTAGACATTTTCTTTATTTTTAGGTGTTAACTCATGTAACAAGAATGAATATTTTAGCTCAAGTTTATTATAACATATCTTTTGTGAATACGTGTTTTAAATTCAATTTTGTATAAGTTATAAATGATTATATTTACACTATTATTGTAAAATCTTTTCTGAGTACTTTCGAACAATGTCTCCTATTAGCCATTCCTACTATTTATTTCATATTTACTATATTGCTCTAAGTCGTAGCCCGCTATGGCAACAGTTAAAAGTAGTTGCCTCAAATGACATAAAAAACGTCCCCTTTTCCAAAGGTTTAGGCGACGCTTTCCATAACTGTGCCCAAAGAGTATGAAAAATCGTCCCCTTAGACAATAGGCGACGGTCGAACAGGAGACGGCTGAAAACGTCCCCTATACTTTTAGGCAACGATTTTCACAGTATGGGCTACGCTTTTTGACTGTTTCTGAAGAGGATAAATGGTATAGTGGCGTTTATTAAAGATATAATGAATAGTGTTAATTTTAATGGTTAAATGTGTTTTATTTACTAAACATCCTTATTTAATATTTATTGTAGTTGGTGGAGTAGTTAGAGGAATTGAAATGCAATAAATAAGGGTATGCTAGTGGGAAAAAATTATAAATGTTGTATTGATATTATAAATGGGACAAATAAATTAAGCTAAATAAAAATAGTAAAGAAGAAACCTATTTTGAGACGGAGAGAGTTGTATTGAAGCAAAGGTAACCATGTACATATGTGTCGTACCCTAATTTTTGACCGATTTATTTTATTTTATTCGTACGTTGTTCGTTTTTCAGTCGTCCGTTCGCGCGCCAATTCCCGTAATATCTGCGTTTGTTCGTATTTGCGGTCGCGATTATTTTTCGTTCGTCGTTTATGTTTTATTGTCGCTCGCGTATAAATTTCGTAATTTTTACTCGCGTTTTGTGCGTTTTTTAGCGTAGCGTATTGTTTGCGTTCGTAAAGTTCATTTTATTCACGTCGTTGGTTTATCGTTTTAATTAGCGTAAAAAGCCGCGTGATCTCAGTCGTATCAGACGAAATTTCGGCAGAGAGGTATTTTAAAATACCTCATTTTTTTGGTTCCGACGGGACATTTTTATTTTTATTTATTTAATTTTCGTTTTCCATTTTTAATTATTTATTTAGTCATTTATTTTTTTCATTTTACTTATTTATTGTTATTTATTTATCAGTTTTATTATTTTTTTAAGTCATTGTCCACATGTCAATTCATCATTGGTCCAGTCCAGCTTTTCCTCCAAGAAACTGCAGGGGTAATTTGGTCATTGTTATTGCATCAGTGAACAGTACTATAAAAGTACTGTTCACGCGTCAGTTTGGTCCCCCAAGTCAGAAAAGTCATAATCAGTCAGAATCAAGTCATAAATTATCAAAAAACACCAAGTTCATTTCTCTTTCCAAAATTTTGGATCAAAACTACAAATACTCAAGAACACATGAAGAACATATGAAGAACACATGAATATCCAAAAATTCCAGCAACAAATCATCAACCAAACAACAACCACCACACAAATTCGAAAATACCATCATCACCAAACATAATCACGTTTTTCGAATCCAACAACAACAACAAGAAATTCGGCCAAACCGAATCCGAACCACCAACATACACATCTCAAAACCGAACCGGAGAGCACCATTTTCGGCCAAAACCGAACCGGAAAGGAACAAGGCCGAATCAAAGAGAAAAAACGTGAGAAGGAACGGCCGTGAGCAAAACCGAACCGGAAAAAGAGCAAACAAAACCGAAAACAACAAGCAAGGCCGCAAACCAAGAAGAAAGAAAGGTAGTCTCATGTTTTTTTGTGTGTTTGTATGAACTTTAAAGTGTAGATCTACGGCTTTTGGGATTTGTTTTTGAAAAACTAAGTTTGGTTCCATGAAGAGGGGAAGTAGAGGAAGCTTTGGATGTAAAAAATTTTAAAAAAAAAAATGAACTTAACCGCTCCGGCGCGGCGGCTCTCCGGCCGACCACCGCGCCGGAGCTCCTCCTCCACCACCTTCTTCATTGCGCCGGCGAGCTCCCTTCTAGAGAGAAGGGAGAGCTTTTTTTTCTTTGTGATTTTTAGAGAGAGAGAGAGGTTTGTGAAAATGAAGGAAAAAAGCCTTTGAAAAACCATTCTATACTCATTAATGAGTTGGGGCGGGTCACCCATGGGTTGACCCAGTACCCGCCCCAACCCAGTACCCATATCCAGCCCATCCCCATTGTTTCTACTTTTTTGCTTCCTGCACCCCCATCTTTTGCTGCCAGTTTTTGTTTCTTGGTGTAGTAATTTTTGTTTAGGTATTTTTATGCATTCTCTTGCATTTATTTTTTTTTCTTTCATACATATGATATTTGAATTAGGGTATATGCATCATTAATTAGTGTTTTAAACCTTTACCTCATGCATTTTTTAATTCATTTAATAGTAAATTTCTATCTCACATAATGCTATTTGGACATTTTGAAATCTTTTACTTCTTTATCTTCAAAGTTACTTTCTATGTTTGTTTTGTTTATTTATGTTTTATTATTTATTTGTTTTTTTGTGTTTGCATTTTATTATCCACTCTCTCATGCATTTTTTTTCTTATCATTTAGTTTACCATGATTTGTTTTAGTGAGCATAATAGAATATGTTATAATTTCATGCATTTATTTTAATTAGTTAATTCATATGATGTTTAAACCATTTTTCATGCATTTTTAATATCTTAATTTTAACATCATGCATATTTTTTGCTTAGTTCATAGTTAATTTTCCCCTTCATATAATTTTTATTCATTTAAACCCTTTTAAAAAAAAAATTCATGCATTTTTGTTTCTTTTAATTTTGTTACTTTGCATTTAGGTTTATTTCATATGTTTGCATTTTAGTTTAAAATTGCATTTTAGTTTATAGAAGTAATTCTCATTAGAAATATTGCATGCATATTTAATTTTCTTGACATTTATTTTGTTTTATTTTATTTTTTATTTTTGGCTTAGTATGTATAATTAGGGATTTGATGTAATTTATTTTCGCGCATTTTTTCTTTTGAGACCATAGAATGTATCTAGGATATGTAATATGTAATCGGCACACGCACTGACACGCGCACCGACACACCACTTTATTTATCGCTTTACGCTATTTTATTTTTATTCCGCCGTTATGCGATTTCGTCGTTAGTTTTAGAAAAATATTTTCTTCAAAAAAAAAGTCAATCAAGTCAAATTCAAATTTCTTTCAAGTAAACCTTGGTATGTAATCCAAGTGTTTTTTTCCTTTTATTTTCTTTAATCAAATGTTAATTAATTTAATATCCACATTAGACATGGATTTCGTGCAATTAAAAGTAACCAACTTCATCGTATTTTCTTCTTATGCCTTGAGGCCTCTCATCTCTTCTTAAAACCTTTCTTTCAAAAATGTTAAAATCAATTCAACTCATCAAATAAGTTCTTTAGCCGAACTACTTGATTTTGATCCCGATTTATTTGGGTAAGTAGGCAAAGGGTTTCGACCCTTCCAAATCAATAAAAATAACCAAAAACATGCTTCTTCTTTCTCCTTTCTTTCACTTTAACTCTTAACTTTTTTAATATAAGTAAAATCAATTTAGCGCAAGATTAGAGAATAGGTAGAAGGTTCCTATGGGATACCATAGTCGGTTAGGGTGCTTAACACCTTCCCCAATCGAAACCAACCTCCGAATCCAAGGTCTTAAGGGTTTTTACTCACTTTTTCCCTTCCCGCGAATAAAAGATGAGAGTTCAATGGTTCAAGGTTCGAATCTAATCAATGATTTTGACACCCGAAAATCACGAGCACAATATGCTTTTTTATTTTACCCACATATATTTCTTCTACTTTACTTTTATTTTCATAAAGCGTAATGACAAAGTGACTTCATAGTATTAAATCTAACAAAATTTGGTATTAGATGCTTATGAGAGAAATTTCTTGTTGCGTATATATTGGACGCCATCATCTTATCTTTCTCTCTCCCTCCCTCCCTCCCTCACATACATGCACACACAATTGAAAACCAGGAGTTTTACCCTATCAATCAACCACTCATTCATACATCGAATATGTTTCATAATTGAATCATTTATATACTATCAATCAACCACTATCAATGAAAGAAGTACAAACTGTGAGATAAGTACTCTTTGTACTTCTTTCATTAAGAAAAATACAATGGTTTACACCGACAATGATTTGTTACACAAGCCCCAAGATGATAATGCAATTTAACTAAAGATTTTTAAAAAAAAAAGAGTATACGATTAGACAAATGCATCGTCTACTTTGTTTGTTTGTAAAATAACGTTATTCCTTCTAGAAACTTTATTCAAGAAATGATCAAAAAAATAATCATGTGCATGGTCAACTATTTTAAGTTTGTTTATCTCCACAATAAACCAAAAAACACTAATTAATCATCTCAATAATTGATGTCTAGTTTGCAAAATGAACTACAAGAGACAACTAATGAAACAAATTATTATGGTAGATATAATAACAATACATTTTAATTAAAAGGAGACAATTAGGCACGATATAAATAAACTAGTATTGTGATGATTCCCTTTCTCCTGAAGACATGCAAAAGAAATGTGTTATGTCATAACGTAGGTCAAATTACTATATATAATAACATCTTGGGATCCACCCAACTACAGTTATATAATGATAAACTAAGAATATTTTTAAAACCATTTATTCAACTAATCTTCTTTAGGTCATCATAATAGAAATTCTTCTTAACTATTTCACATAACTCTAAAGAACTCACACAATAATCACTATTTTTCCTTTTAATCATGGCTGATGAAACGGTAGTGCGTTTTGGTATTCTTGGGTGTGCTCAAATCTCTATCAAGTTGTGCAAAGCCATAAGCAAAGCACCAAATGCCACTCTCATAGCCATTGGAAGCCGTTCCCTAGAGAAAGCCACTGCTTTTGCGGCAGAGCAGGGGTTGTCGGAGGCGGTTAGGGTTTACGGGAGCTACGAGGCTGTTTTGGAAGATAATGAGGTAGACGCCGTCTACATCCCTCTTCCGACGGCCTTGCACGTGACGTGGGCTATCAAGGCCGCCGAGAGGGGGAAGCATGTGTTGTTGGAGAAGCCGGTCGCGATGAATGTGATGGAGCTTGATAGGATTCTTGAAGCTTGTGAGGTTAATGAAGTGCAGTTTATGGATGGTTCAATGTGGTTGCATCACCCAAGAACTGCAAAAATGAAGGAGGCTTTGTGTGATGAGCAACGTTTTGGTCAACTCAAATGGGTATGTTTGCATAATTTGATATATGTTTGATCATTTTGTTTCTTTTTTCATTACATGAATAGATTATCACTGAATTGCCCTAGCTATAAATATTTTTTTAATAATCAAATTTATTTGAACACAAGAGGTACTCAAATTACCCACATTAAGAATAACATCAAATTGGTCTACTCCATCTCAATGAAGAGTAAAAAAAAAACTTCATTTTTATCTCTTAATTGTTCTCTACTTTCTCATCTAAATAATATTTATACTCTAGCCATAGATGCATTAATGTACATATAATAATACAATCAAACTTAGTTAAACAAGATTAGATTGTTTTTGGATTTAATAAGGTATTAAAGGTTGTTTAAAATTTAATATAATGAAATGTTTTAAATTTTGTTTTGTTTATTATAGAAAAAAGTTTCAAATTATGGACTAGATAACAATTATGTTGCAATATTATTACATAAGTTAATCTAAAGGATCTCTAAGGCATAGCTCATAGCTCAAATGGTTGAGCTGAGATATTGAGGGAGATTGATTAAGAGATTCAGTGTTCAAGTTCAACTATACGTGTATAAATAAGTTGGTATATGGATGGGTTGGTTGGTTTGTTCATAGTTATAGTGATTAGAAAGTCAACTCGTTGTTTAACCCTTACTCGTTGTTCCAATCCTATTTATACGAGATATTTTGATGAACAAAAGTTGATATATTTGGTCCAAATTTTGAACCAAATAACAATTTTTGTTGAGTCAAATGATTCCTATAAATAACACCAAATATATTATTACGCACCAACTATTAGAACCAAGACTCAAATTACTAATATTAGTATATATTAATTAAGTTGTATAAGAGCTTTCTTAAAAACAAAGTGAATTGATTAGTAGTGTAATTTAATAAGTATGAGAACATGAAATAGCTAAATACATGTTACAGAACTTAATTACCAAAACAAATCCAGCTCATACACAGCCAATAGACAGCTATATAATATATGTGGAAATTTTGAATTCATAATCTTGCTAAATGAAGATTGAAATATTTTGTAATTTTTCGGATAATGGAATTCTTCTACACATGCATGAAAGGAATCGTGAGTGTGAATGCGTGTGTAATGGAGAGTGAATTAATTGAATAATAAACAAGTTGGTTTAGAAACAAAAATTGCACAAACATTAATATTGGTTCCACGCTCAATATCTCTCTCCTTTTCAGGAAAAAAATGGACTATATATTTAAATTACATAAACATATAATGTAAAAAAAAGTAATGATATTTTTCTTTAAACCATAATAAAATATAGTAAATGTTAATTTTTTTTCCTTGACTGACAAGATATATTAGATACTACTTCTTATGCCAATGTGAAGATGTCTTAAGGTGTGTGATATCACTACTAGAAAAAGCAAAATTAGAGAGGGAAATTAGTGACGGAAAAATTAAAATTCCTCACAAATCTCTTGGTCGCAAAATTTAGTGATGAAATTAGAGAGGGATTTCACGTTTTCCCTCTCTAAAATTCCCTCACTAATTTTTGTGTTTTTAGTAGTGTATGTAAATGTTCTTTGAGCATTGGGGTCTCCAGTAACAACAACAAGATACTCGTTAACTAAACTTGTTTTTACAAAACAACAACAACAACAAGATACTCCTTAACTAAAAAGCACGAATAGAAGAAAGAGTACAAGGTCGCTATTGGCATAACTTGGTTTGCAAGAGCAATGCATTGGAATATGCAGGTGTTGTAGTTCGTCGGATTCTCCAATTATTCATTTAAGAACAGAGTTCTAACCATCAAGATATTTGACAAAACAAAACAATTAGGGAGTACAAGAAACACTTAAAACCAAACAAAAACCGAGTAATAGAAGTGTAAAAATCAAAATAACCGGGTCAAAAAGAAAAATGAACTAAAACAAAAATGATGTGAACAGTTTGTTTGAGTGTAAATCGAGTATCCTCCCCGCGCAACTGTAGAGATTAATCACTCGAGCATTGTGAGACCTAAATAGACGGCAAGCTCTCCCTAATAATTTTAACGTTGTTGCATGCCCAAGGCTGGATTCGAACATGACTTTGGTTAAACTAGAAGAGACTTGTATCATCTCATCTAAACACTCTTGGGTAGTCAGTTTAGAATTTGTTTTACCTTTTATACGGTATATAGATTTGTGCAGAGTGGGGATATCCTTATGGAGCTAGGGGTTCAAAGACTATACTTAATCATTAAAACAAATATATACACTGTGAAATATTATGCTAATTTATTTATTTCTTGTTTAAACGATTTTAACTTCAACATTTAAAACAAAGGGTCGAACTAACTTGTACATTTATGACACATGTTAAAAAGATAAAATTTAAAACTTTCGGAGTTGCGAATACATGGTTTCCAAGAATTAGCATTTTCCAATATCGAATAAATTCTATAATTCTCACAATTTATTTTGTTTTTCTTATTTACTTTGCTGTTGAAAAATAATTAATTTTTGTAGGCACGTTTACGAATGCCTTAGCTTTTTTTTTTTTAAGATGTTTTTTGTTCTTTTAGATATTTGCCGTACTTTTTTCTGCTCAAAACAAAGTGTCGAAACCCAATTTTGGGGAGCTTTGATCCAAAGAAATGGATAAATCCTAGTGAGTAGGCCTCTTTTGATGTCAAATGTTTGCCAATACTTTACTAGACATGATAGGATCAAGCTTAAGCATATCGATAAGAATGTGAAGGTTAAACCCGACAACATTTTTATTATACTCAATTAAATTAATACTATATAATTTACGTAGCTTTTTCTTGGTAACTAAGTCAGGTATCATTCAAAATTCTACAAGAATATGTGATGAAAAAAGTTTGGTGGGTCATTTTCTATGGGTTTTATAAAAATATATGAACATGTTCTCACGTGTGTCTAGCATTATCTTTTCGTCTTAAACAATTAGTACGGAAAATCCGAAAGTTAAAAGATGGTTGAATTCTTATCGATCAATGGGTCAAGAATTTCCTCAAGAGAGTTTTGTTTAGAAAATGAGCTATTCCAATCCATATACAAACGAAAAATTCTAACAAATGTTTTAAAGATATCTTGTAAGAAATTCTTAAAAAAATTGTGAAGTGAAAGTCAAAAGATATATTAAATTACTATTGCAGCACTTTTTATGTAAAAATTCTATCTTAGTTCTTCAAACAATGCATGAGGGTATTTGTTAAAATTTTCCTATATAAATTAAACATACAAAGAAACCAAAAGTTAATTAAAGTGTGGAAGAAATGAATTGATAGTTCAACTAGTTTGAAATAAGAGATAAAGAATATAAGATCATAGGTAAAATTAATTTAACAACTAATTACTAACCTATATAGTTAAAAGCAAATAAATAAAGTGTCAAATTATTTAGGGGAGGCAGTTGCTAGGCAGGGTTGTTGTGGTCAATGAGGTGTTTTCTTCTAAAAAAAATAGCAAGATTCTTTGTTTGAGGTAATTTTGGAAAGACTTATGATTCACGAAACTAAACTTAATTTAGTAGTAGAATACATGTTGGTGAAACTTTGTTTCCATATGTGGATAATATGGATATATATGGATTTACAATTCACATATATGTGTCTATTTTAAAAGTCTTTGGTGTTAGTTAATGAGTGATATGCATAAGAAGGTAAGCTTTACATGGTCGGCAGGGCTTTAGCCCTTAAAATATGGGTCAAAAAATGATTAGAAAAATTAATTTAAATATAAATATATAATATGATAAATGAATTATTCATAGATGTTTGTGTATCTGAGTTACTTAAGATGATGATCTTATATCCTTAAGAAAATGATAAGGATCTTAGTATCTTCCTAATTCAAGTTCAAACCTAGAGTCAACTTGCTTAAATAGAGAGTTATTACCGACCCGACTAGTGATGTTTGTGCTTTTTGTGGGGTTTGCATCGAGTTGGTTAATCATTTTTTTGTTACGTGTGGGGCAGCCTCTAAGGTTTGGTATTTGATTTGTAGTTGGTAAGGTATGTCGTTGGTGGTGCCAGAGGATTTGGTTAGTCATTTTGCAGGCTTTTTAGGGTTAGCTAGTAGAGATAAAATTAGATGTGGTTTTTTGTTGATCTGGTATACGATTGTGTGGACCACATGGACTTCCGTAATGATTTTGTCTTCTCCGATAAGGTTCTAGAAGTGAAGGAATTGGTCCATAAGGTCCAACTCTCTTCGTGGTATTGATTTTGTAAGTCTCATCCTGGTTTGCCCTGTTGTCACTATGAGTGGGTGGTCGAACTGATTCTCTTATTGAATTGGTAGTTGATGTGTGTGTGTGTGGGTGGATGTGGGTGTAGGGGGGTGAGATTTTCGAGTGCTTTTGAGCTGGGTTTTTGGTATGTTTACAAATATCCATGTTTAATCTTTTTGATGTAGTTGGCTTGGTCCATTCTGCTTTTGGTATGCGTCATTAGGATGGGGGCTTGTTTTTGTTTGTTGGCGTCGATGTTTGTATGTTGGTTTCTTTTGATGGTGTTGTCCGTCTATCTTCCCCTTCTGTATTCAAACTTCAAAGTTCAAACTCTCGTTGTATATTCATTACCTCTTTCTTATTTTAATATATACTTTTATTTGCCATTCAAAAAAAATCTTAAACTTAACACAGCTTGATTTTTTCCCTAAGCCTTGTGTTATATCCTTTATTATTTTAAAATATTTCAATTGTTCACGTATATTTCATGTTGGGTTATGTTAAGGGATATTTCATGTTGGTTGTAGAAGGGTTGAGTAGTTATTTGTATGACCTTTGAGTCACACTAGTCTCTTATTTGTGTAAATATCTCTCATAAATAAACCCCAGAAAAAAAAAATATCTCAAAAATAATATCCTCCATTTATATTTACAAACTGAGAAGATCTTGAAAGGATTAACGTGACATCTAAAATAAAATACCAACCAAAAGAAGTTGAGGATTTCAAATGAATATTTTTTACTTTCGAGGTTAGGATATATTTATAATATATCTAATTTTTGTTGGGGAATTTGTTTTGCTCATAAGGTGACAGATTTTCTTCAAATGAAACTTTCACGGTTCAAACTTTGGATCACTTGCTTAAAAAACTTAAATTCTTTATCACTTAAATCCATTCATTGTTGGTGTACCAAAAACTTGCTTAATATTTATATATATTATTTCATGAGAGTAGACAATATTAATCTTAAGATTAAGTTAATGTTTTTTGTCTGACGACCAGAAAAAGTTGAAATAGCAACGAAAATTTAGAGACGGTAAAACGCAAAATTCGTCTCTAATTCTATCGTTAAATGTTATAGTGATGCATAACTTGGTAATCAATTTTAGTATCTTTTCCTCTAATTTATGTCATTATTTCAATTTTTTTATTAGTGTTTGTTTTCAAAATCAGATACATAGTTGCATGACATACAATCCTGGTCCTGAGTTTCTCAAACACAGCATCCGCATGAAACCAGATTTAGATGGTCTTGGTGCTCTTGGTGACATAGGTTGGTACAGCATCCAAGCAATTTTATGGTCTGTAAACTATGAGCTTCCAAAATCAGTTCTTGCATTCCCAAAAGCCACACTCAATGAAGACAATGTAATCATATCATGTGGTTCTTCATTACATTGGGAAGATGGAAAATCTGCCACATTCCATTGCTCTTTCTTAACCTATGTAAACTTTGATGTAACAATTTTAGGAACGAAAGGGTCGCTTCGTCTTCACGATTTAACACTTCCTTTTGAAGAGAGTTTAGGGTTTGGAACATTTTCGGAGTCATCGGAGATTGATTATGCAAAGATTGAACAAGGTAGATGGTGCCCTAAGACAAATGAACATGTTGTTGAGACAATGTTTTCTCAAGATGTTTGGATGATTAAAGAGTTTTCTGATTTGGTTGGTAAAATTAAGAGGTTGGAAATGAAACCTGAGAAGACATGGTCAGTTGTTAGTAGAAAGACTCAACTTGTGTTGGATGCTGTGAAGGAGTCTATTCAAAGAGGTTATGAATCTGTTGAAATTGTGATGAATTAGGTTAAATGAAGTGAAAGATATTTTGAAAATGTGGTTGGATTGTGAATTTGTGGTTTTGGAATTAGATTGTGATATTTGAATTGTGAAAAATGACAAAAATATTATTTTGATAAAGTCTTGCAATTAACTAATGTTAAAGTTGTATGATGAATTTATTCTAAAAATTTGATGCAGTTTTCAAAGTTGACAAGCACGGCATAAATCTTTAACACAAATTATTGTTGCTATGCGACTCACCATATAATGAGAATACACAAATATCAATTTATTCATGTTGAAATATTTATATCTCTCGTTCCATAAAGTGAAGAATCATCATGTATTGAACAAATGTTGTTTGGAATATGATAGGAGTATTAATTAGGGATATGTTTAAGAAAAAAATTATAAATGCATCTAGTAATTTAAAAAGGAGTTTATATCAAAGGATAAATTTTTAATCAAATAAGTGTTTATATATAGCGACGGAGGGAGTACTTAAGAAACATTAATTAGAATCCACTATGACAACCATTGTTTTTAAATGAGAGTGGACATATTCTTCATTGAGTGAGAAACCCTGTAATAATTATGTCTGGAATTAACAAAACATCATGAAATAATTTAGAACATTTGCTAGTGTGAACAGAAACAGAAACAATAAAAAAAAATTCCTCTAAAGAATTTTTTAATTTCCAAGTTTTACCTTGTTTTGAATATCTCCTATCTCTATCCAAAGAAGAGAGTTGGTTCAATCAACATGTGGATAAAAGTTGAACTACATGCATAAGGATTTTCACTATATAATCTGTTGTTTGTTTCTAAACCCTTTTTTTTAGCCCCCTTTCTCTCAAGGTTTCATTTGATACAACGTCTATATTTATAGTAAAAGAACCCATCAAAAATTGGAGCAAATCTCACGCATAAAAATATGTTTTATTTTTATCCATCGGCGCAAAATCAAGGCTCGATTTTTCCAGAAGCAGAACTCCCAAAACTGCATCCAAAGTCGTGGCTCGATTTCTCCAAATCGAGGCTCGATTTGGCAGATTTCTGATCCTCAATTTTGAGTCACTTTCACAACATTTTCCACCTTGACTCTAAATTAGTGATGATGCCAATTTAACCATCAACCACCTTGCTATCTTTCCCTTGCTTCACACTACACCATGTAGCTCCACAAGTTTCCACCCAACCTCTTCAACAATCAGAATGCCTTCCGCCTTCTTGAAGATTCTTGCATCCAACTAAGCTAGGAACTTTAGGTAGTACCACAAGTCTACACCTTAACTTCTTCAACCATTGGAATGTTATCCGCCTTCTCGAAGATCCTTGCATCCAACTACACTAGGAATATTAGGTAGTTCCACAAGTTTATACCATACCTCTTCAGCCCCCGGAGTGATCAAATCTGTCCTCCTGGAGATTGACTTGCTTCCAATTACCCTTGGTCTTTTAAGGTAATCTCACAAGCCATGCTATACATTCTTCAACCTTCAGAATGCCTTCCGTCTTCATGAAGAATTCTCTTGCTCACAACTAGAGCATAGCACTCAAGGTCCTTCATATTCGTACCGTTCTCGGTGTGTTCAACTCCACCTCAAGCTGAGCTTTCTACCTCAACTAGCAAATGCGTACATCACACTATGTCTTCCACCTTGAAACTCCACCTCAAATGTAGATCACAAATATTCTTACCACCACCTCTCCAGGCTGACCATGAGTATTCTTACCGCCGCCTCTCCAGACGACCACCGCTCTACAAGGCATCATTCACAAGGTGAGAAACATCACCTTCTTCATCCTCTCAACAACACACCACCAAATCACCTGCATCCTCATTAATGTTCTCCAAGTCATCAAAGATTTTGTTGAACTCTGCAAGTTGCTCCATGATGGCTTTTGACTCTACCATATTGTATGAGTATAGTTGTTGCTTTAGGAATTGCCGATGAGCCAAAGACATTGTCATATACAAAGACTCCAACTTTGACCACATCAATGCCACGATTGGTTCTTTCGCTACATCTCTCAAAACTTTATCTCCGAGGCACAAGACAATGACACTCCTGGCCTTGTCCACCATCTCGGTCTTCTCCGTTTGTGACATGGTGACTGGTAACGCATCTTCACTCTTCAAAGCTTTCCCACACTTTTGTTGTATTAACACCGCTTCCATCTTTACCTTCAATAACCCAAAATCATTATCTCCTGTAAATTTCTCAATATCTCACTTCGAACTCATAGTACTTGATTATCGTTTGATTCTTGCCCCACAGTAGGCGCCAATTGTTGTTTGTTTCTAAACCCTTGTTTTCAGCACCTTGTCTCCCAAGGTTTCATCTGATACAAGGTCTATACTTATAGTAAAAGAATCTCTCAAAAATTGGAACAAATCTCACGCATAAAAATACGTTTTATTTTATGCATCAACGCAAAATCGAGGCTTGATTTATGCAAATCATGTCGATTTTTCAAGAAGCCAAACTCCTGAAACTGCATCCAAAATTGTGGCTTGATTTCTCCAAATCGAGGCTCGATTTTGACATATTTTTGATCTTCAATTTTGAATAACTTTCACAACATAATTTAAAAGAAATTCTATGAATAACAGCGGAAATGAAATTATGGAAAGAATCACGTACCTCCAGCTATTGCTCTTCCTTAAAAGATGTTAGACTCTTCTAAACTTTCCGCAATCTTATTTGGATTGTGTAAATTTCTCAAAAAGACTTTAGGCTTGGCGAACATAACAAATTAACTGCACTCATATATTATATATAACTATTGTCCATCAAAAAGTTATTGAACGTGCAACAATTGCTTCTCATTCCAATGGGAGTTGGGTAGTTAGTAGATAATAATTAGGAGGGGACTAATAAACTTGAGAATTCGAACAAGCTACTTGCGGAAAAGGACCAAGTAATTTATAAATGGAAGTTTGATAAATTTGTTGCACTGCTCAAATTTTTGTTTCCTAACATGGATATGTTTGAGGTTGACCCTGATGTAAGATTTTTACATGTCATATAACTAATTACATATGAATATAATAGGTTCATTTTCACAGGGATTGGTGTGTCTCATAAGCATTTTAACGTCAAATATCATCTTAAGTGAGTATAAATTGTTTGTTTGTGTAAAACTATTTGAACTATTCGACATAAAAGTAAAACGAGTAGAGATAGGGCTATTTCGGTTGGGGTCGGTGATATCAACCAAACGTAACAGCTGCAATCTCTCGATCAAATAACGGATTCTAGCTTTTTAAACGATATTATCACAATCACTCGACAATATCATTCGTATCCAAATGATATCGTTATTTCTAAGGGATTATTTAAATGTCGATTTCCCGCACATTTAAACAATCACAAAGTCGATTGGATCGTTTAATCGATGATTTCCCAACCGATTAAATGACCCAAAAGCATTAAGTTCTAGATTAAATGTGATTATCAAATATTAACATTTATGTCTAGAGTGATAACTTAAGATAGATTGTTATTCTATTTCTAGATCCAAAAGTATTTGTCAATATCATTTTGAATCTCAATAAAGCATTAAATACAAGAATAACAACAATATTGAATAAATAAGCTAGAACCATATATTAAATGATCAAAAGATTACATAATAGCTTGTTTGAATACCTCAAAACCCATAAAGGGTAGATGTAGCTACATATTTCTATGATAGCTTTGCAAAGGAAGAAGAAGAGATGAAGATTCAATGCCTAGACCCATGATGTCTCAACAAATCTTGGGTTGAATTTACTCCTAACTACCTTGCTTTGTGTTTCTCTCTCTAGAAAATGCCCTATTCTCTCTCTAAAACCAGAAAAATCTAATAAAACAATAGTTAGTTTATTAGAAAGAGAGGAGAAAACTATTTATATGGGCAGAATTCGTGAAATCTCGCTTAAGCGAGGTATATCTCGCTTAAGTGAACTGCATAAGAATCACATTCTCGCGCAAACGAGCTGGAAGCGAGATTGAAGTTGCACTCGACACACATCTCGCTTAAGCGAATTGATCTCGCTTAAGCGAGTTAGCTTTGTTCTTTAATTCTTGCTTGAGCGAACTGGGAAGCGAGTCATCAGGTGAAATGGGACTTGCTCTCGACATGAATCTCGCGTGAGCGAGATAATCTCGCGTAAGCGAGGTGTCTGTTTATCACAAGCGAGAGACAAGCGCGCTGGCTGCGAGATGCTAGTGTTGCTCCTTGGAACAATCTCGCTTAAGCGAATTGATCTCGCTTAAGCGAAATCTGATTGGCTTGGAAGGTGATCTCTTGGTCCTTGCTTGTCATTTCCTGCACAAGTTGAGTGGAGTAAGACATACAAAGCATAAATGGTAAAATTACAACAAATGATTGCATTTCCTTAGATATCTTGCAAAACAAGTCACTAAAATGTCTAGATTAACACATAAAAATTGTTACTTTTGAGCACTTATCAAACCCCTTAAATGATATTGTTGATGGAAGGTTGTTGCACTAATGTAGCAATTGCTTATAAAGTTTTTGCGAAATGAAGTTTTACAAACTGTAGTTGATTAAAGCGTACTTGAGATCATCATCAAATAGAGATTGAACGATTTGACAACTTTGTCAATTGAGAAGGATATGTTGGAGAACATTAATCTTGATGTGAGTATAAATGATTTTGCATCTCAAAATGCTCGAATAAACCACTTCTTATGACTTTTCAAGAAATGAAGTGTTTTGGTATTTAGTAAAACTATTATGATTGATTAAGGTATATTAAGTCAAACGATTGTTTGGTCTTTTAGTCAAATTTCAAAATAGTTATGTACGAGGGGAATTTTCTCACGATTTGACTAGGGTCTATAAAATGTACTGGAGTTGTGTAACATTGAGATTAAATCGAAAGAAGAACTTGAGATCAAAAACAAATCGAAAATCGAAATTGAGTTATTGCAGAAGATCGAAATTGGAACCCTAGAATTTGGGGAAAATTATAAAAGCAAAATTGTGATAAAAACAAAATTGTAACTGCAAGAATATGAATACGAATGTAAAACAAAATTGATCGAGATATCAAGAGAGTGAAACCGAATTTGAACTTGATTTTCTAACAAAAGTTAGATAGGAACTGATGTAAAACGAAATTCATCGAAAAATCAAGAGTGTATATAACTGAATTTGAACTTGATTTTCTCACAAAAGTTAGAAAGGAAAAAATGAATGAGAAAGGAAACAAGAAATTGAAGATGAGAAAGTGTTTTTCTCATAGAAAAATGCAACAGAAAATACCTTCAAGATGAAAATCAAATTAGTTATGATACCATATTGTGAAACATGACATTCATAAAAAAGACAGAGCAAAACAAAATTGTAATTGCAAGAATATGAATACGGATGTAAAACGAAATTGATTGAGAGATAAAGAGACTGAATCTGAATTTGAACTTGATTTTCTCTCAAATGATAGATAGGAAAGGATGTAAAACAGAATTGATCGAGAAATCAAGAGTGTATATAACCAAATTTGAACTTGATTTTCTCACAAAAGTTAGATAGGAAAAAATTAATAGGAAAGGAAACAAGAAATTGAAGATGAGAATATGGTTTTCTCATAGAAAAATGCAACGGAAAATACCTTCAAAATGAAAATCAAATTAGTTCTGATATCATATTGTGAAACATAACATTCATAAAAAAGACAAAGAAAAACAAAATTTTAACTGAAAGAATATAAATACGGATGTAAAACAAAATTGATCTAGATATCAAGAGAGTAAAACCGAATTTGAACTTGATTTTCTCACAAAAGTTAGATAGGAAAGGATGTAAAACGAAATTGATCGAGAAAACAAGAGTGTATATAACTGAATTTGAACTTGATTTTCTCACAAAAGCTAGATAGGAAAAAATGAATAAGAAAGGAAACAAGAAATTGAAGAAGAGAAAGTGCTTTTCTCATAGAAAAATGCAACAGAAAATACCTTCAAGATGAAAATCAAATTAGTTCTGATACCATATTGAGAAACATGACATTCATAAAAAAGACAGATCGAAACAAATTAGTAACTGCAAGAATATGAATACAGATGTAAAACGAAATTGATCGAGAGATAAAGTGATTGAAACTGAATTTGAACTTGATTTTCTCTCAAATGTTAGATAGGAAAGGATGTGAAACGAAATTGATCGAGAAATCAAGAGTGTATATAACCGAATTTGAACTTAATTTTCTCACAAAAGTTACATAGGAAAAAATGGATGAGAAAGGAAACAAGAAATTGAAGATGAGAAAGTGGTTTTCTCATAGAAAAATGCAACGGAAAATACCTTCAAGATGAGAATCAAATTAGTTCTGATACCATATTGTGAAACATGACATTCATAAAAAAAGATAATGAGAAAACTCTTTAAACTCTTTTCTATTGATCAAAGAAGAGGTGGTATTTGAAGGTGAGAAAAACACAAAAAGGGGGGGTTGAATTGTGTTTGCTTTTCGCAGCTCTTGAAGAGTGAGAATCTAATTCCTTTAAACTCAGAATCTGAATGGGATCAGAGTCTGATGGGAGATTAGGTTCTGATGCAGCGGAATAATCAAGAGATAGGGAGAAGACAGAACACAAGCAATTATACAGGTTCCTTCCACAAACCGGAAGTAGTCATGTCCCCCTTGTACTTCCAAGGAGAGTTCACTAAAATGTAATATCAATTACAAGTTGCTCAAACACACAGTAAGAGACTTCCTTGATCAAGCACGCAGGCAAGAGACTTCCTTGCTCAAAGATACAACTAAGAGACTTCCTTGCTCAAGGACGCAGCCAAGAGACTTCCTTTGCTCAAGCACAAAAGCAAGAGACTTCTTACACAATTACAGAAAATTGAATAGAGTTGAAACACTTGACAACAATCAAATGTGTTTCAATTACAACAAAGACAGACTCTGTTTTACACAAAAGACAGACTCTGTTTTTCTGTGGAACTTAGAAATTCTAGAATACTCAGTTTGTAAGAATCTAAGTTGATGATGTGCTTTTGTTAAGACTCAGTTGAATACGAAAGCAACGTAGTGTAATTTTTCTAGTTGTAGAGTCCAACAATTCTTCAAGTCTTCTATCCTTTATATAGGCGTAGGAAAGAGACGTTGAGTCATCCAGCACATCAGGATGATTTCTGAAGCTTGATCAATGGTTGTTGATCTGTTGCTTGATTTGGTAATAGTCCTTCAATTGCATAATTTGAATTCCATTCCCTTTGAAGATTAATACCGGTAGACACAGTTGCCAAACTGTACGAGGTAGTGGAGTAGTGGAAACAGAGTTCGTACAACGTACTCTGTACTGGCCTGCATTCTTGTCTTTGTGCTTCCCACGCTCAAGTTGACTTTGAAGCTAGCCGTTACTCCATTTGAGAGTTTCTTTTGCATCGCAATGCTGTAGAAATCCTTGTTAGCAGATTATCAGATTTTGGGCTTCAGACTCACTGTAGCACTAAGCTTCTGGTAATCTTCAGACTCTCTTGGTTTTCAGATTCTGATGGTCTTCAGACTCTGATACAGTCTTTCAGACTCTCTTCGGTACAGTCTTCAGACTCTCTTCGATACAGAATCACAAGCAACAAGCTTCTCTAGATTTTTGCTCTTTAACATTGTTCAAACAGAATACTTTCTAAGATATAAATCTTGATTGATATCCTGCATACTTAAACAAATATTAACAATATCCAATTGACAACTTTTTAATACCTTGATATCATCAAAACTCAAAACGTGGTATTGCTGAACACCTTTGTTCCAACAGTATTTAGGGTGGGTAGAAGGAATTCTTTCCCACCATGAAATATAAAATTTTAACTGTTGGATTAAATTAAGTGCACACTCTTATCATACTCCATCAAACAATATATTATCTTTTACACTATCTTCCACCCCACACTCTCTCTTACAAGTCTCATTCACCCACAACCACCACTTCCATCACCACCACCACCAACATTAGACCCATTTCTCAATTGCACTTGTATTGTTGATCCAATTCAGCCGGCGTGTTTAAAACTACGAAAATAAACCCTTATATATTTAGCTTCCATTCTTGCTTCTACTTCTTCAAATATAAAAATAAACCCTTAATTAAAATTAAAATTCAGAAGCAAAAGACAAAGTAAGAAAAAATATAAGATCTACAAAAGTTTTTTTTAAGGTAAAGATCTACACAAGTCATGCCGCCGAAATTTATTCTTCATTTCTCTCTATAAATTGAAATTTTTCAAACCAAGATTTATGCATTATTCTCTTTTTTGCTGGATTTTGTTTCTCAATTTTTTTCTTCGAAAGAGTATTAGATCCCTAATTTTAATAAAAATGTTTGAAAAATGAAAGAATAAGCCATGTTATTCTGGGAATTGAAGAAATAGAATGTGTAAGAAATTTGGAGTGATAGGTATGAAGAGATGAATATGCTTCATATGATGATGAATACTTTTGTTGTTTTCAGATTGTTAATGATGATGAACTATTTAGTTGATGTTAATCACCCACCGTTTCCCTATTTTTTTCCCTTTCAACAAAAAGAAAATGTTTTATTTTTTAATTTTGAATGTCCATGATAAAATTATGCTTTCTATTTGATCTAGTGATCGAAAAGTAACTTTCCTATAATGGAAAAGAATTCCTCCTACCCATCCTAAATACCATCAAAGTAGAAATACATATGGAAAGTTTTAATAAGGTAGTAACGTTTATATATACGCACCAATAATTTGCAACTAGTCTATATCTCCGATGAATCGTATTTGCAATGAAATTTTTGTTGAAGTTTTAAGATGTTGATGATTGGTGTGGATCAATTAGAAATCTATCTTTGGGACTTATAAGACGAGATTTTGATCCATGTTTTTGAGTGCCACGAGGGGGCAGTGTGGGCACATCTGTCTATTTTATGCACGTTGCATACATACACTTTTCTTAGTGCATGAGAAAAGCCTGTGATGGGAAACGATTCCACCTTAACATAGGACCATGTCATATCATCAATCAAAATCCGTTTTGATACAACATGTTTTGGTCAAAAAGGGTTATATATTCTCTTGGATTAGTTAAACTTCTAATCCTTTAATTTGGACTGACTATGTATATGTTTAAATTTACAAACGATTCTCCATGAGTTTAGTAATCCTTTAATTTGGACTGACTATGTATATGTTTAAATTTACAAACGATTCTCCATGAGTTTAGTAAGAGCAGTTTCAACAAAATCACAATGTTATGGAGGTTTTTCTAAGAGGTGTGGGTGGAGTGGTCGCTTAATTCTATTAACATGTTGTGAACCGCAAATTAGAACTTATGTACCGGTTTGTAGTAGTTTTACGAATTAGTTCACACGAATTTCTGTTATAATTATTTGAAATTGATGAACTGGTGAATTGAGATAACTGAAGATCAAAGAAAGAGGAATGTCACACAAACTAACATCGATAAAAAAAGAAAAAAGAAAAGTGAGATATCAAAAAAGATTATGATAAGTGGATACTACTTTTTGCACTATTGATTCTTTTTCTTAAAAATTCATTGATAGGTTACTACACTTAATTAGGATAAGTTGTTCTTTTATTGCTATTAGTATCACCAAAACATAGAAACATCGAAACCAACACATGATCCTTAATGAAAAAAGTATCATACGGTACGTTCTTTAGGAAACACATGCTGATGTTGCGGTACATGTTCCTCTTGATGTACGTCATCCAGTGGCACATGTTCTTGTTGTTCAACCTTCCGCTGTTGCTGCTGCTGAAACTCTTTCTCTAGCTATGGATTCTGCTCATTCATGGTGAGGTCTACGTTACCTCTTTGATGAATAAAGGGTAATTTATCCTTAATGATAAATAAGATTTTTGAAACAAAGTAAATGAATATCACATGTTGAATAAAGGAAATAAAATAAGTTTGATGATGTTGAGATGGAAATGGTAACTGATATTAAGAAAAAACCATATCGGTGAGCCTACATTTTTCCTTGATGAATTGGAGGGAATTTACCCCTCAAGACAAATACGATTTGATTTTGAAACGAAAGAGATGTAAATCACATCTTAAATGAAAAAGATAAAGAAGTTTGATATTTTTAAGATAAAAATGATAACAGATTGTAAAAAAATATGAAAAATATTGGATTTTTCACTAAAATGAGTAAATTAACCCCAATTCATTGAGAGGTAACGTACAAAAAAACCCTCATTCATTTGTTGGTGGAACTGAGACCTTCGAGCTTCTTTGGCAGCCCTTATCGAACTAATAGCTCTCAATTCTTTTTTCTTTTTTGGTACAAATAGCTCTCAATTCTAATTCCCATTACACTTCTAAGAATGTCAAATTATTTTTAAAATTATAGACATTAATAAAAAATAAAAAAAAACAGTCTTATGTGCCAGCAAGTTCTTAGAGGTTGAACCAATTGTGATGATGTACAAAAATCGCTCTGCTAAGGTTTGCACCTAGCATGAGCGCAGCCCCTAATTTTCAATCCATCACCAAATTGCTTTGTTACAATTGAGTCTCTCCACTCTTCAATTTCACGTGAGATTGGTTGGGAAATTCATAGATTGAGAATTTAATTTCTAAATCAGGTTACGTGTTGGTTTCTTCATCCATCATGAATTGCTAATTACGTGTTGGTTTCTTCATCCATTGAATTGCTAATTCACGGTGCTCTTTCCATTGATATTACGTGGGTCTCAACAAACCGCACCACAGCTGAGGTCATGCCCTTCGATTGGCAGGCCGAGTTGGCCGCTCCAGTGAGACAAACAATTGTTGCGATGGCTCCCCCTCCTTTCAAACCCATGAGCAGAATTTCCTTTGCACAAGCGTTGACAACATCAACTACGATTTCCACTAATGACAACTTATCGTAGCCTTTAATTCGAGGTGAATCGGTAAGGATCCATATTTCGCAAGACATGTATGAAAAGGGTATGGCGGTTTGCAAGCGTAACCTACGTGGTAGACTAGTTCTGAATAAAGGTGACAAACTCTACACTACAAAAGGCATCCATTCAAAGCTCCAAAATCAGTGGAAGACGACGGGAGCATGGTCCATGATGTCAATGGGAAGGGGTTATTATGAATTGTTTTTTGCCTCTAAGGATGATATGCGCATGGTATGGGAGAAATGAACGGTTAATCTGAAACCAGGTTTCCTCCGACTATTTGAATGGACCAAAGATTTCAATATGCACAAACAACGTAACACTCATGCCCAGGTGTGGATTCAACTTTTGGAGCTGGCACAGGAGTATTGGATGGATAGGATGCTCCGGGAAATTGCTAGTGATGTGGGCACTCCACTTCTCGCTAATAATGCGACTTCCAAGCACATTTATGGTCATTACGCTCGCATACTTGTTGACATGGAGTTTTCATGCATGCTCTTTCATGAAATCACGGTTGAGAGGGAGGGTTATGCAATTAATGTGGAGGTGGCATATGAGTGGCTTCCAGAATTTTGTACTCATTGTAAAACCATAAGTCACGATGTTTCCGCTTGTAGGTGGCTATATCCTCGCAAGGACAGTAATGCACACAAGGAAACAATTGTTCAGGGCAAAAAACCAGTTCCAACAAAGAAGCAAAATTGGGTTCCTTATTAAAGATAATTCATCGGGTATAGGTTCTTCTATTGCTTTCGCAGCACCATAGAAAAATGTTGATCCGGTAATTATTGTAACCGAGGCACAAACCACTCATGTATAGCAGCAAGAAATCTTTGATGAACCTGTGCAGCAATCGGCCCTTGTGGATGATGAACCAGTGCAACAATCGGCCCTTATGGATGTATCAGATGCGCAACAGAATTTGGGTGCCGCTACTACTAATATTGAAGGAAATATTGAGAAGAATTTAGATACTACAGCTAATATTTCACCTCCTCCGGCAGCCACGGTAAGTCGTAACCTTGATATTTCTCAACATTCTTTCAGTATGTCGCTTGTTAATGTAAGAGATGTTGTGGCTCGAGCTGAACTGATGGTGTACCATGAGCCAATTATTACACCGGTAGAGCCTTTGGATGTCAGTACTATCAGGGCTGATCCTGATGCAACGGTAGATCCCACGTTACAGAAGGATATGGATTTTATGAAGACATGGTTGGACAAGGATGCGGTTAATGAAGATGTGCCATTTTCCCCTGTTATTTCTAATTCTCAGAAGAAGAAAATGAAGCAGAATAAGGCAAGTTATCAAACCCGGTCACAGAGTCCTCTTCCACCTCCTCTATCAATATTATATTTTGGAACATTCGGGAGATTGGTAATAATGATACCCGAGTTGCTCTTCGTGACAAGTATCGATTAAATAATTGTGCTTTGGTTTTTATTGCAGAGCCAATGGTAGTTTATGACTCAATTTCTAATTCTTGGAGTTTTTCTAGTAAGCTCGGAGATGGGTCTGTTTATGAAGCGGAGATTATGGGGATCATGATTGCTATGGAGTATGTTGCCCATCATAATTGGACTAGATTGTGGCTAGAGAGTGATTCTTCAAGTGTGGTTATTGCATTCCAAAAGTGGCATTGGGACACGAGTTGAATGTCACTACTGAGTATCATAATATGTCTGCTTCTTTGTCAGTTGATTTTGCTAGAGACAGACATGAGCTGCCTAACTTTCGATTTCTGTAGCCTTTTCTAGTGTTTTCTTTTGTCGTTTCTTTTTGTTTTCTGAGGGTTTTGGCCTAGTCCAACTCTTTTGTCCAAATTTTTCACTTTTTTTTAATAATATTACGTATTGAAAATGCGGTATAAGATGATAGTTTATGTTGGGTGCCAACCTAGTTAGGATGTTTCAGACTCGTCCAGATACCTAACATTTCTCTTGACCTATATAAGAAAAAACTGAAACTTTGTTTTTTTATTTTTTAGAATTAAGGGTATATTGAGAAGTTTATGGTTTTTGTAAAGTAGGAGTCAAATTATAAGGGTATGATGTAAAATCTCCTTCTGGAACACTTTCGGGAAAGCATCAACATTGTAATCTTGCATATCCTAACTTTCGGTAGTTTTGTTTGCATATCTTACATTGCCATGTGACTTATATTTTGAAGGATGGTCTGCGTTCAGTGGGCCATATCTTGGCAATATCTCCCAAAGTATGTAGGGATGGCAACGGCCTCTAATGGGCAGGGTACTATAATGCTCGTCTCCGTACTTGTGTTTATAAAAGATGCCCGTACCCGAACCTATACCCTCGTGGGCAACAATTTTAATGTCCGCCACCATGTTCTATGGGCATTAAAATGCCCGTACCCGCACTTTAATTAAAACAAAAAACAAAACAAAAAAAGAATAGAAACATAACTGAATTTAAATCAATACATAAAATTTTGCAGATAATTGTATTTTGCCAAATCAAATGAAGTTACCTGGCTAAGAAGAACAGACGTGATCACTGATCAATAAGCCTTGGGAGAAAGATGCAGCGGCAGCCGGCAGCAATACTTTAGGTTTTAGGTTTAGGTTTAGACACTTCTAAAAAAATGTTTTGGTTTAAATACTTGTAAAAATGTTACAATAACTAATTAATTTTAGTGGTATATAAATTTAAATATATATATATATATATAATGTTATATTTATATATATGCGGGCTGCGGGGCGGGCTGGGCATTAGAGTGCCCGTACCCGCGCCCATGCCCGTTCAAGTTTGCGGATAATTACCCGAACCCGTCACCATACCCATAAGTGCGGGTATTTACTCGCCCATTGCGGGTATTTTTTGCGGGTGTCCGATGGGCTTGAGTCGAATTGCCATCCCTAAAGGTATGAGAAAGGATTTGTCATCTTTAAATTAAATTAAATAATAAACAAATGCCAGATTAAAATTATATCTGTTAATTTAATGAATTTAGTCTAAGCCTTACATTCTCCGATATTAAAGATCAAAAATTTATCCGTAAACATTTAGATGAGCTGATATAAATCTCTTTTAATTTAATCAGAGTATCATATTTAAACCTGAATTCAGAAGAATGTCGTCTATTTAAGTCAAACAAATAGGTTTGAGGCATTAATCTTCTTAGTTTCTCTCCAAAAAAACCTTAATTTTTTAATTTTTGAGCTCCTTATTTACCAGCTCGAGCCAAGAATAACAAGGTTGAGGCATGAACCTCAAACCAATAGATCACTTGGGAAGAAACCCGAATTTTAACAACAACAAAAAAAAAAAAAAAAACTCACAAATTGCTTGGGAATGCATATACGATTCTAACCATTTTTCAGAAAGTATAAAGTTCTAACTTTAAAGCCCGATCGAGATAAAGGTATATTAATTGATTGGATTTATTAATCTTATTCATAATTTTAATTATATATATATATATATATATATATATATATATATATTATTGTACTAGACTTTGTTATTTATAGTAGTCTTATAAAAATATGTAAAACTTCATTTAGATTTTGTTTGTACAATATTGGGTTTCAATAGAGAATAGAGAATAGAGAAAAACACATCTAGGATTTCTTAGAATAAACATACAGAAGGTTCCAAGACAACATATAGAAAACCTAATGCACTATTAACTTAATAATATAAAAAATGCCGATTAGCTTAAGATTAATATTTATTTATTTATTTGGTATAAGCTTAAGACCAATATTTTATTATCTAACACAAATTAATTTTGAATTATTTTTAATTGTAGTCAAAATTAAGAAAAAATGTATATAATGGTATCGTTTATTATAAATGTATATTTTATTATCTAACCTTATATTGAATTAATTTTGAATTAAAAACGAGCTTAACAACAAATTTATATCAACTGCTGCTCAAAACATTACTAGTATCGTATGAATAAGAACCATATATCAACAAATTCACCCTTACTAACTTTTCATTCCCTAAATCATTGGAGAGAGCTTAGTGAATTTAACTTTGGTCCACTGCTCAATCTTTTTCGTCTATTAATTAGCCTATTTGAGTTGCTATAACGGCCCCTGACATTGAGTTAGGTATAAATAGCACCGAGCACAAAAAGAGCCACAAAAAATATGTAAGATGATATTGTTTGTAAATTTCCAGTGTCTTGTAAAACTAGAATTGGAAGTGACCCTCTGTTAACATATTTCTTGTTAGCCATGGTCAATCATAGCTGAATGCTAACCATTGCTCTTGGGACATTGGATAAGCTTTACTTACCAGTATCCCTTCATTTTAGGGTCTGACTTTTTTTAAGAGGCTCATTCTAGGGTCTGATAATTTTGTATCATTATCAAATCCTAGGGTCTAATATTTTCTTACACATTGGCAATTAAGAATGAGAACTTAACTAATTCAAATCATGCCATACACATGCATATGGAGATGGTAAAAGTCACCATCAACCCAACACAAAGGTGAAATGAAAGATTCCTATAACATATCTCTCCCATGCCGTCCATGATATGAATGACACAAAAAGAGGAAAATTGAAAAGTGGGTCCAATACTTCTTGAATTGGTCCCATATTTTCTATATCCAATCAAGTAATTGTTTTTGAATGAAATTTTAATGTAGCAATCAGACGGTGTGACTTTCTGGCTTTTGGTTGGCAAGTTAGGCCACATGCTACTTTTGGAATTTTTGGTGAAGGGACCATATGATATAGTGTTGTTATAAGCAAGGAAATCATAGGATTTACAACCTCATCAACACCTTATATAAATCTTGGTGAATTAGCTCCAATGTATATCATATGAAGCACAAGTATATCAGAATAGACACTTCAACTCCTAAGAGGGACTTACATGAAGAGGCAGAGAGAGTGATGCAGCCAAGGATGACTTGCCGGCAACATTTTGGCAAATGTTCATGTGATATATGTCTCATTGTGCCGGCAAGTTGTCCTTGGCTATGTTAGTCTCTCATCTTCTCATGTCAGTACCTCAGTTTAGGTCGGTCATTGTTTTAAATTACGGTCTTCAACTACAATTTCAACCACCTTATTACTAAAATTTTTAGGTCTCTTGCGACATCACAACCACAAAGTTCGCCATTTTGCCTCATTTTTCTCCAATATAAATGTATCTCTCCGGGGTCAACCAATGGAGAACACTATTATGAAGTCCTAATTCCTTTGCGTCTCTATTAGATTATTTAACTTTTTTTGGTAAGTACGAAAAACTTGGTTAATATATATATATATATATATATATATATATATATATATATATATATGATGATTTTAATATGTTAAATGTCCCTTTCTTTTTCGTCAAGTTTTTCTTGAAGTTGATGTTTCAACTGAAAGATTTATATATAGTTCGATAATGTAGTGTGAATAATTAACCTAAATTGACTAGAAGATAAAGATTGGTTGCCAAGATAGAGCCAAGCCAAATATCAATGAAAGTGAGAAGGAAGATATTTGAAATTTTAATTAGTGAGTAGTGTCTTGTCCCAAAATAAAATAAAATAGTCAACCAAACTTAATGTATTTGGTTCAAAATTTATACCAAATACATCAACTTATGTTTACCAATTTTGTTTATATTTTTGAAACGTAGGAAATACTTTATAAATATAATTTTAAATTGTGGTTACGGTCTTGTTGTGATCTTTCTTAATACGCTTATATTGTTTACTTTATATTTTTAGATCTCATCACAAATCTTCATAGGATAATAACAAGGTATATATATATATATATATATATATATATATATATATATATATATATATAAAGTAAACACACCTTGTTTGATAAGGAAGTTTGACCAATTATGTTAATTACAGCATTATTCATGTACCAATCTATCAGTAACTATGAGTCTTACCGTAAAAAAAATTTAAAAAAAGAAAATTATGTTACGTCATATGTTATCCATGTCATTTTCATAGACCTATCAAAAAATATATATTTGATGTGAACTAATGAGAGACTGTGAGTGAACAGAAAAATATATTAATTAGCTAACTGCTTATAAAAAAATGTATGCATGATTTTCTTACACTGTTGGAAAGTGATATTTATCTGTTATCTGTCCATAGCCATGTGCAAATACTATGGTTGCATGCACAAGTTGAACTTTTAGTACATGGGGAGCATTTCAAGGTGGACCACACAATCATACGTTATATGTCTGCTTGTTGTGTGCAGTTTGAAGTCTACCAAACTTTGCATAATGTAATATGTACATTTATGTCATAAACATGTAATAAACATGAATTTTTCTTTGAGATTTGCACAATCTTTTTATATAAAATGGTCTATTGTTTTCTTAACTAAAATAAAACTAGTGTGAATTCAGACTCAAAATCTCGCACTAATGAATTTAGATATGTGGAGGAACTATCAATGGCAATGAATAATCAAACGATCTCGAACAACAACAAGAAAGAAGTGCAAAACAACACCACAATCGAAACAAGAACAACAAGATAAAGAGTGTAGAGAGTAAAGGAACATCGTACAAAGATTTGTTTACTCATTTTGAACCAACAATGACCTAAATATAGGGGTGAGAGTATATCTTCAACCAACTATCAAAGAATCATTACAAAGAGTTCCAACAACATATATAATTTCTACACTTTGCTCACCATTTTCCCTTGATCAAGACATTTATAAAAGTGGCCAAGAAATTTAGCTCTCCATGTTCTCCAAAAACATCCCCTAGAAATTTCACTTATTCAAGGTATTTACAATGTTTCCTCAAGTGTTTCCCAATTCACGAAACTCTCTCCAAATGACACCAATCTTTTTTCCAAAAGTTTCCTCTTTTGATTACCCAAGATTCACATTTTTCTTGCCATTTAAATCTAACCTAAAAACCCTCAACCCTCATCATTTAAGGATCCTGTAAGTTTCCTGATTTGGTTTCATGAAATTCTCAACGAAACTATAGAGAAATTTTTTTATCAACAAAGCAATTTGATCCTTCTTCACATTTCTAGTGCCTTGGACAACAAGAAATTATTCCCCACATTCAACATAAGATTTTAAGGCATATCTCAACAAAAACTATTGCATTTTAAACTTAATAAATTTTTATTATAAAAGGTTTATATACCTCAAATACTGATCTAGGGGTTCAAAGAATCGGTAAATTAACATTTCCACAAGGTGTGTCATGTGTGAGACATCGCTGGAATCCTTAAATTTGGTGAAGGAGAAAACATTACCATAATAACTTGTAAATTAACATTTGGTGGTAAGTAAACTCATATATATATATATGTGTGTGTGTGTTCACTCTTGTAAGGTATTAGCTTGACTATCAGTAAACTCTAGAAGTGGTATTATTTTTTTAGGTCTCGGTTGATTAACGAAATTAACGTGATCCTGAATTATGGAACTAAAGATAACCACAATTTTTTAGTTCAATTCAAAAGATAACATGAGTAAAGTTAAGTTCTTGAATCTATTGAATTGCAAGCCAAAATAGCCATGTCTCACCTTCCCGAATTGATACGATTAGTATTGAAGTTTAATTGACTTTGCTAACATGAAAAAACTCGCCTTGATTGTTCCTCTCTAATATAAACCAAGTACTAGAGAGTTGTGTTTATCTTTAATTTGATCTAACTGATCCTTCAAGGCAGACGGTGCGACATTAACGTAGACCCTAAACAAATTAGATTTCCTCCATTATAGTACACTACAACTAGCTTTGTGTTTACATCAATTATATAAGTGTACATGGTTCTAAGATGGGTTTGGAAATGAATCAACATGCTAATCTATAGAAATGTTTTTTTTGCGCGTCGTGGACCACAAAAATTGTTAGTACAATATTGACCACATAAAATTCATGCACTTGACTGACTCAGATTATAAAATCTGAGATGTCTCTAACCCTCTAAAGTACAAGTTTTAACATAGATTATGAGCACTTAGGATTATATAATCCAAAATATTCTTGTAAAGGTTTTGGATTAATATAATCTGAAATATGTCAAAATATGGACGGTGAATTTGTCAATAAGTCTGGTTAGTTCCTGACTTATTTAACATGTGCTTTTTTCCTTGACTGGTCAGCATGATTGCCCGCATACTTCACTCCCTTTGATTGGTAGTTACTCTCTATGTATGCATTGCCCCTATAAATATCAACTAATTCTTCCCAAATTCTCTTTTCAACTCATATTCTTTCATTTTGTTGCATGCATTTTGTCTAAGTAGTTTGTGATGTCAATTGTCCATCTTTGGTCTTTCATATAAATGTTCTTGTCATCTTTTAGGGATAGTATGAATGGTCAATGTCGATGGTGATCCACTTTGCAAATTTACACCTAAGATCAGTGTTGATATGTGATTCGTCTGGATTTAGGGTTTCTCATCAGAGTATCTTTCTTCCACTTTGTCATCTTGTATTCATCACATCTTCTCTCTCATGAGGATGTACGAAATAGGGTTGAAAACATTTCCCTCCTTCCCTTTTCATCTTCTTGTACCACTGATTTAGTATCAAGTGTCTAACATTTTGTTGTAATAAGCATTATCTTAATGTAAATGTATCATGAATTATTGATCAAATAATATGTTCAATTCTTGTTAATTTGTATCATGTCTCTTTAAATTTATGCTTTTTTTTTGTTATTTTTTTATTTCTATCATTTTAATAATTTATGCAACTGTTTTTGGTTAAACACGGTTCATATTATATAATTCGAAATACACTAAAATGGAGTTTGTATTATATAGTTTAAATGAAAGTATTTTGAAAAATCAGGAGGGGCGGGTGAAAAGAAAGAATGGTGGGAAAAGAAAGACTCCACAAATACTTTGTACATGTCCAAAAATAAGTGTATTCTCGAACAAGAATAAAGGTTTTTTTTACGAGATACCTCCCTCCGTTTTAAAATATAAGCAAAAATTGGTCAACAAAAGTTAATGTATTTGGTTCAAAATTTGTATCAAATACATCAACTTATATTGACTCATTTTTTCTTACATTTTGGAACGGAGGGAGCATGTATTTCGGAAATGAGTGATGATATTTATACAACTATTTAAAGACAACTTTTATGATAACCTTCTTTTTCTCTCTTCTTATTTCTCAAAGAGCGTGAATAGATCTCATCAAAGTAGCATATAACTTAATCAGACCTTTGAGACTATATCAATCAAATGTAGAGAACATGATTCTCACATGAAAATTGCTTTAAAGTTGCATCTTCCTGAACCAAATACATCAATCTGAGCCAATTGAACAACAATGATATTCAATATTGGCCACCCTTCTTGTATATCCATAGTTGACAAGACCATTCATTTGGTCTAATTGGTCATTCAAATCACATAGTGTAACATCATCTTTGATCATAAACAAATTGGGTTTCTCTTGTTTTTGTAAATTACGCGTAAGTTAGAGTTCATTTAGAGTTAGTAAGGTGTTTTGTGTTGTGAGTGAAAGTGAACCAACCACAAAAATTGTTGGTTCGTTGTAGGCCACAGATCAGCCATTATTATGTTTAACGTGTTCGATTCTATAATCCAAATGTGTAATTTACATATTTTCAAAGTCCATATTCTAGAATCAAGTTGTGTAAAACACATCATTCACAAAAGTTTGTTTCACTTGGTTTTGACATTTTATAAGCTTTCATACTATGGAATTCATAGATGTTAAAGTCTCTAAAATAAACGTCCGAATTATAGAATCTGTATTTGGTAAAAACACATTATTCATCAAGGTTTGATAGAATATGAATTTGGTATAAATACGTAAATTACACAACTGAATTGTAGAATTTTAACATGTATTTTACTTTAAAATACAGGTTCTGCATGTTTGTGTGTATAGGAACATGTATTTTGTTATCAAACATCAAATATAAATTCATGCACAAATCCAATGTCATATTAAACCTATTAATAACCAGTTTATATGAGCTTAATGCCTCCTCTTCAACCTACCTCAACAACTCTCCTTCAAATGTGGGCAGCATAAAGGGATGTGATATCTTAAGAAACCACCTCATATATCATGGTCGCCTCGTATTTTATCAACAAAACTTGAGTTTTGTTACATAAATGTTGACAAAACACAACTAATTCTACTCAATATTTAGTGTCCTGATGTTTGATCCATCACCATCAAACAAGAATTGAAATTTTGGAGGACAATATAGTATATATAGCAAATTGGGTAAAAAAAAAAATTAGAAAGGAAGACATCATTAAACACTCCAAATTTCATATATATCAACATTGTTAAAGGCTAAACACACCAATGAAAGTGATAAAATCATAGGTATATATAGCTAATCCTATTTTGAAATAAAAGCTCCAGTCTTCATTCAAACTTAGAGGACACCAACTTTTGGTCTTAGAAAACCTAATCTTCAAGGGAATGTACCACAATTGATATTTCACATTATAATTTATCATTTGAAATTTTAATATCTATCTCTTTATAAATCTTAATCAACCATTTAATTTTTCAAAAAGAGATAGACAAAAAATTCAAATGACAAATTTCAAGTGAAATATTATCAAAAGAGGACTAATTCCTACTTTGATTAGAAATGTAGTTTCTCAAAGATGGAGATTGAGTGAGAACATCAGGTGCAATAGTTGTATTTTGAGCTCCACTCTTCTGTTGAATTCTTCTCCTAGCAAGATACCCTCTAACCCATGGAGTAACATCCTCATTGACTTTGATCATGACGAAGAAAATAATGCGGTATATGACAATCATGCTTAAGATGACCGATAAATCTACCCATTTTGATCTGGTCACAGTGATTTGGAATACGTACTCCAAGATGTATTCGCCAGGTATCTTTGGCATATCTGGTGTTTCACCGTCGAACATCAAACCCCTAAGATCGTTCTGGTATTGGCCCTGAAAAAACAATCATTTTATCATCGAACTTGTTGTTACCCACGGTGAAGAACAATTTTAAATAATAAAAAAATCAAAATTAATTTAAAATGTGTGGAAAACATAAGATTGATCAAATTTTGTCACATTGTATAACAAGATTTATCAATGATAAATAAACAATAATTCAAACATTTGACTTGTGTAAATTTTGTTACCTGTAATGCCCAAAAGTGGAAACTGATGTATGACATTGGATAGCGCCAAAGAGGCTTAGGGATATCATGTGGGAGCCTAAAGTAGCCAGAGACCAACATGAAGATACCCTGTAATTTGAAAAGTAGTAAACAAAATATAATTAAAAGGTATCATAATAAGTGTGGATTTTGTAACAAAACACTTGGTAAATGTTAGTTTGTAACAAGGTATTTAGCATTGCATGCAATTAGTAGAATGTCATTTAGTATAGTCACTATCAACAATTTTAAATATCACAATCAAGATTTGCATTAGTTGAGTTTGACTCCAATCCAATGCAATAGTAAATATCGTTGTGGCGACAATTGTCGACCTCAAGTCGCCCTACACTATTTTTTGAGGTATTGTTCCCTTAAAGTCTTGTGTAAGACTCACGGTTTTATCCTTTGTAAAGAAAACTCTTTAGTTGGTAGCGGAAGATAGTTATTGTTTATAAACTAAATTTGACGTTAATTCTCAAACAATGCAAGACTTTTTTTGGTCTACTAGAAGGCATCAATGATCCAACCTAAAGTCTACTATAGTAGGGGTGGACAACGAGCAAGTTCGATCGTATGCGGGCTATTTGGCTTTCGGGTGGGGCGGGAGAATCCGTCTGCCCTACACCATACCACTAACTAAGGTATTGTCCACTTTAACTTTGGTGTAAGCCTCACGATTTTGTCATTTGTAAAAAGGTGCCTCATAATTTTGAGGAGTGTCGGTGTTCTTTATAAACTATTCTTAGTCTCGATTCCCAAATAATGTTGAATTTTGTGTACTAAAACAACTAGAAATTTATATATTTAAACAAAAATATGGAAATTTGTAAGCTGATTAAAGTTAGGTGCATACTTGAATTCCTGCTCCAATGATAATGCCCATAAGGAAGTTAGGAACAATACTAGCAATTGCCATCATTAAGCTTTCAACAACTGTGACACTTGCATAAAGGCACAGCACAAAGAAAATATAATGTGAAAAGCCAGGATGTAGGTTAACCATGAAGTAACAAATTGTTCCAGAGAGAAAAGTGATTAATATGAGAAATGGTGTTGCAGATAATGTGTTGCTAATAACAAATGCAGTCACACCATAGTGTCCATTTAGCCTCTCCCTTTGAAAAACCTGTAATTGAAGTTTAATTACACAACAAGTCATGAATTATTTTGGAATTTTTAAATATGTCCCTAAGAGGAAAAATCGCTGAATTTTTAAGTAATTTTTAATTAGTCCTTTACCTAAAATGTTTTAAAATAAGCACCTAATAAACTTTTAAATCATTTGCAATTAAGTTTCTGAATTTAGGGATCAAAACACAAATAATTAAAAAAACTTGGGGCTTAATTAAAATTATTTTAAAATTTATGAGGGACTATATACTATAAGTTATTCAAAAAATTGAGGGTGTCTTTTAAAAAATTCTCGAATGATTTAGAGACCTACAGAAAAATGATGCAAAAGGCGCAAAATTATACCTTCATATCTTCAACAAACGAAGGGAATCCACCAATTGACATGAAGGTGACAAATCCAAAGACAAAAGATGCACATGAACCCCTAGCCTGAAAAGGAAGAAAACACAAGAAATATCGATCTTATAAGAACTAATTTCAATATGAACAAATATTACATTACATGAATTAAACAAAATAACAATGGACAATAGTAAATTATTCTACATTTCAGGAACAAAATCCAAACAATTTTTTTTGTAAGAACTAAAATAAAATAAAAAACACATATATATTTGCAATAATGAAAAAGATACTTTACAACTTTGAATTTCTCTAGGGTAATAAAAAGAATGTACCAGAATTGAGTTGTAGCCCGTCCCAACATTCAAGTAAATGGTTCCAATGCAGATAGTGACAACAATGTAGATTACAAGCCTAAGCCAATAGTAACCAAAGTCCCTTGACATGTTAATGAATGAACGTTTGGTTAATATGTAACATTGTAACAAGAAACTAGCTTCACTTCCTCCTGCTTCAAGCACTGTCCCTCTCTGCATACATTATGTGAAAATTCACCTAATTGTTAGAAAAAATAAAGGATACTCAATTTCATATAACTGCTTATTTTATTTTAAACTATGAAGCATGGACCCCTCTAAGATTAAAGGTTGACACAGTGTCCAACATTTGTCGGTGTCTAACATTGTATGACATGTGTCAAATCCAATGAAAAAAGTATACATCAACCTTAATAGTAATTTGTTACATCGAGACAGACAGAAAATCTTTGAAATTGTGGTGGTTAAGTGGACTACCTTTGTTCAATTTAAGAGACTAAAATGTTATTTCGTAAATTTGAAGGACTAAATTGACTAACGTCGCTAAAATGCTGATTTAATTTATTTTTCCTTCAAAGTTATTATAATTAAAAAGTACTTACAACTTTGGATATGTCATCAACTTTTTGTCTTGCAGCATAAGAGTGCTGGGAAGTTCGGTAGTGGTCAATGAGTGTTCTGATTGCTTCAGCAGTGGAGATCTTGTCTAGAGGATCATCACTTGCCTCAAACTGATAGAGTAATATTTCAATTTAAAAATTGCAACAAGAATTAGTAGTAACAAAAATGCACAAGCTGGTGAAAATTGAAAAGTTTATGCTAAAAAGGTGAAACAAATGTTGTCACATATAATGAAATTAATAACAAGAAAAACACTTTTCATGTATCATTTGGGTCACAATGTCATCTATCACCCAATGTATTTTATTTTATTTTTGCAATGATGTACATCTTAGAAGAAGAAGAAAAAACAAGTCCAATATTTCAAAAAAAAAAAATTACAACCAAAATATAAAAGGATTTAATCTATTATATTTTCAATATAAATATTTTTTATGAATGACAATGTATTAAAATTAAACTCAACTAAATAATTAGATTTATTAAGTATTGACTAAATAGAAATGTAAAAAATCAAAAGGAATATTGAGTCATAAAGAAGAAAAGAGCAATACCCTCAATTTCATGGACCCTTTAAGAGTGGCTTTGACCTTATCAAAGTCAGAATTGATGCATCTAAGGAAATGATCAGAAGGGTTTCTCAAAGCAGGGCATGGAAATCCAGCTTGTGCAAAGAACTGCAAACAAATATCATTTAATAATCATTAAAAAGTTTCATTTCTTCCTAATCATATTCATAGTATACTAAAGGAATTTCGCAAGAATAACATAAAAAATGAGTAAATAGTCATCTTTTATCTCTAAATATGTGAGACGGTGTCACTACTATCGGTCTTCAATATATTGAAATTACAAAACTATTTTCAAGTCGTCTTTTGTTAGTATCTTTATTAATGAATTTGAGAAAGACATGGTTAAGAATTAAACTAATTAATAAAAGACTCATTCGAGGTCCATTGACCTACAAAAAAGTCTGTAGATATGTTTTTGTAACTTTTAATATATTCAAAGACTATTATCACGGCACTAGACACATTTAAGGATCAAAATAACCGTTTTAAATTTATTAAAAGATATAACTTGGGTGTGAGCTTATCACCTCATATGCATCTGAGGCTTGGCCAAAATAAACAGTTTTGCCACCAGAAAGCAAATACAATTGGTCAAATAGTTCAAACACTTCACTGCTAGGTTGATGAATAGAAGCTATCACTGTTCTGCCATCCCTTGCCAATGCACGTAGGGTTTGAGTCACAAAGAAAGCTGAAGCACTGCCATAAAAGCATAATTCCAACAAATTAAAAAACAAGACATTAATTTGATCAATTTACAGTTTCTTCTTTACTAATTTGATCAATTTGTGACATAAGAAAAAAATAATAAAGGAGTGGCATGAGTAAATCATAGAAGGTGGCACATAATTTATTTTTTTAAGTAGCTTAGTCGCTAGAGCTCGGACAATTAAATGTAGAGAAGTCGAGTGTCTAAAGTTCGAACTTCGACCCCTACCAACTGAGTTAAGCTCACAAAGATGTGGCACACATAAATTTATGTTATGACTGTGAGCTAATTAAAAATTTAGAGTGGGGATCCCTCGGTCCAAGGTAAAAAGACTAAAGAGTTCAACGAATACATACTAACATATTTATATTTATCTTACTTCAACTCCTACAAAAACATTAACGGAGCATGAACCCAAGGTAAAAAGACTAAAGGGTTCAAGTCTTGTCTTTTACCATCAGACAAACCTTTCAAGTTAATTAATATTATGCTATCTAAAACATAAAAAAGACATAAATTCTTAGATGATTTTGATTTACATGATTTTCTTTTGTAGAGACAATAAAAAATTGGGATGAACTTTTTCCAACCCTACAAGTATGTTTGATTACTTTCGGATAAAAACAGTTTTTTTTTTTTTGGATCCTGAAGTGTGTTTCTAAAATCATGAATCATTTTATAGAAACGTAGTGAACTTCACAAAATCATTAGTTTTTACAAAATATCAATAAGAAATTTTCAGAAAATAATCATTTTACTTCACAAAATATCAATAATGTAGAAAGATGGGCTTGGGACCATCATTTAATGCGTACACGTTTTTCATTTCTACAAATATACAAACATATATCAATTTTATAAGAAATGATCCAATAAATACACCTAAATAGAAACATTAATCAATGACTAACTCCCAAAAAATAACAATGCTAAATAAAAAAATGAAAAATGAAAAAACATGTATTTTTAATTATTGTCTCAATTGTCTTCAAAAACAATAATATAAACACTATTTTTATTTAAAATTTAACATTGATAAATATAAAATAAATTACAATGTTTACCCTTCACCTAAATCACAAAAATTTATTATCAAAATACAGTTAATCATAGAATAAAACCATTTTTTACTTAATTAAATAGGTAATGCTAAAATTTATTTAATTTAAATAATAAGTCTTTTTATTCACATCAATTTAAAAAATATATATAATAAGTATGCAATATTTTTTTAATACATGTCAAAATTATTAAATAATCATTATTATTATGAAGGAGGCAAGTAGGAATATAGTTGGTAGTTAGATGAATTTATGTGGGGAATCACACTAGTCATTAAAATCATGTTATTATACACCAACAAAATAAACTTTAGACAAATATAATAAATGCAAAAACAGTGATATGTAACAACCTGTCAAGTCCACTGGTTGGTTCATCAAGGAAAAGCAATCTAGGCCTCATCAATATTTCCAATGCAATACTAACTCTTCTTTTTTCACCACCACTTATCCCACGTAAATGCCAATTACCAATAACTGTGTCGGCACAATCTTGAAGACCCATTGCAACAATTGTGCTTTCAACTAATGCTCTTTTATCTGATCTTGACATTTTATCTGGTAATCTTAACCTAGCTGAATACCATATTGTTTCTCTTACTGTTAAGGTGCCAATCAAGTTGTCATCTTGTGTCACATAGGCCTATAGTTTGGAGAAAATGTATAGACTAATGTTAGACAATGGTTGCACACATTTGGATTTAGGGTAAAAATAGAAAGATTAGGTTAAGGGAAGTTATTACTAAAATATAACATATGGACAAAAATTATTTTTGGTTTAGGGCAATTCCATTTAGATTTGATTACTTCACCAAACTAACTAGTGTCTTAAGCTTTTTTAACTAGAAATGTTATATGATTTTTCCTCATGATCAAGTTATAAACTTTTGTAATGAAAAATATATAATTAATATATATTATAATCTTAACGAAAATAACTTTTTATGATATTTTTCATTATGTTTTTTTCTAACCTAACTAATAATCTTAAGTTTGAATCATGCTTTGATACGGCAACATTAAAACTTTTGTCAGAGTATTTTAAATCATACTTTGATACGACAACGTTAAAACTCTTGTCAGAGAGTGGTTTGATGAAATAATTAATTTTTTAAATGTTTTCCATTTTCTGATGGTGTAGCATTAAATTTCTTGCAAGAGATGTTTGGTGTCCATGTGCTACTATAGTGTTAGAAAGTTGATTTACAAAATATTTTTTTTTAATATAATCGATAAATTCGATAAAATAATTATATGTTTTTCATGTTTATATATAATATGTCCAAATCTTTGTGGCTTGAACTTCTAAACAAAACAAAATCTAAAGAAACACAAATACAACTTTTTTTTTAAGGAACAAATACAACTACTTAGTAAGTAACAAAACAGAGTAACTATATATCCTCTCAAAAGTTAAAAATCAAACATAATCTAAAGGAAAAAAAATGAAGAAAAACGTACAGGTATAAAGTTACTCTATTTTCAGAAAAGAAAAAAAAAACATACATGTATGTGATAAAGAATAAAGAATAAGAATATAAATCAGAAACTATAATTACTGACACACTGACATTGTTAATAATTTGATAAAATCACATAATTCCGTATAATTATGTATCGGTGTCGTATCGGTCGGACATGACACATGTCCGACTCTAAGACACGTTTAATTTGAGAGTGTCCGTGCTTCATATGAAACAGAAATTAGAGAGAAAAATATATACTTACAGCAGTTCCAAAAGATAACTTTTCTTTGCGACCATTGAGAAGAATAGTACCAGAAAGAAAAGCATTAGAAGCTAAACGACTAGAAAGTGCATCAAGAAGAGTTGATTTTCCAGAACCAGAAGGTCCCATAAGAGCAGTGAAATAACCTGGTTCAGCATAACCAGTTAAATTCTCAAGAACATTTTGTATTTCACCATTGCTTAGGGTTACCATAACAGTTAAATCTTTCCATGTTAATCTTGCTGAAACATCACCAATGATATCTGGTTTTGCTTTTTCTCTCCATAGGGTTTCACTCAATGGACTCAAAGATGGTAAATTTGAAGATGCTTCATTTCCTAATGATGTTGGTTTGTAACTTTGTTCTATCTCCATTGCTTGATTTTTTAGAAATTTAATATAATTTTTTTTCTAAAGTTTTAAAATTTATCTAAAAGGGTATTATAAGATGAAAGATTTGATTATGAAAAGTTAAGCATTTGTATTAATTCAAATGAGGAAAAATACAAAAAGATAAGAGAATTTTGAGAGGAAAATAGAAAGAGTGTGTGAGGAATAGTTTGTTATAGAGAGAAAAAAGGATATATAGTACTAAAAGGAGAAGAAAAGTGTGAATGGTGGTGAAATTAGAAATGTATGATTTGGGAAATGTGATGAGAATTTTTGACTGAAAAAGAAGATGATTGAATGAATGAAGATAAAGGTTTAAGATGGCACATGCAAAAAGAACTTGTTTGTTTGTAATAAAAAATATATATATTTTTTCTTGGAATGAAATGAAATAAGAAGTGATTGGATCAAATAGCCAATGTTTTTTTAGGACCGATAGAAAGGATGACCACAAAATCAACACATTCTTTGTGAGCAGTGTTCATTGTTTGGGAGCACAATTCTCAAAGGAAGTTTTGGAGACAAGATGTTTGTTGAGGTTTGAAGAATAGTAGTAAGTTTAAACCATTATATCAAGCAATTAATGAGAACAGCTAGATGTTAGTTGATACATTTAATTTTAAACCGACCCCCATTTATACATTGGGCGATATTTTTATATATACGATCTGCTCCTTTTGATTATTTAATATATGAAGGAAAAAAATTAGAAGAGACAAACTTCATAGAATAAAATAGGCTGAACTGTATTTTTCGCTCCTTAAATTTTAAAAAGTTGAGATTTTAGCCCTATATGAAAAAAATGAAATTTTGGCCTCTTTTGACACAAAACTGCTGAGAAAACGCCACGTATACCAATCGTAACTTTTTGTAAGGATAAGGGGTCAAAAAGCATATTTCTCATATGCTATAGAGGTCAAAAGAGCATATTTCCCTAAATATAGGGGGTCGTCTTTTTCATTTTTTTATTAGGGGGCTAAAATCGCAACCTTTTGAAACTTAGAGGGAAATAAGTGGAGTTTAGCCTATAAAATACCCAAGAATATTTAGATAAGATTGCATGAGTCTCTTTTAGTTTGACCAAGGTCCTCGGTTTGAAATTCACTCTTGGACATGCAACATCGTTAAAACTCTTAGGGAAAGTTTGTCGCTTATTTAGATACCACAAGGCTCGAGAGATTGGTCTCTGCAGTTGTCCATTTGTTTTTTATTAACTTGTGTATAATTTGTCATTTGTTCTTATAAGTGAAGAAGTACTATTAAAAAAGTCTTGTTAACGAGTGTCTCCGGGACACTATTTAAGGATTCAAAAAGAAAATTATTTTATAAAAATGTTAAATATTTCGATTTACAATGCATTAATTACAATTTTTTTATAAAAAAAGTTAACATTTAAAAGTCTCAAAAAAAATCTTAAAAAGTGTCCAAAAGAACTTGTTAACATTTTCTTAAAAAAATTCTAAATTTAAATACCAATTATAATGTTCATAAAAAAATCAGTCATCATCCTTTCAAAGAAAAATCAACTATCATGTGTCAATTTCGTTATCTCAATCAATATTGACCCTCTTATCCATATCTACCCCATCCATTCACATTCACATTTTGTGACACAAAAATTATGTATTTGTAGGAGCATGTAACATGTTAGCCTAATTGATTTAGCATGATCTGTGAAACCAAACCGTTTCTTTATTGATAAGAAAACTAGCAATGGTTGAAAGATGATATTAATTTAAAGGAGGTTATCCACGTGAATGAGTTCATAGGTGGACCAATTAATACAAGTTTGATGAATGAGTCCTATCCTTGCCATTGTTGCCTTCATCTACTTAAAAAAATAAGTCCTTTTTTGATCAATCTAGAGGTTGGCAGGAGTTGAGAATTGATTAAGCTATAAATTATAGATACGGACTAAAACCTTTCAATATGTGTACCATCTCATGTTTCTATATATAGATACTTATTGAATGTATCTCTATATGTGGGACAAATTAATACGTATGTATCAAGCAAAGTTCACTGCACTACTCTGGAAAAATAAAATTAGCAACAGAAATTGGTGATGAAAAATTAAAAGCTCTTTCTAATATTCTCGTCATGAAGGGGGCGGTGTGCTTCTTATTGGTGGAGAGAAGTGGTGAAAATTCATGATGGTGCAGGTGATGTTGGTGGGGGATGGTTTAGTGAGAATATTTCGAAGAAGGTGAGGAGACTTATTTTTGGACCCATCCGTGGTTAGGTTGAATCCCATTGGTGGTGCGGTTTCGGAGGTTGTTTCAATTAAGTGTTAATAAGTTATGTACGGTGGAGGATATGTTTGTTTTAGGTTGGGTGGAGGGAGTGAGGCGTGGTAGTGACAGAGGCGTCTGTGCGAGTGGGAGGAAGAAATGCTAGAGGAGTGTAGGATTTTGCTTGCTAATGTTACTCTACAGGACCGATGGCTTTGACACTTAGATTCCATTGGCGGTTACTTTGAGCATAGTGTCTATGAGATGCTTACTAGCAATGAGAGTCATGCTTTGGATGCGGCTTCAGATTTAATTTGGCACAAACATGTGCCCGCAAAGGTGACTATTGTTGTTTGGAGATTTCTTCATAACAGATTACCGACTAAGGACAATTTGGTGGCGCGCGGTATTATTAATCATGACACGTGGTTGTTTGTGAATGGGTATGGCAAAGTTGAAACGGCTCAAGATTTATTTATTTCTTGTAACAGATTTCAGAACCATTGGTACTTGGTCCGAGATTGGATAGGTGTTATCATAGCCGAACCTTTTTGTATTTCTGATCACCTTGTGCAGTTTACTCATTCGACATGTGGCTTCTTAGCGCGGCATTCTGTTATGCAGCTTATTTGGCTCACTTGTGTTTTGGTCTTGTGGACTGAACATAACAATCGTCTTTTCAATCACAAGGAGAATTCGATTGATCAGCTGTTGCGTAATGTAAAACTCCACTCTTATTGGTGGATTAAGGCTGCTAATCTTATTGGTGGATTAAGGCTGCTAATACTAACTTTCTGCTTGGTGTTCAGCGTTGGTTGTCGTGCCCGTTTGTATGTTTGGACATCGATTAGTTTGCTTTTTTGTTATTATTGTGTGAGGACTTTGTTGTAAACTTTAGTTGTATTCTTTGGCACATCTTGTGCTAAAGAAGCTTGTAATTCTGGTGTTAATATAACTCAACTTTTGCTTGATCTAAAAAACGATCTCGTCATAAAGTTAAGCGAGACAAAAATTCTCACTTTTTAGTCCCTGTAAGATTTTTCATCGGCAATTTTAATTTCTATAAAAAAAATTCGTCTGCATTTTTATTTTCGGTAAAAGTTTTCCGTCAACATATATTGATGGAATTTCAGAGGTAGAACAAACCGGAGGCAAAGTGATAAGATAGGAACTGAGAAATGAGTGTAGGAGAGAGAAAGAGTGGCCGTAAGTCTAGGGCCTACATACTACAATCGGAACACAGAGAACGAGACATGTCAAGGGTATCAGAGCGGCAAGGAGGAGCAGCTAAGGGAAATAGTCAGAATCGGTAATCAAAAGACAACGGTTTACCAAGGTATCGACTGGATGAGGATGATGTTAGGACTAGGGCTAGGGTTTCCATGAATTATGGACGTCGAGATGTTTCTGTTGAGAGGCGTGGTTATGGTGTTGGTCCGGCCAAAAGGGACAGCGGTGGTATAGTCTCGTTCTACGTCACTAATTTTCTGGACTTTTTGTCGTTGTTCTGCTTACGTCAATGCTTTGAAGTATGCGGTATATTATCTGATGTATATGTTGCACGTTATCGAAATGCCCGAGGACAGGTTTATGGTTTTGTTCGGTTTGTGAATGTAAAAAACATAGATAAATTATAACAAGCATTGAATAACATTTGGATGGATAATTGTCGTGTTTGGGCACGTGAAGCACGCTTCGACATGTTTGCTCAATAAGATCTGGAGCCTAGCATTTCCAAAAATGCTTTTGAGGAAGGTGGAGGAGGTAGTGTCGGGTAGACAGGTGGTTAGGAAGAGAGGTGAGGAAGAAGAAAAAATTAAGAGAGGGGGTTCGAAGAAGGGGGTAAGAGAGGGAGAAAAAATGGATGTATTGGAGTTGGAGGGGGAGAGAGACGACGGCAACAATGTCGTGAGGGTGGGGAATGTGGACGTTCGGGTAAGGAAGAAGGGTAGAAAGAATAAGGACAGTGGAGTAGGGGAAAAGGACGAAGCTAGGGTATGAGAGTGGTATGGCAGAAGGGTTCAAGGAAGGGGAGGTCTGTACGGCGTGGTAAGGTGCATAGGGTGGTTAAGATGGAGGAGGCACATGTGATTATTGTGTCTGACACTGAAGAGCAGAACCATGGTATCGGTGAGCAACAGGTTCCTATTCCTAATTATGTGTCGTTGTCAGAGAACCGTAAATGGGCTAATGCTGGCATGGTGGCAACGGTTGTTATGGAAGATTCTACGCTCGCTATTCAACAAAGGGTCGAGGATGCAGGGTTCCCTTCCGTTGTTGTTACTCTGATGGGGAGTGATCGAGTGTTTCTTCATTGCACCGATGATGATGATATATGGCAGGTGTTTAATGGTGCAAATGATTTTTTTTTGTATGCTCTTTTCAAACATGCATAAATTGAACTTGAAAGATGATTGCTACGAACGGAGAGCGTGGATTCGGGTCTATGGTGTTCCTGCTCATGCCTGGAACGAAAAGTTCTTCCAAATGTATGTGTTGAAGTGTGGAAGATTTTTAAGGGCTGATGTGTGTACTGTTGACAAAGCTTGGTTAGACTTCGCGCATATTCTCATGTCGACCTCATGCATAGAGGTGGTGAATATGTCGACATATATCTAATATCTTTATTGATGGATGCAAGCATTCGATTAATATGGTGGAGGAGTGGGGTTGCAATTTGGGGGAGGATTCTTTTTTGACGGAAGAGGAAACTGAGTCTAGGACGGAAGCACTATATGACCATAATGACGTTCCCGTTTTTGATGAGGTCCAAGGCGAGGTAGTTACGTGTGTGCATGATCTTAACAATGAATGGAGTAACGTTGATGCCAAAAAAAAACAAGTATGATTTGGCTGATGGTGCTGCCATACAATAGGAAAAGGTGAGAATTCATGTTGTAGCTGTTTCGTTGAGCAAGGGAGAGTAGTCAGTCCCCAAGGCCGAAGCGGTGCAGGCTTGTGATCAGCTGCTTGTCAACGTTGAGGCTTCTGGTCCTTTGGCTGAGGTTAGTTTTGCGCAACAAATACATAAGGTGCCAAACAAAAATGGTGTTGTATCATGTAATGTGAATCTGGGCATTTCAAATTCCATTGTTCCTTGGAGTCTTGGTTGGCTGTCACAACTTCCTAAACATGTTACTAAGCCTGCTTCTTCTTCTAATAACATCAAAAACACGTCTCAAAGCTTTGTTCATGTGCAACCGGACATTGTTTGTTCATCTCAGCCCAAGCCAGTTTCGAAGAAGCAATGTGCAGCACCTGTTAAGCATTCATTCGGGTTTTTGAAGCGGGTTGCTAGAATGCCATCGAACGATAGAAAAGAAATTATTAAAGTTTTAAAGAGGCAAGCACGTGTTAGAAAGATAAGAGAAATATCGCAATCTTTGAAAGATGGGGATCCTACTATTTCAGATTCTTCTGATTCTTCTTCTTTGTCAATTAATAAGGATTGGGAGAATTGGGTTATATTACATGGTAAATCAGAAGTTGCGGTGGAAGATGTGTGGGGCACATGCAAGGCAATCAGAATGAAGTATAAGGGAGATAAAATGAAATGTTTTAATTTATTGTCAAAGGCGGGGAGGAAGGAATGGAGGGCCACAAGAGGGGGTGTCGGAGGGAGTGGTTGTGATGTTGGAGGGTGTTGAAAGTTTTGGTGTTTATTGTGGGGATGGATAGTAGTTATAATGAAGATTTTGTCTTACAATTCTAGAGGTCTTGGGGGATTTGAAAAGAGAGTCGAGGTGCGCCGTTTCGTTCAAGAACAACAACCTTATGTCTTATGTCTCCAAGAATCTAAGTTGAGTTTGATTTATGATTCTTTAGTAAGGTCGTTGTGGGGTGACGCTTCTTTTGAAACTTGGACAACAAGATTACGTCGTTGAAGCATCAAATTTCTTCCCTAGACACTAAGGGGGAGGAGTCTACGTTGATTGAAGATGAGGTGCAAGAGCTTCGTGAGTTGTCAGTTAGTTTGCATTCTTTGTCACGGGTGCATACGAGTATAATTTGGCAGAAGGTAAGGATGACGTGGCTTTAGGAAGGTGATGCTAACTCAAAATTCTTCCATAGTGTTACGTGTAATAGACGGTGTCGCAACGCTATTCAGTTGATTTATGTGGATGGGATCAAAATCGAAGGGGTCCAAAATGTTAGAACGGCAGTTTACAACCACTTTTCTCTCACTTTCGCGCCCTTGGTGTTGAAAGGTCGGAGGTGAATGGTGATCTCATTCGTAAGTTAGCACATGGGGAAGCTTGCAACCTGGTTCGACCATTTAATCTAGATGAGGTCAAACAGGAAATCTGGGATTGTGATGGTTATAAGAGTCCGGGACCATACATTATCACTTTTGGCTTCATTAAACAGTTTTGGAATGAGTTACAAGAAGATTTTTTTGTTGAAATTTCACCGTAATGGGAAACTACCGAAAGGGGTTAATTCAACTTTTATTGCACTAATTTCGAAGGTGGACAATCCTCAAAAGTTAAATGATTTCAGGCCCATTTCCTTGGTGGGATTTATGTATAAGGTTCTGACTAATAGGTTACGTGCAGCTATTGCAAGTGTTGTTTCAGACTCCCAATCAGCTTTTATCCAAGGAAAGCAAATTCTAGACGGTATCCTTATTGCATATAAGGATTTTTGTTGTTTAAGGTAGACTTCGAAAAGGCATATGATTATGTCGACTTAAACTATTTGGATTCCGTGATGATACATATGAACTTTCCAACGTTGTGGCAAAAATGGATTTCTGAATGTGTCGGAATAACAGCTGCCTTAGTTCTTGTCAATTGGTCGCCAACTGAGGAGTTTCCTATTAGGCATGGTCTCGGGCAGAGGGATCCCTTCTCCCCCTTCTTGTTTCTTCTGGCAGCTGAAGGTTTTAATGTCCTGATGAATTCCTTGGTGAATGCTAATTTGTTTCGTGATTATAGTGTTGGTCGGCAGGGAGATATGTAGTTATCTCATTTACAGTTCGTGGATGATACTCTCATTGTTGGTGAAAATAGTTGGTCTAATGTTCGCTCCATGTGGGCGGTGCTCTTGTTTAAAGACATCTCAGACCTCAAGGTTAACTTTAATAAAAGTATGTTGACTGGTGTTAATGTCTCTGATTCTTGGTTGAGGGAAGCGGCGTCAGTGATGAATTGTAGAACAAGGACCATTCCTTTGGTTTATTTGGGATTGCCTATCAGTGGAGATGTTAGGAAGCTCAGTTTTTGGAAACCTGTGATTGACCGTATTGTTGCTCGGTTGTCGTCGTGGAACAATAAGTTTTTATCTGTTGGTGGCCGTCTGGTATTACTGAAATTTGTCTTGTTCTCGCTCCCGATTTACTTTCTTTCCTTCTTCAGGGCCCCTGCAGGTATAATTTCTTCTATTGAATCTATTTTAAAAAAAAAAAATTTGGGAGGGGGGGAGGGGTGGTGAGGATTTTAGGAAAATTGCATGGGTAAAATGAGATTCTATTTTGTTTACCGAAGGAGGAAGGGGGTTTGGGGGTTCGGTGGTTAGGAGAATTTAACCTATCACTTCTAGGTAAATGGTGTTGGAGGATGTTGACTAAGAAGGAAGGGTTGTGGTATATAGTGTAAAAAGCTAGATACGGCGAGGAATGGGGGAGGTTGAAGGAGAGGGGAGACACGACTCATTGTGGTGGAGGGAGATGTGTCTAATCCGTGAGGGGGTGGGGATGAGTGTGGGGAACTGGTTTGAAGATAACACTTGTCGAGTAGTTGAGGATGGTAGAAATAGTTTCTTTTGGACGGATAATTGGGTTGGCGGAGTTCCGTTGTGGACTAAATTCCGTCAAGTGTATGATTTATCCGTCAATAAAATGTTTGGTGGCAGATATGGCGGCGTTAGGTTGGGATGAAGAAGGGGTCGGATGGGTGTGGCAGAGGCGTCTCTTGGCGTAGGAGGAGGAAGAGTGTGTGAGGGAGTGCTTTATTTTGTTACATAACGTTGTTTTGTAGGACCATGTTAATGATAGTTGGAGGTGGTTGCTTGAACCTACTCAAGGTTATTCTTGTGGAACCTATCATTTTTTTTCACAGCATCTGATAAGGTGTTCGAGGAGGGACGCACATTGATGTTTGGCATAAGGTTGTTCTTGCAAAGCTATCTATTTTTGCTTGGCGCTTGCTTCGCAATAGACTTCCTACCAAAGCTAATCTATTACGTCGTAGAGTTCTCCATTACGATGATACTATGTGTGTGGAAGGATGTTGCTTCCCCGAAACGGTTGTTCACCTTGTCCAAGCTTGCTACATCTTTGGCAACACGTGGTCTTTTTTTTGGCTGTTGGCTCGGTATTGATTTTGTTCCTTCCGGCGTAATTCGGGAGCATTTCGATCAGTTTTCACGCTTGGCTGATATGCCTCGGTATACACATTCGTTCTTCAGGGTAATTTGGTTTGCTTGCGTGTGGGTTATATGGAATGAACGTTGATGACAGTCCGTCATTTCGCATTTTTAGAGTATTTTTATGATATTTTTGAATTCACAAGCAAGCTTAAGAAGCAAGAAAATTTGAAGAAACTGAAGAAAAAAAAAGGAAAATGTGTCACGATTACTGAAAAACGTATCACGATTTGGAGATCTCAAGAAACATGCATTCGACATTGGCGAAAACGTGACACGATTATGGAAACCCTAATTTTGGTGGTTTGTTACACAAGGCAGAAACGTGTCACGATTTACTTAAATCGTGCCACAATTTTAGGAGCAGTTGTTGCCTATTTAAGCTGAAGACTATTCTGAAAACAAGGGTGAAGAATCCTGGAGAGAGAAAGTGTGATTTTGAGACCTGAAGACGGCTGCAGGGGCGATTTCATCACCTTGTAACCAGTTCATGTATGTTTTAATTCTTCCATTGATTATGCTTTTTGTAAACTCGATTATGAATAGCTAAATCTCTTAGAGATTAGGTCTAAGATGATTTTTTGTAACCCTAATTGATATACGTTGCTGTGAAACTCTATTTATTGTGAATGACAATCTAGTCTTTATTCAATTCAATTGTTCTTAATGTTTTTTATATCCTGATCAAATATAAATATGAATTAGTGAGAATGAATGACTACTGACCATAGCTTTCTACTTAGACCTAATTGAATTGTTCTAATAAACATGGTTAATCCAGGAATGGATAATCCTTTATTAGTGATATAAGGTTAACGTGTTTAAACCTTCGAAGATTATTAGACCACCTAAGGAATTAGAGGTTGTAGTTAGAGAAGAGGGTCCTAAGTCAAGGGATTGATTATGACTATTTTGTTAACTATCGTGGGACTAGAAAATCATTCATAAAAATAGGTGTATTATATCAATTAGGGGAACTTAGATGATTCGAAATACCTGATCTCATCTCTCTTCATATTTTCTAAACCAAATCTATATTTTCTAACTGAATCTATATTTTCTAACCGAATCTATATTTTTTGTTATTTAATTTTATGCAATCAAATCAAATCTACTACCTATATTTTACAAAATAATATATACATCCTAAATATTTACTTTATTGCCAAATTGAGATTAACACAGTCCTCATGGATACAAACTTATTTTATTACTTTGATAGTATTTGGTACACTTGCCAAACTTCTATCAAACGGAACAACCGTATCTTCAAAATTGCGATGTCTGATCCGTGTAACCTATCTACAAATTGTAACTGAATTCTTTTATGTGGTTGAAATCAAATCAGCCAGCTTTTGGTTTTTTTTTTTTTTTTAAGAAGCTAAAATGAAGTTTATTCAAAACGCAGAGAATCCTATCAAACACAAGGAATGCTTGGCTAGGAGACTTAAGTAGGAACATACAAAGAAAAAGTGTGACGTATATATACGGAACACCCAAACAAACACTCGTGAATCAAATATAAACTTCTACAAACAATCCAAAAACACCCTCAAATAAGGGTCCCTAAAAACTAAACACCAGAACCAAAAAGTCAACTCCAAAAACCAAAGTCTAAATGCCTGAGCAATAGCAGAAACAAGTCTTGTGCCAAACCGTTGCAAAAACTCATCCAAAATAACCATCAATCCTACCAATATCCCGTGTAGCCGCACTTTGCTTCTCATTTGCAGTTAAGCTCAATTAAGCACAGGTAAAATCACCACCAAAGTATTTTAAAACCTCATTAACAACAAACTCATAGAAGAAAACCCACAAAAAACATAACCACCACCAAAAATCACCACAAGCACCACCACAAAAAACAGTAGCACCACCACCACACAAAACTACCATTAATTTCCACGAGCATTACCACAAAAGACCCAATATCAACACCATCATGGAAACCACAACGAAGTACCTCAAACGGAAAAGGACACCATTTACATTCCAACTCCCAATCCAACAGCAAAAACCTTATGTAACCAACACCAATAACAGCCACCCACATCATCGTTAACTCAAAAAACCAACAGCCGTCACCTTATGTTAATAACACCAACCACCACTCGCATCAGTTAACTCAAGATGGTCGGACGAACCAAAATAAACAAAAAAACTCCATGAATACACATTAGGAAACTCCACAAAAAAAACGAAATGGACAAGTCCAGATGAGCCGAACCCAACACAATTAGTACTCCCGACACAATTACCTTCCAATATAGTCACCTCCCGAAAATTGAAAACACAACAAAATAGACTCTAAGCTCCCAATACCACCACAAGTACCACCAAAGAGAATAAATTCCCTCAAAAGTAAACTCTCAACTGCATCAAAAGACAACAAAATAAACTTACAATACCACCCCATCACAATAACCTCCCAAAAAATGGAAAACACAATAAGATTCAAATACCTTCCAAGCTCAACACCTGGAATCCGATCTCGATAACAACAACACAATAACAACAACGGTGGATGGTTACTCCTGTTTGATTGTACATCCCAAAAGAGAGAAAATGCAAGCGACGACGTGACAGAAAAGATGGTGGCTGCTGGAAGAAAGGATGTTAATGGTTACTTCGATGTGGTGGAACGGTGGTGCGGAGGGATGAGTTCATCGCACCACCACTAGAAATAACTACATCGCTGCAAAAATGTTGTCATCTTTTGGTTATTGTTGTCACGACTGGGACATATTATCCCAGCACGCCTTGTGCGGGGGATTCACCTCTGGTTTAATATTATAATCCATTTTGACTTGTTAAAAAAAACATATATTGTTGGCATAAGAAAATAAAATCGGTTATTTCTATAACTTAATCGAGCATATTATAACACTTTTGGGCGCCACAGTAAATAAAATTGATGTTTCCAATAACATGTAAATTTGGTTGGCATGAGGTTTAAAATAGTGATTTTTAGGTAGCTACCATGAAAACCGTCACAATTATAACCATTTTGCATAAGGTTTGTAATGATGTCGGTTTTCATGTACGATTAAATCTCTTTAATTAAGGTTCTATGATGAGCACTTCTCATTTGTTAGATTCAATTAATAAAGATTTTTATTTAGTTTATAATCTAAGTGTATGATTTAATTTGTATATGTATATGTTTATATCATATCTTAGACGAAGTTGAAGCCTTTAAATGACAATTTATAATACCAATTATTTTATGTTTCAATTAACTTCAAGAGAGTAATGTCTCACTCTAATGCTCTGTACGTAGGCATATTGGACCATATAGAATTGATGACACTACACCCTTTAGAGCGCATATAAGTTTAGCGTGATCAACATGCGAAACTCAACACCTGAAGGGATATATTATCCCACGAACTCATCACTTAAATAGAACTCTTATCCCATAATTGGATGAATACTTGTTTTTAATCCAACAAAAAAATAAAAGAGATTCGAAGAATTTTAACCGCCGCTATCATACCAAAAATAAATTTGTACAAAAGAAGAACTACTTATTTGTTTTAAAGGAACATAAGAACTACTCTATTTATTAAAGATTGTGGTTGGTGTCAATAAAAAAAATTATACTCTTAAACAACATTTTCTATATTAAAGATTGTCGTTGGTGTCAATAAAAAAATTTAATTTAGATTATATATTTTTGTTATATTGTTGGTGTCATTGAAATAGATAATCATGGTTATTTTAATCAAAATCAAAATTTCATAAAAAAAACACCATTCATAATTTTCAAACGTTAACGCAATAAAAAGGAGCGGAAAGACTTGCACGTCTTTTTCGCTAGTATCAATAATGCAAAAAGAGTTTGTGATGTTTCAAAAATACTTAGTTGAATATAACCCCAAATCAAACATATTTGGACGCGCACACATGAATGATAAAATTTAAAATAGAAATATTTTTTTGATTAAAAAAGAGAGAAATAATTTAGTCACATCATCCAATATCATTTATTAAATTGTGTGCCCAAATAATCTTTATTTGTAGTTGTGTCTTTGCAAGAGTTGCTCGTGAAGTTTATGAAGTTTTACCTCTTTTTCAACATGTGATCAATTATCGTTGTTTTTTTTAATAAAGCAGTCAACTTTTTTCTTTTGTTGCAATTTAAAAAAATAAATCTTCAATTTCTTAATTGTTAGCTCAAATCAGTTGAGTTATGCAACCTCCACCAAATATCATTGCTTATTCCCATGAGAATTAAAATGTCAAGACAATAAATTGAAAGAGTTAATACTTCAGAACTTGTTTATAAAGTTTCAAAATATGATTTTTTTTTTGAACATATTGAAATTATCTTATTTATTATGTCAACTAATAATTGTAAAAAGAAAATTGTGACGAGACATTTTATTTTTGTTGTATACCTTGACTTGAACTATATGTATTATTTTCACTATTGTTTTGCAAAAATAATAATTCTTAAACACATAGGACATCTATATTCTCTCAAAAAAAAGGACATCTATATAAATACTAATAAGGTAGAAAGAAATTTGATTTTTACAAGCTAAAGATAGAAAATTGATGAAACCAGAAAGAAAGAAAAAAAAATAGAAAATTGAAAAGATATACTACTCCATTTCTCTCCCCAAATAAATATTGACTTTGAATTTTCAATATGAAAAAAACAATTGTCACCATAAATGGGCTATAATCAATTGTGATAAAAGCATCGCCAATTCTCCATCAACCTTCCCACCAACGGTCGTGATGATTGAGAAGTCAATTTCATCTATTAAAATTGAATTAAATCAGTGATAGAGAGAAGTTTCCACCAGCGTTTCATAATGACATATCTCCGTCATGGAATTTTCGGGATATACAAAAGGTGGGTTGTCCATTTTCAACTGGATTTTTTTTCATATGCAAGAATCAAAAATTGAACTTCCGAACACATGTTTAAAAGGCTTAAATCCGAATAAACTATCAATTTGGTCCCTATTTTTGTAAGTGATTCTTAAATTAGTTCTTGATTCTATTAATATTTTAAAATAGTCTTTGTTTTTGTCAAAAGTTTCTCAATTAAATCCTTCATCATGTGAAAAAAACATAGAAACATGGATCAAACTTTTGACAACAGAGACTACTTTGAAATATTATCAGAAGTTTCTCAATTAGACACATGTTTCTATATTTTTTCACATGACGAGATACTTAATTGATAAATTTTTGACAAAAATGATGACTATTTTGAAATATTAATAAAGTAATGGACTAATTTGAGAATCATCTCCAAAGACATAGACCAAATTGGTGATTTACTACTTAAATCCTTTACCACTTTGACCAATCTATTCTTAGTATTAATTATTAGTATTACTAGCAAAAAGACTAGCACTATCACATGTCCGTCTATCTGCTCTTTTTACTGTGCTAACATGTGTAGATTATCAACGATATTTTATAGAAATTTAAGTGTAAATTACAAGCGATATTTTATATAATTTTTTTATATAGATTAAAATTATAAGTATAGATATTTGTGACTTTCAATGCCCTTGTAAATCATTTAACACAAACTCAAGAGAAACAATATGATCTCTTTGAAGTATATGAAGGTCGTGAAGGCACCATACTTAATCAAAATACAATCAGCTAGACAATGAGACATTTAACTAACGCTTAATGTTTGTAGTGTCACTAACTAAAGAAAGTTATGAGCACGAAGGCACACTCTATAGGAGGTTGCACACATGTGGACTTTGCCAACATGCCACACTACGAAGTGAAAGACTGCAGGCCAAACGTGGGGCATCACATGACTCTTGACCAAGAGAAAACTAATACACTACCCATGCAAATAACCGATTACGAACAATCTATGTAGGTCAAGTCGTTATGGCCAAAAAGACTAGTTTTTGCCCATAAATGAAATGGTTTAAGATTGTCTAATCTATAATTCGTTTTATAATTAAAATAATAGCGTATATTGTTTCAGTAGAGACACAATCAAATGATTCCATTATGTCAAAATTAGTTAGACACCAAATTTCATCCATTCATTTTACTTAATCTAAAGGCATAAAGTTCTCAACAAAATAATCCACCGACATCAACTATATCAATTAATAAAATCATCATCATCAATTTATAATCACCCCCTTTGTATACCACCGTAATTCATTTCATTCGTCCATCAACAAAAAAAACTTAAACTTTTATTCTTATTTATATAAAAAGCATGATAATTGGATTAAACCATTAAAAATGGTAATCAAAAGAGAAAGTAGCGTATTTTACTTTCAACCACCAAAATGTCTGAATTCTTAATTTCATCGAGCAGTTGATGTAAAAAGTGCTCCATGTGCTTGAATATTCGGTTGTTTCTTTCATTCGATATCACTCAAACGCAAGATAACCAAAAGAGATGCGTAATTGTGTGATGATTCCTTGAAGATCATCCTAAATGACCAAATTGATGAGGATGGTCAGAAATAAGAGCTGGAGTCACCGTAACATAATCGAGCCAAACCATATTCTAAATTGATCCAAATAAATCACAGTGCATAAACAAATGGTTGTTATCCTCATGAGATCCACAACCACCAACACATAAGAGTTGTTGATTTTGAAGTAAGTTTTGCCACAATAGATAATATGTTGTTTGAATTTAATTATGAAGAAGACGCCAAATAAAGATATTAATTTTAGATGGAACCGCTTTATGCCAAATGATGTACGAAAATTCTTGAGTTGTAACAGTTTTCAAAGATGTCAAATAATGATAAGCTAAGCTGACTGTATAACGCTGAAATTACTGTATTTTTCATTGCCACTTGTCCGACTCGTCAACCTGCAACACAATGTTAAGCAACAAAGTACTACTCTCATGATCATGCTCCTCCTCCCAAGCTAATAATCATCTACGCCAATTCCAAGCCTCCCCATCTTCTTCCCACCCTAAACGATTCATCTCTAAAATTGATACCAATTTATTCCCCGTTAACTAAAAAAGACGAGTGAATCTATCTTTTAAAGCTCCCCTGCAACCAAGGATCCCCCGAAAACAACTTAGTCAACCCATCACCAACACCACAACCTAAATTAGTCAAGAACCAACTCCCAACACCTATACCATCCCCTACTCTAATGCTGAAAATATTCTTCCACCAAACCAAGTCTAACCTTCCACCAACAACAATCCTATCTCCAAACTCTCCATAACGAGCTACCAAAACATATTTTCCTACCCCCCTCAACAAAAAAAAAGGCTTAAACACACTTTTCTCCCTTTTACTTTTAAAAGGTTGCGCTGTTGACCCCCTATTAAAAGAAATGGAAAATATAATTCCCTATGTATATGTTTATCCCTTTTTGCAAAACCTCAATTTTGATCTTGTCAACGTCTATGTGTCACATCACTTAAATGATTAGGACGCCAACCGTGTATTTTTTTGATTAAAAATAAATGGAAATGTCAAGTGTGTATTTCTCTAATTTAAGAAATAAAAAAATGAAAAATGAAAATAAAAAAGGAAGGGGCACGTGAGTGTGTGTGAGCTGTGGAAGTTTATCATTTCATCAATTATTTCTCTTCATCAATTGTTCATCCCAAAACTTTTTAATCGTTTTTGGTTATACATCTTCATGTTTATGTGTTCTTCTCCAAAATTTAGATTTGGAAAACAACTTATCATCATCAATTGTTTGTTCCTACAAAAAGTTCATTCTCATCAACAATCAAATCTTCAAACTCAACTCATTACTTTCATGGATGAAATTTTCGATGAAAGATTATGCGTTATTTTATGTAATTTTTACTCACATGACCCTTCCTTTTTTCCTTTTAATTTTTCATTTATTTTATTTTGTAAATGATTATGTGTTATTTTTATTTAATTTTTAATTAAAAATACACAGCTAGCGTCCTAGTCACTTAATTGATGCGTTGACTATGTCAAATTTAAAGTTTTGCAAAAGAGGTAAACACAGAAGATCATATTTACCATTTTTTTAATAGAGGGCTAAAATGACATCCTTTTGAAAGTTAAGGGATTAAAAATGTGTTTAAGCCAAAAAAAAATAATATCATTAAAGCACCCAAATTATTCTTGCATAATTAATTTGTAGCAACGATACAAGAGAATCATGGCCGTGAAAGAAAGGCAATGCAAAATATTCACCATTTGAATAACTTAAAAATGAGGCATGTGACAGTTTTATTGTGATGTGAAAAGGATTGAATAACTTGTAAATTTAAGATGATTTCAGTCAAACGATTGTATTCAAGTGGTTAATGAACTTTTTTTGTTTTCGTTAGGATAAATTGGGAGAGGCCGCGAGTTCAATTCATGTGAAAACAGTTGTTGGTCATATTTACTTACCTCTCAACCGAACTTTAAATTACTAGAGCCCGTTTTCCCAAGAACCAGAAAGTTAACTCAATATTAAGATGATTCCATAAAAAAAAAATGTGAGATGACTTATAAATTTAAAATGATTTCAGTCAAACGATTGTGTTCAAGTGGTTAACGAGCTTTCTTTGCTTTTGTTAGGATAAATTGGACCGCGAGTCCAATTCATGTGAAAATAATTGTTGGTCATATTTTACTTACCTCTCAACCGAACTTCAAATTACTAGAGCCCGTTTTCCCTAGAATGAGAAAGTTAACCCAAAATATTAAGATGATTCGATAAAAAAGTGTCAGACAACTCACAAAATAATTGATCTTGTGAAATATTTTAGATTATTTTAAACCGTTGGATTAAATGAAATGTAGATATAAGATTCGATGTCAAAACACTTTGACAGATTGAACCTATCTCATTTAAGTAACATTGTATATAATTTGTTGAAGATGTATTGCTTTTATTTAGTTGGAAAAATTGTGGCTAATAGCGCACCTTTAATAAAATCAAGAATAATATCCGTTAATATCAAAAAAAATTCCCTTATTTCTTGTGAGCCGTTATCAAAATTTTAGTTTTTACTTCTTCATGCCTCAAAGAAGGTGATTTATGGTCAATTTTAGACCCAAAATCACCTCTCTACCTCGTTTTTCTCTTTCCTTTTGATTGAAATAAGTTATTTTCATATCTATGTCGTTTTTTCTTTCGTGATTTCGTCGTCTTAGTGCAGCGTTGTTTTGTTCGTCGTCTTTGTGCGGTATTGTTTTGTTCGTCGTCTTTGTACAACGTTGTTTGTCTTTCTTGTTTAATTCAGGTATTTGTTTGGTTCAAATTGTCAGAACAACTTAAATCTATTGCAGATCCAATCAATGACTTAAGCGTAATTAACGTTGCAGATCTAGAGGCATGAGTATTCTAAAGACTGGAATATAGTCATGTGTAAGTTTTTGTACTTTGCCGTTTTATGCTGTCAACATAGATGTTGCGAGTTTGTTCGCAAATTCATCCTTTTTATTTTTAGTGAATTTGCATTGTATCAATGTACTCTATCAATTTGAATGATTGAATATCATTTATTTTTGTAAAAAAAAAATTATTTAAAATTTTACAACAAAAGATTGTTATACATATTTTATTAGTATTGAGGTTTTTGTATTGGCGTTGAAGGGAATGATTTTAGAGTTTTTTTTTTTTAAAAAAAAAAAATAATATCAAGACAATTATGTACTTCTTTCGTCTTAAGATGTAAGCAAAAATTTGATCAACAAAAGTTAATTTATTTGGTTCAAAACCTAGATCGATTCTTTGATTTTTCAGGTTTTACCAATTCACACCGATTTTTCCGTTTTTTTTTTGTTTTTTTACCGATTATACAAGGTTATCCGCACCAATACTTGGTCCGGTTCCCATTCAATAAGTCGAACCAGCGACTCCAACCCGGTTTAAAACATTGGTTCGAATATTGGGGTCATAAACTAACCCGACCCATACCCAACTCCAAAAGATATTATACTCCGTTTTCTTTTACCGAAGAGACTGATAGAATAGAGTAGCCGCCGACTAACTCTCTTCAGACTTCATCTCACCATGAGCAGATCAGGACAACCACCAGATTTGAAGAAGTAAGAAACTAATCATTACTTTCACTACTCACTTTTCAATCATCATTACTTTTTTTTTTTTCTTTCTCGTTTTTCAATTTCTGCTACACATAATCGGTTTATTAATTAATTTTTTTTTTCTGTTTTAATTTTATTTCACAGGTACATGGACAAACAGCTTCAGAGTAAGTTTCTTTTTCTTATTTTTTTTTTCTTGCTTAGTTTTTCATATCAATTTAGGTTTTTGAGTAGTTTTTTTTTAGAAGAATAAACTATCAATCTAGGGCCTGTTTGGATTGTGTTATTTTTGAGCGTTTGAAAGACAACGTGTGTGTTTGGTTGTGCGGGGTGGAAAGAATTGATTTTGAAATAATTGATTTTGTAGAATTGATTTTGGTTAAAAGTAATTCTCATGAAAAGTGATTTGTGTTTGGATACATGTCAAAGTGATTTTAACTATAAATATGTGTGTGAATCAATTCTAGAATCAAAAGCTACAAATCCTAGCTTCAAGGAGAATCAATTCTGGAGGCAGAATCTATTATACTTGACAACAACCAAACGTGTCAAAATCAATTCTACCCCTCCAGAATTAATTTTGGTCACTCTAGAAGTGGAATCAAACATACACGCATCTAATTAAGCTTTTATGCTTTTATGTATTATTAATAAGCTTGTTAAGGTAGTTATAAAAAAATGGCTTATGAAGATACACTTTTCATTAGTGAGAAATTATGAATTAACATAAAAGTTCAGTTGTTTGCATAAACTATTTTTCATAAGCTAAAAAAATAAGCTAATCCAAACGGGCCTCTAGTCTTTTAAACTATCACTTTAGCTTCAATTTAATCTCTAAATAATGAAAATCTAACAACGTGTCTTTAAAATATATTAAATTTGTCAGTTTAACTTGTGTTATTAAGATGTTAGACTCAATTGACAATTTTGTAATCCAGAAAGGTTTAGCGGTACAACTTGTTGCGTGCTTTTAATTCATGTGTTATTTTCTACTATAATCACATTATTTGCAAGTTGGGAGTAAAATTCAAATATTCAAATAAAAATAAATTGTATACTTTAGGGTTTAAATTGACAAATAGCATACAGTATAGGATTAAGGACTACTTATTGTATTTATAGAGTTTAGAGACTAAATTAAAGAGAGTGATAGTTTAGGGATGAAATTGTTGGTTTATTCTTTTTAGATTCGCAAAAATGTAGTTCTTAACTTCATTTTTTAATTTTCTTGGAGGTTTAGATGGTTCTTCATTGTTTGCTCATTTGTTTAGTTTGAGATTCATCTTTCATGTCAACTCCAGGAACATAAACCTTCAAAAACTTGATTTTTTCTGCAATTTGAAAATGAAGTTGGAGAAAATACGAAATTTTAGATTGGAAGACTGAATTGAGGATTATTTTTTAGAATCGCTAGAACATACCCATTAAACTTTGCTTCCTTTGTTGTTTTCTCTTTTGCTTAGTTGATGTGATTCATGCCAACTCCAAGAATGTTAAAGAACTAGAGCAATTTAGGTTTTTTTTTTCTAGTTAGTTTGTATCAAAAAACTATGCTTCTTAAACTTCATTTATAGTTCGCTCATTTGCTTAGTCAATGAGATTCATGTCAACTCCAGGAACGTTCAAAAACTTAACTTATTTGTTCTGCAATTTGAAAATGATGAAGTTGTAGAGAATATGAGATTAGGGATTGGAAGATTGAGTTCAGGATTATTTTTTAGAATTGCAAAAATATCCTTCTTAAACTGCAATTTTTTTAACGTTTGTAGAGTTTTAGATGGTACTTCATTATTTGCCCTTTTGCTTAGTTGATGTGGTTTAAGCCAACTCCAATAACGTTCCAAAACTTGGATAGCTTTTTACATAAATTTTGGGTTTTGTAGTTTTGTGTGCAGAGTGGATGGTTTTTTAGAATGGCAAAAATATACATTGTTAAATTCATTTTTTGAATTCTCCTGGAGTTTCAGATGATACTTCATGCCAAACATTCAAAAACTTGATTTGTTCTGCAATTTAAAAATGAGGAAGTTAGATAAAAGATGAGAAGATTAGTACTCTAAATTGAGGTATTTAACAATAGGGTTTTGAAAGTTGACTAATTATTTATATATTTTTTAAAACTTTATGGATTATATTGATGTACTTTTATAGTTCAGGGGACTGTTATCGGAACGGAAGGATTATGTAGTTGGGTGGAGGGATATTTAAGGGACCTTTTAGTAGATTTTAATAGTTTATGGGCCAATTTGATTGTTTATTTATATTTTATGAGTGATTGTGTCAACGATTCATGCTCATAACTCAATAGGGATGCATCATTTTTTTTCTTTTCTATTTTAATTTTGTTATGCTCTTTTTCATCTACATGTTTGTTTAGTACTTGTGAAATTATCCAGTGTCTCTGTTTGTTCTTTATATATTTGCAGACACATGTGGGTTATTTACGTGTGGGTTATTTACGTGTATCTACAGATAGTTGTGTTTTATCGCTGAAAACAAGTCTTACATGTATGATAGTCTGGTTGTGATACCATATTACTGAGATACTCATTTATTGTTAACTTGATCAATAATGAACACAAAGGATCTATTTATATGAAAATGAATAAGATAATAAGGAACAATAGTCTAACTAACTCTTAACTAACTATTTACAAACTTTATCTCTAATAATACTGAAATGTACTTGGTATTTTCTTTCAGTCAAGCTGAATGCAAATCGCATGATTGTTGGTACTCTCCGTGGCTTCGACCAGTTTATGAATTTGGTCGTTGACAATACTGTGGAGGTAAACGGCAACGAGAAAAATGACATAGGGATGGTGGTAAGTAACTTCTCATATTCTGCATTATTATTAACTTTAATATTAGCAGTTAATAGAGTTTGAGCATGATTTTTATGTTAATTTCACTCATTTTTTTGCAGGTAATCAGAGGAAATAGTGTTGTCACTGTAGAGGCACTTGAACCAGTAGTGAACAGGATCTCCTGATTTATGTTTCTAATTGTAAACATTATAAGGAAATTTCAAGGTTTCAAGAGTAAAATGTAATTGTGGATCTTAATATGGCCATGTTAGAGACTAATCTGATTTTGTGGTTCTTTATCTTGTTGATTTGCGAGGACCCCTTCTGTGTTGTAGTGGCTGGTTGATTTTTATATTTGGCTACAACATTAGCAATTCTCACTTTCTTTCTATGCTATCTAATCTAAAATCACTGTTGTTTGTGGAGCTATTACAGTTTACACTTAATGTTTTGTTTTTAGGAAATCATTTATTTGAGAGATTAAGGATGTCATATTTGTTTTTTAATGAATGTCAAAATCTGCTCTAATTGTTTATGAATACTTTCAGTTGACTTGTTAATCCATTTTTCAATAAAATATGTAGAATTTTAAATTGTGTTTGGATACGTTGTTTTGACAATTCTCTGTCTCGCGCATGATCATTTTCTTCGTTCGCTCAAGTTTGATCAAAAACAGTACTTGAATTACCTTTTGCAGAACAATGAGATGACCCAAAGAGGTACCATGTTCATTGGTGCTAGATCATTTGTTATCTTATTTCTGTTGCTTTCTGCTTGACTCATGATATGTTTTCGCTGCCATCAAATGAATTTACTATGTGAAACAATATGCAGACTGTTGCGGTGCTCATCGATGTTGAAGCAGAAAGGTTCTTTGCTGTAATAGTAGACATGTTTTGAGCTAATTTTTTTGATGTAATGGTGTTATTCAGTGACTTTGCAAGCTTAATTTTAATTTCATTTCAACTGTCATTCAATTTGTTCTTATCTCAACTCTGTTTCATTTTTGTTTTCTGCATTAGAAAATATATTTTCTGAAGCCTACTCATAAACTAAATATATCTTACATGTCTTTAATTTTCTTTAAGATTCAACATTTTACATTTCAAGTTAAAACCTTTACTTTCTTGTGCTTTAATATCCATCAATTTACTTTGGAATCATTCAGTTTTGAAGCATTTATCTTCAAAAGTCTATAATTTTCACTGCCTTTTTACTTTCGACGCAGTCACATATTTGTTACATTACATTCAGAAAAGGAACCAAACAACCATGAAAATATATCTTACATTGATGATGAGCTGAAAACAATCACAAGATATGTGTGTGTGTGTAAACAACCAGGAGCCTGCAACACTTATTACCAACCACAAATCCAATAGTCTTTTGGTCCATGCCTGATACGTACAGAGTCTCTTCCTTTGAAAAAGTGATATTCATTCTCAATGTGAGAAGCAAAAGCTGCATCAATTCCATTGATCTCAAAGACAGTACCATTGAAACATGGAAAACGAGTGCGAATGTAGTAATCAGCTAGAATACTCTTGGAGCGATAGTTTATAATTGCGTAACTATCTCCTTTGAATAAGAAAACAGATTTATTGACGTCCTAACGACACATTCTATTCCATTTTCAAACTCCGTTCCCTTGAGACTAGGAAACATGCCGGTGATCGGAATAGGACCTAAAAGTAACTTGGTCTTTGTTGAATCATGTGGAGAATAGTCTATTATGACACATTGGTTTCCTCGGAAGATGAATGCATGATTGTCTTCGATGTCAAAGGCACAATCGATTCCAGTTTCAAATACTGTTTTAGCAAGTCTTGGAAACCCATCTACAATATGAATTGGACCGTTAATAATCTTTTTCTTGATTTTAAAAGAATAACCAAGGAAATTACCAATGTCTTTTCTTGATGTTGGACTTTACAAGATACAGACCTTAAAACACGTTTAATCAAAAAATAAAAACTTGAAACACGTAATGTTTATTTGGAATTAGAATTAAAAATATGAGAGTGATTTGCACATTAAGAAATATATTATTTAAAAAAAAAAAAACTATGTTGATAGCTGTAATATTATTTACGGTCATGTATTGGTCATGCCTTTAGAATGTTCTCAAGAGATCAAGTGGTTCCCAAATCAATGAACTCTCCAATCAAATGACATCCAAAATTAGTAAAAGGCAGTCATCTAAAGTTGCCCTAACATCAAAGGTTACTTTATTCTAGAAAGAGCCAATTGTTCTAAATTTCTCTCTCAAAATCTTCTCCCTTTCCTTACTCATATATTTTTTTTTACAGGGGCTGAATACCTCTCTCAATTAAGTCCTCCATCTACAAGCTCGTTGATTTATAAGACGGGCAAAAAGATGAGAACCTAGCTTCAAAGAAAAGAAAGACATCTAAATCAATGAACCCTCTGATCAATCGAGTCTCAAACTTTAAAAAAAATGTAGTTAGCTGAAGCTTTCCTAGCATCAGCTTAACACTTTAATTCTAGAAAGATTGAATTACTCTAAATTTCTTGTTTCTCCTCTTCATTAAACATTTTTATTTGTTTTGCATGGGATGAATAAAATCTCAACAAGCCCCTAAGGAGAAAGTGGCCACCCCAGGTGATCAAGTGACTCAGGCTAAGCAAAAATTCACTGCAAAGGTAAACTTTATGCTTGGCCGTATATTTTTTTTAATCTTCACATTATTTTGATTGACAATCAATTATTTACCCTTTTTAATGTTTCAATTTTTAGGTTAATATATCTTCAATGGACAAACCATCCGAATCACCTAGTTTGCAAGAGAAAGGTCTCCCTCTTCGGAATCAAATGCTTTCATGGATATTCACTTGCTCATCGGCTCAGCCATCAACTTCTCATCTGGATATTTCTAAAGAGGAAATGAGAAAATACTTCTCAGAAGCCGATTTCCCTTCTATGGTGGCCCCTCAAGAGGACATAACAATGGTAGATGCAACATTTCAACGGGAAATTCCTACTAGGATTGAGGACGTAGCTGCTCTACTAACATTGTTGTTTGGGTTAGGATCATCCAATGCAGAACCTCTCTCTTAGCAAGAGATATATAACAAGATAACCCTTAGGTTGAGTGACATATCAAGGGATTATTTAGCTTTGAAAGACCAATACAAGTATTCTTCTTGTGGCCTCAATCATATTGAAGCATTGCAGTCAAGTAAGGAGTCCTTAGAAAAGTATATTCAGAGGTTGATGAGGAAATAAGTGAAAATATCAAAATGAAAAAGGAAGATGAAGAAAAGACGGGGTTCTTTAAGGAAGAAATAGAGAAGCTAAAAGCAGAGGGTTCAAAAATAGACAAGAAGTTAAAGTCAACAGATAGTCTAATGGTAAGCCTCTATACAAATTCAACTTGTATTGAAAATGAACTGAACCCTTTGTTAGCCCGGAAGACAGGCTTGGAGATGAATTTCAAAAACAGCCAAATAGGTTTGAACCTCAAACACAAAATATGTTTCCATCTCCAATCTTATTTTGCGTTTGAGGTTTCCATATTTTGCATTTGAGGTTAAAACCTATTTGGCTGTTTTTGAAATCCATCTCCAAGTCTGCCTTTTGGGCTAACAAAGGCTTCAGTTCATTGTCAATACAAGTCAAATCTGTATTGAGGCTTGCCATTATACTATCCACTGACTTTACTTCTTGTCTATTTTTGAACCCTCTGATGTTAGCTTCTCTATTTCTTCCTTAAATAATGCCATCTTTTCTTCATCTTCCTTTTTCATTTTGATATTTTCACTTATTTCCTCATCAATCTCTGAATATACTTTTCTAAGGACTCCCTTACTCGACTGAAATGCTTCAATCTGTTTGAGGCCACAAGAAGAATGCTTGTATTGGTCTTCCAAAGATAAATAATCCCTTGATATGTCACTCAACCTAAGGGTTATCTTGTTATAAATCTCTTGGTGAGAGAGAGGTACTGCATTGGATGATTTTAACCCAAATAACAATGTTCGTAGAGTAGCTACGTCCTTTATCTTAGTAGAAATTTCCCGTTGAAATGTTGCATTTACCATTGCTAGATCCTCTTGAGGGGAAAAGGAGACCGTGGAAGGTAAATCAGATTCCGAGAAGTCTTTTCTCATTTCCTTTTTAGAAATATCTGAATGAGAAGTTGATGGTTGAGTCAGTGGGCAAGTGGATATCCATTAAGCATTTGATTATGAAGAGGAAGACCTTTCTCTTGCAAACTAGGTGATTCAGATGGTTTGTCCATTAAAGATATATTAACCTGAAAACGAAAACATTAAAAAGGGTAAATAATTGTTAGTCAATCAAAATAATGTGAAGATTTAAAAAAAAAATATGGCGGGCATAAAGTTTACCTTTGCGGTGAATTTTTGCTTAGCTTGAGTAACTTGATCACCTGGGTGACCGCTTTCTCCTTAGGGGCTTGTTGAGATTTCTTCATCCTTTGCGAAACAAATAAAAATGATTAAGGAATAGGAGAAAACTTTGAGCACGGAATTTAGAGTAATTCGATCTTTCTAGAATTAAAGTCTCAGCTGATGCTAGGAAAGCTTTAGCTGACTGCATGTTTTTAAGTTTGAGACTAGATTGATCGGAGGGTTCATTGATATGGATGCCGTTTGATGTCTTTCTTTTTTTTGATGTTAGGTTCTCATCTTTTTCCCGTCTTCTCCTTACCCAAATTTATTTGTTTTACAGGGGGTGAATACCTCTCTCAATTAACTCCTCCGATCAATCGAGTCTCTTAAAAAAAATGCAGTCAGCTGAAACTTTCCTACCAATTTCTCCTTAGGGGTCCATATTTGAAGCATATTTTTTATGCATATTCACTTCTCAATTCATAAGAAGTCTGCTAAAAAAACATGTTTCTTTAAGAAGAATTTTTTACTTTCTCATTGTCTAAAACTTCATATTTGGAACTGGATCCCATGGATTAGTCCACTTTACGTAATGAAAAGTGATGCAAGCTATGGACTTTACGTAATGAAAATTTCCTGAATATTCATGAAGTGATGCATAAAGAAGAATATGATTTATAGCAGACTTATTTTTTTGAAAGTTGACATATTTTTTAGCAGACTTATAGTGATTTGAGAAGTGAAGATGCAGTTAAATCGAAAAATGCTTCAAATACGGGACTGCATAAAGAAGAATATGATTTTATGAATACTACAAAAAGATGTTGGAGTCCCGAGCATCAAATTAAAGTCTAAGAAACACATGAATCAAATAACAATCTTTGTAGTGAATATACAATGCTGTAGATAAAAAAAACCTCAAATTAAAACAAACATTTTTACAAACAATAAAATACAATTGGATAGAAACATTAATTAGATACAAAGACAATATAATATCACATACCTCATTAGACTAGAGAAGAATGTTAGCAACACACATTCTAACACATATTTTTCAACACTCTCTTTTGGATTGGTTAAAATTCACATGAGACCCACCAAATCAAAGTATGATATAATAACATAAATATTTTTTTTTAAGGGTTAATATGTCTTTACCCCCCTGTAATTTGGGCGAGTTCCGGTTTACCCCCTGTAAAAAAAAAAGTTTAGATTCCAACCCTGTAAAATAAGATTCTTTGATTTTAGCCCCTAACCCATGTGACTGTGCAGAATTGCTGACGTGGCGAGCTGACTGTATAATTAATTTTGTTTTTCATTTTTTTAAAGGTACACATGGCATTTGTGCCTATTTTTTTTAAAAAAAATTAAAAAATTTGTAAAAAAAAAAAATCAGGATTTTTTTTATTACGAAAAATATTTTCCAAAATTTATAATTCACGAAAAATATATATTTCAATTTTTTTTTAATTTTCCATTATGTTTTAAAAAAAATTGAAAATTTTGAAATATATATTTCAAAAAAAATAAATTCAAATTATTTTCGAAAATTTGGAAATATATATTTTCCGAAATTTAAAATAGATATTTTTTTTCGAAAAAAAAGTTTTTTAAATTTTCTCAACAAAAGAAATCTGGAAAATATTTTTATTTTTGAAAATCTGGATACAAATTTATTTAAAAATTTAAGAAAATTCAGATTTTTTTTTTTCGAAAATTTATTCCAGAATTTTTTTTACGATGTGTTTCCTTTATATATATATATATATATATATATATATATATATATATATATATATATATTTCCCAAAAAATTACATGAAAAATACAAAAATTTCTAAACTTACTATATTTTGAAATTTTTTAAAAAAATCCAAATTAAATTAAAATTTTAAAAATATTCGAAAAAATAACAAAAGCTAATTTTTGAATATTTATTTTTTTCTGATTTTTTTGAAAAAAAATCCAATTTTTTTTCGTTTTTAAAAAAAAAAATTCTTTTTTTAAAATTTTTTGAAAATTAATTTTCAGTTTTTTTTTATTTTTTTATCTTTTAAATATAATTTTTTAAACCATTACACACATGTCAGGTTTTTAAAAAATTAAAATTAAAATAATTACACAGTGGCGTGCCACGTCAGCGTCCATTACACACGTGTCAGGTTTTAAAAAAAATAAAATAAATATACAGTGGCATGCCACGTCAACGTCATGATGGGGTCAGGGGTGTTTTGTGGAGAATCTTCATATTACAGGGGTGTTTTGTGGAGAATCTTCATATTATAAGGTTGGAATCTAATTTTTTTTTTTACAGGGGGGTAAACCGGAACTCGCCCAAATTACACGGGGGTTAAGACATATTAACCCTTTTTTTAAAAATAGTTGGAGAAAAATATGATCAATTCAATAAATAATTGATTGATTTGTGTTATAAAATTTAAATATCGATACCTATTTAAAATAAAGACAAATATTAACTAAGATTTGATATACCTCTGTGATACTTCAGTGATTTGATTTGTATGATAAATGATTAATTTTTAACGAAGATCTTCGTCTAACCCATGATCGTTGCCTTCATCTTTATTGAGCGTAGATCTAACTTGACCCAAAACTAAAAACATAGCCGGTCCTATAAAATTGTAAGATCAACACCACTATTGAAATCATTTCTAGTGTTGTTAAGTTGGTTGCATACGACACAACTTAAGAGACTCGATTTGCTCTTCAATTTGTCGACCAAATCATAGATTTAGTCATCGATGAATCGTCTAAGCGATAAGTCGTTGTATTAAAACAAAGAACACACAACCTCACGAACTGACTTGGGTTACGGGTGTAGTTTTGGGTGTATTGACTGCATCCTTTGGTGTAACCGGTTATTCTTTACCTTGGGACCAAATTGGTTATTGGGCAGTAAAAATGGTAACAGGTGTACCCGACACTATTCCTGTAATAGGATCGTTGGTGGTAGAGTTATTGCATGGAAGTGCTAGTGTGGGACAATCTACCTTGACTCGTTTTTATAGTTTACATACTTTTGTATTATCTCTTCTTACTGCCGTATTCATGTTAAAACACTGGAAACAAATAACAAATGATACAAAGACCTGATAAAAGCAAGATATATAAAATGGAAATTAAAATCGATAAATAAAGAAGAACAATAAATGAGAAAAAGATATGCATCGGTGGCTCATTATATAATGAATAATAAGATGGACACAATTTAGGGTCAGAGACCGTGCACTTGGGCCTTGATAAATAGATGCAATTATAACAAATGCATAAACACTTTTTCTTTTGCCACCCCTTATGCTTCTCGCGTCTAGTCTGCATTTCCTTTTTTACTCCTTTTTCAGATTATATATTTTGAAAAGAAAAAAAAACACGCTACAAATTATATAATTTAAAATATTCCAATCTACAAGTCTTGCCCAACCTCTTCCTCTGTTTCTCCATTTATGGGATGTCATGTCAAAGTTACTACTTTCCCTCATAGTTTATTGAGATATGTTTCATTGCTCTTGACACGGTTAGACTTGGGGCGGCTATAACTTCTGTTTTCTTATAGCTACATTTCGTATTGAATTTGGGGGAAAACGGGTTTTTAAGTTAAAAGTCGTTTTTAAGTGATTAAGCAAAATAAGCTATTTTATGTTAAGTTGAATTGAAATGTTTTGAGCTTGAAAAGATATTAAATAGTCGGGTTTAAATGTCTTAAATGTTAGGGATGATTTTGGCGCGATCGGGATCAAAACGATTTTGAAAACAGACTCCTGCGCACGAAAATGAAATACTGCATATTGGTGGACACACACGACCATGCTCCCCTTTGGCACGGACCATGCGTGTGGTTTGCACTTGGGGAGTGCGACCGTGCGCCCTGTGGCACGACCATGCACCCTTTCTATGTAGGGAAACTCCAATTTTTCGCGTTCTTTAAGGTTTCTAAAGCATACCAATGTGTCCCAAACACCTAAACTTAGTTAATTGATGTATAATTTAGCACTTAAGCTTGACTTAACTTAGTTTACATTGGAATTGGATTGTATGTTGTGAATTTGTGACAATAGACGAACTTTGACATTATAGGAAATAGACGGATTTTGGAGATTAATGTTTTATTAACTTGAGGATGATTATGTGCTATTGATGTGAAGATGAATGATGATTATCTCGGTTATGATATGTATTCTTGAGGAGTGGATGTGGTTTATTTGATGAAGGAGCACCTTGAACCGTCATTTATCTCTGATTTATTATTAAATAATGGGTGAGGGGTTTGACGGTGTTACAACGCCCACTAATGGGTCTTTTCCACCCCTTTCTGTTTTTAATTGGGTTTATGTGTCTTCATGAAATTTGTAGATATGGACGCTAGCTTTCATTTTCCTTTGGTTTGACTCCAATTGGATTTCTAGTACTTTAGTAATGATGAAAATACTACACGTGATTCATGCTGTGTTTTTCATGAAATTTCAGTACAACTTTTTTTGTGGACTTTGAAACATTTATGAAAGCAATAGTGAGTCTAAAACACGAACCGTTGATACTGGCCTATGATATTAATGTTAGTTAAAGATGTGATAATATGTGATATGATAATATGATGATCTGATTATAGAAGGATAGTATGTGAGAATTGACGAACATGTATAAGCATGTAAACTAGATAAATGTGAATATTGGAAATTTAATGAAGAAGTTAATTGATGAATTAATGTATGATGGATCATAATGGTAATATGATGATGAGTATTTAATGATGGGAATGTGATGAATAATGGTTGAGTTAGTTAATGAAGTGTGAGTGAAGCATTGTTTAACTAAGTGTAAATCGTGAATTGTCTAAAGATGTGTCGATGTATTGATGTGAATTGATGTCATTAAATGAAGTTGGGTTTTATAATAAAGTGAATATATGATGATGTGTTAAAATGATGATACGTTGAAATGATGACGTGTGGATATGATGATGTTGATATATGATGATATGATGATATGTTGGTGTGTTGATGTGTTACATAATGAAGTAATCATATAACTATATGATGATAGGTTGATGTTTTGATGTGTTATATAATGAAGTGATTATATAACTAGATGATGATATGATGATGTGTTGATGTGTTATATAATGAAGTGGTTGTATAAAGATGAACTATATGATGTTATGCATTGTCGAGTCTATAATTGGTGTCCATGCATTCATGGTCAGTCATGTCGATGACATGCGATTAATTCGGTAATATACATCTGATTATCCAAGATGTCTTGGAAGATCGGTAACAACTTCTAATTATCCAAGATGTTGTGGGATCACTCGGTAACATACCTATGATATCCAAAACCTGGAACCACATGCATGTAGAGTCAAGTTAGGTACATTGCATACATATCTGCAAGTATATTGATGATGTGAATATTTGACGTTGTGCTATGTGAAGATGTGACGTTGTGTTATGTGAAGATGTGAATATTTGATATTGTGCAATTTGATGTTGTGTTACATGAAGATGTGAATATTTTTAAGATGTGATATTCAATGTTTTTCTAATCATGTAACTTTTGCTGCATGTCATCTTAAATGTGTATAATTGTCGTTGATATTAGTATATGCTTATGAGATGTTGATTGAAACTTGTTAATTTTGATGACATGATTATATACATGTATATGCATAATGTGAATTTTGTCTATTTTGTGATGATTATGTTATTGATGTATACACGATACTGTTGTTTATCCTCAAGCTATCCATGAGTTTATATTTCCTTTATGTTGAATATTTTCTCACCCACTGATTGTGGGTTGGACGCCTACCTTCTTGTGGTGTAGACTTGCTGGTTGAGGACGCATAGTTATTGTGAGTTTTACAAGGATGGCTTTGGAGTCCGTTCTTTACCGCATTTCCTATTTAGTCTAGCATAGTATTGCTCTGATTAGGACTATTGGGGTTTATTTTATGTATTTCCAGATTTTTTAATATAACCTTTGAGTTCTCTTGTTGATGTACTTCTGAGATTTGGTGTTGACCATATGTTGTTCAGATTCATTTTCCGCTGCGAATGTTTTATTTATATGATGTTTTTGGATTGATGACGAAGAGCAACACCTTTGCATGTTATATTATTGTTGCATTCTATTTAAAAAATATTATGCGGGGTTTAAGATGTTACACCTGGGGCAACAAGGAATGATGTCTTAGGCGCAGGGGCGCCCGAGGCATCCCCTCAAGTGAGATTTTTTGTGTTTTCTTCCCGTTTTCGATTGTTCTTTTGTCTGAAAACTCACAGGATCTTAAAATGAATTTTCTTCACTTTGTATCGTCTTCAACAACCTTCTAAGAACCCTTGATCTTCAATTCTTCCTCCTTGATTCTTCACGTGATGTCTTAATTTGTTGATTTACATGATTCCTCACTACAAAACACCAATGGAGTTGCATGATCTAGGATAAAACTGAATTACAATGACTCGAGTGAAAACAATACAATATGTTCCTCAAACCATTGACAATTCCTCTAACTGTCATTTTATTTGTCATTTTATTTATCTTTAAATGCAAAGAAAAAGTACTAAAAACATAGCCAAGATGTCATATGATGCTCTTTCATCAACTCACCCCAACTTGAACCAAAAATCACCCAAACAACCAAACCACAAATAGCCATACGTGAACCTAAAACTACTCAAAATAACAGTTCAGAAGCTACTCCTAAAATAGGTTCTAAATTAACTGCAAACACATCATAAGACATACCTTAACCTAACTCTGAGACCATACTTGATTCTGTTTCAGAAGCCAACAACCAAACACACTCTAAAACAAATACAATTCCATTTGAACCCTTTCCTAAACCATCACCTTAACCAGCCTCTGAGGGTGACAAAGAACAATGTGCTAAGTCAAAATATTACTCTGACACATTAGTTCTGTCATTACCAAACTTCCAACCCTTACCTCCTTTCACTGATTTCTCAAGAATTAAACTTGAAGAGTTACTTGTAAGGAGAAAGTTCTATTAGAGTCCAACGCTGAAAGTTATGAAGGAAGAAATCAGAGCTGAACTGGCAGCTCAGATGATTAAGCAAGAAGCTCTGAAAGCACAGATGGGAAGCATAGTAATCGATCATGAAGTTATGCAGAATCATATAACAGAAGTTAGACCTAGACATGAATCAATGGAAGCCAGACAAAATGAAATGAGCTCAGATATCAAGACTATTATGTAGTTGATTCAATTTTACAGTTGAAGACCGTTCGTAAGGCCTAATGCAATTGAAAATGCTAATATTACTGGACTGGACACCTTTGCCTGCAATCGAACCCAAGATTTCATAGTTGTGTGAGATCTTCGGCTGATGTTCATGATACCCGTCTGCGCTTTTTACCCGCGTCAAAATATCCTGTCTTTTTACCCGTGTTAAAATTTCTTGTCCGCTCCTTTGCTTAGTGGATGTGATTTATGCTAACTCTAACAACATTGAAAAACTTGGTAGCTTTTCAAATCAGTTTAGGTTTATGTGCAGATCAAGTATATTTACTATTTAGAATCGCAAAAATATATTTCTTAACTTCTTTTGAACATTTATGAAGTGTTAAATGGTACTTCATTTGTTTTCACATTTGCTTAATTAATGAGATTCATGCCAACTCCATGAATGTTCAAAAACTTGATTTTTTTCTGCAATTTGAAAATGAGGAAGGTAGATAAAAGATTAGATTAGGGATTGGTAGACTGGATAAAGGTATTTAAGTAATTAATTTTTTTTCTTGTTTTCACCTAAAGGTATGTGATTGTGGTTATTGAGAATATTACCTTGTGTGCAAAGTGGCTAGACAATTGTGCATATCACAATTATTGTCAAGTAAATTATGAAATCAATTGATATTGTTTTATCAACTTTCTTTTGAATGTTTAGTCTCTTTCCATTTGCCAACTGATATGATTTCCAAATCATTGACAAGAATGAATGTTGGATATTACATAATATGTTATCTTTTCTGATAAATTCTAATGAAGAAATTTTCTACCTCTTAGATTATTTGTTTTGATCTTTTGCTGCCAATTTTTCACCGTCACATTAATCGAACGATCAAGGTATAATATTCCTGATAGGCAGACAAGAACAATTGATCAGCACGTTATGTAAATTATTAGCCTTTTTGTAACTTGTAGATGAGGGAAAAAGATTTATAATGAAACAGATATAGGGGAGAAAACTATTATTGTATCGAGATATTAATGTCATTCTGGTTTTTTTTTGCAGGTCGGTTGACAATCCAAATTGCATGCAAAAATTTTCAGTTATATTGATTATCAATGTATGAAAGCTTTTCTTTGTCAATTTCCAGATCCTCTAAAGTTTTTGCGGCAACTGCACTTTGCCTTTGGAGGCTTGTAACGTCTGATAAATCAAATGCTAGAAATTTATTTTTATTTTTATAATAAACTAAGCATGGAAGAATAACTATGTTATTGACAATACAAAGTCAAGGACCATGAAAAATTTATTATTATATATTTTTTTATCCTTTGTGTTGTCATTTCACTCTGCACAATTTTGTTCTGCATAATTGAAAACATGATGTGTCAATGGAAATGCTAAATTAGGATAGGTAGAACCATGGGTGGATGCACCAGAAAGCATGGTGTGGCAAAATTTTTAAACTATTATGCTAGCCGCACAAGAAAATTATTCATATATGGATCTGCACCTAACTATTACATTTTTTATCTTTACTTGTTCAATGATTCAATATATATATTATTTTTGTCGAAAACTAATAAGTTTCATTCAAACAAAAATAAGGATTTAAAACAACAATATTTTATAAAATGATCAACGAGATAGCAGAAAGTAAAAATATGCAGTACAACAATACATACAACAAGATAGAATAGCAGAAAGTAATATTTGTCTATCAAACTACTTTAAGTGATTTAGGCTCATTTGTTGATTCTTTAGTACTATTAAAAACAACAGAGATGGAGCATCACATATGTATTTGTCTTAAGATCAGCATTGGCACTACAGAGGTCTCAAACTGCAAAGTAGAAACTTGGCATGTAACATAATGACCTCTGGTGAATGGTGATGGCTGCAAGGCAACGGTGGCCCAAGCAGCAAAATGATGACATTCGGAGACGACAAAAGGGTTGTATGTTATTTTGGAATGCATCACAACTGGATGCTGCAAAGGGAAATATGGGTATACACAAACTAATAGAAGCTTTGAAACATATGTAATATGTTTCTTTGGGGGACCCCAACTTTAAAAAGATTAGTGGAACTTCATCCGAAATGCATTTCAGATCTTTTGCACAAACTAACGAAGTACTATATGGACTGGTGTGGTATACTCTATTGGCTGTAGTACTATACTATACGTAGTTAGAATTTCAATGAAAACTTTACCATTTTCTTCATATGTTGCGAACTAACGAAACGAAGTTATTAATTTAAAAGAGCATATGAGTTGCATGAAAATGGAGCCAACATAGAGATCACGGAACATGCCATTTGTGTGTTGCAGATACAGATCATAGAAATATGTTATCAGTGACAATGCTGTAAACATGCATTTTGGCGCAGGGGTTTGTTCTACTTCAACTATTAGTGTTATCAATGATGAAATTGATGACTTCTCTGCGCTGATGACATTTTGTCATATGGTGTTTTTCAGTTAGTTTTTATGTGTTTTAGAATAGTTTTTAGTAGTTTTAGAAAGCTGGAAGATGAAAAAGAAAAAGAAACAAGGAGACCAGACACACCAAAATTGGGCCACGATTTTGACCTGATTTCGAGGAAATTTTGAGCTTTTCATTTCGATTGATGACCAATTTTTGACATGAATTCAAAATTATCTAACACAGGATTTGAACCAGCTACCAACTGATTATAATGCATGTAACTTGCCCCCTAAATAGTTATTGTTCTCATTGTAAACTAAAAACCTTTTCATGCATAAAAGAATTCTATCCAAGAACCTCTTCAATTTTTCAGCAACTTTATTCTTTATATCCACTTATTTCTTCTCAATTTGACACCATCCTCCTAAATTATATACCCAATTATATAGCCTTTTCCATTCTATCAAAATTTCCACTTAAACCTTTCAAGTGATTTAAATGCTATAGCAAATCATGGCCAATCTTATTTGAAAATCAAAACTTCGTAAACATGTTGCGCAATAATTTATTGTCTAATTCCCATTGTTGTTCTTATTATGACGCGGAATCAATACTCTTAAAGGTTATTGAATCCTATAACAACAAGTTTCATTCTCTTTCTAGTGCGAGGTTTGAGAATAAGGTCAAATCAGATTTCACAAATCCATTTGAAAGCGAACTCTATTTCAATATTTTTGGTTACGGTTTTATTAATGGCACACTCTTGCTCCTATATGGTTTGAGTTTTCTATCCCGGATGCCAACAAGTACACTTGTAGTGTTGTTTTGTATGTTTATGGATTTGGTTAAGACCATGTTACAAATGACTATGACGTCATTTTCTATACATGAACATTGTCCTGAACGCTTTAAGTGTTGCGTTGTTTAGACAACTCGTGGGAGATATATAACTTCAAGTAATAAATGTTAACGAAAGATAACATGTTGCTTAACTATAATGTGTATTTGAATCTATTGTGACAAAAAGTTGATATTTAATGATTTTTTCTTTCTTTCTAAAGAGTGAATTTTGATTTGTGTTTGGACAAAATTTAAAGTATCAAAATTTCAACATACACAGTTGAAACTATCGCACTATTGATTGTTTCAATCTCATAAATTTTCAAAGTATCACGTATAAAATTGTAAACAAAAATTTTCTATTTCAATATATATATTTCTAATTCAGTTTAAGTAGGTCATGTAAAGTGAGTTTTGAGTGTACATACTAAAATTTGTGTTAACCTCTACAAACTTGTAAACTCGATTTAAGTAAGTTATGTAAACTAAGTTTACATGTACCTACTTAAACTGAATTTAAGTTAACCTTGACCTAACCCACTTGGGTTGGCCTAATGGTATTGGCCTGGGATCTGGCCATGTGCTCCTCCTCGAGGTCTCAGATTCGATTCTCTTTGGTGTCAACAAGAAAAAAATAGAAACTCTATATCATTGAAAAAAAGAAGAAAAAATTCAATTACTTATATGCAATATAGTATAGATGAGAGACGTTTTGATTAACTCTTTAATCTTTTATCAAGATTGATTGACCATCCATAATTGTTTTTGGGTGAAAGATAGTGAAAGTTTAAAGTGACAATGAAATCACGGTAGTAAGAAAATTCAGATGAAAGGATAATTTTGGTAAAATTTTAAGTAAAAAATTTTAAGTAAATTTTGGTGTAACAAAAAGTATATCGGGTGTGATTAGAAAAATTCATTGTTCTGCATAAACTCAGAATAAGCTAATCCAAGCGTGGGGCTAGTGTTTGTTAGTTTCATTCTCTATACAAACATTAGGTTTTCTCTTTCTATCTTTATTTTTTTCCTGTTGTTATATCAACGCTGTTGCTAATGGCGTCAGGCACAGAGGATCACCAACTCTTCCCTTCGATCTCATCGCTGAGATTCTGTGCAGGCTTCCCGTCAAGTTACTCCTTCAACTTCGCTGTCTTTGCAAGTCCTTTAATTCATTAATCTGTGATCCCAAATTCGCAAACAAGCACCTTCGCTTGTCAACCAGGCGCCATCGCCTCATGTTAATGTCTATCAACGACTTAGGTCACTTAGTTCTCTTTAATTCCCCAATACCCTCTGATTTTTCAACCTCTACTGTCAGTTACCCTGACTGTCTCAAAAGTGGTCCTTATCGCGTGTGCTCTTGCAACGGCATCCTTTGTTTCACCATGTTAGATGGTTCTGCTATTTTGTGGAACCCTTCCATTAGAACATTCAAGATCTTGCCTCCTTTGGATATGGATAAACAAGTTATCTCCTTTTATAGCTTTGGGTATAATACTTCCATTAATAATTACAAGATTGTTGCAATTTCTCCCCGTATTAGCAAAACTAAAGTTAGTGTTCATACCCTTGGTACGAATTCTTGGAGAACGATACAAGACTTCCCATATTCTCTCCCGTTTTGTCTGTCAGGAATATTTGTGAGTGGCACTATTAATTGGTTGGTGTTAGAAGGTAGTTCTTCGTTTTTCATTGTTTCTCTTAATTTGGAGAATGAGTCGTATCAACAGCTTCCGCTGCCTAATTTGGAGATTGATAGTTTCAAGAGTTTGGGTGTTTTGAGGGATTGTTTGTGCATCTTTACAAGCAGTGATGTGTTTTTAAATGTTTGGATTATGAAAGAATATGGAAATAAAGAATCTTGGACTAAATTGTACAGTATTCTACACATGCAAGAGTGGGTTATACGTCACTATACAAAGGCTTTATACATTTTTGAGTATGAACAACTACTGATGGGCTTTTATGAGTTGGAAACTTACAATTTGAAGTTCGTTGTTTACGATTCCAAAAATGGTACATTGAAGATTCCTAAGATTCGAAGCATTCGTCGTTGGATAGAGCTGGGCCCAGAAGTCTACATTGAAAGTCTGATATCACCTTGTTCTTAATGTTAGGATGCTATGATATGTAACTTGAACATGAGATTGAACTGCAACATATATATCATTAATTTCTGTTTATGCTATTTATTTACTGAATCTTATCAGTTTCAGTAAATTAGCCAAAGACCACTAGATTATTTTGTGTTCAGTTCTGATTTTTGTTGTGAAAAATCATGGTTATTACGAGGTCTTGGACTGGATGACCATTAATTTAGCTCGAAGGTTCCCACTTCAGTAGCTTTTTAGTGTAGCTTCCTCATTACATAATAAAGCTGATCCATATTCTGTTTCTTTTCAAACAAACACCTGACTTTACCTTCCAACTAGTTTATGTTTTTTGTTCTGTTCCAACTCTTTTAGGTTTCTGTTAACAAAGATAGTCGAAGTGGAAATACATTTTCGGCATGCTGGATAACATCAGTAGGTATTTTTCGATGCAGTGTGGCCTTATTTGTGAAATTATTAGTATATTTGGCGGCTTAGTTTTGTTTATGGCCTTCTGAAATTTTATTATAGTGTGTTTTGAATCAGAAGTTCATAATAATAAAAAAAAAGCAATGAATATTGTTTTCACCAGTATACGTTTTTAATTAAGTTCTCAAGATTATGACAATAAAATCAATTTGTAAATTGTTTCTATGCTGTTTATGTTTAAAGAGTATTTTTCAGTTTTAATTGTTTCTATCAATTTAATGATCTTTTGCTTTTATCGAATGACCATTAGTTTTGTGTAGAAATAACCTATATAATCTGGTAGAGATTATGATCGAGAGGGAATAATATAATCGGTGGGCTACCTCTTTTATTTTTTACCGGTGATGGTTGAATGATACAACTAGGAGGACAGGCGGAGGAACTCGGAAACGACAGTAGTGGAGGATTAAACTGAATTGGCCAGCTATGGTTGCAAGTACTCTCTCCTTGTGTCCCTTCCTCTCATTTCTCCATTTGTTTATCATTGTTGCTACTATTTTTTATTCTATGTTTATTCATCTTATTTTGCGATTTTAGGTTCTATTTGTTTCTTCTTCCAATCTTATGCTATTGTATTTACTACTTGTTGGTCTGAGTGTGAAACTTATTTATTTCCTTTTCTGTGGTATCATAGCATTTCTCTTAGTGAATCAGTTTGGTTGTTAGTTGCAGGAGCTATTTGTCCTTTTCTATTTGTATATCACATTCTGCGCACGGCCGTTGGCATAATGCAGCCAAGACATCCTTTTTTATTCTTTGCTCTATTCTTTCACAGAATAAATAGGCATATCAGCAACTACAGATTAAGCAAAAGTGACTCTCCCCACCAAATGTTCTTTCACAAAGGTGCATTATAGTATATCTTTATTCTATCTTACTTTATTATCCGGTAAAAATTACGTAGTTAATAAGTTCAAAAGAAATTGCAGCTTCTATAGATTCATGCTCAAAGTTCCTATGTTCAAAGGCAGTTCGTGTGAGAGATATATGCATCAAAAAGAAATTCAAAGAAGAAATTATACAAAAGGGAGAATTATACATTGGAATTGGCTGAACTTCATATGATTCTAATCAAAAGAATCACATGAATCCAATTACGGAAAGCTTCATTGAAACCAAAGCTTATAAGTTAGGTATAAGAAAGAAAACCAAAATACGTACAATGTAGTGTGTAATATATAATAATGGTGACCAGTTATAAGCTATAGTATCAATATTTGTAGAAATTGTTAAGCATATTTTGAGGGTCTTTGTAAATTATTGAAGACACAAATTATTTTGTAAATGGTTAAAGAACAGTTGAGTATCAATCAAATATATAAAAAAAGGATTAGATCACACGCTAGTACCAAATTTGTCTATGAGGATTAGATTATAATCGTCATAAGAATAACAGTAGTGGTGAAATCGACAATAAATTGTTGTGAAACATGTTAATGAAGTCTAGGTTTTCGAATAAAAAGGATCATGATTCGCAAATGGATTCAAAACACTTGAAAGATTTAAAATGCAGATTGGAGAAGGCAATATCATCATGTATATAGTTGTTGTTCACCTTTTCGTTTGAGAGAATGAAGTTCAATGGTTGCAGATTGGAATACGAGTATCAATTATATATAATTTCTCCGTGAAGAAAAAACTGGTAGAAATCACGAGCTAGTACCAAATTTTCCATGAGGATTAGATTATATTCGTCATAAGAAGAACAGTAGCGGTGAGAATTGATAATAGATTGGTAAACCATGATATGTAAATTATAGTCATGGCAGTAAACTTGAGACAAACCTCTTTAAACTTGAGACAATACAACCCTCAAATCATAAGAGTATGCTTAAGGATAGAAACTGAAAAGTAATTTGTTTTGAAAAGTAATCATAAGAATGACAATATTTTATGTCGCTTACCTTAATCAATTTGATCTTTCGAGACAACTATGCATGTGCACACACAGTAAGAACATTTCCTTCGTTTTGTGTAGTACTAAAAAGGGAGCCTTGGTGCAACGGTAAAGTGGTTGTCACATGACTGAAAGGTCACAGATTCAAGTCATGGAAACAACCGCATGTATAAAAATAATAGGGTAAGGTTGCAGACATACACCAAAATGGTGGGATCCCTTCCCGGACCCGGCGTATGCGGGAGCTTTAATGTATGTCCAAGTAATGCTTCTGACAAAGGTAATACACAAATATTGCTCAAAGTTATGTTAGTTCATTTTTACTTTGGATTTAAAACACACTTATGTCAATGACGTTAAGCATGACATTTATTGGTTCAACTTATATGACTTGTTTGGTAACATTACCATGTCATAGCAGCTTTGATCTCGTTCTGGAATACTGATATTTCAGTAATTCTTGCAGATATTAGCTTGCAAAATTTACAAAGCATTAGTTAAAAAGGAAATGGAAATGTGTGTAAAGATTACTTCGAAGTGGCCATGATGGAGAGTACAATTGACAAGAATTAATGAATCAAACAACTTTGAACATGGTTAGGGCCATTTAAGTCTAAATTTTAAAAACTATACAATCCTATCCCCATGACATGTTGTTGTCCCTTTCAAGGGATTTTCATCTTAAAAACAACTTTGTTGCCAACGCATGAAATAACGACACTATGGTGTAATGGAATCACTATTATTTTTTTATACACTATTTTGTACAAGGTATTGTCAATTAGTGGTTATACCAACGCAATAGCATTGTTCTATTGTTTAATTTGATCAAACCGTTATTTTCCGTGTTCCACAATTGCCAACATCAATTCAACATTGCTTCATGTATGCCAATGCAGGCAATAACGACACTTTGGTGTAATGGAATCTCTATTATTTTTTGATACACTATTTTGTACAAGGTATTTTCAAGTATAGGTTATAGCAACGATATAGAATTTTTCTATTATTTAATCTGATCAAACCGTTATTTTCTGTGTTCCGCAATTGGCAACATCAATTCAACATTGCTTCATGTATGCCAATGCATGCAATAACGACACTATGGTGTAATGGAATCTCTATTATTTTTTGATACACTATTTTGTACAAGGTATTTTCAAGTAGTGGTTATAGCAACGCTGTAGCATTGTTCTATTGTTTAATTTGATAAAACCGTTATTTTCCGTGTTTCGCAATTGGCAACATCAATTCAACATTGCTTCATGTACGCCAATGCAGGCAATAACGACACTATTGTGTAATGGAATCACTATTATTTTTTGATGCACTATTTTGTACAAGGTATTGTCAAGTAGTGGTTATAGCAATGCTATAGCATTGTTCTATTGTTTAATTTGATAAAACCGTTATTTTCCGTGTTCCACAATTGGCAACATCAATTCAACATTGCTTCAGGTATGCCAATGCAGGCAATAGCGACACTATGGTGTAATGGAATCACTACTATTTTTTGATACACTATTTTGTACAAGGTATTGTCGAGTAGTGGCTACAACAATGCTATATCATTGTTCTATTCAATGTTATCCGCAATTGACAACATCGATTCAATGTGTAGGATTTATTGCACTGTATGTTATTTTTGAATGCTAAAGGTGCGAGATAATAACTTCTTTCTAAGAGCATGCAGTCTTCAACAATCCGGAAACAAGCTTATTCAAGATGTTGGGCTATGTATACCCTAAAGTATTAAGGTTTGATTGTTATTTGTTCTATTTGAAGTCAATGCATCAAAATCACCTTAAAATATGGTCAAAAGTAGAGCTGTCAATTTGATGGGGCTTAAATTTTCCGTCCCAGCCACATCTAAAGGGGGTTTAAAAAGAATAGAAGAAAATTGGCCCCCTTTTAGCTAGGCCCCAATAGCATTAAGCTCACTAAATATATCACTAACCCACAAGCCCCATTTTTTTTGTTTTTGGAAAAGCTGTTGTTATCAGCAGTTGAGGTCAGTGCCGGAGCTATGGCGACCCGCACGGCAGCAGAGCTCCGGCAGCCACGGTGGTTCACGGTAGCCGTCGGACTTTTCGGGCGAAAATTGGATGGAGGATGGTGGTTGTCGTGGCGACTGTCGGAGCTTCAGTGGTGGTTGGTTGGCGGTTGTCGGAGCTCCGGTGGTGGTTGGTGGCTTTTTTTTTTTGCACTACAAATAAAATCAGGAAAAAAGTGGTTTTTTTTTACAAAAAAAAATTGTTTTATTATCTTTTTTTTCTTCAAAAATAATAATTATAATTAGTGGGCCTTGAAACCCCTAACACTAAGCCCATAAAAAAATTAAATTTAGTGCACTAGGGTCAAACAAATCTAGTTCAATATAGGGACGGACATTAATGGAGACTTTTTACGTGGGGCTTTGTGTTTTGGGGTTTAATTGACACCTCTACCAAATTGAAAAAATTAAGTTTTTTTTCATTAGATCGTAAAAAGACTATTAAGAGATTGAAGGAACAAACACTAGTCGCCGCTTGTTTACTACTCATCTCTTGCGACCCAAAACCCTAACAAACCCTAATTGATGGAGAAGAGCAGTTAAGTGCACATAGTACATATTATTGTTGCCTCTTCCAAATTCCTACAAATCATGAAATTTCTGCTGAAATTAAAACTGATGGCGGAAACTACCATTTCAATTCGCAAGCGAAGCAAAAGAAAACCTTTAAAACTAAAGGACGGTACCATTGCAGCTCGCAAGCGAATCAGGATCACTACGTCGGTGAAGCATGTCTCGATAGAAAAGAAAACATATGATATCTCAACAAATCCAAAGGTGAGCAAGTATATATCAGATGATATTTCCTTCAAGATTTTATCCAAACTCCCTCTTAAATCATTGAACCGATTTCGATGTGTTCACAAATCTTGGTCCCTCTTTTATGAAAACCAACATCTTATGAACATGATCCGCAAAAATTTCTTATGTAATTTAAATTGTTGTTCTTATTACGACCAATCATCTCTCCTTCTGAAGGACTTGGGTGAAACCTTTAAATTAAACATGTATTCTCTTTCTGGTGAGGGGTTTAAGAATAAAGTTAAATTGGATTGCACAAAACTAATTGATCACCTATCTGTTTTTCGTATCTTTGGTCTTGGTAGTATTAATGGCATACTTTGTCTTCATCAATATGAAAATGTCCATCCAATTGTATTGTGGAACCCAGCTACTCAAGCAATAAAACTCATTCCTCCCAGTCCTCTCGAGTCAGTTGAGTTGTTAATCCCGGGTGTTGCTAAGGAATTTGTTATTGTTGATGGTTTTACTTATCTTCATGGATTTGGTTATGATAATGTTATGAACGACTATAAGGTCATTTGTCTTGTAAGTTTTGATATCCACGGAGAATTAAGACATAGATTTTCAGACTCCTTTTTGGACGATTTATACTTGGATGAATTCTGGGAGATATATAGCCTAAGAAGTAACTCATGGAGGAAACTTAATATTGAAATGCCATCTTCTTTGTACTGCATAGAGGGAACCCAAGTCTACAAGGATGGAGTATGTCATTGGCTGTGTGAAGAGAATAACCGTGCTGGACTATGTTTAGTATCATTTTCCTTAAGCAATGAGGTGTTCTGTATAACACCCATACCCTCAGAGGAAGATGATTGTTTTAAATTTGAAACTTCATTTGTAAATTTGGTGGTGCTAAATGGGTCCATTTCCTTGACCGCATTTCATGAGGAGACTACTACTTTTCACATAGCAATTTTGGGTGAACTCGGCATTAAGGAATCTTGGACCAAACTCTTCATTGTTGGACCGTTGTCTTGTGTTGAGCATCCTATCGGAGTGGGGACGAAAGGGGAAATTTTCTTCCAAAGAAAAGATAAAGAATTAGCTTTGTTTGATCTAACTACACAAATGATTAAAGAGCTTGGTTATAAAGCAGAGGGTCCTTATACTCAGATATCACTATACAAGGAAAACATTCTTGCAATTGAAGGAATAAGTAATTAATTTTTTTCTTGTTTTCACCAAAAGGTATGTGATTGTGGTTATTGAGAATATTACCTTGTGTAGAAAGTGGCTAGACAATTGTGCATATCATGATTATTGTCAAGTAAATTATGAAATAAATTGATATTTCTTTATCAACTTTCTTTTGAATGATTAGTCTCTTTCCATTTGCTAACTGATATTATTTCCTAATCATTGACAATAATGAATGTTGGATATTACATAATATGTTATCTTTTCTGATAAATTCTAATGAAGATATTTTCTACCTCTGAGATTAATTGTTTTGATCTTTTGCTGCCAATTTTTCACCATCACATTAATCTCATGATCAAGGTATAATATTCCTGATAGGTAGACTAAAACAATTGATCAGCACGATATGTAAATTACTAGTCCTTATGTAACTTGTAGATGAGGGAAAAAGATTTATAATGAAACAGATATAGGGGAGAAAACTATTGTAAATTAGCCTATGCTTAGTTTTTGAAGGTTTTACATCAAGTTATTAAGGTCATTTTGATTTTTTTGCAGGTCGGTTGAGAATCCAAATTGCATGCAAAAAAATTCAGTTATGTTGATCATCAATGCATGAAAACAGATATAGGTCTTTAGCCAATACCAAGGATCCAGATCCTCCAAAGTTTTTGCGGCAACTGCACTTTTCCTCTGGAGACTTGTATCGTCTGATGGGATTTTATGAGTTGGAAACTTACAAATTGAAGTTGGTTGTTTACGATTCCAAAATTGGTACCTTGAAGATTCCAAAGATTCAAAGCATTCGTCGTTGGATGGAGCTGGGCCCAGAAGTCTACATTGAAAGTCTGATTTTACCTTGTTCTTAATGTTAGGATGCTATGATATGTAACTTGAACATGAGATTGAACTGCAACATATATATCGTTAATTTCTGTTTATGTTATTTATTTACTGAATCTTATCAGTTTCAGTAAATTAGCCAAAGACCACTAGATTATTTTGTGTTCAGTTCTGATTTTTGTTGTGAAAAACCATGGTTATTACGAGGTCTTGGACTAGATGGCCATTAATTTAGCTTGAATGACCCTACTTCAAAAGCTTCTTAGTGTAGCTTCCTCATTACTTAATAATGTTGTCCATATTCTGTTCTTTTGAAACAAACACCTGATGACTATACCTTCCAACTTGTTTATGTTTTTTGTTCTGTTCCCACTCTTTTAAGTTGCTGTTAACAAAGATAGTCGAAGTGGAAATACATTTTCGGCATGCTGGATAACATCAGTAGGTATTTTTCGATGCAGTGTGGCCTTATTTGTGAAATTATTAGTATATTTGGTGGCTTAGTTTTGTTTATGGCCTTCTGAAATTGAATTATGGTGTGTTTTGAATCAGAAGTTCATATTGCTGATAGAACTGTTCATAATAATCAAAAAAGCAATGAAGATTGTTTTCACCAGTATACATTTTTAATGGAGTTCAAGTTTATGACAACAAAATCACTTTGAAAATTGTTTCAATGCTGTTTATGTTTAAAGAGTATTTTTCAGTTTTAATTGTTTCTATCAATATAATGATCTTTTGCCTTTATCGAATGACCTCTAGTTTTGTGTAGAAATAACCTATATATGGAAAACTTTATAATCTGATGAGCAACAGAAGTGTTTTTGTAAAAATAACAGATAAAGTTTTGGTAGAGATTATGATCGAGAGGGAATAAAATAATCGGTGGGCTACCTCTTTTCTTTTTCACTGGCGTGGTTGAATGATACAACATGGAGGACAGATGGAGGAACTCGGCCACGATGGTAGTGGAGGATTAAACTGATGTGGCCAGCTATGGTGGCTTTTGCTCTTCTATATGTTTTAGCAATCAGAAATTTGCATTTGTTCTCTTTGAACTATTTTTTGTATATCACATTCTGCGCATAGCCATTGGCATAATGCAGTCAAGACATCGTAGCTTGTGCGACACGTGATATTTATGTTGATGGCTAAGTGCTTTGATAATTTTTATGGTTGCTCTGTTCTTTATATATGAGGAATCCGAAGTTTTTTCACAAAATAAATAGGCATAACAGCAACTACTGATTAAGCAAAAGCGACTCTCCCCATCCCTCTAAGCAACTTGCACTTCCAACGAATGATCTTGTATGGATTATTTAACAATCACAAAGGTGCATTATAAATTGGAACCTAAGGGAAAACGGCAATGCTTCTTTAAACTTCTCGAAAGTCCAACATAGAATCATAAATTGGAAGCCGAAAACAAATGGAAACATTTCTTGATCAAAAAAACAGAAAACCAATATGTTGTCACAATCCTAGAATATTAATCAATGGAGATAGCATTTGAAGTTTGTGAGAGCAAAGCGATTATATTAGCATTGAAACTCTAATGGTAAAATCCATCCATTTGTGAAAAAATCTAAGACTTCTTTAATCACCTCATCTTTGACAATACCCATAAAGTTCCAAATCCAGCAGGACCAGGAGCACTTTCTTTGTTGAGGGCAAAAACTACGTTTATAACTTCTTTAGCAAGCAACCGTTCCTACAAAACAATATTAGGTGTTAGAGAACTAATGAGAAAAATTGTTAAGCATATTTTGAGGGTCTTTGTAAATTATTGAAGACATTAATTCTTTTGTAAATGGTTAAACAACAGTTAGTATCAATTATATATATTTTCTCCATGTAGAAAACTGGTAGAAATCAAGCGTTGGTAATCCATGATAAGTAAATTATAGTCATGGCAGTAAAAGCAAAACATAACCAAAACAGTAAATTGGAAACAAACTAAAACTAAAACTGTCATTTTCTTATGCGTCTTTTTTTCTACAGAATCACTTGTTCAATAAAACTAAGACTACTCATTACATAAGATACTATAAGATTTTTTTGTTTGAATCGGCAAAAAAATTTAGAATAGCTTGCATCCGAGCACAAGGAGTACTGCGGAACAAGTCAAGAACAATAATTTTGTGAAAACAAAGGAAAATAAGAGGGTTAGAGCAGAGAAGATCTGGTGTAAGAACCTTTCAAAGAGCAACCAATTGCGGGGAAAATGCAGCTGATTTCTTCAACCGAATTAGTGTCTTATGAACTCAAAGAGTATCATTCTTACAGCCAAAATGTGATAAAATATTGGTATAACAAATCTCATGCTCAATGAACTCAAAGAGAAGGGTTGATAATTTTACTTGAGCTTTTTATTTGTATACTCATAAAGAGAAGGATACCTTGCCCTTTAAATTCTTCAAACTTGAGATAAACCTCTTTTAACTTGAGACAGCACAATCCTTAAATCATAAGAGTATGACAATATTTTATGTCGCTTAACTTAATCAATTTGATCTTTCAATACAACTGTGCATGCGCACACATGGTCAGAACATTTCCTTCGTTTTCTGTAGTATAAAAGGGAGCATTGGCGCAACGGTAAAGTTGTTGTCATGTGACTGAAAGGTCACGGGTTCAAGTCATGGAAACAACCTCTTGCGTAAAATAATAGGGTAAGGTTGCGTACATACACCAAAATGGTTGATTTAAGATGATCCGTGGAAATTTCTAATGTAATTTAAATTGTTGTTCTTATTAGGACCAATCATCTCTCCTCCTGAAGGACTTGGATGAAATAACATATAGGAGAAATCATGGTCATCTATACAAAAGAGGGAAAAACTACCCTTTATTTTTATGCTACACTACCATTGGAATACAAGAATCTCAAAACAAACTCATCTATGTTCTATTACAAATCACTCAACGGTTAACATAGGAACACCACAAGATAAGAGATAAACTAAGAAAGTAAACATGCACAAAAATTTGGATTAGAAACAAATAGAGCAATATGTTTTTCCTTTTTGATAGAGATTTGCTTATTTTGCTACTGTGCTAAATTCTTGTAGGTTACTCCCTCCGTCTCATAATTATTGTCTCTTTAGTATTTTTTCTTTTTCTCAAAATAATTGTCACTTTACATTACCAATTCAACATTTATTATTTTTTTTCCACTTTTATACCCTTATTTATTGAATTTCATCCAACTTAACTACTCAACTAACTACAATTAATAAAGGTGTTTTAGTAAATACTATTAATTTTACCATTGAAATCAATACAATTAATCATTTCCTTAATAACCATGCATAAACCTTAAACGACTAATATTTTGAAACGGAGGGAGTACCATTGTACAACAACAAAAGTAATCATAATGAAATCTTAGGTAGAACTGCAACATATATATCGTTAATTTCTGTTTATGCTATTTATTTACTGAATCTTATCAGTTTCAGTAAATTAGCCAAAGACCACTAGATTATTTTGTGTTCAGTTCTGATTTTTGTTGTGAAAAATCATGGTTCTAACAAAAAGGTTGATTGTGTTTGATTATGAAAACTTGTTATTGAAGTGTTGTTTGATTTGAATTTGAAGGAATTTTGGATTTGGTGATTTTAGAGATATTTTGGAGAATTTTTGAGGTTTAGGTGATGAATGAGGCGTTCAGCCTTATAAGACAGATTGATGCGTGAGTTAACTAGCGCAGCGCTAGTTAACTCACGCAGCGCATGTTAACTAACGCACAATTTTACACTTGCGCTAGTTAACATGCGCAGGGGCAAAATCGTCCCGCCTGCAGGGCGGGAGTGTATTTTGCAAGGGGGGTGGCTTTCTTATCAATTGTAGTATTAAATAAGATCACTGACTTTTTTACGGGGCCCAACTGTAGATTGGCAAAATGAAGCCCAAGTAAGAAACAAGCCCAAATAATAGTTATTATTTATTCATGATTAGTGATAGAAAATCAAAAACCTAAATCTAAATGCTAGCCGCCGTTCCTCTTCTCTCCAAATTCAGTGACGTTCATTCTCCATCCTTTTCTTCTTCCTCTTCTCATCACTTTCATGTGCTTCAATCCTTTTCTTCTTCTTCTTCTTCTTCTTCATCAAATTTGTCTCATCACACCACCTATGTTCAATGTGCTTTATCCTCTTCTCCTTTATCTAACCTCTATTATTTTCTTCATCATCCTCTTATTTTCGTTGATCTAGTTCTTAATCATCTTCAACAAGTCTTATTTGTCGAATAGAGCAGTTTCATAGACGAATCTTAAAATCTTGAGACCGTCCAGTTTTCATAAACCGCAAACGGTTCACATGTTTATCTAGTTTTTATCGGTTCACACAGGTTTTTCCGATTTTTACCGGTTTTGAGGACTAACGGTTTTTTTTTTTTGGGTAGTTTAAAAATAAATTTTCTATGCCTATAAGTACACCAATGTTATCCCTTTTCTTCCATTTCACAAAAGATTTCTCTCTCCTCTCCTGTCCCAAACCTACAACTCTCTCTCTCTCCATCATTTATTATCCACCGTATCTTGGATCCAAGTAAGCCAAAGTGATAGATTAACTCATCTACGCTAGTGATTAATCTCACATTTGGACGTAAATCGATAAAACCCTATTGTATTATTTCTTTTGGTTATACCCCTATAATGGGTTTTAGGTGTGATTTTTCAATTTTTCTTGTAAATTCCTCTCTAAAGTGATAGATCGTGTCCTGGTGAGTATAGATCTAGTAGAAAGTTTGAACTTTTAGTATGAGATCTATACTCACCAGGACCCAATCTATCACTTTCAGAGCGGAATTTAGGAGAAAAATTGAAAAATAACACCTAAAACCCATTTGAATGGTATAACCGAGAGAAATGAAACAATATGAGTTTTTATTGATTTACTTTCAAATGAGCCATTGATCACGAGCGTAGATGAGGTTATCTATCACTTTGGCACACTTGGATCCAAGATAATTTTGATGAAGATGATGGGGAGAGAGAGAGAGAGAGTTGTAGGTTTGAGATAGGAAAGGAGAGATAAATCTTTTGTGAAATGAAAGAAAAAAGGGATAACATTGGTGGACTTGTAGGCATAGAAAAATTATTTTTAACCCCCCCCCCCCCCCCCCCTAAGCACAACCAGTATATAACTGCTGAAGCCTCCTGGAGTTACCTACCAATTGCCTTGTTTCGGTATGTATCTTCTACAATCAGCATTATGTATGACATTACGCAATTGTCGTACCATCATTGCCTATTTTTCACTCTAAACTTTGCGATTTTTGGCTGATTTTTAGTTTTTCCGTCATAATCATTCTAACAAATAGGTTGACCTTAACCAAGTTAACCCTTGAACCTACTAATAACTCTTTTTTTTAAAAGGTATTGGCTTGGTCCCCTTTTCTTTTTCTAGAAATCTGGTTTCCATTTGTATTGAATGTTGATGATACTTTGCATCATCTTTTTGGCTTTAAAAAAGAATATAAAAAGTATTTTGTGGATGGATAAATTATTAGGAGGCTTTTGGATCAACCAGTTACAGATCAGCATGTCAATTATAATGAAGGATTTCAGTTAGTAAAACAAAAAAGCAAGGCTCCTAGAAAGAAAACACCAGTTGTTAGCAGCTATGGAACCAGGAACAAAACTGGTAACCCAAAGCCTTTTAAATGAAGGCCCTTTATTGGAATATAAGAGGTCTTGCTAACTCCCCATCAAGGTTAGCACTTAAAAGGTTAATTATTCTTCATAAACCATACTTTATATTTTTTGCTGAATCATGGATGAACTATGATGATTTCCCCTCAACATGGTTACATAGATTAGGCTATAAGATTTTTTCCTTCAATGAAAGAGGAAATATTCTTCCTAATATTTGGTGCATTTATGTTTTAGATATAACCCTTAATATAGTTGATGTAGACGATCAACAAGTTACTTGCAATCTCAACATAATTCTCCTTGGGCTTATATTGGTGATTTCAATGTTATTATAGGAGCACATGAACACTATAAAAATACCCCCCAGCTAGGCAACCTATAGCCGATTTCCAATGTTGGACTGACTTGAATGATCTCACACATCTTCCCACAAGAGGAAATTCTTATACTTGGGAAAATAGAAGAGAAGGTAGAAGGCATACCAACAAAAGACTAGATAGGATTATCTGCAACCATCAGTTGATAGACTTTTCATCCTCCTTTTCTTGCACAACCCTTACCAAAACAAGATCTTACCATTACCCCTTACTCTTTGAATTTCTCACCTCTAAACATAAATTTACCTCAAACTTCAAATTCCTAAAAATGAGTCCCCCATAATGATTGTAAACAACTTATAGCTGATACTTGGAATACTAGAATAGTAGGCAGCCCTATGCACATTCTCAGCACCAAACTCAAGTTATTGAAGAGCAAGCTTAAACTATGGAATAAGGATGTGTTTGGTAATATTCATAGTTATGTCAATGATGCAGAGACAAAGCTTGCAGATGTCCAAAATCAAATTGAAATATCTGGACACACTGATCAATTGATGAAAGAAGAAAAAATTGCTCAGTGTAATTTGGATGATGCCCTCAACAAGCAAGAGCTATTTTGAAAAGAAAAAGCTAGTTTAATTGGCATGTGTAGGTGACAGAAACACCAAAAATTTCCAGAGTGACAAAAATAAAAATAAAATAAAACTCATTTCTTGTCTAAGAAATGGAGATAAAATAATTACAGACCCTTGTAACGCCCTAGTTGTTATTTATTTATTTTCGGTTGATTTTTAATAAGTTTATATGATTTAAATGATTTATGTTGATTTTATGGTGTTGTATATTTTATTACATGATTATTTGATAATTTAATTGAATAGGTGAGAAATAATATTATTTGAAGTTTTGGAGGTTAAAAAGATAGTATGATTTTTTTTAAATTAGAAATAATATAGAATTATTATTTATTTAGAATTAAGGGGGGTTAATGAGAATTAATAGTAATAAAAGGGGGTTTAATGAAATAGGAGAGGTTTTGGTTTTAGTAAAAAGAAAGAAAAGTCAGAACAAACATTTTAAACGTACAATTGAAAAAGAAAGAGAGAGTTTTGAGAGAAAGAGGAGAAAAACCAAGAGGCTAGGAGAAGAGCTAGGAAAGGATCAAAATTTGCTGTAGGCTTTCAATCTTGCTGAATTAAGGTAAGGGTGGGATTCCTTTCACTAATACTGTATATAATTCTGAAAATTTGTGAATTGAGGTGTTCTTGGTTTTCTAGGTTTTAGAAGTTTTGAGTAATTTCTAAAATGGATGAATTGTGTTGTTGATTGCCTATTTCAGTGTTGTTTTGTTGCCTATGTTGTATACTGAACCCATAAACATCTGTGCTTACACGTTTTGGGTAATTAGGGATCAAAATTGGGTTTTTGGATGATTTAGGGTTAGAGAATTCGAGGATTTACCCTGCCCAGACAACCGTTCGCTTAAGCGAACTTCCCGTCGCTTAAGCGACCATTCAACGTAGTTGCCCAGAACTTAGTTGAGGCTGTTCGCTTGAGCGAGCCTTGAGCGAACTCGTAAGCGAAGTCACCCTCCCTCTCGGCGTTTTGCTCGCTTAAGCAAAGAGGCCCTCGCTTAAGCGAAGAAGGCTTTTAACAGCCGCATTGTGACCTTGGTTCAAACTTAAGGAGGCCTGTCCGGGTACTCCAAAATGCTTAGGTTGAGCTGTATAACCCCTGATTAAGTACTAAACCTTATAGAAACTTCTTGTTGCTTGAAAATGAATGATTTAAGTGAAATTGTGCACTATTTGGTGAACCTTGTTGCAAGGACTTGGTCGAGTCCTATTCAGTTGTAGTCGTACGGTATGTCATAGTTGATTATGCATGCTAGATGTTGATGTTGTTGTCGAGTTGTATGCAGGTATACACTATTGAGTCCATTTCATACTCATACCTTGTTGAGGGCTCATGCCCTGGAGTGTTTTCACTCAACCGTTGAGGGCTTATGCCCTGGAGTGTTTATCACTTAACCGTTGAGGGCTTATGCCCTAGAGTGTTTATCACTCAATCGTTGAGGGCTTATGCCCTGGAATGTTATTTCATTCAAACCGTTGGGGGCTTATGCCTCGGAATGCTTAGCATTCAACGCACGTAAAATGGTACCACATGCATAATGCATTTGTCGTTGTCGATGTCGCATTGTCGTAGTCGTTGTCGTCGGTCATGTCGTTGGTGTTCATTGCTGATAATGACATTGTTGTTGTTGTCGTTGTTGTTGTTGTTGTTGTTGTTTAATGTTGTTGAAGATAATTATGTTGCTATTACATATGTGTATATTTATTCACATTACATATGAATTGAATGATGCCTGTTGTAAGACGTTGTTGTTTCATTGATTTGATGGATTATATATATATTTATTATTGATCGTGTATCTCACCCCTTCTGCTGGAATTGCCGCCTTGTGGGCAAGTGCAGGCAGCGAAGATTAGTAGAGATGTCGGCTCAAGTGTCTTAGGGCTCTGATACGTAACAGGATGGGATTATGTTGCTTGTTTTCTCTTTCCTTACGTAATAATTTTGATTTAATGAAACCTTGATGAGGCCTACGTGCCAAGGATTTATTCAGTTGTTTTAAATTAATTCCGCTGCGAAGTTTTGAAGTTAATTATTATTGACTAAGTTATTGGAGAATATTTATTCATCCGTTAATTTTGGAGAATTTATTTGAATGAAAATGTAGCATTCCGTTTTTGGTGATAAACTCTGATTTTAATTTGTTAATTAATACTGATGGGAGAACGGGGTGTTACAATTGGTATCAGAGCAGGTTGGTCCGTCCGGCCAAGTAGTAGAGTCGAGTCGAGCCTAGTAGAGTTGTGTGACAATTTTGTATTGTCCTTGTTGTCCTGATTTGTTATTGTTGTGTAGAATCTTTGAGGTTGATCTTGTATGTTTTCCGTTGACGGGTATGGATGTAATCCTTGGTATGAACTGGTTGGAATACAACCATGTCCATATAGATTGTTTTAGAAACACGGTGTATTTTTTCCTCTGCCGAAGAAGAGAGTGGAGCAGAATTTTTTATCTACTAAGCAACTGAAGCAGTTAGAATGTGATGGAAACTCGATGTTTTCCTTGTTAGCATATTTGTCAGTGGAGAATCAAGCAGTGATTGATAGCCTTCCAGTCGTGAATGAATTTCCAGAGGTTTTCCCTGATGAGATTCCTGATGTGCCGCCAGAAAGGGAAGTAGAATTTTCAATCGGTCTTGTCCCGGGTACGAAGCCTGTGTCGATGGCTCCTTACCGTATGTCAGCAGCTGAGTTGGCAGAGTTGAAGAAACAGTTAGAGGATCTACTTGACAAGAAGTTTGTAAGACCGAGTGTTTCGCCTTGGGGAGCGCCGGTGTTGTTGGTTAAGAAGAAAGATGGTAGCATGAGGTTGTGTATAGATTACCGCCAGTTGAATAAAGTGACGATAAAGAATAGGTATCCGCTTCCGAGAATTGATGACTTGATGGATCAATTAGTGGGTGCCCGTGTGTTTAGTAAGATTGATTTGAGGTCAGGTTACCATCAGATCAAGGTGAAGGATGAAGATATGCAGAAGACAGCGTTCAGAACGCGATATGGTCACTATGAGTATAAGGTGATGCCTTTCGGTGTTACTAATGCACCTGATGTATTTATGGAGTATATGAACAGGATTTTCCATGACTTTTTGGATAGATTTGTTGTTGTTTTTATTGATGATATTCTGATTTATTCTAAGACTGAAGAAGAGCATGCAGAGCATTTGAAGATTGTTTTGCAAGTGTTGAAAGAAAAGAAGTTGTATGCCAAGTTGTCAAAGTGTGAGTTCTGGTTAAGTGAAGTAAGTTTTCTTGGCCACATTATTTTTGGTAGTGGTATTGCGGTTGACCCGTCGAAAGTTGAAGCGGTATCGCAATGGGAGACTCCTAAGTCAGTTACAGAGATTAGAAGTTTTCTTGGTTTGGCTGGTTATCACCGTAGATTTATTGAAGGATTTTCGAAGTTGGAACTTCCTTTGACGCAGTTGACCTGTAAGGGTAAAGCTTTTGTGTGGGATATTCAGTGTGAGAATAGTTTCAATGAGTTGAAGCAACGGTTGACGACAGCCCCGATTTTGATTTTACCGAAGCCAGAAGAACCTTTTGTTGTCTATTGTGATGCGTCCAAATTGGGCTTACGTGGTGTACTTATGCAAGATGGTAAGGTGGTAGCTTATGCTTCGAGACAATTGAGAATCCATGAGCGGAATTATCCTACGCACGATTTAGAGCTGGCTGCTGTGGTTTTCGTGTTGAAAATTTGGAGGCATTATTTGTACGGTTCCAGATTTGAGGTGTTTAGCGATCATAAGAGTTTAAAATATTTATTTGATCAAAAGGAGTTGAATATGAGACAGAGAAGGTGGCTTGAGTTGTTGAAGGACTATGATTTTAGTTTGAATTATCATCCGGGTAAAGCTAATGTGGTTGCAGATGCCTTGAGCAGGAAGATGTTGCACATGTCTGCTATGATGATGAAAGAGTTCGAGTTACTTGAGCAATTTAGAGACTTGAGCTTAGTTTGTGAATTGGCACCTCGGAGCGTGCAGTTAGGTATGTTGAAGATCAATAATGAATTCTTGAACAGTATCAAGGAAGCGCAGGAAGCTGATGTTAAGTTTGTAGACTTGATGGTTGCCAGTAATGAAGCGGAAGATAGTGATTTCCAGGTTGATGATAAAGGTGTGTTAAGATTCCGAGGCAGAATTTGTATTCCTGATGACGATGAGTTAAAAAAGTCGATTTTGGAAGGAAGTCACAGGAGTAGCTTAAGTATTCATCCAGGAGCTACGAAGATGTATCACGACTTGAAGAAGTTATTTTGGTGGTCTGGATTGAAGCGAGATGTCGCGCAATTTGTTTATGCATGTTTGACTTGTCAGAAATCTAAAGTTGAACATCAGAAGCCTGCAGGATTGTTGACACCATTAGATGTGCCAGAATGGAAGTGGGATAGCATATCCATGGATTTTGTAACGAGCTTACCGAATACTCCGAAGGGGCATGATGCCATTTGGGTAGTTGTTGACAGGTTAACCAAGTCAGCACATTTTATTCCGATCAATATCAATTATCCTGTAGCTCAGTTGGCAGAGATTTACATTCATAATATTGTGAAGTTGCATGGTGTTCCATCATGCATTGTGTCGGATAGAGATCCGAGGTTTACTTCAAGGTTTTGGAAGAGTTTGCAGGAGGCTTTGGGTTCTAAGTTGAAGTTGAGTTCGGCTTATCATCCTCAAACAGATGGTCAGTCGGAGAGAACGATTCAGTCGTTGGAAGATTTACTCAGAGTGTGTGTACTTGAGCAAGGGGGAGCTTGGGATAGTCATCTACCGTTGATTGAGTTCACGTACAACAACAGTTATCACTCGAGTATTGGTATGGCACCATTTGAAGCTTTGTATGGTCGGAGGTGTAGAACTCCGTTATGTTGGTTTGAATCGGGAGAAAGTATGGTGTTGGGACCGGAATTAGTCCAGCAGACTACAGAGAAAGTCAAATTGATAAGAGAACAGATGAAAGCGTTGCAGAGTCGGCAGAAGAGTTACCATGACAAGCGTAGAAAGGAACTTGAATTTCAAGAGGGTGATCATGTGTTCTTGAGAGTCACTCCCATGACATGTGTAGGTCGTGCGTTGAAGTCTAAGAAGTTGACTCCGAAGTTTATTGGTCCTTATCAGATATCAGAGAGGATTGGGCCAGTGGCATATCGAATAGGTTTGCCACCACATCTTTCAAATCGGCATGATGTGTTTCATGTGTCGCAGTTGCGGAAGTACGTAGCGGATCCTTCGCATGTTATACCAAGAGATGACGTGCAAGTTAGAGACAACCTTACGGTGGAGACTTTACCATTGAGGATTGATGATCGTAAGGTGAAGAAGTTGAGAGGCAAGGAGATACCTCTGGTGAGAGTAGTCTGGGGTGGAGTAACTGGTGAAAGCTTGACTTGGGAGTTGGAAAGTATGATGCAGAAGTCATATCCTGAGTTGTTTGCTTGAGGTAATATTTCGAGGACGAAATTCTTTAAGTTGGGGAGAGTTGTAACGCCCTAGTTGTTATTTATTTATTTTCGGTTGATTTTTAATAAGTTTATATGATTTAAATGATTTATGTTGATTTTATGGTGTTGTATATTTTATTACATGATTATTTGATAATTTAATTGAATAGGTGAGAAATAATATTATTTGAAGTTTTGGAGGTTAAAAAGATAGTATGATTTTTTTTAAATTAGAAATAATATAGAATTATTATTTATTTAGAATTAAGGGGGGTTAATGAGAATTAATAGTAATAAAAGGGGGTTTAATGAAATAGGAGAGGTTTTGGTTTTAGTAAAAAGAAAGAAAAGTCAGAAAAAACATTTTAAACGTACAATTGAAAAAGAAAGAGAGAGTTTTGAGAGAAAGAGGAGAAAAACCAAGAGGCTAGGAGAAGAGCTAGGAAGGGATCAAAATTTGCTGTAGGCTTTCAATCTTGCTGAATTAAGGTAAGGGTGGGATTCCTTTCACTAATACTGTATATAATTCTGAAAATTTGTGAATTGAGGTGTTCTTGGTTTTCTAGGTTTTAGAAGTTTTCAGTAATTTCTAAAATGGATGAATTGTGACCTTGGTTCAAACTTAAGGAGGCCTGTTCGGGTACTCCAAAATGCTTAGGTTGAGCTGTATAACCCCTGATTAAGTACTAAACCTTATAGAAACTTCTTGTTGCTTGAAAATGAATGAATTAAGTGAAATTGTGCACTATTTGGTGAACCTTGTTGCAAGGACTTGGTCGAGTCCTATTCAGTTGTAGTCGTACGGTATGTCATAGTTGATTATGCATGCTAGATGTTGATGTTGTTGTCGAGTTGTATGCAGGTATACATTATTGAGTCCATTTCATACTCATACCTTGTTGAGGGCTCATGCCCTGGAGTGTTTTCACTCAACCGTTGAGGGCTTATGCCCTGGAGTGTTTATCACTCAATCGTTGAGGGCTTATGCCCTGGAATGTTATTTCATTCAAACCGTTAGGGGCTTATGCCCCGGAATGCTTAGCATTCAACGCGCGTAAAATGGTACCACATGCATAATGCATTTGTCGTCGTCGATGTCGCATTGTCGTAGTCGTTGTCGTCGGTCATGTCGTTGGTGTTCATTGCTGATAATGACATTGTTGTTGTTGTCGTTGTTGTTGTTGTTGTTGTTTAATGTTGTTGAAGATAATTATGTTGCTATTACATATGTGTATATTTATTCACATTACATATGAATTGAATGATGCCTGTTGTAAGACGTTGTTGTTTCATTGATTTGATGGATTATATATATATTTATTATTGATCGTGTATCTCACCCCTTCTGCTGGAATTGCCGCCTTGTGGGCAAGTGCAGGCAGCGAAGATTAGTAGAGATGTCGGCTCAAGTGTCTTAGGGCTCTGATACGTAACAGGATGGGATTATGTTGCTTGTTTTCTCTTTCCTTACGTAATAATTTTGATTTAATGAAACCTTGATGAGGCCTGCGTGCCAAGGATTTATTCAGTTGTTTTAAATTAATTCCACTGCGAAGTTTTGAAGTTAATTATTATTGACTAAGTTATTGGAGAATATTTATTCATCCGTTAATTTTGGAGAATTTATTTTAATGAAAATGTAGCATTCCGTTTTTGGTGATAAACTCTGATTTTAATTTGTTAATTAATACTGATGGGAGAACGGGGTGTTACAACCCCCAAAGAATATCTTATCATATTGTGAATTATTATGATGCTTTGTTTTCCACTAACTTTGTTTTGCAAGATTCTATGCTTGTGGATGAAGTAATCCCAAACCTTATTGATAAAACTACAAACAGGCTTCTTACTATGCTTCCATCAAAATAAGAGATAAAAGATTTTTTTTTTAATCTCAACTTAGATTTTGCACCAGGGCCAGATGGCTTTGGAGCCTCCTTTTTCCAAACCTACGGGGAAATTGTGCACAAAGATGTAACTGATGTCGTGACTAAATTCTTTAAATCTGGATGGCTTCCTCCCTATTTCAATGCAAATTCTTTCCGTACATACACCAAAATGGTGTGATCCCTTTCCAGACCCAGGGTATGCGGGAGCTTTAATGTTGGTCCAAGTAATGCTTCTGACAACGGTAATACACAAATATTGCTCAAAGTTATGTTAGTTCATTTTTATTTTGGAAGTAAAACACACTAATATCAATGACGTTAAGCATGACATTTATTGGTTTCAACCTATATGACTTGTTTGCTAACATTAACATGTTATAGCAGCTTTTATCTCATTTTGGAATATTGAGGTTTCAGTAATTCTTGCAGATATTAGCTTCCAGAATTTACAAAGCAAAAGTTAAAAAGGAAATGGAAATGTGTGTAGGATTACTTCGAAGTGGCCATGATGGAGAGTACAATTCACTATTATTAATTAATCAAACAACTTTGAACATGGTTTGGGCCATATAAGTCAAAAGCTTAAAAACTATACAATTATATCCCCATGACATGTTGTTGTCCCTTTCAAGGGATTTTTGATGCATTTCCCGTTTTCATTTTGGTACTAGCCTATGATTTGTTCTGGAAGGATTGTAGATGGATTTATTAGTACCATTGTAGTTTTGTTGCAGTCCAGATTTAAGGAGGTTTAACGTGCTATAATAGTATCAGCGACGAAGTTAAATGATTTGAAAATGGTATCGGTGTCGACAAGCTGATAGGTCGATACAGAGGAAATTTTCCTAGATGTTTATAATGTTGTAACACTAATTAGTTTAATTAATGGTTCATTCAATAACTGCCTTCAAATAATAAAAAAATTTATTTTTTAATAGATTCACAACGTTTGTAGCACCCCCAACATTGCTTCATGTATGCCAATGCAGGCAATAACGGCATTATAGTGTAATGGAATCACTATTATTTTTTTATACACTATTTTGTACTAGGTATTGTCAAGTAGTGGCTACAACAATGCTATAGCAATGTTCTATTCAATGTGATCCGCAATTGACAACATCGATTTAATGTGTAGGATTTATTGCAATGTGTAGGATTTATTGTGATTGCTGAAGGTGCGAGACAATAACTTCTTTTTGAGAGTATGCAGTCTGTCAACAAATAGGATGCTTCCGGAAACAAGCTTATTCAAGATGTTGGGCTATGGATACCCTAAAGTATTAAGGTTTGATTGTTATTTGTTCTATTTGAAATCAATGCATCAAAATCACTTCGTAATGTAGTCAAAAGTCGACCAATACAAAATATGCTCTTAATTGATAACTTTGTATGAAGATATTTTTGCTTTCTTTTATGTGTTACTGATCCAACCTACATGATCCGAGCTGTCCCAATAATGCTTATAACTCCGTATTCTGCAAACTTATACTAGTAACTCTCTGAGACAAAGACTAACCCAGCAAAATAGAATTTTACTTCCAGTTGTTTCACTTAGTTTCTACGTATTCGCATCGACCAGGTTCTTGATACCATCACATAGGTCCTGATAATATCACGTGCATCTGCAATTATACTTGTGAACCTGATTCCACCGCGCTTTCTTTATCTTCTGTTTTTCTTTGTCAAGTTATTTGTTATGTTGATTATAATCACATGAAGTTCAGCCAATACCAATGTCTAAAATTCTTTCTTTGAATTTATCTTGCTTGCATATCTCTCTCATACAAACTTCTTTTTACAATTTCAGGTTCTACTTTCGTCTTCTGCCAAACTTTTGAATTTTTATTTGTTACTTTATCATTATAATGATTACTACTTAATTTCCTAAGATGTTTGCTTAATGATCAATCTAACACCCTTGAACTCCACATGCAATAATTAATACAATTAAAATCATTGAATCAAAAGAGTTCAAGATGCTACGTCATCCTTTTCTCAAAAACATGCATAATTCAGTTTTCATAAATCTCATAGCGGAATAAAAACAATATCTGAATTATCTCGGATACATGTATCAAGAAATCTCAACAACCTGTATCATGTCTCATAATACATAAAAAAAATGGTATCAACATAATCTCAAAAATAAATAAACATATAATCCCGACAATCCTAATCAGAGCCTATACTAGACTCCATTCAATAGAAAAACGAGATTGGAGAAGAATGTAATTGGTGCGAATTACGTTAGTTGGTGAAGAACTTAATTGGGGGGGGGATTAATCTCAACAACCTATCTCATGATTTTGGTAGCATCAAACTATTCAGAAAACTGTGTTTCAAATGCGAATTTCACTAACTCATCACTTCAAAAAGCCCTATTTCAACACCAACATCTTCCAACCTTTCAAAAATAGTGTCATAGGTCAAACACCCCATCATAAACACTTAACACACACGAAAACATATTTTTGACTTAATTAATCATAAAACAGCTTAACTTATAATAACTCTCAAATTCTGACACACAGTAAAAGATGTTGAGAACGATGTCAAGACAAGCGAAATGTCAAGAATAATGTCATGACATCATGACAACAAGAATAACAACTTAAAGATAAAGGCAGAAAGTAAAATGAACAAGTTATTTGTTAACCAAATTTGATGCAACGTCACCTACGTCTGGGGGCCTCCAAGCTAGAAAGGAAATTCACTATAATAGTATTAATTTCAAGCCTGCATAACTAACCTCTGGTCTACTAGCTTTGCACATAATCACTACCCGTGTAATTTTTATCTAAGACACACCTAGATATGAGACTCATCTCACTTCCCCTCAATCACTAACCAGTGATAATCAACAAATACAAATGAAATGGAGACACACTCCGTAAAACAGAATCCACACTTGCTTAAAAACTTATGAGTGATTCAACACTTACAACTCAACTAACAGTCCAGCTCTAACATCAAGGTGATATATACAAGAGTGGCTCACAAACAACAATGGATAGACTAAAATCCTAAACGGCGGCTTCAGTCGTTACATTAGGTTTACAGTCTTCCTTTATATAGTCAGAGTAGAGCATGGGTTTGAAGATCAAATCGGGCTAAACACACATATCTGATCCAATACGGTCTTCAGCACACAATTCTTGATGCATATATCTTGTTTCCTTAAATATTACAACATCACACTTAAGAAACACGCAAAGCTCAAACTGCCTCTTGATGCTCATAGAATACACGTTTCTTGGTTACAACTTCACGTGAATCATATCTTCATAGAATCTTCAGATATCTCACTTGAAAATACAACATCCAAGAAAGCAAAACAAGGTACGCTATGATATTGTACCGACATGTCAAGACATCTTGTCCAACATCTTGCTATAACACTTGTTTTAACAAAATGCGGCAAATTAACAAACTACAAACCTAACAATCTTCCCCCTTGGCTAATTTTGGCTAAAACAACCTTTGTTGCGCACATCTTCAATTAACCATAAAACACTTGCATAATAATCAAGAACAGGAGGGATACAAAACATACCTTCTTTCATTTTAACAAAATAACTTTTCTTGAAAGAAAGTAACAAATTAAATCTTCAACATTTGTAACATCCCAGACGACTTTAAGCATTGTCGACTAACCCTACAAACCAACACGAGTCATTTCAACGTGTTTTGTCCTCACTCGCACGCTTATAGGGAAACTTTCCGGTAGGTCACCCATCCAAAGACTACTCTAAGTCAAGCATGCTTAACTGTGGAGTTCTTATAGAATGGGCTACCAAAAAGAAGATGCATCTTGTTGATATATGTAGTACCAAACAATTCTTATAAGTCTTCCTTCAACCATGTAGTCCCATACCTACATGGCTTCAAGATCCCTCTCATTCCGATGTGATTCGGTTCCTCTAGAAGCTGTCGGGAGCCACTCATTGTTGTGCCTTGTGCACCGGCGACCACTCCCTTGCCCTCGTCAGCCTGGGTGTTACATGTCCACCAGCTTTCGCCTGGTTCGTCTCCGGACCACACCGTACTGGGAGATGTCTGCTCCGATACCATTTGTCACATCCCAGACGACTTTAAGCATTGTTGACTGACCCTATAAACCAACACGAGTCTTTTCAGCGTGTTTTGTCCTCACTTGCTTGCTTACCGTGTTATGACAAAAATAACCATGCATTCAGAAGTAGAAGTAGCAACAGAGTAGTGTTAGGAGCATTAGGCTAGTACAAACCATAGACACATATAGTGAAAACATATCCAGGGCATAGCCCACATATGAAAGTACAAAAGCAAAAGAAAATAAAATACAGGAAGATAAGAGAAACAGGATACATCAAATGTCTTCCCTTCCATCTGTTTCATCATCATTTTCATTACCTGCATTGGAATTTCCTCCACCATCATTACTAGCAGCATCCTTATTGCCTTCAGCCATGTCTTCATCCTCCTTCTCAGCTGACAACGCCATGATCAAATTGTCCACGCTAGCCTTCGTTTCAGTGAAAGACGTGATTGTTTCCTCCAAAGCTTTGGACACCTCTTTAAGCTCAGCAAGGATCCCTTCCTTATAATTTGAGATGGCAGCTTCAGATTTCATGACAATGTCTGCGACATGCATCCCTGCAAACAACTTGTAGTGAAGAGACAAAGGAGTTTCCCTCTGACTCGCCACATCAGTACTTACCAAAATTTCAGGGTGTTGGCTCAAGATTACACCACAAATGATAAAGGGGAATGTTATAGGCATCTTCACAGCATAGGTTTGAGCATGCTTCAAGGTTTTCTCATACACATAGGAACCAAAATTAAATTTTCTTTTAGTACTGACAACATAGATAAATTTACCTAAACAAGAAGCAATGGTAAAGGTATGATTTGTGTGAACCCAATTTGCAGCCCCTATCCTGTGGAGCAAAGAATATTTGACACTCATCTTGCTTGAAGGCATCATACCCTTTATAGGCCATTACTTAACATGCCTTCTCGTGATCCCCATGCACACAGTGTTGCCAGTCACCTCTACCTCAGCATATTCTTCCTCATTTATGTCCAAGAACCTGTTTATGACCACAAGAGAGAATTTCATGCATTTTCTACGAACAAAAACCTTTATATACTCTTTGCTTAATGGACTGTCACAGTCCTTGGGAATGTTGAGATGGAACTCTTTCACAAGAATCTCATAGCAGTTTCCAAAACCACTAACACTCCTTCTTAGACTAGCTTCATCAACAAGCTCCTTGACTTCCTTGCACTCAAGGGCATCTTTGCTCAACTCCCTCTCCAAGGTCAATCTCCTATGAAAAACATACTTTCATTTTTCAACATTGGCAACAAAATGAAAGGATATGTTATCAATTCGAGCCTCAAGAACATTGATAGGAACTTTCTTTTCTGCAGCAATTCTTTTCTTAGCAGATGGCACGATGTCCTGGACATCTTGCCCGACATCATAATCATAATCACTCGAGGGAGCTTCCTTCCTTTTCAGAGACTTCTTCGTGGTAGCAGGAGCCTCAACCTTGCTCCACTCTCTAGAAGGACCCACAATAGCCTTTTTGTAACACCCCGTTCACCCAACGACGTAATAATAAATATAATTATATCAGAGTAATTCAACAACGGAGTATTACACTACTTTTCAAAATCTCATAAATAGAAATTATACTATTTATTATTCCACATTGAAAGTCTCATTAAACTGCAGCGGAAAATTTCGTTTAAAAAGACATAATTCAACTTCAAAATTATCTTGGCACAAAAGGCCCAACAAAAGTCATCATTATTCAACAACATGAAAATCCAACAACATAATCGAAGTTTGATACATAAAGGAATGAAAGAAAACATCGCGACGATCCCCCATCCTAAAATGTATCAGAGCCCTAGACACAGAGCCAATCATCCTACTAATCTTCGTTACCTGCACTTGCCCACAAGGCGGCAATTCCAGCAGAAGGGGTGAGATACACGATCAATAATAAATATATATACTCCATCAAATTAATGAAACAACAACATCTTACAACAGACATTATTCAATTCATATATAATGTGAATAATATACACATATGTAATAGCAACGTAATTATCTTCAACAACAAACAACAACGACAACAACAATAACAATGTCATTATCAGCAATGAACACCAACGACATGACCGACGACAACGACTACGACAATGCGACATCGACAACGACAAATGCATCATGCATGTGGTACCATTCTACGCGCGTTGAATGCTAAGCATTCCGGGGCATAAGCCCCCAACAGTTTGAATGAAATAACATTCCAGGGCATAAGCCCCCAACAGTTGAGTGATAAACACTCCAGGGCATAAGCCCTCAACGGTTGAGTGAAAACACTCCAGGGCATGAGCCCTCAACAAGGTATGAGTATGCAAATGGACTCGACTTGTGTATATCAACATACAACTCAACAACATATGTGCCTAATCATTTATGACACACTCCACAACTTAGTCAAAATCTGACACAACAACTCTTACGACATAATTCATCAATTCTACACATATACATTAATCAACTACATTCATATCATACCAAAACATTCTTCAACAACAAGCAAGTGTGATCAATAAGACATGAGTCAAATACTCATAAAACACTTCAACTAAATTCCTAAATACTTAAGTTTGAAGTTGGGAAACTAACCATAAGTTTTGGACTAACTCGGAATTAGTTATGCTAAGTTTTCTTAAAATTTTCTGAATACCCACTTGGACTATTTTCATCATAACTCAAAATCTAAAAATAGTTTACACGTCAAACCAAGGCCATTAGAAAGCTAACTCAATTATCTACAACTTTCATGTTTACACCAAAAGCTAATTCAAAACAGAAACAAGTGAAAAATAGTGAACAATCGAAGAAAAAGTTTACAGAAATCGTGCCACGATTTTGGAAAACGTGCCACGATTTTCATGACCAGAAAACCCAACATTCGGCATTTCAAAATCGTGCCACGGTTGCAAAATCGTGCCACGATTTTGTCAGCATTAGGTCAAAAAAACAGCTTTTCAAAAGTGCGATTTCAGCCTAGTTTCACCCCAAAAACCCAAACTTTGACCCCTTTAATCACCCGAACTGAATTACAATTATGTTTACAGATTCTATATACAACATAGCAATCCAAACAACACAGAAACATGTATCAACCAACACAAATCCTTACCTTATAGCAATTATCATAACTTTCTTAACCTAAAACCAAAAACTCAACAATTCATGAATTTTCAGAATTATATAGATCATTAGTGAAAGGAATCCCACCCTTACCTTAATTCAGCAACAATTGAAAGCCTACAGCAATTTGATCCCTTCCTAGCTCTCCTTCTAGCCCTCTTGGTTTTTCTCCTCTTTTTCTCAAAAACTCTCCTTTTCTCTACTGTACGTGAAAATGTTTTTCTCTGACTCTTTCCTTACTAACTCCCAAAACATAACCCCCTTTTTCTTTCCCTTAACTCCCACTTAATCCACATAATTACAATTAATCCCCCTTAATTCTAAATAAATATTATTACTACTTATTTCTATTTCTCATATTTTATTTTAAATAATAAAACAACTATATAATAAAATAACACATAATATATATATATATATATCACACATGAATCATATATTTTCGCATAAAATCATATATATATATATATATATATATATATATATATATATATCAAATAAGTCATGCAAAATCATATAACCAATATTCAAACATCATTTAAAATAATAGAATTAAAATGAGGTGTTACAACTCTCCCCAACTTATAGAATTTCGTCCTCGAAATATTACTTCAAGCAAACAACTCAGGAAAAGACTCCTGCATCTTACTCTCCAACTCCCAAGTTAGACTTTCACCAGCTACTCCTCCCCAAACAACCCTCACTAGAGGTATCTCTTATCAACTTGACCTTCTCTGTAGTCTACTGAACAATCTCTGATCCCAACACCACACTTTCACCAGTCTCAAACCAACATAAAGGGGTTCTGCACCTCCGACCATACAAAGCTTCGAATGGTGCCATACCAATACTCGAATGGTAACTGTTGTTGTACGTGAACTCTATTAACGGTAGATGACTATCCCAAGCTCCACCTTGTTCAACTACACACACTCTCAACAAATCCTCTAACGACTGAATCGTTCTCTCCGACTGACCATCTGTTTGCGGATGATAAGCCGAACTCAATTTCAACCTTGAACCCAAAGCCTCTTGCAAGCTCTTCCAAAACCTCTAAGTGAACCTCAGATCTCTATCCGACACAATGCTTGACGGAACACCATGCAACTTCACAATATTATGAATGTAAATCTCCGCCAACTGAGCTACCGGATAACTAATATTGATCGGAATAAAATGTGCTGACTTTGTTAACCTGTCAACAACCACCCAAATGGCATCATGCCCCTTCGGAGTATTCGGTAAGCTCGTTACAAAATCCATAGAGATACTATCCCATTTCCATTCCGGCACATCCAACGGTGTCAACAATCCTGCAGGCTTCTGATGCTCAACTTTAGATTTCTGACAAGTTAAACATGCATAAACAAATTGCGCGACATCTCGCTTCAATCCAGACCACCAGAACATCTTCTTCAAGTCGTGGTACATCTTCGTAGCTCCCGGATGAATACTTAAGCTACTCCTGTGACTTTCTTCCAAAATCATCTTTTTCAACTCGTCATTATCAGGACTACAAATTCTGCCTCGGAATCTTAACACACCTTTATCATCAACCTGGAAATCACTACCTTCCGCTTCATTACTAGCAACCATCAAGTCTACAAACTTAACATCTACTTCCTGCGCTTCCTTGATACTATTCAAGAATTCATTATTGATCTTCAACATACCCAACTGCACGCTCTGAGGTGCCAATTCGCAAACTAAGCCCAAGTCTCTAAATTGCTCAAGTAACTCGAACTCTTTTATCATTATAGCAGACATGTGCAACGTCTTTCTGCTCAAGGCATCTGCAACAACATTGGCTTTACCCGGATGGTAATTCAAACTAAAATCATAGTCCTTCAACAACTCGAGCCATCTTCTCTGCCTCATATTCAACTCTTTCTGATCAAACAAATATTTCAAACTCTTATGATCACTGAACACCTCAAATCTGGAACCGTACAAATAATGCCTCCAAATTTTTAACACAAAAACTACAGCAGCCAACTCTAAATCATGTGTAGGATAGTTCTTCTCATGGATTCCCAACTGTCTCGAAGCATAAGCTACCACCTTACCATCTTGCATAAGTGCACCACCTAAGCCCAACTTGGACGCATCACAATAAACAACAAAAGGTTCTACTGGCTTCTGTAAAATCAAAATCGGAGCAGTCGTCAACCGTTGCTTCAATTCATTGAAACTATTCTCACACCTAGCATCCCACACAAAAGCTTTACCCTTACAGGTCAACTGTGTCTGAGGAAGTGCCAACTTCGAAAATCCTTCGATAAATATGCGGTAATAACCTGCTAAACCTAGAAAACTTCTAATCTCTGTAACGGACCTCGGAGTCTCCCATTGCGACACCGCTTCAACTTTCGACGGGTTAACCGCAATACCACTACCAGAAATAATGTGGCCAAGAAAACTTACTTCACTTAACCAGAACTCACATTTGGATAACTTGGCATACAACTTCTTTTCTTTCAACACTTGCAAAACAATCTTCAAATGCTCTGCATGCTCTTCTTCAGTCTTAGAATAAATCAGAATATCATCAATAAAAACGACAACAAATCTATCCAGGAAGTCATGGAAAATTCTGTTCATATACTCCATAAATACACCAGGTGCATTAGTAACACCGAAAGGCATCACCTTATACTCATAGTGACCATATCGCGTCCTAAACGCCGTCTTCTGCATATCTTCATCCTTTACCTTGATCTGATGGTAACCTGATCTCAAATCAATTTTACTAAACACGCGAGCACCCACTAACTGATCCATCAAGTCATCAATTCTCGGAAGTGGATACCTATTCTTTATCGTCACTTTATTCAGCTGACGGTAATCTATACACAGCCTCATGCTACCATCTTTCTTCTTAACCAGCAACACCGGCGCTCCCCAAGGTGAAACACTTGGTCTTACAAACTTCTTATCAAGTAGATCCTCCAACTGTTTCTTCAACTCTGCCAACTCAACTGCTGACATACGGTAAGGAGCCATCGACACAGGCTTCGTACCCGGAACAAGATCGATTGAAAATTCAACTTCTCTTTCTGGCGGCACATCGGGAATCTCATCAGGAAAAACTTCTGGGAATTCATTCACGACTGGTAGGCCATCCATCACTGCTTGATTCTCTACTGACAAATATGCTAACAAGGAAAACATCATAATTCCGTCGCGCTCAATCTGCTTCAACTGCTTAGTACTCAAGAAATCAACTTCACTCTCTTCTTCAGCGGAAGAGAAACGTACTGTCTTACTAAAACAATTGATGAGGACATGGTTATACTCTAACCAGTTCATCCCAAGGATTACATCCATACCCGTCAACGGTAAACACACAAGATCAACCTCAAAGATTCTACACAACAATAACAAATCAAGACAACAAGGACAATACAAAATTGTCACACAACTCTACTAGGCTCGACTCGACTCTACTACTTGGCCGGACGGACCGACCTGCTCTGATACCAATTGTAACACCCCGTTCACCCAACGACGTAATAATAAATATAATTATATCAGAGTAATTCAACAACGGAGTATTACACTACTTTTCAAAATCTCATAAATAGAAATTATACTATTTATTATTCCACATTGAAAGTCTCATTAAACTGCAGCGGAAAATTTCGTTTAAAAAGACATAATTCAACTTCAAAATTATCTTGGCACAAAAGGCCCAACAAAAGTCATCATTATTCAACAACATGAAAATCCAACAACATAATCGAAGTTTGATACATAAAGGAATGAAAGAAAACATCGCGACGATCCCCCATCCTAAAATGTATCAGAGCCCTAGACACAGAGCCAATCATCCTACTAATCTTCGTTACCTGCACTTGCCCACAAGGCGGCAATTCCAGCAGAAGGGGTGAGATACACGATCAATAATAAATATATATACTCCATCAAATTAATGAAACAACAACATCTTACAACAGACATTATTCAATTCATATATAATGTGAATAATATACACATATGTAATAGCAACGTAATTATCTTCAACAACAAACAACATCGACAACAACAACAACAATGTCATTATCAGCAATGAACACCAACGACATGACCGACGACAACGACTACGACAATGCGACATCGACAACGACAAATGCATCATGCATGTGGTACCATTCTACGCGCGTTGAATGCTAAGAATTCCGGGGCATAAGCCCCCAACAGTTTGAATGAAATAACATTCCAGGACATAAGCCCCCAACAGTTGAGTGATAAACACTCCAGGGCATAAGCCCTCAACGGTTGAGTGAAAACACTCCAGGGCATGAGCCCTCAACAAGGTATGAGTATGCAAATGGACTCGACTTGTGTATATCAACATACAACTCAACAACATATGTGCCTAATCATTTATGACACACTCCACAACTTAGTCAAAATCTGACACAACAACTCTTACGACATAATTCATCAATTCTACACATATACATTAATCAACTACATTCATATCATACCAAAACATTCTTCAACAACAAGCAAGTGTGATCAATAAGACATGAGTCAAATACTCATAAAACACTTCAACTAAATTCCTAAATACTTAAGTTTGAAGTTGGGAAACTAACCATAAGTTTTGGACTAACTCGGAATTAGTTATGCTAAGTTTTCTTAAAATTTTCTGAATACTCACTTGGACTATTTTCATCATAACTCAAAATATAAAAATAGTTTACACGTCAAACCAAGGCCATTAGAAAGCTAACTCAATTATCTACAACTTTCATGTTTACACCAAAAGCTAATTCAAAACAGAAACAAGTGAAAAATAGTGAACAATCGAAGAAAAAGTTTACAGAAATCGTGCCACGATTTTGGAAAACGTGCCACGATTTTCATGACCAGAAAACCCAACATTTGGCATTTCAAAATCGTGCCACGGTTGCAAAATCGTGCCACGATTTTGTCAGCATTAGGTCAAAAAAACAGCTTTTCAAAAGTGCGATTTCAGCCTAGTTTCACCCCAAAAACCCAAACTTTGACCCCTTTAATCACCCGAACTGAATTACAATTATGTTTACAGATTCTATATACAACATAGCAATCCAAACAACACAGAAACATGTATCAACCAACACAAATCCTTACCTTATAGCAATTATCATAACTTTCTTAACCTAAAACCAAAAACTCAACAATTCATGAATTTTCAGAATTATATAGATCATTAGTGAAAGGAATCTCACCCTTACCTTAATTCAGCAACAATTGAAAGCCTACAGCAATTTGATCCCTTCCTAGCTCTCCTTCTAGCCCTCTTGGTTTTTCTCCTCTTTTTCTCAAAAACTCTCCTTTTCTCTACTGTACGTGAAAATGTTTTTCTCTGACTCTTTCCTTACTAACTCCCAAAACATAACCCCCTTTTTCTTTCCCTTAACTCCCACTTAATCCACATAATTACAATTAATCCCCCTTAATTCTAAATAAATATTATTACTACTTATTTCTATTTCTCATATTTTATTTTAAATAATAAAACAACTATATAATAAAATAACACATAATATATATATATATCACACATGAATCATATATTTTCGCATAAAATCATATATATATATATATATATATATATATATATATCAAATAAGTCATGCAAAATCATATAACCAATATTCAAACATCATTTAAAATAATAGAATTAAAATGAGGTGTTACACTTTTTCTTGGTAGCCTTAGATGGATGGTTTTCAGTCACAACAACTTTCCTTTTCCTATTTTTCAATCTTTTTGCTATTCCTGGAGCCAATCTCTTACAAATGGGCTTATCATCAGTGTCCAGATCATCAACCTCCACATTATATGCAGCCTTTTACTTTTCCTTGTCATTATCATCTTCATCCTTCTCTTCCTCACAATCAACAAACATACTCTCTTCCTTCTCACTCTCAGTACCAGCAATATACACAACCTTTTCAACATATGACTCTTCTCAGAACCATCTTCATTGACATCATCAGAATTGTACTGCTCATTGTCAAAACCTTCTTCCTCATTATCAGAACCTGCTTGCTTATCATTATTTGCAGACTCATCCTTCTTACAACTGACAGACTCACTTGACTTCTCACTGGACTCAGATGGGTCAGACTCATGAGGGTTATCAGCAGGTTGAGCCAAGGATGTTATAACATCCGGCGCAACATCATGTTGAGTTGTGGTTTTCTCTTTGGGGCCAACAATAGGATCAACAATTCTAGTGGGGGAAGATATAGGGTTAGAACCAAAAATATCAGGGGAAGACACAAGATTACCAACAACAGCAACATGCTTAGCACCAACATCAGAACTAGATTGACCTATGGTTTCAACAGACCTGGGTTTTACTAGATTCAAATTATCTAAGGCCAAATTTTCGAAAGCTTCAACATGACCCACAACATTAGAAACAACATGATTATTATCAGAAGTATAAACATCATGTTCCACATCAGGGTTTCTAAGGAAATCAAGATATAAACTCGTCATACTATGTCATTTCTTGACAACAACCCAAGGTTCAATAGTTTTAACATTTTCAGATGGTATTTGAACCGACATAGAGGGATTAGATGATTCACTTACATTCAAGAGCTTGCCCTTTTTCATATCAGATGTGCCCTTTCCATTTATTTTCATCATACTCACTTGACTGGTATTGCTGACTGATTGGGTCTTAAGTGGGATATTACATTATTGCAAGAGAACTAAAATCTTTGTAGTATTTTTTAACAAGTATATTAATTTGTTTTCAATAAATATAATAATATCAAATGATAGCTTAGACAGTTAATTAGGGTTATAGGCTCTTTTAATTAGTATTAGAATTTATTGAAAAAAATTCGTAATAACCGATGAGATAATTTTAATAACTAATTACAACTACGAACAAGAGCTTGAAATCATAACTATTATTATTATTATTATTATTATTATTATTATCATCATCGATTATTATTTCTCTCTCTCTTCTCTCCTTCTTAAACCATATTTGTCACCCACTTCTTCTTCTTGTCTATAGAAGAGAGGTAATTTAGGGTCAGTTTTGACCCAAAATTATCCCTCCGAATTGTTTTTCATACTCTTTTATTTAAATAAGTGATTTCCACATATTTTCAGTCTTCTTTCATTTATTTTTGTGATTTTTTCATTTATGCACGACCCTGTTTATTTAAATTTCTCATCTTTGTGCAGTGTGTTTTTAATTTTCTATGTTAGTGGAGTGTTTATTGTATTCAGGTTGAAAGATTAGCTTTCTGTAAGTTCAGATCCAATCAATAACTTTGGTGTCGTCAACGTTGTAGATCCGGAGACATGAGTATTCCAAAGACTTGAATATAGTCATTTGTATTCATGGATCTTGTGAGTTTGCTCGCAGAATCATCCTTGAATTTAATCATTTGTATCGATATACTTTATCAATTTGAATGAATGAATGAATATCGTTTGCTTTTTGTTATAATTCACAACCAATAACACAATCAACCTCTAAAAAAAATCATATACTTTTCTTATTAAATTTAGTAATTTAACAAGAAAAAAATTATTTATTTAGGTCACATTACCTTTGTTTTCAAACAAAAACTACATAAACAAAGTCAATGTACATTTGGATTGAATAATGTAACACAAATTTTCAAAAACAAAACAAGTTATCTTTTAGGTCAATTTGAGAGAGGGTTCTGATGAAGATAAGAAGTTTCAAATATATGACTACGACTATATTTTGCACGAATCAAATTAGTCAATCAAAATAAATTTCACCCATATTGGTTAACCCGGAGAGGGGCAAATCGGGAATAATAAACAGAAAGTGTACAGGGGAGAAGAAATTCTCATATTTTTTTAAGAGTAAAACAAAACATATGTTAAATATTAGGAGATTGAAAAAAATTCCAAAAAGTAAATTAGAAAAGGAGATTGAGAAGGTCAGTGGTTACTTAGGGTTGAGATTGCAATTCGCAAGCAAAGTTTGACTCTCTTCGTCTCGCGTTGATGGAGACGAAATTAGCGGCTGCAACAAATGCAAAGGTGAGCAATCACATACCAGATGATATTTCCTTCACAATTTTATCCAAACTCCCTCTTAAATCTTTGAACCGGTTTCGATGCGTTCGTAAATCTTGGTCCCTTTTATTTGAAAACCAACATCTTATGAACATGATCCGTGGAAATTTCTAATGTAATTTAAATTGTTCTTCTTATTACGACCAATCATCTCTCCTCCTGAAGGACTTGGATGAAATAACATATAGGAGAAATCATGGTCATCTATACAAAAGAGGGAAAAACTACCCTTTATTTTTATGCTACACTACCATTGGAATACAAGAATCTCAAAACAAACTCATCTATGTTCTATTACAAATCACTCAACGGTTAACATAGGAACACCACAAGATAAGAGATAAACTAAGAAAGAAAACATACACAAAAATTTGGATTAGAAACAAATAGAGCAATATGTTTTTCCTTTTTGATAGAGTTTTGCTTATTTTGCTACTGTGCTAAATTCTTGTAGGTTACTCCCTCCGTCTCATAATTATTGTCTCTTTAGTATTTTTTCTTTTTGTTAAGCAATAACATATAGGAGAAATCATGGTCATCTATACAAAAGAGGGAAAAACTACCCTTTATTTTTATGCTACACTACCATTGGAATACAAGAATCTCAAAACAAACTCATCTATGTTCTATTACTAATCACTCAACGGTTAACATAGGAACACCACAAGATAAGAGATAAACTAAGAAAGTAAACATACACAAAAATTGGGATTAGAAACAAATAGAGCAATATGTTTTTCCTTTTTGATAGAGATTTGCTTATTTTGCTATTGTGCTAAATTCTTGTAGGTTACTCCCTCCGTCTCATAATTATTGTCTCTTTAGTATTTTTTCTTTTTCTCAAAATAATTGTCACTGTACATTACCAATTCAACATTTTTAATTTTTTTTCCACTTTTATACCCTTATTTATTGAATTTCATCCAACTTAACTACTCAACTAACTACAATTAATAAATGTGTTTTAGTAAATACTATTAATTTTACCATTGAAATCAACACAATTAATCATTTTCTTAATAACCATGCATAAACCTTAAACGACTAATATTTTAAAACGGAGGGAGTACCATTGTACAACAAAGGACAGCAGAAGTTTTTTGTGTGGAAAATTGAAAATGAAAATGAACCAAAAGTAATCATATTGTAAATTGGAAATGAAATCGGGAATTGCAAAAAGTAATAAAGACATATAATAAAGTTAAAGTTCCTACTTCCTAAGCCATTTAAGAAAAGGAACCGAAAGGTTTAAGCCTTAAGGCCTTTTTTTAAATTATTTAATTAATTTCATCAATATAAATATAAAAAGTTTCAAAAACTAACTATAAAATTATTTAAATATATGAAATTAATTATATATATAATCGAGCTAACTCATGAACCAAACGAGTCGAGCCATCTATAACTCAAGTTCAACTCATTTAATTAACGAACTTAATTTTCAACTCAAGTTCAGCTCATTAGGTTCATGAACCTTATGTCTATTAATAGACTCATCTCTCTTTCTTTTTTTGGCCGGGGTTTGAACCATAAACCTTGCATATATTATGCAGTGTTTCTACCAACTAAGCAAATCTCATGATGTGTGTATTAGGTAAGTGTACCAAATTGTTTACCAAGTAATAAAGTTATAAGCAGAGTATCGTATCCACAGGAATTGTCGTTTCGTCCAAACAATTTGTGTTACTTATTTTAAGTTTAACGATAAAATAAAAGAGTTAAAGGGTTAGAGATTTGCATTTTTTATTTGTTTGCAACAAAGTAAATTACCTGTTTTGGTTGCAGAAAAGTAAGCAGCGGTTAAGATTCTTCGAATCTCCCCTATTTATTTGTTGGATATTAAATAACAGCAATGTCGCGTTGATTTATCTTAGGTAGACTATACAAGTGATGAGGTCGTTGGAACGTTACTAACCTAATCGGTCATCAAGTTGCACCTTCTGATTGCACAGTGATCCTTACGTGCGAGGTCTGTACTATCTCAGTTGACTAGGTTTATCCCTCCAATGTTTGGTTTCACCTGTTGGTCACACGGTAATCCTTACGTGTGGGGTCTTACCACCTCAAAGGTAACTGAAACATAGACTTTATTTTGGCATTCCTAAATTTTAAAAGGCAAGATGCTCATATAAGGTTATACGCGCGCTACGATATAGAGTTCTTAATCCTATAAGATTTTGCCACCTTTCGTAAGGATTATTAATGTGGGGTCTAGCCAGTGTTCCTAAAGGGTTTTCCCATGTATGAATCTTAGGACACTCATAGCACACTCTCGCTCACTTAGTAGTTCTACAAATGGAAAGCCCTATCAGCATCTATTTTACCAAGGGTTTAAGTGAATGGTTCTACTAGGCTACGGCTTATTTCCTTCAAGCAGACACTTGTTTCCTTAACTACTAACTAGTTACCTCCTAGGTTCAACAGATTTTACACAACATTAGTAATTTCACCTCCTAAGTACTTACTACTAGGGTCAACTCGCTTTCAATATCTTTCGCTAGCTATAACTAATTACATCCTAGGCAGATAGATATTAATAAAAAAGATATAAATATCAAGATATAAGAAGCATGATAGTAATATCAATATTAGGCCCTATCACAACCTAAGTATCTAATCTAAGGTTGCGCTACTACATAAATAAACTAAATTCCTAATAAAACTTAATAGCGAGAAAAATATAAACGACATTCAATTAAATAAATATCAAACAAAATAAATTGAGGTTCATCTTAGAACTCTAAGGTAAAAAGATTTATTTACACATGGTAACTAAAAACAAATTACTAAAGATAAAAACATACCTTAGAAAAACAAGGAGATGATAGAAACTCCTTCGAAGCTCTATAATTGCCTTCCTCTTGAACTGCTGCAGTTTTGTACGAGAAATTCTGAATGAGGAAGGTTGGTATTTATAGTGAGAGTTTCTACATATGTTTGGGCTAAAAAGGTGGGCTTTACCCACAAAGAAGCAGAAAAAGAGGCTCCACCCAGCGCATTTTGGATGCATGGGGCGCACAGCACATGCCCTATGAGCATGTGAGTGCCCTTGTGGCATACCCTAGGTACATGTTTGTGTGTGTGTTTGGGCCCAAATTCTCTGTTTTTCCGTCGTTTTAGGTGTTTTCCTCCAAATAACTTCCCTCGGGATCCGGGAACAAATTTCCCCCTCTTGTAAAGTCTCATGAGGCCTCTTGAATCTTCTTTCTTGATCTTCCCAAAGTCTTCACAAATCTTCGGATGTTCTTGATTTGCCAATTTGCATGATTTCTTCGTGAATTTATTCAAAAACCCCATAAAATTTCTATGTTTCAGGAAAACTAGAATTACATACTCAAATATAGAAAACATTATAAATATCCCGTAATCATAGGCAATTTCTCTAACACACCTCCTTTTTGCTTCTAAAACCTACTGAAAATTACTGAAAAACATGTTAAGAATAACGTAAGATGACTTGTCATCAACCCACGAGTACAAACACATCTATCTCTTGTAATCACAATGAAAAATCATTCTAACGAATCAATAGAAACAATTGTTTTTAGAGATTCTAGAAGATCTCTAGAATCATATCCTTGTAGTTTTCTACTATGGTATCAGAAACCGAAAAATGTTCAGGAGCCTCGCCGCAAACCACCGTTTCTCCGCCGCAAAATGAAACATCTTTGTTGACTCTGCTTTTGTATTTGTGTTCGAAATCATTTTCCACCATAGTTTAGAAGTTCAAAAAAATTCCTCAGCATAATTCTCCCTCGCCATCTCATGATTCAAAATAATAAAAAAATCAACAGAGATGGAGCATCACATATGCATTTGTCTCAATATCAGCGTTGACACTACAGAGATATCAAATAGCATAGTACAAACTTGGCATGTAATGCAGCAACCTTCGGTGACGGCTATAAGGCAAAGGTGTCCCGAGCAACAAGAAGATGATGGTTGGAGACGACAAAAGGGTTATAGTATTTTTGGTTGATGTATTTTCAATTCGACCACTGTCTATTTTAGGTTTCTTGTCAAATAGGAGAATATAAAAAATAGGTCATGGAAAATTTAGCATGTGTACTATGTAACACCTCGAATTTATATTTAATTGGTTAATAAAGTTAAATAGGATATTCTTGATTTTTAGGATTATGATGATGCATGATGCTTGAATATTATATTAGCTATGAAGAAATAGAGTTTTGATGATGTACTATGAGAGTTATTATGATGAGGAAGAGAATTGAATAAAATAGTATAAAAGCGGAAAGGTGTAGAATAGAAGAAATAAATAAGTAGGGGGAGGGTGAAGTATAATAATAAAAAATGGAGAAGAAGGTAATATTTATGAGCGAACAGCCCAAATATATAGAAAGTTGGGGATTAGAATTGATATGCTTTTTGAAATGTAGAAACAAGAGAAAAGGATAGAAGAGAAAGAGAAAACCCTATCTGCGAAGAAGAGAACCAAAAGATGTAACTTCCATAGATTTTGAGGTAAGGGGGGGAATCCATTCACTTTAGGGTATTCTTAATCTATGATTGGGGAGTTATTAAATTAGAAGATGTTATTGTTGTCATGATGAAAGAATGAAGATGAATTATATATGATGTTAAAAGATTAAGATGGAGGGAACTAGTTTAGGAATTTGAATTGAGAATTTGACCTTCGAAAGAGTAGTTAAATCGTCGGATTAATGGAAAATTAGTGTTTGAATGATAAGGTAATCATGGGGTGATGATTTGGGACGAAATTTGTGAGTTTTAGGTCGAAAACAGAGTCTAGGAAGGTCCCCAAGATGAAATCGAAGTATAGTTGTGATTTTCTGCACAAACCAAAACGCACGGTCGTGTCTCCCAGATGCAAGGATCGTGCATTTCTCTTTGCCCCAAAATGTTGTTTTGTGTTTTTAGGGGGCGCTTGAATGTTCCTCGAAAAAGCACGACCGTGCACCCTTCTAAAGCATAGGAAACCTAAGTTTTTTCCCCAAATGAGTTCCTAAAGTAAAGGTTATGATTCTAAACTATTAAACAAAGATTAGGAAGTATGATTAGGCATAATTAGAGGTAATTAAATCAAATAATTAGTCAGACTAAACCTAGAACCGAAGAAGGATAGATAAGTGAAGTAAAAGGGGATTGTTATGGATGGATCTTAAACAAATAAAGGAGATAATAGAAGGACCTCAGGATGAAGTATAATTCTAATATTATAAGTTAAAATAAAGAGTACAAACATGAGTAAGATGAGTTTATAAAGTTAGTGGCCTAAGGCAATAGACGATAATAAAGATGAATTAATACATAAAGATATGATCTTAAACTTAAATGAGCCTAAATGTATATCAGGAAGACATAATGAGGAATTACAAATGGAGTGATAAAACCCTTGAACATAAGATTGAACTGCAACATATATATCGTTAATTTCTGTTTATGCTATTTATTTACTGAATCTTATCAGTTTTAGTAAATTAGCCAAAGACCACTAGATTATTTTGTGTTCAGTTCTGATTTTTGTTGTGAAAAATCATGGTTATTACGAGGTCTTGGACTGGATGGCCATTAATCATGGTCCTGACCATTTCCTTCCATTCTTTTTCTACTAACTTGCACAAAGTCCTTCAATGACTCGGCTACTTCTCTCATAGAGTTCATCATCCCCTCTCTATCTTTACCCTTATTAGCACGAGTGATTTGTACTTTTTTCTTTGTTGCGGAGCTTGGTTCCTCTAAATCAATATACGCATCATAAATTTTTTCATTCACATTTGCTTCTTTGCGCATAACATCATCCGTATCAAATGCATGTTCTACTTAAACTCCATTTGCTCTATCTTTAGCACATATATCTACAATGTCATCCCAATTTGGAATGATCTTGAATCGGAACTGTTTGGCTTCTTCACGAGACTACAAAATAAAATAAAACAACAATAAGATAAAAAGTGTATGTACTATGTATCAAGTCCAACAATAAGATAAAAAGTGTACATTACTATTTTTATTGAATGGAATTGTGATCAACTCAAGTAGGAGGAATAGTACTCATTACAAGCAGCAAAGTGTATGTAACTCTTAATGTATGTTTGGATGAACGGTGAGTTTGGTAAAATCACGGTGACAATGTGCTCCAAAGTGCAACTTCACTCTAAACGTGGTGACTTTCCGTGATTCTATCATTCCTAAGACATTCGTTGATATGTCACCCTTTCTATTACGATATCTAGGCCTATCTTCTACAGCAACTGTCACTGGAATATGGGTCCCGTCAAGTGCTCCAATTGAATTCTAAAAGCATTAAAAAAAATTACAAAAATTACAGCAACAATAACTACTTAAAATAGCTTATAAGTTGTCAAACAAATTTGAAACTTACCTCAAACCATTTCCATTTATTTGCCTCTAGACCCTCTAGATGATAGTCATGAAACTTCAAATATTCCCGGCTCACTTTCATAACAGCTCGAAGGACATTATTGAATTGGCTACTTATTGTTTCTTTGGATCTACAATAACCAAAGTGAACTACTCTATATTTTAGGTTGTGAGCAAGGATATGCAAAAACATTGCGACAACTTCAATTGTAGAAACATTTCTTGTCCTTACCAATTGCCCTTTCTCTTTTAACATCTTACAAAGCTTAAAAAATGTCCTCTTACTAACTCTTAACTGTTCAATACAATCAGCTTATGTTCCTCTATATAAACGATTTAGAAAATTGCACCTTTCCAATTCTAAACTTCGAGCCGAAGAGAGAAAACTGTCACGGAGAGGAGAGACAGCAAACGGCGGCGGCGACGGCGAGGAGAGAGAAGCACCACCACAGAAGGAGAGAGAGGCACGGTGAAGGTGAAGGTGAACGTGGTGAAGCTCGCGAGAGAAAACTGAGAAAGGTGAAAAACGCGCGAGAAAGAGAGAAACGCGTGTGTATAGGATTGAGTAATGCAACACAAATTTCCAATGGACTATAGGATTGAGTAATGCAACACAAATTTCCAAAAAAACAGGTTATGTATTCGGTCATTTTGAGAGAGTTTTGAAGAAGATAAGAAGATTCAAATATATGACCAAGAATATATTTTGTATGGCCCAAATTAGTCAATCAAAAAAAAATTCACCCAAATTGGTTAACTCGAAGAAGGGCAAATCGGGAATAATAAACAAATAGTGTATGGGGGAGAAAAAATTCGCATATATTTTTGTAAGAGAAAAGAAAACATATGTTAACTATTGGGAGATCGAAAAATATTTCCAAAAATTAAAATAGAAAATGAGACTAAGAAGGTCGGTGGTTACTTAGGGTTAGGATTGCAATTTGCAAGCAAGGTTCGACTTTATTCGTCTCGTGTTGATGAAGAAGAAATCACTATCTGCAACAAATGCAATGGTGAGCTCATCTAGAGAAGAAATTGTCTCTATGTATACCTTAAATAAATTGCTCAGAAGTTGTGTTTCAAGCCCGTCCTGATTCTTTAGTATAGACTTGACGTACTCGGAAGTGTAAGCTAGCAAACGCTAAACTTAGATTGAAAAGAACAAGTTTGCAAGCGACAAACTTGTGAAAATAGGGTTCCGGAGTCCACCAGAAATTGGGAAAACTCTCTAATATATACTTAAATGAATAAAAGTTGCCTCTTAGGCTACAACTGTTAAGCTTAAATAAGGAAATAACAAAACCCTAATGGGCCGAAAATAACAAACTGAAACAAAAACAGACAATATCTAAATTGGGATAAATTAAAATTGTAGAGTCATATGTGTATAGTAATGAAAACCAAAGAATCTTCTAATGGCAAGGGGGAATCTCCAAGTTTTTTTTCCGTAGGGGGTAAACCAAAAGGCGCCCATATGACAAGAGGGAAAAAGCCATTTAACCCTTTAAAATACAATATAAAATCTTATGAAAACCCTCCTACATCAGTGTCATCTACCTCTGAAGAACTTGATCCCGAGTTCTTATTCTGATAAAAGAATAAAGAACATATTTTTTTGGAACTTACAAAATAGATTGTTGAATAGCTTAAAAATAACTGATAGTATGAAATTTTTGTCTAATATGAAGATGAACCCAATTTGTTGGAATTATTAAAATGAAAAAACTCAAAATCGACCAAAAATAACACGGTTTATAGTGCAAATAGGCCAAGAAAGTACAACAATTGTGTATTGTGATCAATTTTTTAAAACCGGACCGAAGATCAAACCGGTGAGAGCTCTGGTTCATGGTTCAACCGATTTAACCGTTCAACCGCTATTGAACCTTACAATTAATGAATAATAACATAAATTATACAATTTATAATTATCAATTGAATACCACTCTTCACCCAGCAAGATACATTCCCGCCCAGCCAAACTTACCAAAATGCCCCTGCGTAAGTTAAGTCACGATGCGTGACTTAACTTGCGCAAGTTAACTCACGCACCTCTAGCACGTGCGCAAGTTAACTTGCGCACGTTGGCCGGTGGTCAAAACAGATGAACAAACGTTTTTGGACGGTGGTCAGTTGTTCAACATTCAATCTACACGTTTTTAACACCATTTACACGTTTTTTTTACCACATTTATGTTTTTTATAACTTATACTACCATTCCCACCTATAAATACCCCTCCATACTTCCCTATTCCCTCACACCATCTCACCTTCTCTCCCTCCTCACTCTCTCCCTCTATTTTTTTTCCTTTCAATAGTCTCTAGTCATTTCGGGTAAATGGTGATCAGTTTTTAGGAAAATGATGAGTAGCCGACTTGGGGAAGTGATCGACCCTTGAGATAAAATTAAATTTGCTTCTTTTTACCCAAAATCTATTTACCATGGGTAAAAAGAATCTTCTTCGGGTATAAAAAGAACCAGATTTAGATTTAGCTCGAGGGTTGATGATGTATTCCTCCAAGAAGGTTGCTCACTATCTTCCCCAAGACTGATCACTATTTACCCCAAGTGGGTAAAAAGAATTTTTTACCCCAAGAAGGTAAAAAGAAAATAAGTAGATTATTTAGTGAATTCAAATAAATGTATCAATTATTGTACCAATTCTATTAATAAAATGAGAAGTTGTTATATGTATTTATTTTGTTCATTTCTTTTTATTTATATTTGCTTTTATTTTATGTTTATGATTATGTATTGAATAAAAAAATATTCTATTTAATGGTATCGAATTTATTTGTATCGAATTTATTTATATCGGATTTATTTTCTAATTTTGTATTTATTTGCATATTGAATAAATAAATTCGAATAAAAAGTCTAATTAAATTCAGCGTGGAATCGAATAAGGAATTCTAATAAATAAAATCGAATAAAGTTGCATATTGAATAAATTCGAATAAAAAGTCTAATTAAACTCAAAGTGGAATCGAATAATGTTGCGTATTGAATAAATAAATTCGAATAAAAAGTTTAATTAAACTCAGCGTGAAATAGAATAAAGAATTCTAATAAATAAAATCGAATAAAGTTGTGTATTGAATAAATTCGAATAAAAGTTACATTTAAATTACATTACATAAAGTTCCTAAATATGGTCTATCGTTACATGACATTACATTCGGAATTGCACCTTTCAACTACAAAAATTGTGTTACCTCTGAATGGTGTAAATTCAAAGTTGCTAAGCAGCAGGACTCCACCATCTGTTCTGAAAGTGCTTCTGTTCCATTCAAAATGTTAAATTCTCGTTGGTCTTGGTTTTAAATGATAGTATCCAAGTGCCAACGGAATGAGGTTCATACCTTGAAACTTCAATACCATCATTTAAACGAATCCAACAAGAATTTAACATGATCTTTTGGCAGAATCAGACTTTTGATGATATCTTCAGCTGATCTCACCAACGTTGCTCGCATATCGATCCACTGGAATATGCAGTGCTCCCAAAACATGGTCGTCACGTTTTCGTCGTTCGTCAATTCCACCCAAGTGAATGATACTCTTCCATCGTCGAGCATTGGACATTTATACCGAACATATTCCACCTTCCTTGTGTCTCGGGGGTTGACTCCTTTGTTGAATTCATCCAGCTGATCCTTGAGACCTCTTAATGTTACACCAAGGCACCGAACCTTCAACCTCTGAGGTTCTCCGCCGTTGAATTGTGCACCAACGTCGATCCACCCGACCATTGTTTCAAATCTACACAATAAGAAATTAAAAATAATAAATGAAAATTCTCTAAAACAAACCCTAAATCTAAAAAAAAATCTCTAAAACTCAAAACCTACAACATAAACATGCAAACATCTAAACATTTAAGCAACACGTGTCATTTTCATGTAAACATTGTATGATTTCTTGACAAAAAACAAAAATTTAAACAAACCCTAAATCTTAAAAACTTCTAATTTAAGAGAAAAAATCTAACATAAAGGTTGATTGTGTTTGATTATGAAAACTTACTTGTTATTGAAGTGTTGTTTGATTTGAACTTGAAGGAATTTTGGATTTGGTGATTTTAGAGAGATTTTGGAGAATTTTTGAGGTTTAGGTGATGAATGAGGCGTTCAGCCTTATAAGACAGTTTTACACGTGCGCTAGTTAACATCCGCAGGGGCAAAATCGTCCCGCCTGCAGGGCGGGAGTGTATTTTGTAGGGTGGCTTTCTTATCAATTGTAGTATTAAATAAGATCACTGACTTTTTTTTACGGGGCCCAACTGTAGATTGGCAAAATGAAGCCCAAGTAAGAAACAAGCCCAAATAATAGTTATTATTTATTCATGATTAGTGATAGAAAATCAGAAACCTAAATCTAAATGCTAGCCGCCGTTCCTCTTCTCTCCAAATTCAGTGACGTTCATTCTCCATCCTTTTCTTCTTCCTATTCTCATCACTTTCATGTGCTTCAATCATTTTCTTCTTCTTCTTCATCATCAAATTTTTCTCATCACACCACCTATGTTCAATGTGCTTTATCCTCTTCTCCTTTATCTAACCTCTATTATTTGCTTCATCATCCTCTTATTTTCGTTGATCTAGTTCTTAATCATCTTCAACAAGTCTTGTTTGTCGAATAGAGCAGTTTCATAGACGAATCTTAAAATCTTGAGACCGTCCAGTTTTCGTAAACCGCAAACGGTTCACATGTTTATCTAGTTTTTATTGGTTCACACAGGTTTTTCCGATTTTTACCGGTTTTGAGGACTAACGGTTTTTTTTGGTAGTTTAAAAATAAATTTTCTATGCCTATAAGTACACCAATGTTATCCCTTTCTTCCATTTCACAAAAGATTTCTCTCTCCTCTCATGTCCCAAACATACAACTCTCTCTCTCTCCATCATTTATTATCTTGGATCCAAGTAAGCCAAAGTGATAGATCAACTCATCTACGCTAGTGATTAATCTCACATTTGGACGTAAATCGATAAAACCCTATTGTATTATTTCTTTTGGTTATACCCCTATAATTGGTTTTAGGTGTGATTTTTCAAATTTTCTTGTAAATTCCTCTCTAAAGTGATAGATCGGGTCCTGGTGAGTATAGATCTAGTAGAAAGTTTGAACTTTTAGTATGAGATCTATACTCACCAAGACCCATCTATCACTTTCAGAGCGAAATTTAGGAGAAAAATTGAAAAATAACACCTAAAACCCATTAGAATGGTATAACCGAGAGAAATGATACAATATGAGTTTTTATCGATTTACTTTTAAATGAGTCATTGATCACGAGCGTAGATGAGGTTATCTATCACTTTGGCACACTTGGATCCAAGATAATTTTGATGAAGATGATGGGGAGAGAGAGAGAGAGTTGTAGGTTTGAGATAGGAAAGGAGAGATAAATCTTTTGTGCAATGAAAGAAAAAAAGGATAACATTGGTGTACTTATAGGCATAGAAAAATTATTTTTACCCCCCCCCCCCCCCTTAAATTCCGATTTGAGCCTTATCAAGCACAACCAGTATATAACTGCTGAAGCCTCCTGGAGTTACCTACTAATTGCCTTGTTTCGGTATGTATCTTCTACAATCAGCATTATGTATGACATTACACAATTGTCGTACCATCATTGCCTATTTTGCACTCTGAACTTTGCGACTTTTGGCTGATTTTTAGTTTTTCCGTCATAATCATTCTAACAAATAGGTTGACCTTAACCAAGTTAACCCTTGAACCTACTAATAGGCTTGGTCCCCCTTTTCTATTTCTAGAAATCTGGTTTCCATTTGTATTGAATGTTGATGATACTTTGCATCATCTTTTTGGCTTTAAAAAAGAATATAAAAAGTATTTTGTGGATGGATAAATTATTAGGAGGCTTTTGGATCAACCAGTTACAGATCAGCATGTCAATTATAATGAAGGATTTCAGTTAGTAAAACAAAAAAGCAAGGCTCCTAGAAAGAAAACACCAGTTGTTAGCAGCTATGGAACCAGGAACAAAACTGGTAACCCAAAGCCTTTTAAATGAAGGCCCTTTATTGGAATATAAGAGGTCTTGCTAACTCCCCATCAAGGTTAGCACTTAAAAGGTTAATTATTCTTCATAAACCATACTTTATATTTTTTGCTGAATCATGGATGAACTATGATGCTTTCCCCTCAACATGGTTACATAGATTAGGCTATAAGATTTTTTCCTTCAATGAAAGAGGAAATATTCTTCCTAATATTTGGTGCATTTATGTTTTAGATATAACCCTTAATATAGTTGATGTAGACGATCAACAAGTTACTTGCAATCTCAACATAATTCTCCTTGGGCTTATATTGGTGATTTCAATGTTATTATAGGAGCACATGAACACTATAGAAATACCCCCCAGCTAGGCAACCTATAGCCGATTTCCAATGTTGGACTGACTTGAATGATCTCACACATCTTCCACAAGAGAAACTTCTTATACTTGGGAAAATAGAAGAGAAGGTAGAAGGCATACCAAAATAGATTAAATTGGCATGTGTAGGTGACAGAAACACAAAAATTTTCCAGAGTGACAAAAAAAAAAAAAAAAAACTCATTTCTTCTATAAGAAATGGAGATAAATTAATTACAGACCCCCAAAGAATATCTTATCATATTGTGAATTATTATGATGCTTTGTTTTCCACTAACTTTGTTTTGCAGGACTTTATGCTTGTGGATGAAGTAATCCCAAACCTCATTGATGAAACTACAAACAGGCTTCTTACTATGCTTCCATCGAAATAAGAGATAAAAGATGTTGTTTTTTATCTCAACTCAGATGGTGCACCAAGGTCAGATGGCTTTGGAGCCCCCTTTTTCCAAACCTACAGAGAAATTGTGCACAAAGATGTAACTGATGTTCTGACTAAATTCTTTAAATCTGGATGGCTTCCTCCCTATTTCAGTGCAAATTCTTTCCGTACATACACCAAAATGGCGGGATCCCTTTCCGGCCCAGCGTATGCGGGAGCTTTAATGTTGGTCCAAGTAATGCTTTTGACAACGGTAATACACAAATATTGCTCAAAGTTATGTTAGTTCATTTTTATTTTGGAAGTAAAACACACTAATATCAATGACGTTAAGCATGACATTTATTGGTTTCAACCTATATGACTTGTTTGCTAACATTAACATGTTATAGCAGCTTTTATCTCATTTTGGAATACTGAGGTTTCAGTAATTCTTGCAGATATTAGCTTCCAGAATTTACAAAGCAAAAGTTAAAAAGGAAATGGAAATGTTTGTAGGATTACTTCGAAGTGGCCATGATGGAGAGTACAATTCACTAGTATTAATTAATCAAACAACTTTGAACATGGTTTGGGCCATTTAAGTCAAAAGCTTAAAAACTATACAATCATATCCCCATGACATGTTGTTGTCCCTTTCAAGGGATTTTTGATGCATTTCCCGTTTTCATTTTGGTACTAGCCTATGATTTGTTCTGGAAGGATTGTAGATGGATTTATTAGTACCATTGTAGTTTTGTTGTAGTTTACTTGCAGTCCAGATTTAAGGAGGTTTAACATGCTGTAATAGTATCAGCGACGAAGTTAAATGATTTCAAAATGGTATCGGTGTCGACAAGCTGATAGGTCGATGCAGAGGTTATTTTCCTAGATGTTTATAATGTTGTAACACTAATTAGTTTAATGGTTCATTCAATAACTGCCTTCAAATAATAAAAAATTATTTTTTAATAGATTCACAACGTTCTTTAATATGTTGTTTAAGTGTCAATTTATTGATATTGGTAGCACCCCCAGCATTGCTTCATGTATGCCAATGCAGGCAATAACGGCACTATGGTGTAATGGAATCACTATTATTTTTTTATACACTATTTTGTACTAGGTATTGTCAAGTAGTGGCTACAGCAATGCTATAGCACTGTTCTATTCAATGTGATCCACAATTGACAACATCGATTTAATGTGTAAGATTTATTGCAATGTAGGTTACTGTCATTGCTGAAGGTGCGAGACAATAACTTTTTTCTGAGAGTATGCAGTCTGTCAACAAATAGGACGCTTCCAGAAACAAGCTTATTCAAGATGTTGGGCTATGGATACCCTAAAGTATTAAGGTTTGATTGTTATTTGTTCTATTTGAAATCATTGCATCAAAATCACCTCGTAATGTGGTCAAAAGTCGATCAATACAAAATATGCTCTTAATTGATAATTGTGTATGAAGATATTTTTGCTTTCTTTTATGTGTTACTGATCCAACCTACATGATCCGAGCTGTCCCAAGTAATGCTTATGACTCCGTATTCTGCAAACTTATACTAGTAACTCTCTGAGACAAAGACTAACCCACCAAAATAGAACTTTACTTCCAGTTGTTTCACTTAGTTTCTACGTATTCGCATCGACCAGGCTCTTGATACCATCACATTGGTCCTGATAATATCACGTGCACCCGCAATTATACTTGTAAACCTGATTCCACCGCGCTTCCTGCACAGCACACGACATAATAAAACAATAATAAAATCACAAACAAACACCTCCTTGATATCATTAGGTCATATCTCTCCATTTTCAATAATCAGTCATTGTTGTATGTTGACATTTTAGGATTGGGTGGAAGATTTTTCTTTATCTTTTGTTTTTCTTTGTCAAGTTATTGTGGATTATAATCACATGAAGTTCAGCCAATACCAATGTCTGAAATTCTTTCTTTGAATTTATCTTGCTTGCATATCTCTCTCATACAAACTTCTTTTTACAATTTCAGGTTCTACTTTCTTCTTCTGCCAAACTTTTGAATTTTTATTTATTACTTTATCATTATAATGATTACTACTTAATTTCCTAAGATGTTTGCTTAATGATCAATCTAAATCAATCTAACACCCTTGAACTAAAATAATTAATACAATTAAAATCATTGAATCAAAAGAGTTCAAGATGCTACATCACCCTTTTCTCAATTTCAAAATTATATCTGAATTATCTCAGATACATCCTAAATTTCAAAATGCATGTATCAAGAAATCTCAACAACATGTATCATGTCTCATAATACATAAACAAAATGGTATCAACATAATCTCAAAAATAAATAAACATATAATCCCGATAATCCTAATCAGAGCCTATACTAGACTCCATTCAATAGAAAAACGAGATTGGAGAAGAACGTAAGTGGTGCGGATTACGTTAGTTGGTGAAGAACATAATTGGAGGGTATTAATCTCAACAACCTATCTCATGATTTTGGTAGCATCAAACTATTCAGAAAATTGTTTTTCAAATGCGAATTTCACCAACTCATCACTTCAAAAAACCCTAATTCAACCCCAACATCTTCAAACCTTTCAAAAATAGTGTCATAGGTCAAACACCCCATCATAAACACTTAACACACACAAAAACATCTTTTTCACTTAATTGATCTCATAAAAACAGCTTAACTTATAAAAACTCTGAAATTCTGACACGCAGTAAAAGATGTTGAGAAGGATGTCAAGATAAGCGAAATGTCAATAATAATGTCAAGACATCGTGACAACACAAATACAAATAACAACTTAAAGATAAAGCTAGAAAGTAAAATGAACAAGTTATTTGTTAACCAAATTTGATGCAACGACACCTACGTCTGGGGGCTACCAAGTTAGAAAGGAAATTCACTATAATAGTATTCATTTCAAGCTTGCATAACTAACCTCTGGTCTACTAGCTTCATATATAATCACTACCCGTGTAATTTTTATCTAAGACACACCTAGATATGAGAACCTTCTCACTTCCCCTCAATCACTAACCAATGATAATCAACAAATACAAATGAAATGGAGACACACTCCGTAAAACAGAATCCACGCTTGCTTAAAAGCTTATGAGTGATTCACAACTTACATCTCAACTAACAGTCCAGCTCTAACATCAAGGTGATATATACAAGAGTGGCTTACAAACAACAATGGAAAGACTAAACCCCTAAATGACGGCTTCAGTCGTTACATTAGGTTTACAGTCTTCCTTTATATAGTCAGAGTAGAGCATCGGTTTGAAGATCAAATTGGGCTAAACACACATAGCTGATCCAATACGGTCTTCAGCACACAATTCTTGAAGCATATATCTTGTTTCCTTAAATATTACAACATCACACTTAAGAAACACGCAAAGCTCAAACTGCCTCTTGATGTTTATAGAATACACGCTTCTTGGTTACAACTTCATGTGAATCATATCTTTAAAGAATCTTCAGATATCTCACATAAAAATACAACATCCAAGAAAGTAAAACAAGATACGCTATGATATTGTACCGACATGTCAAGACATCTTGTCCAACATCTTGCTATAACACTTGTTTTAACAAAATGCGGCAAATTAACAAACTACAAACCTAACAATCTTCCCCTTTGGCAAATTTTGGCTAAAACAACCTTTGTTGCGCACATCTTCAATTAACCATAAAACACTTGCATAATAATCAAGAACAGAAGGGATACAAAACATACCTTCTTTCATTTTAACAAAAGAACTCTTCTTGAAAGAAAGTAACAAATAAAATCTTCAACATTTGTAACATCCCAGACGACTTTAAGAATTGTCGACTAACCCTACAAACCAACACGAGTCTTTTCAACATGTTTTGTCCTCACTCACACGCTTATGGGGAAACTTTTCGGTAGGTCACTCATCCAAAGACTACTCCAAGTCATGCACGCTTAACTATAGAGTTCTTATAGAAAGTGCTACCAAAAAGAAGATGCATCTTGTTGATATATGTAGTACCAAACAATTCTTATAAGCCTTCCTTCAACCATGTAGTCCCATACCTACATGGCATCAAGATCCCTCTCATTCCGATGTGATTCGGTTCCTCTAGAAGCTGTCGGTAGCCACTCATTGTCGTGCCTTGTGCACCGGCGACCACTCTGTTGCCCTCGTCAGCCTCAGGTGTTACATGCCCACCAGCTTCCGCCTGGTTCATCCACGAACCACACCGTACTAGTAGAGGTCTGCTCTGATACCATTTGTAACATCCAGACGACTTTAAGCATTGTCGACTGACCCTACAAACCAACACGAGTCTTTTCAGCATGTTTTGTCCTCATTTGCTTGCTTACCGTGTTCTGACAAAAATAACCATGCATTCAGAAGCAGAAGTAGCAGCAGAGTAGTGTTAGGAGCATTAGGCTAGTACAAACCATAGACACATATAGTGCAAACATATCTAGGGCATAGCCCACAAATGAAAGTACAGAAGCAAAAGAAAATAAAATACAGGAAGATAAGAGAAACAGGATACATCAAATGACTTCACTTCCATCTGTTTCATCATCATTTTCATCACCTACATTGGAATTTCCTCCACCATCATTACTAGCAGCATCCTCATTGCCTTCAACCATGTCTTCATCCTCCTTCTCAGCTGACAACGTTATGATCAAATTGTCCACGCTAGCCTTCCTTTTAGTGAAAGACGTGATTGTTTCCTCCAAAGATTTGGACACCTCTTTAATCTCAACAAGGATCCCTTCCTTATAATTTGAGATGGCAGCTTCAGATGTCATGACAATGTCTGCGACATGCATCCCTGCAAAAAACTTGTAGTAAAGAGACAAAGGAGTTTCCCTCTTGCTCGCCACATCAGTACTTACCAAAATTTCAGGGTGTTGGCTCAAGATTACACCACAAATGATAAAGGGGAATGTTATAGGCATCTTCACAGCATAGGTTTGAGCATGCTTCAAGGTTTTCTCACACACATAGGAACCAAAATCAAATTTTCTTTTAGTACCGACAACATAGATAAATTTACCTAAATAAGAAGCAATGGTAGAAGTATGATTTGTGTGAACCCAATTTGCATCCCCTATCGTGTGGAGCAAAGAATATTTGACACTCATCTTGCTTGAAGGCATCTTACCCTTTATAGGCCATTGCTTAACATGCCTTGTCGTGATCCCCTTGCACATATTGTTGCTAGTCACCTCTACCTCAGCATATTCTTCCTCATTTATGTCCAAGAACCTGTTTATGACCACAAGAGAGAATTTCACGCATTTTCCACGAACAAAAACCTTTATATAATCTTTGCTTAATGGACTGTCACAGTCCTTGGGAATGTTGAGATGGAACTCTTTCACAAGAATCTCATAGCAGTTTCCAAAACCACTAACACTTCTTCGTAGACTAGCTACATCAACAAGCTCCATGACTTCCTTGCACTCAAGGGCATCTTTGCTCAACTCCTCTCCAAGGTCAATCTCCTGTGAAAAACATACTTTCATTTTTCAACATTGGCAACAAAATGAAAGAAGATGTTATCAATTCGAGCCTCGGAAACATTGATAGGAACTTTCTTTTCTGCAGCAATTCTTTTCTTAGCAGATGGTACGATGTCCTGGACATCTTGCCCGACATCATAATCATAATCACTCGAGGGAGCTTCCTTCCTTTTCGGAGACTTCTTCTTGGTAGCAGGAGCCTCAACCTTGCTCCACTCTCTAAAAGGACCCACAACAACCTTTTTCTTGGTAGCCTTAGATGGATGGTTTTCAGCACAACAACTTTCCTTTTCCTATTTTTCAACCTTTTTGCTATTCCTGGAGCCAATCTCTTACCAATGGGCTTATCATCAGTGTCCAGATCATCAACCTCCACAATATATGCAGCCTTTTACTTTTCCTTGTCATTTTCATCTTCATCCTTCTCTTCCTCACAATCAACAAACATACTCTCTTCCTTCTCACTCTCAGTACCAGCAATAGACACAACCTTCTCAACATATGACTCTTCTTTCTCAGAACAATCTTCATTGACATCATCAGAATTATACTTCTCATTGTCATAACCTTCTTCCTCATTATCAGAACCTGCTTGCTTATCATTGTCTACAGACTCATCCTTCTTACAACTGACAGACTCACTTGACTTCTCATTGGACTCAGATGGGTCAGACTCATGAGGGTTATCAACAGGTTGAGCCAAGGATGTTATAACATCCGGCGCAACATCATGTTGGGTTGAGGTTTTCTCTTTGGGGCCAACAATAGGATCAACAATTCTAGTGGGGGAAGATATAGGGTTAGAACCAAAAATATCAGAGGAAGACACAAGATTACCAACAACAGCAACATGCTTAGCACCAACATCAGAACTAGATTGACCTATGGTTTCAACAGACCTGGGTTTTACCAGATTCAAATTATCTAAGGCCAAATTTTCGAAAGCTTCAACATTACCCACAACATTAGAAACAGCGTGATTATTATCAGAAGTATAAACATCATGTTCCACATCAGGGTTTCTAAGGAAATCAAGATATAAACTCGTCATGCTATGTCGTTTCTTGACAACAACCCAAGGTTCAATAGTTTTAACATTTTCAGATGGTATTTGAACCGACAGAGAGGGATTAGATGATTCACTTACATTCAAGAGCTTGCCCTTTTTCATATCAGATGTGCCCTTTCCATTTATTTTCATCATACTCACTTGACTGGTATTGCTGACTGATTGGGTCTTAAGCAGGATATTACATTATTGCAAGAGAACTAAAATCTTTGTAGTATTTTTTAACAAGTATATTAATTTTTTTTTAATAAATATAATAATATCAAATGATAGCTTAGACAGTTAATTAGGGTTATAGGCTCTTTTAATTAGTATTAGAATTTATTGAAAAAAATTGGTAATAACCGATGAGATAATTTTAATAACTAATTACAACTACGAACTAGAGCTTGAAATCATAACTATTATTATTATTATTATTATTATTATTATTATTATTATTATTATTATTATTATTATGATCATCGATTATTATTTCTCTCTCTTCTCTCCTTCTTAAACCATATTTGTCACCCACTTCTTCTTCTTGTCTATAGAAGAGGGGTAATTTATGGTCAATTTTGACCCAAAATTATCCCTCCGAATTGTTTTTCATACTCTTTTATTTAAATAAGTGATTTCCACATATTTTCAGTCTTCTTTCATTTATTTTTGTGATTTTATCATTTATGCACGACCTTGTTTATTTTAATTTCTCATCTTTGTGCAGTATGTTTTTAATTTTCTATGTTAGTGGGGTGTATATTGTATTCAAGTTGAAAGATTAGCTTTTTGTAAGTTCAAATCCAATCAATGACTTTGGTGTCGTCAACGTTGTAGATCCGGAGACATGAGTATTTCAAAGACTTGAATATAGTCATTTGTATTCATGGATCTTGTGAGTTTGCTCGCATAATCATCCTTGAATTTAATCATTTGTATCGATATACTTTATCAATTTGAATGAATGAATGAATATCGTTTGTTTTTTGTTATAATTCACAACCAATAACACAATCAACCTCTCAAAAAAAAATAATCATATACTTTACTTATTAAATTTAGTAATTTAACAAGAAAAAAATTATATATTTAGGTCACATTACCTTTGTTTTCAAACAAAAACTGCATAAACAAAGTCAATGTACATTTGGATTGAATAATGCAACACAAATTTTTTTTAAAAAAAAACAAGTTATCTTTTAGGTCATTTTGAGAGAGGGTTCTGATGAAGATAAGAAGTTTCAAATATATGACTACGACTACATTTTGCACGGATTAAATTAGTCAATCAAAATAAATTTCACCCATATTAGTTAACCCGGAGAGGGGCAAATCAGGAATAATAAACAGAAAGTGTACAGGGGAGAAGAAATTCTCATATTTTTTTAAGAGAAAAACAAAACATATGTTAAATATTAGGAGATTGAAAAAATTTCCAAAAAGTAAAATAGAAAAGGAGATTGAGAAGGTCAGTGGTTACTTAGGGTTGAGATTGCAATTCGCAAGCAAAGTTCGACTCTCTTCATCTCGCGTTGATGGAGACGAAATCAGCGGCTGCAACAAATGCAAAGGTGAGCAATCACATACCAGATGATATTTCCTTCACGATTTTATCCAAACTCCCTCTTAAATCTTTGAACCGATTTCGATGCGTTCGTAAATCTTGGTCCCTTTTATTTGAAAACCAACATCTTATGAACATGATCCATGGAAATTTCTAATGTAATTTAAATTGTTGTTCTTATTACGACCAATCATCTCTCCTTCTGAAGGACTTGGATGAAACTAATGAAGTTATTATATATTCTCTTTATGGTGAGGGGCTTGAGAATAAAGTAAAATTGGATTGCATAAATCCAATTGATCTCCTATATAATTTTCGTATCTTTGGTCTTGGTAGTATTAATGGCATACTTTGTCTTCATGAATATGAAAATGTCCATCCAATTTTATTGTGGAACCCAGCTACTCAAGCAATAAAACTCATTCCTCGTAGTCCTCTTGAGTCGGTTGAGTTGCCTATCTCGGGTGTTGTTAAGAAATTTGTTATTGTTGTTGGATTTACTTATCTTCATGGATTTAGTTATGACAGTGTTACAAACGACTATAAGGTCATCTGTCTTGTATGGTTTGATATCCAAGGAGAATTGGAAGATAGATTTCCAGACTCCTTATTGGAAGATATATACTTGGATGAATTTTGGGAGATATATAGCCTAAGAAGTAACTCATGGAGGAAACTTGATATTGACATGTCATCTTCTTTGTACTGTATAGAGGGAACCCAAGTCTACATGGATGGAGTGTGTCATTGGTTGGGTGATGAGAGTAGCCCTGCAAGACTATGTTTAGTATCATTTTACCATTGCAATGAGGTGTTCTGTATAACACCCATACCCTCAGATGAAGAAGATTGTTTTAAATTTGAAGCTTCATCCATAAATTTAGTGGTGCTAAATGGGTCCATTTCCTTGATCGCGTTTCATGAGGAGACTACTACTTTTCACATAGCAATTTTGGGTGAATTCGGCATTAAGGAATCGTGGACCAAACTCTTCATTGTTGGACCATTGTCTTGCGTTGAGCATCCTATTGGAGTGGGGACGAAAGGGAAAATTTTCTTCCAAGAAAAAGATACAGAATTAGCTTGGTTTGATCTAAGCACACAAGTGATTGAAGAGCTTGGTTATAAAGCAGGTTATTGTCATCGGATATCACTATACAAGGAAAACATTCTTGCAATTGAAGGATTAAGTAATTAATTTTTTCTAGTTTTCACCAAAAGGTATGTGATTATGGTTATTGAGAATATTACCTTGTGTTTAAAGTGACTAGACAATTATGCATATCACAATTATTGTCAAGTAAATTATGAAATAATTGATATTGCTTTATCAACTTTCTTTTGAATGTTTAGTCTTTTCCATTTGCTAACTGATAAGATTTCCAAATCATTGACAAGAATGAATGTTGGATATTACATAATATATGTTATCTTTTTTTTACGGTATATTTTATCTTTTCTAATAAATTGTCTATTTTCTACCTCTTAGATTAAATGTTTTGATCTTTTGCTGCCAATTTTTCACCGTCACATTAATCTAATGACCAATATATAACATTCCTGATATAGGGTAGACAAAAACAATTGATCAACACGTTAATCTTACTGCTAACATTAATCGGCTCTTTTTATTGCGCTAACGATTGAAAATTATGAGTGGTATTTTTTTTTATGAAATTTTGGTTTTGATTAAAAGAAAAAATATAAATGTTTGTTTTTTTTTTATAATGACACGAACAACAATCTTTATTATATAAAAAGTTGGTTAAGAGTATAATTGGAATAATGAAAAAGTTAGTATAAATATACTCATCTGTTTTTTAATAATGAAAAAGTTAGAAGGAAAAAAAAAACAAATATACATATATTCATATCGTATTTGTTACATTTGTTTTAATATTTAAATTTATTCTTATTTATTTGTAACATGTGTTTTTTATATTGAAAATTAAGGGTATTTTTGGAAAGAAAAATCCAACTAAAAAGTGTTGAAAGGGGTAGTTTTCTTTATATATAAGTTTTCTTTATATATATATATAAGTATAGAAGTATAGATTACTAGTCTTTTTGTAACTTGTAGATGAGGTAAAAAGATTTATAATGAAATAGATATATGAGAGAAAACTATTATTTGTCAATTAGCCTATGCTGAGTTTTGGAAGGTTTTACACCGAGTTATTAATGTTATTCTTGTTTTTTTGCAGGTTGGTTAACAATCAAAATTGCATGCAAATTTTTTCAGTTATGTTGATTATCATCGTATGAACCATAGCCAATACCAATGCATGAAAGCTTTTCTTTAGCCAATACCAAGGGTCCAGATCCTCTAAATTTTTTGCGGCAATTGCACTTTGCCTTTGGAGACTTATATCGTCTGATAAATTTAATGCATGGGATAATTATTACGTTATTGAAAATACAAAGTCAAGGACCATCCAAGAATTTATTTTTATTTTGTATCTTTTGTGTTGTCAATGGAAATGCTAAATTAGGACAGCTATAACCATGGGTGGATGCACCATAAAGTTTGGTGTGGCAAATTTTATGAAACTATTATTTTAGCCACACAAGAAAATTAGTCATCGATCTGCCCCTAACTAGAAGTGTACCAAAAATGTTAATGTAGAAATTACATTTTTTATTTACTTGTTCAATGACTCAATGAGCATGTGTGTGTATATATATATATATATATATATATATATATATATACACACACACACACACACACATATATATTTCTGTCCAAAACTAATAAGTTTCATTCAACCAAAAATAGGGATTTAAAACAACAATATTGTATAAAATCAACGAGATAGCAGAAAGTAAAAATATGCAATACATACAACAAGATAGAATAGCATTTTGTGTTACAAGATTTGTCTGTCAAACTACTTTAAGTGATCCATCTTTATCCTTTATGTGAATAGAATGTTGAAGCACAATATGAAATTCTAATTTTAATAATATGTGTATACCTCAATAAATTGCTCAGGCTCATCTGTTGATTCTTTAGTATTAACTTGGCCCATATTTTGAATCGGATGTAGTGTCTATATTAACTAACTGGCATCTAACTGTCACCTAGGGATTGCTGACTGGAAGCTATCAATCAATCAGAATACCTATCTCATGTCTATATAGGGCTGGAAATGAGCCGAGTCGAGTCGAACTCGTCTGAGCTCGGCTCGACTCGATAAGAATTGATTCAGCTCGAAACTCGACTCGAGTTCGACACAAACTTTTTTTTAGCTCGAGTTCGGCTCATATAAAATTCACGAACAGTTCGGTTCAGCTCGATAGGTTTAATTCGTTTGTTCAAATCACATAACTCAAAAGTTAAATATTTTTGTCGAAATTTATAGATATTTTGACTTATATTTTTGACAAAAAAAGAGGAATATCATCAAATCAATCCCAGGAAAGAAACCTTGTAGAAAATAGTCAACAAACTTTTGTGAAATAAAAATGAAGCATAACATTAAAATATAAGTTCATAGTAGTCAAACCAATTATGCTTTTTCTTCTTCTTAGTAACTAGACTAGATAATTGTTTTGCATCGTAAACAACCTGCAAAAATATCACTTGGAGTAAGGGAATAAAGAATGAAACAACTCGGTAGGATAAGACACAACAAAGTACCGATAAGAATTCATCCCAATATCATTAATTTGGTTTGTAAACAAAATAATGTAAACAAAAATAGGAAAAAGTATCATTTTTACTGTGTTAAGCAATAACATCCAATAGGAGAAATCATGGTCATGATCTATACAAAAGAGGGAAAAACTACCCTTTATTTTTATGCTACACTACCATTGGAATACAAGAATCTCAAAACAAACTCATCTATGTTCTATTACAAATCACTCAACGGTTAACATAGGAACACCACAAGATAAGAGATAAACTAAGAAAACTGAAGTAAACATACACACAAATTTGGATTAGAAACAAATAGAGCAATATGTTTTTCCTTTTTGATAGAGATTTGCTTATTTTGCTACTGTGCTAAATTCTTGTAGGTTACTTCCTCCGTCTCATAATTATTGTCTCTTTAGTATTTTTTCTTTTTCTTAAAATAATTGTCACTTTACATTACCAATTCAACATTTATTATTTTTTTTCCACTTTTATACTCTTAATTATTGAATTTCATCCAACTTAACTACTCAACTAACTACAATTAATAAAGGTGTTTTAGTAAATACTATTAATTTTACCATTGAAATCAACATAATTAATCATTTTCTTAATAACCATGTATAAACCTTAAACGACTAATATTCTGAAACGGAGGGAGTACCATTGTACAACAAAGGAGAGCAGAAGTTTTTTGTGTGGAAAATTGAAAATGAAAATGAACCAAAAGTAATCATAATGTAAATTGGAAATGAAATCGAGAATTGCAAAAAGTAATAAAGACATATAATAAAGTTAAAGTTCCTACTTCCTAAGCCTTTTAAGAAAAGGAGCCGAAAGGTTTAAGCCTTAAGGCCTTTTTTTAAATTATTTAATTAATTTCATCAATATAAATATAAAAAGTTTCAAAAACTAACTATAAAATTATTTAAATATATGAAATTAATAAAATATATAATCGAGCTAACTCGTGAACCAAACGAGTCGAGCCATCTATAACTCAAGTTCAACTCATTTATTTAACGAACTTAATTTTCAACTCAAGTTCAGCTCATTAGGTTCATGAACCTTATGTCTATATATAGACTCATCTCTCTTTCTTTTTTTGGCCGGGGTTTGAACCATAAACCTTGCATATATTATGCAGTGTTTCTACCAACTAAGCAAATCTCATGATGTGTGTATTAGGTAAGTGTACCAAATTGTTTACCAAGTAATAAAGTTATAAGCAGAGTATCGTATCCACAGGAATTGTCGTTTCGTCCAAACAATTTGTGTTACTTATTTTAAGTTTAACGATAAAATAAAAGAGTTAAAGGGTTAGAGATTTGCAATTTTTATTTGTTTGTAACAAAGTAACTTGCCTGTTCTGGTTGCAGAAAAGTAAGCAGCGGTTAAGATTCTTCGAATCTCCCAAATTTATTTGTTGGATATTAAATAACAGCAATGTCGCGTTGATTTATCTTAGGTAGACTATACAAGTGATGAGGTCGTTGGAACGTTACTAACCTAATCGGTTGTCAAGTTGCACCTTCTGATTGCACAGTGATCCTTATGTGTGAGGTCTGTACTATCTCAGTTGACTAGGTTTATCCCTCCAATGTTGGTTTCACCTGTTGGTCACACGGTAATCCTTACGTGTGGAGTCTTACCACCTCAAAGGTAATTGAAACATAGACTTTATTTTGGCATTCCTAAATTTTAAAAGGCAAGATGCTCATATAAGGTTATACGCGCGCTACGATATAGAGTTATTAATCCTATAAGATTCTGCCACCTTTCGTAAGGATTATTAATGTGGGGTCTAGCCAATGTTCCTAAAGGATTTTCCCATGTATGAATCTTAGGACACTCATAGCACACTCTCGCTCACTTAGTAGTTCTACAAATGGGAAGCCCTATCAGCATCTATTTTACCAAGGGTTTAAGTGAATGGTTCTACTAGGCTACGGCTTATTTCCTTCAAGCAGACACTTGTTTCCTTAACTACTAACTAGTTACCTCCTAGGTTCAACAGATTTTACACAATATTAGTAATGTCACCTCCTAAGTACTTACTACTAGGGTCAACTCGCTTTCAATATCTTTCGCTAGCTATAACTAATTACATCCTAGGCAGATAGATATTAATAAAAAAGATATAAATATCAAGATATAAGAAGCATGATAGTAATATCAATATTAGGCTCTATCACAACCTAAGTATCTAATCTAGGGTTGCGCTACTAAATAAATAAACTAAATTCCTAATAAAACTTAATAGCGAAGAAAATATAAACGACATTCAATTAAATAAATATCCAACAAAATAAATAGAGGTTCAGCTTAGAACTCTAAGGTAAAAAGATTTATTTACACATGGTAACTAAAAACAAATTACTAAAGATAAAAATATACCTTAGAAAAACAAGGAGATGATAGAAGTACAAGTCAGTGCCTGTTAAGGGCTGAGACACAAGTACAAGTCAGTGCCTGTTAAAGGGATAAAAGAAGAAAAGAATGTTTTAATCCCTCATTGTTCATATTTTTTAGTACTGTATTGTATTGTATCTTTTTTGCCTTTGTTCATTGGTTTCCATTTGGTTTCTTTCTTATTTAATATTGAGTTATCATTTGGCTCCTTCTTAGCGCAAACTTTTCCTTTTAATTGGTTTTCAAGAACATAGGTTGGGACTACAAAGTTTTTGTTTATCATGATAAATTTCTTGCTTATGTCTTCAAGAACTTAGACTAGAATTACAAACCTTTTGCTTATTATGCTAAATTCCTTCCTTATGCCTTGATTGCGTAATTTTAGTTTTTGTTTGAAACAGTTTTTGTTTTTAGTTTTTAAAATATGTTTTAAAAATCAATTTTAGAAAAGTGATTTCAAGAAGAGAAAAAGAAAAAATTTGTTTGGTAACGTGACTTTTCAAAACTGTTTTAGAAATGAAAAAATTAGAAAATCTGTTTGGTGATGTAATTTTCAAAAACAGTTTTAAAATTGTTTTTTTTTAACCTATTTAAATTATATTATTCTTTATATAATTGTATTTTTCTTACAATTTTACCCTTAGTTACCGATCAAGTACTATAGTTAAATGTAGAATTTACCCTTAGATACGAATTTATAATTTGATCAAGTGATACAAAATTGAAAAATATAAAACACATAAAAATATTATAGCATATTAATGTAGATAACATAAACATCAAATAAGCAAACAAAACAATCATCCACAAAATAACTAACAAAACTCCATACTCCATTGTTGCATATAAGAAAATACAAAAAAAAACGTAATTAGTTCGATTAATTATGACGATGCCGCCACATCCTATCTCTAAGATGATTCCTATCCATTGCCATCTCAGCTGCACCTTTATCAGATAACCTTGTTAAGTTTTCAACATTAGAGCTCATCCATTCAAAGTTAGGAACCTCGTTCACCGCCTCAAGTTCTATATCATCCATTTCTTCCCATATCCTAAACAACTCATTAGGCAAATTCCACTTGCGTATGTAATTGTGAATAGCACAACAAGCAGTTACTATGAGTCTTTGCCTTGAAGATTTGTAGGAAGGCATTAACTTTAAAATAGGAAATCTGTTTTTCAACACCCCAAAACAGCGCTCAATTGTCATCCTTAAAGACGAGTGCCTGTAGTTAAATAACTCTTCTGGATTTTTTGGTTGTCTACCCTGACCTCGATATTCTTGTGCATGATATCTTTCACCTCGATAAGGGGGAAGAAAACCTCCAATACATGGATACCTAGAATCAACAAGATAAAATGAACCTTCATCAAATAAAATACATGTTAGTTCTACTTGTTAATTTCATCAATATAACTGCATAACTTTATGTCAGATATTAATACTACCTTTAGGTGGCCAAGGAAATCCTGCATTTGGATTTGTAATTGCATCCAGAAGAACTTTAGAATCATGTGCACTTCATTCCCACCCTGAATATACATATGTAAATATCATGTTGAAATCACAAGCACACATGACATTCTGAGTGATTGTTGCCTTTCTACCCCTACATGAAATTTGTTTCTCTGCAGGAGCCCATGCACTTATTTGTGTACCATCAATTGCACCTATGCAATTCTACAAGGCATAATCCAAATTAGACGGATAATTAAACAACAACCAAATATCTTTAATAATATGAACACATAAATGATTAAATTATGTGTAAATAAAGATACAACTATAATAACAATAATATGAATTACACACATACCTTGAACCAAGGATAATATTTTGGATTATTCTTAATTCTATCAGGCAACTCCATAGACTCTTGCTTTATCAGTTCTTTTCCTAATCGACACACTGCCCTTAATACTTCCTTGAAATTACGTGAGATAGTTTCTGTGGAATGTTGAAAACGGTTTGAAGCAACTCTTTGACGTACATTATGACCAATTATGAATAAGAATGTAGTAACTTTCTCTTCAACAAGCACATCCCTTGAGTCACTTAAGTAGTTCTTGACTCTCAGTTCATTACAGAAATTAAGAAAACACTCTTTCTTCATTCGAAATAAATCAAAACAGCTAGTTCCAGACCCATTTAACACTTCAGCAACAAACTCACGACCAGACAATGAAGATGTCAAAACCTTTGATTTGTCAAAGTATTTCTGATGATAGTCATAAATGATGCCACACATGACAAAGTCCAAAAATTCATCATCACTTGCATCAGAAGTAGAATCATCACTACTTTTTTCAATATCAGTTCTAGTTATAACCTGTCATACAAAGTAACAATAAAACTTAAAAACACGATACTCAATAAGAGGAAAATAAAAGGTTTTATCAATATTAATTCTCAGCAACATCATGTAAATAAGCACACAAGCAATTTTCAACAAATAAAGAGAAGTAAACAATCATAAGGAACCTAAACAAATACTAAGATAAGTATGTCTGGTCACTAAAGATAAGTATGTCTCATCACTAGAACCTAAACAAATACAGATTATATCCTTAGAGCCTAAGTAGCCATCCACGCTTCCTGTCATCAGGCATGGCGATAAACATTTCTCTCCAATCAGAATCCTTAAACTTTTCCAAGGCTTTTCCATATGAATCATCTGAAATGTCTTCTAGTCCATCAAGAGCAGCCACACACTTGGTAAGAGAACAATCCGAAGTTACACGCGAAGTAGCCTCTGCACTCCTATCCCTTCTTAACCTATCGGCTCTTACCAAAGAAACTTGAGCCCATGCTGCAAGTGCCTCATTCATATGATGTGATGTAGACTCCTTCTTGGATCTCATATGAACCTGTCGCTTTTCACTGCGTGTCATGCGCTCAACTTCATGTAGATCATCATATGAACCATCCTTATCAACATGCACATGATCAGCACTCCCATTGTTAATGTATTGATCATCAAGCTCATTTTCGTCATCTGTGTTTGGTGGGTCTTGGGTAGATGAATGATGAAGCACTCCCGTTGCATTATTTTTGTTGAATATGATTTCCAGCAACTTGTAATGGTCACACCCTTTCTTTTGAAACTGTGCGGCTTTGAGATGTACCTGAAATGATATATTCATATCATCAATACAAACAAACACAATATGGAGTGAAGAAATGCAATCTGTGTCAATCTCAGAAAAACAGTATGTATTCAGAGCAATGAACAAAACTGGGATCAAGATTGAGCAAGAATCCAATATGTTAGATAGCAGAAAACAAATCAAAGAAAAATCCAATATGATTATGCAAGAAATAAAAAGAAAGAAGCCCGATTTGTTGGATAATAGAAAAAGGAAGAAGGTTCTTAAAGTCAGATGATTATATATATCACAATTCCAACAAGGGTATTGAAATGTGATACACACACCATGTCACTAACAGAAGCATGAAAAACAATGTAACTAAGCAGCAAACATCATATCACCCATTAAAAGTGGTAAAATTCAATTAAGCCATACCTTCAGATACTTTTTCCAAACTTCTTCATTTGCAGTAACAGTGTTTGTTTCATCATTCCAGCCAAATCCGGTGTTATGCTTCAGTGAATAGAACTCATGATACATGGCTCGCAACCTATGCATCTTTGCTTTTAGTTGATAAGCTTGAAACACTCGTTTAGTTATGGTACTCAACTTATATGTCATTGAGGACCATGTTCTAGTATGAAACACACCATTTGGCATATTTCTTTTTGTAACTTCATCAACCATTATGTCAATGAAAACTTTCGTTACAAAATCAGGCATGCACGACTGATGAAGAGGCTGCAGGCGCAACAAATGAGGAGGCAGGAGCAGTGAAACGTGGACGTTGGCTAGTGTTCTTCATACTACTTCAATGTTCCTACCAACTTAACCAGCAACTCATAAATAAATAACTAAGATTAGAAATTTTTAAAACACTTTGATTCTTGACACTTCAAATAATTAATCGTGAATCATGATGAGATTCATGTCTTAAATAGATATGCAAAGAGAGAGTCATATCAATAAGGTTCAGTTAACATATTACATGTCTATGTTAACAAATGATTCAACAGTACATGGATCAAAATTCATATTTTAAGCTACCTATAACCATGAAGGTGTCTCACATGCATCATTCATATGATTGATTCGGTCAAATAAAATTGTTAACAAATGAATCAACTATATACCACATGAATGCTAACTCTAATATAGCTTATTAAAATAGCTTATAGCAACTTATTTCAACTTATATTCATAATTTCTTAGTTCTTTAATACAGCTTATTAAAACAGCTTATAGCAATTAGAAAAATAATTTAACCTTATTTTCTATTTTGTTATAAAAATAGCTTATGCAAGCTTATAAATAAGTGCTTATTATGATAAGCACTTATGCTATAAGCTGCAATTAAGTTTTTTTTTTTATCTAAACAGAAACTTAATCCAGATCTATAAGCTGCAAATAAGCTGAAAATATCAATCATATAAGCTGCAAATAAGTTTTTTATCAAAATGAATCAGAATTTATCAAACACAAAAACATATAAAACATTACAAATTTCGAATTCTACCACAATCTCAAATTTACAAATTAATCTAATATTGAAAATCATAGATCTAAACGCCAGTAAACACAAAATCAAGTAAAATATCGCTATATTAGGTGCAAAATTCTGAATCAAAGAACATAAAGCAATTTTAAAATGAAAAAAATCAGGTGTGAGATATAACCTAAAAAACCGCAGAGAAGAAGAAGCACGGTGGAGAAGAAGAAGCGCGTGGAGAAGAAGCAAGGTGGAGAAGAAACGTGGTGTAGATCGGAGAAAAGTCACGGCGGAGATCGGAGAAGAATCGCCATTTTCGCTACTATGTGTTCTCTGAGTGAGTTTTCTGCTGATAATTTTTGATCCAAATTTTTTTTGATAAAAAATGAAAATACCCCTAGACTTTGAACCTATTTACAACTATGCCATTGGAGAAAACAACCACTTCTCCGTGTTTTCCCTTTTCTACTTTTTTTTCTCTATTTTAATAACTCAAAAGTAAAAATAGAAAAGCAAAACCCATTTTATCTCTTTCCATTTTTTAGTTCCCAAAACTAAAAAACCCAGAACACTTTTCAAAAATTATATTTTAAAAATAGATAATCAAACAAGTTTTTAATTTTTTAATTTTTAAAAACTAAAAAAGTGTTTTTAAAAACTGTTTCAAACAGGCCCTTAGTGTCCCCGGACATACATTTCTGTTGCTTTTTGCCATGGAATCCAGAAGCTCCAATTTAGAGAGTTAGAAAAAATTCATGTTTAGTGCTTCTTTGCCACGAAAACAAACGACATCTAAATAGTTGGATGTATGAATGATTTTGGGGCCTTTTAGTAGATTTTTATATTTTAGGGACCAATTTGATTTTTTATTCATAGTTTTTGTGATTGACTCTATCAATAAATCATACTCATAACTCATTAAAAATGGATTTCCTACCTTTAGAACAAAAACTCATTAGAGAAGAACTGGGTCTTTTTTCTATTTTATTATTGTTATGCACCAAAATGACCAGACCATGCAAACGCGAGAGCTTTAGTGCATCGGACTACCATTTTGTTTTGGAAAGTGCCTCTTGTGTAAAAAACAGAGTAAGACTGTGTACAATACACCAAATGATTGATGGTACTCTCCGTGGCTTTGACCAAATTATGAATTTGGTTGTTGACAATAATGTGGAAGTAAATGGCAATGAGAAAAATTACATAGGGATGGTCATAAGTAACGCCTAATATTCTGCTATATTAATATTATTAACTTCAATATTAGCAGCTAATAGAGTTTGAGCATGGTTTATATATTGTTACTCTCCTGATTTATGTTTCTAATTGTAAACTTTTATAAGTAAATTTCAAGTTTTCAACACAAACTGTGTATGTGTGACTGCTGGGTTTAAATGTAATTGTGTTTCAAATTTTCGACTAATATGACGATCTTAAGATGTATGTTTTTAATCTTGTTGTATGAAGAAATATCTAGTATTGATTTGTTGTGTGTTTTTTCTGTTTTGTTTTTGAACGAGATTCTTAACCACATTCTTCATTATTTCGTGCAAGACTTCTAACATTTGTTTTCTAGGTTCCTGAATTTAATGAATTTGGAGAATTGCTACATTGTTTCACCTTTGTTCCAATACATTTTATGTAGTAAAAGACTGGTTAATAATTATTTTGAAGTTTAGGGTAGAAGTGTTTGCCATTCCCTTTAAAGGAGGGTTCCAAATCTATGTAAACTGAAAGAAAAATTCTAGTGAAACTGATACAGGAAATACCTTTGAAGTAACACAAATATGTTGGAACATCGGTGTGATGTTGAAAGAAAAATTGGAAGATCAAACATTAATTATACTTTGATCTAATGTTGTGTGAATTGAAAAAATAGAGGTCACGCATAAAATAGAACACACACAATAGTATTGTTTAAATTGCGGTATTTAATTTTAAACTTTATGATGATAAAAATAACAGTAATTATTATTTTTATTCTTGAGTATCAATTCCCATAAATTTAGCTTATGGTGGTTGTGATAAGAATAAGAATTCAATTGATTTTCTTATCTTTCTTTCATTAAAATCCAATGAGTTTGTTTTCTACATTTTTGTGGAATTGTTTCTTTTTTATCCTATCCACAAGTGTTGTTGAACTGGATAAGTTCTATTTTGATCTTATCCATTAGAGAAATTGCTGCCGCAATTTTTTCTAAAATAGTTACAAAATCTCTATATAAATAGAGGACCCCACTCAGTTCAAAAATCACACCAAATGATTTACTATTGAGAAGAACTCTTTCTCTCTTCTCCCTCTAGCTTCTGTTGACGAGATATTCTTCTCCTCATCTCTTTTTTCCGTCCCTTCGGGAATAAGAGTGTTCTTAAGACCTTAGTCCCTATTCATATAATGTCCCTTCGAAATTAAGAAAGGTCTTAAGAACATAGTCCCTTCGAAATTAAAAAAGGTCTTAAAAGCACATTTAAGATCATTGTCCATTTTTGGAACAATAATGTCCCGTCGAAAATAAGAAAAAATTACAAAGAAATATGTTTGAGTTTGAACAGTTGATATACAATCAGTGGTGTTCACAATACAAAATAAATCAGACTCTTAAGACTATAGAATTTATAAGATATGAAAGTTGTTAAGAAATTCTAAGTGTATGATGCACAACAATTTCAATAGAGTTTTGACACAGTTTAAATGTTGTAGAGTCTCTACAAATCTTCAAGTTTTCATTCCTTTATATAGAGGTATGAAAGAGACGTTGTAGAGTTTCCAACACATCAAAAAAGTTGTTGTAGAAGCTTGATCAATTACCAATGATTTGTTGCTTGATTTGGTTAATGTCTTAGGAAGAAATAATTTGAAAATTATTTTTTGTATAGAGAATTAACCAGCAAAGACACAATTGTAGCAGTACTATGTGCATGAACAATTGGAGTAGTGAAGTAGTGGTTGTACAATTGTACTATTGTCCTTTCTCTAACCTTCTTCAGTGGATAAACATCTAATGTCTTCCAATTCCTTTGAAATAGTTGTTGCTCCAGTCTTTCATTTCTTCTACAAACTTGTGTCTTCAAATAGCCAATAAACTAACTTTAGGTTCTTCACTTCCGGCTCTGAAGGTCTTTAGACTGTGGTGACTTCAGACTTTGATTGTAAGCTTCTGATGGTCTTCAGACTCTGATTACTTCAGACTCTGGCTTGCAACAAAGCTTCTCTTGTAAATAATTTTGCTTTCAATTGTTCTTTCGGAACCAATACCTTGTTTTAAGACTTATAAATTTTAGTCTATAGTCCTGCACACTTGAAGAAATATTAGCATATCCAATTAAACTTTTAATACCTTGTTATCATCAAAACTTAAGGTGGCAATGTTAAACACATTTTGTTCCAACATTTTCTGCTTGAGGAGAAATTAAAATGTCGAAATGAATATCACCATATTTGAGTGGTCGTGGTACCATATTGATAGTTTGGAGAACTTAAAGTTAGAATGGTGCTAACACCATATTTGAGTGGTCTCAACACCATAACAGAGTGGTAACAATACCATATTTTAGTGGTTTCAATATTAAAGAGTAGTCTTGGTACCATATTTGAGTGTGTAAATCTCGAACGGTTTCTACAGTGCAGTAGTTAACCGCACGGTTGTAGTTGGGCTTGTTATATCCCGAAGGCGGCGTGGTTGATAAGTTGTCTTGCACACTTTTGGGCAGTGCCACGAAACGTCATGAAAAGAGCAATTTGGTCGTGACTCAACCTAGTAACAAATTCGGTAGATGAAAATTATTTTGAAAAATAGATTTGAAAATCCCAAATACAACAGTTTGGAACTCCAAAAACAACAAAATATGCAACATTGCATCAACAAGATTTCAAATACTATTATCCGAAACCAGAATGTGTGCCCATGTGCATATTTATGTACACTCTAGGGGTGCGTTTGGTTTAACGGTAAAAATTCAAACGCTTAGAGATGTAGCTTCATGGAAGATGTGCATTTAGTTAGAATCTACCGCCAAAACAAACAAAGGCTAAGATTGTTAGATCTAATATAAGAGGGTATTTTAAGTAATTAGTGGGTAGTTAATAGGTTTAAATAGATTATTAATAATTAGTTTTAACTAGTTTTTTTTTGTGTAATTGTGGGTTAAGGGGTTATGTTAGTTGTTTTTTTTTCTTTTCTAAATTTTGGTAGGGGACCAAGGGTGTTTAGTGGTTCAAAAAAATCTGAACTAATCCGCAATTCAAATCAAATCGAGTTGTTTGGATTGGGAAACCTTTTTGCTTGGGTTCCAATCCAAATAAACCCATACAAATCAAAACAAGTTTGGGTTGGGTGACATATAACACAATTTGAACCTGCTGGTCCATATGTCCAACCTGTGCATACTAAGAATTTTTTTTATAACTATTAGGCCATGAAAGCTGAAGCAATCAAGCATTGGTTCAAAAAATTATTGATTATTTTAATTTTTTTTCTTTTGATAATAATTTGACATTATTGTTTTAGTATGACATTTGATAATATCATGAAATATCTTGTAAAAAAAATATCATCATTACACATATTTTAATTTTTGAAAATTGTAAGTCTACACTCGGTTATACAATTTTGAAATAGAGTGCTTCTATATATAGCAAAAATATTTTTCATGAAAGCATCTGAAAACTCACCAGATACAATACAATGTTTTGCAGAAATCACATAACTTTTGCGGATGCACATGTGTGTCTAAGTGATGATATAATCACAACATAACATGTGTGTTCGTGAGACGTTCGTGTGCAATTTATTCGAATATATGGCATTTTCCTTTAATACATAACTTTACCTAATTTGATGATGTACATGTCTGATTATTTGGGTGATTTGGAAATCGAGAAATGACATTATTTTTAACAATTCTACTAAGGAGACTGATGAAATGCTAGAAGAGATTAATGTGTTATCTTGGCAATGGAGTTTGAGTAGATTGAAAATCACATCTTACGTATTATATGAATGGTGTTGAAACCCTTAGTTGTGTGTCCCGCATATTTACGGTACCTTTTATTGTTTCTTTTCGCCCTCTTATACTTCCTTTAAAAAAAATCAAGAAATTGGTTCTAGTAACATCAAGATCATAGTCTGCAATAAACTATGTACATAACAATCAGAATTAAACACCAAGATCATATATGTTATATGTTGATAGGGGCGTTAAAGATGGTATTGATTCTTGAAAACACAATATTATAGGCGAAATAATTTCTAATAAACCTATAGACAGTCAAGCAATGCAAAATGTAGTATCTGGAATTTAGTGAAATTTAGAGGGTTTTAAGATTCTGGAGATATTGGTGAAAAAATCTTTTTAGAAATTGTTGTTGACTGTAACATAAACCCATTAACCGGCTTGTGAGGTGGGAACTACCATCGCTTAGAAACATTTGATCAACCATCTTGGATTCAACGCGAGATTCTTAATACACGATTTCATGTTAGACACTATTGAATTTGGTATGTCGGTATAAACGGTGGATGACTCAATATCTGAAAACATAAAGAAGGTGACCAAATAGATATTGTAGGAGACTCTAATGTCATCTTAAAATTTGTGTTTGAACCTAACACAGCCTTATAAAATCAGCTTGTGAGGTGAGTACCGACTCATTTATAAATACTTATTTAAGTCATTTAAGAAAAACATAATAATAAGACTAAACTATAGTTTTGGCCCCCTAAGTTTGCCAATGTTGCGATTTTGGCCCCTTAATAAAAAGAAATGAAAATTTTAGTCACCTAAAGTTTAGCCCCTTTGCAATAGCGACCTTTTGGTCAATTTTGACCAAGTCAACCACTATGTGGCATGCCATGTGTGTATTTATTGAATTAATAAAAATAAAATTGCCACATAATTATTTAGGAAATTAAATAAATGAAAAATAAAAAAAATTATGAATCTTCATGTACAACAACAATATGCAGCAACAAGAACAACAATCTTAATAAGAAAACACAGAAAATTATCATCAACCACAACGTTAAAAAAGAAAATGATAATAACAACAATAATGAAGGAAAGAAGAATGAAGAAAGAAGAGAAAAAAATGACCCATTATTGGATCTGAATCACAGTCTTAAGATTCACTTCTGATTTTCAACGTTTTTTTTTTCTTCATATTTTCCATGGACCCAGCTGCTTGTCCTGCTGAAAAAAATATGTGAGAGGGATGAGTCACCGTAATCCTCCGTTATCTCTCCTTATTTGCTCTCTCCGATGAACCTCGCAGTGGGCTATCTCCCTCCTTTCTGGCTGATTTCTCTTCAGTTTTTCACTACCAGTGTTCTTCTCAGCCTGTTTCACGCTCTCTGAACTGTTTCCTCTTTTCGGTTGGTGTCTCTCCGGTGCAGCTTCTCCGTCCAACGAGATTTGATAGCTTGGATTTATATTCTCCGATTTGGTTCCAATGGTTTGTCCCTGGTTGAAGTTGGAGTTGATTTTTTTTGAGTTTTTTTAATGATTTTTTGGTTCTTTTTTGTTTGTTTCAAAGATTCATGAAATTTCAGTTTTTTTTCTTCATTTTTTCCATTTATTAAATTCCACAAATGATTACGTGGGAATTTTATTTATTTCTAATTAAGTAAATACACACATGGCATGTCACATAGTAGTTAATTTGGTTAAAATTGGCCAAAAGGTCACTATTGTAAAGGGGTAAAATCTTAGGGGGGTCAAAAAAAAAAAATTTATTAGGAGGTCAAAATTGCAACATTGTCAAACTTAGGGGACCAAAATTGTAGTTTAACCTAATAATAATAATAACAACTAGACTTTTGACCAGTGCACGCACGGGTCTTTTCGATCATAATAGAAATCGATAAATGATATTTGACTATTTATTTATTTAATCACAATATAAGTACTGGGGCAATTATTCTCTTTTTTTCTTTATAATAAAAAAAAATCTCTTCTTTTTAATTATAAAGAAAAAAGAATATAGTATTTGTTAGGTTACCTAATGCAATATTTTAGAGGGAAATTATTAGGTTAAGTTGCTGCAGACGTAATAAAATTAATAAATAAGAAAAAAAAGTCTAGAGAAACAATAGATATATACAAACGATGATACAGCATGATAGAAATGAAAAGTTCATCAGTGAAATTTGTTAGGTTAATTTGGTTCGCTGCATTTTAAATGGAATTTGTTAGGTTAAATTGCTGAAACCTAATGCAACATTTTAGAAAGAAAATATTAGGTTAAGTTGCTGCATATTTAACAAAATTAACAAATAAGGATAAATGAATCGGTCACAAATGAGTACAACCAGCATTACATACAGTACTAACTAACCAAAACTAAAGGAATTTAATATCTATATTTCAACAAACTAATCGAGAAAGCATCTATTTCTTTTATATTTATCGGATGTGTATCACCTATTATTGGATGTGTAATTCCTCGGATCAATAAACTTCCTGGATTCTATCAACTTAAGAAATACGACTTTGCGTCATTGTTAACTCGATAGCAATCAAGAATCCCAATGAAATGTCGAGAATTTTTGTTATACCACAATCTAGTGGTGGTGGGTGGGTCGCAACATTTGTACAATATGTTGACTCTTTGGATTGCAAAATAAAAAAATTGAGAATCAAACTAAACAAGATATGATACTTTTTTTTGGTTTAGTTCGATTTAAATTGTTGGTTTTGTCGATTTTTTCCGAACTTCTTACATTCGTAATTGAATCAACAAACCAAACATACTACTAATATCTTTTCACTTTTAGAAGAGTTTGAGTTATATCACGATATCTTTATTATATATATAGACTAAGTAATTACGCAAATTAATTAATTTAAAGTTTAAGGTTAATTGTTCAAAATGACTATTTAATATACACGAAGTCTAAAAAATTATCATGTAAAGAAAATATTGATTCTACCTTTGTAATTTAAGATTCTTTCTATTTTTTACCTTCTATTTTTCCCCGAGGACATAAAGTTTAGAAAAGTGCCATAAAATATGATTTTATTTTCATGATTTTTTACAACCATGTTTAGGACGTTAAAATATAGTTTTCCACATAAAATTAAAATTTTGTGACAAGGGATAGGTTAATTATGAATTATTAAAGTAACAAGACTTCAAAAAAATAAACAACGGAAATCTCGACCAACAAATCAAACTTTGCATTGATTGTTTGCAAAGACGTTTATAAAAATAATTTCTTGAATGCTTCACAATGAACTTTGGAATCAATATTCCTCTTTACGCTGGTATATTAGCTGCGATTATTGCAATTGAAGTTGTTGATAGCAAAGGCCGATCAAACTTATGGTTGAAAACATGCTCAAAGCTAGTATACTGGGATATCAAGTATCCTTAAAGAAATATGCTCTTCTCACAACAAATATTGTTCACCCCACTGAGTTGACGAAAGTAACCCTATGTGACTTAAGTCACACTCGATATTTTCAACGTGAGTTAAGTCACGTTGAGTCTAACGTGAGTTAACTCACGTGGGAATGATGTACTTTTTTGGTACAAAACTCATCAGTCCAACACTCTAACGACCATTGTTTTCCCTCATCACCTCCAAAAACCCAAAAAGTGTGAATTTTTGGAGCAAAATCTTCACTTCAAATCATTGCAAATCGTCAGGAAGCATACCTTAAACTGTTATATATACAAAAGAAATGTGTATGAACCTTACCTTAAAGACTTAAATGTATTTTTCTTATTTCTTTTTGATTGAGAAGTTTTGATACTATCTATTTTGTGGCATTGTTCTTGTGCTTTGAGTATGAACCAATTTGGATAAGGAAATTGACCCTTACACTAACATTTTAGGTATCAAAGAAGACATGGTGTATGCTTTGGTGTTTTTGCTTGAAGCGCGTGCGGGGACGAAATTGGGTTTTTATTGAATTGTAATTTTAGAAGTAATTTTGAAGGATATTAGTTTAAAAATTTTAATTAAATTATGTTAAGAATTTTGTATAGGTTTTTCTAGAATATATATTATTGATGAAATAAATAAATAGTAGTGTTTTTCAGAAAAAGAAAATGATTTAGGCGTAATGTCTTGGATCAAAATTCAGGGCGTTACAAGGAAGAAACTAAAGCTTAAAGGCACGGGCTCAAGGAAATGTGATTATCCATTTAGGTTGTGTGGTTTCTTTGAGAAGGATACAAATGATTGGTGGTTGGCAATGCTTAGTGGAATTCTCAACCATGAGTTGGAGCCAAAGTTAGTCGGTCACCTTCTTGCGAGTAAAATAAAACAGGAGGAGAAGAAAAGATTTGTCGACATAACAAAGAGCTTTGCATTGCCTATGAATATTCTCACGGATTTGAAGCAAAAAAACAAAAAAAAAGTTTGACGAATATCAAACAAGTGTACAATGCGCGAACTAGATGGTGCAAGGGGATAATAGGTGACAAGACGGAGATGCAATACTTTATTTCAAAGTTGGAGGAGCATAAATACGTCTATTTCACAAGAGAAAATAATGAGGAAACCACTCTTAAAGACATATCTTTTGCTCACCTAGAGTAAATTAATATGCTTAAGAATTTTCCGACAGTTTTGGTCATGGACCACACTACAAAAACAATTTCTACTAAATGCCGTTATTTAAGATTTTTGGTTTCACCTCTACCAACATGACATATTCTGTTGGTTTTGCCTTCTTTTCCTTTGAACAAGAGGATAACTTAACTTGGGCACTCTAGATATTAGTTGGTCTTTTGTCCTCAAAACTCAATATGCCTAAGGTGGTTGTCACCGATAGGGACAATGCTTTGATGAATGTCATTGCCAAACTTCTCCAGGAAACAAACACTATACTTTGTTATTTTCATATTGGGAAGAATGTAAAATCTAAGTGCATCATGGATTTAAGAGTCAAAGAGAAGCCTAAGGATGTATAAGTTAATGAGAAAGAAGTGAAGGAAGCGAATGAGGAGAAGCATAGTGATGTTGTTGACAAAATGGCTTGGAAAGATTTTCTTGAATCTCCTATGAAGGATTCATATGAAAATGTCTTATTGTGATTCAAAGATGTATGCAAACAATTTCCAAAGTTCCTTGCATATGTTGAAACCACAATATTGAACATCGTTCAGGAAAAATTTGTGAGAGTATGGAAGAATAAAGTTTTGCATCTAGGGTGTAGAACCACCAACATTATTGAATCGGCTCATGGAAAGTTGAAAACTATTTAAGTAGTAGTATGGGAGATTTGGCATCATGTTGGGATGAAATAGACGAAATGTTGGCTATCCAGCTTAATGAGATACAAGCAAGTCTTGGGAGGAACAAAACTGTCTTGAAACACATATATAAAAGATACTTTTTTTACTCTATGAGGAAGCAACACACTGAAAGGCATTCGACTTTGCTAAGGAAGATTGCGGTTGTGTGTGAAAGACATTGTACGAGTTACCTTGTGCATGTATTATTGACATGAGGTGAAAGTAAAAATTGCCTATTCTGTTGGATGACGCACACCCTTATTGTCAAAGGTTAAGTGTACATAGAGAAGAGGTTGATGATGATTTTTTTCGTGATGGAGGAGTAGAATTGCATTCAAGAACGTCTCAAAAAAGTCTCTTACAAGATGAAACTCCACATCAAAGAGAAGATGTGTCAACTAGAATTTTCGGAAGACATAGTGTTATCTCCATCTCCAAGAAAGGTGGTAACCAAAGGAGCGCCTAAAAGGGTGAGGCTACATTGAAAGAGACATCCACGGGTCGAACCCCCTCTAGGTGGGAGTGTGTTGATTCTCAATTTTCCGATAGTCAATCGTCACAAACCAAGACATCACTTCCAAAGACGAAATGTGCACGTATTGGAACTTACTCCCGCTCACAAGCTTCGAAGCCTACTACACAAACTTTTTGGGATTTACCATACATTATACAAATGCCAAAGATCATGAGACATTCCATTGAAAATATTGTGAATGTTAAAGGGGATGCTAATTGTGGATTATGGGTCATAGCTAGACACATGATGATGGATGAAGAAAATCATGTATTGGTTCGTAGTGCACTTATTCACGAGTTGAAAAATAAAAAGAGTGATTATTTGCCGATATTTGGATCGGAGAAGCATTTTAAATATATCTTGGATGATTTACACCCTCCTACAAATAGTGGTGGAATTGCGTTGGTAGATAAGTGGTTGACATTACCGGATATGGGTCACATTGTTGCAACTTGCTACAATAGAGTAGTTGTTCAATTGGTTTTGCCCAAAAGAGGTATATGTGAGACATATTTCCCAATATGAGGTGCTCCACCATTTAACCCACATTCCAACATCTTCTGTCTTGGCTTAATTTTAGGCGACTTTCTTCATGTTTATCTGAAAGACGGTTGTCCATTGCCACCGTCTTGTGTAGAGTGAAAGAAGCACAAGATTGATGAGTCGAAGCAATGAGAGTTTGCATTTATGGATAGACAGCCTTGTTCAAAAACCTTATGTCTAAGGAGCTCAAGCTAATGAAAAAACCAACAAATGAACTAAATCCAAGCCACTCTGAAAAAACCAAAAGGAGAATTTGAAGTAATTGAAGAAGATAAAGATGATGCACTATCACTAGCTAGTTAGATAGTCTATGACACTTTTTTGTCGGTGTTCGTCCTATTTTTTGTCGATATTACACCGGCATATTTTTTGGTGGCCGGTTATGTAACGCCGATATTTGTGGCCAATATGCAACTAACATTATATGTATACATATTATATAAATATATGAAGTGAAATATTTTTTTTGTGGCCGGTTATGTCACCTCAATTATTGCTTGCATTTTTTGGTCTCTAATTATTCAACTATTTTTTTTATCTTTTATTTGGTGTTATTCTCATACTTGTTATTTCATTAAATTTTGTTAAGTGAAACATGTCTGAAGATGCACAAGTTGAAGTTGAAGCTCATGTCCGATATTGCGCCACGAAGAAGAAGATTAAGGTATTTTTAACCCTCATCGACAAGTTGGACGAGTTGAAGGCACAATTTAACAAATACTTTGTCCATATTGGTGAAAATCAAATAACATCTCATGTATTTGTACATGTGTCATGCGTGAACCTGTGGGAGGATAAGGATGAGGACAATTGAAAGACCGTGTATTTTCCACAAGTTATCCGTGATGATAGCGATGTTGATTACATGTTTATGTTAATGGTTGAAAATAACATTTTACGTCTTTGTGTCCGATCCATTGAAGTGTAATATTTATTAACGAGTAATAGTTTAATGTGTTCGATTTTGCATCCGTAATATTGCATTTTAATGAATTTGCGGATTATGTATTTAACGACGAATTTGTTTAATTTGGATCGTTTATGTGTGATTATGAGATTTTGTGTATATAACGACGAATTTATGTAATTTGGATCGTGTATGTGTCATTAAGTGATTAACGACAAATTAGTGTAATTTGGATCGTTTATGTGTGATTATGTGATTAACGTTGAATTTGTGTAATTTGGATCGATTATGTGTGATTATATGATTATGTTGTTAAAATAGTGTATTTTTGATCAATTATAAGTGTGTATTGATTACAGGTCGTTAATGGTTTTGTTGCATGCAATAAATGTTGTTCTTCAGCTATACCAGTACTAACATTAGTTAACTCACATTGACCTGTAATTAGTGCGAGTTAAGTCATGTTGGAGTTCAACGTGACTTAAGTCCTGATAGATATAGCACCTACGTGAGTTAAGTTATGTAGGGTATTTTTGTCAGTTTATATAGAAGTGATCAATTTTGAATGTTAGAAGAGCAATTTTCTTCCTTCAATGGCGCTTGGCAACTTAGATCCAAATGGAGAATCTGTTTGTATATGTTGAGAAACATGAACTTAGGGTTAAATGTAGCAGGTTTTAATGATATTCCTTTGATTTTTCTTCAGAATTAAGGGAAGAGGATGAGGAGTCCAAAAGAGACCAAACAAATAAATCATGATGTCCCATATTATATTGGTTAAAAGATTGACAAAAGAGTTAGCCTCTATATAGATAGATGTGCAAGATACGGAGCTCCCAATCACCGGATTAAGAATTTAAATATTATGGATAGGGAGGCAATGGGATTAAAGCCATATGACTAGATGTACAATCACTTGCAATAATTAATTAATTTTGGTCAAGGTCAAGTAGTTTAGTGGTTAGAATTCACCTTTTTTTAAAATGAATAAATAAGTTGTTTGGGGTTTTGAACCCGACCTTTACATATAATAATAATGCATGTCTCTGCCAACTGAGCTATGCTCACGGGACACTTGCAATAATTAATTTAAAAGTGTTATTTTAATAAATGAGGTGAAAATGATATATCGAAAACAATAAATATTGAGGACTCGTTTGGTGCGTATGCATAATATTCCATATATGTGCCCTTAAGGGCATAAGTTAACATTTGCCTTTAAATTAAGTGTCAGTTTTAGCCGAAAAATTGTTTTAAAATGAACATCACTTGCACTCTTCAATATAAATTTTTATTTTACTTTCTATTGTATCCTTAAATTACACCAATAGTAAATGAGGTTAATTTAGTAAAATTGTCATGTATTTTGATATCATTATTACATTTCTTAATTTACGTGTAAAAAATTTAAACGACATTCTTTTAAACTTGAATGAGTAAATCATAAAGAAAAAGCGCATTTGACTCTATTTATTTTATTTTTTATCAAGTTTTGACTCAATTTATTGAAATACTTAAACAAGTTTTTTTTTTATAACAACGTGTGAAAAAAGTGAAATAACAAAATAATAAACACCGAATGCTTTTTTTTTTTTTGTGTCTAGCTAAGATTTTCAAAAAACAAAAAACCGGTGGTAAAACTCTAAACACTAATATACTCCCTTCGTCTTAAAATATTAGTAAAAATGACTGACTCAATATAAATTGATGTATTCATTATAAATTTTGAACTAAATAAATTAATTTTTGTTGATCAATTTTTACTGATATTTTGAGACAATGAGAGTTTTTATTTTTTTTAAACTAATTAAACACACTCAATATTGAAAAGTTGAAAATTGCATGTTTTACCCGGTTTTCTAACTTAAGAGTCAACTCATTTAGCCTGCAGCCCATTTACAGCCAAACTATGATAATAACTTTAAAGCTTATATTTGAACAAAGTTTTTTGGCCTTATCCGATAAAGTTCGAAACACATTAGGTTTGTCATAAATGGGTAAGGTACTCCGTATTGACACCCCTACATTGGAGTAAAAATGTTGTGATTGGCAAAATAGAGTTGTTGTATGAGAGATAAACTATCCAAAACGACTTACTTAAATTATATCCATTTGAGATGCTATTAGGATTGATATCTTTATTTGAATTTGAACCTTAAACTTCGTAGTTGTAACTGTAGGATGAGAATATGACATGATGGCCTAGAAGGGGTCTATGAATTAGCCTACGTTAGACCAAATCGGATTTTTTTCGCTAAACTGAGAAGACTTAGAATTTTTTACAAGTATATTTAGCTAAAAAAAAAAAGGCAGGCTAAATGTCACAGGAAAAACATTTTAGGTCTACCAGACCGACCTATCTAAGTAAATATGAATCATAGTTTTTAGATAAAATTAATCTATGATATTTTAACTTAATTTCAGATAACGATTTGATCTTTTATCTTTCTATTTTTATTGCACTTTTGTACTTTAGGTTGATTTACATATATATTTTTAAACTTTAAATTCATGGTTTTATTTTCTTATGACTCTTAATCATTAAATTTATACTATTTTTTATTTTATTTTTGTGTAAACCCTCCGTTTCTAAAAATTGATCCTAGTAATTTGAAATTCGGCTATAAGATAATAATAGTCTCGATCAATAATTGTTTTACTCAAATTCAAACTTGGGTTATTCCAAATGATTCCTTCTTAATAAAACTCATTTACCACTTGAACTAAATTGCTTGAAGCTCGTCTGCTGCCAACTTAGAACGGAAAGGGTTCCAAATTCTATACTCAGTCTTAGTACCATCCTCATTCTGCAGATTATATGTCACAAAATTGTCATGCTATTGTTAATGAAAATAGTACAACTTATATTTGTTTGTTTGTCCGTTATTGTCATTCAAAAACAAATAAAATAGTAAAAGACCAAAATCTCAAAACGATACTCCAACGTAAAACAAAACAAATACTGACACCACTTCAACCTCAACACGCGGCGAAACGAACTCTGTCTCCCTTGCCACCACATCTTTCTTATGTCACCTGAAACAAAGAAAAAATACCCCAAAATCCGTTCCTTTTAATTCCCATAATAATAATAATAATCAATAAATTTAATAAGTAATAACTGTTTAAAAACTCTCTCTCTCTTTCAAACACAACATAAAACAAAACCTCTTAAAACAAAAAACATACAACAAAAAGAGTTACAAACATTTTTCTCTCCCTATGTTTTTTCTCTTTCCTCATTTTTCTTTCTAGGTCTTCAAAAAATTATTCAACATTGATATATTCATTTCATTCAAGCATTCAAATCCAAACCCAGGAAAGAAATTTATTCTATGGGTACACTTTTTCTCTTTCATATAAAAACCATGTAAAAAAAACTGTTCCCTTTTTCAATATTATTATTACCATTGACCCACTTAGTATTATCATATTTTTAATTAATTAAAGATAATCCTTATTTTTATTTATGGTGGTATAATAAAAAATCTTCTCCTAGAAGGAAAGTGCAAAAAAGTTTCTCCATTTAATCAACCTTAGTCAAACGAGTAAAAAATATTATTTTCTTTTGTCTTTTTTTAATAAAAGATGAGCTAATGAGAAATAATATCCATAAATCTACCAAAGACAAACACAAAAACAGACAAAATCCTTTATTATTCATTTTATTTTTATCATCACCTATATAACACATAGTTTCTGCATTTCTTCAACATTATAACTGAGAGAGTCGAGAGCTTCTTATTCACATCTAAAAATTAAGATCAAATATCATTGATCTTAAAAAAAAAGTGTTGAAACCATATTCTCTCATTCATCCATAACTTGAATTTCTCTTGGGTTTGTGGGGGTTTTTGAGAAGAATTTCTTTCATTTTGCTGGGAAAATCATTGATCGATAACAATGTCATCTTCATCTTGGAGTTGCTTTGGAGATTCTCAATCTAATCTACAACGATTTCTTCAATGTGTCACTCCTGTTATTCCTTCACATCCTCTACCTCAGGTATTTTTATTTTTAATTATTTTATTTATTTATTAATTATCCAATTTAATTATTTTTTTTCAATTTTTTTATTTGTTCGATCAGTGTTTGAATGCTTAAGGTGACAATGTTTTCATTCTTCCTCTTTGTATTGTCAATTCATGTGACGGTGTGTGTTTTTGTTTGATTGTGTTTGTGTTGTTTTTTATTTTTTTAATTCACACAAAAGGGACATTTTTGTACTTTCATTAGGTACAAGAACATTTTTGTATTTTTTAAGAGTATTTATTATTATTTTTTGAAAATAGACGAAGTGAGAAAATCATGAAAAAAGTATTGGGATTCAAACTTCAGTCATGACGTCCGGTCTAATAATTTCAACAGTTTTACAGGTTGAACCAAAATTTGTGGATTTAGAGGTATAATTTTATTATACTACTACCAATATTGATCCATTGTTATTATCATTCTCTAGTTTCTTGTTGTTTTTAATCGTTTCTTAAAGGTGTGCCTGTTACGGACATTAATGAACTAAAAATGAGTTTTTAAACTTAATACATTAATTCAAAACACCAACTTTTTTTTAAAGTTGAAACGATAACGAAGGTTAATAATACTTTCGGATAAGAAAGTTAAGAATACTTTTTTTTTTAAATAAAGATATGTTTCATTTTCAACTTGGCTTATTTTCAGTTTTGAACTTTCAACAAGTGAGTTTTGCTATGATTCATTTTTCTTAACAGCATTCCCTTATGTTGGGTTTATTAGATTTAAATTATGTAGCGTTTGACTCATTAATTTTTTTAATAAATTAAATGCATTACTTATAAAATTAAGTATTTTTTGACAGAAAATAATAATAATAATACTAGTATATGCTACTCCAAGTAATGCTTAACTAGTACATGGATTTTTTAAAGAACTAGTACATGGTTATACACATTGGCAATGGTTTGACTTGTGATTTCATTAATAAATCATTATTTACGGTTTCATTAGATTATTTTTTTATTATACACGATACGATACCCGTGGGAATTTATGTTGTACAACGCACATCAAAAAATGTCTTTTAAAGTGTGGTCGATCCGACACAAAAGCTACTCTTATTGTGAAAATGACATTCACTACTGTATTTTTCCCACATGTTTTAGTGTAGAAAAATTAAAATAAGAATTATTTTTTTGTTGAAATAAGGAATATTTAGTAAATCTGAAACAATGTGCTTATAATTTAAAAATAAATGAATATGCATTTTTTTTAAGAGAGTATATGCATTATTTTTATATATTTTTTAAAGAACATTATTATTTTTTTTTTTATTATTATTATTTTGACCAAATTAATATTATCATTATAATCTTATTTTAGAAAATTATTAGTATTTTAATTATTTGTTGTCATGCTTCTTAATCCACTATATTAGTCTTTTTATTGTTAATGAAACATTACCGTTGACTTTTCCCCCTTAATATTGTTTGATGAAAATATACCGAACAATCAAATTTTAAGAAACACTTTGCTTGCACTAATTTTTTTTTAAAGACTTTAATTGCACTAACTATAATGCATTAATCTGGTAACACGTGCAAATCTCCTGGAATAAGTTAGTGAGACCTTTTTTTGTTTTAATTCCATAGTTTTTTGATTTAGTCAAACATACAGTTAATGGGAAAGATCCATATAAAAGTTTGCTTAATTTATTGCTTTGAAGAAAATCCGTGGGTGGTTTTGTTTTGTTATGACAAGAATAAATTTTCTTATCTAAAAATGATTTTATTTGAAAACTTGTGATACTTTGTGATATGATAGAAAACAAAGGCCAAACTTTAGATAATATTAAAAGAAAATATTCAAAATTGAAAATAGTCACACGTCTTCTTGGCAGCTCTAGATTGCCCCACGTGTAGTGTGACAAGAAAATTGATCATATATTCCAGAAAAAGAATATAAACTTGATCATATCCTATTTTTATATTTGTTGGTACAATTGCCCTGGCTTTAAAAATTATGTTCATATATACGGGTTTTAGTATTTTAGTTTACTTTGTGATAAACATATTATTGAGGAAGATACTTCTACTAGGATTTCCCATTTTCTGGTTTTAAGTTAGTTGCACATTGCTTGTGTGAATATGTTAATGTATTGAATTCATTGTTGTGGGTTTGTGTGTAATTTTTCGTACTCTCGAGTTCTATCTGCACATTTTTTGTGGTAAGCTGAATCTATTTTGTGGTTAATATATTTTATTTTGATTTGTTAAAAACAAAACTAGTTACATATTGCAATTTCCTAAAAATAATGTCACATTGAAATGTTATAACTAGGGATGGCTTGTATATCCGCGATTTTTTATTTCTTATTTTACAAAATAGGCCGCAATTTTTGGCGGGTTGCACTGAAGTTTCAAACGTATTGCTAATAGTTGGTCTGCCGTGCTTAACTTGCTGAAAAAATAGGATGGAGACTGGTTGGTGCGGGTCGGTCTGCCAACTCGTCAACTTATTATTTTTTAATATCTTTGTGTTCAATGGTTTGACACAATTTAAAGTGGAGCAGTCCAATAACTCATCATAACGTAGCTTAATCAATTTGTTTTGTTTTAGAGAACAAAGTTTTAGTTGATTAAAAAAGTGTTAATGAACCCGACGATGATTAGATGATATGAAACAAAAAATTTCCAGCTCAATCAGCTAGGGTTCTCACGATCATATCTAAGCCTAAAAGTATAACAATAATATTAAAACTCGTAGAATAAGTTTGTCGTCCATTTGAGTCTTACACAGTCTCCACAACCGTGTCAGATGGGCAAACAAAGGCAAAAAAATGCATACGGATGCTAGCACGATTATTTCTTGGTTGTTATGAACCATTTCTTTATTGGATGCACCATTATTAATTTCTTAATTGATATTGCTTATAGTGGTTAGCAACTTTATTGACTGTTGTGAGTTTTGATAGAAAATTGTTATTCTATTAGAATAAAGAAAAGACCTTGAACGGTTAATTTGTCATCTTGATTTTCTTTGATTTACCATTCTATTTGCAGAGTGGCTTTGATGATAAAAAATGGCAGCCCATTGATAAGGACTCAATTGAGTGCTTCACTCTGAAAGATCTGTTTGACCGTTTTTCTGAATGGAGTGCATATGGTGTCGGTACACCCGTGATATTGGAGAATGGTGATATTGTGGAACACTATTATGTTCCATATCTATCAGCTATCCAAATCTACACCAATAAGCATGTTGCAGATTCTCGGTATGTAGTAAACACGGTTGTATGTTTACTAGTATGGATAAAGTTTCATGTTATCGATTGTTATCAATGTGGTACAATTTTTTACACTTGTCAAATACTTAACATCCATGTTTCTCTTTTTTAGGAATCGCAAGGAGGATAATATTAGTGATGGAGTTGAATGTGAAAGTGATTCATGGAGCGATGATAGTGGAAGTGACAACATGTCTAGATCAATAAGTAACAATTCAAGCAAATCTTGGGATGCTATTTCTGATGACTCAAGCTCTGATCAAGATGACTCATGTAAAAAAAAGGATAAGCTTGGCTATCTTTACTTAAACTATACTGAGATGACTTCTCCTTACATGAGAGTTCCACTTATGGAGAAGGTAACATTTTTATTGGCAATATTGTCATGTAATATTATCTTTTCACCACCTCAATTAAGTAGCAATATATTTAGATGTAATTTTATATTGAATTTAGACTATACATCAAATTTAATTGGTCTTGTTTCAGATTCCTGAGTTAGCTGAAAGCTATCCGGAACTAATGACTTTGAAGAGTGTTGATCTTTCCCCTGCAAGCTGGATGGCTGTTTCATGGTGAATATATCTTTATGCCCTTGATCTAAAATGTATGGTTTCTGTTGGTTTTCAAGGGTAGAAAGATGATATGTTCTTGTTTGGTCATGAATAGGTACCCGATATATACTATCCCTAGTCGAAAAAATGACAAGGACATGGAAGCATGTTTCCTCACTTACCATACATTGTCATCATCTTTCCAAGGTATTTTAGTATTTCATTTAATATTGTCATTTCCTTAGTAGTTATTTCCGTTACTTAGGAGGTGATATGATCACGAATAGTATATGCTCGCAACATTTATGACATGTTTCTTTGTATCACATTTGTATGTCGTTTACTCGTGTTCTTCATTATTCGAAAATATGTTTAGGTCAATATGAAGTTTGTTAAATTTGTTCTTTGTTCGTTCATTGGAATCAATCATTGTTCAATCACTTTGTGTATGGTCAAAGTATATTACGCAACCCTTGAAGTAACTAATGTTAAATTTAATTTGAATATGCAACGAGATGTTATGACATCAATGAACTTTAGAGAATGTTATCAACGTATTCTTTAACATTCTCCTTCTCTTTCTAAGTTTCTATATTATTGGTTGGAATTTATGTAGTTGTCTTTATTTAGGCAAAGATCCCACCACATAGGAAGTGGATCCCACAAAAATTAGAAAGATCCACCTAAATTCTGGTCGATATCAAAATGAGTGTCTGATAATGTGTAGCTAGCACTCTTCATGGATATTTAATGTAATTTCATGCAATTTTTTTTTTGAGATTGTTAGTTATAAATAATTATATGTGATAAATACTAAATACTAATTAAATTACAGTATATATACTCAATATCTTTTCATGTTGTTATGTTCACATATTTTTTTATGCAAAGCTTCACGTTAGCTCTTGTGTGTATATGCAGACAGTGCAATGGAGCATGATGGCATGGACATGGAAACAGACATGGACAATGACATTGACAAAGATGATGTATATTGTTCCAATGGCTGGGAAAATATTGTGGCAGAGGATTGCAAGAAAAACAATAGTGACTCTATTTCTCTACCTCCGTTTGGGCTAGCCACTTTCAAAATGCAGAGTGATCTTTGGCTAAATACTGATCCAAATGATTATGAAAAGATATCAGATCTATGTAGTGCTGCAGACTCATGGTTGAAACAGCTCAATGTCCACCATCATGACTTCGACTTTTTCACATCGAACTCTGTCGAGTAAATTGGTGTGTCCATCTTTACCTGACTATCCTTTGATTGAGCTTTGAGATTCTGATGAGAATGGGCTGAGGTTTATGTCCATCCATCAAAAAGAAATTAGGTTTAACTTAGTGCAATTTTAAAAACATTTAGAAAATTTGGAGTTATATATGTCAAAAGGGTGTATATAACTTCTAAAAAAAATGTAAAGTTTTTTGTTAATTAGGGCTAGTGTTTTTACCTACCGTTTTTTGTTTTTAATATAAGCTATTTTCCTAGAAACAAGATAACAACTTAGTACATGTAGCTAAACTATGATCTATATGTTATGTACTAGTCCTCTTTTTAATACATGGACTAATGTTAGTTTTGTATATCCTTGTTCTCTTATTTTAACTTTAGGGCATAAACAATGGTATGTGTTTGGAGTAAACAACTTAATTAAACAACTTTTATATGAATTTTAATTAAGTTGTTTATATAAGCTAAGAGGAATATCTTAAAATGTTGATGACATCTACAAGGAAAATGCAATTAAGCTCTGGAGGGCAAGACCTTGAAACCATGCTTCCTGATCCATTTTGCCTCCATACTTTGCTAATCAACCAGGGCATGAATTCCCATCTTAAGATGCGGGTAAAACCCAGTCTTCAATAAGGAGTGTATGGAAAAAATATTATTTTATTATTATTATTATTATTATTACTATTATTTTGACCAAATTAATAATATCATTATAATCTTATTTTAAAAAATTATTAGTAGTATTTTATTATCTGTTGTCACGCTTCTTAATCCACTATATAAGTCTTTTTGTTGTTAATGAGACATTTCCGTTGACTTTTCCCCCTTAACATTATTTGATGAAAATATACCAACCAACCAAATTTTAAGAAACACTTTGCTTGCACTAATTTTTTTTAAAGACTTTACTTGCACTAACTTGAATGCATTAATCTGGTGACACGTGCAAATCTCCTGGAATAGGTTAGTGAGACCTTTTTTTGTTTAAATTTCATAGTTTTTAGATTTAGTCAAACATATAGTTAATGGGAAAGATCCACATAAAAATCTACTTAATTTATTGCTTTGAAGAAAATTTGTGGGTGGTTTTGTTTTGTTATGACAAAAATAAATTTTCTTATCTAAAAGTTATTTTATTTGAAAACTTGTGATACTTTGTGATATGAGAGAAAACAAAGGTCAAACTTTAAATAATATTAAAAAAATATATTCAAAATTGAAAATAGTCACACGTGTTCCTGACAGCTCTAGATTGATCCACATGTTGTGTTACAAAAAAATTGATCATATATTCCAAAAAATAATAATAACTTGACCATATCATATCTTTATATTTGTTGGTACAATTGCCATAGCTTTTAAAAATTATGTTCATATATACTGGTTTTAGTATTTTACTTTACTTTGTGATAAACATATTATTGAGGAAGATACTTCTACTAGGATTTCTCATTTTCTCGTTTTAATATGTTTATGTATTTGAGTTTAGTCACTTACCTTGTGTGTTTTATTGGTTTCATTGTTGTGGGTTTGTGTGTAATTTTTCGTACTCTTGAGTTCTATCCGCATATTTTTTGTGCTAAGTTGAACTTAATTGGTGGTTAATATAAAGAGAAGCTAAGTACATATTGCAATTCGCTTGAAATTATTAATGAACACATTGTAATGTTATAACTAGGGATGACTTGTATAGTCCGCAATTTTTTATATTTTTTTTTACAAAATAGGCCCCGATTTTTCGTAGGTGTCGCTGAAGTTTTAAATGTATTCCTAATAGCTGGTCCGTCTTGCTTAACTTGTTAAAAAAATAGGACGGAGACTGATTGGTGCGGGTCGGTCCGCCAACTTATTATTTTTTTAATATCTTTTTGTTCAACGGTTTGACACAATTTAAAGTAGTGCAGTCCAATAACACATCATAATCATAATGTAGTTTAATCAATCTTTTTTATATTAGAGAATTAGTCAGTGTTTTAGTTGAAAATAATAATAATAATACTTTTTTTTGAAGAAATCAAAATGGTATATATAACTCTTCAAATAGCAGCTCATAAGCACAAGAGGTGCCTAAGGACCCACTAGGAAAATACAAGTACAATTATAATTACAATTACAATGACAACCAAAACAGAGGGATTAGCCAATACCCAAACAAACAAAAGGGCTTGACCACCACCTCTGCGTACCATGAACAAAAACAACCTTCTTGGCCTTCAGCCAATCTAACGCTAACAATTTGACCTTGTCTAGCAGGCTTGGAACACTCGTAACTATATTGTTGAACAGACGATTATTACGTTCATTCCACAGCACCCAAGCACACAGGAGCCAGATGAGCTGCATAAAAGACCTTCTTGCTTTCCCGTCACCCGACAACTGGATAAACTGGACAAAATGATCAGCAAGCATATTAGAATCCACCCCAGCAACACCAAGCCATCCCCGCACCAAATGCCATAACGGTGCGAACGTAGAACAAGACAAGAATAAATGTCCAACCGTCTCCACGCATCCGCAACCAGAAACACACAAAGAAGCCTCCGCAAGAATAACTCCCCGCCTGACCAAATTAGCTTTCGTTGGTAGCCGATCCCGGATCAACCGCCAGGCAAAAACCGAAACCTTCGCCGGAACCTGAGGATGCCACACCAACTCGGCAGGTAAAGCAGTAGGAGAGTCAGCACCAGCAGTCAGCATCGCATAAGCTCCCCTCACAGAGTAGCCCGCCGCACTGTCAGGAATCCACTCCCAAGTATCTGAAACATTAGGAACCAGAGAAACATCAAACAGTAACGTCCTACACTCCTCTAATAAAGATTCCTCCCACGCCCACAGCCTCCTCCTCCAACTCCAACCCTCCCCATCCAACTCCAGTCCTCTAGCAAACAAAGAAGCCACAGAGATAGTTTTGTTCACAGCCAACTCAAATAAGCGAGGAAAACGCTCGCAGAGCGGAGCTTCGCCCAACCACCTATGCGACCAGAACAACGTCGCGGTCCCATCACCAATCCTCCGTCTAACACTGTCCCTGAACCACCCTCCACCTACATCCCCGTTCCCGTCTCGAATCCTACCAACCTCCCTCCACCAAGGTGACACACTCCGGCCCCCCACCTCCAACCTCCCACCTAGCTCGCCATAACGGGCGACTAAAACACGGAACCACAACCCTTCTCTATCCACTAACAACCTCCAACACCATTTACCTAGAAGGGCAGCATTAAACTCCCTCAGCTTCCTCACCCCCAGCCCTCCATACTCCTTTTTAGAACACAAAGTTTTCCAACTAATCCAAGAAATTTTTCTACAATCCTCACTCCCACCCCAAAAGAAATTATTCAATAAAGATTCAATGGAAGAGATAATACCTGCTGGAGCTTTGAAGAAGGAGAGAGCATAGACAGGCAGAGAAGTGAGAACCGACTTGAGGAGAACTAAGCGACCACCGAAAGAGAGAAATCTACTATTCCAACCCGACAATCTGGATTTAACACGATTCACAATAGGTTCCCAAAACTTGAGGCTCCGCGAATTACCACCTATAGGAAGACCTAGATACACAAAAGGGATCTTACTGACTCTACAACTCAGCACCATTGCGGCCTCGTGCAGCCAAGACTCAGAGATATTCACACCCACCAACAAACTTTTATTAAAATTAACTTTCAGACCGGACATAGACTCAAAAATCACCAAAGCTGCGCGAAGGGCCCGCACATTCGCCCAACTTTTATTACCCACCAACAAAGTATCATCTGCAAATTGAAGATGGGAAACCACCACCCTGTTAACCGTCCCCACCACGTACCCTTGGAACAAATTATTCTCCACCAGCGCATTCATCACGACATTAAGACCTTCAGCTGCAAGCAAAAACAAAAAGGGGGACAAGGGGTCCCCTTGCCGAAGCCCTCTCTGTAAATGAAACTCATTAGTCGGACTGCCATTAACTAGAACAGCCGCAGTAGCCGTAGTTACACATTCGCGGATCCACTTCCGCCATAATACCGGGAAAGACATCGCTTGCATAACCGCATCCAAATAGCCCCAGTCAACAGAATCGTAGGCTTTCTCAAAATCCACTTTAAATAACAACAACTTCTTCTTGAGTTTAGCCGCCTCATCAACAACCTCGTTCGCAATAAGAATTCCGTCTAAAATTTGACGGTTTTTGACAAAAGCTGACTGAGTTTCAGCCACCACACTGCTCATCACCAATCTCAGCCTATTTGCTAAAACTTTAGCAAGAACTTTGTACAGACTTCCCACCAAAGAAATTGGCCGATAATCGTTTAACCTCTGCGGATTGTCCACTTTTGGTATTAGCACTATAAAAGTTGCATTAATACCTTTCGCCAACTTCCCATTACGATGAAACTCGGAAACAAACCTCACCATATCATCTTTTATCTCTGGCCAAAACTCTTTCAAAAACCCAAAATTGACCCCATCCGGCCCGGGACTTTTAAAACTATCACAATCCCAAATAGCCTCCTTAATCTCATCCTCTGTAAAAGGTTTGATAAGGCTCCTTCCTTCACCCACAAGCAAGGTCCTAAACGGAAGATTAGAAATACTTGGTCTCTCCACATCCTGCGCCTTATAGTGTTGATCAAAATGACTGAGCACCGCCTCTCGGACCGGATTAACACCTTCAATACGCACTCCGTCAACCAACACTGAACAGATAGCATTACGACAACGCCGCGAAGACAGGAATGAGTGAAAGAATTTAGAATTAGCATCTCCATCCCTAAGCCATTGGTTTCTCGATTGCTGCCAACAGATGCTGGTATGCATCCTAGAAAGGGAGTGCAGATTGGCCGAAACAGCCTGGAGCTCGTTGCAATCCTCCTCTGACAGCTCAATACCATCCTCTATACCATCCAACTCCGCCATCCTCTCTTTCAGCGCACCTATCTGCGCTGGTAAATTCTGCGAATGGGATAAATGCCACTCCTTCAACGCCGATTTCATCAACTTAAACTTTTCCTTGAGCACGTAACCACCCCACCCAACCACCTGAAAAGAGTTCCACTTACTCCTCACAAATTACTTATAGCCCGGCAAATCAGACCAACATTTGAGGAACCTGGTGGGCCTTGGTCCCCAATTCTCTTCATCAACCGTAAGCAACAACGGGCAATGATCTGATAAGCCTCTCAACTGGGCGACTTGAACACAGTTCGGCCACACAAGACACCAATCTTCAGACAAAAGGAAACGATCAATCCGACTCATCGACTTACCATCCCCTTTAAACCAGGTAAAATCGCGCCCACACAGAGGAAGATCACATAACGCATTCTCAGCAATGAAGTGATTAAACGGGCCGAAGTCCAACACACCACCAGAGGCAGACACCGAACGTCGTTCTTCCTTACGACGAACTGCATTGAAATCCCCACAAACACACACCTTCGTACCCCTCAACAGTTGAAGGCGACGCGAGAGCGCGATCCACAGAGCCAGTTTAGCATTACTACTGCAGGGGGCGTACACATTAAACAGATGAAATTCCTCATTAGAAGAATAAAACCGGCCATGGATATAGAGTACGTGATCGAAACTACTAGAGGACCACACTTCGACCTCCGTCGGATCCCACAACGTCAAAAGCCCCCCAGAGGCCCCTACAGACGGGCGAAAAGAAAACTCAACCGAGTTACCCCCCCACACCGACTTGCACATCCCTTCCTCGCAACTAAAAAATTTCGTCTCTTGAATACACACAACCCAAGGGCTTTTCTCCTTTACCAAATCCCGAATTTCCTTTCTCTTCTCAAGGCCCCCTAACCCCCGAACATTCCAGGAGACTAACTTCATCTCCCACCCCCTCCCCCCAAGACCAACACGACCACCACCTACTCGGCTTCCTCAGCCGGTCCTCTTGACTCTCCCTCCCCCTCGCCATCACCTCTCTTCTTCCTTCGACATCCCTTAGCTAACACATCGAACCTGTTCTGAGGCCCTGTTAATTGCACGCCAATAGATTCACCTATTGCTCTGGCATCCTCCCTCACCACCTTCTCGCTCCCATGCAACACCACCCAATTCTTCCAATCATTAGACACCGAATCTGAAGAAGTAGAAGCGTCCGCAACCTCCTTGGACACCAACGACACCGCCTGTTTCAAACTAGATGATCCTTGAAACTTCCGAGCACTCTTCTTTAAGATATGCATTACCTTAACACGATCTTCTGTCGACATCCTTGCTACCTTTTTCAAACTAAGCACCGGGTGTCTCAGCACCCCATCCACTTTCTTTCGAGTACGAAAAGAGCCATCGACCTGATGCCCCCTTCTCCCGCTCTAGTCGCATCCCTACACCACTCTCGGGACGAGCAAGCACCCCCTGATTCACTATTACAACGGTCTCCCAACCACGACAAACTCCACGGCCCGGTAGCACCTGAGTGATCAGCTCTAGTAGGACACGACGCCGCCTCTTGAGATCTACACCTCCTATTCAAAGGATCTTCAGTCGCATCACACTCCGCTCCAGCTTCAACAAAACCGTCACAATTCTCCTCCACATTCTGCACTCCACAAGCTAAGATCGATGACGCACCCTCACCCGCCTCCGAACCGACATGACCGGATACCCCGAACCAGTCTTACCTCTTTCAGGCGATTTCGAATGATGACCCACACCCACCTCAGCCTCCGACTCCGATCCTACCACACTACCCGCCTCTTGATGCATGAATCCCTGTCCCTCTGCACCTGACAGGTCACGCACAACCTTATCGACGAATATGTTCGTCTCAGCATCCAAACCGGGATCCACCGACACACCATCCTGCTCCGACTGCACATCTTGGGTATCTTCCTCTACTTCGTAAAGACACGCATCATCCCCGATATTAAAACCCCACTCCTCAATAATTTTCACCCTGACCAGATCCCCATCAATCAACACATCTTCACAGCAATTAATAATATCAAAAGACTGTGTAGCTACTAACACTCGGGCATAGTCAAAGCGCTCCTTTCCCACCGTGGCAGCGTCAGTTCGCAAAAAACGTCCACAATCAAAAATACATAATTTAAAAAAGCTGACATTCCATGCGTGAAGCGGAATCCCATATAACCTTAGCCAAGCACCTCGCTGAAATGGCCAAACCTTCTTTTCCCACCGAGCGCAATGCCTAAAGAACAGATCGAAAAACTCCTTAGCGTCAGTGATAATACTGCTAACATCATCCCCGGATGCACTCCGAATCAACACTCTATCCGCACCCATATGCGTAATACCTAAATCTGTGAAGCCCGCATCCACCAGTCTATTCTGAACATCCGGTATGCATTCCCCGTTAACCACAGACGCCACCACCCCGCTACTCGCCCACAGCGAATCCTCCGCACAGGAATTATACTTACGCACCAATTTTTGGATTGAAGGTAGCCCTTTACCGTCTGACAGATAACCACCGTTCCCCTTCGCAGGCTCTGACCCTTCGGAACCGGTCCCCTTCAGATTGACCCTTCGCTTGCGGACATTGACCAAGACATCACCTATCCTAACCCCCTCCGCCACATCCACAGGGCATGCCGCGTTCGCCACCACACCCTTTGGCTCTGTAACCACTTTGCCGGCACCCACGTGTCCTTCCGAAGCATCGTTGGATGCATCTAACCTCGCCACCTCATCCCTCCGAACACCAGGTTCACCTCCACCAGCCCCCCAACACCCAGAGCCCTCACCTGTTTATCAAACCTAGCGACCCTCGCAACTAACTTGTAGTTCCCAAACCAAACAGAGTTAACTGCTTTCAAAAGCTTGCGAACATCTCGCACATTAGAATATCTCACAAAACCATAAACGTCCCCATCCACATTACGCCTAGCTGGAACAATCACCTCTTCGAGAATACCGCACACCTCTAATCCTTTCCGTAGATAAAAATTTGATAATAGAGGCGGAAAATTTTTGAAATAAAAAGTAACGAACTTACGTGATAGAGCCGCCGGGCCCACACCAGCCAAGCCATGCTCCCTACCCCGTCCTGTCGGCGTAAGCGCATCTGCCGCTTCCGTACTCCTACCCATCCGTTCCGCCGCCTTTTCCTTGCTGACAGACCTGGCTTTTCCCCTTCCTTGAGCCACCGAACCAGACCTCCTCAACACTACCGAACCATACTGTCTACCTCCCTGTCCCTTCTGAACAGCACCGCTTCCAACCCGGTAACCCGCACCATACCGACCGCTAGACCAGTCCGAGCTGATCCATTCTCCCCTCCTCCCACAGCCCGCCGTGCGAAACCCAGCCTCACGCTGCCTCCAGCCACCGTCGCGCAAACGCTGTACAGACCGTCCAACATCATCCCTTCCGAACCGAAACGCCTCCCTACCCTGGTAGTAATTCGAGCAGCCCCTGTCAAAATCCACCATGGAATCCGCAAAACCAGATTGCCGGTTGGCAGCCGAAATCATCTCACCAGACCACTCAGTCACCCGCCGTCGATCCTCGCCTCAATCCATCTGTCGCCGCTCTCTTCTTCTTCGTGGTCTCACAGTCAGCCAATCCTCCCCATCCCCCCCTTTTAGTGGCTCACTGCCTGAATCCCATCCCCCCTGTTTGTTCTCTCTTCCGACGACCACCGGTGAGCCATGGTAGCCCGCCGCCGTCGCCTCCCTCTCACAACCTCACAGTCACTCATTTTAAAAATTGAAAAGATTATTTATAATAATAATAATACTAGTATATGCTGCTCCAAGTATATGCTGCTCCAAGTAATGCTTAACTAGTACATGAATTTTTTAAAGAACTATTACATGGTTACATACATTGTTAATGGTTTGACTTGTGATTTCATTAAAAAATCATTATTTATTGTTTTATTAGATTATTTTTTTATTATGCACGATACGATGCCAGTAGGAATTTATGTTGTGCAATGCACATAAAATAATGTCTTTTAAAGTATTTTTTTATTTTTTTTTTGAAGAAATCAAAATGGAATTATATATGTCTTTTAAAGTATGATCAATCCGACACAAAAGCTACTCTTATTGTGAAAATGACATTCATTACTTTATTTTTCCGACATGTTTTAGTGTAGAAAAATTAAAATAAGGATTATTTTTTTGGTGAAATAAGGAATATTTAGTAAAACTAAAATTATGTGCTTATAATTTAAAAATAAATGAATATGCATTTTTTTTAAAGGAGTGTATGCATTATTTTTTATACTTTTTTAAAGAACATTATTTTCTTTTTTTTATCATTATTATTTTGACCAAATTAATATTATCATTATAATCTTATTTTAGAAAATTATTTGTATTTTTATTATTTATTGTCATGCTTCTTAATCCACTATATTAGTCTTTTTATTGTTAATGAGACATTACCGTTGACTTTTTTCCCTTAACATTGTTTGATGAAAATATACCGACCAACCAAATTTTAAGAAACACTATGCTTGCACTAATTTTTTTTTAATGACTTTAATTGCACTAACTTGAATGCATTAATCTGGTAACACGTGCAAATCTCCTGTAATAAGTTAGTGAGACTTCTTTTTTTTTGTTTTAATTCCATAGTTTTCTTATTTAGTCAAACATACAGTTAATGGGAAAGATCCATATAAAAGTTTTCTTAATTTATTGCTTTGAAGAAAATCCGTGGGTGGTTTTGTTTTGTTATGACAAGAATAAATTTTCTTATCTAAGAGTAATTTTATTTGGAAATTTGTGATACTTTGTGATATGATAGAAAACAAAGGCCAAACTTTAGATAATATTAAAAGAAAATATTCAAAATTGAAAATAGTCACACGTGTTCTTGGCAACTCTAGATTGCCCCACGTGTAGTGTGACAAGAAAATTGATCATATATTTGAGAAAAAGAATATAAACTTGACCATATCCTATTTTTATTTTTATTGGTACAATTGCCCTGGCTTTAAAAATTATGTTCATATATATGGGTTTTAGTATTTTACTTTACTTTGTGATAAACATATTGTTGAGGAAGATACTTTTACTAGGATTTCCCATTTTCTGGTTTTAAGTTAGTTGCACATTGCTTGTGTGAATATGTTAATGTATTGAATTCATTGTTGTGGATTTGTGTGTAATTGTTCGTACTCTCGAGTTCTATCCGCACATTTTTGTGGTAAGCTGAATCTATTTTGTGGTTAATATATTTTATTTTGATTTGTTAAAAACAAAACTAGTTACATATTGCAATTCTCCTAAAAATAATGTACACATTGAAATGTTATAACTAGGGATGGCTTGTATAGTCCGCAATTTTTTATTTCTTTTTTTACAAAATAGGCCGCAATTTTTGGCGGGTTGCACTGGAGTTTCAAACGTATTGCTAATAGTTGGTCTGTCGTGCTTAACTTGTTGAAAAAATAGGATGGAGATGGTTGGTGCGGGTCGGCCAGCCAACTCGTCAACTTATTATTTTTTAATATCTTTGTGTTCAATGGTTTGACACAATTTAAAGTGGAGCAGTCCAATAACCCATCATAACGTAGCTTAATCAATGTGTTTTGTTTTAGAGAACAATGTTTTAGTTGATTAAAAAAGGGTTAATGAACCCGATGATGATTAGATGATATGAAACAATTTTTTTCCAGCTCAATCAGCTAGGGATCTCACGATCAAATCTAAGCCTAAAAGTATAACAATAATATTAAAACTCGTAGAATAAGTTTGTCGTCCATTTGAGTCTTACACACTCTCCACAACCGTGTCAGATGGGAAAACGAAGTCAAAAAAATGCATACAGATGCTAGCACCATTATTTCTTGGTTGTTATGAACCATTTCTTTATTGGATGCACCATTATTAATTTCTTAATTGATATTGCTTATAGTGGTTAGCAACTTTATTGACTCTTGTGAGTTTTGATAGAAAATTGTTATTCTATTAGAATAAAGAAAAGACCTTGAACGATTAATTTGTTATCTTGATTTTCTTTGATTTTATCATTCCATTTGCAGAGTGGCTTTGATGATAAAAAAGGCAGCCCATTGATAAGGACTCAATTGAATGATTCACTCTGAAAGATCTATTTGACCGTTTTTCTGAATGGAGTGCATATGGAGTCGGTACAACTGTGATATTGGAGAATGGTGATACTGTGGAACACTATTATGTTCCATATCTATCTGCTATCCAAATCTACCAATAAGCCTGTTGCAGATTCTCAGTATGTAGTAAACACGGTTGTATGTTTACTAGTATATTACAGGTGTGATGCATGGATAAAGTTAAATGATATCGGCTGTTATCAATGTGGTACAATTTTGTATACTTGTTAAATACTTAACATCTGTGTTTCTCTTTTTTAGGAATCGAAAGGAGGATGGCATTAGTGATGGAGTTGAATGTGAAAGTGATTCTTGGAGAGATGATAGTGGAAGTGACAACATGTCTAGATCAATAAGTAACAATTCAAGCAAATCTTGGGATGCTATTTCTGAAGACTCAAGCTCTGACCAAAATGGCTCATGTCAAAAAAAGGATAAGCTTGACTATCTTTACTTAAACTATACTGAGATGACTTCTCCTTACATGAGAGTTCCACTTATGGTAACATTTTTATTGTCAATATTGTCATGTAATATTTTCTTTTCACCACCTCATTTAAGTAACAATATACTTAGATGTAATTGTATATTGAATTTACACTATACATCAAATTTAATTGGCCTTGTTTCATATTCCTGAGTTAGCCGAAAGCTATCCGGAACTAATGACCTTGAAGAGTGTCGATCTTTCCCCTGCAAGTTGGATGGCTGTTTCATGGTGAATATATCTTTATGCCCTTGATCTAAAATGTATGGTTTATGTTGGTTTTCAAGGGTAAAAATAGATATGTTCTTGTTTGGTCATGAATAGGTACCCGATATATACCACCCCTAGTCAAAAAAATGACAAGGACATGGAAGCATGTTTCCTCACTTACCATACATTGTCATCAGCTTTCCAAGGTATTTTGGTATTTCATTTAATATTGTCATTTCGTTAGTAGTTATTTCCGTTACTTAGGAGGTGATATGATCACGAATAGTATATGCTTGCAATATTTATGACATGTTTCTTTGTATCACATTTGTTTGTCGTTTACTCGTGTTCCTCATTATTCAAAAATATGTTTAGGTCAATATGAAGTTTGTTAAATTTGTTCTTTGTTTGTTCAATGGAATCAATCATTGTTCAATCACTTTGTGTATGGTCAAAGTATATTACGCAGCCCTTGAAGTAACTACAATTAAATTTAATTTGAATATGCAACGACATGTTATGACATCAATGAACTTTAGAGAATGTTATCAATGTATTCTTTAACATTCTCCTTCTCTTTCTAAGTTTCTATATTATTGGTTGAAATTTATGTAGTTGTCTTTATTTAGGCAAAGATCCCACCACATAGGAAGTGGAGCCCACAAAAATTATAAAGATCCTCCTAAATTCCGGTCAATATCAAAATGAGTGTCCGATAAAGTGTAGCTAGCACTCTTCATGGATATTTAATGTAATTTCATGCAAAAAAAATTGTGAGATTGTTAGTTTTAAATAATTATATGTGATAAATACTAAATACTAATAAAATTACAGTATATATACTCAATATCTTTTCATGTTGTTATGTTCATATATTTTTTTATGCAAAGCTTCATGTTAGCTCGTGTGTATATGCAGACAGTGCAATGGAGCATGATGGCATGGACATGAAAACAGAAATGGACAAGGACATTGACAAAGATGATGTATATTGTTTCAGTTGCTGGGAAAATATTGTAGCAGAGGATTGCAAGAAAAACTATAGTGACTCTATTTCTCTACCTCCGTGTGGGCTAGCCACTTTCAAAATGCAGAGTGATCTTTGGCTAAATACTGATCCAAATGATTATGAAAAGAAATCAGATCTATGTAGTGCTGCAGACTCATGGTTGAAACAGCTCAATGTCCACCATCATGACTTCGACTTTTTCACATCGAACTCTGTCGAGTGAATTGGTTTATCCATCTTTACCTGACTATCCTTTGATTGAGCTTTGAGACTCTGATGAGAATGGGCTGAGGTTTATGTCCATCCATTAAAAAGAAATTAGGTTTAACTTAGTGAAATTTTAAAAACATTTAGAAAATTCGGAGTTATATATGTCAAAAGGGTGACATGTAGCAATTTTACCTACCCTTTTTTGTTTTTAATATAAGTTATTTTCCTAGAAGCAAGATTACAACTTAGTACATGTAGCTGAACTATGATCTATATGTTATGTACTATAGTCCTTTTTTTAATACATGGACTAATGTTAGTTTTGTATATCCTTGTTCTCTTATTTTAACTTTAGGGCATAAACAATGGTATGTGTTTGGAGTAAACAACTTAATTAAACAACTTTTATATGAATTTTAATTTAGTTGTTTATATAAGCTAAGAGGAATATCTTAAAATGTTGATGACATCTGCAAGGAAAATGCAATTAAGCTCTGGAGGGCAAGACCTTCAAACCATGCTTCCTGATCCATTTTGTCTCCATGCTTTGCTAATCAACCAGGGCATGAATTCCCCATCTTAAGATGCGGGTAAAACCCAGTCTTCAATAAGGAGTGTATGGAAAGAACATTATTTTATTATTATTATTATTATTATTATTATTATTATTATTATTATTATTATTATTTTGACCAAATTAATATTATCATTATAATCTTATTTTAAAAAATTCTTAGTAGTATTTTATTATCTGTTGTCAGGCTTCTTAATCCACGATATTAGTCTTTTTTATTGTTAATGAGACATTACCGTTGACTTTTCCCCTTAACATTATTTGATGAAAATATACCGACCAACCAAATTTTAAGAAACACTATGCTTGCACTAATTTTTTTTAAAGACTTTACTTGTACTAACTTGAAAGCATTAATCTGGTAACACGTGCAAATCTCCTGGAATAGGTTAGTGGGACCTTTTTTTTGTTTTAATTCCATAGTTTTTTGATTTAGTCAAACATACAGTTAATGGGAAAGATCCACATAAAAGTCTACTTAATTTATTGCTTTGAAGAAAATCCGTGGGTGGTTTTGTTTTGTTATGACAAGAATAAATTTTCTTATCTAAGAGTGATTTTATTTGAAAACTTGTGATACTTTTTGATATGAGAGAAAACAAAGGTCAGACTTTAGAAAATATTAAAAGAAAATATTCAAAATTGAAAATAGTCACACGTGTTCCTGGCAGCTCTAGATTGCTCCACATGTAATGTGACAAGAAAATTGATCATATATTCTAGGGTAAATACCTCTTTTCGTCCCTGTAATATTAACGAATTCCGGTTTTAGTCCCTATAAAAAAACATTTAGATTATGTCCCTGTAATTTCATATTCTTCCAATTTTGGTCCCTCCTTTCATCACGTCAGCAGAATCTGCATAAATTACGTCCCTGTAATTTCAGATTCCTCCCGCTTTTGGTCCCTGTAATTTCAGATTCCTCTTGTTTTGATCCCTCGTTTTACGTGCCATGTATGCAGATTCTGCTGACGTGGTGAAATGAGGGAACAAAAGTGGAAGAATCTGAAATTACAGGGTCATAATCTAAATCTTTTTTTTACAAGGAGTAAAACCGGAATTCGCTAATATTATAGGGACGAAAGTAGGTATTTACCCTATATTCTAAAAAAGAATAATAACTTCACCATATCATATCTTTATATTTGTTGGTACAATTGCCATAGCTTTAAAAAATTATGTTCATATATACTGGTTTTAGTATTTTACTTTACTTTGTGATAAACATATTATTAAGATACTTTTATTAGGATTTCTCATTTTCTGATTTTAAGTTAGTTGCACATTGCTTGTGAACATGTTAATGTATTTGAGTTTAGTCACTTAGCTTATGTGTTTTATTGGTTTCATTGTTGTGGGTTTGTGTGTAATTTTTCTTACTCTTGGGTTCTATCCGCACATTTTTTGTGCTAAGCTGAATCTAATTTGTGGTTAATATAAAGAGAAGCTAAGTACATATTGCAATTCGCCTGAAATTATTAATGAACACATTGTAATGTTATAACTAGGGATGGCTTGTATAGGCCGCAATTTTTTTCGGGGGGGGGGGAGTGAGGAGTGTTCTAAAATTACTTGGATCAAGTGGAATACTGTTTGTTCTAAAAGGGAGTTTGGGGGTGAGGAAGTTGAAGGAGTTTAATATAGCTTTGCTAGGGAAATGGGGCTAGAGGATGTTGGTGGATAGAGAGGTTGTGGTACCGTGTTTTAGCCGCCCGTTATGGCGATTTAGGTGGGAGGTTGGAGGTTGGGGGCCAGAGTTGTTCTACGTGGTGGAGGGAGGTGGGGAGGTTGCGTGAGGGAGGGGGAGATGTAGGGGGTGATTGGTTTGGTGGCAGTGTGTTTAGGCAGGTGGGTGATGGTGTTGGTACTTTGTTCTGGTTACATAGGTGGTGTGGAGATGTCCCTTTCCGAGAGAGGTTTCGTCGGTTGTTTGATCTAGCTGTTAATCAAGCTATTTCGGTGGCGGAGCTGTTCTCTCGAGGTGTGGAGGAGGGAGGGGAGGGTTGGGTTTGGAGGCGTAGGTTGTGGGCATGGGAGGAGGAGCTTTTAGCGGAGCTTAGGACTTTATTGCTTGATGTTTCTTTGTTGCCTGATGTTTCAGATAGATGGGTGTGGCTTCCTGATCCAGTAGGAGGTTACACTGTCCGTGGTGCTTATGATCTTTTAGCGGAGGGTAGCAGTCTTCCCGTGGATGAAGCTTCTGAGTTAGTTTGGCATCCCCAGGTTCCTCTGAAGGTCTCTATCTTTGCTTGGCGTCTTCTTAGAAATCGTCTTCCTTCAAAGACAAACTTGGCAGTTCGGCGGGCTCTTTCTCCAGATGTGACTTTATGTGATTTAGGATGTGGCCTTGAGGAAACATCCGAACATTTGTTTTTGACTTGTCCGAATTCTGTATTTTTGTGGCAGCAGGTGCGTAACTGGATAGGTTGCATGGGAGTGGACTCCACTCATTTGTCCGACCACTTGTTGCAGTTCACTTTTTTGATTGGTGCGGGAAAAGCGAAGCGCTCCTTTTTGCAGCTGATTTGGCTCCTGTGCACGTGGGTCTTGTGGTTAGAACGCAACAATAGAATTTTTAATAATGTTGTATCTGATGTACCCAGATTGTTAGATAAGGTTAAATTGTTATCCTTAGGTTGGCTCAAAGTTAAGAAGCCGTTGTTTATTTTTGGCTCTTTGATGTGGTGGTCAAGTCCTTTGGCTTGTCTAGGTATTGGCTAAACCACAGTTTTTGTTATTATCTTGTGGTTGACTATTCTGTACTTTTGATAGTAGTTGTAGGCACACCTTGTGCTTGCAAGTGCTATGGTTTAGTAATATAATCCCATTTTGATTTCTTCAAAAAAAAATAGGCCGCAATTTTTTATATTTTGTTTTTACAAAATAGGCCGCGATCTTTGGCAGGCTGCGATGAAGTTTTAAACGTATTTCTAATAGATGGTCCGTCTTGCTTAACTTGTTAAAAAAATAGGACGGAGACTGGTTGGTGCGGGTCTGTCCGCCAACTCGTCCACTTATTATTTTTTTAATATCTTTTTGTTCAACAGTTTGACACAATTTAAAGTGGTGCAGTCCAATAACCGATCATAATGTAGCTTAATTAATCTTTTTTGTTTTAGAGAATTAGTCAGTGTTTTAGTTGATTAAAAGAGGGTTAACGAACCCAACGATGATTAGATGATATGAAACAAGTTTTTTTCAGCTCAATCAGCTAGGGATCTCACAATCGAATCCAAGCCTAAAAGTATAACAATAACATTAAAACACGTAGAATAAGTTTGTCGTCCATTTGAGTCTTACACACTCTCCACAACCGTGTCAGATGGGAAAACGAAGGCACAAAAACGAAAGCACGTGTTTCTTGGTTGTTATGAACCATTTTCTTTAATGGATGCACCATTACTAATTTTTTTAGTTGTTATTGCTTATAGTGGTTAGCAACTTTATTGGCTTTTGTGAGTTTTGATAGAAAATTGTTATTCTATTAGAATAAAGAAAAGATTTTTTACGATTAATTTGTTATCTTGATTTCCTTTGTTTCTATCATTCCATTTGCATAGTTGCTTTGATGATGAAAATAGCCAATGGCAGCCCATTGATAAGGACTCAAATGAATGCTTCACTCTGAAAGATCTATTTGACCGCCTTTCTGAATATAGTGCATATGGTGTCGGTAGACCTGTGATATTGGAGAATGGTGATATTGTGGAACACTATTATGTTCCATATCTATCAGCTATCCAAATCTACACCAATAAGTCTGTTGCAGATTCTCGGTATGTAGTAAACACAGTTGTATGCTTACTAGTATACTGCCTGTGTGATGCACGGATAAAGTTACTTGTTATCAACTGTTATCAATGTGGTACAATTTCGTACACTTGTCAATACTTAACAGTCGTATTTCTCTTTTCTAGGAATCGGAAGGAGGATAATATTAGTAATGGAGTTGAATGTGAAAGTGATTCGTGGAGCGATGATAGTGGAAGTGACAAAATGTCTAGATCGATAAGTAACAATTCAAGAAAATCTTGGGATGCTATTTCTGAAGACTCATACTCTGACCAAGATGGCTCACGTCAAAAAAAGGATAAGCTTGGCTATTTTTACTTAAACTATACTGAGATGACTTCACCTTACATGAGAGTTCCATTTATGGAGAAGGTAACATTTTTATTGTCGATATCGTCATGCAGTATTTTCTTTTCACCCCCTCATTTAGTTAGCAATATATTTAGATGTAATTGTATATTGGTTTTACACTATGCATCTAATTTAATTGTTCTTATTTCAGATTCCTGAGTTAGCCGAAAGCTATCCGAAACTAATGACCTTGAAGAGTGTTGATATTTCCCCTGCAAGCTGGATGGTTGTTTCATGGTGAATATATGTTTTTGCCCTTGCTCTAAAATGTATGGTTTATGTTGGTTTTCAAGGGTAGAAAAATGATATGTTCTTGTTTGTTCATGAATAGGTATCCGATATATACCAATCCTAGTCGAAAAAACGACAAGGGCATGGAAGCATGTTTCCTCACTTACCATACATTGTCATCATCTTTCCAAGGTATTTTGTTCTTCCATTTAATATTGTCATTTCGTTTGTAGTTATTTACGTTACTTAGGAGGTGATATGATCACGAATAGTATATGCTCGCAACATTTATGACATGTTTCTTTGTATCACATTTGTTTGTCGTTTACTCGTGTTCCTCATTATTCGCAAATATGTTTAGGTCAATATGAAGTTTGTTAAATTTGTTCTTTGTTCGTTCAATGGAATCAAGCATTGTTCAATCACTTTGTGTAAGGTCAAAGTATATAACGCAACCCTTGAAGTAACTACAGTTAAATTTAATTTGACTATGCGACGACATGTTAAGACATCAATGAACTTTAGAGAATGTTAGCAACGTATTCTTTAACACTCTCCTTCTGTTTCTAAGTTTTTATATTATTGATTGAAATTTATGTAGCTGTTTTTATTTCGGCAAAGATCCCATCACATAGGAAGTGGAGCCCACCAAAATTAGTAAGATCCACGTAAATTCCGGTCGATATTAAAATGAATGTCTGATAATGTGTAACTAGCACTCTTCATGGATATTTAATGTAATTTCATGCACAAAATACTGTGAGATTGTTAGTTTTAAATAATTATATGAGATAAATACTAAATACAAATTAAATTACAATATATACTCCATATTTTTTCATGTTTTTATTTTCACATATTTTTTTATGCAAACTTCATGTTAGCTCTTGTGTGTATATGCAGATAGTGCAATGGAGCATGATGGCATGGACAGGAACACGAACATGGACATTAAAAGTGTTCAGCAATACCACGTTTTGAGTTTTGATGATAACAAGGTATTAAAAGTTGTCAATTGGATATTGCTAATATTTGTTTAAGTATGCAGGATATCAATCAAGATTTATATCTTAGAAGGTATTCTGTTTGAACAATTTTAAAGAGCAAAGATCCAGAGAAGCTTGTTGCTTGTGAAGACTGTATTGAAGAGAGTCTGAAGACTGTATCGAAGAGAGTCTGAAGACTGTATCGAAGAGAGTCTGAAGACTATCAGAGTCTGAAGACTATCAGAATCTGAAAACCAAGAGAGTCTGAAGATCATCAGAAGCTAAGTGCTACAGTGAGTCTGAAGCCTGAAATATGAAGATCTGCTAACAAGGATTTCTAAAGGCATGACGATGCAAAAGAAACTCTCATTTGGAGTAACGGCTAGCTTCAAAGTCAACTTGAGCGTGGGATGCTCAACGACAAGGAATGCAGGCCAGTACAGAGTACGTTGTACGAACTTTGTTTCCACTACTCCACTACCTCGTACAGTTTGGCAACTGTGTCTACCGGTATTAATCTTCAAAGGGAATGGAATTCAAATTATGCAATTGAAGGACTATTACCATATCAAGCAACAGATCAACAGCCATTGATCAAGCTTCAGAAATCATCATGATGTGCTGGATGACTCAACATCTCTTTCCTACGCCTATATAAAGGATAGAAGACTTGAAGAATTGTTGGAATCCACAACTGAAAAACTACGCTGCATTGCTTTCGTATTCAACTGAGTCTTAACAAAAACACATCATCAACTTAGATTATTCTTACAAACTGAGTATTCTAGAATTTCTAAGTTAAACAGAAAAACAGAGTCTGTCTTTGTTTGAAAGAGTCTGTCTTTGTTGTAATAGAAACACGTTTGATTGTTTGTCAAGTGTTTCAACTCTATTCAATTTTCTGTAAATTGTGTCAGAAGTCTCTTGCTTGTGTGCTTGAGCAAAGAAGTCTCTTGGCTGCGTCCTTGAGCAAAGAAGTCTCTTAGTTGTGTCTTTGAGCATTGGAAGTCTCTTGCCTGCGTGCTTGAGCATTGGAAGTCTCTTACTGTGTGTTTGAGCAACTTGTAATAGATATTACATTTTAGTGAGCTCTCCTTGGAAGTACAAGGGGGACAGGACTACTTCCGGTTTATGGAAGGAACCTGTATAATTGCTTGTGTTCTCTCTTCTCTCTATCTCTTGATTATTTCCGCTGCATCAGAACTTAATCTCCCATCAGACTCTGATCTCCTTCAGACTCTGATATTAAGGAATTAGATTCTCACTCTTCAAGAGCTACGAAAAGCTAACACAATTCAACCCCCCCCCCCCCTTCTTGTGTTTTTCTCACATTCAGTTGGTATCAGAGCTCCGGCTCTGTTGTCATAGCACTTAATCGTGTGACAAAAAAGATCCAGAGAAAAACATGTCTTCCAGTGAACCTTCTTCTTCTGGTGCTACTTCTGGTGCAGCTATACCATATGACTATGGATCCAATAACAGCAGTAAGAAAGCTGATTATGGAAAAATTCCAAAGTTCAATGGTGATCCTGAAGAATTTTCTTGGTGGAAAACCAACTTCTACAGTTATGTCATGGGTCTTGATGAAGAACTCTGGGATATACTTGAAGATGGTGTTGGTGACTTACAACTTGATGACGAAGGTGCTGCCATTGACCGTAAACTTCACACTGCTGCTCAAAAGAAAATCTACAAGAAACATCATATCATCAGAGGAGCTCTTGTCACTACTATTCCTAAATCGGAATACATGAAGATGAGTGACAAATCTACTGCTAGAGCCATGTTTGCTTCTCTCTGTGCTAACTATGAAGGAAGCAAAAAGGTCAGGGAAGCTAAAGCTCTTCTATTAGTTCATCAGTATGAACTATTCAAGATGAAAGATGATGAAAGTATTGAGCAGATGTACTCAAGATTTCAAACTCTAGTATCTGGTCTTCAGATACTAAAGAAGAGTTATATAGCTTCTGATCATGTTAGCAAGATTCTAAGGAGCTTACCCTCTAGATGGAGACCTAAGGTCACTGCAATTGAGGAGGCTAAAGATTTAAACACTTTAAGTGTTGAAGATCTTGTAAGCTCTCTCAAGGTTCATGAGTTAAGTCTCAATGAACATGAGTCTGCAAGAAAGTCCAAAACCATTGCTTTAAAATCAAAGGGAAGATCCTCAAAGGCTCTCAAGGTTGAAGAGTCTGAAAATGAATCTTCAGCTTCTGAAAGCTCAGAGGAAGATCCTGATATTGCAAAGGAAATGGCTATGCTTTCAAGTAGAATGCAGTACCTTGCTAAGAAGAACAAGAGATTTCTGAGCAAGAGCAGTGGGAAGGGTTTCAAAAAGGAGGAACAGAAAGATTGCTTCAACTGCAAGAAAACTGGACATTTTATTGCTGACTGTCCAGAGCTGCAGAAGGAGAAATCAAAGTCAAAAAGGCCGACCTTCAAGTCAAGCAAGTTTAAGAAGCAGATCAAGAAAAGTCTGATGGCCACCTGGGAAGATCTTGATAATGAGTCAGGGTCTGAGGATGATGATGCTGATGGTGAAGCCAATGTAGCTGTTGGACTAATGGCTACAACCGAGTCTGTTAAAGAAACACCTAAGGCAGAATTAGATGCAGACTCTGAAAGTGAAACAGAGGTATATTCTGAACTCACAAGATCTGAATTAATAGAGTCTATCAAAGAACTTCTTGGTCATTTTAAAGCTAAAACCACTGAGTTGAAGAAAGTCAAACAACAGCTTGATAAGCTATCAAAAAGACATAATTAAACTCTGTTGGAGTTAAAAAGTTTAAAAGAAGAAAATGACACTTTATTGATCAAGAAGTGTAGCTGTAAATACTTGAGTGAGCAAGATGTTGCTTTGCAAGAATTTATTGCTACTGGAATTGACAGATCAAGGGTTGCATCCATGATCTATAGCATGTATCAGAACAGAGGATAGGGTCTTGGATTCATTGGAGGAAGTTCAAATGAAGTGACTCTGAAACCTGGTCCTGATGGAGCCAGAGAAGCGTTGAAAAATCTCTTTGTGAGTGAGTCTGATGAAGTCAACACAGTGACTCATTCAGAACCTACAACTTCAAGTTCTAAGGTTCTGACTAAGTCAAAATCTCAGAATGTAAAGTTAAAAGTTCTGAAAAACTTTGAACCTAAAGCTTCAATGATTCAGACTCTAAAACATTCAGAGTCTGATAAACGGACTCTGAAAAAACCAGAGTCTGAAAAACAAAAGCCTAAGTTTCAAAGAAGAGAAACTGTGAAAGGCAAGTTGAAACCTAAACCAAACGGTTCTAAACCCAAGGTATGGGAGAAAACACTTCCAATGACTTCAAGACGCAACTTACGAAAGGAGTTCAACGGTTCAAAGACTAACCCAAGAGGACCCATGAGAATATGGGTACCTAAGTCTGAAATTATTGATGCTGCAGGTATGTCTAAAAGGACTAGAAAAGCAGAAGGCTTGGTACCTGGACAGTGGTTGCTCGCGTCACATGACGGGAGAAAAGTCTATGTTTCTAACCCTAACCATGAAAGAGGGAGGAACTGTGGGATTTGGAGGAAACCAGACTGACAAAATCATTGGTACTGGAACCATTGGTAACACTCTGATCTCAATCAGTAATGTGTGGTTCGTTGATGGACTTAGACATAACCTACTGAGCATAAGTCAATTATGCGACAGTGGTTATGATGTCTTGTTTAATAAGAACAACTGCACTGTGGTTAACAAGGATGATCAATCCATAGTCTTCAAGGGAAAAAGAAGAAACAATGTCTACAAGATAAAATTCTCTGAACTGACTGATCAGAAGGTAGTGTGCCTTTTGTCAATGGGTGATAAGAAGTGGTTGTGGCATAGACGGTTGGGACATGCTAACTGAAGATTAATCTCTAAGCTTAGCAAGTTGCAACTTGTCAAAGGCCTACCAGACATTGACTATCATTCAGATGCTCTTTGCGGAGGATGTCAGAAAGGGAAAATTGTCAAGAGTCCCTTCAAGCCAAAAGAAATTGTTTCTACTTCCAGACCCTTGGAGTTACTTCATATTGATTTATTTGGACCAGTTAACACTGCATCCTTATATGGAAGTAAATATGGACTAGTCATTGTTGATGACTACAACAGATGGAGTTGGGTTAAGTTTCTGAAAACTAAAGATGATTCATATTCTGTGTTTAGTAAATTCTGCATCCAAATTCAATTTGAAAAAGAATTGAAAATCTTGAAAGTCAGAAGTGATCATGGAGGAGAATTTGAAAATGAGCCTTTTGAGGTTTTCTGTGAAAAACATCGAATTATTCATGAATTCTCTGCACCTAGAACTCCACAACAAAATGGAGTTGTAGAGAGAAAGAACAGAACCTTACAAGAAATGGCTAGAACCATGATCCATGAAAACAATCTGGCTAAGCATTTTTGGGCAGAAGCTGTAAACACAACTTGTTATGTTCAGAACAGAATCTATATTAGACCTCTGTTGAACAAAACAGCTTATGAACTCTTTAAAGGAAGGAAACCTAACATATCTTATTTTCATTAGTTCGGATGTAGTTGTTATGTTCTGAATAATAAAGTCTATCTAAAGAAATTTGATGCCAAAGCTCAAAAGGGAATCTTCTTAGGTTACTCTGAACGCTCTAAGGCATACAGACTGTATAATTCAGAAACACAATGTGTTGAAGAATCTATGCATGTCAGATTCGATGACAAAGTGGCTGGAAGTGAAACTCCAGAGCAAGATGAAAGTTATGCAGGATCTCAAGATTCTGATGATAACTCAGAATCTGATCAGATTCCAGAATCTGAAGATACTTCAGAAGCTGAAGCATCCCCTGAAGTTCCTAATGAAGAAGCTTCTGAAGAAGCTCAAGATGGTTCTCAGCAAGCTAGTCAATCCAAACAATCTTTCAAATACAAGTCTTCGCATCCAGAGGATCAGATTATTGGCAATAAAGAAAGCCCCAGAAGAACTAGATCGCATTTCAAACAAGAAGAGTCTGCTTTGGGATTACTATCTGTTATTGAACCAACCTCTATTGAAGAAGTACTTGGAGATGAAGGATGGATTCTGGCAATGCAAGACGAACTGAATCAATTCAAAAGGAATGAAGTATGGGATCTAGTAGCTAAGCCTGAACACAAGAACATCATTGGAACCAAGTGGGTGTTCAGAAATAAGCTTAGTGAACAAGGAGAAGTAATCAGAAACAAGGCCAGACTTGTTGCGTAGGGCTACAGTCAACAAGAAGGCATTGATTACACAGAAACTTTTGCTCCAGTTGCAAGATTGGAAGCAATCAGGTTACTTCTTTCCTATGCAGTTAATCACAACATAACCCTGTATCAAATGGATGTTAAGAGTGCATTTCTTAATGGTGTCATTTCTGAAGAAGTGTATGTCAAACAACCTCCTGGCTTTGAAGATTTAAAACATCCAGAGCATGTTTATAAATTGAAGAAATCACTCTATGGCTTGAAACAAGCTCCCAGAGCTTGGTATGAAAGACTGAGTAATTTCTTAATTCAAAATAACTTTGAACGAGGGCAAGTTGACACTACATTATTCAGCAAGACTCTGAAGAAAGACATTCTTATAGTTCATATTTATGTTGATGATATCATTTTTGGTTCTACAAATAGTTGACTTTGCAAAGAGTTTTCCAAAGTAATGCAGGATGAGTTTGAAATGAGCATGATGGGAGAATTGAAGTTCTTTCTTGGAATTCAAATCAACCAATGCAAAGATGGAGTCTATGTTCATCAGTCCAAATACAGGAAAGAACTTCTGAAGAAGTTCAATCTTGAGGATTGCAAAGAAATGAATACTCCAATGCATCCAACTTGCACTTTGAGCAAAGAAGATCAAGGAACCAAAGTTGATCAGAAGCTGTATAGAGGTATGATTGGTTCTTTGTTATACCTAACTGCATCCAGACCAGATATTTTATTCAGTGTATGTCTGTGTGCAAGGTTTCAATCAGATCCTAGAGAGTCTCACTTAACAGCTGTTAAGAGAATCTTTAGATATCTGAAAGGAACTACCAATCTTGGACTTCTTTACAAGAAATCCTCTGACTACAAGCTAGTTGGATTCTGTGATGCTGACTATGCTGGAGGCAGGATTGAAAGAAAATCTACCAGTGGCAATTGTCAATTCTTGGGAGAGAATCTGATATCCTGGGCTAGCAAGAGGCAAGCAACCATTGCTTTGTCTACAACAGAAGCAGAATACATCTCAGCTGCTAGTTGTTGTACACAGCTACTCTGGATGAAACATCAGCTTGAGGATTATCAAATAACTGAAAACTCTATCTCAATTTATTGTGATAATACGGCAGCTATATGTTTCTCTAAGAATCCAATTCTGCATTCAAGAGCAAAGCACATTGAGATTAAACATCATTTTATAAGAGACTATGTTCAAAAAGGAATTTTAGATATTCAATTCATTGATACTGATCATCAATGGGCTGATATATTTACTAAACCTTTATCTGTTGAAAGATTTGATTTTATAAAGAAAAATTTGAACATGCGTTATGTCTCTGGGTAATGTGCGCCTCTGAAAACAGAATTCAGACTCTGAAAAATATTCAGAAGCTAATTGAGAATCAAACTCTCTTTTGGAGACTCTGGTAAACATAAGCTTCTGATAAACCTTCAGACTCTGGTAAGGAATCTTAGACTCTCAGAAGCTCGTATTAGTGGAAGCATGATTGTTGAGTTTAGTAACACCTGCCCCACTACGGTGACAGTTACTTTATAGTTTCTCAGACGTGGCCTGTCTGTATTGGGTAAGAACTCAAAGGGCAATGATTTCATTACGTTAAACAAGTTACCTTCGCATTGTCCCAATACTTTTACGGCTGCATGCTATATGTATTTATTGTTTGTGTTTGTTTGTCCCCTATTCTTTCCAAACAGTTATCAAACTTTTCTTCTATAAATACCTATCACACACAACTTACTTCTCTTTTCACTCTTTGATTTTTTCTCTAAACAATCTTCTTGTTTTCAATCTCTGTAAAACTTTTTGTTCACAAAAATCAAACCTAGAAACCTCTCAATGGCAAGTGATCTCATCCAATCTGGTGTACTAGTCAAAACTGGAAAATCATATGTGATCAAACCTAGAACGATGAATCTTATCAAAGAAACTCTGGAAATTCAAGTTGAATCTCCAATAGATTTTGGCTCTCTTAATCGTCACGGAGTTGACAGATCTTCTCATTTCTTAGCACAAGGAATGATGAACTATTTTGGTATGTTGAATGGACCAACATATCAGGAGTTGGTAAGAGATTTTTGGGTTAGGTCAGAAGTCTTCGACAAGGATGAAGCCACGATTGAAGAAACAGCTGCAGTTATGAACAACCCTAAGCTGGCTGGCAAAAGCAGAGAGGAAATGGGTCTAAGACCGTACAAGGGTCTTGAAATAAGGTCTGCTGTGATGGGGATTCCAGTCCTTATCACTGAAGAGGTGGTTGCCAGGGCTTGTCAAGTGGAGAATGTAGGTAAATTTCAGTGGAATGTCCAGAAGAAGAGTGACTGGACCGTTATCTGCAACAAACTTCTATTTGAAGGGAGACCCTCAAATAAACTGGTTGATATGCATCCTGAGCATAGGGTGCTTTTGAAGATCATACTGGACAGTATGCTTCAGAAAGGAGGAGGAACAGACACTCTGTCTGTTGATCACAAAGTTCTTCTTTATTTTCTGATAAACAAAATAAAGATAAACTTTCCAAGGTATGTGATGCACCACATGTGCTGGGCAATAAAGAAAAGCCAATCTGAAACCAGAAGGCAAGTTCCTTTTGGAAGACTAATCTCTGAGATTCTGTATCAAGGAGGCCTCTTGAAGGTCTTATCAGAATCTGGTGTTGTATCAGATATTCATCTTGGAACTGTGACTGGGAGAATCATCAACGGTAAAACTCTTCAGTACAGGAAGATTGTCAGAAGATTCAATCCTTCTAAGCATGATATGAGGGAATCTTATGTGCAATCTGACTTGATGATGGACTTCCCTCCTATTTCCAAAGAAGATAATACTGAAGTTCTTGCAAGATTTGTGGTGGATTACTTCAAGGATACTGGTAGAATAATCAACTATTCTGCCATTCCTGAGACTGCTGGAGGAAGACCTCTAAAGGTCAAAGGGAAAAGGACCAAGGAAATGATTCTCAAGGAAGAGGAAGAGAAGCAAGAGCCTCTCAAGAAGAAGATCATGTTTACTGCTCTTCCAGGAGTGACTATTGGTGCCCCTAAGACCATAGCTCCCATGCCTTCATCAGTATCTTCTGCATCCAAGGAAATCAAGGATAGGATAAAAGAAACTAAGGATGAGAAGAAGGCTAAGAAAGATGAGAAGAAGGCAAAGAAAGATGAGAAGAAAGCGAAGAAAGCGAAGAAAGGCAAGGGTGACAGAGATTATGTGAAACTAGCTGAAGAGATTGCTGAATTCCTTGATACTGACTCTGATGGTGAAGAAAGTCAGATCAAGAAGAGAAAGGTGGATGTGGTTCCTGTGGCTAAGGATGTAGCACAGAAGATAGGTACTTTTGTATCTATGATTGAGGATGAACATGCTGCTGGCAAGGCAATGGCAACAGAAGTGGTTGCTGAAGAACTAAAGGAGGAAACTGTTAAAGAAGCTGCTAAGTTGCTTGCATCTGCTCTGAAACAGAAGAATCTGGTAGCTACTGTAGAAGCTGATTTATCAGAAGCTACTGTGTCTGATCATCATGTTTCTCCAGAAGCTGGTATAGGCACCTCTGGTAATGTAGCATTTAACTCATCTTCCTCTACGAATCAAGAGTCAGAATCTGATTCAGAATCAGATAACAAACCCTTGAGCCAAATTCTTCCCTCCCTCAGAAATTCATCCCCCTCACCAATCAAACCCCTATCATCCCATAACCCACTGGACCCCAAAATAGTTGAATATGTTGATTCAACTATGGACAGAGTTGCTCAAGACACCATCACAGTGTCTATGAACTTACCTGCTGACCACCCTGCTCAACCATCGTTTCTCAAACCACTTCAGGCAATTCAACCTTCTGAAAAGCCTGAAGTAACCATTCAATCAAAACAACCATCCCCCCAACCTGAGCCTATTTGTGTAGACTCTCCAGACACCCTAGATTCTCTTGAGAAACACCTAGGAGGAGAACTACCAAAACCCCCTGCAAAATCCAAATCAACAAAAGCTACAAAATCTGTTTCCAAACCAGACCATGTACCTAAACCTACAGAAATTCTCACCTTAGCTTCTGTTGAACCCTCAGAAACTGTTGAAGAACAAGTTTCTGAAATTCTGGAACAAGCTTCTGATATCCTATCAGAACCTGTAACAGAATGCATAGCAGAACCTGTGTCTAAAACAGTTCCTGAACCTCTTTGTGATCCTATAACAGTTGTACCTGGTTTTGAAGCCTATCTAGCTTTAAGAGCCTCTCAACCCTCAACTTCTGAACCTCACGACCTATTTGATTCAAACAGGATAGATGAGTTCTATGCTTCATCAAACTCTAAGCTCAAAGACATTATTGAGCAAAGGTTTAGGCATATCCTCAATGTAAGCTATGAGGACAAGTTCTCTACATTGAAGACTGAATTTTTGGATTTTGTCACCAAAATTCAGAAGGCTGCTGCCAAAGAACAAGCAATTGTTACTGCCAAGCATGTGGAAGAGGTCAAGAGTGCTGAGAAAGCTAAAACCAAGAAGAAAGCTCCTATTCTGCGGATTAGGGATAAACCATTCTTTGATGAAGATCAATATAATCCAAGAGAATCAATGGTTTTTGACTCTTTGAAAAGAAGACTGCACAGAGTTCAAGAAGAAGCAAGACTTGAAAGAGAAGCTCACTTAAGAAGAACTGAGGCTTTGGAAGAGATTGTCAAGAAGCAGCAAGAGGATCTCCAGAAATTGATGGATCACCTTGCCAAACAAAACCAACCTTAGTTTAAATTCTTTATGTTTTGTTTGTAACCCTTGTCTGCTGTTTACTTTTTCTTCTGAACTGTTTTTGCTTTCAAGTTTATACAAGTTATTATTTGATCTTATTTGCATCTAATATATTTTGTGCTTTGATTCTTCTATGTTTTTCCCTCTGAATTTCATTTTCCTTAAAATGTGTTTATATCCTTACCTAAAGTCATTTAAAAAGGGGGAGGAACTTGTTTCTAAACCTTTTCGTTGATGACAAAAGGGGGAGAAGGGAAAAGTATGAGATTTGTGACTTTTTGATTATCTGCATATTGCAAGCTCTATGTAAAAGTTAAACGGAAATTTGCGAAAGGTGCTTAGTTAAACTCTGAGCCCCTGCTTTTAGAATCTGTTCTCTAATTCGCTTATTATTCTGAGAATGAATTCAACTGCTTATGAAAATGAATTTAATTAACTTGGATAGAACTTAGGGGGAGCTTACAAACCTCAACTTAAGAACTATCAGACTCAGGGGGAGTCAGAGCTTACAAACCTCAGACTCTGAGCTTACAAACCTCAGACCCCTTAAGTCAACTTGTTAATTAGATTAACAACAATTGACCTTTTAAATACTAATGTTTGTCATCATCAAAAAGGGGGAGATTGTTGGAACAAAGGTGTTCAACAATACCACGTTTTGAGTTTTGATGATAACAAGGTATTAAAAGTTGTCAATTGGATATTGCTAATATTTGTTTAAGTATGCAGGATATCAATCAAGATTTATATCTTAGAAAGTATTTTGTTTGAACAATTTTAAAGAGCAAAGATCCATAGAAGCTTGATGCTTGTGAAGACTGTATTGAAGAGAGTCTGAAGACTGTATCGAAGAGAGTCTAAAGACTGTATCGAAGAGAGTCTGAAGACTATCAGAATCTGAAAACCAAGAGAGTCTGAAGATCATCAGAAGCTAAGTGCTATAGTGAGTCTGAAGCCTGAAATATGAAGATCTGCTAACAAGGATTTCTAAAGGCATGACGATGCAAAAGAAACTCTCATTTGGAGTAACGGCTAGCTTCAAAGTCAACTTGAGCATGGGATGCTCAACGACAAGGAATGCAGGCCAGTACAGAGTACGTTGTACAAACTCTGTTTCCACTACTCCACTACCTCGTACAGTTTGGCAACTGTGTCTACCGGTATTAATCTTCAAAGGGAATGGAATTCAAATTATGCAATTGAAGGACTATTACCATATCAAGCAACAGATCAACAGCCATTGATCAAGCTTCAGAAATCATCCTGATGTGCTGGATGACTCAACGTCTCTTTCCTACGCCTATATAAAGGATAGAAGACTTGAAGAATTGTTGGACTCCACAACTGAAAAACTACGCTGCATTGCTTTCGTATTCAACTGAGTCTTAACAAAAACACATCATCAACTTAGATTATTCTTACAAACTGAGTATTCTAGAATTTCTAAGTTAAACAGAAAAACAGAGTCTGTCTTTGTTTGAAACAGAGTCTGTCTTTGTTGTAATAGAAACACGTTTGATTGTTTGTCAAGTGTTTCAACTCTATTCTTTTTTCTGTAAATTGTGTCAGAAGTCTCTTGCTTGTGTGCTTGAGCAAAGAAGTCTCTTGGTTGCGTCCTTGAGCAAAGAAGTCTCTTAGTTGTGTCTTTGAGCATTGGAAGTCTCTTGCCTGCGTGCTTGAGCATTGGAAGTCTCTTACTGTGTGTTTGAGCAACTTGTAATAGATATTACATTTTAGTGAACTCTCCTTGGAAGTACAAGGGGGACAGGACTACTTCCGGTTTGTGGAAGGAACCTGTATAATTGCTTGTGTTCTCTCTTCTCTCTATCTCTTGATTATTTCCACTGCATCAGAACCTAATCTCCCATCAAACTCTGATCTCCTTCAGACTCTGATATTAAGGAATTAGATTCTCACTCTTCAAGAGCTACGAAAAGCTAACATAATTCAACCCCCCTTCTTGTGTTTTTCTCACCTTCATCCCCTATATTTATATCGTTGGATGTTAAGTAATGTTAATGTCGCGTATTTATCTTAGGTAGACTAAACAAGTGATGAGGCCGTTGGGACGTGACTAACCTAGAAGGTTGGAAGCTGCACATGTTGATCACACGGTGATCCTTACGTGTGGGGTCTATAAATCTCGGTTAACTAGATTTATCCCTCCTAAGTCTGGTTGTACCTGCTATTCACACGGTGATCTTTACGTGTGGGGTTTTACTGTCTCTAAGGTTATTTAAAGCATAGACTTTATATTGGCGTTCCAAGTTTTCCAAAGGCAATTATGGGCACACTAAGGTTATACGCGCACTACGATATAGGGTTATTAATCCTATATGATTCCGCCACCTTCATACGGATTATTAGTGTGGGTCATGTCTAATATTCCACCAGGTCTACCCATCTATGAATCTTAGGACACTCATAGCACACTCTCTCTTTCTCTCACTTACTTAATAGTTCTACAAACGGGCAGCTCTAATCTACGTCTACCTTACCAAGGGTTTAAGAGAATGGTTCTATTTAGGTTTATTCTCCGGAGTCGCTTGTTTCCTTAATTACTAACCAGTTACATCCTAGGTTTAGCAGAGTTACTACTCAATCTTAGTAATGTCACCTCCTAAATACTTGCTTGTCACCTCCTTAGAAAACATTACAAGAGTCCCGAAATCGTAGGCAATCGTTCTAATACTCCTCCTTTTCGCTGCTAAAACCTATTGAAAATGACTAAAAAACATGCTAAAAATAATGTAGGATGACCTGTCATCATGGGGTACAATAGTTGAAGGGGCTGAATGTGTTGGTCTTGAATGTGGGGATGCTGATTTATTGGAAGAGAATGCAACATAAAGAGTTTGTGAAGAGGAAGAATAGTTTGAAGAAGAGTAAGTCGAAGATGATGATACTAGTTCTTCTCCAATTACTCCAGATGAAGATTGTAACACCCCGTTTTCCCAACATAAAATTTCATAATTAAATCAGAGTATCACATAAAACGGAATGCTACATTTCTTAAAATCTCAAAAATGGAATAAATAATAATTTATTCTAGTCAAAATTATTTAAACTTCGCAGCGGAGAAAATTCAAGTTAACATAGAAATTCTGGCTCGCAGGCCTAATCAAAAGTCTCAACATAATTCAAAACTACCACTTATTCATGTCAGTTCAAGGTAATACGTAAGGAATAGAAAATATATAAAAGTCCCCATCCCGTTACGTATCAGAGCACCTAGGGACACAGTGAGGGTAGCCACTCACAACAGCAACAGCAGCTAAAGCCTAATCACCTGCAAGTTACCCATAGGGAAGACAACATTTCCAAGCAGAAGGGGTTAGATTCACAAAACAAAAACATTAAACATATAATTCAACAATTATATTTAACAGCATAACTTCATCATCATAATATCACAACAACAGTCAAGTAACATCTTAATCAACATCATAATCAACATCATAATTTCTACTTAATAGTTTGACTCGACAATGCAACCTCGACTCGACTTATGCAACTTAGACATCTTAATCATGCATGTGGTACCATATTGAGTATAAATATACTCCTAGAGCATAAGCTCTCGTCGCTATTGAGCATAAAAATACTCCTAGAGCATAAGCTCTCGTCGCTATTGAGCAAAAGCTCCTAGGGCATGAGCCCTCGTCTCTGGATGAATATGCATGGACCCAACTTCTTAAATCTTAGACATCTCAAATGAACTCCAATAATTTGGATTATAACATCATAAATCTTATAACGACACATGCAGCTTTTAATTATTAACCACATGGCAGCATGGCAGCAATCAACATCTCATATAATTCAAAGAAAGCATATACAAATGTATAGGTCACTATAACAAATCAAGCATCAGTTAACAGCTCTACAGGTCGTCTTAATATTTCAGCACTTAATTCTAATCCAGGGGTAATCTTATAACTAATCGTGCGACAAGAGTCGCATTATTCTAAAAGGTAGTCTGATACAGAACTACTCGCTATGGCGAGTGGGATCTCTCGCCTCGCGAACCATCACAGGGGTTACTCGCTACGGCGAGTGGAATTGCTCGCCTCGCGTACCATCAAGGGTAGCTCGCTATGGCGAGTTGGGTTGCTCGCCTTGCGAGCTTCAGGGGTACTACTCGCTATGGCGAGTTGGGTTGCTCGCCTGGCGAGCTCATGGGTGTTACTCGCTATGGCGAGTAAGATTGTTCGCCTCGTGAACCTTCTAGGGGTTGCTTGCTATGGCGAGCTGTTTGGCTCGCCTCGCGAGCTGATGAATACTCGCCGTGGCGAGCTGGCCGCTCGCTGTGGCGAGCGACGACAGAACAGTTACGGGGTTACGAGGGTTTTCACCCAAAACTCCAAATTTCATCCTATTCCTTCCCAATTTCGACTATAAAGATGTTTAGGGGTTATCCTATGGTCTGTAAACAGTTTTCTACAACATTGGTACAGTTTCTCATCATCTAATCATCAATTCATCACTTTTTGACCTAATTCTTAAGTCTTAATTTCTCATGAAAAACTCTTAAACATGTTAACTATAATCATGAATCATAAGCTTAATGTAATTGCAATGCTAGGCTCACCCTTACCTTAAGAAAATTGAGCAGCAGCCTCTCTGGTTCTTCTCTTCTGTTTTCTCCCATTTTCTCCCAAAACTCTGAATTGTACGTTCTGTACAATTCTAAACCTAATTCCCCCTTTTAAACCTCTTTTTGTTTTATTTTATCTTATTTCCTCACAACTTTATCTAATTCTAAAACAAACCCACAACTTCACATTTATTTTATTTTCAAATCTTATTTTATTAAACAATAAAATAAGTCACAACACCTCATAAAAATCACATAAATCATATACTTCATTTAATTCACACAAAATCATATAAATGTTATCTATACTATATAAAATAATTTAAATAATTAAAACGGGCGTTACAAAGATGATTATTTGAGTCCGGTTAAAGGGAGGATAAGAAAGAAGCCAACTCGGATGAAAGATTACACAAGTGGTGAAGGGTTATATGAAGAGGAAGGTAGTAATCTTGTATTGTTTACTACTACCTCTAACGATCCTATGTGTTTAGAAGAAGATGTTAAAAATGAAAAATGGAGGGAATCTATGACATCAGAGATCAAATCCATTGAGAAGAATGGAACTTTGGAATTCACTACACTTCCAGTCGGAGAAAAAACAGTAGGAGTGAAATGGAAATTTAAAACCAAGCTGAATGAGAAAGGTGAAGTTGATAAATATAAGGCTCGACTCGTGGCCAAGGGATACGCACAACGATTTAGGATAGATTAAAATGAGGTATTTGCTCCAGTAGTTCGATGGGACACAATTAGGATCATTCTAGATCTTGTTGCTTGTAAAGGGTGGATTATGTATCAGCTTGATTTGAAAAGTGCATTTTAGCATGGGGAATTAAACGAAGTTGTGTTTATTGAGCAATCTCAAGGCATTGAAGTGAAGGGAGAAGAACCCAAGGTCTATAATCTAAAAAAGGCCTTTTACATACTCAAACAAGCTCCACGTGCTTGGTATAGAAATCTCGAGTCCTTCTTCATCAAGGAGGGTTTTCAGAGATGATATAGTGAACACCCCTTATTCACAAAGGCAGAAAAAAGGTGGGAAATTTCTTGTAGTGAGTGTGTATGTTGATGATCTGATTTACTCAGGGAATGATGAGACAATGTTTAAAAGGTTTAAACACTCAATGAAACAAGAATTTGATACGTCTGATCTTGGAAGAATGAAGTACTTTCCTGGTGTGGAAGTGGTGCAAGGCAGCGAAGGAATTTTCATAAACCAAATAAAATATGCTAATATAGTGCTTGAAAGGTTTGGTATGGAGCAATGAAATCCTGTGAAAAATCCAGTTGTGCAAGGTTTTAAACTTGGAAAAGATGAGGCTGGTACTAGTGTTGATGCAACTACCTATAAACAAATGGTGGGTAGTATGATGTATTTAAAATCCACCAGACCTGATTTAGCATATGTAATGAGCTTAATCAGCAGGTTCATGGAGAGACCGATAAAGTTACATCAACAAGCAATTAAAAGAGTTCGGCGCTACTTAAAAGGTACTGCTGAGTTAGGAATATCTTACAAGAGGGGAGAAGAGAAGCTGATGGCCTACTCAGATAGTGATTATACATTGGATGTTGATGATTGAAAAAGTACCTGTGGATATGTGTTCTTGCGGCTCAGGAGCAGTCGCTTGGTCCTCAAAGAAGCAGCCAGTAGTTACACTCTCCACCACTGAAGAGGAGTTCATAGCAGCAGCCTTTTGTGAATGCCAAAGTGTGTGGATGCATAGGATTCTTGAAAAGCTTGGCCATGAGCAGAATAAGTGCACTGTTGTTTTTTGTGACAATAGTTCAATAATTAATCTATCAAAGAATCCAGTTTTGCATGCTAAGAGCAAACACATTGATGTTAGATTCTACTTTCTTCGCGACTTAACAAAAGACGAGGTGATTAAATTAGAGCATTGTGATTCAAAAGATCAAATTGCAGATATTATGACCAAAACATTGAGGCAACATGTGTTTATGAAGTTAAGAGAATCACTTGGAGTTTGCTCAATACAAGTAGTAACCTGATAGCAAAACTTGCATACCAGCTTAAGGGAGGAATTGTTAGGAATTATTGATGACATGTCAATTAGACTAAAGTCCTATTTGTTAGGAACTAGCTTTACTTATTTTTCTGAACTACTCACCATGTCCTTAGGTGTAAATGTGTGTGCCGTTATTTTCTTTATTCCTATTGTAATGCTAATATAAAGCATCATAAGTATTACTGAATAATATAGAGAGTTTTCACTCCAAATAATTCTACAAATTCATGGATTTTTAGAAGGGTACCCACCGATAATCCACGAGAATTCACGGATGTCTACGATTTTTTGAAAGAAAAAAAGTTATTTTAATTACCTAAAAACATCAATTTTAAACATCCATGCAAAATGCAATGGAGTGTAGGAATTTATTATTGACTATCGTGTTGCAGGTTGATATTGATGATGAGTGGAGGTGGGTTCCAGATCCAGATGACGGGTATACAATTAGAAGAGCTTATCAGATCCTCACAGATTGGCCGCGTCCCAGTGATGTTGTTCGCGCGCCTCTCTTATGGCGGAAAGATATTCCTGTGAAGGTCTCGGTATTTTCTTGGCGACTTTTCCGGGATAGATTGCCCACTAGAGCCAATATGTTTCGGAGAGGAATTATTTCTCATGACACGCAAGTGTGTGTCAGTTGTTGCAGTTTATAGAAATCTGGAATTCATTTGTTTCTAACTTGCAATCTCTTTAGTCAGATTTGACAGTTTGTTAGGAATTGGCTTTGTGTGTACATGGCGGATCCATCTAATTTATTGGATCACTTTTTCAGTTTGGTACCTCTTCAGGTTATGCTAAATCACGGGTTTCTTTCAAGCATCTACAGGTTATTTTAATTACCTAAAAACATCAATTTTACCTAAAAACTCCTTTGCATTTTGCTCTTGTAATTGTATACCTGTCATCTGGATCCACAACCTTTGCATTTTGCCGATGTATGTACCTCAAGAAGCTGAATGATGACATTTAATATACCTTAACCTCATTTCTAAGTTTCCAACGTGATTGTTATTGTTCTCATGCACATTTTATTCTACAAGTCATAAAGCAAGTTGTGCGGCTCAAAATTGTTAACATTCATATTCTCAAATCCTATCAACCTCATTGTATATAGAGTAATTAATTCAGCACAGTAGGAATGGTCAATTTGGAATTGGGTGGTGTCCTTGCCTCCAGTATCTTACGTGGGTTCATTTTCACTTTCCAAGATAGCTCATATGTTATCAAGAATTTCAAAGCTGGCTACTCTTTTCTTCTTTGTTCCATTATAATACAATACCCCATCAGAATAATTTTCATCTTATTTTCTCTTTTTCTTCTCACCGTGTTTCATTTTCCCTCATCCTTCCACGTTGTTTTCTAATATCTTCAAAGCTGTGCTTTTTGTAGTAAATTTAATATTGTCAAGACCTTCTCTTAGGTAGACCAAACATACATGCTAACGTTAACAGAATAAGCAGATTTATGTTCCTGTAACAAGGCGTCTAATGTTTATATATTTGAAGATAATAATTGTTGACTCGATGTTATAAATGCCCCTATTGTTCTTGAAACAATTCTTGATGCTGGTAAACTCTCCTTGGCCTCTTATATATGTAGGTCTAATGATCATTATAAATTACTTTGGTGAACATGGATTAATAATTTAGAAGTGAGCTTATTTGATGATTTTGACGGATTCTAATTAGCAAAGGCAAAATATTTGTTTTGTATGAATATATTTATTTATGTTGTTATCTTTAGAAGGACAGATCATTGCAAATGAGTCCTCCATTTAAATTCACTTTGGTCTTGATGATTTTTTATTGGCAAATGTTAACTTGTGCCATCAAGGACACATGTTAAGGAACTCATTATAGAAATATACGTATCAAAAGTCGTCAATTATTTAAAAATTAAAATATTATGTTTTTTTTAATGTAAAGTTACTTTTTTTTAGATTCCTTAACACGTGCCCCTCACAGTACAAATTAACATGACCTTTTTTTATTTATTTGTTGTTTCACCTTTATGACAAATTTAAGGATCCCGAGTAGTGAGGACTTCAATTTTAAAGCTAAACATTGTTGAACACGTGATTTATGTTTTTGGAGTTTTCGTTCCAAATTTTTAGGATAAAGTGTCCAGCTTCATGGGTCCTAAAACACATGTTATAACTCATCACTTATATAGTACCAAATTTCAAGAAGCAAGGCATTTGTAAATTTTTTGACAAGGCTCATATCATACTTGAAAGTCCAAAAGATCAAGATAAAGAAAAGAAGTCGCACGAGAATATTCAAGAGCATAGAGACATGCAGATGTTCACTAAAAAAATTCATGAGGTCTTTGATTGTGTATTAGTATCATAAGAATATGACACATTTAAGTATACGTAAGCATCACATGATCTCTTACTCTAATGTGATCTGTTCTTATTTCATGATCCATACTCTAACGAGATCTCTTATTATTTTTTGAAGATAGCTCGTGTTCTAGATTTTGTCCTTCCATTTCCTTTATTAATTTTTATGATGCTATTTCCACCACTTTTTTTTTGCTATAACTATAGGTCGTTAATGGTATTGTTATATTTTTTTATAGAGTTTTTATGTGAGTAAATTAATGTATATTGTTTTTAAGTTGAATTAATAACTATAATTGTTCGAGTTTATTTCTTTGATTGAACAATTTTTTTACCAGACTTTCAAAGTCAAACTTTAAATTTTTAAGGTCATTTTTTCCTAAGAATCGGAATACTAAAACCAAAATGGAAATATATAGTATCTTATTGATATTTATTATAGTCGATAGGACATGTGCTTAGAACGGTTAAAAGTCTAGTTATTCTTCAAAATGGACAAATATTATGAAACGGAAGGAGTATTTCTTTCTGTGTTTCTAAACATGTGCCCTAAAGACACAAGTTAACACTACCCTTTCATATATCTATAAATATTTTTTAATAAAAGTCAAGTGTAGTTAATGATTAAATAATTATCATTAATTGCAATTTATAAAATTCTTTGCACTGCCCTTAAAACAAATACTTTGCATTTTTAGTCTACATGAGGGTTTTCTTAGTACAATTATTTCAACTCAATTTTAATAATTTTTGTTTTATTTTTTTATTTGGATTTTCGTCCCATCACGATTTCCATAATATTTAAACATTTTAGTTTTAGTCTGAAATATAATTTTTATTCACTCAATAATATTTCAGAGAATTATTTATGATGGATTCTGAAACCTTTAGGGCTCGTTTGATGGTCAGGATAAGAAGACGATATGATACATTAATCATATCCTTCTTAAATCTCATGTTTGATGCACCTTAAGGATAGGATAAAATAAACCATTTTCCTATCCTATCATGACTTTCCTTTGTAATTTCTATCCTGAGTATAAGATGGGTTACAGATTATTCTGATGGGATTAGAAGATCATTCCTTATTTATTATCTTGATATTCTGCCATTTTTAAAATATTGTCATTTTTAAAATAATGATAGCATATATTTTTCTATTATAATTAATAACATGTCATTTTTATAATATTTAATTAATTATGAAAGCAACTTTTTCATTTAATTATAATGATATCATGTTTGTTATCATGTCCGCGTCAAACACATGATAGGATTAATGTTTATCATGTTCTTATCATATCATATCTCTATCCAGCTTTATATCATATCCTGTCTTTATCCTATCATGATCATCAAACGGACCCTGGGTCCGTTTGATGGTCAGGATAGGGAGACAATATATGATACATTAATCATATCCTGCTTAAATCTCATGTTTGATGCATCAAGTGGATAGGATAAAATAAACCATTTTTCAATCATATTCTGACTTTCCTTTGTAATTTCTATCCTGAGTATAAGCTGGGTTAAAAATTATCCTAATATGATTAGAAGATTATTCCTTAATTATTATCTTGATATTCTGTCATTTTTAAAATAATGATAGCATGTATTTTCTACTGTAATTAATAACATACCATTTTTATAGTATTTAATTTATTATTTTTTCATTTAATTATAATAATATCATGTTTGTTATCATGTGCGCATCAAACACATGATAGGATAATGTTTATCATGTCCTTATCATATTCTATCTCCATTCAGCTTTATATCATATTCTGCCTTTATCCTATCCTGACCATCAAACAGACCCTTATTTTCACACGTTTGTCATTTGCAAACTTCTTTCTTTTCAATCTAGTTTCAGCGTTGGTTAACCTAGACCAATAATTGTTTTCCCTATTTTCAAGGAAATAAATAAAGTCCGACCAATAATTGTTTTCAAAAGGGATTCAACTTATATTATTTTAAACAATTTGTATTTAAAGGAGCTCATTAATTAAAGGGGTTGGGTTAATATATGTTTATCCCTGTAAAAGAAATTTTGTTTAGATTCCAACCCTGTAATTTGAGAATTCTTTGGTTTTAGACCTTTAAGGCATCCAATTACAAAATTTAATGTATTTTTGCCCCATTAATTTGAGAGAATTTTGGTTTATCCCGACCATATCATCGATTTTCTATGGTCAAAATTGATAAAGGTCAAAAATAAAAAAAAAAATCTTCAAATTACAGGAGTAGAATTGAAACAAACTTTATTTTTTTTACAGAAAGTAAATCGAAAACCGCTAATAACACAGAATATACATATATCAACCCTTAATTAAATTACATCGTACAAATGCAATTAAATTTACATTTTCTCTACCATTTTTTCCTATTGTTTTTTTTACTTACACACAACTGTGATGTCTTGGGTTCGAAGCTGGGTCACAACGTCTGACCTTGCGATTTCGGCATTTGCCAATTGAGCTAAAACTTTTAGACGTCAGACAAATGTTAATGACATTTTCTTAACTTTTCTTCAACCCATTTTCTTGTGTTGATTAATATTCATTCATAAGAATAAGAATTTTTTAGTGGTACCCACAAAATTCATATCAATAAAGTTCCATTCATTATCAAACCGCTAAATCTTCCTCTCCCACTCATTTTTACAATCACAACGTTTCATTTCATGCACACATTTCTCAAACCTCATTCATTCACAAAATACCCAAAAATTCAATTCAAAACAAAATAAAAAACCCCCTAAAAATGTGAATTTTTTTTTTGGGTACAAAAAACCCAAAAAAATCGATTTTTTTTCTAAGCCAAAAAAGTGATTTTGCACTATTCTTTCAGCATCTAATTCCAATTCCTTCACAATTCTTCATCTTCAACTTGTTTCTTCAAAAGGGTATCTTCAAAATTCACTCTTTTATCGGTTTCTTCATCTGGGTCGTTTCAACATTCCCAAAATTCCAATAATTGAAGAAATGGTTATGGTTTCTTTGTTGATCCTCTTTGGTTTTTTTCTTGGTGTTATTGTTGTTGTTGCTGCGGAATTTCTTGGTTTCTTGTGGATCCTTAAACGACTTCGTAGGAGGATTAACAGTGATAAATCCAAATTTTCATCAATTAGAAACCAACTTGATCGTAGTAGTAGTTGCAGTTCACAAATTGATTCTCATCAATCTTTCAAAAAAGAGGTAATTTTGATTCTTCCACAAAAAACCTTTTTTTTTTTTTTTTAATTTTTGTATTTAACATTAGTATATATTAATTTTTAATTATTTTTACTATTTTATAATTTGTTTATTTATGTGTGTTTCAGATTGTTCATGTCATTGTGTAGTAGAAATGTAGAATCTACTATGATATTATTTGTTTATTTTTGTGTGTTTCAGATTGTTCATGTGATTGTGTAGTAGAAATGTAGAATCTACTATGATAATATAAGTAGATTTTAATTTATTAATGATTTTTACTATTTTATAGTAATTTGTTTATTTTTGGGTGTTTCAGATTGTTCATGTCATTGTGTAGTAGAATCCACTAAGATAACATAAGTATATATATTAAGTTTTTAATTTTGTTTTTACAGTTATATATATTTTTTTATTATGTGTTGTGTGTTTCAGATTGTTCATATCATTGTGTAGTAGAATCCACTTAGATGGCATAAATATAAGTACTGTATATATGAATTTTTGTAATTATTTTACGATTTTATTATTTGTTATTTTCTATGTATAGTAGAAAATATGGTAGAAACTAGGCTTAGGTGGTTTGGACATGTAGAGAGAAAACCTGTAGATTTTGTAGTAAGGAGAGTAGATTAGATGGAGCATAGTCGGATCACTAGAGGCAGAGGAAGTCGTAGAATAACTGTAAGAGAAACTGTTAAGAAATATTTAGAGATCATTTAGTTGGATCGAAATATGGTTTATGATAAAACATTATGTCGTAACTTGATCCATGTAGCCGACTCCACTTGGTGGGATAAAACTTGGTTGATATTGTATTATTTGTTTATTTTCGTGTGCTTCAGATTGTTCATATCATTGTGTTGTAAAATCCACTAAGAGAACATAAGTAGATGTTAATTTCTTTAGTTGTTTTTTGTTGCTATTTTATTATTTGTTTATTTTTGTGTGTTTCAGATTGTTCATGTCATTGATATTGGGTTTGGGTTTCTTCAGGGTGTAGTTTGGGTTTTAGAACCAGAGAAGGTTTCGAAGTACTCTGCGGAAAGATCATCAAAAGAGGTGAAAAGGAAAAAAGAGATTTTTGAGGTATCTCCGGTTAGGAAGTATGGTAATATCAAAGGTCAGTCACTTGTTCTCACTGAGCCTGACGGATTGCATACAACCATTCAGCTCAAAGGATGCATCGTTGAAGCTGTTTCTGCAACAAGCGTTCCTACAAAAAAATGGTAATGGTGTGTGTGGTTTTTGTTTTCATTTGCATTACGTGAATTAAATTTGTGATTTGTGGACTTCATTATATTTTTCAGGTTGATTTGTTGATTTTAATTTGTGATATTTTAAGGTTGATTTCTTTGGCGAATTGGTAGAATATTAGTTTTAGTTATTTGGTTGAGTTCAATTATGTGGCTAATGTCTAGTTTATCTTTATAATTCTTAAGTTTATGTCAATTTAACCAAGTAATTGTGCTCAAGTGGTTAATGAGCTTCTCCGAAAGACGAATTGTTCAGGAGAAACTGAATTCAATTCCTGGGTGGAACAATCACACCATTTTGATATATGATTCACATCTTAAAGAAGTGTTGTAAACGGGGTTCTTTTGAACTTTCTCTGATTTTGATTTAGAAATTATTGATCTCATTTCCTTTATGACCTGCATGCATCCTAAAGAAATAATAACATGTTATGGCTTGGCTTATAAGCGTCAAACTTCAAATGATTATGTATAGATATATTTTAATATTCTCGTAATCATTAACCGAGGAAATTATGTACTACACATTCTTATTTGATTTGCAATGAATTTTATAGGGCAAAAAAGTACCCCATCAAAGTGGAAAACAGGACCTCTGTGATATACCATGGAAGCAAAACTCTTTATGTATATCTTGAGACTTCGTCTGAGAAAGAGGCATGGTGTAAGGCCCTCCGTTTGGCCTCATGTGATGAAAGAGAAAAACTCCAATGGTATTCGCAGTTGCAAGAAGAGTTTCATAGTTATCTGACATCATTAAATACTGAATATCATTCTTTTATGAAACCGACAGTAGGATCAAGTGGTGAGGCAATAGAAAGGGCTACTAAGACGGATGGATCTTCCTCAAAGGTCCGTCAGTTTTTGAAAAAAATTACGAGAAGATCTTCCCGAGTTGGCTTGGATAGCAAGTGGACTTCATTCTCAGGCCGTGAAGACAAAAAGAAAACTGAGAAACTTCGGGTTTGCCAAGATGCAGTTTTAGCCACTAGCTACATGAAAAATGCTGCAGAAACTAGTCTTCCGAGAAGTTCCATTTCAGAAGATGCTCCATCACTATCATCATCCCTGTCTCGTTCAGGAAGCCAAAGTCATTTTTCTGTCTGTTCTGACACCGATGAAAAGTTTGGTATTGATGAGGGAACATTATGTTGGAATTTGTTGATTTCCCGACTCTTTTTTGATATCAAAGGCAATGAGCATGTGAAGAAATCCGTGCAAGAGAGAATTCAGGTTAAAGATTTTCTTATATGAATTTATGCAGTTGATTCTGAATTTTTTTAATCATCTTTAAATTAGATGAGACTTTGTTTGTCTAACAATCAATCTTTAGAACTTTGTCTTCTCCATGTTAGTTTATTACTTTTTTAAATTGATATTAGTACTAAGGCATCCATATTGGAACCCTAGATGTAGAATATTATATCCTTTTAGCAACTTTTTCCATTGCCAGTTGTTCCAAAATCTCAAGCTAACAGGTTCAAGCTGCATAATTATGAACAGTTATTATTTAGCTTAACACATTAAGTGTATATAAGTTACATAATTTTCAGGTAATGATATAATCTTCTACATTTGTATGAATGGAAGGTACTATTTTTCAAAATATTACCAATTTAACTACTGGCTTGCCCCATTGTGGTCCAGCAAACTCCATTCCTTTAAGACTGTCAAGAAAATATTCATAATTTTTTTATTTCAGGGTTGTCAATTGCGGATCACAGAAAATAACGATTTGTTCAAATTCGCTATGCTACAGGCTACAGCGACCAATATAGCTACTATATTACAACACTTTGTACTAAATATTGTCGTATGGTGGAACAATAGAGATTTGTTCAAAGTCCGCTATGCTGTAGCATTACATAGCTGCTATAGGCCCTATTTGACTACGCTTTATTTACGGAGAAATCATGTTGAAAACTTTATTTTGTTATGGTAAGTGGTGGTCTTCTCTATTTTTTACAGAGGACATTGTCCAACATGAGAACTCCCGGATATGTCGGTGAAGTCGTCTGTACAGACATCAACATGGGGAATGTTCCACCCTGTATCATTGGGATGAGGGTTCTTCCGATGGAAATGAGCGAGGTATGTGCCTTGGAGGTTGACATCGAATATTCTGGAAGTGCAATATTAGAGATTGAAACAAGGCTAGAAGTTGGTGAGCTAGAGAAAGAGGGCTCAAATCCCAGGTCGAACAATGTTGAGTCTGTCCCATCAGATATTATTCAAGATTTCGAGTATTTAGATAAGCAATTAGGTCTTGCAGAAGGAATGAATGATTCGCAAGAGCCTAAAGAAGATGGTGACTGGAACAATGGTTAGTACTTAAGTGCTATTATATTCTACTATTTATGTATTTTCTTTACGTAGTTGTTTGTTAAGTTTGTACTCAATTTTTCTCCCGTTAAAATGTAGTTGAGGAAAATCATAGTGTTAGTTCTGTTCATGGTATAAACATCATATACGAGCCTTCATCTAAATACTCAAGCTTTCTGGATGGTGTATCTTTCACAATGTATTAGAGCTCATGCATGGAAACCATATTTGTGGATAAAACAATTCACATGTCTTTGTTTTTAAACGAGAGGCAAAAGTTTCAAGCATGTTATACTGTAAATTTTTCTAGCACTTCTGGTGATAGCAAGGGCCTTCCAAAATTCCTTCTCTAACCACCTATAGCATCATATTAGATTTTAGTTTTTTTTTTTTTTTTTTATATTCTCACATTGGAAATGATATCCTGTGGTATTGAACAGTTTTTCTGGTCTTGTTTTCTATAGATTATAAATTTTGAAAAATATCTCGTGTGGACAAGTAGTCTTCCTGATATCGAGATATTAGTGCTCTCATAAAGCATTCAGATGGATGATGTCAATTTTCCCTTTGCAGATGTGTCAAAGAAGTTAAGGAGCAATGCACCTTCCACAACTCATGGATCAAGATGGAAATCTATGTTAAATTCTGTTGCCAAGCATGTTTCACAGGTACCATCTCTTTATAACTTCCTCCTTTTTTCCCATTGGTTGCTTTTTTCCCACTGCATTTTTTTCGGCCGTTCTTTCATTATTAAGAATCTGCTAAATGACTATGTAAAGCATGTGTGTTATTCTCGAATTAACGACTTTTGTTCATTATCAATAGGTTCCAATCTCTTTGGCAATAAGGGTAGCATCCCTCAGAGGGACACTTCGTTTTTTTATAAAGCCACCACCCGCCGATCAACTGTGGTATGGTTTCACATTTATGCCTGATATAGACTTCAACTTGGAATCATCTGTTGGAGAACACAAGATAACCAATACACACATTGCTTTGTTCCTGATCAACCGGCTCAAGGTACAAATAGTTCCCTTTTCGTTAAGTTATGAAAGGATGTTTGTGAAGTATTACTTTTTCTTGTTCAACTTTGCATGTCCTTGTTTAATCTGTGTAAAAGACTAAGACCTTGTTTATCTAGATAAACTACCTATCATATAAGTGTTTGTGTAAAATATTTCTGTAACAAAAAAGTAAAATTAAGTCCAACTTTTTTTTTATAAGCTATAAGTTGTTTTCATAAGCTACTATCATAGAGAGCTTATGAAAATAAGCTGATTACAGCATATGGACATGTCATAAGTTGTTTCTACAAGTTCTCTAAAACAATCAGTAGATAAGTTCAAATTAACCAATTCAAACAAGCCCTAAGTAATCCATATATATATATATATATATATATACACCAATGCCATCAATAATAATAATTATGCTCCAAGGAGAATTTCCTTCGGAAATGACGTTAATAAAAAAATCTTTGGGGAAATGTGATTTCATGCCTTCGTTTATAGAAATGAATAGAGGATCTCCCACTTGTAAACTTAATTTTTAGTTCTCTTCTGCAGGCAGCAATTCGGGACACTTTAGTGCTCCCAAATAGTGAAAGCGTAGGCATTCGATGGATGCTAGCGGAAAAAGATGATTGGGTTCCTCGGAATGTTGCACCTTTCATATGGATCAACCAAGAATCTGGGAATGAAACTTCAAATCCAATTGATACCAATAATCAAACTTCTGGTGGAGTGAAAGCTAGTGCAAAGACCTCAGGTGATAGTCCAGAACCGGAACAACAAAAACTGAAGAGTAGCGAATCGAGACAAGATCCAGCCAGGAAATCAGATTCTCAAGCATTTCCGTCAAGTTTCTCTTTTTCAGCAGCAATAAGGAACAGTAAAAGCTTTGACGAACTGTCAAAACCTTTATTAGAAAGTGGCCAACAACAAGAAACTACTGATTTGAAATATCTTAGTATGCCTTCATTAGAAAGTGACCATGAAGCTAGCGAAGAGAAGACAGATGATGTTTCTCTTAGCAGTTCGCCTTCGAATAGTGCAGTGATGGATAGGTCAATCAGTTCGGCCAGTTCGGCTCAACAGGATGATTCAAAGCCGAAAAAAATTGGAAGAAGGGAAAGGTTTCTTGATTTGCGAAAGAAAGTGAACGAGAAAGTGAGTGAGAAAATAGAAGAAGCCAAAAAAAATTGGAAGAAGTGAAAGGATTCTTGTTGAGAAGATGAGAGCTTCTGAGAAATAAAACATAGTAAATGTCAGAATGATGAAGTATTTGTTACTGACTTCTTAGTTCTTATCATGTCAGAGATTAGTATCATTCATTCATAAAATAAGAATGTTGGTATCAAATATTGTTTCATTGATGAGTTGTATATTTTTTAGGGGCTTAGATGATCAAATGGAATTACATATATATACTGTATACAGATACAAAAGAAATACTTTAAGTGCATTCAACTTGAGTTCCAAAATTCTTTGATTTGGTTCACTTGTAAATTTGCAATAATTATATGATAGATGATTCTTTTAATCGTTTAAATACCAAATAATCTTGTGAGTTGTGACAGAGAAATGGTATACAAATCCATATATAGTTGCTCTTTATTTGAGGAGTACTTTCATATTTATTGTTGTGTAGTTTGTACATTTGAGTTTCCATCAATGTTAAATTTTCTCTGTATTGTTGTTGAATTTATATTATGGGTCTGTTTTTCTAATTAGTTTTGTATTTAAGTCCTTACTTGAGTTTCAAGCCTTGACAATGACATGGATGTCATGTTTTTTTATTGACTATTACTAGGATCATATAAGTTATTGCTTATTGAGTTGTTATAGATGTCTTGATTGTAGCTTTAGTTGAATTTTGGAAAAATCAAAGCAATGATCTTTTATCTTATTTATTTGTAACAATTTAATTCTTTATTTTTTTGTTCCATTCAAATCCTTTATCTTTTAAAACATGTACATGTTAGTACTTTTCATTTTTCATATGAACAAAAGAGTTCACATGTGTTTCGTCATACACGTAACCCAATCAATTTTCCCTTAAGCGCAAATTTAGGTCTCTAAGATGGGTGTTGTCATCGAGAAGTGGAGGCTCCAGTTCGGGAATAAAAGGCTGTTGATTTTCCGGTGCTCCAGCCTGAGGTTCTAGAGCCCCCCGGGGTAAGTGAGCGGATTAGGAAGGTGGTGGGCAACCTCTTCCTCCTATTCCCTTAAAACGTCGAGGTCAAAAGAGATCCAGTCCGAACTCGAACCTTCGTGTGAATCCACACCCACTATGGAGTTGGATCCACCGGACGAATGGCTAGTAATGGAAAATACAGGGAGACGATAATATCGAATAAAACCAAATACAAGTTATAAATGGTCAAACTATATCTTACAAAAAGAAAAAGAAAAATGGAGCCTTTTCACTAAAGAAAGAGCCCGTTGTAACCGGGGCTTTGTTATATAATTGAAAAATAGATGAACTTGGAGACCCAAAGGGAGGTAGTGGAAGAAAATATAAATCAAGAAAAGGAAAAGGCATGGCCAAAAGAATTGTGTGAAATAGGTGAATTTATCAAGTTGAGGCATGATTGATTGATAAACAATTATTCCCTCGGAACATAAAGAAAGTCTGGAGTCTTAAAGAATGAATTCTATTGAGTTACGGTTGTTGACCAACAAATTATGCATGAGAGAAAGATTCACAAACGAAAAAGTAATATTCAATTAACTACCTAAAAAGACATGTTCTTATCTAAACACAACGCGAAGAGACCTTACTTAATGACTTGATCGACCGTACTAGATAGATAGGTATCAGAAAGACCATAATATTTTCATACACTATTTCTAGGGAGGCCTTCTCATACCCAGTTAATTTATTTAGGAATCTTCTCGGATAAAGAAAGGACATTAATCTGACTTATTTAGAAAGCTAGAACGAAGAGCGAATACCCAGTTAAATAAAGTTTATTGGTACATATTTCGTTGCTATTGTTCTTGGCAAATAAGCCCAGAAGGAATAAGTTGTAGCTGCTACTGCTATGTGGGCTTATTCTTAGTCTGCTCGAAGAGAAAGCCAATAACTCTAGAGTAGGTAGAAAGAAATAGAATTGAGTATGACAGAACCAGTAGCTTTGAGCTTGAGTTTTAACGTCTTTCATCTCTCACGACCCAACTGCTATTGAGTATGTGTAAGGAGATGCTGATGAGCATACAATAATAGAGAAGAGAAAATAATTAGCTTTGGTTCAGAGCTTGAATCATAATATCCTTCGGTCACTCCAGGTGAGAAGTTCGGCTAAGTCGTAAAGAGTTAGTGTAACAACCAATTTTTAGCTAGAATTATTTTAATTAATTAATTATTATATGTGTTTATATGTGCTTTGTGTGTGTTTATTTGCCTTTATGTGTATTTAAATTGGGATTGGTGGATTTTTAGCCTAAAAAGGTATTTTGGTCATTTTGGAGGTTAAGGGTATTTTAGTCATTTGGCTAGTGAGGGTAAATTAGTGATTTCATTAGAAAGATTATTTTAGTGTTTTAGTGAGGATCGTTATTTTTACTAAGTTATTAGTGAATTCGGTTAATTAATTACAGTTGGTAATTATTCGGTTTTAACGGTTTAAGTGAGTAGTAACATTTGTGACTTATTTAGTATAGATGTTGAGCCCATTATGACAATTAGAGACTTAGCCCAATTGGTTAGTGATATATAAACATAACACTAACGAGAAAAGTAGGTCTTTACATTCATTCACTTTAAAATATTTTGAGAGAGGTAGAAAGAGAAAGTGGATATAGACTTGAAGAAGGGGAAAAGTAGAGAAGGCTAGAGAGAGAGCTTGGAGTTGAAGAGCTAGGAGAAAAATTGAAGTTTAAGCTAGTGGAATCATCATCTAGAGGTAAGGGGGATAAAATCTTCATCAATTAAGCTCTAACCCATTCTTTTCAATTATGTGAATAAGTGTTTATTGTGATTTTGTGAATTTTTAGTGATGAAATTCGTGCTCATAATTCATGTGAATCTATGAGTATGATAAACTTCATGAAATCGATATGTAAAGTGCTTAAATTTCATAGTTGTTGTTGTTGATAAGTGGTTTTGATGATTTTTGATTATTTGAATGAAACCCATGAATTGATGAGTGATTATGGTTGAAACATGTTTAAATTCACTTCATAAATGTTTATACATGATTGTGTGTTGCTGGGGTTTGAATTGATGTGGTTGTTTGTGAGTTTGAATAAAAATTGAGAAAAATTGAGGGTTTTGGTGAAAAATGATTTAAGTGATGATTTTGAAGTGAATTAGTGTTTTGATTTCATGTTTGTGATGTTTTTGATTGTCTTTAAAGGTATGTAAACTAGTAATCACGTTTTGGGAACTAATTTGGGGTCAAGGGGGATCAAAAATGAGATTTTGGGTGGAAATTAGGGAGTTCCCGAGAGGGAACAACCAAGAACAGGGTGACCTGTTCTGGTGTAGCTCGTTGAGCTCGCTGTGGCGAGTTGCACAAGATAGACACCTGTGTTTTGGGTCATTCCAGACAGTTCCATACTGATTCTTTTGATGTAATCAACTGTAATTATACTTTTTAAACCCTTGGAAACATCAAATGAATTAGATTGAACTTGGTTTTGTGAAATCGAATCAAGCTTTTGAAAAATATTCAAGTACGCATGATTTTCCGAAACTCATTTTTCTTAAGGAAAAAAGGTGGGGTTAAGATTGTTTACTGTAACGATGATTTTTTAAAAAAAGAATATGGATGGTTTACATGAGCTTTAACTTGGTTTACTTTGAAAAATGGTTTTCTTTTGAAAGATGATAAAATGAGACAGACTTAGTGAAATTTTTGAATTAATCGGAATTGGCCTATGATGCGTATATGCATATCCTATTGTGATCATATGTGAGTTGTGTATATGCTTTGTTGAGGTGCTTGAACATGTATACCTTGTTTTGTTGAATTACTTAGAAAATGTAGAAAATTGTGAAAATAGACGAACTTTGTTAAAATGTGGTTTTATAACTGAATGACTTGTTATTGAATTTGTATTCATGATGATATGATTAAATAAGAATGAATCAATGATGATTGAGTGATTAAGATGTTGACTTCCATGATATGGTTAGTTGTCCGTCTTTTATGTGAAATGTAATTTTAAAACTTGTTGTTTCTTTAAGTTGATTGTTGATGTTTAACGATGATTATGATGATGATTATGTTGATGTTTGATGATTCTTTTGGTGATTTTGACTTGATGGTATGATGATGACTCTTGTTTGAATTTTGACTTGTTGATTGTGTGGACGTAAATACTTGACAATACAATTGGTGGTGATTTAATCAATGTAAATGGAGATGTACTTTTACATTGCTTGTGGTGAATTCATATATTAGGTGATTGTGCATTGTCGAGTTTTTGTTTGTATGTCCATGCATCATAGTCATATTGAGTCATATGAGAAATGTAAAAGGATATGTACTTTTACATAGATGAAATACGTAAAAGGAGGTGTACTTTTACGTGGGTGTGGATTCATACGGTAAAGTTATCTCCGGAATCCAATTGGTACCACATGCATCCACAAGAGTCAAGAACATTGCATGCACTCGATAATTGGTGAGTCGTTTCATACTTGAATATGTGACTTGGTGAATATGTGCATTGGTGAAACTTGGTGAATTATATGAATATGGTGATTTGGTGAATCATATGAATTGTGATTGGTGAAATATGTAACTTGGTGATTTTAATTGATGATGACATTCTTCCTTATCCTTTTGAAATGACGATTTGTATCTGTTGAGTTGATTAGGCAAGAGTTTATGTAATTTATATGATTGATGAGAATTAGATGAATTATATGCAAAATGTGATATGTGTGCCTTATGTAAGATAAGTAAAATTGCATGTATGATTATGTTTTCTGAATGAAGAGCTTTTGTTGATAATGTTAATGAAAGATTGAATATGCTAACTTGCTATGATGGGGGAAATGATATTATTCATGTAATAATAGTATTATAGGAGTGGTGAGTATGTATATATGTTATGCATGAAATCCTTGAATGCTTATTTTTGATTATGCTTTAATTGGATTGAATGATGTCTAACCCCCAGTGGTCGTTTGGTTGATCGCCTACCTTATTCTTACGAATGGGTAGACGGTGTGCAAAAATAATTTTGCTTTGCTTGATGAGTCGCTTGAGGATAGCATGGATGATGTCTCGTCTGTTGCTTTTGGTGTCCTAGTCTTTAGGCTCTGATTAGATGTATGAGTCGGTGTCTTTATTTATGACCGTTTGAGATTTGAGACCTTGTATTGAAGATGACATATATGTAGTATGATGACATGGTTGTATGGGGATTTATTTTATTATATGATGAACTGTTGAGATGATCATTATTCCACTTCGATGTTTTGAAAATTTAGCATGCATGTTTAGGATTTATTGAATAAGTAACGTCTAAATTCTTTATATGATTGTATCATTTGCATGTGTTATTGCTTTTAGAGTTTAGAGTGTTACAATTAGATCCTCTTTGAGATGAGATGCGGCAATGTCCTAATCAAAGCAGGCGCAAGGTCAATGATTTAGTTCAAGTCTCTTCTTTTTGATAGCATGGGTCTTGAAAGGCCCTCGCTCTAAAGGGGTTGCTTGATGGCAGCTATCTTGCTCTATCTTAGATAATTGGAATGGAATTGGTAAGGTTTGCTAGCTATTTCTTTTGAGATGAATGAATGCCAAAGAAAGGAAGCTAGTCAATAAAGTGTGATAGGGAAAGGCCTTGCCTTATTACAAGGAAATAGAAAATGGGTCAGGCCAAATCGCTTGCTATAGAAGAATCTCTTAGGGAATCGATCTAGACTAGATGAGATGCCTGTGCCATTAAACTAGCTGCTAGAACGAGTGAAAGAGATGAGGATCCATGTAGTTCAGTCACCCTCAAATTAAAAACCATGAAAAGACCAATCCATGTTTATTTGAAAGAGAGAGGTTTTGAAAATGATGAACATATGCGTTTGAAGATGATGATGAATGTGATGATGGACATATGAAGAAGAGTAAAACTACTTTCTTCTGGGTTTTGTTTTCTAATGAAAACTATTTAAAAATAAAATTATTAATAATAATCATATTTGGCAAGTCCCATCAACATTCGTTTAATAAAAAAAGATTAGCATGTTCACACTTCATATTATAAGAGATAAATGATTTAAATGAGAAAAAGAAATGATAAAAGACTTAAGTGTTGCAGATAAATAAGATAAAAAACCTTCAAAGTAATTTTGCCTTGAATTTTTTATTGATATCATTTATATGGTCTTGGATTTTTTTTTAAATTTTTGTGTTAACCCTTCGATTCTCTGAAGAAAAGGGACCTTGGTAATTCGGAGTTTGACCGTAAGTTAGAAATAATCTGATTAAGAATTGTTTTGTCCAAGAATCAAACTCAAGTTCTTCCAAACAACAATTTATCTTTTGCCGGATCTTATTAACCATTATTTTAGCCCAATTGTTTGGTTTTGTGTGACTTCGCTGCCCATTTGTCTCTTGTAATGTTTTTATTCTTTCCACAATTATGCTTAATCTCGTGCTTTACTTTTTGCGATGAATGTATAATTAGGCTTTTTCCAAACAAAAAATATAAATAAAAATGAATTAGATAAAATAATTTTGATAGTTTTTCAATGAATTTTGATAATATTTTCATAGTTAATGTAAACTTTTGTTGTGCATTAAAAAAGCTGAATTTAGTTTTTTTTTTTTATAGTTTTAAAAACCAGATCAGACCGGTCCAACTGAGAACTGGTGGAGAGACCGATGCTGAAAAACTATAGAGATTCTTACAAGAAGAGGGAAGATACGAATTTTTTTTAGCATAGAAAAATATATAAAATAATGAGGAAATACAAAATGCGGGGGCATAAATCTGATCCGAAGACCACAAAATCAACCCTAACAAATATTACAACATAGATAATAAAGTGGTATGAAAAATACAACACATGGAACCAAAACTAATCAAATAAACAAGAATTCAAATTAACATGAATTACATGCACAAACATTTTCATATCCATGATGTATAAAATTACTTTTCCTTTTAAAATTAACTTTATCCTCTAGTTTATGAAGGTGAGAAAAACACAAGAAGGGGGATTGAATTGTAATAACTTTTCGCAACTCTTGAAGAGTAAGAATCTGATTCTGCAGGATCAGAGTCTAAATGGATTCAGAGTCTGATGGGAGATCAGATTCTGTTGCAGCGGAAATAAACAAGAGATAAAGAGAAGAAGAGAACACAAGCAATTATACAGGTTCCTTCCACAAACCGGAAGTAGTCCTGTCCCCCATGCACTTCCAAGGAGAGTTTCACTAAAATGTAATATCAATTACAAGTTGCTCAAACACACAGTAAGAGACTTCCAATGCTCAAGCACACAGGCAAGAGACTTCCAATGCTCAACCACACAGGCAAGAGACTTCCAATGCTCAAAGACACAACTAAGAGACCTCTTTGCTCAAGGACACAGCCAAGAGACTTCTGACACAATTTACAGAAAATTGAATAGAGTTGAAACACTTGATAAACAATCAAATGTGTTCCAATTACAAAACAAAAACAAACTCTATTTTAAACAAAGACAGACTCTGTTTTTCTGATAAACTTAGAGATTCTAGAATGCACAGTTTGTAAGAATAATCTAAGTTGTTGATGTGTTTATTGTTTGACTCAGTAAGAATACAATAGCTTAGCAGCGTAGTTTTTCAGTTGTAGAGTCCCACAATTCTTCAAGTCTTCTATCCTTTATATAGGCGTTGGAGAGAGACGTTGAGACAATCCAGCACATCAAGAGAATTCTGGAAGCTTGATCAATAGTTATTGATCTGTTGCTTGATATGGTAATAGTCATTCAAATGCATATTTTGAATTCCATTCCTTTTGAAGCTTAATACCGGTAGACACAGTTGCCAAACTGTACGAGGTAGTGGAGTAGTGGAAACAGAGTTCGTACACACGTACTCTGTACTATACTGCATTTTTTGTCGTTGAGAATCCCACGCTCAAGTTGACTTTGAAGCTAGCCGTTACTCCAAATGAGAGTTTCTTGTGCATCGTAATGCCTTTAGAAAACCTTCTAAGCAGATCTTCAGATTGCAGGCTTCAGACTCACTGTAGCATTTCAGCTTCTGATGATCTTCAGACTCTCTTGGTCTTCAGGTTCTGATAGTCTTCAGACTCTCTTGAACTTCAGGTTCTGATAGTCTGAAGATAGTCTTCAGACTCTCTTGAACTTCAGGTTCTAATAGTCTTCAGACTCTTCAGATCGTCAGAATCACAAGCAACAAGCTTCTCTTGGTCTTGCTCTCAAAATGTTCAAACAGAATACTTTCTAAGATACAAATCTTGATTAATATCCTGCATACTTAAACAAATATTAGCATATCCAATTGACAATTTTTAATACCTTGTTATCATCAAAACTCAAAACGTGGTATTGCTGAACACCTTTGTTCCAACAATCTCCCCCTTTTTGATGATGACAAACATCAGTATTTAAAAGGTCAATTGTTGTTAATCTAATTAAAATGGTTGACTTAAAGGGTCTGAGGTTTGTAAGCTCCGACTCCCCCTGAGTCTGATAGTTCTTAAGTTGAGGTTTGTAATCTCCCCCTAAGTTCTATCCAAGTTAATTAAATTCATGTTAAGCAAGTAGCTGAATCAAATCTCAGAATAATAAACGAATATGAGAAAAGATTCTTTTTAATGGGGGCTCAGAATCTAACTAAGTACCTTTCACAAATTTCCCTTTAACTTTATATAGAACTCACTGATCTTCCTCCCCCTTTTGTCATCAACAAAAAGGTTTAGAAACAAGTTTCTCCCCCTTTTTAAATGACTTCAAGTGAGGGTAAATTTTTTTTTTTTTAAAGAAAATGAGAAACAAGATTCAGAGCGAAAACATATAGGATTCAGAGCAAAAAAAAAATATATCAGAAGCACGTATAGATGAAGTAAAACTTGAATAATCTTATGAAAGTTCAGAAGATAATAGAAATCAGCAAAATAAGAATACAAGCAAAACAAAACATTGAAATTGTGCAACTAAGGTTGGTTTTGTTTGGCAATGTGATCCATCAATTTCTTGAGATCCTCTTGCTGTTTCTTGACAATCTCTTCTAGAGCTTTAGTTCTTCTGAGATGAGCTTCTCTCTCAAGTCTAGCTTCTTCCTGAACTCTGTGAAGCTTCTTCTTCAATGAATCATAAACCATTGTTTCCCTTGGATTGTATTGATCATCATCAAAGAATGGTTTATACTCCAACCGCAGAATAGGAGCTTTCTTCTTAGCCTTTGCTTCCTCAGCTTTCTTAACTTCTTCCACATGTTTGGCAAGAACAACAGCTTGTTCTTTTACAGCAGCCTTCTGAATTTTGGTGACAAAATCCACAAATTCAGTCTTCAGAGTGGAGAACTTATCCTCATAGCTTACATTGAGGACTGGCACAAACCTTTGCTCAATAATATCCTTGAGCTTAGAGTTTGACATTCCATAAAACTCATCTATCTTCAACGAATCAAAGAGGTTGTGGAGTTCATAAGCTGAAGGTTCAGAGGCTACTATTGTTTGTAAGGTTTGGGAGCCAGTTACAACAATTTGAGGTTGGGAAAGAGGTTCAGTAACTGTTTCAGACACAGGCTCTGCTCTGCGTTCTGTTACAGGTTCTGGTATAACACTAGAAACTTGTTCCAGAATCTCAGAGACTGGTTCCTCTACAGTTTCAGAAATTGGTTCAATTGAAGCTAGGGATAGAATTTCTGAAGGTTGGGGTACAGAGTCTGGTTTTGAAACAGGTTCTGTAGCTTTTGTTTTTTTGGATTTTGCGGAGGTCTTTGGTAGTTCTCCTCCTAGGTGTCTTTCAAGAGAATCTAGGGTGACTGGAGAGTCTACACAAATAGTTTCATGTTGGGGGGATGGTTGAGTTGATAGAATGGTTACTTCAGGTTCTTCAGTAGGTTGAATTGCCTGAAGTGGTTTGAGAAATGATGGTTGAGCAGGGTGGTAAGAGGGTAAGTTTAGAGACACTGTGATGGTGTCTTGAATAACCCTGTCAATAGTTGAATCAACATATTCAGCTATTCTGGGATCAAGTGGGTCAAAGGATGATATAGGTTTGATTGGAGAGGGGGTTTTATTTCTGAGGGATGGAAGGACTTGGCTCAAGGGTATGTTATCTGATTCAGTATCAGATGAGGACTCTTGATTCGTAGAAGAGGTAGGTGAGTTAAATGAATGTTACCTGAGGTGCCAATGCCAGCTTCTGGAGAAGCTTGCTGATCAGAAGCATCAGACAGAGTAGCTTCTGATAGATCAGCCTCTGCAGAGGCAACCTGACTCTTCTGTTTTAAAGCTGATGCAAGTAACTTAGCAGCTTCCTTCACAGTCTCATCCTTAAGTCCTTCAGCCACAACTTCTGCAGCCATTTCCTTGCCAGCAGCATGTTCATCTTCAATCATAGATACAGAAGTACCTATCTTCTGTGCTACATTCTTAGCCACATGAACAACTTCCATCTTTCTTTTCTTGACCTGACTTTCTTCTCCATCAGAATCAGTATCAAGAAATTCAGCAACTTCTTCAGCCAGCTTCTTGTAATCTCTGTCAGCTTTGCCTTTCTTGGCTTTCTTCTCGTCCTTAGCTTTCTTCTCATCCTTGGGTTTCTTTATCCTTTCCTTAATTTTCTTGGATGCAGAAGAGACAGACAGAGGCATAGGAGCTATGGTCTCAGAGGCACCAATAGTCACTCCTGGAAGAGCTGTAGACTTTTTCTTCTTCTTGGGAGGCTCTTGCTTCTCTTCCTCTTCCTCTAGATTAACTTCCTTGGTCCTTTTGCCTTTAACCTTAAGAGGTCCTCCTCCAGAAGTCTCAGGAATGGCAGAATAGTTAATTATTCTACCAGTTTCATTGTAGTAATCTACTACAAATCTTGCAAGGACTTCAGGATTGTCTTCTTTGGAAATAGGAGGGAAGTCCATCATCAAATCTGATTGAACAGAAGATTCCTTCATGTCTTGATTAGAAGGGTTGAATCTCCTGACAGTCTTCATGTATTGAAGAGTCTTGCCATTGATGATTCTCCCTGTCACTATTCCAAGCTGAGCGTCTGATACAACACCAGATTCTGTCAAGACCTTCAAGAGGCATCCTTGATACAGAATCTCAGAGATTAATCTTCCAAAAGGAACTTGTCTTCTGGATTCTGTTTGGCTTTTCCTGATAGCCCAGCACATGTGGTACATCACGTACCTTGGAAAGTTTATTTTCTGCTTCTTAATCAGAAAGTATAGAAGCACTTTGTGATCAACAGACAAAGTGTCTGTTCCTCCACCTTTCTGAAACATACTATCCAGTATGATCTTCAGAAGCACCCTATGCTCAGGATGCATGTCTACCAACTTATTTGAGGGTCTTCCTGCAAATAAGAGTTTGTTGCAGATACCCATCCACTCACTCTTCTTGTCCACATTCCATTGGAATTTTCCTTCATTAGTTACCCTGCATGCTTCCACTAATACGAGCTTCTTGAGAGTCTAAAATTCCTTAACAGAGTCTGAGTATCTTTCAGAAGCTTATGTTCACAAGAGTCTCCAAAAGAGAGTCTGATACTCAATTAGCTTCTTAGTATCTTTCAGAGTCCGAATTCTGTTTACAGAAGCGCACATTAACTAGAGACATAACACATGTTCAAATTTTTCTTTATAAAATCAAATCTTTCAACAGACAAAGGTTTAGTAAATATATCAGCCCATTGATGATCAGTATCAATGAATTGAATATCTAGAATTCCTTTTTGAACATAGTCTCTTATAAAATGATGTTTAATCTCAATGTGCTTTGTTCTTGAATGCAGAATTGGATTCTTCGATAAACATATAGCTGCTGTATTATCACAATAAATTGGGATACAGTTTTCAGTTATTTGATAATCCTCAAGCTGATGTTTCATCCAGAGTAGCTGTGTACAACAACTAGCAACTGAGATGTATTCTGCTTCTGACGTAGACAAAGCAATAGTTGCTTGCCTTTTGCTAGCCCAGGATATCAGATTCTCTCCCAAAAATTGACAATTGCCACTAGTTGATTTTCTTTCAATCCTGTCTCCAGCATAGTCAGCGTCACAGAATCCAACTAGCTTATAGTCAGAGGATTTCTTGTACAGAAGTCCAAGATTAGTAGTTCCTTTCAGATATCTAAAGATTCTCTTAACAGCTGTTAAGTGAGACTCTCTAGGATCTGATTGAAACCTTCCACACAGACATACACTGAATAAAATATCTGGTCTGGATGCAGTTAGGTATAACAAAGAACCTATCATACCTCTATACAACTTCTAATCAACTTTGGTTCCTTGATCTTCTTTGCTCAGAGTGCAGGTTGGATGCATTGGAGTGTTCATTTCTTTGCAGTCCTCAAGATTGAACTTCTTCAGGAGCTCTTTAGTGTATTTGGACTGATGAACATAGACTCCATCTTTGCATTGGTTGATTTGAATTCCTAGAAAGAACTTCAATTCTCCCATCATGCTCATTTCAAATTCATCCTGCATTACCTTAGAAAACTCTTTGCAAAGTGAACTATTAGTTGAACCAAAAATGATATCATCAACATAAATTTGAACAATAAGAATGTCCTTCTTCAGAGTCTTTCTGAATAGTGTAGTGTCAACTTGTCCTCTTTCAAAGTCATTTTGAATTAAGAAATTACTTAGTTTTTCATACCAAGCTTTGGGAGCCTGTTTCAAGCCATATAGTGATTTCTTCAATTTATAAACATGCTCTGGATGTTTTAAATCTTCAAAGCCAGGAGCTTGTTTGACATAGACTTCTTCAGAAATGACACCATTAAGAAACACATTCTTAACGTCCATTTGATACAAGATTATGTTGTGATTCACTGCATAGGAAAGAAGTAACCTGATTGCTTCCAATCTTGCAACTGAAGCAAATGTTTCTGTGTAATCAATGCCTTCTTGTTGACTGTAGCCTTGCGCAACAAGTCTGGCCTTGTTTCTGATTACTTCTCCTTGTTCACTAAGCTTATTTCTGAACACCCATTTAGTTCCAATAATGTTTTTGTGTTCAGGCTTAGCTACTAGATCCCACACTTCATTCCTTTTGAATTGATTAAGTTCATCTTGCATTGCCAGAATCCATCCTTCATCTCCAAGTGCTTCTTCAATAGTGGTCGGTTCGATAACAGATAATAATCCCAAGGCAGACTATTCTTGTCTGAAGTACGATCTAGTTCTTATGGGACTATCTTTATTGCCAATTATTTGATCCTCAGGATGTGAAGACTTGTATTTGAATGAATGTTTGGATTGACTAGCTTGCTGAGAACCATCTTGAGCTTCTTCAGAAGCTTCTTCATTAGGAACTTCAGAGGATGCTCCAGCTTCTGAAGTATCTTCAGATTCTGGAATCTGATCAAATTCTGAGTTGATATCAGAATCTTGAGATCCTGCACAACTTTCATCTTGCTCTGGAGTTTCACTTCCAGGCACTTTGTCATCAAATCTGACATGCATAGATTCTTCAACACATTGTGTTTCTGAATTATACAGTCTGTATGCCTTAGATCGTTCAGAGTAACCTAAAAAGATTCCCTTCTGAGCTTTGGCATCAAATTTCTTTAGATAGACTTTATTGTTCAGGATATAACATGTACATCCAAACTGATGAAAATAAGATATGTTAGGTTTCCTTCCTTTAAAGAGTTCATATGCTGTTTTGTTCAACAAAGGTCTGATATAGATCCTGTTCTGAACATAACATGTTGTATTTACTGCTTCTGCCAAAAAATGTTTAGCCAGACTGTTCTCATGGATCATGGTACTAGCCATTTCTTGTAAGGTTCTGTTCTTTCTCTCTACAACTCCATTTTGTTGTGGAGTTCTAGGTGCAGAGAATTCATGAATAATTCCATGTTTTTCACAGAAAACCTCAAAAAGCTCATTTTCAAATTCTCCTCCATGATCACTTCTGACTTTCAAAATTTTCAATTCTTTTTCAGATTGAATTTGGATGCAGAATTTGCTAAACACAGAATATGAGTCATCTTTACTTTTCAGAAACTTAACCCAACTCCATCTGCTGTAATCATCAACAATGACTAGTCCATACTTACTTCCATATAAGGATGCAATGCTAACTGGTCCAAATAAATCAATGTGAAGTAACTCCAAGGGTCTGGATGTAGAAACAATTTCTTTAGGTTTGAAGGAACTCTTAACAATTTTCCCTTTCTGACATGCTCCACAAAGAGCATCTGAATGATAGTCAATGTCTGGTAAGTCTTTGACTAGTTGCAACTTGTTAAGCTTAGAGATTAACCTCCAGTTTGCATGTCCCAACCGTCTATGCCACAGCCATTTCTTATCACCCATTGACAAAAGGCAAACTACCTTCTGATCAGTCAGTTCAGAGAACTTTATTTTGTAGACATTGTTTCTTCTCTTTCCCTTGAAGACTATGGATTGATCATCCTTGTTAACTACAGTGCAATTGTTCTTATTAAACAAAACATCATAACCACTGTCACATAATTGACTTATGCTCAGTAGGTTATGTCTAAGCCCATCAACAAACCCCACATTACTAATAGAGATTAGAGAGTTACCAATGGTTCCAGTACCAATGATTTTGCCAGTCTGGTTTCCTCCAAATCCCACAGTTCCTCCCTCTTTCATGGTTAGGGTTACGAACATAGACTTTTCTCATGTCATGTGTCGTGAGCAACCACTGTCCAGGTACCAAGCCTTCTGCTTTTCTTGTCCTTTTAGACATACCTGGAGCATCAACAATTTCAGACTTAGGTACCCATATTCTCATGGGTCCTCTTCGGTTAGTCCTTGAACCATTGAATTCCTTTCGTAAGGTGTGTCTTGAAGTCATTGGCATTGTTTTCCTCCACACTTTGGGTTTAGAACCGTTCAGTTTAGGATCCAACTTGCCTTTCACGGTTTCTCTTCTTTGAAACTTAGGCTTTTGTTTTTCAGACTCTGGCTTCTTCAGAGTCTGTTTATCAGACTCTGAATATTTTAGAATCTGAATCATTGAAGCCTTAGGTTCAAAGTTTTTCAGAACTTTTGACTTTGCATTCTGAGATTTTGACTTAGTCAAAACTTTAGAACTTGAAGTTATAGGTTCTGAATGAGTCACTGTGTTGACTTCATCAGACTCACTTACAAAGTGATTTTTCAATGCTTCTCTGGTGCCATCAGGACCAGGTTTCATAATCACTTCATTCGAGCTACCTCCAATGAATCCAAGACCCTGTCCTCTGTTCTGATATGTGCTATAGATCATGGATGCAACCCTAGATCTATTAATTTCAGTAGCAATAAATTCTTGTAAAGCAATATCTTGCTCACTCAAGTATTTACAACTACACTTCTTGATCAACAAAGAATCATTTTCTTCTTTTAAACTTTCTAACTCCAACAGAGTTGAATTATGCCTTTTTGACAGCTTATCAAGCTGCTGTTTGACTTTCTTCAACTCAGTGGTTTTAGCTTTAATATGGCCAAGAAGTTCTTTGATGGAATCTACTAATTCAGATCTTGTGAGTTCAGAAAATACCTCTGTTTCACTTTCAGAGTCTGCATCTGATTCTGCCTCAGGTTTCTCCTTTACAGATTCAGTTGTAGCCATTAATCCAACAGCTACATTAGCTTCACCATCAGCATCATCATCTTCAGACCCTGACTCATTATCAAGATCTTCCCAGGTAGCCATCAGACTTTTCTTGATTTGCTTCTTAAACTTGCTTGACTTAAAGGTTGACCTTTTTGACTTGGATTTCTCTTTCTGCAACTCTGGACAATCAGCAATAAAGTGTCCAGGCTTCTTGCAGTTGAAGCAACCTTTCTGTTCCTCCTTTTTGAAACCCTTCCCACTGCTCTTGCTCAGAAACCTCTTGTTCTTTTTAGCAAGGTATTGCATTCTGCTTGAAAGCATAGCCATTTCTTTAGCAACATCAGGATCTTCCTCAGAGCTTTCGGAAGCAGAAGATTCATTTTCAGACTCTTCAACCTTGAGAGCTTTTGAGGATCTTCCCTTTGACTTTAAAGCAATGATTTTAGACTTTCTTGCAGATTCATGTTCATTGAGACTCAACTCATGAACTTTGAGAGAGCTTACAAGATCTTCAACACTTAAAGTGTTTAAATCCTTAGCTTCCTCAATTGCAGTAACCTTTGGTCTCCATCTAGAGGGTAAGCTCCTTAGGATCTTGCTAACATGGTCAGAAGCTATGTAACTCTTCTTTAGTATCTGAAGTCCAGATACTAGAGTTTGAAATCTTGAGTACATCTGCTCAATACTTTCATCCTCTTTCATCTTGAATAATTCATACTGATGAACTAATAGAAGAGCTTTAGCTTCCCTGACCTTTTTGCTCCCTTCATAGTTTGCACAAAGAGAAGCAAACATGGCTCTAGCAGTAGATTTGTCACTCATCTTCATGTATTCAGATTTAGGAATAGCAGTGACAAGAGCTCCTCTGATGATATGATGTTTCTTGTAGATCTTCTTTTGAGCAGCAGTATGAAGTTTACGGTTAATGGAAGCACCTTCGTCATCAAGTTGTAAGTCACCAACACCATCTTCAAGTATGTCCTAGAGTTCTTCATCAAGACCCATGACATAGCTGTAGAAGTTGGTTTTCCACCAAGAAAATTCTTCAGGATCACCATTGAACTTTGGAATTTTTCCATAATCAGCTTTCTTAATGTTGTTATTGGATCCATAGTCATATGGTATAGTAGCACCAGAAGTAGCACCAGAAGAAGAAGGTTCACTGGAAGACATGTTTTTCTCTGGATCTTTTCTGTCACACGGTTAAGTGCTATGACAACAGAACCGGAGCTCTGATACCAACTGAAGGTGAGAAAAACACAAGAAGGGGGGTTGAATTGTGTTAACTTTTCGCAACTCTTGAAGAGTAAGAATCTGATTCTGCAGGATCAGAGTCTGAATGGATTCAGAGTCTGATGGGAGATCAGATTCTGTTGCAGCGGAAATAAACAAGAGATAGAGAGAAGAAGAGAACACAAGCAATTATACAGGTTCCTTCCACAAACCGGAAGTAGTTCTGTCCCCCTTGCACTTCCAAGGAGAGTTTCACTAAAATGTAATATCAATTACAAGTTGCTCAAACACACAGTAAGAGACTTCCAATGCTCAAGCACGCAAGCAAGAGACTTCCAATGCTCAAGCACACAGGCAAGAGACTTCCAATGCTCAACCACACAGGCAAGAGACTTCCAATGCTCAAAGACACAACTAAGAGACTTCTTTGCTCAAGGACACAGCCAAGAGACTTCTGACACAATTTATAGAAAATTGAATAGAGTTGAAACACTTGATAAACAATCAAATGTGTTCCAATTACAAAACAAAAACAGACTCTGTTTTAAACAAAGACAGACTTTGTTTTTCTGATAAACTTAGAGATTCTAGAATACACAGTTTGTAAGAAAAATCTAAGTTGTTGATGTGTTTATTGTTTGACTCAGTAAGAATACAATAGCTTAGCAGCGTAGTTTTTCAGTTGTAGAGTCCCACAATTCTTCAAGTCTTCTATCCTTTATATAGGCGTTGGAGAGAGACGTTGAGACAATCCAGCACATCAAGAGAATTCTGGAAGCTTGATCAATAGTTGTTGATATGTTGCTTGATATGGTAATAGTCCTTCAAATGCATATTTTGAATTCCATTCTTTTTGAAGCTTAATACCGGTAGACACAGTTGCCAAACTGTACGAGGTAGTGGAGTAGTGGAAACAGAGTTCGTACACACGTACTCTGTACTATACTGCATTTTTTGTCGTTGAGCATCCCACACTCAAGTTGAATTTGAAGCTAGCCGTTACTCCAAATGAGAGTTTCTTGTGCATCGTAATGCCTTTAGAAAACCTTCTAAGCAGATCTTCAGATTGCAGGCTTCAGACTCACTTAGCATTTCAGCTTCTGGTGATCTTCAGACTCTCTTGGTCTTCAGGTTCTGATAGTCTTCAGACTCTCTTGAACTTCAGGTTCTGATAGTCTTCAGACTCTTCAGATCGTCAGAATCACAAGCAACAAGCTTCTCTTGATCTTGCTCTCAAAATATTCAAACAGAATACTTTCTAAGATACAAATCTTGATTAATATCCTGCATACTTAAACAAATATTAGCATATCCAATTGACAATTTTTAATACCTTGTTATCATCAAAACTCAAAACGCGGTATTGCTAAACACCTTTGTTCCAACAGTTTATCCTCAAATACATGAGTATTTTGAAGACTTGCATATAGTGATATTTGTAGATATAGATACTATACCGTTTTGTGTTATTAACATGGATGGTGAGTTCATTTGCAAATTTATCACTTTTGTTTTTAACACTTTGAATTTATATTATATCAATGTACTTCATCATTTTGAATGAATGAATATCATTTACAATTTAAAGAAAACCCTCCATTTCTTTTAAGTGAAGTGATTCTGCTAATGAGAACCTCTCCATTTATAAAAATAAATGGAGATTGCAATTACGAAATAGCTAGACACCTTCATTAATTATTTTGGATTATTTTTGTATCTCTCTAAATGGAGTCAAGATCCTTTTTATTTATGCATTTCTCCATTTCTTCCATTTGGAGAGATAAAAACACATAAAATCTTGAAAAAAGTAAAATATAATCAATGATGTTGGGATCCACTTGGTGGTAGGACCCACAGTCTATTTTTTGTGTCTATCTCTCTCCAATTTGCAACTTCCATTTATTTTGTCAAATGAAGATGATCTTAACCCTTCTAAATGGATCTTATCATTAAATAAATTTCACCATCATTAATTATATTGAAGATTTTTTGTGTATTTATCTCTCTAAATTGAAAAAATTGAGAATCGTTTAAATGGAGAGGATAGTAAATTCTAATCCCGTACGTTTCCACAATCTATCCAATCACATTAATAAAATAAATAACGCAAAGGCCAATTTCACTCATATTACGTTTCAAGGAATTAATACTAGTTCCTATCACTCTAATTTATATTCCAATAAACTGTATTAATTTGGAGACAATTTCTTCCTGCCATGGAAAAATCTACCACTACTTTTCTTATATTAGTTATTGTTATGACAATTCTTAATGATACTTTGACTGCACATAGAGTTCTTCTTATTGCAGGGTTAGATCCAAATCCATATGTTGATTGTGCCGAAAAATCTTCATTTGTTGAATGTAATCCGTTATTAAGATTCATTTGTAAAAGGATTTTTTCTTGTGATTGACATCCCAAGATTATGGATTTATCATTTATATTTGAGTTATGTTTTTCAATAAAAAATTATATTTGAGTTATGTATTAAATAATTGTTCATGTTATGGTTACAAACTGGTTTAAATAAATTTTCACAAGTGTTTTTTTGTGAGATTGAAGGATTTAATCCTATATCATCACTTATAACATATTTATTTATTCATTTTTTCTTAAAGTATATTATTTCTATCATTGAATATAAGTAAAAATTTATCAAAGAAAGTTGATGTATTTGGTTCAAAACTTAAATCAAATATCAACTTTCTTTGATCATAATTTTGGTTATAATTAGAGGTGGATGATTTATTTTTTAAATTTCCTATTTTCATTGTAATTAGAGAAAGGAAAATAAAAAAGTTAAAACATTTTTCATGGTGATAAAATTGGACAAAATATGCATTAGCAAATTTGATATTTTTCACCAAAAATGAAACCAAAAGTCAACATATTTGGATGTAATCCGGCACGGATACACGTTATGAAAATTGGGAGTCCATCTTTGCTCCATTAGCTTTTGCTCCATTTAGCCCATTTACCATCATGAATGTGTGACACGTGTTAAAATAATATCCAACGGTTGAAAGAAAAAAGACAACAATAAACAAACACTTAGAAACACAATCTCTGTATCTTTTATTCACAAAAAAAAAAAAAAAATCTATGTATCTTTTTGAATTTACAATGCTACAAATAGATTGCAACGTCTTCTTTGAATTGCAATGATACATCAAATCAATCATCCATCATTTTCCAGAAACCATAATCATCAACCCATCTTCACTCATTTTCAATTTCTATCTTTTTTCATTTCAATCACGTATACATAATAACAAATCTAAGATTTGTAACATGTTTGAATATGGAAAAAGGCGGTGTGTGAATCAGAAAAAGGAGCATGCCGCCGTTGGATGAACGGAAAGGGTCGGCAGCGGCGGGGCAAGAGTAAGAAGCAATAATAGCAAGATGTGGAGATGGTGAAAGGAAGAAGAAAAGCTGTCGTGTTGTTTCTGAGAAAGAAGAAAGAGGAAACGTGTAATGTGTTTCTAAAAACAATCAAATGTGTGTTTGTTTATTGTTGTCTTTTTTATTTCAACCGTTGAATATTATTTTAACACGTGTCATACATCCATGATGGCAAATGGGCTAAATGGAGCAAAAATGGACTCGCAAATTGGGGGCAGCAGACCCCACCAACAATCCAATTTCTTCATAAGTTTTTGAATCAAATTAATTTTTTCTTAGGTAAAATTAAGTTGCCCCCACAAAAATTATTGAATAATGAAAGTTTTGAAGAATTAAATATACAATAATATGAGATATATGAATATTTTTTTGTCAATGCTAACAAGTGTCTTTAACACATTATTTAAGAAATACACAAATAAATTTTATCATGTAGGTAGAAGTCAAAGTAGTCTCAAAGTAATACTTACATCACTTTCTAGACAAAAGTTACTTACCATAGTTGCTTAAACAATGTCGTAAAGGTACTTGTTAGTAGTAGCATTTTGCATATATTTCTTTGGTCAATTACAATGAGAAATATTTTAACACCGTTGAAAATGAAAAAAATTCTAAACATTAATAAAATTAAAGACACGTGGAAATAATTATATTTTGTAGATACGAAGATACGTTAAATATGTTAGGTATACAATGGTATAATTTTATAAATTTTAGTTCTTTCCATAATGAAAATGATGTCATCAATTTATTGTTCATATATTGATACAAATTTTACAAAAATATTTGTGATATATAATTTTGCAAACTATTTGTGATATATAATTTTGCCCCATTAACCGAAAATTCTGAATCTGTCACTGGATGTAATGTAGAACGAAGAAGTATAATGCACAATGAAGTTATATGACCCTCAAAACATAACCTCGAGCCAATTCTTTTAGGGTAAAAAAGTTCTCAATGGGTAAAGTGCCTCTACAGTTAGCCTCCAAGACAAAAGGCTCCCAAACACTATGAGAAATATTTTACATTTTGAAGAGATTGATTAATAGTTGCTTATTATTAGTTAAAATATTTTTATTTTGAAAGTATTATAATAGTATGGATTGGATCGGAAGAATTTATTAGACTCTAATAAGGTGTGAGATTAGTCTTATTCGGAGCTTGTAAACCTCTGTGTGTTCAAAAACTTTAAAATCTTGTCATTGTTCTGATAAATATTTGATTATTTGTTATGAATTTATGATGCACATAAGAGTGATTAAGAATGAATTTAGTTAATGATAAAAAAAGAAGAATGAATTTAGTTAACTGGGAATAATGGGAGTCCGACGGAGGAGGTGAATATTCAAAGAGGGTTAAAACAAGGGGACCCGTTGGCACCTTTTCTATTTTTAATTGTTGCGCAAGGCTTTAGTAGTTTGATGAGGAATGCGATTAGATTAGATTTGTTTCAAGGTTTCCGATTTCGAAGAGAAGGCATGGTTATTTCACATCTTCAATACGCGGATAATACCATTTGCGTAGGGAAGGCTACGGTGGAAAACCTTTGGATTTTGAAAGCTATTTTGCAAGGATTTCAATTGGCATCAGGGTTAAAGGTAATTTTTTTAAAAAAGTGGTCTTATTGGGTTAAATGTCCCTAGAGATTTTATGGAGATGGTGTGTAATTTTTTGGGTTGTAGAGAATCTAATCTACCTTTTAAGTATTTGGGCCTTCTGATAGGGGCAAATCAATGAAGTTTGACGACATGGGAGCCGCTATTGGAACATGTTTCTAAGAGATTGAATTCTTGGGGCAATAAGTTCTTGAGCTTTGGGGGTAGAATTATGCTCCTTAATTCGGTGTTAAATGCCATCCCCATCTTCTACCTTTTTTTTTCTTTTCCGAATGCCGGTAAAGGTGTGGAGAAGGTTGGTGAGAATCCAACGTGAGTTCCTTTGGGGAGGAGTGGGGGGAGTAAGGAAGATAAGTTGGGTTAGGTGGAATAAGGTGTGCCAACTGAAGAGTGAGGGAGGCCTCGACATTAGGGATATAAAGCTTGTCAATTTAAGTCTTTTGGCAAAATGGAGATGGAGAGCAATGCAAGGGGGAGGTGCGCTTTGGCTAGAAGTTTTGAGTGAGAAATATGGCGCGAGAATAGATGGTCCTTTGGAAGGTGTTGATGGAAATTGGCTCCGTTATGTCTCTAGATGGTGGAAAGACATTGTGTCGTTAGAGGATGGAGGAGGTGCACATTGGTTCAATGAGGAAGTGGTTAGGAGGGTGCGTGATGGTCATAATACTTCCTTTTGGAAGATGAGGTGGAGGGGAGCCACGGAGTTAAGAAACATGTACCCTAGGCTCTTCGTGATTTCAAATCAAAAAGAGGCGACGGTGGCGGAAATTTAGGATGATATTGGAGCAAATCCCGGTTGGAACTTCATTTGGAGGCGGAGGCTATTTGTGTCGGAGGAAGAATTTATTTTGAATTTGATATCGGACCTTCAAAGGTTTGGGATGTCAATAGGGGAGGATGGTTGGTTGTGGAGGTTGGAGGGGGGAGGAAGGTTCATAGTGAGATCAATGTACAAGAAATTGGAGGCTTTGATGGGTCAAAATGAAATGGTGGGAGAGGATGAGAAGCGGGTTTTTACACAACTTTGGAAGAGTCCGGCTCCTTCGAATGTGGTGGCTCTCTCTTGGAAGTTATTGATCAATCGAACCCCAACACGATTGAACCTAGTTCGGAGGAAGGTTGTCCCAACAAATGCCAATGTTCATTGCGTTTATTGCAATTTGGTGGACGATTCGACCAGCCATTCTTTCTTGCACTGTAGTGAGACTTGGAATATTTGACTCCATTTACAACATTGGCTAGAGGTGAGTTTTTCTATCCCACCAAATTTGTTCGCACATTGGAGGTGTTGGAATAGTATGGTAGCGCATAGGAAGGAATTAAAGAGGGGATTGCTGCTTATATGGCACACAACTATTTGGGTAATTTGGAATGTTAGAAACAATGTTATTTTCAATAATGGCGAATTTCGTGTGGGAGATATAGTGGAGGAAATAAAAATGTTGTCATGGAGATGGAGTTTAGCGCGCTTAAAAATGCTGACATGTTTATATTACGAGTGGTGGTTGAACCCGAAAAGTTGTCTTTGTAGATGAGAAAAGTGGAAGCAATATTGGGAGGTTGTTGCTAGCCTGACTGTGAGGTGTAGCGCTTTTGACAGGGTCGGTCTGCAGGTGTTTTGAGCATCTTGTTTGGTCTGACAGTTTGTGTTCCCTGGCTGTGTTGGGTGTTTATTCTGTTAGATTGCTCCTTACCTTTTTGTTGGATTTTCCACATACGCTGATACAAGGATGTGCTTGTTCCTTTTGGCTTGTTTTTTTTCTTCTTCCGAATATTGTAACCATGTAGGAGCTGATTTAGGTACTCTTTGGTTGTACTAGTGTATAGCTTTTAGACGCTTTTTTTTATTCTGTAAGCCGTCTCTATCATAGCATATGGTAGACCAACTATTTTGTCTTCTTTCGTCTACGTGTAAAGGATATCAGGATCGAAGCGAGCAACGTATAATTTTATTTTTAGCAATGGAAAATCGAAGGACTTTCCAAGGGAACTATCTGTATCAGGCAAAGGGCTAACATTCGTGATCAAATCTTCTCAACGACTCTATTTGCGCTGACACTATTCTCTAACGTCTCTCAAATCATTTACTCTAAAAGGAGCTTAAGACATGAAGAAGAAGCCACAAGACTCTGCTATTTTGTTGTGCCAAAACTCCGTCAAGTCAAATAGCACAAAAACTCTTAAGATTATTTTTCAAGTTTACATCTTAAAAATCCTGAGTGAGTCTGTTCATTTGTTTAGTTTACACTCACTAGTTAGAAAGAATGTAAGAACAAATTAACTTGTTTGCATTTGGGGCAAGCATTTTAGAAAATCTCTTGCCTGGGTGCTTGAGCATATAAGTCTCTTGGCGAAGTCTTGATCACCTAGGAAGTCTCAGTTAGTTGTGATTGAGGAAGGTAAAGTCTTAAGAAGGTGTGCTTAAGCAAAGGGAAGTCTCTTGCAATGGTGCTTGAGCAAAGAAGTCTTTAGGTATAGTCCTAGAGCATAGATGTCTCTTGTAGTTGTGATTGAGCATTGAGAAGTCTCTTGGGTATCTCCTTGAGCAAATTGCAATCTATGTGATTATAGTGAAATCCCTTGGAAGTGCAACGGGGATGGAGTACTCATGGTTTGTAGGAGGAAACAATATAAATTGCTTTGTGTATTTCTTCTCTCTCTGATTCTTTATCTTTTATCTGTGTATTTTGTATTTCCGCTGCATTCAAACTCCGAGTCAGATTAAGAAAAATACCCACTCAATTCAACCCCCTTCTTGTGTGTTTTTCTCACCTTCATATATCTATACTTAGTTTTCATTATCACAATTATACCCTTAAACAACTTTTTCTATAATAAATATTGTTGTTGGTGTCATTAAAAAAAAGAATTTAGATTATATTTTTTTTGTTATATTGTTGGTGTCATTGAAATAGATAATCACAATCTGTTTGATTTGTTATAATTTAAAAGTTAAAAACATTTATATTTTTAGTTTTAATCAAAATCAAATTAAAATTTCATAAAAAAAAACGCCGTTCATAATTTTCAAACGATAGCACAACAACAACAACAATAATAATAATAATAATAATAATAATAATATTAATAATACTTATAACAACAACAACAACAACAACAACAACAACAACAACAACAACAACAACAACAACAACAACAACAACAACAACAACAACAACAACAACAACAACAACAACAACAACAACAACAACAACAACAACAACAACAACAACAACAACAACAACAACAACAACAACAACAACAACAACAACAACAACAACAACAACAACAACAACAACAACAACAACAACAACAACAACAACAACAACAACAACAACAACAACAACAACAACAACAACAACAACAACAACAACAACAACAACAACAACAACAACAACAACAACAACAACAACAACAACAACAACAACAACAACAACAACAACAACAACAACAACAACAACAACAACAACAACAACAACAACAACAACAACAACAACAACAACAACAACAACAACAACAACAACAACAACAACAACAACAACAACAACAACAACAACAACAACAACAACAACAACAACAACAACAACAACAACAACAACAACAACAACAACAACAACAACAACAACAACAACAACAACAACAACAACAACAACAACAACAACAACAACAACAACAACAACAACAACAACAACAACAACAACAACAACAACAACAACAACAACAACAACAACAACAACAACAACAACAACAACAACAACAACAACAACAACAACAACAACAACAACAACATTATTTTTTGTTAAACTTCTAGTTCTAAACTCTAGTTGTCACCACATTTCTTTTTATTGTCTATCGAAAATGGGTGATTTTTGGTCAATTTCGACCCAAAAATACATTTATTCGGGTTTCCTTAATTTTTATTAAAATAAGTGATTTTCACATATTTTCAATCGTCTTTAGTTTCTTTTTGTGATTTCGTCGTTTTTGCACGACTCTGTTTGTTTTTTAATTCCCATCTTAGTACGGTGTTTTTTTTATTTAGATAAAAAGATTAGTTTTGAACAAATGTATCTAATCAATGATTTTGACGTCATCTATCCTCGAGGTAGGAGTTTAGATAGATCACTACAAAAAAAATTAGGTTAAATAACATAGCTCAGTTTACACAAGCTTTTCACAAATCAAAAGTTAGAAAACTTAAAGTTTCATCTACTGCTTCTATAACAACCAATTCCTTAAACTTAATAACAACCAATTCCTTAAACTACAAATATTAAAAATAACTGTACTTTCCTTAAAAAAATAACCGTATTTTTTTTTGTGTTAACCCTCCCGTTCTGAAACGTGTTGTTATCACATTTTTTTTGTCTATCGAAGATGAGGAATTTATGATCGATTTTTACCTAAAATAACCCTTACTTGGTTTTCCTTTTTCCCCTACTAAAATAAGTGATTTTCACGTATTTTCGATCATCTTTTGTTTTTGTGATTTTGTAGTCTTTGCATGACTCTGTTTGTTTTCATTTCCCGACTTTGTATCATGTGTTTTTTATTTCCTGTCTTAGTGAGGTGTTTATTTGTTGAAAAATTAGTTTTGAACAAGTGTAGACCCAATCAATGATTTTAGCGTCGTCAACGTTGCACACCCGGAGACGTGAGTATTTTGAAAACTTGAATATAGTAATATTAGTAGATATAGATACTCTGCCGTTTTATGTTATTAACATAGATATTGTAAGTTCATTCACAAATTCATCATTTTTGTTTTTAACACTTTGAATTTATATTGTATCAATGTACTTCATCATTTTGAATAAATGAATATCATTTACAATTTAAAAAAAAAACTCTCCATTTCTTTTAAGTGAAGTGATTCTGCTAATGAGAACCTCTCCATATATAAAAATAATTGGAGATTGCAGTTACGAAATAGATAGACGTCATCATTAACTATTTTGAAGATTTTTTGTGTTTTTATCTCTCTAAATGAGTCTTATCATTAAATGAGTTTCACCATCATTAATTATATTGAAGATATTTTAGGTCTTTATCTCTCTAAATTGAAAAAACTGAGAAGAGTTTAAATGGAGAGGATCTTAACTCCTACTAATCACGTATTCTTCTACTGTTTCCACAATCAATCCAATAACCTTAATAAAATCGATAACGCAAAGGCCAATTAAACTCGTATTACGTTTCAAGGAAGTAATACTAGTTCCTATCACTCTAATTTCTATTCCAATAAACTGTATTAATTTGGAGACAATCTCTTCCTGCCATGGAAAAATCTACCACTACTTTCCTTATATTATTAGTTCTTGTTATGACAATTCTTAATGATACTTTGAGTACTGCACATAGAGTTCTTCTTATTGCAGGGTTAGATCCAAATATATATGTTGATTGTGCCAAAAATATTTCATATGTTGAATGTAATCCGTTATTAAGATTCATTTGTAAAATGTTTTTTTCTTGTGATTGACATCCCAACGTTATGGATTTATCATTTATATTTGAGTTATGTATCTCAATAAAAAATTATATTTGAGTTATGTATTAAATAATTGTTCATGTTATGGTTACAAGCTGGTTTAAGTAAAATTTCACAAGTGATTTTTTGTGAGATTGAAGGATTTAATCCTATATCATCACTTATAACATATTTATTTATTCATTTTTTTCTTAAAGTATACTATTTCTGTCATTGATTATAAGTAAAAATTAATCAAGAAAGTTGATGTATTTGGTTCAAAACTTAGATCAAATATCAACTTTCTTTGATCATATTTTTGGTTATAATTAGAGGTGGATGATTTATTTTTAAATTTCCTATGTCTTTGTTTCCATTGTAATTAGAAAAAAGTAAATAAAAAAAGTTAAAACATTTTTCATGGTGACAAAATATGCATTAGCACATTTGATATTTTTCACAAAAAATGAAACCAAAAGTCAACGTATTTGGATGTAATGTAGAACGAAGAAGTATAACGCACAATGAAGTTATATGACCCTCAAAACATAACCTCGAGCCAATTTTTTTAGGATAAAAAAGTTCTCAATGGGTAAAGTGCCTCTACAGTTAGCCTCCAAGACAAAAGGCTCCCAAACAGTATGAGAAATATTTTACATTTTGAAGAGAAGGATTAATAGTTTGCTTATCATTAGTTGATATATTTTTATTTTGAAAGTATTATAATAGTACAGATTGGATCCGAAAAATTTACCAGACTCTAATAAGGTGTGAGATTAGTCTTATTCGGAGCTTGTAAACCTCTCTGTGATCAAAGACTCTGATATCTTGTCATTGTTATGATAAACATTTGATTATTTGTTCTGATGCACATAAGAGTGACTAAGAATGAATTTAATTAACTGAGAATAATGGGAGTCCGACGGAGGAGGTGAATATTCAAAGAGGGTTAAAACAAGGGGACCTGTTGGCACCTTTTCTTTTTTTAATTGTTACAGAAGGCTTTAGTGGTTTGATGAGGAATGCGATTAAATTAGATTTGTTTCAAGGTTTCCGATTTCGAAGAGAAGGCATGGTTATTTCGCATCTTCAATACGCGGATGATACCATTTGCATAGGAAGGCTACGGTGGAAAACCTTTGGATTTTGAAAGCTATTTTGCAAGGATTTCAATTAGCATTGAGATTAAAGGTAAATTTTTTAAAAAGTGGTCTTCTATTATGTGACTACCAAACATTGTTCGTTGAAAGTAACACATATTCGTTATGCACATGAAGATTTGATAGCTTCGATATTAGTCCAGTTCAATCTTGTTACTTCAATTTGTTAGATATCATATGAGCGACAACCATAAATGTTCTCTTCAAAGCCTAACTATTTTAGCTCATATCTTTCTTCTAAAGTATTAGCACAAAATATTGGAATTAAGAATGGAGAGGGATTCATTTACATTTAATCTGTTATCACATCTCGTCTAATTTGATGACATAAGATTGACAACTAGCTTTGTGAATGTTTCCTGGGAGTGTATTCAAATTATGTTTGATGATCTTATTATCCACTTCTAAGAGTTGATGGTTACTTCTTTCTTGACAGAAGCTAAAGACGAGAATTGCCATGAGAGTTGGAATCAATCCATGAATAGAAGTCAGACACTTCCAACACAGCATCCTAGAGGAGCTTAATTCACATATGGATTCAAGGGAGCCTAATTCGTTCATGGATGCAAGAGGATCATCTATTCCTAGTAATGTTGGATTTTTTATTTTTTTTAATTTATTAAAAATCAGGGTGATATTTTAGCTTTGCATTTTCTGCAAATTTGGATTATGTTTAGCTATGTATATACACGATTATTTAGTAATAAATTAGTTAAATTAATATAAATAATAAATTATACTATAGTAAAAAAAATAACAGCAAAAAAAAAAATTTGGACGAAAACTTCCAAATTGCTAGGATCTAGTTGCAAATTAGTTAAATTATAGCTTTAGATTTGTTGTGGATTTGCTAGGCTAAGTTTTAGTCATGTCGCTATGGATTTGTTGCAAATTTGCTATGACAAGTCTTAGTTATGTTGCTATGGATTTGTTGCCAAATTGCTAAGATATGTCATAGTTATGTTGCTATGGAAAATACATTTTCAATACTTATTTGCTATAGCTCAACTAAATTTTTTCTAGGATTTTAATTCTTTTTACTACGGAATTACTAAAAAGTATTTCCCTAGCAAATTTGTCTCTCAATCCATGCTACGGCCGAATCAATAAGTATTCCGTAGCTTAGTTCTAGCTAAACTCGTTTGCTAGGAATTAGCTGTGAATTAGATGGGAAAATGGGCGTAGCAGATCACATATTTTCTTGTAGTGTCCTTTTGGTCAATTTGTATATGAATTTTCAAGCTTCAAATTCATGATTTTATTTTCTTATGACCTTTCAATCTTCAAATATATGATCTTCATTTATGTTTGCATAAGAATATTAGATTGGAAGCTTGGAAATATATAGAAAATGGATTATAAGGACAAAATTGAAACGAAAAAAACATAAAGGATCAAATTGTTACATAAAATTAAGTTATCGGACCAAAAGTATAATTTTACCTAAAATTTGACATCCCATCTAGTTCTATTATTCCATAATCACAAACTTTAGTTTGACACCTAATCTTGACTGTCCATTATTTTTAATCCAAAGATCCATAACTGTTTACTCGTATGGTCTTATCTTCCTTGATTTCAGCTACTTGCTTTCCGTGATCTTCTTTTAAACAACCCATAATGAAAATATTCTCCTCCACACTGATCTCAATCAACAATCACAACATAATTGATATTTTTTTCCCTTTATATTATAATGAGAATTTGCAGCAATTCAATTTAAATGTTTTCCCATTTGACCAAAATAATAAAACTGGTTTATAGATTCAATTCATTTTTCACGATACTACAATGGGGATATTTTCATTGACTATTCAATCATGGTTAAACACCTGAAGTTCCATCAATAGAAGCAAACTTATCCAAAATAATTCAATATTCACTACTGTCCTTTTCAATATTATCATCATAAATTTTGCATAAATTGTCTTAATGTTTTCCAATTCATAGAGGGAATTTATATCAGTCATCGTGAGCTTAACTCGGTTGGTAATAACAATGTATAATATATCTAAAGTCCTGGCTTTAAACCCCGACCACCACATTAAAAAGAAGGAATTTATACTAAGAGGAAAAGGAGATGCAAACAAGAATGATATCAATGGTGTGTGCGTCGGAGCATAGAAAATTTCCTAGAAGGAAGTGAGGAGCATCACAAGCCGCCGTTGATTTTCAATGATTAAAAACAATACTAGTGTGCTAGAAAAGATCCTCAAGAAATAGAAATGTAGATTAATTATGGATCTTTAGATTTAAAAAAAATAGAGTTTGAGATTTGATGTCAAAATAAAATTTAGGCTTAATACATCGTTTGGTCCCTTAACTTATTTTTGGTTTTCACTTTGGTCCTTTAACTATAAAGTGTTTCAATTTGGTCCCATAAATCTTCTGCCGTTTACTATTTTGGTCCTCTCCGTTAATTTTTAACCTTAAATATCTAAGATGAACCAATTTTATAGGTGGTACACCATAGACCTTATTAAATCTTTTATTTTTAATCGTTTGATCTTTTTTTTAAATTGTGACCGTTGGATCATGGAGGAATCTATTGTAGCTTATAAAGAACCACAAACACTTAATTTTTTCCTCCATCTTCTTCCCTATGTTCTTCTTCATTCCCAAATAAAACTCTCATCTTTATTCATCATTTTGAGAGAAAAAAAAAACAGAAAATCAAAATTACAAAACTCATTCATACACTACAATCTCAATTCCAACAATGACAACAATTGCAACAACAACAGTAAGCAAAATTCAAAACTCAACAATAAGCAAAAATGAACAACAACCATCACCTTCATCTCCTTTATCACATAAATCCAGAAATTCAAAAATAAAAAATTAACCCCTTTGAGATCCTTAACCCATTTTCCAATTCCAAGTTAGTCCCGAAAAAATGAATAACAAAAAGTTATAAAAAGATCTAAAGACCCTTTGTTGTTGTTGTACAATTTTATTTTAGATGATTGAGTTTATTTTTTGTGTTTGTTGTTACTGACTTACTGGGATTGATTGGGTTTTTCTAATTCATGTTGCAAAATTAGGTTTTTTTTTTTTGAAGAAAAAATATGTTTAGTTTTCTAACCAAAACGGGTCATTTTGCTTGAGTTCATAATATTGATTTTATTTATCTGTTGAAGGGATGATTTGATGTTGATATGAGTTTTATATGTTGGTTAAATGTTGATTTTTTTTTTTCTGGATTTTTTTTCCTGATTATTCTATGAATATTGATGAATTTGGTATGAATGTGAAGAAGTGGTAGAAGGTGGAAGATGAAGAAAAGAAAAAAAAGTTCACTGCTGGCGATCCACTGTTAAATATAATAGACCTGCAATCGAATGGTTGAAATCATATCAAAAATATTAAACATTAAAAGACTAACGGAGAGGACCAAAATAGTAAACGACAGAAGATTTATGGGACCAAATTGAGACACTTTATAGTTAGGGGACCAAAATGAAAATCAAAAATAAATTAAGGGACTAAATGATGTATTAACCCTAAAATTTAACATTATGTGTCAACGTAAGTGTGTCATTCAGAAAGTATTCCAAAACTATGGGTACATCAATATTTATGTTTGAGTTATGTATAGAAATCAAGTGAAGTACTCCGGATACAAAATATATGGAAAGGTGTCTTTAACTTCCCCTCAAGGACCTACCCTAAACCTAGGTAGCTAGATGGGGAAGTAAAATTAATCCTTGTTCATACATAGGTTTGTTGGGTACGAAATGAACGACTTCAAATAGGTTCATTGTTCCGACCCAGAGTACTATTAATCCGGCATGGGCTACATCGGTCTCTAGTAGTTTACCGGATAAATTGATAAGTCAGGCATTCCTGACCCACCAGGCAAAACTGGTAGTTTCTTGGTCACGGTCAGTTAAAGCTAAAGTTCAATTAAAAAGCGTTTCCACGTGGTAGAACATCCTATGGGAATGTAGGGTTTTAATGAGGCTGATCTTGAGCCACCATCCACGCATGAATACCTTCATTTAAGAGAATATTTTTGGTGTAGAAAGTCGCAAATTCAGGATTTTCCGCTGCGCGGATTTTTTGAGAAACAAAGTCATATGCACGTAGGTTCATGGCCATACTGACTGCTTCAAGAGCACTCATCCACAAACCCGTTACTGGTACAAATAACATAAAGAAATGTAACTAACATTTATTGGAAAAAGCAACCCCAAAGATTTGGGACCAAAAGCGGTTAGCGGTGACCATTGAATAAGTTTCTTCCGCTTGAGTTGGGTTAAAAGCACGAAATGTATGTGCGCCATCACCATCTTCAAATAACGTATTTTCTACCGTAGTACCATGAATAAAGCATAGTAGGGCAGCATCCAAAACACTAGCAACTCCCATCATATGAAATGAGTTTAATGTCCGAATATGAAACCCTTAGAAAAAGAGAATGAATCGAAATATAGCTGCTACACCAAAACTAGGCGCAAAGAACCAACCAGACTAACCTAGTAGATAAATCGAGAATACAGAAATAAAAACAATTGGACCGAAGAATGTGATTGCATTATAAGGGCACAATTGAACAGTATAGTGCTGAATTTTTTTTAAAATCTTTCTCATTTTTTGATCGTAAAAATAGAAAATAGGATAGGAAGATCTTACAGTTAATGAAAATATCACATTATATATATAGAAAAGAATAAAAACTAGAATGAGTTTACTACAAATTAATTCAAATGATAACAATAATTTAATAGGATAAAGCTCGATTTTTTTTAATGTAATTCAACTAAATCAATATATATTCTTTTCGAATAGATATATTGATTTAGTTGAATTTCATTAAAAATAATCAAGTTTTTATTCTATTAAATTATCGTTATCATTCAAATGAATTCGAATAGAGTCAACTCATTTTAGTTAGAAACCTTAAAACTAAAACGAAGAATAGGGTATGCCGTTAGAGTAAAAGACATTAAGATAAACGTTACTCCCTCCGTTCCATATTAGATTACGTAGTTGACAATGTGCATTATTGACTTGACATACTTTGATCATATTTTTCTACTAATATACAAAGATAAATAATATCATGTAAGATATTGTTGGATCCGTCACGATGAATATTTTCAATAGATTAAATTTTCATAATTTTTTCTAATAGATAATTAAAGATAAAAATATATGCATTGGTATATGTGACAAGTCAACTATGTCATTTAAAAAAAACTGTGTCATTTAATATTGGGCGGATGGAGTAATGTTAAAGATTTGATAAGACAGATGTAAATGAGAATAGAGAGAGATAGTAATACTGGTAAGGGTAAATGTCAAGAAACTTTTTATTATAATTTTTATTTGATTTTTTTTCAAAAAATATGTTTAATGACCCGTAACCCGCTTGTTATTGAGTTGATTCGGTTCGGATTTGATATAAAAAATAAGGGTCCTTTACCTAACCCAAATCAATTAGATTTAATTAGGTCGGATAATAGGTTTGGCCAAAACTAACCCAACCCAATCCGTGTACACCGAAAATGTTGTGCGCCTCGTGAATGCTTTTGTGGGCCCAGGTGTGCACAACAATGCTGAAGTTTCACTGTATTTCCTTATATGATTTCAGTTTTATTCAAATTTACTGCTCCTATAACAACCATCTCTCACCACAAATAAATATGAGTGCGTTTAATTTGCTAAAACAAGAAGCACAGGACAGAACAACTTCAGTTGTCTCGTGTTTGATTTGTAAAGTTGTTTCAGGTACAGGATAAACTGGAGGCAATGGACAAGACGAAAACTAATATTTTTGTCCCTCACCAAACCATAACACAACTTTTTGTCCCACGTACAAATTGTTTAAAATACCAAAATAACATTTTATCCCCAAAAATAATAATTCAATAATATAAAAACTTGTCCTATGTTGTTCTACCTTGTGTTGTGTTGTTCTATCTTGTAGTACTTACTGTTTTGCAAACCAAACACACCCATAGTAAAGATAACCGTACTCTTCATTGATTGATGTAAAAAACAAGGCTTAATACATGCTCTGGTCCCTTAACTTATTTTTGAATTTCATTCTGGTCCTCTAACTATAAAGTGTCTCAATTTAATCTCATAAATCTTCTGCCGTTTACTATTGTGGTCCTCTCCGTTAGTTAGTTTTTTTTTTTTTCAAAAACAGTTAACTCTTGTCCACATGTCATTTAAGATTGGTGATCAAGGGTTATTTGAAAAGTACACAAGTATACGATAGGCTCACAACACATGATCATTTCTAATTTTCTTGATTTTCCTAAAAATAAAAATTTAAAATCACCCTCAATCTTAATCTTTTTATATATTTTTTAAAAAATTGGTATCCAGATTTTTGTAGAAAAACTTAAAAAAAAGCTTTTTTTTTGGAAAAAAAAATCTGACCTTTTTTAAAAAATTTCATAATTTTGTAAAAAAGTAATTTTTTTTCAAATTTTTTAATTTTGAAAAAGATTTTATAAAAATTCTGGAATAATTTTTTTCTTCATATTTTAGAAAATAAAATATTTTCCAGAATTTTGTAGAAAAAATTTAACAAAACCATATTTTAAAATTTCGTAAAAAAATAATTTTTTTTCAAATTTTTTAATTTTGAAATATATTTTATAAAAATTCTGGAATAAATTTTTTTTATTTTTTTCAGATTTTATAAATATCTGAATTTTTTATATATTTTTCAAAAAAAATTTATCCAGAATTTGAAAAAGATTTTATCAAAAAAATCTGGAATATTTTTTTTCTTCAGATTTTATAAAAATTCTGAAAAAAAATATAATTTTTTTTTTTTTATATATTTTTGGCTTAAAAAAATCATGTGTTAATCATTCACCGTAGGCTACAATAAACCTACATGATCCAATGGTTTTCTATTTGAAAAATAGATCAAACAGTTAAAATAAAAAAATTTAATAGGTATATGGTAGACCACCTGCAATGCTGTTACACCTTAGATATTTATGGTTAAAATGTAACGGATAGGACCAAAAGAGGCAACGACAAAAGACATAAGAGACCAAATTGAGACACTTTATAGTTAATGGACCAAAATGAAATCTAAAAATAAGTTAAGGGACAAAGCATGTATTAAGCAAAAAACAATGAATATTTTTCTACTGTTTCCACAATCTATCCCATCACCATAATAAAATCAATAACGTAAAAGCCAATTTAATTCACTCTACGTTTCAAGAAATTAGTGTTACTTCCTATCACTCTAATTTCTATTTCTATAAATTGTATTAATTAATTTGGAGGCAATTTCTTTCATACAAAAAAATAATAATATTAGGTAAAATAAAACAAGTTAATAGTCTACCACTGTTTCTCTTATATTAGTTCTCTTTGTTATGACAATTTTCAATAATACTGAGGCTGCACATAGAGGTATTCTGGGTTTCAACCTTGAATGGTACCAACCTGAAGATTGTCGAGATAACAAAAATTTAAAGGATAGTAAGTTATTAATATTTTTATTGTGCTATGACAATACCTAGATTCTATTGTCAATTTTTTTATTGCAATAAAATTTGACATCCCAACTAGTTCTATGATTTCATAATCACAAACTTTAGTTTGACCCCTAATCTCGAAGGTCCATTGTACAAATATTCAAGTACCGTGTATTTAATCCCACATCGCCCATATGAGACACAAGGCACGGTTGAAGTGTATATAAAAACAAGGTTTGTTGCATAATTGAAACCATCTTTGTGTTTGGGGCAATGACGCAGCTAATGAGGTTCTAACTGAGGCACGTCGATTGCTCGTTGAAAACTATTTCCAAACCCCCTCTTAGGCTTGGGGTAACTCAAGCCTTTGAGAATTTCTGAAAGGACTCCCTTTGAGGTAAATTAAATTCCTACAATCTTAGTTTAAACATTAATTTTCAAGGCTGCACCATTAAGCCTATTCAATTTTGGAAAGTATTATTGGTTTGAAATTATTTCATAAATTAGTTTTTTTCTTCTTCTTTTCAATCTTGGTTTCCTAATAGCTTCATCGACAGTTTCCAAATTCATCAATTGTGTGTTTACATGTGATTATTATTTTTTGAACTGCCTGCTTTTATTAAACCAATGATGGCATTATCAAAAGCCTCGATAGCATAAATATACCAGGGGTTTCTTCAACCCAAACAAAATCAAAAGAAGACATAATAGCAAATTTAGCTAAGACAACGGCTTGATTCGCAACATGGCAAATATGAAGGAAAAAAAACTAAAGTATTGAAATTTGATGGGAGTCTTTCAATCTTCAGCTCTTGCTCCTGAAAAAGAGCTTGGGTGTTGGGACTCGTTGATAGCGGCAATGAGAATAAATGAGTCTGATACTACTTTAAGCTTGAGGAACAACAAGTCCTTCGCAAGCTCTATCCCTTTTAACCCTGGCATGCCATCTGCCACATCTGATACTGGTAATAGTGTCATACACGAGCAACCGGCAGCGACAGCTACTCCCCTTGTGTCGCTGCTGTCAGCCCTCATTTACCATCCTTGTTAGGCCCTGTTGTATCCACATTAAGTTTAAAAAATCACTTGTGGGCGGAGTCCATCTATTATTAGACAACCAGCACCAAAGTCCATCTACTCGTTTTGTTTTGGAAGTGCTTTTTATATAAAGATTATGAGATAACTTTGCTGATATTAATCAAAATATATAGACCCGTTGTTGAGCAACTTGGATAGTGTTATCTAAGTCCTACATCGGAAGTTTTGTAGTCAATGTTATGGAGCATGAGTTATATAAGAGAATTGTGTGCTACATTGTAACATACTTACCTAGATGAGGTCAATGGGTGATCAAGAAGGCCCATGGCCTAGGCAAGTAACCTTCATTGCATTTTAAAGGGGTGCTAGCCTAAGGTCTGCCTAAGTGGTGGAGCCTACATCATAATTTGTTGCTACGATAATTTGTTGCTATGGGGGCATGTGTTCGCGCGGCTCCTTACACAACTAAAGTTATTGACAAATCTTGATCAAATCTTTTATTTATTAAAATTCTAGTTCCAAAAAATAATAATTCTACTGCGGTATAGTTGTCTTGCATCTTCTCCGTTAGAGAAATGTTAGTGATGCAAACTGATTTCTTATGGTAGTTCATTAAAGGCGGTGCTGTTAATTGGTACAAATTATATAATCCTTTCTTGGGCCTTCGTATCAATTACAACACCATTTATGAATATTTGTAGATTTCGGATTGTATAATCCAAAAATCACTATCAAAGAGTTCGGATTATATAGTCCGAGCAAAGAGTTTTTAGGAAAAAATAGGATGCATGAGAAGAGTATATGATGGGAAAAGTAACAATCATTATTTGATTACTTAATTCTTAATGCATGTGTGTTCATTGCAATCTGTCTCTGTTGTACTAGTAGAGAACTTGTGTGGCAACTTTACAAAATGTGGTAAGTGTGCAAGTTGCTTAGATGAGAGAGTCTTGGTGCAAATCAATGTAGATCCACCCCTGCTCTATAACTACAATTTGGTACAGGCATATAAATTTCCAATTCTTCCCAGAGTATCTTCAATTTAGAGTAGAATGCAGCAACATATTCTGATTCTGGTTGCAAAGCGTAAATTTCTTGTATGAGTTTAGAGATTCTTACCAAATCACCTTGTGCAGAACGCTCCTTGATATCATTCCAAACATCACATCCATTTTGCATAAACACAGTAGATTGTGCAGTTGAAGGAGAAACAAAATTGGGAATCCAGGAGTGAACCAGCATGTTGCAACAGTTCCAAGTGCAATATGAAGGATAGAAAGAATTAAAAACTTGAGGAATTGTTCCATCAACGAATTCAAACTTCATCTTCCATCCAAGAGCTCTACGCATGAAATAGTCCCAGCAATGATACTTTAAACCGTTGAGAACTGGGGGAACAGTAACAGAAAAAGGTCCATCACTAAGGATGAACAAAGTAAGGACTTGATTGATCGAGAAGAACTTCAGAAGTTCCTAAATGGTGGCATTGCGAGGAGCCATGGAAGAATAACTTGCGGAAGAAGCACTCTCAGATCGAGAGGCTCATGATACCATATCGAGAGAATCAAAGATAGATGGAAAACAAGAGAAAGCGAAAGAAGTTGTTCACGTATTTATAGTTTTACATGGAGGGATTATGCTAAGCTATCACGTGTTCATCCTTACTAGATTATAACTAACTCTCCTAGAATCAAGGGAGGTAGTTAGAACCGTTTTCTCAACTAGGAACTAGCTTAGACATTAATATCTTGTGTTGCACACAACTGTGGTCTATGGTGTTTCTTACTTATCAAGTAGCAAGCTTGATTCTATCTCATCTAAATCTATATTATTCTATCTCATCTAAATCTATCTTGTGTTGCACACAACTGTGGTCTATAAGCTTGTTTCTTACTCCAAATAAAAAACAACCTTGGGAATTTTTATTGTTGAATGTTACCTTTTCTAGTTTCTTCCTAAATTTATGACACGTGGCTTATAAGTATCCCATGGGGTAAAAGGAATAATAAGTTATACATATCTTCAGAAGGGTTAACATCGTTAGATATTGGATAGTAGAAATAGGTTCTACAATGGCGGTGTAAGTTCTGAGGGTAGTTCATGTTTAGGCTCCATAATAGTAACCAAATTTTATCTGCTGTGTTGTTGAACTTATGTTTTTGGTTAGTAAATTGTGTATGTTTGGAGTTTCGAGCCATAGAGCAATTCATATAAAAAAAAAGCTTCATGATTTAGGAGTATGCAATTCCTTACTAATTATCTTGAAACTGTTAATTTTATCTTTTCTCGCCACATTTTATTTTCAATCTGAGGATAGATATTTTTAATTTACAGAGAATGCATGTAAGACATAAAGTAAGTTGTCTAATTAATGTGTAGAAGGAAAGTGTTTGGTTCATCAATTTTTGAACTTGTCTGTTCTACTAATGATCTTATCCCTCTCATCTTTGAAATACAGAAAGAGGAAACAGTGTTCTTTTCTCATTTTAAAGCAAAGGTAAGTTTGACCTCAATTTTTATTTTATTTTTTATTTCTTATGACAACTTAATTATGTTAATAGCTAAACTATATGTTGTTCTAAAACTGGTGGTTCTATTAACTTTATAAAGGCGCAGGAGCAGTTTCTACTTTGAATGAAGAGGGTTATCTGGTATAATCAGTTTGTATGAAGGAGTATTTTAGATTGTCTCTTCGGATTAGTTTCTATGTTACTCAGATAATAAACATATCATCAATACATCTTGGAACTTGTTATTGTGTTTGGCCCCTTGAAAATTTAGAATTATAAAAGAGCATATATAAATGGAATAAGGAAGGAAGATCAAATAGTAGAGTAAGCAAAAATGGTAAACTAAGAATAAATTACAGAGGCGTTAACAGAAGTAAATTATCACCAAAACAAAAATGTCAACTAGTTATGTGTACGGTGGCAAAACAGGCCCGACCCGTCAGGTCAGCCCGTTTAACCCGCCATTTTAGGCGGGCTGAGGTGAGATTTTGAGCCCATCTCTCTAGTTGGTCCGCCCCTGTTAAGCCCGCTGAAAAAGCAGGTCATAGCGGGGTGGGGCGGGCTGGCCCACGGGCTTATTAAACTTTCTTTTTTTACTAGTAGTTGCCAAATTTTTAATTTACACACCCCATAAATAATTGGGCCAAATGATACCTACCTAACTTCAAATTGTCCCACTCTTTCCGATAGTGATAAATGATAACTGATTCACCACTAGTCTATTACCTCTAGAAAAAAACTTATTCATCACTGCATTATATTGAGACTTATTTCATGTTGTTGGATTTATTTTGGTATTTGTTTTATGTTGGATGTATGGTGGATTTATTTTGAGATTTGTTTCTTTGTATTGAATTTATTGTTTTTATAATAGCAGCGTATTTGTTAATAACAATCGACAAAAAAATATTTTAAAAAATAGACGGGCCAGCCCGCCAACCCGCTAGTCCGCCTTTAGGCGGGGCGGGGTGTGAGTTTGAGCCCACCCCCTTAAGTTGACCCGCCCCGTCTTTGGCGGGCTAATAGCGGGCTGGGCCTAAACGGGGCGGGCTGGCCCGTATTGCCATCCCTTATGTGCACCGTTGATTCAAGTAGTTATCGAATATCTTTGTTCAACTTCTAAACTGCCTGTACGGTATTCCTTGATTGATGACTACCATTCAAAATCCAACCACACATTGATCTTTTATAGAAAACATTTATCACATGATTCCATGTTCTTTCCCAATCTTTTTTCTTTCACAATTCCTGCTTCAGCTGTATAGCTAATTCGTTAAAGAGTAAAGTTAAGCTCTTTTAGAGTCTAATGAATATTGGCTAACCTGGACCTGAAATCAACCACTGACCTGGACCTGACTCCAGCCACGTTCTTTAACCATTCCCTTACTATTGATCATGCTTCGCATAGTATTCGCCTCCTTCCACTTACCAACAGAGTTGTACAAATTAGCCATTGATACATAACTTGAAGAACTTTTTGGACTAACGTCTAATAACCTGGCAGCTACAAGCTCTCCCAGCTCAATATTGCCATGGATCTTACAAGCACTGAGCAATGGACTCAGAGAATCTGCCTGGACATCCGTCGGCATCGCCTCAATTGTATCTAAAGCTAAGTCAAGATGGCCGACTCGGGCGAGAAGATCTACCAAACAAGTATAATGTTCTTTTGTAGGAGTTATCCCGAAATCTGTTTGCATACTTTTAAAGTACTTTAATCCATCTTCAATCAATCCTGAATGGCTACATGCAAATAAAAGACTAGTGTAAACAATGGCATCTGGTTTTATCCCTTCCCCGGTTGTCATTTTTTCGAAAAGACTAATAGCCTCATTCCCCATCCCATGGATACCATAGCTATTTATAATTGAAGTCCATAGAGTTAAATCTTTATTTTTGACCCTTTCAAATACTTCTCTTGCTTTGTTGATGTTACCACATTTAGAGTACATGTGTACGAGAGATGTTTGGACTTGTAGGTCCGTTTCAAATCCATTTTCGAAAACATATTGTTCAATCTCTTCTCCAATGCAAAGTGATCCCAAATCAGCACAAGCTGATAAAACAGTTGCAAGGGTTGCTCCATTTGGTCTAATTTCTGTCCTTACCATCCTACTAAACAGATCTAATGCTTCCTTTGGATGACGTGAACGTGCATATCCTGCAATTATAGATGTCCATGATAAAACACTCTTTGCAACGATCAGATCAAATATCATTCTAGCAGAGGTAAGGTTACCACAGCGTGCATACATAGTTATAAGCAAGTTTTCAATGGAATCTTCTTCATGACACCCGTATTTGAGTACGAGAGAGTGAACAGATGAAGCTAACAAAAGCTCTCTTAACTGTATGCAACCGGAAACAAGATTTACAAACACAATAAAGTCCATCCCAATATTTTGTCGCCGCATTTCATTAAATAACTTAACCACTTCCACGGAACTCCCAACCTTCACATAACCCCCCGTTATAGTCGTCCAAGAAACTATCGTTTTTTCATCCATAAAATCAAAAACTTTCCTTGCTTCATCCATTTGTCCAAACTGAGCATACATACCCATCAACGAGTTATCCAAAGAAACCTCAAAACAAACAAGTCCAAGTTTAATAACAAAACAATGTATAGACATACCCTGCCAAAGAAAAGAGTTAAAATTTGAAGAAAAACCCGATAAAATCGAAACAAACGTCGACGAACTCGGTTCAAAACCAAGAACCAACATCTCTTTAATCAAACTCAACCCCTCCTCCATCATAGACTCGTGACAGTAAGCCGAAATCAACGAGTTCCACGAAACAACAGTTCTTTCCGGCATTTCATCAAACACCTTCCGTGCAGATTCAATAACAGAACATTTTGAGTATAAATCAACAAGTGAAGTTTGAACAAATGTATCAGCTTGAAACCCAAGTCGAATCATATGTCCATGAAGCATTGTACCGTGTGGAATTGAAAGGAGGTTGGTACATGATTTGAGGAGCAAAGGGTATGTGAAAGTGTTGCCATGAACAGAAGAATGGTGCATAAAAGAGTATATTTTTAGGGTTTTTGTGAAGAAGCTGTTGTTTGTAGAGTCTCGAATCATCAAGTTCCATAGATAAAGGGGTCTTTGGAATTTCGCAAAGGTTGAAGGCATTGTTTTTAGGTTTGCCTATATCTTTATTTTTATTCACTTCTATGCTATTTATAAGAGAAAGTTCATTTCATATGGGAAGGGTGATTCCTTTCCTACCATGGGAAAGATGAATTATGATCCTTGATATATTAATAAAAATATTCAATGGTTGAGATTGTTTACTTGTAACCTATTGTTTACTTTTTGTTTCTTAAAATTGTACAAAATTGTGACCCCACGTAATAAAGTTTAATGATATTTTATTTTATCGATTATTGGCTTAATAATGGACAATGGGTCAGTGGGTATTTTATTGTATGAACTTGTTAATCTTATATGAAAAATGTTGTATACACATGTTAGTTGGCTGAGAAACACATGTAAAAGACTGTAATGCCCTTCGGCAGTTAACTGTCGCCGGTTTTTCATTTTCCTCGACAGTTAATTGCCGAAGTTTTCTCGGCAGTTAACTGCAGCCGGTTGTTGAATTCCTGGGCAGTTAACTGCCGATGCGTCCTGAAGCCATAAAATGGCAGAACTTGTTGAGGCAGAACCTTTTACATGTGTTTCTAAGCCTTATGTGATGTGTCATCAGCAATTTTCATCTTATATTCATAACAACACCAACACCTACCTACTTGAGAATAGATTCATCATATATATATATATATATATATATATGTTGCTTCTTTGTCCCACGCCTAGATCAATACATGATGCTTATAGTGTTTCAAACTTTCAATACCCTTCGATATCATTTGTTCTAGTTATTACATACCTAATTATTATCCATTCTCTGCCAAACGAGCTGCCATTTTCTTTTCCTCGTCATTTTTTCCCCTTAGTTCAGATCTGTAATTTGAAGCTTCAATGTTGATTTTGATTTCTAGATTTTGAGAAAATGAATGGGGAATCAGAGTTTCAGAATTACAGATGGAGAAACCTAAAATATTAATCAACGATTCTGAGATGCAATAACGAGGAAGAACAATCTTTTAACAAAGGAATGTTTTTCTATAAGAATTGATATAACAAAAATAATTACATTAATTACAAAACAACAATCCAATGTTGAGTGTTTGTGAACTCATTTTAGTAAGTTTAAGAAGATAGATACAAGCTTCTCTTCAACAAGCAATTAGGGAACAATTTAAACTGTGAGATTTTCTTTCATGTTTTTTGAAGCTTCTCTTCATGTTGCTCATGTGGTTGAAGAACAAGGAGGAGAGAAGAGTGAAGAATGTGGAGGATAGTACTGTTTTTTTGTGTGTGGATAGTACTGTTTTTATATGGGGGGTGTAGTTCACAGTTTAATATAATAAGTCATTAATAAATTTTTTGTCTAAACTACAATACCAAACAAAGCTAATTGCAACTTGTTCAACTGGCAGTTGCAGGTCAAAATCTGTCTTTTCCATGGTGGGAAAGGATTGCCCTTTCCCATGTGAAATGTATGCATGAAGACATAATTTAAACTAAACAATTAACTTTTGTTGACTCAACATTCTGTTATAGATATGACCAAAGGGAATAATTTGAAAAGATTCTTTGTTTTTACTTTTGGCTCTTGCAAACGGAGTGTTCCTGGGTTGGTCTAAATTTGAAAATTATTTATTGAGAAAGTTAAATACTATGAATTTTAAGGAATTGAATATAAGAATTTTTGTAAAAACTTTTTGAGGTTAAATATGTTTTTTGTCATTATAAATATACCATCTTTTAAATTTAATTCTTTTAAAAAATTCTTCAATGGTTAATCCTTATAAAATTTTCAATCCTTACTTTTAATCTATATTTTTACATTAGTTTTTGTAAAAAAAAATTAATAAAATTGTGCAGAAATGTGTAAAAGATTGTAAAAATCTCTCAAAAAATTTTTTTTGTTTAACAAAACTAAAATTAAACATGAATTTTTACTTAAAAAATATAAAAATTCATATTTAATCTACATATGAGTTTACTTTAAAGGAGGGACAAAAGTGAAGGCGGAAAACTTTTGGGGGACTAAAAGTTGATGAAATTTTTTAGAGAGACTAAAACGAAAAAGTTGACAATATATTTATAAGGATCAAAAACATATTTAACCCATCTTTTTATTAGAGATATTTTTTTAAGGATTTATTAAAGGTTATTTTTTTTAGGGAATTAAAGGTTCTTAAAAATCTCTAATTAAAGACATTTGTTAATATTTCACTACTTTTAGACTTTCTTGACATTTGATCATTCTTATTATAAAAGCTTATTAGGTCAAGCTTTTGCTAAGCCCTAATGGCTTTTGGTTTTTCCCTCAAAGGCAATCCTTAAAGGTGTGTTATATAAGCTAAAGACACCTCATTTAATGTTTTTTCAAATTCAAATTTCCCTCCCAAATGTACATGTCTTATACTAAGTACATTTTGGTTTGCCAACTACCTAACTTAATGCTTTAATAAATTATGTCCTAGAACCCATTTGAGGTTGGTCTAGTGGTTGGCTTGAGATTTTGGAGTTTGCTCCTCTCAATATCTCAAGTTCGATTCCCTCTAGTGCCAATTTCGGTGGACAAGTCCATACAAAATTTGCTCATGCTTTAAATGGAATCCCCGCAAATGAGTAGTGAGTCCGTCTTTAAATCGGATACCGAGTTTTAAAAAAAAAAATTTATGTCCTAGCTCAATGTTCCAAGTTTAAACTTCCCATACATATTTAATGCATGCAACTTGCTCGCTATATATTCCAATCAACTGCCCTCTTTTGTTTCTATCAACATTTAATGTTGAATAGTTTTTCAGAGCACCATTAGAACGCCTTAGGCAGTACATCACGTGGCCATCTCTATATATATGTGGCATGGAAATCCAAAATGATTTTGTGCCACATTTCCTAACACCATTGTAGAACACATATGTAATTTTCTTTGTGTATGCTTGGGATTTGGTTTTGCTAACAATGGCCATAGCAGGTTTGGTTGGGAGTGTTGTTACCTTTGGATTCATGTAAATAATATAATATATGTATCGGTGTGAAGCAACTTTTCTCATCTGTGATTGATTTAAGCATGGTTTGTAATGTTGTGGCTGATGAGTTTTTTATTGTTGTTTGAAAAAGAACATAACTATTGCGACTATTGTCGAGATCACCTATCCAAATATATTAGATAGCATGACTGATATAACTTGTCGCGTCATTTTTTGGAGATCAATGCTATTTGATTAGCGTTTGACTCACTATTTTATTTCACGACTAAACATTTTATTTTTTAAAAGAAAATGGAAAAAGGTTCAAATACCACTTTAAAAAAGATTTAGGGCTCGGGGGTTAGTTACATAAAGGGAAGGTATTAGCACCCTTTATGTCCGTAGTACTCTACGGGAACCTCTTGGTTTTATATAATTCTTGTGTTATAACTTACTTGCTTTGAAAAAAGAAATTTAAAATGATTAAGAAAAAAACCTAATTATCTACATTTTTATTGATTTGAGAGGACAAGGTCCTTTGCCTACGTACCCGTGAGGGATCAAAACCTCGTAGTTCGGGGTAGAAATTGCGTTTGATTTGTTTGGTGTTTTTTATTAGTTTTGAAAAAGGTTTAAAATGAAAAGCCAAGTGGCAAAAGGAATTTGTTTGTGTTTTTTATGTTTAAAGGAAAATGACTAAAAAATATAATTAGGATTGATTGCAGTTTTGATTTATGAAAGAAGTAAAATAAAAGGATCACTTGAAAATGTTTTAAATATGCAGTTAAAATAAAAGGATTGAAAGAAGTAAAAATCAAGGTTTGTTATGAAAATGTTTTTTTGTGTTTTGTTATTTGCATGTTTTTGTTGTTTTTGAATGATAGTCAAAACTGAAAACTAAACTAAAGGAGCATAAAAATAAAAGCGCAGGTACCACGTGGTGGCGTTGGACCACCACGAGGACCTCTAACCTAAACTAGAAGCGGGAAAATAAAGCATACACCCACACACACATGCACCTACAACTATTACATTAAACCTATTAATGCATTCTAAGGTCTGCGGAAAATAGATAAATAAATTACATGAACACCTATTTACATTCTAAAATCTTTGCTGTAAAATAAATACGCAATAAACAAGTTAATGATAAATATGCAGTCTAAATCTAATTTTTTAAAAGGGAAAAGAAAAAAGTACTACCTTTCTGTTTGGTTTGCTGTCTGTGAGAGAAAAAAAAACCTTCTGTTTGGTTTGCTGCCTGTGAGAAAGAACCTTCTGTTTGGTGTGCTGTCTGTGAGAAAACACTTCTGTTTGGTCTGCTGTCTGTGCGAAGAAACTTCTGTTTGGTTTGCTGTTTGTGCGAAAATTGGTGTTTGGTTGACTGTTTTATGCAAAAATTGGTATTTGTGATGTTCATGCGGGTTATGAACGAGAGTGAGCCTTCGAGAATGGTTTCTTTGCAGGTTGTGAATTTAGGCCCCCTTTTCTATGTGTTTGCATGTTGTATTTATAGCATTAGGACTAGGGTTATGGTTTGTTAAAAAGATGCAAAAAATCTGAGGCTTGGGGAGGAGGAAAGCGTGTTTGTTACAGATTGCATATTTTGGATTTATACTCTTTTTTGGACTTATCATCTAATAATATAAATAAAAATAAATAAAAAGAAAGGATAATTATGTAGACTTGGACTTTGGATACTATTTGGACTTATCGACATTTTTTTTTGGAATTTTTGGACAATTAATAATAAATAATTAAAAATAAAATAAAGTGAAAGTAATTATACTAAGAAAATAAAAATGACTAATTAAAAATAGGAATTAAAATTAAAGATTAAAAATAAGGAAATTAAACAAAAGATGGAAATTAAAAATATAAAAGTAAATATAAATAAAGAAAGAAGAGGGCCCGACTCGGAACCAAGACATGAGGTATTTTAAAATACTTCTCTGCCGAAATTTTTACTGAAAAAGTTAGAGATTGATCAGGGTCAAATGACACGTGTCGGTGGGATCTTGGTTCAAGAATTGGGGTATGACATAACTTATTTTCAAGACAGGGTCATATTAGCTCCAAAGAATTCAATTATCGAACAAATAAACAATTATATGTTGGATTTGATTCCAGGCGAAGCAAAAATGTATTTGAGTTATGATTCGTCGTCATCACGAAACATAAATGGTGATGAAATTGATGATGTCCACACTCCTAGATTTCTCAATACAATTAATACACATGGTCTTCCAAATCACTGACTCAAATTAAAGGTTGGTGTTACACTGATGTTGTTAAGGAATATAGATCAAAGATCAGGATTATACAATGACACAAGACTAATCAGAACCAAAATGGGTAAATTTGTGCTTGAAGGATTAATGTCATATCTGAAAGCAATATAGGCGAGAAAGTTTTTATACCAAGATTATCTCTTACACCTTCTGATGTCATGATACCTTTTAAATTTCAACGGAGACCGTTTCCGATAGTTGTTTCTTTCACAATAACTATTAACAAAAGTCAAATACAATCTCTAAAAAAAAGTTGGGATATATTTGTCAAGTCCCGTGTTTTCACATGGTCAGTTATATATTGCAATATCAAGAGTTACCTCAAGAGATGGATTGAATGTACTTATAACGGATGAAAATGGTCAAGATACCAAGGTGACTTCAAATGCAGTATACCAAAATGTATTTTTTAATGGAAGATAAATTGTGCTAAAAATTAACGATTTTTGTATGCTATTTTGATGTATTGCATTCCAATGGTAGCAACAAACTATATTACTAAAGTCACCATTATACAACTAATATTTATTGTAACTGGAATTTTATAAAATATTACTTACATTGATTTAGTTATAACAAACTCCCTTATTAATATAGGGAGGGAATGATAATGGTAACTCGCATGTGTAAGTTGGTAGGACATGTGGATATTTTGAAAGATTGTGTTTGGTTGAGCTTATTTCAAGTTTAAAAACTAATTTAACCATAAAATTAAACCATTTAAAGACTCGTTATTTTAAGTGGTATACTTTGAAAGAAAATATATCTAAAAAGTTGGTTAAGAGTTTATGATTAGGGATGCATTTTTTCATCAAAAATGAGCTTATAATTTAGGACCGAAGTATCTTGTACGGTTACATGTATGAATTTTGGTAACAATCACCTTTGTTGGAGTTTATGGGAACATAAAACTCAAGAAGGAAGTGGAATAAAGCCAAGGAACAAAAGATTGGAGTTGGAAAACACTTGGAATAATATCAAAGTTCATCATTTTGAAGGTAGGTTTCCTTTTTTAGTCTTGAATTTAATTAGTTACTTTTAGATTTAGATATTAAAAAGAATGGTTAACCTATAATTTTGTATATTTAAATACTTCCCTTGATCTTTGATGGATGATGATGGTAACTGAATTGGAAATGAATGTGAATTGTTGAGACTAATTATGATAATTTTAGATCAGTTTTGAAACTTTTTTTATACAAAAAGTTTAACAAAAATCTTATGCTGAAAGGGGTCTTGGAACAAGGTCCTTGGTATCTTTAAATGAATCTACTAATCTGAAACTTTGCTGGGACATGCTTCAATCTCAGGATTCTTTGGCTTTGCTTTTAAAGAGTAGAGTTTATATAAGAGGTAAGGTTATACAACATCATATTTATTCTTCTATCTGGTCAAGTATGAAATCAGAATTCCCCATTATTCAAGACAACTCAAGATGGTTATTAGGAAATGGAATCAATTCTCTTATGAACATATGAAAGGAGCTATATAATTTTTTCTCAATCAACTATCAAGCCAAAGTTAGTGAGTTCATTGAGGATGGTGTCTGGTCCTTTCCTGAAGATTTGACACTAGCCTTTCCAAACCTGATCTAACTTGCGATGCAAGAAACAATTCCAAGTGAGAAGAATTCTGATGTTTTGATTTGGAAACATACTCCATCTGGATCTTTGTCTTCCAAAGAAGCTTATCTCCACAAATCTCATCATTCTCAACAACTTAGCTTTTTAGCTTGCGGAGGAATTTTTAGAGATAGCCAAGCAAGATTCATTGCTTGTTTTGCAGAAGGGTTATGTATCTCAAACTCTATCATTGGTGAACTGAATGGTGCCATGAGAGCAATTGAGATTGCAAGGGTTAACAACTGCGATAGCTTATGGCTTGAAACTGACTCAATGATGGTTATTCATTACATTAAGCATCCTAAGTCAGTGCCTTGGGTAAGGAACAAATGGAGGAACTGCATATCACATATTAGATCAATGAACTTTTTTGCTACTCACATATACAGAGAAGGAAATATTTGTGCTTATAAGTTGGCCAATATAGGTTTAACTTTGAATACTTTTGTTTATTATAACCTTGTTCCTCTTGAGTTAAGGCAAGATTATGTTAGGAACATGCTAGGTATGCGGTATGCCTTCTTTTAGATTCTCTTCCTTTCTGTATGTTTCAATCTTTGTTTATGAATGAATTTCCTGTGAGTTAGCACTCTGCTGCTCACTTTGATTAAAAAAATTAACAAAAATCTGCAGCTATAGTTGAGAATAATTGTGATCATTTTGGATGAGTTTTTGCATGTTTTTATGCATAAAATTATGCAGAAAATCTACAGCTACAAGTGGGTCTATTTGTGTTGTTTCAAATGAGTTTTTAGAAGTTTTTATGTAGAAAATTATGCAGAAAATTTGCGGTTGAAATTGAGACTATTTGTGTTTGTTTTAAATGATTTTTACATATTTTTATGTACAAAATCTGCAGCTGCAGGTAGATTATTTGTGACTGTTTTAAAAAGTTTTGCTATTTTGATCATTTTAAAACGTTTGTGCCATCTATCATAGTTTCAATGGATTCAAAACATTTCCAATACTTATCATAACCATCCCTATGTTTTCAAACTTGTAGGAATGATGAGTGGATGCTGGATAGTAAAGAAGGTAAAAACTACATGAGTTGAATATAAGATTTAATAGTTGAATTAGATGCAATGATAAGATGAACAAATTATTGTATTGAAAACGATGATATCATAAATTTATTAAGATAGACTTGTTATGACACTATAAAGCTTCCGGTCCTCTATTGTGATAATTAGAGTGCCCAACATATTGCAGTTAATCCAGTTTTTCATGAAAAGACTAAGCATCTAAAATTGACTGCCATTTGGTTAGGAAGAAGTTACGTGCTGGTATCATGAAGCTTCTTCCGGTTCTTCTAAGAATCTGTTAGCAGATTTCTTCACAACACCCCTTCTTCCTCAACCTTTCAATACTTGTTATCCAAGCTGGGAATGCTTAGTATCTACCATTATCCAGCTTGTGGGGGACTATTAGAGATAAAAGAGAAAGATGCTAAGGAATCTACACCAATAAACTCTACATCACCTAGTTTACTTGAGATGCAAGCTAGCTAGTACTACTTACACTAATCTACCATATTAGTATGTAATTAGGCTAAATGTACTTAGATAAATACTTGATGTACTCTCTTTTGCATCTATGAGAATGAGACTGTTATTCATTTCTTACTTTCCATAACAGGTCTCATCCCAATCTTTTTATTCTCTTGAGATGAACATGTAAAGGCTTCTTTGGACTCAAGCTTTGGCTCTTAAGTGAATTCCAAGATTAATTTTAAAAATCTTGCTTATGTCTACATGTCCTTAAATTTTTATTTTTTTAATAGTTGAAGTCAGAATCAATTATATCCACATGTGTATTTTCTTTTGGGGATATCAGTGGGCTAATTAATTCTACGTTTCATTCAATCCTATTTTATGTATTTGTAACAAGTTACTCTATTACATTAGAGTTGAAATGTCATCATCATTCTTATATTTTAAACTCAAACCTTGGATGTCAATTTTGATGACAACTAAGTTAAAAATTAAAGTATGAAAAAGTGAATAATATAATGGAGAGAGAAGGGAAATGATTCAATTATGATAGTCAATTTGTAGTTTTCCTTCCTCAAAATTTGCAGACTGTGCTCTTTGGATTGCATATCTACACAACAGACGTGTTTAAACAGTCCACTCCTACTTTGTCACATGGAGGCTCATCAAGGGCCAATATTAATTGGATCATATAAAAGAATTCACTTATTTTTAATTTTTGGACTGTAAAAACTCACTTATTATAGTTTGATCCGTATAATTGTTTAACATTGGACAAGTATTTTAATAAAATAAAATAAAATTGATCCGTATAATTGGTTGATCTTTTGTTTTTGACAGGAACATATACATTTTTATTATTAAATTAAAATACATGTTTATATCAAATCAGTGGAAATCTTGTGGTATCAATTTGAATCTCTGACATCAATTAAATTATGCAAGTTGCAAAAGATTTGAGATACTTAAGTGGTTATAGAATGTATTTTTTACTCTTTCGTATGAAGAAAGTTTAATTGAAAGGAGAGAATCTACAATGTGTATCTAACCGATTTCTTGATGTATATTAGTTACCATAAAATAATAGTAGAAACAACGGTATATTCATTCTATTATTCTATTTTCATATGTTCTTTAAAAATTTGTATTAACCGAAACTTTAAAACTATTACTAAAAATATATTTAAATATGTAAACTTACCATATTTAAATATGTAAATTTAAAAGAGAGAGAGAGAGAGACAATTGTGATTTTATTCCCAATCCATTTTTTAATTCTTTTATATTCCATATCCATTTTTAATTCCAGATACCCCACAACAACAAAAAACAGATAAAACCCCTTTTTCCCGCCATATGTATATATTTTTCCTCTTTTCTTATGTTTCTTAATTTTTCCCAGTAAAACACATGATTAACTTTCTCTCTCTTCCTAGTAATAATAGAATAGAAAAGAAACAGTGTGAGAGAGAAGAAAACTAAAACTAAAACTAAAACCAAAACATGTCTCTTCATTCTCCATTGATTGTTGAAGAAACAAAACAGAAAAACAATAAAGAAGAAGAAAGAAGAGAATTGGTTGAAGAAGTGAAGAAACAGTTATGGCTATCAGGGCCATTGATATCAGTTGCACTTTTAAATTTTGGTATCAATCTTATTTCAGTTATGTTTGTTGGTCATCTTGGTGAGTTATCTCTCTCGGGTGCTTCCATGGCTACTTCTTTTGCTGCTGTCACTGGTTTCACTTTATTGGTTAGTTTTCTTCTGCTTCCTATGGTTCATTATTGTTAATTGGATTTTTTTTTTTTTTTGTAGCAGTATGAATAAGTATTATTAATGTATATTATATATAACTAATATATATATTAGTGGAAGGCAAGCGGGCAATATGCTGCACCACTAAATCGTTTTGGATGATAAAATTAATCTTCGTAAACAAAATATTCAACGACAAAGTTAGTAATAATTTATTTCATGAGGTGACCACATCTAGTGCTTTTATTTAAAACTAATAGTAAATTCAACCAATTAGAAAAAAAAAAATTACAAAAACTATTACTTATATAAAATGTATTTCATAAAATACATTTAAAGCAACCAGAAGTGATTATACCAAAAAATCAACAACAGAATAAAGGATTGTACATAAATAGCAACAACAAAGGAAATAAAAATTTATAGTAGCTATTTATGAAAGTGGAACTTGACAACCCTTCGAAAACACAAATTCATTGTTAGCAATAGAAATAACAAAATAGGAGAACGATAAAGAGACTAGGATTTTAATAATGTGAATAACATAACTTATGGACTGCATTTTCAACCAAGTTCCTAAGAAGTTTCTTGGTTGTAAAACCACTATTCGACCTTGTGGTAGTCCGTTCGAGACTTAGCATCCAGAAATTTTCAACCAAGCTTATTAACTGCTGTCAAATCATTGTCTTTGTGACTGGTTGCATTGTGATTTTTTTCCTGCAGAAAATCACCCATAAATATGATTGATGCAGTCGCAGTAGCCTGTCGTAATGCTCAAAAACCTTTATATTGTGACTGCAATTAAGATTTGCAAACTACATTAAATACAAGATACAAGGATTCTACCATGCGACCGGAAATAGCAAGTCATAAGGACAACTCAACATCATCTCTAGATCACAAACACACTATAATATAGTTAGTGTAGTTAGTTAGAACCGGTAACTTGTTGTACAAGTTAACCAGTTACCTTTTCATTCCTATATGAAGGATTCATGTAATTAACTTGATGTTATATAAAACCATAGATTCAGTTACATTGATTCTTCTCTTTTTCTTGATCTCATAATAACATTCTAAATCCATGTTTTCAATATTCAATTAGAATAACCGAGCCGACTCCACTTCAAAAGTTTTCGCTTACCTTTCAATACAGAATGATCATGATCCACTTAGAGTTGGTTAGTTTTCTGTGAATTGGTTCCATAGTTAGTAACTTCATTTCATAGTTAGTAGAATAACCATGTATCTCATTAACTATTCAGTTTAGTTTTATAATGAAACCTCTAATTTTCTACTCTTCCAGGCTCTCAAAGCTTCCTTTGTTCTCTTTTCCCATAACCTGTGATTCCTAAGACTAAACCTATTCATAATAGGGTTACATTACTCAAACTTAAATTTATGACTAGATAATGAATAACTATCTTTTGTTTGTTAGATAATTTGTTTTTACTCAATTTATTAGTCAAGTTTAAATAAGATACAAGATATTGTCAGCTTTAGGTCTTTCTGCCACGATTCACTAAGATTTAGCTTTGGTCGCTTCGTCCAAAATTAATGTGGTTTATTTTATTTTATTTTATAGCAAGGAATGGCAAGTGCCTTGGACACATTATGTGGACAATCATACGGCGCAAAACAATACCGCATGTTAGGCGTACACATGCAGAGAGCAATGTTCATTCTTATGATTGTTGCGATTCCCCTCGCGATTATTTGGGCAAACACAAAATCTATTCTTATTTTGCTTGGCCAAGATCCTGAAATATCTACAGAAGCTGGCAACTATGCTAGGTTAATGGTTCCATCCCTTTTTGCGTATAGTCTTCTACAATGCCTCAACAGATTCTTACAGGCTCAAAATATTGTATTTCCAATGATGCTTAGCTCCGTGGTGACAACTTTACTTCATCTTCCTGTTTGTTGGTTTATGGTATACAAGTCTGGATTAGGTACTGGAGGGGCTGCCATAGCAAATTCTATATCCTATTTGCTCAATGTTACCATACTCATACTCTATGTCAAGTTTTCTCCTTTATGTAAAAAAACATGGAATGGCTTTTCCAAGGAAGCTCTTGCATTGAAAAATATTCCACTTTTTCTGAAGCTTGCTATTCCTTCGGCTGTAATGGTTTGGTAATCATCTTCTCGAATAATAATAAAATTTTATTTACTATTAGTTAATTTTCTAAACATTATTCTAGTTTCATTTCTTTTTAGAGATTCTAATGTTGTTTCATTTTTTATTTTTGGCAACATGGCAAGCAGCTTGGAAATGTGGGCATTTGAATCAATGGTTCTTCTTTCCGGTCTTCTTCCAAATCCAAAGTTGGAAACATCAGTGCTTTCTATTTGGTTTGTTTTATATTCGAGATCCTTTTCGATATTATTTTGACGTTGTTGTTGTTGTGATTTTCAATATTCTTTTGTTGGTGACTTGGTTTTGTCAGTTTGAATACAGCAGGAGCTGTTTGGATGATCCCCCTTGGACTTGGTGGAGCTATAAGGTTGGTATTTCACAATTCTTATGCAGTTTTGAAATCAATGGCAGCCTCATTCTTTTTCTTAAGCCAATTCTCTCATAAGTTTTGCTCTCTTTTTTATTTGCATCTTAAACAAATTCTACTGCTTTAGTTTGTGTGTGTAGTTTGATTAGTGCTTGAATGATTCTTGTAGCATTCGTGTCTCAAATGAACTCGGGGGTGGTCACCCACGGGCCGCACGTTTGGCAGTGTATGTCGTTGTAGTGATTGCCATTATTGAGGGCATCTTGGTTGGAGCTGTGATTATACTAGTTCGCAATATATTGGGATACGCTTATAGCAATGAAGAAGAGGTTGTCAAATATGTAGCAACTGTGTTGCCTATTCTTGCAGTGTCCAACTTTCTGGATGGACTGCAATGTGTTCTTTCAGGTTTCTCTTATTCCCAATAACTTAATTTATCGTCTTGATTGTGGCCGAGTAAAAAACAATGTTAGAGACATATGCTTGTTCAAAAAAAAAAAATGATAGACATATGAGAGCTTCTAGTATATATCATACAAAAGATGATACCAATTCTAAATGCTAAAGCTGAAGTAGTAAGTAAGCAAATAATTTGAAGTATAATTTTGTAATTACACATTTGAGTTACTGATAAGTAGGTAGGTCGCTCAAACGATGTAAAACCTAATCTTGATTAATAGAAAATGTCATGTTCAAGGGTGATCATGTAAACCGTACCTTAGTATTTGAACACAAGTTGTATTCTCTAAACCCTAAGCTTGATTATTAGAAAGATATTGCTAACACTATGATAAAAATCACGCGTTATCTATTGGCGTTGTTTTCGTATCTTTTACTTCTAATCCAGTTTGTTGTTCTAACAATGCAAATGACATCCTTCTTAACTATGATCCAGGCACTGTTAGAGGAGTTGGTTGGCAAAAAATCGGCGCATATGTCAATATGGGGTCATACTATTTGGTTGGGATTCCGGCAGCCCTTGTATTAGCTTTTATGTTGCATATTGGTGGGAAGGTAAATAAATGTTGCCTAGTTTTTCAAAAAATTGCTAACATATGATTTGGTTCAACATGCTAATAATAAAACTTATAATGTAGGGACTGTATCTGGGGATCATATGTGCACTCGTTGTTCAAGTATTTTCTCTAACAATCATTACAATACGCACTGATTGGGAAAAAGAGGTGAATGATTTCTTCATGTTTTCTTAAGGTTCTCTTTCGTCCTTTTGATTTTTTTTCCTGTCATGTATTTTTGGATATTGATATGCCTTTAATTTTTTCAGGCAAAGATGGCTACCGATAGAGTTTATGATTCAATAACAACAGAGAGCTTAGTCTCATGAAGAATGAGATTTTTTGTTTAGTTTTCTTACGTACTAGGATTTGAACGATCACAATGTTTACCTTTCCCTTACGTACTTGTATCATGAGAAATATAAGATGCCTTGGAACCTGCAATTGTCCAAACTAATTGGTCATGCTAATCGATCATGCTACCTATTTTGTATATTGTAACAATTCCATTTATTGTGAAGGCCATATCACATCTATTATATTCAGGCCCGGCCCTGAGGGGGTGCAAACAGCTCAACCGAGCTGGGCCACCCTCAGTATGGGCCTCAAATTTTATTTTAATACCTAATAGTACTTCAAAATTGCTAAAATAACCTCTCTGATTCAGAATCGTTTTTTCCACTTCCAAAACGACACTGTTTGGTCAGTAAATAACCTCTATTTCATTAATTTATTTTACTTCCTTTCATGAAATTGGATGATTTTTGTTGAATGTTAAAATTGCTAAAATAGAGATTGATAAGGATTTGGTTGATTATTAACAGAATTAGTAATATATTTGATCCATTAGTGTAGATATATTTGATCCAAGAAATTGGAATTCTCTCGAGTCTAAAATGATTGAGTTGTTAGCTACAAAAGGCCTTATAAATAGAACATTGCTCTTTAAAAAAATTATGTTTTGATTTTATCACTGGTCTCTTTTCATTCATAGAGCCGAGCCTCCGAATTCATAGGAACGGCCCTGATTATATTTATTAAACAACACCCCAAAATTATTTTGTTGACACCTCGTATTTTTTTGCCACATCCTTCTATAATCCAAGGTGTCACTACCTACAATCCTTCCCAGCTCCCTCTTGGTTTTTTTTTTTTTGATAAGGCACAAAAAATACTAAATGTCACGATTAGGGGCCTGAACCCATATACAGAAGAACATTACAGCAAAGCAAAACTAAGGCAAAACACTCTAAGCTAGCAGAGATGGTTACCTGATCCAACAAAGCCTACAAAAGGAAGGATAAAGCAAAGAACTTGAAACTAGCCAACAGAAGCAAAAATATTATTCTAGCCAATAACAACAAAACTATCATTTTTTATAGGCTTTGGAAATTCCACTCTTGGCACGGGGTGAATGCAATCATCTTGTAGCCCTCTAGACTGTTGCAATTTGTTGTTCTTCTTCTTCTGTCTATTTGAAACAACAGGAGTAAATGCCTGATTAGCATGATCATCCTCTACATAACTCTGATCCACTGATGGAATATCCCCCTAAATCGTTTTTAAAATTTCAACATTCTTAAAGCAACCTCACTATGTATAGGAGCAACGCTGATGTCTTTTTGTGCTATATTCACTGGAGAGTGATCAATTTCTTCATCAGCAAGGTCTCCCCAAGACTTTGGCAGCAAGGCCACACTGTTCTGATCGCTGCAGTAGATGAAGAAACTGTAGCTTTCAATCCAGTCTTCACTGGTTCTAAGACAGGAAAAACAGGATGTTTATCACATGTCAGAAAGATGTGATTGGTAGTGATAGGCTGAGGCAAAGGCTGCTGCAAAGAAGAGCCTATTACGGTTAAAACTCTATAAATCAATAATGTCAGGATCGGAGAAATTTATTAATTTAGAGAGTTATTAATTTATCGATAAATTAATAATTATTAATTTAAAGAGTTTTTAAGTAATTATATTGTACATACCAAACAAAAAGGCAAATTAGTCTATGCCTCTTAGAATTACGTTGCAGCGAACCTTGAGACTCAACGTAAATTAAGAACTACTGTGTTCATATGCATTGGAAAAGAGACAACTATTGAATCATATTTCAATAGAGTGTAATATATATTTTTCAGTTTCTATGAATTATTAATTTATGATTTTCTTGGGACCGAAGATTATAAAGGGATATCCCGAAAAATTATTATCTTATTATTTTATCGAGTTTTTCAATTTTTTACATTGGCCTAAGTCGGGACCGTACAAATTTATTATTTTAGAGAGTTTATTAATTTAGCGTGTATTAATTTAAAGAGTTTCTACTGTACTTTAGGTATGTTAGGATCCATAATCTGTTAAAAACCAGAAGTTTTTGTTTTTAGTATATTTTTTTTTCTGTGGATTTTTTTTTTCTTTCGGTAGATTGTACCTTAGATTTGTGCCAAGGTTTCAGAACAAAAGGGCATAAGATCCTTATCTGAATACCCTTCTGGAACCAGTTTGTTGGCAATTCTTTGTGGGATACTGGAACGCCCTGATAGGTGCATTTAATATGAACTTCTCTTCTTCAATCCCTAAAATCTTCTGACCATTCGGGATTTTGAAGTAATAGGATACAAATGATATTTTTAGTTACTATCAATGAAGGTCCTATAATATATTTTCTAATAAAAGATTGGGTTAGTAATACAAAACTTCTAATTATTAGACTATATAGAATACTTTCCCGGTCTTCTTCTATTTTTTTAAGTCTTCTTTAAATGGTTAAAAGACACAGATATCTACTACTATACTTGTTTCAACATATATGTGGTAGGATCATTCAAAACATTTGATCAAGGAGTAAATAAAATGGGCAATAAAAATCATACAGAAATTCATATAATCACCTAGACTATTTAAGATCAATCCAAAACATATAAACTACAAGATCATGGAAAATTAACAAACCTGGGTGTGCTCATCCTTATTAAGAGTTTTTCATATTCATCCGTACATGCGGGCCACTCCATGTTTTTCTTTGTAGTATCTCTGCTTGAACTTCTTCAAACAACCTTAACCAACTCAAACTATGTTGTGTGATCTGAGTGTCCAATACTTTGTTTCAGTTTGTGCTCTTTCTCCTGACACAAAGCCTCCCTCTTGGTTTGTTTCTTGCTATTTTGTTAGAATCATTCCCACATTTGTACCCTCTACATTTCATTTTAATTCTCATCTCTGTGCTTTTTATGACTGCTATATTGAAGATTTTCAAGTTATAGAAGAACATATACGCAATGATGGCACATGACAATGAAGCTATATTTGGACCATCGTAATATTCCTAAGAGTCTAAAAGACCTCCAAAAGGGCTTTTAGACCCTCCCAGAGGCCTTAGCGCCCTCCAGAAGGGCTCTAAGATTCAAGGCGCGTCCTTTCCAGGGCGCCGCCTCAATTTGCTTCTAGAAACCTCTAGAAAACGCCTCAAATACTAAAATACCTCTGTTGCTTGGAAACCAAGCAACCGAATCTCAAGCCCATAGCAGGCTATAAATACCACCCTTGAGAACACTCTCAAGACATCCAATAATCGGTCTAAACCCTAATAGACAACACAAACCCTTGCATTCATTACTCATACTTTTTTGCAACTACAGTTGGCTGGGAACCGATAAAACTAACCTAGACCACACTCAAAAACCTAAAAATAACCTAGACCACACTCAAAAACCTAAAAACCTCTCGGCGATCTCGAAAAATCGGTGGCCTGCAAGGACTAAGTCATTAGGTCTCAGAAGCACGCCAACCATCGTTGGCAATAGTTCATCAGAAACCAAACCAGGTTTCATCCATCCAAAATTATGTTATTCTCCATTAATCCTATTATTTGGAGAGGCGGCTCTTTCACAGAGCTATATCAAGTTTTATCTCTTCAAAATTATATTATGATTCTTGAAAACTAATTTATCATTCATACGTCATCTGAGTTAATAGTCCCACCGGTTCTATTTTATTATTTGCTTTACTTACGGGTGTTCACCGTTTAAGTTGTTCATAATCTTATAACTAAAGGATGCTTGATTTACATGATCACAACTTGTGATGTACCTGTACATTCTCTACCGCCGGGCCATCATTAAGAAAGTATATCTCATATGTCTTCCTAACCCTTAATTAGAAAAGGCTGAATCCGTATACTTTTTCGAAGAACAAAAAACTATAATTAGAACTTTGGAGCTTTCCTCATAAAAGCTTGGCTTGGCAGTCACTTTATGAGGCTAATTTTATTTAAATTGGCATTATTTCTCACACATGATATAATTGAAATAGCAGTCTAGTATGGAAAAGTAGACATAAGTGAAGTGATTTTGGTATCAAGGAGTATTTTACTTTATTTATCTAAGAATTTATTCAGATCATGGACTTGTTTATAATTGAAGGTTTTCAATGTACGATTATTTCAGTTTGTGTCGTTTGCTTTTTAATAGGCTATCATAAACCATAATTCAAGTTTCTTAGTGATCGGTTATTTTTTAGTATTGGCACCGACTGTATTCAACCTACTTGGTTTTTTGTCTCAATATATTTCCTAACAATAAATTTACATTTTTTGATTTGAAGAAAATTTCTTGCCCAATATATTTTGCAACCTCAATTTCGAAGGTTCTTATCGATTTTGTTTATTTTACAATTGTTTTTCGGTGCATATACATAACATGTGGACAATCAGTCTTTTGGACAATTAGATTTAAACTTAACTTGCTATTAATTCTCGTGATGATATAATTGAAGGTTGGTTGAATAAATCATGTTTTATGGGCTTTCTACGTGTCTATCATTTTCATGTCAAACTTGTTAGCTTATATGAAGCAAGAACAATGGAGGATTAGTAACTTGTATCAAATGGCACTTGCTGAAGGTGAAATAAAGGCATGATCAAACAAGTGGATTTTCTTTTCTCTAACTTCATTGATATTCATTTATACTATATTATCTTTTTTACATGTTCTTCTAATTTATCCTTCACGTCTTTATTGTTATCTCTACACATACCTTTACATTAGTTTGGATTAGCTTCTAGTTTATTATTGACGTTGATTGTTTGGATTAATTGTTACACATTCTACTTTGAGATAATAGTTGTATATAACAGCAAGATGAAAACCAAGAGATAGGAGGCAAAAGGCAAACCCTGTGACGAGAATAAAACCAGTCAACATAGTATTTCACCATGACCCGAGCGCAGACACTCTACAACCAAGATGTTCATAACCTGCTTAAAACGATCCAGCCGTGTGTGGATCAATTGAAGAAAGTTGGAAAGATACTGGATAATCAAATGGTACAGCTGGAACCAGTTAAATAGGAGAAGGAATATATAAGCAAGAATACATGAAGGGAGCAGAACACACCAATCTTGCTACAAAGAACAAATAAATCTTGACCTTGAGCATTACATTCTTCAAGGTATTAATCTTCCTCTTGAATAAACTTTGCTATGATAATTTGATATAGATTACTGCCTTGGCGAAACAACATCAATTTATGGAGGCGAGCATATGGATTTTATAAAAAAAAACCCTTGCTACCAGAATTCATTTGTCATGATAATTATTGTGATGAATAGACATAATATGTGGACAATCAGCTGACTTGCTATGATTCTTCGGTAACCTATTGTTTTAGCAATAATATTTTGTATTTATTTTAATGGGTGAGATGGTATAAGAGGAGCAAAAATAAGATAATGGTCGAGTTAGTTCCAATTCAACTAGGTGAGTTAAGCCATAACTTAACATGATAGAGAAGAGAACAGAAGAGGAATAAAAAACATAGGCAAGCTAAAAAGGAGGAAAACAACGAGTATGATTGAGTATGCTTAAAACCCTTTTATTTTGAAAGTCAAATTATATTTCAGATAAACAAAGCTTGGAAGACAAACACGCCCGCCAAGGGCGAGATTAAGCATAAGGAAGAACTCACCAAACAACACGCCAAACTGAATTATAGAAGCAACGGTCCCGCCATTAAGAGTTTGTAGATGAAACACGAAGTTATTCTAACATTTCTCAACCTTTGAGTTTTGTTTTGCAAATTATTAACGAGTCACCTTAATTTCTACAAATGCTTTGCCATTTCTGTTAGTTATTTTGTTCAGGTGCTACTAATACACAGGAATCTACAAATCGACTTGGCGCCCTAAACGTCAAACTTGTTAAAGGCTCCGATGGGGCGGATTCTACAAAATCAACCTCCAAAGAGAAAAACAAAACAAGAGAATGGAAAAATAAAGTCTCAAAGTCTCCGAACTGATTTCACCACTCCGGAAACGACTAAAGTCGCAGGGGGCTCGCGTCGACATAGTCGCCGAGTTATATTTCGCCACTCCGGAAACAACTAAATTCGTCGGGAGACTCGAGCCGACAAAAGTCGCCGAATTAATTTTCGCCACTCCGAGCCGACAAAAGTCGCCGGGGGATTCGAGACGACAAAGTCGCCGAATTAGTTTTCGCCGTGCCAGTCCTAATCGCGATTAATAATTGAGTTTAAACGTCAACCCGACCAGTGGGCTCTGAACGTCGACTCGGAAAAAAACGTCAACCCGACCAATGGGCTCTGAACGTCCACTCGGAAAAATACGTCAACCCGACCAATGGGCTCTGAACGTCGGCTCGGAAAAATACGTCAACCCGACCAGTGGGCTCTAAACGTCGACTCGAAAAAATACGCCAACCCGACCAGTGGGCTCTGAATGTCGACTCGGAAAAATATTTCAACCCTACGAGGCTCTGAACAGTTTTAAACGTCAAAACCCTTCGAGGTCTTGAACAACTATGTCAACCTTAAATAGGCTCTGAACAAAAACGAGCAACTCACCAAAATTCTACACACCATCATCGCCTGCAAAGATACAACTGAAAGCTCAAACTATGCTACAAATTCGACGCAACACCATAGAAAAATTCATCTCGCCAACATATTCTCTATAAACTCCATAAAACGTCAATAGTTATCAAAAGATAATCGCTAGAAAATGACTAAAAGGAAATAGCAAATCGCCAGTATCACATAAAGGAAACAGCTAAATAAAAGGACATACTTCGGGAAAAAAAACCGGAAGCAACATTGTAATCGCCCAAAGGAAACCAAATTAGAGATACCATTGAAAAACAATCGACAATTCAAAGCAAAATATAGCGCAACACTACAAGGGACAAAATATATTTGAAGCACGAATAGGAGACGAAGAAATACTGAAATACAAAGGACCAAGAAGGACTCGCCCGCTTTAAAGCTTCAAAATAAAATCACAAAGTACTTAGAACACCATGTACAACTCGCCCCGATAAATTACGTCAACAATGAAGTGTAGGGTACTACAGCGCCTGAAAGGTCTCGCCCTGGTTACAAAATACTATATCGCTAAAAAGGGTTTGCCCATACCATACACCCATGAACTCGCTGAAGAACATCCAAAATGCAGATATCGCCTGCATAAGAAACTTTGGTGTTCCTTATGGTGAATTTATTTGGGTAAAGAAAGGTATTAACCTAGAAGGACTCAGAAAAATGGGTACATAGAAAGTATTATTAATTGTCTTGTAGGTACTTGAAGACCATACGTAAATTTTGTCAAATTAGGATTGGTTTTCAAGATACAAGACCATATGATATGATATGATATGATTAAGATGATTTGAGAAAGATTGACACTTTGATGATGCTTTGGAATTTATGTGAACTCTTTATCATGTTCTTATTCATTCATGACTACGGTGAAAGGTACACATTTAATTTTCATGGAAATTATTTGCATGCATGAAAGTTGTTTCTCTGGACTTTAAAATTAAGTTTTGTATGAATTGGAAAACATTTTCATGAATGCGTTTGCCATTTTATTCATACAGAGTTTTAAGATTTAAAATTTTGGTAGTTAACAGGCAATGCATTTAGAGAAAGTAGGCTAAATATGCATTTCATCCCTGCAATTATGGGTCGTTTGAAATTTCATCCATGAACTTGCTAATCCTTCCATTTTGCCCCTGCAAATATTAATCATTTGAAAATTTGTCCATTAACCCACTTAATGACTGCCACATCATCAAATTAGCAAAATGGCATGGGAAAAGGCAAAAATACCCTTTTTTAATTAAAAAATCTAAAAAAATTAAAAAATTTGATTTTTTTTTTAAAAAATCATAAAAGAAATCTGAAAAAAACTGTTAAATTTAAAAATTTTGAAAAAAAAGTGAAAATTAAATTTTCGAAAATTATTTTTTTATTAATTTGAAAATTATATATTACTTTTTTTTCGAAAAACTAATTTCCGAATTTAAAAAACGAATTTCCACTTTTTTCTTCATCTTTAAAAAAAATTGGAATTTTTTTATGATTTTTTTTTAAAAAAATTATGATTTTTAAATTTTTTTCAGATTTTTTAATTAAAAAGGGTATTTTTGTCTTTTCTTATGTAATTTTGATGACGTGGAAGTCATTAAGTGGGTTAATGGACGAATTTTCAAATGATTAATATTTGCAGGGGCAAAATGGGAGGATTAGTAAGTTCAGGGATGAAATTTCAAACGACCCCTAATTGCAGGGATGAAATGCATATTTAAGCCGAGAAAGTATTATGTCTTATATTAGTCAATAATGATGATTTATTGGCGGAAAGTAAACTCATATTTTTAGTCTCTAAAACTTTGTAACTAAATTGAGTATTTGGATGGTTTAAACTGGTGGAAAATTATTTTTTTAAAAAGATCATAATTTATTATGTGAATAGTCATGATGATAAGGTTGCATGTTTGAAAGTCGATTGTTTAAATGGTTTATAGATAAATCAACCTTTCAGTTTTCAAACTTTGGTTCCTTATTTGTTCATGATGTACATGTCATATATAAATATTTGAAATGTTTGTACATTTTATAGCAACATGAAAATAATATATTTAAATTAGTTTGAATATCAAGAACAAGTTTTATTAGTATTGTTGCTTTGTGTAAGGAAATATGATATTTATAATTGACGATCTCATATCATATGCGCAAAATCTATGTGAAAGATCGAATATTCATTGTGAAGAAGATAAGTTTATTTTTACATAAAATTTATTATTTCCCTTATATTACGACCATTTGGATTTTACCCTTTTCTTCTTTTTGATGATGTCAAAAGTGGGAGAAAGTGTATGTTTGTGTTTTGTGCTTAAATTGTTTCAGGTTATCTAATTGCAAAACAAAGGGGGAGACATACAAGATAGGGGGAATTTCATTGAGCAAACATTGTCAAAAGGATATGGTTTGTCATCGTCAAAAAGGGGGAGATTGTGAAGAAGATTTCCTTCTTAGACTTGGCTGAGTTTTGATGATAACAAACTCACATCACAAAAGAATAAAAACTATATGGAGGCTCAAGTTGAAGAATGAAGATAATGGGACTTAGGCTTCATAGTTATATTCTTGTAAGTATGGTTCTTATCTTTTGATATATCATTCTTAACTTATGGAACAACTTAGAATGCTCAAATTATAATTTCTACATTTTTCTAAGTCCAATATGAACCAATGCCTAAAAATCTTATAAAAAATTATTTTAGTAGGATTTGAATTTTTGATAAATCAAGTGACCATGAATTTGATTTTTAGAATTAATGTGCAACGACTATAATTTTTTAAATGGAATGTCTCAATTTTATATGCCATTGCACAATTGATTTATATGCACTACGTGATTTCCTAATGGCATGGCAAAGTTGAAAAACGGCTAGTTTATTGTTTAAAAGCAATTTCATACTCATTTTTATGAATAGGTGTCTTTTTAAATATGTGTCTATTCATTGATAAACTATTTGAAAAATAGCATTGCTTCATAAACAACATTTTAGCCTCTATAAATTCAATTGAGAATCAAAGCATTTACACACAACAACTTTCATTATCTCAATTGACATTTTCAATATCACTTGCTCTCAAACTTTCATTCAAATTGTTTGGAAAACTTTGCTTACGCTTTAACATTTATTAAAAAGTTTTCTGAGCACTAAGTCCATTTGTTTAAGAGTGATATTGATAAAAGTATATAGCCATACACATTTGATATTCTTCAATTACTTTGTTGTAAAGTTTCTCGCCATTGTTGGTGGAAATTGTTGTAAAAGATAGTGGAGTGCTATCTTGTTTGTTTGTGAGAATTTCATCATAGGTTTGGTGAAGATTCCTGTTGTAAAAGATAGTGGGGTGCTATCTTGGTGTGTAGAGAAATATTGTTAGGGGACCTTTGGGATTAAGGTTGTTTTGTAACAAAGATTATTTACATAGTGAAATCCTTCGCGGGGTGTGAAGGGAGTGGAGTACCCTAAGGTTTAGAGGGGAACCACTATAATTCTCTTGTGTCTTTTCTTCTTCCCTTACTCTTTTATTTTTCCGCATTCATACATTCATCATTATTTACCAGAAAAATTATCAACAACGCTAAACTAAGAAAAATTAATCAATATTCCTAGAAACCTAATTCACACCCCCCCCCCCCCCCCCCCCCCCTCCTCTTAGCTTACAATCTGAACTTACACTCTCCATCAACTTGACATTAGAAATGATTTTTTTGCATGGTGATCTTGAAGAAGAAGTCTATATGGAGCAACCACCTGGGTTTGTTGCTCAGGGGGAGTCATCTACCATAGTTTGTCGGCTGCATAGATCCCTTTATGGTCTGAAACAATCTCCTCGAGTTTGGTTTGGCAGATTCAGCACAGTAGTGCAACTGTTTGGTATGATTCTTAGTCAAGCCGATCATTCTGTTTTTTATCGTCACTCATCCCAAGGGTGCATTTATCTTATTGTTTATGTGGATGATATTGTCATAACTGGTAGTGATCAACAAGGAATACTCCAGTTAAAATAACATCTTTCTAATGAGTTTCAGACTAAGGACCTTGGTAAACTCCGTTAATTTTTGGTATTGAGGTAGCCCAATCCAAGGATGGTATTGTAATTTCACAAAGGAAATATGCTTTGGATATTCTTGATGAAACAGGTCTATTGAATGTCAAGCCAGTTGATACTCCTATGGATCCAAATGTCAAACTTCTACCTAATCAGGGGGAGCCTTTATCAGATTCAGGAAGATATAGGAGATTGGTTGGAAAATTGAATTATCTCACAGTCACTCGTCCAGATATTTCCTTTGCAGATTGTGGTAAGTCAATTCTTAAGTTCTCCTTGCCAAGAACATATGAATGCTTTAATTCGAATTGTTAAATACATCAAAGGTGCTCTAGGAAAAGATCTCATTTATGAGGATAAAGGACATACTCAGATAGTTAGTTACTCAGATGCTGACTGGGCAGATTCACCCATTGATAGACGATCCACTTCTGGGTATTGTGTACTTGTTGGAGGAAACCTGATATCCTGGAAGAGTAAGAAACAAAATGTAGTTGCAAGATCAAGCGCTAAGGCAGAACATAGGGCCATGACACTAGTAACATGTGAGGATTACATTGACCAAAATGAATTATTACAAGGAATGATCAATAGATATGTAAAGAAAGTTGATTCTGGTTCCTTTGTATAATTGACAGGCACATACATGGATAATTTTAGTGTTAGAGACTGAGATAGTATCCTGATATTTGTGTTATAAAAATTCAAAGCAAATCGATCACTAGTAAACCTTAAACATGCCATGGTTTTGAATCAAATCCAGATTTGATTGAATAACTGGCCATTAAATTCAGAAACCCATGGATTCATTCATACATCCAATCAGCAACTGTGATCATATTCAAGTCATTTCTCTTGGATGATAGTTTTCAAAACCTTTTTCACATGGGCCAGTTTGATTAGTTAGAAATAATCTGGCAATCAACGCATTGTTCTAGCTTTAGAAATCTCACACAAAGGCTATAAGGAACTGGATTTTACCCCAACCAATCATATAACTTGTTAGCTGCTTTTCCAATCTAACAGAATGATAAACACTCGGAGAATTCAGTTAACATAAACTGGGACGTATGAAAATTCAAATGCATTTCATAAATAAAAAGTATGCAACTGCATAATTGTGATTTTATAGACTTGCTTGAGACGTTTTATTGAACTGTAACAGATCAGAGTCTTGACAATCAAAACTCAGTTATTCAATTGGCAAGAACCTAGCCGTTATAATGATAGGCAAAAGCTACCAAACATAAGTCGAATTTCAAAAACTGGAATTGTTAAAAATGAAAATGTAATTTATAACAAAAATGTAATTATTTGAAGAATCGGACCACTGTATATTGACTAGATTTGGAAGTGTTAAACTAATCAGAGCATCAATACAAGGGGTTAGACCAACAATTATAGAGGACTACAATGACTAGCTTTATTTGTATATGCATTGAATTATTACTTACAAGAACCAGAATCAAGAACATATGAACAATAGTGCCGTGTGATCCCAAGAGAGCAGAATAGAAAAATCTGGAAAGAAAAATCTGTTTTATGGCATGATGACATGTATTCAGTAAAAAACAAGTTAAACCAACTTTTTGCGAATCTATGTTAGTCTGGCCTAAGAATCTCAAGCAACTAGTAATTCCCCCACTAGATGTTGATATCCAAATCGTATGAGAAGAACCGCGTTAATAAAACAGAGAATCAAATCAAAGCATTAATGACTCGGCAGAACAAACAAAGGAGGAATCATTTAAATTATCTTTAGAATCTGTGTAGTATCCCATACAAGGTTGATACACGAGGATAGTTTACTGCAAGAGAAGATAAAAAAAAATAAACTTCAATTAACTTCTTATTGGTTCTAACAAAGCAATTAGGAAACCCTCAAGAACTTACCCTGCAAAAGTGAAACCAAAAGAGCCAGCATCACAACAGCCAGAAAACATGTGCAGCCAAGAAATCCAACAAAAACCAGATTTGTGGTAAACCTAATTAAGACACATAAACCAGTAGAGCGAATTATGCAGTAAATCCGAAGCGTTGAACCTAAATACATGTGCATAAATGGGAATGTGCTGGAACGGATATATGCAGAGACAGAGACCACATAACGCAACAGTAGCAGAATTGCGCGAGAAACAAAAGTGCAGAAACGGTAAAACTAATATATACAACAGATAAGATCTATGTAACTTCAGTTAGTTGAATTGTATGTAACAACGTAAGTCATTGAAAAATTGTTGCACTTCTAGAGTAGACTCTAGAGGAAGGAAAAAGTTTGTGGAGGAGGAGGAGGCAGCAAGTACCAATATACTGAACAACAAACATCTTTCACAATGAAAGTTGCAACAAGAACACAAGATGTATGCTCCTTGAGTTGGAAAACAAGACAAAAAAGAAACCTTTGATCCTGAACATATCATATGAGATAAATTTGCTAGTGAAAAGTGAATGAAGAAATCCTCAAACATCCCAACTAGTTTTTTGTGTGTTTTAAGACAAATGATCAGAAAACCTCAAATACCATGTAACTAAACCCATTTGCTGCCACCCAACTACATGAAAAAATGTAACTCAAACAATTGCCAAAAGGAATCCTTCTAAACGTACAATCCCTATGGTATCCTATCTTACTTATCTTTAGGTTTCTGGAGAAATCCCTCTCAATGGCCAGCATGACTTGGATGTTTCTGAGATGACAGTGAGGGAAACAATTGATTTCTCGGCACGTTGACAGGGGGTTGGAAGCAGAGTTCGTAAGCTATGTTGCTTATCCAATTATATGATTATCCACAGAAATGTAACTAATTACCGGTAGGCAGGAATTCGTACATATCATTTAGATATAATGGCTAAACTAACAGACTATATGTCGTAATTAGAAAGAAAAGAAAATAACAGACTTTCACAGGCCATTTCAGTTGAAGGGCAAAGCAAAAATATTCTAGTATACAACTTCCTATGTTAGTGCTAATTGATTAAGCATTCAAGAATTATTGTAACCACCATTATAAATACAAGTTGTGTGATCTGAGAATTGTAGATACATAAATTACATCATTGATATTCGACAAATAAAACAATGTATTGATGCAACTAAAGTATCACATGAAGAAATAAAAGAGTGGAAATATGCCATTGAATCTTGAAACCAGGCATTTGGATTTAACAAAAGCTAAATCAAATATCAAACTTTTCATGAAAAAAATAACAAAAAATACAACTGCTTAAACCAAACAAAATATGGATTTAAGAAATTGGCAAGGCCAAATATGCATATGAAATTTGTAAAATAAATGCATAGAATTTTAGAATCCAACTCTACATATTCACTTTCTCTAGACATATAACCCCCTTAGTAGTTTATTTAGTTTTAAATTAAGCCGTGCCGCAATTCAAAGGATGGAACCAACAATTTTGGAGGACAAGAATGATGAAAATTAATTAAAATCCAAAAGAATGAGGAGGATAATTACATTGAAGCTATAACTAAATATAACAGGAATTCATCAAGCTTTGCAATTGACAAAAACTGGAATCAATATCATGTGAACGACATTATTGTTGCAATCTCCAGACACCGGAATAGCAAAATCTGCAATGAAAGAGATCACGAAGGTAGGATTACAATATACACTACTAGTTTTGATCAATAACAACTCAAACAAACTTTTTGCAGCTCAAAACAACCCATTGATTACATTGCATATTGGTACATAAAACCGATAGTGATCTCACACTCGAATGACCATAAAGAAAATTAAGAAGAAAATGAAATAATTGAACATAGTACATAGCTCTCCAATACTAAAGACCCATGAAACTAGTTATTGCCTCAAGTAGTGATCTCATGACTAATTTGCAGCATTATATTGGTTATGTCACTGTAAAAAAAAAAAAAAACATTGGTGCTCTGGGCTTAATGGTTCTATGAAGCTATGACTAAGCTAAAAGAAAAACCATTGGTGCTCCGGGCATAATGGTTCTCTATGTGACTCAGAGTTTAAGACTACTGCTTTGGTATGTGTTTTAGGAGTTAGGACAAATTATTAGAAAACCTCATATGCCATGAAACTAAACCCCTTTCTTGCTATATGAAAATAATGATGCACCCAACCCAACTGCATCAAAATAAAGTTGAAGATCAAACTAAAATCAAAGTTACGCAGCTGACAGACAATTGAATTAAACATTTTACCTAAAGTATAACGATAATGAGGAAACGAGTTTGGTATTATCTCGACAATTACGAAAAGGGACCCTTCTAAATGTACAATGCTCATGATATCCTACCTTCAGTAGTCCTAAAAAAACTTTAGCTTACATAAGCCGGTATGACCTGCACGTTCTTGAGATAACAGTGAGGGAAACCATTGACTTATTCGATGCCTATATGAAGGTAAATGAAGTAAGGATAAATTGGGCTGCTAAAGACTACCTTACTTTAGACATCCAAATACCAAACCGTACTAAATTGGACCTTTAGCTTACAGACTGACTTCCTTAAAAGTTGACCGTAGTATTATCATTAATCTATTTTGGTATAATTATTAATAGCTTGCTATAACAGTAAAAGTCTAACTAACTAAATATTAACAGATATACAAAATGCTAACAGGGCTGATACTTAAAGACTGTAGCTGAAATATGTGGAGACTAGAAACAACAGGAGATTGTAGTTGCAATAACCATATGAACCTGCTCACATCTGACATTAATAAAAAATACTAAATTGAAAGTGTAGTCCATCTTCATTCTTATGCGTGGCAATAAAAGTGAAATAGAAATAGGAAAGTAGTAATGAAAATTCAAATAACTTAATTTGTAACTGGAAAGCATCTCACCTTGATTCACTCTCATAGTAGACCTCTAGAAATCATTTCACGAAGAAGTTCCACCGCCTTACCATTCCTGTCGTTTTCGAACAAAGCATGAATAAGAGGTTCATAAGTAACAGCATTAGGGGTGCAGCCATTTTCTTCCATTTTTGGCAGTAAGCACAATGCTTCATCTAACAGACCCTCTTTACAAAACCCATTAACCATCACATTATACATCCTAACATTTAAATTATAGCCCTTCATCAAAAGATCCTGATATACATTTTGTGCATCCTTAAATCTTCCATTTTTGCACAGTCCATCAACAAGTACTGTGTATGTGAACATATCTGGTTCAATTCCCTGGTCTTTGATCTTCGTCAATAATGCAATTGCCTTGTCAACTTGATGGTTTTTAAACAATGCATCTAGTAAAGAACTGTACGTGATCACATTAGCTTGTAGACCCCTATTATGCATCTCATCTATAAGATCCCAAACATCAGAGATTCTTCCAGATTTGCAAAGTCCATCAACAAGAGAACTGTATGTTACCGTATTAGGAGCCATGTTTTTTAAATGCATTTCTCTAAGGAGATTAAGGGCTTCATCTACCATTTTATTCTTACATAATCCGTTAATCATAACACTGTAGCTTTGAACATCAGAAGTCACTCCCCTTCGAGCAATAGTGTTGAATACATATGTGGCCTTGTTGACTTCTTTAACCAAGAAATACCCATCCATTAAAGAATTATAAGTTACGACATCAGGATCCACACCTTGTTTTATCATAACAGCTAACACATTTCTAGCTTGTTTAACCTCTCCTTCCTTACAAAACGATGTTTTTCAACAAGATTTCATTGAACAAACAAAGTGCTTGTTTCAATCGACCCACGATAAAGCAGCCATACAATCAGGAGAAATTCTCTTGAGAAGCATTTGAGAATATAAATCGTAGGCATCAGGAGAAATTCATATGAATGATAGGATTGAAAGAGGAAACAGCATCATCAACATTCTCAATGAACGAAGGAAGAGGCTGAACATGTAATCGACGAATTGGAAAAATCAAATCCGAAGAGAGATTTGCGTACCTTGTTAATCTCAACAATTTAGAAAATCACATTTTTTCTCTGTAATGTCGAAAACTAAAACAAATTCCAATCAAACTAACGATTTTGCGGTGTACTGCCTATTCTTCAGAATCGCCTGAGCTGATGTTTGTATTCAAAGACGAAGCATTTGGTTTTTTTTTTATTTGTTGTAAACCATATATCTCGCGCACCAAGACTAATCCTACTGGTTTGTGGACTCAAATGAGGGTAAACTCTTTTTTGCAGAGGACATATTGGAATGGGTTAAGACAATAAAAATGGTCCCACATGTTTACAAAAAGACTTTATCAAAAGAAACAAGGATAAATATTTATTTTCCGTTGTAATTGGTAAGCACAATAGTTTTTTCAAGAGTTAACATTGTTTTATCCTTTGTAATATAAATCATTTATGAATTTATCCTCTGTAATAAAATTGATTTGGTTTTCATCCTTATAAAATTGTTTTCTTTTTCCAGAATACCTCCAGTATTAGGCCATTCAAAAACCAAAATTTCAGAAGAAAAAAAATTATATAAATGTCATATTAGGGGGTATTTTAAAAAAAATTACAAGGATCGTAAAGACATATTATATTACGGGTAAAGTACTATTAATCTTTTTAATTAGAACAAATCATAATTTTTTTCTTCTACTCATTTGATAATTTGTTTCTTTCTCCGAATTTTGAGAAGCTCTCCTCCTGAGCCAAACCCTAGCCGCCGCCGCAACACTGTTGATCCATTTCTTCTCATCTATCATCCTATTAAGTTTATTTTTAAACATCTCAATCACCACCTTCTTGGCTAGATCTAAACCACCGCGCCGGAAATTGCAGCCACCACCGTGTTATGGTGTATTAATCAAGGTCAAATTCTGTTTCTTTCCACCTCTTTTACTTTGCCTTCATCATTCTGATTTTATTTAGAGAAGCAAATTCGAATTTCTCTTTAATAGCTGAGCAGTTATTATGGTATTTTTATCCTGTTGATGAAAATGATGTTGGAGCTTAGGTGCAATATAGTCTATTTATGGTCACCTTCACGTCCATCCATGGAGTTGCATTCATTACACAAGTTCTATTTACTTGATTAGAAAGGTGGTAAATTTTGTGTTGGTATGATATGCACTGAAGTTGTTTGTATTTGAAACAAATATGTTGCTACTTTTTTTCTTCTGTTTTCGGTGTTCATTGCAGGTGTTGCTCATTTTGTAGTTGAAGCTTAAAGATGATAGAGTTGAAAAAATAATTTTTTTTTTCCTTCTTGTTACCACTTTTCTACTCATGTGTAAAACATTTTTTGAAATGTGTTGAATGAGAGAAGATGAAAATAAGAGGCTGGTGAGAGAGACAATATGTGAGTATTCCCTTGTATGTATATTCAAACTTAATTTGATTGAATTTGAAATTTGAATTTGAGTACTTTCCCCCAAATTTGGTTGGTAATTGTGTGGAGTACCCATAAAATATATTGAATTTGAGCCATGACTGACACAAGTCAGTTGTCATTGGTAGTAACAATTTTTTCAATTAAAAGCAAACTGTCTTTTTTCCCTCTCAAACGTACTCAGCCCTCTCAAAAGTGTACTTTCTAACCTCTCACCAAAAAGAAATGAGTTCAGTTTAGTTCCAATGGTATGGGTGTCGTTGGAAACATATGTAAATAAAGTAAACCAGCCTATTTGATTCAGTTAGATGACATCATGTGATTTTAGTTATGTGATTTAGTTAGAAATGTAATTTAATAGACAACTTTTACCCCTAAATCTGGGTCATTTGCACTGAAAAGGTTAAGGGCATTATTTGGTTTTCCACAACATGTTTTTTTCTTATATTAAGAGGATTTATAAATTTTTTAAAATATTAAATATTGACATTAAATATTTTTATATTGAGATTGATACGAAAGTAAATAACTAGGAATTGATATAAAGTGTGAGAAATGAAGTAAACAGCCTGAATCGAAGGAAAGGAAATTGAAGAAGAAAAGAAAGAAAATAGGAGCAGCAACCGAGACAGTGAAATCGTGAGGAACAAGAAGTAAGGATCTTTCCTTTGAGGTGGCTTTTCTTACTTGGTTTTTTTTTTTTTTTAGTTTTGAATATTGCACCCAAACTGTTTGACAAAATGCTCTTGACAGTTTGTTATTATGTTGTGGGTTTGTTAATTGATTGTTCCTGATAGATCTATCAGATGTATCATGATAAATGGGCTTATCTATAAAATTATTATTTTCACAAGTTATCTTAGAGAGTTTGTAAAAATAAGCTGAAAACAACTTATGAAGGTTTTATTCATAAGTTATCTCAAATAGTCTAACAAGAGCTAGTAAAAATAAGCTGAAAACAGCTTATGAAGGTGTCATATGTTGTGTTTGTAAGTTCTCTCAAACAGTCTAATAAGTGTTTATGTAAGTAGATTAACACAAATAAGCTGATATAGCCATTCAAAAATAAAGTAAAATAAGATCAATCTAAACATGCGCCAAGGACTTTGTGGTTTCACCTAGTGAAAAATTATTATGGGCAGTCTACATGATTAATAAAATGTTGAGGGAATGGTGTATGAAATTTGGTACTGATTGGATTAGTTCTTAGCCCTTAAATGAGATGCTTATGTTGCATGCTTATTGTTGGAGTTTATGTAACTGTGTGAACTGTTTCTGTTTGCAATTTTCTTCGCTATTTTGGTGAGCAAATGATTCAAAGTATAAGCACGGACTTGATGTTGAATGTGTTAGGAATCTGCCTCTATTTTTTTGGAAGTTTTTGCGAAGGTTTGAGTGCCAAAAGAGGTGAACATTCTATGATGATGAAATATTCTTCCTAGATAGTTTGATGATGGAATATTCTGAATCCTGATGAGTGAATTACTTATAGATACTGAGATTTTATTGGTTAAATCAATAGATAGATGTACTCTTGTAATTCTGAGACTCGAAACACGTCTCTTCTTAGAATTTGGGTTGGACCTAACTCAATCCCTACTAACGTCGGAGTCTTAAGACACCCTCCTCATGCCCAGGACTAGACATCTAAAACGTGATCGGGTGGCCCGGTAACGGTAACTTGCATATGGCTCAATGAATCTTGAATAGGCCTTCACTCCATCTTAGAATTTAGGTTGGGGTGAACTCAACCCTTACAAAACCGGCTTGTATGGTGAGGACAACCCCCACTTATAAACACGTGTTTAGGTCACATCTCATCCAATGTAGGACTCTTTACATCTTTTGCTAAGAACAATTTAAAGAACTTTCCTGACCATAAAAGCTTGATCAGTCCATAGAATTGAATGACAGTGTTGATCAGTAGCCGCAAGCTTCTTGATGCTCCCATCAATAAACGTTAACATGTGCTTGGATAGCAGAGCTAGTTTCATTACTCTAGCCTGCCCGTGAATGATAATTCTTCCCATTCAGGTGAAACAAACACCAACCTAGGATTTGTATGAAGATCAATGTAGTGGAGATCCGGCAGTTTGGTTGATTAATCATAAGAAAAAAGTAGAAGATAGAAGGAGTGGTGCTCTCGTTTTCAATTAAATATCATAGAAGAGAATCATGAAACTTAAAATAGAGGTGATAGAAACCAGATATCTATACGTGGAGTTCTGACCATCCTGTTGATGGAGGATTTTTTTCTTCTTAATTATCACAACAATTGATAAGTACAACTCTTATGTAATGAGCTGATTCAATGGGCACTCAATCAGTGACTGTAAAACTAACCTGATTACCCCAAGCATAATTGAAGTGATTGATTATGAACTAATTCACTTAACTGATAATATTAGTTTTCGAATCCAATATACAGAGGAATGGATGAACTGTACTATGTGAAACTGTCTTTATCTTCTTTTCTTTATTTCTTCACTCATTCTTGGGAGGAAACCTTACTTTCTTTTTCTCCTTACAATCCTTCTTTGATCTCTCTAACTGTATTTCTTTCTATCATAGAGACAAATTGTATTTCTTTCATCTTGGTGAGAGAGAACACCCTTGTCCCATTTTTTAGGTTCTTAGTTTTTCTTTTTTTCTGGTAACAAGGTTCCTAAATTTTGTTATATTCCAAATATGTCATCCCTTGCAGGAAGTAGGTTTTGGATATTTATAGATAAGAATGAGAACTGAAGCTTTCCAAACAGTTAACATCTATCGACATCTTCTCAAGGCGGTCAAGAAACATATTGGGAAAGAAGAGAACAAGAAACATTTTTTAGAATTTGTAACCTCGGAGTTCCACAAGAATCGGAATCTGTCTGATGGTGTGGCTGTCCAACAGAAAATAAAACTTGCTCGTGATTATACTTACCTGCTTAACGGTGTGCACTATCACAAGGTATTACTTTGTTTTTATTGTATTTTCCTTCAAACAATCACTTCTATTGTATAAGCCTGGATATTATTCTGATTGGTCAAATGACACAAACTCATTCAGTTTAAAACTTAATGAGATATCAGCAGCTTTAGTTGTCGTGTGTGTGTGTGTGCGCGCGCATATATATATATATATATATATATATATATATATATATATATATTGCAAAATAAAAGTAAGAGGTGTGGAAGTGGATGTGATGCAATTATTTTGCTAGTGCTGAGCAATTCAGCACAGCCAAGTTGGATCCAAGCCAATACTCTGCAGATTGTCTTATAATGGATATCAATCATATCGGTATTGTTTTGACTCATTTTATGTCTGTAGTGTAAATCATTATTAGGAAAAAACTACATTTTGTTTGGCTAATTTTTCTGACCATGAATCGTTGTCATCAATCTTGCAGGATTTGCTTATCTCATATAACATTGCAATTGATAGATCAAATGAAGTGAAAAGAACACTTGGAAAATCTGCTGCAAGTGTTGGTCTTCAGCTTCCTGAGGTTTATCAATCGTAATGATTGGCTGTGTCAATTTTTGCATGTATGGTACTTGCCTTTGTACTTGTGCAAAGGAAGGGTTTTCGTGCTTTATTGATAATCACCAAACCAGTTGATTTTGTTTCATTGGAAGTTTCTACTGAATGAAAATGGTTTGGTAGCTATTTATCAAGATTGAAAACTTCAAATAAAAAGAGGAGTAAGCATCATAGCAGATGAAATAATTTATACTATTTATGCATTAGTTAATGTTTTTTCTTTTTCTCCAGCAAGAACTATTGCCATTGTGTTGTTGGACTTTCTTGTAGGTTAGTGTATTTCCATGTCTCTTCAAAGAAACTAATTCCGTGGTTGAAATGCCGAACTATGTTCATAAGGATACAGTATGTTCAAGAATAATTTGAGCTTCTTTTACAGATGTTTGCAATGGAAGTTTAGTTCTTGCTTCAGGTTATTTGCCTTTTGGGATTATATGAGAATTTTAGCAAACTCCATTTAACAAATGTTTATACATTATTATAGATATTATTGTAGTTTTAATACAGACCCGATTGGAGTGTTTGCGCGTTGGACTTTAGCAGTCAAAGTTTAAAGAGTCTATGTCCAAACTTCTGAACCAATAGGACTGCATGCTACATTGCTTATATACATTTATCTTCATATTATACTATTTACTGGTCCAATTGTGACGTGTGTTCCATTCCACATTTGTCTTAAATCATTTTTCTCTTCTGTTAATTTTTTTTCTTTATTTTCTTTCCTTTGGTCTTCTTTCGTTTTTTGGTCAGACTTGTATATAACATGTACTCCTTTTCTGTTTGAGTCTAGTTAAACTTTCAGTTTTGATTGATATAAGCTTCACGAGTACTAGGAACACTCACTCTAACAATTTGTTTTCAATACTCACACTATTATAATCTTATTGGTTAACATATATGTAGGTCCCACCAATTAGGAATGAATCTCGTTTATACTGGGATCTATATGAATATCATTAAATAAGAGTGTTGATTGTACTTCAGCAGGCGTATTTAATTATCAGGCTCTGAAATCATATCGGGTTTTTACTCCAGACCAAATTGGTGGAGTGTTTACAATATGAGAGGGTATTTCTTTCCTTCAAGCTAATCCTTTACTTCTTTACCTGCGCCAAGTATAACTCAAAGTTAGAGGAAAATTTTGCATATTGATATTGTAGATCCCATGCATCATAGTTGATGAATATGCTCTAGTAAACCAGAATACAAGAGGAACTATGAAAATTCATTAATTTTGACCTTGACATTGAAGCCTACTTTGCACTGGTTTTTATAACATGAATCCAAACCCTTTTGACTTGGCATCTCCTTCTATAGAACTTTCCTGTTAGGAAAGTAGTCATGTAAAAAGTTATTGTTTTTTTAATGAGTGTTTTAAGAGAGTTGAGATCCTCTCTATTTTCTACGATAAATGACAAAGTGCATTACTATAGTTTAATTGTATAAATATTCAATTAATGTCACATATTATAGGAATGCGTGTAATTATATCATGTACTATTGAATACAAAACTATAGTAATAGAGATTGTCATTTAATGTAGGAAATAGAGAGGATCTTAACTTGTTTTAAGAGTATTGTTTAATGATTCCATTAAAGGAAATTGTTACTTTAATCAATGCAATAATTGCACAACTTTTTTATACAAACTTACATCATTTAGTACTTTAATCAATACCATAAGAATATTCTCTAAAAAATAAGGCTTAATTAATGATTTGGTCCCTTAAGTTAATTGTTGGTTACATTTTGGTCCCATAAGTTATTAACGTTACAAATTGGTCCCTTAAGTTAGACTCTGTTAGCCAAATAAATCCCGACCGTCAAAACCGTTAACCCTTGTTTAATATTAACCATTCGATTTTTAAAAAAAATTTTACAACCATTAAATGATGCATGTCTACTAAATCTAACGGTGCACCATCAACACTTAACTTTTTTGACCTTTCTTCATCTTCTTCCCTGTTCCTCTTCTTCATCTTCATCCCCAACTTCATACATTCTTCAACACCAAAACCAAAACCCAGAAGAAAACAACAGTAAAAAAAACCCAACAATTGAATTACAATTACAATTAGTATCCTAAAATTTCCAATGAAGGCACAAATTAACACACACATGAGGAAAACCCAGAATTAAAACGTAATTTTTCACAACTGGTTGTCTGGTTCCTACAACATTTGCACTAAAGTGATAATTTTTCACATCAAAAAACATACAACTAAACCATCAAAACCCATAATCATGAGCTTGGTTCTTATTCATTCATTCTTCATCATCAAGATTCAAGACCCGTTGTTCCTATCACCACCACCACCAACAACAAGCTAGAATCATCATCTTAACTCTCATTCTTATTCTTTCATTCTTCAATAATCCAGATTCATCAACACATTAACAACAATAGCACCCACACATTAAAACATCAACAACAGCACAACCCAATTTGGTTTTGACCCAACAACTATCTTCATAGCCTTAATAATTTCTGAATATTCTTCACACTCTTCATCCGATTTCTCACTGTACAATTACATAGATCCATAAAATAAACAAACTCTCTTCATTTCTAACCTAATTCATCATAAATCTAAAAATAAAATCAAAAAATTAAAAGAAACAATCAAGGGGATGATGTTAAAATGGAAGTACTGATTTGAATGGAAATAGAACACGCTAAAGTATAGAAGATTGATCTCTGTAATAGAAATGAAATTAAGAGGGTAAATGAAAAAGGATTAACGAAAATATGAGATTAGAGAGAGTGGGAAAAAACAAAAAAGGGATAGATGAGAGAAGATCCAAGGGTGGTGTTGATTGGTGGTTGGGAAGACATGAGATGAGCCAAACGATTTGAGAAAAATCAAACATAATTTTTTTCTGATCCTATTTATTTTTGTGGGTTTTTAATTTATTTATCTGGTTTTTTTTGGGTATGTTTGAAGTTTTTTTTTTTATGAATGTATGAAGATGGGGATGAACATGAACAAATGATGATGAAAGAAGATGAAGAAAGGTGAAAAATTAAGTGTTGTCTGTTGATGATGCACTATTAGACATAGTAGCTATTGCATTATCTAATGGTTGTAATTTTGATAAAAAAATCAAACGGTTAATATTAATCAAATTAATGAGGTCTTTGGTAGACCACTTACAATGTGTATCCATCTTAGTCATTGAGTTAACGGTTTTGACGGTCGGGATTTATTTGGTTAACAGAGTCTAACTTAAGGGACCAATTTGTAACGTTAATAACTTGTGGGACCAAAATGTAACCAACAATTAACTTAAGGGACCAAATCATTAATTAAACCAAAAAATAATTAGACCTTAACATCACAATACTTGAAACCTAGCACACAAGAAAAGGATAAACTTGAAAAACGAGAAACTAAGATGTTGGTATTGAACGGTATTTAATTACTACTTGAGACATTTTGATTAGTTTGAGGGGTCTGAGAGCAAAGCATAGGTGCTTAAAGAGCAATTTTCTTTGTTTACTTAGTTCCTAACATGAAGTTATTAATTAAACACTTAATGCTACAAGTTGTCAAACTGCTAACAAATATGATTTTAGTGAACAAAAAAAACTTAAGACTAAGAAAATAGCAATACACCTTCTTTTTTAGGGTTAAATTGTATATTTACTCACTTCCCATACGAACGACACATGTTCATATATCCTTGAGAACGGTTGTAATATGACTATTAGTGTCAATTTAATTAATACTACAAGTTGGGCTCCGGCCCTCTCTTGTACCAAAAAAAAATTAATACTACAAGTTTCCATCCTCCCCAATTTTATTTAAAAACTGCACATGTTCAAGTTGTTGCTAATGTTGAATTGAAAATATTAGATTTGGGTTTCAAGTTAATTTGATATTCCTGTTAGTGTATTGATATACATAGTATAGTTTCTTTAAACTTGATAAAGCTCAACTAAGAACTGATGTAATTTACATTTGATTCGGTTTCACTCCATCGTAGTTAATATTCCATTCCATGCGATAATATGAACAAACTTATAGAAAATATTGGTAAACATCAATATTATGAATCACAAGAAACAACTTTTCATTTTTTATTTTTGAAAAAGGAATCATGAAATAATATGTTTAAATGAAAAAGAATGGAATGTCGTTTTCCAAGAAATACTTTAACGTTGGAATATTAAAGATCAAGCTAGGGCTTCTCAATTAATGCATCAAAGAGGTTCATGAGAATCTTAGGGCTTCTCAATTGTTTGATCAAAGATTCAAAATAATTGAAACTGTGTAAGCTTTCTGAAAAGGCAATGGTGCCAGAATATTTTGAACTGAAATGGTTAAGAATATCACTTTCCTTGGAGAACAAACAATTGAAAACTCCTTTGGAAGTTTGCCTGTTGAGAAGGTATTGTATAGTTAAACAATCCTTGCAAATATGAGACAACTAAGAATCAAAGAATATTTTCTCTTGCCTTGTATGTGAAGTACAAAAAATCATCTTTACAACCCTAAACAAATATTTTAATCTAACAAGTAACCTTGTCAAGAAAAGAACCCATTTTTTGTTCAATCCATTTCTCATATAAGATACTCTCTCTCACTAGTACATTAAAACATGCATTTCCTATTCATTTCATTATAGATTTTCATTCACTACTTATTAACATAATACATAGTTCGGTTAGGAACAAATGAAGTCCATAGCCACACTTCTCTTGGTGCTTAACTTTTGCATGCATGTCATTGTTCTAGGCATTGGTGCATGGGCTATGAATAGAGCAATAGATCATGGTTTTATTATAGGTAAGAAAATATTTCCTATCTTTCACATTTGCTAAATATTTTAGAATCTCAGAAAAACAATGGAGAGTCTGTTGAATTTTCGGTAGCTATTTGCGTGGTAACGTGTATGTGTTCGTGTGAGTTAGGTTTATCAGACCGGAATTAAAACTTCAGCATACTTATTTTGTTATGAAATTGCGCAGGTCCGGAATTAAATCTTCCAGCTCATTTTTCACCCATTTTCTTCCCAATGGGAAATGCTTCAACTGGATTCTTTGTTACAATTTCTTTGTTGGCTGGAGTAGTTGGTGCTGCATCAACAATTTCAGGAATCAATCATATTTGTTCATGGACTGCTGAGAGTTTACCATCTGCTGCTTCAATTGCTACCTTGGCTTGGACTCTTACACTGCTTGCTATGGGGTAAACATCTCTCTATGATCTATATTAATTCTTCATGCATCGTAAAAAAAATTAAATATGTTTTCAGTCTCTACAAAACGTAAAATAGTTTATTGATCTTATCCATTCCTATAGGTGATTGATAGAAATATTTTCATTAAATTGCTATATACAAAAACTTTATTAAAACTATAAAAATTAAATGAGCATATATTAAATGGAATAAAACTTATTCAAATCTACTACACTATTACATACTAACAATAAAATAAAATGACATTGCTCTTCTTTTATCTTACCAAGTGTTTGTTTGGATTGACGATGAATTTGGTAAAATCATAGTTGCAGTGTGATTTTGTTTAAACTTCAAAGTGTTACTTTTGTCAAAATCACAGTGATTTTACCAAATTTGCTTTCAATTAAGACATGCACGAAATTGTGAAGTGTGATTATATTGATATAACAAGAATTTTAACTTATGCAGATTTGCATGGAAAGAGATTGAGCTTCAAATTAGAAATGCACGTCTGGTAAGACATGAAAAGAATCATTTAATAATTTTCTTGGTGACTTTATATTTTTAACTCTTGAAATTTCCTTTTTTTGCAGAAAACCATGGAGGCTTTCATAATTATCCTCTCAGTTACACAACTTCTCTACATAGTTGCAATTCATGGTGCTGCTGCATATAATATATATATTTGAAAGTTGAGGTTTATTTTCTTTTTATTTTGGCTGGCATGAGGGCATGCATGTATGCTTGTATTGATTTATTTCCCTCTTTTTTTTTATTATATCTTTGATTTATCTATTTTTATTTCTATGTGATTTGAATGATTGGATTTGTAATAACTTGATATCATATGTTGTTTCCAAAAGCGGTAAAGAACATTATATGCATATAATTTCTACTTTTTCTTCTATATTTCAAATTAGGAGATAAAGTTGTGAGCATTCTCATAGCAAACATCATAAACTGCACCGAGGGTGATAACAATACCTAGCTTCCTTCAAAAAAATAAAAAATACCTAGCTGCATTTTTACATGTCTTTTAGGGTATACTTAGGATGCAAAAATTTGGAGGAGAAAAAAAAGTAGGGTAAATATTTTTGACTTTCAAATTTAATGATTTTTTTTTTTTTTAAACTTGCTCGAATTGAATCCTTTCAATTTGTGTATCAAAAATATAGTCAAAAAGTTGTTCTAACTTATTGATTTTCAATAACCTCAGATACTTGACCCTGAAAAAGAAATCAAGGTCATGTACTATTTCTATCATCAATCATAATCATTTGTTGTCCCCTAAACACTGAATTCTAGTGGCACAACATAAATGATGTCCAGCCAAGAGGATCCCAATTTCTATATAATCAATTCTATTTAATAAAATGGTGGATGTAAAAATCTACAATTAATTTGTTTTTCAAGTCGCATGTTACATTTTTTTATCACATCGTTTGAAACGATGTTTTACCACAATATTCCTTTTTAGTTTAGTTTTGGTATGTAATTGATTCCATTTTTAAATGGTGCATAGTCATTTAAAAAGGGCAAAAGTTCTAGATAAGAAATATAAGAAATTTATATAAGTGGGTGTATTTGAAAACCGAATTAGATAAGAGGAAAAGAAAATATATAACTAAAATATATGATCCTTTTTTGAATGGACCTTTTCGTGGACAAACTTACACAATAAATTCCATTTTGATAAATAAGATTCATGATATCCTTCTTTCTATTAATAGTAATTATCCTTCTTTTTAACTGAATTTTTTTTTTAATTTAATCAGTAAATTTTAAAAAAAATATCCGTATCAAGTTTTAATTTTGACGGACTTTATTTATTTCAAGAACATGAACAAGTAAAAATATATTTTGAAGGAAAAAAATCTTATTCGAGACAATTAAAACTGATCGGAACAACCGAATCATTTTTAATAGACATAAATGTAGTGGAATAACGAAATATGTAAACAAGTTTCTCGATGGTCATACAACTTAATCGACGAATTGGAGCAATCGACGGAAAGAATAACAAAAGAGACTCGTATTTGTTCCCCAAGAACCGAACGTATATTAATTTTTAATGGGAATATAGATTCATTAAATTTGAATCTTGGTCCTAGGAATACTTATGACAATGAGGCAATTCCTCAACTGGACCTAAATATTTTTTCTACTAAATTATTCATGTGAACCAGATTATGCCCGATAAATAATTAAGGGATCTATGCACCCTCTAAGGCGTAAAACCGTGACTTCAAAAAATTTCAAGCAAATGTCCACTCCGCCACTTTTTTGGAGGTAATAGACAATTTACCCATTAAATTTTAGTGATCTTTTCGATGATATATCCCAATATTTGAAAGAAATTTTCAAGAAACCTGGTACTGGTACTGACAATTCAGAATTTTTGGAGTTTGAGATGAGGATAGAAAACAAAGACCAGGCTGAAAGAAGACTTAGAAAAATAGAAGAAGACTGATGAAGTATTCTATATGGTCTAATAATTACTCCCTCCGTCTCCCAATAATAGTCGTTTAAGGTTTTTGCGCGGTAATTAAGAAAATGATTAATTGTGTTGATTTCAATGGTAAAATTAATATTATTTACTAATATACCCTTATTAATTGTAGTTAGTAGAGTAGTTAAGTTAGATAAAATTCAATAAATAAGGGTATGATAGTGGAAAAAAGTAATATATTGCATTGGTATTCTAAAGTGACTATTATTTTGAGATGAAAAAAATGCTAAAGTGACAATTATTGTGAGACGGAAGGAGTAGAAGTTTTGTATTACTAATTCAATCTTTTATTAGAAAATATATTAGTACCGACATTGATAATAATTAAAAATATCATTTATATCCTATTATTTCAAAATTCTGAATGGTCAAAAGATTTTAGAGATTGGAGAAGGGAAATTCATATTAAATGCATGACATTCCGGTGTGTGTCTAGTAGCATGTTATCATAAAACATGCTACTACAGTTTATATCATAAACAATTCTAAATCAAAATAAGTTAAAAAATCATTACTTGAAAAAAATAAAAAAGAGTTTTAAAAGCTTACAAGTATGAATAGAAAGACTACAAAGAGAATTTCTAAAAAAAATGAGAAAATAAAGGCTAAAATACATTTCAAGTGCAACATATCATAGCATGATTGCACCGTATGTTATTCAATATTCATGGTACCGGTAGGTGCTAAGATAAAGTAATCTCTTTTATAAATTGCACATTCATAAATTTAATTTAATTCAAAGGGCGTTGCCAACATAGTTGTAACTATTTTATGTATAAGAAATTTACTTACGAAAAGCTCCTAGGCCTTACAACTATATTTCAATTCAAAGGGCATATTGATCTAAATCACATGACTAACAATGTACTTTGTCATGCACAAGGATTGAGCTCTAAATATATGAACACCAGCAACATTCCCTATAGTAATGTAAAAAAAACCTAATATGATCATGTAGGTGGGCCTCATTGCCCATTATACTTTGGAAACTCTTAAGCTAGACACTGTACATCAAAATGACAACAAAGCCCTCATAATTTGTTGTTCATCAACACAAAAACAAAAAATCACAAGAAAAAAAAAAGGGGAAAATAACACAATAGAAAATTTATAGAAAGCTAAAAACTAACATTTTTCCTCCCAATAGAAGGATTACAATAACCTTTAACACCAATATAGTTAAGTGTCCCTTTAACATTCAAGTTCTTTGAATATAAATGTTAAAGAATTTCCTCATTCGCAACACAGCGTCCAAGTTGTCAAGTGTGGGCCACCGCTTCTACATTACAAGAAACCTTCATCGTAGCATTAAGTCTCGTCAAAACACCATCCCCTTGCTCAGCTTTCATATTCCGTATTTCAAAACGACAACTTCTGATAAATGTCATCAGTGTACGATTTAAGATAAATTACTTTCGCAACCATAACCTTGTTATTATGTTCAAAGCTGATAATCACTTCCACCCTTAACCATGATGTTGCGAACATAAGCTATTGTTAGCTTTAAACACAATAACAAGGTTATGGTTGTGAAAACGAAGTATAATCCTACCATTTATCGAAAGTTATCATTTGAAATCTGGGATATGAATGGGATATGAAAGTTGAAGAGAACGATGGTATGCCACATTGATGAGCTCAGTCGTGCATGACTTAAATCTAGAAAAATTTGAATGATAAAGGGGACGCTTAACTTGATTGAAACTAAAGGTTCTTGTGATCCTACTGCCGGGATGTAAATATTATTCTTGTAACTTATGTTTCGTGTATTATATATATTTCTTGTAACAATAAAACCCTAATTTATTGCAGAAATACAGACATAACTATAGTTGCTCTATAGTAGTAGAAGTATCAAAGATCAATCGTGTCTAATGTATTTTACTTTCCTTTACTTTAATCATCTATTTTTGGTTGTTCTAACAATTGGTATCAGATGTGGATTAACCCTTGTGTGAACTAATAAACTACTAAGAACTTCATTTTCAAATAGATTGAGCATTGGAAGAGGGATTGTTCAAACAGATCAAAACAGGGATCATCTAGATTAGCAAAAATGGTACAAATTGATGATTTTTTTGTGTTTCATCTGGAAATCGAACGGAGTATGTGCAAATAATGATAAGGAATTTTACATTCATGGATTGAAGGTTGGAATATAGAGATAAATAAAGAAATGTAAGTTACAGGTTTGAGTGAATTAATAATTAAATAGTATGCATTTATTTATACTAGTATTAATGCATAAAAAAAGGAGAAGAACTAGTAGCTCTAAAAATTAGGAAGAATCAGTCGTGAATTCGACATGCAAGGTAACAAACTCTTTGTATTTATGCTTCTTATTGGGTCAACTTTGAAAAGAAAAGAAAAAAACACTAAATAAATTGTTTGATGATTCATGGTAATGTGTACGGCAAAAGTTAAAAATCAATTTTATATTGAAAAAAAATATATTTTAAGGATTTAAAATACATAATACATGTGTATATCTTAAGTCTAAGTTGTGTTGTCAAATTGTGATCATTTAACAAATAAACCTCAAAGTGTCCACATTGGCCATTATCTTCACAAAGTGTTTTTATTTTTCAAAGAAATTATCTCCACAAAGTGTTAAACCCTGGATATAGTTCTGCTTCAAAAACATTACGAAAACCTCTGGTATTGGCTGGAAAATGATTAAAACAATTAATTATAGTCAATATTTTAGAACTCAATTAGAATAATTGAGTGATATATCTTATACATGTATATCTTAATTAATAAAGGATTCTTCGAGGATTAATCCCAAACAGGAATGTCAAAATAGGTTGTTTGATGAGGCATTAGGCTATGACTATGAAAACTTGGAATGGTGGTGGGATCATCAACATTAATACTTTGAATAAATTGTGTCCATAATAACCAAACACCACTTCTTTAAGGTTGGAACATCCTTCGGTTAAAATAGGATTGATGTAGCTAAAAGTTCCCTTTATTGATTGTCTTTCTCCATTCTCATTAAGAACATGCCATGATATTGTTTATGCACAAAACTTGGTTCAACTTCAGCATAAACCTGATTAGATATAGCTAAGTTTTATTAATAATTATGTATTATAGTAACTACACATAATCAACTAGTGTTCCAACATTGACTTTAATTTTACATAAGTACAAAGGGTTCAAGGTATTATGTATTCATCCTCTCTAGAATTTTGTCTTTTGAATATATGAATCTGTTATTAGTTGATATATAATTATTATTATTACTAATTTTAGTGGCCCACCCAAAAAAAAACATCTGGCTCCGCCACGGATCATGATCCTTATAGTACTCAACTATCATATGATATAAATGGATGTCGGGTAAATTGAGGGATTCAAGACTCATGTTATGGGTAACAAGTCAATTTTTTAAGCCATTTTTGTTGTTATGTTGTTCTTAGTGTTCTCCATTTTCTTGTTTTGCCTTATTTATATATATTATCTATCTATCATGAGAAAAGTCTTCTCCATAATGATATGTGGTGAAACATAGCACCTCATTTTTGTCTATTTTTCTTTCTTTCTCATATTGATGCAAGAGCGTATAGTCATTACTAATTACCATAGGACGAACATATAATGATATTGTAGTTAGTTATCTACTACTTATATAACACTGACACTTTAGATTAAAGGTGTGTCGGATTTTCAACACTTGTTATTGTCCTATAACGACACAACAATGATACTTGTGGTTACATTTAATCATTCCATTTTCTTAAATTATTAACAGTGTTGGTGTTGTGTTTGATGTTCATCTCTTTGTTGGTTCTTCATAGCTTGCAACTCTTGAACTGCTAAATAGAGGTGAAACATAATTGACATATGACAAGAAACCAAAAAAGACTGTTGGTTCAATTATGTAAAAATACAGGTGTGAAATAAAATCCAGGCTTTGTGTTTACATTACGACTTGGATTTTAAATTCATGTGTTTCCATATGTTATTCATCGTACTGGCAAATACTATGATAAAGTAATCTCCTTTGTGAAGTATACATTCATAAATTTCATTCAATTCAAAGGGCACTGCCAACATAGTTGTAACCAGTTTATGTATAAGAAATTTACTTATGAAAGTTCATAGGCCATACAACTATATATCAATTCAAAGGGCATATTGATCTAAATCATAGAACTAACAATGTAGTTTGACATGCTCAAGGATTGAGCTCTAAATTGTAGTCAACACATAACTCCAATAAACTTCCCTAGAGTAATGTAAACAAACCTTATATGATCATATACTTGGGCCTGATTGCCCATTATATTTTGGAAACTCTTAAGCTAGACACTCTACATCAAAATGACAATCTTTTAACAAAGTCCAACTAATTTGTTTGTTTTAGCTTTCGAGATGCCTCAAGCAAGATTTCAGGAATTCGGTAGAAGAATGAAAAACTTGCATCGGTGAAAAGTGTCTCATGAAGCCCCAACTTCCATTTTGACAATTTAAGTTGAGATCCTCAGCTTGTATTTCTGCAAGAAAAGGTAGAAAGCGGGTATTGTCAACCATAACACAATTTACAGTGTCAAAATATATACTGATGACCATACAAAAAATCCCAACATAAGCATTATCATAAAGAATATTGCACCTTAAAAAATCAATTATTGATACAACACATAGGACTATGAAGTAACACCTTAACTAACCATGAGTGCATATGAATATAGGAGCAAATTGATTTAAGTACTTCAGGCTCAAATTGATTTATAGTGATCTCCTCTTAGAAAACTATGTGTTTAAAACCAAACAGAAACTAGCCTAATCTTATGCCATATAAAAATGCACCAAGACTGTAAGGATTGCAAATTGCCATGCAAATTTAGCATTTTCAGTTCCAAAACAATGAAGTGTTTTCTTATTCCTTCATACCCTTCACGGCTCCACTGAGGAAAATTAGATAGTGATTAAAATGACAAAATACAGCCACTATAAAAGCACCTGCATATCGATATCTAACACCATAAACTACTCTTCAAACTTTATCACGAGAAATGGAATTTTCGAAGACCCTGAGTAAGCTTGATGAATTCGAAGGAAACGTTGAAAATAAGGACCGCTTTCATTATTGTGTGACTATTCATTCCTCAATACACATTCCGTTAGGAGCAGAACCAATCAATACATATTGAACAAATGTCCGCTCTATACTTTCTCAATAAAATTCCCATGACACCAACAGAACGTCCGGCTTATACAGATGCTCAACTTGTACTACCTTTTGAAATCATCATGGAAACATTATTGAAAAGCATAGAAATGACACATACTCAGTATGCATTGCATTTGCTTCTCATAGGACAGCAGCCAAACACATTGTCAATCATGTTTTGAGAAATAAGTAGTCAGTAGTCACACACAACAATGAAAGTTATCCGTACTGTCGACGTGTCCTTCGAATTCATCAAGCTTACTCAATGTCTTCCAAGATGCTATATCTCGTGACAAACTGACAATATTGAAAAAGAGTCTGTTGTTGTTAGAAATCCGTCCCTAGTATTGCTTAGTGGAACATTGAAAGACTGGAAGGGAATGAATCTGAAAACAATCCAAAACAAAATGCACTAGGTATTTGTAACTACTAACTAAAAATTGGTTCAGAGACTTATTGCAAAATGGAAACACCACCAAACATCTCTCTTATAATGTATAAGTTACGGAACACAAAAATCAGAGCAGTTAAAAATTATGGATAAGCAGTTAAAACAACCACAAGCAGGTATATAGGAGGTGAGCAATGACAACAGCAAAAACAACTTCTTAAGTTGAAAGAGTCCCAACAAATATGAACTTGCACAGTAGAATAACATAAGAGGTCAAACCTGAAATTATCGATTTGAACCTGACAGAATTTCAAACATTCCACAGCAACTCAACCATGAAGTCTTTTTCACCAAATTTGGAGCCAAGCTTACTGAAGGCTGGGTATCATATCAACAAAGAAAAATATAATCAAAATGAATTTTAAACAAACAAACAAAAGACAATCCATAATGATGTAATGAAACATGTATACAACAGTAAATGGCAAACCTGATTTTTGGAGGATTTTAGAGTCTCAGAATTCTTAGCACCATTAGTAAATTTATTTAATGGACTAGCAGATGAAGAAATTAACACTTCAGTATCAGATTCTTTTGGGTTAGGTTCCTCCAAACTTGATGTTTTAGCATTCTCATTTGTTGAGGGATATACACTATCCTCATTCATCTTCCCAACAAGATCAATCACTTCTTGAAGAGGAGCTACTGGATTCTCTAGAAATGCACTTCGAGTGTTGCCCCTTTCTACCACAGACACAGAAGCCGCGGTCTTACCTGAATTAATAGAATCTTTGGCAGCTGATTTACCGCCAGTCTCTAGTTCAACTGGTAAATTTATTTTAACCGCAGCCATAATGGAAATTGAAGAATCATCCGTTTTAACAAACTCGTCATCCTTTGAGTTCTTCTCAGCTAGGGACTCGCCATTTGAAATACCACCGCGGTTCCCACTCTCAAGACATGATTCCTTCGCAGTTTCAATATGCTCGAACCTTCCACTTTCTTCCACAGATACGACTTCAGAAGCAATTGGTCGAGCAGCTGATGTGTGTGAATTATACTCTCCACCATCACTCCCTTTCTCATTTTTGTACTTCAAATCATCATTTCCTAACATTTTTTTCATAGAATCAATCAAACTATCATCAACAAAAACCAATCTAATCAACATAAACCAAGATTCCCAATAAAAATAATACAAATCAAAAACTATTAACATATACCCATCAACCCAAATTGACCAAAAAAATAACCTAAACCAAAATTGAACAAGAATAATTAACAAAATACCCATGCACCTAAATTAACCAAATAGACCAAAAATTATGGTAAAAAACAAAACTTTATAAAAATCTGAATCTGACACAATATATAATTGAAAAGTACCCTTTTATTATATGATTAATTGACAAGTACACCTGCACATGTTTTTATAAAGCTGTGTGTTTAATGCAAGTAAAAATTGATATTAATTAAATAGACTTGAATGCAATGTTTGTGTTTAAGATGCATTGATTAAATTGAACAACAAATTTGAGACTTGAATGCAAAAGCTACAAATACCGGCTTAAAACTGAAATCAATTCTAGAGGCAAAAACAATTCGACCCGATAATACTCAATCAAACATGTTAGAATCAACTTTAAATGTCAGTAATCACTTTTGCACAAGAATGAATCCAAACATGTACTAAACAAAAATTGCTACCTTGAAGAGGGTTGATGGTTGATGAGATGTTGATGTTGATGTTTTCCTTTTCCTTCTTGTTCCTGGCAGCTCTTCTCTTCTTAGGACCAGAAGGCATGATTTGAAGAATAGTTACAAACTTTGAACTGAAAAATGTTGAAAGAAGAAACAAAATGTTAATTGAAATGGTTTTGGCTCTATTGTGTTTTGAATATATGTATATGATACTAGGCGCGTGAAAAAGGTGAGATTTTGTTGTTTGTTTAGGTCATTTTCACCCTTTCAATTTCAAATATTCAAATTTTGGGACCTACCCAATAGAACCTAAAGAGGTGGTAAAGGACCTACACAAAAAAAATTGAGGTTTCAATACCAATGTTAAGGTCTGTTTGGTAGGGACTGCTTTTGATCTTATAGATTATGTCTTATAAGTTTATTTGATTAAAAAAGACTTGTTTGATAATTGTCACTCCTCAAGGACTTATAACTTATTTTTATGAGCTTATAGTGGTTTGGGATAAGTTAATTCAAGTAGTATATAGTTTATCACTTTTGATTTTATAGGTTTAGACTTGTGATCTTAAATGAAAAAAAAATAAATATTAATTAAATGCACATAACCACTAATTTTACTAAACACTCCAAATTCAATCGGTTATCTTATTCAGGTTGTAACTTGTAAGCTAGCTTATCAATCATATGTCATAAGCACATCCGTTGTAAGTTAACTTATCAGCTATCCATTATTTTTTACCAAACAAAACCTAAATATTTTGATTGAAAGTTTTGTCGTCTATTGTAATTTTACTCAACTCGGGAGATTTGTCTTAGTTGCGCAAAAATATCCAATTTGCACCAAACTTAAGAACCTAACAAAAAGATAATTTTCAAATGTGGACATTGTTGAAAATATAGAAAATGTGATTATAGGAAAGGGTTAAATTTGTTAAAATATTTTCACAATGAGGAAACTGGTCAAATTTCTAATTAACTCATTTTTAACCACTTGTTATCCTATTCAATTATTTTCAGAATTTTGGTATAATAAATATGGAAAATGATTTCATCGTTTACTTTTGTAAAAATGTTTTCTATTTTTTATTTTTTAGAACATTTTTTCATTAATGAGATGGTGTGAGAGTTTAGAAGTGGCTAATGGTAATGAAAAGATGATGAAACAACTCGAAGAGATGATTCTTTTTTGTTTACCAAAAAAAAATGAAACACTCAACATTTTCACCATTTTTTAAAAGAATTAACGCAGTTATTACATCAAAAAGTTAATGAATTCTTTGTTGGTGGGTAGATTAACATAAAAGTTAAAAATGGAATACATAAATAAAAATAAATATTAACAACAATTGATAATTTCTAAAGATAAGCTTTCACTTCCCTCTAAAATCTCACCATTGCTTGTTGTCTCTCTCCTTCATATCCCTGACTCTCCGCCCCCGCAGTTATAGAGGTCTCTCATCCCTCCTTTATGGAGGTTTGTCTCCTCCACCGTGGAGGTCTTTTTCTCCTCCACTGTGGATGGTTGGTTTTACCCTTTACCTCTTCTCCATCTCTACCCACCTACACAGTGAGAAACCCACCATCGTTTCAACTACCACCAACACCCACATGACCTTAATCATAACAGATTTGTTTTTGTCCAAGCGGGCGCCACCAGAACCTCCACCCACTTCCTCCACTGCCATTAAGGTCTTTGTGCCACCAGAGCCTCCTTGGTTGAGTTGCAGTTTGATATACTTTATGTTGTTCATTTTACGCTTCAGTGTTTGCGTGTTTGTTGTTGATCTTACATTCTATGTGTGTTGTATTGTGTTCTGTATTTTGTGTTCGTGTTTAGTTTGTACTGAGTGTGTATCAGAACTGAGATTTGATGTTAGAAATCACGTAAGGTGTGTAGTTACTTATGAGGATGCTCCCCACTTCAATACTTTTGTCTTTTATCAACTGAATTTTGTTCAACATGATAAAGTGAACAAATATGAGACCAAGTTTAGTCGAAACGCGCGTGATGAAGCCAAACAAATAATTTGTAACTGGATAGAAAAAAATACTTTGGATTTTCACATATCCTTTGTCAACATTAGAAGATGGAAGTTGTTGATGAATGGGTTGTTAGGTTATGAAACTTTGTTTAATTTTTCATATTTGCTTATAAAGTTTATGTGTCTTACAAATCATGCTCTTGTAGGTTTTTTCTTTTAAAAAAATGACATATTTATAGGAATCAAAAACATATTTAACCTTTTATACTATTTCTTTAGATATGAATGAAATAAGTAAGTGTGACACTTTTGTAAAAAAAAACCCCTAAATAGAAACTTTTGATAAAAGAAAGTAAGTGGGACACTCGTTACAAAAGTATTTACATATACGATACATATATAAAAAATAAAATATTTGAGGTTAAATTATAAAGTTTTACTTATGCCACGGGTAAAACAATTTGAATGATTTTACTTTTATTATGGTCGAACTTTAAATTATCAATATTTACTTATTATCAGGCACACCTCTCCTAGTGTTCTTGTTGCCTTCAACCCTGAAGGGAATGAGCAGCTAGCTAGCTCGAACTAACCAAAGAATCGAAGTACACACAAAAGCTAGAGTTTTTGGTCAAAAAATGTTATAGAGTTAATATATATTTTAATAATTATAAAATATAATAGCAAATATATGTCAAAAATTAAATATAAACATTATTATTTATGATGGTCAAAAGAATATTAATTAATAAATTATTAAAATAGTCATTTTTAAGAAGCAGAAAACAAAATATTAAATTGATTCTTTGATATTATCTTTGTATCGATTCTTCAAAGAAAAATGGCATGTTAAAAAAATTATTAAGTTTGTTCTTTAATATTATCTTAGTAAACGGTATAATAAAAAATAATATCAATTTTAATATTGTAAACGACTTATAATTTAGGATAAGTATTTTTTTTAGAGAGAGAAAGAGGAAGTACATTTTGAAAAACAATAGTCAGCTAGAAAGTTTTGGAATAAACCTAGGTCAAAGTCATAAATATATCAATTTCTAAAATATATATATATATATATATATATATATATATATATTGATTATATTTTGGATAATAGTCATTTTGATATCTAAATGTTTAACAAGTAGCGATAATAATTTTTAAATATATCAAAATTTTAAAATAATCTCTGATTGTGCACTATCTTAATCAAAATAATCATTTATGTTAAAATATTTTGTTAATATTATCATGTTAATTATTCAATATACTTATTTGTTATTATTTAGTCATTATAAGTACTTACTTATACCATATTTGTTTTTATTTGAAAAGAGTTAATATCAGCATTGACAGATTATTTTAATATAGAGACTATTTTCACTAACAAAATGCACAATAAAAGACTATTTTAAAATATGGATACTTTGAGATATTAAAATAACTATTTCACATGTGATTTTTTCTTGATAATAATAATATGATAGTCATTGGTCAAAAAATAATAATATAATAATAGTCCTCTAAAAAAATATTAATATTAATGACAGTAATAATAATTAAAAAAGAATATGAAAGAACATAACACACACATTCAGCTTCACCCAGCTTCCAAATTTCCCTCCTTTCTCCTCTCACTCACTCTGTCTGAACCATTTTACCAATCTACCATGGCATTTTCCATACCCAACTTCTCATTTCATGCTTTTCTGCTTCAAAAAGGTACCTTTTTTACTCTTCTCCTTCTTACCCATTTTCTGTATTTCTCACACTCACTCACTCACACTCACAGGGTTTTGTTTTTGTTTATGTTTGTATGTGGGTCTGCTTAAACCTTTCAGTGTTTAGAGCTTTTTATGTACATTTGATTTTCAATATGTTAGTAGTTCTCATTTGATTGGCTTGGTTATCTTTATTTGCTCAATGTTGTTACTAGACAATGCAATTTTTTTGGCTAAAGATTTTAGTTATTTTATTTGTTGGTTATTTCTTTGATTAGTTCAGTGACGGTGATGGTGGGGGAAGGGTTTTAAATAGCGGTTAGCCGGTTACGATTATGATTGCGGTCAAATTGGGTTTTAAATAGGGTTTAAGTGATGGTCGTGCCACGATCTCTAAGATCGTGGAGAATTGTGATCAAATGCGACCGATGTAGCCTAATCGCAGCCACATTGTGGTTTCGGCAACATTAAAAATCTTTATGCGTTGGTCAAATAGGGTTTTAAGTTATGGTGGCCGTGTTGCGATCTCTGATATTTTAGGGAATTGTGTCAAATGCAGCCAATGTAGCCTAATCAGGGCTGCATTGTGGTTTCAGCAACATCAAAAACCCTTTATGTCTGCGGTCTAGATCGCGGTTTCAAGTGATGGTGGTCACGTCACGATCTATGAAACTGCAAAAAAATTGTGTTCAAATGTGGCTGATATAGCCTAATCGAGGCAGTGTTGTGGTTTTGGCAAGATCAAAAACATTTACGCTGTAGTCAAACAGGGTTTTATGTTTTGGAGTTCGCGTCATGATCTCTGATATTGTAGCCGATGTAGCCTAATTGCGACTGCATTGTGGTTTAGGCAACATAAAAAAACCTTTATGCCGCAGCCCAGATCGCATTTTCGGACCTTTTATTTAAAACACTAGAGAGGGGGGTTACTTCAATATTTTTTATGTAAGAAATTCACATAAGTGGTTTTTAGCAAATGAATGATGTGTGAGGAGAGCTATGTGTTTCAAGAGTTGTATATGAGAGAGTTGATGGGAATAGAGGTAAATATGTTACTTTGTTTTGCACGCATACAAGGTGCATTGGTGATGCTATGAGTCATGGGGCCTACTAAAATTAAAGTTTTCATGAATCTTATTTCCCCCCATCTGTTATCTTTTACTATAAGTATATGATTTTTTTTGAGATGTTAGAAATTGGTTAGTTGGTGAATAACATTTGGAAGGAAGCTTATAATCTTTGAAGATTGCATATACTCATTTATACTGATTTTGCTATATCTTTTAAAATTATACCGACAAGCTTTTAATGCAATAGTTTAATGGTGATTGTTCAATTAGGCCAAGCCTTCACTTCTACCAAACCAAGAAATTGGTTCCAAAAACATGAAATTAGTACAAGCCTTCACCAATAATTCTGCTGCTATTGATAAATCTGTTCCACCCACCCCCACCCCACCCACCCTAAAGCCATTTGGTTGCAAGTCCTGACCAATAATATGTGAATTAGATGCCTTTTTAGCCTAGAGTATTGAATATTTGTAATCTTATGTGGATTACAGCGATTAGGTGCGTGCACACATACACAATGAATTTTGAAATGGAAAGTACTTACTTTGATTGTGTCATAAACTACTTACTTTTTTAATCTTTCTGAATTATATAGACCAATAGTTTCCTAAATGTGAATTATCCTTAATGCTACGCCTTGTTGCATTATCATTAATAGCATTCTGTTCAAGATTCTCCAGTTTTGAACTCTTCAGATATTCTCTTTTGCATTCTTAAACCGATTCATTAACCGACAAGCTAGAAATACCTCCTGGTTTCATTATATTCTTTTCATCTTTCTATTAGTCTAGAGATGGGAATTTCGATCTTGAGTCCGTATGAAGTGTTTTCTTGTAAATACTTCTCTCATTTTCTTACTCACACCTGATTTTATTCTCAACAAAGCGATTTGAAAGTCAAAAGGTTCTTTTGAACTCAATGATAGCACTGTTGTTAAGTGGCTGCCATGGTGGTATCGTGCAGTGGTTTTCCAGGAAAAAGCCATATAATGGCTATAGAGTTGCTGGTTTCTCGTGGCAGCCTAGGGCGGTTGCTTTTGCCAATGTAGTTTTGGCAGTGACTGTGCGGATATTGTGGAAAAGGCAACAATTACCATGGTTATCAGTGTCTTACGATACATGCAAGTCATATCTCGATTAGGTGGAATGCTAAGTTCAATCGATATGAATCTCTAGTGTGTATCTATTTCGAACATGAATCTCATTTTGAGTTCCGATACATTTTTTTTAAGAATCCAAACTAGCCCACCGAAATTGGCACTAGGGAGAATCGAACCTGAGACCTTAAGAGGAGCACACTCCAAGGTCCCAAGCCAACACCATCAGACCAACCCAAGTGGGTTAGTTCCGACACATTATAATGAATATTGATTCACTATGATGAATCCCAATTTATTTAATGACATCCTAAAGTTAGTGTAGCGAGCCAATTTCGTGTAGCCAAGCACTTTTATTTTGTCATTCAATTTATGACTCGAATCTTGAATTATTTTGAATCTAGTAGATGATTTTTTAGCATATAGTTGTGCTATGTCAATTGTTTATAGTTAAAAATGTTATGCTTGTATTGTTAATGTATCATACAATTCATAATAAGATTTGGTTCATGATTCGGAAAATAGGTCTGCCAATGCACAATTTGCATCTCGATTCAATAACCATCGGTTACTATTTTTCTATTTTATTTGAAAAATAAAATTTAAGAATCTTTGACAGTTCAGACCCCACTCATCATGCTTTGAATGTGGTCCAAACATCGGAACACTAAACATGCTTTGCTCACGCTATATGCGTTCAAGATCCATTTAACTAAACACCTCCACCATCTCTCTTGCATATATAGGAGACCATTCTCGAGTAACTATTCATCTTCGAAAAATGAATGTTTTGGTTTTCTCAGGTAACCTCTATGTTCCTGTGTCTTGGTTTCTTTGGTAACACCTCTTCATCTGATCTTTCATCTCCTATCATTCTCCTTTTCCTCCATTTCTCTTTATTCTCTTAATCTCTTTCTTCTCTTTCTATTCCTCCCTGTTCTGAGTCATCGTTACATTCTCTTTGATATTTGTTAAGTGGTTTTCACTTCTCTGTTTGTTATGCCCTCTTTGATAATTTGTGTGTGTGTGTGTGTGTGTGTGTTTATGTGTATGTGTATTATTTCCATCAAATGCTATGTGCTTTTTCCGTAGTCTACAACGTCAGCTGCATATTTATATGGCAGATTTTTGGCTTTCCTTTAGGAGCCACCATCCACCATTAATTGCATTGGATAGCAATAGTCAATAGGATTCATTGCAAATAGCTTGTCGGTCCAAGTCACTTCCCCCATAAGTGCTATGGTGACTTAGTAGATCACAAGCAATGACAGATCTATAAAAAAAAAAGTGAAGGGTGAAGAAAATTTCTCCCTTAATATGATTAGTATATCGGTAGTAGTAGTAGTATTGTGTTATGGCCTCTCTCTAGTGTACTGTAAATGGTGATTTTTATAGAGTTTACCATTTTTCAAATGTGTATGAAGGTTGAGCATCCTTGATGCATTCTTTGCTTTTTATTTTTATTTTCCTCCTTGTAAATGGTCTTGATTTTCTCTTTCTTGTCAGTACTTTAATTGCTTACAAATTTGTTTTGCTTCATCTCTGAAAATTTATCTAACAACTTTGTCGTGAATTTTAGGTTTGGCGAAAGCAATGGTGCCTGCGGCAAGGATTCAATCCTGGTGCATAAGACATGAACGATTTATTGTCATTTAAAGGTCTTGAAGCTCTGGATTAATATTCCAAGAGTTTGGAATTGGGAATGAAGCCGTCGGTCCGGATAGTTTATTGAAAATGTAGTATATTAAATTTATGTTTCTACATTATTATTTGTAGTCTGGTTCAATCATTTTTGGCACATCAATTTGGCACCAATGGTGACCTCTTGAACTTGTCAAATTTACATGCATTTAGTTTTCTCTTTTGTTTTCAGTCTGCATTATAAGGTATCTTCCATTTACTGTTAAATATATTACTATTTTATGAAATAATTTATATTTACATATCCAATGATTGTTATTACAGTAATGGTGTTTGTATGAAATCGATATGAAAAACAGATTGAACAAAGCTGGATTGGTTACTTTACTACTTACTATGCATGAGAGAGAATAAAAAACGCACACATCACTCCTTTCTGTATTTTGGATGTAATCGTTTCGAAACATTTAACATTTCCCTATGTATCTGTGAGGGTCTCGTGCTCCACAAGAGTATTTTTGCCAATGCATGAAGTTCATCGTTGTGTGAGGTCAAAAAGCTTTTGCATTGATATAGCTTTACCTCTTTCTCAGTAAGAAGCTCTGTTTCTGAGCTAAGAATCATCAAGCATCTGTTTACGGCTGATACACGGTCTTATTCCTCTCAATAACCATGCCAATAGTTGATCCCTGAGGGACGATAGTCGCCTTGTGAACAGGATCTGCACCATCAGTATACATGGTCACAAGGGCATGCCAACCTTCATATGAAAAACATGTTTCTTTTCGACTCATTAGATATGATGAATGGTTTTCGTCTGATTCCCATTATGATCTTGTCCTTTGAATGCCTTATAAAAGGCCATGCTCACAACTTTATCACCATCCATTGTAGCCTTGACAGTAACAATGTTAACCACGTTTGAAAGCTTAGCACCAGGGAATCTAGACGTCCCTAGTGCTAAAATCATTGCATCAACATCATCATCCTACACAATTTGTTGAGTTTCATTTTCTTTGATTGCAGATAAGAATTATAATTTGAAACAGTGGAATGTGAATCATTGTTGTATGTGCTAGGACAGTGACAACACTAATTTGAGGTAAAACAAGGCCTTGTTTAATGAGTGAGGTAAATCAGTAGCTCCTGCCACAATAATGCTTTTGATTTTTGCTTGAAACTATATAATCCAACAAGTAGTTGGCTCATAGTCATCCTGTAGTGTGTTGGGCAGGGTTTCTTTATCCTCCAACACTATCTATCTCATCATTAAATACTATGCAAGGTGCATAATTTCTTACACCTTCAAAAACAGGAGAATATCCTCAGTTCTCTCAATTTGTTCCATTACTAAAGTTTTGGTGTATAAATGTGCAATTAATATTTTCAATTCTTGAAATGTGTGCATTTATATCATATATTTACTTCAAAACTATAGTAATTGACATTTCCATTTTATTTAGGAAATGAAGAGGATCTTCACCCGCAAAAACATCCCTCATCCTTCTAACTCCAACATATACAATTCATCGAATTAACTGCACTGGAATAAAGGAATTTCAGCCTCTATACCCATTTTCAAGTGTAAATGGGTATATAAATTCACCTTTAACCCCCTATAAGTAACACATCTTTTGGAAGCTTACCATCGATACATTTTAAAGAGCGAAGTTCAAATTCATATTTTTTAGATGGTGCTTGAAAAATACTTCATAACCCCCCCCCCCCCCCCCCCCCCCAATTTTTTAAGGTTAATTTTAAAACATCTCTACAAATATCTATATGACGTGATTACATCAGATTGATATAGAATTATCCATCAATAAACAACAATCTCAAAATACATTACCACGGAAAATTAACTCATCAAATACACTATATAAGAGTTTATGTATAGCTTTGCAAACATGAAAATTCTAAAATATAATCTAAGTCGAGTTATAGTTCTTTCTAAGATGAGTTGTTAGAAAGAACTTAAGTTCAATTCTTAATTAAAATTTATTTACCTCTTGTCAAACTCTGGATTAACAGAATCATTCATATCAGACTTAAAAGGTTAACACTTAAGGTATTTTATTTTGATTAGAATACTCATAGTGCAAGAGAATCTACACAATCACTTCATTTTTTTAAAAGGAACAAAGTATGTACTACTTACATTGTATAGATTAATAATCCACATACATTCTTTTTTATATATAACATAAATTCAAATTGAAACTTCGTAAGTGTAACTCAATTGGTAACTACCAATAACATTATTTATATGGTCAAGTTTAAACTTCAAATTCTCTATTTAAATATGTAAATTTAGTCGCTAAACTACTTATTTAAATAAATTAAAACTCACTGTAAATGTGGGACTGTATTAATTAGAAAAACATATCTTGTAAAAAAATATATATCAAAAGAGTATGATTTGTATTGATAAATATGAATTTTGATATCCAATTAAATTCATATTGAAAGCAAAAAAGTCACAAGAATGGAGAAAGAGCAAGTTGAAGTAGCAAAAGAAAGATGCTTGTGCGTGATTGATTCAATTCAACAATTACCATCTTCTTCAAACATCACTCACTCGTGTAAACGAACACTCCTCAAATTGGCACGTGCCGACCTCGCTTTTCTCTCCAGACCCTCTTCTTCTTCCCCTCTCAGGTTTCACTCTTTTTCTCAAATTCATACAATCATATGCTTTTGTAGTTTTGTTGGATCTTCACTTTATTTCATAATTTATGTGATAATAACAGTGTCAACATTGGGCACTTGGAAGCAGTTGTACATATTCTACAACAGCCTTTCATAAGTGGAGTTTCTAGAGTTTGCAAATCAATCCCACTATCGCCTTTTAAAGATATCCATGTTCATGTTGATATTGTGTGTATCCTTAACGGGAAGCCTGTGTGGATCATAGTATCTCATAGGAATCCAAACTACATTTCATGGAATCAGTGTCACAAAAGTAAGGGTTTGAAGCTTCGTATTCAACAACTACTTGCTGCTGCCAAATCCAACTTAACCTTAAGACCGTCCTCCGTTATTATTTTCTTTGCCAATGGGATCTCAAGCAATGTTTATGACAAGCTTCGGGATGAATTCGGGGCATCTGAAATCCGGTTGGAGTTTTCGCTTTTCAGTTCTAACATGTTGGAAGAAACAGAAGGTGACTGGATAAATGTTATTGCGAGATCATATAGAGATGCACGTGTCCTTGAAATCAACCCTGCTGGTGACAAGGACGTTGTTCCGAATTCGGAATGTAATATTGAAGGTTTCACTGTGGATTCTTCTCAAGTAGGGAAAGCTCAAACACGGCTGCATCTTTTGGACGAAAATACCATTAATGGGGGTTCGTCTCAACTTGAGTGTTCAATAGATAAAGCTGAAACTAGACCGCAGCCAATACAAGAGGGTATTGAAACGAAGTTGGGTGATACACTCTGTTCCGTTATTACGAGAATGAAACGAAGCTCCCTGGACGATTCAAATTCTGAATCGACTGAGCCTAGGAATCTTTTAGATAGGAGTGATCTGGTAAATTTTGATACAACAGCTTTGATAGCTTTTGTATCAGGAATTAGTAATGGTGGAACAGAGAAACTTTTGGCCACTCCGGAAATTGAACTGAGACAGCGGTTTAAGGGAAACTTTGACTTTGTGATCGGTCAAGTGAGTTATTGATATTTTTCCCATCTGCTTTGAGTTTTTGAACTTTTGCATGCTTGCACCTACATGGTCATGAAACATTCCAATTATTCCATGAACAATCATTATTTTGTCCCGTGACACAGTTTTGTTTATCTTAAACATCAAAACTTTCAAAATATGAAGACCCAATGATCCAGTTTTGATTTTTGAAATGATTCTTAGTTTAACATATGGACTTCAGGGAAATGCAACATTGTCTTTGTGAATTCCATTTTTTTTTATCACCATCTGTCATTCATATTTTGTTACCAAAGTTTATTAAATTGATGAACTTTTGATCGTGAATTTACTCACATCTCCTCCATAGTGACAGACACAAAAAATACATCATATTCAGTAAGTTCCAGTTACTCTATTGATCACTTGTCCTTCCAATGAACCAGTTTATGAACCCTAAGTTATATGGTGTTTAAGTCAACTATGCAAATTCAATATTTGCATTGCATGCAGTTTTTACATACTATTTTGGTTTTTATAAGCATCAAGTGAATTGACAAAAGTTTTCCTCAATTTTTGCGCTAGATAATGTCTGAACTTCAAAATCCAATCCATGTGGAGTTTGGTAAAGTCCTATGTGGGAAGCTTGGCATAATTTGTGAGAGTGTTCTTTCAGAATTTAAGGAGTTGGTACTAATGTGTGGAGGGCCCAATGAGAAACTTAGAGCTGACAAGTTAATAAATTGTCTCAGGTGAGTTTAATGCCCTGTTCTTTCTCTATTTGGACCACTTAGGTTTATGTGTAAAAAATAAAAAAGGCAAAGATTTTTTTGACGGTGTTAGTATGAAAACTTGGCTCAAAGAATGACGTTTCCTAAAAAATAGTAACATCCGCAAACATATAAAAACAATGTCTAATAGAAGAATAGCGGTGATGATGTTTCTGTGTTGATTTTTTTCTTTCTTTCAAAGTTGCCAATGCTTAAAATAATATAATATTTGCAACATTTTGCACTGACAAGCTGGAGGATCACTACAGGGTTGTTCCTGATACTCCTTCAGAACGAATGATGGGCCTCCCAACAACTAGGAAGCTGGCATTAAAAAACAAGATTGTCTTTGGCACTGGTGACTATTATCGTGCTCCGACTTTGACGGCAAATATGGCATTCGTCAGGGCAGTTTCACAAACGGGGATGTCCCTCTCTAGTATTGAGCATAGACCAAGGGCCTTGACCGGTGATTAGTTACATTACATGCATTCATGACAACTACTATTAAAGCATTCACAAACAAGAAACAAAGGTAATAAAATCTAATTTCAATTTTATGAGTTTGTCATTGCCATTTATCTAACTTCAATTGTATAAGATTGGCAACTGTTGAGTGTGTGTTTAGTTTAATGGAGATATAGTAATTATTTGTAGGGAGGTGAAAGTTTTTCCTGATTGAATAACTGCATGTTTATGATTATGTACCAAGCACTGTTTTGTTCTGATGACTTTGGTAGAATTGAGGCAACAACCACTGAAAAGGCTCAATGTTTATTTTAATTGCCATTAACCTTCCCCCTCCCTCATAGTAAATACCCATTTTCTTGTTAGGTTAGTTTACTCTAATATTCACATAAATCTCTATACATGGCACTGTCAAAATTAAGCATCTCATGTGCACTTACAAAAGAAACTTGGAGACCAACATGTGCACTTACAAAAGAAACTTCTTTTTGGTAATTTTGAGTGCAGAGGACATGGCAATGAATGATGGTACTGCATCTGCAACTGGTTACGCTTTTCTGATCTTGAGGAACCCATAGGAGCCACCATTGAAGTTGATGGGGACGGTGCTTCAACCACTACAAGGTGGACCCTTCCCAAGTTTTATCTGCCACAAATACAGAGTGCTTGTACTATCTCAACAAAAGTTGAGATAATTACTCCCTTTGTTGAAGTGAAGAATGGTGGGAGTCCTGTTGTAATGTTACTGCTCTGTGTACAGATTTCATATTTGGCTCAAATGTGAACAAAATTTTGGGAGGTGGGTTAAGTGAGTGGTCTTGTATATTTATTTTGTTGTGTTTGCCTTAACTATATACAAGTAACATATACTTTTGAATATAGTTTTGTTACTTGTTTGTTGCATCTCTTCTATATATGAAATTTAATTGATTGTCAAGTCCAATGAGACTGAATTGAGGCAATTCAAATTAAATATTAACTGTATTAATCAAAGGAAATTGTTAACTGCTGATCTTTATGTACTAGTTAAGCATGGATAACTATATGATGTATTCATCATATAGCTTGCTGTTTATTTATTGTATTAACAACATAATTCTTTTCCAGGTTGATAGTTTTCCCATCCTTGAAAATTGTTGATTTTGATCTCAACCTAAACTTCGATAAACCGAAAAAAGGACCAAGACACAATATCTGAAGAACAAGTTGTTCCAATTATATTTTGAATGGGAATCAATACACAATTATGAAGCTGCTTTTGCATGCACACATTTTTTTATGAAGGCTGCTATTTTCAATACACATTTTTTTTATACTTCAGTAATTTTCCCCTTCCATGAAAGAAACAAGCCAAAGGAATTATCTTGGCATGTGGATAACACAACGAAGACACTTTCCTTCTTTCATGAGATTGAAGGCTTTGTTAATTTCATCAAATGACAAATTGTGTGTTATGTAGTCATCAATCTGGATTTCCTGCGTATTTATTTATCATAACGTTAGTCAATATTTTTAAATTTTTAAACACTGCCTAAGCAATAAAAATCTACAAGGAGAAAAGCACATGAAGCAAGTAACTAGAATCATTTTTCCTTATCCAAAAATAAAATCTCTCTCATATTGTTTATATTAAAAGTTAAGGGTAGGTGACAAGTTTATGTATGTATTAAAGACACGTCTATATCAAGACACCATCGAACATTCAATGTAGAAACTTCTCCCAACAGAGATTCAGTTTCGAACATTGATGGTTTGCTACGTTGTGGGAGATTAGTCCTTTCTTCTAGCCTCAACCCCTATTTGATATTGTCTTATCTTCGGCCAATGACCATGATAACTTATACAACAAAATGACATTAAAATTGTAGCAGAGAACAGTTTAAGCAAAAGCAACAGCCTAAAATGAAGGGAAATGATATTTTGATCAAGTAGACATTGTCATGTGTTACCATAAAGTAAAAATATATAAAATCATGCTTAGATAAAGGATATATATCCTAGGTATTGCCACTTTACCTTGTTCACATACTTCTCTACTAATGAAGGAAGATCAGTTTTAGGTTTCCATCCTCCAAATAAAGATCCTTTCAAAGTTCTTCCTGTCAGGAATAGTCCATAATGAGCAGACATCTCCGGCTTCACCTTTGGCACACCTAGTGTTACAGTCAAACCCCATCCCTGTTGGAAACAAGGAAAGATAGAGTGAAATTCAAGTCAGACCCTGTTTGGATAAACAACTTAGTTAAGAGCTTATAGCATACGCACTTATCAAATAAGTGCTTATATATAAACTATTTCTATAACAAAATACAAAATAAAGTCAAACTGTTTTTCATATAATAAAGTCAAACTATTTCTATAACAAAAAATGGCTTGAGGGATATAGAGTTTTACATCACAGCATGATTGCAATGCAGTGGTTATCATATCAGTGTCACCTGCACATTCAAAACAGAAATCTGCCCCACCATCAGTAATGCGCTTAATAACCTGAAATTTTCAACACAGAAATGGTTGCATTGTTATTTGTAGCTTACGTGCAATTGTGCGTGTCTTCATGGTTTATCTGCTGAAGTAAAATTATAATATAACCACTGGATTACGCCAATGCTATATGTGGTCTAGCAGCATATACTTTTGATAGTCATATATTACAAGTATACAAGATTATTTGAAAAGGTGAAATTGGAAATTTTGTTATGAGATGAATAATCGACCTGCGCGATAGGTTCTTTGTACAAACTTGGATCAACAACATCTGTAATCCCAAAAGATTTAGCTGTGTGGTAGCAATGAACAAGACAACAAACAGTAAATCAAGAGATTATGAGCCGTTTTAAAGTTTAAAAATAAATTCAGAGTAATTCGAAGAACTGATTATGTTACCATTTTCACACTTCTGTGGATTGATGTCAACACCAATTATTCTAGATGCACCCCTTAGTTTGGCCCCTTGTGCAATCTATTGAACAAGAAAGTCATGATTTAGAAAAGATTTTAGCATTCATCTGTGGAGAAGATTATGAGGATCTCAAGAGCACAAACCGAATTTATATTTTAATTTAAGATATGAAATCTCTTTGTGCTTTTGAGATCCTCATCAGAAGAAAAGATAGATATAGTTGTTGAGTACAAGGACTTACAGAAAGGCCAACAGTTCCGAGACCAAATATAACCACTGTTGATCCTTTTGTCACATCAGCAACATTCCATGCTGCACCTAGACCTATTGTTATAATGCAAAGTTGTCACATAATGAACACAACAGAGAACTCATCAATGACATTACAATTTCAATCCTCTCCATTTAGAAACAAAACTTTGGCAACTGTGGCCTTGAAAATAACTAAAGGTGATGGAAATTGGCTCTGCCCTTATCAGATAGTAAACACGAATTATCAAATTTGGCTCTAAAGAAGTATATAAATAAACATGCAAGAACTCAACGGTTGATCACCGAGTTCAACCAATTGTGCCTACATCTTCGAAAACATAGTGTCTGCTGTAGCTTTCTACTATGCAACAGTTAATGATTATATTGTACAAGTTGTATTTAAATACTACAGTCTATATTACAATGAAAATAGTTAACACATAATAGTTAATAACGATAAAGTAGTCTCTATGATTTACACAATGGGACATAACATAAAGTGACACTCAATATGGACGAAGAGGTTACTGGAGTTTCCTTAAACCTTATGTTTCAATTCCTTATAGTTTAATAATAAACATTTGGAAATATTTACCTGCAGAAACCCCACAGCTAAGTATGCATATTTTCTCAAGAGGTACATGAGGACTGACTTTCACTGCACATCCAGAATGGACAACTGTGTATTCACTAAAACTTGAAACACCGCAATAATGATAAACAGGCTTCCCTTTTACTGTGAATCTTGTCTTTTGATCACTATGCATTAAACCCTTTCTTTCCAATCCCAAAACTTGACAAATATTAGTTTTTCCTGATTTGCACAGCCTGCATGACATGCATTCTCCAATGAAAACTGTTAACACATGGTCCCCTTCTTTGAATTCAGTCACTCCTAGCCCTACACTCTCAACAATCCTGCAAAACCATTACACTATATTCAACGTCTACTATGGAAAATTACACCTTTTGCGATACTTTGGTTAAAGTCATGTCTGTGATGCTACAATCATGGTTCTGATTGCGGTTACGATTATGTTGTGAACCTTCTTTCTTTATTTTTGGTACAAATTATGTTGTGAGCCTTGATATTGAAGTAAATTACAGGCAAATGTATCCGACATACCACAATTGCATTTGCAGACCGCAATTTAGAACTATGGCTACAACTATCCCATTCTCATGCATATACATCGCTGTCTAACATCAGTAACATTCAGCTGTGCTTCTGCTGCACCCCAACATTTTTTATGGACCTGGATTGCCTACAGTCATAGTACCACGCATTTACCGCAGATAGTAGGTTGGAATCGTTGGATGACAATTCTTATTTTAAACTCGGTAAATTGGATTTTGATAGCTAATTCAAACGTGAGTCATCTGATATTCATCTAATGATTCAGATGAATCTACTGTAGTGTGTGATATTTTGACCTTAAGGAATCCATTCCCGTATTTGATCATTGACACTCTAACTGAGCTTTAGATTCTAAGTATTTGATCAAATTCTCAATTCATACTAGCTAATTGTGAAACTCTGAAAAAGACTAGTTCTTTTTAAGATCTTCAAATAAAATAACTAAAGGAATACCAATTACTCATTTTTTCATTAATCCAACAATAGAACAGTAATTGTAGATTACCCAGATGCTTCGTGGCCAAATATGCGAGGAAATATGGCCTGCATATAAAAACACCTTATGTTAGATGTTAGTTTCTTAAATCCATATAATCTATGAGGTATTGACATAGACATCAGACACGACAGTAACACCGATACGTTAATATCGATAATAATTTTAGAAAATTGAATGACTAAATGTAATCATATGTATTGTTGTCGTGTCGGTGTCTGACACACCTTTAATCTGAAGTGCCAGTGCTCCATAGGTAACCATTAATCATGTCAAACAAAATGTTGATTGGTATATACATTGTCTTGTAGATGGAAAAATAAAAAATAATGTTATTCAATTACATCTCAAAAAGGACTAATTCTTGTATGAGGACAGGACAATGTCTATAGGAACAACTAATTGGAAATTCATGACATTAAAAATAATAAAATAGGAGAAAAAAAGTAAAAAGGGCAGGATACAATGATATAGTTTAATTTTGATACATTGTCGGCGTATACAATTTTACACCGTTTATCTGTGACTTTAAAAATAGTTATGATTAAAAATCATATTGTTTTTTAACAATTTGACGATTATGATTGATTGACAGTAAAAAAATCTTTACATTGCAAGTGTATATGAATTAAATCTAAAATGATAAAATAAAAGACTTACATGAGTTTCCCAAGCAGAAAGATCACTACGACAGAGAGAGGTGGAAACAACCTTAATCCTAATCTCCAATGGTTGAGGAGGACTGACTTCAACTTCCTCCATCACCAATGCCTCTCCAGCTCCCCATGCTACTGCAGCTGTTTGTTTGTTTCATAAACAATGGACATAGTCATACTCATACATACATAACATACACACATATCAAAACAAATATGGAAAGATAAATAAAAAATAAAAATACCAAAAGGAAATGGTAACTGCACTCACCTTTGCAGGTTATGACTTGAGGGGTTGATGATGATGATGCCATGATGGCTGTTTCTGTCTAAGAAGAAAAAAAGAAGTAAAAAGCAGTTAAAGTCAAGAGAACTTAAATTGTTGTTGTTGGTGGTAGGTTCTTCCACCTAGCAGTGGTAGGTGAAGGAATATATGAAAGAAAAAAGAAAAAAAAAAAAGGTCTAAAATATTAAAATATATCAAATCTGAATTAATTCATATTATTGTTATATTATCCTTTAATTAATTTAGATTATATTTATAAAGGTTTATTTTATTTTTAAGAAGCAATTTAATGAAGTGAAAGTGATGTATTTCATTATTTTGGAGAAACCAATTATCTTTTTATTAAAATAAGAAATTTAAATATGATTGATTAATATTATAGCTAAGTTAACATCTAGTGATAAAAAGAAAGAGCTTGAATCTGAAAATCCAGGATTTGAGTCACACTAATTTAGTCTTTGAAAAAAGGTAAATATAAATACATTTGTAAATGTTTCTTAAACTTGAAAGGTTTTTCCCCCTTAAATTTGAGCATCATCGGTGCGACTGTATTAGTATTTGGTTTGAGTAGTTGGTCGTTGGGTCAATGGAGGAGGGAAACAAAGAGAAGAGAAGGAAAACAAAACCATATTATTTGGGGTTGGGGAGTTAGAAAACACATATTACACCGTTTGATAATAGACTTTCAAACTAATGACTATGTCATTTGAAAGTACACTTCTTGAAACATGATTTTTAAGAAATTTTGCCAATATTCTGAAAATGGATCCATTTTTGGGATTAGAGGAGACATAGTTTACTGGTTGACACATACCAATTTGACCATACAAGCAACTAATTCGACCAAATTGTAAGTGTATTTCAGCTAAGCTCAAATTGTTTCAAAAGTATTGAGTTTTATTCTTGATTGAAATATCTTTGATCAAATTTTACGTAACTTTCGGCAAAATTTGGTTTGCCTAGGGAAGGATTAAGAAGAAGAAAATAGATATTAACTAAATTCAATCATTGGTTAAAATGATTATCGATAAGATTTGTACTTATTTCTCAGTCAACTCTCAATCAATCATAAAGAATACCCACAAAGAAAATAATTACTAACATCATCACTTCTATAACTTAGAAACTTTATATGACTATTTGGAAGACTAACCAAAATCCTAAGCGTGTCTCATCCCATTCAAATTCCAAATGTCACATCACAAACTTTTGTAGGTTTATATTAATAAAAATAATTAAGAAACTTGTAAGAAAGAATAATGATGCTATGCTACCAACATTACACAAAACTACTCTTAATCATTTCTTAACTAGAACATAAAGAACAACACGATTGCTGTGATAATCAGGATGCCATAGCGTTTGATCCACGCGGCCAATTGTGAAATCGTTCATTGCAGCTTCTAAGAAGTACTCAAGAATTGCATCTGAAATCAGAAAACATTATTTTTCACATCTCTGGTTAAGATTGTGGTCCGAAAATGAAAGAAAAAACAGTATTATTAATCGCAAATAACAGGAAATAACAGTTTCTTCAAAGTTAGCTATGCAGGAGTGTTGCATGGCGCAGTATTTAACAACATATTGTCCTTAATAATATCATAAACAATAGTGATTTCTTCAAACCCTGTAGCATTATAGCAATAAAAGGAATGCATTCCTTACCATTTCTGAGTTCCCCAGCCAAAAAAATTGTTGTGTCAGGTCCAGAGAGCTGACCAAGTGTCTCTAGCAGATCTACAACAGCGCCCTCACTGTATACCACGTCAGATCCTAGTACTGAAAACATCAAATTCAGTGAGTTCATGTAAGCATCTTTAAAAACAGGAAACAAATTGTAAACAAGGTGAGCTTTGTAATTAAATGAGAAAACAGAAAATGGAAGTACAAAACATGTTTTCAAAGTATCTGGTAGTGATCTTTCTCATTCAATTCTCGATAGATCAAAACACCAAAATGGACATTTTTTATGCATAATATTAGCAAGAGCTATATAATTCAAGGTCTGTAACTCGTACCACTAGCATAATGCAAAGTTTTTTTTTTTTTTTTAAGATAGCATAATGCAAAGTTCTACTTCTATTATGATGCCAAGTGAATATTTGTTTTGGGGATCATAAAGGTATAAGTTGTAATGACATTATGTAATCATCTAATCTTATAGTACAGATAGAATGTTTGCGTATTAACTATAAATGATTACATATGTTGTTCTACTTCTATTATGTGATACCAAATGAATATTTTTAATCAAATATAATTCCTAATATTGTACGGATAGAATATATTTTGATTAAAAATGAAAGATAGTAAAGTATGGTATGCGACCTGAATTTCAGATATTGAACAACATATGCAAATAAGAGGAAGGGTAAAAGATACAATTAACTATAAATTAACGAGGATTAAGATCTTTGTTGTCAAATTGTGGCTATAGCGTAGCGGAATTTGAACAAACCATTGTTGTTTCGCAATAAGCTATATAGTACACAGTGTTGTTAGATAGCTGCTATAACATTGTAGTGTAGTGGAATTTGACAAACTGTTACTTTCCGCAATCGTCTATCAACAACACTAATTAAGATGCTGATAATGACGGCAATACAAATGACTGCAACATGTCACAGTGAGTTCATTACTTGTTAGAAAGGGTTAAGGAAAGGTTATTACTGTAATCAGGTGTGGGGTCAAGGAGTTCTTGATCAGGATCATCTCCCCATGTGAGTTCAGTTGCTGTTATAGAACCGCGCAGAGAAATATGCGTCATATTGGTTTCAATGTTCTTTCTGAGAAGCCTCATCCTATCAGGCAGATCAGTAAGAATGACTTGTCCACCCAAAAGAGCTGCAATGCAACTAAGGAAAAAAAAAAGAATAGAGCATTATAGACTGAGTGAGAACAAGCTAATAAAAAAATTCTTCACCAGTTCTAGACAACAACCTAACAACAGTTAAAGCCGTCACAGTATTTTTTTTATATTAGAAAACCCTTTTCTCATTAATTAGGTGGAGTTGGCTAAATTGATCAAATGACACTGTAATATTCTATCATGAATTCAATCCAATGATAACTAAACCTTTTGTCATTGTTTGACCTATATTATTCCCAATGTTGTCAATCACAGAAAATAGCGGCTTGTTAAATTCTGCTACGCTAGAGTGCCATAGCCTCTATTTGACATCATTCAGTACTAAATAACAGATTGCGGAACAGTTGCAATTTGTTCAAATTCAGCTAGTAGCTACACTGTAGCGCTGCTAGGACCGCTTTTTGAAAACACTGATTATACTATTCCTTGGTCTCCTTCTACCTTCAACCATTTGATTATCCTCCATGTGATCTATTTCCTTAATAGTGTTTCAACTAATATTCTCCACACATGCTCCAAATCATCGAAGACAATCTCATTCCTAATTCTATCATGTTTAGTATGAGAAGCTAGTCAAACTTTCTCTCTAATGATGTTATACCCAATCCTATCTTGTGAAAAAGCTAAAAGAAAATAAAGAAAAACTACTGAAAAGTTAGTCTTTTAGTACAACAAACTGATGAACAATAACAATGAGATTCTGATTGTAATTACCCAACTAATCCGCAACCAGATCCTAATTCAACAATCTTCTTGCCTTGTAGAGCAAGCAGTCCTGAGTCAACAGAATGCTCTAGAAACTTCCCCAGCACAATTCCACTGTCCCACATCACTGATCCAGTTACTCCAGGCTTGCCCTTGAATCAAAAGTCCAAAAGGCCATAACTGTGAAGTTTGAACTGGGTTCAACAAAGATATGTATGTATGATGGCAATTTAACCATTAAAACTTAAAAACTAATAATTAAGCACTAATGTGGATTATCCTCATGATCAGATTCAGAACCATTGAAACACAATCACATACAACACAAACTCGTACATACTCTAAATCTAAGTCTTCAATCATCACCATAAAACAAACACACACATAAAGCAAAGACACTGTACACAATACTGACACGTCGACACAAGTAAATATTTGTGAAAATAGAATAATTAAATATTAACCACGTGTCAGTGTCGTACACTGACATGTGTCAAACACCGGACACACCTTTAATACGAAGTTCCATATCTACATACACACAAGGTAGTCAAAATCGGGATTTTACTTATAATCGGTAAGGGGGAGTAAAATTGTAAATCTTAGAATCGTTACATTAATCATAAGATTATACAAAATTCATAAAACTCAAATGTATGCATATACATGCATATAAAATAGCATAGGTAAGATAAAAAAAACCTCAAATTACACTTGAAATACTTGTGTAAATTTAAATTCAGAAGCATAACTCACATGATAGCATAGTTGCATAACACTTACACAATTAAAACTTAAAATACTTCTGTAATTGAGACAATTAACACTCAAACATCAACAATATAACACTTTAAATACTTGTGTAATTAATACATTAAATCAAAGTCATAAGTCTCAAACAAAACAACAACTAAATCTGCCTTTTGTAGTTCCACCACCGCGGCCATAATCGTAGAATCGTTTCACAAAAAAGTGGATTATACAGGATTCCACCCAATTGGGATTTTGTGTATACTCATAATCGGTGGGGGCAAGAATAATCGCAAAATCATAGGATTTTAGGATTAAAATCGGGAATTTGACTACCATGCATACACAATCACACACATACATAATCCAATCCTCAATAACCAAACAAACACAGAGGCACACACAAAAATAAATAAGTTTTTATGTATTACTCATAAGCTTGTTAAGGTAGTTTATGGAAAAACAGCTTATGAATATACAATTTTTGTTAGTGAGAACTTATGAATTAACATAAAAACTTATTTATTTGCATAAGCTATTTTTCATAAGCTCGAACACAAGTCAATCCAAACAGGCTTTTATACTCTAAATCATCATCACAAACAAAAACAGTAGGAGAGAAAAAACAGCAAATCAATAGCCACCGCAAGTTTCTAACTTTAAGCAATAACAATCAATAGTATAGAATTTCATGAAATGGGTCATCAAATTCAAACTCATACCATAATCAAAATCAAATATTTAACTAATAACCTTAAATTCAAGAAGAAGATAGTAAGAGAGAGGGATACCAAGGAAGAAGGGGATTGAAGAATGGAGAGAGAGTGACCACAAGAATCAAGGCGGAGTTGCAAGGAAGATTGAGCAACAAAAGCGTTGGGTTTGGAAAGAGTAGGCTGCTGAATACCCCAAAGAAGCATGGTCTCTTCTGCAGCTGATTCCTCCCCGGGAACTACCAACATCACCGAACCACCGTATGAACCCAACTTCACCATTGCCGCCGTTGCATTCTCTTCTTCTTCCTCCATTCTGAGTTCACAGTCACAGACATGCTTCACTTCGCCCCTTTTGTAAGAAGTCCAGATGATTCTGTTCACACCACTCCTTTTACTTACAAAGCTTTTTTTATACCCCCATACTTTTTTTTTTTTTTTTTTTATACTTATTCCATTGTACTACCTGTCTCACAGTTATTGTCTCTTTAGCATTTTTTTCTTTTTCTCAAAATAATTATCATTTTACAATACCAATGCAGCATTTATTATTTTTTTTCCACTATTATACCCTTATTTATTGAATTTCATCCAACTTAATTATTCCACTAACTGCAATTAATAAGGGTGTTTTAGTAAATGCTACTAATTTTACCATTGAAATCAACACAATTAATTATTTTCTTAATAACCGTGCACAAACCTTAAACGACTAATATTGTGAGACGGAGGGAGTATAAAAGAGGTTCAAACCCCGAACACCCCATTTATTTATCTTAAAAGGTGAATTTTAACCATTAGACTACTCGATCAAAAAAAATTAATAAAAATAAATGAAAAAAATGCAAAATAAATACTAAAATAAACAAACAAACATTAGAGGTGGCTCGTTGATGTTCAAACCCGGAACATCTCACTTATTTACCTTATTTTTGGGTCCTACTTTAAAAAATAAACAAACAATCGCAAAATCATTTTTTCTAGTTCTAAAATTTTTAAACGAAAGAAAAAAATGATTTCGTACCATGTTAAGAGCAATGAATAATCAGAGGTGTTAAATTGTGTAGTATCATTCACATTCTTGTTGAAGCAGTCAACCACTCGTTTCGAGTCAAGAGAAAAATCAACATTTCCTAATTGTGGATCATGAGCTCAATGTAGAGCATCGTATTGTGTTGGTTCTGAGGAGATAATAAAGAAGAGATAATGATATGAAAAATAAAATGATGGAAATTAACATATAAACACGATAACACGCCAATGCGCATCAAAAACAAAATTTCCTAAACCTGTAAGAATCCATGAAGAGCAGCAACCAATATATATGACAACAACATAACAAATAATCAAAGACATGGACATGAAAATTTTCTCAATGTAAAGGTAGAAACCATAGGTCCTTCGTACCAATAAAATAACTTTATTATAATCAAATATGGGTATAAAAGAGTCTCAAATGCGATGCGCAAACAGTGTCAACAACTAACCAAATCAACAAAGCTTACAAATGCGAACAAGAAAGATGGAAAATTTGTTGCTTCATTGGGAGACAAATCTCTCTCTGCTCAGACCTCGTTTCGTCGATACGAACAGTGAAAAGTAAAAATCGTGTGTTGACCAAAACAAGTTTAAGATAAAGACTTTCATTATTTTTTACTATCTTTAATGGCTATTATTCTCATCAACAAACACTCTTCTCAAACTTTTTTTTAACTACTCTCTTCAAAACCTTAATATGACATCATCGGCTAATATTTTTGGATTTTTTTCAACAAAGGAAAATAGCCTAATGCCCAACATAATATAGTTTAACTTATGATTATTTTAAGGACAAATGCTAATATTTTAATTGACATGTTAGTATTTTTTTTCATTGTCTAGATTCAAACATTAGACTTGTAATCCTTTAGCTTTTTAATCCATTAGCTCAATTATTCGAACTACCCATCCCAAATTTAATTTTTAAATAATATGTTATTGTCACATTCCTTCAAAAAAAAATGTTATTGTCACATCAACTAATGAGATATGACAAATCATATTTTTTTAATATATTAAATGATGTGGTAAAATTGTCCTTAAAATTGTTAGTATATAAATTAAACTCTAAATGTCATTAAAAAAATTCATCTTTAATTTGACGTAGTATCAATCTACAACAATAAGTAGAACTCCCTAAAAAAACACAATAAATAAATAAATAGAATTAAAAAAATTGGCGTTACGTTACACTCATTAAAAAATGGAAACGCAAAAGTGTGTAAAAATGGCGGTTCTTGACTGAACAACAACCAAACGAGTGACTCACTAAAGATCATCCATCTTCCTCTTCCTCTTCCTCGTTGCTTCAACTGAAATAGAAGAATTAAGATCCTCTCTCAGCTCTTTCAACGATCTCCGATTCATCGTATGCTCTCTCTCTCAGCTTCTTTTTCTATTTCATTTTTACTTCATTATTATCATTAGTACAAATTTTAGTTGATTTTACTTTTCAATTTACCATTCAAATTAATGTAGCATTAATCAAACTAGTCAATGTGCGTTTGATCTGCTAAAAAAAATGAAGGATATTACAGTGTTTGATTTGTAAAACTGTTTTAGACGACAACTCCAGTTGTATTGTACCGTCTTTGATTTGTATAACTGAAATTCCAGGTAATGGACATGGCAACAACTGAAATTCTTGTTATAAGACAAAAAATTATTCAATACCATAATTTTTTTCTGTGTTGTTATGGTAGTACTTACTCTTTAATAGATCAAATGCAATGCGTTTAATCTGCTACTATGAAGCACATACACTCTTCGGATAAGGCGTGTCCTCGTGTCAGACAAGTGTCATGTCCGACACCGACACATATAATTACACTGAATTATGCGATTTTCTATAAAATTTAACTGTGTCGGCGTGTCCATGTCCGGTGTCTGTGTCTGTATCCGTGCTTCATAGATTCTGCTAAAAGGTACATACACTGGCCTAACAACACAAGGCAGAACATCACTGGAACTTTTATGGTATTGAACAATTTTTTTGACGTTTGGTCAACAAAATGCTATTTTAGTATTTTAATGACAAAAAGTTGTGTTGTGGTTAGTGAACGACAAGAATTACAGTTTTTGTCATGTCGCTTGCCCTTGTTTTTGTCCGGTCGCTGAAACAGCTTTACAATCAAACACAGTACAACCTGTACCGGAGTTTTCCAGTCCAGTCTCTTATTTTTTAGTGAATAGTTTTTGAAATGAAATATAAGCAAAAGTTAACAACTTCTCTTATATTTAATTATAATAGCTCGAAACTACCCTTCATTTGAAGGTTACTCTAGGTGATAAACTAAATTTTTTATTGGGATTGCATAATTTACATGTGATCAACTAAATTTCTGAATATGCGTAATTTGATCATTTTTGGAGAAAATATAACATTAATGATAATTGTGATCTTTGTGTCCTTTGTTTGTACAGGCCTTGTTAAGTCCCACTGAACTTGTAGAGCAGGCCATGACAATGTTAGAAGATGACTTGGGGGAAAAGTCAGCTCAAGATGTGGGAAATCATGTTTATGCTTCTCAAGAGGATGGAGAATTACCTCGAAAACGGAGACCCGGTTTAGGCCTCAATCGTGCACGCCCACGTTTCTCGCTTAAGCCGACCAAAAAGTAAAGCTTATTTGATGTTTATGATGGTTTTTTGTGCTGATTTATTATGTTTTTAGTTGTTTACATGTTTCTCGATTCTCACGTGTTGAATCTTTGACAGACCCTCTGTTGAGGATTTATTACCGATTCTTGACATGAAAAAACTGAAAGATCCTGAGGAATTCTTCATGGCCCATGAACGGTTGGAAAGTGAGGAATAGTTTGCTTGTTTTCTTGATTGTGCCAATGATACGATTTTTTTCCTTGTTGTTAACTTCTGCATTTTGATTTGATAGATGCAAAACGAGAAATAGAAAAGCAGTTGGGTATTGTGTCATCTCAGCCAAGTCAGGATTCAACTAAACCACGGGAACGTCGACCGGGACTTCCTGGGTTTAATCGGAGGTAACGGCGATGAATACTTCTTCAACAAACAGCCTGCATTGTGTTCATGTTATTTGTCATTCTCTTTCGGTTGCTTGATGTATTTTTTATGTTATATTGGTCAGGCCAGTTAGATACAAACATAGGGTTTCAACAGAAACTTTGAACAATAATGATGATGTCCTATCCTCCCAAAAGACATTTGAATCCGACAGTCTTGATCCTGTTGGTGATAACACTGAGAAGGGCAGAGTTTCTCTTGCATCATTGGATAATGAAGTAACTGGTGAGTGAATTCTACTCTGTAAAATCTGTGCTTTGGATTCTTCTACTGTTGTTCTTTTCTCTTTTGATATCAGTTCCTTTTTTCGTCACTTATTTTTCGTACTTCAAAACGATTGTGATTATGACAGATTCACCAGCTATTGAAGAGAATAAGATGAATGACATTTTGAAAGGATTGCTTGATTGTGATTCTGAAGAACTAGAGGGTGAAGGAGCAATGAATCTTTTGCAGGAAAGGTTACAAGTCAAATCGATTGTTTTCGAGAAATTATCTGTTCCAGACTTCCTAGATACCCAACCAATTGATCTGAAATCTTTGCGAGGGACTTTGTCGAAGCCAAGCGAAAGAAAGGCTTTTTCTGGCGTAGATAATTGGTTGAAAGGAATGAATATTCAGACACCTCTTAGACGGAGTGTAGGATACGCTGAGAAGCAATCAGCTTCACCCACACCACCAAAAAGTCCATTTGCTTCATTGTCATCATTGCAAAAGCACATTTCACGGTCAAAGCTATCTACAGATCCGTTTTCAGCTCATGAAATTGATCATGTACCTACAAGAAACTATTCACCAATTCACGTGGCAAACCAGGAAGTCGATATTGTTGGTTCTAGTAAGCCGTCGGATGATCTGACTCCACCTATAATCGAAGATGTTATTGCTTCTGGTGTGACAAATACAATTCTGGAGACTTCTGAAAATTCCAAGGAACACAATTCTAGGAATCCATCAGATGAAGTTAATGCACCCATAATTGAAGATATTGTGGACAATCCTGACAGAAATTGCACCATTACACCTCAAAAGTCCATGGTTGATAATTCAACCGAACCTGGGTTTAATGCTAATGTTGACTCGAATGAACCTGCTGTTGACATGGATGTGGATATTGGTCGCAGTGGTATGGGAAAAAGGGTTATGGATGACACAGTAGGAAGGCAAAGTGTTGAGCCAAATGAACCTTATCATTTTGATGACAACGTATGTTACCTCTGAGTATTTTAATTTAATAATTTTAAGTTGCTGTCGAAGGTTTAGCTTTGAAATATGAATAAATATGTTTATTATGATAGGTGCTGGAAGAAAACATGCAGGAATTTACAACATCTACACCAACAGATGATGTGAATCTCAACTCGGAGATTCCACTGGGTAAGTTTATATTCACAACATTTTATAAGATGAGACCTTACTCTATGTTTATTTATCAAAAAGATCAATGTTATTTTTTGACTATGTAGCTGGCCTTTCATAGTGGGAAAAAACTTGATTATTGTTATTGTTTTGATGCTGAACTTTTAGAACAATGCAATAAACTCTGCACATAGGTTTTCCTATGATCTGAAATCAGAGAAGAATTTGGTTTTAAATTAGTTTATGTACCTTTGATGGCACTAACTTACTTGTGGTATGCATTAGCTGATCAATCAAATCCAGTTACGTATCAAGCCAATTCTATGGACAAAGGATCTAGAAGATCGGATGATAGTCCAGAACAGTGTTTACAGGTTCCTAGCTTTGCTGGTTTTATTTTATTTTCCCTCAATCTTTAAACTACGGGCATATTTACAATTCAATCATTTATCAAATAAGACACATTAACATATGATTATATAAGTAACATTTATCAAACAGTTTATTGCATTGAAGAACTTTATCATTTTCCTATAAATTATTCGAGGTTTTCCCCTTATACAAACAATACCACCACCACCGTCATCATCATGTGTACGCGTCAACCTTTGAAATCAATGATTACTGCTATACAGTGGTCATATACATGTTCCGAAGGGTCTACCCCTAGGATATAAAGTTGTTAAATATTATATAATACTATACTATCAGTTTTTTGTTTTGCTGGAATGGGTAATGTAACAATCAAGTTGATCAAGTGTAATTTATTAGATCATTTGTTTGAAGGCCAGGAGATTTGATTTGCAATCCAGAACTTTAAGTTCCCTCCATGCTATCCTATTTAAAGGCAAACAAAAATCATCTTATAAATTTCAAGGTTGAAAATAGATGTTGTAGAGTTGAAATTTAATCTATCTATATTATATTTTAAGAAAAGTCTTCACTTGAGTAAGGACATGTGACAGAATTTCACACCTTTAGTTGCCGCTATTTTTTTTCTACCAGATCATGCTAGATCACAAATGTAATAGGGTTTAATTGGTTTATGAATTAAGATCTTACAAAAATAATTATACATAGGCCTGGGAATGTTATTCTAGATGATGGTCTGATTGATGACAGTATTATTTTTTACAACTAGTTGCTTTTAGAATTGAATCACTGTCCTCTGGTACAGGAAAAGGCAGTTGGTTCTGCAGCACCTGTTAATGGGCAAAAGAGAGTTAAATCATGTACGCGAAAAGGGTCCAAGGGTAAGAGACTTCTGAGGAAGAGCCTTGCAGGTTTGTACTTCCCAATTATATCATATTCTCGTTCATTAATTTTGAAGATTTTTCTTTGTCATTAAGTTATATATTCGTATTCCATCTTCCCAGATGCTGGTACATCATGGGAGTCCGGAGTCAGGAGAAGTACCAGGTTCAAGACAAAACCTTTGGAATATTGGAGAGGGGAAAGAATGGTGTATGGTCGTGTACACGAGAGTGAGTACAATCGTAGTACTTCATTATATTTAGAGAATTGGATTTGGCCTAATCTTACTATGTGTAGAATGTAGATAACAAATCTTTTGTTTGTGCAGGTTTGAGTACTGTCATTGGGGTGAAGTGCATGTCTCCTGGAACTGATGGGAAACCAACCATGAAGGCTAAATCATTTGTGTCAGATAAATACAAAGAGCTTTTTGAGATAGCTTCTGAATATTGAAAGCTTTCTTTAATTTTATCTTTAGTCTACTAATGGAATTCCCATGTGAAAAGTGTTTAATTATTTGAAGTGATAAATATACCTAGTAGTACTTACATCCAGGAGTCAGCAATGATGATGTTTAATCAGTCATCAATGAAATTAACTAACATGACTAAATTTTTAGTACTATGTTTATGTGGTTGTATAAGTATTATCTCCAAGGCTCCAAGTTTGTAGAATGTAAAAAAAGTTCAACCATAAAGGCTCTAACCAGCCAAAATGTTCACACGTTAATTAAGTCATACATATTGACTTGGACTGGTCTTTTTTTGACCAAAAGCATATGGTTGGACATTTCGGCAGACTTGTTTGTGATTTGGAATTTTTTTTTTTTGTTAATCTAGAGTTTAGGGGATGGGATGATACAGGTATAACCTGACTAAGAATTGTTCAATGCACGAATCAAACTAATTTGGGTTTTCTCCAACAATTTATTTTTTGTGGAGCTCAATAACAACTTGAGCTCAATCATTTTGTTATTTGCGATTCAAATTTATAGTTGTCTATTTTCTTGTTGTTATATGAGTAGTTAGATTATACTCAAATTGTAACTTTTTAAATATTTTTACAAATATATCTTTATAAAAAGTTGGGAAACATTAAATACTTCTACTAATATTAAAAAGGCAACCATTAGGTGAGAGATAAAAAAGTTTATTAAACAATAATGCATCTTAAAAGTTACGGCAATTTCTTATAAATTAAATCATTTTTTAAATATTTTCTTATAATAACGACCGGATGAAGTAAATAGATTTCATCAATGAGTTGATAATTATCGTCAATATAATATATCTACCTATTTTTATGTATATATAAGGAAAAGTTACACATTTATTAATACCTTACATCTACATCATGTGAGAAGATGGAAGTGGAACACCACATGTATTAATGCCTCATATCTACATCATGAGACAAGATGGAACCCCAAACCAAAACATAATTCAGCTAGCAGCAAACATTGACCATTGACTTTGAAAAAAAAAAGGCATTGTGTTTCCACACAACTAACCTCCAACAAATTACAGTATTTCCCTTTTCATTTTCCATACTAAAACCACTCCCTCAAATTGCAACTGGATTCATTAATTTCTAACCCCACTATCCTATGTACATGTACTAGAATTGTCACTAACATAGAATTTGGCATACTTTGTCAAACTCTTTTAGTGCATATTAAAGGTACTATAAAAATATATCTATAATACAAAAATATGTAGGAAAAGTGCTACCTTAAAATCATTAGAATCATGACTAAAGTAAGTTAGTGACTACCATTATGATCTCACATCAAATGGAGATATGATCAAAGTAAGCTTTGAACAATCATCACATTTTAAACCAACTTTTATCATTAAATCATGACTAAAGTACATTTCTAAGAACCAGGATTGTCACATATCATCATCATAAACATCCAACTTAGTGTCCCTTTTTGAATCCTTAAGAAGAGGATCGGCATCATAGTAGTGGCCAACTTTCTTCTGAACATAAGGTAATGGCTCTGCAAAGCTAAGCAATGTCTGCAACACTTCTTTCATGGAAGGCCTACTAGAAGGCAATGTTGCAGTACACATGACACCAAGTTTGAAAACTGTACACATTTCATCCATGTAACTTGCTTCCATCACATCTTTGTTTAGTAATTCTTCTACATTGGTTCCTAACAAAATGTGACGCCACGACCACTCCGAAAGAGACGAGTATTGGTCTCCATAGTTAGCTTCTTTACCAGTTGTTAGTTCCAATAGGACTACTCCAAAGCTAAATACATCAATCTTTTCAGTAACTCTTGTTGTTTGAACATATTCTGCAATTCAAATATCAAACAACCATAAGTATAAACTCATATGGAGACCAATAGGGCCTAAGGTTGGCATGTAAATGAGGCCTAAGGTTGCACTTTTGTAATGAAATTTGAAAGCACAAAATGAATATGAATGCCAAGCAGGTCCAAGTTAAAGCAAAGAAAATATGTTAGTGAAGAAACAAAAAGTTTGGCAAGTAATTCATTCACCTGGAGCAATGTAGCCAAATGAGCCAATCACAGCTGACATAGTGTTAAGTTCATCTGGCTTGATTAAAATCCTAGCCAGACCAAAATCAGCAACTTTTGCATTGAAATGAGCATCCAAAAGTATGTTGCTTGTTTTAACATCTCTATGTACAATAGGTGGTGAACAATCATGATGCATGTAGCTCAAACCTTGAGCAGTACCAATAGCTATTTTCAACCTCTTTGGCCAATCAAGAACCACCTGATTTTGTACTAGGCCTGACAAAGTTGATGACGACGACTTACTCTTCATGTGCAGCCACTTATCTAGACTTTGTTTTTCAAGATATTCATAGACAAGAAGCATAGAATCATCATTAGAGATACAACACAACAGTTTAACAATGTTGTTATGACGAATATTGCTCAGTATTTTAACTTCTGCACGGAATGAACTCTCGAGTTTATCGTCTAACTTTTTGTTACTCCTTATCTTTTTCACAGCAACATAGCCTAAACCATCGACATTAACTCGGTATACCGTGCCATATCCGCCACTTCCAATAATGTTTTGTTCTGTCATTGATGAGACAATGCTTGATTCATTGAAACTAAGCCTCTGAAAGGAAATAAGCTTCCATGAATTATCCAAACCTTGCTTTCCTTTCTTGAAAACTTTGATAATCAAGAAAGCAGCACAAAAAGCCAAGAAGATTGCTACTATCACAAGGCCTATAATCAAACCAATAGACCATGATGATCCTTTGTTTTTACTTTGAATACCAGAGTTGCATAAGGTGATGTTCAGTATTGGTGTATCAGCACAAAGACCAGAATTAGCCAAAAAGCTTGTATCAAACCCTGAATTTTGAAATTCACTTGGAATCCTTCCTATCAAATGATTAGAGGATAGATTGAGATTGGTGAGTATTGGAAGTTGAGACGGAATTTCGCCAGAAAATTCATTTTCTGATAAATCAAGTTGACTCAGGACAGGTAATTTTCCAATTGCATCTGGAATTTGTCCAGAAAGTTGGTTTTGGCTCAAATTAAGAGTTACTAAGGACTTCCATGATATTATATCAGATGGAATTTGACCAGTGAACTGATTCTGATCAAGCAAAAGAGTTATTAATTTTGGAAGTGATGTTAACTCTTGTGGAATACTTCCATTTAAGAAGTTTTTCCTTGCATCAAAAACTACCACATTAGTCCATGAAGATACACCAGATGGAATTCTACCAGAAAACCGATTGTTACCTATCTCGAACCGCGAAATGCTTAAAGACAATCTTTCTGGAATCACACCATTGAACTTATTCTTGCTTACCATGAAATTAGACAAATTGACAAATGTCCAAAGACCTCTAGGAATAGTACCAGTAAATTCATTACTATAAATTTTCAAATCCAACAACCTACTACAATTTCCTAGTGATTTTGGTAATTCGCCACTAAGATTATTTTCATAAGTTGTCAAGTTGAGTAACTCACCATAATAGCATAAATTCTCAGGTAACTTTCCAATAAGACTATTGTTGGCAATATGAAAGGTTTTGAGCTTTGAAAAACGACCGAATTCAGGAGGAATAGTACCTGATAAATTGTTCGAAAAAACACGAAAATCGACAAGAGACGGAAGAAGGCCTATACTTTCTGGTATCACACCTGATAAACCATTGAGAGACAAACCCAACCATGTTAACTTTTGAAGCTTTCCAAAATCTTCAGGTATTTTCCCTTCAAAATTGTTCCTAGAAAGATCAAGCAAAGTCAAGTTCAATGCTTCAACCAAACTAGGTATTTCACCAGAAAGCTTGTTATTGAAAAGAATAAGTTCACTCAAATTCTTCAGCATGAACAAACCACTAGGAATTTCACCAGTTAAACCATTTCCTGACATATCTAACATCTCCAAAGAAACCATATCTCCAATTTTTTCAGGTATTTCACCAGTTAAACCATTTCCTCTCATATTCAACTTCTCCAAAGAAACCATATCTCCAATTTTTTCAGGTATGCCACCAATCAAGTTAGAGCCATAAACATAAAGAACCTTCAATTTGTTCAACTTGGTCAAACTCAAAGGCAATTTCCAAGAAGGAAACTTAGTATTAGAAGACAAATCCAAATACTCAAGATTCAACAATTCACCAATCTCATCAGAAACAGTTCCATTCAATAAACAATATTGAATTCTAAATTCTCTCAACTCCTTCAACTTTCCAATCCCATCAGGAACACCACCATGAAAATTTGTTGAACTAAGATTAAGATATTGCAAACTAGTACTCAAATTTCCAATATCATTAGGAATAATACCATCAAAATTGTTCATAGAAAGATCTAAGGAAACAAGCTTTGAACAGTTATAAAAAAGTGTTGGAAAATCACCAGGGATGAAGTTGAAACTGAAGTCAACATGTGTAAGGCTTTTGAGTTCATCACAAATAAAGGGTGGTATTGTTTGTGTTATGTTCATGTGTGAAAGTGTTATTCCAGTGACAGAAACAGAATCATTTGTGCAAGTGATTTCATTCCAAGAACAGTGATTGGAATTTGATGATGTTGTCCAATGGTTAAGGAAAGAATTGTTTTGAAGATGTTGTTTGATGTTTAACAAGACTTTGTGTTCTTGATCATATATATGAGACTGAGAATTTGTTTGGTTTAATAATAAGAGGAACAAAGTCAGAACAAAGTGAACTGATTTGTTTGGTTTTGTCATCTATATGTGTGTTTGTTTTTCTGGTTTTCAATGTGTGCATGTGAATGGGTTCATGTTTGTAAAGTTCAAAGACAAGAGAGGAAGATGATAAGAAGGTTGGAAATTGTTGCTTGCTTTGAAACTTCGGGAGATTTATATATACTATAATTATATAACATAAGATCTTCTCTTAGTAACCGGTGTCTAAGGACAATGATTAAAGATTCCATTAATAGAAATTTTATCTTAAAAATATAATTTTTTACTTTTTTCTTAGCAATAGCAAACTTACTTATTTTAGTAAGTACTTTAAAAATGCCCTAAAGACATTCGTTAAAATTTTCTCTTTAAGGCTATACATCATCGAGTCATTATAATAAACAAAATTTAACATTTTAGATTCATTTAATAAATAATATATGTGGTTTATATTAAAGAAAACATACATCATTTATTAAATGTATCTAAAATATAAGTTTTTGTTCATAACAGTGAATAGAGCGGTATAATTTTGTTATTTAAGCATGATTTTCTTGTTGAAATATATATATTTTCTTTTTATCTCCATAATTTTTTTTTATTGTTTAAAGTGCTTGCAATTGTAAATACATCACCTTTTACTCGTGATCTTTAGTGTTTTGTTTTAATCTTTTGTAACAAAAAAAATTACACCAAAATTAGTTTTCATGATAGTAACTTAATATGAGCTATTGTATTTAGTACAAATTTTGAATCAAAAATATTAAATTTTATTAATGAATTTTACTTATATTTTAAGACGGAGAAAATATACTTATCCATATTAAAATGATAAAAGAAAGTATAGTATCGTGAAATGATGATTAGTCTTCGAGTGTGCCGTAAACGTTGTATATCTTGGTGGGGTAGTTAGATAAGATTCCTATCTAACTATGGTTTTTTTTTTTTTTTTGAGAAATTGTTCTGGTCATGGCTTTTTAAGCCAATTAAATGAAAATTTTGGTCAACTTTGACTAATAGTTTCGTAGACTAACATCCAAATGAGTGCCCTTCACTATTGAGAAATTGTTCCAGTCATGGCCGTATGCAATCAGTTGTTTCAGATTTTAAGACAATTTTTTTATTTTGTCATGTTAAGGATTAAAAATGAAAACAATTTATAAGTTTATGTAGAAAAAAAAAGTTTATGTAGAAAAGTTTTTTGAAGGAATGTAGAAAAGTTGATTTTTAAAATTTTAATGGGTTGAATATATTATTTTTTAACAAAAAAATTCACTTTGGATTTCTTGTTAATTATATTTAGAGCTCTTGTTAGCATATTTTTTTAATCTAATGTGAGCTTTTGAGGTTGGAATGTGAAATTTTGATCACGGTCCCAACCTTGCCGATTGCATGACTACGCCATTTTTGGGCTACACATAAACCTAATTTAGTATGAATGACACGAGAAGTTGGAAAAAGTATGTGGTTAAATAAAGGCACCTAGCAATTTGGACAAACTATTTATATTTTGAGAAGATTTTTTTATATTAAAGATGTGCTTATAATTAAGGACGAAGAGAGTATATGTGTGTCTATATTTATACTTCATTCAAAATAAAATATAAGTAAAAATAATAGTTGAAATCTCAATGCATGTGAATTAAAAGTTTCTTTCTTTTCTTTTAATTATTGTTTATACTCCATCCGTTTCAAAATACTTGTCACTTTTGAGAAAATTACACATACCAATAAATCAAATAAATTTTGTTATTTTTGATGAAATTCTTTGTGTTTTTTTTCTTCTATAATACTCGTACTCATTTATTATTTCATTCTATTATTTCTCTCTACAATAAATAAATAAGGGTATTATTGATAAACCAATAATTAATGTTACATTGAAACTTAAAAATTACAAGTAAAATGAAACAAAATTATACTTTAAAATAGATATGTATTGTGAAACGGGAGGGAATATTTAGTTTGAAATGGAGTGTGTATACTCATATTGGAAAGGTTAAAGATAAACTATATTTAGTGAAATGATTAGTTAGTCTTTAGTGCACTCCATAGTTTCCCTGTATAAATCATTTGAAACGTTAAAGATAAATAAACTAAGGTTGTATCTCTTGGTGGGGTAGTGAGATAAGAACCGTGGATTGTGATTCACATAAAGCCAAACAAAATGAAAATTTTGGTCAACTTTGAGTCTTTGACTAATATTAGTTTGTGGACTAAAATGCAAATGAGTGTGCCCTTCTTCATTAATTATTATTGAGAAATTGTTCGGCTATTCAATCTGTGTGGTAGCTCGTGGATTTCAAGTTTCAACTATATATACTGCGGACATCACTTGCATACTATTCAGATACTAATGATATATAACATTAGTCAATAAATGTGTGTTACATAGGAAGATCTAAAGAGGAAAAAAAAAAGATATACATGTGAAGTGTTATGTGGCACATCTTCATTTGCCAATGTTATATAACATTGGTATCTCAATGGTACACAAGAATATTGGACTTGGATTAGTACGGTCATGACAATATACAATCTAGTGCAACAAGTAACTCGAAACTTTCCGATTAAAATTGGATTTTTCAAATTTCAATACAATTTTTTTATTTGATATAAAATTTTGAAAATGAAATCTGAACTGTTTAATTTTAATTAGACGATCTCAAGTTCGTCGATTGCGTGACTGTATCATTATTTGACTGTAAATAAACTTAATCCAGCATGAACGACATAGGAGTTGGGTTCACCGCAATATTAAGCCTCTGAATGATCATGTAAGGTTGAATTCTTTAACAAGTACTTTAATTCGTTTAACAAAAGCATGGGTCGACTAAGGAGTTTGGTTAAATAGAACTTGTTCCTTCTTTGCCATAGAACGACCATGGTATTGGTCACAACAAGAGTAGTTGACTAATATTGAAAAGATGAGACCCTCCCAAAAAGATTACCCATCATTTAGTCTTGAATCATTAGATTGAAAGAAGGCACGATCAAAATTGTTATTAATTTTATTCCAAACTAAGCCATGATCAGAGTTCATATTCGTTTGACGAAAACTATGTCTTCTACTACCTATCTTGTTTAGTTTCAATTATATTAGTTAAGCTTATGTTGTGTTGCTTTAATCAATCAAATGTATTATTCATTTCTTGTATTGTGAACGATTAACATAACAACAATTTCTTTAACAAACTATACCATGTTGAAATTTGGGGTCTAACTCATCATCATAAAACCGACTTGTGAAGTGAGGAGTGTCTCCTTTTTATAAACTCTCATAAAGAGTTTCATCTATCCGATGTGAGACTTGAGTTTTTTCCATTAATTAACTTACCATGGTAGAGTCTCAGTTTGCTCTAAAAATTCTGATTAGAAGGTGATTGAAATACACGAGAGAGATTAAAGATAAGTTTTTTCATTAAATTAAATTTAAAGAAAATCAGGATTCAGAGTTTTGAAATTTTCATTAGGTGAGAAGATTTTGTTCTCCCGATGCAATTATGCGATTGTGCACGTGATTGAAGGTCATGCCACATTTGCGGTGCGACACAGTTGTGGAGGTTACCGCAACAATAATAGCATAATCGCAATCGCAAATGTGGACCGCAGTTTTAAAACGGTGGGCATTATTGCATGGTACATCTAGTTAAGCAGGAACCAATAAGTTTATTGGGGGAAATGTGATGAGCATAATGTTCTTGTTCAAATTTTGTTATTTGCAGATTTTGAGTAACTATGCTACCAGCTAATCAGACTTATTTTCCTCGAAGACCAAGAACTAATCAAAAAGCTCGAAGATCATTGTTTGAAGAGAAGATTGATAAAAGTAATGCTAGCATGACTTGAAGAATTTTAGAGGTATAATTACAGTTTTCGTCTCCCTATTTTTACCATTTTATGAAAATGGCTCTCTTATTTTAAAATTCGATAGTTTTCGTACCTCCATCAAATATTTTGTCTAAAACATGGTGATATGACATGTTTTGAATGAAGTTTTTAATGAGATTTTCTATCAAATTCATCAACGTTGATTTTTTTTCTCATATTCAGATATCATAAATTTCATCGAAGTATTCAATGTGATATGTTTTAAAACATACCACATCACATTTTTTTTCCTTCAAAACTATGATGGAGGGACTAAAATGGTTGAATTTTAAAATAGAGTGACCAATTATGTAAAATGAAGAAAATTGGATGATAAAAACTACAATTAAGCTAATTTTAAATTGTGCAACTTCTAAAAACTGCCGTATGAAGTGTATCTAATATGGTTTTCAAGCAAACAGTTGTATATTTCTCTGTGCCAAAGGTTCAAATTCAAAGAAGAATCTTGCAGAAAAACACTATTGAGAAATTAGAAGATAGTGACTTTCATACAACATATATGAGTTAGTTTAACCGATTATTTTTTCAAACACTATAAATAAGTAGTTTATTTTAGTGGTGACTAATCTCTATCAGAGAACTTTTTAAACACATAAGATGGATTCTCCTCTATACATGAGTCAGAAATCGGACTTTGACCACATGCTTGCATAAAGAGTCAAATCTTTTATTATTTGAATCAATCCATTATCGATAGCTTATAAGTTAATTATCCATTATAAACTAATTTATCATATATTCTTTACTAAACGTAGGACACTAGTTAAGATAAAAAATTTCAATTGAAAGAACTATAACTATTTTTTACACTTTTATAAGTTTGATTATATAAGTTTCAAAATATTTTTACTATATTTATTTTTTAACTATTGTTTCAGATCCATTTGTTAACATTTTCCTTTGTTACCGAATAAAGTTTACATTGAGTAAAAAATATAATTAATTTTGTGCTTATCTGTTCACTTTGCATCTGAAATTTGTTTGCTATATTCACACACTAGAAAATTTGGTTGCATCAGGCACGAAATTTCGTTCCAAATCCACGAGTAGTATGTCACATCAAATATTTTCGGTTTTGTCTCCAGTTGGCATTTAGATTGCTTGTTGAAATGTCAAATTTCTAGAATGGAAGGAATATGATGAAAGTTTCAAGTTTCAACTAACAGCGAAAGGCTAAATTAAATAAAGCTTTTGTTGTTGTAACTTGTAAATGATGATGTCACACTCGTAAATGAGACTAACATTAATCTTCTAGATAGCTTCAAACTAAATCTAAAATATTGTGTCAAGAAAAACTCGTTCTAAATTATCAGAAGGAATGTTATCTAAAATGAAAGTATTCATAGAATACACCTTATAATAAAAAAGTATGCATTGTTAATCAAAAAATACTCACAAAATATACAAGGAAAATGATATCTTTATTTTGGTGTTAACTTTTCGATTTTTAAAAAAAATGATCATGATAGTCTAAAGTTCGACTGAAAGGTATGTAAAGTTTAATCTGAAGCTCATCGATCACTTGAACTCAAAAATGATTTAAATAATATGTATAAACTCATTTGAATTGATTAATCCACTTAAGTTGACCTATGATGTTGGTTTGGGATCCTGAAAATAGGTTCGATTCTTTCCGGTGCAAATTTCGATTATTAAAAATAAAAATATGTATAAACTAATTTTAACTTTGATAAGATAAAGTAAGAAAAATGATATCTTAGACGCAAGTTAAAAAAATCAAAAGTAAAAAATGAAATTTTCGAACTTATGTATTCCTTATTTTATTTTCTTTTTGAAATATGTATTACTTATTTAAAAGAGTAATGTTAGCAACAGACTCTTTTAAACACTCTTTAATACTCACTCTCTTATTGGTTTAAATTATTGTGGTTCTACACTTTGAAAATTAAACCCCACAAAATAGTGGAACATATACTGATTTTTCCAACAAATGAATGAGTGCTAGGGAGTGTTAAAAAGTGAGTATTACTGGCATTCCTCAATTTTGAAATGTTTGCTTATTAATCACTGTGAGATTGTAGCCATAATCAGCCGCAACTGCAATAAGAATTTGGGAAATTAGTCATTTTAGTCCCTGAATGAAAAATGAGTAGTCATTTTAGTCTCTGAATGCAGAGAAATTGCAAAACAGTCCCTGTATGTAGACTATGTTGGTCAATTTCAGTGACTAATGGAGTCTACATTCAATGACTAAATTGACTAACAAAGTCTGCATTCAGGGATTAAATTGACTAACAGAGTCTATATTCATGAACTATTTTCCAATTTATCTGCATTCAGGGACTAAAGTGACGACTTCTTTCCTATTCAGGGACTAAAATGACTAATCTCCCGTAAGAATTTGCTGCATCCAAATGTCAATTATAATTAAGGCTGCACTGCAGTAGCTGTCAAGTCATCCTTTCTTATGCAGCAAATTTTGACAATTTCATTCGTATACCAAGGCTGCAATAGCTGAACATGCATCCACAAAATATTAATACAACTTTGCAACAATGATTAGATATACTTTTCACATCTATACTTAGCTATCTATATCTTGCAAAGGGAATGTTTTTCAGTTCAACTTGTTGGTTTAAGTGATTTGGTCTAATTTTTAAACACTGGTTCACACACACACACACACACAGAACAAAAAATCCAAGTCAAGCATCCTTGTAGATGCTGGAATGAAATTTAACTATGCCAATTATTCTGCTAAACTGTCATTAGTTTATATATGCCACAATAAGATCAAAAAACATTCCATGGTAAGCTTACAAATTAGTGACAAAGCAAACACCATCCTAATGAGGAAACAAACATGATGTTTGATGTCTAATAAAACCACTGCGACAAAGTACATGTGTTCGTCCGATTCTCCAATTTATAGCTTTGAAACAACACGGACATGCACAGAAACACACACTAAGATGATAAGTTTTAAATAAAATCAAGTTAAGCCTGGTAAACATACATTTCAACCATTGATAATGGTTTCAAACTACACAGCCTCTAGGGGCCATTGAGAAAAGCTGAGGGGAGAACACAGTTTACACAGTACATGCTTCAAAAACATGACAAGATAAACAAAATTGGCACATTAGGGATTCAATGAACACATACAAAATTGTATCTAATAAGTTATATCTAGCAGTATAGTAATGTTCCAATTCTTCATTTTCTTCTTTTACAACTTTCTTTAGATATCTTCACTACAATTCAATACTTCCTCTAAATAAGTCAAACATTCTGTACTAAAACTACAAAGACAATGACTGTAAAAAGCGATCTACCATCAAGCATATCATCAATCATTCATCATCATCTGAGCTAGCATATGCCAGGCCTAGTAATCCCCCGGCAGAGTTATCAACCTTGGGCTTAGTTTCACCTTCATGCAACCCTGACACTGGGTGTTCCTCTACTTTCTTCAATCCAGACAAAGATCGCTCCTCAACTTTCTTTGGTCCGGACAAACACTGCTCGTTGTCTTTCAAATTATCATGATCATGCTTCCGATTAGTAATAGAAGCATCACTAGGAGCTTGCATTGGCTTATTAACTTCAAACCTTGGTCGCTTAGGTTTAATCTCAACAACTTTTTTCAGCAGATCTTGCTGCCTGTATTGCAAAAATATAGATACTATGAATACACTGAAACCAGAAAACAGGCATAGGGGTAAGTTGGGGCGGAAGAAGATCAACCTGATCCCACTCTTTGGCTTTGGTTCCACACGTAATGGTAAAGGTACTGACGCAGGTGAAGAATCAGCTAAACTTGCCGCTCTGTATCTATTGGTAAAGGAAACCAAATAATACATATATACAACTTCCAGCAAAAACGAGCATAGACCAAAAAAAACTTAAAAACAGTATCATTAAATATAGCTTCCATGAAATATGAAAAAGGAAAATGAATAAAGTGTTATTAAAGCTTTGGTTTCATGTGGTTTAAAATATGCATTTCAGTAATTCAAGTTCCTATTAAGATTTGTCCACGGTCAGAAAATCTAATCTCTCTCAATTTCCCGATAAGTAGCAATCTTAACAGGCAAACACTTCCGGAAAGAAGCATCAATAGCGTCTTGATTCGGAATTGCATAAAATACACAAGACTGGGACAAAGTTTAATTTGATTCATAATAATAATAATGTGACATATTCTCCACAACAAGCATTTATGAATCACCACACTTGCTTATTTATCAATACATAAATGAATAGAGTACGGTGCTATATTGCATGTAAAGTAATTCAAGGGACCAACCATTCACAGATTTTTTCATCAAAAAAAAAAAAAAGAACTATTCACCGATTTAGTGTATGTTTGGTTCAGTGGTGACAGGAATTAATTGAGAGAATTTATTCTGTTAAATTGATTCTGGATGAAAGTGAGTTGAATGTAAAGTGATTTATGTTTGGATGTATTCATGTAAAAGTGGATTTAACAATGGCTTTAAGGCTAAAATCAATTATAAAAGCCAAAAGCTACAAATTCTAGCTTCAAGTAGAATCAATTCTACAAGCAAAATCAATTGACATGATCAAATTTTGACCTCCAAAATTGAAACCAGTATTTCAATTCCTAATAAGAAAAATCCCACTCCTAAATATCATCTTTACATTTTGCACTTGCATAGCTATCTTGGTCTCAAAATAGTAAATTCATAGCACAGTTTTCAAGCAGTTTTAAGAAATTTAGATGATTTTGCTAAAAATAAAAGAACTATACTTGCAGCAGCGAACAAACATAGACTCCAGGAATAAAAAAAATGTGTCTGACTCCAAGATGAAGCTGAAAGAAACGTGGGACTGTTATCTACAGAAATGAAATGAGCGTAAAAGGATATCTTAAAAGCAGCAAATGCACGTTTTTCAGTGCGACGCAGGAGGCGCTCTGCATCTTCCTCAGCTTCCATTTGCTCCTTGAGATACAGTAGATCGTCACTGTCCAAGGCTGCAAACTTAAACTTTAAAAGAGAACAACAAGACTAACATACAAAATAAGAGCACCAGATGAAAGCAAGATGTGAGGGAGCACAAACAACGCAGAAACACACAAAAGCTAGAGAAAAAGTGGGATACCGCCTCGCCCATGAAGATAACCTCCACGCTCCCCAGCAACCTCTTGCATCTGCTTGTATCAGCCAGCCAATACAGGAAGCCAAGATCCCTGTCGGGGCACGTTATCAGAAAAATTGTTCGTATTGCCAGAAAAGTAATTTGAAAGCTTATAAAAACATAGACAAACAAAAGTATTCCGGTAAAAAACTTGATAACACGGATATTCAATAAACACCTATCATTTGAGAACTTATGTCACAAGCGCTCCTATTCAATGAGCTAATTACTTTTGGATATATGCATGCATGTTGAAATGCGTAATTGAGTTTTCAACATTTATTTGGTTGTAAAAATAGAACTTCCAATGGATGATAATCGATGACAAGACAATAGGTATTTTCTACATAAGCGGCTCCGATGATCTACTTGGAGAGCTTATCAAAGTAAACTGAACACAACTTACAGACATATCATAAACTAACTTTCAAAGTTCCACTAAACATTGTTTATGTCGTAAGATAAACCCGAAAAAACAACTTGTTATGATACAAATAGAAGAACAACTGTGTCATCAAAGTAGAGCCAACAAATTTGATAGAGAAAAGGGACACGTGTCAACTGATCCATTCAGATAATTGCTAACAGAAAATATGCCAATGATTGGAGATTGGGAATATTTAAAGAAAGTTTAAGAGAGGTGTGTGTGTGGGTGGGTGGTTAGGGGGTTATGTCACAGCTCTAGTTCCTTATTTTCTTGTAAATTTGTTATCAATCCATATTTCCCTTTCCATAGTATCATTTACTATTTCCATTGAGAAAGTGATAGAGATTCCTACATTCCAATTGGTTCCCTTGTACTGCATTAATTGGTAGTTCATATCTTTAAGGTCCATAACCATTACAATAGTACTTTCATCAAGGAACTCACCACCTCCCAAAACTGAGGGCCCGTTTGTTATAGCTTTTTATAAAATAGATTCTTGTAGTGTAACATATTTTTGTTAAAAAAAATTTAACAAAGAAATTTTTAAGGAAAGCTTCAAATAAAAAATCGGTTTGAATAGCTTATCTTAAAATGTCATTCTAGATATTTCATCATTTTGTTATAATTTTTTGGATACTAAAATTTTGAAAAAATCTCTAAAAAAAAAAGCTATTTCAAATAGCTTTTCATAAAAATCATTTTTGAAATATATCATTTTGAAAAAATATGCGATTTTCATTATGTAAAACCTTGAACAATAAATATTTAGGTTAGTGAATGTCAAAATATCTTTTTTAACTTATAATAAATGAATTTGAAATAACTTATACTATTTTTGAGTAAATTTCCAAAAAATCTATTTTTAAAAATACAAAGGAAAATCTATTTTTTTAGAATCTATAACAAACGGGCCCTGAATCATCTAAAGTAGTTGATCTACATGTAGTTGAATCATCTAAAGAACTTAAAGGAAGAGACAGCCATAGATGATGTTTGGAGATGCATCTTGGGGCTTAAATTGCAACTGCCATATTCTCTTGTGATGATTCTTATTCCATTGTTGTAACTCCGATCTCGGAAGTTGGTAAGAACCAGACAGTGATTATCAAAGTTGTTGTTTGACGATTTGGATCCACCTGATATGTTCCTTGCATTCGAACCTCTCGTTACCAATTAGTTCTTACCGTGTTTTTTTGGCTTCAAATGTTCTTGTGCCACTCAGCTTGCTCCCTCTGATGAGTCTGACTTTAGAGATTTATCGGTTACGATTTTGGGGCCTTATGAGAGGTTTTGACGGCACCAACACAATGCTATTACTCATCCGCTATAATCACCAGATTGAGTTAACACAGCCGCCACCTTGGTTGCAACCAGCAATTAATCCTTACATCGCAAAGGGAGACGGCGAAGGTTATAACCCACACCCATCAAAAGTGGGTGGGTAACAAGCAAGTGTTGTCACTATCACACGGTGCAAGTCACAAAGATACTTTGTAGTGATACTGTTATTGTGTTAGACAATGTGTTCCTTCCATTTACGGTCGGAGTCGGACAATGTCTTGGTATTTCTCTAAGAATAGGCTCTTACAATGGGAACAACATTCAAGTATTTCTCTAAAGAGTGGCATATGACGATTGTTCTGTTGGGGTCTTCAATGATTTAAGATTGAATATGCTTACCTTCTTGACTGACATCTTCTAAATCATGCCAACATTCAAGTTAAACAAAGTCAGCACTATAATTGGTTTGTAATGTGATGAGGCGGTGTTAAATCAGTTTGGAGGGATTAAGCCTTGAAGATATTGATGTTTTGTTTGAATGTGGACCTCTACTTGCTTATTTGGATGGGCTCGGAACTTTCCCCTACTTGCAGTCTCTCTGTGTCATACTTCCGATACTGGACAATCAGAACATGATTGAAAAAGGTATTTGGTCCATGCCTGCTCAAGTAAGTTTAAAAGGTATTAAGTGGATTGGGTCTTGTTTCTCTTGGCCATATAATTGTTGTCATCAAAACTTGCAATCTTAAACGATTTAATTCAAGGCTGACTTTGGAATTGGGACTCTTGGCCATATAATTGTTGTCATCAAAACTTGCAATCTTAAACGATTTAATTCAAGGCTGACTTTGGAGTTAGGAGTGGCAACCAAATTATATGAAACCCTTGGAAGAAGTACATGCACAGCTCTAAATTATAAGAAACTCTACCATGTCCAATGTGGATGATATCAATTACTTTGACATCAGAAAGCAGTGTGCAGGAAGTCTTTGCTATAATTTTACAACCTGGCAAAGTTCCTGAATCAAAGATTTGTTTAGAGTTCATTAGAGGTTGGGGATATTGATTTGGTACCTTGTAGCTCTACAGTTTATCGATATATGATGAGAAATCTTTAAGATGATATGCATGACCTCCTTGAGGACAGAACTAACTTGCTTGCTTATGATGGGGATTGGAGACTCGACATAACTTCCTCTGTTAGTAAGATAGTTGATAACAGTGTTAGACATGCCTGAAATTGGACCCTAGGCATCAATTGATTCTGCAATTCATAGTAGTAACATAAGGCTATCGATGTTGTTCGAAACTCAATGTTTGAGAAACTAGTTGAGAACATCAACGACAGAGTGAGGAGGAATATATTAGAGAGTATTGACCTCTAATATTCATGCAGTAGCAAAGATACTTGAAGAATCCTTTTACTTTACTTCCTATATTAGTGAATGTGCTTCCTGAGACAAGGATTCTTAGTAGAGATTACCATCCTTCATGTATCAAAGGCTCTTTACGCTTCAAATTCAAACAATGGGATCGGGGTGGCCATGAATATTTCTGTCATGCGAAGGGGACATCACAATTCAATCAAAGTTTTAGCTTCAAACCTGAGGCCAAGTTTGAATTTAACGGGGAGGTAATGTTATTATGATACACATAGAAGAAAAGCCAACTTGTCAAAGTAGAGTCAACAAATTGGTTAGAGAAAAGGGACATGTATCCGATTAAATAACTAAGAGAATTGCTAACTGAAAATATGTCAATGGTTGGAATATATAAAGGAAGTTTGAGAAAAGAAGTGGGTGGAAGTGGAATTGTATCAGCTCTAGTACCTTCTTGTCATTTGTACTTCTATTCCCTAGTACGGCTTCTAGCATATTTATCGTTTTCCATGTAATGATATTTCCCTTTCCATGGTCTAATTACTATTTGCATTGAGAAAGTAATACAAAAATCCCTTCATTCCAATTGGATCTTTAAAAGTCCACAACGCTTTAAAGAGTCCCCCCGGATACACAATCAAAGAAGAAAACCAGCAAGGAAGGATAAACAAAGCTCCAATTTGCTACATTCTTAACAGGGAGTTCAAAGGAGGTACCTACAAACTACAAAGCTTATTCTAAACCTGCTATCTCATCATCCACACAACAATCAAACAGCAAAGGAAAATCAAACAATGGTTTCATGATATCACAAAAACTACATTATTAATTTTTTTATTATTTCTCATATTATTGCCAAGTGTTGTCCAATAGCGGCGCTATAACGCAGCCGAAACTTAACAAAATGTTGTTGTTTTGCGATACACTATTTAGCACAAAAGTGTTGTCAGCTAGCAGCTATTGCAGCTCTATAGCATGGCAGAATTTTTCCGCCATCCACGATAGCAAAACTTATATCTCCTCACTCATCAGGTGAAAGATTGATCCCTTAGTATATGGTACCAATCTTGTAGCACCAACACGTGTTAGTGTTCGGCACCGACACTGACACATGTGATTCCTTACAGTTGTGCAATTTTTTTTTCATATTTTCACTGGTGTTGACGTGTCAGTGTTGTGTCAGGTGTTGGAGGTACCAACCAAGTATAATTTCTATCAATCAATTATACATAAAAATGTTAAAAACTACGAGCAAAAATACAAGAATTAAAACAAAATAACTACATAAAAAGAAGAGAAGGTGAATCAATGCGCTAACCTTTGCAACCATGCGTTGGAAAGTAACGTCTTCATCATCAATCTTATCTTTTCCTTTACCCAATTTCTTATCTGTAAAATTAACACATACCCAGTAACCAAAATTAATTAAAAATCAAAACTTTCGACAATAAAGATCGTAAAAACATTAAAAAAAATGAGAATTGAGGAGAATTATATATGTATATACCTTTGGGGTCGGTGAGATTGGTGTATTCACGAACTTCTCTTCCTGCCATAATCAAATATGAATGATTTCTGCAGAATTTTGTGTTTGTCTTTGACGAAGAAGATAGAGAGAGAGAGAGAATGGATTATTCGATTTGTGAGAAGATGATTCTTTCTTCTCTGAGAGACACTGAAAGGGGTAAAACGAGAAGAGACTTCTAGAACATATATTTGTTCATTTTCTCACTCTAAATTAAATTCATTTTATTTTTAAAAAAGAACGACAATATTCTTTGAAAGAAAAAAAACAATATTCTTAGGGTTAAAATTATTCATTTTTAGGTCTTTTAATTAATTATAGACCGAAGAATTTTTTTTTTAGATAGACGAAATGACAAAACAATAATAAACTCACATATACACGATGAAGATAGGGTTCAAACTCCTGATCATGACGTCTGGCCTAACAATTTCGACATTTTTGTCAGTTGAGTTAAGACTATGTGACAGATCGAACAATATTATATATTGTTAAAAAAAGTGAATGAATCAATAAATATTTTATGAATTAAATTCATCTTAAAAGTGTATTAATTATTTGATAGAATTAAAATTTAAGGTACTTTCGATTCCTAAGGCAGTCCCTCAAGCACAAAAAATGTTGGAAAAGACGAAAAGCGATCAATTACACAACAGTTAGGCTACAAAACTAGCCGAAAAAAACAACAGAAAAAATAAATCACACAACAGTCTATAAACAACGAAAATTATAATTAGTTATGGTTCAACATACACATGTCAGCTTAATTTTTTCAACAAAATAAAATAAAATAAAAAACAAGAACTTGACCCATGTTTAACCTTCAAAATTTAGTCAACCATAGCAGAAAATATATAATACATGTTTGTGGTAAATTATGGTGTACTATTTTGGTGCTAACTAACATTGATAAACAATAGTTATTGTCATGTGTAGCAATTCATAGGTTGATATAGCATAAAAAGCAAGTAAATGAATGCTTTTATTCAATTTGGAAGCATCATAACTATGTGTTTTTCGATAATCAAGATCGTCTATCAAGTTTATGTTTTGAAATAGTTAAAATATTGATATGATCATGGATTAAGTCTAACGTTAAGAATTTTTCTTATGATTAGAGTTAGTGGAGCATTCAACCACTTAGCTGTTTGGGAGTGGTTTTATCTCCTACTTAATTATCAATTTTATTTTTGGTTCGTTGGCCCTGCGATTTTGACGTCTTTTCGTAACCTCTAACTTTTGTATCTTTTCAATCTCAACGCTTCTCGTCTTGTGATTAGATTTTTTTAATATACCGTATGTTGGCCTTTTCAAAACAAAACAAGCTACAGGTTTGTGCCTTGTGAGTGAATCTAATATAAAAGGAGTAGAAAAGAGAGACAGTCCAGCAAAAACAAATTATTTTTACACAAATAATAACATTGGATTATCGAAGAAAAAATGAATGAAAAAAAAAAAAAAGTAAACACCTTAAGACTTAGCTGGTGTATACTATACTATACAATACAAGTATAAAACCCTTACATGGGTGAACAAGTAATTATAGTATAATAAAAAAATACTATATAATACACTATGTATACATGAAAACATAATATAAACTCTGAAACACATAATTGTTGTGACAACAACTGAGAGAGTATCTCAGCAAAAACATGTAGTCAGAGAAAACAACAGTGACTGAAAAAATAGTTGAGAAGTTGGAGGATTTTGAGATGAACATGGTGACATATGTTTCAGTTTGTTTGATTATCATGTCTTTTTGTTAGACAAATTTCAAAGCCATTCACTAACCGAGCTGAGGGAAAGAAGGACATTCTATCTTCCTTCATTTGTTTCCATCTGTTGTATATCATTCAAACATGTTAGCTAGGATCAAATTTGAAAGTTATATCAAGTAAAACACAAAGTTTATAATAAAAATCGACAATAATTTGGATGGTTAACGTTGTTTTAATATGTAGTTGATTATGTTTGGTGGATGACTAATGAATATAATAAGGTGTCACATTCTATGAAGCATGGATACCGGACACGACACAGACACTGATACACTAACACAACTAATAATTTGAAAAAAATCACATAATTCAGTGTAACTACAAGTGTCGGTGTCGTGTTGGTGTCCGACGCAGGACACATTTAAACCGAGGAGTGTCTGTGCTTCATAGGTCACAATCCATTAATCATCGACGAAACGTTATCAATATAAGAGGGAGGGAGAGTTACCTATAGTTTGTAACAAAGTAATGAAGAAAAAGAGCAATTTGAAGGCGAGCTAGTTCAGCTCCAGGGCAAAATCTAGCACCTCCTCCAAAGGGTGCATAAAATGGACTACTTCTCCAATTTCTCTTTTCCTTCATAATTGAGACCAAAACAATTAAGAAAAAGTACAAAAATTATATACAGTATTCACTAAAATGTTATGTGGATTAACCTCATTTTCAGGTTCCATCCATCTCCAAGGATTGAAACTTTTAGCTTCATTGTAAACCTTCTCATCTAAATGAACTGCTGAGAGAAATGGAACCACAAAACATCCTTTTGGTATAACAAAATCTGCTCAAAAATAGATAAGCTTTTGTCAGTAATTTATAGTATTAAAAGCTTTTACATGCATATCATAACTGCGAGTAAATATATAATTTCGTCACGAAATTGCAGTAACATATCAAAGTATCAATTTAGTCCTCCACATTATTGATATTTCAAAATAATCTTTAAAATTGTATAATATTAATCAGGCCCGTCTCTTTTTTTAGACTCTAGATATGTTATCAAATACATCCCCGACATTATTCTCTTAGTTCCAACTTTCAAATACAACGTAATGTCATTATAGTTCTCGCAAATACTAATGGCGAGACGAATCTGATTAACATTTTTCAATTTCAATGATCATTTTGAAATTTTGTTGGTGTAGGGACTAAGGTTGATGTGGTCCAACAGTTTCAAGACCAAATTGGATATTCATTCATGTACTAATATTAAATGATATCATTTTCAATGTAAGAGAGTTTATACTTGCATATACTAATAGGTTAACAAAACATTATTTATTTAAGTTATTTTAATCATATTAGTGGATACTGATATAAGTTCTTATACATTGAATTTTCATATTCCAACCACTCTCAAAATTGTGTACCTTGGTATTGAATGTCTTCTTTTGCTTCTCTCAGTAACCAAATTGCAATGCCACCAAGTCTAAGTGTTTCATCAATGACCTGTTAGTGGAAGACAAAATGAAAACTTAACAAACTGGTCTCTACTGAATATGCCAACTATAAATTTAATTACTATCTTTCAATTGAAAAATATTAATGAGATGAACTACCTCATAAAAAATAAGTTGAAGACAATCTGTTATAAAAAATAACCAAAAATGTTAATCACTTACACATTGAGTAAATGGCATTGCTTTATAGTCCTGCCATGTAAGAAATTCTTCTCCAGAATTAGTCCTTACAGAATCCTGTTCATCCTGTCCAAGTGAATTATTTTCAGAAATTAATAAAAAAAAGTTTTTAATTTAATTTTTTAATATATGATAAGCGCTTATAATATAAACGCTTAATTAAGTTGTTTGTCCAAACATGAACTAAATAAGGAAAAACAATTTCAAGATTAATTCTATTATACATACCAGAAGCTGCTCCATGGCATTAGGACATTGAGTGAGGAAATAGACTGCAAAAAGCATTGTTTTTGTGGTAGTTTCATTGCCAGCAAATAGAAGATTGATGATGAAGTCTGCAACAGCATCATCTGGCAAACTATCTTCCTCTATTAGTCTTCCAAGTACACCATTATTACCTTCTGTTGGAGGACCATTTTGTCTCTGGACCTCTATGATCTTGTTTATTTTACTTATGATTTTCTCTCTTGCCTGATATCCAAAGAATGTCACATCAATATTTGATTAATCTAGAATTATATTTTGCCAAAGTAATTTCATTAACATGTACAAATTTGCACAAGATAGAAAAACCCTTAAGATTAATAGATCAACATAACAATGAATGAATCAGTATTTCAGTACTTGAAATCGTAACAGTCGAGAAATTAGTCCCTTGAATTTACAAAATAGCAAATTAGTCCCTTAAATTAAAGAACGTCGATCAATTTAGTCCCTCCGTCAAAATATCGTTTTAGTAAACATTAATCAAAACCAATGAAAGAGTTACATATTGACCTGAATGAGTAGTCTTTTTTTGCATCTTGACAAGCATTAGAACCTTAAGACTGTGGTACTAAATTCAGAAAAAGGACTAGATTGACTACCATTGTTCTATTTAAGAGACTGAATTTCTATTTCATAATCTCGAGGTACTGAATTGACCGACTCTTACAATTTCAAGCACTAAAATGCTGATTTACTTGCATAACAATCAACAAGCCAGATGAGAAACAATAAACTTATTTCTTTGAAATGTAGTTCAACATTATGTAGCTAAACAATACTGACTTTTTAACGCTCTTTTGTTTTCTTTTTGCAATTCTATTCTCTTTATATATCATTTGTCTAAAAGTTTACTCGTGGTACCTTCATAGCAGTGTGGTATGAAGAGCCAGGGATGTTGATCGGAACGGATAGACAGCCATCAACGAAATCAGAAAACAACTGAGCCATTTCATTGACTTGAGACTCACTTGAAACCCCTAATAGTTGATTAACCATTAAATTTATAGCCACCTGCATTGAATCATGCACACATTAGTTCAAAATGAGTGACTTGTACTAAATATTGATGGTAAGGATGCATTTACAAACAAATCATTTAGTTCTGGTGTTTCTTGTTTCCATTTCCACTGATAAATTTCTCATAATTGAAAATGAAAATGTTGTTCGAAAGTAAATGGATCGTTACCTTTCTACAAACATCTTGGAGAAGAATGACTTGTTGGTTTTTAAAATTGCTCAAAGTTTGGATCATGACATTTTGTATATCATTCATGAAATGGAACTTAAGCTTATCTAATCGCATCATATTCGATGCAATTCCATGTAGTTTCCTTTGCTGCTCTCCTTGAACTGTAATCACACCATTTTTACCAACCAAATCTCTAAAAGATTTTGGATAACTTGACATGAATAATTTGCCTTCATTTTGCATTACAAAACGGTTGAAGCTTGGATCAGATGACACCACTGCCCATTTTCCAAATAGGCTGCATGAAAATATCTTACCATACCTATGCCAAATGGAAGATTTTATCTGTTAGAAAACAGCATTGTGACTGTGGATAGCAAAAACTAGAAGTATGTTTAAATTTCTCGACACAACAGCGCTATAGCACCGCTATAATCTCTATTTGGCTATGTTTTATACTCATAGCGTATCGCGGAACAATAGAGATCTGTTCAAATGCTGCTATGATATAGTACTATAGTGCCCCCAATCGTAAGGACTAGAATGACATTAAGTTGGTAATATCGTTGATTAATTTGAAATTAACAAACTCAGACAAAGGACTAATGTGATAACCATTAACAAACTCTACAATTTCAGGACCAACTTGTATATTTAATCAAATTTTATATTACTAGTAAATACCTTTGCACCATTTCTTCAACAAATTGAGGAGGATGAGAACTTGCAACAGCATTGTACCAATTGATACTGTCACCTATCAAAGGCCAACCTCTCCTTCCTGGTGGTAATCTGCCTATGCTTTTCTCTTCCTTCTTTTTCTTGATTTGAATTACTTTTGCAAATATTGCAGTGAACATAATCACAATGATCATAACTAACCATGTTTCTGAAATATTTTCTCTCATTTTCTGTTTGAAATAAAATAGAGAAAAAAAAGAAGATAATTACACCTCTCTACCTTGCAGAGAAATTAAATATTTATAGTGTGCTACACAACATGGCAATCACTTTTTCAATGCAAATGTGAACTTATTATTATAAAAACAAAATAAATAAATAAAAGAATTTATATGTAACTGGTGAACATGCTTAGTTGACCTTATGAAGATCTAGTAGGGCCATGTTAACTTGGTCTTCTAATTCATGAATAAATCATTCTCAGAATCTTTTTTTTTTTTTCCAAAACAAATTTGAACACATAAAGATACAAGAAAATTTAAATTAAATGAAAAAAGTTGGAACAAGTTCACAAGCTAACAACTTTTTTTAATTAATTAATATGAATCTAATATTTTTTTGTTTAATATGCAATCTAAAGATAATCACATATATCTAAGACTTGGCTACTAATAATACTCCTACAACAATTTCAACTATATGTAAGATTTGATGACTCTTCCATAATCCCACTTACAAAAATATCAAATCTTAACAAATAAATGATAGATACTATGAATCTTTATGATGTGTGAGGCACTTAAAAAAAAAGTGATAATGAAAATAGAGCAAAGCAAAGGGTTTCTATTGTAACCTTCTGGTTTTGCTGATGAAGTAATATCATACACAAAATTAAGAACTTTGTGTGTATATTCCTTATAAGCTTATAGCTTGATTTGAAGAGAAGGAGATTGAAGTATCTGCCTTGTAATGATTTTGTTATAATCTGAATATATAAGGAAAATGGTGTCTTAAACTGGTCCAAAATAGCACTTTTTTGGTATGCATTTTATATGTGAAGTTCAAATTCTTGAGCACAAAATAAGGTGTATAATCATCAAGTAGGAAAGGTTGTCATAGAGAAAAGTTAGCTAGAGTTTGACTTGTCCATTTTACGTTAGATAGTTATGTGGTAATGAATTGAACAATTTGTCTTATTCAAGTGATGGACACAAATTTTTGTAAATATTTGTTTTCTTCCATATTTAAACAAAACTACAATCATATTCTAATATGAAACATAATTCACAAAAAAAAAAAAAAAAACACATCCTAATCCTAATATGAGTATTTTTACCATTTGAGAAGGAAAGACCTAGAATAGGTGATCCTAATATGAGTATTTTACTTATACTTAATTGTGCTTATCACATTTTTAACTTATTAATACAAATAACTGAACAAAGAAAATGACTTTTGCATTCAATAATGACTTGTTACACTATTTAATGAGTTTAGATGTCCTGTTTTTTATTTATTGATGAAAGTTCACCATTATTAATATGATCAAACTCAATCCAACTGGGTTGACCTTGTGGTATTGACTTGAAACTCAATAGTGTGCTTTTCTTCAAAGTCTCAGATTTGATTATCTCCGGTATCAATTTAGGTAGGTTAATTTAGTTTCTACAAAAACAAAAAAAAAACATGATCAAACTCTTTAAGTGAGTGATCTACACAATATTGGCTAAAAATATTTATGTTTTAAACTTTAGGTGCATTAAAATTAATCTTAATTAGTATATTTAGCCCATTCAAAAGCAAGATGAGTAAACAAAATCTTAGTTTCTCTTGATTTTTTTTATAGTCGGGTATACTTTATATCAATGTTTTTAAAATTAAACCAAACTATTCGAATAGTAAATCAACATCGCCTATAGTTGAATTATTTGATCAGCTTGATCACAGTCATAGTTGAACTATAACCCAAAAGTCATGCGGGTTTGACGTTCAATTTGAGTTTTAAAGTACTAAATCATAGATATGTCGTTTCTTGCTTATTTTTCACATAAATAAAGACATCGATGCATGTTGAGTATTCCAATGATTTGCGAGAATCCTATTAATACAATTTTACAAAAATTACACTCTATAACTTATGCAACGGTTCATTGCGACTCTCAAATTCACCGCTAAACAAACTCACACTATATAAGACCATAAATTTAAAAAAGTATCTACCTAATTTTTGGTATATGTGTTAGCATTGTTTTATCTTTACGAAGTGAAAAACACAATCCATTATCCATTTCAGGAGGAAAAACATTCTGTTGCTATGTTAGGTCACAAATAATGGGTCTAATTGGAGGTGGGTTATCATGGAGCCACTAAATGGACAAGTCAAAAGTAAACAAAGCTTTGAATCCCAATTTTAAGGCCTCTTTTCGGGAATCAGCACCCTAAAAAGTTTTGCAGTAAATTATTTAAGTATACGAATGTTGAAGGCTTATTGGCTGGTTTATTATACACACACAATAATTTTAAATGCCAGCAACAACCAGCCAAGCAAACATTGTCAGATATGTCAGCAAATCAGTGTAGTTTGCTTCAATGCCATACACAGTTTTTCTTAAAGTACTTGGTCGCCAAACTTGACACACAATATGTGTAGAGAAGAGAGATACAGTGAATATAAACTTACACTTTAATATATCAAATGTTATAATACTCCTGAACATTTGAGTTGTATTGATGGAATATATTGGGTTCTTTCATATTAGAAGAAACATATATCAAACTTACACTTGGACTGGTATGGAGGAGCATACCACGTGGACTCTCTTATACATTGATCATTCAACATTTACAACTCAGTTTGATCGTTCAGGTTACGTGAGCTTCATCTGCTTTTCTCAGCTTGATCGTTCAGGGCACGTGAGCTCCACCGTCAACATCACTAGCTCTCTCTTTGGTCGTTGTCTAAGCAACATTTTGGTCCTCCTCTTAAAAGTATCCCATAACGTGTCACGTGTCCTACACAGACAAGTGTGTGAGCTGTGTGCTCTTGACTCCACACGCCTTGTACGAACAAGCAGTGCAAAGAAACATGATCAACTCCACGCGTACATATAAGCCATATGGACCTCAGAGGGTTAATGGGCCTGGACATCCAAAGAGAGGTCACTAGTTCAAGAAAGTGAAGCCTATAAAAGGAGACACCTAGAGAACAGTAGGGGGCGAAATCATTATCTTGATCAATGTATTTTTCATCTAAATCTTATTCAAAATGCTATTGAAATTCCATCTAAAACATTTCACCGAGCAGTTAACGTGTTGTAATTAACTTGTGTTTACATACGTGCAACAATATATGTTCCAATTTGAGGTAAAAAAATCATTATTCACCTTTTATTAGTATCTACTCGTGGTAGAATTCTAAGGGTTTGGCCTAGCAGAAAAAACAGATATTGAATCTATGTGGAATTGAATTCTAAATATTTTAAGTTTGAACTTCGCTAATGCCTTGAAAAGAAATATATGTAAATGTTTTTTAAGTTCCAAGGTCTTCTTTAACTTAAACTGATACAATTCTACTTTTTTTTTTAAAAAGAAAATAGTGTTTCTTCTACCTTAAACATAGGAAGTGAGACCATAATAATATTTAGTTAATTATTATATGGATAATCGATTGGATAAGATTTTCGTAGACTAATAAATATTTGTATGATATTCTGCATCAAATTCTCACATCCTCTTTATATTTATTTTATTGTATACACCAAAACAGTTCAGTATTTTTTTAGTTCCCAGTTCCCACCAGCCAGAAGGAATAAACTAGCAAACGTATGAAAAGCTGCTTAGTTATAAAATACTGTTAAAAAAAATTGTTATAAAATACTGTTAAAAAAAAATTCTAGAAGCATTCTGATGCTGTAGTTAAGGGCTAATATGAACAGCTTATTCAAATAAACTGAGATACGAGAATCAGATATAAAATTGACATTGCTTTGACATTAAAAAAATAGTTGAGGAATGCCAGGCTTATTGTATGTAAAAGCCACCCTATTAATTTTATCAAATATAAGCATCTTACAGTTAATTAAAATAAACCAAATACGTGAGTTCTAGTTATCTTACAAAATCAACCAATATCTGTCATTTTTCTATTTTATACTACCATGCTGTGCAAATGGTTAGGCAACTTGATGTAATCAGTGATGCACATTGTAACAAGCCATACATCTTTGTTTGCTACAAAAGTGTGTCTATATATATATATATATATATATATGTATGTATATATATATATATATGTATGTATGTATTTGTGTGTGTGCATCCTACGCAATCTAAACAAATATATACTATTCAATTCAACAAACAGTTGGACACAAGAATATAAAGCCTCTCATTACATTCAAGTATCATCATTCATCACATTTACACTTTCAACTTAACAGCATTGTCTTGAAACCTAGGTGCCACAGAGGCATGAAAAACTATAACTCAAGACAACTTTTCTTTGGAAATTAAGAATGGACTTACCTTTAATTTAAATAACATTTATTTGAAATTAAATTAATAAATAACCATACATCACTCACTTCATCATTTCACATTAGACACGAGTTTTTTCATGACATTGCAATTAACGAAATGAAACCTTTGCACCAGCTCAGTCAACTCAACTATATGGATATCCATGAAAGAATGTCATCATAAACATATACCTGATCTTGGAACATCATATATTTATTCTTATTCAAAACTCAATGCTGTTATTTATTGCATCATAAAAATAAATCCCATTGCTATTAATTGCATTGGGATGGAAGCAAACTCAACAATACCCAGCCTTACATGTCATTTATAACCTGAATTGTTGTTCCCTATGCCAGATACTAGCAATAAAATATACTATATTAGTTATTAGTATATTATTATTATTAAAGGATAAAAGAAGGTTAACCAATTCATACACAGCACACATTCAGCAGCATGAGGATGGAACGTATGGTAGGCAGTCCTAACATAAATGTTGGACATCACATTCTAATCTGGCAATGTTGAAAACATTTTAGAGATGGCAGATGGCAGATGGGAGGCTAATTACATCAAAGGTTTTAATATGAATGCACTAAGTAACGAAAATAAGCAGCATATCAATCAGCATCTATGTTAACTTTTGATTTAACCCTGAAAAATAACAGTAGTTTCTATTCTAATTTCTAACCACAGAAAATCATGATAATGCTTTGCAAGTTAGCACGGAAGTATAATTAGGATGACAGGTAACCATTATACTTAATGTGGAAGTTCAAAAAATTACATATCATAAAACCCTACCACCTTCAATTCCTCTGTGTGAGTCTTCATTACCATGGGACAAAAATAGCATTCCTTGAAAATCAGTTATACTCTCAAGTTGAATATTCTTCCAATGCTCTCTAAAATGCAAAATCATAAATAGATGTGACAACTGACCTTGGCTGCTTTGCACCCTTCACACCTTTCTCATCAGCTCAAACTCGCACGTAAACATTGTAATCCATGAAAACAATTTGAGTAGGGGATTAAATTGCAACATCTTGAATTTCCTTTTCTATTGTTCACAAATCATTTACAATGTGAAGCTAATTTACTCAATTGGGAATCAAAGTGCTTTTGATTTTTTTACCCTAAACGGGGGCAGTGGAATAGTAGAACTAGAAACCCTTTCAAATGTTTTCCATTTGAAAACTGCAGCAAGATAGAGCACAGAAGAAACTTGGCTAAGATGTTGAATGATAGCAAGAAATATAATAGAATTTGCAGGAAGGATACCAGGTAATGACTAAGTCATGCATCTCATAAAGCATACACATACCATCAGTTGCAAAAATATTGAAGTGCTTGCAAGCTGCAGCATAGAAGTTCACAAAGCTTCAGAACTTTTTCCAGATGTTTAAGACACCATCTGCAAATGACTTCAGATTTCCCCACAAAGTTGATTTGTCTGATGCAACTGCAACACTGCTCTCCCTCTTGTTAGAGCTATCACTAGATATTGGGAAAATGAAAGAAACCTCAATATCCTATAGCAAAAATTACTGGAAAGAATAATACGACGTGACCTGTAATTTGTAAGTTAATGCAAAACACAGTTGTATGTCCTTTGCACGAAAAATCATCCATTAATGCATACTCCAGATAGAATACATACATTAGTTCTAATAAGACTCAAGAAATGCTATAACCTATATTAATGTAGCAAGAAGATTTAATACAAGTTACCTATTTTGGTGCTTTGAAATAGTTTATCAATATTTTTATGCAAAAACACAGGAGCACAAATGGAATATTTAACTGCTCAACTACTGTGGAGATATGTGTAATAAATATAATTATTGATTGAGATATTGTATTCCTTATTTTCTTCTATGTAAATATTCCTTATTTCCCTGTGTATATCTCTTATGTAATTAGTTAGATATAGGTCAAATTGAATCCCTATAATCATAGGATTTTCTTTGTACGTATTTTCATTATAAATAGAAAATGCTGAGAGCTAATCCCTCAAGAAATTCAGCATCAAAACCTTGCTCTCAACTATATCCAAGCGTGACATCACCAAACCCAATTCATAGCATTCAAATGACATACACTAGTGCTGGTATTTTTGAAGAGATAATGAAAATAAAAATAAAAACACTGTAATAGTCATAATAATGAAGCAACAGGTATCTAAATATATTAGAGAACTTACATTTTTGACTCATCCAATTTCAAAGACCCTTGAGATTGCTCCTTTTTATGCTGTGGACTATCCACAACAGGTAGGTCTTGTGCACCATCTTGCACTTTTCTCTCAAGTCCTGCTTTGTCAAAACTTTTAATCTCGATCATTGGACGGGTTTTTATATCTACAGACTTAGAATCATGTATCTGATCTTTGCTGCAACTACTGCCAGATTTTTCAACTGTTGGAGCAGAAACCTGTTCTATTTCTTCTTTCAGCTGGTGTATTTCAGGTGCAACATAATCAGAAGGGCAGCTAGATACAGCTTCATCACTCTTAACATCATTTGTCACCTCGGAATTAGAATGGGAAGCTTCGCCATACATGTCTTCCAAGGCAGGTTGCTCCCTTCTCTTATCAATACTTACTGGTGTAGATATGGTTTCAACTTCATAAGACAACCTTCCCTCCCAAGAGGAAGTCTGTGGCCCTTTCTTTTCTTCAAGAAGCTCACAACTAGTGTTCTCTTTGTCATCTAAAAGTACCGAGTGAGAATCATTTTGGATAGGCCTGTCTTTGGTAGTCTCAATATTTCCAGATGAAACATTCACAGATTCAGCAGTTTTAAGTTCACTTTCATCTAATACTTTTTCAACTAATATCTCATCCGTGCTATTTAAAGATTTCACTTTGGACTTGTATTTTAGTTCCTGAATGATGTCCCGAACAGTATAATAACTTCCACCAACTTCTTTCTGGGTATAATTTATTGCTGGGAATTTTCCAGCATTCTCTGATTTATACCTGCATAGAGAAAATAAATTCAATTCTTTCTACAATAACAGGAGTCCACACAGATCATTTACTTGTTAATCAAAATCCAAAACTGATGAGAGCTTCAATATGTTGACATTATTTCAAGAGATAATAATGAATGAAGGGGCATTTAAGAATGTCACACTTTTCTCCACGTCTATTGGAAAATAAGGGAAATTCAGCTCATCGTCACACAACAGGACAACATAAAAATTAGAACACTTCTTGCAAGGAATAAAACCAACACAAGAATGTGAAAATAAGTACATGATTGGTTATCCCAGCATGAACTAACCCATTAAATGATCAGAAACCCTAAGGTAGGACAACTTAAAAAGAAGTTACATAAACATACTATTTTATTGTTGATCATAGACAAAGGTTTAGCTATATAAGGAGCACATTTGATACACAATAAAAAAAAACATGACCATAAAAACAGTTCAATTATTGTTCATACAGGCTATAAAGTTGCGGTCCTTGCTTAGTTTTTTTGAGGGGGACAGATATGTGTATGTAAATTATGTCAGTTAAATGTCTATAAATATAGCATTGTAGCTCAGCAGAAAAATATATAACGAAAACATAGAGAACATAGATCACTCCAGGAAGACACAATTGTTATTTTATGAGGAAATTAACAAAGCAGAAATGCAAATAAGTATCATACAGGAATCAATACCAAGACCTTTCCTTAAGGGTCTGTTTGGTTCAACAGAGGGGATGGGTAGACCCTTGTAACATTTGATGTCACATTAAATAAATGGTATTTAAGTCCAAATTTTAAACAAATACTATTTCCCCTCCGAGTTCCTCCACTCTTGGATGGGAGCCAAATCTCTTTCAAGTGAATTTTAGTTCCCCCTACATTCTCCACTACTCCCCTCCAATAAATCAAACCAAACAACTAAATTTAAAATAAGTCTTCTCCTTCCCTCCCAAACAGACCCTTAAAAACTAGGCCCTTAGAAAACTGAGAACAGGATACAAAGTGAAAAATGAGACATCTTTGTACCCAAAACTGAACATAAAAACAGAAAATGTTTTCTGAAACCAAACGAACACTTAAGATTCCAAATCGATGTTACTTAGTGAATTCTAATTTCACCAGGAAACAAAGCTGGTATATAGGCCAACAATGCATACATTTCATGTCAAAATCTATGAAGACTGACACAACACTAATGCGTCAACACCAGTAAAAATTTGAAAAAAAATGAATTAATTGAATGTAATCACATTTGTTGGTGTCAGACACCGACACATATCGGACACCAGGCACACCTTCCATCAGAAAGAAGTGTCAATGTTACAAAGGCCAAAATCCCACAATGTGCATAATGCATGAAACATCATAATATAATAAACAAAACCTTCTACTTCAAAAGAAACATAGAAAATACTTAAGATGCCAAATCCATATTATAATGTCCGAAATTAAAAAAAAATATTATAATGTCCATAATTAAAAGAAAAAAGTGAGTTCTCCCCTCCAAAACCCTCCATCCAAACATACCCATAAGATGCCAAATCCATGTTACTTAGCCAATTCTAATTTCATCAGAAAACAAAGCAGGTATGGGCCAACGTATGCACCTATCTCTATTACATCCATACATTTCATATGCCAAAATCTATGAAGTACCGACACAAACACGACACTGACACGTCAACACCCGTAAAAATTTGTAAAAAAACGAATTAATTGAATGTAATCACATGTGTTGGTGTCTGACAACTCAACTTGTGTCTGGTGTCCGACATGTTTCTAGGAAACAAAGCTGGTATGGGCCAATGCATGCACCTATCTCAATTACATGAAACATTTCATATGCCAAAATCTCACAATGTATCATAACACATGAAACATTAAACAAAAGCTTCAACTTCAAAAGAAACATAGAAAATACTTATTCACAAAAGACTCCACCATAGCTCTCCGTTCATGTTTAGGAACCCTCGAACCGTTTCTCCGCGGACGGATATCTTCAGTCTCTGAAGGAACACAAGAAGCAGCAGCAGCATGTGACCATCCACGCCACTGCAACTGTGATGATTCAACCTCAAAAGACACTGTCAAATAACACAACAGATATTATCATGATCACATAATTTCTAACACAATAAATTTTCATTTTCATTTTCATTTTCAATTTCAAGGTTGATTCGAAATAGTTGCATTAACAAAGAGAAGGTAAAAATGACGTGATTAAGAGAGAAAAAAAGAAGAAAGTTACAGTGATTGGATTTTGGGGTGAAATTGTGGATTTTGCGGAAGGAGGAGAGTGTGTTGAGAAGCTTCTTTCTCATGTTTGTGATTAGGTTATTCTTCGATGTGATTTTCTGCAACTTCGATTTTCATGTATGATTTTACAGAGAGAGAGAGGGTTTAGGGTTTTGCAGGTTAGTTGCTTTGTTCAAATCTCAAAACGGCGGAGAAATGGTAATGGTTTTTCGTCGTTTTACACAATTTTCAAAATTTCTGAAGTGAAGAATAGTTCAAGTCCTTCATATAAATGGAAAACTCAATTTAGTCCTCTAATAAAAATTAAAATTAAATTAAAAACAATCCCTTCAAAAACTAATTTGTGTGAATTGTAAACTAATTTGTGTGAATTGGTCATCTGGTAGTTAGAGATGGAAATATGTCATGTCAGGCCAGACTTTGATAGGCCTGAGTCTGACCTACGAAATTTTTAGCAAGCTTGAGTCTGGCCTATTTAAAAGTCTGGATTGGCATGTGAGTCTATTTACAGACTTATTTCATATTAAAGTCATTAAATATTAAATTTTGTCTATTTTTAAATAGGTCAAATAGGTCTTATAGCCTATTTCATCGTAAGACTTGTCTATTGCTATAAGGTCTTAAAAGCATATTTCACTGTAAGGCTTCAAAACCTATTTAAAAAGTTCATTATTTGAGTTTTTTTCTTGATTTTTATTCTAATATAAATTATAATTTAATATAAATTTTAATAATATGCATAAATAGGTCGGCCTATCAGGCTTCGTAAGCTTTTTTTATAGCCAAAGTCTGGCCTATTTACTTAAATAGGCTTTTTCAAAAACTTAAGCCTAACCTATTTATATAAACATGTCAGACCAGGCCAGGCTTAAAGAGGCCAGGCCGTAGACCCCTATAGACCAGTCTGACCTATTCCCAACCCTACACGTAATTGTATAAACTAATCATTTGTATCTGTATATTTAATTAAACAACATTTCATTATCCTTTTACATTCTTTTTTTATTGGTGTATTTTTGTAATCTAATTAAATTATTTTTTTACTCTTAGATTGGTTTCTCGTGGGATTGAATCAAAGTTTCCTATCAAAGTCATACGAGACATGTCTAGTCATAGGAGACATGTCTACTGTATCAAAAAAAGATGAATTTCTTCATTTGTTTTCTAGGAAGACCATCATTGAGCTAAAGAATCATACTGAAGATGGTGTTTTTATAGTATGTGCCTATATAGATGAATTATGGTTTAATACATACTTTGGTCCCTTAATTTATTTTTGGATTTTAATTTGGTCCCCTAACTTTAAAATGTCTCAATTTGGTCCCCTAAGTATACCTCTGTTTACTAAAGTGGTCCCTTCTGTTAGTTTTTGTCAAAAAAACGTTAACTTTTTTGAAATGCCAACATGGACAAAGTTAACGTTTTTTTGACAAAAACTAACATAAGGGACCACTTGAGTAAACAGATGTATACTTAAGGAACCAAATTGGGACAGTTTAAAGTTAAGGGACTAAATTGAAATCCAAAAATAAGTTAAGGGACCAAAGCATGTGCTATAGGAAATCATTTAGAGGATTTGGTGATTACTATTGCAGTGGTTGTGATCGACATTATTTTAAACCTGTTCCAAGGTATCAATATTTGTCTGTTGCATATTTTCTCTGCTCCTTGTTTGTATATTTTAGTAGTTGTTCGGTTCTATGTTTAAAATTGTAGTATTTACTTGAATTTTAATTTTAAATATTTAAATTAACATTAGGTTTGACGTGAAGGTTAGAGTTAAAGATGATTATGGAGAAGCTCTATTTGTTATGTTTGATCATGATGTTCGTTACAATCTGCCAGTTGATTTTGATAACAGTTTTAATTCTATGGTTGATATAGTTGGGGATAAGTTTATTGGCTAAATTGCATTTTTGGCCCCTTAACTATTTAGCTAGTATCGTTTTAGTCCTTTAATTAAAATTCGATTTATTTTGGTCCCTTAACTTCTCTCCGTTGCACATTTCGGTCCTTTCTATTAGTTTTAATTCAAAAACATTAGGTTTTCTTCATTTTCTTCTGAGATTCTTGTTGTTGAAGGTTGATGAAGATGATATGAAGATGAAAAAGAGGAGAAGAAGATGAAGAAAATCTAACATTTTTGAATTAAAACTAACGGAAATGACCGAAATGTGTAATGAAGAGAAGTTAGGGGATCAAAATAAATCAAATTTTAATTAAAGGACCAAAGCGATGCTACCTAAATAGTTAAGGGACCAAAAATGCAATTTAGGCTAAGTTTATTGGTTCAGTTGGTTCTATTGATGGAAAACATTTGGTTGGTTTAATAAGTTGGATGTAAATGATGAGCTTGATGATTCTAACGTTGGAATTTCTTCTAAGTTGTTTAAGCTGGAAAGAAAATGGAGGTGATTTGAGAAGATGATTTGCTATGTTTTTGGAGCTATTATTGTTTTATTAACAACAACTACTCTTAGATTGTGAACTCTTTTTCTCCTTAAACCATGCAAGTATAATTTACCTAAAGATAATGCTTTCATTAATCACTTTAACATCCATTCTTCTACTTCTTATCACCATCAATTGTAAAACTTAATCGCTTGATATGCCTGGTTATTTTCATTTTATTTCATCTCATTTTTTAACTTTCTATGTGGGTATGCTTTTGTCTAATCACAAACTTTAGTTCAACCGAAATTTATTTTCATTCTCGGTATTATTTCATCAAAGGATATGCCTTTGTCTAATGAATCAAATTTTAATTCATCTAAATTTTATTTTCATTCTTCATGTTATTTCATCAAAGGATATACTTTTGTCTAATTACCTAAACTTTAATGCATCTGAATCTTATTTTCATTTTTGTATTAATAAAATTAAATATTACATAAATATATTGATTCTGACATTGTTTCGTATAATTCAATCAAGCGTAGTTTTAGCCGTGCAACGCATGGGTAATGGTATCCTAGCATATTACAAGACTCTTTTTAAGAGATTTAACATTGTTACATTTCTAAGCTGAATTTAAACACATGATTTTTAGTTAAGCTGAAGTAATCTCTTAACATCTAATTCAAGTGTCTTGGATAGTGAAAATAGTTTTTAATCTTCTAAAAATGTAAATCAGGATAACTTATCTTGTGAGATTGTCTCGATCTTCTTTACACTTTATTTAGTTGGAAAAAAAAAGGTAGAGGAAAGAAAATAAACTAATGACTGAAAAAAAAATAAAAAAAACGTATAACAAATCAGAAGAGTATTTAAAACTTTGGTAGGAGAGAAAATAAAAGAAAATGGTGATGGCCTGATGGGAGACAAATATAAAAGGAGTTTAATCACAATACATTGGCGGTGTAAAGTTACAATCCAAAGCCTTTTAAAAAAATATAATGGAGTTTAATTACAATACATTGGATTGAAGAAGTTTAACTATCATTTTTTGTAGTGAAAGTTTAACTATCATATTACATCATTTAAAGTCATGACTAGCATCACTAAAATAAGTATATATCCTATAGACTGAGTTACAGCCAAAAAATGCCTTATCGGCTAAGTTATAAACTTTCATATCAATCATCCATGTCCATCACCCTATTTTTAAGGGGAATAAAGTTGCATGTATGTTGTGGACTTAGTAAGATAATATCTTGTTGATACAACTAAGTTAAGGGTAAGTTTGTACCTGTAAGGCTATCTACTTACACATGTTCTCCATATTTCTATTTTTAAGTAAGTGGATGCTTGACCACATTTTTGTCATTCAATTTGTCCTTGGGTTAATTTTATCTCTTTTTAACCACTTCCTTTGTCACGCCACATATTTAGTTATATATGATTGATGGTCGGATTAGACAAGTGTACCAAATCGTTTACTAAGTAATAAAGTGATAAATATAGTATCGTATCCACTTGGATTGTCGTTTCGTCCAAAAAATTCGCATTATTTATTTTAAATTGACGATATAAAATAAAAGAGATAAGGGTTAGAGATTGCAATTTTTATCTGTTTGAAACATAGCAAGTTACTTGTTTTTTGTTGTAGAAAAGTAAGCATCGGTTATGACTCTTTGAATCTCTCCTATTTATTTCGTTGGATATTAAATAACATTCATGTCACGTTTAGTTATCTTAAGTAGACTATACAAGTAATGAGGTTGTTGGACCGTTCTAACCTAGTCAGTTGTCAAGCTGCACTTGTTGATCACACAGTGATCCTTACGTGTGGGGTCTATACTATCTTAGTTGATCTAGGTATATCCCTCAGATGGCTAACTGCACTTGTTGATCACACAATGATCCTTACGTGTGGGGTCTATACTATCTTAGTTGATCTAGGTATATCCCTCAGATGGCTAACTGAAACATAAACTTAAATTGGCATTCATAGGTTTCCAAAGACAATGAATGCCAATGTTCCCGAAGGTATTCTCATCTATGAATCTTAGGACACTCATAACACAATATCTTTCTCCTCTTGGTAGTTCTACAAACGGGCAGCCCTATCAGCGTTTACCTTACTAGGTTCACTCCCTTTGGTGCTTGTTTCAATAATTAATAATTAGTTGCATCCTAGGTTCAACATATTTTACTCGATATTAGTAATGTCACCTCATAAATACTTACTACTAGGGTTAACTCATTTTCGGTATCTTTCGTCTAGTTATTAATCACTTACTTCCTATACAGGTAGTTATTAGTATAAGGATATAAATATCAAGATATAAACACCGAGATAGTAATAACAATGTTAGGCCATGTCACAACTTAAGTACCTAACATATGGTTACACTTCGCCAGAATAAATTAATCATAATAAAACTTAATAGCGAACATAAAATATACTAAAATAAAACAACATTAAATTAAACAATTATCCAACAAAATAATAGAGGTTCATCTTAGAACCCTAGCCTATAGATATCTAGTTACACATGATAACTAAGACAAAATACAAAAAGATAAAAACATACCCTAGAAAAGATAGGAGAAGATATAACTCCGCCTTGGCTCATGGAATCGTCTTCCACTTGAACTGCTCGAGTTCCGAACGAGAAATTGTGAATGAGGAAGGTGGTATTTCTACCAAACTTGGGCTAAAAACATGGGCATGTAGGAGCGAAGATGTCACGAAAAGTGATTTTTTTTCACAAGAAACGGGTCGCCTAGGGGCATGCGCTTGTCACATGTCCTTTTCAGACTAAGGCGCCTAGAACCCCCCGGCATGCGCTAGGAGCTTTAGTGCATTAGCTCTGGGGCGCCAAGCGCCCTTGTGGTGCGCCTGGGTGCTTCAGTGCATTTCATGTGTTGTTTTGCCTATTTTATTTCACATGTTGAGGTGTTTTCTTCATTGTAAGATGTCTTGGAACTTGGGAACAGAATTCCTCCTTATGTAAAGTCTTATGAGGCCTCTTGAATCTTCATTCTTCATTTTCTTAAGGACCACATAAATCTTCGGATGTCTTGATTTGCCTGATTTCTTCGTGAATTACTTCAAGAACACCATAAAATTGCTATGTTTAGGGAAGAATAGAATTACAAACTCAAATATAGAAAACATTACAAATGTCCCAAAATCATAGCTAATTGATCTAATATCCGTCTGATATGTTGGTAAAACCTACTAAAATTGACTGAAAAACATGCTAAGAATAATGTAAGTTGACCTGTCATCACCTTTTTATTTGGTTAAATATATCTTGCTTCTCTTGGATTCTCATTAAACACTTCCATGAACTGAATAAGACATAACAATAGTCTCCAAGTTCATTATGAGTTAGTAGTCACGTTCAATCAACTTATTGCAACATTATTTAATTGTGATGTAGTTGATAGGCAAATACTTCCTATACGACCTCTAACATCCTCCAATTTCATTGAGACTTGGTAGTCATGTTCAGCCTCAAAATTGATTTAACTATCAACTGATTTTGATGCAGCTGTTAGTCAAATTGTTGCATTATTTCAAGGACACGAGATTTCTATCTAATTTAAGAAAGAGGGATGATGCCATATTCAGATTTTAAAATCTTGATGTTTAAACTATTTAAAATCTTGATGTGTTAAATGAACTATTTACACATCTGAAATTTAAATTTCGAAAGTGTAAAATCTAGAAAAATTATGTAGCCTTTTTAAACGGCAGGCTTCTCATAATAATCGTTTGGATTCTAGAATCCAAAAGAAACGGTCTTGATTCTAAAATTCGGATGTATAGTAAAAGAGTATTTTTTAGGGGATGCACAAGACATGTGAGGGTGGAAAAATTATTTCATTTTATAAGGATCTCCTTAGTATCGACATTTTCTTGTCATAGTTGTCAGACTTTAAAACGGACTTTTTTAGTGAACATTGACAAGAAAAGGTTCGTACAGAGTCCGAGTCAAATTTTAAACCGAATAAATTCTTATCAAGTCAAGCTTAAATGAATACATCTCAATTCATTTTCATCTTTAATGATATGTATCCTAAATTTTTACATTTAATAAATGAGTTTTATTGAAATATATGATGGCATGGACTTATCGGTGAAATTCGTTAGATAATTTTTTTTAGGGAGATTGGATATTTATTAGGTAATAATATTAAGTACCTATAAACAACAACTCAATTATCAAATATAACAATGAAAAAAGATATAATGATTTATGTAATCTCACCATTACATGCTGAAGTCTGTCCTTTCATCTCTGCTTGTTTATGCTCTTTTTTTTTTAAAGCTCTGTCATGTATTGTGTCCTCTATCAAATCTTTTTTTTTTAAGGGGGTGATGACCACAGGAAAATATCGCGGATGGACTGGAACTCTGTTTGCAGGAGTAAGAAGGTTGGTGGTTTGGGGGTAAGGAGAATTAGGGAGTTTAATATTGATATATTAGGGAGGTGATGTTGGCGGTTGTTGGAGGATACCGAGAGTTTATGGTTTAGGGTGTTGTCGGCGCGGTATGGTGCAGAGGGAGGGCGGTTGAAGGAGGTGGCGGAGAGGCATCTTTATGGTGGCGTGATCTCCATGCCTTGTGTAAGGAGGAGTGATTTAGCGATAATGTTAGTCGCTCGGTTGGTAACGGGAAGCATACACTTTTTTGGTCGGATGCTTGGCTTGGTGGGGTGTCGTTTAGAGTAAGGTTCAGTAGGTTATATGAGTTGACGAAGTTTAAGGGGAAATCAGTGTATGGTATATGTTAGTTAGGTTGGGGGGGAGGAGGGAGGGGCGTGGAGGTGGAGGCAGAGGTTGTTTGCGTGGGAGAAGGAGTTGGTGGGGGAACTTATGTTACTGCTTCATAATGTGATTTCGCAGGTTGATAAGGATAACATATGACTATGGACATTGAAATCATCTCATGATTTCTCTTTTCGTAGTGTTTATAATTTCCTAACTATTCAACCTCATATTGTTTCACCGGTGGCTGTTTCATCTCTTTGGCATAAGGATGTCCCTCTAAAAGGTGGTGTTGTTTGCTTGGCGGTTGTTCTGGGATAGGTTGCCTACAAAAGACAATCTGCTTCGTCGCATTGTTATTGATCACGACTCCAGGGTGTGTGTGGTTGGGCGTGGTTCGGTTGAATCATCCCATAATTTATTTTTACATTGTACACCCTTCGATCAGTAATATAAGCAAAAATTAACTTTTTAGATACATTCAATTAATGATGTATGTGGTCTTTATAATATGTCACATACATTATTAATTGAATGTATCTAAAAAATAGATTTTTGCTTATATTAGTGACCAGAAGGTGTAATATTTTTGGGTATGTATGACATTTTATCTATAGATGGCTGGGCATTTATGCGGTTGTCCCTTTTTATGTGACAGGTCATTTTAATCAATTCAGTTCTAGTGGTGGTACTGCAAAGGTGCGACGCTCAATATTACAGGTCATTTGGTTTGTTACGGTGTGGGAAACTTGGGAAGAAAGAAATAACAAGCTATTCAAAGATAAAGAATGCTCGGTATTACAGGCGGTTGATAAGATTAAGTCTTTCGCATTTATGTGGTTGAATGCGAAATTTGTTTCTCTTCCCTTCAATTACCACGGTTGGTGACTTAGCCCATTCACCATGTTGCGCATAGGCTAGTAGTTATTTTTTCTTGTTTTTATTTCTTGTACAGGTTCTTCTTGTAAATATTGTTTCGACTTTGTTGTCTTTTCCTTAGTACACCTTGTGATAGGAAAGAAACTTTAATTTAAGGGAAATGTTAACTTGTGCCCTTAAGACGCAAGTTAAGAAACCAAAGATAGAAACATTTTGTTGGAAATTGTGCATTCAACATTCTAAAAATTTAAAATCTTATCTTTTCAAGACAAAAGTTATGTTTTAATTCCATTTTTAGATTCTTAACTTGTGCACTAAGGACACAAGTTAAGAAGACCCTTAATTTAATAATATATTCCATTTTAGCATCATAAAAAAAAAACTCACAATTACATTTTAACTTGTGTAACTTCAAGTCTTGAAAACACTTGTGTAAATTATTTATTTCACCAAAATTTGCTTTGAATACTAGAAGTAGAGTATAATTAATGATTTTTTTCCGAGTGAACCATCAAATTTGTCCTTGAATTTTTACGCATCGGCCAACTTCGTCCTTCAATTATGTGAAATATCTTATTAGTCCCTGAATTTGTCAGACGTTCATCAATAATGTCCCTCCGTCCAAGTGCTCTGTTAGCCATGCTAATGTGGCGCCCTGCATGATGTGTTGTCTCTTACACGTGACAAGAAGGAAGCCACATGTTCAAGGACTAATTTGATTGAATTGGTAAAAAAATCAGTTTTCAGTTTTCTTTCTTTCTGCTTTTTCCATTTTGCCCCTGCATTACACATACCTCCTTCTTCACATTTCAGTCAGACATATCAAAAACGACCTTGACCCCTCACCTTCCCGCTAAAACTTTCTTCATTCTCACCCCTCCAAAATCATCATCCTCTCCGGCAATTCTCACTCATTGAAGTTTTTGTGTTCTGCTTGTGTTAAAGGTAACGCCTTTGCCTTTCCTGTACTTGATCAAGTTTTTTTTTCTTTCTTATTCACTCTGTTTTTGTCAATGTAATATTTCAGTTTCAATTGACAATGTAACACCCTGTTCACCCAACAACGTAATAATAAAGATAATTATATCAGAGTATTTCAACAACGGAGTATTACGCTACTTTTCAAAATTCCATAAATAGGAATAAACTATTTATTTCAAAACAACATAAATTCTCATAAACTACAGCGGAATAAATCTTCAAAAATTATAATTCAACGTCAACATAATCCTGGCACAAAGGCCTCAACAGTTATAAAATATTATTTTCAACAATAATAAACTCCCACGACATAGTCTTTTCATAGATAAGATACATAAAAGAATAAGGAAACATTTGCGACGACCCCCATCCTAATATGTATCAGATCCCTAGACACAGAGCCATTCATCCTACTAATCCTCATTACCTGCAAGTTACCCATAGGGAAGGCAACGTTTTCAAGTAGAAGGGGTGAGATACACGATCAATAATAAATATATATAATTCATCAAATCAATGAAACAACAACATCTTACAACTGGCATTATTCAATTCATATATAATGTGAATAAATATACACATATATAATAGCAACATAATTATCTTCAACAACATTAAACAACAGCAACAACAATGTCATTATCAGCAATGAACACCAACGACATGACCGACAACAACGACTACGACAATGCGACATCGACAGCGACAATTGCATTATGCATGTGGTACCATTTTACGCGCGTTGAATGCTAAGCATTCCAGGGCATAAGCCCCCAACAGTTGGATGGTTAAAGCATCCCAGGGCATGAGCCCCCAACAGGTGAATGATAAACATTCCAGGGCATAAGCCCCCAACGGATGTGAATGATAGACATTCCAGGGCATAAGCCCCCAACAGTTATGAGTATGCAATGAACTCGACTTGTGTATTTCAACATACAACTAGGACGACAGCAACATCAACATCTAGCATGCGTAATCAACTATGACATACCTTACGACTACAACTGAATAGGACTCGACCAAATTCTTACAATAAGGTTCATCAAAGATGCACAATTTCACTTAAATCATTCATTCTCAAGCAATAAGAAGTTTCTATAAGGTTTAGTACCTAATCAGGGGTTATACAGCTTAACATAAGCATTTTGGAGTACCCGGACGGGCCTCCTTAGGTATGAACCAAGGCCAGAATGCGGCTGAGAAAAACCTTCTTCGCTTAAGCGAGGCCCCTTCGCTTAAGCGAGCAAAACGCCGAGAGGGAGGGTGACTTCGCTTACGAGTTCGCTCAAGGCTCGCTCAAGCGAACGGTCTCGGCTAGGTTCTGGGCAACTACGATGAATGGTCACTTAAGCGACGGGAAGTTCGCTTAAGCGAACGGTTGTCTGGGCAGGGTAAGTCCTCGAATTCTCTAACCCTAAATCATCCAAAAACCCAATTTTGATCTCTGATTACCCAAAACATGTAAGCACAGATGTTTATGGGTTCAGTATAAAACATAGACAACAAAACAACACTGAAACAGGCAATCAACAACACAATTCATCCATTTTAGAAATTACACAAAACTTCTAAAACCTAGAAAACCAAGAACACCACAATTCACAAATTTTCAGAATTATATACGTTATTAGTGAAAGGAATCCCACCCTTACCTTAATTCAGCAACAATTGAAAGCCTACAACAATTTGATCCCTTCCTAGCTCTCCTCCTAGCCCTCTTGGTTTTTCTCCTCTTTTTTCTCAAAAACTCTCTTTTTCTCTACTGTACGTGAAAATGTTTGTCTGACTCTTTCCTTACTAACTCCCAAAACATAACCCCCCCCCCCCCCCCCCCCCCTTTTCTTTCTCTTAACTCTCACTTATTCCACCTAATTACAATTAATCCCCCTTAATTCTCAATAAATATTATTACTACTTATTTCTATTTCTCATATTTTATTTAAATAATAAAACAACTAAATAATTAAAATAACACATATCATATATTTCACATAGAATCATATATATATATATATATATATATATATATATATATATATATATATCAAATAAGTCATGCAAAATCATATAAACGATATTCAACATCATTTAAAAATAATAGAATTAAAATGAGGTGTTACAGACAATGTTCTGGCTTTTTTAATTTATTTTGTACATATCCTGCAAGGAACAATTTGATATCTGATTATACAATTCAAGGACTTATTTGATGTTTTTAATATAACGTATGGATCTATTTGATAAATAGAACAACAATTCAGGGACTAATTTGATGGAAATAATATTACAGAAAAGATTATTCAATCATCTTCAATCTCTTTTCATTAGAATTTTACACAAACCTAGAACAATACAATATCATGTTAAAAACCTCAAACAAGCAAATTATGACCAACACAAACTTAATCAACCTAAGCTCAATTCCTACACATTCAACTTTGTCCATCAATCTTTCTCTCTAAACCTCTTCATTGCAACTTTCCTTAGCCTTAGCCTTAACCATGGACTGAATTTGATATCTGATTATACAATTCAGGGACTTATTTGATGTTTTTAATATAACGTATGGATCTATTTGATAAATAGAACAACAATTCAGGGACTAGTTTGATGGAAATAATATTACAGAAAGGATTACTTAATCATCTTCAATCTCTTTTCATTAGAATTTTACACAAGCCTAGAACAATACAATATCATGTTGAAAACCTCAAACAAACAAATTATGACCAACACAAACTTAATCAACCTAAGCTCAATTCCTACGCATTAAACTTTGTCCATCAATCTTTCTCTCCAAACCTCTTCATTGCAACTTTCCTTAGCCTTAGCCTTAACCATGGACTGAACCTTCTCCATCAATCTTGTCTTTCTTCCATGACAATCACCAATTCCATTGTTTTTAAAAGTATTCTAGTTCTTCAGCTTCATCAACCCAAACAAAAAATTCACAATTTTCAACATGATCCTGTACAAAAAGAAAATTTGAAATCAGTATGTGTTGTTCAAACCAAGATGAAATCACATGTTTAATAGTTATACAAACCTTTGGCAGAGAGCAAGCATAGAATGACCTTCGTGGGATTTTTACAGTATTGGCTTTTCTAACAACACAAATTCTAGGACACCAACATTCAAGCACTCTCACATCACCATTAAACTTAGAGCTTGAAGATGAAGCTCGACTTTCATAACTGTTTTTTCCCATATTCCCACCCCCCATCATTTCAGATTCAATTTCAATAGTTTTGGTTCAAAAAATTGAGGATTTTACCTTTCAGATTCAATGTGAAAAAGTTAGGGTTTGATGATTTTTGAATTGGGGAGGAACTGAACTACTTATTATTGGAGAAGTTTTGGTGATTTTGGAGTGTAGATTGCAAATTATGTAATTAGGATTCCAATTTTATACAATTGGGGAAGAAAGAGCCGTTGGGGAAGAAAATATCTGTTTGGGAAAAAAGGATAAACATTTTCTTGAAATCAATCAGTTTAGTCCTTTGAAATGTTTGTTTTTTTCGGCCAAATTAGTCTCTGCCTACATGACATCTGCCATGTGAGAGGTTAACGGCCATGTCAACCCCGTTAACGCTCCTTTTGAACAGAAGGACTAACTTGATTGACATTTAACAAATTCATAGACTAAGTAGATATTTCGCATAATTAAGAGATGAAGTTGACCGACCCGTAAAAATTCAAGGACAAAGTTGATGATTCACTCATTTTTTTCCCATATAACGATAACTTTTTACCGTCATAGTGGTTCTGTCTATTATGCACATACGTCTCAGTTAGTTTTTTTTTAATGGACTAGTGAAAGTATTAGCTAAAATATTGGCATGATGAAATTAAACTCTTTCAGGTATTCTATGTAAGTATAGTAATATTTAGAACAGTAACGTTTGACAAATAGTATGATTAATCAATATAGCGTGCGTGTCCCCATGAAATCATGGCGATTAATGAATGGTCTAGTTTATCTTCCACGAAACCTTTTTACAGCTGCAGCATTTCCATTTTCCAATTACCTAAAGTCTCCACAATAATTGTTGCATTATTACGTCCATGTTTCTAAATGTTTTGACATATTCCTTGTGTCTTTAATTAAAACAAATCTTACCTACGAGTGTGTTTTCGGAGCATTATTTAAGAATCTCAAATTTAGAAAGTATTTTTTAAAAAACTTAAATGTTACAAATCACAATGTATTAATTACACTGATTTTAATAAAAACTTACTATTAAAGATTTTAAAAGAGTATCCTAGAAACACTCGTTAAACTTGTAAAAAAGACATTTCATATTAAAAAAAGTCATGCTAAAACAAAAGTAGAAAATTTTGTATTAAAAAGTAGAAAACATTAATTAACGTTTTCCTTGAAAAAAACTGTGTTAAATAAGTATAGCCTTAATTAATATCACTACTTTGCTTTGAAGTACTAAATGGTGCTGGAGATGCAAGCGGAGCATAATAGTTGTGGTTTATGGTGTTAGGGTCCAAATGTGGTATGTAAGGTGGTATAGTGAGGGAAGGAGGGTGCAATGATTCTTCATGATGGAAAGAGGTTGGCAGAATTAGGCGAGAGAATGAGTAGTTGGTTTGACAACAATTTAGTGAGGGTTGTTGGAGATACGACTAAAACCTTTTTTTGGTCGGATCCATGGTTGGAAGGATGACCACTATGTCATAGGTTTCGATGTCTTTCGATTTGGCAGAGAGAGAACTTGTTAAGGTTTATTGTTGATATGAGTGGTTTAGGTTGAGGAGTAGGAGGAGGTGCTTGTTCTTGGTGTCGGAGGTTAGGAATGGGAGGAAGAGGAAGTGGGTGATGGTTGTTGTATAATATTTGTTTTATCTTTTGATGTTTTAGCTCTTGGCACAAGTCTTAAAGAGTAATTAAAATATATAAATATTTGTATGTTTTAGACTAAAAAGTCCTTATTTATTGTCATACCCCAATTTTTGACCCAAGATCCCACCGGCGCGCGTCATTCGACCCTGACTTCTCAGTGAAAAATTCGATAGAGAGGTATTTTAAAATACCTCATTTTTAGCTCCGAGTCAGACCCTCTCTTTATTTTTTTTGACTCTTTAATCTTTTATTTCAATTCATTTCCATCTTTTATTTTTTCAATTTTTATTATTATTCATTACCTTTATTTTTATTTCACCTTCTCATGTTATTTTACTTTTAATATTTATCTCTTTATTTACTTTTATTTTTATAAGTCAAAAAGAGTCCAAATCAAAAAAAGAAGTCTGCCAGGTAAGCATCCAAATCCGAGTCCAGCATACGCGTCCTCTTATTCAAATCCCAGCCAGACTTTCAGCTAAGCTTCAACAAACCCTAACCCTAACCCACACACTTTAAATTAAACCCAGCACACAACGCACGAAGGGCCAAAAAAAATTCACAATAGGAAAACCTGCAAAATCACAAACCAGTCGTCGAACCATTCCGATCACAACATTTTTTAATTCATTAACACAACCACTCAATTTCAACATCAATATACCAGATCTATCACCAATTCACAAACACCGAATTCAACAACCAAACCCAGCAGTCAACATTACCGAACCACGCAACTCCTTTTTCCGGCAAACCCATCTACACCGCAGCCACACTATCACCGTTGCAGCCCTCGCGGCCTCACACCACCGTTGCTGGTTCCCTCTCGCAGGCCACCATGAGCACCACCGCCGTAGGCCAGTACTTCAACACAAGTCAGAAACCGCAACCAACAAACCCAGATCGGATTTAACATCAATTAAAAGGTAGTACTTTTTTCCTTTTTTTAAAATTTTTAGATCCGGGCTGTATACTGTAGTTTTGGTTCGATTTGAGTGTAAAAAAAGAGTAAGAAGAGGGAGTAGAAGAGAATAAGCAAAAAAATTTAAAAAAATAATAACATAGGGTTCCGACGCGGTGGTGCCGCCGTACCGGCCAGCCAGCCACCGTCGGAACCCCTTACCTTGCCGTCGGGGAAGAAGAGAGAGAACAGAGCGTTAGAGAGAGATGAGGGAGGAAGAGAGAGAAAAAGAGTTAGAAATGGATTGAATTAGGGTTACAGCCTTTATATAGGCTTCCCTGTGCCTATGTGGGATGGTCCACGACCCTCCCATGCGCCCTCACCTCCTGTGCGTTTGATCCAGATCAAGGACCCCTGATGCCCTGATCCTTGATTTGATCTGGGCTGTCTGATCTTGATCAGACGGCCCCGATCAAATCTTAAAGCCCAACGCGCCTTGCACTTCTTAAGGCCCAGTTCAGCATTTTTTTAATTACTGCATATACCATAATACTGTTGCACCCCCCGCATTCATCTTTTCTCTTGTCTTTCCAATTTTTTATCATGTCTATTTCTCCATGCATTTTTATTTCAACTGCATTTTATTTTACTGCATCTTATATTATTTTAGTTTACTTTTGCTTCCTATTTTATCGTTAAGCATTTTAAATTATTAGTTTGTATATTAGGCTTAAGCGTATATTACAAGAACGTAGAATGTAAATAGGCTTTAATGTAATTATTCTTCCCGCAGATCCTAGAATGTATTAATAGGTTTTTGTAATAGCTTAGGTGCATGTGTGCGTGCGTGGGTGTATGCCTTGTCTTTTGTGCTTTGTAGTTTAGGTTAAAGGTCCTCATGTGGTCCAACGCCACCATGAGTTCCCCACGTTTTTATTTTTTCCTGCTCCGTTAGTTTACTCTTATTCCAATTATTTGAAAACAACAAAAAAAGCATATAACAAAAATCACAAAAAATATTTTTTTAAACAAACCTTGATCTTAAATCAGGTGATCCTTTTTTATTTTCTTTTCTTAATCAAATGTCAATCAATTTAACTTTATTTTGAGTTCACTTTCTTTACTATTAAAAAACACAAACAAATACTCATTTGCCACTTCGGCTTTCTTTCATTTTAAAACATTTTCAAAAAAATCATTAAAAAACACTCAATCAGTCAAACGCAATTTCTACTCCGAACTACGAGGTTTTGATCCCTCACGGGTACGTAGGCAAAGGACACTCGTCCTTCCAAATCAATAAAAAATGTAGATAATAGGCTTCTCTTTTTTTTCTTTTTCTTTTAATCACTTTAAATCCATCCTCAAAAAAGCAAGCAAGTTTATAGCACAAAAAAGTAAATAAAATCAAGAGGTTCCCATAGAGTACTATGAATATTTAGGGTGCTAATACCTTCCCTAAATATAACCAACCCCCGAACCCTAAATCTCTTCAAATATGGGGTATTTGAACTTTTTTCCCCTTTTCTAAATAATTTTAAAAGTTCAGTCGTGAAATAATTAGTGAGTCAAAAGTTAATCAAATAGCCTTGATCTCCGAAAAATGACGCGACATTTATAATTAAATTCAGATATGATAAGTCAAATGTCACAACTCATTTAACAGTTTTAGGTGTGTTTTTCAACAAGGGTAAACTTGAAAATAAATATTAAATATACTAAAACATCAAATATTGTGAAATATAGTTGAAGTTCTAAAACATCGAAAGAAAGAAGAGAAAAAACAGAATAAATAATACTTTAGTGTTGTTTCCAAATACGGCATTTGTTGATTTTGACACTTCAGTTTCATATTTTTCATTTTGATGTTCTGAATAAAATAATATGAAAACTCTAATAAAACTTCACAAATATTAAAAAAATTGTTTGACAAATATTTTTGTCTCAAATATGTTTGGCTTTTGTGTATAATAATTTAATTTAATATTCACAAATTTGTAGTACTAATGAGAGATATATTTAAAAAAAAAATGACAATTGTGTTACTCTATCTTATATACTAACAAACAATAAAATTTGGGCTATCTTCCCAAATCACCAATTTACTAAAATAATCCAACCGAAATACACTCTTAAGAAGTTGAAAAATGCAAATGAATAAAATAAGGTCGACAAGGTAAGCAAACATGAAAAGAAAGTGTCCAAATTGTAGTCACAACCATTGACATTCCTTGATTCCCACGATGTCACTACATTTCACACAACACACATTTTTTTTATTTGAAGTGATATTTGTATAGTCATTTTGAGACAATTTTTAAATAATTTATTTCTTGTACTTTTTTTTCTTCTTTCTTGTTTTTGATCAATATAAGAAAACTATTTTTTAGCGGTTAAATATTCTGTAGAATCGAACCTTTTTGATTCTATACTAACGGAATCTTAAGCAGATGTTGATGACTTCGAGATTGATGACCGGATCGGCAACGGATAAAAAAAAATCTTATCTGCCCCCCTCGAACTAGAAAGAGAGAATAATAGAGATCTAATAAAAAGTTGTCGTAAAAATTGTTATCAAATAGTTGTATAAATATCATTTATCTTTTTTTCTTCATCAACAACAACTCAATTATCAAATAATTAATGAATTGAAAACAATATCCTCTAAAAAAAACAATGAAAGTAATATATCATGCAGGATCCTATATTCCTATATGAAAAGCTGTCATCTTGTGTCACTAATTATAATTATATAAATCACACATAGAAAATAAACAAAATGTCCTTGTTCATATTATGTGTGTCCAACACTATGGTAAGCATCTTTTTATTTTTTTCCTTGTCAACTTCGTCCAATTAAAAAAAAATTAGATAAAAAAGAAGCCTCTAATATAATATGATCATGTTCCAGCAGTGTTACCATATGAGTGGTTTCATTTGCCTTGTTATCAATTTGCAATAATATTAATTTTCCTTAATAGTAAAAAAAGTTGGATTAACCTGCTACAATACCATGTTAACCTCAAATTTTCATTCTTAAACCTTTTATAGAAGGTCCATATTAGAAACACACCAAAGAAAGAGAAAAAAATATGATTACGATTCTATTGACCCAACTTGATTGGTTCCAAAACTTATGTTTTCAGAAATTTTATCTACTATGGACATAAATTTTTTATATATGTTTTTGTTTTTTGTTTTATTGAACATAGTCTTGAGTATTGAAATTGAAATCAAGGATTTTCATCCACAAGAAAGAGATGCTTTGTTACTTATAAGGGATTCTTTAAATTCTTCATCTATCAATTTGCATAGAAATTGGACAGGACCACCTTGTATAGAAAACAATCATAGTATATGGTTTGGTATCATTTGTTCAAATTGGCATGTTGTTGATATTACAATTCAAGGAGTCAACCTTAGTGGCTATTTACCTTCCACATTTCTTCAAAACATATCTTTCTTGAGGCAAATTGATTTCAGAAACAATGCACTTTTTGGACCATTGCCAAATTTTACAGGTTTGGTTTTCTTAGAAGAAGTGAAGCTTTCTTTTAATCATTTCTCAGGTTCAATACCTTTGGAATATGTTGAATTGCAAAGTATAAAGATTTTGGAGTTGCAAGAGAATTATTTGGATGGTGAAATTCCACCTTTTGATCAACCATCATTGATAAGTTTCAATGTTTCATATAATCATTTGGTAGGGCAAATTCCTGAAACTTCTTTGCTTCAAAGGTTTCCAAAGAGTTCTTTTGATGATAATTCTGATCTTTGTGGATATCCATTGGAGAAGTCATGTATTGCTGAATCTCCTGCACCACTTCCTTTTGCTATTCCACCTAGTCCTTCAATGGAAACAAATAAGAAGATGATTCATGTTTGGATTATTGCTTTGATTGCTATTGTTGCTGCTTTGTGTCTTTTTCTTGTGATTATTGCTTTCTTGTTCTGTAAAAGAAAAGCCAGAGGAAATGAAACAAGAATAAATGATTCAGCAAGTAAGATATTTCTTTCTTATAAATTCATTTCTTCTTCTTCTTTTTGGATTGACTTATTTGAGCTTTTCTGCTACCATAAGCACTTGTCAGACGATTTGTCTGTTTGGATTGACTTATTTGAGTTTATCGATTAGTATAAGCACTGTGTGAGAGAGCGTACACAAATACCTTAATTGTGTTATGTCCAAAAGCTGTTTTTAGCTTATTTTTATACACTCTTTAGAATAGTTTTTGAAAACAACTTATAACTTATATGATAAGTGTTTATGTTATAAGCTCTTAATTATGTTATTTATCCAGACAAGGCCTATTTAGGAGAGTTATGGAAACAGATTATAACATGTCCATAAGTTGTTTTCAGCTTATTCACATATGCTCTTCAAGATAGTTGATGAAAACAACTTTTGGTTATATGAAAACAATTTGACTTTACGATAAGCACTTATGATGTAATCACCTAATTAAACTGCTTATCCAAACAGGGCCTAAAGTCAAACCTTTATTTTTGATGAAAACTTATTATTATGATATTTTGGATTTTTCTTATAGGGTATGTTTTTGGAGCATGGGCAAAGAAGATGGTATCTATTGCAGGAAACAATGAAGATTCTGAAAAATTAGGCCAATTAGAATTTTCAAACAAGAAATTTCAAGTTTTTGATATGGATGATTTGTTAAGGGCATCAGCAGAAGTGTTAGGAAGAGGAGATTTTGGTGTTACATATAAAGCAACACTTGAAACTGGTAATGTTGTTGCAGTGAAGAGACTTAGTTACATGAATGAATTGAGCAAGAAGGAATTTATTCAGCAGATGCATTTGCTAGGAGAAATAAAGCATGAAAATGTAGCTGAAATTATCTCCTTTTTTCATTCAGAAGATCAAAAGCTTGTCATATATGAACTTGTCTCTGATTGCACTTTGTCTGACCTCTTACATGGTTAGTTTTATTTTTCTGTTTAATTTAAGTAAATGATGATTTTTGTCTCTAAATATGCGAATGACCGTGGCTATAGTCTTCAATGTATCGAAATTATAAAATCATCTTTTAAGTGTTTCTTCTATTAGTAATTTTATAGACCAATTTGACCAGCGAAAGACACTTGAAGACCAAATTAACTAGTGAAAATAACATTTTTTAGAACAAAAATAACTAACAGAAGACACGTTTAGGCATGTCTTTGTAATTTTAACACACTCAGAGACTATTTTGACAGCATCCATCAAAATGACTTATATTTGTTTCTTCATTCCTTAAATTTCGGGCAAGAATAATGTTAGAAACACACTCTCTAAGGCACACATTTCAACACACTCTCTTCTATTGGTTGAAATTCATTTGACTCTCACCAAATTATGTGAGTCCCATATAAATCTTGTGGGGTCCATATAAGTTTTAACCAATAGAAGAGATCTAATTGTGTTAAAAAGAGTGTGTTAGCACTCTTCTTCCAGATAAATAGTCACTTTGGTATTTGAATTTGTGAGAGGATGTCACAAAAGTCGTTAAATGTATCAAAATAACTAAATATGTTTCTTGTTAGTCATTTTGATCTTTGAATGAGTCCGACACTAACATTCATTATGTCTTGGTGCTAGAGGGTAGAGGAATTGGAAGAATACCTCTTGATTGGACAACAAGACTTTCCATTATCAAAGACATAGCAAAAGGTCTTGATTTCCTTCACCAATTTTTGTCTACTCACAAAGTTCCTCATGCAAATCTCAAATCATCCAATGTTCTAATCCATCAAGACAACCAAGGATACCATTCCAAGCTCACTGACTATGGATTCTTGCCTTTACTCTCATCATCTATGAAAAATGCAGAAAAGCTATCAATAAGCAAGTCACCAGAATTTGTTAAAAGGAAAAAGTTGACACACAAAACTGATGTATATTGTTTTGGTATCATTATGCTAGAGATTATAACTGGCAAAATTCCTGGTCATATATTAGGCAGTGAAGTTGAAGAAACAACTAATGATCTTTCAGATTGGGTTAGAACTGTGGTGAATAATGATTGGTCTACAGATATATTTGATTTGGAAATATTAGCAGAAACAGAAGGACATGATGCAATGTTGAATTTAACTGAGATAGCATTGGAGTGTACTGATATGATGCCTGAGAATAGGCCTAAAATGAGTTTAGTGTTGAAGAGAATTGAAGAGATAGAGCAAATGATAAAAGACAATAAGTGAAACAAATTTTAGTCACCACAGAAGGATATTGTATAGTTTTGCATGAAGTGCACTATAGGTGGGTATATTCACATATTCATCTGTAACACTTTTTATGAGAATGACACATTAACCAAAGCAGAAAAGGATTAAGTTCTATTATTACAGGAGTTAATCCTTTTTTGCTTTGGAGAAAAGGATTTGTGTGAACATTATTTCAGAAGAGATGAAAATCTCTTTGATGTAGGGAAATTATTGTTTCCATTGTTTTTTAGACAAGTATAGTTTTTGTTGTAATTTGTTCTAAATAGAGAAATCCATTCTTCAAAGTTGTGAGATTTGTGTCTTATTCAAAGTCATCTTGATCTCCTTTCAAGTGGTAGGCAGGCCTTAACTTCAACTATGACCATACTTTGCAACCTCGGTCACCAATAATCTTTAAAAATAAGTAAGGCCTAAAACAAATATTGATATGAGACCGTTTTTTTGTCTGTATATAAAGCTTTTTTGTTTATAAAATTTAATAAAAAATATTTTTTTAATGGTAGGTCTAAAGCGAGGACTTTAGTGGTCTAACCCTTAGACTGACCCTAACTTCATTAAATCAAAGTTAAATTGAGCTATTTAATGAATGAAAATTAATTTAGCGAATGTCATATACTCATGTTAGCATATAAAGTTTATTCGATGACAAGCGAATATAGTTGCTGAATACTTCCTTGTTAGATGGACATTTCAGAGAATACAATGTAATATTGTATAAAGAAATAATGCCTTATGACCTATAATTTTTAAATCATCTCCAGGAATAAGTTTCAGGTTCAGCCTTGGACAAATTGAGTGAGATAGATCATCAGTATAAAAATGAAGCACTGAAAGCATTAGAGTATGAAATGGATTACCTTTTAACAATTATATCATCAACACCTAAACTTTATTATCTATGAGTATTTAACAGTTAACACGGATTACTGCTAAATTGGTACAATTATAAACAAATTCCATGTTAAGATTTTTTTTAAATAAAATTTCATGTTAAGATATTAATTAATATACTTAAGAGTGATTGCATAAAATGATACAAGTCTGTTTTAGTTTAACTAATTGTATTGAGTTCAAATTCAATCTTAAAAATGTACAGCAGCACTGAAAATTCTTGAGTATATAAATACTTATCAATAGTCCTTCATATTATCTATATTCTAAAAGATCTCTCAAATTGTAAAATATCAATCAAATTTGTCTTTTTGTCTATGTCTGTTATCAAATACAACCCTAACATTATTCACTTAGTTTCATTTATGTTATTACTTACTTAATGTCATTAGATCTAAACACTAACAAAGCAACCAATTTGATTAAAATTTTACAATTTCAAAAACCATTTTAAACTATCAATAATGTAAGAGACTTTGATATGGTCCTAGCTTATGAAGGATGGATACGGACAACACGACACGAACAATGACACACCGACACCGTTAATAATTTAAAAAAATTACATAAATTCAGTATAATTACAAGTGATGGTATCGAACATGACATATGTCAAACATCGAAACACGTCTAATCCGAAGAGTGTTTGTGCCTAACATACCAATTTAAATATTTACTTAAGAAATCAAATTACACAAATTCCAATACTGAAATCAAACAAGCCTCTAAAACAGCAACCGCCTAGAGAACAATTTGAATTTTGTCTTGGTATATAAATTCAAGATCAACATTAAGCTGCAGAAGAAAATAATACAAGCAATTGCTGATATAAGAATGTGTTGAGAAGCCAACACATATCACTACGTGCCCAAAATTTAGCATCTCACAAAGCCATGTGTCTCACCTAAGTCCAACTCATATTTTCCTCATATACACATTGTGACTATATACTTTTCATCCATGCATAGAACTCTTTTATAAGTTTCATTTGCTTCAAACAACAATCTTTTTGATCAAAAATACATTTATCTTAGAAAGATTACATAGTTGTTTTGTTGTGAAAATCTTGGTAAAAAGAAACTTTGATGGCAACTCGTAGGTATGCTTTTGGAAGGGCTGACGAGGCTTACCATCCAGATTCTATTAGAGCTACCATAGCTGAATTTGCTTCCACTTTCATCTTTGTCTTTGCTGGAGAAGGCTCTGGCCTTGCTTTGGGTTTGTATACACTCAAAATTAATATATCCTTGTTGCATAATTAATTAACTAGCATGCCATGTTATGACTATGTGTCCAGCACGGACACCGAATACGATTCGGACACTGACACGCAGACACCGCTAATAATTTGAGAAAATCTCATATTCCAAGTGTAATTATATGTACCGGTGTCATGTCTGACACTAAGACAATTCTAATTTGAGGAGTGTCAGTACTTTATAACTTAGTATTTGTGTTTATTTTTGGTACATATATATATATATATATATATATATATATATATTATAGTATGTTGATTGTGATTTTTGTGCATTGTGTCTCTTTCTTACAGTTAAGATATACCAAGATTCAGCTTTCTCAGCTGGTGAATTGTTGGCAGTTGCACTAGCTCATGCATTTGCTCTATTTGCTGCTGTGTCTTCTAGCATGCATGTATCTGGTGGCCATGTCAACCCAGCAGTGACATTTGGTGCTCTCATAGGTGGCAGGATCTCTGTCCTTCGTGCTGTCTACTATTGGATTGCTCAACTTCTAGGTGCTATTGTGGCTGCCCTCTTGCTTAGGCTTGTCACTAATAACATGGTAATCATTTTTTTTTATGAATGAGTCATAATTTTTCTCATGTGTGTCATATAGAAGGAGTCATCATGATTTAAGAGGAGGGGTGTGAATAGGTTAGGCTAATGTCTCTTTTGAATATGTTAGATCTGAGTTTGGTGTGAACTTTCGCATTCTATTTTGTGTAATGTGCCAATGTGGACACACGTGTTTGACACGTCACTGCTTGACACCGACACTTCAGATTAAAGGTGTCATATGATAGATGTACACGCAAGTATCTGACATTTCATATTAAAGACATGCCATGCCAGGTGGCAGTTTTTCGGCTTGTCTATGTCAATACATCATAAAAAATGTAGTAAAAGATTAGATAATATTTACATGATTGAAAACAATGGATTTTCTATAAGAACTCATGTGGTGTTATGGTTTCTGTTTATTACAGAGACCAGGAGGGTTTCATCTGGCAAGGGGAATTGGTGTAGGACATGGACTTATACTTGAGATTATCATGACATTTGGACTGATGTACACAGTATATGCAACTGCAATTGATCCCAAAAGGGGCAATATTGGAGCCATTGCACCTTTAGCAATTGGACTCATTGTTGGTGCAAATATCCTTGTTGGTGGTCCATTTGATGGAGCATGCATGAACCCTGCACTTGCTTTTGGCCCTTCTTTGGTGGGATGGAGATGGCATTACCATTGGATCTTCTGGGTTGGTCCATTCATTGGTGCAGCATTGGCAGCACTCATATATGAATATCTTGTGATCCCAACTGAGCCACCTCATGCACACCAGCCTCTTGCTCCTGAAGATTACTAGTTACCTACTTCTGTTTATCATTGTGTGTTTGTTATTAGTTGCTGTTGTTTATGAAAAATATGAGGTCTTGTTTGTTGTATCATTTCGTTTTTACAACTTTTTTTGGTTTAGTTTCAATTGAGCCAATATGCTGTATTTTTCTACTGTTCTTTGGGTCTCAGGTTTTGTGTATCTGTGTTGTATTGTGTGCTGCAAATATTGAATAAAATGATAAAATTGGCATCATATTCAAGTAATAACAATTGTGTACATTTAAATATTTTAAAACCAACCCACTCGGGTGGCATAGATGGTTGGACTTTCCGTTCATACTTATTGTGACTTGGGTTTAAGTCAATTAGTTAGACTTTTCGTTGACATTTCCCGTGTTAGACTTTTTGGGTTTAAGTTTTCAATAGTTGGACTTTCCACTCACATATGCTGTGATTTGAGTTTAACTCTGCAAATTTGAGTTTAACTCTGCAATGGCTCGTATACGTTGTGATTTGAGTTTAGCCACAAGTATTTGAGTTCAGCCACAAGTATCCGGTGTATCAAAACTTTAAAATAAAATAATCTCTTATCGTCATATTAGTTCCTAGCATCATATTAGTCAATATATGAAAGTTATTCTCGCCATTGTGGGACTATTTTAACATTAGAGACTATTTTAACTAATAAAATGCACAATCAGAGACTATATATTGATAAACTATTGTAATTACTTGTTACACACGTTATTGTCGTCATTGTGGGACTATTTTAACATTAGAGACTATTTTAACTAATAAAATGCACAATCAGAGACTATATATTGATAAACTATTGTAATTACTTGTTACACACGGAAGAACAAAAATGACCATTCCAACATTAATTAATATAAGTGTGCAAAACATGTTTTTGTTGGAACATGATATAGTGTGTTTTAAAATAAAATGAAGATAAAGCAACCTTTAAAAAAATTTAGTATTTCAGTTGAGTAAAACTTTCACCTTAAAAATGTTAATTTTTAGCCACTAAACTCTTGACAAAAAAAACTTTCACCTTAATCAATAATGAATGAATGTTATTTATTTCAACAACACAACAACAATAAATAGAGGGAAATTCTTCCTCAATATTTCAAAGTAATAAACAAATCCAGCTTAACAATATCAATGCAAACACTATACATCTATACTTTCCTTTTTCTTGTAAAATCTGGCTACCCAAGGAGCAAGTTTAGTGTCATGAGGTGTCCTGGGATTGACAGTGTAATAATCAGACCAAAAGCAAGGATTGAGTTTACCAGTAAACTTTTTGTCAGCATAAAGACAAAATGGTAGCCAATTTTCTCCTCCATTCATTCTTCTCTTCCTTTCCCTTGGGTAAGCTAAGGGTGCCTGTACATACCTGCAAATTATGCCAACAACATTTAGCAATATAACAGATGATACATATCCAAAGGAAAATCAGAACTTCAGTTTTTGAAAATGCATTTAGCAATACTGAAAAAAAAAAAAAATGTCAAGATTGTTTTCAGTGTTTTAAGAAATGCATTATATCTAGTTAGCTTCCATTTTTTCTCTATCACAATTACAAATAGAAATACATAACTAAATGTCATTCCAGCCAAACTATGAAGCACGTACACTCCTTGGATTTGGCGTGTCCCGGTGTCAAAACACGTGTCGTGTTTGACACCGACACATATAATTACACTGAATTATGTGATTTTCTCAAATTATTAGCGGTGTCGGCATGACAGTGTCTGAGTCATGTCCGGTGTTTGTGTCTGTATCCGTTCTTCACAACAGCCAAATGAAAACAGAAAATGTTGTTGGAAAGTAAACGAGCCCTTAAATTCTTAAAATGTCTAATCTAATACTAACTAATTCAAATTGTTAAAAAAGTGTGCAGAAGAGCCATGAACCATGAGTTTCTGTAATCTCCTATTGTCTATACTATACCACCTATTTTTAAGGCCAGAATGGACAAAAATTTTAAACCAACACAAAGTATAACGTATAAATAATGAAGAACTAAATAATTTACCTTCCTGCAAGGAAGCTAAAAGAAACAACAACAAAAGTAATTAATATATAAAAAAGAAAAACACCTTATGCCATCTACAACAGCATCCCAACAGAAGTGAGTATGACCAAACACATGACAAGAAGATGCATCCTTCCTTCCCATATCACCATGTATAGACCTTATTCGATCTTCAAGAGGGTCTGAACCAATTATTTTTGGGAGCTTTGGATAGAATAACATCCTCTTTTCAGGACAAAGTTCTTGCCTGTGCAGAAGCATGCTAGCATATATAAGCCATAACCAGAACATATAAAAAGCTTAAAAAACAGAACAAAATAACACATTATTTATCTCGAGGTAACACAACCACACAAAACGGTCATTGAATAATAATGCATTTTAGTGTTTATGAGGAGTTATTTATTCCAATGCGGGATTTTATACACCTTTTCCTCATACAATCATGTTGTATGGGTCACTTTTCATTATATTAGTATTGGTGTCCATAAGCCATAGAAGCTTGTTTGGATTGATTTATCAGAGTTTATCCACTGGCACAAACACTTGTGATTGTAAGACTGATTGAGAGATCTTATGAAAACAACTTATGAGATGTCTATATATTGTTTCCAGTTTATTTCCATAAGCTCTCCATGATAGCTTACGAAAACTTATAGTTTATATGAAAACAATTTGACTTTATTTTATCTTTTGTCATAGAAATAACTTATACATAAATGCTTATATAATATATATAAATAACCGTTTATGCTGTAAGCGTTGTTTATCCAAACATGACCATATACAATTTTGCACTAAGCTTCACTCATTTTAGAAATTAGAAACACCATTACCATTGCACTGAAGAAAACATATACCAAGCAATCAACACTGTACTTTCCAACAAGTTTATGCGGTTAAGTAACCAATTAGTTGTTGGGAGTTGGAACTGAAAAAATAGCTGCAATTCGAACGACAGATTAATCACCTGGGAACAAAGTGGGAAAAGGAAATGATATGATCACACGTCTTCTGAATCTCCTGTATCATTTCCATTTGGTTATTATTCAGGGCATCAAAATATAAAGAGAGAGAGGTATCTCCATTTGAAAGTCCATTGGGCCAGTTACATGCATGGAAGTCCTTACACGCCTAAGAAAAAAAAAACAAATATAAGAAGGAAAATAAACAAATACCATAGGTGATAGGAAAGAAGTTGACAAAACGTATAATGAATCTATGTAACTAAAATACCCAAATGAGAATTATTAGAATTTGGATTGAACCTAACCCAACCATACAAAACCGACTTGTAAGGTGAACGATTTTACCCACTTATAATTTTTTTGAGACCATGTCTCATCCAATGTGGGATTCTTAACACACATCCCTCACACCCAAGACTGGATGGAGTGACCTGATAATGGGTGGCCTAGTAGATCTTGGACAGACTATAATACCATCTTAGAATTCAGGTTAGGCCTTACTCAACCCCACAAAACCGACTTGTAAGATAAGAGATGCTTCCCACTTATAAACTCATTTTCAGGCCATCTCTAATTCAATATGGGACTCTTAACACACCCGTCACGCCTAAAACTGGACTCTGGAGTGTGACCCGAGTGGTCCGATAACGGGCGGCCCAATAAAACTTAGAATTTGGGTCGGACCATACCATACTCAACCCTACAAAACCGGCTAGTAAGGTGAGGACTCTTAACAAGAATATTATACTCATCTTCAGTCCACATCTCATGCAATAAGGTGGGACTCTTAACAAGAATATTATACGGAACCATAAATATTAGGATTTACATTACCCTTATTATTGTATTGGTTTTAACAATAGGTATACTGTAGACTTGTATCAAGATTGATAGATGTATAACACATGTCACTAACTGTGTAATAACAACTAGTTAGCCAAATAATTAACAGTTTTGTTAACAGTTACTACTGGGATAGATATCTATTGAAGTTCCTGTCAACACTTAACTTACATAAAAGCCATTGTGACCTATAAATTTAGTTGTCTTCAAAGACCATTGCATCATATTCATTCTCGCAGATTTAGGGAAAGAGACACTGGTTTTCTTTGTGTGATTCACATTCATTTCCATTAATTTCTTATCTATCTCTCATTCTCTGAAGAATTTCCGACACTTTTAAAGATCAGTCTAATTGGCAGCATTTAATGGGAGCATAAAGAGAAATTAGCAGTGTATTGCAGGGTCAGCCGAATAACTTTTGAGCCTAAATCGAACTCTTATAAGGGCGTAGATGCTTCAATCACAAGTCAAGTCAAGGATCAAGTATCACAAAAGCTTGAGTTGTTAACTTAGGTTTAGGCATAAGAGTTAACACTACGATAATAACTAATCTAGTTCAAAGTTATTGGGCCTATGTCATTTGGCCCTTTAAGTTTCTAAGTTAGTAGTCTAGTCCATTAGGTTTTACTATATATTTGTCTGTAACCTCTATTATGTAATGCCATTGATAAAACCCTAGCGGCCTGTTTGTTATTCTGTCTGAAAGCCTATATTGTTAACACACAGTAACTACCAGACCAGCACAAAAGATGGCATTTTCACACAACAGTAAGCAACATTTTTAGGATCTTTACATTCTGTTTTTTTTATTACACAATTGACAACACACCGAAAGTAAAATTCACACACACATATATTACCCATAACAGAAATTAGCATAAAGTTTGTATGCAGATAGTCTTTAATCAAGCACCATGGGAAATTAAGCGCATGATCAGACCATCAATCAACGTTTTTTGAATGGCTTACTAGGAGTTTAAGAGAATAGTCACCATCTCCAAAGACGGGATGCGATAGCCTGTTATGTCCTTCTCTTTGTCAAAGCTCTGTGAAACAAGCAAATTGAACATTTAAACAGTCCCCTAAAGAAACACTTTTGAAAGATTAAGGAGATAAAACCGACACTACAGAAGTAATCACCTCATGGTACCAAGAGAACAAAGGAATGATTCCTAATGCACCCACAACCGTTGGATTTGTCTCTACTCCAATTCTCTTACATGCATCAAGCAACTTGTTAAACTTTTCAAGAGAATCAACCTGGAGAAAAATCAGCAAAAGCTTTATCAGAATAAAAAGTATTGCAACCAAGTTTATGGGAACGAGTAAAGCAGTAAGTCTGGTTTCTGATATCATGTATAGCAATACAGACGTGCACTAAAGGCTTGTTTGGATTGAGTTATTTAAGCTTATCCGGTGGCATAAACACTTACAAGACTGTTTGAGAGAGCATGTGAAAACAGATTATGACATGTTCATCAGCTTATTTCTATAAGCTCTCCATGATAGCTTATGAAATCAGCTTATAGCTTATATGAAAATAATTAGCCTTTGTTTTATCTTTTGTTAAAGAATACTTAAGTGCTTAATTAAGTTGTTTATCTAAACATGACCTAAGCTATCTATCCCTTCAACTTACCAACAGAAAATCAAGGTGCCATGTAAAATATGAAGAAAATAGACCTAAATTCGTTTATGGGATTAAGAAATAATATCAAACAAATTAACAAAGACACTTATTTGATGAAAATACTCCAGAGGACTAAAACAAAGACATTTCAATCTTTGAGGAACTAATGGTGTTAACAAGACTACTGTGACGGAAGGTTTTAAATTGCGGTAATGGCCTTGTTCGTGTTACGATACTTGACATTGCGAAGAATTGCAGTAGAATCCGGCCGATGCAGCCTTAATCACAGCCACTTTGTGATTGTCGAGACATCAACAACCTTGATGTCGTCATCCAGATTTTAAACACGGGACTTTATTTAAAACCTTGGACAATAGTCAAATACTCTAACATTCAGGATTAAATTGAGGGTTTACTATAATCATATACCTAAAAGCTATGTTTGTGTCAAATAATCTACATAATGCAAGAACATGGACATAATGATAAGGTTATAATGACCTTACATAATTTTGTCCCTCGCGACGACACCAAAGGTCATGATTCCCAGGAACATAGAAAACATGTTCAAATCTCTCTCTCAAAAGAGACATTGTAACCAAAAACATATTATATGTCTCAGCAACATCACCAGCCACAAGAAGGACATCATCCTTATAATCCTTAGATGACAAACACTCCACCCACTTCAAATTCTCATCATAATCAGTATGCAAATCAGAAACCACAAACACACGTAACCCACCAGTGTCCCCTAAAGCAGAAGACAGCATCTGTTGTCTTCCAAGATGAAACCTTTTCATTCCATAATTGCAGCTAACAGTCAATTGTTTAGAGAAACATGAAGATTGATGATTATGAGGCTGTTGTGACAGTGTTAGAGAAAAAGGGCTAAACCTCACCACCATCAATGCTAACCAAAAATCTTGATCTACAATGATTCAAATTCAACAAAAAAATTATACCATGTTAAACAATTTGCAAAAGGGTAATCAAATTTATGCTCAAAATTGGAAATTGAGGGAATTCATTGGAAACATCGATGAATATACTTAGAATCAAAACAAAACTATGTGAAAGAACAAAAAAATGTACCTTTTGTATATTGAACAATGATTTTGCGAGAAATTAGTCAATTTGATGATAATTTGTTATGGGTCACTTAGAAAAATGTGATTTTGAGAGGAGTAATTTGTATTAATTGCATACAAGATAAAAGAGGAAACTAGATATTTATCAGTATATTATAAAATGAAATTTTCGTAATTATATAATGTTTGAGATTTGATTGGATTAATGTGTAAAAAATTTACAATGTTTTTTTAGACGTGATATTAAAAATGGTAAAAAATTAAAATAGAGAAATGATTACGACACTCATTTTAACTCACTAAATATACCATCTTGTTATGAATATTAATAGTGGATGTCCAAATAGCAAATAGGTTAATGGACCATACTACTATGTTATTGGACTTAGTTCATAAGTTACTCTATTTTCCTATAAATAGAGCTCATCTGTAACGTTCAACAGTACATCAATGAATAAGAATGTTTCTTCATATTCTCTCTTCTTCTCCTTCTCTCTATTACTTTCTCTGTTCATTTATTTTCATAACCTAATTTTTTTATTAGATGTGAGTTCCACCATTTTAGAAATTAATCTCACATAAAATAGTGGGGTCTGCGTGTATTTTTTTTACGTTAGTATTTTTTTTGTGGTGGTTTACGTGTATCTTAAAATGAATGTTTATAGCATTTTGTTAGAATTTTTCGTTTCCATAATTATGAATTTTTTAAACAATTTATAATTAATTTGTTTCACAATTAAAAACTTCAAAATTAACAGCATGGCTGATTGAAAATTGAGTCATGAAATTTGGTTAGAATGCTTTGAAACAATAAAAATAAATCAACGATTTTTTAGAATCCTTTAAAATTTTGAATATCCTTTATGTATATTTTTATAGATGTCTGCAAAAAAACAAAAACTCAAAATTTGATGTATAGGTCGAAGTTTATGATGTTTTGTTTTTTGAGTTTTTTGAGCTTTAAAAATTCATAGTTAATTTTCCCTTTGTCGAATTTAATTTTATGTGCAAAGTCATATTTTAACGTTTTAAACATGCATGTAAAGAATCATGACAAAATTCAACTTTTAGGTCACTTTTCAAGACTTTATGTCTACAAGGAAAAATAGGTAGGCAAAAATAAGAAGAGCTTCAAATTACAATGGTAGAAGATGTATTTTTCTTTTTACAATGTCTATTTTTAGACTTTGCGTATATTACATGGTCATTTTGAACAATTAACTGTCTTGAATTTAAATGTGTTGAATCAAAGTGGGTTATAGAACACTGTCTCTAAGGTTTTGATGATAACAATATATGAAAAAACAATTGGATACTCTAGTGTGTGTTCAAGTGTGCAAGATTATAAAATTAAATTATGATTCTGAAGTCAACTTGGTGGTTCTGAAACACCATAATCTGAATGCAAAGGAAACCATTTGGTACTCAAGAGAAGCTCTGAAGACTTAAAATATGATCTGAAGAAAGTTCAACAAAAAAGCAAAGCTCTGATTAGAAGATGCATCAAACCTTGAAAATTTTGATAGAACCAAACTCCGATAAGAACAAGCTCTTATGGAAGCAAGTTATGCGTAAAAGATGTTCTGAAGGATACGTCAACAATCAACATACCAAGAGACTCTAAACAGTTTTGCCTTCTTCTAAAGAAAGTCGCTTTCAAATTTTTATCATACTACTTATCTTCTTCTCACCACGTGCAAAAACAATCAAAGTTTTTTAATGGCAATGAAAATGCAACAAATCATTCAAAATGAAGCAAATGATACATCTACTATTATTCAATGGGATTATCCATTAGAGACAAAGTATTTAAATCCTGATTAAAGCTTCTCAAGGATGGATTAATGAACCGATACATCTTCAAACAATGACTCTTTTATATCTCATATGTAAGGACTTCAACGTTTTAAGAACTCAAGAAGAGACTTCACATAATTTTATAAGCGCCAAAACACTATCAAATTATATAGCGCACAAACTCTTAGAAAAATTCTTACACACTTTCAGTCTTAGAATTTCTTACATGTCAAAAATCTATTAAACTTTAAGTTAGTTTACCACTCTCTGATTATCAAAGTGTAAACACAATCAAATTTATTAGTAAACTCTGAATGTGAACTCCTCTTATGTGAGGCAATGAAGTCTTAGACTTGTGTGTCTAACTAATTGTAATCTTGTGTGATTATAGTGGAAAATCTCATAAAAGTGCAAGAGGACTAAACTAACTTCGGATTGTGGGGTGAACCATGATAATTGCTTCTCTCTCCCTCCCTCTCTCTTAAAAGTTTTTCAGGAAAAAATCCACAATTCAATCTCCCTTCTGTGTTGTCACCTTCAAAATGTACCATTAAACTATAGATTCTCTTGTCTCAATTCAATAGTGGAATCCAAATTTAATTTTGAAACTCAATTTGTTATCTAAGGTGTCATTAATCCTTATCCATTGTTTGTATAACTTCATAGATACATAATTATACAAATGTTCTATGCTTTTGGTCCATCCCAATCTCATCACTCAAAATGGTCAATGTTAGGCAAAGACTTCTTCATCACATCATCAAAGGGTATTGAAAGACATAAATACAACAACCGTCATAACTCAAAACCTTGAACACATATATCTTCGGTTACCCCTTGAATACGTTACGTATATATATTGTCTTCAAAGTCTTACATAAATTGTACCCTAAAATAAATGTCATATTAGAAATTTTATGAAAGTACTAACACTTTTCGTGACGTTATTGATCAACTAGTGGAAGTAAACATAATTCCTTTGGCCATATTTTATTTTTAGAATTATTGTCGTATGTATAAACATATGACTTTGTATTTTATATTTTTTTTCTACATGTTTTAGTCATATCCACATTTGGATCAGATATATTGCTATACGGTACCTACCTAGAATTGAATCAGATATAATCTTTTAAATTTATGAAATGATATATTAGTTCTTACTATTGAAGTTGTTAATCAATTCAGTTTATTTGTCAATTGTCATCTAGTAGCACCGGAATGCTTGTTTAAGAAATGTTGAGTTTGGAGCATGTTTCTACAAATATATTATAAAAATTTAGAGAGCAATATAAATATATGATCAAAAGCAATAGAATGTGTCTGTCTATCCATTAGTGAGATATAAAAAAGAATAAAAAATTAAATTCTTTTTTTGTAAAATCTAAAGAAATGTAATTTTAAAGTTAATTAGCAATCTAATGATAACGGTAATTTAGAGAAATGTAATTTTTATAAATCAATGTATTTTTTTATACAATCTTTTAAAAATCAACATTTAAAAATCACTTTTATTGAATAATCAGTTTTTTTTTTTTGTGTAAATCGGGTATCCTCTGCGCGTACAACTACAAAGACTAATCACTCGAGCTATGTAAGACCCAAACATGTGGCCAACTCTCCCAAATAATTTTAATATTGATGCACGCTCAAGGTTGGATTTGAACACAAACCCTTGAACAATCACTAAATGTGTTCCTAAATATTACTGTCTTATCGATTTGATCCATTAATTATCAAAACTAACAAAAAAAAATTCCAAAATTATACTATACACACACCCGTTAGTTTTTATGTGGGAGTGTTTTAGCAAAGTTACAACTAAGAAGTTAATGAATACACCTTGAGGTGTATGTTGTTATAACACACCTTCTAAAAAAACAAGTGTGTGTATGTTAGCAACTCCTATAGACATTTGCTAGAATAAACCCACTTATTTTTTAGAAGGAGTATTTTAGCAAGCGAATAACTAAAAAGTTGCTAAATTCACCCTAAGATGTAGCTTGCTAAAATACCACCACATAAAAACTAGTGGGTGAGTTTTAGCAAATCCATATATATATATATATATATATATATATATATATATATATATATATATATATATATATCAATTGAGTGAAACTCATGTAGGATCCATACTTTAGAATTATGTCATATATAAAGTGATAAGACCCATACGAATTTAACTCAATAAGAAAGTGAAAGTAAGAGTAAGTATTGAAAAGAGAATGTTGTTAACCCTCTTCATATAAACTTGGTCCATTAACAATTAACCGAGGGTATGTGATGATTGATATAGTATAATTTATGGATATATTTTAGTTGATTTGAATAGTTTAAAACCCAAGATAAGAGAGTGATAATTTATGAACAAAATTGACTATTGATTCTACTTTTATTCTTAAACTTTGATCTAATCATCACTTCCAACCTTACGAAATCGAGAGTGAAAATTATCTAAACTTTATAATTATGTTATATGTTCAGGTCAACTTGAGTTGAAAAAAAAATCTTTTATATTTCTTTTCAAATTCAAGTTCCAAAAATTTTTCCCTCAAACAAAATCCAAATTTCTTCTATCATATAATATGATATATTGTTTTCCATCTTTGACTTGACTAATTTTGGGCAAAGTCGATAAGTATACTAAAGATATAAATAAAAAGATTTTATCAAGTAAATTTACATTCAAATATTAAAATAAAGATGATTGCAATGAAATTCTACCTTCTCCAACTCTGCTTGTAAGGTAGCGAGGTACAACCGTACAGTGACATGTGAAAGGGACGAGAAGATTGATGTTAGAGGGAGAAAGCATGAGCAACATGTTTCCACAAAGGGAAAGGAAGCTAGAAATCCATGACAACGAATGGGAGAAACCCTAACAGAGGTGTATAGGAGTAATATTTTATGTGATTTAAAAACATGTGTTCCCTTACAAAACTAATTAGTAATTAGCGATGCAATTTATAATGTAATTTTAACCTAATTTGAGTACTATGACTTTTGAGTGGTAAACTTCACAAGTCTCCTAAGTATATGATCGAACATTTGAACCATGTCTCATTCGTGTGAAAATTTTAAATTTGAAAGAATCAACCCTCTAATGTGCATTAGATTTTTCGAAAAGATCGATCTTTAGTATAGAATCAGATCATGTGGTTTAAATTTTATTATAGGTAAAGTATAGAATCAGATTATAAGTAGTGCTCCAACTCTTTACAAAAACAATTGTCTAATATATTGCAAAGAGCAAAGGTCAAAATTAATACCAGCCATAAATAACTAGCAAAATAATACCAAGTTCTAATGTTTCTCAAGTCAAACAGATCAATAAAATCAAATATAGCACCATTAAAAACATGATAATATTCTTCATTAGCCAAATAGAATAGATCACCAACAACTCAGCCAACTAATCTTCATCTTCTTCCTTCAAAAAAAAAAACTAATCTTCATCTTCTTGTGATGCACCAATTCCAAGTGTGTAAAGTTCAATAAAAGATGCTTGAAAAACCTAGTCAAACATAAAACCAACATATTGTTTCACATGAAAGTTTATATGAATATTTTTCTTCAATTACTTGATTCAAGAAAATAATATTGAATAATTCCTTGGATGCCCTAGAAAATATTTTACAAATTGTCGTTTTCCCCTTTCTTCTTCGACATTGATATAGATAGAGTTAGTGTTTTTTTTACTCAATTCTACAATGAATTAAATGTATTATAAGTATATCAAATAAACTATAACTACATCTACATTTGATATAACAAGCATATGCTAATTTTGTTTTCCATTTTTGTTTCATTTTTATTTTTTATTTATTTTGTATAAGTGTTAAACTATTATTGCTGTCAAATATGTTTTGTACATTCTAAGGGCGGCAAATTGTTATTATAATAGTGATATATATATATATATATATATATATATATATATATATATATATATAACACACACACACACACTTCTATTCATGTTATAAATCAGTTTTTAAGATGAGCACACCCTAAAATTTTAAACCATACCAGCAGACCGACCAACTCAAGTGAGCTATTATTTCACATGACATTTAATAGGATTTCTTTTTATTTTTGTAATTTTTTGTAAATTTACTTGATTGTAGACAATAAAAAGAAACAAAAGAAATGCATATTATATTATTACATCCGTGCAGTAGACAACCTTGTTCCAAACCTAGGTTACTTCCACCTATTGCTCTATAAATAAATTGCTATACACTCTTCCAACATTCGTCCATCCACTTCATCATATATATATATACATACACACTTCATCTTATATGAGTTAACATTATAGCTTTTTATCATAATTATTTGAATTATATTGTAAGCCACCGGCCAAGTATTTTTCTTTTTCATCTTTATTTCAATGACACTTCAATATTCAAGCTTAGGTTGGAGCTTCAAGTTATCCATGATGAAAGGGCTTATTTTGTGTCTCCTTGTACTATTGAATAATGCAAATTCTTCATTTGCTCGTTTGTTATTGAACAGAATCAAAGAAGTGTCCATGTTTGGAGAACAACGTAAAAGAACCATCCTTGATAATGGACTTGGCCAGACACCCCCTATGGGGTAAGCATCTTTTTCTTTCTATTTTTTTTCATGAAGTTTTCCCATTTCTTTTTATTTTTTCTTCAATGCTCATATTCAATAGCTCTTGCATTTAATATTTAGAACCATATCATATAACAACTTAAACTAAAATGATATATATAATTGACATATCGCATCATATCATATCAAACAAAGCTTAAATAAAACATCAAATAATTATAGTAAGTTATTTTTCTATTTATTATTTATTCTTCAATGTAGTAATAGAATGCTTATGATCTTCAATTAAATTATATAAGCTCTTTCTCTTGGAGTATTCTCTCGATTTTTGTATTTCAAGAGGCAAATTAAGTTTCTGATAACTCGGTAAAGTTTGGTCTCTCTCTTGATTATCCAACCCGAGATTTTTGTATTATAATTTTGAATTCTGTCGTGGCCGAGACTATTCGATTGTCGTTTTTCATCGTGGTTTTTAGTTGTCTTTTGAGCTATGGAACCCTTTTTATTCATAAAATCACATAATCTCTATAGTGTATAGTTCACAACTAGTGATTGCTTGAACATTTTTGCGGGTGATGAAGAGTGTTATTGCATGGAGGAGAGCTAATATAAATAAAGTCTTATGCATCAAATCTTAGCACAAAACTATAAAACATCGTCTTCCTAAATGATGGGTTGCACCGTCAAGCCCCCCTCCCCCGCCATTCCTACTACATCCAATTTGGTGAGTTATGTGTGGCATAAGATGATGTAACTGCTCCCTTATGGTGATGGCATATTGATTAAGTTGCAAATATATTGTGTTTGAAGATTTTTCATTCCTTGTTAGACTGAACTACCGACGGATTTGATAACTTTAATGCAAACATATTATGGTTCATGTTAGGAGGCAGGAGCTACTACTATGGTGTATTATTGAAGATACGTTGACTTTACCTAAACCACTAACTATAAGACATCAACTAAAAACCTTCTTAAAGAATAAAGATATCAACTAATAACAATATTTGGTTGGTTGCTTCTTGTTCCATCATTGTTTATTGCACTAGCCAACAAGAATCTCTATATATAGAAAATCTTATTTGGTCGCAAGATTTATGGACATAAGATTAAGACACGTTCATAGAAAATAAAAAGTTGGAAAGAGAAAAGAATTAAAACATTTGTATTTCTTAAATAGTTAAAGGATATGTATTTATCCAAATCTTGTACCAAATCGTTACACTCAAGTATAATAACAATGATGCGTCCAAGTTGCAATAATGTATTTGGTCTTTATACTTCCATTTTTTTTTTCTCCCATTGACCCCAAAAATACTAAAATATCTTGAGGACAGTTAACTGCTGTTCGGGAGACTTTTTAAATTGATTAAACCGATTTAAAAAGTCATTGAACAACTTTAAAAAGTGTCTAACGACATTTAACTACTGCTCGAAAGGCAAAAGACAAATAAATGCCGTTTGGAAAAGCTTAGAAGAAATTTGAGAAGTGAGAAGAGATTTTTTTTTGTTCACACCCTCGGCCATAGAACTTGATCATTTCAAAGTTTTTTTTTCTCAGGAGCATTGAAATTACATCATAAAGCAAATTTTTTTCAAATAACATACTTCACTTAGTTGTGCATTTCTTGCAAATATATATCAATGGCCAATTAATTATTAATGTAAGAAAACCAGATGGAATAGCTGGAACCATTTTCAATGTGATATTAGCGAAGACTTAATCAAAGAAACAGGTAACTTAACTATCACTAAGTAAATTCTGAATTCATTGAAATATTGTTTTGTAAATGTAGACGTATTTAATTTTATTTGTTATATGCTTTTCATTATACAGCTGATGCTATGGTGTCGACTGGCCTTGCTGATCTAGGTTACCAATATATTAATATAGGTAGGACAACATTTTGTATTGTTTGTATTACTCCTGTTATTATCATATTTATTGTTGTATTTTGATTTATTCTATAATATTTATTTATAAAGATAGTACTAATCTTTTTTATTAACTTTTAGATGATTGTTGGGCTGAACTTAATCGAGACTCAAAGGTAATGTTAACAGTTTATTACTAAGTTTCGTATTACTGCTGAAATTAATTTTCCTAGTAAAAACTCAGGTTATAGCAATCTTTCTGGAAATCTTCATGAACCATTAAGTACTTTAAAAAGGGTTTGGGTAATTATAAAGTTATATAAGATAGTCATATTTTGAATTCTCAAGTGAGCATGAGAATGAGTAAAAAAGGAGCCTAAGAAGGAATCTAAGTAAAAGCAAAAATAAAAGATTCTATTGAGCTTTTTTAAAAGCATACAGACATTTCAAAGTACCACTTTGAAAGTGGTATATGTTTATAAGTGCTGCGTATTCCTCGACTTGCAAACAAATTTTAAAGTGACATATTTAGATTTTTTTTTTTTTTGAAAAGATGCAAAGAGCATCACTTCCATATATAAGCAAAAAAGAAGTACAGTAAAGAAAAGGGGAATTAGACCAAAACCTTCTCAAAAAGAGATAAACCTAAAATTAGGTATTCAGTGCCTATTCCTAATGTACTTCCTCTGATAAAGTCAGGTGATGGTATTGGACCAAAACATATCTACAGAACCTAGAGATTTAAGAAATTACAAATTAATCTAATAAACTTTAAAAGTTACATGAGAAGTTTTTGAAAATAAAAAGTTGTGAAAGAATGAGAAAAACATCAAGGAAAAATTTAATGTAACTATGGTATAAAATGGATCAACACCATTAGATAATTTATTATATGATATTTCAATGACAAATTTGCGAATAAAAGTTATTTCCACTTGAGCCTTAAACTCAATATATTTTTCAAGGAGTTGAGATCATTGTCACTTGATTCAAACGACCTTGGTTCTTAATTAAAATCTAAGAAACATGTAATGGTGTAACATGATTCTATTATAAAATGAAGATGCAGGTATACAATTTTAAAGGACATAATAACCAATTTTTATGATAATAATACTTGACAATTTTAAAATGGTGGCAGGGTTATATGGTTGCCAAATCATCAACGTTCCCTTCAGGAATGAAGGCTCTGGCTGATTATGTACATAGCAAAGGTCTAAAGTTAGGGATCTATTCTGATGCAGGGTAACCATCAACGTTCCCCTAAAACTTTGATTTTAATATTTGTGATTGGTCAATCATTTTGACATCTAACAATTTCTCTGCAGAAATCAAACATGCAGCAAAAGAATGCCAGGATCATTAGGGCATGAAGAGCAAGATGCAAAAACATTTGCTTCATGGGTAATATGCATTTCATTTGAAAGCCATTTTGCATTTATATACTATATGAATTTACACAACATCAATTTTCTTTGTTGCTTTAGGGGATTGACTACTTGAAGTATGATAATTGTGAGAATAATGATGTAACCCCCAAAGAAAGGTATATCTGAGGCTTTCAAATGCATAAATAGACTAAATAAATACTTCTAAAATTCATGAGTATATGCATTTTGTAAAAATAGGTATCCACGAATGGGTGAAGCATTATTACAATCTGGAAGGCCAATCTTCTACTCTTTGTGTGAATGGTGAGTCAAATTGGTGTTTCTAAATCATGAAGGAGTTTGTCTATTGTGATAAACTTCACTTATCACTCAAGAACAATTTATAATGCTAGAAGCAACTATAATTAGCATTTCATTTGCTATATTCATATATAATGTGAGGAGACATGCATATTTTTCATGATTAATTGCATTCTCAAACATAGGGGATCAGAAGACCCATCAATATGGGGGAAAAGTGTGGGAAATAGTTGGAGAACAACAGGAGATATCGAAGATACATGGGATAGGTAAGCATCAATGATATGATTGCACATTTATTTTCTAAAATATAAATATCACATAAATCTAATTTGAGAAATTTCACTATCTTGTACTCAAATCTATTTAGAACCTGGTCAATGCTTGCGTCAGACTCATGCTCTATTAATCACTTGACAGACATTTATTTTTGGATAGGCTTATTTTGAATCAACATGATAATTGAGTCATAAAATGTAGATCTATTAAAGGATTCATTTTCTAATATATACTTGCACTAATCTGTTTCATTTCTTCATTTTCCATTTGGAAACTTATCATACTCTCTCCATAGTATGATATCCTGCGCAGATAAAAATAATAAATGGGCTTCTTACGCTGGACCTGGAAGATGGAATGGTAATCATCCTAATAATATACTACTTCTCTAAGACATACTTACCAAAATATCACTCTTCAAGTACTCAAAATAATCAATTATTTCACCAAAATAAGTAAACAAATAAATATGTCTATGTATGATCCCTATTTATTATATCATATTGATGAATTTAAAGATCACAATCTCAGTTATTTGGTATACAGATCCTGACATGCTTGAAGTTGGAAATGGAGGTATGACAACAGAAGAATATCGTGCCCATTTCAGCATATGGGCATTAGTTAAGGTGACTTGAAACAATAATTTTAATACATGTTGTTTATAACACTATAATATCCTCCAAGAAAAGATTCTTTTGTATAATTACTACTACTCTTTTGCATATATAGGCCCCTTTATTGATCGGTTGTGACATTCGAGCACTGGATGACATCACAAAGGAACTGCTAAGCAACTCAGAAGTTATAGCAGTAAATCAAGGCAGGGACATACTAAAAATCCTCTAATCTCTCATAACATCCAATGCTTATAATACTGATAACCTTGTGGTTTTGCAGACAAACTAGGAATTCAAGGGAAGAAGGTGAAAAGTAATGATGATTTGGAGGTAATTTCCTTTCCCCTTTTTGTTTTCTTTGGCTGGTGCCTCTTTTTCAATTAAACCAGGGGTGAGTCTCTCAGGATTTTCTGATAATACTTCATGTTTTCATCTAACTGCAAAACCATGATAAAGTTACCGACCTAGTTCTAAAGTGCAAATGTCTTGTCACAAAAAAGAAGTACATACTAGAAACTATTATTTATAGATGTCCCTTTGAAGATAAAATCACGTGTCTTAGTAGTGGGAAACTTCTTTATTAAACATGTTGAAGCTATGTGCTTTTTATAAAATAAGAAGAATTAAAGACTAATCCCTATTTACATGGATACTAGACTTCTAATCCTAAATAAACACGGAAATAAAAATAATAATAATAACTAAATAGAAACTAATCTTAGGAGATAATCTAAGATGCTCACGATTAGAAACAGATCATATGGGATAACAGATCAAATGTACAGGTTTGGGCAGGTCCTCTCAGTGATAAAAGGCTAGCAGTCGTCTTATTGAATAGGAGTTCATCGAAAGCAATAGTAACTGCATCTTGGTCTGACCTAGGTCTAGAACCAGGAACTTCAATTGATGCAAGAGATTTATGGGAGGTGAGAGACATAGTTTCACTTATTTTGTTTTTAACTATGTGCTGAAAGCAAAGAGTTAAAGGATAAAGATACCTATAATGTTGAGTTTTTGACTATTTATAATGAACTTTGCAGCATTCAACACAATCAAAAGTGTCGGGAGACATGTCTGCTGAATTAGATTCACATGCTTGTAAGATGTATATCCTGACTCCCAACTAAATTCTCAATATGTTGAGATAGAAAAGGATGTAAACAACAAAAAGGAAGGAGAAATCAATTGGAATTTTATATGTCAATAGGAAATGCAGAAACAAATTAATAAGTTGTATTTCTAATGAGGTTTCCATTTTAATTTATACATTGAGGTCAACTTGATCCCAATATGATATTTCTTTCAAACTTTTGTTTCCGGTTAATTAGTTAACAAGCATCAAATTGAGAGGCAATCAACAATATAGAATGTTTTCTAGATAACCTTGTAGTTGAAATGTTCATCTATTCTTAATCAGTGTTTCAGTTACTATGTTCTTTTTTTGGCTCAAGTAAAGTATTCAACCCTTCTGCAAGATTTAATTGCTTACAAGAATATTTGAAACCTTCGAGAATATTTGAAACCATCATGGGACAACTCCAACATTGCTTTACAAAAATGTGTACCTTTAGTTAGGACTCACAGACTTCTGTAACTCTTAACAAACTTGAAGTTTTGCTTTACTAAAATATGTACCAAAATATTCAACGTCAACTTCTATGATCATTTCCATTGGAAGAACCCTCACTCCAATGTCGACGTCTTTTCAGAATATTTCACCTATAACCTACATACATAACTGGGAGTTCTCATGTGTTCACTATTAAAAAAAAGAGAAGCCAAACGCTTATCTCATCACAACCATAAAGGAGTGAAGTTTGCTGCACAAAAACAGGGCAGACCAACATGTAAAATGCACGCATTTTGCAAAGTAATGCCCACCTCCATTCATTCACTAATCAGATTCAAAAGAAAAAAAAACACTGAAAACAGCACAGCTGCTACATGTTTTGGTTCATCTAGGGCGATATACCAGATCGCCAAAGTAACAAATAAACTCTATAGATGAATTTAAAAAAGAATAGCACCTACATATTATTACTGTGTTAAGAAAATGAATTATAATTCCATTCGCACAAAAATGAAATGTAGCCATAAACTGGAAATATCAGTTCAAAATAACAATGCGTAACAACAGAATCATCTCACCTAGTTTCAGTCTTACAGTAGACCTCTTGCGATCATTTCACGAAGAAGTTTCTCGGCCATGTCATTTTCATCTTTTTCGAACTGAGAAAGGACAAGTATTTCATAAGTTTTAGCATTTGGACTGCAGCCATTGTCTTCCATTTTTGACAGCAAGGCCAACGCTTCATCAAACAAGTCCTTGTCACAAAACCCTTGAATCATAACGGTATATGTATAGACATTTAGATTATAGCCTTTGACCAAAAGATCTTCAAAAACTTTTCGTGCATCCTCCGATTTTCCGCTTTGGCACAGTCCCTTGATAAGAATAGTGTATGTGTAAATATCTAGTCGAATACCCTGGTCTTTCAATTTTGTTAATAATGCAATTGCCTTGTCAACATGATGGTTTTTGCATAAAGCATCCAATATAGAATTGTAAGTAACTATATTAGGTGATTGGCCTCTATCATGCATTATATCGACAAGCTCCAAAGCATATGAGGTTCTCCCTGATTTGCATAAACCATCAATAAGGGAACTGTAAGTTACCACATCATGAATAATTTTTCTACAATGCATTTCTTCATAGAGATTCATGGCATCATCTATCATTTTAATCTTGCAAAATCCATTAATCAAGATAGTGTAGCTATGAACATTAGGAACCACTCCACTCTTGATCATAGCGTTGAATATATCATTAGCCTTGTTCATTTCTTTAACTAAGCAAAATCCATCCATTAAAGAGTTATAAGTAACATTATTAAGTATAACGTCTTTTTTCATCATCACAGCTAACATCATTTTAGCATCGTTCGCCTTTCCTTCCTTACAAAATGCATCAACCAATATACTAAAGGTATACACATCGGGGTTGATGTTTTCCGATGTCATTTTATTAAACAAACCAATTGCATCATTCAATTTACCAACAATGCAAAACCACTAATTAAAGCACTATAAGTGAAAACATCAGGAGAAATTCTCTTAGCAACCATTTCAGAATATAAATCAAATGCATTGTAAACAAGTTTATATTTGCATAAACTATCAATAATTGCGGTGTACATTACCACATTAGGTTGAACCAATTGCACTATCAATTTCCCATCGACCCGTCTCAACAACTCCTGCGCAGTTCTTGTTTCACCAACTTTACACAACCCATTAATCAACCTTATCATGAAAGTGCAATGCTTGATGGATGTGGCTTTTGAGACAGAGACCCTTGATGAGTGTAGTGAATGTTATGGCATTTGGGTCAAAACCCTTTTTGAGAAACAGAGTTTTGACCCAATTGAGAAAAGCAATTGATGAGGATGTTGAAAGTGAATAAGTCTGATTCAATTCCATTTGTTGATGGAGAGAAGTAACAATGGGGAGATGCTTAGCTTTGACAAGGGTTGATAAAATCTTGTTAAATTGGATGATGGGTGACTTGTTTTGAGTGTCATTTAATTCTCTCTTTTTGTTCAAAATCAAGTTTTCCTTAAACACCAACTTTTTGGTAGGTCCTTAACTGTGGGTGAAAGTAAACATGTACTCTCGCTAAGGTGCCTCACATGCACATAACTATTTAACGCTAGGGACTAAAGTGATAACGGAAATGCAGAGTCTAAGATTTTTTTGTATTTAATTATGAGTCATAGACCTTTGTGAAAGCGAAGTGTTAAGTCAGAAACTAAAATGACTATTTGTTCTTCTTCTTCTTTTTTCTTTACATAAAAACGTCAAATATATTTTAAGAGTCTAATTATTTAAAAATATCAGATTTTTTTACCATTGTTATTCCTTCTGGTTTTTATTAAAAGTAAAAAACATCAAAATCATACCAATTTTGTTTGGATTTAATCTTTGATGTTTTAAAATGCCGGTGCTATGTCATTTTTTATGAGATTTGTCAATACTTTAATAAAGAGTTCAGCTTCAAACTCTGAATTTCTCACTTTTGTACACTTAAAGTGAGTTAGTCATTGATAGGAAAAAAAATCAATTATATTTTATTATAATAGAAACGGTGATTGTGGTATACTAAAAAAAAAAACCAAATACGATAAAATGATTATAGATTTAAGCTTTTTCAAGGTGAATAAGTAGAAGTCTGGGGTTTGAACGCAGACTCTTGTATAAAGTATAAATTATGCATTATACATATGTCTTGACTATAATATACATAACGATGAAACATAGTTTTGGTGATATTTTTTTTTTAATTTATTACTATTTTATTATTTTTAATATTTTGATTAAGTAAATATTTAAAAATATTAGTTAAATCTAATTACAATATGAACAATTCAACTATAATATGAAATATATTAGACACACTAAAGAGAGCTTAACCTGATTTTTTTTAGATAAGAGCTTAATTTTGTCTTATACACTTTGTTTTAAAATACATGTCGCAGTCAATCACTTCATAAATGTCAATGTACAACTTACCATTAATATCTTTAATTATCTAAAATAAAAAATTATAAAAATTTAATATTTTAAAAATATTTGTCAAGACAAATCAACCAACATCTTATATGTATTTATATATCAGTTAAAAAATAGGGTCAATATAAGTCATATGAATAATGCACAAGAGCAAAAATGTGACATGTATTTTCAAGTTGGTAGAAATATTTAATAAAAAAACATATTTACATAACTATTTATTTTAGGGTTGATTGAGTAAATGATCTCTAACCACGAAACAAGTTGACACACTTCCCCAGTTAAAAAACGAGATGAGTGTTTGGTAGCACCTGTCTCTCTTGAATTGAACTCTAGCCATTGTTTTAGTAGCTAAAGCAAATCAAAATACCAATCCTTAACTTGTTCATTACTCACAATGTCATTTTTGAGGTCAAAAAGGTATTATCTTCCAAATCAAAATATCGGCCTCGTTTTGCTCTTCCAAAGCATTGAGGAGGTTCAAAATGGGGTTTGTTTTTGTTTTCCTTCCAATGCTACTTTTTATTTTGTTGGAGTATGGAAATAGTTTATACCTTCCTATACCCTATCAAACACGGGGTAGGGGAGGAATTTTAATAAAGGGGTTTGAAAAAGGGAGGAGGAGATGAACGATATTTTAATTAAATAGTGTTTGGTTCGTTAAGGGAAGGGAAAAAATTTAAACTTAATTAAATAAGGATAATAAAGTAATTAAACAATAATGTTGTAATCGACAACAACACCATGTAGACGTTGGAATAATGAATTACTCATAGTTCACATTAGAGGAGGTTTGAAGCAGCGGTCGGTGGCATTAAAGTAGCAATAGGGTTGGAAGAATGGTTTTTATTGGTAACAAATAAGGGTGATGGATAACCTAATAATAAAAGTTGTTACAAAGATAATATAACCTAATATCTTATTTCTAAATGTTAACTCGTGACGCAATATTAACCCTAAATTTTATCTAATTTTTTCGTGTGACTTTACTATATTAACCCTAGATTTAATTTATGCAAAATGTCATCTCTTATTTCTAAATGTTAACCCGTGACGCAATATTAACCCTAGATTTAACCTAATTTTTTCGCGTGACTTTACTATATTAACCCTAGATTTAATTTATGCAAAATGACATCTCTTATTTCTAAATGTTAACCCGTGACGCAATATATACCTAGATTTAACCTAATTTTTCACATGACTTTACTATATTAACCCTATATCTAATTTTAACCTAATTTTTCCCTCCACATTTTTGCATTTAATGTTTATCTAAAGTAAAATAAAATTATGTTCCTAATTATAAGCTGTTTTTTTAGAAGGGAATAACCCTTAACCCGTTCTCTTATTTCTAAATGTTAACCCGTCATGCAATATTAACCCTAGATTTAACCTAATTTTTTCGCATGATTTTACTATATTAACCATAAATCTAGTTTTAACCTAATTTTTCCATCCACACTTTTGCATTTAATGTTTATCTAAGTAAAATATAATTATGTTCCTAATTATAAGCTATTTTTTTGGAAAGGAATAACTGTTAACCCGTCTCGCTATACTCAACATAATCTCTTACTTATAAATGTTAACCTGTCTCGCTATACTTAACATATTATGTTACGTTACTTATAAATGTTAATCCGTCTCGCTATACTTAACCTAATTTTTCTCTCACACTTTTGCATTTAATGTGTATCTAAAGTAAAATATAATTATGTTCGTAATTATATCCTATTTTTTTGGAAATCTCTTACTTATAAATGTTAACCCGTCTCGCTATACTTAACCTAATTTTTCCCTCCACACTTTTGCATTTAATATTCCTAATTATATGTTGTTTTTTGGAAAGGAATAACAGTTAACCCGTCTCGCTATACTTAACTAATCTCTTACTTATCACTTATTCTTAAAGCTTATTAGGTTAAGCAACACTTAAACCTAAAAATTTCCCTCTAATTGTACTGTATTAATTACTATATTGTTAACCCTAAAATATTTTTCTCCAAAGTCTTTGCCAATTTCAATTTCATTTTTTTTATAGGATTCACACCTAATTATTTCGGTGGCTTTTTTGTTAACCGTGCCATAATAGCCTTTTAATTTCATTGCATTTTGAACTTCTGATTAATGTTTGCCTTCTAATTTCCCCCACTCAGTCATACCTAACGCCACTTTCAACTCCCTCTCTATTTACAGCAATGATTTTTTTCCACTACCACATTAATAACAATGCACTCTTCAATACCTCACTTCTCTGTACACCCACATCTCCTCATCTCATTGGAAACGTACACATTGTAAAACAACAATTCAATTCACCATATTTCTAAACCTTCCAATTTCTATCATCAGTCTCCTCACATATTACTCATCTAAAGGTATTATCAAGTTATTCGCCTCCTCATACAGGTCAATAACTTCGATCGTGAATTCAAAAGTTGCAAAATTGGATTTCGCAAGTAGCATCTCAAAGTTGGAACAAATTCTGTCACAATTTTTTCAGGTTGTCTATTCTCTATGTATTCATGAGATGTAACTTTGAATTTATTATTATTCGCCACCGTATGTTGTTGTTTTTACATCTTTGTAAGACTATATATCACCCTTCTAGGTTGCCATTTGGTTCTTTGTTTAAATTGTGATAGAAGGAAAGTTTGTTTGTTAATCGATTTTTCTTTCATTTTAAGTTTGATTGATATTTTATTTTTGATTTTGAAATTGATTTTATTTTCTGCCATTTTCTTTGGTCTGCAACTGTTTTGGTTCTCTTTAAAGATTCTTATAGTCAGTCTTTGCTTGCTGTTTGAATCAGTCTCCTTTTGTTTCTCATACTCCTACTGCATAACTATTTGTGTACTTCTTTCCTAAACTTATCTTTAGTATTGGTCTAGATTAAGAAATATGATTGGAATTCATAATAAATGAAAGTACACAAATATTTTTTTTCTATATTCCCCAAAAGGAGCAAGCATGTCTGAAACTTGAAGGTTCTAAATAAAAGCTTTTGTCTATCAATTTCTTAGAGTTTCTTCACTAATAGAGAGTGGTTCATAAGCTCTCTCTTATTGAAATTAGTTGATTGTTAAACAATTGAAACTGATTTAGTTTCTAAACTTCAATTATATTATAATTAAGAAAAATAATTTTTAAATATGGCAGGTTTTCGTTGTGCTATTCGTAAAATTTATTCTATAAAACAAACTAGATTGGAAGCTTATTTTTGCATAGAGCTTCAGGAATCAGTTGCAAGCCCTTGGTTTTTTTTTTATTTGCAATTTTAGTTGATAGCTGGTGGACCTTTGAGTTGTGTAAGCTTAAAATAAATGAGATGTTCTTGCTGTTTATACTCAGAAATAGTTGATCGCAAACCAATTGTTTACTTCCTTGGTGTGAAAGCCGAGAAGCAGCCTTGAATAAGTATGTGTGTACTTTGTTGTTGTTGGGATATTAGAGCTTGATTAAATGGATATTTTACCATCCAGAAGAGGTAAAATAGATAATAATAAAATTATGCTTAACCTAATTTATAAATGTTACTTACTCCCTCCGTTTCTAAATATAAGCAAAAGTGACTTTTTAGATTCATTCAATTAATGATGTATGTGGTTCATATTATGGACCACATACATCATTAAATGAATGAACCTAAAAAGTGAATTTTGCTTATATTTAAAAACGGAGGAAGTATAAATGTTAACCCGTCTCACTATACTTAACCTAATTTTAACCTAATTTTTCCCTCCACACTTTTGCATTTAATGTTTATCTAATTTAAAATAAAATTATGTTCCTAGTTATATGCTGTTTTTTTGGAAAGGAATAACCGTTAACTCGTCTCGCTATACTTAACTTAATCTCTTACTTATAAATGTTAATCTGTCTTGCTATACTTAACCTATTATGTTACGTTACGGTATCAAGGACGATGTCATGGAAAATTATGTTATGGTACAGTACCAACGTCTATGTTTCTTAATATTATGAAATACTATATGACAATCATGACATTCATCTAAACTATTTTGTTACATATTACCGTCAAATATTACCTTCCATATGACCCGTGCGTTAGCGCGGGTCGATGGTCTAGTAATAATAAAAGTAGTTATAAGGATAATATAACATAATAATAATAATAATTATTATTATTAATATAACATAATATTAATAATAATAATAATAAATGTTGTTACAAGGATAATATTTAGATTTTAAATTAATTTAAGGATAAATTGCTTATATTATCCTTAGGAGTACTCCTCAAGGTCTTAAGTTCGATTATCTCCATTGTCAATTTAGGTGGGATAATTTAACTTCATAAAAAAATTGAGATTTTTTTCATAATTCAAAAAAAAAAATTTGAAAATTATATAATCGAAATTTTTTATGATTTTTTATTTCAAATTTTTTTTTTTTAATACATGGACTGCCACGTGGTAAAAGTTTCACAATCAGCAACTGCCACGTGACCAAGACCATGCTACTTCATCTGTTTTGTGGGGTCAGAGACATTTTTAAAAGTTACAAGTATTTGCAATGGTTTTTTTTATTTTTTTTTACAAGGACCAATAGCCGAACGTGTCCTATTCTCATATTTAAGCCTGATATTAATAATTTAACAAAGTAATAAAATAAATTGGTGAAAAGTCAATAAATAATTGTAATTTACAAATAAAATAATTTTTTTTCAATATTTAAAATTCAGATTTCTTTGTGTACATATGTATTAACATGTGATAATTATATATATTACATCATGACTTAGATAGATTAAACCTCCCCTAGCAAAAAATAGATAGATAAAACTCAAATTAAAGTGATAAAATTGAATGCTTATCCTGTAATATCATCTAACTCAATAGATGATAAACCTTTCCCCTCAATAGATCTCAATGAATAACAATGCATCATTTGTAAGTCCTTGAGGTGCTTCTACCCAATCTAGCACCATTGCACAAAGCACGGCGTCAATGGAATACCTTGTTATTGAACTTAGCAATCCTGATCTCTGGGAAAATGCTCTTCTTGTTCTCTCCACTATATTTCAGGGAAATTAAAGTGATAAAATTGAATGCTTATCCTGTAATATCACCCAACTCAATATATGATAAACTTTTCTCCTCAATAGATCTCAATGAAGAACGATGCGTCATTTGTAAGTCCTTGAGGTGCTTCTATCCAATCTAGCACCACTGCACAAAGCATGGCGTCAATGAAACACCTTGCTATTCAACTTAGCAATCCTGATCTCTGGGAAAATGCTCTTCTTGTTCTCTCCACTATATTTCAGGGAAATTAAAGTGATAAGATTGAATGTTTATCCTGTAATATCACCCAACTCAATATATGATAATTCTTTCACCTCAATAGATCTCAATGAAGAACGATGCGTCATTTGTAAGTCATTGAGGTGCTTCTACCCAATCTAACACCACTGCATAAAGCATAGCGTCAATGGAACACCTTGTTATTGAACTCAGCAATCCTTATCTCTAGGAAAATGCTCTTCTTGTCCTCTCCACTATATTTAAGGAACTTTTCTATATTTTCTGGTGGATTCCGAAACCCTATTTTTACAAGTTTGCCGTTTACCAAACTTGTTCTTTTTTATCTAAGTTTAGCGCTTGCTGACCTACGCTTCCGTGGTGCGTCATATACGCTAAATTAAGCTCAAGTTGATATAAGTACCAACAACCAAAGGTGAAATTCTAACAACCAAAGAATTGACACGTTTCACCCAGTTAAAGAACGAGCTGAGTGTTGGTAGAACCTGTCTCCTCTTGAATTGAACTCTGGCCATTGTTTTGAATTCATTACTCACTATGTCATTCTTCAGATCAAAAAGGTATTCTCTTCTATCCGTTTCCATTCCCAATTTATTTCTCTTTCGTCGTTTACTACACTTTCAATCACACCCTCTTCCTTCGTTTGACGATGCTGTTTCACGATTCAATCGAATGCTCACTATGTCATATTTGAATTTGGTATAATCTTAGGTTCCCTTGTTAAAATCAATCATTTCAACACTGTTGTTTCCCTTTCTCATCAAATGGAACTCAGACGAATTCAAACTGATCTTGTTAATTTGAACATATTTGGTCTATGTCTTAATGGTAAGGTTAGGGAAGCCCTTCACTTTCATGACGATGTCATAGCAAAGGGGTTTCACTTGAATCAAGTTAGTTATGGGACCTTGATCAACGGATTATGTAAAACAGGAGAAATAACAGCTGCCATGCAGGTTCTTAGAAAGATTGATGGGCTGTTGGTTCAGCCCGATTTCGTCATGTACAACACAATTATGGATTGTTTGTGCAAAGATAAACTTGTAATTGATGCCTCTGATTTATGTTCCGAAATGATTGTCAAGAGAATTTTTCCAAATGTTGTCACTTATACAACTCTAATATATGGCTTTTGTATTGTTGGTCAATTTAAAGAAGCAGTTGGTCTGTTAAATCAAATGTTGTTGAAAAACATCAGCCCGGATGTTGTAACTTTTAATACATTTGTTGATGGTTTATGTAAGGAAGGAGAGATTAAACAAGCTAGAAATGTGTTAGCTGTTATGATAAAACAAGGTGTGAAACCTAATGTTGTTACTTATACTTCTTTAATGGATGGGTATTTCTTGGTTAAAGAAGTCAACAAGGCCACATATGTATTCAACACTATTGCTCGAAGGGGAGTGACTCCTAATGTTCAAAGCTACAATGTTATGATTAACAGACTATGTAAGAAAAAAAATGGTAGATGAAGCCCTTAATCTCCTTAGAGAAATGCATTTAAAAAACATGGCTCCTAATACTGTAACATACAATTCTCTTGTTGATGGACTTTGCAAATCTGGAAGAATCTCTGATGTTTGGGATCTTATAGATGAGATGCATAATAGAGGCCAACCTGCTAATTTGATCACGTACAACTCCTTATTGGATGCTTTGTGCAAAAAACATCAGGTTGACAAGGCAATCACATTATTAACGAAGATCAAAGACCGGGGAATTGAACCAGATATGTTCACATACACAATACTTGTTGATGGACTCTGCAAAAATGGAAGACTTAAGGATGCACAAGAGGTTTATCGGGATCTTATGGTTAAGGGCTATCATTTAAATGCTTGGATGCATAATGTCATGATTAATGGGCTTTGTAAAGAGGGCTTGTTTGATGAAGCATTGTTCATACTGTCCGAAATGGAAGACAACGGTTGCACGCCTGATGTTGTAACTTACGAAACTCTTATCTGTGCTTTGTTCGAAAACGACATGAATGAGACGGCGGTGAAACTTCTTTGTGAAATGATTTCTAGAGGTCTACTGTAAGAGTAAATCAAGGTGAGATGCTTTCCAGCTACAAATTAAGTGATTTTATTTATTTCCTATATATATTTTCTTTTATTGCCATGCATATGAATGAAGATGAACTACACTTTCAATTCAGTATTCTTTTTATTAATGTCAGATGGGGTTAGGTTCATATTGTTATGGTAACTACAATCTTCTGTTTTTTCTAGTCTCCACATATTGCAGCTACAGTCTGTTAGCGTTTTGTAAATCTGTTTATATTCAGTATTAAGTTAGTTAGACTATTAATCTTATAGCAAGCTATAAATAATTATACCAAAATAGAATAATGATAATACTATGGTATGGACAACTCTTCCAATTCAGTTTGTAGCTAGTTAGTTTCAATAATTGGATGTCTAAAGTAAGGTTATGTTTAGCAGTCCAATTTGTACTACATTTACCTTCATATAAGCATCCAATAAGCAATGCTTACCTACTCTGCTTCCAACTCCCTAACAGCCTACCAAGAAGTCAATGGTTTCTCTCACTGTTATATCAAGAACGTGCAGGTCATACTAGCTTATGTAAGTTAAAGTCTTCTTTAGGACTACTGAATTATAAGAATCAAGCCAAGCAATCATAATATTGTGCTCTTGAATGGGTTATTCGAATGTACTCTTAGTGTAAATAGGAACCACTTCATAGAATATATACCTCAAAAGAATCTGGTTTACACAAATTGAAGTAAATTAAGCCTATATAGTGTAATAGGAACCTTGCTTCTTTTAGGTACATGGTGAAATAGTCATTAGTTTAATTTACTCCTTGTTGATTCTGTCCCAATAGACATTGAGTGTTTACTACAAAGCTATTCCACTTTTTTATTGAATGTTTGATCTTTCTTGTACTTTCTTACTGGATAGTCAGTGGTAGGAATTGGTTTACTGACTATTGAGTGTGTATATTATTCACAGTTCATTCTGCATTTCATTTTGGTTGATACTTTAATATCATGATTCAATGCTTTTATTTTAATTTTATTTTCTTTGGTCCTTGATATTTGGGATGAGTCCTTGTATATCCCTTTAATCTTTATCATTATATATTGAAACATCGAGTAAATGAAATTATAATTTTATCCGTTTGAATATCTATGTTGACTAGTCTTCAAAGCTACAACTGCAGTTAGTATATGTTTTTACCTCCATTAGCTTAGTGATAGCCTCTTAGAACCAATAAAAGAGTGTTCTTCCATTGGTTTCTTTGACAGTGACATAACCAGCATAGTGTTGAAAATTAGTCACAAGATCACTACTTGAGGCATTAGCCAGTATTGGAGAGCTGTGTACTATGTTCAGTTATTCCATTTTCTTCTTAATTTTCTTTATGGTCATTCGAGTGTGAAATCACCATCAGTTTTATGTACCATTATGCAATGCAGCCAATGGGTTGCTTTGAGCTGCAAATAGTTTCTGAGTTGTTTTTGATCAAAACTAGTAGTGTATATTGTCATCCTACCTTCACGATCTCTCTTTCATTGCAGATTTTACTATTCCGGTGTCTGGAGATTGCAACAATAATGTCGTTCATATGCTCTTGATTCCAGTTCTTGTCAATTGCAAAGCTTGCCGAGTTCCTGTTATATTAGTTATAGCTTCAATGTAATTATCCTCCTCATTCTTTTTTATATTCAATTAATTTTGGTCATTCTTATCCTAAAAAATTGTTGTTCCCATCTTTTGTACTGCAGTACGGCTTAATTTAAAATTGAGTAAACTATTAAGGGGGTTATATGTCTAGATCTAGTGAATATGTAGAGGTTGGATTTTGTAATTCTATACATTTATTTTACAAATTTCATAGGCATCTTTGGCCTTACCAATTTCTGAAATCCATATTTTGTTTGGTACAAGCAGTTGTATTGTAACTTTGATGTGTTTCTTTTTCATGAAAAGTTTGATGTTTGATTTAGCTTTTGTTAAATCCAAATGATGCTTTGCACCTGGATTGAGTATTATGTAGGACCTTTAGTATCAAAATTCTTCAAAGTTCTAAGCCTACCAAAGACTTAAGAGAAAGTTATATTTTGCTAGTTTCATTATGATATTTATAACAAACAACAATGGTTGACTGTTTTTGTTCCTTAATAACTATCATTTTCTTCCCTATTTGTTGTGAATCTGCTTCATCAATTTTCAAGGATTGTTTTTATTCACTGTCATGTTCAGAGTTCAATTTATATTTAATAGAATCAATGAAATGAAAGATGCTGTAACACTGTTATATTTCAGAATATGGAAGGGTAATTACGGTGAAACAGAAAGGAAAAGAGATCTGATAGGATCACTGCCAGTCTATCCAAATGGCTCTCTTAGCAGAGTACATTCTCCTCTAACATAACAGGAACCGTATTTATAGATGTAATTTTTGAACTGAGTAGAGCAGACACACATGAATCAATTTGTGGATAGAGGAGTTCGTCTACCGTTCAATCATCTATTGTTTAGCAAATATGGTAGTGTTGTTGGATCTAGGTGCAAGGAAGTGCAGTTGGATCCAACGTCTCTTCAAATTCAATGCTTTGTGTCTAGCAGGCTGCACTAGTTGCGAAGCATTTTGGCTCATTTTTGGTCTTGCAGCTTTAGGATTAGATGCATTTAAAATTCAACTTCTGGAGCAAGCTTGCATACACCACTTTTACATTTTACCGGTCGAAAAGGGTATTGGACATAAATCAAGCTATTGATGACAAGTTTCTGTTTTTCCTGTTTCAAAGGTCTTTTAGATTACAGGCTTCTATTTTACTGTTTTAAAGAGCCTAACACATTCCTTCAAAAAAAAAAAAGAGCCTAACACATGGTGTAATAAATCTAATGACTAATGATATCTAGTCATTGATTATAAACTTCTATAATTTTAGTTTCAAAGATCTTAATGTCCTATGTCAATTATATATACATAATGATTTGTTTTATTAAATGCATTTACGGCTTGTTTCAATTACCCTCCTTCGTCCTACTGTATATAATATTTATCTTAATCGTATAGATTCAAAAATAAAAAAGATAGAACCTACATTTGTAGCATGTTTAAAAATTATTAACAGATCCACACTCTTCATATGTTGGAGTGATGTGTGCATACAACTGAAGAGTTTGATCTGCACTCACCTAGCTAGCTGTAAAAGGGAAAACTTTGCTGAATGCACAAAATGAAACATCTGAAAGAGAACTAAGTTCACTAGGTGCCGTATCTCTTTGTTATGCTCGTGATTTCCAGCAACATTGGATCCCTACTTTAATGGTTTGTCAAATATATACTGTGAACCATACACTCGACTCATTTCAAAACTTGAGTTTGTAATTGAGAGAAGAAAACTGATAAAAGATAATTCTAGAAAGCCGATATATTAAGAGGTATGCACCAGTTTTGTCGAATATAGGCCATGGAGGCGCCATGGTGGATATCAGTGGCGGAGTTTCAATAGGGTGCCTTAGAAAGAAGGTGGATTTTGCATGGTGGAAAATGGCATATTGATATATGTAGCCAGTAGCCACTCTGTAGTTAATGACGGCATCCAGGCTGAGCTATGTTTTGTGCTTCACTTCTTTTTACATTCATCTCTTTAATTGGTGTTCTGGTAATCCATGCTCTAGGTGCTTAACATTATAGGGTGCATATGATCTTATCATGTGAGGATGTTTTTTAGGATATAGTAAGATAGATCCTGAACCTTTTATGAAGTTTTCGTTTGGATAGGTGAGTTTGTGGGACTTAAAAGAAAATTGTAACTCTAAAACTGTTATGCAAAGTTTTACTGCAACATGAAAAGCTTCAGTGTTTGGTTCCTTTTTTAACTTAATCCTTTTTTGGTGAACCAATTGTATGCATTTTACTATTTGATTATTCTCTTGTATATCCGATGTTAGGAACCCATGTCAGAACATACCTCCTAATAAATTGTTACCAACTAGTTAATGTAAAAGTACTTGTAATGCATGACAAAATAAACTTATTGTGGTTAAACTAGACAAGCTATAGCGTATAAGTTTTCATTCCCTTCCCATGACAAAATCTGAAGGTTCAAACAATCCAACTTCTTTTGCAGTAAAGAAGGTGTGGAACCTAATGTTGTCACTTATACTTCTTTGATGGATGGTTATTTCTTGGTTAAAGAAGTAAAGAAGGTTACACATGTATTTAACATTATGGCTCGAAGGGGAGTGAGTCCTAACATTCGTAGCTACACTGTTATGATTGACGGATTTTGTAAGAATAAAATGGTGGATGAAGCCGTCAATCTCTTTAAAGAATTGCATTTAAAAAACATGGCTCCTGATATTGTTACATACAATTCGCTTGTTGATGGACTTTGCAAATCTGGAAGAATCTCTGATGTTTGGGATCTTATAGATGAGATGCATTGTCACGACCCAAAATTCAAAATCATGACCGGCGCACGAACTAATACCTCTTAGTTCGGCAAGCCTAAAGGCATCAATAAATAAGAAATGATCAAACTAACTTTTGGTTCAAAAAAATATCAACTGAAATTTCGACAGAGTAACCTCTGTATTTTCATCATTTTCAAAAAAAACATCAAAACCTGTTTATCAACTTTTATCATTAACCAGAATGTCGTACCGACACAATTATGTTTTTGTACAATTCAAAATAGAACATTCTAGCCTTAAATAGCTGCAGAGACACAAAATGACACCAATAAATAAATATACATAAACAAAAGAGCCACCAACCAAGGGGTCTACCAAAAGAGTGACGCTGCTGAAACTTCGGATCTACTTGCAGCTTTTTACTCAGCTGCTCGGGAATCTGAAAAAAATAGAAAATGAAAGAGCAAGTCACAAGGACTTAGTGAGAAGACAACAACCACCACCAACTAAAAGGGAAACACACAAGAGCACGAATAGTTAACTTACTCAAATCCAATATCAATTTACATAACTAGTAACCGTATGAAATTCAAGTAATCCGCAATCATTTTACACGCATGAAAATTCACAACCAAGAGTATACATGAAATTCAGAAAACTTTGTAAATTTATTAAACCAAATAAGACTATATCAAGTTCCACTGTCATAAAAAGGTGAAACCAAAACCACAATTTTAAAGGAAATATAGAAATCGGATATACCGAAAAGGAATCAAAATAATCAAATTCAACTATAATATAAAAATCAGATATAATGAAAAATAATCAAAATAATCAACTTCAAATAAAATATAAAAATCATATTCAATTTCATAATACCAAAATAATCAACTTTAAACAAAGTATAGAAATCCAACTTTAGTGAAAATAATCAAATGGGGGAATCGAGAACTAGCTCCATCTCGTTGATAGCCCTCTCCTCTTAATGGTGGCCTTTCCATAGGGGCGGTTCTATCTAACGGATAGCTCTTTTCTCTCGACTCAAAACAAAGTGTAAAACATTTTCAATTAGGGAGTTTACATCTCATTGATAGCCCTCTCCTCCTAATGGTGGCCTTTCCATAGAGGCGGCTCCATCTAATGGGTAATTCTCCCTAATCGTAATCACATACTGGGTGCACCTAGGTCGTCGCAATTATAATCGTATTCTCAAAACAAAATTCGCAAAACGTCTCTAAAACCGTATTTCACAACATATAGAAACTATGCCGAAATATATAACATCAAAACTCAATGGTAAATCTACTAGTTATAATCATAAATAAATCAAAATTCAAATCCAGTTCAAATCGATTACATATTAATATCAAAATCTTCGAAAAACACAAATTTCAAAATCACGCTTTACAACATATCAAAACTAGTCAAATCTAGTTTTAGGAACATATCAAAACTAGTGTGCAAGATATATGCAATCAAACCTCCATTTCAAATCCAATACTTTATAAATCATAAGTAGCGTCAAAGTGAGTATATATTAATATAAAAAATTCCCAAAAACATATATATCAAAACTGTATTTTTCCATATCTCAAAACCCATGTCATAGTATATGCAACCAAACCTCTATTTTCAAATTATTTGCTCAATAAGTCATAGATAAATCCAAATAGAGACCATAATAATGTCGACGACTTTAAACATAAGTATCAATGAGAAGAAAAATGTTCAGAGGTGTGTTCCCCATTTTTATAAACACCTTAACATAGAAAATTATCAAAATCTCAATAATATTAATAGTGAAAATATGTGATAATGACTGTTATCAACTCACAGCTGGACGAATCAACTATATTTTCTATTCAAACAATCCGAAGAGCAAGCAGGGTAACAATTGTCCAATCTGAGAAACAATCACAAATTCAATATTTAGAATATCATTATGGACATTGCTACGAACCACCAGTAACCTTAAAATTCTTCAATATAACCTCTAATCCCCAAAATAAATTTTCAAATCATAATATATATATCCAACTATATATTATTTGACTTAAAGATTGTATATTTACCTCAAAGAGTTCTAATTAGCAACTTTCATGGTATGGACATCCTTCTCCTTCCTTAAAGCACAAACCCTCACTCAATAGCCCCTGTACTTATTAAATGTATAATTGAATTCAAGAGTGCTTGGCATATTGAAGAAATTGGGGATCGTAAGAGAGAAGAAGAATGGGTTAATGATGACAATGGAAGTAGAAGCTGGAAGAAGGGGAAGGAAAGTTCGAGAGAGAGAGAGAAGAATAAGGGTGGGGTTGTTTAGTTTATAATATTTGGTTTTGTTTTTTTTAATTTTTTTTTTCTTTACTGAAACGGTGCGTTTCATGCATAATAATGGCCAACCTGCTGATGTAATCACGTACAATTCCTTATTGGATGCTTTGTGCAAAAACCATCAGGTTGACAAGGCAATCACATTATTAACGAAGATCAAAGACCAAGGAATTGAACCAGATATGTTCACATACACAGTACTTGTTGATGGACTGTGCAAAAATGGAAGACTTAAGGATGCACAAGAGGTTTATCGGGATCTTATGGTTAAGGGCTATCATTTAAATGCTTGGATGCATAATGTCATGATTAATGGGCTTTGTAGAGAGGGCTTGTTTGATGAAGCATTGTTCGTACTGTCCGAAATGGAAGACAACGGTTGCACGCCTGATGTTGTAACCTACGAAACTCTTATCCATGCTTTGTTCGAAAACAACAAGAATGATAAGGCAGAGAAACTTCTCCGTGAAATGCTTTCTAGAGGTTTACTGTAAGAGTAAAACTAGTGAGTTGTTTTCTAGTTACAATCTGTTATTCTGAGTTTGAAATAACAAATTGTTAGTGCAAAATACAATTGAGACTCATATTAGTGCAAAATTAGGTAAATTATTTAACTAGTTGGGTGTCTAATGCAAGCCAGACCCTGTTTGACAGCTTTTGTCCATCCTTTTGTTTGATTGATTGTGCGTCAATTCTATGCTTGATTTAACTTTTGTAAAACCCCGGATAACTCTTCTAACTGGTAAAGACAATAACTAACAGGCAGCATTCAGTCATTACTTACTGAGTTACCTTCTCTTGCTATGTTTCCAAAGTAATTAGAAATAAAGACCAAAAGGCATAGTGAGAAATTAGGAAGACTTTAATTAATCAAAGAGAATCCATGCCTCGTCTTAATGCCTTAGTTTGATAATGTGCGTTCTATTGTTCAAGTGTTTGATTTTGACATGTTATTACAAATGGAGCACAATATGAAAAAAGGGTTTGATTTTGCCTTAGTTAGCATATGTGATCAACTTGCAAGGTTCTGTACAATTGGTCTGCCTCATGCATATTATTCTTTTTCTTTTATGATGCTTCCTTAATTTGTTTCTAGTTATAAAAATGGGGGTGCACCATAAACCCTTTTTTCCTGAGTATGGAAAGACAAGTAGGTGCCAAAACAAAAAAGTTGATGGAAAAGGAAGTTATTGTTTTCGTAATTGACACTTATATTGGGGGAAAGTAAACCTTGCAATTAAAAAATGTTTGTTTGTCTCGGATCGGACACTATAAGCATCCTAAGAAAATTTATATTCCTTTGTGTTCTTTGACATTCTTAAGCATTTTGATGCTTCTGCCTTTACATTGAGAGTTTAAGGAGGTTAGTGTTGTGTTTGAGTTGATGAAGTATGACCCTCATCAAGCCGAATGATGATCTTATTCCAGAGCACTATTAATTTTTCTTGTAACAACTTTGGGGCCTGAAATATATTCATGCAGGTATCCTTCAAACTGAGTCTTTGGCATTTGCAGGTATGAGTCCTAAAGGAGAAATTAGTAACTCTGAAATTTACTCTGGTGAGCCTGCTTTTCTCTCTTGCTTGGCTGGTTTGCTTCTTTTGGACCGGAATTTATGTGGGAAGGTGTTGCTGGAGGTTTTTTTTGGTGCTCGATGATGTTATCTTTTAGTCCTGGATTTTTTTAGTACCCCTTGTACTACTTATTCTGTGACTGTTGTTGTTGATGGTTCTTAAACTTTCAGTCTGGTTTGTATTGCTGGCGTGTTCATATATATGACTCTGAAACTGTAAATGTGTTTGAAGGAGGAAAAACAACTGTGAAATTGACTCTTGAAATTTCACGATGCTTTGGCATTTACTTAAGGTATCTCCAGATAATTAAACTACTTATCATTTTATTTGATTGCAAAAGCATCTGTGCGTTTAGTGTAAGCAATCATTTGCTTGGTTTAGCTATTGTAAAATCCCTGACGATTCTTCTTCATGGTACAGATAAGAATTAAAGGGTAGTATTCAATCATTAGTTACCGAGTTAGTTTTGTCATGTTTAAATTACCTTCTCTTTCTGTGTTTTCAAGGTAATAGGAAATTTAGATAGGTTTTATTATTCATTTATTATGTTGTTTGTTGTTGAGGTGTTAATTACATTGATATAAGATAGTCACAGACAGCTGTGTGCTTCCGCCCTGATGGATAATAATGTTTTGTTATAAGTTTAACTGTAAGAACATTGTGGCAGGAAAATGTCATTTTTGTGTTGTTCCTAAAATTTTACTCATTCTTGCAGGCAATTTTCCATGATATATCCCAGGTATGCACACATTTGACTCTAGATGTTCGGAATTGTGTTACAATTTTAAGCCTGAGTACAATGAGAGGCATATAATAATGTGCGACTATTTGAAAATTACTTATATGGGTTCTTTTAATTTGAGTATATATAGTGGAGGCTTTCCTCCTTTATTTGAGTACTGTAGATGCTTACCTTCAATTTCATTGAGGGTGTGTTTGGATTGAAGGGAGGGGAGGGTTTAGTTTTCTTTTTTAAACTACGGACTATATAGCATGTTTTTCTTAAATAAATCAAGTGTGATTGAAGTATTATATTATCGTTTATCATGTTAACATGTTAACTTTTTAAAAAAACATTTAGTGTCTGTAGTTTAAAAACGAAAAGTGAACCCTACCCTCCCTTCCCCTCCTAAACCCTCCATCCAAATACACCCTGAAGGTTTTTCATTGTGATCATTGGCTTTTCATAAAGAAAAACCTAAGTGGCTTTATGGAAGTATATTTAGTCAATTGCTTTGTTGATTTAAGTCTGGATATGGTCTGTAGTGACCAGTGATGTTGTGGACTGTGGTTACTCTTGTGGGTTGGATTTAAGTTTAACTGCTTGTCAGTATGTCAGGCAGGGAATACCACTTTGAGTATACCCATTTCATAGATTCAATATTACTTTGAGTGAAGAATATGACCTTTTAAAGAGGTACCTTTACAAGATATATTGATAGATTGGGTAGTTTTAGAGCATTGATGCAGAAGAACATGATATTTTACAGACACGCAACTGAGAGGGAGATGTGCAATTGTTCAAGCAACAGATTGCTGTTTTGTTTGTGATGTTCTCTTAGGCTTTTGACGAACGAGTTTCTGATAATAATTTAATTCTTATTGGATGCATATTATTGATCCAAAAATAATTATAAGTAGCTGTTACAAGTTTCTAATAATAATTTAATTCAATTACCTTCACTTGTTCAGATAATCATACGCAAATGGACACTCAATTCTTGTTTGAAGGGAAAAAGAATTCAGAAATCGGGGAAAAGGATCACCAGCTCTCAGGTCGGCTATTGTCAAGTGGTTATTAATCTTGTATGATTATATTTTCAGTTTTCACCTGAGCAAATTGTTGGTTGCTTCTGCCAATTCATATGTTTGTATACTCGCTTGAGTTGATGATGTAATCTACAAATTCAAGGGTAGGTTTTTCGTATATGCTTTGCTTATCCGAAAATATCCTAAAATGCATACCATCCATGCCTAATTCTTCTCTTGTTGTATCTTATAATTTTGGATTAGGACAGATTTAATCCCTTAAATCTGATTTGTATAATGAGGAGTGTCTAAGCCTTTAAGCACTAGAAAAGTCATATCCAGGCGATGTAGGACTAAACCCATCTTCTTACACCCAGCACAATCAAGGTGCTGGAAGATGCTATGAATGCATCTCGAATTTGCTACAATTAAGGCAGCTAGGACAAACCATAATTTTGGCAGAATTTTCCACATATCCTATTTGTTCCTATGTGTATTTTAATTTTTTTTAAATACATGCCATGAGGACTTGATATAGGACATGCATTGTATTTTTCAAGTTTTTTGTATTTGATAACTGATTCCGCCCCGAGTTCATTTTTTGTACAGTCATGTTCATTTGGGTAAAAAGTAATTCTACCTCTTTTTTTTGCCTTCAGGACTGAGAAGTTCAGGTGAGATGCATGCTTCTTTCACGTTTCATGGAAAACATTTCGTCTCACATAGTGAAATTTAAATGTTTGTATCTGGAAACACGCTGCAAAGGATAGGAATACTTCCAAAGCAAAAAGATCTGGTCTTCTGAGTTTTCTGTCCCACAATGCAGCAATTTGAGTCAAAGTCATTGTCCCCTTATCTTGGAGAAGACTTTATTAAAAGGTTGTCCATTTCTTCTCCCCGATTGTTTCTTCATCATACACAGATTTCTTTCAGAGATAGTACCAAAGATTTCTACAACATGGCCAAGCGAGGCACTTCTTGATTCGGGTCAAACTATTGTTCTCGTACAATATTAAATCAGAGAAGTTATTGAGAAGAGATTGCATGAGAATGTCTAATTCTCAGTTGTGGGGTCAAGTAATTGTAATAACAGGATGCAATGAATGCAAAAGAGTACCAAATTACCGCTTACCTGTTCATGTTTGAAACACAAGAACTTGTTGGAGCATTCTAAAGTAAGTTACCAAGCTTCATCATTTGCGAAGCTTGCCGAGTTCCAAATTTATCAACTATAGTTTCAATGTAATTGTCTTCCTTATTCCTTTGCATATTCAATTAACGTTGATCGTTTTTGTTCTTGTCCTCATCCTTTGTAATGAGGCGCCAATTAGTTTAAAAGTAAGTAAACTATTTCAAGTGTTAGCTGTCCGGAGCAATAGTGTAACGGTCGGATTCTGCAATAGTGTACATTTTTCTTACAAATTTCATTTTATTTATTCTATTTGAATTTGTACATGTGATTGCAATTGGAGCACAATAAGAAGGGTCAACACTTTAGTATATTTGAAATTGCAAGATTTGGTCCTATTGGACTGTTTCATGTAATGCCTTAGTGTTATGGTGTTAGTTAGACAATTGTCTTTCAGATTCTATTATTGGAAACTTTCCATTCTTTGATTTTGGAGGTAGATTGGCTTAGTGGGAACCAATGTACAAAGTGATTAGGTCACGGTAACTGATGAGCTAGAGCTTCCTAATATATTGTTGTTTTGTGCATCCTATTTTCTTTGATGTTTTGTGCATCCTATTTTCTTTGATGTTTTGTGCATCCTATTTTCTTTGATCAATTTTTTTATCAGAATCCTTATGGATAGTTTATGCTGATTTTGGACTTTAAAAAAACAAAAAAGTCAATACAAATTGTTACACTATCAAATCGATCATTGAATTATTCATTAAAAATTAATTTGGTCCCTGAATTATGTCACTCACTATCAAATCGATCCTTAAATTATTTATCTTATCTATCAATTTGATCCTTGATGTTGTCAAATAAAATCTGAAAAATATAATCTGAAAACTAAAAGATACGAAGAACGTGACGAATACCTTAAAAACAAGTTAGGAACAATAATTAAGAATGTGACGAATACCTTTTTAATGTGACACATCAGCACTGTTAACAACGAGACTTGGCAGAAGGACTGAATTGATTGGCGTTTAAAAAAATTAAAAAACGTATTGGCTATTTTGAAAAATTGAAGGAAGAAATTGACTAATACATGTAAATTTGAGGACTAAAATGCCTATTCCCTCTTAGATGAAAGATCGTATATGAGAAAGAAGAAAGATGAGAAGTAGGAAACTAAGTAAAAGATAAAATAAGATAGAAAGATCCTTATAATGAAAAAGGAGAGAGGGAAATATTGAGTGCGGGAATTTGAAATTTGAAATTCAAATGTTAAAAAGCTGTAAAATTGCCTTTTGCTTTTGGTTGTTAAAATGTCGATCATGTCCTTCAATATATAAATTGAAATGAGGTTTGTTAGGGGTATTACAAGTCTAATTGTAAAAAAAGATGTTTTTATTAGGGGATAAGTCTAAGATAGTCTGATTTTGTGAAGAAAAAACTTTGCTGAAAAATGAGGTTTAGATAGTTAAATATTTTTGGTAGTACTCTCTTTTTATATATTGTAGTAGATAGATTGATAAATTTTTAGAAGGACTAAAACAAAAAAATTAGTATATTTATAAAGATAAAAAACATATTAAAAAATAATATAGCGTCAACTTTATGGAAGTGGTTGCTAGACTAAACTAAAAATATAAAAGAGTTTGTTAACGAGTGTTCCAAAACACTCTTGAAATATTCTAAAAAATAATTATTTAATAAAAATTATTTCATAATAAAGTCAAATATTTCAATTTCCAATACATGTATTAAATAAATTTTCAAAACATATTACTCCCTCAGACCCATATTAGATGACATATTTGACAATGTGAACTATTGATATGATATACTTTCATTATTTTTTTATACTTTTTTTTGACAAATATATCATATAAGAAAAATAATATCATATAAGATTTTGTTGGATTCGTCTCGATTAATATTTTCAAAAATATTAATTAAAAATATTTTTTGAGGAAAAAATAATTAAAGATAAAAGATATACATTAATACATGGGACAGAATCACTCAATACGGGAGGAAGAAGTATCATTTAAACTCGTTGATGTTTCCTAAATATAAACACAGTGGTTATTTTGAGATCCAACCAAAATTCAAAGTTAGTTGCAGCAAAAACCTCAAAAACACAATGTTGAAGAAGTTAAGGTACGTTATCTCTCCCAATAATAATTCATGTCTTCTTCGTTCTCGTTGTATGTTACACTCTCAATCGAATATTAATGTTGATGATGCCGTTACCTCATTCCATCGTATGCTATATATAAACCCTACCCCACCCATACTCAAATTCGGTAAGATCTTAGGTTCCCTTGTTAAAATCAACCATTTCAACACTGTTGTTTCCCTTTCTCGACAAATTGAACTCCGAGGAATTCAAACTGATCTTGTTAATTTGACCATCTTGATTAATTGTTTCTGCCATCTTGGTCACCTCAATTTTGCTTTTTCTGTATTGGCCAAGATTCTTAAGCTAGGTTTTCACCCCGATACTGTAACAATCAATACACTTATCAAAGGTCTCTGTCTTAATGGCAAAGTTAAGGAAGCCCTTCACTTTCATGATGATGTTAGAGCAAAGGGGTTTCACCTTGATCATGTTAGTTATGGGACTTTGATCAACGGATTATGTAAAATTGGAGAAACTAAAGCTGCCATGCAGGTTCTTAGAAAGATTGATGATGGGCTGTTGGTTCAACCTCATGTCGTCATGTACAATACAATTTTTGACAGACTCTGTAAAGATAAGCTTGTAAGTGATGCCTCCTATTTATATTCTCAAATGCTTCTCAAGAGAATTTCTCCTGATGTCATCACTTACAATACTTTAATGTATGGCTGCTTTATCGTGGGTCGATTGAAACAAGCACTTGGTTTGTTCAATGAAATGTTGTTGAAAAACATCAAACCCGACGTTTATACATTTAATATACTGGTTGATGGTTTATGTAAGGAAGGAGAGGTTAAACAAGCTAGAAATGTGTTAGCTGTTATGATAAAACAAGGTGTGGATCCTGATGTCGTAACTTATAATTCTTTAATGGATGGGTATTTCTTGGTTAAAGAAGTCAACAAGGCCACATATGTATTCAACACTATTGCTCGAAGGGGAGTGACTTCTGATGTTCAAAGCTACAGTGTTATGATTAACGGATTATGTAAGAATAAAATGGTAGATGAAGCCCTTAATCTCCTTAGAGAAATGCATTTAAAAAACATGGCTCCTAATACGGTAACATACAGTTCTCTTGTTGATGGACTTTGCAAATCTGGAAGAATCTCTGATGTTTGGGATCTTATAGATGAGATGCATAATAGAGGCCAACCTGCTAATTTGATCACGTACAACTCCTTATTGGATGCTTTGTGCAAAAAACATCAGGTTGACAAGGCAATCACATTATTAACGAAGATCAAAGACCGGGGAATTGAACCAGATATGTTCACATACACAATACTTGTTGATGGACTATGCAAAAATGGAAGACTTAAGGATGCACAGGAGGTTTATCGGGATCTTATGGTTAAGGGCTATCATTTAAATGCTTGGATGCATAATGTCATGATTAATGGGCTTTGTAAAGAGGGCTTGTTTGATGAAGCATTGTTCGTACTGTCCGAAATGGAAGACAACGGTTGCACGCCTGATGTTGTAACTTACGAAACTCTTATCTGTGCTTTGTTCGAAAACGACATGAATGAGAAGGCGGTGAAACTTCTTCGTGAAATGATTTCTAGAGGTCTACTGTAATAGTGAATCAAGGATGCTTTCCAGCTACAAATTAAGTGATTTCATTTATTTCCTATATATATTTTCTTTTATTGCCATGCATATGAATGAAGATGGACTACACTTTCAATTTAGTATTCTTTTTATTAATGTCAGATGTGGTTAGGTTCATATTGTTATTGTAACTACAATCTTCTGTTTTTTCTAGTCTCCACATATTGCAGCTACAGTCTGTTAGCGTTTTGTAAATCTGTTTATATTCAGTATTAAGTTAGTTAGACTGTTAATCTTATAGCAAGCTATAAATAATTATACCAAAATAGAATAATGATAATACTACGGTATGGTCAACTCTTCCAATTCAGTTTGTAGCTAGTTAGTTTCAATAATTGGATGTCTAAAGTAAGGTAATGTTTAGCAGTCCAGTTTGTCCTTACTACATTTACCTTCATATAAGCATCCAATAAGCAAGAAATGCTTACCAACCCTGCTTCCAACTCCCTAACAGCCTACCAAGAAATCAATGGTTTCTCTCACTGTTATATCAAGAATGTGCAGGTCATACTAGCTTATGTAAGTTAAAGTCTTTTTTAGGACTACTGAATTATAAGAATCAAGCCAAGCAATCATAATATTGTGCTCTTTAATGGGCTATCCGAATGTACTCTTAGTGTAAATAGGAACCACTTCGTAGAATGTATACATCAAAAGAATCTGGTTTACACAAATTGAAGTAAATTAAGCCTATATAGTGTAATAGGAACCTTGCTTCTTTTAGGTACATGGTGAAATAGTCATTGGTTTAATTTACTCCTTGTAGATTCTGTCCCAATAGACATTGAGTGTTTACTACAAAGCTATTCCACTTTTTTATTGAATGTTTGATCGTTCTTGTACTTTCTTACTGGACAGTCAGTGGTAGGAATTGGTTTACTGACTTTTGAGTGTGTATATTATTCACAGTTCATTCTGCGTTTCATTTTGGTTGATACTTTAATATCATGATCCAGTGCCTTTATTTTAATTTTATTTTCTTTGGTCCTTGATATTTGGGATGAGTCCTTGTATCTCCCTTTAATCTTTATCATTATATATTGAAACATCGAGTAAATGAAATTATAATTTTATCCGTTTGAATATCTATGTTGACTAGTCTTCAAAGCTACAACTGCAGTTAGTATATGTTTTTACCTCCATTAGCTTAGTGATAGCCTCTTAGAACCAATAAAAGAGTGCTCTTCCATTGGTTTCTTTGACAGTGACATAACCAGCATAGTGTTGAAAATTAGTCACAAGATCACTACTTGGGGCATTAGCTAGTATTGGAGAGCTGTGTGCTATGTTCAGTTATTCCATTTTCTTCTTAATTTTCTTTATGGTCATTCGAGTGTGAGATCACCATCAGTTTTATGTACCATTATGCAATGCAGCCAATGGGTTGCTTTGAGCTGCAAAAAGTTTCTTTGAGTTGTTTTTGATCAAAACTAGTAGTGTATATTGTCATCCTACCTTCATGATCTCTCTTTCATTGCAGATTTTACTATTCCGGTGTCTGAAGATTGCAACAATAATGTCGTTCATATGCTCTTGATTCCAGTTCTTGTCAATTGCAAAGCTTGCTGAGTTCCTGTTATATTAGTTATAGCTTCAATGTAATTATCCTCCTTATTCTCTTTTATATTCAATTAATTTTGGTCATTCTTATCCTAAAAAATTGTTGTTCCCATCCTTTGTACTGCAGTACGGCTTAATTTAAAATTAAGGAATATGTAGAGGTTGGATTTTGTAATTCTATACATTTATTTTACAAATTTCATAGGCATCTTTGGCCTTACCAATTTCTGAAATCCATATTTTGTTTGGTACAAGCAGTTGTATTGTAACTTTGATGTGTTTTTTTTACATGAAAAGTTCGATGTTTGATTTAGCTTTAGTTAAATCCAAATGATGCTTTGCACCTGGATTGAGTATTATGGTAGGACCTTTAGTATCAAAATTCTTCAAAGTTCTAAGCCTACCAATGACTTAAGAGAAAGTTATATTTTGCTAGTTTCATTATGATATTTATAACAAACAACAATGGTTGACTGTTTTTGTTCCTTAATAACTATCATTTTCTTCCCTATTTGTTGTGAATCTGCTTCATCAATTTTCAAGGATTGTTTTTATTCACTGTCATGTTCAGAGTTCAATTTATATTTAATAGAATCAATGAAATGAAAGATGCTGTAACACTGTTACATTTCAGAATATGGAAGTGTAATTACGGTGCAAACAGAAAGGAAAAGAGATCTGATAGGATCACTGCCAGTCTATCCAAATGGCTCTCTTAGCAGAGTACATTCTCCTCTAACATAACAGGAATCGTATTTATAGATGTAATTTTTGAATTGAGTAGAGCAGACACACATGAATCAATTTGTGGATAGAGGAGTTCGTCTACCGTTCAATCATCTATTGTTTAGCAAATATGGTAGTGTTGTTGGATCTAGGTGCAAGGAAGTGCAGTTGGATCCAACATCTCTTCAAATTCAATGCTTTGTGTCTAGCAGGCTGCACTAGTTGCGAAGCATTTTGGCTCATTTTTGGTCTTGCAGCTTTAGGATTAGATGCATTTAAAATTCAACTTCCGGAGCAAGCTTGCATACACCACGTTTACATTTTACCGGTCGAAAAGGGTATTGGACATAAATCAAGTTATTGATGACAAGTTTCTGTTTTTCCTGTTTCAAAGGTCTTTTAGATTACAGGCTTCTATTTTACTGTTTTAAAGAGCCTAACGCATTCCTTCAAAAATAAAAATAAAAAGCCTAACACATGGTGTAATAAATCTAATGACTAATGATATCTAGTTATTGATTATAAACTTCTATAATTCTAGTTTCAAAGATCTTTATGTCCTATGTCAATTATATATACATGATGATTTGTTTAATTAAATGCATTTACGGCTTGTTTCAATTGCCCTCCTTCGTCCTACTGTATATAATATTTATCTTAATCGTATAGATTCAAAATTAAAAAAGATAGAACCTACATTTGCAGGATGTTTAAACATTATTACCAGATCCACACTCTTCATATGTTGGAGTGATGTGTGCATACAACTGAAGAGTTTGATCTGCACTCACCTAGCTAGCTGTAAAAGGGGAAACTTTGTTGAATGCACAAAATGAAACATCTGAAAGAGAACTAAGTTCACTAGGTGCTGTATCTCTTTGTTATGCTCGTGATTTCCAGCAACATTGGATCCCTACTTTAATGGTTTGTCAAATGTATACTGTGAACCATACACTCGACTCATTTCAAAACTTGAGTTTGTAATTGAGAGAAGAAAACTGATAAAAGATAATTCTAGAAAGCCGATATGTTAAGAGGTATGCACCAGTTTTGTCGAATGTAGGCCATGGAGGCACCATGGTGGATATCAGTGGCGGAGTTTCAACAGGGTGCCTTAGAAAGAAGGTGGATTTTGCTTGGTGGAAAATGGCATATTGATATATGTAGCCAGTAGCCACTCTGTAGTTAATGACGGCGTCTAGGCTGAGCTTTATTTCCTCAAATTATGTTGAACACTTACACTTAGAACAGACAAGCTGAACTTTTCCAGGCTGCAACTCAGCATTTGGTGAACCTAAAGTTTGTATTGAAGGGAGGGTTTCATGTGAACTTTGTTATGGAGCTATGTTTTGTGCTTCACTTCTTTTTACATTCATCTCTTTAATTGGTGTTCTGGTAATCCATGCTCTAGGTGCTTAACATTATAGGGTGCATATGATCTTATCATGTGAGGATGTTTTTAAGGATATAGTAAGATAGATCCTGAACCTTTTATGAAGTTTTCGTTTGGATAGGTGAGTTTGTGGGACTTAAAAGAAAATTGTAACTCTAAAACTGTTATGCAAAGTTTTACTGCAACATGAAAAGCTTCAGTGTTTGGTTCCTTTTTTAACTTAATCCTATTTTGGTGAACCAGTTGTATGCATTTTACTATTTGATTATTCTCTTGTATATCCGATGTTAGGAACCCATGTCAGAACATACCTCATAATAAAATGTAACCAACTAGTTAATGTAAAAGTACTTGTAATGCATGACTAAAAATAAACTTATTGTGGTTAAACTAGACAAGCTATAGCATATAAGTTTTCATTCCCTTCCCATGACAAAATCTGAAGGTTCAAACAATCCAACTTCTTTTGCAGTAAACTATCCTCAAGTTTTTTAGGCTGTATGTTTTTTAAGGTTCAAATAATTCCTTTTAGTTGGTTGAGACTTAAGTTGTTTTTCATTTTCATAGATATTTTATATGCGTGAAGCCGTGAAGCATATTTATGCCTTCAAATGATAATCTAATAGTTTTTCATTTTAGAATAAAAACTGATTTTTTTTTTTAAATCTTATACAAACACTTCAAAATGATAAAAATGATTTTTTTTTTCTGAAAAAAATCCTAAACAAATGTGGGTCAAGTTTACAGGGTTTTTTATATGAACCATATTTATGCCTTTATTTGTTGGAACCATTTTTAGTTTTTAGTGAACGGTGCCACGCTTATGGAGCAAAATTTAACTAATTATATTTTTTTTTTGTTGAGAGATCTAATTATTTATTTATGTACTATAATATTTTTAAAATATATAATGAGTAATAATTTGATAAGTCGTATTTTATATGGTTTTTAAGTGTTTATTTCAGTAGAATTTTATGTGTTTTAATTTCTTTTTAGAACTTTGGTACTTCAAATTTGTTTGTTTTTAATTTCAGGATCTAAAATGATGGATGATCAAGTCTTTGAGCAAAAAAAAAAGGATAAAGATATGATTGAAGCTTGTTTGAGAAGAAAGCTAAAAAGAGGAAAATTATGCCATATTTATGTGCTGATCTGGTACATATTTATGTGCTGATTTGATACATATTTATGTGCTGATTTAGTGCAATTTTATGTTCCGATTTAGTGCAAATTTATGTTGTTCCTCTTGCTATAAATTGAGGAACCATCATACTTGTAAATCATCTTTTTTTCTTGGGAATTTTGTGACAATTATTTCTTTGAATCAAAGTTCTTATTTTCTAGTTCTTTATAATTCTTGTTCTTTACTTTCAGCTATTTACTTTTATGTTCTTCTTCATCTTCTTCATCTCTTTGTTTACGATGAACATGAGTGTCTAATGTCATAATCCTATCAAACCGAGCCTAGAACCTTAATTTTATGTAAATCTATTTTTCTAATCTAATCTTACCGTTCTTAATTCTTATTTTAAATACTAATCGAAGTATCGAAAGAAGAAGGTTAGTATTGGACATGTGAGATTAGACAAGGGTTTCGAAACATGAGAATAGTCTACGGAACATGAGAATAATCTAGTAAACCTTGAGACCTAAAAAGTTTCGTTCTTAATGAGTTTCAATAACGATCAACCATGAGAATAGGCGTGGTTGTTATTGAAACGCACTCATTAATTCCGGGAGGAACCTTGATATGCCTTAGAGAAACTTGTCTTTAGAAATAGATCTAACGTCAGGTTTAGATATAGGTTTGGGTTGTGAATGAATTGTCATTATGATGAACGTCAGGTTTAGATATAGGTTTGGGTTGTGAATGAATTGTCATTATGATGAACCAATAATCCTGTGCACTAGCGGATTTTACACATCATAATTCCTTTAAGAAAAATAAGTAATAATTAATAATTTACAAAATTATACCAAAATGGAAATAAAATATAATTTTAAACTAACATATTAAAATTCATTTTAATAATCAAACATTCAAAAAGTGAGTTATAACAAGAATCACTTAAAATTTTCTAAAAACAAAGAATCACTTAACGTTAATGTAATGGGATGGGATGAGGAGGGGAGGCTTGGAAGCGGGGAAGGAGATTATGGGCGTCGGAGGAAGAAATGGTAGTATAGTGTAGGATGGGATGGGATGAGGAGGGGAGGCTTGGAAGCGGGGAAGGAGATTATGGGCGTCGGAGGAAGAAATGGTAGTATAGTGTAGGAATTTATTACTGATCGTTGTCCTGGTTGATTTTGACGATGTGTGGCAGTGGGTCCCTGACCCAGTTGTTGGTTATTCAGTCAGTGGGGTTTACCTTGGCGACCCAGTTGTTGGTTATTCAGTCAGTGGGGTTTACCTTGGCAGGTTGTTAAGAATTGACTTTGTGTGGATCATTTTCATCATTTTGATACTTCTTCAGGTTATGCGAAATCAAGGTGTTCTTTCATGTATTTGATTTGATTTGCTAGGTCCTGGGTGATTTGGAATGAAAAAATTATTTTTCGTGGTATAGAAAATTCTCCGTAAGCTTCTTTCCTTTTGGTGGTATAAAGTCAGTTACGATGTTTTTCATTATAGTTTTCATAATTGGTGGCAAAACCCTTTTCTTTGTTGAACTTGTATTTTTTAGGCTCTCTTCTCTGTACTAGGTAGATAGTCTGCTATCTTATTTTAATTTCTTCAACGACAATTTTTTTTTTCAACGTTAATGTATTAAATAAATCAAAAGTACACTTAAGCCTGAATAAATAAATTAATAAAAACAATATATTTTTTGAGATTGAAAAAGAGTACCCTTTCGTCATGAATTGCAGTAGACTATTCTTTCACTTCCTTTTTACGCGTCTCTTTTGGCGAAATTTTTGTTTCAATTTAGCTATTACTTTCAAAGTCAATGCAACATTAAATGTTATTTTACCAATATCCTTAATTATTTAATAAAACTATTATAATAAGGGTTTGGCTATCCTGTACAATATTGCACATGTTAAGGATATTAAAAGAAGGAATTTTTTATTGAAAATTACAATTGTTTTTAGAAAAACCCTTATTTTTAGAAAAACCCTTATAGTAAAAGTAAAAAACAAAACTACGCATGTATAACTAAACTGACCCGTCGGTTTGAAGAAACAGCAGCTCCGGCGACTCTGAAGGAGGCACTACACCGCAAAATCTTTTCGTTTGCACAGTTTAGACATAAAAATGTGATTTTCTAAATTGTTGAGATTAACAAGGTACGCAAATCTCTCTTCGGATTTGATTTTTCCAATTCGTCGATTACATGTTCAGCCTCTTCCTTCGTTCATTGAGAATGTTGATGATGCTGTTTCCTCTTTCAATCCTATCATTCATATGAATTTCTCCTGATGCCTACGATTTATATTCTCAAATGCTTCTCAAGAGAATTTCTCCTGATTGTATGGCTGCTTTATCGTGGGTCGATTGAAACAAGCACTTTGTTTGTTCAATGAAATCTTGTTGAAAAACATCGTTTTGTAAGGAAGGAGAGGTTAAACAAGCTAGAAATGTGTTAGCTGTTATGATAAAACAAGGTGTGAAACCTAATGTTGTAACTTATAATTCTTTAATGGATGGGTATTTCTTGGTTAAAGAAGTCAACAAGGCCACATATGTATTTAACACTATTGCTCGAAGGGGAGTGACTCCTGATGTTCAAAGCTACAATGTTATGATTAACGGATTATGTAAGAAAAAAATGGTAGATGAAGCCCTTAATCTCTTTAGAGAAATGCATTTAAAAAACATGGCTCCTGATACTGTAACATACAATTCTCTTGTTGATGGACTTTGCAAATCGGGGAAAATTTCTGATGTTTGGGATCTTATAGATGAGATGCATAATAGAGGCCAACCTGCTAATTTGATCACGTACAACTCCTTATTGGATGCTTTGTGCAAAAACCATCAAGTTGACAAGGCAATTGCATTATTGACGAAGATCAAAGACCAGGGAATTGAACCAGATATGTTCACATACACAGTATTTGTTGATGGACTGTGCAAAAATGGAAGATTTAAGGATGCACAAAATGTATATCAGGATCTTTTGATGAAGGGCTATAATTTAAATGTTAGGAATACCACTCTTCACTCAGCACAAAACACTCCCGCCCAGCCAAACTACCCAGCCAAACTACCCAAAATGCCCCTGCGTAAGTTAAGTCACGCAAATGTTTTTGGACGGTGGTCAGTTGTTCAACACTCAATCTACACGTTTTTAACACCATTTACACGTTTTTTTTACCACATTTATGTTTTTTATAACTTATACTATCATTCCCACCTATAAATACCCCTCCATACTTCCCTATTCCTCCACACCATCTCACTTTCTCTCCCTCCTCACTCTCTCCCTCTATTTTTTTCCTTTCAATAGTCTCTAGTCATTTCGGGTAAATGGTGATCAGTTTTGAGGAAAATAATGAGTAGCCGACTTGGGGAAATGATCGATCATTGAGATAAAATTAAATTTGCTTCTTTTTACCCAAAATCTTTTTACCGTGGGTAAAAATAATCTTATTGGGTATAAAAAGAATCAGATTTAGATTTAGCTCAAGGGTTGATGATGTATTCCCTCAAGAAGGCTGTTCACTATATTTACCCCAAGTGGGTAAAAACAATTCTTTACCCAAGAAGGTAAAAAGAAAATAAGTAGATTATTTAGTGAATTCAAATAAATGTATAAATTATTGTAGTAATTCTATTAATAAAATGAGATGTTGTTATATGTATTTATTTTGTTCATTTCTTTTTATTTATATTTGCTTTTATTTTATGGTATCGAATTTATTTGTATTGGATTTATTTATATCGAATTTATTTATATCGGATTTATTTTCTTATTTTGTATTTATTTTCATATTGAATAAATAAATTCGAATAAAAAGTCTAATTAAATTCAGCGTGGAATCGAATAAAGAATTCTAATAAATAAAATCGAATAAAGTTGCGTATTGAATAAATTCGAATAAAAAGTCTAATTAAACTCAACGTGGAATCGAATAATGTTGCGTATTGAATAAATAAATTCGAATAAAAAGTCTAATTAAACTCAGCGTGAAATAGAATAAAGAATTCTAATAAATAAAATCGAATAAAGTTGCGTATTGAATAAATTCAAATAAAAGTTACATTTAAATTACATTACATTCCTAAATATGGTATATCGTTACATAACATTACATTCGGAATTGCACCTTTCAACTACAACAATTGTGTTACCTCTGAATGGTGCAAATTCAAAGTTGCTAAGCAGCAAGACTCCAGAGTTGCTAAGCAGCAGGACTCCAGCGTCCGTCCTGAAAGTGTTTCTGTTCCATTCAAAATGTTAAATTCTCGTTTGTCTTGGTTTTAAATGATAGTATCCAAGTGCCAACGGAATGAGGTACATACCTTGACACTTCAATACCATCATTTAAACGAAGCCAACAAGAATTTAACATTTTGAATGGAACAAAAGCACTTTCGGACGAATGCTGGAGTCCTGCCGTTTAACAAGTTTGAATTGTCTCATCCAGAGTAACACAATTGTTGTAGTTTGAAGGTGCATTTCCTACCGAATCACGACCGCCACCTAATCAAGATCTTTTGGCGGAATCAGACTTTTGATGATATCTTCAGCTGATCTCACCAACGTTGCTCGCATATCGATCCACTGGAACATGTTGTGCTCCCAAAACATGGTCGTCACGTTTTCGTCGTTCGTCAATTCCACCAAAGTGAATGATATTCTTCCATCGTCGAGCGTTGGACGTTTATACCGAACGTATTCCACCTTCCTTGTGTCTCGGGGGTTGACTCTTTTGTTGAATTCATTCAGCTGATCCTTGAGACCTCTTAACGTTATACCAAGGCACTGAACCTTCAACCTCTGAGGTTCTCCGCCGTTGAATTGTGCACGAACGTCGATCCACCCGGCCATTGTTTCAAATCTACACAATAAACATGTAAACATTTAAGCAATGAAAATTCTCTAAAACAAACCCTAAATCTAAAAAAAATCTCTAAAACTCAAAACCTACAACATAAACATGCAAACATCTAAACATTTAAGCAACACAGGTTATTTTCATGTAAACATTGTATGATTTCTTGACAAAAAACAAAAATTTAAACAAACCCTAAATCTTAAAAATTTCTAATTTAAGAGAAAAAATCTAACATAAAGGTTGATTGTATTTGATTATGAAAACTTACTTGTTATCGAAGTGTTGTTTGATTTGAACTTGACGGAATTTTGGATTTGATGATTTTAGAGAGATTTTGGAGAATTTTTGAGATTTAGGTGATGAATGAGGCGTTCTGCCTTGTATAAGATATATTGTTGCGTGAGTTAACTAGCGCTGCGCTAGTTAACTCACGCAGCGCATGCTAACTAGCGCACACTTTTATACGTGCGCAGAAAAATCGTCCCGCCTGCAGGGCGGGAGTGTATTTTGCGGGGGGGAGTGGCTTTCTAATGTGATGGTTAATAGAGGGTCTGTTAGAAGAAGCATTGTGCTTACTGCCAAAAATGGAAGAAAATGGTTTCACCCCTAATGCTGTTACTTATGAAATTCTTATTCGTGCTATGTTCCGAAACGATAAGAATGATAAGGCGATGAAACTTCTTCGCGAAATGATTGCTAGAGGTCTACTATAAGAGTAAAATTAGGTGAGATACATTCCAGCTACAAATTAATTTATTTTAATTTCATTACTACTATCCTATATTTATTTCCTTTTATTGCCACGCGTAAGACTCTTAGTATCAGCATATTGTAACTACAATCTTCTGTTTTTCTTGTCTCCACACATTGCAGCTTCAGTCTGTTAGTATCAGCCCTGTAAGCGTTTTTTGTAAATATGTTAATATTCAGTTGCTTCGACTGTTACTCTTATAACAAGCTATAAATAAGTTTCATATGTGTTAGGACTGCTGAGGGTAGGATATCATAGTACATTTAGAAGGATACCTTTTGGGTGCAGCGTTTTTTTCATGTAGCAACAAAAGGGGTTTAGTTATATGGCATATGCGTTTTTCTAATTATTTGTCCTAACTTCTATAACACATACAAATGCAGTAGTCTTAAACTCTGAGTCACACATAGAGGGGTCAAATCTGTTATTTTTATTAGTTTAGTATTTTCATATCCATAACAGAATCCTTAAACTTAAGATTTTGGACCTAACCTACAAGAATCAAGCCTAGCAATCATAGTATTGTTCTCTTGAATAGGCTATCCAAATGTACTCTTGATTGAAGTCAGTATAGTGTAAATAGGAACCACTTCATTGAATATATACCTCAAAAGAATCTGGTTTACAAATAATTGAAATAAATTGAAGTACATAGCCATTAGTTTAATGTCCTCCTTGTAGATTCTCTCCCAATAGACATTAAGACTCTTATCTACACACCTATTCCACTTTTTTATTGAATGTTTAATCATTCTTGTACTTTCTTAGTGGATAGTCAGTGGTAGGCATTTATGTTTTTACATCCATTAAGCCCGGAGCACCAATGGTTTCTCTTTTAGCTTACTCATAGCTTCGTAGAACCATTAAGCCCGGAGCACCAACGTTTTTTTTGACAGTGACATAACCAACATAGTGCTGCAAATTAGTCATGAGATCACTACTTGAGGCATTAACTAGTTTCATGGGTCTTTAGTATTGGAGAGCTATGTACTATGTTCAATTATAGCATTTTCTTCTTAATTTTCTTCATGGTCATTCGAGTGTGAGATCACTATCAGTTTTATGTACCATTATGCAATGTAATCAATGGGTTGTTTTGAGCTGCAAAAAGTTTGTTTTAGTTGTTATTGATCAAAACTAGTACTGTATATTGTAACCCTACCTTTGTGATCTCTTTCATTGCAGATTTCGCTATTCCGGTGTCTGGAGATTGCAACAATAATGTCGTTCACATGCTATTGATTCCAGTTTGTGTCAGTTGTAAAGCTTGAAGAATTCCTGTTATATTAGTTATAGCTTCGATGTAATTATCCTCCTCGTTCTTTTGGACATTCAATTAATTTTCATCGTTCTTGTCCTCCAAAATTGTTGGTTCCATCCTTTGAACTGCGGCACGGCTTAATTTAAAATAAATAAACTATTAAGGGGGTTTGTGTCTAGAGAAAGTGAATATGTAGAGGTTGGATTCTGAAATTCTATATATTTATTTTACAAATTTCATATGCATATTTGGCCTTGACAATTTCTGAAATTCATATTTTGTTTGGTACAAGCAGTTGTATTTTTTATGTTTTTTTTTCATGAAAAGTTTGATATTTGATTTAGCTTTTGTTAAATCCAACTGCCTGGTTTCAAGATTCGATGGCATATTTCCACTCTTTTATTTCTTCATATGATACTTTAGTTGCATTAATACATTGTTTTATTTGTCGAATATCAATTATGTAATTATGTATCTTCATGTGTATACTCTTTTTTTGGTAACACTTCATGTGTATACTCTGATCACACAACTTGTATTTAAAAATTGTGGTTACAATAATTATTGAATGCTTAATCAATTAGCACTAACATAGGAAGTTGTATACTTGAATATTTTTGCTTTGCCCTTCAACTGAAATGGCCTATGAAAGTCTGTTATTTTCTTTTCTTTCTAATTATGACATATAGTTTGTCCTTACTGCATTTACCTGCATATAACTAGTTTCTTTCCTGGTTATTTTAGCCATTATATCTGCAATATAAATGATATGTACGAATGCCTGCCTACTGGTATTGCGTTAGTTACAATTCTGTGGATAATCATAGGATTGAATAAGCAACAAAGCTTATTAACGTGCCGAGAAATCAATTGTTTCCCTCACTGTCATCTCAGAAACATCCAAGTCATGCTGGCTTATGTAAGCTAAGTTTTGTCTAGGACCATTGAGAGGGATTTCTCCAGAAACCTAAAGTTAAGTAAGACAGGATACCATAGGGATTGTATGTTTAGAAGGAGCCCTTTTGGCAATTGTTTGAGTTATATTTCTTCATTCATTATAGTTAGACTTTACGTAAGATGTTAAATTCAATTTGCTCTCATCTAAGTAACTTGGGATTTAATTTGATCATCAATTTTCTTTTCATGTAGTTGGGTGGCAGCAAATGGGTTTAGATACATGGTATTTGAGGTTTTATAATCATTTGTCTTAAAACGCAAAAAAACTAGTTGGGATGTTTGAGGATTTCTTCATTCACTTTTCACTAGCAAATTTATCTCCTATGATATCTTCAGGATCAAAGGTTTCTTTTTTGTCATGTTTTTCCAACTCAAGGAGCATACATCTTGTGTTCTTGTTGTAACCTTCATTGTGAAAGATGTTTGTTGTTCAGTATATTGGTACTTGCAGTTGCTGCCTCCTCCTCCTCCAGAATTTTTTTCCTTCCTCTAGAGTCTACTCTAGAAGTGCAACACTTTTTCAATGACGTATTTTGTTACATACAATTTAACTAACTAAAGTTACAAAGATCTTATCTGTTGTATATATTAGTTTTATCGTTTCTGCACTTTGGTTTCTCACGCAATATTATTGTTGCGTTATGTGGTGTCTACTCTGCATATATCTGTTTCAGCACATTCCCATTTATGCACGTGTATTCAGGTTCAACGCTTCGGATTTACTGCATAAATTGCCCTACTGGTTTATGTGTCTTAATTAGGTTTACCACAAATCCGGTTTTTGTTGGATTTCTTGGCTGCGTGTGTTTTCTGGTTGTTGTGATGCCGGCTCTTTTGGTTTCACTTTTGCTGGGTAAATTCTTGAGGGCTTCCTAATTGCTTTGTTAGAACCAAGAAGAAGTTAACTGAAGTTTATTTTATTTTTTATCTTCTCTTGCAGTAAACTATCCTCGTGTATTTGACCTTTTATAGGATACTACACGGATTCTAAAAATAATAATTTAAATGATTCCTCCTTTGTTTGTTATGCCGAGTCATTAATGCATTGATTTGATTCTCTGTTTTATTAATGTGGTTCTTCTCATACGATTTGGATATCAACATCTAGTGGGGGAATTACTAGTTGCTTGAGATTCTTAGGCCAGACTAACATAGATCCGCAAAAAGTTGTTTTAACTTGTTTTTTCCCGAATTATAGTTGATGATATGGCCTCCAATTGGGCAATGATCTGGTGGTTTAAGAAGCCAACAAAAGCTATTCGTTAATGAACTTTCTACAAATTAGAATATAGAATTTTGTGATTACTCTGCTCAGAGGCTATATGGTTTAGTAGGAGAAAGGGTAAGTGAAAGCATTTGACAAAAATAACAGAAACTGTGCCATGTGAACGAGAACACGACCCCATGTAAAATGAATCTTCTTCTTGTTACTTTGTTCATTTGAAAAACAAAAAGAAAAACATTTTTTACCTACTTCTATGTTTATATTTCCCTCTCATGCTTAATCCTTTTCATTCTAATCATGCTGAGTTTGTGGTATAACAGGCAGATCAAGTTCCTTGATCTCTGTTTCTATTTTTTCAAGTCCACTTTTTCGTGTATTGGCTCTCTAGGATGTACATGAGATACATTCATGATGGCATATCATGTGTTGATTGACTAACATTTTTAACGATGTTCACATAGGCTGCAACCTCCGGTTTGCCATTTGAAGGAGTTTAAGATAGCTGAACTTGTTTTTGCCTTGGAAGACGTCATTTAGGAAATTCTCTACAGATGTATTGGGGCTGATTTAGACTCATTTCCTCATTATTAGATTTATTTACAGGTAATAATAATAAGGCTCATATTGAATTTTAGGCTTACTTCTGAATTACGGTCATTTATTGGGTTAACTAACACCTAGCCTATTCCCTCAATTAAAAATGTGTGTTCTGATGTTTCTAGTGTTTGATATTGAAGTCTTTTTGTTTTTTTGAAAGGTGGTTTGATATTGAAGTGTTATTACAAGTTGAGTACAGCAGGAAGAAATGCCAACTTTCATGGCATTTTAGTATCTGTGAATTTGCAAGATCTCTATGTCTCGTGTATATATTTCTTCTTTCTTTATGGATGCATCAAGTTCATTTCTGGTAATGAAAAAGGGTGCCCCATAGACAATTTTTTTTGAGTATACAATGGTGAGGCAAGTAGGTGCCCCTATAGACTATTTTATTGACGCGGTTCTTTCCATAACTTGGATACATACATACCTCTTTTTTGCTGTTACTCTTAAGTCACGTTAACAAAGACATGCAATCTTTGAACCTTTTTTTTTTTCATCGAAACTTAGCCATAAACATTGTCTTCCCATCACGATTTCATTTTCGTAGCAGATTTTTATATTCTGGTGTCGTGAGATTTTGCAACAACACTGTTCGCATGCTCTTTATTGTTGTTCTTGCCATTTGAGAAGCTTGCCGAGTTCCAATTTCATTAGCTATAGTTTCAATGTAATTGTCTTCCTTATTCCTTTGCATATTCAATTAATGTTGATCATTCTTGTCCTCGTCCTTTGTAATGAGGCGCTAATTAGTTTAAAAGTAAGTAAACTAAGTTTTAGTTGTCTGGAGCAAGTGAATCTGTAACGGTTGGATTCTGCAATAGTGTTCATTTTATTTATTGTGTGACTTTGGACATGTGATTGCAATTGGAGCACAATAAGAAGGGTCAACTCTTTAGTATATTTGAAATTGCAAGATTTGGTCCTATTGAATTGTCTCATGTAATGCCTTAGTGTTATGGTGTTAATTAGACAATTGTCTTTCAGATTCTATTATCGGGAACTTTCCATTCTTTGATTTGTGAGTCCAAAGGAATTGTTTTAGAAGCTGAAGCAAATCAAAATATCAATCCTCATTTCATTCAATCACCATACCATAGTACAGGATGTCATTCTTCTTCGTCATCGTCGATTATACTCGTTCAATCACCCTCTTCCTCCCTTCATTGACAATGTTGATGATGCTATTTCCTCTTTCAATTGCATCATTCATATGAACAACCCTACTCAACCCATCTCTGAATTTACCAAGATCTTATCTTCTCTAGTTAAGTTGAGCCATTTCCATACTGCTATTTCATTTTCGAAACAAATCGAACTCAAAGGAATTCAACCTGACATTTTTACTTTAACCATCTTGATTAATTGTTTCTACCATCTTGGTCACCTCAATTTTGCTTTTTCTGTAATGACCAATATTCTTAAGCTAGGTTTTCACCCCAATACTGTAACAATCAATACACTTATCAAAGGTCTCTGTCTTAATGGCAAAGTTAAGGAAGCCCTTCACTTTCATGATGATGTTAGAGCAAAGGGGTTTCACTTGAATCAAGTTAGTTATGGGACCTTGATCAACAGATTATGTAAATCTGGAGAAACAAGAGCTGCCCTGCAGGTTCTTAGAAAGATTGATGGGTTGTTGGTTCAGCCCAACGTCGTCATGTACAGCACAATTATAGATAGTCTTTGCAAAAATAAGCTAGTAAATGATGCTTATGATTTATATTCCGAAATGGTCGTCAAGAGAATTTTCCCTGATGTGGTCACTTATAGTATGCTAATATATGGTTTTTGCATTGTGGGTCAATTGAAAGAAGCAGTTGGTTTGCTAAATCAAATGTTGTTGAAAAACATCAGCCCGGATGTTCATACTTTCACTACATTGGTTGATGGTTTATGTAAGGGAGGAGAGGTTAAACAAGCCAGAAATGTGTTAGCTGTTATGATAAAACAAGATGTGGAACCTAATGTTGTTACTTATTCTTCTTTAATGGATGGGTATTTCTTGGTTAAAGACGTGAACAAGGCCAAACATGTATTCAACTCTTTTGCTCAAAGGGGAGTGACTCCTAATGTTCATAGCTACAGTGTCCTGATTAACGGATTATGTAAGAATAAACTGGTGATTGAAGTTGTGAATCTCTTCAAAGAAATGCAGTTAAAAACCATGCCTTCTGGTACTGTAACATACAATTCACTTATTGATGGACTTTGCAAATCAGGAAGAATATCTGATGTTTGGGATCTTATAGATGAGATGAATGAAACAGGTCAACCGACTGACATAATCACTTATAATTCATTATTACATGCTTTGTGCAAAACCAATCATGTTGACAAAGCAATTGCATTATTACAAAAGATCAAAGACCAAGGAATTCAGCCAGATATGTATACATACACAATACTTGTTGATGGTTTATGCAAAAATGGAAGACTTAAAGACGCGCAAGAGATTTGTCACGATCTTTTGATTAAAGGCTATTATTTTGGTGTGAGGATGTATACTGTTATGATTTAATGGCCTTTGTAAGAAGGGCTTGTTTGATGAAGCATTGTCCTTACTTTCAAAAATGGAAGACAATGGTTGCACCCCTAATGCTGTAACTTTCGAAACTCTTATCCGTGCTTTGTTTGAAAATGACAAGAATGATAATGCAGTGGAACTTCTTCGCGAAATGATTGCTAGAGGTCTATTGTAAGAGTAAAACAAGGTGAGATGCTTTCTCGTTACAATTTGGTATTTCTAATTTTAATACAACCATCCAATCTTTATTTCCTTTTATTGTTAGTCTGTTACACAAAAAGCAAATATTGAACTATGCAACAGTATATTTGTTTTTCGGTAAAAGTCATATGTTGTAAGGTGCATATTGATGTCTTAACAACACTAGTGAATGATATGTTTTTATTTATTCTTTTCTGAACATATTGTAGACTCTGTTTATACTTCATATTGAGTTCTTTTAGCATTGTTTTAGGGTTTTTTTTGGCGCAACATTCTATTAGTTTTCTAATATTCACCAAGTCAAACATTTAATTTTATGGTCAGATATAAATCATGATAATATTTTAGAAAGTCATTTTAATCATGATTTGACCTTTTGTCAAAAAAAAAATCATGATCTGACCTAAATAAGAGGAGTTTTAGAACAAATGTTTTTGGTGTAAGGGACATTTTGTAATGTTTTTTTTGTTTAATTCTAGTTCCTTCCTAAACCAAGCAATTCTTAGGTGTTTGTGATGTACTTCATTGAAAAATCATGTAATTCAGCAAAGCAAGACACCTCATGAAGAATTGGGAAGACATAGAATGAAAAATCAAGAGATCTATCAAGACATTATAAGTTGGGAAAATTCTATATCAAGTCTCAAGACAAATTTGAAGGAAGAAAGCATCCAGAAAGACAAAGAAAAGACAAAAACACATTGGAAGAAAGTGTCATGCGCCTCGGGTGTGTGTCCCGAGTGTGCAAAACAGTGTTGAAAAGCATTGTTTGTAAGCAAAGCAAAGTGCTGAAAGGCTTAGTTGTTGTTATAGTTGGGTTGAGTGCTTTTTTATTTTGATATAGCAACAAAGAAAGTTGTTTTCTTACATGTCATATGAGGTTTTTAGATCAATTGCTCGAAAACTCATAATAACTAGTTGTGAAGGTTTTTCTTGGGTGGTTTGAAAGTACATGTGAACTTAATCATGTTTTCACAATTTCACTTTTCTCTGGCAAATTTATCTCCTCTGATATGATATCTTGAAGCAAACAATGAGTGCAAACTCATCAAATCAATCAAAAATCTAGTTGTTTTTCTGGTTATTTTTATAGATTCTACAGTGTGAGAATCTATTTTATCATTTCTGCATTTTTGTTTCTTGCTTAATTCTGGGAAAGTCCGTGGCAGCATGTTTGTTTGATTGAAACTAAAGAGGCTCTTGAAATAATTTTTTGTGCAAATCAAGTTTTCAACATGAAAATCTTTCTTTTAAAAATATTAAATGGTTACACAAAATAAATCTAAATATTGCAAAAGCAATCCTTTGCCTTCAACATTTAAATTTCTCAAAGCAATTGTTGGCTGATCATTCATCTCATCTCATGTTTTTGTGATGTATATTTATGACTATGATGAACATTCGCAAAGTGTTGTGTCGACAAGAAGAACATCTAGACAGAGAATTTCATGATTTTACATTAAAATTTAACCAAATTAACAGATAGTGACGAACCTATACCTGAAATAAAGATCAAAATGGGGAACATTGTGATTTATGGCACCAGAATAATATATGGAAGCTATAAAACATGAAAATATTCCAGTAAAATATTAAGAACTCGATATTTTTTTTATTTACTTCATCATGATATTATTGATTTGAATTGATGGGTACTACAATTTTTACAGTACCTTGTTCTTATTCATTCCTTCAAAAACAACTTTGTTCCACTAAAAATTATAACCAGAACCTGCAATCAAGCACTGCCTCACTAATATACATAACGAATTTTCTTTCATAGGAGGTGATGATAGATTTGTTTAAGGCCAACTGTATATTTTCATATTACCCCCTATTTCTTCTCAAACGAACTGAGGCAGGTTCTCTTTCAGACATTTTGTGATCAATTCCCTGTGAACACGTATTAAGGGACCTTTTTCTTTGGTTAATGTCAATAAAAAATAAAAAATACCAAACAAAGTAGGATAACCATCTCTCAACTTCTTTTGCTGCAAAATCTCCCTTTCACAAGTTATCATCAAACAAACACACCACAATGGTTAAGTGGTATTTTCAAAAGTGAAGTTATTGGCTCCCGTTAATGAAAAGTATGAGAAATAAAATAGGATGCATAATGCATCCATAATAAAAAAATAAATAAAAACAAGCAAAAACCACAATCATGACCTCGTCAAGATTAAGCCTGGTGGTTTTTTTTAATCAGTTTCGTCTCCTCCAAATACGCTCTTCACCCTCATTAGTTTGTTGTTCTTTACTGGGTTTAGCATTGCACTTCAAGCAAGTTGTATTTCTTGCATAATTGTAGAAATCACATCTACATAAAGCAATATATGAAATGAAAAACATTTTAATTGCAATAAGATTTGGTGGGATAGGGTGATGGGAAGAAAATCAATGGACTTACTTTGGACAACTCCAATCCCCAGGATATTTCTTGGAATTTGGGTTTGGCCACTCTCCCGGATATTTATTGGGATTTGGATTTGACTCTTGACAACGAAAACACTTGTCTTTGCTCGCAAAATTCATGAAATCACACCTATATGCATAGAAAATTCATGAAGGAAAGAAAAAAAAAAGACATAATAGTCAATTCAATGTTCTGATTTAATAGACATGCAAAGTAGCATGGATGGGAAGCAAGATTTTATAATGGTGGCAGGAGAAAGACTTACTTAGAACAGCTCCAATCCCCTGGATGTTTCTTGGGCCTTGGCTCAGGACACTTGAAACACTTGACATTACTGGCAAAGTTCATGAATCCGCACCTACATACATAGGAAAATTCACGACACTTAAACTAACTGCTAAAGTCAATGTCCATATTTTGATTCTATACAATATACAGTATAATGCTACAATGTTACTAATCATCATGATGTAATATAAATTTTGCTCTTCCTCATAGCAAAGCTGCAAAGATGTTTGTGCATAAGAACAGCGATTAACAGTTTTAGCAACAGAAAAATTAAAGAGTTGTGTGATCTATAAATTATTGTGAAGGCATAGTGGTAAAAGTGATAATATTAGCAGCTAGTACCATGATGTATACAATTATGATGATAATAGTGTACAGGAAGAGTTCATTACAATCATTTTTCTATAGTGGAGTATTTACATTAGATGAGATTATCTATAATTATATGGATGAGTTTGCTGAGGACTTCAATAACTGGTGAAACTGTGACAAATCCTATAGCCATTGCAATAATTGAAGAATTCTAGGATGAGTCTGATAAGTATCACGCACTTGAAGAACAAAGCCACTCAAATACCCCACCTAGCATGACCCCACACCTCATAATACCCAAGAACCTATCATAAGCACCGCCCCTGAGAATTCTTAAAGACGATTTACTCAGCCTTTCCGATCCCGATCAGCCCCAGCAACCAGCTCTAATACCAATTAATAGGTATCTAAGCACTTGGGATAGGTATCTAGGCACTTAGGGACCCCACACCTCATAATACCCAAGAACCTATCATAAGCACCGCCCCTGAGAATTCTTCAAGACGATTTACTCAGCCTTTCCGATCCCGATCAGCCCCAGCAACCAGCTCTAATACCAATTAATAGGTATCTAAGCACTTGGGATAGGTATCTAGGCACTTAGGGAGCCCTCCCTGAAAAGCTAGCTATCAAGGGGAGAGAACCAAACCACTTAAATACTCCACCGAGCATCCCATACTACTCGATGTGGGACTTATATACCCAAGCACATATCAGAGTCGTAATGCCAAATGCAAATGCCTAACTGAATATAAATACAAAGGCAAAAGAATTCAAGACGTAAAACAGATAGCAAGCTAAAGGGAATTTATAAACAAATGATTTTTTTATCAAGCGAAAGAAAGATATCTCAGTAAAAGAAATCCCCAAAAAGTCCGGGTAAAGTAGTTCCAAGCATGCAATCAACACTATAAATTGTACTTCAGAAGTCTTCCACTTTCGGCTGACTGGATTAGGCTTCAAAAAGAGCCCAACCAAGAAAGAAAGGCTACTTTCCCAGGCTTCAAAAGGAGGCGACGCAAGAAAAATGATAGAAATTACTAAAGGAATGAGATGGTAAGTAACATAATATTGAAACCGATTAAAAAACGGTTACCAGGTTAACGTGTCAAAGCCATCTATCAGTGTTTAAAATTATCGGCAGTTGTCGAAATCAATAGCAGACATAAAATTGGTTCATTTGCTATCATACAAAACTAAAACGAAACATATGTCAATGGGAATTTCCTTGTCAGAGAAAATAGGAGGCTTACTGGGGGCATGTCCAGTCTCCCTTTTTCATTTGAACCTCGTTCGTATTGAGTCTATTGACCCTCTCAGGCCCCTCTGATTTGCATTTTAGACACGTTATGTTTCTGGAAAAATTCATAAAGTCGCATCTGCAATTAAGATACAAGTTAGATTCACAAGCATAATTTCATATAGAAGAGAAAGAAAGCTTGTGAGACAAAAAATTCGTAGAAGAGACCAAGAGGCACTTCATAGAATTATATTATTATTAACTGGCATTATCAGAGTTCTGAAAGGAAACTGACAATCCAATGTCTTTAAATGCCTTAAGAAGAAGAGCTAATAAGTAAATAGAGGACTTACTTAGAACAGATCCAGTCTCCTTCCTTCATTTCAAAAGTACGAGGGTCATCACTCTTTGGCCCATCTTCCTCACAATTTAAGCATTTCCTATTCCTAGAGAAGTTCATAAAATTGCATCTGCAGAAAATTTGCAGGGGGAAAGAGAACTCTTAGGATCAAATCATTCAATAGCCAACATCTAAGTATAGTTGTGAAGAGGCATAGAACATTTCTATAACACAAGAATAATTGTGGAAAGTTTAATGATGGGTATTCATGACAAGGAAAAAACAAGTGTACTACTTCTTTTTGTGTCAAAGAGCCTAGTGGCAAAACTCACACACACTAAGTGTGGAGAAGAGGGGTATTGCAGGTACGAACCCGCGTCTCAACATATCAAATGGCCCTGCAGCCGTTGCCATCTAAGCTGCACTTTATGGGACGAAGTCAAATGTATTTTAGACAACAGGATATATAAAACAAATACACCCACCCACCAGTCAAATACAGTTATGAATGAATACATTATCACACAGAATAAACTTTACTGAACATGAACAAAAAGGCAATGACTTTCCCTGCAAAAGTTAAAAGGAGATAATGTAATATCTCTAATATTTAGTTGCTATTAGTAAAAATGAAATTGACAGATGATGAACCGCTTGCTTAATTTCTGTGGACAAATGGCTAGTGAATGAAGAAGCTTTAGTTTTGCATTTTAACCATGTCTTTCAAATTCTATATGAAAATGCACTCATAATAAAAATCGAAAAATGCAGAAATTATTATACAAGCTATGAATATTTCTGCATGAGCTAATATAACTCACTTTTGACACACCCAGTCACCTTTCTTCATCTCGACATTTTTAGACAACATTTCTGCCGCCTTAAAACTTAGAGGTTTGACTTTTGACACATCTTCCTGTGAAGTGGACTTTGAATAAGCAGGAAGAGGAGGAGGAGGAGCAGGGGACGACTCGCTCAACTCAATCAGCTGAGATAGAAGTTTTCTCGCAGATGATTCAATAACTTCTCGGCCCGGTGGTTTCTCTCCTCCGGAAAGAACAAGTGGATCTATTGCATAGAACAAAAGTATCCGCACTATATCCACAGTTCGAGCATCGGCTTCAGATTCCTTTAGAATCACATAAGCTCTATCACAAGAGTCTCGCAGATTGCAAGCACTACAAACCTGGATAGAAGCAAACTTGTGTTGTCATCTCCTCAAATTCAAATAGGAAAGAAAATGAAATCTCATAGATTTATGACAACATTGAACATCTTTCATATTTAATTCAAGAAGTGGTAGCAATATACTATTTAACACTCACTTTTCAACACACTATTTAGTATTTGGGTAAAATTCATGCCAACCATACTAAATAATCAAATCCACTCTCCATTAGTATCATCAGCACAAGATTTCAGTATTCATCGAATGCTTGTGCGTCTCACTGTGTATAATGTATATTGCTAGCATTTATCTCATTGAATATTACTTTAAAATTGCAACCAACCAAAACTCGGGGACATAAATACTTCTAAAAACTAGATAACAACAACAGCAAAGCAATACACGTACATCCCCTTCATCTAATCGCAGATGAGCTCTTAGCCTTTTAGCCGAATTAACAGCTTTGCGGAGAAAGTTAGGACATCCATCCTCGACAACTGCTTGAATATCTTCTGATGACAGCAATCTGCACAACATTACAAGCAACACAATTTAAATCAATGAAAATCTGCATAAAACAACACAACATGTAAGGTCATAAATACACTTTCATCATACATTTTTACATCATCAACGTGAATAATAGTTATTTGTTTGATGAAAGTTAAAAAAAGAAAAAGAAAACGAACTTGAAAACATCGTAACGGTCACGAGCGAAGGAAAGAGAAGCATCTTTCAAGAGATTGATATCAGAGTAAACACTGTTATCATTAGCCGATTTAGAGAGATAGCCTTTCGCCTTTAATCGATCAACGAACGAGATCCATTCCGGCCAAGGATGAACGACGGAAGATAGAGTTTCTTCTTCCGCGGCGGCGGTGGAGGTGGAGAAAGAGGAGAATGAAGTGAGGTGGCGGTGGCGGAGTGGTGGTGGTTTGAAGAAGAGAAAAGGATTGTTGAGTTTGGTGGAGAGAGGTTGAATTCGAGGGTTTCGGAAGAGTAAGGTTTTGTAGAGTGCGAGCTTTGAAGTTGACATTGAAATTGAGATTGAAATTTTTTGGTTTGAGAGTGTGAGAGAGGTTTATCGGATTGGAAATGGAGAATGTTATCGCCTCAAAGGGTTTTAGAGTACTTTTCATTTCATTTTTCACTTTTCATCTTTCTTTTCTAAGTTTTTCCTTTTATTATACCAAAAAATAAATACAAAATAGTTTTTAAAGTTAATGTAATGTAATGTAATTGTTCCTGTAAGATTTTTCGGAAGAAATCTGTTAATAATTAAAAAAAAATAGAAATAGTTTCCTTTTTATCAAAGCCTAGTTTCAATTTCAATCCAAGACATGTGGGTTATGGGTCTACAACGCTTCCGCTGCGCCGCTTTGATTTGTTGAAATTGTTGTTGCAAAACTTTCATATGATCGTATTTCTTCTATTTTTGTTAAGGAACAGTTTATCCAAGAAATGTTGTTTTAAAATATATAATACATAATTATTTAATTGTTTTATAGTACTTTTTTTAAAGGTTGTTCTATAAGACACTTGAACCTTGAATAAAAATAAATAAGACTTATGCATAAAAAAAAATTAGGTCATAAAGATACCTTAAGACGTTTATTGGAGTCAAATATCCTAATTACAATAATTTATCAAAAATAAGAGAATTGTTCCTTTTTAAAAGTATATAATACTTAAGTAATTACTTTTTATATAATACACCGGAGTCTTTAATATATATCAAATTTGATTTAGACAGATACAAGTGTGAGGTTTATCATGGACACGCAAACTAGTTTTATGATCACTTTTTCCCACTCTTAGGCTTGGCAAAACAAGCCTATTTTTTAGGAAGATTTCACTAGACCAGCTAATCCAACATGGCTTATCCTAATGCTGTATAGATTGAAACATGTGACAATGACCACACCAGAGTCTAGACCACGTCATATGGACACGATTTTATTTGGTTAGCATGGACCTCAGACGGGATGGACAAAACTGAATTCTGATGGAGCTTGCTAAGGGGACACCAACTTAATTGGATGCGACAGATTGGAATGGTATATGGATGGAAGATTACACTTGAAAATTTGTAGTGTGTGATGCCCTACAAGCTAAAATGTGGGGCATGCACATTGGCATGTATATGGCTTTAAGAGATGACATTTCTAATCTAATCGTGGAAAGTGACTATAAAATACGCATTGATAATGGTTACTAATAAGCCTGCTTCTATAAATGAGATTTCGACTCTGGTTCTTCTTATTTGTAAGTTTATCTCCTTAAATTGGCATGTTAAAGTCAATAACATCTAGCGTGAAGGCGACAAGAGTTTTGATAGGCTACAGTTTCACGCTAAATTCTATGAAAATAAATGTGTTGGAGACTTCTTCGTTGTGCCAAAAAGTTTGACGTTTGACAAAACATTTGAAACTTGCATGGCTAAAAATGTTAGTGAAATGTAGCTTGTTGTTTCTTTTGTAAGTTTTGCCCTTTATTGTACCAAAACAAACAAAAAAAATCCAAAATAGTTTTCTTTTTTATCAAAGCCTGGTTTCGATCCAGGGACCTGTGGGTTATGGGCCCACCACGCTACCGCTGCGCCACTTTGATTTGTGGAAATTGTTGTTGCAAAACTTTTATATGATCGTATTTCTTCTATTTTTGTTAAGGAAAAGGTTGTTCTATAAGACACTTGAACCTTGAATAAAAATAATAAAAGGTTGTTCTATAAGACACTTGAACCTTGAATAAAAATAAATAAGACTTCTGCATCAAAAAAATTAGGTCATAGAGATACCTTAAGACATTTATTGGAGTCAAAGATCCTAATTACGGTGAGTTATCAAAAATAAGAGAATTGTTCCTTTTTAAAAATATATAATGCTTAAGTAATTACTTTTTATATAATACACCAGAATCTTTAATATATAACAAATTTGATTTAGACAGATACAAGTGTGAGGTTTATCGTGGACACACAAACTTGTTTTATGATCACTTTTTCCCACTCTTGGACATGGCAAAACGAGCATATTTTTTAGGAAAATTTCACTAGACCGGCTAATTCAACATGGCTTATCGTTATGTTGTACAAATTGAAACCTATGACGAAGACCACACCAGAGCCTAGACCACGTCATATGGACACGATTTTCTTTGGTTTGCATGGACCTCGGACGGGATGGTCAAAACTGAATTGTCATGGAGCTTGCTAAGGGGACACCAGCTTGATTGGATGCGACAGATTGGAATGGTAGATGGATCGAAGATTACACTTGAAAATTTGGAGTGTGTGATGCCCTACAAGCTAAAATGTCGGGCATGCACATTGGCATGTATATGGCTTCAAGAGATGACATTTCTAATCTCATCGTGGAAAGTGACTCTAAAATACACATTGATAATGGTTACTAATAAGCCTGCTTCTATAAATGAGATTTCGACTCTGGTTCTTCTTATTTGTAAGTTTATCTCCTTAAATTGGCATGTTAAAGTCAATAACATCTAGCGTGAAGGCGACAAGAGCTTTGATAGGCTACAGTTTCACGCTAAATTCTATGAAAATAAATGTGTTGGAGACTTCTTCGTTGTGCCAAAAGGTCTGACGTTTGACAAAACATTTGAAACTTGCATGGCTAAAAATGTTAGTGAAATGTAGCTTGTTGTTTCTTTTGTAAGTTTTGCCCTTTATTGTACCAAAACAAACAAAAAAAATCCAAAATAGTTTTCTTTTTTATCAAAGTCTGGTTTCGATCCAGGGACCTGTGGGTTATGGGCCCACCACGCTTCCGCTGCGCCACTTTGATTTGTGGAAATTGTTGTTGCAAAACTTTTATATGATCGTATTTCTTCTATTTTTGTAAAGGAAAAGGTTGTTCTATAAGACACTTGAACCTTGAATAAAAATAATAAAAGGTTGTTCTATAAGACACTTGAACCTTGAATAAAAATAAATAAGACTTCTGCATCAAAAAAATTAGGTCATAGAGATACCTTAATATGTTTATTGGAGTCAAAGATCCTAATTACGGCGAGTTATCAAAAATAAGAGAATTGTTCCTTTTTAAAAATATATAATACTTAAGTAATTACTTTTTATATAATACACCGAAATCTTTAATATATAACAAATTTGATTTAGATAGATACAAGTGTGAGGTTTATCGTGGACACACAAACTTGTTTTATGATCACTTTTTCCCACTCTTGGACTTGGCAAAACGAGCCTATTTTTTAGGAAAATTTCACTAGACCGGCTAATTCAACATGGCTTATCCTTATGCTGTACAAATTGAAATCTATGGCGATGACCACACCAGAGCCTAGACCACGTCATATGGACACGATTTTCTTTGGTTAGCATGGACCTCGGACGGGATGGACAAAACTGAATTTTGATGGAGCTTGCTAAGGGGACACCAGCTTGATTGGATGCGACAGATTGGAATGGTATATGGATGGAAGATTACACTTGAAAATTTGTAGTGTGTGATGCCCTACAAGCTAAAATGTGGGGCATGCACATTGGCATGTATATGGCTTTAAGAGATGACATTTCTAATCTAATCGTGGAAAGTGACTATAAAATACGCATTGATAATGGTTACTAATAAGCCTGCTTCTATAAATGAGATTTCGACTCTGGTTCTTCTTATTTGTAAGTTTATCTCCTTAAATTGGCATGTTAAAGTCAATAACATCTAGCGTGAAGGCGACAAGAGCTTTGATAGGCTACAGTTTCACGCTAAATTCTATGAAAATAAATGTGTTGGAGACTTCTTCGTTGTGCCAAAAAGTCTGACGTTTGACAAAACATTTGAAACTTGCATGGCTAAAAATGTTAGTGAAATGTAGCTTGTTGTTTCTTTTGTAAGTTTTGCCCTTTATTGTACCAAAACAAACAAAAAAAATCCAAAATAGTTTTCTTTTTTATCAAAGCCTGGTTTCGATCCAGAAACCTGTGGGTTATGGGCCCACCACGCTACCGCTGCGCCACTTTGATTTGTGGAAATTGTTGTTGCAAAACTTTTATATGATCGTATTTCTTCTATTTTTGTTAAGGAAAAGGTTGTTCTATAAGACACTTGAACCTTGAATAAAAATAATAAAAGGTTGTTCTATAAGACACTTGAACCTTGAATAAAAATAAATAAGACTTCTGCATCAAAAAAATTAGGTCATAGAGATACCTTAAGACATTTATTGGAGTCAAAGATCCTAATTACGGTGAGTTATCAAAAATAAGAGAATTGTTCCTTTTTAAAAATATATAATACTTAAGTAATTACTTTTTATATAATACACCGGAATCTTTAATATATAACAAATTTGATTTAGACAGATACAAGTGTGAGGTTTATCGTGGACACACAAACTTGTTTTATGATCACTTTTTCCCACTCTTGGACATGGCAAAACGAGCATATTTTTTAGGAAAATTTCACTAGACCGGCTAATTCAACATGGCTTATCGTTATGTTGTACAAATTGAAACCTATGACGAAGACCACACCAGAGCCTAGACCACGTCATATGGACACGATTTTCTTTGGTTTGCATGGACCTCGGACGGGATGGACAAAACTGAATTGTCATGGAGCTTGCTAAGGGGACACCAGCTTGATTGGATGCGACAGATTGGAATGGTAGATGGATCGAAGATTACACTTGAAAATTTGGAGTGTGTGATGCCCTACAAGCTAAAATGTCGGGCATGCACATTGGCATGTATATGGCTTCAAGAGATGACATTTCTAATCTCATCGTGGAAAGTGACTCTAAAATACACATTGATAATGGTTACTAATAAGCCTGCTTCTATAAATGAGATTTCGACTCTGGTTCTTCTTATTTGTAAGTTTATCTACTTAAATTGGCATGTTAAAGTCAATAACATCTAGCGTGAAGGCGACAAGAGCTTTGATAGGCTACAGTTTCACGCTAAATTCTATGAAAATAAATGTGTTGGAGACTTCTTCGTTGTGCCAAAAAGTCTGACGTTTGACAAAACATTTGAAACTTGCATGGCTAAAAATGTTAGTGAAATGTAGCTTGTTGTTTCTTTTGTAAGTTTTGCCCTTTATTGTACCAAAACAAACAAAAAAAATCCAAAATAGTTTTCTTTTTTATCAAAGCCTGGTTTCGATCCAGGGACCTGTGGGTTATGGGCCCACCACGCTTCCGCTGTGCCACTTTGATTTGTGGAAATTGTTGTTGCAAAACTTTTATATGATCGTATTTCTTCTATTTTTGTAAAGGAAAAGGTTGTTCTATAAGACACTTGAACCTTGAATAAAAATAATAAAAGGTTGTTCTATAAGACACTAGAACCTTGAATAAAAATAAATAAGACTTCTGCATCAAAATAATTAGGTCATAGATATACCTTAAGACGTTTATTGGAGTCAAAGATCCTAATTACGGTGAGTTATCAAAAATAAGAGAATTGTTCCTTTTTAAACATATATAATACTTAAGTAATTACTTTTTATATAATACACCGAAATCTTTAATATATAACAAATTTGATTTAGACAGATACAAGTGTGAGGTTTATCGTGGACACACAAACTTGTTTTATGATCACTTTTTCCCACTCTTGGACCTGGCAAAACGAGCATTTTTTTAGGAAAATTTCACTAGACCGGCTAATTCAACATGGCTTATCGTTATGTTGTACAAATTGAAACCTATGACGAAGACCACACCAGAGCCTAGACCACGTCATATGGACACGATTTTCTTTGGTTTGCATGGACCTCGGACGGGATGGACAAAACTGAATTGTCATGGAGCTTGCTAAGGGGACACCAGCTTGATTGGATGCGACAGATTGGAATGGTAGATGGATCGAAGATTACACTTGAAAATTTGGAGTGTGTGATGCCCTACAAGCTAAAATGTCGGGCATACACATTGGCATGTATATGGCTTCAAGAGATGACATTTCTAATCTCATCGTGGAAAGTGACTCTAAAATACACATTGGTAATGGTTACTAATAAGCCTGCTTCTATAAATGAGATTTTGACTCCGGTTCTTCTTATTTGTAAGTTTATCTCCTTAAATTGGCATGTCAAAGTCAATAAAATTAGCGTGAAGGCGACAAGAGCTTTGATTGACTACAGTTTCACGCTAAATTCTATGAAAATCAATGTGTTGGAGACTTCTTCGTTGTGCCAAAAAGTCTCATGTTTGACAAAACATTTGAAACTTGCATGGTTAGAAATGTAGCCTGTTCTTTCTTTTGTAAATTTTTCCCTTTATTATACCAAAACAAACAAAAAAAAATCCAAAATAGTTTTCTTTTCTATCAAAGCCTAGTTTCGATCCAGGGACCTGTGGGTTATGGGCCCAACACGCTTCCGCTGCCCCACTTTGATTTGTGGAAATTGTTGTTGCATATATATATATATATATAACACATAATTATTTAATTGTTTTATAATACTTTTTTTAAAAGGTTGTTCTATTAGACACTTCAACCTTCAATAAAAATAATAAAAGGTTGTTCTATAAGACACTAGAACCTTGAATAAAAATAAATAAGACTTCTGCATAAAAAAAAATTAGGTCATAGAGATACCTTAATATGTTTATTGGAGTCAAAGATCCTAATTACGGAGAGTTATCAAAAATAAGAGAATTGTTCCTTTTTAAAAATATATAATACTTAAGTAATTACTTTTTATATAATACACCGAAATCTTTAATATATAACAAATTTGATTTAGATAGATACAAGTGTGAGGTTTATTGTGGACACACAAACTTGTTTTATGATCACTTTTTCCCACTCTTGGACTTGGCAAAACGAGCCTATTTTTTAGGAAAATTTCACTAGACCGGCTAATTCAACATGGCTTATCCTTATGCTGTACAAATTGAAATCTATGGCGATGACCACACCAGAGCCTAGACCACGTCATATGGACACGATTTTCTTTGGTTAGCATGGACCTCGGACGGGATGGACAAAACTGAATTTTGATGGAGCTTGCTAAGGGGACACCAGCTTGATTGGATGCGACAGATTGGAATGGTATATGGATGGAAGATTACACTTGAAAATTTGTAGTGTGTGATGCCCTACAAGCTAAAATGTGGGGCATGCACATTGGCATGTATATGGCTTTAAGAGATGACATTTCTAATCTAATCGTGGAAAGTGACTATAAAATACGCATTGATAATGGTTACTAATAAGCCTGCTTCTATAAATGAGATTTCGACTCTGGTTCTTCTTATTTGTAAGTTTATCTCCTTAAATTGGCATGTTAAAGTCAATAACATCTAGCGTGAAGGCGACAAGAGCTTTGATAGGCTACAGTTTCACGCTAAATTCTATGAAAATAAATGTGTTGGAGACTTCTTCGTTGTGCCAAAAAGTCTGACGTTTGACAAAACATTTGAAACTTGCATGGCTAAAAATGTTAGTGAAATGTAGCTTGTTGTTTCTTTTGTAGTTTTGCCCTTTATTGTACCAAAACAAACAAAAAAAATCCAAAATAGTTTTCTTTTTTATCAAAGCCTGGTTTCGATCCAGGGACCTGTGGGTTATGGGCCCACCACGCTTCCGCTGCCCCACTTTGATTTGTGGAAATTGTTGTTGCAAAATTTTTATATGATCTTATTTCTTCTATTTTTGTTAAGGAACGGTCTATCCTAGACATGTTGTTTTAAAATATATATATATATATATATATATATATATAACACATAATTATTTAATTGTTTTATAATACTTTTTTTAAAAGGTTGTTCTATAAGACACTTCAACCTTGAATAAAAATAATAAAAGGTTGTTCTATAAGACACTAGAACCTTGAATAAAAATAAATAAGACTTCTGCATAAAAAAAAATTAGGTCATAGAGATACCTTAAGATGTTTATTGGAGTCAAAGATCCTAATTACGGCGAGTTATCAAAAATAAGAGAATTGTTCCTTTTTAAAAATATATAATACTTAAGTAATTACTTTTTATATAATACACCGAAATCTTTAATATATAACAAATTTGATTTAGATAGATACAAGTGTGAGGTTTATCGTGGACACACAAACTTGTTTTATGATCACTTTTTCCCACTCTTGGACTTGGCAAAACGAGCCTATTTTTTAGGAAAATTTCACTAGACCGGCTAATTCAACATGGCTTATCCTTATGCTGTACAAATTGAAATCTATGGCGATGACCACACCAGAGCCTAGACCACGTCATATGGACACGATTTTCTTTGGTTAGCATGGACCTCGGACGGGATGGACAAAACTGAATTTTGATGGAGCTTGCTAAGGGGACACCAGCTTGATTGGATGCGACAGATTGGAATGGTATATGGATGGAAGATTACACTTGAAAATTTGTAGTGTGTGATGCCCTACAAGCTAAAATGTGGGGCATGCACATTGGCATGTATATGGCTTTAAGAGATGACATTTCTAATCTAATCGTGGAAAGTGACTATAAAATACGCATTGATAATGGTTACTAATAAGCCTGCTTCTATAAATGAGATTTCGACTCTGGTTCTTCTTATTTGTAAGTTTATCTCCTTAAATTGGCATGTTAAAGTCAATAACATCTAGCGTGAAGGCGACAAGAGCTTTGATAGGCTACAGTTTCACGCTAAATTCTATGAAAATAAATGTGTTGGAGACTTCTTCGTTGTGCCAAAAAGTCTGACGTTTGACAAAACATTTGAAACTTGCATGGCTAAAAATGTTAGTGAAATGTAGCTTGTTGTTTCTTTTGTAGTTTTGCCCTTTATTGTACCAAAACAAACAAAAAAAATCCAAAATAGTTTTCTTTTTTATCAAAGCCTGGTTTCGATCCAGGGACCTGTGGGTTATGGGCCCACCACGCTTCCGCTGCGCCACTTTGATTTGTGGAAATTGTTGTTGCAAAACTTTTATATGATCGTATTTCTTCTATTTTTGTAAAGGAAAAGGTTGTTCTATAAGACACTTGAACCTTGAATAAAAATAATAAAAGGTTGTTCTATAAGACACTTGAACCTTGAATAAAAATAAATAAGACTTCTGCATCAAAATAATTAGGTCATAGAGATACCTTAAGACGTTTATTGGAGTCAAAGATCCTAATTACGGTGAGTTATCAAAAATAAGAGAATTGTTCCTTTTTAAAAATATATAATACTTAAGTAATTACTTTTTATATAATACACCGAAATCTTTAATATATAACAAATTTGATTTAGACAGATACAAGTGTGAGGTTTATCGTGGACACACAAACTTGTTTTATGATCACTTTTTCCCACTCTTGGACCTGGTAAAACGAGCATATTTTTTAGGAAAATTTCACTAGACCGGCTAATTCAACATGGCTTATCGTTATGTTGTACAAATTGAAACCTATGACGAAGACCACACCAGAGCCTAGACCACGTCATATGGACACGATTTTCTTTGGTTTGCATGGACCTCGGACGGGATGGACAAAACTGAATTGTCATGGAGCTTGCTAAGGGGACACCAGCTTGATTGGATGCGACAGATTGGAATGGTAGATGGATCGAAGATTACACTTGAAAATTTGGAGTGTGTGATGCCCTACAAGCTAAAATGTCGGGCATGCACATTGGCATGTATATGGCTTGAAGAGATGACATTTCTAATCTCATCGTGGAAAGTGACTCTAAAATACACATTGGTAATGGTTACTAATAAGCCTGCTTCTATAAATGAGATTTTGACTCCGGTTCTTCTTATTTGTAAGTTTATCTCCTTAAATTGGCATGTCAAAGTCAATAAAATTAGCGTGAAGGCGACAAGAGCTTTGATTGACTACAGTTTCACGCTAAATTCTATGAAAATCAATGTGTTGGAGACTTCTTCGTTGTGCCAAAAAGTCTCATGTTTGACAAAACATTTGAAACTTGCATGGTTAGAAATGTAGCCTGTTCTTTCTTTTGTAAATTTTTCCCTTTATTATACCAAAACAAACAAACAAAAATCCAAAATAGTTTTCTTTTCTATCAAAGCCTAGTTTCGATCCAGGGACCTGTGGGTTATGGGCCCACCACGCTTCCGCTGCCCCACTTTGATTTGTGGAAATTGTTGTTGCATATATATATATATATATATATATATAACACATAATTATTTAATTGTTTTATAATACTTTTTTTAAAAGGTTGTTCTATTAGACACTTCAACCTTGAATAAAAATAATAAAAGGTTGTTCTATAAGACACTAGAACCTTGAATAAAAATAAATAAGACTTCTGCATAAAAAAAAATTAGGTCATAGAGATACCTTAATATGTTTATTGGAGTCAAAGATCCTAATTAAAGCGAGTTATCAAAAATAAGAGAATTGTTCCTTTTTAAAAATATATAATACTTAAGTAATTACTTTTTATATAATACACTGAAATCTTTAATATATAACAAATTTGATTTAGATAGATACAAGTGTGAGGTTTATCGTGGACACACAAACTTGTTTTATGATCACTTTTTCCCACTCTTGGACTTGGCAAAACGAGCATATTTTTTAGGAAAATTTCACTAGACCGGCTAATTCAACATGGCTTATCCTTATGCTGTACAAATTGAAATCTATGGCGATGACCACACCAGAGCCTAGACCACGTCATATGGACACGATTTTCTTTGGTTAGCATGGACCTCGGACGGGATGGACAAAACTGAATTTTGATGGAGCTTGCTAAGGGGACACCAGCTTGATTGGATGCGACAGATTGGAATGGTATATGGATGGAAGATTACACTTGAAAATTTGTAGTGTGTGATGCCCTACAAGCTAAAATGTGGGGCATGCACATTGGCATGTATATGGCTTTAAGAGATGACATTTCTAATCTAATCGTGGAAAGTTACTATAAAATACGCATTGATAATGGTTACTAATAAGCCTGCTTCTATAAATGAGATTTCGACTCTGGTTCTTCTTATTTGTAAGTTTATCTCCTTAAATTGGCATGTTAAAGTCAATAACATCTAGCGTGAAGGCGACAAGAGCTTTGATAGGCTACAGTTTCACGCTAAATTCTATGAAAATAAATGTGTTGGAGACTTCTTCGTTGTGCCAAAAAGTCTGACGTTTGACAAAACATTTGAAACTTGCATGGCTAAAAATGTTAGTGAAACGTAGCTTGTTGTTTCTTTTGTAAGTTTTGCCCTTTATTGTACCAAAACAAACAAAAAAAATCCAAAATAGTTTTCTTTTTTATCAAAGCCTGGTTTCGATCCAGGGACCTGTGGGTTATGGGCCCACCACGCTTCCGCTGCGCCACTTTGATTTGTGGAAATTGTTGTTGCAAAACTTTTATATGATCGTATTTCTTCTATTTTTGTAAAGGAAAATATTGTTCTATAAGACACTTGAACCTTGAATAAAAATAATAAAATGTTGTTCTATAAGACACTTGAACCTTGAATAAAAATAAATAAGACTTCTGCATCAAAATAATTAGGTCATAGAGATACCTTAAGACGTTTACTGGAGTCAAAGATCCTAATTACGGTCAGTTATCAAAAATAAGAGAATTGTTCCTTTTTAAAAATATATAATACTTAAGTAATTACTTTTTATATAATACACCGAAATCTTTAATATATAACAAATTTGATTTAGACAGATACAAGTGTGAGGTTTATCGTGGACACACAAACTTGTTTTATGATCACTTTTTCCCACTCTTGGACCTGGCAAAACGAGCATATTTTTTAGGAAAATTTCACTAGACCGGCTAATTCAACATGGCTTATCGTTATGTTGTACAAATTGAAACCTATGACGAAGACCACACCAGAGCCTAGACCACGTCATATGGACACGATTTTCTTTGGTTTGCATGGACCTCGGACGGGATGGACAAAACTGAATTGTCATGGAGCTTGCTAAGGGGACACCAGCTTGATTGGATGCGACAGATTGGAATGGTAGATGGATCGAAGATTACACTTGAAAATTTGGAGTGTGTGATGCCCTACAAGCTAAAATGTCGGGCATGCACATTGGCATGTATATGGCTTCAAGAGATGACATTTCTAATCTCATCGTGGAAAGTGACTCTAAAATACACATTGGTAATGGTTACTAATAAGCCTGCTTCTATAAATGAGATTTTGACTCCGGTTCTTCTTATTTGTAAGTTTATCTCCTTAAATTGGCATGTCAAAGTCAATAAAATTAGCGTGAAGGCGACAAGAGCTTTGATTGACTACAGTTTCACGCTAAATTCTATGAAAATCAATGTGTTGGAGACTTCTTCGTTGTGCCAAAAAGTCTCATGTTTGACAAAACATTTGAAACTTGCATGGTTAGAAATGTAGCCTGTTCTTTCTTTTGTAAATTTTTCCCTTTATTATACCAAAACAAACAAAAAAAAATCCAAAATAGTTTTCTTTTCTATTAAAGCCTAGTTTCGATCAAGGGACCTGTGGGTTATGGGCCCACCACGCTTCCGCTGCCCCACTTTGATTTGTGGAAATTGTTGTTGCATATATATATATATATATATATATATATATATATATAACACATAATTATTTAATTGTTTTATAATACTTTTTTTAAAAGGTTGTTCTATTAGACACTTCAACCTTGAATAAAAATAATAAAAGGTTGTTCTATAAGACACTAGAACCTTGAATAAAAATAAATAAGACTTCTGCATAAAAAAAAATTAGGTCATAGAGATACCTTAATATGTTTATTGGAGTCAAAGATCCTAATTACGGCGAGTTATCAAAAATAAGAGAATTGTTCCTTTTTAAAAATATATAATACTTAAGTAATTACTTTTTATATAATACACCGAAATCTTTAATATATAACAAATTTGATTTAGATAAATACAAGTGTGAGGTTTATCGTGGACACACAAACTTGTTTTATGATCACTTTTTCCCACTCTTGGACTTGGCAAAACGAGCCTATTTTTTAGGAAAATTTCACTAGACCGGCTAATTCAACATGGCTTATCCTTATGCTGTACAAATTGAAATCTATGGCGATGACCACACCAGAGCCTAGACCACGTCATATGGACACGATTTTCTTTGGTTAGCATGGACCTCGGACGGGATGGACAAAACTGAATTTTGATGGAGCTTGCTAAGGGGACACCAGCTTGATTGGATGCGACAGATTGGAATGGTATATGGATGGAAGATTACACTTGAAAATTTGTAGTGTGTGATGCCCTACAAGCTAAAATGTGGGGCATGCACATTGGCATGTATATGGCTTTAAGAGATGACATTTCTAATCTAATCGTGGAAAGTGACTATAAAATACGCATTGATAATGGTTACTAATAAGCCTGCTTCTATAAATGAGATTTCGACTCTGGTTCTTCTTATTTGTAAGTTTATCTCCTTAAATTGGCATGTTAAAGTCAATAACATCTAGCGTGAAGGCGACAAGAGCTTTGATAGGCTACAGTTTCACGCTAAATTCTATGAAAATAAATGTGTTGGAGACTTCTTCGTTGTGCCAAAAAGTCTGACGTTTGACAAAACATTTGAAACTTGCATGGCTAAAAATGTTAGTGAAATGTAGCTTGTTGTTTCTTTTGTAAGTTTTGCCCTTTATTGTACCAAAACAAACAAAAAAAATCCAAAATAGTTTTCTTTTTTATCAAAGCCTGGTTTCGATCCAGGGACCTGTGGGTTATGGGCCCACCACGCTTCCGCTGCACCACTTTGATTTGTGGAAATTGTTGTTGCAAAACTTTTATATGATCGTATTTCTTCTATTTTTGTAAAGGAAAATGTTGTTCTATAAGACACTTGAACCTTGAATAAAAATAATAAAAGGTTGTTCTATAAGACACTTGAACCTTGAATAAAAATAAATAAGACTTCTGCATCAAAATAATTAGGTCATAGAGATACCTTAAGACGTTTATTGGAGTCAAAGATCCTAATTAAGGGGAGTTATCAAAAATAAGAGAATTGTTCCTTTTTAAAAATATATAATACTTAAGTAATTACTTTTTATATAATACACCGAAATCTTTAATATATAACAAATTTGATTTAGACAGATACAAGTGTGAGGTTTATCGTGGACACACAAACTTGTTTTATGATCACTTTTTCCCACTCTTGGACCTGGCAAAACGAGCATATTTTTTAGGAAAATTTCACTAGACCGGCTAATTTAACATGGCTTATCGTTATGTTGTACAAATTGAAACCTATGACGAAGACCACACCAGAGCCTAGACCACGTCATATGGACACGATTTTCTTTGGTTTGCATGGACCTCGGACGGGATGGACAAAACTGAATTGTCATGGAGCTTGCTAAGGGGACACCAGCTTGATTGGATGCGACAGATTGGAATGGTAGATGGATCGAAGATTACACTTGAAAATTTGGAGTGTGTGATGCCCTACAAGCTAAAATGTCGGGCATGCACATTGGCATGTATATGGCTTCAAGAGATGACATTTCTAATCTCATCGTGGAAAGTGACTCTAAAATACACATTGGTAATGGTTACTAATAAGCCTGCTTCTATAAATGAGATTTTGACTCCGGTTCTTCTTATTTGTAAGTTTATCTCCTTAAATTGGCATGTCAAAGTCAATAAAATTAGCGTGAAGGCGACAAGAGCTTTGATTGACTACAGTTTCACGCTAAATTCTATGAAAATCAATGTGTTGGAGACTTCTTCGTTGTGCCAAAAAGTCTCATGTTTGACAAAACATTTGAAACTTGCATGGTTAGAAATGTAGCCTGTTCTTTCTTTTGTAAATTTTTCCCTTTATTATACCAAAACAAACAAACAAAAATCCAAAATAGTTTTCTTTTCTATCAAAGCCTAGTTTCGATCCAGGGACCTGTGGGTTATGGGCCCACCACGCTTCCGCTGCCCCACTTTGATTTGTGGAAATTGTTGTTGCATATATATATATATATATATATATATAACACATAATTATTTAATTGTTTTATAATACTTTTTTTAAAAGGTTGTTCTATTAGACACTTCAACCTTGAATAAAAATAATAAAAGGTTGTTCTATAAGACACTAGAACCTTGAATAAAAATAAATAAGACTTCTGCATAAAAAAAAATTAGGTCATAGAGATACCTTAATATGTTTATTGGAGTCAAAGATCCTAATTACGGCGAGTTATCAAAAATAAGAGAATTGTTCCTTTTTAAAAATATATAATACTTAAGTAATTACTTTTTATATAATACACCGAAATCTTTAATATATAACAAATTTGATTTAGAGAGATACAAGTGTGAGGTTTATCGTGGACACACAAACTTGTTTTATGATCACTTTTTCCCACTCTTGGACTTGGCAAAACGAGCCTATTTTTTAGGAAAATTTCACTAGACCGGCTAATTCAACATGGCTTATCCTTATGCTGTACAAATTGAAATCTATGGCGATGACCACACCAGAGCCTAGACCACGTCATATGGACACGATTTTCTTTGGTTAGCATGGACCTCGGACGGGATGGACAAAACTGAATTTTGATGGAGCTTGCTAAGGGGACACCAGCTTGATTGGATGCGACAGATTGGAATGGTATATGGATGGAAGATTACACTTGAAAATTTGTAGTGTGTGATGCCCTACAAGCTAAAATGTGGGGCATGCACATTGGCATGTATATGGCTTTAAGAGATGACATTTCTAATCTAATCGTGGAAAGTGACTATAAAATACGCATTGATAATGGTTACTAATAAGCATGCTTCTATAAATGAGATTTCGACTCTGGTTCTTCTTATTTGTAAGTTTATCTCCTTAAATTGGCATGTTAAAGTCAATAACATCTAGCGTGAAGGCGACAAGAGCTTTGATAGGCTACAGTTTCACGCTAAATTCTATGAAAATAAATGTGTTGGAGACTTCTTCGTTGTGCCAAAAAGTCTGACGTTTGACAAAACATTTGAAACTTGCATGGCTAAAAATGTTAGTGAAATGTAGCTTGTTGTTTCTTTTGTAAGTTTTGCCCTTTATTGTACCAAAACAAACAAAAAAAATCCAAAATAGTTTTCTTTTTTATCAAAGCCTGGTTTCGATCCAGGGACCTGTGGGTTATGGGCCCACCACGCTTCCGCTGCGCCACTTTGATTTGTGGAAATTGTTGTTGCAAAACTTTTATATGATCGTATTTCTTCTATTTTTGTAAAGGAAAATGTTGTTCTATAAGACACTTGAACCTTGAATAAAAATAATAAAAGGTTGTTCTATAAGACACTTGAACCTTGAATAAAAATAAATAAGACTTCTGCATCAAAATAATTAGGTCATAGAGATACCTTAAGACGTTTATTGGAGTCAAAGATCCTAATTACGGCGAGTTATCAAAAATAAGAGAATTGTTCCTTCTTAAAAATATATAATACTTAAGTAATTACTTTTTATATAATACACCGGAATCTTTAATATATAACAAATTTGATTTAGATAGATACAAGTGTGAGGTTTATCGTGGACACACAAACTTGTTTTATGATCACTTTTTTCCACTCTTGGACTTGGCAAAACGAACCTATTTTTTAGGAAAATTTCACTAGACCGGCTAATTCAACATGGCTTATCCTTATGTTGTACAAATTGAAATCTATGGCGATGACCACACCAGAGCCTAGACCACGTCATATGGACACGATTTTCTTTGGTTAGCATGGACCTCGGACGGGATGGACAAAACTGAATTGTCATGGAGCTTGGTAAGGGGACACCAGCTTGATTGGATGTAGATGGATCGAAGATTACACTTGAAAATTTGTAGTGTGTGATGCCCTACAAGCTAAAATGTGGGGCATGCACATTGGCATGTATATGGCTTTAAGAGATGACATTTCTAATCTAATCGTGGAAAGTGACTATAAAATACGCATTGATAATGGTTACTAATAAGCCTGCTTCTATAAATGAGATTTCGACCCTGGTTCTTCTTATTTGTAAGTTTATCTCCTTAAATTGGCATGTTAAAGTCAATAACATCTAGGGTGAAGGCGACAAGAGCTTTGATAGGCTACAGTTTCACGCTAAATTCTATGAAAATAAATGTGTTGGAGACTTCCTCGTTGTGCCAAAAAGTCTTTTGTAAGTTTTGCCCTTTATTGTACCAAAACAAACAAAAAAAATCCAAAATAGTTTTCTTTTTTATCAAAGCATGGTTTCGATACAAGGACCTGTGGGTTATGGGCCCACCACGCTTCCGCTGCGCCACTTTGATTTGTGAAAATTGTTGTTGCAAAACTTTTATATGATCGTATTTCTTCTATTTTTGTAAATGAAAAGGTTGTTTTATAAGACACTTGAACCTTGAATAAAAATAATAAAAGGTTGTTCTGTAAGACACTTGAACCTTGAATAAAAATAAATAAGACTTCTGCATCAAAAAAATTAGGTCATAGAGATACCTTAAGACGTTTATTGGAGTCAAAGATTCTGATTACGGTGAGTTATCAAAAATAAGAGAATTGTTCCTTTTTAAAAAAATATAATACTTAAGTAATTACGTTTTATATAATACACCGGAATCTTTAATATATAACAAATTTGATTTAGACAGATACAAGTGTGAGGTTTATCGTGGACACACAAACTTGTTTTATGATCACAAATAAGATTACAAATTTCACTATAAGAACTGAAAACAGATTTTGGCATGAAATAACAAAACAGATATTGGACTTGACTGTCTACTAAATTAAAATTATAGACAGAGATGGCTTACATTCTTGAAGAAGTGATGGGTTAATTTTTAATGTACGATTTAATGAATTTAGAAAGGAAATTTTTGTTATAAAGTTTTCTGGACTGTCAATTCCTATAAAATAAAAATTGAAACTAAACTTTAATGTTAGAGCATGCAATTTGATGATTTTAAAGGTTATTGACGAACAATTGTACTTTAACTTTTGATCATAATTGTAAGTCATATGTATAGATGTTAGAAAAATAACTTACTTTTATAGGTACGTATGCTCTTGATTACATTATAAATATATTTTTAGCTATATTATGAATAATAAAGAATTAATTTTGTTTTTTTGTTATGTTTGTCCAATTGTGCTTGTGTTATTAAACACAGTCATCGATGAAGCAAGACACATAATCAATCAGTTGTTCGAATTTGTGGTCGTTGTTGAATTCTCTTTATTATTGTATGTTGTGTGAAATCTTCAATCCAGGTATGGGGTGAGAGAGATGAGTTCGCAATCATAGTGTAAATTAACTGAGATGAACGGAAAAGCTGTATTTTCCAAAGTTCATTCGGGGCTCACCGCGACGGTTGTAGCCAATAATTAAATTAATGTGCAAAGTTGGAAGTGTGAGGTTAAAAGAGAAATTAGAAACTTTATTAAGGTGTTGCTTGGTTTAAACTATGCTTGATGTGTGGTAATTAAGATATTGTTTAATTAATAACTTGACTATGGTGATGATATGTGGTGAATTGAAGGTTAGTTTTAATGTTATTAATGATGAGTAAAACATATAAATTCTGGTGACGTTATTGGTAAGTAAAACATATTAATTCTGGTGACGTTATTGATGAGTAAAATATATAAATTTTGGTGTTGTTAACTACGAATAAAAGATATAAATTTTGGTGACGTTATTGGTGAGTTTTTTTCATTCATCATATCATTATTATGATTCTGGTGACGTGTATCACTTAGTAACATAACTTGACATAAAATTTTGGTGAGTAGAGACCGGTACCAGCATGCATATAGGTGATAGGAAGGAGTTGCATATAAACGATGATGTTTGAACATTGTGCATGTTGTGAATGATGTGTAATTGTTGATGTTTAAATTAATGAGTGTTCTGAATGATGTTTGTTACCTCATGAGATTATTGTCTTGAATGTTATTTTGACTAGTTTTACCATTGATTGAATTGTGACTATACCTATTATGAATGTGTTTTTTTTATCACCTTGTGGGACTATGTTTTTGACCGTTTTGATGATTATTGATGACTATTTGTTTTGTGTCTATTTTTGAATTGAATTGTGACATTGTGTTTGTGAAGATTTTGGCTCTTATGTGTAATGATATTTTTCTACTAATGTGAATTGAGCTGATATAGTTTATTCTTCAAGGTTTTGAATATTATGTTTGTGATGAGATACAGTTTTGACTTAATTGCTTACGTGTACTTCTCATTTATTTTATACTATTACATATTCTCGAAACTCACCCCTTCGTTGTTTGTGTTTGCTGGCTTGGCCCTGAGGTTGCAAAACCGTAGTTATATAGGTTATGAGTCTTGGAGTCCTTGTCTTGTGCCGTCTATTATTTTGGGGAAAAGCACCGCTCTGATAGTGACACGGGAAATGGACATGCTTTCTTATTTAGTTTTGTACAAGAAAACCATTGTCTATGATGTAAAAGAAAGAATTTCAAAAGCAAAAGATTCGATGTTAATATTATTATAATTTTCATGGAAGTGAAATTATGTTTGTTACGAGTCAACGTGATATCCTAAATTTTGTGGAAGAAATCTTATATTATTATAAAAGTTTTTATTTGACACTTTCCGCTGCAAATTAAATTCTATTTTTAATTAAATAATAGTAATAATTATTTTTGGTATTTAGGGTGTTACAACATCACCTTGATTGAAGATGAACTAAAGGTTACACTTAAATATTTGGAGTCTGCGATGCCCTAGCCAAGGGGACACCAACTTGATTTTTTGGAAGAAATATATTAATATTAATAATTAAAAAATTAAGAATTGTTTTTCTTTTTATCACAACCTGGTTTCGATCCAGGGACATGTGGATTATGACCCCATAACGCTTCTATTGAGATAAATTCCAAAAATATCTTTTAAATTGTTTTAGTGATAACAAAACATTTAAATTATATTTAATGAATTATGAGATTATTTGTTATTTAACATGTGTTATGGAGTGAATTATAAAGATATGTTACAAAACAAGCAAATACTTTCAAGAACATTCTCAAAACAAAGCTTATCTCCACTCTCTATATTGGCTTCACAAAAGTCAGCCCATGCAAGACAAATTAGAAGTTATTGTTAATCATGGGTACAAAGATCTTGGTCTCTAAGGAAGAACTTATTTGTCAAGGATCAATGTAGAAATGTGGTGCAAAAGGAACAAAAGTTATATGCTACAAAAGGAACTAATTTATTATGATGTACCTTCAAAGGAATGAAGAGAATTAAATAAATATAGATCCCATGAAGAAACAAAAAGGAACCCATGAGCACTAGACAACACATCAATAATAAAGTACACAACTAATAAGAAATGGACAACACATAAGGCTAAAAGTATGGGATAAAATCAAATATCTTTGTACTTTCTTTCTTTCCTTCTAAGGCGTGAGAAAGGAGTGCATCTTTGCTCCATTTAGGAAGCCTCCATTTATCCCTTTTCACTTCGTAGATGACTGACATGTGGTAAAACTAAAACGAAGGGCTGAGATTAAAACGTTAAAAAAAACCAGCATATGTGACACTTCTGTAGGGAATGAGAAATTGAACTGACTTTCCCAAATTTTTCACTTTCGTTCCTTCTATCTCGCGCTCCTCCATCGTCACTGTCTCTCAACATGAGCTAGGTCTCTCTCTCTCTCTCTCTCTCTCTCTCTCTCTCTCTCTCTCTATATATATATATATATATATATATATATATATATATATAGCGATTTGTGTTACCTTGGCATCAAATTGGGATCTTATTTAAAGGATTGAGATTTTATTTAAACTTTTAAAGGATAATGAAATAAGATTACAAATTTCACTATAAGAACTGGAAAAAAAGTAAACTATACCACTGGATGAATGCTCGTATAAAATTCAAAATCGTGTATTAATCTCCGGCGCCGCCGCATCCTTCGTATGAAAGGCTCCGGCGAGATCTGAAGTTAACTCCGGCGTTTTATGGATCGCTAAGCTCGAAATATTGCGGCGGAGAAGAATGAAATCGAGCAACTGCGGGGAAATGGAACTGAGACAATCTCTGAGGAAACAAATTGTGATCGGATTCAGAAGTCGTTACGGTAGAGAGAGAAAATTGGTTCTACAGAGACAAAGTTTATTTTAGAGAGAAAAAGTGAAATTTTATGTGTTGTGTCTGAAAAAGGAGGCGACAGAGTGTGACAGATGCGGCGGCGGCGGCATCGACGAGAGAGATTCAGATAGGCAGGATGATGATAAGAAGAAGGAGGTTGGTGTGTTGTTTCAGATACAGGAGAGGAGCATCTGGTTTTTTACGTTTTAATCTTAGCCATTCGTTTTAGTTTTGCCACGTGTCAGTAATCTATGAGATGAAAAGAGATAAATGAAGGCTTCTTAAATGGAGCAAAGATGGACTCGTGAGAAAGCTACAACTCATCAAGGAAAATCTTGGCTGCCAACTTGCATACAAAATCTGCATAATACTATTAATGATGTCACACTTTATTGCATGTTGTCCAAGCAGAATTGTGAGAACGTTCTAAGAACAACCAGGACATTCTGCCAAGTATTTTTGCACACGAGTTTTTCACTTGGATGAGTTGACAAACTTTCCTCTTCCTCTTTTACCCTCAGGAGCATGTTTTAATTACTACATCAAGGGACTCCCTTCATATATTAATACAAGGGCTTGTAAAGAGGAAATACATTGAGTCATAAAGCATAAATTCACTTACTTGATTTTCAATGCATCAAGAACACTCAAAGTAATGTTAGGCTCTGTATACCAATTTGTTGGGGAAGCAAATTGATTCTAGAGTTTTATGATTTTATGTGAATTGAAGATTAAGAAACAATTGAGAAAGAATGAGGAAGAGAGAGAGAGATTGAGAAATTATAAAAGTATGAACTATTGAAAAATGCATTATCTATTATTCATCGAGAAATCAGAATATATACACAAAGTGTTCCTCCTATTGTTTGCACACCAAGAAACTGTTATAGGTGTAACAAACTAGCTAAAACCAATGAAAAATGGTTAGTTACTTAATAAACAAGTAACTAACCCTAAACAAACTAACACACCAATGATCATTCCTACGGTGACTTCACCACCACCTCCTGAACAAACAGAGGATCGATTGTAACTCCCATTTGAAGGTGAGAAAAACACAAAAAGGGGGGGTTGAATTGTGTTTGTTTTTTCTTCGTTTTCTCCTAAGCTGAAAACACTGATTAGAAGCAATTAGAGTACTGCTTATGAAGTGATGTTCAGAACTATACGCAGCGGATAAAACAGAGAGAGAGAGAGAGAGAGAAGAAAGACACAAAGCAATTATACAAGTTCCTTCTACAAACTGGAAGTAGTCCTGTCCCCGTTGCACTTCCAAGGAGAGTTCACTAAAATGTAATATCTGATTACAAATGCTCACTGCTAAAACTAGCAAGAGACTTCAAATTACTCAAGCACACAACAAGATATTTCCTATGCTCCTGAACACAATTAAGAGACTTCATATGCTCAAGCACAACTGCAAGAGAATTCTATTCAAACAGAATTACACAGAAAAATGTTTGAGGTTGAACACTTGATATACAATCAGTGGTGTTCACAATACAAATCAGACATTGACTCTCTTGGACTCTAGAATTTCTAAGATATGAAAGTTGTTAAGAAATTATAAGTGAACCTTTGAATGCAGAACAAATTCAACAGAGTTTTGGCACTAGTAAATTTGTTGTTGAGTCCACACCATTCTCCGAGTCTTCACTCCTTTATATAGAGGTGTGAAAGAGACGTTGAATTGCCAGCATTCCAGAAAAGAGTCGTTTGAAACTTTGATCAATCACCAACGATCTTTTGCATGATATGGTTATTGTCCTATAAAGGATCAATTTCAAATCCATTCCAAATGTGAAGGAACATCGTCGCAGGTAGAGCTGTTATTCTTGTCTTGTAGTAGAGACAAAAACAGAGTAGTGGTTGTACACTTCGTACAATTGTACTTTGTCAACGCTCTTTAAAAAATAAACATCCAATGCTTTCAAATTCTTTCAAAATAGTCGTTGCTTCAATCTTCTGGTCTTCTGCAATGCTTAGATGAGATTAAATCCATAGAACAACCTTTGAAGCTTTAAGTCTTGCATCTCCTGATGAACTTCAGCTTCTGGTGAGATGCTTCTGACGAACTTGCTTCTGATGACGTCATCACTTCAGAAGCACTTTTCTTCAGGAGCACTTCTCTTCAGATGCTTCCTTTTTGTTGATTCATTAGCTCTCTTTTGTTCTTTCAGAACCTATTTAAGATGACAAATTTTTTGTCTATGGTCCTGTACACTTGAACAAATATTAGCATATCCAATTGACAATTTTTAATACCTTGTTATCATCAAAACTCTCAAAGGGTAATGTTAAACACATTTTGTTCCAACAATCTCCCCCTTTTTGATGATGACAAACATTAATATTTAAATTGTGCAATTGTTGTTAATCTAATTAACAAGTTGACTATTGAGTTTGAGGTTTGTAAGCTCCCCATGAGTCTAATAGTACTCTAAGGTGAGGTTTGTAAGCTCCCCCTGAGTTTTATCCATGTTAATTAAATTCGCCATTAAAAACAATATGACACTCAGAAAATTCCCACATCAATAGACTAAGAGATAAGAAGAAGGTCCTATTAATTTAACTTGATTAAAATTAAATTAATGTGGCTCAAAGCCTATAAATACTATACATCTACTCTCCCTTTTGTCATCAACAAAAAGTATAAAAACTAAAGACAAAAAGAAAGAGATAAAAAAGATAGTGAGAAAAAAAAAGAATATAAGCACGATTATATTTATTAGAAGCAGTAAGTAATTCAGTAGCATAAACAAACAATCAGAAGCATAAACTATGCAGAAATACAAACAAAAGATATTTAACAAAACAAGCTAAGGTGTGCAATCTAGGGTTGAGCTTGTTTCTGGAACATCTACATCATACTCTTGAGCATCTTGTTTGTTTCTTCTGCTTGTTGTTTCATTTCCTGTTTGAAAACCTCATTGCTTCTGATCAGATTCTCTTCTCTAATCTTTGCTTCGTCTAGCTTGGCTTCTGTTGAAGACTTGTATTCAATCAGAAGTAGCTTTTGTTCAAGAAGTTCCTTTCTAAGCTGCCTGTTTTGAGTTTCTAACTCAACATTCCTTTGCAGCAGGGCTAGTTATGAAGAAACTGGACTAACATTCACCTTTGTCAACCAGCTGACATTCAGCTCTCTTGGGTGTACACTTGTTGGAATGAAGTCAGTAACATTCCTCTCTCTCAAGCATAGAGGAGTTTGCACCCAAGTTCTCCGAACCTTCACTTCTTGAAGATTGCAATCAACACCCTTCAGCCAACCTTGAAGCTTTTGTTGAGCAGTGTCTTGAGCATCCAGACAAGTCCTTTGAAGCTCAGTCAAGACAAAATCTACTATCTCTTTCAATATTTTCCATTGCTTTTCATAGCTTTCTGCATGGACTATATCACTTCTAGTTTGAATCAGCCTGTTGAGCTCCTGAAAAATATTCTCACACACATCTCCTAGAATAGTAGAATCTAGAAACAGGGTAGGTGGAGAAGGGATATTTGTTTTGGTAGGAACACATAGTTGAATGGCTAGGTTAGATGATGAAGGTTGGCTATTTGTAGAGTTTGAACAGTGAACAGTCGTCTCTGAAGAATGATCAGAAACATAAGTTTCAACATCAGAGGCATCTGATGTGATCATAAAATTAGGTTCAGAAACAACTTGTTCAGAAGCTTGGAGTATACTAGATGCTTGTTGTTGGGGGCTTTCTAAAATAACTTCATCAGAAGCATTATGTAGGTTAGGTTCAATATCTGGAAGTTCACCATAATAGTGACTAACCAGATTCTCCAAGACATCTGTTTCAGAAGTTTAAGTGGTTGGGGGTGGATGAGAAGATGATTCACCTAAGATTTCTATTTCAGCAGGAACAAAACTTAGGGTTCAATGATGGGTGGTTGAAAGGGATGGTCAACATGTAATCTCTCACAAACATTGAATCTCAATTGAGCTAGATCACCAATCCTTTCAACAATGTTTGGATACACAGGCTCAAAAGGAGTGTTATCAGTAGGCTTTTTGTGGATTTTGGTGGATGGTGAAAGACCTTTTTGACTTGATGGATAAATTTTTCCTAAGGGAGTATCATCTAAGTCTAAGGAGGATGAGGAGTTTGAGTGAGAGGTAGAGGGTGAACTAGATTCTACTACTATAACATTAGCATTATGTGGAGAATCAGTATTACCTCTTACAATTTCAGGAGCAACAGCTTCTGAATCAACAACATCATCCTTCTGAACTTCTTCATAGCTATTTCACCAGTAATTTTCATTTTCTGCAATCTTTGTTGATCATTTCTTGTTGTTTTGCACTCTTTTTTCAATTGATTTTGTGCTTCTTCATTGACATTTTTTTTGTGAATTTTCTTTGAATCTCGTTCATATTCATCCATGGCGCGAGGTTCAGTTCAACAAGATACTGAATCCGAATACTTTGTTCATCCTAGTGAAGGACCTAGTTCCTTAATCGTTTCTCCAAAACTTATTGGTTTAAACTATCTAGCTTGGAAACGCTCGATGCAACGCGCATTGGGAACGAAGAACAAGCTTGGATTCATCACTGGTACTATACTGGTACCTGATAGTGATGATTTGCTTCGTCCTGCATGGGAAATATGCAATCATTTGATCCCATCCTGGATTATCAACTTTGTTTCAGATTCTATTGCTCAAACTGTGGTTTTCTATGATTCTGCTTTGGAAATTTGGTAAGATCTTCATGAACGTTTTAGTAAAGTTGATAGAATTCGCATTGCAAATTTACGTTCATCCATCAATTCTTTGAAACAAGGTAGCAAGTCTATTATTGATTACTTCATTGAATTGAAAGCTCTTTGGGAAGAATTTTCTTCACACCATCCTATACCTAATTGTGTTTGTGTTCGTCCTTGTCGTTGTGATGCTACCAAAGTTGCTAAGAATCATAAACATGAGGATCAAATTATGCAGTTTCTTACTGGCTTGAATGACAATTTCTCTGTAGTCAAAGCTCAGATTTTGCTACTAGATCCTCTTCCTTCTCTGAATAAGGTTTACTCTCTTGTGATTCAAGAAGAGAGCAATTCAGCTTCTATTCTCCCTATCAGTGTTGGAGAAGATGCTTCTGTACAATTGAATGCATCTGATGCACACAGATTTCCACCTCGTGGTAAAGGTGCTTCTCAAAGTAATTCCTATAAACCTGCCAGATATTGCATTTTCTGTCATCGCAATAATCACACTGTTGAATTTTGCTATGAAAAGCATGGCTATCCTAATAGTTCCAAGCAACAACCTCGTTCAAATGTAAATGATGTGGTGCAGGCTCAACCTGATGAGGTTACTTCTAGTGCAAGCTTACCTGCTTCTACAAGTTCCAATACTGGTCTTTCTCAGGAACAATATGCTCAACTTGTGTCATTGTTACAACAAGCAAGCTTGGTTGCCCCTGCATCACCCTCATATGGCCCTGCTTCCAACAATATCATTGCTTCTCCCCTTATTTTCTCTAGCATTTCTGATAATCATGCAACTTCTTCAGGTATACCTTTTGTTTCACCTCATAACTCGTGGATCATTGACTCAGGAGCTAATGAGCATATCAATTGCACATTAACTTATTTTAGTGCTTTTTATAGAATTAAACCTGTTAGAGTCACTTTACCTAATGGTCATTCTCTCATTGTTTCTTTTGCTGGCACCATTTCTTTCATACCTACTTTTCATCTTCATCATGTTTTGTATTCTCCTCATTTTCATTTGAATCTTATTTCTGTTGCCAAACTTTGTGATTCACTTTCTTGCCATTTACATTTTTCTCTTACTCAATGTGTTATACAAGACAAGTTGTCTATGAAGATGATTGGTTTGACTAAACAAGTGAATGGCCTCTACCATTACTTTCCTCCTGCTCCTGCTTCACCTTTAGTTTCTACTTTTTCCAAAAATAAAGTTTGTAATTCCATTGTCAATTCTTCCTGTAATATCACAAACAATGTACCTTCTGATGCTTTATGGCATTTTAGACTTGGCCATTTATCTCATTCTAGATTGCTTCATATGTCCACTTTGTATCCCTCTTTTATTGTTAATAAAAATTTGTGCCATTTTTCCAAACACAAACATTTATCTTTTAATCCCAGCCAACATAATGCATCCACAAATTTTGAACTTATTCATTTTGATATTTGGGGCCCCATTTCTACTGCTTCCTGTAACACCCCATTTTCACAAATTAAAAATTCCTTAATAAATAATCAGAGTTTCTCGTATAAACGGAATGTCACATTTTTTAAAATCTCAAATGGAATAAATAACAATTTATCCTTCATAAAATAATAATCATAATTATTCAAAACTTCGCAGCGGATTAAAATTCAAATTAACAAAATAGTTTTGGCACGCAGGCCTCATCAAAACCTCTCAACATAAATTCAACTGAAACTTATTAATATTAAATCATAATCAACACGTAAGGAATAAAATATAGTTATAAAGGTTCCCGTCCCGTTACATATCAGAGCACCTAAGGACACAGTGAGGGTAGCCACTCACAACAGCAAACAGCAGCTATAAGCTTAATCACCTGCAAGCTACTCATATGAAGAGCAACATTTCCAAGCAGAATGGGTGAGATTCACAAAACAATGGCATTAAACATATAATTCAATAATTATATTTAACAACATAAACATCAAATACATTCACAACAATAGTCATATAACATCTTAATCAACATCATAATCATCATCATAATTCAGCATCATAGTTCAACTTAACAGTTTGACTCGACAATGCAACTTCAACTCGACTATGCAACTTAGACATCTTATTCATGCATGTGGTACCAATCCAGGGCATAAGCCCTCGTCGCTATTTGAGCATAAATATACTCCTAGGGCATAAGCCCTCGTCGCTGTTTGAGCATAAAAATACTCCTTTAGCATGAACTCTCGTCTCTGTTGAGCAAAAGCTCCTAGGGCATGAGCCCTCATCTCTGAATGACTATGCATGGACTCCACATCTTATAACTTAGACAACATGAATGACTCCAATAATTTGAATCACAACTCATAAACTTAGAATGACACATGCAGCTTTTAATCAATAACAAATAGCAGCATGGCAGCACATCAAATCTCAAGATATATCAATATCATAAACGGTCACATAATTCATCTCTTATAGTTCAAAAGAAAGCATACACAGTTATATATGTCACTACTAACAAAATCAAACATTAATTAATAGCTTTACAAGTCACCTTTACTATTGCAGTAACGCTTAATTCTAACTCAGCGGTCATCTCATAACAATTCGTTTCGAAAGAACACAGGATCACGAAACAAGGGTACTGATGCTGTGTATTTCGCCAGGCGAGACATATTTTGCCATGGCGAGCTCAAAATCTAGGCTGCTTCGTCAGGCGAGACATATTTCGCCAGGCGAGCGATGAATTTCTAGGCTGCTTCGCCAGGCGAGACATATTTCGCCAGGCGAGCGATGAATTTCTGGGCTGCTTCGCCAGGCGAGACATATTTCGCCACGGCGAGCGATGACAGAACAGTTACGGGGTTACGACAATTTTCACCAAAAATCCCAATTTTCACCACGTTCCTCCCCAAATTCGACTATAATGATGTATAAGGGTTACTCTATGGTCTGTAAACAGTTTTCTACAACAATGGTACTGTTTTTCATCATCTAATCATCAATTCATCACTTTTGATCTAATTCCCAAATTCTCAAATTACATGAATTAATCCTATAATCTGTTAACTATAATCATGAATTACATGTTTTAATGAAATTGTAATGCTAGGCTCACCCTTACCTTAAGAAAATTGGAGCAGCAGCCTCTTGGTTCTTCACTTCTAGTTTTCTCCCTTTTCTCCCAAAAACTGAATTGTACGTTATGTACAATTCTAACCTAGTTTTCCTTTTTATAACACTTCTATCTATTTTTATCTTATTTCACTTAATCCCTCATAATTCTATTTAATTTCCAAAACAGCCCCACAACTAAATATTTATTTTATTTTCAAATCTTATTTTATTAAACAATAAAATAAGTCACTTAAATAAACCACAACATATTACATAAATCATATAAATCACTTAAATCACATAAAATCATATAAATATTCTCTATACTCTATAAAATAATTTAAATAATCAAAACGGGCGTTACACTTCCATTCATGGTCATATATATTTTTTGACCATTCTTGATGATCATAGCAGATTTCTTTGGGTCATTTTACTCAAAACCAAAGCTGAAGTTTCCAATCATGTTAAGAATTTCATCACCATGATTCAAAATCAATTTCATATCACTCCTAAATATATTAGAACTGATAATGGACCTGAATTTTTACTTCATGAATTTTATGCTTCTTTAGGCATTGTTCACCAGAGATCTTGTGTTGAAACTCCCCAACAAAATGGAAGAGTTGAGAGAACACATCAACATATTCTTAATGTGGGTAAAGCTCTGTTGTTTCAATCAAAATTGTCACCTTCTTTTTGGTCTTATGCCATTTTACATGCTCTGTTCCTCATCAATAGAGTTTTAACTCCTTTACTTCACAATCAGTCCCCATATTCCATTCTTCATCATCAATTACCTGACATTTCCCTCTTTAAGGTTTTTGGTTGTCTTTGTTATGCTTCCACTTTACATAGCCATAGAACCAAACTGCAATCCAGAGCCAAAAAGGTTGTTTTCTTAGGTTATAAGTCTGGATTCAAAGGTTTTGTCCTATTTGATATGCATTCTAGAGAAATTTTCATTTCCAGACATGTTTCATTTCATGAGAATATTCTACCTTATCCTTCAAATTCATCATCCACCACTCATGATTGGCAATATTTCATCACCTCTCCAGATAAAAAGCCTGTCACTTCTAACAATTCATCACCCTCTCTTTCTCTTCTTGTCATTGATGACATTCTTCCTCCTATTTCACCTTCACCTGCTGACAATACCATTCCTCCCTCTCCTAGAAGATCCACTAGAACTAGAACTGCTCCTGCACATTTACAGGATTATGTTTGCAACAGTTTACATGCTTCTACTTACCCTTTATCCAATTATATTTCATATCAAAATTTATCCACTAATCATGCTTCTTTTGTTCTTTCTTTACAAACTCATCCTGAACCAACTACATATGTTGAGGCAAGCAAGCATGAATGTTAGAAACAAGCAATGCAAGTTGAGCTATTGGCACTTGAAAAGACTGATACTTGGGACATTGTAGATTTGCCACCTCATTCTAAACCTATTGGTTGCAGATGGATTTATAAGGTGAAACATCATGTTGATGGGTCAGTTGAAAGGTATAAAGCAAGATTGGTTGCTAAGTGATACACACAAATTGAAGGTCTTGATTACTTTGATACCTATTCACCTGTTGCTAAAATGACTACAGTCAGACTTGTTATAGCTCTTGCATCCATCAACAATTGATTCATTCATCAACTTGATGTCAACAATGCATTTCTGCATGGTGACCTACATGAAGATGTTTACATGCTCATACCTCCTGGCATCAAAACTCATAAATCCAATCAGGTGTGCAAACTTAAGAAATCTCTCTATGGCCTCAAACAGGCAAGTAGGCAGTGGTATGAAAAATTGACGTTTGTTTTGGTTCAACATCATTATATTCAAGCTTCTGCAGACCATTCCTTGTTCCTCAAGAAAACTGCCACCTCCACCACTATTCTTCTGGTGTATGTTGATGATATAATTCTCAGTGGTGATTCACTTTCTGAATTTCATCACCTCAAAGGGGTTTTAGATAATTTGTTCAGGATCAAGGATCTTGGTCAACTCAAATACTTCCTTGGTATTGAGGTTGCTCATTCTTCATCATGCATTTCTCTATGCCAAAGCAAGTATTGTCTTGATTTACTTTCTGATTCAGACTTCATTGGTTCCAAACCAGTTTTCACACCATCTGATCCTGCTATTAAACTTCATAATGATTCTGGCACTCCCTTTTTCAGATGTTCCTGCTTACAGAAGATTAATTGACAGGTTAATCTTTCTCAATAATACCAGACCTGATATAACTTTCATCACACAACAATTGAGCCAATTTCTTTCCCATCCAACTGTCACTCACTACAATGCTGCTTTGAGAACTTTGAGATACTTGAAAGGTTGCCCTGGTAAAGGTTTATTCTTTCCTAAACACTCTCCAATTCACCTTCAAGGTTTCACAGATGCTGATTGGGCAGGCTGCATAGATACTAGAAGGTCAATCTCTGGCCATTGTTTCTTTCTAGGAGATTCTCTTATTTCCTGGAGAACCAAGAAATAAACCGATGTCTCTAGATCTTCATCTGAGACTGAATATCGAGCACTTGCTTCAGCCACTTGTGAACTTCAGTGGATTCTCTACTTACTTCAGGATCTTCATATTACTTGCTCTAAACTTCCTGTGCTTTATTGTGACAATCAAAGTGCCATCCACATTGCTGCCAACCCTGTTTTCCATGAAAGAACCATACACCTTGAAATAGATTGCCACATTGTCAAAGAAAAACTTCAGCATGGCATTTTCAAGTTGTTGCCAGTCTCTTCTCAAGATCAATTAGCAGATTTTTTCACAAAGTCATTGCTTCCCAAACATGTTTCCTTCTTTCTATCCAAGATGGAGTTGAAAGACATCCATCACCTTCCATCTTGTGGGGGGATATTACAGAGTACAAAGGAAGAAGAGAAGAATGCTGCAAATGTAGATTACTTGCATGCCAAGCCACCTTAGTTTACTTTAGATTAGCTAGTTGCTAGTATTGTTTTTCTTATCATGCACCTTCATTCTTGTATATATATATATATATATATATATATGTGTGTGTGTGTGTGTTGTAAACACTTCATTCATTAATAAGAATCATTTCTCCTTTTTCCTAATATTTGTAAAAACAACTTTTGTACACGTCAACTATCTATATTCTGTGTGCATAGAAAGGACACCTAAAACCCTCAAAACGACATTCTAAACCCTTTCTAACTTGTTCAACAATCACAAAAAGTAAGAAATAAAAAAATCAAAATTCAAGATCTGTGTGGTTCTGAATCTCACTCACACTATGAGAAGAGCTTCCTCCGTTTTACTCTACAGAACTCTCGCCGCCGCACGCGACGGCTCCGCCACCTCAATCCCCCTCCCTAACCGTATTCTCCAATCCACTTTTTACGGCACCACCGCCGGTTCATCTCCATCTCGCCGCCGTTGGTTCTCTTCCGCCATCGCCGTTGCCGCCGGGACTTCTCTCGGTGTCGCTGGTGCGTTGTTCGCTGCTTCGTCTCTCTCTCAGGAAGTGCTCGCTAAGGAACCTCCTCCGTCTGATGCTTTGCCGAATGAAGTCGTTCTTTATCAGTATGAGGCTTGTCCGTTCTGTAACAAAGTGAAAGGTATAAACGTTGATTTCTATTGTTGATTTGAAATCGTTGATTCATGGTTTTGGATTTCTTGGAATTGTTTATTTGTTATCATGTTTTTGATTCGGAGTTGTTGAATTGATATTTATTTAGTTTCTATCAATTGGAAAAATTAGAAACATATCAATATGATTTATGTGCAGTTTGGTTCATCAGTGGCAAAAATTGATTTTGGTTTATCTGCGGCAATAATTGATTTTACTTCAAAATGAGTTGAATGTAAAGTGATTTATGATTTGGTACACTTACGTACGTTAGAGTGAGTCCAACCATAAGTTTTAGTGTAAAAATCATGTTTAGACTCAAAAGCTATGTGTATGTTTGGATCCACTATTGGATGAGCTATAATTGATTTAAGAGATGTAGAATTGATTTTGCCACATTTGGTTCCTTTGGAGTAGAATTGGTTTTGCCTTTAGAATGTATTCCACTTGAAGCTAGAAACTGTAGCTTCTAATTCTAGAATTGAATTTTACACTCATATTTATTGTTCAACTCTCTTTTACATGAATTTATACAAACTTAAATCACTTTACCTTCAACTCAATTTTGGAGTCAAAATCAACTCTACTCGAGAGCAGCCAAACATGTTAGTAGTATCAATTTTACACCTCCAAGATCAGTTCAGTCTGTTCTGAATGTGGAACTAGTGATAAATAGGAAGAGAAATAAAAAGTTTTTTTCTACTGGGGTGTAGTGTAGAATGGTAAGATAAACATGGGAAATGAGAGTTCAATATGGACTTGGGGCTTATTTGGATAAGCAACTAATTTGCAGCTTATAGCAGAAGCGCTTATCATGATGAGCGCTTATGTATATGCTATAAGCTGTTTTGATAAGTTATTTTGGAGAACTTACGAGGGTAAGTTAAAAAAAGCTCATTAAAAATGTCATAAGCTGTTCTCAAAAGTTCTCCAAAACAGTCTCACAAAACTTAGGTTAGAAGATAAGATCTAATAAGTCAATCCAAACAGTCCCTTAAGAGATGCGCTAGAAAGAGAGAATCTCACTGTTGAATGATTAAAGGATTGAAGTTGTTAGGTGGTAGATGGAGGCGGTGGATCATGTCGGACGTTAATGATGATGGTGAACACCTACACTCAAGTACAAACATGGATACCTTACACGACACTAGCACTAACACATAATGAAAGTGATTGAATGTAATTACATGTGTTAGTGGCGTATCGGTGGATGACCCTGACAGGACACCGGATACATTTTCAATTTGAAATGTCAGTCCTACATAGATTTAGGAGCATGAGTGTTCTAAATATATGAATACTTTTACTTGAAATGATGTTTGATTTATATAATCAAGCCATGAGGAGTGAGGATCGAGAAGCTATCTGTGTAACTGAAATAGTTGTATGGTTAATATATAGTTTTTAACAATCATTTGGTTACTGTCTTCCAAAATCTGCACGTGCCTTGATTAGTTGTGCTTGTGTTGGAAACCTGGGAATTGGGCTGGCCACCGTGGCAGCCTGCAGGGCCAATTCCAGATCCATAACAATGAGTACTCCTCCGTCTCATTTTAATTGTCGCATTTAGGTGGTGCGCGGTTCTTAGGGAAATGATTAGTTGAGTTGATTTCAATGGTAAAATTAATGTCATTTACTAAAACGCCCTTATTAATTGTAATTAGTGGAGTAGTTAAGAGGGGTGAAATTCAATAAATAAGGGTATATTAGTGGATAAAAAAAAAACGTGGCGCTGGTATTCTAAAGTGACAATTATTTTGAGAAAGAGAGAAAATGCAAAAGTGACAATTAAAATGAGACAGTGGGAGTATTTCCTACTTTTGGTTAATTTTGTCTGTGCAAAAGCTAACTGTTTTTTTAGTATTTTTATTTTGAAATGGAAGAGAAATATCACCTGGTTTCAGTTCCATTGGAAATTATTTCATGAGAAACTTCTAAATGGAAGCATTTGAGACTTACGAATAGAATGAAGATGAAAACTGGTAATATACAATGGTAGTTAAATTATATTTTTGCATGAGGTTAAATTTCCCCCCCATTTTTCAATCTTATTATGTATGATGGTGAATGTGTCATGGTATGTTGGCAGTTATACTTATTCAGCTATACATCTTTTGTATTTGTTACTATAGTTTTTTCATTGGGATTTCACAGCATTTTCTAGCTTCTGTTGCTGATAGTTTTGTTTGCTTTACCAGCATTTTTGGATTACTATGACATACCATACAAAGTTGTGGAGGTCAACCCGCTTAGTAAGAAAGAAATCAAATGGTCTGAATATAAGAAGGTTCCAATAATAATGATAGATGGCGAGCAGCTAAATGACTCATCAGGTTTTCCATATTATCCCTTGAAAATTGATTGTGAAGGACTTGTTCCTACTAAATAAGACTCGCTGTAACTTTTTCACTATTATTGTGTTTTCTTTGGCAGCTATAATTGACAAGCTTGGAGAGAAGATCCTGTCTAAGAAAAAGGCAGATTCAACCTCTGAGGATGAGGTCGATGAAGAGACCAAATGGAGGCGGTATGGTTCTATTTCTCTTGGTCCTGTTGTATCTTTCAATAAAACATGTTTCAATAAATGTAAGAGGGTAATGTGAAGAAATCCTTATAAGTCTGATTGAATTTCATTTTTCCAATTTGAAGTTGTTTTCACACATTGATTTGAATCATCTATGGTGAAGATGCTGTATGTGTTGTGCAGAGGAACCTTTCTTTCTTCCTTCCTTGGCCTTTTGTTCTCTCTTTCCTTGAATCATATGCTCTAGGATCGAAAAACTTTATCTGGTGGTACTCAGTGATGATTATGAAATAATTCACTTATCTTTTTACATATAGAATAGGCATTAAATGTGGTGTATTGTTGTGCTAACAAGCATATTTATCATCGGGCATTTTTGTGTCAAAACAGTATACAATAAGATACTGCTCTTTTTCTGCATGATCATGTTCATTCTCGTCTTTCTTTGTATGATATGCCAGTTTGATTTCAGTCATTCTTTATCACACACTACTTGTTAGGAATCTCATGTCTGTGTATGATTGTACTCCCTTTGTCCCTTATTAATAGACCCTCTAACAAATTTCATGGAGATTAAGAAAAGTAGTTGTATCGATAGATTTGTAAAAAATATGTGCAACTTTTACATAAGCATCCCTAATTTAATGACATCATAAGAGAGAAAAAATAAATGTACTTTTCCCAATCGTAAATTAAATAGGGGTATTTTTGTAAAGATATAATTAATGCATATGTAAGTTTGTAAAGGGTCTTATATTGAGGGACACTAATATGCAACAAATGTCTTAAAATTAGGGACAAAGAGAGTAATTTACTGATTCTGTTTATGGGTAAGATTTCAATCAATTTTTTCTTCTTCTTTCAGTTGTTTACTTTTGAGTTTTGATTCTTGTAATTTGTATTGTTGGTTCACCTGAATCATAGGATGCACTATGTTATATGAAAGGGGGCTCTTGGCAACTTCAAATTATACATACTTATAATGTTTTTCAACGTAGGTTTTTAATTATTTAGTAAGAAATAAATACATTATTTCTCCTTTTCACATCCTCGGCGATATGTTTTTACTATAGCTCTACCCATGAACGCAAATTCGCAGTCACTCCCATTTGTTTAAACAAGAAATGTTAGGGCCCATTTACTGTGACAACATTTATTATTTTCATTTCCTAAAATTTGTATTAGTTTTTCTTTTTAACAAGCAAGTCATTTTCATTGTTTCCGGAAATGCAAGACAATTGTTCCAAAGTAAATGGGCCCTTTGGTGTAGACTATGGAGTGGACATTGCTAATGGTCTACTTGTGGCAGGGCACACCACTAGTACTTTTTTAACTAGATGCTAAATTTAGCACCCAATGTTTATAGTTTAGAATTGAATTTTCAACAATTTGACACTCGACTTGGATTGCAAGAAAGATGAATATTGGCAATTTGAGTTGCTGTAAGCAATTTTTGAACTTGTTACAGGAAACTCGAACAGAAATAACCTGGAGAAATTATTGAGTCCTGATGTTTATATACCATACTAATATTTTACTCTTTTGATGTAGGTGGGTTGATAATCATTTGGTACACGTTCTGTCACCTAATATATACCGAAATACCTCTGAAGCTCTCGAGTCCTTTGACTATATCACATCCAATGGTAAGTTACACAAGCCTTGCTATGGTTTTATACTACCTCCATTTATAGGAAACAATTCATTTTTGAGGTTCACTGAATAACTGATATATCTGATCTATATTATAGACCATATACATCAATTATCCAATGAACCTAAAAAGTGAATTGTCTCTTATAATAAGGAACGGAGGTAAAAGTATTTTTGTTGTTGTTTAGTTGAGCGTTTGGTTTTTTATATTTCTTTTCACCAAGTTCTCTGCTATATGAAGTTGACTCTAATATCTCAATAAGCATGCATTGTAACAGTGTCCTTTGTTGGTAGATAAAATGAACAATTATTTTTTCTGCTGCGCAATAATCCGGTTTTAGGCATCTACAAGAGTCAAGAAATGAACATCATTTCTACTGACATCATAAAATTCTTTGTTGTTTGGGAACTTTTGGGCATTTTATTGATGGTTAACATTTTCCTATATGTTTTATTATTGCTCGATCTGTATTAGGGCAATTTCTTGGGCAACATTACCACAACTTGGTTTTTTTCCTCTCTTTTTTCCCCATATGCACATACAGATATATATGGACTTATGTTATTGGTTATTGTTTTTTCTGCTCTCATGCCATGTATATCTATACCACCTCACATGCAAATGCTGAATTTATTTCATTTGACTTTCGTTATTTGAACTTCTTTCTTTGGCCATGCTATATTTTTTCTAATGGGGGTAATGTGTGATAAATGGATAACTTATTCCCTTTTTATTGTTATTTAGGCAATTTTAGCTATATGGAAAAAATTTCGGTGAAGTATGCTGGAGCTGCAGCTATGTATTTTGTGTCCAAGAAGCTAAAGAAGAAATATAACATTACCGATGAGCGTGCTGCTCTCTATGAGGCAGCAGAAACATGGGTAGATGCTCTGAATGGCCGTGAGTTCCTCGGTATGTGTTCCCCTTCTGTATTAAGAAGACTATTATAATACATATATATATATATATATGCACACTTCTGAAACTGAAGCTTGAGATAACTTAAAATGCTTTGATATTTTTATTTTCCCTTATGTTGATTTTTTCCAAGCAAATCAGTATCAAACAAATTATGGGTTCATACATCCTTTACATGTCAAAATATTGGTCTTGAAGTTTCCATTTGTATTACCTAATTAGTATTGATTTTAGAATGATGGGAACTTTTTAATATTTGCACTGCACCCATTCATTTGATTTATTTAAACCTTAAAAGAGTATTCATAATTAAGGACATGCACCTAAACCATTCAAACTAAGTACTTGCTGGTCTATTTGTGAGGTCAGCTATAAAAAAAAGTTTCAGATGTTTCTTCAGTTTACTACAATTTTCTTGTTATTGTAATAAATACTTTTTGCATTCTTTTAACATGATATAATGATTACTTTGTTGTCTTTTCAGGAGGTTCTAAGCCTAACTTCGCCGACCTGGCTGTCTTTGGAGTTCTAAGACCCATACGCTATTTGAGGTCTGGTAAGGATATGGTGGAGCACACACGTATTGGTGAGTGGTACACAAGAATGGAGAGCGTTGTGGGAGAGCCATCCAGGATTAAAGCCTAACACTAGGTTATTATTGAGTCCAAACTCCATCGATATATATTTTTTGCATCAATCTTATTCTACTCTGGGTTTTGCCTTCAGTTGTTGGAAGGAAACACATTTCGGTTTCTAAGTTAACAACCTATTTGGCTATTTAGAAAGATGCTACCATGTGGTGGTTATGGGAGTTAAATATAGGCAAAGTTTAGCTGATCAATTGATTCTTTACAAAATTGTTTTAATACATGTTGCAGTTACTCCTATTGTAAAGATTAAAGATATCTTTGAGCTGTAACCAAGAATAAAGGCAATATCTGCTGTGCCTGTGATGTTTAAAACACTGGTTTTGATCAAATTAATACACATATAAGCACTTGTTTGAGTTAAATATGGAATGTTGTTGTTGATCTCAATGATCAGTGAGCTGTAAGTAAATTTTGATTGAGCTATAATGTTATAAATGCGCAAAGCATAGCATAAAATCAAACTTGTCACAATTACAATTGAGAGAAATGCTAGCAACACTTTCTTTTCAACACTCTCTCTAACACTCACTATTTTATTGGATGGAATTCATGCATGTCCCATCACTTTGTGTGGGTTCTATTTCCAAAGTGTACACTCACAATGATTTAAACCAATAAAAGAGTGAGTGTTAGAAAGAGTGTTCAAAAGAGAGTGTTGCTAGCATTGCTCTTACAATTGATTGTCTTAATAGAAGAGTCAAATGTCATTTTTTTTTTAATCATTGTATGGCACACATCGATTGATTTCTACCTAAGTGCTTCCACTTGTCTCATAAAGACGTTCATTCAAAAATAATGTATAGAGATAGAGATTAGCATTCACTAGTTTTGAATTCCTTCCTGGACTCATCTTTTATTCACTTGTCTTCACAAATGACACTGAAAATGGTGAAATTGGTTTTTCTACTAGTCTCACCCAATGCGCTATTTATACTCCCAATGCCTTGAGAGAAATTGATACCAACAGATAAAATAATGGCTTAATTATATTTTTGGTCCTCGCGTTTTGACCAACTAATGAAAATGGTTCTGCCTCTTTTAAACCGAACAAAACCGTCCCTAAACTATCATCTTTTTGCAGTTTTAATCCTACCTCATATTTTCAACTCCAGAAACGCAGAGAAATGGCAGTTTTAGGGCAGTTTTAAACATACCCCTATACTCAACCATGAAATAAACAAGGAATAAAACATGTGGGTACAAGAAATCCATTTTATTCAGCACATTAACCAAAAAAAACCTAATTTCTAAGATATGTTTCAAATTAGAATTTTTTTTTGTTAGTGTGCTGAATAAAACAGATTCTTTGTACCCACGTGTTTTATTGCTTGTTTATTTCATGGTTGAGCATAGGGGTATGTATAAAACTGCCCTAAAACTGCAATTTCTCTGCGTTTCTGGAGTTGAAAATAGGAGGTAGGACTAAAACTGCAAAAAAATGATAGTTTAAGGACAATTTTGTTCGATTTAAAATAGGTATGACCATTTTCGTGAGTTGGTCAAAATACGATGATCAAAAGTGTAATTAAGCCTAAAATAAAATATGGATTTGGCGAAAGGAATGGTCAAGAAAGCGTCACACTCACTTCCAATCCAAGAAGAAATGCTAAGCCATGAAGAATCACCACAATGATAGGGAAACCATTGATAAGATTCGATAGACAAGTTCTAATTCAAGAACTCAAAGAGAAGCAAAGCTTCACAACACACAAATTGTCTTTTTTTTTAATCAAAATTCTACATATCTTATTATTGAATTTCGTCCCCTATCTATAGGAAATAGACTACAATGCTAAAAAGATTACAATATTAGCATGACTAATGAAATAACTCCTATGTGGCTAATTATTACAAAGAAAAGGTTACAAATTAATGGCTCTTTCAAATCGGTGGTTAAATGAATGCACGAGGATGTTACACATTCCCTTTCAGCTCACTAATTATCTTCCTCTCAGCATTGAAGTGTTATTACAACCTCCACCATGCTTGTTTAATGTGTTATTTTCTTCTCTTATATCAGCCCATTCATCAAAACTCATGTCATCAACTTTATGCGCATTTTACACCAACAAATATGCCGAATATGATCTTCAGTCTAACGTAAGAAATGTAGGATATATTCTAAGCTTTCCAACGCATTAAAGATCACCTGAAACGAATATCCAGAACTCCAGATATGACAAAACCAAGACACCAATGTAATCACATACAAAAATAACACTTGTAACCAAAACTAATTTGGTTCATCTACGAAAATAACACTTGTAACCAAAACTAATTTGGTTCATTTTATTCCATTATTAAATTAACTCCCATAGAAGGTGAGAATATTAGGTTCTCATTATCTTTGTCAAAGGTTGTGATTCATTTATGATGAATTTTATATCTACTTCTTACCTATTGATGATTTTAAAATGATTTGAAAGTCTTCTAAATCACAACCTTTTATTTATTGATTATATAAAAGTGCATAAACCGTTATAATATCAAATAATTTTAGATTTTTGTAAAAATTTACATAAATGATCTATATGATATACAATTACAATTCAATGGTCAAATTTAAAAAATATGTATAGAGTAAACCGATATTAAACGGTGTAACATTATATCATAGAGAAGAAGAAGGTTGTTCAAAAAATTGTCACAAATTAATTGCACAAATATCATTGTCCTTAAAAAAATTAAGGTTCGGGGGAGATAATTGCAGCCGCACATCCCCATGTAATGATCAATGGGTAAAGAGGAAAGCGTGCAATTTTATTCGTTTAAGGGTCATGTTAACCGGTGTCATTGGGGTACCATTTATGTTTAAGAAAAGGTTTAATAACAGTTTTAACCCACTAACTTTCTCAAAGTTGTGATTTTGGCCCCCTAAGAAAAAAACTACAAAACCGCTCCCTATGTTTTGCACATGTGGCAGTTTTGGCCCTCAAGGCCTATTTTGACTCGGTCTACGCTGACGTGACACCCTAAGATTTTGACTCGGTCTACGCTGACGTGGCACCCTAAGTAAGGTGCCACGTGTTATTTTTATTTTTATTCTTTTTGGCCTTGGGAGGCCAAAACTGCTACAGTTGCAAAACTTAGGGGGCGGTTTTGTAGTTTTTTTTCTTAGGGGGTCAAAATCGCAACTTCGTGAAAGTTAGGGGACGAAAACTGCTATTAAATAACATTATATTTGTTTCCTTAACCGATATCCCCATAACACTTGTTAACATTTTCCTTTGTTTAATAATCGATCATCAGACCGTCGACGTCTTATGTAACGTTCTGATATTTAATACATGTAATTTTAAATAAATATTTTGATTTGTCATTTAGTTGTTCAACAATTTATTTTATGTGCGAAAAATTTAAGAAAATCATAACAATTCCCTACTTCGGTTAAATTTTAGAATTTGACTCTATCTATTTCATTTTTATTAATAAATTTGGTGTAACAAAAATATGATAATGATATCTTGCGTATTTCTTGTTATTCTAGTCCTCTATTGTTATATTTTTATTTGTGATTTATTTTTTTGTATATATGAAATAGTCTTCTATTTCTATGTTGACATGGTCATGCATATAGTACACGTTATGTTGTAGCCTAATCGCCCAATTAAATAACAAACTTATGTTCACCCATGTTCTTTTATCGTGAGTATAATGCTAGTTATTAGAGATTTTAGTTGCATATTCCTTCCTCTATATGCCACTTTGTTGCCTTAAATTGTGGAGTCAAGGAGATAGTTATTTGACTCCTAAAAATTTGCACACGTTTACCATTTTCCTTTCATGCTCAAATTTTGGGAATCACGGCAGCTCCTTTTGAGTTCTCATCATAGTATGTTAATCATCCTATCACCTTGCCTTGTTTTATTCAACCAAAAATCAAGTATAGACTTTACGGAGCAAAGATCGATGTGCCTTGGTTTAGAGTTGTTCTACTAGGAAGAAAAGCGTCAATGGTAAGGGCTTTTTCTCATACGTCCATATATGTGGTAAAATTTATTCTTTTATGAAAGTGATTATTTTAATTAAGTTTTATATGATATGTGTTTCCGAGGATTTAATGTGAAATGATATATCTCATTTTATTCCATTATGCTTTATATGTTTGTGATGTTAGATAAAGAAATGTTAGATTTTTGATAAATTAGAGAAAGGAAAAAAAATGGAAATGTGAGTTTTATGAAAAGGATATAAATTTTAGAAATAATGTTACAGTAATCAAAATTATTCTTAAATAAATTATTAGAAGTCTAAATTTGTAGTATATGAGTGACTAATTATTTTTTTAGAGCAAACATACTATAGTCTTATTATTTTCATCTGTTCATACTTCAGGAGCCACTTTTTGTAAGATTTGGCAGTTAGATAGTCACATAACTATATTTATTGATATTATGTTTTCTTATTTTGAATGCGTGTGTAACTAAGTTTGATGGATATGAAAAAATGGGGTTTCTTTTTATTCATGAAAATATGGTTGTGTATGTCATATGAACTAAAATTTGAGAATGAACCAATGAATTTTGTGTTATTGAACTCAAATTCTATTAATAATGGATTAGTTGCTTTTTTTGAAAATGTGGTTCGATCTAACGATTTTTTGCCTCAAAGCGGAGATCAAAGCCCGAAAACTTTGAATGACTTGGAGAAAAGACAGTTGCAGAGGTCACCTCTGATTTTCAGTTTCTTTGTATTCAATTAATTTCGAACTTTTAAAATTATCATGTCATTAGTGTTCAAATTATTATGCAAACCTTATTTCTTATTAATTTTTTGCTTCTGATATCTATTGTAGGGTGTGGCTGGTGATAGAATCAACGTTGTAAACAAGCACTCTTAAAGGTTTGTGTGTAGATGAATGTGTATATTTAGATATATAGCTTTTGAATGCAAACCTAGTATCATGTTCTATTTATTGAAAAATTAAGAATTGTGTGCCCTTGTTCTTGTACATTTATGTTTTTCGGAACATCTTTCCTAATTCTAACATATAATTGATCATTCTTATCCTAGTTTATTACATAAGTATACTTTCAATTCTCTTGGAGCAAAGTTTTTAAGATGCTAACATGTGCAGTAAACTTATTTATTGTTGTTAAAAAATGTGTTGGCGCGGCTAAAATATGAACGAGATGATATCGGTGAAAATTCGGTCATAGGTTCTTTGTACCATCCTTTGCACATATGGTTTTTGGTTTTGGCTCTCTATGTGCCCATCCTTTTTAACAATTCTGAAGGGTTTGATTATCTATTAGTGTTGTGGGTTTGATTGATTTTGAACAGGTTACTAGGTTATTTGAACCAGCTATATTTGAAGCTTTAAAAATTGATGGATTTGTTCTTAGGAATTGACGTTAACAAAGTGATATAACCACAAAACTCACTATGGGAATAAATAACTCTCAGGTATTTCTCATGAATTTGACTATTCTTAATTTCACTTCGTGTTCATTATAAAGTACAAAGAAAGAAGGAAAAAGTTAGGTTCTCTATAACATGTATGCCATCATAATATTGATCAACATAAGTAATTATCAATTCATGAGTAGATGACATAAATATTTAGGCTTAAACCCATTATTTACCCCCTAAGTTTACAAAAATAGTGATTTAGATCCCCTTTAAAAAAATGGCAACAGTGACTTTGCATGTTTAACCCCTTTTGCAAAAGACCAATCTTGGTCTTGATCAAACCTATGTGTCATATGCCAGCTGTGTATTTTTTTTATAAAAAAAATGAAAAATGCAATTAATTTCTCATAACTAAGGGCCTAAATCATTTAAGGTAAAAAAAAAATATGGACGAAAAAGGAAATTAAATCTAATAGCAACAACACTCCATCGTCATCATCCATCAGCTTGCTTCTTCACCATTCCTTCAAGTTCTCTATCTCAAAAAGCTAGAAAATATTCAATTCCTTCGATTCTTCTATATCAAAAACACAGAAACAAAAATTATATTTTCCTTAAAGATGAAAGATGATGAAGATTGGAATGAAAAATTGGGCAAACAAAGTTCTTGAAAACCTAGATCTGAAAGTTAAAAAAAGTTATTTTGATTTTGACTCATCAAAAGACATCCATCTCACAAAACCCTTTAATCTCAGTTCAAATTCACCTCTCAAAACCCACCCATAGTCACACAGTATTTCTGTTTTTCTACCTCTTCCTCTTTCTTCACTTTCGAACCACTCTTCACTGGAACCGAAAATTGATTGTACTGCTACATGGTCTGATCCAAACTCGAATCCAAATCCGAAACCCCACAATCCTCCACTTCACATGAAATTCTCACCCTATTCTTCGACCCAATTGCGTTCAATTTTGAATAGGGTTTGAAACTATGTTGTTGTTGTTGTTACTGAGAAAGAAAAAAGGGCTGTTGTTGTTGTTGTTTTTGAAGAAGAAAATGAAAGATGATGATTTTTGACTTTTAATTACGTGCCCTTCCTTTTTTAATTTTTAATTTTATTTAATTTCATAAATTATAGTCGTTTAAGGTTTGTGCACGATTATTAAGGAAATGATTGATTGTGTTGATTTCAATGGTAAAATTAAATATCATTTACTCAAATACCCCTATTAATTGTAGTTAGTGGAGTAGTTAAGTTAGATGAAATTCAATAAATAAGGGTATAATAAAGGAAAAAAATAATAAATGTTGCATTGGTATTATAAAGTGACAATTATTTTGAAAAAAAGAAAAAAATGCTAAAGAGACTATTATTGTGAGACGGAGGATATATATATATATATATATATATGACTTTTTCATTTTTTTTATTTAAAAAATACACACGTGTAGGTTTGACCAAATCAAAATTGATGTTTTGCAAAAGAGATTAAACATGGGGTCACTTTTCCCATTTTTTTTAAAAGGGACCAAAATCGCTACATTTACAAACTTCAAGGATAAAGAGTGAGTTTAAGCCAAATATTTAGTGTAGAACTTGGTTGGGGTCTGTCCCAACTCAGTCAAATCTTGCTTCTTGTTTGTTTGCCTTATATTTTCTCATGAAGATGTTTTCCAGTTAAAAAATGATAATTTAGTCTTATCATTTTGCTTACTTAAAATTAGATAATTAAAAACTAGCTCTCAACAATTATATGCATCTTGCATTTTTCGTCAAAAAAATATTGAAAGGTGATATTGGTTGCCTCTCTTAGAGAGAGTTAGTTGAAACTATCACACTCTTAATCAAAGAAGTAGTATTAGTGCCAAATTCTGCACTTGTGGGTGACAAGATGAAATAGTCATCAACTTAATGTCAATTGTTCAGCCAAACATGCTGAAATAATTGATGCACAATATAAACAACTAAAGTTATATTAGTGCCAAATTGTATCTAATGCTTTAGATGCTCTATTACGAGATTAAATTGCACTAGACACTTCAATTATATTTTTCTTGCACGGGTAAAATGTTTTCTAAGTCATTTTTAGAGAATCATATAAAAAGCCTTGTGGCGACTTGAACCAACGTAATTATTACTACAACAAGTCAGTATCGATGAAATCACATCTAACAATTAAACCATTCAAATAAATTTGTCTAGGCTAAATTGCCAAATCAAACCATTCAAATAAAATTATCTACATTTGTAAAATATAAAGGTAATTGTCTATACTGAAATACCAAATTAAAACATTCAAATAAATTTGTAAATGTTGAAGTGCTGAATTAAACCAAAGTCATGTAAACAATCATTGGTTGACAAATAAATTCCTATTTTTCTTTTCTTCAGATTTATCCACCATTTAACAGTTAAATCCTTTTTTTCTTCCACATCCTTTCGGTGTTCACATGCTTTTTCAGTGATTTTTTCCATCTTTGTATTGTAAATAATATGTACCAAATCAATGACAAGTTTTACTATATGGACAAACCTTATAATAATGCACACATTAAAATGTTATATTAAATATAAGTATTCCACAAATTATATAGCCAAATCATGTTGTACGAAGTGTTTCTTAAATAGAAAAGTTAACCACAAAAAGTAATAAAGCTGCAAGCAGAAAAATATAATTTAGTATGAATTATAAATTTGTTTGATGTAACAGAAAAAATATTCATAAGGTGCTTACTTCTACATAGTCATAGTCATTTTTTCTGCCACATTCTTTCATCCAGGCTGCAGTAGTTACTGGAAATCAAGAATAGAAATATTCATTCACCATATAAAAAGACTAAGTGAATGAAACTTACGATTTATATATCTGACTTATGAATCCTATGGTGATAATGTGCTTCTCTAACTTGATTCCAACTTGATTCCACAATCATAAAATGAATCCTCTATAAACATTTCCTCCAAAAATAACTACTCTATGGTAATGCTAATTTTAGTATATGTTAGAAAAGATAAGGGAAAATTAAAAAATAATGAGTTATAAATATCAATCTCAAGACATCGTCTAAGCAAATTTCCTTCATTACATTATGCTGAATCCAACACATACATCTTTCTTTCACTAAAATCAACAACCACGAGATATCAATGCACACCTTGATCATTCATAGGAATGAAAATCTGCAAAAGTTGGTAAAAATAACTTCCATGAAACTAATGTACTTAGTTATGTAAGAAACTAGTTGAAATTGGTATAACATGCATACTCAATACTATAGAATTCATGTTATACCATTTTCAACTGGTTTCTTACATAATTAAGTACATTAGTTTTATTAAAGTTTTTTTTTTTTACAAACTTTTACATATTTTTATTCCTATGAATGATCAAGGTGTGCATTGGTATCTCGTGGTTGTTGATTTTAGTGAAAGAAAGATGTATGTGATGGATTCAGCACCATGTGATGAAAGAAATATGCTTAAAGATGTCTTGAGATTGATATTTATAACTCGTTATTTTTCATTTTTCCCTTATGTTTTCTAACAGATGCTAAATTAACATTACTCTATAATAGTTATTTTTGGAGGAAATGTTTATAGAGGATTCATTTTATGATTGCGGAATCAAGTTAGAGAAGCACATTATCTCCATAGGACTCATAAGTCAGAGACATGGATCGTAAGTTTCGTTCTTCTTACATTATGGTGAATAAAATCTTCTAGTAGTCTTATCATTTCTATTCTTGATTTCCAATAACGACTACGAAGTCTAGTTTGCTGTCTGGATGAAAGAATGTGGCAAAAAAAATGACCATGACTGTGTAGAAGTAAGCACCTTCTGAATATATTTTTTATGTCTAATTCAAACAAATTTATGATTCATAATAAATTATATTTTTCTTGCCTGCAACATTATGGTTTTATACTTTTTGTGGTTAATTTTTTTGATTAGGAATGCAAGATGATTTGGTTTTATAAGTTGTGGAACAATTGTTATATTTAATCTAACATTTTAAAGTGCACACTATTATTAGGTTTGTCCAAATACAAGGGTAAAACTTGCCATTGATTTGGTACATAATATTTACAATACAAAGATGGAAAAAAATCACAGAAAAAAGATGTGAACATCGAAAGGATGTGGAAGAAAAAATGGATTCAATTTTCAAATGGTGGATGGATCTGTTTAATTGACTTGTCAACCAATGATTGTATTACATGACTTTGTTTAATTCGGCACTTCAGCGTGTACAAATTTATTTGAATGTTTTAATTTGGCTTTTCAGTCTAGACAGTTTTTTTTGTTGATAAATGTAGACAATTTTATTTGAATGGTTTAATTTGGCAATTCCGCCTAGATAGATTTATTTGAATGATTTTATTTGGAAGCTTTTTAAATTTCACGTCTATGTTCTGTTTTGTTTTTGTTTTGTTAGATGTGATTTCATCTGTACTGACTTGTTGTAGTGATAATTACGTTGGTTGAAGTCACCACAAAGTTCTTTATATGATTTTCTAAAAATGATATAGAAATTGAGTCAACATTATGAAAGAATGTTTCATCAAAACATTTGACTTGTGCAAGAAAAATATAATTGAAGTGTTTAGTGCAATCTAATCTCATAATGGAAAAATTTACGAGGAGGAAAATCCAATTTTTTTATTTTTTAGGGACGAAAAACTTATTTAACATCTTGTTTGTTTTTCTTTTTTCTTTTAAACGAGGGGTCAGTTTGTCCCTTTAAATCCTTTTAATTTCGTGTTGGCACTTAGCTGACATTGTTAACGCCACGTAGTAAAATTAATGGTACACATCATATGTTATTTTTTTTTCCAGTGTCAACCCTAGAGATAGGGCCCTAGAATTCTGGAGTTCTATCAGAAGGTAAGTAAATCATGACCATGAATTGTTTCCACAAAAAATCGAACTTAAGTTCTCTCGAACTATTCAACATATGAGGAGCTTATTAATCACTTGAACCCAATAACTTAGTTACACATGATAAGTTCAATGATGAAAACTGATCATGTGCTAAATTGTCTTAGTTTAATTTTTTTTGCAGGGATATCTCGATTTAATTATAGAAATGCTAACAATTTTCGTAAAGGTGAAAGTATAGTAGTGGTTATGATTATTACAATGTTGTCAATGTCTATATGACGACAATTCCATCAAAACTTATTGAAATATATTTAAGGTTTACATCTAACTTACTCTAATGTTGTTGCTTGTACTTGTAGTTTTCATCTATCTTTTCAGCCCCTACAAACAAGATAATCCATATGAGTGGTATTTGATCTTTATTGAATGTTTATTTGATCTTTATTGAACCTAGTATCATGTTCTATTTATTGAAAAATTAAGAATTGTGTGCCCTTGTTCTTGTACATTTATGTTTTTAGGGACACCTTTCCTAATTCTAACATGTAATTGATCATTCTTATCATAGTTTATTAAATAAGTATACTTTCAATTCTCTTGGAGCAAAGTTTTTAAGATGCTAACATGTGTAGTAAACTCATTTATTGTTGTTAAAAAATGTGTTGGCGCGGCTAAAATATGAACGAGATGATATCGGAGTAAATTCGGTCATAGGTTCTTTGTACCATCCTTTGGAAAATATGAGTTAATGTTGCACATATGTTTTTGGTTTTGGCTCTCTATGTGCTCATCCTTTTTAACAATTTTGAAGGGTTTGATTATCTATTAGTGTTGTGGGTTTGATTTTGAACAGGATACTAGGTTATTTGGACCAACTATATTTGAAGCTTAAAAATTGATGGATTTGTTCTTAGGAATTGACGTTAACACAGTGATATAACCACAAAACTCACTATGGGAATAAATAACTCTCAGGTATTTCTCATGAATTTGACTATTTTTAATTTCACTTCATGTTCATTATAAAGTACAACTTTCTCAAGCATTTTTGCTCTGGTCATTATTTATTTCTTAAGAGTAGTTTTTTTTTTGAAAAGTAGAACAGTGGATGGAGCGGAACATAGTATTTACATGTTAAAAAGATATTAGCTCCTCTATGTTTCTCATGTTTCTTCTATTTTATCTAGTATAATTTGTTTTGTGAGAGATGAACAAAGAAAGAAGGAAAAAGTTAGGTTCTCTATACATGTATGTCATCTTGGATATAATATTGATCAGCATAAGTAATTATCAATTCATGAGTAGATGACATAAATATTTAGTGTAGAACTTGGTTGGGGTCTATCCCAACTCAGTCAAATCTTGCTTCTGTTGTTTGCTTGCCTTCAGTTAAAAAATAATAATTTAGTCTTATCATTTTGCTTACTTAAAATTAGATAATTAAAAAATAGCTCACAACAATTATATGCATCTGCATTTTTCGTCAAGAAAATATTGAAAGGCGATATTGGTTGCCTCTCTTAGAGAGACTTCATTGAAACTATCACACTCTTAATCAAAGAAGTAGTTTGATGTCAAAACCTTTATCTAAATTCTACACTTGTGGCCTTGTGGGTAACAACATGAAATAGTCATCAACATAATGTCAATTATTCAGCCAAACATGCTTAAATAATTGATGCACATCATAAACAACTAAAGTTATATTGATGCCAAATTGTATCTAGTGCTTTAGATGCTTTATTATGAGATTAGATTGCTCTACACACTTCAATTATATTTTTCTTGCACAAGTAAAATGTTTTCTTTTTCATTTTTAGAGAATCATATAAAAAGCCTTGTGGCGACTTGAACTAGCGTAATTATCACTACAACAAGTCAGTATCGATGAAATCACATCTAACAATTAAACCATTCAAATAAATTTGTCTAGGCTGAATTGCCAAATCAAACCATTCAAATAAATTTGTCTACATTTGTAAAATATAAAGTTAATTGTCTATCCTGAAATGCCAAATTAAAACATTCAAATAAATTTATAAATGTTGAAGTGCCGAATTAAACCAAAGTCATGTAAACAATCATTGGTTGACAAATAAATTCCTCCTTTTTTTTTTCAGATTCATCCACCATTTAACAATTAAATCCTTTTTTTCTTCCACATCCGTCCGGTGTTCACATGCTTTTTCAGTGATTTTTTTTCCATCTTTGTATTGTTAATAATATGTACCAAATCAATGGCAAGTTTTACTATATGGACAAACCTTATAATAATGCACACATTAAAATGTTATATTAAATATAGCAAGTATTCCACAAATTATATAGCCAAATCATGTTGCACGAAGTGTTTCTTAAATAAAAAAGTTAACCACAAAAAGTAATAAACATTAAAGCTGCAAGCAGAAAAATATAATTTATTATGAATTATAAATTTGTTTGATGTAGACAGAAAAAATATTCATAAGGTGCTTACTTCTACGTAGTCATAGTCATTTTTTTCTGCCACATTCTTTCATCCAGGCTGCAACCCAGACTCCGCAGTAGTTCCTGGAAAAAGAATAGAAATATTCATTCACCATAATGTAAAAAGACTAAGTGAATGAAACTTACGATTTATATCTCTGACTTATGAATCCTATGGTAATGCTAATTTTAGTATATGTTAGAAAAGTTAAGGGAAAATCAAAAAATAATGAGTTTTAAATATCAATCTCAAGACATCTCCATGTTTAAGCAACTTTCCTTCATCACATTGTGCTGAATCCAACACATACATCTTTCTTTCACTAAAATCAACAACCACGAGATACCAATGCACACTTTGATCATTCATAGGAATGAAAATCTGCAAAAGTTGGTAAAAATAACTACCATGAAACTAATGTACTTAATTATGTAAGAAACTAGTTGAAATTGGTATAACATGCATACTATTGGTATAACATCCATGCTATACCATCTTCAGCTGGTTTCTTACATAATTAAGTACATTAGTTTTATTAAAGATTTTTTTTTTACAAACTTTTGCGTATTTTTATTCCTATGCATTGGTATCTCGTGGTTGTTGATTTTAGAGATGTCTTGAGATTGATATTTATAACTCGTTATTTTTATTTTTTTCCCTTATGTTTTCTAACAGATACTAAATTAACATTACTATATAGTAGTTATTTTTGGAGGAAATGTTTATAGATGATTCATTTTATGATTGCGGAATCAAGTTAGAGAAGCATATTATCTCCATAGGACTCATAAGTCAGAGACATGGATCGTAAGTTTCATTCACTTAGTCTTCTTACATTATGGTGAATAAAATCTTCTAGTAGTCTTATCATTTCTATTCTTGATTTTCAATAACGACTGCGAAGTTTGGTTTGCAGCCTGGATGAAAGAATGTGGCAGAAAAAAAAATAACTATGACTGTGTTGAAGTAAGCACCTTATGAATATATTTTTTCTGTCTAATTCAAACAAATTTATGATTCATAATAAATTATATTTTTCTTGCTTGCAGCTTTATGGTTTATTACTTTTTGTGGTTAACTTTTTTGATTAGGAAACACTTGCAAGATGATTTGGTTTTATAAGTTGTGGAATAGTTGTTATATTTAATCTAACATTTTAAAGTGTGCACTATTATTTGGTACATAATATTTACAATACAAAAATGAAAAAAAAATCACAGAAAAAACATGTGAACACCGAAAGGATGTGGAAGAAAAAAAGATTCAATTGTCAAATGGTGGATGGATCTGCAAAAAAGAAGGAATTTACTTGTCAACCATGACTTTTGTTTAATTCGGCACTTCAGCATGTACAAATTTATTTGAATGTTTTAATTTGACTTTTCAGTCTAAACAATTTTTTTTGTTGATAAATGTAGACAATTTTATTTAAATGGTTTAATTTGGCAATTCCGCCTAGATAGATTTATTTGAATAATTTTATTTGGAAGCTTTTTAAATTTCACGTCTATGTTCTGTTTTGTTTTTATTTTGTTAGATGTGATTTCATCTGTTCTGACTTGTTGTAGTGATAATTACGTTGGTTGAAGTCACCACAAATTTCTTTATATGATTTTCTAAAAATGACATAGAAATTGAGTCAACATTATGAAAGAATATTTCATCAAAATATTTTACTTATGCAAGAAAAATATAATTGAAGTGTTTAGTGCAATCTAATCTCATAATGGAAAAATTTACGACGAGGAAAATTCAATTTTTTTTATTTTTTAGGGACGAAAAACTTATTTAACATCTTGTTTGTTTTTCTTTTAAACGAGGGGCTAGTTTGTCCCTTTAAATCCTTTTAATTTCGTGTTGGCACTTAGCTGACATTGTTAACGCCACGTAGTAAAATTAACAATACACATCATATTTTTTTTTTCAGTGTCAACCATAGAGATAGGGCCCTAGAAATCTGGAGTTCTATCAGAAGGTAAGTAAATCATGACCAAGAATTGTTTCCACAAAAAATCGAACTCAAGTTCTCCCAAACGATTTATGAGGAGCTTATTAATCACTTGAACCCAATAACTTAGTTACACATGATAGGTTCAATGATGAAAACTGATTCATGTGCTAAATTGTCTTAGTTTAATTTTTTTTGGAAGGGATATCTCGATTTAATTATAGAAATGCTAACAATTGTCGTAAAGGTTAAAGTATATTAGTGGTTATGATTACTACAATGTTATCAATGTGTATATGACGACAATTCCATCAAAACTTATTGAAGTATATTACAGGTTTACATCCAACTTACTCTAATGTTGTTGCTTCTACTTGTAGTTTTCATCTATCTTTTCAGCCCCTGCAAACAGGGTAATCCATATGAGTGGTATTTGATCTTTATTGAATGTTGCTAGGTATGCAAATCCTGTGGTATCCAATGTACAACCAATTTACATAATCATAAAGATTTATCAAAAATACATTACATAACCATACAATATGAAAAGATAAACCTGAGATGAAATCATGCATTTCACAGAATTAGTATGAAAGAATCAACAAAACATAGCATAACAAACGATGAGTAGGGAGGAGACCTGGGAGGAAGAGACGTGTATGTACCATTATTTCAGTTTAGAAGATTAGAAATCCCACATCGAATGTGTGGAAACAACAGTAAGGCATCTTTACCTATAAAAGCGGAGTGTAGACCGCTTAATACAACATGCGTAACGCCCTATTTCTATTAAAGCGATAAAACACACAGATAATCCAAATATTCAAGAAATAGACGTCACGTCTCAAAAATTCACTAGCATGCATATTAAAATTTCTCAAAGTCGCATCGGATCAACATATATATATATATGTGTGTGTGTGTGTGTGTGTGTGTGTGTGTGTGTGTGTGTAACATGCATATCCATATTAGTCAGGTCATAAACTCAAAATACATCAACATCATAAATATTCAAAACCCGACACATGGGCAAATCTCGACAACATAACAAATCCAAAAAACGTAAACGATAATATCCTAGATCAGAGCCTATCTAAGACGATCCGAACAACCAACAGAGGTAGCTCCCGCTATCCTCGTACTCACCAAACAATCTTTCAAACTAATCTTGCACGTCGTCTATCCATTCGTACAAATAGGTAGGCGGTCCATCACATATCACTGGGGGTTAGCTTCACATCAATCATAATCAAATAAAATCAATTGAATATAATATTATCAAATGAAACTTCAACGATTAAAGTTAAATGATAAATCAGCTTCATTCATTAATCAAGGCATTAGCAATTCACCACGTATACAAGTCACCAATCAAGTCAAGCACCAAACATATTACACACCAAGTAAAACAAATACCAAGCTTCACAAACATTAGGACACATGTCATGAATGTTATGCTCCTAGACGCGACTTCTATATGTACACGGTATCGTCACTACGACAACTGTCGCACATCACGATGCACAAGGCACCATCCCAAAATACGGATATAAAATCCACCACCTCACGATGCACAAAGCACCATCACCGAAACGTATGCATGCATGAATATATGACTCAATACAAATGCATATATTCACACAACTTGTCACATAACATCAACATTATACATGAAATCACAACATTCAACTTCCACATTTAACATGTATAAGTTCAACACCTCAACAACATATATATGTGGCTTAAATAGGTCTTTCGTGTCTGCAAATATAGACCATTTGAATTTTCGTCCCTGAAGTTACTAGTCCTTTCAATTTTGTCATTGCAAATAATAATCATTTGAAAAAGAGTGGCATTAGGCTCATTTGAATTATATTAATTATAATTCATCAATATTATCACGACATATAACACTGGCATTAGGCTCACAATCACAAACATAAAGTCCAAGGTTAACATCCACAAGGAATCATTACTCAATACATCCAACTAAGAATTCACAAAAGAGTGGCAAGGTTTTTGGCATTTAAAACTATTTTCAACAAAGTTCATCTACCGTTTTATAACTTCGAAATAATTGTGGCAAATAAATCAAACTAAGTAAACAAACTCTAATGCCTCAACTATGTATACTCTTAGATCACATATAAGTGCAGTTGAGTATGCATGTGCGTTTCACTAGGCAAATACGACGAAATTATCAAAATCACAAAGTTCGTCTTTCTTTATAATTTTTCAAAACCAATTCATTATCAAAAGAAAACTAAGTTTGATTGAACAATATATAGATTAAATACTCTTAAACATCCTAATTAAACTCATAATACTCAGGATTTGAAGTTTGGAAGCAAACCAAAAGTTTCAGGTTGATTTAGAAACGATTATGTTGAATTTTCGTAAAAGTCCTACTTGGAGTGTTTCTATCATAAATCAAAATCCAAAAAACATTTTCAAGTCAAACCAAAGAGCCATTAGAAAGTTAACTCAATTATCTAAAACTTTCATGTTTACACCAAAGGCCAATTCAAAAGAGAAATGTGTGAAAAAGATGCAAGAACGAGAAACAGAAAATGATGTACAATACAACTCACCATGGCGAGCTGACAGGCTGAGCAACTCGCCATGGCGAGCTTGGACAGTCCAACTCTCGAGAAAACTCCCTTTTTCGCTCCAAAACCTCAATTTTGACTCCTCAATCCCAAATTTGTTCCCAAAGTTTGTCTAAACGTTTTTAAACATAAAAAGACACTCAAATCCATATAAAACTTGAATCAAAACTTCATTTCATCACAAATCACCATTTTACCCATTTTTCACAAAACTTCAAAACAACACAATTCAACCACAACAATTCCACATAATTTTTATCCAATCCATGATATGGCATCAACAACAACACTTAACAACAAACACAACTCATAATCATGAATTCAACCTTAACTCAACAAGACAACATCACAATTCACCAAATCTAGCAAAATTCACAAAGTAATCAATCCTATATCACTTGAGCATGCAAATTCTACATTAACAACTCAATTAACATTCAATTCACATACCCAAACATAGCAATATTATAAGAGCACGAATTTCATCAATTAAGTTCACAATAATCACTTTTCACAATTAAGCACTTTAGAGTTAAGATGAAAAAAGAGATTATTCTTAAGAGATTAGGATATAAAACTATCCCCCTTACATTAAAGAATCTTAACCCTAGCTTTGGCCACAATTAAGCTCATTTGAAGCTCTAATCTTCTCTTGATCTACAACTTCTCTCACTCAATGGGCCTAATTCACAAAGTTTCTAATCCATTAATCACAAAGTTTCTATCCTCTCGCGGTAAAAGATAACGAATAAATAACGGCTTCTAACTAATTACCACAACCTACTTAGTAACTTAGTAAAAATGACGGTTCCCACTAGAAACACTAAAAATAATTCTCACCGTAAAATTACTAATTTATCCTTGCTCACTAAATGACTAAAATACCCCTAAGTCAAAAATGACTAAAATACCTTTCTACACCGAATTCTACGAAAACACATACAAAGGCAATTAGTCACATACGAGCTCATAAAAACACATATAGAAATTAATTAAAATAAATCTAACGAAAATCGGGCTGTTACAACATATCTTTGGGGACAACGTTATTAAATAATGTAGCCTTCCCCATGTTTGGTTCAGTGATATTTATTTTATATATCACTATTACCATTAGGTTGGATTATTTCAGAGACGATGTCAATAAACATTGATTATGAAACTAATCCTACTGGGTGATAATAATAATCTAAAAACTTTTATTTGTAAAGTGTAAGCGAGATTGTTATAATATTAATTTTTTTAGATGAATTAAATATAATTTTTTAAAGTTTTTAACGCTTAAAAAATCATATTTTATTTTAAATACTAATTTTTATGGGAGAGATTGTTATAATTTTACGAGGTACCAAGTAGAACTCTACAAGGTCTCAAGTCAACATTAACAAGCCAACCAAAGTGAATTTGTTATAATATTTTAAACATCTTTATAAACATTCATTAAAAAATGTGAAGTATATAAATTGGCTTAAAAACTTATTATCAATATAATTGTTATTTTATATAATAACTTGTTTTTAACAAGACAAAATGATATATATTAACGAAACAAAGTAACACAAGATGTACCAGAATATAGTTCAATACACAAACCATCCCAACAACTCAAAGCAAACAACAAAGGACAAAACACTATAAAAAGAAAACTACATGACTACTCCCAAACATAAAAGAGGATGAAACCACAAAAAATGATAGTCAATAACAAAAATTGGATTTTTCGCCTCCAACCACCAATAAAATAATTATTTTACTTTTTCGACGAGAGATTGTAAAAGTTCTTTCTTCTCTTGAAAAATGCGTGAGTTTCTTTCCTTCTATCTAACATGTTTTTTTATTGGGTTCAATTATATAATTATATTATTACATCTCATTATAATTTTTTTATCATATATCAAACTCAAATACATCCAAATAAGTTCAATTTAAAAGTGATATTTTTTAATAAAATATTGTCTCTATTTCAATAACATTATACTATGCAATGAGTGTAACTAATTTTTTAATTAAAAATATGATAAAACAGTAAACACAATAATTTAAATGAATGACAAAAAAATTGGATGGAAAATAGAGTACTAAACAAAAACTCTATATTCTTTTATATATAATTATAAATTAACTAATTCATAAACAAGTTTTTTTTTCTTTTTTACAGAAGTTTATTCATTCATCGATTTAAAGAAGAGTGAAGATCTAATTTGATCTCTCATAACTTTTCCCCTCTCAATTTAAGCTCTAATAAAAAATAAACCTAAATACTTTGATAGTTGTACATTTGAGGACAAATTAGTCTCTTTAATATTCGTTTTCAATATATTTTTTGAAAGAAAGATACTTCGTTTTTGGTATGAAAATATCACATAGTAATTTAGATTTATCCTTTGCCTGATTCCATTAAAGTTGTGCGAAAATTGTGAAAGAATCCAAATCAAATGTTTACTCTTTAAAAAGAGTGAAAACTCATTTTGGTCCTTGACAAAATGTGTAGGGACAAAATTAGTCATTACAAAAAAAATGACCTCATTTAGTCACTTACGAAATTAAACCGATGACCATGTGCATTGAGTCTGTGGATTATTTGGTGCTTGTTAACAATGAAGTGGTGGGTCCTATTATTCCAGGTCGGGGTCTAAGACAAGGGGATCCCATTTCCCCTTATCTTGTTTTCATCTGTGCAGAAGGATTATCTTCCCTTATCAAACGGGCCGAGGATAAAGGAGATTTAGGAGGTACATCGATTTGCAGGGGTGCTCCTCCAGTCACTCATCTGCTTTTTGCTGATGATTGTTTTATTTTTTTCCGAGCAGAGGAGCGACATGCTCAAGTTATGCATAATATTCTTACAATGTATGAAGCGGCTTCTGGACAAGCTATCAATTTTCCCAAATCAGAAATCTTTTATAGTTGAAATGTGTCTGAGGTTCACAAAATTGCCATCACTAATATTATGGGAGTTCAAGCTGTCTTGGGCACTGGTAAATTTTAGGCTTGCCTTCTATGGTAGGTAGGAATCGCAACGTCGTGTTTGGCTATATTAAAGATCGTGTATGGCAAAGAATAAATTATTGGAGTAGCAAGTGTTTATCAAAAGTTGGACATGAGGTAATGATTAAATTAGTTGCAAGCTATCCCATCGTATGTTATGAGTATTTTTTTGCTACCAACCTCTCTAATTTTCACCATTGAAAAAATGATGAACTCCTTTTGGTGGGGACATGGAGGTGCTACTAATAGGGGGATTCACTGGTTATCTTGGGAGAAATTATCGATGCACAAGGTCATGGTGGAATAGGATTTAAAGATTTATCTGTGTTTAATCTGGCTATGCTTGGGAAACAGTGATGAAAATTCATTACTGAACCAAATACTTTAGTCTCTCGTATTTTTAAAACTCGTTATTTTCCTCACCACAGTTACATGATAGCCACCTTGGGATACAATCCAAGCTATGCGTGGGGGAGTATTTTGAAGGCTCAATTTATTCTTCATGGTGGTTCAAGGTGGTGTATCGGTAACGGGAATTCTATTCCGATTCTCAATGAGCCTTGGTTGCTTAATGGAAATAGAATTGATAACAATATTGAGACTGCTCATTTTGTGTGTGATTTTGTTGTTTTGATCAATCAAGACTCAAAATCTTGGAATCACGATGTCATTCAACAAGTGTTCAGTCCAGATATCTACGACTATTTTGACAACTCCTTTATTTGATCACGTGGAGGAAGATACTTTGATTTGGAAATTGAGAATAATGATGTGTATTCTATCAAGAGCGCGTATCGTATATGTGTTGAGGAATTGATGGACACGTCTCATTTTAGACGTCCCGGGTATTGGTCTGGAATAATTGATGATCTTGTTGTTTTATTGATTTTGATGATGAAAAATGGGAATGTGATTTGTTTTTAAAGGAGATCTTGTTGATGTTTATGTTATTATGTTGGACATATCAATTTTTTTTAGAGAGAGGATGATTAGAGTGTTGATGATGATGATTTTATTTTTCATAGGTTAGTTGATTATGGAGATGAAGAAGAAGAGTTTAGTGATGAAGGTGAAAAAGTTGAGGATGAAGATAAGATTTTTATTTTGTTTTTAATATGTAATTGTTTTTTTTAAAATAATTGTCAATTATTAAAAAAAAAGACATGTGGAATAAATGAAATGGAAAACGAATTGGAAAAGCCAAGTTACCACGCCATGTCATTAGTTTTACATAGTCAGATCCTAGTCAGCGTGTCACATAGTCAACTATCAATTATGTACAGTCATCTCTCCTGAGGGTTTAAAACCAAAAAATCTTCTAATGACAAGGGGGAATCTCCAATTTTTTGTTTACAGGGGTAAACCAAATATTGCCCAAATGGTAGGGATGGGCAAAAGCTTATTTATTGTAAATACTTAACAATTATAATTTTATGTCAGTAAACTATTATTATCTAGTTTCCACCACTTATTTTAGGTTTGAGACTTGATTTACAAAGAAACAAAGAATCTGAGTACAAGGTAGTTCATTAGGCGGGCCAAGACAAGCTAAAGGCGAGCAAAGTCAGAGAGTCTTAAGTATTTCTGGGCAAGTTGATTCGTTAGACGAGCTGAAAGCGAAGAGTTTCAGAGAGTCTTAGGGAGAAAAGCAAGAGCAGCTTTGTGGGGCGAGCAACATTTCTCCTAACAAAGCATATGGTAGTTTATTGACTTTCAAATAACACTTGTCTTTTCCTTCCACTTGAAGAAACCTCGATTGGCTAGACGAGAATGAATTCGTCCAGCGAGACAACACTTTTATGATTAACATAAATAGACTTGTTAACATAATTCTTGAAATATTTTTACACTCTCATTCTCATTTTAAGAGAGAGAAAATTAGGGAGAAGTTGTTTTCATCATTGGAAGCCGTTGGAGGTTTGGATTCAAGATTTTGTATGATCTTCCATCACCAAGTTTCACCTCTTTGTTAGTTATTTCCTTCATGGATAACTAACTCTCTCTTTGTGTTTGAGATTATTTTTAGTTAGCCAGGATTTCGATGTAATACCCTTAGTTTATCGTGTGTGTGTGTAATCTATTATTTATTATTTACTTTGATTTAATTATGTTCTCAATGCTTTTTCTCACGTGCAATCCAAAATTGAACATTTGATTTAGAAAGTGCGGGACATCATTTTCCATTGAATCAATTGACTATATTTTTAGAATCAAAAGTTAATTGATACACTGGATACACGTCATTTTCCATACATGAAAACATACGATGCGGAATAGATGGAGATATAGTTGAATCTTAGAAAGTATATAATAGATCAAGAGAACACATTGAGAGAATAGCTATTAACATCTAATCTCAACACACTTTTTTTTATCCTTATTTTATAATTGTTTCTTACAACATAACTCTTGTTAAACCTTGATTTAAAATAGTGTAAACTTGGATGATATTGATACTATAACACAATCTCTATGGATTCAATATGTGTGATGGACTGTGGAACTTTTCTCCGTACTGATGATATGTCTTTGGAAAAAGGAAGAATTGATTTTGCCAGAGTTCTGATTTCAACGCGCTCTTTTGACATCATTTCGTGTGTGGATCAACTGTCGATTGATGGTGTTTTGTTTGACATTAAAATTTTGGAGGAAGGGGGTGCTAATGTTGGAGAGGACGCATGTCTTTTTGAGGATGAAGACGAGGAAAATTCTTCGTCAGATAACGAGGAAATTCAAGGGGATCCGAAGTTTTGTAAAAACGCTGATACTATTGTTGAACAGATAGTAAAGGAGCTAAAGGTGGTGGAGTTGGATAATGTGTGTGAGGCGAAGGATGCCGATGAAGTGGGCTATGTTAAAGTTGATGATATCTCGGAAGATTTGTCGAAAGTGGGGGCGCAAGCATCAATGAATAATGATGAGGATGCGGCTATTCAGAGTACTTCGGAGCCGATGGGGGTGAGTTCTATGTCTGGTACTGAGGATAAGACTACTTGTGATGGGGAAAGGACTCAAGAAGATGGAGTCTTGATATTAGGCAACCAGGCTGAGGAGGTAGGGGATGAGGACCGAGTTCAAGGCAAGGTATTTGCCCCTCATTCGGAAGGAAAGGTTATTGTTGCGGCAGTGTCCGCCCCTACATGTGAAGGTAAGTCGAAGATGTCAGGACCTTGGAGTACAGAGTGGATGAAGGATCATCATGGGGGAGCTGGTATTATTTTTTCTGCTAAGAGGAAGGTTATAAAAGTGGGGAAACGAAAAGTGAAGAATTGCCAGGAAGTAGTGGAAGGTACTAAACGTCGGAAAATCATAGGTGAATTGCGTCATACGATTCACACTCTGAAAAAGGTGGCTCGTATGTCTAGCAAAGATAGAAATGCTGTTTTACGTACTTTAAAAAGGCGAGTTGTTAAGAAAAAGCAGCTTGTTAGTGAAGTTGGCTCTCAAAGCAATTCTGATGAAGCTGCATCTTCTACATCTGTTAACAAAGAGTGGAATAATTGGGTGGTGCTACATGGTAAAGAGAAGGAGGCGGCTGATGATGTATGGGGGATAGGGAAGGCTATAGGGTTACAGTTTGAAGGGGATACACATAACATGTTTGGAGCGCTTGATAGGAAAGGGCATAACAAGCGGGAGATAAGTAGGAGCGTTGATGGAAGGAGTGGAGGGTCGGTTGGTGATGAGAATTAGGTGGTGGCGGACGTTGGTGGGGGGTGAGGACGTGATAGATGAGGATTGTGTCCTGGAATGTGTGTGGGTTAGGTGGGCAGGAGAAACAGAAGGAAGTTAAGGAGTTGGTGAAGGAAAAGACGCCTTTTGTGTTGTGTATTCAAGAATCTAAGCTGCAGGTTGTTGATAGTTTTTTATGTACATCGTTGTGGGGGTCAACGAATCATGATTTTTCTTACAGTCCGTCCCAGGGGGTGTCTGGAGGTTTGATTACGATTTGGGATACGTCAGAGGTGGAGGTGAGGTTAACGGCTCGGGGTGAACACTATCTGATGATTCATGGAAGGTTCATCAAATCTGGTGAAGAATTTTATATCTTTAATGTCTACGCGCCCTGTGATCGAAATGCTAAACAAGTGTTGTGGACATCTCTTTCAGCTCGTTTGTTATCGTTAGGTAGCAGCAATGTGTGCTTGTGCGGGGATTTTAATTCTGTACGGTCGGCAGGTGAAAGGCGTTCAGTTAGGGGGACTCAGGTGATGGATGATAGTACAAGTTTCAACGATTTTATTATTGATAATGTTTTGATTGATTTACCGCTGTGTGGTCGAAAGTTCACTTGGTACAAGGGGGATGGATGTTCTATGAGTAGGTTGGACAAGTTTTTGATATCGAAAGAGTGGGGTCTTGTGTGGCCTAATTGCCTTCAGGTGGCTCAGTTGCGGGGTCTTTCTGACCACTGTCCTATTGTGCTATCGGTTGACGAACAAAATTGGGGCCCACGCCCGGTACAGTTGTTGAAGTGCTGGCAAGATATGCCAGGGTATAATAATTTTGTTCTCAAGGAGTGGCATGCTTTGAATACTCATAATTTGCCGGCAAAGATTGATTCTTTAAAAAACAGACAAGAGTTTTTAGACAATAAAGGAGAGGAGGAGGATTTGTCTGAGAAAGAGCTTGGTGAACTTCATAGTATTTCGACGGATATTCATTCTATGTCCCGCCTTAATACTAGTATATGTTGGCAGCAGGCGAGATTAAATTGGCTTCGGGATGGTGATGCAAATTCTAAAATTTTTCATTCTGTTATGGCAGCACGTAGAAGGCTTAATTATTTGCCTTCGATTATGGTGAATGGGGTAGCGGTGGAGGGTGTGCAACCGGTCCGTCAGGCTGTGTACACACATTTAAAAAATCACTTTCTTGCTCAAACGATGGATCGGGCGAGGGTGGGTCATATGCAGTTTCGGAAACTTTCGGTTATTGATAGGGGCAGCTTGATCATACCTTTTTCGGTTGATGAAATTAAGGCGGCGGTGTGGGATTGTGATAGTTACAAGAGTCCGGGTCCGGATGGAATTAACCTTGGATTTATCAAGAATTTTTGGCAAGAGATGAAGGATGATATTGTGCGGTTTGTTACAGAGTTTCATAGGAATGGGAAATTATCGAAAAGTATTAATTCTACGTTCATATCTCTAATACCCAAAGTGGATAATCCTCAGACCTTAAATGAGTTTAGACCTATCTTGTTGGTGGGGAGTTTGTATAAAATATTGGCCAAAATCCTAGCTAATAGGCTGAGACAAGTTATTGGGAGTGTTGTGTCAGAAGTGCAGTCTGTTTTTGTGAAAAATAGACAAATTCTTGATGGTATTTTGATTGCTAATGAAGTGGTTGACGAGGCTCGGAAGCATAAGAAAGAGCTTTTGATGTTTAAAGTTGATTTTGAAAAGGCGTATGATTCTGTTGATTGGGGGTGGGGGTATCTTGATGAGGTTATGGGGAGTATGTCGTTTCCTACGCTGTGGCGTAAGTGGATTAAAGAGTGTGTCGGAACCGCCACTGCTTCGGTTTTAGTGAATGGTAGTCCCACTGATGAGTTTCCTCTTGAGTGGGGCTTACGTCAGGGTGACCCCCTATCTCCCTTTTTATTTCTTTTGACTACGGAAGGGTTGAATGTTGTGATGCAATCACTGATAGATAGAGGTATTTTTACGAGTTATAGCATGGGGTGTGCGAGGCTGGTGGTTGTTTCTCATTTACCGTTTGCTGATGATACTCTTCTTATTGGAACTAAAAGCTGGGGTAATGTGCGAGCAATGAGGGCTGGTCTCATTTTGTTTGAGGCTATGTCTGGTTTGAAGGTGAATTTCCATAAAAGCTCTCTGGTTGGGGTTAACATCAATGCTTCTTGGTTGTTTGAAGCGGCTTCTGTGTTGGGTTGTAAAGTGGGTAAAATCCCGTTTCTCTATTTGGGGCTTCCGATTGGGGGTGATCCGCGTCGATTAGTGTTTTGGGAACCTGTTGTTAATCGCATTAAATCTAGATTGTCGGGTTGGCATAGTCAGTTTCTTTCTTTTGATGGTCGCCTGATTCTTCTTCGGTCCGTTCTGACTGCTCTACCTGTTTATGCTCTTTCCTTCTTCAAAGCTCCGGCAGGTATAATCTCTTCCATTGAATCTTTGTTTAATAATAATTTTTTTTTGGAGGGGGGGGGGGGGTGAGGATAAAAAAAAGGTTACTTGGATTGGGTGGAATACTTTGTGTTTGAGGAAGGAGGATGGAGGGTTGGGAGTTAGGAGATTGAGAGAGTTTAACATCGCTATGTTAGGTGAGTGGTGTTGGTGGCTGTTAGTAGAGAGGGATGCTTTATGGCGTAGGGTGTTGGTGGCGAGATATGGTGGGGTGGATGGTGGTTTGGAGGATGGGGGCCGTTGGTTGATAATTCCAACTGTCATGGATAACAACTTGTCATAGACAGACACAACCAAAGAACACAACCTAATAAAAACACATTTATATATGTTGTGTTCATTTTATCGTTAAGGTTTTGGTTTCACATGTGACAAACAAACAAACACAGATTCCATTGATCAATTCATAGTACACATCCATCTTTGTCAGTGGGACCCATCACCACCATTTTTTTTCATGCACATCACGTTCCTCTCATTTTCTTTCCATAAATACACAATAATAATATAATTAAGAAGAAAAAGTCTCATTCATATTCATATAATAATCAATAATTAATAAGATTAAGAATAAAAGGAAGAAGAAATGAATGAATCACCATCAGCACCAAAATCTTTGATGGAGAATCTATTAGGCGTTCTGAGGATTCGTGTGAAGCGTGGTGTTAACCTTGCTGTTCGTGATGTTCGTAGCAGTGATCCTTATGTTGTTATCAAGATGTATAATGAGGTTAATTTTCAATTCTTCTACAATTTTTCCATCATCATCAAAATCATTGAAAATTCAATCTTTTTTCTTGTATTTATTTGCCTACTTTTCTTGATGTTAATTCAACCAACCCCTTTAATTTTTTTTTTACAAATTCTATTCAATTTTCTTGCTTTTGATTTATTGAATCATAGGTCTCTTTATTTATTTGTTGAAATTTGTTGAACAGTGAACAAATTCCACTTTATGAAACACGGATACGGACACGGACATGACACGGATACTGACACGTCGACACTACTAATAAATGTGTGGGTGTTGGACACGACACGGGGACATGCCTTATCCGAGGAGTGTCCGTGTGCTTCATAGATGCTACTCAATTTTCTTGTTATTGAGTCAAATTGTGTACAAATTCTACTCAATTTTCATGCTTTTAATATATTGAATCAAGGGTTATAAGTGTTGAGAAATTTTACTCAATTTTCTTGCTATTGAATTAAGCATTTTTTTTTTATGAACTGCTCTTAAGTATGAAGAAAATGAGTAGAAACTGGTTTTTTTAGTTGACACTTTTTCTATACAGGATTTGATTTGATAGTTGTTTGAGAACAGTTGTTAATTTCTATGAATGATTAAATTGATGTTGAATGTAACATAGGTTTTAGTTATTTAAGGGTTTTAAATGCAATATTTATGCTAGTAGATACTAGATATTGTGTTGTATGAATATATTATGCATAATCATGATGTTTTTGTTTTGTGAATTTTATTTTTCAGAAACGTAAGACCAATTTTATCAGAAAGAATGTTAATCCTGAGTGGAATGAAGACCTTACTCTGTCTGTTATAGATCCAAATCACCCGCTTACATTGGTAAGTAAGTTAATTTGTTGTTAAATGTATTAATTTTCTTGTTTATAACATCCATTTCAGTTAAACACAGTTTTTGTTTTGATTATGTCTACAACAATCAAACACATGCACCTGAACAATTCTGGATTAATGTAATTGGGCAATTATGTGTACAACTTCATGAATTTATCTGTTTTTACGCAACAGAATTTTGTCATTTCGCATATCCTGCTTTGGAAATGAAATATTCAGGTAAGTGTTGTCAAACAACGGCTATAGCAGCACTGCAGTGTAGCGGAATTTGAACAAATTGTTACTGTTATATGATACACGCTATTTAATACAAAGCGTTGTCAAATAGCGGCGTTATAGGATAGGACTTTTGTGTAGCAGTATTTGAATCATCTGCTATTTTTCCTGACCAACAATTGAGAGTCTTAGCATGATTTATTCTTTCATCACTTTTTTTAGTGTTAAATGACAGTAATGAATTTTGAACATGTGGCCTCGTGCAAACCCTTTCTTTATTACTTTGAGTGTAATCTAATCATTGGCCATTCTACTCATTTGCTCTCTGATACCTTATAATGTTCTTTTCTGATGAATTTGTTTTTACGGTCTTTATAACAAGTGTCCTAGAGGGAAAAACTGTTTAAGAAGAGTGTTATACACTCCATTAAATGTTTTTGATTATAAAAGCAACTATTGTATAATCTGATTTCTTTTTAATATCATAAATGTTTTACCTTTCGTTATATATTTTAACCATTGTTTCTTTAACTAGTACTCAAAAGGGAACTCATTTTTTTGATCTGAGATGTTCTGATATATCAATTTGAGTTTGATACACTGCCAGTGTTAAATGTTTACACTGTCAACAAATTACAATTAATCGTATGTGTGACTTTAGAAGTAATTCTGACTTTAAAAGTGTATAGGATTAAAACCTAACAATTTTGTACATTCATGGTATTGGATTGCTCATTGGTTGATTATTTTCTTTCTAATTGCAGACTGTGTATGATCATGACACTTTTAGCAAAGATGACAAAATGGGAGATGCGGCATTTGACGCCTCGGCCTACATAGAAGCCCTAAGGATGAATGTAGCCGGCCTTGCAAACGGCACCGTAATCAAGCGGATACAGCCAAGCAAGCACAACTGCCTTGCCGAAGAGAGCTGTATCTATTATAGCAATGGCAAAATTATCCAAGATATGATCCTTAGATTGCAAAATGTGGAATGTGGTGAAGTGGAAATCAGTTTGCACTGGATTGATGTTCCTGGTTCTAAAGGTTTATAATCTTATGAGATGTTTGTTTATCAGCAACTTCGTATTATTATGCCTTCAACTATATGGTTTTGTGAAGTATGGTCAGTTTTTCGTTCTTTCTAAGATTTGAGTAGCAAATTAAACTTGTGACATTATTCAAGTCTTTGATGTTTATGTCCAGTTTGTAATGTAATGTATTTAGTACAGTTGAGAAATTTCATTTTTCATGCTTTAGAAATTCATTTTCTTGTTTTTTTTTCTTTCTTTCCTTCAAATGTTATTGATCTGAAAATCTGAATTTTTCCAGTTTTGATGAAACTTAGGTTTTGTGCTACAAGCATGTTTTGAAAGGGTGTGAAAAAATAGCATTGGTGGGACTTGTTTACAAATGATTTACAAAGAATGCATAAAAATAGGATATTTGACCAATCAAATTTTGGCTCATCATACATAGGCGAACCGATGAAAATCATGTGTAAATTTTACGTGTCATATAGGATTCTTGTGTTTTTTGTCAAACTTTCTCGTAACTATAAGTATTTTTTTTTTTTTACGAGAGAAAGGGCTTTCGCTCGGAACTATAAGTATCTTTTCGTTTGAGAAAAAATGATCATCTTTCTGTAGAAGGAAATGTAGGAACTGTGGTATAAGCATTAGATCCTAAGTTTAATCCTTTCAAATATCCTTACAATGCACATTGTAAGATAATGTAAAGAGTAGTGTTTGCTTCAAATTTTGATCAAACAATTCAACATTCTCATTTATAAAACTTTTCTTTCAAATCGAAGTAGCATGCAAATCAATCATTCATTAAAAAATTCATTTAAGAATTTGATTTATCCAAAAACATGATTTTCTATAAACATTGTCGAATTCTCAAGGTAAGATTATATATACGGTCACAAATATAACATATAAATTATGCTAAATCTTTTTAGATTGCAAAATCAAACATCGTAAAGATCTAAAAGACATTACATTGCCATCCAAATTAAGACATTACATTGCCATCCAAATTAATTGATTGACACAATTGTTGTTGTTACGAAAAAGTCGATGCACGAAAAACACAAGCCTTTTTATTCGGTAGTAACCAATTTCTGCTTCTTTTGAAAACAAGACACATAACAATTCTTCTATTTTGTTTCGTACCATTTAGCATTGCTCAATTGATTATCAACCAACTCTCAACCAAATTGTTACAAAATCAAAATATTCAACTTATATTACATCGTGTTTAACAACTACTCTCTTTGTTCCAAATTAAATGACATAGTTTGATCATGTGTAGTACTCACTTTGATTATATTTTCCTACAAATATATAATATATAAAGACACATGATATTTTGTAAGATATTGTTGGATTTTAAAATATCAAATTTTTAACATTTAGTTAATATTAAAGATCAAAATTATACATTGACATGCGTCAAACAATCAATTGTATTGTTTAATATAAGGTCAGACCTAATATTGATCTATATCGTTAATGTTAGTCGTTCGATTAATCTAACGGTAGATAAATTAAAAGAAGAAAAAAAAGGTGACCGCCTAAATTGTGAAGCTTGAAACAAGACTTCTTAACGAACCCACGACGGCGACACAACCGTGGACTGCAGGACGCCGGCGACGGAAAATACGGCTGTGGACGACCAACGGCAGGTGCCCTCCCTTATCCGTTCCTCATTTTTACATGCATTGGATTATGACGAAGAAGAAAATATGCAGAATTTGATTTGCCTATAAACTGTTTGCTTTAATGTCTGAGTGAAAATTGTTGAGAAAATAGAATTTGCAGATTTGGTTTTCTTTGCATATTTTCGTCTCAAGCTTTGCAAAATTGTAGAATTGAAAAAGTGGGGGTGGTACCGGCAAGCACTCTGACACATAAGTCGGTAAATGAGCAAAAAGTGTAAAATTTTAGAGTAGAAAGACTGTGTACCGTGTATTGTCATAGAAAAAGGTATATATATATATATGCTACTAAGGGCACAGACAATCTTATGTTTATTGTTATGGACGGTATTCTCATGAAAACCTTTGAATTATGTGCAGCATTCATGGACATTATGCTAATATTGTGTTTGGTATAACTGCATTTTATGGTTTTTTGCCGTCAAACTTACTTTCATTTCAAGTGCTGCGAACCTGTCGTGACATCTGCGATTCTGCTCTGCCACGCCGCGTCTGGGACGGCTACTTTTTGTTACGCTCATTGGCCGCTATTGACAACATGTCTGTCTTCTCCTTCTTTTCTTTGGTTCTACTGACGTTGTTTTTAAGTTAAAGGAAAAGTTTTGAGACCGGTTCAGGTCACACCAGTTTATACTGGTTCACTTGCACAACCGTTTCACTGACTCAACCAGTCCAGGTTTTGAAACACTGATCGAAAGTATGCATAAGCTTGGACTCAGAGCAAGTGTTGCTCTGCGCTCAATATCAACTTGTAAATTAAAGTGTCATCATTACCAATATGTCCATGTATGCATCTTATCTATGTATTAATATGCTGTTAAATCCTTGTCTTTTCATCTTGTATTATTTCCTAACGCTTCCATCCTGTTTCATTGTAGAAAGCTGAAATCGAGTTCTATCGAAATCTCACCACCGCAACAATAGGTAATCAATCATACAACACATTATATACTCTTATCTTTTCACTTCACTTTTATCCATCCATCTAAAGATTCAGTTGCAGCTCAATAATTGACTTCTATTTTGTTTTATAATGTTGCTTGTATTATATGCATGTGGAAATATATGAATTTGTATGTACACGTTTTTCCTATCGACTGCTCGATCAATCAATGGCTTTCATTCTTCTAACATGCGGGGTGATGATGCACATTAAAAATGTAGGTCCTGAATTTGTGGTAGGATCGCCTGTGCAACTGCAAATTGTCAAGGCACTCCGCTCCGGTGAGAGAAAAAAGGCTTCCCACTTACTTCTGGATTTCGGTCACAAAAGCCACTCATTATCGGCCGATGATTTTGTTAATATTTTAAAGTACTGTGCACAATCTCCTGATCCACTGGTATGCTAATTGAGATGCTAACCACAATTATGTTAAAATCTGTTTCAAGCATGAGTTTATGAAACCTGTGGGAGTAAATGGTGATTCTAGCTACAGTTCAATTATAACCTTGACAATTCTTCTCCTTTATCCAGTGTTTGAATTTTATTGATTGATTCTCATCATTGTGCTAGCTACTAGCTACACTATGATCATAAACTGTAAATAACCTAAGTAGGTCTACCCAACAACAAATCTTATCTACACTACTTAGTTACAATTAACAAATAGTAACTATATGTTCTTTTGCGCGTTAGTTTTGAGCATAAGATATTATTTCAACTTTTGAAGTTTACTCCTTCTCCTTTTGAGTTGCTGTAGTTTGTTATGGAGATCTGGAGATTAATGGAGTCAAAAGACATAAGCATAAATAACACATGCTCATTTCTTATGACGCGGGCCCTTTGTAAAGGGGTTTACATGAACAAGGTAAACTACCAGTTTCAGAAATAGTATAGTTGAGCATATAGTTTTTTACCTTCCTTTCTTTTAACTTTCTTAATGAAGAGAGAGGAAGGGTTGAACGAATGTTGATATTGAATATGTCCATTACTTTTTCTTGGAAACTATACCTTGAAGAAAAAAACTAACAAATTTTTCTGAAAGCACAATCGTATATTGCTATTTTTTGTGGTAATATTGAATTGCATGTAAACTAATAGATTTTACTTTTCTCTTGTCTTCTTGTTCTACTTTGTTCAGGACTTTAGTATCATGGATTTTCTTGCAGAAAGTCGGCATTGTTATCCAGTTCTCCCACTGTACAATAGTATTTTAAGGTCCTACACAGAAATCCAGAATTTAGTTCAAGCAAGAAAATGTTTGGACTTGATGGAAAAACAGATGATAGGAAAGAGTGAAGTTACGTATACTGCACTTCTCAAGGTGTGCATATAAAGAGTACTATTACATTCCAAGAAAAAATATCGCTGTTTGTTGTTTCTGTTTGTTTCCATTTCCTGTTGCAGTTTTAATTACAAAAATACCAAAACAATGAAAACAATACAAAGTTGTTTGCATTGTTTCCTGAGCTAAACTTTGAAAACAAGAAAAAGTTTTCTAAAACCAATGGGTCCTTATTAAGTATGAAAGAACTTTCATGTTTATGAATATATGATTCAATGTGAATTTGCTAATCACTTGGTCTGGACCAGATGTGTGTTATTACGACTGCTAGTTTCAAAATATGATATTTGCTCCTTTGGTCTTAAATCCAATTTGCATTACCATAAAATTTATTAAATAAAATGATTATCTTTTCATAGGATGGGAAAACATCACTGTGTTATACTCTTTGAGTGGACTGTTCATCAGTTTTTATGCTTTTCTCCTTAGTCTTAAATAGAGAGAAAGAGGGAAGTCCAGGAAAATGGATCTTGTTTGTTCGTTATCGTTGCTATCTCATCTTTATTCTTATTCCAACAATCTATCTGTCCACTGATAGTGGTTTTAGGACTAAAGGAATTAGAAAATGAGACTATGTACTGGCAATATTTTTGACTCATAAATGGTACTCTGAATCAAGTAACAACACAACATGATTAATTTATTGCATTAGCTATTTTGTGATAATTTGTTTCTTTGTTTGAACGTGTTGTCTTCTTTATTTATTTTTTATTATGCTTTTTACGTGACATTATTTGTCTTACCCTGTTTGTCAGCTTGCAGTTTTGCAGAAAAACTTGCCTGCAGTCCATATAATCTGGCAGGAATATATTAAACTTTACAGTATGAGTATCATTGCTCTGCGTAAGTTCGTCTGGTCATTTACAAGGTTAGGAGATCTAAAATCTGCATATAGAACACTACAACAAATGGTGTCATTAGCCATGAGGGGAAACATTTCCATTGCTAGAACAGTTTGTGGGAAGTTGTATTCTACTAGATTGGACATCCCTGTTCCTTCAAATGAGAGGCTAGGTTCAACCATATTGGACATTAGGAAGAGCAAACAACATGACTCTTGTATACTCTCTCCTATGTATTTACCGAACATTGTTTCTGCAAGTAAGGAGCAGCAAATTATTTGTATGGATAATAAAAATGCCAAGAGTGCTGAAATAAATGGGCTGAATGGACAAAAACACTCACTGCTTATGAAGGTTCTTAGGTGGTCTTTTAATGATATAATACATGGGTATGCAAAAGAAAAGAATTATATGCTTGCATGGAAGCTTATATTACAGGTAGACATTCGACTAAGATGTTTAATGTTATTTGTTGCTATACTCTATGTTATACTGGATATGCAGAATCAATGATTTTCTCTTATAAATATTGTAATCATGAGAGGTTCTCTACAGCTACACTGCCTTATTATATCATATTTTAAAAGTTCAGAATTCAGACCTCTTAATATTTTTATTTTTGTTGCGTCTATTGGTTGATTCTAAATGATCTATGAATACCAATGAAGCTGTATCTTACTGTATTTTCCTTTCTTAATCTGTTTTAAGCATAAATGCAATTTATGCATTTATTAAATATAAGGGAATTTCATTAATACACAACAATATCAAATTACTGTCTTCTAACATATTGAAGGGCCGTTATCTGTTCAGATGCAAAGTCTTGGTTTGCTGCCATCCAGCCATACATATAATGGCCTTATTAGAGCAATTGTTTCTCAAAGAAGATTTGGGGATGCCATGAGAATGGTGAGTTCTATTACAATGTATCTGTTGATACCTCTTTTTATAATAGAGTAATTTTCTTGGACTAATACTATTTTCATATAATTTGTAGTTAAAAAAATGCAACTGGAGAATTTGAAGCTACATGATTCAACTCTAGCTACACTTTCAGTTGCTTTCAGCAGAGAACTACAGTTAGATTTAGCCGAGTCTTTGCTGAATCAGATTTCTGAATGCTTGTATCCGCATCCTTATAATGCTTTGCTGGCTTCATGTGATGTACTGGTGAGCTCAATTATGAAACTTCAAAACGAAATTCTGTTTTTTTATCACTTTTGCAAGACCAAAATTACTTTACCTAAAGACTCAAAATAGCTAAATTTGATTTGTCAAGTTGTGAGAGGAGCATAGAGAAACCCTAAAATATACGACTATTCTATATACTACTTATATTACTGAATAATCTGGTCGTACAAGGAAACAAGGAAACTCAAACTATTGTATTTCTATACATATTTCTACAATAAATTTGTGGACTAGGATGATTTTCTAGTGGGTTTTATAAATTAGGGCCTGTCAAACAAATGAATGTCTATTTATTATTATCATTATTATTATTATGCTGTTGGTTACTGTTTGTTTGGTTTTGATTTGTTGTAATGACATGCTAAGTTGCCATTCATTTCATCAAATAGGCTACACTGGAAAGTGCCAATTAGGTTGAGTAACTGAATTTGAAATGAACTATCTCTACCAGATTCCTCATGTATTTCCGAAGTTTTGTTAGTCTTGTATTTCGGCGTTTATAATTGCTTACATTTTATTTATGTAATCAAAATTTGCAGAATCAACCTGAGCGTGCTGTGCGAGTGTTTGCAAAGATGAGGAAAATAAAACTCTTACCTGATATGAGAACATACGAGCTTTTGTTTTCATTATTTGGTATTGTTAATGCCCCATACGAAGACAGTAATATGCTGTCACAGGTGGATGCTGCTAAAAGAATAAATGCTATAGAAAGGGATATGGCAAATAATGGCTTTCAACACAGTTATCTTTCATTGAAAAATTTAGTAAGTTCCGTAATGTTTCCTTTTTGTGCATAATTTATAGGTAAATAAATGCTTATGTGGAATTACTTCTGCAAGAATCTATGAAGAACTTAAATATGAATAACAAATTATAACAGATACAAGGCCCAGTTTACTTGACCTGGTCCATATAGGTTGTTGGGCGTGTCATTTTTTCTTGTGTATCACACCCTCTTAGTTGGGGGTCAAGTACTGACTATCTCTCAAGGTCAAAGGAAAATTTCACTAAATAGCTACAAGACCATAAGTGCTTTGTAGTACTTGATGGTGGACAGGAAATAGATTAAGTGCATAAGCTAATTGCTCATAAAATAGAATTTCCCATGGATGACTGATATAAAAGCAAAAAAAGATCAGGAATGGATGTGTTTGAGAGAAAGTTGAACTAACAACTGTCGAGGAAAACTAGTCTTGTCTAAGATGGTATGGCTGTTGAGGAGAAGAACGATAGAGGTTTCATCAGATGGAGGATGGCTTTATAAACATAAATAGAGGAAAAGAAAAAGACATAGGTTAGAAACCATTAATAAAGAGATCAATTCAAATGGCCTTTTTGGAGATTTGTTTTTTGGCAGAGCACAATCACATGCCTCATTTGATCAATGTTGCTAACCTTTATCTTGTATGAAAAAAATGTTGTTGGTGGTCATGGTTGGTGTTTATTAATTGCGTATATTTTCATCTACACACTACACATACACACGCACTTGTGCAAAAGCATACTAAATAGAGAGCCAACTAAAATGCTAATGGTTCAGTGTTTGCAAAGCTCAGTTAGCTGTGTTTTCTGATTCTTTCTAGTTGAAATCCCTTGGAGAAGAAGGAATGATAAGAGAGCTGATCCAATATTTACATGTGGCCGAGAATCTTTTCATATATAGTAACCCTTCATTAGGAACAGATATGTACAACATAGTGTTGCATCATCTTGTTGAAGCCCAAGAAGTAAGTGACTTGTACATCATTGCTTCGTTATTTTGACACCAACAGTGTGAAGTGGGTATGTTTTCTTAGTAGTAAAAGCAAAAAAAGGAAAAGAAAAAAAAAACAAAAGAAAAACATACCTAGTTCACAGTTGGTGCGGAGTGCATGTTACTATGCATGTCTGTCTTGAATATGATGTTTTCCGCTTAATATGCAGAGCCACATGGCAATTGAAATTTTCAAGAAGTTGAAGTTGTGTGGCTGCCACCCTGATTCCACTACATACAATATAATGATCGACTGTTGTAGCATCATAAGAAGTTATAGATCTGCTTCTTTGTTGATTTCAATGATGATACGGGAAGGGTTTTGTCCGGTGGCTTGTACATATACTGCTCTCGTTAAGGTTATTCCTGTTTAACCTCTTATAGTGCACTCAAAATTATTTTCCTTTTGTCAAAACTTTTGCAGTTTACTTGATTTATATGAAGAGGGTCAATTGTGCAGATTTAAGATTTTATTGTAACTTTTGAACTTCTTAATCCCCTTCACGAATCTAGTAATCTGCTGAAGTGGCAAATACCTGCATTTAAATTGCATATTTCTACTGTTAGTGGTACATTATTTGCATATTATTTACTCAATTTGTGCAGAATTAGAGGTTTTATTGAATAAAATATGATGACATCTTCTCTCCCAAGTTAACTTCCTCATTATCATAGCATCCAATATTTCATTTTATCCTGTAACTTTAGACATCTAAGGCTGAATGGAGTTTGTACATACAAACTTCATTAAATCTTTGTTATAAACCCTTGGGCGTATTTTGATATCTATATGTATTATTCGCATGTTGCCATGAAATCAGTGTTACTGTTACTGATTTATCGTTCGAACTTTCTTGCATCCAACTTGATACTAAACTTGTTTACATCAGATTTTGTTGGAAGATGAAAATTTTAATGAAGCCCTGAATGTTCTGGAAAGAATCAAATTGGATGGCATCAAACTTGATGTACTGCTTTTTAACACGTTTCTCCGCCAAGCATGTTACAGGGTATTTCACCTTTCTGCACTCACTTCTATTTATGAAGGAAACTTCTAATGTATACGCTAATTTTTTTTCCTTCATAATTTCTTCCATTACTTAGGGAAGGATCGATGTAATTGAGTTTATCGTGGAGTTTATGCACCAAGAAAAAGTTCAGCCTGATCCAGCAACATGTGGCTATGTCTTTTCTGCATATGTAAACTCAAGTTTTCACAATACAGCAATAGAAGCATTGCAGGTTTTAAGCTTGCGAATGATGTCCGAAGATGGCAACATACTTAAAGAGAGAAAAAAATTCGTGGATGAGTTCATCCTTAATGAAGATTTGGCTTCTGAGTCACGCATATTTAAATTATTTGAAGATTCTGAAGATGAAGTTGCAACAGGGTTGTTGAATTTAAGATGGTGTGCCATAATTGGGTTTCCTCTATGCGAGTCAGCTGACCGAAGCCTATGGGCTAAAAGACTCGAGTTACAGTTCCAAAAGAGGTTAGCATCTGGTTCCAGAAAAGGAGTGCATGATTTTTTAGCCTTGCACCTTTATAATAGTACAGGCCGACCGACATGAGCCTACTGCCTGGCCTATGTTAGGCCCAGGTCAGAGTGTAACTCCCGGCCGGCTTATTTCATTGTCTGAACAATATAAGAGGCCTATATAGCAATCATTGTAACCTCAAAGTGGGCCATAAGAGCCCAATACAATAATAGAGCAATCATACTGACTGCATGATTACAATAGTTCATAAAAAAATTCTGATAGATTTTAATAGTTTCATAATTTATTTTATGTGGAAATATAAGTATTTATAATTCCATTCATGGAGGTGGCTGAATGCGAATAAGCTGTTTTTTTTTCGTTTTTATTTTTTTATTTTTGGTGGTCTTTGCCGTCTCTCTGTATGGGGTATTCCCCTTTACAGCCGATGCTCTTGTTTCTATTATGTTTATATTATGCTCGTTGATTTGACTCTTTGTATTGTTTCTTTTTAGGCATATCTTGTGCTTAATTGGGATGATTTATTAATATATATTGCATTTGGATTTGGTTTCTTAAAAAAAATAAATTAAAAGTTCAGTTTTAATAGGGCCAGATAAATGGCACTATCTGGCAAACAAGATCATTAACTAATCTGAATAGCAAACAAGATCAGCAACATTCTTTTCCTTGGCTAATAAGAGGCCTTGATAAATGGTAAAGAGTTCCGCGTAAAGAATGTCGGTAGAATTATGCACTATATTAATTTAATTAAAGGGCCAGCTATGAAGTTCCACAATTATGCAGTGCTTATCTAGGACATAAAAGAGTTGTTCGATCATGTGAATGTCACTATTTGTCATCCTCCGAGAGAAGGGAACCAATGTGCGGTTTTTATGGCCAAGTTTGGAGCATCCTCAGATATTGACTTATGTTATCATGCATCGCCGCCGGAGGGTCTCCCGAGCCTTTTAAAGATCGATGCAGGTGGAACTTTCTTTCCTAGATTATAGTTTGTTTTGTTTCTTTTCTTTTTCTTTTGTTGTTCTTTCTAGCTTTGTAAAAAAAAAAAAAACATTGTTAACTAATCATAAATCATCTTATGTGCAGCTTTTTAGGTAGTTATGATAAAATCAAATATTTTTAGCAATGAGACTTTATAATTGACATCAGAATCAACATTTACTCTTACGATGCATACGAATTAAAATTTAAAATAATCATTATATTTTAGCACTCAACCATCAAACTTTAATACCAACAATGGATTGATTGAAGTGGTAAGTGACTTATATTCTTTTAGTTAAAGCGTCTCATTGCTAAATGGCAGTTGAAATTTTATACCAACTACATATAATTCAAACAAAAAAACTTCAATGTCGAAAAGTATTTTTTCAAGAACTTCTAGGTTGGTTCCTCGATGAAAATGAGGTGGCGTATTATTTTTTGTTTGAAAACTCGGTATGGATGTGGTGTTAGCGTATGATAATGGGAAGAGTCGTTTGATGGAATTCTTTAGTTTTTTTTTTTATTGTGGCAATCTAATCAAATTTAGTTTAGGTGGCATATTATTTTTTGGGAAATCCGGAAAACAGATTATGACTCCACATTATACTGAGAAAGAATGCATGAATGAACATAAACATTTAACATTACGTTCAATCTTTCGACTACAATAAAAAACAAAAATGGAGAGAGTGAAGTTTCTTGACGGAAACCCTTCTTAAAGTGAAACTCATTGTTGGACTTCCATTAACTAATACTGATGTAAGTGTTGATTTAACACATTCCTTTACCCACTGACACCACTTGATCGGGAAGCCCATTTTTCTTACAACGTCTTCCAAGTACTCCCGTTCCACCAAATCATAAGTTTTTTCAACATCAAACTTCAACATAATAAGCTTCTTCATCTTGTTTTTTTTCATCATCAACCACCTCATCTGCTATAACAATGCCATCAAAAATTTATCTGCCTTTACTATAGTATGAGCAACTCAGAAGAGCGCTAAAACAATTCTTTAGCAAATCATTTTTTATAACATAGATGTATTAATTGAAGCCTTAAATAAGCTCCCATACATTCGACGATCATGGGATTTGAGATCTAATCTCCTACAAATTCTAAATTCATAAATATTTTGTTTCGGTTCATATTAGATTGGTTTTTCTATTTGTTCATTTATTTACTCGATGAAGTTAATACAATTTGTATCAAATTGGATCACTTGGTGAACAACCATAAACCTTATGATTCTTAAAAATAAATACATAAATCTTAAGTGTGTGTTTGGATTAGAGAATTATCCTTGATAATATAATTTTAAAGGGTAATTCAAATTCTTTAATGTAAATTTTATGGATTGGATGATAAATTTGAAGAATTTTCTCATTTAAAAGTAGATTTAAGCCTAACAAAAAAAGCTACACTACAATCAATTGGGGGATACCGACCCAACAACATTAGCTAATAATAAATGACTAAATTGAGTTGGACATGACTCTTACAAAATCAAGTAGAGCACAAATCATGAAATATTTTGTCATAGGTAGATTAAAAGAACTTCAAATACGATCTAAAAGTTAAAAATTTTATAGTAAATTTCAAAGGAACTTCAAATACCACCTAAAATCTTTACAAGTTTTATAGTGAATTTGGTGAGTTAGAAATCACTTCACCATTTTTATACATTTCACGTACAATTAGAATATAGCCATAATTATCAACGGAAGCTAGATAAGCGAAAAATATACTAAAGCTCTCATAATAAGATGAATCAATATTCAATTCCAATTAAAATATATCTTAATATTTAGTGTCTAACAATACTACAAATAGGATTAATTACTGTCTAGGATTGGAACATATGAGAAACTTAAAAATTGCAATAATTGAAGAAAAAAAAATACTAGCATAAATAAAATCAACATCGGATATTGTGTTTGAAACACTTTGTGGATCCACATAAATGTGCTTTTACCAATCCTAAAATTTCAAACCTTTGCTAGTATGAAAGGAACTTTATGCGTGGCATTCTTTTCTTTTCCAAAAGTTGGTCTCCTTATTTACAATCAAATTTCCCATTCAACCACATCAAAAACATGTTTGCGGCAAAATTTATCTCCATGCTTGCTCAAATTGGAAAAAACTGTGGGGAATTGAAATTAAATACTTTGGGGTGAGCATAGGAAAGTAATAATAAAGAAAGAAGATAATAATCTATATTTTTTAACTTGACATAGATTGGGCTCGTGTTGTCAAAGATTTTCGGCATTTAAAGGGTTGCAATGTATATTTTGTTTTGCAATAAGAATAATTGATTTTGAATGAATTTAAAATTAATTTTGATTAAAAGTGAATTTAACTTAAAATAATTTATGTTTAAATATAATTGTGTAAAAGTGAGTGTGAATACAAATCTTAACTTCTATTAGAACCAATTATGGAGGTAAAACCAATTTTAGTTGAAAGAAATCAAACATGTAAAAATCAATTTTACATTTTTACAATCGATTTTAACCTTATCTAACCGTGGAACCAAACATACACGTAATATCAACCGGTGTAAGATCAAAATCAAACACTTCATATTCAATGTCGTTATTTTAAAATATAAAATTGATATGTCCGGCGAAGATGAATGGTGGCAACGATAGTGCACGATGCTCCAGTGCGGTAGAGATGAAGTCTTCGCGGTAGAACGAATGATGTCTGCAGGCACGTTAACACTTCAACGTTCAAGTCAGTGTAGGAAATGAGTAGGGATGGCAATGGGTACCCATTGGACAGGGTACCATAATCCTCATCCCCATACCCGCGTTTTAAGAAAATCTCCATACCCGAGCCCATACCCTCGTGGGCAATAAGTTTGATACCCGTCCCCATACCCTATGGGTATATAAGTGCCAGTACTCGCACCCATTACCCGCACTTTCACAACAAAAAGATAATAAATAGCAAAAAAAATATCACAATATAATTAAAATATGTTATGAAATCTGTTAAATCAACATATAAAATATTACGCATCATATAAAATATGTTATTCCTCGTTAAGAATTAGTTTCTACTATCCACATTCATGTAAATGTGGTGTACTAACCACCCTTTCTTGGTAGCCAATAAAAATATTGAAGGGCACGAAATTTTGGAAACAATTTTATGACTAGTTTTTCTTTCAAGGAAATAAAAAAATAAGGGGGTTGAGCATGAGGTTAATAAGACAAACAAGTTTATAGATTATAGAAAACATGAATAAACAAATCGAATGCGTGCGTTCAATTTAATCTCTTAGGGAACAAAAAAAACTGTTGCATTGCGTTCATCTAAGCATGGAATTTGATGTTATAATTAGAATAACTATAAATTGTATGACTGACATACCAATCAGTGTTTGGATCCAAGTTACTTTGATTTTTCTTTTCTTTTCATTCTCTGTTGATCCTATTGGCCTCCATCATTGACTTCAACGCATGCTTATGCTATCATTTCTAGAAAAGGGGAGGGGTATTAGCATAGGAGTTTTGGGAAATGGATTTCATGTTGTAACTGTGTGACGCAGTAGCAGCTTCCGGCCGTTCGATCTAAATCAACGAATGAGATTGTTAACAATGTGAAAACCTTCTATCAGAGATTTGTAACCGTGTAAAACTGCGTGATTCTGCTACAACAATAAATCCTGATCCGGAGTTTAGTTGGTAAGTATAAGCACACTTAGCACTTGTCTCTGGCCACATTAAACATTCTCTTAACTAGTGTCTGAAGAACATTGATTACAAACTTCATAAATAGAAATTTCGTCATGCTAACTTAAGGGTATTAGCATAGGAGTTTAGTTGGTATAAGCATATTCATATTTAGTATATTTCAAATATACGTTTAACTTGAGTTTTGTTTACTTGCGTCATAAAACACATGTTAAGTAACTCAAAGTAGAAATTTGATATTGAAAATTACAATTATTATATTTGTGTAAGAACTTAAATATGCAATTTAAAAAAAAATACCTATATGATGTACTTCCCATAATATAATTGAAATTAAAACAAAATCACGATTTTTTTTTAAAGGAAGTTATTTTATAAAAATTGCATTTTTATTTTGCACTTGGAGAGTTTTATGATGAAACATGCAATTAAAAGATGAATAAAGATCGGTAGACACCCTTAATATGTACACCTCTTTGTACCACTCCGCAAAATTTCAGTTAACCAAATATATAATCTGCGTGACCACATTTTTTCAGTTGAGTAACCACTATTTAGAAACTGAAAAACATGGTCACGCAACTAAAATGCGCGTGACCATTATTTTTCCACTTAGCTAACCAAATAAATTCAGGAAAATTAGTGGTTACGCAACTAAAAAAATATGGTCACACAGACCATATATTTAGTTAACTGAAATTTTTCAAAGTGATACAAAGGAATGTACACAGTAAGGATGTTTATCTATCATTGCTATTTTTGAAGAGATTATTGTGAAATAGTCACTTAGTATATGATCCCGGGGAGCTTCAATTTAGGTCAAAGACATTACTTGTCATGAAATCTATATGTTAAACCCCATCATTATAATTATTACCTGTTAGTTTGATATATGTAGTGTGTAATTTTAATTTAGCATAGTGACTAATGCAATGCAACATGTATCTTTATCTTTATGTAAATGTAAATATTCGGTGACAGTAATGTAAGATTTTTACCATGATGATGGTATGGGGAAAAAGTCTAAAACACAATGATGGTAGCCCAGCATATGCTGCTTCAATATTCCCCCAAAACACTTTTTCTCACATAGACATCATCATTTTATAGATGTCTCACTTGTTCCATATCCATATAGACAAACATATAGTTACAGGGGATATGTATTTAGGTATTTATGTTAGATCTCTGGTCGGTGTATATATGTAACTAAGTGACTGGTTTTAGTAGTTAATAAACTTCCTTTGAGATGAATGAGTTTGGTTATTGATGGAAATAATTTTTGAATAAACTTTACTTATCTTTTAACCAAACTTCAAATTTCTATGACTTCTTTCTCCTAAAAATTGATAAGTTAACGCAAAAAAAAAAAAAAAAAGAATAAACATGTTTAATTATACATATATAAAATTGATCTGGTGGCGGATACAAAATAATTGACAAGTTGGGTTTAATCTTCACTCTCAAACTAATGATAATAATTACTAACGATATTAATATTGAACATTTGAAAAAACAATCTAGTGAATGGATCTCAATCCCTTATGAAAAAAAATTAACAACTTCAGATGTGCATGGCTCATTTCTTCAAAATTTAAAATTACCATTTTTCATCCTTAAAATAAGCTTATTTTTTATTTTTTATCCGTGTACAGTTTTCATATCCATCCAAAATAACTGTCATTTTTATCTTAAGAAATTATTTTAGGACATATAAAATATAAATATAATTCATTTTAAGATTTAATAAATAGTTTCTAGGACAAAATTGCTAGGTCGGACATCGCGGTAAGAGTATGAACCTTGGTTGTTTGGCCCTTCCACTTATGTATGTAAATTTTAATGGTTATTTGTCATTTCGTCTATTTATAAAAATGAAGAAAAAAAATTATGTTATGTTCCGATCAACATAATTTGGTTGATAATGACGTTGCAATATGTAAGAGACAGGATTATATTTCAGATTTTCCACTTATTCATCTAAATAAATGAATTTCTAACTATTAAAAAGGTTGTCATATGCTAACATACCACACAAATATAAAAGTAACATACAACATCACATACATGATTGAATTTCAATTTGGGATGACCACATAACCTTCTATATGACACGGAACAAGTTAAAGAATACCACATAATGAAAAGACCAAAACCAAATCTTTTAAATTTTATAGAGACGGAAACCAATTTTATTTTGGGACCAAAATAAAAATAAACTCAACCAACACCTATAAACTTTCCTTGTAAAAAGAACACCTGTAAACTTTACTTGTAAGAAAAACACCTATAAACTTTACAAGTTTAACAAGGTTTTTGGGAGCAAAACTAAAAGAGAAATGATAAAGTATAACCGTTTTATAATAACTATTGGATAATTTTCTTTCTCATCTAAATTAAGTTTTTATTCTCTTTTCTTTTATTTTTTTATATTATTTTTAACCAATAAAAAGATAGAAAAAAAAAACGTTATGGAAAGGTGTCTATAACTTCCCCTCCAGGATCTATCTCTAACCTAGAGTAGCTATTACAAAAACCGTCACAAATGGTTGTTCAAATATTAGGGTGACACTTCGGTGCCTTTGGCTTCGGTACCTTTGGGTGTCTTTGTCTCTATCTCTCTCCTAACAAATAATTCTCTTTCATCAAAATAATTTATTATCATCATTCTCTTTCATCTAAAATACAATAAAGTTACCAAAGTCACCGAACACAAAGTCACTGAAGTGCCACCCCAAATATTATTACTCACAACCAAAATAGCTCAACCAACATTGAACAATGTTAGCCACTCATTTTATTAAACTCTTTTCAACACTCATTTTTTTATTGAATGAAATATATACAAGTCTCAACCAATTTGAAAATGGTTCTTTTTGAAAGAACAATGTCAACAACACTCATCTCTATGCTTCCCAAAAAAAAACTTATCTCAATGCTTGGATGTAGGTTGACTAAAAAATGCTGGTATTTAAGATCAACATGCAATACCTCACTTCTACTAGTTATGTGTATTAGTTTTGCCGTTGAATTATCTGTAACAATATATATATATATATATACACACACACACACACACACACTTGTTTGGTCCCATAAAGTGATTATCTTAAGGAAGATAATGATATTGACATTGATGATGGATTGATGAAGAAAGTGTTCCGTCGGCGAAGTGCTTGCTGAAGTGCATGGCGAAAACCTCGTTGTCGATGAGACAAAAGAGGGTGGTACCTGCACATGTGCTATGACATCCAAGTCAGGTTGGGAACAAGGAGAATGTGAGGTTTTCGGAAGAGAATGAACTTACCTGAAATTGTAGTGGAGTCTTCCTTATATATGCATAAGGAAGTGTAATGAGCTTGAACTTTATCAGGTCTTACCATGTAATTGGCCCTTTGCTAAGTGGGTAAGGCATTTTAGCCGGACCAAAACAATACTTACTCACAAGTAATATCATCCATAAATAAATTATTTATGTCTTTTTCATTTTCCCACACAGCCATTAAACTCTTATTTTATCTTGATTCCAGTAAGGGTATACACCATTGTACAGAGTTGATCCAACACATTTGAAAGGGCTTGAAGCTTTATTAGGTCTTACCATATAATTAGGCCTTTGCTAAGTGGATAAAATCTTTTAGCCGGACCAGAACAATACTTAATCACAACTAGTATCATCCATAAATAAATTATTCATGTATTTTTCATTTTCCCACACATTCATTAAACTCTTATTTTGTCTTGATGACTCTTATTTTATCTTGATTTCAGTAAGCAGAGCCGACCCAACAAATTTGAAAGCCTGAGATGAAGTTTGACATGGGGATCTAACTACTATCAAACTATTATTAAGCAGTGAAAGAGATGGAAATCAAACATGGCCTAGTTACTATGATCAAATATCTTGAAAACCATTTAGACGATTGTAGTAACTAGGCCATATTTGATCATAAAAATTTCAAACTTTTTTAAATTTAAATTTTGAAAGATATAACCTCTACATAAACTTAGGAAAAAATTGGAAAAAAAGACTATCAAATTAAACAAACATTTGGAACAATGGTTGGTGGATTGAATCTCAGGTCGAAGGTAGAAGTTACAACTATGTTCAAGTTTTTAGTTAAATGTGCATTCAATTTTTTTACTGCATATGCAAACACACACCATGGAAGGGAAATACAAGGGGCTAAAATTAAAATCACGCAATCACGTTAGTTGAAAGGTGCTTCTAACAAATCATTCATATTTTAAGATAAGTTTTGTAAAGCGACAAGTCAGTTTTGTAGCTCACACGAGAGTGAAAATTGTATCATAATCATTGTATCTTTGATTTGATATAATCTTGTATTTTTCCGATATTGATGAATCAAAGTATATAATTTATGAAAAATGCCAACAAATATTCTAAAAATATTTATTAAGTAATCAAATATAATAATAATGCATTGAAAGTTGTATAGACAATGCTTTTATGCTTCGTAGTGTTTCTTTGCAGCTTGATGCTACAGATTCCTAGAGGTGGGAGCTTGATCCATCTGAAGGATACACGGTTCATGGTGCTTATAACTTTTTAGATGCACATGTTACACTTATGGTAGATCAAAAGGCGGACTTGGTTTGGCATAAATAAGTTCCTCTGAAAAGTGTATGTTATCGCTTGGAGACTATTACATGATAGGCTGCCCACTCGGTCTAATTTGCTGGATCGCGGTGTTGTTACAGGTGGCGCAGCGGGCTGTCTGACGGGATGTGACCATCTTGAGACTTCTCAGCATTTATTTTTATCTTGTGGTTTTTATGGATCTTTATGGCAGGCGGTGCGGTCCTAGCTTGGGGTGTCGGGACTGGATACTGAAAGCATTTTAGATCACTTTTATTAGTTCAGTCATTCAGCTGGAGGTTTACACGCAAGACGCTCATTTTTGCAGCTAGGTTGGCTTCTTTGTGTTTGGACTATTTGGAATGATCACAATAGTAGATTGTTTAATAATGTAGAAAATTCCATAGTTCAATTGTTAGATAAAGTAAAGCACACCTCGCTACGGTGGCTACTTGCTAGTAATGTTAACTTTGTTTTCGGTTTTAGTTCGTGGTAGTCACGCCCCTTGCTTTGTTTGGGCATTGACTAAGTGCTATTGTACTTGTGACATATTATAATTATTAGGAGGAGTCCCCTAGGTACACCTAGTGCTTGGGAGATTTCCAAAATTGTTAATATATACCATTTTTTATTGTTAAAAAAATAATTTAAACAGTACTTTATTCAACTTTTTTTTTATTCTTTAACAAATGTTTTTTTGACAAAAATAAACAATATTCATTCATTCAAAATTGATAGAGTACATCGATACAATACAAATCCAAATTCGCTAAAAACAAAAATGATGAATCTGTGAACAAACTCACAACATCCATGTTAATAACGTAAAATGGCAAAGTACATATGCCTACAAATATGACTATATTCAAGTCTCCGAAATACTCATGTCTTCGGATCTGCAACGTTGACGACGCCAAAGTCATTGATCAGACCTGCACTTGCTCAAAACTAATCTTTCAACCTGAATCAAATAAACACCGCACTAAGAAGGGAAATCAAAAACACACCGCACAAAGACGGGAAATCAAAACAAACAGAGTCGTGCAAAGACGACGAAATCATAAAAACAAACGAAAGAAAACTAAAAATATGTGAAATCACTTATTCAATTAGGATAAAAGGAAAAATAACTCGGAGGGGTGATTTTTGGGTTAAAATTGACCCTAAATCACCCCTCTAACAAGAAGAAGAAGAAGACAGGGGTGACGGCTAGGGTTTGAGAAGGAGAGAAGAGATAGTAAGTCTAATCAATTTTTTTTTTTTACTATCTTTAACAAATGTTTTAAAAACACTCTTTAACATGACCATAATTTATTATTATTATTATTGTAGAAAAAAATAGTTATTTACAATGCTACTTGTTAAGTAAAATAAAAAGATAATGCTGTCCTCAGTAAGGCCATATACTTTTCAATTTTCATCCATGCCATGGGATGAATGAATGATGCTCACACACACACACACCATGGCGTCACCTGCAACATAATTTTGTAGCAGAAAGTAATAATAACAACAATGAATTTGCTCGATTGTTTCAAGTTTCTGCATTTTGCAGAGATGATGCTTCATACGTGTACCAATTGTTTAACACACCACGCAATGCAATGCAATGCAATGCATCGCAATTAGCAAGAGATGTTTGTGTACGGTGTGTGTGAGATAAACATTTATTATTCTGCTCTCATAATTCACAGCTTTATTGATTCAAGTAATTAATTCTCAACCTGTCTCCTAAGTCAGAACCCTCTTGTTGATTCAAGTAAACAATTCTTCATTTTTTTGAGGAAGGTAAATTATTTGGTATACTCTATGTCCATTTAACGGTTTGAAAGAGAAAGAAAGAGATAGTGTGATACTAGGTGGTGGAGTTTAACATGGGGAAAGGTTAACCTTTCCAACCATGCCAAAAGTGACTTTTAACCTCCAAATGTGAGTCAATAAGTTGCAAAAGGTTTTTTTTTGTTTGATGGTTTTGACAAAAATAAATTGTTTAAAATATTTAATTAAACTTTGAATTACACCTCCTATCTGAAACAACACTACCATCTACACCTCCCATGCATGGATTTTAAAATAATATTAGTTGAGTTGATTTTAATTATAAAATTTAATAAAATATTTTTATTAATTATAGTTAGCGGAGTAGTTCACTGACGTGGAATTCGATATATTTTAAAATGATAATATATTTAAAGACATTTTTAAAAAATATATATTTTAAGACATTAAAAAAATTTACAATTAAAATGAAATGGAAGGAGTAGCTTATTTTATTAAGATAATAAATTATTCTAAAGTGACATTATATTAAGGTAAACAATATAAATTATTTTAGAATTTTCACTTTAGAATATCTATGCAATAATTCTTTTCGGTGTCAATTTTGATGATTTAATTTTTCTTTTTAAAAAAATAGTATTCATTAGTTATTAGTAGTTTAAACAAAAAAAACTATGTATAGATACAAAAATTAACAAAATCAACCTTTTTTTTTTGCATTTAACCGTCAAATTTCGATATTTATTTTCATTTTTATAAAACTGGGATTAAAAAGAATTGTAGTAAAAAAAAACTGGAATTAAAATGATATGTTTCAGTTTGCTACAAAATTAAACAACACCTTGGCGGGCCCATAACCACAACACTTAACAAATACAGATAAAGTGATAAACAACTATTGCGGGGCCTTTTTGTTTTGTTTTAAGTGTATGAACAAAAGGTTAAGATCAAGTAACTAGTCTATCATCTGGACCGTTAAATACATTTAATAATATATCTATGGTTTTAAAGCAACATGCACTATCATGGGAAAGGATTCATCTTTCCCATGTTAAACTCCACCGTGATACTATATATGTAATATATTAGGAAAAAAAAGGGAGAAAAAAATAAGATGTTGAATGTGTGTATGTAATATATTTCGTTTAATTTTTAAAGGAGTTAAAATTGATTTTAAAGCTATACAATTGAATTTGTTATGTTTGGTTCTTCTATAGTGTCTCCGTAATTGACTTTACGTGAAGTTAGAAATTGTAGTTCTTAGCTTCAATGATTTATTTTAATAGTAAATGGACAAATCTTAAATTTGAGAGGTTCCTAATTTAAGACGGTGTTTTTGAATCAATACAAATGTAAATATTTTTTTATAAATACTCATTAAACCGAAGAAGTTCTCGGCCTTGGACTATAACACTATTCTTTCACATTAAATTTTTATTAAAAAAAATATAACTTATAATTCTAAAACAACTCATATATACACAAATGTATACTCCTTTTGGCCTCTTAAAAAAACAAAACTATATACTCAAGTAAATCACTTTATCTAAAACTTTTTGTTCCATGTTCCATGTTTATGCCTAAACTAGGAGCAACAATTAACTTCAATTTACACAAAATTATTTTTCCACACAACATAAACAAAAATAGACATAATCAACCGAGCCACATCATACAACAAGATATAGATAAACATTGACACATTGCCTTCGTCTATATGTTTTCTTACCCAAATCATAATATTCTTATCCTAAATTAATTTCAAGTTAATTATTTCTACTTTAGACATAAACATAGAACATAAAAAGTTGGTTTCTATTTCACGTTTTTTATTTTATTTTATCCTAAATAAACATAACATTGTGGAATGACCTATAATCCCACCTAACGATTAACCCCAAGCTCTTGGAAGTGGCAAGATATTTTTGGGAAAATGACAATTTACATGCACGTGAAGATTTTCACCCTCTTTACCTCATTCATTTGTCTTCTCTTCTAATTGCCCTCCAATTTTTGGAAGTCCCATATGGACTTATCTTTCTAGTGTTTGAGATTTGTGTCACTCGTCTCAATTCATCCAACTTTTTCCTAAAATAATTTTATATAAATTGATTTCATTAATTTAATCATAGGTTTGATCAATATGAATATTGAATCCAAATTAAAATTGATTTTTCTAGACAAATGTTGGTCGATATAGTGCCAAAAATAACTCTTTAGTTACGGTTTGAGCCGTGGCAAAGTATACCAATAACATATAAAATGTTTTCCCCTCCCATGCATGTTTATTTGAATCTATTTTGACCACTAGATTGATCTCAAAATAAAATAAATATGATTATGCTCTATTTCAAACATTATTATTATTCATGATTTTCTCTCATGGAATTGATCTTATCCAAAACCCTCCGTTTGTAGAGATAATTTGTTGCGAATTCACACAAAACTCAAATCAATACTTTAATGTGTGGAATAAAATTAGGGGCAACAAAAAAATGATTAAAAAACACAAACAATAAAATAAGATAAATGAGAAGAAGAACACGACGATATTTGTTCATCCAGTTCAACCTAAATTGATAAGAAATTAGCCTTCAACAAATTCTCTAAGAACAAACCATAATTTTTATCTTTTTGCCGAATCTCTTGTGGTGGCCAAAAGATTGTTTTTCAAGTGTTTTCCAACCCTAGTTTCTATCCCAAAAGGAACCAATCTTTAGACTTTGATTTCCTAAGGATCACTCTTTTATTAAATCCTAAATTGCCTCACTTTTCACCTCTTGTTAGAACCGAAAACCAACGCCTTGTATATATAGGCATAACTCAGTTTGTCTTTCACTCCAAGCAACAACCTTGTGGACTACAAGACTTGTCAAGCAAGTAGGTGAAGCAAGTTTCTTGCCTTTCTTGCACTTCAAGAAACAGCCTTATAGCCCACATACCTTGCCAAACAAGAAACCCCTCCCCCCCCTATATTTATTATTTCTTGAGAAAAACAAGCAGCGTCTTCAACTTTCTTGAGAAACAAGAAAATAAATCCAAACAAGATTTTGAGTCACATACAACAATATTTTACCTCGAGTCTAAATTTATGGTGATTCCACTTTAACCATGAACCACCTTGCTCCTTACCCTTGCATTCAACTACATTAAGTAGTCGCACAAGGTTCCACTTTTACCTCTTCAAACTTTGAAAGCCCTCTTGAAGATCCTTGCACCCAACTACACTAGGATTTTTAGGTAGTTTTACAAGTTTCACCATGCCGTCTTCAGCTCCTGGTGTGATCAATTTTCATCTTCCTAAAGATCCCCTTACTTCTAATTAGACTTGGTATTTTAGGTAATTCTACAAGCAACACCGTATCTTCGTCAACCCCCCGGAGTTCACATATTCGTCCTCTTGAATAATTTCTTGCTCTCCTTTAGAGCATGACACACAAGGATTCCATAATTGTACCATCCCAATGTCACCATTTATCTGTTTCTAGTCTCACTAGTGGCAAACTTCGCCTTAAGTTGGGATTTCTTTACCTCAACTCCCAAATGTGTACATCAACTATGCCTTTCACCTTGTATCCTCCACCTATAAGGTGGATCATGAGTGTTATATCTACGCCTCTATAGATTGACCATAAGTATTCTTAGCATCATCTCCCAAAGATGATGTTAAGTGTTTAATGTCTCTCCAAATGAGCACCCTTTATATATGAAGGTTAACTTGAAATTGTCAAGGTGAGATAAAATAATATTTGTTGCGAATATTTGTTGAGGACACTTCGTGGTTTATCAAAAAATGAAAATTATATATTTCTCTTTGCAATAAATAACTAATATTAATATTGATAAAATAATAATTAATATTACACATTGAACTTTAAAAATGACAAAATAAAAATATATTTTTTTAATGTAAATATGGAAATTTATCTATGCTCGATGAATCCCTAGAGTCTGTTTTGAAAACCTATATATCGATCACACATTATTGAGAAATAAGATAAAAAAATTGTTCAAGATTTACATATATAATACTATATGATAATATATACATGTATAGTCGTGTTATTTTGAAAATTCACACTCCTAGTTGATATATTTTTTTAAATATTTTTTACTAGAAAAAAGACAATCCATTGCAAGTTTTTGAGTGAGGCTTTGATGAGTTTCTTACTCTAATTGCCGATAACCATTCATACTTCACTCCGCTCTACCACACCAACAACAAAAATTGTTATATAATTTACGTATGTAAACCAGATATTCTCTACGCATAATGGTAAATGCAAATGCCTTAAATCACATAGGATCACAATGTGGAACATTGCACACTAAATGATTAACAATTCATTCATTAACTAATTTTTATTTTACAGGCTAAAATAAATATTTTCCTCAACTTTTCAAGATGCAATTCACAGTCGAGCAGAGCAACGATTGAAAGATGTATTATTATGTCATATGATGTGAATTAGTGTTCTCTCAATTTGCATAATCAAACATCAACATATAATCAATTTATTTAATTAATGTTTATTTAATTTTCTTTTTGATAAAGTAACCATAGATCCAGAGAAAAAGAGGATCACCTCTTTACAAAACTAAAAAGCATTCTCTAAAACAAGTACTTAAGGAGACATCCCCACCTCAACCCAAAATACTTTTTCAATGCTTTTTGCGACAAATATAGGTCCCATAGAAGGTGTATAGAAAGAGATAGCCACAAACACACATCAAATACCTCTCAACTAGTCCCATTCCTTTCCCAAACCCATAATCCAAACACACTTCAAAACAAAAAGCAAACCAACAAAACTTCAAAAAATAATAGAGAAAAGGCCTATTTTAGTTTCTAAGAAAAACTTTTAGTGTCTAGGAAAAACTATGAGATCAAATTAGGTATTTAAGATAATTATAAATAACTTTTAATCATTGAGAAAATAAAACCCGGACAACGTAGTTCTGAGACTCAATATTTTGATGTCTTCTTCCTTAGTTTGAATAAATTGATTTTTGTTAAAAGTGAGTTATATCAAAAACATTTGAATTTAAAAGTTAATTTTAGAATAAAAAACTCCAAATTTTAATTTTAAATTAGAATAAATTTTGGAAACAAGATCAATAATTCATGAAATCAAACAAACATATCAAAATGAATCTGTACATTTAAAATTAATTTTAAATTATCGAAAAATTAAACCAAACATACACTAAGTTGTTCCATTTTCCTCTAAAAATACGTTGTTTCATTTTTGTTTCTCATAAACTAAAAATTACTTTTATAAACCAAATTAGGTCTCACAATATTTCTCATACTAAATTTTATCTTCATTCAAAATAATATTAAAGAAGAAGGAAAATGCTAACATATGTTTGACACATGTTAATGAACTTATCTTCATTCAAAATAATATAAAAAAAGAAGAAAAATGTTAACATATGTTCGACACATGTTAATGAACTAAATCTTTTTTTGGTAGTGGTCGAGGTTTGAACTCCGAACCTTACATGTATTATACATTGTCGTTATCAGCTGAACTAAACTCATGATGACTAAATCTAATATCATGTTTAAAAATCATCCATTTAATATTTCAAAAAAAATAAAAATGTTTAGATCAATCCAAAATTATTTATTTTAGAATCTTTAACACGTGTCCTCGAATATAACTTAGCAAAATCCAAGAATAAAAGAAAAAAACTTTGCCATCCTCTCAATGCCTTGGAGACTGCAAGTTTAAATTTTGCTAGCTTCTCTCAAAACTCAAAAAATATTTGCTATATTCTTCTGCATACACACACACCTCCCCACTACCTCAAAAATCCAAATAAACCACATGCTCTCTTTCTCATTTCCCTATATCTATACATCTTTTCATCATCACAACCACCAACCCTATCTCTCATAACACAAACTTCAAACTCTTTCAAACCCTTTATTCTTCTTCTTCTTCTACTAGTTTTTCTCTCTAAGCCTTAAAAATCAAACTTTCTTCTTCATACCTCAACGCAAAAACATGATCACTTTAACAGATTTCTACCATGTTATGACAGCAATGGTGCCACTTTATGTAGCTATGATCTTAGCATATGGATCAGTAAAATGGTGGAAAATATTTTCACCTGATCAATGTTCAGGAATCAACCGTTTTGTAGCACTCTTTGCTGTTCCACTACTTTCATTCCATTTCATAGCATCAAACAATCCTTACAAAATGAACCTTAGGTTTTTAGCAGCTGATACACTTCAAAAACTCATAATCTTGGCTCTTCTTGCAATTTGGAGCAATTTTGCCAAAAGGGGTTGTTTAGAATGGACTATAACACTCTTTTCACTCTCAACACTTCCAAACACTTTGGTTATGGGAATTCCTTTACTTAAAGGAATGTATGGTGAATTTTCAGGTAGTTTAATGGTACAAATTGTTGTTCTTCAATGTATCATTTGGTATACTTTGATGCTTTTCATGTTTGAGTTTAGAGGAGCAAGGTTGTTGATTTCTGAACAGTTTCCTGACACTGCTGGTTCCATTGTTTCAATCCATGTTGATTCTGATGTCATGTCATTGGATGGTAGAACACCATTGGAAACTGATGCTGAAATCAAAGAAGATGGTAAACTTCATATCACTGTTAGAAAATCTAATGCTTCAAGATCAGATATTTACTCAAGAAGATCACAAGGTCTTTCTTCAAATACTCCTAGACCTTCTAATCTTACTAATGCTGAAATTTACTCTTTACAATCTTCTAGAAACCCTACTCCTAGAGGCTCTAGTTTTAATCATACTGATTTTTATTCTATGATGGGTGGTGGAAATGGAAGAAACTCAAACTTTGGTGCTAATGATGTTGTTAATAATTATGGTTTATCTGCTAATTCAAGAGGTGTTACTCCAAGACCTTCTAATTATGAAGAAGAAGCTAATAATAATGCTAAGAAATTCAAAAACTATCCTGCACCTAATCCAGGAATGTTTTCTCCTACTAATAATGGTAACAAAAATGTTGGTTCTAATGTTAATGTTAAGAAGAGTAATGGTCAAAGTCAACAGAAACAAGAAGATCTTCATATGTTTGTTTGGAGTTCTAGTGCTTCACCTGTCTCTGATGTGTTTGGTGGACATGACTTTGGTGCTCATGATCAGAAAGAAGTTAAATTGAATGTGTCTCCTGGAAAAGGTTGGTTTTTTATCTTTATCTTCTTAGACCTTGTTTGGATAAACTACTTATTTAAGTGTTTTAGTATAAGTACTTATGTATAAGTTGTTATTATAATAAGCTGTTTTTATCTCTATAATATAATAAAAGATGAAAGAAATTCAAACTGTTCTTGTGTATGCTATAATATGTTTTTGTAAGCTATTATGAAAATAAGCTGAAAATAGTTTACGGACCTTTCATAGACTATTTTCAGTCTATGAAAATAAGTTTTCATAGACTAAAAATAGTTTACGGACCTTGCATATGAAAATAGTTTTTATGTTCATATGCTTTTCAAAGCAGTATCACAAGTCTTTATGTCAGTAGATAAGTTTAAATAGCGAATTCTAAGATGCCTTAAAGTTTGATTTTTTACATGTTAGTTTGATTTTTATGTTGGTTTTCATTTTCTTTTCTAGTTTTCTTATATGTATGTTTGTTTGTGGTGTTTGATGAATTAGTGGAGGGTCATAGAGACACTCAAGAAGACTATTTAGAAAAAGATGAATTCAGCTTTGGAAATAGAGGAATGGAAAGGGAAATGAATCAACATGAAGGTGGTGAGAAAGGTGGAGATGGAAAATCAAAAGTTATGCCACCAGCTAGTGTGATGACTAGGCTTATATTGATTATGGTTTGGAGAAAACTTATCAGAAATCCAAACACTTACTCAAGCTTAATTGGTCTCACTTGGTCTTTGGTTTCATTCAGGTATATTTTTTCATGAAAATCTATGCATATCTTCCACATTGCATATGTAAAATTTCATGTTTTTTTCATCCTAATCACCCGAAGTAGTAAAAATTTCACCGATTTTGGTCGTTAATTTGAAATCGAACGACTATTATATATTAGCCGAATTAGTTTTAAAAGATCTTGGTCGTTCATTTTTGATCAGATGGTTGCATTTTTACTGCATCAATTGTGAGCGATTATGGTCATCTGATCAAGATCAAATAATCTATATTTTTTTAAAATTTAAAATACAAAATTAGATATTTGAACCGTCTAATGTGTTTACTACATGAATGCGTGCAATCATTGACGAAAGGGAACCAAATTCTTCATATTGATTCCATTTTGATTGATTATAGTTTGGTTATGTTGTATATTGCAGGTTTCATATTGAAATGCCTGCCATTATAGCAAAGTCTATTTCCATACTGTCAGATGCAGGACTTGGCATGGCTATGTTCAGTCTTGGTCAGTTTATCATCTTTTCTTTATGTTACTATTATCTTTCAAAAATAATTTGACTGAAAACCAATTTAAAAAAGATATTTGAAACAGAATATTTTTACTTGTTCTGACAATTTCTTTTCCTGAAAAAGTAAAAGATAGAGCATAAAAGATCTTTTATGATATTCCATTCTAATTTTGATAATTATTGTTATCATTATTAATAAATGCTTTGTTTGACAAAGCAAGCAAGCAAAGGTGGAGTGGAGTGGAGTGTGTGTGATAACTTGAGAAAAAGTAAACAGTATAATGTTATGATAATGTGCTTGTTACTTTTTCAATCTTTTTTCACTCTTTTAAGGAGTATATGATATTTTAATTTTTTAACTTTGTTAGACCCTATAATCATACTCTCTAAATATTGAAATTAGAAAAAAAACTCTTAAGTGTGCAATTAAAGGCTTCTTTTTTACATTTTTTTGGGTGGAAAAAATTGAATTTTTTAGAAAATAATTATTTATATAAGTTTTCACATGTTTGTTACAAATTTTATAAAAATAAGAATCTGAACAAAAAGAAATTAAAGCTTGTTTCAAATAATAATCTGTTTTGACTATTTTTTATTTAAAAAATTATATTTGATGATTTATTTTTTTAAAATTAATTTTTACGCTTCTTTTTTTTTAAAAAAAAAAATCTTAAAAAATTAATCTATAAATTATAGAATATCGAGATCACTTTTTTATATAATATGTTACAATCGGACCTTACTAACAAATGATACATTAGACGATTAAACTATCTAGCAAAAACACGTTTAAAGATCAAACTGATTAATAAAAGACGTATTAGGTATTTTTTTTTTATAATTTTGATAAATTTCTTTACTCCTATTTTAAATTGGCAAATGTTAACCTGTGCCCTCAAGGGCATATGTTAAGGGATTTATTATAGAAATATACGTATTAAAAGTCGTGCATAAGAAGTTAAATTATCATGTTTTTCATTGCAAAATTACTCATTTTAGGTTCCTTAACATGTGCCCTTAGGACATAAATTAACACGACCCTTTTAAATTTTACGATAACTTTTTGGCAAGTTTGTGATGTGATGAGGTGTGGTTAGTGGTGGTAGTGATGATGAAAGATGATTCACAAAGAGAAATGTGATTGACTGAAGATACATAGTGGTGATACTAATTGATTGGCATGCTTTGCCTCCTCTTTGGCATGCTTGTTTTGACAGGTTTGTTCATGGCTTTGCAACCAAAAATCATAGCATGTGGAAATTCCATTGCAGCTTTTTCAATGGGTGTGAGATTCCTTGTTGGTCCAGCTGTCATGGCAGCTGCTTCATTTGCTGTTGGACTCAAAGGTGTTCTCTTTCATGTTGCCATTGTGCAGGTCTTGTTTCTTTTCTCTGTCTTCTTTTTTGTTCCCTTTTAACATAACCAATACAATATTCATTGCATGCCCTCCAAAAAATTCCTCTCTTTTTTTTATTCACTTTTATGACATTTATATAGTTATATATTTGTGTAGTGTGTGTTTCTACCTCTGCCAAGATAAGTTAGTTTATTGTTGTTTAAATAAATAGATTTCAGTGGTTGGAATTTATTGGTACAAAAATATATGCACACTATGGTATCTTTACAAATAACATTCTTTAGCTATGAAAAACAAACAATTAACTCATTTAAAAAAGCAAATATCAAATAGTTATTAAAAAAATCAGGGAAGTGATTTTTAAATAAAGTGGCATCAATGGTCATTTTACAACAAATGCCGGTGAATTTGAACTTTAATTCTCGAGATTACATAGCCTCTCTTTGGTGTAGCTTTTGGAGAAGCTAGACACCCGTTTGGGGTAAAACTGAAATTTCTAACTTCCCATTCCACCCGTTTGAGATGTGGTTTTTTACCTTTTGTGGTTTTAAAACTTTAAACCAAAAACACACATAGTCAAATTCTTACCACCGAGACATTGTGAAAAAAAGATTATTAATTGACCCTTACATATTCTAAAAAGAGAATAATTCTTCTTTATAAAATGTGTGCTACATTTTCAAATATTTGCACAAATCATATAAATATATATTTGTGCAAATATTTAAATAATAATTAATTATTTTCATGAGTGGTTTATAATAAATAATTAAATTTAAATTCATATAAAAAATATATATCTTAATATTAAAATTGAGGATTTTTTTTATATATCTCTAGTGTTTGTAATCATATTTGTACAACAAACGGTTGGAACCACATTTAACATGTTTGTTTGTCTGTCCAATTTGGCATCTAATTGCCAAAAAACAACAGGCAGCTCTTCCACAAGGAATTGTCCCATTTGTCTTTGCTAAGGAATATAATGTACATCCTGATATTCTAAGCACAGGGTGAGTATTTAATAATTAAGAATTTTTTTTTCCTACCCTTCATTATTTTTCTTCAATTTTCTCTCTTTTAATGCTAACCAATGAAACTAATTTCGGTGAGAATGCAGTGTCATTTTTGGGATGTTGATTGCATTACCCATTACTCTTGTGTACTACATCTTAATGGGGCTATGAATGAAATGAAATGATGGATATGATTTCATAAGATTCACGTGTGGGGATGGCATATTCCATGCAAAGACTTGGTTGGTTGAGGATTGTTGAGCATGCCACACACAAAAGAGAGAAAAGAAAAAAAGGTGTTAAAGGAGTAGAAAAGCATCACGAGAATTGAATAGGAGGAAGCCAAGAATTTATTTTACTTTTTTCTATCTTTGTATTTGTTTTTCCTTTTTTTTTTTTTGTAATGAACTATCATTTCTTAGTAAAAATGTAAAATCTTGATTGTAGCTAGCTAATTTACAAAATTATTATCTTGTGCTCTAATATTAAAAATTGACCCATAATAAAAAAAAATAGAAATTTCTGAAAGAAGAATTATCTTCTATTTAAGTTGTAAATAACGTCAGTAACATAAAATAATAGTTATGCTTTATTTAAAAAAAACAAAATAGAAATAATAGTCATTCGGACTAACATAAAAAAGATTCATATTCTAATCATTTGAAGGCGTTGTTAAGAGGTTTTGAAATGACTTTGGGGTTGTAAGCGAACTTTCAGAAAAGTTCATTGATAGGCGTTAATGTCCCAAGAGACTTTATGGAAGTGGCTTGTGGTTTCTTGCATTGTAGAGCGGGTAGTATTCCGTTCAAGTACTTGGGGTTGCCGGTGGGAGCCAATCCAAAAAAGGTTTCGACTTGAGAGCCAATGTTGGATCAATTGAGAAATAGGCTTAACTCGTGGGGAAGTAAATATGTGAGTATATGAGGTACAATTGTACTTCTTAATTCTGTATTGATTGCAATTCCTATTTTCTTTGTGTCATTCTTGAAAATTCCGGCAAAAGTGGTGAGAATGGTGATCCGTATTCAAAGAGATTTTCTTTGGGGAGGTGTTGGAAGTGGTCGAAAGATTTGTTGGGTTAATTGGAGGAAGGTTTGTCAACCAAGAAGCAAGGGAGATTTAAGGGTTAGAGATGTGAAGGTGGGGAACATGAGTCTCTTGGCTAAGTGGAAATGGCATTTACTTCAAGAGGAGCTATCACTTTGGAAAATTGTGTTGGTTGAAAAGTATGAGGACAATATTAGTGGTTTTACACTACTAGAGGGGGCTAGATGGCCAAGGTTCACTTCGGAGTGGTGGAAGGATTTGATGACTTTGGAGAGAAGTGTAGGGGAGAATTTATTAACGAATAGGGTGGTACGAAGGGTGGCTAATGGGAGGAAGACTAGTTTTTGGAATGAGAGATGGATCAGAGACCTACCCCTATCTTATTCCTTTCCTCGACTTTATTCTATTTCGACTCAAAAAGAGGCCAAGGTAGGGATTTGTGGAGATCTACAGATGGTGGGTGTCTTGGAACCTTTGTTGGAGGAGACACCCATTTCATTGGGAAGGAAATCTAATTCAAAATGCATTGGCTCTTATTGATGGGGTTACTTTGGGGGAGGAGGAAGATGTGTGGGTGTGGACGTCAGAAGAGGGGGGAGTGTTCTCGGTTCGCTCTTCTTATAGAGTGTTAGAGGAGATTTTATTATTAGACGAAGGCTTGAGTTCCTTAAAGGAAGGGGTGTTTGGTAAGTTATGGAAGAGTCCGACTCCGTCTAAAGTTATGGCGTTTTCTTGGAAGTTACTTCTTGATCGTATTCCCACACGATCAAATCTTACGTTCCGTCACATTTTGGACCAGGAGGAACCATGTTCTTGCGTAGGGAGGAGACAACAACACACATTTTCTTGCATTGTGAGGTTGTTTCTATGCTTTGGCGCAAGGTCTTGAATTGACTTGACGTTAATTTTATCACCCCACAAAATATGTTTGTCCATTTCGATTGTTAGAGTGGGGAGGTAACTTCGAAACGGCTAAAGAAGGGTTTTTAGTTGATTTAGCATGCAATGAATTGGAAAGAAAGAAACGAAAGGATCTTTAAAAACCAATTCAAGAATTATGATGAGGTGGTGGATGACATTAAAGCTTTGTTTTGGTGTTGGTCTATGAGTATACTAAGGATTGCAACATGCCTTTATTATGAATGGTGTTGGAACTCGAGAGAGTGCTTAAAGAGAAGGTGATGGCTGGTGATTTTTTGGCACATGTTTTCGATAATTTGTGGTTGTTTGTTGGTATTGAAGCGAGCGGTTGTTAGTGTTTGTAACATAGGTGGTGCGGGTGCATGCTTCGATTTTAGCCATTTGTTTGTGTTTTTTTATTTTTGTTTTGTTAGGGAGGCTTCATGTGCCTATTGCTTTCGTTTCTAGCTAGTTTGGCTTCTGTTTGTACTACCTTGCATTTTGCATTTCTTGTGCTAGGCTTTTATAAGAAATATGACGTTTCAAAACCAAAAAAAACATCAAAATACAACTTCAAGCTGATATATCCCTTAAAAAAAACTTCAAGCTATTATAATTATCAACATTTTTGCTACTTTAAAAGATTCATCATTTTAACACTTTTTGACGCAAATTCATCAACCAATTTCTAAATTTATAATGTAATTTTTTTGTTTTCCCTCCATTTGAGGGTTTACACCCCTGATCGTATTGCCCCCTTTCCATCTTGTGTCCACTATTTTTTCCCCTCTTTTCTGCCATTGATCCTCTTTCCTATCCTAAGGCTTTGCCATCAAGGCCATCAGTCAGCATATATGCACATGGAAATGTATCAAATTCGGTGAACAACAACAAAAACAACAACAAACTACATTCGCACATACAGTTGTCCAACATGATCTAGTTTCAGTTCATCTATTAAAACCTTGCATTAAGGGAGATTTTAGATATGTTATAAACTCACTCAGGTTGTGTATGAACGTGGAGTGGAGGTTTGTCAAAATAATCTACACGGTAGATTGGTTACGAGCAAAGGTGACACACCATCAACATCTTATGACTTAACTATGAAGCTTCAACAAATTTGGAAGAATTTTGGCCAATGGCGTTTGATTTCCCTAGGCTAGGAATTCTTTGAATTCCATTTAGCTTCTAATGATGATAAATTGAAGGCTTCATCCGTTGGCAGTTACAATCTTAAACAAGGTTTGCTTCGGCTTTCTAAACGAGAACCAAATTTTAATCCATACTCGCAAAAATAAACACATGTCCAAGTATGGATTCACCTTTTGGATCTTCCCCAAGAGTATTGGCTGCACCAAACATTGATGGAAATTTCCAATGGCGTAGGCACACAGTTATTGATTGATGAGGCCACCAAGAAGCGGGCATTAGATTATTATGCTAGAATACTGGTTGATGTTGATTTTCCCAAACATATTTTTGAAGGAGTTATCGTCAAACGTGAAGGCTATGTGTTCTATGTCAATGTGGTCTATGAACGACTCCCAAAATTTTGTTCAAATTACTTCACCAATGGGCACTCAGTGCCCCTTTATAATAAGCGGCACCTAAAGAATAAGGATGACAAGTCTAAGCCAACAAAGCAAAAAGAGAAGGATGATTGACCTCATAAGGAGGTAACAACGCCATCTCTTGTTGAGCTAAACGACGAGATAACCAATGCCATAAAAGGTGAGATTCCTCCCCTTGGTAATGATCAAGAGGCGCATAATAATAACAATTACACATAAAAGGAGATTCCTGCTCATATTAACAGTGATATCAAGGTTTCACACCAAGACTTGGACAATGTTCAAGAAAGTGAACATGCTAAGACAAATGCAAATTCTGATGATACAGACTTTGAAGTTGTATCTTTAGCACAACCTATTTTGATAAAGGTTGTGACAAATGATATTAAACTAATTAAGAAGGTTTAGGCAACAACAAATAGTTCAACTTTAAATGATAGCGAGGATGGATTTACTTCTGTAATAGCTAAGAAAACTAAGAAAATACAAATAAATCTAAAGCTCTCTCGTGCAACCGAGACACACAACACCCGTTCTAGGTGTACTATTTCATCAAATTCACAATGAAGTTACTTTTTTGGAACATTTGGGGCATATGAAACCCTTGTTAGTCTATATGACGAACTAGAAAATACACTATGGGGTGAATAGTGTTTTTTGTTTTTCGAAAGGTTTTGCGAAAGCGTGGATTACCAAAAGTATGACTATTGAATTCGTGTGTGATGATTATAAAAAAATTAAGACAATGTATTACTAATAAGATTCAAAGCTAAATTGAGAGGTTCAAATAATGAATCTTAGGAGCAAATTAATAATCAATACACATACATTCAAATTGCAAAACTAAACAATCTCAAACCATAACTATTAACAATAAATGAAACTAACAACTAATGAACGCAAGGTATACGAATCAATTCCATGAAGCTTACTTTCTACTTGATTTTGATGATATTGAATTTGAAAGAATCTCAATTGAAGTAACTGAGATTAGGTTAAGAAAACAAAATAATTCACAATCAAATCAAGATAACTTCAAGAAATGAAATCATATACAAAAGTTAATGCGGAAATCTAAAAGGATAGGGAAGAGAAGAAGACCATGATTTATAGAGGTTCCCCCTTTTGTCCTCACTTTGGGGTACATCCTCTCTTTGTGATAGAAAACGTCTTTATCACGATCTTCCACTATTATGAAAAATGTTTACAAATTGTTGTGATTACAAAAGATTCCTTTAATTCCCCAATATTCAATCCCGAGCAACCACAATACCACCAATCTTCAAGTCCTCTTGAAATTGAAAAACCTCTAGGTCTTCAAAACTCAACCTTTCATGCAATTCCCTTAATTGCTTCCCTCAAATTCATCTTTGCTATGTCCAAAGCTTGGATCCTCTTGAACCTTTGAGAAGATTAGAAACAATCCCCACAATTCCCCTTGGAGGTGAAAATAGATTCTTCATTTTCTTTAGACCCTTGATCCTTAATAAAGTTCCTTGAAAGAAACCAATGTACAACTCCTATAACACCCTAGCAATCTATGTCTCAATTTCTAAAAAGATCTTATAAAAAATGTTAATTTCAAGAACAAGTAGAGAGGGGGGGTTGGAAACTCAAGAGTGATATTTGCAAATTGATCTAGCGAGTTGGAAGGTGTGTGTGTGTAGCTATATAAAGATATGAGTGATAAGTGCAATTTTTGTGGCAAAACCAACGACATGTTTCGAATCATAGTAAGTGTCGTTTGATTCAGACACGTGAAAAATAGGAATACGAAGTTATGAATATTGATACGAATCGAAGAACATGTGATTCGATTCAGGATTTTCCTGATGAAGATTGATACGATCAGGATTGTATAGGAAAGGGAATGAATCGAATCATTGATGATGTGATTCGAATCAAGTATGTTACGAATCAAGTTGTATACATGATACGATTCAGAAACACACGAACAACCAAGAAAAAAACAGAGAACTCCAATGAATTGATTCACGGTTTGATTCATATGGATTGAAAATAATTTTTGGCTTAATTGAACTGCAGGTCCCTTAACTTAATTCTCTATTTCGGTTTGGTCCCATAACTCTTAACTTTTGCAAACTGGTCCCTCAACTCACTTATTGTTAATCAATATGGTCCCCTCAAAAAGTAGATCGTTGGATAAAGGAGGTTTACCAGATTTTATAGTGCATCACCAACACCTGATTTATTTACTTTCTTCTTCTTCTTCTCTCATCTATATCTTCATTCAACCTTCATCAATCTTCATCATCTTCATAAAATAAAATAAAAATTCAAAAAAAAATTCTTTCAAAAATAAATCATTACACAATTTTTTTTGCTCCTCATTTTCTCCATATCATTTTTATCAATCTTCTTACAAAAACTCAATGATCTTCCTCATCAACAAACCAGAAACAACAAAAAAAACCCATAAAAACAATACACAAAAAATAAAAAAACCTAAAATCAACAATAACAACAACAACAACAACAAAAATCGAATCCAAAAAAACTTTAATCACTTCCTTCCTCCCTCTACCGCTGCCATAAACCCATTTTTGATGTCTTTCTCAAATCCCATCTTTCATAATCGAGGTTGAGATCTCACGTACAGTACAGAGAACTCAAACCCATACTCTTCCCCCATTTCGATCTATCGTGCTCCAAATCCCCATTTCAAAACGCTAACAGAGAACTCAAATTCACGACTTGGTCTATCTCAGACCCTTTCTCGAGCTCTCGCTGACATTTACCTCAAAACACCCTTTCTCAGACCCTATCCTCTTTTCTTTGATTTTCTTTTTAACTTATTGAAAATGGGTTCAACTGGGTAATCAACTTCTTTAATTAAGGTTGAATAATTATTAATTCTGAGATTTGAAAGAAAAAAAAATTTCTTTTGTTTCCTTGTTGTAGTGATTTGCTTATGATGTAAAAAAAAGAACAAAAATCGAAGCATTTTGTAGAGATGTGCAAAGAATTTTGAATGGAACATGATGAGTAATAACTGGTTTTGTTTTCATTCTTCTATTTGGGGTGCTAAGGCTTATGATCATTATTGATGATTATTGTTTGTTGTGGAAAACATGTAGCGATGCTTTGCTTTTTTAGTTTTTATGTTTGGACTCTTTTTCTGCAATTTCAATTTCAGCTTGTGGTTGAAGATGATGCATTTGATAAATGGTCTCCTCTGGGTTGTGCTTGAATTGAGCTTGTGGTTGAAGATGATATATTTGATAAATGGTCTCTTCTGGATTTTTATGATGAAGATGATGAAATTTGCTGGGTTTAGTGATGAAGAAGAAGAAAGTAAATAAATTAGGTGTCGATGATACACTATAAAATCTTATAGACCTCCGTAATCTAACGTTCTCTTTTTTTAGGGGATTAAAATTATCAAAATTGGACCAAATTGAATAAAAGAAATAAGTTAAGGGACGTGTTTGAGAAATTTAAGACTTATGAGATCAAATTGAATAAAAGAAATAAGTTAAGGGACTGACAGATCAATTAAGCCATAATTTTTCTATAAAACTTGACACAAACTTGACACACATGACACAATGTATGAACCAAGATCAAGGATTGCTAGGTGCTTTAACATATGTTAAACACTATAACCAAATGAACAATAAACATCATAAAAAATAACTAGAACCTAGCCTGAACAAACATCATCAAAACAAAACCTAACACTAAAGGAAACTTCATTCTCCCCCTTTTTTATGATGTCAACCAAATGTTGATGATGTTGGCTTAACTCTCCATAAAACATAGCATACAAGAAACCAAGCAAGCATGGCATATAAACATCATAAGGTATAAGGAATTAATCACAAGCATTGCAATCATAAAAGGCATAAGGAATTAATTACAAATATTACAATCATAGCAGAAGCATTCATAAACACACAAAACATAAATAGAAAAAAAAATCATAAACATAGTCATTTTCTCCCTTTGACAACGTAAAAAAGGGAATGTGCATAATAGGTTAATTATTACAGAACCATGCCTCAAGGAAAAATGTCTTAAGCAAATAAAAGTGCAGAAAGCATAAATGAGACATCATTGAGCATCAGAAGGACCATCCTGGTTTGGGTTAGAGTAAGGTGATTAGAAATAATGGGAAGGTGACAGACCCACAATTGTAGCATTCTCCCATCTTTGGATATAGGCTTTCATCTCCCTGAATTGGACATCATGAGCATCAAACCCCTGATTCAACTCCTTAAACTGGACATCATGAGCATCGAACCTTTGAGTCACAAACAACTGCATGTTCCTCATTCCATCAATCACACCATCCAAACTCACTATAGGTGCAGAAGGCTCATATTAAAGATCACTCTCTTCATCCTCATACTCTATATCCTCCATGTCTTGATCAATGCCTTCCTCCAACTCAGCTTTTTCCCTCAAATTATTCTTGTACATGGCTTCAACCATTTATGTAGGGGTTCTTGTAGGAACAATGACATGATCATAAAGCCAGGTTTCACACCTATCTGTTGGAACAAAATAAGTTTAAACAATGTCTCTTGAGTTTTTATGATAACAAGGTATTAAAAGATCAATTGGATATGCTAATAATTGTTCAAGTGTGCAGGACCATAGACAAAAACTTACAACGTCTTAATCATGTATTGGTTTTGAAAGAACAAATGTAGAGCAAATAATATTCAAGAGAAGTTAAGTATCAAGTCAGAATTTGAAGAAGTCAGACTCTGATGACAACCCAGAAGTCGGACTAGTTAGACTCTGAAGATCACCAGAAGCTGGACCTCAGACTCTAGAAGCCAGACTCTGGATAGATGAAGACCAAAGGTGTAGAAGACTATGCAAGATGAAGCAATGATAGTTCTGAAGTTTCAGAGAGTCAATGGATGCCGTTTTCGTTAAAGGACAATAGTACGACCACTACCTACAACATTCTCATGTGCATTGTACGAAGCTGCAGTTGCGTCTCCTTTGGAAAAGAATTGTTAATTTCTTATCAAGGAAGGGTTTCAAAATAATTCCTTTATAGGACATTAACCAAATCAATTATGCTTGATTTGTTGGAAAAGAACTTTAATGATGTGTGGCACTCTTCAACGTCTCTTTTCAACTTCTATATAAAGGATTGAAGACTTGAAGAAACTACAAGACTACAATATATTTTCATAGTGCGATTACTCTATCAAAATCTATACGCATCAAACAATTAAAATTTCTTATTAACTTTCGCATCTTAGAAATTCTTAAGTCTAGAGTCTGAATTGTGTTGTATTTTGTGAACACCTATGATTGTACATCAAGTGTTCAAACCAAACAATTTTCTTTGTAATCTTTATTTGTTAGAAGTTTCTTGCTTGTGTTCACCCCTATTTGAAGAACTACCACAACAATGGGTACGAATCTAAAATTCTTCAAGGAGGTACAAATCTTGAGAGAAAAAAAATCGAACAACAACATGTCAGGAATCTGTTGAATCCAAATTCACCAAAGCGAATCCCTCTTAAATCCAGAAATAGCAAGAAACCACAACAACATTTGGCCGGGAAATCAAAGCTCAGTTCCTTCGATTTTGCGCGTTCAGAATCAGAGAAAGCATCGATGGTAGCGAAACATGAATAGTGAATAGCCACTTTTGCAAAGAAGACGGAATGAAAGAAGAATCAAACACAAGGAATTGAAAGATAGAGGATCACGGTGAGAGGAGAGAGATGCAGGATAAAAAAATTAAGAAAAAAACATTAATGATCAGATGTGAATTACAATTGTATCCCGGAGTTTTGATATTTTTTAAAAAATAAAAATTGGGTTTTTCGTCCAAATGAAATGGTGTTGGTTGCTACAATAGACATTTATATATATATATATATATTTTATATCCGCTGCACGTAACTCTGAACATTGATTCAGATTCTGAACTCTATCAGAAGTTGAATCTTGGACTTAGTTAAGAAGAAGAAAAATCTAACACAGTTCAAATTCTCCTTATTGTATTTTTCTCACCTTCACTATGATCATAATACCAATTGCTGCTTGAATCCTTGTAGTAGTGGATCTTGCCAAAAACCCTAGCGTCCAATTCACTCTATCATAAGAAGTTGGGAGAAAACTAGACTGACTCAACATCTGATTTTTCCTAAAGATTTTGGACACAAGAAAGGGATAGGGAAGATCATTCCTTTGATCCTTCATGTTGCATTTTTGAGCAATTAAAGGGTTTCTATAGAGAAACTCTCTGTAACAAGTGTTTGGTTTCGGCCTACCATATAACCAATTATATGAAAATTGCTTTTCTGATATCAGGAATGTCCAAATAACACATGAAAATTTCTAAAAAGCTCCCGGCGGTAGTTAACTACCGTTCCTCAAACCGGCAACAATTAACTACCGCGGGCAACTACCGCTGAGTTCATTTCTATACAACCTAAGTATGTTTCCTTGTACCATTTCTTTTCTCTGTCTTCTTTTCTTCTTCCTTTTCCACTTAGATCTGGAAACAAAACTACTTCAACAAACTCAGTAATCAACAAATCCTCCTTGTACAATGAAGGTACAATTTGTGGAAAAGAATATGGGCTATGTTATTTGTGATTCAATTGAAAAAGATTCTTTTTCAATCCAGTATTTCAAAATTTATAACGAGCAAACCCAGAATTCAAATATTAGGGATCTTAAAAAATCAATTGACAACAATCATATGCCTGTGACGCATCTGAAAGAAATCGAATAAAAAATTAAGGTTTGGCTGAAGGGAAAATTGAAACCACTTATTGTGATATTCAAATTCAACCCAAATTTGGAGTTTTAAGATTCAATTAGATGGATTTGAGATTGAAACAAATGGATTACATATTTGGTACAAATTTGCGAGAGGAATTTGTTATTGGTGATGATTTAAAGGGGAAAGCTTTAGTTTGATTTAAAACTGAGAATATATTTCTTAGGCTTTGGCTGTGAGGAAGTTTACTGCCTTGAACTAAAAATGAATTCAGCGGTAGTTAACTACCGCTGGGGCCATGGGTAGTTATCTGCTGTTTATTTTTTCCAACGGTCCGTTGGGGGTAATTTCATCATTTATTTGTGTTTTTAGGAAACATTTGATGTCAAAAAAACAATGATCTAATTCTATAGAGTTTGATTCCTGAACAGAACTAAGAAAGAATTATATGCTAATTAACCTTGAGACCCAAGGTTTAGCCTAACTAAGATTTCCATTATCTTATTTACGTGTTTGGACAAAAAATATTTGTAAGAATAATGTTTGATATATTTTCACATATAAAATATTTTTATTAAAGGTCTAACGACACAGTTTGTTGTCCGTTTTGCCTTCTTTCATGTGTAATTAATAATTAATAATTAATATATATATATATATATATATATATATATATATATATAATTATTCAAAAACAAGGGATACGTATGTTTTATTGGAGCAACATGAAAAGAGAATGGAACAATTATATATATAATATATATATATATAAAGGAACAAAATAATAAAACTTTTTAGTGTACTAACTAGCTAGGTACCATTGGATTTTTGCTTTATAAAAAGGAAAAAGCTAGCTAGGTACTACCAGTGATGTAACTGAATATATTATCCGCATACATGAAATTTGTACAAGATATTAATTTAGAAAGGTTGTGTATAAATTTGCTTAAGAAAACAAGCACTACAAAACATTTTCGTTTTAAAAAAATCAAATGTAAAAAATCAAATCACTACATTATCAGTGAAGCCAGACATTGCAAATGCAATTACGATAACTTTAGTTCCTTTAATATTGAAGTTGTTAATGTAAAATAAGACTAGGACTATAATAATAACATCAAGTAGGAGCAGCTTTTACATGAAAAATGTCATTTTAAAGAATGATTTCTCATTTGTTTTTTAGTCAACTAAATCTAATTTCACTTTTCTTCCTTTATGGATAGTGCCCACATTATAGAATATCAACTTGGCAAACACTTCTACTTAGTTTTTTCGAAGGTTAAAGTGAAACAAGAAGCTTATTATATAGATATTTTAAAAGAGGGAAATGATATTTGTACATTCATAATTTCCCAAACATTTATTTAACATCTTATTTTTTCTTTATCTTTAGTTTTTTTTTTTTGTGTGTGGAAGATTCTTTATCTTCATTATTTATCTGCATCTCTTTTCATCTCTTTATAATTTTTCCTCTCTCAAGGTGTCAAAGGAATGTATGAATATCCATGTAATATTTTCCTTCAAAATTATAAATTCATTCTAAACCATGTCAAATAAAATGAGGATGAGGCTTAAGATACATATTCTATGCTTTTTGAAAATAAGTTAATATAGTGGGGTTTGATAATTTGATCTTGATATGGACAACTTTGGAATATTGGGGGACAACATTCATAATCCAAAGTTTCTCTCCCTTTTATCAAAGTCTTTTCTTATTGCTTCTTTCTTTGTCTATATTCTTTTAGTTTTTACACACTTTTCTCTTTTGTCACACCTTTCCTTTTCATTTGTAGTTTTTATTTGTTGCCTTTGGCTTACTTCTTTTTGAAAATTCAACCCTTGTAAACTAGAATAGATCTTATGTGGAGGGTGCTCTCAAGCAACCTTAGACCCCCATTCATTTGATATGTTCCTTGTAAAAGGTAATTTAAAAAGGGTAAGTGCTCCTTTAAAATGGGAACAAGGGAATACTTGTTCCAATCTAATCACATGGGTTTTGTAAACAATTCAGTCAGTTGTAGTAAAATGAAAAATAAACGAAAGATTGAAGAGAGAAAATAAAAAAAGGTGAAATAATTGATAGAAAAGTTTTGAATAAGGAAAAAGAAAAGATCAATTTAATTATTTTATTTAGGCGTAAGTTTCAAAAGAGGGGTTTTGTTAGTTGAAGAATCTAACCACAAGAGTGCATTGTTTTTAGAGGGTGCATGCTCTCTTGTGTGGGTGTTAAAAGTGTCTCTCATTATGCCGCTGCCACACATTTTTTTAGAAGCCAAAAATTATTAGCATCCTGCTCTCCCCCAGCAAAATCTACTCCCGTCCTGCAGGTAGGACGAAAATACCCCTGTGCATGTTAACTAGCACAAGTGTAAAACTGTGGCAAGTTAACATGCGCTGCGTGACTTAAGTCACGCATGTGTTAAACATTGTGTGACTTAAGCCAGACACTGCGCAAGTTAACTTGCGCACAGATTTAACACATGCGCAAGTTAACTTGCGCAGTGTCTGTGCAGCAAATTTAACTTGCGCACATATTTAACACATGCGTAAGTTATGTGCAATAATTTTAACGGTTCTATTTACCTGCTCTTTAAATTATAATCCTTATATTTCTAAAACTTGTTTTTTGATCCCTATGTTAATAGTCAAGATTTTTATTTTTCGTTATATTTCATTTTTTGTTATTCATTCAAGCACGTGTTAACTCATAAACAAATTACGAAAAAATAAAGGACCAAGATAAGGGAAAATGTCATAAAAATGCTAAAAATGCGCAAATGTTATATACATCCAAATCCAAAAAAATATCATAAACAAAAACTATACAAGTCATAACCCCTAAACACTACTGTTGTGGACTCCTGCTCCGTCGTCGTGGAACCTGCATCTGCTCCAGCATGCTCCACTCATACTGTATACCCTGCATCATGCGGAGTGCCTCTGGGTTACCAAACACATCAGGATGCCCCATAGCACTATCCACTCTGGCTCTGACGTTGGCGATGATCTGGTATGCGTCAGGAGGATGTCTGGCCCACTGCTGGTCAACAATAACCTCCTCGTAAGGAGGGACAGGACGAGGAGGTGCATGAGCTGCGTAGTCAGGAATGGCCGCAAGGGGGTTCGCAATAGGATGTGACACTCTATAGAACCATCTCATGTACCCCCTGCTATGAGCCCACGGTTCGTCCTCTGGCACCAGATCACCCCTCTGCTGTTGGCTGAGGACATGTAGAGCAAACTCCCTAAAAGCATGGGCCGCGACATCTGCCGCAGTAAGCTCAACATCCGTAGGAGACCTGAGACATGTCTGGACATACCCGTACTGCCTAAGAACCAGCTCAGGCAAGTGACAGAACATCCTGTCTCTGCCGGCCATGATCCATCCGGAGTACCAGCATATATCGTGGAATGGCGTGATGTGTCGCCGTCTCTCGTATGGCCTCCAGATGACATGAGAGTGATCCATCGCATCAATGGCATCTCGGTAGTGTCCAGGGTCCGTAAAGCCCCTAGGAGGTCTCTACTGGCTCACAAGCGGGGCTACTGCCGGGTCGTACACATCACTACGAACCCTCAGAATGAGGTTTGTGAAGTGCGCCAAAGTCCATCTCTGCAAACACAAAAAACCAAATATATATCAACACAAGTATTATACAAACAATGTAAAAAAGAAGAAAAACAAATCTTACCACAAGTAGGATCATGTAACCACCACAGGTGGCCAATGATGAATCGGAGGTCAGAGAGAGCTGCTCGTATAGGAATGCTAGCCCCATCCCACCCCATGACCAGTCGTCCATATCATGCAGCGCAAACATCCACAACAGATTAATGTTTTTGCTGTTCTTGCGGGAGAAAATGGTCCATCCAAGCAAGAGCAACATAAACGCCTTAACGCAGGCCAACCTAACATCAAAGCGCTCGTCTTCCTCCTCATGTGTGTCAACCTCCACCAGCTGATTACACCTATTCAGGAGCTCCTCATAGCGCCTCTTCAGCACACCAAAACTAATATACGAACCACCCTGCCTGGTCATCTCCCTAGCAGCATCCTCCACGGAAATAAGCAGGTCGGTCGACATAATGTCCATCGCCTCGGTACGGGTGAGCTCTCTCAGAAAGGAGCTTCCCAGTGATGGGGATACCTAGGAGACACGCCACATCATCCAGTGTGATGGTCATCTCCCCAACAGGTAGATGGAAGCTGCTGGTCTCCTCATGCCATCTCTCTGACATAACACAAACTTGCCCGTGGGAGATGTTCTCGTACCTACTGTTCAGGAGGGGAGTTAGGCCGGACGCATTCAGTACATCCCAAAACCAATTATTCTGTGCTCCCGGCTGAGGCACCGTCAAGTTTTTCAGGCTCAGCTTCTTCCCGTGGGAGATACCTCTCAACCTACGCTTTCTCCGAAACTGAAATACAAAAACAAAAAACAACAAACAACACCGTTAAATAAATAAGTTGTAAAATACCATTAAAAAAAGTAAAATAAACATTAAAATATACTTACATCGGCATCGACCCTAATCCTGCATGCCACATGTCCTCCAAAGCGAGGTAAAAGCGAGAGGTTAGAAGGACCCCCTGCATAGCCGTCCACACCGGCATCGTACACCACCCTCGACACCCCTTGAAAACGAGCCCCAACATCATCATCCTGCTGAGGCTGAGCCTGAGCCTGAGGCTGCGCAATATCTTCCTGCTGCTCAGGCTCCTCAATATGAGGCTGCTCCTCCTACTCAACAACATGGTGCATATGATGATGTTGCTGATGGTGAGGCGCCTCAAACTGATACTGGTGAGGCTGAAGCTCCTCAAAATGATACTGGTGAGGCTGAGGCTCCAAAAACTGATACTGCGTCGGGTCCATCGCCTGGGATGGACCGGTCTGTGATAAAGAGGGCCCAGGCACAACATCATCATCACTGGCAAGTCTCGTGCCCCCCACTCTCCCTCGGCCTCGACCATGTAAAGGAGGGACTACTGCTTGCTTCTCCCTCCTTGCACTACTAGTAGATGTAGGCCTCCCTAACCTAAGTTTGTCACTCCTCTTCCACTGAGACATATCTGCACAACACAACAATTTAAAAAGCACAAAATCAATGACACATTTTCACACGGACATCGTGTCATTTCTAACAATTCAAGAACAACACGAAAGTTTCGACAGTGTCATTTCAATCCGTAATTTACCAAATTGTTGTCAAACATACTATATTCTAACTAATTTCATCATTAACAATCCAAAAAACACACAAATTTTTCATTGACACATTTTATCAAACACCTAGAGTGCAATTTTCAATCAACATAAAATCTAACAATTTCTAAACCATAAACTACCACAATGCACAATAAACAACATCTAAACAACAATTCCTAAGTTAAATCATCACTAACAATCATAAAAACTAACATGCAAGCAAAATTTATAAAAACCTAAAAATGATAAATTTCTTCAAAAATTCGAAAATTTCAACCAAAAAAATGCAATGAAGTAGGATAATCATCACTTACTTGATATTGTGGGCGAAATTGGCTTTGAATGGCGCAAGAGTGGTGAAAATCGCACTTGGAGGGGGAAAATTCAAATTTTGGAAGTTTGGGAAATGAGGGAGATGAGCTGCTGTGTTGCTGTTATATGACTTAAGTTGCGCTGCGCAACTTAACATGCGCACAAAACATAACTTGCGCAAGTTAAGTCACACAGCGTGACTTAACTTGCGCAGGGGTATTTTGGTCAGTTTGGCTGTGTGGGAGCGAAACTTGCTAGGTTGAGAGTGGTTTTCAAATTATTATAGAGTAACCTCCCATTTGTAACATAAGTTGAAAAAACCAAAATATATTATAGATTAACTTCCCGAAAATTGCTCTTCTCCCAACAAAAAGCGCTCATTCCCATATAAACTGACAAAAATATCTCCCGTGTGAGTTAACTCACGCCCGGTAAGATGAAATATAACATGCGTGAGTTAACTTAAGCTGAGTTATAACCTACATGAGTTAACTCACACTGAGGTTATAACCTATATGAGTTAACTCACGCTGAGTTATAACCTACGCGAGTTAACTCACACTGACTTGAGTCGGATAGAGTCACGTTGCGTGTAACACCTGCGTGAGTTAACTCATGTAGGGGTATTTTGGGTAGTTTAGTTGAAAATAAGCGAAATTTGATGGAAGAAGAGCAATTTTCTAACTTCCCTCCATAGCATAAGGAGCGCCACAAAGGGAATAAGAGTAAACAATACAGGTCTTGCTAGAGACCTATATTTACATCAAAGTGTTGATGGAATGTCAATTTACATCAATGTTCTTTAATGGAATGTCAATTTACATCAAAGTTCTTTAATGAAATTGTTTCATTTGTAAATAAGATAGAAAAGTGGGATACAAACTCTTAGATTGGTATACATGTTTCCCTTGTAGTATATGTTTAGACGCTTGTAGAAGGTGAATTATATTTGTATTGAGAGTACCCTCTCTACTCTCTTTGAATTAATTTGAACAAATTTTGGTTTAAAATAAAAATGCTAACTGCAAACAGTTGTACTACTATCAATGATATTGTTGTTCCAAAATATCACTATGGATAGTGCTGAGTAGGGCATCTTGCTACCTTAGTTTGAGCAATGGTTTGTAACTATAGCATGACATGTTTGAATTAAATGGCATATAGGTAGATTTTAATCTAACGTAGTCCCTACCAAAAAAGCAAGAAGAAGGTTCTTGATGACTCAGCTGGCAATATAGCTACTAGTATGGGAGATTCAGGCAAAGAGTTGAGTGGAAACCATAACATGTCACCCCTCCTTTGGCATTTGTCAGTGCATTATTGTATTTTTTGTCCCCATAAATACTCAACTATATTGCTGAATATATCGTACACCATATGAAGTCAAGAATATTCAAGATACCTCTCAATTGTTGTTCTAACTTATAGGAAATAAATAAATATACAGGTAACTTTATACCTGAATTTACTATGCTAGTCAATATTATTCCTCAGGTAACTTTAGCTTATATTTGATATCAGAATGGATAAGGCAGAATCACGATTATCCATGGCGACTTCCAAATATTCTATAGTTTCTACAAAATCACACAAGTCATCGTAATTCTAGCATACTCACTGTGATATCAAACACACACTTAATCGTTACTCATGATGATATACCATACTAAACAATGATGTGGTAGTCCACGTTGGTGTGTAAAACATTATTCAATACGACTTGAGTTGTAAAACATTATTCAATAGACTTACTCTTAAACGAGCCTACCAAATCTAAAAATTTCAAACATACACATAATTTCTATCAAATACTTCAACATTTTCAATTAATTCTCAAAAAATTCAATGTGATGATAATTAAAACTCATTTAGACTACCACATCATCGTTTAATGTCAAAAGCGATCACAAATAACTTTTGAAGTTAACCGAGAGATAGATGAAACTTTATCGAACCCAAAACATTTCTAGGGATTAAGTGGTAGCTTGGAACACAACATGTTCATCTAAAGTTTGAATTTGTAGCTTTGAAGATATCATGGCCACACAACATTGGGACGAGAAAAATCTCACCAAAATATGTATCCAAACAAGTTATATATATCGTGGTGTATGTTTGATCGAGCAGTGGAATCAGTAAAATCACAGTCAACCATCACGATTTTGACAAATGTTACTCTTTATAGTTTCACAAAATTTTACTCTTTATAGTTTCACAAAATCATGATGGTTTACCGTAATTTTTCAATCTCACGCTCCACCAAACAATATTCACTCTTTAAGTGAATGTTGTTGATTGTTTGCGAAATATTTATTGAATTTTATAAAAAAAATATCCACTTTTATCATGTTATCCAAGAAACATACAAAAGTTCTTCCCCTTTCAATTTCAATCAAGTACAAAAGACAATTGCTACATACAAGAAGTTTGAAGCATACAACCTATTGGTGAGGGTTCCGTATAAAATGGACGCACGAAAATATCGGTTCATGATGTTGTGAAAGTGACTCAAAATTAGAGTTTGAAGGCCAAAATCATGTTTGCTGGAAGACCCAAAATCGGGGCCCGAATTGTGGAGTTCGGGGTCCGAATTTGGCTGCCTGTTGGACGCTTTTCTCGCGGCAAAAATCGACGCCCAAATGGTAAAATTCGGGGCCCGATTTTGCGTAACAGCTTTTTTTTTTGGAAACATATTTTTGGGCCAGATTTGTTACAATTTTATGGGGGTTACTTTTACTATAAATATAGGCTTTGTATCAGAGCAAACATTGAGATAGAGGGGGCTGAAACAAGGGTTTAGAAAGACAACAACAAAACTAGGGTTTGTATAGAGTTTGTCTCTTTGGAACAAACACTAGGGTTTGAGGGTTGATTCACCTTGGGAAACACTATTAGGATTGAGTCTCTTGGTTACGGGAAGAGATTGGGATTTTGGGTAGAATTAGGCGGGAGACTTATTCTTGTAACCCATTGATATCTCTTTTGTAAAGTTACTCATCATTATAGTGGAACAGAGGACTGCTCTCTCCCCCAGATTAGGTCAATTTGAACTGAACTAGGTAAATAAATTCTTTTGTGTTCTCTCTTTTTTCTCTCGTTGTTTTCTACTTTTGTTTGTGATTATTACCGTTACCCACTTGTATTGGTTGCTTGGTTATTCCTTACTCCACACATCAAGTATTTATTGGTGTGATTTTTTCATCGAATTTGCAATACATGATGGATCAATTTTTTCCACCGTTAGATCGTAAGAACCCACCAAATTTAATCATGGTCTATAAACACTATATCCAACACATCTAATCTAGTATCATTCTCGTATACTCTCTTTATTCCCTTTAGTACCCGGTCTTCCACGTTGAGGCAAGCAATGTCTTAATAAACTTGTTAGATTTCAAAATCCCTACAATCCTACATTTATTAATCAAATAATGAACAATACTAAATAAAATAATAAAAAAATAACTCATTTGAATTTTAATTACATATGTGATATTACGATATGAGTGACCATAGTGTCTGAATTTAACTCAATACTCACAACACAAGTGACAAACTCAAGATTGTGTTGTCGTAGAAGGTTGTATTTGTATATATGTTTTCTATGGCTTTTGGTTTTCTAATTGTAAAAAAAAAAAAACACCTTGTAAATGTGTTTCTATGATAATAATTTCGTGTCGTGTCTCATCTTTAGAGGACTAAACCTTCTTGTCTTGTTACTACTCCTTTTGAACCCATCTTGATTGTTCTATTTTGTTTTGGAGGTTTTATCCTCTTGTATTATGAACTTTTGCAATTTCTCTATTCGAGACATATCTTGTACTTAAATAGCTTGCTAATATATTTTGGCTTCTAAAAAAAACTTTGAAATATGAGAATCAATAGAGGTAATTTGAAAAAAAAAATACCATTAAGGCTGCCAAACTATGATTTTTTTTTGTTTATAAATAAGGCAAAGGTTTTAATATATTGATAAAGAAATGGACTAAAGTGATTGAAATGTCTTTTGTCAAAAAAAAAAAAAAAAAGTAATAGAGATGCATATTGCATGCCTAACTTCAAGTATAAAATTGAATGTTTACTGACTTTGAATTTGAAACTTGTTTTTCTTAATTGAGTTTGACATATATCCCTCAAGCTGGTTCAGTCATTTCACGACTAGTCCACATCGTTGCAGGAATGTAATGTAGAGCATGCAATTCAACATTGATGATTCCTCTGACGGATTCGCAAAATTGCTCAAAAATTTCAAAATAATAATCAATTTACTTTTGGTAAGAATTACATAGTAAAACTCACACGCTTAATAATTAAAATTAATAATAGAAATTGAGAGTTTAAATCCAAATTTATACATTTTTTTTTAATATGAATTAAGAATCTTTTGCGTACAACTGCAAATATTAATTCATCGGTTGAGCGGAACTATGATAAGTGGTAAAACTCTACCTTAAGAGAGTCGGGTATGATTGCAATGAGTGGTAAAAAAAATTCAAAGAGATTTAACATTGATGCATTTTCAATGTTGAATTAAAACTAACAATCTATGATTAAGTTGAAAGAGATTTCTTACTATCTCATCTAAATTTATTTACCATTTTTACACTTAAAAATAATTATCGTATTAGCCGACCTCGATAGATACACAATTGAACCGTAGGCGATAGATACACAATTGAACCGTAGGCGATATAACACCTAGTCGATGGAAGGTTATGAGACATTGAGGCAGTCAATCGAGGGAAAGTAATTCTTTCTCAAACCCACTAACCGGGTATGTGGGTCTTAATGGCCTTAAACTTGGTAGGACAAAGTGGGACTAAAAAATGACTCACAAAACCTACATTTCATGTTTGTAGCACCACTAATCACAGAAAAGATGGAAGTTGAAGCACATTCATAGTGGAGTTGTGCACCAAGTACTGTATCAATGGATCATTATGTGCAAGAGGAGATTGACAACTAATTTGGGGTGTCAATATCCCCTCAACATGGGAAAATATTAAACTACCCGCAAAATTAGCCAAGCGGAAGTTTGACATTGTAGGTCATGTCGTTTAGCTAATAGGCAATAGTTTTACTATAAATACTCAGTTCGTACGCTGTAGTTAACACATCAAATTAATCATACAAACTCATTTCACATTTTTATCTATTTACCTTTCTGCCTTTATCTTTACTTTATGCATTTGTTAGTGTAGCTCAAAACTCCAAAACAACCGGTGGTGAGTTATGATGGTGAACAACCATAAATCATGAGTCCATTCACTAATGTAACCATCTATTGTTTCTAGGAACTCAATGGAGAAATAATGACGAGCGAACAAAGAGCAGTCATGGGAAGTTCTCCCACCTCAAGTTCAGGGTCACCCACAATTCCAAAACCTCCTAAGAAAATGTGTGGTGCCATAGTTCAGGAAATGCGGTGAGAGGAACCATAATGTGCTCCACAAGTTACAATTGTTCCTTTAATCGTTGATAGGAACAACCTCCAACGTTATTCTTCTCTCCTACAAAACTCAACCCAAATATGGGGAAACATTGAAAGGTTTTTTATATGACATGTTGTATTAGCCTCAACTAGTGGTCACTACTAAAAAAGCAAAAATTAGTGAGGGAATTTTAGAGAGGGAAAATATGAAATCCCTTTCTAATTCGGTCACTAAATTTTGCGACCGAGGAATTTGTGAGGAATTTTAATTTTTCCATCACTAATTTCCCTCTCTAATTTTGCTTTTTCTAGTAGTGGGTTACGACAGGCGATTTGGTGAATCTCATACAATAAGTTGACGAATTGATTGTTGACTTCATTTAGAGGTTCAGAAAAATTAATTGAAATATTCAATCGAATTTCCTGACGCTGAATATGCTTCAATGACCATTAATGACATGCACCCACAACATAAAGAGAAATTGGTTGGGAAAACATGTCATGATCTAAAAAAACTGGCTTATCAAGGAATACACATAAACCAGTTCATTCAAGAAGATAAATGAGGTATGCTAGTCGAGGGAGAGGTTAATTCCTAGTCTCAATCATTGAGAGGGAGAAATTTGATGATGATATATCAGTTGATCAAACAACATGTATTTTAACTGTTGAAATTCTGAAAGAGAAAAGATATGTGTGTCCTATCTAAAGGAGCCTAAGGGAAGGACACATATTCATCGTAATACTGAACTAAGTATGCCTTTGATATAGCAAACGCAGACTAAATATTTAATTATCTGTTCAAATATAAGCTAATTTGGCTACTTGATGGTCACAAAATTCCTTTAACAAGAAATCAAAGGGAAAAGGTATTGCAATTAGCACATTTCCTACAACCATGCCACATTTAATTTCATTGTCTTTCTAAAATCAATTTAGAAAGCTATTTAGGAGGGCGTGCTCAAGTTATATGATAAAGTGGTGTCTAAAATGGCCATCAATTTTGATCATTTCTCAATCATTGAGATGATCATGTTATTTACTAATGGAAACTGAAATTAGTGAAGGTCATATAAGTTTTTTCAACTGGGATTTCCTTTGCTTCAAGTGAATAAAAATGGAGGAGGAACTTTGTCGCTAAGTTGTGAGTTCCCTAACTACTCTAGTAGAGCATTATTTATAGTTGTTTTAAGGTTTTGAACTACACTAAAAAAGGAATAAATAAAAGCAAAAAATAAATAAAGGGACAAATTTGTGAAAATAAGTGATGTAGTAAATCCGCAAGTGCACGGTTTACGATGTAGTAATAAAAATATCGTTCCGATAGGGAATTATGAATTCAATTAACTTTCAATAAGGATTAGAGAAGAGTTCAAGTTGAAAGGTTTTGTATTTTGTTTTAAAAGAAAATATAATAAATAAAAGCGTATTGGGATTATTGGTTCATCATGGTGACAAACCCTTCACAAACCAAACCCTAAACCTAGACTTTGTGTTGGACTTATTTTCTAAAGACAAGTTTCTCTTTAGCCTATCACATCTCCTCTCGGTCTCAGTGAGTGTGTTTCTCAAGCAACCACGCTATTCTCATGGTTGATTGTATTGAAATCCTTAAAGTTCGAACCTTTATATGTCTCAAGGTTTGCTAGACTATTCTCATGTTTCACAATCCTTGTCTAAATTCACTTGTTTCAATATTAAAACTTCATCTCTCGATCCATCGCTTAATATTTGTAATGAATCAATAACAACTATTAAACTTCATCTCTCGATCCATCGCTTAATATTTGTTATTGATTATAAGAACGATGAAATAGATTAGAAAATAGGTTTACATAAAGTTAGGGTTAGAGGCTTGGTTTGATTAGATTAGGTCATTAGACTCATCCAACAATCCCAAGACAAGAAGAGTCTACTCACTCATGTTTATTGTAGTCACAGAGGAGAAGAAGAAGAAGAAGAAGAACATAAAAATAAATAAAGGTGAACTTTTATTCAAGGAAACAATTGTCACTTATTATTTACAAGAACAAAAGATGATTATACAAGCTTGATGACTGCTCTATTTATAGTCTAACATTGACTTAAGCCCAAAGAAATAAATCACTAAAGTGTTGCACAAGAAACCATGGGCTCTAGGTCAGAAATACTAAAATAGGCAGCTTGTCGAAGAAGCAAAATGACAATAAGGGGCGCGCCATGCTTCATATTTTGGTGAAGGATCTTCAAACATTTTGCACAAGATATTTTTGTATGAGATCTTCATATTTTTGGCACAAATTAGCTCCAAATCATCTTTCTTTTGCTCCAAGACTCAATCTTTTGAATATTCGTTCCTGAAATAAAATAATTTGCAATTGAAGTAAAATAGTTCTAAAAAGGAAGTAAAAACATATAAAATCTAAATAAAATAAACTCAAATATTATATAAAAAACACTAATTATTGACTTATCAATAAGTTTGGTTGATCGATTGGATGTGCTAATTTAGAGTATTTTCAGCTAATTTTCATGAATGTTGCATGATAACTCCCATGGTAATGGGATCGTGGAGCCCCGCGATCGACTTAAGTATCCTTTTTTTTTTCCGGCATGATCCATTAAAAAGGTCAATTTTTATGTGTGGTTCCATTACTAATCGTGTCGTGTCCCTTCCACTTTTCACGTTTAGAGTATCCGAGCTTAGTTCCTTCAACTTTTTATGTTTAGTCGAGTAAAAATGTAGCTTTTTTTAAATGATCCTTATCTTCCCTTGTAACAATCAGCTAGGTAGCTGGCTATGTGGCTACCAACAATCTTTCTCTAAATAATGATCTTTTCATTTTGATGTGTAATATTTAATCCAATATTTGTTCAATACTTTGTATTCGTTTGCCGATGGTTTTAATGCGTAACTTGTAACAAAGGCGTGCTTATAGCATGATAAACTTTGTATTAGAATTTTATGCATCTTCAATTTACCTCACAGACAAGTAAAAGTAATAGTCAACTCTTTTCTTACTATTAAACACGAAAACATTCAAAGTTTTTATGAATCAGGAAACATTGATAGATAGAAAGAAAGAAAAAAGATATCGAGACTCCTTGAGGGAGGCTTACTTGCATTCTTCATATTCCTTAGGGACAATGATGGGACTCATGTATGGTGAGTAGAAGAAGGCTTAAAACATTTTGAGAACGAGCCATGAAAGTTGTCATTTCCAACATTTAAGAAATTTTGTTCGATCGAGAATGTTCTCACTTGACAGAGCCATGTAAGTTAGCATTCCCAATGTATGAGAAGGTTTATTCGGCCGAGAACGTTTTGACTTTTTGGTTGCTGAAGTATAACAGTTGATTCATACTTATGAGACTCTTTCGAGACCTGAGGTGCATACGTAAAAGATAAACCTGACTTAGGGAACTGAATTCTTAGTGATAAAGGTTGTACTGTCCCACCAGGCGTGTCAAATTTGTTAATGGAAGCTTAAATTAATAGAAGTCAGCTGATTTTTGTCAACGATGAGGGAGTAAATATGCACCTCAATTGTGAGTTCCATAAATGCCCCATTAGAGTGTTATACACAGTTGTTTGTAGGTTTTGATCTACATTATGTAATGCATAAATAAAAGCATAAAGATAAAGGGATAAATTTGTGAATATAAGTTTGTTTTATTGATTGGATGTGTTAATTACAATGTATGAACATAGTATTTATATTGTAATTATTGCTTGTTAGCCAAGCATCGTGGCCTATAGTGCATAACCCTTATCTGGCTAATATTTTTTGAGTGATGTGTGATAACTCCCATAATAGTGGGATCCCGGTGTCCCACGTTCAACTTAAGACTTCTATCCTCGACACGATCTACTGGCAAGGTCCTTTGATGTATGACTCCATTACTGATCTTGTCTTATCTCTCATTCCTAAGAATCATTATTGGCGTTGAAAATAGAAATCAAGGGTAATGTGTCGTTGTCCAATCTCAATATGTCTTTGACTCAATTTTGAGCCTATTAAGACCTACGTTCTGGGTTAGTGGCCTTGAGAAAGAATTAGTTACCTTATTCGAATTCTCAAACATCGCATATCATTCACTCGGCTAAGAGATTTCCTCGCTTAATTGCTCAATCACATATCTGTTGAATTCGACTAACATGATAACTATTATTATTATTATTATTAAGTGTAAACAACATCTTTTTCAAAACTCAAAATGGGAGACTACCTTAAATTATAAATTATTCTGATTTATAAATTGTAAATATTGTGACTATGTGACCATTTTACATGTTTTAGAAGGTCATTCACCATTTTAACAGACGAAGAACAAGTATTCATGCAACATGCATAATTTTATTTTCATAGTTAACTGAACTATGCTAAAACGCTCGTAGCTGTCTTCGTGAACTTAGCTAAGTTGATAGGAACAATGTATAATATATGTAAGGTCTGGGGTTCAAATCTTGACCACTAAAAAAAAGGCTCTCAACTTGTACAGGTCAAAGAAAATGTAATGGTTATAAATTTAGGTCATGCTAACAAATGTTTTGTGTATTTGTTAATGCAAGCAAACCTCATATGGCAATGCAAACGAGAGAAAAAACAAGATCAGTATTCTTTATGAAATGGATGGAACATAGCATATCCTTGTGTGCGTTTCGTCAGAGATAACGAGAGTTTTGTTTTCTAGCTATCTAACCTTTATATTGTCTCCCACGAACTTTTGCTGGGTCGGCCATTCTCTAGACAATGCTTTATGCACTTCCAACGTTTTTATAAGCCTTCCAACGAACTTTTGGCCTAAGTTGATTTTAGTCTTTATAATTTTCTTGGGCATGCTAATTAAGAAATTGGATTTGATGCAGTAACTACGTCACACAATTATTCGTAGTAGACGTTTGATTTGAAATCAACATTTAAGATTATTTATAGTTGCTTTTGATAATACATAATCTGGACCGTCTAATCTACAATCAATTGATGTGATTTAAGACTGTATGTTTTTTTTTATAGCACACAATCCAAACTCGGTCACCACTGTCCTAGGAAGCAAAAAATGTAAGTTTGACATTGAAAATTACATTTTCAAAAAATTCTTACTATAATTGTTTCTTTAACTAGTATTTCAGAGACATTGGTTAACAATTTTCTTTTTTTAGTCTTTACAATCGTTACCATGTTTTTTATAGTGCTTTTTCCAATCTTTAGGATATGTTTGATTGGTGGAGAATGGATATGAGATTGGGAAGGGAGAATATCCAAAATTATTTGTCTCCCTCTAAAATGGAAGGATTTTGAAGAGATGATGTTTGCTCTCTAAGTAACATTTGGTAACTAACTCTATTATCTGGTTAACTAACTCTCTAGCTTAGTTAACTAACCAATTTTGAATTACAAATAATACACAACTTAATTCATGTTGGATAGAACTCTCATACCCATCATACTCTTTAGCCCATGAGAGTTATCTAGTTAGTGGAGAAATCAAATGCATAAATACATATTACATTTACATCATATATAATACATCATAAACTTTTTTAGTTTCTTCTTATGATTTTATATATTAGCGCTTCATTTCGTTTTTTTTCTTCTCTTTTCACTACAAGATAAAAGTTTTTTTAGGCAAAATCTTCAAATAAATCAAATACTCCATAGAAACTAAAACTAAATGTTAAACCCATAACAACAATAATACTTGATAAGAAAAAAAATGAATGTTAGACTTTTTAGAATAACCTGAGATACAAGAACTCATTTGTATGCTACAAGTAAATCATTCCTCTTTTTATATGCTACAAGCACCAAGTTTATTATGATGATACAAAATCAATGTTAGACTGTTGTTAACTGTGTGCATCCAATGGTGAATTTTAGCACATTTAATCACTTATATCAATAATTTTATCACACTTATGATAAGATTTTGTTTCACTGAAGTTAATGAGACACATTAATTTTGACGGTTGATATCTCAGCTATGTTGGCACCCCAAAACATCGTGTAAAATGCACATCATCCTATATATTATTGATAAAAAAGAATAACAAAAAAAAGAGAGTGAGCCACATGATCCTAAATGCATGTCACATCGTGTTTCATGATCATGAATGTGTCTCGCATGATCTTGCATTATCAAATTCAATTCCACAATCCTTTCAACCAATTCAAGAAAATTGACATTACCATATTGATATAATTAATTTATTTTTGATACTTTAAAGGAAAGTTTAAAATTAATTTCTCTTTTTTTTTTAAGAAAAAAAAGGGCCCAATTTTGAACTAAAATATAATTTGCTTTGTTATGAATATTCTCCCAATTTTCTGGATAATAAATATCACAAATGTTTTTAATATTAGTAAGACACATTATTAGGAAGAAAGACCTCCAAAAAATATCACTATTTTCTTGGTACACTATTAGGAACAAAGAGTCCATTTTTTTGGGAGGGTGTATATAGAAAGCTTTGTTTTACATGGGGTATACATAGCAAATTGCATCACAAGGGCCAAAACAATATCAGACTTCAACCCAGCCTTTCATGTCAACGTTTCGGGCCTGTTGGTATATTTTACTATATAAACCCCCAAAAACCAATTCTTGCTATATACACCCCGCCAATAATTTTTTTTTGGGCTCCCTACAGACAAGGCCCTTGGCCGTTGCACTCCCGACCTATGCCTAGGGCCAGCCTTGATAAATACCGAAAGAAATATGCTTAGCTTTTCAAATGCATAAAACCTAAGATAACTAAAGCAACTAAATACTCGAAAGATACTAAGCACGCACGTGAGGAAGAGTTATCATCCGAAGCGCTATAAAATATGAACTTTTTTAAAGCGTGTACGTCGTAGTAGCGCTGTTAATTTGTAAAAAACCGATATTAAACCCATATTATGGTGTAGTGATATTTATACTCGTTCTTGTAAACACATTATTTTGTCTGATAAAATATAAATTACGTTATATAATTCAAATTGATTCATGAATACCGAAGAGAAACTATATATTTATAGTTTAAGTTTGAATTTGATACAAGCATCTAGCAACGACATCAATATTGTCTAACTTTTCATCGATTAGCTAGATGAAAAATTTACTTATTAGTTGCTAGCGAAAAGACAGGCACTCCGTGCCCGTCTTTCCGTTTTTTTTTTGCGCTAACGTTTGAAAATTATGAACGATATTTTTTTTAATGAAATTTTGGTGTTGATTAAAAGAAAAAATATAAATGTTTGTTGTTTTTTTAATGATACGAACAACAATCTTTATTATAGAAAAAGTTGTTTAAGGGTATAATTGGGATAATAAAAAAGTAAGTATAAATATACTCATCTAATTGTTATGTTTTTTAAATGATAAAGAAAAAAACAGATATACATATATTCATATCGTGTTTGTTACATTTGTTTTAATATTTAAATTTATTCTTATCTATTTGTTACATGTGCTATTTGTATTGAAAATCAAGGGTATATTTGAAAAGAAAAAATTCAACCCAAAAGTGCTGAAAGAGGTAGTTTTCTTTATATATAGTATAGATCATGAGTGGTATCCTCTAAGGAATATAATATCCTAAGATGTATTATTGTAAAAAAAAAAAATATATATTTTCTATCCTTACAAAATTGACAACTTTCATTTGTTTTATTCATAAAAAATTGGCAATCATGTTTCGATTTTTTGGCCTCTTCCACAACCTTATTATCGCCACCACTCCATTCACCAATTGTCTACCTTTAAAGAAAGCTAACGGTTGGACGAGATGATTTTATCCTTCATTGAGGCCAACCTTAAAACCAACACTTTAATGACCAACTTATACATGGAATCTAGAAGAGAGGTATGACGAAACTCTCCAAGAGGTTGAAGGGAGTCAACTTGAGGGATTAAAACCACAAAATAAGAGGATAAGCTTCTAGGGAGCGAGGCGTTGGAGAAAATTGCTTAAAAGAACACCCACTTCCTCTTAGATAAGCTTCCAACAAAATTTAACGAAAAAGAAGTTAAAATCATCTTGATCAGGACACTTATTACCATCACTACTGCTCATCGCCTATGTTAAACAAAATATTGAGAGAGACAAAATATTGAAGACACTTTTTTAGAGGGATTTAAATAAAAAAATTTGGTATGTTTAAAGTAACTACAAGCATATTTAACCTGAAAGTTATATTATTTCATTTCTATTGTTCATTATTCAACAAACGCAATACATGATAAAAAGTTTTCAGTATCTTAAAAGTTTGTCTGGTATAGTTTTATCTAATACCCATCATTTTACAAATCAATCAAACCCTTCAAATAGGAAAAGAAAAAAAAATAATAATTGTGTAACAGCTAATTTGTCTAACTATATGTGATTCTTCCAATATACTCATTGCATTTCAAATTATACGTCATTCTAGCAAAATTTGTTTGTTTCAAATTACATGTCACTTTATAATATCAAGAAATCATTAATGCTTATTTTCCTATCATTATCCCTATCAACTGAGCTAAGCAGCTTATGAGGACAAATAAAAGGAAAGTTGGAAGAATGCCTTTTAGTCATAATTAAAATAAGTATACAACCAATCTCATACAATCCTGTGCATTATGGCCTCTTTACCAGATATATGAATATATGTAAAGGAGTGATCATGTAGTTTATCATATTAGTAACCCAGATATTCTGCAGCCTTTCATCGCTTTTGATACAATTGAGCAGCCTTTGAAACCAATTAACTTTTCTCTAATTAAAAAGTTGTTATATTTTGCTTTAAAATAAACCGCTTTTGTTTAACTTTGACTAATTAGCATAAGTGTAATTTATCAATATATACTTTCTTCCGTAAATTCAGCTTAAAAATCAAACTGTGGGCGCTGCTTCATTAAAGCTTTCTCAGGTGATGAATCTTCCACGTTAAAGGAAGAAAAGTCTCTGATTTTATTTTATTGTAGTTTGAACCAAAGTTTTAGAAACGGGATGTTATTGCAAAAACAACCGTTGCAAAACGGCATAGGCAAGCGACAATATCGTTTTTGCCCGATTAATCGTGGGAAGGAAAATCACACAAAAACGTGTTGACGTAACGCCGTTATAGCCGCAACCGACCGTTACAGCTGCGAAAAATGAATACAATTTCCAAATTTTGATCATCACCTTTTCTTTATTTACAGTTCGTTGCTCCTTCAACTCCTAGATATCTCCTCCTCGACCGACTCTCTTAATTTTGGTGTTGTTATGTAAGTGTGTAACATAAATATAATGAGATTTTAGAGAGAAAAAATTGTCTTTGTGTGAATATGGTTGTGTGAGTTTGGACTTTAGAGATGAGTTTTTTTTAATGTTTATGAATTTGTGGTTCCATTCTTCAGTACCGTGACACTCGAAAAGAAGTGAGAAAGAAGATCCTATAAAGAATAAAGTGAGGTGAGTGAGAGGAAGTGGTGAGGGTAATTGTGCAATGTTTTGATTTAAGTCATATTGTGACGATCACATACTGTAATGAAACACCTGTAATAGTCGAAATCGCAAAAATCTTAACACGATTGTGACCATTATTTAAAACCTTGCTTTGAACTTTATGAAAGATTAGTGTGTGAGATATGTCATAGATAAGATGAGAGAGGGTCCTTAAAATATCTTAGATATCTAAAGTTTGGCCGGTTACTCGTATCCATGATCAAAATTCATTAAAAAATTGATTTTATTTTTAAATAAACTAATTCAAAAAAGTTTAATGATGGTGGGTTGACAGTCTAAAACAATATAACATGACATTAAATAATTGGATGAAAGATACATACTAAATCAGAATCAACGGAAACCAATGTGTTGCGCTGATTTATTCATAAAATTGATTATTTTGAGTTAGATACATTTTTATTTTTAGTTTAATAACGAAAACAATTAACGGAAATTTTTAAAGTCGAGAATTATTTTTTTAGAGTGGTGCTATGTCCAACAACAAAATGAATCACGAATAAAAGCTAGCCAGCAAACAATACTAGTGTACTAGTGTTTCACGAATGCTTCAATTGATGATGACTCTTAGTGGGGGTCCACAAAACACACTTTAAATGGCAATTCAGCATATATGAAATTTGTTTCTTTAATTAAAGTTAATTTTTTTATAAGTTTTTGTTATAGCCCGTGTTCTCTCATCTATTGAAGAGTTTTAAGGAGAACGGTAACTTCACGGTCAAGAAATTGTTCTTGTTCAAATAAAATAGTCATAGTGATCACAAATGTACCTTATAAGCTCCTCAGTTGTTTTGATTTGTGTTAAGATTCTTAGGATTTAGTGTGTTAATTAGGATTAGTTAATAGTTTAGTTACAAGTTAGTTAGTGGAGTTTGAAGTTAGTTACACACTTGGTTGGTCCAATAAGTCCTATAAATATGGACTAGTATGTACTCATTTTATATCTTTTATCAATCTATTCATTCTATAATGAGTTTCTTTGAGTATCTCCCACATGAGTACTCTTATGCTTGCTATCTTGCTTACATCTATGATTTTTCTCCCTATGATTCCATGATTCTCAACATGGTATCAGAGCGATGCCCTAGGGAGGAAGATGATGATGCTTCCACTTGTGATTCAGCATTTGATGAAGATGAAGATTCCGGTGCCGATGCAGTTCTCACAGCTTCTGCGCACGTTCTGGAAAACTCAACTTCTCACGATCGCGTTGTATTCGGCAGTTTCGATTCACCAATTATTCCGATTTCAAACACCTCAATCGAACCAGAATTTGATGGATTCTCCATCAAGATTGGGGAGATTTCTTGTGTACTCACTGATTCTTGCAAGAGCATCATCGATGATGATGATTCTGTATTTGCTGCTCCACAAGATGATGAGGAACATAAGGTTCTTGAAACTGAATTGTAGACTCGCAACGCTGATTTCGTCAACTCTGAAGTGCTGGAAGTTCTCGTCACAATGTTTACAGTGAGATTCTGCAGCGTCTTTTATGGCGTCGCTGCCGTGAGGCTTTTCGCCTCGTGGTTGTTCGTCGAAAAGAAGTCTGAACAACCTGTTTCCGCCATCAACGATCAACTTCGATTTCTCAAGTTACATGACGAATCAATCGTTAATTTTGATCCCGGTGGAAATCTTTGTGGTTCGTTGCCTCTTCCCTATCAAGATTCATTTCAATTCCGTTTTTTCTTTCACTTTCGTCCTTCATTGTTCGTGGTTTTGTTTTCGATCCCGACGGAATAGTTTCTTTGTCTAGATGTCTGCAAAGTGACTCAAAAAGATCAACTGTTGTGGATTCCTTGGGATCGAGGGAGGCATGAGCGTGTTTCCAATCGGAATGAGATAAAGAAAGTGCTTTCTTTGGAATTGTGTTTAGAGTTCTGTTTCTGGATAAATTTGCTTTCGATCACCATAGAATCACGTTTTACAGAATTGTGAATGGGAAAAGTTGTTTTGGTTATGTCAGGTTCATGTTACAGACTTGCGTTTTGAAAAAGTTGATTTGAAAAAGCGCTTATTTGAAAAATTCCATTGGAGAAATCCCTTTTGGTTGCAATGCAAAAACGCGTTACAGAATAAGTAAAGTTCGAAGTTTCGATTCCTATTAGCTTTCCAAGCATGTGGGAAGGGTCGATATAGGAAGAACAACTTATAGTTTAAGTGTTTATTGGTTCTTCACATTCTGCGTTCTACACTTCTACTCGTTTTCTGAAGGTGTTGCTGACCTTTTCACTTGGGCTTGGCCTTCTTCATTCTGTTGGATTCTTCCTTGGGCTTCCTTTGACTTCATATTAGTTTTTTCTGATTTTACTAGATTACATCCCTTGTTTTACTTAGTTCTTGTAGTATGCAAATTTTAATTGTAATTCATTGTATTACAAACTCAAATTGGTGAATTTCCCCATTTTGAGTTTGAGGGAGGCTGTTAAGATTCTTAGGATTTAGTGTGTTAATTAGGATTAGTTAATAGTTAGTTACAAGTTAGTTAGTGGAGTTTGAAGTTAGTTACACAATTAGTTCGTCCAATAAGTCCTATAAATATGGACTAGTATGTACTCATTTTGCATCTTTTATCAATCTATTCATTCTATAATGAGTTTTTTTGAGCATCTCCTACATGAGTCCTCTTATGCTTGCTATCTTGCTTACATCTATGATTTTTCTCCCTATGATGATTCCATGATTCCTAACAATTTGAGCCAATCACGAAGGAAGTTATGTCCTTTTTTCACGATTTAATAAGATATTAAATTATTTCAGTTCATTGCTTTCTAAGAAAGCAAAGAAAAAATCTTTAAAGATGATGAATGTTATCCCATATATAAGTCTTGCCTCTGGCAACAATCTTCACTAACATGTTCAATATTCTTTGTCATTTGTGAGGGTAAGCAACGAGTTAGGTACTGGTAATTCAACGAGTATAGTAAAGATGTTATAACTTATAATAAAGAGGAATTAATCATATCTTTGTGAGCATTTTCAAAAATAAAATAAGAAACTATGTTATTGTTTTATTTAAAATAATAATAAGGGGTCAATGCGATTGAACATGAAGACAGAGACGAAGATGATGAAACCTTTGCTATAGTGCTTGAATTAGGCAAATGTGTTCTTCACAACTGCAGGTGGAGCAAAGAAATTGTGGAGTCGCATACCAATTAAAAATTAATCGCTTAGAGAGTGACCGATAAAATGAAAAATGAGAGAGTAAAAAGAAGAGAAGTTGTTTTTTTGACAGAAAAGAAGTTCCAAGAAGAGGAGATTTGAAAACCAGAGAAGACCAATACTTAAATTACTACGTATGAATACGAAAACGTTTCTTAGAGTCATTGACACATAAATAAATATATACGCCAACACTTTTTCTAGCAAGTTTCCATTACCACATTTCATTACATTAGCTTTTTCTAGCACAAAAACTTTTTAAATCTTGTCAGCCAAGTAATAAGCACAACAAAACAAACTGCTTCTTCCTGATAAGATTCGCAACAAAATCTGCTTCATCGAAATAAATAAGCAATTCATAAATTGACAAAAGCAGTAGAAAACCGAGAACCACCAGAGAGTTTTCAATATTTTCCATGTTAGCTTTCAAATCAAGTGCTAACTTCAATGCTTCTTCTCTTACACAGGGTTTAATCTTCGGTGAGATTCTCATCTCATCGGTTGTTCTAGCAGAAAGACGCTGCTACCATCAATTACAGCATGGTCTACTACCATCAGTTGGGAGCAACTGTAAACTTGTTCCATCAATGGTTGAAATGCCTCTCTTTAGATTCCAGCTCTTTCACTCGGCCTTCAAATTAATTCTTTTTCTTTTGATTCATGCTCCTTCAATCGGCCTTCAAGTTGCTTCTCTTTTAACTCATATAGTGTTGGGGACGGGGACACCTTGGATTTCTTCATCGAACCATACAAGGATTTGTTGTCATCGAATACCCTCTTAACTGGCAGTTTAGTTGTATCCCTCTTCTTATGAAACCTTGCTGACAAAGCATCATCTTTACTAGAAGCTGATTGCAAGCGATTTAAAATTTAAGTGTTCTTCATCATCATCATCATCATCCATTATTTAAGTATAGAAACTTCAACCTTTAGCTTTGATATCTTTGAAAAATTTCAAGGACATTAATCAATCAAATAATACATTATAGTGGAATCATATCATAACCAAACGATAAATACTCAAAAAACAATATCCACCAAATAGTTCCATTTGTGAAGGTTGAAATACAAGCTTTGTATTATCTTTTTCTTTTTCTTCTTCTTCAGAGATAGTGAAAGTGAAAATGAAGAGTAAAGAGAAGATTGTTATTTTTGGTTGCCATTGTGTGGGGATGTGGGGTCCACAAAAGAGTCTTTAAAATGGTATCCATATTATGAATAAGTTTAGAGATATTACAACTGCATCAATAAAGTTATGTCACGATAAAATCAGTTATGTAAACTGCAACCATGCATTGAACTTTTTAATCTATGTAGCTTTAACTAAACTATCTTTTGAATACCTTATTGAGAATAAAATTGACTTTGACTATAACAAAGAGTATGCAAATATTAAAAGAGAATGATTGTGAATGATTTGTTGGGATGATCACACAAAAAATAATTATTGTGTATCATCACACGTAATCAAAGTTCTAATATTTGAAAATCAAAGCTTCTGGTCATTATATTTGGTGCAAATTAAAGCAAAGTGCAGTTTATACAAAAAATCAATGGGCAAAATACATAGTTGTCGAATATTAAGCACTAAATGCAAGTTCCATTACATATCCTTCGACACATGTTACAAAAATATAAAATAACTAATCTAACATAAAGACCGTAGAAAATCGAATGTGCTTCGAAAATCACGAAGTTCACTGTCAAAGCGACAAAGGATGCAAACTTCGGTTTGAGAATATTCATAATCATCCCCAGGAGGAGGCCAGTAATAACCAGGCAATCTTCCGTCTCCTTTGCAAGTATCTTTTGATTGGCATAGAGTTCTCAGAACCAAACCATCAGGCATTGTCCTAGTCCATCCAAAAGAACGAGCGCGAACCCAATGAGGAGTTCCCCAACCAACCATATGCAATCGAAGCGTACTAAGTTTTTTGCGCCCGAAAGAATCTAGTAAAGGTAGAGATTGCCCTGTCAATATTTTCACCTCCTTCAGCAGAAGCATCCAATAGCATTAAGAAGTAGTCCACAACTTCAGCTTCAGCAACAGATGCGATGTTTAAAACTAGTCGAATCTCTTCCACATCAGGTTCAATATCGTGCAGTAGACTGACCCCACGAAACACACAGTAATCTACATGTCCACTCTCAATCATCATGTTGAGAAAGTTGAGTTGGCGGAAGGTGAGTTCATCATCATTTAACCAATCTACGTGTTCTGGGGGCAAAGCCCTAAGCACAACAGGGAGTTTGCAAATTCTTGCATGATCTTTCGAAGTTCGCAAAAAATTCAAAAGATGCTGACTGCCATGTTCAGCAACCTTCTTTGCGATGAGGATAAGTTCATCACCGTTCAATTGTTTCAGAAACACAAAAGAAAGTTGAAGTTTGAAGTTGCTTTTCTGGAAAAGGATGGAAGGAAAGATTAGAAGTGAAGTGAGGAAGAAGGGAGAACCGGTTTATAAAGATTTATTAGGCTAAAGTTTAAAACATATGATTTAGTACTGTAACAAAAAAAAACATATGATTTAGTAGAAAAAAATATCATTAGAAGAGTTACTATGTGATTTGTGTGCAAGTTTTAATAACTTATAACTTTCTACTTCTTACACATCAAAAACAGCACGCCTTTCTATTTTTTGTTTCATTTAAAATCCAACATGTACAAAACAGACTATACAAGGATCATGTTCTTGTTACTGAAAATGAACAAAATAGAGATATCTTATTTTTTGGTGGAAAATGAGATTCTCTTTAAAAAAATTATTTGTTTTCTATTATGTGGTATGCATGTGCGCCACCCTACCCTTACGCTTCATGACCACGTGAAACAAAAACAAAGACATGGAAAGTTAGGATATTACAAGGCATAAAAACCATTTGACATAAAAAAGTTGAAAATAGTTAGGTCTTTTTCATGGTTAATAGTTAAAAATGAAGAGATAAAAGAAACTAGAGATCCACGTATATAAGACCCCTTAATTTTGTGTGTTTGATATAAAAAGTGTCATATTTAGGGAGGACAATGGGTAGGGTATTATAGTACTCGTCCCCATACTCGCGTTTGTAAAAAATACCCGTATCCGAGCTCGTACCTTCGTGGGCAACAACTTTAGTGCTCTTCTCCAAACCATATTTGTATCTAGGTGCTCATACCCGCACCCATTACCCACACTTTAACTATGAAAAGACAATACAAAAATATCACAATTGAAATAAAACTATGATTCAAAAAAATTCAAATCAAATAATAAAATAGTATGAATCGTAGTATTTAACCAAATAAAAAAAAATCCAAAATATACCTCAAAAATTAAAATAAAAACATTTAAAATACATGTAAAAAAGTGCATACTAAAATAAACATCAAATTAATTTAATTCATAAATTTGTAGCTCCTGAGACTATCTCCATATCCTAGAAAAGAAAAAAATGCATATACCTTACATCAGTTATACGTTAAAAAGTTACCGTTCATGTTATTAAAAAGATGCAAGTCATAATAAATTGTTACTAAAGTTTTATATTATTTTAGGTTTAGTTTCTAGGCTTAAATAATTAAATAAATTAAATAATTGTACACCAAAAGTAATAAAGTATTTATTATATTATATAAAAGTGTATACGTGGATTGCGGGGTTGGGTAGTAAAGTGCCCTTACCCGCACCCATACCCATTAAAATTTGTGGATAATTACCCGGACCCAAGTCTATATCCATGATAGTGGGGTTAGACAAACAAATGTGTTTGTTTCAAATCATGCATTTAGCTAAATACACAGAATGTTGGTGGAATACATTGAGACTTGGTGGAATTCACAGTGCTCGTGAATAATTTGTTTTCCAATTTCGCTACATATATCTTTTTTTTTTCTTTTCTTTTTAACATATAAACTTATCAATTCTAATAGTTAATGAGATCTTGTTTTTTATATCAGAATCGTACCTCGAGAAATAAAGAGAGAAAATAGAATTAATATTAATTTTGTTTTCTCAGGTGCCAAAAGGTCACCTTATATAACAAGATACATATAACATAATTATCCTACTAAGCAAATAGCCAAGTGACAGTGCATAAATACAACAACATAATTAATAAAAGATAATAATAAATCCTGGATTCTAGAAGCACATCAGCTCCAGGATATCAATTCCCTCGGTGAATATAATCAGACGCTTGCTGTTTGAACATCCAAAAGTTCCTGATAACACATGGAAATGATAAAAAAGCTCAGCAGTAGTTTACTACCGCCGATTTTCTAGTTATAAACCCAGCAGTAGTCTTTTTGGTCATTTCCATGTGTTATTAGGAAGTTTTGGATGTTAGAACAACAATTGTCATATAATCATCCCATCATTGTGGCCTTTGATATACTTCTTTTGGACTTTGCATGTACTGGTTTACTAGGCCCAACGGAGTTTTCGTTAGGTGGTGCAGAATTGCTATCATTCCCATCCCCGTGGAGAAGCATCTTGTCCTCAAGGTGATAGTAATTATGTACAGAGGTTCAGTCTTCCATGTCGTGTCTTATGGCAGAAGACTTGTCTGTTGAACGAGAACAAGGTGGCGAGGTGGAATGACAAAGAAGTTCCATTTGGAATCTAGGATGGTTAGAGGTATCACAATTGGTTTGGCGTCCGGATGAGAGGATGGAATGTAATTGGAGTAGGAAGAGAGCCATGGCGTGGCTTCACCCGGGAGCAGTGAAACACAAGGTGAATTCGCGTGCAATGCTAATTGACACTCAATCAGACCGATAGTCGTTGTGATCTGAAAAGGGATGTAATATCGCTTACCAAGCTTGTGGTAAGTAGTCTTGGGTAGCAGAGAGTTTCCGATAAGGACGAAGACGTACATAGACCCAATCACAAACTGAATAGGTTATGTCACAACAATGGGAGTCTGTAGAAACCTTCATTTGATGTTGGACACGTAGGAGTTTCTAGCGAAGCGCGGTTAGCATCCCGTCTCTAGAATAAAGAAGGGTACCAACAATTTCCAGATTGGTTGTTCCTGAGACATAGTGTGGAATAGAAGGGGGTGGACACCCAAATGTGATCTCAAAAGGTGTTTTTCTAGTAGCGGAGTGACTAGCTGTGTTGTAGTTTTTGCATGACATCCTTATAACATCGGTTATTTTATATGTTGTCCAAAAATGCATCTAATGACAATTTAATATTTGAGAAAACAAATGTTGAATACAACTTCTCATCGGTCTTATAAATAATTACCAAAGGAGGAGATAAAACTCCATTCATTTGGAATTTACTGAACATTGAGTACAAAACCTGAGGATCATGGAATATTTCACTATCTAAGTAAATACTACAAGACCTGACATCACTCTTGAGCAGGGATGGACCCGGAAATTTTGGACAGTGTAGGTCACATATACACCGATAATTTGACCATTCATCTCATGTAATTTCACATTCCATTTTTACAATATTCTATCAAAGAAAGGTCTTTCTTCTATTGCATTTCGCAAGAGTAATACCAGAGATAACTCTATAAGTAAATATACTAGCGATACACCGTATATTTTTTGGTATCAATTAGCTTTATAAAAAGATCGTCAATCCCCCCTATTCTAAAAATTAACTGTTAGAATATACATCTAAAAAATAGTTTTCAAGCTCTCAAAAATAGATTTGTTTTCCTCTTCTTCTTAAAAAAAAAGATGGGGTTATTTCTTGATTTCTATTTCCACTCACATGTTCTTTGCTATTTATGAGTTATGATAGTATTGATGCCAACATTTTGATATCCAACTGCCTGGAGTAGTTTGCCAACATATTCTTAAATCCAATTGTCTTACATCATATCATTAATTGGATAATACAACTATTTTATATCAAGGGCTTTGTAATGTACTAACTAATAGGTAGTATTTTAAAACCAATGCTACACACAGTCACAGACACTACCACATCCCAAACATGTAGTATTTTATCATAAAAAATTCTAAACCAAGTGAGGGCCACGGCCCACATAGTGAAACAAGTGGATCCGTCCCGGCTCTTGAGTCAGTTCTTGCATGCTCCCATAATATCACACGACAAAATTCTTGTAGAGTCATAAGATATGTCAATCATAATCCAGGTTATGGTCTCTTATTTTCTAGAAAGTCAGAATCACAGCTTCTAGACTATGTGGATGTAGACTAGGCAGGATGTGTTGACTCTAGAAGATCAAATATATGTTTTTATTTTTTCATAGGATCTTCTCTCATATCATGGCGTGCTAAGAAACAACAGACAATATCAATATCATCTTTAGAAGTTGAATATAAAGTATTATCTACTGTTACCTGTGAGCTTCAATGACTATTATATCTTTTGAAAGATTTCGACATCAAATGCTATAGACAACTTGTCTTGTATTGTGATTGCCAAATAGCTTCTAATCTAGTTTTCTTTGAAAGAGAAAAAAAAAAGCTTCATGAAAAAAGTATTACCTCCTCCAAAATTTAATTCCTTCATTTCCAAGCTAGGAATGATAAACTTTTATCATGTTTCAAGTTGTGGGAGGCTATTAAAGCATAATACAAAATCATCGGAATCTTAGCTTAATACATGATGATGAAGAAGAGCATCATACACGTCAGTTACTTGCACGACAAGCTATTGAAGTTCATGGTATTCTTAGATTTAGAAAATTAGTTATAACTGCTTTCCTTGTGTTTAGGGAAGTTAGTTATGATTGAGTGAGGTGAAAAGCATTGTAGTTTATCTTGCTCACTCACTAAAACACCATAAATATATGTAATGTAATTGCTTCCTTTGCAAGTTAATGAGAAGGATAATTCATATATCCCATTCTCTTTCTTTTTCTCTTGTTTTCTATTGCTTTCTATCATTTTCTATCAATTTACTATTATTTCAACAATACTGATAGAAAAATCAATATTTGATAAAAAAAAAATTAGTAAAAATACAATTTGTTTGTCTTGTATGATATCTTTTACTCCATTATTAGTAAAAATATGAAATAAGCTAAAGCGAGACTTGGATGCATATGAGGTCCGTTTGGATTAGGGCTTATTTTGAGCTATTGCAGAATAGCTTATGCAAATAAATAAGTTTTTATAATATTAATTTATAAGTTCTCATTAACGAAAATTGTATCTCCATAACCTATTTTTTCATAAACTACATTGACATGCTTATAAATAATACAAGAAAATTCATTTATCTGTAAAAGTTGTTTTGCATAGGCTCAAAAGAAGTTTATAGTAGTGAAACCATTCCCTTCATGTGATATTTGGCGGCAAAAAAAAAGAATGAACGACAAGAACCATACACAAGGTCAAACTATAATTAGAGTATTCTTGGATTTTGGTGATTGGAAATTTGAAAGAGTTGAATGGAAAATTGAAATTTTTCCGAAATTCACCAAACAATCTATACCCTTATCTCTGCTTGGAAATTTCATTTTTTTTTGTTAAATATCATAGCAAGTTTGCAACTCTCATTAGTCCCATGTTACATATCAAAAGACAATTTATATACTTCCTCATCCAAAACATTTATCAACAGACAAAATAATGACGATAATGACCTTAGTCCTTAGCTGGCAGCATTATTTTACAAGTTACAATGATAATGTATCCTAAAAGTGGTTTTAAGTTGCAATTGTGGACTTGTGAACCAATCAATCTTCTTTTTTACTTAATTTTCCTTTGAAGGATAGCATGCGTTAGTTAATTTGTGTTATTAAGAAACAAAACAACAGAATGCAATGCAATTGGAATAAATGGATACGATAATAAAACTTAACATGTTGACATGTAAGAGTATTTGTATATGGAGTTTTCAAATTGAAAACAATCTGAATTAAAACTGTAAATTCAACAAAACAAAAAAATCAAAACCACAAAACTGATTATTTATATTGGATGTATTTTTGTGGAAACACCTAAGATGGAATCGGAATTTGAATAATTTTTTCAAAACCAAACCAAATTATATATACTACACTTTGTGTTCATCTATCTGCTATTTTATTCAACTAACTCGTATAGATTATAAACAATATTTTAATTATAAAATTTAGATTTTGATTAAAACTATATGTATTGATGTTTGTGACTTATTCTAACAAATGATGCTTCATTTTCAATTGCACAACAATATCTATACCTATTAATAAAGGCAATACTATTTTTTGGTGTAGCCTTTTTTGTAAATCCCAAAATGCCCTTACTTGATGGCAGTTATTAAAAAAAAATCTTCCTTACCCACTAATAATCACACACGGTGGCAGTTATTAAAGAAAAAATCTATCTTACTCACTAATCACACACCAAAACATAACTACAGACTTTCTCTTTAAAAAAAATCTGACTTACCCACACAAACAAAAGCATAACCGATGTCTTTCTCTTTCTCACAGTTGCATAAACAATCATAAAAAAATAACTGCTTCCATTCTATTTCTCACAAATACATGGTTTAGTTCTACACAATTGTTCAGGGTTGAAGAAATAAGTTTGTGCACACCAAGTGGAGGACCATTTCAAACTATTTTTTCCTACTACAATATACAGGTTCCACTAAATAAATTTATAGATTATTTTACGTTATGCGGTCATAAATTTGGTTGATTATATCATGTTTTTGTTTTCTTTTATTGGTACAGGAAAGACATGCTTTGAATGGTTGTGCCTTTAAAAGGTTTGATGTCGTTTTCAACTGTCGGTTTAATTACTATTTGATGACAGTTTCTTTCTTCAACTAATTGTTTTCTCACTCATAACTTCTGTCATGGTTCATCGTCTTTTTTCATACAGCATCCATGGAGATGAAGTTTGATCTTTAGAAGCATCATGCAGTAGAAACAAGGAAAAAGATATAGATGAATGCTGCTGCATTAGGCGGCGGCTATGAATAAATGGTTGAGTGCGGCTTCAATCTACCACTAATCGGCAGGAACCACGATATTATTTTTTCTTCTTTTTCTCTGCTTTTATTTTCTGTCTGATATTTCTTGAAGTTACACTCAAAAAAAGGAACAAACAGATTGTATCTTTTACCTCTTATCTCATGTTATTTGTTCTAATCAATCAATATTCATCAGAAAAAAAAAATGTATAACTATGGTTTGTTAATAACTTTTTTCCATCAGTGAAATGAGAGTAAAATTCATGTACAAAGAAAAAGAGAGACTCAAACCAAATTTTGTTTGTTAATTCAATTCATTCAAATCACTAACAATGGTTTCTATGGGACATAGAGAATGTCATTGTTGCATTAGAATGAGATTCTTTACATAGTTTGTGATCCATGGTTTATGTATTTCCTCTACCGTTTTGTTTTGTATAGAGTATATTTCTATTCTAATTTATATGTTTTAATATTTACTTGGTTGCCTTGATGTTGTTAGAGAGTATTTCATCGAGAATTCTTCTTTTTTCATTTTTGGAGGATTGCGTGCATTTTATTTTTGGTGTTTGAATATGGGAGGAATATTGTGTGCATTATCTTGAAAACTCTAGTTTGTTTTAATTTATTTATTTTTTGTTTTTAGTTTTGATTCTCATTAATCACTTTTTAATATTCTTAATTTATGCTTTGTTCTATGTAGTTTTTTGTGTTTGGTGTTTGATTATTGGTGAGACTGTTGCGGCGAGTGTTGAGTTCATGCCTGTTTGCATTGTGGTCGTTTGATTTTGATTTCATTGCTGAAACAGTATCGTTGAGGGCAATGTGTTTGCCAATCAATTGTGATCAAATACTTTGTTTTGAACATGGTTAGATAAAGATGAGAAAAACAGAAGACAGTGATGGTATGCGGTGGAATCTTAGTGATTGGCTGCGTGCGATGGCATCGATTTGAGATCAATGCCCCAGTTTAATTAAAATTCCACTTTCTATGTTACATTGGCTTTTACAATAAAAAATATCGCAAAATTTGAATAAGTAGTGTGACTAATGTGTAAATATTCTTTCATATTTTTTAAAATGTCTTCGTCCTTTGCAAGACTTGGATGTGTCGTCGAAGTTTTGTTCGTATTTCTTCTACTGGTTTTCCTTTGATTTATTAAATTTTAAATTATGTGGCAGACTCAAATGGCTTGAGAAATAATAAAAGAGCATATGTGTACTTTTTTTCTGTAAATTGTGGTAGCAATGGGAAAGATTTAAAGTCTTCATCAAACCCAACCCCATAAATGTCACTCATGTTTCATGTATATTCATCCTCCATAGATAGATGAACATACATCACAAAACTAAATATATATTTAGTAACTCCATGTCAAAGAAGTGCATGAATTACATATCTTACATTTTTTTTAATCAACCTTGATACTTCTCTTTTTGATCAAGCTTGGTCATTCTTTTAAATCTAATTATTTTCTCCAAAATATATATATATATATATATATATATATATATATAAAACTAAATCAACATAAATGTTGAAAAACATACTGTTTATGAGTTACATGCGTTAGCGCAGTAGAAAGAGCGGACAGACAAGCATGGGAGTGCCCGTCTGGACACTAGTAACATATAACACAAACTTTTTTTTAGAGGAATATAATATAAACTTTTATCCTTTTTTTATAACATCAACAATATAACATTACTATAGTAAAATTTGTTTAAGAGTATAATTGAAATAACGAAAAATCTAACCCAAAACATCTTATTGTCTTTATTTGTAAATATATTTGTTTAGAAATATTGTTCCTATTGCACTGGGGTGGTTCATATTTTAATGAGATTTAACTATTTTTTTATTAACAATTTTAATAATATTATAAAAAAATTGTAAATAAAATATTTAGGGTTAAATATGTTTTTAGTCCTTACATTTCGCGCCTTATTGAAGAATAGTCCCTGCATTTTATTAAGTGTTTTTAAAATCTTCGCATTTTATCCCCGTTATCAAAATTAGTCCTCATTGTTAATTCTCTAACGGAATGTTGATGTAACAGTTAGTGAGTCCCAATTATTTTAAGGTTAAATATGTTTTTGGTCGCTATGTTTTGCGTGACTTTGAAAAATAGTCCTTATATTTCAATAAATGTTTTTAAAATCCCTAAAATATTAAGGACTATTCTTCAAAATCACGCAAAATGAAGGGATCAAAAACATATTTAACCCTAAAATAATTGGGACCCACCAATGTCACATCAACATTCCGTTAGAGAATTAACAGTGAGGACTAATTTTGATAACGAAGATAAAATGCGAGGATTTTAAAAACATTTAATGAAATGTAGGGACTGTTCTTCAAAAGGACGCAAAATGTAAGGACTAACAACATATTTAACCCAATACTTTATATAAAGGGTAAAATTGAAAACAGACGAAGCCAACCCCAATTTATCTATTTTCATTTTAGGAGAATAATTTTAATATTAGATTAAAAATATCCAAAACCAAAGTATAATTAATATTACATTAAAAATTGAAAGTAAGATCATTATAGGACAATATTTTTACTCCAAATGTGACCTTCATCTCAAGATTGAGCGAGTAGTAAATCGTACTCATGATAATCATATTGAAGTTTTATCCTACACCCATATTTTTATACCTTGACTCCAACGTTTGACATAAACTATCAAATTTACCCTTTATATATAATAAAACTCAATCACTCTTTCACTTGATCACTCGACATTTTAGGGGAACCATTAGCAGAAAACAGTAATCGCAATCACTTTAATTTGTTCTTTTTACCGACATCAAATTGTTAATTACGAGGGGGAAAAGTTGCCTAACCCAAAAAATCAAATACTTTTTTGTTTTTTGTTTCTTTCTTTTTTGTAGTAAATGACTACTCCATCCATCTCAAATTAGAAGGGAGTATTTTTTTTTTATGTTTAACTACTTTTTTTTTCTTAATAAAGGTTTAACTACTCCTAATAATAACTTTGTACTAATTCTCATACAATCAAGTGTAACCACGCTCAATATTCACATTTTTTACGTTAGACTTTTGGTTCTAAAGGGAAAGTATTATTGGTAATCCGAAGTTCGGCTGTAACATAAGTATAACCTAGCCAACAATTGTTTCAACCAAAAATTAATTTGGGTTCTTCCAAAAAATTCATCTTTTCTTAAAGTTTATTAACCATTTAAGTTTAATTGTTTGGTCGATACATATTCTAATAGTTACAAACCGTGAGTTAGTTTTGTGAAAGCATAAAATAAACTAAACTATTACTTTTCCTACCCTATAACTTTCTCACGCGTCTTTTTTTTTGTTTTATAAAAATGCCCACGGGGTTTCAAATTATATAATCCAAACACAGTTTGCATGTGTTCGGATTATATAATCTGAAGTATGCTTATACATAAGCAGCAATCAGAATCTCGCACATTTCAGCAGTTGCGAATTTCGCTTTTAAAAACAACAAAAAACATAGTAAAAAAATGATAAAACATGTCAAATAAAATAAAAAATATATAAAAAATACTACAAAAAATTCTAAAAACCAATTAAAACATGCAAAAAAAATCGGATTTTTCAGAGAATATGAAGATTTTTTTTTTGTCTAAACGATGAAATTTTGGATTTTGATGAGCGGAGTCCCGTAAGAAGTCACTTCTAGGGGATTCTTGATCCTTTATTTCTTCTTCTTCTTCTGATTTTATAGGAGATTTTTGGAGCATTATGATCAAGTAGCCCGAACACCAAATTTTTGATCGATAACAACTAACAATAATCTAAAACAGAAGGATGGGAGTTAGGAAGATTAATATGGTCCTTAAACCGGCTATCCATATTACAAACATGCTCATAATTTGTGTTGATACAGTTCAGATTATATAATCCAAATTGTTTTTCCCTGAATAAAAGTGTTTAAGGGGTGTTCAGAATCTATAATCCGAAGAAAAAAAAACAAGAATGCACACTATTTTTTGGGTGTTCAGGTTATAAAATCCGAATAGGTGAAAAACTCATTTTTCCTACCCAAAACAAAGGGAAAACTCAATTCGGATTATAAAATTCGAAAATCACATGAACATTTTCGTAAAAATAAATAAATAGGGAGCACGGGAAATGAGTAGGGTGGAAAAAGTAATTGTCAATAAACTATTACTCAATTTTGGGCTTGAACATGGTCTTTCATCCATGGGGGGCTTTTGCTTATTCTCGTGGGCTTCACTTTACTCAACCTGCTATTCGCACATGAAAACTACTCTTTTCCTAAACAGTTTTGCTCATTCTCACCTCAAACTTTCTAAAATAACCCATATGTGAGTTAACTCACGTTCGGTAGCACAAGACGTGAGTTAAGTCACGTTGCACCAACGTGAGTTAAGTGTGCAACGTGACTTAACTCATGTTGACTCCTAACGCGAGTTAACTTGGATTGGTTTTAGGTAAACTAACAAACCATCAATTCTTGACAGAGATATTTTTTTTAAGCCCATAAACTTGCATTTTGTAGAATATGTTATGTTCATTTATTCATTCACAATATTTTATGTTAATTTTTTTAAAAAACAATCGCTAAATTTTTCAAAAGCTTGATCCAAAATAAATTATAACATAAAAATACACAAGTACGCAAAATTTATTTAGTTTTAATTTCATCTCCGTTCAAATCGGGCAATAAACTAAGTGTTGTGTTACATTGCATTACATTCTTCCTAAGATGTTGTATCATCATCATGTTGTGTTTAAATTAAATTCATTAAAGTTTGCGGAAAATATTGGCATTAAAGTGTCTTATACTTGGTGTAAAAATTTGTTAATCTCTTCGAAAACTCAAAATAATGAAGAGAACACATCACATGCATGTATTCTACCGAATCGACTATATAAGTTCTCACATTGAATTCCTTCATATAAGATGAGTAGCGACGAACACAAATGCATTCTAATATATTCTTTTGAACTTAATCCTACTGCCCTGCCAGCTGACAAGTTTCGATTGACAGAGAAGCATGATCAAGCTCAAAACAACATCTTAGAAATGCATTCTTGTTCGTCACACTCATCTTATACGAAGGAATATGATGTGAAAACCTATATAGTTGATTCGATAAAATACAAAATGTGTTCTCTTCATTCTTTTGAGTTTCCAAAGGGACTTGCAAACCATACACTAAGTACAAGACACTTCAAAGCCAACATCTTTATCAAACTACCATGAATTAATCTTAATTCCAACAAAATAAAGACACAACATAATAATATTACTTAAACATCTTCTTCTGACCGAATCAAACTCTTGAGAATATCTTCATAAGATCTCAGTAACAAAACATCCAACTTGATCGTCGAGAACATGTTGTGCTAACCAAATATCGATAACATGCTCTTCACGTCATCGTCATTCGTGAGCATCATCCGACTGAACAAAAATCCCCCGACTAAGTCGATTGATGGTCGTCGATACCCTACGCCATCCACCCTCCTTATGTCTCTATGGTTGAGTCGTCGATTGATTTGATCCAGTTGATCCTTCAGATCTACTTGATCCTTCAGATCTACTAATGTGACATCGACTCGAACCCTGAACAAATTTGACTTTTTACCGTTGAAGCAAACTGCAGCTAACTTTGTTCAACTCTGTTTCTATAATGGAACACAACGTGAGTTAACTCACGTTGATATGTACCGAACGTGAATCAACTCACGTTGGTGCTACTGAAAGTGACTTAACTCACGTTGGGATTATTTTAAGCACTTTGAGGTGGGAAAGAGCAAATGTCTTTATGAAAAGAATCAGTTTTCCTCTCACATGGTTGGGAATCAATTTTTGGTTAATGGTTGTGTCAGAAATGTTATGTGGTAATATGTCTTATAAATGCTCAACATTTAATATTGTTCAATTAAAATTGGGGTCAATTTTCAATAAAAATTAGGGTTATGGGCTACGTCAACATAACTCAATTGACAAAGACATTAAAATATGTTGGATGTGTTGAATCTCGGATTCACCATTCATTCACCTTAATAGAATGAATTTCTAACCACTAAATTACTTGACCAAAAAAATAAATTCGGTCATGCTAAGGGCATTTGTTAAGACGTTAAATAAAAAAACAAGTGATAAATTCTAGGTAAAAGATGTTAGTAATTTCTTAAGTTTCAAGTTGTTGAATGCACCATTCAAAAAATAAAACTTCCTTTTTAAACTTATAGGTAGAAAATGATAAATGATATGTCCTATTGAGACGAATGAAAGCAATGGTAACAGTGCGATGCTCCGGCACGACGGTGATGCGTTCTTCGTGGTGGAACGAAAGGTGCCTGAAGGCACGCTAACACTCCAACGCTCAAGTCATTATAGGAAATGAGATGGAATATGTAAAAATGTGTGTGAAATGAAACGTACCTTGAGGGTGACGCGGAATGACCCTTATAAAGAGGAAGGAGGCGCTAAAAACTTCCGTGAAATGCGGCACCTTATCAAGGAGCCGTTGGAGGCCACATGTACAGTGCAAGAAGCGTAGGGGCGTGATCTAGTATGGTGGCACACACTGTTGCGGGCGTGCTATCGCAGAACACTGCCTTTTTGGTCTGTAGGGTTTTTCCAAGTGTCATCATAGGATTGACCTTCTGGCCGGTCCATAACAATAAACCTCTTGCATTTCCGTTCAAATTTAACATAGTAAATACCCCGAGATAATAAAAAGTTGCATGACATTTGATATGTTGAGAAGTAAGTTTAAATTCACAATTTCCCTCTTGTCAGCATCTTGTGTGAGTGAGTTTTGCAGCTACTTTTTTTGTGTGTGTGGGTGTGAACTTGACATCCTCTACGCGCAACTATAGAGACTAATCCTTCGAGCCGGGTAGGACCTCTATTGATGGCAAAATTCTCCCTTAAAAGATTTAATAATGCATTCCCATGCCTTAATTCAAACTCAAAACATTTGGTGAATAAATTGATATATATATATATATATATATATTCCTTATTATCTTATCCAAATACTATGTCAGGTAGGTATTCAGAAATATATATACACGAAGCATATTCATATCAATGGGTGTAGATCCCCTCCAGTGAAATTTTCACTTGAGAGAGTGCAGTGGACATCAACACCATTCAATTACTTTGATGTTGAAGCCCCCACATAGAGTAGTGGAAAATAAATAGCTTATATCTCACTGGACTCTCTAGTCAAGAGAATTTACTCCCCATACCAATGGATTGTTAGTGGAGTGGAAGTATAATCTCCCTTGCTCCCCAGGAGGAGAATCTTGGAACCCAGGTTTCAAATTGTTAACAAAATGCTTAGATAATTATTCTGCATACCTAGCGCTTTCTGAGTCCTTAACTTGCAGCCAAATTTTAAAAAAGTTTATAGATAAAAAATATACTCCTTCGTCCCATATGATTTGATATTGTTTTACTTTTACACATGCAAACGTAGAACTTTAGCCATTAATATATTCTTAATCATCCATTATCAACAATCGAAAAAACTGATATTTTCAAAATATTAGATAAATTGAACACATTTTATATACTAACATTTTTATGAACATTTCTTTATCAGCCCCCTCAAAATCTTTTATGCTCCCGAATTTCCTAATTTTCCCTTAATTTGAGCATTCGGTATACATCTACTGGATTGGTTAGGTATTTATATACCTGATTCATATTTTTAAGTTTAAGAGTACACGATCTTATTTCTTCTTTCTTTCTGTGAGTCCTAAATCAATTCATAGCTCTCCAAACCATTTTTTCATCCATTTTTTTATCCTTCTATGCGCATCAAAGGAAAGATAAAATCGACCCATAATTGAATCTTGTTCCTAATTTCTGTTCTTGTAAGAGCTACGTTAGAGTTATCTCAAAAGTTAAGGTAAAATCTTCACTTAATATTTAAGTTTCAGTTTCTAGTTATATGACAATTTATTGGCAATATTATGTCTACAATTGTTATGTATTTGATACTCAGTTTTTTCTATGGATAGATTCAATATAGTTATCGAACATTAAGAACATAGGTTGAATTCAAAGACATGAGAAACTCAATTTTGACAGTCTTTTCTCCCCATTTATTTACTGTATTTGATATTTGGCTTTTAGGATATATGCATAATTGTAAACAAACAAAAAAAAACAAATGAAAATTATGCAAACTTTCAATGTGATAGGAAGAAGTATGAATTACCGGCTAATTGATCGAATTTTAGTGAAGATTAATGCTAATTGTTAAAATGATTATGATGGAAAATCCAAAATCGCCTTAAAATTGCAAGGTTTAGAAGAAAATTCAAGTGGAGTGCAAAAGAAGAAATAAAAGTACCAAAATTGTGTGCCATTCTATATGATGATCTTTCTGGTATATAACTATTGTAACAAGGCGTTATGTAGATATCTCCCTAACTTATCTCGTATCTTCTACCTGAGCTTGTAGCGTCCTGAAGTTATCTACCTAACCAATCCGATATATATCTACCTTATGTGGTATATAAGGGCAAATTTGGTATTTTGGGGGGCCTTGGGAGATTTTGAGGGGCTTAGAAAGAAATGTTCCATTTTTATGGTCAACATAATTTATGTGAATAATGCATGATCAAATTGTGTCAATTAATATGGAACAGTGTGAGTGAGTATTAATTAGTTTCTTCAATTTTAATAGGAACAGAAAGAGCATATACAACTTAAGTCTTAGGTTGTGATAATTTAAGAAATAATGCTCATGAACATATGTTACGATTTTCTTATGAACATTTGTGTTTACAGTAAATAGCATATAGAGAAATTATGATTAGTCTAAAAATGAGAAACATTTTCATGTTGCAGGGTACCAAGGACATGTAATAATTAATATAAGTTAACCAATATTGGGAATTTCAATTTGCCAAACGTTTTCTAGAGGCATTCCTAACCACAGTAGTCAATTTATAAAACACAAATTATAGTCAATATTATTAATATAGTTGAAGTACAAAGACCAAAGTGAAAAGAATGCTTGTGTATGTCTCTGGCTGTTCTGTTATAATATTCTGGTTAAGGAAGGTTAGAAATGCAAGTTCAGTTTCAGTCAAATGTAATGAAAAGATTTCTTGGCCATTAGTTTGCGAATGAGTTGCTTCGCGGCTTGTATGTATTCACTCAACAAAATCGATTTGTAAAGTGAAATGTGTCATTATTTATTAACTCTTTTTAGACCTTATCAATTTTCAATGTGAAAGTTGAGTTTTTCTAATACGTTCTTGTTCTTGTCGTATACTCCTTCCGTTTTAAATATAAGCAAAATTTACTTTTTAGATTCATTCATTTAATGATGTATGTGGTCTATAAAATTTACTTGTATGTGCGATGATTTTTGGTGTACGTGTTGTGCGGCAGAAAGTCGTGATACTATTGCATTAGGAGAGAAACTTCGTGAACGAGATGAGGAGAGACTTGGGTTTTTTGAACATAGATGTCATGAAATCTACATCGTTATTGGTTCGCCTTTGATATTGTAGAGAATTCAGTCAAATGCGGTTGATGCAGCTTTAATCTCCGTGGCCTTGCAATTTTAGGAACATAAAAAATTGTTATGGCGCGATCCAGATATATAGTAGTAGTAGACCTTCATTTAAAATCTTATGTGATTGACTTGGATGATAGGATTTTCTGCTTTTCAAATTTTATCAGTTAGGATTTTTTCTAAACTTCTGCCTCATGTGGTGATGGGAGCTCATGATACCATGAAGTTTTCGCCCGAAAAAAATCTCCATTGTCATTTCTTAAACACATTTTCACTCCAAAGCGTCCTTCCTCTTTGAAAATCACCGCATCCACATTACTTTTAATGTACCTTGCTGCTAGCTTCAGCCACCTTGTGCTCCCTACTCTACTATCTGCTGTACCGTACTCAGTTTTGTCCCGAGCCAGGAGCCATGTCACCAAACAGCCCCTGGCCAATTGTACAGACACATCAGGCTGCAGTTTCAGGTCCTTCCACAACCTTTTGTTTCTACACCACCATATACACCATAACATCAACGTAATGTCTTGTATAAACTGTTGCCATAACGTTTCAACTTCAACCAGCTGGAAGAACAACGACACAAGCCGTTGAAGCTTCCGGGTCTACCACATTACGAACGGCAAGGTTCAAATGCGTCAAGATTTGATACAAAGGAGAGTACAAGTGAACGCCACCACTTTTAACGGACCCGGATTCTTCCAAATATTCTCCAAAACCCTTTCCTCCCAGCTATTAAAACCCCCTCTCTATACCCAATGTTTCCACTTTCCTCTATCACCTTGTATGCAAAACTAACAGTAAAATAGCTCCCCCTCCTCTAGCCTCAAACCCCAAGAATCATCTTCCAATCCTCCGTTAAATCCACCAATAACAGCCAAGAGATTTTCAATGAAAGTCCTTTCCCAAATAAAAGGTTTCCTCCGCCAATTTAAGTTCCAAGACCCCCCATTTGCGCTCCCCCTCCCCCCAAAGCTCTCCAATATTTGAGTCTTGTTGATTCGAAAGTGAGAAGAGACGCGGAAACAGAGCAGAATGTGTACCCAAATGTCTTTCCAAAAGCTAGTTCTACCACCATTTTCCATTTTTCTAACAATCTCGTTTTTAAACCAATGTGGTCACACCGCTTCCTCAAGAGACATCCACTTCCTCCACCATGTTGGAGCATACCACGACCAATTAACTTGCCCCCAAAACCATAGCACATTAGCACCTACATGAGTTATCTTCTTGAATCAATCGTCATTTCCACTTAGATAAAAGGCTAAAATTAACCATTTTTATATCTTTCACTCTTAAACCTCTGCTGTAACTTGGTTGGCAAATTCTCTTCTAACTAACCCAACAATCCAACATATCTTAGGTAACCTCTCATTCCCATGGAATTGATCAAAAAGATTCCGCACCTCATGTTTCAAGAGATATCAAAATTCCTTGAAAAAAGCAAAGTTACCACCAATTCAATTTCCATCATGGAGAACGGAGCTATTATGTCAATATTATCTTCATAAGTAAGAGATGAAAAACACACACCATCCAACATCGACCTCTCCCAATTAATACTTGAAACATGGTTCCTAAAATAGTCCACCACCACATGTCTCACCTAATTAGGCTTTTGCACCCAATCACCATCTACCACAAGAGCCTTGATCGTATTCAAGTGTGTCATACTTTTAACACATCTATGAAAATACTTTGAGTTTGCACCTCTTTCTTAAGTAGGAATGACCATGATCTTGGACCACGATTGCATCTTTACATTTTAGAAGTCTGCACAATTCCTCAAACATTTGTTTCCTCTCTGACACCTCTTGTTGCGTTAAAATTCCTTCATATCCCATTACGGTAAACTTTACAATATCCTCCATCAACTTAGACAATGTGGTTTCCATATCCACATATTGTACTTTAGTCAACTCCTTCAAGTCATATGTCAAAGCCTTAAGTTTTGATTTTAACATGTCCAACGACTCACTCTTTGTCTAGATAGACCAAACAACCTTCACCACCTTTTAAACTTTTGGTTTTTGAGCCAAAAATCATTAAACTGAAAAGGTGTAAGACCCTAATCCAGATCTCCCCCCTTAAGAACCAACAAGAAGTGATAAGATACATCCTTATGTAACACCCAAAGGGCTTCACTCTCCCAATCATGCACCAACTTAGTCATGGCAACAAAACCCATACATATGGGTACCCATTCGAACCAAACCCACTTTGATTGGATTTGAATTTTCCCCAATTTTAAAATACGGGTACGAAACACATAACGGAGGAGATGTAGGTACCTACCTTGAACCCATACCCAACTGTATAAAATCAATTTATTACCCCTTTCATATAAATAGAAACTCAAACTCTAAATTATTTCATTCACACAGTCATAATCTCAGTCTTTCAGATGATACTCAATTATCATAGTTCTCTCTTTTCTCCTTCTATATCTCACACTCTCGGCCTCTCTTTTCTTCATAATAAGTCATTGATCATCATCATCTCCTTGCTAAATAATGCATTACAACATTGCACTCGAGGCTGAAAAATACTTTTTTTTTTTTTTTTACCCATTGCAAGGATGGGGATGAGGCGGGGATACCCAAACCCAACGAGGACGAGGATGAGATTGGATTTCTCATTCCCCTCTAGGTATATGTAGGGTAATAGATAAGTATATATGTAAGGTATGGGGGCGGGGAAGGCAAAACTTATCCCCACTCCGCCCTAATGTCATGCCTAACCAACTCCTCCAATATAAATACTATATCGATTTAACTCATCGTCCTTACCAAGTAAATTTTTGGCCATAAATATTCACTGCAACAACCCGTAAATCTCTCAACAAAACTATTAAAAAGATTCATTTCCACCACATTTCTTGAAGAAATCTCCTCGTTCATACTCCTCTCTTCCTTACAACACACCACATTAAAATCTCCATCAAAACATCAAGGTCCATCGCCCAATCCATTATGCACCTCTGATAAATTTTCCACAACCTCCTATTTGTTATCAAATCACGAATAAATGTTGACAACAAAGTTACTCTTCTTTAAAACACCTCACTCCAAACACACCCCAACAAAACTTTTTCCCACCAAAAAGAAGATTCAAATTAGGCTTAATTGGTCTTTTGGTCCCTTAAATAATTTCATGTTTACATTTTGGTACCATATCTTGTAAAATCCACAATTTGGTCCTTCAACGTTTGCTCCGTTAGTCAAAAAAGTCCCTGGCAACTTTAACCTCAAATGTCAATAATAGACCAACCTTAATAGTGCTCCACCATAGATCCTATTAATTGTTTTACCTTAAACCAATTGATTATTTTTTTAAAAGAGGATCATTGGATTACGCATGTCTATTTTATCTTACCATGAGTCAACAATAACTAATTAATTCTCGCTTTCTTCATCTTCTTCCCCACTCTTCTTCATCATCTTCAACATCACATTCATTAATACCATCATCATCTTCATCATTTACCCATAAAAATCCAGAAACATCAACCATCATCAACAACAACAACATCATCGCCATTAATTTCTATCGATTCCTTACATCACTACCATAAATTATTTTTAAATTTGAATTTTTTCCAACAACGTATGGTTCCAAAAGACCAATTAAGCCAAGTATTCATCAACATTCAAACTTTAAAACTCAAAAACCCAGAAAAATTGAAAACTCAAATTAGCAGTACGGTTACCAATGGAAACCCCAAAACCATAACCACGCGGATAACCATCAATAAATGATTCTGGGAACACAACAAGCTGGAACCATAACTAGCAGCTTCAGCCAGCAACCTCTCAGCCTTATCTAAAACAAAATACTGGAAAATTCAACACCGAAAATTCAGCTTTCTAGAAAGCTCAAACTTAAAAACAATCAATTAAGCCAATTAATTCATCAACATTCATCAAGCTTCATCAAATGGATTAAATGGGTTAGAAGGTCATGTTGTCCAATTGAAAGAGAAAGTGAAGAAGCCAATTAAGAAAAATTCAAATGGGTAGCCATGGAAGAGAAAGATGAAGATAAAGGTGATGACTTTAGAGAAATTGGGCAAGTGGGTCGTGGAGTTGAGAAGAAATGGCCTTAAAACAGTGTAACTGTGTTAGTGGTTGGTGTATGAACACAGTGTTGAAATGGATAATTCCTCATAATGCCATCAATAACAAATGAATTGATTCAGACTTAATTGGTCTTTTGATTTTGTTTTGAAAACAGTGTTGCGTTGAGAAAAAAACTTGGAGAAGAAGAGTGGAGGAATTCTGGAAAAAGTTTGGTATTTTTGTGTTTCTTTACATTTGTATTTTGGAAGAAAAAAAATTCTGTAAAAATGTTTATAGATTGAGGAAGAAGAAGAGAGAAATGATGAAAAATGAAAAAAAATTAGGTGTTGACGCTTCACTATAGGTATAATGGACATGCAATCAAACGGTTAAAATCATATAAAAAAATTTAGATATTAAAAAACTAACGGAGGGGATCAATTTGACTAACGGAGTAAAACAAGAGGGACTAAAATGTTGATTTTACGAGTTATGGGACCGAAATGTAAATTGAAAATTAATTAGGAGACCATTGATGCAATTAAGCCATTCAAATTATATTTGCTCCACATCGATAAATTTCCACCATTGTTGCCTTCCGAAGGAAGAAAGGCCCACATATAATCTTCATTGCCCCATAAAGTATAACATGAATTCTATGTAACTGATTCCAATTTTTTTTCTAGTATAGGCATGATATCCACCCTCTGTTCACGAATTAACTCCTTAATCTTCTTATGCTTTAATATCTCCCATGACCTTCACATTGAAGAACGACACGAACATTGATCACCTCCCCCCCTCCTCCCTTAATCACCCCATAAACCTCTTCCATCTCAAGTCTCAACCAATTTTTCCAATATAGGACCATCCAGAATAGTAAAAGAAACTCCAGTATTTCTTCGCAACCTAAAGATTCTTCTTGCATCCAATTCAGATTCTAGAACCATCCAAAGTCATCACCATGACTCCCTTCACCCTCGAACCCGCTTCTTCCATTATTAAGGAAGGAAGGAAGAAAAATAATATGGGGAAAAGGACACAAAAGGCTTAGAAAATGAGAGGTTTTCATGCAAGGGCGAAGCACGAGCTTAACATTGACAAAGTTACAACTCCTTTTGTCTTCACAAATTTTTCAAACAAAATGAAGACTGTCAATCTTTGAAAACTTTTCGCAAGATATGGAAGGGTCAGTGAGGTCTTCACAACAAGAAAAGTTGATAAATGGAGAAGACATTTTGGGTTCGAGGTGGTGAATGTGGAAGAGCTAGAGGTCAAACTTTAAGATGTGTGGTGGGGGAATCACAAGTTGCAGGTGAATAGAGCCCGATTTAACAGAGAAGACCGACGAAAGGTGGGGAGACGAGTGGGGCTAGACTAACAGTTGCTTTTTCCATAATAAGTTCATATGGGTCAAGCCATTTTAAAAACATGTCCCGGTAGAATGGTAGAGGAAGAGTCATAACACTCCTTGTTTGATTGAGAATTTTCATCTTGAGAAAGAGTGTGATAAATTACTAATTTACCAGGCTTTTGAGAGAAAATATCATATATGTTTTATTTAGAGTAAATAGATAAATTAGTCCTTGAAATTCTAAATATCAATTATTTTAATATTTGAGTTTTGTGAAAAGGCAAATATATCCTCTAATTTGGAGCACATGAGCCATTTTTGTTCCTTTTAATTTATTTAATTTAGCTGTAATTGACTTCAAAATTGATGATTATGGGAGAGTAAAAATCGTGACACAATTTTTTTATCATGACATAGTTTTTTAGGCAGAATGTAGGTTAGCCACTGGAAGTCAAGTCGTGGCACAATTTTTGGATTGGGATGTAGTATTGTATTGCGTACGAAATTCATCGTGGCATAATTTAGATAAATCATGACACGAGTTTGTCAAGATTTGAGTATTATATAATCCTTCATTCATCATTTTGTAGGATAATCTCATGTAACCAAAGTAGGAACTTATAGGTAAATTTAGAGGCTAAAAGTTTAGTGTCTTTAGGTGAGATTCTCTGGTTGAGAAACATTTATAAACACCTTGGGTAAGTGAAATCATTGAGTCTCTTGTTCATGGAAAGAGATTGAGAAATGAGTAGAAATTAGGTTTGTTCTTGGGGAGCTTGTTGATACTCTTTTGTATCTCTTTGTAAAGAACTCATTGATAAGGAATTGGAGATATCTCTCTCTCTCTCTCTCTCTCTCCCTCCCTCCTTCAGAGTAGGTTATTGTTGGACCGAACTGGGTAACATTTCATGATGTGTTTGTTTCTTTTTCCTCTTTATCTTTTTCTTGTGGTTTTGTGTTTTACACTTCGTTCCTAGATTAGATCAAGTTATGTTATTGTTGTTGTTGCTTGAAGATGGTGGAAGACATTCCGATGGTTGAAGATGCAGAGTTGGAAACTTGTAGAACTACGTGGTGCAGTGAGAAGTAAGGATAAAGAACAAGGTGGTAGATAGTTACACTGACATCATCACCAATTTAAAGTTAAGGTGGAGAAATGTTGTAGTTGACTTCAAAATTGATGATTATGTGAGAGTAAAAATTGTGAGACGATCTTTTAGGCAGAATGTAGGTGAGCCACTGGAAGTCAAATCGTGGCACAATTTTTGGATCAAACTGTAGTATTGTATGTGTACGAGCTTCATTGCAGTACGATTTAGGAAAATCGTGGCACGATTTTGACATGATATGAGTACTATATAAGCTTCCATTCATCTCTTTATTGGGTAATCTCATGTAACCAAAATAAAGAATTTTTAGGAAAACTTAGAGGGTAAGAGTTTAGTGTCTTTGGGTGAGATTCTCTAGTTGGAAAACATTTGTAAACATTTTGGTTGAGTAAAATCATTTAATCTCTGTTCGTGGGAAGAGATTGAGAAATGGGTAGAAATTAGATTTGTTTTTGGAGAGCTTGTTTAAACTAATTTCTTGTAACTTTTTTGTATCTCTTTGTAAAAAAAAAAAAAACTCATTGATAGTAAAGTGGAGATATCTCTCTTCCAAAATAGGTCATTGTTAAACCGAACTAGGTAAACATTTCAAGTTGTGTTTGTTTCCCTTCTCTCTTTATCTTTTGCTTGTGGTTGCTCTACACTTGGTTCCTCGATTAGATATAGGTATGTTATTGTTGTTGCTGCTGCTTGACGCTACTTTAATATTAGTTACTACTTTCTTTTTCTCCACACATCTATGTTTATTGACACGATTTTAAGTCTGAATTCACATCAGCTTTAAAAGTTATGAGCTAAACTTTAAATGCATTATTGCATTGGTATCCCCACATGAACATCACATCATTGGCATGCAAAGGGACCATTTTACCGAACAACATATGCGACTTCTTCTTTTTTCCTCTTATTTAATAATTTGATTTACAATTGTTGCATATGTTGTCATAACTACGTTAGAATGTGGGGAAACTTGTATTGGTTAGAATGTTGCTTTAATCCAATCTTAGGCATTTTGGAGGGGTTTTAACCGCTTGCGAAATTTGCGGTGTGTTTGTAACTTTAGAATTCGATATAACCCTTATAAACCTTAATTTACTAGACTTTCCCTTCTTTGTGTTGCCTTAGTTGATGACTTAGAACTAGAACTTGACATATTTGAGCTTGAATCCTTTGAAGTTGTTTGGGATAAATTGCATTTCTAATAAGCAGTAATTATGATTCACAAACAAACCACTTAAAATTGAATAAAAAAAATACCACTTAATATGGTGGTCCATGTTAGTTCTTTGTCAATTTATTTTCCTAGAGAAGCTAGTATATATAAAGTAATCAAACCTAGAGAAGCTAGTATGCACAAAATATAATTTCTTGTTTTTTTTCTTTTTATTTGCAATCCCTACTTGACACTAGTTGAAGTCTGTACAAAGCCTTTGACTGTTGATTTGTTTGTTTTTTTGTTTGTTTTTTCTTTTTTGCAATAGTATTGCTTGCATAATGTCCCTTTTTTGCCAAGGGGCAAATACTATTTGATGTCACCCCTCAATTATGTATACCCTACTTTCCATTATTATTGGTTGCATATGAGTAATGCATGTGTTGTCTATAACCGTTCATTGTCCCACTTAATTCTCAACCACAATATTGAGATACCAAAATGATTCTGATGGAGATTGATAATTTTATTGCTATGTATAAGATTCCCTTGCAACATAGATAAAACTATATGTATATTCACATAAAGCATGGAATCCTAAATAAAAATATTTTGCAATTTTGAAGTAAATTCACATAAATCAATTCATTTAATGTACAAGTGGAGGATCTATTTATGGGGAAATGAGGCTATGCCCTACCACAAGTCACAAGCTAACTTTTTTCCACATAAGTCACAAGCTAATTATGTTTTACAATATATTGCGTTCTAGGATGAGAGAGTTTAATAGGTCTTCTACCGTAAACGAGTGGCAAGTGCATCGTACAACCTTCTATACCTTATCAATATCTCCTCTTTGAGTACTCCTTCCCTTAACTTCTCTCCTTGTTTCTTTAGGTAACAATACAAAGAACTTTGATGCAACACAATGAGTGCCCCAAAATTAGTCATTGTTTGTTAACATATCACTTCTCCTTCATTGCAATCACTCACATGCACAATCAAATATTGTTTTAAAGTTTGTCGGGATTTCCGAGTTTGTATTTTGTTGATCAATTTAATCCATCTTTTGTTGTTTTTTTATATGATTTTTGTGTTGAATATATATTATGCAATAACGATACAATTTGTGAACTAGACTTTCTGATCCGGAAATCTTCACCAAAAAATAAAGTTGATTATGAAACCCTTACTTTGTCCAAGCACAAATGATTTTCCCCGATATGATATAGATCAGGATCATTTATTCAAGAGTTATGCTAAATAGTGCTCCTGAGACGTTACTTAAGAAAGTTAAAATATAATTTTTTTTTATTAAAAACAACAAATTCTTGATAGGGACAATGAGATGAAATAAAATATATTTTGTGTTAGCAGTTTATGATACTAATTAACTATAGAAGTTTACTATCCAATAATTGAAAAACATATTCTCACTCACCCATGTCAAGCTCTCCCACCATATACTAAGCCTCTCATTAATTCATAAATAAACATTGTCTACTCTCTTTAACTTTTTTTTCTTTTAAATTTTCATTTTCTTCTAATTTTCACCCTTTTGTCCTTCACGATTGTGTTGAAAATTACTAATTTAACAACATTTGAAAAAATTTAGACCAAATTGCTACGGTTTGAAAATTGTGTTTTTTCCCTAAAAAAAATCTCGTATTTTGTTCTTCTCACGGTCAATTTAGGCCTTTAATCTAATATTTTTCTTCTACAAAAAGTTTATGCATCCGGTCAGGATTGAGCCATATATTAAAAAGAAAACACCACAAAAAAAAGAAGCCAACACCACCAAAAAAATATATTAAAAAGAGAAGGTGGGGGTTGTAATTGTACGAGTTGAAAGTGAGGATAGAGAGAGCTAGATACATGTTTTAAATGTGAGAGCTTCTATTTTGTACATCAAATATATCATATCAGATGAGTTATTCAATTAATTTGAAAATTAATTTTTTTCTTATATAATGACCCGAAGGCATATAATTTCTTAACTCTTTTCAATAAAGTGAGTATACAATAATTGGTAATGTAAGAATGGTGGTCAAAGAAATTAATGAATGTAAATATGTGACTAAACTTTACTTACCTTCTTCTATCGAAACTTCCAATTATTAATGTTCCTTTCTTATGAGAACCATGAGTTAATATATACTCTCTTCGGTCTTAATTATAAATAAAATTTTCTTTTTTAGATTCATTCAATAAATGATACATGTGTTTATATTGTACACCATATACATTATTTATTGAATAAATCTAAAAATTAAAAATTTGCTTATAATTGAGATGGAGGGAGTATATATACGTGTATTTTCCTAAAATGAAACGGGTGGACTACCCTACTTAAAAATTAATTATCTTAATTAAACTGAAAATTATGAATTTATAAGTTATTTTTGTTTTCCACATATTTTTAACAAAGAGGTAATCATGTTCAAGAAAAGTGTGGAGGTCTCTTTCATATGTTGATGGTACAGATGTTATATATAAGAAATTACAAGGGCTATAGCTTATAGAAGGCAAACACAGCTTCACCATTGAGTACTTTTTTCATTTCTTTCTTTCTCTCATTTTTCTTCTCCATTGTCTCATATATGGCTAATTTGGAAGCAATGAAACAAGGTGAATTATGTTGTTATGAATTATTATTATATATACATGTTTGTGAATGTTATCAACAAGTACAACGTTGTTGGTTGGTGTTTTTTCTTAAATAATGTATTATATTGCATATAGGTTAAGGTTAGATATGTGTAAATTATGATGGTGATAATTGGAATGATTATTTCAGGTGGTGAAGATGAACGTGAAGTACAGAGAAGTTACTGGAAAGAGCATTGTGTAAATTTGTCAGTTGAGTCAATGATGCTCGATTCCAACGCCTCCCATCTCGACAAAGAAGAGAGACCCGAAGTATGTGCTACTCATTCCTATTTCCTAATCCTATATAACTAACTATTCTCAAAAGTAAAACTAACTAATTCTTTCAACAAAAAAACTAACTAATATACATATTTTCTCCTTAAATATATATATATTCATGAAGAAAAATTAACATAATAATTAACGTGTTAATACCTGGAGAAAAAAGAAACTAACATGTTAATATTTCCCTTTAAATATATTAACTTGTTACCATTAAAAAAAATGTGTGTATCCAAGCATATTCGTTGAGTATATTTTGAGATATAACAAATTTAATAAACTGTAGTTATCCGTTGTCATTTTGAATAGGCTACTTTAACTTCTTCAGATAAAAACTATAGTTACGATAAATTAAACTATAATAAGATGTACAAGATCGGTCCCGTAAATGTAGCTCAGTTGGTAGCTAGCTACCTAAGATAATTTATGCAGGAGTCGGGGTTCGAACACCGAATTTACCATTTCTCCACACATAATGTGTGTGAATCTAGCCACTAGGCTACCAAAAAAAAAATACAAGATCAATATGAGTCCAATATTTATAGATTTGGATCTTCAAGATATATTAGAGTTGACAAAACAAACTATTGATCTTTTTTGAACCGGTCTAAACGGGCTTCCAATTTTATCATGTTTTATGAGTCTACTAAAAACTTAATTCAAATATATATATATATATATATATATATATATATATATATATATTGTGTGTTTGATCGGCTAAACAGTAAGTATTGGACATAACAACATAAGAGAAGACAAAACAATACATGACAAACTTTTGAGGTATTGAAAGATTAATTATCTTGTACGACAATTGATAGACAAAATATTAGTATTTTAGACAATTTGTATTAGAGATAAAGAGTTGTACTGTGGTTTATTAAAGGATACGATTTTGAGTTTAAAATGGACTAGACAATTTGTCATGTCTAGTTCCTTTTTTAGCATATCAAATGCAACATTAATTAAAAACATATGTGTGCAACTTCGATTCTACGAGGGTTGGACTAGTGTGTTATATCATATTATTGTTTAAAAAAAAATTGAAAATTACTTATGATTCTAATATGTATTTTAAAGAGAGCAACTTGACCTTCTCTCTAAGTTTTCTTTCTCCATCATCCTGAAGATGGGTGGTTTTGGATATTTTTTAGCCTAAAATCACCCTAATGCATCTTCTTTATCTTCTTTTAATTTAACTAAGTGGTTTCCACATATATCGAGTTTCGTCTTTTGTATTTTTTCGTGATTTCGTCATTTGAGTGTGACGTTTTGTTATTCACTATCTTGTGTGCCATTGTTTGATTTACCGTTTTGTTTCGGTGTTCGTTTGGTTTCTATCGAAAGACCGGATTTAGTCAATTTCAAATTCAATCAATAATTTGGTTGTTAACGTTGCAGATCCGAAGACATGAGTATTCTTATCAATTTGATTTTATCATATTATTTGTAAACATTTTGTCGTTGTATGTTATTAACTTCGGCGTTGTAAATATCTTCATACATTTATTATTTATGTATTTAACAATGTTGAATATGTATCTATTTTCATGTAGTCTATCAATTTGAATTATTATCTTTCTATTTGTGTAAAAAAGAATCTCATCCATGTTTTCTTACATTATTTCTCATCCTCTTTGGTGACAGATCTACATTTTACTAATTTGGAGTGGTTGCCCCCACAATTTTCTTTTATGTTGTTAATTATAGGCAATTTTACTTTTGTCCCCACTTTAATAATGTCCCCACTACATGAAACTAAAGAAGCTTATCTCAACAACAAAAAAATCTTGTTTTCATGATCTATTATTTTTCATTTGTTGTATTTTATGAAGTAATCTAATGATTAAAATTCACTTTTTAGGATGAATAAGTGAGATATATGAAGTTTGAATTTCAATTCACTATCTGAATTATGTTTACCGGACAATTTTTCACTTGTTTTATTTTCTCCATTTCTATTTATTTTATATTTAACTTATATTTTTCATTCATATCACCTATCATATTTTTAACTTATTTTCTTCTTCTTACCTCAAAGTCCATAACCGTCTCTTTACCAAAAGAAAAGGCTCATAATTGTCTCAAACATATTCATGTTAACATGTTATATTCTAAGTGGAGAGAATAAGGCTTATTAATTATTTATTATTATTAACAAGATAATAGAATATTTATTTCTTTATTTTTTTAGTCAGCTTGAATGTCTTTTGGACTCATCTATTTTAAATTACATATAGGTACTTTCTCTATTACCAGCATATGAAGGAAAATCAGTTTTAGAGCTTGGAGCAGGTATTGGAAGATTTACAGCTGAATTGGCTCAGAAAGCTGGCCAATTGCTTGCTGTGGACTTCATTGAGAGTGCAATAAAGAAGGTAACTATAATCTCTTGATTACTGCTATAAATATTTATGTAGCACCGAACTTCGTATTGAAGATGTGTTCGAGCTCTGAAACATAACTTTATCGACACGTGTGATTACATATTTATGATTGATATTTATCAAAATAAAATCGGTAATACTTATATTTATTGTGAAACAATTCCCTGAATATCATACAATATTTTTGCAGAATGAAAATAGTAATGGACACCATAAGAATGTCAAGTTCATGTGTGCTGATGTCACATCTCCAAACTTGCATATTTCTGAAGGATCAGTTGATTTGATATTCTCAAATTGGTTGCTCATGTATCTTTCAGATGAAGAGGTAAGTTTTTTGTTTTCCTATTAAGGCATAGAATGTTCGGATTTAGATTAAATGAAGTCAAAAAATATATACAATCCAACACATCTCGACTGTCAGATCAAAATCTAATTATTTCAAATGTTTGATCTTGATTCAATGCGCTAACTACGTGGTATTTTGACCATAGATGATTCAAATTGAGAATTTTCCATTTTTGTCCCTTAATGTATGTGTCTAATTTAGTCATACATTATACTAATATTAATATTGTTTCCTTGCCATGACTTTTTGTTAAGGCTTTTATTTCTCCCTTGATTAATTTCAGGTTAAAAAATTAGCTGAAAGGATGGTCAAATGGTTAAATGTTGATGGATGTATATTCTTTAGAGAATCTTGTTTCCACCAATCTGGAGATTCAAAGAGAAAATACAATCCAACTCACTATAGGGAACCAAGATTTTACACTAAGGTTTGTTCTGATTGGAATTATTATTCACTCTTAGTCCAAAGACAACTGTTTGATTATAGACGAGGTTGTCATCGACTTTCAAATTAGTTATAATTAAAGTCAAACATGTTTAATGATTAGACGATTATGATTGAGCTGACGATTATGTCAACTGAATATGGTTGTGAACTTTGATGGGAAAGACATGTTACAAGGGCAAGAATTTAAGTCAATAATTTAACCAAATTGCCGTGTATAAGCTTTTATTTTCTATATTTATTTTGTAGAAAAGTTTATTTTTATCATTATCCTTCCCTTTTTCATGTAGGTATTTAAAGAGTGTCATATGAGTGATGAAAATGGGAACTCCTTTGAGCTTTCTCTTGTGGGCTGCAAATGCATTGGAGCTTATGTTAGAAATAAGAAGAATCAAAATCAGGTCATATGAAAAAAATTCTGTTCATTTTAATTATAATGATCTAACATTTCATCTTATCTTATTTAATTGACATAAAATATATTATTAAACTAGTAACTCTCTTTGTCATGTAGATTTGTTGGATATGGCAAAAAGTTAAATCACAAGATGATAGAGGGTTTCAACGGTTCTTAGATAGTGTTGAGTATAACCACAAAGATATCTTACTCCATGAACATGTTTATGGTCAAGGCTTTGTGAGCACAGGAGGACTTGGTAAGAATGTTCTTAGCTAGATTCGCAAACGTGGATGTGGTTCTCTGGTAAACCATCGATGATAACGATTGGATATATTAATATCTAAACCATTTAATAGAATTCTTACATATCCAACGACCGTTATTGATGGTTTACTAGTGGATCGCGTTCATTCTGAATAGCACTTTTAGTCGGATTATGTCTTTTGACATAATACAGTTTTTCTTGTGATTATATCTCATGCTTAGACCGTATGATTACATGTCGATTATTCTAACTATAGTATCAAAGATGCATTTGTATTTTTTTGAATCAATCATGCATAGAAATTTCAAAGATTTCTAAGTAGAAAATTGCTTAATTCTTGAGCAGAAACAACAAGAGAAATTGTGGCGAAGTTAGGGCTAAAGCCTGGTCAAAAAGTACTTGATGTTGGTTGTGGTATTGGAGGTGGTGACTTTTACATGGCTGAAAATTTTGATGTTGAGGTTGTTGCTATTGACCTCTCCATAAACATGATTTCTCTAGCTATCGAACGTGCCATCGGACTCAAATACGCGGTAGAATTTGAATGCGTTGATTGCACGAAAAAAACTTATCCTGAGAAAACATTTGATGTAATCTACACTCGCGACACGTTATTACACGTCAAAGTAAGGGAGATTTTTATTTGATATGCTCAATATTTTTTTCTTCCTTTTTTGTAACATTTAGTTATTTAATTGTTCTATGAATTTATATAGGATAAACCAACATTGTTCAGATCATTTTATAAGTGGTTGAAGCCTGGAGGTACACTTTTAATTACTGACTATTGCAAAAGTGTTGGAAGTCTTTCAGCAGAATATGCAGAGTATATAAAAAAGAGAGGATATTATATCCATGACATGAAAGCATATTATCAGGTATAGTACCTTGTTGTTAATGTAATTATATGTCTTTTCTTTTTAACATATATGGCTAGTTTATTACATATCATAAGAAAATTTGATATGTAATAATTTAGGGATTCGTTTTGAGATTTGAAAAAAAAAGAAGTTGTTTTGTGTTCTATGAAGCAGAGATATTGACACAGACACCGGGCACGACGTATACAATAACACCCCGACACCATTAATAATTTGAAAAAAATCACATTATTCATTATATTACATGTGTCGGTATCGTGTCGGTGTCGGACATGACACGTGTCTGGGACACGCCTAATTCGAGGAGTGTATATGCTTCATAGTTTGTGTTTGTTTACTTGAAAATCATATTTTTGTAGACAAGTTATTCAATATAACTTTTGATTTGAACCATTTTTTAATTTATTTCAATTACATGATATGCTACTCATATTCTAAATCATTTACAGATGCTTGAGAATGCTGGATTTGATGATGTTATTGCTGTTGATCAAACCAATTTGGTTTGTCACACACTCCTTATTACTTTGTTTACATTACCATTTTATTGTCCTTGTGTTGTTCTAACAAATTTTATTTGTTTCAGTTCTTGAAAACTCTACAAATGGAGTTGAATGCCCTAGAGAACAAGAAGGTTGATTTCATTGATGATTTCTCTGAGGTGAGCTTCTTATATGCTTTGGATATGACTATTAGAATACATTTTTTTCATAAAACTCTTGTGTTAACTCTTAAAGATGATTGAGTTAAAATAATCTCTAATATAAAACTGGTAAACGCTTGATTTTACTAACGAGTTTAAAGTCGAGTCTATAAAAATTTGACGACTTAACCTAAACTCTCGATTTTAATAATCTCGTTTTAATTGATATAATTTTTAATTTTAATTATAGAACCGTCACCTTGTTTAATATACAAAAAGTTTATTGGTTTCTCTACAAATATTTGAGTAAATGAAACAAATCTTAAACAATGTTGCAATTTTCTAATTGAAAGTGAAAACAATATATGAAAATAGACCAAACAAACTCTTCAATTTTGATGTACTTGACTCTTTTAGTTTCAAAACAATAATTCATTGTTGAAATCTTCATATTTAGGATGACTATAATGAAATTGTTGAAAGATGGAAGGCTAAGCAAATGAGAGGTGTAGCTGGTGAGCAGATATGGGGATTGTTCATTGCCAAGAAAAAATGATGCTTCTTTCTCAAGTTATGTCATGTCATGTAGTGTAATGAATATATTTAGTTCAGTGTGAACAACCTTTCTACTAATAATTGTGTTGTTATGCTTCCTCTTTTATATGGAAGTAAATGTGATGTTCACCTATTACTATTATTATGGTTTTTATGAATATTATTTCTATTACCATTTTTATCATTTTATGTAAACTTTGGATATGTAGCTTAGTGTTTGAGAAGATTTCCACAAAGAAATGGAGAGTTTTTTCTCCAACGTATATTTGACGTTTTTTTATTTGTCTATATAATGAAATGTAGGTATGTCAAATAAGCGCTCCATTTTTTGTACCGCGTATATTACTCAATTGGTGTGTTTTGGATCGGTTCAGGAGCAGTTCATGTGTTTTTATGGTGTCAAAGACCAATTTTAAGTTGAATATATTATTCAATTGGTGTGTTTTGGATCGGTTCAAGAGCAGTTCGTGTGTTTTTATGGCGTCAAAGACCAATTTTAAGTTGACGACATGTTCTTGTAGTGAAGGACTATATACAAGGATATCATTTAAAGTAAATAACCACAAATATTTTGAAGAACATTTGAAATTATTCCTTGTTCATCAAAGATAGAAATGTTTTTGGTGCATTAGTCAAGCCAAATGGCATTACTAACTAATCAAAATGGCCACCATATGTTTTGAATAGTATGTTAGGGAACAAAATCGGGTATAGTAGGTGGTAATTTGTGTGGTTCGACAAAATATCACTAAATTCGTTAGTGATTGTGAAAATTTCTGGAGGAGTTAGCGATTCACAAGTAGTTGTATCTAACATGTGACGAGTGGGAATGACGAATTGATGCATGCTAGAAGCCATAGATAGAAACACACATTTCAACACCATTGGTGAAGCTGCAGAAAATGCCTTGTTAGAAATTAGTTTGCCACAAACTTTTTTTGCTCCCCTTAAGGCTACCTTCTAACCTTTGACAGTAAATTCCACGTATAACTTGTAAAAATCCCAAACAATTTGTCCCAAGTATTTAAGCTATTTAACTCCCAAAATTAATTCACAAAAATCCAGGGGTAAAACAATTACATAAAAAATAAGCAAACATTTTGAAGGGACCATTGAAAACCTTTACAAATATAAGGGGCCTCAAGTTGGTAACCACCACCACTTGTGACAGACATTGTGGTTATTGATTCTGATTTGTTACCTAGTTTTCTAGCAACAACTAAGTCCAAAAAGTTGTGTACTGCTACTATCAAGGAGGACTTGTAAATGTGATTTGTGATGTAATGCGGTAAACCCTCCTGATTCGGTAGATGGAAATACATGTCAGTTTTCGAAAGTTGATTATTGTATCATGCAAAAGGCTTTGGAGTAAACTGTTTAAAGCTTCATGGAGTTTTGCTAAGTTAACAACTTGAGCTATATAGGTAGGGTTGAACATTCTAACATGAATTTCGGTGTTGTGCTCTAAACTAGCTAGAAAAATGCTCAAGGAATGTTCGCGAATTAAAGATACCTGCGTAAGCAAGTTCAAACTTATCCACGTAATCTTGAACTTTCCTCCATCTGTTTTATTTGGAGAAGAGCTGAAAGGCGGTCTTCATACGCGTCCCCAAATCGAGCGATAGTATATGTGATGTATTGTTGCCACGACGGGTAAATATCAAACTTCAGTCGCATATAGTTCAACTACGATTGCAGGGCTAAACCATCAAGAGGAATGGAAACCAATCTGACCATGGAAGTAGTTGAAGTTTCATCGAGAATGAAAAATTGGTCACATTATAGAGCCAATCCCGAACATGCTTGTCGTTGACAGGAGAAAATTCTACCTTGGATATACAAGTAGCATATGTATTTGTAGTTCTGTTGTGAGACCCACGAGTTCAATGAGAAACTTTGAATTTTGGGAGCTCTGATCAACTTGAGTGTGCAACATGTTACAAATTTCATTCATGTCGCTATTGCGTTGGAGTTTAATTTGTGATGGACGAGACATGTCCTAGGCCAAGGGTGATACCAATTGTAACATGTTTACCACTTTATGTTATTAAGGAAATCGAAATAGTCCTAGATTTACGTAGGAACTCCAATGGAAGAATGGAATTCGTTTAAACAAATCTCATTGTAACTTTCAGATTAACATGAGAGGATAAATTTGATCGTAAACAATTGCTTACTCATTCATTCAGACACATGGGCTAAAGGATTCAAAGATTACAATATTACCTTCTTAAGAGTAAAAAAATTCTATCGATGCTAATGACAACTACAGAAAATGTCATAAATATCATCTTTTTTAATGCTCTCTTCTTGTATTGGGTGAAATCCAAGATGGTGTCACAACTTTACATGCGATCCATTTTCAAAGTGTGAATCACACATGAGTTTCGTCTAATGAAAAAATAAGTGTTAGAGAAATCGTGATTTAGGTTTCGCAAAACTTGCATTTCTAACTTTCATCGGCGTGAATAAAATGAGAAGGAGGAATTTTGGTTTTCACGCTAACGTGGTATTCTGCAGTGATTTCGCTTGTATGAACGTTTTACCAAACAAACACAATTTTTTATTGAGAGAATCAAACAATCACAAAATGTTAAAAAGAGAATCTTGTTATAAGAAATTATAAAAACATAAATTATCCTATAATTACAGATCTTACTATTTTTGTTGAAATAGTTATCCATAATGTCAACTTATAATAGTAATGGTCAATTACCTATGTAAATGCCAAATTAAAATAGTAAAGCAAATAATTTCATACATGTAATAGTGGTAAATTTAGTTCATGTAAAAAATGCATCATTTTGTAAAATAAAAACATATCATCTTACTACTTTCTCTCTTCCTTAGTTTGATAAATCCTAATACTATATATACTAATATTATAAAAAGAAGTATTTATTTAACAAATCCCTATAACACTTAATAACGGTTGTTATTGTTCTGGGTACAGAAATTTAAAGGGACTAAAAGGCAAATAAAAATAAATATGAAAAATTGCAATTAGGGACAGTTAAACCTGTCACACTTTTATGCCATTGGAAGCATTTCACAAAGCTTGAAGCCATGTCTGTTCACCTCAAACTCTCTCGTCCCAATCGTATCTATCGCCCTTCTGTATAACTCTCTCTCTCTCTCTCTCTCTCTCTCTCTCTCTCACATTTTATCATGTATATATAGAATGAGACCCTGAAATTTTTTCTTGATGATTTGAATTTTCAGGAACTTCTAGAAGGAAAAATCATTGTAAATACACAGTCTTCAATTTCACACTATGGAATTCGTCTTACTATCAAAGGATCTGTCAACTTACAGGTACCACTCATACAAAAAATTGATGTAAAGATGAAAACTTTATGCTAAAAATTTATTCTTTTTGCAAAAATTTGATTGACCCAGTTGAATTTGAACAAAAGGGTGTTTGAGTTTGGGTTTAATAATGGATTTAGTTGAATTTATTTTTTTGATGATTTTGAAGGTTCGTGGTGGATCAGCTGGGGTTGTTGAGTCATTCTATGGTGTTATTAAGCCAATCCCAATTGTGTAAGTTGACAAATTACTTTTGAAAGTAGTTGTTTGTTGTACATTCATAGGGAGATTGCTAGTAGTATAATAAGGCTTTGGTTGGGTGTGCAGCTTAATTAAGTGCTTATAGCATAAGCAATTATCATGTAAGTGCTTATGTATTGAGCTATTTCTGGAAAAAACAAGATAAAATAAAGTTAAACTGTTTTTATTTAAGTTATAAGCTGTTTTCATAAGCTGTCTTGGAGAGCTTATAGAAAAAAAGGTGAAAATAGCATATGAACATGTCGCAAGTTTCCGAACAGTCTCGCAAATGCTTATGCCAGTAAATAAACTCAAATTAAGTCAATCCAAACAAACAGGCCTACTAGTATACATGGATCGTATAAGCAATTTTTACACAAATCTAATCAAGATCCGATTTCTCTAAAGTGAGCAACTCAATTTAGAATTTAAAGCTAGTGATATGAATCATTCATGAACAAGTCAACCGTTGATATTACATAAATATGTATAACAAATTATGGACGTCTTGACTGGCAATGTTCTGAAAAAGCTGCTATGGCGACGCTACAGAGCGATAGCATTGTAGAAATTGAACAAATTGCTATTGTTCCACGATATGTTATATAGTTGAAAGTATTGTCAAATAGTGGTGCTATAGTGAGCGTAGCATAGCAGAATTTGAACCAACAAATCGTTTTTATCCACGGTCCTTGATTGGCAATACTGTTGAACATTCATAGAGAAATTACTACCTATTTGATAAGTATACATGAATAGTATTTGCAACTTTTACTCAAAAATCTAATCGAGACCAGGCTTCTTTAAAGTGAGAAATTCACTTTAGAGTTAAAGTGTATAAAACTGACCGTTGATGAACATTTATCAATGGTTGATATTCCATAAACATGTATAACAAATGATGAACGTGTTGAAATATTGAAATTGACTTCTCTAAAGGGAGTAAAGTGTAAAAGTGAGTCAATCAAAGATTGTTATTTCAACATACTCATGATTTGATTACACACATGCATTATTCACCTCTGATTTTTTAATCAATGGTTGATAATGCTCACTTTAGATTTTGAGTCATCCAAAGATTAATGTTGCCTCATACAACGTTGGGGGTCCTATTTCTTCATCTAGTTAAACTATTCACTTTTGTTACTGATTTTCTTTCATTTCACATTTTTTGCCATGCCATATATCTACTTAACTGACGATGTTTTCTACCATATTCAATTGACACATTATAGTCTTTTTGGATGAAAAACATAATAGGACAAGTGAACATGATTCTTATGATTGTCTTCTAAACAGGAAAAGGACAGTTGAGGTTCAATCTTCCAGAAAGATCGGTTCGGGTACAACAGAGGTAGTATATCAATTGAATGAATGCAATACTGTCTACTTAAAGCAATTTTATATGGTGTGATTGCTTAATCAAAAAAATAATCATTTAATTGCATACCATTGTCAATAAATATCAAAGCACAGATTCTATTTTTTGTTGTCTACTGGATAAAAAATATTGAGCTACTCAAATTCAAATTCTAGTTTTTTTATGCTTTGCTTTCAATTGATGCTTTAATTGCTTTTATGTTGTATTGAATAGCTTTTTCACACAATTTACTCAGCATTTCTTTACCAATTATTTTTTTAAACACTTTGATATTGATAACATACTGTTTTTATCAGCAAAGCTTAGGTATTGTATCTGTCAAATTTCTCTTTGTAATATTTGGTTTATATAACTTACTTCCTTGTGTTCATTGTAAGTTTTGCAATCTGTATGGCAGATACCATTTTCATTGAATCTTAGACAGGACGAGAATTTAGAAAGATTCTATGAGACTTTCCATGGGGCAGATATTAGTATCCAGGTAAAAATGTTATTTTAAAGTGCTTTATTCTGCAACTTTTTTGTTAATCAGCAGTAATTGAATTTGGTACCCTGGGGTTAAAAACATTCACACTCACACGACCGCGCACCAATCACATGTGCTAGATCCCGGTGGTGCTTGTTGTACAACTGATTGTTATGATGAAATTATTATTTTCCTACCATTGTTTTTTACCTCTTTTTTTTTTAATCTTAAAAAAGGTTAATTTTGATTTACTGTCGATTTAAAACTTCAGTTAATTCTTTCATATTTTTTCTTTATAAATTTCACAAAATTTAGCCGCCTGGTGATTGATAGCTTCTATAGTATTTATTGACTGTAGATATATCTCGCGGGTACTTGCATAAATCATTATCAGCAACGACGGAGTTCATTATTGAAAGTGATAAAGGCATAATTTCTATTCTCTCCTATTCTTTACTTTTATGAATCTGTGATTGTTTAAGTTACTGGCGTCTGTTCTGTTTGTGGAAAACTTCAGGTGATCTTCTACAAAGACCAATACCTTCAGAGATGGTCATCTTTTACATTACACAAGACACTCAACGTCATCCTCTTCTTCCTGAATTAAAATCGGGTATGCTGATTTACATTCAAAGATTATACTTGTTCCCCCAATCTGACTATAAAACCTTGGAAAAAATAACAAATTAGTGCAATGTTTCATGCCTAAAAATATCGATTTGTAATTCTGATCTTATATGACAATATTAATTTTGTTTTACTCGTAAGAGAAAACTTCAGTTCAGTAGTTGTGTACTTGAACCGTTGAATTGGCTAGCTTGAGCTTATATATTGGCATAAGCATTGGTGAGACTGTTTGTAAGAGTTTATGTCCATAAGTTGTTTTCAGGTTATTTTCTTACGCTCTTCAAGATATCTTATAAAAACAACTTATAGTTTATATGAAAACAGTTTGACTTGATTTTTGTCATAGAAATAACTTATACTTAAGCACTTATGTGATAAACACTTACACTATAAGCACTTGACTAATTTGTTTATCCAAACATGGTCTAAGTGAAACCTCTGGTTTCTTTGTATGGATCAATGGAAAAAGTTTATGGTACTCATCTGAAGTTATTGTTGAATAGGTGGATTTCGGGTGACAGGAAAAATATGTACTCAATGTTCTCTGTCTAGTCCTCTTAATGGTGAGCTAACTGTAGAAAGATCAGCTGTTCCAATTCAGTCAATTGACATTCAGTTATTTCGCGTGGAATCCATTCTTCATGGAGAAAAAATTGTGACTGAAACCTCTCTGATTCAAACAACTCAGGCAAGTGATGTTGGATTTGTATAAGAGCATGTCACACTTTTCAACAAGTTGTTTATTCTCTTTTTTGTTGAGCAGATAGCAGACGGAGATGTGTGCCGTAATTTGACTCTGCCTATCTATGTAATACTTCCCCGTCTTTTGACCTGTCCAACAATCTTTGCCGGGTATGTTTCTCGTTCATGATGATATTATTCTAATGTGTACTTCATAGAGTTAATGATGTATCCATAACTAATAACTAAACACACACATGTACATGCCCGCACACACACAATGATTCTAAATTGTTTTGACACTAAAGGGGTGTTTGGAAGAGCTTTATTTGGACTTATCTTATGACATGTTTGGAACTTGGAAAGACTTTTGAAAATAGCTTTTGCCATGAAATCTCCATAAGTTGTTATCAACTTATTTTCATCGGTTTCTAGGTTTTGTTTAGCCTGATGAAGCATGGACACGATACGGCGATACGTCAGTCATTGAAAAATATAGGATACGATATGTATATAAAAATTAAAATTAAATTAAAGTTGTAAACATTATTTAAAAAGTTTAAACTAAAATTAGAACACAAACTCAAGAGAAGTGGTGAATTTCAAACTAAACTCAGAACTTTGTATCCTCTATAGTGGTTTGTTCAGAATCGGTAAGTGTGGCATATTATATGAACAGTCATGAGACGTAAGGGAGGCGTATTCACGATGGGAAAACAAATCTTGAAAAATGCTAATAAATTAAATGGGTGCATCAAAATTTATATGCATCAATTAAAGTAGAGAGAGAGGAGGTAATTCAAGTTGAGAGAATAGTAATTCATGATGGGAAAACTGAAAACTGAACAGTCTTGAGACGAAGTGGAGGTGTATCGACGACTTATCGCAGCGTGCGAGCGACGTATCGAAATTTTTTATTCTTAATTAAAAAAAATTGGATACTCCTTTGATACGGCGTATCAGAGCGGATCGGGTGCGATTCGGCGGCTATTTACGCCTATCCGTGCTTCATATGGCCTGAATTATTTTTTAGAGTAATGATATTTGAACAACTATTTTGGTACAACTTTTGGGACAACCTTGTTGTTCTCTCTTCTCATTGGTCACAAACAATAGAGAGAGGAAAAGGAAGAGAGAGGATAAGAAGATAATGTGAGTATGAGAGAGAAAATTGTACAAAAGTTGTACAAAAATGGTTGTACATATATCATTTCTCTATTTTTTACTTCTCTTTATAAAAGAAATCAGGCTAAACATTTTTTCTAAAAAATCCTAATTAGAAAACAAACTTGTCCTTTATGTATAACACTAGATATAAGAAACCCCTTCTGGCACAATTTGTATTAGCCTCTAGCTTATGGAAGCTTCTCACTTAAAATAAGTTTACAGTTAATTTGTTATAAACGGTCATGATAAGCCTATAGCTGTTTATGTAGAAGTTAAATGATAGAATTTCTCAAAAATTGAGATGCGAAAACTAGTTTCAATTTGTACAAGAATCTAACATTTGAAAAGCTCAAGATTCTTCTAATATTTCATAATTTCTTGAGAAGTTATCTAAATTTTCTCCTATTGTATATGAAACTTGTTTGAGTTTGGACTTTGGCATTTTTCATTTCATAAATATCTTCTCATGAATTACTTTATATTTGTAACATTTCATGAATATGGCAGACTGAATACTCATTTTATTAGTATTTTGATGCAGCCCCTTTTCAATTGAGTTCAAAGTTGCAATTGTAATAACCTTCCAGTCAGAGCTATCTAAATTGCAGAAAAAGTCTGATTCAAGAACTCCACGACTCTGGGTAGGCGTTTCTACATTTTATCCTCATTCTCATCACTGATCAGTCTTCACTAACATTGAAGCATCATTTAACAATTTTTTTGTTCTGAATTCTCAGCTGGCAACAGAAACGTTACCGCTTGAATTGGTTCGGACAATGTAAAGATATGATTGATGCATGATTTCTCAGAATAGGACTTGGCTTGAACTTGTGGATAACTATTAGGACATACCAATTCAACATTTCATTTAGTTGAGTATATTGGCTATATGGCTCTTAAGTTTCATAAAATGTAATTCAATGTTAATACTGCAACTTTTATATATGGCCTACATGAACATTGGAAGCATTCTCTGTGTTATTTCTCAAGTGTTCCACTTAATAAGCGGAAATAATTCTTGGATATCAAAATTTTGATGTCAAATACGATGTTTATTTTTATTTTTGTGTATAAGTTGTAGAAAATAATAACTGAGAGATAAAAAAAACTCATGATGTCATATGTTTTTGTATTTTAATGTTTAAATAAACTTAAGTATAAAATAGTGCCTACATCAACATTGGAAGTTGACTCCAAAAATGTAGTGAGATGTACAAGTTTTTCATAACACATTTATTATACGATGTTTTTGTATTCAACAGTTAGTTTTTAATGACCAGTGAGAGTTGTGATAGTAGAAGTAGAACAAAGTTTGATCAGATGGGCAAACATTATTATGAAATTGCCCTTTGTAAATCAACATAAACTTATTCCATATCAAACATACTTTGTCTCTAACTAACTAACTAACGTGACCACACTGCCATGCGTCTGCCGAAACACTCAGGTGTGGGTTAGCCAATGTGATCCGTTCTGCTGGTGTAACTAACACCCAAGACTTTCCTCTGTGCTCGAAGAATTGTCTTAGCTTCTAATTCTGCTCCGCTTTACCGTGACATTGTCTAGTCTTATAAGCTCTAAAAGAAAATATGAATGACCTACATTTGAGGTCCAAACAAAATATCAGAAAGACTTATGTACAAACAAAATATCACTTAAACTCTCAATTCATTTTTAAGGTCCCACTTGAAAATGTCAGTTTGATTTTTAAGCCATTCACATTGGTTTACTGAAGATAGGAAATGAGAAAAAAGTTTCCTACTTGGTAAAATTGTAGAGCCAAATAAAAGCACATCGCTACTTAAAAAAAACAATAGAATGAAAACTAATGTTTGGTTGCTATTTATATGAAGTTTAGGTTGTCCAAATTACCAAATTACCCTTACCATTTGCTTTAATCACTAATGTGCCCTTAAAAACCTAATTTCTATTTAGGTTGAGGATATTATAGTTGTAGTATGTGAAGTGTCAGAGTTTGAACCTCAAATTCCTCACTTATTCACATTTAAGGAATGTATTTAGTCATTAAACTTGATTAAAAAAACTTAAGGTGGTTGTTGGTTTTAACGAGAATTTTTTTAAATATGAATAAGTTGTAGAAAATTAAAAGTTCTAAAGATAAATACATACAATGTCATATACAACTTTTGTATTTTAATATTTAAATAACACAGCAAATCTAATAAGTAGTTCCTATATCATTTCAATTATGACAGTTATCATCACCCCCTCACTTCTATAGATTATAAACAACAATGTGGTATACATTAAGTTATACAAAGTACGATATTTGCATTTCACAAGAGCCAAATCTAATCTTCAAGTCATGCTGGATCACATGAACTACAAAATTATTATTAAAAGAAAAATGAATTTTTAGCCGATTCATTTTGCAGTATGATGTAACATTTAGGAATTATAAAATAAAAACAGCTCATGATGTGCTCTTAAAACTGAGTCTCTCAAACACTCAAGACCATTATTTAAACACAAGTAACAGTTTAGTAGCAACCAGAGTTCATGTTCTAAGCCATAATAATAAGCAGAACAAGTCTACCTTATTTATTTCACTACTCACTCCAACTCTCCAATGTTTATTCAATCGAAAACTCAAACAACATAGAATGCTGATACTTCTCGCCAGGTTTAACAACAATGGATGGAAAATTTGGTTTGTTTACTGCATCAGGGAATCCTTGTGTCTCGAGACATAATCCGGCATGCTTTCCATATACAGCTCCGCCTTTACCGGTTACATTGTCGACATAATTTGCAGTATAAAATTGCATACCAGGTGCATTTGTCCACAAGTTAAGTACCCTTGAACTTGATGGATCCCTAACTTTTGCAGCATGCTTCAAACCAGCTTTATCTTCGCCACAATCAAGCACGTAATTGTGGTCATATCCTAGTCCAACTTGATTAATGGTGTCACCTATTCTCTTCTCAGATGTGAAATCAAAAGGAGTATCCTTCACGGGCACGATTTCACCGGTTGGCACGGTGTTCTGATCAACAGGAGTGACATGATTAGCCGGTATCTTGATTGAATGGTCGAGTATATTCCCTGAGTTATGGCCAGCTAAGTTCCAATAGGTATGTTGAGCTAAGTTAATGATGGTTGGCTTGTTCTTAGGCACTCCTTCCATGTCGAGTCTCATAGTCGTGCTTGAGGTGAGCGTGTAAGTTGCAGTGACAGTGATGTCGCCAGGATAACCTTGTCCGATAGAAAACAAATGTCAGATTAAGGGAATGGGAGAAATTAGTGACTGCAATACCATAAAGCAATGACAATGACACGACACAAAGACACTGATAATAATTTTAGAGAATAGACGGGATTGTATGTAGCCACATGCATCAATGTCGTATTGGTGTTGAGCACTCGGACACGCATTCAATATGAAGTGTCAGTGCTACATAGTTCGAATACGTAAAAGTGAAAGGGAAAGAGGAAATAAGCACTACCTTCCTCTCCATCATGACTGTCATACTTAAAAGTAATTGATGGAGTTTCGCCTTTTTTATATTCAAGTACATCCCATACCTTCTTATCAAACCCAACATTTCCACCTGAAATTTGGACACATATCAGGAACTCAGCTAGTGAAAATCATAAATTGGTGCAATATAGAGATTTAAAACTTGTGAATTAATGCAGTTTCATAATCAAGCACTTTGTTAGCAAAATATTATTTTTCGTTAGCATAATGCAGCGCAACAAGAATAAAGATTATTCCACATAGAATGATACCATGGAGAGTGTTTGGGGCTTTGTTGAGAGGCAACGAGTACTCAACCCCATCAAGTGTAAACTTTCCATTCTTAATCCGGTTTGCAACCCGACCCACAATGCAGCCAAAATAAGGAGCTAGACCTTTCTGCTTGTAACAAACCACAAAAAAAAATAAAAAAAAATCAGCAAATCAATCATGCCAGAAACTAAAAACTATACATTGATGCATACAAATACATATCCACATAGATGCATAAATGTCTCTTTGTGTATTGTTTGAAATTGCCGTTCACAATTATAACTGCGACTGACAATTAAATTTGAAATCAAATCAATCACATGTATCTACAATTTTTTGCAACTTTAAGAATTGTGACAACATTGTATTTAGTTTTAAATATAGGTCTGCTTGCAGTCACAACCAGGGGTTTTAAATAGAAGTCTGCAACCGCGATATGAGCTGCGATATAACAGTTTTTTATGTTGCTGAAACAGCAACATGACCACAGTTGAGATCGGATCGGCCGTATTTGACCACAATCAAGGATCACAATACAACTGCAACCGTTATTGAGACCACTATCTAAAACCATCGCAACATTAAGACTTCTGCACCTTAGTGATCATATCGCAATCATGATTACAACTGCATTACTCACAATTATTAATGCACTATTTTTGTTTTAGACAGACATAGACGCAAACACTAGACACGGACATGTCTGATAAAATTTTGAGACAATGACATAATTCAATGTAATCATATCTGTCAGTGTTGTGTCGGTGTCGGTGTCTGCGATCGATCATGCCTTCCATCAGAAGTGTCAGTGTCGCAAAGCTTTACATTCTAAAATCTTGTTTATGATTATATATACAATTCTAATTTCTCGTATCAATGTTGAAAACTAGAGAGAATATAGAATTTTGAAAAGGGAAACATAACCATCAATGACAGAAGCAAATCCAATCACAGAGTTTTTTTTTTTTGGATCAATTGATACCTGATAGGATTCAACAGAGTCAAGGCCAAGAACAACATCGGATAACACACCTTCATGTTACAAACAAAAACATCAAATCATTGTCATGATGTCAGAAAAATTATAAACTGAAAATTGAGTGAGAGAGAGAGAGAGAACCATCTTTGCCAGGAACAGAGAAGGAGGTGATAGTGCAACCAAGATTGGTAACAAGGAGTTGCATGGTGCCATTGTTGAGTTCAAAGATCTCAGGTTTTTGGTTGTTCTGATCCGCCATTGAAGTTGAAGAAAGAGGGTATGTGAAAATTGCGATAATGAATTGAATCACAGTTTTGTTTGCTGAGTCAGTTATGTCACACTCTCTCTATCTATCGGATAAATTAAGAATGTTATGTTACATGTGTTGCCGTTACGAGGTTCTTGTTTTTTTTTTTTGTCGGTTATATTTGGGTTGTTTTATTTATTATTCATTTTATTTATCATCCAAATAATCCGATTTAAAAATTAATCTTTGTATCTTAAAGGAGAAAAGTTAATCGGTGTTTTTTGTCAAAAAAAACAAAAATTAATTGGTGTTTTTTTTGTTTTGTTTAAGAGACTAAAATGGAACTAAATAACCAGAATCCTAGTTGCCTGAGCACAAGATATTTTAGAGAAGGACTAGAGAATAAAAATATAAGTTGCATTTGAATAACAAGAACAAAAACTTGTGATAGAGCAAAAAAACAAGCAAACGTTAAAGAGAATAGAAGATACTGAAATTAAATAAGAACTCTCAAATATGAGAGTGGATTAAGTCACCACATGAGGTAAGTAAGAGTAAAACTAGAATGATTTGCCTTCAACCACCACAAGGATTGGAGCTTAACCTTTTCTATAAGTTGATTAATGGAGTCCTTTTTTGTTGAAAAATTCTAGTATTTATATCACACCAAACAGTCCAAACACAAGAAAGTCATATCAAATAAAAAGCAGAACAGGTGTTTTTTGAGAAGCCCCGCAACGATCTGAACTGAAGAATGTGATGCTTTACATGTTGTGGGTTAACCAAAACCAATTCTAGTCAAGTATAAATTACATACCAAAATTGACCAATAAATTGAAAGTCAAGAACAAATTATCAATGTCTTTCTTGAGAGTCGCAGCCACCAGAGCAATAATACGAATTCAGTTGAAGAATCATTCTCTTGATTAAGTTGTTTGTTGTTGGAAGGCAGTTGCATAATAAACGTCAAACGAAAATGTTGACTTTTAAAAGGAACCTCCTTATGCCAAATGAGTGTAGTGTGATCATTGTTTAAAGGTTGAGCCCTTGAAGTCAGATAATTTTAAACACTAACATTGTATTTTGAAGAGACGTGAAGTTGTCAAATCCACATGTCATTACATCAACCGACAAAACAATTGGTAATAAAAGTGCACAACATTCACTATCCAATTCCTCCTCCCTCCTACGTCATTTCCAAGCCTCACCTCCCTCTCCCTAACCTAACAAAAACATGCCTGCTACAGTCGCCATTTTGTTTTCAGAAAGATCGGAAAGACGACTGAATCTATCCTTCAAAATAAAGTTCCTACGCCATTCCCCACCCTACACCGTAAGTGATATGTAAACCAACTACCAACCCTTTCTCTGTTGCCCCTCTCAATACTAAGTAAATTATTACACCACACAAAAGCTAGTCTCCCCCATTCCCTCCAAGACAAATTAATATTTGTTGTTGTGTGTATTATAGAGATTCAGTTCATACTATAATAAGATTAGGTCTAACAACATAGGTGTTATTAGTTGAATTAGGTCTTATAAACTTATCTTGTTGATATCTATTAAGTTTTATGTGGATCACTAGGATGAAAACTACTTTGTGGATCAAGTTGATGAAAAGAATTTTTTGCATAAATTAGTGTTAAGAGGGTGTTATGTTTTTTATTGGCAATGAACGATACCATGGCAAAGAAATGATTAAGTAAAGGGTAATATTGAAAGAAAGAGATGTTATACCAAAATACAATATTTTTTATATAAGATCGAAATATGATATTTTTTTATAGTGTCCAATATTGTTCTATTATTGTGGATTATTAATCATATTGTTATGCACTGTTCCTATTTGTGCGTTGTTCTAGTATCAAAGCTGAATTTGCCAATGTGATTGATAATTCTCAATGGCTTCTTGGTAATGGAAAGCATATAAAAGTTTGGGAGGATGCTTGGTGTGGTGAACCTTTGCATGAAACTTTACACTTGAGCCAGGCTGAATATAATGTTTATCCTCAGTTTGTTCATGAGTATATTCACAACTTTCAATGGGATATACCTCAAGAGATTCTTTCTCAGCACTCTGAAATCAGATTGATTGCTTCACAAGTAATCATCCCTTTGGAAGATGCTGATTTGGAAGCATAATTCCAATGGTGTTTTGAGACTATGTGGCTCATATGAGTTCAAGAACCAACCTACAACTACTCAGCATTGGGCCAAATGCATATGGAGCAAAGATATCCCTCCCTCTAAATCTCTCCTAGCTTGGATTGATTCATAACAAGATCACAATTGATGAGAAGCTACAATAGAGAGGATGCGAAATTTCATCTCTGTGTTCGCTTTGTGCCACACAAGCAGAAACATATTTCCACCTTTTCTTTGCGTGTAACTCTGCTTTCAAGTTATGGTTCTTTTCATACCTCAATCTTTGACCCAAGATCCCACCGACACGTGTCATTTGATCCTAATTGGTATTTGACTTTTCAGTGAAAAATTCGGCAGAGAGGTATTTTGGTTCCGAGTCGGGTCATCTTCTCTCTTTATTTTTATTTTTAGTTTTTATTTACTTATTTATTTAATCTCCATCTTTTATTAATTTCTTTTTATTTTCATTTTAATTATAAGTCGGTTTACCTTTTTCTTTTCTTTTAATTACCTTTTATTTATTTATTATTGTAATATAAGTCCGATAAGTTCAAAGGACACTCGTCCTTCCAAATCAATAAAAAATGTAGATAATAGGCTTCTCTTTTTCTTTTTTCTTTTAATCACTTCAATTTCATTTTCAAAAAGCAAGCAAGTTTATAGCACAAAAGTTAAATAAAACCAAGAGGTTCTCGTAGAGTACTACGAACATAAAGGGTGCTAATACCTTCCCTTTATGTAACCAACCCCCGAACTCTAAATCTTTTAAAGTGGTATTTGAACTTTTTTCCACTTTCATTTAAAAAAATTAAATGTTCGGTCGTGAAATAAAATAATGAGTCAAACGCTAATCAAATAGCCTTGATCTCCAAAAATGACGCGACAGTTCTGGTTTGCTTCCATCCTTAACTCAATCTTGCATTTCCAAGTCTCAGATATTTGGTCTCTTTGTGACATAGGTTGGTCACCTCAGTGTAAAATTGTGATTCAAGCTGCTATTATCAATATCATCAGCACAATTTGGTACACTAGAAATCAAAGTCGATTTCATAACAAAAAACCTCATTGGCAGATAGCCATAAACAACATCATTTCTGCAGTGAACCTTTCTGGTAACAATACAAATAAATTTTCCTACTCATCTATCATAGACCTTGTCATTTTGAAGAAATTTAATGTCTACATTCATCCCCCCAAGCCACCTAGTATTAAAGAGGTCATATGGTCTCCTCCTCTTGTACGATGGATCAAATGCAACACAGATGGTTCATCTAACTCAGATACATCATCTTGTGTTGGATTTGTAGGGATTTCAATGCCAAATTCATATCTTGCTTTGCTGAGAATCTTAGGGAAGAGAGTGCCTATCATTATGAACTTTCACCAGTCATGAGAGCAGTTGAAATAACTAATCAGAAATGGACAGACATTTGGATTGAATCTAACTCATCTTTGGTGGTTATGGCCTTCAACAATAGTTTTATGATTCCTTGCAACTTAAGAAACAGATGAACGGATTGTAGAAGCATGCTTTGTCAGATGAATTTTATTGTAACTCATATCTATAGAGAGGGGAATAGATGTGTTGATAAATAAGGGTTGGATAGTTAGGGGATAATAATTTGGCTTGATGTGCCAAACTTTCTTAGGTGTTTATATGTTCATGATACACTAGAAATCCCTAATTTTAGGTTCTCTAATCTCGAGGAGGTTTTGGCTTTTGTCCTCCTCCTTTTCCTTTGTATTTCCTCTCTTTATATATAATATTTTGGGGGTACAACACTTTGTTGCTCCTCTTTTTGGTTTTAAAAAAAGGATTTAATTGATTTTTTTATTCCTTTAAACAAAACTAAATTTTTAATTGATGATTTAAATATATAATATATCTATATTATACTAGCGAAAAGACAGGCACTCATGTGCCTGTTTCCGTTATTTCTATTGTGCTAACGTGTGTAAATTATGAACGATATTTTATACGAAATTTTAATTTCGATTGAAATTATAAGTAAAAATATATGTGAGTATCAAATTGTAACAAACCCAAAAAACTAGTTTTAACTTTTTCTATAACAACAACAATTTAACAAATATAAAATAAATATTTATCTTTTTTAATACCACCAACAATATAACATTAATATAGGAAAATTTGTTTTAGGGTATGATTAGAATTATAAAAAAAATTCAGCCTAAAATCTCAATCCCCTTCATATCTATACTATATATATATAAAGAAAACTACACCTTCAGCACTTTTAGACTGAATTTTTCTCTTTCCAAAAATACATTCAATTTTTCAATACAAATAACACATGTAACAAATGGATAAGAATAAATTTAAATATTAAAAAAATGTAACAAAATATATATATATATATATATATATATTTGATTTTTTTATTTATTATTTAAAAAATATAACAAACTAAATAAGTATATTTATATTTACTTTTTTATTATCCCAATTATACCATTAAACAACTTTTTCTATAATAACTAGCAACAAATCCGTTCTAAGCATAAGCCCGTGCTCCACACGGGTTAATTCGAAGTGAGAGACTATTCATTAAAGTGCATTGCAATACTATATGAATTGAGAAAATAAGAAGAAACTAATGATAAAGCCGACGATAATGATAACATGGCAATTTACTTTGACGATTTTGTTAAATAACTCAAACATCCCTTCTAATTTTTCAAACACATCAATCTCCTCTTATTTTATCCATTTCAATAATTTTGTAAATATACAATTTAATTTCAGTCATTTTGGTTTGTTTGTATATGTTTTCTCTTTTCACAAATAAGTTAAATGAGATTTTTTCTTGATATGTTTATATTTATTTTCTCTTTTTAAAATTAAGTTAAATGCGGTTTTTTTTCTCGCAATGGAGAAGCAATAACATTTATTTTTACCACCAAATAAAATCAAACATCGGCAATTACAGAAGAGATCAAAGGAGAATATAGAAATGAGAAGAACTTTGGTGGATGTACATTATGGTTGATCAATGAAAAGGAAATAATTTTCGATATATCCATTTTATTACCTTAGAGTTTAAAAATTAAACCACCTTGACAGAGGAAAATTAAGTTGAGAAAAATCAGCAGGTGTAAAATGGAAAGAAAAAATGGTTGAAAATTAAATAAGTTCATACTCGCATGAAGAAGTTAATTGCTCAAAATAAATGGAATTAACAAAGTTTAAACTGTGTTATATTATAAGAGAAGTGCTTGTCAATTTGAATAAAAAGTAAGGGAAATTAGTGTTTAAATATAGCGGGTGTTTGTGTTATTTAAGAAGACCTTATGGGAGGTTAGTCATTAGTGTGATTTGTACATGATAAAGTCATCAAATATTATGAAGTGGTAAACTAAAAATATGTAGAAATATTTAAAATAGTAAATATTTCACTTTTGATAAAGATATGTTATGAGTCTTGTAACACCCCGAAATCCCAGCTTAAAAATTCATTTATATAATCAAAGTATAACACAATATTCAGGATGTCACATTTCATAAAATCTGTAAACAAAAAGAATATTAATTTATTCCTCATCTTTATTCGAAATGTAGCAGCGGAATCATAATTCAAACTCTTTAAAAAGATTAGTTCTTCGCACCAATGTCATAATTAATTAAAAAACGATACATAAAGGAATATAAACAAATGATAATCCTCATCCCGTTACGTATCAGAGCCCCTAAGACTCCACAAGGACCTCTCACATCATCAATCCTACGCTTGGTCACCTGCACTTGCCCACGAGGCGGCAATTCCAACAGAAGGGGTGAGATTCACAAAAACAAAACATTAAACATATAATTCAACAATTATATTTAACAACATAACTTCATTATCATAATATCACAACAACAGTCAAGTAACATCTTAATCATAATCAACGTCATAAATCCACATCATAATCATAATCAACATCATGTTCAACATCTTAGTCAACAATCTTAGTACGACTCGGTAATGCGACCTCGACTCGACAATGCAACTTAGACTCAACAATGCAACTTAGACATCTTACTCATGCATGTGGTACCATATTGAGTATAAATATACTCCTAGGGCATAAGCCCTCGTCGCTATTGAGCATAAAAATACTCCTAGAGCATAAGCTCTCGTCGCTATTGAGCATAACAATACTCCTAGAGCATAAGCTCTCGTCGCTGTTGAGCAAAAGCTCCTAGGGCATGAGCCCTCGTCTCTGGATGAATATGCATGGACTTGACTTCTTAACTCTTAGACATCTCAAAATAAATTCCAATAATTTGGATTACAACATCATAAACCTTATAACGACACATGCAGCTTTTAATTAATAAAACATGGCAGCATGGCAGCAATCAACATCTCAAACATAGCAAAATCGTAAACATTCGCATACATCATCTCTTGTAATTCAGGAAAGCATATACAAATGCATAGGTCACAATAACAAATCAAATATCAGTTAACAGCTCTACATTTCTTCTTAATATCTCAGTATTTAATCTATTCCAGGGTTAATCTCATAATCAATTGTGCGACAAGAGTCGCATTATCCTAAAGGTAGTCTGGTACAGAACTACTCGCTATGGCGAGTGGAATCCTCGCCTCGCGAACCATCAGGGTTAACTCGCTATGGCGAGTTGGGTTGCTCGCCTTGCGAGCTTCAGGGGTACTACTCGCTATGGCGAGTAGGGTTGCTCGCCTCGCGAGCCATCACGGGTAGCTCGCTATGGCGAGTGAGGTTGCTCGCTTCGCGAGCCTTCTCCAGGTTGCTCGCTATGGCGAGTGGATTGCTCGCCTCGCGAGCCTACTAGGGGTAACTCGCTATGGCGAGTGGGTTGCTCGCCTCGCGAGCTCATGTAGAGCACTCGCCGTGGCGAATTGACTGCTCGCTGTGGCGAGCTGCGACAGAACAGATACGGGATTACGAGGGTTTTCACCCAAAACCTCAAATTTCAACCTAAACCTTCCAAATTTCGACTATAATGATGTACAAGGGTTATTCTAAGGTCTGTAAACAGTTTCCTACGTCAACGGTACAATTTCTCATCATCTAATCATCAATTCATCACTTTTTAACCTAATTCTTAGTTCTCAAATTCTCATAAACAATTCCTAATCATGTTAACTATAATCATGAATCATAAGCTTAATGAATTGCAATGCTAGGCTCACCCTTACCTTAGAAAATTGAGCAGCAGCCTCTCTTGTTCTTCTCTCCTGTTTTCTCCCTTTTTCTCCCAAAAACTGAATTGTACGTACTGTACAATTCTAAACCTAATTTTCCTTTTTAAACCACTTCTATTTTATTTTATCTTATTTCACTTAATCCCTCATAATTCTACTTAATTCGAAAACAGCCCCACAACTTAATATTTGTTTTATTTTCAACCCTTATTCTATTAAATAATAAAATAGACCACCTAATATAATCACAACATAACACATAAATCACATAAATATATTCTAACTCGACAAATTAATTAAATAATCGAAACGGGCGTTACAAGTCTCGTGTATGAATTGTACAACAATATTATTAAGAAAAACAATATTATCTAGTGACTCATTTATCATATTTTTAGTTTTTTATAATCATCTTTCTAAAAGATATAATAATTAATAATCTACGATAATAGAAAATAATATTTTATAATATGACATGGTGGCCTGACTTCTTTGATTCTTTGTTGTTTTCAAATATGTTAAGTTATGCAGGTTTCAAAGTTTCTTGTTTGTCTACATTTTGGTTCTTCAAGTTCAAAGATCTTTTATGTTTGTTGATTTGTTGAAGCAGTTGTTGGCACTTAGATTTTGATATAGGTCTGACGGTCGATCCATTAATTGTTTTTTTACAGAGGTTCACTTTTCAATTTTTTTGTTAACCCGGTTTCTCTCCCGTGTACGGGTTCGCCTGTTGATTAGTAAATTTTTGTTACGATAGATTTGGGTCGATCCACTTGGTCTGATTTGTAATGTGGCATTCCTGTTTTTTGTTGTACCTAAGTCAGGTTTAATGCCCTCAGTATATTTATCTATTTCTTTTTATCTACATTATATATAAAGAAAACTACCTCTTTCAGCACACTTTGGGTTGGAATTTTCTTTCCAAAAATACCCTTAATATTAAATACAAATAACACATGTAACAAATAAATAAGAATAAATTTAAATATTAAAACAAATGTAACAAACACAATATGAATATATGTATATCTGTTTTTTCCTTTATCATTTAAAAAATATAACAAACTGGTTGAGTATATTTATACTTACTTTTTCATTATTTCAATTATATTCTTAAACAATTTTTTCTATAATAAAGATTGTTGTTCGTGTTATTAAAAAAAAGCAACAACATTTATATTTTTACTTTTAATCAAAATCAAAATTTCATAAAAAAATACCGTTCATATTTTTCAAATTTTAGCGCAATAAAAAGAGTGGAAAGACGGGCACGGAGTGCCCGTCTTTTCGCTAGTTTAATATAATTTTTCTTTTGACTTAAAATAAATAAATAAAGAAGAAACATAGACAAATTATTTTTAGAAAAGAAGCAATCTTGAAACTGTGTAATTTTTCGAAAAGTAGGTATATGTCTTGTAATAAATATTTTTAATTTTTTTTTAACTCTTTAGATATTTAAAAGTTGAGTTATAGGAAATTTTGTTTTCATTGAGATTAAGACTAAGTTTGTTTTTTCTTTAAAAAAAGATTAAGTTAGTGAGTTTTATCGAGTGAATTTGTTTTAAAAAGAAAAAAATATGGGGAAATTGTTGCAAAAGACACAAAAGGATATAATTTTGATATCGTGTCAAAAAATTAAGGAGTAAGATTTTAATTTTAGTAGACATGAATTTCATAATTAGAGAATAGAGAATAGAAGATTGTTGTTGGTGTTATCAAAATAGATAATCATGTGTTTAATTTGGTTTGTCATAACTAGATTGCAACAAACATTTATATTTTTAGTTTTAATCAAAATCAAAATTTCATAAAATAAACATAGTTCATAATTTTCCAATTTTAGCGCAGTAAACAGAAAGACGGGCACGTGAGCGTCCATCTTTTTGCTAGTATAGTATAGATAATGTTGTTCTTTTTTTAAAGGGAACTGCAAGATAATGTTGTCCTATTATAGTGGGGTATTTCCTATTTTAATTGGATTTATTTTTTTCATTAAAATTTAAAATATGTTATGAAATAAGCTCAAAGCACAATATCAAAGAAAAAGAAGAAGAAAATGATGAAAGTTTTTGTATTATTGTCATCACAAGTGTGTCATTACATGAATGATCACATTGCAACGCACTCACTAGTGGGAGTTACAAGTATATGGAAGGATAATAGATAGACATCCACTAATAGATATATTCATAACACTTCCCCTTAGATGTCCATCAAGGATATGCCTCATTAAAACCTTATTAGAGAAAAACTCAATGAAAAAAAAATTCTTTTGAAGGAAAAGGAGTACAAAATCTTTTTGTGTCATAATCTGCCTCATTAATAACCTTATCAGGAAAACTCAGTGGGATAAAACCATGGTTAAAGGAAAAAAGAGTGCATAACACATTTTTGTCTTCCCCACATAAAGACAACGAATAAGTTTAAATAATCTTTCATACTAGTTCTTAAAATCTTTACTTGGCGGTGACTCTGTAGAAAGATATGATCTATCTCAAACTCTTCTCCAAATTAACGGCTCTTGAGATATCTCCATATTGAGTTGTTGAAAGAACCTCCTTTTATAATTAGAAAACCGCAAGTTTCTTGTATTTACAAGATCATAATCTTTAATAAAGAGCATTCTCCACTTCATTGATGCGGTGTTAGCATTTTTAAACGATTGGGGTGATATTGTTCCTTTTCTAAGGTACAAATTGTATGTTTTTGCTGCAATATCTGTATCGACAAAATTTAAATACCACGATATATATAATAAATAAAATACATTAGTGACCTCACTTTACCAATTCAAGTTGTTCATAATTTTCTTGAGGGCATGATCTTTACTCACATCAAGTGACGTCACAATCATTCTAGTACATAATCAATTGGTTTTGTGCATATCAACATTTATATAATAACAAATTTTAGAATCTCTTTAGGATTTCTAATAATATTTTATACCATTATCATATAATCGAATTCATTTCCAGATCCTTAAAATGAACAAATGATATCATCTTTTCAATAATTTTGATAGTATGTACTACACAAATGAAATCTTTCAGGGAGTTTCATATATCACTATCAAGTGAGTCATATAAATAAATTGTAACACATCTTTCATATAATTTGAGCCTTTCTAGTGCTACTTAACTTAATCAAAAAAGTTCTTGAATTCACTTCAGGTGAATATGTCTTTAAAGAATATATGTCTCTAAAAATAAATGGTAGACATTTACCTATTCACTTCAGGTGATCATATCAAACTCTCTATATATGTATTTTACCATTATAATTTACTTTTCGCGCGAAAAATTATACATATCTAATTAACTTCACATCTTCGAGTGTGCGGACTACGAATCCATAAAATTCAGATTTACAAAGCGAGTTTGATTTCACTGGAATTGTCTCTTTCCATATGCAGATATTTTCTTTTTCTATAAACTTTAATAGACTTGAATTTTGATCCTCATTATCACTAATCACATATAGCATTATATTATATCCAAAAACACGTCGACATTGACTTTATTTTGGTTCCATCTCATTTCATTAAGATCTTTCATTCATGACATAATTTATTAATATGCCAAATACCTCCCTGGGTCCTTTAAGTTTCATGTTTGTTTCAGATAGATCCTTTAAGTTTCTAAGGTTTCAGATAGGTCCTTTAAGTTTTTAGTTTGTTTCAGATAGGTCTTTTAAGTTTCTAAGGTTTCAGATAGGTCCTTTAAGTTTCTAAGGTTTCAGATAGGTCCTTTAAGTTTTTAGTTTGTTTCAGATAGGTCTTTTAAGTTTCTAAGGTTTCAGATAGGTCCTTTAAGTTTTGTGTTTGTTTCGAATAGGTCCTTTCTGTCAAAGTTGATCTGGTTGGAAAAAAATTGATGCAAAGTTGATCTGGTTGGAAAAAAATTGATGCCAAGTGTCAGAGAGAACCACCTCACCCATTTAACGGACATATCATCTTTGGCTTAACGGACATAACAACTTTGGCTTAATGGAGGTTGACAGAAATGACCTATCTGAAACAAACTCGAAACATAAAGGACCTATCTGAAACCTTAGAAACTTAAAGGATCTATCGGAAACAAATGTGAAACTGAAAGGACCGGGGGAGGTATTTGACCTTATTAATATTTCATAAATTTCATGTACCTGATAAGTTCTTCTGGAACTGAAAAAATCAATTATGTCATAAAACTCTTTGAGTTTATGTATCCTTGTTTAGGTTATCTTTCCTTTAAGTTCCTTTTCTTATTCAAGGCTTTTTTATATTTGAAAGTGATTGATCTATCATGCTCCATGCACGATTGAAACTCATTTGTACTATTAGATTACCTGACATGGACATCTATTTCGTTTGGAGCATTAGCAGCTGATATTGATTTATTTACCTTTGTGAATTAGTTATATCTTGAGGATCAAGACGAGACAACAATATTTCCTTTAAAATAATTTATTTGAACTTCAGGTTCACATTTTCAGCTGCTTATTATCTCCCCTTAATATTAGGAAAACTAATCCATCAATTGATAACCAACCTAGTGTTGTAAATAAGTTGGCTCAACAAAAATTAATGATAGATTGATATTCATATCAAATATATTTTCCCAATATTCTTTCAAGATTTATCTTAGTGCATTATATTGGAGCAATTGTGATATACACAACACATCCAAAATACACTCAGGTGAAAAATATTAGGTTGTTAACCTAAAACCAATGATAGATTAAGGGGATATATATATATATATATATATATAGGTTTTGCTAGAAGACACGTTTTATGAAGGTGTCTTTTAGCAAGTTATTCTATAAGCATTTGTTAAAAGACACCAACTAATTTTTATGAAGGTGTCTTTTAGCAAAGTTATAACTAAAAAGTGAAAATCACACCTTAAGGTGTGGGTTGCTAAAAGACACCTTCATGGATGACTTCTAGCATAACCCTATATATATATATATATATATATATATATATATATATATATATATATATATTAATGTGTTGGTTTGATGCAAATCAATATCACATTATACATTATTATTGATTCCCAAAATAGAGTTTATAAGACATGGTCTCATAACCAAACTAGAGTTTATAAGTTATAGTCTCATAAGTATCAATTATACAATTAACTTTAGACGTCTAAAGAATGGATCTTCAAGTCCATTTTTATGAGCATATGCTATTGTTCAATATCAATTGACAAATGATACTTATCAAATGCAAGTTCAGAAAATAAACTCTCAGTTAAATTTGTTGACATAATAATCTCACAAACTTCTGGTTGTGAATATACACGTGATCATTTAGTTGATACATCGATTCAAATCATATAATATTCAAGAAATTTACATGATCAGTGTATTAATTTAAATATCGCCTTATATAAGTGAGAGACTCATTCTTTTAAATTGTCAACTTTCTCTGGGAGCTAGTAACACACGATAATTACTAGATTGAAGAATCTTTTGGCTCTTCAATATATATCCATTTTTTCAACTAGTTTCCGCATCATAATAAATTCGGGATAACCCAACCGGTCTTGTCAACGATAAATTCAATATAATTTGTAAGCTTCTGGTTTACAAATAATACGTGCTTCCATTTCACTAGTAATATAGTATGTAAACTTTAAGTTTACAAAGTATGTGCTTCCATTGCACTAATATAAGTGTAGTTAATTTAGATAAAAAAACATGTAATTTTTTCACTACACTTATTTATCAAAAATTTGTCTAGTAATATAGAGATATTCAACATATCCTTCATTTCTTATTTCAATATGATATTCAAGATATCTAAAATTTATATTCTTTCATATAACAATATATTTTCTCTTATGGAGCCTTCCACAATTTTTGTAAAGTCAAATATAATACTAAAATTAGTTTCTTTCCTCATTATTAGTCCTTTACAAAAGAAATATTTCATTTACATACAATATCCAACAAAACATACATATAAAATTAATGTGGTCCTTAGTGAGGCAAAGTTCTAAGACCAATACTTGCTTGAGACCTCAAAATATCAAACACACACACACACACAAATAAAAGGAATCAATAATACAAAATTCATTTATAGTTCTTTTGTCAACTAACAAGATTCCCAATTCAAAACAATATTATTCTTAAACTTAATCTTTTCAAAAGAAATAACGACATTACATTTACAACCACAATAATTACAATTTCATTAGAAAAGCAATTATATAGAGCATTCTACCCACACACAAAAACGTGGCGCACAAATTATAAGTATTGAGTAGGTAAAGAGATGACATTACCTTTAATTTCTATGTCTTGTAGAAACTCATGTATAGTAAAGATCATAATCATAATCATAGAATTTTACTATCATCACATGTTCAAAGTCTAGATGAATGAAAATCTCTACTATATCATTTACCATATTATATCGATTATACAAAATAAATAGTGTGGATGATTCAACCTAAAAATAAGGTTTAATTTCTCACGATAGATTTCATCGTTTCAATAAATGACTACTCTTGTGTTCAATGACAAATGTGATTTATCTTTTAAAATGTTCTTGATATTATTTTCTCAATTTTGCTACTTCAGGAGCACATTCAAGAGGTATAATTTTTTTTTAATTCTTTTGATAGAATTTATACTAAGATCAAATAGATCTTATATATTTGAATTGTGGTCAAGAACTCCACAGACATCTATGAACAATGAGCTAGAGAAATCACAATTTTTCAATCCTTAAAGGATCAATGATTTAATATTAAATTTTAGTTCTTCTGGAATTTCAAATTTTCATAAACAATGATCAATAAACTTCTTTATTTGAGTGATCCTTCAGGGATACTTAAAATAACAAATTAGTTCTTCGAGAACTACATTACATTTTCAATGTGCAACTCTTCAATCCCTTTTATTTAAAAAAATAATAGTACAAAGATAAAATAGATCTTATTTTCAACCATAAATCTATCAACGACAAGGTAGACCATGATTTTTGCCATCCTTCGAAGATACTTGATGCTAAGTATTTAGTTCTTCAAGAACTATATATATATATATCTCAAACCTTCATAAATAATGATAATAATTTGATTGTTTGCAATCCTTCAAGGACAATTCTTTTGATCTTCATATATATATATATATATATATATATATATATATATGTTTAGGAATTATATTACACCTGATCTTCACAATGATCAAGAACAATTATTTTGCGCAATTCTTCAGTGATAATTTAATATTAAAATGAAATTTAGTTCTTCAAGAACTATATCATAAAATATCTTCATTGTCTGAACTATCCTTCAGGGATGATGTGTTGGAACAAAGGTGTTCAGCAATACCACGTTTTGAGTTTTGATGATAACAAGGTATTAAAAGTTGTCAATTGGTTATTGTTAATATTTGTTTAAAGTATGCAGGATATCAATCAAGATTTATATCTTAGAAAGTATTCTGTTTGAACAATGTTAAAGAGCAAAGATCCAGAGAAGCTTGTTGCTTGTGATTCTGTATCAAAGAGAGTCTGAAGACTGTATCGAAGAGAGTCTGAAGACTATCAGAGTCTGAAGACTATCAGTATCTGAAAACCAAGAGAGTCTGAAGATTATCAGAAGCTTAGTGCTACAGTGAGTCTGAAGCCCGAAATCTGAAAATCTGCTAACAAGGATTTCTACAAGCATTACGATGCAAAAGAAACTCTCATTTGGAGTAACGGCTAGCTTCAAAGTCAACTTGAGCGTGGGAAGCACAACGACAAAGAATGCAGGCCAGTACAGAGTACGATGTACGAACTCTGTTTCCACTACTCCGCTACCTCGTACAGTTTGGCAACTGTGTCTACCGGTATTAATCTTCAAAGGGAATGGAATTCAAATTATGCAATTGAAGGACTATTACCATATCAAGCAATAGATCAACAACCATTGATCAAGCTTCAGAAATCATCCTGATGTGCTGGATGACTCAACGTCTCTTTCCTACACCTATATAAGGATAGAAGACTTAAAGAATTGTTGGACTCTACAACTAGAAAAACTACGCTGCATTGCTTTCGTATTCAACTGAGTCTTAACAAAAACACATCTTCAACTTAGATCATTTTTACAAACTGAGTATTCTAGAATTTCTAAGTTAAACAGAAAAACAGAGTCTGTCTTTTGTTTGAAACAAAGTCTGTCTTTGTTGTAATAGAAACACGTTTGATTGTTTGTCAAGTGTTTCAACTCTATTCAATTTTCTGTAATTGTGTAAGAAGTCTCTTGCTTGTGTGCTTGAGCAAAGAAGTCTCTTGGCTGCGTCCTTGAGCAAAGAAGTCTCTTAGTTGTGTCTTTGAGCATTGGAAGTCTCTTGCCTGCGTGCTTGAGCATTGGAAGTCTCTTACTGTGTGTTTGAGCAACTTGTAATAGATATTACATTTTAGTGAACTCTCCTTGGAAGTACAAGGGGGACAGGACTACTTCCGGTTTGTGGAAGGAACCTGTATAATTGCTTGTGTTCTCTCTTCTCTCTATCTCTTGATTATTTCCGCTGCATCAGAACCTAATCTCCTATCAGACTCTGATCTCCTTCAGACTCTGATATTAAGGAATTAGATTCTCACTCTTCAAGAGCTGCGAAAAGCTAACACAATTCAACCCCCCCCCCCCCCCTCCCTCTTGTGTTTTTCTCACCTTCATGATGCGTTGTAGAATTTTTATGGAATTTAACAATAATAAAGGAAAATAGATATGATAATTATAAGTTAAAAGAACTTTTTCAACAAAATTTATGTGCAAAATAAAATAAAAATAACCATTGACATGAAACATGTTCTATATTTTTAAGCTTCATGGGTGCGAAAATTAAAACTACTCCTTGCCTAATTATCATAGTCTATACATTGAGAAATTGAAAAGTGTAGATAATTCACTCAAACAAATTTTAAACAAAATGAGAAATTAAAAACATAGAGTTGTAATGAACCATTAGAAAATCTGAATCAATGTCCAGAACCATCATTACTTCTTTAAATTCTTCAACACTTTTCATTGTAGCAACTGTGATTAATCTTCTGATCTTGTTTATGAGTGTATCATACTCAATCTCAGAAAATGTCAAGTTTAATAAAAATTGATAGATAAAACTGAAAGCATATAAGAAACAAATGAAGATACTAGCTGATGTTTCAGCAACATGTTTAATAATTATATTTAATAGGTATTTATACAAACCGTAAAACAACAAAGGTAATAAGCACCCTTAGCATATGAAGTGACCAAGACATACAAATTTTGAGCAGGAAAGAAGGAACTTTGGATCAGAAGAATATGACAACAACGTGATGATGAAATACAAAGGTCGTATATTTTCAATTAAAGATAGAAATACATTCCATGGAAGCAAAGTTTAAAATCAATAAAGTACATCCTAAACATGTAAACAATACAACAAATAATGTCAAGAACATGTAAACAACACAACAAATACTATCAAGAATAAGTAAGAATCGAAATCACCTCAAATTGTTAGAGCTTTGTGCTGATAACATGTTATGAAATAAACTCAAAGCACAAGATCAAAGATGAAGAAGAAGAAGATGAAAGTTTTTGTATTATTCTCTTCACAAGTGTGTCATTACATTGTAATGTAGGTCCTATTTATAGGACATATATAGGTACATGAATGATCACATTACAACCCACTCACTAGTGGGAGTTACAAGTATATGGAAAGGTAATGGATGAACATCCACTAATAGATATATTCATAACAAAATAATATTATTAAAGGATGTAATAGTAAATAACATAGTTTAAATGAAGGGTAAAATATGCAATGAAAGAGTCGGCCCAAACTCTTTATTATTATCTTTATTATTACTAGCGTCCCATCTTCTTATCGTGCTTATGCATAAAAATTTCAGACATTAGTTTTTATGAAATTTTGATTAAAACTATTTTGATTTTGATTACAATTATTGATATAGATAATAGATATTTTGCACTTTTACATTGTAACAAACTATAATTATCTTTTTAGAATGATACCACCAATATAACAAATATAATATCTTTTAAAAAAAATATAACAAATTCTTATCTTTTTGAATGATACCAGCAAAATAATATTCTTTTAGTCAAATTTTCTTATGGGTATAATTGGAAGAAGAAAAAGTCAGTCCAAAACGTTATTGTCTCTTTATATATACTAGCGAAAAAACGGGCACATACATGCCTGATTTTCTCTCTTTTTATTGCGCTAACGTGTGTAAATTATGAATTTACTTTATATGAAATTTTGATTTTGATTAAAATTAGAAGTACAAATATTTGTGACTTTCAAATTGTAAAAAACGCAAAAAACCATGTTCATCTTTTTCAATAACAACAATAGTTTAACGAATATAATATATATCATTATCTTTTTTAATACCACCATCAATCTAAAAAAGATAATGAGTGAAAATTTGAAAAGGAAGTAGGGGCATTTTTTTCACTTTGGGGTGTAATATGAAATTAATGTGGTGTAATTAGAAAAATTGTAACATTAATATAGGAAAAATTGTTTAAGGGTATAATTGAAATTGTAAAAAATTCAGCCCAAAATGGCAATCGTCTTCATATATAAATGTTAGATAGTCTAAATAATTTTTTTGAAAAAAAAGGTTGCAAAATCAAACCAAGTAGCGATAATAATATCTTAGAGCTTTTACCACTAGATCACTAACATTTTTATTGAAATATTGTTGCTGCTAAAATAGATAATTTTTTTGAAAAAAAAAAAGGTTGCCAGGAAACGAGCTTTTACCACTAGATCACTAACATTTTTATAGAAATATTGTTGCTTCTAAAATAGATATGCAATCCAAAAGGCCTTTTTTTTAAGCCACCGACACTCATTTTTATTGTGTTTATTTTCGGAATTAATTACTTACACATAATTTAGTTTATGAGTTTGAGTCCATATTTATTTTTGTTAATGCAAACAGAATGTTTTTAATTTGCCTTTTTGAGATTTTGCATGTCGACACTCTTTATCATCACTTAGTTTGATTGTTTCTATGACTTTGAATATAATTTTAAAATTAATAATATAGCCAATTTAATACTTATATATGAAACTCTACAAAACCCGTACATCGTACGGGTTAGAGTCTAGTTATTGATAAATATCGTTCCTATTGTAGCGCGATATTTCATATTTTAATGAGATTTGATTTTTTTATATTTAAAATCTAAAATAATATTATTAAATGGGTTCAATGAGTAAATGGTCCCCCCTAAATATAGCAACATTTGATTTTAGTCCCTCTAAAATATTCTTTAGGCTTTTGGTCCCTCCAAAACTTTCCGGCCATGAAATTAGTCCTTACTTTTTAGTTAACTCATGTCTAACCTTTATATTTTTAGTCAACTCATGTTTAACCTTTATATTTTTTAATGAAATTTTCCATAAATGGGTAGAATATTATGAAAATCTCTCCTAAAAAAAATTAGAATTTTTTAATAAACATGAATTAAATATGAATTATTTATGTTTTTGGTGCTAAAAAAATCATATTAAATTCATATTTTGTTAAAAAAAATCTAATAAATTTTGGAAAATATTGTCATATTTTTCTATCCATTTCATGAAAATTTCATTGGAAAATATGAAGGTTAGACATGAGTTAACTAAAAAGCATGGATTAATTTCATGGATGGAAAATTTTGGAGGGACCAAGAGCCTAAGAAATATTTTAGGGGGACTAAAACCAAATGTTGTTATATTTAGGGGACCACTTACCTATTTAACCCTTATTAAATCATAAAATAATAAAAAAAATAGTTTAATGAAGTGTAAAATAGGTAATAAAAAAGTCAGACTAAACTCGTGTATTTTAAGCTTATTTTCTTTATGTATAGTATAGAATATATATTATAGATGATATTATGTAGTATAAACTCTAAAGTCAATGTTTGACTAATTTTAGTCAATGTTTGACTAATTTAATAGAACAATAAATATGTATTGACTTATTCTATTTTATTTAGAAAAATCTAAATTGAATATTTGACCAACATTATAAAACAAGAAAGAGGCAGAGGGGATAGCAGAGGCAAAGTATAAGTGACTAGCTTGATATTAAAGAGGTTGTTTAGAGAGATCAATAGAGAGGAAATATGAATTGATTTTAAGGGAATCGAGTGAAAAATCTTAATCCAACAGACGGGTCTTGAAAGTGTAGTCCAAACCCTACAGAGAACATAATTACAACAGACGGGTCTTGAAGATATCATTTATCTTGTTAAATGAAGATTTCTTGGAGACATTTGTGGTGCTTTTATTGTCAAATTATAGGTTTGCCGAAGGAAGAAATGAAAGACCTAGTATTGAGGTATAAGTTTTAATTATTAATTTATCAAATTGTTTGTGTTCATATAATTGTTTGTCAGTTATCTAATTTTGTTTTTGTTCACACTTAGACACAATGGACAAGACATGATTTATCTTATTTATTGAGAAATTTCCAATGCTTTTATTTATGATCAAATTACTCATTTATTTTGACCGAATATTGCACGTTTTTTTAGTCTATCAAAATATGTGAGCAATTTTAGTCATCATATTATTGTTTATTTTCTTCTTATTCGACGACAAGGTACCTAAATGGAGGATATGCACATGAAGAGTTGTAAGATGTGTTTTGATGTTAAACGTACTACAACGTTTACGTTTATGGTTAGTCTTCAAGCTTGAAATTTGAACAAACCAAGTTATGTTATGTGTTGATAAATATATGATGATTAACTTTCTTTCTATATCTCAATTTGCTTTCAGTATGTTTCTTGTGTTTCAAAGAAAACTTTCTCATTAAAACCAATCATATCGGAGAATCACAATTTTCCTTTTCTCTCTTGATTTAAATTAGGGCACGAATTTTCCAAATCTCATTCCTTTTCATTTGTTTTTAAGCCAACTTTCTCATTAATACCTTACATAGGACAATCACATAACACTTCATAACCAATAAAATATTGATGTTATTTAAAAAGTTGAGACTACATATAACTATAACCAATAAGTATAAAATGAGATAAAAATATTTTTTAGAGTCTGACTAATTTATCTTATTTTACTTTATTTCACCTTATAACAAACATTCATCATATACAAAAAAAAATTAAAAACAACGTCGACAAAGATATGACAATTGGACGCAGGTCCGATGGTCACCCGCAAAAAATACTTGTAATGGATAGCGTAAAACCCCGCTTTTATGGGTATGGGTTTGGGTTCGGGTAATTACCCACAAATTTAGATGGGTATGTGTGCGGGTAAGGGCAATATACTACCCAGCCCTGCAACCCGCATATACATATTTATATAATATAATAAAAAATTATTTATTTTTGGTGTACAATTATTTAATTTATTTAGCTATTTAAGCATAAACCTAAACCAAAAAACTAATATGGTAATCATTTCATTCTTACCTTCGTAAGCTCACGACCTACAAATTTATGATTCAAATCAATTTGATGTTTATTTGATTTAAATAAATATTAAATTGATTTGAATCATAATTTTGTAGCTCGTGAGCTTATGAAGGTAAGGATGAAACGATTATTGTATTAGTTTTAGGTTTAGGTTTATGCTTAAATAGCTAAATTAATTAAATAATTGTACACAAAAAATAAATATAATATTTATTATATTATATAATTATAAATATGTATATGCGGGTTGCGGAGCTTGGTAGTATAGTGCCCTTATCCGCACTCATACCCATCTAAATTTGCGGGTAATTACTCGGACCCAAACACATACTCATAAAAGCAGGGTGTTACCTTATCCATTGCAGGTATTTTTTGCAAGTGCCAATCGAGTCTGGTTCAATTGCCATCCCTAATGTCGACGTTGTTTTTAATTTTTTTATGTATATGATGAATTTTTGTTATAAGGTGGAATAAAGTAAAATGAGATAAATTAGTCAGACTCTAAACTACCTATAAGTTCTTCTTTTGCACAACTCTCAGATCGTTAGATATTCATGCTGATAACATGTTATAAAATAAACTAAAAGCACAAATCAAAGAAGAAGATGATAAAAGTTTTGTCTATTATTCTCTTCACAAATGTGTATTTACACTACAATATGAGCCCTATTACAAAATAATTAAGTGAGTGATCAAAGTAATTAAGGTCCACTAACTATTCACTCACTAATGGGGTTATAGGAAGGTAGAAGACTAAGGATGGACATCTACTAAAGTCATTTACTCATAACAAATATCGGTTATCTTTTTCTCTTATGCATAATTCATTATATATTTGAATGACACAAATTAAAGACATTCATAAGAATAGAACTTGCATTAATAACTTTAGTGAACTTAGAATTTTCCATCATGTTAATTTTGTATTTGTGAGGGATCAACTTATAAGACCATCATTAAAATCAACAATTATATTCTCCAAAATATAAATTCAGCTCACTTCAACCATTTCTTTGATTCTTGGTACCAAAGATCTTCTAACTATAGCATGAATTTTACTAGACTACAACAAAAAAAAACAAAAAAAATAATAATGTTAGTTACTAAGAACAATAAAAACAATGAGGTAATATGCATTACATTCGAAACCAATATTATAACACCAAACCTTCTCATCAACCAACAACATGTTCATAAGAGTTATCTCATTTAGGTTACTTTGTCGGTTATGCATCAAATATGAGCAATATGGACAACCATTTTCAAATCCTTATTACTACCGGATACCGCTGAAATGGGTGCATAAACGTCTACCATATTTTGTTAAGTTAACAAAGTGCAGGTACAGACCTTATGTGCCACAATTGATGTATTTATAATCTAAACCAATATAGGCATATATTTGGTGCCCAAACTAACTTATCAAAGATTGATCATAAACCTTCCTACATATTACATGATAACTACACGTTCTATAAATGTGACTCCGTGAATTACCATTAGGTAGGTGTCATACCTGGCCAATGAGTAGTAAGCATGTATAGATAGCATTCAATTATGCATTTACACATTGATTGCGCATTAAGTGAACATGAACGTGTCTCTTAAGTTGGAGCAAAAAATGAGGGTGCAATCATTATTAGTGTTGATTTAAGCTTGCTGATATACACGGGGTTACACGAAGAAAAAAAACTTGGACAAACAATTTAATACTATAGATTGCACGCCCTTATTGGTTCTGATGTAATATATGAAAATCATGAGTCCTACTCAAAAATCTACATAAGCATGTTGATATAGCATTTATATCATAAATCATATTTTCAAAGCGCATTTATTATTACCTGCACGTGTTTTACAAAGTCATTGATATAACTAACTCTGTATATTCCAATTGAATCATAATTACTTGTAATATTGTCTGTTCCAAGAGTACAGCTGAAAGGGCACAAATCATTTAATGCATTTTTATCACAATACACCTTTACATGCATGCATATACATATAACATCTGTTGAAGTTTCATATGCATCTTCATCTTAATTATGAGTGTGATTTTCAAGCAGACAACATTAAGTTCGTGTTTGGTTACCCAATGAAAAAGGGCAAACGCGTGTTCATCTTCTCAAAAGCACTTTCATGATGTTTGTCTCTCCTTCACCTTTTGGATGTTGCCATGCTTTTGACTAAGTTGAATCAATTTTCAAAGAAGCTGCTATTTCTAGCTTCTATACATTGATTTTCACTCCTTAGGTTTGGTTTTTCCCAGTTTCTCTTGTTTGCCCTTGATTATGAACTACCTTCACCCATCATAAATCCATGTTTATCTGAAGTTTTTAAATCTCCTTCCAAACATTGAAGACAAAGTTGTTTCTTCTCCCACCCTCTTATTCTCTCATACATGCAAGAAAAGGAAGGAAAATAAGCAAAGTTTCATATAACAGCAATGTAGGATACCTCATGGTAAGCTAAAATTATCCTCTTTTGTTCATTAATTTAGCTATGATAACATTTCGTTTAATGTGTTTGATAAAATGTCTGATAAAAAATTATTGTTTCTTTTGTTTTCATTGACCTTAGTTGTGATTGCTTCTTTGTTTTTCTTTAAATATTAATGATATTTTGAAAATAGCTTATATGATTTTCATCAAATAATAATGATACTGATGAATGCTATTTTCATTACATGAGTGGTTTATATTTACTCTTAACATGTTTTTTTAGGTGTCTGTGTTATTTTAGAAGGGAATTTGTCTTGGTTTTGCTAGTGATTTGGATCAGTTTTTTGTTAAGTTTTGCTAGTTTTTGGTTCAATTTTGATGTAGAATGATACAAATTGTCTCAACATATTCTTTAAATGATTATGATAATAAAGTCTCTATGTGTTTGCTTCTTTGTTTTACTTGATCTCACAGTGGTTTTTGTTTACAATTTTCACCTAATTAGATAAGTGGTTAATTGAATATGAGTTTGATTCAAATAAATTTTTATTTAACCTTGTTTACATAGAATGGTGAATACCAAGAAAAATGTTGTGGAATTATAAGTCAAGTGAAAACTTTGTGAAAGCATGTTTAGAGCAAGTTTCCAAGGGAGAATGTGTTGGTACGAGCTTTATTGAAAAAAGGTTGAAAGATATTATTGCCCGATTTCATAAGTTACCCGAACGGAAGTATGAGAAAGCTCAACTAAATAATAGGTATGACAGTTTGAGAAAGGATTGGAGAACATGATATAACTTATTTGGGAGATAAACTAGATTAGGGTGTGATCCTATAAACAACATTGTTATAGCAACTGATGAGTGGTGGGAGACCAAATAGCTATTATGTAATAGAAAAAATCGATATTTCGTAAGCCTTAGTTATGTATACTCGTGTTTGTTATAAGATGTGAGTTATGAACATGCAGGAAAACCCTCTTTATGAAAAATATAGGAACAAGAGGCTTCCATTCGATAATGAGTTAACCACACTTTTTAAGGATGTGGTGACTAATGGAAAGTACACTTGGGCACCATCATGTGAGGTATTGCCATGTGTATTTCACAATGATGATAAAGATGTAGTGGTTGTAGAAGGATCTGGCGATAACGAGGATGCAAGTGTTGGAGCAACAACTGAATTTCCAAATATTAGACTGAATTCTTCACAAAAATCGATGGTCAAAAGAGTGGTGAGAAGAGGAAAAGATATGTTAGAGCAGACAAGCCAAGTAAGAAAAAAGAAAGTACATCATCAAAAATAGCTGAAGTTGTTAGTCTAATTGCAGAGACTTGTCGTTCTCGCAATAATGTTGCGGGCAATGCATATATTGGTGAAGTGATGGTTGAGCTTCACACCATGGATGAAGTCTCAAATGATCTTTATTTGCATGCTCAAAGTTACCAATTGATGATGTTTAAGACATCAAGGGAGATTTTTATTTCCCTATAAGGAACAGAGGAACAAAGGTTGAAAGTGCTTAGGCATGCATCTGATAACCCATTGTCGTTCATGAATATGTAATTTGGAACTGTTGTGACTAGGATGTAATGGGAATTAAACTAGGAAGCACGATGAATTAAACTAGGAAGTATGTGATTGGAACATGTACTTTACTTTTGTTTTAGCTGGATGAGGAGGTACTGCCCAAGATGTTTATGTTTTTGACCATGTTCTCACAAATGCAAATCTAAATTTTCCACATCCTTCTCAAGGTATTAATATTATTCTTTACATATTATTTATTAGTATTATTCTTTACAATTTATAATTTAATTTATTTTTAGGTATGTGTTATTTGGTGGATGCCGGTTATCCAACAACGATGGGATATCTTGGTCCATACAAATGTGAACGTTGTCTCCTCCTTGATTTTAGGTGTTCTCATGGGTTTGAAAATAACAACGAGGCATTCAATTATTATCCCTCAATTTTAAGGTTCACAATAGAAAGAACTTTGGGTGTATGGAAGAATATATTTGCAGGTCTACGAAGCATGCCTAAGTTCACAATTAAGACACAAGTTCAAGTTGTTGTTGCAACAATGGCTATACATGACTTTATTAGAAGAAATGCTTATATGAACGTTGGTTTCAATTGATATGAGGATGAAGACACAACCCTTGATCATGATGATTATCTTAGACCAATTAATTTGGATTTATCTCAATTTAAATATAGCTTCCTCATCTGAGATGAATCATGTTCAAGACTCGGTGCGAGATTAAATTATAGAGTTCAAGAAAAATAATTAGTATTGTAGTAATGTTTCAAATTTGTATTGCACTTTATATTATATTCCCTATTTGTAATTTTAATTGAGTACTTCATGTTTAATATATATTCCCTACATGTATTTTTATCATGAATATTGTGTGATTAACAATTATATTAATCTAGTGATTTTATTGTCAATTAATCAAAAATAAATGAAGGAGGAAGAAACTATATATATATATATATATATATATATATATAGACACACACACTCACATGTTAAACCCATTTTTGTCTTTTACACATCTAAAAGCAATTATGACTCAAAACATTCAAACATTTTTCATACAAATCACTTTTGTTTTGAAGGTAACCAAACATAAATCATTTTACATTCAACTCACTTTTAACTAAAATCAATTCTACAAAAATTAATTTTTTCCACTGCATAACCAAAAACACGTTAAATTACCTATAACAGGCGTGCAATTTTTTATTGGCTTGGAGCCTTGGACATATTTGCATTAATATATGATAAATAGATCAATGAATATGAATGTCTAATGAAGTTCCGTATGCATGTAAATTCCAAAGAGAATACATTTAATTCATGCACGCACATCATTTTAATTACTTGTAATGTTGTTTGTTCCAAGAGTGCAAATGAAAGGCCACAAATCATTTAATGCATTTTATTACAACATACCTTTACATAATTACATGCATGCATACCATATAACGCATGTTGAAGTTCCATATGCATATTCAGCTTAATTATGAGTGTAATTTTAAAGCAGACAATATTAAATGACCTATAACAGACTTGCACCCAGGTGAATGGCATGGACTTATGTGCATCAGTATATGGTAAATTGATCATTGAATAAGAATGCTTATTGAAGTTCCATATGCATGAATATATGATAAATAGATCAATGAATATGAATGCCTAATGAAGTTCCATATGCATGTTAATTCCAAAGAGAACACATTTAATTCATGCACACTTGTACATGGAGGCATACCATTTCATTCCATATGCATAGTAATTGTCAAATGATTAGAAGAATCGTGATCAGTTTTGTTACACCTAATACAACAGGCGTGGGTTTCGTACGACAACATATACTGTACTTTGTTGAGAATATGACATTTACATATAATGCTTAAGTGTTCAAACCATGCACACGTGAGTTAATTTAAAACTGAATAGAATGCTTAAATATAAGTTATGATAAGAATATGAGTTGCTTTTTTACATAACCGTGACAATATATATGAGCAGAATGCTTAAATATAAGTTAACACTCTTTTTTACGGAACGTTCTTCACTATATTATGATTCATCTTATGACTAATATTATTAAGTTGCTATAATATGATTGCATACCGTTCAAAGCTAAAATTTCAAACCAAAATTTCTAGTAGAATGAGACTATTTGAGAAAAAGCAAACATTTCAATTCATTGAAGATAAATCCGTACAAAATTTGGGACAAAGACACAATAATAACCAAAATTAGACAAAAGTCAATACCCCGTAAAAAAACTTAGGACATAGCCACAACAATAACAATTACCAAAACATAAATTGATTGAATTCGAAACTAAAAAGCAGGGCCGGCCCATAGCCCATCGAGGTTGGGCTATGGCACCGGTCCTCCAATTTTCAATAGCGTGGTTAGTTTTTGTTGAGTGAGAGGTCATGTGTTCAAGTCCCACTAAAGTGTCATATTTTTAAAATGACTTGTTTAAATTTTTATTTTTTTATAGAGACTTATTTAATTTTTTTGGGGCCCATTATTTAAGAATTTTTTTTTGTATTCCTTATAAAACTAAAACCGGGCCTATGAATTTGTTAAGACGGCCCTGCTAAATTGGAGTTACTCTCTATATATATAAAGAGAGTAACTAGTATGAGATACAATTGCATGAAAAGTTTAAAAGTGGAACCTTGAGCTTCAAGCATATTTGTTAGGGCATTAAGTGAGGTAGTTAGCAAATCAAAAGAGAGTTATGAAAGGACGTTTACATTTCGGAGAAAAATTTAAATTCGAAAAAGCATTAAATGAGGTGGTTTTAACTTGTATCACACACATTTAATACATGCTTAGGAGGGAAAAGCAAAAGGTTATTAGGGTTTAGCAAAAGCTTGACCTAATAAGCTTTAATAGTAAGAATGATGTATGTTTTGCAGCGAATTGATGTCTCATTTGTACAACTCTACATCTGGTTATTCATAATTGAAATTATTCAATTTTTTCTAGGAAAACACTTATTTTTTAGCGAAATAGAAACACAATTGTTAATATTTATTAAGGGATAAAACACAATCTATATCTATCTATCTATATCTGTATTTATATCTATTTATCTATCTATCTATCTATATCTATATATCTATCTATATATATATTATAATCCTACTAAGTCCTCTTATATTCCTTTCCAGGGCCGGTCCTAAGGGGGTGCAAACAGCTCTACCGAGCTGGGCCTCCCAAATTTGGCGGCCTAAATTTTTTTTTTATTTGTACAATGCATGAAAAACCATAATATATACTAGACGTGCGGAAACATATCAGAATTGTCGAGATGGCTTGGTGGTTAAGGCATGCATGGGTATACTAGGAGTCTGGGATTCAACTCCTAGAAGGCAACGACAGATGAGTTTTTACTAGAATTATTTTTTTGGTATGATTAGGCTTAATTTAACATAGATTTTGAGTTATAAATATCCTCAATACTCTCTTTTCCCTTAAAAACACAATATAATTTTTTTTCTTACATTTTTAAAAACACTTGTAACATTTTTCTCTTTTTTTTTTACTAGGGGGCCTATCTTACAATTAGAGCCGAGCCTCTGATTTTGTAGGAACGACCCTGTTCCTTCCCCTAAACCTAGTTTTTCCCACCTAAACCAAATTAGTGGGTCCTTAATTAATATATACTAGACTTTGGACCCGTGCACGCGCGGGTCCTATCGACCATAATAGATATCGATAAATGATTTTTGACCCGTGAGATACACATGCATCTATCAATAAACACAAATTATATTATTAGAGATCAAATATCGCAATCAAATTCGTCTCAATATGTCCTTAATGTCATTTGATAGAGAAAATATTAAAGACTATTTATTTATTTAATCACAATATATGTATTGAGGCAATTATTCTCTTTTTTCTTTATAATTAAAAAAAACACTCTCTTCTTTTTTAATTATAAAGAAAAAAAAAATATAGTATTTGTTAGGTTAAATTGTTGCTAACCTAATGCATCATTTTAGAGGGAAATTATTAGGTTAAGTTGCTGCAGACCTAATAAAATTAATAAATAAGAGGAAAAAAAGTCTAGAGAAACAATAGATATATATAAACGATGACACAACAAGATAGGAATGAAAATCTCATCATTGAGAAGAAATGGTAGGGATTGCTGCATTTTAGAGAAAATTTGTTAGGTTAAATTGATACACTGCATTTTAGATGAAATTTGTTAGGTTAAACTAGAGTTTCGACCCGTGCGACGCACGGGTCCTATCGACTGTAATGGAGACCAGTACTACACACGGGTGAATTATATGTAAAATGAATTTTATTTTCGGAACAAAAGTTTAAATATTTTGAATCTATTATCTAAATATGAAACTTAATGTCTACCAAAAATACAATCTTACCCCTTCTTAATTTTTTGACACATCATCAAAATTATATCCTTTTGTGTCTTTTACTTCAACCCTCCTATAATTTCTCTCCTAAAAACAAATTAAAACAAACTCAGTTGATAAAATACCCTAATTTAATCTTTTTTTAAAGAACAAACAAATTCAACCTTAATCTCAATCAAAACAAATTTTCCTATAATTCAACTTCTAAATATTTAAAGATTTTAAAAAAATTACAATCTTCTATTATCTAATTATCTAATCATGAAACTTTGTACCCAAAAAAAAAATATGAAACTTAATGTCTACAAAAAATACAATCTTACGCCTTCTTAATTTTTTGACACGTCATCAAAATTATATCTTTTTGTGTCTATTGCTTCAACTTCCCCCTATTTTTTTTCTCCTAAAATCAAATTAAAACAAACTCACTCGATATTACACACTAACTTAATCTTTTTTTAAAGAACAAACAAACTTAATCTTAATACTAATCAAAACAAATTTTCCTATAATTCAACTTTTAAATATCTAAAGAGTTAAAAAAAATTACAAAATATTAATTACAGGGCATATACCTACTTTTCAACATAGGTGATTTTTCTCAACTTATTGTTACTCAGTCAAGGTGGTTTAATTTTTAAATTCTAATGTAATAAAACAGATATATCAAAAAATTATTTCCTTTTCATTGATCAACCACAATGTCTATCCACCAAGATTCTTCTCATTTCTATATTCTCTTTTGATCTCTTCTGTAATTGCCGATATTTGATTTTATTTGGTGGTAAAAACAAATGTTATTGTTTTTCATTGTGAAAAAAAAAACCTCATTTAACTTAACTGTGAAAAGAGAAAACAGATACAAACAAATAAAAAAAACTTCATTTAAAGAACCTAGAAAGAATTTACCTTAATATACACCACATCAAGGCATTTGGCTCTTTTCAAAACTTAGCTTCCATTTTAATTAGTTCCAATGAATTCCAAAAGAGTTTTTTTTCAACTTAAAAAGAGAAAGTTTCTCCCAAAAATACTTAAAAAGAGAAAGTATATACTAAAATAATTTTAAAGCAATCATTTATTGAGGAGAATTATATTTACATAGAAGTTAAAAGATTAATCTAAATTACAAAAGTAACAATGACAGGGTATATTGGATAATATAATAATATACAAAAAGTTAGTTCTATACGACTTTATTAGTTGTAAACATTTGCATGAGCCATAGCCCGTTTTCTAAATATAAATTTGCACAACTTAGACTTCTATTCTACACTGAATTTCTCACAAATGATTATACACACAGATCCAAAAGTATGAAAATAAAGCAATTAAAAGTATATTGTATTAGAATTCAGCAAGGAAACTAAAATAAGTTTAAGATTGTAGATTTCATCAGTTAAAGCCATTATTTGAGTTTCCTATGTTCTATAAAATTTAGGGTTTAGGGTTCAAATCTCACACCAATGAATAATAAAGATGTGTGGAGCAAAGTAAAGGAGTAACCACACTATCAAAGTGAACACAAGCAACAACAACAACAGACCTAAAAGGTACTAAGTGTAGAGCTAATGACAATAACACAAACACTAACAAAGCATAAAGAGATAATGAAGCTTAAAAGGAAAAACAAACACACAAGAGATGGTAAACTAGTTCAGTCAATATGACCTACTCTAGGGGAAAAAGCAACTCTCCAATCCACTATGAGAATGAGTTACAAAAGGATACAAGAAATCAACTTATACCTAATCTCTACCCTTTGCTTGACTCTCCACACTCATATGATTTTCCCTCACCCAAGGTGATTACAATGTTTATCCCAACCCAAGAGACTCTCCTTACAAAGGTACTCAGCCCTCAAGTTCCCCCCGTTATAAACCCTAGACCTCTTGTTTCAGCTCTCCTTCAAAGAATGCAGAAACCACTTAAATACTAGACATAGAAGTATCAAATCGTGTCACGATTTGCTCCTACCGTGCTGCGATTTTGCCTTTCCAACCGTTGTGGCCAGTCACTTTCAAGTAAACTTGCTCAAGAAGTTGTTTTAATTGTGTCACGATTTTCCTTTAGCAGAGACCATCCATTCTGCCAACCAAAATCGCAGTACGGCTCTCAAAATCGTGTCACCATTTTGAGCATCCTCAGAATCACAATTTGAAGACAATGTACAACAAGGAGTTTAATTTTCTGCTGAGTTCATTGCATGTGTCCCTGATCATTTTCATTGAATGCTAGTAATTTGATTGGAATTCTAATTGCACTATGGTATTTCAATTGCATGCTTTTTACCATTTTTTATGAGATACTAATACAATAATTAATTGTTTCATTGTTCTAATGCATTGAAATTGGAATACTATAGGAATTTAAATGCTAAATTCATTGGAAGTGGTATAGGCATGAGAAAAAAAAACTAATCTCTGCAGAGTACAATGTATATGTTGTGTTTTTTTCTTTTTTAAAATAACATTTATTTATTAATTTTGTTAAGTCTGTAGTAAAGATAGTGATTTTACATCTAACGTCATTTATGAGGAAGTGTTTCGTAATGTTTGATATAAAACATTTCGTGTAGGTGATGATTAAACTAGCTTGACACTGTTTGTTGAATTTCAATATATTATACAATATTATCCTTATGTATTCTACCTATTTCATATAAATTGTTACATTTTATTGTTATGCAAAGATTTTCAGCTCATAAGACCCGTGTGACGCACAGGTCATCAATCTAGTATCATTCTTACTATTAAAGATTATTAGATCAAGCTTTTGCTAAATCCTAATAACCTTTTGCTTTTCCCTCTTAAGCATGTATTAAATGTGTGTGATACAAGCTAAAGCCACCTCATTAATGCCTTTTCGAATTCAAATTTCCCTCCCAAATGTAAATGTCCATTCATAACTCTTTTTTGATTTGCTAACTACCTCACTTAATGCCTTAATAAATATGTCTAAAGCTCAAGGTTCCACTTTTAAACTTTTCATGCAATTGTATCTCATACAAGTTACTCTCATACTTTTCATGCAATCCTTTTTTCTTTGTCGTGGTCGTGAGTTTGAGACTTTACTTGCATTGCATTGCTTGAAAGGTTTGACAAATCTTTAATGTTATTAATTCTTTTCAATTTTAATTATGTTTGTTTTATATATATCATTTCTATAGATACTAACATCTATATTATTTCTTATAATTCTTTTATCAGCTCCATTGGATTTGAATCCAACCACCGATTTGGACAAGATAAATGAGGATTCAATATAGGACTATCTGTTGTGAATTAGTCATATTGTCACAGCAAAGCCAGCCCAACATTCTTCAAAAACAGAAAAAACAGAGATAGAATTTTACCTTAATTCTGGCATTCTCAATCAGAAAAGAACATAATGGTCCATCAGGAGAACTCTTTCCAGTTTTAACTTTGTGCCACTAGTTGTATAAAGAAATTGATGACATTAGAAAATGTAAAAATATAATCCAAAAATAATAGTTCTAATTAGAATGATTAAACATACCCCTTAATTCATAATAACCATGTGCCCAACAAAGAGCAAATCCATAGTCAAAGTCATAAGTGAGTTTGTGAGCAGATCAAAGCTTCTGCCATTGCTGGACTCAACGAACTTCTATAAGAGTCCAACACCCTACCTCCTGTGCTGAAAACACTCTCTGAAGCTACTGTGGAAACTGGTATTGCCAAACTATCTTGAACCATTGAAGCTACAATGGGATAACGAGCCCAATTTTGCTTCCACCAAGTCAAAATGTCAAATTTTTCGGTGTCATTAGAACAAGCATCAGCCAAGTACCTTTCAAGTTCGTTGTTCCTATCAATTGTGTCTTTTTCTTTCAAGTGCTGCTTAAAAGTTTCAGCCCTTGCAAAAAGTGATGGATTCATTGGAATGGGAGATGCTTCAGCATGTGAAACACTTTCTGATTGATCAGCAACAGTTTCAGCCGCATTCCTTTCTTCTTGAGCAGACTTGTACCAGTTGTACAACTTAAACAAGTTATCATTCACGTTGCTGGACATTTCTTTTGACATGTCAGATTCAGCACCATACAATTGATCAAACAACCATTGAATGTATCTGAACTTGTAACGGGAGTCAAAGACAACTCCAAAATAAAAAAAATGGTTGATGTTTGCAATGTTACCCCAGTACTTGTCATACTTACGCTTCATATCAGCACCCATCACAGCCACCACAGAATTCAAGTTCATAACTGAGTTATTAAGCTCACATAACACAGAAGCTAATTGGTGAAAAGCAGCGTGCAAAGAAACATCTTGTGATGCTGAAAAAACTTTAGTAGCATCATAAAAAATCTTTAAGAAACTCATAAAAGCTCTAACCTTCTCCCAATCACTATAGATAGGAGGGCCAGCAGCCCCAAACCACTCCATGTAACCAGTCTTCACCCTCTAGTTTTTCACTGCTTGAAATTTCTCAGCAACATCATGTAGGTGGAGTTCCACCTTGTTGAGACATCAAGACAAAGAAATTTCTTGCAAGTAATCCTAGAAAACTGAATACATTCTTTGAATTTTAGAGCTCTATGTGGAGAAGACCTCACGAATCTCATAGCATTACGAATGGCAGAAATAGAGGTATCTTGCTCTTTCAAACCATCAGTGACAACCAAAATTAAGATATGGACGCATCATCTTAAATGGAAAAAATCCCCATCACCCATCAAACCATTTTTAATCTTAATTCTCTTTTTTAAATATGCTACAGCAACATCATTAGCATATGCATTGTCAACAGTGACCGTGGACACATTCCTAATACACTAATCCCTCAATGACTCTTCAACCTTCCTACCTATGGTATCACCCTTGTGGTTTGGAACTAAGCTAAAGTTGATAATCCTTTTTTGGTATTTCCATTGTCTATGAAGTGGGCAATAATGGTTATGTAGCTGAAATTTTGAATGAAAGTCCAGCAATAGGTAGTAAGTGCTACCATGCTAGCATTAGACTTAAAATAGGCCTTAAGCTTTAGCTTTTCATCAAGATAAAGCTGAAAACAGTCTCTAGCCACAGTTCTTCTTGAAGGGATATTCAGGTATTCCTAATACCCTAATTTTTACACAAGAGCTTAAAGCCATCACCCTCAACTGCTCTAAAGCCATCAGTCCCTAGCCACAGTCCCTAGCCATTGTTTACACAAGAGCTTAAAGCCATCACCCTCAACTGCTCTAAAGGGTTGCCCATCAAGGATAACAAAAGTAGTAATTGCCCTTCTATAAGCATTAGCATCAAATCTTTGGCTTATTATTCCCAATGCCCCACCTTCCCCACTAAGAAAATTAAGGTTTGTTTGTCTGAGGTCATTTCCATTCTTGTTACAAACTGCAGAGTGAGCTAGCAAATTTGAAGTACCATGCAGTTTGAGATCGCATAAGTACCTCTTGTAACAATGCTTGCATGCAGCAGTTCTTATAGGACAACCAGGCACAAGATTAAAGTGAAGCCATGCACGAGAGGATCTCCTTGGACCGTTTGCATTAGGTTTCCTTCTTTTTCTAGCACGATTAGCAGGTGACAAGGGAGCTGCAGCTACTTCAGGTTGAACAACTGCAGCTGGAGCTGCCTGAACAACATCACTTAGAGCAGAATTTTCCATTGTTGAACTACATGTTAACAAAAAAGAAGCTAGTTACATTTATTTACTTTATAAACAAATCAGAAGCATAGAATGTTACCGTAGTTGAATTATCAAAGGTTATTGGCTAATGAGATTAATCATTCAGTAGTATTCAAACCATAAAATGAATAGTGATTGAAAAACAAATGGGTTTTCATTTAACAAATTATGTATTAATAATTATCATGTCACTTTTTAGACTTTGTTTCATTGAGTTTACTTTAATATCATAACAGAAGCCTAAAAAGTGTAACTACATGTTAAAAAAATTAGTTTAGTTTAACTTAATATTAAAAAAAAAATTGAACTACATGTTATTAAAGTAAACTTTAGTTACACTTTTTTTTTTAACAATGAGTTTACGTTAATATCATAACAATAAAATCAGTTCATTCGTGTTAAAAAAAATTAGCTACACTTAGTTTAGTTTAATATCAAAAACAGAATCATGTCCACGTAAAAATCAAATGCGGGATTCAACCAAGAATCACAAGAACAAACATAATCAAGTAAAAATCAACTATAAAAATAATCAGAGAACAAACCTTTGAAGATAATTTCTTCAGCTATTACCCCAAGTGCTAAATCTTCCAAGTTATTCCGGAAAAGAAAAAGAAATAATAAAATGTTACTTTGAAAGAGTAAAAAACAACAGTGCAAAGGTGAAAATGCAAGAATAATATTCATGTAGAGAAACCCTAAAAAAAACTTAAAATAACAAACCTTATGATTTACTGCTGCTACTATCTTCAAATACAACACAGTAACATAGAAGAAGAAGAAAAAAATGAAAATCATTTGTTAGTTACCGTAATCAAAGATTAAAAACGAAAACAATGGTAAAAGAAAAAGATTCAAGGTAAAGTAACAAACCTATGAAAGTGCGCGCAAAACACGAATTTAATGTTGTCTGCTTGAAAATTGCACTCATAATTAAGATGAAGATGCATATGGAACTTCAAGAGGCATTATATGTATATGCATGCATGTAAAGGTGTATTGTGATAAAATGCATTAAATGATTTGTGCTCTTTCAGCTATACTCTTGGCACAAACAGTATTACAAGTAATTATGATTCAATTGGAATATACAAAGTCAGTTATATCAATGACTTTGTAAAACACGTGCAGGTAATAATAAATGCGCTTTGAAAATATGATTTATGATATAAATGCTATATCAACATGCTTATGTAGATTTTCGAGTAGGACTCATGATTTTCATATATTACATCAGAACCAATAAGGGCGTGCAATCTATAGTATTAAATTGTTTGTCCAAGTTTTTTTTCTTCGTGTAACCCCGTGTATAGCAAGCTTAAATCAACACTAATAATGGTTGCACCCTCATTTTTTGTTCCAACTTAAGAGACACATGCATGTTCACTTAATGCACAATCAATGTGTAAATGCATAATTGAATGCTATCTATACATGCTTACTGCTCATTGGTCAGGTATGACACCTACCTAATGGTAATTCACGGAGTCACATTTATAGAACGTGTAGTTACCATGTAGTATGTAGAAAGGTTTATGATCAATCTTTGTTAAGTTAGTTTGGCCACCAAATATATGCCTCTATTGGTTTAGATTATAAATACATCAATTGTGGCACATAAGGTTTGTACCTGCACTCTGTTAACTTAACAAAATATGGTAGACGTTTATGCACTCATTTCAGCGGTATCCGGTAGTAATAAGGATTTGAAAATGGTTGTCCATATTGTTCATATTAGTTGCATAACTGACAAAAGTAACCTAAATGAGATAACTTTTATGAACATGTTGGTTGATGACAATGTTTGGTGTTATAATATTGGTTTCGAATGTAATGCATATTACTTCATTGTTTTTATTGTTCTTAGTAACTAACATTATTTTTTTTGTCGTAGTCTAGTAAAATTCATGCTACAGTTAGAAGATCTTTGGTACCAAGAATCAAAGAAATGGTTGAAGTGAGCTCAACTTATATTTTGGAGAATATAATTGGTGATTTTAATGATGGTCTTATAAGTTGATCCCTCACAAATACAAAATTAGCATGATGGAAAATTCTAAGTTCACTAAAGCTATTAATGCAAGTTCTATTCCTATGAATGTCTTTAATTTGTGTCATTCAAAGATATACTGAATTATGCATAAGAGAAAAATAAAATAACCGATATTTTTTATTAGTAAATGACTTTAGTAGATGTTCATCCTTAGTCTTCTACCTTCCTATAACCCCATTAGTGAGTGAATAGTTAGTGGACCTTAATTACTTTGATCACTCACTTACTCATTTTGTAATAGGGCTCATATTGTAGTGTAAATAGACACTTGTGAAGAGAATAATACACAAAGCTTTTATCATCTTCTTCTTTGATCTTGTGCTTTTAGTTTATTTTATAACACGTTATCAGCATGAAGATCTAACAATCTGAGAGTTGTGCAAAAGAAGAACTTATAGGTAATTTCTATGATTAAGTGATTTTTTTCCCTAGTTTAAGTTTTATATTTACATGGAATGATATCTTATCATAATACGCATGTATTTCTGGTTCATCATTCAAATTCGATATTCAAAAGTTCATTATCATCCACCACTGTATTGATAAATGATAGTTTTGATGAGCCATGTAATCCTAAATAAAAATAACATAGGTCCAATGACACTACATATTATTTTATATTATATTATATTATATTATATTATTATTATTATTATTATTATTATTATTATTATTATTATTATTATTATATATCATTCCTAATTTGCTTATATTTCTATATATCAATACATGTAATTTCTATTTTCCTGTCTATTATGCATCTTCAATATTATGGGAATCACATTGACATAAAAAACTATGCTTTTTAGACCATGATTGAAGTCTTTAAATTATTTTAATATCATTAGAATATGCTCTTGAAGTAGCAATGTTGATGATATATTTTAAAAGATTAATCATATTTGTGATTAAACATAAGAGTGGTTATTGTTTCCTACGTGGAAAAATGGTAAAATTATATTATTACAACTTTTGATTATTATTATGGTAATATGGATGTCACCCACTTAACCATTGCTGATTTTTATTTTATTTTATGATCCTTATTGAAAAATTGATCACCTTATTGGAGATTAAATTGTCATGAAATAGAATATGAGTAATAAATAATAATGTTTAAGAGTGTCTTTGAATTGACTATGATAATAAAAGTTTTATGTTATGTTTTAACTTTCTTATGCTAATGCTAATGATAATAAAGTTTTATTTCTAAGTGTGTTTTCAACCTCCATTGCTAGTCATGATAAATATTACGCCTATATAATTTTTGTTTTTATACTTATCTCTTGTTTGTTTATTTTTAGATAGGATGAGTATTAACATTAACCTGAATAAAGGAGATATGTGTCTCGCTGACAATGCAACTACACCGATGTTAGTACTATATCTGCCATTTTAAAAATAATTGAAGGCTTCGGAAGAGCAAATGTAATATTATGTGAAGGAACAATCTTAAGCATTGAGAATGCATTATATTCTCCCAAGTCTCATAGGAATTTATTAAGTTTCAAGGATATCCATCTAAATGGATATCATATTGAAACAAGAAATGAAGGAGATGTTGAATATCTTTATACAACGAGACATAATTTGGACAAAATAAGTGGAGTAAAAAAGTTACATGCCTTTTCCTTTGGCTTGTACTACACTTATATAAGTGCAATTAAAGCACATGTGATTGTAAATCAGAAGTTTACAAATCATAATAAATTTGTTGTTTGGCATGACCGGTTAGGCCATCCCGGGTTTATAATGATGCAAAAAATAATTGAAAATTCTTGTGGTCATCAATTTAAGAGCCAGGAGATTCTTCAATCTGATAAGTTCTCATGTACCTCTTGTTCACAAGGGAAGTTGATAATTAGGCATCACCAACAAAAGTTAGAAGTGAATCTCTAATTCTTTTAGAGCGAATACATGGTGATATTTGTGGGCCAATACGCCCACCACGCGGACCATTTAGATACTTTATGGTTAAAGCAACTCAAAAAATAGTAGAAATCATAGTATTTAGTCAAATAGAAAAACATCCAAAATATTCCTCGAAAATTAAACTAAAAACATTCAAAATACATATTAAAAAGTGCATCGTAAAATAAACATCAAATTGAAAGGTATTATTTGATTAGTGGAGACAAAGTCATTTACTACACCTATTTATGTAAAAACATAACACTTCATAACCAATAAAATATTGATATTATTTAAAAAGTTGAGACTACATATAACTATAACCAATAAGTATATATGAATTGACGATATAAGATGGGATATAGTGGAATAAAATAAAATGAGATAAAAATATATTTTTTTAGTCTGACTAATTTATCTCATTTTACTTTATTCCACCTTATAACAAAAATTCATCATATACATAAAAAATTAAAAACAACGTCGACATTAGGGATGGCAATTGAACCAGGCTCGATTGGCACTCGCAAAAAATATCCGCAATGGATAGGGTAACACCCTACTTTTATGGGTATGTGTTTAGGTCCGAGTAATTACCCGCAAATTTAGATGGGTATGAGTACCCAGCCCCGCAACCCGCATATACATATTTATAATTATATAATATAATAAATATCTTATTTATTTTTGGTGTACAATTATTTAATTTATTTAGCTATTTAAGCATAAAGCTAAACCTAAAAACTAATACAGTAATCGTTTCATCCTTACCTTCATATGTTCACGAGCTACAAATTTATGATTCAAATCATTTTAATGTTAAATAAACATTAAAATGATTTGAACCATAAATTTGTAGCTCGTGAACTTATGAAGGTAAGGATGAAACGATTAGTGTATTAGTTTTTAGGTTTAGGTTTATGCTTAAATAGCTAAATAAATTAAATAATTGTACACCAAAAATAAATAAAATATTTATTATATTATATAAATATGTATATGTGGGTTGCAGGGTTGGGTAGTATAGTGCCCTTACCCGCGTCCATACCCATCTAAATTTGCGGGTAATTACTCGGACCCAAGCTCATACCCATAAAAGCGGGGATTTACGCTACCCATTGCGGGTATTTTTTGCGGGTGCCCATCCGACCAGCGTCCAATTGACATCCTATGTCGACGTTGTTTTAAAAAAAAATTGTATATGACAAATTTTTGTTATAAGGTGGAATAAAGTAAAATGAGATAAATTAGTCAAACTCTAAAAAATATTTTTATCTCATTTTATTTTATTCCATTATATCTCATCTTATATCATCAATTCATAAATACTTATTGGTTATAGTTATATGTAGTCTCAACTTTTTAAATAATATCAATATTTTATTTGTTATGAAGTGTTATGTGATTGTCCTATGAAAGGTATTAATAAGAAAGTTGGCTTAAAAACAAATGAAAAGGAATGAGATTTGGAAAATTTGTGCCCTAATTTAAATCAAGAGAGAAAAGGAAAATTGTAATTCTCCGATATGATTGGTTTTAATGAGAAAGTTGTCTTTGAAACACAAGAAAATTACAGACTGAAAGCAAATTGAGATATAGAAAGAAAGTCAATCATCATATGTTTATCAACACATAACATAACTTGGTTTGATCAAATTTCAAGCTTGAAGACTAACCATAAACGTAAATTTAACATCAAAACACATCTTACAACTCTTCATGTGCATATCCTTCATTTAGATACCTTGTCGTCGAATAAGAAGAAAATAAATAGTAATATGATGACTAAAATTGCTCACATATTTTGATAGACGAAAAAAACGTGCAATATTAGGTCAAAATAAATGAGTAAATTGATCATAAATAAAAGCATTGGAAATTTCTCAATAAAGAAGATAAATCATGTCTTGTCCATTGTGTCTAAGCGTGAACAAAAACAAAATTAGATAACTAACAAAAAATTATATGAACACAAACAATTTGATAAATTAATAAGTAAAACTTATACCTCAATACTAGGTCTTTCATTACTTCCTTCGGCAAACCCATAATTTGACAATAAAAGCACCACAAATGTCTCCACGAAATCTTCATTTAACAAAGATAAATGATGTCTTCAAATGAAGAGTACTTTGGAGATACTAGCAATGTAATTATGTTCTCTGTAGGGTTTGGACTACGCTTTCAAGACCCGTCTGTTGGATTAAGATTTTTCACTCGATTGATATTTCCTCTCTATTGATCTCTCTAAACAACCTTTTTAATATCAAGCTAGTCACTTATACTTTGCCTCCGCTATCCCCTCTGCCTCTTTGTTGTTTTATAATGTTGGTCAAATATTCAATTTAGATTTTTCTAAATAAAATATAATAAGTCAATACATATTTATTGTTCTATTAAATTAGTCAAACATTGACTAAAATTAGTCAAACATTGACTTTAGAGTTTATACTACATAATAACATCTGTAATATATATTATATACTATACATAAAGAAAATAGGCTTAAAATACACGAGTTTAGTCTGACTTTTTTATTACCTATTTTACACTTCATTTAAACTATTTGTTTTTATTTTCTGATTTAATAAGGATTAAATAAGTAAATGGTCCTCTTAAATATAACAACATTTGGTTTTAGTCCCTCTAAAATATTTCTTAGGCTTTTGATCTCTCCAAAATTTTCCATCCATGCTTTTTAGTTAACTCATGTCTAACCTTCATATTTTCCAATGAATTTTCATGAAATGGATAGAAAAATTTGACAATATTTTCCAAAATTTATTAGATTTTTAAAAAAAAACATGAATTTAATATTTTTTTTAGCACCAAAAACATAAAAAAATTCATATTTAATTCATGTTTATTAAAAAATTCTAATATTTTTTAGATTGATGGTGGTATTAAAAAAGATAAGGATATATATTATATTTGTTAAACTATTGTTGTTATTGAAAAAGATAAACATGATTTTTTGCGTTTGTTACAATTTGAAAGTCACAAATATTTGTACTTATAATTTTAATCAAAATCAAAATTTCATATAAAATAAATTCATAATTTACACACGTTAGCGCAATAAAAAGAGAGAAAAAAACGAGCATGTATGTGCCCGTCTTTTCGCTAGTATATATAAAGAGACAATGACGTTTTAAATTGACTTTTTCTTCTTCCAATTATACCCATAAGCAAATTTGACTAAAAGAATATTATTTTGCTGGTGTCATTCAAAAAGATAAGAATTTGTTATATTTTTTTAAAAAGACATTATATTTGTTATATTGGTGGTATCATTCTAAAAAGATAATTATAGTTTGTTACAATGTAAAAGTGCAAAATATCTATTATCTATATCAATAAGTGTAATCAAAATCAAAATAATTTTAATCAAAATTTCATAAAAACTAATGTCCGGAATTTCTATGCATAAGCACGATAAGAAAATGGGCCGACTCTTTCATAACATATTTTACCCTTCATTTAAACTATGTTATTTACTATTACATCCTTTAATAATATTATTTTGTTATGAATATATCTATTAGTGGATGTCCATCAATTACCTTTCCATATACTTGTAACTCCCACTAGTGAGTGGGTTGTAATGTGAGCATTCATGTACCTATATATGTCCTATAAATAGGACCTACATTACAATGCAATGACACACTTGTGAAGAGAATAATAAAAAAACTTTCATCTTCTTCTTCTTCTTCTTCTTTGATCTTGTGCTTTGAGTTTATTTCATAATGTAACGCCCTATTTTTATTTAAATAATTATTTTATAAAGTTTAGAGTCTTTTATTAATTTATTTAATTAATTGTGGTATGTGACGTTGTGTGTTGATGTTTGATAATTATTATTAAGTTGTTTGGTGATATTTGGTGAAGAAATATAATAAGATTTGATTAAGAAAAATAAAATAATTTAAATAAGGATAGTTTGGTAATTAGAGGAGTTTGTTAAGTTAGGTTTAGTGGAGAGTATAAATAAGGGGGAACACTAAGGATTAGGGTTAGAAACCAGAGGAGCAGCTTTTTGGGAAAACAGAGAGAACGTGAAAATACTGCTTTTGGGAGAAACCTGTAGAGTTATGTAAAATCAACAAAAATCCAAGGTAAGGGTGAGACTAACCTTCTTTAATCCTAAGCATATGAATTCTGAAATTGATTTGATCATGTTGTTGATTTGTGTTGTTTAAGGAATTATGGTTGAATCAAATTAGGTTGCTAGAAGCTTAGATAATCTGTGGAATTAATGTAAAAAGTTGTTGTTTAGGTTGTAGTTAATCAGTAGGTGATGTTTCCTATTAATTTTGGGAGTTGGGATGTCAAAAATTGGATTTTTGGAGCAAATTCTGAGTTGCTGTTCGTCATCCTGTTCGTCGTCGCTCGCCACAGCGAGCGATCATCCTCGCCTCGCGAGTTGTAGACAACTCGCCATGGCAAGCACCCTTAGTCGCCTCGCGAGTGACCCAGTTGTCACTCGTCAAGGCGAGTAATTTTCTCGCAACGGCGAGACCTTGGCAGAGAGTCACTACCTCCTCACCACGGCGAGTTAGTCAGTAGGTGTCTCAACTTTGTGTCTTTGAACATGTTTCTGTTTCGAGTTGGACTTAGGTTTAAATATGAAGTTGTTGTTGATTAAGTAGCGTATTCCAGTAGCTATAGTTGACATGAAGAATCTTTCGTGGATGTTTGATCATGTGCATTATGTGCTACGTCGTTGCATGTTGTTCAAAGTTGTATTGTTGCATAACCATTGGTCTAAGTTGAGGGCTTGATGCTCTGTTAAGTTGTTAAGTTGGGGGCTTGATGCCCTGTTTAGTCGAATTACGACATCATCTTGAGAGCTTGATGCTCTGTTGGTACCACATGCATAATTATATTGCATATTGTTGAGTTGTTGTTGTGTCGTTGTATTGTTGAGTTGCTGTTGTTGCTGCATTGTCGAGTCGTCATTGTTGCATTGTTGAATAGTTGTTGTTGTAATTCATTGATAATTGGTAACTGAATTTACATGAAGTTCTTGTCAATTAATAAATATTGTAGGTGTATGTTGATTAATTCTGACTTTGAATTTGTTGCTTATTATTAATGAATGTGAAATCTTACCCTTTCTGCTTGGAAATGTTGCTCTTCGTATGAGTAACTTGCAGGTGACCAAGAATAGTGCAGATGTGAGTTGATCCTCGTGTCGTCATAGGAGTCTTTCTCTGATATGTAACGGGATAGGGATATCTTCTATGTTTTGTTGTTTTTCCTTATTACGTAACTTTCTTTAAGATGTTATTGGACCATTTTAATTGGTATTTTATTATGTTGATGATGTTGAGGCCTAGTGCCAAGTTTTGGATTAAAAGTTGAATAATTTTCCGCTGCGACCATTATTTTAAATACTATAAACATGTGTTTTATTTGAAATAGTGGGTTTTAACTCCACTTACGTTGAAATGATTTTGGAATAAAAGTAGTGTGACATCCTGTTTTATGTTGAACTCTAATAAATTTAAGTATTATTTATATGTTGGGAAAACGGGGTGTTACACATAACATGTTCTTGATAGTATTTGTTGTGTTGTTTACATGTTCTTGACATTATTTGTTGTATTGTTTACATGTTTAGGATGTAATTTATTGATTTTAAACCTTGCTTCCATGGAATGAATTTCTATCTTTAATTGAAAATATATGACCTTTGTATTTCATCATCATGTTGTTGTCATCCAAAGTTCTTTCTTTCCTGCTCAAAATTTGTATGTCTTGATCACTTAATATGCTAAGGGTGCTTACTACCTTTGTTGTTTTACGGTTTGTATAAATATCTATTAAATATAATTATTAAATATGTTGCTGAAACATCAGCTAGTATCTTCATTTGTTTCTTATATGCTTTCAATTTTATCTATCAATTTTTATTAAACTTGACATTTTCTGAGATTGAGTATGATACACTCATAAACAAGATTAGAAGATTAATCACAATTGCTACGATGAAAAGTGTTGAAGAATTTAAAGAAGTAATGATGGTTCTGGACATTGATTCAGGTTTGCTAATGGTTCATTACAACTCTATGTTTTTAATTTCTCATTTTGTTTAAAATTTGTTTGAGTAAATTATCTACAACTTTTCAATTTCTCAATGTATAGACTATGATAATTAGGTAAGGAATAGTTTTAATTTTCACACCCATGAAGCTTAAAAATATAGAACATGTTTCATGTCAATGGTTATTTTTATTTTATTTTGCACATAAACTTTGTTGAAAAAGTTCTTTTAACTTATAATTATCATATCTATTTTCCTTTATTTTTGTTAAATTCCAGAAGAATTCTACAACGCATCATCCCTGAAGGATAGTTCAGACAATGAATATATTTTATGATATAGATCTTGAATAACTAAATTTCGTTTTAATATTAAATTATCACCGAAGAATTGCGTAAAATAATCGTTCTTGATCATTATGAAGATCAGGTATAATATAATTCCTAAATATATATATATATATATATTGTGCTCGTGATTTTCGGGTATCAAAATCATTGATTCGATTTGAACCTTTAATCATTGAACTCTCAACTTTTATTCGCGGGAAGGGAAAAAGTGAGTAAAAACCCTTATAAGACCTTGGATTCGGAGGTTGGTTTCGATTGGGGAAGGTGTTAGGCACCCGAACCGACTATGGTATCCCATAGGAACCTTCTACCTATTCTCTAATCTTGCGCTAAATTAATTTTACTTATTAAAAAAAATTTAAGGGTTAAAGTGAAAGAAAGGAGAAAGATGAAGCATGTTTTTGGTTATTTTTATTGATTTGGAAGGGTCGAAACCCTTTGCCTACTTACCCAAATAAATCGGGATCAAAATCAAGTAGTTCGGCTAAAGAACTTATTTGATGAGTTGAATTGATTTTAACATTTTTGAAAAAAAGATTTTAAGAAGAGATGAGAGGCCTCAAGGCATGAGAAGAAAATACGATGAAGTTGGTTAATTTTAATTGCACGAAATCCATGTCTAATGTGGATATTAAATTGATTAACATTTGATTAAGGAAAATAAAAGAAAGAACACTTGGGTTACAAGACAAGGTTTACTTAAAAGAAATTTGAATTTGATTTTTTTGATTTTTTTATGAAAATATTTTTTTCTAAATTAACGATGAAATCGCGTAACGGCGGAAAAATAAATAAGCGTAAAGCGATAAATAAAGTGGAGTGTCGGTGCGTGTGCCGGTTACATATTACATACCCTAAATACATTCTATGGTCTCAAGAGAAATAAAATGCGCGAAAATAAATTACATCAATTCCCTAATTATAAAGTAAACAACAAAAAAGATAAAAAATAAAATAAATGGCGAAACATTTAAATATGCATGCGATAATGACAATGAAATAAATGATAAGGAACGAAAAATATGCATGAGATGGTGAATAATAAAAATGCAAACACACAAAAAAACAAATAATAAAAAACATAAACAAATGAACTAAACAAATATAGAAGTAGTTTTAAAAATAAAAAAGAAATAGATTTTAAAATGTCTAACTAACACTATATGAAATAGAAATTTAATTATTAAATGAACTAAAAATGCATGATATAAAAGCTAAAACACTAATTAATAATGCATGGGACATAATTCAAATATCACATGAAAAATAAAAAAAATAAAAATAAATGCATGAAATTATGTAAAACCAAGTTACTACAAAAAACAGGGGGGTGCAGGCAACAATAAAGGGGGTGCACACAGCAACAGGAAGCAAAACTGGGCTGAAGGCAATGGGTACAAAGCTGGGGCGGGTTTATGGGTACCGGTTCGGTTCAAATCGAACCGGTTTGAAAAGGCATATATAAATTTTTTTGTGGCTTTTTCATCACTTCCCTTCAACCTTTCTCTCTCTACAAAAATCTGAAACAAAGTCTCTCCCCCTTCTCTCTATAGTCTTCTCGCCGGAGAAGAAGAAGTGGTTGGCCGGAGGTGGTGCTCCGGCGCGGTGGTTGGCCGGAAGGCCGCCGCGCCAGAGATTAAAACTTGTTTTTTTTTTTAAATTTTTCCACCCAAAGCTTCCTCTTCTTCTTCTATTTCTAGATCCGTAAATAAAAATCCCAAACCAACACTTATAAGGCCTAGATCTAACACCAAAGCTCACCAATAAAACACAAAAAGAAAGAAACAAAAGAAGGACTACCTTTCTTCTCCTTCTTCACGTTCGGATTTATTCTTGGTTCGGATTTGGCCTTGCCTTTACCTCTTGCTTGCGTTTTTGTTCTTTCTTTTCCGTTCAACTCCTTTTCATTTCGGTTTTGGTTGATGTTGTTTTGTCACTTTTCCGTTCGGATTCTGTTTCGTTCACGCTTGTTGGTTCGTGTTTGCCTTGCGTTTTCGGTTTGTGTTTAGTTTATGATTTGGTACTGTGATTCGGATTTATGGTTGTGTTGATGGATATGTTGTTAGATTTGTGTTTGTTCTTGCCTCTTGGTCCTTTCGGTTCGGATTTGTAAGTTGTGGGTTCGGATTTAGTGTTGTGGTTTATGATTGTTGTTGTTGAAAAAAGAGTTGCTGGAATTTGGTGTTCATATGGTTCTTGATGAATTTCTTGATGAAAAATGGTTTTGATCTGTTTTTGTGATTGTTGATTTTTGAAATCTGTTTGTACTGAAAATTGTGCCTGCCTTTCTGACTGATTCTGACACACCTTAAGTATCTAGTACATGGAATGGACGAAAATACCTCTGCTGTTTGTTGGAGAAAAAGTTGGACAGGACCAATGACAAATTGACAAGTGTACCAAATGATTTAAAAAAATAAAAATCTGATAAATAAATAACAATAAATAAATAAATGAAAAAAGAAATAACTAAATAAATAATTAAATAATTAAAAACGAAAATTAATAAAAGAAATAATAAAATGTCCCGTCAGAACCAAAAAATGAGGTATTTTAAAATACCTCTCTGCCGAAATTTCGTTTGATACGACTGAGATACGCGACTTTTTAACGCTAATAAAATAATAAATCAACGACGTGGATAAAATGAACTTTAAGAACGCAAACTTTACGCTACACTAAAATACACACAAAACGCGAATAAAAATTACGAAATTAATACGCGAGCGACATTAAAAAAAATAAACGACGAACGAAAAATAAATGCGACCACAAATACGAACAAAAGCAGATATTACGGGAATTAGCGCGCGAACGAATGACTGAAAAACGATCAACGTACAAAAAAATAAAAAATAAGTTGGTCAAAAATTAGGGTATGACATATATATATATATATATATATAGGTTTTGACCCACTCATTTTTATGAAGGTCTATTTTAGCGACCAAGACCTTTTTATTTGACCAAAAAGACCCCATTTTTTTTTAACAAATCAACTTTAAGGGATAAACTTGTAATTTTGATGAGTAATTATTGTTATCATTATTGTATCACTTTACATATGTCTCTCTCTTTCATAACTCTCCATCTTCAACAATTTCTCCTCTCTTTCTTCCATCAGGTTACTTGAGTTTTTTTTTTCTAATTTCTTCCATTTTTGTCAACTCAATTGCAGCATTTGTATTGAAACTTCGAAGTTTTTAAAATCAAAACTGGTTCAAATATTCATTTTAAATCAAATAAGACACCAACCCAATAACTCATTCAAAATTAAAGAAGACCCAAATCCAAATCTAATTCAAAAACTCATTGCTTTGTTACTGAAATTAGCACATTTGATTGGGGATTTAATTTTTCATTTTCGTGGAACAGTTCATACAATTTAAAGAAATTTGTTCACTTCATTGGGGGGTTTGTGAGACTTGAATACACTATTACTATTGATTCTTATAGATATTGTTTATTTTTTTGTCTTTTGTTATTTTTTTCTTATCCCTTAATATGATCATTCAGTTTTCATACTTCTGTTCATTGAACGGATTTTGTCTTTTTGTTCTTTAGTGATAATCTTATTACTTTTGTTTATATTATAATTCAGTTTGTGTTTCGTTTACTAGCCTTGTCATTCAATAATATATCGATCCATTTGTCTATTACTACTAGCTTTCTATTTTGTTCATTATATAGTTTCATTACTTATATATATACACGATCATATGGATCTGTATTTCGTTGAATCTTTTATTTTCATTTGAAGTGATTTTAATCTCGTGTTATTTGGTTGATGTTGATGCAGGATATCCAAACATGAAAGGATATCTATCACCATACAAAGGTGAAAGATATCACATTCCTGATTTTAGATATGGCTAAGCACAAGGCATTCATGAAGTATTCAATCATGCACATTCATCACTTAGAAATGTCATTGAAAGAACAGTTGATGTTTGGAAGAAAAGGTGACATATTTTATGTGATATGAGACCATTTCCAATAATCAAACAAGAAAAGATTATAGTTGCAACAAAATCACTTAATAACTTCATTTGAATATGTGGCGTTCAAGATGAGGAATTCAACAAATGGGACCAAATCCTTGGATATATGTCTGAACAAGAAGAAGAAAGAAACATTAATGAAGATTCGAGTTCATATAATTTAAGAGTACATGATGGGAGCTACATGGATAGAGCTAGAAATCAAATAGCCACTAAGCTATTGGAAAACAAAAATCGTTCAAGTTTATGATGTGTTATGTTTATAATATTGGATCATTTCCAAACTCTTTCAATTTAATTTATGATAACGATTTATATAATAATTTATAAATTTTCATTTGGTCTAAAAAAATCAGGTCTTTACAAAATTTAATTTTTTTATAAAAAAAAAATGCCTTTTATTTTATTTATGATAATTTGTAATAAAATCCCAAAGCTCTTCTAAAAATATTTTGCCAAACATATTTTAACTTAAAAGTGCTAATTAAGTTGAAAAAAACAATAAATACCAAACAATTTTAACTTCAACTTCAAAGTTTTAATTTTCAGCTTTATTCTAAAAGTGACTTTTAGACCTAAAAAAAAGTAGGGCCAAACGATATTACCCTTCCGCCCTCATACTTACGTTTCACTTTGTTTAAAGAAATGGGTCTTTTTGGTCCAAATAAAAAGGTGCTGGTTGCTAAAATAGACTTCATGAAAATGAGTGGGTCTATTGTAGCAAAACCCATATATATATATATATATATATATATATATATATATATATATATATAGTAATTTCAAGCGTTAATTTCTAATTAATAGATATATCTGCACTTTATTCACTTTTGATAAACCAAATCCCTTTTAGGCAAATTCAAATTCTAAGGATAAAGAACTTGCTTTGCCTTAATGTTTTGTATAAGTAAAGTTATATTCAAGTAAAGTTATATTCAAGTAAAACTGCAAGTTCCCTCAAAACAAAAAGCACAAATGTAAGACAAGTAAACAGGCAATATACTCATTTATTGAATCGAAGGAGATATAGATAATGAATTAATGATGTTGTAATATTCTTTATTAGAAAACTACATAAGTTGATAGTTACACCATTAATCCTAGCAAATGAATTTGTTAATCATGCCTTTCCTGCTGAACCAAAGAGATGCATCTTTTCTGCTACTACAGCTTTCATGGCATCTTTTGCAGAAGCCATAACATTAACTAAATCGTTTTTTGGAGTATTTAGGGAGTCCATGTATGCTTTTCTTACTTCAGTGTTGACATTGAACTTTCTAACACCAAGATTTATGCATTCCTGTCATGAATCAAGAAGCTCTTACAAGGTTAGCAATATAAACTTTCAAGAACATGTTGCTAGTATTATTCAATTTTCAAATCTACATTGCCAATCAGAAATAAAAGTTATTTTTATGAATAAGAGGTTCAACATAAAGGATAACTTTCAAATTCTGGGATTGAATAAACAGCGTAATCAAGCCCTAATAGTAAATTTATTTCTATAACAATAATAAAATAAAGTCAAACTTTGTGGACATGTCATCAGTTGTTTTCATAAATTCTCTCAAACAGTCTCACAAGCCCAAAATTTGTGATATACTGCAACTGTATCCTAGGCTCGATGCTCATAGCATGTAGATGTTACTTTAAAGACAGACAAAACATAGTTTAAGTTTCAATTTTTTTATGTATATGACTGTACCTTAACAAGTTCTGTGCCCAAACCAGATGCACCATGAAGCACCAATAAAACTCCTTTCTTCTGGCTCACAGCACGCAGCTCCTAAACATCGTAGAATGTCAAAATCTTAATATGAAAAGAAACCTCAATTATGGTTCAAATGACTATCCATTCGGACACATTAGGCATCCACTGCCACCAAAATTTTGTTTTTTCGAAAGGAGAAAAAAATGGGAGGAAGACATGGAAACCTAGAAAATCAGCTTCAACCAAAATAAATTCTATTAAAGGCAACTCAGTATCACCAAGCCTGTAAGGATTTTACTCCATAAATATAGATAAAAAGCCACATTGAATTATACATATTGAAGAGATGATTACTTTATAGAACAATTTGAGGAACTAAAAGTACTTCCTATATATATTTCAGAGGATGAAAAAAAGTTGTTTTCACTTCTATAATATGCTAATTTCTGTTTTTTTGTAACGGGGGCATTTATGCTGAAAAGTTGATTTAAGAGATTTTCTTTGTCTTTTATTTTTTGGTAAATGAGTAACTGAATGGATATTTTCTGTCTTTTATTTTTTGCTAAATAAGTAAGTGAATGGATATTACAAGCTGAAATATACTATCACCTTAAGCAAATCTAATCTGAGTTTTGGTCCACTTGCCGGGTACTTTCCATGCACATTACCAATACACACTGCTAAAGCATCAATGCCAGTCTCATCAATGAATTTCTCCGCCTGAAATAAATGAGACCAGCATTAGTAAGTTTTAGCATTGGAAAGCACATAAAAATATTTTGAGATCTTATTATAAGGGAGTGAGTGACCTTATTAATATCTGTTAGCTTGGCTTCATACTCTTCGACAGTCAAGTCATCTTCTGTCCCTGACAATCTTCCTAGCTCAGCTTCAACCAACATATCTTTTGAGTGAGCCAATAACGATATAAATTTTGTGTATTTAACATTTTCTTCGAAAGAAAGATGTGAACCATCCACCATCAAAGAACTGACTCCCTGGAATTGATGCATTCAGACATACAATTTTATTTTTGAGAAGTAGAGATAATAAAGAAAACTATAAATGCATGCCACATAATCTTTGAGATTGAATTTGGGGTCTAAGTATGAATGTTATGCGAGTAGAAATGCAAATTACCAGTTCAAGAGCTTCCACAAGATCTTCCTTTGAAGTTCCATGATCAAAGTGAACAGTGATGGGCACCTGCTAGAAATATAGGTAGTGAAATATAACAATACACAAACAAATATTTATCCAAGTGTGAATAAAGATCATTTGTGCTCTCCTAACCCACATATGATCGATGCAAATCAGAAAGTTAGTAACACCCTCGTTTGTTTTGTTGAATGATACTGGTTTCTCTTGACTCTAACACAGCATCCAAAACCATAAGACCCCGTTTACTTCTTGAAAACATTTTTAGTTTTCATTTTATAAAATTTATGTTCTTTTTAAATTGCTAAAAAGGAGATGGAAGACTGATGTAGTGAATAATTGTGATAGAAAGGTGATGGAAGACACACTAGGAAGAATGCATTTTCAAAAACAATATATTCACATTTTCAAAATTTCTGGAAATGATAGATGCGTTTTAAAAAATTGTAATAAAAAAAATGGTGAGGGACAAACTTTTTGGTATCATTTTATAAGGCATGTCCTTGTTTGTTCCATCTTAACAAATAAATTTTCTTTCTCGTTACAATTAGATGTCTATTCACTTCAAATGTATGCGTTCTTATTAAAAACGAAGGAAAGTAAAATAAAAAATTCCAAATAATATCATTGCCACTTACACTAGCGCGCTCTGCAGCAGAAATGCAACAAGCAACCAAGGGAATTCCTCCTTGCTTCAAGGCGCCAGGATGAATCTGAAAATTATATAGGTTGTACAAAAACTTTAGAAACACCAAGTATTAAAAATATTAAATAAAAGAATTTCAAGTTATCTAAAAATCCCTTATATAACTAATATGAGGCAATCAATCAACAATGCAATAAAGTTTAGCTGTTTTGCAAATAATTCAAAACTCTGCATGCCATAAAACTTTTGTTATTTCCTCAAAATAGTTTGATCCGTGTAATAGGTTTGGTTTTTTAAATTTGATTAGGAGTTTAGATTTAATTAGGATATATCTACGATTATATTATATTGAATTATTAATTCCCTTCAGTGCCTTATATTATTAAGATCAGTTTGCAAAATTTTAGACTTTTGAGATTTCTTTTTCTCAAAGACCATGCAAAACCTTAGTTAGAGGAGTACTCTAGGCTTATCATACTACATCACTTTCATTAACAAGTTTAGAACTCTTGAAACCGTGTTCATAGCAATAGAAATGAACACATGCAAATCAATATTTTCAACTGATTGCTTCTGACCTGTAATATTGCAGGACTTTGCGTTTCCTCTGCAGCAGAAACAACAGCGTCAACTCCTTCCAAATTATAGACGTTAAATGCCCCAACAGCGTATCCACCTTTTTCTGCATTCTTTATGCCAAAAAGAACAAAAAATCAGTATTTGTGAAGATGCGGATGCAAAACCTTGAACCATATTATCCTTACGTTTAGAATCTCTTTTGTTGATGAAATTGTTGTTGGACAAGTCCAAGACTTCACGACCTGTGCCAATGCTTCACTGTCACCAACATTACCTACCAAAGACAAATTATTTTCGAAAAATTGAGATGAGATCTAGATTGAAGAAAGATATAGATTTAATAGTACCAGATACTCAGACTTGATACAAAATGTAACGTAAAAAGAAGGAAAATGACAACTGCAAAAGACATGCCTGGGAAGACAATGTAAGGAACTCCAGGATGTCTACTTTCAGGGCCTAGTTGCCACAAGGGAATACCGGCGAGTGCTTGTCCAACAACCTTGGCGCATTTTGCACCAAGGGCTTTTGTAGCAAGGTCTGAAGAGGTAATACCACCCTAGAAAAGGTACTATTTGTCAGTGTTTGATTAAAACTTGGGACATAATTTGAAAGAAAGGATAAGCAATACATTTTTTCAGCACATAATAATTAATCTTTAAATATTATCTCTTATACAAACAAGTAATAATTAAACAGCAGAATGCAGGTTCACTAAGTCATTTAAACGTAGAGTACCTTTGCAATTATATATCGAGGTTTTGTAGTTATTCTTTTCATTATTTCCACCAAAGCAGAACTCACTTTATAGTTAATGTCCAAACTCTCAGAGGCAGCTGCAAATTTGAAAATAAATCGGAAGATTAGAAAGAGGGGCATAAAAAATTTCACAAATTTAAATGCACTAGCATTCTTTGAATGGTCATAACAAGAACAGAGAAGCTATCTTAAAGATGATCTTGAATGTTAAATAGTTATAAAATCTTGACAAGAAAGAAGTGGAGAGAATGGATAAAAATCACAGAGAGAGACAAACATTTCCCGGTTATGAGATTTCGGCTGGTCATTACAAGCGTATCTTTACGATTTTTAAGATATACATCTGCTAATTCAGCTGCTCTACTGATTTCATCCTCCCTCTCCTCAATAGACCCCATTGCAAGTTTTTCAACGGAAGCCTATTACAAAAGATTCTTAATCAGGCCAGCAAATAAAATTTAAAAAGAAAGATTGCATTAGGCATAAAAGTGAATGCTTTCACTAAATAGATTTACATTATTGTTAACTACATGAGAGGATTTAAACTAACAACAAATGATGAAAAGAAAATTAGAATGTTTATCACCTCAATGCTTCTTAAGAAATGACCGCACTGTAATTTAAGCTGTTCAACCTGGGATTATAAGCATGAGGAAAAAAAAATTAGAAAATGGGTTTCCTAGGAAAATTTGATATCAATAACTTGATTCAATTTTTTACCTGCTTTGTTGTTTTTGGAACATAAGATCCCACAATAGTCAAACCTCCATTCCTTTCTCTACCTATTCCTAGATCCTTTGGCAACACCGGAGGTTTAGAAATGATTCCGATACAGGCAGATACAAAGCTAGCAGCAGTGCGGCACAAGAAACGTTTCCCTGACAACTCTGCCTATTAATAAGTCAACAATACAAGAGCATTTTCATCAGTAAAAAAACAAGCAGAAAGGGAAGAAGAATAAGCACAAAGTAGAAGAAAGAATTTTTGCCTTGATCATTCCAAGTGCAAATACAGTCATGTCTCTTTCACTGGCCGCATTTACTATGCATACTGACCCCTGCTTAATGCAATATATGTAATCTCAGTAAGTAGATTGAATACCTCTACTTATTCATAATATCTTGTGTAGGCAAAGAAAACCTACATGTTTTTAGAAACTAAAGAGAAGAAACCATATCTCAAATTTAACATACCTTCTTCAGACTACATAGATGCTTACAAACTGCATCTGGCCCCCCTTTCCTCAAAAGCTGGATAGAAATAGATACAACACTACTTGCAAGTATGCGACCATTTGTCTTTTCCTCTACCCACTATATCAGGATAAAAAGCATCTCAAGACATTATTATTCTTATCAATAATATGAAAATATAAATTAAATTGATCAAGTCAAAGGAAGGGACAAAAAGCTTTACATCACATAGGTTTGAAGATTTGTAGCCAAAGGAAGCATCTTTAGCAAACTCCGTGTCCCCTGCAGGAACAAGCCTGCAGACAAAAATAAGTAGGATTATAATTTTGTATCCGTTCAGGACTCCTTATAGCTAGATTATGAATGGAAACACATACATTTCGGAATCAGCAACAAAATGTGTATCATTAATAGTGTAACGGCCTCCTTGAAGGAAAAATGGACAAATTATCCATGCATCCATTTCACCCAATACAGAAACAACAGCATCTGTTTCCTGTAAAAGACAGTCGTGTCATTTTCCAAATTGAAGCATAAGTCCCAATACCATTGAATACAATAACCACTGAGCTAAAATAAATCATCCTTGCCTCTGGAAAATGCCCGCGCAATGTTGAATCACCCCTCAAAACAACCGTAAAATCGATCTTGTCAACTGATTTTGCTGCAGTGTCTAGATTTTTGCAAATCTCTTTTATCAATACAGTGGCCTGTCAAATATCAAATTTAAATTATGAACTTCATTGAACTCAATATTTCTGATCATTGAAATATCTAATAGCTTGAACTCTGGTTTGGAGAACAGCTCATGCATCAGGTTTCTTTTGAAGTATTTTATTATAGAGGTGTGTTATTTGAACAACCATTTGTGTGACAACTTTCGGGACAACCATAAATTTACAAAGAAAAGTAGGTATCGACACGGAAACCAAAGCAATAGAGAGAAAGTAAAAACATAATGTGAGTATGAGAGAGAGAGAGAGTTGTCACAAAAGTTGTTACAAAATGGTTGTACAAATATCAGTTCTCTTTATTATATGTCACTAAGATGCTAAGTGCTACAACTATTACACAGCTCAGGTGGCTTTGGAGGTATTTTTATTGGATGGCACCTAGATACATCAGTGCTGCAACTATTACAGCTCAAGACGTTCAGCTCAAACCTTGCATGTCCATAATAAAGACACAAACACTTCCTCTTTGTACTTTGTATCACATGCTTTACCAGTTATAGGGAAACAATAAAACACAGTGTAATGCTTTGAAAAACATAAACATGTGGCCTATTTTATCTTTGAATAGTATTTTAAATTTTCATCCATGGTCATAATTGAGAACATAGGAGTAATACATCTTGTGCTTGATAACTAAATAAAAATTTGTAGATTTATTGGTACATGAGGACTAAGCTTCTACCTTGTCAGAACTCAGTGCCCTGGAGTTTGTCAAAATGAAAAAGCATTTTGGAGATCTTTTAAACTGCCCAATCAGTGAATCAACAGTCCTGCACAGGAATATGTCCAATTGATAATAACTTGGGATTTTACTTCTGAAAGAAGTCACTATTTGAGAAATGACAAAAGGGAATGAATAGCACGTACCATTCTGTTAATACCTCAATATCATGAACAGTTTGTGTTCCTGTTGGATCATCATCCAGAACAACTAAAATCTTTGAATTGCTTTCTTTTAATTTTTGTATGTCAAGAACATGATCTTGGGGCCATTCGGGTGGAAGAGATTGCAATACGGCATCTTTCTTGAAAGACTGAACCTTTCCTTCAACTCTAACACCAGTTAGAGTCTCATAAACCTATAACAGTGATAAAACAATTCATGAGACTTCGCCTAACAACTCAAACTTTTCAGGTAGATGGTTAGTTGTAAACACCAATAAAGATGCAATAATGTAGAAACTAGGAAAATCGTAAGTAAAAAGTTATTCCTTAGTTTGAAAAAATAGTTTATTCAACTATAAGGTAAGCACATCAAACATAGAGTTACTGCTTATTGTTGAAAATGGCAGAGCCTAAAGTTGTTGTTTTTGTCAAGCTAATTGCTTTCTCATTTGATTCCGATAAAACAAAAAGAATTAAATATCAAACTCTAGAGGTTCTTTCAACCAATATTAGGTTCTCGTACCTTGACCACACCAGCATCATCTTTCCGTCCCCAGCCAGCAGCAGAACCTATACAACAATGTTACAAGTATGAGCAAGTACTTCTTATAGTTTCTAAAGGTCCTTTTTTCCCTGTTTCTACTTTGCATCATTTGTTGAAGACTATTTAGATATGATTCAGGAGAGCACATTACATTTTTGTTGTTTTAAAACTGACCCGACTTACAGAAAAGGACTTTTATGGTTGTTTTTGCTAAAAACTATATAGCTAAATTTTATTTTTTACATGTTTTCTATTCTGGGCCCCACAATGATATGAGCATTAGAACTTAAGTCCCCCGTGGAAATAATTCATAATTAGCAATAGCCCTTTCCAAGTGGCTTGGTATGTACATATTAGAATAGATGTATCCATCAGTGTATTGAGATGCACTTGCAAGGTAGGAGTGAATAATTTGAATATTGTTGTAAGTAACATTGTACGTAATTATTAGCCTCAATTGTATTTCCTTATTTTCTTGATAATAATTATTTACTAGGTGCAGTCATCATATCAGAGCTTGTAACTTAATTATTTCAATAATATTCAGAATTTTATTTTCATATGGTATCAAGAGCTTCCAATCTTGAGGGGTAAACTAACATTCACAAGGAGTTAAACTAATTGTACTTTTGTATATGTTGATTGTCTTATTATCAAATGAGATGATCCGGTTGAGAGGCAAATGCTCACGGAGAAGTAAGTGGCAGAATTTTAGATGAAAGACCTTGGGAAATTCAAGTAATTCCTTGGAATAGGATGAGGTTCATTTTAAATAAGAGCATGAATAAATAGATCATAAATGCACCACCCTTCATCGTACCGACAAGCTCATCTCCACCCTTTTCTTTTTCTTCCTTTAGTTTAATGTAATTTGAAATAAGGCTTCCTATCCCCTGCCCCAAAATTGGATTATGTTTTATTCATTTTTTTTTTCCAACAATTAAAGTCTGCAATAGGAATGATCAAATTGAACAAAATAACCTAATAATGTATTCATCATAAAGATTCAAAGTGATATACGGAACCTGACAGATACAGTTGGTGAACGATAGTTGATAATTGAAGTGGAACTTTTAAAGAAGATGATTCACGAGTAACAATTCCCTGTAAATGTAAATATATTAATAAAAGAAATCTTAAAATATTATTCATATTGAGTGTCTCACAATACTCCTATGAAACATAGAGAGAAAAAATAGATTATTCCTTACCATATCTTTCACAAAGATATCAAGCGCCGAATAAGGAGTGTAATCATTGTTTAGCATGTGTGGAACACGGTTTTCAAGCATCCTGAAACAGGATACATCTCTTAAGCACAGCATTAACACTTGCGATTCAAATCTATGAATGTGTTATTATATAGAAAATAATGAAAAAAGAGGGAGTGGACAACTAGGGAGAAGAAATCGTGCAAATTAAGAGATGAAAATAAACAGTGAACACTGAACAGTAACAATCCTTTGAAATATCTATGAGCGGAGCATGAGAAACAAGCCATGAACACAATCATAACGTCAAAAGATGATTATGAAAAAAGAAAAAAGAAAAAATGAAATACTTTGATTTTGTTTCTTATTTTCCTTATTAGGCCAGGGGAAGAGAAGGAAGGAGAGATTAATCACACCATGGAAGAGACATACCAGGATGTTCCCCCACTAGTTGTAATAAAATCAAACAACAGTCTTGTATTCAAACCCAATCTCGCAGCAAATGCCATTGCCTCAGCAGATGATGCAATATGAACTCCGGCAAGCAATTGGTTAACCATCTTTATACCACTGGAGAACAAAATAGACCAAAATGATACTATAAATTAGTTCGCATTAAGGTAATCTCGTTCACTCAATTTTACTGTCACCTTCTATCAGAGTTAACATTGAATTACATGTTTAAAGCATATGGAAAGTAGTAGTAGTATGAGACAAAAGGACCAAAATGGATAAAGAATGAATGACTTATAAATTGAACAATACCTTCCAGAACCACAACCACCTTTGATAACATAAAGCTTTTCGCTCAAGGCTGATCAAAAAGAATCAACATGAAATAACCAGAAAACTATTTCAGAAATCTGTAAACCCAGATACAGAATAGACATTATTCACTTCTATGCTAAGTAAGTGTTACCTGATAAGACATTGCCGACACTCTTGAGAGCATCATCAGTCCCTGAAGCCATTATCTGAGAAGCATACATGACTTCAGTGGCTCGGTTCACAAAATCAAAGGAGCAGATTAACTAAAAACCAAAGACGTACACCATACCGTAAGTGTTCCCGCGGAGGCTCTCTGAACACCACCAGAAACAGGGGCATCCACCAACTTTAAATTTTTACCTTCATCTGTGTTATTCCATGTTAACAATTAGACAACTACATCCTTCATTAAAGGAATAAAAGCATGCTGTAAAATGAACTCTAAAAATCATTAAATGCAAAGAAATAGCATTCCTTATGAACAGCATACAAGTAACCACGACCAAGGTTCAAATAACGGAAACTACAGATTATATGTAAATCTACTATACCATGTTGAATTGTCAGTTCAAAGTCATTAAACTATAAAAATAAAAAATAATAATAATCAAGTGCAAACTTTTACGTAAACACATTTCTCTATTTGATCAAAAGCAAACATAATCCTAAAATTGAAGATTCTACACATTTAGAGTGATATTATCTCACTTTTTTAAGATTCTTCACATTTAGGGTAACAAACATACACAAATCTCCTTAAGATTCTGCACTTTTAGAGTAACAAACATACACAAATCGCCTTAAGAACTTTAACCATTACCATTGAACTCCTAACCAAGTACATCAAATCAAGATATTGACACTACATATAACTACAGTAAACCATTTTTTAGAGATGAGGAGTGTCCAATGTCCAGAAGTTTTAATCTATGATTTGTAACAATACAAACTTATGTGTGTCATACTGGGATAATTAAAACAGTCTATTTCTGTTCACTCAGGTCTTCAGGGTATTTACAAGTGGGAGGAGACAATTGTTGCTAATCGAAAATACAAGCTGACAGGATGATATACTAGTCCATTTTGCATGACACCAATAAACCAGAAGCTAACATTAGTCTCTTGAAGTTTTTCTAAAATATAGCATGCCTTCGTGTCTCGTACGTGGCCAGAAACATTTACCCAATTATTGAATTATACTAGTTTGCCTCCTACTTTTTTTGTTACATATTCATTCGATTTACAGCTAGGCTAATAAACATTGTGATTTACTTTTCCTTCTACCTGCATGTCACATGATTCAGTCATAAAAATTCAAGCCCATTGTTACAGTTGTGAGTTGACAATCCCAAAACTCGATTGTTCTTGCATAAAAGAGGAAAGGAAAAAAGAAATTCTGAAACATAATACACATTAGGTAACCATCAGAACGGAGTAGTAACATACTATGCAATCTACGCTCTAGCTGACTCACATATGCCGGAGAAACTGTAGAAGAGAGAATGATAGTTGCACCCGGAGGAAGAACTACAAAGTGCAGAAAGAAGGATTAGTACAAGTTAAAAAGATGTATCATAACAGGGGCTATCGAGATACATGTTCGCACCTAAAACAGCACCATGTTCTCCATATAAAGCACTCTGTGCTTGAACTTCATTCGCAACCATGATTATGAGAACATCAGCATCTGTAAGCAATAATATGTGAATAACTGGTAGGTATGGAGGACTTGAGATTGATTGACATATTTTTATTTGTATGAATCTAGAAAAGTCATTTACATAAAAAGAAAGAATAAAAAACATACATTTAAAACAAAAAGAAACAAACGGGTTCAATACTTGGCACAGACAACTCATCTGGCCTGTGTTCATGCACAGCTAAATTACTAATTAGTAATTACCACAAAAGATCAATCTGCCCAGCTTACGTAGAATTTCTTGATTCTGATAGCAAAACCAAGATTACATAAATAGTACAAGAACCCTTGAGGGTGTTCTTGATCCTAAAAATAATCAGATTCCAAATAAAACAGGCTGGTTCATCGGCCTACTTTCTGTGGCAACATTAGAACACAACAAAATGATTATCGGCCTACTTTCTGTGGCAACATTAGCACAGAATGAAATGATGATAAGTTATTATCTATGATTGATTTATTGATGCTTGCAATAAATTTTTCTCTTGATTGCTGAATGCTATAAATTTTCTCTCGCTAAACTCTAAATTTAAAACTAATCTGATTTTAATTTGAGAAATGATGTTTGTACAGCCATTTTGTGACAACTTTTGGGACAATTCTCTCTCTCTCTCTCTCTCTCTCTCTCTCTCTCATACTCATAGTGTTCTTACTCTCTCTTTCTTCCTCTTTCTCTCTCTATTGTTTTTAAGAAGATGGGAAAAAAGGTTGTCCCAGAAATGGCTGTACAAATATCATTTCTCTTTTAATTTTACCTTGTTGACCATGGGTGGTGACCGGGAACGAATTGCGATTGGTATATGCAATGATATGACAAGTGAACTTGGATACCAAGAATTGAGAACTTCTCATCAAGTCATTAGTTTAGAAATTCGTCACAGCGTGAGTGTTCAGTAAGAGTGTCATTTAAAGAGAACAAAGTGTACTAAAAGCAAAATGGTAAAGTTTGACTTCATTTAGATGAGATACAGTTGGAAAACAATTCCTTGTGTCACCTTTTAAATTTTACACAGGGAAAAGAAAAGTCACTTATCTATTCATCTTATTATTCAATACTGTACCAAATCATTAGTAGCTCTATAGGTAAGTACCAATTTGTTTGGGTGCATAGTATGGCATGTATAAATTTACCTTTACTCACTTCAGCTGGAGAGTTTCCAACAAAGCCACCAGCATCTGAAAATCGGACTCGAGTTGGTTCATACACCTATATGTAAAAATAAAAATAAGGATTTGAAATGCTTATAGTGGTCATCCAACTTTAAACCCATGATATTCAATAAATAATTTGATGTTTACATTAACGTCCAAATTCTAGACCGTACACAAATTGCAATCACATAAACAGGTAAAAAGTAAAGAGATATATGAAACCAATCAGACATTCCAACAATCATGATAAACAGGGTAAGTTAAAACCAGCTTTAGTCAGAATCAGTGATTGCCCATCATGGCTAAGATAAGCTTTGAATCTTTAATTCTGATGCATATCATGTTGTTACTTCACTTGGCCTTTTCTTAATGATTACCAATTAAGTTAAAATACTAGTACCTCATTAATCTATATCACGACATACAAACGAAGTAAACTTCAAAAACAACTCATGTATAAACTTCTATGTGCCTCCAAAAGATTAATCTTGGACCTGAATTTTGATTTTCTGATTCCTAATAGAAAATGGGAAATTTATTATCAATACCAGTGTGGTTGATGATGTGGACAAACATTTGAATCATTGATTAATAAAGCCACCAACTAACTTATATGATACCATTATCAACTTGTAAAGCAAATTTAACATTTGTTTAATGCAATATAGGTTAAGATCCCATAGAGAGAAATTACATCATAACCGTAAACGGAGAAATTTGATTTGACCAACTGAGTTGCCATGCCAAATCCCATAGCTCCAAGGCCAATAAAAGCAACCCGCTTCCTACTCTCAGAAGCAGTAATGACTTCAGATGCAAGTTTCTCAGGGTTATATGCATCTGCATTTGTAGCATCTGAAACTTTCACGCCATAAACTTTATCCCAAATCTGTCAAAATAATGAAGCAGAAAAAAAATATGTTAATGTTGAAAGATAACAGAAACAAAAGGCATATGATGAAATCTGTGTCAATAACACATGAAGGATATTATGAATACAATCACAAGGAACTATGATTACAGTAATTACATAATAATAATAATAATAATAATAATATAAAAGAAAAAATCAGCCCATAATGTTTCTATTTACATTATTTCTAACAGCATAGAAAAATTCACTACAGGTGTATATGAAATTAACCTTAATTAATGCTGTGTCATCATTATCTTCATGACAAACATGTGAAACCCCTGAAAAAAGAATTTGCTAAACCATGTCAGCTGTAGATGGGTTTCTTTTTATAAACTTGACAGCAGATGAGTACTACTCCCTCCATGTTTTATTATAGGTTACTTTGGAAAAAATATTTGTGTTTTATTATATGTCACTTTACATTTTACAATACCAGTGAAACATTACTGTTTCTTTACTTATCATACCCTTTATTATTTATTACTCTCTCTTCTTTCAATTCTTTTAATCTCTCTTTCTCATGTCGTTAATTAGGGATAAATTTGTAAAATTACTCATAATTTCTCTTCCTAATACAAAATTAACTACATTCTTAATATGTGTGAAAATGACAAAACGACTTATAATAAAATCCAGAGGGAGTGTGTAGTTTTCAGGATTCAGTACCATGAATAAGTTGTTGGTGAGCTGTCGCCAAAAGTGGAAGTGGAAAAGTAAGTGACTTGGCCATAGCCAAAATAGTTTCCTGGAATAAAAGCAAATTCAGTTACCATCAAGAAATGTTTAGAAAAGAATAACAAAAGCAAGATGCGCTACTGTAAACAAACAAAACAGTAATTTTGATAACAAGAACCAAATTAATACAATTTTTAAGAAGCTACTGAAAACAATTTTTCATTATAATTAGAAGATCGTAGATTCTTTTTCACATTCTGACTGTTTCCAAAAGTTTAAACGAACATACAGAAAAATCTAAAAAGTGGTTGTTTTTTAAAGAAAGAGTTTATTTTTATAAACAAGCTAAAATAAACAGGCTTGAAGATAGGTTGTGAAACTCCTATGAAGCTATTGTGCGACAACAAAACAATCATTGGCATTGCTCATAAATCAAGCAGGATGAGACAAAGTATACAGAGATAAATTGGCACTTCATTGAAGACCTTACAATCTATGTAATCTCAAATCATCAATTATCATTTGTGTTAACTTAAGGACTTTCCACTGAGCTGTTTCAAGATCTTACTGGCAAGTTGGGAATGATAGCTTGAGGAAGGGTGTTGGACATTATCATTATTGTTATCATCATCATCATCATCATCATCATCATCATTATCATTAAGACTACAAACACTATTATATTTCTTAAAGAAAATTGCCAAGTATAATCCAGTTGTAATATAGTTTAATTTAGGAAATAGTATCATGGATTAGTGTATATTATGTAAATACCTTTAGACATTAGAGTTAGATCATGTTTTGATAATTTTCTCTCTATCAATTGTTTTATATCTAATCTAATAGATAATTCCCATTCAAAAAGTTTCCTCCCAAAGAGATCAGCAAAAAAACAATTTAAAGTACACAAGACAAGTTAAAACGCAGAATATATAAATATATGAATATTTAATTACTTCTGATTCTAAACATCTTACCATTTCCTTAACCAAAGTGTTCAGAATTTGACGCTTAACCTCTCCCTTTAACAAAAGTGGAACATTATTCTTGAATACCCTACAAAATAAATGAAATATCACCACCTTCCGATAATTGACAGGGAAGGGTTGCAATTAGAGAATATTTGAACAAAATTGTACACGGCACATTTTAATTATCAGCATTCTATTTGTGCAGAAACCAGAAGATTTTAGTTTATAGACATCGAAGAATATTTGTGATAGCAGAAAGCCTCCTTTTTAAATATTGTTTAGTCACTCTTCCTGCCTTCAAAAAACTTCATTTTCAAATAAATAGATAAAAAATTTAGTCCAAAGCATCAACAACTGTACGTGTGTATGCAAGAATTTGCTTAATGTGAAGTTAGCTGTATAATATTGACTAAAAGCATACCATGAATTTCCAGCGGCATTGGAAATTATATCATAGATTATCCATGGATGAATTCCAGCTTTTGCACCAAGAGAAAGAGCCTCCACAGAAGCAATGAAATGAATACCTTCCAGCAATTCAGAGACCATTTTAACCTTACTGAAATGAAAAGGAGTGGTAAATATTTTAAAATTAAAAACACCCGACATAACACAAAATAGTATAACAGTAACTTCAACGATATAAAGTAACTTAGGATTACTATCTAAGTAAATCATGAAGCATGTAATTTTTCAACACTGTTTGGGGGGTGGGGGACTCTGCAAGGCATGAACATATAGAACTGGCGCATTTAAGGATTTTCTGATAATGAAAATAAAATAGTTTTAGCAAGAGCAAGAAAGAAATTGCACCTGCCACCACCAATTTCACCCTCAAAAGTGAACAGCTTTTCACACATTGCTGTCAACAAATAAAAAATATTAACTGATATGAAGAAGGAAAAAAATATATATAATATAAAACAAAGATAGTTATCTTCAAGGTATATCATGTTTGTATATTGTATATCCAAACACGTCTAAACTTTACCCGAAAGAAGAGGCCGTACTCTTGCAATGGCATCTGATCTTCCGGATGATACAATCTATGTAGTACAAACAGAAACAGTTGACAGAAGACATGATAGTTAAGCAGTTGATCAAAAGCTGGAACTTTATTCATAGTCGACAAGACATGCAACATATGATAAATATAACAATGTTAAGACAATAACTTACAGTAACTTTTCCATTTAAAGCATCAGACCTCCCATTAGAGGCATATGCGTCAACAACATAGGCTATCTTCTGAGTTTCTACAGGATAAATAAACATAGTTACTTTTGCCCAGTAAATCCCTATCAGTAAATCATTCCAGAATACATGTACATTGAGCGTGCAATGGATATAGTTGATATATTTGAGAAAATGGTAAGGAATTCCTATCAGTAAATCTGTATTTGTGAATTTATATATGAAAAGAAAGAAATACAAGGAAAGTAAAGACAATGTTATCAACTCAGAGTGTGCCCTCTAAACTCCCAATTACAAAAGTAAACTTTCTCATGCCCCCCAGATTATCCATTCCCTCCTCACTAAACAGACTCGGTTCGGTTGTCGACCTTAATGTCGTTTGACTTAAGCTGTAGGAAACATATAACAGTACTAACATATATCTTGACCCAAAAAAATCTGATAGCTTCATATCCTCAAATGTTCACCTAACATGAGAACTGCTAAAAGCATCAACTGGCTAATTATACATTATGAAAAGAATACGCGTGATTTTTTAGGAACTCCTTTTACAAAGAACCGAACATTTAAATTATCCAAAAACAAGGAAGGTATATGTTACCCTCCAGATCTTTCTCCAGTTTATGGAGAGCTGATGGTAGTATGGTTGAACGAAGTATAAGAACGGTATCTGGTGTTAAACCTGCATATTCAAAAAATGATTATTTTTTACATGAACCAAGATCCTGAAAAATAAATAATGTCTAGTGTCCAAAAGTTCCATGCAGACCTTTCAAAGCACCCTCATCCCCAAAAATCAGATCATTAATCTGATCCGTGTGAGATATAATGACAACTAAAGCTGCTGCCCCTGCAAGTGAGAAAAAATATGCATTAGTGGAGGTGATGACGGAAACAATATTCCATTCATTGTTTTGGCTATGATGACTACCCAGTTATAATAGTAATATTTAATCTAAGGCTTATCTTTCTCTAGATGATGTTTAGTAATTAGCTGCAAAGTCAGGTAACATAATGAAAGTCCGGGCTCAAAGAAACTTAAAATATGGAAAAGCAGATTGTTTCCAATACAGATGTTCACCCGAAAAAGTTCAAAACCTAGTGATCTTTTCTTGCAGTAACTTCCTATCTGCTAAACGTAATAGGAATCGTAATATGTTGTCTAGAGAAGGATTGATTTTAGGAGAGACAAGTTTTCTATAAGATTTATTCTATGAAATCATAATAGTAATACGTAATAGTTTTTTTAGAAAATATTCCATATGAAATCAATTGAACTATTTAGTTTCTAGTCCAACAGTGAGAGATAAACATCTTATGATTCTTCCTTCAAAAAATAAAACATCTTATGATTCTTGCCCAGTATTCACTGGGAAATTGTACAACTACTCCATGCATACAAGATTCAGCTTTTGTTGGTTATGGCCACGCGTAAAACAAATACTGTCTGCATTAGAAAAGATTCAGCTTGCAAATGATGCAAGTGTTTCTGGCCCCTCAAATGATATTTATGCAGTTCATGTTCATATCCAGCATTTGATTTTAAGATATCAAAAGCACGTAAATTTTGAAATTTGTATCATATCTTACAATTATTTTATGTCAATTCAAATGGCCTACTGAAACAAACCATGGTAAAGGTTGTCAAACAGTGTAAAGAATAACTTTGGTTTACGAAATAGTCAACCAATATAGCTGAAATATCAATCACCTTTCCCTGCTTCCAAAGGGCTTGCACGTTTAATTCCTCCAAGCTTTACAAATTCATTTATAATGAGATCACTTATCTACAAGAAAATTTATTTTATTAAACAATGTTAAAGTAAACATAAAGTTGCTGTAAAAATATAAGTCTAACTATATTGAAGAAGCACAGACAAATCGGAAGAAATAATTATACAGAATGTCTGATTTATTGGCACAGGCAGGTACGTATCGCTTGCCTGACAAGAAGTCAATGACATTATTTTGCTAGAAAGCAATTACATTTGTCTTACCACATTCTATGATATTATCATCGTCAAGATACTCATATTCAATTTATACCCTTGACAACTAAAAGCTTAACAGCATTTGCATTAACATCGTGATTCAAGTTTAGTGTAACCTCAACAGTAAGTTCTTGGACATTTGAAGCCATGATTTAAAGGTCTCATATATTTAAAGGTAAAGCACGCATATTCATGAAAGGTGAAAGCTGGGGTAACCAACAAAAGGAAAGGATTTGCACAAAAAGTATATATATAAAAAGTTATAAGCTTCTTCAAGTAGCATCTTGAAATAAAGTTATAATCTAGTGAGATAAGATTGTTTACCAAACAAGCTTATAAGCTAGTTTAGTAAACTAGCTTCTTGACCTCCCAAACAGAGCCTAACAAGTTCAATGTCAGTGCACCGTCTTAAAATTGTGGGTTGGACCTAACTAAACTTTACAAAACCTTCTTGTAGGGTTGGACCTAACTCACTCTCACCTAACCTCTATTAATTTTTAAAATTTTAATGGTCTTCCAATTATGTGTCTTGCCATGTCAAAGACGGGCAAAAAAATTTAAATTGAACTCAATTACACGGGAACATTTAAGGTCTTGTTTATTTTGTGAAAATATATTTTGGTTTTATTTTCTAAAATATGTGTTCATTTTAACTTAGAAATAAGTATATGTGTGAAATAAATCATTGTGATGGGGAGAAGATGAAACGCTAATTAACGATTATAAAATTTTGAAAATCATAAAACAAGTTTTTACCATTTTTTCTTTCAAAAAAAGTTTGACATTTTCATTGTTTCTAAAATATTGTACACAAATTGTTCACTTCAAGAGTTTAATACATAATTTCTTTTTTATTACAAGAGTACCTCTTTTTTAAGAAATGAAAATAGAAAATGTTTTCATAAAATAAACATGACTTTAAATTAAACACACATTGTACATCAAGAAATATCATATGAACCTTTTTTTTTCTCTAAAGAGAAAGTAGCGTATTAACCTAAAACTTATAAAAGTTCTCGTGAGCTTAACTCAGTTGGTATGAACAAATGCATAATATATGCAAGGTATGTGGGCAAAACATATAAAAAAATTCATTATTCCTTTCTTATTTATATATTAAGTAAAAAAGAACTATTTATGTTCCCGTAAATTTAATTCACTTGGTAAGAGATAAGGCATAATGCATATTTTATGCAGAGGTCGGGGTCCGAACTCCAGACACCCCAAGATGAATCTCTCTATCCACTAGGTTACTTGACTAAAAATAATTCAAAAGTAAGAGTAATATAATGTAATTTTTTTTTGTCATTAGTTCAGTGGCTATGAATTCACTCTACTAAGGTGAATTAATGGGGTGTCCGAGTTTTGCATATAGTATACAAAGTCATTGTCAACTGAGTTAAGTTCATAGGACTAACGTAATTTTATTTAATTTAAGTAAGTTATATAAATATATAGTATTATTTCATTTAATAAAAATATTTTAAAATCATCGTAAAATCTAATGAATGAATTGAAATGCACCGACAATAGAAAGATTCTTAGTCAATTACTTGAATTGAATTGGATCACTATGAATATTTGACTTTAATTCTATTTACCTTTCTTATTTTTGGTTTTAATGAAGTTTTATACCTTTAGGGCTCGTTTGATGGTCAGGATAGGATAGAGACAAGATATGATATAAAGCTGGATAGAGATAGAGATAGGATATGATAAGAACATGATAAACATTAATCTTTTCATGTGTTTGACGCGGACAAGATAAACAAACATGATATCATTATAATTAAATGAAAAAATTGTTCTCGTAATTAATTAAATATTATAGAAATGGAATGTTATTAATTATAATAGAAAAATACATGCTACCATTATTTTTAAAATGACAATATTCTAAAAACGGCAGAATATCAAGATAATAAATAAGGAATGATCTTCTAATTCATCAAGATAATTTTTAACCCAGTCTATAGTCAGGATAGAAATTACAAAGGAAAGTCAGGATAGGGTAGGAAAATGGTTTATTTTATCCTATCACATTGGTGCATCAAACATGATATTTAAGCAGGACATGATTAATGTATCATATTTTGTCTCCCTATTCTGACCATCAAATGAGCCCTTATTTTGAGTAATTCTGAATTTTAACTCCACTATTTTATAATTTGGAATTTTAGTCCTCTATTTTCTATTTTTCGCGAGAGTGCAACATTTTAATTTGTTAACTATTTATTGGTTAGAATTCAACTTGTGACACATCATGCATGTCACCATTTTACAAGCACTCAAAAATCAAAATCTACCATAACAAAGTAAAAAAGTTAAGTCAAAATTATAGAAGTAAAATTGTTGAGAGCAGAAGCTTTGGAACACTCAAAGCAACAAACAACAATTCACACAGAAAGTTTCTGCATTTATAAAATTCTGAATCAACATTCAAAAATTCAACGAACAAAACCTGAATTATGATTATAGAGAAAACTGACCTCGAAAGCTTGAACAGAATATCCATGGCGAAGAAGCGAAGACGTCATCTGTAATCCTAATTCATCCAATCCAACAAACCCGATCAACTTCCCAGACTCCATTGTTAACACCTTCACCTTCCGATTCAAAAATCAAAATTACGACCAAATCCTAAAACTGAATAAACTTGTATATAAGAGAGAGAAATGAAGAATGAGATAAAAGAGGAAGGTGTAAAGAAATTACGATTTGTGTTAATGTTCGTAAAAAATTGAAATATACGGTTTTGTCTATATATAGCTATAAGAATCAGAGTTGAGTGGACTTTTTCGTTTGGTAGTGAGATCAGCGACAGATTAGGGCCCTGTTTTGGTATTTAGATGCTTTCTTGTAGAATTGGTTAAGAAAATTCTACCAAATTTAGTGAACTTGATTAAGGGTATGTTTGGTAAGACACAATTATGAGCTTATGGTTTATGTCTAACTCTATTCTGATTTAATATAAGCATAATTTTTTTTTTAAAATACATTAGTTATTGAATAAATTTAAAAAGCGACTTTTGTTTATAAGTGAGACTAGAGAGATTATAAGTTAGGGCATATTACTTTATTTTTTCTACGTTGATGATTAGCAATGAAAATCAAAGTTATAGATTGCAGAAAAATAAAGTGGAGTATCAATTTATATGTAGTCTCGTTTATGAAGAGTGTGTTTTACTAAATAATGGATAATTTGATTTCACGTCTAACATGCAAAAAATAAACTATGATGGTCTGTTTGGTGCGCACGATATGATTGAGATAGAATATGATTAGAAAATGGATAAATATAGGATATGACATTGACGTGATAAATATTTATCATGTCATGTGTTTGGTGCACACTTGTTATTGACATGATGAGTGGTGCTAACAACGCTCTCTTTTCAACACTCTCTCAAACATTCACTTCATCATTGGTTTAAATTAAATTGGGTCTCACACTTTAAAAATAGGTTCCACTTAAAGTGATAGGACATACATTTTTTTTAAACCGCATATATTATTAAGTCAACATTCTCGCAAGACGGAAGAAAACATAAACGATGTTGCATATAAGTGTAACATCACCCAACATAAACCACTAAAATCCGAACCGGAAAGCGGATGAGTAACCAAAAAGACCAAACAGCCACAAACCGAATCAAAATGGCGTAAGCTATGACTCTGAAATCCGATAAAAAACACCGAAGTGATAGGACATACATTAATTTTATTCGATAAAAAATGAATGTTAAAGACGGTGTCCGTAGCATTACTCTATAAACAATATATATGATTAAAATTTTATTTCACATATATCAATTCTTCACCCGTCACTTTTCTTATATTTCATTATGGGAGTAGTATCTAAAGATTTCTTCTTCTCTGCGTGCAAAATGCCTATTAAACAATACTAATTAGTCATATGAATGACAGTGAAGCATGCAGAAAAGATCTTATCCATGATCATGCTGAGTCATTTAAAGTAATCCAATGTTCATTACTTGTCGTATACGCATTTAATAGTCGTATGTTTGGGACCAATCTATGTGGCATCCATTCATCACATCGAACCCGCCTCTTGTATTTGCTTTTGTTGGAAGCTTTGCCACGGACGTACGAACATTCATGCAAATATGGTCCAACTTGGACAATCTTTTTACTATTAGATTAAACTTTCGCACCAAATTCTATTACGATCCATCCACACCACACCAAATTTGGCTTAACACTTTATCTCTCTTATTGCAACTTTCGCTTTCTCTTCCCTCTTCCTCTTCAATCTTTGTTTCACCAACCGTTATTGCCACCTAGATTGTCAACAATAAGGGTCGGAATAGTTTTTTGCTTGAGAATGATTATAAGCTTGTTCTTCTAGCTTTTTCCAATCCTTTTATTGTTCCTTGGCCTCTTAGAAATTGATGGACGTTGTCTGGCTGTTATTAGGACCATGAATTTTTTGGTTTCCCATGTTTATAGAGATAGAAAATCTTGTGAAGATAGTTTAACTAAAATAGGTCTTCCTTTTTTTGATAACATTGTAATTTGGTGGAATGACCTTCCTAATAATCCATCTAGACTTGAGTACGTTGGAAACAGACAGGGTTTACCTAGTTATAGGATTGTTAATTTTTGAAAAGGTTTCGGTGATGTCCTCCTATTCTATTATGTACTCTCTTTTTTCAAGAATTCAAATGGTGCTTAATGCATCATCTTTTTCAAAAAAAAAAAAAACATCATCTTTTGCTTAAAAAAACATATGTTGCCATTAAGCTCAATTATTGAAGTAGAACTTCAAGAATATTGATTTTTGGTATCAAATAGCAAAAAGGTCCGATGAGAAACTGTGTGATAGAGTAACAGTTTATATCCAAATGAAAAATGATATTTGTACAACTATTTTATTACAACTTTTTGACAATTTTCTCTCTCATACTCACATTATATTTTTATGCTCTCTCTTTATTTTTCTTTCTCTATTGTTTTAGACCAATGAGAAGAGAGAAAATAAAAGTTGTCGTCAAAGTTATCATAAATGGTTGTACATATATTACTACTCTATATGAATCCAATTGAATACACTCTTTTGTATGTTTTCAAATTTTGATGATGTAATGAATTTATTATGCTACCTTTTTGTTTTTTACGCATAACAAATTCAACACATTTCATTCATGATAATGTTTCAAATACAATGATGAATGCTTCTAAAAGTATTGTGAATAGCGTAATTGGTAGATGCATGCATGAGCACTACCATTTGTTTGTCATTTAGTAAACACAACTTTGTAGTTGTTTTTGAAAGATAAAAAGGCCCTACATTGAGAGATAATTGAATCGTATTCAGATTGATCCAACTTTTATTTATTAAAGCCATTCATTACCCTTTTACCATCCATCTTTTATAATGATTGATTATCAGATTAGGCAAGTGTACCAAATTGTTTACCAAGTAATAAAGTGTAAGTAGAGTATATATCCACAGGGATTGTCGATTCGTCCAAACAATTTGCGTTACTTATTTTGTTTGACGATATAATAATAAAAGAGTTAAGGGTTAGAGATTGCAATTTTTATGTGTTTGCAACAGAGCAAGTTACATGTTTTGGTTGCAGAAAAGTAAGCATCAATTATGACTCTTTGAATCCTCCCTATTTATTTGTTGGAATTAAATAGCATTCATGCCGCATTTAATTATGAGGTCGTTGGGATGTTTGAACCTAATCAGTTCGTCAAGTTGCACCTGATGATCACACGGTGATCCTTACGTGCAAGGTCATACTCTCCTGATTGATTTAAGTTTATCCCTTCAATATTAAGTTGCACCTGCTGATCACACGGTGATCCTTATGTGTGGGTCTTACTCCCTCAAAGATAATTGAAACATAGACTTAAATTGACATTCCTAAATTTTCAAAGGTATAACGGTCATTGTTTCTAAAGGTTCTCTCATCTATGAATCTTAGGTATCTCATAACATATTATCTCTCTCAGTGTCTACCTTACCAAGGGTCGAGGAGAACGGTTCTACTAGGTTTGGTTCACTTCCCAAAGTCGTTTGTTTCCTTACTTACTAACTAGTTACATCCGTTAAACAGATTTTACTCAATTTTAGTAATGTCACCTCCTAAATACTTACTACTATGGTCAACTCTCTTTCAGTATCTTTCGTCTAGTTACTAACTAATTACTTTCTAGATATGCAGATATAAATATCAAGATATAAGCATCTATATTAGGTCATGTCACAACCTAAGTACCTAAATTAGAGTTACACTCCTTTGAAAAAACTAAACATAATAAAACTTAATAGGGAATGGAAAATAACTAAATAAATGACATTAAATTAAATAATTATCCAACAAAATAAATAGAGGTTCATCTTAGAACTCTAGCCTATAAATATTTAGTTACACATGGTAACTCAAGACAAAATACAAAAAGATAAAAACATACCATAGAAATATAAGGAGAAGATATAACTCCTTCTGAAGCTCCTATAATCGCCTTCCTCTTGAAATGCTCCAGTTCTGAACGAGGGATTATGAATGAGGAAGGCGGTATTTATAGGGAAAGTTTCCACCTAACTTGGGCTAAAAATATGTGTTTCTAAAAAGTCACAAAAAATGACTTTATCACAAGCAACTAGGCGCCTAGAGCTCCAGCCATGCGTCAAGCACACGTGCCTTGCATGTTTGGGCGCTTACTTTTGTGCGTCTGGGCGCTTTAGTGCAAATTTTGTGCTGAAATGCCTGTTTTCTTCACCTTTTTAGGTGTTTGCTTCAATGTAAGATGCCTTGGAACTTGGGAACAGAATTCTTCCTTTGTAAAGTCTTATGAGGCCTCATGAATCTTCATTCTTCATCTTCCCAAGGACCACATAAATCTTTAGATGTCTTGTTTTGCCTGATTTGCATGATTTCTTCGTGAATCACATCAAAAACACCCTGAAATTGGTATGTTTCAGGAAGAATAGAATTACATACTCAAATATAGAAAACAATACAAATGTCCCGAAATCATAGACAATTGATCTAATACTTATCAGTTTTGCTAGTAAAATCTACTGAAAATGACTGAAAAACACATGTTAAGAATAACGTAAGATGATTTGTCTTCATAACCCCACTTAAGCTGTTGTTTGTCCTCAAGTAACGAAAGAAAAACAAAAGTTATTCTTTGCATTTTTTTTTTATAGAAAAACATACCTTCCTAGAAGTTGTGCTCAGAACATCATTCATTACATCTACAATAGTTGACTAACTTACCTCGTTACACTCAAACGGGACATGCTAGGAGAAAGTAGCTCATATGCTCAACCAAACTCTTTCCCTTGATACACGTATGTATCACCTACAACTAGTAGAGTTGGTCACGATATTTGCCCACTCTACTGGTCACATGAATGTACTTTTCTGTAAATTTGAGACAATTCTAAACAGACAACCAAAATTAAACTATATACACACTTTGAGGTCTTTCAGAGTTATAATGTGGTTTATGTTAAAGGTGTGTATATCTGGGAAAGTATGCTAACAAAAGAACTTGGAGTTAGTTTACTAACCTAGGGATTTCCTAGAAAACATCAATGAACTGACAACATTCCTTTATTGAATTAGACAAACTAGGTACTACAATATGACTATTTATCTTTTTCGACCTAGAATCATTTCTCTGTATCGTTTTCTTTAATTAAATAAGGGATTTTCACATATATTAAGTTTTTTTTTTATGTTTTTTTTTCTTCGTGATTTTGTCGTCTGAGTGATGTTTTGTGTTGTTAGTCGTCTTGTGCGACGTTGTTTGATTTCACGTCTTGATGCAGTGTTCGTTTGATTCCTATTGAAAGATCAACTTCAATCAATCGCAAATCCAATAAATGATTTAGACGTCAACGTTGCAGATTCAGAAGCATGTGTATCATGGTGATTTAGATTTTATCATATTATTTGTACGCATTTTACCGTTGTATGTTATTAACTCGGGTGTTGTGAGTTTGTTTGTAAATTCACTCCCTTTACGTTTTTAGTGTAATGTTAATCGTGTTATTGTATTTGATTTATTCTATCAATTTAAATGACTAAATATCGTTTTGTTTTCATCGAAAAGAAAAGTGAAATGTTCCATGTTCGAATATTTTATCGAACATAACTCTTGTTGATATTATCTAACCGATCGAATTTGAACATTGAAAATGTACATAGTCAAACTAAATAACTCATTTTCAAACCAGTCCCTAAAAACCTAACGCTCAAAATGCCGAAACGCAAAACCTAAACCTCACCGGAAAACACCGCCGGAGTTTTTCACCGGCCACCACAAACATCTTCAAATCCCGTCCACGTTCCCCTCTTTCATCTTCCATTCCCAATCCCCATTTCCACAATGCCTTCCTCCGACGAAGAACCCACCACAAACCCCAAACCAAAACACCCCCCACGTTCGTCATCAACCTCCACAAAATTCTTCGAAGAAGTACTCAACGGACCAAACCAACGTTGTTTAGAAAATTTCCGAATGGACAAAGTTGTATTCTATAAACTATGTGATATTCTAGAAACCAAGGGTTTATTACGTGACACGAATAGGATTAAAATTGAAGAACAATTAGCTATTTTTTTGTTTATTATTGGTCATAATTTGAGAATTAGAGGTGTTCAAGAGTTGTTTCATTATTCCGGTGAAACGATTAGTCGGCATTTTAATAATGTTTTGAATGCCGTTATGTCGATTTCTAAAGAGTATTTTCAGCCTCCAGGGGAGGATGTTGCTTCGGTGATTGCGGAAGATGAGAGGTTTTTTCCGTATTTTAAGGTATGGTTTTGATTAATTTGTTTAATATGCATGTTGTTTGGAATTGATTATTGTCAAATAGATGTTATAGCGTATCGGAATTTGAACAAATCGATATTGTTCTGCAATATGCTATTTAGTACAAAGTAGTTTTGTCAATTGTGGATCATGGGAAATAGCAATAGTGTTTTGTTAAAATTCTGATTTGCTACATTAATTTGAACAAATAGCTATTATTCTGCGATAAGCTGTTTGTTACAAAGCGGTATAGTCAATCATGAATCACAATTCACAAGAAACAGCAGCTTGTGGCTAGGTTAGAGTACTATAGGGTAGGGTTACTATAGCTGCTATATGACTACCTTTGTACTAAATCACATATCACAGAACAATAGCGATTTGTTAAAACTCTGATATGATGTAGTGTAGTCTAAATTAATTTGAACAAATCACTATTATTCTGTGATACACTATTTGGTACAAATCAGTGTTGTCAACTGTGGATCACAGGAAATAGCGGCTTAGCGCTAGACTAGAGGACTATAGGATAGGACTGCTATAGCCGCTATTTGACAACACTTTGTACTGAATTGCATGTAGCAGAGCCATATCGGTTTGTTAAAATTCTGATATGATATAGTGCAGTGTAAATTAATTTGAACAAATCGCTATTGTTCTGTGATACACTATTTAGTACAAACCAATGTAGGGTTTTGATTAGTTAGTTTGATATGCATGTTGTTTGGGATTGATTGTTAAGTAGTTGACAGTGTAGTGGGATTTGAACAAATTGCTAGTGTAATGTTATATGTTGTCAATTGTAGATCACCGGTAATAGCGGTTTGTTTTTAGGCTAGAGTAGTACTGTAGGGCTGCTTTAGCTGCTATTTGACAACACTTTGTACTAAACCGTATATAACAATAGCAGTTTATAAAATTTTGATATGATATAGTGTAGTGTAAATTAATTTTAATAAATCACTATTGTTCTGCTATACACTATTTAGTACAAAGTAGTTTTAACTGTGGATCATGGAAAATAGCAGCTTAATCAAATTCCACTATGCTAGAAGAATGCTATAAGGCTGCTATAGCCACCATTTGACAACACTTTATACTAAACTGTGTATAGTAAAACAATACCAGTTTGTTAAAATTTTGCTATGCTATGCCTATAGCCGTTATTTGACAACATTGGTACAAAGTGTTGTTAAATAGCAGCACTATAGAATAGTTGAATTTGAACAAACGGCTATTTTTGGTTATCTTTGATTGACTACACTGGTCTTACTTTTTATTGTTCTCGGATACGGTATTTGGTACAAAGCAGTGCTGTCAATCGTGGAGCACAGGAAATAGCAGCTGGTTCCTAGGCTAGAGTACTATAAGGCTGCTATAGTCGCTATTTGACAACACTTTGTACCACATCGCGTATAGCAGAAAGATATCGGTTTGTTAAAATTTTGCTATCCTACAATATAGTGTAAATAAAATTTGAACTAATCACTGTCGATTTGCGACACAATATTTAGTACAAGGTAGTGTTGTCAATCGCGGATCACGGGAATAGTGGCTTGTTCAATTTCCTCTACACTAGAATGATATAGGGCAGCTATATCCGCTATTTGACAACATTTTGTAGTTTGTACTAAATTGTGTATCACAGAACAATACAGTTTGTTAAAATTAAAATTCTGCTATGCTGTAGCCGTTATTTGACAACATGGGTACAAAGTGTTGTATAATAATCGTTATAGCAGTACCGTGACATAGTAGAATTCGAGCAACGTGCTATTTTCCTCGATACAGGATTGACAACACTGGTCTTACTTTTTGGTTATTCTTTAATAGGATTGTGTTGGAGCAATTGATGGTATCTATGTACCTGTGACAGTTGGTGTAGATGAACAAGGACCTTTCCGCAATAAGGATGGGTTACTTTCACAAAATGTTCTCGCAGCTTGCTCATTTGACCTCAAGTTTTGTTATGTTTTAGCTGGCTGGGAAGGATCTGCTTCAAACTTACAAGTTTTTAATTCTGCAATCACTAGAAAGAATAAATTGCAGGTTCCTGAAGGTAATACTTTTATCCGTAAAATGCAATTATGTTTTGGAGTTCTGTCTCTTGTCAAATGTTGGGTTACTGGATGTTAGGTTCTCTTTGCATATGTCCATTAATTTGGTTTGAAAAGTAAAATATATATTTTTTAATCATTTCTTATCACCTATCCTTTTAACCGCAGTGAATTGAAGTTATATTTTAGTTATATAGTAATCAACTTTTAGTTGGTTAGTGACTTATAGTTGTAAGAGATTGATAGTTACTAGGTGATAACATCATTTAATCATTTTGGTGACCTGCATGGTATTAATAGGAAAAGATTGCAGCTATTATTGTTAAATTTAAGATAGTATTGAAATAAATAAAATTTGTACAACAAAAAATGAAGCTTGATGCAAATTTAAGGGACAAATGATTACTATACACTTACAACTCTTCAAATATTTGATTAAAAAACATTTTTTTTATGACACAGGTAAATATTATCTAGTAGACAACAAGTTTCCGAATGTGCCAGGTTTCATTGCTCCGTATCCTCGTACTCCTTATCACTCCAAGGAATTCCCCAATGGTTACCAACCACAGAATGCATGTGAACTGTTCAATCAACGACACTCATTATTACGAAGTGTGACTGCTCAAACTTTTGGGGCTTTAAAGGAGCGATTTCCTATATTGATGGCAGCTCCTTCATACCCATTACAGACACAAGTAAAATTAGTGGTGGCAGCTTGTGCATTACACAATTACATTCGCGGGGAGAAACCAGATGATTGGATTTTTAAGATGTATGAAAATGATGCATCATTTACAATGGATGAATCACTGCCTCCAATAGAGGTGGAAGTTCATCCAAATTCGAATGTTGAGACCCAAAACCAGTACGAAGGTCTTAGTTTTGATGCTGAAGAAATTGCACTTGCTTCACAGTTAAGGGTCTCTGTTACAGCTGAAATGTGGAACAAATTTATCCAGGATATTTCCCCCATGTAAAATTTCTTTAATTAAGTTTATGTTCTCAAGTTAGGCTTAAATTTTCATAAATTAGAATCATGCATCATGCATGTTGATCACATCTCATCATAGAAACTTAGGCCTTTAACTTTTATATGGTGGATTATACCCTTCATTTTAGGGGCAAATGAATTTTACATCCTTCCCAAGGGATTAACATGATAAGGATATTGTTTATTGCATTAAAATATTCAGAGAGCTCATGACCAATACAGAGATCATGTGGCAGACCATGATATTCATTTGTATGGTTCAAGCTCTGAAAATGTACTGTTAGTGTATAGTATACTCCAGTAATTTGTTCATGGGACCATGTACAGAATCTGCTGGTGTAGATAACTTGCATATGTGACATTAAATGCCAGGGAAAACGAGGGTACAAAGACAGGAAAATGACTTGTCTTGCAAGGTTAATCATGTTAATGTCATATTTTGGAGTTTTGGTACTTCTTCAGATTCAAGTATTTTTGTGGTGCTACTTTGGATTCAGTATGAACAATGTATCTGTGTGCCAGACTGCCAGGAATTTTTCACATGAATCAGCAGAGCCCAATTGAACTGTAATGTTCAAGTGTTACCTTTCCCATCGCAAAATAATGTTAGAAAGAGATTATTAATGAATGTTCATGTCAAAGTAAACCATTTTACATCGTTATTCAACCAAACTTCACAGCTTCACTCACCACATAATCTTGACTGCACGTAGTGGTTGCTGATCGCAATTGGACGGTCTAGATTTGGACCTGTCCGATCTCCTTGATGGTGTGATTGCGTGCAGTCAGTGACTGATTCAATCAAATCCGGGTTCACCACGGCATCATATTATCTATTTTTAAAAAATAAATAATTTACTTTAGATTTTAAAAAACAGTGAGATTTTCTTAAGATCGAATCGGTGACTGATTCAATCAAATTCTTATATTATTTACTTTGATTAACTTCTAGCTCACAAGAGTTTTTAAAATAAAATAACTTTGTGATTTTTCACTTGCCACAAAGTCTTTCTTCATAAGCTTAAAGATGTTTTTAAAAAACTTAGTAAAAATTAGTTTTAATTTATACAAAATGCTGTTATTTATAAAAACTTGCATGGTTGGTGTAAGTTCATTTCTAAAGTTTTTTATTTTTTTTATTATTATTATAAATGATTCATGGGATGTTTGTCTAAAGAGATTACTTGACTAGTTCAATACTCTAACTATGTCTTGCCAATTGTCACTTGTAGTTGGATGATAGTGAGAGAAAGTTTATCTAAAGTGAGTAGTTCATTAAGCATTTATTCACCTTTTAGTTGGGTCATGTAGATACTGATTTGTACTATGAGTTGGGATATTACATCATGTGATAGTCCTTTCAAACCTAGCTTTGACTTAAATTCAACATTTTGTAACTATCGTTTTCGTTTAACTTACTATTAATACATAAAATACATTCAAAATTGTTTAATATTTTTTTTTTTGGGTGAAAGCTTGTTTAATAAACTCAAACTAAAGTTTTTAATTCATCTTGTACCAAAAAATAAAAGTTTTTAATTCATCTTATTAAATGAAAGATGATTAAAGTGGACTCTTTTCCAAAATCAAACAGCATATTTTTCACTTTTTTTCACATGCTACTACAACTATAACCTTCAGCTTTGTAAACTTTGTTACAGTTTTCAAGCATCAATAATTTATTATCCCTGCTTCCATTTAATTTATCAACAACAGATCTTAATATTTATTTAATAGTAGTACTATATTAGATCTGGTCACTCTTAAAAATTAAACATTTATGTGCATCAATGTTTCTTCTGCTCATAACTAATGTTTCAGAGTTCAACATTAAAATTTAAATTGATCTCCTCAACATTAATTTTTTATTTTATTGAAATAAGCAAGGGAATGTGTCTATGTCCAAAGCAAGGGAGATCTTCAATCCTTAAGAGCACTTACAAAAAAAATTATATTTACCTTCCTTCAAAGGTATTAACGGGGCTCGATAACGAAACCTACATATTCAAACTCTATTTTTTAACCACTACCGAACCATTGATGTTTTTTTTTTAACATTTACTTGAAGCATATTATAGTGGTTCATATTATATACTAAAAGGATATTAATATGCAGCAATGTATCATTAAAGTGATCTCCTTAACCATTCTTCCTTCAATAAAATAAAATAAAATAAAATCTCCTTAACCATTTTTATAGCATATTATATTTCACTTAATTGCACATGGTGTTGCTGTATTCTTCTTTAGTTTATCAGTTGTGGCCTTTTGCAACTAATCTAACTCTACAAGTGAAATTTCTAAGATTTTCACCCTTCTATTCACCCAAAGTTTATCAGAAAAGGAAGCTAAGCAATTTATCAGAAAAGCTTTAGTAAATTGTTAGGTGTTAGACTCATATCTTATCTTATTTAATAAAATCTTTGTCCTTGTAAAAAAAATGTTAGGTGATAGATAGGGCCATTATCTATCATTGTCAAAAAAATTTGACTAGATCTATCATCATCATCATTTAGTAAATTAAATTCAGTAATGCCTTTTGTACATGGTGTTTTTATCTAGATGATAGCCTTATAATATTTGTTGTACACTTAGTGCTAAAAATTGTTGTATATTACTATGATTTATTCCAGTACAAAACTTAATATATAAGCCAATAAGGCTCAAGGCCTTCCCTTGACATTTTTGTTGTTGGTCAAATTTGTTCAAAAGGCTCAATATTTAACTAACTATATTATATTCAACTAACCAAATAGAAATGAAAAAAAAAAAAATTAACCGCATGTATAAAAGATATAGAGTAGTGGTATTTGTACAACTATTTTTTAACAACTTTTATGACAACCCTCCTTTTCTCTTTTCTTATTGGTAAAAAACAATAGAAAGAAAAAAGGAAGAGAGAGAGTAAGACCATAATATGAGTATGAGAGAGATGATTATTCAAAAGTTGTCACAAAATGGACGTTCAAATATCATTTCTCAAAGATATAAATCAATTCTTAGAAATTAGGATGTGTTATATTCAATTCTCTTTGGTCTCATGTGTGACATTGGTTAGGTATTTCGTCGGTTTCTTCTGGTGACCTTTGACAACGTCTTGGTCAATTTACTAATGTGGCGGATATGTCTAGATTCACTCATTCGTTCTTCACAACTATTTGGTTTGCCTCTATTTGGGTTATTTGGAAGGAAAGGAATTACCGTCTATTCCAAAATACAGCTTATGATCCTTCTATCCTCATCGAAAAGGTTAAACTAAACTCTTTTTTATGGTTGAAATCAAAACATGCGACTTTTAGTTACAGTTATCATGATTGGTGGAAAAATCCGCTTCTTTGTATGGGCATTCATTTGTAATTTTTTCATTGGTGGTGCTTCCTTTGTGATTGCACATTGAGGTTGTAAATACGCTTGCGTGGTTTGTCATTTGCACGCATTGTGTAGGGTAAACCACAGTTGTTTATATATCATTTTAGCTTGTTAAAAAAAAAAAAAATCTTAGAAATTAGACTGGTGTACCTCTCTAGTGAGGTTTGAGTACTTCGCATCATCTTCCTCCCAAAGTTGAAACACTCATGACACAAGCTGTGTAGCAATAATATAATCATTTCAATTTCAAAGTTCAAACACAGTCCATTCCTTTTTCATGAATCCCTAAACATTTCCTCTCTCATCTATTCTCCCCCAAACTATGATTAGTTAGTATATATAAAAACCACAAACTCAACACACATATTCATATTGCCACTAACCCCTCCCCCTAAAACCTCCAAAATCCACCTCTCTCTCTCTCTCTCTCTCTCCAAAAATCCACAACACAACAATGCTAGATCCAGCTAATGATTTGGTTCCACCACCTTCTTCACCCTCCATCTCTTCCATTTCTTCCTCTGATCTTGACACTGAGGTATCAATCTACAATCTTCAATATTCAATTTCATCAAACTCTATCTCTCACACACACACACACACAAATTTCTCAAAAATTTAGTTTTTTTTTTCAATGAATCAAATTTAATTAACACCCTACAATTTCAAGAATCTAAATTTTACTTTTTTTCACTTAATTAGTAGTATTCAAAAAAATATTCAATATCATCAAACTCAAACTTCTCAAAAATTTCCATTTTTTCAACACCCCAAAATTTCAAGAATCAAAATTCTCACTTATTATTAATTTAACATTCATATCAACAAACTCTTCATCACACACACAAATTTCTCAATTTTTTTTTTTTTTTTGCATTTTTCATTCAATCAATATAGTGATTTTTTGAACAACCCAAAATTTTCAATCTTTTTTCACCAATGAATTTAAATATCTAATTTTTTTGATTTGGGTATTTTTTGTTTTGAATTATATAGTCCACAGGATCATTTTTTCATGACAGAAGCACAACATTAGGAACACTAATGGGAGTGAGTTTTCCAGCCATTACATTCAGAGTTCCATCACAGAACCGGGACCCACATTCCGGCGCCGGTGGATCCAAGAGAATTGCATCCAAGAAGAAGAGAAAACCCGCCGCCGTGGCGGGGGCGGCGGAACGGCGGCGAAGGTGGTGGCAGCTGTGTAGGGAAGGTGATGCAAGACCGTCGTCGTTAGGAGATTTTTTGGAGGTGGAACGGCGGTTTGGCGACGGCGCGTTTTACGACACGGCGGTGGAGATGGAGGGTATGGTGGTTGTTCATCAGGAGAGGAATGGTGGGAGGGAGCTTTTTGCTGATGGGAGGGTTCTTCCGCCGGCGGGAGATGTTGGTGGTGGAGATTCGCCGGCGGTGAGTCTTTGTAATAGGTTTCCGGCGTCGCTCACCGGAATATGTAGCGGTGGTGCTGGGTAGGGGTAAAATTGGGATTTTAATTTTATTTTTCAGAAAGAAAAAATTGAAAATTTTTGTGGCTTTATTTATTTAATTTTAATTATTTGTTAATTAATTTTTGGAGTTTGTTTGATTTGTTAGCTAATTGGTAGAATGAGATTCTTTTTGTCTGTGGATTAAGTGCAAAAAAGCATGTTTTGGCTTTTAACTTTTTTAAATTTTTGTGTTTTTTTTCTTTTTCTTCTTTTGATGGAAATGGAACCATCAAACATGTGTATCATGTATATGGTGGCGGTCCACGTTATGATCTTATCATATGAAAGGTAAAAAAAATAATCTAAAATGATAATTGAAATGAGGATATTTTGGTTGATCTAAGATATACTATTTCATTTTAGAATGGGATAACTTGGGCAATCCGGTAACTATTTCTGTCGTATTTATAAGCAACTTTTACCCTTTTTTAGATTTATTAAATAATAGATACATCTGAAATATACTATAGTCTAGATACATTATTTGTTTAATGAATTTGAAAAGACAAAAATTCTTTATAAAGAATCTGAAAAGACAAAAATTCTTTATAAACGTGACCAGAGATTGTATGAAACATGAGAAAAAAGGAATGAGAGTAAGCTCTTGATTATGACCACCCTTTCAAGGGCATTAGCAACAAATATTGACTAGTCCTCTTCACGAAAGCTACATTGATAAGTTGAATGAAAAACAATAGGGAACATGTAATGGAACCAAACTCAGGATTGTCTTCTTGCATTTGTTGTATACTATCATCTAGCACAACTTTTGAATCCAATTCAAAAAATGATATTATTCCACATTACATGTACTTCTTGCACTTTCTCTAAACCTTAAGATGAACATTCTTGCATGGTTTATGATCTGGAGCGGATCTAAAGGTGGCGGTCGAAGTTGCTGAGATACCGTGGGGTGGGTTGGTGTACCTTCAAGGACTCCAACGCTCAAGTTAGTGACAGTTTTATGAGAGCTGAGAAGTTTAAATGCATGGTAAAAAAATGCATTTTTCACAAGGATGTGGGTCATCCCTTATAGAGATGATGTACCAAAGTTGCGAGATTCTTGACGCGAAGCATTAGATTGTCGTCTGAAGGTTAATATAGAGTCATGATCTGAACGAGATACGATCGTCTGCACCATTAGTTGTAGTGTGGCACACGTGACAGCTTTTGTCATACCGATTGGGTCTGTGCCCAACTCGGAACAATTTACATATAAAATGATTAACATGAGGAGGAAATTTAAATTTTGAAATGAAGAACTATAGTCTATACTCCTTTGGATTATCAGCATTAATCAATTAGTTTATTGATACATGTAAATGAAACCAACTTAACCGTTAAACTAACGAACTCAAGTTATCCTCCAAATCAACTTGTCTAACGAATTGTTGGTATAAGAGAAGTATTAACACTTCTTGAGTTTGCTCATAACTATGGACAACATGAATAGTGTCTTCATCTCATTCACTAGCATAAAAAATTGTTAAAGTAAAGATATTTTGATGAAAAATAATTGATGTAACTGAAAATTTTAAAAACAGCTCTATAAGAAAAGAGCATTGTTATTTTGACATGAAAAAGGAACATTGTACATCTAAATTAATGTTAGTTTGATCTGAGAAATGAAAAATTATAAAATATAACAATGAAAATCGTATCAGAATAAGGTGTTGGATATCAGTTTTAGATGTTGAATATTTTCATAGAAAAGGCAACAAGTTTTTTCAAAAGTGTCCTATAAATTCCTATAAATGCAAAGGTACCAAGTACTAACCTTTTTATGCAGTGATTGGTCTTAATCATATGCTTCAATCAATGAATAAAGAAACGATAATTAGGAGAGAGAAAAAAGGTAAATTGCTAATTTGAAAGAGATTTTGACTATTGAACACAATCAATAATGTCCAGGTTAGTTTGCAAATAAATATTTGGTATTGCTTAGAATCCAAGTAACATATTACTCTAATCTTATAGTACACTGTTAAATTTTGTTAAATCTCTTAAAGTTTCATTGTGTCAAATTTGTAGTTTTATTGTGCCTAATAAAGAGGCAAAAAAGTATCAAATACAATACTAAGTGTCTTATATATTTTGCTGGTTACAAATGAGTGTCTTAAAAATAGGATAAACTTTGTTCATTTCATTAGCAATAAATTAGATACAATGTGAAAAGGTGAACACTAGCTAAAGATGTAGCCGCCTTTATTAAAACATAGCGCCTAACTCAAAGACATCCTCCGCTGGAGCTTTAGATTTATCAACCACACGCTTATAATCAAGTATGAAATCCACTCCATCCAACCAACCGTAGATCGTGAACGCAGTGAATAGCAGAGTTAACAGACTACAATCATCTCCCTCATTTACAAACCAAATATAGGAGAAATCATTTGGTCTTTGCAAGCACAAAACTTTACTCTTCATCTCGGATACAATACCCACACCAACCCGGTTAAGAGAAGAATCAAAGAAGACACCAATATTACATTTGAGCCTCTCGCAGGCTGGTTTCTTCACCCTGTCCGCACCTGCAGCAACAATAGCAGCAGAAAATTGACTTTGTCGTTATAATAGTTGATTGGTATAAACTCACAAGTAACAAACAAATGCTATATGACATAGGTGTTGAAGAAATTAAAACCAGTTTAAGGGGAAAAAAGCAACAAAACTAATAAAAGTATAAACTTTATGAATAAATTATTTTTAAATATGAATGATATAAAATTGATTTTATTAAACAACAGTGGTTAGTCATTGACACTACAACTTTCAGGATCATGAAAAAAGAAAAGAAAACTTAATTTCATTGTGATAAATGGAAATATAGGAAAGGATACCTGCTCTGAAAAATGCAGGCATTGCACTCCATTCCAATATTTTAGAGAATTCCATGAAACTAAAAAAATACATAAAATGTTGTCCTCATTGTGTCTTCTACAACCTGTGTTATGAGAAGCTACTCAAAAGTACAGGGACACATCAAATATTTATCAGCACACTAAACAAATTATTTCTAAGCAAAATAACTGCCTAGCAATCTAAAAGTATACTACAAAGGCTGCAGTTTCAGAAATTAATCTGTTTATAATACAAATGACAGGAGAAAGAGCAGTGTAGGATTTATAAACCTGCAACATCATTCGAATCATGTCAACATCTTTCATTTAGTTTTAGTACTTAAAAGTGTTGCGTTTTGCGTAGCGGAATTTGAATAGACCGCTAATTTCCACATCTGTGATTGACTTAACTTCAGAAAAATCAACTAGAAATTATGACTTAAATCATTATATTAACTTTTTTTATATAGAACAACCTTTCTTCAGATCCCGCATTCATAACAGCTATCAAAGTTGAGTATTCAATTAGTGCATTTATATTGAACAATGAAATCAATCAACAGATTGCCAGCGTGAGCATGTGCACAACAAAAAGGTGCATCCAATATGCAAAACTGTGATATTAAAAATATAGGGGTGAAAGCAAAGTAAAATATAAAGTTATGAAAACTGTAGAATTGGCAATAGCATTGGTCTTGTCTAGTAGTAAAAAGGATAAAAAAATAACATATCATTAGAGATCAAGAGAGTAGATTAGAAATAGCAGCACATAGAGACTGAATGCCATTGTCATTGTATAATAAGAGGGATATATATTTAAAAGGAAAAAAAAAATATATCTCAGCTGCATAAGAAATCCTAGAAACAATAGGCAGCACATCAGGAACACATTTGCCGAAGTTAATGTATAACAACGATATAAAGACAATAAATCAACCAATGGCAACAGCCCAACACTAAAGGAAACTTGAAATGCTAAGCATTTAGACATTACACATCATAAGTATAAATTTATGAGTAGCCAAAGTATATCAGTAGGTTTTACCATTTGTGCAGACCACCTGCAACCATTTCTTGATGCAGTTCCTCTCTCTTATCAGTTAGCACCATCACCTTTTATTTCTAGACAGAAAGCTACTGCTTCTACATGGAACAAACCTTAGGAAAGTCCATTGGTTATGGTGTTAGATGTGATGTCTTTCAGACAAATCAAAAGATCCTGAACAATCTCTTATGCGAATATCAATCTTCGACCTCTGTATAAACCATCAATTAAAGAATAATCACCAATCAAAAGATTCTGAACAATCTCTTGTGTGAATATCAATCTCCAACTTCTGTATAAACCATCAATTAAAGATACAGACTTTTACAAAAAGCATCTAACAATGTATGCCATCAGTTAGCTCTCGTGCATTTGGATTCTCCAACATTTGCATAAGCCTGAGCCATTAAGTAGAAAACTATGAGTCATAGTATCAAGAATCATATGGTTGTGACACGTCTTTGAAGAGATTCATGGCTTCATTCATCCTTTTCCAAAATTCATTAATCAGGATGCTATGAATATAATCTTAAGAAGTCAATCCCCTTTCCAACATTAGATTGAATAATGCAATTGCCTAAGCAGCATCTTGTGTTTTGCAAAAAGCATCTAACAAGATATTGTAAGTAACAACATCAACCGGTGGTCCACCAACATGAGTCACTTTAAAAAGTTCCCAAGCATCGGATATTCTCCCAGATTTACACAACCCATCAATAAGAGAATTATAAGTTACAGAATCAGGAGCCAAATTTATGCTTTGCATTTCACTCAAGAGATTCATGGCTTCATCAATCCTCTTACTCTTGCAATACCCATTAATCAAGATGTTATAAGTCGAAACAGTAGGAGTCAAGCCCTTTTTACACATTAGTTCAAATAACTCAATTCCCATGTCAATATCTTGGATTTTGCAAAAACCATCTATTAAGATATTGTAAGTGATAACATTAGGTGGTGGACCGTCATTGTAGATTGTACTAAAAAGTTCCCATGCATAAGAGATCCTTCCAGATTTGCACAAACCATCAATAAGCGAACTATACAAAACAATATCCAGAACCATATTTTTGCAACGCATTTCATTGAAGAGACTCACAGCTTCATCAATCCTTTTACACTTGCAATACTCAACAATCAAGATGTTATAACTCCAAATATCTGGCAGAATACCCCGTTCAAAAACTGTATCAAATAATTTTCTTGCCTCAAGCACATTACCATGTAAGCAATGTCCACTCATTAAAGTGTTGAACGTAACAATGTCTGGTTGCTGGCCTCTTTTAACCATCAAATTAAACATTCCATTAGCTTCTATCATCTTTCCTTTTTTACAAAATGCATCAATTAATATATTAAAGGTATAAACATTTGGGTTGATATTTTTATTAACCATTTCACACATCAATTGCTTAACTTCTCCCCATTGACCCGTTCTACAAAAACCACGAATTAGAGAAGTATAAGTTAAAATATCAGGATCTATTCCCATGTCAACAAATTTCGAATACAAATCTCGAGCCTTACTTGTAAGCCCGTCTTTACAAAAACTATCAATGATCATGTTGTAGATTACTATGTTAGGCTTAACCACTTGTCCTTCCATCTTTTGTAGCAACTGAAAGGCATCTATTGTATGTCCTATTTTACACAAGCCTTTGATCAAGGTCCCGTAACAAACTTCATCCAACAGCATTCCTTGTGCTGCCACATTGTCATGAAATTCCATTGCTTTCTTAACCTCACCGTTGATACAAAGTCCTTTCATGATCGTTGCCAAGGGTATGATATTGGGTTGATAACCCCTCTTGAAAACTATGCCGAGTACGGAAAAAGCAAAACCCATCTCACCCAAATGGCAGTAACAATTGATCCAAATACTCAAAGTGAATATGGAAGGAGTAACTCCTCTAAACACCATTTGCTTCAAAAGAGAGATAGCAATAGGGCAATGTTTCATCTTCACTACTGACCCTATAATCGTGTTAAATTGTATAACAGAGGGAAGCGGCCGCATATTAATCAAGTGATTGAATAATGTAACAGCATCATCAATGCCATTAAAGGAAGATAATATTTTTGCATTTTGTTTCGGGCAATGGGAAAAGAACCTCAGAAATTTGTGGAAGGCATACCTTAACCTTGTTGTTGTAGCAGTACACAACATCACAACCTTCTCCCCTGACTTGAAGAAGATTGCATTTTTTGGATAATTCCATTCAACACTTCTTCCTGAAACACTCTCTCACCCTCTTCTTTTTTCAGACTAATTCTATTCTTTCATTTCATTGAAACAATCAAATAAGCAATCTGCACTATAAGAAGCAAAGTGGAACATCAATCAATAAGAGGAAATAAACATATTTAGGTGGATCACAAAGATAATACTGGAAGATTATAAAAGAGAACATGTAATATGTAAATTGCATTTAGCTCCTAACAAATCAAATTTAGAGTGTAAAGTAATGAATCTCCAATGATGGTGAAAAAACCAACTCTTAATATTCCAACAAATCCATGTTTTATTATACACGTAGAAGTAAAATATTAACTATTAATTTTCTCATCAACGGTCAAGATTGCTTACATTACACTCTAAGTGTGTGTTTGGTTTTGCAGTGACAAATTGATTTTAAACGAATTGATTTTATATAATTGACTCTGTCTAAAAGTGAGTTGAAGGTAAAGTGTTTTATGTTGGATACATTCATGTAAATGAGAGTTGAACAATAAATCTGTATCTAAAAAATCAATAATAAAATCAACAATGATGGGGCAAAATTGATTCTAAGTGTATCTTTGGTTTCAATTTTGGAGGAGGCAAATTTTATTCTAACTTAACTAGGATCTGTGATTTTCGCACTAAAATTTATTGTTCAACCCATTTCTTATGTGAATGTATCCAAACATAAAGCACTTTTGACTAAAATCAACTTAAAAAAAAAATCAATTTTTGTCGCCGTAGAACCAAAGACACAAATTCAAACTTAAGTTTGGTTCCACTTCTAGAGGGGCCATAATTGATTTTGAAGGTCTAGAATTTATTCTGACATGTTTGGTTGCTTTTGCCTTCAGAATTGATTCTACTTAAAGCTAGGATTTGTAACTTTTGATTCTAGAATTGAATCTTAGACACAGATTTATAGTTCAACCCAATTACATGAATGTATCCAAACACAAATAACTTTACCTTCAACTTATTTTTAGTCGGAATCAAATTTACAGAATCAATTCACTCAAAATGAACTATTACCGCCACAGTACCAAACACACAAATAATCAATTCTACTCGAGAGCAACCAAACATATCAAAATAAATTTTGGCTCCTGAATGTGAAACTAAACATAAATGAAATAACTAACTTCAAATGAACTTATCAAGATAAATCTCACCGTTGCTGATGGTAGACGGAGGCCAACTCCGGCGGCTTTTCCCGGTGATGTTTTGGTTTTTACGGCCAGTTCCGTTCAGTTCAGAGTTGTTTTTGACACAAAGCACTGAAGCAGTAGCGCATGCATTTTTTTTGTTTTAGGGTTTTAGTTTTGAGTTAAAACAAAAAAAATGTGTTTATATATGCTTTGTTTCTTTTTGAACAAGTTTTTATATTTTTTGTTAAAGAAGAACAAGTTTTTATATATTTTGTTCAAATTATCGTTCAGAAAAATAATATTTTGTTCAAATTAAGAATTTTGCGGTTCGTAAAATACGTGAAAATTTTATTGTAAATCTTAATTCAATTATTATAAATAAGTGTTAAATGTGCAAATTAACCTTATGATATATGCGAAGTTTAGAAAATATCAGGTAATAAACCAAAATTCAGATTCTAACTATGTAATTTAACAATTTGGAAAAAAAGACTATGTAATTTAACTTGTAAAAAAAAAAACTATGTAATTTAAAAAATTGTAAAAAATATTATGTAGCTTAAATTCTTTTTATTTATTCATTTAGACGTAAAGTTCAAAAAAGTGATTTTAAGGCATATTTATAATGATAATATATGAGTTTTCACATAAAATTAAATTTTTTTTTATCAAAGGACGAGTTAATTATAAATTTTTAAAGCATAAAAAACTCAAGTAAGAAAACAACAAAAACTTCAACTTAGAAATTAAATTTTGAGTTGATTTTTTGTAGACACGTATATAAAAATATATAACAGAGATATGTAAAGCGTCGTAGTATTCTGAATAAGTCTTGATTTATTTTTATTTTTTGAGCTAAATGTGCAAAATTGCAATTTTTCTCCAAAAAACATGTCAAATTTTATTTCTTAATTTTAACATCGTAAGAACCTTTACAATTTTTTTTTAAACGAGTGACAAATTAATTATAAATTGTTTAAAAAATTTATAGTGATGGAGAACAAAAATTCAATAGACGAATCATATTTAGCATCTTAATCTAACATTAAAACTATTATGAGCGACATTATGTAGAGTTAAAGATTCTTTTGTGCTTTTGGGTCAGTTAAGGACTACTGTGATAGCTAGTAAAGATCTTCTTCATTTGTCATGTTAAATGGAGTATACAATTTGGAGAGAGATAGAAAAAAAAAATAGTAAATGCTTCCACTAAATGAGTTTCTGGATTTAATTATTTTATACTTTTTCAAAAAAATTTGTGTCTTTATCTCACAAAATAAAGAAAATGGAGAGAATTATAAATGGAGAAGACCTTAACTCATGATAGCTAGGTAAATATTTAATATGAAAATGATTTTTTTTTTGAGAGACTATATGAAAATGATTATTTTTTCATAATAAATGAAATGATAAGAGCTCATTCCGACCAAATCAAATAAGAAAGGAGAAAGGGGTAAAAAAGGTAAATTCACATGTTGAGTCCACATGGATTATATAGTTGCTGATGTGAACTCGTTTTATCTTAGTAACTGTGTGTCACATCGTTTATCATTGACCTTATGAACAAAAGATGATATTAGGTCAAAAATTCAACTAACTAATATTTGCAATGATTTTTGAAAGAATTAGTAAGTTCAGAACGAAAATTCGAATGAGATGTATTTGCATAGACTCATGAGCCAAATAGTTACTACTAATATTTTTTTACCCTAGTGGGAGTTCACTGAAGCTATTTGTGCTCTCGCACACATCATATTTCACCCCATAAACCCTCTCTCTCTTTCTCTCTGCGATTCTTCATCTCTCCCTTTTCTCTCACGGATTCTCCCAATGTCACTATCCACCTCCGCCGCCAAAATCCTCGCGGAGCTCCGCCGTATCTCCACCCGCACCGGCATCAGCTCCGCTGTCCGTCCATTTAGCTCCGCTGCTGCCGTCTCTGATTCCGACCCAACACTTTCTTCTTCCTCTGATTCAAATGGTAAGCACTCATTCATGTTAATTTGATGAATTCCTCATGTGGGTCGTTCTTGTTTTTTTCAATGATATGACCCTTTAAGAAAAAGTTCATTTTTTTAATTTATGTTTATTAATTTTTTTTTTTGTTGGTATATGAAAGGAAAAGCTTCTAAATGGTGGCTGTATCTACCTGGAGCAATTGCATTTGGTCTTGGGAGTTGGCAGATTGTTAGAAGAGAAGATAAGGTATGTGTGTGTCCTTTGACATTCAATTTGTATATACTGACAGTGTAAAGCTTTTTTACACATGCACCCTCTTAAATCATGAGAGTAGATATTTATGGAGATATTTTTTAAAGCAACTTATAAAAATGTCATTATGATTGGTTTGATTGGAAGCATGTTTAAAAAGGTTTTGCACGGTCGGTGCATAGAATTAATCTCTATAATTATATTAGGAAAAACTATACTATTACTTTCATATAATCGTTGTTTACAATCACATCTATGAAGTATTAACACCAAAACGAGCTGACACGTTGACACCGGTAATATCTTAGGAAAATTAAGTGAATGTTATTACATGTCCTGACATTTGTCGAAGACCGAGCACGCTTTTGATAACAAATGTTGGTGCTACAAAGGTTAACATTATCGGAATGTATGAAATTTTGATTATGAGAAAGGGGGAAGGAGAGATAGAGAGAAGATACTATTATAAGAAAAAAGTATACTTTCACATTATCCTTGTTCATATGTATGAAGCACCAAAACCAACACGTCGCTGACAAGTCGACACTGTTAATAATTTAAGAAAATTAATCAATTGAATATTGTCACATGTACTGACACTTGTCAGACACTAGAACACCTTTGATCGAAAATCCGGTGCTATTTAGGTTCACATTGTCAGACTGTATGAAATTTTGAAGCATTGATTTTGATTATAAGAAAGGGGGAAAGAGAGATAGAAAGAAGGTACCAAGGGAATTATGTAGTGAAAATTGGATACAGATTTGGTGCATTGTTAGCGGCTCTATTACGCCATAGATAGTGTGATTTGGACTGATTGCTATTATTTTGAGATACACCATTTGCAAAGTAATGCAAATTGTGGCTAAAGCGGCGCTTTAGTGTTGTAGCTAGCGGAATTTGAACAAACCACTATTTCATGTGATCCGTGGTTGACAATACTGCCACTTAATAGATTTGAACTCTTTGTTAAAAATCATACATCTCACATTTTGAGTTTGTGTTTCGAATCCATATTTATGAAGTGAGAAACTTCGAATTAAACCCATTGATCTTCATTATTTGATTCACATTCACTGAGATATTGGCCTTAGTAACGACAATATTTCTGACTCCAGCCAATTCAGATCTAGTGGAAAATATGTGAATGTGGGGTCATCTTAATAACTATGTTTATATTGTTTTTGGCAATAGAGTTTTGTCATGTGAATCAGAAGAAATTTTTTGTTGTGTTTGTGGTGAGGATCAAGTAAATGACTTAGTCTACAAGCTTGGTGTGTGATGATCGTGTTAAAATATGATGTGCTGTGCTATTTTGCGGAGTGCGATGATTAATCTTTCGACACATGTGCCTATTCTCCTTCTCTACTGTAGCCGAATATGTTTATTATTTATTTATGACTGTCAAAACTCAAAATCGCGTGACATCGTTCCGTTATGTTAGTGATCTAGATAACTTCCATAAGTTTTTGATGCATTAAGGCATTACAATATTTCAGCATTTTGTTTTCCATCTTTTAAATTTTCTACTATTACATTACATCTCTATATGTTGTTCATCTCTTAAGTCTTAACCCATCAAGGAGATTTCTAATCATAGGCTCATGTTGTGGATTATTTGCCTCCTCCATTTCCTTGATATGTAGATGGCTTAAAGATAATGATATTTTAAGAATTTTTTGTGTGCCTTTGGTAAAGAGCTCAATTTAGCGCTTATTGGACAAGTGTTTATGTAGAAGCTAATTCGATAATCAAAGAGTGAACGTGGTTAAACTGAGTTGTAAGATGTTTTCATAATCTATCCCGGGGGCATAATTTGTAAACAAATAACTTATGGACATGTGATGAACTACTATCATATGTTTTCTCAATTTTTTTACGTAAGTTCTTATAATTTTTATATCTCACTGAAAATTCTTTCCATCTTACAATGTTACAGATTAAAATGTTGGAGTATCGAGGAAAGAGGTTGCAAATGGAACCATTGAAATTCAGTGGTGCGTATCCGTCAAGCGAGGAGTTAGATTCTCTGGAATTTAGAAAGGTTGTCTGCAAGGGAGTTTATGATGATAAAAAATCAATCTATGTGGGACCACGTTCAAGAAGCATTTCAGGAGTTACTGAAAATGGTTACTATGTTATAACACCTCTTATGCCGGTTCATGATCATCCTGATAGGTAAATCAAAATCATTAAGAGCTTTGTAAATGAAAGTAATGCATCAAGTCATTAGAAATTTTAAAAATTTACGATTTACATATGATGAATGTTAGTCGTGTTTACGTAGACCTTCTCAAGAATGGTCTACTTACTATGTTGACTTGTTTGTGGTCTAACTCTAAATTGTGTTTGCATACTATGATGGATGTTTCAGATGCTACATAAACTCCATTTACGGAGATATCATAAGTTGCAAGTTTCAAAACCTTCTACATACCAACTTTCTGATGTTTATTGTTTTGAAACTGCATCATATTATCTTCTTTTGTTCTGTATGAACTTTTAAGTTTTTCATTTTGGTTAAGGATTATTCCCTTCTTGCGGCTCAATATGTATGTTTCAGTTTCACTGGACTCTAGAATTTAAAAGGCTTTGGGTTTATTCTCATCACTCCATAAGCTCTAAATCTTAACTTTTATATGTTAATAACATTTGTATCATATTATAAACAATACTTTTTCTTGATCATCGGTTACCAATTGCTTGCTTTGGTTGTATTATTTTTTCTGAGTTTGTTCAATTTTCATATTGTGTATTGCTTCTTGCAGTGTGAGTTCTCCAATTCTAGTTAACAGAGGATGGGTTCCCCGCAGTTGGAAAGAAAAGTTTTTAGAGGCTTCACATGACGAACAGTTTGCAGATCCACTTCCTTCGCCTTCACAAGCTGATGGAACCAAGTCGTGGTGGAGATTTTGGTCTAAAGAGCCTGTTAGCAGTGAGGTTGTCTCTACCTCTAGTCATTTTCCCATCATATCATTCCTTGTTTAATGCTTAGATTCAGAGATTCAAACTTATTTTCAATGTTTAAAAAAACCAAACCAGACAGCGAACCGGTGATATCTTTGAGTCATGGTTCAAGTGCTTCAAACCACTGAACTAGGACGAAACTGTCGTTGAACCGCTCAAATAACCGAATCGCAGACAGTGTTGGTTCAGAGTTCAGCCAGTTGAACTGTCCGGTTTGATTTTAAAACATTGCTTATTTTAAAATGTTGCTCGTTTACAGGATCAGGTCCCGTCTGTAACACCTAATGAAGTGGTCGGGGTAGTTCGTGGAAGTGAGAACCCAAGCATATTTGTTCCTGCAAATGATCCTGGGTCTTCTCAGTGGTTCTATATTGATGTTCCTAGCATAGCCCGATCTTGCGGCCTTCCTGAAAATACTGTCTATGTTGATGATATTAATGAGAATGTTAATCCAAGTAATCCTTACCCTCTTCCTAAGGATGTTAATGCCTTGATTCGAAGTTCGGTGATGCCTCAGGACCACCTAAACTACATATTAACATGGTGAGCTTGCTTTTCTTTCTTTGCATGTTGAGCATTGTGCATTTTTTTGTCAAGTTAAAATTTCTTTTGTTGATACATATCCTTATTCTACTTTGGTTATGAGATATGTATCTCCATCACTTCAGATAGAAGCTGTGTTACATGTCCAACATGTGCTGGTGTTGGACACAAACACGACACGGACACATGCTTATACTTATAGTGACATTCTTTAAATCACTCTGCAGAGACTAGAAGCGCCTAGTTTTTGTAAAAGATGGGGACTAAAAATGAATAATTTTTTTTATTGAGTAAACGTGAAAGGTTGTAATTTTTGTAGCGACTAAAAACATATCTAATCCTAAAATAAAAGATGTAATGTTCATTGTATTTTTCTGTTTCTGGAGGGGCTTCGTCTTTGTGCCCACTACTTATGACTGAGAATTTACTCGTTGATATGAACCTTAACATTAATAAAAATGGTGTGCGTTCTTTCTAACAAAAAGAATTATTTGTATTTGGGACAGGTATTCTCTTTCTGCAGCAGTTACATTTATGGCTTTCAAGAGGCTAAGACAGAGTAATAAGAGGAGATAGCAAATTTGTTTATAGGTTAATTACACAGACACATTACATTTTCATTTAGTATATCATATGTCTATCTCATTGGAGTATTCAATCTTCCAATCTCAATTGCCAAGGATCATTTTCCAGCAACATGTGCTATTCAAGTGAAGTCTTCTCAGAAAGTTACTTCTCACCACAAAAACACTTGTGGAATGGAAATGAGGTGATATTTATTGAACAAAATAATTTAGAAATTTTGATGCAAGGGGAATGGATATCATATGTTGATATTTATTTTCTTTTGGTCAATTTTTTTATTAGAAAAAGCTACTACTGTCTTGTAAAATTAGTGTTGGATTAGATTAGAGGTGTTAGATTGGAGCAATAAGGGCAATAAGTTCTTTATACTACTTTTTCTTTCTTCTCCCAGTTCAAGATACCTAACAAAATTATTCATAATAGCAGATATGATGTTATGTCACACGAATTTGACAACAATTTAGATGATTAATGCATTTGAAATATGTAGTTAATTATGTTTGGTGTATGGTTAATGAATATAATCAGTTGTTGCAAGTCATTAATCATCAATTGAACATTATTAACCATGTTTTTGAACGTCTTTAACCACAATTTTTAAGATAAAGATTATATCTATTAGCAATCCAAATTGTTTTTACATGTGATTTTAGATGTTCAAACATACATAATATTCATGAACCATGTTTTAAGTTCAAGTTTACACGGAAATTGTGGTTAGCGACATTTAAAATCGTTGTATGTGATTTTCAATGTTCAAACATACATGATATTTATTATCCATGATTTATGTTCAAATTTACAAACGAAAATTGTGGTTAGTGACATTTAAAATCGTTGTTAACTGTATTTGGCCGATGATTAATGAATTGGCACATTGTTTTATCCATCAACTATCTATTGAACGTAATTAATTGTATTTAAATTGTATTAACTGTCTAAATTACTGTCGGAAGTTTGTTGATAAATCTGTGTCAAAATAACACACCTCTAATAATAATGTGTTGTATATTTCAAAAGAGGTGCTTTGAAAAAGACTGTACAATATTGAAAAGAATTAATAAAAACTGGAAATAATCTACCAAAGTTAATGACAATGGATCTCTACCATTGCAATATTAAAAATAAAAAAATGCATAGTATTGTTGATAGTTCTGAATTTACATTCTTAACTCCTTTTTAGTCATGGCATCAAAATTTACATAACTAAGCCTCAAGAGAGAAATTTCAGCAGAGAACAAGTTCATACATAAGACATGTTTTTGACCAGTATCCCAAGTAAGCCTAGTATGCAGAAAATAGTTGAGTAATAAAAAATGCAACAAATGCAGGTACACCAAAATAAGTGATTCCATACGGAGTAACCATTTTTGTTGAGCTAGTTGATTCTTCAGAAGCAGCTTCTGTAGATGTTGAGCTAGTTAAATCTTGAGAAGCGTCGTTAGATTCTTTAGATGTTGAGCTAGTTGATTCTTGAGAAGCTTCTTTAGAAGATGTTTCTTTAGAAGCGTCTTTAGACGATGTTTCTCCATCAACTGAAAGCAGAAAATAAAATATTTAGTTATTACATTGCGATAATGAGGTTGCATATCATTCGATGATTTAGATTCTTTGTAGTCATGGATTATTGATTATTAGTTGACTATCAGATTGTTCGTACAATGAGATACATTTTAAAGTCAATTTAGTTAAACCATATGAATCATCTGATCTTCATCCAATGACTATTATCCCTTAACCGTGACAATATGTTTTTCTTTACTAATTGAATCAACCATTGAAAATTCAATAATTTTGTAGTTTGCTTCGTGGTTTTAAGATTGTTGCATGTTCCATGTCTTATTCAACATGATATGAAGGGTGATCATAAATTCATTTTTTAAATGCAATATTTTCAGTTTATTAGGATATCATGCATTGGTTTGCATAATTTCATTATTAAGGAAATATGACCTACTAGATGGAGGAAGGTTAGATCCAAAAAAGTTCCTAAACCAATCAAAGGTAAAAAAAAATAAAAAATGACAACCAAAGATTAAAACCACTAGTCTCCCCTTCATTGTCTCTCTAACCAAAACATGCCAACCATTAAAAAAATCTCTCTCCCAAACAAACAAACAAAAAAATACATAAAAGAAAAAAAAATTCTTAAAATACTTCAGATGTTTGAACAAGTTTTTATTAAAAGTCAAAATCTTGAAATAATTAACTTTTGACTTAAATAACTTTTAAGTAAATCTATAAAAAATTTGATTAAAAAATCACTTTGACTTAAGTTTAAACAAATGGGCCATTAATTGAAAAAAAAAAAAAGGTTTAATTTCATGATGTTTTATTGTTTTTTCATTTTGCAAAAATATATTGCACATGTTTGCATATGAAATTAAACCAATCAACACAAATTAAGCATAAATTAATTACCTGCATTATCATTGCACTTGGAGATATCAACCTTTATACCACAAGCTTTTGGAAGCTTCATGATTTCATCCTTAGAAACTTCTAAGGAAAGAAACATTGTAGGATTGTTAATGAATTGGCAAAGGCAATCAGATGAATTGGTTACTACCTCCTTTAAAGGGTCACAACATGTTTCAGGAACATCATTAGGAGCCTTCAAAAATGGTTTACAAGGAAGCAATTGTTGCATGCATTGTGCATTGGCAATTGCATTTTGTCCAAGGCCAGGAAGAATTTGGTCGAGATTGATGCTGCCGCTGTCGTCGCATAAACAAAGGTTAAAAAATGAAGATAAATTTATGAAGAGGAATGAGAGGAAGACCTTCGAAGATGCAGCCATGGTTTTCAATTTCAACAATGAGAGACAAAAAAATTAATGAAACAATTTATGTTAAAACAAAAGGAAGAAATTGGCCTTTTTTTTTTTCTTCCTCTATTCCCCAAGTGCTTATGGTGGAAAGTTTGTTATTTAATTGTTGTATAAAATAGAGGGAAGTTCTATTTTTGAAAGGTAGTTTTTTAAGTTGAAATTGAGCCAGCTATCTTTGATCATAGCCATTTATAAATATAAATATATAGTGGTTATTCTGTTTCTGTTTCCAACAAGACCTCTTTTTTTTGTTTGTTACATCATTTTACAATTAATTTATCTACAAAATCCAAATAGAAATTTTTTTCATACATACACACTAACCTTTTAAAACAGAAAATAAATTAAAAAAAGACAGCTAGGTCTTTTGTGCTCTTTTTTTTGTTAGCTATTTCTTGTTAAATAGCAAGAACCCAAGAGCGCTTAGATGAGATGGAACGGGTCTCTTCTAGCTTAATCAAGGTCCTGGGTTCGAATTCAGCCTTGAGCATGCAGTACGTTAAAACTTTTAGGGAGAGTCTGCCGCCCATTTGAGTCCCACAATGCTCGAGGGATTAGTCTCTGCAGTTGCGCACGGAGGATACCCGGTTTAAAAAAAAAACAAGATTGCTGAATTTTGGGATACATACATAAGGGTAAATAGGAAACACATTTTAACTTTTTCTTTGGTAAATAAAAATTTATATTATAATGAAACACCTCTCTTACGAGATCACAAAGAACCAACAAATCACAAGGTGAAGATCTTCTTCATTTCCTAAATAAAATGGAAATGTCAATTACTATAGTTTTGAAATAAATATATGATATAAATGCACACATTTCAAGAATTGAAGATATTAATTACACATTTATACATCAAAACTTTGGTAATTGAACAAATGGAGAGAATTTAAAATGAAGAAGATCTTCACCCAAAATCACAACGTATATGACCAAAAGATTCAACTATGTGTGTCAACCGCAATTGACACATTTTTTTAAACTTATAACTTTAAATAACATGTTCTTATTGTAAAAGCCAATGAGGTTTCCTAAGATTTTTTTTATATATACAAACTTTGTTAATTAATTATCTCTATTCAAGTCAACTAATTAACTGCTTCTAAATATGTTTTTGCCTCACAATTTTTCGATCGGTTGTAGTAGAAAGACCCAATATAAAAAATCTTTAATTTCAAACTCTTGATGTCGATCAGAATGGGGATTTAACCAATCCTTTTACCATAGAGGAAATGAAACAGGTGGTGTGAGATTGTGATAGTTACAAGAGCTCAGGTCCGGATGACATCATCTTTGGCTTCATCAATGATTTTTGGCCGGAATTGAGGGATGGTTTTATGCACTTTATTTCTAAATTTCTTAGGAATGAGAAATTGTCAAAAGGTATAAACAACACTTTTATTGCTCTTTTTCTAAAAATCGATAGCCCTAAACGTCTAAATGATTTTAGACTCATCTCTTTGGTTGCTAGTTGCTATAAGGTTTTATCTAAGCTTCTTGCAAATAGATTGCAGTGTGTTATGGAGAGTATCATTTCTGAATCACAGTCGGCTTTTACTCATGGTCGACAAATTTTTGATAGCATTTTGATTTCTAATAAGTTGGTAGAAGATTATAGGGCACAAAGAAGGACATGCTTCTTTTTAAGTTTGATTTTGAAAAGGCTTTTGATTCCGTAAACTGGTGTTATCTTAAAGCGGTTATGAAAACAATGAATTTTCCTTCCTTGTGGAGGAAGTGGATCATGGAAATGCATTACTACGACTTCAGCTTATGTACTTGTAAATGACTGCCCCACTGATGAATTTAAATTTGAGCGGAGCTTGAGGCAAGGCAATCCTCTTTCTTCTTTTTTTTATTTTTAATTGTTGAAAGCCTAAATGTTATGATGAATGCTTTAGTGGTGGCTTGTCTATTTACTGGTTATAAGGTGGGAGTCTTTGATTTAGTTTCCATCACTAACCTTAAATTTGTTGATGACACGTTGTTAGTTGGAGCTCGTAGTTGGGCAAATATCAAAGCTCTAAAAGCTTTGCTTCTTCTCTTTGAAGCATCGTCTGATCTTAAGGTGAACTTTCATAAGAATATGTTTTTTGGTATTAATATTCATGATTCTTAGATGGCTGAGGCAACCTCTACCGTTGTAAAGTGGGTCGTTTATATTTCCTTCACTTAAGGTTACCTATTAAGGGTGACTCCTGAAACCAAAAAATTTGGCACCCTCCGTTAGATTAAATTAAATCAAGATTGTCCAGTTGGAAAAGTATAAACTTTTCTTTGGGTGACCGGTTGATTCTTCTGAAGTCTGTCTTGTTCTCTCTTCCGGTCTATACTTTTTCCTTCTTTGAGTGTTGTAAGATCCTAATCAATATTGTTTTGCAGTCTAATATTTCTGACACATGGCTTTGGCACTTACATGCTTCTAATGAATACAATTTAACAAGTGCTTATAATTACATGATTTTGTCGGTTAACATTGTGGCAACTGTTAACTCAAACACAATTTAGAATAACAAGGTCCCTCTGAAAGTTAGTCTTTTTGCTTGGTGTTTGCTCCGTAACCGATTACCAACAACAAATAATTTAATCAGAAGGCATATTCTTCATCATAATGATCAACTTTGTATGGGCGGTTGTGGTATAATGAAAGATATAGACCATCTATTTCTCTCTTGTGATTTTTTCTAGAAAAAATTGGATTGGTATCTCTAATTGCCTCGACTTTACTACAGTGCATCCAAAACATGTGGCATACCATTTCCTTCAATTTGAAAATTTAGGCGGGTTTCCAAAAACCATCCGAATAACTTTTCAACTTATATGGTTAGCTTGTGTTTGAGTGATTTGATGTGAAAGAAATGCTCGAACTTTTCACAATCAAGAATAATCGTTACAACAACTTGATAAAATTAAGCTTCAATCATACTAGTGACCGAAAGTGAATAGAATTAATTCTGCTTTTACCTATCACTTGTGGTAAAAGCATAAATTAATTCAGCTCATTGCAAATAAAATTTAGAATTCATTCAAAAAACATAACGAAAATCATCTTGAAGAAACATAATATATAGACGCTTTTACAAGAGCATGACTATTAGCTTCTTGTCTAGTAAAAACAATTTGAAAATTGTTGTCAATAGCTAAAAAATCCCTACAATTCTAATAAAAGAACCATAATGAATCAAAATTTATTCACTATTGTATATATAAAGTGAATAATTATACAACATAATGAAATTTAAAAAAAAAAAAAATATCATATGACAACATGCTAGATCTTCATAATAAAGTAAATACTACAAAAAAGTGGCTATGAAAATTCTTTGCCAATGATCAAATTAAAGAATTGATCTTACAATTATAAAAGTATATATATTATCTAATCACTTCCATACATGTTCTTCTTAAAGGCAAATTGGTGCCTGGTTGAGTACTTGATCCAGAGAAATCAATGGAGAAACTAGCATTGTCTGATCCAGTGCTGCATTCAGGTGATTTTTTGCTCATATAGTATGGTGATGTGCTCATTGCTCTGAGTAAGTACAAAAAAAATGCATCAGCCTCAGAAAATCACATCATAAGATAATAGAAATTGAAATAATATAATGCTATTATGTTCTCTGAAATAAAAAAATTATATAAGTTCTTTTGAGTCGTTCTATTTATGATATGTTTGTTTTCGCATTGACGATTCTCCGTGTCTAGGTGACACATTCGATGAATGAAAGAAGTTTATCAATTTTCTATACCTGGCATCCAAGGCTCAAAAACATGTTAAGTGATGAAGAAAATTCGTTAGAGCATTACCTTTCTTTTCGCTTCTCCAAAAACCGAGTCAGTGATGCTTTTCGTGCTTGAGGCAAGCCAACTAGAAACACAACAAAACTTTGTTAATTATTATTGTGTTTTACATAAACTAAAAGAAGTACTAGCTTTTATAAAATACAAAAAATGCCAGCGACACACTCTTTTTTGAACACTTTATAATCGAATGAAATTGTCAACTCTACCTTTCTATTAGTTGACCGACATGCGATTACACCGTAAGTATAACAAATATTGAAAATAAAATGTTAAAAGAATGTATTGATATTATTTTTCTAAGAGATAAATAGACCAGATAGGCATAGTATATATATATACCTGGTTGAATCACATTTGTAGGTGTTGATCCTACAGAAGTACCAACAAGAGGAGATTCCAAATGGTTAGTAGGGGCATTTGAAGGTCCTAAAGATCTTATTATTGTGACTTCATTATTGCTACTTGATCCTCCCTTAGGATAAGAACTTGCATGAGAGGTCATTGGGAGAGGACTTGGCAAAGGTGAGAGATGAGATAGGTCATTGTGAGAGGACTTTGCAATTGAAGGCCCTAAAGATCCTCCCCTTGGTTGAGTACTTGCATGAGAGGTCATTGGAAGAGGACTTGGCAATTGTGAGGGATAGGGTTGACTTATAATGAAACTATCTTTTTTGGAAGGAATAGAGATTTCTTGCTGCATTTTAGTGCCATTTCCAGCTAGTAACATGATAGCCTTAGCCTAGTCATAGAAAATAAAAATCATAAATATAACTATTTGATACAAAATTATAAATATATACAAAAAAGTGATTCAATGTTATCCATCGCAGATTGCGGAAAATAACAGTTTGTTCAAATTTTGCTACGTTAAATTGCTATTAGGGTAGAAAAAGTTACCTTCTCAGGAGAGATGTCATCATACACACATACTGTACCACCATAAAATATGGTCAACTGAGCAGGTGTAGTACCATTGGATTTGGAACAATTCCTACTCCTATAGAAAACAAAAGAAAACAAAAAAATCATTAGTGTTCCACTCTAATTGCTCCACAATATCATATCAATTTTTCTTCTTCTTAATAGTACATTTTTGAACAAAATATGTCGTCTGAAAGTACATTTTCGAAAAACATGTGTCTTATTAGAAATGCGGGGTGGAAAAAATTTGTCGCAAAAATATTTTCAATGAAATAAGATATTAACTTTTGCAAATGTTTAAATTTATGATACCTTAGGTCAGTAGAGCCAACTATGGGACCTTTTGATGGAAGAACAGATAAAGGTGTGGCAGAGGATTTTGAACCAAAAGTTTGTGAGTTTGTAACTGAATTAGCCATGTTGATTCCAGTAGTAGCATGATTAGATTGAAGAATAGAACACATTTGATTGTTAGATTGGTTTGAAACTGAAAATGTTCTTGCTTCTTGATTGCAAACTGATTGTGCATCAGAATTTTGCATAGGATAAATTGTGATTCCATGCTTGTTTGCTACTTGCTTTCCTATGACCAAATTTTCCTACAAAATATCAAAAGAAGGAAAAAAATTAGTTGAAGAAAAATTACAAAATGCATAAATATGATAATATGATAGTCACACTTTTCCACTTCAAGGTGAAAAACACACCTTCCACAAATTATAACACAGGGTTTTGTTAACGAATGCTCCCGGGACACTCTTTAAGCATTTCAAAAGAAGAAATTATTCTATAAAAAAAGTCAAAAAATTTAATTTCCAATGCATTGATTATATTAGTTTTCAAAAAAAATTACCTTTTAAATGTGTGTTAGGTTATGTGGTTGCGAAAATAGATTTTGAATGAACCGATTGTAAAGTGGTTTTTGTTTTGATATATTCACGTAAAAGTTATTTTAATGAATTTAAATGTTGTTTGAATATTTTAGGTCAAAAGTGTTATGTAATTACCAAAAAAGAAACTAAAATATATATAAAGATTGAAAAAAGTTAGAAGTAATTCAACTTTAAAGTAAATCTAAAAGTAGTATATGTTTGGTTCCACTGCTAGAATTCATTTTAACTTGAAGCTATAATTTTTACATTTTGTCTCTACAATTGGTTTTTAGACTCGAATATATCATTTAATTCACTTTTACATGAATCTATCACAATATAAATCATTTTATATTCAACTCACTTTAACTAAAACTAGAATCATTTTTTATCGCAATGGAACCAAACGCACCAAGTAGTTGTTTAACCTAATAATTGAATCTGAAACCAAAATTGTTTCTCAATATAGAGACCAAACATCATAAAAATTTGGTCAAACCACGTTTGACCATTGCAAACTCAAGTTTCACCTTAAAACCTAACAAGCACTCAATGTTCTTCAACAAGGTTAAATTATTTTGATATATACAAAGGATTCTAAAGTAAACAAAAATAAAAATATATATTAAGAGAAACAAAACAAACCTGTGTTACACCCAAGAATGATTTCTGATTAGACTCAAAAGCATCTTTAGTTGAAATAGTCATATATCCAGATGAAGCTACTGGATCCATAACACTGTTTCTTGACCTATCTTCATGAGTATTCTTGAATGACATGAATTGAGGAAGGTTTGAAGCCTTATTTGAAAATGACCACTGCATTCCTGAACCCCTAACTGCATCAAATTTAAGAACATAATTTGTGTTATTACCTAAATCAACATTTAAAAAAAAAAACTTTGAAATAACAAGTTTGGATCGATTTAAAAAACCTTTTTAATCAATTAATTCCTTTCCAAACTAAGATAAAGCACAATGATGATTATATTGACAATGATCTAAGTTACCAATAAATTTTTGTTTATCAAGCTTTCTAAGATCACAAAGTGTTGCAAACTATACTTCAATATATATAGACACATGATATATGTCACACAAACCTATACTTCATCTAACCCATCAAAATAAATAAATAGAAAAACTTTAGCAACAGCTATGAAATGATTAAAAAAATTAATCTACCTTAAAACTATTTAGAAGATGCTCTTGTAGAACTTTCATCACAAGAAGCCAGAGTCCATGTTTTTTAAAACATATTATATAATCATATCACATGTGACCTTGTTACTTTGTTATTAGTTTATTGTTGTCTAGGTAATAACTGGCCAGGTACGGCATATAAATTTTAAATACAATAACAAAAGTAGCAAGAAAAAAATATTGTAATTCCTTATGAAGCATAGTATTATTTAATCATAGTCCATCATCATATAATATAATTATATAATGTACTATTCTTAGTAGCTTGCAATAATTTATGCTATGACTTTGTTTTTATTAAAATGTTTTTTTTCGTATATGAATATTTTATGTGCACCTCTTTGCAACCAGCTTGTCACTAACATAAAAAAATGTTGTTTATTTCTCAAGGCTATGCATGCATCATCAATGCCCATGTTAGACCTTAGATTTAATATTAAACATGGTGATTTGTTTTTTTTGTTTGTTTATATACATTGATAAATGCACATATTTTTATTCTTTTTAGACTCTCATTCACACATCAGGATCCACGATATTTATATTAAAAAACATACGATAGTGGTAAGCATTTTTTTAAGCATTTAAATATTTATAATTTTGCATCAAAATCAAGAAAATGAAGGACCGCGTTATGCAATAAAATATAAAGAATAAAGTGCACCACCAGACAACCAAGAGCACGTTTTCTAACATAAGTTTTGTGACCAACCATCTAACCAAAAAAATATAGCATTTACTATTTATAGTTTATTATTATAAGAAAGAAAAGTGTCTCACACTCACATTGACACGTACACCACACTGATAAACACTAACACATAATAATTAATAATTTTATAAATATAAATATTAAATGAAATGGTTTTCTTTTAGGTAAAAAATATTAAATGAAATTTCCTTCTTAAAAATAAATTTAAATGAATTTTGTAAAAAATAAATTTAAATGAAATGTTGATGCTGCACTTGCTTCTTTTTTTTACAAAAAAAATTATACTCTTAATCTTTCTATGAATAATCCGTCTTAAGGTTTTACATGAGCTTAACTTTACTCATTATTTTATGATCAAATTTAAATGAATCAAATACAATATTTATATTTGAGCTAAAAATAGATTAAAATAAAAAAATGACATAAACCTAATCAATAAAAAGAAATAAAATAAGAAATATTTATAATAAAAAAAGCAGTTTTTATCATATGCTTGTAAAAACCAGTGATAACTGATAAGTAATTGCTTTTCCCTATCTTATAAACACCAATTATACTTGTAAAAAAACAGTTAAAGAAAGTGTAAAATAAAAATATCCATATTTTGACCTTATCACACCACACTTATATCCACATGGACTATATATCAACTAGCTCCATAATTGTGGCTTCCCTCTTACAACACACTGATAAGTTGCTTTTCCCTACCACACATCAAACATCAACTTTGAACCATAAATACCACACATCAAACATCAACTTTGAACCATAAGTATCACATGGCCCTAGCAAATATAAGATTTTCCTTGCAAACATAAGTAGCTGTATGATAGATACTTTAACTTATTAATTCAATTATGTAGCATAGGAGGCTGCAAATTGCAGCTAAAATGTCTTTTTACTAGACTAGATAACCTTAAACAAGTTCATCCTATGAAACCTTAAAATTTTTTAGCTTAATCTTATCCATTAAAGGGAAAAAAAAAGCAAAAGAACATAAAGCTACAAATTCATTCTTCTCTTCTTTTGTTCTTCCTTATTTTATCATCTAAAAGTTTAAGGTAAATTTTCTTCATTTTTTCATCTTTGAAACAACAAACAAAAATTCATTCAAAGGATAAAACTTATATCCTCTTGCATTATTAAATAATAAATAAATAAATAAAAACATCAAACTTAAATCCCCATAATAAATAAAAATATATATTAAAAACAGCTGTTTTAGTTAATTTAATGATAGTGCAAAATTTTCAAGTTTCACATCCCCATAATAATAGGTGTTAGTGCAAAATATTGCATGGAAACAAAAAAAAAATGGAAAATAGAAAATGATGAAAATTGATACCTGTGTCTTTTGGCTTGTTGGAAGCATCTTCTTTCATGGTAGTCCATGGACTATTTTTGGAATTGAAGCCAAGGAATTCTCTCTCCATATGTGGTGAAAAAATCAGATAACAACAAAATTATTTTTCTTCCAAGTAGCAGAAAGAATAAAACTTTGACCAGTGCAGAGAAGAAAAATGAAGTGTTAGGTTGCGGTGAATGGAGAAAACAGAAAGCAAAAGAGTAGAGGAAAGGAATAACAGAGAGAGAACACAACAGAAATATATATATATATATATATATGTATATATATGTATATAATAATGAATATAAAAGAATAAAAAATGCAAATTGTTTCCTTAAAAAAAAGGTGCAAATTGTTGGATGTATCAATCTAGGCTATCAAATTATTGATATAATAAAAGGATTTTTAAATTTGTAATATTTAACTAAGTTTTTTTTTTTTTTTAGAGAATTTAACTAAGAAGTTTTCTCTGTAAAAAAAATTAAGAATTTAATTCAGAAGAGTCGGATGAAGGAATCGTATTCAGAGTTGTTTCTTTCAAGTAATTTTCGAGGACGATTTTTTAGAACCATTCAGTCTTTAGAAGATTTGTTAAGGCGTGTGTTTATAACAAGATGTAAGTTGTAGTGAATGTTTGCCGTTGATTGAATTTACTTACAACAACAATTTTCATTCGAGTATTGGAATAACACCTTTTGAAGAGTTGTATGTGAGGAGGTGTAGAACGTCGTTGTGTTGTTATGAGTCAGGAGAGAGTGCTTTGATTGGACCAGAAGTTGTCCAGCAGACTACATAGAAGGTTAAGATGATTCAGGAGAAGATGAAAGCATATCAGAGTAGGCAGAAAAGTTATCATGATAAACGGAGGAAGAATATTGAGTTCCAAGTTGGAGATCATGTGTTTTTGAGAGTTAATCATATAACCGATGTTGGACGTGCTTTGAAGTGTAAGAAGTTGACGCCGTGTTTTGTAGGTCTGTATATGATTATAGAAAGAGTTAGGGCAGTGGCTTATCGGATTGTGTTACCGCCGCCGTTGTCGAATCTTCGTCAGCTTCGAAAGTATGTCAATGACACATCGCATGTGATTCAAGTGGATAATTTAGAAGTTAGGGATAATTTGACCGTTGAGACCTGGCCGGTGAGAATTGAAGATCGAGAGGTTAAGCGACTAAGAGGAAAATAGCTTGTCTTGGTGAAGGTGGTTTGGGTAGGACCTACCGGTGAAAGTATTACATGGAAATCAGAGAGTCAAATGAAGGAATCATATCCGGAGTTGTTTCTTTCAGGTAATTGTTTAGGACAAAAATTCTTTAAGTGGTGGAGAGTTATAACACCCCGATTTTCACTAGGATTATTTATTTATTATATTTATTTAATTGCTTATTTGATGTGTTTGATTTGAGATTAGTGGATTTTCATACGATAGGGGTATTTTTGCCAGAGGTTCATAAAATGATTTTCTAAGTTGACTTTACCTTTGACGCAGTTGACTTGTAAGGGACAAACTTTTGTTTAGGATGCTAAGTGTGAGGAGAGCTTTCAGGAGTTGAAGAGAAGGTTGACATCAGCACTAATTTTGATTTTGCCGAATGCTAGTGAATCGTTTGTTATTTATTGTGATGTTTCTAAGATGGGTTTGGGTGGAGTGGTTATGCAGAATGGTCAAGTTGTGGCGTATGCTTCGAGGCAGTTGAAAGTTCATAAGAGGAATTATCCGTCCCATGAGTTAGAAATGACAGCTGTTGTGTTTGCGCTTAAAGTTTGGAGGCACTACTTGTATGGTTCAAGGTTTGAAGTGTTCAGTAATCACAAAAGTTTGAAATATCTGTTTGACCAGAAGGAGTTGAATATGAGGCAGAGGACATGGTTGGAATTTTTTAAAGAGTATGATTTTGCATTGAGTTATTATCCGGGAAAAGCTAATGTGGTGGCAGATGCCTTGAGTAGAAAATCGCTGCATATGTCTGCACTTATGGTAAAAGAGTTAGAGTTGATCGAACAATTCTGAGAATTGAGTTTGGTGAGTGAATTGACGCCAAGTGGTGTGAAGTTGGAAATGTTGAAGTTGACGAGTAATACTTTTGAAGAAATTAAAGACGGTCAGAAAGTGGATTTGGAACTAGTAGATCGATTTGGTGTTGATTAATCAAGGTAAGAAGAAGGACTTTATAATGGATGAGAATGAAGTTATGAGGTTTGGTGATCGAGTTTGTGTACCGGACGTACCTGAACTTAAGAGGAAGATTTTGGAGGAAGGTCGTAGGAGTAGTTTGAGTATTCATCCTGGAGCTATGAAAATGTATCAAGATCTTAAGAAGTTGTTTTGATGGCTACGAATGAAGAGGATCGGTGAGAAATAAAATAATCATAAAAGATATGTATACATTAAATTTTTTTTCCGCCGTTGAGAGTGGAGCTTTGCTACATTTAGATGGTTACACTTGGGTGACATTGAGTTTTGGTGGATCTCTCTCTCATCAATAATTATTATTATAACAAACTTATGATTCGTTATAATATATTTATAATATTTATCTTTAATTTGTTAATTAACTGTTTATAATGTTCATTTTATACTTGAATAATTAACGTGAGTTTATTCATTTTAGAAGAGCTGAATCCCATATTGTGAGTGAATGAAAAACATTAAAGTGATGCTATACTCGACACGTGTAATATAGAATAATCAAATATTGTATTATTTTATATAGAATAATTAAACATTGTATTATTTTATTTTTTGACTTTTAGCATACGCACATGTTTGGTTTATATTATATTATCTCTTTTATACTTAATTAAATATTTTTTATTTTAAATTAATGCAAAAGTCGATAGATTCTACTTATACTGTGGGCTGTGCCAAACCACTCATACCAGCAGCCTTGACGATCATCATCATATAATACTTCATTAATTTATTCAAAACTTTGATACATATATGTTGTTTAGTTGGTGTCTTCTTTTAACAGATTAATCATGCAAACGTTGGTTTAGAATCTAATTTTGCGTACTTAATTTTTTGGCTAATAAATCTTTATACTTTAATCATTACAATCAACTTAGGTATCTAGTTGTGTTGTCATCATTAATGAAAAGACAAAGGAAACCTCTAACCATAGATTTTGAGATACTATCGTTATTATACTTGAGCCTGAATTTATAATACTTTAGATATATTTATACTTGAGCCTGAATTAAAATACTTGTGCGTGGTTATTAAAGAATGATAAAATTAATATTATTTATTAAAATATATTTATTAATTATAGTTAGTTGAATAGTTGAATGAAGTGAAATTCTTCAAATAAGAACATATACGGGTAAATAAAAATGTTGCATTTATATTCTAAAGTTGTATTTTTTTAATTTAAAAAAAGTGATAATTATTTTAAATCATAAAAAAGTGTAAATGTGACAAACTATTACAAGACGGAGATGATATTCTTTATTAATGATCAATGATATCTTTTTTGAAGTAATCTAGTGGATATAATCCACTTTTTATAAAGTGAATAAACGGGGTATTCAAGGTTTGATCTTTGACCCTTATATATAACAATGTAGGGTTTCTACTAATTGAGTTATACTCACGGAGACGATATGATATCTTTGATTTAACAAACTAAGCACATACATAACTAGAACTTCAATGAAAATGCTTAAACTAAGAAAAATACATATTAAGCAAGAGTAGCTCATTAAATAAAATAGCATATTAACTTTCCTCATCTACTCAATACAGATCTTAATAAGTAATGTTTGTATTTGAGAGATAAGAACAAATCGAAAAGAGAGGTTGTTGTTGCCCAATTAAAGTAAGAAAAGGAAAGAAGGTGGAGGTGGTTGAGTGATGAGTTCCTCTCAAAAAGTTCAGTGATGAATTGGTACGAAACAAAGATGGATATATATAATTATTATCTTAAGAGAAAATTAAAATATAGATATAAATAAAGAAAGATTGTGTTTAGCATGAATAGCTGTATATCTATCTATGATAAAAGGTCTTCTTAACAATGTCTTAAATATTTTAAAAATTTAAAAAAACAAGTGTTGTTATGAACAAGTTTTGGAGTTGTTGAGGAAAATTACTTTAAAAAGGATTAAAAGTTACAACTACATTAATATAACTAAATTCTTTATTTATTTATTTTGATAATGATTACAATGATCAATCCATTATTTATAGCATTGGTTTTTCAATGACTCATCACAGAAAGGATCTCTCTATATCCTTCTAGAGAACCATGACTCATACCCTAAAATGGACTTGGACCTAATAACTATACTATTGGATTCATCTTAATCATTCATTACAAGTGTTTTGTTTAAGAAATTTACTAAAATAAATATTATTTTGAAAATACATGGATAACACATGTAAAAGTTATAACTACACCTCGAAAGTGAACGGTGAGATTGGTACCCTCGGATTAGTCGATCCTTGGATCGGATACCGAGATTTTAAAAAAAAACTACACAATTTTCATTGTAAAATTATTATTTTTAAATGTTTAAACAATGTTGTAAGAGACAACCACAATTGATTGCATTTTTCTTCTGATAAATCATGAAATAAATAATGTTTCAACTATTACTTCATTAGGTTTTCATTACATGTTTTGAATTGATTATGACTCCTGGCTTTGTGAAGTGGTCTCTTTAGTACACTTTGCTAGTGATTTTACACTCCAGTTGTTAATATATTTCATTTTTTCTTCTTACAAAAATATTTTGAATTGATTAGAAGTTAATTTATTCATTAGATTTTTAATTAGTAGTTAATTCATATTAGGCAATAGTGCAATCCATATATGAAGTGATTGATGATCGTTGTTAGAATGATGTATTGTTGAAAAATTGAGTGGAAATAAAGAAATGGCACATGGAATGGAAAAAGATAGGGCATAAAAGAATAAAAAGAAAGAGAAGTGGAAGCATGTGCATAAGAAAAGTGAAGACACGCATAATATGCATGTGATTGGTAAGTTTAATCAACTTGGTCCCACGTGTCTATTTATTAATAGCAACGCCAACCTCGTGGGCATGTCCCTCTATCTTAGGGTATTTCTTACTTGTCTTAGAATTTAGATTGAGGCTTCGACTTCACCTATGATTATACTGAAATCATAATAACCAATGTTAGGAGGCTATAATATATTACTACGAGTAAATAGGCATATTACCCTTTAGAATCGCAAGTTTTGTCAATTATTTTTGACATTAACAAAACTTCAACTGCTTCTTGAAACTGTACAATGTTAATCAATTTACCCCCTCATCAAATTCTTCTATTAGTCAACATGACGTTTTGCAAATAACTCCAGAAGTTTTGCGATGAAAATTTATATATAGTTTTCTTAAACGCAAACAAATAACAGTTAACTTTAATATTTTAAACTCTACAAATCCCCTAAACGCTAATTCATAATCACACATTGTTCCTTCATTACCATGCCATTCTAGCATTTCAGTACCTATATTTTAAAAGTTTTAAACCTAAGTAATTGTACATGTTGCAGACATCTTACAATTTGTTCTCATCACTTTTAATTCTCGTTCATTTTAACAACTTTTGGTACATTTTACTATCTGTTTCAGACCTGAAAACATAATTTGCAAACAACAAATGTAAAACAAATAGTTGTTAATGAATATGTCAGATGGATATGAGAAAACAAGAGAATGAAAGTACTGGGAATAGTGAAGAACATAATGAGGACACTTCAATGGGATCTTCACATAAGTGCTCAATATCCTTTGATTTGAATGAAGAAGCTATTAGTGATCAAGATGTTAACAATGAGGAGAGTGATGAGGCATGTGATCATGAATTAGTGTTAAGGGGTTTGTAGAGTTTAAAGTGTTAAGTTAGAGTCAAGAATAAGAAAAAAAAATCACCTAAAGACAGTGGAACCTTTTCAAGGGGTAATTGGATATTTACTCAATATTTTTTAAGAATAAAAAATGAAATATATTAACAAAGATAATGGAACCTTTTTAGCACAAGGTGTACTAAAAAGATCACTCTAAAGTACAATCAGTCAGTCATAAAATTACAGTATCAAAGGTCGTCGATACCCAAACAAAGCAACGGGTCCGACCACCATCTCTGTAAACCATACACAAAAGTTGCATTGTTAGCTTTCAGCCACCAATACGAATTATATTTAACTTTGTCCATAAGCTCTATGATTGGAGTTTAGATGTTATTAAAGAGCTTGCTATTACGTTCATTCCAAACTAGCCAAACACACAGAAGCTAGATAAGCTGAAGAAAAGATCAGCGAGTCCTTGAGTGACTTATGTAATGAGTAAACTGAATAAAATGATCATGAATATTGTGAGGGTCAACACCTGAAACGGAAATCCAAGACCTGATATGCTGCCACAAGGAACCAAACATGCCGCATTGAAGAAAAAGATGAGATGTTAATTCATCAAATCCGCACCCTGCCACGCACCTAGTGACCTTGGCTTGGATAATACCACACTGCAAAAGATGATTTTTTTGTTGGCAGCCTGTCACACAGCAATCTCCAAGCAAAAATAGAGACCTTAAAGGGTATCTGCCTATGCCAAATAAGATCTCCAGTGACATCAACTAAAGGAGAAACTTGGGTAGTTAGTGTAACACCCCGAAAATCCCAACTTAAAAATTCATGCATATAATCAGAGTATATCATATTCAGGATGTCACATTTCATAAAAATCCTTAAAATAAAAGAATAATAATTCTTCATCATAGAAATATTCAACTTTAGCAGCGGAATCACAATTAAAAAATCCTTAAAATAATTAGTTCTTGGCACAAAGGCCTCATAAGCATCTCAAAAATTCGAAGATAGATCGTAAACGTCAAAATTAGTTCAACATGATACATAAAGGAATAGAATTCAATAAAACCCCATCTCGTTACATATCAGAGCATTTCCTACGACACCACAAGGACCTCTCACATCGTCGAACCTATGCTTGGTCACCTGCACTTGCCCACAAGGCGGCAATTCCAACAGAAGGGGTGAGATTCACAGCAATTATATAAACATATAATTCAAACATTTATGCTTAACAACAACAACAATCATCACTTATAACGGAAACATCTCATACATCTACTTATAACAAATCATCTTAAAACATCTTCACATAACAAATCATCTCATAACGTCTTAGACACAAAACTCGACAAATGCAACTCTAACATCTTAAACATCATGCATGTGGTACCAATATTTAAGCTTAAATAAGCTTCACCGTCGCTTTGAGCAAATGCTCCACCGTCGCTTTGAGCAAAAGCTCCACCATCTCAAATTATGCAAATGCATGAACCCGACTCTTTATACTTAAACAAGTTAACACAACATTTTAACATCATTTACGACTCTTGACCGTCACATGCAATTATATCAATACATGGCAGCAGCTCAGCACATTAACACATATTCACAGCACATAATCATCGTCGCAAATATCATTTAAACATCATTCATATAACTCACTTAATATGCATATAATCATAGATTAACGCCAACAATTAAAATCATCTTAAAGCATCATTACAGACTGTAATTTAGGTCATAAAACATCTCTAATACTATCCAAAGGTCTACCCTCAAAGCTTCGCTCAAAACAGAATTGCACAACTCAAGTTATAGTGGTCTGAGACCACATTGCTCGCTATGGCGAGTGGTTCTGCTCACCTCGCGAGTTGCTGCCTAGCATTCTGTTACTACTCGCTGCGGCGAGTGGTTCTACTCGCCTCGCGCGCATTAAAGGTCGCTCGCCACGGCGAGCTAAGTTGCTCGCCTCGCGAGCACTACATGGTTCCGTTACTCGCTGTGGCGAGTGGTTTTGCTCGCCTCGCGAGCGATGCCGTTCTGCTCGCCACGGCGAACTATCGCAGAACAGGGTACGGGTTCGCTCAATCTCTCGCCAAAACTCATCCAATCCCTCATGTTATGCCTCTAATCCTTCAGAATTATGATCCTAGTGATTAACCTAGGTTCTGTAACACGTTTTTACAGCAAATTGCATCATTCATACATCAATTCATCAAAAATCCATTTAACCCTAACTTAAGAACTCCCTCAAAAACTCTTCCCAATCCCTTAGTTAATCATAAACAATGAATGACATGTTAATATAATCGAAGCTAGGCTCACCCTTACCTGGTAAGTTTGCAGAATTGGGGTTCCCTCTTCTCTGGCCACTTTTCTCCCTTTTTGCAAAAGTCTGTAATACGTACTGACTCTTTCTCTAAACCTAATTCCCTTCTTATACCTCTTTTCTAATCTCACTTATCCCACAAAACTCTATCTTATTATAATAACAACTCCACCTCTCAAAATTATTGTTATAATAGCACATCTTTATTTTTATATAAATATATATATATATATATATATATATATATTAACATCACATATCTTATTTTATTAAACAATAAAATAAGCATCACATCACAGCATGGTCTCATACGTCACAAACATCATCTAAATCATATAATATATAATAATATACTATATACTCTAATAAAATAATTAAATAAACAAAGTGGGCGTTACAGTTAGAATCTAATAAGCGCCACATGTAACAACCCGATTTTCGTCAGATTTACTTTAATTAATTTTTATATGTGTTTATATATGCTTGTATGTGATTAATTGCCTATGTGTGTATTTTGATTGGGATTATTGGAATTCGGTGTTAAAAGGGTATTTTGGTCATTTTGGACTTGGGGGTATTTTAGTCTTTTAGTGAGTAATGATAAATTAGTAATTTCATGGTGAGGATTATTTTTAGTGTTTCAAGTGGAAGCTGTTATTACTACTAAGTTACTAAGTGGGTTGTGGTAACTGGTTAAGAGACGTTATTTATTAGTTATCTTTTTACCGCGAGTGAATAGAAATTTTGTGGTTAATGAATTAGAACCTTTGTGAGTTAGGCCCATTAAGTGGTAAGACTTTATAAACTCATGTCATGAGAGAATTACGGTTACATCATTCATTCACAAAATTTAGAAAGAGGTAGAGAGAGAGAGAGAAAGTGCTAGAGAAGAGAAGAATATGGTTAGAGGGAGAAGCTTGTAGATCAAGAGGAGATTAGAGCTTCAAGGAGGTAAATTGAAGTTAAATCTAGGGTTGTGATCCTTTAAGGTAAGGAGGCTAGTATTTTATCATAATCTCTTAAGAATAATATCTTTTTCTATCTCAATTCAAAAGTGCTTAATTGTGAAAAGTTATTATTGTGAACTTATTTGATGAAATTCGTGTTCTTATGATATTATTATGTTTCGGTATGTGAATTGATTGTTAATTGAGTTGTCAATATGAAAATTGCATGCTCAAGTGATATGAAATTGATTACTTTGTGAATTGTGATGTTGTGTTGTTGAATTGAGGTTGAATTCATGATTGTGAGTTGTGATTGTTGTTAAGTGTTGTTGTTGATGCTATATCATGGATTAGGTACAAATCTTGTGGAATTGTTATGGTTGAATTGAGTTGTTCTTGAAGTTTTATGAAAAATGTGTGAAATGGTGATTTGTGATGGGATGATGTTTTGATTCAAGTTTTATATGGATTTGAATGTCTTTTTATGTTTATAAATGTTTAGATAAACTTTGGGAACAAATTTGGGCATTGGGGAATCAAAATTGGGGTTTTGGAGTAAATATGAAGATTTTTTCCGAGAGCTGAATTTTTAAAAACTGTCACAACTCGCCATGGTAAGTTGAAGGCGAGTGGGAGGCGAGTAACATCTGTGTCAACTCGCCATGGCGAGTGATTTGGTGGCCATGGCGAGTTGCATAGTACAACAGCTCGTATTTTTTCGTTTTTAGGGTTTTGGGTCGACCCAAATCATTCCAAACTGATTCCTTTGATGCAATTAAATGTAATTGAGCTTTCTAAACCTCTATAAACATCAAGTGAATTAATTTGGACTTGGTTTGAGAATTCGCACCTCAAGCTTTTGAAGAACATTAAAACATCAATTTTTCTGAAACGTGTTTCTCTTAAGGAAAAGAGGAAAGGTTAAGGTTATATAATGTTTATATGATTTTTAAAAATGGTTGTGATTGGTTTCGTTGAGTCTTAACTGGTTTTGCTTTGGAAATGGAATTATTTTGGAAAAATGATAAAGAGAGACGAACTTTGTGATTTTGATGCTTTCGTCGTAATTGGCCGGTGAAACGCACATGTATACTCAACTGCACTCATATGTGATCTAAGAGTATACATAGTTGAGGCATTAGTGTTGGTTTACTTGGTTTTGATTTAATTGTCTCAAGTGTTTTATAGTTGTAAAATGATAGACGGATTTTGTCGAAAATAATCCTTAAGGCCACTTTACAAATCTTTTGTGAATAACTTTATATGATTTATGAAGGTGTGTGAATGATGGATAGATGTTGAATATGATGTTTATCATGATTTGATGTACTTTCTCCTTTACTTGAATTGTGGGAAATTATATGGATTGTGGAGTTATAATAATGTTGTTGATGTTGATTAGTTGCATATATGCTAATTGATGGTGATATTGTTGGCGAGTGCATATATGTTAAATGATGATTTGTGTTGGTGAACGTGTTGTGAATATATGTAAGGTGTATCATATGTTCATGCATGCGTCTTAGGATGTTTACATCCAATGGTGTGATTTGAATACTTTGTATTCAATGGCTTAGGATATTTATATTCAATGGTGTAATTTGAATACTTGTATTCAATGGTTATGATGTGTTTGTTGCATCATGAGGTGACGACATGTTGTTGTTGTTGATGGTACCATGTCCATATAGGAGTCATGTCTAAGCGTGTAGTACGTTCTTGCATGAGTCCTAATTGCCTATGTGTTTGGTGTTTGATATACTTGGTGCTTAATGATCGGTGATTGCATAATTGCAATGTGATGAATTGTTGATGTTTATGATTAATGTTGACAGTTGAATTATATCTTAACTTGAATTATTTGATGTTTAGTTTGATGATTGTATTTCATTAATTCTTAATGATTATATTGATGTGAAGCTAACCCCCAGTGGTCTGTGGTGGACCGCCTACCTATCTGTATGGACTGGTAAGAAAGGAAAGAGTGTAGACAGGCAAAGAGGTCAGGACAGACTTGAGAAGAACCAACCGGCAAAGAGGTCAGGTCAGGACAGACTTAATGGTATTCAAATCTGGTTCCCAAAACGCTAACCTCCTAGGATCGCCTCCAATCGAGAGGCCCAGATACATGAGCAAAACCTTTCCCACCTTACAATTCAGGATAGGTGCCGCCTCATTCAGCCATGAATCCGCGATATTAATTCCAACCAATAAACTTTTAAGAAAATTCACTATCAGACCATACATCACCGCAAACAAAGACAAAACCGCGCGCAAAGCTTTCACATTTTTCCAACTCTTGATACCAAATAACAACATGAAATTTGTGAACTGAAGATGGGAAACCACAACTGTATTTGTGTCACCAACCCCGAAACCTGTAAATACACTATTCTCAACCATCGAACTCATCATTACTTTCAAACCCTCAGCCGCCAATAAGAACATAAAATGAGAGAGAGGGTCGCCTTTACGCAGACCCCTCTTTAGAGGAAACTCATCTGTAGCACTTCCATTAACTAGCACTGAAGCACTAGTTGTAGTCACACATTCTTTGATTCATTTTCTCCAAAAAACCGGGAACGCCATTTTACACATTACCGCGTCTAAATACGGGGTCCACCGAATCGTAAGCTTTTTCAAAATCAACTTTAAAAAGCATCAATTCCTTCTTAGACGTACGTGCCTCATATACCACCTCATTAGCAATAAGAATTCCATCTAGAATCTGTCTATCTTTTTCAAAAGCAGTCTTAGTCTCCGATATGACACTTCCCATAACCATTCTCAGACGGTTAGCTAACACTTTCGACAAAATTTTGTACAAACAACCAACCAAAGAAATAGGCCAAAAATCATTTAATCTATGAGGACTGTCAACTTTAGGAATAAGAGCTATAAAAGTAGTATTTATACCTCTAGTCAATTTTCTATTCCTGTGAAAATATGCTCTAAATCGCATTACATCCTCTTTTAACTCTTCCCAAAACTCTTTAATGAAGCTAAAATTCATACCATCCGGTCCAAGACTTTTAAAGCGTTCACAATCCCAACCCGCGGCTTTAACTTCAGCAACTAAAAACGGTTTGATTAAATCACTTCCCTCCACATGAGATAAATTTTGAAATGCTAAGTTATCGACACCCGGACTGGTTGTAGTTTGAGCCTCAAAGTGATCACGAAAATGGGAAAAAATGGCATTCCGAATAGGTTGAACCCATTCCACAAGAGAACCATTCACCATAAGCGATACTATGGAATTACGCCTCCGTCGACTAGAGATGAATGAATGGAAATATTTAGAATTAGCATCTCCATCCTTCAACCAAAGTAATTGTGACTGCTGCCAACTGATACTAGTATTAACGCGTGACAGAGAGTGAATGTCATGCCTAATACCCTTCATTTCCTCAATTTCTTTGGCTGGCAACCCACCATTCTCCCCTTTGTCGTCGAACTCATCTCGTCGGGCTTTTAAAGAATCAAGCTTTCCTGGAATATTTTTAGCATGTACTGAATACCACTCCTTCAGAGCTGACTTAATCAATTTCAACTTTTCTTTAAGCACATAACCGCTTAATCCCTCAATCTGAAAGGAATGCCACTTATCTCTCATGAACTGCTTGTAACCCGACATATCTTGCCAACATTTCAACATTCTAGAAGGATGAGGACCCTAGTTTTCCTCATCAACAGACAACTGAAGCAGACAATAATCAGAGAGACCCCGAAGAAGGGCTGCCTGGAAACAATTAGGCCATTGTAAACACCATTCTTCAGAGAACAAAAACCGGTCTATCCTACAAATAGAAGTACCATCTCCCTTAAACCACATGTATTTGTGACCACATAACAGCAAATCTATCAACCCGTTGTCATCAATAAAAAGGCTGAAGTGGTGACTATCATTCGCTACACCATTACCCTTAGAGACCGTCTTTTCTCCACACACACCTTTTGATCCCTTAGTAACTGCAATCTCGCTGACAAAGATGCCCATAGCTCTTGTTTTGCCCTCAGCTCACAAGGAGCATAAATGTTGAACAAGTAAAACTCCTCAATTGTCCGGATAAATCTGTCATGAATTTGGAGCACATGATCCTGACTAATAGAAGACCACACCTCCACTTCTGATGTATCCCACACAGTTAACAACCCCTCCACCGGTATCAACACTGGTCCTATAACAACCTGCTTCGAGACAATACATTAAACTTGTTATGAGTGTCGCCTTTAAATGAGACACCGATAACTTCTCCTATACCTTGTATGTCATCTGCCGCTGCCTCCTTATTCCCTCTTAACACCATCTAATTTTTCCAATCATTATTCACCGACGCCATAGATGATGATTTATTGTTGGAACTTTGATTTACCATCTCCAAAGACTTTGTTACTCTCTCTCTCTTTTCCATTGGCGGTTCCGGATTTTTTGTTTCAAGACTTTCATAACTTTGGAATTTTTCAAAACTTTCATAACCTCTTCTCTATCTTTGCTAGGTAACCTTGCCAGTTTTTTTAGAGTAAGCACCGAATGTCGAAGCACCCCTCCCGCTTTCTTTTTGCTTGCGTGAGGCATGTTTCCCCGCCATTATCACCGCTTTCCTTCAAAACCTTCTTCATACGTTTCGTTTTTGAAGAAATAAGGCCGACATTCCCTTGTTGAATATTATGTAACCACTCCACACTCCACAGAACAGAGCGTGAAGACCTGACATCATCATGAGAACACGCGGTCGATTTGATTTTTTGTTTCCTAGATACCCACACTTCATTAACATTGGGTGCAACCAACTTTTAAAAAATTTGGACCATTTCTCGATTTGTGCGTGTCATCCTTGTATGTCACATTAAATATAGATATTTACGCTTAGAACGAGATTTTTGTGGCACATTAAATATATATTTTTCTTTCGGTGGATTGATAACCATTGTATGTAACATATGGGTTATAACTTTGCATAATTTAAAATTTTAAAATTAAGTCTGACAAAACTTTGTAAAACTACCACTAATATGTATGACTTTTTTTAGAGCATAATATGTATGACTTTTTTTAGAGCATAATGTAAGACTTAAGTAGTCTAAATTTATATATTTACAATTTAGTCATATATTGAATGTGATATTTTTCCAAGGTCAATTTTATGATATTCTTTTACATGCATGGGCTTGAGATCAAATTTTTGACTTAACAATAGTGAGTTTTGAATTACGGTGAAAGAACTAAATTAATAATTTGATGAACTAGAAAATTCAATCTAAACTAATCAAATATATAGTTTATGATCAAACTAAATCAAGTCAATGAAATCTCTATTAATTTTGTTATGTTTCATTGATTTGGTTTAGTTTGATCTTGAACTAATAGATAGTTCAATCTAAACTAATCAAATATATATTTTTTTGACAAAAAACTAATCAAATATATATATATATATATATATAGTTCAATATCAAATTAAACTAAATCAATGATAAGGTAATTTATCATTCATTAATTTATTCTGTCAAAATACTTAATTATTATTTTATTACTATCAATTTTCTATGTAATAATCGACTTTTTTTCTCAAATAAAAGGATAATTAAATTGTTATAATTTTGACTTTTGAGAATATAAAACATATCAAAATGCCTCTATTGAATGATATCTTGGTTAAAAAAATAGTATTAAAGGGAGATTATTATTAATATTATTTTTTGAAGCAAAGGGAGATTATTATTATTATTATAATAATGTTGTTTATTTATGGGTTTCTGGCACCAGGTTCACATGGTTTTACACGACACGAGTGACATCACTTCACTATAAAATAAGAAAAAGGGAAATGTTAACTAGTGCCATGAGGCACTAGTTAAGGTCTTTAAAGAGTAATTTATCATGAAAAATGTGTAATCAATGCATCGGAAATCAAAATAGTTGATTTTTTATAAAATAATTTCTTCTCTTAGAATCCTTAAAGAGTGCCCCGGGACACTCGTTCCATAAGAAAAATGATAAACAAAGGGTTGAGGGTTCAAGTGCTTCAACTTTCTCTCAATTAATAATAACATAGTGCCTTCTACTATTTTCCATTACTGGTAGCAGCGAGCAAATAACATGTATTATGTTTTTAGAAGATCAAAATGATGCTAGGGTCACCCATAATTCTGGTTTGTACAATTTAGATAAGGATTATTTTAATAATTTATTTGAGAAAAAATCAAGCATGCGTGACCCTCTGATTAATGATGTTATGTCTTTTATTCTTTGCTTAATACATTTTGTTTTCCTGCCACTCTTAATAACATGACTAATATTGGACTTATCCCTAACGGTGATTTGCAGAAGACTGTAGAAAACTGGTAAACCAATTTCTCTTTATAAAGTGTTTCATAAATTGGTTTCAAAAGTTCTTGCAAGCAAGTTGAATTTTTTTCTTGAGAAGTGCATCTGAGATAGTCAATCTACCTTTGTACCTGGAAGATTTATTCTTGATAATGCTATGGTGGTAATCGAGATTATGCATTACATGCATGAAAACTAAAACAAAACGTAATGATGGTTGTGTGGCACTCAAGCTTGATATTATCAAAGCTTAGAATCAAATTGATTGGAAATATCTGAAAGAGGTTATGGTGAAGATGAGATTTGTGCAATAGTGGGTGAATTGGTTTATGATGTGCATGGAATCATTTTACTATTTGCTAATTATATTGTTAGATAAGGAGACCTTCTATCTCCTTACTTATGTAATATCTGTGCTTAAGGGCTACCATCCCTCATCTGTCAAGGTCGAGGGTCGAGGCGATATTTATAGAGCAAAAATATACAAAAATTCTCCATTAATCGCTTATTATTTGCATATGATTGTTTTTTCATTTTTCAGGGAGATTGAGGATGAAGTGAAACGACAAAATTCAATTTTATCAATGATAGAGTATTTATCCAAATATTACATGAATAGTAAATTTTTGGCATCATTTTTTGGTTATAACCCAAGACATAAATGAAAGAGCATTTTTAATGCAAAATTCATTGTGCATGCGGGATCCCGTTGGTGCATTGGTTTAGATTCAAATATATCTATATAGGAGGAACTTTGGTTGTTTGATGGCAGTCGCATATCAACAGTTGTAAAGAAAGAGGAAATAATGAGAGATGTTTAGTAAAGAATTTATATAGGCTTTGTGTCGATGAACTCATTGATACTTCCCACTTACATCAACTTGACTATTAGGATGGAATTTGGCGTTCAAAAGTTCCTCACGCTCGTCCTCAACTGAATTTTCAAAAATTCCCCGCGTGAGTTAACTCACGCAGGTGTATGACCCAGCATAACTTAAATCACGTTCGGCACATGACTTAAGTCAACGTGAGTTAACTCACACATGTTATAATCCATTGTGAGTTAACTCATGTAGTAGGTTATATTTCAGCTTACCGAGCTTGAGTTAATTCACACGAAAGTATTTTGGTATGAGAGTGAGTGTTTTTTGTTGGGGTGAAGAGCAATTTTCATATAATTTTGTAAGAAGTTTTGATGCTAATTATGAAGATATAGGTCATATATTCTTTGCATGCCCATTAGCCAGCTAAAAGATTATGGTAAGAAACTGATAGGGCTTTTCTTAGAGAAGAAAGTGCAGCTGCGACTAAATTTTTAGTTGTTGCAACAATTATCTCAGCTTAATGCAAATAAAATGGCAGTCGTTATGAAGAAAAAAATCTCAATTTTTAGTTGTGGAGCATATGGAAGGATAAAAATCTAAAATTATGAAGAAAAAAAAAGTGATAGAAACTAGTATAGAAATATTGGATAAAGAAATGCATTTGCTTGAAGATTGGAATGAAGCTAATTTGCATCACATCACATGGTCATTCACACAGTCATTCAGATGCTGCAAATTCTTTTATTGTGAGCTCAAACAAATTAGAATTGTTTCATATGGATGTTCAATTGTAGAAATTGAATAGGGGCAAGTTCACGTAGATGTAGAGGAAGCTTTGGGTATTTTTCATGCACTCCAATGGAAACATTGTGGGATTTTGGTCTTGATTCTAAGAAGGTGGTCGAATATTTGAACAAGGATATTGATAATGTCACTGAATTTTGAGTCTTTATAAATAAATAAATATTATTGAAAAGAGAGACTTCATTGATTGAAATTATGTGACCAACTGTTTTAATAAATAAAGAAGAAAAAGATTTTCCGTGAATGTACACATATATAAAATATTTTCCATATTAGATTTTGTATTGCAATTAACCTATATATAAAACTGATCTGCAAGATGAATAAGATTGTCTAACTCGTCTTTTTTATTTCAAAAATTTATACTCTCTTCCTCTTTAATAAGTAGACTCTAGTTTTTCTCTCTAGGTTTTCGCTTCCCATTTCTTCATTGAGGGGAGATTTTGGATCAATTTTTGACCTGAAATCATCCTTATTCATCTTTTTCTAGTTCATTTCAATCTAAATAAGTGATTTTCACATAAATCTAGTATTTTTTTCTTCATGATTTTGTCGTCCGAGCGTGGTGGTGTGTTGTTCGTCGTCTTGTGCGATGTTGTTTGATTCTCGTCTTGTTGCGGTGTTCATTTGATTTATATTGAAAGAACGATTATTCGATCAAAGATTTGGGTGTCGACATTGCAGATCCGGAGACATAGATATTCCGGTCACTTTAATTTTATCATATATTTTTGTAGGCATTATGTTGTTATATTTTATCAACTTGGATGGAGTGAGTCTGTTCGCAGATTCATCATTTACATTTTTAACGGTGTTGGATGATGTACTCTATCCATTTGAACGAATGAATATCTTGTTTTGTTTTTATCAACAAAAAAACAATTTGAATACTGCTCTTCCCCCTGCACAAAACACTCGCGCCCTGCAGCCATGTAAAAAATGCCCCTGCTCTAGTTAACTCACGCTGCGCAAGTTAACTCACGCTAGTTTTTATCTGCTTCAATTCAATATGTATCTATGCGATCAAAAGCAAGAGCAGCAAGCAAATATCCAAGAACATGCTTCAACATGTAGCAAGCTAATTATGTCCAAACAGTTAATTATGTCATTGCTTCAACACGTAGCAAGCAACAAATACCTTTACGTCTTCTCCAATTTGGCATGTGGCAAGATTCCAAGAGCATGTTTGTTAACTATGTATGTATGTGATTCTTGAATATAAGCTAAGTGTTGGAATGATAATAATAATAGGCATAAATTAATCAACTAGATAGTATTCATCTTTCACTTTTGAAATTTGAAAACTAGCGTGAGTTAACTCACGCAGGTGTTAACTCCTGCTGCATGACTTAACTCACGCTGCGTGACTTAAGTTGCGCAGATTTTAACACATGTATTAGTTAACTAGCGCAGGGATATTTTGGTCAGCTTGGCTGAGTGGGGGCGAAACTTGTTGGGTGAAGAGCGGTAACCAAACAATTTTAGTATACAAAAGTCCAATGGGTCAGGTTTAGCTTCAATTCCATTTTTAGAAGAAAATTGCTTTTCGAACATCAATAAGTTCCTAATAACACATGGAAAATACTAAATTGCCCCTCAGCAGTAGTTAACTGCCGTTTGCATATCTGACAGCAGTTAACTACCGCTGAGGTCAGCGTTAGTTAACTACTGCTGCGATCTGGGATTTAAAGAACGCAGCAAACCCAGTTTCTGGTTACATGAACACATGCAATACACTTCCAATTTCATACCAAAATCACCCAATCCTTCATTTGCACGATAATCATCCTAATTTCTTCAAGTAAATCACAAGTAAGTCATTTTCTTTCTATTTACATGCAATGTAGGTTGTTTAGAACTTTATTTTACTTAATTTTGAGCAAAATGTTAGTTTTCGGTTAGTTTAGAAAATCGCAAATTAAGCATAATTTAGATGTAATAATGTATGATTGTTGTTGGCATTGTTGTTTAGAGTAGGTTTAGGTACAATGTAATTGTTTTGATGTTGAATTAACACTATTTGTGCTAGTAATTTGGAATGCACTTAAGATGTGTGATGAAATGCCTAAGTGAGATATTCTTGTTTTTTTTTTGTGTTATTTTTTTGTAAATATGTTAAATTTTATAATCAATATATGTTATAATGATTATAAGTTTGTATTTTTTTCTTTTTTTGCAAGTTTGATTGGTTTGGACATAATGATAGAATAACCATATATGCCTAAATACATTGTCCACTTATTTATGTTTTTTTGATTTTGTTTTTGCATAGATATGCCTGGGGAGGAGGACGAGCAGCAGCGGCGTATTAGAGAGGGTAGGATGCGCAAAGGTAAACATGCGACTACCGCTAGCCATCAGAAGGAGTGGTAGGAGGTAAACTCGTATGTCCCAAAGACCCGGAGACGTATGGACGTGGGGCTAGATGGAGAGGGCTCGAGCTCACGGTCACAGATGGATTACTCGCAGGTGGTTGATCCGATACAAGTGCATGAGTATTTCGGGTATGCAGAGGGATTTGATGGATATGATCGGATGCAGGAGGACGCTATTTATTATCAGTCGGAGGAGGAGGCATCTCGGTTTTTTCAGCAGAGGAGGTGGCACAGGGCGAGGATGATGAGGCCGAGGATGACGACGGTCATGTGCATGCGCTTGCGCCTGAGCCCGAGCTTAGGCAACATCGTGACCGTGATGAGGTGTCACATGACGTGCCTATTGTAGGGCCTCCCTTTCCTGGAGGTCCTCGGGACACGACATTGTTGTCCAACTACGCGAAGCACGTGGCGATCCCTCTCTGGGTGAACAATAAAAATGTAAGTGTTTTAATTCCTTAAATTTTTTATTAAATGTTAAAATGTTAAATTCTTTAGTGATTTAAATGTTAAAATGTATTATTATAAATTCTTTAGTTATTTAAATGTTAAAATGTTATATTAAATGTTATTTAAATTCTTTAGTTATTAAATGTTACATTAAATGTTAAAATGTTATATTAAATGTTAAAATGTTTTAGGTGATTTAGTTATTTAGTTAATAAGTATTAAATGTTTGTGATTTATTTTTAGGTGATTTAAAGTGGTTAAATTTTGTAGTGATAATTTTTAATTGATTTGATTTTCAGATGTGGTATGATAAGGAGTATCGCAGTGTAAATTCAGGGAGAAAGGTGAGAGAGATTTCTAAGCCGGAGGAGAATTTTAGGTGGTTTTGGGATCCTATGGAGGCGTCTGACTTAAATGATCTGATATACATCGGGTATTCGAGTGTGACCCATGTCATGATACGTGCTCTTTGCGAGAGGTGGCACACGAAGATCAGTAGTTTTCATGTACATGTGAGGGAGATGACGATCACTTTGGACGATGTGTCTAATCTCCTCCACCTTCCCATTGAGGGCCGCATGCTGGACCATGATGCGGTAGTGGATCGGGACCATGGGATTACATTGATGACTAGGTCTCTCACCTTCGGATTATCCCACCTGATGACATATCTCCTCCCAGGCCAACGAACCGGGAGCAGCTTATAGAGGAGGAACATGCCAGAGAGATCCATGTCACATTGACGATCATCAGGGATGTCGTGCATATATCAGATAATGTTGTGGCCATGAGCGTTGAGATGACTAAAGAGGAGTTGGTATAGGAGATGATCCGGATTGGCAATACTGCTCGCCCTTCCCTTATGCATCAGATTGCCATGCAGCGCAGGGGGCATAGGCATCGTAGGCAGCGGGGTTGATTAGCATTAGGCTTTTTTATGTACATTTTGACTATGGTGATTGTGATGTATTATTATGAAATTTTCGTACCTTGTGATATTTCTATAACATTTTCGTACCTTTTATATTATTTCTTGCGTTTTATTTTTATCATGTTAAAATTATTTTTACTTTTCATATGTTTTAGAATTGATGAATGAGAAATTGAATGAAAATGATTGAAAAAGTGTGTTCAAAATGGTATGTATAAAGAGGATCAACTGTGGGGGAAAAGAGAAGGAGAAAGCTATTAATTGTTTGAACCAGGAACGCAGCGGTAGTTAACTACTGCGGGGGATTTTGTATTTTCCTTGTGTTAAAAGAAACTTATTGAAGTCAGCAAAGCAATTTTCTTTTTTAGAATGGTTGGCCCAGATGTCATCCAAGGATTCCCTATCAATTTGTAGGGATATAGCAACATGCATACACATGATATCCCACTTTTTTCACAAACGTGGTTTTGCAACATTTTCAACGGAAAAAATCAAAGATGTTACGTGTGATTGTCTTGTTATACTGTCTATATATGATTTGGACATGAAGAGATGAATGGTAACTCTCGATCATCCACGATCTTCAGCTGATGAGATAACACAATTGAGCTAAACGTAGATACATAGTATCCTATAATGATATGGAAAATATTAACAAGCACTCCTAAAATACATGTTAAAGAATCGAATATAATAAAATCATTTGAAACTTGTGTAGTGAACCTCCTACGAATATTATCTTTTTAGTATATATTTTTTAACAAATATTTCTAGACACTAATTACTATGATCCTAAACTTGATTAGGATTATAATATTATATAATGGAAAAAGGCTATGACGACCCTAAACTTGTTTAGCATCTAATATTGGATAAGGTCTCATTTTCTCAAGGGAACCAATAGTTTTTCTTCCAGTTAAATATAAATATATATATATATATATATATATATATATATATATATATATGCAAGAAGCTTTAGGGGTTCCTTTTCTCTAGATGAACTGAGAGCCATGCTTAATTTTTCTCTTTTATAAGTTTGATCCACTATCTTTAATGTTTTTTTAAATAGTCTAGTGGATAGAAATTTACCTCTTAAAATGAATATATGTAGGATGTTTGAGGTTTAAACTTCGACCCCTGCATGTATTATAAGTGGAGTGTCCTTACCAACTCAGTTAAACTCAACAAGAATTGTTTTCTCCAATTCTCTAATATGGTTTCATTAAAATACTGAACTATGTTATGCTTTTCTAATTTAATATTAAATTAATTGTTAAAAAATGAAATCTACATATATCACAAGATCTATAATATATTTTTTGCTTTGGTTTTTAGATTAACTAAGTTTTTTTCCTCAAAAAAAAGATTAACTAAGTTTTTAAAAAATGGGACATATTACTGATAGTGTAAAATAATTTTACATCGTAGATAAATAACAACCTTGTATTCCATCAATTAACCCATTTCATCCGACTTTAGTGGTATGCAATGAATAATAGATCCTTTCTATTTGTAGCCCAATGTATAATTAATTTTCACCGACTATACACATCCATCCATTAAAATTATAAGCTTTTGAATAACCTTGAAAATGAATGGATTATATTAATCACTAAGCTATAATGAAAATAATATTCAAATGACTTTAGGCCACTATTAATTTAGTTTGGGGCACTTAAAATTTCATGCATGGTTCTAAGAATAGGAGGGATGAAACCGTTGTCTTCATATAAAGGAGTCTTCTTTAGACTTACTCAACTGATATTATTGAGATATATTTATTGGAGACTTGTGTTGTTGGAGATGAATTCAACTACACACAATCGCAAATTATTAAATTGGAGCTATAAACTACACACAACTCGATTCATTTTTGTTGATGCAAAACTGATTGTGTATGTGAATCACTTCTCAAATATCACTTGGCTTTTTTTTTAAAAAGTTTGATGTTGATTACTTTATCATATATGTTGTAGATTGTTTGTTGTTCTTGTTGATGAAGAAAATTATTGTAGAATTATCTATTTTCTTTGCCACTATTATTTGCAGCTTTAGGCTTTTTTAGTTAAACTTTGGAAGTCGCTATAAGTTTTGTTATTATATGATCATTTTCAATGCATTTCACATACTATAAAACAAGATAATTACTAAGCTAAATAAATATTTTTGTGACTTTCTTTTTCCTTAATTTGGTCGAGTACTTTTGTGAGAGATAAAACATAGATTCTAGATAAGGGCTTATATTATTTAAAGCATCTTCTACTTCAAGTTCATGTGAGTTTTTTCTTTAAGATATGGTTGCTGTAATAATATTTTAAGGGGTTGCTTGCAACAGTCACGACACGTTCAATATGTAGCAAAGAGCCATGCAACAAATGAAGCACCATCATTGAGAATCTTCCAACATACAAATTCATACAATATAGAAGCACTTGAGTATTAACTATTAAGGTAGACCCTAATCTTTATCAAGTTTTCTTGCAAGAATTATCTTTGTAAGCTACCTTAACACTTCATATAGGATGTTTGTCGAATCATGCAAGAGGATAAGGCTCATAAATGTATAGCTCGGATTATAATTGTTTGTGAATCCTCATCTGATGTTTGTCATACACATTTCCCTTTTATTTGTTGCATCTACTTACCGTGTTTCCTTCTTAAATCCTAATTCTACATTTTCGTAACTCCTTTTACCACAAACATGTTTTAATTTTAAATAATTCTTGTGACTTCTTAGAGCATCAACAATGAAAACATCCATTTCTAGGTACTTAAATGAGTTTGATTTGTACATATCATTCATTATAATTTTTTAATAGTAGTAACTTATAAACACTCAATCTCTTCATTTCAGCATCTCACAAAAATTTCTTAAATGATTCCACTAACTAACTATCAATAATTTTATATCATTACATTTTAATTTTTTAGTATTAAAAAAGTGTGTGCAAGAATGATTAATTTAATGGAAAATATTGTGGATCCCACTTAAAGATGAGATGCTTGCTTGAGACCCTGGGTCCTATAGAACCTCCAAAAAAAAAATCTCCCTAACGAAGATACATGATAAGTACCAGGTCTTAAATGTTTGAGACCTTCCCATTAAAGATGGTCTTGTAGCGCTCAATTGTTCATGCTAAAAGGCAATCTAAAGATTTTCTAACGATAGAATGCTCCGACCTCTTTATCATTAATGCACCAATTACATGCTAAAGGTCGCTCTTTATTTTCTTATTCATTTGCATAGTAGATTTTAATTACACACCACTTATTGTGTGATGCAACCAACCTTTAGCGCACATATTTATTGCACTACTTCAAAGCTAAATATTGTGATTCTTCAATATATTTGGTGTTTCATTTTTCAGCTTATCTACCCTTCCTTCTCAAGTGAGATACCTTTTTGTGGTTAATATAATTTGCTATCTTCTGTTATTATATATTGTAATATTTGTTGAAAAAAAAATTTGGTTATTAATTTATTATTTGTTGCTTCCCAAAGATGTGGAACTAGTGTTTCCGTTGGAATGTATGCACCAAGTAATTTACATAGGCCAAATTGCAAATATCTTTACAATGATAAACAAACTTGATCTCACCACCAAAAAAAATATACTTGACACTACCAAAAAAAAACTCGATCTCCAATAATTTTAATATTCATCTTTCAAAAAAGTTAATATTAAATGGATATCACCTTACAATGTACACTATATAACCAATTTATAAATTTTCCTCAATATTACGTGTCAGAAAAGTAACCTAAATTTAATTAATTTTTATTTAATTTTATAAATGCAATCTTATCTACACGGTGGAATAAGCCTTCGATGTTATCTATACTATATAAAGAAAATTGGCTTAAAATACGAGTTTGGGCTGTCGTTTTCATTATCTATTTTACCTTTTATTTAAACTATTTAATTTACTATTTTATCCTTTAATAATATTATTTTAAATGGTAATTAAAAAGATTAAATCCTATTAAAATAGGAAATATCACACTACAATAGAAACAATATTGTCTATTTTACCTTTTTATGATTCCATGCCGGAATGGGAATTTATGTTGCCATAAAGTTATTCGTCGGATTATCGAACCTATGACAATGAACTTTGCTTGTTTCATGGTTGATTCGGGATTGTGTTTTGTTATTATTTTTTATTGATTTTTTCTGTGGTGGAATAGGGGAATGTGGTGGAGTTTATAATAAAAAGTTATATGATTTGTGTATGTCTCGATTTTTGTATGTTCATTGTTCCGGCAGTTTTCATTTTCTTTGGATATTCCATGATCTTACATAGACTTTTGAATTTGACAAGCATGTGGGCTACTGAAGTTCTTAAGTTCTTATGGTTCTCATGCAATGCATATTTGTCCACATGGACATGTATTTTTAGAAAAGAGATATCATAACTGCAGAGAAAAGAAGTTAAAATGAAAAAGCAAGCAACTAGAGGTAGCAAGGCTGAGCAAAAAGCTAAGAAAAAGCAAGTGGAGGAAGTGGTTTCTCAGCTTTTTGCTAAGCTCAAGGAGAAGCATGCCAAAGAACTGTCTGCGTTAGGCTATGGCAATGGTAACAGAAATGAAAAGAGCAACCTGGACAATTTGGTGAAGGCCATAGATGGGGTATCTGTTAGTAGTCAACCTGAGAATACAAAGGTCGGCAAGGCCAAACAGAGGAGTGACAAAAGAGCTCAACAAGAAGCAGAGAGAGAACTGAGAATCCAAGCAGAGCAGAATGACATTATAAGTGATCGCATGGTTGAAAATGAGAAACTCGAGAGGAAGTTAAAGCCTTTGTATGTGAAATAAAGTCTGATGGGCACTGCCTTTACAGAGCTGTTAAGAATCAATTGGCCCACCTCTTTGGGGGAAAATCTCCATATACATACCAATAACTTCGAGAAATGGCAGTTGCTTACATGAGGATGCATACATCAGATTTCCTCCCATTTTGTTTGTCCGGGAATTTGATTGAAGGTGATTCTGATGAATCGATTGCTCAAAAGTTTGAAAATTATTGCAAAGAAATAGAGTTCACGGCAATATGGGGAGGACAACTAGAGCTTGGTGCCTTGACTCCCTGCCTGAAGAAGCATATTATGATATTTTCAGGGTTCTGATGTGGAGATGGGGAAGGAGTATAAATCAGCTATGGTATTGAACCGTCTGGTTCCAATATCATGCTTTCTTACCATATGCATGCTTTTGGGCTTGGTGAGCATTATAATTTTGTGGTCTCAATCCAATATGATCAAATGAGACAAATATATCACATGGATGCTTATTATATCCATGTAGTGTTTTGCTTAAAATTGAAAACTTAGTTGTGATTTGTATGTGCCTATAGCTGCACATTTCTTAACTGTAATTAATACTTTATAATTTATGGATGCTTATCTATCAAATGCTCTTTTGATAAAAAAATAATAATAATTAATTCGTGTCTTTTTAAATTTAAATTTTATTTCTTTTATTTATTTGACTTTAATTTATTTTATTTTATTTTTTAAAATAAAAATTGGGAAGTGCATTACTGGCGGAAATTTCTGTCAGTAATGGAAATCTACATAAACATTACGGAAGGAGAAATCTGTTAGTAGTACTTGGAAGAATTTAGTAGGAAGTTTACAGATGGATTATTCCGTCAGTAATCGTTGGCGGAGCAATGCGTCAGTAATTATTAAGGGAATAATCCCTTAGTAATGTTTTGTCATAACTACCTCTCCATTAATGAGGGAAAATTCTGCCATTAACGTTAGTGACACAGTATTACTGGGGGATTTTTTTTGTCACCAATCCCTCAGTAATATCCATTACTGACATATTTTGTGCATTACTGCGGGTTAAGTTCTGCCAGTAATAGGCAAAATTCTTGTAGTGTATTTGTACTTATAATTTTAATCAAAATCTAAATACATATAAAATATCGTTCAAAATTTACACGCGTTAGACCAATAAAAAGAGCAAAAAGACATAAATAAAGTTTCATCCTATTTGTGACCCTTTTAGTTTTCTCTATTCATTCATATATAAAAAAAAAGTTTAGAAAATAAGTGGGTTTATTTTTAATAAAAATGTAACACCTCATTTTAATTCTATTATTTTAAATGATGTTTGAATATTGGTTATATGATTTTGCATGACTTATTTGATATATATATATATATATATATATATATATGATTTTATGCGAAAATATATGATTCATGTGTGATATATATATATATATATATATATATATATATATATATATATTATGTGTTATTTTATTATATAATTATTTTATTATTTAAAATAAAATATGAGAAGTAGAAATAAGTAGTAATATATTTATTTAGAATTAAGGGGGATTAATTGTAATTATGTGGATTAAGTGGGAGTTAAGGGAAAGAAAAAGGGGGTTATGTTTTGGGAGTTAGTAAGGAAAAAGTCAGAACAAACATTTTCACGTACAATTGAAAAAGAAAGAGAGTTTTGAGAGAAAGAGGAGAAAAACCAAGAGGCTAGGAGAAGAGCTAGGAAGGGATCAAAATTGTTGTAGGCTTTCAATTTTTGCTGAATTAAGGTAAGGGTGGGATTCCTTTCACTAATAATGTATATAATTCTGAAAATTTATGAATTGTGGTGTTCTTGGTTTTCTAGGTTTTAGAATTTTGTGTAATTTCTAAAATGGATGAATTGTGTTGTTTGATGCATGTTCCTATGTTGTTTTGATTGCTATATTGCCTATTTGACCTGTAAACATCACTGTAAATCATTTTGGGAGATTAAGGGATCAAAATTTGGGTTTTTGGGTGAAAAATGGTGAGAAATCGTCAAAAAACGGGGCCCAGTTCGCTTAAGCGAGCCCCAAGCGAACTTACAAGCGAAATTGGGGTTCCTCTCGGCGTGAATCTCGCTTAAGCAAGATTTGTCTCGCTTAAGCGAGATGTTCTCTGACAGCATTTCCTGTTTCGCGTTCTTGTGTTTTTTTCACACGTTTCTGTTTTGAATTAGCTTTCGGTGTAAACATGAAAGTTGTAGATAATTGAGTTAGCTTTCTAATGGCCTTGGTTTGACGTGTAAACTATTTTTAGATTTTGAGTTATGACGAAAATAGTCCAAGAGGGTATTCAGAAAATTTTAAGAAAACTTAGCATAACTAATTCTGAGTTAGTCCAAAACTTATGGTTGGTTTCCCAACTTCAAACTTAGGTATTAGGGATTTAGTTGAAGTGTTTTATGAGTATTTGGCTTATGTCTTATTGATCACACTTGCTTTGTTTTTGAAGAATGTTTTGGTCTGATATGAATGTAGTTGATTAATGTATATGTGTTATGTTGATGAATTCTGTCGTAAGAGTTGTTGTGTCAGATTTTGACTAAGTTGTGGAGTGTGTCATAAATGATTACGCACATATGTTGTTGTCGTAGATGTAGTTTTAGTTGTATGTTGATATACACAAGTCGAGTCCATTTGCATACTCATAACTGTTGGGGGCTTATGCCCTGGAATGCTTAGCATTCATACCGTTGGGGGCTTATGCCCTGGAATGTTTATCATTCACCTGTTGGGGGCTTATGCCTTGGGATGCTTTAACCATCCAACTGTTGGGGGTTTATGCCCTGGAATGCTTAGCATTCAACGCGCGTAAAATGGTACCACATGCATAATGCATTTGTCGTTGTCGATGTCGCATTGTCGTAGTCGTTGTCGTCGGTCATGTCGTTGGTGTTCATTGCTGATAATGACATTGTTGTTGCTGTTGTTTAATGTTGATGAAGATAATTATGTTGCTATTATATATGTGCATATTTATTCACATTATATATGAATTGAATAATGCCTGTTGTAAGATGTTGTTGTTTCATTGATTTGATGAATTATATATATTTATTATTGATCGTGTATCTCACCCCTTCTGCTTGAAAACGTTGCCTTCCCTATGGGTAACTTGCAGGTAACGAAGATTAGTAGGATGATTGACTCTGTGTCTAGGGCTCTGATACATATTAGGATGGAGGTCGTCGCGAATGTTTCCTTATTCTTTTATGTATCTTATCTATAAAAAGACTGTGTCGTGGGAGTTTATTATTGTTGAAAATAATATTTTATAACTGTTGAGGCCTTTGTGCCAGGATTATGTTGACGTTGAATTATAATTTTTGAAGATTTATTCCGCTGCAGTTTATGAGAATTTATGTTGTTTTTGAAATAAATAGTTTATTCCTATTTATGAAATTTTGAAAAATAGTGTAATACTCCGTTGTTGAAATACTCTGATATAATTATCTTTATTATTACGTCGTTGGGTGAACGGGGTGTTACAAAAAACATCTTATATTACGTTTTTATTCACAAAAGACATCTAGTGGAGGAGAAAGTCTACAATTCATTTAATGATCCAATCTCATGCTAAAGATCACTTGTTATTCTTATTCATGACTTCTCATATGTATGATTTATACTTTCACGCCACTAATTGTATGATGCAACCAACCTTTTAGTTCACATATTTATTGCACTACTTCAAAGCTAAATATTGTGATTCTTCAATGTGTTCAATTTTTCAGCTTATCTACCCTCCCTTATCAAGAGAGAAACCTTTTAATGGTTAATACAACTTGCTATATTTTGTTTTTTAGGGAACTTGTTATATTTTGTTATATATTGTAATATTTATTGAAAATTTCTTTTGGTTACTAATTTATTGTTTGTTGTTTCCCAAAGAAGTGTGTTTCCATTCCAATGTATCACACCAAGTAATTTACATACGTCAAATTGCAAACATCTATACGATGATAAACAAACTCGATCTCCAATAGTTATAATATTCATCTTTCAAAAAAGTTAATATTAAATGGATATCACCTTACAATGTACATTAAATAACCAATTTAAAAAATTTCCTTAATATTATGTGTCAAAAAGTAACCTAAATTTAATTAAATTTTATTTTAATTTTATAAATGCAATATTATCTACATGGTTGGAATAAGTTTTCGATCTTATATGATATAAATAAACTTCCATGTTATTCGTGACTGTTTAGTTTTCTCTCTGTTTTTTTTGTATAAAAGAATGCCAAAGGCCCATCGAAAAACTAAACATCTAATTGAACACGCCTAGGTGTTTTCTCTATTCATTCATATTAATTTTTTTTTTGAGAATAAGCGGGTTACATTTATTTTTAATAAAAACACGATGTATCACGTTTTTTCTTCATGTTTAAGGCATATTCTTCTGGCTGGTTCAAAACAAAATATAATAACCTTGCTTTTGATTATCACACATGGTGGATGAATCTTTTTAATTTCTTATAACAAATCCTTTTGTTTCTTGCAACGGTATCGTACTTGTTTATGATGTAACTATATATTTCTCTTTGCTTCTCTCTAGCACTTCTTGTACGGAGTACGTAAAAAATATTTTTTTATATAATTTCATTTTGTACTCTTAAAAAATTACTAAGACTTCATCCAACTTAAATACAAAAATTAAATCAATTTTATAATTAAACCCACGCACATACATCTAATATAATAATTAATAAATTTGAGCTAATTGTTTGTAGATAGGAAGTGACAAGATTTCAATGTAGCATGATGGGCTTCTATTGAGTTCCACGTCCCCATAAAGCTTGCATGAGAATAATTAAAAATATTTTTTAAAATAAAAAATAATAATATAAAAGAACGTCAATTTTAGGTCCATTCACATGTGACAGGAAGTGGTCCCCTCAATGCAAGATTGTCATTAAATCTTGTATCATTAACCTCATTAATGTTATTTGGTACATAATAAATCAAGCAAAGATTTCAACAAAATTTGATCCATTGAAAGTCTGCAATTAACATCATTATCTCTAACGTGTCTCTCTGCAGTAATAATACAAAGAAAACTTCTGCATCGACTATGTATGAATTCATAATTTTTAAAGCTTGCAAGGTAAATATCCACCTCCCAAAGCTTCAATAATTAAGGAAGTCATATGGACTCATCCAATTGAAAACTGGATGAAGGTCAACACTGATGGTGCAGCGGTTAAGAACCCGGATAGAGCAACTGCAGGAGGTATTTTTAGGGATCATAATGGGATGTGCAGTGGTTGTTTTGCTCAATTTATTGGTCCAGGTGACGCCTTGGTTGCAGAGTTACATGTTGCAATGATTGCAATTGAAATTGTTGTTGATAAAGGATTCACTAATTTTTATGGATGAAATCTGACTCTGAGTTAGTCATTCTAGCTTTCAAATCCTCCTTTGTGGTTCCTTGGCATTTGAAAGCTAGATGGGAAAATTGGTTATATCTAACTAGAAATATGAGTTTCTTTGTAACTCATATATAGAGAAGGAAAATTTCAGGTTTATTTCTTTGTTAGCTAACATGCCCAATTTCAGGTTTATTTCTTTTTGAAAGGTCTATGACCTACTCCCCTTTTCTGTGGTGTACTTCTACTTTTATATATATATATATATATATATATATATATATATATATATTGAATAGTGCTCCTTACATTACTCCTTTGTTTAAAAAATAACTTTGGGGCTTATGACAAAAGGAGACTCATTTTTCTTCAGTATTTTTAGGTTCCATCGACGTTGGGTTAGGACGCAAATATTCAATGCCATTAAATTGACACATACTAATATATAACAAAATTTTCAACCAATGTTAATTTCGCACCATTCACATTAAAAAAAAATACTCAGCGCCTCCAATAAATTGGTAAGCAAACCATTAAGTGATCCTATATGTACCAATAAATTGGTAAGCAAACCATTAAGAGATCCTATATGTATTTTCTGGTGTTCGCAATGGACCAAGATGAGAAGAAAACAACACTGGTTGTTATTGATGATAATCATCAAAAAGCACAAAAAGAAGAAGGTGGAGGAGGGAACATGTCACCTACTAACACTACATGATGAGTTAATAATCACTCAAATAAGAAGGCTTAATCATAGATTGAGGCTTTACCCCACAATTAAGCATATCAGAACTTACAAAATTTTGAAGATATAATGTAAACATATGACATTATTTTTTGCAATATATTTTTTAAAGCTTCAAATCCATTACTGTTTACTTTCTTCAAAAAAAAAAAAAAATTCATTATTGTTTACTAGCGTCTAAACGGGCACATGGAGTGCCTGTCTGTCAACTTTTTTTACTGAACTAACGTGTGAAAATATTATTCTCAAGTTTTCATCCACAACATTTTATTTATGAATTGGGACAAACATTTTTTCCCTCTTTTTTGGGAAAAAATAATAAAGACTGAAAGAGAAAGAGGGTGGGAGAGGGAGTAAAAACACAATGTCACTATGAGAAAAAAAGTTGTCACAAAAATTATCACAACAATACATGTACAAATATTATTCCTTTAGGATAATGCATGATTTACATCAAATAAAATGACAAATAGAATGGAGTCATGTTAACATTGGTACATACATAGAGACCTCCCTTTTTAAGGCCATATTTAGTGGCATGATTAAGTTGTCATTGATTCAACCCTCAAATGAAGAAAATGCATTACTTTTATAAACAACTAGCGAAAAGACGAGCACTCATGTGCCCGTTTTTCCGCTCTTTTTATTATGCTAATGTTTAAAAATTATTAACCGTGTTTTTTTATGAAATTTTAATTTTGATTAAAACTAAAAATATAAATGTTTGTTGGTTTCAAGTTATAACAAACAAAAATAATCATGATTATTTATTTTAATAACACTAACAACATAACAAAAAAAAATATAACCTAAATTCTTGCTTTCAAGTTATAGCATCAATTGTCTTTCTTCGTGTGAATTAGCATGAACATTTATCTCATATTAAATAGATGAATCAACTTCATTACAAACAAACTAATCATTCTGACGCATTCTAAACATTATAATGTTTGTAAGCTTTTCCTATTGCGTTAACATATGTTTAAAAATCCCTCAAAAAAAAAAACATGTTTACAAAAAATAACCTAATCAAGTATAAACATATGTTAGCATAATAGGAAAAAAAAGTGCCCGTCTACATGCTAGTGCACAAAATGAATGTTTCGGTGGTCTCTCATTGTCAAGTTGAAATAAAGAGTAAAATCAACAAAAAGTAAACTGTTTATCTCTTATTGTCCATTATAGTCACAAATGATCATTTATAACCAAATGACAAATATAGTCTACTAAAATGAAAGTATTTTTTCGCATGATCAACATATGATGGTACAATTGTATTTCATCAAAGGAACTACACATTTCTCAAATTATATATGCTTTGTTAAATAAATATCGGGTCTACGTATTATTGAGAAGCCAATATAGAATTAGAATTTTGTGATGAAGTGATTTATTTGTATAGGTCGAATATATTGATTCTTTCATAAGAAGAAAAAGTCATATATATTGATTATTTTTTCTTACAAAAAAAAAAACAAAAACAAAAGGTTGCAATGCAAATACATGAGACATAACATTCATTTTATAAGTAAATTCAAGTGATGAGAATTGATAAATCATATAAAGTCTAGGCATAAGAACCGTACTTTTTGCTGTGAACCATGAAATGCTAAGAAAGAATATTGTAACATACACTACCTTCAACACCTTTATCAAAAACTTGTTAACCCAAATAACTTGTGTCACCATTAATACAAAACAAAAATTTATCTTTCTTGTCTTCTCATGTTTCTTCCATGTCTTTTTCTCTCTTTCCGATGGATGATTTCGCGACTGCCATCGTGGTAGTCACGTTATTGCACTGAAATGGTAGCGATGCTATTGTTGATATTAATTTAAAACACAAAGAAATAAGTAAAATGAAAAGGCAAAGGAGATAAAGAAACTGCTCAAATGAAACCATTTGATCAGCAACACACAACATTCTCCTCTTCATTCAAAATTAACAACAAACCAAGTAATTGTAAAAAATAATATGTTAAATGCATACTCTGAAGTCATGAGGATTCCTATATAATTACCTTGTGTTTAGCAAAGTCAACACATTCTCTAAAATTATTCATGCCACTTTTATCATCACAATTTTTGTATAATTTTTCTTTTATGTTCAAGGAAAAGATGTTGTCAAACATCAAATAAGAGTAAGAGAAAGATGAATTTATTATATGTTGGCGGTAACAGCACCGAACTCTACCAACGTTAGTTTAAAGAAAACGTTGAAATTGAAAATGATTATAAAACTTGATTGACCCTTCAAAAAAAATTAAAACTTCATTGTAAAAAAAGGAGATATATACTTCTGTCGCACTTTTTTTGTCTCAAAGTTGCCTATTATCAAATATGCAAAGAGGAACAATTTATCGATGTGACAATGTGTTATTTGTTGTGTGCAGTTGTATTAGAAAAACTTGTTAACTTCATTCTTTGTTGTGCTTAGTTAAGAAAGAAATGAAAACTGTCAAGATCTATATTTCAGCGCATGAGTTAGTTTTCAATGTGTCCATATCTTTGAAATTTTGAATGGAATGTAGAGTAAAATGAATAATTCTCATAAAAAAAGGATAAAATAGGAAAGAAAATAGGCCGTGCCAATAGAATGTATTGCCTTTTTGTCCTCCAACAACCTGATCACACATGAGATGTTGATGCGATAGGGAGTCTTGTCGCATGGATGCTTTTATGACATGACAATTCCATTTTTTTTGCCTCCATTTTTTTTATTATCTGTTAAATCTCGTGAGCAAATGATACTCTTTCACACATTTTTCCTTTTTTTTCAACTAAATCAAATTTTAGAGATTGCTCACAAGATTGGTATGGTGATATTAAACAGTGTCACAACTATTAAGAAGCAATCTTGTTTATCGAGATTGATGTGACAATGGTCAATGGTGTCATAACTAACGAGAATCAGGTTTTTGTGGTAGCTAAGTTGGCAAAAACCATGTTGTCTCGTCTACTATCCTGATTATGGTCGGTACGATACGCTAAATGGTGTTACAACTATCGAGAAACAAGTTTATGTGGTTTGTGCATTGCCAAAACACATGTCACATCTATTATCGTGATTGTGACCAATATGATAACACTAAATGGTGTGATATCGAGAAAAGAGTTTATGTGGGTATGTGCATGATAAAAAGTACATCGTCTTATCCATTATCTTAGTTGTTCACAAGATTGGCATGGTACGTTAAATACTGTGAGACTTGTTTAGAAGTAAATCCACATATTTGATGCACTAAAAAAAAAATGCTTCATCACCTACAAAGGTTACAAATAAATTTGAAAAATCGAGAGAATTCTCAATAAGGATGATCCATTCTTGAAGATTGTTTACAAGGTTGGTATGTATAATAACACTAAATGGTGTCACAACTATCGAGAATCAAGTTTATATGGTAGGTACATTGGCAAAAAAAAACGTTTTTTTGTTTATTATCCTTATTGTGGTTGATATGATACGCTAAATGGTGTCACAATTATCAAGAAACAAGTTTATATGGTAGGAGCATTGACAAAAAAATATTGTATCGTCTATTATCTTGATTGTGGTTGGTATTATTACACTAAATAACGTCACATCGAGAAAAGAGTTTACATGATAGAGGCATTGACAAAAGGTGTGTCGTCTCATCTATTATCTTAATTGTTCACGAGATTGACATAATAACATTAAATAATGTCAGGTTTATCTAGAAGTAATTCCATGTAATTGATGCACTTGCAAGAAAATCGTCATCACCAACAAAGATTAAAAATAATTTTGAAAAGTTCAAAACAACATAGCTTATTTTCACTACTAGTAAGAAAAACTAAAACTATCTTATATAAAATACTCATTTTATTTAATTATGTTATAACATTGACGATCAATGAAAAACTAAGCAGGACATGAAAAAGTTTGAGAAATAAATGTCGAGGGTCTCAATTACAAACATCATTTTATTTTTAAGTTTTTTTTTTAAGGATTTAAGTTCATTGAATCAATATGAGAAAATCAAAAAACATTGAATCAATTATAATTGAGATTGAGATTGGAAGAGTATCACAAAAACTTTAGAAAATCAAAATGAGAGAATCAAAATAAGAAACTGAAATTGCAATTATGACTATAACATAAATTTATTCAAAGACTTTGAACCAAGTCATGATACATAAAAACTCTTAAATTCATAGTCAAAGAATCAAAAATTGAATCTCATGTCATTTAATTTAACCATATAAGTGTAAAAAAGCTTAAACAAAAAAAGTCACATTTTTCTTCTTCTTCTTCTTCAAAGTCCATAAAATCAACTAACCAAACACACCAACACTCTTTTCACTTTCTCTCTCTAAAATCAATCCTCAAACAAATCGCTTATCTATACAAAAAAAAAAAAGAAGCTGAAAAACACGATTCAAGTTCAATGTCACGTTTGCTAGTAGCATTAACATGCTGCTAGTGTTAAAAAGCTTAATAATCGATTATTTCAACCAAACATGGTCTTCAAAGGAAGATTCTTCTCTTCCAAAAAATCTGATACTTCTAGTCCTGATGCTTCTTCAAACAGTCCTCGATCTATTTCTTCCAATTCTCCTTCTAGATCTGATAAGAAAAAACCTAAATCGAACATTGTTCAAACCCTAAACGCCGCCGCAATCTCCACCAGCGGCGGCGGAAGCGGCGGCTCCGATAAACTCACTTCCGCTTCTAGTCGGAAGACGAAGAAAGATGTTGCTAAGGGAAAAGAGAGTGATATTTCGATTCGGTCTGGATCGAAGAAATCGGCTCCGGCGACGGTGAAGGAGTTACCGGAGTTACCGTTACCGTCGTCGTCGACGTCAGCAGCGTCTGTTTCGCCGATTTTGGCATCGTCGTTAGGGTTGAATAGGATAAAGACGAGATCGGGACCGTTACCGCAGGAGAGTTTTTTCGGTTTTCGAGGTGAAAAAGGAGGAGCTACGGCGGCGGTGTTAGGTGCGAGTAATCTTTCTAGGTCTGGGAAGAAGAAGGAGGTTGGGAATCAGAGTAGAGTAGGGTTTCGGGAAGGTTTGGGAGTTGATAATGGGGGTAATTCGGATACGGGAAGTGGCGGGAGTGGTGTGACGTTGTTGGATCAGAGTCCGGTTGTGCTGCCCCGGTCGCGGTTGCAAAATGGCGAATCGTCTTCTGGAACAGGTATCGTCCGTTCAAATTTGTTTCTTAGTTTGTATTAGTTTTGAATTTAATTAGTATACTCTGTTAGCGTACCATTATTTTCTTAATTTTTATTAGTTTTGAATTTAATTAGTATACTCTGTTAGCGTACCATTATTTTCTTAATTTGTATTAGTTTTGAATTTAATTAGTATACTCTGTTAGCGTACCGTTATTTTACACATGCATTAATGAATATGAAGTCATTAATTGACGTGACAAACACATAATTGAATGTATGTTTATGTTTTTTTACTAATGAATGATGATGGTAGTGTAGTGATGATCGTATATATATATATATATATATATATATATATATATTTACGAGTTTAATGGATATGCACCGACAATGTGATATAGTTTTACACTGTCATCCAATAAGAAAACCATCAATCTGCTATGCTTACAACTATTTTCAATCTATCTTTGTGATTTGGCGGAATACAAGATGCTCGCTGGATATGTCTGTAATAAAACTATTTACTATTTTACACCGACATTGCATTTTCTATTTCCTCTACACTTAGTAATTTAAGGGAAATGCTAATATGGAAGTTCTTTCTTAGAAATGCTGCATTTAATATCTTACAAGTTTAAAATTTTATCTTTCCAATACAAAACTTATCTTTTACTTCCATTTTTAGCTTCTTAACTTTCCCATAGATTAAGTAGATTTCATTGTTCAGTTGGTTATTTTAATCATGTAAGTCCATCTTGATCTAAGTTTAGTAAGTTTTAGTGAAGAGGCATTATTAGTAATTTAGTACTAATTTTTTTTATTTTTTATTTAGAGGATTACTAGTGTTAACTTGTTTTGAAGATTATATACTTTTGAAAATTATTAATTTTGGTGAGGAATGACTTATTAACTTGTTTTGATTATGGGATTTATAGGGAATAGGATGGGGATTCTTCTGATTTGTAGTGAGTGAAATGGGGGAATATCTTTATTGGATTAAGAAATGTAATCAATTGGATTGAATTATAAATTCACATGTAGAAAGAGTTATGGTTCAATACTTGATAGGGGAAGGAACAAGAGTGCATGACAACAATGGTGACGAGGATATGTGGCTCCCACCCTGCTTTGACGACCACTACCCTAATTATTAGAAATCCATGGAAGCCTCCTTGGCTTAGAGGAAGTACAGGGACGAGTATGCTAGGGATGAATTTGCTAGGCAAATAGAAACAATTATGCCTAATGTCAACAGGTTTGATAACTCGGTTCCCTGTGGTGAGTTTCCTACTTGACCTGGTTGAGCTGAGGCCTTCCAAGCACTCAAGGTCAAGGTTCGATGGGGTTGGTACTGCCAATAATGCTGACGCAAAAAATCTTTTTGGATGGATTTTTTCGTATAGAATGGGGATGGATTTCTGGGTTGAGGATGGATTTTATTTTCTGTACGAGTTAGATAGAGAAAGCGTCCCACGTCAACAAACATATGCCACATCACAAGTGCCAAAAAGAGGTCTATTAGCGTCACTAGAGTTTTTGTGTTAGAGGTTTTGACATTAGGGACCAAAAGTGATGGTCTATGACTTTACAAGGAGGGGATCTGATTTTTTTTTTCAAAGACTAAAACCAGAAAACCCTATACTTGCAGAGACAAGAAGTGCATTTAAACCTATATTATTCCTTTTGAAAAATCATATTTAGAAGGGACCATATTAGTACTACTCCATCGAATCATTTGATGAACTAATTGCACTTTTTGTGAAGTTGTGTTAATACACACTAACTGAAAAAACTAAATTTAAATAAACCGAAAACACTGAAACAACAGAAGTCTTTTTACAGGAGATGTGGTTAGGCTGCAATAACTGGAAACCATGGAGCTCAAAACTTTAGAACAACTATCTGATTGTTTGGGACCATAGCCTCGATCTGAAAACTAAGCCGGGTTTGACTTAATCAAATGACCGAGCCACTAATTTTAGCACCAGTCAGGTTGGAAAAACAAAATCTGGTTAGGCATAAAAAAGAAATCATAAGTAAAACGCAGCCAGTTTTTTGGATTCAATAAAAATAAAACTGGCTGGTTGCCTGGCTTTTAATTGGTTCCCTCATGTTTGACTGAAAAGCAGTTAGAATTAGGCATCAGAATTCAGACCCGATAGAAAGAAACACTCCAAGTCCAAACACAACAAGGAGGATAGAATTTGCTTTCAAAATAATTTCCTGATAGCTGTTTCATCACTTATATTAAATAGGATGAGACAAGTAGATGCTGTTCAGAATTTAACACATTGGTGAAATAACCAGCCTCCGATCAAGATAAATAAATTTACAGGCAACGATAGTAGTCGAGGGAGAATACAGAGCTATAGCCTTCACAAAAAAACAACTCAAAAAGGGTAACTTGTTACCGTGAATCTCCTGTCATGGTGGGGGTTGAGGGAAGAAATACACAACTAAAATTGCGGGGGTTGAGAATACAGAGCTATACCAAAATATTTTTTTGTTACTGAAATATTACTTTGTGGCATAATCTGGTAATTAATCCCAATATCAGTATTAAACCATCTTTGAACATATGGCTTCTGGTTTTACTGCTGCATGCATCATACTGGTGAAACAGGGTCGTGACAACTGGTCACTTCTTTTGCAGAGAAATTTGTTGGCAGTGGACCCGATACACCCGTCTCTAGTTCTCTGCATCTCTATCTCACAAGCTCATCTATTGTTTGTTTTTGGGGTTAGCTGAATGTTTGTGTTGGTGATGTAAAGTAATTGTAACTGTAAAATTCACCCGGTCGCCTTGTTGTCAAGTGTTAATATTTGGGTATGTTTGAGTGGTAGGTTTTGGGTTGATGACATTATTTGGCCAATTTTATGTACTGCCAGTTTGTATCATTGTGTGATCTGTTTCCATGTCAATTTATACCAAGTGTCTGCCAAAACTATGCTGTTTTAATTCCAAAATGTTTACTTTTTTCCTCATTATGTTACTTTAAACAGGAGATCAGGCATCATCTCAGACTCAGACCGGAGGCCTAAGAAGTGAAGATGTTTGCACACCAGAGGTACTGCTGGGTGTGGAGTGTGTGATATCTTCTGTTGTTACTTTGATTAAATTAAATTTGTCTGAATTAGTTGTTGTACTCTGTTTATTCATTTATTATGGCAAAAAATTGATTGTTCCCTTTCCAGAACACATACGACTTTGAAAATCCGAAAGAATCTGAATCTCCTCGTTTTCAAGCTATATTACGTGTCACTAGTGCCCCCGGAAAGAGGTTTCCTGGAGATATCAAGAGTTTTTCGCATGAGTTAAATTCTAAAGGTGTCCGGCCCTTTCCCTTTTGGAAGCCTCGAAGGTTAAATAACAACCTTGAGGTACGTTACTTTCCATTTTACATTTTATTGTGGAGTTAATTGCTTGTGTTGTATAGGAAACATTACTTTAAAATTGCTGTACTTGTTTTTGTGCAGGAGATCTTGGTTGTTATTAGGGCTAAATTTGATAAAGAAAAGGAAGAGGTGAACTCTGAGCTGGCAATTTTTGCAGCAGACCTGGTTGGAGTTCTTGAAAAAAATGCAGATAATCATCCGGAATGGCAAGAGACAATTGAGGACTTGCTAATTTTGGCCAGGCGCTGTGCTATGACTACATCTGGGGAGTTTTGGCTTCAGTGTGAAAGCATTGTTCAGGAATTGGATGATAGGCGTCAAGAGCTACCGCCAGGGACCTTAAAGCAGCTTCACACTCGAATGCTTTTCATTCTCACACGGTGTACTAGATTGTTGCAATTTCACAAGGAAAGTGCTTTGGCTGAGGATGAACACGTTTTCAATCTTCGTCAATCCAGAGTCTTGCATTCTACTGGAAAATGTATTCCTCCTAGTGTGGGAAAGGATTCTAAAAGTTATAGTGTTGCAAAGATCTCAAAGGCTATATCAAAAAAAGCTTATAGCCAAGAGCAGAGTACCTTGGCTTGGAAGAAAGGTGTTGTGAAACCAGAAATTCAGTTGCCTCTTGCTGATGATGACACTTTAAAAAACTTCGAGTCTCCTGGCAGGAATCGAATGGCTTCATGGAAAAAATTCCCATCTCCATCAGAAAGAAGCCCAAATGAAACTGCTCAGTTGAAGGACCAAAGTTATGGGACAGTTGAACCTTCAAAAACACCCGATAAGAGATTGACTTCTGATGTAGATCTCTCTGCTGCCAAGCATTCTGAGCTTCTCCCTGTCAAAGATTCCCATGACCATGCTTCCAAGCACCAACATAAACCTTCCTGGGGCTACTGGGACAAGCCGATTAGTAGCGAGGATAGTTCAATAATTTGTCGAATATGTGAAGAGGATGTACCTACTTCACACGTTGAAGATCATTCAAGGATTTGTGCAGTTGCTGACAGATGTGATCAAAAGGGTCTGAGTGTCAATGAGCGTCTTGTAAGAATTTCTGAAACACTTGAAAGGATGATGGAATCATCTACTCAGAAGGATTCCCAGCAAATGGTCGGAAGTCCCGATGTTGCAAAAGTTTCGAATTCAAGTATGACCGAAGAATCTGACGTTCTTTCCCCTAAACTTAGTGATTGGTCACGCAGAGGCTCAGAGGATATGCTAGACTGTTTCCCTGAAACTGATAATTCTGCTTTTATGGATGACCTAAAGGGATTGCCACTTATATCATGTAGAACTCGTTTTGGTCCAAAGTCTGACCACGGTATGGCAACATCATCTGCTGGGAGCATGACTCCTAGGTCTCCTATAATGACACCAAGGACTAGTCAGATTGACTTGCTCTTGGCAGGGAAGGGTGCTTATTCTGAACATGATGATCTGCCCCAGGCACGCTCTTATTTCAACCTCTTTCATAAAAGACTATTATTTCTAATTTGTTGTCATACACTCCCTCCAGTCTTGAATATAAGCAAAAAAATGTGCTAATATATTTTGGTCTAAAAAATAAGCAAATACAAGTTACTTTCACTATTTTATGATGATGTTTATTGTAAAATACCCTTCAATAAATATTGGTTTCATTTTTCAGTGACTCCTTTATTCTCATGGAACAAGTTTCCATGAAGGGCACTTTTGAGAATGCACTTATATTTTTTATGAGATCAAGAAAATTAATAATACTTAACTAACTTTCTTATTAACTGCGGAGTTTGTTATTTTTGTCTATAATCAAGACTGGAGTAGTTCTAATTATGTCATGGTTGACATTGTCCATTACATTCAGCATTTTCTATCAAATGGTTTTCCCCATGTGCTCAGCATTTTGTATGATGATGGTGATTAATGCTCCAGTTAACTCTCCCTAAACCAGCCTATTATATTCCTTGGGTTATTGTAGATGAATGAACTTGCTGATATAGCACGATGTGCATCCAATGCTAGTCTGGAAGATGATCGCACAGCAGCGTATTTATTATCTTGTCTTGATGACTTGAGGGTTGTCGTAGATCGAAGGAAGTTTGATGCACTTACTGTGGAAACCTTTGGAACACGCATCGAGAAGCTGATTCGGTTAGTACCTCTCTTAAATATTGTGTAATGCTTCTCTATAATAAGGAAGGCAATCCTAGCAAACGTTGAACATCAGCGAGTAAATTCTTAATGATTAAATTTTGGTGTAAATTCTAGTTTAAGATACTTTAATCGTGTTTTAAAACCGTTTCAAATCATATACCATAATGATACTGCTCCATATTTTTACTTACTATCTGTCCTGTGTCTTCTCTGGCATTACTGGTCAGACTTTCCGCATGTTCACCTGAAATATTTTCTTGAATCATATGTACTTGTGATAGGCAACTACCCCCAATGAAATGGGTCTATGTTAGGTGAGATAAGAGTCACATATGATTGCAATCTCTAAGTGCCTGTGTAATAGTGACAGCTAACTAACAAATATTAGTTGGCTAGAAGACTCTGAGGTAGCTATAAGCAGAGTAGGAGCTATCTTGTGAATTGTATCATTCTTGGTGTGGGAAAGTTATGTCATCTCCTCTTGAAAAAAATCTATGTATACTTTCAATTCTTTTCAGTTTTTTCATTATTTTCATTCTTCCGAACCTTTTTCTATCTAACTGGCTGAATGGGAAAAGGCCAAGTGAACCATAGTATGGTGCAGCTGTCAGGATTTCGGCTTTCAAGCGTTGTAAACTGAAGACACAAAGTGTCCATGTGAAAAAACTAAGAATAGTATACTGCATAATATGTAACTAAAATAAAAAATAAAAAAACTTATAACAGTAATAATCATACCTCAAACATGTTCTAGTATATCAAACTTTACAAAGTCCTATACAAAACAACTCAAACACAACATAATCAATGTCCTATGGCTTTAAAGAACTCAAACTGGTCTCTATTTTGAAGTATGGTGAATGAAAAACATAAAAACAGGAGTATTATCTGCTTCTGGTTTATACCTGGTGCCATGGAGTTAAATAAATATAAAAACATGAAAAAAGAAAAAACTGTTGCCTGTTCTGGTGAGGGAAAATAGATCATCTAAGACAGAGGTATCTGTTTCTGTAAGTTGGGTTGCAATCAAAAGAAAAAGAAAAGGAAAAAGCAGAGGATATGACATTTTATTTTTTGATAGGTAAATGTTAGCGGTTATTTTGGTAAGGGAAGAGGGAATTTGTTAGTAGTAGTGATCGAACCCTGGACCTCCTTAATACTCCTTCAGAGTCCCAACCCATACCACAACATAGAATATAAAGAGCATTAAATTAACCAAAGTGTAAGACACGGTAGGTGGAGGAGGTTGGAAACATACTGTATATGGAGAGAGGAATCCAAATGACAACTTAGATCGAAGATGCTTCCTTTGTTTAAAACTTGGTGTTTTCAGACCTGCAACTGCAACTGCAACAATATCCATTGTTAGTATTGTTGCGGGTTGCATCTCCACTTTGGAGATAAGGGCTGTTACTTTCCTGTATTTCTTTTTTTATGGGGTTCGGATGTTTTCTTTATTTCTTCTGATATTTTTTAATGATCGTCTCAGCTGATGTTAGTATGCTAGTTGCACTTGCCTGTCAGTTCCTCTTCTACTCAACTTAGTTATATTTATTTTTTTCTTTTACTTACAAGAAAATGTTAGTTATGCATTAGACTTCTGCCCCTCATTACATCTGAAGTCGATAAATTTGGAGAGAGCACTGTATCCCTTGGCTCCCCACTCATCCTGCCATTGCCATGATTCAACACAAACTTTACAAGCTGTCCTATGCATTGATGATTATTCTTAATATGTTGTAATTTGATTTTGAAGGGAGAAGTATTTGCAGCTTACTGAGATGGTGGATGTCGAAAAGGTAGATGTAGAGAGCCCTGTAATGGATGATGATGTCATCTTGGAAGATGATGTGGTTCGCAGCTTGAGAACAAGCCCAATTCATTCTTCCAAGGATCGTACCTCTATTGACGATTTTGAGATTATAAAACCTATCAGTCGTGGGGCATTTGGAAGGGTTTTCTTGGCTAAGAAGAGGACAACTGGTGATCTTTTTGCCATAAAGGTAATTATGTTTTTGACTTACTAGTTACTGTTTAAGCTCCACCTTTCCTTTATTGTTTTGACGTCATTGATTGTTAATTGTTTTGCATCTTCAATAAATAAATCTGAACACACATTAGTGCACACATTTCATTCCCGGCATTTCTCCTTTTGTGGCTTATTCACGTAGCTTTTAGAATAGAAGCGTTGTTTAATAATAATTCGTTAATGTGTTGAATTTTGTGCGTGGAGTTTTATTGAAGTTTATATTATACTTCCTCCGGTCACATTTATAAGCAAAACATTACTTTTTAGGTTCATTGAATACTTAATGTATTTGGTACATATTCTAGACCAAATACATTAGGTATTCAATGAACCTAAAAAGTAAATTTTTGCTCATAAATGTGACAGGAGGGAGTAGATGTCCCTGAATATCATATCTTTCATAAAATACAGCAGGCAGTGTCTGACCATATGTTTTTTCTTCATTATTTTGCTAATTTTCCTTTCCTTTCTCTGAAAAAATAATCTGCATTGTTTTTTTTCTTGTATTGTATTGTTTATTATCATATTTACATCTTTCAATTGTCCTTTTGCATCCAAGGTAATTTTATTGATATACCTTTTTAAGACGTAGCTTTGGGATACCTTGTGTGTAAATTTGTTTCGATTCTTTTTTTATGTTTTCAATCTATTGGTTATTATCATATTTAACTGTTTTGTGACAGGTTCTTAAGAAGGCAGATATGATCCGTAAGAATGCTGTAGAAAGCATATTAGCAGAACGTGATATCTTAATTACAGTGCGCAATCCTTTTGTGGTGAGTGGACCAAAATTGTTAGTTATTCTATTGTATGTTGCTTTGAGAAATTCTACCCTTGTTTTAACATTTGTTTTAATTTTATCAGGTTCGATTTTTCTATTCTTTTACATGTCGTGAGAACTTATATCTTGTCATGGAGTATCTGAATGGTGGAGACTTGTATTCATTACTAAGGAATTTAGGTTGTCTAGATGAGGAAGTGGCCCGTGTATATATTGCTGAAGTGGTAATTATGGGCGTTCTCTCCTGTTGTATGTAAATATGAAAAATGATCTTTTATTACATTGTATTATAATACCAACTTTCATCCAACTGTAGGTGCTTGCATTAGAGTACTTGCATTCTCTGCGTGTGGTTCATCGTGACTTGAAGCCTGACAATTTATTGATTGCACATGATGGTCACATCAAGGTAATTGCCGACTGGTTTGCTTTCACAACGTTACCTTTTGAGTTTCGACTTTCTTGTGCCCTGTGGCTCCCTTCAACATATTTTATACTTTGTACTTTATGCTCGCTCAGCTAGTCAAGTAGATTGTTTCTTCTTGTATCTACTTTTGCAGTTAACAGACTTCGGGCTTTCAAAAGTTGGTCTCATCAACAGCACGGATGATTTGTCTGGTCCAGCTGTGAGTGGGACATCCCTACTTGGGGAGGATGAATCTCATACATATACATCTGAGGATCAAAGGGAACGGAGGAAGAAGCGTTCCGCTGTTGGCACACCTGATTACCTAGCTCCTGAGATACTTTTAGGAACTGGACATGGTTCGTATAGTCCCATTTATATGTTTAAGGTGGTTCATTTTCTGTTTTCTTTTTCATCGCTTAAAATGAAGATTAAATTTGTCTATTATAGATTTTTTTTAAGAAATGAAGTTGTTCTTAAATAAACTCTTAATGGTGCTAAACAATATGGAATGATTATTAGGGTGAACTAATGAAATTAAAAGAACCTTTTTGTTATTATAGTAGCCTGCTGATTTAGCGCTTTTTACATTATATACTTGAAAATGTTCTCATGTATTCTTTTGTATTTTATTGCATACATAATACCTGCAAAATATTTGTTCAAATTTTGCAGCGTATACTGCGGATTGGTGGTCTGTTGGGGTCATTTTATTTGAGTTGCTTGTTGGTATTCCACCCTTCAACGCAGAGCATCCTCAGGTTTAACTTTGCTTCTTGGTGTGATGAATGTTTATATTTTTATTCTTTTGGTAGTTTAATGAATTCTCACCACTGATTATGTAATTTTGTGTTTGTAGACTATATTTGATAATATTCTTAATCGTAAGATACCTTGGCCTGAAGTTCCCGACGAAATGAGTCTTGAAGCACATGATCTTATTGATCGGTAATGAACATACCATGTTTTATTTGTTCATCACTGTTCTTGTCATATGTATTAGGAAATTATTTGTTTTAAACTACCTATTTTTTGTAATTGGTTCTTGTTTTTGTTTAGATATACTTTTGAGTATTTTTGCTGTTTGTTAGTGCAGATATGGCCTTTGTTGACATACTAATCTTGGTCATGTATCTTGTTATATTCGGGAATGCCTTTGACATACTAACTAGTACTAACTTACTAACCAGTTAGCAACCTTATCTAGCACCTGATATGTTAAATTTTCAGATTATTGACAGAAGATCCTAATCAAAGACTAGGAGCCAGAGGGGCATCAGAGGTGATCTAAATAATTCCTGATGCTTGTTTTCCATGATATTTTTTCCCTTTTCAAATGTCAGACTGATAGGCACATAATAATCCAGGTGAAACAACATGTTTTCTTCAAGGATATAAACTGGGACACACTTGCCCGTCAGAAGGTATGTAAAGGGCATGTTTATATACGATATCCAAATGGTTATTGTTATCAAGTAATTATGTTTCAACGGTACTCATTGTGTATATCTGCAAAGTCAAATCTTCTAAACTCACTTTGGAAATATAATTTCTAACCACAAATATTTTATTTTATTTCAATTGTATAAAAATCAGTAATTATACAATCAATTCTTTCTGAATCTGTTCTACCAAAACCTAAACCAATGCAACCTATGTCAATCACTTGATTTTGCAGGCTGCATTTGTTCCTGCTTCTGAGAGTGCTCTAGACACCAGTTACTTCACTAGTCGCTACTCATGGAATACTTCTGATGGTGGCCTTGTATATCCGCCAAGTGATTTTGAAGATTCTAGTGATGCCGATAGCTTAAGTGGAAGCAGCAGTTGCCTGAGCAATCGCCAAGATGAAATGGTAGTGCATTTATCGACAGTGCTAGATGTAAAATATGAACTGTTAAAATATCAATTTTAAGTATTTTGGGCTGACTTCCTATTGCGACATGTCGTCTACCAGGAGGGTGATGAATGTGGGGGTCTTGCTGAGTTTGATTCTAGTTCTTCTGTCAATTACTCTTTTAGTAATTTCTCCTTTAAGGTAATTCTCAAACATGTACCATATATTTATAAATATAAATAATTAGAATAACTTTCATTACTGTTGCATGGTCTATGTTTTGTTTTCTTATCACTTAGTTTTTTGACCTGTTTTACATGTAAAAATTTGGTTTGGTAGTTTTTCCACGTTTACTTTTTGGCCGTGTGCTATTTTTTTTCGTATCCATTCCTAACTTTTCTGATTTTGTGCATAATGTTTCTGTCTTGTTTTCAGAATCTCTCCCAGCTTGCATCAATCAATTATGATCTCACCAAGGGATGGAAAGATGATCCCTCGTCAAATTCTAGTGCATAGCTGTTTCATCTTCTGTCAAAGTTCAGCATTTGGTTTTTGTCCTATGATTCAAGCAATTTGGGAGGGCATAACAATTGTTGTTGTTTGTATAACTTGTACATGTATGTTTCTACAAAACATTTTATTTCACTGTGCCTTTTATATTTTGTAGGTTTAAATATTCAAATGGTCTCTCCAAATATCAAGACTTTTGGTTTCAGTTCCTGTAATTTTTATGTTTTCAGTCCTTATAAATATATCAATTTTTTCTTGCCTTTTGTCCTTTAATATTTTGTTTGTCATTGCAAAATTTATTCATATTGAAATTGATCCCGGTAATATGTAAAATATTTGATTTTAATCCCTCAAAATAAAGACTAAAATGAATATTACCGAGATCAATTTCTATATGAATATATTTTGCAATTCTGCCACGACAAACCAAATGCCAAGGACCAAAAGCAAAAAGTTGAATATTTGCAACGACCAAAGACAATATTAGTACAAGGACTACACAAAAAATGGTATATTTGTGGGGACTAAAAGTATATTTGAACCTATGTTTTATCACATATAAGTCATTCATGTGTTCTTGCTGATCTTAATCTGTATTGCTGGATTTTGCAGACATTTAGAGACTCAAAGTGGTTCAGGATGTACTCTTTGCATATATTAGGTTACAGGACAAGAGTGGGTGGTTTTCAATCTATTGGTTAACTTTGTGAATCAGTTGAGGACTGTGTAAATTGTAAAATGCATGTAACATTATATTATCTCACATTGTTCTGTAGTGTACTTCCCCTGATATGGTACCAATGAGAATATATCCCATTTTGTTCAGGCCACTGTAATAGCACCTATTCATATAAATATAAAATTGAGGTGTGTATGAGTATCCCCTTCGAGCATTCTGGGGACTACCTTGAGTTGATGATGACATGTTAACTTATGGATTTTATGTTTATTTGCACTTTTGGTTCTCTATTTTATCACTTTCATGAAAATAGCTCTTTGTTAAAGTCAAACTTTTTTTTTTTTGAAGGATAAAGTCAAACTTTTTGTTTCTTGATTATCACATTTGTTGCAATTAAACAAAACTATTTTTGGCCTAAAATTAGTGAGTTTTGGCATGAATAGTGATATTTTTTTTTCTTCACATTTGAAATTGGATTGGCGAAATGAAACACCCATTTTTTGGCCTAAAATAGGGATACTGTTTTTATGGTTGGACAGTTTATGCCTTATGATTGCCTTCTTGCATGCAATTTGAGAAGTAATTCTTTCAGTCTGTGTGTAAAATATCGATTTTTCTTTTACATGAGATACCATTTTTATTTACGTAAATCTTTCAACTTAACTAAATTTAATACAAAAATTAAGTTTTAAATCGTTGTACCTCTACTCTGAAATAAATCATAAGTTGACATCTTGAGTAAATATTGAATTGTTGAGAAATCTGCATGGTGCCAAATACTATAATCAAGCAGTATCAAAGTTGTCATGAAGGAAGTGATAATAGTCCAATGCTTGTGATTATGCTATGTAACTTTCACTAAATTTCAAAAACAATTGAATAAATTAAGACAACAATGACCAAAGAGGCAAAAGCATCCCATGTAGCAAAATGGTGGGATGGCAATCTTTGTTTCTCCTCGACACATTATCATGCGTTTTCAACTTTATTTCAAGCATCATGCTAACAAGTGTCTTAAAAACATTTGTAAAGGATTAAAAAAAAAAAAAAAAACAATTGATAAGTTTTATGTAAAAAATAGTTATTTTTTAATGTTTCGATGTGTTAAATACAACATTCTAAAGATAAAATTTTCACCGTAGACTGTTTAATAAATGCCTTTAAAATACTCGTTAACATTTTTGTTATAGCAACTCAAAAAATGAACAAAACATAAGTATCAAAGAGGGGGTCAAGATCACTCATACATACCAACAAATGTGACAATGCACTACAATGAGGAAACAATAGGACCACTATATCAGAAATGTTTACTTTAAATTGCAGTTCCACTCAACTACGTGTACCCCATTTTGGTCCCACCATAAAGTTAAAATTTTGATAGCTCGGTTTGTATTTACTTGAGAAAAATGATATGGTATGAAACTTGAATTTCAAAATCTATATCATGGATAAGAAAGCATTTACTTATTTATATGCGCAGTCACATAACCAAAATTAGCTTATGGTGACTGAATATGTCTCTGACTTTGGGTGCTGTCTTAAATTCTTGTAAGCTCATTAGTTCTTTTAGAAATTATGGTGTTAGTTTGTTAGGTGATTACCAAATAGTGCAGCACACTCTTTAATAAGGACAACAAAACATTATGTGTTAATTATCATGATTTTTTTAGATAGATGAAATGCCGAAGTCATTGAAAACTCACACATAAGTGGAGGAGCAGGGGATGAAACTCTGATCATAATATTCAACTTAATAATTTCGACATGTTTGTCAGTTGAATCTGGATTCAAACCTCGGTCAGGTGTCTGACCTAACAATGCTTATGTTTTTTTTTAATAGCAAAATGCTTATGATTTTTATCATGCACCAGTTTGTATTTTCCGCTTAAGAAATGCCAAAATTGCAAGACTGAACGCAATGACCGGGGTTCGAACCCCGACCCCGGTATGTTTGTGGACCATATTGAATGTTTATAAAAAAAACGAATAGAATCACATGCTGCAAAATTTATTCCTTTCTTTTTCAGTATCTTTTGTTTATCTCCAACTATAAAGCTACAATGAAAACATATCAAACTTTTTACACATGGTCACAAGACAACTGTTTGACTTTAACATTTTGCACATCATATAGTAACTTTTTGGCAATTTATCTAAATAGGCACCAAACATGGGACATGGGTCCATTTATTTCAATGTTTTCTGTTGTCATTTTCATTTTAACCAATTAATCTTAAGGATCAAAATTCTCTGAAAAATTACCTAAGTTTTGCCAGGATCTTAATAAGGAATTGTAAGAAGTGATATTGATGTATTCCTACAACTAAGGGTCAACATCCACATCTTTTTCAACATGCAAAGTCAAAGAAGTGCTAATCAAAGTTGGTTCAAGGTTTAAATCATCCATATTTGCAAATTTATGGGGTTCACAAGACTCAACAATTAAAGATGTGATGCATGTCAACTATGAAGCAGTACAACCAAACATGACAGCAACTATATCAATATCATCTCAACTTTCAACAGAGAGGGCTTCACCAAAAGCAAAAGTTAATGCTAAAGCAATAAGAATAATTACATCAACCAGTATCTACAGCCAATAAATAATGGAACAGATATGCTCCCCCCAAAAATAATGGTTGAGAAGAAAAAGAGGGAAACTAGAACAATATATATTGGTAGGGAAAAGCTAAAATCTGATTTAACAAATATGTAGGTCCATAAACTACTTTAAAAAAATTATGTAAGTCCCTAAACTAAAATTATTTGTAATTAAGTCCTTGAACTAACTTTTTTTATTAGGTCTCTAAACTTTAACAAGTTTATGGACCTAATTACAAATTATTTAAAAGTTTAGGAGGGCCTTAACTATAAATAATTTTAAAATTTAAGGAACTCAATTAAAAAATTTAGTTCGGAGAGCTATTTAGATATTTTTGACAAATACAAGGACTCAATTACAAATTTTTAGTTTAGGGATCTACTTAAAAATTCCCGAATAGTTCATAGACCTACAGAATAATTTAACCCTAAAAAAAGTTACAACATAAGCACACATGATTCAGGAAAAATAGATAAGGGGGGTTTTAACAAAGCCAAGAACATCCTAGTAAATTAAGAACTAAGATAGAGCCAAACTCATCATCATCTAGAAGAGATATCATCTATGTCACTGATCACATCAGGTTGTTGAATTTGGTCTTGACTACCCTCTTTAGAGCTAGACCTATGCAACTCTTCAATGTGCTGTCTCACTTGCGACATGGAAGGGCGGTTATCGGGGTATGGAGCAGCACAATCTACGGCAAGTTGCAACAACTGAACCATTTCCTCTTCAACATTTTGATACCTAAGAAGTTCAAGATCAAAGACCTCAGAAGTCCACTCTTCTTTAACAACCGATTGCACCCATCTTGGAAGGTCCACTCCTTCGTCGTTCAAGAGGGCGTGAGTTGGAGCCTTTCCGGTCAAAAGTTCCAAGAGCAATACACCAAAGCTGTATACATCTGCCTTTTGAGAAACTTTCCGAGGATCGGTTACCTCGGGAGCGCGGTAGCCAGCAACCCTGTTGGGTGTGGATGAAGGACCGACAAGATGTGCAAGACCGAAATCAGATACTCTTGCATCATAGGACTTGGTCAGTAGGATGTTAGACGACTTTATGTTTCCATGAGAAACATTAGGACCTTGTGAATGTAGGTATTCAATGCCGCGAGCAGCTCCAAGTGCAATGCCTGATCTCATTTCCCAAGTCAATGGTGTCCTACCCCCTCCTCTGTTTCCTGTAATGAAAATAAAATATTGAACTTTAATTCTACCATTGTTCATCTCAATGAATGATATTATGTTAGGCTATCACATTTTTAACGTAGTTATAAACTATGAAGCACCGACACAGATACAAACACGATACATCATTGATATTAATTTGAGATAATTCTATAGTTGAATGTAACCACATGTATCTGTGTCATGTTTGTGTCCGACATCAAACACGCCTTCAATGGAATATAAAAGATGATGAATCACAAACTTAACAAAGTAACAAACCCAAAGTAACAAAGTTAGCGAAGTAACAAAACCTAAATCACACTAATTGCAGTAATCATAATTCTATACAGAAACAAGTAAAGAAATTTGAGATCATAACAATTATAGAAACATGAACAAGCAAAAAAGGAAGCAAAGTAAACCAAACCCTTACCATGCAAAAGTGCAGATAAACTTCCCATATGCAAATAATCATGAACAAGAAGCTTCTCATCTCTACTATAATAATAAGCCCTAAGAGGTGCTAAATTTTCATGAACCATTGTTCCAACTTTCTCAATCTTCTCCTTAAACTCCCTCTCAGAAATTGTCACATCTCTTAACCTCTTCACAGCCACAGCCACAGGACCAGCCTCCATAACTGCCTTATAAGATGTCCCAAATGTCCCTTTCCCTAATACCTCAGCAGAAGCTCTTAACAAATCCTCTAAATCAAACACCTTACCCCAATTCTTAAAAAAAACCAATTTTTTCTCTCCACCACCAATCACAACACTTTCACCACCTCTCTCACCATTCACCGGCGCTGCAACCGCCATAGCCGCGGCCGACGAATATCCATTTCCATTACCATTAACATTCTCACCATGAATCCCTTCATCAATAAGCTGATTATGCTTCAAAGTTCTTGCAACTTCATCAACTGAACTAGTTTTTTCACCATTTCTATTCCTACATAGAACAATCAAAGCAAAAACTACAATCAAAAGAATCACTACTGACCCAATAACAATTCCAGCTATAGCACCACCAGATAATTTCCCTTTCTTCTTGTTCCTCACAAACCCATTATTTTCATCAACCACACTTGAATTTCTACCCCCATTTCCACTATTTGCACCCCCATTTCCAATATTTTCACCTCCTTCCTTAGGACAAGGGTTAAGCGGTTTCCCACATAACAAATTACCCAAAAACGAATCTTTACCAAAAGTTTGCAACTTTTCAGGAACAGAACCGTTTAGCATGTTGTTTGAAACATTGAACTGAGCGAGTTGAACCGGGTTTAACTCAAACTCGCTTAACGAACCGGTGAACCGGTTGTTTTGAAGATACAATGTTTTCAACCGGGTTAGGTTGTTGAACCCCACCGGAATTTCGCCGGAGAAATTATTTGAAGCTAAATTCAAACGAACAAGACTTGTGAGATGGAAAAATGTCGCCGGAAGTTCACCGGAGAGAAGATTTTGCTGAAGGTAGAGGTTGCGAAGAGAGGTGCAAGAAGCAAGGTCAGAGGGGAGAGGACCGGAGAGAGAGTTGAAACGGAGGCTGAGAGTATGGAGGTTAGGGAGTTCGGAGAAAACTCCGGTGGGGAGGTTGCCGGAGAGTGCAACGGCGGGGAGGTGAAGTTCGACGACGTGAGTGTGGTTTTGGTTGCAATGGACGCCGGCCCAGTTGCAGGGAGAGGCGGAGGTAGTGTTCCACAGTAGGGTTCGGCCGGTTACGGCGGCGCGTAGGGTTAATAAAGCGGCGCGTTCGGAAGTGAGGTCGGGTTTTACCGACGGAAGAAAAAGCGTCGGAAAAAAGAAAAAGAATGAAAAATAAAACTTCATTTGTAATGTGTTTTATTTTTCTTTGTTTTTTCACATGAATGAAGTTTGGTTTTCTTGTTATGATTTTATGTGTGTTTGGTTTTGAGAGATTAAAAGAAGAGAGAGAGCAGTTATGGTTTTAGGTTTGAATTTTGTTTGGTAGTATGGGTTTGGACTTTGAGGATACAAGACAAGAGAAGTGGAGTGAGAGAGTCGATATAACAAATATAGAAAAAACTTATATCTAAATTTTGTCAATCAAATAATGGTACTTGTTATTTGATTTTGAAAAAAAAGTATTCATATAATAAAACTTGCCGTTGGTATAGTAGAATATACTATTCCCTCCAATTATGTCACCCCTTCAATTAATTAAAAAATGTAACATGATTAAATATATTAAATATTAATGGTAATTGTCTAGAAGTCCTGGTTCAATTGGCAAATGCCGAAATTGCAAGGTCGAACGTCGTGATTCGGGTTCGAATCCAAGACCTCACAATTGTGTGTGCGTTTAATTTTAGTGGATTACCACTGGTTTGATTATATTTTACTTATGTGTCAATTTTCGATGATTATTGTTATTTTATCGACCAGTTAGTTTTTTTTTTTACATAAATAATAGTTCGGGATTCACTCACATAATCAATAATAACTTAATAAGAAGTCATCGATTTATAAATATAAGACTACTTATTATATTTATATAGATTAAGAATTGAATTGAAAGAAAGCGAAAATTTAGAAATCATATTGATGATTCTTTCTTAAAAAATGGGAAATTAATATTAATAACATAGACACTAATCCTTGTAAAAAAATCAGACACTAATTGTCTGTCACTTTACAAATGTTCTATGTCTAAAGACAAACTCTTTGACTGAGCTAACACACCTTAAAGAAATTGGTGATTTATTTAATGAGATAACTATTTTTTTTAGCAACTAACTACTTTTATTTAAAAATTGTAAAGTCTGAGTTGTTAGTTGCCGATTAAAATTAATGGAGATCCATTTCAAATGTTAGAGTATAATCTCATATCATCGTCATTTTGGATTTGATCAAAGTAACATTAAGATTTTAAACAAAAATGGTATTTAATTTTACATTTGTGTCCTTTCAAAAAAAAAAATTTTACATTTGTGTTCCTCTCTCTTTTTTTTTTTTTTACATTTGTGTTGTATAGGCACAAGACTTTTCATATTGTATCTTAACATCTTATACTTTTGAATGTAGATTTTGATTCCGATTAGAGAGAAAAATGCTGTCTAAATATGAGGTGCACCTCATAAAATGATTTAATCTTGCATATTTCTTTCATCAATCTTTTTGGTCCAATCGATATTTGCGTTAGATGTATTTCTATAAAGTGTTGAATTGTGATATTTAAATTACACTACTTCTCTAGACATCCGATGAGAGAATAAACAGTCAGGTCCTAACTTTTTAATGAGAGAAATTTCAACTTCTCTTTAAACTTTCTTTCTCCTTCGTTCATCGAGAATGATTGATTTTGGGTCATTCTTTGATCTAAAATCACTTCTCTACATCTTTTTTCCCTTTTCTTTTAATCTAAATAAGTGGTTTTCATATCAAGTTTTTTCTTTTGTGTTGTGATTTCGTCGTCTAAGTATGGCGTTGTGTTGTTCGTCGTCTTGTGCGGCGTTTGATTTGCGTCTTGTCGCAGTGTTCGTTTAGTTTTTGTTGAAAAATCTACCAGTTAATTACAAATTCAATCAATAATTTGAGCATCAACGTTGCAGACCCGGAAGCATGAGTATTTCGGTGACTTGTATTTTATCATATTATTTGTAGGCATTTTGTCATTGTATGCTATTAAGATGGATGTTGTGAGTTTATTCGCAGATTCATGCTTTACGAGTTTAGCGAGGTTTGTATTTGATGTACTCTATCAATTTGAATAAATGAATATCGTCTTGTTTTTGTGAAAAAAAATTACACTACTTATATTTGGATATATGTTATTTGGATAATAAATTTGATGTCTAACAATGTATTTATATATTGTGTAATATGATTGTCATTTTAGACTTGATCAAAGTTACGTCATAATACTTATATATGGTATGACGTAAGTGATAAATATTTAATTCCTTAATTATTTGATTAGAAGTTTGATTACTGATACATATGAAAAAAACATAATTTGATGTTTGATCTCTCATGCATATGAAAAAAAAAACATAATTTAAAAGATTTCAACTTCTTAAGTACAAATTCAACACCTATAAAACAATAAAAATGAAACCATCCTTAATTAAAATTAAAAAAAACTATATCGCTTATTTAGACCGAAACAAAAGAAAAAAAGATGAAGATTAGTGATTTTGGGTCAAATATTGACCCAAAATCACCTCCGAAGAAAATGGAAGAAATAATTTATAGAGATAACAGTTAGGCCAGTTTGTAGTAGAGAGAGAATAAAGATGAAAATGTTATTTTTTATTTACAAATGAATCACTTGTTAAATAACATTGTTTTGCATCATATTCATGACAGATGGACATGGTTGCTAGATCCTATTCAAGGTTACACAATTAGGGGGACTTACCGATTTTTGACGTTAGCTGGTGAACCTGTTGATAGGGGTCGTGTTATCAATGTGTGGCATAAGCAAGTTCCTTCAAAGGTATCCTTGTTTGCATGGTGCATTCTTCGTGACATAATACCAACAAAGTTTAATTTGGTGAGAAGATGCGTCCTCCAACCAAACGACAACCTGTGCGTTGGAGGGTGCGGGTACATCGAATCGACGAATCACCTTTTTATCAGATGCAACATCTTTAGTAGTATTTGGTATCTTGTGAGCAAATGGCTCGACATTACATCAGTTTCGCCGAGTACGATTTGTAATCATTTTACACAGTTTACTATCATGACAGGTATGCCGCGTTTTACATTCTTATTTAAATGTTATTTGGCTGGCTTGTAATTAGGTATTATGGAAGAAAAAGAACAGTCGTGTCTTCAAAAATATATGGCATTAGATCATTATTCTCTCCTTGAGAAAGTTAAGCTGAATACTCTTATGGTTGAAAATAAATCCGGTTTCGTTTGCTTATGATTATCATGACTGGAGGAGACACCCGTTTCTTTATATGAGTGTCCTTTTGTAATTTTTTCTTCTTCTGATTTGTGGTGCTCTCTTAGTTAGGCATTAATGACATTGTAACTGTTGAGTGATTCATCATTTTAGCATATTTTGTGCAGGATGAATCACTATTGGTTTGAGTAATATAGTCCATCATGGTTTGTTAAAAAAAATAAAAATAAATCACTTGTTGTAAGACGGTGAAGGTAATATTTAAGCAAAATATAAAAATATACGGTCAATAAAAAGTAAAGAAAAACCATGTGGGCACACTATCTAAATTCTAGGAACAAGAAAAATAAGCATTTAATCAGGTATGGTTGTGCTAAACATACAAACCAATGAAGACAAAAAAACGAGAAAATAGACCAGTTCTCAAAACTGAGTCAAAATATCCATAAAGAATGAAATTTTAAGTAAAATTACTTCATTAATAGTATGACTACTAAGGGGAAAAAAATTGTTAAAGGAGACTACTAAGGAAAATGCCCTAAAAATATAGATAATTTTGTATAGAAAATAATGAATTTTTTTTTTTTTGACAAAATTGCATAGATCTCACATCAATGTATCAACATTTAGAGACAAAATTGAATTAAAAAAAACATTAGAGGACAAAATCGCATATGAAATTTACAAGATAAATACATATTAAATTTGAATATGAAATTATCAATCTTAGGATTGACATCAAATACATAAATTTAACGTGTCACATATATTTATGAGGAAGTGTCGTTGATATGAGATCCACTTAAACCATATTTAGAAGTGACGATAAATAAGGTCAATGTATGATATTATAGTACTCGTGCTCGTAATGGTACTCATAGTTTAAAAAAAACGTATCCAAACTTGTACGATCGTGAGTAACAAGCTCAATGCTCATACTCATGTCTTCTTGGTATCTAAGTACACATACCCTTTATTCGCATAATAACCAAAATAAACTGATAAATCACAAAATATCAGATCACTGTGACACAATTAATACTACAAGAATCAATTTATTTACCTACGAGAATTTACCTAGGGACAAAATTCCCTCGGAAATCTTGTATGGTACCAAGGAAAATTTCCAAATGACAACTCTGTCTCTTATTGTGCATGGATCAAAACCAGAATGAGTATAAATATAGAGATTTATGATGAAACAATCCAACATAGAGGTGAGCTATATCACACATTATAGGTAGACTGGAACTACCAAATATAGAATTTCTTCTGAAGTAATTTCAAACGTTGCTCCTGCATGCTCATAGGAAAAGATTTACAACTAGTTTTTTCACCAACACTTGTAGGAAGGAAAATAATAATTAATTTTACCTTAAACTATAATCATAAAATAAAGTATTTAACTTATGTGTTTCCCTAGATAATGTGAGAAAGTTTCTATAGTTTGTTTGGTGACGAGGATAAGAGACGAGGTAAGTTAGTTGTATCATATCATGTCCAATCTAATGTTAGATGAAACAACATAATATGATAAGTTAATCTTAAACTTATCATATCATGTCTCTTCGGTTAATCTTAACCAATTGTTCTTCACCACCGTTGAGATCATCCATCATCTCTTGGTCAATTTTACCATGTCTGTGCCTTCACACTTTTGGAAAAATATCGTTTTATGTCATTGATTTATAGTCACTATGATATTGCATTGTTTTCTATGCTCGTTTTCTATGCCATTGATTTATACTCATTATATCGTACATTTTATTCTACGTTTGTTTTCTATGTCATTGATTTATACTCATCATGTGTCATTGTTTATTGAAGATTAGAAAGCCACGCCAAAAAGAATGCATTTGTTATCTTATAATAGGCTTAATAGATCATGTTTTAATCAAAATCTTAACGTGTGCCACAATTTAGTAACCTAACTGTTTTAATGATAATTTTTTCTAGTTCTAGAAACTAAAAATTCAAGAATCATGAAATTTCTACCTCCAACAATGGAAAATGATGGAAACATCATGGATGATAGATGGAAGAAACGGAAAAATAAAAAATAAAATAAGAGGTTGAAAACATGAGGTTTTAGGAAAAAATGTGAATGAGATTGATGAGAGAAAATTTACATGCTAACTAATGCTTGATTCATGTGAAGATAAATATAAAACAATTTAACAACCATGAATTGATTCTTTTGTAAGATAATATGCCTACATGATGTATCATTGAGAAGAAGACAGACCTCGTTTAGGAAACAAAAAGATTTTTAGGAAAGGATATATGAAATACTTCACGTTAAGATTTTGATGAATAATTATTGACCTTTAAATTAAAATACATGAACGCTTATGATTTGGTGTCAATGAATTCGTTGACATCTGGTATCAACATATCATGTCTCGTATATATATATATATATATATAACACCAAATCACATCTGTTGATTTTAATTGATCCAAAGACTGATATTTGTTTACTTAAGACTACCATGTACCATATCTTATTGTGATTTTCATTTCCTAATTTATTCTACCGGTTTCTCTCTCTAATTACTCATGATTCCATTAAATAATTTTGTTTTGAATATGCAACAAACATTTCTTCTACTTCGTTTCTTCTTTCATGAAAATAATTTCATCTAACTACTTCGTTTCTTCATCTAATTACTTGTGATTTCAAATCCATCTGGTTCAAACATTTCACCATAGATTAATTGAATCAAGGATTAAAATATAATTTTTTTTAACCTGATATCATATTTCAATTACAAATCAATTATTTGTCTACAATCACACACGTTATTTTGACCCATGTTTTGTACATCATATCTTCTCATTATTGATAAAACTTAAATTAAATCATTGAATCGAAATGGTAGAATTTCGTGCCACATAATAATACAATTCATAATTTTATCTGCAATGGATTGTTGAATTGATTATGTCTACCACACCATATCACCAATCGAAAATAGTAATTGTTCGATGCACTTTTTTGGAATTTTCCTAAAAGAAGAAACGAAGTAGAAGAATTTTTTTTTGAGAACAAACTAGAAGAAATTTTTGCTACACATTCAAAAACAAATTATTTAATGGAGTTGAATTCACCGGTAATTAGAGAGAGACCGGTAGAACAAATTAGGAAATGAAAATCACAACACAAGATATGATACTTTTAAGTAAACAAATATCAGTCTTTGGATCAAATAAAATCAACGGATGTGATTTGGTGTTAACGAATTCGTTGACACCTGGTATCAATGGATCCCGACTCATATGTGTGTGTGTATATATATATATATGAGTCAGGATCCGTTGACACCAGGTGTCAACGGATTCGTTGACACCAAATCTCAGCCGTTGATTTTATTTAATCAAAGGTTAATAATAATGCCACGTTTTTATTTATTGTGTATCCTTTTTTACAATCACACACTATTATTGTTTTTAATGATTACAAAACCCAAACTGGAAACAAGATCCTATCATAATTCTCCTTATTCTCTTTGTCTGCATTAAAATACTCCATAACTAAATTATTAAAATACTTCCAAAAATGTTAAATGCAATTCCCTCTATGATCTCTTCTCCTACATGCTAATTGAACCAACTCATAGCCCTTCCTTTGTTGAGATTTCTTCTTTTATGCCGTAATCATAATTATAATGGTGAACCTTTAATCGATGTGATGAAATTATAAATCAAGTGGGAATTTATGAGTCTCAAAGTTTGATCAAATTTGTAGCCTTGCACCAATATCATAACTGATTGTTTGTGTCCATCGATCAATTAAGCTGAACACAGAGGATCCTAATTCTATACAAAGATTCACGAGAAAGAGCAAATATAAGATTCATGAGAGAGGTTAAACACAACCGCATATGAAGATTCAATTAAGGGATGAACAAAAACAATCGAGAGGGTTCGAATTACTTATGGAAAAATAATCTAGGTCCGTAATTGTGATGATTTTTATGCATTTAATAGATCGAGCAGAACAATAATAGTGTGTGATTGAAAAAAAGGATACACAATAAATAAAAACGTGGCATTATTATTAACATTTGATTAAATAAAATCAACGGCTGAGATTTGGTGTCAACAGATTCGTTGACACCTGGTGTCAACGGATCCTGACTATATATATATATATATATATATATATATATATATATATATATATATGTGTGTGTGTATTTACCTAGTGCAAACTTGTCGGTTCACTCCAATTCTCCAAAGAAAATATTAAAAATAGATCGGTGTATAAAATTGTATATATATATATGTGTGTGTATTTACCTAGTGCAAACTTGTCGGTTCACTTCAATTCTCCAAAGAAAATATTAAAAATAGATCGGTGTATAAAATTGTATTGTGCTGTCTTGGCTCTTACATCACCAATACATATAATGTTTTTTAAAAAAAAAATCAAAAATATGTATCATAGTTGATAAATCCTCTTAAATAGATTAAGTATTTCCCATCTAAAGATGAAGTATCTTTTCAAAAACAAATGTTGGTTGTGACTTTTTTTTTTTTACAGAATGTTGGTTGTGACTAAGGAGCCACACGTAACGTTTTTCTTTCCAACATTATAGGTAAACTAGCACAATTTTTTTTTTCTTGGGACGTAAACCAGTACAAATTTTATACGAAAAGACTTCAATTTTTGTAAACTTTGGAAATGCATTATATGTATCCATGCATGCATAGTTGGTAGGAATATTTTAAAGTTGAAACAAAATTCATTATTATAGGTGTATAGATGTAGGACCATCCTCCACACGTCGAAAATAAATGTAGGACCATCCAACAAACAACTGCCGTTTCACAAAGTCACAATATCAATAATAACTTCACGTTTACAAAGTAAATGAAGAGTGAAAATTTAGAAAATGTATCTATCTATCTATCCTAGGATTAAATACATATAAAATTTGGAAACTAAAATATAGGAAATCAATCGTACTTTGTCGGTCACATTTGAAGTGTTTTTTTAATAGTGTTATTTTTCACTTTACATTTCTTATACTCTCTTCTTCTTATAAAGTTCTCTTATAAAGTTCTCTATATTTGACCACTTCACGTATATTAAGAACAAATGATAAATAAAGGAAAGAGAATGACGATTTTATCCAATTATTCTTATCTAATATCTATTGGTGTATTTCATTACTACTATATTTTTAAAGTGAAGAATTATAACTTTTTTTTAAGAAAGTGAAGAATAATAACTTGAAAGTAATAAACATAACATTAATTAAAAAATAAAATTGAAAAATAAACTATTAAAGCTGCATTGAAAATTAAATGTGACAATCTTTTTGTGACCATTTTTTGTTGTTGTTGCAAATGTGACAAAAATTGTGGGACGAGGGAGTAATAAAAATAAGGAGAAGGTTAACAAATATCTTTGGGGCATCGGTTAAAGTTTTAAAATAAGAAAGTTTATATAAAAAAAAATGGTGTAATCATTGTTAAGACAAGTCAAAACTTGTATTTTTAAGACAAAATTTCTATTAAAAAATTCATTAACCAATGCCCTTAAGACGAGTTAGGACACTCATTAACAAGACATTAAAAATAAGAGAAATGTTAATTTGTCCTCTTAAGACACAAGTTTAGAAGTCAAATGTAGAAACTTAATTTTGAAACCTGTTTTAGCACGACCCTGAAAATAAATGAGTAGAATATATTATCATTCGCATATTGCGATGGTTTTTTTTTTGGTCTAGTAGCCTAGTGGCTAGAGCTCAAACAATTAAATGTGGAGAAGTGGGGTGTCCGGGGTTCGAACATGACCCCTGCATAAATTATACAATGTCCCTACTAACTGAGTTAAGCTCACGGTGATATATTGCGATCCTTATTGAGTTCGTGATAAGAAAAATATTGGTGGGATTTTTGTGTGCAATTTCTTGAGAGCTATAACTTCACATTGGTATCCACAACTCAACCACAAAACATGCAACATCGATCTACACCAAGTTAGCTGTTTTCAAGGGTTTCTAGTTGGAAAGCTAGCTAGTATTGGTTGCTTAAAACAACATTAGACACAAAGAGGGATAAGGGCAATAACTTTCTTATTTGGTTACCCATGTGATGACCAAACTATAGTACCTAGACCTACTTTTCCAACTGCTAATAAATGTGTCAAAAAAAAAAAAAAACTACTCAAACAATTTTATGCTTACCTTGGAGTGTCAATCATGGAGGCTATATTTAGATTTTATTTTATGTCTATGTCTATATGAATTTGGATCTCTGCAAGAGAGATCCGTCTGATTCAATTTCAATATACCTTCTATTTCCTGGTAAAAAAAAGCTTAATATGAATGTTTTTTAGCTTCTAGTTAGTAGTCAGCAAGCAATAAGGGATAACATTCATATTAAGGAGTCAACAACGTTTTCTATTTGCTTGTGCTCCTTAAATACAAGTTTCTTCTTTTGTATTTTTTTTCAAGAAAAACTGTGATTAGCTGCAATGTGGTTGATCTAAAAAGGATTGTCTTTGGCTTCATAATCACTCCAAGACCGATTCAAAGTAAAGCCACTAAGATAATCAATCACCTTAGACCTCCAAAATAAAATCAAAGGTGTACATTTTTTAGAGGAAAATAAAAGGTGTGATTAAAAACAACCATTTTAAAATAAAATATCGTCAAGACATTGGCACATGAAAACCTCTATGTATTGATTTATATATGTTAATTATTTGCCGGAGTTTGATTTAACATTTGAAGTACATCAAATAAGATAACTATGTAGATTGTAAAATGCTCCAAAAAGAAAACAGTTAACTGACACGTGCAATGTTGCTGGCAAATTAGATATAAATGTGACAATTGGGTCCAATGGGACTATGGAAACTAATTACATTTGGATGTGACAATTGGGTCTTTTAGCATTTATGAACTGACATTTGTAACAAGTATTGTTAGCAACATTTTTTCTTGAATTTATTACACAGTTGAATTTCATGCAGTCTTTAGTTTCAAAGAGAAAGATGAGATTAAAGAATTGATTTCCTTCAAATTGAAACCATATGTAGGAATGAGAAGTGGGATAATCAAACATCATGCAAGGTACAGAATATTAGGAAGCATAACATCTATACAAACCAAAACATCAGAAATCTTCCATGATGATTGCAGTGTGCATACAAGATGAGAAAACCATAAGTTGAGAAGATGAGAGAAAACTCATCATGCAAGTTATTTCCAATCATTAATACAATAAAATTGTATCTTGGAAAAGCAAAACACCTTCCTTTCTTCAGCCGAATGTTGCGATGAGGAAGGACTTGTAGACGCTCATAAACTTAGCCACAAATGCTGCCGATGTAAAGAAAATAAAATATGGTCAGCAAGCAAATATTGTATAGACCTATGACTAATATACCAATATATACATTCACCTTGTATAAAGCAATTTAAACAAGTCTAGAGTCAAAAAAAATAGAGGGTCTATATCAGAATTTCATGTAAACCACCATTTTTGTCTCTGAATTTGCATTTTCTCTGCTACTTTGTCTATGAAGTAAATGATAATAATTAGTCCCCAACATTTGTAATATTTGTCCAGTTAGTCCCTAACATGTTAAATCTATCAAATTAGTTAGTTATGTTTTGTCAGTAAATAATAGCATGGACTAATATGGCGAGCGTGACAAAATATTATGGATTACATTTTCATTTACTTTGGAGATAAACTAGGAGAAAATGTGCAAATTATGGACACAATTGATGGTTTATTCTTTATTTGCAATAGTCAGCAAGCAACATGCTCATAACTATAAGTTTATAAACTATTTCACGCATTCAGATCAAAGTACCTTCGATGTGAAAAATTGCCTTCTGTCCAAGGCGCATCCTATGCTCCTGGTTAAATGAGGGGAAAGAAGAATCAGCATCTCCATACTTTGAAAAAATAAGAAGTAAAAATGGCTATACAAAATCTTCAACCATTAACTAGTCTAATATCAAGCCAACAAGGAATAGAATTGTTCCGTAAGCTATCAAATTGGGTAAAACATATACAGAAGGCCTAAGTTCATGCAGAAGACACATAAACACTGCAGCTATTGACATGAAATATCATATTTTGATAATGCACTCACATAATATGCTGCCCAATGGCAGACTTCATGCTTCAGTTCTGCATCCAGTTTCCTCAATAGCTCGTAAAGAAGTCTCTGAAGCAACAATTATAACGTCAAAGTCAAGTAAGAAAAAAAAATCAAAGAAATGAAAGCACGTTGGGATATTGTGCAGCAACACATTTACCTTCAAAATGATCTCCGGAGGAATGCAATTGGTCAGCAGCTCATACAGCTTTCCTCGAACTTGAAACAACCTAAAACGTAATAGCATATTATATGAGAGACATAACATGCATAGCACATAAATGAGATGAGAAATTAGTTGACAACACAGTCAAGTAGGCGCTTACAAAAACTGACAAGGTTCGGTGAAACGTTTTGTTTATCATGAAAGATGAGAAAACTATTAACTGTATCAAAAGCAAACCTTTTTGGGCTCTGTTCCTTCATTATGTCAGATGCAATTTCAGAAATATACTCCTCCCAGTCCATTGGGGGAATTGTTTGCTTGTCAGTGAAAGGATACCTACAAGTAACATGAGTTGTCAGTAGTCTTCCTTAAAACAAAGCTTTGGCAAGAGATGAATATCTGAGATTATGCATCCAAGATTAAATTGGAAGCTTGTGGAGCTTACTGTTGGACACGGCAAGTCTCAAATGACAATATGGCCCTCCTTAAATTCCGATTTGATTTCTCTGCTATGCGAGCAGCCAAACTAGAAGGAAGTTGCAGCCCTTCTTTCTTACCAATGAACTGTAAGACTTCAACAATCTGCCACATGGATTTCCAAAGATTCAATAAAAATGAACATTCAACTTATAGAATGGATATGCTAGACAAGATCAGCATATATATAACAATGTTGGTTAACATTCAACTTAGTAGAATAAACCACAACAATTTAGTCCTCAAATTATCACTCTCTCCAATTTAGTCCCTAAACTATATAAATATACTAAATACTCTTTGAACTATATTATATCCGTCAATTTAGTCCTTTACGTGTATAAAAAACCGTTAATTTAGTCCCTAATGTCTTAATAGCAGGGACTGAATTGACGAATTTTATATAGTTTAGGGACTAAATTGAAGAAAGAGCGATAGCTTTGGGGACTAGATTGATGGTTTATTCTTCAACTTGTGGAGTGGATATGTTAATCACATTGTTGATTAACAAAAAATTCAATAATTCAGCAAATATAATCCTTAGCAGAGAACTTGACCATATCTCAGAAAGTAATATCACCATCCTTCAGTATATCAACAAAAGCACAATACAATCGGAAACCCAAACTTCCTTCCAAGTTTCTATATCAACATTTTATACTACGTCCTGACAAAGAATAATGCCTAATAATGGCTTTGGTGTATTCTCCAAACATTTGGGAATTGCTTTGGACTATGAGGCCGAGTTGTGGGGGGGCTCTCGAAGGTCTATCCTAAGGAGGGAGAATATCGGGAGGTTGAGATGTGTATGGATTTGTCTGTCATCAATCATCATCAACAGTGTTATTAGAGGAGATGTTGGAAGTGCTAAAGGGTGCCAATTAGTGAAGCACATAGAGAATCTTATGAAGGATTGGGGGTGAATATCAAGTGTACTCTCCGGGAATGGGCGTGTAGATTGTCTTGCTAACTTGGGTTGTGAAACTGCCACTATGGTAGTCAATTATGATTCCCTGATTTCCATTGTTCAGTTCTTGAATTTTGATATTTTGGCAGTTGCTACTTTCCGATAGGTTTCCTTATAGTTTCATGTTTTGAGCTTAGACCCTCATTCATGAAATAGCAGCAGCAAGCCACCTGATAGAACATCATTCATCTACTGAAAATAACTGACAAACAAATAATATCGTAAACAATCAAACTACCAACTACTCACAACCCTACAAGAGGAAACGATTATCTCAATGCCAAAAAACAAGGGAAAAGAAAATTCCAAATCATAGGAAACAGATTTCATTCTTTCTTTAGACACTAAATCAGGCTTAAAATATATTTACCTGTTCTTCACTTGGTGCATTAATTCGCACATTAAGACAACGGGAGCGGATTGCTTCTGTGACTCTTGAAGAGCTATTGCAACATAGAATTAATCTGCAATAAGCGCTATATTTCTCCATCGTTCTGCGGAGAGAATGTTGGGCTTCTCTAGAGAGTTTGTCAACATCATTAAGAACTAGCACTGATACAAAATAAAGTCTAAAATCAGCTTGCAAAACTGAAGCAAACTAAAAAAGAACAAAATAAAATGAACGTTCGTAAATTTTTCATTTATTATACAAGCCAAGGTGGAGAGGTTTCTTTTATTTGACATAGTCATAAAGAAACAGTCGAAAAGCATTATATAAGTAAATTAGACACAACCAGACCAAACAAAAATCTACACAATCAAAGATAAAACGTTTCACAACTCATAAAAATTGAAAGATAGCACTCAAATGTGCAAAAAAAAAAAACTCCGCATGTATAGGCTAAGTTAACATCAAAGACAGCCAGTTACCTTTAAATCCTTTCTTCCCTTTAGTATCAATAGGTCTATTCTTAGCCATTTCTTTGATTATTTCTTGAACAATATATCTGTCCTGAAAGCCTGCATCACTTGGAGTCATTTCAATGTGATTTGCACTTGATAATGTAGTCAGCTCTAAATCAATAGTTCTACTCCCAGCCTGAAACAAATTCTCAATTACTTCAAAATAATAATAAACAGCAAAATAACACCAATTATTCAAGTTACTATACAGAGCGAATCCAATGTAGTGCAGATGATATTGAAATTTCCAAGCATCAGACACATATTTCTAAGGGAAAAAATCTAAATAAATGCTTGTTGATTTATTTTGAGTCATGTCCTGTATTTAAAACATGTGCGAAACCAACTACTCTGTCATAAATATAATAATAATATAATAATACAATGTAAAAACATATCAGTGATAAGTTGATATCAAATAATGAATAAGGTTTCTAAATCTCTGGAGCTCTTCCTCTCTGTTTATGTACCGGAATTGTTTGAAAATTTGGGGTCAATAATAATATCCAGGCAAACATTGCTCACTAACCAAGGGTACAAATAAAATCTCCTAAACTATGCCATTGTAAAAGTGCTTCTAATAAACCACATGTTTACAACAACACAGAAAGAACAGGGAAGTACGGAAAAATAAAATGAAGCTTACATCCACTTTCCATGCTCTATTTTCCACCTTAACCTGAAACATCAACAAAGAAAATTTAGAAAGACTTCAAATTACATCCCTGAGAAGTGAATAACAGTAGTTCTAGTATAAACGCGGTTTCAGAAAGTACATCCAATCAAAAACTCAAGCATGCATTATAATAGAAACAGGAAGGAAAAAAACAACAAAACATCTTACTAAAATTAATTTAATTTCATCTCAAATCACTTTTGGTGCTCACACAAGAATTGTATTCTCGGTGAAAAAAATAAAAAATGAACATTACTTCAAAATTCAGATACATTTTCTTTAAAAAGTAATCAGTTAAACAAACACACTAAATCAGATACATTTTCTTTAAAAATTAATCAGTTAAACAAACACACTAAAGAGTGACAGAAAAAAGAAAGACCTTTTCGGCACCGGGTCCAAACATTTGGCGGAGAAGAGCCATGATTAGTGTTTTCTTGCCAGCACCTGATGGGCCATAGAACAGCAAATGAGGGCAATCGTGTTCAGTAACCTGCAATAGCACAACCAATCCAAACAAAAATTAACTTTATTTCAAAAAAAGACAAAGTGATTCATTCAAATACAAAATGAGTGTGCCAGAGAGAGTTACCAATTTCTTGAGATTTTGAGCGATATCGTTGTGAACCATAACATGGTCGAGAGTTTTGGGACGATATTTGTCAACCCACAACATCCTTCCACTTTATACCTTCTTACACTTCTTTCTTCAATCAAAAACACTAATCAGATTCACCAAGTCCAACAAAGGACACAACTATAGATAAATGGATGTAAACAGGGTGGGGGGCCATAAGCTACAAAACACTTGCACATACACCGAACACAACACTAACACGCAGACATGATAATAATTTGAGAACATGGAAGTGATTGAATAAGAATAGAACAAGATTCTCCGTGTGTCGGTGCTATATAGATAGTAAGCACTGTCCCACTCCTAATCCCAATGAACTCAATCATATGAAGATTAAAAAAACTATCTAAAAAGAAGCAGTATTCCAACAATTAATAGAAAGAACTTTGTGACTAAGAACCTGTTTTTACAGCTTATTTCGCAAAAAAAAAAAATCACTTTTTTCAAAAAAAATCCCTTTTTCGGAGTTTTCATCAGTTACAAATTCTCAAAAAAATCTAAAAATTGATTCAAATGAGAAACTGTTTTTGATAAAAATCATTTTTGATAGCTGAATTTTTGAAAAAAGTGACTTTCCATTCAATAGACAAACACAGCAGCTTCTGTTGTTTTAGTTACATCTCTAGAGTGAAGACCCAATTTGGTCCCTCATAATTTTCTCGCAGCCTAATTAGTCCCAACAAAAATCAATACCCAAACTAGTTCCTTACATTTTCATAATGCGGTCAAATTAGTCCCTCTGTCATAATGAGTCAGGGACTAATCCATCGTCTATATAAAAATGTCAGAGACTAGTCTGGTATTATTTGTTGTCGAGGCTAAATAGAGTTGCGAGAAAATTGTTAGGGACCGAAATTGATCTTCACTCGTCTCTAGCATCAAAATCACCTTTTTTTCATAATGGACCCTAAATGGAGTTGGAAAATAACAAAACTAATTAATTTTGCAAACTTTTAGTTAAAATCTTCAATCTACAATCAAAGTTGAAAACATGCACAACACACGCGCGCGCGCGCACACACACACATAGCATATATATAATCAAAACATAAACAAAGAAAATTATAAATCTAAGAATCGAACGCAAAGAAAATTGAAAAGAAAGTTTGGATTTTTACCAGCTGGCGGATGGAGTGGAGCAGAGATGGAGAGAGTGAGCGGTCGAGCTACGGTTGAACGGAGGAGCGCCGGAGTGGAAGGTTGCGGCTTCGATGGTCTAGGGTTTTCACTTCTTCATGCTCTCAACACAGTTTTTTATTTTCTTTTATTTTTAATAATTATTAAAAACGAAAAGTTGATGAGAAATGAATTCCCGCCAAAATTGAGAAATTAGCGCCATTTTTATGGTTTTTTTAGTGGATATATATGTTGATGTTGATTTTGGTAGAAACGACCGTGCAACTGCAGAAACTAATATTTTAAACTTGATAGAAATGCAATGAGTGATAAAATACCTCATACAAAAGCTTAATGTTGTTGCATTCATAAAACTTGATTCGAACTCAAGATCTTTGATCAAGCTTAAAAATATCTTTTACTGTTAATATATGTCTTCGAATTGTTAATAACTTTTTGTAATGGAAAACTTCTATTATGGTTTCATTCATTTTTTAAGAGTTTTTATTGATTTGAAGAGTTTAGCGGTTAAACACATACACACTACTGAGAAGTTGAGAATTGTCTACTCGAACATGAGCCTTGGCATATTATTTAAGTGGTACTTATGTAAATTGTAAACTTAAAATAGTTTTACATATACATCTTATTAAATTTTATTCATTTAAATTTACTATCTAAAATACCAAGATAACAATTGTGAATGTACTTATTATCTAAAATACTGGTTTAAATATCAAAACAATGACTCAAAAGGATGTTACATTAATGATATGCGAATAAGTAATTTTCTCCGCGGGAACGAAGATGGGGAGAAAATCCGCAAAGAGTAGTGCGGAGATGGGGACGAGAGTCATACCCCTTGTCTTGAGTACCCTTCCTCAAGTAATATAAAAATATTCGTATGTATTATATTTATTTGTTTTTTCACGCACTAGGTATAGAAATTTCTTTTATATGTAACGTTTACAATAATATCTTAATATTATATTTATTTATGGTTAAACTCAATCTTTTTTTCAAACTAATTGATTAAAAACAATAGAAATTCAATTATTATTTTATGTTGATGGAGCTCCATGGAGATGGAAAGGAGAAGGAAAAACTCTTTGAGACACATGATAAGGATGAGACAATGAGTGGCGGGACAGAAAGTACAGAAATACTATCTACCTCCACCTCATTCCATTGACATCTCACAGTTCAAATAAGACTACTTTTGATAATAGAAGCTCTTAGGAAGGGAAAAAAAAATCAAAACAGTGAACTCTAATTAAATGTTTTTGTAAAACTATTACACAGCACATTACATTCTATTTTTTTATTTGCACCAATTAGATCTCAAACACTTAAACAAATTATATTGGTTACTAATCTTTTTCTTTACAAATAATTATATAGTCTTGTATTGTTTAAAATTGACTCTCATTTAGTATATTGGTCAATTTTAAAATTGACTCTCAATGGAGGCTTATTGTGATTTCAGTTTTGAACTGAATATTAGGGTTGGCAAGGGTTTTTGAAGTGGGGGTTAATCCTAAAAGTTTTCAAAATAGGCACCAAGACTGAATAAAATTTATTTAAGGTTAAACTTACAAGATTGTGAATTTGTGACTTCATATGAACTTACATTGTTAGAGACTTTCTTTTTTTTTGGGTGAACTAGTGTTAAGAGATTGAATATTACATGGCCAGGAATACACTTATTAGATGGTCATAAATTGTCAAAACCACAGTTTGAAGTCAGCAAATTTCATGGCAATTGAAGTGATAAAAACAATATTGTTGTACACTTAATTTTTTTGCCAAAACCAAGTTTCACTCTGGTAATAAAATTTGCTTTTTCCACAATTCTGCTGAATTAACTGACTAAAACAAACTCATAACATCATTTACAAGCAAATGCATTCTACTAAATATAAGGATAATCAAGCAAAGGACCAAAGATAGAAATATTCCAATCCTCCACACAATTCCTTCTTCGATACTTTTAAATTCAGATAATAAATCACTAGCAACTTACACTAAAACAGTATTAAGATAATGACACATCAAACACCTCTTTACAATACATTACAACCACTGTTTCCATCAAACGTGCTCCAGGCGTGGTCGCCAAGACTACAAATATGTATCAAGACACATGGACATGACATAACTCTTTTGCTTGCAGTGTAGAAAAAAGGGATATGTGTGTCTCCTTGAACTTCTCAACATTTCAGGTCCAACATGAGTTCATTGAATGACAATGACAGTGAATGTCACACAGCTTAATTTGAAAGAGCTGAGTCTGTCATGATAGACTTTTGTTTTTCTTTAGTTGTTATCTGTGGTTCTTGAAAACACAAGGAAAAGAAGGATAACATTAGCCACGGCCTCCAATTTCATTTAAAATAGTAAGGATAGCAAATGGTGACAAATGAAACAAAAATATTGTTGTTCTTAACTACTAAGCGCATCAATCGCATACGTAATATAGTTAACATAGGGAACAGGCCACAAATACACGTAATAAACAGAGCCAGAAAATGTACAGTGAGTTTCCTAACAATAGGTCTTGCCTGCAATGTTAAATTTTAAAACTTTAGCATGCTTTAGGTGACATGATTGCCAATTTCCCTTTCAATTTTTCATAATAAGCACAGGACTAAATGTAAAATCATTTGATATTTTTCAGACTTTGGTTAGATGAAGATCAAATGGCTCATTATTTGATATGTATATTAAAGTCTAATTTGGTAAGTAAGAATATGAGTTGTTCAATCTTCGTCCAACGGTTAAGTTTTCTTGATTGTGCGACTGTGTGGAATTCAGGTCCTCCACATTTCAGTTCTCTAGTTAGGCCAATATGGAAAGTGCAGTAGATTTGAACATTTTAATTTAAAAATTAAAATGATTGCTTATCCGTTAATGCTTACAGCACTAGAATATTAACAGAACATTTGTTAGCAACTAAATTTTAGCAGGATCTCATGCATGTTCTAATTTTAGTAGCCATGTAACATTGTAACCTATTAAATAAATATCAGTGATTAGGACTGGAAATATATATAGTTATAAAGATTAAAGTGACAGATATTAAGAACCTACACAACACAACTTGTATTCACAACTGCTATCTACAAAATGAAAAACATTTTAACAGGGGATCATGAGATTAAAAGAGGATCAGATCTTACTAGAAATGATCGCCCTTGGTCTGGTCTTGAACAGAATTTTCTGTCGAATGATTCCAACAACCCGTAACTCCACCCGACCGCAACCGTCTCCATCTGGATGCTTGACTTTCTTGAGCACCAACAACGGCTTCTTCAAGGAGACCTTTGACCCTGTCAGTTCATGGTACCCAATAGTTAAAGTGTAGACTTCCTGAAAAATAAAACAATGGACACAGAATATTAGTTTGTTTTCCTTTTTAAGAAAAGGTGACAGTGGATTCCAATCTATGTAAAGACTATATCATAAACTCATACAAATTCGGACTCACTGCATTGAAAAACACAGTTACACACATCAATTAGTATCGTCTGTCATTTAGAGCTCGAATCTACTCATATTACACCTTTTTACCAAATCATCTTTAAATAATTGTTATCATTGATTTGAGATTAAACAACCAAGATCGATAACTACGTCACACAATTCTGCATGGAAGCTAAATCAGGACTCTTATAGTTTAAGGACACGGTTGATACTATATTTTTCTCATCAATAACATCAATCAACTAATTTTTCCATATATACGAACATAGGACACTTGTGAAAATGTGCCTAATATTTCCTAGCAATCTTTTTTTGGTTACAAAGATAACTAAACAAACAGGAAAAGAAAAGAAAAGAAAACAAGCCATCACAAGCAAACTACTCCCTAAGGTAGAAAGTTCTTGCAGCGTCGGTGCAAAGATGATTGACAAGACCAGTAGCTTTTGAACAGAAGTGATATAGAATTAATTGTTGCTCTATCTGAATTAAACTAAGCAACTTTATCTTAAGAACCCTTCAAGCTTTTGGACAGATCATTAAGTATCATTATACATTTTTTACTCTAAAATATTATAATTATATTTAACAAAATAAAAGCTTTATTTCCTTGTCAAAGTAACACCCACATCAGTAGGTTTATTCCTCGCTATCAAACATTAAATATCTTACACTATCAGTCCATATAAAATCACAATATTTCAAGTTTAACACTAAATAAATTTTATTCACTTTTAGTCTCTATTTCAAAAGCTTTGTAGGATTAAACCCCACTTGAAAAACCTTAACCAAATTGACGATTACTCAAACCCTAATATTTCAGTTAAAAACTGATACCACAATAAGTCTCCATTGAGGTCAAACACTTTGAATATGAAATAATTGCAAACAACATGTGAATAACCATTAATAGTTTGAGTTGTTGATTGGTAAAAAGATGAAAACGAATATAGTAGTAACCTGAGAAGAAGGGCGACAGAGAGTGCCGATTTGAAGGTTGGCGAGGGAATCCTGAAAACCAGGTTGTGGTTCAACAACTCCTTGCATTTCAACAATGCCCCATTCCACACAGTTTCCTTCCTCGCAATTGCACTGTACACGAATCTGCATCTTTTTCCTCTCCTTTTCAACTTCTGGATCGGTATACACACAAACTTATTTATTGTAACGTCTTTTGGTGCCAAAGATTCTTGCTTTTCCCACGCTATTATGTACTCTCTTTCCCTTTCCTAACCATGGAAATAGGGGTGTTAATATTCAAACCGATCCATTTGAAGATATTGATACAATGGAATATTAATTTTTTGGATCTTAACATGATTGAAGATTATTTTTACTGAAGTGACACAAACTCAAAACCTATGAAGCACCGACAAAGACTCGAACAACGGACACAACAGTGACACATGGTCACCGGTAATAATTTGAAAAATTGGAAATGATTGAATATAACCATGGGAGTGTTTCCAAGCACGGATAACGGATTGTTGAAATTCCACTATGCAACAATACTATAGCGCCGCTATAGTCACTATTTGAAAAATAATCTGTACTAAATATTTTATCGCAGAACAATAGCATGTTGTCCTAATTCTGCTATGCTATAGCGATATAGCTGCTATTTAAGAACATTGAAACACAATCGCCAATGGTGTACCGGGGCTACATAGGCAGTAAGTACTCTCTCACTCCCCATCCGCATGAAATCAGATAAATTCAATTATACGAAAATTCAAAAATTGAGTAAACCACCAAATTAGTCCTTGACTTTATAAAGCACTCTCAAATAGATACTTGAGATTATGGATAGCAAAAAAACTGAAAAACCGAACTGAATTGTTGAACTAAACTAAACCAAAAAAAACTGAACTATTACTAACAGTTCTGCAATTGAACTGAAACAGTTCAGTTCAGTTCCATTCGAAACAGTTTGGTTCAGTTCGGATTGAAACAGTTCACATCAATTCGAAATGCAAACAGTTCAGTTATTTTAAATTTAGCAAACAGTTTAGTTTGGTTCGGTTCAGTTTTCATCCCGAACCGAACCATTCTCACCCCTAATTATGGATATTTCAAAAAGGTTTCTGACTCAACTAAATTGTCAAGTTGATCCCTATATTTTAATCACTTACTATCGATTTGGTCTCTATATTTAACCAATTATTTTTAATTTAGTCTTTAATTTTACTATCAAATTTGTGTCCACGACTCTCAAAAGACTAATATGAGTAAAATTTGACTGAGTCGAAGATTTTTTTGAAATATTAATAACATCATGAACCAATTTGAGAGCATCTTACAAAATCAGAGATGAATTTGATGGTTTACTGTGAAAATAATTATTAAACAGGTTGATTTTGACAGATCTAAATTCGAAGTTGCAAAAAAAGCCACATGGCATGAATGCAGAATCTGTATGTTGAAAGTTTGATTTATGCATACCTTTGGCGACGGCGAACGGAGCGGAATCAGAGATGGAGAGAGTGAGCAGTTGAGCGGAGGAGCACCGGATTTGTGAGGCGGTCTTGGGTTCTTCTTCTCACTTCTTCGTGTTCAATAATTTTTTTTTCATTGTCAAAAGAAAAAGTTAGTGGGAAATTAATTCCCGCCCAAATTGAGAGTAAATGTGTGAATTATTTGCTTTTTGTTTTGTTTTACTTAAATTAAATAAATTATTATTACTGTGAGCTTAATACTCCTTCCGTTTGTTAAAAAACAAAACAAACGAGTTATAAACAAATTTGATTTGTTAGGTTAATTTATAAATGATGTATCTAGTTCATATCGTGGATCACATACATAGTTAATTGAATAAACCTAAAAAACTAAATTTGTTTATAATTAGTAATGGATGAAGTATGTAGAAAGGGATTGTGCAAAAAGTTGAGTGACGTCAAGATCATCTCCGTTTATTGGTCTCTTCATTTTTTTTCTATTTGAAAAGATAAATACACATAAATTTGAAACTGATAGGATCCATTATATTTTTTAGAAAATGTTAATGAGTGCTCCTGAGACACTTATTAAGCACTTTTAATAGTAAGTTTTTTTATATAAAAATTCACGTAATCAATGCATTGAAATTTGTAACATTCGACTTTTTTAGGAATATTTTCTAAATTTAGGATGTTTAAAGAGTGCGCAAGAGTACGTCTGAGGCACTCGTTAATAAGACCCATATTTTTTTGTATCTATCTCTCACCAAATGACATTATCCATTTACTCTTAGCAAATCGAGGAGATCTTAACTCTTATTTTCTCAAAAAAAAAATCTTAACTCCTGTCATACCCCAATTTTTGACCCAAGATCCCACCGACACGTGTCATTTAACCCTAACCAATCTCTAACTTTTTCAGTAAAAATTTCGACAGAGAGGTATTTTAAAATACCTCATGTTTTGGTTCCGAGTCGGGCCCTCTTCTCTCTTTATTTATATTTACTTTTATATTTTTTAATTTCCATCTTTTGTTTAATTTCCTTATTTTTAATCTTTAATTTTAATTCCTATTTTTAATTAGTCATTTTTATTTTCTTAGTATAATTACTTTCACTTTATTTTATTTTTAATTATTTGTTATTAATTGTCCAAAAATTCCAAAAAATGTCGATAAGTCCAAATAGTATCCAAAGTCCAAGTCTGCATAATTATCCTTTCTTTTTATTTATTTTTATTTATATTATTAGATGATAAGTCCAAAAAGAGTATAAATCCAAAATATGCAATCTGTAACAAACATGCTTTCCTCCTCCCCAAGCCCCAAATTTTTTGCATCTTTTTAACAAACCTTAACCCTAATCCTAATGCTATAAATACAATATTCAAACACACAGAAAAAGGGGCCTAAATTCACAACCTGCAAAGAAACCATTCTCGAAGGCTCACTCTCGTTCATAACCCGCATGAACATCACAAATACCAATTTTTGCAAAAAACAGCAAACCAAACACCAATTTTCGCACAAACAGCAAATCAAACAGAAGTTTCTTCACACAGACAGTAAACCAAACAGAAGTTTCTTCGCACAGACAACAGACCAAACAGAAGTGTTTTCTCACAGACAGCACACCAAACAGAAGGTTCTTCTCACAGACAGCAAACCAAACAGAAGGTTTTTTTCTCTCACAGACAGCAAACCAAACAGAAAGGTAGTACTTTTTTCTTTTCCCTTTTAAAAAATTAGATTTAGACTGCATATTTATCATTCACTTATTTATTGCGTATTTATTTTACAGCAAAGATTTTAGAATGTAAATAGGTGTTCATGTAATTTATTTATCTATTTTCCGCAGACCTTAGAATGTATTAATAGGTTTAATGTAATAGTTGTAGGTGCATGTGTGCGTGTGTGGGTGTATGCTTTATTTTCCCGCTTCTAGTTTAGGTTAGAGGTCCTCGTGGTGGTCCAACGCCACCACGTGGTACCTGCGCTTTTATTTTTATGCTCCGTTAGTTTAGTTTTCAGTTTTAACTATCATTCAAAAACATGCAAATAACAAAACACAAAAAAACATTTTCATAACAAACCTTGATTTTTAAATCAAGTGATCCTTTTATTTTACTTCTTTCATAAATCAAAACTGCAATCAATCCTAATTATATTTTTTAGTCATTTTCCTTTAAACATAAAAAACACAAACAAATTCCTTTTGCCACTGGGCTTTTCATTTTAAAACCTTTTTCAACACTAATAAAAAACACCAAACAAATCAAACGCAATTTCTACCCCAAACAAATCAATGAACTATAAATAAAGAAAGGAAAGAGGTCTAATATCTACATTTTTTATTGATTTGGAAGGACGAGTGTCCTTTGCCTACGTACCCGTGAGGGATCAAAACCTCGTAGTTCGGGGTAGAAATTGCGTTTGATTTGTTTGGTGTTTTTTATTAGTTTTGAAAAAGGTTTTAAAATGAAAAGCCAAGTGGCAAAAGGAATTTGTTTGTGTTTTTTATGTTTAAAGGAAAATGACTAAAAAATATAATTATGATTGATTGCAGTTTTGATTTATGAAAGAAGTAAAATAAAAGGATCACTTGATTTAAAAATCAAGGTTTGTTGTTTTTTTTGTGTTTTGTTATTTGCATGTTTTTGTTGTTTTTGAATGATAGTTAAAACTGAAAACTAAACTAACGGAGTATAAAAATAAAAGCGCAGGTACCACATGGTTGCGTTGGACCACCACGAGGACCTCTAACCTAAACTAGAAGCGGGAAAATAAAGCATACACCCACACACGCACACATGCACCTACAACTATTACATTAAACCTATTAATACATTCTAAGGTCTGCGGAAAATAGATAAATAAATTACATGAACACCTATTTACATTCTAAAATCTTTGTTGTAAAATAAATACGCAATAAATAAGTGAATGATAAATATGCAGTCTAAATCTAATTTTTTAAAAGGGAAAAGAAAAAAGTACTACCTTTCTGTTTGGTTTGCTGTATGTGAGAGAAAAAAACCTTCTGTTTGGTTTGCTGTCTGTGAGAAGAACCTTCTGTTTGGTGTGCTGTCTGTGAGAAAACACTTCTGTTTGGTCTGCTGTCTGTGCGAAGAAACTTCTGTTTGGTTTACTGTCTGTGTGAAGAAACTTCTGTTTGGTTTGCTGTTTGTGCGAAAATTGGTGTTTGGTTTGCTGTTTTCTGCAAAAATTGGTATTTGTGATGTTCATGCGGGTTATGAACGAGAGTGAGCCTTCGAGAATGGTTTCTTTGCAGGTTGTGAATTTAGGCCCCTTTTTCTGTGTGTTTGAATATTGTATTTATAGCATTAGGATTAGGGTTATGGTTTGTTAAAAAGATGCAAAAAATTTGGGGCTTGGGGAGCAGGAAAGCATGTTTGTTATAGATTGCATATTTTGGATTTATACTCTTTTTGGACTTATCATCTAATAATATAAATAAAAATAAATAAAAAGAAAGGATAATTATGCAGACTTGGACTTTGGATACTATTTGGACTTATCGACATTTTTTGGAATTTTTGGACAATTAATAACAAATAATTAAAAATAAAATAAAGTGAAAGTAATTATACTAAGAAAATAAAAATGACTAATTAAAAATAGGAATTAAAATTAAAGATTAAAAATAAGGAAATTAAACAAAAGATGGAAATTAAAAATATAAAAGTAAATATAAATAAAGAGAGAAGAGGGCCCGACTCGGAACCAGAACATGAGGTATTTTAAAATACCTCTCTGTCGAAATTTTTACTGAAAAAGTTAGAGATTGGTTAGGGTTAAATGACACGTGTCGGTGGGATCTTGGGTCAAAAATTGGGGTATGACAGATGCCCCTATTTAAGTTTCTTCGTCCGGAGATTTGAAGATGAAATCTTTGATTTGAATGGACTGAAGAGGCTTAAATATAAAGTACACCTATTTTTGATCATAAGATACTATGAACGCATGTGACGCAATTATGAATGCAAGACGACGTAGATGACTTGATTGGGACGAGTAATAACGACGGGATGCCCGAAGTCGTTGAAGAAAGGGATCCGACTCCGCTAGGGGAATGTAGTTTTACTGGGGAAAATGATCGTCTACTATTGTGTTAGTTTGGAAACATAGTTTAATGAAGACAAAACTTTTGATGACGCCTCTAGACCAGACACACTGGGGAGACACTTGAGAGAATGACAAGGAGGTGCAGACTGTCCGTTGTTTAGGACCAGCAGCTTGAAACAAGAAAAAAATATAAACTTAAGCGGTCCGTTGTTTAGGACCGTTGGCTTGAAAGCAAAAAATGTAAGCGGTCCGTTGTTTAGGACTGTCGGCTTGAAAGCAATAAAAATGTAAGCGGTCCGTTTGGACTGTCGGCTTGAAAGCAGTAAAAAACGTAGGCGGTCCGTTGTTAGGACTGTCGGCTTGAAAGCAGTAAAAATGTAAGCGGTCCGTTGTTTAGGACTGTCGGCTTGAAAGTTGTAAAAATGTAAGCGGTCCGCTGTTAGGACTGTCGGCTTGAAAGCATTAAAAATGTAAGCGGTCCGTTGTTCAGGACTGTCGGCTTGAAAGCAGGTAAAATGTAAGCGGACCGTTGTTTAGGACTGTCGGCTTGAAAGAAAGTAAAATGTAAGCGGTGCGTTGTCTGGGACTGTCGGCTTGAAGAAAGATAAAAGTGTAAAATGTAAGCGGTCCGTTGTCTGGGACTGTCGGCTTGAAAGCAGTAAAAATGTAAGCGGTCCGTTGTTTAGGACTGTCCGCTTGAAACGATAAAGGACTTGAAACGAAAGGATGCGGCCAAACAAGACTTTGGGTGACTGATGCAACCATGTTTGAATGATGTTGTGTATATGCTGTGTGTGAGTGAAAGTAATAATGCATGAATGTATAAGTGTGTAGACTGGATTGTGATAGGTGAACTCGACGAAACGAGACAAGACAGGTAAGATGGGAGGCAGACTGACATCGCAGTACAAACACTCGACAAACTTCCTTGAAGATGATACTATCGTGAACTAATCAAGCCATTTGCAGGGTGAAACCTGGCACGAGATAGCAATTGATGCTTCCTGGGGAGAGAGTTCATTGTTGACAGAAAAGTTGGGAAGAAGTCGCCATTTGTGAACCGCCGTAGAGTGTTCTGATAAATGCCACTGTTGACCAAAAGTCTGGAAGTCGCCATTTTGCATAGAGTGTCAATCCATTGGTATGCCCCAGCAGTCACGCTCCTTTTTGTTTTTTGGTTTTTTTGTTTTTTTTTGAAATCCCTAACTTTTGCCTGGACCGCACTTTCGGGTTTTCAGTCCACCAGGAGTCTATTCCTTTTTTGTGCCCCTAATTTTTGCCTGGACCGCCCTTTCGGGTTTTCAGTCCACCGGGACGCTCTCTATTGCCTAAGTCGCCTTTTCAGGTTTTCAACTTAGCGAGCTTTCCTTTTTTGTTCTTGTTTTTTTGGATTGTGACTGCATCTTGCTCAAAGTAGAGGTCCTCTTCATAGTGCTTAGACATGTTTCCCTTCCGGAGTGTAACCGTTCTCGAGGCGGCTGCTGATGCATGCTTCACCTACTCACGAGCTCAAAGAAAGTGTGTTTGTTGTTCACATTTTTCAAAAGATGTAAAAAAAAGTTTTGTATTTTGAAATTTTTTGCTTCAAGTATTGCCATAAAAATAGAAGAAATTTTGTAAATTGAATAAATGAGAGTTCCAAATAAATGGGTACGGGGTCAAACTTGATTAACTGAGTGGTGGCCTGCCAATGACATGGCTCCACGGATCTTTGAAATATTTTGGAAAATGGTAAACGTAATGGGAAGGGTACATTGAACACGATAACCGCTATTCTCCCTAACATTTTTGAATGCCCCTGTTTCGAGTCTTTGATTTGCAGGTGCTTTGAATCGGAGGTCTTTTGATAGTTGGATGCCCCAAGTGGACTGTGCCTGACTGATGCAGTTGCTTTGCCATGATCCTTAACTTTTCCATAGATCGCCCTTTCGGGTTTTCGATCTATCATGATAATCATTTTTGTTAATGTCTCTCATTTTTGCCTAGACCGCCCTTTTGGGTTTTCGGTCCACCGAGACGCTCATTTTTGCCTAAGTCCCTTTTTCAAGTTTGCGACTTATCGAGCTTTTATTTTTGACAGAGTATTTCTTGACTGCACCTGCATTCGTAGGACGTGTGAGTTTGTCACCATTCGTAGTTGTAAGAAGTCATTGCACACGAGCCTTCACAGTTAGGCGTCCACTTGCCCCTGGAGTAAGGTTGGAAAGAGTGCCCTTTTGAGCACAAAGTCTGACGAACCTTCTTGTTGGAAGTTTGCTTCAACTTCTTTTGATATAGTTATACTAGGTCGTCATGCATTGTGAGTTCAATCAATCTTGAGATTTCAGCCGAAACCCTGTTGGCAGGACTTTGATCTCCATGAGAAGTCCTCCCTTCGTGTCGTATACTGATGGAAGGAGGGGGGTTACCCCTGTTGAAATGTTTATTGAAACACGATGCCCATGTGAGGCAACGGTGCTATCTCATACTGGTCTTTGTAAGTGATAGCCATTCTCTTGGCGATCTTCTTGATTTTGTTTGCAGCTTTGACGGCTAAGATGCCCTAGTATGTGAGAGGTTTTGTCGGGAATCACTTCATTCTTCTTCATCTTCGGACACAGGGAATTCAAAGTCGAAAAAGAGTATAGGGTTAATGTGTTCAACGAGCTTATTTATGTTTAATCTGCATTTATGTTTGACTTTAGAGAATGAATGATTGTATGCAGACATTTGGAAATGATTAAAGAAGAAGGTTTTTGGATTTTTTGTGTTACCATTTTCCAGAAAAAGCACAAAATAAAAACAAAGTCGTGATCAAAACGACATTTTAATTAATGATGACAATACTTAAAGCAAAAAGCCCTACACAAGTTCACTTTCGTCTCGGGCGGGACGAAAGGATTTTTTTTTAAAAAAAGAAGAAGAAGTAAAATCAACAAACAAACGCATTATTAGATAAGCAGTAAAAGGAACATCAACAGCGACCCAATTGCGGCGGACATTCCATGTGCCACAAACACTAGGTATTATGATGTGGTAGCGGATTGACTTACACGCTCGGGTTCAAATTCCTTTTGGCTTGAACCAGCTTCTGCACTTCGGCTTTTAAAGCATAGCAGTGCTCAATGTCATGGTCGGGTGCCCCTTGATGGAAGGTACAGAAAAGGTCAGGTCTATACCATGCTGGAAATCTTGTTGGAACCGAAGGAGGCGCCTTGGTCTGGACCAGATTCTCTTCGAGCAACTGTGGAAGCAAGACTGCATATTTCACGGGGATTGGACCGTGATGTGCTCTCCTAGCCTGATTCTGTGGATTGGATTGTTGAGGAGTCTGTTGTCGAGGCTGTTGTATGCACAGTGGCTGACATGGTGGTTGGGGCCCTCGCTGAATTGTGGTGAATCCTTTGTAACCGTCAGCGAAGATACCAGGTTAGTTAACTTATCTACTTCGGCCCAAAGTGTTGTCATCTCTTCACGAAGTTCGTGGACCTCTTGTTCAAGCTGGTCCATTTTTTGTGTTTGCACGAGTGTTTGCATGTGCGAATTGAAGTTGAACGAAGACATCAAACCACCTTACTGATGAATTGACCTTTTATTGAAAAGACACAGTGTGAGACTCGAACTTGAAACTATGAATGCAGAATGATGCATGATATGTTTATGCAAAAATAGACTCTCTTTTTTTTTTATCGAAGGACATGTCAAAGTAATTGCAAACATCGTAAGGACCATGGTTTTATTTCTAAAGATATTGCAAACGGTTCCCTTTTCAAAAGCAAGAACGAAGCCACAAAAGAAGTCCTTAACAAAAGCAAAAACTTAGTTTAGATTTTTGAAGATTTTTGAGATCTTATTTCATGTTGTTCTTTCTTGCAAGGTTACCTTTGATGTTTACAAGAACTTATCTTGTCCTTCGATATTTAATGAGAAAAAGTTTATGAATGAATGCATGTATGAATGATTATGCTAAAAGAACGAAGAAAACATGGTGAGGTTTTAGGTCCATATCATGGAGTCAAGGGTAAGTGCGCCATTTGGTAGGGACTATGGTTTTATTTGTACCTGTATCTTGGGTTCTACCAAGTTCTCAAGGTCTACAACCTCTTCCGAAGATAATTGGACTGCAGAATTTACTTCCGGTCCAAAAAATATTCGTACGAGAGTCTCGCTCGAGTGTAGTATCGCGTATCAACTAAATCAAGATTTACTCATGAGTAGCCATCGCACTACATCCTAAAAAGGATAAGATGGATTAAAGGTAACTAAAGGTCCTCAACTTCGACGGTCACTCGAAAATAGTATTCCAAACACGAATACTCATGTCAACATGGTATACTTCCAAGATTCCTCCATTGAGTGGGGTTATCACATGTACCACAACCAAAAATCACTCTTGGTAAGGCACTATGATTATACCACCGTCCTATCTTATGTTTCTCTCAAGTCCGGGTGGAGGACTTATCTCACCACACACGTTAAGAAAGAAGAAAGAAGAAGGAAGAACATATATACACGCATTTCCATCTTTTGTTTTTTGTTTTTGTTTAAAGCAAGTTATAGCACAAAGAATTAAATAAAGCCAATTTAGGCTCAACCCTCTTTAGGGGGTCCCCAGTGAAGTCGCCTTTTCTGTCGCGTCATTTTTCGAAGATCAATGCTATTTGATTAGCTCTTGACTCACTATTTTTATTTCACGACTGAACATTTAATTTTTAAAAGAAAGTGGAAAAAAGTTCAAATACCATTTTAAAAGATTTAGGGTTCGGGGGTTGGTTACATAAAGGGAAGGTATTAGCACCCTCTATGTTCGTAGTACTCTACGAGAACCTCTTGGTTTCATTTAATTTTTGTGCTATAACTTGCTTAATTTAAAAAGAAATGAACTGTAAATAAAGAAAGGAAAGAGGCCTAATATCTACATTTTTTATTGATTTGGAAGGACGAGTGTCCTTTGCCTACGTACCCGTGAGGGATCAAAACCTCATAGTTCGGGGTAGAAATTGCGTTTGATTTGTTTGGTGTTTTTTATTAGTTTTGAAAAAGGTTTTAAAATGAAAAGCCAAGTGGCAAAAGGAATTTGTTTGTGTTTTTTATGTTTAAAGGAAAATGACTAAAAAATATAATTAGGATTGATTGCAGTTTTGATTTATGAAAGAAGTAAAATAAAAGGATCACTTGATTTAAAAATCAAGGTTTGTTGTTTTTTTGTGTTTTGTTATTTGCATGTTTTTGTTGTTTTTGAATGATAGTTAAAACTGAAAACTAAACTAACGGAGCATAAAAATAAAAGCGCAGGTACCACGTGGTGGCGTTGGACCACCACGAGGACCTCTAACCTAAACTAGAAGCGGGAAAATAAAGCATACACGCACACACGCACACATGCACCTACAACTATTACATTAAACCTATTAATACATTCTAAGGTCTGCGGAAAATAGATAAATAAATTACATGAACACCTATTTACATTCTAAAATCTTTGCTGTAAAATAAATACGCAATAAATAAGTGAATGATAAATATGCAGTCTAAATCTAATTTTTTAAAAGGGAAAAGAAAAAAGTACTACCTTTCTGTTTGGTTTGCTGTCTGTGAGAGAAAAAAAACCTTCTGTTTGGTTTGCTGTCTGTGAGAAGAACCTTCTGTTTGGTGTGCTGTCTGTGAGAAAACACTTCTGTTTGGTCTGCTGTCTGTGCGAAGAAACTTTTGTTTGGTTTACTGTCTGTGTGAAGAAACTTCTGTTTGGTTTGCTGTTTGTGCGAAAATTGGTGTTTGGTTTGCTGTTTTATGCAAAAATTGGTATTTGTGATGTTCATGCGGGTTATGAACGAGAGTGAGCCTTCGAGAATGGTTTCTTTGCAGGTTGTGAATTTAGGCCCCTTTTTCTGTGTGTTTGCAGGTTGTATTTATAGCATTAGGATTAGAGTTATGGTTTGTTAAAAAGATGCAAAAAATTTGGGGCTTGGGGAGGAGGAAAGCGTGTTTGTTACAGATTGCATATTTTGGATTTATACTCTTTTTGGACTTATCATCTAATAATATAAATAAAAATAAATAAAAAGAAAGGATAATTATGTAGACTTGGACTTTGGATACTATTTGGACTTATCGACATTTTTTGGAATTTTTGGACAATTAATAACAAATAATTAAAAATAAAATAAAGTGAAAGTAATTATACTAAGAAAATAAAAATGACTAATTAAAAATAGGAATTAAAATTAAAGATTAAAAATAAGGAAATTAAACAAAAGATGGAAATTAAAAATATAAAAGTAAATATAAATAAAGAGAGAAGAGGGCCCGACTCGGAACCAAAACATGAGGTATTTTAAAATACCTCTCTGTCGAAATTTTTACTGAAAAAGTTAGAGATTGGTTAGGGTTAAATGACACGTGTTGGTGGGATCTTGGGTCAAAAATTGGGGTATGACAACTCCTGTAAAGCTTCACACTCAACGTATTGGTTACAATCATTTGTATGACTTTCGAAGTGGTCATGACAAAACTCAAAACTCAAACCTTTATACTTTATCTGTCTCATTTTAAATGTCGTTTTAGGGTTGTACATATTCTTAAGAAAATGATTAGGTAGATTGATTTCAATGTTAAAATTAATTTTATTTACTAAAATGTTTTTATTAATTGTTGTTAATGAAGTACTTAAATTGAGTGAAATTCAATAAAAAAGTATATAAGTGAAAATAAATAAAAGTTGGGTTGATATTCTAAAAAGATAATTATTTTTGACGCAACAAAGAAAATGCTAAAGTAACAACTAGAAATAGATGAAGTAATTCATTGACGATTATGATTGACGACATAAAAATTCTTCAAAAAAAAAAAATCAAATTTTGTTGCTTTTATATTGAGCTTTTGGCGGTTAAAAACATCATATTTAATCATAACGTATTAAAATTTCTTCAAAAAATTCATCACATTAAAATCTAAATTTTCGTGGAGAATTTTTTTATAATGGTCTAAACATGTGTACAAGAAAATAATTTAAGAAATAAATGTTACCTTGACAACATGAAAATCATGCATATTTCAGTATAATTTGGATAATTGACGGATGAATATATGTGTTTGCACACTTGAAAATCGTAGGTTATGACAATTAAAATTATAGTCAATTGTGTTTAGTGGATGATCAATAAATTGCAACATCTTGTTATATTCGTTGACTATCTACTAAATATAGTTAACTACTGTATTAATCATCTAAGTTATTGTTAAGAATTTACATTATAACACATCTTCATTTAACAAACTCAATTCAGATAACATATAACATAAAGTTAGCAATGAAAAATGTCAACCATCTGCATCAGCCGACTCTTTCACTTCCTATAGCAAATTTACACATGTAAAGGATTCATACAACATGCTAACTTGAAAGCAAAGTTTCAACGTGTAACTTTACATCTTAAAAATACAACATAGGAACATGTTTCGACAAAAACCGCCACTAAAGATTGTTACCTGTTTAAGAATAGGGGAAGAACATAAAGGAAGGTAAATTCATCTCACTCATCTTAGGTGAGAATTTTTATTTTGCCAACCCTTGCTTGAAAATGGAATGGGATGGCTCTCTCAATTTTGTTGTAGCTTGAAAATAAGCTTAAAGGGTTCTCCCTCATTTCCATTAAGGTGTGAAAACCAAACCTTTTCTATATTCCACTTTTCTTACTAAGCATATCCTAATGTTTTTTCACTATTTTCTATTCCATAAATGAAGGATTATGTTCTTTTCTGAAACACACTAGTGCTTAGACTTTGCTATAGATTTCAAAATCCAAGTTATAAATAGAACAACAAAAATGGAATGTGGGACTGAATAGTTTTGGTGACCAAATCTCCACATCAGTGTTGATGTATCTTGGCTAATTGATGCAAACCTTTCTTCAGAATTTCCTCTCCTGTACATAAAGAAATAGGTGAGAGTCTTATTTATCCATTATTCATGAACAATTTCTACTTGTGGAAGATTGAAAACGGAAAGGGGAGTTTGGAGAAATCATGATGGCAGCGTGAATCAGTTAAAGCTCTAAAGTGTAGCTTTTGTCAAAATTACAGTGGCATGCTATGATTCCTTCAAATTCACCGTTGATCCAAACATGCACTAAAAACATGAGGCACTTATGTAATTAAAAGTCAAGACGAGAAATAGAAACTGAAAACATTTTCTCAAATCAAACAAGCCTTAGTTTTTTCAAAAAGCTTCATGTGTCTTCATTTCGTTATGAATGACAGTGCATGTGTAGATTTCTTACTTTGTTCAAGACAACTTACATAGCCCAATTCTAAATATTCATGCAAAAAATTTGATGATTGTTTATATCCAGCCAGAATTAGCACATATAGCACAGCTCTATTGATACATACCTTAAGAAGTTCTTGACTGATCCCCATAGAGAACTTGCAGTTTCACTCCCCTCGCTTGAGGCATTACCTTTTTTATCCCTCCACATGAAATCATTGAATTTTCTTTTACGTTGCCCTGGAAAGCACATTTGCGAAAAATCTTGAATATTTTTTTCCTTATATGTTCAGTTAAAATTTAAAAGATTAACTTTCATACAATAGTGTCGAAGTAAAATGAACTATTACCAGTGTCATCAGAAGACCATGAATGACCTTGTCTAGATGCTCGAAGTGAAGCTAACTGTTCAATAAGTGCGCGTTCCGTGCCACTAGAACATGGATTTGAGGAGAATGAAGGAAACCACTTCAGGTTTTTGAAGGATATAAGGAAGTAGTAAAGATGGTAAGAAAAATACGAACCTGATATTATTGGGAATAAGAACATTTACAACGAAGTAATGATCGCCTCGAATAGATGGTCTGTTCATGTCTGGAACTCCCAAACGTGATAACTTCACTGAATGTCCATGTTGAATCCCAGAAGGAATCTGGAGGTCCCTAAAACCTTCAACAGTTTCTACCTGAAATAACAAAAGTCAAAGCAGCACTCATAGACATCAGTAGGCAACAAACATGGCCTAGTGTTATGATTTATGAACGATTAAAGCACTAAACTATAGTCAAAAGAAAATATCGTAATCAAATTCTAGTTCTAGACTTCTAGTCAAATCCTAATCAAATAACATATTTAAGATAAGATTCTAAAAGTAGGAAAAGATCCTTAAATAACTAAAATCCTTTGGTGACAAAGTTATCATAAAATCCCCAAAACAAAGAAAAGATTCCAATATAAGAAAAAAAAAATTCTAAAATAACATAATCATCTAAATCAACAAGCTTCTCAATTTTGCACCATTAGTGTTGCCATTTTTTCGGTTAATTAAGTAATACCTTTTTAACAGACCCCAGTATTGCCTCGGTGAAGTCAATGTTAATCTTTGAGTATAAATTGAGACCCTCTCTCCAAATTCCTTGCTTTCTATCGACATGGAGGACAACAAAAAGATCCCCAGTATAAAGCCTGAAACAATGCACCAAACTAATGGTCAGCACTAAGCACTTTGATAAGTTGAGTTACAGCGATTCTGACGACCTTTCTGCTACTGGTTGCAAATCAGTAGTCCAATAAAAAGGAGACTTTTTTTATCCGTATTTTTTGAGGTTCTCTTTGGTCTCAGATCATGCGATATAATTTCCCATCTTTGCACAAAATCAACCAGAACAATTTTATGGTAATGTGTAAAAATAATATTTGTGGTATTTTAGCATAGGTTTTTAGAATATTCATAGTTAAAAATAAATTAATGAAATAGAAGTTCCTCATATTTGTAATGATAAGTATTTTGGCTCTTCAATGGTGGCTTCATGGTAAACTAGTTAGAACATTATCTGAAAATCAATAATTTGTTGTGGCAAGCTGATCATTCATATATAGAAAACATTTGGCATTTAGGCCCTGTTTGGATAAACAGCTTAATTAAACGATTATAGGATAAGCGCTTATCATAGAAGAGTTTATATAAGCTATTTCTATAAGAATAGATAAAATAAAGTCAAATTGCTTTCATGTAAGCTATAAGCTATTTTTATAAGCTACCCTGGAGAACTTATAGAAATAAGTTGAAAAGTGTTAGGTACCGGGTTTGGGCCTAAGCCCAACTAATGTACTAAATAGGGGAGTTGGTTACATTTGCCGATGTGGCTAGTTTGTTAGAGGGGAATGTTTGTTAGCATTCATCACTTTTCAGTTACGGGCTTAGAAGGTTTGAGGAGAGAAAGTCCTTTCTCTGAAAGAGCAATGCTCGTTAGGGATCTTCTTCCCCACTGCATTGTCATTTTTCATCATAAATAATACAACGTTATTCCAGTATTAATTTTTTTTATCAATATTTTGTACGTTGCTGTAGTACTTGTGGTATGCAACAAAAACAACTTATGGGCATGTCATAAGTTGTTTCCATAAGTTCTCCCAAACAATCTCACAAGGGCCTATGTCATTAGATAATCTCAAACAGACCCTTACTTAAGGGTGATGTGAAAAAGGACTATTTTGCAGTCTTTTTTACAACTTCTATTTCTCTTTTACTATATATGACTAGAATGCACCCCACAAATCACAGTATAATCAAGTCAATAAATAACATTAAGCAAGAGAATGTACACGTGCTGCTAGTTCATGTATTATTAAGCAATAGTTGGGGCTGTGCTGCTAACCTCCTCTTATCAAAATTCCCTTCTCCTTGAATTTTCATTGTGTCTCCATCACTGACGCCAGGAGGGATGACCACTTCCACTTTTCGTTTAGCTTGCACAAGACCGCTGCCATCACACTTTCGACATCTATCCGTGATTATCATGCCAAGACCATCACACTTAGAGCAGGTAGAAACCTGAATATCACATGGCATCATTAAATATACTCTTGTTATAATGTCTCAGATAACTTAAATATAACTGAGAAAAATATAGTCACTCACTTAGTAAATCTATATAATTTAAATCACCTGAGACATCATTCCAAACGGTGTTCTCTGGGTTTTCTTCTCTCCTCCTTTGCCATCACAACTTGTGCATTTTTTAATGCCATTCTTTGATTTAGCTCCTGTACCATCACAAGTCTTACATGTCTCATAACAAGAAATTTCAATCTCTCTCTTTCCTCCAAAAACGGATTCTTCAAAGCTTAAACGAAGGTCATGCCTGCATTGTAGAATGTAGAAAATATACTTGATATAAGTATTCATAATGCACATGCACTAACCCGTTTAAATAGACATAGACTATACTAAATCAAATGAGCCTGACTAACGGGACCAATACAATTATAACCAATAATAATAATAATAAATATATTATTTACAACATAGAACAAAATTAATTTAATGCTGTGCAGTGCTGACAAGTGAAAACTTCATTTTTTTTGTAAAAATAGACGAAATTTACCGAATATCAGCGTCACTGTTTCCACCGTTTCTCATATTGAAGCCGAAGCCCCCTTCATCACTAAATAGTCCATCCATACGACCAAAGAATGCATCGAATAAATCAGACGGATCAACCTGATCAATACAAAATAAAACAGGAACAGTTTTAATTCTGTATAATTACGTCACCATATCAAAGTCTTGAGTTCATTTCGACAGTGCAGAAGGCAAGATACTTGAATATAGACATACATACCTCTGAGGCACTGGCCGGTCCTCCATTTTCTCCTTGTAGACCTGACTCACCAAAGCGATCATATAAAGACCTTTTCTCATCATCTGATAGGACCTATTTGCATACTTTGTTACCAAGTGAATAAAAAGAGACAAGCAAATATGCCACATAAAAGTTATATCCATTGAAAAAGACAAGCATCCATAAATTTCATTCATCCAGCCTTGTTTACTAGATGAAGGAAAGATTACAATGCCAAAGTTCAGACCATGAGCAAATAAAACAGTAGAACAGAAGATGAAAAGAATTATGATGGTACGCAGAATAGTGTAGCATTCCCTTAAATAAATCCAAAAATAGACCCTGTTTGATAAAAATTTATAGCTGAAAATAGAAAATATATCATTGTAGCGGTAGAACTTAGAAGAATTACCTCGTATGCAGCACTAATCTCCTTGAACTTCTCTTCTGCTCCAGGGTTTTTGTTCATATCTGGATGGTACTGGTCCCAAAATATAAACATTATAAACCAACTATTCCAAAAGCTTATACTGTTAGATAAAAGCTTATATTATAGTGTGGATAATGCACAGCCGGTCCTAATTGATACCGAAATTCAACCTTAATAGAGTAGTGACAAAAAAAAATTGAATTCTAGACCACAAAATCCCAAAAGTTGAAATAACGGGTAAGGTGTGCAAACGATTTTATATCTAGCAAACACAACCTTAAGTTGTATATTATTATTATTATTATTACCAGAACTATAAATGTGCCTAATGGCTTATACACATATTTTCTTACAGCTTTTGAAGTGATAATTTCAGTTAGGGCCGATAAAAGAAAGGTATCAACAATCTCAATTTCCAATTACCATGGTTGTCAAACTCGAGAATCTACATAAATGTGTGGTGTCTTTATAGACTTGCACGAGTTTACTCAATACAAACATAATGTTTAAAACATTTATTTTAGTATATAGGTAAACACAATTTAATCACGTGTAACCAGATTCAAGTATTGGGTAAGCAACCAATAAATTAGACAAAGACAGCCCAGCACAAGTCTAGACGAGTCTACTCAAGTTTATATAGAAATAATTTCATATGGGTGTTTTTTTTTTTTTTGAAGAAGCTAAACTAACCCACCTAAATTGACACCAGAGATAATTTGACATATGGGTGTTAAATCCATTTTTATAGCTAGAGTCGTAAACTCACATGATTCTATGAGATTACTTGAGAATTTGTCAACCATGATGATTGCTAATGGTAATTGGTCTTGGTGGACAATGGTTTTAAGAGGATACAATCATCCAAATTACACCATCATTACTTGGCTCATATGGTGGTCATGGCATCCCCCCTACCTCCCCTTCATTTTGTATTCTTTTTACATTCATCTATTCGCTTTTTCTAAGTTTCGATTAGAAAATGATTACTAGTAATCAAAGTATCCTAAACAACACAGGCGAAGTATAGATAGAAAACATAGTTGAGATTAAGACAGTTGTTTCTAGAAGAAACATATTTTGAGTTTTTGACTGCAGAAAGATCCTAGCAACCAACATTTTAAAAAATGACGCCCTCAAAGCCACATTCTACAAAAATAATATTGTTTCATCTTCGTGGTATCATTAAAAGGTCTACTTGTTTTGTGTTGAGTCATGAGCATTGTTGTCAATGGCGGAAGACAAAAATACGCCATAAAAATCTGCCACGCCATTCTGCCAGAACGGTGCCATGGCTGCAAATTAACAACACGTCGAAGGGGAGCCTAAAATATCGAGGGACCATCACACTGAGTTCATTCAGCTCATTCTTACTGGATGTGAAACTAACCACTCACTTGAACTCCAACGGTTTGTTAGGTTTTAAAATGTGAAGTGGAAACAAAATCAATTTTTAACCACAATTACCTAGAAAGCTATTTTCACTACAAATTCTTGTATTCTCATATGAAATAGAGAAAAATGAAAACTCAATCCTCAATTTTTACAAAGTTCACATCAATAAGCTATCATGTAGAGTTTATGGAAATATACTGAAAGCAACTTATAGACATGTTATAAAAGGTGTTTGCATATGCTCTTTCAAACAGTCTCATAAGTACTTACACTAGTAAGTAGTAATTAAACTCAACTAAGTCAACCTAACGAGACAATTAGCCTAATAATATGCTAGAAATTGCGGGTTTGAACCTGCGAACCAGCATGTCAAATGTCTCTACAGCCTTTTACTATCTGAGTTGAACTTAGAGAACCCTGTTTGGATTGGCTTGTTATTGAGCTTATGAAAAATAGGTTATGCAAATAAATAAGCTTTTACGTTAATTCATAATTTGTCACTAACAACATTGTATCTTCATAAGCTGTTTTTCATAAACTACCATGACAAGCTTATGAATAATATAAAAAAGCATATTTATTTGTATAAGCTGTTTTACATAAGCTCAAAAATAAGCCAATTCAAACTAACAAAGCAATGAAATCAATAAGCTAGAAATTCATCAAAAAAATTCAAAAATCCAACACCCCAGATTCCAATTCCCCACCTTTTACACATTTTCTCAAAAACCAAACACGACCCATCAAAATCAACACTAAAAAAAATCAAAACAAACAACAAATTCAAAAACCCATTTCACAAAAATGAATAAAAATCAAACCTTTCGAGCAAGTTTCCTATAAGAACTTTTGATTTCCTGCAAAGAAGCATTGTTGCTGACATTCAAAGTAGAGTAGTGATCTTTTCCACCTTTGGCTCTGACCACTGTTGCAAAACGGGAGCGGTTTCTTGCGGAGGAGAGAGGGAAAGGAGTTGTGGTTTTGAAAGCGAGGTTTGAAGGGAAGGCAATGGTGAAAGGGGAAGAAGATGGTGACATTGATAATGGGGTTTGGATATGGAATATAGAACATATAATTTGAGACATGGTGATGATTATGTTGATGTTGTGTTTTTGTTCATATTAAGGAGATGTGAAGTTAGTGATAATTGGTGGTTATTGGGGGCATTGGAGGGGTTTAGTGGGATATTGGGAGCCTACGCAGCAAGGATGAAGAGAGATATTGATAATAATTTGAAAAAAATGATATAATTTTAGTGTAGATATATGTGTCGATAATGTAGTGTCGGACACTCCTAATCTAATGATTGTTCATGCATCATTAGTTGAATTTATGACGTGAGTTTAACCTAACCTATTCATTTGAACGGAATAAACACCTCAACAAAATTGAAAACCCAAAATACACTGCACCAAGACGAAAATATCAAACTACGTCGCACTTAGGTTAGTGCGATAAAATCCCAAAATATAAAGAACCAAGAATATGTGAATAACACTTGGACAGATGTTTGGTAAAAAAAAAAAGACACTTATATAGATGTTGGTAAAAAAAAATTATATAGATAAAAATGAGAGAGAAAATGTAGAGGGGTAATAACATGCCAACAAATAATTCAAAATCAACACTTATTCGATGGATAAAAAAGAAGTTAGAGAGAAGTTGAAGTTTTTCTCACTAAAAAAGTAGGGTCGTTGGACCGTCATTATATTCCTAAGAGCTTAAAAGACCTCCAAAAGGGCTTTTAGACCTTCCCAGAGGCCTCAGCGCCCTCCAGAAGGGCCTTAAAGCTCAAAGGCGTGTTCCCCATGACACCGCCTCTATTCGCTTCTAAAAGCCTCTAGAGCGCGTCTAAATACCCAAATAGCCTTATTGCTTGTGGTTCAAGCAATCAAAGCCCAGTCCCATAGAATGCTATAAATACAACCCTTGAGAGCATCCTTAAGGCATCCAATAATCAGTCTAAACCCTAGAATACGACACTGAACCCAAGTATCCCTTATTGTGTTTTTTGCAATTACAGTTGGCGCCGTCTATGGGAAAAGGTAAAACTAACCTTGACCACTCCCCTGAATCGTAAATCGTGATTTAGGAACCCTAAAAAAGCCTTATGAATCGTAGAACATCTCTGCGATTTAGAAACCCGATCTATCACCTCAAAACCCTAAAATCGCCCAGTTTTAGGTAACCAATCCAATCGTACTCATGGAAACCAACGAAGAATTGGAGACTTTGATAACTGAGATGGCTCAGCTAATGGAGCAGAACGAGGCTCTACGCGCCTCAGTGGAAATCGTCCAGCAGAAACAGCAAGAGGAGAAAGACGAATCACATCATGGCGAGACAAACGATCATGAGCCTCAACCTTTGTCCACCGAAATCTGGGAAGCTTCCGTCCCAGAAAACTTCAAACCACCCCATCTCTCTTCCTTCGACGGAAAGAGCGATCCACTGGAGCACGTCACATCTTTCAACACCCGCATGGCTGTCGCTGGAGCGCCAGACTCCCTCAAGTGTAAACTCCTTGCAGGAACGCTCACTGACGTCGTACTCCGTTGGTATATGAACCTACCATGTTTTTCAATCATTAGCTACCAAGACATGATTAGGAAACTCATCCAACAATTTTCTGCAAGTCGCAACCGGAAGGTCCTAGCCACCAGCTTATTCAACGTCCTCCAGAAACCAAACAAATCTCTCCGTGACTACTTGGTCAGGTTCAACGACACCACCATCAAGGTAAACAACCCTAACCAAGAAGTATTTGTGGGAGCCTTCCAAAACGGCTTAAGAGCTGGACAATTCAACGAATCCCTAGCACACAAACACGCCGACTCCATGGATGAAATCATCGCTAAAGTTGACTGTTACATCAAAGGTGAAGAAAGCAATGCTGAGAAGAAGGAAAAAGATGTGAAGGAACGCGGTACCAACAACTCGGAACGAAAGAACTATTATCCGTCAACAAACAGAGATACGGCGACCTTCAAAAGACAAGACATGTGAACATATGCTCCTCACGAGTTCAGACCACAATTTGACAATTTCACCCCCTTAACACTCGCCCAGAGCGCATTCTCATAGAGGTCTAACCCACCAGAATAATTCTTGAAGCTCCTTCACCAAGGGGACCCACCGTGGGAATTGACAAAAATGGCTGGTGCAAATACCAGAAAATCAAGGGTCACGACACTGATTCTTGCATCCACCTTAGACAAGAAATTGAGAAACTGCTACAAAATGGCAAACTCCGGGGATACGCCAAAGAAAGCAGAGGGGAAGACAGAAAAAGAACTGACCAAACAAGTAAGAAAGAAGGACAAGAAGAAGAACGGAAAGATAAATGTAACACCCGTTTTAATTATTTAAATTATTTTATATAGTATAGAGTATATTTATATGATTTTGTGTGAATTAAGTGATATTCGAGATATTATGTGATTTATGTGATTTATGCGACTTATGTGATGTGTTGTGACTTATTTTATTGTTTAATAAAATAAGATTAGAAAATAAAACAAATAATAAGTTGTGGGTTTTTTTTTATAATTAGATATAGTTGTGGGGAAATAAGATAAATTAAAACAAACAAAAAGAGGTTTAAAAAGGGGGAATTAGGTTAGAATTGTACAGAACGTACAATTCAGAGCTTTGGGAGGAAAAAGGGAGAAAACGGAGGAGAAGAACCGGAGAGGCTGCTGCTCGAATTTCTTAAGGTAAGGGTGAGCCTATCATTACAATTTCATTAGAACATGTAGTTCATGATTATGGTTAAAAATTCTAGGTTTAATTCATGAGAATTAGGAATTTAGAGTTAGGTCAAAAAGTGGTAAATTGATGATTAGATGATGAAAAACTGTACCGTTGACGTAGAAAACTGTTTACAGATCATAGAATAACCCTTAAACATTGTATTAGTCGAAAATTGGAAGAATTAGGATGAAATTTGGGGTTTTGGGTGAAAACCCTCGTAAACCCGTAACTGTTCTGTCGCCGCTCGCCACAGCGAGCAGCCAGCTCGCCACGGCGAGTACTCATTAGCTCGCGAGGCGAATTGAACAGCTCGCCATAGCGAGCAACCCCTAGAAGGTTCGCGAGGCGACCGAACTACTCGCCGTAGCGAGCAACACCCAAGAGCTCGCCAGGCGAGTAACCCAACTCGCCATAGCGAGTAGTACCCCTGATGCTCGCAAAGCGAGCAACCCAACTCGCCATAGCGAGTAGTACCCCTGATGCTCGCAAGGCGAGCAACCCAACTCGCCATAGCGAGTTACTCCTGTAATGGTTCGCGAGGCGAGAGATCCCACTCGCCGTAGCGAGTAGTCCAGTAACAGACTACCTTTTAGAGTAATGCGACTCTTGTCGCACGATTAATTATAAGATTTCCCCTGGATTAGGATTAAATACTGAGATATTAAGAATTGTAGAGCTGTTAACTGATAATTGATTCGTTATCGCGACCTACACATTTGTAAATGCTTTTCTGAGTTATAAGAGATGATGTATGTGAATGTTTACGATTTCGCTATGTTTGAGATGTTGATTGTTGCCATGCTGCCATGTTTTATTAATTGAAAGCTGCATGTGTTGTTATAAGATTTATGGTGTTGTGATCCAAATTATTGGAATTTATTCTGAGATGTCTAAGTTTAAGAGATTGAGTCCATGCATATTCATCCAGAGACGAGGGCTCATGCCCTAGGAGCTTTTGCTCAACAGCGACGAGAGCTTATGCTCTAGGAGTATTTTTATGCTCAATAGCGACGAGAGCTTATGCTCTAGGAGTATATTTATACTCAATATGGTACCACATGCATGATTAAGATGTCTAAGTTGCATAAGTTGAGTTGAAGTTGCATTGTCAAGTCAAACTATTAAGTTGAATTATGATGTTGTTTAAGATGCTACTTGATTATTGTTATGATATATGATGATGAAGTTATGCTGTTAATTGTAATTATTGAATTATATGTTTAATGTTTTGTTATGAGAATCTCACCCCTTCTGCTGGAATTGCCGCCTTGTGGGCAAGTGCAGGTGATTAAGCTTCTGTAGCTGTTGCTGTCGTGAGTGGTTACCCTCACAGTGTCCTTAGGTGCTCTGATACGTAACGAGATGGGAACCTTTATGTTTAATTTCTATCCCTTACGTATTGATTATAATCTAAGTTTTCAGTTAATTTATGTCGAGACTTATTTATGAGGCCTGCGTGCCAAGACGATTTTGTTAACACTAAATTTTATCCGCTGCGATGTTAGAACAGTTTTGACTAGAATAAATGTTTATTTATTCCTTTTTGAGATTTTAATGAGATGTAGCATTTCGTTTTATATGATACTCTGATTTAATTATGAAATTTTGAATTTGGGAAAACGGGGTGTTACAATTGGTATCAGAGCAGGTCGGTCCATCCGACCAAGTAGATCGAGTCGTTAGTGTCGAGTGTTAGTTTAATTCTGTTTGAATTTCTCTAACCCGTTCTCGTTATGTAGTGAACTAAGATGGCTGGAAGAAATGATGCTGCTCTTGCTGCTGCATTACAAGCGATGGCTCAAGCTGTGGGCCAACAACAGAATGCTGGTGGAAATGATGGTGTGAGGATGTTGGAGACCTTTTTGAGGAATCATCCACCTACGTTCAAGGGAAGATACGACCCCGATGGAGCTCAGACATGGCTCAAGGAGGTCGAAAGGATTTTCAGAGTGATGCAGTGTACGGACGTTCAGATGGTGCGCTTTGGGACGCACATGCTGGTAGAAGAAGCTGACGACTGGTGGGTGAGTGTCCAACCGGTCTTAGAGAATGGAGGTGCTGCTATTACTTGGGCTGTGTTCAGGAGGGAGTTCATGAACCGTTACTTTCCGGAAGATGTTCGCGGGAAGAAGGAGATTGAGTTCCTTGAGCTGAAACAAGGGAACATGTCGGTGACTGAGTATGCTGCCAAGTTTGTGGAATTGGCTAAGTTTTATCCACATTATACTGCTGAGACGGCGGAGTTTTCGAAGTGCATCAAGTTCGAGAATGACTTGCGTGCTGATATCAAGAGGGCAATCGGTTACCAAAAGATCCGTAACTTTTCCGAGCTGGTGAGCAGCTGCAGGATTTATGAGGAGGACACTAAAGCTCACTATGTAACACCCCGTTTTCCCAAAATTAAAATTTCATAAATAAATCAGAGTATCGTATAAAACGGAATGCTACATCACATTAAATTCTCAAAGGAAATAAATAAACATTTATTCTAGTCAAAACTGTTCTAACATCGCAGCGGATAAAATTTAATGTTAACAAATCGTTTTGGCACGCAGGCCTCATAAATAAGTCTCGACATAAATTAACTGAAACTTAAATTATAATCAATACGTAAGGAATAGAAATTAACATAAAGGTTCCCATCCCGTTACGTATCAGAGCACCTAAGGACATGGTGAGGGTAGCCACTCACAACAGCAACAGCAACTAAACTTATTCACCTGCACTTGCCCACAAGACGACAATTCCAGCAGAAGGGGTGAGATTCTCATAACAATAACATTAAATATATAATTCAATAATTACAATTAACAACATAACTTCATCATCATATATCATAACAATAATCAAGTAGCATCTTAAACAACATCATAATTCAACTTAATAGTTTGACTTGACAATGCCACTTCGACTCAACTTATGCAACTTAGACATCTCAATCATGCATGTGGTACCATATTGAGTATAAATATACTCCCAGGGCATAAGCCCTCGTCGCTATTGAGCATAAAAATACTCCTAGAGCATAAGCTCTCGTCGCTATTTGAGCAAAAGCTCATAGGGCATGAGCCCTCGTCTCTGGATGAATATGCATGGACTCAATCTCTTAAACTTAGACATCTCAAAATAAATTCCAATAATTTGGATTACAACATCGTAAATCTTATAACAACACATGCAGCTTTTAATTAATAAAACATGGCAGCATGGCAGCAATCAACATCTCAACAGCAGCAAAATCGTAAACATTCACATACATCATCACTTATGATTCAGAAAAGCATATACAAATGTATAGGTCACAATAACGAATCAATTATCAGTTAACAGCTCTGCATTTCTTCTTAATATCTCAGTACTTTAATTTCCAAACCAGGGTAAGCTCATAACTAATTGTGCGACAAGAGTCGCATTATTCTAAAAGGTAGCCTGATACAGGACTACTCGCTATGGCGAGTGGGATCTCTCGCCTCGCGAACCATTACAGGGGTTACTCGCTATGGCGAGTTGGGTCACTCGCCTAGCGAGCTCCTGGGTGTTGCTCGCTACGGCGAGTAGGTTGTTCGCCTCGCGAACCTTCTGGGGGTTGCTCGCTATGGAGAGCTGTTCAATTCGCCTCGCGAGCTGATGAATACTCGCCGTGGCGAGCTGGCTGCTCGCTGTGGCGAGCGGCGACAGAACAGTTACGGGGTTACGAGGGTTTTCACCCAAAACCCCAAATTTCATCCTAATCCTTCCAATTTTCGACTAATACAATGTTTAAGGGTTGTTCTATGATCTGTAAACAGTTTCCTACGTCTACGGTACAGTTTTTCATCATCTAATCATCAATTTACCACTTTTTGACCTAACTCTTAATTCCTAATTCTCATGAATTGAACCTAGAATTGTCAACCATAACTATGAACTACATGTTCTAATGAAATTGTAATGATAGACTCACCCTTACCTTAAGAAATTCGAGCAACAGCCTCTCCGGTTCTTCTCTTCCGTTTTCTCCCTTTTTCTCCCAAAGCTCTGAATTGTACGTTCTGTACAATTCTAACCTAATTCCTCCTTTTAAACCTCTTTTTGTTTGTTTTAATTTATCTTATTTCCCCACAACTATATCTAATTCTAAAACAAACCCACAACTTATTATTTGTTTTATTTTCTAATCTTATTCTATTAAACAATAAAATAAGTCACAACACATCACATAAGTCGCATAATATCTCGAATATCACTTAATTCACACAAAATCTTATAAATATACTCTATACTATATAAAATAATTTAAATAATTAAAACGGGCGTTACACACTACAAGGTAGTGAATGAAAGAAAGAGTAAAGGACAGCAGAGTCGCCCGAAGCCTTATAGTGCCCCTGCAGATAAGGGCAAGCAAAGAGTTAATGATGAGAGGAGACCACAGAAGAAGGATGCTCCTGCTGAGATTGTCTGCTATAATTGTGGCGAGAAAGGCCACAAGAGTAATGCTTGTACTGGAGATGTGAAGCGGTGTTACCGCTGTGGTAAGAAAGGACATGCTACTTCGGCATGCAAATATGATGATGTTGTGTGCTTTAATTGTAACGAAGAAGGTCATATTAGTTAAAAAAATAATAATATAAGCATCCAATGGTGTTGAATAATTCGTGTGTTGTCGTGCATGTTAATTGTCGTGCCAAGAATCATTTCACAATAATTTTCCTAGTTTTATAGGTTCTATTCATCTGAGATGATCATTGTCGATTTTTTTATCAATTAAAATTTCTGAATGGAAGTAAGTTTTATTTAATTATTTATTTACGTTAGTCAAGTAGTTTAGTGGTTAAAAATTCTCTGAATAAGTGAAAGTTCCGGATCCGAACCCCGACACTTTTATATATTATGCGGTGTCTCTATCAATTAAGTTATGTTTACGGGACGCATTATTTCTTGTTAATCAATATTTTATTTTTGAAAAGTTGTTAATCATCAATATTTGGTATTCGATACTTGAAAAAAAGGGACTACGTCTTTTCTTAATTCATCAAACCAATGTAGTCTAATTAAACAATGCAAGTCCGGTCAAGTTTAAAAGTTTTTATAATGTAATTTTGTTTCTTGCGTTTTGGTCTTTCATCAACAATATTTATAGGATGCAATGGGGACAAGTGTTAATATATTTTATTTCCACTCTCCATTTTATCTTCAAATCTAATTCTCTTTATACCGTGTTTGTTGATTTCAATCATAAAATAAGTTTCCTTTAGTATTAGAAATATTCTCCCATTAATTGTAATTGGTAAGGTAGTTTGATGGTTATCTTTTTTTGAGAAATAGTTTGATGGGTTAAACTACAATTAATTAGACTATATTAGTGAAATTTGAGACAAATAAATGATATAAATGAAGCAGTTGATTCTACTTGAGTTAATTTGATCGTGTTGATTTGAGACTTTAAAGTGTAATCCTCTATAGAGATTTATGTTTGATTATGTCCGATACCAATTTGATAGATTATATAAAACCATTATAATAAATACGTGGGAGTAGTTTGTATTAGGAATCACTTGATTCCAAAAGTCAATGCTACCCTGTTCTCATTGCTGTATATTGCAAGGAAATCACCTAGAAAGTCAATAGCAACAAACCATACCCAAAACTCATGAATTCCAACCCTTTAAAAGTACACAACTTCGTACCATAAAATTCATCAACCACAAAACCTCGCCATCACAATTTTTTTTCTTCAAAAACCTCATCACCAATATGGGTTGGGTCGCGCGCACTTGTTGCACATTATGTTGTCTTGTAGTCCTCTTCGTAATTACCATCATCGTCTTCTGGATAATAGTCTCCCCCTCAAGTGTGAAATTTCATGTAACCGATGCAACTCTCACCGAGTTCAACCTCACAAACAACAACTTATATTACAATTTCAAAGTCAATGTCACAGCAAGAAACCCTAACAACAACATCATAGTCTATTATCGAAGAATCAAGGTGATTGCTTGGTACAAAGACAACGATTTCAGTCATATAACTTTGACACCCTTTGATCAAGGACACAAGAATACCACTTTTCTTGCACCTATAGAATTTAAAGGAAATGCTATCATCAAACTTGGACGTCAACAACTTAAGGAGTATTCTGAAGAGACACGTCTTGGGATTTATAAAGACTTGGCTGTTGATTTTGATATTCGAATTAGAGCTAAGTATGGAAGCTTCTATAAGAGTGGTCGGTTTAATCCACCGGTTGTGCAGTGTCGTCGTTTGAGAGTTCCTTTGGTTTCTTCTTTCAATAGTAACTCATCATCGCCGTTTTCTTTTAGTACCAGAAGATGTAGCAGTGGTGATTTCTTTACGGACCGTGATATAAATAAAGCAGCAGCAGTGTGATATCTTTAGGTGGATTTTATTTTATACAACTTTTCTTCATATTGCACCTCACAAAATTCATGTTGTGATTCACTTCATTTGTTTTGTTTTGATAAATAGTGTATTCAATTATTTTTAATTTCGTTTCACATGCTGTATGTTCTAGCCTTCTTCTTATTTGAATCGATAATTTATATATATTGAAACAAACCTTTGATGCAGCCAAAGTTTTCTACATATTGCAGAACAAGCTATATTCCATTTTAGATCTATCTGGTTGTGGCAACATAGTCGAAACAAGTAGCAAATAACCGTTGTTACATTACACCTAAAAATAAATAACTTGTTAGCCAAATTCGGAAGACATGCGATTCTATTGAAGGTTAGATGAGTGTGAATGCAGCCAATTACGAGTTAGTAGGATCTTTGTATACTCACATCTACAAAGGTCGTTGAAGTATTAGAATTAGTCAAAATTCAGTAGAACTTGATAATTGAACAATTTAATCGTGCTCCATGTTTATAACACTGCTAACAAAGAAAGCTAAGAGCATGAAAGCACGTTCTAAGAGAGTTGCGCATACGTGGATAAGAGCAATGGAAAAATGTCACGAAACTGGAAAATCAAGTCAAACGTAGGAGCCACGTATCCCCAACAATAGAAGGATTCACCCGTTATCCGTAAATAGCGGAGAAAGAGGTGTGTTACTTAATGTGATTTTATTTTCGAGACCATGATAGACGTTTTTGTTACATAAATTATAATTTACTTTCTCAAAATTTAGAAAAGATGATAGTTTGGCCGGAAGGAGATAAACCCAAGTTGAGAGGGGAGAACTCGTGTGTCTTACATGTTTTCCGATAAAGATTAGTCCCTATGAAATAGAGGTGAAGATTTTGTATTTGTAACATGATAACAAAAATATTAATTCATATAAAGTGTTGTAACTCTTTTTTCAAGGGGGTTGTGCGATCGTTGATTGTAGGCAAGCTACAACAAAATATGATGTAGATTTCACTATTTGAGTTGATTTTAAGATGACAACCCTTCCAAAAATCCAACCTAGGTCATTTTCTTAGGTTATGGGGTTTCATGATTATCCATTGACCCCATCGAGGGCAAAAAAGGGAAAAAAATTAATTATAACTTCATAAAAAATAGGGGAGGTCAAGTCAGACTTTGATGGGCCTGAGCCTTACATACAAACTTTTTTTGTAGGTTTGAGCCTGGCCCATGACCTTTCGTAGGCCTGTTTTTTTGTCTGGTTTGGCCTATGTAAAAGCATGGCCTCGTGTTCGAAAAATAGTTGCCTATTTCCCATGTATACTCAGTGTAAGTATACATTGTCACAACAAGTAATAAAGAGTAAGTATAATATCGATCCCACGAGGATTGTCGTGGATAAGTAAGTACTTTCAAATACTAAATTTAACCATTTAAGATCCAAAAAGACAAATAACAAGAACAAGGTTTTAAGATACTAAAGTGGTAAAATGTAGAAGTAAATAAAGCATGTAAAAAGGAATTAGAGATTCAAGTGAAAAAGTGTGGTTAAGGAATTAACTTGGTAAAGATAGAGATTTGCAAGATTTAGAAAGTTACAACTCTGAGACGGAAGCTAGAGCTTCATACAACTTTCTGATGAAAGATGTAAAGAGCTGTAACTTCACATAACTTCCTGGCAACCTGGTGGCCACTGGGAGTGTGGGGCACTCAGCCTTCATGTTAAGTCCGTGAAGACTACCGGTCGAAGTACAATAACATAATCTTAACATACAACATTGCTAGTTTAGGTCATGAACATTTTCCACCCAAGTGTTACTCTGCTATGCCTTTAGCGTGTGACAAGAGTCATAGTTAGATCTTAGCGTCTAAAGCTTCTAGGACCTAGTACATGTGAAATTAGTCTCTCTTCATTTGTCGCCCGGTTCAAACGGGTTCATCCAAATCAACAATAATTTAGAGGTATCATCAATTCGATCTTTGGTCCTATTTTTGAAACACTGATTTGGATACCTGGAAAATGTGGTTAATGATGTTCTAAGTAAATCATATTGAGTAAATGATTAATGAGTAGTGACACTTTTTCATTAACTATCTATTGAAGTAATTAACACATTTATAAATTGTGTTACCAAGTTAACTCATTCTCAAAATTTATTGTCAAATTTACGTGTAAAATAACATTTTTGTTTGAAAATCTGATAATATTGTAAAATTTAATAAAATTATCATTTCATACACGTGAATCACCATTTCACACCCTAAAATTGTAGGTGTTGAGCATTCATCCTTTGAAATTTGAAAATAGACGGAAAATAATCTTGGTCTTTATGTTAATTTGCAAGGACTAGTTTGACAAAATGAAAACATAATCAAATCAAACAAATGTAGATTTAATTGATTCGACATTTTCTTGGCTGAAAATCGGACCAAAGTGAATCGTTACACCCCCAATAAAATGTTTTAAAAATAGTGTTTTTTTTTCTTTTAAAATATGTTTTATGAATTGTTACATAAAACAAAACAAGGACATGCTAATAATTTTCCTTGTTTTATAGGTTCCATTCACCTGAGATGATCATAGTCGATTTTTTCAACAAATTACATTCAAATTACTATTGGATATTAAATACGTACAATTTTCTTAGATGAATTTTTTTATTTTAACATTCGATTCTAAGAGGAATTCCTAGATGAAATTTAATTCAACACATTGTGACTTAGATCTCATAATAGTCGGTAAAACAGGTGATTATTTAATAACTCGATATTATCTGTTTACTTTTGCAAATTCATATAATTTCAAGATAAATAGAAAACTAATTTGAGTGAAACAATTTTTTTTCTTCTAGATAGATGAATTGATAGTCACTAAAAACATAAGTAGAAAATTTGAGATTCGAATCCGAATTACAACATTCAACTTTACAATTTTGTTATTTTTACCGATTAAGACATGCGAACGAAGTACGCTTTATTTCTTATTAATCAATATTTGGTATTGGAGACTTAAAAAAGAGGGACTACGGTCTTTTTTTAACTAATCAAACTAACTAATGTAGTCTACTAAATGCAAGTCCGGTCAAGTTTAAAAGTTTTTTATAATGTAATTTTTTTTTCTTTTCATGTGTTTTGGTCTTTCATTATCAATTTTATATTTTATTTCCACTCTCCTTCTTATCTTCTAATCTAATTTTTTGTTTAGTGTTGAAATATCCTCTCATTACTTATAATTGGTAAGATAGTTTGATGTGTTAAACTACAATAAATTAGACCATTTTAATGAAAAAATATATATTTTGTTGATATTATAAAGTGACAATTAATTTAAGACCAATTCTCTCAAAAAATAATAATTTAAGACCAATACATATTATAAACTAAACAATTGTAATAAGTGGGAGTAGTTTATATTAGGAATCACTTGTTTCCAAAAAGTCAATGCTACTATGTTCTCATTGCTGTATATTGAAAGGAAATCACCTAGAAAATCAACAGCAACAAACTTACAAACCATACCCAAAACTCATGAATTCCAACCCTTTAAATGTACACAACTTCGTACCATAAAATTCATCAACCACAAAACCTCACCATCACAAAAAAATTTCTTTCAAAAACCCCATCACCAATATGGGTTGGGTCGCACGCATTTGTTGCACATTATGTTGGCTTGTAGTTCTCTTCGTAATTACCATCATCGTCTTCTGGATAATAGTCTCCCCCTCAAGTGTGAAATTTCACGTAACCGATGCAACTCTCACCGAGTTCAACCTCACAAACAACAATTTATATTACAATTTCAAAGTCAATGTCACAGCAAGAAACCCTAACAACAACATCATAGTCTATTATCGAAGAATCAGGGCCATTGCTTGGTACAAAGACAATGATTTCAGTCATATAACTTTGACACCCTTTGATCAAGGACACAAGAATACCACTTTTCTTGGACCTATAGAATTTAAAGGAAATGCTATCATCAAACTTGGACGTCAACAATTTAACGAGTATTTTGAAGAGACACGTCTTGGGATTTATAAAGATTTGGCCGTTGATTTTGATGTTCGAATTAGAGCCAAGTATGGAAGCTTCTATAAGAGTGATCGGTTTAATCCACCGGTTGTGCAGTGTCGTCGTTTGAGAGTTCCTTTGGTTTCTTCTTCCAATAGTAACTCATCATCACCAATTTCTTTTAGTCCCATAAGATGTAGCAGTGGTGATTTCTTTTCAGACCGTAATGCAAATAAAGCAGCAGTAGCTTGATATCTTTAGGTGGATTTTCTTTTATACAACTTTTCTTCATATTGCACCTCACAAAATTCATGTTGTGACTCACTTCATTTGTTTTGTTTTAAGAAATATTGTATTCAATTATTTTTAATTTCGTTTCACATGTTGTACGTTTTTGCCTTCTTTTTTATTTGAATAGATAATTTATATATATTGAAACACTTAGACCTGAGCACAAGTTTACAATCACCCTCCACTCGGCTAACAAACCAATTGGATCCAAGTGTGAGATAACCCCTCTTTGAAGCAACTTAACTCTTGTGGAATTTTATCAAGGATAAGCTTCTATAAGAAGTTACAAACCTTTGATGGAGCCAAATTGTCTTCTACATATTGCAGAACAAGCTATATTCCATATGAAATCTATCTGGTTGTGGCAACATAGTCGAAACAAGTAGCAAATAACCGTTGTTAGATTACACCTAAAAATAAATAACTTGTTAGCCAAAATCGGAAGACATGCGATTCTATTGAAAGTTAGACGAGTGTGAAAGCAGCCAATCACGAGTTAGTCGGATCTTTGTCTACTAACGTCTACAAAGGTCGTTGAAGTATTAGAATAAGTCAAAATTTAGTAGAACTTGATAATTCAACAATTTAATCGTGCTCCATGTTTATAACACCGCTAACCAAAGGAAGCTAAGAGCATAAAAGCACGTTCTAAGAGAGTTGCGCACATGTGGATAAGAGCAATGGAAAAATGTCACGACACTAGAAAATCAAGCCAAATATGGGCGCCACGAATCCCCAACAATAAAAGGATTCACCCATTATCCACGTAAATAGCGGAGCAAGAGGTGTGTTACTTAATGTGATTTTATTTTTGAGACCATATTAGACATTTTTGTTACATAAATTATAATTTAGTTTCTCAAAACTAAGAAAAGATGATAGTTCGACCGGAAGGACATAACCAAAGTTGAGAGGGGAGAACTCGTCATGTATGTCTTACATTAATTTTATTTTTATTTTTTAAGAATGTGTCTTACCCTTTTTTTGAAGAAAAGAATGTGTGTCTTACCTGTTACCCCCGATAAAGATTATTCACTATTAAATAGATGTGAAGATTTTGTATTTGTAACATGATAACAAAAATATTAATATGTTAGTTAATTCATATAAAGTGTTGTAACTCTTTTTATAATAGGGATTGTGCGATCGCTAATTGTAGGCCAACTACAACAAAATATGATGTAGATTTCACTATTTGAGTTGATTTTAGGATAACACCCCTTCCAAAATTCCAACCGAGGTCATTTTCTTAGGTTACGGGGGCTTCATGATTATCCATCGACCCCATCGAGAGGAAAAAAGGGCAAAAAATTAATTATAACTTCATAAAAAATAGGGGAGGTTAGGCCAGACTTTGATAGGCCTGAGCCTCACCTACAATTTTTTTTACATGTTTAAGTCTGGCATGTGGCCTTTCGTAGACCTATTTTTTTGTATGGTCAGAAACTATTTAAAAGCCTAGCATGGTGATGCTCGGAAAAGTTGCCTATTTCCCATGTATACTCAGTGCAAGTATACATTGTCGCAACAAGTGATAAAGAGTAAGTATAGTATCGATCCCACGCGGATTGTCATGGATAAGTTCTAAGTACTTTCAAATAATAAATTTAATTATTTAAGATCTAAAACAACAAATAACAAGGACAAGGTTTTATGATACTAAAGTAGTAAAATGCAAAAGTAAATAAAGCTTGTAAAAAGGAACTAGAGATTCAAGTAAAAAAATGTGGTTAAGGAATTAACTTGGTAAAGATTGAGATTCACAAGATTTAGAAAGTTACAACTTTGAGATGGAAGCTTTCGCATAGCTTCCTGGCAACCTGGTGGCCACTGGAAGTGGTGTGCACTTAGCCTTCATGTTTGTACTTGCAAAAAGTACGAGTAGTGAATACTAGAGTTTTCTCTGTCTATTAGGGTTTAGATTGATTATTGGATCCCTTGAGAATGCTCTTAAGGGTGGTATTTATAGCCTGTTGTGGGCTTGGGTTTCGCTGGCTTGGTCTCCAAGCCATAGGGGCATTTAGTATATTAGGCGGGTTCTAGATGTTTCTAGAAGCCGCTTGAGGCGGCGCTCTGGAAAGGACGCGCCTTGGGCCTTAAAGCTCCTCTAGAGGGCGCTAAGACCTCTTGGAGGGTCTAAAGTCCCTTCTGGAGATCTTTAAGACTCCTAGGAATATTATGATGGTCCAATGTTAAACCCGTGAAGACTATCGGTCGAAGTACAATCACATAATCTTAACATGCAACATTGTTAGGTAAGTTCATCAACATTTTCCACCTAAGTGTTATTCTGCTAAGCCTTTGGTTTATGACAAGAGTCCTAGATAGATCTTATCGCCTAAAAATTCTTCCAAGACTCAGTACTCGTGAAATTAGTTTCTCTTTATTTGTCGCTGGTTCCAATGGGTTCATCCAAATCAATAATAATTTAGAGGTCTTATCAATTCGTTCTCTTGTCTTATTTTTGAAACACTAATTTGGATGCCTGGAAAATGTGGTTACTGATATTCTAAGTAAATTATATTGAGTAAATGATTAATGAGTTGCGACATTTTTTTATTTTCATTAACTATCTATTGAAGTAGTTAACAAATTTAAATTGTGTTTTCAAGTTAAATTATTCTCATAATTTATTGTCAAATATACGTGTAAAGTAACCTTTTTGTTTGAAAATGTGATAATATTGGAAAATTTAGTAAAATTATCATTTCATATACGTGAATCACCATTTCACACCCTAAAATTGTAAGCATTGAGCATTCATCTTTTGAAATTTGAAAATGGACGGATAAAAATCTCAGTCTTTATGTTAATTTGTAAGGACTAGTTTGACAAAACGAAAACATAATCAAATCAAATCAAACAAATGTAGATTTAATCAATTAGATATTATTTTTTACTGAAAATGGGACTAAAGTGAATCGTTACACCCCTATAAAGTGTTTTAATTGTTACATAAGACAAAACAAGAACATGCTAATAATTTTCCTTGTTTTATAGTTCCATTCACCTGACTGAGATGATCATAGTCGATTTATTCAACAAATTACATTCAAATTACTATTGGATATTAAATACGTACACTTTTCTTAGATGATTTTTTTTATTTTAACAATCCGATTCTAAGAGGAATTCCCAGATGAAATTCAATTCAACACATTGCGACTTAGATCTCATAATAGTTGGTAAAACAGGTGATTATTTAATACCTCGATATTATATGTTTTGAAAATTCATATAATTTCAAGATATATAGAAAACTAATTTGAGTGAAACAATTTTTTTTTAGATAGACGAAATTATAGTCACTAAAAATATAAGTAGAAAATTTGAGATTCAAATCCGGATTACAACATTCAACTTCATAATTTTGTTATTTTTATCAATTAAGACCTATGAACGAAGTACGCTTTATTTCTTGTTAATCAATATTTGGTATTGGAGACTTAAAAAAGAGGGACTACGGTCTTTTTTTAACTAATCAAACTAACTAATGTAGTCTACTAAATGCAAGTCCGGTCAAGTTTAAAAGTTTTTTATAATGTAATTTTCTTTTCTTTTCTTGTGTTTTGGTCTTTCATCATCAATTTTATATTTTATTTCCACTCTCCTTCTTATCTTCTAATCTAATTTACTGTATATCGTATTTGTTGATTTCAATGATAAAATGACTTTTGTTTAATGTTGAAATATCCTCTCATTATTTGTAATTGGTATGATAGTCTGATGTGTTAAATAAAAATAGATTAGACTATATTAATGAAAAAGTGTATATTTCGTTGATATTATAAAGTAACAATTAATTTGATACCAATGAATATTATAAACTAAACGATTGTAATACGTGGGAGTAGTTTATTGTTGTGAAAGTGACTCAAAATTGGAGAAATTGGATTTCTGGAAGAGCAAATTCGGGGCCCGATGTGTCGTAACAATATAAATTTGTTACGTATTTTATGGGCCAGATTTGTTACAATTTGTTACGTATTTTATGGGTCAGATTTGTTACAATTTGTTACGTATTTTATGGGTCAGATTTGTTACAATTTGTTACAATATGGGAGTTACTTTTACTATAAATATAAGCTTTGTATCATAGCAAACCTTGGAGAGATAGAGGGGGTTGAAACAAGGTTTAGAAAGGCAACAATAAAACTAGGGTTTGTATAGAGTTTGTCTCTTTGGAACAAACACTAGGGTTTGAGGGTTGATTCACCTTGGGAAACACTATTAGGATTGAGTCTCTTGGTTACGGGAAGAGATTGGGACTTTGGGTAGAATTAGGCGGGAGACTTATTCTTGTAACTCATTGACATCTCTTTTGTAACGTTACTCATCATATAGTGAAACGGAGGGCTGCTCTCTCCCCCAGATTAGGTCAATTTGGACTGAACTGGGTAAACAAATTCTTTTGTGTTCTCTCTTCTTTTCTCTCCTTGTTTTCTACTTTTCTTGTGATTATAACTGTTACCCACTTGTATTGGTTGCTTGATTATTCCTTGCTCCACACATCAAGTATTTATTGGTGTGATTTTTCATCGAATACGCAACAATTGGCGCTCACCGTGGGGCAAGGGTCAAAGGATAATTAAGTACCATGGGTTCGAAGTGGGATATTGAGAAGTTTACCGGAGATAACGATTTTGGGTTATGGAAGGTCAAGATGGAAGCGGTGTTAATACAACAAAAGTGTGAGAAAGCTTTGAAGGGTGAAGGTGCGTTACCGGTCACCATGTCACGAGCAGAGAAGACCGAGATGGTGGACAAGGCCAGGAGTGCCATTGTCTTGTGCCTCGGGGATAAAGTCTTGAGAAAAGTAGCAAAGGAACCAACCGCGGCATCAATGTGGGAAAAGTTGGAATCTTTGTATATGACAAAGTCTTTGGCTCATCGGCAATTCCTAAAGCAACAACTCTACTCATTCAGGATGGTAGAGTCAAAGGCCATCATGGAGCAACTTACGGAGTTCAACAAAATCCTTGATGACTTGGAGAATATTGAGGTGCAACTTGAGGATGAAGATAAAGCTATACTCTTGTTGTGTGCTCTACCGAAATCTTTTGAATCGTTCAAAGATACCATGCTCTATGGCAAAGAAGGCACTGTTACCTTGGAAGAAGTTCAAGCAGCTTTGAGAACCAAGGAGTTAACCAAGTCCAAGGACTTGAGAATCCATGAAAGCGGTGAAGGCCTAAGTGTCTCAAGAGGGAATGGTGGAGGTAGAGGTAACCGGAGAAAGAGTGGTAAAAAGACAAAGTCTGAATGCTTTAACTGTCACAAGATGGGTCACTTCATGAAGGATTGTCCGGAGATTAATGGTAACTCCGCACAAATTGTCTTTGAGGGTTATGAGGATGCAGGTGCTCTGATGGTGTGGTGTTGTTTGGAGGATGACGAAGGTGATGTTGGTCACCTTGGGATTGATGCCTAGTGGAACGGTGATCGTCTGGAGAGACGTTAAACACTCAACATCAGCCTGGAGAGGCGGTGGTAAGAATACTCATGATCAGTCTGGAGAGGCGGAGGCAACAATACTCATGATCTACCTGTTGAGGTGGAGTTTCAAGGTTGAAGACATAGTGGGATGTACGCATTTGCTAGTTGAGGTAGAGTACGCTCAGCTTGAGGTGGAGTTGAACACACCGGTAATGGTACGACTATGGAGGACCTTGGGTGCTATGCTCTATGGTGAGCAAGGGATTTCTTCATGAAGGTTGAAGAATGTATAGCACAGCTTGCGGGATTACTCTAAAAAAAGGCCAAGGGTGATTGGATGCAAGGAGACCTTCAAGGAAACGGGAGATGTCCTGTGTTGAAGATGTCATGGTGAATGCTTGTGGAACTACCTAAAATTCCTAGTGTAGTTGGACTGCAAGGACCTTCGAGAAGACGGAAGACATTCCGATGGCTGAAGGGGTTAGGGTGTAAACTTGTGGAGCTACTTGGTGTAGTGGGAAGCAAGGGAAAGAGCAACATGGTGGTTGATGGTTTGGCATCATCACTAATTTGGAGTCAAGGTGGAGATTGTTGTGAAAGTGACTCAAAATTGGAGAAATTGGATTTCTGGAAGAGCAAATTCGGGGCCCGATGTGTCGTAACAATATAAATTTGTTACGTATTTTATGGGCCAGATTTGTTACAATTTGTTACGTATTTTATGGGTCAGATTTGTTACAATTTGTTACGTATTTTATGGGTCAGATTTGTTACAATTTGTTACAATATGGGAGTTACTTTTACTATAAATATAAGCTTTGTATCATAGCAAACCTTGGAGAGATAGAGGGGGCTGAAACAAGGTTTAGAAAGGCAACAACAAAACTAGGGTTTGTATAGAGTTTGTCTCTTTGGAACAAACACTAGGGTTTGAGGGTTGATTCACCTTGGGAAACACTATTATGATTGAGTCTCTTGGTTACGGGAAGAGATTGGGACTTTGGGTAGAATTAGGCGGGAGACTTATTCTTGTAACTCATTGACATCTCTTTTGTAACGTTACTCATCATATAGTGAAACGGAGGGCTGCTCTCTCCCCCAGATTAGGTCAATTTGGACTGAACTGGGTAAACAAATTCTTTTGTGTTCTCTCTTCTTTTCTCTCCTTGTTTTCTACTTTTCTTGTGATTATAACTGTTACCCACTTGTATTGGTTGCTTGATTATTCCTTGCTCCACACATCAAGTATTTATTGGTGTGATTTTTCATCGAATTCGCAACAGTTTATATTAGGAATCACTTTTATCCAAAAGTCAATGCCACTCTATTCTCATTGATGTATATTGCAAGGAAATCACCTAGAAAATCATGAATTCCAACCCTTTAAAAGTACACAACTACGTACCATAAAATTCATCCACCACAAAATCTCACCATCACAAAAAAATTCAAAAACCTCATCACCAATATGGGTTGTGATAATTGGTCCGCACGCATTTGTTGCTGATTTTGTATGGTTGTAGTCCTCTTCGTAATTGCCATCATCATCTTTTGGATAGTAATCTCCCCCTCAAGCGTGAAATTCCACGTAACTGATGTATCTCTCACCGAGTTCAACCTCACAAACAACAACTTATATTACAATTTCAAAGTGAATATCACGGCAAGAAACCCCAACAACAACATCATAGTCTATTATCGTAGAATCACCGCGATTGCTTGGTACAAAGACAATGATTTCAGTCATGCGAGTTTGTCTCCCTTTGATCAAGGACACAAGAATACCACTTTTCTTGGACCTATAGAATTTAAAGGAAACGCTACAATCAAACTTGGACGTCAACAACTTAACGAGTATTCTGAAGAGACACGTCTTGGGATTTATAACGATTTGGCCGTTGATTTTGATTTTCGAATTAGAGCCAAGTTTGGCAGCTTTTATAAAAGTGGTCGGTTTAAGCCACCTGTTGTTCAGTGTGGTCGTTTGAGCGTTCCTTTGGTTTCTTCTTCCAATGGTAACTCATCATCATCAACATTTTCTTTTAGTCCGAGAAGATGTAGTACTGATTCTTTCTTTTTAGACCGTGATATAAATAAATATTGATATCTTTATGTAGATTTAATATAATTTTTCCTCATATTGACATCTCAAAATTCATGTTGTGATTCACTCCCTTTGTTTTGTTTTAAGAAACATTGTTGTTTAATTATTTTTAGTATCTTTACACTTGCTGTTCTTGCCTTTTTTTCTTCTTTTTGAATCGACTAATAATATCGAAACATTTAAACCCGAGCACAAGATGTATCCGGATAAAAGACTTATGCACCAACCACCAAAAGCAAAAAATCAGCAAAAATATCCAGACACCTAGCCAACACTTCAAATTTAAATGCGAAGAAGAAAACTGGACCTGAGGCAGCAAACACCACATTACTTATCTCATGCAGCAGCAGCAGCAGCAGCTCAAAAGACCCGAAAATTACACACCAGTTTGCGAATCCACCTGGCTGCATGCACAAGAGCCAAAACCGAGTCGAAACAACAATCTACTACTGTGTTTCAGCAACAGTAACCAAATGATAGCAGGTTAAAAAACCAATTCGGCCTAATCTAGATACCTTTGTAGGACTCCTACAAAACTGAATTCTGCTGCTGACAATTCTAGACCAAAAAAAGGCCACAGTTACCTCGCCATGCAATTCAACGAATCACACTCCTATTCGTAATATCTGTATAGGGTTGAATTACTTCTAACAAGCAATCAATGCCAAGCCAACACCTTAATTTTACCAACCACGTCTTCTACCAAATAGACCACAAGGTTACTTGTCAAACAAGCATCAGATCACAGGTGCTTATTTTGCACATACTCTCCCCGATAAGCGATGGAAAGGAGATAAATGAATCTGGTGGCACCAACGAGACGAGACCCAACCATCTAAAAACCTTGTACCAAATTTCTGATGCAAATCCATAGTGTAGAAACAAGTGAATCAAATTTTCCATTGACTCTCCACGCAGCTAACAACCAATTGGATAAGCTTCCACAAGAAGTTACAAACCTTTGATGGAGCCAAAGTCTTCTACATATTGCAGAACAAGTTATATTCCATATGAGATCTATCAGGTTGTGGTAACATAGTCGAAACAAGTAATAAGTAGATGTTAGTATGTTACAGCTAAAAATAAATAACTTGTTAGCCAAAATCAGGAGACATGTGATTTAGTGTTAGACGAACTCCTCTCAATTTATTAAAGGTTAGACGAGTGTGAATGCAACCAATTAGAAGTTAGTCGGATATTTCTCAAATAGGTCTACTAACGTCTACAAAGGTCGTTGAAGTATTAGAATTAGTCAAAATTTAGTAGAACTTGATAATTGGACAATTTAATTGTGCTCCATGTTTATAACACCGCTAACCGAAGAAAGCTGAAAGCATGAAAGCACTTTCTAAGAGAGTTGCGCACATGTGGTTAAGAGCAATGCAAAAATGTCACGAAATTGGAAAATCAAGTCAAACATGGGCACCACGTATCCGGTAACAACAGAAGGATTCACCCATTATCCACGTAAATAGCGGAGCAAAAGGGTTTAGTGTGTTACTTAATGTGATTTTATTTTTGAGACCTTATTAGACATTTTTGTTACATAAATTATAATTTAGTTTCTCAAAATTAAGAAAAGATGATAGTTTGGCTGAAAGGAGATAACCCAAGTTGAGAGGGGGAGAACTCGTCATGTGTGTCTTACATGTTACAAGATAAAGATTAATCACTATTAAATAGAGGTGAAGATTTTGTATCTGTAACACGGTAACAAAAATATAAAGATGATAGTTGATTCATATAAAGTTTTGTAACTCCTTTTTCAAGGGGGGTCGTGGGATCGCCGATCGCAGGCCAACTACAACAAAATATGAATAGATTTCACCGTTTGAGTTGATTTTAGGATAACACCCCTTCCAAAAATCCAACCTAAGTCATTTTCGTAGGTTATACGGCTTTCATGATCATCCATTGACCCTATCGAGGTAAGTAACATGCGTAACTCATGAAGTTGTAACTGATGAAATTAATTATGGCCATTACTTTTCCAACCCCATGCGCTTCTCGTGAGCCCTATTCGGATTCTAAAATTTGAAATATTTCAATGTATTTTTGGAGATTTTATGGGGGTTTTATGCAGCTCAGATTCTAAAATCCGAATTGTATAAGGTGCATCAGAAACTCATAGGGTGGGAAATGAACGATCATTAATTATAAGTTCATAAAATAAGTTAATAAAAAAGGGCAACAAATTTCAGGACAATTTGAATGAGACAATTTCTAGCAAGACCATAAAAAATTCTGGTTACACCCCGAAATGATCAAAATACTCTTAAAATAAATTTTCAATTGTATCTAAAGCCATGCGGCGCAAATTGAGTTTACATATCTTATATAAAAAAGTTAAGGAACGTGGATTTGTCTCTTACGGTGACAATAATCAAGGTAAGATTGTAGGTAAGGGTGTTGTGAGAAACCCCTCCGCAACTACAATCAAGGATGCAATGCTTGTTGAAGGGCTTAAGCATAATCTCCTTAGCATTAGTCAATTTTGTGAAAATGTATTCACTATAACTTTCAATACACATAGTTGCATCATTGAGCAGAATGATGACAGGGAAATTATGTTACTATTGAATATCAATTTTTTTTAAAAATCTGTAAAAATTTAGACCCTTTGTACTTTTTTTGTTTGTCTTCTCTTATTGTTAAATTTTAACTTTCTTTTTACTTGCACAAATCAGCCACATTCTTCATCATTTTGCAGATTGTACTTTGGAAAGTGGCTTCCTTTTAACATTGCTCATTGGAATTCTTCTGATTTTCACATCTAGCTAAAGCTTTAGGTGGCATTTTTACAGTTCTCAAGTGATTTTTTAAACCTATCAGGAAGTGTGATTAGTAATTTTTTGGTCCAAGGAAAACAACATGTTTTTTTTTTTTTAAGGAACAACATATGTTTTTGTTCTTTTAGTTATGGCATACTTTGTACACATTTTCTGGTTGTTTACATGCTATTCAACAAAATGTGATTAAGCCTACATGGTTGTTAAGACGTACTTACATTAGTTTCTCAAATTTTAATATATTTCAATCATGTACTTAAATTTTGCATCCTGTGTCAAAAGTTTTGCTTGTTCCATTGGTATTATTAATTTTTTGTATTTGAACACTTGATCTTAGTTCTCTTGTGTGATACTGGAATTTTATTTTTGAAGAATTTGTAAGTTTTTCCTTCTGCATACAATGGAAATTTCTTTGTTTTCAATAATGGATCTGTTTTAAGACAATTTTTCTTCGGTAGAATCTTCTGGCCTGGAATTAAAAAAAAACAACTTCCAAGTTCCTCTGCTAAGGTAATTATACAAACAATTTTTTTTCTTTCTAACATGCTATAATTAGGATCTTTGACCTAAAACAAACTCCAAGTTATCCTCAATGATTTATGTCTTTTAGGCCGGTTAGGTTTAATTTTCGAATTCGTGTTTTTTGTTTTTCAATGTTGGACTATCATCCAAATTGTTGACTCCGAGTATCAAACCTAAATTTTTTTTGGGGTGAAGTCATGTTAACTTTTTCAACACCATGGTAAAATAATTCATCTTTACCTTGAACTTTTTTTTTTTTTTTGGATAAATTGGACATTATATATTTGTTTGTGATAGGGTTGTTTCCGGATCTCGTTGGAGTTGGTTTTGTAGAGGAGAATAGTATATTTCAATATTTGATATTTTAAAATACTATAAGAATAACATGACCAATTATCATACAACACTTGATTCATTTTTAAAAGTATTTTATAGTGTCCTTAATTTAAAAAAGAAACATAAGACAACTAGTCTCCTTTAAAATTCAACTAGCCATAGAGTTCCATGATAAGTCTGCTTCTTTGCAAACCACCTTGATCTTAGAAGGCGATAAAATAGATCTTGCCATAGTTGGAGAAACATATAGAGTCACTTCCTCTCCTTTTTCTTTCATACATTTAATTAAAATTGAAAAGTAACTAACAACAATGACGAATCACCAATCTTACAGAACTAAGATTCTAACTTGGCAGAATAAACTACAAGAATTCTTGAGAAGAGATGTCTATCAAGTTTATATTTTGTTTTAACCATCAAGTTTATCACAAGAAATAGGTCCTAACCAATTCAGAATTTGGTTGAGAGATGAGTAAAATTCGTCGATGATTGTTTTAGCTAAAGATCAAATTTGTGTAGATGGTGCCTAAAGCTCATATCAAGGGAAATAGGTCCTTACCAAATCATAATTTGGTTGAAAGATAGGTAAAATTTAATCGATGATTGTTCTAAGACCAAATTGGTGTAGATGGTGCATATCAAGGGAAATATATCCTAACCAAATCATAATTTGGTTGGCAGATAAGTAAAATTTAATCGATGATTGTTCTATCTAAAGACCAAATTTGTGTAGATGGTGCTTGAAGCTCATATAAAGGGAAATAGGTCCTAAACAAATTATAATATGGTTTAAAGATAAGTAAAGTTTAATCGATAATTGTATTAGTAGAGACCAAATTTGTGTAGATGGTGCATGAAACTCATATCAAGGGAAATAGGTCCTAACCAAATTATAATTTGGTTGAAAGATAAGTAAAATTTAAATGATGATTGTTGTAGATAAAGACCAAATATGTGTAGATGGTACCTGAAGCTCATTTATTATATAAAAGGTATTATAATATTAAAATTATTGTAACAAAGTTTTATTATTATTATTATTATTATTAATTTTATTATTATCATACTTGAATCAGTTATAGTCATGGATTAATTAGATTTAAGTGTTTAATTTTATGATCAATCAGTAGTAATGTATTTTTTTGTCAAGTAGTCTAATAGTTAGAATTCACTATTTAAGATGAATAAGTGGGATGTCCGGGTTCGAACTACAGTCATTGTTCTGCATGTAACAATATATTGTCCATACCAACTGAGTTATATTCACGATGACAACTAATAGTAATGTTTATATTATTTATTTATTATAGAGTAAATTACACTCATCTCCTTCGAGAGAAGCTTGAGTTACACTCATTTTCCCTCTTATGTTAGAATATACACTCGCCTCCCTTGAAAAGTAAATTTTATACCCCCTACTTGAATTACAACTCTCTCCCTTAATAGTTGAATATGCACTGCACTTAAATATATTTTAACATAAATAAATATTTTTATGATATATATACTAATTTTGAACCATCATTTAAGAAAAAAAATTCATTTTTTTCTTATTTAAATGTCAATGATAATTAAATTTAAATATTTTTTATTAGTTTTATAATTTAGATTATAAAATTCACTTTAAAATGAGCATACTTTATTAACTATAGTAATTTTTCACATATTTTAATTTTATTTTGTGTTGTTTCATATTTTATAATAGAGTTTAAAACTATATGTTAATGAAATTGTGAATAAAAAATAGCGAAAAAATATGCATTTAAACTTTGATTATATTAAAATGGACATGTAATACTATTTTTCTTCGAAGTGTGTTAGATTATTGTTTTTTATTAGATCGCGAGAAATAAAAAAAAATTATCAAGGGAAGAAAGTGTATATTTTAACATAAGAGGGGAGGGGAATGTAATTTAATCTTCTATCAGGGGAGGGGAGTGAAATATTTTCTAATATGTTTTGAAAAAAAGGGGAGAGAAGTGTATATTTTAACATAAGAGGGAAAGAGAGTGTAATTCAAGCATCTTTCAGAGGAGTGGAGTGTAATTTACTTTTATATTGTAAAATTAAAGATATCAAACCACACTGGTAAAATACAAAGTATGAAAAACTTATCGAGAGTAGGATAGTTGAAGAAAACCATTGGAGGGCTCTAGGCGTTGGTTGGATTCGAATCAATACGAATGGAGCATCTAAAGGTGAAATATTGTAGTGCCTATATAGTTGAATCATGGGGTGTTTTTGAAGGATGGAAGTTGGTGCGCAGTCGTGACATTGGTACATTTAAGTTTCGTATACTCTTTGGTCGTGACAACATTTATCACTTCTAGCCAAGGAGGTACATCTTTTGGGTAGAGACTTTTGCAAAATATTCGAAGTTTGATTGGGATAGATTGGGAGGTGCTAGTTCGACACATTTTTAGAGAAGCAAACAAGTGTGTAGCTGCATTGGCGAACTTGGTGTGCCAAGGAGGTTTTTCTTTGATTTTGTATGCGTATTGTCCTACTCAATTTCATTTTTATTCTTATCAGATTAAGTTGGTAGTTCGACGCCGCGAATTGTTAAATGGTAGCCTTTGTTTTTCTTTGGGCCTCGACCTCTTGTATTAAACAAAAGTGTGGTAATAAATATTGCAGTGCCTATATGGTTGAATCATGGGGTGTTTTTGAAGGATGGAAGTTGGTGCGCAGTCGTGACATTGGTACATTTAAGTTTCATATACTCTTTGGTCGTGACAACATTTATCACTTCTATCCAAGGAGGTACATCTTTTGGGTAGAGTCTTTTGCAAAATATTCGAAGTTTGATTGGGATAGATTGGGAGGTGCTAGTTCGACACATTTTTAGAGAAGCAAACAAGTGTGTAGCTGCATTGGCGAACTTGGTGTGCCAAGGAGGTTTTTCTTTGATTTTGTATGCGTATTGTCCTGCTCAATTTCATTTTTATTCTTATCAGATTAAGTTGGTAGTTTGACGCCGCGAATTGTTAAATGGTAGCCTTTGTTTTTCTTTGGGCCTCGACCTCTTGTATTAAACAAAAGTGTATTAATAAATATTGCAGTGCCTATATGGTTGAATCATGGGGTGTTTTTGAAGGATGGAAGTTGGTGCGCAGTCGTGACATTGGTACATTTAAGTTTCATATACTCTTTGGTTGTGACAACATTTATCACTTCTATCCAAGGAGGTACATCTTTTGGGTAGAGTCTTTTGCAAAATATTCGAAGTTTGATTGGGATAGATTGGGAGGTGCTAGTTCGACACATTTTTAGAGAAGCAAACAAGTGTGTAGCTGCATTGGCGAACTTGGTGTGCCAAGGAGGTTTTTCTTTGATTTTGTATGCGTATTGTCCTGCTCAATTTCATTTTTATTCTTATGAGATTAAGTTGGTAGTTCGACGCCGCGAATTGTTAAATGGTAGCCTTTGTTTTTCTTTGGGCCTCGACCTCTTGTATTAAACAAAAGTGTAGTAATAAATATTGCAGTGCCTATATGGTTGAATCATGGGATGTTTTTGAAGGACGGAAGTTGGTGCGCAGTCGTGACATTGGTACATTTAAGTTTCATATACTCTTTGGTTGTGACAACATTTATCACTTCTATCCAAGGAGGTACATCTTTTGGGTAGAGTCTTTTGCAAAATATTCGAAGTTTGATTGGGATAGATTGGGAGGTGCTAGTTCGACACATTTTTAGAGAAGCAAACAAGTGTGTAGCTGCATTGGCGAACTTGGTGTGCCAAGGAGGTTTTTATTTGATTTTGTATGCGTATTGTCCTGCTCAATTTCATTTTATTTCTTATAAGATTAAGTTGGTAGTTCGACGCCGCAAATTGTTAAATGGTAGCCTTTGTTTTTCTTTGGGCCTCGACCTCTTGTATTAAACAAAAGTGTAGTAATAAATATTGCAGTGCCTATATGGTTGAATCATGGGGTGTTTTTGAAGGATGGAAGTTGGTGCGCAGTCGTGACATTGGTACATTTAAGTTTCATATACTCTTTGGTTGTGACAACATTTATCACTTCTATCCAAGGAGGTACATCTTTTGGGTAGAGTCTTTTGCAAAATATTCGAAGTTTGATTGGGATAGATTGGGAGGTGCTAGTTCGACACATTTTTAGAGAAGCAAACAAGTGTGTAGCTGCATTGGCGAACTTGGTGTTCCAAGGAGGTTTTTCTTTGATTTTGTATGCGTATTGTCCTGCTCAATTTCATTTTTATTCTTATCAGATTAAGTTGGTAGTTCGACGCCGCGAATTGTTAAATGGTAGCCTTTGTTTTTCTTTGGGCCTCGACCTCATGTATTAAACAAAAGAGTAGTAATAAATTTTGCAGTGCCTATATGGTTGAATCATGGGGTGTTTTTGAAGGATGGAAGTTGGTGCGCAGTCGTGACATTGGTACATTTAAGTTTCTTATACTCTTTGGTTGTGACAACATTTATCACTTCTATCCAAGGAGGTACATCTTTTGGGTAGAGTCTTTTGCAAAATATTCGAAGTTTGATTGGGATAGATTGGGAGGTGCTAGTTCGACACATTTTTAGAGAAGCAAACAAGTGTGTAGCTGCATTGGCGAACTTGGTGTGCCAAGGAGGTTTTTCTTTGATTTTGTATGCGTATTGTCCTGTTCAATTTCATTTTTATTCTTATGAGATTAAGATGGTAGTTCGACGCCGCGAATTGTTAAATGGTAGCCTTTGTTTTTATTTGGGCCTCGACCTCTTGTATTAAACAAAAGTGTAGTAATAAATATTGCAGTGCCTATATGGTTGAATCATGGGGTGTTTTTGAAGGATGGAAGTTGGTGCGCAGTCGTGACATTGGTACATTTAAGTTTCATATACTCTTTTGTTGTGACAACATTTGTCACTTCTATCCAAGGAGGTACATCTTTTGGGTAGAGTCTTTTGCAAAATATTCGAAGTTTGATTGGGATAGATTGGGAGGTGCTAGTTCGACACATTTTTAGAGAAGCAAACAAGTGTGTAGCTGCATTGGCGAACTTGGTGTGCCAAGGAGGTTTTTCTTTGATTTTGTATGTGTATTGTCCTGCTCAATTTCATTTTTATTCTTATGAGATTAAGTTGGTAGTTCGACGCCGCGAATTGTTAAATGGTAGCCTTTGTTTTTCTTTGGGCCTCGACCTCTTGTATTAAACAAAAGTGTAGTAATAAATATTGCAGCGCCTATATGGTTGAATCATGGGGTGTTTTTGAAGGATGGAAGTTGGTGCGCAGTCGTGACATTGGTACATTTAAGTTTCATATACTCTTTGGTTGTGACAACATTTATCACTTCTATCCAAGGAGGTACATCTTTTTTGTAGAGTCTTTTGCAAAATATTCGAAGTTTGATTGGGATAGATTGGGAGGTGCTAGTTCGACACATTTTTAGAGAAGCAAACAAGTGTGTAGCTGCATTGGCGAACTTGGTGTTCCAAGGAGGTTTTACTTTGATTTTGTATGCGTATTGTCCTGCTCAATTTCATTTTTATTCTTATCAGATTAAGTTGGTAGTTCGACGCCGCGAATTGTTAAATGGTAGCCTTTGTTTTTCTTTGGGCCTCGACCTCATGTATTAAACAAAAGAGTAGTAATAAATTTTGCAGTGCCTATATGGTTGAATCATGGGGTGTTTTTGAAGGATGGAAGTTGGTGCGCAGTCGTGACATTGGTACATTTAAGTTTCATATACTCTTTGGTTGTGACAACATTTGTCACTTCTATCCAAGGAGGTACATCTTTTGGGTAGAGTCTTTTGCAAAATATTCGAAGTTTGATTGGGATAGATTGGGAGGTGCTAGTTCGACACATTTTTAGAGAAGCAAACAAGTGTGTAGCTGCATTGGCGAACTTGGTGTGCCAAGGAGGTTTTTCTTTGATTTTGTATGTGTATTGTCCTGCTCAATTTCATTTTTATTCTTATGAGATTAAGTTGGTAGTTCGACGCCGCGAATTGTTAAATGGTAGCCTTTGTTTTTCTTTGGGCCTCGACCTCTTGTATTAAACAAAAGTGTAGTAATAAATATTGCAGCGCCTATATGGTTGAATCATGGGGTGTTTTTGAAGGATGGAAGTTGGTGCGCAGTCGTGACATTGGTACATTTAAGTTTCATATACTCTTTGGTTGTGACAACATTTATCACTTCTATCCAAGGAGGTACATCTTTTTTGTAGAGTCTTTTGCAAAATATTCGAAGTTTGATTGGGATAGATTGGGAGGTGCTAGTTCGACACATTTTTAGAGAAGCAAACAAGTGTGTAGCTGCATTGGCGAACTTGGTGTTCCAAGGAGGTTTTTCTTTGATTTTGTATGCGTATTGTCCTGCTCAATTTCATTTTTATTCTTATCTGATTAAGTTGGTAGTTCGACGCCGCGAATTGTTAAATGGTAGCCTTTGTTTTTCTTTGGGCCTCGACCTCATGTATTAAACAAAAGAGTAGTAATAAATTTTGCAGTGCCTATATGGTTGAATCATGGGGTGTTTTTGAAGGATGGAAGTTGGTGCGCAGTCGTGACATTGGTACATTTAAGTTTCATATACTCTTTGGTTGTGACAACATTTGTCACTTCTATCCAAGGAGGTACATCTTTTGGGTAGAGTCTTTTGCAAAATATTCGAAGTTTGATTGGGATAGATTGGGAGGTGCTAGTTCGACACATTTTTAGAGAAGCAAACAAGTGTGTAGCTGCATTGGCGAACTTAGTGTGCCAAGGAGGTTTTTCTTTGATTTTGTATGTGTATTGTCCTGCTCAATTTCATTTTTATTCTTATGAGATTAAGTTGGTAGTTCGACGCCGCGAATTGTTAAATGGTAGCCTTTGTTTTTATTTGGGCCTCGACCTCTTGTATTAAACAAAAGTGTAGTAATAAATATTGCAGCGCCTATATGGTTGAATCATGGGGTGTTTTTGAAGGATGGAAGTTGGTGCGCAGTCGTGACATTGGTACATTTAAGTTTCATATACTCTTTGGTCGTGACAACATTTATCACTTCTATCCAAGGAGGTACATCTTTTGGGTAGAGTCTTTTGCAAAATATTCGAAGTTTGATTGGGATAGATTGGGAGGTGCTAGTTCGACACATTTTTAGAGAAGCAAACAAGTGTGTAGCTGCATTGGCGAACTTGGTGTGCCAAGGAGGTTTTTCTTTGATTTTGTATGCGTATTGTCCTGCTCAATTTCATTTTTATTCTTATCAGATTAAGTTGGTAGTTTGACGCCGCGAATTGTTAAATGGTAGCCTTTGTTTTTCTTTGGGCCTCGACCTCTTGTATTAAACAAAAGTGTATTAATAAATATTGCAGTGCCTATATGGTTGAATCATGGGGTGTTTTTGAAGGATGGAAGTTGGTGCGCAGTCGTGACATTGGTACATTTAAGTTTCATATACTCTTTGGTTGTGACAACATTTATCACTTCTATCCAAGGAGGTACATCTTTTAGGTAGAGTCTTTTGCAAAATATTCGAAGTTTGATTGGGATAGATTGGGAGGTGCTAGTTCGACACATTTTTAGAGAAGCAAACAAGTGTGTAGCTGCATTGGCGAACTTGGTGTGCCAAGGAGGTTTTTCTTTGATTTTGTATGCGTATTGTCCTGCTCAATTTCATTTTTATTCTTATGAGATTAAGTTGGTAGTTCGACGCCGCGAATTGTTAAATGGTAGCCTTTGTTTTTCTTTGGGCCTCGACCTCTTGTATTAAAGAAAAGTGTAGTAATAAATATTGCAGTGCCTATATGGTTGAATCATGGGGTGTTTTTGAAGGATGGAAGTTGGTGCGCAGTCGTGACATTGGTACATTTAAGTTTCATATACTCTTTGGTTGTGACAACATTTATCACTTCTATCCAAGGAGGTACATCTTTTGGGTAGAGTCTTTTGCAAAATATTCGAAGTTTGATTTGGATAGATTGGGAGGTGCTAGTTCGACACATTTTTAGAGAAGCAAACAAGTGTGTAGCTGCATTGGCGAACTTGGTGTGCCAAGGAGGTTTTTATTTGATTTTGTATGCGTATTGTCCTGCTCAATTTCATTTTTATTCTTATAAGATTAAGTTGGTAGTTCGACGCCGCAAATTGTTAAATGGTAGCCTTTGTTTTTCTTTGGGCCTCGACCTCTTGTATTAAACAAAAGTGTAGTAATAAATATTGCAGTGCCTATATGGTTGAATCATGGGGTGTTTTTGAAGGATGGAAGTTGGTGCGCAGTCGTGACATTGGTACATTTAAGTTTCATATACTCTTTGGTTGTGACAACATTTATCACTTCTATCCAAGGAGGTACATCTTTTGGGTAGAGTCTTTTGCAAAATATTCGAAGTTTGATTGGGATAGATTGGGAGGTGCTAGTTCGACACATTTTTAGAGAAGCAAACAAGTGTGGAGCTGCATTGGCGAACTTGGTGTTCCAAGGAGGTTTTTCTTTGATTTTGTATGCGTATTGTCCTGCTCAATTTCATTTTTATTCTTATCAGATTAAGTTGGTAGTTCGACGCCGCGAATTGTTAAATGGTAGCCTTTGTTTTTCTTTGGGCCTCGACCTCATGTATTAAACAATAGAGTAGTAATAAATTTTGCAGTGCCTATATGGTTGAATCATGGGGTGTTTTTGAAGGATGGAAGTTGGTGCGCAGTCGTGACATTGGTACATTTAAGTTTCATATACTCTTTGGTTGTGACAACATTTGTCACTTCTATCCAAGGAGGTACATCTTTTGGGTAGAGTCTTTTGCAAAATATTCGAAGTTTGATTGGGATAGATTGGGAGGTGCTAGTTCGACACATTTTTAGAGAAGCAAACAAGTGTGTAGCTGCATTGGCGAACTTGGTGTGCCAAGGAGGTTTTTCTTTGATTTTGTATGCGTATTGTCCTGCTCAATTTCATTTTTATTCTTATCAGATTAAGTTGGTAGTTTGACGCCGCGAATTGTTAAATGGTAGCCTTTGTTTTTCTTTGGGCCTCGACCTCTTGTATTAAACAAAAGTGTATTAATAAATATTGCAGTGCCTATATGGTTGAATCATGGGGTGTTTTTGAAGGATGGAAGTTGGTGCGCAGTCGTGACATTGGTACATTTAAGTTTCATATACTCTTTGGTTGTGACAACATTTATCACTTCTATCCAAGGAGGTACATCTTTTGGGTAGAGTCTTTTGCAAAATATTCGAAGTTTGATTGGGATAGATTGGGAGGTGCTAGTTCGACACATTTTTAGAGAAGCAAACAAGTGTGTAGCTGCATTGGCGAACTTGGTGTGCCAAGGAGGTTTTTCTTTGATTTTGTATGCGTATTGTCCTGCTCAATTTCATTTTTATTCTTATGAGATTAAGTTGGTAGTTCGACGCCGCGAATTGTTAAATGGTAGCCTTTGTTTTTCTTTGGGCCTCGACCTCTTGTATTAAACAAAAGTGTAGTAATAAATATTGCAGCGCCTATATGGTTGAATCATGGGGTGTTTTTGAAGGATGGAAGTTGGTGCGCAGTCGTGACATTGGTACATTTAAGTTTCATATACTCTTTGGTTGTGACAACATTTATCACTTCTATCCAAGGAGGTACATCTTTTTTGTAGAGTCTTTTGCAAAATATTCGAAGTTTGATTGGGATAGATTGGGAGGTGCTAGTTCGACACATTTTTAGAGAAGCAAACAAGTGTGTAGCTGCATTGGCGAACTTGGTGTGCCAAGGAGGTTTTTCTTTGATTTTGTATGCGTATTGTCCTGCTCAATTTCATTTTTATTCTTATGAGATTAAGTTGGTAGTTCGACGCCGCGAATTGTTAAATGGTAGCCTTTGTTTTTCTTTGGGCCTCGACCTCTTGTATTAAACAAAAGTGTAGTAATAAATATTGCAGCGCCTATATGGTTGAATCATGGGGTGTTTTTGAAGGATGGAAGTTGGTGCGCAGTCGTGACATTGGTACATTTAAGTTTCATATACTCTTTGGTTGTGACAACATTTATCACTTCTATCCAAGGAGGTACATCTTTTTTGTAGAGTCTTTTGCAAAATATTCGAAGTTTGATTGGGATAGATTGGGAGGTGCTAGTTCGACACATTTTTAGAGAAGCAAACAAGTGTGTAGCTGCATTGGCGAACTTGGTGTGCCAAGGAGGTTTTTCTTTGATTTTGTATGCGTATTGTCCTGCTCAATTTCATTTTTATTCTTATCAGATTAAGTTGGTAGTTCGACGCCGCGAATTGTTAAATGGTAGCCTTTGTTTTTCTTTGGGCCTCGACCTCTTGTATTAAACAAAAGTGTATTAATAAATATTGCAGTGCCTATATGGTTGAATCATGGGGTGTTTTTGAAGGATGGAAGTTGGTGCGCAGTCGTGACATTGGTACATTTAAGTTTCATATACTCTTTGGTTGTGACAACATTTATCACTTCTATCCAAGGAGGTACATCTTTTGGGTAGAGTCTTTTGCAAAATATTCGAAGTTTGATTGGGATAGATTGGGAGGTGCTAGTTCGACACATTTTTAGAGAAGCAAACAAGTGTGTAGCTGCATTGGCGAACTTGGTGTGCCAAGGAGGTTTTTCTTTGATTTTGTATGCGTATTGTCCTGCTCAATTTCATTTTTATTCTTATCAGATTAAGTTGGTAGTTTGACGCCGCGAATTGTTAAATGGTTGCCTTTGTTTTTCTTTGGGCCTCGACCTCTTGTATTAAACAAAAGTGTATTAATAAATATTGCAGTGCCTATATGGTTGAATCATGGGGTGTTTTTGAAGGATGGAAGTTGGTGCGCAGTCGTGACATTGGTACATTTAAGTTTCATATACTCTTTGGTTGTGACAACATTTATCACTTCTATCCAAGGAGGTACATCTTTTGGGTAGAGTCTTTTGCAAAATATTCGAAGTTTGATTGGGATAGATTGGGAGGTGCTAGTTCGACACATTTTTAGAGAAGCAAACAAGTGTGTAGCTGCATTGGCGAACTTGGTGTGCCAAGGAGGTTTTTCTTTGATTTTGTATGCGTATTGTCCTGCTCAATTTCATTTTTATTCTTATGAGATTAAGTTGGTAGTTCGACGCCGCGAATTGTTAAATGGTAGCCTTTGTTTTTCTTTGGGCCTCGACCTCTTGTATTAAACAAAAGTGTAGTAATAAATATTGCAGCGCCTATATGGTTGAATCATGGGGTGTTTTTGAAGGATGGAAGTTGGTGCGCAGTCGTGACATTGGTACATTTAAGTTTCATATACTCTTTGGTTGTGACAACATTTATCACTTCTATCCAAGGAGGTACATCTTTTTTGTAGAGTCTTTTGCAAAATATTCGAAGTTTGATTGGGATAGATTGGGAGGTGCTAGTTCGACACATTTTTAGAGAAGCAAACAAGTGTGTAGCTGCATTGGCGAACTTGGTGTGCCAAGGAGGTTTTTCTTTGATTTTGTATGCGTATTGTCCTGCTCAATTTCATTTTTATTCTTATCAGATTAAGTTGGTAGTTTGACGCCGCGAATTGTTAAATGGTAGCCTTTGTTTTTCTTTGGGCCTCGACCTCTTGTATTAAACAAAAGTGTAGTAATAAATATTGCAGTGCCTATATGGTTGAATCATGGGGTGTTTTTGAAGGATGGAAGTTGGTGCGCAGTCGTGACATTGGTACATTTAAGTTTCATATACTCTTTGGTTGTGACAACATTTATCACTTCTATCCAAGGAGGTACATCTTTTGGGTAGAGTCTTTTGCAAAATATTCGAAGTTTGATTGGGATAGATTGGGAGGTGCTAGTTCGACACATTTTTAGAGAAGCAAACAAGTGTGTAGCTGCATTGGCGAACTTGGTGTGCCAAGGAGGTTTTTCTTTGATTTTGTATGCGTATTGTCCTGCTCAATTTCATTTTTATTCTTATGAGATTAAGTTGGTAGTTCGACGCCGCGAATTGTTAAATGGTAGCCTTTGTTTTTCTTTGGGCCTCGACCTCTTGTATTAAACAAAAGTGTAGTAATAAATATTGCAGCGCCTATATGGTTGAATCATGGGGTGTTTTTGAAGGATGGAAGTTGGTGCGCAGTCGTGACATTGGTACATTTAAGTTTCATATACTCTTTGGTTGTGACAACATTTATCACTTCTATCCAAGGAGGTACATCTTTTGGGTAGAGTCTTTTGCAAAATATTCGAAGTTTGATTGGGATAGATTGGGAGGTGCTAGTTCGACACATTTTTAGAGAAGCAAACAAGTGTGTAGCTGCATTGGCGAACTTGGTGTGCCAAGGAGGTTTTTCTTTGATTTTGTATGCGTATTGTCCTGCTCAATTTCATTTTTATTCTTATCAGATTAAGTTGGTAGTTTGACGCCGCGAATTGTTAAATGGTAGCCTTTGTTTTTCTTTGGGCCTCGACCTCTTGTATTAAACAAAAGTGTATTAATAAATATTGCAGTGCCTATATGGTTGAATCATGGGGTGTTTTTGAAGGATGGAAGTTGGTGCGCAGTCGTGACATTGGTACATTTAAGTTTCATATACTCTTTGGTTGTGACAACATTTATCACTTCTATCCAAGGAGGTACATCTTTTGGGTAGAGTCTTTTGCAAAATATTCGAAGTTTGATTGGGATAGATTGGGAGGTGCTAGTTCGACACATTTTTAGAGAAGCAAACAAGTGTGTAGCTGCATTGGCGAACTTGGTGTGCCAAGGAGGTTTTTCTTTGATTTTGTATGCGTATTGTCCTGCTCAATTTCATTTTTATTCTTATCAGATTAAGTTGGTAGTTTGACGCCGCGAATTGTTAAATGGTTGCCTTTGTTTTTCTTTGGGCCTCGACCTCTTGTATTAAACAAAAGTGTATTAATAAATATTGCAGTGCCTATATGGTTGAATCATGGGGTGTTTTTGAAGGATGGAAGTTGGTGCGCAGTCGTGACATTGGTACATTTAAGTTTCATATACTCTTTGGTTGTGACAACATTTATCACTTCTATCCAAGGAGGTACATCTTTTGGGTAGACTCTTTTGCAAAATATTCGAAGTTTGATTGGGATAGATTGGGAGGTGCTAGTTCGACACATTTTTAGAGAAGCAAACAAGTGTGTAGCTGCATTGGCGAACTTGGTGTGCCAAGGAGGTTTTTCTTTGATTTTGTATGCGTATTGTCCTGCTCAATTTCATTTTTATTCTTATGAGATTAAGTTGGTAGTTCGACGCCGCGAATTGTTAAATGGTAGCCTTTGTTTTTCTTTGGGCCTCGACCTCTTGTATTAAACAAAAGTGTAGTAATAAATATTGCAGCGCCTATATGGTTGAATCATGGGGTGTTTTTGAAGGATGGAAGTTGGTGCGCAGTCGTGACATTGGTACATTTAAGTTTCATATACTCTTTGGTTGTGACAACATTTATCACTTCTATCCAAGGAGGTACATCTTTTTTGTAGAGTCTTTTGCAAAATATTCGAAGTTTGATTGGGATAGATTGGGAGGTGCTAGTTCGACACATTTTTAGAGAAGCAAACAAGTGTGTAGCTGCATTGGCGAACTTGGTGTGCCAAGGAGGTTTTTCTTTGATTTTGTATGCGTATTGTCCTGCTCAATTTCATTTTTATTCTTATCAGATTAAGTTGGTAGTTTGACGCCGCGAATTGTTAAATGGTAGCCTTTGTTTTTCTTTGGGCCTCGACCTCTTGTATTAAACAAAAGTGTATTAATAAATATTGCAGTGCCTATATGGTTGAATCATGGGGTGTTTTTGAAGGATGGAAGTTGGTGCGCAGTCGTGACATTGGTACATTTAAGTTTCATATACTCTTTGGTTGTGACAACATTTATCACTTCTATCCAAGGAGGTACATCTTTTGGGTAGAGTCTTTTGCAAAATATTCGAAGTTTGATTGGGATAGATTGGGAGGTGCTAGTTCGACACATTTTTAGAGAAGCAAACAAGTGTGTAGCTGCATTGGCGAACTTGGTGTGCCAAGGAGGTTTTTCTTTGATTTTGTATGCGTATTGTCCTGCTCAATTTCATTTTTATTCTTATGAGATTAAGTTGGTAGTTCGACGCCGCGAATTGTTAAATGGTAGCCTTTGTTTTTCTTTGGGCCTCGACCTCTTGTATTAAACAAAAGTGTAGTAATAAATATTGCAGCGCCTATATGGTTGAATCATGGGGTGTTTTTGAAGGATGGAAGTTGGTGCGCAGTCGTGACATTGGTACATTTAAGTTTCATATACTCTTTGGTTGTGACAACATTTATCACTTCTATCCAAGGAGGTACATCTTTTTTGTAGAGTCTTTTGCAAAATATTCGAAGTTTGATTGGGATAGATTGGGAGGTGCTAGTTCGACACATTTTTAGAGAAGCAAACAAGTGTGTAGCTGCATTGGCGAACTTGGTGTGCCAAGGAGGTTTTTCTTTGATTTTGTATGCGTATTGTCCTGCTCAATTTCATTTTTATTCTTATCAGATTAAGTTGGTAGTTTGACGCCGCGAATTGTTAAATGGTAGCCTTTGTTTTTCTTTGGGCCTCGACCTCTTGTATTAAACAAAAGTGTATTAATAAATATTGCAGTGCCTATATGGTTGAATCATGGGGTGTTTTTGAAGGATGGAAGTTGGTGCGCAGTCGTGACATTGGTACATTTAAGTTTCATATACTCTTTGGTTGTGACAACATTTATCACTTCTATCCAAGGAGGTACATCTTTTGGGTAGAGTCTTTTGCAAAATATTCGAAGTTTGATTGGGATAGATTGGGAGGTGCTAGTTCGACACATTTTTAGAGAAGCAAACAAGTGTGTAGCTGCATTGGCGAACTTGGTGTGCCAAGGAGGTTTTTCTTTGATTTTGTATGCGTATTGTCCTGCTCAATTTCATTTTTATTCTTATGAGATTAAGTTGGTAGTTCGACGCCGCGAATTGTTAAATGGTAGCCTTTGTTTTTCTTTGGGCCTCGACCTCTTGTATTAAACAAAAGTGTAGTAATAAATATTGCAGCGCCTATATGGTTGAATCATGGGGTGTTTTTGAAGGATGGAAGTTGGTGCGCAGTCGTGACATTGGTACATTTAAGTTTCATATACTCTTTGGTTGTGACAACATTTATCACTTCTATCCAAGGAGGTACATCTTTTTTGTAGAGTCTTTTGCAAAATATTCGAAGTTTGATTGGGATAGATTGGGAGGTGCTAGTTCGACACATTTTTAGAGAAGCAAACAAGTGTGTAGCTGCATTGGCGAACTTGGTGTGCCAAGGAGGTTTTTCTTTGATTTTGTATGCGTATTGTCCTGCTCAATTTCATTTTTATTCTTATCAGATTAAGTTGGTAGTTTGACGCCGCGAATTGTTAAATGGTAGCCTTTGTTTTTCTTTGGGCCTCGACCTCTTGTATTAAACAAAAGTGTATTAATAAATATTGCAGTGCCTATATGGTTGAATCATGGGGTGTTTTTGAAGGATGGAAGTTGGTGCGCAGTCGTGACATTGGTACATTTAAGTTTCTTATACTCTTTGGTTGTGACAACATTTATCACTTCTATCCAAGGAGGTACATCTTTTGGGTAGAGTCTTTTGCAAAATATTCGAAGTTTGATTGGGATAGATTGGGAGGTGCTAGTTCGACACATTTTTAGAGAAGCAAACAAGTGTGTAGCTGCATTGGCGAACTTGGTGTGCCAAGGAGGTTTTTCTTTGATTTTGTATGCGTATTGTCCTGCTCAATTTCATTTTTATTCTTATGAGATTAAGTTGGTAGTTCGACGCCGCGAATTGTTAAATGGTAGCCTTTGTTTTTCTTTGGGCCTCGACCTCTTGTATTAAACAAAAGTGTAGTAATAAATATTGCAGCGCCTATATGGTTGAATCATGGGGTGTTTTTGAAGGATGGAAGTTGGTGCGCAGTCGTGACATTGGTACATTTAAGTTTCATATACTCTTTGGTTGTGACAACATTTATCACTTCTATCCAAGGAGGTACATCTTTTTTGTAGAGTCTTTTGCAAAATATTCGAAGTTTGATTGGGATAGATTGGGAGGTGCTAGTTCGACACATTTTTAGAGAAGCAAACAAGTGTGTAGCTGCATTGGCGAACTTGGTGTGCCAAGGAGGTTTTTCTTTGATTTTGTATGCGTATTGTCCTGCTCAATTTCATTTTTATTCTTATCAGATTAAGTTGGTAGTTTGACGCCGCGAATTGTTAAATGGTAGCCTTTGTTTTTCTTTGGGCCTCGACCTCTTGTATTAAACAAAAGTGTATTAATAAATATTGCAGTGCCTATATGGTTGAATCATGGGGTGTTTTTGAAGGATGGAAGTTGGTGCGCAGTCGTGACATTGGTACATTTAAGTTTCTTATACTCTTTGGTTGTGACAACATTTATCACTTCTATCCAAGGAGGTACATCTTTTGGGTAGAGTCTTTTGCAAAATATTCGAAGTTTGATTGGGATAGATTGGGAGGTGCTAGTTCGACACATTTTTAGAGAAGCAAACAAGTGTGTAGCTGCATTGGCGAACTTGGTGTGCCAAGGAGGTTTTTCTTTGATTTTGTATGCGTATTGTCCTGCTCAATTTCATTTTTATTCTTATCAGATTAAGTTGGTAGTTCGACGCCGCGAATTGTTAAATGGTAGCCTTTGTTTTTCTTTGGGCCTCGACCTCTTGTATTAAACAAAAGTTTAGTAATAAATATTGCAGTGCCTATATGGTTGAATCATGGGGTGTTTTTGAAGGATGGAAGTTGGTGCGCAGTCGTGACATTGGTACATTTAAGTTTCATATACTCTTTGGTTGTGACAACATTTATCACTTCTATCCAAGGAGGTACATCTTTTGGGTAGAGTCTTTTGCAAAATATTCGAAGTTTGATTGGGATAGATTGGGAGGTGCTAGTTCGACACATTTTTAGAGAAGCAATCAAGTGTGTAGCTGCATTGGCGAACTTGGTGTGCCAAGGAGGTTTTTCTTTGATTTTGTATGCGTATTGTCCTGCTCAATTTCATTTTTATTCTTATCAGATTAAGTTGGTAGTTCGACGCCGCGAATTGTTAAATGGTAGCCTTTGTTTTTCTTTGGGCCTCGACCTCTTGTATTAAACAAAAGTGTAGTAATAAATATTGCAGTGCCTATATGGTTGAATCATGGGGTGTTTTTGAAGGATGGAAGTTGGTGCGCAGTCGTGACATTGGTACATTTAAGTTTCATATACTCTTTGGTTGTGACAACATTTATCACTTCTATCCAAGGAGGTACATCTTTTGGGTAGAGTCTTTTGCAAAATATTCGAAGTTTGATTGGGATAGATTGGGAGGTGCTAGTTCGACACATTTTTAGAGAAGCAAACAAGTGTGTAGCTGCATTGGCGAACTTGGTGTGACAAGGAGGTTTTTCTTTGATTTTGTATGCGTATTGTCCCGTTCAATTTCATTTTTATTCTTATGAGATTAAGTTGGTAGTTCGACGCCGCGAATTGTTAAATGGTAGCCTTTGTTTTTCTTTGGGCCTCGACCTCTTGTATTAAACAAAAGTGTAGTAATAAATATTGCAGTGCCTATATGGTTGAATCATGGGGTGTTTTTGAAGGATGGAAGTTGGTGCGCAGTCGTGACATTGGTACATTTAAGTTTCATATACTCTTTGGTTGTGACAACATTTATCACTTCTATCCAAGGAGGTACATCTTTTGGGTAGAGTCTTTTGCAAAATATTCGAAGTTTGATTGGGATAGATTGGGAGGTGCTAGTTCGACACATTTTTAGAGAAGCAAACAAGTGTGTAGCTGCATTGGCGAACTTGGTGTGCCAAGGAGGTTTTTCTTTGATTTTGTATGCGTATTGTCTTACTCAATTTCATTTTTATTCTTATCAGATTAAGTTGGTAGTTCGACGCCGCGAATTGTTAAATGGTAGCCTTTGTTTTTCTTTGGGCCTCGACCTCTTGTATTAAACAAAAGTGTAGTAATAAATATTGCAGTGCCTATATGGTTGAATCATGGGGTGTTTTTGAAGGATGGAAGTTGGTGCGCAGTCGTGACATTGGTACATTTAAGTTTCATATACTCTTTGGTCGTGACAACATTTATCACTTCTATCCAATGAGGTACATCTTTAGGGTAGAGTCTTTTGCAAAATATTCGAAGTTTGATTGGGATAGAATGGGAGGTGCTAGTTCGACACATTTTTAGAGAAGCAAACAAGTGTGTAGCTGCATTGGCGAACTTGGTGTGCCAAGGAGGTTTTTCTTTGATTTTGTATGCGTATTGTCCTGCTCAATTTCATTTTTATTTTTATCAGATTAAGTTGGTAGTTCGACGCCGCGAATTGTTAAATGGTAGCCTTTGTTTTTCTTTGGGCCTCGACCTCTTGTATTAAACAAAAGTGTAGTAATAAATATTGCAGTGCCTATATGGTTGAATCATGGGGTGTTTTTGAAGGATGGAAGTTGGTGCGCAGTCGTGACATTGGTACATTTAAGTTTCATATACTCTTTGGTCGTGACAACATTTATCACTTCTATCCAATGAGGTACATCTTTAGGGTAGAGTCTTTTGCAAAATATTCGAAGTTTGATTGGGATAGAATGGGAGGTGCTAGTTCGACACATTTTTAGAGAAGCAAACAAGTGTGTAGCTGCATTGGCGAACTTGGTGTGCCAAGGAGGTTTTTCTTTGATTTTGTATGCGTATTGTCCTGCTCAATTTCATTTTTATTTTTATCAGATTAAGTTGGTAGTTCGACGCCGCGAATTGTTAAATGGTAGCCTTTGTTTTTCTTTGGGCCTCGACCTCTTGTATTAAACAAAAGTGTAGTAATAAATATTGCAGTGCCTATATGGTTGAATCATGGGGTGTTTTTGAAGGATGGAAGTTGGTGCGCAGTCGTGACATTGGTACATTTAAGTTTCATATACTCTTTGGTCGTGACAACATTTATCACTTCTATCCAATGAGGTACATCTTTAGGGTAGAGTCTTTTGCAAAATATTCGAAGTTTGATTGGGATAGATTGGGAGGTGCTAGTTCGACACATTTTTAGAGAAGCAAACAAGTGTGTAGCTGCATTGGCGAACTTGGTGTGACAAGGAGGTTTTTCTTTGATTTTGTATGCGTATTGTCCCGTTCAATTTCATTTTTATTCTTATGAGATTAAGTTGGTAGTTCGACGCCGCGAATTGTTAAATGGTAGCCTTTGTTTTTCTTTGGGCCTCGACCTCTTGTATTAAACAAAAGTGTAGTAATAAATATTGCAGTGCCTATATGGTTGAATCATGGGGTGTTTTTGAAGGATGGAAGTTGGTGCGCAGTCGTGACATTGGTACATTTAAGTTTCATATACTCTTTGGTTGTGACAACATTTATCACTTCTATCCAAGGAGGTACATCTTTTGGGTAGAGTCTTTTGCAAAATATTCGAAGTTTGATTGGGATAGATTGGGAGGTGCTAGTTCGACACATTTTTAGAGAAGCAAACAAGTGTGTAGCTGCATTGGCGAACTTGGTGTGCCAAGGAGGTTTTTCTTTGATTTTGTATGCGTATTGTCCTACTCAATTTCATTTTTATTCTTATGAGATTAAGTTGGTAGTTCGACGCCGCGAATTGTTAAATGGTAGCCTTTGTTTTTCTTTGGGCCTCGACCTCTTGTATTAAACAAAAGTGTAGTAATAAATATTGCAGTGCCTATATGGTTGAATCATGGGGTGTTTTTGAAGGATGGAAGTTGGTGCGCAGTCGTGACATTGGTACATTTAAGTTTCATGTACTCTTTGGTTGTGACAACATTTATCACTTCTATCCAAGGAGGTACATCTTTTGGGTAGAGTCTTTTGCAAAATATTCGAAGTTTGATTGGGATAGATTGGGAGGTGCTAGTTCGACACATTTTTAGAGAAGCAATCAAGTGTGTAGCTGCATTGGCGAACTTGGTGTGCCAAGGAGGTTTTTCTTTGATTTTGTATGCGTATTGTCCTGCTCAATTTCATTTTTATTTTTATCAGATTAAGTTGGTAGTTCGACGCCGCGAATTGTTAAATGGTAGCCTTTGTTTTTCTTTGGGCCTCGACCTCTTGTATTAAACAAAAGTGTAGTAATAAATATTGCAGTGCCTATATGGTTGAATCATGGGGTGTTTTTGAAGGATGGAAGTTGGTGCGCAGTCGTGACATTGGTACATTTAAGTTTCATATACTCTTTGGTTGTGACAACATTTATCACTTCTATCCAAGGAGGTACATCTTTTGGGTAGAGTCTTTTGCAAAATATTCGAAGTTTGATTGGGATAGATTGGGAGGTGCTAGTTCGACACATTTTTAGAGAAGCAAACAAGTGTGTAGCTGCATTGGCGAACTTGGTGTGACAAGGAGGTTTTTCTTTGATTTTGTATGCGTATTGTCCCGTTCAATTTCATTTTTATTCTTATGAGATTAAGTTGGTAGTTCGACGCCGCGAATTGTTAAATGGTAGCCTTTGTTTTTCTTTGGGCCTCGACCTCTTGTATTAAACAAAAGTGTAGTAATAAATATTGCAGTGCCTATATGGTTGAATCATGGGGTGTTTTTGAAGGATGGAAGTTGGTGCGCAGTCGTGACATTGGTACATTTAAGTTTCATATACTCTTTGGTTGTGACAACATTTATCACTTCTATCCAAGGAGGTACATCTTTTGGGTAGAGTCTTTTGCAAAATATTCGAAGTTTGATTGGGATAGATTGGGAGGTGCTAGTTCGACACATTTTTAGAGAAGCAAACAAGTGTGTAGCTGCATTGGCGAACTTGGTGTGCCAAGGAGGTTTTTCTTTGATTTTGTATGCGTATTGTCATGCTCAATTTCATTTTTATTCTTATCAGATTAAGTTGGTAGTTCGACGCCGCGAATTGTTAAATGGTAGCCTTTGTTTTTCTTTGGGCCTCGACCTCTTGTATTAAACAAAAGTGTAGTAATAAATATTGCAGTGCCTATATGGTTGAATCATGGGGTGTTTTTGAAGGATGGAAGTTGGTGCGCAGTCGTGACATTGGTACATTTAAGTTTCATATACTCTTTGGTCGTGACAACATTTATCACTTCTATCCAATGAGGTACATCTTTTGGGTAGAGTCTTTTGCAAAATATTCGAAGTTTGATTGGGATAGATTGGGAGGTGCTAGTTCGACACATTTTTAGAGAAGCAAACAAGTGTGTAGCTGCATTGGCGAACTTGGTGTGCCAAGGAGGTTTTTCTTTGATTTTGTATGCGTATTGTCCTGCTCAATTTCATTTTTATTCTTATGAGATTAAGTTGGTAGTTCGACGCCGCGAATTGTTAAATGGTAGCCTTTGTTTTTCTTTGGGCCTCGTCCTCTTGTATTAAACAAAAGTTTAGTAATAAATATTGCAAGGCCTATATGGTTGAATCATGGGGTGTTTTTGAAGGATGGAAGTTGGTGCGCAGTCGTGACATTGGTACATTTAAGTTTCATGTACTCTTTGGTTGTGACAACATTTATCACTTCTATCCAAGGATGTACATCTTTTGGGTAGAGTCTTTTGCAAAATATTCGAAGTTTGATTGGGATAGATTGGGAGGTGCTAGTTCGACACATTTTTAGAGAAGCAATCAAGTGTGTAGCTGCATTGGCGAACTTGGTGTGCCAAGGAGGTTTTTCTTTGATTTTGTATGCGTATTGTCCTGCTCAATTTCATTTTTATTCTTATCAGATTAAGTTGGTAGTTCGACGCCGCGAATTGTTAAATGGTAGCCTTTGTTTTTCTTTGGGCCTCGACCTCTTGTATTAAACAAAAGTGTAGTAATAAATATTGCAGTGCCTATATGGTTGAATCATGGGGTGTTTTTGAAGGATGGAAGTTGGTGCGCAGTCGTGACATTGGTACATTTAAGTTTCATATACTATTTGGTTGTGACAACATTTATCACTTCTATCCAAGGAGGTACATCTTTTGGGTAGAGTCTTTTGCAAAATATTCAAAGTTTGATTGGGATAGATTGGGAGGTGCTAGTTCGACACATTTTTAGAGAAGCAAACAAGTGTGTAGCTGCATTGGCGAACTTGGTGTGACAAGGAGGTTTTTCTTTGATTTTGTATGCGTATTGTCCCGTTCAATTTCATTTTTATTCTTATGAGATTAAGTTGGTAGTTTGACGCCGCGAATTGTTAAATGGTAGCCTTTGTTTTTCTTTGGGCCTCGACCTCTTGTATTAAACAAAAGTGTAGTAATAAATATTGCAGTGCCTATATGGTTGAATCATGGGGTGTTTTTGAAGGATGGAAGTTGGTGCGCAGTCGTGACATTGGTACATTTAAGTTTCATATACTCTTTGGTTGTGACAACATTTATCACTTCTATCCAAGGAGGTACATCTTTTGGGTAGAGTCTTTTGCAAAATATTCGAAGTTTGATTGGGATAGATTGGGAGGTGCTAGTTCGACACATTTTTAGAGAAGCAAACAAGTGTGTAGCTGCATTGGCGAACTTGGTGTGCCAAGGAGGTTTTTCTTTGATTTTGTATGCGTATTGTCCTACTCAATTTCATTTTTATTCTTATCAGATTAAGTTGGTAGTTCGACGCCGCGAATTGTTAAATGGTAGCCTTTGTTTTTCTTTGGGCCTCGACCTCTTGTATTAAACAAAAGTGTAGTAATAAATATTGCAGTGCCTATATGGTTGAATCATGGGGTGTTTTTGAAGGATGGAAGTTGGTGCGCAGTCGTGACATTGGTACATTTAAGTTTCATATACTCTTTGGTCGTGACAACATTTATCACTTCTATCCAATGAGGTACATCTTTTGGGTAGAGTCTTTTGCAAAATATTCGAAGTTTGATTGCGATAGATTGGGAGGTGCTAGTTCGACACATTTTTAGAGAAGCAAACAAGTGTGTAGCTGCATTGGCGAACTTGGTGTGACAAGGAGGTTTTTCTTTGATTTTGTATGCGTATTGTCCTGCTCAATTTCATTTTTATTCTTATCAGATTAAGTTGGTAGTTCGACGCCGCGAATTGTTAAATGGTAGCCTTTGTTTTTCTTTGGGCCTCGACCTCTTGTATTAAACAAAAGTTTAGTAATAAATATTGCAGTGCCTATATGGTTGAATCATGGGGTGTTTTTGAAGGATGGAAGTTGGTGCGCAGTCGTGACATTGGTACATTTAAGTTTCATATACTCTTTGGTTGTGACAACATTTATCACTTCTATCCAAGGAGGTACATCTTTTGGGTAGAGTCTTTTGCAAAATATTCGAAGTTTGATTGGGATAGATTGGGAGGTGCTAGTTCGACACATTTTTAGAGAAGCAAACAAGTGTGTAGCTGCATTGGCGAACTTGGTGTGCCAAGGAGGTTTTTCTTTGATTTTGTATGCGTATTGTCCTGTTCAATTTCATTTTTATTCTTATGAGATTAAGTTGGTAGTTCGACGCCGCGAATTGTTAAATGGTAGCCTTTGTTTTTCTTTGGGCCTCGTCCTCTTGTATTAAACAAAAGTTTAGTAATAAATATTGCAAGGCCTATATGGTTGAATCATGGGGTGTTTTTGAAGGATGGAAGTTGGTGCGCAGTCGTGACATTGGTACATTTAAGTTTCATGTACTCTTTGGTTGTGACAACATTTATCACTTCTATCCAAGGAGGTACATCTTTTGGGTAGAGTCTTTTGCAAAATATTCGAAGTTTGATTGGGATAGATTGGGAGGTGCTAGTTCGACACATTTTTAGAGAAGCAATCAAGTGTGTAGCTGCATTGGCGAACTTGGTGTGCCAAGGAGGTTTTTCTTTGATTTTGTATGCGTATTGTCCTGCTCAATTTCATTTTTATTCTTATGAGATTAAGTTGGTAGTTCGACGCCGCGAATTGTTAAATGGTAGCCTTTGTTTTTCTTTGGGCCTCGACCTCTTGTATTAGACAAAAGTGTAGTAATAAATATTGCAGTGCCTATATGGTTGAATCATAGGGTGTTTTTGAAGGATGGAAGTTGGTGCGCAGTCGTGACATTGGTACATTTAAGTTTCATATACTCTTTGGTTGTGACAACATTTATCACTTCTATCCAAGGAGGTACATCTTTTGGGTAGAGTCTTTTGCAAAATATTCGAAGTTTGATTGGGATAGATTGGGAGGTGCTAGTTCGACACATTTTTAGAGAAGCAAACAAGTGTGTAGCTGCATTGGCGAACTTGGTGTGACAAGGAGGTTTTTCTTTGATTTTGTATGCGTATTGTCCCGTTCAATTTCATTTTTATTCTTATGAGATTAAGTTGGTAGTTTGACGCCGCGAATTGTTAAATGGTAGCCTTTGTTTTTCTTTGGGCCTCGACCTCTTGTATTAAACAAAAGTGTAGTAATAAATATTGCAGTGCCTATATGGTTGAATCATGGGGTGTTTTTGAAGGATGGAAGTTGGTGCGCAGTCGTGACATTGGTACATTTAAGTTTCATATACTCTTTGGTTGTGACAACATTTATCACTTCTATCCAAGGAGGTACATCTTTTGGGTAGAGTCTTTTGCAAAATATTCGAAGTTTGATTGGGATAGATTGGGAGGTGCTAGTTCGACACATTTTTAGAGAAGCAATCAAGTGTGTAGCTGCATTGGCGAACTTGGTGTGCCAAGGAGGTTTTTCTTTGATTTTGTATGCGTATTGTCCTACTCAATTTCATTTTTATTCTTATCAGATTAAGTTGGTAGTTCGACGCCGCGAATTGTTAAATGGTAGCCTTTGTTTTTCTTTGGGCCTCGACCTCTTGTATTAAACAAAAGTGTAGTAATAAATATTGCAGTGCCTATATGGTTGAATCATGGGGTGTTTTTGAAGGATGGAAGTTGGTGCGCAGTCGTGACATTGGTACATTTAAGTTTCATATACTCTTTGGTCGTGACAACATTTATCACTTCTATCCAATGAGGTACATCTTTTGGGTAGAGTCTTTTGCAAAATATTCGAAGTTTGATTGCGATAGATTGGGAGGTGCTAGTTCGACACATTTTTAGAGAAGCAAACAAGTGTGTAGCTGCATTGGCGAACTTGGTGTGACAAGGAGGTTTTTCTTTGATTTTGTATGCGTATTGTCCTGCTCAATTTCATTTTTATTCTTATCAGATTAAGTTGGTAGTTCGACGCCGCGAATTGTTAAATGGTAGCCTTTGTTTTTCTTTGGGCCTCGACCTCTTGTATTAAACAAAAGTTTAGTAATAAATATTGCAGTGCCTATATGGTTGAATCATGGGGTGTTTTTGAAGGATGGAAGTTGGTGCGCAGTCGTGACATTGGTACATTTAAGTTTCATATACTCTTTGGTTGTGACAACATTTATCACTTCTATCCAAGGAGGTACATCTTTTGGGTAGAGTCTTTTGCAAAATATTCGAAGTTTGATTGGGATAGATTGGGAGGTGCTAGTTCGACACATTTTTAGAGAAGCAAACAAGTGTGTAGCTGCATTGGCGAACTTGGTGTGCCAAGGAGGTTTTTCTTTGATTTTGTATGCGTATTGTCCTACTCAATTTCATTTTTATTCTTATCAGATTAAGTTGGTAGTTCGACGCCGCGAATTGTTAAATGGTAGCCTTTGTTTTTCTTTGGGCCTCGACCTCTTGTATTAAACAAAAGTGTAGTAATAAATATTGCAGTGCCTATATGGTTGAATCATGGGGTGTTTTTGAAGGATGGAAGTTGGTGCGCAGTCGTGACATTGGTACATTTAAGTTTCATATACTCTTTGGTCGTGACAACATTTATCACTTCTATCCAATGAGGTACATCTTTTGGGTAGAGTCTTTTGCAAAATATTCGAAGTTTGATTGCGATAGATTGGGAGGTGCTAGTTCGACACATTTTTAGAGAAGCAAACAAGTGTGTAGCTGCATTGGCGAACTTGGTGTGACAAGGAGATTTTTCTTTGATTTTGTATGCGTATTGTCCTGCTCAATTTCATTTTTATTCTTATCAGATTAAGTTGGTAGTTCGACGCCGCGAATTGTTAAATGGTAGCCTTTGTTTTTCTTTGGGCCTCGACCTCTTGTATTAAACAAAAGTTTAGTAATAAATATTGCAGTGCCTATATGGTTGAATCATGGGGTGTTTTTGAAGGATGGAAGTTGGTGCGCAGTCGTGACATTGGTACATTTAAGTTTCATATACTCTTTGGTTGTGACAACATTTATCACTTCTATCCAAGGAGGTACATCTTTTGGGTAGAGTCTTTTGCAAAATATTCGAAGTTTGATTGGGATAGATTGGGAGGTGCTAGTTCGACACATTTTTAGAGAAGCAATCAAGTGTGTAGCTGCATTGGCGAACTTGGTGTGCCAAGGAGGTTTTTCTTTGATTTTGTATGCGTATTGTCCTGCTCAATTTCATTTTTATTCTTATCAGATTAAGCTGGTAGTTCGACGCCGCGAATTGTTAAATGGTAGCCTTTGTTTTTCTTTGGGCCTCGACCTCTTGTATTAAACAAAAGTGTAGTAATAAATATTGCAGTGCCTATATGGTTGAATCATGGGGTGTTTTTGAAGGATGGAAGTTGGTGCGCAGTCGTGACATTGGTACATTTAAGTTTCATATACTCTTTGGTTGTGACAACATTTATCACTGCTATCCAAGGAGGTACATCTTTTGGGTAGAGTCTTTTGCAAAATATTCGAAGTTTGATTGGGATAGATTGGGAGGTGCTAGTTCGACACATTTTTAGAGAAGCAAACAAGTGTGTAGCTGCATTGGCGAACTTGGTGTGACAAGGAGGTTTTTCTTTGATTTTGTATGCGTATTGTCCCGTTCAATTTCATTTTTATTCTTATGAGATTAAGTTGGTAGTTCGACGCCGCAAAATTGTTAAATGGTAGCCTTTGTTTTTCTTTGGGCCTCGACCTCTTGTATTAAACAAAAGTGTAGTAATAAATATTGCAGTGCCTATATGGTTGAATCATGGGGTGTTTTTGAAGGATGGAAGTTGGTGCGCAGTCGTGACATTGGTACATTTAAGTTTCATATACTCTTTGGTTGTGACAACATTTATCACTTCTATCCAAGGAGGTACATCTTTTGGGTAGAGTCTTTTGCAAAATATTCGAAGTTTGATTGGGATAGATTGGGAGGTGCTAGTTCGACACATTTTTAGAGAAGCAAACAAGTGTGTAGCTGCATTGGCGAACTTGGTGTGCCAAGGAGGTTTTTCTTTGATTTTGTATGCGTATTGTCCTACTCAATTACATTTTTATTCTTATCAGATTAAGTTGGTAGTTCGACGCCGCGAATTGTTAAATGGTAGCCTTTGTTTTTCTTTGGGCCTCGACCTCTTGTATTAAACAAAAGTGTAGTAATAAATATTGCAGTGCCTATATGGTTGAATCATGGGGTGTTTTTGAAGGATGGAAGTTGGTGCGCAGTCGTGACATTGGTACATTTAAGTTTCATATACTCTTTGGTCGTGACAACATTTATCACTTCTATCCAATGAGGTACATCTTTTGGGTAGAGTCTTTTGCAAAATATTCGAAGTTTGATTGGGATAGATTGGGAGGTGCTAGTTCGACACATTTTTAGAGAAGCAAACAAGTGTGTAGCTGCATTGGCGAACTTGGTGTGACAAGGAGGTTTTTCTTTGATTTTGTATGCGTATTGTCCTGCTCAATTTCATTTTTATTCTTATCAGATTAAGTTGGTAGTTCGACGCCGCGAATTGTTAAATGGTAGCCTTTGTTTTTCTTTGGGCCTCGACCTCATGTATTAAACAAAACAGTAGTAATAAATTTTGCAGTGCCTATATGGTTGAATCATGGGGTGTTTTTGAAGGATGGAAGTTGGTGCGCAGTCGTGACATTGGTACATTTAAGTTTCTTATACTCTTTGGTTGTGACAACATTTATCACTTCTATCCAAGGAGGTACATCTTTTGGGTAGAGTCTTTTGCAAAATATTCGAAGTTTGATTGGGATAGATTGGGAGGTGCTAGTTCGACACATTTTTAGAGAAGCAAACAAGTGTGTAGCTGCATTGGCGAACTTGGTGTGCCAAGGAGGTTTTTCTTTGATTTTGTATGCGTATTGTCCTGTTCAATTTCATTTTTATTCTTATCAGATTAAGTTGGTAGTTCGACGCCGCGAATTGTTAAATGGTAGCCTTTGTTTTTCTTTGGGCCTCGACCTCTTGTATTAAACAAAAGTTTAGTAATAAATATTGCAGTGCCTATATGGTTGAATCATGGGGTGTTTTTGAAGGATGGAAGTTGGTGCGCAGTCGTGACATTGGTACATTTAAGTTTCATATACTCTTTGGTTGTGACAACATTTATCACTTCTATCCAAGGAGGTACATCTTTTGGGTAGAGTCTTTTGCAAAATATTCGAAGTTTGATTGGGATAGATTGGGAGGTGCTAGTTCGACACATTTTTAGAGAAGCAATCAAGTGTGTAGCTGCATTGGCGAACTTGGTGTGCCAAGGAGGTTTTTCTTTGATTTTGTATGCGTATTGTCCTGCTCAATTTCATTTTTATTCTTATCAGATTAAGTTGGTAGTTCGACGCCGCGAATTGTTAAATGGTAGCCTTTGTTTTTTTTTGGGCCTCGACCTCTTGTATTAAACAAAAGTGTAGTAATAAATATTGCAGTGCCTATATGGTTGAATCATGGGGTGTTTTTGAAGGATGGAAGTTGGTGCGTAGTCGTGACATTGGTACATTTAAGTTTCATATACTCTTTGGTTGTGACAACATTTATCACTTCTATCCAAGGAGGTACATCTTTTGGGTAGAGTCTTTTGCAAAATATTCGAAGTTTGATTGGGATAGATTGGGAGGTGCTAGTTCGACACATTTTTAGAGAAGCAAACAAGTGTGTAGCTGCATTGGCGAACTTGGTCTGACAAGGAGGTTTTTCTTTGATTTTGTATGCGTATTGTCCCGTTCAATTTCATTTTTATTCTTATGAGATTAAGTTGGTAGTTCGACGCCGCGAATTGTTAAATGGTAGCCTTTGTTTTTCTTTGGGCCTCGACCTCTTGTATTAAACAAAAGTGTAGTAATAAATATTGCAGTGCCTATATGGTTGAATCATGGGGTGTTTTTGAAGGATGGAAGTTGGTGCGTAGTCGTGACATTGGTACATTTAAGTTTCATATACTCTTTGGTTGTGACAACATTTATCACTTCTATCCAAGGAGGTACATCTTTTTTGTAGAGTCTTGTGCAAAATATTCGAAGTTTGATTGGGATAGATTGGGAGGTGCTAGTTCGACACATTTTTAGAGAAGCAAACAAGTGTGTAGCTGCATTGGCGAACTTGGTGTGCCAAGGAGGTTTTTCTTTGATTTTGTATGCGTATTGTCCTGCTCAATTTCATTTTTATTCTTATCAGATTAAGTTGGTAGTTTGACGCCGCGAATTGTTAAATGGTAGCCTTTGTTTTTCTTTGGGCCTCGACCTCTTGTATTAAACAAAAGTGTAGTAATAAATATTGCAGTGCCTATATGGTTGAATCATGGGGTGTTTTTGAAGGATGGAAGTTGGTGCGCAGTCGTGACATTGGTACATTTAAGTTTCATATACTCTTTGGTTGTGACAACATTTATCACTTCTATCCAAGGAGGTACATCTATTTTGTAGAGTCTTTTGCAAAATATTCGAAGTTTGATTGGGATAGATTGGGAGGTGCTAGTTCGACACATTTTTAGAGAAGCAAACAAGTGTGTAGCTGCATTGGCGAACTTGGTGTGCCAAGGAGGTTTTTCTTTGATTTTGTATGCGTATTGTCCTACTCAATTTCATTTTTATTCTTATCAGATTAAGTTGGTAGTTCGACGCCGCGAATTGTTAAATGGTAGCCTTTGTTTTTCTTTGGGCCTCGACCTCTTGAATTAAACAAAAGTGTAGTAATAAATATTGCAGCGCCTATATGGTTGAATCATGGGGTGTTTTTGAAGGATGGAAGTTGGTGCGCAGTCGTGACATTGGTACATTTAAGTTTCATATACTCTTTGGTTGTGACAACATTTATCACTTCTATCCAAGGAGGTACATCTTTTGGGTAGAGTCTTTTGCAAAATATTCGAAGTTTGATTGGGATAGATTGGGAGGTGCTAGTTCGACACATTTTTAGAGAAGCAATCAAGTGTGTAGCTGCATTGGCGAACTTGGTGTGCCAAGGAGGTTTTTCTTTGATTTTGTATGCGTATTGTCCTGCTCAATTTCATTTTTATTCTTATGAGATTAAGTTGGTAGTTCGACGCCGCGAATTGTTAAATGGTAGCCTTTGTTTTTCTTTGGGCCTCGACCTCTTGTATTAAACAAAAGTGTAGTAATAAATATTGCAGTGCCTATATGGTTGAATCATGGGGTGTTTTTGAAGGATGGAAGTTGGTGCGCAGTCGTGACATTGGTACATTTAAGTTTCATATACTCTTTGGTTGTGACAACATTTATCACTTCTATCCAAGGAGGTACATCTTTTGGGTAGAGTCTTTTGCAAAATATTCGAAGTTTGATTGGGATAGATTGGGAGGTGCTAGTTCGACACATTTTTAGAGAAGCAAACAAGTGTGTAGCTGCATTGGCGAACTTGGTGTGACAAGGAGGTTTTTCTTTGATTTTGTATGCGTATTGTCCCGTTCAATTTCATTTTTATTGTTATGAGATTAAGTTGGTAGTTCGACGCCGCGAATTGTTAAATGGTAGCCTTTGTTTTTCTTTGGGCCTCGACCTCTTGTATTAAACAAAAGTGTAGTAATAAATATTGCAGTGCCTATATGGTTGAATCATGGGGTGTTTTTGAAGGATGGAAGTTGGTGCGCAGTCGTGACATTGGTACATTTAAGTTTCATATACTCTTTGGTTGTGACAACATTTATCACTTTTATCCAAGGAGGTACATCTTTTGGGTAGAGTCTTTTGCAAAATATTCGAAGTTTGATTGGGATAGATTGGGAGGTGCTAGTTCGACACATTTTTAGAGAAGCAAACAAGTGTGTAGCTGCATTGGCGAACTTGGTGTGCCAAGGAGGTTTTTCTTTGATTTTGTATGCGTATTGTCCTACTCAATTTCATTTTTATTCTTATCAGATTAAGTTGGTAGTTCGACGCCGCGAATTGTTAAATGGTAGCCTTTGTTTTTCTTTGGGCCTCGACCTCTTGTATTAAACAAAAGTGTAGTAATAAATATTGCAGCGCCTATATGGTTGAATCATGGGGTGTTTTTGAAGGATGGAAGTTGGTGCGCAGTCGTGACATTGGTACATTTAAGTTTCATATACTCTTTGGTTGTGACAACATTTATCACTTCTATCCAAGGAGGTACATCTTTTTTGTAGAGTCTTGTGCAAAATATTCGAAGTTTGATTGGGATAGATTGGGAGGTGCTAGTTCGACACATTTTTAGAGAAGCAAACAAGTGTGTAGCTGCATTGGCGAACTTGGTGTGCCAAGGAGGTTTTTCTTTGATTTTGTATGCGTATTGTCCTGCTCAATTTCATTTTTATTCTTATCAGATTAAGTTGGTAGTTCGACGCCGCGAATTGTTAAATGGTAGCCTTTGTTTTTCTTTGGGCCTCGACCTCTTGTATTAAACAAAAGTGTAGTAATAAATATTGCAGTGCCTATATGGTTGAATCATGGGGTGTTTTTGAAGGATGGAAGTTGGTGCGCAGTCGTGACATTGGTACATTTAAGTTTCATATACTCTTTGGTTGTGACAACATTTATCACTTCTATCCAAGGAGGTACATCTTTTGGGTAGAGTCTTTTGCAAAATATTCGAAGTTTGATTGGGATAGATTGGGAGGTGCTAGTTCGACACATTTTTAGAGAAGCAAACAAGTGTGTAGCTGCATTGGCGAACTTGGTGTGACAAGGAGGTTTTTCTTTGATTTTGTATGCGTATTGTCCCGTTCAATTTCATTTTTATTCTTATGAGATTAAGTTGGTAGTTCGACGCCGCGAATTGTTAAATGGTAGCCTTTGTTTTTCTTTGGGCCTCGACCTCTTGTATTAAACAAAAGTGTAGTAATAAATATTGCAGTGCCTATATGGTTGAATCATGGGGTGTTTTTGAAGGATGGAAGTTGGTGCGCAGTCGTGACATTGGTACATTTAAGTTTCATATACTCTTTGGTTGTGACAACATTTATCACTTCTATCCAAGGAGGTACATCTTTTGGGTAGAGTCTTTTGCAAAATATTCGAAGTTTGATTGGGATAGATTGGGAGGTGCTAGTTCGACACATTTTTAGAGAAGCAATCAAGTGTGTAGCTGCATTGGCGAACTTGGTGTGCCAAGGAGGTTTTTCTTTGATTTTGTATGCGTATTGTCCTACTCAATTTCATTTTTATTCTTATCAGATTAAGTTGGTAGTTCGACGCCGCGAATTGTTAAATGGTAGCCTTTGTTTTTCTTTGGGCCTCGACCTCTTGTATTAAACAAAAGTGTAGTAATAAATATTGCAGCGCCTATATGGTTGAATCATGGGGTGTTTTTGAAGGATGGAAGTTGGTGCGCAGTCGTGACATTGGTACATTTAAGTTTCATATACTCTTTGGTTGTGACAACATTTATCACTTCTATCCAAGGAGGTACATCTTTTGGGTAGAGTCTTTTGCAAAATATTCGAAGTTTGATTGGGATAGATTGGGAGGTGCTAGTTCGACACATTTTTAGAGAAGCAATCAAGTGTGTAGCTGCATTGGCGAACTTGGTGTGCCAAGGAGGTTTTTCTTTGATTTTGTATGCGTATTGTCCTGCTCAATTTCATTTTTATTCTTATCAGATTAAGTTGGTAGTTCGACGCCGCGAATTGTTAAATGGTAGCCTTTGTTTTTCTTTGGGCCTCGACCTCTTGTATTAAACAAAAGTGTAGTAATAAATATTGCAGTGCCTATATGGTTGAATCATGGGGTGTTTTTGAAGGATGGAAGTTGGTGCGCAGTCGTGACATTGGTACATTTAAGTTTCATATACTCTTTGGTTGTGACAACATTTATCACTTCTATCCAAGGAGGTACATCTTTTGGGTAGAGTCTTTTGCAAAATATTCGAAGTTTGATTGGGATAGATTGGGAGGTGCTAGTTCGACACATTTTTAGAGAAGCAAACAAGTGTGTAGCTGCATTGGCGAACTTGGTGTGACAAGGAGGTTTTTCTTTGATTTTGTATGCGTATTGTCCCGTTCAATTTCATTTTTATTCTTATGAGATTAAGTTGGTAGTTCGACGCCGCGAATTGTTAAATGGTAGCCTTTGTTTTTCTTTGGGCCTCGACCTCTTGTATTAAACAAAAGTGTATTAAAAAATATTGCAGTGCCTATATGGTTGAATCATGGGGTGTTTTTGAAGGATGGAAGTTGGTGCGCAGTCGTGACATTGGTACATTTAAGTTTCATATACTCTTTGGTTGTGACAACATTTATCACTTCTATCCAAGGAGGTACATCTTTTTTGTAGAGTCTTGTGCAAAATATTCGAAGTTTGATTGGGATAGATTGGGAGGTGCTAGTTCGACACATTTTTAGAGAAGCAAACAAGTGTGTAGCTGCATTGGCGAACTTGGTGTGCCAAGGAGGTTTTTCTTTGATTTTGTATGCGTATTGTCCTGCTCAATTTCATTTTTATTCTTATCAGATTAAGTTGGTAGTTTGACGCCGCGAATTGTTAAATGGTAGCCTTTGTTTTTCTTTGGGCCTCGACCTCTTGTATTAAACAAAAGTGTAGTAATAAATATTGCAGTGCCTATATGGTTGAATCATGGGGTGTTTTTGAAGGATGGAAGTTGGTGCGCAGTCGTGACATTGGTACATTTAAGTTTCATATACTCTTTGGTTGTGACAACATTTATCACTTCTATCCAAGGAGGTACATCTATTTTGTAGAGTCTTTTGCAAAATATTCGAAGTTTGATTGGGATAGATTGGGAGGTGCTAGTTCGACACATTTTTAGAGAAGCAAACAAGTGTGTAGCTGCATTGGCGAACTTGGTGTGCCAAGGAGGTTTTTCTTTGATTTTGTATGCGTATTGTCCTACTCAATTTCATTTTTATTCTTATCAGATTAAGTTGGTAGTTCGACGCCGCGAATTGTTAAATGGTAGCCTTTGTTTTTCTTTGGGCCTCGACCTCTTGAATTAAACAAAAGTGTAGTAATAAATATTGCAGCGCCTATATGGTTGAATCATGGGGTGTTTTTGAAGGATGGAAGTTGGTGCGCAGTCGTGACATTGGTACATTTAAGTTTCATATACTCTTTGGTTGTGACAACATTTATCACTTCTATCCAAGGAGGTACATCTTTTGGGTAGAGTCTTTTGCAAAATATTCGAAGTTTGATTGGGATAGATTGGGAGGTGCTAGTTCGACACATTTTTAGAGAAGCAATCAAGTGTGTAGCTGCATTGGCGAACTTGGTGTGCCAAGGAGGTTTTTCTTTGATTTTGTATGCGTATTGTCCTGCTCAATTTCATTTTTATTCTTATGAGATTAAGTTGGTAGTTCGACGCCGCGAATTGTTAAATGGTAGCCTTTGTTTTTCTTTGGGCCTCGACCTCTTGTATTAAACAAAAGTGTAGTAATAAATATTGCAGTGCCTATATGGTTGAATCATGGGGTGTTTTTGAAGGATGGAAGTTGGTGCGCAGTCGTGACATTGGTACATTTAAGTTTCATATACTCTTTGGTTGTGACAACATTTATCACTTCTATCCAAGGAGGTACATCTTTTGGGTAGAGTCTTTTGCAAAATATTCGAAGTTTGATTGGGATAGATTGGGAGGTGCTAGTTCGACACATTTTTAGAGAAGCAAACAAGTGTGTAGCTGCATTGGCGAACTTGGTGTGACAAGGAGGTTTTTCTTTGATTTTGTATGCGTATTGTCCCGTTCAATTTCATTTTTATTGTTATGAGATTAAGTTGGTAGTTCGACGCCGCGAATTGTTAAATGGTAGCCTTTGTTTTTCTTTGGGCCTCGACCTCTTGTATTAAACAAAAGTGTAGTAATAAATATTGCAGTGCCTATATGGTTGAATCATGGGGTGTTTTTGAAGGATGGAAGTTGGTGCGCAGTCGTGACATTGGTACATTTAAGTTTCATATACTCTTTGGTTGTGACAACATTTATCACTTCTATCCAAGGAGGTACATCTTTTGGGTAGAGTCTTTTGCAAAATATTCGAAGTTTGATTGGGATAGATTGGGAGGTGCTAGTTCGACACATTTTTAGAGAAGCAAACAAGTGTGTAGCTGCATTGGCGAACTTGGTGTGACAAGGAGGTTTTTCTTTGATTTTGTATGCGTATTGTCCCGTTCAATTTCATTTTTATTGTTATGAGATTAAGTTGGTAGTTCGACGCCGCGAATTGTTAAATGGTAGCCTTTGTTTTTCTTTGGGCCTCGACCTCTTGTATTAAACAAAAGTGTAGTAATAAATATTGCAGTGCCTATATGGTTGAATCATGGGGTGTTTTTGAAGGATGGAAGTTGGTGCGCAGTCGTGACATTGGTACATTTAAGTTTCATATACTCTTTGGTTGTGACAACATTTATCACTTCTATCCAAGGAGGTACATCTTTTGGGTAGAGTCTTTTGCAAAATATTCGAAGTTTGATTGGGATAGATTGGGAGGTGCTAGTTCGACACATTTTTAGAGAAGCAAACAAGTGTGTAGCTGCATTGGCGAACTTGGTGTGCCAAGGAGGTTTTTCTTTGATTTTGTATGCGTATTGTCCTACTCAATTTCATTTTTATTCTTATCAGATTAAGTTGGTAGTTCGACGCCGCGAATTGTTAAATGGTAGCCTTTGTTTTTCTTTGGGCCTCGACCTCTTGTATTAAACAAAAGTGTAGTAATAAATATTGCAGCGCCTATATGGTTGAATCATGGGGTGTTTTTGAAGGATGGAAGTTGGTGCGCAGTCGTGACATTGGTACATTTAAGTTTCATATACTCTTTGGTTGTGACAACATTTATCACTTCTATCCAAGGAGGTACATCTTTTTTGTAGAGTCTTGTGCAAAATATTCGAAGTTTGATTGGGATAGATTGGGAGGTGCTAGTTCGACACATTTTTAGAGAAGCAAACAAGTGTGTAGCTGCATTGGCGAACTTGGTGTGCCAAGGAGGTTTTTCTTTGATTTTGTATGCGTATTGTCCTGCTCAATTTCATTTTTATTCTTATCAGATTAAGTTGGTAGTTCGACGCCGCGAATTGTTAAATGGTAGCCTTTGTTTTTCTTTGGGCCTCGACCTCTTGTATTAAACAAAAGTGTAGTAATAAATATTGCAGTGCCTATATGGTTGAATCATGGGGTGTTTTTGAAGGATGGAAGTTGGTGCGCAGTCGTGACATTGGTACATTTAAGTTTCATATACTCTTTGGTTGTGACAACATTTATCACTTCTATCCAAGGAGGTACATCTTTTGGGTAGAGTCTTTTGCAAAATATTCGAAGTTTGATTGGGATAGATTGGGAGGTGCTAGTTCGACACATTTTTAGAGAAGCAAACAAGTGTGTAGCTGCATTGGCGAACTTGGTGTGACAAGGAGGTTTTTCTTTGATTTTGTATGCGTATTGTCCCGTTCAATTTCATTTTTATTCTTATGAGATTAAGTTGGTAGTTCGACGCCGCGAATTGTTAAATGGTAGCCTTTGTTTTTCTTTGGGCCTCGACCTCTTGTATTAAACAAAAGTGTAGTAATAAATATTGCAGTGCCTATATGGTTGAATCATGGGGTGTTTTTGAAGGATGGAAGTTGGTGCGCAGTCGTGACATTGGTACATTTAAGTTTCATATACTCTTTGGTTGTGACAACATTTATCACTTCTATCCAAGGAGGTACATCTTTTGGGTAGAGTCTTTTGCAAAATATTCGAAGTTTGATTGGGATAGATTGGGAGGTGCTAGTTCGACACATTTTTAGAGAAGCAAACAAGTGTGTAGCTGCATTGGCGAACTTGGTGTGCCAAGGAGGTTTTTCTTTGATTTTGTATGCGTATTGTCCTACTCAATTTCATTTTTATTCTTATCAGATTAAGTTGGTAGTTCGACGCCGCGAATTGTTAAATGGTAGCCTTTGTTTTTCTTTGGGCCTCGACCTCTTGTATTAAACAAAAGTGTAGTAATAAATATTGCAGCGCCTATATGGTTGAATCATGGGGTGTTTTTGAAGGATGGAAGTTGGTGCGCAGTCGTGACATTGGTACATTTAAGTTTCATATACTCTTTGGTTGTGACAACATTTATCACTTCTATCCAAGGAGGTACATCTTTTGGGTAGAGTCTTTTGCAAAATATTCGAAGTTTGATTGGGATAGATTGGGAGGTGCTAGTTCGACACATTTTTAGAGAAGCAATCAAGTGTGTAGCTGCATTGGCGAACTTGGTGTGCCAAGGAGGTTTTTCTTTGATTTTGTATGCGTATTGTCCTGCTCAATTTCATTTTTATTCTTATCAGATTAAGTTGGTAGTTCGACGCCGCGAATTGTTAAATGGTAGCCTTTGTTTTTCTTTGGGCCTCGACCTCTTGTATTAAACAAAAGTGTAGTAATAAATATTGCAGTGCCTATATGGTTGAATCATGGGGTGTTTTTGAAGGATGGAAGTTGGTGCGCAGTCGTGACATTGGTACATTTAAGTTTCATATACTCTTTGGTTGTGACAACATTTATCACTTCTATCCAAGGAGGTACATCTTTTGGGTAGAGTCTTTTGCAAAATATTCGAAGTTTGATTGGGATAGATTGGGAGGTGCTAGTTCGACACATTTTTAGAGAAGCAAACAAGTGTGTAGCTGCATTGGCGAACTTGGTGTGACAAGGAGGTTTTTCTTTGATTTTGTATGCGTATTGTCCCGTTCAATTTCATTTTTATTCTTATGAGATTAAGTTGGTAGTTCGACGCCGCGAATTGTTAAATGGTAGCCTTTGTTTTTCTTTGGGCCTCGACCTCTTGTATTAAACAAAAGTGTATTAAAAAATATTGCAGTGCCTATATGGTTGAATCATGGGGTGTTTTTGAAGGATGGAAGTTGGTGCGCAGTCGTGACATTGGTACATTTAAGTTTCATATACTCTTTGGTTGTGACAACATTTATCACTTCTATCCAAGGAGGTACATCTTTTTTGTAGAGTCTTGTGCAAAATATTCGAAGTTTGATTGGGATAGATTGGGAGGTGCTAGTTCGACACATTTTTAGAGAAGCAAACAAGTGTGTAGCTGCATTGGCGAACTTGGTGTGCCAAGGAGGTTTTTCTTTGATTTTGTATGCGTATTGTCCTGCTCAATTTCATTTTTATTCTTATCAGATTAAGTTGGTAGTTTGACGCCGCGAATTGTTAAATGGTAGCCTTTGTTTTTCTTTGGGCCTCGACCTCTTGTATTAAACAAAAGTGTATTAATAAATATTGCAGTGCCTATATGGTTGAATCATGGGGTGTTTTTGAAGGATGGAAGTTGGTGCGCAGTCGTGACATTGGTACATTTAAGTTTCATATACTCTTTGGTTGTGACAACATTTATCACTTCTATCCAAGGAGGTACATCTTTTGGGTAGAGTCTTTTGCAAAATATTCGAAGTTTGATTGGGATAGATTGGGAGGTGCTAGTTCGACACATTTTTAGAGAAGCAAACAAGTGTGTAGCTGCATTGGTGAACTTGGTGTGCCGAGGAGGTTTTTCTTTGATTTTGTATGTGTATTGTCCTGCACAATTTCATTTTTATTCTTATCAGATTAAGTTGGTAGTTCGACGCCGCGAATTGTTAAATGGTAGCCTTTGTTTTTCTTTGGGCCTCGACCTCTTTTATTAAACAAAAGTGTAGTAATAAGAATGAAAAGTTAAAGTACTTGTTTTTAAATGACTGTTTTACATTCCAATATCTATTTATTTATAATATATTAAATCAGAGTCTCAAATTCTCTTATTGTCATCTCATCATCATATAATCCAAAATTTGCTATGTCGAATGTAATGCTATGTGCCCCCTCTCAAAACACACATTGCAACCACTCATCTTGGTAACAGAGCATCACATGACATTTTGACTATGTTTCTGGTACTTTTTCTTTGCATTTGAAGACAAATAATATGAGAGTTAGAGAAGTTGTTGATGGTTTGAGGAACATATTGTATTGTTTTCATATGAGTTGGTGTAATTCAGTTTTATCATAGATCATGCAACTTCATAGGTGTTTTGAATGTTATGTAGTGAGGAAACATGTAAATGATCAAATGAAGACATCACATGAAGGATCAAGGATAAACAATTGAAGATCAAGGGTTCTTAATTATAAGGAATTTCTCCTTCTTTTATTCTTTTTAGGGTATGTTTCTCTATTGTTTTGTTATGATGTTTGTTGTCATGAACAACTAAACCTCTTGATTAGGTTCCACGATAAACTCCTTCTTATTTGTTGGAATTTATTAATAAAGTTTTCGTTCAGTTTATTCTTTTGATTGTGTTGAGATTTAAATTAGATTATGCCCAATCTTTATGCTTCGTCAATTGGTTAACTACGAGAGTAACTTTGGGGGTTGATATGTAGGATTAAAGTAGGCACTGACAACCCGGAATTTTATCAGTTCATTGACTTTTCTAAATGCTACTTCTTATAGAGGTTAGGAAGTTAAGGTTTGAGTCGTCTTTGTCATTACTCTTCCTTTGATAACGTAGTACACTACTCTGGTGGGTCCTACACAAGTTACCTAAAGGAACTTAGAACGAGTTTTACCGTCGTGACACATTAAATCAATGACTCGTAAAATAAGTTGTTTTATTTCTTAAAAGATAATTTTCACCATCACCTTCAACCCCAACCTTCTTCTTTTGATGTCGTTGTATTGTTAATAATAAATCGAAAAGCTTGCAAAAATCTTGACCGATGCTATCAAAATCAAAGCAAATTGGTGCTTGATTGTTTAAACAAAAAAAAAGAAACAAAAGTAAGATTTGATATGTGATGGAATTTTATAAAAAAATATCCACATCAGCTTTGACCAGGTCAAAATTAAGGGGGACCATGGTTTTGCAAAGGGGGTGAAACTTGGGGGACAAAAGTGCTATTTTGAAACTTAGAAGGTCAATATCGCAAGTTTTGAAAACTTGAAGGGTCAAAAGTGCATTTTAGCCTAAATCTTATTATATATTACATCGTCTTAATCTCTTTTTTGTTGTTATCGATTCGAACACAAATTCAATTACTCAAATTGTTTTCCAAACTCGCTCTGGCTAAAAACTCGATTTATTTTCTAAAACGCTATTCCCGCCTCTAGCGCGTTCTCTATCTTGCCATATAGACCAACATACTTACATTCTTTGATGTATTTTTTTTATTTATCTGCATTTTTAGATCTATTATATTGTAATGGAGTGAGCAAGAGATTTATATATTTATTATCAACAACCTCTTTAAATTACTTCGAAGGTTTTATTATTTGTTTTTTGGAAGCATAAACAATGATTTTTTCATAACAAAGATTGGAGTATGGGTCAACCTTAATCCTTTATCTCTTTACATTAGTCTTGGATGCACTTACGAAACACATCCAACAACTAGCACCAAGATGTATACATTTTGCAGATGATGTAGTCTTAGTTGAAGAGTCAAGGGAGAAATTGAATGAGATGTTGGAGACTTGGAGACAAGTCTTAGAAGCGTATGACTTGCAAAATGGGAAGTAGTTCGACCTTATAGGTGAAAGTTGGAGATCATGTTATACAAGTTACACAGTCTAAACAACTTTGGTTCAAAGTACAAAATGACGGAAAAATAAAAGCAGATGTAAATCATCGTATTCAAGTTGGATGATTGAAATGGAGAAGAGTCTTATGTGTTTTTTGTGATACAAACGTACCGTTTAAGTTGAAGTGAAAAAATATGAGACAATTTTCAGAACAACGATGTCTTATGAAACAGAGTATTGGATGGTTAAGAATCAATAAGAGAATAAAGTAAGTGCGCAGATATGAAGATGTTGCATTGAATGTGTGGTAAGACTAGATGCTATAAGATTAGGAACGACAACATTGTAGACATAGTTAGGGTAACATCTATAAAATAAATATTGTGGAAAATATGTTAAATGGTTTGGACATGTAGAGAGAAAACCTATAGATTATATAACAAGAAGAGTAAATCACAAAGAAGATAGTCATATTACAAGAGGTATACGAAGACCTAGAAGATAAACTATTAGAAAAGATTTACAGATTAGTGAGAGATTAATGAGTTGCATCTAAATATTGTTTATGATAGAACAATATGACGTATGTCGATCCATGTAGTGGACTCCATTTACTGAAAAACGTTTGGTTGTTGTTGTTGCCGTCGTCTTTTGGAAGCATTAACTCATGCTTAACAACAACTATTATTTCATTTCATGATCAACTATCACATTTATTAGTCAATGAGATAATCATCTTCTCGTTCATCACACAGGTCCAAATACTAGTTATTTTTATCCAAAACGGGTTAAAGTAGTTGATATTGATAAGTGACAAAATTACTTATTTTACCCATATATTTTATGGTTAAATAAGTTTTTGATCTCCGTAAATTTTAATATTCTATTTTTAGTATTTTTATGATCCCTTAAAAAAAAACAATTCTAACGTAAAAAAAAAAATTCACAATTTCAAAGAACACAATTTAAGTAAAAGCAAAAACCCTCACTTCAGAAGCGCGTTCTTCTTTCTTCTCCGACCACACTCTCCGCCGCGTCCCCTCCGACCACCACCACCACTTCCGCGCGCCGCCTCACTTGTCACCACCAATCCAACAGAAGGGTGAAAACGGAAATCAAAATTGAAGGTTAGTTTGAAAATTGCTCCTTCTTTCTTATTATCTAGTTGCTAATTACTTATTATTATTTGTTAATTTCACTGTTATTCTACTTATTTCAATGTATTTGCTAATTGTGACATTTCACTGTATGAGTATAATCTTGTTAGTTTGAAAATTTGTTGCTAATTTTGTTGAATTTTTTTAATTTATTATATCATATGGTGTGTCTAATTTCACTGTTATTTGCTAATTAATTACTAATTTTCTCTTAATTTTATTTATCTGTTAAACGTTGACATTATATATCTATGTAGTTCAACTTCATCCTTGCGGAATTGCTCAAGAACAGTCATAAATTTCAGGTTCTACATTTTTTTTTCGATCTTCCTCTATGCCTCATAAGGGTCCATTTTTACTATGAGAGCCGGCAGAGACGACCCGGTCCTAGTCATAAAAAAACCCCTATCCATGGGCGTAGGCTCGTAGCACATCTTAGTGCTGCCTGCCTTTTTTCATTCTCCGTGGATTCCAAGGATTAATTCATCTTTGTGCTTTCTAATTTGTTTTGGAGAAATTCTTTGTTTGTTTACAATCTCAAGGGTTTCATTCACTGCACGCAATGATCACAACTATCTTTTCTTCTTCTACAAGCTTCATGAGGTATGTTGTTCCTATTTTCTTTCACAAAAACCTCCTTCCTTGTTTTTGCTGCTCCTTCTACTCAATTTCAACCCCATTCCCTCAAATCGATAATATTGATCGCGACAATGCTTCTTCCTTATTCAACCGTATGCTCCATATGCATCCCGCCCCACCCATCATTCAGTTTAACAAGATTTTAGCTTCACTTGCCAAATCCAACCATTATCCCACCGTTGTTTCACTTTGGCGAAAAATGGAATTAAATGACGGAGTTAAACCTAATTTAGTCACTTTCAACATCTTGTTGAATTGTTACAGCCACTTAGGTCAAATGAGTTTTGCTTTTTCTGTATTGGCGAAGATTATCAAGATGGGTTATCATCCAGATGTTGTTACCTTCAATACACTTATAAATGGATATTGTCTTAAAGGTGAGAACGCTGAGGCATTGCGCTTTCATGATAAGGTGGTAGGTTTGGGATTTCAGTTGAACCAAGTTAGTTATGGGACGTTGATTAACAAGTTATGTAAAGCTGGAGAGGCAAGAGCAGCGCTACATTTGTTTAGACTAGTTGATGGTAAATTGGTTCAGCCTCATGTAGTAATGTACAACGTGCTTATTGATAGAATGTGTAAAGATAAACTTGTTAAAGATGCTTTTGATTTATATTCTGAAATGCTTGCTAAGAGAATTTCTCCTAATGTTGTCACTTACAATACTCTACTTCATGGCCTTTGCATCGTGGGGCAATTGAAAGATGCAATTAGTTTGTTTAAGAAAATGGTATCGGAAAACATCAACCCAACTGTGTATACCTTTAATATATTGGTTGATGGTTTTTGTAAGGAAGGAAATGTGAAAGATGCTAAAGTAGTGTTAGCCGTGATGATGAAAGCAGGAGTTAAACTTAACGCTGTCACTTATAGTACTTTAATTCGTGGCTTTTGCATTGTTGGTAAATTGAAAGAAGTGGATGGTTTGTTTAATAAAATGATATTGGGAAAGGTTAACCCGAACGTGTATACTTTTACTATATTGGTTGATGCTTTTTGTAAGGAAGGAAAAGTGAAAAAAGCTACTTATGTGCTCGATTTGATGATGGAAAAAGGTGTGAGACCTAATGTTGTCACTTATAGCTGTTTAATGTATGGATATTGTCTAGTTAATGAAGTGAACGAGGCCAAGAGAATATTCAAAAGTATGACTCAAAGGGGAGTGACTCTTGACGTTCTTAGCTACACTATCATGATTAGTAAATTTTGTAAGATTAAAATGGTGGATGAAGCCAGGAAACTTTTTGAAGAAATGCATTGCAAAGAAATATTTCCTGATGTGGTAACTTACAGTTCCCTTGTTGATGGTTTGTGCAAATCGGAGAGAATCTTAGATGCTTTGAAGCTTGTCGATGAGATGCATGATAGAGGTCAACCACCAAATATATTTACTTACAGTTCTATATTGGATGCTTTATTGAAAAAACATCAGGTTGAAGAAGCAATTGAATTATTTAAATTTTTTAAAGACAAGGGTATTCAACCAAATGTGTACACATACACTATTTTTATTGATGGATTGTGTAAAAATGGAAGACTAGAGGATGCATGGAAAGTTTTTAAAGATCTTTTGGTCAATAGCTACAATCTTAATCTTAATGTATATACATATACCGTTATGATCCATGAGTTTTGTAAAGAGGGCTTGTTTGATGAAGCTTTGACGTTGCTGTCAAAAATGAGATACAACAGTTGTATTCCAGACACTGTAACTTATAAAACAATTATCAGCTATCTTCTTGCCAAAGGTGAAAAGGATAAGGCATGGAAACTTCGTGAAAAGATTGCGAGCGGTGTACTATAAGAGTGTAATTAGGTAAGATGGTTCTCTTGTTACAAATTGTTATTTTGAATTTACATTTCAACTTTATGACATTATTTTGATTTTGTTTTTGCTTCACCTGATGAGATACAGAATTTTGTTATTGTTGTTTCTGTTTAGTGTGTTTATACTTCAGAAACTGAGAGAAGTTTTAGCTTGAGTGTAATTAGCCAATTTCTTATTCTCAATAGTTAATATCTTGCTACTCTAGATTATAGAAAAACCACTTAATAGAAAAGGAGAATGTGCGTGGAATCTGATGGGATAATGGATCGACCACTGGTGAATAGACTAAAATCTGATAGAGATATCCCAAATTGATAGGCAGAAGCTGAATAATAATTATTTAGCGTACCACATTAAGAATCTATAAGTTCTACACTTTTCATATACATCTATCAGTTCCGTATGCATGAGACATGTATAAAAGTTTCAGAGTAGAGTGAATTTGAGAGAAAAGGAGAAAATTAAAGAATTTGAATTGTGTTATTTTCAATCTGATAAATTGTGCACTAGTTGTATTTTATAGATTGTAGTTGAAGCTATCACTAGCAGAGTGCAGTAACAGTAAACTATGGCTGACACCGCAGAGTGCAATGTGGCATGGCTAGCAGAGAGAGGAGTCAAGGAAAAAAGTGATTTCTGTTATTGACTCGGAACCATTAGTAGTTTCAAATTTCAACAGATCTAAAATATAAGCCAGGACCATCTGCATTATACAGAATAGAACTAACATCTCTATAACCTTCCATCACCATGAACTTTCATTTTATCAGATGAAAATTTTCAGTATCCACATATGATGTATGTCCTGAGCAAACTTGCATTCTTTTTTTTTAATGCAAAATAATCACTAACATGTCCACTTGTTGATTTGTTGCAAATAGCTTAAAGTGGTTCTGTAATAATGTGATTTATTGTCACATAAACAAGTGACTTAGAAGTGTTTCATTAGAATACTCTTGCTGCTGCATAATGAATCTAATTTTACTAAGCTTAACTGTTTTAGACCTGAGTTGTACACAAACAATAAGCACAAGCATGTCACTTATATTTCTGTGTAACGAGTAACTAAGCAGGTCATGAAGTTGTTACGAGGAACACAACTTAGATTTTAGATCTTGAATACTTGTAAGAGGCATGATTCTATTTGCTGCACAATTGCCGATTCTGTAGTTTTAGATGTGGATTTTATCTTGAATTTTGGTTTAAATTGTTAATAGAACTTTACAAATACAAACTTCATAGCCTTTGTATCAGTGATTAGTAGTCTTTTTGGTGGGAGTGATCTGGTAAATTTTGATACAACTTTGATAGCCTTTGTATCAGTAATTACTAATGGTGTAACGGAGAATTTTTTGGCTATTCTCGAAAGTGAGTGGAGACAGCAATTTAAGGGAAACTTTGACTTTGTGATTGCTTAAGTGAGTTATTGTTTTTTTTTGCCACCTGTATGTTTTTTGAACTTTTGCATATTTTTGTCCTTCCTATGAATTAACTTTAGTAACCTAAAGTTATATGATGTTTTAGTTAACTACGAAAATTCAATATTTGCATTTTATGTAGTTTTTATAATCTATTGCTGGTCTTTATCTGAGTCAAATGAATTGACAAAAGCTTTCCTCAATTTTTTTGCTAGATCAGGCCTGAACTTCAATATCCAATCCATCTGGAATTCGGTAGAGTCTTATGTGGGAAGGATGACATAATTAGTGAGGGTGTTCTTTCAGAATGTAAGTTGGTACTGATGTTTGGAGGGCCCAATGAGAAACTTGGAGCTGAGAAGTTGATAAATTGTCGCAGGTGAGTATGATGAGCTATTCTTTATCTATTTGAACTACTTAAGTTTATCTGCAAATCAAACCAAGGATTTATTTTTTATTTTTTAGTGTTAGGCACAAAGAATGATGTTTCCTCAAAGATTGGAACATTCACAAACATATATAAAAAATGTATAATAGGATGATAACATTGATATCCCTTCTAGACTCTGGACTACCCAATAAAGACACATTTTATAATCCAAGTCGACAAATTATCATGATTAGTAGAGCAGCATTGTCAAACAGCGGCTAGAGTGACGCTATAACTTAGTGGAATTTGAACAAATAAAAATTGTTCTGCGATATGCAATTCAATATGTAAATATAGTAGTGTTGTTGAAATATTTCTTATTTTAGTATTATTTATTTTCTTGTTTAAGAGTTATTATGTTACTCCTAAAATAAAGGAGTTGACTTTGTATTTTTCTCCTATAAAAGGAGTCCTTTTCTTCTTCATAATGATATGACAGATATTTATCACCCATATGTTTTTCTACAAGTGTTATAGCACTGTAACATAGTGAAATTTGAACAAACTGCTATTTTCTGTGATCCACGATTGACATCATATTGTAGGAGAGAAATTATGAATAAATGATGATTACAATTGCAATAAGCAGATGTTTTGCTGAACTTGTATCGTACAGTAGCATTTATTGATTTTCTTAACCTAATCCTGTGTGTTCGCACTTGACATTTCGTTTCTACGTTGATGTAATTTTCTTCCAATGTTGCCAATGCTTAAAATAATGTTCACAACATTCAGCACTGACAAGTTTGATGATGACCACTAGGTTGTTTCTGATAATCCTTCAGAACGTATGATGGGCCTCCCAACAACTAGGAAACTGGCATTAAAATAAATATATTCCCTCTCTACGCAAAATATGGTGTCGGTCGGAGCAGTTTCACAGATGGGGATGTTCCTCTCTACTATTGAACATAGACCAAGGGCCTTAAGTGGCGATTAGTTACACACATTCATGGAAACAAGTGTTGAAGTTTCGCTCGCAAGCAACTCAGGTAATAAAATTTAATTTCAATTAAACGGGTTTGCCACGTCAATTCATCAAAATTCAATTGCATAAAGATATAAGCAAATATATGATGGAATATTTATTTTAAATGACAACTATTTAGTCTTTCCTTTCCAAAAAAAAAAAAAAACTATTTAGTCTTTCCTATCGTACTATATTTACACATTATAAAAGAAGACAACTATGTAGTGGGGTCACTATCACTGTAGTTTTTCAAGTTCTGACATGACTTTATTTTTCTTCCCATTTCCAAGTGAACTACTTTACGTGCTTCAATTTTTTTTCAATCACTGCTAAATTTTAGTGGATAAGAAACGAATGAATCTAAATTTTTATGATCAACCAAATTCTGTTTGGAGGTGAATGTTTCTTCATAATCTAACTTAGTAAATGAATTTGAAGTGATTTGAAAACAAGGAATGTACTTGCAAAAAGTACGCGTAGTGAATACTAGGGTTTGCGATGTCTATTAGGGTTTATACTGAATATTGGATGCCTTGAGAATGCTCTTAAGGGTGTTATTTATAGCCTTCTATGGGCTTGGGCTTCGGTGGCTTGGTCTCCAAGCCACATGGGTATTTTAGGATATTTGGCGGGTTCTAGAGACTTCTAGAAGCCACTTGAAGCGGCGCCCTGGAAAAGGACGCGACTTGGGTCTTAGAGCCCTTCCGGAGGGCGCTAAGGCCTCTTGGAGGGTCCAAGGGTCCTTTTGGAGGTCTGTTAGGCTCTTAGGAATATTATGACGGTCCATAGCCCAACAAGCACGAGCCTTTGGACAAGGCGAAGTGATTAATTACTGTTATAGGTGTAGAGGCCTTTAGGAAAGGTTCTATCAGCTTGCTAGGAATATCATGACGGTCCATAGCCCAACAAGCACGAGTCTTGGGACAAAACGAAGTGATTTAAGCTATACCTAAATTCCCTTGGTGTATTCCTAATTTGTTTGATAACTCTTAAGGGTATACATATTATCCTTACGTTGTAGATCTCTCCTGTATTGATTTTAGTCCTTTGCAAAGGGAGTTTGCACGTCCGTCTCTCTAATCTCTCAAGTGCGAGTTTAGGATAAGGCAAGACGGTTACTATGTTGAAATATTCGAGATCTCGCCTGCTCCAAGGCGGGATAGATGATTTAACGATCGGCGGAAACTGTATTTTCGTTAAGTAGATCGAACGGTGCAGAATCAACGACTCTTTAGTAGTTGTGACGTGTTGATATCCTGGCCTCGTCTTATACGTGTCACCATTCATTGATGAGGATGACACATTTTTCGAGGTGACCTAAACTCGTCTGGCCTATAAGACAGTACTCCTCTCCTTCTTTGCTCTTTCATTTTCGTTTTTTACTTTCGCTTTCTCTTCTGCTCTCAGCTTTCGCGCAGCTGTTTCGTCCAGTTTCCAGCTTTCAGCTTTCCATCCTTCCTTCAGGTAAACCTAATTCCTCTTCTTTTCATTCTTTCGAATAGTTTCCTTTAGGTCTTTAGCGATGGCAGTCATTAGGGATTGTGATGAACAAGGTAGAGAGACCGTTCCCTCTGATTCTAGGGAGATGAACAAGTTAAGGATGGCTTGTTTAAACCATGCAACCCGTCCTAATGGGGTCATAGATTGGGATGTTTACTTTCTTAGTTTTTTAGGTAATACGATCACTGATGGTTCGTCTGAGAGTGATAGTAGTAGCGACAGCAATTCCAATAGTGATTGTGTTTTCCTCTGTTCTACTTCAGGTTCGAATCGGAATCGGGAGATTTGTCTTTTTAAACCCCCTTTAGTGGATCGAGAAGACGAAATCGTAACGAGTGTAGATATGAAGTTCTTCGCATAAGAAGTATCCAGTGTGACCTCATTGTATACTGGAGATGGGGCGATCAATTTTATAAGGAGTGAGATGGACATCTCCTCAACGGGCCACGAAGAGAATGTGGAATTGCTCCAATGTGAAGACGGCGAGAGGGTGTGTTCATAGTCTTTGGCGGGCGAGGAGTACTTTATGTACGTGGCGGTTCTCGAAGAGTTCGAGGTGAAGCTTCCACTTAGTGCTTTTGAGATGGACATGTTGAAGCTGATGAACGTGGCGCCCTCTCAAATTTGCCTGAATAGCTGGGCGTTTATTCGTGGCTTTGAGATACTTTGTAGGGCGCTAGGTTTTGAGCCCTTGGTTGGTCCCTTCTTCTACTTTTATGTGAATGATAATTAAATTTAAATATTTTGCTATAAATTTTATAATTTAGAGTATAAAATTAACTATTAAATAACCTTACTTTATTGTCTTTAGTAATTTTTCACATATTTTAATTTTATTTTGTGTTGTTTCATATGGTATAATAGGATTTGAAACAATACGTTAAAGAAATTGTGAATATAAAATAGCGAAAAATATGAATTCAAATTTTGATTATATTAAAATAGACCAACAATACTATTTTTTCGAAGCGTGTTAGGTTATAATTTTTTTGCTAGATTATTGGAAATGAAAAAAATGATTGAAGAAGTAAAATGTAGATTTTAATATAAGAGGGGAGAGGAATGTAGTTCAAACTTCTCTTAGAGGAGTGACTTCTCTTAAAGGAGTGGAAGAGGTGGTAGTACAATAATATTTACTGTGTGATTGGTCAACACGGCTATAGGATGTTGCAAGGAAGTTCATTTCTTTATAATATAAATGTGAATGATAATTAAATTTAAATATTTTGCTATTAATTTTATAATTTAGAGTATAAAATTAACTATTAAATAACCTTACTTTATTGTCTTTAGTAATATTTCACATATTTTAATTTTATTTTGTGTTGTTTCTTATGGTATAATAGGATTTGAAACAATACGGTAAAGAAATTGTGAATATAAAATAGCGAAAAATATGAATTCAAATTTTGATTATATTAAAATAGACCAACAATACTATTTTTTTGAAGCGTGTTAGGTTATAATTTTTTTGCTAGATTATTGGAAATGAAAAAATGATTGAAGAAGTAAAATGTGGATTTTAATATAAGAGGGGAGAGGAATGTAGTTCAAACTTCTCTTAGAGGTGTAACTTCTATTAGAGAAGTGGAAGAGGTGGTTGTAGAATAATATTTACTGTGTGCTTGGTCAACACGGCTATAGGATGTTGCGAGGAAGTTCATTTCATTATAATATAAATGTGAATGATAATTAAATTTAAATATTTTGCTATTAATTTTATAATTTAGAGTATAAAATTAACTATTAAATAACCTTACTTCATTGTCTATAGTAATTTTTCACATATTTTAGTTTTATTTTGTGTTGTTTCATATGGTATAATAGGATTTGAAACAATACGGTAAAGAAATTGTGAATATAAAATAGCGAAAAATATGAATTCAAATTTTGATTATATTAAAATAGACCAACAATACTATTTTTTCGAAGCGTGTTAGGTTATAATTTTTTTGCTAGATTATTGGAAATGAAAAAAATGATTGAAGAAGTAAAATGTAGATTTTAATATAAGAGGGGAGAGGAATGTAGTTCAAACTTCTCTTAGAGGAGTGACTTCTCTTAAAGGAGTGGAAGAGGTGGTAGTACAATAATATTTACGGTGTGATTGGTCAACACGGCTATAGGATGTTGCAAGGAAGTTAATTTCTTTATAATATAAATGTGAATGATAATTAAATTTAAATATTTTGCTATTAATTTTATAATTTAGAGTATAAAATTAACTATTAAATAACCTTACTTTATTGTCTTTAGTAATATTTCACATATTTTAATTTTATTTTGTGTTGTTTCTTATGGTATAATAGGATTTGAAACAATACGGTAAAGAAATTGTGAATATAAAATAGCGAAAAATATGAATTCAAATTTTGATTATAATAAAATAGACCAACAATACTATTTTTTCAAAGCGTGTTAGGTTATAATTTTTTTGCTAGATTATTGGAAATGAAAAAAATGATTGAAGAAGTAAAATGTAGATTTTAATATAAGAGGGGAGAGGAATGTAGTTCAAAGTTCTCATAGAGGAGTGACTTCTCTTAAAAGAGTGGAAGAGGTGGTAGTACAATAATATTTACTGTGTGATTGGTCAACACGGCTATAGGATGTTGCAAGGAAGTTCATTTTTTTATAATATAAATGTGAATGATAATTAAATTTAAATATTTTGCTATTAATTTAGAGTATAAAATTAACTATTAAATAACCTTACTTTTTTGTCTTTAGTAATTATTCACATATTTTAATTTTATTTTGTGTTGTTTCTTATGGTATAATAGGATTTGAAACAATACGGTAAAGAAATTGTGAATATAAAATAGCGAAAAATATGAATTCAAATTTTGATTATATTAAAATAGACCAACAATACTATTTTTTCGAAGCGTGTTAGGTTATAATTTTTTTGCTAGATTATTGGAAATGAAAAAAATGATTGAAGAAGTAAAATGTAGATTTTAATATAAGAGGGGAGAGGAATGTAGTTCAAACTTCTCTTAGAGGAGTGACTTCTCTTAAAGGAGTGGAAGAGGTGGTAGTACAATAATATTTACTGTGTGATTGGTCAACACGGCTATAGGATGTTGCAAGGAAGTTCATTTCTTTATAATATAAATGTGAATGATAATTGAATTTAAATATTTTGCTATTAATTTAGAGTTTAAAATTAACTATTAAATAACCTTACTTTATTGTCTTTAGTAATTTTTCACATATTTTAATTTTATTTTGTGTTGTTTTTTATGATATAATAGGATTTGAAACAATACGGTAAAGAAATTGTGAATATAAAATAGCGAAAAATATGAATTCAAATTTTGATTATATTAAAATAGACCAACAATACTATTTTTTCGAAGCGTGTTAGGTTATAATTTTTTTGCTAGATTATTGGAAATGAAAAAAATGATTGAAGAAGTAAAATGTAGATTTTAATATAAGAGGGGAGAGGAATGTAGTTCAAACTTCTCTTAGAGGAGTGACTTCTCTTAAAGGAGTGGAAGAGGTGGTAGTACAATAATATTTACTGTGTGATTGGTCAACACGGCTATAGGATGTTGCAAGGAAGTTCATTTTTTTATAATATAAATGTGAATGATAATTAAATTTAAATATTTTGCTATTAATTTAGAGTATAAAATTAACTATTAAATAACCTTACTTTTTTGTCTTTAGTAATTATTCACATATTTTAATTTTATTTTTTGTTGTTTCTTATGGTATAATAGGATTTGAAACAATACGGTAAAGAAATTGTGAATATAAAATAGCGAAAAATATGAATTCAAATTTTGATTATATTAAAATAGACCAACAATACTATTTTTTCGAAGCGTGTTAGGTTATAATTTTTTTGCTAGATTATTGGAAATGAAAAAAATGATTGAAGAAGTAAAATGTAGATTTTAATATAAGAGGGGAGAGGAATGTAGTTCAAACTTCTCTTAGAGGAGTAACTTCTATTAGAGAAGTGGAAGAGGTGGTTGTAGAATAATATTTACTGTGTGCTTGGTCAACACGGCTATAGGATGTTGCGAGGAAGTTCATTTCATTATAATATAAATGTGAATGATAATTAAATTTAAATATTTTGCTATTAATTTTATAATTTAGAGTATAAAATTAACTATTAAATAACCTTACTTTTTTGTTTTTAGTAATTATTCACATATTTTAATTTTATTTTGTGTTGTTTCTTATGGTATAATAGGATTTGAAACAATACGGTAAAGAAATTGTGAATATAAAATAGCGAAAAATATGAATTCAAATTTTGATTATAATAAAATAGACCAACAATACTATTTTTTCAAAGCGTGTTAGGTTATAATTTTTTTGCTAGATTATTGGAAATGAAAAAAATGATTGAAGAAGTAAAATGTAGATTTTAATATAAGAGGGGAGAGGAATGTAGTTCAAAGTTCTCATAGAGGAGTGACTTCTCTTAAAAGAGTGGGAGAGGTGGTAGTACAATAATATTTACTGTGTGATTGGTCAACACGGCTATAGGATGTTGCAAGGAAGTTCATTTTTTTATAATATAAATGTGAATGATTATTAAATTTAAATATTTTGCTATTAATTTAGAGTATAAAATTAACTATTAAATAACCTTACTTTTTTGTCTTTAGTAATTATTCACATATTTTAATTTTATTTTGTGTTGTTTCTTATGGTATAATAGGATTTGAAACAATACGGTAAAGAAATTGTGAATATAAAATAGCGAAAAATATGAATTCAAATTTTGATTATATTAAAATAGACCAACAATACTATTTTTTCGAAGCGTGTTAGGTTATAATTTTTTTGCTAGATTATTGGAAATGAAAAAAATGATTGAAGAAGTAAAATGTAGATTTTAATATAAGAGGGGAGAGGAATGTAGTTCAAACTTCTCTTAGAGGAGTGACTTCTCTTAAAGGAGTGGAAGAGGTGGTAGTACAATAATATTTACTGTGTGATTGGTCAACACGGCTATAGGATGTTGCAAGGAAGTTCATTTCTTTATAATATAAATGTGAATGATAATTGAATTTAAATATTTTGCTATTAATTTAGAGTTTAAAATTAACTATTAAATAACCTTACTTTATTGTCTTTAGTAATTTTTCACATATTTTAATTTTATTTTGTGTTGTTTTTTATGATATAATAGGATTTGAAACAATACGGTAAAGAAATTGTGAATATAAAATAGCGAAAAATATGAATTCAAATTTTGATTATATTAAAATAGACCAACAATACTATTTTTTCGAAGCGTGTTAGGTTATAATTTTTTTGCTAGATTATTGGAAATGAAAAAAATGATTGAAGAAGTAAAATGTAGATTTTAATATAAGAGGGGAGAGGAATGTAGTTCAAACTTCTCTTAGAGGAGTGACTTCTCTTAAAGGATTGGAAGAGGTGGTAGTACAATAATATTTACTGTGTGATTGGTCAACACGGCTATAGGATGTTGCAAGGAAGTTCATTTTTTTATAATATAAATGTGAATGATAATTAAATTTAAATATTTTGCTATTAATTTAGAGTATAAAATTAACTATTAAATAACCTTACTTTTTTGTCTTTAGTAATTATTCACATATTTTAATTTTATTTTTTGTTGTTTCTTATGGTATAATAGGATTTGAAACAATACGGTAAAGAAATTGTGAATATAAAATAGCGAAAAATATGAATTCAAATTTTGATTATATTAAAATAGACCAACAATACTATTTTTTCGAAGCGTGTTAGGTTATAATTTTTTTGCTAGATTATTGGAAATGAAAAAAATGATTGAAGAAGTAAAATGTAGATTTTAATATAAGAGGGGAGATGAATGTAGTTCAAACTTCTCTTAGAGGAGTGACTTCTCTTAAAGGAGTGGAAGAGGTGGTAGTACAATAATATTTACTGTGTGATTGGTCAACACGGCTATAGGATGTTGCAAGGAAGTTCATTTTTTTATAATATAAATGTGAATGATAATTAAATTTAAATATTTTGCTATTAATTTAGAGTATAAAATTAACTATTAAATAACCTTACTTTTTTGTCTTTAGTAATTATTCACATATTTTAATTTTATTTTTTGTTGTTTCTTATGGTATAATAGGATTTGAAACAATACGGTAAAGAATTTGTGAATATAAAATAGCGAAAAATATGAATTCAAATTTTGATTATATTAAAATAGACCAACAATACTATTTTTTCGAAGCGTGTTAGGTTATAATTTTTTTGCTAGATTATTGGAAATGAAAAAAATGATTGAAGAAGTAAAATGTAGATTTTAATATAAGAGGGGAGAGGAATGTAGTTCAAACTTCTCTTAGAGGAGTAACTTCTATTAGAGAAGTGGAAGAGGTGGTTGTAGAATAATATTTACTGTGTGCTTGGTCAACACGGCTATAGGATGTTGCGAGGAAGTTCATTTCATTATAATATAAATGTGAATGATAATTAAATTTAAATATTTTGCTATTAATTTTATAATTTAGAGTATAAAATTAACTATTAAATAACCTTACTTCATTGTCTATAGTAATTTTTCACATATTTTAGTTTTATTTTGTGTTGTTTCATATGGTATAATAGGATTTGAAACAATACGGTAAAGAAATTGTGAATATAAAATAGCGAAAAATATGAATTCAAATTTTGATTATATTAAAATAGACCAACAATACTATTTTTTCGAAGCGTGTTAGGTTATAATTTTTTTGCTAGATTATTGGAAATGAAAAAAATGATTGAAGAAGTAAAATGTAGATTTTAATATAAGAGGGGAGAGGAATGTAGTTCAAACTTCTCATAGAAGAGTGACTTCTCTTAAAAGAGTGGAAGAGGTGGTAGTACAATAATATTTACTGTGTGATTGGTCAACACGGCTATAGGATGTTGCAAGGAAGTTTCCCATACTATTTTTGTCATTAGTTTTCTCCTTGTTTTAAAGAATCCACCTCACAGACCAAACAAATTACTCATTCATATTCTCCATTTTTAAAGTCTTTTTTCATCCAAATTCTTTCAATTTTCATGGCTATGCAATCACCTTCCCGAGTGTTTTTAAGTTTCAGAGGCAGTGACACTCGCAACAATTTTACCGGTAATCTCTATAAGGCTCTTATTGACAAGGGAATTCATACTTTCATTGATGATAATGATCTTGAAAGACGAGATGAAATCACACCATCACTTGTCAAGGCCATTGAAGAATCTACGATTTTTATTCCCATATTTTCTGCCAACTATGCATCTTCTTCATTTTGTTTGGACGAAATTGTCCACATTATTCATTGCTACAAGACAAAGAGTTGCTGCGTATTGCCCGTATTCTATGACGTGGAACCTACTCACATTAGTTATCAGAGTGGGAGTTATGGTGAGCATCTTACTAAGCATGAAGAGAGGTTCCAAAATAACAAGAAAAACATGGAGCGATTGCGTCAATGGAAGATGGCTCTTACCCAAGCTGCTAACTTGTCCGGCTACCATTATAGTCCTCATGGGTACCCCACTTTACTTAAATCTTGTTTTTCCTTTGTATATTTTATTTCTTTAATTTTTATGCCTAAATAATCTACTTTTAAAGCTTAAATAGGAACATATTTTCTATTAATGGTTTTAAAACAAGTGTAAGTTATTTATATGTCAAAAAAGTTAGAATTGCATAATATATTCTGAATACATGTATGTGATTTTGATTTTAGTGTATGTTCTAACTTATCTTATTGGACATGAATAGATGTGAATACAAGTTTATTGAGAAGATAGTCGAAGACATCTCCAACAAGATCAATCATGTTTTTTTAAACGTAGCCAAATACCCTGTTGGATTACAGTCCCGAATAGAACACATGAAATTGCTTCTTGACATGGGCTCTGAGGATGAGGTCCGCATGGTAGGACTTTATGGTACTGGAGGGATGGGTAAATCAACACTTGCAAAAGCAGTTTTTAATTTTGTTGCTGATCAATTTGAAGGTGTATGTTTTCTTCATAATATCAGAGAGAATTCAACTCTTAAGGACTTGAAACATCTCCAAGAGAAGCTCCTTTCAAAAACAGTTAAATTTGACGGTCAGTTAGCAGATGTTAGTGAGGGAATACCAATCATAAAGGAAAGACTATCTAGAAAGAAGATTCTTTTGATTCTTGATGATGTTGACAAACTGGAGCAGCTAGAGGCTTTGGCTGGAGGACTTGATTGGTTCGGTCATGGAAGCAGAGTCGTCATTACCACTCGTGATAAACACTTACTAGCCTGTCATGGGATTACAAGTACACATGCAGTAGAAGGGTTGAATGAGACAGAAGCTCTTGAATTGTTGAGGCGAATGGCTTTTAAAAACGACCAAGTTCCTTCAAGTTATGAAGAGATTTTAAACCGTGTAGTTACTTATGCATCTGGCCTTCCCTTAGCAATAGTAACAATAGGGGGCAATTTGTTTGGAAGGAAGATAGAAGATTGGGAGCGTACATTAGATGAGTATGAAAACATTCCCAATAAAGAGATTCAAAGGATACTTAGAGTAAGCTATGATGCTTTGGAGGAAAAGGATCAGAGTGTCTTTCTAGACATTGCTTGTTGCTTCAAAGGGTTTAAATGGACAGAGGTTAAAGAAATACTTCATGTTCATTATGGCCATTGCATAGAACATCATGTTGGAGTGTTGGCTGAAAAATCTCTCATAGGCCATTGGGAAAATGACACTTATGTGACCTTACATGACTTGGTAGAGGACATGGGTAAAGAAGTCGTCCGACAAGAATCACCCAAAAAGCCTGGAGAACGCAGTAGGTTGTGGTTTCGCGATGATATAGTTAACGTTTTAAGAGATAATACGGTAAGCAAAACTAATATTTATGAACTATTTGTTGTTTTAGCTTTAGCCACGACTTTGATCATCCTGCCACCTCATACTAGTGTTTTTTATTCACTTAATTACATGTATATTACTCTATATATTATTTGTATTATGATTCATTCTTTTTTTATTTTGTTAAAAGGGAACTGGGAATATTGAAATGATATATTTCCAATTTGACACAAGGGCAATAGAAATAGAGTGGGATGGAATGGCTTGCAAGAAGATGACAAATCTCAAAACACTTATCGTTGAAGATTGTAATTACTTTTCTAAGGGTCCTGGGTATCTTCCAAGTAGTTTGAGATATTGGAAATGGATAAGCTGTCCTTTGAAGTCTCTATCTTGTATTTCGAGCAAGGCAAGTGAAATAAGTTCATTTTTCAATTGTGTATATTGATAATTTACTATTAGATTATAATTTTAATTTCAACTTATTTATTTGTTTTTTTAAGCAGGAGTTCAACTATATGAAAGTCTTGATATTGGACCTTTGTAAATTAACCCATATACCCGATGTCTCAGGTCTTCCAAATCTAGAAAAGTGCTTATTTCGATGTTGTTTTAGTTTAATTACAATTCACAACTTGATTGGACACCTGAATAAACTTGAAATCTTAAGTGTATATGGTTGTCGCAAGCTTGAGCATTTTCCACCCTTACAGCTGCCCTCTCTTAAGAAATTCGAAATCTCTGACTGTAAGCGTCTCAAGAATTTTCCAGAATTATTATGCAAGATGACAAATATAAAAGATATTGAGATATATTATACTTCCATAGAAGAATTGCCATCTTCATTTCAAAATCTCAGTGAACTTCAACGTTTATCAATAAGTGGAATGAGAAAGCTCATGTTCCCAAAACGTAATGATAAGATGAATTCAGTAGTGTTTTCAAATGTGGAAACTCTTAATCTTCAATTGACCAATGTCTCAAATGAATGTCTCCCAATACTTCTCAAGTGGTTAGTTAATGTGACATTTCTAGACTTATCGATGAACGATAATTTCACAATTCTTCCTGAGTGCCTTAGTGAATGTCACAATCTTAAGCATCTTTATTTGAAGTACTGCAAATTTCTTGAGGAAATTAGAGGGATCCCACCAAATCTTGAAAGGCTTTTTGCAAGCGAGTGTTATTCATTGAGTTCCTCAAGTATAAGAATGTTAATGAGTCAGGTTAGTTGTTTTTTTATTGCATTAGTATTTGACATATAGTATTTCAATTCATAGTGTAATTATTATTCTTTTATACTAACAGAAATTACATGAGTCTGGATGCACCCATTTTCAATTCCCAAACAGAACGGAAAGGATTCCTGATTGGTTTGAGCACCAGAGCATGGGAGACGCAATTTCTTTCTGGTTTGATAAAGAACTCCCTTCTATTAGTTTTACTTTTATTATTATTCGTCAGCAGCACCACTTGCTCCCAACAGTCAAATTCTTTGTGGATGGATATGAAAAAGAGATAGGTTTGGACGAATTCAGTGGGCCACTGGACGAATTCGAATGGCTAGAGGAAAATGATCATACAGAGGAGTTGGATGACCATACAACTTTGTTGCATATAAAATTGGAAGAAGATAATGAACTCGGTGAAAGACTTTTGAAAAATGAATGGATCCATGTGGAGTTTAAGTTGCAGGGGTATTATACGAAATGGAATTTAGATCAAGGAAGTGCTCAAATGGGAATCCACGTGTGGAATGTGAAAAGCAACACAGAGGAGGAGAATGTGGTATTCACCGATCCTTATAGCAATAGTACTTCATTATCACAATTTGTGCCTCCTCTAAAAAAGCAAAGATTGGTGGAAGTGGGAGTTTCAGAGACAGAGGAGGATATCAATGCTTCATTGCAACAACAGGATTTGATGAAAGAGGAACAAAGAAAGACGTGGGGTACATTCCTTGGTCTAGGTCCATCATAAAGTTATTCTCTCAAACTCAACATTGCAGGTTTGTGCTTTGCTGTTTATACCTTGTATAAATGTTGATTAATTTCTGTATATAGTCAGTTACAAATTCAATGTTTCTCCATGTTCTAATATTTACAATGTCTGAAATGAAAGTTCTCAATGTTTGCAAAAACATCAGCCAGTAGATCGTCTTAACGTAAATTTTATCCACATTAAGCTTATACAGTTGACATTAGGTGTTGAAGTTTTCATGAGTTATTGTAAAGATTCAGAGTTTTTGAATATTGCTCTACATTTAGTTGATCGTCTTAGTTTTTGAATGTTGTTACAAGTAAGATTCTTATACTTTTAAAGAATAAATGCTTTTAATCATAATCTGAAAAAGAACTTGATTATTATACTGATAACACGTAAAATGCACTATTATTTTGACTCGACTTACACATTTTTTGATTTTGATTTGATAAATTTTTGCAATGTTATGCTGATATTGTGTGTCTATTTCAGGTATTTATCGGTTAAAGGTCTCCGCGCGTCAAAATGATGAAATTCGGCGAAAAAAGGAAAAAAAGGGTAAAAAAGAAAAAAAAAGTTAAAAAGTCAGAAGTCAGTGAGAAGTAAAAGCCAGACCAATTCTTTCCTCACGTTTCAGAAGCAGTTTGCCCACTTCCTGCATTTTCTCTACTATGTTGGACATGATCAGAAACACGCCTTCATGAACCTTTGGCTATAAAAGAGACCTTCAAGAATCAGTTTAGGACACCAAACTTTTTAGTGATTTTTGTTTAAGCTTTTAGTTTACATTTTTTTAGCCACTGCAATTTACATACAGTTCTGCAAATTACTTTCTATTCAAAACCTTTATGCTATTATACAATTATATATATATTATTCAGTTCTAGTTAATCGCTACAGTGCTGTTGATATTGAATTCAAGTAGATTTCATATTACTGCACCGTTCATTTCTACTTTCAATTGAAGAACTATTATTACTTGTTGGTCCCCTATTATTTCATTGCTGTTGTTCATTTTAAATTCCACCTGTTGATAACAACTCAAGCCGCGGTTGATCTTTTATTTAGAGTGTCCATCAATTAACAGAATTAGTCAATTAGTCACGTTGCTGGGGTTTCTGAATTGGTGTTCAATTCCAATTTCTATTGCTGGGAGTGATACACTTAGTTGCTGTGCACTTATTCCCTTAATTGAAAGTAACCAGGTTCTTGTTTTCTTAGTTTATTTTAATTTATATTGTTCTTTTAATTCTCTATTTCAATGATGATGAATGGTATAAAGAAAAACATGTTTATTATAATTACTATGTGTGGGTAGATTTTTATAGAGTCCGGAATGTGATGAATGTCGTACCAATGATGCTCTGTTAAATTGTAAGATTAATAATTGTAACAGGAATTATTTTTAAGCTTAAATATTCTGATTTTTAACGATGAACATTTACGGTGAAAACTGGAATAACGCGATACTGTTTCACATCGAAAGAGTGCAACTTGCAATCTGTCTGTAGAATTTTTAGGAATTAATTTTAAAATTCAGCGAAAGCGTTTTTTTTTTAATTAATTTAGAAATTTATAATTTTCAAAAATGCTATTTTAAACTTGTGGCCGTACACACGAAAGCTGGCGTTGTGAGTATAAAATACAGTACCGGTTATGCGAAAGCTAACAGGACCTTTAAATTAAAATTTCTACTAAAAATAACGTAAAGTCATTATTTTTTCAAAGAAAGTTTTGACGTTGTAAGGCGTACGCGCGAAAGCGGTCGAATAGATTACAAAGTCAAAATTCGGTGTCGTACACGCGAAAGCTGACGACCCCTTTAATTTAATCCTTTTAACGTGCGAGAATATTTTCCTGTTACAATAATAAAATACAATTTAGCAAGCATCAACGGTCGACACGAATTATATTCCGGGCTCTCGTCATTTAAAGTAATTAAAAACAAGTTATTTTCTCAATTTCGCAACCAAACTAATTAGCATCGCCTTAGATAAACAATATGACAATAGATAACGGTACTTGATATTGGTCTATGTAGGATTCGACATCTTTTATAATGTTTCCTTGCACTTGCGGACCTATCATATACGAAAGTAATATATTTCTACATTTGTCAGGAAACCATTTGTAGCGGCCTTTCTTTTTGCATTGTCGTCCGAGATGTCTAGAGGTGGTTCACACCACAAAATCCGTGGGTTGCTTGAAAAGGAATCAGGTAAGCATATGCTTTGCAGTTCAGTTGTACTTTGGTGTTGCCACATTGGTATGAATTGAACATTTCACGTGATCCTTCTGCAGCTGGACGTATTTTCTTTCGTTCGAACTTGTGTTTAGATTATTTCTGTAATGATCACAAAATGTTCCCTCTTTTAAAAAATGTGGCAAAAACAATCGCTATTTTATGTTCTGACATTGATATTCAGTATAAGTAAAATGGAATGGGAAGACTTGTTCTATACTAAAAAAATTATAATGAAACGTGTCTACTGTTTAGTTTCTATATTGTAAGTTGTTGCTATTGTTATTGTTCTTTGATTTATTTAGGTAAATGTGGATACCAGGTCGAAACGACTATGAAGTGATGGGTTTCTCAAACTAAACTCTGTCCTTACTGGAAAGGAGCTTTCATATCTCCAAGAAATCATGTGGGAGAAAGAAATAAATCTGAGAACCGACATTTATGAGATCCTTTTGCAAGAGTCGTGACTTTTGTTCTCCAAAATCCAAATCAGCGTTATTGGTGTAGTATTCAATGTACCGCTCTGGTTTTTACATTGTTTGAATTTGATGCTTTCATTCCTGTACGTTTAGAGGCATGCATTAGATTATAGAACCAATACCATTTTAGAAGTACATTGTAAATTGTGGAGGCCAACCTTGGATAATGTATTTGAATGTTTTATGTAAATATGTACTGAAAAAGCAAATATTAGGAACTTCAATCTTGCTAACTTTTGTTGTTCAATGATTGTTAGTTTTCTGATTATAAGATTTGGCTATTGCAAGGGTGCATAAGAGGATAGAGAAGAGAGAAGGTAGGGAAAAGATTCCAAAATTTGTGACATGCCTAGTTGTGCTGCTAACATATGATTGTTAGTTTTAAATGTGCATTTATGATATTTAAAAGCCTTATACAACTTATCCCCTAATTCATAGTGTAATATTTCTTATGCTAAACTGACAGAAACTACATGAGGATAGATGCACCAATATTTGTTTTCCAACAGGAACAGAGGGGATTCCAGATTGGTTAAAGCACGAAATCATGGGACACAATTTCTTTCTGGTTTCGTAAAGAAATCCCTTCTATAACTTGTATTCTTATTCTCTTTCTGGATCGGTCCGATTCAAATGAGAAAGTAGACAATTTGTCTGTCAAGGGCTATGAAAAAGTAGTCTGGACTCCATCGAATCAAACATATCTATTTGATGTGATCTGAGATTGGAAGAAATTAAAGGATTAAATGATGTGATCTTAAGCTATCACTAGGGATCGTTCTTTTAAAGAAGCTTATCGTTGGATACCTTCAAAGCAGTTTTCCTGGTTTTGTCAATCTGTCTTAAGTATATATGCAAGTATCCGAATAGTTGATGTCACAAGAAATTATGTTTCCTGGTTTTTGTTTCTAACCAAATTGTTTCTAGTCTCTTTTATAGTAAATCTCCTATTTCACCCTTTTCAAAGGTCTTACAGATAGCTGAAGAGTTATAGACTAATTGCAACCGTGTTCCAAAAGGTCTCAATGAAAACATATTGAGAAGGAAAAATAAATTTAGCATGATCAGTGAAAGACATAAAACGCCCTTTACAAGTCAATACATAAAAATGCCTCAAGAATGTATATTGTATTTGAGATGTCTATTGATAGTTGAATAATGGGTGCAGATGCGAAGAATCACAACAGCAGCGTGGGTGGTTACATGGATCTTATGTTGCAGTTGGAAAAGAAATTGGATTTGTTGATGAATGCATGATTTGGTGAAAATGCAAAGTTAATTCTTCTATACTGCTGTCACTTTCTTGCTATCACTAAAAGCGAAAGCAAAGTCCTAGGGGCCGTTACGATGGCTGTTACGGAGGCTGTGATAGGAATTTGCCAACAAGTCTTCTGCTCCGTAACCTGTACGAAGATTGCAGGTATTCACAAAGGTTTTCAAAGCTCTACAAGTAGTTAGCTGGTTTGATTTACAATTATTGTTTCTTCTAGGTCAGGGTTATGTACTTTTTTTTTGGTTCCTTATCTAAGTTTCTATGGTCGATCTTTTCGACTATGATGGAGTAATACATGTTTGTTTAAAGAGGATGATACTGCAATGTAGTTATTGCTTCTAGCGCGGCATTTACTAGGCTGATTTGGTATTTTGGAACTCATCCAAGGTTTGTAGGATTTGGAGGACTCGATCGGAATTATGACAAAGCTTTTCAATTTGGATTTTATGCGAGTATAGGTTGGTCAAATATCCTTCATGCAGCAATTCAGGCTCTCCTTGTTGGTCTCAAGTTGTGCTGGTTATGATTCTCTTCACGTGGTGCAGTTAGTATCAATGAGCACTCATTGCTTTCACCATTATGCCAATATATTGGAGATTATCAGAGCTTACATGAAGAAAGATTGGAATTTTTCTCTCCATCAGACTCTTCGTGAGGGCAATGCTTGGGCATGATATTCTAGCAAAATTGGGAGCTAATCGCATGAATACCTTGGTTACGGTCTATGAGCCGCTGCTGTGCCTCTCCTCGGCTTTGTTATCTAACATTGTTGGAGTGTCCTTTATTATATAACTTAGTTCGTTTCCTTTTGTTTCTTTTTTCATATGTAACCAAAAAAAAAAATTGATGCAAGAACGCAAATGGATTTGTTGAAACCACCACAACCCCTTATGTTGATACCTTGAATTCTCATGTTACTATGCCTCCACTCCCCGAATAATACAGTGGACGATTTCAATATAATCCCATATATATTTTAATCTTATGGTCTTCTTTTTAATGTGATTGTCATGTGTTATATGCTAATAAATAAGAACTACAGTTCTTTCAAAAAAAATAAAAAATAAATAAATAAGAACTACAGTGCATAACTCAAATAAGAGGTTAATGCAGAAAGTGAATATAGTGAGTTTGAGAACAATGCTGCTATAACATGTTAAAGTTACCAAACATGTCATAAGAATTGGAACGAATAAATGTCATGCTTAATATCATTGATAGTAATGTGTTTTACTTCAACAACAAAAAAGGAACTCTCACAAAGAAGGGTGTGTGAGCTTGTCAAGTTCAGTTGTTTGTAACTTGTCACTGCTCAGTGAACAGAACTTTGAGCAATAGCTGTGCATTACATATTGTCAGATGCATTGCTTGGAACAACTAGGATCATATAGGTTGGATCTATAATGAAGAAAAGGGAAGGCAACCCTCTGAGAGTGTGTGTGTTCACACTTGTCGCGGAAGATCAAACTGATAAAATTAAGCGGCAGAAATATCTTAATAAATATTTATCAGGTAAGAGAAAACTGGGAAGGAAAAAACATATCATGGTCGACTTTTGAGAACTAGTATGAAATTCAAAATAACTATCCGACATCCATAAGTGATGTTACGTTGGACTTAAGCTACTTAAGAAATGACATTCTTGAAACCTAAGGGCAAATGGCAATGCTTCTTTTAACTTTTCTTGAAGCCAAAAACAAATGGGAACATTTCAAAATCAAGAGAAACAGAAAACCAATATTCTGTTACAATCCTAGACAATTTAAACATAAAAGACAAGTGGTGGAAGTGATAGTAGGCGATGGTATTTCAACCATTAGTCATAGGATAGACGAGCATTGCTGTAACAATGAGATTGAACAAAGAAATCAAGAAGATGATATAGTCGAAGATCATACTGAAGAGCACAAAGCATATACAGCAAATAGAACTAAAAAACACAGTCAATAAAGGTTTGGTATCAGCTGTTTAAATGTGTCACTATGAAAAACAAATTGTATGGTCGTTGTATTTCACGGTAATGATTTAGTTATGAATCCAAATTTAATCAAAAGAAATTGCAGCTTCTATAGGTTCATCCTCAACTTTGCCACCTTAAAATGAAATTTGTGAGAGATATATGCATACAAAAGAAATTCGAAGAGAATGTGAAGGGATCAACAACCGGGTGGATGCTAATGAGAAGAAACTGTCTTGGTGAGTCAGTCTCTGTCTTTCAAAGGTACTACTATTAGTGACTGTCACAGTTCTTTGTTGAGAATTGCAGCAATAGCACCAAGAACACCATCTGTCACAGTTCTCTTTGCATCCACATAACCGTTCCTATTTGAACTTTTAAAATAGTCCCACCTCGACCCAAAAAGGAAGTAAGGTAGTGTTTATGAGTAATATGAACTTACTTCTGATTCTTTCCCAGTTTATGAGTTGATTTTTTTTTTTCAAGTATAACTTGGTTCCTTTTGTTTAATTTTCATAGTTTATAATGCAAGATCGTTTTGTTAATTAAATACTATAATATTTGTATAGTGTAATCATATAAAATATTCTTCAACTTTTTTAGTTATTTAATAAATTCTTTAAAAAAAAGTTATTGAATAAAAAAATTGACAGAAGATATTGAATAATTTTTTATAGTCATGTTTAAAATATTATAATATTTTGAAAATTGCACCATCCATCAACTTGATAAGATTACCGGATCACTCTATCATATAACCCGGTCTCTTTAGAAAAATAATTGGGATAAACATAGAAAAAGGTCTTTAATATACAAGTAATATATTTATACAACTATTTTGTGAAAACTTTTCATTGGTAATAAATCAAAACATAAAATAAACCAATGTTGTATCATAAGCATGATACAACATTGGTTTATTTTTTTTAAGAAAGAGAGCATTAGAATGGTTATGTACTTCACTTCTTCCATTCATTATCACAATGTGATTACCCTTTTTTATTTTTTTTACAAAACAATATGATTACTTATACACTTTATAAATGGCCTTACAAAGCATTAGTGAGACCCAAAACATTATAACATAACTATACACCAAATCATTAAATTAATAGTTAAAATGTGTTATTTTTTTAAGAGAAAATTTATTTTCTATCACCTATGTACTTGTGCCGAAAACTATACAAATATCCTCTCTCTTAATATGTGGTGTTGAATGATTCAATTAAGTCCCGGTAGATTCAATTTTTTTAAGGATTCTATTTTTAGATGTACTTGTAGCTTTTTTTTGAATAAGTTAAATTAGTCCGTTCAAATTGGCACCGAAAAAAATCGAACCTAACGTACTTGTAGATTTTTTTTTTACCTTTGTTGCAGTTTATTTTTGATTTTCCATTATTATTTAATTATGTGACTAGACAGATTGATGTATGTGTTGGATTTTAACCGTTAGTCATGGATGACTACTCTCATCGCCATTTAAGTTTACAAATTAAGTTTTCACCATTTCTTTAATTAATTCAACATATGATGGCAAAGACCTTTCAATGGACTTTATTATCCTCAAACTGAAAAATGCTTCCCTTGTAATTTATTATTATTAAAATTGACTTAAAATTTGATAGATGAAGAATATTTTTGCTAAAAATATAAAAGATTTGTTTTAAATATATTTTGTGTGCTTTCAGAAGATTGTTGCTGAAAATATATTTATAGACAATAGATATATTTTTGTACCATATGAAGGAAGATTTGATGCAAATATATTTTATGCTGAAGGAGGAAAAAAAAGGAAACATATCTTCATTGTGATATTCGTTTCAAATTTAAAAGTTATATTTCTCTATAAATATAAACATTGTATCAGATTAAAGTTGAGAGAGTAGAAAAACAAGGGATAAGAAGCCAACAACAAAACAAGAGTTTATAGAGTTTTCTCTTGGCAACAAACACTAGGGTTGTGATTGAATCACCATTGATTCACCTTGAAGAAACACTATTAGGATTGATTCTCTTGGTCACAGAAAGAGATTTGAGACTTTGGGTAGAATTAGGTTTGAAGAACAATTCTGGTAACCCTTTGATATCTCTTTGTAAAGTTACTCATCATTATAGTGGAATGGAGAGCTGCCCCAGACTAGGTCAATATTGGACCGAACTAGGTAAATAAATTTTCGCGTGTTCTCTCTTTCTTTCTCTCGATGTTTTCTATTTTTGCTTGTGTTTATAACTGTCACCCACGTTGTTTTGGTTGCTTGATTATTTTGCTCCACACATCAAGTATTTTATTGGTGTGATTTTTTAACGAATTCACAACAATTGACGCCCACCGTGGGTCACAAGGATCAAACGTTTGATAATCAGGTACCATGAGTTCGAAGTGGGATATTGAGAAATTTACCAAAGATAATGATTATGGGTTATGGAAGGTAAAGGTGAAAGCGGTGTTAATACAACAAAAGTGTGAGAAAGCTTTGAAAATAGGCTTTAAAATAGTCCCACATCGACCCAAAAAATATTAAGGTAGCGTTTATAAACTTTATTGTGCACCATAAATGTTACCTTAAAAGAGGCTTTATTGAATATTTTTTCTAAGTATAACTTGGTTTCTTTTGTTTAATTTCCATAGTTTTTAATGCAAGATTGTTTAAGTTATTGAATAAAAAAAAATTGACGGAAGTTTTTGAATAATTTTTTATAGTCATGTTTAAAATATTATAATATTTTGAAAATTGGACCGTCCATCAACTTGATAAGATTACTGGATCACTTTGAACTATTGAGTCATTAATTGAATGCATGACTGAACCAAATAAAATCAAATGAGTCTCTCTTATAACTCTGTCTCTTTAACGCGGATAAAAATAGAAAATAAAATCAAAAGCTAAGTAATTGTCCTTTACTTTTAGCCACTAGAAAGAAAAGAGTTAGACTTTCTCTAATAATTGCTAAACAAACACCTTCTACTAAAAAAAATGTGACTGTTTCGCTCCTTTCATAACACCCAAACACTAGTTAAGTATTTTATCACGTCAAACCATATACTATTATGGTAGATCGGTTAGAAGGATGTTGGCGTTGCTTTGTTTCGATATTTGCACCGTAGTTAATTTTATCTCTTATGTCAATATTTGCATGTAAGCTGCATTTTTCAATGGCTTTCTTAGTTCTGTTATTTACTACTTGAGTTCTCATGATGGGGGCATTGATGTTCTTATACCAAACCTTCATTTGATTTGGAATTCCAATGACATATTTGAGGTCACATTTCTCTTTGCATCCATATTACTGTTCCTATTTCAACTTTTAATATAATCCCACGTCGACCCAAAAAAGTAGTAGGTAATGTTTATAAACTTTAATGTGTACGATATATATTAAATTGTTGAAGAATTGGGAATTAGATGATGTTATTTCCGATGTCTTTGATATCTTTTAATGAACGAATTGAATATAATTTTTCAAGTATAATTTGGTTCCTCTTGTTTGATTTCCGTAGCTTATAATGCAAGATCATTTTGTTAATTAAATACTATAATATTTGTATACTATAATCATATAAAATATTCAACTTTAATATGTACCATATATATTAGATTGTTGAAGAATTGGGAGTAACATGATGTTAATTCCGAGTTCTTTGATATTTTTTAATGAATGAATTGAATATATTTTTTCAAGTATAACTTGGTTCCTCTTGTTTGATTTCCGTAGCTTATAGTGCAAGATCATTTTGTTAATTAAATACTATAATATTTGTATACCGTAATCATATAAAATATTCAACTTTTTAAGTTATTGAACAAATAGTTATTGAATATATTTTTTTTCGACATATTGAATAATTTTTTTTGAAGGAATTATTGTAAATTTTTTGATAATCATGTTTAAAATATTATAATAAAGTGTAAAATTTGATTACTTTGAACTATTGAGTCATTAATTGAACACATGGCTGAACCAGATAAGATTGGACGACTTTATCATAATACTCGGTCTCTTTAGAAAAATAATGAGGATAGACATAGAAAGAAGTTGTTTAATCTGCGAGTAATAATAGTTGTACAACTATTTTATGAAAATTCTTGTAACAACTTACTTATTCTCTTTTTTTGTTAGTCAAAGACAATATATATATATATATATATATATATATATATATATATATATATATATATATATATATATATATATATAAAGAGAGAGCACAATAAAAGTATGAGAGAATTGTCTAAAAATTGTTTCAAAATAGTTGTTTCAAAAACAATCCAAATATAATTTCTCTTAATACACGGTGTTAAATGTTCTATTCCCTTTAGATTCAATTTTTTTAGGATTCAATTTTTTTTATCTATATTTTGTAGTTTAATTTCCTTGGTTGCAGCTTCTTTTTGATTTTGCAATATTATTTAATTACGTAGAATGATAGATTCATGTATGTGTTGGAGTTTAATCGTTATTCATGGATCAATAAATTTAAAATTAGAACATATTCATAATAGAGATAGTATGAAAATGATGACTATCCTCATCGCCGTTTAGGTTTACAAATTAAGTTTTCACTATTTCTTTAATTAATTAATCGTACGAGGGAAATGTCCTTTCATTGGGCTTATTATCCATAAACGGAAAACAATATGTTTTCCTTGTAATTTATTATCTTAGCATGAAGTTTCTCTGTTTTATAACCATGCTCCTCAATCATATGGGTACTCAAACCAAACCAAACTACTTCTCTATCTTTTCTTATGAAGAATATTTCCATCTTGGTACCCACTCTGATATGATGTTCAACACAAGCCAATGGTCCAACCATGAAGAGTATGATCCACAATTCCTTCATATCAGGTTCACCTAAAATTGATATGTGAAAAATAGCCATATTTTCATGATATGAGATCAAAACAATAAACTTATTTAACACGACCAAATTTATCCACTCAACTTTAACATCAAAACAATAAGAGGGTATGCGTGTTATGAATAACACCTCACTGCTCAATTTAAATGATACCAAACATGCTCCAAGAGGGCTAAGATTTTTACACAACCAATGACACACTCCATCCATGTAGACATAGATATCATGAAGAACGCGACATTGAATGTTGAAGATGCATGCAAAATGTGCCTTGCTGTGCTCACGGTGACATTTGGTCATACACACTTTTCAATATCTAAAAGTTATTCAGTGTCAAACAAATCTACACATGCATATATAAGCTTAGTACCTCATAAACCTCTCTGGTAGAATTTCGAAAGTTGGACTAATCTAACAGACAAGAAGATCATATCTCGATCATTAGGTCAATCAAACATTCAAAATTTGGTAATACATTATTCAAGTTGACCACTGAACAAGTCATTGATATTACATTCAAACTAACAAGTGCATAATCAAGCATAATTAAATTAAGGCCAAGTTTTCCATTATCATCTCTTATGAACACGAGTGCTGGAAAAAAATGACAGCTCTATAATATACGCTGCTTATATAACGCATGAGAAAGGATAACAATTAGCAAGCAATCTTGGAGAAGATGCAACAACTTATTTATCGACGGAAATGTCTTCTAAACAATGTCCATATGCAACTTGTCCAATAAGTTTTTATCCTTTCAGGTCTGCATTATCACTCTTATCATGTATCATTACAGTATTCCATCTCTCTGTCATTCTGTTCATAAAAATTCAACCAAACATATGAGAGTTAGCAATAGTACCATTCATGCAGCTATAATGTGATCAATAATACTAGTATAACATGTTTAATGAACTCACATAGAAGGGTATATAAGTTTGTTTTCTGTGATTAATGAGAAGAAACTACCTTGGTGAGTCAGTCTCTTTCTTTCAAAGTTACTAGTAGTGACTGTCACAGTTCCAAAATTATTGCCATAGTTTCCTCTTTAAGAACATTCTCTTCGAATTTCTTTTGGATGCATATGTCTCTCACACAAATTTCCTTTTAAGGTGGCAAAGAAGAATTGCCATTTTCCCTTAGGTTTCAAAAATGTCATTTCATAAGAAGCTTAAGTTCAACATAACATCACTTATAAGAGCTTCTGTTAGAGGAAATTTTGTTGGCAGCCTGTAGCTAAAAACTAAAATGGTTCAAGCTAATTTGTGATCCCCAATTTCAGTTTTTGCAGCCAAACAGATTATGAAGACACAAATTTATATTAAATTATTTGGAATAATATGGTGTGGACATTAATTTGACAAATAAGAAATATTGTGAATAAAGCAAATTCATTTCCTCACATAGAATCAGATCATTGTAATTACAATAAGGCACTATGAATGTTAATTATAGAAGATTCCTCCTACTTTCCAGTCTAAACATCCAACTTTTTAAAATGGAAGTTCTTATCGTTGAATAGAGATATTTAATGAACTTTATTTAAAAGTATCAAAATATGTACCAACTCTCATTCTCTTAAAAGCAATCTAATTATACAGAGATATAAAGGAAACATACTAAGATGGAGTAAAAAAAATTAGAGAAAAGAAAAGACAATATGGAATTCTCCAAAACAAAACAACAAAAGAGAAAACTATTAGAACAAAAGAAACTGTCTCTAACCAAGCCAATAAAGAAGCCAATAACTGCAATCCAATTGGTATCAGTGATGATGGAGCCATAAGGTTTTGCTGGTGCTGCACAAGTTTTATCTCAGAAACTTCCACGTCCACTGATCTTTGCTTTTTCAGCAGAAAGTCGAATTTTTATATTGAAGTATCGAGATATTCACCTAATTTTCTCTTTCCATAACGACCGGTGAATATGGCATCCTCCTCCATGTTTCTTTTCTTCTTGAATACATGGATTCCAATTTGTGTACTACATAATAACTTCGTTTTCTTATGATCATCACGATGGCTGACATCCGGACAACTCTCAATCTGAAGCTCTTCATGGATCCATTGATTTTTTAAAAGTGCTTCGTCCAGTTCAGACACGAGTTTCTCGTGAATCAGATTATAGCAATTAGTATTTTCTGCCAATTTCAGATCAAACAAAAATGTATTTTCTGATCGCAGATTGAGAAGGGAACAACCATGCCATAAGTAGTCGGAAAGAGTATATTCATAGCCATTTACAAAGTATCCTGAAGAAAAGATGGTTTAGGATGACATAGAAGAATAATACAACTTATTGAAGGAAATTGTCCGTCCCCTAATTTGGTGCTCGAACCAATCTGGAATTCCCTCACTTCTGTTTGGCAAGCAAATCACGGTGCATCCAGCCTCGTGCAGTTGCTGTAAGCTTAGAATAAGATATATATTACACTATGAGTTATATATGAAATACTATATAAAAATAGAAGTGAAGGAGAAAACAACCAACCTGACTCAATAACATTCTTCTACTTGAGGAACTCAATGATTTGCATCTCATTGCGGACAAGTAATTTAGATTAGGTGGAATCCCTCTGATTTCCTCAAGAGAATTGCAGCCATACAATTTGAGGATCCTCATAAGGTGACATTCGTTAAGGCACTTGGGAAGAATTTTTAAATTGTCACCCGATAAATCTAGCCATTTCACATTAGTACACCACTTGAGAAGTATTGGGAAGACATTCATCTGAGAGCTTGTTCTTTGTGAGTCTAAGATTTTCCACATTTGAAAAAACTATAGAATTCATTTTATCACTCTGTTTTGGCAATAATAGACGACAACCTTCAGCAGTAATTTTTGACAATTTTGGCATCATAAAAATGTTACTTGAAAACCTGAGTACTCCATGTTGGTATATTGTTAAGTCACGAAGTTCACTGAAATTTTGAAATGAAAATGGCAATTCTCCTATGGGAGTTTGAAACAACGAAATCTCTTTCATATTTTTCATCTTGCATAATAATTCTGGAAAACTCTTGAGACTCTTACAGTTAGATAGTTCCAAAGTCTTAAGAGAGGGCAGCCGTAAGGGTGGAAAACTCTTGAGCTTGCGGCAACCCTCTCCTATTAAGATTTCACGTTTATTTATGATCCAATCCAATTGTAAATTGTTATTAAAATTTTACAACTTACAAACGAGAAATTTTCTAAATTTGGAAGTCCTGAAACATCAAGTATATCGATTAAAAATTCACAATCATTAAATGTCAACGCTTTATGAAAATAGGACACGTGGCACAAGACAATTGGACACCTCATAACAACTACAAGAGATCAAGACACTCTATAAAAGAAGAGGAAGAATCTGCATTGAAGCACACAACTTAAAATCCTACTTAAACAACTTATTAAAAGTTTTTATAGCTTCATAGTAAAACTGATTACACAAATCAACTCTAAATATTTCTAAAATCTTAAAGAATGTGTAACAGTTATCTCTTATCTTTTCAATGATAATCTTCTTCTTCTTATTTCAAACCTCCAAACCATTGTAAGAGAAAATCTCATCTAGTTTTTAGGGTATTAACATGTTAGTTGAGTAAAAGAAAAGACTAGAGTCTTGTGTGACTTAGAAAGAAAAGTTGCAAGCCTATTGAGACTAGATAATACAGTTTGTAAGCCTGCTGAGGCTAAGATAATACAGAAGGAAAAGTCCTAGTGGTAGAAGTGTAAGGTGCATGAGTGGAGAAGGTTGTCGCTGTAACAACCGATTTTCGTTAGATTTATTTTCATTAATTTTTATATGTGTTTTTATGTACTCGTATGTGATTAAATGCCTTTGTGTGTATTTTAGTTGGGTTTAGTAGAATTCGGTGTTAGAAGGGTATTTTAGTCATTTTGGACACATGGGTATTTTGGTCATTTAGCGAGTAATGTAACACCTCATTTTAATTCTATTATTTTAAACGATGTTTGAATATTGGTTATATGATTTTGCATGACTTATTTGATATATATATATATATATATATATATATATATATATGATTTTATGCGAAAATATATGATTCATGTGTGATATATATATATATTATGTGTTATTTTATTATATAGTTGTTTTATTATTTAAAATAAAACATGAGAAATAGAAATAAGTAGTAATAATATTTATTTAGAATTAAGGGGGATTAATTGTAATTATGTGGATTAAGTGGGAGTTAAGGGAAAGAAAAAGGGGGTTATGTTTTGGGAGTTAGTAAGGAAAGAGTCAGACAAACATTTTCACGTACAGTAGAGAAAAAGAGAGTTTTTGAGAAAAATAGGTGAAAAACCAAGAGGGCTAGAAGGAGAGCTAGGAAGGGATCAAATTGCTGTAGGCTTTCAATTTTTGCTGAATTAAGGTAAGGGTGAGATTCCTTTCACTAATAATGTATATAATTCTGAAAATTTATGAATTGTGGTGTTCTTGGTTTTCTAGGTTTTAGAATTTTGTGTAATTTCTAAAATGGATGAATTGTGTTGTTTGATGCATGTTCTTATGTTGTTTTGATGGCTATATTGCCTATTTGACCTGTAAACATCACTGTAAATCATTTTGTGAGATTAAGGGATCAAAATTTGGGTTTTTGGGTGAAAAATGGTGAGAAATCGTCAAAAAACGGGGCCCAGTTCGCTTAAGCGAGCCCCAAGCGAACTCACAAGCGAAATTGGGGTTCCTCTCGGTGTGAATCTCGCTTAAGCGAGATTTGTCTCGCTTAAGCGAGATGTTCTCTGACAGCACTTCCAGTTTCGCGTTCTTGTGTCTTTTTCACACGTTTCTGTTTTGAATTAGCTTTCGGTGTAAACATGAAAGTTGTAGATAATTGAGTTAGCTTTCTAATGGCCTTGGTTTGACGTGTAAACTATTTTTAGATTTTGAGTTATGACGAAAATAGTCCAAGAGGGTATTCAGAAAATTTTAAGAAAACTTAGCATAACTAATTCTGAGTTAGTCCAAAACTTATGGTTCGTTTCCCAACTTCAAACTTAGGTATTGGGGATTTAGTTGAAGTGTTTTATGAGTATTTGGCTTATGCCTTATTGATCACCCTTGCTTGTTTTTGAAGAATGTTTTGGTTTGATATGAATGTAGTTGATTAATGTATATGTGTTATGTTGATGAATTCTGTCGTAAGAATTGTTGTGTCAGATTTTGACTAAGTTGTGGAGTGTGTCATAAATGATTAGGCACATATGTTGTTGTCGTAGACGTTGTTGAGTTGTATGTTGATATACACAAGTCGAGTCCATTTGCATACTCATAATTGTTGGGGGCTTATGCCCTGGAATGCTTAGCATTCACACCGTTGGGGGCTTATGCCCTGGAATGTTTATCATTCACCTGTTGGGGGCTTATGCCCTGGGATGCTTTAACCATCCAACTGTTGGGGGCTTATGCCCTGGAATGCTTAGCATTCAACGCGCGTAAAATGGTACCACATGCATAATGCATTTGTCGTTGTCGATGTCGCATTGTCGTAGTCGTTGTCGTCGATCATGTCGTTGGTGTTCATTGCTGATAATGACATTGTTGTTGCTGTTGTTTAATGTTGTTGAAGATAATTATGTTGCTATTATATATGTGTATATTTATTCACATTATATATGAATTGAATAATGCCTGTTGTAAGATGTTGTTGTTTAATTGATTTGATGGATTATATATATTTATTATTGATCGTGTATCTCACCCCTTCTGCTTGAAAACGTTGCCTTCCCTATGAGTAACTTGCAGGTAACGAAGATTAGTAGGATGATTGACTCTGTGTCTAGGGCTCTGATACATATTAGGATGGGGGATCGTCGCGATGTTTTCCTTTCATTCCTTTATGTATCAAACTTCGATCATGTTGTTGAATTTTCATGTCGTTGAATAATGATGACTTTTGTTGGGGCTTTTGTGCCAAGATAATTGTTGAGGTTGAATTAAGTTTTTAAACGAAATTTTCCGCTGCAGTTTAATGAGACTTTCAATGTGGAATAATAAATAGTATAATTTCTATTTATGAGATTTTGAAAAGTAGTGTAATACTCCGTTGTTGAATTACTCTGATATAATTATATTTATTATTACGCGTTTGGGAGAACGGGGTGTTACAATTGGTATCAGAGCAGGTCGGTCCGTCCGGCCAAGTAGTAGAGTCGAGTCGAGCCTAGTAGAGTTGTGTGACAATTTTTTTTTGACTTTGATGTCTTGATCGTTGTTGTAGTGTAGAATCTCCGAGATGGCTGGAAGGAATGATGTTGCTCTTGCTGCTGCGTTGATAGCAATGGCTCAAGTTGTTGGACAACAACAAAACAATGCTGCTGGTAATGATGGTGTGCACATGTTGGAGACCTTCTTGAGAAACCATCCACCTACGTTCAAAGGCAGGTACGACCCTGATGGGGCTCAGACATGGCTGAAGAAAGTGGAAAGAATCTTCAGAGTCATGTAATGTACGGACGTTCAGATGGTACGTTTTGGCACGCATATGTTAGCCGAGGAAGCTGATGACTGGTGGGTGAGTGTGCAACCTATTTTAGGACATGGAGGAGCTGCGATCACTTGGGCTGTGTTCAGGAGAGAGTTTCTGAGCAGGTATTTCCCGGAAGATGTCCGAGGTAAGAAGGAGATAGAGTTCCTAGAGCTGAAGCAAGGTGATATGTCCGTAACCGAGTACGCTGCGAAGTTTGTGGAGCTTGCTAAGTTCTACCCACATTACACGGCGGAGAATGCAGAATTTTCTAAGTGCATTAAATTTGAGAATGGTCTGCGTGATGACATTAAGCGGGCCATTGGTTATCAGAAGATAAGAAACTTCTCTGAGTTGGTGAGCAGCTGTAGAATTTATGAGGAGGATACGAAAGCTCATTATAAGGTGATGAACGAGCGTAGAGGTAAAGGACAACAGAGTCGTTCGAAGCCTTACAGTGCCCCTGCTGACAAGGGTAAACAGAGGATGAATGAAGAGAGGAGACCCAGAGGTAGAGATGTTCCTGCTGAGGTGATTTGCTACAAGTGTGGTGAAAAAGGCCACAAGAGTAATGCTTGTCGTGATGAGAAAAAGTGTTTCCGTTGTGGAAGGAAGGGTCACACAGTGGCTGAGTGCAAACGTGGTGATATTGTTTGCTTCAATTGTGATGAAGAAGGTCATCTTAGCTCTCAGTGCAAGAAGCCTAAGAAGACTCAGGCAAGTGGGAAGGTGTTTGCATTGACCGGTACTCAGACGGTTAATGAAGATCGACTTATCAGAGGTACTTGTTTCTTTAATAGTATTCCGTTAATTGCTATTATTGATACTGGAGCTACACATTGTTTCATTGTTGTTGATTGTGAAAATAAGTTGGGTCTTGTTATGTCTAGTATGAATGGGGAGATGGTTGTTGAAACTCCAGCTAAGGGGTCAGTAGTTACTTCTCTTGTTTGCTTAAGTTGTCCGCTGTCTATGTTTGATAGAGATTTTGAAGTTGATCTTGTATGTCTGCCGTTAACTGGTATGGATGTAATCCTCGGTATGAACTGGTTGGAATACAACCATGTCCATATTAATTGTTTTAGAAAGACAGTATACTTTTCCTCTGCTGAAGAAGAGAGTGGAGCAGAATTTTTATCTACTAAGCAGCTGAAGCAGTTAGGATGTGATGGAAACTTGATGTTTTCCTTGTTGGCGTATTTTTCCGTGGAGAATCAAGCGGTAATTGATAGGTTGCCCGTTGTAAATGAATTTCCAGAGGTTTTCCCTGATGAGATTCCTGATGTGCCGCCAGAGAGGGAAGTAGAATTTTCAATCGATCTTGTTCCGGGTACGAAGCCTGTGTCGATGGCTCCTTACCGTATGTCAGCAGCTGAGTTGGCAGAGTTGAAGAAACAGTTGGAGGATCTACTTGATAAGAAGTTTGTAAGACCAAGTGTTTCACCTTGGGGAGCGTCGGTATTATTGGTTAGGAAGAAGGATGGTAGCATGAGGCTGTGTATAGACTATCGTCAGCTGAATAAAGTGACGATAAAGAATAGGTATCCACTTCCGAGAATTGATGACTTGATGGATCAGTTAGTGGGTGCTCGCGTGTTTAGTAAAATTGAGTTGAGATCTGGCTACCATCAGATCAAGGTAAAGGATGAAGATATGCAGAAGACGGCGTTTAGGACGCGATATGGTCACTATGAATATAAAGTGATGCCTTTCGGTGTTACTAATGCACCTGGTGTGTTCATGGAGTATATGAACAGAATTTTTCATGCTTTCCTGGATAAATTTGTTGTTGTGTTTATTGATGATATTCTGATTTATTCTAAGACTGAAGAAGAGCATGCAGAGCATTTGAAGATTGTTTTGCAGGTGTTGAAAGAAAAGAAGTTGTATGCAAAGTTGTCGAAATGTGAATTCTGGTTAAGTGAAGTAAGTTTTCTTGGCCATATTATTTCTGGTAGCGGTATTGCTGTTGACCCATCAAAAGTTGAAGCGGTATCACAATGGGAGACTCCTAAGTCAGTTACAGAGATTAGAAGTTTTCTTGGTTTGGCTGGTTATTACCGTAGATTTATTGAAGGATTCTCGAAGTTGGCACTTCCTTTGACGCAGTTGACCTGTAAGGGTAAAGCTTTTGTGTGGGATATTCAGTGTGAGAATAGTTTCAATGAGTTGAAGCAACGGTTGACGACAGCTCCGATTTTGATTTTACCGAAGCCGGAAGAACCTTTTGTTGTTTATTGTGATGCGTCCAAGTTAGGCTTAGGTGGTGTACTTATGCAAGATGGTAAGGTGGTAGCTTATGCTTCGAGACAGTTGAGAACTCATGAGCGGAATTATCCTACGCACGATTTAGAGTTGGCTGCTGTAGTTTTTGTGTTGAAAATTTGGAGACATTATTTGTACGGTTCCAAATTTGAGGTGTTTAGCGATCATAAAAGTTTGAAATATTTATTTGATCAAAAGGAGTTGAATATGAGACAGAGAAGGTGGCTTGAGTTGTTGAAGGACTATGATTTTAGTTTGAACTATCACCCAGGTAAGGCGAATGTGGTTGCAGATGCTCTGAGCAGGAAGACGTTGCACATGTCTGCCATGATGATTAAGGAATTGGAGTTGCTTGAGCAGTTTAGAGATTTGAGTATAGTTTGTGAGCTGGCACCTCAGAGTGTGCAGTTGGGTATGTTGAAGATCAACAGTGAATTCTTGAATAGCATCAAAGAGGCGCAGAAAGTTGATGTCAAGTTTGTAGACTTGATGGTTGCTAGTGATCAGACTGCAGATGGTGATTTTCAAGTTGATGATCAAGGTGTGTTGAGGTTCCGAGGGAGAATTTGCATTCCGGATAATGATGAGTTGAAAAAGTTGATTTTGGAAGAAAGTCACAGGAGTAGCTTGAGTATTCATCCGGGAGCTACAAAGATGTATCACGACTTGAAGAAAATGTTTTGGTGGTCTGAATTGAAACGTGATGTTGCGCAATTTGTTTATGCTTGTTTAACTTGTCAGAAATCTAAAGTTGAACATCAGAAGCCTGCGGGATTGTTGACACCGTTGGATGTGCCGGAATGGAAATGGGATAGCATCTCTATGGATTTTGTGACGAGTTTACCAAATACTCAAAGAGGGCATGATGCCATTTGGGTTATTGTCGATAGGTTGACGAAGTCAGCACATTTTATTCCGATCAATATTAGTTATCTGGTAGCTTAGTTGGCGGAGATTTACATTCATAATATTGTGAAGTTGCATGGTGTTCCGTCAAGCATTGTGTCGGATAGAGATCCGAGGTTCACTTCGAGGTTTTGGAAGAGCTTGCAAGAGGCTTTGGGTTCAAGGTTGAAATTGAGTTCGGCTTATCATCCGCAAATAGATGGTCAGTCGGAGAGAACGATTCAGTCGTTAGAGGATTTGCTGAGAGTGTGTGTACTTGAACAAGGTGGAGCTTGGGATAGTCATCTACCGTTAATAGAATTCACGTACAACAACAGTTACCATTCGAGTATTGGTATGGCACCATTCGAAGCTTTGTATGGTCGGAGGTGCAGAACCCCTTTGTGTTGGTTTGAGACGGGTGAAAGTGTTGTGTTAGGACCAGAGATTGTTCAGCAGACTACGGAGAAGGTCAAGTTGATAAGAGAACATATGAAAGCGTCGCAGAGTAGACAGAAGAGTTACCACGACAAGCGTAGAAAGGATCTTGAGTTTCAAGAGGGAGACCATGTGTTCCTGAGAGTCACTCCTATGACCGGGGTAGGTCGTGCATTGAAGTCTAAGAAGCTAACTCCGAAGTTTATTGGTCCGTATCAGATATCTGAGAGGATTGGAACGGCGGCATATAGAGTGGGTTTGCCACCACATCTTTCGAATTTGCATGATGTGTTTCATGTGTCGTAGCTGCGGAAGTACGTAGCGGACCCTTCACACGTTATACCGAGGGATGATGTGCAGGTTAGAGACAACCTTACGGTGGAGACCTTACCGTTGAGAATTGATGATCGCAAGGTGAAGAAGTTGAGAGGCAAAGAGATACCTCTAGTGAGGGTTGTTTGAGGAGGAGTAACTGGTGAAAGTCTAACTTGGGAGTTGGAGAGTAAGATGCAGGAGTCTTTTCCTGAGTTGTTTGCTTGAGGTAATATTTCGAGGACGAAATTCTATAAGTTGGGGAGAGTTGTAACACCTCATTTTAATTCTATTATTTTAAATGATGTTTGAATATTGGTTATATGATTTTGCATGACTTATTTGATATATATATATATATATATATATATATGATTTTATGCGAAAATATATAATTCATGTGTGATATATATTATGTGTTATTTTATTATATAGTTGTTTTATTATTTAAAATAAAACATGAGAAATAGAAATAAGTAGTAATAATATTTATTTAGAATTAAGGGGGATTAATTGTAATTATGTGGATTAAGTGGGAGTTAAGGGAAAGAAAAAGGGGGTTATGTTTTGGGAGTTAGTAAGGAAAGAGTCAGACAAACATTTTCACGTACAGTAGAGAAAAAGAGAGTTTTTGAGAAAAAGAGGAGAAAAACCAAGAGGGCTTGAAGGAGAGCTAGGAAGGGATCAAATTGCTGTAGGCTTTCAATTGTTGCTGAATTAAGGTAAGGGTGGGGTTCCTTTCACTAATAATGTATATAATTCTGAAAATTTATGAATTGTGGTGTTCTTGGTTTTCTAGGTTTTAGAATTTTGTGTAATTTCTAAAATGGATGAATTGTGTTGTTTGATGCATGTTCCTGTCTTGTTTTGATGGCTATATTGCCTATTTGACCTGTAAACATCACTGTAAATCATTTTGGGAGATTAAGGGATCAAAATTTGGGTTTTTGGGTGAAAAATGGTGAGAAATCGTCAAAAAACGGGGCCCAGTTCGCTTAAGCGAGCCCCAAGCGAACTCACAAGCGAAATTGGGGTTCCTCTCGGCGTGAATCTCGCTTAAGCGAGATTTGTCTCGCTTAAGCGAGATGCTCTCTGACAGCACTTCCAGTTTCGCGTTCTTGTGTCTTTTTCACACGTTTCTGTTTTGAATTAGCTTTCGGTGTAAACATGAAAGTTGTAGATAATTGAGTTAGCTTTCTAATGGCCTTGGTTTGACGTGTAAACTATTTTTAGATTTTGAGTTATGACGAAAATAGTCCAAGAGGGTATTCAGAAAATTTTAAGAAAACTTAGCATAACTAATTCTGAGTTAGTCCAAAACTTATGGTTCGTTTCCCAACTTCAAACTTAGGTATTGGGGATTTAGTTGAAGTGTTTTATGAGTATTTGGCTTATGCCTTATTGATCACCCTTGCTTGTTTTTGAAGAATGTTTTGGTTTGATATGAATGTAGTTGATTAATGTATATGTGTTATGTTGATGAATTCTGTCGTAAGAATTGTTGTGTCAGATTTTGACTAAGTTGTGGAGTGTGTCATAAATGATTAGGCACATATGTTGTTGTCGTAGACGTTGTTGAGTTGTATGTTGATATACACAAGTCGAGTCCATTTGCATACTCATAATTGTTGGGGGCTTATGCCCTGGAATGCTTAGCATTCACACCGTTGGGGGCTTATGCCCTGGAATGTTTATCATTCACCTGTTGGGGGCTTATGCCCTGGGATGCTTTAACCATCCAACTGTTGGGGGCTTATGCCCTGGAATGCTTAGCATTCAACGCGCGTAAAATGGTACCACATGCATAATGCATTTGTCGTTGTCGATGTCGCATTGTCGTAGTCGTTGTCGTCGATCATGTCGTTGGTGTTCATTGCTGATAATGACATTGTTGTTGCTGTTGTTTAATGTTGTTGAAGATAATTATGTTGCTATTATATATGTGTATATTTATTCACATTATATATGAATTGAATAATGCCTGTTGTAAGATGTTGTTGTTTAATTGATTTGATGGATTATATATATTTATTATTGATCGTGTATCTCACCCCTTCTGCTTGAAAACGTTGCCTTCCCTATGGGTAACTTGCAGGTAACGAAGATTAGTAGGATGATTGGCTCTGTGTCTAGGGCTCTGATACATATTAGGATGGGGGATCGTCGCGATGTTTTCCTTTCATTCCTTTATGTATCAAACTTCGATCATGTTGTTGAATTTTCATGTCGTTGAATAATGATGACTTTTGTTGGGGCTTTTGTGCCAAGATAATTGTTGAGGTTGAATTAAGTTTTTAAACGAAATTTTCCGCTGCAGTTTAATGAGACTTTCAATGTGGAATAATAAATAGTATAATTTCTATTTATGAGATTTTGAAAAGTAGTGTAATACTCCGTTGTTGAATTACTCTGATATAATTATATTTATTATTACGCGTTTGGGAGAACGGGGTGTTACAAGTAAGGGTAAATTAATAATTTTACGGTGAGAGTTATTTTTAGTGTTTCAAGTGGGAACCATTATTTTTCCTAAGTTACTAAGTGGGTTGTGGTAATTAGTTAGTAGCCGTTATTTATTCGTTATCTCTTTACCGCGAGTGAATAGAAACTTTGTGATTAATGAATTATAACTTTTGTGAGTTAGGCCCATTAAGTGGTAAGGCTTTATAAACCCATGTCATGAGAAAATTAGGGTTACATCATTCATTCACAATTTTTTTGAAAGAGGTAGAGAGATAAAGTGCTAGAGAAGAGAAGAAGAGGGTTAGAGAGAGAAGCTTGTAGATCAAGAGGAGATTAGAGCTTCAAGGAGCTTAATTGAGGTCAAAGCTAGAGTTGAGATTCTATAAGGTAAGGGGGTAGTATTCTATCATAATCTCTTAGGAATAATCTCCTTTTCTATCTCAATTCAAAAGTACTTAATTGTGAAAAGTGATTATTGTGAACTTATTTGATGAAATTTGTGCTCTTATGATATTGCTAAGTTTGGGTATGTGAATTGATTGTTAATTGAGTTGTTAATATGAAAATTGCTTGCTCAAGTGATATGAAATTGATTACTTTGTGAATTTTGATGGAATTGGTGAATTGTGATGTTGTGTTGTTGAATTATGGTTGTATTCATGAATTATGAGTAGTGATTGTTGTTAAGCGACGTTGATATCATCATTCCATGGATTGAGTATTGATGATGTGAATTGTTGTTGTTGATTAAGTTGTTTTGGAAGAAATGAAGTGTTGTTGTTTAAAACTTTGATGCTTGAGAAAATCATTTTCAATTGTTTTGCAAATTGCTTCAAGTGTCGAGAAATGGATGTATTCGATGTGTTTGAGCCTTGAGTTGAGCCTTTGATCATTTTCGGTGAATGGGGGATCTAACTAATCAATTTTTAGGCGAAAATGGCGAAAACCCGCGGCTGAAAACACACGAAACGTGCATTTCTTGGCGCTGCGCATGAGGTAGGGAGCTAGATGCCCAACTCACAGAGAGCTAGCGCTAGGCGCTACCCTCCAGGCGCCAGAAAGGGACACCACATTTTGTTGTTCCGCGTTCGGGTGCTTGGGGATCGACGTGTAGGGGTCCTATGCACTTGTTTAAGCGTGTTCTTTTGCTGTTTTTGATATTATACTTGCTGGAACATGTCTTACTTATTCAAACCTTGGATTTTCAAAATAGATTGAAACTTGAACTTGTGACATTTTACGTTTTCGGAATTTGTCGGAAAATTTTCATGTGATTTTAGTATTCTAGGAGGGATGGTTATGTATATGTGTCATGCATGAAATCCTTGAATGCTTATGTTTGCTTATTATTGATTATGATTGATGTGAAGCTAACCCCCAGTGGTCTGTGGTGGACCGCCTACCTATTTGTATGAATGGGTAGACGACGTGCATGAGTAGTTTGATAGCTTGCTAGGTGAGTACTCGAGGATAGCAGGAGCTACCTCTGTTGGTTGTTCGTAGCGTCTTAGATAGGCTCTGATCTAGGATGTCGTTTATTTTATATTGGATTTATCTTTGTTGTTGAGATTTGCCCACGTGTCGGGTTTGGATATTATGTTGTTGATGTATTTATGAGTTTATGACCTGACTATATTATGGAGATGCATGTTATATATATATATTATATATGCTGCGACTTTGAGAAATTTTAATATGCATGTTTGTGGATTTCTGAGACGTGACGACTATTTCTTAAATATTTGGATTATTCGCGTTTTTATCGCTTTAATAGAACTATGACGTTACAGTCTCAAGGATCATAGTGAAAATCTCACAGTTGTAAGGAGTGGAATAACCTACATTGGATGAACCACTATAATTCTCGTGTGTTATATTCTTTACCCTTACTCTTTATTTTCAACATTAATGTTTACATTCACTTTATACACCATTATCCCTTTATTTATTGTTTATTACACTAACACTTCTGAATGTACTTCTAAACATTCTGAACTTAACCTAGTTTTTATTTATTTCAAGTATATACTTGAGAATCACTTACCACAAGTGCAGGTTAAATTTAAAAAGGGTCATAATTAAAATCCCCCTTATTTTGCCTATTATTTCCACTTCAAAGAAAACAGATTACATAATGCTATTGTTGTTCTTGAGAAGAGAATAAAACAAATAAGAGAGAAAAGGACAAAGAGAAGAGGAAGGTGTTGTTGTGCCCAGTTGCGTGGTCAGGAAATTTATGGAGCTTGGGCAAAAAATTTATCGTAAATTTATATGTGACATAATATATAAACAATCATAAATTGAAATAAAAGAGGTTTCTCATTTTGTCAACACAAGTACAATTTAAAATAGGGTTATTAATTGAAATTGACCATGTAATATACGTGAAGTCTGAAAATTGACCCTGTAATTAAATAACATGTATTCTGACCATGTAATTACACAAAAAAATTATAAATTTTCGACAAAAGATGAATTAATTATGAATTTTTAAAGTGTCAAAAACTCAAAAAACAAAACAACGGAAATTTCGACCTATAAATCGAATTTTGAACTCATTATATTTGCAGAAACATCTATAAAAATACATATGATCTGTAAAGTTTTATAGCATTTCGAAGTCGTTTAAATTTATTTTGATTTTTCAACCAAAACGTGCAAAATTTAAATTTTGTTTCGCGTAAGCGTATACTCACAAGTCAAATTTAGTTCCATAATTTTGCATGCATGACTAAAACATGATAAGAACCTTCGCAATGAAAAATTGTTTAAGAAATTGTTTTTAAAGGAAATACAAATTAATTATAAATTGTTTAACAAATTCATAATTATGAGGGAATAAAATTTCATAATTAATTTATCCTAGGTCGAAGAAATTTAATTTTTTGTGTAAAGCTATATTTTAACGTGCTAACCATGTATGAAAAAAATAGTGAAAAAATTCAACCTGTAGGTCACATTTTTAGACTACACGCATATTAAAGGGTGGTAAAAAATAAGAAGAAATTCAAGTTACAAAGCTAGAATATATGTTTTGTATTTTACAGGGTCATTTTGCAGACATATTAATGTATATTACAGGGTCAATTTGAACAATTAATCCGTTAAAATAAGAAAGATGAATCCGTCAATAGTGTGTTAGATAAAATTAGGAGGTAAATGTCTTTTTCGAGACCTATTTGCGTGTAAGAATTTTCAGATTTTGCCCAAATTTTTCTCTTTTAAGTGTGTTAATGAGCTTTTGGGTTGGATCTAATATGAAAAAATTATTGATCGAGTCCGGGCGACCGCCCGGGGTCGTCAGGCGGTGAAATCGCCTCTGGTTGTGCCTGTGTTGTTTATTTAATGAATTTGTAGGTTTTTTTAAATAAATTTTTTGGATTTGTGATAAACACCATGAACTTGTAAGTTAAAGAAGATGAAGATGATGTTGAACATTTATCCTGGACAAAAAAAATTAAAAACAAAAAATCATTATACAATCACAATGCCACGTAATAAAAAATGCTGACCCAACACGCCACATCACCTTAGTTACACAGTTAGATAAGACCATGATCTATTTATGAAGAATCTTGATTTTACAATGATGAAATCTACTTTTTTATTACAGAAGGTAAACTGAAAATGATCTATGTTACAGGGGGTAAAACACTATTAACTCTAAACTGAAAATCTACATTAATGAGCAAAGACGGAATACCACGAGTACCGTACACGTACCCAATATATATGTGTACTCGGTACGGTACTTTAACGTTTTACAATTACTTATGCTTCAGAGTATCTTCTGTTTGACTAATACATTGTACACTAACTTGATTTTCCTTGTAAACATTACCTTTTAAAATGCTATAAATACTTGAGAGTAGGCATTGTAAAAATATACATTTTAGATTCATTCAATTAATGATCTTTATTATAGACAACATATATAATTTTATGAATGAATATAAAATGTTTAATTTTTAATTATATGGTCTATATCATATGATAATATGATCTTGTTGTTAAATGTTAAATAACCAGCTTTTAAAATGGAATTATCAGAACTTCAGAGTAAAAGGAATAGAGAAAAGTAAGACTTGTAAAAAGTCTTGCTAATAATATAATATAATTGTATTATATAGATAGATAGTTCAAAAAGTTGAACGGTAAATGACGGAAGTAGTAAGGAAGTTTCGTAGACCATTTATTTTTTGTTTATTTATTTATTTAAGTTTTATAGTTTGCAAGAAGAGGTGGTAGGACAACGATATCTACTCTGTGATTGGTACACACGGCAATAGGATGTTGCAAGGAAGTTTCACATATTAGTTTTCTCCTTGTTTTAAAGAATCCACCTAACATACCACACACATTACTCATTCATATTCTCCATTTTTAAAGTCTTTTTTCATCCAAATTCTTTCAATTCTCATGGCTATGCAATCACCTTCCCGAGTGTTCCTCAGTTTCAGAGGCAGTGACACTCGCAACAAATTTACCGGTAATCTCTATAAGGCTCTTATTAACACGGGAATTCGTACTTTCATGGATGATAATGATCTTGAAAGAGGAGATGAAATCACACCATCACTTATCAAGGCCATTGAAGAATCTACGATTTTTATTCCCATATTTTCTGCCAACTATGCATCTTCTTCATTTTGTTTGGACGAACTTGTCCACATTATTCATTGCTACAAGACAAAGGGTTGCTTCGTATTGCCCGTATTCTATGACGTGGAACCTACTCACTTACGACATCAGAGTGGGAGTTATGGTGAGCATCTTATTAAGCATGAAGAGAGGTTCCAAAATAACGAGAAAAACATGGAGCGATTGCGTCAATGGAAGATGGCTCTTACCCAAGCTGCTGACTTGTCCGGCCACCATTATAGTCCTGATGGGTACCCCACTTTACTTAAATCTTGTTTTTCCATTTATATTTTATTTCTTTAATTTTTATGCCAAAAATCTATTAATGTTTTCTATTAATGGTTTTAAAACAAGTGTAAGTTATTTATATGTCAAAAAAGTTAGAATTGCATAATATATTCTCAATACATGGATGTGATTTTGATTTAGTGTATGTTCTAACTTATCTTATTGGACATGAATAGATATGAATACAAGTTTATTGAGAAGATAGTCGAAGACATCTCCAACAAGATCAATCATGTTTTTTTAAATGTAGCCAAGTACCCTGTTGGATTACAAACCCCAATAGAACAAGTGAAATTGCTTCTTGACATGGGCTCTGAGGATGAGGTCCGCATGGTAGGAATTTATGGTACTGGAGGCATGGGTAAATCAACACTTGCAAAAGCAGTTTTTAATTCTGTTGCTGATCAATTTGAAGGTGTATGTTTTCTTCATAATGTCAGAGAGAATTCAAGTCATAATAACCTAAAACATCTCCAGAAAGAGCTCCTTTTAAAAACAGTTAAACTGAAATATAAGTTAGGAGATGTTAGTGAGGGAATTTCAATCATAACGGAAAGACTATCTATAAAGAAGATTCTTTTGATTCTTGATGATGTTGACAAACTGGAGCAGCTAGAGGCTTTGGCTGGAGGACTTGATTGGTTCGGTCATGGAAGCAGAGTCATCATTACCACTCGTGATAAACACTTACTAGCCTGTCATGGGATTACAAGTACACATGCAGTAGAAGGGTTGAATGAGACAGAAGCTCTTGAATTGTTGAGGCGAATGGCTTTTAAAAACGACCAAGTTCCTTCAAGTTATGAAGAGATTTTAAACCGTGTAGTTACTTATGCATCTGGCCTTCCCTTAGCAATAGTAACAATAGGGGGCAATTTGTTTGGAAGGAAGATAGAAGATTGGGAGCGTACATTAGATGAGTATGAAAACATTCCCAATAAAGAGATTCAAAGGATACTTAGAGTAAGCTATGATGCTTTGGAGGAAAAGGATCAGAGTGTCTTTCTAGACATTGCTTGTTGCTTCAAAGGGTTTAAATGGACAGAGGTTAAAGAAATACTTCATGTTCATTATGGCCATTGCATAGAACATCATGTTGGAGTGTTGGCTGAAAAATCTCTCATAGGCCATTGGGAAAATGACTCTTATGTGACCTTACATGACTTGGTAGAGGACATGGGTAAAGAAGTCGTCCGACAAGAATCACCCAAAAAGCCTGGAGAACGCAGTAGGTTGTGGTTTTGCAATGATATAGTTAACGTTTTTAGAGATAATACGGTAAGCAAAACTAATATTTATGAACTATTTGTTGTTTTAGCTTTAGTCACGACTTTGATCATCCTGCCACCTCATACTAGTGTTTTTTATTCACTTAATTACATGTATATTACTCTATATATTATTTGTATTATGATTCATTCTTTTTTTATTTTGTTAAAAGGGAACTGAGAATATTGAAATGATATATTTCAAAGATGCTACGGAAAGAGAAATAGAGTGGGATGGAATGGCTTGCAAGAAGATGACAAATCTCAAAACACTTATCGTTCAAGATTCTAATTACTTTTCTAAGGGTCCTGGGTATCTTCCAAGTAGTTTGAGATATTGGAAATGGACAAGCTTTCGTTTGAAGTCTCTATCTTGTATTTCGAGCAAGGCAAGTGAAATAAGTTTCATTTTTCAATTGTGTATATTGATAATTTACTATTAGATTATAATTTTAATTTTAATTTCAACTTATTTATTTTTTTATTTTTTATGCAGGAGTTCAACTATATGAAAGTCTTGAAATTGGACTTTTGTTTTGATTTAACCCATATACCCGATGTCTCAGGTCTTCCAAATCTAGAAAAGTGCTTCTTTCGAATTTGTTTTAGTTTAATTACAATTCACAACTCGATTGGACACCTGAATAAACTTGAAATCTTAAGTGTATATGGTTGTCGCAAGCTTGAGCATTTTCCACCCTTACAGCTGCCCTCTCTTAAGAAATTCGAAATCTCTAAGTGTAAGAGTCTCAAGAATTTTCCAGAATTATTATGCAAGATGACAAATATAAAAGATATTGAGATATATTATACTTCCATAGAAGAATTGCCATCTTCATTTCAAAATCTCAGTGAACTTCAACGTTTATCAATAAAACGAATGAGAAAGCTCATGTTCCCAAAACGTAATGATGAGATGAATTCAATAGTGCTTTCAAATGTGGAAACTCTTAATCTTAAATATACCAATGTCTCAAATGAATGTCTCCCAATACTTCTCAAGTGGTTTGTTAATGTGACATTTCTAGACTTATCGATGAACTATAATTTCACAATTCTTCCTGAGTGCCTTAGTGAATGTCACCATCTTAAGCATCTTTATTTGAAGTTCTGCAAATTTCTTGAGGAAATTAGAGGGATCCCACCAAATCTTGAAAGGCTTTTTGCAAGCGAGTGTTATTCATTGAGTTCCTCAAGTATAAGAATGTTAATGAGTCAGGTTAGTTGTTTTTTTATTGCATTAGTATTTGACATATAGTATTTCAGTTCATAGTGTAATTATTATTCTTTTATACTAACAGAAATTACATGAGTCTGGATGCACCCATTTTCGATTCCCAAACAGAACGGAAAGGATTCCTGATTGGTTTGAGCACCAGAGCATGGGAGACACAATTTCTTTCTGGTTTGATAAAGAACTCCCTTCTATTAGTTTTACTTTTATTATTATTCGTCAGCAGCACCACTTGCTCCCAACAGTCAAATTCTTTGTGGATGGATATGAAAAAGAGATAGGTTTGGACGAATTCAGTGGGCCACTGGACGAATTCAAATGGCTACAGGAAAATGATCATACAGAGGAGTTGGATGACCATACAACTTTGTTGCATATAAAATTGGAAGAAGATAATGAACTCGGTGAAAGACTTTTGAAAAATGAATGGATCCATGTGGAGTTTAAGTTGCAGGGGTATTATACGAAATGGAATTTAGATCAAGGAAGTGCTCAAATGGGAATCCACGTGTGGAATGTGAAAAGCAACACAGAGGAGGAGAATGTGGTATTCACCGATCCTTATAGCAATAATACTTCATTATCACAATTTGTGCCTCCTCTAAAAAAGCAACAACAGGATTTGACGAAAGAGGAACAAAGAAAGACGTGGAGTACATTCCTTAGTCTAGGTGCATCAAAAAGCAACACTGATGTTGATTAAGCAGTGCACAAGATGAAAGAAAGATGAGATTGAAATATTAAGCAGTGCATCATAAAGTTTTCATGAGTTATTGTAAAGATTCAGTGTTTTTGGATATTGCTCTACGTTTAGTTGATGAAGTCAAGTGTCTTTGTTATTAGTAACTATACTTGTATTGATCTCATTAATTATGATTCAAATTGGAATTTGTATCTCACCTATAACGTATGGATAATTTAAGGTGTACATGCATTTTTCACTTTTTTTTTTATTTTAACGTGATTGCAATTGAAACATGATTTATAATTGATCAAAATTCCACTAGCTTATAAGCACACACGAGGTTTACAACGAGTTGGACGCTTTTCTCGCGGTAAAAATCGGCGCCCAAATGGTAAAATCGGGACCCGATTTTGCGCGCTGTGAAAAAAAAACAGAAACGTATTTTTGGGCCAGATTTGTTACAATTTTATGGGGGTTACTTTTACTATAAATATATGCTTTGTATCAGAACAAAACTTGAGATAGAGGGGGCTGAAACAAGGGTTTAGAAAGGCAACAACAAAACTAGGGTTTGTATAGAGTTTGTCTCTTTGGAACAAACACTAGGGTTCGAGGGTTGATTCACCTTGGGAAACACTATTAGGATTGAGTCTCTTGGTTACGGGAAGAGATTGGGACTTTGGGTAGAATTAGGCGGGAGACATATTCTTGTAACCCATTGATATCTCTTTTGTAAAGTTACTCATCATTATAGTGGAACGGAAGGCTACTCTCTCCCTCAGATTAGGTCAATTTGGACTGAACTGGGTAAACGAATTCTTTTGTGTTCTTTCTTCTTTTCTCTCGTTGTTTTTTACTTTTGCTTGTGATTATAACTGTTACCCACTTGTATTGGTTGCTTGATTATTCCTTGCTCCACACATCAAGTATTTATTGGTGTGATTTTTCATCGAATTCGCAACAATTGGCGCTCACCGTGGGGCAAGGATCAAAGTGTTGAGATAAAATCCAAAAATCCCTTTTAAATTGTTTCAATGATAACAAAACATTTAAATTATATTTAACATGTGTTCTTGAGTGGTCTTAAGATAGGTCGCAAAGCCAAATATTTTTAAGAACATTCTCAGAACAAAGCGCATCACCACTCTCTTGACAAGCCACGCCAAAGTCAAACAAGGCAAAGACAAAATAGAAGATCTTGGTATTTAAGAAGAATTTATATGACAAGGATCTTAGTGGAAATATGGAACAAAAGGAACAAGAGTTTTATGCTACAAAAGGAATATATTTATTATCTTATACCTTCAAAGGAATGAGAAGAAATAAATAAATATATCCTATGAGAAAACAAAGGAACCCATAAGAATTAGACAACACATCAAGAATGAAGTTCCAAAGCCAATGAGAAAAGGACAACACATCAAAAAGTATGAGAAAATGTCAAATCTACTTGTACTTGCTTTCTTTCTCTCCAAGGCGTGTGAAATGCTTCCAGCAAGACAAAAGCAAGCTTGTGGGCCAACTAGCAAACATAATTCTGCATAGTACTATTAAACGTTATTACAAGCTGTCCAAGCATAAGTATGAGAACGTTCTCAGAATGAACCAGAACTTCAGCAAAACATTTTCTCACAAGAGTTCTCACTTGAATGAGTTTGCAAACTTTTCTCTTCCTCTTTTACCCTCAGGAGCGTGTTTTATTTACTACAGCAAGGGACTCCTTCCATCTATAAATACAAGGGCTTGCAAAGAGGAAAAGTATTGAGTCATTTAAGGAATACAATCATACTTGGTTTTAAAGCATTAAGAATACTTCAAAGACTCTTTCATTTGTGTTGAATAGCAAAAATCCAGCAGCAACTCTTTTTTCTTGAGTTCTTTACAAAGGCAAGAACATTATAGATCAAAAGCAAAGATATTGAAAAGAATCACTAAAAGTGTTTAGTGATTATTGTTTGTAAAAATCTAGTGAGTAAAGCTAGTGTAAAGCCCAAGGGGCAAGAAGAAAGAAAATTGTATAGATCAAGAAAGTGATCTAAGAAAAGGAGGAGTTGAGGTTAAGTTATAACTTAACTACCTAGTGGATAATCTCACAATATTGTGGGGACTGGACTAACCCACATTGGGGGAACCAGGATAACTTCTTGTGTGTGATTCTCTCTCTCCTTATCTCTTTTATTTTAAACAATATCACACACTCCACAATATTATTGTTTTATTAACTAACGCACTAATCTAATCCAAGTATATACTTAGAGAAAATTTTTATTTGGTAAATTTTATTAGATCACAATTCAAACCCCCTTTCTTGTGATTTTATTGAACTTCAATTGGTATCAGAGCACTGCCTCTAAAGATTCAAGCACTTAACAGTGTACGAGGAAAAATCCAGGAAAAACAAAAAAGTCTAAAGTCAAGTTCATGTCTGAAGGAGGATCCTCAACTAGACCACCTCTCTTTGAGGGAGCAGACTACTACTACTGGAAAGACAAAATGGAACTATTCCTACGATCACAAGATAATAACATGTGGCCTGTAATAAAAGATGAAAATTACATTCCATATGATGAAGATCTAAATGAAAAAAAAGGAAGATTGGTCAGAAGAGGAAGGTAAATGTGTTCTATTAAACTTTAAAGCTAAATTATTTCTAACCATGGCTTTGAGCAGGGAAGAATTTGATAGAATACAAGAATGCCAAAATGCCAAAGAAATTTGGGATACACTCAAAATACATCATGAAGGAACAAGTCATATGAAAGAAACAAGAATTGACATAGGTGTACGCAAGTTTGAATTATTTGAAATGAAGGAAACCGAAACCATAGATGAAATGTTTGGAAGGTTTACCATCATTACAAATGAATTGCGATCCCTTGAAAAAAGCTTTTCTGTTCATGATAGAGTAAGAATTTTTTTAAGATGTCTTCCAAAATCATGGAGACATATTGTAACTGCTATAACAGAAGAAAAAGATCTGACTAAACTCAGATTAGAAGATCTTATTGGATCTCTAAAAGCTCATGAAGTTCTTCTACAAGAAGACAAATACTCAAACAAAAGCAAAATGATTGCACTCAAAACAGATCAAGAATCACAAAATCAAGAAGTAGAAGTGAATCTTGAAAATCAACAACATGAATTTGATGAAGAAGATCAACAAGATCAAATCATTCTTCTCACTAGAAAACTTCAAAGAATGATACAAAGAAGCAATCAAAATAGAAGAAACTTCCCAGCAAGAAAAGAAAACATGAAAACAGAAACTGACAAAAGTCAAGTTACTTGCTACAGGTGCAACAAACTGGGACATTACAAATCTGAATGTCCACAAAACAAAAGAAGACCAAACAACTACCAGTCAAATCAAAAATCATTCCTAACTACATGGGATGAACCAGATGAACCAACAAATGAAGATGAACAAGCAAACCTATGCCTAATGGCAAACACAGACAATCAAGAGGTAAATACGGAACCTTGCTCATCTTGCGAAAAAACTGAATATCTTTTTGATAATCTTTTTCACAGTTCTCAAATTCTTGAACAAACATGTGAAAAATTAAGAAACGAGAACAACCAACTTAAAAAGGAAAAAGAACATTTAGAAAATCTTCTTAAGGCTTTTCAAAAACCAAAAGAAATTCCTAAAAAAAATAGAAGAAGATAAATCAAAAGAAGAAAACAATGTACTAAAGAAAAATGTTTATCAATTAAAATATGATATCACAAACTTTGTCAAATCTACTGAGACCTTTCAAAATATTATAGGAGCACAAAAAAATGCTTTTGATAAAAGTTCCATAGGTTTTGAAACAAATCACAAACTCAAGCTATATGAAAATCTCTTTATTCCCGGAAAAAGGGTGGAAAAATATAAATGTACGTACCGTGAAAAATATGGACATCTTGAACCTTTTTGTTTTAAGAAAAAGAAAGAACAAGCTTTTCAAAAATTAAACAAATCAAAATTTGTTAAATTTCATAAAAAAGGATCTCCTATAAATAATATTAACCATCGAGGACCCAAGAAGATATGGGTACCCAAGACATTACTAACTTCTACCGTAGGAATGTCTGATAACAATCAAGAAAAAGCCCTGGTACTTGGACAGTGGATGCTTAAGACATATGACTGGAGACAAGCAAAGCTTCCTATCCTTCATTGAAAAAGAAGGAGGCTTGGTGACTTTTGGAAATAATGAACAATCTCGTATTAAAGGTAAATGTGTCATTGGTAAGATAAATTCTACAAAAATTGAAAATGTTCAATATGTTGAAGGTTTAAAACACAATTTGATCAGCATCAGTCAATTGTGTGATAGCGGATTTGAAGTAATATTCAAACCTCACACATGCGAAGTAAGACAAGAATCTTCAGGAAAAATTTTGTTTACCGGATCAAGAAATAAAAATGTTTATATTTTATACTTAGACGAACTCCCTGTTGAATCCTGTTTTATCTCACTTGAAAAAGATAAATGGATTTGGCACAAAAGGGCGGGACATATAAGTATGGAAACTATTTCAAAAATATCAAAACTTGATCTAGTAAGAGGACTTCCTAAGATCATTTTTGAGAAGGACAAAATATGTGAAGCTTGTGTCAAGGGAAAACAAGTCAAAAGTAGTTTTTCTCCAAAAGAGTTTATTTCAACAAAAAGACCCCTTGAACTACTACACGTAGATTTATTTGGACCTATCTCAATAGAAAGTCTTGGTGGAAAAAGATATGGCTTTGTAATTGTTGATGATTTCTCTGGATTCACTTGGGTTTTATTTTTAAAACACAAATACGATTCTTATGAAGCTTTTAAAAACTTTTGCAAACAAGTCCAAAATGAGAAAGATACCAATATTGTTTCTGTAAGAAGCGACCATGGAGGAGAATTTGAAAACTCTTCTTTTGAACACTTCTTTAATGAAAATGGAATATCTCATAATTTCTCCTGTCCTAGAACACCTCAACAAAATGGTGTTGTAGAAAGGAAAAATAGGACATTACAAGAAATGGCAAGAACTATTTTAAATGAATCAAATGTTGAAAAATACTTCTGGGCAAAAGCCATAAATATCTCTTGCTATATCTTGAACAGAGTTTACCGAATCTACAACTTAAGAACAAGAGTTCTTGAGGAAATCATGCATATCAAATTTGATGAATTTGAAGAAATTGAAACTTAACGAAAAAACATCGAAGAAGAAGAAGAAGATGAAGCTCAAAATATTTCAAATCCTGAGAGTTCAAATCCAATATCTTCAAATGAAGAACAATCTCAAAGTCCTCCTAGATCTTGGAGAACAGTTGATTATCATCCACAAGATCAAATTATCGGTCAAACAACATATGGAGTAAGAACAAGAAGATCTTTTCAAAATAATGATATGGCAATGATCTCACAAATAGAACCAAAATCCATAAAAGAAGCTATTATCGATAACTCTTGGATAGAGGCTATGGAAGAAGAATTATCACAATTTGATAAAAATGAAGTATGGACACTCGTTCCAGCTCCTCAAGATCAATCAATCATTGGAACAAGATGGGTTTTCAGAAACAAACTGGATGAAGAAGGCAAAGTTATTCGAAACAAAGCCAGATTAGTGGCACAAGGATACAATCAACAAGAAGGAATTGACTATGATGAAACTTATCCTCCAGTTGCTAGATTGGAAGCCATAAGAATTTTACTTGCATACGCATCTCATAAATGTTTTAAACTTTTTCAAATGGATGTCAAAAGTGTCTTTTTAAATGGTTATCTAAATGAGGAGGTGTATGTTTGTCAACCTCCTGGTTTTGAAAACTTAGAAAAACCTGATCACGTTTTTAGACTCACCAAAGCACTTTATGGACTCAAACAAGCTCCAAGAGCTTGGCATGAAAGATTAAGCACTTTCTTAATCAAAAATGGTTTTTCAAGAGGAAAAATTGACACTACACTTTTTCGAAAATTAGACAAAGATGATTTACTAATTGTTCAAGTGTGTGTTGATGATATTATTTTTGGTGCCACAAATGAAAAAATGTGTGAAGATTTCTCAAACCTCATGCAAATTTGAAATGAGCATGATGGGGGAACTAAGATTTTTTTTAGGTTTGCAGATCAAGCAAAACGAAGATGGCATTTTTATATGCCAAGAAAAATATATCAAAGATCTGTTAAAGAAATACAAGATGAATGATGCAAAAATGATGTCAACTCCAATGCATCCTTCATCAAGTTTAGACAAAGACGAAACATGAAATTCTATCTCTGAAAAAGAATATAGAGGAATGATTGGATCACTTCTATATCTAACAACTAGTAGACCTGATATTGTCTTTGCAGTGAGCTTATGTGCTCGATTTCAAACTGCTCCTAAAGAATTACATCTCACCGCAGTAAAAAGAATTTTCAGATACCTTGTCGGTACTACTGACCTTGGTATTTGGTACAAAAAAGGCTCACATTTTGATCTTTTAGCATATTGTGATGCTGACTATGCCGGTGATAAGATTGAAAGAAAAAGTACATCTGGAGCATGTCAACTTTTAGGAGAAGCACTTGTCAGTTGGTCATGCAGAAAACAAAATACAATTGCCTTGTCTACAACTGAAGCTGAATACGTCTCAGCTGCAAGTTGTTGTTCTCAGGTATTATGGATCAGAAATCAACTCGAGGATTTCTCTCTAAGGTACACAAATATTCAAATACTTTGTGATAATACTAGTGCAATTAATTTGTCAAAAAATCCCATTCAACTTTCACGATCAAAACACATTGAATTTAAACATCATTTTTTAAGAGATCATGTAAATAAAAAAGACGTCGAATTAACTTTTATCGACACTGAAAATCAACTTGCAGATATTTTTACTAAACCAATGGTTGAAGACCGATTTATTTTTCTTAAAGAAAAATTGCATATTATAAAAAATCCTTGTTAAATTTTTTATTTATTAATGTTTTTAAAAGAAACCCTTGATTTTCTCCTATTTTTTATTAGTCTTTATCAGTTTCCACAAAACCCTCCAACTTTCTCTCTTATTCTCAAAAAACTCAACCGTCCCTGCTTTTATTTCCTTTACTGCGCGCACGTGTTTATCAAGGCTTGTATCCATCAGTTTCTCTGATGCAACCTTTGGTTATCCAATGAAGTAATCATTCCTACTCTAGTTTCCAGCTTTCTTTTCATCCTTCCCAATGTTATCTTCCCTCAAGCCACTTCTCTTTCTTCTTTTCTTTTCACTTCTCATCTTTTCAATTCTCAGACTTCACTTCCTTCTCACTCTCGTCCTCCTTCATCCCTCCTATTTAAACACCTTCTCATCACCTTCAATCACCATGTCCTCTAAACCTACTAAGTCAAAAATGGCCATAAGCAAAACAACTCCTTCCTGCCCTTATGATGTTCCCGCCTACCCCCAACCTCGGTTTCATCCACCGTCTCCATCTTCACCAAAAAACTCAAATGTTTCAACACCCTCTCCTTTGAAATCATCTGAAACACTTGAACCCTTCTCTCTTTCACCTCCAAAAAGCACCACCACATCAGTTCCATTCAAACCCTTTAAGAAAACTTACAAACCCAGAAAAGCCAAATCAGTCGATGTTCCTAAAATTCGCAAATCTGCAAGGATTTCCAGAAAATCCAAACCTGGAACTCAACAACCTGTCTTTGTCAATATTGATGATATTGATTTAGAAAACCCTAGCCCTCAACCCAAAGAAAAAACTGCTTCTTTATCTGAAAAATTATCATCTGAACCAAAGAAACAAGCCAAAGGAAAAGAGCTTCTGAAAGACTATCTCATCAATAGAAAGAAAAAAGAAACGTATGTCCCTGTTTTCTCTCCTCACTTGGATTCGATTTTTTCTGAAAGTTGGGCCTTTCGACCAGTTGCTGTAGGAAAAGTCTATGCCTTTGAAGATTTGCTCACTGGAGGTTTCGACATTCTCAATCCAGTAAAACATCAAGGATGGACCGATTTCCTACGCATGCAAGATGTTTACTTTCCCAAACTGGTTCGTGTTTTTTACTTCAAAGCTAAATGATATCTTGATAAAAGCCTCATTGTCTCTAACATCAAAGGAGTTGAAATAAGACTCGAGCCTAACATTCTTGCTGATATCATTGGTGTTCCCAAAGGAGGAATGCAAGTGATAGGACCAAACTGGTATTCAAAGGTTATTGACTCAAAACCCTTTCCTAGGTTATAACCTTTTAATCTCTTAAATCGATTGAATAACTGCGAAAGTAAAATCAGAACGTTAATTCATATGTCATAATTCTCAATTTCCTATCTCTAGGTTCCTATGTTGGATTAAACAGAATCACTATTTCAGGATTAAAAGCTAGGGTTAATAGTCATTCAATTCCTATGATCAATTAATTGATTTACTAAACGCTAGGGTTAATAGTCATAAAAGCAAATCATAAAAATAGCATTAAACACAAGTGATTCTGAATAAAGACTGAATATATTAATAATAAGAGAGAGTATCAACTACGAATTCATATATTACAATAGGTTAATCATGGCTCAATCAAACTAAAAGTTTAGCTACTCATAACTAACAATTATAAGCATAAACAATAATGAACATACATAAATTCGGACCAACTATGAGTTGGTATGAGATTCAGTGCTTGTTCTTCGGTCTCCAGGTGTCTTCTATACTCAAAATCACAGTCAAAATTCGGTCCTCTAATCCTTGGCCGCAACTGGCTTTTATAAAATGATTTTTAGGGTTTCAGAAAAGCCCACCATCGTGCCACGTTACGATCCAATCGTGGCACGATGGCTTCATTAATCCTACGTGGCAGAAAACAAACTTCCTCATCGTGGCACGTTCCATCTTTCTTCGTGCCACGATTTTTCCAGTGTTGAACCTTTGTCCCACGTTCATCAAACGTGCCACGAACTGCTTCCATCGTGGCACGTTGCTTCACTTCTCAGGCATTTTTCTCTTTCTCTCAGTTTCTTCCCTTTGAGCTTTGTTCTTGTTTTAGTCTGATTTCACCATGAATTACAAGTAGTTGTCTCTCTAAAAGTGATAAAAACGCCATAAACGTGACTAAAAACTAATGTTGATGCACAGTCATCAGTTATCGCATACAAAACCGATTTGATAATAAAAATGTTCAATGTTAGTGAAGAAAGGATAACTGAAATTCCCTCTTATTCTCAACTCAAACCTGAATTCAAAATTCTCCACAGTCTCTATTTGTTCAATCTTCTTCCTCATACAGGTAACAAAAACAAAGTCTCTGACAACGATCTTCTCATCATGCACTGTTTATCCAGCCCACCTTCTGAGGAAAATCGTCTTGATCTGGCCTACTTAATCATTCAACACATGATCATAGCTTCAAACTCCAAATACAAAAATTTCACGGTCCCTTACGGTATGTTGCTGTCAAAAGTGTTTGATCATTTCAAGATCGATCTCTCAAATGAACACTGTGAATTAAATGTCAAGATTTACATTCTAAAAAATGTCAAGCACATGAAAAACATGTTTGAAAATAACAATCCAGTCTCTCCTACCGTGTCTGTTGATGCTCCTGGTTCTAAAAGACAAAGAACTGAGGAAAACCTTCCTGTCTTTCAGAACAACTCCTTTCAAGAAACTCCACCTAGTCCTCCACCTGTCAATCACAACTTTGACCTCAATAAGAATCTGAATTTTAATAATTTCTTTCCTGATTTCGAAAGCCCCACTCGTGATGCTGCAAACATTCTTGAAGGAATGAGTAATCCAAATACTCAAAACATGACTAATGCTGCTCCATTGTTTTCATCAAGTCAAAATTTCTCTACCGCAAGTTTTAGCTCTGACTTTCTAAACAATCTGCTCAAAACTCCAACTCTAGGCTACTTCGCTTCTGCTCCAAAGGTAAACTTTGATACCTCTCTTCCATCCTTTCAGTCGAACTTTGGTTCTTTGAATCCTTCAGTTCCTCAGGTGCCTCTCTCAATCCACCATTGACTCAACCTTAATTCCTACCAACAATACAATTCCAAGCCTCATCTACAGCTCGCGAATCCAACGCTTCTGATACCAACAACTCTGTCCCAACTTTATCTCTGCTTCCGGAACACATTCTATCTTTGCAAAAAAATGTTCAAACTTTGCAAACTATGTTGTCTTATCACATGTTTGATTATGCAAAATTTCGCAAATGGATGGCTGAGGAATATTGTCCAAAGAATGGTCTTGTCCCTCCTCCTGTATCCATTGCTGAAGACCTTCCAGATTTCAGGGCTCCAGCCGGTCGTGGCTAATTGCTGTTTCATCTACTCTGTTTTAGGCCAACTACTGTCTTTTTGATGCGTCAAAGGGGGAGAATTGAAATGATATTTTGGCTATTTTTGGAAAAGGCGTCTTTGCTCTGCTTCTTGTTTTATGTCTCTGTCAAAAAATCTGTTCTTAAGACTTTTGTGTGAAGGCTATGACCTCACATCTAATTTCATGTTTTAAGTTTTTAGGTTTAAGTTTTTTTTTGTTGAATCAGTGAAATATCATCATGTACTCTGATTTCTAAATGAATGAAAAATATTTTGGTTCAAACAAATTTATTGTTTCCATCTTTACCTTAATTTTGTTTCTAAAAATTGATTAAAAACATTTCCATTTTTACTCAAATATCAATTTCGAAAATTAAGGGGGAGAATTTTAACCTTTCACTCAAAACTGAAAATGAATGTTATTTTGAGGGGGAGCTTATGATAAATATTGCACTAGTCATAAAACTCAAAAGACTCAGAATTCAAAACAAATCCAAAATATAATTCAAATTTTTGTCATACATCAAAAAGGGGGAGATTGTTGAGATAAAATCCAAAAATCCCTTTTAAATTGTTTTAATGATAACAAAACATTTAAATTATATTAAATGAATTATGAGATTATTTGTTATTTAACATGTGTTCTTGAGTGGTCTTAATATAGGTCACAAAGCCAAGCAAATATTTTTCAGAACATTCTCATAACAAAGCTCATCACCACTCTCTTGACATACCACGCCAAAGTCAAACAAGGCAAAGACAAAATAGAAGATCTTGGTATTTAAGAAGAATTTATATGACAAAGATCTTAGTGGAAATATGGAACAAAAGGAACAAGAGTTTTATGCTACAAAAGGAATATATTTATTATCTTATATACCTTCAAAGGAATGAGAAGAAATAAATAAATATATCCTATGAGAAAACAAAGGAACCCATAAGAATTAGACAACACATCAAGAATGAAGTTCCAAAGCCAATGAGAAAAGGACAACACATCAAAAAGTATGAGAAAATGTCAAATCTACTTGTACTTGTTTTCTTTCTCTCCAAGGCGTGTGAAATGCTTCCGGCAAGACAAAAGCAAGCTTGTGGGCCAACTAGCAAACATAATTCTGCATAGTACTATTAAACGTTATTACAAGCTGTCCAAGCATAAGTATGAGAACGTTCTCAGAATGAACCAGAACTTCAGCAAAACATTTTCTCACAAAGGTTCTCACTTGAATGAGTTGGCAAACTTTTCTCTTCCTCTTTTACCCTCAGGAGCGTGTTTTATTTACTTCAGCAAGGGACTCCTTCCATCTATAAATACAAGGGCTTGCAAAGAGGAAAGGTATTGAGTCATTTAAGGAATACAATCATACTTGGTTTTAAAGCATTAAGAATACTTCAAAGACTCTTTCATTTGTGTTGAATAGCAAAAATCCAGCAGCAACTCTTTTTTCTTGAGTTCTTTACAAAGGCAAGAACATTATAGATCAAAAGCAAATATATTGAAAAGAATCACTAAAAGTGTTTAGTGATTATTGTTTGTAAAAATCTAGTGAGTAAAGCTAGTGTAAAGCCCAAGGGGCAAGAAGAAAGAGAATTGTATAGATCAAGAAAGTGATCTAAGAAGAGGAGGAGTTGAGGTTAAGTTATAACTTAACTACCTAGTGGATAATCTCACAATATTGTGGGGACTGGACTAACCCACATTGGGGGAACTAGGATAACTTCTTGTGTGTGATTCTCTCTCTCCTTATCTCTTTTATTTTAAACAATATCACACACTCCACAATATTATTGTTTTATTAACTAACACACTAATCTAATCCAAGTATATACTTGAGAAATTTTTTATTTGGTAAATTTTATTAGATCACAATTCAAACCCCCCTTTCTTGTGATTTTATTGAACTTCACAAAGGATAATAAAGTACCATGGGTTCGAAGTGGGATATTGAGAAGTTTACCGGAGATAACGAATTTGGGTTATGGAAGGTAAAGATGGAAGCGGTGTTAATACAATAAAGGAATAAATAAACATTAATCTAGTCAAAATTGTTCTAACATCGCAGTGGATCAAATTCAATGTTTACAAAACGTTTTGGCACACAGGCCTCATAAATCATAAATGCGTCTCAACATAAATTAACTGAAAACTTAAACCATAATCAAATACGTAAGGAATAGAAAGTAGCTATAAAAGTTCCCATCCCGTTACGTATCAGAGCACCTAAGGACACTGTGAGGGTAGCCACTCACAACAGCAACAGCAACTAAAGCTTAATCACCTGCACTTGCCCACAAGGCGGCAATTCCAGCAGAAGGGGTGAGATTCTCATAACAAAAACATTAAACATATAATTCAACAATTACAATTAACAACATAACTTCATCATCATATATCATAATAATAGTCAGTAACGTCTTTAACAACATCATGATTCAACATCATAGTTCAACTTAATAGTTTGACTTGACAATGCAACTTCGACTCAACTTATGCAACTTAGACATCTTAATCATGCATGTGGTACCATATTGAGTATAAATATACTCCTAGAGCATAAGCTCTCGTCGCTATTGAGCATAAAAATACTCCTAGAGCATAAACTCTCGTCGATGTTGAGCAAAAGCTCCATGGACTCAATCTCTTAAACTTAGACATCTCAAATGAACTCCAATAATTTGGATTATAACGTCGTAATTCTTATAACAACACATGTAGTTTTTAATTATTAACAACATGGCAGCATGACAGCAATCATCATCACAACATAGTAAAATCATAAGTATTCACATACATCACCACTTATAGTTCAAAGGAAGCATATACAAATGTATACGTCACTTATAACCATCACACATCAGTTAACGACTAAACTGGTCATCTTAATATTTCAGCACTTAATTCTAATCCAGGATTAATCTCCTAACTATTCGTGCGACAAGAGTCGCATTATTCTAAAAGGTAGTCTGATACAGAACTACTCGCTATGGCGAGTGGGATCTCTCGCCTCGCGAACCATCACAGGGTTACTCGCTACGGCGAGTGGGACTGCTCGCCTCGCGTACTAACAAGGGTGACTCGCTATGGCGAGTTGGGTTGCTCGCCTGGCGAGCTCCTGGGTGTTACTCGCTATTGCGAGTAAGTTGTTCGCCTCGCGAACCTTCTAGGGTTTGCTCGCTATGGCGAGTTGTTTGGCTCGCCTCGCGAGCTGATGAATACTCGTCGTGGCGAGCTGGCTGCTCGCTGTGGCGAGCGTCGACAGAACAGTTACGGGGTTACGAGGGTTTTCACCCAAAACCCTAAATTTCATCCTAAACCTTCAGATTTTCGACTATAATGATGTTTAAGGGTAATTCTATGATCTGTAAACAATTTTCTACAACATTGGTACAGTTTTTCATCATCTAAACTTCAATTTCTCACTTTTGACCTAACTCTCAAATCCTCAATTCTCATGAATTTAACCTAGAATTTGTTAACTATAATCATAAATTACATGTTCTAATGAAATTGTAATGATAGGCTCACCCTTACCTTAAGAAAATCGAGCAGCAGCCTCTCCAGTTCTTCTCTTCTGTTTTCTCCCTTTTTCTCCCAAAGCTCTGAATTGTACGTTCTGTACAATTCTAAACCTATTTCCCCCTTTTAAACCTCTATTTGTTTTATTTTATCTTATTTCCCCACAACCATATCTAATTCTAAAACAAACCCACAACTTATCATTTGTTTTATTTTCAAATCTTATTTTATTAAACAATAAAATAAGTCTCAACCTTCATAAAATCACATAACTCATATAAATCACATAATATTTCAAATATCACTTAAATTCACACAAAATCATATAAATATTACCTATACTATATAAAATAATTTAAATAATTAAAACGGGCGTTACAGAGTGGTGGTCGTCTGGAGAGATGTTAAACACTCAACATCAGCCTGGAGAAGCGGTGGTAAGAATACTCATGATCAGTCTGGAGAGGCGGAGGCAACAATACTCATGATCTACCTGTTGAGGTGGAGTTTCAAGGTTGAAGATATAGTGGGATGTACGCATTTGCTAGTTGAGGTGCGTCTTGAGGATGCGGGTGCTCTGATGGTGTGGTGTTGTTTGGAGGATGAAGAAGGTGATGTCTCTCACCTTGGGAAGGATGCCTAGTGGAGCGGTGGTCGTCTGGAGAGACGTTAAACACTCAACATCAGCCTGGAGAGGCGGTGGTAAGAATACTCATGATCAGTCTGGAGAGGCGGAGGCAACAATACTCATGATCTACCTGTTGAGGTGGAGTTTCAAGGTTGAAGACATAGTGGGATGTACGCATTTTCTAGTTGAGGTTGAGTACGCTCAGCTTGAGGTGAGGTTGAACACACCGGTAATGGTACGGCTATGAAGGACCTTGGATGCTATGCTCTATGGTGAGCAAAGGGGCAATGATCTACCTGTTGAGGTGGAGTATCAAGGTTGAAGACATCGAGGGATGTACGCATTTTCTAGTTGAGGTTGAGTACGCTCAGCTTGAGGTGGGGTTGAACACACCGGTAATGGTACAACTATAGAGGACCTTGGGTGCTATGCTCTATGGTGAGCAAGGGATTTCTTCATGAGGTTAAAGAATGTATAGCACAACTTGCGAGATTACTCTAAAAAAAGGCCAAGGGTGATTGGATGCAAGAAGATCTTCAAGGAAGCGGGAGATGTCCTGTGTTGAAGAGGTTATGGTGAATGCTTGTGGAACTACCTAAAATTCCTAGCGTAGTTGGACTGCAAGGACCTTCGAGAAGGCGGAAGACATTCCGATGGCTGAAGGGGTTGAGGTGTGTACTTGTAGATTACTCTAAAAGCCAAAGGTGATTGGGCACAAGTAGATCTTCAAGGAAGCGGGAGATGTCCTGTGTTGAAGAAGTATGGTATAGTCTTATAGAACTATCTGAAATTCCTTGTGTAGTTTGATACAAGAATCTTCGAGAAGGCGGAAGACATTCCCGATGGCTGAAGAGGTTAAGGTGTAAACTTGTGGAGCTACTTGGTGTAGTGGGAAGCAAGGGAAAGAGCAGCATGGTGGTTGATGTTAAATTGACATCATCACTAATTTGGAGTCAAGGTGGAGATTGTTGTGAAAGTGACTCAAAATTGGAGTTTGGAGGCCAAAATTGATGTTTGTTGGAAAGGCTAAAATCGGCGCCCGAATGGTAAAATCGGGGCCCGATTTTGCGCGCAGTGAAATAAAACAGAAACGTATTTTTGGGCCAAATTTGTTACAATTTTATGGGGGTTACTTTTACTATAAATATAGGCTTTGTATCAGAACAAACCTTGAGATAGAGGGGGATGAAACAAGGGTTTAGAAAGTCAACAACAAAACTAGGATTTGTATAGAGTTTGTCTCTTTGGAACAAACACTAGGGTTCGAGGGTTGATTCACCTTGGGAAACACTATTAGGATTGAGTCTCTTGGTTACGGGAAGAGATTGGGACTTTGGGTAGAATTAGGCGGGAGACATATTCTTGTAACCCATTGATATCTCTTTTGTAAAGTTACTCATCATTATAGTGGAACGAAGGGCTGCTCTCTCCCCAAATTAGGTCAATTTCGACTGAACTGGGTAAACAAATTCTTTTGTGTTCTCTCTTCTTTTCTCTTGTTGTTTTCTACTTTTGTTTGTGATTATAACTGTTACCCACTTGTATTGGTTGCTTGATTATTCCTTGCTCTACACATCAAGTATTTATTGGTGTGATTTTTCATCGAATTCGCAACACTAACAGATAAGAAAACTATATCTCGATCATTAGGTTAATGAAGCAGACAAAATTTGGCAGAAGAGGACATTATTTTTTACATGATTCAAGTAGACCACTAAACAAGTCATTGATAATACATTTAAACTAACAAAGTTTATTTCTAGACAAAGCAGAATCCACCTCAATGATTGAGCATAATTAAATTACAGCTAATATATTGATCAATTAGGGCTAAGTTTTCCATAGCTATCTTATGAACATGAGTGGTGGGAAAAAATGACAGCTCTATAATACGTACTGCTTATAGTTCTATTCATAGTACTGCTAGAATGTGATCAAACATCAAATATCATGGTTAATGAACTCACATAGAAGGGTATATAAGTGTGTCTTCCATTGACAAGTCCATTCACTCAAGAGAGTAGAAAAAATTGTACTTAGTTCTCAATAAAGATTCAAAAGTGGGAATATGCACAAACCCATCAAAATTTAGTTGAGGCCAAAGAAAAACAAATTGAAGAACAGTCCAGAAATTTAATCACCTCCAATACTGGTGTTCCCAAGTTACCAAACATGTCACATACCAAACCTTTATTTGATTTGGAATTCCAATGACATATTTGAGGTCACATTTCTTTTTGCATCCACATTCCCGTTCCTGTTTGAACTTTTAAAATGGTCCCACGTCGACCCAAATAAGTAGTAAGGTAGTGTTTATAAACTTTAACGTGTACCATATTCTCATGAATTTGATTGTTTTTATTTTGATTAAATATATTTTTAGTATTACTTGGTTCCTTTTGTTTAATTTCCATAGTTTATAATGCAAGATCGTTTTGTTAATTAAACACAATAATATTTGTTTATTGTAATCATATAAAATATTCTTCAACTTTTTAAGTTATTGAAAAATTCTTCAAAAAACAAATTTATTGAATAAAAAATATTGACAAAAGTTATTGTATAGTTTTTTTTTGGACGGAGGAAGTTATTGAATAATTTTTTATAGTCATGTTTAATTATAATAATATTTTGAAAATTGGAATGTCCATTAACTTGATAAGATTTCTGGATCACTTTGAACTATTGAGTCATTAATTAAACACTTAACCATATAAAATGTTCCAAAATGGTTGTGCCGAAAACAATACAAATATCCTTTCTCTTAATATGCAGTGTTAGAATGATTCAATTAAGTTCCCTTAGATTCAATTTTATTTTAGGTTTCAATTTTTTAGATGTACTTGTATTTTTTTTTAAGTGAAATTAGTCCATTCAAATTGACATCAGATAGAATCGAAACTAAGGTATTGATAGTTTTACTACCTTTGTTGCAACTTCTTTTTGATTTTCCAATATTATTTAATTATGTGACTAGCCAGGTTGATGTATGTGTTGGATTTTAACCTTTGGTCAGGTCATGGATCAATAAATACAAAATTAGAACATATTCATAATAGAGATGGTATGAAAAGGATGTCTACCTTCTACGCTATTTATGTTTACAAATTACGTTTTCACCATTTCTTTAATTAATTCAACAGATGTGGGCAAGGACTTTTCATTGAGCTTTACTATCCTCAAACGGAAAAATGCTTTCCTTGTAATTTATTATCCTACCATGAAGTTTCTTTGCTTTATAACCAAGGTCCTGAATCATATGGGTACTCAAATCAAACCAAGCTTCTTCTCTATCTTTTCTTGTAAAGAATATTTCCTCCTTGGTCCCAATTTCGATATGACACTCAACATTAGACAATGGTCCAACCGTAAAGAGTATGGTCAACAATCCTTCATATCAGGTTTACCTAAAATTGATATGTGAAAAGTAGACATATTTTCATTATATGAGATCAAAACAATGGACCTATTTAACACCAGCAATTGATGATTTGAATAACACCTCATTGCGCAAGTTAATTGATACCAAACATGTTCCACCAAGGCTATGATTTTTACACAACCAATGACATGCTTCATCCATGTAGACATGGGTGTTATGAAGAACATGGCATTGAATGTTGAACAAGTAACATGTGTCGTGCTGTCCTCACCGTGACATTTGGTCACACACACTTTTCAATTTCTAAAAGTTACTAAGTTAAATGATACCAAACATGGTCCATCTGGGCTATGATTTTTACACAACCAAAGACACGCTTCATCCATCCATGTAGACATGAGTGTTATGAAGAATGCGACATGAATGTTGAAGATGCAACATGTGTCGTGCTGTGTACATGGTGACATTTGGTCATACACACTTTAATTTCTAGAAGTTATTCAATGCCAAACAAATCTACACATGAAAGAAGATCATATCTCGATCATTAGGTCAATCAAACAGACAAAATTTGGTACAACATTATTCAAGTAGACCACAGAACAAGTCATTGATAATACATTCAAACTAACAAGTGCATAATTAATTTAAGGTCAAGTTTTCCATTATCATCTCTTATGAACATGAGTGGTAGGAAAAATTAAAGCTCCATGATACATACTGCTTATAACGCATGAGAAAGGATAACAAATTAGCAAGCAATCGCGAAGAAGATGCGACGACTTGTTTCATCAACGGAAATGTCTTCTGAACAATGTTCATCTGCAACTTGTCCAATAAGTTTTTATACTTTTCAGGTCTTTATTGTCACTCTTATATCAAGTATCATTACAGTATTCCATCTCTCTGTCATTCTGTTCATAAAAATTCAAACAAACATATGAGAGTTAGCAATAGTACCATTCATGCAGCTATAATGTGATCAATAATACTAGTATAACATGTTTAAGTAAGTGCATTTTCGGATAGCGCGGAATCTATTCAAATTATCAAAGCACTCAGGCATCACAAAGAATATCATGAATTTCAATCTTTTAAAGTGAGTAAAGTGTAAAGGAGAAAATCAAGAGTTGTTATTTTAACACTCTCGTGATTTGTTAAGATGTATCTACAATATACATCTTTAATATGTTAATTACTAGAATTAAATGTACCTTATTAAATAGTAGAATAAAAATAAAAATCAATGAGTTAAACAACTACTGCAATGAAATGTACCGCATAGTATATGGTATGTTAACTCCCTACAAATTTAACTAAGCATGTCAAAAAATTGGTTCCTTGGCTTCATACTAAAACTTGTTCATAAATTTATATTCTGTAATTATACACAAACTATATTTCACCACCTATAGTATATGTCAACATTAAGCATATACACGCTATATTCCAGTACCACCCCTTCAATATTACATTGGGCCAGTTTGTTTTGGATTTTTTTGACAAATTTTTTGTTCTAAAAAAATCACTTTTTCATTTTTGTAGTGTTTGTTATGAATTTTTTAAAAATCCATTTTTTTTTCTAAACATAAGAAACTCAAGTGTAAGAGATTCAAATCTTAAAAAAATAATTTTTATGATAGTAAACAAACAGAAATAGATTTAGATTTTTTCAAAAATCTCTAAATTCTTTTAACTCAAAATCTATTTTTTTTAAAAGCTCAAACAAACGTACCCATTATCATATATCTACTCCTTGTTACTTATTTCTAACTAATATACAATTAAGTTCAATTGTACATTTCAACAATTAGTGCCCGTTTGTTATAGCTTTTTTTAAAATAGATTCTTGTAGTGTAACATGTTTTTGTTAAAAAAAAAATTAACAAAGAAATTTTTAAGGAAAGCTTCAAATAAAAAATCGGTTTGAATAGCTTATCTTAAAATATCATTCTAGATATTTAATCATTTTGTTATAAATTTTTTAGATACTAAAATTTTGAAAAAATCTCTAAAAAAAAAGCTATTTCAAATAGCTTTTCATAAAAATCATTTTTGAAATATATCATTTTTAAAAATATGCGATTTTTACTATGTAAAATCTTGTACAATGAATATTTAGGTTAGTGAATGTCAAAATATCTTTTTTAACTTGTAACAAATGAGTTTGAAATAACTTATACTATTTTTGAATAAATTTCCAAAAAATCTATTTTTAAAAATACAAAAAAAAATCTATTTTTTTAGAATCTATAACAAACGGGCCCAAAACCTTAATCATTTAGCCCCTTAACAGAAACAAGGATGTCAGCCTCTTAAATACATTTATTTATATTCAACACTACACTGCTACATACATTTATTTATTTATTTATAAAAAATATCATAACTGAGAACTAAAATATATACATGTGCATCTAAATTGAGCAATTTATTTCATTTTAAAAAATTCTTACACAAAATACAATAATATTTAACTTCTAATTTGTTCATCTACTACAAGAAAGCTGAAATATCAAACTTAATGTCTTTGACCCCTAATTGATCGGCATTGCTCTGATACATTGTTTATCCTTTTAGATGTGTTTTAGACATGTCTAAGAAGTCTCTAAGAAACAGAAAAAAATAAATTTTTTAGGGACATTTATCTGAGTTGTGTGACACGTGTATGAGGTTTTGACATATGTCGAATAATTGTCATACATATGTCGAACACTGACGCGTGTTTGACACTGCGACAGGCCTACTCTAGAGGTATTCTTACTTCACAGATTGATACTGGTGTCTCCAAAACCAAAAATAATTACATCGGTATTGGCTGAAGTTCATACTACATACCATGAAAATATATAAACATGCTTAATGAAAGACAACAAAAGTTAAAGCGAAATTTTTTAATTCTGGGTTGTCAATCGAACTGCAACTAAACTAAAATGTTCACAATCCCTCCATAACTCATCATAGGCTAGTACCAAAATTGTTGTTTCTTGAAATGGTAATCATGTTCACAAATTACAGTTTGTACCAAAAGACTATTTGTTTGCATCATGTGCTCTCTATGGCAAAATTGTCCTAGAAGATCAAAGTGATTAAAGTAAGAAGCAGACAATATCTTTATGAACATTTATAACTAATTATTTTCTTGGTGAAGACAAAGAAGAACAGCTAGTTACTTATTCCTCCAAATGGAAGAAAGTATTCCTTGTATATTATTATCCGAGTACTACAAACCCTCTCCTATGCAACCAACCTAAATATATATTTTTTTAGGTTAATTGGGTCTCACAGACTCACTAAGATCAAAATAAAAAAAATCCTAATACTTAACCATGTTGCTTGGGCTCCAGTGGCAAGGAGCCCCTTTCAAGGACGTACTTATGAAATACCGGATTTGATTCCCAAGGGAAACAACACTTGGTCAGTGCGCAGTCGTCCACCTTTGATGGGTCGGAAACCGGTGCGAAAGCAAAAGAAAAACCTAATACTTAAATAGAACTTGCATATTATTCGCAAATGAAATATCACATCAACAATATGATTCAAATCTTGCTTCTTACCAAATTAGTTGAACTTTTACCAATAGAATCAATCTTTTAGATTGAATGTTCACTCATATAAATGTAATTAAACTACCCTATTTTATTGACAAGACAATCAATAATTTCTTTAACAAGATTGAAAAAAAAAATTAAAGCAAAAACCTAATTATTTTCTTAGGAAAAACACGAAATGATTCCAATAATTTCTAATATCCTAAAGTATCATATCTCTACAACCAAATCACAGCCCTGTTGAAAAGTTCTACTATATCACTCAAAAGTCAATGCTTCACAGTTCAATGAATTTCAAAGGAAATTTCCTAGAAAAACTGAAGTAAAATACCATACTCATCTAACTCCCAAACCCATCATAGGTTACCCATATCATACGGTTAAGAGACAAAGATACCCAATTACGTCATATCATACCTATATATATATATATATATATATATATATATATATATATATATATTAAAATATACAAACATATTGCATCATGTATCATCAATATTATTAAGAAAGTAAAATCTGAATTATGAGAGTATAGAGAGCATAATGAAGAAAAAACTGTTATTATTCAACTGAATTTGTTAATTTAACAAAAGTCTAAGCTAGTTATCATTAACTACTATACTTTATCATAGCTTTTCTAACTGTCATAACAACGTACATGATTATGTGGCAAGTTAGTTAGAGCTATGAGAGGCAACTTGTTCCTCAAGCAACCTCTCTTATTCTTCTTCCATTCTCAACAGTATATATCTACCATGACTAACTAGGATAGTAAAGCAAGAAATGGCTTAGGGTGTGGTGGCTTGGTAAAGAAGTCAACTGCTTATTCTGCACTTGAAACAAGAAGAAGCTTCGTTGTTCCATCTTGGACGTTGTCCCTCACAAAGTGACAATCCATCTCTAGATGCTTGGTTCTCTCATAAAAAATTGGATTGGCTGCAATGTGTAATGAACTCTGATTATCACAGTACAAAACTGGAGATTTGGTATTCTTCATTTTGAAATCATTCAAAAAGTAGATTAGTCATTGCATTTCACAAGCTACAACTGAGAGTGCTTTATATTCTGCTTCATTATAGGATCTGGATACAATACTTTGCTTCTTGGTGCGCCATGATATTAAAGATAAACCAAGGAAGAAGCATAAAACAATAATGGATCTTCTTGTGTCTATACACCCTGCACAATCAACATCAGTGAAGCCTAAGAGTTGTATATTTGATAATTTAGGAAGGAATATATCTTTTCCAAGATAACTCTTTAGGAAGTTGCTTGACTTTGACAGTTTTGCCTCCATGACTCGTTTCTTGTCGAACCTTAAGGCTTTCAGACCCTTTCGCTCTAAGTCGAACATTTTGTCGAAACTCCTTAAGTTGAAGAAAATACTTTGATTCCTGCAAAGATAAGAGTAAACTAATGTTGACCACATTAAATGAGGCTGGTGAATTTACCAGCTAAAGAGTTTAACCTAAACCATTTTCATTGTGGAGAGTAACATACCTTCTTCCTTTCCTTCTTCAGGTTATCCTAAGGAGTTTAACCTAAACCATTTTGGGAGTGCTCATGATGGTCTCCTTCAACAATTGCAAGCAAATTTATTGAATGTCAACCTATTTCATGTGCTGGAAAAAGATCCTAGTCATGGTTCAGATTTGGTTACTCTAGTCAAAACTCTCAACAATTCTCAGAAATCCACTACCAATTTCTCCCTTCTCGTATTCTTGGTTGAATTTGCCCATCTCTTAGAACAAATACTGCAACTCCTTTGCAACAAACAACAACTTACCCAAAGGACAACAGAACGTCGTCACCTTTGTCTACACCACCTTGAAGAATACAACTTTGTGGCACGAGAAGCTTTATCTCTCAATTCTTCAGATAAAACATCAAGTGGGGTGGTGCGTTCGAAGGCTCTGAAGGCTATTAAACACTACGAGGTAGCGATCAAACTTGGACACAAAGTCACTACTTTAACCCTGGAAAAAGAATTTGTAGAAACAAAGCTGGAAATCTGTGAATCTATTTATGAATAGTTAAAGGCTAACCTTAAACTCTAGATTTGTTCGAGGTTGTTTAGCCTTTTGAGTCTTAGTTTGTAATATTTAACGATGTTTATGATCTAGACATCTTTTTTTTGGCATATTTTAATTTAATGGATGCCAAGTCTCGTTTCTCGACGAAAGATTACTCTCTCATCGTTTTACGTGCTTTCACAACAGGCCTATGTTTTTCTAAATATTTGTCGTTTATGTTAGACGTTCTATTGTCAAAAAATATTTTTCTCGACAAATTGTTAATGGCAAAACTTTGAATTTCTAAAATTTCAAGATATACACAATTAAGATACGAAAATGGCTCACTTGAGTTTGAATTTAAAACTTGGTTCTTCTTCTTCCCCCACAAGTTTTGGTATTAACCATTTTTCGAAAGGTATTTAGTAGGAACTAATTTACCTTCGACCTCTCTTGATTCTTACAATCTCCATCTAGAAATCATACATCCTGAAACGGCTTGTGCTGAAATATCAACAATGTAACCAAATTTTTGGCTTGTACCCATTTTTTTTCCATTCATCACCAATTGTTTCGATCACATCTTTTTCAATAACATCCACAATGGCTTCCACCATGTTACAACTTGCAACATCTGTGTACATTACGTCAGAGTCTTTTAAGGGATCAACATCCACTTGCATCTAAGGCTTTTTTTTATCCCCGAACTTTAGCATGCCTTCATTCAGAGCTATTTGAATTAAGTCCTGAAAAGTACACAATGTGAAGTCTTATGTCCCAAAAAATTATGATATTTACAAAACCCTCTCTTTTTACGTTCCTCTAGTGGTGGAATTTTCAAACCATTAGGTACCACCACTTGACCATCAGCAATTAAGAGATCAAAAATCTCATTGCATTTGGTTACATCGAACGTGTAAGTTTTGGGATTGCATTTATCATTGTGTTTCGACAAGATTTCTCCCATCGGGTGGCCTTAACACATTGCATGTATAAGGAGGCTCAGGTTTCAATTCAGCAAATTTAACCTCGCATTCTTTGACATCTTCTTAAGCTATGTCAAATTCTTGGTCGCTTTCATTTGTGTCAACATAAGCAACCTTTTCTCTTCTAAACTTATGAGTTCTAGCTTTTTCAGCCTTAGTCTTTCGACCTATAGAACTCTATTGGCCAACTGGACCATATCTCTCAAGTATTGAGTGTCTAATTTCTTTCTGATGAAATAATCTAGGCCATCAGTGGCCATTTCGACTAACTCATGTTCAGGCACTTGAGTAAAACACCTTCCTTTAACAATCTAAACATGTTCAAATAATCAGACATACTCAGTTGTTCATCTCCTGACACTTACTAATTTCTTTAGAATTATTTTAGATTTCCCCTCATGTAAAATTGTTCATGAAATAGCCTCTCTAATTGAGTTAAATGTTGAATGAAATGTGGTGCAAGCGTAGTGAACCACGTAAAGGCATTATTTGTAAGAGAATTTGGAAAGAATTTTAATCTCAAATTCTCATTGTTTGCAAGATCTTCGACCTTCATTAAATAATGTGTTATATGTTTAACAGTGGATTCACTTGTATCACTAGAAAACGTTGTAAACTTAGGAATTTTATAACTCCTAGGAAGTTCAGTTTGTAAAACATATTCCGATAAGGGAGATACAAAGTTTGGCCTATGTAAACCCAAGTTTAAGCCATTTTGAGCCATGATACTTTCAACCAAATTGGCTATATTATTATGTGCTACAATGTTCTATTGTTGGACATTTCTAACAACTTCGTCTGCATCATGATGCCTATCCACCAAAATTACCTTTGGATGCGCTTGTACCATTGGTTCGACTCGTTGAGGTCGAGGCACAAGTTGTTGTCTTTGAATGATAGATTCGACAATTTGCAGAGGTTGATTATTTTGGATTTGAGGGATATTTTGGATCTGAGGGTTCCGTTGATAGATAGTGTGTGGAAGGGCGAAGAAACCTGTTATTCTCCTCATTTGAGTGGCTAATGCTTGGTAACCCTGATTCGGATTCCGAATCAAAGGATTGAACATTGTACCAATTTGTTGTGTTAACAAATTAACCATTTCATGATTTCTCTCATCCATCTGTTGCCTAAACAACATCAGAGACTCCGTAGTTAAGGCTGGTGGAGATTTTCTGCCAAAAACACTAGAACTTGAAGGACTATGTATATTGAAGGGTGTAAATGGATTTGCATGTTTTGTAAATCCGTAATTGTTATAAAATATTTGCCACCATTGAAGTTGGCATACCGTACAGTTGTTGCATAGAGAAGTTTTGCATATTTATAACCATATCATCAAATCTAGCCCTAACTTGTGCGTTAGGAGAAGTAGGAACACTTGCAGACACGGGTACACCAACAGTAAATGGAGGCACAAAGGTCCCCATTTTTGGTTGTGTCATTGGAGCGGTTATAGTCGGAGCGGTTGTGGAAGCAGTTACTCCCATTTCCGTCGAAACCGGCATACCCATGGTTGCCCCCACGACCATTGATACACTAGAACCCACTGAAGGGGCATATGCCCGTGTAATTTGTGCTCGTGAAGAGGATTGTGATGATTGTGATGACATAGAAGCACCAGTGTGGGCGGAATTAGTCATTATCTTCAAAGCTTTACCACTTCTTAAATACATGCACAAAAAAGCGAATTTTTCATTAGAAAAAGTTTACTGAAAATAATTGCTAATTTTCAGAATAACTGTTTTCACAAGAAAGGTTTTTAGAAAACAAGTTTTTAGAAAAAGGTTTTAAATTTTTTGTGTGGAAGATTATGGCAATCTCTTCCAAAGGGTTTTTGGTTGAAAAATGCACAATGGAAATTTCTTCCAAAGGTTTATGAAAAAGTTTTGAACTACGAAGGCTAGTTTTGGTTACTACAAGCAGGATCAAACCAGAAATCCTAGGACATGTTGTGCATTTGTTTTTGAAGCGTTCATCGAGTTCATAGGTTGCTTTACGAGCAGGACGAGACCGTATGGCGTATTTCGACAGAAAAAGATTTTTAAAAGCAAAGTAAAGGCATTAAGTTTAAAATAGCATAAACTTAAAGTAAAGATAAAGTACAATGCATTAAAAATTAAGGTGGTTCGACAAATCCATTACATACATTTTTTATGACTCTTTTCTCTCGCGCCAGTACTTCGATTGTTTTAGAATTCTGTATAGGTAATTTGCGACCCGTTTTTCCTATGGAAAACTACTATTTATACATAGGAAAATAACTGGAAAAAGTATAATCGCACGACTAGCATTTATTTCATGTAGACAACCGCTTGTCTCCCACATTCTCCATTGAGGAAACCGATTCTCTTTGAAATTTGAATCTTTTGGCTTCAACGGAAGTTGCTTGACTTCGACGGTTTTGCATCCATGACTCGTTTCTTGTCGAACCATAAGGCTATCAGACACTTTCGCTCCAAGTGCAACATTTCGTCGAAACTCCTTAAGTTGAAGAAAATACTTCAATTCCTGCAAAGATAAAAGTCAACTAATGTTGACCATATTTAATGAGGCTAGTGAATGTGAAGGGATTTTAAGAGGGGTTTTTCAAAATTTTAATCCTCTTTGCGGAAGAAATCCCATTGAAACGGATCTTGATTAAATCATTAATCACAAATCAAACACATACTTAAACAATTTAAGGATTCATGTGTTTACCTCTTGAAGAGCAGAACCTTTGTAGTAGAATTGTTTCTGATCACGAGCAAAGCAAAGTAGCGATGCCTCTACTTAGTCCACACGAACAGAACTTCTCGATGACCGGTGCTAGCCAATTTCAACGAAGATTCAGAGAGAGCAAGATTTAGAGAGCGGCGGCTAGGGTTCAAAACTTTTGTGAATTAGTTTAAGCACTCACAAAAAGTTAGTAATGCTTCAGCACAAGGGTTCTATTTATAGAATCACTTGTGTGGCCAGCAAGACAACACTTAAGTACACCGTACCTTACGGTGCACCGCGTTTCTCTATTCCTTTTGTAAATTAAATAATGAAGTCATATTAAATTATTTAATTACTAATAAGTCTTATTATTTTATAAATAAGTCTCACTTATTATTTTATAAATAAGTCTTACTTATTTATTTCTCTCATTTATCTGCCCTTTGTGTGTGACCCTATAGGTTCTCGTAACGTTGGCAATAATATTAAATCACATCTATAATATTATAAACAGTGAGCGGGTATCTAGCAACACATCACTGCTACCCAAGTGACGAGAGTGTCATGTGATCTGACGAAACCTTTCTGTGATAATGTTCATGTGTATAATTACCCTTTTGCCCTCATGTCTATATTGAACACAAGGCATAGCATGTCACCCTTGTCCAGTTCAATATTGGGCCCTTAGACATTTCTCCTGTTATGTAGGAGGAGCAAATCCCATCTAGGTCACTCATGTCCCTTAGCATGATTCGTGGAGTACCCATCAACCAACTTTATAGTTATCTTGTTACAGACAACGTTTGAATGGTGACAAAGCACTCGACTCCAACATCTAGGGTACATAGTGGTTTCAGGTCAAAGGGTGGAATACGTCACTATCACTATGAGAATATCTTATGACACTTTTCATAACTTTTACTATGTAGTATTCTCATGGTGGGTCAATCCATTATAAATATTACTCCTAAGATTTATATCTATGTTAAGACTTAATAACTCTTTATCCATGATCTGTGAGATGTGATCATCAGTCTATCCACATAATAGTCTCTATGCTTTAATGATATCCCACTTCACAATAAAGCTTGACTACAGATACTTTTAGAATAGTGTCCTTATGTTTAATGGTGTCTCACAATTAAGTTATATTTAATGTTCCATTAAACGGACTAACTATTCTAAGGACTTTGTTATTTTGAAACAAAACAAAATCAACAAAGAAATGCCTTATTATTATTATTATTATTATATATTCACAATATATATTTATATCAATATCATGATACAAAGCCAAACTTAATAAATATAGATTGGCTATTAGGGCTTACTCCAACAATCTCCCACTAGCACTAAAAGCCAATCAAATATTAACTCAATATTTATTGTGTCAAGTGTTAGCATCAAGCAAACTCTGGGTATGATACTATTCTAGTAGATAATGAACCCTTTCCTATGTTGGTAGGTTACACTACTTTCAATTTCCACTTTTGATCTTCTATCAAAAGAAATTGAATTGTCAAAGTATACATTTGGATCATTGGTGAGATCAAGTTTTCATTGCTCGCAAGATTAAACCAATTTTACCTCAGATGAGATCAATGGAATCCGCAACGCAAGAAACATATGTTTTCACTCAGTTATGAGCTAAACAATCTAAATCATATATATTTGACATCTGTAATAGAAACAACAACTATATGTAGCTTGTACTTTTACAAATTTCATAGTTGATATCCTAGAATAACATTTATTCCAAATTACGATTTGGATATACTGTACACCGATATGAAAGTCAACATCATTGTAACTTATTTACAATGTTTCTCTCATCCGTGTTCAAGAAACAATCCATAGTCCTTTAAGACATCCAAGGATATTCTTGAATGTATTCTAGTGTCGAACACTATAATCAATTTTGGTACATATTGAAAATAATTTTTTCTAACCATGTCTTACATGTGTAGATAAATTGTTTTGGTAACTAGTATGTCATCCACATACTCCAGGAAACTAATATCAATGCTCCCACTAATCTCCTTGTGTGCACAAGATTTCTTTATTAATCAAGGTTTTCATAAAACTTCATTAATAAAACAAATAATTCAACTTCATGAAGCTTGTTCCAATTCATACATGAATTTTGTAATATATATACCTTTCTAGCATCCTTTGGATTAACAAAACCCTGCATATATGTCAAATACATATATAAGGTCATTCTAATTAAAGAATGCAACATCGTTATCCATCTCCTAGAATTCGTATTATATAACAATGACAATTAGGATCGTTAGATTTAAGAATTACGATGATTTAATAATTTCGTCATGATTTGCATCATGAGTTGCATGAAACCTTCTACAATCAATCATATCTTAAAAGTATTCATAATACCATCCATGTCAGTTTTCTACAAGAAAACTCACATTCATCTTATGAGTCATACTCATTTGGATGATATAACCAATATCCATATATGGTTTGTGTACATGGCTACTTTATAAGATCTCATGGCATATAGCAACTTCTCAAAGTTCAGGCCATTTACGACCTTCTAGTAAGTCGGGGCTCATCTTGTATGAACATCATATCACCTTGTCGAGTAATGACAAAATCATGTTCCTCATTCTAGTGATATGACATATCAGACTCATCTAGATCTTGTGCTACTTGAACTGGTGATTTAACAACAACCCTTTGTTGAATCAATTCGTGTTCCATTATTAGAGAGACGTGTATTTTGTGGCACTTGACTTAATTCAAGTTCTACATCACTACCACTGGCTCTTGCAGAGCCATACTCGTTGAAAATGAATACTCCAGTTCTAGCGACAAACAACTTTTGTCAAGGAAGAAGTTGTAGAAATAGTATCCTCTAGTTTCCTAAGGGCACCTCCACAAGTGTACATTCATTTAATTTTGAAGTTTTAGTTTATCTAATAAACCATATAACCTCAGATTATCATAAAGTCAAAACTAGGTACTCTTACCTCCATATCTAATATGTTGTCTTTATGATTACTCAATTAGAACTTGTTATGGGTGAAGAAAAACTGTAATTTACTTAATTTCAAGAGTCTTGAGTTATAATCAAACTATTTTAGATCGATTCATGTCAAACATGAAGCGATATAAATAATCATTATACTCATTAATCAAGCATTTACCATCACGACTTACTTGTATGGTCTTTATACTTTTCAAACTTATTCCTTTTACTTCATTGTTAAAATCTTTGAACAATTTCAATGTTTTCTTGAATCGTGTCAAATACACTTTGCTTATCTACTAAATGATTTAGTAATGTTAGATGAAGTAATAGAAACAAAATATCTAGCAAATATGTTTAGTTCTCCATATACATCTCATATGTATATAAACTCAAATAGACTACGTGTCCTTTCACCTTTGTTGGTGACCGGTATACTAATCTATTCTAATAGGTGAGATCACATCCTTCAAATGATATAAAATCAAATGAGTCCAATAGTCCATATTCATGGATTTTGGAAATGTGAATCACACTTGTTTGTACCAAACAGTGATGCTAATGATATACAAAAGGTTATAATCTTATTTGATCCTTTTCTCATATGTTATAGACCAGCTTATCAAGATCATAAAATTCAAATCCATTACTTGATTAGCATACTTATATAGGAAACATAATTTGCATAATAGGACAATGTTTGTCTATTATCCAACTACACAATCATTTTCTTGTCAATACAAGATTTATGATTTAATGCTTCTATTTTATATGGAATTTAATAACGTTTATTTGGTTCCATATCAAGTTAAATTTAAGTCCAAACATTAACTCCTATGTCATTGAAACAATTTGTTTCATTCTAGACGTAAGTGGACTCCACTTATAGTTAATGTCCCGCTTCTTTAAAACTCTATATTTCAACAAATATGAGATTAATCATCAAGTATCATATATTTATAATACAGAAGTAGAAATTTAACTTTCTATAACTATATGAGCAAATAAGAAGTCGTACTTCTATTTTAACTCTTTAACAGTTTTTCTCATTCTTAAGAACAATTCTTAATTTTGTACCAATTCAGAAACTCTTTCCTTAAGATTTTGTTCTTCATAAGAACATTTAACAGTATAATAAAATGCATATGCTAAAGAAATTCTAAATACAGAAAATAAATAAAATAAATGTATCATGATTGAAAAAACATATTTAATTAGGTCTTTAATTAAATATGCTCCCACTATTTTATTCAAAACAAATGACCTTCAACATTTGATTCGGAAAATCACATTGGAAGATTTTCTAGTGGGTTGAAATCCATATTTCACTTCGTTTTGAGTCAACGGGGGCTGATCACCCAAAACTTAGCTATTTAGGTAGGAACTTCTTCCAATTGTATCTCATACAACTTTCAAATCATTTGGGTGAATAACTCTTTACTCTAATCTATCATATGGATGTTCCCAAACATTACTTCTAAATTTATTTTAATCACATTAAAATAATTTAGTTAAGTTGGACCCAAAGAATAACAGTCGGGTAAATGAAAATACCGCACCGCAACTTACTAGTATAGAAAGTGCACTTCATGGAGGCAAAACCTACACATTTCGATATTAGTCTTGAAGGGTGTCATCCTTTGGAAAGCAATTAACATAATATTCTTTTGAAGTAAATATATATATATTTTAATCTTATTAAAATAATTTAGATCCAAAAATAACAGTCAGTAAATAGAATTACCGCACCACAACTTACTAGTATAGAAAGTGCACTTCACGGAGGCGAAACCTACACATTTCGATATTAGTCTTGAAGTGTGTTATACTTTTGAAAACAATTTACTTCATATTCTATTTGAAGGATTTTTATTTAGTTTAATCTCATTGACATGTGTATCTCATACACGCGTCTTTAAAGATGCATGACATTCATGCTCATAGAAAGCAAGTATATGAAACATTTAAAACATACATGCTAACATACATCTAAAACATGTTAAGCATACATCTCATACATGCGCTAACTAAACATACTTTTCATGCATCACATAAATAAAATAATAAACTAGGTAGTATGGTTATGACCTCCTATCGTGTAAGAATTAAATAAACTATTTTATTACAATTCTTTGACCCACGAGCAAGCTTCAAAAATTTCTCCATCGAAATCATCTTTTGGTGTTGTCTTCTCTTCAAATTGAGCATTTACATTATTTAACACTTAAATAAAATAAATAAAGTAAACCACGACACGCAGGCCGTATTTAAATAAAATAAATCACGACACGCAGGCCGTATTTAAATAAAATAAACAAACACCAAAATAAACTAAGGTCATAACCATATACCTTAAAATAAATAATAATAACTATTTATTATTTTAAACAATTTTATAATCAATCAAATTTAGAAATAATATTTTTGACCGAGATATATGTCATATAAAATTGATTCATATATATGTATATATTCATTTTGAAAATATTTTCAAAATCAATCGGATCATAAATAAAATTAAAATATGCAAATTTTAGGACCAAATCTAAAATATCATATCTAATATTGAAACTTTTTCAAAATCATGATCCTTTTAAATTAGAAATAAATTAGGATCGTTTATTACCTTTGCAAACAACTTTTGAAAAACAATCCAAAAGGTAGAATTTTTATTTACTTAATTATAGTAATATTGACACTCAATAATTATTATAATTAAATATGCATTATTTTGGCGACCAATTTGTTTCCAAAATAAATTATGGTGCTAAAATTAAGCAAATATTTTATTACCAAATTCAAAAGGTCATATGTGATATTGAAACTCTTTCAAAATATGATCTTTTAAAATTACTACCTTTCACCAATTTGAATAAATTAATTAAAATAAATAATTTCAAGAATTGCTTGTTTAACATGAACAACCGGATCTTTGATGCTTCACCAGATTCGGATATCGAAGCTCAATCTCACGAATTGTTCAAAGTCACAACAATCATCTTGAAAACAATTGATCAACCATAATAATACAACTCTTGTATAGTTAGGTACCCTAATACGACAATCAAATATCAATAGTTTTAACAATTATTTGTTCAGTATGGGCAACCGAATCTTTGATGCTTCACCAGAATCCAGATACTCGGATATCGAAGCTCAATCTCATGAATTGTCTACAAATTCACAATCAATTTCATAAAACCTATTGAACGAATGACATCATCAATATATCACATCTAATGATGTTGTATTAGAATCATATATTACATATATAATATTGATCAATCAATTTTAATTAATTCTTATTTAAAATAATAAAAATATTAACACTTAATATTGTCATTATTATCACCGGATTTTCATATATACAATAAGAGTAATTGAAGTTTCTATATGTCAAACATATATTCGAATCAAATATACATCATATATATATATATATATATATATATATATATATAACACTTTGTAGAATCTCTTTAATTAAACTTTTAAATATTGAAATATACTTCTTGGTAAATATGTAATACAAACTAATTTCATATAACTTCGACAAACATATCAGTAACGATTACTGAATATAAAATAAGACTACTTATTTCAATCAAGAATTTATCACATAAATAATTTGATACGAAATAAGTATACATAATTAGTTTGAATCAGATTCAATGATTTAATCATAACCGAAGCTCTGATACCATTGAAGAGATTTTAAGAGGGGTTTTTCAAAATTTTAATCCTCTTTGCGGAAGAAATCCCATTGAAACGGATCTTGATTAAATCATTAATCACAAATCAAACACATACTTAAACAATTTAAGGATTCATGTGTTTACCTCTTGAAGAGCAGAACCTTTGTAGTAGAATTGTTTCTGATCACGAGCAAAGCAAAGTAGCGATGCCTCTACTTAGTCCACACGAACAGAACTTCTCCGATGACCGGTGCTAGCCAATTTCAACGAAGATTCAGAGAGAGCAAGGTTTAGAGAGCGGCAGCTAGGGTTTCACAACTTTTGTGAATTAGTTTAAGCACTCACAAAAAGTTAGTAATGCTTCAGCACAAGGGTTCTATTTATAGAATCACTTGTGTGGCCAGCAAGACAACACTTAAGTACACCGTACCTTACGGTGCACCGCGTTTCTCTATTCCTTTTGTAAATTAAATAATGAAGTCATATTAAATTATTTAATTACTAATAAGTCTTACTTATTATTTTATAAATAAGTCTCACTTATTATTTTATAAATAAGTCTTACTTATTTATTTCTCTCATTTATCTGTCCTTTGTGTGTGATTCTATAGGTTCTCGTAACGTTGGCAATAATATTAAATCACATCTATAATATTATAAACAGTGAGCGGGTATCTAGCAACACATCACTGCTACCCAAGTGACGAGAGTGTCATGTGATCTGACGAAACATTTCTGTGATAATGCTCATGTGTATAATTACCCTTTTTCCCTCATGTCTATATTGAACACAAGGCATAGCATGTCACCCTTGTCCAGTTCAATATTGGGCCCTTAGACATTTCTCCTGTTATGTAGGAGGGGCAAATTCCATCTAGGTCACTCATGTCCCTTAGCATGATTCGTGGAGTACCCATCAACCAACTTTATAGTTATCTTGTTACAGACAACGTTTGAATGGTGACAAAGCACTCGACTCCAACATCTAGGGTACATAGTGGTTTCAGGTCAAAGGGTGGAATACACCACTATCACTATGAGAATATCTTATGACACTTTTCATAACTTTTACTATGTAGTATTCTCATGGTGGGTCAATCCAATATAAATATTACTCCTAAGATTTATATCTATGTGAAGACTTAATAACTCTTTATCCATGATCTGTGAGATGTGATCATCAGTCTATCCACATAATAGTCTCTATGCTTTAATGATATCCCACTTCACAATAAAGCTTGACTACGGATACTTTTAGAATAGTGTCCTTATGTTTAATTCTGTCTCACAATTAAGTTATACTTAATGTTCCATTAAACGGACTAACTATTCTAAGGACTTTGTTATTTTGAAACAAAACAAAATCAACAAAGAAATGCCTTATTATTATTATTATATATTCACAATATATATTTATATCAATATCATGATACAAAGCCAAACTCAATAAATATAGATTGGCTATTAGGGCTTACTCCAACAGAATGTACCAGCTACCACTCGCTACATGACCAAAATACCCCTTAGTTGAAAAATGACAAAAATACCATTCTAGGCCAAAAATCAACTAATCCCACATCAAATATACAGAAAGAAAAATAAGCACATACAAACACATATAAACGCATATAACAAATAATTAAATTAATTCTAGCTAAAAATGAGTTGTTACAACTCTCCCCCACTAAAAATAATTTTTGTCCTCGAAAATTACCTCAAGAAAACAACTCCGGATACGAAATTCTCATCATACTCTCCGATTCCGAAGTAGCACTCTCACCAGTTGATCCAACCCAAATTACCTTTACCAAAACGATATATTTTCCTCTTAAACGCTTGATTTCCTGATCTTCTATCCTAACTGGCTAAGTCTCAACAGTCAAATTATATCGTACCTCCAAATCATCCACTTGAATCACTTAAGACGGATCATACACATACTTTGTCAACTGAGATACATGAAACTGATGAGGTCAACTAACATTATTCTTAGCATGTTTTTCAGTCATTTTCAATAGGTCAACTGAGATAGGGTGTGCTATGAGTGTCCTAAGATTCATAGATGTGCTGACCTACTGGAACCTTGGCCTTCATTGACTTGGGAAAATCTGGAACGCCAATTTATGGTGAATGTAACACCCCGTTCACCCAACGACGTAATAATAAAGATAATTATATCAGAGTATTTCAACGACGGAGTATTACACTACTTTTCAAAATTTCATAAATAGGAATAAACTATTTATTTCAAAACAACATAAATTCTCATAAACTGCAGCGGAATAAATCTTCAAAAATTATAATTCAACGTCAACATAATCCTGGCACAAAGGCCTCAACAGTTATAAAATATTATTTTCAACAATAATAAACTCCCACGACACAGTCTTTTCATAGATAAGATACATAAAAGAATAAGGAAACATTCGCGACGACCCCCATCCTAATATGTATCAGAGCCCTAGACACAAAGCCAATCATCCTACTAATCTTCGTTACCTGCAAGTTACCCATAGGGAAGGCAACGTTTTCAAGCAGAAGGGGTGAGATACACGATCAATAATAAATATATATAATTCATCAAATCAATGAAACAACAACATCTTACAACAGACATTATTATTCAATTCATATATAATGTGAATAAATATACACATATATAATAGCAACATAATTATCTTCAACAACATTAAACAACAGCAGCAACAATGTCATTATCAGCAATGAACACCAACGACATGACCGACGACAACGACTACGACAATGCGACATCGACAACGACAAATGCCTTATGCATGTGGTACCATTTTACGCGCGTTGAATGCTAAGCATTCCAGGGCATAAGCCCCCAACATTTGGATGGTTAAAGCATCCCAGGGCATAAGCCCCCAACAGGTGAATGATAAACATTCCAGGGCATAAGCCCCCAACGGGTGTGAATGTTAAGCATTCCAGGGCATAAGCCCCCAACAGTTATGAGTATGCAAATGGACTCGACTTGTGTATATCAACATACAACTAAAACTACATCTACGACAACAACATATGTGCCTAATCATTTATGACACACTCCACAACTTAGTCAAAATCTGACACAACAACTCTTACGACAGAATTCATCAACAAAACACACATACATTAATCAACTACATTCATATCAGACCAAAACATTCTTCAAAAACAAGCAAGTGTGATCAATAAGGCATAAGCCAAATACTCATAAAACACTTCAACTAAATCCCTAATACCTAAGTTTGAAGTTGGGAAACAAACCATAAGTTTTGGACTAACTCAGAATTAGTTATGCTAAGTTTTCTTAAAATTTTCTGAATACCCTCTTGGACTATTTTTGTCATAACTCAAAATCTAAAAATAGTTTACACGTCAAACCAAGGCCATTAGAAAGCTAACTCAATTATCTACAACTTTCATGTTTACACCGAAAACTAATTCAAAATAGAAACGTGTGAAAAAGACACAAGAACGCGAAACTGAAAATACTGTCAGAGAGCATCTCGCTTAAGCGAGATTCACGCCGAAAGAAACCCCAATTTCGCTTGTGAGTTCTCTTGGGGCTCGCTTAAGCGAACTGGACCCCGTTTTTTGACGATTTCTCACCATTTTTCACCCAAAAACCCAAATTTTGATCCCTTAATCTCCCAAAATGATTTATAGTGATGTTTACAGGTCAAATAGGCAATATAGCAATCAAAACAACATAGGAACATGCATCAAACAACACAATTCATCCATTTTAGAAATTACACAAAAATTCTAAAACCTAGAAAATCAAGAACACCACAATTCATAAATTTTAAGAATTATATACATTATTAGTGAAAGGAATCCCACCCTTACCTTAATTCAGCAAAAATTGAAAGCCTACAGCAATTTTGATCCCTTCCTAGCACTTCTCCTAGCCTCTTGGTTTTTCTCCTCTTTCTCTCAAAAACTCTCTTTTTCTCTACTGTACGTGAAAATGTTTGTCTGACTCTTTCCTTACTAACTCCCAAAACATAACCCCCTTTTTCATTCCCTTAACTCCCACTTAATCCACATAATTACAATTAATCCTTCTTAATTCTAAATAAATATTATTACTACTTATTTCTACTTCTCATATTTTATTTTAAATAATAAAACAATTCTATAATAAAATAACACATAATATATATATATATCACACATGAATCATATATTTTCGCATAAAATCATATATATATATATATATATATATATATCAAATAAGTCATGCAAAATCATGTAATCAATATTCAAACATCATTTAAAATAATAGAATTAAAATGAGGTGTTACAACTCTCCCCAACTTATAGAATTTCGTCCTCGAAATATTACCTCAAGCAAACAACTCAGGATATGCCTCCTGCATCTTACTTTCCAACTCCCATGTTAAACTCTCACCAGCTGCTCCACCTTGTTCAAGTACACACACTCTCAGCAAATCCTCTAACGACTGAATCATTCTCTCCGACTGACCATCTGTTTGCGGATGATAAGCCGAACTCAATTTCAACCTTGAACCCAAAGCCTCTTGCAAGCTCTTCCAAAACCTCGAAGTGAACCTCGGATCTCTATCCGACACAATGCTTGACGGAACACCATGCAACTTCACAATATTATGAATGTAAATCTCCGCCAACTGAGCTACCAAATAACTAATATTGATCGGAATAAAATGTGCTGACTTCGTCAACCTATCGACAATAACCCAAATGGCATCATGCCCTCTTTGAGTATTTGGTAAACTCGTCACAAAATCCATAGAGATGCTATCCCATTTCCATTCCGGCACATCCAACGGTGTCAACAATCCCGCAGGCTTCTGATGTTCAACTTTAGATTTCTGACAAGTCAAACAAGCATAAACAAATTGCGCAACATCACGTTTCAATCCAGACCACCAAAACATTTTCTTTAAATCATGATACATCTTTGTAGCTCCCGGATGAATACTCAAGCTACTCCTGTGACTTTCTTCTAAAATCGACCTTTTCAACTCATCATTATCCGGAATGCAAATTCTGCCTTGGAACCTCAACACGCCTTGATCATCAACTTGAAAATCACCATCTGCAGTCTGATCACTAGCAACCATCAAGTCTACAAACTTGACATCAACTTTCTGCGCCTCTTTGATGCTATTCAAGAATTCACTTTGATCTTCAACATACCCAACTGCACACTCTGAGGTGCCTGTTCACAAACTATACTCAAATCCCTAAACTGCTCAAGCAACTCCAATTCCTAAATCATCATAGCAGACATGTGCAACGTCTTCCTGCGCAGAGCATCTGCAACCACATTCGCCTTACCTGGGTGATAGTTCAAACTAAAATCATAGTCCTTCAACAACTCAAGCCACCTTCTCTGTCTCATATTCAACTCCTTTTGATAAAATAAATATTTCAAACTTTTATGATCGCTAAACACCTCAAATTTGGAACCGTACAAATAATGTCTCCAAATTTTCAACACAAAAACTACAGCAGCCAACTCTAAATTGTGCATAGGATAATTCCGCTCATGGGTTCTCAACTGTCTCGAAGCATAAGCTACCACCTTACCATCTTGCATAAGTACACCACCTAAGCCTAACTTGGACGCATCACAATAAACAACAAAAGGTTCTTCTGGCTTCGGTAAAATCAAAATCGGAGCTGTCGTCAGCCGTTGCTTCAGCTCATTGAAACTATTCTCACACTGAATATCCCACACAAACGCTTTACCCTTACAGGTCAACTAAGTCAAAGGAAGTGCCAACTTCGAAAATCCTTCAATAAATCTACGGTAATAACCAGTCAAACCAAGAAAACTTCTAATCTCTATAACTGACTTAGGAGTCTCCCATTGTGATAGCGCTTCAACTTTCGATGGGTCAACAGCAATACCACTACCAAAAATAATATGGCCAAGAAAACTTACTTCACTTAACCAGAACTCACATTTCGACAACTCGGCATACAACTTCTTTTCTTTCAACACCTGCAAAACAATCTTTAAATGTTCTGCATGCTCCTCTTCAGTCTTAGAATAAATTAGAATATCATCAATAAACACAACAACAAACTTATCCAGGAAAGCATGAAAAATTCTGTTCATATACTCCATGAACACACCAGGTGCATTAGTAACGCCGAAGGGCATCACTTTATATTCATAGTGACCATATCGCGTCCTAAACGTCGTCTGCTGCATATCTTCATCCTTCACCTTGATCTGATGGTAACCTGATCTCAAATCAATTTTACTAAACACGCGAGCACCCACTAACTGATCCATCAAGTCATCAATTCTCGAAAGTGGATACCTATTCTTTATCGTCACTTTATTCAGCTGACGGTAATCTATACACAGCCTCATGCTACCATCCTTCTTCTTAACCAATAATATCGGCGCTCCCCAAGGTGAAACACTTGGTCTTACAAACTTTTTATCAAGTAGATCCTCCAACTGTTTCTTCAACTCCGCCAACTCAGCTGCTGACATACGGTAAGGAGCCATCGATACAGGCTTCGTACCCGGAACAAGATCGATTGAAAATTCTACCTCCCTTTCTGGCGGCACATCAGGAATCTCATCAGGGAAAACCTCTGGAAATTCATTTACAACGGGCAACCTATCAATTAACGCTTGATTCTCCACGGACAAATACGCCAACAAGGAAAACATCAAGTCTCCATCACATCCTAACTGCTTCAGCTACTTAGTAGATAAAAATTTTGCTCCACTCTCTTCTTCAGCAGAGGAAAAGTATATTGTCTTTCTAAAACAATCTGTATGGACATGGTTGTATTCCAACCAGTTCATACCAAGGATTACATCCATACCCGTCAACGGAAAACATACAAGATCAACCTCAAAGATTCTACACAACAATAACAAATCAGGACAACAAGGACAATACAAAATTGTCACACAACTCTACTAGGCTCGACTCGACTCTACTACTTGGCCGGACGGACCGACCTGCTCTGATACCAATTGTAACACCCCGTTCACCCAACGACGTAATAATAAAGATAATTATATCAGAGTATTTCAACGACGGAGTATTACACTACTTTTCAAAATTTCATAAATAGGAATAAACTAATTATTTCAAAACAACATAAAATTCTCATAAACTGCAGCGGAATAAATCTTCAAAAATTATAATTCAACATCAACATAATCCTGGCACAAAGGCCTCAACAGTTATAAAATATTATTTTCAACAATAATAAACTCCCACGACACAGTCTTTTCATAGATAAGATACATAAAAGAATAAGGAAACATTCGCGACGACCCCCATCCTAATATGTATCAGAGCCCTAGACACAGAGCCAATCATCCTATTAATCTTCGTTACCTGTAAGTTACCCATAGGGAAGGCAACGTTTTCAAGCAGAAGGGGTGAGATACACGATCAATAACAAATCAAGACAACAAGGACAATACAAAATTGTCACACAACTCTACTAGGCTCGACTCGACTCGACTACTTGGCCGGACGGGCCGACCTGCTCTGATACCAATTGTAACACCCCGTTCACCCAACGACGTAATAATAAAGATAATTATATCAAAGTATTTCAACGACGGAGTATTACACTACTTTTCAAAATTTCATAAATAGGAATAAACTATTTATTTCAAAACAACATAAATTCTCATAAACTGCAGCGGAATAAATCTTCAAAAATTATAATTCAACGTCAACATAATCCTGGCACAAAGGCCTCAACAGTTATAAAATATTATTTTCAACAATAATAAACTCCCACGACACAGTCTTTTCATAGATAAGATACATAAAAGAATAAGGAAACATTCGCGACGACCCCATCCTAATATGTATCAGAGCCCTAGACACAGAGCCAATCATCCTATTAATCTTCGTTACCTGCAAGTTACCCATAGGGAAGGCAACGTTTTCAAGCAGAAGGGGTGAGATACACGATCAATAACAAATCAAGACAACAAGGACAATACAAAATTGTCACACAACTCTACTAGGCTCGACTCGACTCTACTACTTGGCCGGACGGACCGACCTGCTCTGATACCAATTGTAACACCCCGTTCACCCAACGACGTAATAATAAAGATAATTATATCAGAGTATTTCAACGACGGAGTATTACACTACTTTTCAAAATTTCATAAATAGGAATAAACTATTTATTTCAAAACAACATAAATTCTCATAAACTGCAGCGGAATAAATCTTCAAAAATTATAATTCAACGTCAACATAATCCTGGCACAAAGGCCTCAACAGTTATAAAATATTATTTTCAACAATAATAAACTCCCACGACACAGTCTTTTCATAGATAAGATACATAAAAGAATAAGGAAACATTCGCGACGACCCCCATCCTAATATGTATCAGAGCCCTAGACACAGAGCCAATCATCCTACTAATCTTCGTTACCTGCAAGTTACCCATAGGGAAGGCAACGTTTTCAAGCAGAAGGGGTGAGATACACGATCAATAATAAATATATATAATTCATCAAATCAATGAAACAACAACATCTTACAACAGGCATTATTCAATTCATATATAATGTGAATAAATATACACATATATAATAGCAACATAATTATCTTCAACAACATTAAACAACAGCAACAACAATGTCATTATCAGCAATGAACACCAACGACATGACCGACGACAACGACTACGACAATGCGACATCGACAACGACAAATGCATTATGCATGTGGTACCATTTTACACGCGTTGAATGCTAAGCATTCCAGGGCATAAGCCCCCAACATTTGGATGGTTAAAGCATCCCAGGGCATAAGCCCCCAACAGGTGAATGATAAACATTCCAGGGCATAAGCCCCCAACGGGTGTGAATGTTAAGCATTCCAGGGCATAAGCCCCCAACAGTTATGAGTATGCAAATGTGTCGTACCCTAATTTTTGACCAGTTTATTTTTATTTTTTATTCGTACGTCGATCGTTGTTCAGCCGTTTGGTTGCGCGCTAATTTCCGTAATATCTACGTTTGTTCGTGTTTGCGGTCGTGGTTTATTTTTCGTGCGTCGTTTATATTTTAATATCGCGCGCGTATCATTTTCGTAATTTTTTTACTCGCGTTTGGTGCGTTTTTTAGCGTAGCGTAACGTTTGCGTTCGTAAAGTTCATTTTATTCACGTCGTTGATTTATCGTTTTAATTAGCGTAAAAGGCCGCATAATCTCAGTCGTATCAGACGAAATTTCGACAGAGAGGTATTTTAAAATACCTCATTTTTTGGTTCCGACGGGACATTTTTATTTTTATTTATTTAATTTTCGTCTTTCATTTTTAATCATTTATTTAGTTATTTATTTTTTCCATTTACTTACTTATTGTTATTTATTTACCAGTTTTATTATTTTATTTTCTTTTTTAGTCCTTGTCCACATGTCATTTTATCATTGGCCTAGTCCAGCTTTTTCTCCAAGTTTCAGCCAAGGGTATTTTGGTCCATTCCATGCATCAGGTACTTAGTGTGTCAGAATCAATCAGTCAGGCAGTCACCACTTTCCAATACACAAACAGATTCAGAAACAAAAAATCACAAGAAAACAGATCAAAAACCTCTTTTCACCAAGAACACCAAGAACACACCAAGAACAAATTTAAATTTCAAAATGATTCTCAGTGATTCATTGCAGAACCATCATCATTGAACCATTTTCTCTGCAATTCAAGTACGAATTCATCACCATTTGGTGACAAACTCAAGCACCGATCACAGAGAATCGATGAGAAAAGAAGAGAAAAATCCAAACCCTAGCCAAACACAAAACCGAATCCAGTACTCATAAGACCAAATTCATATCACAGTACCAAATCCAACAACAACATCACCAAATCCAAAAACCACCAACACACAGAAAACCGAAAACCACCAACACACAAAGAAAACCGAAAACCACAACAACAACAACACATCCGAACTCACCACAAATCCATCACCAAAACCGAATTCAAATCAAGAAATCGAACCAAACAACTCAAGGATTCAAAACCGAAAATAAAGAAGGAAACCGAATCGGAGTAAGATAAAGGCAAGGCAAGGAAAACCGAATCCGAACGTGAACAAAGGAGGAAGAAAAGTCCAAACCGAAACAGAGGAAGAAGAAGTTGAGGTAGTATTCTTGACTTTGTGTTTGTTTTCTTTGTGTTGTTCTTTGTTAGATCTAGGCTAGTTTGTAAACTTTTCGAAAAAACCAAGAGTGGATCCGTAAGGAGCAAGAGGAGAGGAAGGGTTTGAGATAAAAAATTTTAAAAAAGGAGGTGTTTCACCGCTCCGGCGCGGCGGCGCTCCGGCCGGCCACCGCGTCGGAGCAACCTCCGGTCACCCTCCCCCTTTCTTCTCCGGCGAGGCCAAACATAGAGAGAGAAGAGAGCTTTTCAGAATTGTGTTTTCTAGAGAGAGGAAAGGCTTGTAAAAATGAAGAAAAAGCCATAAAGAGCCTTTTATACTCATTTAAATGAGTGGGGCGGGTCACCCATTGGGTTGAACCAGCAACCCAACCCGCCCCAGCTTTATCAACCCAGCCCTTTGTTTTTTTTTCTTTCTCTTCTGTTTGCTATTTTTCACCCCATATTGCTGCCTGCACCCCCTCCCAGCACCTATTTTTGTAGCATTTCTTTATCATTTCATGCATTTTTTTTATTTTCATATGACCTTTGAACTTTGCTTCATGTATTTTTTTGTTTTGTGTCTTAATTTTCATATCATGCATTTTTATTTAGTCTATTCAAATTTTACTTCTTATATTTTAGTTCAATTTTAGGCTTTGAAGTAACATTTCATATTTTTCTTATTTTTGCCTAATGTTTTAATTTTTACGCATGTATTACCTTTTAATAGTTTGATTCCTATTTTATGCATTGTGTTTAATTAGTATCTCATATCATGCATAGTATAATCTACTTATTAATTTAATTGCAAACTCATGCATTTTTCTAACTAATATTTTCTCTTGTTAAAAAAAAACTCATGCATTTTTCTTACGTTTGATGTCATGCATTTTAGTTGGTAGTTATTCTCATATGTGATGTTCTTTTTATGCTTAATGTTTCGTTATATCTCATTTTGTATCATCTCTAGTATAATCTCATGCATCTTTTATTTGTTTTGTTATGTACTTATTTATTATACTTAGTATGTAATTAGGGAATTAATGTAATTTATTTTCGCGCATTTTTTTTTTTGAGACCATAGAATGTATTTAGGGTATGTAATATGTAATCGGCACACGCACTGACACGCGCACCGACACACCACTTTATTTATCGCTTTACGCTCTTTTATTTTTTTACTCCGCCGTTACGCGATTTCGTCGTTAGTTTAGAAAAATATTTTCTTCCAAAAAAAAAGTCAATCAAGTCAAATTCAAATTTCTTTCAAGTAAACCTTGGTATGTAATCCAAGTGTTTTTTTCCTTTTATTTTCCTTAATCAAATGTTAATTAATTTAATATCCACATTAGACATGGATTTCGTACAATTAAAATTAATCAACTTCATCGTATTTTCTTCTCATGCCTTGAGGCCTCTCATCTCTTCTTAAAATCTTTTCAAAAGATGTTAAAATCAATTCAACTCATCAAATAAGTTCTTTAGCCGAACTACTTGATTTTGATCCCGATTTATTTGGGTAAGTAGGCAAAGGGTTTCGACCCTTCCAAATCGATAAAATTAACAAAACATGCTTCTTCTTTCTCCCTTCTTTCACTTTAACTTTTAAACTCTTTTGATAAGTAAAATTAATTTAGCGCAAGATTAGAGAATAGGTAGAAGGTTCCTATGGGATACCATAGTCGGTTCGGGTGCCTAACACCTTCCCCAATCGAAATCAACCTCCGAATCCAAGGTCTATAAGGGTTTTTACTCACTTTTTCCCTTCCCGCGAATAAAAGTTGAGAGTTCAATGATTCAAGGTTCGAATCTAATCAATGATTTTGATACCCGAAAATCACGAGCACAGAAATGGCGACTTCACTGGGGACTTTTTGAGGGTTAAGCCTATTTTATCTTTCTTTACTTTTGCGCTTTATTTGCTTATGCTTTTGTAAATACGTGCCTAATTGTTTACTTTTTTTCGTGAGTGGCGAGATAAGTCCTACACCCGGGCTTGAGTGAAATATAAGATAGGAGTGGTAGAATCATAGTGACATGCCGAGAGTATTCTCGTGTGGTGGAACATGTGATATAACCACACTTAGCGGAGGATCTTGAAGTGATATACGTCGGCGTGTGTTGTCGCGCTTAGACATTATTGCTTTTAAGTTTCCGTCGAAGCTAAGGACCTTAGTTACCTTTAACCCATCTTGACCATTAGGATGTAGTGCGGTGGCTAACCAAGTGTTGTCTTGGTCTTAGTCGATACGCGATGCTACACTCAAACTAGACTCTCCTACGGACGCTGTTGGACCGGGTGTCGTCTCGGGAATCCAATAAAATTCGGAGGGGGTTGTAATTTGGGAACTGTGTTAGAACCCTGGTTACAAGTGCATCTGAAACCTTAGTCCTTACCAAATGGCGTGTTTACCCTCAGCTCCAACTTTGTGTACTTAACCTCACCATGTTTTCTATGTTCTTTAGCATAATCATGCATACATGCATTCATACATAGATACTCTTTTTGCATCCATTAAAACATCGAAGGACTTATGTAATCTCTTTTTTGTAAACATATTAGATATGGAAGGTGTTGTGAAGAAAATTGTGAAGAGGACTAAGAAGTATGATTTCAAGAAACCGGATTTGGAGAATTTAAGGAAGCTAGCGAGAAGGTTGACTAGCCCGGACCACTTTCGTGAGCGGTATGGTTATTTGCTTAGTATTCTCAAGACAGATATCGATGAAGGACTCCTCCATACTTTGGTCCAATTCTATGACCCACTTTATCACTGTTTTACTTTCCCGGATTATCAGCTTATGCCCACACTTGAAGAGTACTCTTATTGGATCGGTTTACCCATACTCGACAAAGTACCTTTCCATGGTCTTGAACCCGCACCCAAGTTTTCAACCATCGCGGCTGCTCTTCATCTTGAAATCTCCGAGATAAAAGCCAATCTTACCCTTAAAGGAGGTCTCCAATGCCTACCCTTCAATTTCCTCTACCAAAAAGCCACCACTTTCTCCGAGAGATCCAATGCCGATGCCTTTGAGGCCATCCTTGCTCTACTTATCTATGGTATTGTGCTTTTCCCGAATGTTGACAACTTCGTTGACATGAATGCTATCCAGATTTTCATTACCCAGAACCCTGTCCCTACCTTGCTTGCTGATACCTACTTGTCCATCCATGACCGTACATCTAAAGGACGTGGAGTTATCATTTGTTGTACACCCTTGCTCTACACCTGGTTTACCTCACATTTGCCTCGCCCTAAAATTCGATCTGAGTTCATTCCATGGTCAGAGAAACTCATGGCTCTCACCCCAGATGATATAGTGTGGTACAACTCGGCTTATGATACTGGAGTGATCATTGACCATTGTGGGGAGTTCTCCAATGTGCCTCTTCTTGGTATACACGGGGGCATCAGTTATAACCCGCTTCTTGCCAGACGTCAGTTCGGGTACCCTATGAGGATGAGACCAGCTTACCTCTTCTTATCCAGTGAGTTTTTCTTGTACAAGGAGGATGTTAATGATAAGAGAATGCAATTTGCGCAAGCTTGGCGATCCATTATCAGGTTGAACAAGAGCCAAGTGAAGTATAAGTCAAATGTAACTCATGAATCTTACGTCGATTGGGTCATTGATAGGGCTGCTCAGATAGGGATGCCTTACCCCCTGCTAAGATCTTTAACTGCAACTAGTCCAACAATACCAGTGCCTTTACCTCCTAAAACCATGGAGGAGTATCAGGCGCGTTTGGTTGAGTCAGAGCATGAAAGTGTTGATTGGAAAGAGAAATATCATGCAGCTAAGCGTGAGAATGACACTCTCATGGGTCTTTTAGAAGAAGAGAATTGGAAAAATCATAAGAAAGATCAAGAGATTGCTGAGCTGAAAGAGCGTATCAGGGTGAAGGATGCTATACTTGAACAGGTTCCCAGGAGTAAGAAGAAACGCATGGATTTCTTGCTGGTCCGCATTCAGATTTGGAGGAGTAGTCTGCTTCAAGAGCTTGAGATCTTCATCTTTTGTTTCTTTTTAGTGTATTTTCTTAGTTTTCTATTATGTACTTTGAAGTCTATCCCTTGGCTCAGTTTGTTAAAAGGGAATTATCTTGTATTTGTTTTTTAATGAATGTTTAGGGTTGTTATGTTTACAAAAAAGATTGTTTCTATAAGTTCTTCGATGAATCAAAAAAATTGCATTATTTTTGCATTTAGCATATCATGCATCATACTGCATCCATAAACTGTCAAAACTGAGTCTCATAATTCTCTCATTTCTGCCTCAGTCAAGGAAAGTGGCCCGGCGTATTCAGTACAAGCCTTCTCGCATCCACAACACTCGGGAAATTGTTAAAAAGAAGATGGATTTGATGGAACAAGAGAACAGGGATCTCAAAGAGCAGGTTATTACACTCAGAGAGGGGATGGATAAGTTAACAGTTATGATGGAAGCTATAATGGCCAATCAGGCACAAGCGGCAGCTACCCAGCCGATTCTTGATGTTATCCCGGTCCAACCAGTTCTTGATGCTCAGCCAATTCCTGTTGTTGTGTCTGCTGCGCATAATTCTCCTGTGGTTGTTTCGACTGCCCAGACTGGTCCTACGCAACCGATCCTTACTACTACGGCTGCTGGCACTGCACAGCCCACCCCGGCTGGTTTTTCTTTTAGAGATGCATCGAATATGTACAATGAAGGTCTTCGTCCTCCCGGTTTTGCTTATCACCCTCAGAACTACATGTCCAAAGAGTATCCTTGGAGTATGCCTCTTACAGCTAATGAAGGTGTACGCTTTGCTGGCCCAGAAATGCCAACTCCTTATGGACAACAAGCAACGCCGCTTTTTCATCATGGACAGTTATTCCCTCAAGCTGTCATGAATCACACGGCACCCATTGTGCACACTGCCCAACAAGATGAAGGACCAATCTATCATTCGGGTAGTGTAGTAGGAGATGACAGAATGGTAAGTCTGGAAGAGAAGTACGACGTAGTGCAGAAAGAACTGAAGGCTCTTCGTGGTAAAGACATCTATGGTCAGAATGTGCACGATCTTTGTTTGGTCCCAAATGTGGTACTGCCTCCCAAGTTCAAGACTCCGGATTTCGTCAAATATGAAGGGAACACTTGTCCACAGAACCTGGTTATGTATGTAAGGAAGATGACAGCCTACAAAGACAATGAACCTTTGCTCATTCATTGTTTCCAAGATAGTTTGACTGGTCCTGCACAAATATGGTATATGAATCTGAAGGGCATCACCACCTTTGAAGAACTGGCCAGGGCTTTCATACAGCAGTACAGGTATAACATACATCTGGGGCCCACCCGAAGGGAACTGCAAGCTATGACTCAAAAGGATAAAGAGTCTTTCAAGGAGTATGCTCTCCGCTTTATTCAAAAATCGGCCCAAGTCCGCCCTGCTCTGGAGGAAAGAGAAATGGCTGATCTTTTCTTTGAAACTTTGAGTCCCTACTACTCGGAGAAAATGATTGGTTGCGCATCGCAGAAGTTTACTGAGATGGTTGATGCGGGGGTTCGCATTGAAGATTTGGTCCGCAAAGGAATTTTGGCCAAAGAAGGTAGTGTATCAAGTGCTTCGTCAGGTGGGTCGTCTAATGGACCCAAGAAATTTGGAAACAGTTATCCAAAGAAGAGTGCTCAGGAAGTCAGTATGGTAGCCCAGGGTGGATCCCAGCCAATATATCCAAACTACCCTTTCATTGCCAATATTCCACCACCTTTCCCAGCTCCACAAAATCAACATTACCACCCACAAACGCCCCAGAGGCCTCCGCCATTCTATCCACCACTATATCAACAACCGTATCCGCAACCTTTATACCAACAACCATACTACCTACCACCACCTCAACAACAACAACCTCGTAATCGACCTCCACAACAGCCAAATCGCCTTCCCAGAAAAGAGTTTCCCCCCATACCCATGTTGTATGCAGACTTGCTACCCTCTTTATTAGCAAGGAATCTTGTGCAGACTAGGCAGCCTTCTCGTCTACAGAACCCACTACCTCCATGGCACCGTGCTGACCTTACCTATGCCTTTCACCAAGGGGCACCTGGGCATGATGTTGAGCACTGCTACCCGCTCAAAGAAGAAGTTCAGAGGTTGATTCAAAGCAAAGAGTTGTCCTTCGAGGACACCAATTCCAATACTCAGAATAATCCTTTGCCATCTCATGGACCGGCTGTTAATATGATTCAAGAGGATCAAGATTTGAGTCTAATTCTCAGGGCTCAAGATAACAGAACTCCTTTGGTCCCGATTCACGCCAAGATGTGCGAAGCCAACATGTTTAACCACGATCACGATGCTTGTGAAGTGTGTTCTGTGGATCCCCGAGGGTGTGAGAAAGTCCAGGAGGATATACAAGGACTGATTGACAGAAAAGAGCTGATTGTCAAGAAGGAATCTAGGAATGTTTGTGTTATTACCCCGGTGTTTAAGAACCTTGAGGTAGTCCGTGATAATGTGAAGTCAGACGTAACTCCTCTAGTGATCCGCTTGCCAGGACCTGTTCCCTATACTTCTCAGAAGGCCATACCCTACCGGTATGAGGCAACTATTGTGGAGAATGGTAAAGAGATCCCTCTGCACTCCGCAGATGCTGTCATAAATATAGCAGGTGTGGGCAAAGTAATGAGAAGTGGGCGTATTCTCCCCACTGTTGTGCGCAACGAGAATACTGCTCCGAATGTGCCAGTGCAGAATCTTGATAAGGGTAAAGGTGCTAGCCAACCTGAGGGGACCATTCAGGAAGGTAGTGATGAGATCTTGAAGCTGATCAAAAAGAGTGAATACAAGATAATCGATCAGTTGTTGCAAACCCCGTCCAAAATTTCCATAATGTCTTTACTTATGAACTCTGGAGCTCATAGGGACACTCTGATGAAGATTTTGGCTCAAGCATATGTGGATCCCGATGTTACCCTGGGGCAATTCGGGAGCATAGTTGGGAATGTAACTGCGTGTAATAACCTGAGTTTCAGTGATGAAGACCTCCCGGCGGAGGGAAGAAACCACAACTAGGCTTTGCACATTTCCGTCCTTTGTAAGTCAGACTCGTTGTCGAATGTGTTGATAGACACCGGTTCCGCCCTCAATGTGATGGCAAAAACTACTTTGGAAAGGTTGGCATACCGTGGCGCCCAATTGAGGCCAAGTGCAGTGATGGTAAAAGCATTCGATGGATCTAGGAAGTCGGTGATTGGGGACATAGATTTTCCTATCACGGTGGGCCCTCATACCTTCAAGGTCACTTTCCAAGTCATGGACATCCAAGCTTCATACAGTTGCTTACTTGGACGACCGTGGATTCATGAGGCTGGAGCAGTGACCTCCACTCTTCATCAGAGGCTGAAGTTTGTAAGTTGTGGAAAGCTAATAACGGTAATTGGTGAATCAGCCTTGTTGGTTAGTCATTTGTCTGCTTTCTCCTATATTGGTGCTGATGATGTAGAAGGAACTTCTTTTCAGGGGTTCTCTGCGGAAGAAGGAGCTGCTAAGAAGGGTGAGACTTGTATGGCCTCCTTGAAGGACGCCCGAAAGCTTGTACAAGATGGTAAAACAGGAGGTTGGGGTCAATTGGTACAGCTGCCTGAGAACAAGCGGAAAGAAGGTCTTGGTTTTTCTACCAGTCAATCGAGTGCAATTTTCAAGCCAGCTAAGGGCATTTTTCATAGTGCTGGGTTTATTCATGCTCCACCGGAAACTAATGCTATCATTGAAGATCAGTCAGAGGAGGTTGCACCTGTCTTTGTGACACCCGGAGGAGCCTGTTGTAATTGGATCGCTGTGGATATTCCTTCTGTGATGCATGTGTCTAAGTAATATGTTTGTCTACTTTTTTTCGTTTTTTTTAAGAAAACTCTTTTCGTCCTGCCCCAGACGAAAATGAAATCTTGTAGGGCTTTTGGCTTTATCTTCAAGTATTGTCGTTATTAATGAAAAACGTCGTTTCTATCATGACTGTTTTATTTTTATTTACTGCTTTTTCTGGAAAAATGGTAATAGAAAAATCCCAAAAAAAATTTCATTCTCTTTTTCTTTTTAAATCAATCAAATTCAAAAGTCTGCATTTACTCATTTACTAAAATCAATCATAAATCATGTGCAGACTGAACATACATAAGCCCGTTGAACACAGTGACCCTATGCTTCTGCCCAACTTTGAATCCCCTGTTTACGAGGCTATGGTAGAGGAGGATGATGAGATTCCTGATGAGATCAGATGGATGTTAGAGCAAGAGAAAAAGATCATTCAGCCTCATGAGGAAGATTTAGAATTGATCAATCTGGGTACTGAGGAGGATAGAAAAGAGATCAAGATTGGAGCGTCATTGGAAGTTACCGTTAAAGAAAAGGTAATTGAACTTCTCAGAGAGTACGCTGACATATTTGCTTGGTCATACAAAGACATGCAATGATTAGATTATGAAGTTGTAGAACATCGCTTGCCTTTGAAACCTGAGTGTCCTCCAGTCAAACAGAAGCTCAGAAGGTCTCATCCTGATATGGCTCTCAAGATCAAAGAAGAAGTACGGAAGCAGATTGATGCAGGCTTCCTAGTTACATCCGAGTATCCTCAGTGGTTGGCCAACATTGTGCCTGTTCCAAAGAAAGACGGTAAGGTTCGAATGTGTGTTGATTACCGAGATCTGAACAAGGCAAGTCCGAAGGATGATTTCCCTCTACCTCATATTGATGTATTGGTTGATAGTACTGCTCAATGCAAAGTTTTCTCCTTCATGGATGGGTTCTCTGGTTACAACCAGATCAAGATGGCTCCTGAAGATAGAGAAAAGACGTCTTTCATCACGCCGTGGGGCGCTTTCTGTTATGTAGTAATGCCATTTGGTTTGATAAATGCTGGTGCCACTTATCAGAGGGGTATGACCAAGATATTCCATGATATGATGCACAAAGAGATAGAAGTTTATGTGGATGGTATGATTGTCAAGTCTGGTACTGAAGAAGAACATGTGGAGTTTCTGTTGAAGATGTTCCAGCGTTTGAGAAAGTACAAGCTCCGTTTGAATCCTAATAAATGTACTTTCGGTGTCCGATCAGGGAAACTTTTGGGCTTCATTGTTAGCCAGAAGGGTATTGAAGTAGATCCCGACAAAGTCAGAGCCATCCGGGATATGCCCGTTCCAAAAACAGAGAAACAAGTCAGAGGTTTTCTCGGAAGACTGAATTATATTTCCAGGTTTATCTCTAATATGACTGCTACTTGTGGGCCGATATTCAAGTTACTCCGCAAAGATCAAAGGATTGTTTGGACGGAAGATTGTCAGAAAGCCTTCGACAGTATCAAGGAGTATTTGTTAGAACCTCCAATTCTTGTCCCTCCAGTTGAAGGAAGACCGTTGATCATGTACTTGACTGTGTTAGAAGATTCCATGGGTTGTGTACTCGGACAGCAAGATGAAACTGGTAGAAAAGAGCATGCAATCTATTACTTAAGCAAGAAATTCACAGATTGTGAATCCCGATACTCGGCACTTGAGAAGACTTGTTGTGCTTTAGCCTGGGCTACCAAACGTCTCCGGCACTATATGATCAATCATACCACTTGGTTGATATCCAAAATGGATCCAATCAAGTATCTCCTGGAAAAGTCTTCAATATCAGGAAGGATCGCTCGTTGGCAGATGTTGTTGGCCGAGTTTGATATTGAATACCATACTCAGAAAGCAATCAAAGGGAGTATCCTAGCAGATCACTTGGCTCATCAACCGGTTGAAGATTATCAACCTGTTAAGTTTGATTTCCCTGATGAAGAGGTCATGTATTTGAAGATGAAAGATTGTGATGAACCATTGTTTGGTGAAGGTCCAGATCCTGAGTCTGAATGGGGTTTGATATTTGATGGGGCCGTTAATGCTTATGGCAATGGAGTTGGGGCAGTCCTTGTCACACCTGAGGGTACTCACATCCCTTTTACTGCAAGGCTACGATTTGACTGCACAAACAATATGGCAGAATATGAAGCTTGCATCATGGGCATTGAAGAAGCAATCAATATGAGGATTAAGAATATTGACATATGTGGAGATTCAGCTTTGGTGATTAATCAGATCAAAGGGAAGTGGGAAACTCACCATGCTGGTCTGATCCCGTACAGAGATTATGCAAGACGGTTGTTAACTTTCTTTAACAAAGTGGAGTTGCGTCACATTCCCCGTGATGAGAATCAGATGGCAGATGCTTTGGCTACCTTGTCTTCGATGATCAAAGTAAATCGTCACAATGATGTGCCATTAATCAGTGTGCAGTTCCTTGAAAGGCCCGCTTATGTGTTTGCAGTTGAAGTACTTGCTGATGGTAAGCCATGGTTTCATGATATCAAGGTTTTCCTTCAAACTCAAGAGTATCCGCCTGGGGCATCTCACAAAGATAAGAGGACTTTGAGAAGACTGTCTGGTAATTTCTTCCTGAATGAAGATGTATTGTACAAAAGGAACTTTGATGCAATGTTGCTCAGGTGTGTGGATGAACATGAAGCAGATTTGTTGATGCATGAGATACATGAAGGTCCCTTTGGTACTCATTCCAGTGGACATGCAATGGCCAAGAAAGCATTGAGGGCAGGTTATTACTGGATAACGATGCAAGCTGATTGTTATAATCATGCCAAGAAGTGCCACAAATGTCAGATTTATGCAGATAAGAGCCATGTACCACCATCTATGCTCAATGTTATCTCTTCTCCGTGGCCTTTCTCCATGTGGGGCATTGATATGATTGGTCGGATTGAACCAAAAGCTTCTAATGGACATAGTTTCATACTAGTGGCTATTGATTACTTTACCAAGTGGGTCGAAGCGGCATCTTTCGCCAATGTGACCAAGCAAGTAGTGGTTCGGTTCATCAAGAATAACATCATCTGCCGTTATGGTATTCCTAACAAGATCATCACGGATAATGGTACAAATTTGAACAACAACATGATGAAAGAATTGTGCGATGACTTCAAGATTGAACATCACAACTCTTCTCCATACAGACCTCAGATGAATGGTGCGGTTGAGGCTGCAAATAAGAATATCAAGAAGATTGTGCAAAAGATGGTGGTTACCTACAAAGATTGGCATGAGATGTTACCCTATGCTTTACATAGATATCGTACCTCAGTGCGTACTTCAACAGGGGCAACCCCGTTCTCTTTGGTATATGGTATGGAAGCAGTGCTCCCTGTGGAGGTGGAAATCCCATCTTTGAGAGTCTTGATGGAGGCTGAATTAACTGAAGCTGAATGGTGCCAGAGTAGGTATGATCAATTGAATTTGATTGAAGAGAAACGCATGACCGCTTTGTGTCACGGACAACTATATCAGTCAAGGATGAAACAGGCGTTTGACAAAAAGGTTCATCCCCGTGAATTCAAAGAAGGAGACCTTGTGATCAAGTGTATCAAATCTTTTCAACCAGATCCCAGGGGCAAGTGGTCTCCGAATTATGAAGGTCCTTATGTGGTCAAGAGAGCTTTCTCTGGTGGTGCTTTAATCCTTACAAATATGGATGGAGAAGATTTACCTCGTCCGGTGAATTCTGATGCAGTCAAGAAATACTTTGTCTAAAGATATATGAAAAGAACAGCTCGGTAGGTCGAAAACCCGAAAGGGCGGCCTAAACCAAAAAAGAGCGTCTCGGTAAGTCGAAAACCCGAAAGGGCGGCTTAGGCAAAAATTAGAGACAAAAAAAAAAGAAAAAAAAGAATTGAAAAAAGAGTTTATCCTGATAGGTCGAAAACCCGAAAGGGCGGCCTATGCAAAAGTTAAGGACTATGACAAAGTAACTGCATCAGATCAAGCATCACCCATTTGGGGCACCTTAGCTGTCAGAAGTCCTCCGACACTAAAGCATCTAAACAGTGGTTCAAAGTTGTTAAGGAATGTAGTGGTTATTGTGTTCAATGTACCTTCCCATGTAATTACCATTTTCCAACTTTTGTAATCCGTGGAGCCATGCCTTTGGCCGGTTACCACCCTATTACATTAATTTGAGCCGGTGCACTCTTTTGGAATTCTTGTTTATTCTATATGCAAAATTTTCTTCTTCCATTTTTAATGTCAATACTTGAAGTAAAAACTTTGAAAATTTCTTGCACTTTTTATGTTTTCTTTTGAAAAAAACAAAAAAATGACAAACATATTATCTGTAGGTTCATATATCATGGAAACATATGTCAAACATCCATTCAAACACAGGTGAATTCAACAGAGTGGATCATAGTCTTGCAAAAAGCAAAAAAGTAGCAAAAAAAGAAAAGCTCGCTAAGTCGAAAACCCGAAAGGGCGGCTTAAGCCAAAAATGAGCGTCCCGGTGGATCGAAAACCCGAAAGGGCGGTCCAGGCAAAAATTAGGGACATACAAAAAAAAAGAATATATTCCCGGTGGATCGAAAACCCGAAAGGGCGGTCCAGGCAAAAGTTAGGGATTTCAAAAAAAAAAGAGAAAAGAATACAAAAAAAAGCAATGACTATGTGAAGCACGATTTTTAGAAAGTATTTGGGTTCAGTTTAGAAATGGCGACCTCAGCCAGGTTTTTGTGTTATGTGGTCCTTACCCAGCTTTGGTTTGGCTAACGGGTGGTACCTCGATTGTGTTTTGATTCATCTCCAGTGATATTATCCCCAGTGAAGAATGCTAAGGGGCGGCACTGTAATACCGGGTCACTATCCTTACGACCTGCCCAATCTTGTCTCGTCAGTTTTACCAGTATATTTTCATACATGTTTCATTCATTCATGCATACATATCATGCATACTGATATCATTCATATGCATTTTACCTGTGTGTCGTACTCTGTACGTATCCAGTAAAATTTGTTCATTTCGGTCTGTTTATCAGTTAAGTTTCTTTCAAGTGGCAGGTCCCACCTTTCAATTTTCCCCAGTATCCTGTTTAGTCTACTTTTCGTACAAAGAATATTCATTGGTACCCTGTATTTTGTTTAGCAAAGTTACATCAGTAATAGTAACGCATCACCAGTATTTTAGTTCGTATGTTCGTCATTACCCCAGTAAAGGTAATTGACAGTTTTACCCTTCGTATGTTCGTCGTTACCTCAGTAAAGGTAATTGACAGTTTTACCCTTCGTATGTTCGTCGTTACCTCAGTAAAGGTAATTGACAGTTTTACCGTTCGTATGTTCGTCATTACCCCAGTAAAGGTAATTGACAGTTTTACCCCTTCGTATGTTCGTCATTACCCCAGTAAAGGTAATTGACGGTTTTACCCTTTCGTATGTTCGTCATTACCTCAGTAAAGGTAATTGACAGTTTTACCCTTCGTATGTCCGTCATTACCCCAGTAAAGGTAATTGACAGTTTTACCCTTTCGTATGTCCGTCATTACCCCAGTAAAGGTAATTGACAGTTTTACCCTTTCGTATGTTCGTCGTTACCCCAGTAAAGGTAATTGACAGTTTTACCCTTTCGTATGTTCGTCGTTACCCCAGTAAAGGTAATTGACATTTTTGTCCTTCGTATGTTCGTTATTACCCCAGTAAAGGTAATGACCAGTATTTCTTTTCGTATGTTCGTCTTTACCCCTGTAAAGGTAATAGACATCTTTTTCTCCCCAGTAACATTTTATTTGGTCCTCGAGTTAGTGTTTTAGTCGTCATTGCATTCGTACTTGCATAACAGACAACTCATATCATCACATCCATAGAACTTTCTCGATTTCTGAGATTGGTCAAAAATTGATGTACTTGATATTTAAGTCTCTCCGACACGTCATTTCAAAAATCTTCGTCTTTTTAAATCCTCGTGACGGAGAAACTTAAATAGGGGCATCTGTCGTACCCTAATTTTTGACCAGTTTATTTTTATTTTTTATTCGTACGTCGATCGTTGTTCAGCCGTTTGGTTGCGCGCTAATTTCCGTAATATCTACGTTTGTTCGTGTTTGCGGTCGTGGTTTATTTTTCGTGCGTCGTTTATATTTTAATATCGCGCGCGTATCATTTTCGTAATTTTTTTACTCGTGTTTGGTGCGTTTTTTAGCGTAGCGTAACGTTTGCGTTCGTAAAGTTCATTTTATTCACGTCGTTGATTTATCGTTTTAATTAGCGTAAAAGGCCGCATAATCTCAGTCGTATCAGACGAAATTTCGGCAGAGAGGTATTTTAAAATACCTCATTTTTTGGTTCCGACGGGACATTTTTATTTTTATTTATTTAATTTTCGTTTTTCATTTTTAATCATTTATTTAGTTATTTATTTTTTCCATTTACTTACTTATTGTTATTTATTTACCAGTTTTATTATTTTATTTTCTTTTTTAGTCCTTGTCCACATGTCATTTTATCATTGGCCTAGTCCAACTTTTTCTCCAAGTTTCAGCCAAGGGTATTTTGGTCCATTCCATGTATCAGGTACTTAGTGTGTCAGAATCAATCAGTCAGGCAGTCACCACTTTCCAATACACAAACAGATTCAGAAACAAAAATCACAAGAAAACAGATCAAAAACCTCTTTTCACCAAGAACACCAAGAACACACCAAGAACAAATTTAAATTTCAAAATGATTCTCAGTGATTCATTGCAGAACCATCATCATTGAACCATTTTCTCTGCAATTCAAGTACGAATTCATCACCATTTGGTGACAAACTCAAGCACCGATCACAGAGAATCGATGAGAAAAGAAGAGAAAAATCCAAACCCTAGCCAAACACAAAACCGAATCCAGTACTCATAAGACCAAATTCATATCACAGTACCAAATCCAACAACAACATCACCAAATCCAAAAACCACCAACACACAAAGAAAACCGAAAACCACCAACACACAAAGAAAACCGAAAACCACAACAACAACAACACATCCGAACTCACCACAAATCCATCACCAAAACCGAATTCAAATCAAGAAATCGAACCAAACAACTCAAGGATTCAAAACCGAAAATAAAGAAGGAAACCGAATCGGAGTAAGATAAAGACAAGGCAAGGAAAACCGAATCCGAACGTGAACAAAGGAGGAAGAAAAGTCCAAACCGAAACAGAGGAAGAAGAAGTTGAGGTAGTATTCTTGACTTTGTGTTTGTTTTCTTTGTGTTGTTCTTTGTTAGATCTAGGCTAGTTTGTAAACTTTTCAAAAAAACCAAGAGTGGATCCGTAAGGAGCAAGAGGAGAGGAAGGGTTTGAGATAAAAAAATTTAAAAAAGGAGGTGTTTCACCGCTCCGGCGCGGCGGCGCTCCGGCCGGCCACCGCGTCGGAGCAACCTCCGGTCACCCTCCCCCTTTCTTCTCCGGCGAGGCCAAACATAGAGAGAGAGAAGAGAGCTTTTCAGAATTGTGTTTCCTAGAGAGAGGAAATGCTTGTAAAAATGAAGAAAAAGCAATAAAGAGCCTTTTATACTCATTTAAATGAGTGGGGCGGGTCACCCATTGGGTTGAACCAGCAACCCAACCCGCCCCAGCTTTATCAACCCAGCCCTTTGTTTTTTTTCTTTCTCTTCTGTTTGCTATTTTTCACCCCATATTGCTGCCAGCACCCCCTCCCAGCACCTATTTTTGTAGCATTTCTTTATCATTTCATGCATTTTTTTTATTTTCATATGACCTTTGAACTTTGCTTCATGTATTTTTTTGTTTTGTGTCTTAATTTTCATATCATGCATTTTTATTTAGTCTATTCAAATTTTACTTCTTATATTTTAGTTCAATTTTAGGCTTTGAAGTAACATTTCATATTTTTCTTATTTTTGCCTAATGTTTTAATTTTTACGCATGTATTACCTTTTAATAGTTTGATTCCTATTTTATGCATTGTGTTTAATTAGTATCTCATATCATGCATAGTATAATCTACTTATTAATTTAATTGCAAACTCATGCATTTTTCTAACTAATATTTTCTCTTCTTGTTAAAAAAAAACTCATGCATTTTTCTTACGTTTGATGTCATGCATTTTAGTTGGTAGTTATTCTCATATGTGATGTTCTTTTTATGCTTAATGTTTCGTTATATCTCATTTTGTATCATCTCTAGTATAATCTCATGCATCTTTTATTTGTTTTGTTATGTACTTATTTATTATACTTAGTATGTAATTAGGGAATTAATGTAATTTATTTTCGCGCATTTTTTTTTTGAGACCATAGAATGTATTTAGGGTATGTAATATGTAATCGGCACACGCACTGACACGCGCACCGACACACCACTTTATTTATCGCTTTACGCTCTTTTATTTTTTTACTCCGCCGTTACGCGATTTCGTCGTTAGTTTAGAAAAATATTTTCTTCCAAAAAAAAAGTCAATCAAGTCAAATTCAAATTTCTTTCAAGTAAACCTTGGTATGTAATCCAAGTGTTTTTTTCCTTTTATTTTCCTTAATCAAATGTTAATTAATTTAATATCCACATTAGACATGGATTTCGTACAATTAAAATTAATCAACTTCATCGTATTTTCTTCTCATGCCTTGAGGCCTCTCATCTCTTCTTAAAATCTTTTCAAAAAATGTTAAAATCAATTCAACTCATCAAATAAGTTCTTTAGCCGAACTACTTGATTTTGATCCCGATTTATTTGGGTAAGTAGGCAAAGGGTTTCGACCCTTCCAAATCGATAAAATTAACAAAACATGCTTCTTCTTTCTCCCTTCTTTCACTTTAACTTTTAAACTCTTTTGATAAGTAAAATTAATTTAGCGCAAGATTAGAGAATAGGTAGAAGGTTCCTATGGGATACCATAGTCGGTTCGGGTGCCTAACACCTTCCCCAATCGAAATCAACCTCCGAATCCAAGGTCTATAAGGGTTTTTACTCACTTTTTCCCTTCCCGCGAATAAAAGTTGAGAGTTCAATGATTCAAGGTTCGAATCTAATCAATGATTTTGATACCCGAAAATCACGAGCACAAAATGGACTCGACTTGTGTATATCAACATACAACTAAAACTACATCTACGACAACAACATATGTGCCTAATCATTTATGACACACTCCACAACTTAGTCAAAATCTGACACAACAACTCTTACGACAGAATTCATCAACATAACACACATACATTAATCAACTACATTCATATCAGACCAAAACATTCTTCAAAAACAAGCAAGTGTGATCAATAAGACATAAATCAAATACTCATAAAACACTTCAACTAAATCCCTAATACCTAAGTTTGAAGTTGGGAAACCAACCATAAGTTTTGGACTAACTCAGAATTAGTTATGCTAAGTTTTCTTAAAATTTTCTGAATACCCTCTTGGACTATTTTTGTCATAACTCAAAATCTAAAAATAGTTTACACGTCAAACCAAGGCCATTAGAAAGCAAACTCAATTATCTACAACTTTCATGTTTACACCGAAAGCTAATTCAAAACAGAAACGTGTGAAAAAGACACAAGAACGCGAAACTGGAAATGCTGTCAGAGAGCATCTCGCTTAAGCGAGACAAATCTCGCTTAAGCGAGATTCACGCCGAAAGAAACCCCAATTTCGCTTGTGAGTTCGCTTGGGGCTCGCTTAAGCGAACTGGACCTCGTTTTTTTACGATTTCTCACCATTTTTCACCCAAAAACCCAAATTTTGATCCCTTAATCTCCCAAAATGATTTATAGTGATGTTTACAGGTCAAATAGGCAATATAGCAATCAAAACAACATAGGAACATGCATCAAACAACACAATTCATCCATTTTAGAAATTACACAAAAATTCTAAAACCTAGAAAATCAAGAACACCACAATTCATAAATTTTAAGAATTATATACATTATTAGTGAAAGGAATCCCACCCTTACCTTAATTCAGCAAAAATTGAAAGCCTACAGCAATTTTGATCCCTTCCTAGCACTTCTCCTAGCCTCTTGGTTTTTCTCCTCTTTCTCTCAAAAACTCTCTTTTTCTCTACTGTACGTGAAAATGTTTGTCGGACTCTTTCCTTACTAACTCCCAAAACATAACCCCCTTTTTCTTTCCCTTAACTCCCACTTAATCCACATAATTACAATTAATCCCCCTTAATTCTAAATAAATATTATTACTACTTATTTCTACTTCTCATATTTTATTTTAAATAATAAAACAATTCTATAATAAAATAACACATAATATATATATATATATATATATATATCACACATGAATCATATATTTTCGCATAAAATCATATATATATATATATATATATATATATATCAAATAAGTCATGCAAAATCATATAACCAATATTCAAACATCATTTAAAATAATAGAATTAAAATGAGGTGTTACAGTGAATGGCAAGCTTGTTTTGTGTGGATCTCGAGTGGGTGAAATGCTTACTTCTACAAGTGGTGCAATTGGTGTAATCCTTAATGCGTCACAATCTGATTTCGATGCTTCATTTGTCACTAAGAACCCTGCATTTAAGTTGGAATCAAAAGACTTTATTCATGTTCAATATTACAAAAATTCATTAGTGCTCCAAGAATAGCCATTTTCTCTTATCGTGGCCCAAATCCTTTGGTTCGAGAAATTATGAAACCAGATATAAGTGCCCCTGGAGTAGAATTCTTGGCTGCATATTCACCTTTAATGTCACCCTCAATGGGTCCGAGTGACAATAGAAAGATTAAGTACAACATATTATCTGGAACCTCTATGCCTTGCCTTCATGCTACAAGAGTTGTTGGATATGTGAAATCATTTCATCCAGATTAAGTACTATCCTTCAAATCGTTAAACGAGAAACAATCGATTGTTGTCAGTGTTGTCGGTGGAGAAAAATCAAATCAAACTTTGTTTTCCTCCTCATTTGTTTTGTCAGATGGTACCCACAATGTCAAGAGTCCTGTCGTTGTGCAAATAATATATGTTTAGTCGGCCATGTTATATTGTTATGGAAAACTAAATAAAGTATTATTGAGTATTCAATTATGATACTCTCAAAGTCTACAATTGTTCCTTCTTTTTTTATGAAAGTAGTTGTTCATGTTTATATATGGGCTAAAGTGCACTTTTCACCCCTTAAGTTTTAAAAAGTTGCGATTTTGGCCCCCTATGAAAGAAAATGACAAAAGTGACCCCCTATGTTTAGGGAAATATGCTTTTTTGACCCCCTAACATAAGAGAAATATGATCTTTTAACCCCTTCTCAAAAAGTTGCGATTATGACCCCTTTTTTGGGACACGTGGCGTCTTCCTAGCAATTTTGGAACGAAAGGGACCAAAATTGTAATTTTTTTAAATAGGGGGCCAAAATCACAACTTTTTGAAACTTAAGGGGTGAAAAGTGCACTTTAGCCTTATATATATTAATAATCAAATATAAAATAAACATAAATTAAAACATAATAGAAAGTTAAGACGATGATGGTATAATAACTCATGTGCAGCTAATTTTATCTTGATCTAATTTGATATTATTTAATAATGAATAGTTATTAATTAAGTGGTACAAATGACCAATTTAAAGTTTTTAAGAAAAAATATATTATTAACCTATCCTACTAGTGTAAAATCATATTAAGCATGATGCATGAATTCAACATAAACCCATAGACACACACATATTATCTTTTGAGAAATCATTTCTCTTGAGTTATTAGCTTAGTGCTGAGACTTTAGCCTTATTTGTAAAATTTTCTTTAAAGTCACTTTGATTAATAAAAATATTATGATAACATTAATTTTTTCATTGGAGTATGCAAAGTTTTTGTAATAACGACGATAACACTAATGGTTATAAGTGTGTGTGTTTATATATATATATATATATTAAATACTATTTGATTATTCTACAGTAGAATTAAAATTATTGAAATTAAAATAAGTTTTTTGAGTCAATTTTATTTTATGAAAGTTAAACAAAAGGTTTTGCTGAGAATTTGAATAAAAAAACCATAATAAACAACCAATATTTTTTTTTAATTTTTTTTATCATTGAGCATCTAGAAACAAGAATAAAAATCATTAAATTACATATTTTATTACGTGTTTTTAAAAACTAGTGTTACCCATTGAAAAATTTAAAATTGAGGAAATATAAATGAATAAAATTATAAAATTAATAAAGATAGCGTGATGAGATGAATGTAGGAAATTGTAGAAAGGAATACAAAAACGTGATGGCATGATGAGAAAAAGATAAAGGTTGAAAGAGACTCTAAAAATCACATTTGCTTACATAAAAAGTTGTAAATTAGAAGGGAAAAGGAATAAAAAAAACTAAAATGAAGGATAAAGTGAACATGATGAGAACGTGGTATAGTTGTCAAAAGGAATAAAGGCAGCGTGCTGCCATGATGAAAGGTGGGAAAAAAGCAGTAGATTTTGAGAAATGTTGTTTAAAATAAAATGTGTAGATATGAAGTTACCAATGTGGGCCCAATTACTTTGAGATAAAACCTACATTATAAGTGGTGTGACCAAGATAAGTTTTACCTAATAAAATAGCGAATGTTAAAGTTTGTGTTGAAAAGAGATTGAACTATTTGAATATTTAACATATATTAAATAATTATAAATATATAAGAAAAAAGAAAGGTAATAACATCACACTTTTACTAAATTAAAGTAATCAAATATTTGGATATTAATTAACATTATTGGAAAGGGTAAGTTATTGAGTTTTTTTTTGTTGTTGACAAAAGGGTAAGTTATTGCGTGGTAGTTATTAGATGGTCAAATTGAAAAACAATGATTAATATTAAATGAAAATTTGACAGGTTCGTTTATTTCGTATCAAAATATTTTTATGTGTATATAAATATATTGTTTTATTTAATCTTATATTTTATTTTAATCTAGTTTTAACTTATACAAAATTATATATATATATTAATATTATCTTGAGTTGCTAGGGTAATGGTTAAATCTTAGCCTTGTGACTCCAAGCTACATAGTTCTAATCTTTCAAGAGACTTGTAAAATTTTCTATGTTTCTAAAAATTAGTGTTCCCTATTGAAAAGTTTAAAAGTTAATAAATATAAATGAGTAAGAAAAATTAAACACGGATGAAGGTAACATGACGAGAAGAGGAGAGAAATGTAGAAAGGAATAAAGGTAGAGTGATGTCATACTGAGAAAAAGGAAAAAGTTTAAAGTGGCTCTAAAAACCACGGCCCCCTGGAGAAAAGGTTAAACATGGGGAAAGAGAAAGAAAAAAAAAAGTTACACGGATAAAGATAAAGATAAAGATAACAGGAAAAAGGAAAAAGTTGTAGAAAGAAATAAAGGTGGCGTGATGCATGATGAGAAGAGAGAAAAGGTTAAAAGGTGCTTCAAAAACCAACCTTTAACCAAAAAAGGTTGAAAGTGCACGACTGGAATGAAATAAAGGTATTGTGATGAATCAATGAGAAAAGGGAAAAATACGATGATGTTGGTAACTGTTTCTTAAACTACACATGTTGTAGATGACAAGTTACTAATACGAGTCAAACACTTTCAAAATGGGTCCAACATAAAATATGAGACTCATATAAGTTGTTTAATTCATAAAAATAGTGAGTGTTATAGTGAGTATTGAAAACAGAGTGATAATAACATTTCTCTTAAAAATCACTCCCTCCCTGCCATATCGAGTGACCTATTGAAATATTTAATAAAAAATTTAAAAAAGGTTACCCCGAAAGAGAGATAACGATATTATTACTAAATTATAACCTAATAAATTATTTGGCTAGTCAATATTATTATTATCACTAGCAAGTGCCCGTATTTCCACTCTTTTTATTATGCTATCGTTTAAAAATTATGAACGGTGTATTTTTTTCTGAAATTTTAATTTTGATTAACACTAAAAATATAAATTTTTGTTACTTTCAAGTTATAACAAACCAAACTAACCATGATTACATATTTCAATGGCACCAAAAATATAACAAAAAATATAATTTAAATTCTTTTATTAATGATACCAACAACATTTTTTATTATAAAAAAAGTTGTTTAAGGGGTATAACTGGGATAATGTAAAAGTAAGTAAAAATATATTCATCTAGTTTGTTACACTTTTTAAATGATAAAGGAAAAAAATCTCACATATATAAAATCATATCGTGTTTGTTACATTTTTTTAATATTTAAGTTTATTCTTATCTATTTGTTACATGTGTTATTTGTATTGAAAATTGAAGGTATTTTTGGAAAGAAAAATCCAACCCAAAAGAGCTGGAAGGGGTTGTTTAGGAAAAATGTAATTAATAATGCATTAAAAATTGAAAAGATTATTTATTTTGGGACAACATAGTTTAACAAATTGGTCACTATTATGGAATTAAGGGAGTAACTTTTATAATTTACAAATCATATAAACTTCTGGTCATTATTATATATATATATATATATATATATATATATATATTAAATACTATTTGATTATTCTACAGTAGAATTAAAATTATTAAAATTAAAACAAGTTTTTAGAGTCAATTTTATTTTATGAAAGTTAAACAAGAGGTTTTGCTCAGAATTTTAATGAAAAAACCATAATAAACAACCAAAATTATTTTTAATTTTTTTTAAAAACTAGTGTTCCCCATTGAAAAATTTTAAATTGAAGAAATATAAATGAATAAAATTATAAAATTAATAAAGATAAAGTGATGAGATGAATGTAGGAAATTGTAGAAAGGAATACAAAAGCGTGATGGCATGATGAGAAAAAGATAAAGGTTGAAAGAGACTCTAATAATCACATTTGCTTACATAAAAAGTTGTAAATTAGAAGGGAAAAGGAATAAAAAAAAACGGGAATGAAGGATAAAGTGAACATGATGAGAATATGGTATAGTTGTCAAAAGGAATAAAGGCAGCGTGCTGCCATGATGAAAGGTGGGAAAAAAAACCGTAGATTTTGAGAAAAGTTGTTTAAAGTAAACATATGTGTAGATGTGAAGTTACCAATGTGGGCCCAATTACTTTGAGATAAAGCCTACATTAAAAGTGGTGTGACCAAGATAAGTTTTACCTAATAAAATAGCGAATGTTAAAGTTTGTGTTGAAAAGAGATTTAACTATTTGAACATTTAACATATATTAAATAATTATAAATATATAAGAAAAAAGAAAGGTAATGACATTGACACTTTTACTAAATTAAATGAATCAAGTATTTGGATATTAATTAACATTATTGAAAAGGGTAAGTTATTGAGTTTTTTTTTGTTGTTGACAAAAGGGTAAGTTATTGAGTGGTAGTTATTAGATGGTCAAATTGAAAAACAATGATTAATATTAAATGAAAATTTGACAGGTTCGTTTATTTCGTATCAAAATATTTTTATGTGTATATAAATATATTGTTTTATTTAATCTTATATTTTATTTAAATCTAGTTATAACTTATACAAAATTATATATATATTTATATTATCTTGAGTTGCTAACGTAATGGTTAAATCTTAGCCTTGTGATTCCAAGCTACATAGTTCTAATCTTTCAAGAGACTTGTAAAATTTTCTATGTTTCTAAAAATTAGTGTTCCCTATTGAAAAGTTCAAAAGTTAGGAAATATAAATGAGTAAGAAAAATTAAACACGGATGAAGGTAGCGTGACGAGAAGAGGAGAGAAATGTAGAAAGGAATAAAGGTAGAGTGATGTCATACTGAGAAAAAGGAAAAGGTTTAAAGTGGCTCTAAAAACCACCGCCCCCTGGAGAAAAGGTTAAACATGGGGAAAGAGAAAGAAAAAAAAAAGTTACACGGATAAAGATAAAGATAAAGATAACAGGAAAAAGGAAAAAGTTGTAGAAAGAAATAAAGGTGGCGTGATGCATGATGAGAAGAGAGAAAAGGTTAAAAGGTGCTTCAAAAACCAACCTTTAACCAAAAAAGGTTGAAAGTGCACGACTGGAATGAAATAAAGGTATTGTGATGAATCAATGAGAAAAGGGAAAAATACGATGATGTTGGTAACTGTTTCTTAAACTACACATGTTGTAGATGACAAGTTACTAATACGAGTCAAACACTTTAAAAATGGGTCCAACATAAAATATGAGACTCATATAAGTTTAATTCATAAAAATAGTGAGTGTTATAGTGAGTATTGAAAACAGAGTGATAATAACATTTCTCTTAAAAATCACTCCCTCCCTGCCATATCGAGTGACCTATTGAAATATTTAATAAAAAATTTAAAAAAGGTTACCCCGAAAGAGAGATAACGATATTATTACTAAATTATAACCTAATAAATTATTTGGCTAGTCAATATTATTATTATCACTAGCAAGTGCCCGTATTTCCACTCTTTTTATTATGCTATCGTTTAAAAATTATGAACGGTGTATTTTTTTCTGAAATTTTAATTTTGATTAACACTAAAAATATAAATTTTTGTTACTTTCAAGTTATAACTAACCAAACTTGTAACACCTCATTTTAATTCTATTATTTTAAATGATGTTTGAATATTGGTTATATGATTTTGCATGACTTATTTGATATATATATATATATATATATATGATTTTATGCGAAAATATATGATTCATGTGTGATATATATATATATATATATATATATATATATATATATATTATGTGGTATTTTATTATATAGTTGTTTTATTATTTAAAATAAAATATGAGAAATAGAAATAAGTGGTAATAATATTTATTTAGAATTAAGGGGGATTAATTGTAATTATGTGGATTAAGTGGGAGTTAAGGAAAAGAAAAAGGGGGTTATGTTTTGGGAGTTAGTAAGGAAAGAGTCAGACAAACATTTTCACGTACAGTAGAGAAAAAGAGAGTTTTTGATAAAAAGAGGAGAAAAACCAAGAGGGCTAGAAGGAGAGCTAGGAAGGGATCAAATTGCTCTAGGCTTTCAATTGTTGCTGAATTAAGGTAAGGGTGGGATTCCTTTCACTAATAATGTATATAATTCTGAAAATTTATGAATTGTGGAGTTCTTGGTTTTCTAGGTTTTAGAATTTTGTGTAATTTCTAAAATGGATGAATTGTGTTGTTTGATGCATGTTCCTATGTTGTTTTGATTGCTATATTGCCTATTTGACCTATAAACATCACTGTAAATCATTTTGGGAGATTAAGGGATCAAAATTTGGGTTTTTGGGTGAAAAATGGTGAGAAATCGTCAAAAAACGGGGCCCAGTTCGCTTAAGCGAGCCCCAAGCGAAATTCCAAGCGAAATTGAGCTTGCTCTCGACGTTACGTTCGCTTAAGCGAACCACCCTTCGCTTAAGTGAACTGCACAGTAACATCATTTCTTGTTTCGTGTTTTTGTGTCTTTTTCACACGTTTCTGTTTTGAATTAGCTTTCGGTGTAAACATGATAGTTGTAGATAATTGAGTTAGCTTTCTAATGGCCTTGGTTTGACGTGTAAACTATTTTTAGATTTTGAGTTATGATGAAAATAGTCCAAGTGGGTATTTAGAAAATTTTAAGAAAACTTAGCATAACTAATTCTGAGTTAGTCCAAAACTTATGGTTAGTTTCCCAACTTCAAACTTAGGTATTTAGGAATTTAGTTGAAGTGTTTTATGATTATTTGGCTCATGTCTTATTGATCACACTTGCTTGTTGTTGAAGAATGTTTTGGTCTGATATGAATGTAGTTGATTAATGTATATGTGTTATGTTGATGAATTCTGCCGTAAGAGTTGTTGTGTCAGATTTTGACTAAGTTGTGGAGTGTGTCATAAATGATTAGGCACATATGTTGTTGTCGTAGATGTTGTTGATTTGTATGTTGATATACACAAGTCGAGTCCATTTGCATACTCATAACTGTTGGGGGCTTATGCCCTGGAATGCTTAGCATTCACACCCGTTGGGGGCTTATGCCCTGGAATGTTTATCATTCACCTGTTGGGGGCTTATGCCCTGGGATGCTTTAACCATCCAACTGTTGGGGGCTTATGCCCTGGAATGCTTAGCATTCAACGCGCGTAAAATGGTACCACATGCATAATGCATTTGTCGTTGTCGATGTCGCATTGTCGTAGTCGTTGTCGTCGGTCATGTCGTGGGTGTTCATTGCTGATAATGACATTGTTGTTGCTGTTGTTTAATGTTGTTGAAGATAATTATGTTGCTATACATGTGTACATTTATTCACATTATATATGAATTGAATAATGCCTGTTGTAAGATGTTGTTGTTTCATTGATTTGATGAATTATATATATTTATTATTGATCGTGTATCTCACCCCTTCTGCTTGAAAACGTTGCCTTCCCTATGGGTAACTTGCAGGTAACGAAGATTAGTAGGATGATTGGCTCTGTGTCTAGGGCTCTGATACATATTAGGATGGGGGGTCGTCGTGAATGTTTCCTTATTCTTTTATGTATTTTATCTATGAAAAGATTGTGTCGTGGGAGTTTATTATTGTTGAAAATAATATTTTATAACTGTTGAGGCCTTTGTGCCAGGATTATGTTGACGTTGAATTATAATTTTTGAAGATTTATTCCGCTGCAGTTTATGAGAATTTATGTTGTTTTGAAATAAATAGTTTATTCCTATTTATGAAATTTTGAAAAAAAGTGTAATACTCCGTTGTTGAATTACTCTGATATAATTATATTTATTATTACGACTGTTGGGAGAACGGGGTGTTACAATTGGTATCAGAGCAGGTCGGTCCGTCCGGCCAAGTAGTAGAGTCGAGTCGAGCCTAGTAGAGTTGTGTGACAATTTTGTATTGTCCTTGTTGTCCTGATTTGTTATTGTTGTGTAGAATCTTTGAGGTCGATCTTGTATGTTTTCCATTGACGGGTATGGATGTAATCCTTGGTATGAACTGGTTGGAATACAACCATGTCCATATAGATTGTTTTAGAAACACAGTATACTTTTCCTCTGCTGAAGAAGAGAGTGGAGCATAATTTTTATCTACTAAGCAGCTGAAGCAGTTAGAATGTGATGGAAACTTGATGTTTTCCTTGTTGGCGTATTTGTCCGTGGAGAATCAAGCAGTAATTGATAGGCTGTCAGTTGTAAATGAATTTCCAGAGGTTTTTCCTGATGAGATTCTTGATGTGCCGCTAGAAAGGGAGGTAGAATTTTCAATCGATCTTGTTTCGGGTACGAAGCCTGTATCGATGGCTCCTAATCGTATGTCAACAGCTGAGTTGGCAGAGTTGAAGAAACAGTTGGAGGATCTACTTGATAAGAAGTTTGTAAGACCAAGTGTTTCACCTTGGGGAGCGCCGATATTATTGGTTAAGAAGAAGGATGGTAGCATGAGGCTGTGTATAGATCACGTCAGCTGAATAAAGTGACGATAAAGAATAGGTATCCACTTCTGAGAATTGATGACTTGATGGATCAGTTAGTGGGTGCTCGCGTGTTTAGTAAAATTGATTTGAGATCAGGTTACCATCAGATCAAGGTGAAGGATGAAGATATGCAGAAGACGGCGTTTAGGACGCGATATGGTCACTATGAATATAAAGTGATGCCCTTCGGCGTTACTAATGCACGTGGTATGTTCATGGAGTATATGAACAGAATTTTTCATGCTTTCTTGGATAAGTTTGTTGTTGTGTTTATTGATGATATCCTAATTTATTCTAAGACTGAAGAGGAGCATGCAGAACACTTGAAGATTGTTTTGCAGGTGCTGAAAGAAACGAAGCTGTATGCCAAGCTGTCAAAATGTGAATTCTGGTTAAGTGAAGTAAGTTTTCTTGGCCATATTATTTCTGGTAGCGGTATTGTTGTTGACCCATCGAAAATTGAAGCGGTATCACAATGGGAGACTCCTAAGTCAGTTACAGAGATTAGAAGTTTTCTTGGTTTGGCTGGTTATTACCGTAGATTTATTGAAGGATTCTCGAAGTTGGCACTTCCTTTGACGCAGTTGACCTGTAAGGGTAAAACTTTTGTGTGGGATATTCAGTGTGAGAATAGTTTCAATGAGTTGAAGCAACGGTTGACGACAGCTCCGATTTTGATTTTACCGAAGCCATAAGAACCTTTTGTTGTTTATTGTGATGCGTCCAAGTTGGGCTTAGGTGGTGTACTTATGCAAGATGGTAAGGTGGTAGCTTATGCTTCGAGACAGTTGAGAATCCATGAGCGGAATTATCCTACGCACGATTTAGAGTTGGCTGTTGTGGTTTTTGTGTTGAAAATTTGGAGACATTATTTGTACGGTTCCAGATTTGAGGTGTTTAGCGATCATAAAAGTTTGAAATATTTATTTGATCAAAAGGAGTTGAATATGAGACAGAGAAGGTGGCTTGAGTTGTTGAAGGACTATGATTTTAGTTTGAACTATCACCCAGGTAAGGCGAATGTGGTTGCAGATGCCCTGAGCAGGAAGACGTTGCACATGTCTGCCATGATGATTAAGGAATTGGAGTTGCTTGAGCAGTTTAGAGATTTGAGTATAGTTTGTGAACTGGCACCTCAGAGTGTGCGGTTGGGTATGTTGAAGATCAACAGTGAATTCTTGAATAGCATCAAAGAGGTGCAGAAAGTTGATGTCAAGTTTGTAGACTTGATGGTTGCTAGTGATCAGACTGCAGATGGTGATTTTCAAGTTGATGATCAAGGCGTGTTGAGGTTCCGAGGCAGAATTTGCATTCCGGATAATGATGAGTTGAAAAAGTTGATTTTAGAAGAAAGTCACAGGAGTAGCTTGAGTATTCATCCGGGAGCTACAAAGATGTATCACGACTTGAAGAAAATGTTTTGGTGGTCTGGATTGAAACGTGATGTTGCGCAATTTGTTTATGCTTGTTTAACTTGTCAGAAATCTAAAGTTGAACATCAGAAGCCTGCGGGATTGTTGACACCGTTGGATGTGCCGGAATGGAAATGGGATAGTATCTCTATGGATTTTGTGACGAGTTTACCAAATACTCAAAGAGGGCATGATGCCATTTGGGTTATTGTCGATAGGTTGACGAAGTCAACACATTTTATTCCGATCAATATTAGTTATCCGGTAGCTCAGTTGACGGAGATTTACATTCATAATATTGTGAAGTTGCATGGTGTTCCGTCAAGCATTGTGTCGGATAGAGATCCGAGGTTCACTTCGAGGTTTTGGAAGAGCTTGCAAGAGGCTTTAGGTTCAAGGTTGAAATTGAGTTCGGCTTATCATCCGCAAACAGATGGTCAGTCGGAGAGAACGATTCAGTCGTTAGAGGATTTGTTGAGAGTGTGTGTACTTGAACAAGGTGGAGCTTGGGATAGTCATCTACCGTTAATAGAGTTCACGTACAACAACAGTTACCATTCGAGTATTGGTATGGCACCATTCGAAGCTTTGTATGGTCGGAGGTGCAGAACCCCTTTATGTTGGTTTGAGACTTGTGCTCGTGATTTTCAGGTATCAAAATCATTGATCGGATTTGAACCTTTAATCATTGAACTCTCAACTTTTATTCGCGGGAAGGGAAAAAGTGAGTAAAAACCCTTATAAGACCTTGGATCCGGGGGTTGGTTTCGATTGGGGAAGGTGTTAGGCACCCGAACCGACTATGGTATCCCATAGGAACCTTCTACTTATTCTTACTTTTGCGCTAAATTAATTTTACTTATTAAAAAAAAATTAAGAGTTTAAGTGAAAGAAAAGAGAAAGATGAAGCATGTTTTTGGTTATTTTTATTGATTTGGAAGGGTCGAAACCCTTTGCCTACTTACCCAAATAAATCGGGATCAAAATCAAGTAGTTCGGCTAAAAAACTTATTTGATGAGTTGAATTGATTTTAACATTTTTTGAAAAGATTTTAAGAAGAGATGAGAGGCCTCAAGGCATGAGAAGAAAATACGATGAAGTTGGTTAATTTTAATTGTACGAAATCCATGTCTAATGTGGATATTAAATTAATTAACATTTGATTAAGGAAAATAAAAGAAAAGACACTTGGATTACATACCAAGGTTTACTTAAAAGAAAATTGAATTTGACTTGATTGATTTTTTGAATAAAATATTTTTTTCTAAATTAACGATGAAGTCACGTAACGGCGGAAAAATAAATAAGCATAAAGCGATAAATAAAGTGGAGTGTCGGTGCGCGTGTCAGTGCGTGTGCCGATTACATATTACATACCCTAAATACATTCTATGGTCTCAAAAGAAAAGAAGGAAAAATAATGCGCGAAAATAAATTACATCAATCCCCTAATTATACACACTAAGTATGATAAATAAATACATAACAAAAATTAAAAAAAAGCATGAGATTATACTAGAGATAATGCAAAACGAAATATACCGAAACATTAAGCATAAAAAGAACATCACATACTAGAATAACCACCAAATAAAATGCATGACATTAAGCATATTTAAAAAAGTATGAAACACAAATTTTCGAAAAGAAATGTTAGTTAGAAAAATGCATGAGTTTGAAATTAATAGGTAAACTATACAATGCATGATACTTGAAATGCTAATTAAACAAAATACATAAGATGGGAATTAAACTATTAAAAAGTAATAAATGCATAACAATTAAAACATTAGACAAAAATAGAAAAATATATGAAATGTTACTTCATAGCCTAAAATGAATTAAAACATAAGAGATAAAATTTAAATAAACAAATAAAAAAATGCATGATATGAAAGTTAAGACACTAGTAAAAATGCATGAAATATAATCCAAATCTTATGTGAATTAATTAAAAAAGATAGATGCATGAAATTGAAAAAAAACGAAAGTTACTACAAAAATGCAGGGGGGGGTGCAGGCAGTAGAGCACAATGGTATGAACAGCAAGCAGATGAGGGAAGGAAGGAAAAAAAAAGCTGGGCTGGGTCAAAAAACAAAGAAGCTGGGCGGGTTGAAGGTAACCGGTTCGGTTTGACCCGAACCGGTTTGAAAAAAAGTAGTATAAAACATTTTTTTAGGCTTTTCTTCTCATTTCCTCCCATCTTCCTCTCTCTAAAAAAACAGAAGTTCTCTCCCCCTTCTCTCTAAGCCTCGCCGGAGAAGAAAGAGGAAGGATGACCGGAGATGGCTCCGACGCGGTGGCCGGTCGGAGCACCACCGCGCCGGAGCGGCCAACTACCTCCTTTTTTAAAAAAATTTGCACCAATCTTCTCCTCTCCTTCTTCTCCTTCTAGATCCACTCTTAGTTTTTCCAAAGCCACATATACCAGTACTAGATCTACACAAACAAAATAGAGAAAAAAATAAAATTAAATCTCTACCTCTTGCTTGCGTTTTTTGTTCTTTCTTTTCCGTTGAGATTCGATTCTGTTTTGCTTGAAACGGTTCAGCTTTGCTTGAAACGGTTTGTTCCTTTTTCGTTTTCGTTTTTTTTGGTCCGAAAATAGCTTCTACTTTTGTGTTTTAATTCAAAACGGATTTTGGGTGTTTATGAATATTTGGATGGTTTGATTGAGGTTTGATTTTGGATCTGAAATGTTGTTGTTGTTTGGATATGGATGAAATTTCGAAAAAAAAAAAGGTTACTGGAATGATGATTGGGTGAAGTTCATGATGAACATTCATGAATGTTCATGAGTTTTTTTATTTTTGTGTGGTTTTGATTCTGAAAAATGAGAGAGAGAAAGAGGTTGGTGTTTGTGGCCATTTTTGGAATGTGTGTCAGGCCTTTTTTGAGCCAATCAATGCCAATCAAATCCAAATCAATGCTGATCAATGCTGTTTAAATAGTGACCAATTATGGTTGAGATGAAAAAAGATTGGACAAAAACGCCCCTGGCTTGGGCAGCACCCTATGAATCTGTACAAAAATGACTGAAAAAGGGCTATTGGATAAAAATAAAAACATAATATTAATTAGTTAAATAAATAAAACGAAAATGACTAAATAAAATAAAAGAGAACTAGTTAAAATAAAAATTATACAGTAATAAATGAAAAACTAATAAAATAAAAATAATAACAGTAAAAACTCAAAAAATGTCCGATCGGAACTGAAAATGAGGTATTTTAAAATACCTCCCTGCCGAAATTTCGTCTGATACGACTGAGATACGTGGCTTTTTTACGCTAATTAAAACAATAAAACGACGACGTGAATAAAACGAATTTTAAGAACGCAAACTTTACGCTACACTAAAATACGCACAAAACGCGAGTAAAAATTACGAAATTAATACGCGAGCGACATTAAAATAAACGACGAACGGAAAATAAACGCGACCACAAGTATGAACAAAAGCAGATATTACGGGAATTAGCGCGTGAACGACCAACTGAAGACGATCAACGTACGAATAAATAAAAGTAAATTGGTCAAAAATTAGGGTACGACAAGACTGGTGAAAGTGTGGTGTTGGGACCAGAGATTGTTCAGCAGACTACAGAGAAGGTCAAGTTGATAAGAGAACAGATGAAAGCGTCGCAGAGTAGACAGAAGAGTTACCACGACAAGCGTAGAAAGGATCTTGAGTTTCAGGAGGGAGACCATGTGTTCTTGAGAGTCACTCCTATGACTGGTGTGGGTCGGGCATTGAAGTCTATGAAGCTAACTCCGAAGTTTATTGGTCCGTATCAGATATCTGAGAGGATTGGAACGGTGGCATATAGAGTGGGTTTGCCACCACATCTTTCGAATTTGCATGATGTGTTTCATGTGTCGCAGCTGCGGAAGTACGTAGCGGACCCTTCACACGTTATACCGAGGGATGATGTGCAGGTTAGAGACAACCTTACGGTGGAGACCTTACCGTTGAGAATTGATGATCGCAAGGTGAAGAAGTTGAGAGGCAAAGAGATACCTCTAGTGACGGTTGTTTGGGGAGGAGTAACTGGTGAAAGTCTAACTTGGGAGTTGGAGAGTAAGATGCATGAGTCTTTTCCTGAGTTGTTTGCTTGAGGTAATATTTCGAGGACGAAATTCTATAAGTTGGGGAGAGTTGTAACACCTCATTTTAATTCTATTATTTTAAATGATGTTTGAATATTGGTTATATGATTTTGCATGACTTATTTGATATATATATATATATATATATATATGATTTTATGCGAAAATATATGATTTATGTGTGATATATATATATATATATATTATGTGTTATTTTATTATATAGTTGTTTTATTATTTAAAATAAAATATGAGAAATAGAAATAAGTGGTAATAATATTTATTTAGAATTAAGTGGGAGTTAAGGAAAAGAAAAAGGGGGTTATGTTTTGGGAGTTAGTAAGGAAAGAGTCAGACAAACATTTTCACGTACAGTAGAGAAAAAGAGAGTTTTTGAGAAAAAGAGGAGAAAAACCAAGAGGGCTAGAAGGAGAGCTAGGAAGGGATCAAATTGCTGTAGGCTTTCAATTGTTGCTGAATTAAGGTAAGGGTGGGATTCCTTTCACTAATAATGTATATAATTCTGAAAATTTATGAATTGTGGTGTTCTTGGTTTTCTAGGTTTTAGAATTTTGTGTAATTTCTAAAATGGATGAATTGTGTTGTTTGATGCATGTTCCTATGTTGTTTTGATTGCTATATTGCCTATTTGACCTATAAACATCACTGTAAATCATTTTGGGAGATTAAGGGATCAAAATTTGGGTTTTTGGGTGAAAAATGGTGAGAAATCGTCAAAAAACGGGGCCCAGTTCGCTTAAGTGAGCCCCAAGCGAAATTGAGCTTGCTCTCGACGTTACGTTCGCTTAAGCGAACCACCCTTCGCTTAAGCGAACTGCACAGTAACAGCATTTCCTGTTTCGCGTTCTTGTGTCTTTTTCACACGTTTCTGTTTTGAATTAGCTTTCGGTGTAAACATGAAAGTTGTAGATAATTGAGTTTTCTTTCTAATGGCCTTGGTTTGACGTGTAAACTATTTTTAGATTTTGAGTTATGATGAAAATAGTCCAAGTGGGTATTCAGAAAATTTTAAGAAAACTTAGCATAACTAATTCTGAGTTAGTCCAAAACTTATGGTTAGTTTCCCAACTTCAAACTTAGGTATTTAGGAATTTAGTTGAAGTGTTTTATGAGTATTTGGCTCATGTCTTATTGATCACACTTGCTTGTTGTTGAAGAATGTTTTGGTCTGATATGAATGTAGTTGATTAATGTATATGTGTTATGTTGATGAATTCTGTCGTAAGAGTTGTTGTGTCAGATTTTGACTAAGTTGTGGAGTGTGTCATAAATGATTAGGCACATATGTTGTTGTCGTAGATGTTGTTGAGTTGTATGTTGATATACACAAGTCGAGTCCATTTGCATACTCATAACTGTTGGGGGCTTATGCCCTGGAATGCTTAGCATTCACACCCGTTGGGGGCTTATGCCCTGGAATGTTTATCATTCACATGTTGGGGGCTTATGCCCTGGGATGCTTTAACCATCCAACTGTTGGGGGCTTACGCCCTGGAATGCTTAGCATTCAACGCGCGTAAAATGGTACCACATGCATAATGCATTTGTCGTTGTCGATGTCGCATTGTCGTAGTCGTTGTCGTCGGTCATGTCGTGGGTGTTCATTGCTGATAATGACATTGTTGTTGCTGTTGTTTAATGTTGTTGAAGATAATTATGTTGCTATACATGTGTACATTTATTCACATTATATATGAATTGAATAATGCCTGTTGTAAGATATTGTTGTTTCATTGATTTGATGAATTATATATATTTATTATTGATCGTGTATCTCACCCCTTCTGCTTGAAAACGTTGCCTTCTCTATGGGTAACTTGCAGGTAACGAAGATTAGTAGGATGATTGGCTCTGTGTCTAGGGCTCTGATACATATTAGGATGGGGGGTCGTCGTGAATGTTTCCTTATTCTTTTATGTATCTTATCTATGAAAAGACTGTGTCGTGGGAGTTTATTATTGTTGAAAATAATATTTTATAACTGTTGAGGCCTTTGTGCCAGGATTATGTTGACGTTGAATTATAATTTTTGAAGATTTATTCCGCTGCAGTTTATGAGAATTTATGTTGTTTTGAAATAAATAGTTTATTCCTATTTATGAAATTTTGAAAAGAAGTGTAATACTCCGTTGTTGAATTACTCTGATATAATTATATTTATTATTACGACTGTTGGGAGAACGGGGTGTTACAAAACTAACCATGATTACATATTTCAATGGCACCAAAAATATAACAAAAAATATAATTTAAATTCTTTTATTAATGATACCAACAACATTTTTTATTATAAAAAAAGTTGTTTAAGGGGTATAACTGGGATATTGTAAAAGTAAGTAAAAATATATTCATCTAGTTTGTTACACTTTTTAAATGATAAAGGAAAAAAATCTCACATATATAAAATCATATCGTGTTTGTTACATTTTTTTAATATTTAAGTTTATTCTTATCTATTTGTTACATGTGTTATTTGTATTGAAAATTGAAGGCATTTTTGAAAAGAAAAATCCAACCCAAAAGAGCTGGAAGGGGTTGTTTAAGAAAAATGTAATTAATAATGCATTAAAAATTGAAAAGATTATTTATTTTGGGACAACATAGTTTAACAAATTGGTCACTATTATGGAATTAAGGGAGTAACTTTTATAATTTACAAATCATATAAACTTCTGGTCATTATTATTATATATATATATATATATATATATATATATATTAAATACTATTTGATTATTCTACAGTAGAATTAAAATTATTAAAATTAAAACAAGTTTTTAGAGTCAATTTTATTTTATGAAAGTTAAACAAGAGGTTTTGCTCAGAATTTGAATGAAAAAACCATAATAAACAACCAAAATTATTTTTAATTTTTTTTAAAAACTAGTGTTACCCATTGAAAAATTTTAAATTGAAGAAATATAAATGAATAAAATTATAAAATTAATAAAGATAACGTGATGAGATGAATGTAGGAAATTGTAGAAAGGAATACAAAAGCGTGATGGCATGATGAGAAAAAGATAAAGGTTGAAAGAGACTCTAATAATCACATTTGCTTACATAAAAAGTTGTAAATTAGAAGGGAAAAGGAATAAAAAAAACGGGAATGAAGGATAAAGTGAACATGATGAGAACATGGTATAGTTGTCAAAAGGAATAAAGGCAGCGTGCTGCCATGATGAAAGGTGGGAAAAAAACCGTAGATTTTGAGAAAAGTTGTTTAAAGTAAACATATGTGTAGATGTGAAGTTACCAATGTGGGCCCAATTACTTTGAGATAAAGCCTACATTAAAAGTGGTGTGACCAAGATAAGTTTTACCTAATAAAATAGTGAATGTTAAAGTTTGTGTTGAAAAGAGATTTAACTATTTGAACATTTAACATATATTAAATAATTATAAATATATAAGAAAAAAGAAAGGTAATGACATTGACACTTTTACTAAATTAAATGAATCAAGTATTTGGATATTAATTAACATTATTGAAAAGGGTAAGTTATTGAGTTTTTTTTTTGTTGTTGACAAAAGGGTAAGTTATTGAGTGGTAGTTATTAGATGGTCAAATTGAAAAACAATGATTAATATTAAATGAAAATTTGACAGGTTCGTTTATTTCGTATCAAAATATTTTGATGTGTATATAAATATATTGTTTTATTTAATCTTATATTTTATTTAAATCTAGTTATAACTTATACAAAATTATATATATATATTAATATTATCTTGAGTTGCTAGCGTAATGGTTAAATCTTAGCCTTGTGATTCCAAGCTACATAGTTCTAATCTTTCAAGAGACTTGTAAAATTTTCTATGTTTCTAAAAATTAGTGTTCCCTATTGAAAAGTTTAAAAGTTAGGAAATATAAATGAGTAAGAAAAATTAAACACGGATGTAGGTAGCGTGACGAGAAGATGAGAGAAATGTAGAAAGGAATAAAGGTAGAGTGATGTCATACTGAGAAAAAGGAAAAGGTTTAAAGTGGCTCTAAAAACCACCGCCCCCTGGAGAAAAGGTTAAACATGGGGAAAGAGAAAGAAAAAAAAAAGTAACACGGATAAAGATAAAGATAAAGATAACAAGAAAAAGGAAAAAGTTGTAGAAAGAAATAAAGGTGGCGTGATGCATGATGAGAAGAGAGAAAAGGTTAAAAGGTGCTTCAAAAACCAACCTTTAACCAAAAAAGGTTGAAAGTGCGCGACTGGAATGAAATAAAGGTATTGTGATGAATCAATGAGAAAAGGGAAAAATACGATGATGTTGGTAACTGTTTCTTAAACTACACATGTTGTACATGACAAGTTACTAATACGAGTCAAACACTTTAAAAATGGGTCCAACATAAAATATGAGACTCATATAAGTTGTTTAATTCATAAAAATAGTGAGTGTTATAGTGAGTATTGAAAACAGAGTGATAATAACATTTCTCTTAAAAATCACTCCCTCCCTGCCATATCGAGTGACCTATTGAAATATTTAATAAAAAATTTAAAAAAGGTTACCCCGAAAGAGAGATAACGATATTATTACTAAATTATAACCTAATAAATTATTTGGCTAGTCATTATTATTATTATCACTAGCGAGTGTCCGTATTTCCACTCTTTTTATTATGCTATCGTTTAAAAATTATGAACGGTGTATTTTTTTCTGAAATTTTAATTTTGATTAACACTAAAAATATAAATTTTTGTTACTTTCAAGTTATAACAAACCAAACTAACCATGATTACATATTTCAATGGCACCAAAAATATAACGAAAAATATAATTTAAATTCTTTTATTAATGATACCAACAACATTTTTTATTATAAAAAAAGTTGTTTAAGGGGTATAACTGGGATATTGTAAAAGTAAGTAAAAATATATTCATCTAGTTTGTTCCACTTTTTAAATGATAAAGGAAAAAAATCTCACATATATAAAATCATATCGTGTTTGTTACATTTTTTTAATATTTAAGTTTATTCTTATCTATTTGTTACATGTGTTATTTGTATTGAAAATTGAAGGCATTTTTGGAAAGAAAAATCCAACCCAAAAGAGCTGGAAGGGGTTGTTTAGGAAAAATGTAATTAATAATGCATTAAAAATTGAAAAGATTATTTATTTTGGGACAACATAGTTTAACAAATTGGTCACTATTATGGAATTAAGGGAGTAACTTTTATAATTTACAAATCATATAAACTTCTGGTCATTATTATATATTTATATATATATATATATATATATATTAAATACTATTTGATTATTCTACAGTAGAATTAAAATTATTAAAATTAAAACAAGTTTTTAGAGTCAATTTTATTTTATGAAAGTTAAACAAGAGGTTTTGCTCAGAATTTGAATGAAAAAACCATAATAAACAACCAAAATTATTTTTAATTTTTTTTAAAAACTAGTGTTACCCATTGAAAATTTTTAAATTGAAGAAATATAAATGAATAAAATTATAAAATTAATAAAGATAACGTGATGAGATGAATGTAGGAAATTGTAGAAAGGAATACAAAAGCGTGATGGCATGATGAGAAAAAGATAAAGGTTGAAAGAGACTCTAATAATCACATTTGCTTACATAAAAAGTTGTAAATTAGAAGGGAAAAGGAATAAAAAAAAACGGGAATGAAGGATAAAGTGAACATGATGAGAATATGGTATAGTTGTCAAAAGGAATAAAGGCAGCGTGCTGCCATGATGAAAGGTGGGAAAAAAACCGTAGATTTTGAGAAAAGTTGTTTAAAGTAAACATATGTGTAGATGTGAAGTTATCAATGTGGGCCCAATTACTTTGAGATAAAGCCTACATTAAAAGTGGTGTGACCAAGATAAGTTTTACCTAATAAAATAGCGAATGTTAAAGTTTGTGTTGAAAAGAGATTTAACTATTTGAACATTTAACATATATTAAATAATTATAAATATATAAGAAAAAAGAAAGGTAATGACATTGACACTTTTACTAAATTAAATGAATCAAGTATTTGGATATTAATTAACATTATTGAAAAGGGTAAGTTATTGAGTTTTTTTTTGTTGTTGACAAAAGGGTAAGTTATTGAGTGGTAGTTATTAGATGGTCAAATTGAAAAACAATGATTAATATTAAATGAAAATTTGACAGGTTCGTTTATTTCGTATCAAAATATTTTTATATATGTGCTATATATGATTGAATGGAAGAGTGTAATTTTGGAAATTTGATTTTTTTATTTTTGTATAATTCGTAAAGATTTTTGTTTCCTTAACTTTTTTGTGTGTATATAAATATATTGTTTTATTTAATCTTATATTTTATTTTAATCTAGTTATATTTTATACAAAATTATATATATTAATATTATCTTGAGTTGCTAGCTTAATGGTTAAATCTTAGCCTTGTGATTCCACGGTACATAATTCTAATCTCTCAAGAGATTTGTAAAATTTTCTATGTTTCTAAAAATTAGTGTTCCCTATTGAAAAGTTTAAAAGTTAGGAAATATAAACGAGTAATAAAAATTAAATATGGATGAAGGTAGCGTGACGAGAAGAGGAGAGAAATGTAGAAAGGAATAAAGGTAGAGTGATGTCATACTGAGAAAAAGGAAAAGTGGCTCTAAAAACCAATGCACCCTAGAGAAAAGGTTAAACATGGGGAAAGAGAAATAAAAAAAAAAGAAACACGGATAAAGATAAAGATAACAGGAAAAAGGAAAAAGTTTTAGAATGAAATAAAGGTGGCGTGATGCATGATGAGAAGAGAGAAAAGGTTAAAAAGGTGCTTCAAAAACCAACCTCTAACCAAAAATGGTTGAAAGTGAAAGATTGGAATGAAATAAAGGTATTGTGATGCATCAATGAGAAAAGGAAAAATACGTGATGTTGATAACTGTTTCTTAAACCACACATGTTGTAGATGACAAATTACTAATACGAGTCAAACACTTTAAAAATGGGTCCAACATAAAGTATGAGACTCATATAAGTTTAATTCATAAAAATAGTGAGTGTTAGAGTGAGTATTGAAAAGAGAGTGATAATAACATTTCTCTTAAAAATCACTCCCTCCTTGCCATATTGAGTGACCTATTGAAATATTTAATAAAAAATTTAAAAAACGTTACCCTGAGAGAGAGAGAGATAATGATATTATTACTAAATTATAACCTAATAAATTATTTGTCTAGTCATTATTATTATTATCACTAGCGAGTGCCCGTCTTTCCACTCTTTTTATTATGCTATCGTTTAAAAATTATGAACTTTGTATTTTTTTTGAAATTTTAATTTTGATTAACACTAAAAATATAAATGTTTGTTACTTTTAAGTTATAACAAACCAAACTAACAATGATTATATATTTCAATGGCACCAACAATATAACAAAAATTATAATTTAAATTCTTTTATTAATGACACCAACAACATTTTTTATTATAAAAAAAGTTGTTTAAGGGGTATAACTGGGATAATGTAAAAGTAAGTAAAAATATATTCATCTAGTTTGTTACACTTTTTAAATGATAAAGGAAAAAAATCTCACATATATAAATTCATATCCTGTTTGTTACATTTTTTTATTATTTAAGTTTATTCTTATCTATTTGTTACAAGTGTTATTTGTATTGAAAATTGAAGGCATTTTTGGAAAGAAAAATCCAACCCAAAAGAGCTGGAAGAGGTTGTTTGGAAAAATGTAATTAATAATGCATTAAAAATTGAAAAGATTATTTATTTTGGGACAACATAGTTTAACAAATTGGTCACTATTATGGAATTAAGGGAGTAACTTTTATAATTTACCTATCATATAAACTTCTGGTCATTATTGTAAGCAAAAACCCACCTTTTTTGGTTCATTGAAGAACTGATCCATCTAGTCTATATTGTTAAACATATGCATAAAATATTCATTGAACAAATAAAATAAATTTTTGCTTATAATAGTCACCAGAGGGTGTACTTATTAAACTGTCTTTTTATTAACAGAAAAGCTTTCACATCACTCAACTTTCTGATGTATATAAATACAATGTTTGTGTTTGAGTTAAGTATTCATCATTTTACAAATACAAACAATGGGCAAGCATAATGTGGTTTTATCACTCCTTGTTTCTTTAGTTTTGGCATCACTGCTTCCCTTGGTGTGTGATGCCACTAAAAGTGGTGATGAAAGCAGTAAACTTCACATTGTGTACATGGGTTCACTTCCAAAGGAAGCCTCATATTCCCCAACATCTCATCATCTCAGCTTGTTGCAACATGTTATGGATCGTAGTGACATAGAAAATCTCTTAGTTCGAAGTTACAAGAGAAGTTTCAATGGTTTTACAGCCGTACTCAACGATCAACAAAGGGAAAAACTTGTTGGCATGAGAGGTGTGGTCTCAGTTTTTCCAAGCCAAGAGTTTCACCTTCAAACCACAAGGTCATGGGACTTCCTTGGACTTCCTCAATCATTCAAAAGAGATCAAACTATTGAGAGCGGTTTGGTGATTGGAGTCATGGATGGCGGAATATGGCCGGAATCTGAAAGTTTCAATGATAAAGGTATAAATTTATATATATTTTGGATAACACTCCCAATACCTTATATTATAATTGTCATACATATTTTTTTTAAAAGATTTTCATATCTATGAAATATTTAACTCGCTTGAAATGATAGATAATTAATTAGATTCCTCTTATGCTTAGATTTAATAATCATGTTGGTTATCACGAGTATCTTAAGATATTTAGCAATATTATTGTTTATATCATAGGAAGAAAGTGCAATATGTTTAGAAAATTGTAGTGACCTACTATATATGATGATATTGTTAATTTGAATTTTATTTTTTTATTTTTTATAATTGATCAGGTTTTGGTCCGATTCCAAAAAAGTGGAGGGGAGTTTGTGCTGGCGGTGGCAATTTTAGTTGCAACAAGAAGATTGTCGGAGCAAGATTTTACGGTGTTGGAGATGTGAGTGCAAGAGACAAACTTGGTCATGGAACCCACACAGCATCCATAGCAGGTGGACGTGAGGTGAATGATGTGAGCTTTTATGGTCTTGCAAATGGAATTGCAAGAGGTGGAGTCCCATCTTCAAGGATTGCTGCATACAAAATCTGCAACGATTTTGGTGCATGCACTAATGATGCTGTATTAGCTGCATTTGATGATGCCATTGCTGATGGAGTTGACGTCATCACTATCTCTCTTGTTGGCTCTAATGCCATTGATTTTTTAAGTGATTCTATCGCCATTGGTTCTTTTCATGCCATGGAGAATGGAATACTCACAGTGCAGGCTGCAGGAAATGCTGGCCCTATCCCAAGTAGTGTTTGTAGTGCATCACCTTGGTTATTTAGCGTTGCCGCAACTACCATAGATCGAAAATTCATTGATAAGATCATTCTTGGAAATGGACAAACTTTTATTGGGAAGTCAATTAATACCATACCTTCAAATGGCACCAAATTTCCAATAGCTGTGCATAATGCTCAAGCTTGCCCAGCTGGAGGAAATGCATCCCCTGAAAAGTGTGATTGCATGGACAAAAAGATGGTGAATGGCAAGCTTGTTTTGTGTGGATCTTCAGTGGGTGAAATGTTAACTTCTACAAGTGGTGCAATTGGTGTAATCCTTAATGCGTCACAATCTGATTTCGATAGATCATTTGTCACTAAGAACCCTACACTTAAGTTGGAATCAAAAGACTTTATTCATGTTCAATATTACAAAAATTCCACTAATTACCCTGTAGCTGAAATTTTAAAGAGTGAGATCTTCCATGACACTAGAGCTCCAAGAATAGCCATTTTCTCTTCTCGTGGCCCAAATCCTTTGGTTCAAGAAATTTTGAAACCAGATATAAGTGCCCCTGGAGTAGAAATCTTGGCTGCATATTCACCTTTAATGTCACCCTCAATGGATCCGAGTGACAATAGAAAGGTTAAGTACAACATATTATCTGGAACCTCTATGTCTTGCCCTCATGCTGCAGGAGTTGTTGGATATGTGAAATCATTTCATCCAGATTGGTCACCTGCAGCTATCAAATCTGCTATCATGACAACTGCTAGACCAGTGAAAGGTACTTATGATGATTTGGTGGGTGAGTTTGCTTATGGATCAGGGAATATCAATCCAAAACAAGCCATTCACCCTGGACTTGTTTATGACATTACTAAGCAAGATTATGTGCAAATGCTTTGTAATTATGGTTATAGTGTTGAAAAAGTAAAACAAATTAGTGGAGATAATTCAAGTTGCCATGGAACTTCTGAAAGATCATTGGTGAAAGATTTAAATTATCCTGCTATTGTGGTTCCAATACTTAAGCATTTCCATGTAAAGGTTCATAGAACAGTTACAAATGTTGGCTTTCCCAACTCAACCTACAAGGCTACTCTCATCCATCGTAATCCAGAAATCAAGATAAGTGTGGAACCAAAAGTACTATCCTTCAAATCTTTAAACGAGAAACAATCATTTGTTGTCAGTGTTGTCGGTGGAGAAAAATCAAATCAAACTTTGTTTTCCTCCTCACTTGTTTGGTCAGATGGTACCCACAATGTCAAGAGTCCTATCGTTGTGCAAATAATATATGTTTAGTCGGCCATGTTATATTGTTATGGAAAACTAAATAAATTATTATTGAGTATTCAATTATGATACTCTCAATATCTACAGTTGTTCCTTTTTCTTACGCAAGTAGTTGTTCATGATTATATATATTAATAATCAAATATCAAATAAACATAAATTAAAACATAATAGAAAGTTGAGACGATGATGGTATAATAACTCATGTGCAACTAATTTTATCTTGATCTAATTTAATATTATTTAATAATGAATAGTTATTAATTAAGTGGTAGAAATGACCAATTTAAAGTTTTTAAGAAAAAATATATTACTAACCTATCCTACTGGTGTAAAATCATATTAAGCATGATGCATAAATTCAACATAAACCCATACACACACATATTATCTTTTGAGAAATCATTTCTCTTGAGTTATTAGTTTAGTGCTGAGACTTTAGCCTTATTTGTAAAATTTTCTTTAAATCACTTTGATTAATAAAAATATTATGATAACATTAATTTTTTCATTGGAGTATGCAAAGTTTTTGTAATAACGACGATAACACTAATGGTTAAAAGTGCGCGCGCGTGTGTGTATATATATATATATATATATTAAATACTATTTGATTATTCTACAGTAGAATTAAAATTATTGAAATTAAAATAAGTTTTTAGAGTCAATTTTATTTTATGAAAGTTAAACAAAAGGTTTTGCTGAGAATTTGAATAAAAAAACCATAATAAACAACCAATATTTTTTTTTATTTTTTTTATCATTGAGCATCTAGAAACAAGAATAAAAATCATTAAATTACATATTTTTTTTACGTGTTTTTAAAAACTAGTGTTACCCATTGAAAAATTTAAAATTGAGGAAATATAAATGAAAAAAATTATAAAATTAATAAAGATAGCGTGATGAGATGAATGTAGGAAATTGTAGAAAGGAATACAAAAGCGTGATGGCATGATGAGAAAAAGATAAAGGTTGAAAGAGACTCTAAAAATCACATTTGCTTACATAAAAAGTTGTAAATTAGAAGGGAAAAGGAATAAAAAAAACGGGAATGAAGGATAAAGTGAACATGATGAGAACGTGGTATAGTTGTCAAAAGGAATAAAGTCAGCGTGCTGCCATGATGAAAGGTGAGAAAAAAGAGTAGATTTTGAGAAAAGTTGTTTAAAATAAACATATGTGTAGATGTGAAGTTACCAATGTGGACCCAATTACTTTGAGATAAAACCTACATTATAAGTGGTGTGACCAAGATAAGTTTTACCTAATAAAATAGCGAATGTTAAAGTTTGTGTTGAAAAGAGATTGAACTATTTGAACATTTAACATATATTAAATAATTATAAATATATAAGAAAAAAGAAAGGTAATGACATTGACACTTTTACTAGATTAAAGTAATCAAGTATTTGGATATTAATTAATATTATTGGAAATGGTAAGTTATTGAGTTTTTTTTTGTTGTTGACAAAAGGGTAAGTTATTGAGTGGTAGTTATTAGATGGTCAAATTGAAAAACAATAATTAATATTAAATGAAAATTTGACAGGTTCGTTTATTTCGTATCAAAATATTTTTACATATGTGGAAGAGTGTAATTTTGGCAATTTGATTTTTTTTTTTTGTATAATTCGTAAAGATTTTTGTTTCCTTAACTTTTTGGTGTGTATATAAAGATATTGTTTTATTTAATCTTATATTTTATTTTAATCTAGTTATATCTTATACAAAATTATATATATATATATATATATATATATATATATTAATATTATCTTGAGTTGATATCTTAATGGTTAAATCTTAGCCTTGTGATTCCACGGTACATGAGTGTTCCCTATTGAAAAGTTTAAAAGTTAAGAAATATAAATGAGTAAGAAAAATTAAACATGGATGAAGGTAGCGTGAGGAGAAGAGGAGAAAAACGTAGAAACAAATAAAGGTAGAGTGATGTCATACTGAGAAAACGGAAAAGGTTTAAAGTGACTCTAAAAACCACCGCCCCCTAGAGAAAAGGTTAAACATGGGGAAAGAGAAAGAGAAAAAAAGGAACACGGACAAAGATAAAGATGAAGATAACAGGAAAAAGGAAAAAGTTGTAGAAAGAAATAAAGGCAGCGTGATGCATGATGAGAAGAGAGAAAAGGTTAAAAGGTGCTTCAAAAACCAACCTCTAACCAAAAAAGGTTGAAAGTGAAAGATTGGAATGAAATAAAGGTATTGTGATGCATCAATGAGAAAAGAAAAAATACGTGATGTTGGTAACTGTTTCTTAAACCACACATGTTGTAGATGACAAATTACTAATACGAGTCAAACACTTTAAAAATGGGTCCAACATAAAGTATGAGACTCATATAAGTTTAATTCATAAAAATAGTGAGTGTTAGAGTGAGTATTGAAAAGAGAGTGATAATAACATTTCTCTTAAAAATCACTCCCTCCTTGCCATATTGAGTGACCTATTGAAATATTTAATAAAAAATTTAAAAAACGTTACCCTGAGAGAGAGATAATGATATTATTACTAAATTATAACCTAATAAATTATTTGTCTAGTCATTATTATTATTATCACTAGCGAGTGCCCGTCTTTCCACTCTTTTTATTATGCTATCGTTTAAAAATTATGAACGGTGTATTTTTTTATGAAATTTTCAATTTTTTTTTATAAGGCCAAGAGAAAGGTGAGACATCCAGGAGAATCTGAAGCATCCCAACTAGGTTGGCACCCAACAGAAGCCCCCATCCTTTGCCGCCTTTCTGATACGTAGATTTATTAAAAAAAGGGAAAAATAAATACAAGAGGGGGGACTAGACCAAAACCCTCAACAACGGAAGAAAAGAAAACAGTAAAAAGGAAACAGAAACAAAGAGTCTAAGGAAATCTATAGTTAGGTAAACCATTTCTATCTCTAGCAAAGTCTACCAATAATGAAGATGGCAGAATAGAGAACCAAGTAGTGTCTATCTGCGCATGTCCCAAATTTGCAAAACCATCCGCACAACAGTTTTCTTCGCGTAAAATATGGGAGCAAATCACCATAAGACCATTACGAGTGCAATTGTGCCAACGGTTTCGGAGACCCATAGGAATAAGAGAAGATTTTCATTTTGATTAACACTAAAAATATAAATGTTTGTTACTTTCAAGTTATAACAAACCAAACTAACCATGATTATATATTTAAATGGCACCAACAATATAACAAAAAATATAATTTAAATTCCTTTATGAATGACACCAACAACAATTTTTATTATAGAAAAAGTTGTTTATGGAGTATAACTGGGATAATGGAAAAGTAAGTAAAAATATATTCATCTAATTTGTTACACTTTTTAAATGATAAAGGAAAAAAATTCTCAAATATATAAATTCATATCGTGTTTGTTACATTTTTTTAATATTTAAGTTTATTCTTATCTATTTGTTACATGTGTTATTTGTATCGAAAATTGAGGGCATTTTTGGAAAGAAAAATCCAACCCAAATAAGCTGGAAGGGGTTGTTTAGGAAAAATGTAATTAATCATGCATTAAAAATTGAAAAGATTATTTTATTTTGGGACAAAATAGTTTAACAAATTGGTCACTGTTATGGAATTAAGGGAGTGACTTTTATAATTTACCTATCATATAAACTTTTGGTCATTATTGTAAGCAAAAACCCATCTTTTTTGGTTCATTGAAAAACTAATCCATCTAATCTATATTGTTGAACATATGCATAAAATATTCATTGAACAAATAAAGTAAATTTTTGTTTTTAATAGTCACCAGAAGGTGTACTTATTAAACTGTTTTTTTATTAACAAAAAAGCTTTCACATCACTCAACTTTCTGGTGTATATAACTCATGTGCAATTAATTTTATCTTGATCTAATTTGATATTATTTAATAATGAATAGTCATTAATTAAGTGGTACAAATGACCAATTTAGAGTTTTTAAGAAAAAATATATTATTAACCTATCCTACTGGTCTAAAATCATCTTAAGCATGATGCATATATTCAACATAAACCCATATACACACATATTATCTTTTGATAAATCATTTCTCTTGGGTTATTAGCTTAGTGCTGAGACTTTAGCCTTATTTGTAAAATTTTCTTTTGTGTCACTTCGATTAATAAAAATATTATGATAACATTAATTTTTTCATTGGAGTATGCGAAGTTTTTGTAAAAACGACGATAACACTAATGGTTATAAGTGCGTCTATATATATATATATATATTAAATACTATTTGATTATTCTACGGTAGAATTAAAATTATTAAAAGTAAAACAAGTTTTTAGAGTCAATTTTATTTTATGAAAGTTAAACAAGAAGTTTTGCTGGGAATTTGAATAAAAAAACTATAATAAACAACCAATATTGTTTGTAATTTTTTTTATCATTGAGCATCTTGAAGCAAGAATAAAAATCATTAAATTACATATTTTTTATGTGTTTTTAAAAACTAGTGTTACACATTGAAAAAATTAAAATTGAGGAAATATAAATGAATAAAATTATAAAATTAATAAAGATAGCGTGATGAGATGAATGTAGAAAATTGTAGAGAGGAATACAAAAGCGTGACGGCATGATGAGAAAAAGATAAAGGTTGGAAGAGACTCTAAAAAACACATTTGTTTACATAAAAAGTTGTAAATTAGAAGGCAAAAGGAATAAAAAAACGTGAATGAAGGATAAAGTGAACATGATGAGAACGTGGTATAGTTGTCAAAAGGAATAAAGGCAGCGTACTGCCATGATGAAAGGTGTTTCATCATGGAAAAAAATTGAAGATTTTGAGGAAAATTGTTTAAAATAAACATATGTGTAGATGTGAAGTTACCAATGTGGGCCCAATTACTTTGAGATAAAACCTACATTATAAGTGGTGTGACCAAGATAAGTTTTACCTAATAAAATAGCGAATGTTATAGTTTGTGTTGAAAAGAGATTGAACTATTTGAACATTTAACATTTATTAAATAATTATAAATATATAAGAAAAAAGAGAGGTAATGACACTTTTACTAAATTAAAGTAATCAAGTATTTTGGAGGTGGATGGGGAAGGTTGGATGTGGCGGCGTAGGCTTTGGGCGTGGGAGGAGACTTTTTTAGAGGAGTGTAGGGCGTTACTATCTGATTTCTTTTTGATTCCTAATATTTCAGATTCTTGGGAGAGGGTTACTCTGTGAGGGGAGCCTGTGATTTGTTGACTGGTGGTGATGAGGCTCATCTGGATTTACCTGTTGAGTTGGTGTGGCATAACCAGGTCCCTGTGAAGGTCTTGATTTTTGCGTGGCGGCTGATTCGGGATCGTCTTCCAACAAAAGCTAATTTGGCTTTTCATGGCATTATTCTTGCGGATGATATCCTTTGTGTGTCTGGATGTGGTCATGTTGAGACGGCCGAGAATTTAATTTTATCATGTCCCGTGTTTGTACCTCTATGGCAACAGGTGCGTGGTTGGATTGGCTTTGATGGGTGGATTCCAATGTTATTGTTGATCATCTGGTGCAGTTTTCTCAGCAGACAGGTGGTGGCAAAGCTAAGAGGTCGTTCATGCAGCTCATTTGGCTCATGTGTACTTGGGTGGTGTGGAACGAGCGTAATAATAGATTGTTCAATAATACTGTTACACTTGTGCCTCGTCTGTTAGATAAGGTCAAAGTGTTAGCTTTAGGGTGTCTGAAGGCTAAAAAGGCCGTGTTTGTTTATGGCACGCAGAGATGGTGGTCAAGCTCTTTAGACTGATTAGGTATTGACTAATTTGTTTTTATGTTTTTGTTGTTTCCTGAACCTTTGTAACTTTTAGTGGTATCTTAGGCACTCAATGTAACACCCCGTTCACCCAACGACGTAATAATAAAGATAATTATATCAGAGTATTTCAACGACGGAGTATTACACTACTTTTCAAAATTTCATAAATAGGAATAAACTATTTATTTCAAAACAACATAAATTCTCATAACCTGCAGCGGAATAAATCTTCAAAAATTATAATTCAACGTCAACATAATCCTGGCACAAAGGCCTCAACAGTTATAAAATATTATTTTCAACAATAATAAACTCCCACGACACAGTCTTTTCATAGATAAGATACATAAAAGAATAAGGAAACATTCGCGACGACCCCCATCCTAATATGTATCAGAGCCCTAGACACAGAGCCAATCATCCTACTAATCTTCGTTACCTGCAAGTTACCCATAGGGAAGGCAACGTTTTCAAGCATAAGGGGTGAGATACACGATCAATAATAAATATATATAATCCATCAAATCAATGAAACAACAACATCTTACTACAGACATTATTCAATTCATATATAATGTGAATAAATATACACATATATAATAGCAACATAATTATCTTCAACAACATTAAACAACAACAACAACAATGTCATTATCAGCAATGAACACCAATGACATGACCGACAACAACGACTACGACAATGCGACATCGACAACGACAAATGCATTATGCATGTGGTACCATTTTACGCGCGTTGAATGCTAAGCATTCCAGGGCATAAGCCCCCAACAGTTGGATGGTTAAAGCATCCCAAGGCATAAGCCCCCAACAGATGAATGATAAACATTCCAGGGCATAAGCCCCCAACGGTATGAATACTAAGCATTCCAGGGCATAAGCCCCCAACAGTTATGAGTATGCAAATGGACTCGACTTGTGTATATCAACATACAACTAAAACTACATCTACGACAACAACATATGTGCCTAATCATTTATGACACACTCCACAACTTAGTCAAAATCTGACACAACAACTCTTACGACAGAATTCATTAACATAACACATATACATTAATTAACTACATTCATATCAGACCAAAACATTCTTCAAAAACAAGCAAGTGTGATCAATAAGACATAAGCCAAATACTCATAAAACACTTCAACTAAATCCCTAATACCTAAGTTTGAAGTTGGGAAACCAACCATAAGTTTTGGACTAACTCAGAATTAGTTATACTAAGTTTTCTTAAAATTTTCTGAATACCCTCTTGGACTATTTTCGTCATAACTCAAAATCTAAAAATAGTTTACACTTCAAACCAAGGCCATTAGAAAGCTAACTCAATTATCTACAACTTTCATGTTTACACCGAAAGCTAATTCAAAACAAAAACGTGTGAAAAAGACACAAGAACGCGAAACAGAAAATGCTGTCAGAGGGCATCTCGCTTGAGCGAGACAAATCTCGCTTAAGCGAGACAAATCTCGCTTAAGCGAGATTCACGCCGAGAGGAACCCCAATTTCGCTTGTGAGTTCGCTTGAGGCTCGCTTAAGCGATCTGGGCCCCGTTTTTTGACGATTTCTCACCATTTTTCACCCAAAAACCCAAATTTTGATCCCTTAATCACGCAAAATGATTTACAATGATGTTTACAGGTCAAATAGGCAATATAGAAATCAAAACAACATAGGAACATGCATCAAACAACACAATTCATCTCATTTTATCAATTAGCATAAACTTTCTAACCCTAACTCAAGAACACGACAATTCATCAAATTTCAGAATTATATACATTATTAGTGAAAGGAATCCCACCCTTACCTTAATTCAGCAACAATTGAAAGCCTACAGCAATTTGATCCCTTCCTAGCTCTCCTTCTAGCCCTCTTGGTTTTTCTCCTCTTTTTCTCAAAAACTCTCTTTTTCTCTACTGTACGTGAAAATGTTTGTCTTACTCTTTCCTTACTAACTCCCAAAACATAACCCCCTTTTTCTTTCCCTTAACTCCCACTTAATCCACATAATTACAATTAATCCCCCTTAATTCTAAATAAATATTATTACTACTTATTTCTATTTCTCATATTTTATTTTAAATAATAAAACAACTATATAATAAAATAACACATAATATATATATATATATATATATATATATATATCACACATGAATCATATATTTTCGCATAAAATCATATATATATATCAAATAAGTCATGTAAAATCATATAACCAATATTCAAACATCATTTAAACTAATAGAATTAAAATGAGGTGTTACACTCCTTGTGTTTGGGAACTGCTGTTTCTTGATGGTATATAATTTCATTTTGATTTCTTAAAAAAAAAAAAAGTATTTTGATATTAATTAACATTATTGGAAAGGGTAAGTTATTGAGTTTTTTTTTTTGTTTTTGACAAAAAGGGTAAGTTATTGAGTTGAGAGTCATAAAAGTGGTAGTTATTAGATGGTCAAATTGAAAAACAATGATTAATATTAAATGAAAATTTGACAGGTTGGTTTATTTTGTATCAAAATAAACAATGATTAATATATGTGCTATATATGATAGAATGGAAGAGTTTAATTTTGGCAATTTGATTTGTTTTTTTGTATAAATGGTAAAGATTTTTGTTTCCTTAACACTTTTGTGTGTATATAAATATTTTTTTTCTTTAATCTTATATTTTATTTTAATCTAGTTGGACAATACATACATTCCCTCATCTATTTTCTGTTTTTATTAAGCTATAACACTTGAAAAAAAAAGGATATAACAAATCGGTTCACAAATTACTAGGTATTTTTTTTCTTTTCTTCTTAATAATCTTTGTTTGTTTTTCACTCATTTTCCTATTTTGTTGGCACTATAAACACCTTCCCTCATCTATTTTTTGTTTTTATTAAGCTATAACACTTGACCAGAAAAAAAAAAAAAAAAAGGATATAACTAATCGGTTCACAAACTAAATGAAAAAAATAAGAAAACTCATCTAATTAAAATGAATAACTAACGATCCAAAATTGATGGTCACTTATCCTATAATGTTTGTTACGCACAGCCCTCCGGATAATGCTTTCTTCATCTAACAAGTAACAAAAAATAAGAAAAACGTAGCTAATTAAAATGAATAACTAACGATCGAAAATTGATGGTCACTTATCCTATAATGTTTGTTACGCACAGCCCTCCGGATAATGCTTTCTTCATCTAACAACAAGTAACAAAAAATAAGGAAACTTAGCTAATTAAAATGAAAAACTAACGATTCTAAATTGATGGTCACTTATCCTATAATATTTGTTATGCACAGCCCTCCCGATAATGCTTTGTTCATCTAACAAACAACAAGTAAAAAAAAAAAAGGAAACTTAACTAATTAAAATGAAAAACTAATGATCCAAAATTGATGGTTACTTATCGTATAATGTTTGCTACAGCTTATCAACATATATTCACTAACAAAAAACGTATTTTCTCCAACTCAAGTGCTCTCAAGAATCTAAGTCCTCTCATCGAATTAATTCAGGGTATTTCATCCCTTTCATATCGTTGCATAATAAACCTACTGAATAATATGGACAGTAATATCAAATTGGCAAACAAGATAGTTTATGTTCTATACCACTTCCCTTGAAAATGCTTTTCTTTGTTTAGTTGTTCATGCGAAATTTGAATCACTTGCGTACGTGTGTGTGTGTGTGTATATATATATATATATATATATATATTTATCAGTCATGCCATTAATTATATATAGTAAATTAAAATACAACACTATTGTCACTTTGCTTTAGTTATTTATATTTTGCCAGTTTTAACTCCACATTTTCTCAACCAATAATATTTCCAATATTAGGTTTGCTTTTCTAACTCAGATTTCTACCCAATTCAACTTGAAATAAATTGAAGCTGTCATACTTGATTTGGTGTTATTTGTTGAACGTATCATGAGAGGTGTGGAGATGCAGTTAATAGTTGTATTAGGCAATTATAGTTTCGAAATATATAGCAAGTTATTATTTGGTTTTTAACTTCTTAAGAGACCTTGCCTATGTTGCTTTTTTGTTCTTCTCATCTTATCAGTTGTCTTCAGTAGCTCACTATGAATTTTGACTGCAAATTTTATATTATTAGATTGCCTTTAGGTAGCACACATAGTTGTTGCATCACTCTTAATTCATTGCTTATGTTGATGTGTTTTCCAATGTCAAAAGGAAATTATGTTGTTGCAATTTGCTGTCAAAAAAGTTCTATTGATTTAGTCTTGGTCTTCAGTAGAAGTTTAAAGCATAATAAGGCCTTTATATACGAAACAAGTTGTGTTTAAGGCCTCAATGTAAATAATTGTTTGTTATCATGTAATTAAATCATATTTTTAAGTGCAATCTTACTTTTTAATATTTTTTTCCATAATAATTGAACAATTCCCTACAAGGTGTTATGACTGCTTTTTGCACTCCAATTTCCGCAGTATCTGGAGGGAAGAAGGACCTGAAACTAAAGACAAGAGTCGCACATATTTGGTGCATTCATGACAAAGATCGGCCAGATGAGATCAATTGTATGAATCTACTTCTGGTGGATGAAAAGGTATGCAATTATTCATTCGTCACTCTAAACTGTGTTCATGCGCAAAAACATGTAGGTTGTTATAAGTTATATATCTTTTTCGCACATAATTTTGTGGTTTTTGTATTATGAAGTTTGATGTGCTCCAGGTCTGTTTGTTTATTTATGGCATGATGCATCTCTATTATTTTTTTGGAATTATCAATGTTAGGAGGTATATATCGATTTTTGAATTTAAGCCATAATCGCATTTTGTTTATGTCTGCTTCAGTTTATTTATTTTGCAAGGTAATCAGTTCTCAGCTATCTACCAATCCATATGCTCTTTCTTTAAGCATCCGCTTTTTTCTATCTCTTAAGGCTGTAATTTTATAACTATCTGCATAGTTTATCTAATGTTGTTTTATGCATATTTGATAGGCCGACAAGATTCACGCAACTGTCAGAAACTATTTGGTGAACGATATTAAGTCAAAGGTTGAAGAGGGGCATGTCTATGTGATAAAAAATGTGATGGTTGGATTCAATGAGGGACCTTTTAAGATTACATCAAATAAGTACAAGATCAGCATGACGCAAGGATCGAAATTTAAAAAAATAACTAATGCAGATAAAATACCGCTCAACAGCTTTGGTTTTGTATCTTTTGCATCTATTTTGGAGTCGACAGTAGAAGATAAGACAGTTGGTAATGAACTCATGTCATTTCCATTTATATCTGACCCCATTAACCACTTTGTGTCGTTTTAATGTTTTGATGTCGTATTGCAGATGTGATAGGTCATGTGGTGGAAAGGGCCTCCCTAAGGGAAACCGAAAAAAATGGGAGGAAGAGCAGGGTCATTGACTTGACACTAGAGGACTTGGAGTATGGTTTCCTTAGTTATATAATATATAACAATTAGTTTGTAATCTACGTTATTGTTGCGACCGGCCATTATGATGAGATATCTAATTTTTTTGTTATTTTAGACAACATAGAATACATTGTTCGCTATGGGGTGAATTTGCTGATCAAATTGTTAATTTATTTGATTCCCATGACGCGAGATCTCCTGTAATACTAATTGTCGCATCATTTTTTGGAGATCAAGACTATTTGATTAGCGTTTGACTCACTATTTTATTTCACGACTGAACATTTAATTTTTTAAAAGAAAGTGGAAAAAAGTTCAAATACCACTTTAAAAGATTTAGGGTTCGGGGGTTAAAAGATTTGAGACCATGAAATGCAAGATGATGCATGATGTTTAAGCAAAAAAGACACATTTTTTTATCGAATGATATGTCAAAGTAATTGTAAACATCGTAAGGAACATGGTTTTATTTATAAAGATATTGCAATCAATTCCCTTTTCAAAGGCAAGAAGAAAGCCACGGAAGAAGCCTTTAACAAAAGCAAAAGCTTAGTTTAGATTTTTTGAAATTTTATTTTATGTTGTTCTTTCTTGCAAGGTCCATACCTTTGATGTTTACAAGAACTTATCTTGTCCTTCGATATTTAATGAGAAAAAGTTTATGAATGAATGCATGTGTGCATGATTATGCTAAAAGAACGGAGAAAACATGGTGAGGTTAAGTCCATGATGTTGGAGTCAAAGGTGAACGCGCCATTTGGTAGGGACTATGATTTTATTTGTACCTGTATCACGGGTTCTATTGGATCCCCAAAATCACTGACTACTTCCGAACATTGTCGATCAGCGGGAGTACTCCTGGTCCAATAACATTCATAGTAATGTCTCATTTGAGTGTAGCATCGCGTATCAGCCAATTCAAGAGTACTCTTGATTAGCCACCGCACTACGTCCTAAAAGGCCAAGATGGGTTAAAGGTGACTAAAGGTTCTCAACTTCGACAGTCACTTGAAAATAACATGTCAAACATGAGTACTCACGTTGACAACGTATGCATCCAAGATCCCTCCGTTGAGTGGGGTTTTATCACATGTGTCAAAACTAAAGAGTACTCTTGGCCTGAGACTATGATTATACCACCGTCCTATCTTATGTTTCCCTCAAGTCCGGGTTAGGACTTATCTCACCACACACGTTAAGAAAGGAGAAAGAAGAAGGAAGAACAAATATACACGCATTTCCATCTTTTATTTTTGTTTTTAAGCAAGTTATAGCACAAAGAATTAAATAAAGCCAAGTTAGGCTCAACCCTGTTTTAGGGGAATCCCCAGTGAAGTCGCCATTTGTAACACCCCATTCACCCAAACGCGTAATAATAAATATAATTATATCAGAGTAATTCAACAACGGAGTATTACACTACTTTTCAAAATCTCATAAATAGAAATTATACTATTTATTATTCCACATTGAAAGTCTCATTAAACTGCAGCGGAAAATTTCGTTTAAAACATAATTCAACCTCAACAATTATCTTGGCACAAAAGCCCCAACAAAAGTCATCATTATTCAACGACATGAAAATTCAACAACATAATCAAAGTTTGATACATAAAGGAATGAAAGGAAAACATCGCTACGATCCCCCATCCTAATATGTATCAGAGCCCTAGACACAGAGCCAATCATCCTACTAATCTTTGTTACCTGCAAGTTACCCATAGGGAAGACAACGTTTTCAAGCAGAAGGGGTGAGATACACGATCAATAATAAATATATATAAAGCATCCCAGGGCATAAGCCCCCAACAGGTTGGATGGTTAAAGCATCCCAGGGCATAAGCCCCCAACAGGTGAATGATAAACATTCCAGGGCATAAGCCCCCAACGGTATGAATGCTAAGCATTCCAGGGCATAAGCCCCCAACAGTTATGAGTATGCAAATGGACTCGACTTGTGTATATCAACATACAACTAAAACTACATCTACGACAACAACATATGTGCCTAATAATTTATGACACACTCCACAACTTAGTCAAAATCTGACACAACAACTCTTACGATAAAATTCGTCAACATAACATATATACATTAATCAACTACATTCATATCAGACCAAAACATTCTTCAAAAACAAGCAAGTGTGATCAATAAGACATAAATCAAATACTCATAAAACACTTCAACTAAATCCCTAATACCTAAGTTTGAAGTTGGGAAACCAACCATAAGTTTTGGACTAACTCAGAATTAATTATGCTAAGTTTTCTTAAAATTTTCTGAATACCCTCTTGGACTATTCTCGTCATAACTCAAAATCTATAAATAGTTTACACCTCAAACCAAGGCCATTAGAAAGCTAACTCAATTATCTACAACTTTCATGTTTACACCGAAAGCAAATTCAAAACAGAAACGTGTGAAAAAGACACAAAAACGCGAAACAGGAAATGCTGTCAGAGAGCATCTCGCTTAACGAGACAAATCTCGCTTAAGCGAGATTCACGCCGAGAGGAACCCCAATTTCGCTTGTGAGTTCGCTTGGGGCTCGCTTAAGCGAACTGGGCCCCGTTTTTTGACGAATTCTCACCATCTTTCACCCAAAAACCCAAATTTTGATCCCTTAATCTCCCAAAATGATTTACAGTGATGTTTACAGGTCAAATAGGCAATATAGCCATCATAACAACATAGGAACATGCATCAAACAACACAATTCATCCATTTTAGAAATTACACAAAATTCTAAAACCAAGAACACCACAATTCATCAAATTTCAGAATTATATACATTATTAGTGAAAGGAATCCCATCCTTACCTTAATTCAGCAACAATTGAAAGCCTACAGCAATTTGATCCCTTCCTAGCTCTCCTTCTAGCCCTCTTGGTTTTTCTCCTCTTTTTCTCAAAAACTCTCTTTTTCTCTACTGTACGTGAAAATGTTTGTCCGACTCTTTCCTTACTAACTCCCAAAACATAACCCCCTTTTTCTTTCCCTTAAATCCCACTTAATCCACATAATTACAATTAATCCCCCTTAATTCTAAATAAATATTATTACCACTTATTTCTATTTCTCATATTTTATTTTAAATAATAAAACAACTATATAATAAAATAACACATAATATATATATATCACACATGAATCATATATTTTCGCATAAAATCATATATATATATATATATATATATATATATATCAAATAAGTCATGCAAAATCATATAACCAATATTCAAACATCATTTAAAATAATAGAATTAAAATGAGGTGTTACAACTCTCCCCAACTTATAGAATTTCGTCCTCGAAATATTACCTCAAGCAAGCAACTCAGGAAAAGACTCCTGCATCTTACTCTCCAACTCCCAAGTTAGACTTTCACCAGTTACTCCTCCCCAAACAACCCTCACTAGAGATATCTCTTTGCCTCTCAACTTCTTCACCTTGCGATCATCAATTCTCAACGGTAAGGTCTTCACCGTAAGGTTGTCTCTAACCTGCACATCATCCCTCGGTATAACGTGTGAAGGGTCCGCTACGTACTTCCGCAGCTGCGACACATGAAACACATCATGCAAATTCGAAAGATGTGGTGGCAAACCCACTCTATATGCCGCCGTTCCAATCCTCTCAGATATCTGATACGGACCAATAAACTTCGGAGTTAGCTTCTTAGACTTCAATGCACGACCCACCCCGGTCATAGGAGTGACTCTCAGGAACACATGGTCTCTCTCTTGAAACTCAAGATCCTTTCTACGCTTGTCGTGGTAACTCTTTTGTCTACTCTGCAACGCTTTCATCTGTTCTCTTATCAACTTGACCTTCTCTGTAGTCTGCTGAACAATCTCTGGTCCCAACACCACACTTTCACCAGTCTCAAACCAACATAAAGGGGTTCTGCACCTCTGACCATACAAAGCTTTGAATGGTGCCATACCAATACTCGAATGGTAACTGTTGTTGTACGTGAACTCTATTAACAGTAGATGACTATCCCAAGCTCCACCTTGTTCAAGTACACACACTCTCAACAAATCCTCTAGCGACTGAATCGTTCTCTCCGACTGACCATTTGTTTGCGGATGATAAGCCGAACTCAATTTCAACCTTGAACCCAAAGCCTCTTGCAAGCTCTTCCAAAACCTCGAAGTGAACCTCGGATCTCTATCCGACACAATGCTTGACGGAACACCATGCAACTTCACAATATTATGAATGTAAATCTCCGCCAACTGAGCTATCGGATAACTAATATTGATCGGAATAAAATGTGCTGACTTCGTCAACCTATCGACAATAACCCAAATGGCATCATGCCCTCTTTGAGTATTTGGTAAACTCGTCACAAAATCCATAGAGATACTATCCCATTTCCATTCCGGCACATCCAACGGTGTCAACAATCCCGCAGGCTTCTGATGTTCAACTTTAGATTTCTGACAAGTTAAACAAGCATAAACAAATTGCGCAACATCATGTTTCAATCCAGACCACCAAAACATTTTCTTCAAGTCGTGATACATCTTTGTAGCTCCCGGATGAATACTCAAGCTACTCCTGTGACTTTCTTCTAAAATCAACTTTTTCAACTCATCATTATCCGGAATGCAAATTCTGCCTCGGAACCTCAACACGCCTTGATCATCAACTTGAAAATCACCATTTGCAGTCTGATCACTAGCAACCATCAAGTCTACAAACTTGACATCAACTTTCTGCGCCTCTTTGATGCTATTCAAGAATTCACTGTTGATCTTCAACATACCCAACTTCACACTCTGAGGTGCCAGTTCACAAACTATACTCAAATCTCTAAACTGCTCAAGCAACTCCAATTCCTTAATCATCATGGCAGACATGTGCAACGTCTTCCTGCTCAGAGCATCTGCAACCACATTCGCCTTACCTGGGTGATAGTTCAAACTAAAATCATAGTCCTTCAACAACTCAAGCCACCTTCTCTGTCTCATATTCAACTCCTTTTGATCAAATAAATATTTCAAACTTTTATGATCGCTAAACACCTCAAATTTGGAACCGTACAAATAATGTCTCCAAATTTTCAACAAAAAAACTACAGCAGCCAACTCTAAATCGTGCGTAGGATAATTCCGCTCATGGGTTCTCAACTGTCTCGAAGCATAAGCTACCACCTTACCATCTTGCATAAGTACACCACCTAAGCCTAACTTGGACGCATCACAATAAACAACAAAAGGTTCTTCCGGCTTCGGTAAAATCAAAATCGGAGCTGTCGTCAACCGTTGCTTCAACTCATTGAAACTATTCTCACACTGAATATCCCACACAAACGCTTTACCCTTACAGGTCAACTGAGTCAAAGGAAGTGCCAAATTTGAAAATCCTTCAATAAATCTACGGTAATAACCAGTCAAACCAAGAAAACTTCTAATCTCTATAACTGACTTAGGAGTCTCCCATTGTGATAGCGCTTCAACTTTCGATGGGTCAACAGCAATACCACGACCAAAAATAATATGGCCAAGAAAACTTACTTCACTTAACCAGAACTCACATTTCGACAACTCGGCATACAACTTCTTTTCTTTCAACACCTGCAAAACAATCTTTAAATGTTCTGCATGCTCCTCTTCAGTCTTAGAATAAATTAGAATATCATCAATAAACACAACAACAAACTTATCCAGGAAAGCATGAAAAATTCTGTTCATATACTCCATGAACACACCAGGTGCATTAGCAACGCCGAAGGGCATCACTTTATATTCATAGTGACCATATCGCGTCCTAAACGTCGTCTCCTGCATATCTCCATCCTTCACCTTGATCTGATGGTAACCTGATCTCAAATCAATTTTACTAAACACGCGAGCACCCACTAACTGATCCATCAAGTCATCAATTCTCGAAAGTGGATACCTATTCTTTATCGTCACTTTATTCAGCTGACGGTAATCTATACACAGCCTCATGCTACCATCCTTCTTCTTAACCAATAATACCGGCGCTCCCCAAGGTGAAACACTTGGTCTTACAAACTTTTTATCAAGTAGATCCTCCAACTGTTTCTTCAACTCCGCCAACTCAGCTGCTGACATACGGTAAGGAGCCATCGATACAGGCTTCGTACCCGGAACAAGATCGATTGAAAATTCTACCTCCCTTTCTGGCGGCACATCAGGAATTTCATCAGGGAAAACCTCTAGAAATTCATTTACAACGGGCAACCTATCAATTACCGCTTGATTCTCCACGGACAAATACGCCAACAAGGAAAACATCAAGTCTCCATCACATCCTAACTGCTTCAGCTGCTTAGTAGGCAAAAATTCTGCTCCACTCTCTTCTTCGGCAGAGGAAAAGTACACCGTCTTTCTAAAACAATCTGTATGGACATGGTTGTATTCCAACCAGTTCATACCAAGGATTACATCCATATCCGTCAACGGAAAACATACAAGATCAACCTCTCGGCATGTCACTATGATTCTACCACTCCTATCTTACATTTCACTCAAGCCCGGGTGTAGGACTTATCTCGCCACTCACGTAAGAAAATAAACAATTAGGCACGTATTTACAAAAGTATAAGCAAATAAAGCGCAAAAGTAAAGAAAGATAAAATAGGCTTAACCCTCTAAAAGGTCCCCAGTGAAGTCGCCATTTATGTGCTCGTGATTTTCGGGTATCAAAATCATTGATCGGATTTGAACCTTTAATCTTTGAACTCTCAACTTTTATTCGCGGGAAGGGAAAAAGTGAGTAAAAACCCTTATAAGACCTTGGATTCGGAGGTTGGTTTCGATTGGGGAAGGTGTTAAGCACCCGAACCGACTATGGTATCCCATAGGAACCTTCTACCTATTCTCTAATCTTGCGCTAAATTAATTTTACTTATTTAAAAAAGCTTAAGAGTTAAAGTGAAAGAAAGGAGAAAGATGAAGCATGTTTTTGGTTATTTTTATTGATTTGGAAGGGTCGAAACCCTTTGCCTACTTACCCAAATAAATCGGGATCAAAATCAAATAGTTCGGCTAAAGAACTTATTTGATGAGTTGAATTGATTTTAACATTTTTGAAGAAAAGATTTTAAGAAGAGATGAGAGGCCTCAAGGCATGAGAATAAAATACGATGAAGTTGGTTAATTTTAATTGCACGAAATCCATGTCTAATGTGGATATTAAATTGATTAACATTTGATTAAGGAAAAGAAAGACACTTGAATTACATACCAAGGTTTACTTAAAAGAAATTTGAATTTGATTTTTTTTGATTTTTTTGAAGAAAATATTTTTTCTAAACTAACGATGAAATCGCGTAACGGCGGAAAAATAAAAAACGTAAAGCGATAAATAAAGTGGTGTGTCGGTGCGCGTGTCAGTGCGTGTGCCAATTACATATTACATACCCTAAATACATTCTATGGTCTCAAAAGAAAAAAAATGCGTAAAAATAAATTACATCATTTCCCTAGTTATACACACTAAGTAGGATAAAAAATAAATATATAACAAAACTCAAAAAAGATGCATGAGATTATACTAGAGATAATGCAAAACGCAATATACCGAAATATTAAGCGTAAAAGGAACATTCCATACTAGAATAACTACCTAATAAAATGCATAACATTAAGCATGTTTAAAAAAGTATGAAACGCAAGTTTTCGAAAAGAAAATATTAGTTAGAAAAAAAATGCATGAGTTTGAAATTAAATCAATAGGTAAACTATACAATGCATGATATTTGAAATGCTAACTAAACAAAAATGCATAAGATAGGAATTAAACTATTAAATAAATTAAAAGATAATAAATGAATGATAATTAAAACATTAGACAAAATAGAAATGTATGAAATGTTACTTCAAGGCCTAAAATGAACTAAAATATAAGAGATAAAAAAAAAAAACAAATAAAAAATGCATGATATGAAAATTAAGACGCTAATAAAAAATGCATGAAGCATAGTTCAAATGTCATATGAAATGATAAAAAAATAATGCATGAGATGATAAAGAAATACTACAAAAATATGTGCAAGGAGGGGGGGTGCAGGCAGCAAGCTGGGAGGTGCATACAGTAAACAGAAAGCAAAACTGGGCTGAAGGAAATGGATACAAGAGTTGGGGCGGGTACTGGTTCAACCCATGGGTGACCCGCCCTAACTCATTAATGAATATAAAAGACCCTCTTATGTTTTTTCCTTCATTTTCTTCCTATTTCCCTCTCTCTAAAAACAACATAGAAAAAATGCTCTCCCCTCTCTCTAACCTTGGGCTGGCCGACGCATGAAGAAGGTGGTGGAGGAGGAGCTCCGGCACGGTGGTCGGCCGGAGAGCCGCCGCGCCGGAGCGGATAACTTCATTTTTTTAAAATTTTTTTACATCCAAAGCTTCCTCTCCTTCCCCTCTTCATGGATCCCAACTTAGATTTTTAAAAACAACGCACAAAAACCCTAGATCTACAACTTAAGTTCACAAAAAAAACACACAAAGAATCAAAGATGAAGCTACCTTTGTATCTTGCGTTTTCGTTCACGTTGTTTTGGCCTTGCTTTGCTTTGTTTTCGGTCCTGTTTTCTTCTACTTCTTCTTCTTTTGTTCCTTTTCGGTTTTTCCTTCTTTCTTTCGGCCTTGCTTCGGATTTGTGTGGGTTGAGTTATTCGGATTTGTGTGGATTCGGATTTGTGTGATTCGGATTTGTTGTTGGTTGTGTTGGCCGAAAATGATTATGATGGTAATGGGTTTGATGATTTTGAAAATGGTTTGTGAGTTGTGGATTTGGTTTGTTGATGTTTGATGTTTAGATGGTTTTTTAGTTCAATAATGAACTTTGAATCTTGCTGGAAAATGTATGTGTTCTTGGTGTTCATATGGTATTCATGATGTTCATGAGTATTTTGATGGTTTGATCTTGAATTTCGGAGACACTTGGGGACCAATCTGACGCGTGAACAGTACTTTTATAGTACTGTTCTCTGATACACTGAAAATGGCAAAAATACCCCTGCTGTTTCTTGGAGAAAAAGTTGGACAGGACTAATGACAAATTGACAAGTGTACCAAATGACTTAAAAAAAAACAGATAAATAAATAACAACAGATTAAATAAATGGAAAAAGAAATAACTAAATAAATAATTAAATAATAAAAACGAAAATTAAATAATAAATAAAAAAATGTCCCGTCGGAACCAAAAAATGAGGTATTTTAAAATATCTCTCTGCCGAAATTTCGTCTGATACGACTGAAATATGCGGCTTTTTTTAACGCTAAAAATAATAAATCAACGACGTGAATAAAATGAACTTTAAGAACGCAAACGTTACGCTACACTAAAATGCGCACAAAACGCGAATAAAAATTAAGAAGTTAAATACGCGAGCGATATTAAAATATACACGACGAAACAGAAATAAATGCGATCACAATACGAATGAAAAACAGATATTACGGGAATTAGCGCGCGAACGACCGACTGAAAACGATCAACGTACGAATAAATAAAAAATAAAATGGTCAAAATTTGGGGTATGACAGTGGCTCTTGTTATCCACGTCAAGTGGATACAAGGGGTTCACGCCAGGTGAACGGGACACGCTCCATAAAGTACGCCCGCACGATATTGAGGGAGTCCGTCAAACCTTAGCTAGGTTTCTTCGGTTTATCAGGGATTGTATTCGGGGTTACTCCACCCGAAACACTCTGTAAAAGTTGTACAGATTAAGTATTTTATATCTAAAGAATATCAGACAAGTTACAAATTAGATACAGTAAATACGATCTAGTACCCCACACGATCGTTTAGAAAGGTGTAAGTTCACACACGTATAATCAACCAATCGGTTGTATTGTAGACACGTGATAACTGTAGGTTTCCCTTGAGATTATTTGTAGCCTAGGTTTTAGTTAGGACTCACTGAGACGTTAGGTCTCATCCCAATCCTTCATTTGTTCCGGTTCTCAGGTTGCTCGAAGCAAAGGTAAGAAGAAAGCTTCGGATTGATCGTGTCGTGATGATTCCAGCTTTATGACTCTATGTCTTATGATATATATATATATATATATATATATATATATATATATATATATATATATTATGCTGCATAATTATGTTGAGACAAACTTCAGTTTTTTTATGTTCAGTCGACTGATTATGTGCAAATAAATGTATTATCTGATTTGAGAAGTTTATGTATCAGAAATCCGACTTATGTCTTTCAGTATTGTAATATTAATGTATCCAGTACAAGATTTAATGCACGTGTTATATATTCTAGACACTTATAATACGAGCGTTACAAAGGGAGAATTGTACAATGGTATTAACTGAAGTTTATATGATTGTAATCATCATAACTTATAACTTGACAAAGAAAAAAGAGAGATGTGACATAATGTTATGTGTTTCGTTAACGCAGTGTTTGTTTGTGATTTTATTATAGTGTTGTATTATGCAGTGTGCCGTGCAGGAAGCGCGGTGTGATCAAATTCACATCTTGGTGCTGATCAGCAACGTCGCAGTGCAGGGGATATTGTGAGAGGATCAGCAACTGGGTGGATGCCAATGAGCAGAAACTGTCTTCGCGAGTCAGTCTCTGTCTTTCAAAGTTACTAGTAGTGACAGTCGCAGTTCCAAAATTATTGCCACAGTTTTTTGTTGGTTAAACAACTTCATTATTTACAGTTTGCTCCCCTCTCTATTGCATCATAATTCTTTCCCCTCTTACATAAGTTACCAAAACACTATCTGTTGTTTCTACCGAATTTTTTTTATTGCTCATCATATTATAAAGTATCCCATTTAGAAGTTATTTCTACTTAAAACTAAGGCTTAAATGCACTTTTCACTCTCTATGTTTCAAAAAGTTGCGATTTTGGCCCCCTTATAAAAAAAATGGATATTTTGACCCCATAACTTTTGGCCCTCTTTTGATTAGCTGATTTTGATGGAGATTATGACAATTTCATAGTCTCTGATGGTGTAAAATGGCATGAGGATAGAAGGATGTTGATAAATGGATTTCAAACTGGCATGGTGTAACTTTTGGTCCCCCTAAAGAAGGATCTACTTATCAGTTTGGACTCCATTTATCATGTCAGTTTGGACACCATGCAAGTTTGGACTCCACTTATCAACATCCTTCTATCCCCATGCCAGTTTACACCATCAGAGACCGAGAAATTTGCATAAAATCAACCATTCAAAAGAGGGCCAAAAGTTAAGGGGTCAAAATATCCATTTTTTTTATAAGGGGGCCAAAATCGCAACTTTTGAAACATATGAGGTGAAAAGTGCATTTAAGCCTAAAACTAAAGGGCATTCTAAAATGCAAAAGATCGTTCATTTTATTGATATAGAAACCAGATAAGTTTGCAAATAAAATGAGAGTAAACATTCAAAATAAAAAATGTAAAAGCAAGATCAAGTAGTTTCTTAGTAGAGTTAATTAAGTTTTTTGGTCCCTACAGAGATCAAGTAGTTTCTTAGTAGGGACTAAAAACTTAATTAACCCTTCTTAATATACTTGACAATAATTATGATATCCCAACAACTACAATCATATAATTCTTTGTGAAAAATAAAAAAAAAAAAACAATTACATATCTGAGGTCACATTTCTCTTTGCATCAACATTATTGTTTCTATTTGGACTTTTAAAATAGTCCCATGTTGAACAAAATAAGAAGTAAGGTAATCTATATTCTATACTATATATAAAGAAAACTACCGTTCATATTTTTCAAACTTTAGCGCAATAAAAAGAGTGGAAAAACGGGCACGGAGTGCCCGTCTTTTCGCTAGTTATATATAAAGAAAACTATCCCTTCCAACAATTTTAGGTTGGATTTTTCATTCCAAAAATACCCTTAATTTTCTATACACATATAACAAATAGATAAGAATAAATTTAAATATTAAATCAAATGTAACAAACAAGATATCAATATATGTATATCTGTTTTTTCCTTTATCATTTAAAGAATATATTTATACATACTTTTTCATTATTCCAATTATACTTTTAAACAATTTTTCTACAATAAAGATTGTTGTTCGTGTCATTCAAAAAAAGCAACAAAGATTTATATTTTTACTTTTAATCAAAACCAAAATCTATCATATGACCATCTAATATTCAAATTTGCTTATCCTTAAGTGTATAATCAAAGATGTCCTAGCATATTTTTTTTTCTTTTTATGATGAGATTACATATTTCCCTTTGCCAGACCTTATGGGAGGATATAAATAGATTTTTCCTTTTAGGATTTCAGTCATTAGAACGTCTATTGTTGGATCAACTAACATATCACCATCATCAAAATTTTCTATATCTATGATGAATACTAGGTGTGGACCTCTCCCTTGGCTATCACACATCTTTTCTTTCTTTTGATTGAATTTCTCTATGCGTAATCTGCGAGAAGTTAATTCGTTCAAATTATGGAATTTTTCAAACCAATTTCTCTTTTAGATTGGAGTAAACATTTCCCACCCATTTTTATGAACCTTGAAGTAAGCAACTAATTCATCTATTCATAGTTTTGAAACTCGGCTTGGACCGGCCGGTCGGACTAGGAACCGGTGGCCAGACCGGTTCGAGCCAACAATTGGATCGGCCATGCAGATAACTCGACAAGAACCGGTCAAAACCGGTAAAACCCGATGACTCGTCCGAGTTGATGGTCAGAACGGTTCTTCCTTTTTTTTTTTCTTTTCGCTTTTCACTTTACTAAAACGACGTCGTTTTGGATTTGGCAATTAAAAAAAAAAAAAGGAAAAAACTAGAATTAGAAAGGTCAGAATCTCTAAAGTCTAAAACCTCTCACTAGTCACTCCCTCCATTCACTCCTCTGTTTTCACGTACAGAGAGAAGAGAAGAGAAGTTGAAAAAAGTTCAAGCCTTACCATCATCCTCCACGCCGTCGCTTCTCTCCACGTCGCCGTTGCCGTCGCTCCATTCCTGTGTTTCTCAAATACGTACGTGAAAACCCTTTTGTCAAATTGTTCTTCTTTGTTTCTTTTTAGTTATTAGTTATTACTAGTTGATTTATTGTTGATTTCTTGTTTTGATTCATTTATTTTCATCATTTAATCTGATTGTTTCATAATTCTATGTTATAATGTTGAATCTGATGTTGTTATTATGTATATGATCGATCATCTGCTTTTGTTGTTGTTGTTTCACAGACAAAAGTTAACTCATGACTTTTTAATGTTTTGATTTTTTTTTTATGTTGAGGGATTGAATTTGAATCAGTTTCTATTGTCTTTTTTTTTTCTTGTCCATCATGTTTTGATTTTTTTTCTCTTCATGTTATTATGTCACTATCTTCACATTCTTGTAGCAATAGTAAATTCCTCTGTTTTTTCATTTGGCTTTGTGTCATTCATAAATGTAAATGTCTCTGATTATCTCAGTCTTTATGTATATGTATTTGTGATTAGCTATGGCCTCTTCTGAATCACCAACACAACCATCAACGGAAGCTTCGACTCAAGATTCTCAAACTCAAAGGAATGTCAGGGGGAAAACCGATATAGCTTGGGGTCACTGTAAAGTTGTCCTAGTCGATGAAAAATAAAGACCACAATGTATCTACTGTAACAAAGTTATAAGTCGAAACATGTGGCAAAGTTCCTGAAGAAGTCCGCTTTCAGATGCAACAAAATCGTGAAGAGACAAGGCTCAAGAAAAAAAGAACTGAACCTGAAACAAATACATTTATCGAAGAGATAGGTAATGAAGGGAGAACACAAAGGGGACAACCTAGGTCAGCGGTTGTTGCATCTCAACAGGGAACGAAGAATGGTGGTAGCTTTGATAATTACTTTTTGCCTAGAACAACTCCCGGATCACAGCCTACTATAAAAAGTGTGTTGCAAACCAAGGAAGTTGTAGAAAAGTGTGATCTTGCACTTGCAAAATGGTTCATTGCTGCATCAATTCCATTTAATGCAGCAAATTCACCGTATTTTCAATCTGCTGTCGATGCTCTTTGTTGCATGGGAGCCGGATATAAAGTTCCTACTATACATGCTTTACGTGGTCCTTTGCTAAATAAGTGGGTTGATGAAACAAAGAAAAAGATAGAGAAATACCGTGAGATTTGGAAGACTACTGGTTGTACTCTTATGGCACATGGGTGGACTGACGGGGTTAGGAGAACTCTGATCAACTTTATAGTTTATTGCCCTAAAGGAACAGTTTTTATCAAATCTGTTGATGCTTCTGGTGCTTCAAAAACTGGTGAGATGTTGTTTAAGCTTTTCAAGGAAGTAGTATTGTATATTGGCGCTGAAATTCACTAGGCATGCCAAATCAACGCATTGGCTCAAGTCATGAAATATGATTCTCTTTCTTCAAGTGATTAATGTAAAGGAAGGAACCGTGTTCATCATCTGTGAGTTCTTTAACTACTCTAATAAAGTGTTAAGTACAATTTTTTGAGTTTGCTATTAGACTAATATATGCATGTAACATACGATAAAGGTAGAATTATAAAAGGATAAAATAATGAGAATAGCTTGTGTTTGATTAATTGTGACGAATACATTTTGCATAGTAAGTACTTATAGGCAAATCTATTCCTGACCAAAATTACATGAACTATAACGTCTAGCATTGTTCGGCTATTTTTACAGGTAGTGTGTGTTTCCCTCGTTGAGGGGTTCGTAGCTCCCCATTCTCAGTTACCAACTTTCCACTTCACAACATTATTTGTTAAGAAGGTCCATAATGGGCAACCAATGAGCTTCCTTACTTATCTCTCTTTGCGGTTAGCGCCACTATAAATAGGGAGTGTGAGTTTAGTGCCTCATTGTCAAATTCGAGCTTCAACTAAGTCTCATGTCTTCGAGACACACATACTAGCTTACATAGCCCTTGCTTAACCTTCCATCAACCGAAAAAACTCATCTAACCTCTAATTGTCTATCTCCGATTTCAACTAACATAATAATTATTTTTAGGTGTAAACATATCACACGTGCGTACATCTAATTGGTAGTTTGGTTGTTAGTTAGGAAGTGTGTGAAACAGTTATAGAGCTAACCAACCACTCACTTTTCTCTACAAATAGGATAGAAAACTTCATTATGTAACTAACTGAGTATTATTTTGATCACTGAATATAGAAGATTCAGAGCACTCACTTCATTCTTTTTCTGTGTTTTACCTTTCACGTTTCATGTCAAATCCTTGATGATTGTGTAGAACTCAATTAAACACCGTAAAAAATAAATCAAATCCTCCAAACAAAATTTATAATTAACAATATCGATTTTATTTTATTTTTTGAATTATTTTTAACAGTATCGAATATAGTTCGTGTATGTAACATGATAAAGTTTTGTCTCTCCTTTTTATCATTTATTTCCTTTAAATTGCGAAGAAATTATTTTTATACGAGAAGTGTTAATATAATTTATTTCCTCTCTCTCTATCTCTTACATATTCTCATCTCCAAAAATATAATATTTATAAACTCATCTCTAAATAAAATTGACCCATCCACCAGTTCCTTGTTACTCAAGCAATTGAATTTTTCTTCATCACTCCTTTCCAAAAGTCAATGATCTATGTTCTCTTCTTACTCTGGTATATTGCAACGAAATCACCTAGAAAGTCAAAAGCAACACACCAAACCCAAAAATCTACCAATTTCCACCCTTTAAAAACTCACACAAACTCATATTCACCAACCACCAAAAACCCATCATCATCACAAAAATATTCAAATCTCATCAAAATGTGTTGCAGACCTCGTTGGTTTTGGTGCTTCTATTGCACAATCTACGCCGTTATATTCTTTGTCGTGATTACCGCGGTCATCTTTTGGATAGTAATCTCCCCCTCAAGCGTGAAGTTCCACATAACAGATGCTACTCTCACCGAGTTCAACATCACAAACAACAATACCTTGTACTACAATTTCAAAGTCAACGTTACCGTACGAAACCCCAACAACAACATCATAGTCTATTACCGAAGAATCACAGCGATTGCTTGGTACAAAGACAATGATTTTAGTTATGTGAGTTTGACACCGTTCGATCAAGGACATAAGAATACAACATTTCTTGAACCTATAGAGTTTAAAGGGAATGCTAAGATCAATCTTGGACGTCAACAACTTGACGAGTATTTTGAAGAGAGGCGTCTTGGGATTCACAATGATTTGGCTGTTGATTTTGATGTTCGAATTAGAGCTAAGTTTGGAAGCTTTTACAAGAGTGGTCGGTTTAATACGCCAGTTGTGCAGTGTCGTCGTTTAAGTGTTCCTGTGGTTTCATCTTCCAATGGTAACTCGTCATCATCATCAACATTTTCTTTTAGAGCCAGAAGATGTAGCAGTGGTTCTTTCTTTACAGATCGTGATGCAGATGCATGATATGTATATAACTGTGAATTTGTATACTTTTTTTTTCATTTCAATTACATTCAATCTACAATATTGTACATTTATCGCCAAACATATAGATTATGTGTACATGAAAGTGTGTTACAGATATTTATGTATATGAGTGTATTTATATATCATATTGCACAGAACAAAATTTTAGTGTGTTATATAGTGTTACTTGAACATAAAAATACAAATACCTTATAAGTTAATCCTCGTCTCTTGTTACTTTTCAGAGTTTTTAAACTCTAAATCAATCATAATTGTGATATCATTAAAAATGTTTGACTTTCAACGCAACTACTTTTAAAAAATTGTCATAACTAATTATATGTGTTGACATGGTAAAAAAATTTACACCGACAATCCATGAAAATTAAACTCTAAAAGACACACACTAAAATCAAAAGACACTGTATTTAAATAAAAAAAATTATATCCAAAAGTCATTTTTCTAAATGTTACTCACTTCATTTGTTTTACAAAATTAGTAGTCACCAAAATTATTACTCACTTCATTTGTTTCACAAAATGTTATTCAGTCATATTTGGTTCCTTTTCAGTTGTAGTTCTTGTCTTCGTTGCCTTCTTTGTGTTGAAAGCAGGATTTAATTTTCATTTTTTAAATTTTCAAAATCAAAAGTACATATATAATATACGGAGGTTTGACCATTGTGTTGCATTAATTTCAATTTTGGTGACATAATTTTGTAAAACAGATGTATGTACTACTCCTACTCGTGTCTCTAAAATAAGCAAAAAATGAGAGAAAAATGTCAAAAAAGTTGATGTATCTGGTCAAAAACTCTGCCTCTAATCCATAGTTAGAACACAAGATTTTGATTAAAGGATTCAATGTAATGTTGATATTTATGGTTTAAGGATATACTTCAAAGGATATCTGGTTGACATTGATTGTTGTGTTAATTTCAATTTTGGTGACTTGTAAAATTGACACACGCGGAAATCCTAAGAAGATAAGAATGGTAATGTGTTTGCTCAAGAAAAAGGAAAGAATGGTAATTTGTGTGTATCATTGTTTATATAAAACTTGACACTGATATATAAACTACCAAATCATTCCTCTCAAAATGAATGTAGGAAAGTCGAAAATGAATTGATATGCAAGCCTCTAAATGATATCTTTACTTTTGAGATATTTTTTAACTTTTAATTACGGTTAACATTTGCATGGTTTACGATTGACAAAGAGACTTTTTCCAATGGATAAAAAGAAAGAAGGAGAAGTATAAAGAGCGAGAAGTGAGAGAACAATAAGGTTGCACAATTTGTACAATTTGAGTGTGAAGAAAAGTGAGGGTCAAACACTCCTTATATAGGCGACGAGCCAAGATTGGTCACAATGTCGATGGCTCAAATCATCAATTCGACTGGTGCTGAGTGCAATCGCGCCTCATTAAAGGAATGATGCAAAAACGAATTGGAAACCGGAGGACGCGTGCAAATGTGTATCGGACACACACTGATTCTGCCAAACACATGTAGACAAGTGCCAAACACAATATCTAAAAAAATTAATTGACTAATTTAAGGTTTTGGATCATTAAAAATAATACATCATATGACCTAGTCACAAACAACATAGTGTGAGTCGCACATGGTTGTCATATTAATTGCGTGAGATCTGTTATTTGAACAACCATTTGGATGACAACTTTTGAAAAGCCATAATTTTTTAAAGAAAAGTAGGTATTAACACCGAATCCAAAACAATAGAGAGAGAAATGAAAAACATAATATGAATAGGAGAGAAAAAATTATCACAAAAGTTGTCGAAAATTGATTCTACAAATATCATTTCTCTAATTACATTATCGTCCTCTTACATAACAGCGTACCTAGTGGTGCCCACACTAAGAGGTCTCTCCACTATATACTTGTATTATGCGAAGTCTCTCCTATGTTGGATTTCTAGGAATTTTTCGATTCACACACAAACATACTTGTGTTCCAACAAAACGGATTCCCTAAAGTCAATAAAAACCACAGTCACGCGGTCCATCTAACCAAAACACCAGAACTTGAATTCAAGATAAACATGGATTTTTAACCTTGTTGGAACTTGGGACCAGGTTTCTCCAAAATTACATGTCATCTATTAAAGCAAAATTGGTTTTTCATGTTTTCAAATTTACTAATTTAAGGATTTAATTTGTATGCATACACTGTCAATGTGTAAAACATTTTCACATACACTTTTAATCATTTCATCATATAAATATGTGGAAAAATATTTTAGAATCAAATACAACCAAGTTATTGATGTTATTAAATAAATTGTATAGCACTTAAAATATATGAGCATATTAAGTTCGATAGTAGGCATGGCATTTTACAAGAAAAGAATATGAAATCACCTAGGCAAGTTTGATATTTTATATTTCATTAATCTATCCTTAAGTTTGATTTTCTAGGTGATTCCACTAATTTGTAATATCCTCAAGCATGATATTTTATATTTCATTCCTCTATATTAAAAGGCTTCAAAAGTCAATGCTACTATATTCTCTCTGCAGTATTTTGCAACGAAATCACCTAGAAAATCAAAAGAACCACACCATACCCAAAAATCCATCAATGCCCACCCTTTAAAATCACACAACTTTGTACCATAATATTCATCAACCATAAACCCTAATCATCACAAGAAAAATTCAAAAACCTCATCACCAACATGTGCTGCAGACCTCATTGGTTCTGGTGCTTCTATTGCACAATCTACGGCGTTATATTCTTCTTCATGTCTTTCTCAATCATAGCCTGGATAGTAATCTCTCCCTCAAGCGTGAAATTTCACGTAACAGACGCTACTCTCACCGAGTTCAACCTCACAAACAACAACAACACCTTATACTACAATTTCAAAGTCAATGTGACAGTACGAAACCCCAATAACAACATCATAGTCTATTACCGAAGAATCACCGTGATTGCTTGGTACAAAGACAATTATTTTGGTTATGTGAGCTTGACACCGTTCGATCAAGGACACAAGAATACCACTTTTCTTGGACCTATAGAGTTTAAAGGGAATACTAAAATCAATCTAGGACGTAAACAACTTGACGAGTATTTTGAAGAGAGACGTCTTGGGATTCACAATGATTTGGCTGTTGATTTTGATGTTCAAATTAGAGCCAAGTTTGGAAGCTTTTATAAGAGTGGTCGGTTTAATTCGCCAGTTGTGCAGTGTCGTCGTTTGAGTGTTCCTTTGATTTCTTCTTCCAATGGTAACTCGTCATCATCATCAACATTTTCTTTTGGAGCCAGAAGATGTAGCAGTGGTTCTTTCTTTACAGATCGTGATGCAGATGCAGGAGCTTGATATATACATACAATGTGAATTTGTATACTATTTTTTTTTATTTCAATTACATTCAATCTATAGTGTTGTACATTTATCGCCAACATAACATATATCTTGTGGCGCTAATATATATTTACATGAAAGTGTAACGTGTTACACATATATGCATATAATAAAAAAATTATGTATATTGCACAGAACAAAAGTCCAATGTGTTAAAAATATGTTATTTGAATATAAAAATACATATCTCATGATTCATATGTGTTTAATTCTATCTCTCATTTATTTTTTTTATCTTTTAATTTATAAGCTACGCGTTACATCATATAAATATGACATATTAGATTGGAGCGCCCTCTAAAACTCACAAACACAACTGCAATGTCATGAATTCGAGTCCTGAATTCGAATCCAATTGACGGAGTTCAACCTACAATATCGACATTATCGATTGAACTAGGTCTTACGGACTGTTTTTCAAACTATAGCACATATAACATAAGATTCTAAACAAAATGAAAATTCTATAAATATCATTTAATTGTGACTAATTTTTGCAGATAATTAAACTTGAAGCATATAAAGTGTCTCTTGCCTTCTTTCTTTTATAAGTCTTTTTTTCATAGGTTGAGTTATGGTGAAGCCCTAATTCAATCATATAAAACCAGTTTCTAAGGTTGAGATGTCTTTTATTTATAAACATTTTTTCAAGTTATATTACAATATTTGCAAAGAACATAAAGTCGGTTGATCTTGCTTTAGTTGCTTACGCTTTTGTTTTTACAGGATTTATGTGGAGATTTTTTTTGTGAATTAAGAGTATCTGCCGAATTTGTTGATTAATTATTTTTGTCTAAGAGCTTAGTTGACCACCTTTAATAAAATCGTCCCTCTCAATCATATTTTCTCATTAACAAAGTTCAAATACTAGAACTTGTTTAAGAGATTCAAATTCAGTTTAGGACAAATTAATCGGTATGTGTTGCATTAGTTTCAATTTTGGTGACTTGTAGAATTCACACGTACGTGGAAATGAATTAAAATGGTAATGTGTGTGTAATATTGTTTCTATATAGCTTGAGTCTTGAGACGGATACACTTCAAACTAACCAATCATTGCTCTAAAAATGAATAGTTTTCAAAGCAAGAGGAATATTTGACATTGACATATTGTTTGTTTTTGAAATGTCAAAAACCGAAATGATTGATTAATTTCTATTCAACTAGAAGTTTAATACTATATTTGGCAATATTTTATGTCCTTTAGTAGGTTGGCAGTACATAGGTACTGGGTGATGAGGCTCTGGCTATTTGGGTCTCACGGACTCACTTAGATCGGATGAAGAAAAGAAAAAAAACTTGAGACTTAAAAAGAGAACTTGCATATTAGTATATGAAATATCACATCAACAATATGATTCAAATCATGCTTCTTACCGATAGAAAAGATCGAATGTCCACTCATATAAATGTAATTAAACTAACCTATCAGGCTTAGTAAACTTTTTTTTTACAAGAGAATTAGTAATTTCTTTGACAAGATAAAAAAAAAATTGAAAGGCAAAACCTAGTTATTTTATATATCATACATCTACAACCAAATCACAGCCACATTGAAGAGTTTTACTATATCACTCAGCTTCAAAAGTCAATGCTTCAAAACTCAATGAATTTCAAAGGAAATTTCGAAGAAAAACTGAAGCAAAATACCATACTCATCAAACTCCAAAACCCATCATAGGTTACCCAATATTTCATTTTAATTATCTTACGGTTAAGAGACAAAGATACCCAACTTCGTCATATCATACCTATATATATTAAAATATACAAACATATTTCACCATGTATCAACAATATTTTTAAGAAAGTAAAATCTGAATTATGAGAGTATAGAGAGCATAATGAAGGAAAAACGGTTATTATTCAATTGAATTTGTTAGAATGATGGCGAACTGTATTTATAAGCTAACACAGGTCTAAGCTAGTTATCATTAACTACTATACTTTATGGTAGCTTTTTTAATTGTAGTCATAACAGGGTACATGATTATGTGGCAAGTTAGTTAGAGCAATGAGAGGCAACTTGTTCCTCAAGCAACCTCTCTTCTTCCATTCTCCACAATCTCCCACAAGCTGATGCTTGATTTATATCTACCATGACTAACTTGGATAGTAAAGCAAGAAATGGCATAGGATGTGATGGCTTAGGATGTGAAACAAGAAGAAGCTTCGTTGTTCCATCTTGAACTTTGTCCCTGACAAAATGACAATCTATTTCTAGATGCTTGGTTCTCTCAAGAAAAATTGGCGCAATTTACCTTGTATATTATGGCATTTTAGACTGCCGATATTAACCTTTTCAATTTTTCCAGCTCCACAACATTTGGCGCACTAAATTCCCCCTTTTTTTCCCCAATATTTTAGAAAATCCCTCCATCTTTCCTTTTCCTCTTTTTTTCTTAACACATAGTATTTATAACAAAATTTCAATCTTTTTCTAAACCTTCTCCCATCGAAATACCCAAACCCTCAAACAATTCCATTCAAAACACTAAATCTGGAATCCAATATGGAACCCAGGTGTTGTTCAAACCTAATCGATTCCATTCCCTTGATCTGGAACCTCAAACCTAATCGATTCCTCGTACCCAACAGAACAAAAGCGCACCAAAACAATTCCATGCATATCCCTGCCAAAATACAACCATTGTTGTCAAAATCCCGACTTAAATTCTAAGATTCAAGATTTTACGACTTTCTTCATCTTCAACGACTCAAATCCATAGTAGAATTCTAAAATATGCAAAATTCATCGATTTTGATTGCGATTTTACGGTTTTTTTATAAACTAAGTCATTTATAACTATATACCATTTGTAACATATATTTAATATTATTATTTTTTTGGTAAAATCCATCGATTTTGATTGCGATTTTAAGATTTCTTATATCAATTCTACAAAAGTAGTTGAGTGAAATTCTGATTTTGACAACCTTAAATACAACAAAGTTCTTGATGTTATTAAGTCAACTGTATGCCTAAAAATGTTTAGCATTAAATATCTTATATTTAGTATATATGAGCTTATATTTAGTATGCCATTTTACAAGAAAAGAACATGAAATCACCCAAGCAAGTTTGATATTTTATATTTCATTTACTCTATATTAAAGAGTTAGGCTTCAAAAGTCAATGCTACTATATTATCTCTGCAGTATTTTGCAACGAAATCACCTAGAAAATCAAAAGAACCACACCATACCCAAAAATCCATTAATTTTCACCCTTAAAAAACACATAACTTTGTACATAATATTCATCAACCACAAAACCTAATCATCACAAGAAAATTTCAAAAACCTCAACACCAATATGTGCTGCAGACCTCATTGGTTCTGGTGCTTCTATTGCACAATCTACGGCGTTATATTCTTCTTCATGTCTTTCTCAATCATCGCCTGGATAGTAATCTCTCCCTCAAGCGTGAAATTCCACGTAACAGACGCTACTCTCACCGAGTTCAACCTCACAAACAACAACAACACCTTATACTACAATTTCAAAGTCAATGTGACAGTAAGAAACCCCAACAACAACATCATAGTCTATTACAGAAGAATCACCGCGATTGCCTGGTACAAAGACAATTATTTTGGTTATGTAAGTTTGACACCGTTCGATCAAGGACACAAGAATACAACATTTCTTGGACCTATAGAGTTTAAAGGGAATACTAAGATCAATCTAGGACGTCAACAACTTGACGAGTATTTTGATGAGAGGCGTCTTGGGATTCACAATGATTTGGCTGTTGATTTTGATGTTCAAATTAGAGCCAAGTTTGGAAGCTTTTATAAGAGTGGTCGGTTTAATTCGCCAGTTGTGCAGTGTCGTCGTTTGAGTGTTCCTTTGGTTTCTTCTTCCAAAGGCAACTCATCATCATCATCAACGTTTTCTTTTAGAGACAGAAGATGTAGCAGTGGTTCTTTCTTTACAGATCGTGATGCTGATGCAGGAGCTTGATATGTATATAACAATGTGAATTTGTATACTTTTTTTAACTTTAATTACATTCAATCTATAGTGTTGTACATTTATGGCCATAACATATATCATGTGGCGCTAATATATATTTACATGAAAGTTTAATGTGTTATACATATATGCATATAATAAAACACTGTTGTATATTGCACAAAACAAAATTCCAATGTGTTACAATGTGTTATGTGAATATAAAAATACATATATCATGATTCGTGTGTTTATTTCTATCTCTCAATACAAAATGTGTTTTTTATTGATAGTCATAAGATACGCATAACTTATAACAATGTGTTTTTTTTTTTTTATCTATTAATTTATAAGCTATGCATCTTATGACTATCAATAATAAAATAGTGATTTAGATTTTAAAAATACACATAAATAAATAAAAAAGTCACTACAACATTTTAACTCTACGACAACGGCAAATTTTATTATTGTAAAAAAATTGTTCTGATAGGGTATCAAAGACAACATTTTAAAAATTTCATAGCGGTATGTGAACAAAAGCGTTCTCTTATGGTGCCTATTACTACGATTTTTCTAACGTTGTTGCTGTATGTGAACAAAAGTGTTGTCTAATGATAAGACAACGCCTCGGTTTGCCACGGATGGGAAACCGTTCTGGTAGATAACAACAATGCTTTTTTTCAGATCTTGCAACGATTTTTCGTCGTTGTGGTAGACCACAAATGTTGTTGTGAGTTGATATCAAAATTTTGATGGCTTAGAATTATTTCCCTATTATTCACTTCATTTGTTGTTTTGTTTAACAAAAGGTTGTTGTTGTCCAGTTATTTTTAATTCCTTTTCAGCTGCGGTTTTTGTTAGTTACTTTTTTATGTAGCTATTCAATAGGTTTAGAGTTTGGGATATCTAATTCCATCATATAAAAATGACATATAAGATTGGTGCGCCTTTTCTTTTGACTTGAGATGAAGTGATAAATACTAACTAAAATTCCCACACAATTCGAATTCAATCGAAAGTATTCAACCTACAATATTGGTATTGTCCGTTAATCTAGGTTTTACGGACGGTTTTTCAAATTATATCACATGTAATATATATGATTCTAAATATAATGTGAATTCTATAAACATCGTTTAATTGCGACTAATTTTTGCAGAAAACTTGAAGCATATAAAGTGCTTCTCGCTTTCTTTCTTTTATAAGTCATTTTTTCATGGGTAAAGTTATGGTTAAACCCTAATTCAATCATATAAAACCAGTTCGTAAGGTTGAGATGTCTTTTAGTTATAAACATTTTCAAGTTATACTACATTTAAAACTCAATAATAATGATATTTTATACCGTCGTTTAATTGTGGCTAATATTTGAGAAGAACTTGAAACATAAAGTGGATTGTTCTTGGTTTAGTTACTTATTTAATTACTTGATTTTTGTTTAAGGATTTAAGTAGTGGGGTTATACGTAACTACGTAGTTGCAGCGAATTATGAGTATCCACTGAATTCTATTGATTAATAAATAGTCTTTATTAGAGAATTTAGTCGACCACCTTTAATAATGTCTCTCTTTTCAATCATATTTTTTTCATTAACAAAGCTCAAATACAATAACTTGTTTAAGAGATCAAAGAGAGAGAGATTGTGTATTTCAATTTTAGTGACTTGTAGAATTCACACCCACGCGGAAATTCAGAGAAAGTTAGAATGATAACGTGTGTGTGATACTTCAGAGTTCAAACTAACCAATCATTGCTCTAAAAATGAATAGTTTTCAAAGCAAGAGGAATGTTTGACATAGGCATATTGTTTGTTTTTGAAATGTCAAAACCGAAATAATTGATTAATGTCTATGCAACTAGAAGTTTAATAATATATTTAGTTTTTTTAATAGGTTGACAATATTTAGGTACTATAGGTGATGAGGCTCTGTCCATATTTGGCATGGATTGTGGTATGTTTTGGTTCTGAAATACATTAATAAGGAATTGGATGCATTATATTCACAAGATAAGAGGAGTTAGAAGAATTCATTGACACCCAACATGACAATAGCTTCATTAAAAAGAAAGTTACATTGATATTTGTAAATAAAATAGAGTAAATATATTTGTTTTTGATCCCTAAAAAAATAGCACTCTTTCCTTGGTGTTTACTATAACTATAATGACACTAATATCGTGAATGCATTTGTTAGCAGAACTAAATGGAGGGGCAAGCTTGATTTCTATTAAAAGACAAAAAATCAATAATATATATTTTTTAGGTTATTTGGGTCTCAGTTCTATTGTATCACTCAGCTTTAAAAGTCAATGCTTCACAACTCAATGAATTTCAAAGAAAATTTCCAAAAAAACTGAAGCAAATTACCATACTTATCAAACTCCCTAACCCATCATAGTTCACGTCACACCCATATATTTTTAACATAATCTTTTCTCCATCTAATGTCAAGTTCCACATAACCGATGCATCCCTCACGGAGTTCAACCTCACAAGCAACAACACCTTATATGACAAAATTCAATGTCAACATCACATTTAGAAACCCAAACAATAATGTCATAGTGTACTATAGGAGGAGAAGATGCAATTGCTTGGTACAAGATAATGATTTTGGTTTTTTGAGTTTAACACCCTTTGATCAAAGCCATAAGAATACTACTTTTCTCTGGCCTATGGTATATGATGGAGTGTGTGTGTATGATCAAGCTCAATCGTCAACAACTTGATGAGTATCACAATGAGACCTGCATAGGGATTTACAACGATTTGGCTGTTGGCTTGGATTTACAAGAGTAGTCGTTTTAATCCTCCCATTGTGCAGTGTCGTTGTTCGAGAATTCCTTTGATTTCTAATAGTAAAAAATCAGCAGATTTAGCACTTCCTTTTAAAGACAGAAAATGTAGAAATTCTTATTTCTTTGTAGATCGTGATCAATTAAAAAAGTTAAGATAGGTATTCAAAAACTAATCCTCATCTCATGTATTACTTCATTTGTGTATTTTTCTTTTCAATTAAAAAAGTTAAGATATGTTGCTGTGTATAGGATCCTGAAAATGTTTCTAGACATTATGCCAACTCAGGCAGACATTTATATTGACCCATAAATGGATTTATTTTTTGGAACTTCTCCACAACATAGTGTTTGACATTGCTTCGAACAAAATTACTTCTCGTGGAAAACTAAGAGATAAAAACTTACTCATTCAAAATGTCTTTTTTATTTTTTATTTTTATGGTGAAACCTAAGAAGGATATAATTCAAATTCTGTGTAATGTGTTAAAATTATTTACTTATTAATATTGAAGATTTAAGAATTATAGTCTGCATAAAAAAATTGATCGAGCTTATAATTTAACCACAAATTTGATCGAGCGTATAATTAAAACATCATGTTTGTAAAGAGTCTATTTCAGCCAAAAATTGAATGATCTCCAAATCATTAACATTTGTAAAACTTTAGTTGTAAAAGGTCAAGCATAATAATATCCTCCTCATGTTTATACCACACTATGATTTATAACAATATCCTAAAGGACAAATCACTCTAAGCACCTTACTTGCATCTTAAACTATTGGTGTTTGTGGATTTGAGAAGACTGCAAGTGAGACAGAAATATATTCAACAATGCTTACATATACATCATCAATGAAAATTGTTTCTCAGAAAATAAATGGACTAGACGAATCTAATCTAAAAATAAAGGCAAACCAGGCTCACAAGTACAACTTTGAGCTACCAAGTTAGAAAATAACTACAGATTACAGGCTGAACTTACATGCCAACCTCTTACTATCTTGTGAGCCTGTTTCCACGTTTAAGTTCTTCCATTAGTTGATGTGCTACTGATTCATATCCCATTTCCCGAGCTTCATTTCAGTCAATCATAGAAATCAAGTAAGAAAAATGTACAAGACTCAAAAGAGATACTATCAATGCAATAACAAATACAACGTAAGTGTTTATATAGTCATAAGCGTTTATTATATAAATGCTAACTTCCTTAAGTTATCATGAAGAGCTTATGCGAAAACAACTTAAGATGTATTATAATAAGTTTTTTTTTTTTCATAAACTCTCAAATAGTTTCACATAAGTTTATGCAGCCTGTTACCAAGCCTTGAAATTTTGAGGGCCAAAATTATTGTCTGTGTGACCGCGTAAATATTGTTACCACTACATAATTTTATCTTCATAATTTTATTATTTATATTTGAGATGAGACTCTAATCCACTTCAAAAACCCATTATTTTACGGATGGTGTTACTTTTTAACTCAAGATTGAGATTATTTCCGGACAAGCTCAAGTCAAAGTGGTCTGGTCCGTATATGATAAAGACCCAATGACAAAGACCGGCTGGACGGTCAATGGGCAGAGACTGAAACCATATTTTGGTGATGAAGGTGGTGAAGTTGATCGGAAAACGTCGACGATTTCATTCAATGATCTGTGATTGTTCATGAAAAAGGCGTCGAACTAATGACGTGAAACAATCGCTTGTTGGGAGGCAACCCAGTTTTGTAAGTCATTTTATGTTGTTTGCATGTAGGATTTAAGCATTGAAAAGCCAAAACAAAGCAATTTCAAAAGAATCATCCAAGTAAACTCGCTTATGACCAAAAACTCGCCATGAGCGAAATTTTTCCAAGGACAACTCGCCATGAGCCAAAACAAAGCAATTCAGAAAAAATTTCGGGCAATTTCAACAAGCATTGTGCTTATGAATATTGACAGTTCATGTTTGAGGACTTGATTCATTTGGCTCAAATTTGGGTATCAAATACTCACTCTTCTCACGGGTAGGCTTTATATGGTCAAGTGTCTTAACTCAGTTTCAACAAAAATACCTTGATCATTTCCATGCTTTCATACAATTCAAAACAATTATTAGATTTAACATAAAGCAAACAAGTTAGACAATGATTATCGGTCTCCAGCACATAGTCTAACAATTTGAAGCTGCCTCACTTTTAGGCTAAGTACTAAGTGATTCAAGAATAGACATGTTTTTGAGAAGAACTAGATGAGAAAAGTTTTGTGCAAAGTACTAGTTTCAAATTATTCTAGTTAATACTTAGAAAAACAGGAAACTAATACATTGGCTTTGCGCTTTCTCACAACTCATATCATTATCATACCTGATTTTTGATCAATCTTTGGCTTTTTTCGAGCACTTCAAACTTTGATGTTCATGAGCAATTTTCTTTATAAGAAACAAAAGCAAGAGTAGACAAAAAATTTCATCCAAAGCACAATGATTAAGGTCAAACAAGTTGGAACATAAAACTAAAGCACTAATAGTAAAGTATTGAGCACTTCAAACCCAAGTGCTCAAAAGTACAAGTACCAAAAGCAAATTTAAATTGTTCCAAAATAAAAGCAAAAGCATAAACTAAAAAAAAAACTAAACAGCATAAACCATCAATAAAAACATAAGAGAATGATCACCGATCACCCTCGCCATCATCCATGACATAGTCCTTCCTCATCATCAGTTCCAGCATCGCTTTTTGTGCCCTCCTCGTCTGCTGTTGCTGAAGGCTCACCCCCCACCCACATAAGGTCCTGGCTTGTTCCTAGGCCAAACAACATATTCCTGATATATTTCGAGAGTCATGACCGGGTACGCAGGATCTCCTGGGTGCTCATAAGCATGATAAACAGTCTGGTGGATGCCCATGTTACTTCGGTAAATTGCATCATTTTGATCCATGATGTAACTGGTCCCGGACAAACTAATGGTGTTGGTTCTGCTCGGTCATCCAAGATTGGAAAGAGGAGAAGTCAAAAGCACCAGTAGTAGTGGCTGGCGCATCATCAAAAGAATCATAGTTTTCTATTTTTCTCTCCATAGGCACAGAGGGTGGGTACGGTTAGGTCCTCAGGCTCAGGTAGAGTGAGGAGAGTGAGGGGGTTTCCCAGGTAATCATTAATCGCATCCTTATCAAAGCAGATGGTTTTTCCTCTCACAGTGATGGTGAAGGAAAAATTGTCAGTGGGGGATCTGTCAAGGACAGAATTGGCATAAAACTCCTTCACCCCTTTCACAAAGATTTAACCTTGACCTTTTGAAGGAGTTCTAAGCCAATTTTTTCCTTGACGAATCCCCCACTACCATGGCTGACAGCTTTTCCTTCACCACCACTGTGAGAGGAAAAACCATCCGCTTTGATTATCTGGGAAACCCCCTCACCCTACCTGAGCCTGAGGACCTAACCGTACCCACCCTCTGTGCCTATGGAGAGAAAAATAGAAAAGGTAACTGGAATCATAAGAAGATCGAAAAGGCCCTCCTGCTCAAGGGTCGTAAGTACATCAAGAACAAAGCTGGGAAACCTCTTAAGGCTTTATACTCTAACATGAATGCTAATGCCAATGTAGTGTTCAAGTTTTTAGTGCACAATGTGGTGCCCAAAAGCCATGTTTCGGACACCACCGTGAAGATAACCCCACTGATCAGGTGCATTCTTGAGGGAATACAAGTGGATATTGTTCGGATCATTGCGAATGAGCTGAAAAGTGTTGCCTTGAACTGTGCCACTAGATCCAAAGCTATTCTCTATTTGCCTGGTTTGATTATGGGCTTGATTAGGTCTGAGGTGGTGATTCCTGAGCCTTGCTGATGAGGAGATTGTAAACCCTATAAATGACACTTTCATATCTAGCTTGGTTAAGAGAGAGCTGCGAGCAGCCAACTATGGTTCTTTTGATGATGCGCCAGCCATTGCTGGTACTGGTGCTTTTGACTTCTCCTCTTTCCAATCTTGGATGACCGAACAGAACCAGCACAATTAGTTTGTTCGAGACCAGTTACATCATGGATCATAAGGATGCCATTTACCGAAGTAACATGGGCACCAGACTGTTTATCATGTTTATGAGCACCCAGGATCCCGCGTACCCAGTCATGACTCCTGAGATGTATCAGGAGTATGTTGGTTGGCCTGGGGACAGGCCAGGACCTTAGGCAGGACCTTAGGTTTTGCGTGAGCCTTCAGCAACAGATGAGGACGACACATAAAGCGGAACTGAAGATCAGGACTATGTCATGGATGATGGCGAGGATGATCGGTGATCATTCTCTTATGTTTTTAGTGATGCTAATGGTTTATGTTGTTTAGGTTTTTTTATTTTAGTTTATGTTTTTGCTTTTACTTTGGAACAATTTCCTTTTGGTACTTGTACTTTTGAGCACTTGGGTTTGATGTGCTCAATACTTTACTTTTAGTACTTTAGTTTTATGTTGGAACAATAACTTAGCTTGTTTGACCTTAATCATTCTGCTTTGGATGAAATTATTTGTCTATACTTACTTTTGTTTAATGCAAAAATACTACATCGAAATGGCGCCGCTGCCGGAAACTGGCGTTTAGATATCATAGATATTGCGACTATTATATCATTTTAAGACAATTTTGTACTCATTCATTCATTATCCTTTTTGTTGCTAATCTTCTTTGGTTAGATCTTTGAACTCTTGTATGTGAAGTACAGTTCTACCACAAGACTTAGAGTACGATCCTGAGATTGAAAGATAATCCCGCAAAAACAAGAAGGGAGAAAAGACAAGCCAGACAAGCACAACAAGAAGGAACCTCAACCTTTACACAATGACTGGAAACGGAAACAATCAAAATGAGGGCAATCAAAGTGTGATGTCTTGGACAAGTCCAAGACGGTAAGCTCATCTTGGAAAGAACAAGGAGAAACAAGTAGAGCTAAAGTCTGGAACGATACAACTTGTTTCAAATCATCCTTTTGTCGGGCTAGACCATGAAGATCCTTATCAATATCTCTCGGTGTTTTATGCCTTGGCCAACAGTCTTGGGGCATCTGAAGCTAAAGAAGAAGCTGGGTTCATAAGGTTGTTCCAACACTCACTCATCAGCAAAGCTCGAGAGTGGTATCATGACCAACCCCGCCAAGCTAGTGCTCAAGTTCACCCTTCACAATGTCAAACCTATCAGCCACTCGTCTGACTGTACAATAGACGTCTTCCCTTTAATCTTTTATATCCTTAAAGGCCACATCAAGGTTGACATCGCCAGGACCGTTGCGTGGGAGCTGAAGAAGGTGACTCTTCTAGGTAAAGGTGAACCCAGAACCTGCCTCTCTTACCCCGGTCTAATCATGGGACTCATTAAGGACACCAAAATGAAAATGCCCAATGGTGTCCATGAGTTCATCAGGAACCCAATTGATGATGACTTCATTACACGCTTCATCATGGGTGAAACCAAAAAGGGAAAGAGCAGCCGCACCTCTTCTTCTAGGCAGCCTCACTCATGCACCTCCACTACAACCGGAGCCTCAACCAGAACCACATGGTTACCCACCTTATGCTCCTGACCCAACATATGCTCAGTGGTAATATCAATGCCACACACACACATAAGACCTTCTTGAGGCCAACAACAGGGCCAATACCTATCTTCAGCAGTCCAAGTATCTGATGCAGCAGCAGGCAGGGTATCCGCCAGAGGTAATGGCTCAGTTCATGACACCGGAAGCATACCAGTCTTATGTGGCTTGGCCTGAGGTCCACTGTGAGATGAAGTAGCACTATGCACATTTACAGGATCGTCCTGCTCCGTGCCTTCCTCATTGCCATCACCACCATCATTCTCAGCTAAATTCTCATTACCTGCATAAAATCCACCCCCTCCATAAGGATTTGGCCTAACCTCAGGCCAAGCCTTATAAGACCGGTATGTTTTCGGTGTCATGAACTGAGCCATCACCTTGCCTGCTGCATCAGATATGGGACTGCTGAAGATAGGTATTGGCCCTGTTGTTGGCCTCAAGAAGGTCTTATGTGTGTGTGTGGCATTGATATTGCCACTGAACATATGTTGGGTCAGGAGCATAAGGTGGGTAATCATGTGGTTCTGGTTGAGGCTCCGGTTATAGTGGAGGTGCATGAAGCGCGACTGCTCTTTCCCTTTTTGGTTTTACCCATGATGAAGTGTGTAATGAAGTCATCATCAATTGGGTTCCTGATGAACTCATGGACAGCATTGGGCATTTTCATTTTGGTGTCCTTAATGAGTCCCATGATTAGACCGGGGTAAGAGAGGCGGATTCTAGGTTCACCTGTACCTAGAAGAGTCACCTTCTTCAGCTCCCACGCAATGGTCCTGGCGATGTCAAACTTGATGCCTTTAAGGATATAAAAGATTAAGGGGCAGACATCTATTGTACAGTCAGACAAGTGGCTGTTAGGTTTGACATTGTGAAGGATGAACTTGAGCACTAGTTTGGCGGGGTTGGTCATGATACCACTCCCGAGCTTTGCCGATTAGTGAGTGTTGGAACAACCTTATGAACCCAGCTTCTTCTTCAGCTTCAGATGCCCCAAGACTGTTGGCCAAAGCATAAAACACCGAGAGATGTTGATAAGGATCTTCATGGTCTAGCCCGACAAAAGGATGATTTGAAACAAGTTGTATAGTTTCGGACATTAGCTCTACTTGATTCTCCTTGTCCTTTCCAAGATGAGCTAATCGTCTTGGACTTGTCCAGCAAGGCATCACACTTTGATTGCCCTCATTTTGATTGTTTCCGTTTCCAGCCATTGTGTAAAGGTTGAGGTTCCTTCTTGTTGTGCTTGTCTGGCTTGTCTCTTCTCCCTTCTTGTTTTACTCTTGTTTTTGCGGGATTATCTTTCAATCTCAGGATCGTACTCTAAGTCTTGTGGTAGAACTGTACCTCGCATTCAAGAGTTCAAAGATCTAACCAAAGAAGACTAGCAACAAAAAGGATAATGAATATATATATATATATATATATATATATATATATATACACACACACAGTAATGAATGAGTACAAAATTGTCTTAAAATGATATAATAGTCGCATGATCTATGATATCTAAACGCCAGTTTCCGGCAGCGGCGCTATTTCTATGTAGTATTTTTGCATCAAACAAAAGTAAGTATTTATATCGTATCCTCAGGGACTAGTGCGATATCACAGACCGTTCGACACCAAATATCATTTTAAGTTAAAAGATAGATTGTTTGTTTGTTTGTAACTAAGTTAACTAATGTGCAAGGAGAAAAATTGAGAGTAATAAGGCTTAAAACGTTGGAATTAGAGTTCCTTGATTAAGCATCAAACATAACGTAATAATCACATATGGATTCTCGCGTTTTACCGATATTATCACGTATCGCTCAACAAGCTTTCAGTCGATTCTTTCATTCTCTTTCATCTCTTTTAATTGCTTTCTTTTATGTTATTCTTGAACAATATTACTGTTGTTGTGGTTTTTATTCTGGCACTAATGACTCAACTTTATTTAACTATGATGGGATATTTAGTCGTATTGTGTACTATTGTATTGTGTTGTTTGAACAATTCTTTTAATTTAAGTATTGTGATGTTTGTATCGTTCAAATGTCGTATTGTGTTGTTAAAATAATGTGTTTAGCACACTTTTTGGTTTATGTCAAGTTACTCAATTTGAACTTATTGAGAAAATTGTGGAAGTTTCTTTTGTTATCACTCTTGCTTATTGAAAAGAAAATGCTCAAAGTTTCAAAGTTCAAAGCGCTTGAAAGATAGCCAAAGATTGAGCAAATTTCAGATGTTTGATATTGATAGATAATTGTGACAAAGCGCAAAGCCAAGGTACAAGTTTCCTGTTTTTCTAGGTGTTTACTTGAACATGAAACGAGTACTTTGCACAAATTTCATTTCATTTAGTTCTCCGCAATAATGTATTTGTTTGTGAACCACTTAGTTCTAACCAAAAAGTGAGGAAACCTCAATGTGTTGAACTATATGCAAGGAGACCGGTACTCAATTGTTTAACTCGGTCGCTTTATGTCAAATCCAATAATTGTGTCGAATTGTGTGAAAGCATGGAAAGGATCAAGGCGCATTTTTGTTTAATGAGCGAAACATACTTGACCACAAATAGTCTACCTTGTGAGGAGAGCGAGTAATTGCTAACCCATCTGAGCCAAAAGGATCGGAGTCCTCAAATATGAACTGTCAATTCATAAGCACAATACTTGATGAATTTGCCCTTAAGTTTTTCAAAATCCAGTTATTTTTGACACATTTTAGGACTCTGATAGTTTTTAATTGTTGAACCCTAAACCTTCATGTTATTTGTCTTTGTGCCATAGAGTAAGGGAACATTCGAATAGGGTATACTTTTGTTCAAGTTGGGGAGAAAGAGGTAGATGTAAATCATTTGTCAAGTAAAATGGTATTTTTATGTTGTGATCAAGGCAACATTGTTGTATAAATACAAAAGAAAAAATGTGTACATGAAAAAGAAAAAGAAGAATAAAAAGAGAAAAAGAAAGAAAAATTCAAAAATAGAATAAGTTGTTAAGATCAAGGTGTATCAATAAATGACATTTAATGACGGATTTTGTTCAAATTTTGAGGCACCTCTAAGTTTGAGGCCTTGTGGTAGGGTTTCTTTCTATGTTTTCCTCAGGAGGAGACTATAGATTGTTTTTGGGTTGGGTTGTAAAGGTGAGAAAAACGCAAGACGTGTACACCCTTTGTTTGCCTTCATATATACAAATTCTTTTGAGATATAAAGTGATTTTCTTATTCTAATACCCTACCCCAAACTTCAGATGTTGCTAATTCTAAGAAACTTAAGATTATGATTAAAACACATACACAATGCCTAACTCCAAAATAAAATTGGGTTAACATGAGGCTTGTAATATGGTTTGTCACTAAACCAAAAGGTCTAACCTATAGGCTTATCAATTGGCTTAAAGAAAAAAGAAAATTCAATATAAACAAAAGGTTGGCTTCAAAAGACTCAAGATACAAACAATTTGTCTTGGTGTGTAATGATTATAACCAATCAACAAACAAGAAAAATTGTAGGTTCTAGAAATAGCATTTGCATGGAACACTCTTATTTGTGAAAATTGAAAAAAATAAAATTTTAGCTTAACCTTGCAAGCTAAGATTTCTTGAATGCGAAGGTAGCCACAACTTCCAAAAACCTCAGCTTGTAAGGTTAAGCCAAAATTTTATTTTTCAATTTTTACAAATATGACTATTCCATGCAAATGCTATTTCTAGGACCTGCGATTTTTCTTTGATGTTGATTGGTTATATTCTTTACACACTACGGAAAATTGCTTGTATCTTGAGCCTTTTGAAATCAACATCTGTTTACATTGAAATATCTTTTTTCTTTCGGTCCATCGGAGCCTATAAGTTAGACCCCTAGTTTCGGTGACAAACCCCTGTTACAAGCCTAAAGTTCACTTTATGTCTCAAAAAGAATTTGTATATATAAAAAGATTGAGTTGACCCATAAAATATATCAGCCCAAAAAAGTGTTTTGTTAGAGACAAAGTTTGCAAAGTTGATCGGTAGTCATTTTAATTCAGTTCTCTAGTACTCTAAGTTCATTTATTTGTGGGAATTTTCTTGTTTAATCCAGTAGAATTTGCTCAACTCCACATTGTTTTATTAAACCTACTTTCCAAAAATATCCCACATTTCATCTAAGCCCCGTTATAACCCGAAAAGTCCTTAAAAATGTATATTGTGATATTGACTTTGATTGATAGCTTAGAAACTTTTCAAGTTTTGGTGATATAGGTTTTGCATGTCGATTGTGTGAACCCTTACAAATATTCAATATGTTGCGAGATGTTGTGTGAATGTGTTGCCAAGGAATTTAGAGGTTGTGATGACACTAGGTCATATGTTATTTTGTTAGTTGTTTTTATGCATTTGTAGTAGAGCTCAGATGATTCTGAAGCTAAAAAAGGCAGAAAATTAGAGACAGAGAAAAGAAAGCAACAATTTTGATCAATATAAACTGTAAACTCTATTTTCTTATAATTGCAAATCTAGTTTATTCAATATAATTTGGGTTTAATGCTATTATGTTCTTATCAACTATAAATTGAACACACAGATAATATGACTGCTAACACCAACTTATAACTTATATCTAATATACTGTTCAACTAAATGGATAATCTAGGGATAGAAAATTGTTTAGTTGTGACATCTAAATTAACGTCTGTTCAAACCTTTGAGGATTACAGGTTCACCTAAGGTTTTAGGGAATTGTTAATTATCAAAAACTAGAGGAACAATTACACGGTTTAGGTTCAAACTAGCAATTAGCGATGAACAAATGATTTAAAAGACCATATCCTTTTCTATTAAATTTCTTACAACAAACCTTTGAGGATTACAGGTTCACCTAAGGTTTTAGGGAATTGTTAATTATCGAAACTAGAGGAACAATTACACGGTTTAGGTTCAAATTAGCAATTAGCGATGAACAAATGATTTGAAAGACCGTATCCTTTTCTATTAAATTTCTTACAACAAACCTTTATTTTAAGCTATTTATTTTAAATCGCAACCCAAACCAATTGCCTCACTGCACCCCGCCCCATTTAACCACATCCTTAATATTTATGAAATTGCTAAGTAGAAATTAGACCCTATAGATAGTATTCAGAATTTTTAATTATTAAAATTGCACTTTATTTGATCAGGGGCCTAATTTTCTAGATTAGAGTCCAACTTTCAAAGTGTTTAAGACGGCCCCATGTATACGATATAAACTCAAACCAAACAATCAAAACAGGCTCATAAGTCATAAGTAGTGATAATAGAAAGACTAACCTGTGTGTATTGCGATCCCAGTTGGCGACATCTTTCGTTTCCTCATGCATATTGAGCTACATATCAATTAAGGTAATAAAAAATGGAGTCAGTATCTTGGATAAGATCAAAACAATTTACCTTTAAAACATTCTATACACATTTATGTCTGCATGTTGATGGTATCTAAATTCAAAAGGCTAAGATGTTTATATTTAATAGTTCTACCTGTTACATATCCAATAAGATCTTATTCCTTTCTCTTCTATGCAATGTGGGCACATCCATTCCTTGTTCTCTCTCACCTCCTCCATTTCTGCATCAGAAAGATAAATATAGTTTTTTAAATAAATGTACACATTTTTTTGTATACTTTGAATATAATGAAAAATAACCTTTTTTTATGACATTTTGATGTCAGTATGCAGCTTACTTAACTTTGAATAGAAGTATTATCAAATAAACGTGACATCTAGGCTCTAAATGCGATTTTAATTTTTTGTTATTGATAATGCAATTTTGATTTGTTTACACTGTTTAGGTGACTTTGGCCCAATTTGGATAAACAACTTAATCAAACGCTTATACTGTACTTATCGTACACAACACATGCTTATATGCCAGTTTTATAACAAAAAATAGATATAATTAAACTATTTTCATATAACTAGGTTGTTTTCAAAATCTTCTTAATTATAGAAGTAAGCTTAAAACAGCTTGTTGAAGTAAGCTTTAGTTCATGGACATGCCATAAGCTCTCCCAAACAGTCTCAGAAATGTTTATGTCGGTAGATAAACTCAAACAAGTCAATCCTATGCCTTTATTTTTATTTGAGCATGTCAATTTGTTCTTACCTTCACCATAACGGACCTTGAGACAGGCTCGACAAAAGACACCATTGCTTGAGTGACACGCTGAACAATCAGTCTTTCCTGTTAGGAATATGCCGTGAATCTGTCAGATCAAAGAAAAATTGTGCAAAGAATGCAGTATAAGGCATCAATCAAATCTTACCTAAACAAGGTTCATTCACATCACATTTCCCACATCTCTTGCAATCTTCTTCCCCACACAATTTCTTTTGCCTGCATTTATGTTTTTCATTGCAATGTAATCATTACTTATCCACATACATACATACATACATACACACGCAACTGTAAAGAATGCTATACTCTTTTAACGCATTATTTAGGACTAGTTTGTTTTTTCAAAAGGTCAATTTAGTTGATTTTTAAATGGATCACTTTCTAAAAATGTGTTGACTTCTTCGTAAATGAAACAATCGTAAAGAGTCTATTACAAGCATTCCTTATATATATTGATGTTATCAATGCCGGATTTCAGAAAATAGCAGTTATGTTCAAATTTCGCAACGCAACAGTGCTATAACCTCAATTTTGTCAATAGCATTTTACCAAAAATAGCGGTTATGTTTAAATTTTGCTAACAGAACAGTGTTGTAACCCTGCTTATAATTTGACAATATTTTGTACCAAAAAGCGTATCGTGTAACAATAGCGATTTGTTCAACTTCAAATTACACTACAATAGTGTTACAGTCTCGCTATAGCTACTATTTAACAACCCGTGCTTCTATAACTCAAACTGTGTTTGAACCTTCTACCCCCAGTAACAAACTTAGACATTTTGGGACCAAAGAATACTAGGTTATTAAACTAATATACTTTTGTGTAGAAAAAGGATATGAGGGCAAGAGAATATGGACCTGCAAAAGTGGCAGCATATCCCCAAAACTGGATTGTAGATACTGCCTCTACCCTTGCTATCGCAGCGCCGCGCAGAAGTCTCTTCTGAAAGAAAATGCTCTGCATCCTTCGGGTTCAGTTTAATGAGAGGTGCATTCGCAGGCCTTTTCTCATCTTCCCATTTATCTGTAGTTACAATACAGCTCTTCTCCTCTTCTTCCCCATTTTCTGCAGTTACCTTTTCTGTAACATAATTCAGTAAGCCATCAGTACTCACAGAAAAACACAATGCTTCCCATGCTACGACAAAAAAAGGTTAATAACTTGACATTTTGAACCTCTAATCTATATCTAATCTAAATATGAACAATTGGCAGCTACATATTCCTTCATTTTCACATATATCTTATTAATCTCTCCTTGAAAACTTGAACCAATGTGGAAAAATAGTGTGGCATACTAAGAAACAGGTTTGGAGGCTTAAAATAGTTGTTTACTAATGTTTGATAGAGACTAAACTCTTAGGGTGTGTTTGGATTGAGGGTTTATGAGGAGGGGAGAGTTTACTTTTCTTTTTTAAAATATGGTCCATATAACATGTTTTTCTAAAATAAATCAAGTGTGATTGAAGTATTATAGGACCGTTTATCATGTTAATAAGTTAACTTTTTAAAAAACATTCCATAATCTCCGTAATTTAAAAATGAAAAGTGAACCCTCCCCCCTCCCTTCTCTTCCCCTCCTAAACCCTCCATCCAAACACACCTTAAGTCCTGATTGGGTTGAGGTTTTGGATGGCTAAGTTTATATTTGATATTTTTAAAAAAATTAAAAGAACATTTAATGGTTTACTGAAGCATAGACGCAAACACGAACATATCGACATTAATCAAATTTTGGGAAAATAACATAATTCAATGTAATCGCAAGTATCGCTGTCGGACACGACACACGTCAGACATCGAGACACACATTCAATCAAAAGTGTCCGTGCAAGTTGCAACAGAGATCATGACTAACGATTTATGAAGCACGTACACTCTTCGGATTAGGTGTGTCTCGGTGTCAGACACATGTCGATGTCCGACATCGAAACCGACACATATGATTACACTAAATTATGTGATTTTATCAAATTATTAACGGTGACAGCGTGTCAATGTCCGTATCTGTATTTGTGCTCCATAGCTAATAGTAATTAATAATTATCATATAATCGTTCAAACACACCTAATTGATTTAAACAAACATTTTAGAAAAGTAAGTCTTTCCCTCCTTTTCCCAACTAAACTCTCCAACCAAACATACCCTTGATATGCTAATCCAAAGACCGTGTAATATATATTTTTCAAAAAAATAAAATAAAATGATTATTTTGCTACATTTTACAAAGTAACAAACAGAGACAAGAAAATTAGGGTTAAATAAAAACCTTGTTTTGGCGTAATGGCGTAGCTGAAACTACGTATCAAACGGTAAGATCGTCGCTGAGGAAGGTCGTCGAGCGTTGCCGCGGCAGTAACGGTACCGGCGGAAACATCCTTGATTCGCTGAGATCGGCGCACTGGAGTAAGACCATAAACCCTTTTAACAGGTGTACGTTGTTGTTTCTTAGTTGGAGTAGAAGCTTCTCGAAGATTCAAAACTTTATTCAAAATACCCAAAGATTCTAACCTAGCCTTCAATTCATTCATCAACATAATCATAATCGTTATTACGTTTATATCATTAATCAATAATTAATCACAATAATAAGAATAATGAAGAGTTTAGGGTTAATAGATTGATTACCTTGTTTTCTGACATGCGAGCGTTTCTGAGAGATTCGTAATCGGATTTTGAAGTTTCTTTCATTTTCATTTTCCCCATTTTTTTTTTATTTTTTTTGTGATGTGTTGGGTTTTCTTCCGAAGAAGAAAAGAAAACAACGCTCGTGTGTGAAAAAGGAATGAATGAGTATAACGGCTATATTTTGATTTTTTAAGTTTGAAGAGACCACAATTACGAATTACACCCCTTCTTCTCCATTCAAATTTTTTTTTCATGTTTTAATTGAAGATTATTTTATGATGTTTTTTAATCTATATACACCTTTAATGTAAAAAAAATTACACATGTCCCGTAAGCATAGCTCAGTTACAGGGACATGCATTATTATATGCAGTGGTTGGGTTCAAACCCAGACACATGGTCGGGGTTCGAACTCATACACAAGTTACTTGACAAAAAATAAATAAAAAATTTACACATGATGTTGTCATATTAATTTTTTTTTTAAAACAATGATCATATTAATCAATGAATGAGTTATTTTTGGTACAAAATGAGCGAGTTTAATTTGTATACTCTATTATTGTATAATAATTTTATATATGTTGTCACATCAATAAATAAATATGAAATATATGTAGGGCCGACCCATAGCCCGTCGAGGCTGGGTTAGGCCACCGGACCTCCCAATTTTTAGGGCCCATAATTTATTTATTTTTACATATAAGACTCAAAATATTCATTATATAGCATCAACGGTAATACTTATCAATCAATTTGCTGCAGCATAGTGGCACTGAGTAGCACGAGAATGCTTAATATTGAACTTTTTTAATGATTTTAGTCAAAAAAATTAAATTGTTTTTTGAGTGTTTGTTTTATAAAGGGGCCAATTTAGAAGAATAAAACGGGGTCTAGGATTCATCTAAGACGGCTTTGAATATATGTTGTCATATTCATTAGTAATTGACGTAACAACATATTATTAGAAGCATGTGTAAAGTAATTGTAAGTATATTAATTAAACTTTATTTTAAATTTACTCATGTAATTTCTTTTTAGTTTAATGTATTATTAGCAAAAAGAAAGAATTCACTTTTGATTTTTTTTCCTAAGGTGGAAATTTTTGGGAATTTTTATTTTTGAGTGAAATATTTGGTTATTTGAAAGAAAAAAATTAAGAAAATTTGTTTTAAAAGAAAAATTAAAACAAGTCATGGGGCTAAATTTAAATTTGGAGGCCTGTGTAATAGGGGTCATTTATCCTTTGTAGATTTTTAGACCTCTTTGAGGTCCAAAATTTTATACCTCCTAAAATTTATACAGCTTAAACAAAAATTATGCTTTTCTTCCAACAAGTTTTGCTCCCACCAAAACAAAATGTCGAAAAATGCTTCTGCGTGAGTTAACAAACACAAGTGTTAATCTTGCCCTTAGTTAACTCATAAAGCGTGACTTAAGTCACGCAAGTGTAAAACACTGTGCGAGTTAACTCACGCTGAGTATTAATATTTGCGTAAGTTAACTCACGCCTACTTAGGGATGTAAATGGGTATCCATCGGTACAGGTAGTATGATATCCATCCTCGTCCTGTTGGACAAATATGGTACATGTGCCCGTCCCCGTACCCGTGCGAGTATCTCTATACGGGTAATCCGCGTGTATTTAGTTACCCATGAATATTCGCGGGTACCCATGGATTTTTTTTTTACAAAGAAAAATACTTTTTTAATTACCTACAAAATTCAACTTTTAAAGATCCATAAACAAGAAATGACTGCACAAGAAGATGAGAGAAAGAGAAATCTTTTAAGAATCGAGAGAAATAACACAAAAGAGCTCGGTACACTACACATGATTAAACTAGATTTTTTTTAGACATTGAACTCTTATATATTTATTATATACACATTGATATTTTAGTAATTTACTTAATTTATTAACGGATACAGATACATGCGGGTACGGGTATCATCAAATTTGTGTTCGTGTCCGTGTCCATAAAGTAACGGGTAGTTAAATATCCGTTTATTTTACAAGCGAATACCTGTTTAGTTACCCGCCCCGTGCCCGTGACAGATTTTATCCACAGATACCCTCGGATGCGGCTTTTTTTGCCACCCCTACGCCTACTGATATATCAGTACAACATTAAATAATGTACTGATGTGCATTCAATGCAAACAATGTCATTAATGACTTGTAATCTTTACACACTCATAATTGAACTGAATTACGTCAGTTTAACAACAAAATCACATAATCGCATGTAAACGATACAAATTACACAAAATCATCGTTTTTCGCACAATCACATAATCACACATAAACGATCCAAACAGTCCAAATTACACAAATTCGCCGGTAATGACCCGTAATCACTTAATCAAACTTAATGACAAGTAAACGATCCAAATTACACCAATTTGTCCATAAATTTTGAAAATTACATAAACGGTCAAAATTTAACAAATTCATCGTTAAATTACCTAAACATAAATTCATTAAAATTCAACAATATGACACAAATTCGAACAATTTACAATATTACACATTAATAAATATTACACTTCAATGGATCGGACGTAAAGATGTAAAGTGTTATTTTCAACCATCACACGAAACATGTAATCAACGTCTCTATCATCTTTTACAAGTTGTGGAAAATACACGATCTTCCAAAAGTCCTCTTCCTTATTCTCTCCAAAGTCCACGCCTGACACATTTACTATTACCACACATGTTTTATGATTTTAACCAATATGGATAAAGAAGTCGTCAAGTTTAGCCTTAAACTCATCCAACTTGTCGGTGGGGTTTACAAAGAACCTAGCCCTCTTTTTCACGGCTACATAACGAACATGAAGTTCAACTAGATCTTGTGCATCTTCATACATGTTTAACTTCACCAAATATAATGAAAAACAAATATGAGAGAAATAAGATAAAATAAATAGTTGAATAATTAGAGACCAAAAAATGCGAACAATAATTGGCATGACATAACCGGCCACAAAAAAAAATTCACTTATATATTTATATAATATTAGTTACATATTGGCCACAAATATCCAAATTACATATCCGGCCACCAAAAAATACGTCGGTGTGATATCATGCAAACAATATGACAAACACCGACCAAAAAGTCGGCACTTTTTAAGTATGTCCTTTCACATTGCATCATCAAGTATGAGCTTTTTAAACTTGATTTATCCATACAAATAGTAAACCCGGCCCTTGTCTCTTGACGACGAACCCAACCAAGTAACTCTTCTCGCTTTCTTCATCTTTCATTTGTTGTAAAAAATGAGGTGGCGTCGCAAACTTTGCAAACAACACTGATAGGTACCGGTTTAAGATTATCTTCAATTTTATCAATGTTAGCTTGAAAGGGAATTTAGACTTTAAACGGTTTCAAATTAACGGTTGGTTTGACATCGCCGGAAGCTTCAATTTTGGCCAGTTTCGGTTCAATGTTATCATCCGCCACATTGTCAACCATCTCACTTTATGTCTATTGAATAAAAAAATAACAGAAAAATAAATAAATTACTTGTGCAACAAGTTAACAAAGAAAAAAAGTGGCGCAGAAATTCAAAAAAATTGGTCTACACAGTAGCGTGACTTAAGTCACGTAACCCTTAACTCCTGCGCAAGTTAACTTGTGCAAAGCCCTATGTCCTACGAAAAACCAGAAAAACCAGCACCAAAAACCAGCAAAATGAGATGATTTTAGATGATACATTACTTGATATTTTATGCTTGATGAGCGTAGAAACTTGCTTCCTGACGATTTGCAATGATTTGGAATGAAGATTTTGACCCAAAATTTCACACTTTTTGGGTTTTTGAAGGTGGAGGGAAAGAAAATGGTGCTTGGAGTATGGACTGATGGGCTTTGTACAAAACCAGTAATTATGCGTGACTTAAGTAACACAAGGGTAAATAAGTAAATTCAGTTGAGCGCGAGTGAATTTTGTTGGGTAAAGAGCAGAATTCCTTAAATAATGGAATAAGAAGCTTTGAAAGTTGCAATTCGCGGTCATTGGGCTTTGCAAAGGAGGTTGCGATATTTTGGGCCCGTTTGATGGTCAGGATAGGATAGAGACAGGATATGATATAAAGCTGGATAGAGATAGGATATGATAAGAACATGATAAACATTAATCCTATTATGTGTTTGACGCGGACAAGATAACAAACATGATATCATTATAATTAAATGAAAAAATTGCTCTCATAATTAATTAAATATTATAGAAATGGAATGTTATTAATTATAATAGAAAAATACATGCTACCATTATTTTTAAAATGACAATATTCTAAAAACGGCAGAATATCAAGATAATAAATAAGGAATGATCTTCTAATCCATCAGGATAATTTCTAACTCAGCTTATACTCAGGATAGAAATTACAAAGGAAAGTCAGGATAGGATAGGTGTAACGCCCTAGTTGTCGATTATTTTATTTCAGTTGATTTTAATAAGTTTTTATGATTTTAAATAATTATGTTGATTTTTGGTGTGTTATATATTTTATTATATAGTTATTTTGATTATTTAATTAAAATAGGTGAGAATTATAATTATTAGAAGGTTGGGGATTAAAATGAATTATTTAATAATTTAATAGGAGTTATTTATAATTAAGGAGAAGTTAATAGGTTTTAATAGGAAATAGAAGGAAAGAAAGAGTCAGAACCAGTTTTACGTAGAAACAGTGAGAAAACAAGAAAAGGGGGAAAAACCTAGAAGAAGAGAGAAGAAGCAAGAGGAGAGAAGAACGCTGCTTTTAATTCAGGAAGATAATCTAAGGTAAGGGTGAGACTAACTTTCAATGATTATAGTTTACATAATTCTGAAATTGAATTTAACATGTTTTGTTGAAAATTGTTGTGGAGAAATTACGTTTTTAAGTTAAATTAGAATTGTCAAAAACATAGGTAATCCGTCGAATTGATGTAAAAAGTGATGTTTAGGTTGTAGATTATTAGTAGGCAATGTTTCCTAACAATTTTGGGATTTGGGATGTCGAAATTTGGGTTTTTGGGTGAAAAATGGTGTAAAAATCGTAACAACAGGGGAAAACTCGCTAGAAACTCGCCATTGGCGAAATCTGTCTGAAACATTTTCGCTATTAGCCAGAATTTCGCTATTAGCGAAATTGCACTGTGATAGCTTACTCTGTTTCGCGTTCTTGCGTCTTTTTAACCCGTTTCTGTTTTGAATTAGCTTTCGGTGTAAACATGAAAGTTGTAGATAATTGAGTTAGCTTTCTAATGGCCTTGGTTTGACGTGTAAAGGATTTTTATATTTTGAGTTATGATGAAAATAGTCCAAGTGGGTACTTAGAAAATTTTAAGAAAACTTAGCATAACTAATTCTGAGTTAGTCCAAAACTTATGGTTGGTTTCCCAACTTCAAACTTAGGTATTAGAGATTTAGTTGAAGTTTTTTATGAGTATTTGACTTATGGCTTATTGATCACACTTGCTTCTTTTTGAAGAATGTTTTGGTCTGATAGGAATGTAGTTGATTAATGTATATGTGTTATGTTGATGAATTCTGTCGTAAGAGTTGTTGTGTCAGATTTTGACTAAGTTATGGAGTGTGTCATAAATGATTAGGCACATATGTTGTTGTCGTAGACGTTGTCGAGTTGTATGCAGATATACACTAGTGAGTCCATTCATACTCATACCTTGCTGAGGGCTCATGCCCTGGAGTGTTTTCACTCAACCGTTGAGGGCTTATGCCCTGGAGTGTTTAACACTCAATCGTTGAGGGCTTATGCCCTGGAATGTTATTTCATTCAATTGTTGGGGGCTTATGCCCCGGAATGCTTAGCATTCAACGCGCGTAAAATGGTACCACATGCATTTGCATTAGTCGCATTGTTGTCGTTGTAGCTGTTGTCGTTGTTGTTGTTGTAGGTTGAGTTGTCAGTGTCGTTGTCGATGATGTTGTTGAATTGTTCATTATAATTGATAATTGATTATTCATTATACTGATGTTGTTGAATTTAATTGATGAATTATGATATCTATTGTTGTTTGTGAATCTCACCCCTTCTGCTGGAATTGCCGCCTTGTGGGCAAGTGCAGGTAACGAAGATTAGTAGAGATGTCGGCTCAAAGTGTCTTAGGGCTCTGATACGTAACGGGACAGGAATTGTTGCTTGTTTTCTCTTTCCTTACGTATTAATAATGATTTATGAAACTTTTGATGAGGCCTGCGTGCCAAAGACTTGTTTAGTTGTTTTAAACTAATTCCGCTGCGAAGTTTTGGAGTTAATTATTATTGACTATTTTATTGGAGAATATTTATTCATCCGTTAATTTGGAGATTTTATTTGAATGAAAATGTAGCATTCCGTTTTTGGTGAAAAACTCTGATTTAATTTGTTAATTAATAATTGTTGGGCGAACGGGGTGTTACAATTGGTATCAGAGCAGGTCGGTCCGTCCGGCCAAGTAGTAGAGTCGAGTCGAGCCTAGTAGAGTTGTGTGACAATTTTGTATTGTCCTTGTTGTCCTAATTTGTTATTGTTGTGTAGAATCTTTGAGGTTGATCTTGTATGTTTTCCGTTGACGGGTATGGATGAAATCTTTGGTATGAACTGGTTGGAATACAACCATGTCCATATAGATTGTTTTAGAAACACGGTGTACTTTTCCTCTGCTGAAGAAGAGAGTGGAGCAGAATTTTTATCTACTAAGCAGCTGAAGCAGTTAGGATGTGATGGAAACTTGATGTTTTCCTTGTTGGCGTATTTGTCCGTGGAGAATCAAGCAGTAATTGATAGATTGCCCGTTGTAAATGAATTTCCAGAGATTTTCCCTGATGAGATTCCTGATGTGCCGCCAGAAAGGGAGGTAGAATTTTCAATCGATCTTGTCCCGGGTACGAAGCCGGTATCGATGGCTCCTTACCGTATGTCGGCAGCTGAGTTGGCAGAGTTGAAGAAGCAGTTGGAAGACCTACTTGATAAGAAGTTTGTAAGACCAAGTGTTTCACCTTGGGGAGCGCCGGTATTATTGGTTAAGAAGAAGGATGGTAGCATGAGGCTGTGTATAGATTACCGTCAGCTGAATAAAGTGACGATAAAGAATAGATATCCACTTCCGAGAATTGATGACTTGATGGATCAGTTAGTGGGTGCTCGCGTGTTTAGTAAAATTGATTTGAGATCGGGTTACCATTAGATCAAGGTGAAGGATGAAGATATGCAGAAGACGGCGTTCAGAACGCGATATGGTCACTATGAGTATAAGGTGATGCCTTTCGGTGTTACTAATGCACCTGGTGTATTTATGGAGTATATGAACAGAATTTTCCATGACTTTCTGGACAGATTTGTTGTTGTTTTTATTGATGATATTCTGATTTATTCTAAGACTGAAGAAGAGCATGCAGAGCATTTGAAGATTGTTTTGCAAGTGTTGAAAGAAAAGAAGTTGTATGCCAAGTTATCCAAATGTGAGTTCTGGTTAAGTGAAGTAAGTTTTCTTGGCCACATTATTTCTGGTAGTGGTATTGCGGTTGACCCGTCGAAAGTTGAAGCGGTATCGCAATGGGAGACTCCGACGTCAGTTACAGAGATTAGAAGTTTTCTGGGCTTAGCAGGTTATTACCGCAGATTTATCGAAGGATTTTCGAAGTTGGCACTTCCTTTGACACAGTTGACCTGTAAGGGTAAGGCTTTTGTGTGGGATACTAAGTGTGAGAATAGTTTCAATGAGTTGAAGCAACGGTTGACGACTGCTCCGATTTTAATTTTACCGAAGTCAGATGAACCTTTTGTTGTGTATTGTGATGCGTCCAAGTTGGGTTTAGGTGGTGTACTTATGCAGGATGGTAAGGTGGTAGCTATGCTTCGAGACAATTGAGGATACATGAGAAGAACTATCCTACACATGATTTAGAGTTGGCTGCTGTAGTTTTTGTGTTAAAAATTTGGAGGCATTATTTGTACGGTTCCAGATTTGAGGTGTTCAGTGATCATAAGAGTTTGAAATACTTGTTTGATCAGAAGGAGTTGAATATGAGGCAGAGAAGATGGCTCGAGTTGTTGAAGGACTATGATTTTAGCTTGAATTACCATCCGGGTAAAGCTAATGTAGTTGCAGATGCCTTGAGCAGAAAGACGTTGCACATGTCTGCTATGATGATGAAAGAGTTCGAGTTACTTGAGCAATTTAGAGGCTTGAGCTTAGTTTGTGAATTGGCACCTCAGAGCGTACAGTTGGGTATGTTGAAGATTAATAATGAATTCTTGAACAGTATCAAGGAAGCGCAGAAAGCTGATGTTAAGTTTGTAGACTTGATGGTTGCTAGTAATGAAGCGGAAGATAGTGATTTCCAGGTTGATGATAAAGGTGTGTTAAGATTCCGAGGCAGAATTTGTATTCCTGATAATGACGAGTTGAAAAAGATGATTTCGGAAGAAAGTCACAGGAGTAGCTTAAGCATTCATCCGGGAGCTACGAAGATGTACCACGACTTGAAGAAGTTATTTTGGTGGTCTGGATTGAAGCGAGATGTCGCGCAATTTGTTTATGCATGTTTGACTTGTCAGAAATCTAAAGTTGAACATCAGAAGCCTGCAGGGTTGTTGACACCATTAGATGTGCCAGAGTGGAAGTGGGATAGCATATCCATGGATTTTGTAACGAGCTTACCGAATACTCCGAAGGGGCATGATGCCATTTGGGTGGTTGTTGACAGGTTAACAAAGTCAGCACATTTTATTCCGATCAATATCAATTATCCAGTAGCTCAGTTGGCAGAGATTTACATTCATAATATTGTGAAGTTGCATGGCGTTCCGTCAAGCATTGTGTCGGATAGAGATCCGAGGTTCACTTCGAGGTTTTGGAAAAGTTTGCAAGAGGCTTTGGGTTCCAAGTTGAGGTTGAGTTCGGCGTATCATCCGCAAACAGATGGTCAGTCGGAGAGAACGATTCAGTCGTTAGAGGATTTGCTGAGAGTGTGTGTACTTGAACAAGGTGGAGCTTGGGATAGTCATCTACCGTTGATTGAGTTCACGTACAACAACAGTTACCATTCGAGTATTGGTATGGCACCATTTGAAGCTTTGTATGGTCGGAGGTGTAGAACTCCGTTGTGTTGGTTTGAATCGGGAGAAAGTATAGTGTTGGGACCGGAATTAGTCCAGCAGACTACAGAGAAGGTCAAGTTGATAAGAGAGCAGATGAAAGCGTCGCAGAGTCGGCAGAAGAGTTACCATGACAAGCGTAGAAAGGAACTTGAGTTTCAAGAGGGTGATCATGTGTTCTTGAGAGTCACTCCCATGACAGGTGTAGGTCGTGCGTTGAAGTCTAAGAAGTTGACTCCGAAGTTTATTGGTCCTTATCAGATATCGGAGAGGATTGGGCCAGTGGCATATCGAATAGGTTTGCCACCACATCTTTCAAATCTGCATGATGTGTTTCATGTGTCGCAGTTGCGGAAGTACGTAGCAGATCCTTCGCATGTTATACCAAGAGATGACGTGCAAGTTAGAGACAACCTTACGGTGGAGACTTTACCGTTGAGGATTGATGATCGTAAGGTGAAGAAGTTGAGAGGCAAGGAGATACCTCTGGTGAGGGTTGTCTGGGGTGGAGTAACTGGTGAAAGCTGACTTGGGAGCTGGAGAGTAAGATGCTAGAGTCTTATCCTGAGTTGTTCGCTTGAGGTAATATTTCGGGGACGAAATTCTTTAAGTGGGGGAGAGTTGTAACGCCCTAGTTGTCGATTATTTTATTTCAGTTGATTTTAATAAGTTTTTATGATTTTAAATAATTATGTTGATTTTTGGTGTGTTATATATTTTATTATATAGTTATTTTGATTATTTAATTAAAATAGGTGAGAATTATAATTATTAGAAGGTTGGGGATTAAAATGAATTATTTAATAATTTAATAGGAGTTATTTATAATTAAGGAGAAGTTAATAGGTTTTAATAGGAAATAGAAGGAAAGAAAGAGTCAGAACCAGTTTTACGTAGAAACAGTGAGAAAACAAGAAAAGGGGGAAAAACCTAGAAGAAGAGAGAAGAAGCAAGAGGAGAGAAGAACGCTGCTTTTAATTCAGGAAGATAATCTAAGGTAAGGGTGAGACTAACTTTCAATGATTATAGTTTACATAATTCTGAAATTGAATTTAACATGTTTTGTTGAAAATTGTTGTGGAGAAATTACGTTTTTAAGTTAAATTAGAATTGTCAAAAACATAGGTAATCCGTCGAATTGATGTAAAAAGTGATGTTTAGGTTGTAGATTATCAGTAGGCAATGTTTCCTAACAATTTTGGGATTTGGGATGTCGAAATTTGGGTTTTTGGGTGAAAAATGGTGTAAAAATCGTAACAACAGGGGAAAACTCGCTAGAAACTCGCCATTGGCGAAATCTGTCTGGAACATTTTCGCTATTAGCCAGAATTTCGCTATTAGCGAAATTGCACTGTGACAGCTTTCTCTGTTTCGCGTTCTTGCGTCTTTTTAACCCGTTTCTGTTTTGAATTAGCTTTCGGTGTAAACATGAAAGTTGTAGATAATTGAGTTAGCTTTCTAATGGCCTTGGTTTGACGTGTAAAGGATTTTTAGATTTTGAGTTATGATGAAAATAGTCCAAGTGGGTACTTAGAAAATTTTAAGAAAACTTAGCATAACTAATTCTGAGTTAGTCCAAAACTTATGGTTGGTTTCCCAACTTCAAACTTAGGTATTAGAGATTTAGTTGAAGTTTTTTATGAGTATTTGACTTATGGCTTATTGATCACACTTGCTTCTTTTTGAAGAATGTTTTGGTCTGATAGGAATGTAGTTGATTAATGTATATGTGTTATGTTGATGAATTCTGTCGTAAGAGTTGTTGTGTCAGATTTTGACTAAGTTATGGAGTGTGTCATAAATGATTAGGCACATATGTTGTTGTCGTAGACTTTGTCGAGTTGTATGCAGATATACACTAGTGAGTCCATTCATACTCATACCTTGCTGAGGGCTCATGCCCTGGAGTGTTTTCACTCAACCGTTGAGGGCTTATGCCCTGGAGTGTTTAACACTCAATCGTTGAGGGCTTATGCCCTGGAATATTATTTCATTCAATTGTTGGGGGCTTATGCCCCGGAATGCTTAGCATTCAACGCGCGTAAAATGGTACCACATGCATTTGCATTAGTCGCATTGTTGTCGTTGTAGCTGTTGTCGTTGTTGTTGTTGTAGGTTGAGTTGTCAGTGTCGTTGTCGATGATGTTGTTGAATTGTTCATTATAATTGATAATTGATTATTCATTATACTGATGTTGTTGAATTTAATTGATGAATTATGATATCTATTGTTGTTTGTGAATCTCACCCCTTCTGCTGGAATTGCCGCCTTGTGGGCAAGTGCAGGTAACGAAGATTAGTAGAGATGTCGGCTCAAAGTGTCTTAGGGCTCTGATACGTAACGGGACAGGAATTGTTGCTTGTTTTCTCTTTCCTTACGTATTAATAATGATTTATGAAACTTTTGATGAGGCCTGCGTGCCAAAGACTTGTTTAGTTGTTTTAAACTAATTCCGCTGCGAAGTTTTGGAGTTAATTATTATTGACTATTTTATTGGAGAATATTTATTCATCCGTTAATTTGGAGATTTTATTTGAATGAAAATGTAGCATTCCGTTTTTGGTGAAAAACTCTGATTTAATTTGTTAATTAATAATTGTTGGGCGAACGGGGTGTTACAATAGGAAAATGATTTATTTTATCCTATCACATTGGTGCATCAAACATGAGATTTAAACAGGATATGATTAATGTATCATATCCTGTCTCCCTATCCTGACCATCAAACGGGCCCTTTGTTCCTATTTCATCTTTCTAACATTTGAAAATGGAATTTTATTCTTCTTTCTTTCAGTTTTGCTCATTTCCACCCCGAATTTCCACATTTAACTTCAATGGCAGTTAACTAACGCTAATTATGTAGCATGTTTTAACGGTCACTGCACCAGTGGTGGTTAACTTGCGTTGCCTCAGCGGCAGTTAACTACAGTTGAGTTCTACTATGCTGCAGAATAGTATTTAATGTTTCAAAATCAGGCAATTAATGACATGTAATCTATAAACACAATTAGCCGCAACAGCTCAACACTTTCAACAACAAAACTCACTCACAAGCTAAATCACAACTAAATCATTCATAATTGATCCAAATTACATGAAATCGACATTACGGATACATATTTGATTTAATTACTTCAAATTCTCCTTTTGGATTGAGATAATTTGTTGGGTTTTTTTTACGCTTTCACTACCTTCACAAGCTTTTTGAACAAATCTTGTCTATCCATAAACACAAATTCCCATTTTTCGGCCTCATCGATCTTGTGTATGTTCCACTTTGTGCACGGCGGTGGTACTGGACAACCGTCTTTCAAATAAACATGAATAAAGTGGTCGGGAATTAAGCCAAGATACATGATGTGGGAATAAGGGTTAAATGGTGGAGCATCTCAGATTGGAAAAAAGTCTCACATATACCTCTTTCGGGACTTGTCAACTGTACAACAACTCTATTGTAACAAGTTACAACAATGTAACTCATGTCCGGTAATGTCAACCACTTTTCTTTGTATGCAATTCCACCACTTTTTTTTTAGGAGGGTCTAAATCATTCATAATATATTGAAAATGCTCATCCGAACAAAATATCAGCAAATAGTTACTCTTATTAGTTTTCAAATCATGAATAAGTGCTCTACGAACTAATATACGATTTTCCTCATCCATGCACATGTGTCTAGCTACAACATGGTATCCGCAATTATCATCCCCTTTTACATTCACAATATTTTTGATGTAAGGTCACATGAGCTTTGGCATATGTGTGATTTATGGTAAATCCGGATCTGGGTGTATGGTTACCACATTTGTTAGAGGTGGAGACAACATTGTGTCTTCTGAAAATGTTAGCTGACACGTCACCTCTTTGATGTGAAGTTTCACTTTTTAAGGGACTTTTTTTAAACGTTCCTAAATACCCATTATCTCCTCCATCACAGAAAAATCATCTTCAACATCTTCTTCACAAACACATAACCTTTGCCATTGAGGATCTATCTCGTCCAATCAAATAGGCAAGTTTTTTTGGATCTTCATTGCAAGAGTACACGCACAAGGCAACCTATATGATGTCTTAATCACACAACCGAAATTTTTCTTAACAATGTTGGTTGTCTTGGAGCGTTTTGCTTCCTCAATGTTAAAACTCAATGCAGCTTTAGAAACATAACCCTCAAACTCATAGTACAACATGTTGCCTTTGTATCTGTGTTCTAAGACGATATGTGTCACGTCCAAATTTGACTATTAAGAATTTAAAACATTTTCATCTCAAATGAGAATTGACTTTAAATTTTTTAACTTGACGCTTAAATTAAAATATCATTAAATAACTTGAATTACAAGATACGTTTACAAAATTACATAAATAACAATTTTGAACAAAATACAACAATGCAAAAACACCTTGAAACTAGATTATGACTGTGATCTGGTCTTTGATGATACTTTAAATCGGATTATACGTGAAAAATTGAAATCAACATAGGGTGAGATATGTATTATCTCTGTGAGCTTTCCGACGTGGGATAAAATACAATCTTGTCATTGAACAAGATTTTTCATGAGATTTAAACATAGTTAGGAATTTAAATGTAACCGGTTTGAAGACATCAACTATTTATTTAGAATAAACATGTTTATCCAATCACTTGCCTTTAGAATTACACTTATAAATAATATAGGTAAGGCCGAGATATATTAACTTCGATAAACGGTGTCCTGTTTATCCCTTTATACACGTCTTGTCGTAGACGGGGAATCCACCTAGTTAGGGTGAATCCCAGTATTCCACTAAACTTATCCGTTATCTAAACAATTATGAGACATTAACATATTACGGACAAGTAATGCCCAATTTCACATCGAATTCACCTTTAGATCAACCATCATCCTTTGATGTAACTTTCATCATTTAAGACCTCTTAGAAAAGCATAGAACTTGAAAGTATACATATATTATAAAAACAAAATTTTCTGCTACCATTTGTCAATCAAAGCCATAAAAGACATATAAACTAAAGTTATAAAATTTTTAAAATTTTTCTACTGATAACCATTACACATATAGAGACAATGAATTTGGTCCCCTATCCAAATTAAAAGTAATAATTCTAGAAAAATCGTAGACTAAAATTGATCTGTAAAAATAAATCCAGAACTACAGTCAATATGAGTAAATCAGTCTTATGAAATCAAACATTTTTGAATATTTTACTGGAGGTAGCCAATTATAAATGACGTTATTCAATTGGTCCCGTCTAAAAATTCAAAATCAATAAATTATTAAAAATCATGCACTAAGTCTATTTTATGCAAGAAATTCTAGTTAATCCATAGAGTCACTTTTTCATATGCAACAAGAATCATTTCACCACAAAAATCAATTACTCAAACTAGTTAAAACTATAAACCTTTAAATCAATGTATCCAAAGTGCACAAACTAATTAATGGAACAACTTTACTCTTAAAATCTAACATGCATAATGAAACCTTTATTTTCATCAACTAATTCCAACCCCATAGTAAATTTAGATTGCACATGAGGGATGAGGGAAAGGGGAAACCCACCTCTAAGTTTCTCTAATGATGCTACTCTTATTTCCATTTCTCATTGATTCTCCTTCCATCTCTAACTTTTTCCAATCTTACCAATTCTTTGAAACCCTAATTTATTCTTCAATCTTCTCTACATAATACTCCCTTGAATCTTCATCATCTCAATCTCCTTAACCTTGTAATGAAAACCCAACTTAAATTCTACTTGCATGTGGTATTTGATCAAGGAATTTGGAGGAGTTTGTGATGATGAGGATTTTGTAGTGGAAGGATGTGACAACTGTGAAAGAGAAAAGTGGGGGAAATTTTGTGAATTCTGATTTCTAACCTTAACGAATCATATTTATTGCAATTGTGTCAATTTACCGGCTTACCCTTGGTCAATATTAACTATTACCTTTTTTTCTTAGTTTTAGGATTAAGTTTAGTTGAGCTTGTTTATATTTCCTGGTCTACTAATTAGTTTCTCTCTAATTCATTTAAGTAGGTTAAAGAAGGATAAAGTGAAGAATATTTAGGTATGGGAAAATGTGGGATGTTACAATACGGCTCCTCCCAAAACTTGCTTATATCTCAGTCAGTCGGATCGTCAACTTTTTGTCAATTGCATTCCAAAATGTGGCCAAATCTCCCACACTTTTACTTAAATATTTTTTCAACTTTCCATGATCCAATTCAACCCTATTGGTGGTTCTGCAGCTAAGATGCAAGACAACGTCTGTCGATCCTCGCAAATTTTTCCTTAATTGTGTTCAATATTGTAGTTTCAACATAGTTAAGGAATTATGGGAAATTTTTGCATACATCTCAGAAATTCACAACGAAATGTGAACATGATTCCTTTGAAGGAGACTCAACCACGTTGTCTCAAGCTCTCATGATCTTATTAACTATGTCACTTGTCTTCACCTTCTTCACTTCTTTATCATTCCCAAAAAATTTACATCCTTCAACTTCCGCTTGACTCTGCATTTCGTGATGCATTTAGCTCTTACATTTATCTTAATATGAAAATGACAAAGTAAGGTAGCAGTTTCAGGGAGAACCTCGACAACGTCATTCATAAGAGCAGTGTCTCCATCATCACTTTAGGCATGTTGATCTTTGAGTTCATAAGACCAACTAACATCTCTAGAACCCAAGTAAAGCTTCCCTTTTTTTCAATCAAAGGTTTGGCATCAACGAAAGCTTCAATGATGGACGGTTTTGGCTCAACACCATCATACACCATGTTTCAACCATCACTGTATCTAACGAATAAAAAATGAGAAAGAAAAAAAATTATAAATAACTTATGTAACAAGCCTAAGGAAAAAAAATTGTCGCCAAAATTCAAATATTTCCCACCACACAAGTTAACTAATGCTGGCTCAACGAAAGTTAACTCACGTTTGGACCCCCGCGGAAGTTAACTTCTACTACGTCTAGGGCTCCAAACAGACGGAAGTCACAACAAAAATGGCAGAATGTAAAGTATTTAGATGATTGTGCTAAAGTGTTATGAGATGGTGTTGGCCTAATAGATGAAAGGATCACAACGCAAGTTGACTTCCTCTGGGGTAGTGGCAGTGAACTCACACTGAGTACAGAGCAGCAGCTAACTGCCGCTAAGGTTAATCGTGGAAATTCGGGGTTGAAATGAGCAAAAATAAAAGGGAGAAGGGTAAAATTCTTGAAAATATCAACAAGAGAGCTGAAATTTATATTGGGACATCTAAGCATAGGTTGCTTCCTTTGTGTGGATGTAATGTATGAAGTATCCACGAGGATGAATATATACTGAAATTACAATCTTTGAAAAATGTGGGTGTGGATTCTAGTGTGTGAGTGTCATATCAAGTTTGACGTTTTTCCTTTTAGGTCCATTTGAATTGGTTTATTTTTTAGTTACTGAAAATAAATAAATTAATATATTATCTATAATCTTTTTTTTTAAAGAGTTTATGTAAAAAGAGGTTATAATATTTATAACCTTGTCAAGGTAATTCATGTAAAAAGGCTTATAAAAATACAATATTTGATAATAAGAACTTATAAAATAATATAAAAGCTTATTTATATGATTAAATTATTTTTATAAGTTCCAAAATAAGTCAAAGAAAAAAAAAAAAGAAATATTGATTTATTTCTCTGCAACTAGAAGTTTAATACATACAACATAACTTCTTTTGTAAAAAAAAAAACATAATTAACTTCCTTTCTTTTCTCTTTTTAATCACAATAGTTTAATAGAGAGAAATATTTTAAAAAGAAAAAAATGTTGACGTGACGAGGCAATGATGTGTACCATAACCAAATACTTTAAAAAAAAATTAATTGATTAATGTAATGAATTCAAGCAAATAAACTACACCAATAAAACTTTGATGTATAGAGCGAATGAAGGGTAATCAACACCAAAGTAGCCTCAAACAACAAAGTAGCTTCAAACAACAGCAACAACAAATAAACAAACATATATTTAAGTGTGAAACAACACCACAAGCATAGTCAAAACAACAAATATAAGAAAGAAGATTTTTTTTTTTATAAGCCAAAGCAAAATGACAAAAAAAGAATAGTGACCAACAAAGTTGGTGCTCTACTTTGATCTTTTGCCATTTGCTAATATATATTATTAAAAAAAGGAAAGAAATACAAAAACCTGGTGGGACATAAAACCTTACCCAGACAATCCATGTGAATCAGCCCTAACGGGTAATACTTCAAATAGAACAACACACAACGGATTCGACCCTAATCAATTCTAACAAACGAACACTACGTTTGAAAAGAGCAACCGAGTCTATAATTTGGCGAACGAAACATTCGTCAACACGAAATCAGATCAAGTACCATCAACTCCCTGCAATATCAGCAACAAGCATTAACGACTCTTTCGAGTCCACACAATCCCATTTCAATCTACGAAACCACAGACAATTGATAGAGGAGTGAATTCGACCGCCAACACGGTAATTAGCGAAACCACACACACCAACTGTTTATTGCGATCATCAGCAAAGTAACAACCATTTCTGCCTCAACAACGGCACCACAACCACCTTCAAAGAAAGTGAACCGGAGACAAACCGTCGTATGAGATATGGTTTATGAACCGACTGCCAGCACAGATCAGATTCACGTACCAACCACCACTGCAACCAAAAAAGTGAGCATCACAACCCTTTCAAGCATCACAATCCACGCCTTACATTTACACGATCAACAACGTCGTAGGCGAAGGAAACATAACCAAATACGCGCAAAAAAGGCGTTTAAGAAACAACAAGAATCTTGCTGAAACATGAACTGGTCTCACTGTATCATAGCTTCCGAAAGCAACACATGGCGACAGCAAAAAGCAATTGAAATAGATGAAAACCCGAACACCAGATCCAGCAAAGTACAGATTGTCAAGAACCCAGTCAAGGCGCGCACTACAAGAAACATGGACATTTGCCAGGGATTTTGACAGGGGTTTGAAACCCCTGGGAAATTTGCCAGGGAAAAAGCCAGGGACAAGCCTTGGCATTAAACACAAGGGAAAGCCGTCGCATAACCCCTCACAAATTGCAAGGCGGGAAGTTTGAATTAAGGAATCTTCATGATGCAGGCGTGAAGTGATTGAAGTGGCTTGGTGTCAGGACAAATCCCAGGGAATTTGCGAGGGACAGGCCCTGGGACGTGTGAAAAGTGTGACAAAAGCTACATGGTCTGCGCATGACTTGACAAGGCTTTGAAAAGCCTGCGCGAAACAGTGGTGTCAGGGGTTACACCCCTTGGATTTTGCATGAATCCCTGGCATGGTTTGTACCGTTCTGCACCATTCTGTACCTAGCTATAAGCTAGGGTTTGACCAATGCATGCGAGGGGCTGTCCCTCGCAAATTCCCTGGCTTTTTTTTTCCTATATAAACCATGCAACGTGAGGTTTGCAGATTTCACAACCCTTAACAAATTTTCTTCACATAAAACACAACACATTCAACAAGCTTGAATTATTTGGTAAAAATTTCTTCATTCATTTTATGTTTGTTAATGATATTAATTTATACTACTTATTAATGTTATTTATTTTGTATGTTATTTGCAGCTGGGTTACTTATATTGGATTGCATTGCAGATCTTCTATTGACAAGCTTCAACAAGTTAGTGATTTTTTTCCTCATAACACTATAAATGATATACATGTTGATCATATGTTCTAAAATATGCTAGTTATCCAATAAAATGATGTTTTTTTTATTCCGAAAATCAGAAGAAAAATAATTTAATTATGATTGTTTTTTCGTTTTTATTTATTATGCATGAATTTTGGTTTATTTTATTCGAATATTTTAATGTTAATATATGCATGTTTTTGTTTTGTGATATATGCATGTTTTTTTGTGATAAAATGAAATATATGCATGATGTTTTTTTTGTGATAAAATGAAATATATGTATGTTGTTGAATATATAGTTATTAGGTTGGTTTTTATATATTATAGAATATGGTTTTTTGTGATAAAATGAAATATATGGTTTATTAATTATGTTGGTTTTTGTGATCTGTTTTTTCTAATTTAGGGCAACTCTTTTTCTGATATTTTTTATTAAAAAAAACAGTTTGTCAAACACAACCTATTTTTAAAAAATTATTATTTATTCAATTTTAAAAACTGGTTTAGAAATATATATATATATATATATATATATATATATATATATATATATATATATATATATATATATATAGAATGTACTAAAAAGGTTTATATAATAAAAATTAAAATCTGTTTTAAGAATATAATAAAATTAAAGCTGTTTTTTAACAAGTTAAAATCTGTACATATTTTAAAAAAATAATGTAATATATATAGTAATGTCTATTGTTTAAAAATAGTAGAAACAATGTAATAAAAAGCTGTTTTTTTAACAAATTAAAATCTGTTTATATATAAAAAATAAATACAACATTTAAATTTTTAATCTTTTTATATAATAAAAATTAAAATTTGTTTTAATAATATAATAAAAATAAAGCTATTTATTAAAAAAATAAAAAAAGTGATTATCTTTTTACAAGTTAAAATCTGTGTGTATATTTATACAATATTTACAAGTTAAAATAAAGCTATTTATTAATGCATATTGTTAAAAAATAGTATAGTACAAGAAAGTTGTTTATTTAAATTAAAAATATGTTAAAATTATTTTATTTATATTAAAATCGGTTTCTTTAATAAACTAAAAATTGTTTTTTAATTAAAACTAATATTTTTGTAAAAGCGATAAACTAATAAGCCCTTTTATTGGAAATAATTATTATATGTTTGCACGTATATTAGTTATTTGTTGTCTGCGCGTAATGTTAAATGTCTGCGCGTAAAATTTGTTATTTGTTGATTGCGCATAAAATAAATAATTATGTTTAGGCGTAAAATTTATATTATTGTTTGTGCGTAAAGTTTATTTTTGTTCGCGCGTAAAGTCAGTTTTCTCGGCTGAGTAATCATTCTTTTTGACGTGGAATATGTCAATGAAGTTGGTGAACACGCAGAAGATGGACTATTATCAATATTTTCGGAGTTGGATGTATGATAGGACGTTTCCTGGAAGAACGAGACTAAAACCGCAATTTGTGGAAGGAGTTGACGGTTTCATTTCATGGGCATGGGCGCAAGAAATTTGTAGAGATGAGGGAGGAATTAGATGTCCGTGTCTAAAATGTAGGTGCAGACACATAATTACCGATCCTGGAGATGTGAAGAAACACTTGAGAAGAGTTGGTTTTATGCCTAATTATTGGCTTTGGACATATAATGGTGAAATTTTTCAGAATTTTGGAGTAGGGGTCAATGCACAAGCTTCTACTAGCCATGGTGGAACAAATGTGGAATACAATGAAGATGTCAACATAGAACAATTCAACATGATGGATGATATGGTTGCAGACGCTTTAGGGGTGGAATTGTCTTACGGTGATGATGTTCAAGATGATGAAGAGGAACAACCCCCAAATGAGAAGGCGCAGAGATTTTACCGATTGTTGAGTGAAATGAATACACCTTTGTATGAAGGGTCTTCGCACTCTAAGCTATCTATTTGTGTGTGGCTTTTAGCTCATAAGTCGAATTATCTTAATCCTGATGATGGTTTGGATGATATTACAAAGATGTTGAAGGCCGTAACTCCGTTCAAAGATAATCTGCCAACTTCTTATTATGATGCCAAGAGGTTGGTGATGAAGTTGGGGTTATCAGTTAAAAAGATTAATTGTTGTAGAAATGGATGCATGCTGTTTTATGACAACGAGTTTGGGATAAATGATGGAGCATTGGAGGAATGTAAATTTTGTCAAAGCCCGAGGTACAGGTCTAGCACGCAGAAACGAGTGGCGGTTAAGTCGATGTTTTACTTGCCAATAATACCAAGATTACAAAGACTGTTTGCATCGATGAAAACTGCTGACAAAATGACGTGGCATCATTCAAATGGAATTCCCGGAGTTATGCGTCATCCTTCTGACGGTGAAGCGTGGAAACACTTTGATCGAGTTCATCCTGATTTCGCAGCAGATCCACAGAATGTGAGACTTGGATTATGCTCTGACGGTTTCCAGCCATATGTTCAATCTTCTGCAAAACCATATTCTTGTTTCCGACTGGCTTTATGATCCCCCAACAACAACAACCCCCACTCCAACAACAACCACCCCCACTCCAAGTTCAACATCCCCCACTCCAACAACAACAACCCCCGCCTCAACCACAACAACCCCCTCCCCAACCCCAACAGGGTGCTGAAGATGAAGATGAGGAGATGCAGGATTATCCGCAAGATGAAATGGATCGCTATATCATTGAGCCTAGCGGCAACTCGTAAGTAATTGTTGTATTTGTTTTCAATATGTATTTTGTTATAAATTTATGTAATGCTATGAGCTTTTTATTGTTTGTAGTTTCATGCCCTGCAAGCCAGCCGCCAGTGCCATTAGAGACATCATCCAGGGAAGGTATCATGGATTTTGGAGGACATATGGTGATGTCCCCGATGATGAGAAGGATGCATGGTTCGACCTTTTTAAGGTTACATTAATATTTACCATAATATGTATTTTAATTTACATATACATATGTTATAATATATTAATTTTCTAAAATATGTTAACAAAAATGCAGACTAAGTGTACCTGGAACCCCAGGTACTATGATCGGGTAAGAAGGAACTTTCACATTAGAGCTGCTGCACGCCTCTCGGACCTGCTGCGACATGCCCGACTTCGTCATGAAGCTGCTGGAAAGGTTCCATATTGGATCGGTCCGGTACTGATGAAGAAGCTGGTGGACTACTGGGGGACTCCAGAGTTTAAGCAGAAATCAGATAAGGCAAAGAAGAACAGAGCATCAGAGAAAGGAGGATGCATTCACACCGGAGGCTGCATAAGCGCAGCAGAGCATGCCCGCCGACTGGTAAAAATAATAACTATTAATTAATTCTAGAATGTATGTTTTTAAATTATGTGGTTAAATATTTTAATGTTTTACTAACTAATTAATAACTGTGTTTCGTTTTTCAATTAGGCAAAGAAGTTGGGTAGAGATCCATACATAAATGAGCTTCACAAGAAGACCCACACTTATAAATCAGGCCAGTATGTTGACGATCGCTCCAGGATATGTCAGGTAATTGTTAAATAAGTATATTTTAATTAATTTTATTTGTTTTATAATTTTTTGTTAATTTTTAATTTGTCTTTTAACTATTTTGTTATTATTTATATTAGGAGGAGTACGATCGACAGCTAGCAGAGTCGCTCTCCCGTGGATGCTCAGTTGACGAAGCTCTGACACTCCGCACTTGGACAAAAGTTGCTGGCGAGAAGACAAAGGGGCGGTTATACGGTGCAGGAAACTTAGCTGGAAACTACAGGAAGGGTATTGCTGCCACACTAAAGCTTACCCTTAATTCTGGAGAGGGGTCTTCTCGGCAACCTGAGCTTACTCCTGAGATGCGGGAAATGATCGCTAGGTTGACTCAAGAGCAACTTGCTGCGCAAATGAAAACCCAAGAGGAGCTTATCCAGGATGTGGTTAGGAAACAGCGGGAATTCTTTGATGCTCAGTTGGCCGCATTTAGGCAAGAGCAAGGCTGGCCTACGGATGAGCAGAGTGTTGGGCAGCAGCGTGGAAGCCAGCAAAATGTGAGAATTGATCCAGTGCCTGATGATGATGTGGACGACCCCTATGAAGTTTATGGTGAAGGCGATGGCGACGACGACGATGATCTTGGGCTCGATGAGGATGATTGATATGGTTGTTATTGCGTGTTTCTATAATTATTGTTTTACTATGGTTTGTATGACTATGGGAGGTTTTCTATGCTTCCCGGCACAATTTTTATTTTCCTGCACGGTTTGTATAATTATTAAGTACATTTTATTTTTCATGACTGTTAATTAATGACTTAATATTATTATGTGTGATAAAATTAATTTTAAATTTTGTTTAAAATATATTTTATTAATTAAAATGATTTTTTAAAGATTTAATGTATTTAAAAAAATCGAATTTTTAATTAATTTAAATATAATTTATTAATTAAAAATATATTTAAAATATTTAATTAATAATAGAAATATTCGGTTTATTAAATAAAACATTTTTTTTAAAAAAAAATTTGCAATTTGCCAGGGGTATCACATGTCCCTGGTATTCTGGAATCAGAATTATCATCATTGCGTCCATCAATCAGTCAGTGCGTCAGTGCGTCAGGCGGCGACAGAAAAAAGTGACGGATTTTGCCAGGGGTTCTGCCAGGGAAATATGCCAGGACATTTCCCAGGGGTTGCGTCCCTCGCATTCATCCCAGGGGTGAAACCCCTGGCAAAGTGTTTGCGACGAGCGCTTTTGCCACTGCTTCCGCCCCTGGGAAAATCCCTCACAAATGTCCGTTTTGCCAGGGATTCTGTCCTTTTGACAAGGGTTTTGCCCCTGGCAAAATGCAATGTTTCTTGTAGTGGCGATTCGAACGAATCCAAACCGCAGGCGCTGCCGTCGGACCAACACAGGGCGCGCTAGAACCTGGACTTCCGACGAACCACCGTCGAAATAATAGAGACGCGATGTGGATGGCTTACCCATCGCCGCACCACCAACCCCCACCATCTATATCTTGGCGACGCGTACAAACCGAAAAAAAGAGAAAGCACAAACGATGGAGGAGGCTGAATACAGTGGTTGTGGTTGTTGTTTGTAAGAGAGGAGGAAGGGGAAGAAAGTGGAGCGGCGGCTAGGTCAAAAACCTTGTAAGTTACTAATAGATTTCTATAAGAAAGAAGATAGAAAACAACATGCCAACATTTGTTGATCAAGTTCAGACAATTATATTGACCCATCCTTCCCGCAAGTCACAACAATCATTAGGACAATGAATAAATGAATAATTTTCAAATCATGAGGAATATTTGACGTTTAAAACGTCAAAAATGGATTTATTTTTCGGAACTACTCCACAACATAATGATTAATATCCAAATTTTGATCGAAAGATGTGCCTAGAAATAGTGTTTGACATTGCTTCGAAGAAAATTAATTATCGTGGCAAAAACTTATGGAAAACTAATAGGAAAAAACTTATCCCAAATGTCCCTTTATTTTGAAAACTAATAAAGGATAAAAACACCAATTTTGTGTGATGTGTTAAATTATATAATTATTATCCTTTTAAAGATTTAAGGACTATTGTCTGCATAAAAATTTGATCGAGCATATAATTTAAACTATTACTTTTTCCTTCCTATTGCATTCTCAACCGCCCTATTTTATTTTTAAAAATGTCCTTCAAATTTTTGAATCCGAAAATCAGTTTATATTCTGAAATCCAAACACTTTCTATATATAACACGAAGATCAACAACTTCCGCCATTTCTACAGTTTTACTTTTACAATTCTCTCTCTCTCTCTCTCTCTCATCCCAAAAACCGAAATCCACAAATTGGCCGAATCTTGGAGATTTTTGCTCAAAGTCATCACATTTGAAGCTTTATTAAACACCAAAGTAAAGGTTAGGTCTCATTCCCTCTGCATGCAAGTGACTGAGTTCGATTTTTTTTCTTCTGTAAACTGAATATGTTTGGATTATAAAATGCATACTGTATTGTTGAAGTTTGGATTTTATAATCCGAAGTGTACCAGTAGTAGGATTTTTTGTTGTTGACAATTTCGTGGATTTCTGTTGATTATGTGTTATCTGATTATGCATGTTACGAGTATGGATCATGTTGAGCACACCATGGGTGAGAGAACAACAATGCATGCTTCTGTTACGAGAGAGCGTGTGGAGAGGGTGCGAGCAGAGGGGGGAGTGCCCATACATGAATTTCTATGTTGTTTTAATGATTGTAAATTGTTGTTAATTTTTGTCATGTATTCTTCTGATTACTGCGAAACTGATGTTAATTTTTTGTTTTTAAATTTTACAGTGGCGTGGCAATTTAAAATCTGTAAGCAACGGGAAGAAGATAGAGGCGATGCATGATCAACAGGTCTCATATGGCAGCATAGTGGTTTAAGGATGGCCTGAGAGTCACCAGTCTTCAGTGGCTGCAGGATACCAGCTAAAACTAGATTGACCATGAACTTTGTTCTGCCTTTGTGGGGAGATGGCATGAGGATACATCGATCTTTCATCTTCTGTTTGGGGAGATGATAGTAACACTTGATGATGTGTTCTGTTTGCTGCATTTCACCATTGAGGGCATGATCTTGGCCCACGAAAGTGTGCCCAGGTTTGAGGATGTTCAGCTGATGGTAAAGATGTTGGGGACTGACAAAAGGTGGCCATGCATGATTTAGGTACTTGAAGGAAATTTTCAAGGAGCGTCTTTAGGAGGCACAAGAGTGGTACTCATAGGGTGATATATTTGCCGGAGCGGGTGCTTCGCCAGTTTGGGTATGTCCAGACCATCCCCATACATCGATGCTATAATGCAGCCCCCAGACGATCTTAACAGTGATCTACTACCGATATATGCACCATCTTGATCATATGATGACACCTCAGGGCTTGGGGCTCGTTGCTATGACTGGTGTGGAGACGTCACAAGGATACATCAGATGGTTTTATTCCATCTCACATCCACGCCTCATACTTTTGGACGAGGCTGTTCATGTCCTGAGGCCACCTAAACAGGAGGCCCTTGATGTGCTTGTTGCTGAGAAGGATGAAGAGCGGGGTACTTGGTGTTGTCCGGAAGGTTGGGTTATATCAAAGACCATGACTATGTTGTCATGGCCAGTGGAGCAAGGGTCTGATCAATGACGTCATTTGGAAGCAATATTGGAGGAGGTTCATTGAGGATGGGTTTATCGCCGTCGGCGTGTTGTTGGGGGGTGGGGGCGGCAGGGATTAATTTTAGTTTTATGGTATTGTAACCTTTGAATAATCCTTAATTTTGAATTTTATGTCTGAATGTTTGGTTTGTAACCTTTGGATAATTTCAGTTTTAAATTTAATGTTTGAAAATTGTGTTTTTTCTTATCGTTTTTATTTAAGTATTTGTTTTATACGATCACGAATGCATGTTTATATCATTCGGAAGCAATTTTTTACAATATGCATATCTCATAAAAAAAAACAAGGTTTTGTCTCTGTACTGATACATTTCAGATTATATTATCCGAAATGTTTTTTGACATTCTGGATTATATAATCCAAAATGTACATTTTTTTTACCTTTTTTACTCCAAAGTTAGGTTTATCTGGTGTGTTTGTCTTTTTTCGGATTTTACAATCCGATATGACTAAAAGGGTCAGATTATAGAATCTGAAACATAGTTTTACAGAGATTACATAAACATCTCCAACGTGCTCTAGGTTCCAACAACTTAAGAACTTTTGGAATTTTATAATCCAAACTGGTTTCGGAGTATAAAATCCGAACAAATGATATTTTTGAATGAAAAAGAATGTAATAGGGTGAGAAAAATAAAAATCCATAATTTAACCACAAACTTTTGGTCCATTTAAACGTCATGATGTAAAATAAACTTTAACTAAAACTAATTTTATTTGGAAAATTATTTTTCTTGCATAAGGAATTGCTTGAAAACACATGAAAAATATGTTTTTGCTTCTAACAATAGTTAACTACCATTCAATCTTTCGAGCGACACTTAACAAATATTCAACGTACATAATCTATAAAAAAAAGCTGCAACGGAACATGAAATTTGTTTTCCAAAAAGCCATTCATTTGCTAAACATGACGTAAGCACGATCTTAATCTAAAAAATGGCACCTATACACCTGTAGTGTATCTAGCTATCTATATTTTCTTTAATCTAATCCTATAAAAGTATAAGCAGCCATAACAATTTACTAGCAGTTCCTTCTCCTACAATTTACTAGCAGTGTTCAACTAGACATAAAAGGATTTTCCCAACAACAAAAAAAATCTAGACATAAAAGGATGGTTAAGGAAATCAATTAATCACAAGCCAAGAACCACTTCTAGGGTTGATGGAACAGCTTGGATGTTAACTTGTTTGAATGTTTTAAAACAATCCAGTAGTCTCTTGTAATACATATGCTGCCAATTCTTTGAACCACGACCTGTAACTGAAGTTCCAGACATGGTTCCTGTAGAGATGCAAAAAAAAATTATTTAACCATTGTTGCCAAAAAAAATTACAAAAAAAAGAAGAAGTCATTTTGGGAAAAATAGTATGTGGTGAAAGAAAGGAAAATACAGAAACAGATGAATGGTTACATCATGTTTAGCAAATGAATGGCTTTTTTGAAGAAAAAAAAAATCATGCTCCAGGGTGGTTAGTTAACTACAGTTGGGAGCAAAAACGTATTTTCCATGTTTTTTTAAGAAATTTCTTTTGTGGGAAAAGCAATTTTCATTTTATTTTACATATTACAGGCTGAATTTACATGCCAACCTCTTATCTTGTGTGCCTGTTTCCACGTTAAGTTCTTCCATTAGTAGATGTGCTATTGATTCATATCCCATTTACCGAGCTTCATTTCAGTCAATCAAAGAAAACAAGTAAGAAAAAGGTACAAGACTTAAAAAAAAGAGACATTACCATTGCAATAACAAATACAGCTTTAAGTGTTTATAGCCATAAACGTTTTATATAAATGCTAACTTCTTTAAGTTATCATGAAGACAACTTATGATGTATTATAATAAGTTGTTTTTGCATAAACACTCTCAAAGAGTTTCACGAATGTTTATGCAGCAGGCTACGGTCCTGAGCAAGCGAACCCACCACACAAGGCCTTGAAATTTTGAGGGCCAAAATTATTGGAAAATTGTTGTTCTGACTTCAAAAACGTCATATTAACACATGAAAATACCTTAAAAGCCCCGAGCAGTAGTTAACTACCGTTGAGGAAACCGACAACAGTTAACTGCCGCTGGCCTCAACAGTAGTTAACTGCCGCTGCATAGGAGTTTCCAAAATTTCATTGTTGCGTTTTTGGATTTCTCAGGTGCGATTTTCAGCCATTCCAAGCCAATTTAAATCACAAAATCAAGTAAGTGTTTATAATCCTATTGCATTGATTTTTTTGTTATTGAATTGTTAGTTTTTTTGGTTAATGATTCGATTATAGATTTGTTAGTATTTTTTGTTGATTTTTTTATTGATTTTATGATGTTATGATAGTTTAGGTTGTTAGAATTGTTAGGTTTAGGTTTGATTTTATGATAATTTAGGTTTAGGTTGTGGTTTAGGTTAGAATTGTTAGAATTGTTGTAGAATTGTTAGGAAATTATGGTAGAATTTCTAGGATTAGTTTAGGTTTTGATGAATTGTTGTATAATCGTTACGATTAGTTTATGTTTGTTATGAATTTTTGTTGTTATGAATTTGTCATAGAATTGTTACGATTCGTTATGGTATAATTTTTATGATTAGTTTATGTTTTGATGAAATATTGAAGAATTGTTACCACATGATGTAGGTTTTGATCGCCAATTTGTTTATGTAGATATGTCTCTGAATCAGGGAAACATTGAGTTGAACAAAAATGTGGGTGACGACAAGAAGAAAGAAAAATCACCTATGAAATGGCACGGAATCGATTGTGATGGTTCCATAAAAAAAAAAGGATTCGAAGGTGCCGGTGTACAATCACTCGAGGTTGAGGAGGAGCGGGAGGACAACCTATTTTGGTCCTCAACCAAAAGCAGGGGCCGCAGGGACTGCCGAGGACAACCTGATTGGCTTGTGCGACAAGGTAGATGACTGAATGTTGTTTGCATTTTTATGTTTTTTTTATATGTCGAGCGCATTTTGCTACATTTTACTTGACATTGTGGTACTTTGAATAAAATCAAGTTTTGAATAATTCGATTAAAAATTGTGAATTCGAATAAAGACTAATTAAATCTAACGTGAATTCAAATAAAAATTGCGTAATGAATAAATAAATAAATTTGAAAAGTGATAAAATAAATTATTGTTCCATTCAAAACAACATGTATTATAAAGAATCAACTATATATGTTATCACATCGAATTCCATCATATAAGATAGGTCATCACATAAAGAATGATGTCCATTCCGTGATACTAATCTTATATGAAGGAACTCGATTTCATAACTTAAAAGTTACATTACATTACGTTACATAAAGTTCCTAAATATGTCCATTACATGACTTTCGGGTTGCACCTTCCAACTACAACAATTGTCTTACCTTCAACCTCTGGGGTTCTCCGCCGTTGAATTGTGCATGAACGTCGATCCACCCAGCCATTATTTCAAATCTACACAATAAGAAACTAAAAATAATCAATGAAAAACTCATCAAACATTATTACATAAACCCTAAAAATCCTAAATAAACCCCAAAACATTTATAAAATTCGAAAAAATATATAAATTTAAGCAATATAACTCCATTATAAAAAGTATTCATAATATTTGTTAATAGAATTTCAGATCTACAACATAACTATATTAAATATAAATAAATCAAACCCTAAAAAATTTATAAAATTCGAAGGAAAAAAAATTAAGCAATATAACTCCATTATAACAAGTATTCATAATATTTGTTAATAGCATTTCAGATCTATAACATAACTATATTAAAAAAAAATCAAAATTTAAAAATTAAACCACAACTAAAATTATAAACATATATAACTAACTAAAATTTATGACAATAACATAAGTGATAACTTACTTGTGATTGAGTAAAAATTTTTTTGGATGATTATATATATATATATATATATAGAGAGAGAGAGAGAGAGAGAGAGAGAGATTTTAAATTTTTAGAGAGAAGATGGTGATGATGGAGTGTCTGAATTCTGGCTACTGGTTAGAATATGTATCTCACGCAGCGGTAGTTAACTACCGCTGAGGCCAGCGGCAGTTAACTGTTGTCGGCTTCCTCAATGGTAATTAACTACCGCTGGGGGCTTTTAAGAAATTTCCATGTGTTAATATGACGTTTTTGAAGTCATAACAGTAATTTTCAAATTATTGTCTGTGTGACCGCGTGAGTATTATTACCGGATGCATGATTTTTTTTTTCATAATTTTATTATTGAAATTTGAGATGAGACTCTAATCCACTTCAAAAACCCAATTTTACCCCTCTCAGTTTGTTAACTCCCGAACCGTTTTGGGCCTAGCTCTCAATCGCTCTTGTGATAAATCTTAATTTAGTGTGTTTTCAAATTCAATAATATTTGTGAAACTTTGGTCTTACTTTAGAGCTATTTCCTACAAAATATTATTTTTCATTTTTAGGACAAATAATGAAGAAAAAGAAGAATTTTCAAGACCATAGAACACGACGCCAAGAACGAGAAAAGAAGGAAGAAAAGGTAAGAAGTTGAGCACGGTATGCGCGCCCTAAAAGCATCACCGTGTGCATTCATGAACAGGAATATGGAAAGTAGTGAAAGAGCACAACTTGGAGCATGACCCCTAAGCACGTCAGTGCGTCCTGTTCAGTTAGAAAATGGTTCTTACAAACTTTTGCAATTCTCTAGTTTAAGACTTGTAAATCGAAGGTAATGTCTTGTCTTGTCTTTTGAAAGCAGATATTTGCATTGTTTTAAGTTTCTTCTTCTTATATTTTTTTCTGCACTTTATATTTTTTGTTCTTTACTTTTATGTTTACATTTCTACACTTTATTTTTCCGCCCTTTACTTTTCCAGTAGTTTATTTTTATGCCTTTTAATTTCATGAGTGAGTAGACTCTTCTAGTCTTGAAATTGGGGGAATAATCTAATGATTTGATCCATATACAAATCTAAGTCTAAACTATATTTTATATGAGATTGTTTTCTAATCTATTCTCATCGTCTTTAAATTTGATATCTAATATTAAACGAAGAATTGAAAGGTGAAGTTTAATATTGATATCGAATCAAACATCCAATATCAAACGAATAACCGAGAGGTGAAGTTTGATATTGGAACAAATGAGATTAGACAAGTCTCTCAAAAATTCTACAAAGATAGGTTTGATTACTTTTGGGACAACAAGGTTGCGCTCAAAGGGTCTAAATGATAACAACCATGAGAATATGATTGATTATTGTTGAGATATGTTCATGTATTTTGAGAGGAAACATGATATACCAATTTAATGCTTTGTCCTTAAAAACATTTCATTATATAATAGAGAAATATATAAGGAATGTACTGGATCAAACATTACGATGAAAACCTCAATTCCATGTGTTCGCCAGTGATTTCGACAGGCTCAATTAATGCAGTCAATGAGAATCGACTTTTGCTCTTTCAAGAATTAAAGATTTTATCTTCAGCATAGAGATTTTGACATGGTCTGGGACTTAGCATTTAGAAGAGTTCAAGAGCTTTTAAGTTCAACAAGAATTAATTCAGAGAGAAGAATGGTCGAAGCTAAGCAATTGATGTCGAGAGGAAAAGAATTCATATTCGAAAGCCACGGTTTCTTATTAAGACATCGGGGACATGCAGTTTCTAGTCGAGGAACTGCAGCTCGTGGCGGTTTAGTTTTAGAAGTTATTTTCACTATGTGTAAATAATAGTTTTTCATAGGAAAAACATGTTGCAAATCATTTATAGTATTCTAGCACTTGAAGTACCGGCGTCTAGAGAAAAGAGTCATACATAATGTATGTAAATTGATTTGTCGAACCACCATTACATTTAAATGCAATGCAATTTACATTTCTTTAAGTTTCTGTTTTTGAACTTTTAGGTCATTTTACTTGCATTTCTCTTTACTTCTTTTTCGTCGAAAGACGTTTGCTTTCATACAAAAAACCATTGTATTCATAAAGCAACCTATGAATATGATGAACACTCATGCATTTTCTGAAAAAAGATTGCCCAACATATCCTAGGATTTTTGGTTTGATCCTGATTTTAATAATCAAAACTAGCCCTGAAGTTTACCAAAAAAACCGGTAAACAAATTGGCACGCCAGGTGGAACCCTATTTGTGCAATTTTTCAAATTTTTTTGTAAGAAACTTCCATAACTTTTCAAAAAAATTCTAAGTGTACTTGTGAAAACATTTCAGGAAATATTATAACTACTTTAGATAAACCTTTTTCAGGAAAGATATTTGCATGTGCATGCATTTAAGAATTGGTATGGCTTTGAAAGAAATGGCTCGACCCACCAATAGTGGCACTTATGCGTCATCACAATCACCATAGTCTTCTTCACAAGCACAATCTACATAAGCATTTACGCCAATGGTGAGTGCCAATGTGTCAACTACAATGGGGGCAACCATGGCAATGTTAGTTTCGACATGAATGGGAGTAACCGCTCCTCCAACTGCTTCGACAACTGCTGCTCCAACGACATAACTAGAAATGGAGACCTTTGTGCCTCCATTCACTGATGGTATCCATATGTATACTAGTATTCCTATATCTCCTCTTCATCAGGTTAGGGCTAGACTCGACGATAGGTTTATAGCCATGCAAATAATGAGAGATAGCATGGAGAGATAGCTGATGTGTAAAATCCGCAAGCGCACAGTTTTACCGAAGTAGTAAAAAGAGTATCATTCCGACAGGGAGTTATGAATTCGATTTACTTATAACAATTATTAGATTGAAAGTTCAAAGTTAAAAGGTTGATTTTTGTTTTTAAAGAAAAATAAAAAAAAATAAAAGCGTCTTGGGATTATTGGTTCATCTTGGTGACAAATCCTTCACAAACCAAACCCTAAACCTAGAATCATATGTTGGACCTATTTTCTAAAGACATGTTTCTCATTGGCTTTTCATATCTCCTTTCGGTCTCAATGAATGTATTTCAATAGCAACAAGGCATATTCTCATGGTTGATTACTATTGAAACCCTTTAAGTACGAAACTTTATTGTCTCAACGTTTGCTAGACGATTCTCATGTTTAGCAATCCTTGTCTAATTTCACTTGTTCCAATATCAAACTTCATCTTTCGATCATTCGCTTCATATTTGTGATGATGAAATAACAACTATTAAACTTCACCTTTCGGTCCTTCGATTAATACTTGTAATTTCATTAGAAAAACGGTGAAATAGATTAGAAAATAGATTTACACAAGATTAGGGTTTTAGGCTTGATTTGATAAGGATTAGGTCATTTGACTCATCCAACAATCCCAAGACAAAGAAGTCTACTCACTTATGTTCATCGTAGACATAGAGAAGAAGAAGAAGAAGAAGAACATGAAAGTAAATAACAAGAAAATAAAGATGAACTTTTATTCAAATAAACAATTGTCACTTATTATTTGCAAGAACAAAAGATGATTCAATATGTTTGCTAGCTTCTTTATTCATAGTCTATAACTACTTAATCCCCAAGAAATACATCTATAGAATGTTCCACAAGAAAATATGGGCTTTAGGTCAGAAATAAACTAAACAGTCAGCTTGTCTGAGAAGCAAAAACAGCAAAAGGAAGTCTGGGCTGCGCGCACGACCGTGCCACAGGAGACACATGCCGTGCCAACTCTCTGGTGGTTTGGTTTTCATTGAAATGTTTGAGGCACGAGCTGTGTCTTCAAGGCATGCGTTGTGTCTGATATTTTTGCATAGAGTCTTCATATTTTTGGCCCCCAAATCAGCTCCAAATCTCTTTTCTTCTGCTCCAAGACTAAATCTTTAAAATATTTGTTCCTGAAATTAAATTACTTACAATTGAAGTAAAATAGTTCTAAAAACACATAAAATCTAAATAAAACAGACTCAAATAATCTATTAAAACACTAATTAATGATTCATCAAACTCCCCCATACTTGAATCTTTGCTTGTCCACAAGCAAAATACATAAACATTAGCAGCATAAACAAAATTTAACATATGACAACACAATTAAAACTCTTGTCTCCTCCAAGGCTTTTTTCTAAGTGTACACTAATCACAACTTTAAACATTTCTCATGAACTTATTCAACCCAACAACAAGTCTCAAGTGAGTGTGTGCGTGTAGTCCAACCCTTTTCTTGCTCCTGCGTAAGAGATATTATGAAAAAATAGGTTCTAACCTTAACACTAAACCAACCGAGAACAGTTCTTTCTTCATTTCACATAAGAGAGATGGGAATCATTTAGATCACTTGACATTTATACATCTTTGGGAATTGCAAAATTTTTAAGGTTAAGAGACACCACCTTCACGTAGGAAGTCAGGTAGGGCATCTCTTGCCTCCTAATTGCCCCCTAGAGTTAATGATGCCCCCTATGTATGTATTTGTTCTGACCCCTTTTTGAGATTTAGAAGGAATTACGGAAGCTACTTTTGTTTGTCAGAGAAACACCGTCTTCACGTGGGAAGTTAGTGAGGCCTACTCCTGCCCCCAGGGTCAATTGTAACGCCCACTTTATTTATTTAATTATTTTATTAGAGTATATAGTATATCATTATATATTATATGATTTTAATGATGTTTGTGACGTATGAGATGATGTTGTGGTGTGATGTTTATTTTATTGTTTAATAAAATAAAATATGTGATGTTAATATATATATATATATATATATATTTATATTAAAATTAAGATGTGATATAATAACAAATATTTTGAGAGATGGGGTTGTTTTCATAAATAAGATAGAGTTGTGGGGATACGTGAGAATAGAAAGAATTATAAAAGGAAGTTAGGTTTAGAAAGAAACAGTCAGTACGTTACAGACTTTTGCAAAAAGGGAGAAAAGTGGCTAGAGAAGAGGGAACCCCAATTCTGCAATATTACCAGGTAAGGGTGAGCCTAACTCGATTATATTATACTGTAATTCATCTGTTATGATTAACCTAAGGATTAGAGAGAGTTTTGAGAGAGTTCCAAAATTAGGGTTTAATGAATTTTGTGATGAATTGATGTTATAATGATGTGAGTTGATGTAGAAACCTGTCACAGAACCTAGATTAATCACTAGGAATATAATTCTGATAGATTAGAAGCATAACATGAAGAATTGGACGAATTTTGGCGGGGTTTCGAGCGAACCCGTAACCCCTCTGCGATAGCTCGCCGTGGCGAGCAGACCCGCTCGCCGTGGTGAGCAGTTAGGTATATACTCGCGAGGCAAGCAGCTGAGCTCGCCGTGGCGAGCGACCCCTTCAGTGCGCGCGAGGCGAGCAACATCACTCGCCGTAGCGGGCACTGGCAGAATGCAATTTAAGTAGCTCGCCGTGGCGAGCAGAACCACTCGCCATAGCGAGCAATGTGGTCTCAGACCACTATAACTTGAGTTTTATAACTCTGTTTTGAGCGAGGCTTTGAGGGTAGACCTTTGGATAGTATTAGAGATGTTTAAGACCTATATTATAACCTGTAAAGACGTTGTAAGGCGAATTTCAATTGTTGACATTAATCCATGATTTATACGTTGTTAAGCGAAGTTTATGAATGAAGTTTAAGTGATGTTTGCGATGATAACTTTGTGTTGTATATACATATGTTAAGTGTGCTGAGTTGCTGTCA